>HG992285.1:0-10000000 GCA_905220595.1 Spilosoma lubricipeda | reverse complement strand
TAATTACCGTCACATCTGCGCTCTTAATAGTTTTGCAAAAATTTTTGTATAATCGCTTCAGGCATATATTGAGTCCAAAACAGAATGGGCTTGTTACAGGTGGATCTACCACCTCAAATCTTCTCTATGACACTAATTATATCTGCGAATCTTTTAACGGCAGGAATCAGGTCGACTCTATATATACTAATTTTTCTAAAGCATTTGATTGCGTTAATCATTCGGTTCTACTTTTGAAGGCCCACCACATTTACCATTGCACCATAAATTTTAGATTGCACTATGACTATATATGCAGCAAAGCTAACCGCATGCTCTCATTTATACTTGGCACCGCACGACCATTTAAAAATACTAGATCTGTAATACACTTCTATTACTTTCTGGTAAGAAATATTGTAGAATATTGTTCACCCGTATGGTCTCTAATTTATAATATACATATAGACCGGATAGAAGCGGTACAGACGAGATTCGTAAGAGCTCTCTGCTTGAGATGGGGGCTAAGACGCTAAATACTAGAGTATGTTGATCGCTTGCAAAAAAAATTATTTAATCTTAAATAAATTTTGCTTTCTTAAAGAAGCTTTGGAAAATAGAAAATGGATGGGCGACTTGTGCACCTTACACAAAATTGTACATTGTACAATCGACAGTAATCTCGTAGACAAGATTGAAATTAAAATACCAACACGATCTGTACGTATACCACAATTATTTAGTGTTCCTCCCAGCAATAATAATGTTTCACATAATAACCCACTAAACCCGGGGTTCCCAAAGTGTGCGCCGCGGCGCCCTGGGGCGCCGCAGGAAGTAGCGAGGTGCGCCGCGAGTCGGTCTTCTATCATTATCCGAAAGGGTTAATTATTTGCATTTATGTTTAAATTTTTGTGCCTTGCAACCAATAATAACTACTATTGTAGGTCCCTAACTCTTTTGATTCTATCTATGTCTAATGGCTAGGTACGGAGGGGGGGGGGGAGCGCCCTGACAATATTGTAATCTTGAAAGTGCGCCGTAGGCTGAAAAAGATTGGGAACCCCTGCACTAAACAGAATGTGCAGGAACTATAATACCGTGTGCTCACAGTTCGATATCTTTCACGAAAGCCTCAATGCCTTTAAATTTGCATGCATGCTCGTCGGTTCCTGGTGCTCATTACATTGCCGTTTTTCAGAACATCACCAATTTGGTCGGTAAATGTTCGCCGCGAACGACCTCTTCCGACACTTCCACACACATTCGTTCTATGAATTCATTTCGTGAATCTTCTATCAGCCATCCTCTCTAAATGGCTAAAACAGCGAAGCATGCCCTTTTCAATCCTTGTCACTACATCTTCTTTACTACATTTCTGACTCTGTCACTAAGTTTCACATCACACATACTTGAGGTTCTGCTGTTCTTGAGGTCTCGGGTTCGATTCCCGGGTCGGACCGAATGTTTGTATGATAAATACAAATATTTGTTTCGGAGTTTGGGTGTTTTCTTTGTATGATATGTATGTATTTACAAAAAATAAAAAAGTATATGAGTATTTACATCAATTGTCTATTACTCATAATACAAGCTCTGCTTAGTTTAAGACTAGGTGGCGCTGTGTGTTAGATGTCCCAAAATATTTATTTATTACTTAGGCACCGCATTTCCACAGCATTTATTCTAGCTTCGTGCTTCTTCCGTTATGCCCAAGATTCGCTACCATACATAAGGGTTGGGACGAGCTATTTAATGTATATGTTCATATTGTTCCAAAATGGAAATGCATATAAATATTGATGGACCTAATCAGTCATCCGAAACAAACTTTCACCGAGTTACGTGTTCCAAACTTAGAAAGCCATACTATAGGTATATGACCCAATATAGGTATATGAGTACGAAGATAAGATTAGCTACTTTTTCTTAGTTAGAATTTTATTTCTATGAATATTTAACAGTTTTGTAAATATTTAAGCTAATGATGCCATAGCAATTTATTTTAAAAAAAACATCTGCAGGATAACTATTGTTTTGATCATTGATGTCCCTGAAAAGTAACATCTTTATACCTAAGTATATTACCGCAGCCAAAATTTTTGTACAAAAATGTTTTAGATAAAACAAAAATGCTAACAAAAATCTAAATATTTATCTGATCTGATCAATTTACTTCATGTTGTAAGCTTTGGAGTAAATATTGATGTCAGGATCGCGTTGAATTTAATTTATTTTTTTATTTAAAAATATATAATATAGATGAATACATAAGTAGTATTTATAAATAACAGTATGTAAATTTTTTACTGAGTGTAGGTTTATGTTGATGCGTAGTAATATAAACATGTTTATTTAAGTTTAATTTGGACCTCGTGATTTAGTTTAGCAATCAGTGCTTTTGTGGCTAATAAGCCAACTTTTTCTAACTAGCTTATTCATGTGTCAAGCTTTATTAAGTTTTTAGTGATACTGTTTTACAATTCATGCAATTTTTTTTCGCAGCAAGACTATAAAACGAAAGACATTTTAAATTGTGAATTTTCAGAATAATTTAAAAGTTCACAAAGTTAGTTTTGCCAAGTTAAGTGGCTTTGTTAACGGTTGTAGCACATGGAATGGTAAAGTGTTATTTAGTCCCTTTTAAAACGCAATTTCTTAAGAAAATCATTAAATTTATTCTGAAAATGTTAACATAAAGAATATTTATTTTTCTTACCTAAAACGATCCATATAACAAGAGAATTCCCAACAACAGCAAGCAGTAGCATGATGGCGAAGATCATAAACCACGCTAGTTGTCCCCACCATGGCAGGCTGAACGGCCTTTCTCCTAGTCCCATGCAATTGCTAAGGGTGATCCTGTAACAATCATATTATAATGTTTAATTATATTATCAATCATCATCAATTCTTAGTAATCCACTACTACGCATAGATCTATCCTCAGCAAAGGTTTTGGCCTAATAGAAATTGAATTACTTTTTTAAATTACAATATATGTATATTATAGGTATTATTCTTATATTCTTATACAGGCTGAACCCCGTAGTATTACTGCGCGTAAAGCCGCGGGATAAAGTTAGTTTAAAAGAAAGTAGCTTAAGTTACTCCTTAGATCACCTGCTGTCTGCCAGTAAAAGTCCCGTCAAAATCGGTCCAGCCGTTCCAGAAATTACCGGGAACAAACATACAGACAGACAAAAATTAAAAAAAATATATATTTTGGTACATGTACATAATAATATGCATTTATTAAAAAGCGGTTGTTTTAATATTACAAACAGACACTCCAATTTAATTATTTGTATAGATATAGAATTATAGATGTATAGACAGGTCCTAGTTTTAGTTAGTCGGTTATTGTGGTAAACATAGCCTATGTCATTAGTCAAGAATCAAAGTACGTCCATGCCAAATCACATTGAAATCTGTGTAGCGATTTAACTTGAAAGCAAAACAAAGATTTACTTTCAAATTATAAATACGAAAGTAAATATGTTGGTCCGTTTTTTTGTTTAAAAAATAAAGTATTAATATGGGTTTAGATACATTTATCACCATCTTTTTCTGAATAAAGAACCCTGACAACTGAGTTTCAATGTCTTTAAGTTTTAGTATGATGTTTAGCTCAGTGTCTCATTTAAATAACATGACACGATATTATTTTATATTGAGGATAGTAATTGTTAATTAACTTTCTGCGACAAAACACTTTGACACAACGACAAACAATTCTTGTTGTAAATACAAGAATTTTTTTATAGCTTTGAATACGCAAATGGAATTAAAGTAACTGTTTGAATGTGGTATTTTTGCGACGTCTCTAGAAACGTTACAAATAAATTACAATACCGTTTCATATTGATTTCCTCGTGCTCTGTAAGTTGGGCTTGAGTTACACCAAATAATTCCATTAGTAGGCTTTAAGATTAAATTAAGTATAGCCTGTAAAATCACATGATTATGCATAATAGAAGTACATTATGTAAACATAATTCAAGCTAAGTTGTCCAAAATTACTGTTACATTTTCTTAAATAATAATATAATAAAACATCTTGGGAAGGGTTCAAGATATAAGGAATCTAAATAGGACCGAGTAAATAAATTAGTGTTAGTTTATATAGTTTACTGTTCAACCATTAAACAGACAGGTGAAGGAAGGAAAACCAGACTAGATTTCAGTCAGATGTATTACCTCAATTTAGAAGAAAAATACATATTAGATTAACACACATACATAAATAAAGAGATAGGAAATCAAAAAGTATTGAGAACAACAATTTCCGTATCACAAAAATGTAAAAGTTTAACTCATAATTCTGATAGAACATAAATCTAAATAATATGTAGCAGGGTGAACCTTATTTAATTAATTTCTGTAACAGAATTAATAAAACAAAAATAGCCAATTTATCATCGATTTACCCCGATGTTGTGAACAAAGTAATGTTTGATGAGTATTTATCGGGTCTACTGAACGTTATATAAAAAGTGCTTCTATTGTTAAGCTGTGAACAGGGGTCAGATTTCATTACTCGATAAATTGAATCAGCGTTCAGCGCCCTCCAATTCTGACTTTCTTTAGTAGATAAATAGACATACTTTTTAAAAGAATCTGCCAGCCGGTAATATGTTTTATCATGAGCGTGCAACAATATGTCTCATTTGTCAAATATCCGTTATATAACCACCAATTGTTCGTAATCACAGCTTTTCAGAGACGTAGAAAGCAATGGCACGAGCACTCGAGCTTTGTGAATTATTCAATATATTATCTGCAAACAACTCGTTTACAGATACTATATTCGGCTGCGTGTACCATTTCTAGGGATCCGTTTCTCCAAAAATTAATAGGACCGCTCTTACTCTTTCCACCTGTCAGTCTGTCAGGGAAAAAACAAACTCATTAAAAAAGCTAAACTTACTTCAAAAGCACACAAAGGATTCTAAAGAGCAAAAAGAACTGGAAAGATTATATTAATTGATATAACACTTTTACTATAAAATAAATCAAAAAGACACAATCAAATTTTAAAAACAAAATGTTGTACTAACAATTTTTTTTATAAAATTTTCAAATTCTATTTAAATTATATAAATTTAATTAAAAATTCTAAAACAATACAGTTGCAGAAGTAGATAATCATAATTATTTCAACGCTATTTATTCACTTTTTGCAACCTGATTATTTTAACCCAGCTAACGAAATACTATTATTAGTAAGTAGTAACTCTCAACTAAACAACACGTATAGCAACAACGTAAAGCCTTGGGCTTAAAACTTTTTGACCTTTTTCTCAGCAAGAAAAAAATACAAATGATTACTTCCACAGTGTGTATGGGTTCAACGTCTTCGAAAATAACAAATAAATAATAGCTAAAAAGTACGCAAAAAGGCCCTTGAAATACAACGCTTTCAACATAATCAAACATCTGATCACCTCCTCTTGATCAGGATAAAAGCATTCATGCTTCCAATCTCAATTTGATATAATTTAACTGTAGCATAACAGGCCCACTTGTGGAAAATAGTTTTGTGTAACAAAAACTTTTGTTATTAGCGTTACGTTCAATACAGGACCTTCTTCCCACTTATTATTAGGGTCTGAACAAAGCAGATGAGCCAACTGTTTTTCATTTAAGCAAAATACGTATTGAATTTTAAGCACCTCTACAATTTATATGTAAAACTAGTTGAATCCTGAAGAGGCTTTGTTGTATTTCATTAGAAAATTTTTGCGTTAATGAGAAATGTGGAATAATACTGACGGGGAAAAATGGATAAAAGCCATCTTAGATGCGGTTTTTTCATCGTGTCAGAATGTGAGTTTGGTGCAGAACTTTTGGAGTTTTTAAAGAAGACACAAACCATATTCACATTTATGAATATAAGAATTTGTTTTATTCATTATTACAATGAGTAACTAAATTGCTCCGGAATACGTTTTGGCCAAGTTTTTTCAATTTTTTTTTACCTGTCTAGAAATAATCTGATCATCTATTCTAGTGAAGCAATGCTCACTAATTTCTCATTAGTTCAAAATCGTAACTGAAGAATACAGAACCTTACTTCAAAAGAACCTAAATTGAAGAATTTATATTCGTATCATAACATAAACTTTAGAAGTGCATTATATGGGGAAGAAAATAAGATATTGTATATATTTGCATAGCCGATGTCTACTTACTTCATTAATGGAATTAGGATAACGAATTCGAAATTTAAAAAAAAACAGTAAACAGAAACTCAGTCCAAAGGCAAACTAAAAGGAATCATTTTACAGTTACATTAGTTTAGTATTGTTTTCCACCCATGCCTTAGAAAGGAGGAGGAGGAGAATGATGACGAATGACATCTATGGCAATTGTTATTGAAATAATATAAATCTAATAACCGCTAACATGGGGACGAACTGAATTCGAAGCTACTAATTCAACCTTCGAACTTAGTTCGTCGATGTCAGTCGCTCCATGGCAAAAGTGACATTCAGGTAAAGCCGGTTAAACTAGTATCCAAGCCCAAATAATATTTCGAATATTAAATCAAGGAAGACGATGCTCATAACGTAGAAAGTCCCAAGTTTAGCAAAGAATTCGTTTTATTATATTGTCGAACTCGACGACAGCAAAGTCAGTACTCTTTACCAATTTGGTATCCACCAATACCGATTAGTGTTTTTGTGATGAACACGATCATTTGTTCTGTGACTAATTTATCTATGGTATGGTATGTGAAATATATAAGTAAGTATATTTGTCGGCAGTTTGGTTGCCATAGTTCAGGCTCTTCTTAGCTTGGGATCAGATGGTTGTGATGTGAGTGTTTTTAAGCTATTGCATAGCTTCTATCACGGGCCTCGAGCGTGGAGACCAAATCCAGAAATTTCGTAACGAAAATAACCTAACAGCTGTGCTGTGCTAGCTGTGCCGGTCGGGGGGAGGGGGGGGGTCACTCCGACCGGCACAGCGGTGATACTTTTTAGTTTTGCCATCTATCGATGAATTGCAGAACTTTTATCATATCTTTTTTGTTTGCTGTAATTTTGTATTACTTATTTAATAAATACCTTTTACCACAATTTCCAGGAAACATTCACAAAAAGACGACGACGCCCAGTTGAGATTTATGAATGTTAAAATTGTTGTTCTTATGCTACTTGATAAATTCAAAACATACATTTGTTTGTTGTCAGTATGGCATCAATTTGAAAAATAGTTTAGTATTTTTCATTCACAATATTAAACATACTGCATAAATAATAAAAAATAAATAATTATAATTGCATAAGCTGATAAAAAATGCTATGCAATAGCTTTACCGCGGCAGTCCCCGAGTGCCACACGTCTTTTTTTTTTGAGCCTTTGCCTTTAACTTTGGTGTTAAATTGGCTGAATTAGAGTTAGTTGACAGTTAGCATGAGCATCCAATTTGAATGTAACTGTTTAGTTAATTTATACTTTGCACTTTTTGATTAATTTTCTAAATGTGAATCCTAACTAGATCGATTTATCGCCCCGAAACCCCCTGAATGCTAAATTTCATGAAAATCGTTGGAGCCGTTTTCGAAATTCAGTTTAAATATTTACATATACCTACAAGAATTGCTTCTTTAGAGGTATTATATTATGTATGTATTTTATTACGGCACCTTTTTTGTCAGCTTTCTGAATGCCTTGTGAATAACACAGGAAGGTTCATGTGTAGACTTGGGTTTCCGCAGCACGTTTAAATTTAAAAGGATGTGTCAAACGAATGCTTTATAGCGCTTGTTATTTTTACACCGTCAGTATTTAGAAACTGATTTTGAGTTTAGTATTATTTGATTCAGTTTTTAAGTGAGATATGAGACAATAATAGAAAGGAACCATTTTATGATCCATGTGTCCACTGTTGGACATAGGCCTCTTCTTAGTAAGGAGGTAAAAAGTAGCCAAGTCCGGTTCTGTTTATCTAAATATGAAATTTCATTTAAAGTACTCGAAAGTAACTTTGTCAGACAGATAGACAGATAGACAAAGTTACTTTCGAGTTTATAATATTAGTATGGAAGTATGTATTCTACTTAAAAATTTCCAAGAAGAGTTGACGAGTAGTTGTGAAAAGTCGAACAACATTTCCGTAAGTAGAATGACCGACCTCATAATCCAATCTCTCAAAAAGCCTTTTAATTAGTAAGTTATTTTCAAAGATAACTTTGGCAAAGTTTAGATCGCAGAAGCTAAGTAGGTAAGCTATATATTAATAAAGCTTGCGTAACCATAATTCGGAATTTCCATGCTATTCAATGACGTGTCATTCACAAGACCTACTTTAGAATAGGAGGGATTGGATACAGGTTAATATTTGTTATGGTTTGACCTATACACTGACTATCAATAAGCCCGAATTAGTACATATTTACAGATATATCCGAACCCGAAAATACTGGCTCGTTGCAACAGATTTTTGGCACGTAAAATAAGTATACATATGTAAACCATTCAGCATAAAAATTTGCATGTATGATTAGCATTTAAAGTTAACTCGTAGTTCGATCTCACTTCGATTGATGGCAATGAAATACCTTTGATTGTTGAAGTCACGACAGTTTTTTTTTTTTTTTTTATTTATCATTTACAAAAAAAATATACGATGTCTTAGATACTAACAGGAACTAAAAACCACCAAGGTTTATACCTGTGCTATCATAAGTCTGTCTTGTAATAAACAGGCATAGGTATGTCTATATAGAAGTAAATCTAAATGTATTTAAGTTATTGATTTTTACCGTATTCACGCAACAGCCACAAATTTTACTTTTATTTACTCAATTCATTTTCAAAGAAAAAATATTTTTTTCTTCATTCTTCTATAAAAATAAAAATATTCTACTTTTAAAAAGAGCGCGTATAAGCATTTTCCGTTACTTATGAAGTTTCAATTTGTAAGCACACTACATCTTTAATGAGCTATTAAAAATTTTGACACCCATATCATATTTCGTAAACAGTTTTTAATTAAACTTTATAGAAATACTAACATACACCTTATGTCTAAGATTTTATCGATATGAAATTCTCTTACAAAATTTCAAAGAAAATGAACAAATTCTGTACTCAACCGTCAAGTAAAATAAAAGTTTCGTTGAAATTTCTTGGCATTGGCAATTGGTAGTGTCAAACGTTGTTGTATCAAAGGACTTAATATTATTACTGTATTGTTTGACAATTTATACAGAATAACAAATACAAAAAGCATTTGAGTGATAAAAAATAGCTTAGAGATTAGCTCTTGATAAAAGTTTAATACATTACCCGGCTTGGAAATAGCGGCGAAATTTGCCATTGGATATAGAGTTTGGTAATAGGTTTGTTAAAAATTCATTCTAGGAACGTATTTCTTGTACATTCAACTACTGTTTTAAATTTAGTTTTTAAACAAAAGTATCTTCACAATCACTTAATTAGGGGCCATGTTGTAAGAATGCTTATTGTTTTAATCTGAAAACATTAAGTTTTAATTAAATATCAAATCTAATAAACAAAATTCGTATAATGTACACTGAAATAAGAAAAGACAAAACAATTTTAAAAGCCTTTTTAACCAACAAACATTGTATGTACATAAAAATACATAATTAAGCTCAGGTTTTTGAATTATAAAAGAAACAATTAACTATTTTTTATTGTCACTGTTCGACCTTTACAAGAGATCCGCTTCTTCAGGGAACAAGAATGACGGTAGCGGAATTCGTGAGAATGCTCGACATTCTACCCGCAATTAATTCATCAAATACTTATTTACAATAGAAAAAGAAATTGTCAGATCTTATTACCAATTTTCGAAGTGAAAATTTCTTAAGGCGTTACGAGCACTTGTTGAGTTAACGCTTTCTATGAGCCATATTGGGGCTATATGTATACTTTATATACATGAGTAATTTTATGGGTAAACGAAAACCGTGAAACTTGCTTCATCGTCATCGCACGAGTTATATGTAGGTAGATATACCTCCGTGCGTTATTTGGTCTATACAAATAAATAAAATTGGAATGTCTGTTTGTAATATAAAAATACCGCTTTTTACTAAATGCATATATATGTATACACGGTATATATATGTCTGTCTATCTGTTTGTTCCGGGTAATCTCTGGAACGGCTGGACCGATTTTGACGGGACTTTCACTGGCAGGTAGCTGATGACCCAGATAGTAACTTAGGCTACTTTTTTGTGCGGGTAACACCGCGGGGTTCAGCTAGTATACAATATATATGTACAAAGAGTATATATCTGTAGATAAATAGTTTTAAATCTATCAACAGTCCCTAAACACTGACCCGCTTTTTTTTTCAAATCAGTCTATTAATTTTGCGTAACTTTTTGTGTGGTTCATCATCATCACTACATAGTATAAAACAAAGTCGCCTTTTCTGTCCCTATATCCCTATGTGCGCTTAAATCTTTAGAACTACGCAACGGATTTTGATGCGGTTTTTTTCAATAGATAGAGTGATTCAAGAGGAAGGTTTATATGTATAATACATGCATCATATACTAAGGCAACATTGCTAATTTTAGAGGTTTCTAACGTGATGTCATAAATTAATCTATTTTTTTGGGCTTATTTAGCAATTTAGCAAAAACGCTGCCTAAACCCTACGAGTTAGATCAAATTAATGTACTACAGCATTGTACACCATAAAAAGGTCTACAAAAAAGTCCGCGATGGTATATGTTTATCTTTTAGGGATAACCCACATTAACCATTTTTATTGTTTACTTTTTACGTGAAAAAATGGCTTATTTACGAAGCTATTTTAAGCAATACGGCATTAATCCTTATCGAATTAAGTACCTTAAATACAGTGTGCAATTAATATAGATCAATATGGTTCCTTACAGCATGTAAATTAAACAAATATTTTCGGAGATATTACAAATTTAACATTTGCGTTTGCGGCGGCCGGTACCGGTCGGACGGGGCAGTGCGGGGAGGCATGCCTATAAATAGCGCGTCGGAGGCCGCGGTTGTCCCTGTAGCACTTTGAATTTAGCAGCAATCGGACGCGTTTATTATCGGAGCTCTCTAGCGAGGAAAATAACAGTACTTGATAAAAACGTGCTTTTCAGCGCGACAACGTATCAGTTAATAATTATAAGTTACGATAAATAATAATCAATTAATTTAATAATAAGGAAATTATTTTCAAAAATCTTAAGTAAGTTCAGAAAAAAAACTTAATAGAATATAGCTATCTTTTGTTCTTGATGATTGTAGATTATCTTTTGTTTTTAGTCACACGCATGGCAAATTATTTTTTAGGTGTTTTTAATTTAATTAAAATCGTATTTTAAGTTGATTTCATTAAAATCGTAGTTTAAGTTATTTCAGTAAAAAAAAGAAAAGAATAGAATAAATATCTTTTGTTTTTTATGATTGTTGATTATCATTTGTGTCTAAATGGTAAGTATTTAGATGTTTTTTACTGCGGCACATAGGTACCAATAATATGGCAATTTGTTCATAGGTAGGTAATCATACATAAGTCTAGAACTGAGTCAACTTTGTTCAAAAATTATAAAGTCATGTCTGGAAGACGTCGTCGTTCGAACATAGGTCGTAGTTCAGTGAATGCTAGAAGAGTACGTTCTCAAAGAGATGAAGAATCGTCAACAGAACGTGAAGCTCGACTCAGTCAGCTTAGGCATAGATATAGAGCTGAGAGAGAGAGAGAATCTTCAATAGAGCGTGAGGTTCGCCGCAGCCGGGATCGAGATAGGCATTCGGTTCAGAGAGATAGAGAATCGTCAGTAGAGCGTGAGGCTCGACTCGGGTTTAGGGTTTTTTTCTAGGGTTTCGTCATCTTCACGTGAGAACAGGCTATTTCCAGAGATGCCGCTAAAAGTTGGCAATGTAGAATTAACACAAAGTGAGGGAAGGATTAACCTTGAAAACC
Source organism: Spilosoma lubricipeda (assembly GCA_905220595.1). NCBI lineage: Eukaryota > Metazoa > Arthropoda > Insecta > Lepidoptera > Erebidae > Spilosoma > Spilosoma lubricipeda. The sequence continues at coordinate 9,988,076 of HG992285.1, read as the reverse complement.
TTTGTGTTTTGATAGACAACATCCAAGAGTTAGTCAACAAAGTCTATCCTGACATTGATGACATAAGTTACACGACAATATCTTGGTTTAAAGAAAGAGCGATTCTGTCACCAACTAATGAACAAGTAGATAAGGTAAATAACTTGATTCTTTCAAAGATTGATGCGCCGACGAAAATATACTACTCGGTGGATACTGTTCTCGATTTGGAAGAAGCTGTTCGTTTTCCTACAGAGTTTCTAAACTCTTTGAACCCGTCTGGACTCCCTCCTCACAAAATGGTGTTGAAAGTAGGTTGTCCTGTTATTTTATTAAGAAACCTGAATCCACCTAAACTTTGCAATGGCACGCGTTTGCTGATAAAATCACTGAAAACTTTCATAATAGAGTGCACAATACTCACAGGATGTGGTACCGGAGAAGATGTATTGATTCCCCGAATCCCTCTGATACCATCGGATTTACCCTTCCAATTTAAACGTTTACAGTTTCCGGTGAAGACATCTTTTGCAATGACCATTAATAAATCGCAAGGTCAAACCTTCAACGTTGCAGGCTTAGATTTGAGCGTTGACTGTTTTTCACATGGCCAACTGTATGTCGCTCTTTCAAGAGTAACCTCAAGAGAAAACATGTTTGTATTGTCTAATGACAAGAAAGCTGTGAACGTTGTGTATAAAGACATCCTGTAATATATTAATTGTTGTAAAAATAAAATAAATACCTAGGTAAAAATGTAAAAAGTAAATAAGTAAAAATGTGTAATGTAATAAAAATTGTTTGAATTTAGATATTCCAAAGATAGCAGGAAATCTTCATAGTCAAATTTAATGCGTGCAGGCCAAGGGCAGTAATGAATGAATCAAAAATACTGGATCGATTTTAATCATGTTTTCATTGTCAAATTCATTGCAAAGTCGGAGCGGGCCGCTATGTTTTTATATACAACGTTCATAGTTTTTCTGTAGTGTATTTAATTTAGTATCAGCATTGCACCCGTGCGAAGCCGGGGCGGGTCGCTAGTACACATATATAATATGTCGTCTAAAGATAAGTATTTTGAATGTAACTTTGATTTTTCATAGGGTTTATTTAGCTCAGATATCACATAACTGATAATTTTATTTACGATAATTCAAAAAGATTAATCAGGTGAGAGTAAAAGGATACCCGCCCAGAATCATGTTTCTATAATGTTAAACAACAGACCCTGTACTTAAAGCAAACAATTTTATGTAAATACGATGAAAATTACATAAGGAAGTATTTTGTCTGCTTTAAAGGGTAGCGGGGATTTTACAATTATTATACACCATCACATCTTTTTGTTAAGCAAATGAGCAAACCCCATACTGTAGTCTCAAATGTGGATAAACAGATATTTGGAAATTAAGGACGCGTTTGCAAAATTGATAGGTACAGAATCGAATTACTACGTTGACACAAGTTACACAAACAAGTGCAAATCGGATAGCGGCAGGTATAAATGTCAACTTGCCTAAATTGATATTTTGAAAGTTTTTTATATTTTCTCATTTCTATGTAATAGGTACTTACCTCCGGACTTGCTGGAGTGACCTGAAGGTGTACTTCGGTGACTGCTTATGGAACTCCTAGACGAGTTGACAGTCTCACCGAGTTTGGGCTCGTTTTGTTAGTTATGACTAGACCTTACCTCCGGACTACATGGAGTGACCTGAAGGTGTACTTCGGTGACTGCTAGTGGAACTCCTAGACGAGTTGACATAGTCTTACCGATTTTGAGCTTATTTTGTTAGTTATGATGAGACCTTACCTCCGGCTTAGATGGAGTGATCTGAAGGTGTACTTCGGTGACTGCTAGTGGAACTCCTAGACGAGTTGACATAGTCTTACCGATTTTGAGCTTATTTTGTTAGTTATGATGAGACCTTACCTCCGGCTTAGGTGGAGTGACCTGAAGGTGTACTTCGGTGACTGCTTTTCGATCTCATAGACGAGTTGACATAGTCTTACCGAGTTTAGGCTCGTTTTGTTAGTTATGATGAGATCTTACCTTCGGACTACACGGAGTGACCTGAAGGTGTACTTCGGTGACTGCTAATGGAACTCCTCGACGAGTAGAACTAGGTGTGCCGAGTTTGGGCTCATTTTGTTAGTTATGATGAGACCTTACCTCCGGACTATATGGAGTGACCTAAAGGTGTACTTCGGTGACTGCTAGTGGAACTCCTAGACGAGTTGACATAGTCTTACCGATTTTGAGCTTATTTTGTTAGTTATGATGAGACCTTACCTCCGGCTTAGGTGGAGTGACCTGAAGGTGTACTTCGGTGACTGCTTTTGGATCTCATAGACGAGTTGACATAGTCTTACCGAGTTTGGGATCGTTTTGTTAGTTCTGATGAGACATTACCTCCAGACTAGATGGAGTGACCTGAAGGTGTACTTCGGTAACTGCTAATGGAACTGAAGTACACCTTCAGGTCACTCCATCTAGTCTGGAGGTAAGGTCTCATCATAACTAACAAAACAAGCCCAAACTCGGCACACCTAGTTCTACTCGTCGAGGAGTTCCATTAGCAGTTACCGAAGTACACCTTCAGGTCACTCCATCTAGTCTGGAGGTAATGTCTCATCAGAACTAACAAAACGATCCCAAACTCGGTAAGACTATGTCAACTCGTCTATGAGATCCAAAAGCAGTCACCGAAGTACACCTTCAGGTCACTCCACCTAAGCCGGAGGTAAGGTCTCATCATAACTAACAAAATAAGCTCAAAATCGGTAAGACTATGTCAACTCGTCTAGGAGTTCCACTAGCAGTCACCGAAGTACACCTTCAGGTCACTCCATCTAAGTCGGAGGTAAGGTCTCATCATAACTAACAAAATAAGCTCAAAATCGGTAAGACTATGTCAACTCGTCTAGGAGTTCCACTAGCAGTCACCGAAGTACACCTTTAGGTCACTCCATATAGTCCGGAGGTAAGGTCTCATCATAACTAACAAAATGAGCCCAAACTCGGCACACCTAGTTCTACTCGTCGAGGAGTTCCATTAGCAGTCACCGAAGTACACCTTCAGGTCACTCCGTGTAGTCCGAAGGTAAGATCTCATCATAACTAACAAAACGAGCCTAAACTCGGTAAGACTATGTCAACTCGTCTATGAGATCGAAAAGCAGTCACCGAAGTACACCTTCAGGTCACTCCACCTAAGCCGGAGGTAAGGTCTCATCATAACTAACAAAATAAGCTCAAAATCGGTAAGACTATGTCAACTCGTCTAGGTGTTCCACTAGCAGTCACCGAAGTACACCTTCAGGTCACTCCATCTAAGCCGGAGGTAAGGTCTAGTCATAACTAACAAAACGAGCCCAAACTCGGTAAGACTATGTCAACTCGTCTAGGAGTTCCAGAAGCAGTCACCAAAGCACACCTTCAGGTCACTCCACCTTAGCCGCAGGTAAGGTCTCATCATAACTAACAAAATGAGCCCAAACTCGGTAAGACTGTGTCAACTCGTCTAGGAGTTCCAAAAGCAGTTACCGAAGTACACCTTCAGATCACTCCACCTAAGCCGGAGGTAAGGTCTCATCATAACTAACAAAATGAGCCCAGACTCGGTAACACTATGTCAACTCGTCTAGGAGTTCCACTAGCAGTCACCGAAGTACACCTTCAAGTCACTCCATGTAGTCCGGAGGTAAGGTCTCATCATAACTAACAAAATGAGCCCAAACTCGATTAGACTATGTCAACTCGTCTAGAAGTTAGAAAAGCAGTCACCGTAGTACACCTTCAGGTCACTCCACCTAAGTAGGAGGTAATGTCTCATCAATCGAGCCCGAACTCGCACAATACTACTTAGTTTTAGCAAACTAAAATATTGTTATAAAAATCTGTAAATAGAAGAAACCTCCTCCTTTTTTTGAAGTCGGTTAAAAATAATCTAACGTTGTCAAGTATCAACTTATTCTGGTTTATCGAATATATTGAATTCGAAGAGCGATCTTTTCAACAAGAGCTAATGCAAACAGGCGACACAGTGTCCACTCATGACGGCGGCTGAGCGCAGACTGAGATTACGAAATTTTTACGCGATAAATCAAAAGAGGTTCAAAAAAATAAAATAACCCTTATTGCAATCGACTACGATTCATCCGTAATAGCAAAATATGAGAAAATATAAGCTCCGGTTGTTATTTTTTCTGCGACTTTCTGTGACACTTTTATACTATTTTTTTCCTCGGATTTATAATTGACTATATATGCCTTCTTACATTATTTTTAGAAATTCTAAAATAGGTTGATTGTAGAACAAAAATGTACCAAAACTCAACCCGATATCGTAAATACTGTGGAAAATGGTTACGGAAGATCGTTTTTACAATATAAAAAAATACAATTTCCAAAAAAGTTGTCCCTCGGATTTGAAGATGAAGAACTAATCTATAAGTGTTAGTACTTTGTTATATTCAATTTGTTTAGTTTAGTTACAAATTGCACCGAAAAAAAGCATAATTTTGTACGAATCGTAAACGCGCCTGATTTTATTAGGAGGATTATTTTATTTCTATTGAAATAAAAAATTCATCCAAATCCTGTTCCTCCAAACAAGTGCAAATTCGTTTTTAAATCTTTGAAAATATTTATTAAGAATAAATGTAATCCTGACTAAATCTTTAGCTACGCCAATCCCACAATAATATTAACATGCATGCATAATTGTTATGTTGCATGCATGCCACGTCCTTTAGAAAACAATTCAATGTGGCTTCAGTCGATGTTTCATAATGGCCGAAGTCACTTATTTTTATTTTACAAATATTTAAGTATTATATTTTAAATACAAGTGATGCACCACAGTATATTGTTCTCCATGAAAGAAATCATCCTCATGAATCGAAGCAAGAAACAATAAGATAACACTACCTCTCAGTCCTTTTTCTAAAGGTCTGCAATATAAGAAACAAATAAAATACTTCTTCAGTCTACTAATTACCTCCTTCTCCGTTATCCCATACGTCTGAGTTTGTTGGCTCATCTTTTCTTGTTCGCTCCGTTCTACTTTGGAATGAGTTCCCTCTCGAAATCAGGATGGCCACCAACACTGTTTCTTGGACAACGGCTTTTAAACTTGTTTCATATTTTTTCAGCGTCGTTTTTTGTCGTAGATGGGTTTTAGTTTTTACTTTTTTATTTAAAATGTTTTGCTGTCGTTAAAATATTATTTTTTTGCAGAGTATATTTTAGAAAACATAGAAATATATAAATTTTCGAAATACAGACAGTTACGATAAATTTTTAATCTACATCTTCTATACAAATAAATGAAATTTGAGTGTCTGTTTGTAAAATTAAAATACCCGCTTTTAAAAATGTGTTTTTTACAAGTTTTGTCTGTCTGTCTGTCGGTCTGTCTGTCTATCTGCTTCATCGTCATCGCACGAATTATATGTAGGTAGATATACCTCCGTGCGTTATTTAGTCTATATAAATAAATAAAATTGGAATGTCTTATGTTTGTAATATAAAAAACCGCTTTTTACCAACTGCATATATATGTATACACGGTATATATATGTCTGTCTATCTGTCTTTCTGTTTGTTCCGGCTAATCTCTGGAATGGCTAGATCAATAATAATAATAATAAATAAATAAATATTTCGGACATCTAACGCACAACGCCATCTAGTCCCAAACTAAGCAGAGCTTGTAGTATGGGTACTAGACAACTGATATGAATACTTATATACTTTTTTTTTGTAAATACATGCATATTATACATAGAAAACACCCAAACTCCGAAACAACTATTTGCAGATCATACAAACATTTGTTCCGACCCGGGAATCGAACCCGAGACCTCAAGAACAGCAGTCGCGTACGCTACCACTGCGCCACCGAGGCAGGCAATGTAGACGAAACTTTCACTGTTAGGTAGCTGATGATACAAGGATTAACTTAGGCTATTTTTATAGACTAGATTCGCCCCGCGTCGTTTCCCGCGTTATGACAATTACCGCGGGATTCAGCTAATCTATACAATCTATACAAATAAATAAAATTGGAGTATCTGTTTATAATATTAAAATAACTGCTCTTTCATTTTTGCATATGTATGGATAACAATTTTAAAAAAAAAATCTGTCTGTCTGTCTGTCTGCCCGCGGCCTTACCGCTATTACCACTGACGCAAGTGCGAGAGCGTGTTGCGGCCGCATTAGGAATTAGTGAACCTACACTTAAAATATTACTACCGGAGCTTACGGTACAATCGGCATGCAGGAAAAAAAGCTTCGTATGCTGAAGAAAAAACGTCAACCACGTCGTGTGACATCGGTTGATAACTTCGACGCTGACGCTATTCGCCGTCATGTATATGACTATTATTTGCGCAAAGAAATACCAACACTTAAAAAACTTGTTTCTTTACGTGAATGTGGTTTGTTCCATAGCAAAAATCGTCGTTAAGCTTAGTTTTAAAGAAATTTGATTTTCTTATAAAAAATCGGACGTAAATTATTGATGGAGCGTCAAGACGTTGCTATTGCTCACTGCGAAGTTTTGAGCGAAGCCAAAAAGATATCAGATTGGTCAAATGTTATTTTCACTGACGAGACTTGGTTAAATGCAAACCACACAGTATCTAAGAACTGGACTGACGACACCACCGCTTCCACTAGTTTAGTGCCAATGGGAAAAGGTGAACGCCTTATCATGTGCCATGCAGGGTCTACGAAAGGATTAGTCTTTAAATCCAAGAAAACAGAGGACTACCACGAAGAAATGAACGCAGAGATTTACGAAGGATGGTTTAAAAAAATGGTGTAATCTCTGGAAGAACCGTTGATAATTATTATGGACAACGCTACTTATAATTTAAGACCAATTGATAAAATGAAGACGCAGGCTGATAAAAAACAAGATATAATTGACTGGCTTCAACGTCATGGCAAATTTGTGGATAACACTTTATTAAAAGTATAATTAGTGAATATTTTAAAATTGAAAAAAAACCTCCCTAAAAGATATATTACCAACAAAATAGCTGCCGAATGTGGTCATTGGGTTCTTCGACTTCCGCTGTATCATTGCCAGTACAATGCTATAGTACTAATAGGGGTACAAATTTAAGGAAACCTCACTCGATGCAATACCCATCCCCCTTTTCGGCAAACAAGATGTTAGATTTATTAAAAAATACATGTGTGGAAGTAACCGCCGAACACTGGGAAAAAAAATTGAGAAGAACCCATACATTATAGCGTCGGATTGTGAAATTCCTCTGGCATTCGACATTATAGAAGTACAGTAACTTATAATAAAATTAATGTTAGGGAGAGCTCATCGAGTGACAGTGACGATTCATCAGAATTTTATTAAAATAAATAAATAAAGAATCAACATGATATAATTACACCTTGTAATGAAAAGTAATATTAGTTAATGAATTGGTACAAAATCATCCGGCAATAGTTTAGTTTCATACACTTTGAAAAAAAATATCGGGTTTGTTATCGTGTTACGTTTATCGATAGCACCATCCCTATCAGTTTCTCCGAGTCTTTTATGACCTTGTACGTGCGTAAGCGTCATATTTTTATTAAATAATGTAAAAAAGACGGTCGTTCAAGTTGCCGCAGGAGCTGTCATCGAGAAAATAAAGAAATGGAAATAGTATAGTAGATAGAAGTTTAATCCACACTATCTATTTCTTTTTTATTGGCTAGTAAACGGTAAGTACAAGTATTATAATTGAACTTTCAAAGCGCCATGTCAAATGGTGGAATTCTTAACACAAACTTTCGATTGAAAGGCTTTCGATTGACTGAAAGAACGTGCTAGCTTTAGAATCTTCATCAGGTCAAGATAATAAAATTCAAATTTAGAGAATCCACTATTTGTCGTCACATGCCGTAAGCCAACCTACAATCCTTAACGCAGTAGGAAGTGGCAGTGGCCACAACTTACACTACCACACCATTAAAAGTATAATAAAGTAAAGCAAATACCAACATTACGATTTTTGTGATTATTTATTTTCGAAGTCACGATATGCGTGTGTTTATAATTATCATAAATTGAAAAGCAAACAAAAAAATATGATAAAATTGACCAATATTATCCCGCTCATTATTTCTCAAGATTATATACCCGAATTAAGTTTTAAATTTACTTAAATTCTCAAATTGTAAATCCACCTCTTTCAAACACTCGAAAGTCTAAAACCTGTATTTAATTTACTTCATATTTTCTATACTACTGCTCAATAAAAAGAAAATATTATGTTTTAACAGTATAATGTAAAAATCGGAAATAAATACATACATTATAATGGTAATAATCACACTTACTTGAGATTAATATCCTCGAGAATTCGTTTCGGAAGCAGGTCCAAAATTTGGGTGACATTGAGCTGATCCCAGGACACCTGTCGCCCTAATACTTCCTGGGTGCAGTTGATGAAAAGCTGAATATCTATTTCAGAGTCCATGGCAACATATTTCACTTACACTCACTATGAAAGTCAAGTCCTCGATACATAACACATTAGAGACAACAAGTAAATACTTATCATTTACACAATAGTTTTTTTTTTTATTTTAACTTTTAATGTCTCAGCACTGTTTTATTTAAGATTAATATTTAGTCTAGTCTTTAAATAAACTTTAAGTTAAGCAGCTTTACAACAAAAAGATGAAGTTATCTCGATTTTTTACAAATGAATAACACGATCTTGCATTTTAGATTTTTCATTTGATAAAAATGTATTTTAATCATCTATCTCAGAGCCTTTATTATTCTCAAGATTATTTAGGGTTGGCTACTAGTTTAACCGGTTTAACCTGAATATCAGTTCTTCCACGGAGCAACTGGCATCAGACCTCAGCAACCCTAAGGATGAACTGAATTCGATGATTGAACTAGTTGTCAGTATATTCGAGGGCACTGACTTTCTAATAACGATTGTCATAGATGTTCATGATAACCGGTAACGAAGTCTTAACTTGCTCTCCAAGGCACGGACTAGAATCACCACTATCTTCCATACTCCGGGCTACTATAAAGAATTCCCAAACCGAACATCAGTCCGACCCAGGAATCGAAACCGAGACCTCTTGATCTGTAGTCGCTTAGGCTAACCACTAGAGCAACGAGGTAGTTTAATAAAATCATGAGGTCATTAGACCCAATTGCTAAAGATTAAAAGTTACTACATAACAAACATTTCAAACCTTCACAAACTAAAACAGGAACATAGATTTCAAATCTTAGGTAATGTCAACTGGCTCGGTGGCGCAGTAGTAACGTATTCGACTGCTGCTCTTGAGGTCTCGAGTTTGATTGCCGGATCGGACTAAATGTTTTTATGATCTGCAAATCGTTGTTTCGAAATAAATATTACAAGCTCTGTTTAGTTTAGGACTTAATGGTGTTGTGTGTCAGATATCCGAAATAAATAATAAACATCTTAGTATGTGAATGTGAGTTTGTTTGTCATTTTCACTTCTAAACCACTGATTCGACTTAAAATATTTTTGGAATCAATAAAATTTTATATTTACTGCGATTAACCTAGATTAGTTAGTTAAGGCAAAGTAGAGATACTACTAAAATATAATGTTTGAAAGAAATGATAATTGACTATTGTAGAAGGAAAACTTTAAAGAATATCTAGAATAACTGTTAACATACGTATTATTCAATATAATAACATTATATAATAAGCGATTTAAACAAAAAGAATAAAAATAAGCATTTTTTTACTTGATTCGTGGGTACTATAGTAACTTTAGCATTCCATTTAATTTTCGTTTAATTGCTATAGAAAATCTAAGCAATTATTTTCTCAGATTTTCTCGTCACCTACTAAATCTAAATAAATTTTCCGTGCGGTATGTAAATAAAATCTGTTTATTTACACTCTCTTGTCTCTAAAATAAATAAACAAGGACATCTGTTGGACTTCTCATCAGTTTTCTATGAATAATATTGTTTCTAAAATAAAGTTTATTTAATTGACTAACGTTTATAAAATTTCGTTTATAGTGTCCAGTGTTGTTTGAAATTGTATCGCTCCTTTAATATTGTGTGTAAAGTGTGTGTGTGTAAAACGATATACTCGTATATATGTATATATATACATATATCGTATCATATAATTTAAAATGGTCCTCTTCTGAAACTGCCAAATCGATTTTAACGATTTCCACGATTTTCTTACTACATTTTGTATTGATGAGGTAAGATCATAAAATCAGACTTGTATAAATTAATTGAACCTCACATGCTTGTAGTTTAGAAAACAGGTATTGCGGTTTAAATGTTTTAAATCTATTCCGTAGGGACTTTTGCCTGAAAATCGAAAATTTTAATAAAATGAATGGATTACAAGATATTACATTTAGAAAAAATACGACACGACTGAGTGATTAAGAACATTGTTTTGAGCATAACGAGATACAGTAGTCCAACTTTCAGCCAAGTAAATACCTAAACTATTATTATTATATCTGTTGTGCTAATAGTGGTACTTTGTATAAAAGACCCTATTGAAATTAAAGTGCAGCCAGGAAAATTCAAGATATATCTGGATTCGTTTAGGAGTTAAAGCGAAATGAGAGAAAAAATATGTTTTAATGGTAACATTGTATGTTCATTGCAATTATTATTTTTTATTTCGATTATAGCTTTATTTGTCTAAATGTCAATATTTAACAATATATTTACTTGTAAAAATTATTTCTGCTCGATTTACGATACTTTTCTGACCTTGAATCACATTTTTTCACCTGGCATTTACCCATTTTATTGGTAGTTGTTGTCACCTGTCATTATGTCAGCCTCGGATGGATTGAAAACATTGAAAACTATATTGACGTTTGTCTTCATCAAGAGAAATCTCTTGATTGCAGTGGTAACGTTCTTCTTGGTCCATAGTTTCTAATCTAGTGTATAAATATTTTAATGGCATATTTAGTTAAATGTATTTTCTCACACGAAACATAATAGTTAGACAATTATGCTACTTCACGTACAATCATATTTTCTATCTGTTTACGTTACCTTAGTAATAAAATATACATAAACAGACTATACGCTGCTTACATTATAATACTAAAACAATTTTTGGTTCCATCATCGTGATTAATGATACCCTTTACAGTTTCCATAGATTAGAATAATGTGTTTCAAATGATAGGGCTGTTTGAATAGTACCTAAATTTAATATGCCACGGTTGGTTGCCACGACTACCTACGCAATAAAAATAAAATACAAAACAGAATGAAATTATCTGGAAACCTTTGGTAGATTTTCTTTTTTTTAAATTCTGTCTTTTTGAGGCTGTGCTCTTTCATGTTGTTAGTGTTCTAATTTATGAAATTTTAGATGTAATACATACCATTATCATTAATTTGAAAGTGTCTCTGTCTGTCTGTCACGATTTCACGGCTGAACCGTTACATCGATTTTAATGAAATTTGACATGGAAATACTTTCATTCTTGAGGAAGGACAAAGGATACCTATTACAAGGATAACCAAGATGCAAGCGGACGGTGTAGCCGACTCAATCTGGTAATAATTTAACATGAATTAATCACACCACTACTACTTATATTATAAACTTAATTTTACTACTATCATAATAACGAGAACAGTAAACATCCTATTAAATAGTCATCTAAGAATTTTGATAACGATAACTGAAATTATGTTTATTTACTCTTAATATAGTTTGTTATTCTGCTCTAAACAAGTGCACCACGGAAAAAAATGAAAAGCAATATAAATAAAAAGCATGATCATTAATTTCTTACTGCTTTTTTTAAAGGAGTACTAAGAAGTTTCTTTCTAAAGATTTTGTGTTTTGTACAAAATTGTCTAATTAGTACATTTTAGAAATTGGACAACTGTTTACTACTACTTAAGTGAAATTAAGAAAATTTAATTTCATTATCGTTACTATTCGACATGCACTATCTAAGTGCATACCTATATCACGTTTAAGGTCTTAAATATATATATATATAGAGTAATATATTTTTATCATATTTACTAACCCACAAAATTTCGCACAAAAGGAATAAACGTTACCCGTTTTGGTAACCCTTTTTATTGATATTTAGCTCCTATTGACCTTAACGATTTATTTTATAGCCTATAATAACCTTTCTCGATAAATAGACAATCCAATACTAAAATAATTAATGGAATTGGTCCAGCCGTTTTTCATTATAGGAATAGGAATTTTCATTTATATACATGTATACATATATGTATTTAGATGGAAATTAACAATTTCTTTAAGATTTTTATTTGAAGAATTTAATTACTTTTATGTAATTTAGGCTGTATTGTTCATATGAATATTCCACATTCCATTAAAAAATCTACAACTTTCTTTACATCCAAAACTTTTTAAATAAATCAATTAAATTTAAGCAGTGGTTTATAGCAATATCATCTACAGAATAAATTGTCAAGAAGACATATCACCATATCTCCCTTAGTATTAAATGAAAAGCGCAAGGGTTAAGGACATCTGGCGCACAGCTGAAATATATAAAAAAAAAACAAAATACGTCGAGGAAGTTTAGAATGTCGTGGCGTAGAATACGCAATAGCTCCAACTTGTTCTAACTATTATACGTGCCCATGGCATGCGAGATTACATAGGGCAAACTTGTGTTTACACATACGAGTATATGTATGGATAATCATGATAACATTTGTATATAGATACACTAGCTGATCCGGCAATGTTGCTTTGCCATAAAAAAAATGGGGTATAAAAAATAGATGTTGTCCGATTCGCAGACATACCCAATATGCACACAAATTGCATAAGAATCGGTCAAGCCGTTTCGGAGGAGTTTAACTACAAACACCGCGACACAAGAATTTTATATTTTAGATTGTATCCAATTTGTAATTTAAATCTGTAGTTTGGAGGGGAGGTAATGACAACATGTGATATAATTAAATATACACAAGTATCGCTAATTCAAGACACGCTAAGCGGCACAAATGATGAATAAATTGACCTGCTACATGTTATGTGCAATGACTGAAATCGTTTTTAATAAAGAAACAAAACGGGGAAGCAATATTTTTACCATAGTTGATATTTTTTTAACAATCACACTAATATTATAAAGGCGAAAGTTTGTGAGTGTGTATGTTTGTTATGGTGAAACTTTACAGTAATATAGCTTATACATCAGAATAACACATAGGCTACTTTTTGCAGCGATAACCGGGCATACACGCGGGCGGAGATAGAACAGCTAGTAGTTAGTAGATCAAACACTTTACTCCACTTCTTAGATCTAATTATCATATGCTCGAGCAGAGCCTTAGAAATCTTTTCTTTGGCAACATTTCAGATTTCAAAGAAGCAATTTTAAAAGAATTCTTCTTTCAAGAGATTGTAAAGGCGTTTCTATTTTGTGACAGCAACTACAATGAGATGAGAGATAAAAACAACATAGAACCGGTTGTATTGGGGAGCCTTGTGGAGGCATATGTTCAATAGTGGATGTTTTTCAACTGATTTGCCTGAATGAATGACCTACAACATTTAATATGTAACTCTGAAAAAAAATGTACTAGACATTCTAAACAATAAGTACAGAAAGCTAATACTAAAATTAACACTATTTTAGCTAAACTTATTCAATCAGCCATTTAGGTACTTTTTTACAGTTTAGATTTCTACAGTACCACCACCGTGTGACGTAAAAAAAGAGAAATAAATAAAGATAAAAGAAAGATAAAGCTAAAAAAATATTAATTAATGCGAATGAGTTACAAGACGATGGTGTTATGAAAACACATTATATTCTTACGGCATTTATATTCCTGAAATGTAGTATTTTAATACGTGAACCAAAAATGTTCACTTCGTTTTATGAAAACTAGCGGAGGCACAAATTATGAAAATTTGAAATACTTAAAGTTTTATGTAAGAGGTTGTATGTAATAGAGATGTATATCTACTCTAAAGATCTTTCGAATCTTTCTAAAATACTTGATGGCATAGAAACAAATGAACAAGAGTATATAAATATCTTTAAACCAATACCTTAAGGAAATCAACTTGATTTATCTTAAACATTTTATTACTTCATTCATCAAAGACAATGAGGGCTCAGTTACTTTACATTTCCATTTTTAGTTTAGGAGAAATTTCAAGCTCGTTATTCAAAAGATTCACGTAAAATATCACTAACGCTTTCTATTTTCTACGTTTACCATCTCTATTAAACAATCTCTTAATCAAACCTATTTTTATTAACGTCTAGAAGAGGCTTTAAATTTATTACTATAAAACGTTTTAAAATATTGATATTAATTACATTAATACTATCCGAGAAACAAACGTGTTAGTGTTACGAACGAAACAATGGCGTTCCTGATATAGTGCTGAAGCGTATCAGTGGTGCAGACGTAGGTACTTAGATATTTAATAGCACAATATTACTGTCTTTGGGTCAAAGTTAAAGAGCCACAATGAAACTTTAATGGAATGTGATAGAATAATGAATGACAGATGTACAACATTTCATTTTTCGTTTACTCTTTTAATTACATTTGAGGCTTAGGCTGAGGTTAAACTAACTTACTCAAAAGTAATTATAATGCATACACATATGTACTTCTTGCTAAACAACATCCAGTCAAGGCAAAGTACTTATAGTATCTTATTAGATATATGTAACTGGTAATTCAATATTCAAATTACGTATATTTTTAAAGATCCTAATTTATTCGGAAGAGGTTATGCGATTGTAAAAGCTGTGATTTATAGTTGAATTATGAAACGGCATTTAGATGGTATTGATATACCTTATGATTGATTTTTAATTTTCATCGATATCGTATGTTTTCTTAAGAGGACTAAGCAAAAATATAAAAACAAAATACTTACTTAAAAAAAATATGTACGTATATAAGTTAATGGATTTATATAAGTACCTATGTAGTTCCACTACCCGTTATATAAATATAAGTAATAATTCAAACACTTTACATTTGCAGAAATAGCTGATTCGAGAGATCCGGCTGGTTACCAATTTCATCCAAGAAGACTTAGATAATACAACCAAATAAGTTCCTACAAAGACATATTTTTTCTCCTTACGTTGGAAAGTGAAAGGAGGAATACCAAAGAAATAAATTAGTTTGTAGATACACGAAAGATACACTTTTTTTATTATATACAGACTCAGATCATTGATCTGAGCTCACAGACAATTTATATTTAGTTATATATAAACTGAAAAATATAGAAATTATACCACTTCTAAAAATATTAAATTTCAAACGCATAATAAAGAAATTCAAAAAAAATCTAGATACCCGTATGTAGCTTGAAAGCTTTTCTTTTACTGATTATCAATTATACTGATTATTCAATATCGAGCCCATTTATTCAGAAAAACGTAATGAGTAATGATGAGTCACTTGTGTGTGTGTGTCATGATTCAAATATTTAATTATATCTACATAGTATAATTATTTTAGTAAGAACTGCAGAAAGCCTTTTTATATAAAATCCGCTTATCAATTCAACATTTTCCTTCGTTTTTTTTACATATGTTACCTTACTTGTCTAAAAAAAAAGTATGCAATACACAAAATTTCCTAATTATAAATTGGTAAATTCACTTTTAAAATTATACTATGTATTATGAAAAAATTAAATACGCGCCACAAACTTTCCTGAACTTTCTGTTTTAACTTTTTATCATCACTTGAACAAACGATAAGTTATTAAATAGATAAAACAAAGTGAGACTGAATATTCAATTATTTAAATAATAGTATATCGTATTATATTTGCTGTGGTACAATTTTGTATGTTTACTAGATGAGGCGTCGCCGTCGAAGGGCGCGTGCCATCGGAACCGCGGTCGAAACTCAACTGAACACAGCCTTAAGAATCAAAGCGCTTTACAATATTCCCTTTTACAATATTCACTAAACTGCAATAAACAGGTATTAAAATTCGTTGATTTTTCATTTTTTCAAAAGTCACGTACATGATTAAATTCAGTCTTATTACACATTTTTTAATTTACTGTTTCTAGATGAATTTTTATCAAAGCTATGAAAGGAAAATACTTTCATACTTTTTCCTAAAGGCAGCAATATCAAGTAGCAATGACGTACATTTCTATTGACTGTGAAGACGTGATTTCAGGTTGAATAATTATGAAGCTAGTCACAATCTCAATACCCTAGTAACAGATAATGTAGATCGATTCGTAAGCATTTCCACAAGGGATTAACAAAATACATATGTTGTTATAACTACATGTTCCAATTTAAAATGCCTCCTTACAATAGTATAGTCTATTTGAAAAGATAGTAGTTATCGTTCACAAATAGATCAATAACATACAAGAAATAAATAATATTATAAAAACTCAAGTATCTCAAAAGTTCACATGTTAATATTTAAAAATACTAGTGGGTCGTTAAATGGAATCCCCATTTCATCTCATCTTTCTAAAAAAAACAAAAAACGATTTACTCAAAAGTTAATCATCTTTTTATTTTGACTTTGACATAACATTATAGGTACATTTGTGTTAATGCATATTTGTGTGTGTACGTGTCATACGCATGATAGTGTGTGAAAACGTTATTTTTACTTATTTAAATGTATTTTATGCATAATGGTGTTAAGTTGGGCTACAGCTGAAAATCAGCGCTGTGGTGACTTTCAAGACCGCAGCATAAGCTGAGCTGTGGCCTTTTGGACAAACAGCTGGACATTTGACTGCTTTTATTTTGTTTGTTTTGTATATTGTTTGTTTGTTATTTACTCTGAGTTAAATGTCTTATCTTTCTCTTTTACATGTATGTTATGTGTGACTAATAAATGTATTCTATTCTATAATAAAAAAAAGCATTCTGCGCTCCTTCTCTATATAAACTACTAGCTGAACCCCGCGGTGTTCCCCGCGGTTATTGTTGTACCGCGAGTAACGCCGCGGGACAAAGTTAGTCTAAAAAAAATCATCATTAGCTACCTGCCAGTGAAAGTCCCGTCAAAATCCGTCCAGCCGTTCCAGAGATTACCCGGAACAAACAAACAGACAGACAGACAGACGGACAGACAGACATACAAATTTTTTTTAACTACATTTTTGGTATATGTACCGTGTATACATACATATGCATTTGGTAAAAAGCGGTTATTTTAATATTACAAACAGACACTCCAATTTTATTTATTTGTATAGATGTATAGATAAGTGTGCGAAATTTCGTACTCCTCCGTCCGCGGAATTTTCCTAAAAAAGGGTTTCAAAGTTTTTGCTTCACGTATTAACACATAGATATTGAAAATAAATTATGTTTATTGATTACTGCTAAACTTTACTAAACATTATTTGATACCTAGTCTCAAATAGCACTTTTTTATATATATTCCTTTGTATAATCTTCATTCGTTGTACTTTATCTTTCTTAAATTTATAAGAATAACTAGCTGTTGCCCGCGGCTCCGCCCGCTTCATGTCGGTTATCGCGGCAAATAGTAGCCTATGTGTTATTCTGATGTATAAGCTATATTACTGTAAAGTTTCATCCAAATTGGTTCTGTAGTTTTTGCGTGAAGAAGTAACAAACATACACACTCACAAACTTTTGCCTTTATATTGATTGATTCTTAAATAATTACAATGTTAACCAAAATACAACAATCAACTGAACATTAGGGTCATGCAAGGACATGCATATATTAGTGTGATGAAATTTAATATACAAGATCATGCGTGAATTTAAGTAGTGTATATTGATAACCTTTGACAGCACTTTTCAACGATATATCCCAAACAGCGGATGTGTCTAATGTAAGAACAATTTCACTAATTGAATAAATAAGGGTTCTGGAATATTCGTGGATCAGCGTATTTGGTACGGTATAGACATCACTGACTCGGCCAAATGTTTCTTTTCTTTATTAAATTAGTTAATCTATCTAATACCTTTAAACGAGTATTTCCTGTATATACCTATTATTTATATATACTAATATATAAAGCTGAAGAGTTTGTTTGTTTATTTGAACGCGCTAAGCTCAGGAACTACTGGTCCTTTAGTTGAAAAATTCTTTCATTGTTAGATAGCCCATTTATCGAGGAAGGCTATAGCTATATATCATTAATCTAAGACCAATAGGAGCGAAGCACCGATGAAAAATGTTTCAAAAACGGGGGAAAATTATCACGCTACGGCTATAGGAGACGCAAACGGGTTGCGTGGGTCTGCTAGTACAAATATAATCTGAATCTCGAAAGTGGCCCTACGATTTACATAAAATTTTGTTTGCAGGGAGTTTCGGGGCGATAAATCGATATAGCTAGGATTCATTTTTAGAAAATTTGCCAAAAAAAACCGAGCAAAGCTCGGTCATCCAGTTACTGTAGAAGATATGGCATATCCTGTTTTCAATTAATTGAGTTTCCTTGTTTCTATACGAGTTATACCTATCTATACAATTAAATGAAATTGGAGTGTCTGTTTGTAATATTAAAATAACTGATTATTACTAAATGCATATGTATGTATACACGGTACATACACAAAAATGCAGTTAAAAATTTTTTTTCTGTCTGTCTGTTTGTTCCTGGTAATCTCTGAAGCGGCTGGACCGATTTTGACGGGACTTTCACTGGCAAGTAGCTGATGATCCAGGGAGGAACTTAGGCTACTTTTTTAACTTAACTTGGTCCCGTAGCGTTACTCGCGGTACGTCAATAACCGTGGTTAAAACCGCGGGGTTCAGTTAGTATGAAATAATTTTCGTGTTTTCTAAAGAAAATTTCTACACCCATTGTTAAACAAATACCTTTTGTACCTAGAGAAGCTTAAGCGGTGATGCTTCTTATATACCTAAGCGCTTAATCGGCCCACTTGATTCACTGCATGTGATATTATGACTACAAAGATACAGAATATAGACGAATTCAGGCAAAAGTTAAAGGTCACCGTTTTCTACGACGAGTGTTGTGGGTTCCACGCCTACATGAGACAATAAAGTTCTCTGCGACACAAGATAATATACCTATTTCTAGTGCGGGAGTTTTCTTTTGTTTTGAGTATTTTTAAATAAAGAAAGAGTCTCTATTTTTCTAACCGGCCATGATCAGATACAGAAATTCATATTTTATATTACTAAATGCGGACAGAAATATTATGATTTTGACTATCAATACAAAGGTTTGCCCAAGAAATAAGTCTAAAAAATATCAATTGAATTAAATTTATTTCTTATCTCCTGTCAGACTTATCTTACCTGGACTTTGTAGTCAAATGTACCGTGTCATATTTAAAACGAATTCGATAAAAACTTTATTTTCTTTTTATCTAGAAGTTTTCTATTTTGTGGCGTTAAATAATAATGTCATGTATTTCTTCTTAAATTGTTTAACGATCAATGTACGAAATTTCTCCGTTTGTATGTTAATTTACCACTTAAACCGAAAAAAAAAATTTAAAAGTACTTGAGAGTGACAAAATAAGGAAAGAAAGTTTAAATAGGAAACCAATTTGTAAAGTTTAAGGGATATAACAAAAAAGGAGTCTTGTAGATAATTTGATTAGCATTATAGCATTACCAAACATAATATTCATTACAAAGTGCAGGATTAAACAAAGTGGCTTATTTTAGAGTTCCGTATTCCAAAACGTATTTCCGAAACCCTTTTAAGATTATTTATAGTATGTGAGTCAGCATGACCCTTCAAAAGTTTTTTTGAGAAACTAGGAGAGGTTATGTATACGTTGAATTTACTCTTTCTACAGACAGTCACAAATATAGTCCTAAGTCAATATCATTGACAGTTATGGTGATTTTGATCACGTTTTTTGAAGTATCGTGTATGAAATAAGAACTCTTTGCTTCTCAAAGTCAAAGTTTAATAAATCGGAAGTTATTTACTTCGTGCAAATAATTCTACTATTCAAACCTAAAAAGTTTTAGTTTTTGATAATAAATATTGTTGTAGCGGTATAAAAACAAGAAATGAAACTTATATAAAAATGTTATACACTTTTATAAATTTTTTACCGACCTTGGTACCCATTTAGATCCCAAATTTTTGTCGGTGAAATTGACAACTATATAATAATACTAGCTGAGCCCCGCGGTGGTACCCGCGGCGAGACAAAGTTAGTCTAAAAAAAGTAGCCTAAGTTACTCCCTGGATCATCAGCTACCTGCCAGTGAAAGTCCCGACAAAATCCGTCCAGACGTTCCAGAGATTACCCGGAACAAACAGACAGACAGACAGACAAAAATTTTTTTAACTACACTTTTGGTATATGTGTCGTGTATACATACATATGCATTAAGAAAAAAGCGGTTATTTAAATATTACAAACAGACACTCCAATTTTATTTATTTGTATAGATGTGGGCTTGTACGTAGGTACTTTACAATAAAAATTTGCAGCAGTCTTTCTGATGATTAGTGACTGGTATATAAGTAGACAAAATGTTAGAAAAAAATATTTCGAGTAAATTAAATTAGTAAAACTTGGCAATTTACAGAACTTTAGTAGATACATAAAAAAGTTCTTTGTAAATGTGTGAAAGTTATAAGAACTGCTCAATGTGTTCCTATCGTAAAAGTCCATTGTTACGTAAGTCCAGTGTAACAGACAATATAAAGAGTTAAGACAAATAGTAGAGAATACGCGTAATAGAGTACGCGTACTCTAAAAATCATAAAAATTGTCTATTTGTCTGTGCTGAACTGAATTTTTGTGGCTTGGTTAATTGTCGTTAATCAGAAATGCATTAATGTGAAAAATTGGTAAATAAAATTCATATGTTTCATACATATATCCGCGTACTCAAGTATCAAATCATGTATATTAAGTAACCGTTCAATCATATTTCTTTGACACAAAATATGTTTTTAGATTATCTGACACATTTTCTTGATAAATCCACGAAAAGCGTAAAGGTTTAGATTCACATTTACTACGCCGTAAACGTATTATTAACTCAAGTTTCTTTTATTCTCCAGAGTATTATCAAATTGGTACATAAAGAAGGAATTAAACTATCCGATAACGGAGTTATGTACTATTAAAAGTCGTGAAACATAAGTTTAATACTTCTTCAACTTTATAAGACACTTGGGTGTAATTTCGTACGACGATATCCATTTTACTATTATGTTTTAGTTGTGAAGATATATATTAAATAGTCACTATAATAACTATGTAGTTGAAACAAATACGTAATACTTTTTGACTGCCTCTGTGGCGCAGTGGTAGCGTATGCTACTGCTGTGCTTCGTTGAGGTTCGATTCCTGGGTCTGACCAAATGTTTCTATGATCTGCCAGTATTTGTTTCAGAGTTTGGGTATTTTTTATGTAAAAAGTAGTATTATAATAGGCGATCATCATCAGGTTTTTCTCGTAGACCCCGTAGGGGTCTCGGGGCGACTTCTCCAGTTCTATGGCAAGTCAGAAAGATTTTTCGTGTCGCCTGCCACAGAAGGCGAGTCAATGGGTTGGGCCCGGTTGGGCACATTGGTAGTTCCGGGATGTCAGTCCGGTGGGGAGAGCGTAGCTAACGAGGTCAATAGGCGGTCTTATCGCTCACGGCGATCTCTTCCAGATAACCTTTGTAAAGATATTGTGAAATTTGATTTTGGGTAGTCTAAGGTGTACCTAAGTTTAAATTAATCGATGTAATTATTAATATCAAAAACTTTATACATGTATCTACAGCAAACACACCAATATATATGAATACACACATATAAACATGATTGCATACATATCTATATATATAAAAATCATCATCTCCTTACTCTTTCCCAAATTTATTTGGGGTCGGTGCAATGAGTTTTCCTCCTCCATTCTCCTCTATTACTCGTTAATTCACTGATTACTCCCTTTCAGGTCATATCCTCTTTTATGCAGTCCATCCATTTTATAAGTGATTCTACATTGGCAGTCGCATAGACTAACCGCTAGACCAACGAGGCAGTCGAATTATTATATTATTTTTAGCACTTACCAATAATTATATTACTATTATTAAACAATTTGTAGGTTTTTTTAAATATCCAGTTTTAAACTCTGACTTATACTTTGACCATTCACCTATTTCCTATTTGAGATCGAGTTAGATAGTGCGAGTGTAGAGAAATCAATTTGATGATAAAAGTGAAATTATTTTTTTAATGAGAGCTTAACGGGTTTGGTAAATGAATAATTATTATTACTATATGGATGGCACTTAACACAGTACTGAATATTGTGGGTTTGGTCTCCCACATAAAACAACACTCTGTGTTTGAGTGTGCCTATTTAATCTATATCTATCTATACTAATATATAAAGCTGAAGAGTTTGTTTGTTTGTTTGTTTGTTGGTTTGTTTGTTTGTTTGTTTGAACACGCTAATCTCAGGAACCGCTGGTCGGATTTGAAAAATTATTTCGGTGTTAGATAGTCCATTTATCGAGGAAGGCTATAAGGTATATATTATCACGCTACTACTAATAGGAGCGGAGCAACAATGAAGAATGTTTCAAAAACGGGGGAAATTTTCATGCGACGGGCAATAGGAGACGCAAACGAGGTTGCGTGGGTCGGCTAGTACTAATATATAAAGCTGAAGAGTTTGTTTGTTTGAACACGCTAATCTCAGGAACCGTTGGTCCGATTTTTAAAATTCTTTAAGTGTTAGATAGCCCACTTATCGAGGAAGGCTATAGGCTATATATCATCACGCTAGGACCAATAGGAACGGAGCACCAATGAAAAATGTTTCGAAAACGAGGGAAAATTATCACGCTACGGGCAATAGAAGATGCAAACGAGGTTGCGTGGGTCAGCTAGTCATACTCTAAGAGTAGTGAATTTAAAGAAATGAAATTGTATATGGGTAACACCCATATACAATTTCATTACCACCGTATTATTCTCAGAACCTAAATTTTAAAATATATAGTCTTTATTATTTAATTTAGAGAAAGCCATAAGTTATTTAGAGATCTTTTCCAAATGTATTTTATCTACCAAAAACATAAGTCTATAATTGAAAAACTTTAAAATTAGTTTTTCAAAGCTTTTAGCACTTGGGTGAAATTTTGTACTAGCGTTGAAAGTAAAAATTGTAACTAAATGATATTCTCTTCAACCACATCAGTAAGTACCATCAGTAACCATTAATAGTCCACTGCTGGCCAAAACTATTTTTTAGCAAAGAGGTATTGGCCTACTATACCACTACACTTATTAGATTTTTTTATAGAATCCAAGTTTTTTTAATAAATTTTAACTGGTTAGCGAGTTCTGATTGTGGGGGTCAATCAGAACTTGCTAAACCTCTTGTTTTACTGTTGAACTTGTTGAACCAGTTAAAATTTATTAAAAAACTTTTCGTTATTTACGGTAAATATTGTACAAGTATTCATTACTTACTTTAATTTAACAAATATTCACCGCAATATTATCTGATTATGGGTAGACACGCCCTACCCGGCTTAGTATAAAAAGACAAATATTTATTCGAATTGTGAGTCTACGATTTTCTCCTCAGTGGGAACGGACCTCGTCTCGTGTGGACATAAAACCTAAATTGGACCATTCAGGCGTCGAGAAACGAGTTATTTATAAAGTTTAAATTTACGATTGTTGCTCCATGTTCTTGTGTTAATGTTTTATGTATGCAGACATTTGTTCCCCAAATGGAAAATAACTTGGCATGGCCCAGGACTTACAGTAAATTACCGCCCTTAACTCAAATTGCACTTTCAACAAAGTGGCAGTGGCTAATTAAAAAAATGAATTCTGTCTAATCTTTGTAGAGTTGTTATTGATGTAGTATATAATTAAAATATGTAATTTTTATCGCGAATTTTCAATAAGTTATCCATTAATTAACAATTTTTGCAAGAGCAAGAGAGTCGACTACAATTTTAAGATACTTTATAGTAAACTAAACACCCGCCCCAGCATAGCATATTTTGTTTGTGTAACTTTTAAACTGTTTACCCTATTTCACTAACATTGGTATTTTTGCGCCCGTCACCTACGCGATCTGCCTTCTATTCTTGCACAGCCATCAGCCACAACAATGCAATAATCTTAACAAATTATTTTTATTTCGCAAAGAATATTTATTCGTGTTTAAATAAGTGACCACAAAAAAACTTAGTTTCTATGTAAAAGCTAGCCCACCTTTGTGTAAAATTTCATACTTCTAAACCCACCGGTTTCAGATATGAGTTGATTGATAAGTCAGATGAAGAAGATGATTCGCGACAAATTGACAGCGGTTATTTTATTTTATAGTGAAATTGAAGTTTCACACACAGTTCGCAGTATTGAACAAGAGTTTACGACATCTTTCTCGAGCACTCTTGTAAATGAAGTTTGTTTAAAAGAGAATTGAGTGTAGTAATCAGTAAAATGTATCACTTGACTTGACATTCGCGTAGCATTTACCAAAATTAATATAGGCCAAGGCTGACTTACGTAAAGGTAATAAACATGTTCATTTTATCAATGTTTGATACCTGTCCTATTCTTTCTTCTACGCCCTTCGGATATTGACCAAGATCAATGTATTATGTCGTCCTTGTGGTTCACTGCTGAACGAAGAGCTCTCCAAATAGCCCTAACTATCCAAATGTATCAAATTTTAATACTATAATGAGTTTCTAAAACTCTATTTGTAACCTCAACAAAGAACAAAAATCAAACATTATTTATTGCCTTCAATTATGATAATTATTTAATTTGGGTCTGGACTATTTAGTTCGAAATTATATTAATTAATACCCGTAGAGGCCTATATTTAATCTTAGCCACCTGAGTATCTACCTAACGTTCATATTGTTATAGAAATCAACAAAGCCTAAATTGACACGAGTAGATATAAAGCGGGCAGACTTTATGCACTTAGTTGTTGGTCAGGATACTCCAATACTACGTTTAGAACATTATGTGGACTGGTTGATTTATGAATTACATTTCTTGTTTTCCATCCATGTTATTGAGAAGGATTTAATCACCTACCTATAAGGAATAAAAAAAGTGGTCAAGTGCGAGTCGGACTCGCACATGAAGCGTTCAGTAGCATTAAGTAACAATATAACAGTTCTTGTAGTTCGTTGTAACTTTTATCGATAAATTGCGGTTTACGATTTATGACGTATTAAAAAAAAACTGCTTACTAGATCTCGTTCAAACCAATTCTTGGTGGAATTTTGGATGGTAATGCACATCATATATTGTGCTAGTTTCATCATTCTCTTATTTTAGAAGTTACGAGAGGGGACACACATTTTACCACTTTGGAAGTGTCTCTCGCGCAAACTATTAAGTTTAGAAAAAAATGATATTAGAAACCTCAATATCATTTTTGAAGACCTATCCATAAATACCCATCACGTATGGGTATGACGAAAAAAAAATTAGAGTTTCAATTCTAAGTATGGGGACCCCAAAATTTATTATCTTTTTTTTATTTTTGTGTGAAAATCTTAATGCTATTCACAGAATACATCTACTTGCTTAGTTTCAACAGTATAGTTATTATAGTTTCGAAAAAAAGTGGCTGTGACATACGGACGGACAAACAGACAGACAGACCGTCCGTTTTTTGCCTTTGGCACGGAACCCTAAAAAATGGTCACATTCATACAAAGTACAGCTATAAAAAACATGATCACGCAATTACTTTTTACAGCTGTACTCAAAACCATAAGAATCTTCGGAATTCTCATGATTTTCTTCATTAACAGTAATTATTTGAATCACAAGCTCTTAACCTAAATTAGAAAATATGTGTAGATATATTTATGTACTCCAACTAAACCATTATATATATTCGCATATCTATTGTAGTAGTAGCGTAGTGGTCGCCCAGAGGACGAAATTCGACCATAATTATTTTAATTTTTAGTTAGTACTTTTTTGAGGTCCTTTCGTCACCTCTTTAATCAAAGATTTCAATCATGACTACTTTTGACATTCACTATGACAGTTTATGCAAAAGCAATCATCTATAATACTCTAACATACATAGATTTGTGTATATGGATACTAGTGTATGAGTGTATCATACGCATTATATATTATTCATTGCTTTTGTTTACGTACAGGCTGAATTTAAAAAAAATAGTAGCATTCTGCGCTCCTCTATATTATAAACTATAGGTGTGCGTAATTTTATACTGCTCCGTCCTCGTAATTTTCGTAACAAGGGTACAAAGTTTTTGTTTCGCATATTAACACGTAGATACATAATTCCCCTTTCACGTGGTTGCTCATGATGAATTTCGAAACTATCTAACCAATTTTAAGGAAAAAATAAACTCATAAGTTTGCCTAAAATGGATAGTAACAACACGATTAGGTATATCAATAGAAGCCAACTATGATTAAAAATAGACGCAGACAATGTTGCGTGGGGTCAGATACACACACGTGGCAATTCACACTGAGTCGAAATGGTTTTCCTGCAATAGACACTGGAAATAAAGTTTCTATCATTAATTGGAAGTCATCGCAAATACGTACGTGAGATTGAACTTATAAACGCGACCGTAAATACTTTTCAGACCTATTAAGACATACTTTTGGAAGTAAATAAAAGGATTTACATTTCACTTTCTTTTAGCTTTTGCGAAACTGCAAAACTGTTTCGATAATTTTTTTCAGCAAACCGCGAATTTGTTGTTTAGTAATATTTCTGCCAAAACCAACTTATCAAAAAGTCTTAGTGTACTATTTATAAATGAGCAAAAACATGAATGCCAAAACAATAAACAACTGAATCATGCTGTAAAATAAAGCTTTAAAAACTAGAACAACGAGTTTTTATTCAAATGCCCAAAAAAAAAGTATTCATTATAAGTAAGTATTCAGAGTAAATATTATTCAAATTGATTAGCAAGATCCCACCCGAACAAACTTAGTGACATAGATGCGTACATTGCAAGTTAAATAAAAGCTTGTAATAGTAGAGCCACGCTGATTTCATCAGGAAGGAGCATAATCGATCGGTGCAGTACTACCCTCTCACAGAACATCAACCCAAATTGACAACATTTGTGCAGTCATGTACAAGCATCTCAATAGGCCGCCATAGTGTTGTTCACCATGCTGCATTTTTGTATTGCATTTGCAGTGAGTATTAGATTCCAGTCATGCTTTCCATCAGGCAAAGTAGAGTCACTTTAGCAGGCTCATACATAAAAAAACAAGCATCTGTTATACAATATGAAAACTGATTTAATTATATTACCGTTCATTTCATAAACTGTTACTGTTCGTTATCGTATTATGCTACCCATTAAATGAAAAAATTTCAACAAAAAAATCCTCTCCAAAATGCCAACACAAAAATTCTCCTTCGCAATTTTCGTTTCTGAAATTCGAAGTTTACTTACGATATAAATAATACATATTTTGCATCAAACCTTACCGTTACACACTTGAAGAAAGCTATTACTTATGTAAGTATGGAATGATGAGGTTTTCCTTCACTACGTAAATAAAGTTTGTGGATATTTACACTTGCCTGTAAACAAGTAGTTCACGATAATCCGAATTGTTCGCGGATAACTTCGTCCTTTATGAACCGATTTTGATGATTCTTTTTTTAATGGAAAGGAGATATCCCAATGGTGGTACCATGATAAAGACACTAAGATCTGATGATGGCATCCAAGAGAAATCCAGTCAATCCTATAAATCGGTTTTATTTTTGTTAAAATTTTATAATTCGTCCAACACGAGCCAACGCTTTGGTGCGACAAATGACAATTACACTGCTGTGAGTGATTGTCTCTGACATCCGTTCTGCGGTCATATTGTTTCTTATGCTCAACATATACCTATATATATTCTGTAATTCAGTAATTGTAATACCTATTATATTATATTTTGTGATTGCGTACCTAAATTGCGCCTTTTTAATATCACTTCTTTATTTGTTAGTCTGTCTATGGTATCAAGACGAAATCGATGGCAAATTTTAATACTTTTGTATGATACATTGCATTGAAACAATAGAATAAATAATTTAGAATATAAATTAATAATTTTCTTCAAAAATATATCATGTCTCATTTACAGTAAAAGTTACCAAAAAGGAAACAATACAAGTATAGGTTGCACCGAAGAATTTCTTAAGTCCCTCTTTGATTATTCTTATTGACTTTAAATACTTTGTCACGCGGGTAGTTATTTTAAAAATGCGAATGTAAAAAACTAGGCAAACGACAAGCCAAATGCGCACAAGTCGTTATTACCGGCAGCTTATCGATTGCGATGTAACTTATCCATACTTATCTAAAACCGCTGCACCAATTTGGATGTACAATGAAGATCTTTTGAATCTTGAGGAAAGACAGAAATGAAGTTTTACATTTATTAATGTACTAGCTGCTGCCCGCGGCTCCGCCCGCGTGTATGTCGGTTATCGTGGCAAATAGTAGTCTATGTGTTATTCTGATGTATAAGTTAAATTCCTGTAGTGTCATTCAAATCCGTTCAGTAGTTTTTGCGTGCAATTTCACTGATATGTCCACATATTGTGACAGTGTTACCTTTATTTAAAGAGCTTCACTGTATACTATGTTATGTGTAATGCCATTGGAACAATATACGAACATATTAGCATTGTCGCTCACCCTCGACAGAGCCACATAGAGCTTTCCGTTGCTGAAACAGTTCGTCTATGCCTGCGGTGCGCAACGTCTGACCTTATGTCTTGTTTATCGTCATCGCAAAGCATAGATTCACAGACTCACCAAAAACTGCACGCGTTTAAAGAGGAAAGGGAAATAAACTATGGATCGGGGTCATCCTTTAAGATAATAGTCTAAAAAGACATATTTCACTATAAATCAAACAAAATAATTTAAGTTTCTCGCAGATTGCACGAAATAAAACTAACAATTTTTTTGAAATTTTGTCTTCGACATGAACGTCTTGTGATTGGTTGCAACTCTGGTGACGTCACATGCTAATAAACGAAAGATTCCTCTATTGAATATTGTTTGCGTTTTATGTTTTCGGAGTGGTAATAATCGATCTGTGAGCTATTTCTGCAGGACGTTTTTTAATAAACTATTTAATAAGTGGTTCGAAACAAAAAGGGACCAAATTTTGTGCGTGCCGATAACAGCAACCTACATAAGATAGACGCTTTTATGGTTGCACTTTTCTATCTATACAAATAAATAAAATTGGAGTGTGTTTGAATATTAAAATAACCGCTTTTTACTAAATGCCTTTGTATATATATACACGGTACATATACCAAAAATGTAGTTAAAAATGTTTTTGTCTGTCTGTTTGTTTCTTCCGGGTAATCTCTGGAACGGCTGGACGGATTTTGAGGGAACTTTCACTGGCAGGTAGCTGATGATCCAGGAAGTAACTTAGGCTACTATTTTAGATTAACTTTGTCCCGCGGCGTTACTCGTGGTACAACAATAACTGCGGGTAACACCGCGGGGTTCAGCTAGTACATAATAATAACATTGATAACTATGCTGCAGAACTGAAAAATGTTCAGTAGCTTTTGCGTGCAATTTCACTGAAATGTCCACATATTGTGACAGTGTTACCTTTATTTAAAGAGCTTCGCTGTATACTATGTTATGTGTAATGCCATTGGAACAATATACGAACATATTAGCATTGTCGCTCACCCTCGACAGAGCCACATAGAGCTTTCCGTTGCTGAAACAGTTCGTCTATGCCTGCGGTGAGCAACGTCTGACCTTATGTCTTGTTTATCGTCATCGCAAGGCATAGACTCACAGACTCACCAAAAACTGCACGCGTTTAAAGAGTTACTCGTGGTACAACAATAACTGCGGGTAACACCGCGGGGTTCAGCTAGTACATAATAATAACATTGATAACTATGCTGCAGAACTGAAAAATGTTAAAGCAGCTATGTTGCACTTGCATAAGTACAACATAAAAATTGTTTCTGTAATAACCTCTGGAAAAAATTCATTCATTATTTTTGTAAAATCTAATTTACTTTATGTAGGTAGGTATATCTCAATGCTTTTAGGTTACATTTTGAAATAGTACAAAGCGTGGTATTTAAAGATGTTATCTGACCCGACGAACTTCGTACCACCATATTTTTCTTTCGTTACCAGTTACCCATGGGTAGGGTGCAGTCACGGACAAAAAAACTTTTTCCTTTATTTTTTATTTTTTCTTGTACACAAACCTTGTCCTAAGAATAACTAACACATAAAAAAAATATAATTTGGTGTAGCCGATCGAAAGTTACGCGCATACATACATTTCGGCGTAACGCCGCGGGATAAAGTTAATCTAAATAAAGTGGCCTAAGTTACTCCCTGGATCATCAGCTACCTGCCAGTGAAAGTCCCGTCAAAATCGGTCCAGCCGTTCCCGAGAATACCCGGAACAAACAGACAAACAGACAGACACTGACAAAAAATTTTTTAACTACATTTTTGGTATATGTACCGTGTATACATACATATGCATTTAGTAAAAAGCGGTTATTTTGATATTACAAAGAGACACTCCAATTTTATTTATTTGTACCTATAGATGTAAAGATTTGTTCACTGTGGCACTACAAACCATTTATTCGACATTTTAATTAATATAAAATTGGAGAAAACAGATAAAATTAACTTAAACCGCGCTGTTTTGTTTTTTTGTGGCTAGAGTGTGACGTCACGCGTCTCATGTGACCAGCGCCATTACAGAAATATCGTTTTTGGTTGTCAAGCTTGAACTTTATCTTAAATTTAAATTCATAATTAATCATAATACAGTAGAAATTCTGCAAAAAATTTGATTCGGTAAGTAGTCGTTTCACCACCCGATGAATGAAGCAATATTCTGTACTTTGACCAGGCAGGCATGCGACATAATATCTTATTGTTTAAAGCTGTGCCCGCGACTTCGTCCGCGTGGATCTCCTTTTACAATAATGTTTTTTTTTAACTATAGACTATTAAACTACAATTTAATAAATAAATATGACGCTGCCTTTTAAAAATCTATTTAAGACCGAAGAGTAATTTTTGTTTTGCATCGTCACTACACTTTGTTCAAAGTCGACGCTTCCGGTACGTATGCATAAAGATTTGTGGAACTACTGACCCAGGAAAAAGCGACGTACAACTGCCCATGTGAAAAACATCTGAGACTAAGATCTACTCCAGCAACACGGAAAGTCTGACGATGAGATTTATTAATTGTCATTGCATAAATTTACTTATTTGAAATTATACTTATTAATTTTACAACTATAAATATAAAGAAAAGAAGGAGAAACAAACAAAAACACTAAAACTAATTATATTATTATCTAATACCTACTTTAAACTGATATCTAAAAACTACGTCTTATATATTTTTTAAATCTAAAACGCGCTTATTCCCAGTCAATAAGAACCACGTTTGTTCGCATTAACAGTGACAATTCGAGTGAAGTCAGCGCGTGAGCGGCGTGAGCGCTCCCGCCTTTTTGTAGATCCAGCGACCATCAGTTTCGCGTGTTAAAGAAAAATCAACCGTAATTTCGTACTTATACTGGTGCGGCGAGATTTGGCAGTTTTATTTCATCTATATCTTGTGTGTTTATTAATTATAATTTTATAATTCTATATTTTATTAAAAAATATATTAAAGTGTATAGTGATAAGGATATATCCATGTGAAATACAATCTAATTAAGTATTTAATACACCTTGAAGAAATGCCTAACGCTTAAACACGTTATTGTGGCTAATTTATAAAAGATAGAAATATACTATTGAGGACTTTTTTGTAGATCTTTTGAAGACCATCATCTTTGTAATACATATTTTTGGTGTATGATCAACGTATGCGAGGATAAGAGCTCGAAAGCGAAAATTTTCATCCGACTTGCTTCAAATTTATCGTCACTGCTCAGCTCCTATGCATCTTAGCGTTATGTTATATAGCCTATAACCTGCCCAGGAGTATGGACTATAATCGTACCAAGTTTGGTTAAAATCCCTTCAGTAGTTTTTGATCCATGCGTGCACATACAGACAGACAGACAGACAGACAGACAGACAGACAGACAGACAGACAGACAGACAAAAAACTTACTGATTACATTTTTGGCATCAGTATCGATAACCATTCATCCCCCAATAATAATTTTTAATATATATTCAATGTACAGAATTGACCTCTCTACAGTTTTATTATAAGTATAGATATAGATATAGATATAGATGAACCTTTTAATGTTAGGTAAAAGCGATTAACCCAGTTTAGAGAACCTAGTAGTCATTTAATGTTTTTTTTAAATAACCTTGTTATAAATTTGTATTCAACTTAGTGACATTTTCGTATTACTGAAGTAACCCCTGCCATTTATTACCCATTAAACTTTAACTCCTATAATCGTAAACACTCGCACTAAAAATTTTATGGTTACTGTTTCACTCCTTATTTCACCTTATCTTTTCCAATAAAGAGAGGTACAGTCAAAACCGTAAATAAATTTACAACGAAAGGTCAAAAATATCTAACAGTAACCAGACAGTATTACCTTAAATAGACATGCACTCGCCAGTTAATATCTGAATATTAAATAGGTTCAAACATAAGTCCCCCAATAAACGTTTGTTAATTACTGGTTTATTTCGTTATCAGGAAAGAACAAGCACTGTCCCGTCCCGAAGGAACTCCCTCTTTCCAAATGACATTCTACAAACGTTAACGAAAATAGAAAAAAATCTGGGAATGACGTATTTCAACGCTAGGTCACGTGGTTAAAACTAAATATTAACCAATAAATAAGAGAGCTGACCGCTGTCCTTACAGAAGCAAGCAACCAGTTTATAATCCTAAGTCTGCATGATTTTACAGTGGCTTTTTTTTTAATTATTATTGGCTTCCTTGTTATATCCTGGAATCCAAATCAGAATGTAATTTAATACAGGTTGAGTCCGACTTTCACTTACCCTCACCTCTTATGAGGTGATGGCATGAGAAAGACACTTTACTTTAGACAAGAAAATTATTGAATACTAGCTATGCCCGCTACTTCGTGCACGTGACATTTGGATTTTTTCACCGTTTAAACGTTCCCTGAACTACGACAAACATTTCAAAACCAAAATCAGCTTAATCGGCCCTGCCGTTCTCGAGTTTTAGCGAGACAAACGAACAGCAATTGATTTTTATATACGACTAGCTGTGCGCGCTACTTCGTACACGTGACATTTGGATTTTCAAGTTATTTTTAATTTTTCACCAATTATACCTTCACTGGACTACGACAAACCTTTCAAAACCAAAATCACCTAAATTGGCGCAACCGTTTTCGATTTTTAGCGAGACAAACGAACAGTAATTGATTTTTATATATAAGACTAGCTGCCCCGGCAAACGTCGTTTTGCCATAACTACTAATAAATTAAAAATTAATTAAAAAAACATTGTCCAGCTGACAAAATTGTGAATCTAAACCATTCCCAGATCCCCTTGAACACACACAAAAAATTTCATCAAAATCGGTCCAGTCGTTTGAGAGTAGTTCAGTGACATACACACTCACAGAAGAATTATATATATAAAGATGTGTAAGATTTGCACGCGTTAGTTACACGATTTCTCCGTCATATTTGGGTCGATTTACAAAACCGAAGTGGAATACTTCCGAGGTGGTTCTATTATTGCCAGGTAATGATATGGTGCATATCCCAATATATAATAATAATAATAATAATCCGCAAATTTAATACACTCGAAAACTTGTTTATACATCAGATTCATCAGATTCACCGTAGGAGAGCCACGCTTCGGCATGAATGGGCCGGCTCGATCAGAGTGATACAGTGAAAATCGGTGTGAAATAGGGCTTGCGCTTTGTTTCACCGAGTGAGTGAGGATACCGGAGGCCCATAACCCAAACCCCCTCTCCCTATCCCCCAAAGGCCGGCGACGCACTTGGATCAGGCTCGTTATCGGACAGATAGACGCAACGTCGGTAATATTTTTTTTATTAATTATTGGACTTAGTCTTCTTAGTAGAAATTGATAAATGTAATTGTTATATAAATAAAATAGAATTCACCTGATTTTCGAAGGATAAGGTAAATTCTACGATTAGAATGTGTTTATTTTCTGAATATTAGAGCAAACTAAAGTCCAAAATAACTAAGTGATAACTCAAATTCAATATTTTGTGCACGTCAATCATAACTATTCATAATATGATATGTCGTACTGTCGTAATGTCAACTTC
Source organism: Spilosoma lubricipeda (assembly GCA_905220595.1). Lineage (NCBI taxonomy): Eukaryota > Metazoa > Arthropoda > Insecta > Lepidoptera > Erebidae > Spilosoma > Spilosoma lubricipeda. The sequence continues at coordinate 9,953,792 of HG992285.1, read as the reverse complement.
GTAAATATTTACTATTGGTTTTCATGAATTATTAAACCGAAACGTAAGGAGGAAGTAAATGGGGCCATAAATGTCAAGTAATTTACTTTGAATTTTCGTTTGATGTTCGTTCTTTGAATATAGCTCAGCACACATTTCGTTCTGCGTATTTTTATATATGGGCTTACTGTGTATTAAGCTTACAGTATTAAACTCTTTTCTTTGTTACTTATTCAGGAATAATAAAAATTGAGTTTTGAATGAAATATTAAAATAGTTACCTTATAAGTAGGGATAAATTTTACAGCGATTTCAATGAGGCATTCAAATAAATCACCGAAATACAATCAAATCTTAAGAAAAAATTACCGTTTTTGCCGCAATTAAGACGTCATTGAACATCTATACATCTATACAAATAAATAAAATTGGAGTGTCTGTTTGTAATAATAAAATAACAGCTTTTTACTTAATGCATATGTATTATACACGATACATATACTAAAAATGTAGTTAAAAAAGTTTTTGTCTGTCTGTCTGTTTGTTCCGGGTAATCTCTGGAACGGCTGGACGGATTTTGACGGGACTTTCACTGGCAGGTAGCTGATGATCCGGGGAGTAACTTAGGTTACTTTTTTAGACTAACTTTGTCCTGCGGCGTTACTCGCGGTACAACAGTAACCGCGGGTAACACCACGGGGTTCAGCTAGTTTAGCATAAAAATGTGGTAATATTTTATGTACACATTCTTTCTTTTTTTTTTGCTTTTATGGGTTTCTTGAAAACAAAGTCTTGAAGCATATTTTTGTGAATTGAACGCGAGTTGAAGTTTTGTATAATGTTCTTGGAATTTGACTAGGAAGAGTCAATCGTTTCATCGTGACCTTACTTCATGTATGTACATATCAAGTAAGTATATACGATTCTTTATAACTAGTTATTGTGACAGAATACAAAATAATAGATACGAATACTTATTAGGAAAACAATGTTTTTCAGGCAAAACATTATACCTTTCTATGACAGTTATAAATGAATGATGATACAAATTCCTTGTTCCTAAACTATTGTAATCCGTAAGGGTAACTAAGATTAATATTACATACGACATTCCTGAAAGTCACACTCGCTATCTGTTATGTTATGACAATCTTTAACTTATCTAATATGTAGTAAATATCATTTATATTTACTATTAGATACATGAGAATATTGTACACTTTAATTAAATTTACTGTCGCTTTTATTTGGCATCATTGTCTTTACGAAGCCGAGGGAGATGCCCCCGATTAATTCAGGTCATGGAATTGTGTCTGGTGTCAGATCTAATGGCGACGTAATGGCTTGCCTTGTCACCTAAATGTCGCATAGAAAAATCAAACTTAATTTTGCTAAATACCGTTGTAACCATGAAACGAATCAATTTTGACTCATTATAGAATAATAGATAAAATTATTAACATAATACACAATCAGTAAGTAATATTGCAGTTTTTTTAATTATGCAATAAGCGGGCAAACGAGCAGGCGTATCGCCCGATGGTAAGCGATTATCGTCCATGGCCACCTGCAACCCCAGAGGCGTCACAAGTGTATTGCCGACCTTTGGGGGGATGGGGGGGAGATAGGGGGAGGAGGGTTGGGGTATGGGCCTCCGGTATCCTCACTCACTTGGTGAAACACAGCGCAAGCACTATTTCACACCGGTTTTCTATGAGGCCGTGGTATCACTCCGGTCGAGCCGGCCCATTCATGCCGAAGCGTGGCTCTCACACGGTGTTATTCGAAATTTTGAAATTTCTACGACTAAAAAAACTCTTTATAACACCTTCAACTTTATGACTTCAAGGCCAGCTATAAATCTGCTTACAGAACGACAAATAATTACAAATTGTCGAATAATTTTAATCCAATTTTCCCTAGTTCAGTTTCCAACTCTCGTGTATTTTGAGTTAAGCGCTAGTAAGGCACGCAGCGTGACTTGACTACTAAAGAGGCATAGCTTGTTTACCCAACAAAATGGGAACAACTGAACTGATCTATTAACCGTTCTACTAAAAATGTTTCTAGGTTATGAGCATGTCGTAAAATAAGTGTATGTCTGGCTCAGATATTGAAATATAAAATATTTAATAAAGTCTGTCGCAAATATAAATTGTTTGATGATGAACTATGAAAAGAAACTGTGTGACGTTTTAGTTTTAATATTCGGGTCCAATCTCTCAACGGATTTTAATAAGATTATATAAATATTAAGATTTAAGTTCTTACTTTTGGATTATAGAATATGTATGTTAAAGTATATAGTAAATAGGAGGTGTAGTAGGATTAACTAGGACGTTATAAAGCAAGGGAGAGAGTATATTAAAATTGCTTTGAAGTTAAGAAAAAAATACCTATCTAATAATACCCCAAACTACGGGGTAAACGCGAGAAAACCATAATCATCCCTACTTTACATGTAGGTGAGGTACCCCAAAAAATACTTTTAGTGATTTTATTATAAAAAAATAAAATGTTAAGCCTTTGTACCTATAACACAAGTTTAATCCTACTCTGGGTCACAGTGTTTGGAAAATGATTGTAATTAATCTGTAGGTATGTAGTTAATCTCAAGAAATCACCATCATAAAACGAAGGACACATTAAGGGCTTTCATTGTTGCGTAAGTGAGAAATTCCATCAAACTTTACCAAAGGCAGAATGACTCACAATTAAACAGAAAACTCTTGGTAAATTTACTGAAATTTGGTGTAAGATTTAAGTTACACTTGTTACGAGATTAATTTCTAAATACGAAAGAGTAATTATGTACGAATAACGTTACGGCCAAATTTAAAAAAAACTTTCTTAATATTTAATGAAACGCCAAAGCTAAATGAATATAATAATATTGGTATCTATTTTTAGTAGGAACCCTAAGGCAGTGGTCCGACCGCCAACGAGAAAACCACTAACTATCGGCGATTTTCTCACTCAAGAAACGTACTACATGCTTCGATCACAAATAGTACTATTATTGATCGAAGACTACATGATACATTTCGTGTAAACGAAAGAGATGCATATATTAATAGTTGCCCTCGAACTGTTCACACTGCTGGCGACGACTAGCTTTACTAGTTTTGTCGCTGCGCGACAAGAGCTTTCAAAGATAAACTCGTTCAGCGATACTCGCTCAGCAATGCTCGCTCATTTGATCATTTATATACAGTACGGGTTTGAAAGTACACGTATGGATATCAACAAATCATTACAACTCTCATTGTTGTCTAGTTCAGACGACGACGATGATGTATTTTACGATAGGGATATTATCGGACACATTCAATAAAAAACTCATTTACAGTGTCTTGGAACTAGGAATAAAATTTTATATCGGTAGGAAACAAGTGTACGTACGTGCACGGCGTCTTACGCGCGCAGATTTGCACAGGACTAAGCGACCGCGGACGAGTGGCGCGAGGAATCGCTCATCGTATTTGCACACTCGCTTATAGTCCAGCAATAAAACTATCGAAACCACACACTCGCTTCCCACTGATCGCCAACTCGTTTATAGTTTCTAGTTCTACTCGTTTCTCGTTGATCGTCGGCAGTCGGACCACTGCCTTATAGTTTTGTCATGTCCGTCCTTCTGTCCATCCCTGGCTTCCTTCCAAATAGTTAGTGCTGGAAAGATGAAACTTTGCGAGGGTATGTGCTTTTACTACGTTGACAAAGTGCTAAAATTAAATCCCAAAAAAAATAAGTTACCTACCATAGACGTAAAGTGGGGATATTGTTTTATCTCGTGTCTATCACATAGTGTGGAGTATCATCAGATAGGACTTTTAAACACATTGCTAGTCTAGTAGATACTAAGACGATTTTTATTTATGTGTCCACTTGCGAGATAATCAACTTTAAAGCGCATTTTCTTGTTAAAATAGGGTGCTCCCCTTCTAACTGCTTAAAAGCTGACTCGAAAAATCTAGACAAAATCATGATGGTAGTGCGATAAACTTTGAAGGGAAACTAAAACGGTTTTGATAACTTTGTTAGTTCAGTAGTTATAGAGACGTAATCACGTAACTTGTAAAAGGCACTAGCTTGGAACAATAAGTAAACATTTAAAATATTTAAACATAAAATCATAGCAAATGGGTTTCTATGGAACCGTACTCTATGCGTCGCCCGATACGCACTAGGTCGGTTTTTAGGGTTCAGTGCCAAAGGCAAAAAACAGAAACCTTATAGATTCGTCATGTCTGTCTGTCTGTCCGTCTGTCCATCTATTTGTCTGTCCGTAGGTCACAGCCACTTTGTTCCGAAACTATAAGAACTATACTGTTCAAACTTGGTAAGTAGATGTTTTCTGTGAACCGCATTAAGACTTTCACATAAAAAAATACAATATTCTTATAGTTATATCTTATGTATATTTTATATTAGTAGTGTAAGTTACAATGAGTGATAGAAAAATATTTTAACATATATTACAACTATAGAGATGTATATATATGTGGCGTAGTCATGCATATTATGACGATTACAACTTTTTGAATCGTTATATCTCAAAAACGGTGGCTCGTAGAGAAAAAAGTATTAATTAATTTTTTGTGGATAATTTTATAATCTACAATTTTTGTCTGAGGTATTTTATGATAAAACTTACCATTTTGCTGAAAATCAGGAAAAACTCATTTTTTCGATCTTTGACCTTGAATTTGTTTTTTTCATTACATAGGAAAGATGGGGTACTTTCAAATTTTGTTTTTAATGATATTTTAAACAATCTTACCGATTTTTAGCTTGGTGGGAATTTAGGTAACTTCGAATGTCTAAATTGACCGGACTAGTAGTTTGCGCGTGAGACACTTCCAAAGTGGTAAAATGTGTTTGTTCCCCCGCCTGTAGCTTCTAAAAAAAGAGAACGATAAAACTAAAAAAATGTATGATGTACATTACCGGGCAAATTTCCACCGAAAATTGGTTTGAACGAGATCTACTAAGTAGTTTTTTTAATACGTCATAAATCGTAAACCGTAATTTATTGATCAAAGTTACAATGAAATACAAGAACTGTTATATTATGTTACTTGCTGCCACGGGAACCCTTCATGTGCAAGTCCGACTCGTACTTGGGCGCTTTTTTTTTATATAACGCCTGGAATCTTAGAGAATAAACTGAAAAGCACGATATTAATTTTACGATAGCTCGTATGTTTTATAAATCTGTGGATAAAGTAATTTGATTATATTCTACAGCAACATTACGTACAAATGAGAATTCTCCAAAAAGGCGGCATCGTACAAATTTATTTTACGTAAAAAGTTTAGAGTTATGTTGCCTTAGAAACATACAATACGTGCGAAGAAAAGAGGTTATTCCAGTAAAGTGAGGTTTTATCCAGATCCAAATAATTTCAAGGAAAGTTAACCGACAGTATTATTCCTCTGTCGGTCGTTTATTATGAAATAAGTAACCGTAGCTAGACCTAAAGTAGACTTTTAGAAGCGTTCTAATTAATTCATTCTGTGATACTAAAAGCAAAAGGATTTAAAAAACGAGGTTTTTGTTCGAATAAAAGTTTAAAAGTTGTATTTTACATGATGTGTAAAGCCAGGCAATACTAAAATTAACTTCATTGAATAAACCTACTAGGAAGTTTAGCCTAATGTAAAAAACCATCTTTAAGATATTTTCATACTAATATTGAAAGCTTCTCGGTCTTAGTATGATCATTTCGTCTAATAAATTTTTGTTTTGAAGCTATTTGTCTTAGAATAAGTGCTCTAAAGATGCTTAAATAATGAAATGAGGAGCCATTAAGTTATTAAAGTAACTACCTTACAGAAATATAATACAGACCTTAACTAATGGGTGTTTAAAATAACTAAAACAACTCTACTGTCTCTCCGAAACATTTTGATTTATCTTCAGTTTGCCAGGAAGAAATTAGTCTGAGCAACAAGGCCTATTGTTCTTTACATATCTGATATTTTTATGTTGTCTCTAGTTAATTTGTAATAAAGAGAACATACCAATGAACCGAGTCAATTGTTAAGATATATAACAGTTAGATAGGTAAAATTTTTATAAATTGATCGAGGCCTACACAGACTATATAGTAAGAAAAACGAATTCTTCCTAAATGTTTCTCATACTTCACTGCGCTTGGAGAAATATTCATAATTCTTAAGAGCCGTCGTAGGTATAATAAACAATTTCAAGCCTCGTTATTAAGTAAATGACCCGTTGAAGTAAACATTGTTGGTAGGCGTTGTTTCCGCAATGTGTAAATAAAAATGGCTTCCAGGTTACGAAAAAAATGTTATAATTGACATTATTTTATTTATTTTTGTTTATGAGCTAAGATTATTCATTTTTTCGAAAGTTCGTACTATTGCATTTATACATAGATACTTTATCTGCCAATAGAAAACGTAAGTTCGCAGATTGAGGAAAAATTGTGTACAAATATCATCATCAGCAATAGAACACTGCTGGCCATAGGCCTTTCCCATTGTACGCCACTCTGATCGATTTTGGGTTACTCGTATCCAGTTCTTGCCAGTCATCCTACGCAAGTTATATCTTAACCTAGCCTGTGGGCGTCCTGCACTACGTTTGCCGAGACGCGGTCTCCACTCCAGAATGTATTTGTGACTTGTGCGAACCAAAACCAATTACATCTGTTCAGGTCGGCTTCAAACAGCAGTGTACAAATAAGCTTCAATATATTTAAAAAAAAAAACTAAAAAACACGCTTACAAAAGTCGGTTATAAACAAACAAACATTCGTGTTAGAAATGAGTTACGTTGGAACTATTTGGAATGGCATGGTTTTGCCTCAGGTTATATTTAGCTAATGTTATATTATTTTTTTCCGAAGGTTGAAGGAAGGAGGAACCAATTGTTCATAATAAAGATAGGTTTGTAGTTATAATCTGAAGTTATGAGTATACTGTTGAATTTATCAATTCAACTATAATTTTGAAGTTTAAATGTTTCGATTAGGTTTGTTTTAAGCAAACACTTCTGCGGGCCAATTCTTGTAATAAATTTTCGATTCAATTCTAATCCAATTTCGATCTCACAGCTGTCATAATAGGTATTTTCGTAGTATAATAGCAAACTTATACGTCTAGCAGATCTGATTTAATTTTCGGTTACAATACGAAATCTCGTGTTCGCTAAAACTGACATGTTTTCTAGAGTCCACGATTAAGCAAACTTAGTGTGGCGTGCCCTGAAGCACGATGGACCAATGACTTTAAGAAAGTGGCTGGCGGCGGATAGATTCGGACTACCCAAGACCGAGATGGTTGGCGCTCAGTGGAGGGAACCTTCGTTCTCTAGTGGACGGTAATTATATTACGAATGCTACTAAAATACACTTTATGGCAGTTCACAACTGTTGAATTTCCAACTCCTCGAAACGTTGCGGGTTCCAAGACAGATATTTTTTTCCTGGGACTTCCCGAGTGACATAACTCGGTGTATTCGTGGGTCACTGCTGTTTATCCTGGTGTACAGGAGTTACAATGGTGGGCATGTGGGCGGGATTAGTCCCAATAAAAAGTTATGAGATCGAAAGTTATTCGGTACAGCATTTTGTTCGCACTTTTATTACAAGAATTGGCCTTATTGAGATCCGCAGTTGTAATTAATATGTCTTGAGTCTCAGCGATACGCGGCTAGAACTCTTTATCAATTCTAACACCACTTTCACTTTCGACCAATCGCTACCCATTTCTGTTAAGATACCTTTTAGATTTTATTATATTCTTGGGTTTTAGTGTTCGTGTATTAGGTTTACCTATCACTATAGTCACTATTGTGATAAAGATTTTTTAAGATTTATTGCTCTGAAATGCTGACACTCAGTCAAAGGTGTTTAATGATTTTATAATAATTTGCTTTGGGTTTTAAATTTCCTAATTTGGGTTATAAACTTACCAATATTATCAGCATTTAAAAACTTTAATATGCCATTATATCCAAAATTATATTTTCATGATCTTTTCATATCTTCCGATCATCTGCACGAAATTGAATAATTCTTTTTTTATGTATTTGTTATTTTCTGGACAAGGTTTGCATATATATATATATATATATATATATATATATATATATATATATATGCAAACCTTATATATATATATATACATATATATCTCTTCACGTACCAAAGCCTAATCAAAGAGGCTAAATCCGGAAATGGCCCGGAAAAATAAACAAACAAAGGTTTGTATAAAAGAAAATTTAAAAAAAGGAGGTATTATATTCTCTTAATCCGCTTAACTGTATACACTGCAGCGCTGCAGAAAGTTGACACGGGCTTATTATAAGATGTTTTTCGACAATTTTTAAAATATTTACAAAAATAAATAAGGCGATACGAAGTTTGCCGCGTACAAAGCTAGTATTTGATAAAGATGATATAGCCAACTACAGCCCCATCAGCTGGATGTCCAATGTGCTCAAAATATTTTCGAAATTACTGCTAGATCGTTTGACTAAGACTTTGGATGAAAATAAACTCAAAGAACAAGCAGGTTTTTGCAGTGAGTTCTCAATAATAGATCACATCCCCTCTATAAAATAAGTAATCTAAAAATGTAGTGAATACAACATAACCTTCAATCTTGCGTTCGTGGATTATAATAAAGCGAAGCTTTAGAAACACAAGGAGTTGAGAATATATATGAACATGAAAGCTAAAATAATAACCGAAAGAGATGGAGACTTTTTGCCGATAAAAGAGGAGTAAGGCAGGGTGATCTTTTGTCACCCAAACTTTTCTCAGATACTCTCGAACACGTGTTTAGACATTTAAAGTGGATTAAATATTATCGGAGTGAAACTAAACAATCTAAGATTTGCAGATGATCTTATAATAATTTCCGCAGAATCAACAAGTTTACAAAAAATGTTAGAACAACTGGTGTACGAAAGTAATAAACTAGGACTAGCAATGAATACGTCTAAAACGAAAATAGTGTCAAACTCAAAAAACATTCTATAATTATATCCGTTAATCCGTATCCGTTAATTATAACAAAACCATAGAATATGTCGAGGAATACAAGTACCTTGGACAGGTTACATCTCCAATAGACCAAACAACGAAAGAAATTAACATCAGAGTCACATTGGCATGGAAAAGATACTGGTCTCTCAAAGAGGTAATATAAAGCCTACTAGTACCACTAAAAGCAAAGAGCAAAATATTTAATTCATGTATTCTACATATCATTACATATGGATGCCAAAAGTGGAACTTAACAAATCTATAACTAAATTGGAAACTTGCCAGCACCGTATGAAACGAAGCAAACTTAACATTAAGTTAAAAGATAAGAAAAAACTAGAAACTATAAGAAAAAAAACTAGAATCATAGAAGTTACTTACTGCATCAAAAAACTAGAGTGCAAGTGGGCAGAACGTAGTTATGATTATAAATAGTAAGGATAAAAGGTCGAGGGACGTAACGGAGTGGTGTCCGAAACGTAACAAAAGAAAGGAAGGGAGACGGCGTCGTAGATGGGAAGACGATATTCTTTTTTTTTTTTTTTTTTTTTTATGTTTGGCCCTGCCATAATGACTCTACTCTGCCTGATGGAAAGCATAAGCAGAATCCAAGAGTGATGGTCACCATACTGCGAACGCAGACAATGCAACAATGCAGCATGGTATCCCACACCATGGCGGGCTAGTGATGCTTTCGCATCATTGGGCCTCCGGTCTCGCACTCACCAACGAAACACGACAGCATGATCGCTGTCATTTTACGTTGATTTTCTGTGCGAGGGTAGTACCGCCCCGGTCGAGCCGGCCCGTTCGTGCTGAAATCAGCGTGGCTCTACTACCTTGGAATTCTAAGAATAGCGGGACATACTTGGAAAAGACAAGCGTGGAATCATATTAACAATTATTTTAACGGGAATTAACGTTACTAAGCGTGGAATCGCTTACAATGGAGAACTCTAGGGGAGGCCTATGCTGGGCAACAAGACAATCGTCACGTACCAGTGTCAATCAATTTTATTGTACAAGATTATAGTGACTATATTGAAAGATGATTAAATATAGGCTATTATTATGATATACTTATATTTCCTACTACATATACTACATTAATAAATGCACAATACATGTGAATTTAACAGACATACATATAATACAATACACAGGTAGTCAGGTGCTAGGGTTGTGTCAGTGCTTTCAAATAAATGCAAAAAGAGACAGAAAGAAAGAAAATAACAAAATTCCAGTATAGTTTATTAGACACCGACCTGTTAGTACAGAATTTTATAATTTAATAAAGTCTTAATGGGCATGTGTTCTGTTAAACAAGTAAAAAAATTCATTTTTAACGAGGTGTTGGAGTAAAATAAGGTAGATAATAACAATATCGACTGTTATTTTTATATCAATTGAAAATATCACAATACTGAAGCACTCGCTTCTTACTCATTCTTTAATTATAGCCATAATAATCCTACTAATATGTAGTATACATAATCATAATACAATCTCCATGTAAACTGCATTTTGAAGTCTTATGCAATTTTTGGTTGATCAGTCTTAACGACAACAGGTATTATGTATTACATCATGTAAACAATACCCAGTTTTATATTGATCTGAGATGTGGGTTTTTTACGACTCAATAAGCTTAGCATCAAACGAGCAAGTTACGAAAACAAATGGATGAGCAATAATTATAATTCTTTTGCTATGCTTATGTTGGATATTTTTCTTGTTCCAATTCTTTCGTTATATTTCTAAGGTAAAAGCAAAATATGTTTTCTTTTAAATAAATCAATAAACATACTCGTGCTTCTTTAGGTATAATTCAAATTCATCGACTATGCAAAGTCTTTAGTTTCTTCAGGTGAGGTTTTCTAGCACGTTTCAATATTCTAAAATCAGATTAATAAATGAGAACATGAGGCTTATGTATAATCTGAGTGTAAGTGGCTAACTGGCAAACGAGTAGGTTTTTGAATAACACATCTATACTAATATCATAAAGCTAAAGAATTTGTTTGTTAGGTTGAACGCGTTAATCTCAGGAAGTATCGGTCCGATTAGATTTTTTGTTTTTCTGATAGATAGTCCAGTTACCGACGAAGGCTATTGCTATATCTATAATCACGCTATGACCAAAAAAAACGGGAGTATCAATAAAACATATTGCAGAAACGGGGTAAAAATATTCTTTACGAGAGCTTCCATTGCATGCGCTGCGAAAAAGTTAAAGTATGAAACATACACTGTCATACATTCAAAGAATATCACCTTTTAAAAGTTTAAAAAAAAACAACGACTGCATATGTCTATCTTTTAAGGCTGGCTTACTATAACCTTTCTTAAAATTCCATGCTACGGGTAATAAAAGAAGCAGACGGGGTAGCGGGGCTTAGGTAGTTGTGAAATAAAGAGATCCTGACCAGATCAATCTACAAGTGGATGATCATTCTTAATACGTTGAGAACCCTCTGTGCCTCTGAGAATACGTTAAACCGTCGGCCACGGTCAGCAATCGGTTGCTAACTGTGACCGACTGTAATATCTGTTGCAGTCGTTTCGAGTAGTGGCAGCCCTAGACAACCCGACAACAGTATATCTAGAGAACTTCGATATCGTTCTTGGGTTTTACAGGTCGGATGTCTGTCGTTCCAGTAAAACATCGAAGTTTAACCTAGTCATAGCAGACACGCCGCCGACCCCAACCCAGTTTAGGAAAAGGCTTCAGAGGATGACGAGAAATCCTGTAAGCTTGTTCAGCATAGAATAAAAGAAAACATAATTTACGTAAATAAGATACATGAAGTAAACACAGCTCAGTATATTTTCTTGTAGTTTTTGTCAAACAATTTTATTTATAGGTTTCTGTACCTAAAAACAAATTGTATTTGTCGAATACAGCATGATTTGTTAGTTCGTATGTCTATCTACTAATGCCCTATTTATTGTGAAAGTGGGAAGATAAGCATTTTAAATTAATATCACAGTATTTAAGAATATAATTATTTCGGTCTCTTAAATTGTTTATATAGAAGTTACGACCACATGATCCGAAATCTATACTAATATATAAAACTGAAGAGTTTGTTTGTTTGCTTGTTTGAATCTCAGGAACTACTGGTCCGATTTGAAAAATGTTTTAGTGTTAGATAGCCTATTTATCGAGGAAGGCTATAGGTTATATATCATCACGCTAACACCAATAGGAGCGGAGCACCAATGAAGAATGTTGCGAAAACGGGAGAAAATTATTACGCTACGGGCAATAGGAGACGTAAACGAAGTTGCGTGGGTCAGCTAGTTTTATATAATTTTACAATATTTCAGGTCAAACAGACGCAAATCTTGAGCCATCTAGTGACACGGTACAACAGATTTCCTTTCTAGGCGGTATGCGGTTTCAGTCGATTCCAGTGCGACAGCACCGACCATCCGATGAGTTCAGCTCTATGAAAAAAGGTAAATCAAAACCTATATACCTATTACCCATTCACACAAAGTCACAGGAATAAAAACAGCAACATATTACAAGTCAAAAACAACGTAAAGTCGTCGATTTAATGTTAATCTGGTACAAACAGAGTTTATCGAAAATACTAAGCAACCATTGTAACATTGTTTTGTACTTTTGTGCCAAATCAAGAAAATTTATGTTTATAATTAGATTGAATCGTATATCTAATATATTTAATATGTAAAAGCAATGTCTATTTGTTCGTATTTTATGTACCTTTATTGACACACCGTTTGATACGATTTCGATCACCATAAAATTTTTGAGTCACAATATTATAAAGACACTTAAAAACATTTTAAACGAAAGTCATTGGGTGTTTTTGTTTTGTTTTCAGACAAATTATTAACAGTTTTATTGGTACTTAATATTTAAATTAATAAAAATAAAATTTTAAAAAACCCCAGTAATCACTAGCCGAAGTGAATGTTTCTACAATTAAATTTAATTTCTCATTATTAATCCTAGAAAATTATTGCTTTCTTCGTAGTTGTCTAATTTAGATTTAACTAGCTGAACCCCGCAGTGTTACCCGCGGTTATTGTTGTACCGCGAGTGACGACGCGGGACAAAGTTAGTCTAAAAAAAATAGCCTAAGTTACTCCCTGGATCACCAGCTACCTGCCAGTGAAAGTCCCGTCAAAATCCGTCCAGCCGTTCCAGAGATTACCCGGAACAAACAGACAGACAGACAGACAGACAGACAGACCGACAGACAGACAGACAGACAAAAATTTTTTTGACTACGTTTTTGGTATATGTACCGTGTATACATACATATGCATTTAGTAAAAAGCGGTTATTTTAATATTACAAACAGACACTCCAATTTTATTTATTTGTATAGATGTATAGATTAAACCTTTTATTGGTGATACATTAATAAATTTTATATCTTGTTATTTAATTGTTAATCATCAAATGGCGTTTTATTCTTGTATTTCTGATATCATTTATGAACGTAACATAAAGGAACTTGTAAAGGAAATGATAAGTCAAGCTAAAGTTACCTTGTCATGTCCTGTCATCAGGAAGGTGTCACATAATGGAAGTAACCCTTCTTCAACCCTCTCCGATGGGTCCGTACGTATATTGGGATCAGGTGTTATGTAATAATACAATATGCAGGAGTTTACTACTCATTAACAAGGAGATTACCTACCGATCCTTTTAAGATGCTTTATCTTACTATATAGACCATAACCTGTAATTTTTGGGGGTTGAAGTTTGTATGAAACTTTGACTAAATTTTATGTAGGACCGGGATGACGTAGCACGCAATTTGTAGAACAACGTGTCTGTTAAATTATATCGATATTATATTATATTAATAAAGAACGGTGTTCTAAGGAAACAAACAAAAAATAAAAACGAATTGAGAACCTTCTCCTTTCACAAATATCTTCACTTTGTTCGAATTCCTTAAAAATTCGTAAACATTTCTGTATTACAGCCTTAAAGAGCTTAGTGCACACAAAAACTCAACCTCAACAAATAAAAGCCTACCTAAGTCTCATTTGGGCTGATTTTATACGATGACGTATAGTTGTGGCTGCCTCGGGTTTCTAAATTGTATGAATTGCTCTTTCTCCCTCTCACCTGCTCCCATAAACAACATTTTCAAAACACAGTGAGTGCTGATCCCCGTATTTTACACCAAAAACGTTTTTGTTATTAAGATTTCATACAACTGTACGAATCCATCAGCATAATCATCAAATCAAATTGTTTGATACTAGAAAATGAAGGAACTGAATTAAGTGAAATTCGAGGTGTTTAACTTACTTTATTTTCGAGTAATTTGATTTGAACTGTCAAAGCGGCCACGTAAAAAAGAAATCACAAAGGAGAACGCGCGTAAACTCTCGTCGTAATTCGGTCAGATGTCATGGCTTACTAAAATAGCAGACTTCCTTGGAATATTATAATACCATCTTGAGCCCACGGAAACCTTGATAATGAACCAACAACCAACCGCTTTTGTTGTTGTAAAGGTACATCAACGAGCGATTAAAACTGTAGTCTATAATAAAAGTAGCTTAAATTAAATTTTATTACATCATCGTCTATCAGTAAAAAAAAATCCGTTCCAGATAATAGCCAGAACGAACAGACGACAGAAAAACATTTTTTTTTAAATTGTCATTTTGATGTAATTACCGTAGTCCGTAATATACTTTGAAATACATAGTGGAAGCTGTTGTGTCTGTTTGAAGTTACAAACAGACACTTCAATTTTATGACAAAACGCTCCTATCACTATTTTGTTTAAATAGATTTCCTAACCGCACTCGCTTACGTGGTGATGCATCTGGAAGAAGGGTTCATTTTCATTAACAATAATAACTACTGATGAAATAACTGTTATTAAAATACCTTGAACTTGGACCTGCGACTGCGAAATCTTTACTTTCACAATCTTTTCCCCTGCAGCTTCCCTGTCCTTACCACGGCCCCTCATCCTCTTTTATTAATATAAATATTTTTACTTATTACTTATTTTTACTTTTAAACAAACGTAAAAATAAACACAAAATAAAACATTATTGAACTAAAATTGAAAAATAAAAATCACCATCACCTAATTTAAAGCTAACAATTTTATACAGGAAAAATAATAAATTTTTAGCCGACCACTATTAAACATATTATTGTACTTGCCACCTGTCACCCATAAATAAAATAAAAATAAGTCAACAAAAAACGTGTATTGCTTCGTGCTATCAAAGTGTTATTAGCTCTATAAATATACATTGTACTCTGTGGCAGAAGCAATTTGAGTATATTAAAACTCACCAGGCCGTTTAATTTTTGCAATCTGTTATAATCTGAAGATAAAATTACACAACTTAATACCTTAAATTGAATAAATATACTCGAATATTATTAATAATAATGTATATTTAAGAAAATCATCGTGTTTACGATAATATTAAAGCAGAAAAATGAAGTTCAGGTCAACGCCACTCCGAATATGTTTTTAAATGTTGATTTTTTAAATTAGATATTTCAGTATCCCCAAAAATTTTTTTTACTTTAATATAAATAAACACAAGTTAGAGTTTAATTTGGTATATAAACAATAGCAGAAACCAATAACATACAATACTTACATCATATTTATCACCTTATCAGCGTCACTTCACTCACTAAATCTCAACTGATGATATGTTGTTCTTTTTCTATCGCGATGTTGGTAATACGGGACACGTCTATCGTTGGTTTGAACTAGAGTGTTGTTTTCAATAATTTTCTTTTCAGACCTATGTGTGATTAATGTTGTATGTGTCATAAGTATCATAAGGTATAAAATATACTCAATAGTATATTTTATACCTTATGATTTAGTGTATATGGAGTATATGGAGTAGCAAAAGTTTTTTGTTGTTTGTATACTAAACTTAGTTTAATTTTATACTTTTTAGTTTTTGAAGTCGGTTTTTTTAACGATCTTTTTTTATTTTAAGGTTTTTAGTCTTTTTAGGAAGGAAGTTTTCTTTTGATGTTTTTTAAAGTCTGTTTAATAGCTTTGCATGACTACTAATTATTAGATCGGTATCTTAAAGTTCCATCTATCGTCTAACCTTACCTGTCCGATCACCTAAACAACTTGTAAAAATACAACTAAGGCTCTATTCGTGTATTTGGTACAACTATAGATCTATAGATACGTATGAAATTGAAAGAATTATCCTCCAACTCCTAATGTAACTTCCATCATCAGTTCACCTAAATAACTTGAAAGAATACGAGTAACGGTAACTCCTAACCGTTAAGGAGTTGTATCTTCCATGATCAGCTCATCATCATGAAATGATGACTACCACTGCATGTCTTTAGAAAATATATGAAAAAAATTGAGGGTTTCCATCAAATTCCTTGGCATCCCATCACTAGACCCTTTCGAATACAAAAAGAATTTTTAAAATCGGTCCAGGATTGATGGCGTAGTCAGTGTACATAAATTTTTATTTATGTACCTACACTGACTACGCCTACTACTAAAGAGAGATAAGCAAATTGATCTCGATATTGTTAAATCTAAAGAAATAAGTAAACGAAGCAGTACCTATTGAAACCTACTAATCTTTAAACCAAAATATTTTGTTTACTGTATATTTTCAGCATTTTTTCAGAATACTTCCAGCAATGACGACAGCTCTGCACTCATTTAATAACATGTAAACTTTTTGAGAAATCATTTTCTGATTGGATCTTATAAACTCGCGATCAAAAAAATGTTAAAACATTTTTATGCTTATTTTAGTATTAACAATCATCAATCACAGTAAATATTTATAAGATACAGTTACATTCACAGCGAATGAACTAATCATTTTATCTCATGAGTCATCATTTCAATCATCATCAAATCAATTATCATCAAAACAATAACTTCAATACTCTATACATTCAGGATGCAATTTAAAAAAAAAACAAATTACAAACTAAAGTTGTATGTATGTAATAAAGTTTCCAACTTACCGCGTACAGTCGCCATTTAATTATAAAAACATGAACAGCATACCGGGACGAAAGATGGATAAAACCATCCCACTTCTGATATTTATGAACGATTGTAAACTAGTATGTTTAAAATCAAACTCAATATGTCATCACTTTTCAATACTTTTCTACAAATGAAAGCAGCTACATTAGGGTTTTTAAATCTTAAGCTCAGGGTTTTGACTAATAAAAAGAAAAAGTTTAAAACAAGCGATTAGCCCGCGCTCCGCCATATTTGTATATTTTTTTAAAGCTCTGTAAGGTTCCAGATGCAGTGTTGCCAATACTTACATTTAAACAGATTTATTACGGTTCACGTTTAAATCTATTGATGTAAAAAGGAATCACCGAAATGTATTTAAGTGCATAGCTTTTGATCAACCATATTTTTTTAATGTGTTTGGTACTGTCAGAACAAGGTTTGTTTATAAGAAAATTAAAAGGAAACCGGAAGTGTTTTTTTTTAACTTTATACTTTATACGTGGCTACGTGGGACAGTGGCATATTCTTTCAGAAATTTAAAAATTATTTATGAAATAATGAATCCAATACATTGGATACGTAATTCTAACCCAAAATATGTAAAAAGGAATGTTATGGTGTTGAACTTTAACGTATAGTAATGCGTAAGATTTATACCTCGGAATTCAGGGCCAGTTAATGAATCTTTTTATAAACTTTGCAGTTTTTAATAGAATATAGAAAAAAGTTAAAAAAATTGTGCGATCTCAATTTATTAAAATAACTATTATTTTTTCGGAGTTTTCTTTATTTATATTAATTTAAAGTTACATCTTAAAAAGGAGAACTATCACAAACTTGATCTTGGGCCTCAATGGACTGCAGGTATAAAGATAGGGGTGGGGAGGGGATTAGAAGGGATAACTGCGTGAACCATCGAATAGTGATAATATAAACAATGATTGTCTCATTTGTGACAAAATGGGATGTAGTTCTGAATTAAGCCCTGGACTAGGAAACAAAGTCACTAGAGGAATATCAAAGCTGAAAGCTGCTTCTACAGAAAGAGCGGATGCAATTTCTCGATATTTAAATACTCGTGACTTTGTCTATGTGCATTTATTGTGCAGACAAAAAT
The DNA here is from genome assembly GCA_905220595.1 of Spilosoma lubricipeda. Classification (NCBI taxonomy): domain Eukaryota; kingdom Metazoa; phylum Arthropoda; class Insecta; order Lepidoptera; family Erebidae; genus Spilosoma; species Spilosoma lubricipeda. Next base: position 9,935,667 of record HG992285.1, on the reverse strand, counting down.
ATCATATATGTAATAAAATATAGGCTGTATTAATTCTTATTTAAAAATAGAACACCACATCAGCTTGCTCTCCAGACTCTCCACCCAAAAAAAAAAACTTCGAACGGCTACTTCAACTGTATTTGATTGGAAAAGTAGGTGCTTTTTATGCGAAAAAAGTGAGCCGTCACCGAACGTCCAGAAGATGTCAAAAAATCGAATTTGTATAAGTTATTTGTTCCATAAAATAAAATTACTGTTTATTACATTAATATTCATCTATACAAATAAATAAAATTGGAGTGTTTGTTTGTAATATTAAAATAACCGCTTTTTACTAAATGCATCTGTATGTATACGTGGTACATATACCAAAAATGTATTTAAAAAAAAAAATTGTCTGTCCGTTTGTTCCGGTAATCTCTGGAACGGCTGGACGGATTTTGACGGGACTTCACAGGCAGGTAACAGATGATCCAGGGAGTAACTAAGGCTACCTTTTTTATATTAACTTTGTCCCACGGCGTTACTTGCGGTACGATAACCGCGGGTAACACTTATAGTACAATAATATGAATGCGGAATATTGATACCGCAAACAATGACGCAGCGACCAGCTCTAGAATCTTTACTAAAAAATATTTATTGCACATGCAAAACAAGATAATGAGCATCTTGTGGGTGCAGGTAAAGTGGATAAAACTGCATTGCTGCTTGCTTATAATGCAATGGTGACAGCTGTACTAATCCTTCAATGTACACTAACGAGATCGACGACGACGACATTATAGAACAATAGTTGTTTTTTTTAATATAATTCGTAAATTTTGCGAAATCTCATAAATAGAATATTAAAGTTACTATGCAAATATAATTTATGAAATATAAGAATGAAATCTTTACTAAAAACATTTTGTTCCCCCTACCGCCTCTCATTTTTAGTAAATTGTTGTAATCGAGATCGGGCATTTTTTTCTTTTTAACTTTTTTATTTGAGCTTTTAATAATGCTCGTTATAAGAATTCATTGGGTGGCCCTGGGTTCCGAGGTTTCACAATTTTTATGCCTTACGGCACTCCACTAGTATTGTAAGTGGCATAATCTAGATTGGGCTACTCATAGAACATGACTAAGAATAAGGTTAAAGTATAAGTAGTTGTAATATAAAGATCTGCAACTGCAACCAAAATTATACGAACACATTTTAAACATTGACTATACATATAATTATTATGCATACAAGCAAAGTCCATTGCCCAATAATTTAAGAGTGTATTTTTGTTTGCATAAATTCGATATATTACGAATTCAAAATTCATAGTCTCAACTATTTGATGTAATTTAACAAATATTAGTAACAAGATAATAAAGCAAAAGAATAAAAATAAAACATTTCAGTTTCTTATTTAGACTTTATTTTAAATACAAAGTAAATTATATCTAATCTTAATTTAATCTCGCCCTTACAGGACAATATTTATAAGAGTATAATTAAATTAAATGAATAGATACGTGGCCTTTTTAGAACAATACATAAATAGAAAATAAACATTACACATTACAACTACATTACATAATTGTTACCTAAAAGCTATATTGCTAATTAATCACAACCGGAACCAAAATGGAAATCGCAGTGTGATAGAGAATTCTAACATCCCTAATAATAAGTATTCATGTGAGAACTCTCGATATTGACACAGTTTAAAAGATATTATTATCACCACAACTACAATGAGAACAGTTTTTCCTGTATTTTTTTTTATAAACCTTTGTTTCTTTTAAAACTTTTAATTATATCATAATGAAATAGTATCTAAATAAAAAAGGACTGAATCATGGACCATTTAATCGGATGTACTGTTAAGGTATGTAGTAATCTATACTAATATATAAAGCTGAAAAGTTTGTTTGCTTGTTTGTTTGTTTGAATACGCTAATCTCAGGAACCGCTGGTCTGATTTGAAAAATTCTTTCAGTGTTAGATGGACCATTTATCGAGGAAGGCTATATATATAATCACGCTAAGACCTACAGGAGCGGAGCACCAATGAAGAATGTTACAAAAACGGGTTAAAATTATCACTACGGGCAAATAATGGACGCAAACGAGGTTGCGTGGGTCGGCTAGTAACTTGATAAATCGTGTAATCAATATAGATGCAGTGATATGAAAATTATTATAAAATGATACAGATTTTATACATCATGCTTAATAACATAGTTTGTAATCATTTGTACATTTATATACTGAATTAAACATAATATATTATACATCTTGTTGAATCTATTTCTTTTATTATTGACTACAAGTACGTGTATACATATGGCAGGTTTTAAAAGTATATATATAGACATAAGTACGACCAAAAACTACTATACTACTTTGGGCTGTTGTACCAACCCATCTAGCCAGCATGATATAGTCAATCAAAACCTTTTGAGGACAGGCCTATGTTCACCAATGTAAACGACTGTTGATTAGGATAAACTACACACGTAAGTGATTCTGTATTCAATTTTTGTTCGCAAACTATGTAACTAAAATCTAGCATCTGCATTTATAAAAAAACCTTTACCTCAAATCTTCTAAAATTGAATATTTCATAATACATGTTTTTAATTTTTATATAATAATAATCTTTAATAATATAAAAGGTAGCTAATAATCTATTTTCGATTAAGCTTATCAAAGGCAACGGTGTTACTCTCTGACTGTTTTTACATTTAATGTCATATATCTCTTATTTACTGGGAATTTTAACTTTCAATAATAATTTACATCATATTGATTTTTAAGATATGAAATAAAAATAAAACATAATTCAACTCTTATACTATTTATATTAGGAACTAAATTAAAAGTAATTAAATAAAGTATTGAAAAAACCATTGACACCTTTATCCATACATCTTAAAATATAAAATGTAAGCCTTGGCTGTGGGATATTAATCCTTTTTTTTATAATATCCAAATGTGTAAACTGACGTCATAAGTAAGCCTAGATAGTCTTTACAAAATAATTTCATGTACAGTAGAAACTCGATTAACCGGATTAATTGGTATCGTTAGGGATCCGGATAGTCAAAAATCCGTACTATCAAATGCATGAAGAAAAGCAGGTTTTGTGTACATATAGTACGTAGGTAAAATAAGGTAAATAAATGTACAAGAAACAAATATCAACGAAAATCAATGTTTATCAAGAAATTGTGGAGCGCGGACGGATTAATGCCAATTCCGATACGTTCATGCTTGCATAATACGACTTGTAGTACATTCATTAACCCGATTACTTATTAAAAGGTATTACATACCTCTGATTTGCCTGACGTTTCGTCCAGGTTGCACTGGCCGTGGTCACTGGCTGACTTGAATCAGACAGACAGAATGACAGAGTCAGCCTGTGACCACGGCCAGTGCAACCTGGTCGAAACGTCAGGCAAATCGTTGCAAATCGTCGCAAAAATAATTGTTAATATATCATGGAACGCGAAAGTTTAAAAGTTATTTTAGTACATTTGTTAAACATTTTGTGACTTGGCTTAATATGACTTTATAGGGCTTTTATCATAATTAAAAAAAGTAACAATGTATGACTTTATTATTTAATTGGTCGCCGTTGGTACTAAGGAGGGCCGGATTATAGAGTTTCTATTGTATATAACTTAACACAGTTCGCATACAATAATCACTATTTGTATTGTTGATTTCCGATTTATTAAAATCTAATATTGTACTTGTTGATGATTGAAGCTGCTTATTTATATTAAGTAACACAGATAAAGTAGGTATAACTAAGCGTACAGGATTTGCATAACATTAATAATTAATACATCTAAATTGGAATATAGTCATTTATATTTTTTTGAAAAATAAATATTGCGTAGTCTGTGAGTTTGGGTGTATTTAGATTTATCGCCATCCTATTCTATAGTCATCAAATTTTTTCACCTCTCATTCAATAAAAATTGCCAAGTCTGGGCTAAAATAACGATTGCTCTAACTTTAAACGAGGAGATTAATCTAGCTATTCATATTGTATTCTAACGTGAATATTTTTAATAATTTATACAATGTAAGTAAACATATATTACATAATACTCTTAAGCATATGTTTAATTGATAATTAATGACTTTTGGAAACGATTCCCGTAGGTTTGTTAATCATACTGCTGAATAAAAAGAAAAAAAAATGCCTTACTTAATTTATGTTGACATAAACAAAGAAGGCTTTAAGGCAAATATGAATAGCTTATTTTTTTACAATACATTATTCAAGTTTTCAACAAATAGACCTTGAAACTAAAATCGACAGTTAGTGAAGCTGTATCACCCTTTGTAAGATTTAGGTAAATAAATCTAAAGCCTAGATTAATATAAATAAATGGAGAAATACATAACAGTCCTTAGAGTAATCGTAAAGTACAGCGCATTGCAGTGCAGTTAACACCTAATCCATATTTGGTTAGCAGTCATATTTATGACACAATGAATTCTTTTAAAAGGTACTACTGTGTATTTTAACTTTTAACCGACTTAAAAAAAGGTGGCGGTTATCAATTCGACTTTTTTTTCATGTTTGTTACCTTATAGCTTTCGACAGAGTGAACAGATTTGAATTACTGTTTTTTATTTTGAAAGATAGTGCTTTCGGTGTGGTCCCATTTCAAGTTGGTCCAGTCCTTGAAGTCGGTTTTTTTGATTAAAATTTGTGACTTTACTATTTAATGACGAGAAAATATCCGTATCAGTCTTAACTTCCGATCAATATTCAGTGATGTTTTAATTAAGACAGTTATAAATTAAAACCAGTGTGAACAGTTTCATATTTGTTAAAGACATAGAACAATAAATTATTTGGCGTCTGTCTTTATTAAGGGGTGAAACAGCTGCCACTCCAAACTCACACTCGATCGTTGTTAAATCGTATATGTTCAAGAGAAATTTGTTTCAAACTCCGATCAATCTCTAATCTTCGTAATGAATACAAGTATCATATCAGAATAATGTGACGATTCTAAATTTAAAAATTTAAGAGAATAATATAAATAGCGACCCATGTAATATTAGATGTATATACTGCAAATTTAACACACTTATTAAGAGAAATAAAATAAATACAAGGCGTAAATTTATAAAGACTAGATATCAAAACAAGAAGTGAATTGTATTCATTTTAAACATTTTAAAATAAAAAAAAATGTTTGATTGTAAGAAAATTTGTATGTACATACATAAAATGTGACATAAATATTAAACATACTTTCTTGAAGCGAATGATAGAAGTATAATATTAAAAATTGCGTTTAAAGTACTTTGCACATTTAATACCTATTTACAATTGATGCATTTTTTTCTACAGATAAATGTCATACTTAATTATTTAATAAGAATACTTTTATCTGCAGGGAAGTAAATTGAAACATCACATTAACATTATACACTTGGCCAACCAACCACAAACAAGATCCAAGGCAAATAGTCTACGGATAAAGAAACTTATATAAATATTAGCTGCGCCCTGCGGTATCACCCGCTGGAAGCTACAGAAAAGCTAATCTAAAATAAATTAAATTAAAAAGCTTTTTAAAAACAAGCTTTTATTGGAATGCCTTGAGACGAATCAAAAGAGTCAAAACTTGATGATGTTGCGACTCTACAGAGTTCCTATGGCCACCTTCCAGCTTCAGCATCAAATCAGCTCCATGTCATTATAATATTGTATTGTCACGCTGTATGCTTGCAAAATGTCAGCAAAATCGAATGAAGATATCTGCTTCAAAATTGAGTTGCAAGATTCCACCCGAACACACATGCATACATACATTGCAAGTTAATAAAAAGCTTGTAATAAAAGTAGCCTTAGTTACACCTTAAATCATCAGCTGAAAATCTCACCAAAGTCGGTTCGGCCGTTCCTAGACAGACACAAATTATTAAAATTGATGTAAGTACTAAAATTTGTAATTACAGACACTTCAATTTTATATTTTTTTCATCTATACAACTAAATAAAATTGGAGTGTCTGTTTGTAATATTAAAATAACCGCTTTTTACTAAATGCATATGTATGTATACACGGTACATATACCAAAAATATAGTTAAAAAATTTTTTGTCTGTCTGTCTGTTTGTTCTGGGTAATCTCTGGAACGGCTGGACGGATTTTGACGGGACTTTCACTGGCAGGTAGCTGATGATCCAGGGAGTAACTTAGGCTACTTTTTTTAGACTAACTTTGCCCCGCGGCTTTACTCGCGGTACAACAATAGCCGCGGGTAACACCGCGGGGTTCAGCTAGTAGATAAATAAACGTAAGTATATGTCAACAATTTCCAGACATTTTACATATATATCGTAAGCTTCTAATGTATTTAACTGATGTCCTTCAAATTGTGTTATTACCTAAAGACAGACCATGTTTCTTTATTAAAATAGGTTTCAGTAGATTGTAAGACATAACTGATTTGTTTTATATAATTTTCTAATTAGATAAGCATCATTTGCAAATAGGTCCTTAAATGTAGTGTTAGCTAATATTGTACACTCACTTATATGGACTGTTTAAATCTTAATATCAATTTTATTTTAATGTCTCACTCACCCACATTTTTATCAAGGACTTATGGAGGATTTATCTAATGTAAACGGTATTTAATATATTATTTTGCTGGGTGGCGCTGCAGTGTTAGCACTCATTGCTTGTTCTAATGTGTCCAGACGACGATAAGCGTGACCTCGACTGTTGCGTCGGCGACCTCCCTGCCGGCCTTCTAGTATCAAGCCAAAGAACTGTAAAAAACATATAAAACATTTAAATTTAAGAACCAGCAAAATTCTGTTAATATTTATTTGTTAGTTGTTTTATTAGACAGAGAGGATTTGGCTTAACTATCTTGTTACAACGGTAGAACCGTTCAAAGAATTAATCACTTAAGTAGAACTATGTATATGATGTTTAAGAGACTAAAACCCCTGGAATCAAAACCTTGTATCATCCAAACTTGATAATCTTCATTACCGTCTCCTAGCGTCATGTTCTCTCTGAAGGTTCTTAGAAGTCAAAGCGGATGCTGGTATTAATGACTACAAGGTAAACCCAATGAATATAGTAGTAACACTCGACTGATTATGTTTTTTTTTATGGAATAGGTGGGCAAACTAGCAGACGTATTGCCTGATGGTAAGCGATTACCGCCGCCCATGGACACCTGCAAACACCAGAGGCGTCACAAGTGCGTTGCCGGCCTTTGGGGGATAGGGAGATGAGATAGGGGGAGGGGGTTTTGGTTATGGACCTCCGGTATCCTCACTCACTCGGTGAAACACAGCGCAAGCACTATTTAACACTGGTTTTCTGTGAGGCCGTGGTATTACTACGGTCGAGCCGGCCCATTCATGCCGAACATCATACTATGACCGATCAACTTGTATTCGGTTGGTGTGTATAGATTTAAGCCTATCCAAAATAAAGTGCGAAATACGTTTTTTTAAACTTTGCCTTGTCACAACCGGTAAAACTCGCTGGCCTCTCACAAATCCAAAAACTATCGACAGAACAAAGTTTGACAGGAATGTGCGTTTTATGCATGTCCTTATTTAAAATGCTATTAATTATGCACACTTGCAATGAAAGCGATGTTTTTATCTAATTCAAAATAAATACGAGTTTAATATATGCTCTACTGCCAACTAAACTGGTTTTGTACATCTAATTTCGACTGTATTATATTTGATTGTTACCTCTTCCTACTGGGTAAACAGATTTAGATGCTTCCTTGTAAATTATTTTTGTTATATTGTTTTATAATTTTTTTTTGCTATATTATTTTTGTACTTCAAATTAAATAAGAGTTTCAACATACCACTTTGCTGACTTTGCTCTTGTTGTGGTACAGCACATACAACAACACAACTAGTATGATAGCTGTCAGGAAAAATGGAAAGAAGTTGTCGCCATCATCGGAATAACTATCCGAGACAGGGTTCGGATAAATTTCTGGAAAAAACAGAAGGAGTTGGTTTAAAATATGATTTTAGAGAAAATTATCAAATTAAGTACACCATCCACAGACAATTATTTTAACTTACATTAATAACTGCATAAATTAGATAAATAAAGCTATTAAAAGTCTTGGTACCATTAAAAAGTAAAAGTATTATATTAAGCATGAATACCACAGAAGAAACATAAGTTACTTAATATCTTTTGTTAAACTTAAACTATCTGAATTGTATTCGTAAGTAATTTCTATTTTTAATCTATTCACGTTTTATATTTATAGACTTTATAGCAAGTTTTCTTTCTCTTTACAATGATGTTTTCCTGGGTATTTTGCTTCTTTAGTCGGCTCTTAAAGTAACCACGGAGTGGTCAGGAGTATTGACACTTTATATTTTGAATCCCACAGTAGACACATTAAGTATTTCTTTTTAAACTTAGCTTAATCGTATTCTTATGTAACTACAACGCAGCCAAGCTAAGTTTGTACCTCGCATCGATGACGTCACACTTACACCTAAGTACGGTATGCAAAAAAAAATTAACGATTTTTTGTTATATTTGTAAACGTCGGCTTACATGTGATTTTACCAGATTTTATCTGGTGTAACTTCTATTTATAAAACTAACGAGCCTTTGCCCGCGGCTCTGCCCGCTTGTTTGTCGGGTACCGCGATAAAGAGTAGCATATGTACTTCCTCCAGTATCTAAGGATCTCCATACCTAGATTCATTGAAACCGCTACACCGGATTACAATAGTAATTGTAATACCGGATTGTAATAGTGTAACTGATAGACCTTCGAATTCATAATATTGGCATGGATATGGATTACCTTTCTGTGAGACGTCACTCTCATGTGCTACTATCAGCTTGTTATTTTCAAAGGGTTCCGGTTTCTTCTCTGATTTTATGTCCATGCCTTGTTGCTCTTCACCGTCATCATCTCCGCCGTCATTACCTTCAGAGTCTAAAATTAAAGATGTTATATTATAATACCAGCTGTTGCCCGCGGCTTTGCCTGCGTCGATGTTGATTATATGTATTTAGTTAAAACTGTGTAAGTGTCTATAAATAGTTAATATTCACGTTCTTAAACGTTTTCTTTATTTTTAAGCAAAATACCATTAAAAAGGACTTTCATACAAACTTTCTACCTTTATTTAAACCCCTTTAGGAATAGAATTCCCATAAATGCTGATATAAGTATTCATTAATCGTAATGAAAAGCCTGAACACAAAATTTAGGGATACTAAATAAAAAAAATGACGGACTCCCAGACTAACCTAGGTACGTAATACCTCTCTCTCAGTATTTCAGAATGAAGAAATACTGAGAGAGGGGTATTCTAAAAGGTAGCCTAAGTTACTCCTTATGTCACCAGCTCAGTCAGTGTAAATTCCGTCAAAATCGGTCCAGTCAGACAGACACACAGACGAAAATTAAAAAAATGCTTTTTTGATGTAAAGACTGTAGGATTATACTTTCATATGCATTTAATGTAAAGCTGTTAATTTAAAATTAAATTACAAACAAATACTTCATTTTTTTTATATTATGGACCCCGCCGCTGGACAAAGCTAGTCTAAAAAGAAGTAGCCTAAGTTATTCCTTAGATCATCAGCTATCTGCCAGCCATTCCAAAGATTACCCGGAACAAACAGACAGACAGACAAAACCTAAAAAATGTTATTTTGGTACCTGTACAGTACTGTATGGTAATTTTAATATTACAAACAGACACTCCAATTTTATTTATTTGTTTAGATTTAGTGTAAAAAAAAAGCAAGCATTCTATCAGTCACTCTAGCTTTAATACTACAAACTCTGCTTAGTTTGAGGCTAGATGACGTCTTGTCAGGTGTTCAAAATTATTTATTCTTATTTATTTAATTGAATCAAAACACTTGTACTGTTCACACACACATTGGACTGTTAAAGGCTGTTGATAATATAGATGATGAAACATTGTGAAACAAGTGTTTAATTCCATATGGAAAGATGTATGTTATATCATTTAGAAAGTTTTTTTGTACAAACACTTTAATTTAGCTGTAAACAACTACCTATTATGAATCATATCTTACTTCTTTAAATTGTGTATTTTTAACCTTATTTTTTGGTTCAATATTTATTTAAATAACTATGTACCTATAACAATAATAATGTGTGCTAAGGTTATTGATTAGCTGAACGTAAAGTTGAATAGAAACTACTCAGGTAGTTGCCTAATGGTACATTGTTGTCAACAAGTCTACAGTACTAGTTTTTGCTTGTGACTCCACCCGCTTGTATGTCGCTTATCACGGTAGAGTACCCTATGCCCTTCCTGAAGAAATCAAATAATCTCCATACCAAAGTTTATTGTAATTTGTGTAGCGGTCCAGTTATCAGAGTGTTACAGACAGGCGAAGTTCCTTTTGAGTTTATAATATTAGTATAGACTTGCTGAGTCTTACCTGCTGTTATTGTTGTACCTTTACAACCACGAGTAACACTGTGGAGCAAATCTAGTCTAAAAAAAGCAACCTAAGTTACTCCTTATTACATCAGTAATTTTCTAATTTTGTAACTTACTACTTAGAAACACAAAACCAGCTATATATATATATATATATATATATTTATTATATGAAGAGTTTCTCATTACCTGGATAGTCATCATCACTAGGGCCCTTACCATCAACTGGGTCAACACCCTTAGAGTCCAAACTTGGGGCATCTTTACCAGTTTCAGGTAATAGGGCAGGGTCGTTCTCCTCACCAGTCTGCTTCATCTCATTAGTAACTATAGATTTATTAGCTTGTTCATTTGGATTTGCTTCAAGTAACATAGGGTGTTCCAAAGCGTGCCCACCAACTTCCATATTCTTATCTACAGTTGGTGCACTTTCTTGGTGTAATGTTTGCTTATTAGATGTCAGTGTGGTGGACTTACTAACTTGAATATCCTCCCCAGACTTCACGGGAATAGGGTTTAATACAGCAGACTGAGTTTGCTTAATTTGCCCATCCACAGTTTTCGTCTTGCCTACTTCAGCAGCCACTGGCTGACTAATTACAGCTTCTTTCTCAGGTTTTACATTAGGATCAGGTTCCTGTTTGCTCGGTGCATCAACAACAATGTTGTTTGCATTCTCACTTGAAGCTGGTACCTGACCCTTCAATAATTCTAAACCCCACTCGTAGTATTTACAATATTCGTTTTCAGCATTTATAACACCTTCGACGCTGCATATTTCACCACATGTGGCAGGATTCTTGAAATAATTTTCTGATGTGTTCTTGTAAGTGTCATATTCAGTTAAGTTTGTGAAGACCCATTGCTGTGCTAATGTGCATACACTCGTCATGTCTCGCTCCGTTAATAGTTTAGCTTCAACATCCTTGGTGATTACTATCTTCGACGCAGCTACTGCTTCACATAACTGTTTGTTTATATCGTAGAATATCAAACACCGTATTTGCGTTTCAAGATACGGCGGAGCTAGAACATTACACTCTTTTGTTTTGTTTTTGATAGTGTTAGATAGAAACGAATTTTCACACTGAGTGGCTAGATTTACAAGCGACAGGGAGATTGAGTTATTTTTTTGTGTCGGTATACCAAAACTACGGTTACAAGAATTTATTAACAAAAACGCTAGAAGATACTGAAACATGATTATTTATTAGTTGTAAATGTTTATAATAGAATAGTATAGTGAAAAAACAGTTAGCACACACAACACTATCTGGAAACACTGAATCGAAATGGAAATGAAGTGTCAGCCAAACGTCAGTGTCAATACAAAATTCATTTTTTTATTCAAGTACTACATTTTACGGCTCTGGATTCTAGCTTTTTTGAACCAGTAGTTGATATTTGATTGAAAATAGTTTATAACATAGATGTATGGTTTTTACTATGAATAAGGAATTCCTACCTCTATGGGTTTTTAGGGAGTTTTCTTTCAAGTGTTTACAAGTTTTTTTTTTCATAGAAGCAGGGTGATCCACGTCAAACCTATTTCTCGCAGAGTGGTCAATTATCTGAGTGGTCAACAGTTTCTTAGCAGATTATAAGACAATGAGCTGGAGATCGTTTTTTGTTTTTTTCGGAAGACGGTCCCCATTTCATCTTATCCAAATTTTTTATATTTTATATCATTAATTTCATCACGACGAAGACTTATTGACTTGAAGACTATAAACACTTGACATTGACAGAAATAGCTGATCCGAGAGATCCGGCTGGTTGTCATCAAAGAAGAAGAAGAAGAAGACTGAGCTAGTGAATCCCTATGAATGGAATCCTACCTCTATGGCTACTACCCACAATAAGTAAATAATTCTACCGGTGAGCTGATTTCTTTGATAAAATAAATATGTTTCTAATATCGTAAAATATGTAATTTAAAATAGATCTTTGTAAATTATACCAAGGAAGAGGGCTATTATTAAATAGATTACAGAATTACAATATCACGTAGAACATTATTAAACTTAAATTACATGGTTCTATAATACAAAAACGGACCTACCTTTAAAACTTTCTATAAGCATCACTTGTATTACAGAATTAGTAATATCCCGTTTTTCATTATCGATTGCAACCATAGCACCAATCAGCCACCCTTTACGAATATAGTCATTAGTCAAAATTTTGTCAACTAATTTTTTATTAGACATATTCTGTTCTTTGTTTTCAGAAGCAGTTAACATCGGGGTACGGACAGTAGAAGACGTATAAACGCCTTGTGTCTTCTTCTTGGCAAGGACTTATAGTACCTACGTAAGTACTATTAATTATTCTGAGTTTAAAGTTACATTTAGGGGTGGATAAACAGGGAAGTCAGTTTCGTAATTTTTAACAGTTGGACTACTCCTAGTATTTAAGACCACATTAGCATAACTTTGTATTTTTTGTCTTCTATTTTCTGCTTTTTAATGGTACAGTTTCGAGCCTGAGAAATTAAAAGGTGTTCGTGAGCGATAGGCGTGTTCGTCTATTCTCGGCTGCCTTCGGGAGCCGCCGGTGTAGCAAGGCGACAGCGAGGGGGCCACGGAGCGCGACGCGAACCGTCTGCTGGCCCGTGACAACGCTACCGAACTCCGCTAGCATCGCACGCGCAAGCCACTATTAGAATCTCATTGTACATCTTATTATATTACTAGCGACCCGCCCCGGCTTCGCACGGGTGCAATGTTGATACTAAATGAAATACACTACAGAAAAACTATGAACGTTATATATAAAAACATAGCGCCCCGCTCCGACTTTGCACGGGCATAAAATATACATGCCTATGTCACTCAATGAAAACATGATTAAAATCGATCCAGTATTTTTGATTCATTCATTACTGCCCTTGGCCTGCACGCATTAAATTTGGAGTAAAACAATTCCTCTTTCCCTATACTTACTATGAAAATTTCCGGATCGTAATTCATGGCAGAATTTTCTTAATTTACCCATGAATTAGTAACTCGTGCTGATGATTCTCTGGCTCTCTGTATTCGATGTCTATCCCTATCTCGACTGCGGCGAACCTCACGCTCTACTGAAGATTCTCTCTCTCTATCAGCTCTATATCTATCCCTAAGCTGACTGAGTCGAGCCTCACGCTCTACTGACGATTCTCTATCTCTCTGAACCGAATGCCTATCTCGATCCCGGCTGCGGCAAACCTCACGCTCTTTTGAAGATTCTCTCTCTCTCAGCTCTATATCTATCCCTAAGCTGACTGAGTCGAGCTTCACGTTCTGTTGACGATTCTTCATCTCTTTGTGAACGTACTCTTCTAGCATTCACTGAACTACGACCTATGTTCGAACGACGACGTCTTCCAGACATGACTTTATAATTTCTGAACAAAGTTGACTCAGTTCTAGACTTATGTATGATTACCTACCTATGAACAAATTGCCATATTATTGGTACCTATGTGCCGCAGTAAAAAAACATCTAAATACTTACCATTTAGACACAAATGATAATCAACAATCATAAAAAAAAAAGATATTTATTCTATTCTTTTCTTTTTTTTACTGAAATAACTTAAACTACGATTTTAATGAAATCAACTTAAAATACGATTTTAATTAAATTAAAAACACCTAAAAAATAATTTGCCATGCGTGTGACTAAAAACAAAAGATAATCTACAATCATCAAGAACAAAAGATAGCTATATTCTATTAAGTTTTTTTTCTGAACTTACTTAAGATTTTTGAAAATAATTTCCTTATTATTAAATTAATTGATTATTTTATTTTATCGTAACTTATAATTATTAACTGATACGTTGTCGCGCTGAAAAGCACGTTTTTATCAAGTACTGTTATTTTCCTCGCTAGAGAGCTCCGATAATAAACGCGTCCGATTGCTGCTAAATTCAAAGTGCTACAGGGAGAACCGCGGCCTCCGACGCGCTATTTATAGGCATGCCTCCCCGCACTGCCCCGTCTGACCGATACCGCCCGCCGCAAACGCAAATTTTAAATTTGTAATATCTCCGAAAATATTTGTTTAATTTACATGCTGTAAGGAACCATATTGATCTATATTAATTGCACACTGTATGTAAGGTACTTAATTCGATAAGGATTAATGCCGTATTGCTTAAAATAGCTTCGTAAATAAGCCATTTTTTCACGTAAAAAGTAAACAATAAAATGGTTAATGTGGGTTATCCCTAAAAGATAAACATATACCATCGCGGACTTTTTTGTAGACCTTTTTATGGTGTACAATACTGTAGTACATTAATTTGATCTAACTCGTAGGGTTTAGGCAGCGTTTTTGCTAAATTGCTAAATAAGCCCAAAAAAATAGGTTAATTTACGACATCACTCTAAAATTAGCAATGTTGCCTTAGTATATGATGCATGTATTATACATATAAACCTTCCTCTTGAATCACTCTATCTATTGGAAAAAACCGCATCAAAATCCGTTGCGTAGTTTTAAAGATTTAAGCGCACATAGGGATATAGGGACAGAAAAGGCGACTTTGTTTTATACTATGTAGTGATGATGATACGTTGTCGCGCTGAAAAGCACGTTTTTATCAAGTACTGTTATTTCCTCGCTAGAGAGCTCCGATAATAAACGCGTCCGATTGCTGCTAAATTCAAAGTGCTACAGGGAGAACCGCGGCCTCCGACGCGCTATTTATAGGCATGCCTCCCCGCACTGCCCCGTCCGACCGATACCGCCCGCCGCAAACGCAAATTTTAAATTTGTAATATCTCCGAAAATATTTGTTTAATTTACATGCTGTAAGGAACCATATTGATCTATATTAATTGCACACTGTATGTAAGGTACTTAATTCGATAAGGATTAATGCCGTATTGCTTAAAATAGCTTCGTAAATAAGCCATTTTTTCACGTAAAAAGTAAACAATAAAAATGGTTAATGTGGGTTATCCCTAAAAGATAAACATATACCATCGCGGACTTTTTTGTAGACCTTTTTATGGTGTACAATACTGTAGTACATTAATTTGATCTAACTCGTAGGGTTTAGGCAGCGTTTTTGCTAAATTGCTAAATAAGCCCAAAAAAATAGGTTAATTTACGACATCACTCTAAAATTAGCAATGTTGCCTTAGTATATGATGCATGTATTATACATATAAACCTTCCTCTTGAATCACTCTATCTATTGGAAAAAACCGCATCAAAATCCGTTGCGTAGTTTTAAAGATTTAAGCGCACATAGGGATATAGGGACAGAAAAGGCGACTTTGTTTTATACTATGTAGTGATAACAATTTTACAGTCCATTTGCATTTCATTTAAACCAGTAATTCACGGATTTAACAAAGGTGTGAGCCTTGGCAGTTGATAGATTTGGCAACTCTAATGGAAGTTCATTTGCCAAAGTGATATGATCATTGATTTGTGGAATTTTCAAATTAAATATTTTTTTTTGAAATAGGAATTAACTCAAAACATTGGGATTGTTTTAAGTTTTCCTTCTCTTTTAAGTTCTGTTTTGTGTAGTTTGTTTACTTATAGCTCTTTTCTACTTGTCGGGAGTCGGATCCGTATATTAATCTGATGTCGGTGCCTTTTTTCGCACTTCCGGTTAATAATCTGTTGTCAGCCACAGTAGAAGCTGGTGTCAATTTTTAGCACTCTACGCGAGGCGACTGTGCACGATGGACGTCGACGAAATTCTTGTGGTGGTGTATTATTATTTAATAAGTAAACAAAGAGAGAGAGCTAAGGAAAGAAACTATTGGGTGTACCTAATCCTGAGCTAAAGATTTAGTTTGGGAACATTTCAGAACTTAATAACAGAATTGGGAAATGACAAATTATAGTTTTTCAATTATTTTAAGTTGTTAATCGATCGATTATGTAATAACCTAACATTCAACAATCTGCTGGCTCAAATATCAGTGAGCATAAACTAACAAATAAGTACAAGGTTTAAACATCTGACATATGTGAACAGCGCCATTCTTACTCATGGACGAGTGAGATCCGACATGAAATTTTTCGGGCTGGCAAAACACCCGACATTTATTGTCGGCACCGACACAAAATCGGTTTTCGACTAATGTGAATAGCATCATATAATGATTTGCCACTGGAACCTCCGATTAATATACGGATCCGAAACCCGACAAGTGGAAATGGGAACCAGCTCTTAAAGTCGACACTCATTAGACGATTAAAAATAAAAAGAATTCAAGATGTTTTTACATAAGTATAGGGCAAATACTTTTTGATTCGTAAATGTGTCGATTTTGTTCATTATTTTTCTTCTTCTAGCCTTTATTATGTTGTAAAGTCAGCCGCTGGCCTAATCGGTTATTAGCAGAATATAAGCGTGTGACTAAAGACTGTAATATGACCTAAAAAAACCCAAAGGAATGCCGATAGTCGTTGAGTAGGTACAGCGGTTGTCAGCATATTAAATATAAGACACTCAATGACTTCCAATAACTACAGTAGTGTTACCCAAAATCGGTCTTGGTCTGGTTCTTGCACTTTTGCAAGACCAAGACCTGAGAGAACTTTCTAAATTAACTGGTATCTGGGCTCGTTCAAGTATTACCTTAAGTACGTATTTATTTATTTGCCCCTATCCCGTTTGTCAACAAAAGTAAGCAAAGCTATAACTACCTCCCTGCTTACATAAACATTGTTATAGGTAGGTATGCATTTTTATTCTAATGTTTTCTGTTTTGTTTATTAATTTATGAGCAGCAGTTATAATTCTAGAAATAAGAAAATAAATTTAGGTTAACAAAGTTCTGTACATTTTGTACCGGGGTATTTGTATCAGATTTTTTTTTAAATTTGGTAACACTTGGGATTTGTCTATTTGAAACGAACGACATTCAACTTTGTCGAAAGCGCGTCAAGGTAACCTAAACGTTAATTTTCTATGCTTACAATACGTCAAATGGTCAGTCGTACCAAAACAAAAGGTTGACGGAAAAATTTGGACAAGTGAATAGTATTTTTTTTAATGGGACTAATCCCGCCCACAAAATTGTGGGAATCCCCAAAAAATGAGTTTCTTTTTCAAATATTATAGTTCGACTGCCTCGTTGGTCTCGCGGTTTGCGTGTGTGACTGCTGATCGTGAGGTCTCGGGTTCGATTCCCGATCATACAAACATTTGGTCCGACCAAATGTTTGTATATATATTTGTGTGTTCGCGGGTAACTTCGTCGTTTATGAACCGATTTTGATGATTCTTCTTTCGTTGGAAAGGAGATATTCCGATGGTGGTACCATGACAAAGAAACTAGGACCTGATGATGGCATCCCAGGGAAATCGAAGGGAACCCTCATTTTTTCAGGCACACTATGTTTTTCGTAATATTTCTGAAAATACTCTTATATTTGCGTCTGGTAGTCCTCATTTAGTGATGATGAGCTGATGATGTAAGGTACAACTCCTTAACGGTTAGGAGTCGGAGGATAAATCTTTAAATGTAATATGTGCGTATGTTACCTTTAGTCGTATTCTTTCAAGATATTTAGGTAAGTTGATGATGGAAGGTACAACTCCTCAACGGTCAGGAGTTGGAGGATAATTCCTTCAATTTCATACGTATCTTTTTGGTACCTACTACTACATATGGCTTGGCGCTGACTTCAAACAGGTTTTAGGTACCTAGCACACATAATAATACTACTATTTAAATGAACAAAGAATTAGGTATAGTCAAGAATTGGCATAGCAATTTATAAAGAGCCAGTTTATTTTAAGCTTTTTATTGATTTTTGGCAGGGAGTTTTCGTTGGATGCTTTTTTTTTTTTTAAAAATTATAAACTTTGACCCGCGGCGTTACTCGCGGTACAACAATAAACGCGGGTAACACCGCGGGGTTCAACTAGTAATTTTAGATATTTTAATAAGTAGTTATGTGTAACCAAGTTTTACAACCACCAAATATTTTACTTTTACACTTTACTGCAAATAAAAGTGATTACTTATAATCGAATATTAACCAAGTTTTTTTTTTTTTTATATTTTTCCCTGCCAAAATGACTCTACTCTGCCTGATAGAAAGCATAAGCAGAATCCAAAAGTGGTGGTCACCATACTGCGAATGCAGACAATGCTACAGTGCAGCATGGTGACCATCACCATGGCGGGCTAGTGATGCTTCTGCATCGTTGGGCCTCAGTAGTGAAGAAATTACAAAAAATAGCATGGAACATTATAAAGGAGACATGGTAATTACAAATTATTTACTTTACAACCTCAACGACTCGCCGTCGATGTGACACATGGTATATATTTTTGGCAGTTGTCAGTTTTGTGTTTGACATTGTATTTTTTGTTAATTTGAAGATTAATCTCCAATTTTTATAATTTTTGACTTTTACTCTAATGTTCGAGACATTAGAATAAAAAAATAAACATATTGTTTGTTCATTACTTAGTAATAATAATTGACATCTACTTGCGCATGTTTACGGTTTTCGAAATTACTACAAAATAGGAGGTCCTTATTTAGGCGTCACTTAGCATGGTGAAAACGAAATACAAATACATTTAGGAGCTATCTACGTCAAGGTCTTCATTGTTAAGGTGTTCCTAGTTAAGATATTGTTTAAGTATAGTTGGTAAAAACGGCCATTAGTCGAGTTTTAGGTGCTACCAGGAGGTGATATCCGAGAGGATTTCCGCACGGGAAAAAAACATGTGGTCTTCAAAAACCTACCTACCTACTAGTAGTTTTTTTTAAGTATTACAACTCGAGGTTCTGTGGTGCACGTAGCCAACAAGCAACTTAAACATAGCATCAAAATAAAAAATATAAAAAAAAAACCGACTACAACGACAGAATCGATCGATTTCTCTTGGATGCCATCATCAGATCTTCGTCGATCTTCATCGTCTTTCCATTAAAAAAAGAATCATCAAAATCGGTTTATGAACCGATTTTTATGTGTGTTCACGGATAACGACGAAGTTACACATCGCACATGAAGGGTTCCGTAGCAGTAAGTAACACATAAAATATAACAGTTCTTGTACTTCGTTGTAACTTTGATTGATATTTGATAGATTGCGGTTTACGATTTATGACGTTTTAAAAAAAATACTTACTAGATCTTGTTCAAACCAATTTTCGGTAAAAGTCTGCATGGTATATTTACATGTACATCATACATTTTTAATTTTTATCATTCTCTTATTTTAGAAGTTACAGAGATATAGACAGATAGACATGACGAATCTATAAGGGTGCCGTTTTCTGCCTTTCGCACTGAACCTTAAAAAATACATATATACGGTTGAATTGAGAACCTCCTCTTTTTTGAAGTCGGTTAATAAGAGTGGTAGGGGATAGTAGTAAGGTGGTTCTATAAGCGCTTCAACCTTAAGAGCAAACACGTTTATTTGTCACGTTTAGTCTGTAGGATATACACCAAGTGATTTCGTTAGCTATGTGTATTGCTCACTTAACTCTTACAACGCGAGTATTTAACAAGAACAGTAATTTGCGACAAGCATTTTGTATAAATACGCTCGTAAGCATCCGTTAAATTGTTTAGAAGTACAAAAACAAGTGTACGGGTGTGCAGAAAGGCGATTGTTTAGATCTTTTATTTACAAGCTGTGTTAACTTTCATTTGTAACAATTGTCTTCTTTAATAAAAACCGAACATTTGTTCAAACACGATATTATGTACTTACCTAGTACCTACCTGCCTAGTTACCTACTTAATAGAATGAGAGGAATAAGGAATTTGTAGAGGAACGTGTTTCGTATCCTTCAATACAAATAGAGAATCCTCCCGCTACTGCTTGCTTGAATGCAGTTTAACCGCAGATATATTTTAAAATAAAAATATTTAATGTAATTCCCTACCTTTAAGTGTCTTCGATAGATTGTACTAATATAGTATGCTTTGAAGAAAGTGTTCGTCGTTATTATGTCATTGTATGTAAGGAAAGTAAAACTTACCTTAAGTTTTAGATTTCAAATGAGTGCATCCATGAAAAGAAACAAAACCACTCACATTTCTCATTTCGAGAGCAGTTAGAATCATCACCGAAATACATATATTGTATATTTATTATTCTAAAACTTCACAATAAAAATATCAGATAAAAGCTAGTCAAGTTCTCAAACAGCTAAAATATGTTTTAAGTTCGCCCCACTTATGCCGTTTATGAAGACCCGCGTCTCCGTCGGCGATATTCTTTCGATATTATTACTCCCGACTTTAAGATTACCATAAATAAGCGAAAATATAAAAAGCTTTCAAAGAAACATTAAGAAATAAGTGTGATATTTATATTTTACATAAATTCATGCACGGAATCTAATATATAAAACTTTATTTAGTTTACAAATTAATTTACTTTTGTAGGTATCCAAATTTTGTTTTTTCACTGTTATTCATTACGCAATGAAAGCTTCTTTGTCGTTATAGACATACATATAAGTGCGGTTTACATTGTTACCTCAAATTCATAATAATTTAAATAAGAAATGGTATCATCTATTTGCATTTTTTTTATGAAAAGTTAACAGTTTCACATCTCATTAGCAGTTTCTAACAGAACAGCCCACTCCTGGACAGTGGACGTCCACGAATGGGGATTGTATTCCGTATTCTCAATCTGCCACCATATGGAATGACAGTTTCTATGAATGGAGTTGGCAAATAGCGTTAGGTATTAATTTAAACTACCATAGCTCAACGACGACTTGTTCATGTCCCACATTGTGACGCATTCGTCACCCACATGTGGCTTTGCATTAATTTGCTTCGGAAATGGTGATCATTTGCAGCAGAACTTTTTACTCTCAAATGCACCAATGCAATTTTTGTATATTAATAGATGAATTTTCTCTCGCCTAAAAACCTACTTGGTCTAAGCAAGAGAATCTGTGTATTTATAATGATGTAAAACAATAAAATTGAAAAATAACATATTGTTGCGCCATAGAGAAATGGGTCTCGTATTATCTAGAAGACTCGATAGTCGAGGATAGTGCCATCTAGTATCAAGTAGCGCATGACTGTTGAGATTATGATTAATGATTCCAATATTCTCGGCGCTAGATGGCACTGCAAGTAATGGATTACTCGTTCTAGGATATTCTATTTGATCAGAATGTTTTATCGAATACCAGGGATCATTCTAGATATTTCGATAGCCCTATAAAAGCGGAGCGTTTTTGCCGTACGGGGAGTATTGTTTCACGAAAGTTACAGCGAATTAACATAGAAGCGATTTTCTAGTGCGACTAACGAGTGATTATGATCTACAAATATTTATTTCGGAGTTTGGATGTTTTCTATGTATAATACGTATGTATTTACAAAAAAAAAGTATAGATGTATTTGTATCAGTTGTCTAGGACCCATAACACAAGCTTCTTCTTCTGCTTATCTTGGGACTAGATAGCGTTGTGTGTTAAATGTTCGAAATATTTATTATTTATTTATTATTCAATGAATTATTATTAATAGTTTTTAATTTAATTTTGAATAATAATTATTGATATTTATTAATAATAACGTATAAATACATGATAAATACAGTGTTCTTTTTTTGGGAATCAACCGACTACTTTTATTTAATTAATACCTGGCTCGTAATAATGACTATAATGTAGTAGTTGACTAACAAAAGAAAACAATTAGTAGTTTCAAACAGAAAAAAATCCTCTGGATTAGAATAATGAATATTTCGCCTGGAATAGAATGATAATTGTAGAAAAATCAACAGACGGGAATTTTTTTGGGCAAGTAATATACCAGACCGATCGATCTGATTTGAGCAAGCATTCCTTGTATTTACTAATCCCTAAACAGTTATAGCTACTTCTGTTATATCGATGGATGTATCCAGTTGGGGAAAAAGGTTCTTTTTAAATACACATCTGCGATCACATTTCATTCTCTCCAATGGGTTCTATTAAAAGTCAATTTGCAAAGTGCTGTTCCTGTTATTTTTATTTTCCCGTTATTTCAATTCAATTAGAGATTTTTTTTAATTCTAACTGTTTGTAAATCTATGTAGGTACTCATTATTATAATGTTAGTACTAAAATCATTGATAGCTTAAAGCTTCGACACTGTTTTAAAATAAAATTGAAACCGTCCGGTAAAAAAGGTAGTTATTATGATTTGGTTTAAGCATCACCTGTTTTTTTATCATGAGTTTCAAGACTACATGCACAAGTTTTTCTTTTAAAACACAACTTCCGCATTATTCAGTTTACCAGTTTTTTATGGTATAGGGAACAAACGAGCAGACGTGTCACCTGTCACCAGTAAGCGATTACAGCCGCAGACGTGTCACCTGTCACCGGTAGGCGATTACCGCCGCCCATAGACACCCGCAACACTAGAGACGTCACAAGTGCGTTGCCGACCTTTGGGATATGGGGAAAGGGAGGCGGGGATGGGTTGGGGTATGGGCCTCTGGTATCCTTAGTCATTCGGTGAAACACAGCGCAAGCGATATTTCACATCGGTTTTCTGTGAGCCTTATTTTATTTTATTAAAGCAATTACTCAAACAGGTATCAAACAAGGCTTTATTTTTAAGGTTAATTATAGGTTCAGTACTGATTGGTATTTATTTTATTTATTTAAATTGCATGCACGCATTTTCTGACTTAGGGTGATGTAGAGCCAAACACAGTAGAGGCACGGAAATTCTAAATTATATTTTTTAAATGTATTACTAAATATCGCTTATGTATCCGGAATATAATATATATTATATATATATATATATATATATATATATATATAAACTAACAAAACGAGTAAAAAATTACTTTTTTTGTATGGGAGTCTTCCTTAAATATTTGTTTTATTCTGTTTTTTAGTATTTGTTGTTATTGTTAGCGGCAACAAAAATACCTTATCTATGAAAATTTCATGAGATACAGATCGGTTAGATAGCTCCGAAGTTCATCGTGAGCAACAACGTGATACGATAATTATACATACTTAACATGATCAAAGGTACAACTGATGATATTTAGGTACACCGTTTAAAGGCGCTCGCCCACGGCGACTTTTTGCAGCGCTGTTGTCATCATCGCATTGTTATTAACGCGTTGTAGAGTGTAGTCGCGACTTTATCTATGCAAAGCGCGAGCGTGTCGGACGACATCGGGGGATGAATGGAGGGAAGGTGGCGTTTGCAGAGCCACTGAATCGTGGTTATGTAGGCGAGGGCACACAGCTTGCGATCACATCGCGACTGTATTGATGCGAACGCGCGACAGCCTCGCTGCTGCAGCGACAGTTCAACCATTTTCGATTATCGATAACATACCTATAAAATACAAATTTTGACGAACTGAGAACCTCTTTCTTTTTTTAATCTCGATAAAGAATAGTAGGTATAAAGCGTTAACAATCTGTATAATAATGTCGTATTGTCATTTAATATTTACTTGTATTCTAAAACAAAACAGAACAGTGTCACTTCGGTAATAATTGTAGAAAAACAATTAGTCATAACGTCTGTACCTATTCACTATTGTACTCGTAGGTAAGTTACCTCTACCAAAATATGTGAGATTAAATTTAGACATGAAATAAGATTCGTACTAAGGTCTTACAGCCTTACAGTAAAATACTTTCATTATAATGTTTGATGTTGCTCAGAAGTTTTAGTTCAGCCTATTATATTATTGTGCTATTCTTAGAATACGAGTACCTACGCATTGATATTGTCTGCTCTAGAAATGATATCTACAACTTAACATTTTACAAAGTAGTTATTTATAGACCTTTAATTAAAAGTATTTCTTGTCTTTGAAACAGTTTTAATAAAGTAAAAAAAAATGAAAAAGCAAAATCTAGCATTCTCGTGATCGTCAGCGTTGTTGAGAAGGTGCCTCCTACTTAGTCCCGACTTTGTTATCATTGCGTGAATTACGCAGGTAATGGGCCGCATTTACAGCGTACGTGCCTCGACATTCATTAAAACGGCTAATTAAACCAGCCGTCGAGATTCCTGCAGCGAATCCGCCTCGCGAGACGGGAGAATTCTACATATTTCTTTGGAGAAAATTTTAAGTGGAGGTCTGTCGCTATTAATTGTTTCCCCGGGAAAAGTTTTAAAGAGACTTAGCTAAGTTATAAGTATACCTAAAGTATGTACATCGCAAATGAGTACGTACGTACTTGTCTTGTATTATTTAAAATCGAAAAAGTATAAACTAAAACCCAACTACGACAAAAAACGACGGTGAAAAGTATGAAACAAGTTTGAAAAGCCGCAGTCACACGTTGTCAAAGTGTTATGGTTGGTACACTTCTATGTTATGTGTGACTATGGCTTTTCAAACTTGTTTCAAACTTTTTCAGCGTGGTTTTATGTCGTAGTTGGGTATTAGTTTTTACTTTTTTTTATTTAAAATGTTGTGGTGCCGTTATAACATTAATTTCTTTGCAAAGTATATTTTAAAATATCATAGATATATTAATTAATTAATTTAGTTATCTTTATTGCATACATGTAATGACATAAAACATAAAAAGAGTTACAGTAAAATATAAATGCAACAATCAGCGGTTTTATCGCTCACGGCGATTTCTTCCAGACAACCTTAACACGGATATTAGGTATTTCAAATTTAACGGTAGGTAGGTAGGTTTCATATATTTGAAATATATCAGAAAAGAATGATAAATAAAACATTAACACAGAAACACATACACTTAAACAGTACTTATAAAATCCATATATATATATACATACACAAATTAATACACAAAAAAATACGATTTATCAAGTTTTTTTATTTTTATTTTAGTTTATAATGACAAATAATAGTCTTTCACTAGTTTTTTTAAAAATAGTCAAGGCTTTCGCGTGTCGGGTTGTTCCAAAGGCAAGTTGTTCCAAAGCCTTACAGCTTGCACGATAAAAAACTTGTCTGCAAACTGAATATAATGTTTTGGCATTGTTAATATTAAATTCTCCGATGATCTCAGGTCTCTACAATGTGTGTTGTTTAAGAACTGGAAACGTTCTTTGAGATAACGGGGTGTGTGAGGAAAAAACAGAACACTGTATTAAAGAGTAAGAATAGGAATATGCAGATTCCGGCGAAGGCGTATTGGTAGCCACTTGAGTTTAGCACGATACCCAGAGATGTGATCGTATTTGCGTATTCAAAATATGAATCTGATACAGAGGTTTTGGTTCAAATATCATAATTATCGAATAAATACGGACAAATTCACGAGCAAATGCTAGTAATAAATGTATTTTTGAAATGTACAAGTAACACACAACACACACACATTAGATTCAGTGACATGTCATATAGCCTATAACCAGCGAACTATCAAGCCACTTCTAACGATACCTCATTTGTCCAGTGCTAATAAGTACTTAAGGAGCTATGAGGAACAGATGTACATCTCTATTGTATTTTATATAGATTTGTATCTATATTTGTATCTTTTATCTAAGTGATTACTTTTATCTTTTTAGAGATTAAATTCTTCAAAGTTAAGTTTTTTTCCTTTTAGTTTCTGAGGTTAGGCTTCAAATAAATCGTTCCAAGACACAACTTATGACCAACGACAGAAAATTTAAGGTGCAGATCGACGGACAGGAGATACAATATGTTGAATAATACCTGTACCTGGGCTAGTTAGCATCCTTTGAGAACAGGCAAGAAAAGGGAATCGATCACTGAATCGATAACGCCTGGAAGAGCCACTGGTCCAAGAAACAGTACATGAAAGGAGATCTTCCCCTTTTCTTGAAACGCCGACTCTTACATGTATCTCCTGCCCATCCTTACATATGGCGTCCAAACTGATCTTTGATAGAGGGTCAAAAGTCCAAACTTAAGGTTTGCCAAAGAGCTATAGAACGTAGTATGTTGTGGGTCAAGCGACAAGATGGATCATATTAGAAACACAGAACTGCATTCCAAAACTAAAGTCGCGGATGTGGGCAAGACTGCCAGATTAAAATGGGATTGGGCCAGACACGTATGTCGGATGAATCTAGACCGGTGCAACGGTGGGCCAAGTTCGTCGAACGCTGGGTGCCACAGTGTGGACGCCAACAACAGACCCCGTAAAAGATGGTGCGACTCTTGACGCCTATCTGGCCTTGGAAACAGAGAAGTGGCTTGTTTCAGGGGAGGCAGTTGCCAAGGAGTGGGTTACAACAGGTTCATAAAACAAAAGTTTCTGTAAAAGTTTTTACAAACTTCAAAATACAAATTATATTGCTAGTATCTGCGACCTAATGTATTAAGAATGATATACATCTTAGTAGGTAATTTGTATTATGCAATACACAAATTGTATTATATAAAACTGGAATAACAATTCATGCTTTTTACTTTAGATTTGGACTAATTGTAGCAAGTTAGGTATTATAGTCCAGGATACCCGGAACAAATGACATGGCCAGTTTCAGCGTCACTATCTGTCTCGCTCCCTCAGGGCAAAGTCCACTATCCATCTCTTAATTTTTTTCCGTAAAATTGAGAATCTACCAAGAGCTTGTGCGAATGAAAAATATTTCAACTGAGTAAAATGGGTTAGCAAAAATCGGGTTACATGAGGTTTTTATTTTTTTACTAGTTTTTTGTAGTATGAAACTAACAAGTATTGTACCATTTTACAATCTGATTAAATGCGCCAACTTTAAATGGTACTTGCCAAGGCACTCTACTACATTTTTTTAAAGGAGGGCCTTTCAAAGTCGACAAATTTAAAAAAAATTTAATTCATAGTTTAACAAATAGTCTTAATTCTAGGAAACTTGGAGCAATTGTGTGATTATTTTTGACTGTGATTCTAGAAATGTTATTAAGGGTTACGGTTCCAAAGTTTTAATGAACAATAAATATTAACCACAATAACCGAAAAATGGTTACAGTTTGACCAAATTTCTAGGTTTTTTTAAATGCCCATAATTTTCAAACTACATGGGATAGTTTTTTTTTCTCATGATGATTACAATCAATCCTGTCTGTCTGTTTTTTTAACAGATGCGTAGTTAATATTTATATAATTTAACAGACACATTGTCCTATAAATTGCGTGGTACGTTATCTTAGTTTTACGCTCAAAAGTTTTTTTTCCTAGTAGCCCTGTGAGCTACCATAATTCAAAATTTGCTTGATAGTAATAACTTGTAAAATTTGTTCCGGGGATCCCGGACTATTAAGGCAATAAAAAATTTCAAAAGCGTCGTTAAAAAAGTTTATAAAGTACATCTGCTTACTCAAGCTATGAAAAACTTTCTTATTACCTAATAAAATATCAAACAATTTGCTTTTCCTTACGAAAACATTCCGTTCCCCGTTATTTCAGTGAAATGTTTCCAGTAACGTTATCATGTTTAGGCTGTACTTTTGGTTTTAACTAAGCTGGTGCCCAGTAATTAACTAAGCTTCAAGTTCCAAAGAGATAGGGTGTATGTACGTCCATCGAAAACCAAACCATTGCCTGTCATTTGGTGTCTAAATTAACACTAGTCGGAATCAGTATTTGGTTACATCTAGTTTTGTATGTAAAATTTGAATTTCCCAGAGGGAGGTATTGTATGAATGTAGTGTATATTATATGTTTCTAAGGTTTTTATTAGTCAGATAATCATATCAAGTTAAAATGGATAATATTATGTTATGCGATATCCAAATGACTATGGGAATTGGCTTAATTCCTGCAAAATTCACCATGATCATCATCACTTTTACGGCTACAGCCTTTTACGGTCCACTGCTGGACATAAGCCTGTCCTTAGCAAAGGTTCCTTGGATGTTTGCCTACTATACCTCGCTGGGCAGACAGTTTGGTATAGTGACTGTTTCAAGCTTTCCTTCTTTCCTGTAAATAAAGTAAATAAAATGTAACTAACGAAAATTAGCACTAGTTTAACTTTAAACAATGATTAGAAAGCTTTTGATTGTTATTCAATGACACTATACATTTTGATTACTTCCAACAATTTCTTCATCACATCATTAAAAATGGCAGTTTTACTGAGATTGATAAAGTTTCTAACAATGTCATACAACTCTACTTAATAGATAAAGGTTTATCTGATAATATTTAACGGAGACTTGAGACACCGAAATCTGTAGTTATTTGGTTGATAAGTTCAGAATAGTCTAAGTCTCGGACTTTACCAGCAAGTGGTAAAACTGGTTCATAATCTTCTTGAATCTTCAATTATTACGCATTCCGCTACAGAGATAGCTACTATTACCATTAAGATGTCATGTCAGGACAATGAATTGGCTTGATTAACGCACTGGTATGCTCTAAAACGGCTTTCGTAGTTAATTATTCCTATGGCTATAAATTTAAAAATTACGTTGAGTATCAACTAATCTGATATGTTGAATTATTTTAGAATTATGAAACCTACAAGCCTGGCTTTTGAACCCTACAAGGGTTTTGGATGGATGCTTTTTCTATAACCGTGAACGCTTCTATTCTCTTGTGTTTAGTTAATTACTAATGACTTATTGAAAATTAAGTTTATTTTTTCAGTGTAAAAATAAGCAATGAAATGCGTTGCAAGTAAAAGAGTATGAGAAGACACTGTATGTGATGATGATGTAGGCGTCCAGGAAATGAATGTGAAGGTGAAGCATATATAGATATATTAAATTTATGTCTTCCTGGCGAAAGCCATACGTAGCCATATGTTAGACAGGTTGACTGTAGTGATACCAACAGTCAAAGTTTTTATGTGATTATACTCAGATCGCAAAAACCTTCTATAATTACGTAGGGTAGGTAATGGAACACGCTTTAGTTGAAAAGACCGCGTAATACATTAGTAATTATAACTTCAAAAGTTCCTTGGGAATAACAGTTTTTTAAATATTAACTATCTTAGATTATCAATGAATTTCACTAATATAGAATATTTAAATTCTCAATGGAGACAATGTATTTGTATTTTATATTTCATCCACGGAGCTACAAACACTTTTTATTAATATAATAGGTTCGTTTTGCCAACTTAGGTATATATTTATTTTTAAGAAGGGCGCAACCTTGCTCAATGATAATTTAGTCAATATTACTATTTTGGAATAAAAACTTAGGTGTGAGGATTTAACGGAAAGATTAAAGTGTAACATTCATTAGCAGTAATCAGTCAAGCCGACTAAGCAGGGTGGCCCTTCCGACAGCTGACTGCTACTTATCTAAATAAGATCGGCGTCGTGCGTGATGGATTTAAAGACCCTTGTCCTACTGCCCTGCCTACATTTAGTAATTTTAAATCAAAATTCACTTACAATCTCCAGAATTTAAACACATCAAAATCTTAATATGGTGGTAATGGAACCATCTCTGTGTATCTGTAACCCTTTCTCGGCTAAGCCGCGGCACCGATTTCAATAAAATTTAGCATAAATATACTTTGTTCCTTTAAGAAGGACATAAGCTGCTGTTTACCGCTATAACTATCATAAAACTTAGCAAATCACACAATGTAAACAAAACGCATTGCAAATCACTAAGATACAAGTACAATTTTAACAAAAATAAAACTGACTTCAAGGTTCGACTTGATTTCTCTTGGTGATTTATCATCAGATATTGATGTCCTTTTTATGGTACCACCGTTGGGACATCTCCTTTCAATTAAAAAAAGAATCATCCAAATTGGTTCATAAACGACGAAGTTATCCGCGAACACACATAACATATATATATATATATACATAATACGGTCGAATTGAGAAAACTCCTCCTTTTTTTTGAAGTCGGTTAAAAATGCATTTACATAGATACTATTCTCATACACATTTTGGTCAGCAATACACAACACACTGTTATTCTATATATAATTTTTAATATCAGCTCAATATTTTACAGGACCTGATAAAATTATACCACAAAAAGAATGCACATTTACATATCACTCAAACCTTTTACGGGAGTCAAACAAACAGAGCTTTATTTTGACCATTGCATGAATACGTTTTGAATTTATTAGTGTAATTTAATTTTGCACTTGTGAGCTGCTTTTTAGTATTCCGTAAAATCTCATACGTACTATAAAAGTAGGTATAGTATAAGGAAAATTCAGATTAAACGTGACTGCCAGAGTCCCGGTGCCGAGTCTTACGGGTAATTCGCAATAACATAGCGCTAATGACCCAGCATTCACAAGGGAGAATTCTCAGCTAACTGCGACATTAAAACCTTCTTATTTGGCTATTTTGCTTCGTTATGGAGCCTTTGTGGGAGCAACTGGAAAATATCAACTTTACAGTAATGAATTTACATCACAAATCATCGAGACATCTGAGCTATTTGATAGTAGATTATTTTATTTTATGTAATGTTGCTTGCTACTCTTATACAAATTGTAAGGAATTTATTAATGTGATATATCTGCTTGTTATGAGCTTAATAAAATGTTATATCATATTAACATTATGACAATAATATAACTATTATACACGTCCACGTTCACACAGCATCATCAGGTACTAGACACCTTATATAAATACATAAATAATATTTTTTTAGTTTTTTTTTTATTTACTTATTACTTTAGTAACTTTGTTACAATCTATTGTACCACCACAAGAAAAGACTAGTTAGATGGAGGCCTGCATTGTGTTAAGAATAGATTCATTGATTGATTGAAAGCTATTGTGATGGAAAATATCGATTGCTTACATGTATTTATACATTTCTATTTAAATTAATTGTTAATAAGTTACTAGTAGACAAGTATATCTAAATAGCATAGTGGATTAAGAGATCACCTCGCTATTTTCTACTGAACTGAGTGTTGTAGGTTCAAATCTCACATGGGACAACATTTTGTGTATCCACAAATTATCCTTCTAAGTGTGGGTGTTCTTTGTGATCATTTTATGTGTGTTTGTAAAGTTTCCCCTGACACAGAAATGTTCCTAGTACGGGAATTGTCTTCTAAGAAGAAAAGCAACATAAACACACAGATATTTGCTTACAATAAGGATGATAATGTAATTTTTGTAACATTATAAATACTAATACAGGATTCACGTTTAGTCACATTAATGCATTTATCATGTACGCGAGAGAACGATACCATGATAACAGGAAATAACGTAATAAATTAATAGTGGCTCTTGATAAATTATAGGCAAACACAGTGAAGTATTTAGCCCAATGATAAATACTCTAGCTTCGGTTACATTGGGGAACGTGAGTAATGAACTTGATACTACAGATTAGACGCTTTAATCAATATCCATAATGTATTCAATGAGACTGTTTCAATGCTCGCCTAACGCTCGGCAACCTAACATCGCTGATCAATATGGAATAAAAGCCACCCATTACAAGATGAACAGAAAATTCAATTCACTGAATGTGGTTGAGAACATTTTGATTACACGGTAACTCGCAAACACTCTATCTGTGCTCCCGAACAGGTAAATAATTGGGTATATAAACAGGAGTCCGATTGCGTTACTTCGTTTCGGTTGGATTCATTTTGTATGGGGTCGCGTAAACTTATGATACACCTGATAATTTTTACCCGGGGCCCTCTTGTGAGTAAATGGGGTTGGAAAGTTATGACGGTTTATAAAGTGTATACCGTTTCCAGACATAGCAAAACAGAAATTATGCGATAAGTAACTTTATTTCAACGTATTAGATTAAGGAATGCGTAGATGAGAAAAACAACTAAAATTTAATTAGACTAGATAGTATGAAAAATATTGTTGCATATAAAAACTATTAGCTGATGTGTTACCTACTTCTGATAGCACAATTTTAAGAACTTTTAGTATTAAAATTGAAGTTCAAGCCTGTGTATGCAAGTTTGTGGCCTAAAAATATTATTGTATAAAATCTTATTTACAATATTTGTGTCTTGAAAAAATGAAAAGAGATCATACAAATACTACGTCTACATTTTATAAATGGTGATCAATACAGAGAGAGAGAGACGAAGCAGTTGAAGAATTCTGACAACACTTAGATGGTCAAGAATTCAAGATCTAACTGTCCCATTATCTAATATATGTAAAATTAATGGTATATCGACATATACTACCCATCTAGTCAAGCTATTTGATTAAAACATAGACATTTGAGCAATATTCATAAAATAGTTGGCTGGTGGTACAGCTTGTTGATTATAAGCTGTACCCCCTGTACGCCACAGCCAAGCGTGACCTCCTTCCTACCAGCATTGGCATAAGTCGTAGCAAAAGTTTGACTAAAACTTTTCATTTTTAAAGCGTGTTATATCTATCTAATAATTAATATTCAATCTGAATTTCGAAAATGGCTCCAAAGATTTTCATGAAATTCAGTATGTTTCGGGGCGATAAATAGATCTAGCCAGGGTTCATTTTCAGAAAATTTACCAATAAAATTTCGTACAAAGCTTGCTCAACAAGGTACTATGATATCAAAGAGCTCAATCGGTGTAGAACTTTGTGTACAAATTGTTATTTATATAGATTGTTATATATAAATTATTGTTATTTATATAGATTAAATGGAACTTGTTACCTGTTCTAGAAGACTGAACAGATACTAGAAAAGCTTTAATAAATATATTATAAGTCCTCTTCAAAGTACTTCAGGAACGATCAGACATTTTTTATGGATAGACATTAATTACAACCCGTATATTGAAGCGTAAAATGTAATAACCTCGATATGTATCTAACAAATAATTCGTTATTAGCTAAGTTCCAGAACATTTGTTATTAGCTAACTCTGTAATTTCTTTGAAAATATGATTGTATATTAAAATTTGAATCCTATGTTTTATGTGTGTAAATAAAAATGTTGTATTTTTTTTAAATTCAAATATTGATTAAAGTTAATTGGACTGTGCCTGACCAAAAACACATTCCTACATATTGTTATATACAGTTGTTGTTAAGTAAGATTGAGCCTGAGATTAACTAACTCCCTAAAATGCTTCAAATTCACCTTCGCATTAATTATGTCATAAATACATGTCTTTTGAATGTTACAAAAATATTCCTCAATGTAACTAAGTATGAGTTTTAATTGCTCCTATTAAAACGTTCTTCTTTCATTCTTTATTTTAAACTTAGAAATAGGATTAGGGTCATCCTATTGAGAACTATTAACAGGTAGTAGTCAAGGTAGTTTTTGGTTTTGGTGTCTCAAATATTCAAAGATGTTTAATCATCTATGTATTCATAAGAAAGGATTTTAAAGATTTTCTAAAAATAAAAAATATTAATAACTTCAACATTTATGGATCCCTGTGCAGTTTTATGTCATGTATTGTCCTTCTTTTTAGTTAATTATTTCAAAAGAAAATCTGTCATCCATGTTTTCAAGTAAAGCTTTTTTGATGCAATTTTTATGCATTTTTAAAGCTAAATGAATTCCACACCATCTGTGTGGGTGAATATTTAAGGAGGCCGTAATAACGCGCGGAGAGCGTATTACTGTATTTAGACGATACTGCATACTACGCAACTGCTTTAAAATGGCTTTGATACTCAAATTGGGTAACCTATTTTGTTTGTATGATGGAATGGTAGCGTCAGCATCTGTGGTGCTAGAAGTCATTAATTCCTGAGTTGGAACAAATGTTTGTATTATCTGCAAATATTTGTTTCGTAGCTCATACAAAATAAAAGTATATAATGTATTTACACCAGCTCTCTAGTACCTAAAGTACAAGCTCTGTTTATTTAGGGGCTAGATTACGTTGTATGTCAAATGTCTGAAAAGATAAATTAATGGCACGCACGGACTAGTACAATTTTCTATATATCATTAGACATTATATTATAATCTTTCTTTCTTTTTGTTTCACCTGTCTAGGTGGCTGTGAAGTTGTTGTCGTGGGTAGGCATCGAAGGTGCAATGTGGTTCGATGACCTGGTGGATAAAGATACAAGTACTACCTACGAATTCTCGAGGTCACCACTTGACCTTACTGCGGAACCATGTATACTTATTTACTTATTCTAAAGATAACGCCCGCTTTAAGAATTTTTCATTGCGGCGAACTTTACAGACATGTGTAAGAAATACAACAAAAGCAAAGACTCATAACAAAAATTTGTTGATTAAACAAAATGTTGTGCCATGTAGGTTCTGAACCCAAAATAATCAGCGCAGAAAAAACGGGACAACCTACAACGGGTGGAGATCACGTTTCGCAATCCCAGCTAGAATTTTCGAGAAAGATTAGAATTTATGTCGAATTGTAAAATATTTCAATCAAAAATGTTGCTTTTACTACAAGTCGCTCGTCAAACAGCTTCATTACACAAAATTCAACAAATTTCAGGATTCTACGTTAAAGATGTGAGATTCGGTGCAAGAGCCGTCGTGCTGCAAGGCGTGCACGTGCTTGCAGACGCCGTTGCTGTCACATGGTTCGCCAAAGATTACAAAAGACGGTGTGACAGTTGCCAAAGTAGTCGAACTCAAAGAGAAGTTCCAGAACATTGGTGCAAAACTCGAATGAAATTCGATAGAGAATAAAGAAAATAAGCAACGTTCAGACAATTATTCCTGCTTTGGAAATGACTAACCAACAGAGGAAACCTTTAGTCATCATTGCCAAGGATGTTGATGGTGAAGCTTTGTCCACACTGGTTGTGAATAGGCTAAAGATGGGTCTCCAGGTTGTTGCTGTCAAAGCTCCAGGATTTGGTGACAACCGCAAATCTACCTTTAGCGATATGGTTATTGCTACTGTTGGTTTGGTATTCGGAGATGATGCAAACCTTGAAGATGTACAATCGTTAGACTTTGGACTAGTTAGTGAAATTATTATCACAAAGGATAACACATTGACAGAAGAGCGGAATAGATAATGACCAGATTCGGGAAAGCACATCAGAATATGAAAAAGAGAAGTTACAGGAGCGTTTAGCTCGCCTGGCTTCGGGAGTGACAGTTGAATGCAACCTGGGCAGCAGTAGAAAATGGTGTTGTTCCCGGAGGTGGCTCCGCTCTCCTCAAATGTATCCCAGATCTTGATCAACTAAAAACGATTAACTCTGATCAGTCAGGTGTTGAAATTGTAATGAAAGTACTCAGAATGCCTTGCTTGACAATTACCCGCAATGCTGGTAATGATGGCGCTATTGTAGTTGCCAAGGTTGAAGATCCTAGCTATAAGATATAGCCTATAAAGGCAACGCACTTGTAACGCTTACCATCAGGTGATACGTCTGCTCGTTTGCCCTTTATTCAATGACATAAAAAGTTTGCAAAATTTCCTATAACACGTTCATGTGAGTGAGTACCTAGGTATTTTAATAAACCGAGAGCTAGCAAACAGTGACATTCACGTGTGAAAACTTGTAATTGGCCTTTCACTACTATAGTTTTACTCATAAAGAATATTAGCTGTAAGTTTTCCTGTAAGAATAAAATAAATAAATAAAATTACATTGTTTGAAAATGACTCACAGGTAATTTAAAATGATTTCATATTTTAAATAGCGTAACTATGTTTAGAATATAAATCGAAACAATTTAAAAGATGCGAAAATGGAGTTATTTTAATTATTTCATTACAAACAAATAGCTGGTACTGACTTATGATAGCTTCAGAATAGGAAATGGTAAAAGTTGCACGCTAAATCCACATCGGAGTAGAGTAGACATGGATTCAATTAGCGTAGAGGTGTGCGAAGCATGTAACACGCCACGCGGTACATGATGTCGTGCTGAAGCGCCTGCGGCTTCCTGCACCCACAGCACTTAGTGCCTGTTGATGAACAAGTTTTAGGCGAACGCGGTCTTAGAACATTGAGCTTATACCTATTAATGAAAAACTGATTATAGCCTTAAAACTGTAGACTATCTTTACTAATATTTTATTTAGTATTTAGCACAGGAATTATGAATTATTTACACATTTACTAGTTATTGTTTTGTTTGTCCGTTATCGCAGCAAAGAGTAGCCTATGTCCTTTCTCAAGAATCAAAGTATCTTCATATCAAATTTCGTTGAATTCGGTGCAGCGGTTTGGCCGTGAGCTTTCACGGCAGGACAGACAGACAGGGGTTCCTTCGCATTTATAATATAAGTATGGAAGTATGGATTAGAATCCAGAGGAGGAGTATTTTATGAGTACTTTTTGCAATTATTTTCCTAAGAACACAACTGTTATTTTGTTCCTATTAGGCAAGATAATTTTAAATTTTGGCATAATAAATAACTCTCTGTTAATGCTCGAACCTATTTCAATCCAATGTTAGTAAATATTCATAGTCTGACAACATATTACTTATATAAATAATATTAACACCAGTCGCAAAAGAAACATAATATTATCTTCAAATATTTTACTTCTGGTATACAGGGTTAAACAAGCAGAAGATCACTGATGGTAAGTGGCTACCGACACCCATGGATAATTTGGCTTAGGTTAGGTCAGAAAAGGATAGAACAGTGTCAAAAGTACTCTGAGACTGATTATTGTGGTTTAAAATACATTTGATCGGTTAAGAGTTTAACAGCGACAAAATTGTTACATAAATAGTCTTTGAAAATCCGAAACTATAATTAAAATGACTAACTGGCTACTTGAATAGGACCATTCATGAACGAAAACGGTGCTTTAACTCGCATCTCTATCTATCTTTTAACACAAAACGGAAAAAGACAAATTCTCACTTTCAAATAATAGATTAAGGTTAAAGTTCTCGAAACAAGACAAGAGTTTTAAACAAATTATACACTTACACATGTCTTACATTATATACGTATTTGTACAAAGGAGTTAAAAGGAACTCGGACGGCTAAGGACAAATTTGAGGATCCTTAGTCCTGACACACAAGCATTTTAAATATTATTCATATAAGCTTCCTTCCATAAGTCAGTAAAGTTTCTGCTTCCATGAATGACAAAATATTTTTTCCTGCATTTTTTCTTCTACAAAAAATGAATAAAGCATTCGCAGTTGTTGTCGCTAATAATCTGCACCACACACGCTGAAACGCCTCCAAATTACCTGACTGACATTCCACTACCTTCCATTCTATTACTAGTTAGTAAACTTGCCACCATCATTAATATCTCGTTTTATATCATTTAATTCTTAATGACATTACACTTAGTAAGTTCCTTTAGAGAAATTGCTGAGACACATCGAGATTCCTTCTAAAAGGCTTTTGGTCTTAAAATTTGGCTATATGTAGGTACTATGCTATATAGATGCTTTATAAAGTGTGGTGACAGCAAGCTGATTAATTTCACTTAAATTAAAGCCTGATTTAAAAACAAAATAATGTCGCTTTTTTAATTTTTACGTTCAATGCTAAAGTTAAAATTTATTTTGTCATTGATTACATTGATTGGAAACCATAAACATGTAAGTTGAATGTGCAATTTTATTGTTGATATAAGAACCAGTCAATAGTCCACTGTTGGACATAACACAGAAGAAGCCTTCTTGAAAAGAGTTTTAGGCTACTCTAGCAAGCTGAAATACGCTATTGTCCTGCGTAGCTTACTCCTCTATCCAAGCCGTTTGTGTCATAAGAAAATCGGCTCTCAAACGGGCTGGATTGGTGTGATGTCATTTTGTGTTCTTATTTTGTCGCGACACGAAGATATGTTGAATGACATAAAATATGTAAAAAAAAACTAATTGTTATATGTGATGGAATATGCAACATTCAGAACCATCATATACCTGCCACTGTTCACATTCTCGCATTCAGCTTCAACTTCATCTTGAGCAAATCGTCACTTTACCTTCAAGGTTTTGTAATTTAATTAAAGTTTTTTAGATAACCGATTAGCATATCTGCTGACCGCTCTTTATAAGGTAGGTCGATGATATCATTTTCACTGTCACTAACTTTTATTTTTCGTTAAGTTTCAAAGTTTTTTTTTGTGAAAAAATAATCCGACCGAGTTATGAGCCTACCACACGCGCAAGTATCACCACACTTAAAACTGCGCAATAAAAACCGTGGTGATACTTGCGCGTGTGGCAGGCCCATAAGATAGCTCTGTCCAGATTTAACACTTTCAACTTCTGGGATATGGTTTGAATGTTTGTATGTTACTCTTATAAATAGGAAAATATCAAAATTTTCACCCTAGAATTTACTTATCTTAATATCAATTACTTTGCGGAAAATAATAATGCATTGTTGACGGAATCAAAGATTGTCTTTCTATTACGCCTGCACGGCTAAACCACTAAATTGAGATGGATGAATTTCAATATAGAGATAGATTTTTGACACCACCATGTTTTTCCTTTATGCACATCTTATGAATTTAAAAGAGTATTATTGTACATTTTTTAATTTAAAAAATATTATTATTATTGTACATTGGACTTTAAAAAATTTTTTTTTGGTAACCGGAAACAGGTTTATTTAAAAAAAAGAAATTAGAATAACTACAAATATGTAATAATCTTAATAATCAAATAAATAACAAAATGGCGGTGAAACAATTTGTTGACACACAAGCCTGATATGACACGTCTTATCGTTGTGGAGTCCGAAACGAAAAAGAGACCTCACGTCGGGACCGTCTCTCTTTTTTAAATTTTTTGCCTTTAAATTTTTAGCCTTAGATGGCCTTTACAATTTTACGCAGGTTTTTTGGTAAGCGCTGTGAGCTCTCAACCGGTTATTTTTTTGTGGGCAGATGATTTCGGCTTTTCCTGACTGGACTAGACCTGATAAGAAAGGACGAAACAAACTTAGGGATCAAGGTCTCTTTTACAGATAGTAAATTCGCCCAGAGCACCTGCTGTGGGGTAGAGACCTCGGCTTGGGGCGTTACTGGTTAACTAGGGCGACCAAGACCCACATTCTGTAGGAAAGTGCAACGCGTATTTTGGACCCGGCGGCGGGGTCGAAACCGTGGGCGATTCGTGTTGGGTCGGGACCGTCGGGTGGTAGCGCTTTTATATAAGCCACTGAAAACTAAGAATATATATACCACGTTTTGTCACGATTACCGACATATACGCGGACGGAGCCGTGGGCAAAAGCAAGTATTATAAATTTATAACGACATAGTTGAAACATTTTGTATGTAATATCGTGGGCACGTATAATATTAATATAAGACTGTCGTCCTACAATTCATAAAAGATCAAAGCGCTTCAAAGGTTTATTTAGAAATTCCTTCGTTCATATAACTTCAATGTTTACATATTGGAATCTATCTTGGCAATAACAGTAAATCATTGTCGTACCACTTTTTATATTATTTGCGAATTGATAGATTTTCCTGCCCATGATTTGGTTTTAATTAAACCAGGCAAATGCTTGTGGTTTCATTTCCGTACGAAAGGTTCTACATTCCTATGCCAGATTGTGTGATACCGTATACTTTTATGCTTTCCTAAATCATGACACATGTAACAAGCAGAGGCCTAGTAACAGAGTTCAGTTTGCTGCCTATGGTACTTAAATCAAGGAAAGTAAAATTGAAATACTTTTTAATTATTATATATATGCTTTTACTATAATGGTCATGATTTTTTCAAAGACAATTATTGATAGTGGACACAAAGAAACAATTTCGCCATCTGAACATTCAGTCAACGTGATATCTCTATATTGATATGAGAAGCAAAGACTTTGGACCCCATTCGCGAATGGAGGAGTATGAAATTTGGCTATTTTAAATTATATAGAGGTGTAGTACCTACAGAAAGCTAATAAAATCAAATAAGTTATGGTCGGATTTGACCACAGAGCGTATAGTTCTACTATACAAGATAAGTACAGCTAATTGTATCATAGATTACATAAATTATGTGAAAGATCACACTATAATCAAATGCATCCAATCCTCACTGATAACAATTATGCTAATTCGAACTAACTGTTATATGTGCTAAATAAATGCTCAAAGTATTATATAACCTGTTATATTATACTTTTAGCAGTTATTTAGCACATATATGCACATATATGCCTGCATAATAATCGGAATAGTAACACTATTTTTATGCCAACTAGGTATACTATTTCCTTGTTTCTTCTTTTTCTTTATCTCTTTTTGAAATTATTGAACATAAAGAGACTATTAGAAATATTTGGTACATATGAAATACACTATAGCAACACAGAGCAAACGTCACATAATTAATTAAATCCTAAAATGGCATAAGAAACTTTGTTAAACTGCTAAGTTTAACAAAGTTTGTTATGCCATTTTAGGATTAAGTCAGTAATTATACAGCAAGAATTCCCGAATTTTTCAAATTTAGTAGGTATTTTTCAGTAAAATTCATACTAATATTATAACTTCGAATGTGAATCTGACTGCCTGTTTGTCTGTCTGTTACGCTTTTATGCCTAAACTACTGCACCAAATACAATAAAATTTCGAATGGAAATACTTTGAGTCGCAGGCAAAAACTAGTGCTAAATAAGTCCTTTTTTATATCATTAGTAAAAATAATTACTAAATACATTAGTGCCTTGAATTGAATTCAAACCTACGTGGCAGACGTATTCAATTAAGTAGAAGTGGAATAGAGTAACAGAATTACATGATGCCTTCGCTCCAAACGTCAAGCTCAATACACAGCTTTAGACTGACGGATGACTCCAACAATTCTACTAGCTCGCAGATTAATTACTTGAAAACTAAACTCGGGTATGCACTTGATTACCAAGCTTAGCACTTAAACAATTACTTCGTTCTGATCCTAAGTTACAGATTTGGGGAAGTTTCAATGTTTAAGTTACAATTCTGCACTACTTACAAGTTTAAAATGTAATGAGAAATGTGACACACATATTGGAATTGGAACAAACAGCATTTAAGTCATATTATTAGCAATTGTTTATTGAAGTATATTGTCTTACTAACCTCCCTTATTTATTTGGCAAAATTCGCAACAGCAGGTTTTTTGTAGCTAATACCATAATAAAAGTAATGATATAATAAAATATCCTAGGTCCGAAATGCCTGTGTATCAACAGGGAATGCACCTCAGACGCAGGATACGGCAGAGGGAATTCCCGAAGCCTCTGGTTTGTCCCTGGAGCTGCTTTCGACTACCAAGGTAGGCTGCCGCTGGGTTAGGTGGGTTGACCGATTCTCCGGGACACACGTCATTTGTTTCCCCCATGGGAAGTATAGTGCGAAAAGTATTCGCCGCGTAAAAAAAGGTCATAAATACCTATACGAGAAACATATAAACATTTTCTGGTAACTTTCATTCATATTATTTAAATAAAATATAATTAAAAAGGCACTCCTGAAATGTGAAAGTTAATAATGAAAAATTTTTTAATTAAGGAATTAAACTAGTAACATCCGTATTTTTGTCATATATTCAAATTCATTTGGCATGGAGTTACTTTGATTCTTCTTAATAAAGGAGATACTCTTTGCTACTCTTTGCCGCAATAACCGAAATACACACGAGCGTAGCCAGGTTCAAAAGCTAGTGATAAAATAAAACAAATTTTTGCGCACGTATATTTAGTCACGTTCATCAATATTTTAAACCACTTTACACCCATAAACCCAAGCTATCTTTGCAAAATTTAAAAGCTCCGTGAATTTTAATTATTTACATAATGAACAATATAAAATTTAAGCTTGGAGTTAAATCCTTAGCTTCGGGAACAGATTAACGCTTAGTCATAAACACATTTAAACGACATAGGTACAACTACTTATCGAAATTAATTCCCCAAAATGTCGACCCACCCAAAAAACTTCTATTATTGTAAATTATTTAAACACTGATTTATCCACATTTAATAGTAGTCGTCTATAACTACTATTCATCATCATCATGATGATGATGATGATGAATAGTAGTTATAGACGACTTCAGTCAATTTTAAGTACTTATGTATTTATTATTATTACAATAAAAGCGAATCATTATAACATACTATATTGGCCGTAGAAGAGCCACGCTTTGGGATGAATGGTCCATTACCATGGCCTCACAGAAGACTGGTGTGAAATTAGGACACCTTATTCCATTTAGTTATGTAAATATTATATAATATTACAGGCTTTTCACA
Source organism: Spilosoma lubricipeda (assembly GCA_905220595.1). Taxonomy (NCBI): domain Eukaryota; kingdom Metazoa; phylum Arthropoda; class Insecta; order Lepidoptera; family Erebidae; genus Spilosoma; species Spilosoma lubricipeda. The sequence continues at coordinate 9,893,224 of HG992285.1, read as the reverse complement.
CACACTCTTATTTATTTAATAATATACTTTTTGACTAACCTTCACCACTTCACCTTATATACCATATATACTGCTTTCTTATATACTCTTTAATACACCAGACACCACACTCTACTATTCCCTATCTTGTGTGCTCTCCGTCTTATGGTTGCTTGTAAGAGATTACCTCCAGGCGATAAGGCCGCCAATTGTACATACTTATCTTGAGTTAAGACCCTTCGTAATTTACCTGGTATACAATAAAACATTATTATTATAATTTTGCAAATAGATACATATATTATCATATATAGAAAACACGCAAACTACGAAACAAATATTTGCAGATTATACAAACTTTCAATCCGATCCGGGAATTGAACCCAAAAGTCGTATACGCTGCCACTGTGTCACCGAGGCAGTCAAGGGAGAGTCACTTTGGCAGGCTTATAATAGACCTACATAAAAAGAAAAAAAAAGTCGGTTTATAGGAAAACATTCATAAGGGACTTTCGACAAATAGTACCAAACCTTATTTGTAGTATTGCTAACTATAATGAATGTATAATAAACTGTTCCGTTCCTAGGGTAGTAGGGCCCTTATATGGTTATATTACATAGCTCAAAGCAAGCCACGTAAAACAAATAAAACATCTAATAAAGTCCGTAGGGCATATAGATTATTGAAGCAGTGTAACTTCAGTCTTGTACAAATATTAATTTAGATTGGATTTTAAAGTCAGTAATAACCGTGTATGAGAGAAGTTAGAAACTTCATTTTACAGTGCTTTGAACAAAAATTATATGAAGTTCTTATGTCCAGTTTTGTTGTGATCTGTTTTAGGGTTCCGTACCTCAAAAAGAAAAAAACGGAACATTTATAGGAGCAATCATAAGATACAGCCTTATGCTTCAAATTTACGACACTCGCAAGGGAATCAAAACCTACAGGGTACGTCCCGTGAACTCAGAATCTTCAAATTTGGTACAAAGCAACGCACATATAGCAGCACAGCTTAAATTTTTAGTTACATCGTATAACATACACAGGTTTGTACGGAATCCTCGGTGCGCGAGTCTGACTCGCACTTGGCTTTTTTTCGTTTTATATATGAGCCTGACAAAGTGACTCTACCCTGCCTGATGAAAACCATGAGCAGAATCCAAGAGTGGTAGCTACCATACTTATAGCGAATGCAGATAATGCAACAATACAGCATGGTGACCCACACTATGTCGGCCTATTGAGATCTACATCATTTAGCCTCCGGTCTCGCACTCACCAACGAAACACGACAGCACGAATGCTGTCATTTTACGTTGATCTTCAGTGAGATCTATCGTGGTTTAAATTATTTACAACATTTATTTATTAATACATAACTAATATTTTTTGTAAATTTGTGCTTAAAACAGCTTTTATAAACGATAATTTATAAATAGGACAACCTTAAGAAAGTATAAGTTCTTAAACATTTTTAGTTTTGAGACTAAACTACTAAAGTATTTTTTGGAAACGACTAACATACGAGTATAAATAAATATAGGTGTCCGAAATATTTATTTATACTCGTATAACCGAGATATTTATTTTCAGTATGTTTTTCCAAAAATAAAAAATATTATTTAGATCTACGTATTAAATGACACATATACAAGCAAAATAAAATCTGTATTCTCATTCGTTCATCTATATGTATAAAACAAAGTCTTGTTACACCATTTATAAGTCCAGAACGACTGGATGAATTTTTATATTAAGTTGATTTCAACATTACCAGTACCATTAAAACAGGAATCTGCGGGATTGCTACCATGTACCTTTTTGTTTGTGAGTATCCGATAATTATAATGTTAGTGAACAGTGGTACCGGGGACGATCGTAATAAAAGACTACGAAAGCAAACAAAAAGGTACATGGTAGCAATCCCGCAGATTCCTGTTTTAATGTTACTGACCATGAAAGTTTAAAACAATATATTACCAGTACCGAAAGAACACAAAATCAAATTCAAAAATTTACAAAAACATGTGTTTAAAATACTTATTTAAATAAATGATATGAATATAAATGTAGAAAGCAACTCTAACCAGTGGATTTAATTCTCGACTCGAATCTGGGCTCATTAAAATTTCAAATGTACTCATACGAATCCTTTGATTTTAACTTGCTCCAATTTCATAACAGTTATAGAAAGCGTCCAAGTTTATCACAGTGCTTCTATTTTGCGGCATACCGCAACCCCTTGTCACTGTCTTAGCCTCGATCTGTGTTGTTACTTAATAGTTCACGCAATATGCGACAATCACGATCTGTTCAATCTAATATTAGCTATTGGATTGTAGGAATAGTAAGTTGGTAAAGATTGAAGACAATATTATTTATTCAGAACGTTATTAAACTTCAAAACGGATAGCCCATTCAACAGCTTTGCCAGAACAAAATGAATGAATTCAACTTTTCATTGTACTCTATACAAATAAATAAAATTGGAGTGTCTGTTTGTAATATTAAAATAACAGCTTTTTAATCAATGCACATGTATGTATACACGATACATATACCAAAAATGTTGCAAAAAAATTTTTTGTCTGTCTATCTGTCTGTCTGTCTGTTTGTTCCGGGTAATCTCTGCAAGGCTGGACGGATTTTGACGGGACTTTCACTCGCAGGTAGCTGATGATCCAGGGGGTAACTTAGGCTACTTTTTTTAGACTAACTTTGTCCTGCGGCGTGACCCGCGGTCCAACAATAACCGCGGGTAACAACGCTGGGTTCAGCTAGTTATTTCTAAAATGATGATGTCGTTCTTTCTCTAAAAGAGAGTATTTCAAGTAAACTATCATGACAGGCTATTATGACTTAAAAAAGAAAAAAAAACTTAGACATAAGGTATTTGCGTTAGGTATAGAAAGGAAGATTTGATCTATAGACAGTATTCTACTTCCTTATCAAGAGATTATTTCAAATAACGTGTAGGTACATGTATAGCATCATATATTATGTTAGGCTAAGATAATGACAGTTGATTAGTACTATTCCGTTCCGTGGATGATTTAATAGTGTACAAGATATGGACAGTACTAAATAATATCCGGATTCATGAACTTTGCTTATCCAGCTAAAATAGACAATAGTATATTATTATTACATTTGGGTTTCTGCACCAGACGGTTTCAGTGGCGATGATCCCACCGTGATAGCACCGCGGGGCGAAGCTAGTCTAAAATAAAAGCTTAGCAGCAATAATTACTCTTTAAATCATCAGCTATCAACTTTCATATACGCATTTAGTGAAAGTTGTTAATTAAAAATTACAAATATACATTTGAATTTTATTTATTCGTAAAGATTGCCGTAAATTATTTTGTTCCTACGAAATAAATTTTAATTGCTATCAAACTCAGTTGGCAAGGTCATAGATCATCTACTGCCCTACAACAGGGCCTTATTTCGGTAAGTACGGCCACGCACCCCTAAAGTAAACGCTCTACCGAAAGCTTTTAACTAGTTAACCGCTTTGTGTTTTATAACAATTGCGAAGATAAAGGCGGATCTAGTTTTAGTTCCAGCGTCTATTGTTCACTAATGCAACGTCAAAGGTTCCACCTTACTCTTTGACTTAACGTCATTAAACACTGTAAAGTCAGAGAGACGCCCTTTTCATTTCGGTGGTACTCACGATAACCATTTGTTTAGCTTTTCCCTGTTGATATAAATTGATGTGACAGTTTCTTTTATTTACCAGTGTATTTTCGTAGAACAGCCATCCTACATGTAAAGTCGTACTTGTTCTGAAATAAAAAGTGAAAAGCGATATGAAACTGTAACGATTTATAATATGATAAAGTAGAGTGAGGAACCATTTTTTTAGACGTCATGGAAACAAAACTAGATTTGATCTGAAATTATAACTACGGTTAATAAGGATTGACCTGATAGTCTCGTGGCTTTTGATGCTCATTACTAAGCTAGAGGTTCGATTCTTACCTAGGACAAATAATTGTGTGATTTTCTTCTGTCTGGGCTTAATTTATATCTCATTTGTGTGTTTTCAGAAATATATAAGCGTGCTTATAAGCAGTCTGATTCCTGTAGAATAGACTGAAAATCAGATGATCGGACGTAAAGCAATCTGCTTCATTTTAATTATTAAAATATATTGAAGTCTAGCTAAGACCCGCGGTGTTACCCGCGATTATTGTCGCACCACGGGTGAGGCCGTGGGGCGAAGCTAGTCTAAAAAAAGTAACCTAAGTTACTCCTCATCATCAGTTATCTATCAAAGGAAGTCCCGTCAAAATAGGTTCAGCTGTTCCAGAGATTAGCCGGAACAAACAGACAGACAAAAATAAAAAAAAATTACATTTTTTATATATGTATCGTCCATACACACATGCATTTAGTAAAAAGCGGTTATTTTATTATTAATTACAAACACTCAATTTTTGTTTATTTGTATACATGTGTAGAAGACTGCATGTTAAGTGCTTATTTTTAAATTACGTTGAAATTACTTTTATGCGATAGAACCTGCGATCAAAGTATTCAGGTAGTGTAAAAGTGATCAACAAAAATATTTATTACATAAAACTGACAGCTTCTACTATTTCTACTTATAACAATTTTATTCTGTCCAAACATATAAAAGTTTAAACGAAAAATCTCTATGTTAAAACTGAATCAAATTTTACCAATGCATATAAGACAGAGATTTTATCAACGTAATGAATGAAATATTGGAGTCCGTTGGCGCACGAGTATAGCTGCTAATTGTTTTCTGTGTTGGCGTACAATTAACAAAAGCCTATTCTAATGTAGGCGGCACGGTTCGAGCCAAGTTTCGCTCAGGCGGCCACAGTAGCGACGAGACCGACCGACGGCAATTTCCGCTGCAATGCCGTCTGTTAGCGCCACCTGGGCCTCACTTAAAATAACGAACAAGGTTACATATAAAAATAAACAGTCTTATACAAAATTATTTTAAAAAATAATCTACATTGAGACCACAAAGCTAGCGGCAGGTGTAACTGGGATACGCCGAGACCGTTGGCTTAAAGGGAATTATGTTGAGCCATCTAGCATTAGAGCAAAGTAGAATAATAGCTACCTTCCTTCGAATTTCATTTCAAATCAATTTAAGTACTAAGCCGAAGAATTTACAAGAAAATAATTTTCGTAATTTTTATATGTTTTAATAAAAATGTGACTGAAATGGAAAAACTAAAGTTTTAAATACAAATTTAAACGAAAGCTGTTTATCTAAACAATATTAGTTGTGCTTACAATTTTTTTGCTGAAGGTTGCTAGAAGTTACTTTTCACAGGTTTCTTAATAAATATGTTTGTTAAATAGTAAAATAAATAATTGATCAAACTGACGTTTATCAAAATGGAAACAGATAAGACCAAAAACAAAAATAACTTAACAAATAAACAACCTAATAAAGCTTTCTCAGTGTGGTGACGGATTAAAAATATAGAATGTCACCATTCCTATCCCTATGGGTGTCTTAAAGACGACTACAAGAGCAAAGTCTGCAGAATAAAATAACTCCAAATAGCAGACAAACATAAACAAACTCGCTAGGTACAGTAGGCCAGAAAAGAAGGTGAGCAATAGAAATGGAATAAATATTCTTATATACAGATACATTACACGTTTTTCTTTTCCTTACGCTTCTTAATAACCAAAAATTCTGGCTTCATAGATTATATCTTGAAAGGTTTTTAGAAAAGGACGCTACGAATTTGTTTTGATGCGCTTAGCTTAACGACGTCACTGCAAAAGTCCGAAGATAATGTTATTATATTAATTAAGAATATTTTTCTGGTTTATGGTACCAATAGTTTTAATTTAATTTTGATGAAATGTATTGATATACATATTATACATGAAAGGTACATCGATACATTGGTATTGATTCCTCCTCTTCTTATGACCAGAAGGATGGTCTTTTACTCGCACCGAAGTCATGGCAACATTGTCATTGACAATGCTGGCAATCTTTTATGACGTAGCGGTAGCTGGCATTTTATATTTTATAGCAGGTTACTTAGGTTGCTTATGTATATAATTACAAACATGTAACTAACCTTTTTATAATTATTTAAACTGATAAAATTTATTTTTAGAACTATTTGTATGTAGGTAGTAACTAGTGGAAACTAATGGAATTATTTTGTTAGTCAGGGTTTTAATGAGAATAGATGATAAGATAAGCTCTTCCTTAGTTCGTGCAATTATTCATTACCGTAGTTAAAAGTTCACTGTTTTGTTTTAAATCATACTATTTCATACTTCATTTTTAAGTAGCCAATATTAATCGCCATTTAAAACAAAGTTATGGCGATGTAATATTACGATAAGCATTACTTCTAGCAAACTTAAGTCCAATTAACGCAATTACGGGGCTCTGAAAAATATCGATGGTATCAAAATCTAAATGTAGTTTTAAAACTTTTATAAATTGTACAGTAGTATTAATTACCTACTACCAAAGGGAATCGGTTAAAGTAAAAAGCCTAATATATAGATATGTGTATAGTAACTTTTAAACCTTCGCGTTCCATGATATATTAACAATTATTTTTACGGGAATTAACGCGATCACTTATTAAAAGGTATAGAGTCAGCCTGTGACCACGGCCTGTGCAACCTGGTCGAAACGTCAGGCAAATCAGAGGTATGTATTACCTTTTAATAAGTGATCGCGTTAATTCCCGTAAAAATAATTGTTAATATGTGTATAGTAGGTAGAAAAATCTATACAGTACATTATTGTCTTGACTTATATTATAGTAACAAAACTGGAAATATATTATTTAAGTTCGGCACCTCGTAGAACATTATTGAAACTTTGGGATCCGAGGAAGACACATTTCTCAGAATGTTATAAATCATGTACCTTTGACAAAAATAAGAGATGGAGGCAAAATATAGCGTCTATTTGGCTCGATTAAATGCGAAATGTGTATAATAGGAATGAAATTATAACAAGCACTGAGAATATTTCAATGCTCTTCAGAGAATTAAAGAAAAACAAAGCGTTTCATCGCACAATAACTAGACTTGAGAATGTATAAATATGATATTTCTAATTGCTTTTTGCAGTTTACCGTAATGATAACATTTTACAAACATCGTTTAATCGACCTTGCGTGTTGAGTACTCCTTGCTTGGCGTCGTCTTAAATCATCCAAATGGTATTTGGTGTCTCTATTATGTTACTTTTCTTTTATTTAAAGCTTATATTTATTTAGAAATCGTTAAGCCAGACAGTCATCATCTTCCTGGCCTTTATTATTCCCAAGATTTGGGGTCGGCTATTTGTTGTATCAGACAGTGTCTATAAATATATATAATAAAAACTAAAGATAAATAACTGTAAGAATTTTAAATAATAAAAGTATATCCTTTTTTTAAGAAACCAACTTAAAATTCTGTGCACTCGAGTAAAAATTTCTAACTTGCGCATTAACAAACCGTGAAACATTGTATGACGTCACAGTGTCAGTGGTTTCCACTATATATCCACTAGTTGGCGCCACCTGTATCACACTGGATACATGGCTCGCTTTATGCCATCATAACAATAACATCTTAGCGTTTTACAGCCTCCCGCTACGTAACATAACACGACTCAAGGTACCTCTTATACAATCACTAATAATAAACATATAATTATTTTTGTATGTAGTTTAATTTGAACTTTGAATTATATCAATGGAATGTTCTAAATATACTGTAGTCCGAAATTTCCATTATATTGTATAAACAAAAAAGGCAAAAGCAAAATCGGTAGGCAACTGTATTCAATAAATAGAAGAGAGGATTAACTGAGCTTGATAACGTTTCAAAGGACGATGAGCTTATCAACGGCAATATAGCATGTTTGATCCTTTGAATATCATATATCAAGAGATATAACAATATAGGTCCGATAGGCTTCTAAATTTGTTGTTATAAATTTTGTGTTTGCTTTGTGAATCGCGGTATTAATTTTGGGCATAAAAGTAAACTACGTGCATAACGTGTTAATAAGAAACACTAACTACTCGGAAGTTGTAAAGTTTCTGTATATATAAGTGTTTGATAGTAAACGGCAAATGAGTAAGTTAAAGCGACGTCGGGGAGTTTGTTGCAGTGGACTTAAACCCAGTAGCGAGGCTTGTTTGTTCTTTAAATTACGTAGGGCTCTACGGCGGTAGACCACTGTATGTACCGTTGTTCTCGTTAGATTGCTTCCCGTCCAAGTTTCTATCCTGTTTAGGATTCGACGTTGCGGGCGGCATACGATTTGTGTTAACGTTGACATTTCAAAATTTTCTATCTAAGTTTTGCATACATGTTCTTGTAAAACATAGTTGTACAATTCAGGGTAATTTATAGATCGTAACGTAAAAATCGTAATGAAATAATATTATTTAGTAGTAATGGATATTTGAGGTACAAAGTTGAGAGCGACAGATTAAACAAAGTCACAGTCGAAACTACATTATGTGATACTATTTGATCACTTCAGAAGCAAAGAAGAAGTTTCCTTACTTAATAACTGTGATATTCATATCTATACGAATAAATAAAATTGGAGTGTATGTTTGTAATAATAAAATAACAGCTTTTTAATCAATGCATATGTATGTATACACGATACATATACCAAAAATGTAGTTTAAAATTTTTTTGTCTGTTTGTCTGTTTGTTCTGGGTAATCTCTGGAACGGCTAGACGGATTTCGACGGGACTTTCACTGGCAGGTAGATAATGATCCAGAGAGTAACTTAGGCTACTTTTTTTAGACTAACTTTGTCCCGCGGCGTTACTCGCGGTACGACAATAACCGCGGGTAGCACCGCGGGGTTCAGCTAGTTCTAAATATCGCGCTACTACACCAATTATGCATTATTACTATCCTAATGACACTTGCTATATAATAGTTTTTAAATTGTACAAATGAACCTTTTGCTAAATAACAAATGTTCTTATATAACTGCCTCACACCTTTGTATGCGCATACAAAGTGCCCGGCAATGATGACAACGACAATATAAAATGCAGATAGCCGCTTCACTGAAGGATGGTTGTTGCATTGAACAGAATTTTATTGTCCTTTTTATTTTCAAAAACAGAAAACGGAACGTCGCCATTGCTACAACGTCTGTTCATTTTGTTTACACGCTCCTTTCCACTTCATAATGATAAAGTAAAGAAAAATGTTTTGATTCGCGGAACCGTCGTAGAGATAGCGAGTTTTATTATTACGTTACCGAGCGACACATTCTTCTTCCAATTACGCAAAGTTTACGATGAAAAAAAAGCTAGTAGTTCTTTTAGAAAATTAAATGGTACTTTAACGGAATAAAGAAAAACCGGCTTGTTAAAGTTTGAGAACTATTTCCATAATAACATGTTGCTAGCCACCGACCGGCTGCGATTGGTGCTGCATGCAATTATATTTCAATATTAATTTTCACCGTCGCATTATTTACAAGAAAATAGCCAATTAGAAAAAAGTTAAGTCTTGCCAGAATTAATAGCATAGTATGAATGTTATTTATAATCTTTGTTGAGCCAGAAATAATGATATATAGTTCTATGAAGTGCTGGGTAGTAAAATAACCCATATTCCGTAGCGAACATAAATTGCAGGTGTGAACAGCATATGTCATACTTACACTTCCTTTCATTTTAACTAAAATTTTCACATTTTTAGAGTTTATATTGGTTCTAAAATACGGTGTCGTATTTGCATCAGATGTTTCTTTGTATTCGTAGAATGACAGTGATCGGTGAAATTGTATGGTTACAATGTTGACACTTTTCACCTGTAGGTACACGTTTATTCAATTTCTAAACTACCTCATTAAACCTGAATAATTTGTTTATTTAATTAAACTTGTCAACTTCTATAACTGTCTGTTATATTTCATAAACTTTATATATTTGAAAGTCTCAGTCTGACATAATCGTCCCAGGTTATTTATTTTGACGACGCTTAGGAACCAAAAATATGATTGTGTTTGTGACTGTGTAAATCCTAAGATTTACCAGCAAAATCGGAGATTTACCAACTTTTGATGGTAAAACTCAGAACCATTCTGTGATAAATCGTTTCTTTCAAACCTTTGCCACTTTAAATCTTAAAAATTATGTCAAGACACGGTAAATGTTGTATTAACATTTCACAAGAACACTGATAATGAGTCATAGTCAGGTTAGGTTAGAAAAATAACCTTTAAACATTTACAGTGTCTTTATTTACCAAGTGGACGGTGATAAACATTTGAAATTATTAGCGAGCGTAATTAGAGTAATTAGTGAGTGAGCGGTTAGCATAGAGCGGATGGGACTTTTATCATTAAGAGTGAGAAAATTTTAGGTTTACTGGTAAATCTTACGACTAACCGCAGTTCGGTGTTTTACAGAAACCTATTTACCAAATTATTAGTCTTTCTTAGTATGTGTGATTTACTAATAGAACTTGACTTAGAAATTTAATTATGAATATGTTTACTCAGTCCCAAATTTCAATTTCTTGTAGTTTGCGTTGATTGAAATATGAATAATTCTATTCAAGTTTGGTCTCAGTGTCCAAAGAAATACGTTCTTCATAAACAGACACAAATTATTATTTTATAGGTGGGTATTAAGTATGTAAATGCAACAATAGTTGTTTATAACCCACTATAGGTCAGTGAACTATAAAGAAACTCACACAGCAATAATAATTTTTGTGGGATGAAATTGTGAGTATACTTACCCGCGGTTGTTTTGGTTAGGGTAGCGTAGGGGCTCCGTTCTCTATTTGGCTAATGGATATATCAACGAGATTGGTTTTCTAATACAAACGAGTTGGACTGTAGTTAAAAATACGCGATAGAAGCTAAAATTCAAAGCAGTGAGTATTGGTTTTCTTTTCGACCGATGTATATATTTGAATTTTAAATCAGACTTAAATAATATTGAATATTCATATTTTTAAAAACTTAAAGAATACACCATATAAATAATTTTGTTCATTATTTTATACATTTTTTAGTAATCATTTTTTTTATTCTCTATTGAACTTTTCATTAAAGCATATTTTTTTTTAGTTTTAATCTATATTTATTACATTGTAATCCGTTCTTGATCTATAAACATTTATTTAAATCTTATCGTAGAAAGTAAAGCAAAATCAAGATCAAAGAAATCGGTTACAAACAAACAATCATACAGGTGAAGCTAATGAGAGTCAGTTAAATATCTATAACATTGTCGTGTCGCGGTGATGTTAACGGTCAGGTGAATTATTAAAGGCACAATATTATTATTTATTTATATTATTTATTATATAAGTTTTTGGGGTAGTCTAATATTACTAACGTAAACGAAAATAAAAGAAAAGTATATCTAGAGCAAAAAATTAAGACAACCCGAGAGTCGTCTTAATATTTTCCAGTTCGAACAAAACGAAAATGTCCTGTGTAGCGAGGGACTTTACAAACATTTATGAAATGGTCACGAAGAACAGCCAGACTGCGAACAACAAAGTGTTTAGTTTATTTTGTTGTGTTTACTCTACACAGGTAGAATATGAGATTATCGATAATAATATGAAATTATTTTGTTTTTCATCTCAGTCTGTCTAAGAAATTGTACCTTTACAATTCTATACACATATATGTAGATTGGATTTGGGCAAGTATTGCTAAGTAGAGTGTTAGTACTTTAAAAGTAATTTAATTTCATGTCATTTTATTTAATGTCTCTATCATGAATATATCTTAGATGTTTTGTAACTTATTTAAATATTATTTTTGCAAAGAAGATCGACTGAAATGTTGTCATTCTAATTATCTTTTTACATTAGTCTCGACGCCAAAAGAGCATTATTCAACCTGGTCTTTTCTTTTCGATGTATTAAAAAACAAGCTAAAATAAAAAAAAAACCTACACATGCACTTAATCGAGTGATCATACGCCAAAAATGCTTTACATCATTTTGGAAAAGAGCTGATATTCTTACACTGCTGGACCGATATTAAACAAACATAGCTAAGAACCACCGCAAGGAAACTAGCTATCAAATGACAAAAAACTGTATCAAAATCCTTCTTCCGTTGTCCTTCCGTTTGAGAGCTACGATGCCACAGAGAGACATACACAAACAGAGACAGACAGAAAGCCATGACCTCAAACTTTTAACATCCCTCTTTTTGCGTCGGGGGTTAAAAAAGGATAGAAGACTCTCATCCTATTAGACTAGACAGAGACATTGTGCGATAAATTTTCGTTAAATTTATAGCAACAAAATTATCAAGATTATTTCGTCCAATGTTATTTAGCAAGGAAAAAGGTGCGAAAATATATTAAGTTGGTGTTTATTTTGGATCTGTTTTATTTTCATCGTCCTTTGGGGCTCGGTACATGTATCACTGCAGACGTCAGCCTTCGGTTAATTGTCTACGTGCGTTTTCAGCTGAATTCGTCACGTTCGTTCGTCCACATCCCTGTAGCAGTTTAGCCATGTGTTAATAAACATTTCCCAAATTGGGTGTTCGCACTTCTATTTACACTATTGCTACCCACTGTTCGTTGCTTATTAGATCTCACAGTCATGGCACTAAAGTACAATAGAGAATACTGAATTTAATTAGTAACCTTTATAACAACAGTTGCTTCTCAGTCGTTAATCTCTCTTGGGTTATAGCCTTAGCCGTATTTAGTAGATTTTAATGCTAAAATTAATATTATATTATAGCCTAAAAGCTAGATTAGCATCGACAATTTTTTATTTCAGAGAAATTTAAATAATTTGGAGTTATATTCATAAACAAAAAAACAGACCGACAAGGACCTACGAAACCTAAAGGCAACTTTTATCACTGTCATGATCCAAAAATATATTAATGCTACTCTGATGCTGGTAAAAGTAAGATGGAATTCTCGTATGTTATTTCGAAATATGCGATTCAAAAGAAGACATATTACATCTATTAACATTTTAATAAAAAAAGCCTCGGATAGTCTGCCTTGTTTCTTCTTCAAATAAAAATTTAAATGCGTAACTTCTTAATAATGGTATTTATTTGCTTATGAGCTACCGTTAACTTTCATTTGTCAGGATTTGCCGCACACTTAGACTTTATAATATAATAATAATAATATTTCGGACATCTAACACACAACGCCATCTAGTCCCAAGCTAAGCAGAGATTGTGTTATGGGTACTAGACAACTGATACAAATACATATATACTTTTTTTTTGTAAATATATACATATTATGCATAGATAATACCCAAACTCCGAAACAAATATTTGTAGATCATACAAACATTTGGTCCGACCCGTGAATCGAACCAGAGACCTCATGATCAGAAGTCGCACACGCGAACCGCAACACCAATGAGGCAGTCAATGAAAACATAAGCAAGTATTGCCACTATATTATTTACTGACATAACAAATGTCGTTAGTAGTGTATTTGCCAAGTGTCGTTTGTACGGATATTAAACTCTTTATTTGTTCCAAGACATTAGTTTATGCAACGGCATACTATTAAAAACTCTTTTGATATTATGAACGTTTTTACTCTATTTGATGATTTCTTTTCCATTATGGTGATCTATATGTGTATTTGCATGTATTGAATGTCTTTTCTTGTTCTTTAAAAATGTTTATTGTTAAAAATATCAGTCAGTGTTTAAAAATTGGGGTTTTCGAAGTTTAAAAGCTGGGGTTCGAACCCCCATGCCTCGGAGAGGCACATTAAGCTGTCTTGTTTCTCCCCGATCATGTCGGTTAACTGTCCCATTGGATTATGAGAGAGGGGGAACAGAGAGTGTGCACCTGTGCTTGCTTGCGCACACACTTTGACACTATAATATCTCCTGTATAGTTCGGCTGGTCTTTGTTGAGACAGGCCGCTGTGGCCGTTATCGGCTAGGAGAACATTAATAGGATATAATGCAAAGGAATCATCAAAGCAAACGAGTTGAGTCATAAGAATTAGTCATATAAACCGTAAATAATGAAAAGTAAGCATTATTTCTGTCTCATGTAAAGTTTAGAATAATATATATGAACACATAGTTCATCAAATTGCTCTTACGCGACTATTCAATCTCATTGTACCACTTAAATAAACTAGTTAACAAAATCTCTTTTTATTTTGTCTTTACCTTTCTTGATAATTTAAAAATGTCCGTGGTCATAAATTCGCAGAATGTTTTCCATTTCAAGCTTATTAAAGTAAAATGTTTTAACAAAAAGTATTCTAAGAAGCACGTGTCGCCGCCAAAAATTTAAAAGAATTTAGGAATTTCCGTAACATAAATCTTCGTGCCGTCTAATTACATGGATCCAGCTCTCTCCGCTCTTTTTTGAGCAAACTTATGGCGGTCATGCGTCATGACATTATGAAAAAATAACTATGCATCCTGAAAAAGGTATTATGAAATAGGTAACATGGCAAATGTTCTAATACATTAATTTTCCAATGAAAGAGTACATAATATTTAAGGAATGTGATGATTATGTTTGTCTATGATATAAAATAGGTGATCCTTGGTTTAAAAAGGGTTGGAATCTACCGATGGTCTCTTATTACTGGAACTGACGGTCATTCGTGGCTAGATGATTCGTATGAGAATCAAAGCGAAAACAAAACTTGTAGACACATTTTCTACGCTACCACGTTGTTGACTGATATGCATTATCCATATACTAGAATCCAAATTAACCAGTTAATAGCAACCTGCTATCAATTTCATATACGTTGTGAGCAGCTCTCAGGTACCCGATAAAATGTGTTAATCTTTATACAGCACACATGTGCAAGCACATGACTTAGTGTTGTTAAACTAAAGTATAATAAAATTACATTTCAAAATTTACAACAAAATTTCAATGCTATTAAGATTTGGCTAAAGACTTGTTTAAGATTTGTTTGTTGGCTTTATTTTACCAAGAGTTGACAGTCTATATTTAACTAATTTCAGGAAATCTTCAATCGTCTCTACAACTCCATTTAGAAGTTTATTCTACTGAGAAGTTTATCACAAGGGTAGAATGATATAATTAAGAGTATATCGCTGTTTACTATTAATTAACCACTGACTCCATGAATTGAAGATCCGTTTTGAAATCAATTTGAGTAATTTGACAACAAAATTAACATTTAATTTGTTAGTGGCGCTGACCAAATGTTTTTATGATCTGCAAATATTTCTTTCCAGGTTTGGGTGTTTTCTTTTCATAATATGTAGGTATTTACAAAAACAGCATATAAGTATTAGGCATATCAATCAATTTAGTTACTGTGAGTGTGTGTGTGTGTGTAGTGAGTGCGAGACCGGAGGACAATGATGCAAAAGCATCATTAGGCTGCCACGTTGTGGGTCACCATGCTGCATTGTTGCATTGTCTGCATTCACAATAAGTATGGTGACCACCACTCTTGGATTCTGCTTATGCTTTCTATCAGGTAAAACAAATGAATGAGACACGTACCTCTTTAATCTAATATCTTTAAACGACCAATTCTTAAATCTATATATAGCTTGGAAACGGTATATCTCGGAATCGTCTATGATTTTAATGAAATTCAGTGTCCATGAGGTTTCAGGGGCGATAAATCGATCTAGTCAAGATTCATTTTTAGAAAATTTACCAAAAAAAAACCGAGCAAAATTCGGTCATGCTGGAGCTTAGATTTGTAAGTATAGTTAACAAAATAATTAGCTAGAGTAGTTTTTCTAAGAATAGAAAG
The DNA here is from genome assembly GCA_905220595.1 of Spilosoma lubricipeda. Lineage (NCBI taxonomy): Eukaryota > Metazoa > Arthropoda > Insecta > Lepidoptera > Erebidae > Spilosoma > Spilosoma lubricipeda. Next base: position 9,877,488 of record HG992285.1, on the reverse strand, counting down.
AATCAATATTGAAATGAAAACAATGAAATGAAAAAAATTAAAACGTGGGAGAGCCACGTTTCGGCATGAATGAGCCGACTCGACTGGAGTGATACCAGGGCCTCACAGAAAACCGGTGTGAAATAGCGCTTGCACTCAGTTTCACCGATACGTCTGCTCGTTTGGCACCTGTACCATAAATTAAATAAAAATAAATAAATAAAAATAATCTTTTTAAATATGAAAGCTGAAAATTGCAAGACTTAAATAAACTAGAAATACTATTCAATAATGTCTTAAAAATTTGTTAAGCCGATGCATTTTATAAAGCGTTATTAGTGTTGAAAGAATATAGTGCGTCGCATATAGCTTATATTTTGTGTGCGAGGTCCGTGCAGCGAAACGGCTTACTCAAACACAAACTGTGTGCTCAACTCTAGAGCTCTAGTACTTGAAGAAAAATAAACTGAGCAAATAATAGCCACCAACTTCAATGCAGAAAAAAAATATTCAGAGCGAAAAAGTTGCAAATAAAGTTTCAGTGAACAGAAATTAATAGTGAAATGTGTTTATTTGCGCTGTGACATATGTGTAATCTAACGCACATTTTTAACTTTAGAAAAAATATATCCTAAAATTATAATTAAACATACAAGCTTTTGCAAGTGGCTCCGCCCGCATTTTGATCGGTTATCGGTGTAAAGAGTAGCCTATGCCCTTCCTCAAGAATCAAGTGCCAATGCTAACCATGCCAAATTTTACTGAAAATGGCACAGCGCTATAATCGTGAAAGCGTAACTGACAGACAGACAGACAGACAGAGTTATTTTTGATTTATTATATTTATATTGATAGTGTAATATGCTTGTAGCAATTTTTTTTGTTACATGAAAAGTATATATCTACTTTCCATATCTCTGATAACATTAGGTTATAAAAGTAACACTTGAAACATATCCTAACCAACCCGTGTGACCAGCGTGGCATGGAAACTTTCTAAGGATCTTCTAAGTCCAGTAGTAGACTATGGAAGGCTGTGGTTCATCATTCACAATGTGTGAGGTAGTTGAGACCAATAAATAAATCAAATTAAACTATCGCATTACAATATTTGGAGGTAAGCAGACGGTATCCCTCGCGATCATGAGCGGTCTCTTTTAGTTGGTGATACCTCAGTCCGGTTCAGGCCACGATGATACCTATCCACTTTTTTCGTGGTCGACCTGGTGTCCTCCTGCCAGGTAACCTGTTCCTCTGCTGACCTCCAAACTTCATTTTGAGGATGGAACCCCATGATGATGATTACAATGTTATTTACTTATAGCTGTTATAATAATCTATATTTATAAAAATGAATCGCCAAAATATATATACGGGCTTAACTTCCGATCGCCTGCACAAATTAACTAATTCTTTTTTTTATGTGTTCGTTATTGTTAGGACAAGGTTTGTGTACAAGAAATATTAAAAGGTAACGGGAAAAGTCATTTTTTTCCCGCGACGGGACGCTGAGATTGATATGTTAACATGGGATACGAAGTACGAGTCAACTAGTGTTATTAATAAAATTGGTCTCATTCACAACCAAATGTATAATACCAACTATGATTAAGTTTCAAAATTGTTTTGATAAATATCAAAATAAACAAACCGATGAAACCACCATGAAACATATTTTTTCAAAAATCTAGTAGACGTTTTGTCAAAGTTATAAACAGCGCGGGCGCTTGCCGTCGAAGTAACTATAAGCGGCAAGTGACGTAGTAGTGCAAAACGCCTCACGCCTTTGATCGTTCTCTCTTTTGTTACTTTACCGTAAAGAATTGTGCTCTCCGAAACTGTTTGCAATGTACATGTGCTGATAAACATAGAATACAAATGGAATAAAATCACGAACGTTGTATAAACACGAATGAAAGCTTTTAGTCAAATTTTAATACTGCGTTGCAATGTCTATCAAATGGTATTGAAGATTCTACGAGTGAGGATTTTATTTTTCATTGAAAGATATAGAGGGTTATAGATTTTTTTAGATTCTGCACTCTCTTTGGATATAAAGTTTGTGGAGGAACAGGTGTCATGTTCCTACAATGCAACATTGCCTGGCGGGCCACCACCCAACATTTGTTGTTGGGATGTTGTATAATATACCTTAATTGGTGCGAAAACACTATATTGCGATACAGGATTAGTTAGATTACGTAGATTAGTTACTCAGTTAATCTATCTTAATATATATAAATCTCGTGTCACAATGTTTGTCCTAAATGGACTCCTAAACCAATTAAGCGATTATAATAAAATTCGCACACCATGTGCAGTTCGATCCAACTTGAGAGATAGGATAGTTTAAATCTCAAATTATAGTCGCAATTTTAATAATATCCACGCGAGCAAAGCCGCGGGCAAAGGCTAGTACTAATATATAAAGCTGAAGAGTTTGTTTGTTTGTTTGAACACGCTAATTTCAGGAACTACTGGTCCGATTTGAAAAATTCTTTCAGTGTTAGATAGCCCATTTATCGAGGAAGGCTATAGGCTATATATCATCACGCTCAGACCAATAGGAGAGGAGCACCAATAAAAAATGTTTCAAAAACGGGGAAAATTATCACGCGACGGGCAATAGAAGACACAAACGAGGTTGCGTGGGTCAGCTAGTTTGATATATCTTCGGTAGACAGCACTGTAGTGTATTTTTCTGTTGAGCTGTATGTGGGAGTCGCCACAAATTTAACTGTGCTAAATTTCAAACTCTTCCGTGCGCACAATTTAGAAAAAGGGGTACAACGTTTTAGCTTTGTAAATTAAATATTCAAAATGCGTATAATATCAGAAAAGTCCTCTAGATTTTTTCAGAATCAAAGTCCTACTCCTGACTATGAGACCAAGAAAAAAAAACATTTAGACGGTATTAATTAATACAGTTTTTAAACATTCAAATAATTAATTGGTGGAAGTCTGACATTATTGTAATGAGCATTGACTACTGTAATGTAATAAGCAAAAAGGTTTATTCGGGAACGAACGAATGTATCTTTTTAATAACTTTGGGCTTATTGGGTACAGAAATTGATGAAGTTTCACTTCAACTCACTTCATAATCTTTTAGTGAATAGCATTCGTTAGAAAGGCATACAGGTACTTGTAACATTCAAATTGGCCTGCAGTGACTGCACGATGCCACTTGACCTCTCCGTATGCCTGGTACCGGCACCGCATTACGTGATTGGCTCTGTTAGCAATATAAGTTCCCGTGAGCTCTAGAGCACTGTACGCTGGCTTTTGTCATAAGCATGTATAAATATTTTTCGTCAAGTTTACTACAAATATTTTGTATGACAAAGATTTCTATCCATACTAACATTATAAATTCAAACGTAATTCTGACTGTTTGTTATGCTCTCACGGCTATACGGCTTAGTTAACTTGGATGAATTTTGCTATTCCAATAGGTTGTTTCTTATAAAAGGACATAGGACATTTTTGTCACTATAACCGAATTTTACGCGAGCAGAGACGCGGGGAAAAGCTATAGATAATATAAAATTTTATGATTTTAAAACTAATAGGCAAAGATTTTACTTTCTTCAATATCCAATAAAAATACAAAGACGTATCTGGAAGTATTAACTATAAATCCAAAATTCAAGCCTTTTCATACAAAAGAATAAATGTATCTCACGAGAAAACGGTTAAATAGGAATCCGAAAGCCGAGCCAGTTACAATAACTATTGTCACATTCAATCAAACCATTCAAACAATGTGTGCCCTCGACAAAATAAAACGCGGGAAGTCCGTACGTAACAATTCTCGGGATCTATAACGTAAAAACAGTGGGACCCCATCCAATTTTGCATTCAATCTACGACCACGAGAATTGCTTCTTGCGAGATGACCCGCCACTTCCACTCGCCGTAAAGCGATGACCTAATCCAGTTTATTTGATTTGGGTTCCTGACTTCACCCTTCTTTGCCAATTCGTAAAAATAATGTCAGATGTGTAAGCTTAGAGCTAGTTTAAATTAAATAACCTTTTTTTTTTCTATATTCTCAATCAAAATTAGTTACCATTTCTATCATAGCTTAAGATAAATACAGGTTAAATATCATTAAAATAAAAACAGTTTTAAGCGACATCAGACGTTGGAGACTGTTTCACGCTCACCTTATTTCTTCGTTTTCTTATCTACTTTATATTGTGTTCATTTATATAGATTTTGCATTCAAATGACAAAGTTGAATTAAATACGTGACTTTAGAATCGCAGACAAAATATCAAAGCATTTCGCAACTCTGAATTAAGTCTCTATCTGATTCACCATGATGATGAAACGTCGTGTGCCTGACACGAGTTGCTTTGATTCGACTAATTTTACGTCTCGCTGAATTAACTGTGAGATCCAGCTACAAAGAACAATGAAAACTTTAATTTTAGAATCTTAATTAGTACGTTTAAATTGCTTTCATCAAGACAGCAACTTCGCAACTATTTAGACATAATTATTCCATTTCACTATTGTACGCGTGTATTTAGCAAGTAACAATGAGAGTCATTTATTCAAAAGTGAAATAAAGAAGTTATCAAAAGTCGCAGGGGTAGGGTAAATAAGGCCTGTTATGGGTCATGTGATTAATTTCAGCGAACACTTTCCGGCCACAAATGGCTTGTCAGAAAGTTTATTGCAGTAAAAAACTTGAGTTGGTACGGAGAGAATGACGCCAGGCTTTACACTAATGGCTCTTGAAGTTTTACTCATTAAAACATATTTTTTAGCCAAAACATGAGTATCTATAAATTTTATTTTTATAGTCCAAATTATAGAAATTGCGAAATATATGTGGAATATTTCAGCACCTACTTAGTTTTTGATTAATAAGGAAGGTTAGCCAGAAATATGTAATTTTAATGATCTACTTTTTTAATTTCATCTGAATGTAAAATGGGCTTAATGGGGAAACGTTTTCAGGTCACTTTATAGAAATGGCTTATTTGCATATTATCAGGGTGTGGACAGAAGGTCGCGTGACAGTGAGGTCGAATTACCATAAGAATGGCCCAACGAGGTGAACGTTTTGTTAAGATTTCAACCGATGTCCCATTGTAGCGCAAGTTTTCTTAACAATTATGTAAAGAAAAAGTCCGCACCTAATTGGAACAATTCTTTTAAGTCCAAACTGGAGAAAACTTTTGTCGAAAGGCTGTGTTTTCAAAACGTGTACTATGTTACACTGCCACGATTAAATATTGTAAAGATGGAAGCTATTTCTTTATTGGCCTATTTACTTTATAAGTTTCTATTTTATATTGTTATCAACCCTGCAAGATTATTAATAAGAACTTAAATATAACTTTTATATTAGTAATCGACCACAATATAAAGAGAATTAGTTTTTTTTTAATTGTGTGTGTTTCACTGGCGCGCTCTGTAGTCTAAATAACCCGATGGATTCTAGCTTGGCAGGTGTCGTGAGATTTGTCTTAATTGTGAGAGTGCCACTGGTTATTCTACATGAATGTTTGTAGAAAGCCTGTTAATTCAAAATAACGTGTAAACCAATTTATAACCAAGTTATATATCTTCACAGTTGTTTTATTATCACTTTTGAATTACAGAATAAAAAATATGTGCAAAACTAATTGTTCGTAAAAAAATTCGCAATAACCAGACTCCGTGTCTTTTTTGTTCACTAATTTCTATTAGCCGTGTGGCTATCAGTATTGTCCTTCATTGTCGCGGTGTCACCAGCCAGTCAGGTTTATTGTCGCATGCCACGAGGCAGTTTCCTACCACCACGAATTTAGGGTCCATAAAATTGATGAACAGCTTCTTAATAGCGTCGACTGACTTCTTATGAATTTGAATGCTTGATCATACAAATCTTTTCATAAATACAAACTTGAAATGAGCTCATTCTTACGTTATTTGCCATAAGAAAATCAATTTACTCCAAATCGTTTTTGTTTGGGTCTTCTAAGTGTGGTTCGAATAATATTTGCACTTGAGACGTTATATTCGTAACAACGAGTAGTGCTGTTGGCATTATTGAAGTTTGCGAACTACCTAGCACGAAAGTAGCTTCGTTGACACTAAACTATTATCTTTTAAAAATTTTGAAACTTCTTTGTCTTATTGCTTTTGTTTTTTTAGTCTTTCTTTAAATAAAAGGCTGTATTATTCGTAGACCTTAATCTGTTCGTTAGTCATATGTCCAGAAGTAAAGTGCGATAGGCTAAGTATCCGATGATTACCTAAATAAAACTTGCGGCATTAAAAGTCAACATTAAAGCTACTACTTATTACTAAAGTAGCGGTATTTAATTTGCTAATAAATATGCTTTTCTAAGTGCTCTCAAAAGACTTGGTATTATAAATTAAAACATAGTCACATTGGTTACTAACTAACAGAATAAAAGAAAACTTCATCTTATAATTAATGTAAAATATTAATAAATTATGAACATCACGTAATCAATTAAAATAATCCTTATCGCTATCATTTTGATGGAACCACATTATAAAAAAACTGGTTGACCGGGTAAACGTTGTTTTGCCAAAAAAATAAATTTGCACTACCCGATATGCACATACAATTTCATAAAAATCTCTCCAACCGTCTCGGAGGGTTTAGGTAACAAACACCGGAACACGAAAATTTTATATAAGTACTATATTTTGCAAATTAGTTTAAGAATTTTTAAATATTGCATAAACTCTGATCGTAATATTCTCCAACAGAGTATTGCAATATACTTATTGCAATACTCTGTTGGAGAATATTACGACTACTACAGTCTTAACCAATAGGAAATTTAATGAATGAATAATTTATATAAATTGTAATTTAACGCTTCTCGAGCTCCTAAGGGCAACTGAGCAACAACTATAACAGCGTTATCTATCGATGACTTATGATCCTGATAATGTGCGGCCTTGTCTTCGCGTGACGGTTTTGCGTCGCCTTATCAACCTTCCTACATCGTTCTACGGGGAAAATTTACTGGAGACATTGCTAGGTGTTTTATTAGCTACAATGCTTGAAAATATACAAGCTTCTCTAATTTAGTATCCTCGCAAATAGAGTTGTTACAGCTCAATATTTAAATAAAAGTACATTTTGTTGTTGGCCATTTTGTTCAAAGTTTTAGGTACAGATTTCCAACTTAAAATAACACTTAAAGACCGAATTAGTTTAATTAGTTCTAAGCTCCACACTGTATTTTATGTTTATATGTATATTTCTTTGGCACGCCCTAGAGCCTAAACGGCTTGTCGCATTTTTATGTGAGTGATGTCAACAGTTTCGTCTTAGTCGTGAGGATGACAAAATCAAAATTAAAAAAAAACAAAATTAAGGATTTTTGGCGCCAAAAACTAATCTCAAAAAAAAAGTTTTCAAAATGTATAGAGTGTGGTATCAAAATAAAGATTTTTTAACGGTGATTACGAATATATTTAAATAGAACTTATATTTATATGTTTTATTAAAAAAAAACTGAATTTAATAAAGATGACAGGTTTTTTGTTTTAAATAATTGTTACTTGTATTTTAAGCTTATTTAGGACATTAGGGGTTAAATTAATTTAGTGGCTTCTTAAACTTAGCTTAGCTTCGACTATATCCCAAAATTGCTGACTTAATTTTATAGTCAATGTTGGACAATTGACAATAGACTTACTAAATTAAACTTTAATTAATCACCAAACAAAGAGATATGCAAATAGGCTGTAAAGATTATTAAGTCATTAACTCATCAAAGTTTAGAATCGAATTATTACAGGTTGGAAGAAATACAAGATTTTATTCAATGTTCAGAATTAGCAATATTGTAATAATAATATACTGTTACACATCTTACACACGTCATTATTATTTCAAACCAGGCAAGCTGATAAACATTTTTATATATTTATTAATACTTACCTATTAAAGCTCATTGGTCTAACGGTTGACGTATGTGACTGCCAATTAAGAGGTATCGGGTTCGAACCCCGGCTCGGGCTAAAAGTGTTATTAAGTTTTTCTGATTATAGACATCTAATAACAGTTCGGAGTTTGGAAGTTGGGGTCTAAACCTCTGTGTCTCGGAGAGCCCGTTAAGCTGTCGGTCCTGCGCCTGATTTCTCCCCGGTCGTGTCGGTTAACCGTACCATCGGATTATAAGAGAGAGGGAACAGTGAGTGCGCCTGTGTTAGCGCACACACTTGTGCACTATAACTACTTTCACTAACTACTTATAATCTCTATATCAATATCAATATCTGTGACACTATAAATTTAAGAGTTTTGTTTATATGCAAAAACTTTTTTGTTTCTCTTTAGTACCTGATAATGTAACTACAAGTATTGAAATTTTTTGTACACACTACAATCATTCATACTTCTGAGAAAATTATCCAATACGGTATTGTCTGTAAATAGGTCGGCGCGAAGCTCATTTAATGTTATATTTCAAATATCAAAGTAGATCCATTGTAAAGTTAAAGGCCTCGCAGTGTATGAAAAAGCAAAACATTTTACTTACAGAGGTCCAAGTACTCACTGTGACATTCTCCAATAAACTTTTTGAGGATATGTATATTATATTAGAACAAACATTATGAATAGATAATTTATCTGTACATCTTGTAGACATATTCAAAGTTAAACTTTTACTATGATTATTTTAAATTTAATCTATAAAAAAGATTTTAGCCTAATTGGTTTAGGCGCATACTAAAACTGCACATCTTTAAGCTTTTAAACTCGAAAAACAACAGTTGAAAAATTAAATTAAAATTAGAGTAAGTATGAGAAGAAACTAAATTGGCTTTCTTAAGTAGTGTGGCAAATCAGTTATAGCTTGAGAATAACTGGCAAATATTGATTATCCATTATATAGTAGTTAGTATTGGCAAATTAGGAATTTTTGCTTTTATCTGGTATTTACATTAAGTATTTATTTAATTAAAAGTGTCTCTATAATTTGATCGTCTCTGCATAACCTTATTATTTAAAAAAAAAAAATTATCGGATAAGTAGATATTCCGTATGATGGTAAATGTGATACGTACAAATTATATATAAGTTATATGTACTTTTATTACATCTCACGAAAGATTTTTGAAATGTAATTCGTAACTAAACTGTTTCTCGACAACTGTAAGTGTAGACAGTTAAGTAGACTAAAAGACTTCCTTAATCTTAACTTGTTTGCCTGTTGAAAATTCCGTGTTTTTATCTCATTTAATACACTGCTTTAAAAGAAATCTTAATTCAAAATGGTTTTGTTTACCAAAATACAAGTTGCTTTACGCATATAACCGTAGTATATCCCTAATTATATTCAAAAGGAAAATCGCACCGAAACCACATAGCGACGCTCACTTCTATCGAGGGTAAAAAGTGCTCAAGGATTCAATGGTGCGAAATAGCGTCGGCGTGGTTGGCGCAGTAAGCGTTATTAAAATTTGCCTACTGTAGCACAACGAGTGCCAACCAACGAATGAGAAAGAAAGAAGAAATTAGCCAACATTAAGAGCTTTTAGACTTTTAGATTTATCCCTTTAACAGTGTTAAACAGTTATAGAAACTATGTTTATTCTGACTATTTATTTTACATATTATACTTTTGTTTCTAATGTGATCAGCATATCATGATGAAACCACATTTTAAGAAAATACTCTAAGCTAAAAGCTGATACCTCATCTTGCTAGTTGTATTTTTAACACAGAAGACCAACGTAAAATGACAGCATTTGTGCTGTCGTGTTTCGTTGGTGAGTGCGAGACCGGAGGCCCAACGATGCGAAAGCATCACAGGCCGCCATAGTGTGGGTCACCATGCTGCATTGTTGCATTGTCTGCATTCGCAATGAGTATGACCACCACTCTTGGATTCTGCTTTTGCTTTCCACCAGGCGGAGTAGAGTCATTTTGGCAGGCCCAAAAAATAACACACTTTTATTGGTTTGGTATGTACGAGTGTATATGAGGATGATGGATGTGATAGATATTGATACTATAACTAAATTTTCATCTACTGTAAAATGTTGGAATGAATTAAAATTTTATCCGTGTGGTAACGGGTTAAGAACACAGTGTCACTATGTTCATCTCATGGGTCAAACTACGCAGGACAACATCATTGTAAAGAAAAGGAAAGCTTAAAAAAATCTCTACACTGACTTACTTTATCACAAACTGGGCCCCTCAACAAAAAATCCGTGCGGTATGCCCAAGAATCGGTTGCAGGACTATATTAAGGAAGACCTGGCTACTCTGAGAAACAAGACCAGAAACAAATTGTGGAACAAGCCAAGACCCACACCAGGTTGCATTGCCATGGGAAGAAAAAGAAGAAGACAACTGACTTACTTACTAGATACTTATTTAGTCTTTATAACAAAATAAACATTTTTAATGTCTAAAAATCAAAAATAAGTAGTAGTTTAAGAACAAAAAAATCACGCTCTTGTAACTATCCAAAAAATATTAGAAACAGATTTTGTTCAAAAGGCAAAACCGTTTTATCGTAAAATGGGTATGATTTATAATATAAAAAAGTTTATTTTTAACAATAACTTTCAATAAAATATTTACAATAATTGACATCCAGCAACCCCATGCAGTTTCACGATAAAATGTTTTTTCGCTAAAAAACGAGGTACCTTATTGGAACAATAAATCATTGTATTAAACTGGTAGTAGCATTCCTTTGCTTTTTGGAATTCCCAGGCCGTCTCCAAACTCGGATACCCTGCTTCTCAGGGTGCATACTAATCCGTGTTTCGACAATTACGCCAGACATCCTCATGTTCATCGTTTTAATGTCTGTATTATCAAACAAAAATAGTAAACGTATAGTAGCATAGAAATGTTACTGTACTACAGCTATTTAAAAACGAATATTTTTAGAAGTTGATCAACTAGATTGACATTGGGCCAATATTCAGCTTTTTGATCTGAAAGCCGGATATTCAGTATCTAGTAAAACAGTTAACCGATTCATCTCGACTAATGTTACTAACTAAGCCTAACATTAATTTACTGTCTTAAATATTATACCATTATTTATAAACGACCCTTCAAGTTATTCTTTTTAATTTTCAATTACTATGCATATTTTAGGACAATACTCAAGAGTAAAGGAATTAATGAGAATATTTTTGTATTTTAAGACGATCCCACACAGCACACTGGCCTTCATATCCTCGTGGGGCAAAAAAGGGTTTAATGCGTTCTGGTGGACCGCGTTGTTAACCCATATGACCGCCATTCCGCCCAAGGCTGCGTCCATAAGAAAATAAAAAGGTTATCGAAATAATTTTTGATGTCTCCCAATTCTCATTTACTACCACGTGACTACGTTCAAAATGATAAGGTAGCTTGGAATATCTGTAGAAAATGTTTTGCTAATATAATGGTATAGTATTAAACTGGTCGCTATTAGTATCATTTTGAAGGTACAAAGACAGAACAATATTTGAGTTTTGTGTATGTGTAAGTAATAACGGATGAAAACTTCTTTGTCTAAGCGACTTAAATTGAAGTGGAAATATTTAAAATTAGCTTGAACATTAATTCGGCACTGAGACTACGGCTCTCGATGATTTGTGTTTCACCAGAAAAAGAGAGCAAACGAAACAAAAGAACATAACCCGTGAATTATCACGCGTTATGTTCTTTTGTTTCGTGTTGTGTATGTTGTTGTTGTGTGATGACAAGCCCGTGTGGTGATACATTAAGACTACTGAGTGTCTGCACAACTTTTCAGTCCCCAGGTATCGTGTAAGCCTAATAAGGCAGCAAAGTAAAACAGTACTGCAAAGAGAGAAAAAACTGCCACAAATCTTATACTAATCCATCTGAACATGATATAGTAGGCCAAAACTTGCCTTCAAAGAAGAGGCCTATGTTATATGTATATTACGTTTAAATAATGCTAAATAAAGCTAATAAAATAAATTTAAAAATCATAATTTATTTTAATATATATATATATATAATATTATAATTTGAGTCACTAATTTAATTTTATGTAAATTTTGCTCTTAGTGTACTTATTATTAAGATAAATTTAATAAATCCTAAAACGTCAAATCCATCAGAGTATTATTAAGGCTAGAAAAGATAAAAAACATAGACCTCCTAATGCAGTCGGTTTGATATTTTACATGAACAAAAGTATACGTAAAAATTGTTATACAAATAAATCCCTACCCATTAATAGGCTAGGATGTTATAAGTCGTAATCGAATCTAAACATGAAATAATACTCAGGTTCGTTCTTATTTAATTAAGACATCCCACGAAAAAATCAACGTTTTCAGCGTCATTTTTACCTGAAAGCATAATTTTATTTTTCCATTACCGCTGTCTTCTTAATTACCGGTATTAAAAGACATTGGGTCAAAACAATATTAAGGTTTTATTCAAAGCTTTTACGTTACTAATGGATCACTAATTAAAGATGGTTTTAGATATACTGAAAATGATTTATTTCTTAAATGTATACAATTATATTGTTTTATGAACACTTACCTAACAGGTATCCACAAATAAGTAATGCAATATCAGTATAAAATATACAATAATTTTAAAGTATTCGACCGTCCAAATTTTACAAATGTTTAACCCTTTAAAATGTCACAACTTTCTGGTTTCTGAATATTTTCTTAAATATACCGTCCCCGGTTGAGTCTTCTTTTCCTAAATTAGCATAAGACAATTTATATTTTAAATTAATTGTATTTTAATTCAAAATGTAACGCTATGTACAAGAGTTTCCATGCGGTACGTTTTCTCTGGGTTGTTTTTTATGTAATGTTAATTAAAGTACTTGTACTGTTGGTCAGATTAATTTATTAACAGAGCTGAAATACGCGAATACATGACAATATGGTTCTTAGTACATTAATTATATAAGATAAATATGTCTTTTTTGGAATTAATCACACAAAGCCACAATTTGCAATTCGATGACTAGTGGCATATGGTTTATCAAGCTAATATTAGCCTAAGGTACACCTACTATAACAATCAGTTTTTACGACTCTTACACATTGCGATCTGTATATGTAGACTTGCATAGGCTAGCATATTGAATATTCATACAAAATTTTACTAATATTATAAACGCGAAAGTTTGTAGGTATGAATAGATGGATGGATGGATGAATCTTTGTTACTCACTACACGCAAAAACTACTGTTTACTTGTAGTACTTGTAGTTACTATTATAGAAGTAGTTATTAGAGCGGATTCGGATGAAATTTTACAGTAATATAGCTTATACATCAGAATAACACATAGGCTAGCATTTGCCGCGATAACCGACATATACGCGGAGCCGCGGGCAACACCTACTTGTGATAACATAATTGTAGATTTTAATGAATATATTTCATGGAAATAATATTTTTATCGGATTAAAGATATATGTAAACATCAGGCTATAAATTTTCTGTTAATTCGTGAACAATGTTCTTTGTAAGCATTTAAAAAAAACGATCAAAAGAGCGTGACATTTTTAAGCACTGTCTAAATATCACTTTAAAATATATGAAATTGATAAAATACGTTACAATTAAACTACACCAGCTCAGTAATAGTATATATGAGTATGCTAGACTAGTAAATATAAAAAACTAAATAGACGAATAATTTAAATTCAATGTTCGAGATTCAAATCAATTGATCGTGTCGTTTACGTCATTCTATTTTTTCTTTATGTACCTTATGAATCTACTAACTTAATAACCTAATAAAAAGTAGTTTTATTTGTTTAATATGTTCTTGTAACGAAGTTATAAGTCATATTAGTGCCATACTATTGTATTCAAGACGGTTTACAACAATTTTAGAAAATTAATATTAAGAAGAGAAACATACTTCTAATATAAGATAACATAGGACGTAATATGAAATACGTTTATTGTATGTGACTAAGAAAAGAGATGAAAATATACAATTGTAAATTAGATTTTGTAACGACTTATAGAACATTTCAACTTGTATGGTTTTGTGGTGGGTTAGCTATCATAGTGATTTGTACACTGCTTCCTATTTATTCATGCAGTTTCTAGAGACGATTACCTACTCCCGCGGCTCATGAATAAATTTGAATAATTCCTCGCTGAGGTGTAAATGATGCAAGTTTTTGCATTTAAAACTGTTATTAATCACTTTACTTTTTCTGTTGACAAATTGCTGCGACGTTGTTTAAAGCATAGAATTAACATTTAGAAAAAAGTAAGACATATTACTTCATTAAAAGTGGTTTTAGTTGTCGCGGTTGATAAATATTGCTCTGTAAGCATGTTGTAGTAGAACGGATAGCTTACATGTAAAATGGTTTCGTCATAGCTATAATAATGCAAAAGCACAATGCAACAATAGAACTTATATATGAAAAACTAAGTACGTGTTGAAATACTTCAATATTTATGATGAACTTTAAATATTGTCGCAAAGGTTACCCTCAAAGGAAGTCACTTATGAGGTATGTTAATTACATTATTTAGATTAAGTGGGCTTGTATTATGTATAAGCAAACGTGTATGGCATAGTTTATTATTGTGCGGGCGTAGTATTTCGTTACAGAAGAGTAACTATTGCTTCTCTCCGTATTTACTGTATAGAATACTGGATGACCAAAACCCTTGAACGGACAAACCTTACGTCATCTAAAAGGACAAGCTACTTTTTATCCCAAATAGATAAATAGTTCTTCTGGGATATGGAACGTCTTATTTTATTTTTTTGTAGCTGGCCGCTACCGAACTACTTCATCAAACGTGTTATCTTTGTGAAAGATACTAAGGAAGAATGTGTAGTTATTTTGGTTGACACTTTTTTTTTTTTTATAATTTACCTGCCAAAGTGACTCTGCTCAGCCTGATGTTTTTTTTTTTTTAATGTTTAGCCCTGCCAAAATGACTCTACTCTGCCTGATGGAAAGCATAAGCAGAATCCAAGAGTGGTGGTCACCATACTGCGAATGCAGACAATGCAACAATTCAGCATGCTGACCCACACCATGGCGGGCTAGTGATGCTTCTGCATCATTGGGCCTCCGGTCTCGCACTCACCAACGAAACACGACAGTATGATCGCTGTCATTTTACGTTGATTTTCTGTGCGAGGGTAGTATCGCCCCGGTCGAGCCGGCCCGTTCGTGCTGAAATCAGCATAGCTCTGCTACCTTTATAATGTGATGCGATGTTAAGCAAAATCTAACAGTGGGGGCCACCATACTCACTACGAAAGCAAACAATGCAGTATGGCGTCCCACACTATGGCGGCTTAGTGAGATGCTTTTTCACGCCCCGCTTAAAGGACCCGGGATCATAGTGGGAGGGGATTACGAAATATGTGCCATAGTATTGATCTATTCTTGTACAATAATGAATGGTAAGAGTTTGGAATATTTAAAGGGACAACAGTAGATTATTTTACGTAATATAATATGAACGAGCTTTACATAGGGGTTTACATAGCATCAAATTTGGTTTATTAAAACAAATACGTCTAGTGTTATTATTCTTCATGTTGTTACATAAGAGAGCTGACAACAGCGGCTCGAAGGTAGCAACAGACCTGGCTTTGTGGTGTTCCGTGGGAGAGTCTTGTGTCCGGCAGTGGACAGCAAAGGACTACTGATGACGATTCTTAATGTTTGTTGCCTTCTCGTTTCCATCATTAGATCAATGGCCAAAAATTTTATATAGTTTCTGACTTTCTGATGCCAAATAATCCTCACTTTTACAACTACTTGACGGAACTTTGACTAATTTCAAAATAAATCTCTCGTCGAAACAGCTCTTACTATTAATTTGAACTCTTTGAAGACAACAACCTATATCCACATCTAATTAAAACATGTTACTAATACGCTGGTACTATAAGCCCTTCTTGTGATCTATATTCACTTGTTTAGGTCGCTCGTCAATTCTTTACTTAAAAGTGACAAACCCAACACTACTTCTTCCTGGAATCGAAAACAGAACCTAATTTTAAGACAACTCTAAAGAATAGGATTCGATGTATGCTAAAGAAGCATCTTTAAAAATGAAATATATATTATAAACTAGCTGAACCCCGCGGTGTTACCCGCGGTTATTGTTGTACCGCGAGTAACGCCGCGCGACAAAGTTAGTCTAAAAAAAGTAGCCTAAGTTACTCCCCGGATCATCAGCTACCTGCCAGTGAAAGTCCCGTCAAAATCCGTTCAGCCGTTCCAGAGATTACCCGGAACAAACAGACAGACAGACAGACAGACAGACAAAAATTTTTTAACCACATTTTTGGGATATGTATCGTGTATATATACATATGCATTGATTAAAAAGCTGTTATTTTAATATTACAAACAGACACTCCAATTTTATTTATTTGTATAGATAGGCGCTGCTTTTGTTTTATATTTTTGGATGGGAAGTTTCTTTGTAGTTTAATTCCTTTAGAAAGAAACGTTTTGAAGTAGTTTCAATCTTATTTCAAATCTTAATGTTCTACTGTATAAATTCATTAATAGCTCTTTCATGCAAACAAGAGTGAGAATAGAGCTCTTGTCTTTATTTTTATTTCATAAACAATTTTTTGCATTTGAAAACAATA
Organism: Spilosoma lubricipeda; assembly: GCA_905220595.1. NCBI lineage: Eukaryota > Metazoa > Arthropoda > Insecta > Lepidoptera > Erebidae > Spilosoma > Spilosoma lubricipeda. The sequence goes on along the minus strand of HG992285.1, from coordinate 9,860,906 downwards.
AAATCTGAATGAGATCGGCGATGGAATTGTCTAGCCAAAAGGAAGGGTAATAGTTTTGGCATTTTATATATGTTTGTATATTCCACCGTAGCGCCTGATTTACTGAATAGAGTTTATTGAATGAGGTTACAATAGATTAGTAATAATGGCCCGGGTAACCCAGACTATACAGTTTATCAAAGACTTAACGTAGTCGGATTTTAATTTCTAAACTTTTTCGATTCTGTGGAATATTTTACGATTCTTACTAATATTCATTATCTAACAGGACAGCCTGCAGTACTGATCTATTAATTATTAAAATAAGCATCGATGTGGTTAGGGCTGGAACATGACATAAAACTTATTACTAAAGTTACTTGCTGATTGTTCGTTGTCGTCACCTAGGCTTCTGAATTCCTATTTGCCTTTTAAATTTTATACCAACTGTTTATTTTATCAGTACTTTATAAAAGAAACAGTGAATTTTTAAATCATGAAAATTTTACCCTAAGCGTGTTACAAGCCGCTATACTCCACGCGACTTGTACATGTCATATAACACGATATACTAAAATGAAATTAAAAATATTATACTACACTAAGTTTGTATGAAGTACAAAATTTGTCATAGTTTAATGTAGGTAAGGTAAGTAGTAAGTTCATACAATAATAATATTAATCTTCAATTAAATATTTTCAGCTTACCCTTCAAAGATAGATATAGGTATAATTTAGCGAATCAAGTAAAAGTTTTTACTTTCACAAATAGATTAATTTAGCATAAAATAAGGATGTAAACTAACTAAAACTCTAAAACCAATCAGATTTAGGTACTTTTCACTTTACTTAAATCTGTCGTTTTATAATGTTCATGGTATAAAGGGGTATAACGTGCAGACGAGTCAGTCAATAGTAGGAGACTACAACCACCCACAACTGAACCAACCATAATATCATATTTTTATAACTGTACAGTTGGCTTTAGACGTTAACTATTATGCGGAGTGTTGTAGATACAAATTAAACATGAGAAAACACTTTGTGTGGTCCACAAATTGTTCTGAGCCAGGCTGTTCTTTGTGTCAGTTTCATGTATATTTATAAATTCCTCGCGACTATACTCCTAATGCGAGAGGTGTCTTTAAAAAAGAATAATATATACATTGCCTTTGTTTGTGATACAGAGGCTAAAGAACGAAACTAAAACTAAACAGAATATGAAAAAGTTTTTACAAGGTCAATTCGTGGCTGAGGTGACCTTAATCCATTAGACAGGCCCTATGCTTGTTCTTTCTTATAAAAAGGGTTGTAGAACTGGTAATAGGGGTCATAGTGAACTAATAATAATTCGTATTCATCCAGATGTTCTCTTTCATGTGTTTGTTTATTACAATCCTGATATCAAAGGCCAAATGATTTATTAAAATATTTCTCACTCTTGTATTACAGTCAAGTTCGTTTCCCAGATTCACTTATATCGAATCGCTCAGAGCCAAAACAGGCTTGTTATATTTACGTCAACATAAATATCTATGTTGTATGTATCTATTTTGATAGTAAATCAATAATTGATACGCAATCATTTCGGTTCGTGGTAGTTAAAAGCAATCATAATACGATTTAAACTTGTTTTCGTATGCGTAAAGCGTCCCGTGATGTGGATATTCGATATTTCGCTGATAGCGAAGCGGTTGACATTGAGAGATGAATTTATAGTGGTAGGTAATGCGTCTGTTCGATCCAATTCTTTTAACTGATTGCACAGTTTAATTTCTTTATTAACATAAATTTTTGCTTCACTAAATCAAATTTGTTCATAATTTTTCACTAAGGTAAAGTCACCTTCAAAGGGTGAGTCACTTATCGGCTTTTGACTTTAAAATAATTATTCATTTTTATTGAAACTTTATCCTATAATCACGCTTCATCAATTATACAACAAACTTTTCAATGCGTACATAATTTATAAAACTAAAATTGCTTTATAAACCATTCCATAACATACGGATTTCGTTATTAGGCATATCAAATGCGATTGAATTATATAATATTTGTTTGCAGGGAACGGTAATATTGCATGCTCATTAATAATAATTAAACATATAACATTGGTTCATTGGTGCGTGAAGCTACAACATGCATACAGTGAATGGACACGCGACACTCGACCGGACAGAACATGCCACGAGCTGAATTTATGGACACCACTTAGTTGCACGTCATATGCTTCTAGCAATGCTTTCAAAAAACTGATTTAATACGGAACATCCAAACCAATAATTATTACTTATCTTTTACAGAGATACGACATGCACGTACGAAATACATACAAACAATAGTCGTCTTTTTAATAAAACTTCAGATGCTTGTGTCCCTCGGGATTAGTTCATTTGGACCTAAAGTAAATTTACTCGGGCCAATCTAATATAGTACACGCACGAGATAGCTAAATTCTTATTTAATCTATGGCTTTAATTTCGTCTTGCGACGAGTGATAATATCTGATTAGAAAAGGAAAGCAACTAGTAAAGTTGCTTCACAATTTTGACGTTCATTTTACATTTTGTTAATTAAATAGTTTTATTGCTAGAGTAAAACGTGGGTTTTAGATTAATAATATGGGAGTATATTAGTAGTGGGTTGTTATGGGTTGTTGATGATGATGATATTATGAATAAGTAATTAGAAGTTATAGTTATTGTAACATACTTAACTAGTTACTCAAGAGAAAAAAGCACTAAGATATATATATTTAAAAATAAAATGAATTCATATTCAAATGACTACACCCATAATTAAAGTAACATATTTAAATTGATAATTTTAAAAAACAATAAAGAACTGTTTCTTGCCGTTACCGTGGGAGACCTTTGATCAGCAATGCGTTGATTTTAAAGAACCGTTTAGGTGGGGATATTATTATTGTAATAGATTTTGCTATATATTGTAGATCATAGTTTAATAATTTTCATAGTAAAACTGTTCGTAACCATTGAATGAATGAACAGAGAGAACTAACATTGAGTGAACAATTAATTAAAAATCATCTACTCTAAATAATTATACTGCAATGTGATGAACATAATAGTCATAATATTTCTTATATCACTCACAAAGATACTTTTGACGGAGTACAAACAAAATGCTACATAGAGAGCCCCCGAGGCCGGCAGACCCGAGATATTGCACTAGCCGAGAATAACGAATAGCATGGATCGACTCAAACGGGACCAAGGACTAAGTATGGTTATGGGACCGAAATCCACCGAATATTTATTATATTGAATGCTTAATGTATTACTATTTATTTATTATTACTTTAGTTTTTAATCACTGATACTTATAATGACGTGGATACACATTGATATAATAGTTATATTGAACGTAAATAATGTGCATGAATTGTAGATAAACAGTACAACAATTATTATTAAGGAAGCATTTCCCAATTATTTTATTGTAGGCTAATACCTTCAGATATTAGGTTCAAGTTGTGATATTTTCTATTTAGTTCTATAAAACTTTTTAACTTTCGCGTTCCATGATATATTAATAATTATTTAACAGGAATTAACGTAGGCGACTGTCAGACTTGACCACAGCCAGTGCAACCTGGTCGAAACGTCAGGCAAATCAGAGGTATGTAATACCTTTTAATAAGTGATCGCGTTAATTCCCGTAAAAATAATCATTAATATAGTTCTACAAAAGTTTTCCGCCTGATTAAGGAAGTTATTTTCTTCTGAATCTGAAAACTTTAATTATATATTGCTACAAACATGATTAGTTGTTTAAAATATTTAGTTTGCAATGGTATTTGTAATTTTCATTCTCAAAAAATAGGAGAGTTACATAGTTTTTCAAATATAAACATTCAGAAATATTATCTGTTTCTATACATTAAAACAACTTAAACAAAAAAAACGACTTTAAGAACTAGACCAAATTAAAATGGGATCACGCGAGATGTACCAACTATTAAATAAAAAAAAACATTTAAATCGGTTCACCTAGTCGAAAATTCTGAGTAACAAACATAAAAAAATACAGTCGAATTAAGAACCTCCTCCTTTTTTGAAATCGGTTAAAAAGTAGCTCTTTCGCCTAGCCGTCTTTGGAATACTCAACTCCGCAATGTGTAAACTTATTCGTATACCACTTAGCTACGAGCTCCTCCACATAACAACAATAAAGACAATTCAAATAACAATTCCTTCAAAGAATTCTATTCAATTTCAAGTGTAATACGGCAGCCCATAGTCAGATACTGAAGCGGTCATTAAAGCTACTCACGCGATTATTGTCTAACAGAATTAGACACTCGCTAATGTCATTGGGGCGTCTGATGGGCGCGTTTTAAGCACCAGAAAGGCGTAAAAATAAGCGTGACTTTACGAAAACGATCCAAGTTTAAATACAATGACAAGAGTTTAGTCTGTAGTCCAGATCTTTTATTGATGGCTTGTAACCCAGCCTTTTCAAGCAAATGCAGTCTTAGTCCCGCTTCCTCATCCGAAATTTGGCATCACATTCTGGCTCCCTTTGAACCCCCACTCCCTCTCTCTTACCTTACCTTTTCTGATACCCTACCTATGCTCGAACGGAGTATTCCAAGTATGATGCTGTAGTTTTTCATTGAATGAGTGTTTCGTTTACCATCAGACCTTTTGCTCGTTTGTAAAAAAGACAAGCGGCAAATAATAAACAACATCACTATACTGTAATATTAGACGTAACTACAAATATACCAATATACACAATCACTTTACTATTCCTAACATTTTTCCAACAAGTAAAAATATTATTTTTAATGTTTTAACACTTTCTTGTTATAAATTACTTGATACATATTGGAATATTATTACATATTGATGGATTCTACAGGTGCTACTGAGATTAATGTAGGTATCTAAGGGCATGTAACGTACACCTATAGCCAGTGTAAATATAATTATGCAACTCAAACTGGAGTATGGGACCATGTATCAGTTTGTTCAAAGTTGGGATCGACCGGAGTTTCCATCACGTAGAATAATTAAACGCAAACAAACTGGCGTGTCCACGGGTGATTGAGATAGTCGAGTCTATTTTCGATATCTACTTTGACCCGATTTAATTTATTTGATATTTTTTGTAACTGAAAATTTTAAAATGTTGAGTGACTATTTTTATTTATTCATTCAGTTAATGAAATGATCATTTGGTACTCATGTTGCGATATCAACATAACCGTTGAGACTAACAGCACATTGTCATCACTTGGCACGCCCACACTGCTTATTAGATTTCACGGTGCTAAAACTGACGTTAACTCAACACGAGGCTTAACTACACATGTCTTTGTGTAACTAGCCATATTTGGCTAGTTATACAAGTGTGATTATATTACACTTTGTTTTATGATATCCCACGTTTACGATCATTAGATTCTTTTTTTTTTAAGCGTAGAATTAACAAAAGAAATGTTATATTGAGTAAATATAGAACTCGTTTACTATTAAGACGGATCAAGAATATAGATCAATTAATAACTTATGATTTTAAAAGTAAAATAGTAAAATCTCTACTAAAATTTAATACATTTTATTCACGAAACATAATAACATTATAATATTTTAACGATGAATAACATCTTAAACATCTCACATTTACTAATGATCATAATATATACTTAAATTGAAATTAACGTTTTGTGCATTATGCATAAACACTTTTGGTGAAAAGCAATCTTAAAAAAAGTATTGCTAAAAATCTGGCAGCCGTTTGTTTTTTCTTAAATCATATAAAAAACCTTTATATTCACTACTCTTACCTGATATTTTTTATTTAATGCTACATATAGTAACTTTTAATTTTTGCAACTGGGATGTAATGTAGGTATACGAATGAATGGAATGTCTATCGAGTTATTTCGAACGTTAACTAAGTTTTTTACTAGATAAAAGTTGGTGTATACTTGTGTACAAGTTATAACATCGTAAACCCTTATTGAGAATCTTATTTCAATATTTTCTTAAACAGTGATGATACTAGATCCTCTTTTTAACCCCCGACGCAAAAAGTTATAAGTTATGGGGTGTTATAAGTTTGACGTTGATGTCTGTCTATCTCTGTGTGTCTGTCTCTGGCATCGTAGCTCTCAAACGGATGGACCGATTTCGATGCCTTTTTTTCATTTGAGAGCCAGTTTCCTTGCCTTAGTTATATTTGGTTTATTTCAGTCCAGCAGTGTAAGAGTATCAGCCCTTTTCCAAAATGATATAAGGCATCTTTCGCCTATGATTACTCAAGTAAATGCAGGGTAGGTATAGGGGGCCTACTGTAACAAGAAAGTTCTATGAAATACACAGTACAAAATTTTAAATAAGGGACACGATAAGAGTTTACGTAATATTTCGGGTACTATATAATGTTACAATCTTAGTGTCAGAACGTATTTCCGCTTCTCAATTATTTATGCGTGGGCGGTTATTATGGTGTAAAAAGCTCAGCGTTCCCCAGATCATTAGGACCACGGAAAAACAGAAAATGAGAAAAACCTTTTGGGTGTAACATTACATCATACAACAGTTGATTTGTGGTTCAGATACAGGTATACAAGGTATTCACTTCATTTTAAGTTGGGAATAATATTCCAAAAAGTTCAATCGTAATAAAAAAAAGTAATCAACTAAAATCTCTTGGTGACTCATAAAAATATGACTAAATGCTCATTAAGTTACAGATTTCACAAACGAAATTCAAAATCTAACCGAGTTTAAAACCTACGCTATGAATTTTAAACTGAAAACTACATTGGATATGAGCAGAAAGGCAAGCGTTGTGTAAACATTGCGCTGTTTCCGCGAGTAATATTTGAAAAAAGTGCTTCTAAAAGGATGCTGCACCGAAAGTAGAAATAAAATATTCGAAAATAAGAACAGCTGCAGAAAGTTTTAGAGGTGCTTTATGCGAAATTTACTGCAGAAACAAACTTAATCAATACCATAAGCATGTAGCTGTATGTATATACATAAAGACCCATGTACTTCATACATGTTCATATAGTAGAAGGGACAAGCTACTGATAAGAAAACCGCCGTAGGCTTGTAGGACCTTGCAGACAAAGGACTTAGTTTGTTTTCGACGAAACACAAAAGAGAACCCTAAGTAAGCACCAACAAACATGTTACGTACAAATTAGGTAGAGCATTTCCAATTTATCTTCACAACTGAATCCATTACGTTAATTTATCTTTTATTGATATTGTAAAATTAAATGTTTTTATAGAAATACAAAAAGGCTGTTTTGTTAGCAAGCCTTTAGCTTTCTATATTCACAGATTTTGAGAAACTTACTAGTAGTCTCAGATCAAATAAAGATAAATAACGCATAGCTTTGTTTTTGTTGAACCAAAAAAAATAGCGTAGTTAGTACAGCGTGTGTTTACTTGGAACTACGCTACTTTTCATCAGTATCGTACAAATTGTAGTAACGTGTACGATACTGACGAAAAGTAGCGTAGTTTCTTAGCATGTGTATGCGTTAACGCGTGTGTTTAATTGGAACTACGCTACTTTTATTGCTTCAACAAGAACAAGGCCGTGCATTATTTATCTTTTTGTTAAATTTGATCTGACCTACTACTTTTTAAAAGTTTTTATATTATTTACTGGTAACATCTGCACCTCACTAAAGTGTACGGGTATGCTTATTTATAGTATTGGAGTAACTGCTCTTTTACATGTATTACATCCATTCTTTTATATTATTAATTCGAAAGTAAGTCGGTCTATCTGTTACACTTTCATGACTAAGCCGCTGCGCTAATTTCCAGGAAATTTAGTATGGAGACACTTTGATTCTGAAAGAAGGGCATTGGTTACTCTTTGCCGTGATAGCCAACAAACATGCGGGCCGAGCCGGGGACAAAACCTAGTTATTTATATAGTTTAAATTTAGAACCTAAACACAAAGTTCAAGGATTGCTTGAAATTTGTGCCTGCTGTTGTAACACCGTACTTATATACTAATTTGATTAAAATCGACGTCTTAAATATAGAGTGCCGATATTGGGAACGTTGGCTAGCCACATCTTCGTCCTAAAGTGAACTTCAAATAAACCAGCTGACGGGCTAAATCTGTAGGAACCTGCAATCATATCCAAGTTTGAACTAGAGCTCGACGAACTAAACTAAAATGGCGCACATTAATTAATAATTGTGCTTTTCACAAATAAAAGAATAATTTAATTTCACACACACACATACACACACACACACACACACACACAAAGCCCTCTCCTTTCAGCGTTGTTGTTCTGCATAGTTTGCTTCCTTAGTCGTCTCTTACGAAATGATGCATGGGGTTGGTGAGACTTCGTATTCTTACGTCACCACACATCATTTCATTCCATAGTTATAACCATTTCTTATAACATAATCTTACCTGAGTAATCTGACTATAAGTAAACTAGGTTGCAGCAACAAGTTCTTAACTTTTATTAACTAAATCATTACTTTATTTAAGAATAGATGAAATTACTAGCATAATTTGTATAGTGGCGTTTTGAAACAATATTTGTAAGTCAAACTGCCCAAGTATCCATATCGTATATCATCGTCGCAGTATGTTTTTTAAATAAAATGGTTTAAAGCATTGACAACGTCATATTTTTAGAACTTGTACGCTATAACGAATTTTATCACTACGTGCTAGAGAATTTTTTGTACGTCACCCGAATTAACAGCTTTGCACTTATTTATTCTGTATTTGTAATATAACTTGTTGTAAAAGAATAGTGAGCATTGGATTGAATCGATTGCAGTCGACACTATACGATACAGGTATGGTGTAGTTACGCCATAGAGAGATGGCGCTCGTATGGTCGGGAACTTTCGAGAACCGAGGATGACGTCATCTAGTGTCAGGTAGTGCACAACTGTGGAGATTATGACTGGTGATTTCGATATTCTCAACCCTAGATGACACTGCAAGTAACTCTAGGGCATTCTATTTGGTCCAGAATGTTCTGTTGAATATTAAAGACTAGTTGTTGCCCGCGGCTCCGCCCGCGTATATGTCGGTTATCGCGGCAAATAGTAGCCTATGTGTTATTCTGATATATAAGCTATATTACTGTAAAGTTTCATCCAAATCCGTTCAGTAGTTTTTGCGTGAAAGAGTAACAAACATCCATCCTTACAAACTTTCGCATTTAGAATATTAGTAGGATTATTCTAGATACTTCTACGCTAATACAAAAGCGGAGCGTGTTAGCAGTAGGGGCAGTATTGTTTTAACGATATAGTGGATTAACATCGAAGCAACTTTCCTAGTACGACTAACGAATGATTTTGTGAATTATTGTGGTAAAATTGTTAATAAATATCGTGCTATTTTTTGGTAATCAATAGACTACTATTATTTATTTAACACCCGGCTCGTAACAGTATTATTTAAAAAGAAAAAACTCAAAAATGTGCTGCCTATTTATATACACTACGGATGATGGATAAGATATTTAATTTTATGAATTAATGAAGAAAATTAAACATTACACTAATCTTCTTTTGATAGATCAACGTCTTGTTCCCAGCACTCCCGTGTCCTCCTCCAAACTAAGCAGAGCTTGTAACATTTGCATTGACCCGGGAATTGAACCCGAGACCTCAAAGTATAGCAGCCGCACATGCTACCATTGCGCCACCGAGTCTTTCATATTCTGCAGTATTCCTAATATTGTAGAACCTCATACGTAATCTCTAAAAGTATAAAATAATCTTAATTCGATATCTCAATAATATTTGCATATGCTAGTTACTTTGAAAATAATAGGCATTTATGGTCATATAAATCAGCTCTATTGAAATCCATACCTTAAAAGATGCGTAAGTAGAAAACTGTGTTTTAGGTATTATGTTTTTATGGTCCCATACTTTATGAGCATGATAAGGTTAGCATAGTGAATTCTGAATGTGCCTGGTTTACTTCTGTCAGAGTTCGCATTACACAATGTCCTCAGGCTTGTTTATGAAAGTCGGAGATAGCGCAGTGCGGTTTTGCATCAATCTTATAAATGCTAATCCTCTTTACTTTCGAGGTCAGTAGTGGAATAGGTGGAACTTGAACTTAACTTGAGCTAATGATTGAGTGGTGACTTTAACTTATCTCTGTTTTTTACCAACAAAATATTTTTACAAGTAGAAGAGATTAAGTATACTAATTTATACCCGCGATTCCACCAGCGCAAATGTCGGTTATTTCGGTAAAGAGTAGTTTTTATACATCTTTACGGCAAATTTTGTTGAAATTAGAGCACTGGTTTAACCGTGACAGCGTAACAAACAGACTGACAGACAGAGTTTCATACGAATTTATAATATTATTATGGGAGCCTATAATCAGATCAGATGGACATCTCTGTATGGTTATAATCAGGGTGAGTGTTAAAGCAGTCAGCCCGTTAATATGTGATCTGCAGCAGAGGGCGCTGTTAGGCCTGTACCATTCTCGTCGAGCTATGACGTCACAGCGCACGAACCAATCACGGATGATCGTCGCGTGATATGCAGCCAACCGCGCGTGTGAAGACGATGATCTTTTTCATTGTACTCAACCGTCAGACGCATATATATATTTTGTAAATAATATTTTGCCATTATACCAGTTAAAACATCAAAGGTCTTGGTCATTTATCTCTCTCGCACCTATAGTGAGATAGCATGCGTATCAGTTGTAGACAGCGTACCGAGTTAACATTAAAAACAAGTTTTAATTCCGAACAAAAGTAATGTAATCGTTTTAGCACGGAAAGTGTACACTGTATCCTTGTGGTGAGGGATTAATGCTTAGTGTTTCCACCCCTATTCATACCTTAAGTGTCGTAAGAGCCGACTAAGAAAGCAAACTACTCGGGGAAATGGTATTTGAAAAGAAGGAAAGTTTAAACCAGTCGTATAACATTAAGTGTCTGACAGTGTAGTTGTAGTGAGTAAGCGAGTTAAATAGATCATCTAGACGCTCCTCAGAATCATACGATTAGTCGGCGCCCGCGCAACAGAGAGGGATGTCGCGTGGCTGTATTCGCACTCGTTGCCTGTGTTCCTTCTCCGTTATAATAGTGTTTGTTATCTGGTAACAAAAACATATTGAATCATATCTTATTGATGTTACTGTATTGTATACAATATACTTATATATATAATTTGTACCTCGTTGCGTAGTCCATCACTTGATAGTGGTCTGGGGTTTTCTAACCTTAGGCTACCACATAGTAATGTAGGTCGTATCTTCCTTTCTAAGGAGATTCTATCCAGCATTGAACCTTTAAAAACCATTGACGACTATTAAGTGTACACAACATACATTGACCTTATTACAGCAATAAAAAACAATTACATAGTTCAATCCTAGTAGTGAAACATAATATATATAATATGACGAGTAAATTAATTCATCTGTAATAGCGGTAATAAAAGTGTTGACCCCGTCGTATAGTAGTACAAGATGCTTGCATGATGCAAACTGCCGCGTAGTAAATAAAAAAATAATCATACGTCTCGCTTTTATTCCTTTAACACCGTTACAGCCAGTAAGTGTACCTTCTCGTTTGCTTCTTCACTTTAATCTTTCATTCCATCTTTGAATTAATATCGGTTAACTATAATGATTATAAGAAAACTGTTATAAAAAAAATCTTAACTACCTACTATTTCTTATTAGATAAAAAGTATTTTATTAAATTAAGGAACTAATCTGTATATATTTTATTTAACCACACCTCTATTTATTATGGTATTAATAAACGGATAAAAAACGAAGCACTTCTGAGTTATGGCTGTCTATTTGGAATCTAAATCTAATCTAAATGTTTGGTAGACCAAATTCGAGAAATTTGGTCTACCAAATATCTTACAGTAAAATATTTTATGGAAACTCTACAATGGATTAAGTCACGAAGGAACTAAATATACACAAAACATTATCCACTCTGATGAAAAGCATTCCGTTTCTTTCAAAAATGATTGATTAGTGATGTGGAAAGAAGGAAATTATTATTAAGTTTGATTCCACTCATGTGGAATGTGAGTTGAATGAGCGCATGTGCACCGGGGCGGCGAACTTCGCGATCCAAGTCCGCACACACAGCGTAGCGGGTCTACAGTCGCGCCTCGGTCCAGTAGGCAGATGAACGTAGCGCGTCTACGACTGTCGGTCTACGAACTTGTCTATCATCGAACTCTCCGTAGTATGCCGCGCAAACCGTGAAGTTTTCTTCTGCCAACATACAATGTGTCTTGAATAATGTTGTTGGGAAGACTTTTGTTTTATATACACTTTGGACTTGTCTTCCATGTTGTGATTTGTTTTAAGGATTCTGTCGGTAAGTTACAAAAAGTGCTTTTAAAAATGTTTGTCCATTTAACGTCTTTAAATTTTAGACCACCTTTTAGTTATAGAAAGTTGTTAGACTCATTAACTTTCTTTAAATAGGATTTAAATACTTCGATTCTTCATTCATGAGCTACAAAGGAGGCTGCTTTAATTAATTTGGTATATGAAGCCATCAAAATTATCGCAAAAATTAAAGTACTCCAAAAACTTAAAATATTTTAGTACTTAATAAAATTAAATTTTATATGAATTATACTGTCGTCGCATTATATTGCTTTCATTACGGTAAGCGACAATCGCCTGGTAGTGAAAACACCTTGGGTCGCTATTATAGCCCATTTGAGTACTAGTATTATACCTATAACTAAGCTATAATATAATTGTTAATAATAAAATTATTGCTAGAGGAACCTGAAGAATAAAAGCAGAGAAAAACACCACGTTACTCCTAGTGGTGTTGAAAACATTTGATGTCATCCTAAAGTTTATGTTCTATCACTCTCATTGAATTATTTAGTTTATTTTTAATTCGTTACATTCAATAAAGTAAAATTACTAATATTCATATATCAGTAAAGAAAATAAAGAAACTTTTATAGAGATGATTTTTAGAATTTAAGACAGTATCAATCTAAAAATAACGTTATTAAAATCAAATGTAATACTATTAATAAAATTATACACTTTCAAAAAAGTAACCCACTTAGATGATTCTGCTTTATACTATTAAATTGTACTTTTCTTGACTTAATTTTACACCTTTAGGGGTAGTATTTTTTTCCAAATCGGAATGAAATAAATAGGAAGGTACAATTTTAACAAAAATAAAACCGACTTCAAGGTTCGACTTGATTTCTCTTGGATGCCATCATCAGATATTAATGTCCTTGTCATGGTACCATCGTTGGAACATATCCTTTCTATTAAAGAATTAATCATCAAAATCGGTTCATAAACGACGAAGTTATCCGCGAACACACATAATAGATATATATATTTACATATATATACGGTCGAATTGAGAAACCTCCTCCTTTTTCGCATACGGTTAAAAATAAGTTCATTAATAATATTAGAGCATCAAGTATAAGAATAAAACAAGCAAATTGAGAACGTCCTCCTTTTTGAAGTAGGTTAAAACTGGTCACTTTGCCTACTTTTCAATTTAGAAATAATCTGCATAGTTAGGCATCTATTGTATTAAATTACTTTAATTGTCTGAATTCTATCTATACGCAAGTACGTAGATATATACAGAATCTAAATATTCTATATATAGAATACAGATTACGGTATATTACAATGAAACAAAAACATTTAGTTCATATAATATTCTTCGTACAGTGAAGTGAATATTTACTATGTACGTAGAATATATAGTTACAGTTTACAGAACTATTTTAACTCTTTATTAGGAAATTTCACGCATTGACAAACGTATAATATAAGAGTTTTTAAAGTACAGAATGTTAAATATTAGTAAATACGTAATTCTAGAATTATACTCTTATGGAGTAACCTTTCATTATGCCATAGGTTGAAACCGATCTGGATTAAAGTTAATGGGAATTAGTACAAGTGAGTTAAATTCTAGAATGTATTGCAAGAAATTCCATGAAGTGCTTGACAGCACTTCAACGAAAGAATACATAAAATGTGTACTTTTAATTTAAACGTGTTTTAAAACGGCTGCATTCAGTCACAGTCTCTTAACGTACACTTTAGTTATACGGGCGTCTTTTGGCTATGAAGTTCGACTTGTAAAAATATCTCAAAAGATATATTTACATAAAAACTTAAAATTATCTAATCAAATATAATATTTTTTAAATAAATAAATATTTCGGACATCTAACACACAACGGCATCGAGTCCCAAGCTAAGCAGAGCTTGTGTTATGGGTACTAGACAACTGATATAAATACATATATACTTTTTTTTGTAAATACATACATATTATACATAGAAAACACCCAAACTCCGAAACTAATATTTGTAGATCATAAAAACATTTGATTCGACCCGGGAATCGAACCCGAGACCTCATGATCAGCGGTCGCACACGCCAACCACTAGACCAACGAGGCAGTCAAATATAATGAATTATGATCAATATTGAACTACCAGGTTATCTCTGGTAGATACAAATATGATAATTAAATATATCTTCCACAGTATTTAAATGATTGTTTAGATCTTAGACTAATATCATTTTATAACTAGTTAGTTAATGATTGGTATTTTTTTTAAACAATACTTTAAGTTTCTTAAAATATTTATTTAACTTTATGTCAAACGTCATAAATTAAAAAGTTCAGTGCTGTTTTGCTTAAAAAGAATACCACAATTCTCGTAAGAATAATCTTTTTTTTCTTATCATTTAAATCTTATATTGCATGTATTGCAGAGTAAACAAGTAAAAATATACTACATGACTTCCAAGTTTCTATTTTCAATAAGGAAAACTTTGTTATATCTATAGAAAAAGGTATTCTTAATATAGTATTTTCATATAAGAGAGTTCTATAATATTTTCTCGTTTTAAATATAGCAGATTGACGGAAATAGGTTTTTGAAACATTTGCATATTTTTGGTAGATAATTAATAAGCTGCTAGGGCCTGGCGAACAAAGAGAGGGATAATTTTTGACCAACGTGGTATGATGACGGACAGACCTATGTTCACCCATGAATTAATGATCATGAGAAAAAAATAGTTTCTTCCGTTGCTTTTCACCTCATGAGCCAACATATTTTTTTATGTTTAGCCTTGCCACAATGACTCTACTCTGCCTGATGGAAAGCATAAGCGAATTGCGAATGCAGACAATAATAATAAATAATAATAATAAATATTTCGGACATCTAACACACAACAATAAATGCAACAATGCAGCATTGTGACCCACACCATGGCGGGCTAGTGATGCTTTTGCATCATTAGGCCTCCGGTCTCGTACTTACCAACGAAACACGACAGCATGTTCAATGTCAATTTACTTTGATTTTTTGTGCGAGGATAGTACCGCCCCTGTCGAGCCGGCCCTGCCTTGAATAAATTTCAGGAAGTGCGACCTCCTGGTGTCCTCAGAACGGTTCACCACGGCGGCAAGTGCTTTTAATTCTCGAGTTGTAGAAATCAATAAGTGTCGATAGTT
This sequence comes from Spilosoma lubricipeda, assembly GCA_905220595.1. Taxonomy (NCBI): domain Eukaryota; kingdom Metazoa; phylum Arthropoda; class Insecta; order Lepidoptera; family Erebidae; genus Spilosoma; species Spilosoma lubricipeda. The sequence continues at coordinate 9,845,390 of HG992285.1, read as the reverse complement.
ATTTACTCTTAAATAACCCGTCTGACTACTTATACTACAAGTTTAACTTATAGTCCGGGATTCTCAGAACAAGTTTTACAAGTTATTACTTTTAAGCTAATTTTTCGTGAGTGGTTTCATTTTGGGGAGGGGCCCACCTTTCACCTAACAAAAATTTTCGATTGTGGTAGGAACAAAAAACTTTTGAGCGTAAGACCGGGATAACGTACCACGTCATTTGTTAGACAGTGTGGCTGTTAAATTATATGAATATTAGCTACCACAATCGTAAATTTTCGAAAGGTGGCCCCTCATCAAAATGAAGCCACCCACGAAAAATTATCTTGATAGTAGTAACTTGTAAAATTTGTTCCGAGGATCCCGGATTATTATGAATAAACAATTAAAAAAACCTCTACCCAAAAAATAGTCACAGTTTAAGGAAAAAGCACTTAATCAACTAATCATACTACAAAAATGCCTTACATCATTTTGGAAAAGAGCTCATACTCTTACAGTGCTGAACCGATATTAACCAAACCTAGCTAAGAACCACCGCAAAAAATCTGACTATCAAATGAAAAAAACCGCATCAAAATGGGTCCATCCGTTTGAGAGCTACGATGCCACACCCAGAAACCAAGTCAAACTTAGAACACACCTCTGTTTGCGTCGGGGGTTTAAACAGAAGGAATCGTTGGCAATAAACATAGAAACTAATGAAAAAAACTGACATCAAAATATGAAAACTCCACTTTACTAACATTTTCTCTCAGACAACAAAAGGATCACATGCTTGAGATTAGAGTGGTTCTCAGAAATGCATGGTCACTGTCTATCGTGTTTCGGGATAGGGTTATTATGAGAAGTGAAATTTCAGAAAATTGAAGTAAATGAAAAATAAAGCTATCCAAAAAATAGACCACACACCTTTTTACGCGATTGTTAGTTGTGAAGTTTTGATTGCATAGCTGTATAGGCTATTGTTATAATTAATATATAGACAATGGTATGTGTATTATTATACTATTGACAAGATGTATACAAAATTTCCGAATGGTTGGTTGAGTAGCAAACCCATAAAAACTTAACAAACAAACTTACAGGTGTAATCAGACGATTCTTTAAATTATTGATACGCTAGCAGTTGAAACTCAAACTTTAATAGTAACTTTGTTTTAAAATTAAGTTATTTTAATATATGATTAAACAAGCTAAATAGATTAAATTTTACACTATTTTAATCCCCGACGCAAAAAGAGGAGTGTTATTAGTTTGACCTCGATGTCTGTCTGTCTGAGTGTATTTTAGCTTGTGTGAAGTAGGTATAGGAAATAATTAAAAGTAAATGAATTAAATTATTAAGGTAAAGCTAGACTAATAACTGTACTAAATATTGTTTTATGTATTAATAGCCTATCGTATACCACCAACAGGTAGGTACTGGACTTATAACAGTTGTTATTTTGCTGAGATATGATAAATATGAATAAAAATACATTGCACGAATATAGATAAAAATGGTGTGTATATAGATTATAAATAACGCACCTACCGTCTACTTCGTACCTTACCTTAGTGCGTTTTCTTACACACACCGCAATTAAAATCGAAACCCTGTTCAATTCATGTAAAAATGTGTTTAGCTATGACTAAGCTTTATAAAATAAGTAAATTATGTTCGACAAAGTAAGTAATTAAAATAATGAGGTATGTGTATACTAAGATACCGCCTCATTATTTTAATTTCATTCAACGTACTTCTTTGTTACTTTTCCACAAAGTAAGAACTTCAGTAAAGAAAATTAAGTATGACAATATTTCACTCGTTTTCATTACAGCATCGTTTGTAGTTGTACCAATTATTATACAAAGTAAAATTCTATAATAAAGTTATTAGATTTATAAGGAAACGTACCGGTGAAATATATAATAAGACGTATTAATATAAACCTTATTGTTTAAACACGAATATATTCGTTTAAATCTTTTGTTGATTTGGAATCTTAGCCTATAGGTTTCTTCCACAGATTTTGTTATTTATGACATGAGTAGCTTATTTATTTTCAAGATAACTAGCTTTTACACCTGTTCTCCTAAACTTTCATACGTTGTCCTGATTGCTTCTAACTTTCAAGTTGAATTCAAAAGTAAAAAAATCACGAGGACGTTTAAAAAATTATTTGAGAAATTTCGCTTCGGAGTAGGGAAAGACTCCCAAAAAATGAAATTTATTAATACATAATAAAGAAATTAATTGTCACCACTAAATTTTATATTTCGCTAAACGGATCGCTGAATAAAACGAAAATGTGTTAAAGAGTTTATTAAATAAAAGTTATTGAATTTAACTGTTTTTCAATTTCATAAGCATTTAAAAAAAACGTTTTCGTAATAAATTTAAGTCACATTGTGTTCTTTATGTGTATGTACATACAATATGATGGTGCCAAAATGACTCTGCTCTGAATGACGGATAGCATTAGTAGAAACCCGGAAAATAATAATAATAATAAATATGTCGGACATCTAACACACTGTAATAGAATGATGTTAATCAAGGAGTGATTGATTCATTCAGACAGTAGGTCATTCACTCACTCACTGGTCATCTAGGACTTTTTGGCCATTGAACATTATAGAGGAACTTTGTAAAATACTTTAAGATTTTTAATCTGAATAAAACATAAAATATACTACGAATAAACAGTGTTTTAATTGGAAGTATTACATGGCGCAGCCGTTACTGAACCTACAAAGTATTATTTATGGGTACAGAAAAGAATAAAGTGGAAGACGTCGAACACTTAATTTGTGACGTGGAAGTGGGGTCATCCATCGAATATAGAATGCCGACACCACTAAAACTAGATATAATCGAAGAAATGGTTCCCAGGTGGAAAGGGTTCAAACAACAGCTTAAAGTGTTCATATCAGCAGCTGGGTTGGAGAAAATTTCAGACGCAAGGAAGGCGGCCATTTTACTCAACTGCATAGGGCAGGAGGGCCAAGATCTTTACTTCAATGTTCTTAAAGGTAATGAAGAAAATCATAAGTTTGATCAGTTGCTGTTACTATTTGATCAGTATTTTGAACCCAAACAGAACGAACTCATCAGCACATTTAATTTCTATAAACGTGACCAGCACGAAGGTGAAACATTTGATAACTTTTACAGTGAACTGAGAAGACTTGTTAAGAATTGCAACTTCAAAGATGAAGCAAGAATGTTGAGAGACAGGATTGTAATGGGAGTGTATGACAAGAAAGTACAACAAAGGCTTTTGGAAGATAGCGGATTATCACTTGAAAAAGCGGTTGACAAATGCAGATCCACAGAGTTAGCTAAGGAACATGTGAGAGTGATGTCAAAACAAGAGGATGCTGTGACAGTAGATGTACTTCACAAAACAAGTGACAAGGGCTTCCAGAATAGGCGAGAAGATAAGTATTTTAGGAGTACATTTAATAATAAAAGTCAAGTTAACAATAAAAATAAGGGGTTATATCTTTATCAATGTTTAAAATGTAATAGACAGCATGGGCCTAGACAGTGTCCTGCTTTTGGCAAAGTGTGTGCTAAATGTCATAAATTGAATCATTTTGCAATAGGTTGTAAAAGTAAATCAGTGAATTTAGTAGAAAAATCAGATCAGCAGGATGATGATAATTTTGTTCATGATTTGTGACTAGTTAAAATGTGTCATTCCATTGGTAATTGTAAGAATGTACAGGAATGGCTAACAACATTAAAAATTGAAAATAACAGGGTTGTGTTTAAATGTGACACAGGAGCACAAGTAAATGTTTTGTCATTAAAAGATTTAAAATTGATTGTCTGTGATGAAAATCCTAAATGGTCTGAGACTTCAATTTTACTAGAAGCATGTGGGGGTCATAAAATAAAACCATTGGGAAAAATAATATTAAATGTTTATTTAAGTAACAACAAAACAGTTAAAGTAGAATTTGTTATTATAAAAAATAATGTGCGTCCTATATTGGGTGTTAATTCCCTTATTGAGTTGGATTTACTAAAGAACTACAGTGTAAACAGCTTATGTGTTGACAAAAACAGTATTATTAATCAGTATTCTGAACTTTTTCAGAGAATAGGTGAATTTCACACCCCGCTGGAACTGCACACCCAGGTTGATGCACAGCCAGTAGTTAAACCGCCACGTAGAGTTCCTCAGGCATTGATGCAAAGACTAGCAGACAAATTAAAAAATCTGCAAGAACATCAAATTATTGAGAAAGTTGAACACCCAAAATCCTTTGTAAGTAATCTTGTTATAATTGAAAAGAGTGATGGTAACTTGAGAATTTGTTTAGATCCACAACACTTGATTAACTGAAAAATCAACAGATCTTTGCACATTCAGCACACCATTTGGCTGTTATAAATTCCTGAGATTACCATTTGGGCTATCAGTGGCCCCAGAAATATTTCAAAAATATACTGAAAAAGCCTTTGGAGATATTCCAGGTGTGGTGATTTACTGCGACGATCTCTGTATATGTGCAGAAAATGAAACTGAACATGATAAAATATTAAAACAAGTACTTGAAAGAGTTAAAGAGAATAATGTAAAATTTAATAAAAGAAAATTCCAATACAAATTAAAAGAAGTCAAATACTTTGGACACATTTTTTCCAAGGACGGAATGAGAATTGATAGTGATAGAGTAAAAGCAATATTAAATATTAAAAGTCCAAGTAATAAAAAATAATTGCAGGTATTTTTGGGAATGATAAATTATTTAAGAAATTTTGTTTGTAATTTAGCAGACATAGTATCTCCTTTACAAATGTTATTAAAAAGTAATTCAACTTGGTTATGGACAGAAATTCATGAAAAGGCATTTGATAATATTAAGAGATGTATAAGTTCAGCTCCTGTTTTACAGAATTATAATGATAAATTACCAAATACAATTCAATGTAATGCATCCAAGGATGGTCTTGGTTGTTGTTTAATGCAGAATGGCAAGCCTGTTTGTTATGCTTCTAAAAGTTTAACGAGCGCAGAGAAAAAATTTTCACAAATTGAGAAAGAATTATTAAGTGTAGTTTGGGCCACTAAGAAATTTCATTATTACATTTATGGGAAAAAATGCTATGTTCTAAATGATCATAAACCTTTAGGAACATTGTTAAAAAAAGGAATACATGAAATTCCTTCAGCAAGACTACAAAGACAGACGTTAAAGTTGTTAAAGTATAATATTGATTTTAAATATCAGAAAGGACGGTTAATGCACATTGCAGATCTGTTATCCCGCTCATACTTACATGAAGTTGAGGAAGATCAGTCTTATATGTTTGAAGTAGTCCATTGTATTGGTTTGGCAACACATCTGCAATGTACAGATGAACAAAAGCAAGAACTGATAAGAGAAACAAGTAAAGATGATGAATTAATTCAATTGACTAATTTTACTTTGAATGAATGGCCAATGAATATAAAATCCTTATCAATAAATTTAAAAAAATATTATAAATTCAGGGAAAATATAACAATTGATAAACAACTTCTTTTTATGAATGACAGATTAATAGTTCCACAATCCTTAAGACTTAAGATCTTGAATAAATTACATGAAGGACATTTAGGAATCACTAAAATGAAACAAGAAGCTAGAGGTTTGTATTATTGGCCATACATTGATTCACAAATAGAAAGAATAGTAAGCAAATGTCATATTTGTCAGACTTATCAAACTAAGAATATCAAAGAACCTTTGTTGTCTCATGAAGTACCTGGTTTACCTTTTTCAAAAATTGGTGTAGATATCATGGATTACAGAAAGAACAGCTATCTTGTGGTATATGATTACATGTCAAAGTGGTTAGACATAAAAAAATTATCTAGCAAGTCAGCACAATCAGTAATAAATGCACTGATTGATATTTTTTGTTGCTTTGGCATACCATCAGAAATAGTATCAGATCATGTTCCATTTGACTCTTTACAATGTACCAAATTTGCAAGTGACTGGGGTTTCAAATTCACTTGCTCAAGTCCACGATACCCACAGTCTAATGGTATGGCAGAGCGAGGTGTTCAAATTGCTAAGAAATTGTTAATAAAATGTCATGAAGATAAGACTGACTATAGACTAGCATTATTGCAGTATAGGTCATCACCAGTTTCAGGAACACATTTTTCACCAGCTCAATTAATTATGAATAGAAACCTGAAAACTAAGCTACCATCCACTCATAGATATTTAGAGCCTAAGTTAAATATGAATGTAAACATGGAATTTAGTAAAGTAATACATAGAAATGAAAATAACTACAATAAGAAAGTGAAAATGAAGGATAACTTTAGTGTTAATCAAGGTGTATGGTTCTTAAAAGATCCAACAAAATGTAAATGGTATTTGGGTAAAATTGTAAAAGTTAATAATAACAGATCTTATGATGTCAAAGATGCTGAGGATTGTGTTTATACTAGAACATCTTATCACATAAGATCTCAATAATTTGATGAACTTGGGTGTGTGGTTCTGTGCAGTATTAGGTTAATTTGTGTATTAGCTTATTATATATAAGGAAATGTAAGGATTATGTTTTATGTCATAAACATATACCTATTGTGTAACATACAAACATAAAGTAATTGTTGTATATGCATATGAAGAATATTAAGTACCATGAATGTTATATGGTAATGTTTCTTTAATTCTTCTAATTTTGCTTTAATTCATACAGTATATATGTATAATAGAATATTGTATCAATACATTCATAATGTAGGTGCCTACCTACCAGTGTAATATCATACAAACATAACTTAATAACTAGGTAGTTATTGTTTGTTGTTTTCATTTAAATAGAGTATGAAGTCATGTTTTGTTTTTTTTTTCTTTTTTTTTGTAATTTTTTAATGAAAGGGGTATGATGTAATAGAATGATATTAATCAAGGAGTGATTGATTTATTCAGACAGTAGGTCATTCACTCACTCACTGGTCATCTAGGACTTTTTGGCCATTGAACATTATAGAGGAACTTTGTAAAATACTTTAAGATTTTTAATCTGAATAAAACATAAAATATACTACGAATAAACAGTGTTTTAATTGGAAGTATTACACACACAACGCCATCTAATCCCAAGCTAAGCAGAGCTTGTGTTATGGATACTAGACAACTGATACATATAAATGTATACTTTTTTTTATGGATGGTTTTTTAGTATATAATGAATCTAATCAGTAAAGAGATTATACAAAATGCATGCGGAGGCACTCATATGATACTCATAGTTATAAGAAATACAAAAATTGCTTATAAGTGAAACTTGAAAGCAATGTCTTATTTATTGAAAAAAAACGTAAAAACCGGTACCTCGAATTGCATACGTTTAGTGTATGTCGACTCATCGTATCGATAGTTACAAGTCATATTATTTATACTCAAACAAAAAAAATGTCTTAAAAAATAAGACTATTTAAATTGCACAAATGGAAGAGTGGCGTATTTTCGTCAATGAACAGCTCAGATGGTTGCTACTTTGAAAATTTACGAAAAGTGAAAATCATAGTCTATTAATTTTGGGTATATGATAGTACAGGGACCTTTAAGTAATTTAGTCTTGTAAGACTCTGTAACAGAAGCCCCCGGGTGTAAGCCTGCTTACCTCATAAGGAGCCCGCATCAGGTCTGCAGTATATACCCACACATAAAGGTTAAATGCCTCGGGGCCTAGAGACTATCGTGTGAACATATCAAGGGTCACGTACATTTATTATTCAGTTAATTTGCCTAGTTTCTGCCTTTTTATTAGAAGCTCACGATAGAGTCGAATTTGCGCTCATATTTGGCACGGGTAGAGATACACATGAGTACGTGAATTATTAAAGTAACGATTAAGCGATGAAATTCCCAAAATGCTTCTAACGTATCGTTACAGCATAACGAACAAGGTTTTGATTTCATTTTTAAAAAGTTTGAAAGCTGACATCATTAATGTCTCTATAGAACACCTGTGTAAGGGTAAAATAAATTTTATCTAGATTTATAAATAAATTATGTATTGCTTAAATGAGTACAAAATGTAAAAATTGCTTTGTACAATACATAGTAGTCGTACATAGTTATCGTAATCTGAGACAGCATTGGCAGATAATAATATTTTTTGTGTAGGTCTGTGTGTGTGTGCGTGTGTGAGAGAGAGAGAGAGTTGAGTGTGAGTGTCAGATGGATGTATTACTGTGTAAGCAGATTAATTATTTAATTAAAATTAGGTTGAGACAGAGTTTCATTATTTAAACCCGCACCTACCATAAAAGAAACAAGAATTATTTGGTATTAGCACTGTGTGTAATGACAGTTGTAATTGATTGACCAGTTAAAATATTAATATGTACATTCTTTTTTGGGATTAGGTACTCAACGACAAACTTTTATTTTCATCAGAAGAAAATCAATACGATTCTCAACAAATTTTGGAAATAACGTTTCAAAGATTCTTTAACACAAAAACTTGAGAGGTGTCAAGGGACACCCGATGGAACGAAGTTTATACATATACATTAATATATATTTCACATGCTACTACTAATAAAAATGCTCATAAAATACTTATATTATTTTAGAACTATTCAGACTGTACAAAATGTACTGTAAAACAATATATTTTCTGTAAATAAATGCAAAAGCCAACATCACGTGGTATTACCCATCCAAGTACTAACCAAGACCGATGTTGCTTAACTTCGGTAATCGGACGAGAACCGGCGTATTCAACATGGTATGGACGTTGGCAACCATATTTAACGTTGAGTATCCAGCACTATGACGTCAACTCAATGTTAAAATATCAAAAAGTGTCGTTACACTTTTTCCGTCGAGCCCCCTTTCGCAACGCACCATAAAGAACTTCGTTCCAAAATGTATAAATATTACAGGAGTTGTAAAAATTAGACTTCCTCGATGGCGCAGTCGTAGCGTACGTGATTGCTGTGCTTGAGACCTCAGGATCGATTCCCGGGTCCGAGTTTTTGGTTTTTCTATGTATAATATGTATTTCTTTACAAAAAAAGCGTATATGTATTTATATCAGTTATCTAGTAACCATAGTATGCTACTTCACTTAGTTTGGAACTAGATGGTTTTGTGTCTCAGATGTCCGAAATATTATCGAATTTAATTGTACACGATTTTGACGCAATAGGTAGGATTAGCGATACCTACCTACCTACCCTGAAGGTTTTATGATTGTAATATTTAATCCCGATATGAAAGCGGTGGTGTTCGGTTTATTTATGTGTGCAGTTTTTACATTGTTTGGCAAATCAAAAAAAAAAATCTAATCGAAAATAAAATCAATGAGATATTGAGCAAAAATTCGATTCAAAAGTAATTAAATAATTATTTTATATAATAATTAATTTATTACTTAATAAATAAAAACCTCTTTCTTGCGAAAATTTCCTAGAATACCACTTGGAAATATTGTTCAACTCAATTTGACTACAAAACTATTTCGAGTACCAGTCGGGACCAGAAACAGTGAACTAGATGTCCTTTAAAAAGGCAATCCCTAGTACCCTGACGGACTACGGCCCGTCTGCGGCTTGTAAATAAACCCCTGTATAAAAAACCCTGACGAAGGTATAGCAGCATTGGAGCTTAATCGGCACATCATTACAGTAATGTAATTAAAAAAGTAACACTGTATACCAATGACGGGCAAATATTATTTTATACCAAATCAGAATATCATTATACCAATTATTACTCAATAGCAATTTTAAATTACAATTATTGAAAGCAAGCTGTAAGAGATGAGATATTAAGGGTACTTAAAAACAAATTACATTCATGACTTGCGGTAAAATCTCTTGAAACCCTAAAGAAATGCTGTATAATAAATAATAATCGTAATAATTCTTACATTTCAACCGCAATTTGCTTTTATTTATTGACTGTTATTTTTTTTTATAAAATAACATTCATTCATATCGTATAATAGTGTTAAAGGTAGTGGAGTTACGCTGATTTCAGCACGAACGGGCCGACTCGACCGGGGCGGTACTACCCTCGCACAGAATATCAACGTAAAATGACAGCGTTCGTGCTGCCTTGTTTCGTTGGTGAGTGCGAGACCAGAGGCCCAATGTTGCAGAAGCATCATAACGCCGGCGTGTGTCACCATGGTCTGCATGCAGACAATGGTCTGCATGCAGACAATGGTCTGCATTCGCAATGAGTATGGTGACCACCACTCTTGGATTCTGCTTTTGCTTTCCATCAGGCAGAGTAGAGTCATTTTGGATAAAAAAAAATATAGTAGCTTTTGCTCACGGCTTCGTTCGCATTTAATATGAAGTATCCTATGTTACTTCTAATCCCTCCAAGAATATGTGTATAAAGTTTCATGATGATCGGTTAATTACCAAACAAACTTTTCGCGGAAAATAGTAGGTAGGTAATAGCAATGCCTATATGGTAATCTAAGCTGTCAGCTGCCTACTTACCAAATTTTATTAAAACTGGTTCAGTAGTTTGCGCGTCAAGAAGTAACAAACATACACACTCACAAACTTTCACCTTTATAATATTAGTGATATAGGAAGTATGATTTATTGTTTTCAATATTTTATTTGATAGATAAATATTCTTCTTGTGGTTTTTTTTTCATTTAAAGCATGTAACAGGTTCTCATGTTTATACACAAAAACATATTTAAATAAAATCTAAATGTTTTTATTATTTATTTACCTAAACTTTTATTCTACTTTTTTACATTACTAGCACTTCCCCGTATATATGTTGGTTATCGCAAAAAGTAGCGTATAACCTTTTTCAATGTCCAACCTACCTAAGCAATAAAATTTATTTAGATCGTTTGACTAGTTTAAGCGTGATTGCGTAACAGACAGATATACAGATATAATATTAAGTATGAATTAAATATCTTGACCTAATCGCATAACCTATCTTATGTTTATCAGTGATTGGTAAGATGGTGTTGTTTGATTAATATATTATAAGCTACTTAACAAATTAAATAACCATACTCATTTCATACCCGGCCGTCTGATTATAATCTAGGCAGAGAAAGTACCATGATTACCAGACTACTAATTACTTTACATGCTTAAAATTTTTCAAAAACACACATATTACAAACAATTCACACTCAGAAACAGAACAGAAATAGTGGTGATCACATAATTATTTGCTCTTCCTTTTGCACCACGCGCCTATATACAAGGTAGTAGAGCCATGCTGATTTCAGCACGGTAGGGCCGGCTCGACCGGGGCGGTACTACCCTCGCACAGAAAATCAACGTAAATTGACAGCGATCATGCTGTCGTGTTTCGTTGGTGAGTGCGAGACCGGAGGCCAAATGATGCAGAAACATCACTAGCCCGCCATGGTGTGGGTCACCATGCTGCATTGTTGCATTGTCTGCATTCGCAGTATGGTGACCACCACTCTTGGATTCTGCTTATGCTTTCCATGAAGCACAGTAGAGTCATTTTGGCAGAGCCAAACAAAAAATAAATAAAAAATAGGTCTCTAAATACACTCAACACAATGTCGGACCATACTGATTTGTTTACATGTTCACTGAACGAATTCACAAGAATTTCGTATTGATCTATATGTTAAATTTAGAAGATTTAAGTTTTTTTTTTTGTTTTTCTTTGTTTTTTTAGTATTTTAGTGGTATGTTTAGTTTTTATTTATAAGTGAATAGTATTAATATTATTTAACTACACTATCGTATTGGGCTGAGAGCCTGTGATGATAGCGCATATTTGTAAATAAATAAATAAAAGGAATCGAACTCGCGACTTCCAGCCCATCGTCACCACGCGTTCAATAGGCAGTCCAACTATTAGATCAATGTATACGTCAACAATTCACTTTTACCCTCCCAATTAGAGATGGGTATGATAGACTTGGTATGTTAGAGTGGATTTACACCAATTTAACTAAATTTACAAATTCAAAGTAGCTGAAAATGTGCGCAAGTTAAAATAAATTGTTAGATGTTTCTTGTACGTAGAACTACGGTTGAATATATTCCTTTAAGAACTAAATTGGTAAAGCAAACACAATTGTTTTTCTTTCAAAATAATTTTATAGTGCAGTGCAACGAATAATCATTTAATTTACAATATATATACTAAATCTGCAGATTAACGAAAATAAAGTGTTTTCTTGTTCCTCTACTTTTACTTTCCCAATAACCCTCTTTTATTAAAACTCCTGAGTATAAGATAACACTGACCAAGTATAAACCAGTGATCTGATCTTTTGTAAGATAGACATACACTTCTAAGCTTTAAATAGGGCTCGGGTAACCTTATTTAAAGGGAAAGTATACGAACAAAATAAAATAAATTATCAACAAACAAAAGAAACAGAATTCGATTTGTGGCTTTGAATAGTAAAATTTAATTTTAAATTACCTGTGGTTTTTGTTACTTTCGAATCGGATTTAAGTAGTTCACCATTTCATTGATTTTAATTTTGTTTTCATGTAACCCTGTTTTTTAAATAAAATTAGCTTAAGCTTAAGTCAGTTACTAAAAGTCCCATCGAAACAGGTTCAGCTTTTTTAGAGATAAGCCACCACATATACATTCTAGTGAGTAGAAGTGAGTGCTGAGGAATAATGTGATGAGTGAATCTTTACGTTGAAGTCGGAAACTTTTCAAACCCCCTAGTATAAATGCGATAAAAATCTGATTTACATACCACCAACTTTCATTGCATTTTTTAGCTTCAATGCAATGAAATGTAAAGTTAATTCTATAGAAGTGAAACTGTAAAATATCCTATCTATGAATGAACATTTTTCACAAAAGTTAAAGCGGTCTGATTGTTCAATACTGAACGAGTCTAGTATCTGTATTACTTTGTGCTCCACCCACTACTTCTTATTGCACCAGTATCGGCCAGCATCCTCCGCAGCAAAAGCAAATTACATTTTCTATTGTTCCGTTCCGATAAAATTATTGCTACCTAAATATGAGCAAACATTTTCTATCACGTTTAATTTAATTTTATATAAATGTTTTGTTATTATCTTCTGAATTTTCATTCAATTGTATTTAACGGTGAATATGTAAATATCACATACATGGAATAGATCGAACTTCTAGATGTGTCGTATTACTTCTATAGATAATTAATACGACACATCTTGACCCTTTGAAAGTTTAATGTATTGCTACTTAAGAGTTCTTTATCGCTTTAATTTAAAGAATTAGGTAACTCCATTCCCAGTTAAATAGTTTCATGTCTACAGACACATAATTAACTTCACCAAATATTTTGTAGTCTCTTTATCTGTGACATAAAACAGTGTAAATTTACGATTCATTTCCTCGCCGACAGTTTAATTTATGGCTGATAAACTAATTAGTGGTTTAGCTTTTACAGTGATTTGGTTACAATTTGTATTTCAATAAATCTTGGCAGACGCTCTATTGTCCGCCAACCCGTCTTTATCTTCTCATTTTCGCCACTCCTTTTATTCTTGTGTCATTTCCTGTAAATCCTTTTGAGAAATCGTTTAAATCGTTCGCCATTTGCTCAGTTGCGGTGTTCAAGAGCCATGAAAGGTATTTCCTTGTAGTTACTTTAGCTTACAACTTTCTTTGATTGCTAACTGTCTTACATTTTCTGTAAACAATATAAAATATTTGTTTACTATTTGAATAATCGTTTGAAATCGCTTATTCCCTGTTAAAGGTGTTAATAATCCTATCAATACAATGTCTTATTAATTAGTCGAATAATTGGGAGTAAAAGGGCTCCCCTTAAATCCGGTCACGTCGTCCAAACTTCCGGCCAGCCATTAAATTAAGAGCAACTAAACTTCATTTATCTCGGCTTGTTACTTCCACGGACGATAAGGTTCAGAAACACGGCTGGAAACTTTCACGAACTTACAGCCAACTTTGGTGAAAAGTTATCGAATCACGCCGATCGTTCGAAAATTTGTTACTCGCTCTATATTTTAAATAATCTTCTTTACAACACTTCTTATCTCAAAAGTTTCACTCGGTTAACTTACCTCGGTTACGTAGTGATGATAATTAACTTGACTAAAAACTGATGGTGCTTATTTCTTAATCGCCTGCAAAAAAAGGAAAAGATTCTTAAATCAGCTCTTTATTTTTTTTTGGTATTTGTATTAAAAATAAGTAAATTATGTACATCCTCAATTATACATAATTATTATTAGTGTATAAATTTATGTATTACTCAGAATAGCATAGCTTTCTTTTTAAAATTATTGTTATCAAAATCGAATGAATGTTCGGTTTCTTATTTCTGTAATAGCAAATGTAACCACTAAAAATGTTTATGAGTAGTATACCCCTGTATTACCCTCAGGTAATAACTGACCTTAATGAATAGTACATATCGATTCATGTGGGATATTTAAAGTGGAATAAACTTCTTACATTGAAGCGGTTGGTCGCGTGACGAGCCACGTTTGGAGGAGCCAAGGGCTACGGGCGGGCGCGCGGGGCCACCACCGCACGGCAACCGAACGGCAGGCGGCAGGCGGCGATGCGATACGCAAATATTTATATCGGCCTAGCTGGCACAAGTCATTGCCTGAAAGCGTTGTCTTGTAGCAGGCTCGTTGTAAAGAGAAAATATTGCCTGTCGATGTTATTCACAACAAAGTCACGACACAAATAAATTGCGACCGTTGCATAACGCCCATTGAAGGTATCGCCCTAAATTAAGATTAAGTGAGGCTTTGCACAATCACGGTGATTTATCGTCGATACATTTTTTTATATTGACATTTTAAAGGAGGCAGTTTCAATGAATAGAAAGTGATTCGTTACTATAATTAAGTATTAAGAACCTCTTAAATATTTATTGATGTTAAGACTTTACGCATTAATAGAGTAAATATTTTTTGATAAATATGTGCTTGAATCTGAATAAATATTCTAAATAAAGTGGATTAAATCTAAATTATCTTAGATGCTATAATATTTAAAAGAGTCTATTACAAATTGCTACCAATTAATTTATGAGACACTATCTGTACAATGCCACTCTTCACTTCGGAACATTGCGTTTGCAAAAATAGTTAAAAGCCATCCTCGTGGCGTATTTTAAAATTTTCAAAAGTTGAGCTTAATCGATCCAGAACTTTTTGAGTTGTTGCAAAGCACGTAAACCAACTTAACTTTTTTATATTTATTTGGGTTTATAGAACGTTATTTTCATGAGAACTAATTATAGTTCACTTAATGAGAGATATACGTAATTTTTAGCATAACTTATAATCTAATGACGAAGCTTAAGTACATATAATATAAATCAAAACTCAATAAAACATAATGCCATTGGTGCCAGAATCTCTATTGAATAGATATGGTAGTAAACAGTGGGTGCGACCACGGCTTTAGCTTGACCATTATTGTGAGTTTTGGGTTTCTATCTGAATTATTTTCTTGCGGTGTACTTTTTTGACCCCTTTTTTACATGGTCGGGTTTTATATTAGAGTCTGTGAACGTACATACGTACGTGTAACAGGTAAACTTCATTTGTTTATTTATTTTTGTCAGCACGAACGGGCCGGCTCGACCGGGGCGGTACTACCCTCGCACAGAAAATCAACGTAAAATGACAGCGAGCCGGAGGCCCAATGATGCAGAAGCACCTCTAACCCGCCATGGCGTGGGTCACCATGCTGCATTGTTGCATTGTCTGCATTCGCTACTGCGAATGGTGACCACCACTCTTGGATTCTGCTTATGCTTTCCATCAGGCAGAGTAGTCATTTTGGCAGGGCCAAACATAAAAAAAAGAACTTTTTGTGTTTCTTTAGTGAGCATATATACTCCCGTTAAATATCTACATCGTCGCATTTTAAGAAAGGGTTAAGACCGCGGCACCAATAGACACAAATAAGAATCATTACACTTCCTTTTGGATGCGCCATAATCAAATGAAAAGGTGATTAAATCACAAACAACATGTTATAACGATTATGATACAACAGAAATATCAAACATTTTACATGCGAAGAAAATCATTCACTCGTTTGTATTATAACAATGTTATGGGGAAAATATTGAAACTGACCACCCAACGTTGTCATTGGTATAACTTACTAATATTATAAATGCGAAAGTAACTCTGCCTGGCAATCTGTGTGTCAGTCACGCTTTCACGCCAAAACTATTGAACCGATTTAAATTAAATTTGAACCACAGATAGTCTAAAGCCTGCGAAAGGACATAGACTACGTTTTTATGCGAAAAAATGGTTGTGAGGAGTTGAAAGTGGAAACGAAAAGTTTTATAAATGCTACGCAGTTAGTATTTCATTATTTTGGAATCAATATTGCAATAGGATTAAATAGTAAATTTAAGTGAGTAAGTATAAGGGTTACTTATACCTACACACTTATATTTATTACTAGCTGAACCCCGCGGTGTTACCCGCGATTATTGTTGTAGCGCGAGTAACGCCGCGGGATAAAGTTATTCTAAAAAAAAGTAGTCTAAATTACTCCCTGGATCATCAGCTACTTGCCAATGAAAGTCCCGTCAAAATCGATCATGCCGTTCCTGAGATTATCCGGAACAAACAGACAGACAGACAGACAAAATAATTTTTTAACTACATTTTTGGTATATGTATCGTGTATACATACATACGCATTTAGTAAAAAGCGGTTATTTTAATATTACAAACAGACACTCCAATTATATTTATTTGTTTAGATTACGCATTAAACTTTATAATGATTATCTGCACTGAATAATTTAGTAGTTAAATAAACTTAATATACAATTCATTTAAACAGAATGTGATACACTAACCTATAAAATGTTACAGGACTTATTTATAAATAGGATAACATTAAAGGAATAAACATTCGTGTTAGTACCAAAGTAGTTTATTCAGTACTCATGGTTATAGCTATAGTTCACTCACAATAAAACTAGTACAAAGTTGCAGACATTACTAGAAGAAAATTACATGTTTTATTATACAGTGCAAAATTATAGCACACATACATACTTAATTTAGACATATTATACTCATAAAAATATACAACGTATAAAGAATACGTGATTTCAAATGAACATGCGGCAAAAATTAAAAGTTTCCTCCATTCTGTCTTTAACGAATAGCATCTGCATAAAAGGTTTCCCTAGTAAGCATTATCACAGCGAGGCTGACAAATAGACGCAAAGTAGTTTAAATATCTCCAGTCTCGGATAGCGGTGGGGGCTGTCGACAAAGCGGCTGACAGTACAGTTTGCAAATAAAAAAGAAAAACGAAATATTTTCAGTAAAATTAGCTACTCAGTTACTAAAAGTTTTATTATAGAAATATAACTTCGCTTAACTCGAAATAACTTCTGATGTACTCAAGTGACGAATGAGTTGATTCACTCTGCTCTTACATTATTATGTGCCGCACTTAATGGGCATAATAGCTTAAAGTGCTTATGTCACTTCTGAATAAGTTAACGAGTTACTATTCTCAAATCTCACTTTACACTTAAATTGAAACTTACTTTTTAAATATTGTTGCCAATTCATTGCATCACACATACTATGATATTACATTTATACAGTATATTGTGATAAAGTACATATTATATTGTAGTACTAGCTGAACCCCGCGGTGTTATCCGCGGTTATTGTTGTACCGCGAGTAACGCCGCGGGACAAAGTTAGCCTTAGTTACTCCCTGGATCAACAGCTACCTGCCAGTGAAAGTCCCTTCAAAATTGGCCCGGCCGTTCCAAAGATTAACCGGAACAATCAGACAGACAGACCGACAGTCAGACAGATAAAAATTATTTTAACTACATTTTTGGTATATGTACCGTGTATACATATATATGCATTTAGTAAAAAGCAGTTATTTTAATATTACAAACAGACACTCTAATTTTATTTATTTGTATAGATGAATCAGTTGTACGAGTAGTAATTATAAATTATGTAATTATTCATACATTAAATGCTTTTCATCACTCTACTCTGTCCACTAGAGTCTGCCCGATTTATACCGAGACATTGGGAAATAGAAGGTATCGTAACCTTTTAAATCATTATTATGAACGAATTGAAACTGACAACGCATTTAATATCAATAATTGTTAGTTACTAAATTGTTACTAGACTAGTAACGAAAATTGTTCGCGGGAACTATTTACTACTAAACTGCCTAACTTTATATTAACAAACTGAACTATACCTTTAGTTATTACTTTACTCCAAATTATACTATGAAGGTAAACTTGTAGACACAAACGTTACCAACGAATGCGTTTATTACATATTTATTTGAAAAACAAACTCTTTAGAAATAAATATGTTTATTTGTTTAATTATTATTCTGAAGAAGTTCTGCACCGATTGTGCTGCTCCAATTTAGTGATGACATACAACCCGCTTCAAAGACTGTTTTTATCTTCCCCGCCAGAACGAGCCAAGCGAAGCGCAAGGACACTACCTACCTTTTCTCGAAGTGTGTCGTTGTTTTTTTGAACCCTCAAAACTTTGGTTTCCGATATACCTACTAAATAGTTCAAATTCTCAGGATATGTTGTCAATAATATATTGATTAAACATACAAAATTTTAATTGCATAGCTCTGATACTTTACATTTTATTGATACGTAAAAAACACCGAATTCGTCACTAACACACTGATGATCATTAAACCTGTTAGGGTACTTCCAGAAGTGCTAGAAAGCTGAAGCCGCATCCACATGCGTGGCAATTAATGGCGAACAGCAATTAACATGTGGATGGGTGTTTGTACGTGTTTGCCTGTTCTTGTTTGTGATCGCCACTGTTCGGAGTTGGTGTCGGTTTTTCTTCACAGATCAAAGGGTGTTCGGCAAAACAGTTCGCGATGCATCTACACGCGTGGTACACATTCAGTATCGTATTGTATTGAAGTTAGGGTTGGTAGAGTTAGGGCGTGTAGATTCAGAAGCTTGGTTCTACGTGAGATGTGATATTATTTTCACATGTGAAGCCATATGCAGTGTCTGGGGACCATTTTACATGAAAATATTTTTGGTGGAATTTTCTTTTCGAATTATTTATTTTCCCTCTTTCTCATCTAGGCAAGCACAAGGTGCCACAGTGTAGTGTGTCATGCTAGAACCTTTTTTATTTTCGTCAAAACAATTGTGTTTAGCTTTTCTAAGTATTGCCCTCCAAACCTAAAACACTTCACTTCTCTTCACTTCACTTCACTAAAACACTAAAGTATTTCAAACCTGCCAAATAAATTGCCTCTTCTGCATGTCGTTGCATTTCTCGCTTTATGAAATTAAAAAAAGTCGCACGTAAAGTTTCTACGATTTTTGTATTGACATAGCAACTGTTCAACCTTTCATCGCGTCTTTTTATATTTATAGGACATAGTTACAGGTAAGATCGGTAAATGTATTATCCTAAATAACCTAAAAGTATTTTAACAATATGAAACGAAGCAGCAGAAAAAAGTATCTCAAAAGCTAATTATCAGGCTGCTTCGCTTCGTTATAAGATGAACAGATATAATTTAATATTGAAGTCCAATCCAAGTCCAATGAATATTGTTTACTATTTATACCCGTCAATCGTAATAATATCTAAACATTATGTATTGTAAATAATATCATTAATATTCTATCTGGTGACGGATTAATAATACGAAGTATCGTCGTATTATTAACGTCTATTCATACCATGAGTATCGTAAGAGGGGACGAAGGGCAAACTGAACAACATCACTGCGAAGAGAAGGAAAACCTAAATAAACCAGTGTCATCGTAGTATGTTAGGTCAGAACTTCATTTGTAAAGAGAAGCCCATGTCTAGCAATAAACCTTTAAAGCCTGTTAATAAAGATAATGAATGTAATAATTAATACGCAATAAATTTATCAGCGGTTGCGCATACCAGGAGATTGATAGACTTACACTTGCAACAATATTTTCTCATAGTTGTAAGTAAATAAATTAGTTTATTAAATTGCAGGAGACCTAAATGGATTTCTTTTTTTCATTACAAAATTAGACATTATATGACTTATTCGATTTATGTATACATAGTTGATACTTGAAATGTGTTCTTTACAATATACTCTATTTATTACCTCTTTTTTCTTGTATGAAAAAGACAGCAAAGCCTGCTAAATTTTTTAAAGACTGTATCGTTCGTTTATCGTTTAGGTACTTCACTGGAGAATAACGTTCAATTTAAAATGCTGTATCAACAAAACCTTTATTTTACTGATCGTTATGCGATGAAAATTTATTATAATACATAAAACAGCGTAAATAACCCCGACAATATACAGTACAGTAACCTGTAATACTTAATGCAAATATTTGCATGACAAATTGATTTTTCCCGTTATCCTTTCTTTTGTCTTATACCCAAACCTTGTCCTAACAATATCGAACACATTAAATAAAGAATTATTTGATTTGGTGTAGCCGATAGGAAGATATGCGCGCACATACATTTTGGCGATTCATTTATATATACATACGGTGTTTTATTGTGTGACGCTGTATTAAATTTTTAAAATTGTCACAATTTTTTTTGTTTTGTATTTTATCTGCTACTATTAGGTATTTATTGTATTTTTTAACCTGCGAGGGTCTAAAATAAACTCTCCAACTAGTACAAAATGTATTGTCGTATATACCAAGCCTTATTAAACCAATTATTAAGATATTACACAAGGGCCAGTACAAAAGTCGTAAAACGAGGTACCGATACCTACAATGAAAAAAATTTTTTCATCTTGTTCTGTTTCCTTTTTTAACTTTACCAAGCACGATCATGCTATATCTACGTATCGTCACGTACCTACGAACAGCTAGCAAGGGAATCGAATGCCCAGTGCACATATTACCTGTTTTTGTATCTTCTTGGTTAAGTATTACAGGTTACTGTACTATATATTGTCGGGGTTATTTACGCTGTTTTATGTATAATAATAAATTTTCATCGCATAACGATCAGTAAAATAAAGGCTTTGTTGATACAGCATTTTAAATTGAACGTTATTCTCCAGTGAAGTACCTAAACGATAAACGAACGATACAGTCTTTAAAATTTCAGCAGGCTTTGCTATCTTTTTCATACAAGAAAAAAGAGGTAATAAATAGAGTATATTGTAAAAAACACATTTCAATTATCAACTATGTATACATAAATCGAATAAGTCATATAATGTCTAAGTTTATAATGAAAAAAGAAATCCATTTAGGTCTCTTGCAATTTAATAAACTAATTTATTTACTTACAACTATGCGAAAATATTGTTGCAAGTGTAAGTCTATCGGTGATTGGAAACAATCACCGAGGGTAAACAACGACGGCGCGGTCAGTATCTGGGTGGATAAGTGACCGCTAGTGACATAATACCATGAGCGTCTCCGTGATTCGAAGGTCATGTTAAACAGTCAGACCCGGTTATTATCGTAGGATAACAGTCATGAAGCATAGTTTGAGGCCAACAGCAAGATTACGTAGCCACAACTTTGTCTTGCCAGTCTCCAGCCCACATTTGGCCAGCGTGGGGACGAATGGCCTTAAACATCTCCTGAGAGATGACCCGAGTCCAGCAGTGAGACGTTATGGGTTGTTGATGATTGATGATGACAACTTTGCTATGCATTCGTACTACGGAAATTAAGCTGTGATTTTAATTGTAATTAGGACAAAATAAAATATAAATGAAAATCTTTTTAGAAATCATTCTACTCAGAAATTAAAACAACTTCATAGTCATACTTTTTTTAAATTTATCTATACAAATAAATAAAATTGGAGTGTCTGTTTGTAATATTAAAATAACAGCTTTTTAATCAATGCATATGTATACACGATACACATACCAAAAATGTAGTTAAAAAAAAATTTGTCTGTCTGTCTGTCTGTTTGTTCCGGGTAATCTCTGGAACGGCTGGGCGGATTTTGACGGGACTTTCACTGGCAGGTAGCTGATGATCCAGGGAGTAACTTAGGCTACTTTTTTAAGACTAACTTTGTCCCTCGGTGTTACTCGCGGTACAATAATAACCGCGGGTAACACCGCGGGGTTCAGCTAGTTTTAACTAAGTTTAAGCGAGTTTTAAAATTGTTACGAATCAAATATAAAAAAGTTGAGTTTTACGGGTGGGGATCATTCTTACCTGCATTGGAACCCGAAAGTCTGACTCACAGGCTCTTGGACCAATAACAAATATTTCCAGAAGAGCAATACTCTCTTACTGTGTTCTATTTGTTTTAAAAAGAAAATACAGTCAAACAAGAACTACGCTCTACCATGGTACTAACGCATACGTTACTGAATATCTAAAATAATATAAATTAATACAAGTGAAGGATATTATTTATTTTTCTTCAAACAGTATTACAAAAATAAGGTACTTTATATTATTTTCATAGGCAACATTGAATACCGACTGTTTGATTTAAAAAATTGTCGGAAAGGACGGAGATAAATTATCTATGAAAAATTCCCAAAAACTTGAATTAAATCAGTAGTAGGCACATAGGCCGACTTATCGCTCAAAGCAAAGTGAACGACGTGAATGATGTGATGTGAGGGTTGGGTTCACGAGACATTTGACTATAAAGTGAGCTATAGTGAGCTTCGTGTTGAACGTACCTAGTATAAGTATAATACTTTATCAGTGACTGCATGCGACAGACAGTGCAGTGGGCAGGTTATACGTAGTCTCATGTAAAGCAATGCTTCAATGAAGTCGATTTAAAAAACCACACACCGTAATACTACAATGTTGCATAGATTTTGATTCAGTCATCAGTATGCATTGGTTGCAAGTACACTCAAATAATACGTAGTAATTTGTTTTATATCATACGCCCGTAATTAGCAGCAAATTAGAGTAATTTTAAACATTACCTTTATTTATATATTTGTTTTCATAATTGAAAACTAAAACAATCTAGTAAACAAGAAATGTTTAAAAAACTAAAATCTAACTACGTTAAAACTTTTGATAAAATAAATATGGCCGTTATCACCCGGGCCATTATTGCGAATCTATTGACACCTTATTCATTAAAATTAGTTCAGTAGTTTAGGC
Organism: Spilosoma lubricipeda; assembly: GCA_905220595.1. Lineage (NCBI taxonomy): Eukaryota > Metazoa > Arthropoda > Insecta > Lepidoptera > Erebidae > Spilosoma > Spilosoma lubricipeda. The sequence goes on along the minus strand of HG992285.1, from coordinate 9,822,304 downwards.
GCTACGGTGAAACGTAAAACATACATAGACTGCCAAAACTATTACCCTTCCTTTTGACTTCGCCGTAATTAGAAAGAAAGAAAGAAAAAACGTTTATTCTGACATACATAGGACAATACCTGATTTTAACAGAGTTGAGGTTTGTAAGACTTAAGCAATATAATGTCCTGTGCCATGCCAGAAAAGGCGCCTATCTCAGCATATTGCTGCATTTAGAGTGCTGGTATTACGATAGGGCCCGCGCCCGGTGTCGTCAGTCTGCCCGTGTTCATATATAATCAGATTAAATCAAATCTAAAAAAGTATTTAAAACAATGTTCAGTGTCACACACGTAACATAATAACATCTCTAACAAAGCTGAAAAATTGTGTACGAACTACGGGTGAATAGAGCCAATTGCTGTCCGATAAAAAAACAATAGCAAATGCTCGCCCTTCTGTCATATGGAATACAATGACATTCTTCCTGAGCGATAAAACAGTCGCCCGCAGACATCGGCAAACGTGAATGACAGTTTACGATGTAAAATACATACTACATTACACAATAACGTTGGTTACAGCGTATGTGCAAGTACCGACATAAAGCATTTAAAACTTTCTTTTAGAGTCTCCAAGGAGGGGTAATATTCTAACATAAATTCTCCCCGAGGCTTCACCCCACTCCTTAAACCTATAAAATGATAAAGGAGTTGCGCGCGAGACGCGGTAGCATACGCACGCGTCATTAGCGAAGTTTGCGTTTGTACGTAACTTTTACAACTACCCCCATTTAATTTTAGCTTGTGTTGTCAAGTGGTGTTGGAGTAAATATGGATCCTAGTGAGTCCAGCGGGAGTGACGTGATGGATGAGGAGAATACTGTGAGCGAGCAACAAGTTAGTGTAGACGTACACAAAGAAGGTGTGAGTAGTACTAATATTATTCAAAGAAATGTTGAAAAACGAGTTCGAGAAGATAGTGAAGAGATAATAGAGGAAGATGGAGGCTTCATTACAGTCAGAAAAGGTAAAAGACGGCTGTCAAACCATTTTAGGCAGGTATCAGACAAAACAAGCCAAAGGAAATCAGAACAAGATGTCTTTATGGTTATGCTAACGTCAAAAGAGATTTTACCAAAACAATTTGCTATGGCTAAGCTTCTTAAAACCGAAAACATACAGAATATCTCAAAAATTAAATATAAGGGTTTATATAAAGTACTTATACACTTTGAAGACAAAGAAAGTGCAAAGAAACTAATTAGTTGTGAAAAAATGGACTCTTTGGGGTACAGATGTCAAATGACTGATGAAATTAATTTATCCTATGGAGTTCTACGAGATACAGATTTGGATATTGATGATAAAGAAATAAGCGATATTTTACAATGTGAGTGTGAAATTATATCGGTGAAAAGGTTAAAGCGATTAAATGAAATGAGCCAATGGGTAGACAGTGGTACTATACGTCTTTGTTTTAAGAGCTCCACTTTACCCCCATACGTATATGCGTATGGATGTAGATTTAAAGTGGAATCATATACCTTCCCTGTTTCACAATGCTCTGGATGTTGGAGATATGGCCACCTTATCAGATTTTGCCCTAACAAAAAGAGGATATGCCCAAAATGTAGTGGCCCTCACGAAAATTGTGATATTACGAACTACACATGTACAAATTGTAAAGGATCGCATATGGCTCTAGATAAGTCTTGTCCTTTATTTATGAAAGAAAAGGAAATAAGAAAAATAATGTCTAGCAAGAACTGCACTTATCGAAAAGCCCTAATGCAATGGTTGGACAGCAGAAAATCAATGACAAACAAGAGCCAAAATATAGACAATAACATGGACTCTGTTTCAATTATCATCGGGAATAAGAATGACCGATCGCGATCTTATAGGGATGTGGTTGCAAACAATTCATTTGGAACATTATTCTCAGATAGGGAGGAACAGGACATTAATTCTTCTGACGATGACAAAAACCAGAATGATAAGTCCCAATCTCTAGCCATGGGAAAGAAACAGAAGAGTAAGAACAAAAAAAAACAGCAGGAAGAGACCCGTTATGACAAAGAAAACTGGTTTAATGTGGAACCTAATATGGAAAGGAATACTGGCAATCAGCAAAAACATGATAATTTTAGTTTTAAGTTATTCATCAATAAAATAAAAGACATTTGTGTAGAAAATAAGGGTTTTATAGATAAAATGAAATTATTATTTAGTTACATAGTAAAAGAGTGTGTAAAGTTTGTCATAGATTTGGTTAAGAAGCAAGATTTATTTACAAAGTTGATAACATTATTTACAAATGGCTAATTTACAAAAGAATTTTACATTGAATATAATGCAGTGGAACGCGCAGAGCTTGAGACCTAAACTAACTGATCTGAAACAATTTCTGTCAAATAATAAAATTCACATAGCCCTCATATGCGAGACATGGTTGGAACCTGAGTCTGATTTACATGTAAGTAGTTACCAGTTGTATCGTAAAGATCGAGATGATGGATACGGAGGAGTGGCGATTATGGTTCACAATTCAATTAAGGTCGAACAATGTAGCTTTAACCTAATCAATCGTGGAATAGAAGTGGTCTCCATCAATCTATTAAACTGTGACCAACTTAGACATTTAGTTCTACTTTATTGTGCGCCATCTATTTATACCATCCAATCGGATTGGGACAACCTCTTTTCAAAATTTACTCGCAATTGCCTAATAGCCGGGGATTTTAATGCGCACCACACAAATTGGTCGAGTAAAAATAATTCAAGGGGAGGACAAGTATATGATGCAGCTTTACAACATTTTATATCACTAAACGGTAGTCACTCAACTAGAATTAAAATGGTTAATAATGTTTTGCATAGAACATCTCCAGACGTAACTTTCATCTCTAGCGACTTAGCCATGTGTTTTGATTGGGAAGTTACGAATGATAATCTCGGTAGCGATCATTTAGTAATTAAAATGAAATTCAACTTTAGAGATACTATAAAGGTAAATAAAAAACGCAAATTTAGTCTGGCAGATTGGGAGAAATACGCTAAACATGTAGAAAACTATTACTCTATTACTAATTTCAAACAAACTAGTATTCAATTAGAATATAATACTTTTATTAGCCAATTAAATGACGCAGCAGACTTATATATTCCAGTAAGTAAAGAATTCAATAATCCTAATAGCAACTTTCGACCTCAGCCTTATTGGGATCCATCCCTCTCTAAATTGATTGCTCAACGTCGCCTTGCTTTGAGTCAGTTCAGAAAAAATCCAACCCCAACGAATCTTACCATCTTAGGTAAAATTAGTTCTGAAGCTAAAACTGCTATTCATCGAGCTAGGCGACAGAAGTGGCAGAAGTATTGTGACGATATCGATGAAAAAACTCAATTAACAGATATGTGGAAACAACTAGGATGGTTAAAAGGACGAAGGTCATCTAAAGCGTTTACTAGTGAGGATAAAAAGATAGAACTTTTATGTAGTTTAGCTCCCGACTTTGTGAAATCGAACGCACCGACCATTCAATCTACCAACGATCTTCTGGAAAGTGATTTCACTCTCCAAGAATTACAAAATTGTTTAAAAAAGAAGGATACAGCTCCGGGTGATGATGAGATATCATACTCAATGCTATGTTATTTACCCACATGTGCCAAGCTTCATTTGCTAAAAATATATAATTTAATTTTCACAACTGGAGAAATACCCGCTCAATGGCGGGAAATTCGCATTGTCCCAATACCTAAACGAGAAGCTTATGTGAATAACAATGATCTAAAGTTACGTCCCATTTCTTTAATGTCATGTGTATGCAAAATTCTACATGCGATGATAACGAAACGTCTGGAGTGGTACACGGAACATAATCAATTACTATCCCCTTATACGACAGGTTTTAGGAAGAGTCAATCGTGCTACGAAAACTTGGTTCGTCTAGTTACCCAAATACAAATAGGATTTTCAAATAATATACCAACACTTGCATGTTTCTTAGACATTGAGAACGCTTACAATAATATTTTAATTGATGAATTAGTAAACATTCTTGATGGGATTGGGGTAGGTAAAAGGTTATGTACATATATATGGAATTTTTTGTCAGAAAGACATTTACAAATGAGGGATGATATAGACAAGAATAACATTATTATACGATATACAGGTAAAGGCCTAGCGCAAGGTGATCCTATGTCTCCTTTACTTTTTAACATAGCCACCAGGCAAATATGTCGAGATATACAGAACGTGTTTATAGGTCAATATGCTGACGATTTCGTAATTTATAGCAGTGAGCCTGACTTGGTGAAAAGTGTGAATAATATACAAAATGCATTGAATACTATAGTAGTTATATTAAGTAAATTAGGATTAATTTTGTCACAGAGTAAAACTAAATTATGTTTATTTAGCAGGGGTAAAAGAAAACATCAGTTACAAATAAAAATTAATAACAGTACTTTAGAATTAGTAGAAGAATACAAATATCTGGGAATTTGGCTCGACCGTTCTCTAAGATGGGGGAAACAGATCACTGAATGTTATCAAAAAACGCAAAGACATCTTAATCTTCTTAAAGCTCTAGCGGGATCAACATGGGGCGTACATCCAAAACATTTACGTAAGATCTACTTATTTTTAATTAGAAGTAGGATTGATTATTGTTCTTTTTTATACGATAATAGTGCCGAAATTCATACGAGTAAGTTAGATAAGGTCCAAAACCAGGCATTACGGATTGTAGGTAGCTTTATAAGAAGCACACCTATACATGTGATGGAGTCAGAGCTCTGCGTCCCCCCACTGCATTTTCGTAGAAAATATTTAGTTTGTAAATTTTATTTGAAAGTTTTGTCGCAAGCAAATAATGTAATAGTTACCCTACTTATAGATCTTAGCATACTTTGTAACCAGTCATATTGGCAAAGGAAGAGAACGCCATTGCTTGTTCAAATTTATAATGTAATGAAAAACGAAGTAATATCGTCATCAGCACCATTAAACATGTTTCGGCTTAAAATTTGGGTTACCAACATAAATATACAGAATGTGATAGAATTTTACTTAGATAGTTTGGAGTTCCCTAAAAAAACGTATGATAAAAATATTTTAAAATATAATGTTATTTCAGAACTAAATTCAAAATATGATGGTTGGTATGCCATATTCACCGATGGTTCTAAAAGCTCTAATGGTCGCGGTGCAGCCTTTTATGACCCCAATATTATGACAGACAATTCTGTTACTAACAGATTTAAAAGTACATTTGATCTTTCAATAATGTCGATGGAACTAATTGCAATTTTAGAAGCCCTTATATATACCCGATCCGTTAAATACAAGTCCATTCTTATCTGCACGGATAGTAAAAGCGCTTTACATCATTTAGCTCGATGCGCCTCTGGTGGCAGAGGTGTACCGATAGCCTATGATATCCTTTCAGAAATACATGAAATTAATATAAAAGGCATTGAACTGAAGTTGCAATGGGTTCCATCACATATAGGCCTAAAAGGAAATGAAGAGGCTGACAAACTCGCGTGCCAAGCAGCTTTAGATGGAAAGATGGTGGATGTTTTACCATACTATACAGACTTATTACCAAAATATAAAAATTATCTCTTCCAAGAATGGAAGGAATATTTTGATAAGCGATCCGTAGAGAAGGGTATCTGGTACAAGACCATACAAAGTGAGCCCCTTCGTACTCCTTGGCTTTTGAATGGGGGGTTGAATAGGAGACTAATCGTTGTTGCGTTTCGTCTAAGATCAGGACACATCCCATCAAACAAGTTCTTGTTTTTGATGCGTGTGTCAGAATCTCCAAACTGCCCTGTATGTGGAAAAATAGATGATGTACACCATTTGTTGATGGAATGTGTTCGATTTGAGACGGCAAGGGAAACCTTGATGAGGACTCTAAGTCTGCACAGCATAGCTATGGGTATGTTCCATGAACTGCTTTCAGCACCCTTGTCAGCAACGTCAAGGCAAATGTTTGAGGCCTTCAGTGTTCGTTAATGAGTTTGGGTTAAGTTGATAAATATATTTTTGTATTTTGTTATAACTTTGTAAGTTACGATGGAATTGGCATGTACACCATGTACAAAAATTCCTTATATAATAAAGAACAAAAAAAAAAAAAAAAAAAAAATGATAAAGATCATCTTTTGTAGCTTATAAAGGGAGCGGTTAGGTACCTTCTAGTATCTTAAACAATTCGTTCATTCCGAAGAAATACATTGAGACAAATTTGTTCATTAATATGCGGAATTTAAACTTTGTTTTGGAGTTTGTTAATCTGGATTGTTGAAAATGTACAGAGGTATTTATAAAGGCTCCGTTTCAAAAGTTATAAACAGGTATCTGTTCTAATAACAGGCCACGGGAAAGTATTTTATGTAATATCTATCAACACGGAAAGGACAGTTATGCAAATTCTTTTGAAGACAGATAGCTCCATTTCCAGAAATTCGTATTATTTTTTTTATATAAAATCTAATATATAAAATTCTTGTGTCAAGTTGTTTGTTACGAAACTTTTTCGAAACGTCTGGACCGATTTGTATGAAATATTGTGTGCACACCCCTAAATGATAAGGATGACCCACCCCTAATGGAAAAACAACGTTTGCCGGGTCAACTAGTAAATATTTGTAATTTAAATCTTATGATAGAATAAATATAGAGTTTATTTGTTTGAACTTGCTAATCTCAGAAACTATTTTATCAAATTCAAAAAATATCTTCGTATTAAAAGGCCCATTTATTGAGAAAGAATATAGACTAAGTATTTTAATATCTAATTAATAGGAATCAAGCATTAAAAACGCTATAAGAACGGGGTAACAATTATTTCTTTTGTGAGACGCAGTAGAAATTGAGCATTATTAAGAATGTAGTGACAATCTCTAAAATATGTAAAGTTAATTTATCCAACCCGTCAGAATTAAGTCTTTTTTATTATAAATTCAGCCACTGCATAGATACAAAAACCTACCAAACTACCTTCGATCATATGATCGAAGCAAACTACTTAAAGAATGAATTATAAATCTAAACTTCATCTTTTTAAACAGAAACTTGCCTACTTTTAGACAAGATTTTTCAAAATATTGTTTAAGGCTACATATAAGTAATCTACGTTCTTTGTTTCCATTTTAAATATCACTCTGAAATCCCATATTCGTATCATTAGAAACGCTTAAAAATTTTATATTTCTTTAATATGCGTTTGCCACAGAAATATCATCTATATGTACTCGTAATAATATTAAGCAGCTTTACTCTACTATAGATAACATTCTGACAATTCTGAAAATTGCCTAAACATTTTATTGGTGATCAATAATATCTATTGTTTTTATTTGCCTAATCCCTCTATTCAAATACTCAAATAATTTAGAGTCTTAAGCAAGAAGGATTAAGAGCTTATTTTAGATTTATTCATCCTTTGATTGTAGAATTTGATTATATTTCAAGATAATAAAATTTCAGATCTATAAAGGACGGAGACTACTAATATGTTAGCCTTTATTACACCTTTAGTATATTGAATGCTTGAAATAGATACGGAGAAAAAACGTTCATTATCGGGTTTGGTGCGCAAATAAAACAAGACAGCACCCTGGGGCCCGTTCACTGCGATATTGCGACCCGCAAGCAAATTTACTCTAGGCACAATAAATGCTTAGGACTGTACGTGAGAGAACACACCACACGGGCAACAATAACATTTATATGTGTACAGTGAAGCATTAGTCAGGAAATAAACCTTGGTGATGCATGTGGAACGATGAAGTAATTTGTTCACAATAACACACTATTTAAAAGATTTCGATATTAAATACCATTCATGATGTTTATAATTGGTTTGGCTGTCAAACGATAACGATATTTTGTATTTGTTTAATTTAAAAGACATGCAACATATATGCAATATAACATAACTTACAAAAGTTTTGAGTTTACATGAAAGGATGCTACTAGGCTTATTGTAATGATAAATTGATGTTCTCCTACCCTAGTACGGTCACGGCGGCCAGTCTCAACGGAGACCATATTTCCTGCGTAGTTGACGCTAGAAATATTATAATAATACGTAGTTGAAACTAAACCACCAAAACAGATCAACTCGCATATTGGTGACGCAAAAATATCTATATTTAGTATGTAATTCATCAACTCCAATTACGTAAATTAAATTATTTGAACTACTAAAACTATAAACTACTACTGATTACACTAGAAAACAGTTCCTCAAAATGAAAAGTCACCTGGTTAGAGAACCTGTAACACAAACGTACAACAACGGACCGTCCCGAAAGTTTAATACTGATAATTGAATATCAGACTCCACCTTCTGCTTCGTTTCCCGCATAATTAAGGGTCGTATTCACCGTATAATTGATTGTTAGCGTTATCTTTATCTGTTTGAGTCCACGTAAAAGGCATTATGAAGGACTGTGTTTTACTCACAGGTTTTGTTTACATTTTATTATGCCACAAATTCAATTTTCGACAGTGTATCTACATGAAAATTGTGCGTGTTATGAAAAATTTGTTCTGGGAAATGTACATATGTATCGATAATTTTTAACTGACAAAAAAAAACGGAGGAAGTTTTCAAGAAGACACGTATATGATGTGCACACATTAACTTCATTAATTTCCCGGTAATTCTGTATAAGTATCATCAATGACACAATATACTATATATTTATATACATAGTTTATATTTCGTCAGTGTTATCGAGACTCGAGACTCGAGACCTCATGATCAGCAGTCGCATACGATAACAGCGAGACCAACGAGGCAGTCATAAAAAATAACACGCATAACTTTTTTATTTCCAATTTGTTACTATAAATATGTAATGAAAATTACGTTTACTATCCTATTCTTTAATACTGAAAGTCAATGTGGTAGTCTAAAGATCATCAGGTTTAGCAGTAACTACACCATGCATATTATGTAAAACAGTATTACTAATTGTTACTCATAAAAGTGATGAACTGTCTAATCCTCAAATTAAAAAGGTGAAATAAGCAATATTAGAACACATAACATTATTAGTAAATTGATGGTATATGTATAGGAGTACACACACATAAATGTTAAATATAAATAAAATCATTTCTGAGATCCATATTTCTCGTTATCTGACTAAATTAAAGCAAATACCTAATTGATCGTAACTTTAATGTTATTATACAAATTGAGTTAAATGAAATGTTTACAGATTACACAATATTCTCCAAAAATAATTATAATAACTTTGTAACCACATAATAAAGTTAGAAAAAATTAGACAGGTCATATTTTAGACCTTCAAGAAAGTTAGAGATATGTTTATTTATATTATTAGGTCTTAGGTAGATATTTTTGCATGTATGTATACGACAATTAACTATTTGCAGATATAATTACTTTTTTGTTTTATGAATAATATGTAAAAAAAGTATAAAATGTATTTATATCAGTTGTCTAGTACACAATACGCTTGTGTTAACAAGCTCTGCTTAACTTGGGACTAGATGGCGTTGTATGTTAGATGTCCGAAATATTTATTTATTTATTTGCTCTAGGATATTTTAATTTTAAAAGTTTCGTATATGTATTATATAATTTTATATACATCTAATTTCTTTGGCATGTTCCATGACTACTTGTCTTAATCTTAGCTAAAAATCTATACAAATAAATCAAATTGGAGTGTCAGTTTGTAATATAAAAAACCGCTTTTTAATAAATGCATATTATGTATGTACGATTACGATAAAGTTTGGTACGAGTATGCACGATACACGTACCATTTTTTTTTTTTTACCATTTTGTCTGTCTGTCTGTTTGTTTGTTTAGGGTAATCTCTCGAACGGCTAGACCGATTTTAATGGGACTTTCACTGGCAGATAGCTGATGATCTAAAGAGTAACTTTTTAGACTAGCTTTGTCCCGCGGTATTACAGTAACCGCGGGTAATACCGCGGGGATCAGCTAGTATATTAATAGGGTCTTAAATCGATCATCAGAAATAGATAGATAGATAGATAGGTATTCTTTATTGTACACCATAAAATGAAATATACATTTAAGACAATAACAAACAAAAACAGTGGTACAATAGGCGGCCTTATCGCAGACTGCGATTTCTTCCAGGCAACCTTAAGATGGACTATACTAGTGATTTGTAGTTTGTGTGCTTATGTCCTGTGAGTGTGATCATTATTCGTGTTAAGGTATTTTACCTTTCGCGAATGATACAGCGTAGTTATTTACTTCAAGAACGTGGACTTCCCACGTTCTTGGTTTTGATCGGGCCTGGTTAAGACAAAATGTGTTGATATTGAATATAACTCAAACTAAATATTGCTTTCGTGATTAAGAATAAACCTAATATCTGCTGACATAGCCCTATTCGTAGATAATATGAATTTAATACTAGATAGCTATTAATAAACATTAAATAACTAGCTCCCCCGACTGACTTCGTTCTGTCAAAAGTTATTGGCTTGTCGCAGTCCAATAGAAACAATATTACAATTTTCCTCGCAATTTTTACGTCTTTATTAAAATAGTAAACTAAAAATGAAATAGGTTGAGCGATTTTCGAGTTATGCGCTTAGCAGCACATTTGGCGATTCAATTTTATTAATATAGATCATAAATTGTGATTACAACTATATTATTACACAATATACTAAATTTAATGGCCTACATATTACCTGTTCTAACTGAGATTTGTAAAATCATATGATGATGTCTTCAGGACCATGAAGGTAAAATAAAAAATAGAATATTCTGAAACAGCGAATATAGTGTGCACTACTCTCTGCCTGGTATTAATTAATTAAATATAATAAATACTACTAGTATGTCGGCAAGTAAAGTGTATCTACTTGAGATTGAGAAAGCGCAGAGAGTGAAATCGTTTGTCGTAGTTGAGGCACTTCGCTGGTACATGCAATCATACATAAACTACCAAAACTTTTCCTTCCTTTTGTCGGATAAAAAATATTATTTTACCAATTGTGAAATTGATATGTCTGCTTTTAATGAAAATATAAAATTTCCTAAATGTTGATTAATTACAAATTTTTAAGATGTCATTATAGATTACGAAACAGATATGAAAAGGCTTTCTGTTTACCATCAAGTTATTTGCATATTAAAAACAGAAATTCTTCTGAGAAAAGCTCCAATTTAAAACCTAAAGCTTGTTTCCTTGTATTAGATATTTTACAAGTATTTTTAAAGTGATATTTAAGGCATGAATTCTAATATTTCAGCAAGGGAATTGCTACAAGTACATTCTATTAAACAAAAAGGTTAAAAATTATAACCCGACTTCGTAGAAAACTTTAAGAAAAATATATATAGCATGTGTCACCCTATTCTTTAAAATTACTTTGATAGTGTAATAGTTAATGTGTTTCATGTCGTTTTTTTTAAATACTTAACATATATATCCATAACTTTAAATTCTCTTATAATAGTTAAATAATTTGAAGCACTATTTTATTACGAAACGCAGAAAAATATATACAAAGGGTCGGTCCCTGCTTTAAATGGTCGTACGATTTTATTAAGATGGACTCAATGTACTTGGTCGTTAAGGTTATCAAAAAATTGGACATGAGCTCTGATCTGAGTAGAATTCTGTTTGACTCTGCTTTAACTTAGAATTATAGTTAAGGTTATACATGGTGTTACATTATTCGACACAATTAATATTCGAAAATAAAACGATTGTTCAACTACATTTATAATTTCTACTTTTTGATGAAGCCTGCATTTTATATTGCAACTTTAACTGGTGCTGAGTTCGGTATTTAACAGTTATCTGTTAGCTTTATATAAAAATAGCCTTCAAATAACTATTTACAAAGTCTGAACACGTATCTATAAAGTAAGATTTCAGCTGAAAATTAACACTACAGTTGTACGGTACAGATACATACGTATCCTTAGTTAACGGGTACGTTTTAAGAAGGTATTTTATGTTTATATTGTTAGACTAGCTGAACCCCGCGGTGTTACCAGCGGTTATTGTTGTACCGCGAGTAACGCCGCGGGACAAAGTTAGTCTAAAAAAAGTAGCCTACGTTACTCCCTGAATCATCAGCTACCTGCCAGTGAAAGTCCCGTCAAAATCCGTACATCCGTTCCAGAGATTACCCGGAACTAACAGACAGACAGACAGACAGACAATTTTTTTTTTTAACTATATTTTTGTTATATGTATCGTGTATACATACATATGCATTGATTAAAAAGCTGTTATTTTAATATTACAAACAGACACTGCAATTTTATTTTATAAATTTTATTTATTTGTTTAGATATTCATTTTTTTTTCATTTATTTATTGATACAATATATACAATTTAGGTGTAATCTATAGAACATCACAAAACCTTGACAGGTTTGTCTGGACGTTGAAAAAAAGGTACCATTTCAATAATAACTAAAGCTACAATTTCCTCCTAATCAAAATGTGTGTTTCAAAAATGAAAGCTAGACGAGAGCTTATTAATTAAACAGAATTTGACACTTCACTTTAGCTTCAGCATAAACTTGGTTTATTAATTTAAGCCACAAGACGAACAGTATGATAATTAAATAACTTCATATAGATATTACGCTGTAATAGTACAAAAACCTTTTTAGTAGCATTTTTATAACTAGCTGTGTCTTGCCACTTTGCTGTGGTAAATTGTGGTACATTCTGGCACATTATAACTGTATTGCTTCTTGGTTTTGACACTATAACATATATAATTACATTATAATAAAATTGGAGTGTCTGTTTGTAATATTAAAATAACCGCTTTTTACTAAATGCATATGTATGTATATACGGTACATATGCCAAAAAGGTAGTTAAAAAATTTTTTGTCTGTCTGTCTGTCTGTTTGTTCCGGGTAATCTCTGGAACGGCTGGACTGATTTTGACGGGACTTTCACTGGCAGGTGGTGATGATCCGGGGAGTAACTTAGGCTACTTTTTTAAGACTAACTTTGTCCCGCGACGTTACTCGCGGGGTTCAGCTAGTACTATATATACTCTCAAAAGGCAAAAAAAATTCTCGGTTGTGAAAAAGTTTTGTATGTTCAGCTTGTATTGGTTATAGCATGATACTTTATACATTTCCTATATAATAATAATAATTTATAGAATTCTTCGATTAAAGAATATCAACAATAAATTATAAAGAAAATCGGCCCAGTTCCTAAGAATAACCGCAATCAAGCATACAAACTCTTCAGATTTTTTTTGTTATTGTGTATGGGTGTATTAAATAACTTCCATACATTTCCGCAAACTCCAACATTATTGACTCTACTAAATTCCATAAAATATTGTGCAATGTGTTCTTTGTGGTGAAAATAACATTTTTATAACACTATTAGCTGAACCCCGTGTTACCCGCGGTTATTGTTGTACCGCGAGTAACGCTGCGGGACAAAGTTAGTCTAAAAAAGTAGCCTAAGTTACTCCCTTGATCATCAGCTGCCTGCCAGTGAAAATCCCGTCAAAATCGGTGCAGCCATTCCAGAGATTACCCGGAACAAACAGACAGACAGGCAGAACGACAGACAGACAGACAAAAAAATTTTCAACTACATTTTTGGTATATATACCGTGTATACATACACAAGCATTTAGTAAAAGCGGTTATTTTAATATTACAAACAGACACTCCAATTTTATTTATTTGTATAGATATATTCAAATATCGTATATAAAACGTTTTAGAGATTCATTTATTTACCTAGAAATACATTTCGCTAATATTCGTAACGGGTTTAATGGAATTACTGTCAGCAGCGAAGCACAGTTCACAACTACGTTGAAGCAATAATAAATTGCTTTAAAGTCACTAAAGTTGCATGAAATAGTACCGTGTCCCTTTTGCTGTCTGTCTTCCATATATTTATAGTAAAACTAGCTGAATCCCGCGGTTTTACCCGCAGTTATTGTTGTACCGCGAGTAACACCGCGGGACAAAGTTAGTCTTAAAAAAAGTAGCCTAAGTTACTCCCTGGATCATCAGCTACCTGCCAGTGAAAGTCCCGTCAAAATCGGCCCAGCCGTTCCAGAGATTACCCGAAACAAACAGACAGACAGACAGACAGACAGACAGACAGACAGACAGACAAACCGACAGACAGACAGACAAAAAAATTTTTAACTACATTTTTGGTATGTGTACCGTGTACATACATATGCATTTAGTAAAAATTGGTTATTTTAATATTACAAACAGACACTCCAATTTTATTTATTTGTATAGAAGATGAGCTTATAGCAGTAATACTAATCAGTTGCATTACGTAGTACTTAGGAATACTAGACTGCTTGAGTATTTTAAAATAGTCAATGAAGAACGAAAAGTAGTGGGAACAGATTCCTCTTCAAATGACATTCCACGTCCATTCTGAAATATTTATTATTATACTATCATACTAATAATAATCAGACATCTGACGCACAACGTCATTTACTTTTAAGCTAAGCAAAGAAATCTTGATTCACTGATTTAATACTTATATACATTTTTGTAAATACATAGGCATTGTACATAGAAAACACCCAAACTTCAAAACAAATATTTGCTGATTATACAAACATTTGGTACGGTCTGGGAATCAATCTTTAAAATCGTTAATTTCGTCAATTATAGTTGTGCTTGGAAAATACTACAATGGGGCCTACGGGCTTTTCAGCTAAGCAGATAGCAGAGAGTCGGATCTTGATGTTTAGTTTGTGCAAAATAGAAGAATTTCTGTAGAAGATCACATCTCAAAACCTTCGATGTAATCGCTGATCGTGGTTAGCTTTATTTGACGCCCATGCCTTGGCCCCGTATCTGAATATGGAGAATACCATGTCTGTCACTAGTTGATTTTGGTTTTGCGGGAGATATTTAGATCTTTATATATTCGTTGTATGTTATTATGATCTTTCATAATATTATGACTTTAAATAAGATATATCAACTGTAAAGTACTAATAAATTGAAATTTACATACAGAACTTAATTTATATTATTGTTTTAGAAGTGCCACGCTTCGAAGATAGTCTTAACAACCTAACGGTATCGTTGGGAAGAGAGGCAGTATTCACTTGTGTGGTCAATGATCTCGGCTCCTACAGGGTAAGTATTTCCATCATTTATGTGTATTATCATGAGATGTCCAAATAAAATTCGCAGGGTCGATTTGATACTTTATACTAAAATTTCACAATTACAGTTCAATTTATGCTGTTAATAAAACATTCAATGAAAACGGTCAAAATGCGTCCATATGCGTCTATATTTATATCGATCAATATAATATTTAGCTTTGCATAATTTAAACTTTGATATTACTGGAAAGAAACCAATAACACAGTTGAAACAACAGATTTAGTCCATTTGCTCTTTCTAGTATATTTCTTTAGGCATGAATTTTTTAAAACTTCGATAATTAAACGTGCACTCTGTACTAATAGTATTCATATATCAGTTGCGTAATGCTTACTGCAAATTTAGAGATAAACATATAATGAGTCTTGCTTTAAATACCTTTTTTTTTAATAATAAACAAATCTTTATTTCTCACTCACATACCTTGTAATCGGTACACAGGTGGCGTGGTTACGCGTGGACACGCAGACTATCTTGACGATTGCCACCCACGTCATCACCAAGAATCACCGTATCGCAGTAAATCACAGTGATCGCAGAGTATGGTTCCTTCACATACACGACGTGCGACAGTCAGATCGAGGCTGGTATATGTGCCAGCTTAACACCGATCCAATGAAGAGTCAAACCGCCTACCTAGACGTAGTAGGTACGTAATCTTATTTTAATAAACCATTCGTGCCTAAGTGTGGGTTGGTCTGCAATCAACCCGAGCGTATGGTATAACTAATTTGTTTATAAAAGCGAATATGTACTTGTGAGGTTCATAATTAATCATATCAAATATCAAATTAAGTTTGAACGTTGTTTAACTATGTAGTAAATTTTCGGGCATACCTATTTTTTTGAACGTGTATTTTTAGACGTAAAGTATGAATATTAAATTAATGTGTAAAGTTTCATGATTAGGAGTGTGAATTTGCACAGTTCCACCGGATATTCTGGACTACCCCACGAGTAGTGATCAAGTGGCCAGGGAAGGTGCAAACGTGACTCTAAGATGTGCAGCTCATGGAGTGCCAACACCCACAGTTGTATGGAGAAAGGAGGCTGGTGACCTGTTGCCTACCACTAATTTTAGTGACACACATAGTAAGAAACATGATTTATATCTAACCTTAATAAATTTAGAAAGAAATGGGAAGTCTCCTACTTGTAATTTCGGTCACAATTTTATAACGTAGTAATATTGGCCACTTAGTGAAACCATTCACGATAAAACCTTGAGTATTAGAAATGTCTTTCATTTTAAGTAAAATAAAGTCAATCGTTTCAATTATTTAACAATCTATTATTTGTAAACATTTAAAACTGATCAGTGACAAATTATATTTATGTATTCTTCTCCCATTTTTTAGAACGTGAAATATCTACCCATATTAATTTAGTCATTAATGACATTACGTATTGGAACCTGAGCATAAAATACTTTATTTAATCGTATGCTAAACAAAACTAGTGTTTCTTGGTAAGTTCTAAGGCATTTATGATCTGTTTTTGTTTGTTAAGATTCCTCTGTAAATGGCGCTGTACTGCAGTTAGTAAAAGTATCAAGATTACACATGGGGGCCTACCTATGTATTGCCAGTAACGGAGTCCCACCCTCAGTCAGTAAACGTGTTATGCTTGTTGTACATTGTAAGTAACTTTTTTAAACCACTTTTTTCCACTGTGGGAGAGCCACGCTTTGGCATGAATGGGCTGGCTCAACCGGAGTGATACACACAGCTTCACGGTGTGAAATAGCGCTTTCTCTGTGTTTCACCGAGTGAGTGAGGATACCGGAGGCACATACACCAACCCCTCCCCACATCCTTTTTCCCCATCCCCCAAAGGTCGGCTATACACTTGTGGCGCCTCTGGTGTTGCGGGTGTCCGTGGGCGGCGGTAATCGCTTACCATCAGGTGATACGTCTGCTCGTTTGCCCCCTATACCTAAAAAAAAACTGATTCCTGTCACATATAAGATAGGCTTGTCAGTTTTCATAAATTTAAACCTAATTCTAGTAGTAACTGAAGCAATTTTTTTTTTATGTTTTGACCTGCCAAAATGACTCTACTGTGCCTGATGGGAAGCATAAGCAGAATCCAAGAGTGGTGGTCACCATACTGCGAATGCAGACAATGCAACAATGCAGCATGGTGACGCACACTATGGCGGGCTAGTAATGCTTCTGCACCATTGGGCCTCCGGTCTCGTACTCACCAACGAAACACGACAGCACGATCGCTGTCATTTTACGTTAATTTTCTGTGCGAGGGTAGTACCCGGTCGAGACGGCCCGTTCGTGCTGAAATCAGTGTGGCTCTACTACCTTGCATTTCCGAATAATTCTACAATAGACTGTGCAAAGCCGGATTTGTATAGGTAGAAATAAATCTTTCAGTATATTATACACTGTTGTGGTTTGCTAGCAAAGTGCAGAAACGTGTGTTGCCAGTATTGAAACCCAAATCTGTAACCGCAACTAAGCTAATTTCAAGTAAATTACGTGAATGGGCTGTCTCAAGATCTTTATTGCAAAATCTGTTCGCATCTAAATTTTCTTTGGACATGTCCATTGTATGTTGAATTAAAAAGTAATTTATTTTTCAGTTCCACCAATCATGACTATACAAAACCAATTAGTGGGAGCAAAAGAAGGAGACACTGTTCATTTGGACTGTCATTCAGAAGCATTTCCTAGATCTATTAATTATTGGACGATAAATGATCAAATAATATCGCAATGTAAGTTTTATAAAATCAAATTAACATTGTGCGTAGTTTATTTAGATCTAATAATGTACAAAATAAAAATATTCACCTTACAGCAGACAAAAGATTTGAAATCACAGCAGTAGAGAAAGGATACGAAGTGGATATGAGGCTAAAGATTAAAAAAGTTGGCAGACATACTTTCGGTACATACAGTTGCATATCAAAGAATTCTCTTGGAGACACGGACGGGACAATAAAATTGTACTGTAAGTATCACTGAAAGTATAAAGTTTTGTTTTCTGTGATAAGAAATACTCCTTTAATGTTGAAAGCGCTTAGATGCAAAAGTTAATAGTGATACCGTGTAACTTGATATTTTGACAAAAAGCGAGGGAAAGGTAGTCTCTCGAGATATTAGGAGCGTTTCTGAGCGAGTTTCCTATTACAGCTCTGTCCGGTAAATTCGAGGAAATGCAGTACAACGAGTTGGGTGAATCAGACGAAGGTCCCGATGTCAGCGAACTGGAAGCGCTCAAGAGGAGCGCAGCGTCAAGAACGTACTTTCTATACGTGTTCTTCGTAGTCATTTACGTTGTATTATAAAACTACTTTGTATATAAATTATATTGTTACAATAACATTTTAATAATCGTTTTTATAATTGAACACCCAATTCTCAAAAAGTTTCTACTTAGTATCAATCACTCTTATGCTTTCCATTGCTAAATTCAGTTCATGCACCAAACAAATACACCTTCCAATATTTACCTAGTAATATGCCAAAATCTAACATAGTTTACGTGGTTTTTAGAATTCTCTTGTAACAGTAAAGTACAAAAATAAATGTTAAAAGAATCGTAAAACATGAGTCGGGATGTGTGAATACAGACGTCACTAACATCATATATCATGCACGAGGTGTTCTGGAAGTTCTATATTTCATGTTTGTCGTCGGACCGTCTAGCTCGGGGAGGACCGGGACGACACCTGCGCTTCGGGTGAGACAGCGCAAAACACCGCTTCACTACTCGTGTCGACAACTTACTGTAAAAATAACAGTTACGGCCACTTTGCAATAGGAATGTTAATTTGTTACATGAGACATTCAAAAGTATCACATAGTCTTTTTCAACAATCGTTATTTGATGATACGTTTTTCGCGCTCCTTGTGGAATACTACCTTTACACCGTACCTGAATGGGTATCATTAGAATTCATTTCGCACACATCCGATACTTATCGTTGTTGTGCGGTATATTTACATAACTACATCAACTCGTGTACGAGGTTACGTTACGATCAATATTAAAGATATTAAAACTATATTTATACCTCCTTCATACCTCCTGATCTGAATTTATCTTATGTGAGACTTTGTAAATGTTTAGTTTCGAGTCGAACATAATATAATGTTGGTGTAAGCAAAGGGTAAGGGATTTTAATGATAGCAGTCGTAACCGTAATTTTTTATTTCGTCTTTCCTTTTTGGTTGATCATTAACCTCGGGAGAGGGTAATGGGCAGTTTGGGGAAGCACCTTACAGATGAACTGGCAACAATTGAGGGCATTTGTTGTAGACATAATGCATTAAATTAATTGATTCACTGTTGTCAAACGTGGTGTGATTAATGATCAACATCAATTTACCTAATATAATCTAATTAGTCTAGTGATATTCATCGTCGGTTTTAATATTATTAAGTATTAATATTTCTCTAATCCAATCTATTTTGACGAAACCACTTGGTAATAAAGAAGACAAGAAATACAGGAGATCATTTATGAATAGATGACAACTATACAATATTACCACCATAAATTATATGGGCCCCTGTCATCTTTCCTTGGCTCGATTTATTCCTCCTTTCTGTACATCTTTAGTCGTGTTACAGCAACAGTTAGTAGCTTTTCCGTTTAGTTATATTACAACTAAAAGCGTTCGTGGTCTATAATTTATTGGACATATCGATATTATACGGACCTAACTTACTCAAATGAAATAAATGGTATAGAATTTGAAACTTTCTTTGGGGTTGATGATTAAACAATCCGTAAAGGTACCGTACGTATCTTTATACAATTGTTTCATATATTTTAATATTATTTCTTGCTGATTGGAAGACAACTAAACTTTCCTTATTTTAATATAAAACTATATGTCTATGTATCTATATAAACTTAAAATATTAAAATTCAACTGTGTTTTTTTGATGAGCCTGTTGTGTCCCACTGCTGGGAAAAGGCCTCTCCTGAAACAAAAACAATCCTCTTCCCTCTTGCCAAGGCCAGTTCCGGCCGGCATCTGTGTATATTCTAAATAAATGAACGAGAACCCGACAGCAAATCTCTTCAAAATATACTTCACATACCTTTGTATATAATATCTCAAATCAATATTCTGTTTGCACGTAATTTACTTGAAAGGGTCAGGAAAAGGCAATACATTAAAACGAAGTTTAGTCATTCCATCTATGCTTGTAATAAAGATTGCTGCACGCATAAGTACATTTTCATAAACCGATATTGGTAGCATATCACGTTCCTGTATCTGGAATAAATATTTGTAAATCCATACTAATGTTGTGTATTCGAAGGTAGCTCTGTGTGTCTGTCACACCTTGCACGGCTAAACCGTTACACCGATTTAAATGAAATTTAACATGGGTATACTTTGATTCTTGAGGAAGGACTTTGGCTACTTTTTACGGCAGGCAGGTACCGAGGTACGCGCGGGCAGAGCCGCGGATAAAAGCTAGTTGTAATATGAACATAAGTGTTGAACACTCCTTTTGTATTTTTTTCAGAGTAGGCAACTTTTTTTTTTATTCATTTAAATAAGAAAAACAGTATACATTAATAATCATAAAACACCCATAAAACCCTTATAGGTTTATCTTGGGTGTAAGTGTACATTCCTCAGTTCATTTATTTGATACAAACCAAATATTTGTTTAATAATATCTACACGCATGGTATAAACGAGTAATCAGATACATATAAGATTATAAAAAATTGTTGGTAGCACCTACAAGAATTAATAGGTGCAGGGTAGGTAGGCGTAAAACTATTTCTAGTGTTTGACCGGTATAGTTGTTTATATTAAACGTTGCTCAGTAATGATTGTTAGCTATTACGTTATTTAAACTAAACTAAAACTAAAGGAGCATTAAACGAAATCAATTCATTTCACATAAAAAGATAACCTAAATGGCCTGTCAATTGAGATTCTATTTTTAATGAAGCATTCAAATTGAAATTTAGGATAAAGGATGACAAAAAGGAACGATTTTTTTTTCTAATTAGTTGCGGTCTCATTTTCCTTATGATTTCATTCTAACACGCATAATATAGTGATTTCATTTTATATAAATTGTTTTTTATGTATTCATTATAGTATAAATTATGTACATTTCCTACTCTTCATTATGAGAAGTGGTAAAAACTTGGTTCAGATTTTCTTAAGATGTTTTGACTTCAACAACTTCACTTCAACTAGCAACTTCAAGTCACCAAGCGGTGAAATACAAAAATCGTTGTAGATCTCAAGACATTCCTAGATTTTTTTAGAAGTCCATTACCACTGTGATGCGAATCAGTGTTAATTTATACTAATCGAGATAGATCAGCTATCGAGGAAGGATATAGTCTATACATCACAACGCTATGACCAACAGGAGCGGAGTATCAATTAATAATGTAACAAAAACGGGGTAAGATTATTCCTTCTTAGAGTTTCCATAACGTGCGCTGCGTAAACGATTAAAGTTACGCATCAATAATGTACGAAATAATTATTCCACCTTTAAAGATTTCAAAAAATCATTGAGGGTTGGTTCATTTTAAAGTTTTTTTTTATGTTAAACACTTCTTTTCACACCACAACATCACACTATTCGTTTGATAATATATACGATGCATGTCATACACCATAAACACATAATTGTCTTGTAGTAGACATGCAAACACATAGACACAGTTTTATAGTAACTAACGTTAGAAATATATAGGTAAACACTTTTTCTTTTCAAAACGCATAATTAGGTTCCATCGCGTCTTACTTGGTCTAAATTGAAAAGGTATCCAGTTCAGGTAACAGAACTCCAAAGGCGATTGTCACGATTCCGAAGGGTCCGGATGCATTCAGAGCGCACAAATGGAGCCATTCACTTTGAATCAGATACAGAATTACGTTGTTCGTGATCTGAAATTTCTACTAGACACCGCTACAGTTAAATAAAGCCATAAAAGTTTAATATATTTGAGCCTTTGATTACTGTTTCGTGCTGTGAAAATTGTGATACAAACCCTAATTTTCTGTATACGTACGTGTAGTGTATTGAATTTCCTGCATGTTAAAGAATATTTATTGCCTATATAATTTTGTTAATCGTTAGATAGATATAGCGTATTTTTGAAGTAAAAACTTCTTTAGGCGCCCTGAGCACTTTTTGGGTAAACAATAATCATGGAACTCGCGTCATCATCACGAAACACTTTCCATTATCATATAACTCATGGAAAGTGTTATATGTAATATATAATAATAACGAATGGAGGTATATCTATGTACATATTATACATTTAGACACAGTTTGCATATAGCCTATATGTATACTGTGTTTATATGTGTAATTTTTGGGTGAACAAAAAACGTGAAACTCGCGTCATCGTAACCGCACGCTTCCAATAAGCTATATGTATATAGATATACCTCCATTCGTTATTATTATACATTAAATAAATACAAGGAGTATACCTCTCTACACAAATGTATATGCATATGTGTACTTAGTTTTCACTTCTATCGGCAGTCCTCAAAGACTGTCCCGCATTTTTTGCGTACTCTTTCTTCCAGTGCGTAAATCCTCTCAAATATGGAGGATATTTATCAATAATGGTAGGGTGGTTATGACGATCTCGAACCAACTAAAATCTTACGTGGTCTTGTATGCCAGACAGACAGACAGACAATAGACAGGGAATCTGATATTATCTAGAAAGTACATGGCGGACTTAATGCCCAGGGCATTCTCTACCAGTCAACCTTAGGGTATTGTAGCAATCTTGTGAAGTAGGCGCACATAGGTTTCGTACCTAACTAAAATATACACTATACAGCATTACGAGTATAGGTTTATATGCAAATACGACAAATACGTAAAGAATATAAATAAATATAATATTACATAAACATGCAAATATATTTACATTACATTCATACATGTACAATAATAGAAATGTGTTGGAGTGCTATCGTTACGATGACTGCCATGCGAAGACTCCTCCAGTGAGAAGGAGGTCATGTACCTTCTTTTTAATAATGAGACGATTAGTGGACATTCTTATTTCAAGTGGTAGCGCATTCCAGAGTAGAACTGCTTGAACAAAGGACGAAGAGTTCACAAAGTCAGAATATTTGTGTTTTGCTAATGTTGTTTTACTAAATATGAATAAAGAAATAAAAAAAACAGTAATGGTACTTCCCATCTAAGGCACTAAACTGAAGAATTATTTTTACCCAAAGGAAAACCGCATTTGAGCAGGAACACTGCTATTATTCAAAACTTTTATGGAGGTTTACACCCTTTTCAATCCCCTGTGGGTAGCGTTTTCCATTTTTCTTCTATAATCTGTTTTGAAGTTAGGCTGCTAACATACGCTTGGACATGACTTCTGTTCCGAAACACTTTCAATCTTTTGGTGAAACTGTCATCACGCCTCTTTTGTCTGAAGACTATTTTTATTAAAACCAAAAGGTTACTTAACCGTTAATCCAAATGTATAGTTCATACCAAAGAGACTTTATGTATCTAATATAATGATAGTAAAATATTGAGTCCTTAAAATATATGTAATATGTACTTAATAGGATACCCTGCTAATGCTATCTATAAAATTGTAATGTCATATGCCTTAAGCTGAAGAATGAAATTGAAACACGAAATCTGAATGCACTTTTGGTAAATAAAATTAACAAATCAGCCGTACAGAGGTAATAAAAGTTCTGCAATAGTCGTTAAGATTACATCGTATTCGACACGATATTTCTGTTACTCGCTAGCAACACGATTTCAATTTCATACAACCACAAGCAGTGTGGAAATTGGAGGCAACACGTCGCTTAATTTCACTAAATCGTTACAATTTGTGAGCGAAATGAACCCCCAAACACTTAACAGAATTATATTGGACACGCACCAACAGCGACGGAAGGTTCTCATGAAAAATGAAAATGTTCGTGAATTTATTTTTACGATTAAATTAAATAGTAAAAGTTGAGCGTCAGCTCTCACTGAGCATCTAACTCAATAAGCGTGCAAGCGTAATGATCATTTACTAAATAAACGTGAATAGTAAAGTAAGTAGAACTTATGGGTTAGGTTAAGCGAGAGTTGTACCATCAATTAGGTAAGTAGAACTGTTCTATTAGTTTCATGAACTCGGTTCTTAGTTTCAATCTATACATTAACTGCTTTATTACGTGTCTATATACCACTTAAACTTTTCGTTTACTTCATCTCTTCATCATCACTAAATGACATCAACTTTTATTTTATAACAAAGTACTTTTGGAACTGAATTGCTTGTCAGGTTCTATGTTTCAATCTTTGTTACTAGTTGTTTTTCTTTTTTTACAGCATAATATTTATTTTTATGGCTGCTTGAAAAGCTTGATCTTTACCGTTCTTTACCATGTATATGAAAACCAGAAATAAAGATATTAGAGTGTGTTGTAAATTACTATTTACTACATATTAAGTAATTATTACAGATATTCTCATTAAAATATCTATCGAAGAACCCAAGCCGCTAACAAACAACAATAATAAATACTATGTATCAGTTGTCACAAAGTGTCGACGGGTTCCGACTATATACTTTCACCTTCTAATAAATTGTCTATCGAATTCAGGATACTGTTGTAATTTTATCTATATGAGGCCCTAGTTTACAATTAATTTAATAAAGCTGAGTACAAAATTATTTCATTGAAGTGATTACAGAAACCTGGGACTGGTGCGTCTAACTCTGACTTACTTTAATTAGTTTCTCTTTACAGCTTTTATATGTTATACAAATGTATATAAGTCATTTTTTTTTCATTTTTTATATATTAGCTTACTAAAGTGACTCTATCTTGCCTGATAGAAAGAGCATGTGCAGAGTCAAAAAGTGGGTGGTCTCCATGCTCATTGCAAATCCAGGCAATGCAGCAATACAGCCTGTGACTCACAGTAAGGCGACCTATTGAGATATCGTCTGCATCATTGGACCTCCAGTCTCACACACACCTAAAAACACCAGAGCACGAAAGCTATCATTTTAGGTTTGTATTCTTCTATGAGAGGGTGGTACCGCCCCGGTCAAGCCGGCTCATTCAGGATGAGATCAGGCTGGCTCCACCACCTTGGGCTAAATGACTACTACATTACTTTATAGTCTGGTTCATTAGTTGATGAAATGTCAATGCGCATTTGATCAAATTATTCATGTATAAAGTTTCTGTGATAGAGGAAAGTAAATGATTTATAGGAATTAGGAATTTCAGCATTTCATGCTCAAGCATTCACATTTGATAGCAACTTTTCTTAAATTTTGTATGATTGATTTGTTCTGCGTGGAGTATTACATAAATAAAACAATATTTGCGCTTCCACTACTGGAAAATGTAATCATTATACGAGTTGACTATTACTTTCATTGAAATGTTAATTTTTTTTGTGCTAAGTGTGGATTTCTCAGAGGACGCAATTTTATTTTGTAGATATGAAGGTGTCAGTGTAAAATTAAATTCAAGTTTGTACGGTCGAAACCCTTGTCCCCCCGACCGCCATCTTGGAAGAAGGGGTGCAAATGGTTTTTGTGGTTTTTCTGTCAATTGATGATGAATGAAAAAAAATGTGTTTGTCTCACCTGTCTCTCACCCATCCCTCCCAGCCAAGGCTCTAAACAACAATTGGTTATGTATCAGAGAACAAATTAAATTTAAAAAGACAGAACACCACGTTTCGACTGTAAAAAAATTTTATTAGCAAGCCATGCCATTAGATTATTCAATAAGTTTATACTCTTAAAGACAAGAATCTTCGCACATTAAACCGCTAAGCCGCTGTCATAGTTTTCTAAACTTAATTGTTTTACAACTATTGTTTCTGACAGATCAATAAAATAATTGTTTATCAATAATAGTTGATAAATGATTAGTTATCTATTAACACTTGATCTAGTTAGGAAGATTTGACATTCAATCAAAAACAAGTGCCGCTCTGACGTCCAAATCTAAGACATTTCCACTTGTTTTGTGTCAGCGAATATCAAGCTAATATTTCTTAGTACTCGACATTTTGTCCATAAGACTTTCGAGAATATTAAGCAAATATCTTATGTTGAATTTTGTCGTAATATCCTTTGTTGTAATGTGTATAGTGCATACTGTACGTATGTTTAACAGTTTTATAGATGAAGATAAAGGATAAAGAAAAGCTATATAAAAAAATTTGTTCAACGTGCCATAATAATGTAATTTATTATAATAATAATAAATAAATATTTCGAATATCTGAAATGCTATCCTAATTAATCCGCCATCTAACTTATACTCATCAAGCAGACACACAACATACAGCAATTTGGTCCAACCCGCGTATCGTAAACGAGACCTCAGCATACCAGTCGCATACCTGCCACTGCGCCACTGAGGCAGTCTATTAATAACATATATCTTATAAATGAAAACCTTTTATAAGATTAGGTTACAACCAGTATACTCAAATAAATTTCTTTTACATTATGAATTTTATTTAAATAGGAAAATGACGCTACATACATTTTGCAATTTGGAAAGGCATGATGTATGCATCGTGAAAGTGGCGCGTTAGTTGAACTACTCGTTAGTTTCAGCATGATTTACTAACACACAAGTACCGGGTAAATATTCTTCACATTTTGAAACCTAATTAAAATATATTTAAAACGTGAGCGCGAAAGGCTCTCATCTTTTTCCACGCAGCATTCTCGTGCATTTCCTCAATGAATACATTCCGAGAATTTTAACACACATAATTCAGCATAGTGAATATTATTACTAGTCAACCAATCTCTAATAGATTTACCAGCTTGAATGTCTTATTTTTTTAACCATACAAATACACAAAATTGAAATATCTGTTTAGTGAATTGTAAGTTTTCGTTTTAGTAACTAAATAAAAATAAATCAAAATGATTTTCACTTTACAAAGTTAACGCAAAATGGGGAAGAAGATACATAGATATTTATTTTAAATTTAGATCATGATTTCATTCTAGGATTATACATGCTAATGCACGTGCTTGAATGAAATTACATGTAGTTGTAAACGCGCGCTAGAAAACGCGCATTGAGCGTTCATCATCTGAACATGGCCTAATTCTATACTTCTTTTCTAAAAGCATATAGCACGTGAAAAATCTAGATTAATATACCGTGCCATAAAAATTAAATATCAGTGTTTAGCCCGTCGGCGAGATAAAGCTAAAGATTGTGAAATTTCGCAAAAGCACCAGTTTGCATAAGTAGCCAGCCTTAGTCTTGTTTGAAATTATAATGGGCAATCAGCTTTTATTTATAGTGAGAAACTGAGAAAGATTTTTTTTATTTCTAACGCTATTTGTTAAACGTCTAAAATATAAGATTTAATATACAACAGTAAGTTTTAATTTTGTTCCACATTGCCTTGTCGTGAGATTCTAAAAGGAATTAATGTCAGTATGCATTTTGTTTCAAAACATTATTTACGAATTCACTTTAATACACACTTGGTAGGTACTTACATGAACTAAATTTACAGTAGGTAATATGTGTTGCATATTATTAAAGCAAAATGTGGGAAACTTTGTAAGCTTCACAATTTTAAATTCCTTTTTTTTTATTTCAAGATCTTAAACTGAGAAATAGGTGTTTCTGTTTAATTTTTCGAATTTAAATAAGTAAATAAATAACTGTCCATGAGGTGACATATCCTTAAGGCGCTGCGCAAACGTGTCACCCGTTGTTACTACTGGTCACCGTGATAGCCGTAGTTGCTGTGGTCGGTGGCGGCAATCGGACACCGGTCACTACTTCGGGCTACAATTAGTCGTTTGCCTGACGTCATGGATGGCTTGTGTCGCACACTGGAGACGGACACCGAATGCAACTCTGCGTTTGCGCAGTTCAGCTTGCGTTTGTAAGGAAATTTGTTAATGTTGCTTGTATCTTCAACTGACGACTTTTAGTTTCCAGTTACCGACACCGATCACTTTTTGATCGTCATGAGTGTGAGTTAAGTGGAAGCAATTGGACACAAAAAAATGTTAACGTATGCGCAGGGAGTGGATGATTACATACTGATTCTATAGATATCAAATATTCATCGGTAGCTTGTATCTGACACAATACGTTTGCGTCCTGCTTAAAGTTACAAATTAACAATACTAAGCGTCATTACCCCTGTTTATTCCGACGACTAAGGGAGAAAACAGCAGAAGACATCGGCACTGCAAGGAAAAGGTAAATTTGAAATAAACCCTATATCTACCTATCCGGCCAGCGTACTATAGTAGGCCATATCCTTCTTTCTAATGAGATGTTTATGTCAAACAGTGGACAATTAAAGACTGTTGATGATGATGATGTTTGATAGCTACGTACGCTATTGGGTATATTGATAGTTACTAAATGGATAAATCTACTTTACCTCTCCTCTCCGTTTACGGCCCTATATGCCGGGTGATATTCTAAACGCTATTATTATTACACTTATAATTACTACTATTACAATGCGTTTGATGGGTGACCGCTGGTGGTGTGGTACCAGGAGCGTCTCCGTGATTGGCAGTCGGTCCCGGTTGTTAACGTAGAAAAGCAGTCGTGAAGCTTAGTTGGAGGCCTTTGGGCGGCTTAAGAACATCCAACGGTAAGATTACGTAGCCACAACGTTGTGTTGCCAGTCCCCAACTATCACTCGGCCAGCGTGGAGACATTTTATGGCCTTAATCCACTCCTGGGAGGAGAAGAGATGGGTTGTTGAAGAATGCGCTTAGATATCTATTACACAAATAAACACATCCATAAAGGTTTTTGTTATACACATAATGAATGATGAAATCAATTCCCGCAATCCGTTTTCCTATATTCAGAGTACAACTATCATATTTCAGTAACAAAACTAATACGATGTGAATCTGTTATCTTGAATAACGATATAAAAATACAGTTATTTCCTATAACGTATGTGTGATTTGTTATTCATTTCAACTTTCTAATTTTGTATCTGTTTTTTTTGTGATTTTTTTTGACTTTCTAAAAAATCTTAATCACAAAATGATTTCATGTAATAAGTAATGTTTATTTCAAATCGTCACCGACAAATATTTGAAAAAAGAATAATAAAACCAGTCCTTAGACCACTAGCTGCATAATTTATCTATCATATTTTTTACTCTTTGAGCTCCCTGTTCTGACAAGTAGTCATTATCGTCAACCTATGATTTTTAATAATCCGTTTGTTTAACTAATTATTTAATTAGGGACTACACTTCTTCCTCCACTACACACGTACCTACCACCGCTACTGTACCAAAAATCTATAAGGACACAGAACCTCATGGCAGCGCACTCCCTCCGACTCCAGGCCCTTAGTAAAATATCTGGCTGGACCTTAACATGAAGCCTACAGAAGTCACGGAAGTCCTGCCTTGAGTCTATTCTTGCATCTTACGCTTGCTATAAGAGCTATAATATCTCTGACTTTTATTCAATCATAAAATTGCAGCTATTTTGTAGAATTGATGCCCTGAAACGTGGCAACGAACGCTATTATAGATTTAAAAAATGTATTCAACTAACATTATTCTGAGATGATTTACCAACTTGCTGCAACTAAATACGCAAAAAGAATGATCTTTAAATTAGTTTTCGTAAGGTCTCTAAATTTGAAAATCGACTGATGGTGGTTATAATTAAAGAAAATGAGATCTATGCATGTAGATAACCTTTCCACGATTAAAATTTTACACAATAGTTGCATTATACAAAAGCACCGGACAGAATCCGTTTCAATTGAGGCGCTCATAACCAAACTAACAACCCTTAAATCAGACAAGTGCCTTGTACTTATTGTCATCATAATACAATCTTAACAGTCCCAACTCATGTATAAAGCGGTGCTAATAAAAGTGCGGTCTTACTGCTTTAATTTACTTTTAAAATCAAAATAGATATTACTTTTATAAATCAAGTTGTTCGAAGTTATTTGAAATATTCTAGCATTTACCATGTCTTTGCATTAGTTTGCATTGTCCCTTACTACATTAATGTTAGATGCGACTCTAGAATAAATACTGTAATAGAAAAAATACTGTTTCAAACATATTAAACATCTGGATGGTTCAAATATTAAAACAGTATTATTCAAAGAGACATGACAAACACAAACACAACATGATAAAACCTTAGCCTCAGAAACTCTATGGCAAGTATAAAACAGAAACAAAAGAAAATAAAGAGAATAGTAACAATATGCCAAATACTATTCAAGCTTACCCACTATTGTCAGTTGTCTGCCAATAACCGGTTGGAATAGAATGACGATAGGGTAAGTATACATCGTCTATTGAGCTCTGACATCAGTAAATATATCCGTGTATATACGTTGACAGAATCAACGCAACAATGCGGTCGTCGACGTCAAATAGCTTCCTGGAGAGCATTGTTTATTGTTGAGAGTTCTTATTTATACTGCAATCATACTAAAGCATTGATGATTAAATTATTAAATAGAAGTTTAACAGCAATTAATAAAGAAAAGGATATAACAAAATCTAAAATAATTTAATTATTTTTACTAAGCCACAAAAACTAAAGAAGACTCCTAATTTGATATAATGCTCTTCAAGATACAAAAATAAACGTTTTTACTTACAGAAATATGATTCAAAACAGATATAACTCCGACACTCAGAAGTTACAAACCAACTTTTTAAACATTTAAGTAACCTTCAAGTTCATAACTCCGTCCATTGGGAAAAAATAGTTAAACGATTGCATCACGTCATTTGCCAACTTTAGAAGTAACTGTTCTAAATTATTTGGGAGTCTTTTCACGGGATTATATTTAAAAAAAACGGTAATCTTTGGGGACTACCGGCAGAAGTGAAAACTAAATAACTTGTGAGTTATATCGTGGAGGTATTAGATCTATAGATGACGCTAGTTTCACGATTTTTGTTCACCCAAATAATACACGTCATATATACACAATATACATACCTATATAGCTCATGGTACACACCCAAAAAGTGGTTAACGCGCCTAAAGAAGTTTTCATAAAAAAAAACAAAAATATTTATCTCTCATTGTTTAGATTGGAATCTTTCTCTAATTTTAACTATGGTTTTATTTAGGAAAATGTTATAATGTTGTAAATTAAAGAAATAAAAGAATTAGATTCTATAAGAAACTCGTATCATATGTCTCATAACAGAACGTTCATGTGTTAAAGGATGATAGTTTTATTGCGAGCCGTACAACGGATATTGCAGGCAGAGTCGGCGAATAAGTCGTTCGTACTTAGCTAATAAACTTAATTTCCAATTAGAGAAAATCGCTTTTTCACGACTTTTCCACTGATCAGCCATTATGAAAGCTCCGTAAAACGATTGTGGAAAATGTCGGACTCGATGTACTAAGCACTCGCACAATCTTTATTGGAAATAAATTAAAGCTGGCGGAAAAGAATTTGGTCCCTTTGCTTGTTTGCATCAGGGACGTTATTCAAAAATGAATAGCACAAAATCTCCATAATATTTTTCATGAGAACGGAGTGGTATTGCGAGAAAACACATGCGTTTTATTAGGTTATATTTGGGACTATACTTTTTACCTTGCTCACCTTATATTGCTGTGCTTACGAAGAAAAAGTTTTGCCATTCCACCTCTATTTTTGCTGTTCGTTTCTGCCATAACTGATATAAATGAAGCATTTTAAAGACTTTATTCTGTTTATTTTCATAGGGCTGGTGGTAGTGTAACTAACAAATATAATAATAAGAAATAAATTGCTACAAAGAAAGTTCGACACTTTCCTGTTGTGAAGGTTATCTAATAAACAGGGCTATAGAAAAATAACCATTATTATAGAGCCATAGAAATATTACCGAAGAAACAACAATAAGCGAGTAATTAAAAGTTATTTACCTATACGGTTGGTTCGCGTGCAGTATTCTACGGACTAAATGAGGCTTACTATTTAACTGACATAAATACGTTCCCGTATCTAGCGGCAAACAAAGGCACCCTAAGTTAATCCGTTTTATTCCATTTTAATAATGTTTAGCTACAAATATATAAAGCCAAGTTCTCGTTTAAAAAAATTCCTTTCGCATTAATATTTGCTACTAAGGAAAAAGCTTAGTAAACGTTTTTATGTCTATTATGACTACGCAGTTTACTTTATTTATATAATTGCCTTCGTGTCGCAATGTTAGGTGATCTATTTTATTTTGAGAGTAAGAATATGAAACATAATAGCACGGCCTTTAACCTCGTGCTGTCACATTATTTTAAATCTAACAGGTTCTCTAAAAGTTTACTACAACTTTTCTACTTACATATACAGGTATAGTTAAGATTCTGTGTCTATTACTCAATCATATATATATATGATTGATTAAACATAAATAAAAGCACCTGAAAATTACGGTTTTGTAAGTGATTCGGACTGAATCTGTTTGGTAAGGGGTCAGGAATAAAGAGCATCACCACCCCTATTCATCTAATAGATGTCGTAAGAGGCGACTAAGGAAACAAACTATCATTGTAAAGACAAGATAAACTTAATTCTAGCATTATACCAACCCATCTCTCAAGCGTACGCTAAACCTCCTTCCCAAGGAAGGGCCTAACTCTAGCGGTTAACTAATAACATTTGTTAATGACGATGATGACTGTAAAAATCAATTATCTGACAGTTTCATCGCGGGATGGATTATATTTGGTATAATAATTTCAAGCAGAATGGCTCTAATATATATTTTTTAATAATAAACATTCACTTAAAATAATTTACATCAAAAATAAAACTAACATTTCTTTAATAGAACAGATCTTCTTAATTACACAAAAACCAACCTCAAACACATAGATAAGCTGATTTTCTGTGACTTTAATTACGTCATCCCAGTAACATTCCTAAAAAAAATATCTTATCGAAAAAGATACCCTTAAAGAGGATTTACGCAATTAAATGAAGATGGAAATCTTGATAAAGGAAAAATATTTATTCCTGTCTTTGAATAGAGTTTCAGAAATAATAACTCCGACATTATGCGGTTGTTTGAATATTTTAGTTCATCGATATAGCTTTTACCTTTTCTTTGTAACGAAGATGTCCTTCTTGCCGGGACTGCGTGAGACGTACAGACATTCCTTTGTTTTATTATTTCTTGACATACGTGATCAGCCTTGTATCTTGTAGTAGTAGACTGACAGGTCAAATCAGCTTCTCTTAATAAACATCAAACTGAAGTTTCAGAATTTTGTCCGAAATGAATATTAGAAATGGTATGAGTTTTGACTGACAATCTAAATACATTCTAGAATTAAATTCACTTGTACTTATTGTATATGCTTCACCTTTTATATACTTTTTTAAATAATATTAGATAAAATAAAGGTGTTAAGACAATTTTTAGTTTTACCGATAAAAAATCTTGATTAAAATGTGTACCTGATTAGTTATTTTCTTTGTACCTTGAATAGAACTTGAAATTAATATTTTTTTTATAAGGAACTTCGTTCCTGTCTAGTGCCCGTCGAAATCACACGACTTTTTTTAAGCTAAAGCTATCAAGCAAAATAATATTTGCATATCCTCGAACTCTAACAGTCTTTAAATTACAATATCACATACATATATAAATTAAACAGTTCGCGGTGAAAAGTGTAAATAAACGCTTGGACCCGGCATAATTTGTTAAGAATAAATAGTAAAGTAACTTAAAAATTGTAATAACATGTCAACCGCTATAAAAAAGTATGCAATATAACTTCAATATAAAAGGATGAAAATGTACTCCAACTATAGCACTTTTAAAACTTATGTAATAAATCGTAAAAGTAATTTTACTGCTTCACAATGCTGAAACATAAAATAATGCATTAATTTTTTGATTAAAATATTCAATGTTTTCTTATCGGTGTGCAAAAAATTAAATAAATGTTTAAATATTATATTTAAAAGAACACTTTTAATGAAGCAAATAGTTTGGTTGATTACTACATAAGGATTATGCATAGGTTATACATATTTTTTATTCTTACAACCGCAGGATGTGCTGCTAGCTTGGCCAGAAAAGGCAATTTTCGTACATATGCAGGCATCGACGAAAATACACAGAAATATCCTTATATAGTAGCCCTAAAGACTCAATATCCTGGTCTACACATTATCGCTACCGGTGCCCTAATAACACCGCAGTGGGTCTTGAGTGCTGCACATTGCCTTATGAAAGTATTTACTCATGTTCAATACGGAAATATATCATTACCACTAGATAGTACGGATTTAAAGAGTGAAGTGCTTCAAATGATACAACATCCACGATACAATGGACTAATGTCTAATGATATTGGATTACTGTTCGTGAATCCAATCGCTATGGCCAAGTATGCTAAATTATCTGGACTAGAATATCAAACACTAAGTGGTCTTTCTGCCGAGTACGCTGGGTTTGGAATGCTTTATTTTCCAAATCGTAAAACATATAGAAAAAACCATTACATACGACTCGATGAACATCATCCGCTTGTGGTGGGTACAGCTATTTTGAGAACCTGCAAAAATCCATTTGCATCAAATTTATTGTGTCTGTCGTCGAAGTGTGATGAGAAAGACATAAAATTGCCCGGAGATTCTGGAGGACCATTGATTGTAGATGACAAAATCGTAGGAATATCCTTAACAGTTACAGGCGCACTTCATATTCAAGCTTTCACTCCAACTAGTTCTTATATAACATGGATGCGATCAATTATTGTACCTGCACATGAAGATAAAAAAAGTACAGTGGTAGTAAACAGTCAACAAATAAGTACATAATATTGTTAAACAGAAAGACCAAAAACTCATAAATCCGCTTAGCTGATTAAATAAAAAGGGTTCAGGATCGGCGATCTTCACTTTAAAACATGCAATAATAAACCAACACCACAGTTCAATAATTTTGTAAGCTTAACTAGCTAACAACACTTATGGGTGCAGGTTACTATTATATTAAAGAATTCTACACAGAGCATAGTGAGCTTCTAACTCACTGATTCCATTTTTTCAGGAAACAAATTAATGACTCATGCAATATTTGTTTAAAGTATCACTAACTTCAAATTACACTAAGTTTTGTGAGTGTTGTAGTGTTCAATTGGTCCAATAAGTATTTTTGATCTTTCAACCTAAGAGATATAAATGTCGACAGGACAATGACATCAAAAAGAAATTGGAACTGTACTAGAACTACTATATCTCTAAAACTTCAATAATAACTATACAATCGTTTATTAATATATTCATCTACGAAAAGTTTCAGACTGTTCAATATTCTATAAATTACATTGTAGAACTTGAACCTAAAATAATTAGGTGTTCATTTGTTCAACTTGTCTGTAGGAGAGTATTATTTTCTATGTAAGATATTATCATGGCAGTCATAACATTAATAAGTACAATTAATAGTAATGTATCTATTTTTTAAGATATTTCTGTATTAAATACAAACAATTGTTTACTTTTTTCTTTAAATATTTATCTAGTTCTTCACACGTCCGATCTTTGTTATTGCTGGTGTTTATTATTTTCTTTGGAAATAATTGTGAGTGATCATGAAACCTGATCATAAGTGATCACATCTGTAACTCTAGAAGGCGTTGCCAGTCTTACTCGCTCCCTCTCTCAGAATCAGAGGCAAGAGATTTCGACTTCTGCTATTTAAAGTCACGAAAAGTTACCAAACACCATTTTTATGTAAGGCCATTCTATTACTCCGGTCGAGCTAGCCCGTTCTTGTTGAAATAATGGCTCCACCACGGTTACACCGCCCCATCACTATGATGCCTGAAAACCTGAATAAAGATCATATAATTTCTGCATAAATATGTAGTTTTATAGTATAACAACATTCATAATCTCATATTCTTTCAATTTATTTACTTTATACAATACTTCATAGATGCTACATCCAAGCACCACACACAATACAAGTAAGTGCTTCCTACGCTCAGGGAACTCAACACTTTATTGATCCACCACAACATAAACTGATCAATTCTATCTAATGTTGGTTGTTAGTAAGTTTGTAGTATCCTACAGTTGCAAAAATGATTATGATAAGCACGATCATTGATTGGTGTTTGAAAGTACTAGTGATGCACACATAAGTATATTTATCAGGAAAAGTAAAGTTAAAACTGTTTTGCAATGAAATAAAGGATAACGCGAAGATAATGTCGAGTCATCGTTCCTTGATTTTTTCAGGAGACTGATATAATTTTTTTACTTTCACAATTTTTTTTATAGAATTTTATTAACAATTCCATGATACTTTATAATTGGATGGGTCACATTAAACTTGAATAGTTTATAACAGATATCTATCTGTGTATGTATAACAATATTTTAATGAATATAAGCAAAATATTTAAGCTGTTTTTTTTTTATGTTTGACCCTGCCAAAATGACTCTACTCTGCCTGATGGGAAGCATAACCAGAATAGAAAGCCATGAGTGGTGGTCACCATACTCCCTGCGAATGTAGACAATGCAGACAATGCAGCATGGTGATCCACACTATGGCGGCCTAGTGATGCTTCTGCATCATTGGGCCTCCGGTCTTGCACTCACCAACGAAACATGACCGCACGAATTCTGTGCATTGCAGGTGTCCATGGACGGCGGTAATCGAATACCATCAGGCGATACAGATACGTCTACTCGTTTGCCTCCTATGGCAAAAAAAAAGTAAAATGAAGGTCATCGCAACTATAATCATTCATTTGTATGTTAAATTGTGTTTCTGTTGTTACAGTTCTTTACTCAAAATGTAAAATGCTTTTCAAAACAATTATAGCTATACCAGGTATACGTAATTGGCTGTATGTTGAAATATTATTTTTCTAATAATCTTAGGAGACATTTTCGCAAGCAACAATTAATTACTGATCATTCTGTATTAATATCTTGCAATAAGGAGCTTATGCCTTCGGTAATTATTGTATTACTTGTCTTGTAAACATGGGTGGTAGGTAGGTAGGTAGGTTATAAACATTATTTGAAACTAAAATCTATTTTTAACAGAAGAACTTATTCTCTGACCTGTGTTGGGTACACCGCCAACCTGTAACCTACGAGTATTATAAAGTTGAAGTGCCCTGGATTGAAATATCATATTCATATTTTAATATGATACATCTTCGTGCCTAATTTGGTTTTACATAGCTCTCCCACGTAAACCACAAAATTTACATCTTATGTTAGTGTGTTACGTCTATGATTTAAAATTGTGTGACTCTTTACAGATTTAAATTTATTTGATAGAATGCAATAGAATAAACTTTATTGTACACCAATTAATACAGTTATTTTTCTTGATATAGGGGGCAAACGAGCAGACGTATCGCCTGATAGTAAGTTTACATTTAGGAGCTGAGCAATATATTGACCATGCAAGTAGCGGCGTTATCGCTAAAAACAATTTTAACAGGCAACCTTTGGATGATCAAAGCGACTATGGAAAGATAAATTTTTGAGTAGTTTTAGTGTTAGAAATTAATAAAGAAAAGATTTAACTTCATTTAGGTGAAAATAAATAAATAATGAGATTTTAATACACATTAATTCGAACAAATAAATACATTTAAAATATGGAAATTATTTGATTTCATATTTTTAAAATTGCTTAACATGTCTTTTCCGAAAATGCTAATATTTTATAGAATTTTCATGAACTGTGTCACAATGATATTTAAATCATTAATACTCAGTAACAAATTACACTATACACTTTGTGTTAGTTCTAAATGTAGCACACATATGAAAGTCAAAGAGAAAGTCATTAGAGAGTGTGTTTATTTACGAAATTAGACTGAGTTTCTCTCACAATTCTCTATTACTTTGACGAAATTTTTGCAGTTTGAAGTATAAGGTCTATAAATCTTTTATGAAAGGTAGATAATAAATACATAGAAAGGAATTTGAACAATTAATAGCATTCTATTAAAATTCCAAGCAAACTACGCAGACAACGTCACTGCAAACAAAAGGATAACTTGAAACAATCCCTATACCAAACCGTCTGGCCAGAAGCGTGACGTAATAGCCCCAAACCTCCTTTCATAGGAGGTCTAAAAGTATAACCTTTGAGAATGCCATAAGGCGAAACCGGTCAGGTGTAAAAAGGAAATAAAATAGTGGAATAAGTACAAGTGAGTTTAATTCTAGAATAGACTGTTGAAGACTGTTGCTATGATATGATTCTTAAAAAAAAAACTAAAACCCAACTAAGACAAAAGCGGCGCTGAAAAAGCATGAAACAAGTTTGAAAAACCTTAGTCACGCGTTGTTATAGTGTTATGGTACGTTTCTATGTGTGTGTGTATGTACGTGCGACTTTAACTTTTCAAACTTGTTTCATGCTTTTTCAGCGTCATTCTTCGGCAGGGCCAAACATAAAAAAAAAAACATACTTACATACACACATAGCCTGTCAAAATCCTAAGCCTCCTTTGACTTTGCCATAGTAGGGTAAAAAATCGAGTACCACATTTATATTTCAAAATTCATTTAAAGGCATTTTGAGATAGTTGAAACGAGTATTTATAATCTTTTAAATTAAGATTTTTTAGTAAGGAATAAAAAAAAACATCGCTTAATGTTTCTGATACAGCAATAGAAGACAACGAAACTCTGATCTGAAACTACAAATATGAATGTGTATTTTAGTCGATCAAAGGTAAATCTATGTATTTCATTCTGACAATAAAAAATCTCTCAGAATAATCGAAGACAGGTTACGTCATTTTAAAAACATTTATTTATTTATTTATTCTTTATTGTACACAAATGGATAAACATTTTATATTTAAGGAAAAAAGACGTACAAAGGCGAGCTTAACCCAAACATGAGTTATCTTCCAGCTAACCGTAGAGTGCAAAGAGGATAGCAAAGATTGTTAGGGCGAGGTCATGTGTACTACGAGTAATAAGTAGACAGATGAAGCTGCATAATATATAATATATAGATGTAAAGATAGACATAAATACATACATATATACATACCAAGGGCCTGATCATTCAAGAGAGAGATAATATTCTCTGGTTCTCCTCCTGAAGACATTCAGAGAAGGACTGGTACGTATTTCCAGTGGCAAGGCATTCCACAGCCGCACAGCCGCAACACTGAAGGATTTGTCATAGTGACTTGTCTTATGTGAAGGGGTTCGAAGGAGAAGAGAAGAGGAAGAACGACAGAGGTTACTCCTGGGAACAAAGTACTCGATACACTCACGAAGATATGATGGAAAATTGGGATTGTGTAGCGTTGAAAAGAGTAAGGAGAGGATGTGGACATCTCGTCGCCGCCGATTAGGTAGCCAATTTAGTTTCCTTCGAAAATCTGTGACATGGTCGAACTTTCGCAGACCAAATATAAATCGGATGCACAAATTCTGCATTCGTTCAAGTTTGTCCCAGAGTTCTTCGGTAGCGTCGAGAAAAGAGACATCAGCATAGTCAAGAAGGGGAAGGAGAAGGGATTGAGAAAGTAGTACTTTAGTCTGAAAAGGAAGAAAACTTTGAAGACGTTTGAGGGAGTGATACGATCCAAAAAGCCTTTTGCTCACCTCTGCTATGTGTGTGGTCCATGAAAAATTGCAGTCCATAAAAATACCAAGATTTTTAACCTCAGTCGAATATGGAATAACAGTTTTATTATATAGTACCGGAGGAAGCGAAGTGTGGTCAAGCCTACAATACATGTACCTGCCACCAATAATGATGGCTTGAGATTTTGCAGGATTGACAAGCAACCCAAACGATTTTGCCCAAGAATAGATGTTAAGTAGATCATTATTAATGGCAGTGACAGCCTCCGCTAATTCATTAACCTTAAAATGGCGGTACAACTGCAAATCGTCTGCGTAAAGATGATAATGAGAAGAAATAACATTCGTGACAGCATTTATGAAAATGGAGAAGAGTAGAGGAGATAACACGCCACCCTGGGGCACACCCGCAACTAGATCACACCAGTTAGAGGATGTCTCTTCTGAACGAACCAGCTGCGAGCGCCCCCGAAGATAAGAACTAAACCAAGCAATTACAGGGTGAGAAACATTTAGAGACGATAGGATGCCTAAGAGGATGTCAAAATCAACAGAGTTAAAGGCGCTGCTGAAGTCCAGTAGTACAAGTACCGTTAATTGTTTATTTTCAATAGCGAATCGTATGTCATCTGTAATTTTTACTAATGCGGTGGTAGTGCTATGACCAGAGCGAAAACCAGATTGATATGGACTCAGTAGGCCGTTAGAGGAAAGATAACTGTTCAGTTGATTCCGGACAATACCTTCAAGCACTTTAGAAAGAATCGGGAGAATGGATATAGGACGAAAGTGGGATACTAAGGATGGGTTTGTAGTTTTAGGAAGAGGGATGACCTGGGCCTTCTTCCAGGCCGATGGGAACACGCTTTCTTTAAGGGAGAAATTTATAATATGGGTGAGAGGTGGTAGGAGATAATTTAAAATAGGCCATAACATTTTTGGTTGAATACCATCATCACCCATAGCTTTTGAGGTGATAGATAGAATATTTCTCTTTACTTCAAACCCTGCAACCGGGCTGAAAGAAAAAGAGGTACATTGAGGCAAAGGAAGACTAGATAGGTAATTAAGAGTAGATGATTTTTCTGAAATATTAACGTAAGCTGGAGGGGTAGAAAAATGTGTATTTAACACATTAAGGTCAATAACAGCAGATGTATTGATGGCTGCTTTAC
This sequence comes from Spilosoma lubricipeda, assembly GCA_905220595.1. Taxonomy (NCBI): domain Eukaryota; kingdom Metazoa; phylum Arthropoda; class Insecta; order Lepidoptera; family Erebidae; genus Spilosoma; species Spilosoma lubricipeda. The sequence goes on along the minus strand of HG992285.1, from coordinate 9,781,346 downwards.
CGATACCGAGAGATCTCAGAAATCGCCATACCTGTGGTGAGTTGAATTTTTTTATTGAATCGTAAATGTGGCGTCTTTTAGCATCCCGACACAGACGACTGCAACGATTCCTGAGCACCTTATACTTCGACCAATTCTCGTCGGAGGGTTCTTTTTTATACGTTCTCATGGCTTTATCTCGCTTGGACATAAGTTGTTTAATTGTTTCGGAAAGCCAAGGTGCGGGAGGATTTTTCCCCCTAACTCTTTTTTGCGGAGCATGTTTATCATAAATTTGTATTATTGTTTTGTTGAATCTTTCAACTTTAGTGTCCACATCGTCACAATTGTAAATAGGTGACCAATCTATATTTTTTAAATCCTCCCTCAAACTTACTTCACTAATATTTCTGAAACTGCGTAAAACAATGTATTTGGGTTTAGGTTTAGGAGAGATCGTTTTGTATGATAGGTAAATGAGGTCATGGTATGAGAAAGGAGCAGATAGCTGTCCATGAGCAGCGACTTTTTGTGAGTCAGAAACAAGAATTAGGTCAAGGAGAGATGGAGAAGTATGAGGAGCGTGATATGTTGCATTCAAAGGGAGAATATGCATGTTGAGTGAAGCGATAAGGGATCGGAGTTTTTGACTACGAACGTCAGTCCTAAGAAGGCATGTGTTAAGATCCCCAAGAATAATGGATTCGCTATATAAAGGTGATAGATTTTCTAAACATCTTAACCTCCATCGATCAACAAGTTAGCCCATGTTCAGATGACTAGCGGTCAACGCGCGTTTTGCTTACGTTCGTTTACAACTACTGTAATTTCGTTCAAGGAGTACACATGCTAACGCGTTTTTATATGTAATTGTTAACGCGCGTTAACTAAATGCGCGTTGAGCGCTCGTCATCTGAACATGACCTTAGTATTGCATTAGTCGCAACTATATAATGACGTACGAAGATTAACCACTACTATCACTACAAAACCGCTTTGACTTAAATGTCATGTATTTTGTAATTTAACTACGTACCCACACTTTACACAAAATTATAGTCTGAATGAAGTCAATTATTCGGCGCTCGATTTTTACTTAACTAACCGAGAAACATAACAAATACTTGAGTGGGTTAATAATATCTGAGGGCCGTTTATTCATTCTCAATCAGAATGTTTTGGCAAAGTGCGGCTGGGGCACGTGATACGCATCTGGATAAGATTGTATGAAGGGATGGATACAGTTGAAATATGAGCGACCGATTCTTGCCTGCGGCCTGGAGGTAACCACTATACTGATATTAACTATATGAAGACAGAATTGTGAATGGGTTTAAACATATATTCTCTCCTATCGTTTGGTTCTCACATATCTGTACAATCGTACCTTTGGATATAAGAGAAATTGGGCGACGGATAACATGAAGTTTATACTTTAGAAAAGCTGACTAATTCTGTGATATTTTAACTAGATCTATATGTCAACTTATCGTAAAAACTTAAACTTACGTCAATAAATCAAAGTGAACCTTCAAATATCTTCAAGAAACAACGTACAATATACGAATAACATGCGATACAACATTTAAGTGAAGTTAATTGTTTGTTATGTACCTGGCACATCTATTTGCGGGTACCTGTAACTGGCTTTGTTGTTACTTAGCTGTTATGTTTACCTTATGATGTTCTCCTAGCCGATTACGGCCACGGCGTCCAGTCTCAACGGAGACCAGCCAACTACGCAGGAGATATTATAGTACACAAGTGTGTGTTCCCTCTCTATCATAATCCGATGGGATGGTTATCCGACACGATCAGGGAGAAATCCGGCGCAAGACCCAAAGTTTTACGTGCTTTACGAGGCACGGAGATTCTGACCCCAACTTCAAAACTCCTAGCTGTTTTTAAGTATTTCTATAGTCAGAAAAACTTAATAACACTTTTGGCCCAACACAGTATTCGAACCCGACAAGTCCTTATCGGTAATCACATATGTCAACCGCTAGACCAACGAGGCAGTTTATTAAACGGTTTTTATTTTAGCTTAACCTGTTTTTTTTATATATACTTTAGCTGCGCCAAAATGCTCTGCCTGATGGAAAGCATGAGCAGATTCCAAAAGCGGTGGTCACCATCCTCAATGCGAATAAGGACATTGCAACATGGTGACCCACACTATGGCCGCCTAGTGAGATGCTATGTGAGATAATACGCTTAGTGGTTGTTTATTATTAATTTCTTTATTTCAAATTATTTTTTAACTTTTAGTACATTATTTTCAATAAAACCGTTCAAATATGAAAAAAATACATCTTTTTTTACCTTTATCTTAAAATATTTATGCTGTATGTATTCCGAAAAAAATAAAATAAAAGGATCTAAATAGATTATCTTTGATCAGCTTTCATTAACCACTGCTAAAGTGTACTTCTCGAATGAATTTTAGGACTATTTGATTTTAACTTATCCATTTAAAAGTGTCAAAAGTCAACAGATTTACAGCAAATAATCATTAGCCTGCTTTTAAACGATATACGTTACCTGAATCCATGTACATAATGCCAAGAGGATTTAGAATTAAACGAAACCAAAAGTACTGAACTATCCCCCTGAAATACATTAAATCGTTGTTTAGATGACATCATAGATACCAAAATATATTAAACAAATTAAAACAAGGATGAATATATTCTCCTTTCTAAGTAAAGGCCTATTACCAACAGTGACCTGTTAAACCTTGTTGATGATGATGATACTAAAATATAGTTCTTCTTCTGTTATATGAAATATTTTGAACTTTTGCAAATTAGCGTGAGCAATCAAATAATCTTATACGGTTTTGATTAGTCATAAATACGTGCATTGTGGGAAGCATGATTCAATATTGATCTCTATTCATTGAACCGTAGAAGATTATTGAATGCTAGTGTAGTTTGAAGCCGGTCAATCTCATAGTCTTTCTAATAGACAGGTACAGGTACTCATGACGTTGGTGGAAGAAAAAACTCGCCACATATTCGTACGACGTATCAACGGCAACTGATTTGATTGTTGTGTTTTCCGGGAGCCACAAGGGAGAACTGAGTGGTGAATTTGGGTAACGTGTGCAGTTACAATTCTCGCTTCTCAAATGCAAGTACAAAATATTTAGCAATCATACGTAAGTACTCATATATTTATTTATTTATATTTATATATATACGGTAAAGTACAATATTCTGTAAGATACATTTAAATATTGCAATTATCATCAAATGTTACAATCTTATTGCTTTTTCTTGTTTTGAACGGTCCTTCATTTCTGAGGACCATGGTCAGTATCAGGACTTTGACAGGACTACATCTGTCAAGACCTTGTATAGATTGAGAGACGATGGGTCTCTAACTTGAACAGTCCACCGTATTGTTTCTCAACCGCGAGTTCTTTTAAATTATTATTAGTAATAATAAAGTAGAATCTGGTTAACCTCGTATTTGTTTTTTTGGTAAATTTTCTAAAAACTCATCCTAGCTAAATCAATTTACCGCCTTTCTATAAACTTTTCAATATTTAAAGGTATTAGATTTACTTTATTAGCTTATTATGAATACTAGGAAATATATTTGTATATGTTAGGAACATTTCTTCATCAATATTATATGTGGCTTGTTAATACTAATGAACACATATCTGTTAGCACAAATACCACTGACATAAATCCAAACAATTTAAAGCTGAAGAATTGTTTGTTTATTTGGAGGAACGCGACGCTATATGATTATGTAGATTTACTATTTGAAATATTAACTATTCTACTCAACAGATCCTACTAACTACTAAACATAAAGTTAACCTTATCAAAACTTAAAAAAAGTTTATACGAACAATTTGGAAACACAAAAATATTATTACATCCTCACACCTTTATTAAAACTGTACCTATATTTGAACGTACCCATAATTTAAACGCTTTGTGTTTGTTTGCTTAAGTTTAATCAGCTCTACATGAATTACGAAGTTCAATCAAAATCAAACACCATCAGCGTCCAATTAATTCGCTACCTCAAAGAGTAGACAATTATGTACAAAGTTCAAATAAACATCTATATATGTGTATAGTCCTACATACATATATTTTCAGGGTATACGTGAATATGAAATCGTTCACACGTTTTCATTGGTATTCTCCCAATTAAAAAAGGAACGGAGTGCATCTGTGTGATGCAACGGCATCCACAAGGACCCTAGCTGGCAATAAAGTAGGCATCAAGCGAGCTACGTGCCTTGCGATAAGACGAGTTGTACGTGCTAACTTCTTATATGCTCATAAAGCTCAGCCACCGAGCAAACTGGGACGTTTAAAAAACGGAAAGAAGTTTTACATTATCACATTCCTCTAGGGGGTTATTTTACTGTTCTCTGAGTTTAAATATTTCATTGTGGAAAATTTACTTTGTAAAACTCTTTGAATAAAGAAAACTATTTCATGATAGAGATTCATCTAAATACAATTTTTGTATAGCATCAATTATCTATGAGTATAACCGGCGTTATAGTACATGGTTGTATCCTTTCGTGGTTATAGTGTGATATGACATAAACCTTTCCCTCATGATACAGAGATAGTCATCTTCCTATATCTAATGCAATACATAAATACTCATTGAAAACCCTATAAAGGCTGGTTTTCTTTGTAGCCGATTGCTTTCAGTATACCAAAATCTCTTCGGTAAATAAAATGAAAGCTCACTAAGATATGTAAAGCGGACAGGATAAGAATATTAAGTAAATATAAATATAAATATTTCGGACATCTATCACACAACGCCATCTAATCCCAAGCTAAGCAGAGCTTGTGTTATGGGCACTAGACAACTGATATAAATACATATATATTTTTTTTGGAAATACAATACAATACATATATACATAGAAAACACCCAAACTCCGACACAAATATTTGTAGATCATACAAACATTTGTTTCGACCCGGGAATCAAACTCGAGACCTCATAATCAGCAGTCGCACTCGCCAACCGCTAGACCAACGAGGCAGTCAAGGTAAGGAGTAAGTTATAAAAGAGACCGAATACAAATTCACCATGCACCAAAGGTTACATTTTAAAGATAAGAAATTTAATTACTATTTGTGATGATAAGTAAAACCATTGTTATCATTTGTAATGCCGCACGCAGTCGAGACATTCATCATTGGCATCTACATTTTACGAGTTACTTTTTTGCGACAAGGCCAAAAAACCAGCAATAGTTGTTCAAGCACGTAAAAAATAACATCGAATGATTTATTAATATTATTGCCGATATAATATGTCGTTGTCCACTCGTGCGTAACTCATAACCAACCATGAACTTCAACCTCACCCTGTTTTCACGTCGTAGAAAGCCGTTAAAAATGTGTCTGTGCCAGTAAAGTGAAAAGTAAAATGTGTTCGGCTTTTATAGTAGTTACTCTGAGTTATCCAATCAGTCGGTGCCGGGGACGCAATAAACTGGGCATCACGTCTATACGTGTCCTCCCAGTGACAAACTACTAACACCTTGCGCCAACTATCACACTGAACGCTTGCCTGTATTCACTGTCGGACGAATTTAGATTTATTAGTCGCCAAGCGTATGTATTTACTTCTCCTCACATCCCTACGTGTCGACATTTATGTAGTACCAGACAGGTAAATTTAGAAAAACGTTTCAAAGCAGAACACAACTACACACGTGGGACATCTAGAGATATTATTTTTAGTGAATTGTCATATTTGACATATTCAGAGTAAAACTGTACTTGGTCATCGTTTAATTGGAACTAGTTGCCCTTTATAGTGACTTGATAATACGGAGGCCGACCAAAACCCCGCTGGTAATAATTACTACTTTAAATTCTAATTATATTACTAAATAATAATATTTAAATATCCTTCGGCCCCCTTCTCCACCTGATTCCAGGGAGAATTAATGTTCATAAGCGACGCGGACTATTTGCTTATACATTACTAGCAACCTGCCCCAGCTTCGCACTTGCACTTTACCGAAAATATAAAATAAACCTTTCTCAACAATCACTCTATCTTTTGATAAAAACCGCATTAAAATCCGTGCTGTAGCTTTTGACTTTATCACGAATAGACAGACTTTGGAAAGCTTTGTTTTATAATATGTAGTGAAGTGATTTTAAATAAGTCTAAAAATGAGGAAAAAAACCAAGTTTGTTGTAATTATCAAAACAATACATTAAAAATGTTCCTTCTCTGATGACCTGGTGAGGATGCTTTAGATATCAGTATCTAAGGCATCCTCACCAGGTCTGACACTAAATCAGGCATAAACAGTTACTTAAGTATAAATACCTATTTTTGATATTTACATGAGTAAATTAAGTTATTTAATAAAATGTCGAACTATGTTTTTTCTTTATAAATAATTGCATTTCCGCGAAGAACAAGAAGGACAATAAAAACAAAAAGATACGTTAGCGAAATGTTTGAGATAATAAATAATATCCATTTATATTTTCTGAAAGCATAAACATACCCAATGTTAACCATTAATCACTTGTTCCGCCAAATCACTGAAATAAAGAAAATCCTTAAGTTAGAATTCATTAATGTATCGTGGCATTTTCTCTGAATGATGAAAATAAATTTCTCGATCGTCGAATATTTTTTGAGTGCTCCGTGCTCTTGTTTTATAAAACGAGTTCAATTAATCTCATTCTTTCTAACATCTACAGATAAACATTTAAGAATATTTTCTAGATTGAAAACCGCCAAATTTACAGAAGTACGTTATCACAAATACATTATAAATTATACTTTTCTTTAGATACAAACTGTCGTGGGTGGCATTCATATTTTCAAATGTCAAGCATTGACCCGCGGCTTTCTTGAAAGTTATGCAAAGTAACAAACTCAAATTACTATTGAATACTATTACTATACAATTGAGGGGACCTATTTCAGGGTACCCCATAGAGCATAAATACCATACTATATATGCTCTAAGGGGTAACCTGACACATGTTATGCTTCTTGATAACGGGTCCCCGCCAGGCTTGATGCCAGTAAGAAGTATATTTACGTTAATACTGGACAAAAGTAAATAAGATAAGCTACTCTAACGACCCAACCGGTGGGTGACAAGATTAATTGTTAAATATCTGTCATATTTATTGATACAATCAAACTCAAATCAATCACATTTGGAAGATAATAGTACCTTGTACTAAATTCTCAAAAGCGGTACTTAAACAATAGACTACGGTTGTATGGTAGACAAAGAGACAATCGTTTTGTACAATTTAATTAACAGCTTGACGATTATAGGTACAATACAGAATAAGTAAAAATACGAACTAAAATAAGTCAGGTACATAATTGTCATATAAACTCCAAATTAAAACCTCGTAATTTAAGGAGTGGAAAAAATCTATGAAAGGTAAATGTACGATCTTCTGTTGTAGATACGTAAATTGTTTATCCAATAAGGGTTTAAAAGAATATACAAATTTTCGTAATGAAATAAATTGTAACCCCTGAACCTGTCAGGGAGTCACCTCACCGACTAGCCAACCGTAGACCATGAGATCCTCAGGGCGCCGTAAAGAAATAAGTTAAATAAATAAATAAATTTAGACAAAGATAAATAAAAGTTAAAAAAGATAATATGTGTGGGTGTGTGTTTGGGATACCAGGGTGCTCTTCATAAGAAACGAATACTCCTCAGTAATGCATTCATATATTCACAATAAATAAAATTACAGGTAACAAGATTATAAAGATTATACATGTGGGTTATCACTAGCTTAAAATTATTGGAATACAGTAAATAAACCACTCTTCGGTGTCGCTGCACTTCAGACCGACACCCAGATGACTCCCAACCCCTTTCAGACCACAGGCGAGGGTCTACTCGGGCTTCTAATGATGATCTTAAGATCAGCTAAAATTATAACACCTTATGTGGGTGTTAAAATATAAAATAAATACTTTGTATTATATAGGTCCTAGGGAGGAATCCTTTGGACACGTAAGCGAGCTAGGTGGTGAGCTGCGGGCTGCCTCAGACGATATCCCTGCCAGGACTCAACCTCACAACCCAGGATGTGTGCTCCGTAATCTACTGGTTCTGTCCGGAACCATGAACCCTACACAGAAAATACATCTCCTAGACACACATTCAAAGAAATAAAGACATGGTTAAGATTAATTTATAGGTTATATTTGATTATTTACCTCAGACGGGGAATTGAAGATTACAGCAGCGTTTCACTATACACAGCGAACAACAATCACGAGGCTTATGCAGGATAGTCACAATAGGCAGAGAACTGAAGACAGTGAACCAGTCATCCACAAAATCCTCGTTTATATAGACTTGGAAACGAATGTTCAAGAATCTCCCACCAACTTTCTCAGCTAAACATGAGCACCACTCACTCCGATATATTCTAATGCAAGGGCACTATTTCGCGAAGTGAACAATTGCATATCAATTAATACTGAAACAAGGTTATTCTTAAACTTTGCAAGATGCAACTGTCAACAGTGACTGTATGACGCAGTGCAGAATAACGCCCTCTGGTGCCGCTTGGATGAACTGTTCGGCCGGTCGAACCAATAGCAAGAGTAACACGCAGTGAGGGCGCTGTGCTCACTTTTTTTCTTGATTTAACTATATTTTAATAGCATTTAGAAAAACAAATGCTACACCACCCCCTTCCTCACAGAATTCCCTGAGTTGTGCACGAAGGGAATACCTAGCACAGAGCAAAAAATATAGTCCACTCTGGAAGAAAACAAAAACTGAACTAAAAAATATAACATAGGTCACTATGTTGATAGTGAAAAGACTACTACAAGATAACCATACATTGACTCCACGCCCTACATCACTGTATGCCTGTCACATAGGTGAATTGCACAGTGTGGAGAGGTGTGTGTCATTAATTATCGTTCAACACAAAAAGTATTAGATTACGTTCGTATGAACGACTTAAATATAGAAGAGATACAGTGGGGAGAAGGAACAGAAGATGGTTCCTCTTCACTGTATTTTAAAATGTCTTTAATATGGAATGTCCCCAAATTCTTACCATCCAAATCTGATAGTTCATAGACCAGCGGTGAGCGCTTTGCAGTGACTATGCACATAAAAGATTTAGGGGCCAACTTGGAAGTGAAGTTCTTGTCCTTGTTGGAAAGATAATGGGTTCTCATATAGACATACTGTCCCACCTTTAACTCCACATGCCTTTTTCTGAGGTTGTAGTACTTCTCGTTACGCTGGTGAGAAACATTCGAATGTTTGCTCACCTGATCGTATACACGACGACGTTCCTTCAACCTCTCGCCACAGGACACGGGACTGTCAATGGAGACAGAGTTAGGAGGAGAAGACTTTAGGATGGAAGGTTTCGACACACGTTTTGGGTTACCCATTAGGCCAGGACGAGCAGTGTTTACTGGTTTGTCCTGCTTACAAGTTTCACACTTGCCCACATATTCCTTAACGCTCTCATACATCTTGGGCCAGTAGTAGTTGAGGGCCAAGCGTTTGTGGGTTTTCCGAACACCTCCATGGGCACTCGTGACGTGGTCATGGTACTTGGAGAGCAGGGACAGCCTGTCCTCCTGTGGCACCACCAGCTTCCAGCTAAACTGTGATGTTAATGTGTACTTGCCTTTTGACAACCTATACAAAGCATCGTTGCGTAGGTCGAAGCTAGGGAAGTTACTGGGGTTATTCTTCACACTTTTTAGAGTGTGAAGGTACCAAGAATCCTTGGAGACACTGGTGTCTATTGCGTCAACCTTATCAATGACATGATGCACCAGGGATGTACGTCCTAGACCTACCTTGTCAGTGTTGATGTTATTGAACTTCTCAATAATGCTATTTATAATCCGCTTCTGATCAGCGGTCAAATTATCGTAATCCTTCAAACCACGGTTGAGAGCCAGTGACTCAACAGGATTACACTCATCAAAATTAGAGAGATTGATATTTCGAGATATCAATCTATCTCCTATATGAAATCGTTGCCAGAAGTCAACACCAAATATCATAGGAGAGGTGATTTCCGGGACAACATAAAACTTAATAACTCTGACAGCAGAGTTATATACTATAGGAAGAGAAATACAGCCTAGACAAGACAGAGATGTGCCGTCTGCTGTAGTTAAACTAAAATTAGGGTTGATGTTTTCAAGTTCAAACCCTAATTCAAAAAATTTGTGGTGCGCACCCTTACCTAAGATAGAGCAGGCCGCACCCGTATCAAGTAGACCTAGAACATTTAAGTTCATGATCTTTACTACTAAATACGGTCTAATATCATTATCCTGTTTATTAAACAGGACCCTATCAGAGGAGACATCAGACAGAGTAGAATGCACTGAACTGATGGGTAAGCTCTCAACAAGGCCCTGACTTACCCGTTTTTTTGGCTTGTTGAGACACTGGGAACATTCCGGTGCTCTGACTCCTTTCTGACCACACCGGAAACACACCACCTCTCTCGACTTTTTGCAGCTGGGAGTAGCATGACCGCCCTCACCACAGCGAAAGCAATTGTGCTCGCTCGAGGTTGATGGACGAGTCACTGCAGAGACCTGTTGGTGAGTTTTACATTGAGATTTTGGTTTAAATTTTTGGTGGTGTAGATCCACAGTGATACTGCATTTATCAAATGCTGGCTCATGGAATGCCTCAGCCCTTGCACGAGCAAGTTCTAGGCGCTTCCCCAATCGCTTCAGGTCGGTGATGGACTTGACGTCATGAAGAGCTAATTCCTTCATGTAGTCAGGCCTTATGTTATGCATCAGAATGTCCAGTTGTTCCTCACTGGGCATCTTGCATGAAAGTCTAGAGAACATGGCCTGCATCGTAGAGATGTAATTGCCTAATGTTTCAGAACGAGCCTGTGTACGCTGCCTAATTTCATTTCGGAGACGATAATCATAGTCGGGAAGGTCGAAGTTCTCCCTCAGCTCTTCCAACACAGCCTCATAAGAGGTAAGGTCCACCCTGTTGGCACGGAACCAAGATAGGGCTGGACCCTCCAAAAGGTCGGAGAAAGCCGTGAGGATTTTGTCCTTAGTGACTTCCCGAGCACACCTGAGCTCCTCAAGTCTTTCGATGAAAACACGTACACAGGTAGATCCATCAAATTTTAAATTAAAAGAATTGAGATTAATGGGTTTATCCCTTATTACCATTGTCGGTATGGAATCGGCAGCTATTGCGTTACGTCGCGTCGAACGGTCCCTCCTTGGCACAGGTGAGGTATAATTGATTTGGTCCGCTACAGGACCTTTATCTCCCTCTGAACCATCTGAGTCAGAGTCAGTTTCTGTTTCAGTTAAAGATAAAATTTTAACTAACCGGTTACGGATCCCTACTAGTTCTGAGCAGTCCAAACCACACCTTGCTAACCTATCGAGAAGATAATTAGCCCTCAAGGCAATCTTATTACGCACGGTCATATTAGAAAAGAAATCACCTGAAGAAATGGCTCCTTCCAATTCAATAACCTTGGGCTCGCAGAGAGACAGTTCTGAAGCCGCAGAAGCAGTTACTAAAGCGCTGGCCTTAATGCTGCCACGCCGAATAAGCCGTAAAGCAGTTCGCAGCTCACCCCTCAAACTAACCACCGTGTCTTCAGGATTAGCTGAAATGCCCATAGCAGTCAATTCATTAATAAGTTCATCCTTTTTAAGGTAATTAATACATTTAACCAGTTGAGCCATGGTGTAAATGGACAAGTTTAACTTTAAATTTTACAGCAAATGAAAAGAAAAAATATAATATAAGGCACTAAAATATCCTTAGTGCTTAAAGAGAGTTAACAAATACAATAAAAAACTGTCTTAGTCTGTAAAAAAACTAAATATACAGTATTATTCAGTTAACTCAGTTAACTACACTGTTAACTGAGATGAAAGTAAATTTTAAAATTATTTAAAACAATTAAATTATGTTTGTGAGGTATCAAGAAAATTTTTTGATCACCTTTAAAATCTTCAAATTGATGATTCACCAACAAGAATACAATAATTAATCCAGTTATAGACACTTTATGAATTGTTAACAATCAATTCCTGCTTCCCAAACAGTAAAGTGTTAAAATTTTATATTTGTAAAAGTATTCCTTACACAAATTTAAAAGTAGGGTAAGACCCACATGAAATTAAATTAACACAACTAAGTTAACAAAAGCTTCTTTATAAAACTAGATAAAAGGAAAAAACAATATATCCTTTTTATTACAACAAGCAAACCCACTATTTGGCTTGATGTAGCTTAAAGAGAAAAAAAAAGATATACACTTCTTTTGTTCGAAGGTATAATCATAAAATTAAAAGTACACTTTTCAAACGCACCTTTATAAATGAAATGCTATGTATGCATCACTATAATAATGCAGATCCCATAGGGACTGACCACTAGAAAAAAGAAAAAAATAAAAAAAGAAAAGAAAAAAAAAGTTTCTAATAGGAATCCAAAACTTACCAAAATGTGTGCAGTTTTAATTTTGTTTCAATTTAGAATTTAGCTCAAAGCTTTTCCACACCGTTGAGATGGAGGTATAGGCTGAAAAAAGCAATGAGAGATTATTACATGCGTACTGCACCCGCACAACCAATTAACGTCCTGGGAAGTCTCGGACGGAGGGTAGACGTTTCCTCCAGAGTGAGCCCAGGAACACCCACACAACACACACACACAAGGTTCTAAAAGTAGCCCCACGTTGGGCGCCAATTTGTAACCCCTGAACCTGTCAGGGAGTCACCTCACCGACTAGCCAACCGTAGACCATGAGATCCTCAGGGCGCCGTAAAGAAATAAGTTAAATAAATAAATAAATTTAGACAAAGATAAATAAAAGTTAAAAAAGATAATATGTGTGGGTGTGTGTTTGGGATACCAGGGTGCTCTTCATAAGAAACGAATACTCCTCAGTAATGCATTCATATATTCACAATAAATAAAATTACAGGTAACAAGATTATAAAGATTATACATGTGGGTTATCACTAGCTTAAAATTATTGGAATACAGTAAATAAACCACTCTTCGGTGTCGCTGCACTTCAGACCGACACCCAGATGACTCCCAACCCCTTTCAGACCACAGGCGAGGGTCTACTCGGGCTTCTAATGATGATCTTAAGATCAGCTAAAATTATAACACCTTATGTGGGTGTTAAAATATAAAATAAATACTTTGTATTATATAGGTCCTAGGGAGGAATCCTTTGGACACGTAAGCGAGCTAGGTGGTGAGCTGCGGGCTGCCTCAGACGATATCCCTGCCAGGACTCAACCTCACAACCCAGGATGTGTGCTCCGTAATCTACTGGTTCTGTCCGGAACCATGAACCCTACACAGAAAATACATCTCCTAGACACACATTCAAAGAAATAAAGACATGGTTAAGATTAATTTATAGGTTATATTTGATTATTTACCTCAGACGGGGAATTGAAGATTACAGCAGCGTTTCACTATACACAGCGAACAACAATCACGAGGCTTATGCAGGATAGTCACAATAGGCAGAGAACTGAAGACAGTGAACCAGTCATCCACAAAATCCTCGTTTATATAGACTTGGAAACGAATGTTCAAGAATCTCCCACCAACTTTCTCAGCTAAACATGAGCACCACTCACTCCGATATATTCTAATGCAAGGGCACTATTTCGCGAAGTGAACAATTGCATATCAATTAATACTGAAACAAGGTTATTCTTAAACTTTGCAAGATGCAACTGTCAACAGTGACTGTATGACGCAGTGCAGAATAACGCCCTCTGGTGCCGCTTGGATGAACTGTTCGGCCGGTCGAACCAATAGCAAGAGTAACACGCAGTGAGGGCGCTGTGCTCACTTTTTTTCTTGATTTAACTATATTTTAATAGCATTTAGAAAAACAAATGCTACAAAATTAATGAAGGTAAATGTTTAGAAATATAAAACAGCTTGGAAACGAGTAGGTACCTATCTATTTTAATGACCTGTAAACAAACATACATGAAACGGACACAAAGAACACCCAGACAGACAATTTGCGGATCACACAAAGTGTTGTCCTATGTGGGATTTGAACTCACAACACTTGGCGTAATGGAAAGCGGCTTGGCGACGGCTTAAACCACTGGGCCAATCGTACAGTCAAGTTTAAATACTGTACTGTTTTTTTGTCCAAAAATATATATCATTATCTCTAGAAATTTTTTCTTCTTCTTGTGTTCCTACTGAGCCTTAAAATTACTGTAGCATTTGTTTTTCTTAATTTGATTTAATTGTAGTTGTATCAACAAGAAAGTGAGCACAGCGCCCTCACGGTGTGTTACGCCCTTGCGAGTGGATCGACTGGCCGATCAGTACATCCAAGAGGTACCAGATGGCGTTACTCTGCACTGCGTCATACAAAGCGTTGTTGACAGTTCGCATCTTTCAAAATTTAAGAATATCATTTTTTAGTATTAAGTTATATGCAGTTGTTCACTTCGCGAAATGGTGTCTTTATATTAGAATATATCGGAGTGTGTGGTGCTCATTTTAGCTGAAAAGTGGTGGGAGATTCTAGAAGATTAGTTTCAAAGCCTTTATAAGACAGGATTTTGTAGATCAGGGTTCACTGTCTTAAGTTCTCTGCTCTCATTGTGATTATCCTGCAAAAGCCGTGTGATTGTTGTTCGCTGTGAATAGTGAAAAACTGCTATAACCTTCAATTCCCCGTCTGAGGTAAAAATTAAACATAACCTATAAAATAATCTTAACCATATCTTTATTTCTTTGAATATGTGTCTAGGAGATGTATTTTCTGTGTAGGGTTCATGGTTCCGGACAGAACCATTAGATTAAGGAGCGCACATCCTGGGTTGTGTGGATAAATCCCGGCAGAGATATCTTCAGAGGCAGCCCGCAGCTCACCACCTAGCTCGCTTCTGTGTCCGGAGGATTCCTCACTCGGCCACGTAGAATAGAAAGTATCTATTTTTTTTTTAGCACCCACATAAGGTGTTGCAATTTCTCACTTATTAATTAATATACCAGATCGTCAAAAGAAGCCCTAGTAGACCCTCGCCTGAGGTCTGAAAGGGGTTGAAAGTTCATCTGGGTGTCTGTCTGCAGTGCAGCGGCACCAAAGAGTGTTTTTTTTTACTGTATAATATCATTTTTAAGTTAGTGACAACCCACTTGTAAATTAATTAAAAATTTCTGTTTAATCCTATTACCTGCACATTTAATTTATTAAGTTGTGAATATATGAATGCATCACTGAGGAGTATTCGTTTCTTCTGAAGAGCACCATGGGTATCCCAAACACACATCCACACATATTATCTTTTTTTAACTTTTTTATTTTTTTTCTACCTTGTCTAAATTTATTTTACATATTTCTTTTGACGGCGCCCTGAGAGCTCATGGTCTACGGCTGACAAGTCGGTGAGGTGACTGCCTGACAGGTTCAGGGGTTACATGACATCTGATTTAAAGGAAGCCTCAATCAACTCAGTCAGGCTTAATAAATAATATAAAATTTAGTGTTGAATATTGACAACAACTAACACTACAAGACACTACCGAGTACCCTTATCATTTAAAATATTAAGCTTACTGAAACAATTTATGTTTAATGAACCTTTCAAATTTCATAAATATTATTAATAACACTTTCATTGCTAGACAGTATTTGATACCTGCATTTGACTTAAGAGTTACTACTACTATCAATAGATTTCACATTATAAAGTATTGTCATCTAAAACTCACCTACCAATTCTCAATCACCAGTTATCAGTAAAATCTAACAATTAAAAGACATAAAAAAATAAGGTAGATATTCGTACCTTTTCGTAACAAAAGTTTGTGACTTCCATACACTACAATGACCATAAAAGATGACAACATGAAGAGCACGCAGCCTCCTTTTACGACTTGCGCAAAAAGATAACCTGCCACCCATTTCTTTTTCAGTGCAACAAAACTCGAAATATACAAACATGTCAACGATTGTAAAATATTTTTTACGACTGCGAGACAACCTTTTCTTGAACTGATAAGTAATATTACAGAAATAATAGAATACAAGTTTTTTTTATGGCCTAGGGGGGCAAATGAGCAGACGTATCGCCTGATGGTAAGTGATTATCGCCGCCCATGGACACTCGCAACACTAAAGGCGTCACAAGTGCATTGCCGGCTTTTAGGGGATGGGGAGATGGGAGAGGTCCCCAACCTCTCCCATCTCCCCATCCCCTAAAGGCCACTAATGGGCCACCGGTATCCTCACTCACTCGGTGAAACACAGCGCCAGCGCTATTTCACACCGGTTTTCTGTGGGACCGTCACTCCGGTCAAGCCGGCCCATTTCATGGAATAGTTGTTAGATAAGCCGTATGTATTGTATAATTTATATTCCATTAAAAAGTATGACCAATATTGAATTTATAGATGAAAAATTATAACAGTTCGATAAAGTTAGCTTTAATCTGAATCTGTATAAATATAAGAAAATCACAAGTTTATTTATTCTTGTTTATCATATTCATACGTACCACCGTATTTTCAAACATTAAGGTAAAAAGAAAAAAACCTTTAAGAGACGGGATAAAATTCTCAGAAAAACATTTATGAAACACATACATATGAAGTTTACAACATTTGGATTTTGTTTATGAAGGTTAAAGATTATACTTGTTACGATTATCATAAAATGAAATCCTACGTTTCTTCTTAACCAATCAAGGCCCTAATGAAATAGAATTATCAGCGTGAACCATTTCTGCCGAAATACAATAAAATAAACTGGATTTGTCCGATCTAAGAAGTAGATTTTGACAGGTGAAATTGATGTTCCGTAACGACAGAATGCAGCCATGCACTAATGGAACCTTAAAACTATTCTAATTTAAGTCAAATACTTTTTTATATATAATAATTTAAACTACTGAGTTGAAACATGAATGTAATGGGGCAAATTTCAATTTCAATTTCTACAAATAATCCTACTAATCCTACTTTAATATTATCAATGCGAAAGTTTGTAAGGATGGATGGATGTTTGTTACTCTTTCACGCAAAAAGCACTGAACGGATTTGGATGAAACTTTACAGTATATGTAATGTATACAGTATATATAATATAGCTTATACATCAGAATAACACATAGGCTACTATTTGCCGCGATAACCGGCATATACTCGGGCGGAGCCGCGGGCAACAACTAGTATTAAATAATCGCGTGATTCATCATTTCAAGTTTATTCTGCAAGATGTCCTAAAACAGTTATATTCTATGTTTTTTATTTTTTAAATTTTGTGATGTTACCATTTTAATCATTGCGGAGATATAGATTAATCGTTTTGATTCAACAATCGGATGTTATTGCCTTGCCAAACAGTGATGATTTTCGTTATAATTAAGTAGCTGATACTTATTAAAATTTTTTTATTTTCTTTTAAGCTTTTCGTAAAATGAAACTGAACTGAACAAATATTAATAATATAACAAAATACTAAAATTACCTATTCATTTTTATATTGTAAACCATAAAGGAAAATTTAAGTAATACGTATATTAATAAGTTACCTAACGTATCTGTTTCAGTATTATGAGCCATTGAATTATTCCCAAAATTAAATAATACTATTTTTCGTCATTTTGGATATGTAAAAAAGTGGCGTACGTACTATGTTTCTTATTCTGTGCTAATAATAATATCATTTAAAGAGTTCTATTTTTTTGGGAATACTTTTACCTTACATGGGTTCGATTCCCAGATCGACTGAAATGTTTGACGCCAGATCTTGAAATTTTTCTTTTGGGCATTGTTTGTTATCTATTTATCATTTGTACGGATTGACAAAATGAAGTATCTAGCTTGCATAGTACAAGTACATTAGTACTGTTAGTAAGTCTCTGGTACAAGTTTTGCTAAGTTTGAGGCCGAATGTGTGTTAAATAATAAAAACGAGTGTCACATGTTGAACAAAAGGTTAGAATTATTATCAATACTAAACACAATTTAGAACATACGATGATCGAAAAGTAAGTCCATTTTATTTTTTAGATTTTGCAGCGTGATGTTCTATCTAGAGTCCAGACATATACATAATCTAAGGGTTTACATATAAAACTCTAGTGCCTTTCAATGTCAATTTCCAAATCCATTTCTATTACTGAACTAAACGTAGCCCTAATAGTGTCTAATTTTAACTCAATTTGAGAAATACACCCGCGATTCTTTACTATATTTGTGGAATACAATATGTATATGTAACATAATTATTAAAAAAACAAAAGATAAAAACTATGTTAAGACAATTAACGATGATTCATATAATTAGGTACATTTAATTTATTGTAATGTGCAAGACGTTGTTGTTTATATAAATTAAAAATTTTAAATATTGATGATCTATTATGTGTAATCCTAATCGAATACTCACGCTATGGTTTAAAGACACCCAAGCACTAAACGTCAACTATCATAATCTACCTCTTAGATCGGTCATTCTATAATTTGTTTCTACTCTACTATAGTACTGTGTTTAATATTGAATACAACTTACAATTATTTAATAAAATAAACAAACATTAAAAAAAAACGATTCTCCAGAGTTTGTTTTTAGTCGAAACCTTCTTCGTTCGAACATATTTTACTACTCATGACTCCTTTGGGAAAATACCGATACTCTGAAGATGTTAAGTGACTACGGGAAAAGCTTTTATAAGCGCCGCATTGGGAAAACAACTTATACGCCAACATAACGAAAGCAAAGCTCACATATACATATATTAATCGTAATTTAAAAACAAGTAAAAAGAGGTGGGGTTTATCTTTTAGTGGGTCTGCTCTAGTTTTTAAAGATGAGGATATATGATAGTAATTATGCTTTAAATTAAATATTCCCAGAGTTCAAACCGTGGGAGAGCCACGCTTCGGCATGAATGGACCGGCTCGACCGGAGTGATACCACGGCCTCACAGAAAACCGGTGTAAAATAGTGATTGCGCTGTGTTTCACCAAGTGAGTGAGGATACCGGAGGCCCATAACCCAAACCCCCTCCCCCCATCTCCCTATCCCCCAAAGGCCGGCAACGCACTTGTGACGCCTCTGGTGTTTGCAGTGTCCATGAGCGGCGTTAATCGCTTACCATCAGGCGATACGTCTGCTCGTTTGTCGGCCGATACCATAAAAAAAAACTAAAACAATACTACAAATATGAACCCAAGCTGTCAGCTTTGTTGGAATATGTAAGCAATATATGAACATAATATAGTCACTTTCATTAATAGTCACGTTAAAACTAACCTTAAAATGAGATTGTTTTAAAACTTTAGGGTCGATTTGAAAACTAAAATAAGCGATGTCAATGAACTGAGCGTTCTAAATTAAGGGCCAGGTGTACTCTATATTTTAACTTGAACTTCATTATCAATTGATCTAAATAGTTTAGCTTTCACGATTTATGATTTCTTGTTTATTACAATATCTGAATGTAGAATTTATTAAATAACTAGCTATGCTCGCTACTTCCTCTTCTACACGTGACATTTGGATTTTCAAGTTTTTTTTTATTTATCACCGCTTAAACCTACCCTGGATTATGAAAAACATTTCAAAACCAATCAGCTAAATTAGCCCAGCAGCCCCCCTAGCCAAGTCACAAGCTTTCGCTTTTCTGCAATCGTTAACGAATCGCGTTCTCGTGTGTCATTGGCTAATATTTTGTTTTGATCACGTGACTTGATTCCATTTAGAAAGTCTTAGCCAAGTTGACGTTTGTTCGTAGTGATGGAATGGAAAGCGATCGTTTCTACAAATTCGATGCCAAACTCCATACAAAAGCTCTCAAAAGCTAGCCAAGTTACACTTTTGACAAACGCAAGCGAAACGATATCGATGCGATCGAACGTTCACTAAGCGATCAAAAATATTTGGAGTTATCGCTTTAAAAATGGCGTCTATAAGACAGATAAACACAGTCTAATAGGACCACCGAGACCCATTTTATTTGCATAATATAATTTTGAACATTTAAAATAATTAAAATGCATACTGTAAATATGTTGTGGTGCGCTCATAATGAGGAAGTATGGCTTAGACGTGGAAAAAGACACATAAATCGTCAGTGCAACGAGACAATCCGCGAAATGCCGGACAATTTATTTGTGGAGCAATTCCGGCTAGACAAGTTGTCTTTCGAAGCCCTTTGTCAAGAACTCCAAAACAAGACATCGTTAAAGGGAACCAACGAGATTCCCTTAAAAGTTAAGGTAAGTTAATAATCTGTCTTTTTTGTACTATTGACTATTTTAACTTTTCCTTAATGTTTGTGTATTTATAGGTTTTGAGGCATGCTCTTGCTCTTTGATGCTCTTAGTTTCCTAGCCACAGGATCCTATCAGCGAATTGTTGGTGTCCTTCAGCATTGCCCAACGGACAGCTTGTTGGTGCATCAGACAAGTTGTTGATGCTTTGAGAAACCCTGCTGTCGTTGCAAAATGGCTTAGGTTTCCAATAACACAACAAGAGAAAACAGCTATAAAAGCTATAAAACAAGAGTGTATACCTACTTAACAAACAAACTTAACTATATTTAATTGAATATGTACCATGTGTTAAACATAATTTTATTTTACAAGGTTCCAAAGAAGATTTGGCTTTCCTTATGTAATTGGTTGCATAAATTGTACGCATGTAGCTTTGGTAAAGCCCATTACTGAAGAGCATGTATATTTCAATAGAAAAGGGTATCATTTACTGAAAGTTCAAATGGTAGATGTATTCTTATTTTTATTTATAGAACAGCATGTATGAGACTATTATGTCACTTCTTAATGTTGATTTGGTTTTCAGATTTGTGATAGTAATATGCTGATTATAAATGTGAATCCAAAGTTCGGTGGAGCTACACATGATTCACATATATGGTCTTCTAGTAGAGCTGAATCATTTATGAGTGAACTTCATCAAAATAGTGAACAATTATGGCTGTTAGGTTGTTGTGTAACAATAAAAATATTTACTATTATTTTTATGTATCAGCCTTATAAAGTGACTCTACTCAGCCTGATGGAAAGCATACACACAATCCTAGAGCAGTGGTCATTATACTCGTTGCAAATGCAGACAATGCAACAACTCAGCATGGCATCATTTTCGAACCGGCCCATTCATACTAAAATCAGCATGGCTCTATTACCTTAAAGTTCAGTAGTTTTCCTGTGGGTAACTAATTTTTAAACTATTTTTTTAAGGTGACTCTGGATATTCACAACATCCTTGGCTAATGACACCTATTCTCAATGTAGTTCAAGGTTCTAGGGAAGAACTTTATACTGTAAAGTATGTGTGAGCATTGAGGGCTGTTTTGGATTACTCAAAGCACAGTGGAGATGTTTTCTCAGAGACAGGTTTCTTCATCATCATGCCTATGTAGCTAGCAATATTATAGCTGCATGTTGTGTATTACACAATTTAGCGTTACAAGCTGGCATACCACTACCACAACCACTTTCTGCTACACATGACAATGAAGACAATATAAATTTGCAAGATCCCATACCTGCTATGAATATGCCTAATCAAAGTGAAGTCATCGAAGGAAGAGCCATGCCAAATTCTTTATTAAATAGATTAAAACAACGTTAATTGTTAATGGCTTCGTTATTAAACATATTGTCTTTCCTATGTGGGTTATTTTCCCCCGTGATATAGATTTTTTTTTGTGTTGGATAGATATTTTTTTTATTATAAATAATACTTTTTATATTTTCTATAAATATATTTGATAATGTACTCAGATGTTAAAACAATCATTAAAAGGCTTTATTATTACAGTGTTTGTTTATTTACCTAGTAGAAACATTACAAAACAATGTATAAATTATGTCATTGAAAAAAATTTATATTACCACTATTTTTAATGTAGGTGAAGGAAAAGATTAGTAACCCGCTACTATCATTACATTAAACAGTTTATGATGATGATGATGGTCTCAACTGAGGTAAAATTTCTAAATTTTTTTCTGAAATATCATTGAAACAATTTATAATTATATTCTGTTTATTTAAAATTCTGTTATACAGTGCATTTCAAATTATAATAATTTGTAATGTATCTATCCTTCGCTTCAATTGTCTACTATGTTATTCGCCTCCTTTCCAGTTTCCTCACATCCAGGTTTTTTGCCAGTCTGCCTTTAGTTACAGCCGGTGAGTTTCTATGGTCGTGAACTTGCTTGACGTCACTGGCGCTCCCCTTTGAGATGTGAGGGTTGTGCATGGAACTTCTCCAGAGGGAGTGGGGCTGATGTTGCTGAAAAAAACAATTATATTATAATTAATTAAACTATAAGTTCCTCCCTGCTATTAAATTTTTTGTGATAATCGGTCCACTCATTCTGTAGATTAGTCACAACAAAGAGACTATAAGTAAACATAATCTGGGACAGAGAATGGACAGTGTGGTTGTACAGTCCTACTTCAACAGTCAAACCCGTTAAGGCCAACACCCTCTCTTCTAGAGCAGTAAGCATTTGCCTGCTGCTAGGACCATCACCAGTCCAGTCCTCACCGCTTATTGCTAGGGCTATTTTTTGGTTTCAGACTTTTAGTTTGCCCACACATATTAGAACATATCTATCTATTAAGCATTCATTACTAGAACAATGTCTCCTTTCACAGGAGAGGCTTATGTCCAACAGTAGACTATTAAAAGCTGTCGAAGATGAGTCAGTGAAAATATGTGACTCATTCTGTCAATTTTAAAATGAATTTTATCAACATTATATATTACATAGGTATCATGTAATTAATTTATAGATAGTACACAGAAGTTATAGATATTTGATAGATTAATTTTTATAGTGTGTGTCTATAAAGAAAGTTGTTGTATGTGCTTTGTCTTTTAGAAAACTAAATGTCATAATAGGAAACCATTACATTATATTTTTAATATTAAATAGGCAATAATTATTGCATGTTTGTCGCTTATCCATGTCACTATTTGTTTCATACTTTCAAGAGATGAAGTGAGATACTTTTAAACAACAAAGAATAACTAATAATTTACATACCTTTCCATGAATTCCAATAAGACGAGGACTTGTTCTGTCTGGCTCTATCTATAAATTCATTATGTAAGAGGTATCACGTCATTTATTATAAGTTAATCCTTAAGCAGGATCTTCATGTTTCCAAGTCACAATAATGTTAAAACGACATTTCGCACTGTGATATTATAATAAACCATTTACAAATAGATTGTTCTTTACTTTATATACATTTTATCACTTTATAATTCAGCCAACTAAAATCGACAATAAAAATTGTTGATGAACAATGTCAACGTTACCATGACTACCTACTTTAACGTTTCTTTCTTAGATGGATAGACCATAGACTATATTTTAGGTTTTTTCCACGTAAATTGTAGAACGAGCGATCGAACCATTTGTGTCAACTTGGCTACCAAGTTATCGTTTTCTAAAATTACTTGAGAAAGAGCGTTAACGATTGCAGAAAAGCGAAAGCTTGTGACTTGGCTAGGGGGGCTGTTCTCGAGTTTTAGTGAGACAAACGAACAGCAATTGATTTTATATATAAGATAATATTCAATGTAGTCATTTTTTTTTATTATTATTAAATAGGGGGCAAACGAGCAAACGCATCGCCTGAAGCATTTAACGCCGCCCATGGATACCCTTAACAACAGAGGCGTCACAAGTGCATGCTTTTAAGAAGGAATATGCTTTTTTTTTTAAAGTTTGAAGATCGTATTAGTCCGGGAATACCGACACGATCCACGGCACTTTTTTAACGGTGAACGCGCAAATGTGTGTCTTTTTGGGGTTACATGCGCGACTAAATTAAGTCTACCCCAATCTGAGACCTTTTCCAAGGAAGTCTCAACTTCAGACACAAGTATGCTTCGACTCTTAATGACGTTTTCCCGAGAAATATACATTCATTTCCCGTTATAGATCCCATTTTTTTGAAAAATGTACTACTATACTAAACAGCACCCCAAAGTAACGTGATGTAGTAGCGTCTGATGAAGATTTATGAAAATCTGTCAGGTCACAAGTGTTTTCAGGATACAGTATCATGCAATGTGTACAAGAAAGTGCTAGAAACTTACGAGTGAGAACATATTGAAGAAATATAAACTTAATCAAAATGAGGTGAAAGTATGAAAACGACTAAAAATATAAGGTAAAGTTATAGTGCTACACGAATAGGGTGTTAATAGTAAAATATGGATTTCTAAGAGTGTCTTTTCATACTTGTGTAAATATACGTGCGAGAATGTGTTTGTATGACTGAATTCATGATTACTTCAATTTATCAATTTTAAATGCTGGCCTCGGCTTGTGACTGTGGTAACGCCCACTTTGACTGCCTTTCTTTTATTTATCCAGAATATAATTAAATCTAAAGCTATCCAGTAATTGAGTAATAAATGCATGCATGCATGCTAAAAGAGAAATATATATATATTTAACTTTAATACCTTGTTCAATTTTTATTTGAATGTAAAGAATATTAATGATGTTTGTTATGTATTTTGATGTACCTATCGTGTTAAGAAAAGGTTCACTACTTTTATTTTAGGTAGTGCAGAACATCGGGTCAGTAAAACATTGCCAAGTAGAGTAATTAACATTACCTACACATATACTAGGGGCACTGGTTCACCGAGAAACGTAATAAAATCTTTCATTCTTCCATGAATAACGAGAACACTTTTGCATTTTGTAATTACTTTCTTAGGCAGAAGAGTTTTTCCTTTCCTAAATGGACTAGCCCAATGTAGAGAGGATGAAACAAACTCAGGAATAAAGCTTTTGTCGGTTATCGAGAGAAGCAAAGAGTAACCTATGTCCTTTCTCAAGAATTAAAGTATCTGCATGCCAAATTTCATTGAAATCGGTGCAGCGGTTTGGTCGTGAAAGCAGGACAGACATACAAACAGGCAGAGCTACTTTCGCATTTATATTATAGGCATGGATTAGCTATAAAAGTCACAGTATTATTTCATTTTAACAATTTGAAAATAGTAGTAGCAATTAACTCCTTGATCACTACTGTAATGATTTTTCTTGAAATTGCCGCGGTAGGTAATATAACTCTCCGCTATAGCAGGCAGTTAAGAATTTATATTGGCAAAGTAGCTTTCAAAGAGACTCCCCCCAAGGTATACACATGCAAAGCTCGCTAACCGCCACAACTTGCGATACCATCGGCATCGGATTTCCAAGAACGTAATTCCTCAATTTACTGCAATTTGCAAATAGAATATCAATTGTAACACGGCTGTTGTAGTAAACCCTGTTTTGTTTTCACGTACTTATTTATCTAATTTCTTTTAAACAATGATTATCATGTTTCGACCAAGACGAGGCGTTTTTATTAACAATCCGAAGTGTCCTACATAAAAACAATATAAACTATTGGCCCTATTTTAAAGATCCTTTAATCTGATAAAAATATTAATTAAACGATTCAACTGGGCAAATGTAAAACAACGAAGCCACTAGGTAGCGAGCTCACTAATAAACTGAAATACATACATTACCTTCTATCAACAAGTAGCAATATGATTTATTTATACCTACTTGCTTATTGTTCTTTATAGAAAACTAGCTACTTTGTATACGTGACATTTGAATTTTCAAGTTATTTTTAATTTTTCACCGTTTAAACCGTCCCTGGACTACGACAAACATTTCAAAAACAAATCAGCTAACTCGGCCCAGCCGTTCTCGAGTTTTAGCGAGACAAACGAACAGCAATTGATTTTTATATATAAGATAAGAAGATTTATGTAAGAATAAAGAATTGGTTAAATTTTCTCATTATATTGAGGATAGCTGAACCCCGCGGTATTACCCGCGGTCAATGTCGTACGGCGGGAAACGCCGCGCGGCCAAGCTAGTCTAAAAAAAGCCTAAGTTACTCCTTATATCATCAGCTACCTATCAGTGAAATTCCAGCCGTACCTAGCCGAGATTAGCTGGAACAAACAGACAGACAGACGGACAAAATTGAAAAAAATGTTATTTTGGTATATGTACCGTGTATACATACATATTTTTTGTCTATGGAATTAGCGGTCAAACGAGCAGACGTATCGCCTGATGGTAAGCGATTACCGCCGCCTATGGACACCTGCAAAACCAGAGAAGTCACAAGTGCGTTGCCGGATTTTGGGGATGGAGAGAGGAGGTAGGGGGAGGAGGTTTGGGTTATGGGCCTCCGGTAGCCTCACTCACTCGGTGAATCACAGCGCAAGCACTATTTCACACCGGTTTTCTGTGAGGCCGTGGTATCACTCCGGTCGTGTCCGGTCATGCCGAAGCGTGGCTCTCCCACGGTTTGAACTCTGGGAATATTTAATTTAAAGAATAATTACTATCATATATCCTCATCTTTAAAAACTAGAGCAGACCCACTAAAAGATAACCCCACCTCTTTTTACTTGTTTTTGAATTACGATTAATATATGTATATGCGAGTTTTGCTTTCGTTATTATTTCGTTATGTTGGCGTATAACTTGTTTTCCCAATGCGGCGCTTATAAAAGCTTTTCCGGTAGTCACTTAACATCTTCAGAGTATCGGTATTTTCCCAAAGGAGTCATGAGTAGTAAAATATGTTCGAACGAAGAAGGTTTCGACTAAAAACAAACTCTAGAGAATCGTTTTTTTTAATGTTTGTTTATTTTATTCAAATTTTTTTAAGTTGTATTCAATATTAAACATAGTACTATGGTGGAGTAGAAACAAATTATAGTATGACCGATCTAAAAGGTAGATTATGATAGTTGACGTTTAGTGCTTGGGTGTCTATAAACCATAGTGTAAGTATTCGATTAGGATTACACATAATAGATCATCAATATTTTTAATTTATATAAACAAAAACGCCTAACGAATCATCGTTAATTGTCTTAACATAGTTTATAAAATATACTAAAAACATAATAAACTTAGTAAAAATAAATTTAGTAAAAAGTGGTTATTTTAATATTACAAACAGACACTCCAATTTTATTTATTTGTATACATAATTCTGCCGCTATAAAAGAAAAGACTTTTCTACACAAATTTGCATAAAGTGAAATGAAATTTTGCTATTGTTTTATACCCAAACGGAGGCGAAGCCAAAAGGAAGGGTAATAGTTTCGGCAGTCTATGTGTAATTGTATGTTTTACCATAGTGCCTAAACTACTAAACCGACTTATAATAATTACCCGGCTCACACAGGCTATACAAATTTTATCAAAAGGTTTTACGGAGTCGTGTTTTCGTTTTTAAACTTTAAAACTTTTTTTTCTGACTAAAACTGTAACTGTGTTAGTTCATACTACTCTACGATATGTAAATAAGTCTATACATGTATAGACACGCACACAATATATTTAGAGAATTGCCTAAAAAGTTCTTTATTAATCCATTCAGTCCTAACCAGGCTCAAGCTTATTATACAGGCTACCTTTTACAAAAGGTGACATAAATCAACCACAGCATTAATATATAATCTGTAAGTATTAAGTAAAACTTCAAACAACGGCTGTTAAAATGATTTCGTAATGCAGTAAAATTTTCAGTTAGTAATTTTGTTTAAAGAACTAAATTATGTTTATTTTATATATCGTGCATAAACTTTTACCACAATTTTAATATAAATATCAAAAAAATTAAAAAAGACTTGCAGACCTTTAAATCATAACAGACCCTAAATAGATAGTAAGAAAACTCTTTATTTGTACACCGTTTTATATATTTTAATGTGAGTACATAATATTACAAATACATAATATGTATACGTAGCAGTTGAGAGTGCAATTAATTATAGCGAATTATATTTATTAACCAACTTCAAAGAAGGAAGAGGTTCTGAATTCGACCGTATATGTTTTGTAACAGTATATTTGTGTTCGCGGGTAACTTCGTCGTTTATGAACCGATTTTGATGATTCTTTTTTTAATCGAAAGGAGACATCCCAACGATAGTACCATGAAAAGGACACTAAGATCTGATGATGGCATCTAATAGAAATCGATCGATTTGGTCATTCTTAAAGTCGGTTAATATTGTAAATAGTAAATCAAATGATGAAATTCGAAATCTATTAAATGGAACCTCACTTGACATAATGAATTGAGTGTACTTTTCTCTGCGTTTTTCTTCTGGGTAGCGCAGTTGTTTTAAAAGTACGACCTTATTATCTGGAGTATGACGAAAACTTGTTAAAAACATTCCATATTAAATTAGCAATAATTCTTTGAAAACTTTGGCAACCGTTAAATGTTATTGCGTAATTAATAAAATTCAGAAACACATCACACTGAGTTACAGCAGTTAATATTTTATTTTGTTAACACGAGCGGTTAATGAGCTCAAAGCCTTATAAATCCTTATAAAAATAATTATATACGTACCATACAAACGAATACCGTGTTGTTGCTTATAAATAATACCATAAACGTCATGTAAAATTAAGCACGTCGAAATATACATAAGACGTTAAACCCCGGAGCGCTATACTTCACAATGATAAGACGATAAGCTAATAGCATGCAGGCCTTTTATAGCCAATAAATAAAGGTTTAAACGTACATATATGCATAACTTCAAATTAAACATAACTATAGGAAAATAAGACGTAACGCTCAAGTAATGGCAACACTAGACGGGAAACGGAAAAACGAAACGGACTAGTATTTACGAGCAGTACATCCGCCTAGTGGGCTTTATTAGCACACTCCCTGGACAAAAAAAAAACTCCTAAGCAAATGCATTAATTGAACCTGTGAATTGAACTTTACTACCTCCCTTTTGATAGGGTAATACAATACACTTTGTTTTGTTTATATTTGTGACCCAGAAACAAAAGAAATAGATCTATCACGAAGTTTTTTATGAACTTTCAAGATGATCCTAACTATTTTAAAGCTTCTAACAGTTGCCCTTAGATTCTCCCTACAAGACATATTAGAATAAGTTCATGATAATTGTTTTCGTAAACAGAAAAAGTCAATTTTCAGTCATATTTACTACATTAATAAGGGTACATTAAACATTCTAAATAAAACATTATTTTATTAGGAAAAACTAATTAATACTTTTGCTAAAAGTCACGTCATCGTTATCGTTAGAGTAGTCCATTGTAACTACAGAAAGCCCTGTGCCGCTGCTAATTAACCAGCCACAAGATAAATGTCAGCAATCACGAACCGCACCGGCGCGCGGCGCCTCCAACCGTGCACGCTACCCTAACCCTCTGATCAAGAGATTTACTTATAAACTAGCATCTTACTCACGAAAATAAACGTAGTTCGAATCGATCAATTCGAAATCTCACGAGCGTTTGATCGGGAAAATAAATAACGCTTCAGAAAGTTATTTACTAAATCTGTTCTAATTAAACCCCACAGCGTTATATTTATTTTTCTAACCAAACATGTATTAGTTCCGAGACGTTTAAATTTGCTTATTAAGAGGTCTATAGAAGTTTAGAGGTCCATACAAAGGAGAATAGGAAACGACTGAGTACAATAACCTCTAGCCAGCGTGTTATAGTAGACCAAAATCTATTTCTGATTTTATTTTAGAACTAGCTGAACCCCGCGGTGTTACCCGCGGTTATTGTTATACCGCGAGTAACGCCGCGGGGCAAAGTTAGTCTAAAAAAAGTGTCCTAAGTTACTCCCTGGATCATCAGCTACCTGCCAGTGAAAGTCTCGTCAAAATCCGTACAGCCGTTCCCGAGATTACCCGGAACAAACAGACAGATAGATAGACAGACAGAAAAAAAAGAAATTTACTACATTTTTAGTATACGTACCGTGTAAACATACATATGCATTTAGTAAAAAAATAAGCATATTTTAATATTACAAACAGACACACATATTTTATTTATTTGTATAGATGCATTGTTCCTGATCACAAATACCTACAATATTAATTTCTCTAATATCATCAATGATTACAGTTTAATTCCACTCCCTCTATGTGCGTAACGAGGAAACGTTTTTGTATCCGCGTCTGCTTTCAAGCACCCTTGCTCATGAACTATATTAATAGACAGCAATCAATCATCTACTATCTAGTTGATAGCTCAATAATAAGCTTTGAATTGCCTCCATAATAGTGTCTTTGTAGCAAATGTCAATCGTTGAACTTTTAAAGGGCCTAGTAATAATAGAGGTTGATCTTGTTGATCCATGTCGTTGTAAATCAACGGTTCACTTTATATTGAAGGTAAATTATTTTGTAGAAAGTTCATGTGGCTTACGTGTATCTTCATGTTATTATTTATCAATGTTTTTATAGATGTCTATTAGCAATAAGTATGGTGATTTGACTTTTCTTGGATTCTACTCATGTTTTCCATCAAACAGAATAGATTCTCTGTGGTGCTTACCAAATGAGCTTTTACAAATGAGCTTTCATTCATAAAAAAATATAAGTTCACTGAAAACATCTTGATATAGTTTCCAAACACTTAACACAATGTATAGTTTTGAATTTGGATCATATAGTCAGTAGCCAGTGTAAATTTATTTGAATACCTAGATTATAATGATTGTTTATAAGGAACGTAATAAGGAACGTCGTTTCTATCTGGTGTCTTACGACACCACACGACTTTCTTTATCTTAGACTAGCTGAGCCCTGTGATGTTGTTGTTGTTGTACCTTTTCAACAACAACCGCAAGTAAGGTCGTGGGGTGAATCTTGTCTAAAACAAGAAGCCTAAGTTACTCCTGATATCATCAGCTACCTGAACAAATAGACAGGTTGACACTGATTTTTGGATGTGAGTACCGTACTAACTTTCATATAACTGTTAATTTGAAGTTACAGATACTTAAATTTTGTTTATTAACTACTACTAAACTTAGCTTGCTATTGTTAACGTATAATGTACTAACGTACACATTAATGAAAAATAAAAAAACAAAGCGCTTAAAAATAATTAGCGTAAATTTAGAGTGAGAATTTAATATTCATAACGAAGTTGAGTAAAACGAGGCTTGTGTGAGTTCTAAATATCTTAATTACCTGGAGCCCCAAGTTCAGATCGTGAAACTTTTCACGTTATATAGCTTTGAAGCTAGTTCTAGTTAATATGGCAACGACACTTGACATTCCATTAGAATAGTGGAGAAAAACGTTGAATTTTTTGTTAATCGTAATGATTAATTTACGGTTGCTTAAGATTATCTTGTTGTATATGTTGACTCCGTATAAACCGCGACAAAACCAAGCTAATGTTTGTGGACCGAGCTAACAAGCTGTCAAGAACTTTCGAGCTGAGCGATTTAGACACAGTAACTAGTTTTGTCTATCTAGGATCACTTATACGCAATGATGGGGACTGCGAGGTGGAAGTGATCAGGCGCGGACAGATGGCAAAAGCTGCTGTGAAACGCTTGCAGAGGATCTGGAAGAACAGAGGAATTACAAAATCCACGAAAGTGCGATTGATGCGTGCCCTGGTCTTCTCCATTTTCTTGTACGCTTCAGAGACCTGGACGATGAAAGCACGCGTCCGTACCAGGATAGATGCATTTGAAATGTGGAGCTGGCGCAGAATGTTGCGCATACCCTGGACTGCACACAGAACTAATGCATCTATCTTGAAAGAGTTGGGTATCAAGACACGTCTCTCCTCAATCTGCATGGAACGCCTCCTAAAATACTTCGGACACGTGGCGAGGAGAAGCCCGGATAATTTTGAGAAGCTTCTGGTCGTGGGACACGTTGAAGGCAAAAGGAGCAGGGGCAGGTCACCATCCCGATGGATGGATATGGTTGAAGAAACCACCAAAAGCAACGTGCAGGCGTCCATCCGCCTCGCTGAACATAGAACGGCCTGGAGATCACTGGTGAATTGTGTGGTCCTGAAAGGTCACGACCCTCAGTCATGAGGAAACGACGAAGAAGAAGAAGAAGATTATCTTAATTGCTTGTTGACAATAAATCCGGAGATCCTTTGTCTAATTCCCAACCAGGACAAATCATCGCATGATGAATACGGCCTTTGTAGGGTTCCATACCACAAAAGGAAAAAACGGAATCCTTATAGGATCACTATGTTATCCGTCTATCTGTCAAGACCCTTTTTCTCAGGAACGCGTTAAGGTATCAAGTTGAAGTTCATATCAAATACTCAGGTCTACTGCCCCTCGGAGCTGTGAAAAAATAAAAAGATTACGAGAGACAGCCGTTTATGCTGCAAATTTTCGACATTCGGAAGAAAAGCAAAACCTACAAGGTTCTTTCCGTGAACTCAGAATATTGAAATTTGGTTCAAAGCACAGATAAAGGAAAAATTGTGAAAAGCATAAATTTTTAGTTACATCATATAATATACCTACAGGTTTGTACGGAACCCTCGGTGCGCGAGTCCGACTCGCACTTGGACGGGTTTTTTTAATGTCTAGGTGTGGGGAATTTGTGAAATTCTTAATAGTTAGGTACTGTTATTATTTCACATTAAATGCTTTCGAGATTTCAATCAATATTTAGATGTAGAGTAGACGGACTAGACCCGGAGAAACCAATTAAAAGAAACGAGTATTGAGGAATTTTATTTTCGTATAAAAATTGGATTAAGTCTGGATACTGTCACGAAAATCCAAAAAGTAATAACAAATTTAAGATAAACCCGATTTATTTGTCCATAACACTCGTAAAGGCATTCTTTTGTCTAAAATCTAGAATTTATTTTTCCATTACGTATCGTTTCCAATGATAGTAAAATATTTTGTGGACATTGTTTACTGTTATTCGTATTTTTTTGTGATGAGATATAAAACACAACGCCCTAGACATGAAGATGGACGTGATTGGCAAGCCTATCAACGAAATGCATTCTAACGAATCTGTGAAACACCAACACATATTTATATCACACTACTTTGCGGCTATTCTAATACATTTCATTTTGTGTTTTTAACAAAGCAAATAAAACAGATTTTACTAATACGTTTAGAGCCTATAGAGAACGTTTAAAAAAACACTAAATTATCCATCTAGAAATGCCGTTTTAATATTAGATTTTGAAAATTCTTTTGAACTCAAACCCTACAAAATATAAACGTTATGACTAATGTGAATTTTATGTTTTAAATATATTTAGTGAAGTGTTTTTTTTTTGCATGTACATATATTAAGCAGGTACTTAAGTAAACAGTTGTCAAGGTAGTAGAGCCACGCTGATTTCAGCAAGAACGGGACGGCTCGACCGGGGCGGTACTGCCCTCTCACAAAAGATCAACCTGTATTTTTTTTTGTGCTGTCCTGTTTAGTTAGTGAGTGTGAGACCGAAGGCTCAATGATATAGAAGCATCTGACTAGGCCGCCATAGTGTGTATTACCATGCTGCATTGTCAAAGCACCAGAAAGAGTTGAGTCACTTTTATAAATAATAAAAACATTGTGACTGTTGCACTTTATAATAACCGTCGAAATTAATCAACATTATCAGTCCAATCTGATAAATTATATCAAAATGTATTTAGCGTTTGGTAATAAAATCTTCTACGATATGAAAATGCTTTGTAACCTATAAAACGGTGTATTCCTTTTACCTAAATGGACAATCAAAGAAACAAATTATAATTATGTAAAACCAAGTATAAATTGAAAACATATATTTAAAAAAATAGAAAATTGTCACCGAAAGACGGCGCATTGGTCTCCGACAAGCTGGTTCGACAACCTGGTGAACTTTACGGGAAGCCGTTGATTGCGGGCTGTACAGGACAGGTTGTTGTAAAGAGAAAATAGGAGAAGGCCTATATCCAATAATGACCGTCTTTTGACTAAAGCGATGATGATAGAAGAAGTCTTGCTACCAATGGCGCCCTGTCAGTTTCTCTGGCATGTTAGCATTTTCTGCAAGCATTCTGAAAACTACGTATCCCAAATATTTATTTTCTTGCGTTCGAAAACGATCATATTTTCCTTGAATATACTTCTACGATCAATTTTGGTTAACTTCTTTGTTAGTTGAAATCAGGTCAGTGAATATCTTTCTTAAGTGGATCTATTAATCACATACCTTAGGTGTTAGCCTTACATACCAAGATATAATAACTAGATTTACGGTGATGTCCTGGGTAGGATTCAAATCCGTAACCAGTTGAATGCAACTCCACATTATGCCAAAATATTTATGCTAATCTTTGCATTATATCTTTGAATAAAGAGGGAATGCCAATGATTGTTATGCTAAATAATATTAGACCCTAACATTGTATGCCAAGAAGGGGGTTTCCAATTATAACTCCATTGTTAGACTATAAACTAAGCGTGGAGTTAAAAACTATAACTTCAAAAACTCCTCATCCAATATAGCAATCGACTATACACGGTGCGTGCAGTGTGTGTGCAAACAGAATTTGATTCATACATATATACCTCGTAGCTAGAGGCGCTTTTGATGTTGCAGTGCTAGTTGTCACAGGCTTTAAGTTTAATTAAAAAGCTTTTTGACGGTTGCGCCTCACCAACTTCAATTATTGGTATTCACGTACTCAAATATCATTAATAAGAGATCAAATTTAGAGACACCGACAAATCTAATGTATGAATTTTAATAATAACATCACTAAAGAATTGAAAACTAGATTTCCAATTCCTTAGGAAAATTGTCTTTAGTGGCTACAATTATTGGTAATGTATCTCTCATGTGAGGCTAAAGTTTAATAGAGCCCATACTTCGTAATTCAGTATATTTAAATGCTTCGATCAATCGAAGTTTAAATGCGTAATAAAATGATACTACTTAATAATTCGTTGACATATAGCCTACATAATCAAGAAAATAATTCGTTATTTCTTTATAAGTTAAACATTTTTTTATGAAATAGAGTAAATGAGCAGACACATCACCTGATGGTAAGCGATTACCACCGCCCATGGACACCCGCAACACTAGAGGTGTCACAAGTGCGTTGTCAGCCTTTTAAGAAGGAGTATTCTCTTTTTTGAAATTTTGATGATCGCATTGGTTCGGGTATATGTTGGTAATATGTCAGTGACGTAACATCGCACGAATGCACTTTGCGAATTAGATCGGAAGTTCTTGCGGTGCAGATACTAACGATGTGTTGTGAATTCGCAGTTTTATGTGGGCACCCTAATAGTTATAAGTTTATCAATCTTGAAATTTCTCATAAAAGTTAAATAAAAGTGGTTGAAAAGTTAACGAGCTATTATTAATAAATAATGATGGATGATAGCATTCCTTGCTGAGGTGCTAAAATTGTCGGAATTTATAATATCTCACTACATATATAAACCGTATCAGAGAACGTAACTGGTAAATTCATTTTATGATAGTGTATACATATATAGGCCCATTTCTGCATTAGTTTTATTTTATATATTTGAGCTGCCAAAATGTCTCTGCCCCGCCTAATGGAAAGCACAAGCAGAATCCAAGAGTGGTAGTCACCATCCTCAATGCGCATATGGATAGTGCAGCATGGTGACCAGCACTATGGCGGCCTAGATTAATTTGGAAGTTGAATATGAAGTTTAGTGAATAGGTAACATTAAATTGTTTTCTAACATTTTTAACATATTTCTCTTGTCCTCTGAAATTGACTGGACAAAATCAAAGTCGCTCGAGTTACCAAATTCTAAGTTGATTTATCTATCAGACAGAAGTTCTTTGTTTACAGTAACACTGATGTACGACGCGACTTGCGCTTGTTATTTATTACCGCTTCGCATCGCACCAATTTTATCCCACTCGGGTACTGTATAGAATTTTACGACCAACTTCGAGAACAGATGCACAATTTTATCTCAAGAACATATACCTAATTTTATCCTTAAAATTCTGTCCTTAGAATTGACTTGGCATCTGACGTCAACTTGTCCTGAATAATAAAGCTGCACACAACAACCTTATTTATCTTACAATGCTCGAACAAATCACCCGACCTCTAGAAATAATAACGTCTCTCATACGAGAATTAAAGAGTATTGAAATGGATTCTAGGCTTGAGTCGGAACTCCATAAGTAATTATCTCCATTATAACATCAATATTTTATTTATTATTAAGTCTGAATACATAAACTGACTGTTTATGTTTGTTTACACTCTTGTGTCAAACTTTAAATGATGTAAATATACTGTTTTTCTCGATGGCAATCGTTGTTTTTGCGTGTGTGACTTTTTGCTCATACAACATGTTTCATTTCATCAAAAAGTCAACTATGATTCCAAAACAATGGTTTGCAAAAACAAAACTTAGTCAACACAATCGGAAAACTGTTTTCAGTCGTTATGAGCTAGTGATAAAAGTTACTATACCAATTAATTGAAAGAGTACTCGCATAATACATTGAACTAGAAAACTATGACGTGCCCACATACATAGATGATACCTTAATTGTAGAAACTTTTAAACTTTAAAATTAAGCACTAACGATGCAAAATAGTAACTCGAGATAACCTATTATTCGAATATAACAATACTTATACCTCTTTTAGATTCATTTAAGAAGTTCTTGACCAGCATGTAAGATTTAATCTCTCATTGTATGTAGTTGCCGTCTAATGACTCGTCAACTTATATGGGAGAATCCAGTATTTTTTCATTTATAATAGGTTACATGTAATGTTTTTTTTAGATTTTAGCCATTATAAACGTTCGGTTAGAGCTTCAAGCAAACTAAAAGAATTCTATCCACCAAGATATTTGTAACCCCTCTTTTATCTTTTCATATTTGGTTCATATTTTTATGTATGGCCTGCCAAAATGACTCTACTCTGCCTTTTTAAAGACAATTACATACAAGTCATTGCTCATAACTAGTAACATAGTATGCACAAATATGAGAATGATATCTTTTAGGATAGGATATGGGGTAAACGAGCAGACAGATCGCCTAATGCTATTATTATTTATTTATTAAACTAGGTTTACCTACTTTCGTTTTTGAATGTTTACCTGAATAACAGAAAAAATTACAAGCTCTATAAATAATGAGTTAAAAAGTAGTTACGATACCATTTATTTTATTAAAACTACTGTCACCCTATGTTGTCATTCTTTCCTACCGCTATTCAAGCTTTATTTTCAACAAATTGTAACTATGTCCCCGGAAATTATCAAGCTCAATTTTAACGTTATATTTACTTGATAAGAAGATTGTTAATATAATTAATCTAATCTAGTTAATGCATAAAACAAATTAAATAATATGTTTAAGAAAATTGCTCGTTTCTGAAATTCCGTGCCTATAATATTTGTGTTTAATCGTCATGTCACATCCGCTTTGTCTTAGACTATTCTTGAAGTAAAATTTCGTGTTAAATTTGTTCTTTTATTCATTATGCTATTGTATACATTTTTTTAGTTTACTTTAGTCTTAGTTCTACCGATTCTTCTGGCGAGAAGTCCTGAAAATACCTTTGGTCTACGTCCCGACTGAAAGGTTCTCCTTCAACTCTTTTTAGGCTTAATTTTATCGAGTTATTCCCAAGTTACGTTTACTTTCCCTTCGTTAATCATCTAAACATGTGTTGTATTCACAGATTAACTTGGTGGACAGATTCGACTGCACGGTTGGTCTAGTGGTTTAAGCAGTCCGGGGTCAGCAGTTCCCGGATCCCTCCCGTCTCAGGCGCAGAGTGGCACACCGTGTGGTTTTAGTCGGTTCGATTCCGACACACCGCCCCGCCGCAAACCCCGGCGGGGTGACGGCCCGAGGGTTTTCCACACGTTAAAAAAAAAAGTGGTTTAAGCAGTCGCCACGTCGTTGTCTACTGTGCCAAGTGCTGAGGGTTCAAATCCCACACGGGATAACACTTTGTGTGATCCATAAAATTGTTGTTCTGAGTCTGGGTGTTCTTTGCATTCGTTTCATGTATGTTTGTAAAGTCCCCCGCAACGCAGGATGTTTATTCCTAATGAGTGGTAATGAGGGAGTTTTCCATCTTAAATAAAAAAAGGTAGAGAGATACCTTTAATGCTATTTTTGACAAAAAATCATCAAAAAATAATGTTTATAATTACAATTTGACTATTTGAGAGGGATCGTCAAAAAATAGTGATACTTTTCTTTCGATGCAAGATTTTTATAAGCTATAAGATTAAAACAAACACAAGAAGAAAATAAATTTAGATGTGCGTGGGTATCAGATTATTTTTAAATAAATTATGGACCGTCTGTGGTTCTCGTCGTCACAGCTTAGGTCGTTGCATAATGGCAAAGATAATGATGTCATGAAGCGGAAGAAGCAATTACGACCTCGAGCCGTTTGCAATCAAGTCGGGATATTTCCCAGAAAACAACATTTCTAGAGAATACTGAAATTATATTTTGTCTTGCATATTATTGCGGTAAGTATCCTTTCTCTGGAGAGTAGAAAAACTGTTTTTCAACTTTCTGTAGGCGATAAAATGTCTGTCTGTTTGCACTTCACTTAGGAGAGCCACGTTTCGGCATGAATGGGCTGGCTCTACCGGAGTGATACCACGGCCTCACAGAAAACCGGTGTAAAATAGCGCTTGCGCTGTGTTTCACCGAGTGAGTGAGGATATCGGAGGCCCATACCCACAAACTCCCCCTCGGCCTCCCCATTATCAGATTGAAAACTCAAAACTATAAAAAAACAGTTGTCTAAGCACACCTGAAATGAACCTCTTTGCTCTTTAAATAAATTGCGCGATAACAAGAAGTTTAAAAATGCTTATTGTGATGTTATGAAAATATAGGGGAATGCTATGAAGTATAAACATATTACCAGTCATGTCATATTAGATAGTCGAGCTATCAAGTGTTATTATGCACACTCACGCAAGCGCCATACGCTGCTGTCTTACGATCAGGTCACGTGTCCTATCGCGAAGTGTCCTGCCACGAGTTTATCATTTTTAGCCATCCCAAAAAAAAATTGATAAAGTGCATTTTCAACCCTTGCTTATATCTGTTATAATGCAATAGTTTTAACAGGTAGTAGAGCCACGCTGATTTCAGCACGGACGGGCTAGCTCGACAGGGGCGATATTACCCTCGCACAGAAGATCAGCGTAAAATGACAGCATTTATGCTGTCGTGTTTCGTTGGTGAGTGTGAGATCACACTAGGCCGCCATAGTGTGGGTCACCATGCTGCATAGTTGCATTGTCTGTACGAGCAATGAGTATGGTGACCACCGCTCTTGGACTCTGGTTATGCTTTCCATCAGGCAGAGTAGAGTCATTTTGGCAGGCCATACATAAAAAAAGAGAGAATCACAACAGACTAAATGAATAGGAAAATCACCTTAAAAAAAGCGTTAAATACACTACCTCATAGGTGGCGTGGAAACGAGTGCATATTATGTCGATTACTTTTCCAACTTTTTAAATCGTTATCTCAGATGCGGTAGCTTGAAAAAATAATAGATGCATTTTTATAGATACATGATCTACGATTTTTGTCTGGGCTAATTTTATGAAAATATCGTTTTGCTGAAACTAGAGCAAAACCCAATATTTTACCTCTGACCTCGAGTATTTTTTTTACAAGTAGCGGATCAATGAGGACTTTTTAAATTTTATTCATAATTTTCTTTTGAACTATATTATCTACTTTCAGCTTTTTGGGAATTTATGTATCCTCGAATGTCCTAGATTTACCGCACTTTGTTTTGAAATGTACTATAAACTTCGTACGAGAGATTCAGAAATAAAGAAGCTTGTTGATGAAAGAGGGATTGTTAATTAATTGACCAAATCTACATTTCTGCGTGCAAAAATAAGAGCTAGCACTCTAAACCAGGATAATAAAATCCTCGCTTCGCTACTTTCACCTACGTACTCAAAAAGCAATATCTTTAACACTTAACCAAAAAATAACAAAACACAAGGTAAGTATTAATTTACGCCTGAGTAATAGTACGTCAAGATTGTCAAGTAATCCGCTTAAAGTAGATAATGTATTCTCGTAAAATAAAGTCGAGTTAAGTCTCAAAGTAATTTGTATTATTTCGCTTCATGTTTTGCTTAATTATTCGCTACATCTAGACAGGCAGGTGCGACGAATCTGTATTTATTTGCATTAAAAATAAATTTGCCGAGAGACTTGCGTAATTCAGGATTATGATCCGACAGCTGTGTCAGACAAATTCGAATTTGCGGATTTAGACTTAATTTTGCAACCTCCGTGATTAATAGGTGTAAGCTGTAACATATGTTTGTTCAAGCAGAGAAAAAAACCAAACTTACAACGTCATTTAGTGTACGTACGAACGTACAATAAGCATATATCCAATCTGGGAACTTCCTCTGAAAACTCAGGTGTCTTTAAAAGCATTAAAAGGTATTAACACATAAGATAGTGTACGTTCTGTTGGGTTTTGCAAGGGAAAATTATACAGCATACTCAAATACTACAACGAATTTTTACTAACCAAACTTACAAATGTTTTAGGCAAGCAAGCAAGTTCTTTTAAATGGTTGTTAAATTATTTTTTACTTAAAGTTTAATTTGTGCATTCTTCTAGGTATCTTCTAGGTAGTTGTTAATGTTGAATACTAGTGGAATAACAGTATAACGTGTTAAGGTTCAAACAATTTGAGAAATAAGCCTTATAACGACTAATTGAGATGTTATTTTAATACTCTTGAAACCACAAAATTACACAGAACAATCGTCCTTAATGATCGCCGAGGTCGCTGGGTTTATCACTTATACCTCAGATATATGTAGTACGGTAGCTCAAACTGAACAGCCCTGATATGGATGAAGCGCCTTTTTATATTAGACGCGATACTGTACGTACGTAGGTAAGTACGAGTACTGAAACCTTCTAGACGATTCCGAGGACAAGGTAAGAGCCATAGAACATCCCGAACATAATGTTTCCGAGAAATGTAAACAAACCAAACGCGCGACAATCTATCTAAATTCGACCATGTAAACTATGTTTGTTATAAAAAGTTATAAAGAGGGCATTTAGTAGGATAACATGTGAATAACAACGCTACTGATGCAAACGCTACCGCTAACGCTATCGTTACACTATCCGTTAGTTGAGCCTCAATTTTATTTGCTACATTAGGAGTTATTTTACTACATGCATACCTTAGTTCTTCTAAATCATATAAGATTCATATGTAGAATATCTTTCATCTATATGTGTCAAAAGCTGTTAATATGAAATAACAAATAGACACTTCAATTTATGTAAATTCAAGTCCATCTAAATCAAGAGTAAAAATCAGTAAAAACATGTAAACTCTCTCTTGGAATGGGAAAATAATATTGATGGCTATATAAAAATTACTGTTTAATTAGAACATTTTATGTTTTTATTTACAGTAACATGAACCACGTAACGTATGAAACTGACTCTAAACATGCAATTCAGCTTTTTTATCCCTGAAGCTAAAAGAAGAATGTGAAAAAGTTAATACATATGTCTATTTGTCTTTCTGTCTATCAATAGAGAATAATAATTCAAAAAGGATGATTCAATTTAAGTTATTCTTAATAGATCGGTTGAATTTCCGTTCAGTATTAAAGACATAAGATTTTTTCATATGTCAAGTTTTGCGAGTTTTTGTCACACCAATCTAATCTTATAAGTTAACTTTGTAATTATGATTACTTAAAAAAAGTTCCAAAATAAGCAAAGCTTGTACTACAAAAACAAGATTGACTGATAGAATACTCAGATACTTTTCGGTTAACACCTGAAATAAATGCTTGTAGAGCAGTAAAAAATTAATCCGACCCGGGAATCGAAGCTTGGTATAACCGTTACTGAGCCATCGAGGCAATCTGCGGAATGACGGCAGGGGAATCGTCTTAAACAGACAGTAATGTGCAAATTAATCTCTGGCAATTATTTTGATGAATTTACATTTATTTTTCTAATTAATGTTTTTAATTTAAACCCTTTTATTTAACATTGTTAATAACAATTGAAAAAATATTTATTTTAGAACAGACTATCAACTTAAATCTAAATTCACAATTTATACGATTAGGTTAGTTAGTAGGAAAGGTCACTTTTTATTTTACCATTCATCTTACTCTGTACGTAATTTATTCAGAGGTAACGATGATAGTTGAAGACCAGATGTTTGGCGCTTAAGCTGTTTATTTATTCATTACGTTCTCTAAATACCTTCCTAGTCTTTACCTCAATTAGTTTTTCTTTTCCTAGGAGTTTATTAGCGAGCTCACATCGTTTCTAATAAGTCGGGTGCCTTCGTTAATGCTAACACAATGTAACAACATTCGTACAGCGGTTTTCAGAGCATTAGGGACACACGGTTCGTTAATAACGGGTTTCTTTTATGCTACTTTGGAATATTACGAGGAAACTAACTGAAATGTATTACTTCATTATAAACTTTTTGTTACCAGCTTTTATGAATGTTGTCTTTTAAGCAAGTATTTTTATAAATATGAATGGAATACAATATAGAGAAAATCATTTTTAACTTTTTGTTACTCTTCCATGCAAAACAAATGAACGGACGGAACGGACGGATGCAGAAGTATCACTAGGCCGCAATAGTGTGTCTGCACTCGCAATGAGTATGGTGACCACCACTCTTGGATTCTGCTTATACTTTCCGTCAAGCAGAGTTGAGTAATTTTGGGAAAGGCAACACATAAAAAGAACAGAATTAAATTTAGCACAGAGATAGATTATAGTTTGGAATAGACCATAGGCTAATTTAATCGTGAAAATGTAGTGTTCCGATAGGATGACTAAAGAACAGCAACAGCCCCGGGTAACACTGAGGGGTGCAATTAGTTAAGAATATATACAATCTATACAAATAAAATTGGAGGGTCTGTTTGTAATACTAAAATAACTGTTTTTTAATTGTCTGTCTGTTTGTTCCGGGTAATCTCTGTAACAGCTGGACCGATTGGCTAA
Source organism: Spilosoma lubricipeda (assembly GCA_905220595.1). Lineage (NCBI taxonomy): Eukaryota > Metazoa > Arthropoda > Insecta > Lepidoptera > Erebidae > Spilosoma > Spilosoma lubricipeda. The sequence goes on along the minus strand of HG992285.1, from coordinate 9,738,423 downwards.
TAGCTGATGATCTAAGGAGTAGCTTGGGCTATATGTATATTTTTTAGACAATCTTCTCGCTCCGCGGCGTTACCCGCGGTTCGACGATAACCGCGGGGTACAATGCGGGGTCAGCTAGTTCATAATTGTTGAAATATATATCCAAATAGTCATACTAGTAATTATCTATGGATACGATGTAGTAACTTATTGTCTATGTTGATATCTATGTAATATGAAAAATATAAGAATAATAAGTTTAGTTCTGTTCGAATCTCAAAGAGAGCCTGCGTTTTATTAGAATAATAATTTCAGATCAAAATTTAGAATCTGCTTTTTTAAATTTTAAGACTTAGGTCTATGTGTTCTATGATATTTTTCGAATTTTAAAATGTTTAAATACGTGTTCAAGGTGTTGCAAATGATATAGTAAATCAGTGAAAATTCGGAGGTGCAAAATAATTTGTGTCTAAAACAATTTATTAGACTATTTAACGTTAAAGAAATGTGTTACGATACGCATTAAACTTGAGTCTATCAAGACGATAATACTGATTACTTACCTTTTGATAATTATCACGGAGATTTAATGACTAATTTAATTACTTGTATATAATTTCTTACCATATTTTGTTACAATACAGTCTAAACACCCTAGATGTAAAAGCAGAGAGAGGAAAAAGCGATATATTATATTTTGGTAAATTGTAGATTTAATTCTATTCATACTGGCTGTATATAATCATTACATTTCCAACTAGTTGTTGTCCGAAGCTCCGCTCACGTGTATTTCGATTATCGCGGCAAATAGTAGCCTATATGTTATACTGATGTATAAGCTATATAACTGTAAAGTTTAATCCAAATCCGTTCAGTAGTATTTGCGTGAAAGAGTAACAAACATCCATCTATCCATCCATCCATCCATCCATACTTACAAACTTTCGCGTTTATAATATTAGTATAGATATTCTTTCGACACGAATCACAAATTTCATTAAACTTTAAATAAACAGAAACTCCCATCATGCAATTATAACCCTCATACAAATGTTTGCATTACACAGAAACCATTTCGACTTCCGATTTCAGTGTAATTTTACTAACACCCGCTACATGAAATAACGCAATTTTCCATTCTTCACATAAACAAAGTGTGAATTATATGTAATTACAATGTTAATGTAGAACTCTTTGATAATACTGATGAAAGTGATAACATTATACAGCAATATACAATAATAAAGTACCCATACGATTTAAATAAAGGACATATTACGTATGGGTTCGTTGAATAATAGACAAATCTCTACATAGACACTGCCAGCGCTATCACTCTTTCAAAACAATGGACTGCCAGCGACAAACAAAAACGTGATTTAGGAGAGTGTGAAATGAAGGTACCCTTACGAACCTTTAAAGTACTATGACACAACGATAATCCTGTAGTATTTTTGGGTAGTGTTCTTTTGTGACCATTGGTCCCTTCTTAAATGTAGCTACATGTACATTTACTGCAGTGTTTATAAAATTAAGTTATGTTTCGTAATAAAGTATATCGTATGGTAATTATTACTTAATGAGGTAAATTATGTGTTACAGATGTGTAGGTCTACGTGTTCTGGGTCTATCCGGGTGATATGTAAATCAAATAAAAAAGGTTTTGATAAGTGGCCTTAAATTCCGGTAAAGCAATGTGTCAGATTTGATTGCCTAACTGACTAACTTTAGCACATTTATACACTACTAGCTGACCCACGCAACTTCGTTAACGTCTCTTATTGCCCGTAGCGTAATAATTTTCCCCCGTTTTTGAAACATTTTTCATTGGTGCTCCGCTCCTATTGGTCTTAGCATGATGATATATAGCCTATAGCCTTCCTCGATAAATGGGCTATCTAACACTGAAAGAATTTTTAAAATCCGATCAGCGGTTCCTGAGATTAGCGTGTTCAAACAAACAAACAAACTCTTCAGCTTTATATATTAGTATAGATTACAATGTACGTAACAATGGTTTGTAGTTCATGGTACTCTTGGTATGGTTGTCTACTCATGGTAAGCTTAATAATTCAAAGCATGTTTTCACATTCGCAAACACACCCACTACACTCCTTCCTTTGTTAAACCCTTTAATTACAGATGTTAAAAAGATATGACTCTCGCACAATACTTCTTCCAAATTTGTGTAACCTTAGAAATACAGATTACATTTGGATGTTAATTCTCGCTTTTAATTACGCCGGCCATCTAACACATTTAAGTTAGTTAAACAATCAAACATAATTTGATTTCAATCATCAATAGACAATTTTACTTTTCTTAGTCCGTCAGAAAATATGTCAGAGTTCAATAATAATATTGTCGGAATAAGGGTATCCGTATGACAAAATTATGTTACACCGAGGTGGTGACGATATCTATTTAAAGCGGCGCGATCGGAAACAGGGGGCAGTTTCTCTTCAGATCTCGCGATATTCAAATCTCTTATTTGTGACACGCTTATTTATTTGTTAGTAGTTGTTGAGTAGCAAGTGTGGCAACACCTCCAATAACAGCGAGTGACGCGACCGAACAAGTGTGAGCGGTGGCAATGGGACTTTTGTTTAAATGATTAATGGTTTATTCTATGAGAATATAGTTATCATATAAAATTGGCTGACTTATATGATATGATTTTCCGCGGATAATCGTTTGGCAATATTTAGATTAAATTACAATTTTATATTCTCATCTATACTTCTATACTAGTACATAAAGCAGAAGAGTTCGTTTGTTTGTACGCGCTAATCTCAGGAACATCTGGTCCGATTTGAAAAATTATTTCAATGTTGGACAGTTCATTTATCGAGGAAGGCTATAGGTTATTTATCATCACGATATGAACAATGAGCGGAGCACCAATGGAGAATATTTAAAAAACGCGGGAAAATTATCACGCTTCGGGTAATAGGAGACGCAAACGAGGTTGCGTGGATCAGCTAGTCTTTCATAAAATACACTATATTATTATTCATGTTAAAATAAAATATCGAGTTTTAAGAAAAAGCGTTTTATGTACGTACTTATAAGTGGAATGTATTTATGTATGTACTTATAAATGGAAGAAACAAATGCATCGGCAATGAAATGCATTTTTATAATACGCCTTATCAACTTTCATGCCAATTTCAATACGGAGTCCTTTATTAATTATCTCATTTAAACAATATTATAAACTTTTATTTTAAATTAATTTAAAGTTAAATTGTGAACAGTAAAGTAACATTTATTAATAATCACACATCATCTTAAGTACATTGCAAATTTCTTCATTCACATGGTCAGTTATGCATCTTCAATTTAAGACTGCTATTTTTTTGTGAACTCTTGTATAGTATTTAACTGAACTGAAATGTAGGAAAGAGAGCAGAGTGATAGATATCAGATATTTTTATAATACCCATTATACGCTAATATAACGGTAGATTACCCAGGACTGTAGCAAAGTCAACACTTTATAGCAGCACAACCTTACAATATTCTCCAATGCACATCTAGTAAAACGGTCGGAATATGAATGTCCGCGAATTACTCGAACTGAAGGTATTTTATAGCATTTGACAGGCTTGACCCAATTTAATACTAAATTCACATATTTAGTAGATAATATCAAATATTGTTGGTCATAATTGTTCTAACGATTATTAGCATCCAATTATTATTTGATAATAGAGGATTGTGTAACATTACAGATTTATTACGCCGGAAGTAGGAGTAGTATGATGAAATATAAGTCCAGCCGGAAGGCGTCAAGATGTTAGTACGAATCAACTATTTACTTGATTATAAAATCACTAATTGAATTATAAGGCTATAATATATAATATTGTATGCCTAGTAATGATTAAGATTTGAATGAACTACGCGTTTATACGAGGTTGGAATCGTTACTTATAACACTACGTTGGGATGTGGAGGTTTTAACCACAGAACAAAAGAATAATTCTCCTCTTCTGTGGTTTTAACAGTTGCTCCCGGTTCCCTCTTAATTCCGACACAGAGAAGCACACTTCATCGTATCAGTCGCTTCGATTCCAACAGTCGCCCCTTCGCAAGCCCCACTGGGTTGACGATCCAACAGAATATCCACACGTCAAAGAAGTTTTGTAAAATATCGTCATTCGCGGTTATCGAGTCACCTTTAAAACATTAGGTAGACAACATTTGAATTAGATATTATTCAAATTACATTATACAGTACAGAAGCTTCTCAAAGTAAAAGAAATTACAGCCTTATATTAAAATAATATAAAGCTAATGTAAATATTTCTAAACGAATAATCGATATCTTTGAAAGTATTCATCGATAAACCTTCGCAGGCTGCTCACGTACGTTCCACAATTCCACATCATTTACCTGCGAACCTACACCTGCTGACAGATAAACAAACGATTCGATAACTGATTTTATTTTGTTTGAGGAAATATTACGATTTATGTGGCAATAAAATACATTCGCTGTCGTATATTGTTGACTGTATGGTGTTTTCATTTATAAATTTTCGTCATTATTAGTAATATGAAATAAGGTTTTTGTACTGCCACTACTTGGTGTTTACAAACACAAAGGATATTTTGAAACATAAAACATGGATTTGGTTAGAAATAATTACAAATCTTTGTCTTACTCATTTAGCATGAATACCTATTTCATTTTCATGATTACTTAAATGAATATAACTTTCAAGTTCATATTATTTAATTAACTTGTGCAATGTGCTTAAAGTTATTTGTGATATTATTATAAAAACCTACCTACCTATTACAACCTAACCTACTATAAATTTGTACACTAATAAATTGTTTTCGTACGAGTTTCCCATAGAAAAATAACATTTCTCTAAAGTGGCGATTCTTACGGTTTAAATCCTCAGAATCAACAAATTTCCTAAAACGCCTCTGTACAAAAGATAAAAGTAATAATTAAGACAGGTCTATGAAACTAGATGTAGTATTCGGTACCTACTATTACATTTTGACTTGGCACCGACTTCAAACCTATGAATCGGTAGCACGTACCAATAATAGTGTTTCATCAATATTAAAGGTTTGCATTTAAGGTGAATTTAAATAAATCTTTATTAAGTTATTCTATACTTTTTAGTTTTTGAAGACGGTTTTTTTAACCAAGTTTTTTATATTTTTCGCTTTTTAGTCTTTCTAGGCATGGAGTTTTCTGTTGATGTTTTTTTTAAGTCTGTTTTATAGCTTTGCATGCCTACTAGTTATTAGATGACAGGGTCGCCATTTTACCGGGACAGTCCCGATTTTGATGACACCGTCTCACGACCCGACGGCCTAGTAATTTTGTCCCGATTTTTGATAACATATGTTTGATACAATCACACAATTTAAATTGAAATAGCATACATACACATGACATTTACAGATTTATTGAAAGATAATCCTGTCCCTTAAGGAGTTGTACCTTCCATCATAAGGTCATCATCATGAAATGATGACTACCAGGTGTTAATACTGCAATAGCTTTAGAAAATAAAAGAAAAACATGTACGCGCCTAGCAAATTTGAGGGTTCCCTTCGATTTCCTTGGAACCGTCAGATATGGTAGCAATGGGACCACATGAGGAGCATACCCTTTCGAATACAAAAAAAATAAAAATGAAATCGGTCCACAATTGACGGTGTAATCAGTAAACATACATAAAAAATACCAATCAAATTGAGAATCTCCTTTTGGAAGTCGGATAATAAAGTGGTGCTTTGCTCTCTTGGCTAATCACCGCTACAGTAGATAAAATGTAATGCATGTCTGTTACTAGCGTGAAAAATAAATTATCAATGGCGTTGCAATTATTTGACCAATGGTGACAGATTAGGAATACAGAGTGTCATCACCCCTACTCATCCCATTGGTATAGTAAGATGCGAGTAAGGGAGAAAACTACACTGCTAACAGGACAACATCATTGCAAAAAAAGGAGAACCATAGGCCAGACGGATTGGTATAGACCAATCCGTCTGGCCATAACCCCCTTTCTAAGGAGAGACCTATGTCCAGCAATGGACTGTTAAAGGCTGTTGATTTTGATGAACGCTGAAATAGTAATTACTAGTTGTTGCCCGCGGCTCCGCCCGCGTATATGTCGGTTATCGCGGCAAATAGTAGCCTATGTGTTATTCTGATGTATAAGCTATATTACTGTACAGTTTCATCCAAATCCGTTTAGTAGTTTTTGCGTGAAAGAGTAACAAACATCCAAACATCCAAACATCCATCCATCCTTACAAACTTTCGCATTTATATTATAATTCGCATAATATTAGTAGGATTAGTGTACGTATTTTTATATTTTAACGTCACTACATAACAATGTACATAAAACTACAGAACTATAAAGTTATTTTTTTACTAATTAAAATTCTATAGGTGCACTAATGTGTGCTCACGTACAACCGCGTCAGCTACAAGACGAGAGACATGGTCGTGAGAACGAAGCAGGGTGCGCACGTTTAAGTTACAACCGCTAGTAAGTGTAAAGACCCATTACCTTTTATTTTTATCTCTTTATTATCCGATTTACTGCTGTTATCAACAATTTATATCACCAGCAGGCGTCCAGAACAGTAAATACCTACGCAACCCTCACAATTTTAATGTGTCAGTCAAAAGACAATATCAATAATATTTTTATTTGCGTTTTATTAAACTACGTCGTACTTTATGTACCTTTATGAGCCTTGTCTGGCAGAACTATAAAAGCAAAAAGGAATAATATCATGACCTTACTCATAAGGGTAGGAAATACTTTATTTGAATTGAGAAGCGTAGGACGTGTCTTAAAATGAAGAAAGGTGTGACGGAGCTGTTTTAACTTCTGACATTCTGAAAATTTGACAGATACCACTTCCATTATCTCATTACAAAAATGCAGATCATTTAAAAACCTTTAATATAACCCTTTATTATAAATGTAGTATTTTTTTTTTCAAATAATATCTTTGAGACAAGTTTCAGTTTAGGAACTTTATTTCTCAAAAGTTATTTTTTTTTTAATTTTGAAAGTCAAAAATGAACAAGAGATTTCAACACAGCGAGGTACTAATATATAAATAAATACAAAAAATAAGTTTGAGGTTAGTTGCCATTTTTACAGGGTATTATTTAATACTAAAATTATCTATTCTAAAAAGACGTCATCGATGAGGTCACTTTTGTAAGTTTTTCTAGCTGCCAAGTGATCAAAAAAATTACACGTGCCTATGAGTGAAACTTCTCGAGATTCTAATTCCTCTGTATGAGGTCTTTATGTGTGTGGTCTGTGTTCGTTTGGTGTCTCATTAATAAAAATCATGATTATATTAGAGAAATCTAAAGTAAAAAACCCCCAACACAATAACCTTTGTTTCCTTTAAAAATTAAAAAAATAATGAAAGAAACTCAATCTTATAATACCTAAATATGTATGTATTAACAATTCTAAAAGAAATACATCGCGTTGGGGGACGCTCCTACTTATTTAAGGTCAAGTTAGTCAAGGTAAGTAGAAGCGGTCCCCCAACGCGATATATTTCTTTTATTTTAGAATTATTAATACGTACATACTTAGATACTTTAAGCTTGAGTTTCTTTCAATATTGTTTACTGTTTAAAGGGTTGGTGTGTCGGTTTTTTTTTTTATTTTTTATATTTTTTTTATTTTATACTTTTTATATGTACACAGGCCATATATGCCTTAGAACCGACAACAGTTGGGATAAACGGATTCTTGAGTGGAGACCGCGTCTCGGCGAACGTATCACGTCGCACGTCGTAGCAAGGACGTCCACAGGCTAAGTGGAGTGATGATTTGCGCAAGACGGCTGGCAGGAGTTAGATGCAAGTGGCCGAGGAGAGAACTAAGTGGCGTGCAAATGGAGAGGCCATTGTCCAGCAGTAGACTGCGATAGGCTGATGATGATAGGTACACACTTACAATTATGTAGATTTTGTTAAAAATTTAAAAATTTATATTTAAAGTAAATATTACATTTAAGGTCAAGCTTGTTCGCTTTTTAACCGACTTCCAAAAGGAGAAGGTTCTCAATTTGATGGGTGTTTTTTTTTATGTATATGTACACTGATTACTCCGTCAATTGTAGACCGATTTAGAAACTTTTTGTATTCAAGAGGGTATGCTCCCCATATGGTCCCATTGCCTCTACATGATGATGGTAGATACAACTCCTCAGCAGTTAGGAGTTGGAGGATAATTCTTTAAATTTCATACGTATCCATAGTTGTACCAAATACACGAATAACGCTTGGTCATATTCTTTCAAGTTGTTTAGGTGATCTGACAGATAAGGTTAGAAGATACAGGAAACTTTAAGATACCGATCTAATAGCTAGTAGTCATAAAAAACTATTAAACAGACTTTGAAAAAAAACATCAAAATAAACTGTATTTATAAATTTACTAAAAATAACGTGTGTTACCTACTATTAGATTTGGCTTGGCACCGACTTCAAACCTATGAATACAAATAATAGTATTTCATCAATATCAAAGGTTTGCATACAAGGTGTATTAAATCTTTATTAAGTTATTTTATACTATTTAGTTTTTGAAGTCGGTTTTTTTCATTTGAGGTAGTGCAGAACATCGGGTCACTTAAACATTGCCAAGTAGAGTAAATAACATTACCTACACATATACTAGGGGCACTGGTTCATCGAGAAATGTAATAAAATCTTTTATTCTTCAATTGGATAACGAGAAAACTTTTGCATGTTATAATTACTTTCTTAAGCAGATGAGTTCTGCCTTTTCTAAATGAAGTAGCCCAATGTAGAGAGGATGAAACAAACTCAGGAATAATCGTCTCCTTCGACATTCCGTTATTTTTCCCTACTTTCACCCCCACAACTTTAAAGTATCTGTTCTAAATTTAAAGATTTTATGTTGTGATTGGATTACCATTATTAGTCCTTTACTGCGCATGCGTCAGTAAAGAATGACAGATGGGGAACCGCGATCTTCTCTCTCTTTTTAACTGTAGGACATTTCCGCTTACAGGCAACCGCATATCTTCCCTATTCTATCTATAATAGTTGTATGGAAAACAATCAAATAAAAGAAGCGCACTTTATTGTAATAGTATGTTAGATGACATAACTAATGGCAAAGCGTGGCAATGTAATGCTTCATTTTTGGTTAACACATTGTAAGGAGTAAACTTCAATAAAAATTAATAATACATTTGGGAACGTTAAATTGTTGCGTGTTTACAAATTATTTGTTTTTTAAACATTATTGGCAATCAACTCTATCAGTATTGTCAATATAAATACTGATAGAAATGATTGTCAATGTTATTTCAATAACGTTTGAATGACACAACTTATACGGTCAATACCACATCTAAGTGTGTCGTGGAACTTTATAAGTATCAACAAAAGTGTTAAGTGCACTGAAATATGGATTATGACAGCTATATCCATTATATATATTCTGATGCAATTTTTCTTGCTTTGCGGTATAATAGTATTAGTATTGCTGTAATTTTATTTTCAGTATAGAATTATTTATCCTGCTGATAACATAAGTTGATGTATGATGAATAATGTTTATTCACAAGCTAACTACAACAACGCAACAAACAGCGTAGCATAAAGCATGTCTTTCAAAATCACGAACAATTACAAACAACAATTGCGGTCTTTATTTAGATAAGGACCGCAATTGCTGATAAAGGAGACTTTGGAAATTGGTTCGTCTTTTTCGCTTTTATTTTTCGCTTACCTTTGTATACAATTTCGTCGACCCAACGCTTTGAATTAATTTCACGCCAGGGCAGTCGTTTGTATTTCTTTTGTTTCCAAGGTGGGGACGCTTTTAGTCCCAGTTAAAGATATATTTGGCCCGTTAGCACATTGCGACAACTTTGAAGCCAGCTATTTATTTACTTGTCTAAATAGATGTCGCCGCGGCTCGTATTTTAGATTTAATCAAGTCTGACAGGATGATTAACATTACCTTTCGCATTCGTTGAGCTATCAATAAAATTTCCGAGCCACCGATCTTAACTCCTTAGCTAACTGTTTTTAATGAATCCTTATTCACTGTTTTTGTGTTTAACTTGATTAGATAGAATAATGACATGGAGCCCTTCTCTTAACTTCAAATAAATCCGACAATAGTTTTGTTTGAATGTGTGTTTATTGTCTTTTTATTTTTAACTAGCGAGACGGCCCACCTTAATTTTTTGAAATGAAATTTTCGAATTTCCTCTCAGAACTTTAATATGAATGTTTTACACATATAAACCTTTAAGCTGTTGAAACACTATCTATTGCTGAAAATTGCATTAAAATCCGTTGAATAGTTTAAAATATTTAAGTGAATAGACAGCGGAAGCGACTTCATTTTATACCATGCAAAGATTACAGGTAATCTTTGCATGGTATAAAATGAAGTCAGTCAGGAGTGATGATCGTGAAATTAGAGATATTCGGAAAAACAAATGAATTCTCTACCATAGTTCAAGGCAAGCAATAACTAGTTAAACATAAAGTGTATACGAAAATTAACGTCTGCTATTATAATTCTATAGTTTTAATTTAGAATTTACTGATAGAAATTATTATTCAGATAATAACCAATTCAACGCAAGCATTATTGCGCTCGCAGTTTGGCAAAATACCAACTGAAGACTCGCCACTTAAACTAAGTTTGCGGACTTTGCGGCTCGAGCCAGTTTGAGTTACAGGTATACGACTCTGATCTGATCAACCTTACACTCCCCAAAGTACTAAAAGTTTTTAAAAGTATAATTTTCTTACCATTACCTCCTTCTTGCCTACTTTTCCATTAAAAATACCATTAATTTATCTTTATACAATTCCCAAAGTACGCTGTTGCACACGATACCCTACCAAGTGAACATTAAGTTGCTCTGCCAAGTGGATGAGCAAAATTAAAGGTTTTTTTTTTTATGAACAAGGTGCCCCCCTAGTCTACAAAAACGAGCAAACGAATCGCCTGATGGTAAGCGATTACCGCCGTTCGTGGACACCAGCAACACCAGAGGCGTCACAAGTGCGTTGCCCGCCTTTGAGGAATAGGGAGGGGGTAAGGGTTGGGGTATGGCCATCCGGTATACATTTATATCAGTTGTCTAGTACCCATAATAATTGTGCATTAGTATCTCACTGTCGGCTGGGAGGTAGTGTGGTAAAAATAAAAAGTTTTACACTCACAGATTTTTATCGGCAATTTTTAGCTTGTCAGGGGACAGTCGACGTGGTGTACACGTAACTGAAGAGCCAGGTGTAGTGTGTATGTGGCGGACCGTGTTGTGTGTAGGTGTACGATGTACCCCATGTAGGCGAGTGATGTCAGGGTATTCTGACATCACTCTCATCTGGTGAGTCATCATCAACTCATCTTGGTGAGTATCCATATCATCTGACCGAGATGATATTCAAATTCAAATCAAATCATATCTATTTATTTCTCTCATAAAGGTACACAATCTTAATACTATACATAATAGCAGCCAAGTTAAAACTTTCATGAGAGCTGGAGTCCGCACTAGGTTCTAGACCTGTATGACGGATCTCCAGGCTCTCATCCTCTGACGGTATACAAACTTATCTAAGCTAAACGAGTACGTACTGTTTCTGAAATAAGAGAAAAAGGTGACGTAAAAATAGAGGAGAAATGAACAGTGTTCCTTGTATGGTGTGTTGAGTGTTTGTGTATGTGTATCTGTGATGGTGTTATAGTTGAGTGTTTGTGTATGTGTATCTGTGATTGTTTTGATATAATAATATATTGATGGCAATTTAGATAGGCATTAACATAATGTTATTTTACTACAATAATCAAGTTTTCTGTCTCCTCGTAGCTTAAGTCGAGGAGTCAGATAGTGACATTTTTTTGCATTCGAGTCTGCACATTGCATATATATTAAGGATTTTATTAATTCTATTATGGAGACTCACCAAGGTTCACTGAGGAAATGGCATCAGATGTTCGCGCAGACAAAGTCGGGGATGCAAGCGTAGTGTTGTTATCAACTAGGCGTTTGTTTCTGCAATCAATAATTAAATTGTAATAAAATACAAAATTCCATGTCTATTATCGCCTTCGTAACATCAACTTCGTGTCAACTAAAAACTGCCTTTTAGACCTGCGCGGCGTTCGGTAACAAATACGCGACCAGAACTTGGACGACTTAAACGACTAATTCGTGACAAAAAAAAAAGCCACTTAACAATATAAACAGCACAAGCATATATAGCGTAGGCACAGAAGTAGTATAAACAGAGTTGAAGCAGAATACACAGAGAAATACGATAGCACAGCGATATAGCAACGCACGAGCGGACATGCGAATAGCGGGCAACGCGTCAAAGGATGTGAGCCGACTGGCGAGACAGCGGGCCTCGAGTGTGCGGCAGCGCACATTCCAATGAACCGTTTAGCAACAACATCTGGGGGGCTCGAACAGTTACTACTTTTAATGCGCCGGTCGTTTGTCCGTTTTTCCGTTGAAATGCATAATATTTTATTAACATTGTAAGCGACTAGATAAAAGTAATGTTTACATAGGTTTAGCTTGCGAGAAGAATATAATAATAATAGTTTAAATATAGCAATAAATATTAAGTTATTACAAAGTAAATACATTATTGTAACAATGACTCGCTACACTCACTAATTAAATTATTAATATGGCACTATGTTACACATAGCAATAATTATTCCTAAGTATGTGGTTTTATTGCGCGTACTTGCGTGAATAATTACGTGGTTCGTTCATCTCGATCGTGGCTGACTTATGGGGTAAAGTTGTTCAGGCATTGCGGGTTGCCTGTGACACCTGGCAGTAATTAGGTTCAAATTTATAGCTTTTCCTTGCACCTTCCGTCGTCACACAATATAAATCATTTTCGTTAGTTCTCTGACAGTCGAGTGGCAACGTGTATTTTATGAAAATTTAATTTTCCCCACTGAAATATTTGTCTATCAGAACATAACGTTTTGAGCGTGAACACCGTAATTGTGTTTTCTGTACAAAGTATTGATGTTAATATTTATGCAATTCATTTTACCATTTCATATTTCAAAAAGCCGCCAAAATTTTGCGACTAACAGAAAAGTAACTCCATTACGGTAATGGAAAACAGTGGGCTCTCGCGTTGCTAGATTTTTTTGCTTTAGACCGATGCCGCACTGCAGTTACAGAAATACATGTATCAAAGCTCTCTTTCATTTGGATACGCGCAACTCCCAGCTGCTGCATCCAGAAAATATCGGCTTTTATTAACATTACACCGTACTACAAATTATGAATTGAAACGAATATATACTAGCTTTCACTATAATCATGTCCTCTTAAACATAATAAGTTTATAGTATACGTCAGTGTTTAAGTAATAGATAGAAATAATATTTGAAGTTTGGTAAAAGAGAGAAACTAGTTTGTTTCATTGTAGTAAGCGTTGAAAGGGTGAGAGTTTTAGTAATTTATTTCAGATACAGCTACCAACTAATGCAGTTTCCCGTTTCGGAGACGTAATAAAAACCTTTCTTTTACTGCGTGTGTTTACAAACACATGCAATGTTTCGCTACGAGCGTCTGGAAATTAAATTTCACCCTGGGAACGAACGGGATGTTACGTACTGAACATACGTTATATAAAGCCTGTTCACGTATACATACGTATACTAAGTGAATGTTTCACTGCCTAGTTTATAATTAAAATATTAAGTAAATTATTTAATATCCAGCCTGCACGCTTACCGAGTTTTGATTTATATTAAAATTAAATTCCATCGCTGTTAACAAAATATTTTTTTTGCTACTAAAAGCATTTCCTGTCAATTTGTCGGCATACTTATTTTTGAGTCCGTTCACCAGTGCTGCGTTCCCCTTGAAGGAAGGAAACCTTGTTACTGGGCTATACGGGCCCATGTGATATACGCTAGACCATCGTAGACCGATCACCTGGTGGCCGGATGTCAACAAGAGGCGATTCTCTTCGACCTCTGCCTACCTTTGCTAATTAATCTTCAGTTCACAATTGATTACTAATTATACTGGCGCGCCATGACCGTTCGAGATGTTTATAAACATAATTCTTTAACTTTGCATGCAACCTTGCAGGCATACAAAATTATCAAATACACCAAACAACACTCCCAATCGAATTATTCCAATTACCGATCAAGCTCTGGGAGTAATTATTAGGCCCGGCACCCAAGAAACACGTGTTAGTTACATTGTTCCGACCTTTTTCGCTTTTGCCATAACCTAAAATGTCACCACAAATTACATTTATCTTACTCAGAGCATATACTACTAAACTCATTATATTAGTGTAAACTGTTTGTAACATTAAAATAACCGCTTTCTACAAAATACATATATCTGTTTACACAGTACATATACCAATTTAGCATTTTTGACTTTTTTGTTCCGGCTAAACTTTGAAAACGCTGCACTGATTTTGACGGGACTTTCAGTGATAGGAAGCTGACGATTTAAGGATTAACTTAGGAGGAGTAACTTTTTTTAGACAAGCTTCGCCCCGCGGCGTTACCCGCAGTATGACAATAACCGCGGAAACACCGCGGGGCTCAGCTAGTATTGGATATAAATGACTTGCGATAAAGTTTGCGCTTTATAAAAATGCGCTAAAATATTTTGGATCGATATTCAGCAGACCTATGATCACCAGCGCCTTTAGTGACGTGTCTTCTCGTTTGCCCAATATATCATATAAAATTTGACTATAAAAAATTGGTAACGGAAAGTTTAAATGAATCATGTAATTTATACTCTCGATTGTCATAACTTGATGTAATTTATTAAAATACATTCTATTATTAAACTCACTTGTACTTATTCCACTGCTTTAATTAACTTTAATCCTGACCAGTTTCGTCATGTAGCAGAATAAAAAGAAATCAGGCTGATCGGCTTAAAACTAATCCAGAATTCCTTGAAATAAATCTACAAACTTAGATATGTATTTATGTAGGTAATATGGATGTTATTTACCAAAGATTTTATTCTGTAACCTCTTCAAAGTAAAGTCCTCTCTATTGAAAACAGTGCATAGAACATTCACAGTAAACCACAACGCTTAGCGTTCAGAATTTCTAGCCTTCTCTATCGACCACATAATCCAGCTACGGAACAGGAGCTTCTTAGATATCGATCAAAGTTTGCCGGCATACAGCCGTTTGAAAACGACACTGTCTATACAATAACACTGGAAACCTGGTTTTAAACACGGGCTTCTTCTATTACTGCTACATTAAAATGTACCTTATTTAAAATGTTGATGTTTTTAAATTAACTCATGTTTATTATAATATCCATATCATATAGCCTGAATTAATTAATCAAGAGGCAGGTTATGAGCGCATAAGAAAATTAGAATTACATTGGAAAGATAAAAATGATCGGTTACGGAAGGAACGAGTTTTGGAAAAGGCAGATCAATAAAAGATAGATAGAAGCAATATCATATATACATGTGTTTACGCGCAAAAATATTCGAACACTACCCTACATATATGTGGCATCTGCTCGCGATAGGTATAGAGGACCAAGAGGACCTTGTAATTTCAACTAGTCGCAACGGTGACTTAGGTGATCGTCTTTGCTGACACCAGAACCAAATTCACTCTCTTAACAACATTTGTTCTTGCTTAAAAAACACATGATCTCATGAACCAGATCCTGTCAAGAATTATTGTTAACAGTAGATTTTGCAACTGAATGTAAGTAGATGTGCACTTTGAATGATTTCTATGTTTAATAGACTCAAAACTTCAACGTTATCATCGAGTGTTTTTTTCTTTATTAGTTAGATTTTGGAGCATTTTAATTAAATTTAACTCAGGTGGTTAAAGCTTGAATACTGTTTACCTTAAATATAACACTAACACTATTGTACCAGAATTCCTGACTTTGAAAAAGATTGATCATGAGTTTCTTTGCCAATATTCTTCTCATGAGGCTCTACACATTTTGTAAACTGGAAGTTATAGATTGACACAAGCAGCAGTAGATTTTGATGTTTCCACCTAATTTACCT
This sequence comes from Spilosoma lubricipeda, assembly GCA_905220595.1. Lineage (NCBI taxonomy): Eukaryota > Metazoa > Arthropoda > Insecta > Lepidoptera > Erebidae > Spilosoma > Spilosoma lubricipeda. Next base: position 9,722,342 of record HG992285.1, on the reverse strand, counting down.
CGACAATACAGCACATGCTGTGGCGTCTGTATGTGTCGATCTATGATTTTTAACTGTAGCTTCAACATAACGTTCACAAAATGTCACTTATTGTCTTAATTGAATAAATGATTTCGAATTAGAATTTCAACAGGTAATGACTATTACTCATGAACGTGGAAAACTACACCTTAAGATGACAAAGATTTCTCAAAAGTTTAAAAACTGTCATCGTGATCCGCCTTTGGGTGTAATCGAATAGTCAGAAAACGTTAAGATCAAATCAAAAATATGAACAGTGATTATTTCGTTTCAAGAAACTTGTGACTAAATCAAGGGGATATTGTGTGAATACAGGCAGTGACAGTAGTCCTTCACTTTATTAAACCCCGTTTTGTAAAGCAATAAGGGCAAAGTAAATTAATTACTGAGATATTTCAGTAATTGTTTTCATTCCATCTGATATTTTGTGAATTTGTAAATGTTAAAACGGAATAATAACAAAGTTAACTTGAAACATTCAAATTTATATTATCATCTTTTGAGTATGATGAACTATTATTCTCAGCCTGTTTTTATAATGAAACGTAGTTGTCTAGAATAGGCGCATGTTGAAACAAAAGATAACATTTACTGTAATGTCTGACATGTATTTTCGATCATAGAAATAATGGAATTGAATTTATTACTAGAGATCCCATTATTTTAAGTTAATTTGTAATAGAACAAAACCGCCGCTGAAGAGAATAACATTATTTAAGCTTGTGGTAAAACAAAAAAACAATCTCGAATCCAAAATTCCTTTATTCTTTAAATACTAGTGAGTCTAGTGTCTAGTGACACATATAACCAAAAACTTCTTGAAATACATTTTCACATTGGAGAATATCCCATGTATATTATTTTGTAATTGCGGGAATACTCTATAGATTAAAAACTACTAAATATCATTATGACCAGTAAAAATGCGTCTTAATTTTTTTATGGTCTAGCTATCTATCGGGAATAAAAATGGGTCGGAAAAGTTACTAAAACAAATCTGTAAAGCATTTTCGCTTCTACTACGTATCAAACCAAACTAATTTAACAATTTTGTCACAAGGTGCGAGCTTTCCCATTCAAGCCGAGCGAATGTAACCGACCGTGTTTACATTCTGTTCTCCTCTAACTGTGACATAAAAAAACAACTACCTTCCTTTTGAAATCCAATTACTTTGTACAAATAAACTATGTAAGCTGCTTGATCAACTTTATAGAGTTGCAGAGTCTTTAAACTTCCATGTGTATAAGTACGGGTGCAGGTTCAACAAAAGCGGCACTCAAATATTTCCAAACTGATACAATGCAGATTGCATAGTCGATTCGTTCAGATAGTGTCGGTGCACCCGTACGCAGTTGTGTTTATTGTTGTGAAATATATTAATTTATACAAAGGCGTAAACTGACAAATCATACATGCTTGTGGGTGTACGCCGCAGGCGGGCCCTTTGATTTTGTTGCGGGTTGCCGCACGTGGGACGGCAGCGCGATCAGTGTAGCCGTATCTGAGCGAATGGACTGCAATGTTGATAAAACTGAATATTATATTCGATTTAAAGGATTTCATGTAAACTATTTTTTTTACGATAAATGGAATACAAAGTGAATCAGACACCTTGTTTATTTTTTAATTTTTTACATAATACTATGTAAAAAGTTAAAAAGTGAAATGAACTGTTTAAAATGTGCCTAATACTAGTCACATTTTAAACATTTTATTTCACTCTTGTTTTTGGCAGTAGCTCAAGCACTTTTCAGAGTAGATATCTATAAAATATTTTTTACCACATTTTTCTAATAACGATAATAATTTACGTGTACTGGTGTTGAAGTTGTTACATAACCACAATTAACATTGGTCCTTAAGAAATAAATTTGTTTAATGCATTTGTAAATCTTAGCGGAGAAAAGCAGTTTGGCAAAAATAAAATTCAAATTACGAAACTCGATTTTCTAAAAGGTCAATTCAGATTGCTCATCCCTAACGTGATTAAGCAATTAATTCGTTCAACTGAATCCAAACACCATAACACCATATGACTGTCATCAGCCTAACCTTTGTTAAAAATTGTTTACGGAATATTTTTTATTAGCGGTACTGTTTTTCTCCTAGCTGTATATCTTTGATGGAAGTAATAATATTTTATCACATGCGTAAAACTCTGGTAGTTTACGCCACGAGGAAACTGCCGTATATTCTCTTATTTCCAGCAGGAAACAACAGTGCTTTTAAATTTCCAATCAGTGCGTGACTGCGTGTCCTGGTACATGAAATCGGCTGTTAATAGGCCGGTTGTCTCCGTACTATGGAGATTTACGAGGTGAATTTTACATGGCAATTTGCATAGTTATAAATAACTTGGTATGTCGGTCGTACACCCCGCTTATTAAGACGTTATGAACTGATTACGAATGTGATAACGCCACGCCACATACAAATGTTCCGACTGTAATGTCTATGATATTAAACAATATTATTTATTAACATCATTATGTTATTATAATGTACATTATTTACTGTTATGATTTTGTTCTGTACATAATTTCGAAGGTGTTTAATGTTTTACAACGGTCCTGACGTACCCCTTTGCTTCGTCCACATCAATCGCTGAATGCATGCTTCTCGGTTCCTGTTACTTTTAACATGATTTTAATTGTCTATTCCTATTTACATTTACATTCCATGGCATCATTTATGTACTTGATATATTAATATTTTATATATTTTAGCTGGTTCTTTGACCTGTGTTGATCTATGGTCGCATACCATCCTCTATGGTCGACCAAAGAGCAACACAGGTCATCGGACCGGAGTAACCATAGCGTCTTTTACACTGATTTCAGCACGGTTGGGCCGGCTCAGCCGGGCCGGTACTACACTCGCACAGAAAAACAACATAAAATGGCATTGCTTGTGTTGTCGCGTATCGTTAGTGAGTGCGAGACCGGAGGCCCAATGACGCAGAAGCATCACTAGGCCGCCATGGTATGGGTCATCATGCTGCATTCTCTGCATTATCGGACTCTTGGATTCTGCTTATGTTTTCCATCAGGCAGAGTAGTCATTACGGCAAGGCAAAACATTAAAAATATACAAAACGAATCGTACCCGATAAGGACTTGCGTCAGTCGGAAGGAAAGGGTCCCGTGCTGCCGCCCTACCCCCTCGAGGATGACCGGGGTCCAGCGACCAGCGCGTGGAGTCTCCAGCCGGACCGACCAGTGTGCCATTGCGGCTTGACGAGCGGCTTCACGCCACTCACGTACGGGCAGAGGCGAAAGCCGCTCTCCGCCCAACTATATAGAGCCCATACTATGGTAACCAACTATAAAATGCCATTTACAGTTGGCTATCCGTGGTTGACATAAACCACCCTGGCTATAGTGTATTCTTACCCGACTACAGTGAAGATACAGGGAAGAGAAGTGTTTTGGCAATCTATGTATGTATATTCCACCGTAGCGCCTAAACTGCTGAACTGATTTTATTGCATTAAAAATGTCAAAAGATTTGTAAAAATAACCTATATCCAATTGACATAGTTCATATAATTTTAATCAAAACTTTTTAATTACTCGGAGTGTAGTTTTTAAACTTTTTCTTGTGTAATTTTAATGAAATTTAAAATGCTATTATTTTTATTAGATTTATAACATAATATTATCAGTATGATATATAAATAAAAGATCCAATTTCTGACTGACTACTTTAAACTCATTGTTCAAACCGCTTAAAGGATTCTGTTGAAATTGGCACAGAGATACTTACTGTGACGTATGCAACCACTAACACTTTAAACCCCCTAAAGGGATAAAACGTTCGTAGAACAGTATATTTTATACCTAGAGAAATTATTTGTAGTCGGCGGGGTGTAAATATTTAAATTGTTAATTAAATCTCATGTATTCAAATCGTGTAATTATTTAGAAAAAGAGCGCGATTTTCTAAACCCGTAGCTAGTAGATTTTTTCTTAATTGATTTATTAATTTAATTCAATCTAGTGATCTCAAAACTTATCTCAGAGAAATGAATCGATTTGAAAGTTAGCAATATATGGGTAGCATGTGTTTTGTCTTTTCAAAAAACACTTTCTAAATCTGTGACGAAGAGATGAAAATAGTCTAATGATACTGATGATTCTGGATGAGTGACAATAACAGTTTGATTACTACTAAAAATTGATTGCTTTCATTGTTCACTTATGGTCAGAATCTTTTTCCAATATGCATCAATAGATGGCGTTAGTAGTATTATGCAAGGGAGGAAAACTGTATTGGTTCCAGAGACATTATCAACGTGAGTGTCCATCAGCTTTTCTTGAGAAAGAAGTATAGGGTTGGTGACAATTTTTCAAATCTGACCAGTAGTGCCTGAGATTAGCGAGTTCAAACAAACAAACTCTTCAACTTTATATATTAGTATAGATACTAGCTGACCCACGCAACTTCGTTTACGTCTCCTATTGCCCGTAGCGTAATAATTTTCTGCTGTTTTCGCAACATTATTCATTGGTGCTCCGCTCCTATTGGTCTTAGCGTGATAATATATACCCTATAGCCTTCCTCGATAAATAGGCTATCTAACACTGAAATAATTTTTCAAATCGGACCAGTAGTTCCTGAGATTAGCGCGTTCAAACAAACAAAAACAAACAAACTCTTCAGCGTTAAATATTAGTATAAATATAAAGATACGCTATGGGTATATAAGATATATTATTAAGGATTTTCGCTATTAAACACAAATTGTTTCTATGAAGATACAAAGTTTTATTTGACACAATTACTTTTACAATATTACAACAAATTATGAGAATTACACTTTTATCTCACCTGAAAATACAAAGAAACGACATTAAAGTTTGCCTCCCCAATATCCTTTCATTTATCTTTCTACAGGGTTTTTGATAACAAAAAAATCACACAATAATCTGGATCTGAACATCATCCGCCATTGAAGTGCCCTCTGCTCACTCTCACAGACAACAAAAAAATAGAATTTGGCGAATTCTTTTTTTTTGTTTTACCCTGCCAAAATGACTCTACTCTGCCTGATGGAAAGCATAAGCAGAATCCAAGAGTGGTGGTCACCATACTGCGAATGCAGACAATGCAATAATGCAGCATGGTGACCCACACCATGCTGCTGATGCTTCTGCATCATTGGGCCTCCGGTCTCGCTGTCACCAACGAATTTAATGAAATGTTATTTCATTGCAGGTATTTACACATTATTGCACAAGCTTTTGAGTATACCTTAGAGCTAAGCTCAGTCATAATTTATCGTTATTTACTATTTAACGAATTTTAATAGCGTTACTATTAGATTCATTTAATTAATACATTTCAATCCAATATGAGAAAAATATTCAAACAAATGAATACCATTAATCAATAACTACAGCGTAGCAATGGAGATATTTCGTTTCAAAAAACTTTGTTTATGTTAAATATTGACGATGTGTTTTTATTACGAAAACATTTTTTATTAATGCGAAGTCCCGTTGTTTACATTTTGCTCGACCAGTAAACTGGCCAATATCGAATGATTGTGCAATTTTCCATAATTGGAAATTCGGATTTACAATGGTGTGTGCTGATGAATTGCTTTTACTCAGATATTGCATCTCTTGGATAGTGATTTTTTTACATCTATCTAAATTAAGCGAATTTCTGTGATGAAAATATACACATTTTTTGTTTTAAACATTAGTTTCTTACAAACTTTTAAAATATGAAACACCTTATTTAAAATTATCAACTTTTATTTCTATGAGGATATAAAATATGATTTTTAATTCAATAATACAAAAAGTGTTTTAATACTCATCTTGAAAACTTAATCCTAAGCCAAATAACTACATGTTTATGTTAAAAACCGACAAAACTGGAAAACTGTCTGTCATAGTCATTTTAATTATTTGGTAATAGGGAATATGGAAGTTTTTTTTAATTTTTTCTTTATCTAATTATTTACGTCTCTTTGACAAAAAAATATAGAAAAAAATATAAATAGGCTTGGAAATAGTCAAACAAATTTTCAAAGTGGAATTTAGAAAACTGACTAAATGTGAGTTATTCAAATGCCGCCATTTTGACACGGCCAGTGACGTGATCCAGTGTTTCAATTACTTTAAAGTTATTTACAGATTTAATTGCTACAACAATCATGGAAGAAGTTATTTTTTCTCACAAACACTACTAACACAGTAGGAATTTCAACGCCGATAAATTCGATGAAGTGACCATCGACGTCACATTTCGTTTCGACCAATACTGATCGTTTTCTATGTTTGAATTTCCCTTCCTTAATTTTCACTTTTCTGAGTTTTTAATTCATCATGGGTTTCATAAATATTTTCTAAGTTCAAATAATCACTATACAAAAAATAAATATTTTAAGTATATTGTAAAGACAATAAAGAATGTAGAAAAAAATATTTGAGACAAATAAAAAGTTTATGCATATTCCCTATTGTAAAAGTAGTTTGTTCGTGTTGATAATCGAAACTTCTTAATCTCTTAGACATTTTTATGAGTCTACATATAATCAGCGCTATTTGAGTTTTTTTTTTATTAGATAAGTTTGTTTACGTGACGTTAAGGAGTGAATCATTGTCATGACCTGTCCAATGTTATTCACTCCTTGATTGATAACAGAGCAGTCCAGTTGACTATATCAAAAATGTTAACAAATATACGTAAAATTTCGAAAATATTATTATTCTAGTTTTTTATAACTGTAACGAATTTATTTTAAATGAACATTGAAATATTATTTATCAATCGACTAATCTAAAATAGTGATGTCATGAGGTTACTATTTAGTACATTAAAAAAAAACATTTTGGTAAAAAAATAGGTAGTTTGACAATGTCAAGTATCCTATTGATTTTTCGTTAATTATTTTAAGAATAATTCTTCAAAAATCTCCGAGTTCAAAAATTTTACCAAAAATATCATGTTTTAATATGTTTTCGGTTGATATTGGGAGCGTTGAAGTTCACATTAATATTGTGATGGTAAATGGGACCGTAAATTACATTTCGTTCAAATTACGACGTTGTGTCGATATAATCCTGACTTCACTGAAAATTAATTTAGCTTTACTACACTCTAATGAAGTTCGTTATCTTGAAACAAATTTGAAATTGATACTCCAACAACTACTTAGAAATATATCAACGTAACTTACACAGTTTTTGGTTTCTTCTTTTTGGCGTCCATAATATTTATTGAATTGTAATGGATACTAGGCACAGATCTCCTAAAACTTGTCTTCTTTTTCTTTCTTTTTTAAGACAACTCCTGCATTAAGAATATACATCCTGTGCCGCAGGGGACGTTACAAACATACAAGAAACAGATATAAAGGTCACCCAGACTCCTAACAACAATTTGCGGTTCACACAAAATGTTGTCCAATGTGAGATTTGAACTCACAAACCACATTGATTAAATTAAAATTATTTCCGACATACGTGCGGAGAGAGCCGTGGGTATACTATTACAGCGTAACAGTAATATATAGTCATACACAAAGAATACTAGTAGCCGACCCCAAATCTTGGAAATTATATAGGCTATGAAGATGATGATGTCATCAAAGAAGACAACACAAACAAAATAACATAATGCTTTCGAACTATTACATCCACACCAACGATATGCATAATGTATATTTCTTATCGCTTCTTAGCACTCTTATTTTATAACGATTGTATAAAGTAAAGGTAAATCCTTGGTGACTGTTTAGTTTGACAGGTCTCTGGTGAGGCGGAGGACGCGATGTCTCATCAATAAATCACAGTAAAAAGCCTCAAACTGAAAGACTGCATTTTATCTGTTACTTGTCACAGACGACTGTTCGACAAATTGATGGTTTCTTCAACATCGTTAGCAACTCGAAGAATATTGAGTATATTACATTATATTCACAAATTTGGACAATCTGGGTTAGATTGTCTGCACCTCACTGTTTGACTGATGTCACAGATGAGTAGACTTACAAAATATCCTTCTAAAAAAAAATCTAACTTCAAACACTACTAGCACCTTTCTTTTATCTGTGCGTAAATTCTCCCGGATGCCACCATACTGATGATTATTTCAGACTCGCACTGATCAAAAACCTATTTTCCCGGCTACTAGTACTAGTAGTAACAGGGAAATCAGGTGTACGCTAGAAAAGAAAACCCTAGAATAACTAGCAAAGAACCCTGACATTTTCAAGTTATGTATGTTGTCAAATCATTGCAACCTTCCTCTATATAAAAGTGTCAACTTGGTCAATGTTCGCTACAAACACAACATCAGAACGTGTCAATATACAACTTGTATTTTTTTATGTTAGATTCTATGTTTCGAAATTGGTTTCATCTACATCAGTTAAGGAATTTAAACATAGACATACCGAATATTTGTGAAAAGTTTCTTATGTTTGCAGAACTTTTTCTAGTTTTGTGTTCATAGTTACACCACATAGTTTCGGAAAGAAATTTTTTTCAACGTTCCTATTTAGTAACGCCATAATGTCAGGTTCATTTTTATCTACCAATATGTAACTAAAAATGTGTTTTATTACCATTTTAAGTTACATATTGTGTGTTGATGAGATGAGATTTTTTTATGTGTTTGTTATTATTAGGGCAAGGTTAAGGTAGGTAACAAAACTTAAAAAATAACGGGAAAAGTCTTTTTTTTGTCCGCGACTGTACACTGCCTGTGGGAAGCTGAGACAGAAATGTGAATATGGCAGTACGAAGTTCGCCGGGTCAGCTAGTATGTTTTACAACAAAGTTCTTAATAGAATACAGGTTTATAATTAATTTCATATAAAAAAAAATGCATTATAAATTTAAATCATTGTTCTTTGTTACAATCCATATTCATTATTCATCAGTATCTTAAGTAAACGGAAATTATTAACTTCTTGAAACTTTTCAAAAAGTAACATCAAACTCTTTCAAATTTACGAATACAATTACACAAGGTATTCTTAGAACTTATTGTTGGGATCAAAGCTTTTAAGAAACGATACTTATACTTTTGTAAAGACAGTTTGCAAATCAATTTATGATAAATCAACCCTATAAAATTTCTTATCTCATATTTCTTGGTCGCATTATTTATGTTCTTCATAGATTGTCCATAGATAGATGGAATCATCGTCGATACCGTCAATACCGGTGTTCGTAAGCCTCTTCAAATTACCCGTTGACAGAAATAATCTTGCCCTCTATGGATGGGAGTGTAATGGTGGTTTAAGAATACAGAATATCATCGCCTCTATTCATCTCAAGGGTGTCGAGGTGTGTAAGAGGCGACTACGGTAGCAAACTACGCAACAAAACAGCACTATAAAAAAAATAAACATTTATTTCTTAGAATACAGTATAAAAGATGTTATCACATTATAATACGTTCCTTAAATTCAACCATTTCATTGGTGTAAAATTTTTAAACCTTATGAACTAATCTTAAGTTCAGATAATACCATTATAATTATATTTATTTAGGTCCAGATAGTACCATTTAATTATATTTCTTTATCATAATGCAAATTAAAATAAGTCGAATAATTAAAGTTAAGACATTTAAGGCTACGTTGTAACTTATTGGAGATTCGTATCGCCATAGAGAAAGAATTTTTGATGTACATAGTAGTGCGTTGTTTGGGAATCAGTAGTTTATTGGCGGATCTACTATTTATTTTTGCGACTGTAGATTTTTCTGTTTTTTTTTTTAAAGAAGAAAGCTTGAAAAAAACTCGGTGGGGGAACGAGTGTCCGACCAGGCGAGGTGATCATGCCTGGCGGGCCACTGCCCAAAGGTTGATGTTGGGATGTTGTATATAATCGGCGCGAGAACTTCTATTGCGCGATTCAGGATTGGTAGTTTCCTCCGTGTTGTGCGTTACTTCGTGTACTAGTTCAGTGTATCTGCGGTAGATGGCGCTGTCATATGTTTTTGTTGCCGCTGTATGTGGAGGTCGCCACAAACCCTATAGTAACCGTCTGGCCAGCGTATAGTATTCTAAATCTTCCTGTTTAAGATGCGAACTGGTCAGCAGTAAACTATTATTAATTTTTTTGATAATGATGATGGTGAGAGTGAGTGCTAGTAATTTACATTGGGAAAATGTGACTTCTGCTTGTACATTAAGGATACACACGTGAGTATATGTATATAAGTGTGTTTGTATGTATAGCTACAAACCAAATAAGTACCTTAGGAAGGCATGATTGATCACTTTGTTTAGGATTACTAAAGTCAAATGTAAAATTGTTTAAAATTTAATTTCATTGCATACGCAGATGCTTTTTTTGTTGAGAGGTTTATAAATCCTATCTATAATTGTAATATAATATAAACTTTAAATATTAACAAAATAGGTGTCAATATACCGAAACGTATTTATCGTACAACTTAGTGCGCGTCCACACTGCATGCGCGGGGACTAGGCCTTTTGCGGGCGCGGGCGCGGGGGCGTGCGGGTGGCCACAGTGACGCGCGTCGCGCGAGCTGTTGTCGTGCTTAGACGTATTTCAGATGTTGTGAATCATTAATCATGGACGAAGATTTAGTATGTTTACTAGACAGTCCTATCCTGAGATGGGAGGTGATGAACATAAGAGACAGTGTGCACGAAATAAATAAAAATAGAGCAATAAAGGGTGAATTTTTTACTTTGTATGAAGAATTGCGATTGTACCCTAGAAAACTCTTTGAGTTAAGACGCGCATACGCCAAGCGACAAGACCAAACTGGTTTGATATCCCCGCCACCCGCGCATTGAGACGCTTGCTTACTAGGCCCGTAGTGTGTCCATAACGCACGGATAGGAACGTTTGAAAAGTACGCGCGCTATCTCGCTTATGCCCGTCGCGCTAGGCGCCCGCCTTAGCCACTACACTATGGACGCAAACGGCGGTTTCATATGTTTAATATTTCGCGCCCGTCGTCGCAACCGCGCTAGGCCCGCACTGTGGACGCGCACTTTGTGGTTCCTAAATTCCAAAACGTTTAAGATTCATTAGGTTGACTTCTATCAATATTTTAATATTTTCGTGGTCATCTATCAATGTTTTTAAAACGGTATCTGATTTATCGGGTTTTTAAAAGTTTTATCTTGAATCTCTGGTAAAAACACGTAGGTATAAAATTATCAGAAACAGAGATGATGACACAGCTTGAAATAAAATACTCCCGCAAAGATAACGCCTGAAATAAATATGAAGACACTTTTAACATTCTAGCCATTACAATTCCGAAAATATCTTTTTTAAGGTAAGGTAAGGATATTATATCTAGGTACAGGATAGGATAGGAGGATAGGATACTAGGTAATATCATTATGGAACTACCTATAGAAAGGTGTGGCCTAGTGGTTTAAGCGGTCGCTACGGAGCTTCCTATTTCGCCAAGTGTTATGGGTTCAAATTCCACACGGGACATCACTTTGTGTGATCCACAGTTTGTTGATTTGTGTGTGTGTGTGTGTGTGTTTTATGTACGTTTGTAAAATCCTCCGCGGCACATCATACATTCCTAATGCTGGGGTTATCTTTAAAAAATAGAAACTGAAAAACACGTCAGTAATAAAATACTCAGGATAAAGCGACGATGCTGATGTTCTTCCAGTCAATAATGTTTTCATTCCATATTCCCAAAAAAGCATGGTTGATTAGACTGCTTGAAATATCCCTCGATATCTTGCTGCAGTATACTCGGTAATGATAATTACCAGCACTGTAATGTTATCCGTGAGAAGCATGTCTTACATTATCTCGGCAATTAATAGCTGGACACTGTTAATACGTGCTGTGGGTCTCGTTTCCTTTATAAACATCTTTGGTAATCATTACAAGTAGTTGGAGTTCTTAAAAGTCCTACAATAGTTTATCTGCAAAACTTCAATATCCCTTACTATTCTACGTAAACAATCAAAGTCCAGCCGTATTGTAGTAGACTTAAAGCCAACCACAACCTAGTTGAAGAAAAATACTTTTAGGAAGAAGAAGGTTTTATTGTAATAATACTACAATAAAACCTCCCTTTTCGATAATGCAAACCATTGTGTTTGCAAATAATTTTAAACCTATATTTTTTAACCCACTAACCGTGACACTATCGGTATAATAAAGACCACAGAAGAGGAGATTCTTTTGTTCTGTGATAAAGACCTAATATATCGAGCTGAGCCCGTAGCCGGGCTCGGAATCTGCAAAGGAAATAACTTTAGTACAATTTGCATTTTATTTAATCTTGTCATTTTTCACGAAATGTTTTCTTTCAACGTGTTGGAATCAATTAGGTATTTAGAATAATTCTTGTTTTTTATTTCAATAATGTTTAATGAGTACCTATTATTACTTTGTAAATTATCATACCACGTATAACGGTAAACTATAACATCGCCGCTACCTACATATCTCATAGGTACCAATATTTATTGTTTTGTTTACTAACAACCGTTTATAATAATCTAAATGCCCTTATTCAGTGTCATTACAATGAATGTGTTTTGCGCTACAAAGTTCAATCAAAGACACACAATATCGGTTTTATAAATAACTTGAAGGGTCTTAATTTTTTTTATGTATGCACCCACAACTATCTACTAACAGTTTCGTAGCTTTTTTCAACTATACTTGTAGTATTAGTGAAAAAAAACGTAGACCCAAATCTTAACCACTTCATGATCACAAAAAATTTTTAGGCGTTGTATTTGTTAAACATACGGGAACATCATTTTAAAAGTCGTTTTATTAGTTAACAATGTATCCTTATCAAAATTGAACTTTAACACCGATGTACAAATTTATATTTGTAACGTAAAACACTGTGTGATTGGGGTAAACCGTGTTTACTTGTTGATAAAAAACAGTGAGTTACAACATATTTATAAAATCTTAATCAATATTAGTTTAAAAATTTTAAATTAGTACGCTACAAAATGCAAAAGTTCTGAACCGATTGAACTCAAATTTTGACACGAAATACAACACGCTTCAATGATGGTTTGGTTGGTTTTTCTTGCAGGTAGGGCAGGATACAGCTACCTTTATACATGAACTAGCTTTTGTCCGAGACTTCGCCCGCGTGTAAGTTGGTTTTCACGATAAAAAATAGCCTCTGTCCTTTGTCAGGAATCAATGTATCTCCAAATTTCGTTGAAATTGATCCAGTGGTTTAGCCGTGAGAGCGTGACAAACGGACATAGTTTCTTCAAATATTATATTATTAATATAGATTACAAAGGAAGTTCACGTTGATGGCGTTCGGTGCTGTTTTAGCCATGAATTAATATAGCGATTTTAGTTCTTCTAAAGTAAGTAATATACTCATAACTGATAATAATATAGAAAATTCACAAAAACTAAGTCATTTGAAAGGTTCGATTTCACCCTGTTTTGATGATAAGGCAAATTTGCCACTGGGTAAAAGTAGCCAATACCCAGATTATCTTAGAGTAGTCGAAAACGAGGTCATAACCGACCCTCAATAATGTGCCATGTCTTACTATTTCGCATTACTATCCCTTAGTCTGGCAGGGTGGCCATTTTCGATATCTGATCCATACTCGCAAGTAATTCCAAAATGGAATGCTCTTCGTAATAGGTACTGAGGAGCATTAGGATATAACTTATATTCTATAGGTCACAAATTGAATCTCAAAAGTTCTTTTACTTTATTTTTGCTTCAATTAAATTTATTTAAGAACACAACACAAAAAAATAAGTTACACGTTTTTTTATTTCAAAATGAGGTTAAACGCTTATAACAAAAGATAAAAAAATTCTAAGGTTTTACATAATTATGATGCCATATCGTCAGTGAGGTTGCTTCTGAAGATTGACTCCTTTCTTAATTGCGGAATAAAATTGCTGGTACTGCAAAAGACAATCCGAGCAACTTTTGAAATCGACTAAGCTAAGTACATATAACTGCAAAACAACATAGTGAAAAACGATAGTGGTGTGAAAATAATTATTATTTATACACCATTAATATGCATAGCAAGAGAAATACATAAGTTGCATTAATTTCACTTAAAATACTACTTCCATCAATTTATTTTTGTAATTAACGGCAATCGCTGACAAATATAGGAGCATATAATATATGGTACAGTAACTAAACAATTAACACCAAATACCACTTAACACCAAGTACCAATCAGGTACCAGGCAAACAATAGGTCATATGTATATAATATAATTCTAAGTCTAATTTAAGTTATCAATTTGTCAATGTTAAAGAGTCATAAACTAAATGTCATATGAGTATTTCTTATGGATGTTGTGATATCGCGTCCCTACTAGTAAGTTGAGTGTAACATGGTTAGCTCATGGCGGTGCAGCAATGACTCCAAACTTTTTGTTTTGTTTTCTTTGGTTGACTTCGTTCTCATTCAAGTCTCATAGTTAAGAGAAAGAAAATTGTAAACGCTATTTATTTTTTTAAAAGGAGCATCAGTGGAGTTTCATGCCAGATTCTTCTCCATGAAGGGTAGGCTTCACTTGGAACTGGCGACTAGAATCACTTGATTTTTTAAATTGACTATTCATAAGTGCCTGTAAAAAGTGCCTATTTGAATAAAATATTTTTGACTTTGACTTTGACAACACCGGGTGTCATGGCTGAAGGTCAGACAGATTGATTCTGAACTGCTAAGGGACTGCACTGTGTTAACTGTGAACTGTAATAAACCAATCAATCATGAAGACGTATTTCATTGAAGCCTCGGAACATAACGCTAAGTACCCACAATTACTACCAAGTCCCACCCAGGTACTTCACACAACACACTAATCTGCTTGGTAAGTTAACAAGTCATATTATCCAGAATGCTTTTTATCCATTCAAATAGGCATTAAAGTTTCAAACTATATAAAGGTAGTGTAAAACTAACTTGTCTTATTAGATGTTTCAACGTCACATTGTTGCGCATTTTATTTAGACTAGATATTCAATGTGGGCAGCACAGGACCAGTTGTTGTGGAGAGCCTTGGCCTGAAGCCTTTCTCCAGCAGTAAACATCTTCCGGATGAGAGGATGATCTTGATGTAATTATTGCAGGTGTCCACTTTCAATATACAGTCATTAACCGACTTCCAAAGGGAGGAGATTCTCAACTTGATTGATTTTTTCTTATGTATGTACACCATCAATTGTGAATCGATTTTGTAAATTTATTTTTGTGTTTGAAAACGCTCCCGAGGTGGTCCCATTGCCACCATATCGGGATCTGATGATGGGATCCCATTGAAATCGAAGGAAACCCCTTAAATTTGTAGGGCTCGTACTTTGTTTTTCATATATTTTCTAAAGCTATTATAGTATTTACACCCGGAAGTCATCATTTCATGATAATAAATAATAATAATAAAAAAGTTAGTCGTATTCTTTCAAGTTATTTAGGTGAACCGATGATGGAAGGTACAAATTCTCAACAGTTAGGAGTTGGAGGTAACAGAAATATTTTTACTACTAGCTAAACCCCGTGGTAATTTCTTCCCGCGGGAAACGCCACGGGGTGAAGCTAGTCTAAAAAAAGGTGCCTAAGTTACTCTTTATATCATCAGATACCTATCAGTGAAAGTACCCTCAAAATCAGTTCAGCCGTTCTAGAGACGGAACAAACAGACAGAAAAAAACCTTATTTTAGCAGAGTATTCAAGAAAAAATCTAAGTATTTAATATTCAATATATATGGAATATGGAATGGACTAAGAATATTCACAATATAGACACATTTATATTTTGTGCATTTCATGTCAAAATTTCATTTTCAAATGACTCTGATTTAAAGTTATTGAAACTGATTATCCATTTATAAACATACCTATAAATTACTATTATGACATTATTAAAACACATAATCGGCATGTTTCTCTATACCTACACCTACAAGTACATGTTAAAACTTCAAAGCTGTTTTCAGTATCCCATTCAATCTAAATTTTTCAACATCTTTTATTTGTCAACACATGTAGCGGGCTTGAAACTGAGCGGTGACGGCGAGCCACAACACTGCCACAAACTGCCACGACTTCTCTGTCAAGAGTATCCGACTAATAGAGTGAGATTCCAGTCACCCCAGAATTGCGTCATTTTAGGATATAATACATACATACATTTTAGGACGTAATTTTTATTGGTATATTGGTAGTCTAACATAAACTCAGAGTTTGTGTTAGACTCCGATCCTAAAAATTTCATCCTTTTAAACGGTCATGCATAATATTCATTAGCTTATAAAAGTATTTTGAGAAAGCGATTTTCATCGTGTTACATAGACGCTATAGACACGTTGCCATCAAAAGCTGGTATTTAATGTTACTTTGTTATACATGTATATTTAAAAAATATTATGACAGTAAAATATGCGATATTTTTTTAAGTTTAAAGTACCTAAATGTGTACTAAATTGTAAAAGAATCGTTAAGTTGTTTTTAGTTTCAGGAAATTTAATAAAACATGTAATTTTTTTATATTCTTTCTATCAAAAAAAATATTTTATAATGTTTCAAATCTTAACTACTGAGCTGCTTTTCAATGCGCTGTTGTACTTTGCCCTCGTCTGTTGTTTGTTGCCTTCTAGTTTACTGTTCGTATTATTTTTATCTGTTTACTTACTTTTTTTCAATACCTTTCCATACCTGCTACCTACCGAGGGTAAAAGTAGCTGGGGAACTTAGAAAAGAAATTCTTGGTACCCCTACGTACGTCGGGCTGTTTAAGGGTTATAGAAAACCCTGTCATGTCTATGGGTCCATGGTGCCAAAAACGGATCCACGCTCTTCTGTTTTCCTACAAACGGAAAAATTACAAATACTATACTTAATTACTACCAATTAATTGGTAACTCTTTTTTTACTTCAATACAACATTTTGCATTCATCGGTACAACATTGGTTTTAAAGTCGTCTTTATTTGAAAATGTATTAAAGAACTATTGATTTTGACTACCTCGTTGGCGTGTGCGACTGCTGATCATGAGGTCTCAGGTTCGATTCCCGGGTCGGACCAAATGTTTGTATGATCTTATCTAATCAACAAATATTTGTTTCGGAGTTTGGGTGTTTTCTATGTATACTCGTAATATTTATAATAAATAAAATATATGGTATTTTAAAAAAAAAAAGTATGTAATATGTATTTGTATCAGTTGTCTAGTACCCATAACACGAGCTCTGCTTAGCTTGGGACTAGATGGCGTTGTGTTGGATGTCCAAAATATTTATTTATTATTATTGTAGATTTAAGTGGACTTTTTAACTCAGTATAGTATATTTTATCGAATTCCATTAGTATATCCGACTCCATTCATGTACATTTTTCGCTGCAGGAACTTTTAAAGCTCTATTTTAAAATGTACGTTAGGAACCAGCCAGCATACAAAATGCACTCATTTTGTAGATTTTTTTCTTTCATACCACAAAATATTTTTTTAACTTGGGTTCTAGTAACTGCATATGCATATTGTGTTTGAGTTATTTAGTAGTTACTAGCTGACCCGGTGAACTTTGTATCGCCATTTTTATATATTCGTCTTAGCTTTCCACTGGCAGTGTGCAGTCGCGGACAAAAAAAATACTATTTCCGTTATATTTAAATTTTTCATGTACACAAACTTCGTCCTAACAATAACGAACACATAAAAAAGAATTATTTAATTTGGTGCAGCCGATCGGAAGTTATGCGCGTACATACATTTCGGCGATTCACGTTTATATACATAGATTAACTAGTTTTGACTGTAGGCGAAAAAAACAAATGATGCCACGTGTGAGCTTTCACGCGGTGCAGCAGATTAGCCGTGAAAACGTAACATACACAGACAGTTAGAATTATTATATACTTATTATTATAGAGATATTTGAAGATGCACCAACTTAGGTGCACCTGTACATCCTCCTTCTGTGCACACGCGGGCAGTCACTCAAAACAGCTCTAACAACACCTACAGTACCTATATGTCAGATGATTTTTTTTTGTACGATATTAGTTATATATATGTTTTTGAAATGTACAACTAACGTACATACATAGCCTGTCAAAATCAAATCCATTTGGGTTCGCCGTATTCGAGTATTCAAAAAGCAATGCAGCCGGGAATTATTAGTCTTAGCACGTTAATTTAATTATAACATAATTATAAATGTGAATGTAAGTTTGTTTGTTACGATTTCAAGCGAAAACTACTAAACAGATGATTATGAAACTTTGTACACATATTCTTTTAGGTATTAGAAACAACATAGGATACTTTTCATTAAATGCGAGCGCAACCGCGGGTAAAAACTAGTTAAAAAATAACGCGTTAAGACTGCAGCAAGTAAAGTTTATAAATTGATATTTCCCTAAATTGTTTTGGTATGAAAAATTTCCAATACATCCATTTATCACGGATTACATTAATTGGCTTTGAAACATTAAACATACATATTGAAATTTACCAAAGGATTAGTCACAATATAAGAAATAACGATAACGAAGTCGAGAAAATACAAAAATATTTGACTTTACACAAATATATTTTAATTTAATAAATGAAATTATTTTGCAATTGAATCAATATTAATATTATAATTTCCAAAGTATCTCTGTGGATCTGTCTGTTACGCTTTTACAGCTAAACCGCTCATCGATTTCAATATTTGACGTAGAAACCGTGGCTTTTTCATAAGAATCGGCCATAGCATGTCTAATAGAAAAGACTGTATTCCTAATTGCCACGGTTAAAAAAGTACAATCGCCAGCTTAAAGTAGTGTGTGTAGATCTGGGACATGAATCAATTAACAGTACAGATTACATCACAGGACAGATAAAAGTGAAAAGTTTAAAAAATCTAATTATTAAAATACTGTTTTCAAACACATTCAATATGCTTTTGACCTCGTTACACTTTCAGTATATTTGTATATTGTGAAACGGATAATACAGATTTGGTATGGTTTTGTTATCAATACCAAACAATCTAAGGGTTACGAACTAGTTCAACTCGAAATTAGTTTCAAGTTTGATTCTCATTAAACAATAACGAAACAACTAATTAAAAACAGAAAATTCTAGCTGAGCCACTATAACGCTGCCTGCGTCTCTCAAAAAAAATTGGTTATAAAAACTATCCTATCTTAGGATCGCTAGCAAAATATATATTTAAAAAATATGTAAAAAAAAAAAGAAATCTTAACGGTTTTATTGAAAATAATGTACTAAAGTGAAAAAATAATTTAGTAAAAAATATTCAGTATAAAATCGTTGGGCGTAGCGTAAAGTGAGATGACTGAATGGAAACGCGGGCCCAACGATTTTATACCGAATACTTTTTACCAAATATTTTTTTTTACTTTTACTACATTATTTTCATTAAAACCGTCAAAATATTATTTTTTTTCCATATTTTTTATTTTTTTGTTATTAATTTCATTACATAGTACTTCTCATCAGTTTACTACTATTCAAGCCCTTTCATTTGATACCCATATTGTGGTAGTCTGACGAAATGTGTAAACCACCACTTTGTAGCGGTGGCCATCTTGGATTTAAATTTTTCATAATCAACTGTGTCCTACTAGTCAAGCCCTTTCATTTGATAGCCATATTGAGATAATCTTGACAAAATTTGAAAACCGCCATTTTGTACGGCGACCATCTTGGATTTACAATGAAACAGCATTCATTTGATTGTATTGTCACCAGACCTGAGGGTGTGGACCAAAATTTAGATTAGTCTGTCAACAGGAAGGGGGGTCAAATTTCAATTACAAGATTTGACCCAAACAAACAAATAAACAAACACAATAAAACCGTTTAATAACAAAAACGTGAAAATCAGTTGAATACTTACAAAGTTTATCGTAAGCTTTTTGATTACGATGAACGTGATACGAGAATTATATATGAAATAGGTAATAAAACTGCCCATTTACTTCTAGATTGGATATTTTAATTATTTACACGTTAAGTAGCACTTTACATAAAATAACAAACAGTTAACATTCTTTCATATGATAATTTTCTTCTCTACTCGTAATAAAAGACTTTGATGCATCCTCGTCAAGTTCTTCTGCTTCCTTAAAGTAATTTTCTATTTCTTGCAACGTTTTATCTTTGGTTTCAGGTAAATATATGTATAAGATGAATGCAAAAATGGAAGCAGATATGCCGTAAAACAAGAAAGCACCCTCCAAAGTGAGAATTTTAAAAATATATGGTGACACTTTGAGTACAGTTGCCATCAGCAACTCAGAAAACAACGTAATAATTAGTAACGACGTACTTTTATATCTCAAAAAAATTATTTCTCCAAATATTGTGGACGGCATGATCATAGGACCACACGTTATAGATACTGAGAATGAAGTCAGCAAGACAATAGATATAATTTTATTTTCAGTTATTACACTCATGTGGATTAAATACAAATATAAAGAAATTATAAACAAAAACATTATCCCAATCACTGAGGAACATAATAACAAAGTTCTTCTATTAACTAGCTTTGAAAGAACACATCCAATCTGCATGCCAAGTATTGTTACAGCATCCAAAATAAGCATACCGATATAGGCAGCGGACTCACTATCCGTTATTTGACTTATCAAATCTACAGCGTACATAGAACATACGAGTTTACCTGAAAAGTGATACAGAGACATGACAGCCATTGACAACAGTAGCGGTTTGTAAAAACCTTTATTAGTAACTGTTTCTTTGATAACATCAAATTGGAAAAATGATTTCGGTTTTTTACGATCTGCACATTTCCTTAAATATTCTTTTTGTGACTTTATGAGGCTTTCAAGTTCATCTTCAGACTCTTTGTCATATCCTTTTAACCAATGATGTGCTGCAGCACACTCGTCAAAGCGTCCCATCATCGCAAGCCACGATGGAGACTCTGGCATGATGATAGCAGTCATGGAATATATACAGCATACAAATGCAATTATCGCAATGTTCCTCCAGTGACTAAAAGTTCCGGTGACATTAGCAATCCAGACACCCCAGAAGAAAATAGACGATTCTATCATCATTAAAACACCTCGATAACGGGGCGACGAGTATTCGACTATTATACATATCAACACTGTCAAATTACTAGCGAGAGTAATGCCTTGAATTATCTCACTGATTAAAAGATGCATTGCATTGGTGCTGCAGTAGAAAATGATGAAACTCACAAATGTTAGTACGGTAACAATTAGAAATGGGATTTTTCTTCCAATATATCGAACCAATATCGGTAAAATAATCACCCACGGCATCGACGTGTACCCGAGAATTGATGCTGAAAAGGAAATAAAGTAAATGTTAATAAATCGATTTAGTTGCAGGTAAAGGTTATTAATCGATAAAGTTATCGGATTGACAGATAATATTAGAGAAAATCAAATTGAAATATGATTTTTTTAAGAATCAAACAATGGACAAAATCTACATTACACCAGTGAGAAATGTAAAACGTTGAAAGAAATGGATGAAAGTGAAAATTAAACTAATATTTCAACAAGAAAGGTTGAAAAAGTATAGTCCGACTACGTAAAAACTTTTAGTATAGCAATTGTTACCATTATAACGAGGCCATTATAACGAATCTATTGACACCTTAATTATTCAAATCGGTTCAGTTCCTACAACGCGACGGTAGAACATACAACCATACATAGATGACCAACAATATTACCCTTCAAAGGTCATAATTTCATTCTAATGAGTCGAAACAAAAAAAAAATTCGGACATCTATTACACAACGTCATCTAGTCTCAAGCTAAGCATAGCTTGTGTTATGGGTACTAAACACCTGATACAAATACATATTAACTTTTTTTTTGTAAATATATACATATTTTACATAGAAAACACCCAAACTCCGAAACAAATATTTGTAGATCATACAAACATTTGGTCCGACCCGGGAGTCGAACCCGAGACCTCACGATCAGCAGTCGCACACGCCAACCGCGAGACGTACGAGGCAGTCAAAAATAGTAAAGCTATAAATAGTATTTTATTAGCTTCTTCTATATGTTTGTTCGTAACCAACATTGCGATATTTATTTTTAAAATAGTACTTCAGCACTTTAACTCTTTATCCATGTAAAGGGACCTTTCATACATACATGTATCAATTGTAAACAATGCATGCAATTTATGTACAAATGAAATTACCCATGGAGAAATATTTTCAATCTACAAAAGAAAGGAATTGGACATCGGTACTTCGATTGTAATAAATTTAGTTACATTGACAGATATTTATAAAATTTATTTACGTATATTCGTTTTAATTTCGATTAAATTTTTATGATGTGATTACAATAATTTTATATAGCTCTTGTCCGCGGCTTCACCCGTGTGTATGTGGGTTATCACGGTAAAGGGTAGTCTATTTACTTCCTTCTTCAGTGTAACAGTTTAGCTGTAAAAGCATAACAGATAACGAGACAGACAGACTCCACTACTTTCGAATTAATATTTAATATAACTAAAATTTAATTACAAGACTTAAGACGTATATACATGTTACATATATATTATAATATGCACTTACATAGCCAAGACTCCATTTCAGTACTCATTGGTTCAGTTAGATTTAATTTTGCTTCTTTCCTCAACTGTGGGATATAAACTGTTGGTGCACCAAAACATAATCCCAACACGAAGTAGATGGAAGTACACAGCGTACACACGTATAACTAAAAATGTAAAAGCAATTTTGAACTTAACTTCTATGTTCAATATTCATAATAAATTATAATAAAAATATTTCGGACATTTAACACACAACGCCATTTAGTCCCAAGCTAAGCAGAGCTTGTGTTATGGGCACTAGACAACTGATATACATACACATATACTTTTTTTTATAAATACATGTCTACATATTATACATAGAAAACACCCAAACTTTGACACAAATATTTGCAGATCATACAAACATTGTCCAACCCGGGAACCGATACAGAGACCTTAAGTACTGCAGTCGCTTAAGCAATCCTACCTGTTCATTCAAGAGTTTGATGAGCAATAGGTATACGACTACCTCGGTGGTGCAGTGGTAGCTTATGCGACTGCAGAGCTTGAGATCTTGGGTTCGATTTGATTCCCGGGTCGGACAATGTTTGTATGATCTGCAAATATTTGTGTCAAAGTTTTGGGTGTTTTCTATGTATAATATGTACATATGTATTTATGAAAAAAGTATATGTGTATATATATGAGTTGTCTAGTACATAACATAACACAAGCTCTGCTTAGCTTGGGACTAAATGACATTGTGTGTTCTCTCTCTTGTGTGTTAGATGTCCGAAAATATTTATTTGCTATATTATTATTTTCTTATATTATTTTCATATTTGGTCTTCTATTTATTCTTTCAATAATTTAAATGAAAAAAAAAACGAAAATTATCATGCAAGCAACATTTTCCGTAGCAATGAAAGTAAAGTATAAATATCAATCATCAATCTTTTTACTAATAATGCATTTTTTCGTTTATTTTAAAACAATTTATTTGACAGCTTTGCAAGTGCTGACTTTAAATTTACATGTTTACAAATACAAATAAGGTCATGAAATTGCTTTATTTCAACTAATACACACACACAACAAAAAAAAATTGTACTAAAAAAATTTTCAACTAAAAATATAAAAAAATTACCAGACTAAGAAAAAATCTATTTATTTCCGAAACACTGTCCTCAAACACAACGAGCCTAGTTTTCATAAAGTTAATTCTATTTGGTCCAAGATAAAACCTTGCCCAAACATATATTATATATAATAAGATAAGTTTTTATTTAAAAAATAGAATTAGGACTGGATAAAATTCATACATACATATTTTTTAAGTAAATATAGATATTACATATCATTTAAATATTAAAGAAAAATAGCGACGTGGAAAGGAGCCAATATACCAAACTTGTTAGTTTAGCTAAAGTCTTTAATATTTTGTAGTTTAGTATGATTTCTTTAAAGAGAAAACAAAGTGTTACCTAGCTCAATTATTCCTTACTTAAAAAAAAACAAGAAGTAATCATTCAAAACACCACACGTTCATATACATAAGATGGAAAAATCCATAATTAGTTTTAAACTTGTTTATTATTAAAGTTCTATTGACTTCCTTATTTATGTTAGTTTGAACGTGTACGTAAATAACGTATATTTATAAAAAGCTAGACATTCGGATAATTCAATCGAGCACTCTGTGTTTGTTTATCAAATTACGAAAATATGCCTACGACCGTGCAATCATCTAATGACGTCCTCTGTTTTGGAGAAATGACCGCTGCCGCACTGTCAGATAAAAAGAATCTCAGTAGGAAGTTTTTTTCTGTATAGAATGACAATTACTTTAACAGCTAAAGTGGATTATGGTATATCTTATCTATAATGGTCGTCTAGCACCTGTTTAAACATTTAGTACAAGCGGTAAAGTTCAATACACTATTGTTGTCTTCAACAAGTAGGTATTATCTCAACAAATGTAGCAATACTTGTATAGTTACAGTTCTATATTTAAAGCTTCTTGGCCCGTTGCGACAGTACCTGTTAACCAATGGAAACATTGTATCTTATCTCATACTGTCAACGGATGTTCATACTGTACACATTATAATATTATCACTTCAGATAGTCTGAGATTTTTCTTTCATAATACAATCACTTATCGTACTAGCACGGTTAATCTTTATTATTCATAACTATAATACGTTAACCTAATAGATTAGCTACTACCGTTGAAAAGTGCATACGAGTAAACCAAAATGCTTATTATCATTTTTCTTTAACATAAAAATATACCTATGTATAAAGAAAGTAGCTATATTAATAGACATGGATCACGTTTACCTCATTACATATTTCACTTTGAGCCCCTTTCAATTTTAGGTCTTTTGTGCGTCGATTTGAAGGTGTCAATTAACTCATTTTTATTTCCTATTTTAGTTAAGTTCCTTTGCAGAGGTTGATTGTTGTATTTTGAATCATCATCTTTCTAGCATTTATTATTCCCAAGATTTGGGGTCGGCTAAACTCGGCTACTAGTTCTACCAGTTTTACCTGAATATCAGTTTTTACACAGAGCGACTGTCATCTGACCTCCGCAACCCTGAGGGTGAACTGAATTCAAAGGATGAACTAGTTGTCAGTATATTTGAGGGCAATGACTTCCCAATAACGATTGCCATCGATGTTCATGACAACCGGGACCGACGGCTTTACGTGCTCTTCTAGGCACGGGCGGGAAACACCACCATCTTCCATACTCCGGACTGCTATTTAGAATTTCTTATAAATTTCTTTCAACAGTAGTCCGACCCGGGAATCGGCCCCGATACCTCTTGATCAGCAGTCGCTTACCCTAACCACTAGACCAACGAGGCAATTGTTTTATTGTTGTTTTATTTTGAATGCTACGTTAAAATGTTTAATTACATATCCAGTAAATTACACTAATAGCCACTTTTAACCGATAACCACTGCATACAAATGGAGTTAAATGAACTCTACCGGGTTGCTATTTGTAAAACATTATTGAATGTAAGAAGCTATCTGAGTTATTTATGTAATTAGTAAACCATTACTTATTACATCTTTAACTGTTGAAATACAGGAGTACAAAAGAAGGAAATCTAAAATATAAGGGGCTGCACGTTCATATGAGTAGAAAATATAGAAAACAATTTATTCTAAGTATCTTTTTGTAATATACTAGTCAAATTTGATTTAGTCAGGAATTCGACATCTGCGCCCTCTACAGCAAACAAAATTGTATGATTTTTAACCGATGAACACTTCATGATTGGCAATAATTTTGAATTCTCACCTATTATTGGTAGTATTATAAAATAAAACTAAAGAGGTACAGAAAGAATCTTCTCGTCTAAGGGAGAGAACGAACCCTACACACTACCACCTTCCTAACCTGACCATTGGGTGATGGGATATCCGAGTACTTCTTATAAAGATTTCACACTATTACCGTTCTTGGTCTAACCTCTAGACCGATTAAGAGGATATTTCAAACACGGCTATATAAATATCTGTTGCAGATAATATTTACTGCTTTGATTACTGGAGAAGATTAACTCATCCATCCATCATTTGTACTTCAACTATGATTTAGATGCAGACAAAAATCATTATGTTTCTCTGCATCTAAATCATTGTAAAATAAAGATCAAACTTATCATTTTATTCGATTAATCTCTTCTCTTCTATTATTTTTTAGTGAATGTTTTTGTTGTTATTTTTTTTTCTCACATCACTTTAGGGCGCATGAACTTGTTGCGATTCTGAGGATGACACCCGAAAACTAGTGCTACACGGTTAGCTGGGATGGTCCACATTTTATGCAAATCCCTGCCGTTTGATGTACAATGATATTGTTCTTATTATTTTATTGATGTTTTGTATTGTATTCTGTGGACCATGAAAAAAATATTTTCTTTCATTCAATTACACCATGATTTTTCTCATAGCCTTGTTTTTTTAATCTTACTATTCTGCCCTACTTTCGCCATTAAGCTTCTCAGAACTGATTGTAATTAAATCTGGCCATGAAGTGGCACTTTGATGACATCTTATCATGAATATTCATTAGATTAGAGTAGCAAAGGTTTTTTAACCCGTGAAGTTGAAAAATTGTGGCTACTAACTGTTAGACTGCTGATTATACTTAGGGATAACGAAATTGATATTCTAAACCAATGCAGTTCAAAGAAATTATTTTCATATCTATTATATACCATAAACATCTTGTGTACATAAACTGGATTAACCCTTCTATGTTCCCTGATCTTGTGTACATAAACTGGATTAAACCCTTATCTCCTCTTACTTCACACAAGGCACAACTAAATTGAGACTTGGGCATCATTCTGTGTCGAAGGCGCTTACGATGGGGTGCCCTCAGGGCTCGGTGCTAGGTCCATACTTGTGGAATATAGGCTTCGACGATTTTCTCTCAATACCTGTACCACCCGGATGTACCCTAAACGCGTATGCGGACGACGGTTTATTACTGGTGGAATCTGACACTAGAGCGGGGCTTGAGAGTCTGGCTAATAGATGTTTGAACTTAGTATCTCTTTGGGGCGTACGTAATCGCTTGACTTTTGCACCAAACAAAACCTTCCAGCTACTTCTGAAAGGTAACCTCAAATCACCGCCGTGTATTAAATTTCAAAATGTTAGTATAAAAAATAAAACCTCGGTTTGTTATTTGGGATTAGTTTTAGAAAGAAATTTTTCATTTATCGAACATATTAGAACAGTTAACGAAAAGTCTAAAAAAAGTTTCTTTGCTCTGACGAGGATATCAACTGCCACATGGGGTCTTTCATTTAATACATTAAAGATTATATATGGAGCTACTTATTTGGGTTCTATTTGCTATGGTGCTCCCGTGTGGGCCGATAGAGCGACTGTAGGTGCTGTCCGTCGGAAACTGTTACAAGGACAACGACTTGCATTGATTTTCTTGTGCAAAGCATATAGGACGGTTAGTACTGAGGCTTTACCGGTGTTGGCGGGTGTCCTTCCGGTCGATCTCGAGGTGCAAAGACGTGCAGCCATGTACTATTCCACATTACAAAACATGGAATGCGATTTTTTGGGCGTACGAGACCGCGATAAAATCATAAGATTGTTTCAACAGCAGTCCAATGTCTATAACGATCTAATGGATGAATGGCAACAACGATGGGACGAATCATCTAAGGGGCGCCACCTCTACCAGTTCTTTCCATCTGTTCGCGAACGGATGTCGAGGACATGGCTCGAGGTAGATCACTGTGTCGCTCAATTTCTTACAGGCCACGGTAACTTTAAGAGCAAACTACACTCATTTAAATTAGTCGATTCACCATTGTGTCAATGCTCAACACCTGATATTAGCTGTGAACAATCGGCTCATCATGTACTCTGGGAGTGTAGTCTTTGGTACAATGAACGTAACACAATGCTAAATAGTTTACAAATGACATCTGGGGCGGTATACTATGAGGATCTTGTGTCAACTGCGGTGAATTTCCGTGCGTTTAGGCGATTCTGCCATACATACTATAGTAATCAAATATAGCTCACTTAGGACCCCTAATACTTTATCCGTGGTGCTTCCCGGTTTGGAAAAGGTGTCTGCCTATTTTGACTTCATTTTGTCTCCCGCTTTGCTAAGGAGGGAAGTGGATTTATCATTTCCAACTCCTCCTGTTTTTCTTCTGATTAACTTCGTTGCGGGTTCCAAGACAGTTAATTTTCTTCCTGGGACTTCCCGAGTGTCATAACTCGGTGTGTTCGTGGGTCACTGCTGTTGATCCTGGTGTACAGGAGTTACAGTGGTGGGAATGTGGGCGGGATTAGTCCCATACAAAAAAAACTGGATTAAGTATACATTGTAAATAGAACGAGAAAGTTAAAAAGTTAGATAGATAGAAAACTCTTTAAACCGCATCATAATATTACAGAGTTACAATCGTAAACAAAATGTGAGATGTAGGTACAAAGAGCGACCTTATTGCCAAAAGCAATCTCTTCCAGGCAACCTTAGGATGGATCAAAGTGCAATTCACATAGACCGATAAGCTAGTGCTCTTATACCTTCTCGTGTATGCTTGCACGGAAATATTGATTGCAAGTCTACTGTTTGACTATAATTAAGCGTCATAATAACGGGACCGTCTATGAACGTACTACGAGAAAAAGAATTATGTTACCTCGGAAATCTACATGTAAGCTAACTTACTTAGGTTTTGTATATTCCTAAGAATGACAGTAAAAACTACCGTAAAAAAATACTTTTTTGCTTTTACAAAAGTCCACTTTCGTTGTTTTGTTATGCTGGCTCCCTCAATAGAACTGAGATTATACGTTTCTTAAAGAATGGATAGTGACGTAACACATTTTATACATACAAAATCGATGGACGTGAGAGGTAGCCCCTAAGTAGCAGGATGTTATCGTAAACAAAATGTAAGTAAACCAACCTGTCTTAAGAATGGTTGCCAAGAATATTTCATGTGTGTTGTACATTCTTCCGTGTCATCGTTTTTCACACCTTCGTAATCGCACTTGTCCATTGTGGTTAATTTATCAACTTTCAATATTATGCAGCCTAGTTGTTCTTGTCACCATAATCGCCTCTCAAATAACAGCAAACGTCATCTAAAACTGAATAGCATTATATTATGACGATCGCTTTCTTGTGAAAATGGGTATATGATGATTGTGCACATACAATGGCATTTATGCGATTGTTTGTACTTATTATATAAGACAAGAAGTTGAATTTATAAAAATAAGAAAACTATGAATTGATTGCAATTAAAAATGTAGTAATTGAAAGTTTGAAACTATACAATTACTTCTTAAATTGAATTTAGGAACAGGATTTAAATATAGATACATTTAACCAAGAGCTGCAACTACCCGCGATCTTTTTCAACGTTCCTAGTTGTTATTAATATTTACATGTATTACCGGTATGTTAGTACTAGTTAGATATTTGAATTGTGATGTCATCTTCCTGCAGACAATTATATACCTAAAGAAATACCCACAAATTTACAGTGATATTACTTATTATATATATTGATGTTGATTTATTTTAAATTTTGTTGTGTATATGTTTATGTGTCTTATGAAGTTAGATATTGTAGGAAACATTAGCTAACTTCATAATTGTCACATCACATCATTACATTGTAAATTAATACAATAATAAATCACCATACCTTACCATTAATACATCGTTACTTTATATTTAAATATTTATTTACTTATACAACTTCATTGCACGCAACTATAGTATAAATTACTACAGAGATACTTATATGGAGATCAACATTAGGTATTACAATAGGCCATCTTATCGTTCCTGGCGATCTCTTCCAGAAAACCTTTATCTCAGATCAAATAAAAAACTTAGATACCGCACCGCCTTGTTCTTGTAGAAGCAGAAAAAAGTAGCGTAGTTCCAAGTAAACACACGCGTTACGCACTAACTTTGCTATAAACTACGCTACCTTTCGTCATTATCGTACAAGTATCGACAACCTTTATACGGATATGCGGATTGAAAAATAAATCTTTGAACATTCTTAAAGAATAAATACTCACTTTTAACTAAGAAATAGTTCTTGACTATATTTTTAAAACAACGGAATACATGGTACACATTTCATTAAAAACATATGATTAATCGTAGTCTTAAACAGATTATTCATTTGTTGAATTCTAATTATTTCTAACACGGATACACGAGTTAGAGAAAAAATAAATAAAAGGCATCTATGGTAATGTATGTATACCATGTATTTACGGCTCACACATTCACTGTAATACTTTGAAAAAACTGTAAGCGAACACACAGCGATCACTGTCGGCATTAAAGTATCACTGAATCGAATTACCAGACCGATTAAGACGCAAACACATTTACGCGACTACGGAACACAAAACAGCTAACCAAACGAACGTACATCATTATCAACGTGCTCCCAACATCTGAATATAATAGGCCTATTATTTTACTCTGTATATGTCTACTAAGAGAATATTGCTTTATAAATATTAATTACTACTAACAAAACATAAACTAGTTTTACATAAATTATATTCTAAAAAATAATTCAATACTTGTTATTCAAGTACTCTAAACTTATATCGTGAATCACGATATAAGTTCGTGATTCATACATATCTAATTAAATTATCGTTAAGAAATTTGTTTTAAATAGCACTGGTGCTAATTCCATTGTTTCACCTCGCCAAACTGAAAACTTTACATTACTTTTTTTGTAAGTATTTAGTTAAAGAACATTTAAAATATCTTTTTTGTTGTTCACTATATCTAGAACCATTTAACTAATTAAATGAAAAATAAATTAACAAAACTGAATTAATGACATTTCACAACATTTGTGTTCTAATTTTGAGATATTGAATGTAATGTAAATGTCATATTTTTCGATCGCAACAATTAGATTAACTACTTGTTAATGAAAAAAGAATTAGATATTTTTATTTTGTCTTACACTTAGTCAAATGCGTCAGAGTTATGATAAGAGAGTTAATATTAAATACGAGAATAAAGTTCTTAATAGGTCGAATGAGAAACAATTAATAATTTTAATGTAGTCTTACTATCTCTAGGTATATATAAACTGTTAAAAATATGTCGAGTATTTTCAAGATACTTGAAATTTTCAAAATTTTTTTTTCATATAAGACTTGTGAAATATACACTTACACACTACCTTTCCATTGAACAGAAAAAAATATTGAAAAAAAGCATGTACCTAAAATTTTCAAATACATACTAATGCGTACTACAACAGATGTTTCACATTTAAAACATACTAGCTGTTGCCCGCGGCTCCGCCCGCGTTTAGTAGCCTATGTGTTTTTGTGATGTGTAACTTATATAACCTAAAGTCTTATCCAAATTCGTTTAGTAGTTTTTGTGAGAAGAAGGAACAAATATACACCCTTACAAACTTTCGCCTTTAAACATTAGTGTGAAGTGTGATGTGATTAGTGTTTCTTCTAATTTATGAAATTAAGTGAATCAATAGAGAAACTCAACTAGCTTAACTATCATATTTAAATAAGTTCAAGACTAAACTAAATCTAAACGGTTTTAGTCTACTTTAGAAAACTTTGTTACAATAGAATTGACACCAACGTCAAAGTACGTCAGAAGTCTTACTTTTTCATCATCATTTAAAGAAACTTTTCGATTTATGCATCTCAATATGATAGTAAAGATTGACATAAGGAATTTTGTTTTTAAAGCTAACTTATAAAAAAAAACACATTAGTCTTAAATTAGCTTTTGTTCGAACTCCTGACCCACATAAAATAGAACGTGTACAAATGATTGTACACTTCGATTTGGCGTATTCCTTGAAATATTTCCATAAAGAGCTCTGTAGTTCTTTAATCGTCAGTAGTAAATAAATGATGATAACGTTTTACTGATTTGAATGTATTCTTTATTGTACACAATTATTTTTTATATATATTAAGTTCAATTAAATTAAATGACACATTGATTTACTGATTTCATTTAGACCTCGAATATTGCTAAAATCTAACCATCCTCGTTTCAAAGACGATAAATCTGTAATTTTTTTTAATTTGAAGTCGAGTTGTATTAAAATGTTACGTAAATATATTTCCTTAATTAATTCATATAGTTTTAAATACTAAAATAATAATTTTATTATTTCTAAGCCAAGTAAAACTCAACATTTGTCCAAGCCGCATATCGCTACGACTCGCGAAAAGTGCGATTCCAACCTTAATGTTTACACGTATTTGAATGGAGCATATGAAACGATTGTTATGAATTTATTCGTGTGATCAATCGTCACAATAACATATAACTTCATACTCGTATATACCCATCAGTGGATTCATATTGCCGATGGAGGCTGTCGAAAGTTTATTTCGAGATAAAAATATTTGAACACTATGTTGATCATATCGATATATGATCACACATTCAGGATATTTGGGACAATATTCTAAAAAAAGATAATATGGCTGAGAATATTAAAACCACGATTTTGTGGGTATTATAATGTCAAACAACTGGAAGTACCTGTGTTTTATTTTAGAACTTATGACTGTTGAAATTAAGAAGTAAATCCCTATTCCCTTGTTAGTAAAATAGACAAACAACTTACCGCCTTTTTATATTTCTGAATCGAAAACTTCTCTTTACCTAGACAATAACAATATTATTTGTAGCTCACTTCTTATACTGATAACGTGGGATCGTGGTTTGTTATGTTCATTACATAATCACTGTGATACGTATTTATAACATAGACGGGAGCGACGAACTGACCGATATTTTCTTGAAACTCGATGGGCTTCCCAAATTTATTTATAGGAGGTTTTCATTTCAGCAAAACAGTGCTCAAAATATACGTGTAGCATTTTTATGTTATTTTTTTATTCGATTGTGTCATTCTATGTAAGAATAAAATAAATTATTATTCTTGTGCCGTTGACGTGGCATACAAGCTTAATCTGGGTATGCCTGTGGCAGTTTACGCGCATATGAACTGGATGGAAGTAATGTATGTAATACGTATGTATACAGAAGTATTTGACAATGTGAACTCAATAGAATACTTAATGGTTCACAAGTGATCTCTCGAGTGGTATATGAACAAGTGCATCCAATATGATTTGGGTCAGTACAATTTTCCCCACTACATTCTGATATTTCTGGTATAACTGAATTTTATAATAGTCAAAACTTCGTTTTTCAATTCCGTCTTCGTCAATCTGTTGCCTTTATCAATTCAGCCTAACTATTTAGGTCAATTAAACCATTTACCTATTGAGAAAATATGATGAATGATCTCCTGTCTTAGATTGTGAAAGACCAAAGAGTAGATATTTGAATCGTAGTACTCATTTATCAACTAAATTAGCTAAACTAACTTTTAAACTTTCGCGTTCCATGATATATTAACAATTATTTTTACGGGAATTAACGCGATCACTTATTAAAAGGTATTACATACCTCTGATTTGCCTGACGTTTCCTGAGGTATGTAATACCTTTTAATAAGTGATCGCGTTAATTCCCGTAAAAATAATTGTTAATAAATTAGCTAAGTTCAAATTTATCTTAAGAAATTTTGTATGTAAATATTAATGGGTAGCTAATGTATTTATAGATTTATAACTTTAAAAGCGACAAACTTTTATACTTTTACACTCAAAAATAGGTATTATTGATAAAAGAATCTTCGAAAGCAAGATCCGGAGGATACTCCCCACAACTCATATTGCACGTCACTATGATATACTTCGGACTACACGTATGCAGTTCCTGCCAGCCATGCAGTGCAAGTCGTCACTCCACCTGACCTGCAAGCGCCCTACACTACATTTGACGGTCTCTAGTCCATTACTCTTCTACCCCAGCGGTTGTCAATTCTATGACTATTAAGGCCAACCCACTGCCACTTCAGCTTGAAAAACCGGTAGGCTACGTCGGTGACCTTAGTTCTCTTCTGGATCACCTCAGACGCCTCTTTTGTTTCGTATTTATTATTATTATAATAGTAATGCACGTTTCATTTAATTTGTAATTCTTGAAAACAAGAAAGTTTTAGTCGAATTCTTTGACACTCAAAGTATTATGCAATTTTTAGTACAAATTCGATGTTGGTAATTGCCAACATTATGAATAAATTAATAAAGGATATCCAATTGATTAATAAATTTAATATTGATCAATTGGATAAACTCACATAAATTACGCAAACTTATAAACACGATCGTCTCAAATACACTTAGTTTTTTATTTAAATAATAAATACTATCATAATTGTTTGCAGCGTTCATCTCATTCGTAATTCGATAGACTTCTTTTTTAAATACTACTCCCGCACTAGGAACATATCCTGTGTCGCTACACTAGAAACACTCAGACGCAGAACAATAAATTGTGGATCACACAATGTTTCCTCATGTGAGGATCAAACTCACAAGTGAAAACGTACACAGTAGGAAAATGCCGATGACAACTACGCTATGCTTGCTGACTGCATAGTACTTCATACACCACCAATACATGTAATGGTCAACATAAAGAAGATGAATCTTAATATACACCAATTGGAAATTTTTACGTCTCCTATTGCTTGTACCGAAATAACTTTCTCCTGTTTTTGTAAAATTCTTCAATGGTACTCCTATTGGTCTTATCGTGATGATATTAAGCCGGACAATACAAATCGGACTTGTAGTTCCTGAGATTATCGCGTTCAAGCAAATAAACAAACATAACTATAGAAGTATTGAGGTATAAACTATCAAACTAATAAATACGAACGCGAGTGTTTGCTAGCATACTCGACACTCGTAAACAATATTAATCACACTATGAATATGTATTTGGACAATGTTTATGCAATATTAACATTTAAACATTCATCATGTCTTCCGCTTTCAAGGCTAAGGGACATAACATCTATACAAATAAATAAAATTGGAGTGTCTGTTTGTAATATTAAAATAACAGCTTTTTAATCAATGCATATGTATATATACACGATACATATACCAAAAATGTAGTTAAAAAAAATTTTGTCTGTCTGTCTGTCTGTCTGTCTGTCGGTCTGTCTGTCTGTCTGTCTGTCTGTTTGTTCCGGGTAATCTCTGGAACGGCTGGACGGATTTTGACGGGACTTTCACTGGCAGGTAGCTGATGATCCGGGGAGTAACTTAGGCTACTTTTTTTAGACTAACTTTGTCGCGCGGCGTTACTCGCGGTACAACAATAACCGCGGGTAACACCGCGGGGTTCAGCTAGTAATCTATACAAATAAATAAAATTGGAGTGTCTGTTTGTAATATTAAAATAACCGCTTTTTACTAAATGCATATGTATGTATATACGGAACATATACCAAAAATGTAGTTAAATTTTTTTTTGTCTGTCTGTCTGTCTGTCTGTCTGTTTGTTCCGGGTAATCTCTGGAACGGCTGGACGGATTTGGACGGGACTTTCACTGGCAGGTAGCTGATGATCCAGGGAGTAACTTAGGCTACTTTTTTAGACTAACTTTGTCCCGCGGCGTTACTCGCGCGGTACAACAATAACCGCGGGTAACACCGCGGGTTTCAGCTAGTTCTTACATAAGTTTTAAAAGTAGCATGTAAAAGATCCATGATATTCTTGTATAAGCTCTAAGACCCGATTACGGTGAAGTCAAAAGGAAAGCTATTATTTTTGCCAGTCTGCAGCAATTAAATTACTGAACCGATTTTAATGAATGAAGTTTCAATAGATTCTTGATATTGTAATTTTATTGCATATACAGGTCATAGGTTTTTGAACTACTTCTTTGTAACCTTACTGGTGCCGGGAATCGAACTGGAACCTCAAGCGGCAGTCGCATACGCTACCACTGCACTACTGACGCAGTCAAAATTATCTATTCATCTATAAAATACTAGCAATAAGTAATTAAAGATAATAATATTAAATAGTTCACCCACGAATGATAACAGAATTTACAGAATTGAAAGACAAAAAATGTAGATAATAGTAATATACAACAAAACTTAGTGTAAGGTAAACATAGGATAGTTGGCTGTAATCTTTACAAATTTTATATAGCTCTGCCTCTTAAGTTAAGAAAACCCGTGAGTTAAGGAAACACTTAGATCAGAAAATTACATAGATAGTAAGACTCACAAACGTCATTATTATTGTTATTATTTACTTGTACAATAAAAGTTATGCATCTATCTATAGCTATCTATCTATATTTTAAATCAGAAAAGTCCGGAGTCAAATACTCATAGTTACAATCGTGCATAAAATCTAGTAATATCTTATGAAATTGGATGTAAATCAACTGGATCTCAGGTGTGAAATTCATTACCTACGGAAAATATTTACAATATTTTTCATCATTTCTATTTAAAATACTATAATAACAACTACGCACTAGAAAAGTGACAACTATATTACCATATGAAAAGTCAGAGACTAAGTCGGTTTTCTTTTTACTTATCTCCTTACCCGGTGGATAAAACTAGTGTTTCTCCAAAGCATAATCCTAACAAGAAAACAAAATTCATTACCAATATTGGCTGAGACTGATTAATATGGATAACTTCATGGGTTAGAAGTATGTAGGTTAGCGTGGACAAGACTAAATAAGTCACGAATTTCTCGTGTTTTCCGCAAAATGCTACAGCTAAAAATTTAAAACTAATTTTGTGGGAGAGAAATATGGTCTCATTCCACGTATCATCTTAGTTTACGGCTTGGCCTTGGCCTCCTAAACTGGTGACTGGTGACTGGTGAGTTTAGGTCGCTCGTCTGTGTCACCGGTATGCCACCGGAATCGTTAGGCCACCGACTCAAGCCGCAGAGCATCACTTCAGTTTTTGTGTTTGCGCGACAAGGCTATCGGAGGCTTTATGCATTGAATGGCGAACAGTCTACTTCAGAAAACTAATGACCTAATGAGTAAATACAGACAAACGCATAGGCATGATACATATTTTGTTACCTACTTATAATAATTCGTTATTGAGGAAAGAGTTAACATATGAGGGAAAGGGTTAAAGTAAGAAGCCACTACTAAAATATCGCATTCATGAGAAAAATAATGCGTTCAGAAAGTTAAAGAAGAAAACATTTGAATATTTGAATCAATTTATTATTAAGTTCTCTCACAAAATGTTTCAAGTTTATACATTCCGATAAGCTAATTTAGAATGTTTGAATTGTATAAACCAAATAAGCTATCTCGCATATTTTACTAACACTAATTAGCTTAATTTGACTGCCTCATTCTTAATGGATTGACAAATATTATGTATTTGTTTTGATACACAGTTTTGTACATTATCGGTTAGTTATTAATATAATATATGTTTGGTTAATATTGGTTCAGCAATGTAAGAGTATCAGCTGTTTTCCAAAATGATGTAAGGAATTTTTGGTGTATGATTACTCGATTAAGTGCTTGCGTATGAGGTTTTTTAATGTTTTTATTTACGCTTGTTAATTATAACGCCAGAAATGAAAAGACAACATCTTAAATTAAATGAAAAAAATTGATAAGTACTTAATTTATTATTTATATATTACCAGTGTCCCTATGCAATTTGAACAAAAACATAAACTTTATTGTAATTGTTCTATTTAGGCATCTTAAAACATGTAAATTTATGCATAATTTATGTATAAAAATAATTATCAAATATTCTAGCAGGCCGTCGAGGTAGTTACAGTAACCAAGACAGTCGTACTGGACAGAATAGCACACTTACAATTCTAATCTAATTTTTTTACATAATATGTTACAGATACACATTATTTAAAAAATGGATAAGTGCGAGTCGGACTCGCGCACCAAGATTGACGGTATATCTCCCAAACTCGGACATCGATTTTCAAATTATCCGTTCTGTAACAAATATGTTTATATTAAACTTGAGTTTCCATTATTAACTAAAATTAAATTAACATAACGACAATACCAATTTTAAGTTTTACATTTTTTCATTATTAGATTGATAGTGAGGTCACATAATTGTATGTACATGTATATCAGTCTCATCTTGCAACGTTACAAATATGGCTTAGACAAACTTTAGTGACACGAAAGTATAAATTCTAATGATGGCTTTAAAGGTAGGCGCTGCCAAATTTTGATGGCCTATACCGACCTTGTGTATTTACATGTTTATTTGTTGCTTTACTTATCCTTCTCGCCAAATTTCTTACAATTAGATTGATAGTCAACACTACATTGATTTCATTTTCAAAAAAGTTTGTATTAATCTCTTTATTAAAATTATTATAACATATTCTTTACATTTTTAAATATAAATATAAAAACAAATACATTTAAAAATATAAAAAATAGTAGACCACCGACTTCGGGTACAGGGACAAACAAACCGGTGGTTAGGGCTCCAAAGACAAGAACCTCCTCACAATACAAGCCGTGTCAAGGAGGACTGCCTTCTACATCAGACCCTTGTTCCAGCCATCTAACATGAGCCTCTTAAGGTGTTGGTCGAGGCTCTTGGCAATTAATCCGTGAGCAGATACGACTATCGAAACAAGGATCGCCGAATCCAGATTCCACATATCGACAATCTCGTGAGATAAATCCAAATATTTTATTTGTTTTTCTTTTTCGACTTTCACGAGATTCTCGTCATGAGGAACGGCAATATCGACAATCATTGCGCGGCGCTCCAATCGATCTATCTCCACAATATCAGGCTTATTGGCAACAATTGTCCTGTCTGTGTATTAATTATTATGACCTTGCTTATTTACTTTCAACATTATATTTATAACATACACAATATAGTTATTGTCGTAACGTGGGTAACGCCGCGGGACAAAGCTAGTCTAAACAAAGTAAGCCTAAATAAATCCTTAGATCATCAGCTATCGGCCAGTGAAAGCCTCATCAAAATCGGTCTAGCCGTTCCAGAGGTTACCCGGAACAAACAGACAGACAGACACAAATTGTAAAAAATAAATTAAAAAAATACATATACATTTATTAAAGAGTGGTTTTATTAATATTACAAACAGACCCTCCAATTTTATTTACCTGTATAGATATAGATATCTGTATATAAATATATTGCCGGACATTTAAATATGTTTAAATATTTTGCACATTTCCGGTAAACTATAGAGAAAAACGTTGATTCTAAGGGTTTGTTTATTCTGAGTTGGGCATATTTTGTGTAAACTAAAGACTTAATATAATTAGGACAGTGTAGTAGTGACAGTGTAAGTAACGGGTCATGGTAACGGCTATTAGATAGGTATAATAAGTGATAAAAACATGATAAAATATCATCAGAGTATCTTACAATATAGCAAATTATCACAGATTCTCTTTAAAAGATCTTCGATTTGTAGTACAATTCTGACGACGACATATCTGACCGCTGGGTTTCAAGGTAGAGTAGTCAAGTAGATATTCGATATCCAGTATCTGGCCAAGCAAGTATTTTTCACTAGTACCTTTAAGGCTCCTTTCATATTATCCTATTTCCTTGAAGTGACCAGAAATGCCATAGTTTGTTCTTGATAAATGGAACGAATAATTCAATTATAGTTTACACATTTACTAGTATTATTGTAACACTTTTCACTTTTAGCTTAAACTAGTTCTACATACAACATAGTTAAAGCGTTGTAGCTGGATCCTCCTTATTTTTTATTATTTATTATTAAATTTAAGTAAATTAAAACTTTTCAACTAAATCTTTTTGATTTTTAAGTTCATCAGAAATGTTTTCTAGTTTTTGAGTTTCTTTGAAGTAAATTTCTATTTCTTGCAGAGTTTTGTCTTTACTTTCTGGTAAATATTTGTATAGTATAAATGCAAAAACAGAGGATGTTAGTCCATAAAAAAGAAAAGCACCGTGTAAACCAAAAATTCTGAATATGTATGGTGAAATCTTTAGCACGGTGGCCATCAATACTTCAGAAAATATAGCAAGGATTGGCAAAGATGAACTTCGGTATCGAATAGGTGTGAGTTCACCGTACACTGAACATGCTAATATCATGGGCCCACAACTAAACGTCATCGAAAACAATGTCAAGAGTAATAATGATATCACCTTATTTTCTTTTATCACAGATAGACTAATAAGATATAAATAGAGAGAGATTATAAAAAGAAACCCAATGCCAATCGATGATGACGTAAGCAGCAATGTTCTTCGTTTAAGAAACTTTGATAGAACACATCCGATTAGCATACTAAATATTGTGACGGCCTCTAATATAAGCATTCCAATATACGCAGTAGGTTCACTATTCGTTATTCTCTTTATTAATTCAACAGAATACATACTACAAACAAACTTACCTGAAAAATTATAAAGCAACATAACTGTCATAGACAGTAAGAGAGGTTTGTAAAATGCTTTCGTTGACAACGTGTTCAGAATACCTTTAAACCTTTCATGCAAACCGACTTTTTGTGTAGTTTGTGTTTCTAAATACTCCCGCTGCGATTTTATTAAACTTTCCAACTCACTTTCTGAATCTTTGTCAGATCCTTTCAACCATCGGTGTGATGTTGCACACTCGTCAAAACGTCCTTTCATTGCCAACCAAGAGGGAGATTCGGGCCACAAACACGCTGTTAAAGAACAACAAGAAAAAACGAATGCAATAAAAGCAATATTCTTCCAGTGGCTAAAAGTTCCTGTTGCATTAGCAACCCACAACCCGCAGAAGAAGATAGTAGATTTAACTGTCATAAATACTCCACGATATCGCGGTGACGAATACTCAGTGACAATGAGAATTAAAACTGTCATATTACTGGCTACGAGCATACCTTGCATCATTTCACTGATAAGTAGTACTATGTTAGAAGCGCTTAAATAAAATACTACGTAAGCTATTATTGTAGTTACACACAAAATTAGAAAAGGCAGTCTTCTTCCAAATGTTCGCGTAAGCATTGGTAAAATGATAATCCATGGTAAAGCGCTGTAGCCGTGAATAGATGCTGAAAGGAGAAAAAAATGAGTAATTACAAAAAAACTTTTATTTTTCTTTAATTATGCAGCCGATAGATAAAACTCTTACATAAAAAGATTCTTTACAAAGAGTTTGACAAAGGTAGGATACAGACACATCTTTAAGGACAATAGGATAACCTAGCTTACACTGTGTTCTCTGGGGCAAACCTTTAGCCTGTGCACAGTCAGCTAAGTTACTCATAAAATTACACCAGCGTCTCTTCTAAATGTAAATCGCTTAATTACTGAATATCTAGTTAGCTTCATGTAATTCTACTATGTAGTTTATTAGACATGAAGAACTTAGTAATCTCATGAATTTCAAACGGCCGTAAATAATTTTTTGGGCCCGATATATA
Organism: Spilosoma lubricipeda; assembly: GCA_905220595.1. Classification (NCBI taxonomy): domain Eukaryota; kingdom Metazoa; phylum Arthropoda; class Insecta; order Lepidoptera; family Erebidae; genus Spilosoma; species Spilosoma lubricipeda. The sequence continues at coordinate 9,680,871 of HG992285.1, read as the reverse complement.
AGGTACACTGACTTTGGTCCAAAGAAAACCCCCATTGTAAATTTTATCTCAAACGGTTAAGTGGTTTAGCCGTGCAATGGGTTACAGGCAGACAGAGTTACTTCGAATTGATGATATTTTTTTTTTTTTTTTTATAATATTAGTTTGGAGTATATGATCGAGTTACATACTCAGCCAAGATGCCATGTCTTCACTTACTGCCTCTGTCGAGTTAGCATCTTTCCTTATTTGTGGAATAGTGACATTCGGGGCACCGTAACACAACCCAAGCACAAAGTATATGGTCCATACTCCGTTTACTACGAACAACTGAAATAAAATTTGTTAGTTGTTATTGTATTTTAAATAAAATTTTTGGGTTCCATAAGAATTTGCAGTAATGATTTGCCCGTGGGTTAATATGAACTAATACCTAAATGCAAAAAAAAACACAGATAGATACTAATTAAATTATGTGGGAAACACGTTAACTTGTTCGATGATAAAAAAATATTTTACTAAACAAACCTGTCTAAAGAATGGAATCCATGACCTTTTTCCCTGATTATCCTTTAATGTTTTATCTTCAATATTTGTCATGTTAATAGTTTTTCTTGCAACAATTGTGATTTATCAATGATTTACTGAAATGAAAAGTGGAGTAACATTTGTAATAATTTCAATATTTCACAGAATATGGAATAACTCGAACAACATCCTTACATCCTCGAACATAAGAATATTTATTTTATTTTATATTTATTTAGAAGCTGAAACAGATAGACCGACTAAAGACAGAAAGAGATAAAGACAAAAATGAACATTTGCTCAGAAAATGGGAAAATTTTTGAGGAAACGGAAATTTTCTAACATGAAAATGTCTTTCGGGTCGCTATTTAAAAATAAAAAAACTGATATGAAGTAGAAAAATAAATAATAAAATAAGCCAATGTGGGTCTTTTCGATAGTCAAAAGATAATCCACGGAGGTTTGATTTCTTAAACACTAAGTTTACTAGTGTTAATATTCGTTTTGAAATTTGAAATTAATTAATAGTCACACACCACACTGTATTATATTTGTAATAAAGCATTAAAAACTAAACACATATACATGTTCATAGAATAACAATTTACTTTGACAACTAACTTCAACAAACACCACTAACGAATAAGAAAGACCTCTTATTATTAAATTCTGTAATAAAAAACATTAACGCATTGTTGTAATTAAAAGCAAGTAATGCGTTGGTGATTTCACTTATTTGTTATTTATTACTTACGTGGTGGATCCAAACATTTGTTTATCAATGGTCTCATGACCTGTCAAACCCACAGTTCTCAACTTAATCGTCATAAAAACAAGACCTAATATTTTTGCTCAAACCGAATCCAAAGGATTGTAGCAACAAAAATATGAAACCTGTTTTCAAATATCCAAGTTCAAATAAATCTAGTTTCTCAATGTTTTTACCTTTGCCGTAACCAGAACCGGTTACGATTCTGTTTGTTGTGTGTCAACATACGTTTGGATTGTATGTATGTTTTTAGATGTTCCAATTTCATTATTAATCGTAGAGATACATTAACTGTTTGCTAAAATCCAGTTGAAAAAATCTTAAGAAACTTGTTACTTACGATTATTTTATTAAAACAGAGAACACACACGCAACAGACACACGGGGCACAGTGTTTTTTTTTTTTTTCAATAGAACGCTGTTGAAATATCGCTTTTAATAGCACTGTTCTCTATTCAAAAATAGATGACGTACATCTACCGCAGTACTGCTACTACGTCAACTCATTCTATTCGTATGCTCAACATTTCCATTTAACATTGGGATTTCATTTTGGAGAAATGAATGCCAGCACACTTTCCACAGCCAAGACAGATATCTGAAAGTCAAACTAGTTTGATGTCATATTGTTAAATATATTAACCGTTCATAACTTTCTTTTTTAACCAAAGGGCGTACTGCTTTATTATTAAAATTCTATTTTTAAATGTACTACTTTTAATATCTAAAGATATGCGCATCAACCTTGGGTAAAATAAAATAATATCCGCATTACACACATCTCAGTAAACTGATATCAAAGAAACAAAAAACATTATATATAAAATTTCATCCGGTAGCACTTTTAGATTTCAGAACTTAATTACGTTTCATATTTTTGGCAACGGATATCTGATACATTTTCGTTTTAAAAAGGAATTCCAAATGCAACTGCTGATAGTTGGTATTTTGTAATCCGCGCCTTTTGAAACAATTAGAGCAATGCATACTTAAGGAAAACGGCAAAAGGTGATAATAAAACTATAAAAAGTAGGGGCAAAATGATAGCCCAAGCAATAAACTAATCATTAGGTGTGCGAAAATACTATATATCTTCTTAAAAAAATTACAAAATACTGTACCATTTTTCCATCAAGAAGAACGAATTTTTATCTCTATGTAAAAGTGCAGACGCGCACCAATGATTTCACTATGGACCTAAATGACTGTGGAGGAACAGGTATCATGTCCCTCTAACACAAAGGGAGGATTCTCCAACCAGGTCAAGTGATCATGTCTGGCGGGCCACTGCCCATCGGTTGGTAAGTCATTTTGAGGAATTATATGTATATTAATGGGCGCAAAAATTTCTATGTCACGATCCAGTTATTCCGTAGTTCGGTGTGTCTTCTGTAGATGGAGCTGTATTATGTCTATATTTGCGCTTTATGTGGCGACTTCACATAATGAGCATTCTTAAGAGTTGAGTTAAGTTAAAAGTGCGTTGCCGTCTTTTCATCTCTCAGCCTAGAATCACGAGGAGGAGAGGTTTTGGGCTACAACAACCTCATTTTCTCGATGAACAGCAGTGAAAGAACTTCTTAACATTTTTTTCTGTGAGGCTAATGTAACTATCACTCCGATCGAGCCTGCTTCATATGTTTCGAAACTTGTCCCACTCTTGACAAAGAACTATTTAATTTTTCTAAGAACAAAGGACCCATTAAAGCATGTTATTATTCCAGGAAATTTATTTCAGTCCAAATAGACTGGACTATTTTTGTCCATTACATCACCATGAAAATTATAAGGTCGCATGTTTCGATATTGTCACAATTTACAACGTGTAGGTACTTGTACCGTCTTATTGATTATTCTCGAGTGTAAGAAATAACTTTTTATAAAAAACGTTATTTTAATCACTTTCAAATAAAGCTATCTTCATAAACTTAACACTAGAGCTCTGAAATTTATAGAGTACTTTCTGTTTTAATTTATTTATCTATATATATAAAAGAGGAAGGTGACTGACTGACATACCCAGAGATCAACGCACAGCCCAAACCGCTGAACCTAGAATCATGAAATTTGGCATGTAGGTTCTTTATATAACGTAAGTGAGCACTAAAAAAGGAATTTTTGAAATTCCACCCCTAAGGGGGTAAATCAGGGGATGAAAATCTGCGTGAGCGAAGCCGCGTACAAAAGCTACTAAAATATATAAGTTATCGCTGGTTCTCAGAATTGTTATAATATATTATTATTGAAAATCAATTAAAAACATATAGAAATGTTGTTGTTTTGTACATTTTGTCCCAGGTTTGAAAATACATTTTCATAGGGCATGGCAGAATAAAAATGTCTTATATCCTTCAGAATAAACTAAATTGGAAGAACTGTTTTGTGAAAATAGTTAAACTGTTACTATATTTCACTATGCCATGCACAAGGCAATTATATAAAATAATTTTTGTTTAATTATCTACATCGAAATTTAACTGCATTTCTTGAAACGATCTTCACGAATTCCAGCTTTCTTTATGATTTTTACGTGTGGTACAATCGTAAGCCTACAGTAAAAATAACACCTAGTCTCTAATTTCGTTCACGTTTTGTATGGTATTTCGGCCAGTGTGATGCTTAAAGTTTTAAACCAAGCAGCGTGTTATTGAGATATTACTTTATATACTATACTAGCTGACCCACGCAACTTCGTTTACGTCTCTTATTGCCCGTAGCGTGATAATTTTACCCCGTTTTTAAAACATTTTTCATTGGTGCTCCGCTCCTATTGGTCTTAGCGTGATGATATATAGCCTATAGCCTTCCTCGATAAATGGGCTATCTAACACTGAAAGAATTTTCCAAATCGGACCAGCTTTTCCTGAGATTAGCGTGTTCATACAAACAAACAAACTCTTCAGCTTTATATATTAGTATAGAAGTATAGATTCTATCTTTTCCTTTCTAAATTGGTGATATTGGACGGTCGTATTAGTATCTAATCATTATTTTAAAACTGCTAAATATAAAATTGAGTATATTAACATTCTTTGGAAAGCACGAATTTACAACTTATGCCATTACAATCAAGGTTGAAAACATTTAAGGCATGTCTTGTTTGTCATCGATTTTGCTAAATAAGGTGTTTTTTTCCTTTAATCTTCTGATTTCAATATCTTCATACGGCTATAAATTGCCAGTTTGTACAAATATATTTACGATAGGTACAACCAATATAATGTAGTAATATTTTCGATTCATGATCGTTATGTAAAAGGTCGTTAATATTTTCTTGTTGTAATTTGTTACATCCACGCAGACCAAGTAAACCAACATCTTTCTCAGACAAAAAGACCCTATAGGATAGCAAAAACTGAAAAATATGAGAAGTAGGTATGATATAAAACAAAAGGTATTCATATATACTTTAACTGCTCTGTGACAGTAAAAATAGCTCAGTGTCATAATCCAAATGCTTTTATGCTACATCTAAAACGGCATATAAACCAAATGTTTGTATGATCTACAAACATTTGTTTCGGAGTTTGGGTGTTTTCTATGTATAATATGTATGTATTTACAAAAAAAAAGTATATAAGTATTTGTATCCGTTGTCTAGTACCCATAACACAAGCTCTGCTTAGCTTGGGACTAGATGGCGTTGTGTATTAGATGTCCGAAATATTTATTATTATTTATTACTTATTTATTTAATAGCATTTCTTTACATATGATGTATGTATATATAATAATAATATTTATTTAGTTAAAAGGATACCATAATGTACAATTAAAATCTTCAATTAATAAATAAAGTACATTAATCGTTATTTGCCCGAACTAGATTGAATTTGTGTCTCCGACGGAAAAAATGCTTACAAACAATTTTATTCACCTAAATTTACATAGTTAGTGCTTAAAGTAACAATATAATTCTATAACATACATAGCAATTTTGTAGTACTACGAGTAGAAATAAGTGGGTCAAAAAAAATGCGCTAAGGCAGCTCAGCAAAATAATTTTGTTTAGATACATATTTCAAGTAACTGCTCAGTTTGCTCATACGACTAAGTTTATAACTAATTGTATGTTGTGTTTTTACAACTGCCATAATTTAGGTTATAAATAATTATTTTTTTAACATATTAACTAAAATAGGTTAGTGCAGTACAGGCTAGCCGACTAATAATAAAATATACATAGTACACACCATTAAATCGCCAAGTACCTAAATGTTTATCAGATATACTTTTTCACATTTTAGACGAAAAAACAACAAATACGGAAAACGTTCTTAAAATTTTACAAGCTTAGACAACAATCACGGAATTATTAAGTAACAAACTCTGTCTGCAAAGACATCTTTCACTTACGTGCTTCAAGATAAAGTTTTTGAATTAATTTGCCAAATAACGTCGAAACACGAGATTAAAACTTGCCATCCAACTTTGCTTGTTAAATGTTAATTGTTATCAAACGGAATGGGTACCTTATTAGACTTTCTTATAAGATAAGCATATTGATTCACTAATGAGTTTTAAACTTTAAATACATGCAACGAGAGTGCTTTTTATAATAAAAAAGTAATATCAGATGTTTGTGAATATAGTATACAAAGCTATTCACTAAATAGATAACTTCGGGACATGCAACACAGAGATTGATTAGATACGAGAACACGGAGGTTCCCAAATGACCACCTCGTGCGAACGACTTATACTCGCTACAGAAACTTCTGCAATTCCTTACTCAGAAGGTTAAAAATTGAACATAAGGAGCTTTTCAACAACATAAAAGACCCAAGAAAATTATCGAAAACGATTAAAACAGTGTGCCATCTCTCCGAATCCAAGAAGGAGTCTACTGAACTTTTCATGATTCCTGGTAGAACATCTTCGGAAGATTCACTTGATAAGTACAACACTTATTTTTACCAGTTGGTCAAATGTTGGCAAATGATGCGCTAGCAGACCTACACCTTTTGGATATTAAGATCCACAACTGTAAGGACCCATCGCTTTGTCACTGTGAAATAATTAACGATGCCAATTTAATAAATTACCTTGGAGTGATAATTGATCAAAATATGAACTTTAAGGCACATATAGCTGCATTATCAAATAGAGTACAAAAAACACTAAACATCCTAAGGTTACTACGCTCCTCAGCACCACCAAACATCTTAAGGACAGTATACATTGCACTGAGCCACAGGGCAGGCTTGCCTAGTGTGGGGCCACTGTGTGCAACAGTTACTGTATGTTTCATTTGGCAATAAATTATTTTTATTTATTTATTATTTATTAAAATTAGAAGTTAAATAAAAAAATTGTCAACAATATTAGTTCAGTACACATTCCAATAGACATTCCTGAGTGAACTGAAAATTTGCCGATAATACAAGACAATTATATTCAATAATTTTATTAACGATTGCTGCTATATCAAAGATGCGTCGATTGCATGGGTGATTACTTCGAATAACAGAAATAAAAAAAGTTTGAAAAAATAAGTACTTTCACTTATTGCATACAAAACGGCAATTTCATAGGTAAAGACCTATTAAATAGATTATATAGATTTCATGATGACAAAGTTTAGAAGATTGATTAAAGAACACTATTCTAATTGTCCCTCAACAGTCTCGATCTTTCTACAAATCAATATACTTTGATAACTTGATAAGGTAAAATTCAATTTTTAAAGCGGAATCCTGAGGTCTCATTATTTTCTGTAGGAAATGGAATGTCGTCGATTTATTTTAACCTCATCGACTTGTTCCAAACCATTAGCTTTTTCAATTCAAAGATGAGTGTAAAGTGGTACTGATAACATAAGAGTTGTACCTTTAAATGTTCTGTAACTCAATTGTTTTATATATATTATAATAGTTATTATACTTATTATATAAAATTGACCATTCATAAAAATCTCAATGAATGCATATCTGACTGAGACGTAATATAATATCGATTGCACGGATTGCCAATTGGTTTAAGCGGTCACCACGCCGCATGCCACTGCGTTGTGTTGTGTTGTGTGATCCATAAAGTTTATTTCTGAGTCTGAGTATTCCTTGTGTCCATTTCATGTATGTTTGTACACAGTACACAGGATGTATATTACTAATACGGGAGTAGTCTTCTTAAAATAAAAAAATAATATGTATATTTGAAACACATCGCAGTTTTCACTTCCGTGGATACAGATACCGATTTTTAACGTAATCGATATTGTTGGAATATCACAGAAATTATTTCTTGATCCTTAACGCATCCTGAATAGTTCTAATGCCTGCCATTAGCGGCGCCGCTTATTTTCTATACGTGCCGAATACATTTCTTGTCTCACAATTTTGTCATTCTTTATCAAGTAATAAAACCGTTTAACTAATTCTATTCTGGTATAATTTCTACAGATATACATATACTTTCGCATATCATGTATTCTTAGTTAGCCGCTTTTATTAAAATTTGTGGCATTTCAACGAACAATGTTTTTTTTATAGAACAAAACGATTGCCTAAAAGTATCTTTACAACTATTGAATCATCATCGTTCTTGTGCTTTATCTAATAACTTTGAAAAGCACTTTTTATTCGCTAAACTTTTTTTTTAATTAATGACTTTGAAGTTATTTATTTCACACTTAACTTACTATAAGGATTTTTGAGAACGATTACAAATATACAGACCCATTAGTTGCATTTCGTTCCTTTTCTCTTTGAAGACTTTCATCCTCATTTATTGAAAAAAAAATGTAAAATAACTATTAAAATATAAACAGATATAAAAAAAATATCAAACATGCGGTATAAAAAAGTTGCTAAAGCTTTTTCATGTTTATCTACTTTTTTATGAGGGCCGATACTCCTCACTAATGAAAACGGAGAACACTCGACATGGTGGCAGTTGGCTTAGGTGGACACCAACCGCGTATCTCATTAATTTCAGATTACTCATAAAAATGCCAAAGCATAAGTTCACCCAAATGCCTCTTTCAAAGTGTAATAGCTTTGGATTTTTTAATATATAATTAATATAAAATCTAAAAAAATGGTAAAAGTAAATATGGGAAACAATGTAACGATATTCGGGACAAAAAAAAATCGTACGTATTTCAGTTTGACTAAAGTTATTATAGGTGATCAAAAAATTCAATTCTTAAATATATATGAATCAACCACTATTCTTAACGTTTAGCATTTTACTAAGAAATAACAACTATTATGTCAATAGATGAGAATGAAATATACATCTTTCTAAAATCATCTAGTTGCAATTAACTGATCTACCTTTTGCTGCATAAAAATAAACTTTATCTGCATTCATACCTACGCACTCTTATAAGTAGACAGACGATTATTTAAATTTATTTTCATCAATATATTAATAAAATCTATATACAAATAAATAAAATTGAAGTGCCTGTTTGTAATATTAAAATAACTTCTTTTTATTAAATGCATATGTGTGTATACACAGTACATGTACCAAAATATCAATTTTTGTCTGTCTGTCTGTTTGTTCTGACTAATCTCTGGAACGATTCAACCGATTTCGTCGGGACTTTCACTGACAGATAGCTGATGATATAAGGAGTAACTTAGCATACTTGTCTAGACTAGCTTCGTCCCGCAGTGTTGCCCCCGGTTACAACAACAAACAAACAAAACAACAAACAAACGCGGGTAACACCGCGGGGCTCGTAATAAAATTAAATTTGATAAAATTATGTACATTTTTTTATGTTGAGAATAAGCCAAACTAACCAAACCAAGTGTTTGTAGAAAGGTTCTAACGGTTGATATGCCTTGTCTATACAATAAATAAAATTGGAGTGTCCGTTTGTAATATTAAAATAACCGTTTTTAACTAAATGCATATGTATGTATACACGGTACATATACCAAAAATGTACTTTAAAATTTTTTTGTCTGTCTGTCTGTCACTCATCGCGGGGTAACATCGCGGGGTTTAGCTCGTCATTTATATATTTCAACTATTACCAGCTACCTGACAGTGAGTGTCCCGTCAAAATCGGTCCAGCCGTTCCAGAGATTACCCGGAACAAACAGACAGACACACAAAAATTGTTAAAAATATAATTTTGGTATATATACCGTGTATATATATATGCATTTAGTAGAAATTGGTTTTTCAATATTACAAACCACAGAGCAAAAGAAATTCTCCTCTTCTGTGTTACAAACAGACACTCCAATTTTATTTATTTGTATAGATGTATAGAAGATCAATAACAATATCCAAGGCCATTTTAAATTGTAGAATTCCAAAACATTTTTTATACACACACATCTGATGATTATGACATGACAGTCTTCGTGGAGAATATATCTGTGTTTAATTTAATCGTAGGTTTTGGGACATAAGCCAATTAGTCAGTTTTTTCAGTTACCATGTGTTGAAAGTAAATACCTAACTCTTTGTTAACGAGACCGTAAAAGAGATTATTTGAGCCGATTAACTGGCATTTGACTTAACAAATTTGCTTTTATAACATTTTTTTATATATTGGCCCACCAAAGTGACTCTATTCTGCCTGATGGAAAGAACAAGAGTAGGCGTCATCATACATATTCATTGCGAATGCAGACAATGCAACAATTCGACATGGAAACCTACACTATGGCAGCCTTATTGGGCCTTCGGTCTCATAGTCACCAACGAAACACGACAGCAAGAATGCTGTCATTTTAGCTTGGGCTTCTGTGTTTTTAGAGATGGTAGTACCGTCTCGGTCCCATTCGTGCTGAAATTAACGTGTCTGTAATACCTTGAGAAGTATAGAAAAAGGGAATTGTTCAGTTTCTTTCTCTTTTTGTATATATCTATGAAAACTAACTGATTTGTGTTATTCAGTATAATTATTTAATTAAGAGAAGACATTAAATAACACTATTATGTTAATTTTTAAGCATCTAATGTAATTTTGAATGTTTTTTACATCATACAATTTGTAGATCTTCTCACTCACTAAAAATTCTCCAGAATTTCTCGATTATCTATACTAATATTATAAACGCGAAAGTTTGTAAGTATGGATGGATGGATGGATAGATGGATGGATGGATAGATGGATGGATGTTTGTTACTCTTTTACGCAAAAACTACTGAACGGATTTGTATTAAACTTTACAGTAATATAGCTTATACATCAGAATAACACATAGGCCACTATTTGCCGCAATAACCGACATATACGCGGAGAGAGAGCCACGGGCAACAGCTATTTTTCAAAAATGTTTATTTGTCTACGTGCAATTGAAAAACAACAGTTTTCATTGTCAGTCATACACCAAATTCAATAAAAACTAAACGAAAGAAATACGAAGTGGAATGAAATAGCGAATATAAATTATATCAAATAAAAGTTATGGGTCTCATACCCAATAAATATACCTGCCAATGGATTCAAAAGGGCAAGACTCAGACGAATAGTTTCAACGTATTGAGAAAGGATCTGAAAACAGTTTAAGTAAAAAGGATAAGTGTGTTTTCGTAGCATGTGTAGAAATTCGACACCCACTCGGCTATTTACGGGTGATGGTGCGATAAGCATTTTCTCTTTCAATACCATCAAAGAGACTGCCCGCCTATTTAAGGCTTCACCCAACAAAATGTAACACATAAAGGGTATACGAAGATTGCAACGCTGTTTCTGACTTGCTTCGCAAAAACACTGTAAAACTTCATTTATACCTCATACAATAATATACAATCATGGAGTACGTGATTTTTATTTATTATTATTTATAAGTCGTGGTATGAAATGTTATCCAAGTTCTCCCAACTGCTGATGAAGCCTATCAAATCATTTGTCGGCATAGAGACGCGAAACTTCAGCTATTATTCCGGTCGATTAACTAAAACAAAAGTACTCTTAATTCTTGATCTGGGATTTCATGTGATCATTACTTTCCTCGGTTCGTTTGGTTGTTCTCGTGACGCGATCGAGGACTTGGTCCTTGGGACAAATTAAATTTTATCAAGCTACAACAATGGTCTTTGGCATTATGAAGCATAATCCTTTTAGCGAGGAACCCTCTAAATATCTGAAAAGCAAATTAGGCGATCGCAGTTTCAAGGTCTATTTATAAATTATACATGCCGACAATTTTGTACTCTGGTTGTTAAATAACTTGCTGTAAATAAATGTCTTAAATTTTGAAATGACAAAACAATTTATTTCATAAAAATTCATAACAAGGGCTCAGTGACTATCTCATCGCGTTTTACTTTGTTCTTGTTATTTTCACTAGCTAAAGAGGTATTTCAAGAGTCGATTGTGTAACGTGTAAACAACAAAGACCTCTTAAGAGATTCAAAATCGTTGTTTTTATTCGGAAGATGAATTATATAGAATAGAACAGAATATAATCTTTTCTAATCTATTCAATATTATATTATTGAACTAGTTGTTGCCCGCGGCTCCGCCCGCGTATTTGTCGGTTATCGCTGCAAATAGTAGCCTATGTGTTATTCTGATGTATAAGCTATTTTACTGTAAAGTTTCATCCAAATCCGTTTTTGCGTGAAAGAGTAACAAAAATTCATCCAAACATCCATCCATCCTTACAAACTTTCGCATTTATAATAATAATAATAAATATTTTTATTGTACACCAGCGTATAAAAAATATATGATAAACTTAAAACTATTATGAAGTATGTACAAGTGGCGGCCTTATCGCTCCAAGGCAATATCTTACAGGCAACAATATTAGTAGGATAGAATCTATTCTGTTAATGATCGACTTAAATATCTATATATAGCTTTATATTTTAAAACTAAAAAGATATTCGATACAGCACATTATTTTTAAAGTTGTTTAGTAGTACCTCTGCCTAATATATGAGCAATCATCGATCAGTCTTCGCAAATCATTACTGCAAATTTTAACAGATCTTGCCCAATTTCACTACAGTCATATAGAGTAGTGAAGTTACAAATAAATTAGAATTGCCAACGATCTTAAACCTTGTTGTTGTACTTCAAAACAGTCAAAATACTCATTTTTATCTTGAAATTAACCCTGCTTGCGACTTTCACCAGGAAGAAAATTCCATCGGCCTTTATTTGTCTGAATTACAAATAAATTTAAAATAATGTATTTTTTTTTGACATAGACACTTGAAGAGGTTAACTTGCCGTAATCATAATTTAATATAAAGTAGTTACTTAAATTGTTATGTGCAAAAATGCTTGTAGCGTGAACTTCGAAAGCGCCGGAAGCTTATTCGCTCGTAAATTCAGACGAACGGCTCTTCCGCTCCTTCACCCGCTCTCGATTAAATTCTACAACATTAGCGCATTCATGGTAACAGATAATATATTCAATCTGTTGAATCTCGGTTCAATTCATTGATTTATTAGTAAGTCACTTCATTTAGTTTGTTAAAGCTATTCGAGAGTACATACCTATTGATTTATGAGAAATTTATGCGTCAGTAGGAAGGAACAAAGAACGTCTATAGTGAAATTATAATATTGAAGCCATCCTAAAGGTGGATAATCTTAGTCGGAGAACAAAATACGGGCACAAAATAATGAGAGCACAGAAGTCAAGCTTGTGTATGTATTTCACTTTTCATACCTACACTCGGCGGTGGCGATAGGGTCTGGTTTAAATTAAATATTATTGTGGCAGTGTGATTTATATCTAGTTATTCGATTAATTGTTGAAAATAAATACGGAACCAAACTAAAGCATTAAAGTTTTAGTATCATTGTTACATGTATTAACTTTTTACAGAAAATATCTTACGACATCTTCGATATTACCGAAATGCACAATTACTATGTTTTATATAAAGTTTAATAAAGCATTCTAATGTACAATTTTTTACAGTACTTTAAGCTAGTTTTACACTTGTTATTCATTATATTATTAACCAGCAGATGTACGATGTTTAATATCGTACATCTGCTGGTCGAAGCTAGTCTAAAAAAGTAGCCCAAGTTAATCCTTCTGTCATCAGCCACCTATCAGTGAAAGTCCCGTCAAAATCGGTATAGTCATTCCAGAGATTAGCAGAAACAAACAGACAAAAATTATAAAAAAAATATTTTGGTATATGTATCATGTATACATATACATATGCATTTATTAAAAGCGGTTACTTTAATATTACAAACAGAAACTCCAATTTAATTTATTTGTATAGATTTAAATTAATTTGTTGTTCTATCTTTAAAATTTCACATCTATATCTATACTAATATATAAAGCTGAAGAGTTTGTTTGTTTGTTTGAACACGCTAATCTCAGGAACCACTGGTCCGATTTGAAAAAATCTTTCGGTTTGAATAGTCCATTTATCGAGGAAGGCTATAGGGTATATATCATCACGCTACTACTAATAGGAGCTGAGCAACAATGAAGAATGTTTCAAAAACGGGGGAAATTTTCACGCTACTGGCAATATAAAGCGCAAACGAAGTTGCGTGGGTCAGCTAGTTCTACATAAATCTTAAATACTCGTACTATCGTCATTAAAATAAAATAAGTACATAATAAAATCTATATATCTCCCATAAAAATGTAAAGTTTCAATTTGACAAAACATTTTACTCGCCTGTATATGATATTATTACAAGGTAAAAACAGCGTAGTCGTACAGTTATAAAACGGTAATGTTTGCATGCGCCAGTCGCAAGCGGCCGCAAATCAACGCTGTAAATCAGATTGGGGCATCCATTGGCAATGGATTTTGAAACAATAATCGAAATGGTAGACGTAAATGCTTCGCCGTTACTAATACTTAATGGTTTATTACAAACAAATATATAATTTACTACTGTTTTTAAATAAATATTCTCGCACTATCGCTTGAGATGTAGTAACCCCATTTATTATTGTATCTGTTTGGGTCTAATTGTCTAAAAAGAATAATCTCCTGTTAATCTTACTTTCAATATCATGTTGTGTGATTACGCTAGGGTACCAATCAGTGGTCCGGATGTGTTAATAACAGCGGTTCCCGGATCTCTCCCGTCTCAGGCGCAGAGTGGCACGCCGTGTGGTCAGGGGCGGTTCCAGCCTGAAATTTTGGTGGGGGTCACTAATAATTAATTTAAGTCGAGTAAATTAGACTTTATTGCACAATATTCAATTTTATTGCATTAGAAACAAATCGATATATATTGTTTTTATTAGTAAGTCTATTGAGATGACAATAATTGAGTATTTGAGACGTCTGGGACAATCTCTGAATGAATACTTACGAGGACCTAGCTCCGTGGGGGGAGGTGGGGAACAAACCCTTCGTGCCCCCACGAAGGGTTTGTGTGGGACTCCGGACAAATCAGTCTATCCTCTAAACCCCGCGGCGGCCTAACTCGGCTGTCAAGAGGAGCTCCAGAAACGCATCAGCGGCATCTGGAGTACTCACTGCACTGCAGGTACATCCCAGGGTAATAAGATTCACCCCCGTGGCAGGTCGCTATTGAACCTCTCATAGCTCTACACAGTAAGAGTCGGAACACCGACCTGCCTTAGACGACATTCCCCGGCCGCACCGAGGTGTCACCGCTCTCGGGTCGTTTGTAGTGACCAGATTTCCCCAGGATGTGGCCACAACGACCCTGAACCGACAATTGGGGAGCTGGCGGCTTCTACCGCGCCCTCTTCATCCCCTTTTTCAAGCGGGATCGGCCCTTTCCCGATCACGCTTTGCGGACTCCTTCTGGAGCATAACGTCTCCACAGAAGGAGCCCTCCGCCTCCCATCCCTCACTACTTGCCAGTATTGCCGCGATCAATGGTGACAGGTTTCATCCGATCTGTCCGCAGTGATGGCATTGTGCCGTAACCACACGTCTGATTCTGTTCAGATATTCACCGAAGCAACCGTACCCGGTGAGCATCTGAGTGAGTCGGTAGATGACACAGTCAGTTATCTCTATCGAAGCTTCGAAGCTCGCCAGAACGGCTCCGATGGCGCGTTGGCTGGCTCAAACCTGGGCGAGTAGCAGAAGATGTGGCGCCCCTGTTACCACACGGCGTCCCTGCGGGGGACTAGCCGCCCGAAACGCTCTTCGAAGATCTAACGACTGCCCAGGATGAGGCCTAGGCATAGGTACTTTATGTACTGACCTGGCTGTCAATGTCATCCAGCAGGCATGAGCTGGATGGTTCTTGTCACTTATATAAGCCATGGAGGCGCCACCTTCAGGCTTAACTCACGAGTCTTATGCACAACACAAACTCCTCGGCGAGCAGAAGCACCTCCCCGAAGTGTTACCCTCTAGCCTGTATTATTGTATCGTCTACATAGCAGGCGACATTGAGGCCAGAGGCAGACTATTGCGAAGGCCCGCATCTTATGCGAGGTTCCATAACAATGGGACCAATACAGAGTCCTCCCTTCGATTTGCCACCCCGTTCAGATCGACAAACTTCACTGCCTTATAGCGCAGATAGGTCTCTATGACGGTGATATTCAAGGGCCGCCCTGATAGCGCGCCAAGGAATGCTGAAAGCGTTAACGATATCGAGCCTAACTGTCAACACGACCCTCCTGATCACAGGTGCCCGCTGATACCGTCAGAGATAAGTCTTTCAAAGAGTTCCCCGTTTAGTTCAGGCAAGTTGGAACGCAAAAATAACATCTGCACCTTACTTTTTGAGGAGCAGCAGTCTCGCTTCATTTCAGTCGAGGAGGGAGATACCGAGGCCCAAACACTGATTGAAAATTTTCCTCAGTTTGTCTCCCAGCACCACCTGGAATACCATCAGGTCCAGGAGCGGTGTTGCGGGAAGCCAGTCTCCATACAGCACGATCCAGCTCTCCCTCCAATGCCTCACATACGTCGAACCAGAGTTGCCGGTCCAATTGCGTCGGAGGAATTGGGGGATAGTCCTTGGAAAGAGCGTGTCTGTCTGGCACTCTTCCTAGAAACTCTGGTCCAGACTAGTAGTGTCATCTGAGTCTTTATGGTAGAGCAAGCCTGAATCACGACAGTCTTGGAGGGTACAGATTTGTTATCCACATAATGTTACTTTTTTAATTTATAGGTGTTAAACAATTCTTATCCTATAATTTCTTATGTCGATTGAACAATTATGGAAAGTAAGGAGAAAAAAAAGGTTAAAAAATTTACATGTGTAAGCTTTTGGGGGGGGTCGTGTCCCCTGTGACCCCCCCCTTGGAACCGCCCCTGCGTGTGGTTTTAGTCGGTTCGATTCCGACACACCGCCCCGCCGCAAACCCCGGCGGGGTGACGGCCCGAGTGGGTTTCCACACGTTAAAAAAAACAAAAGGGTACCAATCAGTACTGAATCTACATTTATCCTTAAAAAAGGATGCCTTGTTTGTTACTTGTTGTAATTGCCTTAATAAATAAATTAAAAAAAAAACTTCTTCTTGTAGTGACAAGTATTGAACAAGGCATGCTTCGATATTAATTTATACAGGCCATTAAGATAGAATGTATGATAGAAGACTCACGAAAGGAGTTTATAGAGCGAATGTGTGTTGAAGTCACCGCTTCAGAGTGGTAGACATTCGATCTCGTACTCATCGCTTCGGTTCCTCCTTTATGTGCCGAGCGGTCAAAACCTGGAACTCACTTCCAGCGCACGTGTTTCCCTCCCACTATGATCCCGGGTCCTTTAAGCGGGGCGTAAAAAAGCATCTCACTAGGCGGCCATAGTGTGGGTCACCATGTTGCAATGTTTTTATTCATTGTGGATGGTGACCACCGCTCTTGGAATCTACCCATGCTTTCCATCAGGCAGAGCAGAGTCATTTTGGCGCAGCTAAAGTATAAATAAAAAAAAAGTGTCGGAAGAGGCCGTCCACGGCGAACATTTACAGAACAGAGGACCAGGAACCAACGAGCATGCAGCGATTGATGAATGTGGACGAAACAAAGGAGGCGTGCCAGGAACATATTAAGTGGGGATCGATTGTCTCTGCCTACCCATCTGAGAAACAGGCGTGACTGTATTTATCTATACAAATAAATAAAATTGGAGTGTCCGTTTGTAATATTAAAATAACACGGTACATATTCGAAAAATGTAGTTAAAAATTTTTTTTGTCTGTCTGTCTGTCTGCTTGTTTGTATGTCTGTTTGTTCTTTCACTGGCAGGTAGCTGATAATCTAGGGAGTAACTTAGGCTACTTTTTTAGACTAGCTTCGCCCCTCGGCTTCACCCTCCGACAATAAGCGCGGGCAATACCGCGGGGTGCAGCTAGTGTATGTATATAATCCACAAGTATTTATTTTTAAATATAAGATTATGTCATCAAAATTTAAATTGGCTTGTGGGTACGAACACCATTCATAAAGGAATTTAAATTAATATTTTAAAGTTGGATAACTTCCAAAATGCATAAAGCAAAGACCGAGTATAAACCTGTGGTTTCAGCTACAGCTTGTGCACTTACCGTCAATTACACAATTTAAATATTTTGTTAACAAAAAAAATGAACAGTCATATGCGATTGTTACTCACTTCCTTCAGGCTCCTCGTGTGTGGGGGAAACTTTTCGATTCCAAAACTTCGAAAATAAGATTGGGCTGCGCGTCTCCTGGTAATGGCTTTGTTGTGTACCGGTAGTAGTTCGATAGACGACTCAGATTCCAGACCAGGATATTCCCGTGAAACTTCCTGAAGTACTACACGTGTCTGACTTTGAGTAGTATAAAATGAATTTTACTTCAATAAACGAGCACTGCTCGTTTATTTACGTCTATCCAGTTATTACATCTGTTTGAAATTTTCACCGCTTATTGCTTTATTACAGGTCGAAAAAAGTTTGTTCAATAACTAATAATCAGTCCTTGATATAATTTTAGACTAGCTGACCCGTTCCCACTTCGTTGGGCGCCCATTTTTTCGAAAAAGTCTTTCCACTTTTTGGGTTATTATATATGTCACTCACAAATTACGTATTGGTAAAATAATTTTAAAATCGGTTCAGTAGATCCAGAGATTACCCCCTACAACGTCACAACGTCACAAACTCACAAACGCACAAACTTTACCTCTTTATATAATAGTATAGATAGTATAGATGAATTATTTTCAAAGTTCAAAAATGAATTTCATGTTTATTATTGTAAATAGAACTTCACGTCTTTACAAAAAAATTACTTCATTATTCATCATAATTTGAAAACATTTAAGTAGGCATGTTTAACTTACATTAAGGGAAAAGTTTGACAGCACAAAGTACTTCATGATTTACAGAGAAAGTTACTATGATATCACACCTAAAGTTTCTCAAAGTGTATAATATGTATTTCGCCAGTATCTGTCCCAGATGTCTTCTGCGTCAGCGATTGCGGACATAAATAAGTAGGTGCTCGTCGTAACTGAAACAGGTTTGACAGTTTGCCGAGATTCCAAACCAACTTCGACGTCCTCATTTCTGTCTATAACACAATCCAGACGGGTGCGTGTAACGGGCTACAACTTGGCTACTGATATCGTACCTTTCTCTTGTTTATAGCTTTACACCTCAATTTGCGATTTTATTGGCGATTCAGTTTTACCGAATCAGGTAAGCAACAACTGAAAAACAAATAAGAGGGACGCGTTCATGATTTACAGGTTATCCGATCTGCAAATATAGAATGGGTTTTGAAAAAAATAAAATGGTAATACGATGTGATATCCTTTGAAAACGAATATTTCTGGGCTTGTTATTTAAAATTCTAACACAGTTTATGGAAGCCGTTAGATTAAACCTAACAACTTTGGTGTATTTTACATACTCTAATGTTGTTTATTGTTTTCAACAGTAAAAGATCATAGTCCGGCATTGCAAGTGAAACTACAGGTGAAACTAGTTGTGTTTTAAACAATAACTGAGGTATTGTAGCACCTATGTATGAATATATAGTGTACGCAGTACATGCATGTGGCCGCACCAAACCACAAATCAGCGGTAAATCAGATTTCGAACGTCCACGTCCGTGATTGCAGAAACGAATTTGTGTTGTGTTATGCCGACAACCACTAACATTGTAACCGGTTACATTATTCTGACTGCAGTGTTTAATTTATTTCTCTTTGTGTAATAAAACATTTTTTCTTAAATTCAATCCGTCATCTTTTAGATTCTTATGTCCCATATATGAGTAGTACTCTTGACTGTTTATTACTCTCGAAATAATGTTAACTATTTAAGTTAGTATTTAATGTCTAATTACACATTTTATAAAGCTGAAGAGTTGATTTGTTCTCTACTAATTTGAATTGTAAAATTACTTTATTGTTACATAGTCATTTTCTTGAGAAATACTATATGCTCTATAAAGTTGCGCTAAAATCAATAGAAACCAAACATCAATGAAGTTGAATGTGAATTAATGTTAGCTTTATATTTAAAAAAATATTCATTGACACAAAATAGAAACGCATTGACAGATGCACACATTTTACAATTGTTGGATTTTTTAATAGAATGTGTTATACAAAAGGTACAGAAATTGCATTCCAAACTAGGCTGAAACCTTTATTTTGGAAAAAACAGTGTTCTGTCGGCGATTTACAATACTATATATTTATATATATATTTTTTTATTTATCTATATTTATTTACAACTAGATTCACAACAATGTTTAGGTTGACTTGTAATAAATAACAACCAGTTTTGGCCAAAAAGTAACCATTATAAAAAAATAAACAAAGTAATTAACTCTCACTAATTCCGCACTAAAAACGGAATAAAAGAAAGAGATCAAAAGGAGGCGTATATAGGACTTGGAGCAGGTTTTTGCATCGCAGAATTTACTCCGGGATTATTTGTGTTTCATTAACGTCCGGTCAACAAGACTTTATTTATCCGTCTGTAATTTTGTTACACTGGTAACTAACCTCGATTTCATCTAGTCATTTGTTGCTGTAGTCATTTGTTTTGCTAGTCAGTTATTGACTATGTACCTAAATAAAAATGAATCACCGAAATGTATGTTCGCGCGTAACTTCCGATTTATTGTACTAAATAGTTTTTTTTTTTTATGTGTTATTGTCAAGACAAAAACCGGAAGTATTATATTTTCTTAAGCCGCGACTGTCTACTACAGCTGAGGCGGTAAACACTAAAATAAGTTTTTCGGAAATTCAGAAATAATAAAATAGAAATAAAAAAAATAAAAAGGACACAGGTTTTTTTTTTATTCTAACTAATTACTTAAATTGAAAAACTGCTGTCCGAATTCTACCGCGTAATTTCCATGTGGTGGATTGAAAAGGTTTTACTTCTGACTGATCTTGTGTATAGATACTATAAACGGTCTTATTGTCCTAATTTTTAAAGTCTCTGTTTAATTTGAACACTAAATAATAATAATGTGGAACATCTTTCACACGATCGCGATGGAGGTTGAAACGTAATATATTTACTTTCAAGGTATTAAAGGATTCATCTATGCAATTCGTTTACCATCCATACAAATTACTTTTATCTTCGAAATGACAGAAGACAAATGCCAGGGATTAAACTCAATGCTCTACGAACATAATAGTTAGTCGACATTCTGCGAAATATTGTTCTAACCTTAAAGTCGGTTTCCATTTCAAATAACAATTAGTCTGTGAAAATACTGATAGGAGGTGGCTTCTGTGTGAGTAAGAAGCTATAAGAAGCTTTTAGATATGTAGTTAAGATTTCACTTTGCTTATACTATATATTTCTTCGTACATTTCTCTACTTGTTTAAAGGTGTGAAAACTCAATATACCAGAACCAATATACCAAAATTTTAAAAGTAATAAACGAAGTATTATAATTTTTTATCTTATAAACAGAATGGTCTGACGTTATTAACTAGAAATAATATTTTTATGTTAGGTTTCTCACATTTAATGAGACTTGGCCGCATTTAAAAATTGTACGTATCAAAAAAGTATTACGACTTTGGCCGTCATAGCTCTGATACTTGGCCAAAGTCGAAGTTGAATGAATGTAAAGACTCTATAGGAGACATCGGATCTTCCTAAGTTGGGCAGTAGTTTAAAACAGCAACCGTCATTCTCATGACCCTGAAATTTTTAAACGGCTTTATTTAGCTTTACCTGTTTGTTTATTTCATTGGGTCAAATCTTGTAATTGAAATTTGAACCCCTTTCTGTCGCCAAATTGATCTGAAATTTGGTACACACTCTCAGTTTTGGTAACAATTGAATGAATTCTGTTTTATTACAATAAAACAGAATTCATCTAAGTATCTAAGATGGCCGCCGCTACAAAATGGTGGTTTACACTTTTTGTCAAAGGCTACCAGAGTATGAGTATCAAATGAAAGGGCTTGACTAGTAGAATACAGATGAGAAGTACTATGTAATGAAATTAAAAGTTTGAAAATAAAAATAAAAAATTAAAAACATTATTTAAACTGTTTTATTGAAAATAATTTACTAAAAGCTAAAAAATAATTTGATAAAAATCGTGTTTCCATCCAGTCATCTCAGATTACGCTGCGCCCAACGATTTTATACCGAATACTTTTACCAAATTATTTTTTAGCTTTTAGCACATTATTTTCAATAAATCCGTTATTTTTTTTTTTCATATATTTTTTTATTTATACCGTCAATAAACAATTTCAAATCAATAAACATTAATCTTATTCAAAGCATGGGTGTCATAAATAAAAGTTTTATTCTGCAACATACATTTCTCATGCATATTCAAGTATTTTCAAGCGCGTCATTTTTCTAGTCGCAACATACGTGTTAGGTGTTATATTCATTTACTAGCTGAGCCCCTTGGTGTTACCCTCGGTTGTTGTTGCACACTTACAAAAGACCGTGGGTAACATTATTGGCCGAAAGAAGTCATAAAACTAGCCTAAGTCACTCCTTACATTATCAGTTATCAGTCAGTGAAAGTCCCGTCAAAATTTGTCCAGTCGTTCAGAAGATTGACCGGAATAAACTGACAGGCAGACTAACATTTAAAAATTGTTTTTTGATGTAAGTAACGTATATACTTTCATATAGATTTATTTAAAAGCTGTTAATTTTACACACATACACTTCAATTCAATTTATTTGTATAGATTTACTCGTACCGATTTTTGTGAAAAAGTTTTTAGGACTTCAAGTAACCCTCTGGTGATAAGTCGCCGTTATTTTAGGACAACTAGTTTAGGGGTCATAACTCACGATTAGGTATAATAAAAACGAAATAAAATATCGAATGCAAAAAACTTTTTTCTCTCAAGGGGCGTGTCAATTTCAAGCTGATTTACAGCTGTAGTTAAGAAAACAAACGTCTTATTCTGTTAGCAATAGTCGTTGTCTTTTGGAATGTGCAAATTTTTTTCAAATAAGAATAATGAATGAATGAAAATAGAGAAGAAAATTATATATTCTTCTTCTATACAAAAAAATAAAATAATTGTAATATAAAAATAACCGCTTTTTACTAAATCCATATGTCATTGTATGTATACTCGGTACATATACCAAAATATTTTTACAATTTTTGTCTGTCTGTCGGTTTGTCTGTTTGTTCCGGCTGGACCAATTTCGACGAGACTTTCACTGATAGGTAGCTGAAGAAATAAAGAGTACCTTAGGCTACTTTTTTTTAGACTAGCTTCGCCCCGCGACATTACATGTATTTAGTAAAATGCAGTTATTTTAATATTACAAACGGACACTCCAATTTTATTTATTTGTATAGATAAACAAACACATTCGTAAATTAAAATACAACATATAAAAAACTACCTATTTATGTTCTTACTTATTTTAATTAGAAATTTCTTTAATAGAACTCATATCCTCGTATAAATCAAGAGGTAGTGAACAATCACGTCGATGAATAAACTTTTATTTAGACTTTATTGTTGTATAACTATGTGCATAAGAAAATTGGTTGTATACCAAGTCTCTAAGAACTACATTGAAAGCTAGGTTCCACTCGAAAATATTTATTCACTTACATTTCCATACATTTAGACTTAGGTTTTTGTTCTTTCATCTCAATGGGTTACTTGCGTAACAAAAGTGAACTGTATTTATTTATGTAGGTTATTTATCATTGTGATTTATTGTAGGATGTAGGAAGCCGAGGATCCAACTAAGTGGCGTAAAACTAGAGTGACCTGTGTCCAACTGTAGACTGCTATAAGCTAATGATGGAATATTAATCTAGGTCAAATGTTCAAAACAGTTCAAGTTAATAAATGACAACAATTATGCAAAAAAAGAAGTTTATAAAAAGTATACCCAACTACGTAAAAATAGTTGATAAAATTATTATTGCCTTTGTCACTCGGGCTTTTATTACAAATCTATTGACACCTTATTCATTAAAATCGGTTCCGTAGGTTTAGGTACAAAAAAACATAGATTGCCAAAACTATGGCCCTTCCTTTAGGTTTAAAAATTACAACCGAATTTAAGACGGTAACTAGAATATTCTGTAGGATTCATTTGTGTCAAACGACTCTAATTCGAGTAGACTGCTATGCCCAGCCATTTACGCTGCACGAGTCAAGAAAAAAGGAAATTTAAAGAAGTTAAAATACCTTACTTTATAAGAAGTGACACAAAAAGACAGGTAAATTCTACCCATAAACGTAAAAAAAAATCACTGACCTAAGCTCTCTGCAACGTCAAAATTACAGTAAATAAAATACGAAACAAAAATTCAAGACCAAGAAATTCGGTTAAGAGCTTACACTACGCTGCGCTTCAAAGTGTAGGGGACCTGAGTTTTGTATATTCTATATTATTTTAGAAGACTAACTCGTTCATCTAGTGGTTAGCGTATCCGACTGCCGATCAAGAGGTCTCGGATTTGAATCCCGGGTTGGTAGAAAAAAGTGTTATTGAGTTTTTTGTGATTATGGAAATGCTGAAACCAGGAAGGCATTTTGAAGTTGGGTTCTTAAATTTCGTACCAAGGAGAGCATGTCGTTGGCACTCGTTGGTCCTGAGCCTGACCTCTGCCCTGCGTAGTTGGCTGGTCTCCGTTGATACTAGGCATCGTTACTGCAATCGGCTACGAGTACATACTTAAGAAAGGTATAATGCGGAAATATATGCTAACATGCTTTGATCAAAGAAACATTACCCTTTGATCAAAGTATTCATGTACAATATAATGATGGCAATCACATAGCGACTAATTATATTCAATGGCAACTGATACAAACATGTTTATTGTCTTAAAATCTCTGATAGAGCTCTACGTAAGGTGAGCTTACCTATTAAGGTACCTAAGCAAGGTACCTAAGCAAGGTTGGGTGTCTGTAAGAGAGTTTTTTAATCCAGATTAAATACAGAGATATCTTTAATAAACGTTTATGTGTACACATTTTTTGTGTCATAATCAGCTGATTCACTACCTCATGAAAAGTGATTACCGTCGCGCATGGAAGACTGCAACTCGAGACGAGACGAGAGTCATAGCACTGTCGCCGCCTTTTAAGATCAATTATCAAATGTAGAGTTTAAAGTTTGGGCTCTAGTAATCAACAATACACAATAATACACATCACATCAAATTAACAGCCTTTAAGGGTCCAATGATCGACATAGACCTTTTCTTAGAGTTCTATAGAGTTTGTTTAGAGTTTTTGCAGAGATGTCAAAAGTGTACAGAAAAAAAAATAAGGAAAAATGGAAATATACTTTACATGATAAACATAAAAAATACAAGAACAATATTACAGAGAGAACAAACAAGAAATACGTTTTACCCAGAACACTATAAACTCCTACAAATATCCATAAATCGTTATTTCTAACAGATAAACTATGTAAACCTCGTAATTACTAGTTGCGCAAGATAATTCGCGGAAAGTTTGCCAATTAAGGGAGGCTAATATTTTCTAAATGAGCAACGATCAGTCGCTTAAGTACCGTTAACACCGCTCATATGTATTGAGATTTAAATGGAAATATGAAACATAACTCACATTATGCCCCATAGAATTACAAAGAAAACAATACAGATTAAAATATAAAAGCTGCAGTCAACGGACAACTTAAAATCCAAGCTGCAGATTGTAGCACATGAAAAAGAGAGCAGTGTTCCTTAATAAAATTACATTGATGAAAAACATAAACATTTCTAAGTATTGTAAGAATTGCTTAGTACTAATTTTCTGTGAGGCCATGCTGTCACTTCAGTCGAAACCCGCCAAATTAACATTCTACAAGCGTAAACGTTATAAGGAAACTAACAAATGTAGAATGACGTCATCTCAACGCCAAATCACGTGGTCAAAACAAAACATTACCATACTAAAACAGAATAGAGGCTTTACCTATTGCACGGTTGTAGAGTATTGACGGAATACACTCGCATCTTGGCTAAGAAGGTCTTGGTCCATTAAGTATGTGTCTAAGTATGGCTCTCTTACGATAAGAAGAATCCTATCTGACTGTTGAAGACATGCAGTCGTATGTTTCCTTTTCCATTTAATTTACTTTAAGAAGTACCTTTCTTTCTTCGTTCTTATCTTTATCCCTGCATTCGAAAAGGGATTTCCTTATCTTAAAACCCCATTCATCCATATTGAGAATCTTCTTTTATTAATGTGACTATACAATATAATATGTACGCGATGAAACGGTCTCCAAAGATTTTCACTCGAAAAGTAAAATCTCCACAAAACATGACCATTTTAATAACACAAGGACGCAGTTATCGAAACTCATCTTGATAAATACGACTCGGCAATTGCTCTTGAGCAGATTATAAAATCCAATTACAGTTTGCTATTATTTGAACTCGAGTCAAAACCATGACAAAACTTGAAAGCTGTTATCTCTAAACCTTATTTTAATGAAATATAGCCCCCGTTCAAAATGTCTTTGGTTCTGTAGATTGCCTTTACGATGTGTAATTTTGATTATTATTTTGGTAAATGGCTTGACTCGACGTCGTAGATGCATCTGTAAATATCGGTAAAATAGTCCCTAATATATATAAATAAGGGTTTCTAGTTCTATTAAGAAACCCTAAAAATCACGCAGGTTGGCTGTATGTCAAAGGAGTTGAAATGTCAAATATTTTTGACCCGTTTGCAGAAATGTTTTGATTTGGTTTTATTCTATTTTCTTTGATATCTACTTCAGACTACTACTAACACTACAACTACTTTGTGTTATGTGATTGTGTTATCTATGAGAAATTCAATAATTTTAAAGGCGGCAATTTTCAAATTCAGCTTGATCATCCTATTAAATAAAAACATTGAAAGTGGAAATTATGGAAACCGTTGCGTTCAAGCCAGTGCTTTTCCATTTGCGCTCATATAATACTCGTAGTTATCATAATTAAAATTCTAATCAATCACCGGTGCTATCACTTTCATAAATAACACTAGTTTGTCTTTTTTTTCCCAATAGGCGGGCAAACGAGCAGACGTATCGCCTGATGGTAAGCGATTACCGCCGCCCATGGACACCTGTAAACACCAGAGGCGTCACAAGTGCGTTGCCGGCCTTTGGAGGATGGGGACGGGAGATAGGGGGAGGGGGTTTGGGTTATGGGCCTCCGGTATCCTCACTCACTCGGAGAAACACAGTGCAAACACTATTTCACACCGGTTTTCTGTGCGGCCGTGGTATCACTCCGGTCGAGCCGGCGCATTCATGCCGAAGCGTGGCTCTTTGACGGTGTCTCCCCCTTCCCCCTTAATTGGCTGTCATATATGGACGTCGGACACTTACAATTTTAATTCGCGAATACTATTTATATTATTCGGAATTGTCTAGTCACGAATTCTCTGCCGAACTCTTTCCGAAACAGAAGAAAACAAACAAAGCCAAAGCCACATAAAAGTGCATTTAAATTAATATTCTTTACCATGACGTTAAGTATACGCTCGGGGATGAATGAAGATGTATTTAACCATAATGTGTAGTTCCACTGCTCTGCAACGGAACATTCATATTTCTTAACTTACTCTTAGTGAAAATTATAATTATTTTTGTTTTCGAAAACACTGAAAATGTCTGTGGTCTTTTCTTCAGGCAGAAAAATACTCAATGCAAAACCCATTCTCAGAAGTACTATTAAAATTTGAATTCTTTATTTAAAATAGACTTGCAATATACTTCTTTTGATAGCCAAACTTTTTGCAGTACCGGATCGTGTTATCGAAGTAGAAGGAAACGATGCGCTTTTGGGAACACCGCAAACGATCCTCCAGGGAAATGAAAAATATTGCTTTAATCCCAGTATAATCTATGCAATGCGAATGGTTACTGATGAGATCTATTTCATTTAAAGAAAGAGGGCGCATTTTAAGGCTTCTGTTTTACAATAAATTTAGTAAGCAAGAAATCTTGAAAACGATGATTGAAAATGAAAGCATTTGGCGAGTCTTTGTTATGAGGTCGGACGCGACTACTGAAGAGGACTAACGTAATTGCACGACTTCACTCAGTTCAATAGGAGTGTACTTACCAGCTTAAGTTTTTTCTCCAGTTTTAGTCGGTTTCGAGCTAAATGCCCAGCATGGCAATAAGTCTATTTAAACGTTCTATTTGAAGTTTATTTTGTACTAATTGCCTCACACAAATGCTAATCTCGAAAATTTAATACACTAATGTTGAACTAACTGGGTGAGTTGTACAATACAATTAAATAAAGTTCATATATGCTTATGTAAAAGTGAGAAACAATTTTTTAATTGACTCGCTCTTAACGATAAGGAGATTCTTATAACAGTAACTTTTTCTTATAATCTTTGTCATGTATAAATAAACGTTTCTAGACTTTATTTTTGGATACATGTATACACTCAATTCTTTGTAGGCGTAAGCAGAAACGTGTTAACCACCCATGTATTTATTGATTCCAATCAACAGGCAAATCGAAACCGTACTGAAAAGGAAATACATAATAACGAAGGCATTAAGAATGGAACTTTTTGTACATTTGCTCCAAATTTAAGTTGAACCAAAAATAACAAATGTAACATAGACCCACCTTCAATAAAAAATATTTATATATATTGAATTAAGTACTTCTTCTTCACAAATAGTCACTTATTTTTACTTT
Source organism: Spilosoma lubricipeda (assembly GCA_905220595.1). NCBI lineage: Eukaryota > Metazoa > Arthropoda > Insecta > Lepidoptera > Erebidae > Spilosoma > Spilosoma lubricipeda. The sequence goes on along the minus strand of HG992285.1, from coordinate 9,652,599 downwards.
TTACAAGGTACATGTACCGAAATAACATTTTGTACAAGTTTTGTCTGTCTGTCTGTTTATTCCGGACAACCTCTGGAACGGATGGAACGATTTTGACGTGACTTTCGCTGGCAGATAGCTGATGATCTAAGGAGTAACTACTTTTTTTTAGACTAACTTAGTCCCGCGGCGTTACCAGTGGTACAACGATAACCCGGTGTAACACCGCGAGGATCAGCTAGTTCTTAATAAGTTCATACAATTATACCCTCGTAACTTTTCCTGCAAATACAAAATTTATTTATTCTTTTTCTGTTTCTGTCTCTGTCTGTCACATCGGTCAAAGTGAGACAGAAAAATATAGGTAAAGTGCCTATTAATGAACGTGAAGAGTTAAGTATGAAGTTCCGACCCTTCGGCAGAACCCTCGGGGTAATATAGTGACATATCCTCTTGAGAAACATAAGATAAACTTTATTAGCTATCTATAGCCATATATATTTTTATAAGAAGAAAATATGTAAAAGATATATACATAAGTTCTGGAACGTACAACCCCAATGGGACTTTATCCTAATTTGAAGATGAGAATTTAAAAGAAATAATAAAATCCATGAATTTTTAGAAATGTACAATGTACATATAAATAAATATATATGGGCCTGTGCCCATTCTGAAATTTACTAAGTCAATTTTGTATATTACTTTTACTTCAGCAAGATTTAAAACATTAATATCTAACAAAAAAAGCGGCCAAGTACGAGTCGGACTCGCCCGTGAAGGGTTCCGCAGCAGCAAGTAACTTAATACAATTTTTATTGTATTTTTATATTGGTGTTGATTGAATAAAAGGTTAATTGCAGTTTACGATTTATGACGTATTAAAAAAAACTACATACTAGATTTCGTTCAAACCAATTTTTGGTGGAAGTTTGCATGGTATTGTACATCATATATTTTTTTTAGTTTTATCATCCTCTTATTTTAGAAGTTACAGGGGTGGGTGGGACACATTTTACCACTTTGAAAGTGTCTCTCGCGCAAACTATTCAGTTTAGAAAAAAAAAACTAGAAACCTCAATACCATTTTTGAAAACCATAGATAGATACACCAGACGTATGGGTTTGATGAAAAAAATAATTTTGTGTTTCAGTTTTAAGTATAGGGACATTCAAATATTTTTTTTTACAATTTTTGTCTGTCTGTCAGTTTGTCTGTCCATCTGTCTGTTCGCTCTGGCTAATCACTGGAACTGCTGGACCTATTTTAACGAATTCTTCACTGGCAGATAGCTGATGTAATAAGGAGTACTTTTTTTAGACGAGCTTTGGCCCCCGGTGTTACCCATGGTTGTAAAAGTACATAATAACCGCGGGAGTCGGCTAGTAAATAAATAAAACACTTTGAAAAACATGTAACGTTCCTTAGACTGACTCTGCCAGGTCCACGCCTTTAAAACACCTTTGTAATTCCCAAATGAATCAAATTTTCGTAGGGTTAAAATGCTCCCTTGAGCCGACTTCGCTCAAAGTTATTTTGGTTGCCACTAGTATAAATGAAGTTGTTTGTATCCCAATCCCTACTTAACTTACCAACAGGTACATATTTAGCCTTTGCACTAGCAAAGAAAAATTGCAAATGCTTACAATAATTTCTTTTAAAACTATTGTAAACATTTATATTCTATTTGTATCTCACTTTGTTGTTATTTTAAGATTTTAGATGTACTGAGAACTTTCTTACCTTTTTCACAACAAAAAAAATATTGCCAGTTCTCACGTGACATGACCTGCACTTTATCATTTATTTTGTCGCAAACCGCAATAATAATCGCACCGCAATAAATAGTATGCATCGGTATCGATCTGTCATCATGGACAGAAACATCGTTAACAATTATTGTCCAGGACGGGGCGCTCTAATCGGGATGGACCATTAGGTTCATACAGTGGTGATAAGCATTCTGATCCACAACTACATTAAGTGGTGATAAATCGATTAGATCGCCACAATTTATCTGAGTGGATAAGATATTGTGCACACAATGGAAAGGTACCTAGGTCAACAGGCGGTCAAGTGTCCGGAACCCACAAAGGTTTTCTTCCTGAGGTTAGTAAGTTAGTAGAACCACACTCTTGTACTGTCGAGTTTCTTTTGTCTGTGTGATGATACAGGAGCATCTAAATAGGCCGCCATAGTGTGGATCACCATGCTGCATTGTTGCATTGTCTAAATTCGCAATGAGTATTTTGGCTACCAGTCTTGAATTCTGCTCATCCTTTCCATCAGGCATAGCAGTGTCACTTTGGCAGGCTTATTCATATAAAAACACAGTGGAAAAAAGTGGAACTAAATGTAGTTTTAGTCAGATTAAGTCCTACACACCACATAATGATGATACATTGAATTAAAATCTTAGATCTTTAAATGAAGTTTTCAATTAATGTCAAGTTTGTATATACCACAAAGTAAATAATTAAAGTTAATATTTACGTATTACCTTCACTTCCGACAACGTGTTTGATCTGTTAAAACCAATAAAACATCAAATTAATAACTATTACCCAGGTCTAACAGAGCTTTAATAATTAGCTTGTATTAAATAAAGGATATCTTAGGCCTGTCTCAAATGGTTTACTCGCTTCATTCTTACCTGATTACGGTACACTTACCTCCACCGGGCAATCGGAACTCAGAATACCTTAAATAATTCAATTGTATGCACCCTAGTAGGCACGAAAGCCGACAGATTTTACTCAGAGCGTAATGTAATTTTCTCGTATCAAACTTCACACACATCCACCGGATTTCGTTTGTTGTAATTAAACAACGCTGTAGACATATGGAAAATAGCGAATTGGTTTTAAGAAAAGTCTTTATGGACCACAATATTGATGACATATACAAACGTCAGGTTAGGTTATGTTAAATTTGATCTGAATGGCATGATTTTTTTTTTAATATCTATATATACGTATGTATATATATGATAAATAATTATTACTAAATGATGGAATAAAAACTCTAAAAGTTGATTGCCTTTTTCTAAACGTTATTTAACTTAAAGCAACGATTCTGTTTTATTTTCAAATTTATGCTATGAATAAGTATTATTCTTGAAGTTTATATTAATTAATACGTAATTATCTTTCTATTTGCTCTCTCTCGGAAGCCACCTTATCCCTCGTGAGTATCGTAATAAATACTTAGGGACGTAAGACTATCAAGGGGGCTGATAAACATCCACCTGTTTCTGTAACATAATTGGCTCATCAAGCTTTACCAGATACTTTTATGGCATTATATACATATGGGGAAACGCTGTTGAATTTAAAGGAATTGTAAGCTGATATTTGTTATGTATGCAACAAGATACAATTTTGGCGATTATATGTGTTACTTATTTCTATTGCCAGCTAAAAATAATCCTGTCATTAGTTTCATCACATTTCTGTAAAATCTATAAATTACAGAAGAAACCTAATATTGAGTATAGGAGTAAATTTGATTACATCAATATCAAAATTTACATACCAAGCTACATGATATTCGGAACATATAAAGAAGAGTAACAAGTTCATAAGAGTAAAAACTAATAATTTATAAAGCTAGTCAGCTTTAAATGTTTTTTTTCCAATAAGTATAATATTTAATACGAGTTCCTATAACATATCTAATTATAAAAAAATACATACAGTTGAACATCGATTCTCCTCCTTTTTGAAATCGGTTAAAACGAAAGACGACACCGATTCAAGGTTGGTGTTTGAACTTTGAATTGATAAACATAGGCTTATTGTGGGACAATAGAGACAGCTGTTGTCATTGTCACAAAAGTACCTATTTGCTTTTGTTTCTAAGGGGGCTATTGAAGCAAGGAAAGATAAAAATTACGAACTCAGAGGTGCTTCGAGGCTTTTTTATCAAAGAAGAAAACAAAGGGTTGTTTAATGACGGTATTAGTGGAAAGTTCACGATAAATTCGGGGTCGTTAGAGGTTCTTTGTCAGTGTTGTATTATATCACGACTTGTGAGCGAAGTACTTGGTAACCGTTCTATTGGAAAACTTAATTTAATATGAATTTTCGAATTTATTTTATTCCGGTTGCCCGCATTGAAAAACATTCTGGGTTTTATTTAACTATTATTTAAGTTTATTTTTTAAATCGTTGTTTGTACAAAAGGTTTATTTCATAAAAATATTTTTTTCAGAGTATTAGTTATTACTTAAATCAACATTGTTTAATTTTCTATGACGGACAATATTTTAATAATACTTAAGCCTAAGCCTAACAAATGTAAAGTGTTACAAAGAGTTTATAATTTTTTTAAATCGTTGTAAGCCACTGTGATTAATTTGAGTCTTCTATCACTAAAAGACCCAAACATTTTTCACATATACAACTGAAATTGATGTCATGTAAAACATGATGAAATATACATATTGATGAAAATGAGTATTTATAAATTTAATACACCCATGTTAGATAAACTAACCAATAACCTTGAAGAGATATCAACTATTACTAAATATGAAACACAAATAAATATTAACCCCCTTTATTTTATTATTTGGTTGATTTTGCCCGCGGCTCCGGTCGCGTTTATGACGCTAATCGTTATAAAAAGTAGCCTATGTCCTTTCTAAGAAATCAATTGCCAAATTTCAATGAAATCAATGTAGTTATTTAGCCGTAACAGACAGACAGAGTACTTTTGTATTTATAATATTAGTATGGATTAAATTATGAATAAGAGAGTAAGTGTAGAACGTAATTTAATCCCAAAGCAGTAAAAACTTAAATTCATTACCTGAAAATGCCTTAGAGACTAAGGACGGTGTTCATAATTTAATTCTATGCCATGTTCAGATGAAAAAAGGATATTTAAGAAGCTACTCCTTAATAGGTTTTAATAACCTTTGAAGGTTTATTTATTTACGACCAGCATTACAAAACATTGTTAAAAATATAACACTTTATGTGTCACACATTCATATCTATAAATAAGAACAGTCTCGCAATTCTCTTGAACAACATTCACCTACAAACCTTTTTAAGAAAGGTAATATTTTAAAATAGCTACAAAATATACTTCATTCCGAGATAAAATAAAGCTAATGTCTAAACATGACATGTGTACGAGCTACCTAAAGACCACAATCCATTAGCACGGACTGTTATTACTTTGCGGCGTCCGACACAAGACTGACATTTGCACCCGCCGCCATCCTACTAAAGGCCTTTCGCGTGAATTACATTTACGTACTGTTTTTGTGTTTACAAAAAATGTGTTTTAAGAACTTCAAAGTGCTGTGATACGTTTAACTTTTCGTATTTTGATATTCGTTTGACAATTTAGATCTTCGAAATAATACACGAATAAACTTTAGATAATTTGAAAACTCAACTTATGCAGACGGAAGCTTTCTCTTCAATTGGGTGCATTTTATTTGCAATGCATAACGATATACTGGCTCCTCATAAGTAATAGTTACGATAGTTGAAAAGTAAGAAAAAAAAGACGTGTGGCACTCGGGGACTGCCGCGGTAAAGCTATTGCATAGCATTTTTTATCAGCTTATGCAATTTTAATTATTTATTTATTTTTTATTTATGCAGTATGTTTATTGTATGTAATATTGTGAATGAAAAATACTAAACTATTTTTCTAATTGATGCCATACTGACAACCAACAAATGTATGTTTTGAATTACCGGACCGTTAGAATTTATCAAGTAGCATAAGAACAACAATTTTAACATTTAGTAGTAATGAGATATGGCTGGAAGGCGTAGGTGAATGATTTATGATGAAGGTGCCTCGAGTTCAAATCTCAACTAACTGGGCGTCGTCGTCTTTTTGTAATTGTTTCCTGGATATTTATAAAAGGTATTTATTAAATAAGTAACACAAAATTACACCAAATAAAAAAGATATGATAAAAGTTCTGCAATTCATCGATAGATGGCAAAACTCAAAAGTATCAACGCTGTGCCGGTCGGAGTGGAGGGCGTTAGGTTATTTCGTTACGGAATTTCTGGATTCGGTCTCCACGTTCAAGGCCCGCGATAGAAGCTATGCAATAGCTTAATAATTATAATTAATACATTAAAAGTATTATTTGATTTTTATTTTTCTGTTAAAAGATTATAACAGAAAAATAAATATATATAGATAAATAGTAGTATGTAGTTAGAAATATAAAAGTTTTTTTTGAGCACAGTAAATTATGTAACATTTCTACAGTTTTAAAGGTACATAAAGTAACGCAGCCGGTCTCCTAAGTTATCCGTGGTTAAATTCAAAACGTAAACAGAACTGGAGTAACAATTACGTAGAATTGGCCCACTTTAGGTTAGACCAAAGAATTCAAAATACTTATTTAGGTTGTAAGCACCCATTACCCTACCCGAGTGAACATCCCCAGTGTATTAAGCACAAAAACAAATAGGTACCTTTGTTGCTCTACTTAATTCTCGCTCACAGCAGTGTTCACCTTGTACCAAAGTTAATCTACACAATTAGCAGTCTTGTAAGGAACTTAATGTACATCCTACTACCAAGTCAAAAAAAAAAAAATGATCGTAATTTATGCTGTACTAGCTGCTGCCCGCGGCTCCGCCCGCGTGTATGTCGGTTATCGTGGCAAATAGTAGTCTATGTGTTATTCTGATGTATAAGTTAAATTCCTGTAGTGTCATTCAAATCCGTTCAGTAGTTTTTGCGTGCAATTTCACTGATATGTCTACATATTGTGACAGTGTTACCTTTATTTAAAGAGCTTCGCTGTATACTATGTTATGTGTAATGCCATTGGAACAATATACGAACATATTAGCATTGTCGCTCACCCTCGACAGAGCCACATAGAGCTTTCCGTTGCTGAAACAGTTCGTCTATGCCTGCGGTGCGCAACGTCTGACCTTATGTCTTGTTTATCGTCATCGCAAGGCATAGACTCACAGACTCACCAAAAACTGCACGCGTTTAAAGAGGAAAGGGAAATAAACTATGGATTGAGGTCATCCTTTAAGATAATAGTCTAAAAAGACACATTTCACTATAAATCAAACAAAATAATTTAAGTTTCTCGCAGATTGCACGAAATAAAACTAACAATTTTTTTGAAATTTTGTCTTCGACATGAACGTCTTGTGATTGGTTGCAACTCTGGTGACGCCACATGCTAATAAACGAAAGATTCCTCTATTGAATATTCTTTGCGTTTTATGTTTTCGGAGTGGTAATAATCGATCTGTGAGCTATTTCTGCAGGACGTTTTTTAATAAACTATTTAATAAGTGGTTCGAAACAAAAAGGAACCAAATTTTGTGCGTGCCGATAACAGCAACCTACATAAGATAGACGCTTTTATGGTTGCACTTTTCTATCTATACAAATAAATAAAATTGGAGTGTGTTTGAATATTAAAATAACCGCTTTTTACTAAATGCCTATGTATATATATACACGGTACATATACCAAAAATGTAGTTAAAAATGTTTTTGTCTGTCTGTTTGTTTCTTCCGGGTAATCTCTGGAACGGCTGGACGGATTTTGACGGAACTTTCACTGGCAGGTAGCTGATGATCCAGGAAGTAACTTAGGCTACTATTTTAGATTAACTTTGTCCCGCGGCGTTACTCGTGGTACAACAATAACTGCGGGTAACACCGCGGGGTTCAGCTAGTACATAATAATAACATTGATAACTATGCTGCAGAACTGAAAAATGTTCAGTAGTTTTTGCGTGCAATTTCACTGATATGTCCACATATTGTGACAGTGTTACCTTTATTTAAAGAGCTTCGCTGTATACTATGTTATGTGTAATGCCATTGGAACAATATACGAACATATTAGCATTGTCGCTCACCCTCGACAGAGCCACATAGAGCTTTCCGTTGCTGAAACAGTTCGTCTATGCCTGCGGTGCGCAACGTCTGATCTTATGTCTTGTTTATCGTCATCGCAAGGCATAGACTCACAGACTCACCAAAAACTGCACGCGTTTAAAGAGTTACTCGTGGTACAACAATAACTGCGGGTAACACCGCGGGGTTCAGCTAGTACATAATAATAACATTGATAACTATGCTGCAGAACTGAAAAATGTTAAAGCAGCTATGTTGCACTTGCATAAGTACAACATAAAAATTGTTTCTGTAATAGCCTCTGGAAAAAATTCATTCATTATTTTTGTAAAATCTAATTTACTTTATGTAGGTAGGTATATCTCAATGCTTTTAGGTTACATTTTGAAATAGTACAAAGCGTGGTATTTAAAGATGTTATCTGACCCGACGAACTTCGTACCACCATATTTTTCTTTCGTTACCAGTTACCCATGGGTAGGGTGCAGTCACGGACAAAAAAACTTTTCCTTTATTTTTTATTTTTTCTTGTACACAAACCTTGTCCTAAGAATAACTAACACATAAAAAAAATATATAATTTGGTGTAGCCGATCGAAAGTTACGCGCATACATACATTTCGGCGTAACGCCGCGGGATAAAGTTAATCTAAATAAAGTGGCCTAAGTTACTCCCTGGATCATCAGCTACCTGCCAGTGAAAGTCCCGTCAAAATCGGTCCAGCCGTTCCAGAGAATACCCGGAACAAACAGACAAACAGAAAGACACTGACAAAAAATTTTTAACTACATTTTTGGTATATGTACCGTGTATACATACATATGCATTTAGTAAAAAGCGGTTATTTTGATATTACAAAGAGACACTCCAATTTTATTTATTTGTACCTATAGATGTAAAGATTTGTTCACTGTGGCACTACAAACAATTTATTCGACATTTTAATTAATATAAAATTGGAGAAAACTGATAAAATTAACTTAAACCGCGCTGTTTTGTTGTGGCTAGAGTGTGACGTCACGCGTCTCATGTGACCAGCGCCATTACAGAAATATCGTTTTTGGTTGTCAAGCTTGAACTTTATCTTAAATTTAAATTCATAATTAATCATAATACAGTAGAAATTCTGCAAAAAATTTGATTCAGTAAGTAGTCGTTTCACCATCCGATGAATGAAGCAATATTCTGTACTTTGACCAGGCAGGCATGCGACATAATATCTTATTGTTTAAAGCTGTGCCCGCGACTTCGTCCGCGTGGATCTCCTTTTACAATAATGTTTTTTTTTTTAACTATAGACTATTAAACTACAATTTAATAAATAAATATGACGCTGCCTTTTAAAAATCTATTTAAGACCGAAGAGTAATTTTTGTTTTGCATCGTCACTTCACTTGTTTACATTTGTTCAAAGTCGACGCTTCCGGTACGTATGCATAAAGATTTGTGGAACTACTGACCCAGGAAAAAGCGACGTACAACTGCCCATGTGAAAAACATCTGAGACTAAGATCTACTCCAGCAACACGGAAAGTCTGACGATGAGATTTATTAATTGTCATTGCATAAATTTACTTATTTGAAATTATACTTATTAATTTTACAACTATAAATATAAAGAAAAGAAGGAGAAACAAACAAAAACACTAAAACTAATTATATTATTACCTAATAATACCTACTTTAAACTGATATCTAAAAACTACGTCTTATATATTTTTAAATCTAAAACGCGCTTATTCCCAGTCAATAAGAACCACGTTTGTTCGCATTAACAGTGACAATTCGAGTGAAGTCAGCGCGTGAGCGGCGTGAGCGCTCCCGTCTTTTTGTAGATCCAGCGGCCATCAGTTTCGCGTGTTAAAGAAAAATCAACCGTAATGTCGTACTTATACTGGTGCGGCGAGATTTGGCAGTTTTATTTCATCTATATTTTGTGTGTTTATTAATTATAATTTTATAATTCTATATTTTATTAAAAAAGATATTAAAGTGTATAGTGATAAGGATATATCCATGTGAAATACAATATATTTAAGTATTTAATACACCTTGAAGAAATGCCTAACGCTTAAACACGTTATTGTGGCTAATTAATAAAAGATAGAAATATACTATTGAGGACTTTTTTGTAGATCTTTTGAAGACCATCATCTTTGTAATACATATTTTTGGTGTATGATCAACGTATGCGAGGATAAGAGCTCGAAAGCGAAAATTTTCATCCGACTTGCTTCAAATTTATCGTCACTGCTCAGCTCCTATGCATCTTAGCGTTATGTTATATAGCCTATAACCTGCCCAGGAGTATGGACTATAATCGTACCAAGTTTGGTTAAAATCCCTTCAGTAGTTTTTGATCCATGCGTGCACATACAGACAGACAGACAGACAGACAGACAGACAGACAGACAGACAGACAAAAAACTTACTGATTACATTTTTGGCATCAGTATCGATAACCATTCATCCCCCAATAATAATTTTTAATATATATTCAATGTACAGAATTGACCTCTCTACAGTTTTATTATAAGTATATATATATATATATAGAAGATATTTCGCATTAACAGTGACAATTCGAGTGAAGTCAGCGCGTGAGCGGCGTGAGCGCTCCCGTCTTTTTGTAGATCCAGCGGCCATCAGTTTCGCGTGTTAAAGAAAAATCAACCGTAATGTCGTACTTATACTGGTGCGGCGAGATTTGGCAGTTTTATTTCATCTATATTTTGTGTGTTTATTAATTATAATTTTATAATTCTATATTTTATTAAAAAAGATATTAAAGTGTATAGTGATAAGGATATATCCATGTGAAATCTACACTAATATTATAAAGAGGAAAGATTTGTACCTATTTTTGTATGTTTGTAATGAATAGGCTCAAAAAGTACTGGGCCGATTAAAAAAAATTTTTCACCAATAGAATGCTACATTCTTCCAATTTAACATAGGCTACATTTCATTTTGAAAAATTTAGGGATCCTTGGTAAAATTTGAACAATGTAACCGAAGGTGTAGAAAAATGAGTCCTAAAATGTCTTTCGTCGAATGCGCTGCCGAAACTATTAGCGATAGAACAAAATAATGTACAACAATATTGAAAAACATCATAATGTCTACAAAAAACTCCGCGGTAGCATATGTCCAACTATTGTAGTTATGTCACTACAACAACTTTTTTCATTTTAAACATTAATGAAAATGCTAACCAAATCCAAACCATGCTATTTATGTGTTTATATTAATCCTTATCCAAATAAATTATTTTATGGTCAAGACCATTTAACTACCTATAAAATAGTTTTTAAATTATTTAAATTGGACTTTCCATTCAAAAGATATTACGAATTAAAAAATTCAAACAGTAAACAAAACCGCCATAGCGCTCGATCCGCAAAAACGGTCCGCTGGGGCAGCTCTTACAAGACACTTCGCTGGTCATCTGGGACGAGTGCACCATGAGCCACAGGGCGCACGTGGAAGCCGTGGAGCGCACGCTGAGAGACATCCGAAGCTCAGACCGTATAATGGGGGGCGTGACGTTTGTTTTAGCTGGAGACTTTCGTCAAACATTACCAGATATAACAAAAGGTACTCGAGCTGACGTTATTCGAACTTGCCCCAACTTTATGGCAATCGATTGAAACTCTTAATCTGCGCACAAATATGAGAGCACATTTGAGTGACAATGACGATAATAATTTCTCACAAAAACTTCTAAAACTTGGAGACGGAAAATTACCGTCTCCGGTTGCAAACAGTCCCCAGGTATTGTTGGATAACGAATTGGGTCAAATCGTTCAGAGTCTAGAAATTATTGTGGACACAATATATCCGGACATACAAAATCTTACGGAGAGAAATTTCAATTGGCTCTGTTCGAGAGCGATAGTATCCCCGCGAAATAAATCGGTTAATGAGATTAACAAAATTATTATGGAAAAAAGTACCCGGTGAATTTAAATCTTACAAATCTATTGACACAGTATGCAACATCGAAGATACAGTGCACTATCCACAAGAATTTTTAAATTCCCAGAATCCTTCCGGCTTGCCGCCCCACGAACTACAATTAAAGGTAGGCACTCCCGTAATGCTGCTGAGAAACCTATGCCCTCCCAGCATGTGCAATGGCACGAGACTTCTGGTGAAGGAGTTGCGGGAGAACGTCATAGTAGCCACTATAATCACCGGGGCCGCGGCCGGACAGCTCGCCCACATACCGCGGATCCCCATGATTCCTACGGACTTGCCTATATCTTTTAAGAGGTTACAGTTTCCTCTAAAAACATCATTTGCCCTCACAATAAATAAGTCCCAGGGTCAAACATTTTCGATGGTTGGCATCGACCTAAGAAAAGAATGCTTTTCTCATGGACAACTATATGTTGCCCTTTCTCGAGTGGGATCTCCGGAAAATCAATATATTTTGTTGCCATCTACAAATACCACTGCCAACGTAGTTTACAGTGAAGCTTTAAGATAAAAACTGACAAATATAAAAGTAAAAAACGTAAATCTACCTTAATATTATAATAATATCTGTAAATAATGTAAAAGTAAACCTGTAAAATAAAAAATACTAAAAATGTAAATTATTAAGTAATAATAAGAATGAAAATGATTAATGACAAACCCTTTTTTAATAAAAAATAAAAAAAAAAAAAAAAAATATATATAAAACCAAAATAAAAAGCACAAAACAACAAAAAGAACAAAAAAAAATAATTTTGTACGGAAAATACTAAATAATGATAGGCAAGTTTCTATCGACACGAACAAAAATTTCTTTGAAATACCTAGATGTATAGGTAGATACATTTTTAGTTGAAAGTTGTCAACGTTTAATTTAGACTGTATATATTTTATTCGACTCTGCTTTTATTCTAATTGCTTAAAAAAACATAGTAAAAAATTATATAATATCCAATGTAAATATTAATTATTTAAGTGCCCGCCAATTAAACCATCAAAGAAATTGAACATAAATAGACTTACATACAAATATAACTGTGGGGTTTTTTTTAATATATAATTAATAAATAATATTTTTTTAATAAATAAAAATATTTGTGAAAAACTGTTTTTATATCCAAATTTCCAAAAATAAATAATTGTCTACCCCGTGCAAAGCCGGGACGGGCTGCTAGTACAATATATTTAAGTATTTAATACACCTTGAAGAAATGCCTAACGCTTAAACACGTTATTGTGGCTAATTAATAAAAGATAGAAATATACTATTGAGGACTTTTTTGTAGATCTTTTAAAGACCATCATCTTTGTAATACATATTTTTGGTGTATGATCAACGTATGCGAGGATAAGAGCTCGAAAGCGAAAATTTTCATCCGACTTGCTTCAAATTTATCGTCACTGCTCAGCTCCTATGCATCTTAGCGTTATGTTATATAGCCTATAACCTGCCCAGGAGTATGGACTATAATCGTACCAAGTTTGGTTAAAATCCCTTCAGTAGTTTTTGATCCATGCGTGCACATACAGACAGACAGACAGACAGACAGACAGACAGACAGACAAAAAACTTACTGATTACATTTTTGGCATCAGTATCGATAACCATTCATCCCCCAATAATAATTTTTAATATATATTCAATGTACAGAATTGACCTCTCTACAGTTTTATTATAAGTATAGATATAGAAGATTGTTATTAAAGTAACAATTTTACTGTTGAGTTAAAATTATTTATCTATATATATACTAATATATAAATCTGAAGAGTTTGTTTGTTTGTTTGTTTGAACGCGCTAATCTCAGGAACTACTGGTCCGATTTGAAAAATTATTGCAGTGTTAGATAGCCCATTTATCGAGGAAGGCTATATATCATCACGCTAAGACCTACAGGAGCTGAGCACCAATGAAGATTGTTAAAAATGGGGGGAAAATTATCACGCTACGGGCAATAGGAGACGCAAACGAGGTTGCGTGGGTCGGCTAGTCCTTTATAAGCCATAAAGTATGTTTTTCCCGTGCCTCTTCCGAGCGTTTAAGGTTTTTATTTATTTATTATATAACATGGAGCTCGTCTAAAATTACTTAGCGTGGAATAATAAAAAAAAGCAACTTTCTACAAGACTATTGATTGTTCAATCCTTTGTGTTAACTGTAACGGTTAAGACTCAGAGCAAATGAGCTGATAAAAATATCGTTACTTTTTCATGTGCAAAAAACAGCGAATCGGGCTTTGTGATGAGTCTTCGGAGAGGCCTATGTTTAACAGTGGACTGCAACTGGTTGATTATTATGGCAATTTAAATAGGCGCAGAGAATTAATTATCTTCTTAATTTAGCACAATTACAATATTAACTTACAAACGTAAATTTAGCAAAATACAGTGAAAATAAATACTTGGCTCCGAATGAAATTCTCTGAGTAACAATACAAATTACTAATAAATTATGCCGAATAAACTGTTTAGTTTGTAACTGCAATTACCGTAGTTAGTTGATTAATGTAAGCATATACATGAATCTAATGAGTACGTTGTGGTGAGGATTATTTTAGCAAACAGTTGTGATATCCAATTAACGCTGCGACCGCATTGCTTCGCGTTCTGCAAATACATTTCTCGTGTCTTTGCACTGCATAGTTCCCAACCTAGCAGTGATATATGATGCATCTACATCCACGTATTTCAATACAACATGTTTCTCTTTACAAAATAGTAATTTATGTTTGGATGTTCCTTGAAAGTGTTCCAGATAGTTTGTATGAGGATATTTCTGCTCCACGTATGAATTCGAGATACTTTTACGAATTTAGACTTGGCTCTACGTTTATTCAAAAGGACAGGATAGTCCTATGACGATAACAAAAAAGGTTTTGATTTAAAAACAGAGAGAAAAATTAATGATAAGTTTTATTATGAAGGTAATACGAAGTTAATTAGTCAAGTGGAATGAAACATCTAAATTGAATTATTTATATGAAACAATGTCAAATAAAATCACTATCACTACATATTATGAAACAAAGTCCACGGCCGCGTCTGTCTGTCTGACTCTGAGCAACTCAAAAGCTACTGCACGGATTATCATGCGGTTTTCACTAATGGTTTTTTTTTTAATGTTATGGACGGGCAAACGAGCAGACGTATCGCCCGATGATAAGCGATTACCGCCGCCCATGGACACCTGCAAACACCAGAAGCGTAACAAGTGCGTTGCCGGCCTTTGGGGGATAGGGAGGGGCGATAGGGGGAGGGGGATTGGGTTATGGGCCTCCGGTATTCTCACTCACTCGGTGAAACACAGCGCAAGCACTATTTCACACCGGTTTTCTGTGAGGTTAACCGTGGTATCACTCCGGTCGAGCCGGCCCATTCATGCCGAAGCTTGGCTCTATTTCTCATTAGCTTGTCAAAGCGACTCTACTCTGCCTGATCAAATGCATGAACAGAATATCAGAGTAGTGGTCACCATACTCATTGCCAATGCATACAATACAACAATAGAGCATTGAAACCCACACTATGGCGACTTATTGAGATGCTTGCATCATTGGGCCTCCAGTCTCGCACTCACCAACGAAACAAGACTGCACGAATCCTGTCCGCACGTGTCCTGAGTTTTAGGTTGGTTTATTGTGAAAGTGTAGTATCGGGTTTTCAGCGTGGCTCTGCTACCTTGAAGCTTTATATACTTCTAAACTAATATTATAAAGTGAAAATTTAGATTTTTATATTACGGTTCAACTGAAAATACTCAACCGATTTCAAAATTCTTTAACCATTAGAAACCTATACCTATCTTCTCGGAGTGAAATAAACTATATTATACTAGCTGACCGTCGCAACTTCGTTTGCGTCTCCTATTGCCCGTAGCGTAATAATTTTCCCCCGTTTCCTCAACATTCTTCATTGGTGCTCCGCTCCTATTAGTCTAAGCGTGATGATATATAGCCTATAGCATTCCTCGATAAATGGGCTATCTAACACTGAAAGATTTTTTTAAATCGGACCAGTAGTTCCTGAAATTAACACGTTCAAACAAACTCTTCAGAATTATATATTTGTATAGATTTCCGTACAAAACCCGGGCGAAGCTGGGACAAGTTGCTAGTTTTAAATAATATGAATTGTGTAATATATATATATATAATATAATATGAAAAATATGGTGGCCGGCTCGACCTTAGCGATACTATCCTCTCACAAAATACCAATATTAAATAGAGAAGTAAGAGTAATAAAAATAGAAAATGTACCTAGATACTTTCATTGAATTTCAGTATCATACAGAAATATTGTTAATATATTTAAAATTTGTGTAAATATTTCGTTGGGAACATTTTAATGCATTTTCTTAAACAGTTTTACGAAAATGTATTTAAAAATGCTGACGCTATCAATTCAAATTGTTAACGTAATGAAAATGTTCATTTCTCTATTTTCAAAGTTGATGGCCAACAATCGATTTAAGCTGCAAAGAATGAACGGTACTAATCGCTAAATTATACGGAGAAGCGATAAAGGCGGCTATAGTAAGAAACTCAAGCGATATACAACAGTATTCTTCGTTTCGATATTCATCAATTTTTGATACATAATCATGAATACATTTACTGTTCAATGTAAATAATGCGTACAAGGATGAAAAGTTACCTTAAAAGTATCCTTATTCTAAAGTTTTACATGAGTTTAATATTAATTTATTATTACTTAAATTTCTAACAAATACATACAAACACACAAGGTAACTTAAAGACAAAAAACTAAGATCAAGCCAGTGTGCACGATAAGATCGTGCACACTGGCTTGATCTTAGTTTTTTTTCCAACTCTTTTAAAAATAATAATTTAATTCTGGAAAAAAATAACTGTTTGTAAATATGTATGTATGTTCAACGATGTATTTCGTCACCGAAATTTGTTTCAGACTTCCTTGACAGGCATTAGCCACGTGTAGAACACGCAGAATTCTTATAAAGTTTATATGGCAAACAAATCTCGTCCAAGAAAATTCTTTAACCGACTTCAATTAAAAATTGTAAAATGTATAAAATGGCAATATTTTTATTAATACATATTGTAGCATAGCTTTAATAATCCTAATATCTGAAAATGCAAATATGATCCTATTATATAAATATTTATAAACCTTTGTTCCTATAAGTGAAGAGTAAAACACGATAGACCAAGATTGCTACAGAATATGTCTACATGTTCCTTACATTAAATAATTGTACGTCAGTATTTAATTATGAGCGCAGTGTAACCGATATTTCTGAAGTGCTACCGCTCTAGAGCTCGCAGAGGTTATATTGCAAGTAACATAAGAGAAATAGCTCTTACTTTCGTAAATCTCTTCTATAATACATTCGTTTTATGAAAAAGATTTACTTTACTAGATTAAGCTGATGACAGTTATCTTGATTACACTGAAGACTAATTAAATAAGTTTGAAAGACTCCGAAATCGTTTTTCGTGCGATAACATTGACTGCCTTCAAGAGACTGGTAAGGGAATATTACTTGAGAGACGTCATGTTACATAGTTTATTTTGCCGTACTCGATTAGGTCAAGGTATCCACCGATATATATATACTTTGTGTATGTATGGAATAACTATATGTTTCACTCAATTATTTGTATGTATTTATTCAATCTTCCATACTACCTGTTGCTATTACCTTATATAATGTATAAACTCAACTATAATTTCCTTTTTTCTCGCCTTTTTCTAATACACCAGACACTACCCTATACTTTTCATCCCTGCTCTTTTTTTGCGTCCCACGGTTACCTGTAAGAGATTGCCTCCGGGCTATAAGGTCGCCAATCGTACTTCCATAGTTTAAGTTTTCCCAGTTAAGTTAACCTTGTTACTAATCTGGTCTAATAAAGAGATTAAAAAACTTGCTGACACTGTCATTGAGGGTTCCCGTAAGCTAACAAACTTAAGATCAATCTTCAAAGATTATTCATGTTTTACGCGAAAAATAAGCTTTACTTAATTTTACGGCCGAAATTATTCAAAATTTGTTGACTTACACTAGTACAAGACAACGTTGTGGCTACGTAATCTTGCCGTTGGATGTTTTTAAGCCGCCCAAAGGCCTCCAACTAAGCTTCACGACTGTTATCCTACGATAACAACCTGGACCGGCTGCTTAACGTGACCTCCGAATCACGAAGACGCTCATGGTGTAGTGCCACTAGCGGTCACCCATTCAGGTACAGACCGGGCCGTCGTTGCTTACCTTCGGTGCTTGTATCCAATCACGGAGTGCAACTGGGTTATGATCGCCTATATACCGTTCAAATACTGCAATAATATTTACAACTACCTATTTACTTACTATTCTAACTTATGAAACTTAGTAACTTATAATTCTAAAGTTGGGCTCGTAGTTAAATAGTAACCGAGTAGGTTTATACGTTGCAAAGTTAAGCAGTCCTGGCCACGCCAGTTTATGGATGGTTGACCATTTTTAAAACATTGTGACTCCTCTGTGCCTCGGAGAGCATGTTAAGCCATCAGTCCAGGTTGCCATACGAAAATCTGTGGCAAGCTTTAAAGGTAGTTGTAGCCCTAATAAGGTCCAACTACAGCATTTATAGAGAACTTCAAGTATCTAGTACTCGGGTTATGGAGGTCTGGCATGTACTTCGCGTAAAAAATCAAAGTTCAGACGTTTCGTAGTAGACGTATGGCCAACCCCACCAGACTTTAATAAACGAGCTTCGGAAAAAGGAAGTGACTACTTATAATAGGGTAGATGACACCTTAGTCAAATTAGTTACTTTTTATCATCTGTTAAAACGATAACTTTGTATGTAGTAAATACAAACTTGTGACGTCACTGTTTGTAACACTCAATTGAACAATATATTTCAATGTTTAGTTGATTAAAATTTGTAATGTAAATGAAAAGCTGTAATACTTATATTTTCTGAGATGTTTTGTATTATTCGTTTTAATGAAGGAGAGATTGCTATTTATTTACGATACAGTTACCTATTCTAAAATCCTTTACATTAGTCTCAGGCAATAAGAAGGCAATATCATTCATAGATCACTGTTCTTTTTATCCAATAACAGGCAAATTTTGCCGCTAAAATAAATCTGAACAACAATAAGCAAATCTTCCTTACAAATTCTTCGAAAATTAACTGAGAAAAACAAGCTATTGTTTACGAGTATTTAAGTTACCTTGTTGACTCTACAAACTAAACCGAGTTTTGAGTGACGCAAGTTCCCCTCTAGTGGAAACACTGATACAGTTCGCCATTAGGTAATTATAAAACAACATAAACCATTTATGTGAAAAAAAGGATCTAACTCTTGGTTTGTCCGTTTATATAATTGCGTTAAAAACGGCCTGGATACTTGAATAAGACATTTGTATTATTTACTCACCTGCTTTGGTAGGTAAATTAAGATTAATTTTATGAAAATAAGATGAAATAAGTTCACTTTAATGACTGCCTCGGTGGCGCAGTGGTAGCGTACGCGACTGCTGTTCTTGAGGTCTCGGGTTCGATTCCCGGGTCGGGCCAAATGTTTGTATGATCTACAAATATTTGTTTCGGAGTTTGGGTGTTTTCTATATATAATATGTACCTATGTATTTACAAAAAAAAAGGTATATATGTATTTATATCAGTTGTTCTAGTACCCATAACACAAGCTCTGCTTAGCTTGGGACTAGACGGCGTTGTGTGTTAGATGTCCGAAATATTTATTTATTTAAATATTTAAATCTTTTAGGTGACGAATATTGTAGAGTAATTTGAACTAAAACTATACTCCAAGGCTCGGATTTCAACAAGACGTGTTCATACCTGTTCACAAGGTCACATGATACTGACCTAGAGTTGTTGCATACACACCACAATCTATTGGCGATAGTAATATCCTGTACATTCTTTGAACGTTCACTGTTTGTATCCTGTACTTCTTCTTCATATTCCTGTACTTTTGGCGGCGTCCTGAAGACTGCTACAGATTCAAGCTGCCTTATAATATACATATACTAGCTTTTGCCCGCGGCTTCGCCCGCGTAGATTTCGGTTAAGTTAAAAAGTAAGTCAGTTAGAAGTAGCCTACGTCCTTATTTTCATATTTCAATATTTTAAAAATTTATTCCAAAGTTATCTCAAATATTACTTTATGACTATGTAGGTGACGTTAACTTGCTACACTCAAATTCAAATTTGAACTTGCAGAATGTTAATGGATAAATATTTGTGTTTGTTCTTTGAAAAAATAAATATATAAATAGGCCTTACTCTAATAAATAGACATTTGTGTATACAATAAAGATAGATAAATAAATAAATAAATAAATTTATTAGAGTGGCAATTCAAGTATAATTTCACGAAGTTATGTGTATGACAGTAATTTACCAGTAATATAACCAAACAGCCTAACACCAGCTAATGTTGACCCGTGAACATAATCCACCTTATCACAAAATCAAAATAAACCTCTTATTTCAATTAATTAAAAAAGCACCTCACTAACTTTCCAACTAACCCCTTTAACCAATGAAAACAACACCTTAACAGCAAACTTTAAACTCAGACTGTAACTCAATTAGTTAGAATAACATAACCTTTGAAATCGCAATTTCGTAACAGTAATTACAAATACCGTTCGAATAATGAAATGGTTTATAATAGCAATTTATTATTTTAAAATTACGGTTATGGCGGTAATTTTAAAGGTAATAATCATAGCCAAGTATGAAAACACATTCTACACGTAATTTTAGTTCTTTGGCAATATTACAATTGTATAGTATTGTAACAGTATTTTATGACTTAGGATTTTCAGATCAGAATCTACTAAAGCGGATGATTGACTTACAAGGTTTTTATGCTTCATATTTCAAAGAAAAGTCTAAACCAACATTAAAAGGCTTAATAGGCCATATTACAATGGAATAGAGTACCTACAACACCTTAGTTGACAGACTTATCAAACTTTATGAACTTTCATTTGTTTTTTTATGTAGAGCACTGAAAATATGCTACTTGAACTATTGGACTTACCCCTCTCCTACAGACTATAAGCAATCCAAAAAGTGGTCATGTGCCCACTTTAATCACGAACTACCTTTTCGGTAAGAAATAATAGAAGATAGACCACAGTATAACTATAAATACTTGACCGAAGTGATGGTGGTATTGAAGATACACGTTCATCTTATGTCAAATAAGGGGATTTCGATGAGCTTTGTTGTCGATCACTCAGTATTCTGATACACTATTTTCAAATTCATAATACTAAATAACATCTTATAAAAAAGATAACACAGATGGCCTGGTGGTTTAAGCGTTCACCGTCATTTCCGTTTTGTGCTTATGTCCGTTTCACGTATGTTTGTGAAGAAGAATAATTATTGAGAAAAAATAAAGAAAAATAATTATTTTGCCAACAATAGTTATCGTACATAAAAAAGGTAATTTACATCAATTTTGTATGACCAAAAATGGACCTTATTTAGCATTGTGTCAGACAAAACGTCTGACGCTGGTTTTTATAGCGAACTTATGGTTCCGTAGAATTAACAACGGCAATGAATAATATTATGAGCAGTATTTATTATGCAGGAGCCACGGTTCCATAATCTAGCTAGGTCAGGCTTAGATGTGTATAAATTCTATTGATTTAATAATATATGACGTAGGAATAGTTTTCAATTGGGCCCAGGTGTGGTCGTGCATAAAGATATTTTACATATCCATGTCATAAATTATACAATAACAAAAAACAATAATTACACACAGATTTGCCCAATACTTAACCTATTTTAACATTGTGGGGACCGCTCGCCAGCATTTCGGAAACGAGTGTGAAGCGATGCATGTTGGTATCGGTCTACGCTATATTAGAGACGTGTTAACATTTAGCATATTCAGTCTCCGCTGTGCGTCTGCAATCTGTACTTGAATGGGCCGATTGTATTTAATGATCTTAAAGACGGTGGCAAATTGTTCCAAACTTTCGAAGCTGCATAACGGAAACTACCTTTAAATGCCGTTGTTTTATGAGGTAGAATGAAGAGTTGCTGCGAGTCACGTATATTTGACACCCGTTCTAATTTACGGAACAGATACATGGTTCACTGTATTTAACAATGCCAATCATTTTTAGAATAGATTTCTGGTTTAGGCATGGTATAACGTGTGTTCTAGTTGTTATTCTGAAGCAAAACCGTGTGCAAGCATTTTAAACCCTTTGGATTAACCGATCCGTGCAGGCTAAGAGGCGCGGCCCCGTAAACAGTATTCCCATAATTCGTTTTTGATAGGACCAATGACTCAACCAGTCGCATCCGTAAGCTCTCAGCTAGAGACAG
The DNA here is from genome assembly GCA_905220595.1 of Spilosoma lubricipeda. Classification (NCBI taxonomy): domain Eukaryota; kingdom Metazoa; phylum Arthropoda; class Insecta; order Lepidoptera; family Erebidae; genus Spilosoma; species Spilosoma lubricipeda. The sequence goes on along the minus strand of HG992285.1, from coordinate 9,630,398 downwards.
TCGTATCTTGTATAAAATGCGCAACCTATAAAAAACAGTTTCGCACCAATTCAGTAACATGTTTATTGATCCTTAAGTTATTATCAATTAGCAGACAAATATTACGACCCTCATTCTCTCTCTCAGTTAACTGCCCCATAAGAATTATAGATATTTAAACTGGGAAGTGAGTTTAGACTGAGTTTCGTGCCGAACATCATGTATTTTTTTTTATTCGGGTTGACGACCAATGACTTAATCTCCGCCCAATGTACGATTCTGCACAAATTATTGTTGAAGTCAGAAATAGCTCTATCGTTATCATTTAACTTAAAAGAAATGTAAAGTTGAATATCATCAGCATAAACGTAATAACGTGAATTTTTCAAACATTTTGTTATGGCCGCGCAATATATAATAAAAAGAATCGGTCCTAAGATAGATCCCTGAGGCACTCCCCTATCAACAGGGGTGAGTTCAGGAACCACTGATGTTCCCCTATTAAGACGCAGTTCCACACTTTGATAACGTTTTGACAGATAGCTATGGAACCATTCAACTGCATTACTATCGAATCCGAAGTATTTTAGTTTTGACTTAACATACAAGTGTTATCCTAGGCCTATGTCCAGCAGTGGACTACGATAGGCTGATCATGATTAATGATATCAAAAGCCCGCGAAAAATCCAATAAAACAAGCAATGTACACATGCCCTGGTTTTGTGCCACGTCGAGGAATGCAGTAGCTGTACCTCATCCCTTTCTGAACCCTGACTGAAAATTTGGTGAAATATCATTTCTTTCTAAGTAGTCGGATAACTGGGCACAAACTACGTTTTCTGCAACTTTTGACAAATATGGCAGTATACTTGTAGACCTTAGACCTTTCACATCAGCGGGACTAGTATTTTTGGCAGAGGCTTGACAGTAGCGATTTTTCAAATATCGAGGAAGGTTGCCGTCGTTATGGAGATGTTTACTAAATATGTTATAGTGGGTAACGTATACGGAAGGGATAGCATTAGCATCTCTAATGTGATACCGTCACAACCCTTCGCATTCAAGTAACAGTTGAAAGATATTTAGATTATTACTTATTATTACTTCCTGGGTAACGGAAGAATGACTATGAGATTCAAAGCACCCCATTGTTGATATATCTTCTGAAGGGTTACTAGTGGTTAAGAAAGTGACGATTAATTAGATCTGGGTCAGAGAAATGGGTAGGGAGATCGTTGTTGCATTTGTTTGGCAGTAAAGCAATTTTAAGATTTTTAATAATAATATAAAATAATTATTTATTTGAAACCCATGTTACAATATTGTGAAAGCGGGTAATTGGACACATTATCAACGGTTGAAAATGGTATTGCGCTTTACTGAAATCACTACTCCTATGATTTTATAGTCTGTACACTGTGTACAGATCTTTTAATACAAGAACTGCAAAAGATTTCAAATTCTAGTCTAAAAGTTTTTACACCTTAATAAAAATATTTGTTTAAATACTTTCAGTGGTTAGAGACGGCTGTAATGCAAAAATATTCATTTATTCATAACACTCAAAGTCATAACTTGTTTAAACGAGAAACAAAAAGCCGTTTTACAGTAATGGAAACAATGGTAGCTAGTGGTTGCTGTTGCAAATCAAATTACAACTTTTACATTACGCGGCTGGATCCTAGATTCATTCAACACATAAACTTGTGAGGCCTTTTGCACTTAAAAGTTCCCCTGGGGAAAACTGTGCGGTCACATTATATCGTTGAACGAATTGTTATTGTTTCTGAAGGGAACTTTAACCGCCGCGGATTAAATTCGACCGAAGTGGCTCGTCGGCTTTCATTGTCATAAACTGTGCCAACATGTCATCTCAATGTGCCCCATATTTTTGTGTTAGAATATTTCAATTTACATTCTTTATTTAAACCACACAAAAATATTACATTACTTTATGAAAATATTACCTTTTCATACATTAGTTACGGATTACATAAATTATTCAAAAATGCTTACTGAATAAGGTATACGAGTCTTTTGTTCTTAATTTGAATATAAATGACGTAGGTACAGTCTCAGTTTACTGTTAGGTGAGTCGCTAATTCATTCTTTTTTCGCAGAGGATGGAGCAACATTATTTATTCTTTGTCTAGAAAAAGTAAAAGGGTAAACTTACACCCAGTAAGTAATAGGCCATATGTTGAGCGTGTAGGAACCACCAACCACTGTTCTCACCACTAGGGTTTACCGTAGAATCTGTGATGGAAACGACTCGATTCAGAAAACTATGTTCGTTTAAATCGTGGTTAAATGCTATCAGTTACGTAGGTGTGATTTATGTGCTTTTTTATTTAGTTTTACATCAATATTCCTGTGTCGCTATGGAAACAGACACAAAGAACACTTCTCGGGGCAATAATTTGTGGGTCTCACAAATTACTGTCCCATGTGAGTTAAGTTAGAACCATCAACATCCAGCTCCGTAGAAAGTGGCGATGTGATCACTGAAACCACTACGCCGTTGATTTTCCTCACCACAAACTTTTTTATCTTCTTTGGCAAAGGGTAATCAACAGGATAGGTTTAGACGGAGTAATGATAAAAGAATAACAGTTTAACTGCCTTTATATTTACCGGAGCACGTACAGCCGTCGGTCCTGCGCCTGATCTCTCCTCGGTCGTCTCGGGTAACCGTCCCATCGGATTATGAGAGTGAGGGAACAGAGAGTGCCCCTGTGTTAGCGCACACACTTTGCACTATATCTCCTGCGTAGTTGGCCGGTCTCCGTTGAGACTAGACGGCGTGGCCAAAATCGGTTAGGAGCTATTTGCCGGAAAACTTAAAACCGAACAAATACCAGCTCATCTGAACACAAAAGTAGTTCAAAATATCCTTCATAAGGAGAAACTTATGTCTTGAAGTGGATTATTAAGGACTGTTGATGATACCGTATTAAGGAAGTCGGACCACTTTCTACTGATATAACTATGTTGCCGTTATCATTTATTAATTATTTGTCGTCTTTGTTAGTATACAGACTATCCAATAACTCATGATTAAAGTTGGTTTAAGTACCATATTATTATTTATAAATGGACCTGCCAAAGTGACTCTACTCAGCCTGATAGAAAGCTTAAGAAGAATCCAAAAATTGTGGTCACCATACTCACTTCGAATGCAGACAATGCAGCATGGTGACCCATGCCTCCGGCCTCCGGTCTCCGGTCTCGTACTCACCAACGAAACACGACAGCACGATCAATACTCATTTAAGCTCGATCTTCTGTGCGAGGGTAGTTTAGCCCTGGTCGAGCCGGTCCGTTCGTGCTGAAATCAGCGTGGCTCGTACTACCTTTGAAATATCTTATAAACATATATATGCATACATTTATTTAATTCGTACCTTTTTATTAAAACCCATTTAATTTTCACGGGCACGTAATAAATTATTCATTACATGAATGTATATGAAATGCAAATTTTTAAGGATATCTCGAAGTCAATTTTGAAGATAAGCTCGTGAAAACATATCCCTGATTCTATTTCTTTTCACATGAGGGAATTCAAAACCATTAATGTTACTCAGGCTAATCATGAATATTCCATTGGAAAACCCTTTTAAGCGATAACCTACCGTCGCCGTTTTCAAAAATAATTTAAAAAAAATAATGATCAAAATGTATTTCATAATAGCTAGTTTACGATTTCGTTTCTTGTTATATTGAACAAGGAGATGAAAACAAGGGCATAGCTTACTTTATAATTTGTTTGATAATCAAGATGGGCTCAGTGAAATATCCCGCTGTGATATCGCCTTACAAAACAAAAAGAAAGTCAAAAGTGGAAAATAAAACGTGAGCTTTTATAGAAGTTGTGGAAACGGAAAGTTTTCCAATTGATAATAATTTCCATTGTGATGCAACACAAAGGAGAACAGGAAAGTATGAAGTTGTGAAATAAATTCTTAATTTAAGAGCTGACTGAATGCTATCTGAAAGGAAAGTCGGGATTAGAAGAACAAAGACTACGGCTCAACCAATGTGGTGCTTTATTTTTTGTTAACTTCTGTTTGGCTCTTTGCTGTTGGCATAAATTAGACCCAGAAAGTTATTTAACAAACTTTACAGCTATACAAATGCAGTATAACGAACCGGTCCGTAATCATAATGACACCATCCAAACAAAAACTTTTACAATTAATTAAGGGTACCATAATTAAATCACCGTAAAAAAATAATGCATAGAAGTAAAATGTACGTAAATCTCTCCTCCCGGAAAAACATTAGACAAAACTGACGGTTGCCTATAAAATGTTTTACTAAATTGACTAAAACCTTTAAGACAAGTAAACATGGATGCGGGTAAATACAAACTTTACCCAGTAGGTACACGAGTTACTCAAAATAATTTAAATACAAATATTGAGCTCAGTTATGATGTTTAGGTAAATGGATAGGTAATAATTTTTACCATAAAAACTACGCGCAACTTTGTGAGCGTTTTGCAACATTTTCCATTAATATGCGATTGGTGACTGTAATGTTATATAGCCTATAATATAACCTTCCTCAATGAATGGGTCATTCAACAAAAAGGAATATGCTGAATTGGTTCGGGCATTCATACGGGATGCCGTGACCATGGGAAATAAGGATTTCAAATACACATTATTAAAAATAAAACTCTGGTGTACCTCAAGGCTCTGTCCTGTCGCCCACGCTGTTTCTTCTGCATATCAATGACATGTTGGCCCTAGGCAATATACATTGCTATGCAGACGACAGTACAGTTCATGGGCGATATTTTGGTCACCCTACAGCCAAGTCTGCAGATGTTGAGGATAAGCGACGGGATTTTGTCGCTGAGCTCGACCTGGTCCTAAGCCGCATCTCTCAATGGGGCACTGAGAATCTGGTCGAGTTTAACGCCAAGAAAACACAGGTGTGCGCGTTATCTACCAAAAAGTCTCCCTTCCTTCCCTTCTCCACTTTTCGGAACACTCAACTGCCCCTACAAGATAAGCTCGGTATCCTGGGTATGGATGTCTGCCATGACCTCAACATGCGTGAGAACATCGAAAGCGTCATTAAAGCGGCCTCGCGAAAGTTAGGTGTACTTAACAAGGTGAGACGGTTCTTCTCGCCTGGGCATCTGTGTCATCTCTACAAGACCCAGGTTCGCTCGTGCGGGGAGTACTGTTTTCATCTATGCGATGGTGCCGCACAGTATCTGTTTGACGCTTTCGATTGGTTGCAGCGGCGAGCAGTCCGCATCATCGGTAGTCCGAGCCACCGAGTTTCTTGAACCTCTGCAGCTGCGAAGAGATATCGCCTCTATGGCAGTCCTCTATCGCCTGTATCATGGAGAGTGTTCTGAAGAGCTCTTCCAACTGGTGCCCCCTTCTCCATTCCTCTACAGGACAACACGTGCTGGCCTTCGCAGTCACCCTTTTAGAGTAGAAGAAATATAAATGATTTATCAAAATGCATTATCCGATAAAAACCGTGTGTCTAAAAATACGTGATGATTTGCTGTAAATAACGAAAACTAAAACGATAGGTTCCCTAAACTTGCTGTAAGTAAACGAATGTAAAAATCACACACCGCAAATATGCTGTAAGTAGCGTAAAGTTTTTAAATGGGAAGAAGTAAGTATTTGTAAAGCAAAAAATGCAGTCTTTCTTTTGCTGTAAGTATAAAATGTCTAAAATGACTGGATTTTAGCCTACATACAGCATTTAATCTTTCTAAAAAAAATATAAGTACGGGCGTTTTCAACGGCGTATGTAATTTTTTTTTCATCGTAGAGCCACAGGACCGGTTCAGTCGATGCGGCTTTTTTTTCTGATTCTAATGATGGTAAAAAGTCACTTTAGGTATTTTGTCTACTTACAGCAAATATGCTTTCCTACGTCGATATGGGTTTGATGAAAATTTTTTTTTTGAGCTTCAGTTGTAAGTATGGAGCCTCACAAAAATTACTGTTTTTTATTCTATTTTTGTGTGAAAATCTTAATGCGGTTCACAGAATTATAAGTTACCATCTACTTACCAAGTTTCAACATTCTTATTGTTTCGGATAACAGTGACTGTGACGGACAGACAGATGGACGGAATGTATAAGGGTTTTGTTTTTGCCTTTGACACGGGACCCTAAAAAGAATGATTTAAATTGGTGCCGCCGATCGGAAGTTAAGCACGTACATACTTTACTGATTCATTTTTATATACATACTAGCTGAACCCCGCGGTGTTACCTGCGGTTATTGTTGTACCGCGAGTAACGCCGCGGCGCAAAGTTAGTCTAGAAAAAGTAACCTAAGTTACTCCCTGGATCATCAGCTACCTGCCAGTGAAAGTCCCGTCAATATCCGTCCTGCCGTTCCAGATATAGATTTCAGAATCTTAGGAAAAGTGCACTCAAACTTCTCTCTTGAATTGCAGAATTCTGTGGGAGGCGGTAGTCACTTATCATAGACCACCTGCTTGCAATTTCACTAAAAATAATGTTTTAAAAAAAAAGAGTAGATGCATCCATGTTTGTTAGTGTTCTATTGCCACTGCTGTTCTTGCGCTCATCGTTCGTACCGTGTATTGCCTGTGGTCTACCTCCGTAATCCACCTGGGTGGACCAAGGGAAGTATTTTTTCCCATGGTACACCCTAGCAATTACCTATACAAAGTAGTAGTAGTGAAACTTGATTAAACCATTTACAAATTTTAACTGGCCACATTAATTTAAATTTAACTTCGTTCCTTTAGTCATATGAAACATTGAAGGACACATAACAACGACTTCAGACCGATGACAATAATAGAAATGCGAACAGCTACAAAGACACCTAACAAGAGTGGACAAATTGGCTAGTGTCCGCAATTTATACCACTTACCATAAAAAACATATTCACCGCACAAAAACGTACCTAAGGGGTGTAGTTTTTGAGTGTTTGGGAGTGCATGGTGCGGAAGCGTTGGTGCTCATAAATCCTTGTAGTTCCGTTCCGCCGCGCCCGCCACACGATTACATTCTAATTCCACCGTACACCAACCGGCTAGATCGTTACCGAACGATAAATACACGCAATTAATATATCACGGTTCAAATATAACTTCTGTATTCACTTTGTATGTATAGTCCGGGATCCCCGGAACCAATTTTACAAGTTATTACTATCGAGTAAATTTTCGTGAGTGACTTCATTTTGATGAGATCTCTCCTTTTCCTATTACAAATATTCTCGATTGTGGTACATAACAGGGACAGCAGGGACAAAAACTTTTGAGCGGAGGACCAGGACAGGTGAGACCACTAGTCACCCTAGCAGAAGCAGGCTGGTGTGTGGCGCGAGACCTACACAATGCTCGCGCCCCTTTTCTGGGTAGAAAAGGGAGCATCAGGGTTCCCACACAGCCTCCTGTGTCTGTGTGGCCCCTCGGCCATCAAAAACCGTAGGTGGCCCCAGGTACGGAGGGGTTCCAGGAATTTCCTCCCTAGGGGGAGGGTGCACTTGGTTCCTCGGCTTCTAGTACCCGAGTCGATATGCGGTTTTAGTCGATTCGAGTCCGACATAACCACCGTTGGTGGTATCCGAGGTAATTTCCGCACAAAAAAAAAGATAGAGAATCCCTTCGGATCTCCGGCTCCACGGTGACTGAGAGGCCTGGAGTATGTTGTATTTGCACTAAAAACCACCGGACGGCCAATCTCATGCGCCCTGCTCTAAGGACAATCCGAACCATGTTATTTCAGATCGACGCCTCGCCTACCCAGACTCTATCCTAGGGAAAGCCTAGGCTTCCCCGTGAATATCAGCCCAATCATGATATATTGCGGTTTGTGAGGGGCTGGCTACTACCACCGACCGTAGCAATTTGTTTGCCACCAGGGATTCCTACTCTGTGACAGCTTGCTGCCCTGTCGAATGCTGGTGTCGTCATCATTTCTGGGTGTAAAATTTGACAGGTTGAAGAGTTTCATATTTACTGGCGTTTTAAACGTTTATTACAATATCAAGAAGTAAGCTAACATGGGCTATCGAAGTAAATCAAACGTGTAACGAGCTGAATCATATGTCCACAATGATTTACAGTGACCGATGGCTTACACTAATAATATTTGTATTTAAATTTAGATATCAGTTACCTACTATTACCTAATAAGGTGACACCATAACACACACTTTATTTTTTAATTCCTAAGCTTTTTCTAATTCTAAGTTTGACTAGCCTGAGTGTATCTCAAACTCAAACCGTTTTTATTGATTTACAAAATATACGTACGTGAAAAGAGTATCTAAATAAAATGCGCTACAATGCTTTCTCGTATCACAATCTACTGTTTGTTTCCTTAAACCCGTAACTCGTAATTCTGTGTGAATTACAAAAACGATTTGATTTTTATTTCTTACTAGCAGACCCACGCAACCTCGTTTGCGTCTCTTATTGCCCGTCACGTGATAATTTTCCCCCGTTTTTGAAACATTTTTCATTGGTGCTCCTCTACTATTGGTCTTAGCGTGATGATATATAGTCTTCCTCGATAAATGGGCTATCTAACACTGAAAGAATTTTTAAAATCGGACCAGTAGTTCCTGAGATTAGCGTGTTCAAACAAACAAACAAACTCTTCAGCTTTATATATTAGTATAGATATAGATATAGATAATGACTTTGTACTGGATTGTCAGCCATTGTATTTTCAGTAATCAGTATGCAATGAATTTGTCAACAACAACGCAACATTAATTATGTGACGTTAATTCATGCTTCAGTGCATTTGTCGTTTTTATATGTAACATGGAGGTTTAAATGTAATAGGCAATATAAGACTTTTCTGCTTCTGGTGTCATTACACGCACACAGATATGAACATGTCCCTACAACGCCACTGCTGGTTGTCACGCAAACTTCAATAATATTTTGTTCTGTACTTTTAATGTCATAGCAAACGAGCAGACGTGATGCCTGATGGAAAGTAGCTGACGGTGGCCATTAACGCCTACAACTCAGGTTCAGGAGACACAAGCGCTTTGCCGGCCTTTTGCGCTTTGCCGGCCTTTTCTCAAAGGTCTTATGGTCATATCGGTCCGGCAATACCGCAGAGGATAATTTGTACACCAGTTTAGTACGTAAAACATATAAAAATTTATATTGATCGTGTACAAGTGATGGGTTTGTCGCTTAAAAGCAGAGCCTTACAGGCAACCCTTGGATAGACAAATCGAATGAAGATAGACGAATTTATGGGTTAAAAAAAATTCAAAGAATTTCATTACTTCACAATCCTTTCCTATGTATGCGAAATTTGTATACATAGGTGTTTAAACTACAAAGAATAAATGTTGAAGCTCTTTCAACAAAGTATGTCTCACGATAACATTAGTTTAAACAATTAGTTATGCTTCCAGAGGTATTAACTAACCGAATAGAGTTATTAGAACATTGAAGCAGTCAGATTTGCACCTAATTTGTAAACAAGAGGAAGGCCAGCGGACCGTTTGGCCATCTTCATAATTTATTGCTATGCAAATTACACATCCGTCCTAAGCGACATACACAAATGTACCGAGTAGGTAGGAGTACTTCGTGTTAACTAGAGAATATATATACATATATATATTTAGGTTTACAGAAGCAAATTTGAATTACATTTTACTTGCAGACTTAGATGTAAGCTGCTTACCCTCGTAACTACATCTACGTCTCTTCTTTCATACATGCTCAGCTCCTATTGGTGTAAGCGAGAAAAAAACGTGAAAATCGGTCAAAAGGTTTCGGAGTTTATAGTAAGCAATGTGAGCAACAATGTGACATACACACTCACAAACTGTATAATAGTGCAGGATCCCCGGAACAAATTTTACAATTTATTACTGTCAAGCAAATTTTTAGTAAGTGGCTCCATTTTGATGAGACCTTTCACCTATTTTTGTTTTTTTTTTTATTGTGGTAGCTTACAGGGGCAGCAGGGGAAAAAATCGTAGGACCGGGATAACGTGCCACGCAATTTGTAGGACAATGTGTCTGTTCAATTATATCAATATTAACTAATATTCATAATATTATTATTCGTATTAAATTGTACTAAAATAAAATTCCTTCTACACAATTGTTTTTCTTAAAGACGTCAACTACCCACCCAACTGTCAAGACTATTTGACATAGTTTTTTAAGTTATGAGGATAACTTTTGAGCTGAAGTTTAATTTCTTCACAGTGAAATTAGCCATAACATGATTGACAATTTTATATATATAAAGGTAACTTCAAACTATGACTTTTAAATTACAGAAAAAATTTATCCATATAATGAACTGCAATTACTTAATTGTGATGATCTCACACAAGACTACACACAAAAAAGAAACGTCGGTAAAGGTAAAACGCCAAACATAGGTAGAACCCTATTACTTAAACGCTGGTTATACTAAAAAGCATCGTTTACACGAATTAAAATAATCCCCTCAATAAATCAGCTTCATATTGAAAGTGTAGGTACATAAAATGTAGAAATAGAAACGAAAGACTGTTAAAAGGCCTGTTTTCTGTTAACTGTAATTAACATACCGCTGACGAAAACCCTTTTCTTTTCGATTTACACGAGATGGGTGGGTTTAATCTGAGAAACGTTTTAATAGGCACTTTCAAAAGTTTTTTATAATAATTCGACAGGGTCGCTCAAACTTGTATTTAGTGAACCAAATCTTATTTTAAAAAATGCGGGTTTTGAGCAATCACTTACAAAGAAAAGGGATTAGTAACGCGATATTGAATAATTATATTAATTGCGTCACCTCGGCTTTTGTAAAACTCTTTTTCATTGTATAGTGTGAGACTTTTAAAGGATTATGACTATGAAAGAGAAAATTGAACCAATTTAAAATTGAACTGAATACTTATTAATACTGCAGCAGTTAAAAGACTATTTTTTATTTATTTTTATTTATTTATTGAAATTAAAAAGGTACATAGTTCAATCCATATGAAGATGCCACATAAACTCATTCGAGTTTTTCCGTGCATCAGCGTCATCACCAAAGCATATCCAAATCCATCCACATACCACACACAACCATTGCCAATTTCATACACAGCCTAGCACTAGCACTATCTAATTCTCTCCTTCCTTCCTAGCCTTTATTATTCCCAAGATTTGGGGTCGGTTACTAGTACAACCAGTTTTATCTGAATATACTGGCATCGGATCTCCGCAACACTGAGGGTGAACTGAATTCGAAGGTTGAACTAGTTGTCAGTATATTTGAGGGCTTCCCAATTACGATTGCCATAGATGTTCATGACAACCGGAACCAACGGCTTAACATCTAACGTGCTCTCCGAGGCACAGTCTGGAAACACGACCGTCTTTCATACTTCGGGCTGCTATTAAGAATTTCTTGGAAGAATAATAATCCAACAGCAGTCCGACCCGAGAATCGACTCCGAGACCTCTTGATCTGCGGTCGCTTAAGCTAACCACTAGACTAACGACTATCATAGCACTATCTAATTCTATACATACAAAAATATACGTTACATATACACTATATATTATATATATATTCACTACCTATTAGTGAATATGGGGCACAGTGCGAATACAACGTACCTTTGATAAAATAAAATGAACACAGGGCTAAGAAATCTTATGTTAGCAAAGGAAAGAACGAAAAGATACGGGTGGAATTTCATTAATGATTTTCTAATCGATTCCAAGAAGTTTATCCACGGGGATGCGTGTTTCATCCATTGTAGAAAAATGTCTTAAGCCAATTTTTGTAGGAAACTGAGTGGAGATTCTCTAGAAGGGCATGTACTTTCCACACTACAATAGGGTATTGAATTGCTGAGGTATTGTTAGTAGGGGCGGCAAAAATTTATTAGCCTACTAGCGGCAAATATGTAAATCCACCACTGTACCTAAACACTTATTTTCAATTAATTTACTTTTTGTGGGACTAATGAATAGTATTTAAGGACTAGAAGGTCAGTAATCCAATTTAAAACAGACCTCACATGTTAAATTTCAAAGGAATACTCTAAATAACTTAAATCAAGTGAAACAATCCCGTTTTTGTTTTCAAACGTTTCAATAATCTTACATTTCAATAATAAGATAAAACGCATAGTTTATACACGTTTGAACACAAAGCGTGTATCACATCATTGGCTCAGTAAAAAGCGGCAAGTGTGAAATCGCCTTTCAAGCATGATCGCATTTCTATGTAATCACTATTGAAGTATCACAACCCTCGAAGTGCCCTTCTCGGAGCAATACTCGTACATTTTCGCATTTCCTCGAAACCTATTATATCACTCCCATAGGAGAACGCTAACAATGCGTAAATAAAGCTTTTAAAATTCTTAATAAAACCCTTTATTTTTAGCAATTAAGTCCTACGGTCAGTTATAATATCTTGGAGTTTTCTTGTCTAGTCTCATTAACAAATAAACCGTTGAATATTAAACCGTCCTACAAACAATCTCCGTGTGGTCACGGATTAAGAATATAGAGACTCACCCATGCGGCCATGGGATGAATAAGGGCCTATTCATATTAGATGTATAGAACCTAGTCTAGCTTTAGCCTCTTCAGGTGAGTAAGGAAGGTGACTGAAGTTAACAGAGGCTTAACTCTACGCTCCCTTCCCTACCTATGGGGTAGGGCAATCCCCTACGGTCTCTTTTATCTGTGGGTGACGATATTTACTTGCCATCAAGTGAGGTTTTTGCTCGTTTGCTCTTTCTATAATATGAAGTCGGTTAAAAAACCGTTAGCATTAGAATATTTAGATTTATGATGCACTTTGATGTCACGACTGTTTGACTGTTGGAAGTTGCATTTGCTACGTTTTCTAAATTAAGTTAAGCAATGTCCAAAACAAAACACTTTAAATCCAGTAGTGACTTCTGTCTCTGCCCCCTAGAAATTATTTTCCCTTTCGAAAGAGAAAAAATCTTCAGTAAACCTTTTTATGCATAATAAAATATATATTAAAAATGTATTTCAAATATACTTCTTCTTCTAAATAAATCTCGGAATTTACTCACGATCAAAATATAAAAATACAAAGACACGTAAGAGGAAAATGTCAGAGTGAAAACTTTTAAAACGTGTATTTCTAACTTTCACGTTTGTGGTGTATTACTGAGGGTTTGCACCGGCTATAAAACTCTCTCTGACTACATACTGACCTTGCGTGTAAAATTGTAATTGTTGCTAAAGAAAATTAAGAAGCTATCGATCTTAATATTATTTTATCATTAACTTTCTGTTATTGCAACGTGACATGCCTTTTAATTGATCAAATAAAGAAATCAAGACAATAAATTTTTAACCGACTTCAAAAAAGGAGGAGAAGTATTTGTGTGGTTAATAACCACACTGTAGCTGTACGTATACCTAAGAGACTAAAATGTGCCCTTGGAAACAGTTGTCAGAAAATGTGTAGGGGCGTTATACGTTTATGTTTCAAGGGAACTCAGGTGCAAAATGTTTTGTCTTCAGTCAAGTATGGCTGTAGTAGTATTTGGCTAGTTGAAATCTCTGTCCTAGTGCCCTCTTCAATCAGAGGACCGCGTCGGTGACTTCGAATTCGAACCTCAATCTTTCAACCGCGACCGTTACAGAACTGTTTCCCATCTGTAATTCGTGGTATGTCCTACCCTTACGCCCTATACGTTTCCTCTACGTATAATTTATCTTTTGCTTACCTTAACACAGACGACTGCCTACAACTGGGAGGGGTCCGGATGTGTTAATAACAGCAGTTCCCGGATCCCTCCCGTCTCAGGCGCAGAGTGGCACACCGTGTGGTTTTAGTCGGTTCGATTCCGACACACCGCCCCGCCGCAAACCCCGGCGGGGTGACGGCCCGAGGGGGTTCCCACACGTTAAAAAAAAAAAAAAAAAAAAAAAAAAAAGACGACTGCCTACAAAAACAACCAATTGTAATTGCGCCGATCCTTAATGACCCCAAAGAATCTTAACTTATTGTGTTAGAGGTAACTAACTTTTGCCTATGGCTTAGCCCAACCACGTATATGCCAGTTACTGCGATAAAGAGTGGCGTCTGTTCTTTCTCGACAATCAAAGTATCTCCATGCCAAATTTCACTAAAACCGGTGCAGATGTTTAGCCATAAAAGCGTAACACATAGACAGAATTTCGAATCAATTTTCGAATTTATAATATTAACTAAGTATGGATGCATTAAGTAAAAAGGTCAACGACATCAAATTGATAGCTATCCTTTTCCTAATACAACAGTGAACTAACCTACAGCTGTCTATCCACATTTCGCCAACACGTCAAAACATATCATTTTACATATAATATTGTTCTACTGAACAATTAACAGTTAAATACAATTGTTTACTTTGTTAGGTACATCCAGTTTACGTAATACGTGTCACCTTCTATTAGAGATCTAAATACTTAGTATGTGTAATAACTAATTGCTAACTAGTGTGTAACAGACATGGATGCGTATTGCTGTAATTTGATCCATTGTAATGCTCCCTGGCAAACGTACATATTTCATTGGACATTTGTATAACATTGATTGATTAAGCACTCCATGTATCGAGCAATGTAAACTAAACTTTGAAATAACTTCAACAAAGATGAACAAAGAGTTGTAACCCCTGAACATGTCAGGATGGTCACTTCACCGACTAGTCAGTAGTAGATTCTTATCCCAGGGCGCCTTAGTAAAAGTTAGTAAAAATAAAGAAAAAATATAAAGAAAAAAAAAGATATGATAATAAAGAAATATGAGGTATAAGATAAAATTGAAAATAAAAATATTTGAACAAGTTGTGTGTGTGTGTGTGTATGTATGGGAGCCCTAAGGAACTCTTCAGAGAAACACCCACTCCTCAGTGATGCATACATATAATTCATTAGATAATGAAAGATAAAAATACAAAAATTATAATTTAACAGTACGTTCAAAATTACATTAATTCATCATTAATAATATAAAGAGAGGGTTGTTCGAGAAACATTATATAAAAGAAATAGAAAATATAGCTATGTAGTCCCCTTCCAGCTGGAGCCTGGATGTTGGAGACACCCACCGGAGAAATGTTGGAGACATTCTCCAGATCCTTTTTTCAGAGCCGCCCCCAGGCACGGACAATCAGACGGTCCGTGTGCTCCCGCACACCCAAGGTGGTGTGTGTTCGCAGGAGGCGCGAATCGGAGATCGCACTCAGATGGACTGGGATAGCCAATATTAATACATAGAAGAAAATAAATATTTACGTGACCTCCTTCATGACTAGCATCGGGCCTAGGAGTGCACAGTTGGCTTCCATCCGCAGGTCCTTCCGCCTTAAGCCTCATCACGCAGGACTCCTTCTTCCTTCTGCTATGTTTCCTCACAGCCACAGGATGGGCTGAGTCAACAAAAAAACGAATGTTACAGAGTTCATCACCAAAAAATTTAAGCAAAAAAAACAGAAACTGTTAATTATCAGGTATGCATGCTCTTGTTACTATTTAGTTTCAGAATTGATAACACCAGCCTGTTCCATCTACGGCAATGATGGGACTAGCTTGCTTTAAGGCCATCGAAAGTGAGGCCTATCTAACTACCATTTCTATAGTCACAAGAACGACGCAACGCAGCACGCATTTTCCTTACTTGACTGATCTTCATTTTACATTAGATGGTGAATATTTATGTTATATCGACTTAATGAGGTATTTAAATCACTCGAGATTAAACTGATGTCACGGAATAAGAATGTTATTTACTCGCAGTATTCTCAAAGCTTTCTGGCATGTGGTTTCTGGCATCGTTTAGAAACAATCACCGAGGGTAATCAACAACGGCGCGATCAATTCTTTGATAAGTGACCGCTGGTGGCACGATACCATGATCGTCTCCGGAGGTCACGTTAAGCAGTCGGTCCCGGTTGTTATCGTAGGATAACAGTCGTGAAGCTTAGTTGGAGGCCTGTGGGTGGTTTGGAAACATCCAACGGCAACATTAGGTAGCTACAACGTTGTCTTGCCAGTCTCCAACCCGCACTCCGCCATTGTGGGGACGTATGGCCTTAACCCTCTCCTGAGAGAAGACCCGAGCCTAGCAGTGGGATATTATGGGTTGTTGATGTACTAGGGCAATTGACAACTTTAGAAGGAATGTTGTAGAAGTGACCCTTATAATTAACCGGAGGCACCAAAATGACAGTTTCTCTAAGTGTATACTCTCCCAGCACCGTAAGTCTTTCCATTTCCATTAATAAACATACTGAAGTGCGAAGGCACATCCATATGGGCACATAATTCTGGTTATTTCCTTAGATTTTCACTGATCTCTGATTTTGCATAACTTTGCAAGCTCGTTCGTCGTCGTTATCTAAATTAATTAAGTAATTCGAAAAATAACCAATTAGTAGTATTAGATATTTACATGTGAATAATAAATAAGCATAATATTGATTTACCTTCTTTTGAGGGTTTTATACAGGTTACCCACGGTTAGAGTCGTAACGCGGATAACGTCACGGGGCGAAGTTAGTCATACATGTGACATTTAAAGATTTATCCTCCAACTCCTAACCGTTAATGAGTTGTACCTTACATCATCAGTTCATCATCATGAAATCATGACTACCAGACGCAAATACCGGAGAAACTTCAGAAAATATACGAAACACGTGCCTAAAAAAATGTGGGTTTCCATCGATTTCCCTCGGATCCCATGATCAGATCCTGATAAAGTAAAGGGCATGGAAGACACTAAAGTCACAGTTTTAGTCTTAGTTGACTTCTCCAATGCTTTCAATACTGTCAGTCACGAAATCCTGTTATCCATCCTTGCATATCTAATGGTTTCTTCAGAGACACTGGAATGGTTCTCGACTTATCTTCGGGGGCGTCAACAGTGTGTACGTGTTGATGACTTTTCATCAAGTTGGTGCGACCTCTACACTGGCGTCCCACAAGGCGGAATTTTATCTCCTCTCTTATTTTCATTATTTATTAATCTCATAACTCAACATCTTCAGTGTGCGTATCACCTATATGCTGATGATCTGCAGCTGTATTCACAGGCAAGGGTGGAGGATGTCACTCAGGCTATCAACGATGTGAACAGGGACCTAGAGCTTATAAAATCCTGGTCGATAAAATTTGGACTCTCAGTCAATCCAACAAAATGTCAGGCAATAATTATTGGCAGCAAACGTATACTGAGCAGATTGGATACCACATCTATCTCACCTATTATTTTTAATGGTTTAGTTATTCCATTCAGCTCTTCAGTCAAAGATCTGGGTTTACTTATCGACTCAACCCTCGATTGGCGAGCTCAGGTTACCAGTGTGAGCCAGAAAGTAACATGTAACATGCGATTGTTGTATCGTCTCAAGAATTTCTTGCCTCCAAAAACTAAAATTACACTTATGCAGACCTTAATAATACCAATAATCGACTATGGTGATGTATGTTACTTCGACCTGAATGCAGACCTCCTTAATAAACTAGACCGCCTTCTCAATAACTGCATTCGATTTATTTTTAATCTTCGGAAGTATGACCATGTGTCTGCTTTGCGTACCCAGTTAAAATGGTTGCCTATTCGCCAACGGCGCAATCAGCGTGCGCTAACTTCACTATTTTCATTTCTTAATTCACAATCTCCACCTACTTACCTTACTCCGTACCTTCGGTACCTATGCTCTAACCACGATAGAAATCTTCGCTCAGTTAATAATCTGCTTCTCTCTTGTCCCTCCCACAACTCCGACTTCATGAACAGCTCGTTCTTTGTTCAAGCGGTACTGCTCTGGAATGCGCTCCCGCTCGAAATCAGGAAATCCACAACCCGTTTTACTTTCAAAAAGAAAGTACACGAACTCCTTCTAAATGAACTGGCAGAACTAGCTCATCCATAGCACACCTCTTATTTCGGTGTTCATGGTGTATAGATGTGATATGTATGTATGTAAGTGTATGTATGTATATTTGTCTGTACATATATATGTATGTTTATACTTGTAATTTTTGATGTATTGTGTTTACGAGTAATTTTAAACCTGTGCACCTACCTCACAACATTTCTACACCACCCGAAGGTTGACTGGAAGAGAATGCCCTGGGCATTAAGTCCGCCGATGTACAAATTTAGTGCATAGTTTATAAAAAAAAAAAAAAAAAAAAAAAAAAAATAAGTGGCAATGGGCCCACCTCGGAAGCATACCCTTTCGAATACAAAAATAATTTTCAAAATCGGTTCACAATTGACAGAGTAATCGGTGAACATACATAAAAAGAAAAATACAGTGTAACATAGAACCTCCTCCTTTTTTGAAATGGTAGTTAGATAGATAAGTCGGTTAAAAATAGATAGTTATTGGATTCGTCTTAATTTCAATTCTCACTAAAGGGAATTTAATGGTACCTAACCCACAAACGCCAAAGTAATAAAACGTTTTGGAAAACCCATTTTATGAGTTCATATACAGCTGATCTTTCAAAGATATGTTTTGAAGCACGATTCTTTTCCAGAATAATTGTAATTATCGTTCGTATTAAAAAAATAAACAATAAAATATTAATCAATACCTTCAGATGCGAAATGGTAGTAACTAATTTACACGTGTTACATTAAGCAAACATTCGTTATAAAGTGCAGTGAAATTGTTTCATGAAAAGTGTATGGGCCAAAGCCGTTTGTTGACCATTGGTTAATTAAAAGCAAACAGGCTGGGAGAGTTTACTGTGTCCACAGTAAAACTCCGATATCCGTTTTCTGCACATTGGCCTATGAGATATCCTTTTCGTTACTTTTATTCTACGACTTGCTGAATCCCGCGGTGTTACCCGCGGTTATTGTTACACCTGCCTCGTTGGTCTCGCGGTTGGCGTGAGCGACTGCCGATCATGAGGTCTCGGGTTCGATTCCCGGGTCGGACCAAATGTTTGTATGATCTACAAATATTTGTTTCGGAGTTTGGGTGTGTTCTATCTATAATATGTATGTATTTACAAAAAAAAGTATATATGTATTTGTATCAGTTGTCTAGTACCCATAACACAAGCTCTGCTTAGCTTGGGACTAGATGGCGTTGTGTGTTTAGATGTCCGAAATATTTATTTATTTATTATTGTTGTAGCGCGGGTAACACCGCGGAGCGAAGCTAGTCTAAAAAAAGTATTATCGATACAGCAACCGATTTTTATAAAAACCTATTCAGTTTTTTTTTTTTTTTTTTTTTTTTTTTTATGTTTGACCCGTCCATAATGATTCTACTCTGCCTGATGGAAAGCATAAGCAGAATCCAAGAGTGATGGTCACCATACTGCGAACGCAGACAATGCAACAATGCAGCATGGTGACACACACCATGGCGGGCTAGTGATGGGTTCAATCAAACACAACTCAAAGCAGTAGTATTACAAATGTCTTAGAGTATGCAAAAAAACTAAAATGGAAATGGGCGGGACACGTAGTAAGGCTTACAGATCAGAGGTCGACTGTTAAATGTGGGGAGGGCCACAGGGAAAACGATGCAGAGGAAGACCACTGACACGATGAGAAGACGAGATTGTGAAAATTGCCGGCCTAAACTGCCAAACAGTACAAGACCGGGAAATTTTGCCATCTTTGGAGGAGGTCTTTACCCAAGGGTTCTTGCAGAACAGAAATTAGATAGATATTAGTTGGAAATAGAAATTGTTAAGAGTGACTAGATTTTTTCTCAATAAGAAATTGTTAGTTCAACTATATGGAATGAAGATATAACTCCAATAATATCCAGATGAAATAATATTGAGTAAAATAGATCATCTAATATTAGTCACATTAGATACACTCATTTTTATTTTACTAAAAAAATACACACATTAATGATTGAGGTACATCTTCATTCAATTTGATTCACGAATACTAAATGACGTATCACTTTTATTAACTGCGAAACGGTTTATTCGAAACTTTAATGTAATTAGGTATAGCTAACAAGTGAGCGCCTGTAGTATGTATGTAAACCTTAATAAAATTAATGCGTTTAATGAAAGAGTACCTCTATTGGTACCGCGGTAGGTTCCCGATGTTTACTTAGTCCGTCACCGAAGCTGTGAAAAGTGGATGTTTATTTTTTAAATAGCAGATTCGGGCAGCAATCGCCCACATAATCGTATTTTGTTACTTTTAAAGGGTGCCTAATCTCAAAACAAAGCCCGTGAAATGGTGGAGATTAGTTGTTTGTGTCGATTTTAAACTGAGCAAATAACTAACAACTTTTATGTGTAAGGACATATTTCGTCTATCTATACATACTAATAAATAAAATTGGAGTGTCTGTTTGTAATATTGAAATAACCGCTTTTTGATCAATGCATATGTATGTATACACGATACATGTAGTATTTTTTTTTAAATTTTTGTCTGTCTGTCTGTCTGTCTGTTTGTTCCGGGTAATCTCTGTAACGGCTGGACCGATTTTGACGGGACTTTTTTTGGCAGGTAGCTGATGATCCAGGAAGTAACTTAGGCTACTTTTTGTTAGACTAGCTTTGTCCCGCGGCGTTACCCGCGGTACAACAATAACCGCGGTTTCAGCTAGTCTTGAATATAATGTTTGTAGTGGGTAAATTACAGTTTTCAAGTAAGTATGTGTTCAAGTTGAGGATTAAGAACGCATACGCATCCATATGCGGATTCGTTCTTAACCTCCATTTTTTAAACCATTATTTTTATAGATTTCTTCAGAAGAACAAAAGGCAAGAAGAAAAGTAAAACCTTTTTTTTTGACTGGGGAAATCCTCTTGGATGTCCTTCGCCCTGGGGAAAGGGCGAAGGGGTCTGTCAGACTCCTACTGACTAAAACCCCCCGGTGTTCCTTCTCACACCTACGCCGGGGATCGCGGGAACTTGAGAGACAACCGCAATCCCCGACTGGTGCCGGCCCGCCTTTGCGGGCCACTTCTCGTCAGCGAGGGAAGGACTCCCCTCGCGACTTCTAAGAGTGGCGCACGGGAACACTACGCGCCACCACCTCGGGTCCAGTTGATTAGGGGGGCGACGAACATCCCCAAGTCCGCCGCCCCAAGAAAAGTAAAACCTAAGACAACCCTCACAGTAATGGGGTGTCCACCATATTTGCGGCAGTTAGACCCAGTACAAAGGATCGGCTTAAGAGGAAACACGAGATTCTCATAGAAGAAACTGGCGTAGATGATAACCGGTAAAGGAAGCTTCGGAGATAACCTGTGTCTAATACACAAGGAGTCAATACTTGTTCGCCACCACTACGATGTAAAAAGCATGGGTACTACGCTCCAATCGTTGGCAAAATACTCGGAAAAAATCATAGAAGTTTCTGAACAATGTTAGCTGAAATATTTAATATATGTATCATGAGTTGGAACGAATCTAAATAAAAGCTAGTAACTACTAATAGAAATACGTATAAACTTATTAGTACATAAACGCCCAGTTCAATATAACAAGCTATCATAATTCAAATCTTTCACTGCACCGAAAAGGAGTTTGAAAACTGTTATTTTAATTTCACCCATTTTCTTTAACTATAAATTATAAATTCAAAATGGAACACTTAGGTATTTCAATTCAATAAAACCTATATTCAGGTAAGTTAAAGTGAATTTTGTGCTCTGCATCAATAGTTAATTTCCTAGATATTGAGTTTATACCCAGCGGACACTGTCAAGTGGTCGAGCAGCCCCATCCCACTGTACTCTCCCGCCGCATTATGAAGATTCAACTTTATTTTCAACTGAAAAAGTTAAATGGCGTGGAATAAAGCATCGGTAATAGAAAATGGACGACAATCCTCATTTCCTTGTACCTACTATACTCTGAGAAAAGATACTTTAAAGACATTTTAAAAGACATATTTTAGTATCCATACTTCCATAGTCGTACTAATATTATATCCACACTAAAATTATAACCATACTAATATTATAAATTCAAAAGTAACTGTGTCTGTCTGTTACTTTCACGGCACCGGTTTGAACTATTTATCGCGATAACCTACATTCACACGGGTGGAGCCGCGGGCAAAACCTTGTTTACTATATGCAGATTCCCAGTAAATGATTCTAAAGAAAAGGAAAGCTAACTATGGGAATTGAATATACAATTATAAAAAAAAAAGTACTGAGGAAGAATCATGTCTTCAGCTTAAATCACGACTCGGCAGGAGCGGAGGATACCAACACCTCCTAAAAGCCGCTGTTAAACAATTAAGTTGTTGTTTTTCACAAATAGAGTGAAATTAAACCTCCCATCTCGCTGATTCTGAAGTAGAGCTCAAAAAGCAAGTGAGTGTTAAGGTTACAGTTGTCCGGCGGCGGCAGTGACTTAATATCTCAATGTGCTCGTTTGCCCTCTATGATATATGAACAGTCTACAGAAAAATGTAACCATTTAAAAATCTATACTAATATATAAAGCTGAAGAGTTTGTTTGTTTGTTTGTTTGAACACGCTAATCTCAGGAACCGCTGGTCCGATTTGAAAAATTCTTTCAGTTTTAGATAGCCCATTTATCGAGGAAGGCTATAGGGTACATATCATCACGCTAAGATCTACAGGAACGGAGCAACAATGAAAAATGTTACAAAAACGGGGGAAAATGATCACGCTACAGGCATTATGAGAAGCAAACTAGGTTGCGTGGGTCGGCTAGTCAAATATAGAATAGGATACTCTGAGTAAATTTAAGAATTATCTACCTATAAGTACAGTTGTTATAAATACATACATCGGTATAATTATGTATCTGCCTCGTTAGTCTAGTGGTTAGCTTAAGCGACCGCAGATCAAGAGGTCTCGAAGTCGATTCCCGGGTCGGACTTCTGTTAGGTAATTCTTCCAAGAAATTCTTAATAGCAAGCCCGAAGTGTGAAAGATGGTCTTGTTTCCAGACCGAGCCTAGGAGAGCATGTTAGATGTTAAGCCGTCGGTCCCAGTTGTCATGAACATCTAAGGCAATCGTTATTGGGAAGTCAGTACTCTCAAATATACTGACAACTAGTTCAATCTTCGAATTCAGTTCACCCTCAGGGTTGCGGAGGTCCGATGCCAGTCGCTCCGTGTAAAAACTGATATTCAGGTAAAACTGGTTGACCTAGTAGCAAACCCCAAATAATCTTGGGAATAATAAAAGCTCGGAAGATGCGGTATACTTGTGTATAGAAGTTTGTGCGAATAAAATAAATTCCGACTCCTTGCGAATATCAGGATAAAGTAACTTTTATCTATAGCAAATCAATTTGTAAATTTAAAACATTTTCGTGAATTGTTTACATGGGCTATCTACTTACTGGTCAAACTGTTCTCATGAGACTTTATCAAGGTCAGACAGCTGCTTAATGTACCTCAAGAACGGTTAGAATACCTATCGATAACAGAGCGGTTTAATTTTTCTATCTGTACCAATATTATATAGCTCAAGAATTTGTTTGGTTAAATGCGTTTGCCAATCTCAAGAATTACGGGTTCAAATTGAATTTTTATTTTAGTTTTAGATAGATCAGTTATTTTCGAAGGTTATAGGCTAAATAACTTATATATAGGTTTAAAAAATTATTCCTTTTAAAACAGTGAGCCAGTCAGGTCGATAATCCTACTAATATTATAAATCCTTCCTATTAATATTATAAATGCGAAAGTTTGTAAGGATGGATAGATGTTTGTTACTCTTTCACGCAAAAACTACTGAACGGATTTGGATGAAACTTTACAGTAATATAGCTTATACATCAGAATAACACATAGGCTACTATTTGCCGCGATAGCCGACATATACGCGGGCGGAGCCGCGGGCAACAACTAGTAGCTAATATAATTCATTTAATTCTACAATGATATTTTAAAACTGATAATTAGTAGGTAAGATTAAGTATTGTAAAACTAAAGTTGTTAATGTTATTCCTAGTAGAAAGAAATAATAAACCAAGAACTTAGATTTATTGTATTGATTATATTATCCTACTAATATCCTACTTCTTACTAATATTATAAATGCGAAAGTTTGTAAGGATGGATGGATGTTTGTTACTCTTTCACGCAAAAACTACTGAACGGATTTGGATGAAACTTTACAGTAATATAGCTTATACATCAGAATAACACATAGGCTACTATTTGCCGCGATAACCGACATATACGCGGGCGGAGCCGCGGGCAACAACTAGTATGAACATATTTTCTTCATAAAAATCACGCCTCATTTTTTACAAAAGCGATATTGCCATGAATCGTAAGTCTTAAATCCTTCGTCTTTCTGCATCTAAGTAAGGTAAGCAGACCAGTTTCATTGTATTTACCCAGTATATTAATGTTCCTTATAAGTAAATTAGGTTTTCCTGTTTTGAAAGAACAAGTCAAACCTAAGCACTTAAATTCATGTTCAAAGACATGAATTTAAGTGCACAAAATATTCACTAAACAAAACATCGAAATGACTAATAAAATGTTGAAAATTGTTGTGGGAAACTGAAGATTTTTCTAGTTAAGACGCTAGCGTCTAGAAGAATCATGTATGTATGTATACACATATAAGTTACTAGGTCAAGCATATTATGCATAACAGTGTAGATTGCGATCAAGTTACTAGTACAACTTCGAACATATTGATTGCAGGGAACAAACAGTCGGTGGTACGTCCCAGGCTTCGATCAACAATACACTCCCAGCTTATTTTGTTCCTTCTACTAGCTGAACCCCGCGGTGTCACCCGCGGGAAAGCTAGTCTAAAAAAAGTAGCCTAAGTTACCCCCTCGACCCTCAGCTACCTGCCAGTGAAAGTCCCGTCGAAATCGGTCCAGCCGGCAGCCGGAATACCCGGAACAAACAGACAGACGAAAAATTTTTGAAATACATTTTTGTTATATGTACCGTATATACATACATATGCATTTAGTAAAAAGCGGTTATTTTAATATTACAAACAGACACTCCAACTTTATTTATTTGTATAGACTTATTGTTCCTCCTTTTAATTAATGATTTTATAATTTACGAGAAATGTTTCCCCAAGCCATTATTTTAGGAAGAGCAATTTACAATCGGAATACGTTCATATTTCAATAATAACGATTTGCTTACGTGGTCTGTAACCGTACATTAAAACATACCTACAGAAGCTACTCGCTCCAAACGCCCTCCGGAAATTAACATTTTCTAAAGCGCTTGCAAATGAAGGCGCATACTATACACATCGAAATGACTTTTCAAAGCCTTTGTTACATCTACACACATTCCTCGTGAATTCTCCTTTGAATGACTAAAAAATATACACATTAATTAAACATATTACTTTCGCGCTATTTGTTTAATACTCGATCTGGTTTTAATAAAGGAATCGCTAAGTTGCGAAGGAATTTGATAGATATTCATAATGCAAAGGAAAGGAAGCACAATCAGATTTTCATTGAAGATTCTCGCCGCTTGTGGGTCGCGACGCTAAGGGGGACGGATAAATGAATACTTATTGCGAAAATGAAGCGGCCATTAATGAACGCCGGCTCCGGTGAACCGAACCGCCGCGATTTAATTCCCTTCGAAAAATATTCAATAAACGCGCAGATCCTCGCGTGGGATCATCCGCAAACAGGCGGAATCCAATGGAGGTGAAAAATTGCACAGACGTAAGAAAATTTTTATTTTATCAAAAACCAGTAATCTTTACAAATCTTTTCACCATTGACTGGACGTATTCGAGGTTGCGCAATGGACGCCAGATAGGTTTATGATTTAATAAAATCTATACAAATAAATAAAATTGGAGTGTCTGTTTGTAATATTGAAATAACAACTTTTTAATCAATGCATATGTATGTATACACGATACACATACCAAAAATCTAGTTAAAAAAAAATTTGTCTGTCTGTCTGTCTGTCTGTTTGTTCCGGGTAATCTCTGGAACGGCTGGACGGATTTTGTCGGGACTTTCACTGGCAGGTAGCTGATGATCCGGGGAGTAACTTAGGCTACTTTTTTAGACTAACTTTGTCCCGCGGGTAACACCGCGGGGTTCAGCTATATAAAAGGCAATAATAACTCGATATAGCAACGAGATTATTCGCATCGACTTTCATAAAAACCGCCTTTTTCAATGTTCACAATAAGAAAGAATCATCTATTACGTTCCATTGTTAAGATACGTTTCTGTTTGCCTTTGTATGTGTAAGTACCTACAGCTTTACTTTAAGTTTTTTCGTATCTGTGTTATTTAGGAGCGTAGCTTCATTTTTCATTCCGATTCCATAGCACATTTTAGTGCGTTCACAAGAGTGTTTTGGACTGGGTTCATATTAATAACTAGCTGAACCCCGCGGTGTTACCCGCGGTTATTGTTGTACCGCGAGTAACGCCGCGGAAGAAAGTTAGTCTAAAAAAAGTAGCCTAAGTTACTCCCCGGATCATCAGCTACCTGCCAGTGAAAGTCCCGTCAAAATCCGTCCAGCCGTTCCAGAGATTACCCGGAACAAACAGACAGACAGAGAAAAAAATTTTAAGTACATTTTTGGTATGTGTATCGTGTATACATACATATGCATTGATTAAAAAGCTGTTATTTAAATATTACAAACAGACACTCCAATTTTATTTATTTGTATAGATAGTGAATAACAAAAATATATTCTCAATATTTTATTACATTTCTTTTAACGCTTTAACAATACATATATTATACATTAACTGACTTTGTAACTTGGACCATGCTTGCGCTGAGGCCTCTTCAACTAAAGTTAAAGTTT
Organism: Spilosoma lubricipeda; assembly: GCA_905220595.1. Lineage (NCBI taxonomy): Eukaryota > Metazoa > Arthropoda > Insecta > Lepidoptera > Erebidae > Spilosoma > Spilosoma lubricipeda. The sequence goes on along the minus strand of HG992285.1, from coordinate 9,603,665 downwards.
TTCGAAGATTTTCACTTTGAGACACAAGTTTCGTGTGCATTTTTAAAAACAAACTCATATAAGACTGAGCTAATTCAAAATCCCTATTGCTTTTTAGCATAACGTTCAACATAAGCAGGAATTGATTCATCAAATCTAAATTACCGCCGTCTTCTGGCGCCATGCATGTCAGTTCAACTTCGATAGCCGTGGGTGATAGCGTCTTCAATTTCTCGATACACTGCTCGTAATTTTCTTCTGTCTTACAAACAACTAATTCCTTTGCGAAAACTGTCAATGTAGACATGGAATTCGGTATTAACAGTTTCGTTTCCCTGTTGTCCTTGTCTTTTTCTAAATCAAATTCTAGTTCCAAGCTAGCTTTTGTGGGCAAAAAGAAGGGAGCAGATTTTGGTATAGTGAGCGGTGTTTTAGGTTTATTGCGTTTTTTTACCACGTCTAGGTGGAGCAAATTCAACCATCGTGACGTAGGCTGGTCTGATAATGTAATGAGTTCTTCGCTAATTTGAATTGGAGATACATATTCGGGCTCATCTCCCAGGTCTATGATTCCTATGTCTTCTATATCTGGTTTTTCTGGGACTGTGTTTGGTAATTCTAGAATAAAAATACAATGATATGAGTCGTGACAGAGGTTAAATGTGAGTTTAAGACATTTATTGTAAACTTATCAATGTTAGAAAAACAATTAGGTCAAATATTTTGTAGTAACTTTACAGTCGTCACCAAATACATTAGTCGTCATAAAATTTTCAATATTCAACTCAACCATTAATTTCATCTTGTAATTTGACTATCAAATCGTGACCTAAATAAAGTCAAATTATTAGCCATCTTACTTTCCAATTTAAATTTTTAAAATCGAATATTCATAAGTGAAACTATCGGATAGATAATCTGTAATAATTTTATGTGAGTGACATTTAGTTATGGTGAGGAGTTTGGAAATTTCACAATAAAAGCTAACAGTAAAAGTAATACTTACTCAATTTAGGTATGCTAATTGCATTTCTGTCTATTGGTTTAAGGAATATTTTTTCATACAAGAGTCTGTTCGCCCATAGAAATATTCCTAGTTCACCCACGTGTGTCGTTGCTAAGAAGTCACCCGTTGGAGACATGCTAAGAGATGTGCAAGGTTGCTCTACCTAGAATGAATAATATTAATTTTATGTATGTAATTTTTTATATTCGACACACAACGCCATCTAGTACCAAAATCAGCAAATCTTGCACCGTTGATACTAGACAACTGATATAGATACCTTATAGTTTACATATACAACATAGAAACCACACCCAAAATCCGAACAAAAATGCTAATCATAATAGGTCTTTACCTATGAAATTACCGTTTTGTATGCAATAAGTGAAAGTACTTATTTTTTTTAAACTTTTTTATTTCTGTTATTCGAAGTAATCACCCATGCAATCGACGCATCTTTGCCAATGCAAGCAGTTCTTTGATGCCCTTCTTGTAAAAATCAGCTGGACGGGAGGCAACAAACTCTTCGAAGGCATTTTGTATTGCCTCTCGGGAATAAAATTTTTTACCCACTAAAAAGTTGTCAAAATTATGGAAAAAATAATAGTCGGTAGGTGCAAGGTCTGGTGAGTATGGCGGATGAGGGAGAACTGCCAATGCGTTGGCAAAGATGCGTCGATTCCATGGGTGATTACTTCGAATAACAGAAATTAAAAAGTTTCTAAAAATAAGTACTTTCACTTATTGCATACAAAACGGAAATTTCATAGATAAAAACCTATTATATAAACATTTGATCCGACCCGGGAGTCGAACCCGTGACCTCACGCACAGCAGTTGCGTACATGACTACTGATCCGCTGAGGCATTCAATTAAATTACTCTGTCAAAACTATTAAAGTAATTATAACTCACCGAGAAAATGTCGACTAGTTGAGCGCTCGGTATGTCCCACGTGCAAACGGTGCAGTCCATTGAAGAGCTAATTAACCACCTACAAAGAAATACATATCTTAATAAAATAGAACAAAGACCACGAACTTCAAGTACCCATGAAGACGATGCTTAAGCGAACTTTTTGAACACAGGCTAAAAATTAATGTTGCGATGCCGATCAAAGAATATTTGAAAAGGCACTTACCGACTCTGAGTATCAAAATCAATATCCGTAATCCTCCCGTTATGTCCATCGAACTTTCTCACAATATTCATAGTGTCGATGTCTACAAGTGTAATGGAAAAGTCCTCATTTGCAATAGCCAATAACCCGCTGTCTCTGTGACACTTTGTACTGGTCGCTGACTCTTCTAATCTTATAACGTGGAAGGGAGTTGTCGCTAAAAAGCAATATTAATATTAATTATTTACCTCAAGTATAGTTTTGGAACAAACAAAAAATTACAAAATAGGTATTAGAGCCACTGATTTCAGCACGAACGGGCCGGCTCGACCGCACAAAAGATCAACGTAAAATGACAGGGTTCATGCTGTCGTGTTTCGTTCGTGAGTGCGAGACCGGAGACCCAATGTTGCAGAAGCATCACTAGCCCGCCATGGAGTGTGTCACCATGCTGCATTGTCTGAATTCGCAATGAATATGGTGACCACCACTCTTGGATTCTGCTTATGCTTTCCAACAGGCAGAGTAGAGTCATTTTGGTAGGGCCAAATATAAAAAAAAATACTTTTCATCAGGCAGTGTAGAGTCATTTTGGCAGGGCCTTGCATAAGAAAATTGTTCAGCATTGGAAAATACTAAAATAAAAATTCTGTAACATTGCATTGGAAAACAGTGGCCGCGTATTTTTGTTGTACCCATTGTACATAAATTACTATTGTACGAGCGAGCGTTTCTGATTTCGGATCTGTCCAATTTGTGTTTTGTCATCTGTCTGTATACCTATGTTTTCAAACTTTCCTAGATAAGAATGGATATCTGTACGTTGATTTCTACTATCCTTGGTAGTTACAGTCTCCACACCAATCACGATTTAATATTTGAAATTCGAAAGTAACACCGATTCTTGAGAAAGGACATAGCCTACTTTTTACCGTGATACCAGTTTTGTGTCGGTTAACATACACTGGCGGAACCACGGTAAAAAGCTGTAATGTATTCTTAATAGGATAGTATTACATTCATTTTCAAAAAGTTTTTTACACCTTATAAATTAGACAACAATTTTATCGAATGTGCAAGTTGTATGAAAACGAGTTTCGATTTGACATTTTACTTTTTTCCAAATTGGCATTGAAGAGGGTAGTGGGTTGGATTCTTGCTCCATACACATATTTATTAGACAATTTCAGTACTATTTAAAAAAAATCGTGTACCACGACCTCTATTGGATAAATATAACACTGTCATGTTAATTAATTGCATCGGCGCGAGATACGAAAGTCTCAATTTGTAGTAAAATTAAAGTGTGCGTTGTTAAATGTTTAGGGGTATAACAGTTTATTAGTGTCTAAATGTATATGCAAAAAATGTATACGCCAAACATGTAGACTTTTGGATAAACACTAAAATAAATCCAATATATATTTGTGAACCCTAATGTTGCAGTGCTCGATTAATTATCAAAATATTATGCAGTTACTTACTGTCTTTGAAATGCCAAAACTTTAATTGATCATCTGCTCCAACAGTCATTACCCTCTGGTTACAAAGATCTGTCTCGACCCCTCTGAGTGCTCCTTTGTGCGCCAACTTGTTTTCTTTCCCATAGTACCCACGATGCAAACCCGATTGCATATTAAACTTATGAACTTCACCATTGCTGTATCCTGATAAACATACAATTCACATGATATAACCAATTTTAATAGTATGTATAGAAACAAATAAAAATGACTGTACACGCAACCAGAAAATTTTAACAATCTAAACCGATTTCAAGAACTGTACCAAATTGAATTGAGGCCACACAGAAGGCACCAGCTTTCAAATAAAAAAGAATCATCAATATGTTTTCATCCAGTCGAATATTCTAAGACAACGAACATAAAAAAAACAGTCGAATTGAAAACCTTCTCCTTTTTTGAAGTCGGTTAAAAAAGGGTTCTTACCCGACTACGGCGAAGTCAAAAGGCAAAGTAATGGTTTTGGCAGTCTATGTATGTTAAGTCGTTGCGCCTTAACTACTGAATCGACTTTAATTATTAAGGTGTTAGGTTTCGTAATAATAGCCCGGGTGACAACCACACTAATATTATAAACTAGCTTTTGCACGCGGTTTCGCTCACGCAGACCTTTATCCCCTGATTTACCTCTTTAGGGGTAGCATTTCAAAAATTCCTTTCTTCAAAAATTTCAGGTTAAGCGGTTTGGGCTGTACGTTGATCTCTGTGTATGTCAGTCAGTCAGTCACCTTCTTCTTTTATATATATAGATAGATTTGATAGAAGCTCAGTCTGTCTGTCTGCTAAAGCTGTCACGGCTATTCGTTTCTTCTACGTATAATTTATCTTTTGCTTAGCGTCACAAAAACGACTGGCTACGAGAAACCACCAATTTTAATTACACCCCGTTAACACTTGTCGTGTGTCGGGTCCGGTTATTAATCGGAGGGTCCAGTGGAAGAGCATTTTATATGAAGCTATTCATACTTGTCGGAAACCGATTTTGTGTCGGCCATGACAATAAATGTCGTGTTTTGCCAGCCCTCTACGCCCGGAAAAACATCTTGTCGGAAGTAAGAATGGCGCTGTTCACACTATTTTCGGTGGTCGGGCGACTAGCATCCCTCGCTACCCCTTTTTCCGTCCGTGCGTACGTCGCTGCGATCGCACACACACACACGCATCGCGGTGCGAAGGCATAGTTGTTCTATTTTTTTTTTATTGTAGGTACGGTTTGTGGACAACCGATTATTTATTAACCGTAGTTTTAATAAAGGCGCCGACACCCGATTAATATTCGGACCCGACACCCAGCAAGTGGGCACAACCTCTTAGTGAACTTAGTAAGAGAAATATAAAATCTAATAATCTTAAGTTATTGTCTTGAAGTCGGTCACATACACGCAGGCGGAGTCGCGGCCGAAAGCTAGTGAGCTATATAATTTTATCAAAAGTTTTTACAGTTTTCTATTTCTTGTTGAAGCATAGACAAAAACCTGGCCAAGTGCGAATCAAACTCGCGTATGAAGGGTTCAGTACCATTATCTATAAAAAGTACTGCCTGGTAACAGACAGACAGATGGACGGACAGCGGAATCTTAGTAATAGGGTCCCTTTTTACCCTTTGCGTATGGAACCCTAAAAAACTAAATGTGTATATATCTATACAAACAAATAAAATTGTGATATTTAAGCAACCGCTTTTTACTAAATTTATTTATACACGATACATAACCAAAATAACATTTTTTACCATTTTTGTGTCAGTCTGTCATCTCTGGAACGGCTGGACCGATTTTGACAGGACTTTCACTGATAGGTAGCTGATGATATAAAGAGTAACTTAGGCTACTTTTTTAGAGTAGCTTTGCCCCGCGGCGTTGCCCGCGGTTGATGTCGTACCGCGGGTAACACCAGCTAATGTAATATGAATATAGATTAGTAATTTAACAAATACTTAGTACTTACCGATGACAACAAAATTGCCACAGTGTGTTACAGTCAAGCAATTTGCCGTTACTCCTTTGTCAGTTGCTGGTGGTTTTAACTTATGGTCTCCCATTCGCATTTTATTGTATGACCAAGTAGTAGCAACAAAGAAACCTTCATGTAGAGAAGCAATGCTATCCCACTGCTTGTCTCTCTGCATACAGGAACTTAGTTTTGTGATTGGTGGTAATATTAAGGTGTCTGTCTGCAATCTCTCTGAAAGATAATAAAATTGTTAATTTGCATAGCATTTCCATGTCACAATGGACTAAGAATACGTTTCATCCCTTATTCGTTCATCAACAACCCATAATGTACGACTGGTGGGCTTGGGTCTCCTCTCAGGAGAGGTATAAGGCCATACGTCCCCATGCTGGCCTAGTGCGACTTGTAGACTGGCAAGACAACATTGTGGCTAAGTAATTCTAGTCATTGGGAACCGACTGCTTAATGTTACCTCTGAATCGCGGAGACGCTCATGGCATCATGCCACCAGCGGTCACCCATCCCGGTACCGCGACGTCGTTGCTTACCCTTGTTTGTTTTTTGTAACCACCGAGTGCAACTGCACCCAACATCTATTTTTTATATCCCTAAATGATACGGGTTTTTCATATCCCTAAAGGATACCCCTCATTTTTTTTTGTTGGAGTACAATGTTTGCCGGGTCAGCTAGTAAGTAATATTTAAGAGGCTTTAATTGAAGGTGCTAGTATTATACACAATATTAGGGTCTGGAGTAACCAACTAAAATTATGCCTTAATTTTTTTTATCAAAATAAGCTTACTTTTCTTCTTTGAAGCCTTTCTGTTGTGTGATGCTTTCCCAAGACTCTTGTTAAATGTTTCTGATACGGTATTCATTATGTGGAGACTACTGTCACTACCAGCTGCTAAGAGATTGTGTCCTGTGGGCTCACAGTGGGCAACCATACTTGGTGGCTGCGAATGACCCTCCCTGAGAACAAATAAAATAATACAATTTAATTAGTAATATCTAATTTATAAAATTCTCGTGTCACAGTTTTAGTTGCCAAACTCCTCCGAAACGGCTTGACCGATTCTCATGAAATTTTGTGAGCATATTGAGTAGGTCTGAGAATCGGCCAACATCTATTTTTCATCCCCCTAAAGGGTAAGGGTCACCCTTCCTTAAAAAAAAATTATGGCAAAACAATGTTTGCCGGGACAGCTAGTTTAATTATAAGTACTTGAATACTTGAAATTTCAAGATGTAGTTTTAGTAATTAAGAGATACTTGACAAGATCCTTTATTAAACATCTACAAGTTTGGAATGAACTTTTATAGAAAAAATAATAGAGCCAGGTTGCTTATGGATTGTAGCTACAAGTGTATTTTACCATCATTAGACTGACAAAGAATATTAATGAAAAATAATCCAATATCATAAAAAAAACAACTTCAAGATCAGGACTAAATTGAAATAGGACAAAACGGGGCACCAGCTTTTAAAAAAATAGAATCATCAGAATCAGTTCACCCAGTCGAGAGCCAAGATTGAATCTAATAAATAAAAACTTAATAGTGACAAACTATAAAGAGTATGTAAAATAAATATATAAAATTGAAATTAAAATTGTTGTAAACAAAAATAAAAACATAAAAACCAACCTTTTCCTAAGAAGTCTTGCTCCACCATCAGGCATATCAAATATCCACAACTTCAAAGAATTATCTTCAGAATTTGTAACCATCAACGGCTCTGATTGCAAACACTTCAAACCAGCTATTTTAGAATAATGTGCGGATTGCACTTGCGAGAGAACTCTTCTTTCTTCTAAATCCCACATCACTATATGGCCCTCTGAGCTGCCGGTTATCATAACAGGAGCCCCATCTAATCTAAATGATAAACTGCTGACCATTCCCCAGTCATGAATGAACTCCATAACAGCTTGATTAAATTTCAGGTTGTGCAATATAACTTTACCATTTGCCAGGGCAATAGCAACCACATCTACGGCAGGGGCTGGTTCTGTGACAACCACAGGCGAATCCCAACCCTTGAAAGTAAACACCAACTTTGAAGTCCTGACATTCCATAACTGCAACTCACCTTGCTGACTTCCAAGCAATATCTTGTTCAAATATGTTGGTGGATGACATAATGTAGTTATTTTAAAACTGTCTTCATCAAAACCGAGTTCCAAGAACTGCGTCTCTTCTTTGATATCAAAGATTTTTAGCACATTTTCTTGATCAATCGATATAAGATGAATGCCGAAAGGAAACATCAAGTGTATTGCAGCAGAGTGTCCTTTGTAGACATGTTTGAGTTCACAACCGCGTCTCCATGCATAAATGTTATTTTCACTAGCTGTATAGACGTGGTAATTATCCCCGCTCATGCAAGTGATAGGCCCGGGATGTTCACCACTTACGCTCAGCAAACGAAACTTATCGCAGCCGTACGTATGGAACCATTTACCTACACTTGTACATAACAGAGTTTCACGACGTCTTTTGATAAATCTAGCAACAAATGGCACATGGGTGCTAACATAACCTAAAACTCTGGAACCGGTGAAGATCCGACTGCTTGAGCGTTCAGGCATGGTCACGAAACAAAGTGGAAACGCAGAATTTTACAATTACACTGAATATAAGTAAAAGTAGTACATTTATCATTTAAACTTTTAACATATTTCTCAAATCACAGTTAACATATTTGTTTACTTATCTCGCATGTAAAAAGTACTAAAGCACTGTACCTACTGCACGCGCGTGTACGCGTGTTTTTGTTGTTGCTGTTGCTGTCAAGTGTCAACCAGTGTCAACTGTCTAAAATGTCAAATGCACGAATACAGATTATATATTTCTACCTTAGTGATACGAACTAAGTGACGTGCAATTGGAGAGGCCTATGTCCAGCAGTGGACTGCGATAGGCTGATGATGATGATACAAAATAATGATGCCGTCCATAGACACATATTGTAGACCCAACTTAGGTAATATATATTATCGAGGGGCAGCTGCGTCCACCAATCAGAAGCATGCGTGAGAGAGACAGACCCTAATCAAACTCAGTCTCTTCCTCTAATCCGACCATGCTTTCCACCCGTTCAGCTGCCCTTTCAGTATATATGCTCTAAGGGACTCAACTTTAACTTAGTCTAAGGATTGCAGACAATATTCTGAATGAGTACTCTACTACATCATCAAAATTTATGAAAGTTATCTATATATTTTGTAGGTATTCAATTTCAGACGAAAGGAGGGATTTATCAAATCTTTTTTTAAGTTGATTTTTGCTCAGAAAATGTTTTCGGGGCACTTTGTTGGATAGTTCTATAAAATTTGAAATTTAGTTGGGAGGCTCGATGTGCGATTACTCACATCATACCATTCATACCGCCGCCAACTACTAGATCAGGCCAGTACTGTTGTATAATACTAGCCCAAGGACCCAGTTGCTATAGTTAAAGAAATAAATATTTCGGACATATCACACAACGTCATCTAGTCCCAAACTAAGCAAAGCTTGTATTATAGGTACTGGATAACTGATATAAACACATATTCTTACATCCTTTTTTTTTGTCAAAACACAAACATATATTATTATACTAAGAAACTTCGTAAAAAATATTAACAGATCATACAAACATCCGACCCGGGAATCGAACCCGAGACAGTCAAGTTCTTAACTTCTTGTACAATTTAAGAAGTGTGCTTTATATTAATACTCTATAGTTTTTTTATTTGATTAGTCGGGAATATCACAACATCAGAAACATTTGTAAATAAAAAAAATTGTTACTTCTTAATATAATTTTATTTCGATAAAACACTATTCAAAGTTACAGAAGTCCCTGACGTTTCAAATCTTCATATGTCTTACGATTGACAACATTTCCTTGTGAATCTTCAAACTCTTCGTCATTTTCTGCTACAAATCGCTCGTCTTCTTTTTGATGTTTAATTTTTTCCCATACTGGAAAATAATTAGTTAAGAATGGGTTAGGCTGCAAAATACATAGATAACTTGTATACCCATCTAGCCAAGATGAGCTCCTCTCTAGCTAACTAAAGTATGGGAATAACGACATTTTTAAAGCTAAGTCATGTTTTCAAAACAAAATATTTATTTATTATATATTTATTTATTTATTACACAGAGAAAAACAAACTGAGTTACAATCTTTGTCCCCCAAAACCTGGTTGATGGTTTGACTGGGGACAATAATACAAGAGAATAGATACGTAAGCGATTGTAGAAAGAGAATAGACGAGCAATACTTACATCATTGCTAAGAAGATTGGTTATCTCAAATTTGAAAGTCTATCAGTACCTTTTCTTTTTTAAATCACTGTGACTTAAATTTTCGCTTAAAATTTATTGGCAAAAAGTAACTAATACGTTTACTAGTTAAGATATAAATATATATTAGTAGCTAAGGTTAAAATTTACAAACAACTGTTCATCTTTATAACATTAGTATATATACTTACAAGCAAGTGCATCTTCAATCTGGGTGACATTCGCGAAATGGGCTGTATTTGGTATACCTAAACATCTCATACCGTGAGCGTGTCTCCATTCAGCAAAATGACGCTGAAAAGCTTTAGGCCCCTTATACGTGTAGTTACCGCAGATCTCGCAGGTGTAGCTGATGTTAAGCCCATGCAACTTGTAAAGCCAGTATGGGATGGGCTGTGCACAACAAAAAATTAAACTTTAATCATACAATCTAACAAAATGCACGATCTTAGGTCAACAAGAGATTTTGACTATAGGGATAGTATTGTGGTTTAAGCGGTCTTACCACTTTTTACTGCACTGGGTATTGTGGGTTCGATTCCCATATGGGACAACACTTTATGTGATCCACAGATTGTTGTACAGAGTCTGGATTTATACAGGAGTTCTTTGAATACCTTTCATGAATGTTTGTTTAGTACCTACATGCGATGTTCATACTTTACTAATATTCATGACAGATATATTATATTCCTACACAGGATATATTCCTAATGTGCAAGCTGCCTTTTTATGTAGCCTTTATGTAGCGATCCAGAAGATAAAATGCCACATAAACCTTTTCAAAGAAATAAATGACTTTTACTTAGAAGATTATACAGTCCTCGAGGTATTCTAATAGACATAGTAACTGTGTAACTTTCGTAATGTTAAATACAGAAAACTAAAACATTCAATAACAAAACGAGTCAGCAAATTAACAAAACAAGTTGGTTACGAAACAATTAAAACTATAAATAACTCGAACGTATGTGGACAAGATTCTGAGTGCATGTGTAATGTACAGACGCAACTCACACACAGAATGAAGATGCGGCATGTGTCGACCTGACCGTGCACACCGTGATACCTACAACTGTATTCTGCGCATCGACACGCACGATGTTCCGAACCGCCATAAAATTTGGTTGGGACTATTGTAAAGATAAATTGCTCTTCAAATGATATCATGATTGACATGACATAATCCATTTACTTGAATGGTATCATTTGAAGATGAATTTATCTTTACTTCTTAAACACAAATTTCGAAGCTATAATGATGTAGTCATATATGACTACATCATTATAGGTTCTGACTGGATGACTCATATAAATAGCCTTTAACTGTTCAACGCTGGATGAGGGCTTGGCCTGATGACTACTCTGACCAGGCAAATTGGTATAGGGATTTTTTAAATTTTTTTCTTGTCTATGTAATATTGACCTGTGTAGTTTACTTCCTCAGTCGCCTCTTATGACATCCATGGAATCTACATGCCTAAAACTTTACCGAGAGTGAATGTAGTACTGATCGGAGCAATAACTGCTCATGCATTACTAAACAAACATCTTTTCACTCTAGGTGTAACAGACAGTCCTCTATGCAGAGCATGCATGGAGGAGGATGAAACAGCCGCCCATGGTATCTTGGCATGTCCTGGGGTGGCAGAATACCGGGCGAGACACCTCGGATCGCCGAGGTCACTTCTAGAAGTCGTCGGCAACGCAAAGGGTCTGCTAGACTACCTGGAGGAACTGTGTTCGCAAGAATAGTGCCGATCCAATACGCAAAATAGGCGTAACAAAGTCGTCCAGTTGCGGAAACCCAGCCCGCGAGTTCAAGATCAAGAAGAGTGAATGCAGTAATATGGTAATATCCCAATCTAACCATAGACTTACCTTTCCATCCCATCCCAGAGGTAAATTCTTAGGATTGTAAGGCACTTCATCATCATCAGAGTCGACATCAGGAGCCGCAGATGCATCACTCTCATCACCGCTATCATCACGCCGTTCACCGGCCGCTCGAGCTGCACGACGTGTTACATTTTCGATAGTTGCACCGCGGGTATTGCCTGTTATATTGGCGAATCTGTGTACAGTACAATTTGTATATGTATTATTTATTTCCATTTTTATAAAAAAATACATAACTCATTTTACAATTCTCTACGCAACGCAATATTTACTTGCAGTTTTTAAATAAAAAATTGGTTATCTGTAAAGTAGGTTTACGGACGATAGTTTAACGTGACAACGTCATAACAAAACAATGATGAAATGATGAGACATAGATGCGGGGTATTAGACGTTTTCACGTCAAAAAAAAATAAAAAGAAAGAAAACGACTTCAAGAACTGGACCAAATTTTAATATGACCGCACAGGAAGCACCAGCTTTCAAATTAAAAAAAGAATCCTCAAAATCGGTTCACCCAGTCGAAAGTTCCGAAGTAACAAACTTAAAAAAAAATAAAGATGAATTGAGAACCTCCTCCTATTTTGAATTCGGTTAAATCAATATTTTTCCACATAAATTATAGTCCCAAATGGTTTTTCGGGTGTTGCCACATATCATTTTTTTTATTAACTGAATTTTTATGAGTCCAGACTTATGGGCTATGAACACAATATTTTAGACCGGTCTTTGATATAAGTTAGAACCAAAATTTATAAAATTTATTCTTAGTTTACATTTCTTTCTATATATTTCTTTATCGAATCTATATAGTAATATAAGTATAGTATAGTATCTATATAGCCGAGGATCGAACTAAGTGGCGTGCAATTGGAGAGGCCTATGTCCAGCAGTGGACTGCGATAGGCTGATGATGATGATGATAGTAATATACAAGGCTGAAGAGTTTGTTTGTTTGAACGTGCTAATCTCTGTCAGATTTGAAAAAATATTTCAGTGTTAGATAGCCCATATATTGAGTAGGGCTATATGTCATCTCGCTAAGTCAAATAGGAGCTGAGCACCAATGAAGAATGTTACAAAAACGGGGGAAAATTATTAGGCTACGGGCAATAGGAGAAGTAAATGAGGTTGCGTGGGTCGGCTAGTTTTATACAACTTTGTGAAAGTTTCATAAGATCCTAACAATAAAGAGTATAGTATTTGCAGATCATATTAAAAATTTAGATTAAAGTATTTAATAAAAAGATTTGATTGATTTACCTATATACTTGTGCTTCTATAGCAGCAATATCCTTATGCCTTTGTTGTGTTGACGCTTTCGCTTTGTTACCCCCCTTTTTTGCGACTAAAGACTTGTCTAAGGATGTTTGGCCTTTAGTACTGAATAATCTGAAAACATTTACAATAGCTTAGCCGGTAGTCCTGGGTTGAATAAATAATAATAAATAAATATTTCAGACATATTACACACAACACCATCTAGTCCCAAGCTAAGCAGACCTTGTGTTATGGGTCATAACCTTGTGTTATGACCCATACCTTACCTTGTGTTATGTGTTATGGGTCATAACACAAGGTCATACAAACATTTGGTTGGAGCCGCATACGCTACCACTGCGCCACAGAGACAGTCAATTCCCGAACAGAGCAGATAAATTCCCACCCAGAACAAATATTTATGTGATAAGCATGACTCTTTGTTCTGTCTGTGTCTGTAGTAGTAGTGTAATTTATCTACAGTCCGGATTCCATGTAACAAATTTTATAAGTTATTACTTTTTTTTTATGGAATAAATGGGCAAACGAGCAGACGTATCGCCTGATGGCAAGCGACTACCGCCGCACATGGACAACTGCCACACCAAAGGCGTCACAAGCGCGTCTGAGCCGGCCTTTGAGGGATGGGGAGTGGCGATGGGGGAGATGGGGGTTTGGGTTATGGGCCTATGGTATCCTCACTCACTCGGTAAAACACAGCGCAAGCACTATTTCACACCGGTTTTCTGTGAGGCTGTGGTATCACTACGGTCGAGCCGGCCTATTCCTGCCGAAGCGTGGCTCTCCCACGGTACTATCAAGTATATAAGGTATTATTATCTGATAAGATGACCACAATTCATAGTTTATTTTCAATATTGTCAAATAGCCTATTGCGTGGTACGTTATCCCGGCCCTATGCTCAAAATTGTTTTGTCCCTGCTAGCTCTGTTAGCTCTCACAATCAAAAATTTTTGTAAGGGGAAAGGTGGGTCCTCATCAAGATGAATTCACTCACGAAAAATTTGCTTGATAGTAATAAAATTGTTGTAAAACTTGTTCCTGGGATATCGGACTCCTACATTTATGTATTTCATAAATAATTATATGAATATTTAAGTGTGTTCTTTGTAATCCTTTCATGTAAGCTTGTACAAAGATAGAAGCTGTCTTTAACAAAAAAAATGTTTATCAACAGGCTGGTTGGTTGTTGGTAGCACAGAATCTTTCGAGTTTGGAATTAAACAGTTGTGTGAGAAAGTTATAAGATGTACTTGTTTATGACAAACCTTTGTGCTCTCTCTTCTAATGTGCCACCGCATTTTAAACCTAATGCCATAAGAGCTGACTTCAGTCTATCGAGTCCGAGTGAGGCGAGTTCTTCCCACGAGGAGAAAGCTGATAAGTCCAGATGAGCACCTATGTTAGTTAGGGCACCGCCTGTTTCTTTCTGAAAGTTATAAAATAAATATTAATGTTATAGAAATTTTATACGTAAGAAGTAACGAAGAAACACGTAATAAAGAATTATAAAAATGTAAATGCACTTAAACCTGAACAGGATGAGGTGCTATTTCTATAATAAATTAGTTTTTTATTATTATTTTTAAATGTTTATTGTATATAATTTATACTCTCGATTGTCAGCACTTGATGGAACTTCTTGTAATACATTCTAGAAATAAACTCACTTACATGTAACCATAACCTTTGAGAATGCCATAAGGCGAAACCGGTCAGGTGTAAATTGAATTAAAATAGTGGAATAAGTACAAGTGAGTTTATTTCTAGAAGTTATTGTACATATTTATTAGTCAACCAGTGCAACTTGGGCGAATATTTTTTTCTAGATTTTGCAAAACTTTTTATTGATTCAATAGAACTCGTCTGCTATTGGTCATAGCGTGCTGGTATATAGTCTTCCTTGATAAAGGAGTTATCTAACACTATAAAATCGAATCGTTGGCGAAAGTAGTTCCGAAGTTTAGCGCCTTCAATCAAACAAACTTTAGCTTTATAATATTAGTATAGATATCTCATAGATAGACTGGTATTGGTCGATGGTTTATTGGTTAGAGTATGCGACTACTGATCATCAGGTCTCTGGTTCGAATCCCAGGTCGGGTAAAAAAGTGTTAAGTTTTTCTGATTATAGAAATGCTTAATAACAGCCCCGTTCATGTCGGATAACTGTTCCATCGGATTATAAGAGTGCGGAACAGAGAGTGCACCTGTATTTGCACACACACTTGTGCATTGTAATATTCCCTGCCTAGTTGGCTGGCCTCCGTTAAGACTGGCCGCCGAAATCCGCTAGGAGATTGGATCATCATCATCATAGTTATCGTAATAATTACATAGAGAACTGTCAAATATAATACACTTACTGGCCATCCAGGAAAGGTTCCGGATTCCCATTGTTTGATAAACTCTTGATGAGCACTAGCCATCTCCTGTGCCTGGTCTAATAGAGGCTTCACTCTATTGACAAAGTCTTTCAAGTATGTTAGAAGAGCTCTGATGTAATTTCTGTATTCACTGTTTTTACGCTCACGAGGAATGTCAAAAAGGTGGTCAAATATAGCAAGATATGTGATGTAGTCCACTTTCTATAAAAAGAGAATAAAGGTTGCTGTGAAACAAGTCTATTAAGTATTAACTAAGTAAATTGCAAAATATACATAAAAGAGTTTTTTGTAAATATCTATTTAACAACCCCGGTGTTACCCATGTTTGTTTATGTACCCAGTTTTACATAAATAACCGGAATAACACTGTCTCTATAACTGACTGTATTCTAAAATAAAAGCAGCCTAAGTTACTTTTCATATCATCAGGCTCCATTAAAAATACATCCAAGCATTTCTGAGCTAAGCCGGAATATTCAGACAGACATTAATTTTATTTCTTTCTAGATGTTGTACACAACCTTTATCAAAACTATTTATTAAATCATTTTAAAAACTATTGGTGCTTTGACTTATTATAACCATTAATATTTCCCAGAAGTATATAGCATAATCCAGAAACTATAGAATAATGTTATCAACTTTATCATGCACTGGATATTAGGCCTCTCCTTAGTAAGAAGGTTTTGGTCCATTATACTAGCTTTATGTCATGTTTTCCTCCCTTGATATCAGGTCACATCTTATGTCACCCACAAGATAATTACATGAATACTTTTTTAAATACAAAATTAATATATTTACCTCAATTCCTTTTAGATTGATGTACTTTTCATAACACTCATGCAAATCTAAGTACTTCCCATAGCCCTCCTCATCAGTAAATTCAACAGGTGCTGTAAGAGAGTTTAATTTATTTAGTTCTGACACTTTACATTATAAAAAACCCTTACTTAATAATGCATATACATAATAATAATACTCACTTGTATAATCTTCTGCTGGATTTTCCCTCAATTTTGCCAATTCCTCAAACTCCACAGACATAGGGACACATATCTGAAAGAAATTGAAGTGAAACATTGTATACACTACTAGCTTTTACCTATGACTTACCATTCAAGTATTCAACAGATCAGTCCTTTTAGAGAATACAATGATTTTGCACCCTTTGATGAGAATAATTTTTAAAGAATTAGTAAAAATGTTTTTATTACTTTTAATAAAGAGTTGACTTACTATAACTTAAAAAAATATACTACCTAAAACAACAAAGTTTTATATATAATTTAAAACCCATTCTGCAATTTTCTCAGTGCACACCTACATCACATAAGAAATGTTTGTGCAATATTTCATACCTTTTTCAGTGAGTAAATTAAAAATAATAAGAAACTGGTAGACCAGTTTCTTATTTAAGAATATAATTTTACATTCTGCATGACCGAAGTTGTTTAAGAATTTCATAAAGAAATATAGAGTGTTCATAATAATAATTTTGATCATAAGCAGCCTATGAACAGGCCACTGTCCACATAGTCTACTCTTATATCTGTACTAGCTGAACTGCGGTGTTACCTGTGTTTGTTGTTGTAACCGCGGGTAACGCTGCAGGGCGAAGTTAGTCTAAAAAAAGTAGTCTAAGTTACTGTTTTCCTTTTAAGTTTTGTCTGTCTGTCTGTTTGTTCCGGGTAATCTCTGGAACGGCTGGACCGATTTTGACGGGATTTTCACTGGCATGTAGCTGATGACCCAGGGAGTAACTTAGGCTACTATTTTTTAGACTAACTTTATCCCGCGGCGTGACTCGCGGTACAACAATAACCGCGGGTAGCACCGCGGGGTTCAGCTAGTCTTGAATAAAACATGTCACAAAATTGACCTCAATAAATACTACACATTGTTGAATGTGGCCTTCTCTTTGGTTAGGTTTTGGCCTATTATATCACGGTGGCCTGATTTCCTACATATTTTGGTCTCTTTTAGGCGACTCTTTCAACACCCACAATATAGTTAGACAATAACATAATAATAATATTAGAGATATTAAAAGTGATCTATTTACCTCATTGGGATGTTTCCTGTGAAACTCTTTGATCTGCTTGAGACGTGCATAGAACTCCTGAAACTCGTTAGGTCCTGATAGTGCAGCAATCTCTTCTTTTCTTAGTCCATCTTTGTCTTCATATAGTTCTTTAAGCCTTATTGTAGATTCTACATATCTCTGAAATATACAGTCAATCATATTTAAATGTATGTCTGCTATGGCCATTGAAAAAGCTGCTAGCTAGATTGACTGATACAATACTTTTATACTTTTTTTATAATACATACAATTTATATAAATATTTACAGATTGAGCAAATATTTGATACTAGTTGTTGCCCACGGTTCCGGCAAATGGTAGCCCATGTATTATTATGAGTTATAAGCTATATTACTGCAAAGTTCATCCAAATCCTTGCAGTCGTTTTTGCGTCTAAAAGTAACAAACATCCATCCATACTTACAAACTTTCGCTTTTATAATATTAGTATAGATAGATGAGTCGGGAATTTAACCTAAGATCTCAGCGTGCAACTGCTGTACACTATACTGTACTACAGAAGCAGTAATAGTAGTTTCTTGTAACATGTATGTAAGTTACCTTATAACATATGATTGTAACAATAAATAATTGACCTTTGAATAAATATTACTACACTTTTATTACAAATAAATATTGTATTTCAAAAATTTATTACTGAATTTTATATAAAATACATACATTAAAGTACAAATTCAATAAACCGGATGGTTTTATTGAATGGGAGGCTACGAGAACACGAGTTCTGTTCTCATAGCATCCCTTTAAAGCAATATCCTAATCAGCTAGTAGAGAACAGCTAGGTTAAATCAATACATTATTAATATACTGAAAGTTACTCACATCATGTAAGTTCTTTAAACGATGATCAGCGTTTATAGTTTCTCGATGCTGAAATAATAAATATCGCTCGTTAATGCACAAGATGTATAAATTTAATGAAGATATTGATGGAAACACTAACCCCAGTCTTTTTGTGAAGAATTTCCTTGACCATAGCATCCATCGTTCTTTCCCTCTCCTCATGATAGCTTCTTTGTTGTTCTAATATGGTTTCCATGTCGCCTTTTTATGAATTGAACTTAACAATCTCAGTTTGCACACTGCACACAAAAGCTGAATAATTAGAGGCACGTAAATATTTCCTCTGACATTTAAGCATAACCAAAACTAAACCAAACCAAACATACGAAAACCATAGAGGCATAGAATAGAATAGAGTACATACCATGGAATTTAGTCGAATAACTAATTACATACATACAGGTGTCCCAGAAAGAATAGATAGTCCTGGATCGCATATTTTTTGTTGTCTTTACTGTATTTACATGTATACCACGGCCGCAAATTAATTAAATTTGTTGCGTTTTTGGCGTTATCTTATTCCTCACAGACAATCTTATTAGAAATGCAGTAAATAGTATAAGCACCAATTGGATTTATTTTTGTTTTTTTTTGTACGTCAGATAGCTGTACTACTAAGCGCTCCAGGCTTATCCATTCTTTCAGGGATATTCTGTTTAACAAAGCATGTTGTGGTTCGATCTTTGACATGAGTTATGTTTTCTAAAATAACGCCGTAGAAAAGATATTGTTTAAAAGTCTAAATTCACTTTTTTCAAGACTATGTGGCAACTTGGCAGGTGCCAATGTGCAACAGAGTGGTGGTCAACTGGTCACCATGCTTATTGCGAATGCAGACAATGCAGCATGGTAACCCACACTAAGATCAGATGCTTCTGAATCATTGGGCGTCCGGTGTCGCAGTCACCAGCGATACACGAATGCTATCATTTTAGGTTGGTCTTCTGTGGGAAGGTAGTACCACCCGGGCTGTTATTGCTAAAAACAGCGTGGCTCTACTATGTTAATAATTTTTGCCAACTTCAAAATAACGTTCATTATAATTAACTGATAAAAAATATACATTTAAAAACATTAAGCAGCCTGTACTGCACTTAGGGATAGAATACCTTTGTAATAGTTAAAGAAGTTGGATGAGTAGTACTGGAGATTACCCTGACTGATCAAATAATCTCAAAAACTTTTCCCTTTTTAAAATAATAGCATAGATAAACATGTTACGTCAGACCTGACCACGTATCTTACTAACACGTTTTCTGAAGACTTCGCCTCTCTATTTAATTTTTCCAATCAGATTTCTCGACTCTGGTTGGCTAACGTCAGCGTCTGTCAGTTTTCTAGTACACGTTCTCTATTTATCCACAGCAATTTTACAGTGAGTAGTGACCACAGGTAGTGACCGGTGTTTAGATATAACGGTGTTGGTGATTTAATTTATTAATCATGATCTGTTTTACATGGATCAATAACTATCAATCAATTATTTTAATAGTAAGTTCTTTTATCACCTATGTTCAGTCGGATGTGCCAAGACCTCGGGGGGTTTCTTTATCTAAAGCACCCCTATATTCACCGACTAAAGACTTCACCTGCTTCGATGGAACGATGACTATACCGTTTAGTTATGTAAACGACGATTACTGCGATTGTTTTGATGGCAGTGACGAACCTGGGACATCAGCATGTCTTAATGGTGTTTTCCATTGTACAAACGCCGGTCATCGACCGCAAAATATACCAAGTTCCCGAGTCAACGATGCTGTATGTGACTGCTGCGATGGAACTGATGAGTACGCATCGACTGTAACGTGCAGCAACACCTGTGAAGAACTTGGCAAGGAGGCTAAAGCTGAGGCCCAAAGAATTGCAGAACTGTACAAGGCGGGTAGTCATTTACGTTTAGAATTAATTGAGAAAGGTAATTCAATACGAAATGAAATGGCAGAACAACTTTCACAGCTTGAAAAGGATAAAGCTGAGGCTGAAAAGATTAAAGAAGAAAAAGAGCTTTTAAAGAATACTCTAGAGTCTAAGGAGAATGATGCTCTAAAAGTGTACAGAGAAGCAGAGCAACTTGAAAAACAAAAGAAAGCTGAGCAAGAAAAGCAAAATACAATTAAGGAAGCGATGGAGCATTTTGATAAAATTGATTCAGACCAAGACGGACTGCTAACAACAGATGAAATAAAAGCATCTAATGTGTTTGATAGAAACAAGGATGGAGAAGTGAATGAAGAAGAGGTAAATTACTTCTTTGGTGAAAAAGAAAGTATAGATAAAAATACTTTCCTTGAGAACACTTGGTCATTGGTGAAATTGGCAATGATGGAGCAGGCTGATGTTAAGCCTGGTTCAGAGGGTGAAGATATGGAGCCAGCTGAAGAAGGTGATGAAGAATCTGTGGCTGATTTAGACAATGAGGATCTTGAACAAGAAGAAGATGGTGATGACCATGGTGATCCAGATAATGCTGACCATGAACCTGAAGATGCGCCAGTCCAGCCATCTGTCTATGATGATGAAACACAGAAGTTGGTAGATGCTGCTACTGAGGCTCGACGTGAACATACAGAAGCTGAACACACTGTTAGAGAAATAGAGTCTAATATAAGGAAAATTCAACAAAACCTAGAAAAAGATTATGGTTTACAACAGGAATATGCTACTTTAGACAACCAGTGCTGGGAGTATGAAGACAAAGAGTATGTTTACAAATTGTGCCTCTTCCAAAAGGTAACTCAAAAATCTAAGAATGGTGGTGCCGAAGTTGGGCTTGGAAATTGGGGAGAATGGGGTGGTCCAAGCCACAATAAATACTCTGTAATGAAATACACTAATGGTGTTGCTTGCTGGAATGGCCCTAATAGAATGACAACTGTAAATGTTGGTTGTGGATTGGAAACCAAACTCTTATCTGTCACAGAACCATATCGCTGTGAATATAAGATAGAGTTTATAACGCCAGCTGCTTGTGATGATGTCAGTAATGCCCCAGAACACTCATCCCATGATGAACTTTAATATAGTAACTCTATTTTTTGTGATGTGTTTAACACTTAAGTTGAAGAATGTAAAACTGTTTTTTGTCATATTTCGATAGGAATATGTCTCAAATCTTTACACTCTTTTTAGATGTGAAATATTCACGTACTGCAATAAACTTGATTAATATAGCATGATTAAGTAGAATATATCATAAAGTAGTAAATTTATTTTCATTTAAGTGGAAGTGTTTGTTGTTAATATAAAAGAAATTTTTGGTGTATACAATGATTTTTTGTCAGTGTTTCTGGTCTAAAAAACTGAAATTGTAAACATGCTTTATTTTTCTTCACATTCCTCCCACAAGGCTGTTTTAGTTTGAATAGAAAATGAAAAGAATAGAAATGAAGAGAACAAAAAACATTGTGAATGATCAATAAAATTATTGTTTTAATATTACCCACTTGTTTGACATTATTCCTAATATAGATTTTTCTAACAAGAGTAAAAAATCAGAAACATGTTTTATAGTAGATACAGCTAGTGCTTCAGTTTTATTATGATTACGATTAGTATAATAATTATGATATTAACATTACTAAAATAATGGACAAAACTTATTTCCTTGTAGTTAAAATGTAACAAATATGTTTTTAGTATATGTCTGAGCCAGATAGCAACCATTTAGCTGAGTTGCCCACTTGAGATGGGTAAAAGAAATTGTTATCTATATGTATTGTGGTGTATGATTGTGAAAATTGGTCTCAAGCACAGAAAAACGAATTAATAGTTCTCCTCTTCTGTGGTCTCAAGTATAGTCTAGTTTTGATATAAAATAAAATATGTTCATTCGTAAGTTTTGTTAAAATGGTGCAAAAGTGAATATACTTACATCAAGCCACAATGTCAGTTTACGGCCACTGTTTTAATGTGCTAAATAAGCCAATAAACTAAATATAATTGGTTTAAAAAATGTCATTAATTTTATCTGTTAATAAGAGATTAATAAATACAAATATGCCTAAAATAATTTTCAATTATGTATTTGAATGTTTTTGTCATTCATATTATTTTGTGTTTTTAAACTCAGTAGGTAAATTATTATTTGATATCTATTTAAAAAATGTAAAGGATATTTAGTTTGTTATTAATAGAAATGCTATTATCTTGACATTAAGTAGCTTATTCCGCCAAGTGGCCGCTAACTGAAGGTGGCCGCAATACCGGCACAACGATCCTACTTTGCACAAAGTTTTTTTCTTAACTTCGATTAGTATTTCATCCTCTATTTAAGTAACTGTAATCAGTTTCATGAACCTAAAAAAAACAATTTGGCAGTCTAATTAAATTTTGCATGTTGAAGTTCAAACAAAGTGTAAACTAAACTGAAGTTGTTCATTTTAAACAATAACTAGAATTTACAGGTGTTGGTAAATGTTTGAGAAGTAAAGTTTTATAGGTGAGCTAGCTGAGCCTCGCGGTCTTCCTCTACAACTATAACCGCGGAGCGGAACTAGTCTAAAAAGCCTAAGTTAGTCCTTATATCAACAGCTATCTGCCAGTGAAAGCCCCGTCAAATTCGGTCCAGCGGTCCCAGAAATTTGCCGAAAAAAGCTAACAAAGATTTAAAAAATAGATGACTCTATTCTATGTAAATAAATAAATATTTTGGACATTTCAGTGGTCAACCAGAGTGCATTAGCGGGTGAGAGGCTGGCGCGGGCGCTCGGGTCTTGGCGTCTGCGTATTCACGTGCCGAACGAGCTACGAGTGTCATTGTCATTGCACATGTGTTTGGTCGTCCTCAAACTTTGCTATGAATTTAGAAAAAATGGTTGAAGATTTGCTGTTATTATTGGAAAATTCATACTTGAAATGGACATTTCAATATATGAAGTTGGCACACACGATTTAAATAAAGGAAGAGAAGAGTTTGGAGAATTTTTTGTATGCAGTGTGATGATGTACTGCAGATATAAATTCTTCCGTTTTGATCCAAGGCGATTGACGATGCTTCGGCGGGTAAATCAAAATGGTTTAGAACCCACTGTGGTTAGCGGTACGGGTGGACTAAGCTTAGCCATTAGAACCACCCGCGCCCGCCGCATGAAGAGGCGCGGCTCGCGAGAGACTGTGAACGCAACTGGCGTCTGCATGCATTTTGAATTACACGCGCCCGCGCTAGCTATCATACAAACATTTAGTCCGACCCGGGAGTCGAACCCAAGCCCTCATGCACAGCAGTCACATACGGTACCACTGAGCCACCGAGGCAGTTAAAGTAAGTACTCTATAAACTTTCATATGCAAACAGCGAAAAGTAGTTAATTTTGAAATTACGAACAGACGCTGCAATTTCATTTCTTTGTTTACATAATTTAAAACTAAACAATAGTTGCGTAGTGGTTAACATAGATAAGAATTGGTGGTCAAGGCGGTCACATCGCTTCCTACTAAGGTGAGTGTTGTGGTTTAGATCACCTCTTGCGACAACACTTTGTGTGATCCACATATCGTTGTTTTGAGTCAGGGTGTTCTTTATGTCGATTTCATGCACGAGTAGAAGAGTAAGCCAGATTGTTCAGTATCTGTTGTAGGTGCTGCAGCGTCTCTACCATACTCATGATGTCAATGTCGTTCGCAAATCGCAAGTGAAAGATGTATTCGCCATTGATACCTATTTATGCCTCGTTTTTTCCTGTATAGCGTCTTACAAGTTCTCCATTGCATTTGTGAACAATTTCAGGAAAATTACATCCCCTTGTCTCACTCCTCGATGCAATGGTATGTACCTTGTTTGCTGATTTCCTACTTGGTACAGCACTTGGATGTAGTCCTTATAGAAGGGAATTTTTTGTACATTGAGAACATTTTACTATCGGCACACGGTCAACTTATATCAACTTCTGAAACAACGTCTAAAAAGTTCTAGATAAAAAATTGCGCCTTTCAGGTATCATAGGACTCTTCACTGGCAAAGGCGACACATGTTGCAATCGGAAGAGTGTATTGGTAGTAATGTAGTAATCAGTTGTAAAGACAGAGCTTGAAAGTAGACCTAACTGGAATGATGGCAATCACCAAATTTTATTTGCCTACTATACTTTTGGTTTTGCAAACAGGTATAGAAATATTTTTAATTAGTAAAGGGACAAGTAATTATTTGGTCTACTCTCAAGCCGAACAGATGTCGCCTTTATGGAAGTCCTCTATCCACTATTCCTGATTCCTGACGAATTTAGCACTTTTGAGTAGTTGTCATTCACTCTCCAACTAAACGGTTCAGCTAAATGCTTACACCGGTCTTCTGTAGACTGTGAAACCGTTACTCTGACCGAGTCGGCTCACATATGTGATGATTGTGATGGTTCTCTCAAGATAATATTGTATACTGCCTGTATAACTGTCACTCTGGTCTAATAGTTGGCATATGTGACTATCTGTGAAGAGGTCTCAGGTTCAATTCCTGGGTTGGGCAAAAAGTGTGTTGGGGTTTTTAAAAGTAGTTAGTAAAAAAGTATTTCTGGGATGCAAATTGTTTTAAACATTTTTACGGATGACATGCTAATAATAATTCGTTAAAATAAGTATTGAATCTAAACATCTTTGTAACATAACGTCAGTAAAGTTTTACTTTTATTTAATTACTTAGAGCATATATATACCTGAAGGGGCAGCCGAACGGGCGGAAAGCGTGATCGGAGTAGAAAAAGAGAGACACTGAGTTTGGGTAGTGTATGTTTATCTCACGCCAGCTTCTGATTGGGCTTCTGATTGGACCGTCTTCTGAAAAAACAAAAAATATCGTAAATTTATTTACATGGTAAAAGTATCTCCAATTTTTAAATAATTACCAACATCTGTTTAGTACCTTTCTGTCATTTTTGACAAAATGAACGTCAATAGTCAACGTCAACTGTCAACACAAATGTAAATAGAAAATGCACGTGTATCGGTGTGTTGAAAATAATTTATTGTATAAGTGTCTGGTGTTTATAGTCTTTCAATATTATACTAAACCTCGTGAGAAATAATATTGTGCCAAAGATGGATGTAGAAGAAATAGTTTCTCAATCTTGTTACTCAATGTTAAAAGGCAAAATTGATGATAAAATAATTAAAGCTTTAAAAACAATGGGGATAGAAAAACCAACACGAATTCAAGTTGAAACTTTACCTTATTTGCTTCTCGGCCAAGATATCATTGGTGCAGCCAAAACTGGAAGTGGGAAAACTTTAGCATTTTTAATACCAGTAGTGGAGAAATTAATCAATTTCAAACTATCTGTTAAAAAAGGTAACAAATTCAGATCGACTGTGTAGATAAAACTTAACAATACATTTTTGTTATTCCCAAACAAATTATAGTATATATTTATTTCTCATCAGGCACTGGATGCATAATTTTGTCACCTACAAGAGAGTTGGCTTTGCAAACTTATAAAGTTTTGGAAAAGTTACTGGCTTCCATTGATTTGTCATGCTGTCTTATTGTTGGAGGAGAAAAGAAAGCTAAAGATGTTATAAAATTAAGAAAAGGTAAGATACTTTTCAGTATTAATAACTCCACACAATCTCTCACACAGAGCTGTCTCATTTCAAATTAAGTGAAGTCTGTATTGTGGGAACTAATCAGCTGATAAGCATACATATATATTTCTATGTACAGGCAACCTTGAAAGTACCTTACCATTTTAATGTTCCAAAAATTCATATACAATGGTATAAATAGCTTATTAAGTTAAGCACCAGAATTGAATGATCTTAAAAGTTTAAAATTGACTGAACAACATAATACAAAAGTAGCTGAAAGCTATAATGTCAAAAGTAACTGAACAACATTATACATTCAAATTCATTGCACCCGTCGCTCTGATACATGCAGTAAAGACCATTGTAAAAAAGGTTTTAGCAACACCTAATAATCTTCCTACAATTAGGATCAGTTGACTTTCTTCTTGTTGTTGACCTTCAAAATCTGTAGATTATTTTTGTTTAAGTTAATTCTCTTATATGTCATAAGTATGTGATTAACATAAATGTACTAAACTATATTAAACTATATATAATTATATCTATATATTGTTAAAGCATTGAATAGTATTCTCCTACAAGTATGTTTTCGCATTAGTAAATAAATACCTAAACACACATAACTGAAAATTCAACAAGTCATTAATGTAAATATATTAATTAAGAATTACTTGGACAGTCAGCAGTGCCTGAACTGATTATATTGAAATTATGTATGTAAACAGGAAATTTATAGCTTAAATTAAAATCAAGCATTATGGTGATTTTCCTCAAAGAGGTTTTCTTATAACATAGCTGGTTTGCTATAGCAAGGAATACTAAAAAACAGATTAAAACAAATATTTAAGGGGCTTCCATACTATAGATAGACAATACACTTTTTTTTTCTCAATTTTTCACAATTTTTTTCTGCGGGTAGTATTGCTTTGCACATCTAAAATTTGAAGCTCTATTTTAAATTACATTTAAAATTGTTTTTAATATATTTTATGCAATCCTATGACTTGCATAACTAACTGACATTTCCATCTGCCGGTGCAAGTGTTGTTTATCCGTCCAATACAAGTTTTGTTATTACACAAGTACTATGGAGTCCCTGCTGAAGGCCATCACTGACATGAATGAGCTATTCAACACCCGAATGGCAGAGTTTGAGTCAAGAGACAGGCTCCAAAAGGATACCACCTCATCGACACTACCCACCAGTCTGGAGACGGAGTTTTCAACATTTAAGAAATTTGTGATTCAGGCCCTCAATGACCTCCAGCAGCAAGTTCAAATACTGGTTCAATCTGCAGACAGCTTAGAGACCCGTAGCCGCCGGAAAATACTACTATTTCATGGTGTACCCGAGGAGAAAAATGAAGATGTTACATCAGCGGCAAGTAAACTCCTTAACGAGAAGTGTAAGTTGAGTGGTCTTTCTACCCAACACATAAAAAGGAGTCAAAGGATGGGGCGAGTTTCATCATCTGGTAAGCCCAGGCCTATACTAGTAAAATTCCAACAAGTTGCAACTAGAGATTCTGTGTGGTATGCCGAAACCAATTCGAAGGGCACTGGGATAACTGTTTCTGAGTTTTTAACCAAACCTAGACACGATGTCTTTATGTGTGCACGTCAAAGGTTTGGCATTGCCAGATGCTGGACCCGGGAGGGAGTGATCCACATTACAGGTCCTGACGATAAAAGGCATCGTATAACGACACTACGTGAACTTTACGCTATTAGCGATAATGCAGTAAAGCCGGTAGCAGCTGTCAAAACAACTGTGATTAAGACCAGGCGTGCCGCTAAGAAATAGTAATAAATGTTGTTTTCATCATGACTGTCTTCAGAATAGCTTTGTACATAAGATGTTTGGTTGGCCTTGGTGGCTTGAGTTGTTACATAACATGCACTTTGGAGTACCTCGTCTACACACTCTATGCGTATAATACGATTGATTACCCTATTCCATCTAATTATTGATTTTAAAATAAACGCGAGTGTACATAGGTACGTCAAGCAGGCTTTGTCGAGCTGTCATGAAAGTCACAGTCACATGTGGTCACATGTGACAACGGGGCTGCGTTCCTGTTTACGTGTTGTGATTCTCTGCATTAATGTGATTTGGATACTGGCCTTTTAGTGATACCTCTTTGAATTGTGTATTTTTAACTCTAATTTTTCTTCATAGTTTTAAAATTAATTTTAATTTTATTTCTAAATTGTTATTGATCACTATCAGCTCTTAATTTTGTTTAAGTTCAGCAAAACTTTTCTATCACTAAAATAAAATTTAAGTAGATAACATACAACCGGCAGTCGGATTAAATGAATAAATATTCTAATATTATATGCAAGTTATATATATATATATATATATTATAACCATTTAGCAGTTATTAACATTTATAATTATATTTATTAACTTATTATTTTAAATTGAACCATATTTTTTTCTTCTTTATTTTTTTGTTATTTATATAATAGACTGATAATGTCAACCGTAGTTAATAGTGACACTGATGAATATTTTTCGGCAACCAGCGATGATGCCAGCTTCTCTAGTACACCTTCACTGGCAGATACCATCTCGAATCAATTCTCTGATGTTCCTAGGAATTTCAATGTCGTTCATTTGAATGCCCAAAGCATTCCGGCACATTTCTCTGATATGCTGACAACCTTCGACTGTACGAATGTCCACGCAATTCTTGTATCGGAATCGTGGCTCAAGCCATGCCTGTCCACGGTATCGTACTCGTTGCCAGGCTTTCAGCTTGTAAGGAATGATCGAACTTGTGGACGTGGCGGTGGAGTTGCCATATATATCCGATCTCACATTCCCTTCTCCATAGTGAATATGTCTTCTCAGCCCCCACCCACAAATGCTGGCGAGCATTTATTCATTGAAATCCTTCTTCACAATACAAAACTACTTCTCGGTGTATTTTACAGTCCCTCCTTACGAGTAGACTACTTTTCCTCACTCGAAATACTGTTAGAAAATCTAACTCCTTCGTACAGTCATACTATAGTCATGGGTGACTTTAACACTTGTTTACTGAAAAATGATTCTCGCTCTGTCAACCTTCGACATGTTACTGATTCCAGTAATCTCTCCATTCTTCCATTAAATCCCACACATAATCGCCCAAACCGTAATCCTTCTCTCTTAGACCTTATCCTTGTGTCCTCTGTGGAGCACGTTGCCAAACATGGTCAGTGCTCTGCAGATTCATTTTCCTACCATGACCTTCTCTTTCTTTCGTATCTCACTCGCACTCCTAAACTTAGATCTAAAATAATTTCGCAGCGCAATTTTCGAGATACGAATGTCAAAAATCTTTGCATAGATGCCGAAAACATCGACTGGACTCCTGTTTTTGATTCACAATGTGTAGATGAAAAACTTGACTTGTTCACTAAAAAATTGATGTGTTTGTATGACAAACATGCACCGATGCGACAAATAAAAGTAAAACATCTGCCTGCACCCTGGCTTACTGAGGAAATAAAGGAGGTTCAGAGAGGGAAAGCGAGGGCTCAAGCGAAGTATAAAAAAAACCCGACAGCATCAAACTGGGAAAAGTTTATATCTATTAGAAATCACTGCAACAAGATGTGTAGGAATGCTCAGCGCCGACATATCCACAAATCTGTTGAAGACGGAGACCCAGTTAAGGTCTGGAAATTTCTCAGGTCATTGGGGATCGGCAAGTCTCGTCCTGCTTGTTCTTCAAAAGATGTTGATATCGAATCCCTTATTTCACATTTTTCTGCTTCCTCCAACTACGGAGGAGCTATCAAGACTACAACTCTGAATAATCTTTCTTCTGTGCCGACTCCTGACTGTTCCCAATTTCTTTTGAGTCAATTTGCAGCATGTGATGTTAGGAAGAGCATAATAACAATAACCTCTAATGCCGTAGGAAGTGATGGCATCAGCCGTAACATGGTGCTTCCTATCCTGGATGAAATCCTTCCCATAATTTGTCATATTTTTAATTATTCCATATCCATCAATACATTTCCATCTGCATGGAAAATGGCCCAAATTATTCCTCTTCCAAAGAAACGCAATCCGTCCTCCATATCTGATTACCGCCCCATATCTATCCTTCCTTTTTTCTCCAAAGTCCTCGAGCGTCTCATTTACACCCAGCTAAGCTCATTTCTTACGAGAAATTGTCTCCTTAATCCTTTCCAATCTGGTTTTCGTCCAGGCCACAGCACTACCACAGCTTTAGTCCACATTACGGATGATGTGAGGTCAGGCATGGACGAAGGTAAGCTAACAGTTTTCACTTTGCTGGACTTCAGCAATGCCTTTACCACAGTTGACTTTGATGTCTTACTGGGTATATTGTGTTCACTTAACATATCTCCATCAGCAATTGACTGGTTTCGTAGTTACCTGTACGGTCGCCAGCAGCGTGCTTGTATCGATAATGTTTACTCCTCTTGGCGTGCAACATCTGCAGGTGTACCTCAGGGCGGCGTGCTATCACCATTACTTTTTGCAATTTTTATTAACACTATCACTAAACAATTACTTTCTTCCTACCATCTTTATGCAGATGATCTCCAAATTTACACACAAGCCACTCCAGACAGTATAGCGCAAGCAGTGGATGTCATTAATAGAGACCTGCAGCATATATGCAACTGGAGCACGGGATATGGAATAAATGTAAACTCAAACAAAACACAAGTAATGATAGTGGGTAGCTCCAGGTTACTATGTACAATAAACTTTGAGCGGATACCACATGTTTTTTGCAGCGGCTCGGTTATTCCATACAGTGATAAAGTTAAAAACTTAGGGATATATATGGATAGGTATCTATCCTGGGGTCCTCAGATTGGGGAAGTTAGCCGTAAATTATTTGCAGCAGCAGGATCTATGCGAAGGCTACGGAATTTTCTTCCTATTACCACTAAAATTGCGCTCGCACAATCTCTTCTACTTCCCATCCTTGACTATGCCGATGTCAGCTATCTAGATCTCACCGAAGACCAACTGAATAAACTTGAGCGACTTCAAAATCTCTGCATTAGATTCATATT
The DNA here is from genome assembly GCA_905220595.1 of Spilosoma lubricipeda. Classification (NCBI taxonomy): domain Eukaryota; kingdom Metazoa; phylum Arthropoda; class Insecta; order Lepidoptera; family Erebidae; genus Spilosoma; species Spilosoma lubricipeda. Next base: position 9,572,697 of record HG992285.1, on the reverse strand, counting down.
TGGATTACGTAAATATGATCATATTTCTGAGTTTCGTTCTAAGCTCAGGTGGCTACCAATACGCTTTCGCCGGAACCTACATATTCTTTCTCTTCTATACAGTGTCCTGTTTCATCCTCACACACCTATTTATCTTAAAGAACGTTTTGGGTTCTTAAAAAACACACATTGCAGGGACCTGAGGTCGTCAGAGAATTTAATATTGAAAATGTCAAAACATTCAACTCAGTTTGCAGACAGGTCTTTCACTGTGCAAGCTGTAAGACTTTGGAATAACTTGCCTGAGACAATTCGACAAGCAAAAAATTTGCCTATTTTTAAAAAGCTGTTGAAGGACTACTATTTGTCATTATGATATATTAAATGGATCTATGTTCGTATTGTATGTATATAAATTGTATGTATGTATATGTAGGTATATGAATTTATATATATGTATGTGTGTGTTACTGTATGTATGTGTGTTATGTGAAAGTGAGTAGGTGTTATTTTTGTTCATGATTGTTTAAATGATATTTTTAACCACTCAAGTAGAGAATTAAATGTGTTGCTTGTATGTAAACTACCCAAAAACTTTTGGATACTGAAAATCCGTGTCTTGGTTGTCTGGAAGAGATCGCCGTGAGCGATAAGACCGCCTATTGTAACATTTGCATATTTTGTAACTCATCCTTTGTTTTCTCTTTATAATTTTGTATGTATACAATAAAGATATAAATAAATAAATAAATAAATAATACAGAACAAATGTTATTACATATTGTTCAATTCAATATCAACTGCAACATCTGTGTTGCTTTTCCATCTGAGCATTGAAATGCAGTGTACTTTATCATTGTACTTTACAATGGTAAAGTACACTTCATACATATTATACTGCTGTCAAACTTCTTACATATTTTCCTAACATTGATATTTTCTTCATATGGTCCATCTGAAAGTGCTTATATTCCAAAACGAGACTTAGAACCACGCAATGTAGAATTCTATAGTAGGTTGTTACAACATGCAGACTTAGACTTTTATATTTTACTGCTTTGTCAGTATAAGTTCATAGGCCCTTGCTAAACAGATAGATAGATAGAAAACTCTTTATTTGTACACCATACAACATATTTAAAATAGAGTACAGAAAATGACAAATGCACAAATGTAATGTACAAAGGGCGGCCTTATTGCCAAAAAGCAATCTCTTCCAGGCAACCTTAGGATGGATAAAAATGTATCGGAGAGACAGTAGTTGACGGTGCGGTAGTTTTGAAGAATTATAATTTTGTAATGAATATAACTAGAAACACACATATCTATATACACACAGATACACATTAACATACATACATACCCATACATGGCAATAACTTAAACTAATCAATTATACTACAATTACATTAAATATACATATTCGTGATTGACTCAGTTATGTTGTATAATATTCCTGAACCATTTTCTTTAAACTATGTACTGTTGGCGCTTTTCTAATGTATATCGGCAATGCATTCCATAAGCGTACAGCTTCAACCGTAAAGGATTGGTCATAGAATTTTGTAGAATGCAGAGGCATCTCCAGTCCCAAATCTTCAGATGACCTTAGACATTTGTCATGTGTGTCATTGAGGAACTTGAATCGTTCTTTGAGGTAGAAGGGGGCTTTAGGATTAAACAAGATGTTATAAAGGAAGATAAGGATATGAGTATTCCGGCGAGAGCGAATTGGAAGCCACTTGAGCATTTGAAGGAATTCAGTTTTCTGAATAGACAGCTGATCGGCCAAATGGACATTGTGCAACTATAATACTTCTTATTCTAACTATTTTATGAGTTCCACCATAAAAGTGAATATAATAATGATAGGAAAAGAGTACATTAAGGTTCTGATGTGATTATGTTTTGCAGGAGCAAATATTGTAGTGAGTACACCCGGCCGACTACTAGACCATCTTCAAAACACTGAAAACTTCAATTGTAATAACTTGAAAATCTTAGTTCTGGATGAGGCTGACAAACTATTGGAAGCAGGCTTTGAAAAACATATTACTGGTATTATTCAACTGTTACCAAGTGAGTAATTAATGTCTTAAATAGTAGGTAAGTTAATGTCCTCGTACTGTCAACCTCGAAAGTAGCTGACCATTTATAATTCATCTACAATCGTAGCATACAAGGCCGACTCTTTAATAATAATAAGGTTTATGTATAATAATTTTATGAATTTCTCTTATGTATACTATATACTGAGACTACATAAAATAGGGACACATTAGATAATAGTTTGCGCTTGAACAGTCGTCAGCGCCTTCCACCCGTTATAACAACAAACAATACACTAACACAAGTTCGACAGCACTGTTGGCCTAGTGGTTAAAGCGATTGCCCCTCCATTTTCAGTAGAAAACGGCGTGGTGGCGCAGTAGCGCTGAGTGTTGTGGGTACAAACCCCACCTGGAACCATCCTTTGTGTGATCCTATTTATATAAGTTATTTATATGAAAGAAGTTTATACTATTTATATAGGCTTATTTAAAAACTTATTTACAATTTTGATGTGAAACATCTGATCCATCTAATGAGGGATAGATATCCGTTGGGTACGTAATCGTAAAATTGAAGTGATAAGTATTGGTTCCTTGTCCTTTTACGTTATCTTTTAGAATAATCGATTTCTTGAAATTGTGGTTCTCACTCTGATAAAGACTCTATTTTAAATTGTTTTAGCTAAAAGACAAACAGTCCTATTTAGTGCAACTGTAGATGAAAATGTGAAGAATTTAGCAAGATTAGCAATGAGAACGGATCCTATTTTAATATCAGCTACTGATAAGGAAACATCCACTGTGTCTGGACTGCATCAGGGGTAAGTAAGCTTCTTTAATGTATTGGTACGTGTTGAATGGATTCGAGAAATAACCCTTCTGACGTGTAAAAGAGACTTTATTAAAAATACTCACTAGTGCATTCTAGTAACTACTCGTACATACAACGTCGTTCACGGTACCAAGAAAGCGCTCGAAACAACCGCGCAACAATCATTATATATTCGACGCTATGTATAACGATGTACGGTTCATTATTCAACCTCAGGAAATCAACGAGAACTTTCGGATGTTTAAGCGTGTGTGTGTGTTGTGTGCGTGTAGTATTTGTTCTGGTATAATCTTTCTTCCTAACAGTATTGTTAATTCTTCTCTCGTTCATGTGGTGATGGATGAAGAATACGGATTGTCAACTCACCTATTCGTCCGGGTGGGTGTCTTAAGAGCCGACTAAGGGACAACCTCACTGTAAAAAGAGAAGGAAGGCTTGAAACAAACCCTATGCCAACTCGTCTCGCCAGCGTGATATAGTACGCCAAAACCTCTTTCCTAAGAAGAGGCCTATGTCGAAGAGTAGACTATTAAAGACGTGTTGACGTGTTAATTTTAATAACCACCAACCACAATTGGTTTATTTATATAATATAATTATATATAAAAATAATGAAATCATCCATCATCATCATCAGGGACATCCATCTACGATGAACCATGCGTTATATTTCTGTTTTAATACAAGTTTGAAATCCAATAACGTTTTTTTTTCTTTAAGTGAAGTAATTGATAGTTTAATAAAATCACAAACCCCGCAGTCACGCACAGTGCTCGCCACGAGCAAGTGTCCTGTACACTTGCTCGTGCTCCCTACGAATGTTACGTTACGCCGCAATGTTTTAGGTCAGTCGTCACTTTAACGAGTCTAAAATTATTTATTAAATGGACGTACTTATGCAACAAGAAACCAATTGACACACATTCCAAAATCGAGATAATTATTCTTAGGTATCTCCTTATAGAATCCTTAGGGTCCTTATCTCGATTTTGGCATGTGTTCATTGTTACATAAGTAGGTCCAAATGAGTTTTCGATCCAAAATGATAAAAGGTTGAACTTACAGCAGTCTTTTTTCTCAACTGAAGTAACTAAGCATTGTTTTTATGATTTGTATTAAAATTACGGTCTGTTTTTAGGTACTACATTTGCCCAGTAGAGGAAAGAATGCCATGGTTATATAAAATGTTGAAAAAAAGCCGTAAACTAAAAGTGATGGTGTTTTTCTCATCTTGTAAATCTGTAGATTTTCATTATGAGTTCTTCAAGGAACATTGTAAAGCATCTGTGATAAGTATTCATGTAAGTATTGAGTATGTTTTTTTAATGTCAAAATAGTGTCCTAGGTATAATTGTGTTAATAGGTGTTTTACTGCTTTTACATCTACTTAAACTAAGAAATAAAATTGAAGAGTCTGTTTGTAATTTAAAATTCACAGCTTTCACTATATACCTACATATGAACGTATAATACGGTACTTACATGTTTTTTTTTTTATAATTTTTGTCTGTCTGTTTGTTCCGGCTACTCTTTAACGGCTGGACGATTTTGTCGGGACTTGCCCCGCGGTTGTTATTGTAAAGGTACAACCAAAAACGCAGGGCACAGCTAGTTATTAAAAAAATAATCAAAAATAATAAAAACCTTACTCATAAACAAATATAATGTGTTAGTACGCTTGTACTACGATCAAGCCGATTGGGTTATCAAACCATCTAATCTGATATCCTTCCGGCTATAGATCCAGTATAAGACCTAACAAACAGGAAATATACATATGTACGATAGGAAAGATACCACGCTAATTGCAGTTAAAAATTTGATAATGACACTAATTTACCTAGGTGTTATTGTAACATCTGACTTTTTAAACAAAGGAAACTTAAGTCCAAACATGCGCAAGCGTTTCAGCTGTGAGATTAATGTATCGCAAATGTTTCTTGTTTTGAACCGACTTCATTACTGTTTGTTAAGTTAGACTTTAGCAGATATAGATTCAGTTTTCAGGGTCAAGTCATATACCAAACTAACCGACTTAGTGTGCGTCTCTTATGGACTATTTTATTTTTCGGTTTTTCATCGTAGTTCGATGTTAAATAGTTTAAAGCCTTTTTTCAATAAATAGGGTATCCAAAACTAAATCAGGTTTTCAATACGTACCAGTAGTTTAAGAGATAAGTATGTTTAAGTAATGAAACTTTTCAACTTTATATACATACTAGTTGTTGCCCGTGGCTCCGCCCGCGTGTATTTCGGTTATCGCGGCTAATAATAACCTATGTGTTATTCTGATGTATAAGCTATATTACTGTAAAGTTTAATCCAAATCAGTTCAGTAGTTTTTGCGTGAGAGAGTAACAAACATTCATCCATCCATCCATCCATACTTACAAACCCGTAACAGCGTAAATAAATTTCTTTACTACAAAAATAGATATAAATATACATTATATACACATATATACAATATATAAATAGATTGAATTGTAAAGATTGTAAAGTAAATTTCACTGTGAGTAAAAAGGTATTTGATTTTAGGGTCGGCTGAGCCAAGCAAAACGAAAAGAGGCTTATAATGACTTCATTGAAGCCAAAGCTGGAGCATTATTTTGCACGGACATAGCAACCAGAGGCCTGGATATACCTTGCGTCGATTGGATTGTGCAATATGATCCACCAATTGGTCCGAAGGTATTTTGACAAATTCATAATAATGTTTTTATTGTTCGCATGACTGCCTCGTTGGTCCAGCGGTTAGCGTATGCGACTGCCGATCAAGAGATCTCGATGCCCGGGTCGAGCTGCTGTTGGGTTTTTCTTACAAGTAGTAGTAGCCCAGAGTATGGAAGATGGCAGTGTTTCCTGCCCATGTCTCGGAGAGCACGTTAAGCTATCGGTCCCGGTAATCAAAATGATGTTATTGGGAAATCAGTGTCCTCAAATATACTGACAACAGTTCACCCTCAGGGTTGCGGAGGTCCGATGCCAGTCGCTCCTTAGAAAAACTGAAATTCAGGTAAAACTGGATGAAGTAGTAGTCGACCCCAATTAATTTTGGGAAGAAGAGTTTTAATTGTTTGTATTATTATTTACAGTTAGATATAATAATATAACAAACTAAACTAAAGCAGTTTTTAAATTATTGTTTACCTATCTAAATAAGTTCTTTAATTTTATTACTTACCTTTTAATTATTATATTTATTACTACCTACCCGGCCCGGCTTCATAAGGAAGTTTTTGAAATTCTCGGATTTCCTCTACTACAATATGCATGTATTATACTTATAAACCTTCCTCTTGAATCACTCTACTGAGTAGTTTATAAGATAGCGGAAAGGACTTCATTTTTAACCGACTTTAAAAAAGGAGAAGGTTATCAATTAAATTGTATTATTTTTATGTTTGTTGCCTCAGAACTTTCGACTGGGTGAACCGATTTTGATGGTTCTTTTTTATTTGTTAGCTGGTGCTTTCCGTGTGCTCCCAGTTCTAGAAGACGCTTTTTTTTGTTAAAATGTTTTCTTTTCAATATTCACGCATGTTGTGACACCTTAAAATGCTTTAATAGTTTTTTTAATGTGTTCTAATAAAATTTAATAGAACTGTTACTGGTTGTCCAAATACAAATATATGTTTTTCTTTCAGGAGTACATTCATAGAGTTGGTAGAACGGCCCGAGGAACAAACAATACCGGCAACGCAGTTATACTGCTTCGACCTGAAGAAGTAAAGTTTATAGATGTTTTAAAAAAAGAAAAGGTATATTTGGATAAGTATACATTTGATGCGCCTCCGCGTGAAGTACAAGAAATGGTAAGAAACACTCGCATTCGTAACGTAAGCAGTAGTTCTGTGTATAACTAGCCACCCGCCATGATTTCGCACGGAAATCTTTGAAATTCTCGGTTGCTATTTTAATATATGTATTATTATATGCTAGACGAGTCCCGCGGTGTTACTAGCGGTTATCGGTGAACCTTTTCTTTTTTGTTTTGTGTATGGCCCTGCCAAAATGACTCTACTCTACCTGATGGAAAGTGTTCGATACCAAATATATAAATATAATAATTTGGTATCGAACAGTAGAAGCGCATCAGAACATCCGTGAAGCATAAGTAGAATCGAAGAGTGCTAGTGATCCACACTATAGCTAGTGATGCTTCTGCATCGTTGGGCCTCCGGTTTCGCACTCACCAACGAAATATCTTCTTCAGTGCGAGGGTAGAGTACCGCCCCGGTCGAGCCGGCCCAAGTGCTGCGTCATCATCAGCGTGGCTCTACTACCTTGTATAACCTTTACAACAAAAACTGCAGGTTTAAAAAAGTGGCCTTACATACTGTTCTACTACTCCTTATATTATCATCTATCTGCTAGTGAAAGTGCCAGTGATTAGTCGGAACAAACAGACGACATACAGACAAAAATTTTAAAAATTGGTTTTTGATGTACCCATACGTCTATACAAATAAATAAAATTGGAGTGTCTGTTTGTAATATTAAAATAACCGCTTTTTACTAAATGCATATGTATGTATACAGGTTCATATACCAAAAATGAAGCTAAACAAATTTTTGTCTGTCTGTCTGTTCCGGGTAATCTCTGGAACGGCTGGACGGACTTTGACGGGACTTTCACTGGCAGGTAGCTGATGATCCGGGGAGTATCTTAGGCTACTTTTTTTAGACTATCTTTGTCCCGCGGCGTTACTCGCGGTACAACAATGACCACGGGTAACACCGCGGGGTTCAGCTAGTTTATGTATAATTTCATATGCATTTAGTGACAATTACAAACAGACACTTTAATTTTATTTATTTTTATAAATATAAACCTTCATCTTAAATCACTTTTTCCATTTAAATTAGTTTCGTACTATAAGATCTAAGCGTACAAGAACAATAAGAAAATTAATTTTATATAAATTGTGCAGATTTAGGATTACAGTGAAACAAATACAGTAAACCTAAATTAAAGGTATATATGAACATACCGTTATTATCTAGAAATTAATTTTCTTCACGCGTTGGATCTGTGTATATTTTTAATGATTTATTAGTTTTTAACTAAATCATTCAGACCAATGCAAAAATAGACAGATATTCATGTAAACAAATATTTGCATTGGGCGGGAATCGAACTCACAACCCCCGATTTGACAGTCGAATGTTTATTATCGGCAGCGCCACACACAACTCACTCCCTAAATAGGAAAGTGGTGGATCGAGGATCAAACTTAATTTGTTATAAGAAGTTATTATACAATTCATGCTGTATATACAAATTCGAATTTCTATATGTTACGCTTTCTCAGCTAAACCACTGCACCGATTTCAGTGAAATTTGGCATGGAGATACTTTGATACTTGAGGAAGTACCATAGGCTAGGTAGTCTCTACCGCGATATCGATATACATACGGGCGGAACTGCGACCAAAGCTAGTCTGGCATAAATATTTGTGTAAAATTTATTCCAACGTTATGTAAGTGTTATTCTTCTTCTTCCTACTGCGCAAAGTGTTGTGGGTTCAAATCCCATATAGGACAACACTTTGCGAGATCCACAAATAATTATAGTATCACTTTGTTGTACACCAGATTAATGAAATAGGTAACACAAAACTAGGATGTACAATTGGCGGCCTTATCGCCATTAGGCTTATCTTACAGGCAAACAAATTGTTGTTTTTTTGTGTCCGTTTCATGTATGTTTGTAAAGTCCCCCACGACACAGGATTTATATTCCTAACTAGCTGAACCCCGCGGTGTTACTCGCGGTCATTTTCGTACCGCCGGGTAACGCCGCGGGGCGGAGCTAGTCTAAAAGAGTAGCCAAAGTTACTCCTTATATCATCAGCCACCGATCAGTGACAGACCCGTCAAAATTGATCCAGAGATTAGCCGGAAGAAACAGACAGAGACAAAAAATGTAAAAAATCTTATTTTGGTATATGTACTGTGTATACATACATATGCATTTAGTAAAAAGAGGTTTTTTTTAATTACAAACAGACACTCCAATTTTATTTATTTGTATAGACGCGGGAGCCGTCTTATAAAAATATATTTAATATAGTTATCTAACTTTTTTTTTTTAGCTAGAAGACCTAATATCAAATAATGGTGTGATGAAAACTTTGGCAAGAAAAGCTTATCTATCATTCCTTAGATGTTATAAAGCACATCCTCTAAAGAAGATATTTGATTTGAAAACCTTGGACCTGAAGTTAGCGGCGAAAGCATTTGGATTTCAAGAACAGCCCCACGTTGATTTCTGTATCCCTACAAAATAATTATATGCAATGCTCTTAAAAATTGGTGTCGTTATTTATATACATTTAATTTAGTACTAAAAATACCTTTTGAATACCCCATGTTATTGTAATCCATGTTTACTATTGTAAAAGAGATTGTAAAGGAACGGGTATAAGGTGTAAGGTCCTTTAAATACAAAGGGACGATTCTCCAACCAGGCAGGAAGCATAAATTTCTTAATTAAATATGTTATTAGTGGTTGATCTACAACAAGCATTATTACACCATATCTTTTTTGCTTTGGTGTCGCAGTGATAGCGTATGAGACTGCTGTGCTTGAGGTCTCGGGTTTGATGCCCGGGTCGGACCAAATGTTTGTATGATCTGCAAATATTTGTTTCGGAGTTTGGGTGTTTTCTATGTATAATATGTATGTATTTACTTTAAAAAAAAGTATTTATGTATTTATACCAATTGTCTAGTACCCATAACACAAAATCTGCTTAGCTTGGGACTAGATGGCGTTGTGTGTTAGATGTACGGAATATTTATTATATTATCATCATTAGCCTATCGCAGTCTATTGCTGGACATAGACCTCTCCAATTGTATGGCACTTGGTTCCAATCTTAGTTTCTCGCATTCAACTGGCATGTGGGAGTGTCTTACACTACGCTTACCAAGACTCGGTCTCCATTTCACAACTCGTAAAACCCAACCCACTGCCACTTCATTATTTTCTCCTTACATTATTATTAATATAACTGTCGGTAGTTAATTTCGACTGCCTTTGATATTTATAATATTAAACAATGACGTTTAGCTGAAGTTTATAAAAACGTGATATTGTCTACCTTCAGAAGAACGGGTCACCTAACATTTACAGTATTCGTATTGATTCAAACCACCCTAATTTTCACTTATTATAAACGGGATATTTTTCGTGTTGATTGAAATAACAAGCCTAGTAAATAGGTAAACCGTATTTAATAACTATATTTTTTTGCAAATGAATACTTTTTATGTAGCGTCGTAGTTGTCAAAAATTATTAATTCTTTCTTTTTAGTATTAGGTCAATTTATTTTATTTTGGTTTTCTTGGCTAATAATTCAGTATCAACGAACTTCTTATTACTATAAGAAATTCGTAACGATAAACAATCACCTCAAGAAGGCAAATTATTAAGTTGAAGCATCATTAAAGGCCCGCTTTTTAAAAGTTGCCTCACTCGTTTATTTCATCTTATAACTGTTTTAAGTAGAATTTTTATTATTGAACGCCACACAACCTTTTGACCGCCACGCCAGTCAACAAATTACTTGTTACATACCTACATTAGTCACCATAGATGCTATATCTATGATAGTCACAGAAAAGTATATCAATAACTTTTACATGTGCAAGGTCTACGAATAAAAGGTGGTCATACCATTGAAGTTATTTTAATTTCAGCTGTATTTCATTCACCTTGGTGACCTCTGACTATTTTTAAGTTATTAAAAATTTTAATCAATGGTGGCAAGTCAGTGTCACAAGAAATCATGCTTGTAAAATAATTTGTAAGTAATTAGTTACAGTACACAGAATAAAAATATCGATCATGAAAAAAAACGTAATTAAGTATTCTTAATTACGTTTTTTTTTCATGATCGATATTTTGATACTTACAGTCTATTGACTGTAAGTATAAGTCAATGCTTGAGAAGAATTTAAATCAAGTAAAACCTAATAATACGTATGCTTAAGGTTCGATCTGATCTTAAAAATAATCTAAGTTATCAGAGTTCAACTGATACTTGAGATGTCTTAAAATACGGACCTATATGGTTGTTTCAATTATTGTATCATTATCGTCTCCTTACCCTTTTCCTAACTTTATTTGGGGTCGGTGCAATGAGTTTTCCTCCTCCATTCTCCTCTATCACTCGTCAGTTCACTGCTTACTCCCTTCCTGGCCATATCCCCTTTTATGCAGTCCATCCATTTTTATTTTGGTTGTTTAAATTATTGTGTATTTGTCAATATAATAATTTTTAGAGTTAGGTATCCTATATGTTGTTGTTAAGTTATTTATAAAAGTAAACAACAATTATATAAAATCTGTAATTATTTAATAATAAATTAACGAACGGATTTTCTATTGTTGCCCTTTTGTCGATACATTTTAGTTTTCTCTGCCTTATTTTTTAAGTTTGATGGAGCATTTAGCGTCTTGTAGTATCCATAACCTCCGCCTCCTTTCCTCTTCTGAGGGGGTCCCTTATGCGCTACCTTTAGTTCGACAGCTGGTGGTACGACAAAACCAAAGGACTTTGACACTTGCGCCATGTCTATGGTATCGATGTCGAATATTGTTTTAAGATGATGAGAGTCGTATGCTCGCAAGTAACTCTTGAACGCTTCCTTCGCTGATTGGTTAAGGTAGTAGTTTTTAGATATTAATTTCTCGAGCTGTAACATAAATTTTGGACAAAATTAGAATAATAATAAGCTCACTAGCTGAACCCCGCGGTTAATGTTTTAACGAGGGTAGCGCCGCGGGGCGAAGCTAGTCTAAAAAAGTAGCCGAAGTTACTCCTTATACTATCCGCTATCTGCCAGTAAAAGTCCCGTCAAAATCGGTCTAGCCGTTCCAGTGATTAGCCGGAACAGACAAAAGTTGAAACATTACAAACAGACACTCCAGTTTTATTTAATTGTACAAATAATGCAAATTGAGGACCCCACACTAGGATACCCTGTGTTGTGGGATCTAGTCTCCTTTGTTCGGTTACATTACAATATGTAATATCAAGGTGAGTTCTGATGTGGTGTGTTTTGATGTGATTAAGTGGTGTGGTATGATGATAATGGTGAGATTTGATATGATGAAATTTGGTAAAGCGTGATATGGTCTGAAGTGCGTGCTTTATTGTTTTAGTTTATCATTTCTATCTTTTCTAAGGCTATGACCGCGTGGTCCGATCACTTTGTCCGACTGATCGGACGACGCGGACTACTTTTTCCTGTTTGTCCGACTGATCGGACGACGTGGACATTTTTTTCCTTTTTGTTCGACTGATCGGAAGAGTCGGACCTTTTTCTTTCTTGTTGGTTCGACTGATCGGTCGATGTGGATTCGTTTTCCTGATGGTTCGATTAATCGGTCTACGTGGACTTTTTTCCTGTTGGTTCGATTGATCAGACGACGTACTTTTGTTGTGTTTCATGGACTAATTAAGACTTCGCAGATTTATCGAAATAGTTATTTTATTATTTTAAGTTGTTTAATTTGCAATGAAAATTTATGATATCTTAAGATATTGATAGATAGATAGCAAAATAATAAATAAATGTTTACACTATATTTATACGAATGGAAAACAACTTCCATGTAGGCTAACCTAGTGTAGAATTTTGTGAAATGTTAGAAGTACTTCGAATGGGGCGGTACTACCCTCGCACAGAAAATCAACGTAAAATGACAGCATTCGTGTTTCGTTGGTGAGTGTGAGACCGGAGATGAAAGCCTAATAATGCAGAAGCATCGCTAGGCCGCCACGGTATAGGTCACCATGCTGCATTGTTGCACATAAGAATATCTATTGATTGATACCTAACAACATAATATTTTATTGCAAAATAGATATAGTTCTAATCAACTAAAATCTATTTTTATCTAACCTGCTTTTGTAAGATACAGTATTTTAAATTTGCACGGCAGTGCATTCGCAATGAGTATCGTGGTATGGATTCTGCTTATGCTTTTCATTAGGCAGAGTATAGTCATTTTGGCAGGGCCATACATAAAAAAGTATTAAGAAATAGTTGGATTCACTAGATACTGACCTGCATTTGTATATTAGAAACTTTGTTCCAAGAGATGTCGTAATCATTGAGTGTTACTCTCGATTGCTTCAAATATCTGAGGAAACCAAGCTCCTCAGGCCGCAAAAATAATAGCGCATGTCCGCTAGTTCCAAGGCCCCTTGCAGTTCTGCCGACACGGTGGATATATTCCTAAACGAGATTTAAACAGTTGATTAGATTTTAAACATCGGTATTTGTATCCGTAAAATAAATACGTATGTATCACGTTTTTAACCGACTTCAAAAAACATTTGATAACCTCAATTCGACTTGTTTATTTTTCTTTCATGTTTGTTACCTCATAACTTTCGACTGGGTGAACCGATTTTAATGATTCTTTTTTATTTGAAAGCTGGTACTTCCCGTGTGGTCCCATTGCAATTTGGTCCAGCTCTTAAAGTCGGTTCTTTATTTGTTAAAATTTGTAATTATAAGTATGCGCAATAAAGTGTGTAATAATAATGTAAGTGCATTCACGTTTATATGTTTTCCAATAAAATGTTAAAGATTACAGAACCATATTATTTTCCTAACAAAATACAAAATTTCTTTTAAATTTCCTAATTATATTTTAGATCGTATTTTAAGAATTAGCATCAATATAAATACTTGTCGATGTTCTAAAACAATACACCAATAGATATTCTTTGGCGCCGATTCCGTAACGCTATTTTACACTTTTATTAATATTGTATTTTAGACATAATGATTAACTCGATGATGACTACTGTCTCTATGGAACCCAAAAAAAGTTGCATAATTTGACTTGATTTGATTTTTTTATTTAAGTGGCCACCACGCAGCGCCGCTTTCTACTTTGCAAGATTTGTGGGTTGAAATCCCATATGGGACAACACTTTCTGTGATATGCAAATTATTATTTCGTTTAATGTATGTTTGTAAACTTTTACAAGGTCTTCCTCGCGACATAGGATTTATTCCTAATGCTAATAACAAATACTAAAAATTAGACTAGGTACTAGACTAAAAATTCGTCAGGAAAATCGTACATACCTTGGGATCATCTGGCGGATCATATTGCACAATCCAGTCCACCGCAGGTATGTCCAAACCTCTAGCTGCTACATCTGTACATAACAATATACCAGTTTCGGCATTGCAGAACTCGAAGAAAGTTGTTGTACGTTTTGTTTGTTGTTGTTTTCCCTGTAAGAAAAAAAATAATGTCTTTTTTTTATGGAATACTGGGCAAACGAGCGGACGAATCACCTGACGGTAAGCGATTACTGCCGCCCATAGACAACACATGTGGGTGCAACACTGGAGGCGTCACAAGTGCGTTGCCAGCCTTTTAAGAAAGAGTATGATCTTTTCTTAAAGGTTTAATTGAAATTGGTATAACTAATTGCTACATGATGTATAAAAAACTAGGTTCACTGTGAAAAACTATATTTGCTCCTTATCCTGATTTATTTCTTGAAAATTTAAATGAAATATTTTGTAACCTATTGCTAATATTTACACGCATTTTATTAACTTCACATGTGTTTGTTTGTAACCAACTCCTTTTTTCGGTTGTAAAGACAACTTTATTTCCCACTAGCTTTTGCCCGCGGTTTCTCCCGCGTGTATGACGGTTATCGCGGTAAAGAGTATCCGATTGCCTTCTGCAAGATTCAAAGTATCTCCATGCCAAACATTAACATCGGTGTAGCGGTTTAGCAGTAAAACATAACAGACAGTGTTACTTTAGATTTTTTTACATAATACATTAATGGAAGTATTGATCAAACACAGCTTAGATGATGATCGACTAACAGAATCTTAAACCTTAAAATTTAGATCCCTTCTCGATCGAGAGTTTGTGCTGTGAAGAATCTATTTGGATTGAATCTATTACTGCCTGCCCAGAGTACTCAATAAGCGAATTTTAAGTCTGAGACACTATACAAATCTTTAACGTAATAAGGGGCCATTCACCAGAATATCATTACTTGGTATTTTAGAAATAAAATTCTTGTGAATGGATCCCTACCACATTAAAGATTTACAGAATTGATAGTGGTAACCGTTTTACATTGTTGTAAGTATAAAATAAATGATGACACTCACATGAATGGACATAACTGGCAGATCAATATAGTTGAAGAGTTCATGGTGATATTTCACTGACATACAGGTAGAGAAGAACACCATAACCTTTTTCTTTCTGTTCTTCTTGAGGAATGTGAATAGAACCATCAAACGTTTATCAGATGGAACCACAATGTAGCTGCAAGAGATTTAAAAAAAGAATATAGTAATGTACTGCTTACTATAGTAATCAAAATTTTAATTAACATTTATATATCTAAATACATACATAAAGTTTACACATTGAAGACTAGCTTTTACTCGCGACTCCGCCCGAGTATAGTGTTTTAATATTTAGTCTATAACACTCACAACAATAAAAGAATTTTCAAAATGGGTTCAGTAGATCCGGAGACTACCCTATACAACCTCACAAACTTTACCTTTTTATAATACTACTACTGGTATATATGAATAACACGCTTTTTACGGGTATGTCAAACTCGAACTGACCAAAAACGTCGTCTCGGGTTCTAGTATAGCCGGGGAATCAGATGTATCTTAGAAATAAATTTCTTAAAACCTCGACACACTCGGGCCAACTACTGCTTGCAGATGACCCCCTCTTGTACGGGACTCTGGCCGTGGGACGGTCACTCTGGCTTATGACTGCAGTACCAGGCCCGTTTCTGGACCTGGCGGAACTGGAGAGTTCTAAACTGTGCCACTCCGTCATTTCCTACGCAACCATAACCTGCTCCCTACCAAGGCCGCAATCGTGTTACTGAGTGAGACAAATTACGCCCAGACACATCATAGAACAATGGCCAAATTTTTATACTAATGTCAGTTACTAAAATGAGTTACAAAAGATAGTGATAGAACTTTTATAAAATATTTAATACAATACTTACCCTTGCTCTAGAGAATCAACAGTAGCTTGTTCCCTGTGATCATCTACACCCACATAAATTGGATCTTGTTTTATAGCCAATGCAGTTAGAGCCTCGGTTTTCTTCGTCTGTGTAGCACTGAACAACATTGTCTGACGGCGTTCTAAAATAATTACATAAACATCATACAATATGTCAAATAATATCGACAAATGATCAGTAATTGCATTTCATCACTTTTATCAAAGACATATATAGAAACTTCTGTTGATGCAACACAGGAGAAAGAAATATTTATACATACTTGGCATCAACTTGATGATCTGCTTAACTTCTTCTTCGAAACCAATTTCCAATATCCTATCAGCTTCGTCAATGACAAGGCACTGCAAATTCTTATATAAAAAGTCTGGTGTATTTTGTAAGTGATCTAACAATCGTCCAGGTGTTGCTACCACAATATTTATACCTGTAAAATAACAATGATGATTCTGAATATAAAATATTTTTAAAACAAACAAATAAGACAATTTTAGACTGACAATTGCAAACAACATATTATAACTTAATCTATATGGAGACTCAATAATGCTGAAGTATCTCAATGGGCCGCCATAATGTTAGTGATCATTCTGCATTGCCTGCATTTGTAGCAAGTATAGTGCCCAGTGCTCTTGGATTCTGCTCATGTTTCCCACAAGGCAGAGTGGAGCTAATTTGGCAGGATTATATATAAAAAACCCTATGTGAAAGCTATTGGGTTGGGACCTGACTTTCTCAGAAACAGTTTAAGTACACACTCCAAAAGTTGACAAGTCATGGAGGTGTCCTAGTCCATAGACACAATGAGGTCAGATATTTACAAGTCCAGACTAGTCAGACCAGACAAACTAGTCTATAATTCTTTATACTTTCATAATATTCTTCTACAAGTTCTATAAATTATTTTATGCAAATTATGATTATGAAGCTGAAGGTATAATCATTTAATAGTTAAATAAGTATTACACAAAATCTAATAGACTATTTATAACAAACATTCTTTACGAAAAAATACAATATATAGCCTATGTTACCCCAAAAAGGTGTGGCTTATTTGTTTCTAACGTCTTCAACAAATGTTGTTATATATTTTTTTGCGAGTATACTCTAAAATTTTAGAAAACCTTATTTAAGAATCACTACGCATCAAAATCCGTGCAGATGCAAATTATGATTATGAAGTTAAGCTGAAGATTTAATAATTTATAGTTCAACCAATAAGTATTTACACAAAAAAATCTAATAGACTTTTATAACTAATATTATGAGCAATTACTATTTATTACTGAGTATTGATGCAAAAACCAGAGATGGCATAAGTTAATACCACCATTTAAAATTCTTCATGTTTCATATCAGCTACTATTAAATGTAAATCATATAAATCATAAAACCAAAAACAAAACAAAAAATGTGAACCAAGTTTTTCTTAGCCAACAAGTAATTGGACAAACATTGTGATTGTAGTTTTTGTCCTACCCTGCCTTAATAATTACTACAAAAAAAATCTGATATTGTAGTAATATTATATACATAAAAATAAAAATAACTGAACGAAAATTACCATTATATAACTTCTTGGCTTCAGTACTTCTGTTAGCGCCACCCATTACCAGTCCATATGTGTGATGATGATATTTCATCAATTCCATTAATACTCCAAATGTTTGCATAGCTAACTCTCTAGTTGGTGACAATATGATAGCACCAGTACCTAAAAAAAAAAATGTTCAAGAAACAGATGATTTTTAAAAACAAACTAAATTAAAATATATATCATGAAGGAGACTGACAGAATTCAGCCATAAAAGTACAGCAATTTTATAAATCATTAAAATTGTAATACTTTTAATGTATTATGAAACAAATAAACGGGAGAATATGGTCATTTCAAATGAACAAATTTAATGTAATGTTCAGTCTTTAACTTACCATTCCTAGGTTTAAATTGAAGTTTATAAATCAATTCAATGACTGGTATGAGGAAAGCTAAGGTTTTTCCTGATCCCGTTCTAGCGGAACCCACAAGATCTCTGCCCTCAATCAGTGGTGGGATTGCTTTTGCCTGAATTTCTGTCATGGTGGTAAATCCCATTTCTTTTATACTCTTCAAAGTTAAGTCGCAAACCTTGCCTTCTAACGCTGTAAACTTTTGATCGGATAAAATCCCAAGACATAAACTAGACCCAGGTACTGAAATATAAAAATGAAAAGTTACATAAAAATCTTTTACATATAAAATTATAAATAAATACAAAGGCTCAATTAAGAGGCAAGTGCGCAAATAGCCCAGAAAAACAAATACATTACATATTATACATAGAAAACACTCAAACTCCGAAACAAAAATTTGCAGATCATACAAACATATGGTTCAAACCGGCAATCAAACCTGAGACCTCGAGCACTACCACTGTGCCACCGAGGCAGTCCTATCAGTTACTATAAAAAATATAGCAGTTGCTATCCTTTTTCAGTTAAAGCTATAGAATTTGTCAACAACTTGCAGTAAATAGTTGTTAGATTTTTTTCTTGTAGATGGGATCACAAATAAATGATCCAACCTATCCATTTTTATTCCTACTTTCCATTTATTATTTTCTGAATTCAATTCTGAACTGAATTCAAAGGTTGAACTAGTTGTCAGTATATTTGAGGGCACTGACTTTCCAATAACGATTTAGCTATTGGTATTCATGACAACTGGGACCGACTGCTTAACATGCTCTCTGATGCATAGAGTTCTGTCATGTAGTATTTACCCATGACAATAATAAGATAAATTATGTGAATAGAGACAGTATTAAGTTAGTATGAGAGAATTAAAATACAACTTAACTAATTGGTGACTACTTACATTGACTATCGTCAATATTGGGCTTAGACTCATTGTCCTCTTCATTGCTTTCATTTTCAGACCCATTTTCTGAGTTTTCACTTTCTTCTTTCACTGGTTGTGGCTCAACCTTCACTTCCTGAATTTGTTTTTTCTTTTTCTCTATAAAATAGATACTTTTATTACTTACTAACCATTTAATGAATAGTAAATAGTAGTAACTGGACTACTACGACTATCATCCAAGTGGTGACAGATTATGAACATAGAGTATCCCCTCTTATAATGATTTTCTGGTTGTAGTAAGAGCCACCTAAAGAAGCAAACTACACAGGAGAAAAGCACTGGATAGATAATGAAACTTGTCAATAAAACTTGTTCAAAACACCTGGCCAGCACCATACAATAAAAAAAACACCTTTCTAGTGAGAGATCTATTTCAAAAGCAGATCATTAAAGGCTGTTGATGATGACCTCGATGAAGTAATGCAGCTTTAATTTAAAGATTTTAAACATGACCTAACCTAAAGTTCTTTTCTTAATGTCAATACCACAATCAAAATAGTGTAAATGACGAATATTCGTGACCTACATCATGGGCTTTGTTTATAAATTCCCTTAAATAAAAAAAAACACATGGATATTTATTCTATTCACAACTGCTACAACGTAATCGTTATTCTGTACGACTGTAACATCTATTGAATAATTATTAATTTTAATTTATTTAATTTAAATTATTAAAACCACACGATTTAGATATTAACTGTAATGATTAAGTCTTTAAACGAAATAAATATATTTTTAAACATATAATTAATGCTAGTACTTACTTTTAGGAGGCGATTTATCGTTAACCTCGCACGTTCTTTTTGAACTTACAACTTCTTGAAGTGTCGTTTCTATAAAAAACAATATTAGAAAAATTTTATGTACTTAAAACTTAAATTTAGGCGTTCAAAGAATTAAATATGTTGCAAGGTGAAACAGATCCTTAAATATGTAACTATTAGAGGTTATGTTACCTGGTTCCTCGTTGGAAACACCGTTCGCTTTTTTGTTTACTAAATTCAACTTCTTTTTCTCACGCTTTTTTAATTTGCGCGCAAGAATCACTTCTGGTGTAGGCATTTTTATAAATTTGCTTGTAGCAAGCAGGCGAGGCCTACTGTCGACACTCTCAGAAGCCTACAAAAACAAACACGAAGCTTTCAAAGTTTTCAAATTATGCAAAGCACTAGACCACACACCACACATCACATCAAATAATTTAGGTTATGTACAGTATGACGTATGACATGTGACATGTTTACTTTGACAGGCAAAGATCAATCACTTCCACAGAGTAGGGATTGCACAGATGACCATTACTATAAAAATAAATCAGAGAATTAAACTACAATCAAATCCATCGCCGATAACTCAAACCATTTGGCGATTTGTATGTTCGGAAAACTGTTTTTTTTTTTGGATTTGGATAGACATATTTAATATTAATATAAATGTAATGAAAATTTACCTGTATATAAATTAAATATAATATTATATTATATTAAAGATTATTTATATTATATTAGATATTATAGATATTTAAATTTAAAGGAAAGGACAGTTGGTTTACACTTAGTGAAAAGAAAATTTAAGGATCATTCGATGAGAAACGCTGCTTGTAAGAAATAAATTAAATAGTAAATAAATTAACCACTACGGCAAAATAAAACAAAGCTTTTATCAGATCACCATCAGTTTTCGAATCTGAAGAATATTCTCTCTGCAGTACGGGTGTGTGCAAGAATGGGTGGTGAGATACAAAGTATGAAAAAAGTAAGCAGCTCGCTCGCTAGCTACCTGGTAGGGTGGCCAGCGCTAAATAGTATAATACTATTACCTTTTTATTTCTTTAATTGAGTCAACGTTAATAAATCACATCACACATGTATAAAGGCGAAAGTTTGTAAGTGTGTATGTTTGTTATTCTTTCACGCAAAAGCTACTGAACGGATTTATATGAAACTTTACAGTAATATAGCTTATACTTCAGAATAACACATAGGCTACTATTTGCCGCGATAACCGACATACACGCGGGAGGAGCCCCATGTCTGCGTGCCAACCTTCCTGAACGAGTCGGGGAAACAGTTATCTCTGACCATATCAGCGAGTGGGTACTGATCTATCGGACTGCCAACCTGCTCGCCAAGCAAGGGATAGCTTGTGTCGTGAACAAGACTCGAGAGCTGGACCTGACGGTGGCGCCTCCATGTATACGTGAGCGCCAGTAACCACCCTGCATCTTTCTCTGGGTGGATGACACTGAAGTCCTCATGCTGGACCGTCAGTAGAGCCTCATCCTAGATAGTGGATAGAGCTTCGAAGATCATTTCGCGCCACTAGTCCCCAAGTACAAGGGCTTAGCAGGGGCGCTTCATCATCTACTACTTATTTTCGCTGCCTCTACATGGGTGTCGTGCTATCCATGGTCCTCTGTGGGGCACCGAAGATTTTCTCTCGATTTAAGGCTCAATTCGGGACTCTGCGGTGGTTGGTGGACACACTGATCATACGGGGCTGCCGTTCGATCTTGTACGAGGTGGCGACGATCCTGGCGCGATCGCCACCCTTTGACATGGACACAATGGTCTACGACGAAATTCGTTCTGTCGGTCGGAATGACGAAGAGACAGCGTTGATCATGAGCCCGAAAACTTCCTCAGAACGCACATATGCAAGCAGTAAGGGCTTAGCGGGCACAGCTCGACCTCCAGGTTTGTGCCAGCCAAGAGCGCTGTCGAAGCCGTTCTGACGAGCTTCGAAGCTTGAATACAGATAACTGACTGTATTACTTTCCGATTCACTCACATAGTCACCGGGCACGGTTGCTTCGGACACCGATAGACAACAGAATCGGTTACGGCACAATGCCACCACTGCCGACAGATCGGACGAAACCTGTCACCAGCATTGTTCGCGCAATGCTGGCGAGTAGTGAGGGATGGGAGGCCGAGGGCTCCCTTCTGTGGAGAGGTTATGCTCCTCTAAGTATTTATCCAAAGATTGTCCCAGACGTCTTCAATGTTATCATCCCAATATATTTACTAATAAAAACAAAATATATGATATTCCTTTTTTTAATGTGTGTAATAAAATTGTGTATTGTGCAATAAAGTCTAATTTACTCGACTAAAATTGATTAGTGACCCCCTAAAATTTCAGGCTGAAACCGCGCCTAGCCCTGTTTGAGGTCTAGTTCACCCTTCCGAGCCAATTCGTACTGGTTCAGGTTTATGCGAACCCGACTTTCCACTTTGCATGCACAGACGCAGTTACCTCGAAAAGCAAGGTCTCAATGTCGCATCTTTTTTTTTGTCTGTCTTTTCAGAACATTTTTAAACCATGGCTCTGGCCACCTTATATAATTTAACCTTATATAAATTAATAGCCACATTGTCCTACAAATTGCGTGGTACGTTATCCCGGCCCTGCGCTCAAAAGTCTTGTCCCTGCTACCCCTCTTAGCTACCACAATCGAAATTTTCATAAGGTGTGGAAGGTGGGTCCTTCATCAAAATGAAGCCACTCACGAAAAATTTGCTTGATAGAAATAACTTGTAAAATTTGTTTCGGGAGTCCCGAACTACATGCGTTTAAATGCATTTAACTTATTTTGTTTAGTAGCTACTGAAATCAAACGTTGTGCAAGTCGCCCGTGTCTTAATAGAATAAATAATTTTGAATTTAAAAATAAACAACAATTGGATAAAATTAGAGCAATTTATTTACAATATTGTTAATAATAAACTACATAATTGATTATATCTATTAACTATCGATTGGTATTGGCCATATGTCTGTAGGCCTTATTTTTTCCAACGTTCTTCTTCTTAGGGTTGAGTTTGACATATGGTGGTTTTTTAAGGCCGAAGCATTTTGCCACTTTCTTCATGTCGAGAGTATCGAAGTTGAATGTTTCTTTGAGATTATGAGACTGATATGCTCGTAAGTAACTCTGGAACGCTTCTCTCGCAGAGTCCTTAAGGACGTAGTTTCTGGATAATAATCTCTCAAGCTGTAACAGAAATGTTGTTGAATAAAGATTTGAATGAATTTCAACATAAAAAGGATTGATATTCCGTTTTATTTTAAATGAGATTCATATATTTTTAATGTCTAATTTTTACGAGTATTCACCATACATACATCATGAAAATTCAAGGAAGAGAGAGTTAATAAATTAATCTAATTTTTCGTGAACTTTCATTTTCTCTTGGATGCAAAATTTATATTGATACTTTGATTGTTGAGGTAGGATGTATAGGCTACTCTTTACCGCAATAACGGAAAAACATGGGGGCGGAACAGCGGGATAAAGCTAGTAATTAATAAAAACTCACTGGCTCTTGTATATCTAAAACTTCTCCCGCAACGTACATCATCTCTTGAAGCAATATATTCATTCGCTTCAAATGAACGAGAAAAGAAAATTCTTCGGGGCGTAAAAGTATTATCGCCTTTCCGCTAGGACCAAGTCCTCTTGAAGTTCTGCCGACACGATGGATATATTCCTAAACAAGGGGCATAAATATTACATGTTAAACATTTGTATTAGGCAATGTTTTTATCATTTTCTGTTACAACCGTACTTTTTTTGTATAAATAGACAACTTCTGCACTAGTGATTTCCTGTGTCGCAGGGACTTTCAAAACACACAAGAAACGGACACAAAAAACATCGAGACTCTGAACAACAATTTGTGGACAAACTCACAAAGCGTTGTACAATGTGGGGATTGAATCCATTACTATCAGCGCAGTACCATTACGCCATCCGTGCATTTACACAACATAGAAAGATTAATTATGATATTCTAAAACAATGGACTTACAGAATTGCCTGTATTCTGGAGATAAAGTATTCTTTGACTATTTAATACAAGATAATCTATATTTTGTTTTATTTTAGATGCGCACTTGCCGATATAAAGAGTAACAATAATTGTCAAATTATATACATATGTATATAATTTGACAATTATATAATAAACTTAATAATTATATAGGTATTGTAAAGCACCACAGCACGATTGTTTTTCTTTTGTGAGAGGGGTAGTATAGTCCATTCGTTTAGATACGGTCGCTTAGATCGCGCCGCGTCGTGTCACGTGCGGCTTTTGGAAAAGCCGCTGCGACGTCCACCCACAAGTAAAATATGATTTGTCTGTTTACGCCTAAGCAATGAAGTGAATGGTTGTGGTTGTTGACTCTTCTAAGGTGTAAACTGAAAATGTTTTAATAAAGGCTAGGAAGACGAGATGTTTTTATTTTTCACGTAATTTGTCTTGATTACCTAAGCAAGCACCTAACTTGTATGAATTAATATATTCTTATTTCACAACAATAACCAAAATTGCATACGGGTGTACCGATACTATCTAAACGAATGGTCTTTATTACTTTATACCACCACCCGGTCGAATCGGCCCATTCGTGCTGAAATCAGCGTGGCTCCACTGCCGTATATAACAAACTAGCCGACCCACGCAACCTCGTTTGCGCCTTATATTGCCCGTAGCGTGAAAATTTCCCCCGTTTTTTAAACATTCTTCATTGTTGCTCCGCTCCTATTAGTAGTAGCGTGATGATTTATACCCTATAGCCTTCCTCGATAAATGGACTATCCAACACCGAAAGAATTTTTCAAATCGTACCAGCGGTTCCTGAGATTAGCGTGTTCAAACAAACAAATTCTTCAGCTTTATATATTAGTATAGATATAACACAATAATAAAAAATGGGCATGCAGGCGAATGATTCACTACGAAATCACGACCTCCATCCTATAGAATCCTGAAAATAACAATAAACTAGTAATAAAATTCGTCAAGAAAATCGTTAATACCTTGGGATCAGCTGGTGGGTCAAACTGTACAACCCATTCAATTCCAGGTATGTCCAGACCTCTAGCTGCTATATCTGTACAAAACAATATACCAACATCGGCATTGCAGAATTGGAACAACGTTCTTGTGCGTGTTGCCTGATCTTGTTTTCCCTGAAGGAATAAAAAGTGATTGGTGCAATTAATTGTGTAAATAAACATGTTAATAAGTAAAGTGATTGTTATAAGAGATTCTCACGTACGAACAAAAGAATCTCAGTGATGAAATTCTAGTGAACGGATCCCCATTGGTTTTCATTTGCAGATCGAATTGCGATACCTGGTTTGACTACTTAACATCCTAGCATGATCCCAATGTGCAGTTGATTGTTATATTAATTAAGACAACATTGTAATGATTTATGAATAAATGAACTATTGTTAACTACAGTTTTATATTATTCATAGTAAAAAAATACCTGTGTTAATACTTACATGTATTGCCATAACGGGCAGATCAATATAATTGAAGAGCTCTGCATGGTATTTCACTGACATGCATGTAGAAAAGAATACTATTATCTTCCTCTTAATGTAACAGAGCAGGAATGTGTACAGATACCTCAAACGATTTTCTGATGGAACCAACGCGAAGCTGCAAAAAAGACGTAATAAAATTAATTAAGCTAATTTTACTTACACTATTTTGATATGAGTATTGCACGAATATATATTGTTGTTGTATAAGTATAATTCTACAACTGCGGGGCGAAGGTAAAAGTAGCCTAAGTAATAACTCAGGAGTACCTTTTATCATCATCTATCTGCCAGTGAAAGACCCATCGCAATCGATCCAGCCATTCCAGAGATTAGCCGGTACAAAGAGACAGACAAAAATACTAAAAAACATATTTTTGATTTAAATACGGTATTTATTTTCATATACATTTAACAATTGTTAATTTGAAATTCATTTAATTTTATTAATTTGTATAGATGTATAGATATAAACTTAAAAAACTGCTTACGTTTGGTATTCCAAATTAACAGTCGGCAGCAAATTCTTGGGATCATTCACACCTAAATATACATATTCAGATATAAAAGTCTCGGCAGCCAGAGCTTCGGCTTTCTTTGACCAGGTGGCACTGAACATCATTGTCAAACGGTATCCTGAATATATTATAAAAACATTAATGCCAAATAATGTGCAAATACACTGAAAAAAAAGGGTGGAAATATTATCAACAATACAATATTTAATATAATTGCTTTTATCAAAAAGAATGATAACTTGAAACTTTATAGAATTGTACTAATTTTTTCTTA
The DNA here is from genome assembly GCA_905220595.1 of Spilosoma lubricipeda. Classification (NCBI taxonomy): domain Eukaryota; kingdom Metazoa; phylum Arthropoda; class Insecta; order Lepidoptera; family Erebidae; genus Spilosoma; species Spilosoma lubricipeda. Next base: position 9,546,720 of record HG992285.1, on the reverse strand, counting down.
GTTATTAGTTTTTACTATGGGTCAGCGCCGACGGAGTGTCGGCAAAGATGCTAATTCAGTAACAATTTAAATGCAACCTAAAGATCTACAGAATACAACTGTATTTGATGCAACGAAATTAAATGAAGGGAATCGACGCGAGCGACTGTTTGTTTTATTTTCTCTCTGTCCCTTGGCGCTGACCCTAAAACAACTCTCGCACTAGTAATTTTAAAAACATACATGAAACAGGCACAAAGTACAGTCAGACTCGGAACAACTATTTGTGGATCACAAATAGTGTTGTCCAATGTGACTCTCGGTGCAAAACACAGTTCAAAAGAAAAGTTTATACATACTTGGCAAACACTCGATGATCTGCTTAATTTCTTCTTCAAAACCCATTTCTAACATCCGATCAACCTCATCAATGACAAGATGTACTGCACATTTATATATAAAATCTTCTGTGTTTTTTAAATGATCTAACAATCTTCCAGGTGTTGCTACTAGAATATTTACACCTGAAGAATAACAATGTTTAGGATTAAAAAAAAATAGACGGTACACATACCAAAAACGTACTTGAAAAAAAATTGTCTGTCTGTCTGTTTCTTCCAGGTAAGGTCTGGAACGGCTGGACCGATTTCGACGGGAGTTTCACTGGCAGGTAGCTGATGATCCAGGGAGTAACTTAGGCTACTTTTTTTAGACTAACTTTGTCCCGCGGTGTTACTCGCGATACGACGATAACCGCGGGTTACACCGCAGGGTTGGGGTGCGTCGGGGCGTTCATGTACATTCAGTAACGGCGCTGAGTTATCGGCATGTACGCTCAAGTGCTTCTCACACGTCCACGTCCGACCTGTATCCGTCGACATACGGGCAGGGAGGAACCTGCTCCTCTCGGAGCGGGTCGTGCACCCTGGAAATGCTGGAGATCCGCAACATGCGAGGGGAGCCGCAACACCTAGCCCATATCTCCAGTAGCCAAGTTGAGGAGGGCCATTGCCCGGCTGGACATTACCACCAGTCAGGTATAACCCACTACCCTAATCCTGTGTTCCACACTACCCCCTTACTACCCATCCTTCCGAAACCTACCTAGTATTCCCTTCTAATGTCCTAACTCCTAATCCAATCACACACTTCAATCACTCAGTCACTCATTCACTCACCCATTCATTCATTTACTCACTTCATTACACGGGTCCACCAAGGCCAGCAGGCGACCTCGGAGGACTATCATGCCTGCCTGCACTAGTCCTGTGCAGTCGAGCGCCGTAAGCCAGGATGAAGGAGTCCTGGGGGGTTGAGCTGAACGGGGTCGGGGTTAGTTACCTCCGTGAAGCAACACGCCCTCTTTGGTCCGGATTTCAGGCAAAACGGTAGCCTTGTAGCTAGCCACTACAAGGTAATGGACACGCGTCCCGTACGGATGAGGTGGTACGGTCCGCAGGCGAGGTTCGGGGGGGGTGTTCTCTGGGAGAACACTGGGGCCCGGCCATGCTGACGGAGCGAGGACATAAGGCACAACTGGGGGCCGCATGTCTGCAGTTTCCGGTGTCGCGCATGAGTCCCAACCCAACGACCCTATACCTCTCGGGTATTCCTGGTGTCCTTAGGGACATCCCCAAAGGTGCGGGCTCCATGGAGGGTGGGAAGCTCGAGAGGCGAAAATAACAACATCAAAATAATGGATGAAAACAAATCCCAAACCCCAAAGGTGGAAGGTACGGCAATAGCTGGACCGGACACCCAAGGAAGGGGTCCAGTAGGACCTCCCTCCTTAACACGAGTCTACAGGGAAGCCTTGGCGACCCAAGTAGACAAGAACACGCAGTCTCGTGTCGGCACCTCCACGGTACCGACACCGAAGACAAAATCTACCGCGGAGGGCAGAAAGGTCGCCGGCAAGCCGGTGACCAGGAAGCCTAACGCGAAAGCACCCGCTGGACAGGTACAGGCGAGCTCCACGAGCTTTGGCCGTACCCGGCCAGCCCCCGAAGTCGTTCCGGGCGTGGCTCGGCCTACAAACCTGGAGCAGACAACGGGGAGGAGGTCCCAACAAGGCGACCCAGCCACGGACCCTAGCTTGTCCGGTTGGCAAGTCGCCATGTCCAGGAAGAGGAAGGGGAAAAAGGCAAAGAACATAGTGTCGGCGCCCCAACCCCCAGCTTCTTCCTCTTGTGTGGAACTAAAGACACGCAAGAAAAACAAAAAGCAGCGTCGCAGGGAGAGAGAGAAGCGACAAGCTGCTACAACAGACGCGACCCCGGTACCAACCCAAGGGCAGGGTACCAGTCTGCGGAGAGGGAACAATGCGCCTGCTGAACCCTCAGCAACACGACGCACACCTCCCAAGGGCAAGGGGACGCAAACAGGACCTCAGGGTGGTAGTACCCAGGGGGGCCGGCACTCTGCCAAAAGGGCACGCCTTGACGAGACAATATCTCCGAGAGGTGAGCCAAAGAGGCGGAGGACCGGACCACCAGGGGAGGCCACTCAGACTGACTATGCAAGCGCGGTCAAGGCGGACCTGGTGGCAGCGGTAACCACTGCCACTATGGAAAACCTCAGCCAGAGTCAGTCTGATGAGGTCCAAAAGCGGATTGAGGAGCTGCTGTTCGAGGAATCGATGAAGCCGGGCAGCAGTAACTCAGAGGGCCCATCGTTTCGGGGAAGGCCGGTATTGACCGACGGCTACCTAAAACTATGGTGCGAAAACCAGCCTACGCTGGAATGGCTGAAGCGCAGCGTGGCCACCATCACTCTTCCCACGGGAGAGAAGTTGGTGGTAAAGCGCCCAGGCGAGATGACGAAGCGAGTCCGCTGCGGCATCTTGCTCCCTGGGGTCCACGAGGACCACAGAAGGGTAGCACACATGCTGCGCTTACAAAACCGGTGGGCAGACATCGAAAGATGGCTCCTACTGAAAATGGACAGGCAAGCGACGGACACGTTCGCCATTGTCAGCATCCCGGAAACGGTGGTGGGGCCCCTGGTCGAGCACGGGCGCCGGCTCAGCTTTATGCTGGGCACGGTGTACGTCAAGTTCTTAGGGCCCCGCGGCAAGTTTGTGGAGTATCCACCAGCCGAAACCGACTCCAGGGATGCAGTAAACAGTGCTTGCACCCTTCCGATGGACACTGCGGATGGGGCAAAGGATGCTGCTGACGCAGTCGCGACATCTGAGCCCCAGGCTCCGGCGCAGTCCGCCCCCGAATCCGATGTGGAAGATGACCTTCTTCGAGACCGCACGGACAGCGGGGGTGATTGCGTGGAGGAGCTACGCAAGCTGGCCATCCAAAAGGAGGATGGAGCCGAGGTCGAGGACTTGGCAACGGAGGAATCAGATTCCGATGGCGCTGTCTCCTTCCTCGGCATGTAGCATCCTCCAGGCTAACCTCCACCACAGCATAACTGCGACGGCTCAGATCAGGAAGTGGTTGGAGGACAACAAAACAGCCGTCATACTGATCCAAGAGCCGTGGGTCAGAGACGGCACTGTCTGCGGACTCCGCAACATGGGAGGTAAGCTAACAGTTCACGCGGGACCAGAGAATCCCCGCACATGCATATACACTACGGCTGATATAAACATGCAGGCCCTAACCAGTTTCTGTTCCAGAGACCTATGTGCCATGAAGGTGCAGGTAGCCCAAGACACCGGCCTCGTGCAGGTGGTATTGGCATCCGTCTACATGCCGGAAGCCGACGACCCACCACCGCACGACCTGTCGCGGCTGGTCCACTACTGCGAGGAGGTGGGACTCGAGCTCATCGTGGGAACCGACTCCAACGCGCACCATGCCTTATGGGGCATGTCTACAGGTAACGACAGAGGTAGGAAACTCGTTGAATACCTATTTACGACAAACCTTAACATAGTAAACACAGGTTCTGTACCAACATTCGTCAACAGACGTAGCAAGACAATCATTGACTTGACCTTGGCAACTGAAGAGGCAGCGAAACACATCTCAAACTGGCACGTGTCCAACGAACTGTCATGTTCGGACCACAGATGGATTCGTTTCGACCTTCAGGTAAACACACTCCGGCACCACCTAGGCGGAACCCAAGAAAAACCGATCGCACCCAATACTCACTGCGGATCGGTCAGTCCCTGGCACAGGGAAGTACCCCGACTAGAATCCAAGGTACCGTAGAAATTGAAAAACAGGTAAAGTTTCTCACAGACACTATGATGGACTGTTACCATCAGACATGCCCCCTATCCACCCCACCAGCAGGCCAAACAAAAACAAAGAGCTGGTGGGGGCCTGAGCTGGAGAGGCTCAGGAGCGAGATGAGGAAGCAACTCAACAGGGCGATGAACACCGGTACAGACCAGGACTGGGATAAATATAAGGTCACCAAGTCCAGGTACAAAAAACGACTCAGATACAGGAGTACCAACTCATGGCGGAACTTCTGTACAAACATTGAGACTGCTGCACAGGCCAACAGGGTAAGGAAAGTTCTCTCCAATAACTCAGCCATATCACTGGGGTCTTTACGAAAGCCAGACAACTCCTTTACCACCTCGGTGGAAGAGGCAGAATGTATTCTGGTAACAACACACTTCCCGGACTGTGAAATAATCAGTCCAGGCGGATGGCCAGAAGAAGAAACCATCCCAACGGAGGAGGAATGGCAGCTGGCCCACAAGGTAATCGACCCATATAAAACACAATGGGCAATTGACAGTTTCGACTCATTTAAATCTCCAGGCCCGGACGGGATCTTCCCAGCCCTGCTTAAATGGGGAGGGAAGACACTTACTCAACGGTTGACCTACGTCCTGGGAGCCTGTCTGGCACACAGATATGTGCCAAGACAGTGGAGAGACGTCAGAGCAATCTTCATACCAAAGCCAGGTAAAACCGACTACTCGGATCCAAAATCCTTCAGACCAATAAGCCTAACCTCTTTCCTCCTTAAGACACTAGAGAGGTTATGCGACAGGCATCTGAGGGAAACGGCGCTGACACAAGCACCACTACATCCGAACCAGCATGCCTACAGTCCAGGTAAATCGACAGAGTCAGCACTTCATGCGGTCACAACCAAAATTGAGGTTGCAATAAAAAACAAGATGATGTGCTTAGGCACCTTCATAGATATCGAGGGAGCCTTCGACAAAACGAAATTCACCAGCATAACAGCAGCACTGGTAAAACATGGAGTGCATGCTGTCATGATAGAGTGGATAAACAAGATGCTGAGCCAGAGAGTCATCAGACTCGAGGCAGACGCTACTAAACAAGCACTGATGGCGAAGGGCTGCCCCCAAGGTGGCGTTCTCTCACCAATCCTATGGAACCTAGTGGTAAACGACCTTATCACCACATTGAACAACAATCACCATTATACCATCGGATACGCTGATGATATAGTGATATTAACAAGCGGCATGCACACAGGTACAATATGCGATGTAACACGCTCAGCACTGGCAATAGTGGAACGCTGGTGCGTGGATAATGAACTGTCAGTCAACCCAAGGAAGACTGAAATGGTAATGTTCACCAACAAACGGAACCTGGGAAATTACCGACTTCCCAAGCTGTTCAATACAGAGCTCCAACTCTCGTCTGAGGTAAAGTATCTAGGGGTAATATTCGACCACAGACTTAACTGGAGCGCCCACCTCAACAACAAAATTGAAAAAGCAACAGTCGTATTCTGGCAGTGCCGCAGAATGGTAGGTAAAACTTGGGGACTAAACCCCAAGACCACTTTGTGGCTCTACGAGACTGTCATCCGACCAATGGTAAGTTACGGCGCGATAGTCTGGTGGCCACGGACCAAACTATCCACTGCCGAAACTAAACTACAACGACTCCAGAGATTGGCCTGTCTGGCGGCTACAAGCTGTATGAGGACTACACCGACTGCAGCTCTGGAAGCCATCTTAGGTCTACCACCACTCCACCTTTTCATAAGGCAGGAGGCTTTAGCTGCAGCAGCGCGGCTAAAGAAACAAAATCTCTGGAGGCTGCCTAGGGTACCACACACCGAAATCCTCTATGAGGCTATAGGTAAGGAACCGCTCATGGAAGCGGTAACTGACACGATACCCAGGCAATTCGTCTTTGACAAAAAATACAAGATACAACTGCACGAGGACCCCCAAGAAGGGCTTAACCCAAAGGAGTTAAGAATCTTCACGGACGGATCCAAAACAAGGTCAGGCACTGGCTCGGGAGTATTCTCTGAGGACCTAAACATACACATCTCGACACCATTAGGAGCCCACAACACAGTCTTCCAGGCAGAGTGTATGGGCATAATAACGGCAGCACATGCGATCATCTCCAGAAAGGTAACGGAATACCCCATCCGCATACTTTCCGACAGCCGATCAGTCTTACAAGCTCTACAGAGTCATGTAACTACCTCAGGGCTAATCTACGAATGCCACAGAGCCCTGACAGAGGTAAGCACTATAAATAGTATAACTCTCCAGTGGATCAAAGGTCATAGCAACTCACGCGGGAACGACTCAGCTGACGCACTGGCAAGAGGCGGATCGGAGACAAGGGCAATCGGCCCAGAACCAATACTGCCATTGCCGACTGCCTGGCTGCGACGGACACTGCAACAGAACACCGAGGTAGAACACCAAATATATTGGTCCAACCTTTGTACCTGCAGGCAGACCAAAGAGGCCCTCCCGACGATCAACCCCGGATTGTCACGGAAGCTGAAACAACTGAAGAGGCCGCCGCTTCGACTCCTAATCGGAGCAATAACTGGTCATGCACTATTAAACAAACATCTCTTTACCCTAGGTGTAACAGACAGCCCTCTATGCAGAGCGTGCATGGAGGAAGATGAAACAGCCGCCCATGTCATTTTGACATGTCCAGAGGTGGCGAAATACCGGGCGAGACACCTCGGATCGCCGAGGTCACTTCAGGAAGTCGTCGGCAACGCAAGGGGTCTGCTAGGCTTCCTGGAAGAATTGGGTTGGCACCACTAGTGCCGACCCACTACGCAAAATAGGCGCAATAAGACGTCGAGTTGCGGAAACCAAGCCCGCGAGTTTCAATTCAATTCAAAATACACCGCAGGGTTCGGCTAGTATAACATAAATATAAACCTTCCTCTGGAATCATTCTACTTATTACTCTAGTTCTAAGTGTGTTCACTTAGATCTTAGACAGCATAAATGACTTAATTTTATACTACGTCAAGATAACAATTAGGACTCAATTACCAAAGAACAAATGAAATAAATCTGTTCAGAAAGAATGAGTTATCTTTTTCAATTTATAAGTTTAACTGAAATTTAATTATATGTAAAAATCCAAACATTCCATATATAGAACGGTGAAAAAAATAATCTCAACATCTTAAGCAATTACTTTACTAATTTATACACATAGAAATTCAGCAAGCAGTTTTTATATTAATTGATTATACAAATGAATTTTATTCTTGGACAACAAGAAATGTGATAATATTAATATTAAAAAACTAGTTGCGCCGTAAAACAACGTAACCCGCGGTACAACAGTAACTCCGGGTAACGCCGCGGGGCAAATCTAGTCTAAAAAAGTAGCCTAAGTTACTTCTTATATAATCAGCTATTTGCCAGTGAAAGTCCTGTCAAAATCGACTCAGACAAAAATTATAAAAAATGATATTTTGGTATAATATATGTAGTGTGTAAACATACATATGCATTTAGTAAAAAGCGGTTATTTTAATATTACAAGCAGACACTGCAATTTTATTTATTTGTATAGATGTATAGATTTTCAATTCGAGTATAATTACCATTATATAGCTTCCTTTCTTCACTACTTCTATTAGCACCACCCATTACCATACCGTATGTCTGCTTATGATACTTCATCAATCCTGTTAACACTCCATATGTCTGCACGGCTAACTCTCGTGTTGGTGTCAGAATGATAGCACCAGTACCTTAAAAAATATTTAATTACTCAACCACAAACCAAAAACTATAAATAAATAAATACTAAACCAGAATCGAAATAAAGTTCAGATATCCATTCTGTGTTCATGAAATAGCTGTTTCAGTTTCATAAAGCTAATGACTGGCATGTAACCACAAATGTGCCTCAACAGTTTACACCGGAGACTCAATTTGTGATGAATGCTCATCATCAGTTTAGAAAGAAACAAAACTAGTTTTCACATTCGCCTTTTGTCATCATTACATAAACATGCTATTTTAAGATTATAATAAATTTTTGGTAACATTTTTTAATCTATACTAATATATAAAGCTGAAGAGTTTGTTTGTTTGTTTGTTTGTTTGTTTGTTTGTTTGTTTGTTTGTTTGTTTGAACACGCTAATCTCAGGAACTGCTGGTCCGATTTTAAAAATTCTTTCGGTGTTGGATAGTCCATTTATCGAGGAAGGCTATAGGGTATTTATCATCACGCTACTACTAATAGGAGCGGAGCAACAATTAAGAATGTTTCAAAAACGGGGGAAATTTTCACGCTACGGGCAATATAAGGCGCAAACGAGGTTGCGTGGGTCGGCTAGTGTAATAAAAAGGGGCAAACGAGCCAACGTATTGCCTGATGGTAAGCGATTACACCCGCAACACCAGAGGTGTTATAAGTGCATTGCCGGCCTTTGGCGGTTTATACAAAATCAACGACATCCGGGTTATAGTAACCATTACTACCTTCAATGAACATTTCATATCCGTTGGTTGTTTGCAAATAATAAGTTAAATTATTTTGTTGTGTAAATAAATTCTAGTCTGTCAACGAGTCTGTAAATAAATTAATTGTGTGATTGTTCTATTGCTTTTAAATCATGAATGATACTAATGAGATAAGTGATGTCAGCAAGGCTGATGTCACCCTTTCTAAAAATCATTCCGTGCTTCATGCGCTATGTCTATAGTAATAGATAAAGCTGGTCCGATTTAAAAAATTCTTTCAGTGTTGTATAGTACATTTATCGAGGAAAGGCTATATATCATCACGGTAAAAACAATAGGAGCAGAGCACCAATGGATAATGTTTCAAAAACGGGGTAAAATTATCACACTACGGGCAATAGGAGACGCAAACTAGGTTGAGTGGGTCAGCTAGTATACAATACAATAGATGTTAGCTTAAAAACTTACATTAATTTTGAATTAAAAAAACGTTTTTCAGTCTGATATTTAAAAAATTATATACACAAATAAATGAGGGTATCTAGTTTAATACTTTAACTTACCATTTCTAGGTTTAAATCCAAGTTTGTAAACTAAGTCAACAATTGGTATAAGAAAAGCTAAGGTTTTTCCTGATCCAGTTTTAGCTTTTACCATAACGCTATGGTCTGCAAGTACCAGTGGGATTGTGTGTGCCTGTACGTCTGTCATCTTGGTAAATCCCATCTCTTTTATAGCCCTCAAAGTTAAATCAGAGATCTTCCCTTCTAGTACTGTGAAACTTCGATCGGCTGGAACCACATAACCGGGTACTGTAATATAAAAATTTTAGTTAGATAATATTCTTGATCATGCCGTTATTCAAAATTCACATATAGCTATACAATTAGTTCTTGAGGTCCTTCCTTTGCATTAGAGAGGGACATGTCACCTATATCTCCACAACGCAAACATTTAACATGTTAAATGTAGGATTTTAAATGAAATTAGTTTTCATATTTTTTTCATTTATACATTTATATAAGTAACTTATATATAGCTATAAGTAACTTATAATAAGTTGAATAACTGTTGATACTTACTCTTAGTTGGATCAGCATTGGTCTTACTTTCGACTTCATTGCTTTTACTTTCAGACCCATTTTCTGAATTTACACTTTCATCTTTCAATGGTTCTGGTTCTACTTCCTGTGTATTTTTCTTCTTTTTCTCTATAAAATAAATACCTTTATTACTTATTAGCCCCTCAATGTTGGTAGCATTTAATTATGTACTATATTACACTAAACGATATCACCAGCTGATGACTGATCATTCAAATTAGTCTATGATCATGACAACCTAATCAAACATCAAGCATCTCAAAAGATATATTCCTAATAATATCTGTTAATAGCTGACCCTCGCCTGGCAACCTCATTGGCGTAAAAAACTTTGGTTACTATATGGCAACCAAAGTGACACTAACTACAACCACAAATCAAAGTGAATTCACTTTGATTAGTGCTAGTGCAGGTGACTAGTAATTGAAGGTGATTAGTGCAGGCGTGTAGTGCGAGTAGTGTCCAATTCTTGTGAATTCAGTTGTCAGCCATCGACCAACAAGTTTAGAAAAGCATCGAGGTGTGCTTACAAAGATGTATTAAACATGGCAATGTCTGAAACCAAAGAACTTTTAGAGAAGCTAGAAGCTGAACTTGCAAGACCATGAAAAGTATGGGTTTGAAACCACGCTGCAAGTGAGGGAGAAGGGAGAATGCACTGGTTGTGGCTACTCGTAGTCCACTCGCAAAAAAATAGACCACACTTCTAATCACATTAATACGCAGCCAACTAATCAGTTGCGCTAATAAGTTGCTGTGCACACTTATTTTGTCCGTGATTAGGACAAAATAAGTGTGCACAGCAACTAATTAGCGCCTATAATCAATGAATTCAGGCCTATAAAATTAAATATCGTTATAGTGAGCCAACCTCAAAAGATAGACATATTTATGCTTTCATAAACTTTTCTTTTAATTTTTTAAAGGGGAACAATTCTTTATCCATTTACGCAGCAGACGCAATGGTAGTTCTCAAAAGGAATAATTTTTGTGCATTATTTAATAGTGAAAAATTTTTCCTATGAAGTATTGAATATATATATATATATATATATATATATATAGAAAAATGAGATTAGCACCTTCAATCGAACAAACAATGTTCGTTTGTTTGTTTCAATGTTAATAAACATAAATGTATGTACAATTTGACTTAAATATTTAAATGCAGTTGGGTTGCATCTGTATGTGTTGTTTTGTATTGTTAGGTTTTGTAACTCTGATAATATATTGTGGGATAAAAATTATTAAGTAGCGAGAAATTCAAAACTTTCCAAACCGAACAAAATATGTCCACGGCCAAATATTTGGTACATATGCATGGTGTTTTTAAAAAATATTCATGAGCTAAAAATAACAAAAAGGAATGATGGAACGGTATGTTCTATTTTGGATATCAGATATGTATTACATATAGGCAAGATTATGAATATTAAGTAGGGATGCCATTATACCAGATTTTCTTGGATTGGTCCAAGTTTAGAGAATGTCCGGGCAGGGGACCTACTAAACCGAAGATTCTTTTTATCACTGACTATGAAAGGTGACGAAATTTAATACACCGTTTGATTGATAAATAAATAATTTAGAGCCATTTGGTTTTTTTGTCATTGACTTGATTATATAAAAAACTGTGACATGTCTGGGTTTTGAAGCATAAAATCCAGGGAAATTGCATTTTTTGTCCAAGTATGATCTGTTTTGGATCTCTGATGCATACAAGATTAACTGAAATTAAGTAGTGGGTGTAAATTTAAAATACTCACACATATTGAGGAGTTTAGGGTTTGTTGAAACCTATATTCACAAAACAATGACTACTTATTTATATTTAATACTAGTACTTACTTTTGGTGGTTATGTGTGGTAGTAAGCTTTCATTATCTTCACATGATCCTTCTGACTGTACAACTTCTTGAAGTACCGTTTCTAAAAAAACATCAACTTATTAAAGTAGAAAAGTACCACCTTACATGTGTCTCTCTTCAAAGAATTAAATTAATATGTTAAAAATAGTAATGTTACCTGGTCGCTCGTTGGAAACAATTTTCGTTAGTTTCTGTAATAAAGCCAACTTATTTTTCTCACGCTTTTTTATTTTGCGCATTAGAATCTTTTCTTTCGAAGGCATTTTTAATACTTTCTTGAACGAAGCAGGCTAAGCGAGAGTGCCACTCAACTGACTACAAATAAAGTAAACAAGCAAGTTACATGCTACGCTTATACAGGAGCACGAGGTACTGACAGTTGACAGTTTGACACTTGACAGCATAGAGTATCTTGTCCTGTTCTGTGATCTTGTCTATACTGACCACAGAGTACAATGTATATTTATAGAATACTGACCTATGAATAAGGAATCTTATGGAACTGCCCTAACCACGGAAAAGGCCTGCATGCCTACGGAAACCAAACATGGTCGCCTAGTGTTGTATTAGCGTTAGCTTTTAAAGATATCGATTAAACGTACATTTCGAAAAAGTTTTCTCTATAACTTTTGCGCAGCATAGTACTGATTTCGCTTCATAGTCCGATAAGGTTGTTTTATACTTTGTGACATGAAGAAGGCCTAAAGAGAATGAGAGAAGAGAAACGGAAGAACACACGTCAAAACAAAATTTGTGCTATCGAAAACATATATGTACATAGTACGTATATAGTATGTACTGGCATTATGTTAGTTTTAGTATAACAAGGTATCAGAGGACGATGGTATTAGGTCCCATTCCTATTACCGTTGTCATCTGATGCCAGGGCAAACCGCATTTTTTTTAATTTTGCGTATTTTGCAATTTTCAAGTTAGTATCAGGTTGTATGTTAATAAAATATTATTCGCGGCCGTCGCCGTCGCTGGCACGCAGTCGGCGGAGCGTACTTTGTCTGCTTTATCCCCTCAAATACCTAAAGCTTCGAGTCCCATTTCGTCTTAATTATTGATTTCCTCGGGTTGGTCCCTAAAAAATTGAACATAATTATTAGTTTAATGACCCCCTGTCCAGTGCCGGATTAGCCACGTAGCAAGAGTAGCAAATGCTACGGGCCCCGCGCTTTGAGGGGCCCCGCACTCCAACGCCCATTGACCGTAAAAAAAAAATAAGTTTAAATAAGCGTAAAGTATCTTGCATGCCATTAGGTAATCCCGGATGAACGGTATTTAAGTTCGCTTGTCTCTTCTTCTCATCTTTAAAATCAGAGGAGATGTACAGGAATGTGGCAGTTATAGAAGAATAAAATTCATTCCACATAGAATGAAAGTTTTAGAGAAAGTCGTTGAGAGAAGAATGAGAGAGAAAAGTGCAATATGTAGAAACCAATTTGGGTTTTTGACGGGCCAACAAATGCCATATTTGCAATTCGATAATTGTGAGAGAAATACAGACAGGCGCACAAAAGCTTGCTTTTGGTGTTTGTTGATCTAAAAATGGCGTATGATAGGGTACCCCGAGAGGTTTTGTAGTAGGCTTTGAAAGACGAAAGAGTGCCTCGCTTAGTATTTTTTTTTTTTTTTTTTTAATCCCGCCCACATTCCCACCACTGTAACTCCTGTACACCAGGATCAACAGCAGTGACCCACGAACACACCGAGTTATGACACTCGGGAAGTCCCAGGAAGAAAATTAACTGTCTTGGAACCCGCAACGAAATTAATCAGAAGAAAAACAGGACGAGTTGGAAATGATAAATCCACTTCCCTCCTTAGCAAAGCGGGAGACAAAATGAAGTCAAAATAGGCAGACACCTTTTTCAAACCGGGAAGCACCACGGATAAAGTATTAGGGGTCCTAAGTGAGCTATGTTTGATTACTATAGTATGTATGGCAGAATCGCCTAAACGCACGGAAATTCACCGCAGTTGACACAAGATCCTCATAGTATACCGCCCCAGATGTCATTTGTAAACTATTTAGCATTGTGTTACGTTCATTGTACCAAAGACACTCCCAGAGTACATGATGAGTCGACTGTTCACAGCTAATCAGGTGTTTAGCATTGACACAATGGTGAATCGACTAATTTAAATGAGTGTAGTTTGCTCTTAAAGTTACCGTGGCCTGTAAGAAATTGAGCGACACAGTGATCTACCTCGAGCCATGTCCTCGACAACCGTTCGCGAACAGATGGAAAGAACTGGTAGAGGTGGCCCCCCTTAGATGATTCGTCCCATCGTTGTTGCCATTCATCCATTAGATCGTCATAGACATTGGACTGCTGTTGAAACAATCTTATGATTTTATCGCGGTCTCGTACGCCCAAAAAATCGCATTCCATGTTTTTTAATGTGGAATAGTACATGGCTGCACGTCTTTGCACCTCGAGATCGACCGGAAGAACACCCGTCAACACCGGTAAAGCCTCAGTACTAACCGTCCTATATGCTTTACACAAGAAAATCAATGCAAGTCGTTGTCCTTGTAATAGTTTGCGACGGACAGCACCTACAGTCGCTCTATCGGCCCACACGGGAGCACCATAGCAAACAGCACCTAAATAAGTAGCTCCATATATAATCTTTAATGTATGAAATGAAAGACCCCATGTGGCAGTTGATATCCTCGTCAGAGCAAAGAAACTTTTTTTAGACTTTTCGTTAACTGTTCTAATATGTTCGATAAATGAAAAATTTCTTTCTAAAAAATCAAACGGTAGTAGGTCCCCTACCAACTACCGTTGTCATCTGATACTAGGATAAAACATTCTTTTATTAGGAAACATTATGAATTGTCAAATAATATTTAAAACATTTATTGAACACTATAAATAATCACGTATAAATCATGTTCATGCATCGGTTTTATCCCGTCTTTCAAATATTTTTTTAACTATTGTTGATAGAATATAATGACTATATTTTTGTTACTCACTTATTTAAACAGTATTATTTTGTATTAAAATAATTTCGACAAGATATCGTTTCGGTGTTTTTTTTTTCCTAAACACCTAAAGCTTATGGGGGAAAAAATTGGGACTCCGGGCAGATGTGAAACATCGAAATTGTTTTGTATAAGTTATTTGTTCCATAAAATAAAATGACTGTTTACATTATATTACATTAATATTCATTTTTATTAAATACAAAATTCATTTTTTTTTAATTTAGGGGCTTTGTGGAAAGAAATATAGGCACAAAGAAAATTTCCTAACTTCTTCAGTACGTCTTCAGTCTCTGTAAAGCTAATCTTTTGTCTTTCTCTATTTTAATTTTGTGCCTACGGATGAATTCATTGAGACATTTTATTTTTCTCTTCTGGCCAGCAACTTTATCTTGCGGAGCTTGCTTTTCTTGCTTCTGAAAATAAAATTTTGTGTTAATAAAGTTTATGAATTTAATTTTATAGTAATGGGATAAAGGGCACAATCAGTTGACCGTTAGATTGGTTGTCAAGAATTTATGTTTATTATATAGGATTTTGGCAATTTGGAATGAACTCACGTCTTTAAATTATATAACTATTTGGTACTGATCCATATAAAATTAAGGTTACCTGTTTTTACAGAAATGATATTCCATCGCTTCACAATCTTACAACGCCAAGTGTTCTGTTGAATGAACTTTCGTCAAAATATAAGAAACCGAAAAATCTCTTTGATTTGAGTTTTCAAATTTTCATTTACAATGACTTCTAATCACATTCTTTTCTTTGCTTCATTTCTAGGTAGCCTGTGTGTAAAAATACAAAGTCAGTCGTCTTTAATACCTATATAAAGTTATTATAGAAACTATCGATTACTTACTCTTAAAGCTTTTAGCACATCACTATTACAAAATAAAAACAATGACCAAAAACTTAAAATATCAATTTAAGCTAACTAAATTACACACAGATTGATTATATAGAACAGGTTCATATTAATTTAATGACAGACTAAAATAATTTCATGCATTTATGGGCTTTTTAATATTTATAAATTTTACGTTACTCACTTGTGAAACGACAGATTTGCCAAATTTTGGCGTTTAGACGCACCACAATGAAACAATGCACTTAGGAGACATCGCAATTTAATGTCTGTTTACTTTTACAAATAATATAAGCACAATTTAAAAAAAAATAGTTAACAGCGAAAGTAAACAAAGGCCAACTCAACGTCATGTACTCTGTGACCGGCAATCAAACATGGCGGATTGACAGGCAGGTATATTCTAGCCCCTCAGGTGTCCACGGCCTCTCAGCGACCGCATAAAAACATCGTCTATAGTGTCACCGGCCACTCAGTGGCCGCGAGAGACCGATCAACTTTACCGCTATTTTTAGTCAACTAATATTGAATTATTGCATCGTTTCGCTTTACTAGCGCGTACTGAATGAAACGGTGATGCAATAGCGCACCACTATTTTCCCGCCGACGCCCGATGGGTTCCGATCGTCGTTTATTTACGGCCGCGACAGTGGAGTGACAGAATGTGTCGGCGCTGTCAAAGTTTGTGCAGCTACAAGTTACAAGAAACAGTTTTTAAAACATTTTTGGTGCCTGCACGTCATGTATGGGTAAGTACTAAACATTTTTCAAGTGTTTTATTGTGTATTGGACAAAGATTTCGGTCTACATAGTTACATTTTTTCAAACATGGTCGCTAACTGCCTACGTGAGTTCGAGAAACTCCGAACAATCATGAATATCGTGTACAAAATGTCGTTGTCTAAGCAATTTATTGTTTGAAACTTAAACTACATTTATATTTACATACATAATAAGCATTACTTTGTGTAAATGCCGTTTATAAATGTTTAAAACACAAAACAAAAAATGCATTATTTTCGCGGCCATTGTACGGCCGTAGATATGTTATGCTTTGTCCATTTTATGGTTTCGTATTGTTTAAGAACCTATACTTTTCATATGTTTTTATGTAAGGAAATATATTCAATTTCATAAATATAAAGTTATGTGAGCAATAAATTGTATAGAATTTGTTATGTAAGCCAATGTTCAAGGATACCTTTGTGTGTTTTATTTTACAGAGTGTTTATTTTACATTCTTCTTATAATGTAAACTTTATCTTTTGTTTTGCAGTTGCTTGTACAAATCCCAAGAACGTGAGCTGTACTTTAAAATAAATGTAACCCGAAGCCACTTGAACCACAGTGAGCCGATATTTCAAGTGTAAACATATACCCCATTTTTTGTTGAGATTTCGAGCGGGCGAAATGGAGGTCATTGTTGATAACCATATTGTATAAAAAATTTGTATCGAAGAAGGGTCCTTTTTTTCAGGTACATTGTTACTTATCCTTTGTAGTTTTAAATAAAGTAACTATTACTTGTAATAAATGTTTTATTTACACTCATTTCACCTTTTAAGCAGTACATCGAAGAAAAAAACACTTTCCCTACTTTCATCTAGGATTTACTTATTGAATTCTATATTCGATTCTAATTAATGATACATTATCTGATAGCTTATTTTAATTCCTTTCTAATGATACGCTGAAATCGTATATGTCCAATACATTTTTCTTTGGAAATCTGCATTTCAATGAGAATCGGGAATTGGCGGGAATTATCCCACAAACCCCGTGACATTCAAGCTATGCTAAAAAATGACAGGTGAAACACACGCGGACACCTGAGAGGCTAGTGACGTTGTTGCTAAAATCAGCAAAAACAAATATATTGACGTCCTACTTTCCTTACGCGAGACAGTACAAGTTAGAAAGAAAGAGCCATATTTTTGGTACTGCTATATCGATTTAATTAACAAGTGTTTGTATATATATTACATTGCGTTCACTCCATATTATTCCTACTTCTATGTTTACGGGATAGTACTGCATTAAAGTAATGTCAAGTTTTGACACAATGAGATAAATCACGTTGTCTACTGCCTGCGATGTACGCAGCACTGAAGGAGGTTGAATATCGTAACAATAGATGTTGTCAAGAAAACGGGTGCCCTAAAATAAAAAAAAAGAACTTGTCATTTATATCGATGTCGGTGATTTTTCCCTTCGATATTATCGAAACCAAAACATCGATTTATCAATTTTATCGAAGTAAAAACATTGATGTTTTTCTGCAAAATATCGTAGTTCTACTAAACATCCCTAGTACGGCTTCGTACTGAAGTCTGTGCAAATCTGTGATTCTATTTGACATTACTGTTGTCAGTCACTGTCAGTTGTACTCTGTGGAGCCAACAGCCAACTTCAATAAAGCTGAAAACGCGGCTTTAATGTGCTCTGAAGAATAATATATTTATGTTTTCAATACCTTTTTTGTTGAATGTTTAAATACCGTGAACTAGTACCTATATAATTCATTATTTTAAGGGTTGAGTTGAGAAAAACTGATAAAGAAATTAACCGAAAATAATTGTTTGTAGTTGAATATGCAGTGTTAATATAATTTATAAAAAAAAGTTGCTATTTATAAAGTAGCAAAGTTACATTTGAAATGGATAATATGGAAGCTGACAGTATCAATCCTAGGAGAAAGTTCAAAACTTTGAAAGATAAAGTTTCGTCACCCATATTGAATGCCATCAAGGGTATGGGATTTAAAAAAATGACTGATATACAGGCGGAAGTTTTGCCTGAGGCTTTAGACGGCTTTGATGTAGTAGCTACAGCCAAAACAGGTTCTGGTAAAACACTGGCTTTTCTAATACCATCTGTTGAGGTTGTTATAAAATGTCTAGAAAAATACATGTCGGGTAAGTACTTTAAAATTATTTTTGTGAGAAAGAAGGTCCTTACAAATCTTGGAAACATATTTTCTTATCACTCTCCTTTAAATATCGTCCAATAATTACTATTCTTAAAACATCCAATGGTAAGATTGGTAACCACAATGTTGTCTTGCCAGTCCCCAACCCACACTTGACCAGTGTGGTTATGTATGGCCCTCACTGTCTCTTGAGAGGAGACCCTAGCCCAGGAGTGGGACATTATGGGTTGTTGATGACTCATTTAGTTGATGATTGTGGTGTGTTCAATCCTTACTTTGGATAAAACTTTGTGAGTTCCACAAACTGATTTTCGGGGTCTGGGTTTTGTATGTGTCACTTTCATGTATCTTGTGAAGTCTCCTATGATAAATTAAATAGGTAGTCTTAGTGCAAAAGTTGCATATTATGAAAAAAATTAGTCACTATAATTTTGGATGTTCATAGTCATAAATTTGTATGAAGTGCTATCTGAGCCCTTCCGTGTTACCTGCAGTTGTTATAACTTTACAACATCCGGAGGTGATGTTGCAGAATGAAACTAATCTAAAGAGAGTAACCTAAGTTACTCCTTATATCATCACCTGTCTGGCAGTGAAAGTCTTGTCAATATCAGTCCTGCCATCCCAGAAATTAGTCCGAATAAACAGATAGATCCAAATTTTAATTTCTTTTTTATGTTAGTACCGTTTATTCTTTCATATGCATTAAGAGAAAAGCTCTGTATTTGAAATTACAAACAGACACTTCAATTTCATTTATTTGAATTGATAAATCAACTACTATATATTTTCTTAAAATGCCACAAATAAGAAGGATTCACAATTCTCTGATAGAATAATATGGACCAATGATTTAAATGATATTTTTTTAATTTGTAAATAACAGGTACATTTTGCATAATAATTTCACCTACAAGAGAATTAGCAATACAGACATATACTGTGCTTCAAGATTTAATTGTAAATTATGATCATATTACATCTGCTCTGATCATTGGTGGAGAAAGTAGAAAGAACCAGAGTGCAGAATTAAGTAATGGTATGTAAATCAAACAGATTAAATTTATTTGTATAATTATTTTATGAGGCAATTCATCATCATCATAAGCCTCTACCAAGAAAGAAGGCTTTGGTCTACACCATCATACTGACCTAACGAGTTGGTATAGAACTCTACATCCCATACCAAGCACTCCTTTACATCCCATGGGTATTATATACCCATGGGATGAATAGGGGTGCTTTATAAACTACAAGTAAATGCCGAACAAAAGAGGTCTAACCCTACTGTAACTTGATGCCCAGGTTGGGGCAAGAAGTGTTATTAGGTTCTTTACAAGAAACTCCTAATAACAGCTCGAAGAATGAAACTTGTCAGAGTTAAAAGCCTGTGCCTTGGAGAGCATGTTGAACAACTCTCTATCCCAGTTGTCATAACCATCCCCGGCAATCGTGATTGGAAAGTCAGTGCCTTCAAATCAGGGTTGCCAGACATCATGATTTTGATGGGACGTCCAGCTGTTTAAATTAAAATTGTAATGACAGCTTTTATCCCTCTGTTTGGGGATAACTGGCCGGACACCCAAAGTGAAGTTAGTTAGCCGTAGTACTGTATTGTCAATAAAAGTGGCAGGCAATAGAAAATAAAAATTCCAGCATTACATTAAAAATAGGAAATCGCACTAGTTCTTTCTATTAGGGATGATGTAGCAGAAAAACAGAAATATTGCAAATGATACTTTTTTTTGGTCACTTTTTCCTGGGTCATATTTTTACTTGGTCCTGCTTTCGCCATAAGAATCCCGCTTTTCACTAAAAAGTCTCATAATCGCGATTTGCCTAAAAAAAGTGTGGCAAAGCTGCTTCAAATATACTGGCAACTATTCACGGCACCAACCCTTAGTGCCGATGAACGCAATGGCGGCGAAGAGACGATAGGCACGTTCATAAAATACTGTATCTTTTATTTATAGGAGTCCACATTGTAATTGCAACTCCTGGAAGACTCTTTGATCATATGAGAACCAAAGAGTTTGACTATAGTAAGACTCGTTGTTTAGTATTGGATGAAGCAGATAAGATTTTTCAATATGGATTTGAAGAAGACCTCAAGCAAATTATTAATCGTTTACCAAGTATGTATTAATAAATTGTTTCTAAAATATTTGCACGGCCATTATTTTTAGTTTGTCTTGGCATGTAATATGGTCAAATCAAATTAGCTATAGAGGGGTCAAATCAAATTATCTATAGAGGCCTAATGATGCAGAAGCATTACTAGGCCGCTATGGTGTGGGTCAGCATGCTGCATTGTTGCAATGTCTGCATTCGCAATAAGTATCTCTTTCAGCCGGAAGACGTCCACTGCTGGACATAGGCCTCCCCCAAGGCTCCCCACAACAATCGGTCCTGTGCTATCTGATTCCAGCGACTTCCCGCGACTCTCACTACGTCGTCGGACCATCTTGTAGGGGGCCTACCCACGCTACGTTTACCAGTACGCGGCCGCCACTCCAGAACTCTTTGGCCCCAACGGCCATCCTGCCTGCGAGCAATATGCTCCGCCCACTGCCACTTGAGGCTGGCAATTCTGCGGGCAATGTCGGTGATCTTAGTTCGTCCGCGGATCTCCTCATTCCTGATTCGATCACGCAGAGAAACTCCGAGCATTGATCTCTCCATTGCTCTTTGAGCGACTTTGAGCCTTCTTATAAGGCCCACCGTGAGTGACCACGTTTCCGAACCATAGGTTTTATTTTATATTTTATATTTTGGCTGAGCCAAAATGACTCTGCTCTGCCTGATGGAAAGCATGAGCAGATTCAGGTCATCACTGGCAATACACACTGGTCGAAAACTTTAGTTTTGAGACACTGCGGAATATGGGACGAGAAAATGTCACGCATCGCAATAAGTATGGTGACCATCATTACCTGGATTATACTTATGCTTTTTCATCAGGCAGAGTAGAGTCATTTCGGCAGGCCAAACACAATAAAAAAAGCTTGTGTAATAATTGACATGGCCAGTTTCAGCCTAGTTACTCACTGGCATATACGTTAATGTACGCCTAATTATAAATGAATAAAAATAGAAATAAAAATTACAAAACTATTTACATTTTCATACAACTTGTGAAAAAGTATTTTAAAGAGTGTTGTTTCTTGTTTGTAAACTGTGCGATAATCTTTTCTCCATATCGACTGCTATTCTATACGGACCGATTCCATTGCCCAACTATTATCTAGTGCTTATCAATACGGGCCTGATTGTGCTTATGTTTTGGATATTGTGAACAACAACAACATTGGACAATTCACACATTGTTGTTCTGAGTCAATGTGTTCTTTGTGTCCGTTTCATGTATGTTTGTAAGTCTCCTGCGACACAGGATGTATATTCCAAATGCGGTAGTTGTCTTTAAAAAAGGAAAAAAAAAATGTCCGCGATGTGCTCTTACTGGTGCAGTAAATGGTTGCACTGTGTCAGCACAATACCTCACTTCACTTTTCGGTATACGTAGGCAACCTAATGAGATTTATAATAACAGCACATCGCGTCTATTAAATCTCTCATTTTGCCTTGTTTACTAAGTTTCTTAGTTTACTGGTATCAAGTTTGGTATCTGAATATTCTTTTGTTAAATTGTTTTTTTTTTTTGTGTAAGAGGACAGACAGACTATGTTGTTCAGTGCAACAGTATCCGAGAGAACCGAAGCTTTGATCAAATCAGCGATGAAGGAAAAGGTTCACAATATAAATACAGATGAAGATAATCTGATAGCCACCGTAGAGGGCCTAAAACAGGGGTATGTTGAGTCTAATCTATTTAAAACACCTAATTATTTTACTAATCACCATGATCAGCCTTTAACAGTCCTCTGTTGGATATAGGCCTCTCATTAGAAAGGAGGTTTTAGCCTAAGTTTACACACTGGCCAGACGGGTTGGTTGGTAAAGGGATTATTTCAGGTTTTCCTTGTCTTTTCAGTGATGATATTCTGCGTAGTTTGCAATAGGTTGTTGATGATCATGATGCTAAAAATTGATAGCATGAATATCCCGTGACATGGGAAAACTCCTAGTGGAGTTGTCTTTAAAAAAATTAGGATATTCTTCTTTCTCTAGACTGAGAAAAATTATTTAATCTATTTTAATCTGTTGACTAACATTATGTATGTGCTTAGTATTAGTTGGTTACTATTACAGATATGCTGTTTGTGAAACTGAATACAGATTGTGGTGGCTGCACAAGTTGATGAAGAAAACAAAAAAATATAAAGTGATGGTGTTTTTCTCTAGCTGTAAATCAGTTGAGTTTCATCATGAATTCTTCAGCAAGTACTGTCAAGAATCAGTATTGTGTATTCACGTAAGTAATATTGTGTTCTAACAAAGATAAGTATCAGATAGTGAATCATCTTTAACAGTCCACTGTGGAACATAGGCCTATCCTCAGTAAGGAGGTTTTGGTCTACATGCCATTCTGGCCAGACAGGATTATTTAATCATATGTCGGACCGCCTCAGGGAGATGTTGGACGCTAGCCTGGTGTCCGCACGCTTCATTGAGTGCTGGAAATGCGGGAAGCTGGTCCTGTTGAAGAAGCCGGGACGGCCTGTCGATTCGGTCGCGGCCTATAGGCCCATCGTGTTGCTGGACGAGGCGCTTTTTGAGAGAATACTCTCAAAAAGTTCCGGCACTTTTGGGAGGCGGGGCTCGACCTGTCGGACGCCCAATTCGGATTTCGAGAGGGGCGTTCGACGGTCGATGCCGATGCCTTAGAGTTGTGACCGAAGAGGCAGTGAGCTGTGGCGGCGTTGTGTTGGCGGTGTAACTAGACATCGCCAACGGATTCAATAGTCTGCCATTCAGCTGCATCAGGGAAGCACTCCACTACCACGGGGTGCCGGAGTACCTAAGGCGGCTAGTTACAGGCTATTTGGAGGAGCATACCGTCGTGTACGAGGACCGAGAGAGACGGCGACCCATGACGGCGGGGTCTGTTCTTGGACCACTCCTGTGGAACGTGGGATACAACTGGGTCCTTCGAGAGCGTCTCCCCCCGGGCTGGGTGGGTTTATTTCAAGCTTTCTTTCTCTTTGTAGTGATGATGACTACATGGTGACATTCGTTTCACTGAGTAGGTAACCTTCGGAATTTGACTATTACTGTCTTTCGTGAGTTTCATGATTATGATCATGTAAAGTATGTATATATAAAAAAAAATATAAAGTTATTCACATATTCCAGGGAAAGATGAGCCAAGCAGATAGAACTGACGTTATATCGAACTTCTATAATGCAGAAAATGTGACGTTGTTCTGTACAGACCTTGCAGCTAGAGGATTAGATATACCTTCAGTCGATTGGATAGTACAATTCGATCCACCGGCAGATGCTAATGTGAGTATTTGTGAGACAGTGCTCTGTAGACAATTAAATTATGTTATTATTATTATTTATTAAATGTATTTGAACTCCTAGCTCAGGCCAAACGAATATATTTTTCGGTGTAAATATTACAAAAAGTTTACAAAAAAAAACGCGACTTCAAGAACTAGGCCAAATTGAAATGGGTCCACACGGGAAGAACAAGCTTTCAAATAAAACAAGAATCCTCGAAATCGGTTGTCGTGATAATGAGATATTCGTCAATTTGTCGGACACATACTTAATGCAAATTGCAGACGTGACGAAATATGGGTTTTTCATGGATGACATTGTCAGAATTGGACCGAATTGAATGGGAAAACTACAAGGGAAGCACCAGCTTTCAAATAAAAAAAGAGTCATAAAAATCTGTTCACCCAGTCGTTCACCTCTTCCATTTCTTGAAGTCGGTTAAAAATAGCCTTTAACAGTACACTGCTATTAAAAGGACTCTCTTTAGAAAGGAAGTTTTGCCTAAATGCATTGGTATAAGGTTTGTTTCAAGTTTCCTACCTTCTTTTTGCAGTAATGTTGTCATATGTAGTTTTGTCTCTTACTGTCGTTTCCAATAACCTATCTCCAGTTTCAACTAGACAGACATAGGTTATATTGAAAACGATCTGAATTTACCTTAAAAAGTTTAATTTGTTTTTTTACATAATCAAAATCTGACCACAAAAAAAAAGAAAAACTGAGCTTGCATATCAATGAAAGTATTAAATCAATCATATTAATGTTTTTTAAATAAATAAATAGACTGTCTCCAGTTTTAACTAGAGATGGGTTATTAAAAACGAAATCACGAGCGAGTAGAGGTGCTGACACTCCGTATTCTTAATCCGTCACTACTCGAAATCTTTTATAATATTGTTACGAAGAAAGATTATTCTCTATTATATAAGAAAATGAAAAAGAGAAACGTAAAAGGAGGTCGAGCCATCGAGCCGGCTCGATGCGAGCTTTCGAGTTGTGAGTTTTGCGGTCCACACGTTTTGGAGTAAAACTATCGAGTAGTACCGTGTGCGAGTGAGTACGCACCTTTACAGTCAGAATGTTTATTTCTCAAATCTATCAAACCTTAATTTAATAACTTTTGTTTCAGGAATACATTCACAGAGTAGGGCGAACTGCAAGAGGGATGGGCGCGGAAGGCAACGCAGTAATGCTTTTGCGGCCTGACG
Source organism: Spilosoma lubricipeda (assembly GCA_905220595.1). NCBI lineage: Eukaryota > Metazoa > Arthropoda > Insecta > Lepidoptera > Erebidae > Spilosoma > Spilosoma lubricipeda. The sequence goes on along the minus strand of HG992285.1, from coordinate 9,521,695 downwards.
AAATAGATTTCGTTAATTATCTAAAGGAGTCTAAAATATATTTAGATAAATATGAATCTTGGAATAAATTAGCAAATTTACAGCCAAAGGTATTTTACAATATACATACAGAAAAGTTATCACTATTCCGTAAAAGATACTTACATACTTACCTATGTTGTATATAGATATTGCGTGATGACTAGACAAGGCTGTAGACCCCAATCGAAATGTTTCTACACTATTGATATTCTTACAACTCTCATTTTATTCTTATTATTACGGTGACAATATTACGCTGGCAGCGTTGCCAGACATCCCGATTTTGGCGGGACGTCCCAGGTTTTGAATCAAAACTGTATTGTCCCGCGGTTTTGTTCTGTTTTTTTTTGGGAAAACTGGCCGGACGTCCAAAGTTAGTTATTTAGCCGTAGCACTGTATCGTCAATAAAATTGGCAGGCAATAAAAAAAATCCACCATTACATTACAAATTGACTGCCTCGTTGATCTAGCGGTTGGCGCGTGCGACTGCTGATCGTGAGGTCTCGGGTTCGATTCCCGGGGGTCGGACCAAATGTTTATATGATCTACAAATATTTGTTTCGGAGTTTGGGTGTTTTCTATGTATAATATGTATGTATTTACAAAAAAAAGTATATATGTATTTGTATCAGTTGTCTTAGTACCCATAACACAAGCTCTGCTTAGCTTGGGACTAGATGGCGTTGTGTGATAGATGTCCGAAATATTTATTTATTTATTTAAATAGGAAATGACACTAATTCTTTCACTAGTTAAGGATGATGTAGCAGAAAAACAAAAATATGGCGAATGATTTTTTTTGGTCACTCTTATCATGTGTCTGATTTCTGATTATATGCAATATGTTGAAAAGATTTTTTACTTTGTCCCGCTTTCGACAAAAGAAACCGTTTTTTTACAAAGTCTCAAAATCCCGATTTGACTGAAAGAAACATCATATTATTACTACAATAGAATATAATATACTTTATTGTACACCAATTACAAATTGTTACACATATAAATTCAAGAAGATGTGTACAATGATTGTACTAGCTGCCCCGGCAAACGTTTTTTGCCGTAAAAAAACATTTAGGGGTATGAAAAATAGATGTCGGCCGATACTCAGACCTATTGAATATGCATATAAAACTTTATAAAAATCGGTCAAGCCGTTTCGGAGGAGTATAACTAACACTGTGACACGAGAATTTTATATATTAGATCTTGTAACCTCCCCCTAAAACAAACCTGGCTACTCCCGTGTTGGTTAAGGTTACACTGCCGCAGACAATCTCTTACCTCACTTCATTTGCATTAAAGTGAACAACCTTTTTGTTTCTCCGATTGCTAAATAAATGATTTAATTATACATATTTTATTTTTCAGTTAGATGCAGCCATGTCTGACCCCCACTTTCATCAGTTAGCTGTAGAAGCTTTTCAAGGTTATATGAGAGCATTTGAAGTCAAGAAGTTAAAGCACATTTTCAATTTGATCACTATGGATGTGGATGCGGTGACGAGATCATTTGGATTAAAAAACAGGCCTGATGTCGATATACGTATGTTTTTTTTTGAAATAGTAAATTTCTGTCTGTCCATCTGATAAAATTATCACATCATTTGCTACTCATGCTACTCATCAATCATCATATTTTAATCAATATTGACAAAATTTTAGTTATTAAAGATTGTATTATGTTATCTTTTAAATTTTTTTGATGGTCCGAGCTAGTGCTAACTCAAGTTAAAAAAATCCTTTTATTCCCCTACCTACTAACTAGCCAGCATACATTTATACTTTTTATTTGCGGTTTGGACCAACGTCCTAAACGCTATGGTGAATTACAGTACTAGGCAAGAAATAATGGACATCGACCTCTAGAAAGAGACGTTCGGCTATGTAGAGCATTGTTCCTTTCGCACACTACATGTGTTACGTTTTGTCAGTCGTCGATGACAACAAATGCGGTGGAGTAAGATCGCGTCCAGATCAGAAATATATGTAGAGAGTTGTTAACACCCCAAAATTTAAATGATTTAGAATTGTACTATGGCTTCTTTAGGAAAAAGAGGGAAGCCTTTACATGGTCAGTCACGCGAAATTGTCTAGAAAGTATATAAATATTTTTTAACTAAAGTTGATAAAGGACAATGGCAGGTTTGTATGGGACATTTGTACCACCTGCCGTGTCTCATGGTTGTGATTGTTTTGATATTTATTTGGCTACTAATATCACCGACAATAACATTTTAAATTCCCAGATTTGCATGAGGTGCAATTTCAAAAGGTCAACGTTTGAAAATAGTTCATGCGGGAAATGAAAAAGGCTTTGTTCCTGGAGCCTTTTTAATGTATAAATCCACGGACACTATAGGTTATTATCACGATTAAATGAATAACGATAACTACGAGAAATGGCTGGTTAATCAAATAATCCCAAACGTAGCCAGTGATTCTGTTCCAGTTATCGACAACGCACCCTTATCACAATAAATATGTTGGAAGATCACCCATTTCAAACACCATTAAACAGGAAATGATCAACTGGTTAAACAGGCATGAAATTCCAGTAGACCCAAAATTGACAAAACCCCAAATTTACGGTAATATATGTCATGTCATGTGGCATAAGAAGTAAACAGAGTTTTCCGTGGACAATATGCTTGCTGAACATGGGCACACTGTATTGCGATTGCCACCATTGTATCATCCGAATTGTAATTCAATTGAAAATATATGGTCTCAACGAAATGTTATGTAGACTCTAAAAATGTGGGTATGGTGGGACTGAAGAGTGAAAAAAGGTTAGCAATCATGCAATTAAATGTGAGAATGAATATCAAAGATTTCAACACGGTCTAGATAATTACACTGATAGACTGGTATTAAATACCGCTGATAGCGACAATGATATTGACTTCATGGAGAGCACTGAAAGTTAATCGGAAGGAATTGAGGATTTATAGTTGTTTTGTCAGAATGTATAACTTTTCAAAATAAAAAAAATCAATACAACACTAGAAAAATAATTAGTTGAATAATCAAAATAAGCAACTCATAATAATTGTTTTAACAACTCTGAGTAGATACCGGACTGTTAGTATTTCGTGCGAAAGGGACAACGCTTTACAAAGCCGAAATTTGCCGATTGTCTTTTTCTAGACGTCAATGTGCATTATTTCTTGCCCAGTACTGTAAATTATTTTAAACAGCAGGTCTACTGTTTAAGGAGACAAGACCTTGGCAGCCAATATCGCTCAGTACAGAACACAAGTCATTTTAATTTTTTTACGTTACTTAAGATTCCCTATCTACACGATTCTCTAGCTCTAAGTAATTATCTGTGGTATTTAGACATTGCTTTAGGCTAATTATAATAAAATAACACATTGATGTTGATTCTTTTGTTGCGTCACTAAACTAAAATCTCACAAAATTATCTTCCATTCTTTTAATTTAGTAGCGCGATTTCCAAAATGATGTTCTACTATGTATTTAGATAACAAATATTTTTAGTGCGATTTATCTAAATTGAGTCTATTTTTGACACGTAAAATGTTATTTTACAGGACAAAACTCCTTTTTAGTGAATTTCACTAAAGAGTTTTTATTTCATACAACAGAATTAGCATCATTATGTTTTTCAGAACTGTTATATCAAGCATAACTCAAATAAATACAATATTTTATTCCAGGTATTGGGTTCAGTAAAAAACATAGGCCAAGAAAAAGAATAGCAGCTCTGCTTGCTGAGAAGACTACAGGAGGCAAGCGTATTAAATAGACAACTAGAAAGACAGAAATGAAAGAGATTTTTATGTACGATGAGTACCGTTACATAACAAGTTTATTTCATACTATAAACATCAACCAGCGTCAATGTCTGTAGATGTATCAGTCAAATAAAACATGAATATCATAAATAGGCATTTTATATTATATATTCCTTTTCTAAGGGCAGAAGTATTTTTTACTTGATTACATGAACATAATATTCTATCTTTTGACTAGACGAGTCTAAAACCTTTATATAGAACCATTTTGAATTTACTATGTACACACAAAATATAAGCGCCAAATAATTATATTAAATAAATTGTAGGAACTTTCATAAACCACTGAGGTTCACCAATGAGAACAGTTCTAACTCTGCAGCATAACCAAAAATAATAGTCAATTTAGTAAATTAAAAAAATATCTACAAGGTTTATTTACATGGATGTATAAACGTTATTTAGTAAATACATTTTTGGTTTGAGTTTATAACTCTATACAGCAGGGTTAGATGGTTCATCTTTGTATTGATTTAATTAATAATACTATGTACATGAGACAGTTCTATTTTGGCGAAACATTCATTTCGTAAATATTATTCCTTGATAACTTTTCAAAACAATCTTCATGGTTGTGCTGATGGTTAATAGCATAAATCATAGAATCTATGGTTTCCACAGTAGCTGGACATCGGTTTAGTGAAAAATACTGTACACATCTCCATGATGTCTTCCCGTGTGTTGTTGAATGTTTTGTATAAACAAAGTTCATGTGCACTAGTTGTTTGTGTCCTTTCCTACTGTAAATGTATTTGTACCGCACAGGTAACTGCTGATTTTCATAGGAACCATTCACGACTAATGAAAGAGCACCTGTAAAAAAGTTTTGTGTTAGTGTATTGGAAATTTATTTATTCACAGTAAGATGCAAAGATCAAATTGCATGATGATAATATCAAAAGTATTAATAATGAGATGAAGTCAGGGCTAATTGTAATGTACACTACACGCTTTGGTAGACTCGAGTCGTGGTAGAACTAGGATAATACTTATTACCGAAGTGTCGTATCGTTGGTTACGTCATACAATGCAGTAGAGTGAATATTATTCTATATTTTTTTAATAGCACACTTCAGGAAGTATTAATCTATGATGTATTTGAATGTGTTCGCCTTTCTTGGCGTGACTGAAACCTCGACTGTACCATTTTTCTGTAAAAGACATGGGACACATTTCATAGAAGCGCCAAACAAATTGGTCGCTTTCAAGGGCTTGTTGCGATAAGAGTAATTGTTAAGTTTTAAAATGTTTAGGTCGTATTTCAATTTTTTTATCAAATCTTTAAGACCAGTTTTCTATGACTTGCTACGATTAGAAATTGTACAGCAAAGTAGCTCGAATCTAAAATGCATAAAAACGATTGCTTCCCCAAACCAACCCCCTGAGCGTATTTACTCAACAAAAAAAGTGTATTTAAAATAATTTACTTCAATTGTTGCATATAATTGTTGTTTAATCAAATAGCGCTATAAAAATACATTAGCTTACAATAAATCATTAAAAAACACACTGATAAGTAACATCACACATAAAAATGCACAAAATAAAGCACTTGTTCTCCAAAATAAAAAAATAGTATTTCATGCAAAGCCTTAAGTATGTAATATATAAAATCACGAATGTAAAAACATGAGGAATGTAATCTCAATTTTGTTCATAATACAAAATAAAGTAAAACTGCTCTTTCAGAGATCATTTTGATGAATATACATTTTCGTCGAAATACTAGTTCTTAGACTAATCTAAAATACGACAGAAACGATTGCTGGATAACTTAATTAGTACAATAAATAGACTAGAATATGAGCAATAAAGTCTTTATAAAAATTTATGGCGCTATGCAATGGCACTAATCAAATTAGAGTGAAATTAGCTTTTGATCTATATAAAAATAGTTTTGTTTATAAACAATAATTGGCACATGAGAGTAGTCTCACTATCACAGTTGATTTTTTATAACATATTGTGCTTTCTGATCTTTATTACTCCCACATGTAACTGGTACTTATTTGTAACTTACACTATAATATATGTTTCTTCTTAAAGGTTTTTATAATCTTTACGATCAATAAAGTTTAGGTTGTCAAATGTCCGACTATCCTATAAGTTCACAAAACGTCATAACTATCGAAACATCTATGTAGTAAAACGTCTCTACACATCGATTACTTCTCAAGAAAACCAGGTTTTAAGAAAAAATTGAGTATAATGTGTTGATCTGTTTTATCATCAGGTCTATCGTACCAACATCAGTTGGTACATATTTTTGACCAACTTCAAAACAGGAGGAGGTTATTAATTCGACGGTATATAAATATTTTTTGGTTGTTACCTCGATAACTTTCGACTGGGTGAACCGATTTTGATGGTTGTTTTTTTTATTTGAAAGCTGGTGCTTCTCGTGTGGTCCCATTTAAATTTGGTCCAGTTCTTGAAGTCGGTTATTATTATTTCAGATTTGAGTAGAAAACTAAGTTTCATGTATTACCATTACCATTATTACATACCACAAACGGTATCATAATAAAACGGTTAGGCGCGGTTAACCAATAGTGCGTTAAAGCGCTAATCTTCAATTTCATGAGTAAACAAGAAAATTTTTAACAAAATAAAAATCCGACTTCAAGAACGATCAAATCAACCGATTTTTCTTGGATGCCATCATCAGATCTTAGTGTCTATGATGGTACCACTATTGGAATATTCCCTTTCCATTTAATAAAGAATTATCAAAATCGGTTCATAAACGACGAAGTTTTCCGTGAACATACATAAGAATATATATTATACGGTCGAATTGAGAATCTCCTTTTTTGAAGTCGGTTAAAAATAACAACCAAAAACCCAAAAAAATCCAGTACTACTGTTAACGGTTTTCGGTACAGTTCGAATGTTACTATATCAACTCTATGGAGGTGTGTTAAGCGCAATGAATATGGTCCTTGTCGCACAGGATAAAGATGAAAATAAAGTAATTCGCCAGTTGAAAAACAGTTGCAAAGGTGATTTAAAAAAAAATAAAGTTGACCAGGTAGTGGAAAATTCAAGAAATTAGTATGCAAAAGAGAAAATTCTTAAGAAACATGTTGAAATCGAACAGGTTCTACATTTAAATTCACTTTAAAGTTAGTCACAGTTTTTAAAATGTTTTTACAGTGTTCCAAAATTTGAATGAAGTTGTGATTCTAACCAGTTCATTTGTGGCATCTCCACTCGCACATGCGATAACAGGCCGGTTGTAAATAACTTAACAGCCGGCCGCGCAGGCGGTTTTGAATAAACGTCAAGAACAGAAATAGAATGTTATCAAAATGTCCATAAACAAGAACATTAGCTGTTTTTGTTTATGGACATTTTGATAACATTCTATTTCTTTTTTTTTCTTTTCCTTCTTTTACTTGAGGTCTAATGAGCTAGACAAGAGTGGATTTGACGGAACTCTAAAAAAAAGCCGCAGCGGACAGTTTGGAAGAGCAACACGCAGCTACATCATCCGAAATGGGAAATTCAAGTGCCTGCACCTCAGTCGACATTGCAATCTAGATTTGAATGGATGACTCAGAAAATTAAGGACCAATCATCTGATGAATATGAGTTTTCAGAAGAAGTCTGTGATAATGAACATCAACAATCTGAGCAAGAATTTGATGAACCAGAAAATCCGGAGGACGAGCGGGACATCATCACAGTGTGAAAAACAAAGCCTTAAAGATGCATTAGTGAAGATTAAGGAAATGTTTTCTCGTGTTCGTCCGCCATCATTCCGAATGTAGCGTCTGAAATATCTAGATTCAATGAATTTGTCAACTGGATTTCCCAAACTTCGGGTACCAAATCAGACTTGGGAGGAGGCATGTAGAATCTTTCAAGTCCAATGAGACTACCTGTCAAGGCACCTGGACTAAGTACGAGTCACGCACCGATGCAAAAAAAGATTCCTCAATCGCTAGAAACTCATTGTTTGTGAAGATGGTATGAAAATAATAAAAAATAATATTCACATACATTATGTTCCTACAATCAAAAATATTTTATTGATGCTACTTCCAAGGCTAGACCTCAGTCATTTTACGTTAATTATTATCAATACTTAATGATTTAAATAGTTGTGATGAATGTCTAGTGTTATGCAAATAGTTTTTGGATTAATCCCAGATAAAAAGCACGAATGACAACGATAGTTTATAGTTAGCTCTCATCAACAACATAAGAAATGAGTTGACTCAAAAATAGCAGGATGCTACTATCGTAACAATTAGGCAATACTATTTTGGACATCTACTGAACTCGAGACTTCAGCAGTAGATTAAACGCAAAGCTAGAAGAAAGAAAATTAGTCCTATGCGTTTTGACGTGACAACGTCTAAGACACTGATGAACGCCGGCTGCACGCACGAAAAAGGATGACTCATTATCCCGTTACGCCCGTTGTATGATAGATAGATGTGGCGCTTGCTCATCATTTTATCAATATTTTGTTACGACGTTGTCACTTATCGTCCATAAACCGACTTTACAGACAACCAATTTTTTTTTTAAATGTTGGACATGTTAAGAAGATCCTAAAGGAGTTTATAAATAAAAATATTTTATTATACGTTTATTCATAATACGTTTTTTTCTAACAAATAGCGTTTACGACTTTACTCGACTTTTTTAGACGATTTTACGACGATTTGAATGTTCTTCATTTTCACTACTTTTAAGTTAGTTGGACATTTTGTTGGACGTATTGTTCGTTTAGTATTTTTTATTCTAATAAATCATTCTGTGTTTATAGATTTGGTCCCAAATCTTTTGAATCTATGATTCAGTTATGTAGTTCAGATAATAAATAAAATAATTTCACAACAGTATAACTTTTCAATACCAATTGATGAATGATATGGAACTGAATGGTTCCGCATTAGAGGATATTATGTACTTATAGTAATAATATGAACCAAGTTAATTTGCATAATAATCTGCTTGCAGCTGTGATACTTTGAGTATATCATTAAAATGTATTCCAAAGCAAGGTGATTTGCAGAAAGGCAATTCACAAGCACTACACATAAATCTAGTATCTCGTCGTCTTCCGATTTTCCAGCACAGACGACATGAGCGCTGAGGGTATTTCTTTTTTCCATCTTCTTTTTGTGGGATCGTTACAAGGCGATGTTCCATTGTGGGTCTAGAGTACTCTTCACTTGTGTTAGTTCTCAGCATACTGTTAGTCACCTTACCATTCACTAAGTTTTTAAGGTCGATCATAAATGAACTCAAACTGGTATCTGAAATCACGATGGGCATTTTCATGGTACTGTTTGTAAAAAGTCACAATAATAAAAGATTGTTTAATGTTGAAAATGCCATCGTGTTTTCAAAATAGAAGCTTTTTGCAAAAGAAAACAGAACATTAAATGAAAACTAATTAAATGATTGCATTTTCAACACAATCTCTAATTGTGAGACAGAGTGAAATAATGAAAAAGATTAGTAAGCTAAAGAAATCATATAAAATAAAGCAGTGGAGGAAGCAAAACAATTTGACATATTTGAATTGGATTCAAACTGATTTGACTTTTAGATTACTTATGTACCATTTACACAAGGCCACTTGAGGAGCCAATCAACTTAGACCAGCCTTTATTGGTGTCTTGTGTAAATAAGTAGAATCTATTACAACACACTTCCTGACATTGCATTAAATTAATCATTAATTTTTTGCACCATCACAAATGGTTTTGTGTAAATACTCCCTTAATTTTTGTTAAATAAAAGAAAATACTTACTGTCCTGTGGAGATGGATAGTCCATTGTTACAGAGAGATCTTTATTTCCTTCTCTAGAGCTTTCATAGTTTTTCAAACTTGAACAAACTGCGGGATCGGTTACTATTATATCACTGTCATCACATTCTGTTTTTAATTCTACTTCACTCTCAGGCAATGTCTGATTTTTACTTTTATCACATAATTCTTCAGTGTTAACATTGTGTAATTGAGTGTTTACACTTGTGGTTATATTTACTGGGTTTTCATCATACAAATTTTTTACATTCTCAAAGTTGTTGGTTTGAAAAATCTGACTATTCTGCTTGCATGTTAACTTCTCTTTGTTTTTTGGCCTCTTTTCTGGATTAATTATCTCTGAGAAGTAATTCTTTTGTAAGAACTCATCAGATTTCCTTTTAAGATTACTGAGCCTCTGTAGTTTTTCAATAAGTTGCCTTTGTTTTTGTAATTCTATCTCATTGTTTTGATTTGATTCTTCATTGACACCAGTGTCATATATATCTGAGACACACGATTCGACATCAAGGATGTTGTTTTGACTTTCCGTTCTATTCTTAGCTAATTCTGTCTCCCTTTCGCTATCATCAGCTTCATCAGTCTAAAAAAATAGGTAACCTAAATGAAACCAATAAATAAATATGCTGCAACATCACTGCAAATAGAATGAAACCTTTAAACAAACCTTATACCAGAACCCATCTGGTAGGCATAGCATAGTAAGCTAAAACCTCCTTTATCAGGAGAGGCCTATGTCCGGCAGTGGACTATAAAAGGCTGGTGATGAATATAGCGTTAAGAGATATCTTAAAAAACCACAATTAACTTCATACAAAATTTAAAGAACATAGTGGTAGTATGCAAGGGTATTCTTCAATGTATAGGTAAGATACAACTAACTCCAGATTTACAAGTTGTACACAGTGAGCATCTATAGATGAAATAAGATTTAACAATAAGCCTTCTGTCGTCTCTGTATTCAGAAGAAAATACAAATATATTATCGCATTTCTCTCCTGCAACCATACTGCAAAATTTTTAAGTATATATATATATACTATATATATATTAGCCACTTTTTCATATTGATTAAAATACTTCGCCTTGAGGTTGAAATTATATCACAATATGTATTTGATTGTTAAACAGGTCACTTTTTTATCTAAACATATGTAATAGCATAGTTTTCTTGTAAAATATAATTTACATAGTAAAGTAAACGATTTATAAGTATTTCTTCTTCATCACTTGAAACACACACAGAATTGCATGCGCTAAAATTACACACAAACAACTACACACATATACAACTCCCACAAGATACACTTACACACACCCACACTAACTACAACGCGACTACTCTCATTGTTTTAGTAACTCTTCTGATAGTTATAGCTACTATAAGAATTTTGTAGTCATCAGAGTCGAGGCCTGGAGATCTGTCACACAGGTTTCGAACCTAGTTCAGACTCCAGCTCTCAATAAGGTTCTGTCAATGCTGTACTTATCTTTAAATATAAAAATGTAAATGTACCTTTTGAGAGAAATAAACAATTATTATTATTATTTCTTTACGGTGTACTCTATAATAGATAACTGTACACTGACCTCTTTGTTAGTTAATCCTTTGATTTGCAATGCTTCCGCAGTGCCTATAAAACTAGTGAGATCTTCTCTCTTCACGCTAACTTCTCCATGATACATAAATTGTAACAAGTCTCTCATTGATTTGTGAGTCACATCTCTTAAAACAACTGGAAAATAATTAGGTAATTCTAGAAAACGAAATAAAACGTAACGCAAAACAATGAACTTCAGGTTGATATAACAATTCATAAATACCAATTGGATGTTGACATGGATTCAATTGGAACATCTTTTTGAAATATGGTGAACATATCGACAATATTACTTTATGTGCTTGTAATAAATGGCCGTCGACGGCAATTGTTACATCAACGAACTCGCCATTCCCTAATAAACCGGCGAATCCTTTAGTCAGATTCCCGTGAAAATTGTTCCAGGACAATGAAAATTGTTGGTCCATTTCTAACTACTGTTCAGTAGCATCTAAAACATAAATTACAATAAAAATTGCTGAAAGTAGCTACAGTTACTAAGTTATCAGTACATTACAGAATACTAACAATTTATTGCAGTCTAAAAGGGAATTTATTTGATAAATATTTTGTGTAAGAAGCGTGACAGCTGTACACAGCGCGTCGCATTGCGTGGTGTTGCCACTGCTAAATTGTTTTCACGGTATTGTATACAATATAGTCGATTCTGATTTAGATGACTAATTAATATAATAATTCATTGTAAAGCTTAGAGCATACATACATGGAGGGAGCGCTGAACGAGCGGAAAGCGTGATCGGAGTACAGAGAGAGACTGGGTTTAGTTAGAGTCTGTCTCTCTCACGCAAGCTTTCGATTGGTTTGTATATTTTCCCACCAAATCCGATCCAGCGACAGCCTCTCCCAATCTTCCACGGGTATGCTGCAGTCAGACAAATGTATCTTGATGACATCTTTGTACCGCAAGCTGCTTGTATCGAGTTTGTGCTTTGTATCGAGCTGGAGCTCCGCGTAAAATACTGCTTTAGGCAGCCTATGGTTCTCCATACGGACCAGATGTCCGCACCACCGCAGATGCCCCTTCATTAGGAGTGATTCTATGCCAGTCATGTCTGCCCGCCGTAGCACCTCAGAGTTCGAAACACGATTCTACCATTTGATGCGAAGAATTGCTCTTAAACATTTCATATGGAAACCGTGTAATCACCTGATGTCATTTTTATAAAGAACCCAGGCTTCTGATGCATTTAGCAAAATGGGCAAGATGATAGCTTTATACACAGCAAACTTTGTCTTCAACTGCAGATCATGCGAGTTCCAAACTCTATGACGGAGGCCACTAAAAGTGGCAGCAGCTCTGGCAATACGCGCAGCCATCTCGGGTTCCAGCTGGTTATCGCTACGGATCATACATCCTAGGTATCGAAACAATGGTACCACCTGCAATTGGCGACTGCCCAATATAAGCGGTACATTGCTCGCAAGCGCCTCTCTATCGGGTTGTTTTAATAGGTATCTGGGTTTTCGATACACTTATCACCAGGCCGAATTTTTGACACGAGATGGTCAGGTGGTTTAAATATTGCTGCAGACTTTCCATAGAGTCTGTCACACACGTCATCGGCATATAAAGTCCCCAGAATTTATTGTTAACTGGCTGCTAACCTTCTTTTAGGTCCCAGAACAGTTCGCAAACTTTCATAGAAGCCTCCAATTTGGTTACTGTCCGCCAGATGTTGAAGTTCGACGGCATTTTTAATCCACCAACGGTTTTAAAGTTCACGTGTTATTGCCTCGAGTTCTTGATTTATGGTCCTGCGAGTCACAACATCAGTCACGTTTCGTAAGGCTTGTCTAGCGTTGTCAAAAAGTATTCGCCATTCTCCATCTTCTTCATCAAACCAATCTTGGTTCTTCTTTTGCGATTTGCCCACAACTTTTTGTTCACTTGTATTATGAAGTGTTCGCGCATAGTCACGCCTTGCCTCATTGACTGACGTACCCTCTGGATGAAGGATTGCAGCTTCAAACATAGCATTAAGTTCCCGTCTGGTATAATCGCAATGTATTAGCTTTTTTGTGGACAATTTCGTTGGAATTTTATGCTCAGTTCTGGGTGGTGGTATAAATCTGAGTTTTATTTTAGATCTTACAAGTCGATGATCAGTCGAAACCTCAGCTCCGCGCATTACATTTGTAATTAGAACACCTTTAAGGTTTCTTCTACGGACTATAATATAGTCAAGCAGATGCCAATGCTCGGAGCGGGGATGCATCCAAGATATTTTGTGCTTTTCCGGTATCCTGAAGAAAGTGTTGGTGATAATAAAGGCAAAATTCGGCACATAAGGTGAGTAATGCTGTTCCGTTGTCATGCATTTACCAATTCCATGGCTCGAGAGCTCCCTAGCAATGATAGCTGTTTTCCGTTCAGGACATTGGTTGTTCTCATGGTTTTTTAGGGTTCTGACATTCCAGGTAGCTATATAAAGGGTTTTTGTATTACATTCATTCAACCGCAAATAGGTTATTTAAGGACTTCCACATAAACGATCGAGAGCCATTAGACCTCCATAATCATAAAGACCCGCTACCAACCATTGATCACCTGCACTACGCACTTGCACTCGCACTAATCAAAGTGAATACAGGCCTTAAGAGACGGTAGGTTCATTACGAAAGCCATTTATTACAAGTAATCTGAAACATTTTATTCCTGTCCATGCATGTCAATGTAGCATCAGGTCCTAAGCCTTGCGGAATAAAAACTTATCACGTATTGTGCTAGCTTCTTTTTCTTTATCTAATAACGACACTTGCCTTGTTTAGTAACTGAGAACTTTCAGAACACAAAACAAACTTGATAATCTTACATGACATGGTAAGTATTTTTGTTTATTCAACTAAAGACAAATTATTGCGTGATTAGAGTTTCAAAAGAATGTCTAATGGGGCTGCGTATTTAACGCCTGAAATCATTCACCCTTTAGCCCCGTCTCAAAAATATAACTTTTAAATTTTGTAACTTATTAAAAATATTGTTTTAGTCCAAACCCAATAAATGCTGTTTATTTTCTAGCCACTGAACAATTAGTGCTTGGACAATTTAGAAGCTTTGTACATGTAGATACGACATATCTATTGAAGTCTGAAAACATTCAAGTACTTTTAAGTTTCCTGGTTGTACCTATGTTACAAATCGCTTCTCAAGGTCATACTTAGCCAGATGTACCTATCTATTAAGTAGTTAACATGAATGTCTAAACACCGCGTTAATCTTAGTTTATAGATGGCTTAGCCATAGAAAGCATCCAGTTATTTCATTCGGCTTCCATTAGTACTGAGCTTTGCTAAAACTTTTCATTAGTGGTCGAGGACTAGTTCTGCTAAATTAAGTTTCAACCAAACTTTTAGGAGTTTGTCGACGCAGTGGAATCCCAACGAAGATGTTAGTTACAGTAACCAAGTTTTGTTTGTTATCTATCGACGTGCGATTTCGTAGGTATGTTTTGCGTCTGAATGACGTAACTAACTAAGACAGAAAGTTTGTACAAACAAATATTTTGTATAAACTTACAATGAAAGCATCTAAATACTGTTGTTACATAATCCATCCAAATAATGCATTTAAATATATAATTAATTCCAATAATTAAATAAGTTGTTAAGTAATATTATGAAGAGGTATTACTTAGAAAAGTAGAGTAATTCATTATAAGTAGGTTATTACATTTATATATTATTTAAATTTTGGGAAAGGTTCTTAAACTTGTAAAATTATCATAATGACGAAAAAATAAATTATAGGTATTATTATCTCATTGGAATCGTATAATGCGAATAACAATAGTATAAGATTATATAATATAAGAAGTTTAGTGATTTTTTTATTAATATTCATTATGTTTTTATTAAACTTTATGATGGTATACGTATAAGATATAGGCATTGTATTTGCGTATCTCAGATCACTATCACAGCTTACAGGGGTAAAGTATTTCGTGTGCTCTTCCGACTTACCTCTATCTTATACTTTACTGATGTTAAGGGCTGATTATTATTTTCAAAATAGAATTTTGAAATCTGGTTGGTTCCTTGTTACTACTACGAAATATTAAAATGCAATAATAGAAGTGACCATGTTGATCTATAATTGCTCGAGACTTTCTAGAAGACATCTGGCAGACATCACATAAGGAATAGATTTCATATTATTTATAATATATGTATGTATATTAAATGGTCAATTATAATAATTTAGTAATTCAGTCCCGATTCATCTCCATTTATTACATGTGTAATATCTATTAAGCCTATATTCTTTTGTAGGTTTCTGTATTAAAAATATGTACTTCACACACAAAACTCCAGGCAGAGTTTAGGCTATGGTAACCAAACTGCTGATAAACATTCTTGAATACTATTAATACACATACATACATATTTAGGAATAAATTATACTCAGACTCAAAATCGCCGAGCTCGTATATTTGTCCTGGTTGGGAATCCCACGCTCCCCATGGCTTACGCTCTAGTTAGGGTCAAAATATGCTTTTAACTTTAGTGAAAGAATGAGAAATTCTGTTCTAACAAATACTAATAGAGAGACTATGGGTCATGTAAGGCATCTGTGTGGCGTGTGTGGCTTTAGTGAGTTCGATTTCCACTTAGTATTTGATCGTATTATTAGAGGATACCTAATGTTCTATGTGAAATACTTTTAACGATCGGGTAACAAATCCACGATTTTTAATTTTGCAAGTAATTCGTTAACTAGAAAAATTGCAAGCTTCGTGGCGATGAAATTGCCTCTCTTTATTTATGATTTTGCTTAAGTATTCTATCGTATGAAATGTTTTCGTTTTGCTGAGCGAAGCATTTATTTTAGTTACTCCGGCCAGCTGACTGTTAACGTAGTGCCTATATTTCATTTCTGTTTCCTCAAGCATTTGTAGTGTTCACCATCTATATTGACTGTGGGACATGTCCACCGAGCGGTTAAAGCGTCAATTAATTAAGTTCGTAAGAGCACAGTCACCCTATTCCCTAAGATAGCCCAACCATGACTCCGCGCTTTTAATTTTCTGGTGTCACGAGTTACAGCGATAAAGCCATCCCCTTTCTTCTCCACTTCCCCACTAATGAAAAGTATGCGATGAATAGCCTTCTTATTAAAAGTGTAGAAAATTTTAGTCAAGACAAAGTTCTCTCTATTGTGTTGTTAACACCATAATAATGAAATTACTGTGCAGATTCTTCTTACACTGTAATATGAATTTTAAATTTTTCCTTGGCAATTATGTTTGTAGTTTCCTGAATCATATTTTACTCTGAGTCAAGCTCTTCTTGTTCTTCTTAAAATCAAATCATGTTCAAATTTCAAATAAAATTTTTAAATAAAATTGTTCTATAATTAAAACAGAGGGTGTATAATCAGGACGGTCTCGGGTGGCCCCGGCGACGCGGTCACTCCAATGGAGGCTGCCATTGACAGGTAATCGATGCGGTTTGCTAGTTTATTTGGCTATCGGTTCCGCTCCCGGCATGTGTATCTACTCGATATAATCGATACAGACCCCTGCCTTAATACGGTTATGAATCGGAGCGTATTCGATTATAGCGATTTCGATATGACTGCGCATTTAATAACGTGCGGGAAATTTGGCTACCTGCTGTAAGTGATACGGAACGTGAACCGGGAGACGGCTGTGACTCGCTTTACAGTTTCTAACACAGCAAATTTCTTATAGGCAGACTATAAGACATTTTTCTTGCATACATTCATTAAAAATAAAAAACTGATTGATAAATTACTTTAATTCGATTAAAATTAATCTTATGTACGATTATATAAAGCTAAAGAGTTTGTTTACTTAAACGCGCTAATCTCAGGAACTACTGGTCCGATTTAAAAACTTATTTCATATCATCACACATCACATATATCATCACACTAAGACCAATAGGACCGGAGTACCAATGAATAACATTAAAATTATTGCGCTACGGGCAATAGGAGACGTAAACGAGGTTGCGTGGATCAGCTAGTATTTATATATGATTCGGTTTCATGTATCGTATAAGAAGATATTATTCTTGTAAGCTTAGTATATACAAAAAGTAGTGATGCTAGCTAAAGAATCGTCAAAAGCCATCCAAGAATCCACAGTTGGACATAGGCCTCACCGTAGAAAGGAGGCCTAGCCATACGACTCTAGCCAGAAGGGTTGGTATGCTAGCCAAACATTGTTGCAAAAAAATTAAAATCCCTTAACTTATATTACAAACAAACTAAAATCCAAATTGAAACCACTTGAGAGGACACTCTGATGTTATTCACTGTCACCTATAGTGGACATTTACAAATTAAAAAACAAATACATCTTAAAAGGTTATTGTAAGTACTGTAGGGTTTTGGTAGGTAATGTAATAAGTAATGTGGTTAAAATATCTTCTATTCTAGCTTCGAGACGGCAGCTGCGGCAGACATCTGTAAGTTCTATTCGGCACGTTCTAGGGATGGGACAACTTCTTGCCGACCTATTTACTGCGCAAAACGGAATGGCGTCGTGTATCGCGGTGTTACCTGTAACTTTGTACAGACTTCTATCTGATGGATTTTATACGATGCAGCTTGAGAATGGTCTGTCTTGATATACCGATACTTAATCGTTTCACCTGGCTGTGCAGCTGTGGAACAAGTTTCTTGTGTGCGATTTCTTTTATTCTTAGTAGATAATACCTAGATAGGTACTTTTATTATTTTGCTAATTATAACTATAGTTGATTTTGAAAGAACATCAATAACACTTCTTTAGATTAGTAGCAGCTACATTTTTATTCAAATATACATATAAACATATACACATACATAATATCAACAAGTATTACCTATCACGCTTCTTATTTTTTTATTATTTAAAACATTTTCTACCTCATTAGATACTGCACTAAAATATTTTTATTTAAGTAATAGGCAGAAAAAAATATGTCACTATCGAAATTACCTATAGCTTAAATTGTAATCACATTACAGTGTTTTATTTACTACATGCGTGGATTGTAGAGAGCCAAAAATAAGATGTACGATAAAATGAGTAGAAAAACAAAATTAGGAATAGGTACATGGTAAATAAAAGACGGTATATAGATATCATTAACTATACCACGATTTTGTCGATTGATTGGAGATTTTTGTGTCTGTTACTTTGAGAAGTATCCGCACAACTCGGAAGTGTGCGAACGTGCTTCTCTAGAGGTCTTGGAAGTTGCGGCGCGTGATTGGCCCCATTGTCAAACCTCAATAGTCCGTCTCGAGGCCGCTAACTGAACCGTTTCATACTTCATCAGTTGTGATCATTTTGATTTTAACGTTTTGTTTATCATACATAATGTTATGTATATAGTATGTACATCGATTTAAGCTTGCTCATTATTACTGACAGTATAATTATTATATAATATACTGATCGCTTTCCCAAAGAAAAAAAGATTTTTTTTGAGAACCACAGATAATTTAAAATAGTACAGATTTGAAGGATGAAGGCATTTTTTTATTTATTGATTAAAAAACTAACTATGAAGCTTAAAGTAAAGCTCGGACAAACAAATTTTTTTTAAGTATAGCAAGATAAATTACTGACTATATTTTTAAAAGAAAACTCATAACATGGACAATGAGTTCGATTTGATGCCGACATCGTCTGACCGTTTACCAATATCTCAGTTGAATAGACCTCAATTAAGGCATGGTGACTAATCTAGAATAAATCTCAACCTTAAAATTCAATCCCTTACAGAAACGCAGAGGACAATCGTGACTTAGATTAAAATCCCATCTCGAGGTGAAATTGTATGAATAATGTTTTCCTAATTTTATTTTCGAGTCACGTTTGAGTTTGAAATGCTTCCCGCGTGCTGCCTCTCATTAGACACGAATCTGCTTACTAATCATCGATATTGAAAATACCTACTAAACACCTTGTTGTTTATATTTGAAGCTACCATTGTCCGGTTTCATTTATTCGAAATATGCATGTCATCAACATAGTGGTCTTTTGTCTTCATATTGGCCGTTCCAAACGATTTGGGAAAGATCCAAACAGACAATGGCCAGCTTTTACTAAAATGACTGGAAAAGCATCAGCAGCCAGCGGAGGGATACTTATTCGTCCCCTGTGTTCGAACATCGCTTTTTCATTACTGTACAGTAATTATAAGAAAAGCGATGTTCGAAAACCTTTTGACAAAAAAATTGAAAGTTATGAATAGTATTGTATATTCTCAGGTTACGTCTGTAACATGAAAATATATACCAATTTTCAACCGACTTCAAAAAGGAGAAGTTTCTCAATTTTACTATATTTTTTTATGTTTGTTAGCTCAAAACTTTCGACTGGGTGAACCAATTTAGATGTTATTTTTTTGAAGTTGGTGCGTTTGTGTGGTCCTATTTCAACTTCGTCCAGTTCCTGAAGTCAGATTTTTTACAAATTTTGTATTATTAAACATCAAATCATTCTAAAACTGGTGATTTTTTTATTTCTACATATACAACGTAGAAATAAAAAAAAATATCAATAAGTTTGAACTTTTCTGTAACTTTAGGGATCTTTTTAACTGTTTCTTATTATGATAAGTTGCCTTCGCTGTACACGTCTTGAACAACTTTACCGACAAACTTACATATGTCATGAAATGTATGTTTTTATCGTAGACTGAAATGTCACCACAATTTACTTTTAGTAACCCTTATGAATATTCTAATTTAGTATTCAGTGCTATACTAACTCGTGCTCTTATCCTATATATATCTATGTAGGTACAGGTCATGTAAACAGCATATTTTGTCAAACTACCAATATTTCAACACAAAGCAGGTACTTATCCCTAGTCAGGTAGGTGGACTTCGCAGTGGGCTAATACCTCTTCAGTGAGAGGATTATGCTGTGAAACGATTCTACTTATCGTCGCCTACCGTCTCTGTCGCTGCACCACCAAGTAAACAACAGCGTCGAGATAGTTCGCTGCCAGCTTATATAATGTAAAATTATTTTATGATCTATACTTTACCTTGATAGAGCTTAGGCATCATTTAAACTGAGATTAAATTAGTGGTTACCTGGAGAGAAGAGAATTTGTTTAAGCAAATCATATGGTCAACGCTGTTATATTATATTTAAAAAAGTCACATAAACACATCGATGTAGAAGGTTGGTTGTATTTGTGTTGAGTTTGCATTGATGATCAAGACAAGGTGACGAGAAAGATAAGGCCGACATGGTGTGGGCTGCATAGTTGCATTGTCTGCATTCCAGTGAGTATAATGACCACCAACCATTCTTGGATTCAGTTTATGTATTCCGACAGGCAGAATAGAGTCACATTGGCAAGACATACATTAAAAAAAATTGCTAATACATAAAATAAGAATTTTTCATTGCAAATAAGTAAGCTAATAAATATTCAAAATACATATTTCGAAGATTTGAAGTAACTTTGAACATACATAAAAGTGCACTGTAGTATTTGAGGAGCAGATGCGCAGTGCGCGGGAAGAGTCGCTAATGCCTCTCGGAGTGTGGATTACTTCATGAAATGGTCGCGCTCAGCGCCACTCCAGCGTGAAAGCTGCCGGGCGATCTGTTTGCGCCAGCCACTCGACAATACAACCAAGTGTCAGTCAAAAGACATTTTAAGGAATTATGTAACATCGTAAATACGATCCAACATAAAAATAAAATTCTTACAAGGTCGTATAAAACAACGTTGTGTGTAATATAAGAAGGGTACCTTTTTACGGGATAGTTACTTTTATTGACGACAACTGATATGTACAAACTGTGTAAATCCTAAAATTCCCTTGGGATAACCTTTTATGTAAATTGTTGTGGGTATTGGGTAGCTAAAAGACCTTATGTTTATTATGTGGGGTTTAAACAATGCATATATTTCGAAAACAATGTCCTAAAGAAACATTGCCTTGGACATCGATTGTTGAACGTTAGTTGATACTTCGGACAAAGTTTGTTAGAAACTTTTTAGTTTCCACTTCTGTATTGGCTTCCTTCACTTTGTCTAAGACAACGAAATAACTTTGATTTAAAACAGTTGAATCTTTGAGTACAGTACTGTGACTTTAGCGATAACTAAAAGTTATATATTTCTGGATGATGGATATATAAACTAGCTGTTGCCCGCGGCTCCAAAATAATCACCGAGTAAGCAACGACGGCGCGGTTAGTACCTGGATGGATGACCGCTGGTGGCATGATACCATTAGCGTTTTCGTGATTCTGAGATCACGTTAAACAGTTCGCCCCGGTTAGTATTGTAGTCGTGAAGCTTAGTTGGAGGCCTTTGGGCGGCTTAAAAACATCCAACGGCAAGATTACGTAGCCACAAAGTTGTCTTGCCAGTCCCCAACCCGCACTTGGCCAGTGTGGGGACGTATGGCATTAATCCTCTCAGGTGAGAGTTTTATGGGTTGTTGATGACATAAATATTATTTTGGATTCTGGATTATACATACATAAATATTATCAAAATAATTTCTAGTTCCCTCTCCCTCTTCAATGCTGTTCCCGGTAGAGTGCATAATTGGTACTTAGTCTTACTTATTTATTTATTTGTCTTTACCAACTGTTCAAGTTTCATTATGGAAGCAATGAAGTTTCGAGTTCTTTGGTTTATGTGATAAGTTACTGATTGATGTGATGTTATATATATATTATGCCATATCACAGTTCGCTAATATGTTTTTAGCTATTTCGAAAAAGTATGGGTACACTATGATAAGAAGGTTTGCGTATCCAACCCGCCTTACTGCAATAAAAATCAAATAAATCCTAAACGAAATATTGGACGTTTCGGATCACTAGGAAAACATTTTACCTATATTTTACACTGGGTGTGTTGTGTTTATATTTACTTTATTGGGTAAAAACAATCACCGTCTCCATACCCTTTACACTTCCAAAGTTGTTTGCCATTTGGCTTATAGAAAATGTAGTTTTCTTAAGGGAACCTTATTTCTTCATCCAGTCGTTGGGGTTGCAAAGCCTGTATTTGTTATGCGCTGCTGCAATTACTTTTTGTTTTCTGGAGGATTTCTCAATTTTTGTGACGGAAGAAATTTTAAAACAATATTGTTATAGTTTGTTGGGAGTGAATTCTGATGTAGCACTGATTGTTGAAAAGTTTATAATAAGTTAATTGATTTTATCAAGGCACATGCACGTTTTATAATCTCTACCTATAGTAGAGGAGCCCACGATTGACTACGATGCTAAATGGGGATTTACTAAAGCGTAGCAAAAGAAAAAAATATTACTGTATACCTTTTCATCGGTGGGGGGAGCGGCTATGGATATTTTAAAAAATATTAAAAAAAAACTGTTGAATGGACAAACTTTACCGCGTCAGATATTGATAGCATCCATGTCTTACGTATTTTTAATAATGTACGTATGTTAATCTGATCATTTGCATAATGAGGGTGGTTGTACGTAAGGGTTGAAAATTCCAAAAAAAAAAACTATCGAGCGCGTCAGATTTTCATAGGGGATGTTAAGTGAATCTAAAATAAAGCTCTCATTAAAAAATCTGTTCATTTGGATGTAACGCAAACTCACGGCCATTATAAGAATGTGCAAAAAAATCGTCATTTTGAAATACTCAAGCGCATCTGATTAAGATATACATGGTTCATCTTAATGCCCTAGACGTGTTGTCTCATAATCTAACGATTATCTGGAGACGTTCGCTTAATCAGACAATTAAAAAATAAAATGATCCCAAATCCAGAAATGGTTTTTAGAAAATTACCATTATATCAGTCTCAGAAGTTCTGCTCTGGTAGTAATAGTAGAATTTTCATTTTGTTGGCTATGATGCTATGATGCTAGAAATGCTATGTTTGTCTTCGTTTCTTCATGATTTCCTACAAAATAAAACTAAAATTAGCCACGCTCGAGAATGTCGAGATGACTTTTTTACACCTTTATAGCCTTTCTTTACATCACTCTCAAATTGTCAAAATAGTGGAATATACATTTTTAGCATGTAATTAACTCACCCTGCCTTAATTTGACGCGCTCGAGAATATCTGATGATCAATTTATACTAATCTGATCATTTATTCTTGATGGGCGGCCATATATACGGGGCTCATATTTGGTGAAGGTACTTAACCGGGTACAAGGTATCCCACTGTATATTAATCTGCCGCGCTTTAGTAAATCCCAAAATTCCTTCTAGAGCTCCCCTACTACAAAGGGAATTGTTGAAACAGCCTGACACTATCTACTACTACTACCACTAATATTAATTTATATAAGCCTTAAAATAATTATTCGTGGTATGAGTATTCTTATAAAGAATTACTTTCTTTAAAGAATTACTTTTAAGGTATAATTAATAAAACAATAATTTATTTCCTTGTTTGAAAATCTTAAAATATTTTATATAAAAGTATGAATCTTACTTCTACTTTATCTGTAAGATTTAGATAGATTTCTTCGAGACCTATTATCTTTTAAAATAATGTACTAGATGAATTAGACCAAGTTGGTTTTTCGAATATAAGTCAGGCTTATTGCGAAACTTATGTTATTATGAATAGTAAGCATTAAGCAAAGCTTATTATTCATAAAACTAGCAAAACAACATCAACATCAGAGGCGTCACAAGTGCGTTGCCGGTCTTTGGGGGGATGGGGAAAGGGCCCCCGGTATCCGGTGAAACAAAGCGCAAGCGCTATTTCACACCGGTTTTCTGTGAGGCCGTGGTATCACTCCGGTCGAGCAAGAAACAGGCACAAAGAACACTCAGACTCAGAACAACAATTGCTGGTTTTCTGGGTTCGAACCCACAACACTCAGCGCAGTAGAAAACGGCATTATGCTTTCCGTGCAGCGTATTTTCTGTAAGGCCGTGGTATGAGTCGTTTTGAGTTGGCCTATTTTTTATGTTAATCTACACTATCTATCTAGCTAATATATAAAGCTGAAGAGTTTGTTTGTTTGTTTGAACGCGCTAATCTCAGAAACCACTGGTCCGATTTGAAAAATTCTTTCGGTGTTGGATAGTCCATTTATCGAGGAAGGCTATACATCACCACGCTACTACTAATAGGAGCGGAGCAACAATGAAGAAAGTTTAAAAAACGGGGGAAATTTTCACGCTAGAGCAATATAAGGCGCAAACGAGGTTGCGTGGGTCAGCTAGTTAATATTATAAAGCTGAAGAGTTTGTTTTTTTGAACGCGCTAATCTCGGGAACCGCTGGTCCGATTTGCAATATTCTTTCAGTGTTAGATAGCCTGTTTATCGAGGAAGGCTATAGGCCTATATCATGCTAAGATCAATAGGAGCAGAGAAAAATTCTTTATTGATTAAAGAATTTTTAAAAAACGGGGAAAAATTATCACGCTGCGGGCAATAGGGGACGCGTATATTAGGTGAAAATCTATTAATTCGAAAGATTTCAGAGTATCTGCGATCAACAGTTTGTGTAATTAATGTACAATTTAAACCTTTATAATGTGTCAGTTATTATTTTATTAACCACATTTAAATACATTTAGGGAACATCGATTATATAAAATAATATTTTTATATTTAAGATCGACTAAAGAACAGAGCATAATTGTATTAGCTCTCATAGGGTGTGCCACTGGTTTTCAAGAGAAATCCATTGCTTTCGATAACAATCAATTTCGGGCTGTAATCGCTTTTGACAGCTTAATTAAGTCACCCTCCGAAAGTTACAATCTTATTGTTTTAATGTTTATTCACCTGGTATTATTACAACACTGGCTTTTGATACTACTATTTTCTTCATACATCATTGAATGTATGAAGATATAATAATAGTCTCTTTGCATAAGACGATGTAATAAGAATATGAAGACCATGTTTTAGAAATAAATAGAAAACGCTATCACGCCAACTGTAACGTTTCCTGAGATTTCAGTAAGCTCAGATTAGGTCGGATTGAGTCGGATCATGCTACCGTACAGTGTACGTACTGGTTATAATGAAGACGTATGTGGCACGTCTGAATACGTTCTTAATTCCTATTAACTTCTTAGGTAATATTCAAATAACTATTACTGCTTAAAATAAAATAAGATACATTTCGAAAGTCTGTAATCAAACATCTAGTCACTCTAGTCAGTAGGAAAATAAAACTAGTAATTCCAAATAAGATACAAAAAAAGGTAATTTAAAATTTCTTTTCGTTTCGGATTCAGAATAAAGATAATATTAAGTAGCATTTCATTTTGGATTTTATGTGAAATGTGATAGCCCCATATGTATTTCAAGGTTTTCGGTTTCTTCTTCATTCTTCTAGCCTCGGAGAAAAACTTGCCTTGATGACATATACTTTGTGCTAAATAATTTCACATTTAAGATTAGAGGTTCACTTCAAGCCGTAAATATAGCTCAACATAGTTATTTTGAAAAAGACATGCACGCCGTGCCCGCGGGCGATTTGCTTGGTGGAATATAATAATAGTCGTCGGGGCACCGCGGAATATCATCTCAGTACATTGTGAGAGGCAGGATGCTCATTAGATGAACGCCCCGGGCCGCTGGCGCCGCCCGCACAGCACACCCCGCTCAGTGCCTACCTTCTGGTACTAAAGGTACTATACTGCTGCACTTCACAATCTAATTAGTTTTATGCTTTAGTCCTTCGAGCCATTTAACTACTCACCAAAATTGGCTCGACCTGGTTTCACAATTTTTTCCGTCCACTGAGACTAATAATAATATAAATTTAAGGACCCTTTTCAATGACGCGCCGTACTGATAAGGCAGAAACGAGCAACTAAAACGGAAAGTGTTCCATTCCGAAATTATTCCTCGTGATAAAGGTTTTGTGCTAATCTTTTAGAATATATACGACTTACAGATCAAATACACATTTAACCTCTTAATGTTATCGCCTAAGTTGAGTGCGGTGTTAACATTATAATTGTAACGACTGCCGTAATTCAACTTTGGAATAATGTCTGAGTGAGTTTGCCAAGCCGATGTAATATTTTAATCTTATCATTCGAGTCAAGTTTCATGTCTCGCGAGGAAACTTTGATCCGCGGTTCAAGTTTCTTGACGAACGCCGAGCTCACAACTGTGACTGCGAGGCTTTCTACAATTCTCTATACGTTTAATAAATTCAACGTTATCTACCATTAGTGTTAAATCAACACTAATGGTAGAATAAATAAATAGATAAATAGATACTTATTAGCTGGTTTTCAATATATGAAAAGGAAAATACATAATTACTGTAATTGAAATACTTTCGCTACTTATCAAACATATAATAGATAAAAGCTATCAAAATGGTGGCACTGTTGTTGTTGGTGTTGTTTTGAGAAACAATCTCTTTTGCTCAAGCTCGGAAGTGACTAGGCATTTTCAAAGTTAAGGAGCCTTGTTTGGCCGTTTCCGATATTTGTTAAGCTCGTGTCGGTTTTACAAGATGCCAGCTTGAGATAATTAATGTGTAGCCTCCTAGAGCCCTTCTTAGTAATTTAACAACTTCTAATTGATTAAAATTTAGAATCCTTTGTAACACCTAAAATGGTAACTAAAAAGGTACTAAAATAGAGATTAAACATGTAGCCGATTGACTAAGTTTTAAATAGAGTGTGAATTGTACTAGGTATTTAAGGGCACAGTAGTAGATTAAATATAATATAATAAGGCCTTATTCACAAAGGTTATTTAACTTTAAACAGCTGTTTTGTGCTATATTCAACTTTACGTTAAATAATAATACAGAACCATTGTCTAAAGGTAAATAAATAACGTTTATGAATAAGATCATTAACTATAGTATTTTTGCATTTTTTTTTATTTGGAACTTTGCTTAAGAAATGGATATATAGATAAGGAAATATACTCTAAACTTAGAGAGATCAAGCATGAAAATGTTGCTGAAGTAGGAATCACTATAGGACAAATGTCTAAACAGTATTAAAAGAACCTGTAATAGAAATATACTCCTAAGACATTAATATTTAGCAACGTATGCACTTACTGGACTCCCTTATCCCATCAAGATGACGTAACAAATGGAGGTCGGCAGCACAATTAATTACTTCCAAGAAATACGCCCAGCTGCAACGGTGCAGTGATAACATACGTAGAAGATTAATTACTTATTCTCCACTCTCACTTCATCCTTTATAAACATAGTAACTTTCTGGTTTCTTTTACTTTTTATACACTTTACTTATACTTTATTTTAAGTATAATTTTCTGCGAAACTTATGTAGTCGTATGTTCAACTGTTTTTGATCTTGATGTACAGACTGGAATTATGAGAGAATTCTGTGTTTCTAACATGCTTTTGTTGGTTTTATCCGAATTGGCTTTATATTTGGGTTTATAACTAACTTTGGTAAGCATGTTACTCTGCTTTAATGGCTGGAGCACCAAAATGAATGCGTTATGGGTTAATTTACAAAAATATTAAAATAGGGTTACTATAATATAACATCGCACTTATGACAACTATTACGTCCTCTATTTTTTTATTTCAAAGAAACGCATGATAAAATTGCAAAGATTACAAACAAATAATCAAATTGGAAATTTATGAATGTCAAGGTCTGAAAAGGTCTAAGCTCAAGTCTGACTATGACCTTTACAATTATCAGGGCATCGTAATGAGCGTTCAATATCGCGCCGAGCACTAGTTGAGACACCGTAATCTCTAAACGCCACTTTACTGAGACTCATTTGAGGTAATGAGACCATAACTTCGTCTTGTCTGGATGCGGAGTAATCCTAAAGCTCTCCAAAACTCCACAGAGTCAGATAGAGAACAGAAATACGATCGTTGGGTTTGTTTAGTTTGATTAGGGCTTACTAAGCCTCCTTTAGTTTCAGATAGCACGATTTCTTCGCGTCCGTGGTTGATAACTACAATTCTATGTAACAGTGGGATCAGCGACAGTTAATCTGTAAGTCTCTGGGTTCACACGATACACATCTAAGTCAGATGTTGTCTATCTGGCTTAGGGAGGGTGGGAGTCGGTTAATGACTCGGAAATCATTCGGGTTAAGGGTTAAGTTCCTTTGGGTACGGATTGAAAGATAAAGTCTAACAGATTTGTCCCTGAAGGGTGTTTATCAAAATTGGAGACTGAGACAACACAATTGGATTGAATTTGATAGTCATTGCAGATGTAGTTATTTGTACGTCTAGTATGTCTATGGCTTATATTAGGTACTAGATCTAACTAGATAAATAGAGCACACCCATATTACATATAGCGGTGGAACCTATTGATTTGTTATTGCTGAAAAATGATGATTAGCTAAATGGATTCATTTTTAATATTTTTTGTACTGTTCTAATTGTGTTGTGTTGTTTATATAGATTAATTTAGCTCAATTCTGATGTCGAGTTTTGTTTTGTTTGAAACTTTTTACTTAAACAATGGTAAATAAAGTTTTAAGAACATTTATTGCCAAATAGGTAGGTATACACTTGAGACATCTGGTACCTATGGAATATTTAAAAAAAAATACTACTTAAAAGTAACATACTATTCCTAAGTTTTCACAAATTAATGTATAATTGAATAATATTAAACACAACATTATATCCAATAGTCCAAACAGTTTTCTTCACAAATACAACAGTATACAGAGCGTTGTGTAACTAAGAGGTCAGATTTCCGGTTCATTTATCTGGGGCCTCGTCATAGTTCCGCTGCAGCCGGATGCAGGCGGTCAACGGTTAATTGATTATCCGGTAGTCTACCGGCTAAAGCAAGTATTCTTGCATATGCCAGCGATGGCAAACACGGTTATGCAGGTTAGGGAATTTTACTGCAAGTTTTTGAATTTGTGCTGACATGGTTTTGGAGCATTGAAGTCCATCAAAGTACTATTATTTTGAGGTCTTCTTACGATTTGATGAGCGGATTTGTGAGTAGAATCATTCGTCTATACCTTCTTGATAATAATTAAATAACTTATCGAGAAGGCAGTATGTACATCATAATTATTATTATCATGTTTCTTTCTCTTTTCTTACTCTTTTGTACTGTGCAGTGTGTTCTCTTAAATGGTTCTTATAACCGGTCCAAAACAATACACTGCACTACTTTCTTTCAAAACATTTTGATCCATCCTAAGATTGCCTGAAAGAGATTGCTTTTGCCAATAAGGCCACCTTTCTACCTTATATATTTATCATTTTATGTACTCTCTTGAAAATCTGTAATACGGTGTACAAATAAAGAGTTTTCTATATATGTTCGAACATTATGGATTTTATAATACGCATATTACGCAACTATTCGCATAGCCAATGTAAATAATAGCTCATATGATATTATTGATCCAGGATAGTTTACTCTATAGTTATCGCACTAACAAAGTTTGCTAAACTTGGGACTGACCCCATGGACCACATCCGGAGGCTAGTCCAATGATAATTAAATGTTCTAATTTTAATCAAGTTGATTTGATTACTTGAGATACCTAGTATTATTAGTATAATATATATTGTAAGTTCATATTTTGTATCAGTTATTATTAAATTGTTATGTGAAATAATTTTAAACTCTTTATATTAATATTGACTGCCTCGTTGGTCTCGCGGTTGGCGTTTGCGTTATGTAAACAAAACGTTGATAAAACATAATAAATGAACATTCCATCATTCAAACTTGCGGTAACATTGATGAAAATTGTTTTCAATCTTTATAGAAATTTAGACATTACACATACCAGTTCAAAATAAAACTTACATTAAACAAAACATTGACTGTAAAAAATATATAATATCATAAATTTCAACTTTGTGGTTTGTTGAAATAGTATTGAACAACATAATTATATCAGTACATCGAAGTAATTTGTTGTAAATAAACTAAAGAACACGTACAGCTGTCGTAGTCTGAGTACGTATAGTACACAGTACACACGACTTTGACAGATGTAGCGTACGAACGTTTACTTAACTAAGTCAATTCGAGGTAATAAGGCGGAGGATCGTTGGCGCGCATAAACTTGACGTTCTCTATTTAAATTGTATAGCTACATTGAAAACGTTTCGTTTCATTAGTGGTATTACTGGCTGAATGTCTAATGATAGTTTTGATACGTTACTTTGATTTCTGTACAGATTTAAATTTAGAGTACTATTATAAACACTTATTTTTCTAATAATTTGTTAGATTATTTTGTATACTCTTAGATGTTACTTATTATGATTTGTTATTGGTTAACTGTTTTTTCTCATGTAAGTGAATTTATTTTAATTCTTAGTGAGAAATAAATATCTTAAGCCATAATTTTTCTAGTTCCTGATTTAACAGGAAAATATGATGATATGATGACATAAATATCTCAATCCAAGACTTGCGAAACCGAAATCGTTAGCAATCTGGCAGATAAGTATTGAAAAACTTGTTATAAAATAGCAGATAATAAACAATATTACATTCGAAAAAAAAAGGTTGAAATATTAAAACGAAAGGAAACTTATACTCTCACTCACATATTGACAACTGACGAAAACTACTTCACCTACGAATATGAAACTTTTTAAGGAGTCACTTTATACGTAGCCTACGTAGGTCATGTCAGCTTAGACAGGACTTTGCGTCAGAACCGCATTAAGGTGTGTAAGGGCACACGTAAAGTTATATGAAAGGCGTTGTTTTTTGTACTAAAGATCCGAAATTTGGCAGCGAGGTCGTTTATGGTTAGGACACGTCAGCTAAAAAAGGATTTTGTGACAGGCTCAGATTAAATTAGACTTTAGGGCTCTCGCAAGTTTTAGACGTCTAGAATTTGGCAGGACTATTTTGGGATCTTGTGTAAGGCAAATGATATTGTGATCGGTTCAGATTCAAAAGGTCTCTTACTAGGACTATTTATCAGTTTGTGTTTATAAAAATTACAGATTGTTTCTACTGGAGATATGAAATTCTTTAAAAACAGTTCTTACGACGTTCTTAGTTCATTTATTTTTTACCTATAAGGACATAATATTGTTTTCAATCGAATTAAAATGTAACAAAAAATTGCTCATATTCTAGGTAGTAGAGCCACGCTGATTTCAGTACGAACGGGCCGGTTCGACCGGGGCGGTATTATCCTCGCACAGAAGATCAATGTAAAAAGACAGCATTCCTGTTTTTGTTTTTCGTTGGTGAGTGCGAGACCGGAGGCCCAATGATGCAGGACCATGCTGCATTGCTGCATTGCCTGCATTCGCAATGAGTATGGTGACCACCACTCTTGGATACTGCTTTTGCTTTCGATCAGGCCGAGTAGAGTCATTTTGGTAGACCAATACATAAAAAAAGGGATGGATAAATCTAATAACTTATATGTGTATGACCTGCAAATGTTTGTTTCAGAGTTTGGGTGTTTTCTAGGTAGGTATAATATGTAATGTGTGTATTTACAAAAAAAAAAATGTATTTATAACAGTTGTCTAAGTACCCCTTACACAAACTCTACTTAGATTGGGACTGGTTGGTGTTGTGTGTTAGATGTCCGAATTTTATTTACTTACTTAATAAGAATAAAATAAAATAAAGAAACAAGATATTTGTATATTTTGGAAATGAAGCATCCTAATGTCTGGTAATTATGGATATCACGATAAGGAAATTGAAAAAAATCGGAATGGCAAATAAATACAAGTTGAACTGCAGTGGCTATTTTTAAAAATTAGATAATGTAAAGTAACAGATGAAATTAAGACAACCAAATCGCCACTTTCTAGTTGCCGCAAATCTAACTAATGTATTTCAACTTTAGCAGTCTTGTGATAAACAAGAACGTATTCTTAATTAAACGAAATAATTTTCATATGTTCTTTAAACCGATTTTTACCGAGTTACATCTGCATCATTTGTCCCAGTCCCAGTAAAATTGTTATTTAGTGGAGTACCACTAAATAACAATTTTATCTAAGTAAGTTTACTAGTAAGTAAGGGAAAGAAAATATTTTGAATGCTTCGTGGCAAACAACATTTACTAATTTAAGGGCGTTAACCTAACTAATATTACAATTGAGAAGTTTTCTTGATATGCTTTCACACTTAAACAACTAAACCGATTTAAAAAATTCTTTCAGTAATGGGAATGGCTATATTACCGAAACGTAGTCAAAGCCGCACAAAAGCTGGTGATATAACAAAAACACAAAGACTAAAATACTTTAAAAGTATTGTCACGCGGCAACATCGTCCTCCCCGCCACTACGCGTTTCGAACGTCGCCTCCTACCACTGCGTCCCACCACCGCTGGGGACGGGTATAAGCACGAGCGCGCCGAGGGCGCGACCTCTTTCTGCGCAGCTCTTTCTGCGCGCCTCTTTCTACGCACTACTTTCTGCCGGCGTCTACAACGCCCGGCGGCTGGGCCGCCGGCCTCCAACGCCGGAGCCTGATCTCCAGCCTTCACCTGACTGACGCTTGGGCCTCCAGCCTCCAGCCCGGTCTCCCTACGCTCCTGCTACACCACCCACCGACCAGCTGTGGTCGAATCTCTCAGAACCTACACCCTGTAGAATCTATACAACTTTGTGCTCACGAATTGATTTAACTGTTAACTTATATATCTTACAAATAAATATCGTATATATATAGTATAGTATAGTGTCTAAATTATCTCCTGCTCAACCTCGTGGCCTAACCACCATCTTCATCTTTGAACCTCATGGCTCCTAAAGCCACTACGTGACAGTATTTAAACATGGATTGATAAAACACTCTTTCATAAAGAGTAGAGACCGACTTATAAACTATTCATATTACTTGAGATAGACCTTGAGATACATAACGATGATGTTTGAGTGCTTTGTTAACTACTCTGTGAATAAAATCATGTATTTATTCTGAAAGAAGCATGTTTTTATAAATACGTAACTAATATAATTTAGTCATTCCCCTATTTATAGTTTCTGGTAGTTTTTTAAGACATAGATAACATTGGCAGGACTGTATGGGACTTTGTAGTTTTGCGTATCTCCTTTTAGTAATAAGTTTTATCCATCAATAAAATATTAGTCGGCTACTAAATACCTAGTAAGCTCATTCACAAACATCGATTTAAATATTTTGTCGTTTTTTATGTATTTTATATTTATCGAGACTTGATTACATCACACTTTATGATGTAACTTACTACTACTACTAAACTACTACTTACTAACTGTACAAACTTAAATTAGGAAACATCTTAGTGTTTAGAATGTCAACAGTTTAAAATACATTTGAACTTCTCTACAACATCAACATCGACGTTGTATTTTTGGCACTAAAGTGTTGCAAAAGTCAACACAACAATCTCTCCCTTCGCTTCTTTTAATCATAATTTCATACATAAATGGCTGGCACAAACCATGACGTTAACGTTTCCTGTGACGACTGTTTATTCCTCATTGTTCAAGATGCGTTCCAAAACGTGAACTTCGATATCATAAGCTCCCTTATAATAAGGTGCTATCAAGACTCTTGACAGTAGGCCCTCGACCGCGCAACGTCTCTTGATAATTGACGCCCGGGAAATTACATGTCGGCCCGCAGACAGTTGTTGATGACGTCACGACACTTGATTATAAACGATTTATTTCACAAATGATGCCAGCGATACAGTGTCAAGAGTGTGCGTAATAGGGTTAGTTAATAAAACACGAGGTATGTGCCTTTATGCATAAACGAGATATAAAGTTATGTTCCAAACAGTTGCATATGTACCTATAGCTTAAGAAAAGGGAATGACGGTAGTGTTAGTATATTTTTTTTAAATAGGACCTTTGAGGAATAATACATAGTCATAATCATACAAAAACTATAGTACAACTTCATATAACGAAGAAGGGGAACGCACGGTGCGCGCGTGACTCTCTTGGGGACGGGGACGTTCTCATAGATTAGAAATGAATGCAAACAGATGCGACATTTTTATTATTCTGTCATCTACATTGTATGTTTTAAAAATCGTAGAAGTATAGTATTAGTGTTTATTTAATAATATTTATTTAAAAGATGTTTCAAACGGATAGTCTTCTATTTCTTTAGAAAGTTCCATGTTAAACGTGTAAACACATCATATGTAATTTACACTTTGTACTTATGTCTTATTAGTAAAAATTAAATGAAAGAACTTTGCTATTTAATATATACCTAAATCTTCTCTCAACAATGTTAATTTAGTAAGTTTCTATTAAATCCTGTATCGCTGGGGACTTTACAAACATACATGAAGCAGATACAATCAACACCCAGACTCAGAACAGCAATTTGCGAATCACTCAAAGTTTTGTCCTACGTGAGATTTGAACCCACAACACTTGGCACAGTAGAAAGCGGCGTGGTGACTGCTTAAACCTTTAGGCCAAACATGCAGTCAATTACTATTATAAAAAAAAATACATATTTAAAATATAATATTGGAATTGCTCGCAATGAAAATACGATTGTTTATTTAATTTCAATAAAATAAATATTCATGAAATTTCTCTCTTCAAAAATTACATAGTCATTTAGTTCAATCTAGACACGTTCGTGTCAAGCCAAGTTCAATAAAGATTTACCTTACTCATTTATAAATGGCGGGCAAAAAATGTTTAAAAAATATTTTTGATTTATTTGTAGAACAGTAGTATACTTAATGTTTTGTTTGCTTACCGATGATAAGTTACACCATTGTCTTTTTTTTCTTTTATAGATAGCTTTTTGCACGTTTTTAACACGCAGGATGGAATTTTTGAATAAAATGTTCGTCACTCTGTTCTGTTTGTGTGTTGTTCGTTCGATTACTAAGACTCAACATCCGCAGAGCGACTAGATGCGCTGATTTCCCGGGACATCAACGTACGGAGCATAAACACTGTACCGCGATGTCTGTTCCATACGTAGTAATATATTCGTTCAATGAATAGGACTTTGTAGTTACAGTGTCAATAAAAGCGTTTTGTTCTTGATGAGAAATTTTGTAAATATGAATATTTCATCTGTTTATAGTTTTAAGTCAACTGATACATTAATTACATCAAACTGGAACGGGTAGAATTATAGTAGGTATTAGATTGAAGCTAAGCAACGCATCACTATAATATAACATCATTATTACATCTAGCACAATATACCTCATAAGGTAATTTTTATAGGGTCACATAGAAAGTAGAATAAACAGTGATCTGTTTAATTTTTAACCGACTTCAAAAAGAATTCGACTGTATTTTTTTATGTTTGTTACCTCAAACTTTCGACTGGGAAAAATATTTTAATAAAAAATATTTAAATATATGGAATTCCTTTTTATAAATTGCATCTTGCAATACGATTGAAATTAATGATTTCAATGAAAGTATGAAATTAATCATTTTATGACAAAATCTTTTGCATGAACTATCACACAAAAGGGCAATGAAACGTCATTATTTCGCGACATTTATTTGATTGTGGGTACACCTTGTAGCTTACAAAGCTTTGAATGTCCGAACAAACAAACCGTGGATGCAATAAGCTCGCTATTTCGGACGGACGCTCGACAAATTTACCAACTGAAATGAAGTCTCAACTAAAGTGCAACGGACTGTTGTCAACAGAACAGGGCACGTTTTATTACTCACGCGCGCTATTGAATTTCGCTGTTCCGTTTCCGTGTCCAACACTGTATTCACTACAGAATGTCGTCTGTGCGTATCTGCTCATTTTTCACTTTAACTAGAGAATTCCAGTAAACGTTCAAATATATATTTATAAACATTATACTTTTTCCTAACATTAACGCTACCCACAAAAGGCTCCTTCCAGGCAACAGGGTTGATGCAAGTTTCCCTTTTTCCTGTTCTTTTCAATATTCTTATGTCTGCATACAGCTTACATGTTTACGTCGTCGTTTACGTCGTGACCACTACTTTTGAAATCTGCCCATAATTTGAATCAGGCAGAGTAGATAATTTTTCAGATACACAGATACTTTTCACGCCCAGTTTAAAGAAGTAATCGTTTCATAGGTACAAAAAATCCTTTTTCTACATGTTTAAAATTGGTTAATGTACTTTTTGCTTATCATTACTATTGAGTAACCCTCGGCCTTTCAACCATAACAAATAACTAATTTTAAAACAACCAATGAGTCTTGTCACCAATTGAATTGAAGCGCTCTCTTCCACCGCCTGCCAGTGAACATTCGTTGTTATTGCAATAATATGATCGTCGGGAATTTTATCATAAGCCTTATGCAACCGGCAATTCCGAGAGCAGTCGTTCGGCGGAACATTAATTACCCGGCCACTTAACCGGATGGTGCCATTCGGCCCCGACTGCTTTATGTTGAGTAGATATAGCCAACGATGCCTGATAGGCGGTGATCGTTTTTACACTTATTGAATACTGTGTAAATTGTTCATGTATTTTATATAGATATGCTTATGTATGTAAACATTGCTAGCCGTGCAAAATAGACAATACTTATGTGTGGCGGCGTTACCACTTTTGTACAACAGACCCATATTTGCCGAACCCTGGCTCTCCAACGTTTGTTTTGTATGTTTATCTGAAACCAAATCAATATTTATTATTAAAGACACTGTCTTTATAAATAGAACCGTAAAGGTCAGTTAAGGTTTACAAATTTAACAATACTTTAAAGTTCTTAGGCGAAATAATGCACAGTGTTTGATTGATGAAAAATGTTTTCATTGCCCTTTTGTGAAAAAGATGTTGTTGATTAATAAATCACACGAGGACTTTTCGGCACACACTCACTAATCAATTGTTTCAACAAATCCAAAATAGACATCAGTAAAAGCGCCATGAAATGGAGAGAACTGTGCAAATGCAAAATACCTCTATTCTTTTAAAGTAGCTAAAGACTTGTCTTTAAAGGCGAAAATAGTTATTTGTTATACAAGAGTGCTTTTTAACCGCGTGCTCAATTTTGATGATCGAGCAAGCGAAGAATTCTAATAAATCAATCAAAGAGTTTGAGGCGAAACATCTTCGCACTCGAGTGCAACAGCGAGGAAATGACTAAATGCAAAAAAAGGTTATGGCGCGGGCAAAGCCAATTCAAAAAAAGGGCAGCAAGAAGGTTCGAATCTGAGTTTTCAACAAATTATTAAAAGTTGTATGATAAATTCGACACCGAAATAGGTTTAGTGATGTTTTGAATTCACAAACTTAGTGCACACGACCGTCTAAATTCAATTTACTTTATACTCTACAGTATAGTATTCCGTAAACTTTTTATGTTCAAGGTAAACCTAGGAAAATTAAATTTTTTGGAAGTACACGATAAATGATATATATATTTTTAAGTAATATTAATCCACAAAACAATGTTTGTAATTAGTTAACAAAACAATATCAAACACACACACACTCGTCCAATTGAACTTAACAGCATCTGCATGTAGCTTTTCGATATCCTTGCAGACGAATTTTAGGAGGTGCTTTGTGAGGCTTCTGGTATAGGGTAGGTAAATCAAGTAGGTCTTAGAGAAATTGGAAGCAGGAAGTTGACCGTGGGAAGACAAGGTTTGGGGCTAAGATAATCGTTAGATTGAGCTAGGTATCATGGTGTTCCCGCCGATCCCGCTCGCAGGAGGCGACGAAGGGGACGCGGTAGAGGCCGCTAGCTCCCCAATCATCGCCAAAGGGTCGTTATGGCCACATCTAGGGGAGATGTGGCCGTTACACACGGCCCGAGACTGTGACACCCCGGTGCGGCCGAGGGGTGTCGTCTAAGGCGGGTCGGTGTTTTGACTCTTACAGCGTAGAGCGGTAGGAGGCATAACAGCGACTCGCCCCGGGGGTGACTATGGTTACCCCGGGATGTACCTCAGCCATGAGGTATGGCAGGGGGGTTTCTAGAAGCCGCTGATGCGTTCCTGGAGCTCCCGCAGACTGCCGAGGTAGGCCGCCGCGGGGTTTAGTGGGTAGACCGATTCGTCGGGAGTCCCACACACGCCTTTCGTGTGTCCCCACCTCGAAGGGTACGGTGCACAAAGCATTCCCCGCGTTAAAAAAAAAAAAAAAAAAAAAAAAAAAGGTATCATGGTGTTCAGTATTATGGTGAGTTGCTTGAAGGACGTGGAGACTGGATGCTTGGAATATTTGGAGCAGGTTACGTATTCGGGAGAAGTTTGGGGCTAGAAAGTCTGATTCACTCCCATGATTATGTGATTAATGTGTTCCGATCCTGAAGACTTGTTATCAGACTGGAGGAGAGGTTAATAACAGAAGGGCAGTAAGTAGCCTACACCTTGTATAAAGCTAATTCTCTTGATCAACACTTAGTAGAGATGACCGAAACCAAACGCCTCCCTCATGCGTTCGTATAATTTACATCTTACACAGAGTCTAACTTTATTTTCAGTCCGTCTATTTAGGTTTGTGGAAAAACCCTATTTTGCAGAGGCACACCAACAGACGACCACGGCACACCAGTTACCACCACACCACACCACACACCCTTTGCTTAACATTGTTCTAGCGGATAAAAACGTCTTTTGCACTCATTTATCGAAGGGCAAATGTACTCTTTCTGAGATAGGGGGACGAAAATACTCTTTCCGAGATCGGGGGATGAAAAAAATATTTTCAAGTTTATCTCTTTTAGAAATACAGGTCGGTTGTTAATGCGGTTGTTGAGTGAGAGTTTAGGTCTCTTGTAGCAGTTAAACTTAGTTAATGATTAGCTCATTGTTTTATGGAGGAGTATTGTAAATTTCGAGAGTGGGCTGTCAATATCGTGCTTGTGATTAAATAAACTTTATAAATATTTATGTACTCTAAAAAAGTGAGAATTATGCAAAAATACATGAACAGGACTAAAATTACTGCACAATTAATTTGATACTCAAGTTGATTGTGCAAGTCTCAGTATATTTTTATGTCAACCACTTCAATAAATGTAAAGTACACTACACTGCTCTTACTTACTCTTAAATATCTTACTAAAGTTACGACCAGCAGAGAAGTGAACCATTACTAATATTTATACCCATTACAAACAAAAACTCGGTGGTGGCGATCGACTCCAGCTCGTAGCAGCGGCACTTGGCACAAGTTTAATGTAGTGTAAACAGAGGTAGTTATCGCTACACAACGCGGTACTAAATCTTCCACTACCGTCGGGGTTAGCCCGCGACCGTTTGTCATGTCACCTACCGTCGCTCATGCCCTCTATATTGTGTATGTCGTGTATGATTAGGATGACGATTTATCAATTCGCAATTGAAGCCAACAATGTTCACTTTTTCATTGTTACGAAAAAGAACCAAAGACAAGTGTTCTTTTTTAAAATTGAATTTAAAATGAGACTTTAAAGACTAAACTTTAAAGACTATAAATGCACGTGATGCACGTTTTTGATAGCCAAAGTATTTTCAGAATTCAATAAAAAAGCAAGTGTCAGGAAATATCGGCAAAGGGGTGATAAAAACAGACGACTTTGACGTAATGTAAACATTTAATGTAGAATTACACAAATTACATAATTTAACTAAAAGTGACCGACTATATTCACAAACTAGCACTTTACTGAATGAAATATAATATATGCTTCAATTGGTATTTTCTTTGATGAGCTAAGTTAGCAGTATTTATAGACATACCAAAGAGAAATAAATAAATACAGATTTAATAAAGTTGCTTTAGTCCTACTAATATTATAAACACGAAAGTTTGGATGGAAAAGTAAGTATGGATGGATGGATGTTTGTTACTCTTTCACGCAAAAACTACTCAACGGATTTTGATGAAACTTTACAGTAATATAAGTTATACAATCAGAATAAGACATAGGCTACTATTTGCCACGATAACCGACATATACGCGGGCGGAGAAGCGGGCAACAACTAGTTAGATGTATTATTGCTTGAATTTTTTTTTACTTCAATATGAATACATTCTGATTTTTCTTCTGTGGTGCTACATTCGTTTGCGTTGTAGAAAGAAAACTAATCGAAACGCAAAAACTGACGCAATATTGCATCGCTTTCGAAATAACACAAACGATGTTCGTATGCTATCACTACATTTTAGGAACGGAAACATATACTCAACAACGTTTCACTTTTATTATTTTGCTTAGTGAGTTTTCTAATTTGAAGCCAAAAACTGTGTTAGTTTATACTTTTTATTGCTTTTTGCGGAACTTAAACCGGGGCTGCGTGAATATTTACATTTCACAACTGACATTCGGGAGGATCGATTGACGACCGTCTAATGGTATGAATGTCGGTTATTACTACGTAAAATATTGAACACAAACGAAAAGGGGAAGAGTAAATTTGAGGCTTCTGGCAGCAGAATAACGTCGTAATCCACACGATTACCTCACACTCTTATTGAAAATGCTCCCCAGAGGGCACTTATTTTGTTTGAAAATGTGAATTATTTATTAAGTTATGGTAAATATCCATAGACTATGCCATATGTTACATCGTTCAGTTACGCCCGTGGGACATATACTGTATCTAGTGGTTGAGCATCGCTTCGTGTACTCTCAGCTACAATCAGTATTGACCAGGTAGTCCAGGTTATAAAAAAAAATAAGAAGCAATCACCGTTCACTCCTGACCGAAGATCAGTAAGTCTAGGTACCCTACCTAAGGGTCCACCTACACAGGAGGATATTTACAAGCTGTAGGTGGCACGAGGTACGTTGGGGTTCCAGGGATTTCATATCGAGTGTGCACCTGGTTCCCCGCCTTCTAGTACCCGAGACGGTGTGCGGTTTTTTGTCGGTTCGAGTCCGACATAACCACCAGAGGGTGGTATTTGAGGGGATTTCAAATAGAAACACCAGTTACTCATGCTTAATAAGAAACCCGCATTTATTTTCACATTTATCCTTTCATTAGGTAAATGCAAATGGTATTGTATGTCACACCACTTGTGTGACACTCAATACACTTTAAAATGTTCTTATATAGATAGGAAAAACAAAGTCGTTCATGTCGTATACAAAAAGAAAGATTATTTTCGATTCCGATCGCAACTGATTTATTTACATATATATTTGTAAAAATTTGCTTTCAGCAAACTATTTCAACGTGGATATAGAAGTCAATGGGGTAATATTTTCAATCCTAAGAAGTGCAGTGAACGCTGTGCCTGTCGGAAAAGGCTAGAGATTGGTACATAATATTGCAATCTCCGTCTGCAAACATTCCGTATATGCGTTAGGAAGCAATACTTATTCGCGTCGAGCGCCCGTGGTTAAAGTTTCCCACGTACAGCAATCCGCTCTTTCGTATTTAACCACATGCGGTTTAATCGTCTTGTTTTGTATGTACATCGAATGTACCCATTGTGCGATTTAAGCTTCAGTAACTGATGCTTCTCTTTATGACTGCAGCCGTATTCTTGTTAAAAATAATTATGCAAATGAACTGAAACTATTTTGATATTTGAAACCCTCATCCATCACACACGACGTATACACGTTTTAAACGAGAGTTATATTTGTATGCATTTGCACTATGCAAAATGAAAACATGCAAAACTAAAATAACTGATAATTATATTATCATTTTGCTACACTTGCAGGCTAGGGTTGTTATCTTTTAGGAAAGTTTTACAATTGTGTTTTAAAAGTAAGGGGTT
This sequence comes from Spilosoma lubricipeda, assembly GCA_905220595.1. NCBI lineage: Eukaryota > Metazoa > Arthropoda > Insecta > Lepidoptera > Erebidae > Spilosoma > Spilosoma lubricipeda. The sequence continues at coordinate 9,479,881 of HG992285.1, read as the reverse complement.
TAAATACTGCGGCGACACTTTGTTCAAAGTTTATTGAATAAAAGGGTGACAGAAGTCAAGCCTGGGAGTGTCATGTGTAGCCATCTGTTACCCTAGCAGAAGCAGAATGCGTGGCGGGTCGCACTCGGAGCGTGTGCTGTAGATTCGGAATACTGTGGTTCCCACACACGATGGGGTCATCCACAAGACGTATAGCCTGGGGTCCACGAAGATGCTAAGGATTTCTTTTATGGTTATACCAGGTTTTCATGTTACTAGTACTTACTAAAGACGCGCTCTGTTAAGTTTTCAGTCGGTTCGAGCCCAATAGAACCGGTGGTATCTGAGGGGATCTCCGCAACGGAAAATAAGGGGGACAGAATGTTTCGATTCAAGACAAAATTAAATATTTGTTCGGTAAATTATTGTAAAGGCCTTCAAAAGGCGGTCTGACGACCTGGTGATAATCGTGGGATGCCCTTGGATTGTTAAATTTCACATAAATGGGTTCGTTTAAAAGATTATGTTTTTAAAAACTAGCAATACATTTAAAATCATTTAAACCTTTTCTCGAAACCCATAACTCAGTATAACTATAAATAATTGCATTATTCAAGAGGATGCGATTTTTCGTTAAAACGATTAAACGGTTTTAGTTGATGCCTGTGTTTTATCAAACTCCAGCAGTACATTTTATCTTAGTTACGTTATGTTAAGCTGTCGCCTTGTGATTTCAAAATGAGAAATACAGAAATTAAGGCAAAGTTTCGGTGGGTGGCTCTTTTATGACGTGTTCTTATCTCCGGAGAGTAGCGCGTGTGGCGCGAGTGTGGAGTTCCCACAACAACTTTGCATGTGAAAACTTTCATACATTGCTTCCTACAACAGTATTCTGAATACATAAGGAATAAAATCGTCCGTTTATATCAAGCTGGTTGTATTTCTAAAGTGGCTATTGTCGTACAAGTGGTACCTATTGTGGCACCATAGCTTTGTTTGCGACTGTCACCGATATATCTCGAAAGTTTTGCGGTGCAGCAACGCATCTCTACTGCCCCGTTATATCAGCTCGTATCAGTTACGATTTTGTGGGGTTGGTTTGTGGGGCTTGGTTGGAGTTGTAGATAATTAGACTTATGTTTTCACACTTATTTTGACCATCACACGCTGTTGCTACACCCAGGGAGTAGTAGTAGTAGTACCTCCTGTTTTTTGTTCTGATTAATTTCGTTGCAGGTTCCAAGACACTAAATTTTATCCTGGGACTTCCCGAGTGTCATAACTCGGTGTGATCGTGGGTCACCGCTGTTGATCCTGGTGTACAGGAGTTATAGTAGTAGGCGTGTGGGCGAGATTAGTCCCAACCCAGGGAGTAGCAGACATTGCCATTTTGCAAGTTACGATTTGATCTCACAATGAACAGAAAACATCTTATACAGTTGACTTTGTGAGTGTTAGGAACAGCAATCACTGATATATAAGCACTAGGATCGACGACAATTATTTCTGCTCTCTTTTTCTTTGTTCTTATTGTACTATGTACCTTTTTCAGCCTTTTTTTTTGTATATTTCAAAAATTCTTATTTGTGTTATGACTCAGAATTAAATTCAATCAAGTTCCAATTTACGAAAGAAGATGTAACAGAGCGATAATAAGAATCCAGTTCACTGTTCGACTCTGAAAATGCTGAATAGCTTTTACTGTGTACATGTGGAGTGTTCAATAGAACGGATTGCAATGTTTGTTTCAATTTCCTGAGCTGTGAGAACAGCCGCGCCTTCAATTTCATAGATTCTTCACGTTCCGAAATGTTGATTCGAGAATCAGCACAAGTTTTGCATTGAAATTTTCAATGTGTTTGTTTTTTCATGAATTTTTCTTTCAAACATTAAACATGTTCTATTTGACTTTATACAGTATCATCCCTACAAAAATCTACAGGTATTTTATAAACTTTTAGGCTAATAGAGTTTTTATCTATCCACACTTCATTAAACAGGTTGTTTGTTTTTTCTCGCCTGTTAAAGTTTTGTTTTAGAAAACGAAGTGAGAGATTTTCCCTGAAAAGTGCTGTGGATTGAAAAATGAACAATTTTAAAAGACCACTCCCGTACTACGAATATACATACTGTGTCACGGGGGAACAAACTTACACGAAACGGTTACAAAGAACACTCAGACTGTAGCATTTGTTTTTTTTTATGCTATTAAATATCAAAAAAAAGGTGAGCACAGCGACCTCACGGCGTGTTACACTCTTGCTATTGGTTCGACCGGCCGAACAGTTCATCCAAGCGGCACCAGAGGGCGTTATTCTGCACTGCGTCATACAAAATGTGTTGACAGTTCGCATAGTTCAAAGTTTAAGAATAACCTTTTTTTAGTATTAATTGATATGCAATTGTTCGCTTCGCGAAATGGCGCCTTTATATTAGAATATATCGGAGTGTGTGGTGCTCATGTTTAGCTGAAAAAGTGGTGGGAGATTCTCGAACATTCGTTTCCAAGTCTTTATAAACGAGGATTTTGTGGATGACTGGTTCACTGTCTTCAGTTCTCTGCCTATTGTGACTATCCTGCATAAGCCTCGTGATTGTTGTTCGCTGTGTATAGTGAAACGCTGCTGTAATCTTCAACTCCCCGTCTGAGGTAAAAAAAAAATCAAATATAACCTATAAATTAATCTTAACCATGTCTTTATTTCTTTGAATGTGTGTCTAGGAGATGTATTTTCTGTGTAGGGTTCATGGTTCCGGACAGAACCAGTAGATTACGGAGCACACTTCCTGGGTTGTGAGGTTAAATCCTGGCAGGGATATCGTCTGAGGCAGCCCGCAGCTCACCACCTAGCTCGCTTACGTGTCCAAAGGATTCCTCACTAGGACCTATATAATACAAAGTATTTATTTTATATTTTTTCACCCACATAAGGTGTTATAATTTTATCTATCTTCAAGATCATCCTTAGAAGCCCGAATAGACCCTCGCCTGAGGTCTGAAAGGGTTTGGGAGTTCATCTGGGTGTCTGTCAGCAGTGCGGCGACACCGAAGAGTGGTTTTTTTACTGTAAATCTTTATTTTTTAAGCTAGTGACAACCCACCTAGGGAATAATCTTGTTACCTGTAATTTTTTATATTTGTTAATATATGAATGCATCACTGAGGAGTATTCGTTTCTTCTGAAGAGCACCCTGGTATCCCAAACACACACCCACACATATTATCTTTTTTTAACTTTTATTTATTTATCTTTGTCTAAATTTATTTATTTATTTAACTTATTTTCTTTACGGCGCCCTGAGATTCTCATGGTCTACGGCTGGCCCGTCGGTGAGGTGACTGCCTGACAGGTTCAGGGGTTACAAGACTAAGAACAACAATATGGGAATGATATAAAGTGTTGTCCTATGTGGAATTTGAACCCTTGGCATACATTAAATATTTTATATTTTTTTTTTTTGTGTTCGTTATTGTTAGGACAAGGTTTGTGTACAAGAAAAATTAAAAGATAAGTGGATAAGTCATTTTTTTTCTGTCCACGGCGGGAAGCCGAGACAGGTAAGTAAATATGGCGGTACGAAGTTCGTCGGGTCAGCTAGTTTTGTTTACTTATTGTTGCAATGTAAACGACGACACGGAGAACAATGATACTAAGGATATTTAATAAAACTAAGAATAGCGATAAGTTATATAAACATGGATAGCTCGTTTAAAGGTATTAGATTTATAACAGGTTCTTTATACGATAAAATTTTTAATACTGCGATTCAGCAATGTAATGGGAAAAGTCCAAACGAGCTTTCCTTTCTGCATGAACGATATCATTGTCATTTGTTGAAAAGTTGAAAAACCTGAATGCAATGTTCAAGATTTGTGGGAATAGGCAAGTGGTATAAATAACCAAGAGATATTTCTCTGCACAAACAACATTATATTGTGCTTACAACAACATTCATTTAAATTATAAATTAATCGAATATTACATTGGACTAAATAAAAGACATCTATGCAAATAAATAAAATTGGAGTCTGTTTGTAATATTAAAATAACCGCTTTTTAATAAATGTGTATAATACACGATACAGGTACCAATACATTTTTTTTTTAGATTTTGTCTATCTGTCTGTCTGTTTATTCCAGGTAATCTCTGGAACGGCTGGACAGATCTTGACGGGACTTTCAGCGTCGTTATTTGTCGTAGTTGGGATATATTTTTCTAAAATTTATTTTTTAATACAGTACTTTATTTCAGCTAGAGGGCGCCACATTTGATTCCGTGACACGTCATACAACCTATAACCAGCAGACAATCACGACGCTTCTAACGACACCTCATTTGTCCAGTTCTACTTTGAGGGAACAAATGAACATACATACATACATAGCCTGTCAACATCATCACCCTCCTTTGGCTTTGCCGTAGTCGCGTAAAAATAAAATGTACACGTCGACTTGAGAATCTCCTCCTTTTTTATGGAATATTATATTGCCCGTAGCGTGAAAATTTCCCCCGTTTTTGAAACATTTTTCATTGTTGCTCCGCTCCTATTAGTAGTAGCGTGATGATATATACCCTATAGCCTTCCTCGATAAATGGACTATCCAACACCGAAATAATTTTTCAAATCGGACCAGCGGTTCCTGAGATTAGCGTGTTCAAACAAACAAACAAACAAACAAACAAACAAACAAACAAACAAACAAACAAACTCTTCAGCTTTATATATAGTATTCGTTTCTTCTGAAGAGCACCCTGGTATCCCAAACACACACCCACACATATTATCTTTTTTTAACTTTTATTTATTTATCTTTGTCTAAATTTATTTATTTATTTAACTTATTTTCTTTACGGCGCCCTGAGATTCTCATGGTCTACGGCTGGCCCGTCGGTGAGGTGACTGCCTGACAGGTTCAGGGGTTACAAGACTAAGAACAACAATATGGGAATGATATAAAGTGTTGTCCTATGTGGAATTTGAACCCTTGGCATACATTAAATATTTTATATTTTTTTTTTGTGTTCGTTATTGTTAGGACAAGGTTTGTGTACAAGAAAAATTAAAAGATAAGTGGATAAGTCATTTTTTTTCTGTCCACGGCGGGAAGCCGAGACAGGTAAGTAAATATGGCGGTACGAAGTTCGTCGGGTCAGCTAGTTTTGTTTACTTATTGTTGCAATGTAAACGACGACACGGAGAACAATGATACTAAGGATATTTAATAAAACTAAGAATAGCGATAAGTTATATAAACATGGATAGCTCGTTTAAAGGTATTAGATTTATAACAGGTTCTTTATACGATAAAATTTTTAATACTGCGATTCAGCAATGTAATGGGAAAAGTCCAAACGAGCTTTCCTTTCTGCATGAACGATATCATTGTCATTTGTTGAAAAGTTGAAAAACCTGAATGCAATGTTCAAGATTTGTGGGAATAGGCAAGTGGTATAAATAACCAAGAGATATTTCTCTGCACAAACAACATTATATTGTGCTTACAACAACATTCATTTAAATTATAAATTAGTCGAATATTACATTGGACTAAATAAAAGACATCTATGCAAATAAATAAAATTGGAGTCTGTTTGTAATATTAAAATAACCGCTTTTTAATAAATGTGTATAATACACGATACAGGTACCAATACATTTTTTTTTTAGATTTTGTCTATCTGTCTGTCTGTTTATTCCAGGTAATCTCTGGAACGGCTGGACAGATCTTGACGGGACTTTCAGCGTCGTTATTTGTCGTAGTTGGGATATATTTTTCTAAAATTTATTTTTTAATACAGTACTTTATTTCAGCTAGAGGGCGCCACATTTGATTCCGTGACACGTCATACAACCTATAACCAGCAGACAATCACGACGCTTCTAACGACACCTCATTTGTCCAGTTCTACTTTGAGGGAACAAATGAACATACATACATACATAGCCTGTCAACATCATCACCCTCCTTTGGCTTTGCCGTAGTCGCGTAAAAATAAAATGTACACGTCGACTTGAGAATCTCCTCCTTTTTTATGGAATATTATATTGCCCGTAGCGTGAAAATTTCCCCCGTTTTTGAAACATTTTTCATTGTTGCTCCGCTCCTATTAGTAGTAGCGTGATGATATATACCCTATAGCCTTCCTCGATAAATGGACTATCCAACACCGAAATAATTTTTCAAATCGGACCAGCGGTTCCTGAGATTAGCGTGTTCAAACAAACAAACAAACAAACAAACAAACAAACAAACAAACAAACAAACAAACAAACAAACTCTTCAGCTTTATATATTAGTATAGATTGGGTAAACGATCGAACGATGTTCGTTCGTTCGTTATTTTAGAAATAGAATAAATTGACATATCCAGTAATTTTCTTTCTTTTATTTTATTCTCAGATCAAATAAAAAATGTAGTTCCGAGTAAACATACGGTTGTGCACTAACTATGCTATAAACTACGCTACTTTTCGTCAGTATCGTATAAGTTGTCGATAGTTGTACTATACTAACGAAAAATAGCGTAGTTATTATATTTATTATAGATCATTCTGTCGGATTGGGTAGTTAATAATAACAGTGACGTGTCTCGGTTCGTTCATATATTAGATTTTCCATTTCGTGTATGTAAGTCCGGTAGAGAGTTTGTACTTGTCCATGTGTCCAGAATATTCAGGTACACAGCGCTGGTTCATGACTTTTTGTACTCTTGATATATTACTTAATAATGGAGCTTTGTAATCTATGATAGCTTGCCATAATAAACATTAAATATCAGTAAAATTAACCTATAATTCTAAACTTATCACACTAATATTATAAAGGTGAAAGTAAGTTTGTTTGTTGCGCTTAACTACATTACCGATCATCATGGAACTTTGTACACATATTCTTAGAGATAGATAGAGGTATTAGAAGTAATATAGGATACTATTTATTAAATGCGAGTGAAGCAGCGGGCGAAAGCTACTTACATTATAAATGCGAAAGTAGCCTTGGGCTAAACCTAGTTAATTATAAAAACAACACAATTACAAAACAATAAACGTCATTTACCTGACAACGAATTTAAAATTAATCAAAACATTCTCATTGTCGAATTTCTAATAAAAGGTTTAACAGTGAATTTCGCAAGACAATCAGGCGTTAACGGGTTGGAGTGTTCATTGGGTGACAATGAAAGTGTTTCATTGAGCTGTCCATTTGTTGGGGGAGAGAGGCAGGCACGTCGCGCCGCGTAACGCAGCCGGCGCGGAAGGCACGTTAATGGGTCCTTCGGCCGATACCTGTCAGATGACTGTCGCCAGCGTACGCTTCTCTTGGAATTGTACGGACTAAATTTAACCGCGCAAACTTACCCTCCTTACAGGGTAAAACGATGTCACCGACCTCATATTATATTCTCAGAGATTGACGACGCCGCGTGAATGACAAACACATTGTTTCTATGTCAATCTAACTGTCAACTATTGTGTTGTTGACTCACTTGCCTGTACTCCTGCTTGTTTGGAACAATTATAATTATATTTGTTTTGCCTTGGTTTGGCATAGCGAGGCATTATAATTTAAAATTCTTGATAAGTGAAAACAAAATCGCCCCAGGGCGAAGCTAGTCTAAAGAAAGTAGCCGAAATTACTTTTCATATCATCAGCTATCTGTCAGTGAAAGGGCCGTTTGTGAAATTGGCCGGAACAAACAGATAGAACGACGAATAGATTGACAGACACAAAAAAATATTTCATTATGTAAAAACTTTATAAGTATACTTAGTTAATATTTAAATAATTTAACAATTTACAAATTGCGTGGTACGTTATCCAGATCCTACGCTCTTTAGTTCTTTTCCCTGCTAGCCCTGTTAGCTACCACAATCGATTTTTTTTGTAAGGTAAAAGGTGGGCCCCCATATTAAAATGTAACCACTCACAAAATTGGCTTGACAGTAATAACTTGTAAAATTTATTCCGGGGATCCCGGACTATTTCCTATATATTTAGTAAAAAGCTGTGAATTTGAAATTACAAACAGATAGTCTAGTTTTACTTATTTGATAGTAATAGATAGTGATGATCTGACGTTTAATTTTGGCCCGGTTTCACTATTACGAGTAATGTTAATATTGTTTTAATAAATTAAAGAAGAGTCATCATCATCTCAGCGGACAGCCTGTCACTGCTGGATGTAGGCGCCCCTCTAGGAAAAAGAAAATATAAAAAACTAGCTGTGCCCGCTACTTCGTACACGTAACATTTGGATTTTCAAGCTATTTTATTTTTTTACAGTTTAAGCCTTCCCTGGACTAAGAAAAACATTTCGAAACCAAAATCAGCTAAATCGGCGCAGCCGTTCTCGAGTTTTAGCGAGACAAACGAACAGCAATTGATTTTATATTTTAGATAAGACAAGGACATAAATATTGCTTTAAGAATGATCACACTAATTTATATGCGATGTATATAGTATATTTTTTTCCCTTAATCCATCCAGCGGTTGCCTGGAAGAGATCGCAGACCGCGATAAGGCGGCCATTTGTATAACTTTTAATGTTTTGTTTTCCAATGTAATTTTACAAACTGTAATTGTATCTTTGTGTTTTTTACAATAAAGAGTTATCTATCTATATTATAGAAAGGTCGTGCAGAATACAGCTTAAATAATGTAAGAAACCTACAATATTCGGGATAAATATTTTGTTACCCAGTACTTTATTTTCGAACCGACACTATGACGTTCACTTCTTATATGATACTAGTTGTTGCCCGCGGTTCCGCCCGCGTGTATGTCGGTTATCGCAGCAAATAGTAGCCTATGTGCCTTTCTGATGTATACGCTATATTACTGTAAAGTTTCATCCAAATCCGTTCAATAGTTTTTGCGTGAAAGAGTAACAAACATCGATCCATCTATACTTACAAACTTTCGCGTTTATAATATTAGTATAGATGTGCTTATGTTTTTAATTTGCCGAGATATTACATCCCATCAACAGCTTTCAACTGTCCACTGCTGGACATAAGCCTATCCATATAAAAGTTTGGGCCCACGCTGGCCATATGGGTTTGTGTTTGATTCAACTTTTCCTTCTGTTACCAGTGATGTTGTCCTGCATACTTTGCTTCCTAAATCGCTTGTTACAATACCTATGAGATGAATCATCATCATCATCATCATCAGCCTATCGCAGTCCACTGCTGGACATAGGCATATATGAGATGAATAGGGTTGTTGAAACACCGTTTCCTTAATTCGGCACCACACAGACATTGCTGTTACAATTAAATTATTTTAAAATTGTAAACTAAGTTACAACTTGAATCAGGTTACAAAACAAGTGATAATAATCCGTGACCTACAAAAGTTACTACATTAATTAGTTTATGCTCTGGATTGCTTAATGTTATTAATTAATACTAGCTGAACCCTACCGCAAGTAACGCCACGGAGCGAATCTAGTCTTAAAACAAGTAGCCTAAGTTACTCCCTATATCATCAGCTACCTATCAGTGAAAGTCCCGTCAAAATCGACCCAGCCGTCCCAGAGATTAACCGGAACAAACATAGAGACAGACATACCGACAGTCAAAATGTATGTATATAATTGTGTATGTAATTGTATATGTACCGTGTATTTAGAAAATAGTGGTTATTTTAATATTACAAACAGACACTCCAATTTTATTTATTTGTATAGATTTAGGTCACCCTACGTAAAAACAGCTAAATTAAATAAGTAGTGAAAAATAGTGTTTAGTCTAAAATATTTATAAAAGAGCATATAAGTACAATCTTGTGGTACAGGACACATTAAACTTGAAGTTGATTAACTCTGAGAACATTTTATGAAACCAAAACCAAAAGTAAGTCATCTCATAATGTGACGAGTTTAAAATTCAAACCCTTTTTTACATATTCATCACATCTTTAACCTTAAATTATATCTTCTTATATATAAAAATCAATTGCTGTTCGTTTGTACCGCTAAAACTCGAGAATGGCTGCGCCGATTTAGCTGATTTTGGTTTTCAAATATTTGTAGTAGGAGGGAAGGTGAAAAGGTGAAAAATTAAAAATAACTTGAAAATCCAAAATGTCACGTGTACGAAGTAGCGGGCACAGCTAGTATATATTAATTATATATGTAATTATATGGTGTGAAGGTAGTTTTTGTTCTACTATATTTAAAACACAATTTAGCTTGAGTTAAAACAAAACCGTAATTAAAACAAATCTAGACCCCGTTTGGAACGGAGTTACTATGTTTTAACAAAATAAAAAATAACCATTTCAACTCAACTTTTAGCTGGATTTCAACCGTAACCCGTTCGTCCAAAGTTGAATAGAATTCAGAAATCTATTCCAATGCAGTGTTAATGAATTCGCATAATGAAAGTTCTCTGTGACCTGTCACTACTTTCGCAATAAGTTGAAAATTGAACGTTAGTATTTTAGGTTGTGTTGAAGTTGTAAAAGTGATAGTTATTTCACTAAACTTGGCTGAACTGGCCCGTCCACGAGTCGTGTAGTAAGTTTTCGACATGTTACTGAGATCACATTTCGTATTCATCAAACATCTATTCTAGTCTCAGTATACGTGCCGAAACTTGGTGTCGCCCTGGGGTTCGTCTTAGTTCTCGCTATGGGACCGCTACAACTTGTGAACTCATGTAGCCGAACTTGAAGACCATTTGTTGACAAGGTCGCTTAGGATATTTGCTACAGAATATTATTAGTCACACTATGTAACAAACTACATTCCAAAAATAGTCTAGTCTCTCCTTCTTTGAGTTTTAAGACAATAAACACACAATTTTACACATTTGCGTTAAGTAGATTAAAAATTAGCATTACATACTGCCAACAAAGTATTTTAAAAGTTTTTAAAGAATGAAAGGGTTCATAGAAAGTTCAGAATATATTCATGATTCAAAACAGTATGTGTAAGTGCACGCTTGACGATCTTTACCAAGCAAGGTTAAATATCATTCGCGTCGCAGAGTATTGGGCTAAAACCGTATAGCCCCACTGCCCCCACTACATGATGGACCAACGCGCTCGGCGAGTGCATTCGGCCAACGTGTACTGGGCCGTCTTGTGTCTATTTGTCATTTGCGACTAACATTGGCCAACGACCCGATTAGTGTCGGTTTTTCGTGCACAAATCAAAGTAATTTGGCGCAAGCAGCAAACAGAGTTCACACGTTGGCCGAGTGTTTACTTCATAGTTGCGCGTCAGAGTAGACGGTTATGTCGCGCTTAATTGTTTCACAAACATGGAGTAATGAGGAAATATTGCGGTTCATTGATTGTTATCAGAATGAATCAGTTTAATGGAACTCAGATGGGTAAACTTGCCTAACTACTTTTAATAAGTAATTATGTTTAGTTGTGATTTCAGAATAATGTTAACCAGATGAATTAAATTTCGCGGGTGCACTACTAAATAAAATTTGAAAGCGCTGTACAAATATATAGCAGCGGCCGGGATCGCTTCGACGTCATCTAACGACTTTTATCTAACGACCAATGCAGAATCTAATGGTGTAAATGTGTTTGTAGTTAAACTCCTCCGAAACGGCTTAACCGATTCTTATGAAATTTTGTGTGCATAGTGGGTATGTCTGAGAATCGGACAACATCTATTTTTCATGCCCCTAAATGGTAAGGGTGACCCATCCTTAAATATTTTTTATGGCAAAATAACGTTTGCCCAGTCAGCTAGTAATATCTATATATTTAATATCTAGTGACAGCTGTCAGTTTATTCCTTGGACAATGACGTATTATAAATGGTTGACATCTGCAAGCACGTGATAGTTATTAGTATATTTAATCTTATTAATATATAAATACTATAAATAGTTAATGGTTTTGATAATGTAGAACCGTACGATTTATATAATGAGGTAGCATGAATGTATAATTATAAGTGTTAAGATTGTTATTACATAATTTGATAACGACCTAAGATTTCATCTGTAAAAATATGAAACAGGCAATGAACTGTGAAGCAATTTTGCGCAATATCTGGAGTTTTTTTTATGAGACCGCAGGTGTATTTTATAGAACATTACTGTTCCATTTAATGCTTGCTAACACCTTTCATATCTTGTGTTGGGCCCTCTTCACTGCAGATATTATATGCTTGGCATTTATTTGGAATTGATGCGTTCTTTTATGCCAAATTATATTTATGTCCAAAACATGGTACAGTGATTTGCTGTAAGAAATTTATTTACTGCTGATAACTTTATCGAGGTTTCTGTGTAAGCTAATCTGTTTGAGTTAGAAATTAGTTGTAGCATAATGTGACGTTCGTAGCTGTTAAGGAAAAAAGTCCGATGAAATATTTCACTTGGATTATTTGGATTATCACCTACCGCATCATTACTACATCATACTTAAACTAAAACTCAAAAATTTTTTTTCATGAAGCCCATACGTATGGGGATGTCTATGGATAGGTCTTCAAAAATGATATTGAGGTTTTTAATGTCATCTTTTTATAAACTGAATAGTTTGTGCGAGAGACACTTCCAAAGTGGTAAAATGTGTACAACTTCCCCCTGTAACTTCTAAAATAAGAGAATGATAAAACTAAAAAAAAATATCATAAACATTACCATGAAGACTTCCACCGATAATTGGTTTGAACGAAATCTAGTTAGTAGTTCTTTTTAATATGTCATAAATCGTAAACTGTAATTTACCTTTCATTCAATCAACACAACTATAAAAATAAAATAAAAATAATATTATGTTACTTGCTGCTGCGGAACCCTTCATGGGCGAGTCCGACTCGCACTTGGCCGCTTTTAAGCTTAGAGTACGCAAGTCTTATAGGTCTATAGGTATAGTTATTATAGGGCTGCTTAGGTCTTAAGTTTATCACAAAAAGTGGAACGACGTTCGTTAGATAGGGTTGTACCATAAAATATTAAAGTCACTTGGGTTTCTTTACGGATTTGATTATAAATTGTAATGTCAGTATTGTTTCGTTTAAAACGTAAAGTATAATAAATAAAATATAAACAAATATTCTTACTAAAACTGATAGTAATAAGTTCTTCACGATGTAATTTCACGACTGCCTTGTTGGTCTAGCGGTTGGCGTGAGCGACTGCTGATCATGAGGTCTCGGGTTCGATTCCCGGGTCGGACCAAATGTTTATATGATCTACAAATATTTGTTTCGGAGTTTGGGTGTGTTCTATCTATAATATGTATGTATTTACAAAAAAAAAGTATATATGTATTTGTATCAGTTGTCTAGTACCCCATAACACAAGCTCTGCTTATCTTGGGACTAGATGGCGTTGTGTGTTTAGATGTCCGAAATAAATAAAAAAAAAATTGGAGTTAGATGTCCTAATTTTAAATGAATAATAGACATCCAAAAAAGATTTTCCACTCTTTTAACAATAAAAAATTGTAGTCACACAAAAATAACAATTTGAAATACGTATAAATATGACCTTTATTATTAGAACCTTGATAACCTTCTTTTCCAGATTCTTTGGCACAAGATTAACGGCTGTAATTTCCAAAAACAGAATTCTTAAGAACCACAAAACGCTGAACTAAAAATTACCATCTTAAACACAAAATAAAACGCTTTATGGATAGAAAGCCTTTGTGATACATTTCCTTCAATTCTTAAATAAAGTTTTACATTAAATTACTAACAACGCCAACGGACTCCATAATTTGATAATTGTTGACTTTCAGAATTCTCATAAAATAATTTCGAAACTTAAATAATTTTGAATTAATTGAATAAAGTTATGCCCAATTGACACTTTATTACATTTGAACTGAGCTTTCGAAATTGTAAATGGTTTCAGAAAATATTGTGAACGCATTATAATTTTACAAAGTAATAAATAAAAAGTTTGAATATGAACATTTGTTCGATAACTTTTTCATTATGTTTCGTCTCTCAGTAAATGTGTCTGATGACCATTACTTATCTGTCGAGTCAGCTAAAAATTTCAGCGAATAAGTAATTCCGCCTCCAGCCGTCCGCGGCATTCTCACTGGCTGGAATAAAACATTTCGATTTCGATTTAAACTGAGTGGAAGGTACTCAATTCATTCCCGCTACTTTGAACTGCTTTAAATGCAAAAAGGCATTCGTAATACTATTAAAACTGAAATGTAAGGCTATCTCTACTTCTAATATATTGGACTTTACTGGCTTTGTAAACCATCTGTCACTAATTTTTATCAGTCTAATACCTTTATACGAGGAATTTTATAAATATATATACTAGATAATAATCTGAATCTCGGAAACGGCTTCAACGATTTTCATGTTTCATGATTTCAAATTTAGTTGTTATAATGATAAAATTTTTATATGTTTTCATAAGATGAACGATTAGCCTTACCTTAACTTTTTCCTCACGTTGAGTTTTTGTATTTTGATAATTTTATAACGTTCCTATAACGTATCATACTTTTTTCAGACTATGTTTTTATTGTGATATAACAGAGCCACATCCAGCTACAGTAACGAGAGAGGTCAATGTGATGCCGGCTAGCGTCGCTCGGTCACGTCCCGAAGTGCGGAGCGCTGTACCCCGCAACCGCTACTCTACAGTAAAAAGACTCGCACCATTCTCCATTTAATAATATATAGGAACTCTTTGATTTTAAACTTTATGCAGTCATAGATCTTTAAATGTTTTTTATAGGCGTGTATGTCAAGAACTAAACCTAAACGTATGTCGTGTAGTAGTGAATTTCTAAAATTTATTTGATATCTGGCAGGTTTAGATTTGTAATTGGAACTAGTTACTGGAAGTTAAAACTAGGATCTGAGATTCTTGTTTGACATTTAGATTGAAATATTTTCTGGGTGTTTCAGAAGGTCTTTAGATAAATCGGTTTCGCGATTGAACTTGTTGGTAGCATGAAATAAATATAGGCACTGACATGCTAATCACACAAAAATCAATATTCATTGCATTGATATATATATTTTTAAATTATATACAATAAAAAGTAATATCGATGAACTACTAATAGATAATTATAGTAATTCTGTACTGATCAATGTAAAAAAAATTATAGTCAAAACTAAAGAAACTTCTTAACTTAAACTAGCTAAGCAAGTTACAGTTAAGAAGATTGCATTTTTCTATACATGAAGGTGCTCGTAAACCTATAAAAAACATGTAAAACTACAAACATGTTTGGTCAGGACAAACGTGTTACCTTAGGGTTCTTTACTTAAATTTGTACTCACCGAAATAGCTTGAATTTGATCCTTTTGCACTCTACATCGATATACGACGCTCAAATGCATTACACATAAGGTCAAGTGTTGTACACAAATCTTAGAGAATAAAATACAATTGGATGATTAAATAAATAATGCTATATTACTACTTCTACATCAGACAATAACACGAAGCCAAAGATGTGAAAGGGCATCATAAATAAAAGGCTTTGGTATAAAAGTATTCTTTATGAAGTGTCGCCACAGTGGAGTTTAGGCCGCACCACCCGGCCGGCTGTCGTTGATACCTATTTGAAAGTCCTATATTATTGAACCGAGCCGCCCCTCTCTTACATATATCACGGTTATCGATATTTTAACTGTTATATTGCTCGTGCTTTGATAAAACGTGACCTGTCTAATATTAGGCAGTCTACACCCAACTAACAACGTAGTAGCAAAGATTTTATGTAGCATTTACGTCACAATGTGAAACGAAAATTTGTACAACATACATCATTTGTACAACACATACGTAATACTAAAGACGTTACATACTGTGATTCTCTAGCATGAAACACTGCTATTAAAAGTGTATTATAGATTTTGGGATATAAATATTTTTTGTAAACCCCAAATGTAAATATAGAATTCGTTTGAAGGAAATACTTTTGTTTACATATACATATATACCATATCTTAATCCCACAAAAGGACCAGTGAAATGTTGGTATTTTGTAGAAGGTATTTCTAGCTACGACGGCTACAACAAGCTATGACGTAGATGGAAAAATGTTTAGCTTTGTCGTTTATGCGTCATGCTTTGTACTCTTTTGAAAGTTAATATTTGAATTAGAAACATTTATATTAAGAGTTGAAATAAGTTTAAATACTGAATTCAGAAAATGGTGAAAATAGGTTGACTGGTTATACCTTCATTGGTTAGAATATGCGACTGTGAATCAAGAGGTCTCGGGTTCTATTCTCGGATCGGGGCAAAAGGGTTTGTTGGTTTTTTTTTATAAGAAATTCTTAGTAACAGCCTTAAGTATGGAAGTTTGGCGAAGTGTCTCGGAATACACGTTAAATCGTCTATCCCTGTTGTCATGAACATCTATGGCAATTGTTATTCGGAAGTCAGTATCCTTATACGTGCTGAAAATGAGTTCGAATTTACTTCGCCCTCAGGGTTATGGAGGAAAAACTGATATTTAGGTAAAACCAGTTGAAATAATAGATAAATATTTCGGACATAAATAATAAATATTTCGGACATCTAACACACAATGTCATGTAGTCCCAAGCTAAGCAGAACTCGTGTTGTGGGAGCTAGACAACTAATGTAAATACTTATATACTGTTTTTTTGTAAAAACATACAGGTTATACTTAGAAAACACCCAAACTCCAAAACAAATATTTGTAGATCATACAAACATTTGGTCCGACCCGGGAATCGAACCCGAGACCTCAAGCACAGCAGTCGCATACGCTACCACTTCATCACCGAAGCAGGCAAGATGTTGGAGGACTGGTTATTCTTAGCGTTAGAAAGTTAGTTTATATTTGTCCTATTTTTAGAATATTGTAAAAACATTTTGGTTAAAATTAAGTTATTGACGAAATATGTAAAACAAGTATAGATCAACTATACGGTAAGAGTCAAGTTACTTCAGGTTAATTATGACTTAAACTATCGATATATCTTACAAAGAAAGGAAATGCATCACTAGTTGAGAATGGTCCCAACCGACAGAGGGTCGTAGCAGCCGGGGGAGAGTCTAATAAAATATGTAGATTTGATGACTTGTCACATTTTTTGTTACAAATCTCAGATTCAAAGTTTTTTAGTCACTTTACCAGACCTTTCGATTCTTTTCAATAAGACTTTACTCTTGTAAAATTGACGTACTTACATCTTTTACATCTACGATGTGATCAAACGAAGAATTGACAATACTAACTTTTAAACTTTCGCGTTCCATGATATATTAACAATTATTTTTAGTAATTTAGGCTACTTTTTTTAGACTAACTTTGCCCCGCGGCGTTACTCGCGGTACAACAATAAACGCGGGTAACACCGCGGGGTTCAGCTAGTTACTTCATAACAAGAAAATTATGATGCTCGTGGCTTATGACAGTATTCCCTTCGTCGCGTTTAAACAATTTATATTCTGTTTTCCTTAGTTAGCCGTAATGTCCTTAATGACAACAATGACAGCAGCAGGACAGAGTAGAAAATAATGCAGAGCTGAACTGTGTATCAGCCCACGAACAACAATTTTTTTTCCTAGGTCTAAAATCTGAACATTAAATCTATTTTTTAATAATAATTCTTATTTTGCTCACCCTTACTAATTGTTTTCATGACATAACATCACAAAATATCTAAAAGTTACTTCTATTCTTATTTTGATATCAACATATGTATTGATCATAAACTCAACAGCAACGTTCATTGGTAATTCATTAAATAAAATAACAAGTATAACAGTAGGTATATATAAAACAACCGAATACAATTGTTACGAAGCTATGGGCGAACGTTTCAGCTTAGCGTGCATACGAAGGGCGGCAGCATTCGTCATAAATCGCTTGGAGGCTTGCGTATCGGTACGAGCCATTGCCGATTAGACCGCCTCGCCGGACCTACTAATATGGCTTTGAGTTTGCCCTTCATGCTGAAGTTATGAATGTTAGCCTATAGCCTAGTATCCTAACAGATTTTGAAACACTGAAATAGACGTTTGTATTGAACTTATGAATGATAACCATGCAGTAGTCTTGTAATCTTCTTTTTTACTGATTTATGAGGTGGGCGCCTATTGTATATTTTATTTTAGTAACATAATTATCTTTAAGTACCCAATTTGCAACGAAATATATTTTACTACTAGAAACTACCACAACTTATTTTAATTGTGTCCATTATAGTATCATTAATATAAAAATGTATTCATGCTTTATTAAATGCATTTTGTAAATTAAGCGAACAAGAAAAACATCAAAGTGCGAATTGAACTCGCATAGAGCTTTGTGTAATAAAAAAATATGCACCTGCCAATTGTGTTTTAAAATTAATTTATATTGTAGTCAAAGAGGCCGCTATTCATTCCAATTTTAATTGAAGTTGTAGTCTGTAAGTAAATTAAAATAAATAAATGTATGTATTTCAGTACAAATTTAAACTGAAGTGGTATGCAGTGAGGTGTGGAAATAAAAAAAAACTGTATTTTTAAAGTATTATATTTTGACTAATTCAGTAAAATAATTTTACAATAATTATTTCTACATATTTGTACAACCACGATGTGAGTCCTCAAAAGGAAACTGAGGAAGACCATTGACTCGATGGGAAAACGAAATTAGTAAAAATCGCCTGTCCGAACTGGAGCCAAATAGCACAAGACCGGGAAAAATGGGTATCTTTGGAGGAGACCTTTACCCAACCAGGGGTTCTTGCAGGACAGAGAACTAGCTAGATACATGGTTATTGGAAATATAAAGAAAAATGAAACCAGATTTTCTTTAAATGTTGTCTGTATCTTTTTAATATCTATACTAATATATAAAGCTGAAGAGTTTGTTTGTTTGAACACGCTAATCTCAGGAACTACTGGTCCGATTTGAAAAATTCTTTCAGTGTTAGATAGCCCATTTATCGAGGAAGGCTATATATCATCACGCTAAGACCAATAGGAGAGGAGCACCAATGAAAAATGTTTCAAAAACGGGGGAAAATTATCACGCGACGGGCAATAGGAGACGCAATCGAGGTTGCGTGGGTCTGCTAGTCTTTTATATTTCAAATATTTTTTTACATTTATCATAGTACAGTTAGTTAGGTTATAATTAGGTTGAAGATTAGAAATAAGATATACTGTATTTAAAGGGCTTTTATTTATTTTATTTATTATTTCTCCAACCATAACTGAATCATCATCAGCCTATCGCAGTCCACTGCTGGACATAGGCATAACTGAATAAAGATACTTAATTTTAATTTATTTATTTGTTATCAGTCTAGTAGATTGGTAGTAATTTAGTGGTGACAGATGGGTAGATACAGGCATGATCTTATAAGGGTTTTCTTTTGAATTTAACTTAAAGACATATCATATATTAATTGGATCGGATACTTGTATGTTTTCATGACAATAATACCAAATAAACAATCATTATCATTTAGATATTTTTTTTTTGTAAAAATTATGACATATATGACAAAATTATGTTCAAAAAACGCCGAAGATTTTTTTAAGAGGTTTATAAATTGAATACCATAGAAATTGTGTCTTAGTTTCTATGCAAAATCTATACACGTATAAACTATGTCTTCATTTCTCACCCAATGTTTATTAGATACTGCGTTTACAAATGAAGACATAATTTTATGGCTTATTGCCATATTCGGTACCTATGGTTGTGTTCATCTATAGGATGTTGCGAATCAATAGTCCAATCGTTGGCAAGCGCGTACCACTCTGTCAGCGATTAGTTTTGGTCTAGTGGATACTCGCTCGTTCCTTGCCATTGAAGCAGGAAGCTTGGCCACGGGTAAATTACCACTTACTTCAGCCATGATGAAGCTTTATTGGTGAAATGTGTACCGTGTCGATGTTGTTTTGTCTCAGTCTTCACAGTGTCATTCCTACTAACCACTATTAATATAAAAACATTAGCATTTTTTATTATCTTGTTTAAAATAAATTTAATTTGACATGAATTATATTTGATTATGATTGATTGTTTTAAATTATTGAACATGATGTAAATTTGTAAGCAATATTTTTACAGAAATAAATAAGTTCATTTGTAACTTCTTACTGTATATTACATAATCTACATTTTTTTATTTAAAACTAAGTTATTATTTAATTAGAACTTATATATTGGGAATGTATCTACATAAAAATGCTTTGCCAAATGTGTTACTACCACCGCACAAAATTCGAGAACGGGTTTGGCTTGTTTCCTAAAGGCAGAAAAGGTAATTAACACATAAAGTATATATCAGTAACGAAGTTACAGTGGAGAAAAAAAATGTGAGTAAATAGTGGAAATAACAATAACTTTTTCTATTGGACTGCGAAAGGTCAATAACTTTTGACCGAACAGTCTGTGCAGGCAACAAGTTAAAAAAATCTTACAAACGAAATTTCGATTTCACCTGATTATACAGGACATAACTCAATTCAGCTGATGTTAGTAGTAAATAAAAACATTGTAAAGTAAAACAATTTAAATCAAGAAACAGCAACAAGCATACATTAGTATAACAAGTTAACTATGTCAATCAACAATTGACCCGAAGACGTTAAACAGTACCCGGTAACAACGGAAAATCTACCTCTAGAAAAATGTCAACTAGAATCCCTACTCGGCTCACCAACAAAGAATCGGCCGAGGTCCATTATGATAATGAAAGTGACTCCCGTTTGTCTTAAAGTCGTAGCTCAATTTGCAAGGCGAGAGATAAACGCTGTTAAACTGTCGAAGTTCGTGACAAAGCCTGAATAATGCAGATTACACTGAGAAAAATACGACCGCAGTCAAATCTGCATATTTTATTGGTCCCTTTCCAATGGCCGCTCGCATTCAAGTAAAAAATTATATCTGAATGTCACTCTGCTATCTCAATGTAACGACTCTCGACATCGCGAGCTTCTCTTAATCGCTTTAGTTTGAATCCACAATCCGGTGTGTATACCATCAAAGTCATTTACCAGTGCTTCATCGAACTGTTTCTCGTACAATCAGAACGAAGAGAATTAATTTCGTAATAGGGTTTAGTGTTTAACTATTTGCAATGAAATCCAATTGCTGAAGTCAAAGCAGTCAAAGTACAAATTTCCGCAGGTAGGAAATGATTCGATGAAGTTCTATGTCGCTTTGTGTCCCAGGGAAGTTCATGAAACTGCACCTTTGTAAATGTGTGACAGCCTACGTTTAAACCAGTTACCCGCTTACGAACAAATTTACGTTTACGAGTTCCGGCCTCGTATTTCCTAAACAGCGAGGGTTCGAAGAATATCTTTCTTAAAGAATCTTTCTTAAAGGAGTAAGTAAACGAACTCGGGATTTTGAAAGTGAGGAATGATAATGCGACATTATTTGAATAGGATTTAAGGATTATTTTAATAAGGTATACTTATATGTGTCCGCGATATGTATAGATGTAGTATAGAGGATTAAGTTAATGTGTTTCGACCCAATAGATATTTGTAGACATCTCTACATTGATTTTACACACCTGTGCGTACGGCCGACCCTTTTAATGTCTTTAGTTCGGTTCATTCAATGTAAGAGCGAAAGTAATAATCAGATATTTATGTAGGCAAATAACTTCAGGATAATTAAATATACTATTAAGTAATATTCGTTTTCTTATATCACAAATAAATGATTTGAGTGACTTTATTACGTTGCAAGCTTAGTCACATTTGTGTTTTATTGATATAATATTTGACAAATATTATTTTGCGTATGTTAGGATATCAAATAATGAAAATAAAAGGTTTCTGAATTTCTTACAAAGCTTTCAGATTTCGGGTCGCAAATTATTTGCGAGTTGCGGCGTTGCTGTGAAATATGACTCAAGTCAAATGGGGTTCAAGCGCTTTATTGCTGTCTGCTTATATTAACTGGTTATAGGTTTTTTGTATAATGCAATATGTTTTTAAAGAATTTGAGGAACGAGTTGTTTTTCCCAAAGCATTTCTAAAGCTTTCCTTTTATAATGTATTCAATGCAGAGAAAGACTGTGATTCAAAGAGGCTTCAGTGGTGATTCAGCTATTTTTTGCAGGTATATATTTCTTTCTCATGATAATATTATTTAAAGGACAAGACTTAATTTATCTGATAAAGCCATAAATAAGACATAGTTAAATAACGTTATCATTTTCTAGCTTCTGGATACTCATTTTCTTTTTAAACTGCTCATGAAAAAACTTTCTCTTCTTCTTCAAAATTTCTGTTAAAGAGCATTAGCTACTTGTGAAGTAAAGGCATTTTTGTATTTATCTTCTAAAATATCGTTGGTGGAAACGTCTGGTCTCCGGCTTAACTGATGCTATTAGCCCTGCAATAAATATCTGCGTAACGTATTTAAGGGATTTAGATTTAGCTTGTTCGCCTCCGAGCGATGGAGGTACAGCGGGTTACAGACAGGTACCAAGCGAGTTTTGGGTTTTTAAGTAGCTCGAATCCACCTAGAGATTTAAACTGCTATCTATATAATTTAAAGTAACAACTTCAATGGGAATAAAAACATTCCCATTTCCCTGTAAATCCATGTGGCAGGTATTCGTTTAAAAAGTTGTAAAAAATAAAGGTATGACTTTATTTGGTAAATCTTTTTAAAACTAATCGCTTTGAAGAGAAGTCATTGTAAGGAAAATGTCTTAAGCAGTCGTGTAGAGGGAGTGTTTGTGTGCGAATACAATGCATCTGTCGCGTCCCGCAAAAGTTGTCCTAATCTAAATGTAGATGATCGCGATTGTCGGAAGATTCAGCGACGATTAAACGTATTCATAGCGTTTTGACGTAGCGCGGCCGTCAGAAGCAACAGGGCCACGATTGGAGGGCGGGCAGGCACATGCGCATGGGAAGCCCTCGGCGGTTTGAGGCGCGCGGGGCGGTGGCCCATCGCAGCCTCCACGCTCGTTCTTAATGAATCGCCGGTACCCGCGGCTCGTGCTGCGCTCGCTCCATCCGAGTGCTCTCTTTAAAAAGTTGTTAAGGAGCTATTCTCGCCATCTCCCTCGCGCCCTCTCGTGTTGCAACAAAATAATGTACGCGGGTGGTGGCTTCTGACGCTGCAGCACGGTCACGAGGTAAATGCATGCAAACGTCTTTAATCAGCTTTAGGCCCAAGTTTTAATTTTGTTTGTTATTTGTAAATAAATAGAAAAAAACTTTTGTTCATGTTTTTTAAGTTGTATCATACTTATAAATTTAATTTAGTTTTTTTGATATAAGCTAATTTCTAGCCGAAGTTTTTTCATTATATTGTTTTACATTTATGAGTTAGTGAGTACATATGAATGAAAGCATTAAGTGTGATTATTATTGTGTCTATAAATAATAGAAGGGTTGAAAAAGGTCGGTCTCGTGATGATACTGAACTAAATCGTTGATTATTTCATTTCTAAATCGGTGACACTGTTTATAACTTTACAAGTGTGTTTATTTACATACAATTTTGAAATTTTTAAGTAGCTTATTGACTTTAAAAGTAGTAATAGCGCATCAGAACTGTAGAAAATATTGTTTACGTATGTGAAAAATGCGTTACATGTTATTTATTAGGAATTCCCGCATTAATATCTATCGATGTTAGAAGTACAAAATCGGGCCAATAAAATCGAAGGAATTCCCCACTTTAGCGGAGTATTATAAAAAACGATCCTTACAAATTTGTATGGTGCCGTTGTCATTGTTCGTAGTTATAATAGATCTGTCAATGTTTCATTTGAGATGAATGAACTGTCGATGAACAAAAACGATGCTTTAGTATTTTCAATGAATTTCGTATAGAAAGCTTTATCGCTGTCATTCATAGTTTTAAGTTATAAATTATAGGATGCCCGAAACAATTTCTGTCTCAATTTTTTTAAATGTTTTCTTCAAAATAATTTTTAGCGAAACATTCTGAACGAAAGATTTATATAAGACTAGTTCAAACGAAACTTTTGTCAAGAAACTTTTTAGGTCCGTAACCGTAGACCGTTAAAAACTAAGTTCGCCATCTAAAGGTTTCCTACCTTTCATATTCCAGGACAAAAACTGATCTGACGACGCGGTCCCTTCGTGTATTTACGGACGGAGCAAAACATAGCTATAATTACTGTCTATAGTTGTGTTTTTGCAAATAAAAGTTTTTTTTATAAATGGCCTGCCAAAGTGTTTCTGCTCAGCCCGATGGTAAGCTCAAGTAGAATCCAATAGTGGAGGCCACCCACCACACTCACAAAAGCAGACAATGCAGTATGGCGTCCCACACTATTACAACTGATTGATTTTATTTTTAATTGCGTGGAAGCATTTATTATAGCATAATCAATACCCAAACTAAATATAGATTATACTTTGTATTATAGAAACGAATGAATATAAATATAAAATATATACTATAATGTTACACATTCGAAAGTAACTCTGTTTGTCTGTTACGCTTTCATGGCTAAACCGCTGGAACGATTTCATTAAAATTTGACATTGAGATACCTTGATTCTTAAAGACGGACATAGGCTACTCTTTGCCACGATAACCGACATGCATGCAGGCAGGACCGCGGATATAAGCTTTACTATAAAGCACGACTAAGGCAAATATTTACTCTTGCAAATTAATGTTTGTAGGAGATTGAAATCGAAATACGATATGTGCCTTTACTATATAATGTTCTTCCACTCCACAATATTATTATTATAAAATGTAACAATAAGGCTATCCTGGGTTTGATTAAATAACTAAAAGTAGACTTCTAATACCCCCAATTCCCAAGGGGGAAACTTTTGAGTTGCCGGTGTGGTAATCACTGACCCCTTTGGCTAATTGCACATACTGTTCATCAACAAATTCTTTGCACTATAAAATAAAAGAATAATAAATTCGGAAATCTACTACTTTTTATAGGAACAATAAAATGCCGGGAGAGGGGCAGTGGTTATGAGGAGAGTAAACATGACGATCGCATAGTTTTAATCGATGCGATGCGATGCGAAGAGCGTTGCTTGATCTGACTCGCAATCAGTGATACAATCATCTTCTTTACCCACTGTTAGGTATCCATTGCTCAAATGTAATGTACGTCGAACATATTATAAATATAATAATAAATTTTTCGGACATCTAACACACAACGCCATCTAGTCCCAAGCTAAGCAGAGCTTGTGTTATGGGTACTAGACAACTGATATAAATACATATTTACTTATTTTTTGAAAATAGATACACATTATACAAAGAAAACACCCAAACTCCGAAACAAATATTTGTAGATCATACAAACATTTGGTCCGGCCCGGGAATCGAACCCGAGACCTCATGATCAGCAGTCGCACACGCCAACCACAATACCAACGAGGCAGTATAAATATATATTGGTTTTAATGTGCTTTATGTTTTTCAACTCGAATCACTCATCGTTTTCCGTTCGAATGTTTTAACACACATACAGGAACATTTCAATCTATAGAGATCCATGAATCTTTTAAGGCAACACGTACCATCTAATAAGGATTCTTTGTAGCATGTGGTACCCACACGTAACGCTCCCTATATTTTCCTTATCAATTCCTTTCGGCAGTTATCTTGAGTTCGTTATTGCGGTATCATTACGATTTTTATTGCGATTCCTTTCCTCGCTTGCTTATGTTATGTGTTTTGTAAGTAATGAAGGCACAGAGTTATGTAGCTATTTATTAAGAGTACCTATTATATATAGCTATATGATTTTGTATCTGCTATCTAGTAGGATATATCCTGGATTGTCAAAGAACCTGTTTTTTATAATGAATTGTGATTTTTTCGATTTGTAGAATTATTAGCCACATACTGTTCTCAGATGACAGTTATAAATATAAATTTGACTAATCAAATGTCGACAGTAATTAGGTTATCATTCTTATAATAAACTAGCTGACCCGGTCAACTTCGTTTGCGTCTCTCCATAAGATTTTTTTTTTCCCATTTTCCCAATATTGTTGGAGACCCTTAATCTGTATAAATAAATAAAATAGTTTCGGTCGATACCCGGCTCCTATTGAGAGCTCCCGTAGAGTGATGTTACATAGTCTAAAACCTTCTTCGGTAAATGGGCTATCCAACATAAAGATCTTTAGGCTATCAAAAATAAAGAAACAAAAAATTGTTAGTAACATAATGTGTGTGTGAGTGAGTTAATTTATGTATATTAAATAGTTTAAAGCGACTCGCTGCTACCCAGATAGACCCTGTGAGGTCTTCGTGGTGCAGCTTTTATCACTGTATCTGTAAAGGTATATGTAAAAAAAAAAAAAAAAAACAAATAAAGAATTAGCAAAATCGGTTCAGCCGTTCACGCGTGATGTAGTGACCAAGGAAAATAGGGATTCATTTATATATAAATATAGAAAGACTAACTGATCCGCTCAACTTCATCTGTGGCTCTCAAAAGGAATAATTTTCCCTATCATATGTATTTCTTGATAAATGGACTATCCAACACTAAAACATGTTTTTAATTCGGATCAGCAGTTTCTGAGATATGCGCGTTCAAACGAATAAACTATTTAGACTCATAATATTAAGCGTATAGATAGATTTTATTGTATTTCTTATAAAATTCAGTTTGCTTTTTGTACAATATCCATTTAGCCGGTTATTGAAACATCTTTTAATGTTAGATTAGACCTTGTACGTACCTGATAAACAGTAATAAACGGTTCCCCTTGTGGAAGTAATTGGTCTAAGGTAGCGATGCCGCATAAAGTTAAGGAAGAAATTCAATGAATTATTAAACATTGCCGCCGATGTTAGTTCAATTTTTAAGTAAACTTTTATAAAATGAAGCTAAGGATGCAAAATAAAAACTTTGTAACCCACATACATCAGCTTCTCAACTGTTAATAAATAATTATTTTAATTTAAGAGAAAAAAATATTTTAATTGTATAGATCTAAATTAGTAATAATAATAGTAAATAATGACTATTTCATTTGTTTAAATTTTATGCACAAGTTTATCTAAATTAAAATAACTGTTTTTATTTACTTATTTTTGCAAACTACGCTGTACACATCACTGCAAAGCATCACTAGGCTGCCATGGTGTAGATCACCATGCTGCATTGTGGCGTTGGTTTTTTTTTCTTTTTTTTTCTTCTTTTACAAGACAACTCCTGCATTAATAATAAACATCCTGCGTCACGGGGGACATTACAAACATACAAGAAACGGATACAAAGAACACCCAGACTCGGGACAACAATTTGTGGATCACACAAAGTTTTGTACCGCGTGGGATTTGAACCCACGACAGTTGGTGCAATAGCAAGAGGCGTGGCGACCGCTGAAACCACTTTTTTTTTAACGTGTGGAAACCCCCTCGTGCCGTCACCCCGCCGGGGTTTGCGGCGGGGCGGTGTGTCGGAATCGAACCGACTAAAACCACACGGTGTGCCACTCTGCGCCTCAGACGGGAGGGATCCGGGAACTGCTGTTATTAACACATCCGGACCCCTCCCAGCGCCTGCCCGCAAGCGGGCGCCGTCTGCTGGTAGACTCTCTAAGTAGGCGACGTACGGCACACGCGTAACGTCGCCCCCTCGCGGGTGGCCACTAAAGCGGATGGTGGGGAAAACCCATCCCGACCATCCGCGGCCACACTCAGGGCGGCATGAGGCGCTGATAGGTCGCCGGCGGCGGATCGGGTCCGAGTGGATATCATCCTCCCGGGCCTTCTCCGCCGCCTCCTTCTGCGAGAAACCGCTGAAACCACTAGGCCAACCGTGCAGTCGAATTGGTTGCATTAGTATGGCGACAACCACTCTTGGATTTTGCTTACGCTTTCCATCAGGCAGAGTAGAGTCATTTTGTCAGGGCTACACATAACAAAAAAGTTAAGAGCGAGTAAAGTAAAGTAAAGTATTTAGCCATTATTAACCATAACTTCGTGCTGAGGTAAGCGAAGTAAACAAAAATAATTTACAACAGTTTCATACTTTCTATAATAGACTTTCTACTCAACGGTTAAGTACATTTGATAGACTACAGATTTGAAGGGAGAATAGAAAAATAGGACGGATCTGTCACGCGTTGACGACCACACGAACTAGAGGCGGGTTTATAAATGAATGAATGATTGCGTATTGTCACGCCTACTCTTCTTACGCACACTTATGAAGGAATATACAGCCATATTGCCATACTAAATAGCTACTTTCAAGTTTTGACTATGCTGCAAACGACTCTTATATGCTGACGTTACATTGTTTACTTTTTTTACATTTAATTTATTTATAACTTCATACATTTACGTAGGTACAACGCCGGACTTAACTCCCTGGGTATTTTCTACCAGCTAACCTTTGGGGGGTGTAGAGATCTAGTGAGGTAGCTGCATCGAGGTTATAGTTATCCAGAAATAGATAAAATTGATATAAACTAAGAAACACACAGTTAAGAAATTAAAATGATAGGAATAAAAACAATGAAAATATTTATGTAATATTACGTGGACCAGTTAAGGCATCTCTTTATAATCTTCCTTTCATCTAAGTATCATGTAGGACTTATTTATGGCTATATATATACTTAAATATATATTTTGAGGTCAACATTGCAAACCTTTCAATCGTTGCAACAATAAGATGGATAAACACTTATTAAATTACTATTAACTAGCTTTTGCATGCGGCTTCGCTCACGCAGACTTTCATCCTCTTATTTACCCCTTAAGGGTGGAATTTCGAGAATTCCTGTTTTAGTGTTTACTTACTTTATATAAAGAACCTACATGCAAAATTTCAGGATTCTAAGTTCAGCGGTTTGGGCTTTGCGGTGATCTCTCTATGTCAGTCACTATTCTCTTTTTACCCGACTACGCCAAAGCCAAAGGAGGGTTATGATTTTGACAGGCTATGTATGTATGTATGTATGTATGTTTGTTCATTTGTTCCCTCATAGCTCCTTAACTACTCATTAGAACTGGACAAATGATGTGTCGTTAGAAGCGTCGTGATCGTTCTCTGGTTATAGGCTATATGACGTGTCACTAAATGTAATGTGGCGCCCTCTAGCTGACATAAAGTACTGTATTAAAAAATAAATTTTAGATAAATATGTCATGTTTGGTATCATTGGAAAGGGCGTTACTTGTACATTTCAAAAATATATATAATTATTAACATTTTCTTGTGACTTTGTCCGTATTTATTCGATAATTGTGAATATTGTGATATTTCTATGGTACCTCCTTAAAATATACTTTGCAAAGAAATTAATATTATAGGGTCACCAAAACATTTTAAATAAAAAAAAAGTAAAAGTGAAACCCAACTACGACAAAAAACAACGCTGAAAAAGCAGGAAACAATTTCAAAAGCCGTAGTCACGCGTTCTTAACGTGTTATGGACTATGGTACATTACACTACATAGACTACGGCTTTTGAAACTTAGTAATGTCCATAACACTTCAATAACGCGTGACTACGGCTTTTGAAACTTGTTTCCTGCTTTTTCAGCGTCGTTTTTTGTAGTAGTTGGGTTTTAGTTTTTCCTTTTTTATATATATATGTATAGATAGAATTATGAAATGTATTTACTATTTTCCTGCCATAAGTAGTCATAATCTCATTCAGACGTATTTAACTACGTGAGGTTGTTGCCGCCATACAAATAAAATTTATGCATCTGCAGTAATTGGAATCGCACTACAGAAATAACTTGATACGCTACGTTTGCGGCACGGTCAGTTATGGTTTTTAATTTGCTGATAAAGGAGAATGGCAGATCCTGTACCGCTAGTGACATGTGATGGCTGGTCTTGAGATTTGCGCTGTTTATAAAGTGAATCATCCTGAATATTCTTATGTAACTCTCATATTTTTAATAGTTTGCAAAGAGTAAATAAGTTCTTCTCAAAAAATGTTATGAATGCTAAACTAAACGTTTGAGTTAACGTCAACAAAACGTATTCGTTATTTTCTAAACTTGCCATGCGTAAAATGTATAAAACATTAAATCGATAATCATAATTAAATCGATAGTCATTAATGAGGTCACTTCTATTATTAACATTTTAATAAAAATATTGAATGTACTAATTAAAAGATGAAGTAAAAGAAAAATATTTTAAATCAATGCATTTTAGTTTTAGGTTCATTTTGTTTTCTAAGTAACGTAACGACTAGAATAATCGATTCCAATAAGGACAAATGTCATACATCTGATTTGACCGGGCAACATTTTATTGACGAAATGCGAAAATCGTAAACAAACGTCAATAGCTTGTTTACTATTTTTGTTGTTTTGGTTTCAAAGAGCGAAAGCTTATTACGCGTTTTTGACAAAATCCGGTGTACATTAATTTGATTCGTCTCGTTGAGTGAAAACCTAACCTCTAAAGTGTATATTCAATATACAATTGACTGTGGATTTATCATGGACATGTAGGTAAGTAGTTTTACAGACATAAAAAGAATTATTCTTATTTATTTGTAAAATAACAAAAATGTTAAATAAGTATAATGTGTAATATTGTGTTTTATATTTAAATATTTTATTTTAGATTTCATCGGGGATGAAACTTGTATTCCTATTCTGTTCATTGTTGGTGAAGAGAAAAACCCATTACCACAACTTGAAATCCAATCTGTATCACCAGAGATTCAATGTATAAACTATGGTGACCACAAACCTAACATTATTAGTGGTGTTTGTGGGTGGGGTGGGTCATCATAAATACCTTTTGCTAAACAACATAAACCTGAACATACTGCTTGATTACTTTGTTGGAACATGAGCAGGTATAATATTTAAAAGCTTTTATGTAAATAAAAAGTAAATAGTAACACTAACAGTCAGAGTTTAAATATTTAAATTAAAAATAAATCAATCTATATAAAAATTATAAAAGTGGTAAACCCTTTTATCTATGATAGCAAAAGGACCTTAATCTGATCATTAATGTAATTGTGAAGCATGAAAGGTTCCTACTTTTACAAAGAAATATTTTCAAAAGTAACTGCACATTTTCACTTGTTTTAATTGCTGTAACATCTTATTATTATGTTTTCAGTTTTCATCAATGAATGAAGTATGTGGTGCATGCTGACAAAAAGTGACTAAAAGAAAAGTGTCACAAGTGGTGGACCTTATCGCTCAGAGGCAAACATGAAGAGTAGACATAACAAGGAAACTAAAATATTTAAAGTGTTATAAAAAGTGATAAGTTAAGAGTATATTAAATGTATAATCTATCGTATAAATAAATAAAATTAAAGTATCTGTTTGTAATATTAAAATAACTGCTTTTTACTAAATGCATTTTTATAATTTTTGTCTGTCTGTCTGTTTGTTCCGACTAATCTCTGGAATGGCTAAACCGATTTGACGGAACTTTCACTGCTAGATAGCTGATGATATAAGGAGTAACTTAGACTACCTTTTTTAAACTAGCTTCGCCCCACATCTTTACCCACTGTACGACAATAACCATGGGTAATACTGTGGGGTTAGCTAGTGAAATAAGTAAATATTATTTACTTAAATGAAATAATGTACCTAAGTGACTAAAAGAAAAGTTGCTCAAGGGACATTGATGTCTCCTAGATAATGCTCCTTTGCTTATTTCTTGAAGGCAATGAGTGTTTGTGCACTTCTGCATATTTTTTTTCATAGCGACTATAACTTACAAGAATCGTTAGGATGCAATATTAAGCTACTGCTGTAATTCTATAGTTGGTTTAAAAACCGTACGATGCTGCGTAGGATCTGTTACGATACAAGTGGACATCCATGAAGGTTTAACTAGACCAGGTCTTTTCTTAAAATACATTATTTTCACTAATTTGTGTGGATGTTTATACAATTGTCTACAATAAATGAATACAATTAGAAAGATTCATCTTTTGCATGAATACTGCAATTTTATTTGCCATTTATATCATAAGTATAACAGCAGCACAAAAACAACTTAAAAAGAGGGGCTTATGTCCCATTAGACAACTACCTACTGGAGGTTTATGATAATCATAAGAGTACAACATAAGTTTACCTAACATGGTTTATTATAATGCATGTATGTACATTTGTGAACAATAAATGAGCACTGAAATTAAAGTATAGTTTTATTTGCCTTATACCAATGATATTTTGAAATATCATTTATACCCTTAAAATAATAGCATCTCAAAGAGAATGAATTCATGAAACAGAATTCTGTACGAGCTTATGCGGACAGTGTGGCACACTGGTATAATAGGTTAAAATCTTCATCATAGATTTTATATAAGCATACATAGCAGTAGCTGTTCGTTTTTATGATGGTCAGAACACAATACAAGTGGTTAGAGGTCATGCTAGATAAGGTTTTGTTCAGAGCAATGCTAGATACATAGGTATCTTTTACGTATTATCTAGTAATGTTAGGACACCATAATATTCCTTCTCAATCTTTCTTTGATGAAATGGCAGCTATTTCTGGCAAAGTAACAACATTCCTTCTCTTTCGAAACGATATCATTGTTGACAATGGTAAAGTAAGTAGTGTAGGTAGTGGGTATCTTTTTTGACAACTCATTTGTGACAGCTAGCTGTCAGAGTTTGCGAGCTCATTACAGATTATATGAATGATTTAAGTGAATTTAAAACTGAAATATCTTTTAAATGTCAACAGCTAAAAATCTGTTAATTTAAACTGAAGTTGTTGATGATATAACTAACCTAATAAATATAATAAAAATCTCAACCAGGAGAAGTCGTAAGCGGTACAAAAGTCCCATACAAACCTGCCATTGTCCTTTTATTACTGCAGATATCGGCAATTACGTCTGAGTATAATATTTAACTGAACGATGCTATTCATGGAGATAATTACACAACTGTACCTAGTTGATTTAATCGGGTGCGATATTGTTCTATTCCTTAAAGTGTTCGGTTGCCTATTACGAAATAAGATAAAAATATAGTTTGTAACATGTGGGTATTTGATTCGTTTATGCCTAGCACTTCAAGAAGACAAGCGTGAGTGTACAGGCGTGTATGTCCCGTTGCTATTTAACAAGAACACAATGCAAATCGGTCAATGTATTTTACTTGATTTTTCAAAACGTTTTCTTGTATTAACAAAACCAAAATTTAAAGATCTATGTTTGTAGACAGTTTTTAGTTCTGTAATCGTTTAAAAATATTCCTGTCGTAATCTATACAGATATTTAAAGCTATGCTGATTAATATTTTAGGTGATATATGAATAAATGACTAAAGTATTGGAGGGGTAGACTATTGCTAAGTCTTATTAGCGGTTAAAGTGTCAAGGGCCATATAAGTGTACTATCTGTGTGTGTGTATATGTATCTATCTATGTCTATAGATCGCATCCTAAAATGTAACTTAATCATATTATTAATAATATACTTATTAAAAACGCTATTATTTTAATGTAAAAATCTACACATGATCATTAAAAAACTCAGTTTGGAGAATAAAAACTAGAACAGAAAATGCTACAAAATCGAAAACCTAGAAAAATATCAATGTCTCTATATTTTTGGAAACTGGAACCTTGTCCAACTAAATAGCATTGGGTCTGATTTGTTCGATAAAGTTCAAATTAATAACGATATATTTTGTAAATTTTCATTTCTATTGCTTTAAAACTGACCTGGAAATTTATTTAATAACTACAAGTTAATAAAGATATAGCAATATGGAAAACGTCTTTGGATATACATGAGTGCATTAAAAGTGCTTTTAATTTCTGCAGTAAGAAGTTCTATACAGTATAAAGATTAATGTATTAACCTAACAACACAATTTGTATGGTTTGAATTTTTAATTTAAGTTAGGGATTCCATTATTTTACATAATGTCAGCTGTACTTACAACAATGAAACGGAAACATTACAAAATATATACATACGTTATAATATTTACGCTTGATTTATTTCACATTCGATTCCAAATTTGAATTATTTTTGTTCGTTTGACCAAGTGTAATATTTTATATGGATTTCCAGCTTTAACGTTAAATGTAATAATTTGTAAATCCAATAATTGTCCGATGAACTTTTGATTTGCGACCAGAGGGGAGTCGTTTCATTTTGAATACCCGCTGTCTGATTCCAGTATAATTTTCCAAAATTATACCTTTAATTTTTCAATCTAAAATTATCTCTGAATGACATTTTGAGTGACAGTCAAATAGAGCAGAGGAATTTCAAACCTGTAAACAATGTTTTTAATTGACTATTTTCAATTAAATTACACTAAAAAGGAATTTATCTCAACATGTTAAAACTTAGCCAATAAGATCTTTTGCCGACTATGTCACTTTTGCATTTTTACAGCACATTGAGCCGTTCACTATTGGTAAGAATAGCAAGCTTGAGGTAGGTCCTTTCGTTTCATGCCGGGAGGGGTCCGGAGGTCGTAACACAGCAGTTCCCGGATCTCTCCCTCTCTCAGGCGCAGAGTTGGCACACCGTGTGGTTTTAGTCGGTTCGATTCCGACACACCGCCCCGCCGCCGCAAACCCCGGTGGGGTGACGGCCCGAGGGGGTTTCCAAACGTTAAAAAAAAAAAAAAAAAAAAAAAAAAAAAAAAAAAAAAAAAAAAAAAAAAAAAGTTCCTTTCGTTTCATGCAGCTAAGTCGGAAGTTAGCGGTTATAGCTATGACAGTTAGTAGTTGTTGCAAAGTGCACAGATGCAAACACTGATTCGTCCGGTGTGCGGTGGTAGTATTATCTTAACCGTTAATTAAAATAACTCTCTAACAGAAACTTGGTTTATTTTTTGATAATGTTTGAAATAAATTTAATGAAAATTCAATTCCCCCTTCAAAACAAAACATAATTCAATAAATTTGGTCAGATTCTAAACGTGTAATAGAACAAATATTCACACAAGTCCCGAATTTTCGAGTACATAATATGAACACTACCTGCCCACCCAATGATATACTAATAAGTCAAATTCCTTGCCGAACGATATCAAGTATGAATGGTATTTTCTAATATAAACTTCAATAAAATGTACAACGCGACGGGTATTAGCGCCACGAAATTCCTTGCCGCGTAAATAATAACATAAAGATTTTCCAATACATGTCCCAATAGGAGCCTCTGTCGCCAGCGGCGCGGTGTCTCCCACTCTCCCGGGCGTCGTGGCGTAGCTAACTAATATACTCTGTAATGCTTTACCAGCCTGCTTTCAAACATAATTATAATAAGCCGAAATCTTTGTGTTTGTTTCTTCCATGATTTTAACTTTTGAATTTAAACACCAGCAAAGGCTGATTCTCTAAACATAGCAAGCATTCTTTCTTTAGCAAGAAGTAAAAGAATGTCGAACTTTAACAATAAATATCAGGAGCGTATTTACTTTTATAAGCTATAATAAATATAAAGAATTCTTCTTTTTAAAGGGAAGCGTAACAACAAGTAGAAAATTTTAATTATGATCAGATGAAAAGAGAAGTTGTTCAAATGAAATTTGGTTTTACGGAAAATATGAAAGGATGGAAATAATAAAATAGGGTCTCGACAAATGCGAGAACAATAATTTAGTTGGTCGTGTCGGAGAACAAATACAGTGTCAACAGATAATAAAGGCAGAGCTAGCCGATACCCGCCGCGAACCCAATAACACGGAGCCGAACTCTCTCGCACCAACAAAGCTTTGCACGTATAAAACTTATATATTACGGATAAGGAAAGGATGTTGCTACCATAGTTATTGCTGGGAACTTAGGACTGACCAAATTTGAGCCGAATGCGTTTATACGGAATATCGATAGCCAAATATGAGTAAACAAGCTCGTTTATTGGAAACGAACAGAAATCCGCGACTTGTCTATGTAGGAAAAGATGTAAAGACTTTGCGGTTTTTAAATTTTATTGCAATTATTTTTAGCAAGCGATAATAGATATACATTTATTTAGGTAGTAGTTAAAGCAATAATGTTATCAGTATATCAGTTCTAGAAAGTCGGCGTTACAGATTTTACAGGCCATGTACAAGATTATGCAAAGAACGTTGTTGTGGGCGGTATAAATTTAAATAATTTAGTTATTATCGAAATCCAATATTTCTTTAAATAGAATTACTCTTCATTACACCCGCCAACATCTTCTATACATCAGTAAAATCGACGCAAAATCATGTCATGAAGCATTTGAGGCATACTCTATAACTAGTAAAGTAGGTACCACATCTTTGGCAATTAGGACAGACAGACTATTTAATAAATACTGTAGTTAAGAATTCTTCATTTGAAAGATGAAATTTAATGTTCTTCTGTAAATTCTTAGTAGACGATAATTCGTAATAAATTAAATATTCCTAACAGCTATATTCAAGTTCACAGGCATTTGTCTAAGTTGATAGTTCGGTACATACTTGAATTCTACCTACCTAATGCCGATATTCTAGGAATTCTCCATTGTATCGCAAATTAACTTATTATTCCTTACATAGTTTTGTTCAATACTATAGATTCTACAGCAGTCTCCTCACAAATATGCTTACCTGCTTGCTTGCAGGCGTAACATAATTTCGAAAGTTAGTTCAGTATTGTTACAGACGACACGTAAAGTGATAAGATAGCAGGAATTAAGTAGCTATATTTTGTGCAATAAATAAAAGCGTGTTAAATACAAACAAGAAGGGAACATTTAGTAAGTCTCACTGACGTTGCCAAGAAAATAACTAGCATTCGTCCTGACGTCGTTCGCTTGCAATCGAGTACAAACAAATAATAAAGTGAAATTGTAAGGCATCCTGTGAACTTTAACAATAAACAAAAGGTTTAATCTTAATAGGGATACAGAGCAAGTCAGCATAACTTTACATTCCTTTTTGTCTTCTACAGTTCCCATTTTTCTTAATAACGTGAATAGCAGTTTACTATTGAATTGTGTGTAGAATTAAAAGTGAAAATATAATATGCAGTATATATTTATACTATTTATTTAATTTACTTATTAACACTGCCTGCATTACATTTTGAATGAGGCAGACTTAATGCCGAATGGCATTTTCTATCAGTCAACCTTTGGATGGTTAAGTAAGAGACGTGGCAGGTTCACGTGTATCAGGAAAAAAAGCTATAATATATCTTTATATATATAATTCTTCTGTGAGTGTGTATGTCACTGAACTACTCTCAAACGACTGGACCGATTTTGATGAAATTTTTTGTGTGTGTTCAAGGGGATCTGGGAATGGTTTAGATTCACAATTTTGTCCGCTGGACATTGTTTTTTTAGTTAATTTTTAATTTATTAGTAGTTATGGCAAAACGACGTTTGCCGGGACAGCTAGTATTCTATATATATATTAAATAGCCTGCTCTGTCAATATCAGCCATCTTTATTAAATTCATTGAAGAACTGAAAAGATAGAAAAGAAAATATTTTATTGTTTTTTTTTTTAATTTTGATGTACATAGTGTCACTCTCATGACTAAGACAAGTCTATTGATATCACTCACATAAAAATACGACAAGCTGTTTAGGCTCTAGTGCGTGCCAAAGAAATATACATACATATATTCGAACAACATAACCTTCCTTCTTTCGCAGTCGGGTAATAAGATAACAATGGGCATGATGACAGTAAAGAAAAACCACTAAAATTATGTATTTATCTGATGAAACGTATATATATATAATTGACACTGGTTGCCATATGTTGACGTCACGTCTGCACAAACAGACGCCATGACACTACTGAGCGTTTTGGAGTGAACTTAAAACTTAAAATTTAAATCGCAACTTTTTCCACTGAACTAAAACTTTATTTTTTGTAGAAATATAACTGTTTTTGACAATAGGAGATACTTCCGAACATCATAAAACAGTTTTTCTAAATTAGTCATCATGCCTTTTAACCTTAAAAAGAAATACATACAGAATAAAATATATAAAGTCATTATTAAAATAATGTGATATAAGAAAAAGTTTTCAAAGTTAAGCATCTTAATTGGATGTAGCCAGAGATTACTTGTGTATTAGTCCCTTTTCCTTATTAAGGGAATGAACATTTTGTTCCTGTCACGATTATTCTTAAGTAGCAATCTAAATCGATTTTTATTCTTCTAATGTGCAAACAATATTCTAACACAATACATGTTCTATTCAATTGTTAAGAAAATTTCCCATTTATTTAACTCTTTGTTCTTTCATCACCATCAATCCTTCCTACTTAATATTAAGTACATAGTCAAAACGCTTAATCAAATTTTTTTGAGCAAGTAAACCAAGAGGGTTTTGATTGTTAGTTATGTTAAGCTAAATATTGAAAGACGCCTTAATCAAGTTTAATCGAAATATTGAACTGACAGATAAATGAAACGAGGGTAGACCCCTAAAGACAACGGGTTCGATTTGTAATCGATACTATGGAGGAATATTCAACCCTTTAGTCTTATAAGGCCCTGGCTTTGTAAGGAGCTATTAACGGACGCTGTCATGGAAACAATAATCATTTAATTGATAATCTAATAATCTTGTATATAAATAGTCTATACTATTTATAAACAAGATTATTAGATCTACCTATGAAGATAATTATTATCTCCCTATTTATACATAAGATTATTAGATCTGATAATAGTATACAGTTGTATAAATAGATCATAAATGATATAGTACCGATTATATTTATTGTCTCGCGCGAATGAAAGCACAATTTCAAACGTCGAATTTACTTGTCTTGTTAACGTTATACAGTTGAGATTTGTTATGGAATTGGGGTCAAACTACCCGACTAATAACGCCCATGGGTGTCTAAACTAGAAAAATATCTAGGAGAGTACCCCTCACTTAGAGAACTCAGATCATAGTCTTCACAAACTACCAAAGAATTGCCGAACATCGCTTTTCTCTGAAGACGTTGTAATATTCCGGTCATAAACATAAACACAGCCACTAATTAAGTATCTTTTTCATTATTTTCTAATAATTTTGTTGCAAGGAAATAAAAATCTGAATCTCGCAAACAGCTAAAAAAATTTTATAAAAAATTTTGGACTTCGGGGGCGATAAATCGATCTAGCTAGGATGCACGGTCATCCAGGTCCTATACACAAAAGCGTCAAAAAATTCCTTGATTAAGGGTAACGTTATTTTATTGCTTTTGTTTTATTAGTTCTGGTTAATATTACGCTATTTATTTTAAGAGCTGTTTAAGTAACTGTCCATCATACTTCACATTAATAATAGAATAGTCGTAGAATCAAGATTGTAGAGCCACGCTGATTTCGGCACGGTTGGGCCGGCTCGACCGGGGCGATACTACCCTCGCACAGAATATCAATGTAAAATGACAGCGTTCGTGCTGCCGTGTTTCGTTGGTGAGTGCGAGACCGGAGGCCCAATGATGCAGAAGCATCACTAGCCCACCGCATTTTCTGCATTCGCGGTATGGTTGGCGTGTGCGACTGCTGATCATTAGGTCTCGGGTTCGATTCCCGGGTCGGACCAAATGTTTGTATGATCTGCAAATATTTGTTTCGGAGTTTGGGTGTTTTCTATCTATAATATGTATGTATTTACAAAAAAAAAAGTATGTATGTATTTGTATCAGTTGTCTAGTACCCCATAACACAAGCTCTGCTTATCTTGGGACTAGATGGCGTTGTGTGTTTAGATGTCCGAAATATTTATTTATTTATTATTTATGGTGACCACCACTCTTGGATTCTGCTTATGCTTACGATCAGGCAAAGTAGAGTCATTTTGGTAGGTCCAAACATAAAAAAAAATCACACTAATATATAAAGGCAAAAGTTTGTGAGTGTATATGTTTGTTACTTCTTCACGCAAAAACTACTGAACGGATTTGGATGAAACTTTACATTAATAAAGCTTAGACTTTACTGTAATATGGTTCATACATCAGAATTACACATAGGCTACTATTAGCCGATTTAACCGACATACACGCCGGGGGTGCCGCGGGCAACAGCTAGTCTAATATATGAAGTTCTCGTGTCGCGGTGTTTGTTACCAAACTCCTTCGAAACGGCCGGACCGATTTTTATGAAATTTTGTATGCATATTGGGTCTGTCTGAGAATCGGCTTACATCAATTTTTCATACCCCTAAATGATAAGGGAAGTATAAATTTCATGCCTCATTTCAAATCCCAAAATTTATTTTTATGGCAAAACTACGTTTGCATTGTCAGCTAGTAGTATTATATAAATTTATCAGTGTTGGATTATAGTTGTTGTCCAGCTAGTAACAATTACTTACCTCGATACTGAATTGCATGCCTCGGATCAAGTGGTAGGCGTATATTTGGAATGCACTTGGTTCAGTGTTGAGCCAAATATTTCAATAAATAGAACTTTACAGTTACAGAACCTGTATATTGAAAAGTCGACTATTCGTAACTGTTGAAAATTTGTTGATTATTTGTATTACCCAAGCAATTAATTGTATTTTAAAATGATTTACATTTATTTAAATACTGAAATTAAATGTGGAAGTTGATTATTACGACAGCAGCAGATGTTTAACTGCATTTATATATTCAGGTACATTAGATGTGCTAAAATTATTTTAAAAAGTTAGCCATGTGAGAGTCAGTCTCACATACGAAGGGTTACGTACCATTATCTACACATTTCAAGGGTCTACCTATTACCTTTATTAATTTCAAGCAAAAAACTGAAAAAAAAACACGTTTTTGTATTGTAAATCTTTATTTTAATTTTATTATATATTTTTAAAGTGAATTCACAACTAAATACTCTGTGAATATATTTAGCGTCTACCTGTGGTCGTTATTAATATCAACCAAAAAACGGCAAAATAAAAAAAAACATGTTTCTTGTATGGGATTCCATTTTTTTAAATCTGTTTTTAGTAATTTTTGTTATAGTGGCAACAGCAATACATCATCTGTAAATATTTTAATGGCCTAGCTATCACAGTTCATGAGGACAGACAGACAGCGAAGTCTTAGTAATAGGGTCTCGTTTTTACGCTTTGGGTAAGGAACCCTAAAAATAAATTTATTAATATTTTACTAAAAGGATAAATAATATTATGTGCATCTTTATTTCGTAAAGAGATTAAAATTCATTTGTTTTCATTTAAATATTTCGAAGTAAGATCTGTTCTGATGCAGATTAGAGAAAATTATGCATTTTCTACAACTTGAAAGTTGATGCAAATTCACTTTAAGTGAAAGTTCTTATGTTAATGTAATTTGAAAAATTATCTCTTCATGAATACCAAAGGATATTTATTTTTGCATTTTGAACTCTAGTTAAGTATTATGAAGATTCTTATACACTTAAGAATAATAAAGTCATATTATTTTTATGTTTCAGTATAATCTTTAATTATCTTGATAGAAACAATGAAACTCGAATTTAAACCTAGACCAGATCGGCACAGCAACAAAGTTTGCTTTCTATACGTGAGTACGAATGAAATATGTGTGATAATCTTTCATTCCCATTCACTAACAGAAATCAAATTTTGACACTATGTCATCCTATTATTGACACTTTAGTAACCAGTATCAACTATCAACCTAACACCATCCACTGCTGAACTAAGGTCTTCCTCAAGGAGCGCCAACAAACCCGGCTTTGGGGCAGTCCGTATCCATCTACTGCCAGCCTTTTTCTTTAAATCATTGGTCCATCGTGACGATATAGAGTAATAGAGTAAAAATTCAATCCTTCTTTTGTTTGCATTGTAAGCTTTGCCGAAGATTCATTTAATAAACATAGAGGTGTTACAAGTTAGAAG
This sequence comes from Spilosoma lubricipeda, assembly GCA_905220595.1. Classification (NCBI taxonomy): domain Eukaryota; kingdom Metazoa; phylum Arthropoda; class Insecta; order Lepidoptera; family Erebidae; genus Spilosoma; species Spilosoma lubricipeda. Next base: position 9,438,194 of record HG992285.1, on the reverse strand, counting down.
GTAGAAGGTAGAAGTTACAAACTTATAGCACAACTTAAGACTTAACATAACTTGAGAAAGGCTTATGTCCAGCAGCGGATCATTAAAAGCTATATTGATGATATGGTTATTATTCAGGCAGTTCGTGGCTATGGGTCTGATATTTTAGTGATTAGTGATCCCGACTGCTATGCCAGAGGTCATTGGTTCGATTCCTACCCAGAACAATTCTATGTGTAACGAACTACCATTTGTTCTGTGTATGTGTGTAATTTATCTATCTTTCTCAGCCTCTTTTCTACTCTTATCCTCTGACGGTCTAGAACCACCGACATCCAATCTTGACCTGCATGTCCCGTGATGACGTCCTTCAATATCATTAGTGGTCTACCCCGAGGTCTTGTATGTGTCCTTGGGCGCCAGTCCTTCCAGCCTTCGAGTCCACCTTTCGCTACTCATTTGTGCAATATGTCCTGCCCATCTCCACTTCCGCTCAGCAATCACCTTAACGACGTCCCTAACTTTGGTCTTAGATCTAATCTAAGCATTTGTCTTCCGGTCGCGTAAGAAAATACTGAGCATTGCCCTATTTGTCTTCCGGTAGCGTTTTTGTGCGGAATTTTCGGTTTCGGTCATGGTCTCCATATGTGAATACTGGCAAAACACATGGCTCGAAGAATTTTTGTTTCAAGGTCATGGACATCTTGCATACTTGCTAAAGGCTGCCCATGCCCGGGCTATGCGTCTCGCTACTTCTGCAGTTTGATTTTCGCTACCTAACGTAATTTTATGTCTCAGTTATTACTCCGACGTGACTTCTATAGGCATACGGTGTTGGTGTTCATTAGGAATATTGGTCATGATTTTGGTCTTGTTCTGATTGACGCTCTGTCCCACCTTAGCCGATTCCGTTTGCACAGTGTTAAACATGACCTTCATATCAAGTATATTATCGGAGAATATCACGAAGTCATCTGCGGAACGCAGATGGGTGAGTCTTTTTTTTCTTTTTTTTTTTTTTTTTATGTTTTGCCCTGCCAAAATGACTCTACTCTGCCTGATAGAAAGCATAAGCAGAATCCAAGAGTGGTGGTCACCATACTGCGAATGCAGACAATGCTACAGTGCAGCATGGCGACCATCACCATGGCGGGCTAGTGATGCTTCTGCATCGTTGGGCCTCCGGTCTCGCACTCACCAACGAAACTCGACAGCATGATCGCTGTCATTTTACGTTGATTTTCTGTGCGAGGGTAGTACCGCCCCGGTCGAGCCGGCCCATTCGTGCTGAAATCAGCGTGGCTCTACTACCTATCTCTCTCTTCCTCTGTGCTCTTTTTCTCCCATTCAGTTCTTTGAAAACATTTTAAGTGCGGCATTAAATAGCTTTGGAGAGATTGTGTCTCCTTGGTGCACTTATCTAGCGAGCGTCAGTTTTTTTTGTAAAGACTCACACATGCTGTGGCGTTGCTCTGTAAATACTTTATCATAGAGTATTTTTCGTCGACTCTGCAGTTCACAAAGGCGTTTACGACAGCCCAGGCCTCAACGGAATCAAATACCTTTTCATAGTCGACGAATGCGATGATGATAGTAATCTGGTATTCGTTACATTTCTCTATAAGTGTTTTAAGAGCTTGGAGATGCTCACATGTATTGAAGCCACTCCGAAAACCTGCCTGTTCGTGTGGTTGGTAGTTGTCTAAATTGAAGAAAGTTAAGAGTTAAGAGAAAGAAAATTGTAAAAGCTATTTATTTTTTTAAAAGGAGCATCAGTAAAGTTTCTTGCCAAATTCTTCTCCATTAAGGGTAGGCTGCACTTGGAACTGGCGACTAGAATCACTCGATTTATTAATATTGACTATTCATAAGTGCCTGTTTAAAAAGTGCATATTTAAATTAAATATTTTTGACTTTGACTTTGATTATATTTTAGTGTATCGGTCTAACTTTAAGTTCTCAATAGCTTTCCTTGTTGTTAGTGAGTCTTGCACTTGTGACGCCTCTGGCGTTGCGGGTGTCCAGTGGCGGCGGTACTTTCTTACCATCAGGTGATACATCTGCTCGTTTGCCTACTCATCTTCCTAGTTTTTATTATTCCCAAGATTTGGGGTCGGCTACTAGTTCAACCGGTTTCACCTGAATATCAGTTTTTACACAGAGCGACTGGCATTGGACCTCCGGAACCCTGAGGGTGAACTGAATTCGAAGGGAGAACTAGTCATATTTAAGTAGTATTTGAGGGCACTGACTTCCCAATAACGATTACCATAGATGCTCATGACAACCGGGACCGACAGCTTAACGTGCTCTCCGAGGCACGTGCGGGAAATACCGCCATCTTCCTACTCCAGGGTGCCATTTAGAAGTTCTTTTTAAGAAAAACTCAACAGCAGTCCGATCCGGGAATCGATCCCGAAGCCTCTTGATCAGCAGTCGCCTATGCTAAGCACTAGGCCAACGAGGCAGTCTCGTTTGCCCACTACTTCATGAAAAAAAAAAAATATATTCAAGACAATACAAATGGTTACAAATACAAAATTCTAAATTCATTCTCGTTTTATCAAAAATAAATTTCCACAAAAGTTCTTAATATTTACTTTCTTAAACCTTAGTGTGAAACGTACAATTCGTTCATTTCAAAGTAAATGATAAAAACTTCGGGTAGGCTCAAAGGTAAATATCAGGACCATTTCCAGCCTGTCACTGACAGATCAATACTTCTTTTGAAAAGTTCGAAAAGGGATTTAGTAATAAGACGAACCAGAATTTAACGATCGCCAGTAACGAGCAAAGTTTTTGACCACATTGAATGTAATTAATCGTAAATTATTTTTACCTTCTTTTTGCTTTGATAGTATTTTAATTTCCCGTTTATCAAAATCTTTTCTTCTCCTCCAGCCTATTGCCGTCCACTGCTTAACGAAGGTGTCCTCTGAAATCTCTTACTTAATAATATTAATATCTTCGTAATAAGCTTTTCTACGAAAACATCAAACATTGAAAGCTCCATAATTTAATTAACATTATATTTCGCAACTTGTTAGAGAAGAGCGATAACACGTAATTGGTGTTAGATTAAAAAGGTTCGTGAGTGTTATCTGTATTTATTAAAATAACAAAATAACCCTATCGAGTATACTTCGAATACCCTGGTTCTTTTCAGATACCAATTGGTGCAAAAAATAAGTATTGGGGTGAACTGTTTTTAGATTTTACACATACCTATATACTTCTATTTCCGGCGTTTCGAACGGGTTATATCGCTCGTGTTCACGGGCATGTGGAAGGTATCGTAACCTATTAAATAAATTTATCCAGAATAAGTCCCGCTGTACAAAAAAAACTATGTTGGGGTTAAGTTCTCTTTCATGGAGTGCCGTTTCGCATCAGTGATATCTGACGTCACACATTACTTTGATGCTTGAAACTAGTCTACTAAACTTAAAATATACACGTATAATAATCTTTAGTGCCCATTAGATTTTTTTTGCGATTAGATAGCTTAAACTAAAGTTGAAAATGCTACATTCCGGTCAAAATGAATTTATCTAAGATAATCGTTCACTGTGGTCAATGCCAGTTTTTTACTATAAAATGACTATGATATTATATTGTTAGTGATGCCTCATCTAGATCATTGCATGTTGTTAAACTTAATGAACATTGTAGGAGTTATTAAAATATATACTTTTTGCTATCATTTTAAACTCTCTGTAATGATAGGGACTGCCTCGTTCGTCTAGCGGTTGACGTATGCGACTGCTGATCAAGAGGTCTCGGGTTCAAATCCCGGGTCGGGCCAAAAGTATTATTGAGTTTTTCTGATTAAAGAAACAGTTAATAACAGCTCGGAGTTTGGAAGTTGGAGTCTGAACCCCCGTGCCTCGGAGAGCACGTAAAGCTGTCAGCCCATCGCCTGATCTCTCCCCGGTCGTGTCGGATAACCGTCCCGGATTGTATACTGTCAACAGTCATAAGAAGCATACTTATTTGAACAAAAATAAAGAAAGCCAGAATCCCATTGTAGCCATATTTGCTTATTGCATACGCACTACGAAGCATATAGAACACATAATTGCTACTCGGTAGTTTGGTTTCATTCGGCATAAATGTAACTTGCTCTAATATTCTTGGACTTTAGCCCATTGTTTGGACGGCTAAGAAATATAATAAAACTCGCGCAGACCCGACAGACGGCAATGGGAATCAGCGCTACTTTTCGTTAGACTTGAAATTGTGTTGCAAAAATACTGATTAGTATTGTCGGTTTTAAGTGTCTGCACTCTTTTAAATATTTTCTTTTACAGTTTTTTTACACACTTTTGTTTTATGGTATTTAGATTTGTCGCTCAAGGAATCCATAAATCTATCAAGGAGTGATTGCTTGTATGATGACTATAATGAACAATCTCAACCTGATATTTATGTCCGGGTAGTAGAGCAACGCTCAGCACGAACGAACTCGACCGGGACGGTACTACCTTCTCACAGAAGACCAGCCTAAAATAACAGTATTCGTGTTGTCGTGTTTCGTTGGTGATTACGAGACCGCAGGCCCAATGATGCAGAAGCATCTCAATAGACCGCCATTGTATGGGCCATCATACTTTATTGACTGCATTTGCATTGAGTACGGTGACCATTTCTCTTGGATTCTGCTGAGGCTTTTCATCAGGCAGAAAAGAGTCACTTTGGCAGGCCCATATAAAAAAAAAGTTATGCTGAAGAAATGCTGTCGTGTTTCGTTGGTGAGTGCGAGACCGGAGGCCCTATGATGCAGAAGCATCACTAAGCCCGCCATAGTATGGGTCACCATACTGCATTGTTGCATTGTCTGCATTCGCAGTATGGTAACCATCACTCTTGGATTCTGTTTATGCTTTCCATCAGGCAGAGTAGAGTCATTTTGGCAGGGCCATACATAAAAACAAAGTAGCGCAATAGTTGTTCTGCCTGTCTACCGGATCTGCGTGTTGTGTCTTTGCCCCGATTTATTATCGAAAAGTGCCACTACCACGACACTACACTTTCAATAGTTCCAAAGTTTTGATACAAAAACACAGTATACATTACATTTTCATTTAAAATAAACTTACTGTAAAATCAAACTAGATTAATATGATTTGATAACATACAAGAGATTCGCGACATCATAACTTTCTGCTGTACACATGTCATGATGACAGTCACTGCACTTTGAGCTTTATCTATAAATATTTCGTGTACAATATGTTGTAAGTAAGGAATTGTAGATGTTCAATTCAAACAACGGTTACAAAGTCAACCAAGAATTCGGATACTTTGATTCATATAATCCAAGTTATTCACTCCGTTTATTAAGTAGAGTCGAGATTAATACTGAGAGCTTAACGTAAGACGTGAACTCGCCACCCCGCTCCCTCAGAAGGCTCTCCCCATTGCCCGCGAGACCGGGTGCCCCGCGCGTGACGCCGACAGATAAGCTAATTACTTATTGTGATTTAGCAACCGGTTCTCGGCAAATTTTTCATCAAATTTTCGGAGAGCAATTCTGAATAATAAGTAGACGTCGTCCACCACAATGGCAGCAATTAACCGGACAATTTAACTTTTTAATTGCGAATTAAGAAACTGGGAGAGCAAAGGTTGAACACGGCCCGTGAAATTAATTATCAAGAAAGGTTCCTACGGTAGAGCTACTATTGTATTATGCTGTCACATATACGTATACAAAAGGCAGACAAATTCTGTTGTTAACAGTGGTGTAAATTTATGTTTAAAAAGATGTATTAACTGTTTTATTTTTATTATAAATATTGCACGGGTAGCGGTTTACATGAAATGTACATATGATAGATAAATTGTACTAAATTGGATGAATGATATCGAATAAATTAACTTTTAAAACATTTGATACGTAAATTGTCATCTTATCATGTATTTAATGAGCTATTTGGTACATTTCATCAGTCGCACGATTACCAAAAAGTGAAGTGAAGAAACTTTTGAGGATGCCAAATTAATCTTCACTTAACTGCTGAAAAGAAATACCTATACTGTGTAAGGTACGGCATGGATATGATCCATTTGACCCTAGTTCAATCTTTCTTTCAGAATTCACAAAATTTTGGTACTTATGAAATAAAATAATTTGAACTTTAAAGTAATTTTTAACCGACTTCCAATAGGAGGAGGTTCTCAATTTTTTTTTGTTTGTACACTGATTACTTCGTCAATTATGGACCGATTTTAAAAAATTCTTTTTGTATTCGAAAGAGTAACTCTCCATGTAGTTCCATTGGCACTATGTCAGGATCTGGTGAAGGTATCCTAAGGAAATTGAAAGAAATTCTCAAATTTGTTAGGCACATACTATGTTTTTCATATATTTTACAATTTATGGTTTCATTTACATTGAACATACATATTGATAATTGGGTCTTTCTTCAGACCCCAGACATAAATAAACATTGTCAAAACGTTGTCGGGCCAAAAGTGTTATTGAGTTTTTCTGATTAAAGAAACACTTAATAACAGCTCGGAGTTTGGCAGTTGGGGTCTGAACCCTACGCCTGATCTCTCCCTGGTCGTGATGGTTAATCGTGCCATCGGATTATGAGAGTGAGGGAACAGAGTGTGCACCTGTGTTTGCGCACACACATGTGCGCTATAAGATCTCCTGCGTAGTTGGCTGGTCTCCGTTGAGACTGGCCGCCGTGGCCAAAATCGGCTAGTAGGACATCATCATTTATTATTATTAAGTAGTTTTAAATTTTATCGGATTTTGTTATCATTGATGTTGTTAACTTCATTCGCGGTTAAAAAATATATATAAAGTTACTAATGCATGGTGCCATGTATGTTCTATTGAAGTTTGAGTAGAAAGAAAATTCTGAAGCTTGTTGTATACAAGAAAGCTTATTCAACCGATTGTATGCTATTTTAGAACAAGTATATTTAGGTAAGGTACCTTAGTATATTCTTGTACCGAATCATATACCCACAAAAATGGGAGGGAATAAGTAACGAAGTTTTGGCTTATTATACCACGCTGGCTGGATGCCTGGCTTCGATGGGGTTTTTCTTTCAAGTTTTCCTTCTCTTTGCAGTAAAATTGTCTTGCCTTGAATAATTAGAGGTGGTGAAACTGTCTGATTAATCAGTAACCACAAAAAGCGTACATTATTTCATCCAAAAAAGCACTGCTCTGGAATTTGCCATTTTATGGAGAATTTCACATTAATAAAACTAAGATAAAGCAATAGTTTAAGGCAGCAGAAGATCTAAAATGTACAATGATACAGTTTCATCAAAACTTAAGTAAAACATTTTTTATCTGTGCTGTGTTTTCAGCCATAATCCCAGTTTTTCCTACCGTCCACAGGAAACTTTAGCAAACTTTAACTCAAAAAGAAACTTTAAAGTTTCAGGAAACTTAATAAAAACAGAAAATCTTGGTTTATTCTGTAGCCAAAGCACCAGCATTGTTACCTAATTTGTATTTTGTCTTTGTATGTATGTGTGGCTAAAGGGGAAACAGTATAATATATTAATATGAAAGTGATTTTAGCTTTGCGTTAATCGGAATTCGAGAATGAACATAGACAATGTAAATATGACAATAGAAGTAGGAGTAAGGGGCTGGTTGGAGCTCGTATCGGTGGCGTGCCACTCGTGAGATAACACAACGCGGCGTCTTTGTGGACGGATGTAAAATTATTAAGCAACGGAATGCCGTAAATGGGGTTTGCCTCTGTAATATCAAGGGTTAGAGGCCACTCGCTCCTAATATGAGGTTTGATACGATTAAGTTTATCGAATTCCGGCCGTAGGTACCTAATTACGTTTCACGATATCGCTGGCCAGCTTATATTATGATTTTTGGGACGCGATATTGTGATTTTTTCCTTATCGGCCAAAAATTATAATGTATTTTAGGAACGACCGTCCGACGGGTCTCCCTTGCCCACTTTGTGTTCAGATAAATTTTTCGTACATATTTGAAGCGGCATTAAATTGTTTGAAACTTTGTCCGACAGTTTTCCAAATACTAGAAGGCCGAAATCGATTGACAGTTGGATGATTCTGACGTTATGAAACCTTGCCAATATTAAATTTCGATTTGACTGTGTCTATAGCTGTGTAGATCAAAGTTGAATTTCGAATAAAGGAACCACAAAGTAAACACCATTCAATTTTATTACAGAGAACAGTCCCCTTTGAAAATCCCTCGGTGGCAATCCCGTAAATCTCTATTTGTCGCAACTAAAACAGGTCACGGCGGAAGGCTATTACGTTCCCTAAATGCTGCCGAACTCCCAGTAGAGCGCTCTAATCCACTTCGAACGGGCTAGTGTCAAATGCAGCCTAGGGTTGTTTGTATTGTTTATTGTCGCATTCTCGTTCGTACAGCAAAGACGTCGTCGCCGTCGAAGGCACAGGAGAGCATGTTTCAATTGATGGAGTCGAACAGTCCCCGACGTGAACTATTATATTTCTACCCATGAACGATCCTTATCCTCACTTAATGTCTACTCCGCCTCACTTTGAAATATCAGAAAGCATTAGTATTTCGAAGACGGCATAAAAGAAAATCGTAAAATAAATATGGGGATATTAATAATGTGTGTAATGTGTAACTTTAAGGTATTTTGTGTCCGTTTCATGCATGTTAGTAAAGTCTAAATTATCGTTATAGGTTGTCGAATAGTTTAGGTCGGGGACAAACTGACATACGTTATTTCAATCACTCTCGTCTCCTTTTGGGCTAAGCGTAATGTTAATTATCTTATCAAGACAGATAGATAGACAAGCCAATAAGACACATAGTGAAAAAACATGAAAATCGGTGTGATACTTTTGCAGTTCATCGTGAGTAAAAACGTAAAACAAGAATTATAGATTTAAAAGCTTAATCTTATTTTAACAGTGTCCTAAAAAGAAATGTGTATAGATTTAAAAAACAAAAGAGATTTTCTCAATAATGGGAGCTTTAACGAATGTGAAGCTTAAACCAGCCGGCACATTTTAGCAAAGAAACGCTTCGTCATTTGGATGGTTTTATGCGACAGATTGGCGTTCGGGTGTAGATGAATAAAAAGCACTGAAGAGCCAGTAGAATGGAACAAAACACTTGAAACAATATCGCGACAGAGCGGCAATCATTCCTGTTTTATCTCAGTTTGCGCACGTTGCGTCGCGGAAACGGCTCTAATAAAAAACTACCATGTGTTTCTACATACACGGTATGTACATATATATATAGGTAGGGGGTACTGCAATGCTGCACCTGCGTTACGTTCTTTGTAGATTTGGATTAAAAAATATTATGCCTTCGCTTCTGCATTGTAGCGATTGCTGTCTAGAATTTACAGAAAAATCATTTGTAAGTATGGAAAAAGCTCTTAGTTGGTGCAAGTATTGAGGGGCTTTTATTGGTGACAATTCAGTATTATTATTGAACCGATTTCATGTGTAGACCAAGACAAAATAACAACAGCATAATACTAACTTCATTGCACAATGCGAACGTCTTTTGTGGTCAAAATTATGCAAAAGTAGCACAATTTGAAGTTTACGACAAAGCGTCGTTTATAATAGCAAGTTCATCTTTTACGAGTGAATTTTTATAATCCATTTAGCAGTAGCCACTGTCCTAGTTTTCACAAAACTCACAATGCTACATAACAACTGCTGAGTGCACTATGTTTAAATAGCGACAAACAAATATGATATTGTACAAAAATCCCGAGCGTGAAAAAGCAAATCAGAGTTTATTTAATCCGTTTCTCTTTAGCGTAAAGTCGTGTCTAGAATGGTGGCGAAGTTGTTACCTTTAACTTAAAGTTACTTTCAAACTTTTGACGGTCAAGTTGCTTGTATGTATACTTTTATAACTTTACTAAGTGAGAATGTTTTCTTTTGTGATAGCTGAAATTATTTTGAAAGATAATGTAAAAGTGATAGTAATTTGTTTATATTTTTGTTTCAGATTTATCCGGCGGTTAAGAAACAAAACGATGATACGATTGTAATCTAACAAGACAATACATTTTAGCAAACATATATTATACAAGACAAGAAAATATATACTGCGCTTAGCACAATTTTATAAGAATTATTAAGACAATATAAACCTCATAAAGAGGGCTGTTATGACAATTTTACGATGTGAAGCACACCTAAGGAGCTTATTGATATCAAATGTCCTTTGACATCATGATGGTGGAATCATCGCGTCGCTCAAAAACTGTTTCCATGGAAACCGGCGGTCTACCATTGGTTTCAACCTTCGCCCTTCTTACTATTGTTGCAGGTAAGTTTAATCTAATATATAAAATACTCGTGTCACAGTTTTAGTTGCCAAACTCCTCCGAAACGGCTTGACCGATTCTCATGAAATTTTGTGAGCATATTGAGTAGGTCTGAGAATCGAACAACATCTATTTTTCATCCCCCTAAATGGTAAGGGTCACCCATCCTTAAAAAAAAATTATGGCAAAACGACGTTTGCCGGGGCAGCTAGTATATATATATCTATCTGACTACGGCAAAACCAAAAGGAAGAGTAATATTTTTGCAGGCGATGTCTGTTTGTGTTTCACCGTGGCGCCTAACTGTTAAACCGCTTTAAATGAATGAAGTGTGTGTGTGATGTGACATAATAATGACCTGGATTTAATAGGTTGTATAAATTTTATGAAATTTATGGTCTTTTAAATATTTTTGTTGTTTGTTTTGTTCATAAATATATAGTGGGCTTAGAAAACGATACAACGTGTATTACCACAATTTTTACCAACGTTTTAATGATAGGTACTAATATTTAAGAACAGCGCGATTATAATAAAGGTAAATATGAAAAGATAAACTAAAGAGACAAAAACCGTATTGGTAACAAAATAAACCAATAACGTTTGTTGTACCTATTTCTTTATAAACAATACATTAAAACAGTTTCTAACTAACTCTCACATCTATTTCTTTATTAGGTATTTACTGACTTTCATTTGTAAAATATTGTCCAATTTACACGACGCAAAATTAACGTCCGTTTTAAATAAAATTACCTTAATATTACCAGGGAATGGTATATTCCAGTCCAGTGTTATTTCTCTAACATTGTAGCAATTAAAATTTAAACTTTGGTGGTAGTAATATATTTTCCTCATTAGTTATAATTACGACCTTGTTGAATGCTTTTTGCATACATTTGGAATATTAGTCAAGGTAAGTTTATACCAAAACTGTTTCTCAGTAGCTAGTGGCGAAGGGTACATACCACTAATGGCAAGTCTGACGAAAGCGTAATATCCCGTTGGGCAATGTTGCCTCTTTGAAAACATTAATTTCCCCTCCCTGTCTTGTATAATATATATATATATATGAACTGATGCGAATTTCCTTAAATATTTCACTGAAATCGCCATCCAGTATAAATATATTCATACGTTTTGAAAATATCTCTGTATATTACTAAATACTAGTAAATTAATTTGCAACGAAAACTGGTATGAATGGAACGATATAATTGCTTTCATTCATACTAGTTTTAGTTATTACTCTATTCATTGTAAATTCTATAACAGTTTTGTTAATTACATTTTATTCGAGTTTATGTTTATTAATGTTGCTTTTTGTTTTGTTCTAAAACAACCTTTAAGTGAATAGTAAAAAAAATACAGTAAACACGTTAAATTTTGACTTTACTTTTAAAAATAAACCTATATACGTAAAAATATGTAAAAAATTAGAGTGACAAGTCTGTTAGTTTAGGGCTTAATGATAGTTTAGCTTGCACGTGCGCACACGCAAGCAAAAACAAATAGTATAGTAACTCTAGTATCCATTTTTCAACAAGGGTCTATAAATATTTAGAAAACGACTTTCGAATGGAATTTTAATTAGCAACCTTAATGATACATAAAACAGCTTAAGTATAATGTAGGGGAGAATCGGCTATATTGTACCCCCTAACCTAAATCTTGATTTAAAAAAAAACTATAATAGTTAGGGATTTGGATCATTGACCATAAGAACCGTATGGTTCAACTTCTTACACAACAGGCAGGAATTTATGTGATGCTTATATTTGATACAAAACATTTTTTATTTTTACATCAAATGATATGATTTGGGTAACGGAATGATAAATCGTACCACGTGGTCTTTAGTAGAATTCTTCTTCGTCTGGCCTTTTCCCGTTTCTAATCGGGGTCGGCTCTCCTTATCTCCTCCAGAGATATCTGTTCTGGGTCGTCACAGGGTCCACTTTCTCCTCTCCGAGGTCCTTGCTGATGGTCGACATTCATGTAGATCGGGGTCTGCCACGGCGTCTTGGTCCCGACTCCAGTTGCAGCACTTTCTTGGTCATGTGTTCGTCAGGACGACGCATGACGTGCCCGTACCACCTCAAGCGCATCTCTTTGAGTTTCTCCGGTATCGGTCTCACTTTAAAGCTGCCTCTGATATATACATTCGGCACTTTATCTAGAAGTGTGACGCCTGCGGACCATCTGAGCATTCGCATTTAGATCGCATCGCAGATAGAGTTCCGGGAATTAGGATTTTTTTTTGGAAATTTCTTCCTCTTTAACGAGCTTTTTTCAAAATTGCTTAAATGTTAATATTTTTCAAGTTATTAACAAAAAACGAAATATTTTTTTTTCATCTTATTTTGTTAATAACAATTGCAATTTTTAACCTGCACCAAAACCCTTCAAAATCATTTTTCTAAAGGTGATTCCGAATCGAATGAGCCATCGCTCATATTTTTAGGACCTTTATCTCTATTTTTCACGTTTTTGAACTTGTTGACTAGACTATATCTTAGGACTGTGCTATTCACTTGCCGTTTTCTCAATAATGCTTAAGTTTTTACACCACAAAATAGCTTATTGCAAATTAAATTTCTCGAACCAGTCTCGGTACAGGCAAGTACCATTTTGACAGTTGCTCTCTAGTGTTGCCAACAAAGATTTAGTGTTGCCAAAATGCAAAAATAAAGCAAAAGGTCCGGCCCATTTCCACTTTAGCTAGCTGATTCTCCGTGCGATGTCGGTTACTCTAGTTTTCTGTCAAATAACCTCGATTCGAATTCTATCAGACAGAGATACCCAACATAGCACGCTCCATCGCACGCTGAACAACTTTAAATTTGTGGACCAGTCCAATGGCGAGTGTCCACGTCTTGGCTCCGTATGTCATCACGGGTAGGACGCACTGGTTAAAGACCTTGGTCTTTAATGAATGTGGTATTGGCGACTCAAAGTCGTGACGTAGCTTCCCGTACGCCGCCCAGCCCAGACGAATTCTTCTATCGGCCTCCCGATCGAAGTTGTGCCGGCCGAATGTTTATCTATGTTTATCCCCAGTCCCACTCGTCTTGCAGAATCGTCCAGACTGTTAAGCATTTTTTCCATGTTCTGCAGAGACTCCGCCAGGATGACTATGTCGTCTGAAAACCGCAGGTGTGAGAGGAATTGGCCATTGACATTGATTCCCCGTCCGTTCCAATCGAGCGTCTTGAATATATTCCTCTGTCTTCTCAATAATTTGCCTAGAGTGTGTATGTGGTTCACAGTACTGAAGCCTTTTCGAAACTCAGCCTGCTCCACGGGTTGGAAGTCATCGAGTTTTTGGGTAAGACGATTTGTAATGACCCTCGAAAACAACTTTTATACATGGCTCAGGAACAGTTGTAGTCCACGGCAGGAAAATATTATAAAGCCTAGTGTAAAAATTAAAGAATATTTTTTACGATGCGTTGATAAAAATTGTTCTCATAATGTATTTACTTAATTTCAATGTCTACAATAACTCCTTCTTATAACGAGGCACACAATATTCCTTGTTGAGCGTTCGAAACTTTTAAAATATATAACATTGGGTTCCGTTTTATGTTCGTTGGCAAATTTTTGAAAATCCTGAAAAAAAATTAGTTGGAACGAGGCTTTGAGTTCTTCCAAATTATATATTTAAAAAAATCAATAGGGTGTAGGTATGTAGAGGACTATTAATAGCTCGAGTTAAAACTATCTACATTTTTTAAAAATAGTATAAAGTTGCAAACAAAATGAGAAGAGTTTACCATTTAAACTAGAGATATCGTCTCTAGTTTACTAACTCATGCATTTCTGCAACACTCGTTTCATAAAAACGACGAAATATCCGTAATTATTGTATCTATTTAATAATAATGTTTCCTGAAAGCGATTGTCTGAGACTTTTACAATTTATAGTCGTGTCACACAAGATTCTAATATTTACACATTGTTAAAATACCTGTATACCAAGAGGATATACATTTTTAATTTGAAATTATATCAGGTATTTTTTTAAATGAATGAATAACAAATTTAATTATTTTAAGTACTTTATTTTTGAAGAACCGAACTGTCTTTTTAATTATTCTGCAATTCAAATGTTGACTTTGTGTTGAAGAAACAGTTTAAAGATAAAATAAAATATAGTTGCAAGTGAGTCTTTTGTATGTTGAAAACGTGAGTTAAAAGTAGATCGCACTTGACGTGATGTAGCAAATTGTTGCACTTTAACGAGTGTCTACAGTGGCGGCGGCCTGCAGTTTGGTAGCAATACCGCCCCAGATTCCTTCACGTGCCGCACCAGACGTAAGAAACCCGCACTCAGCTCTGCTCTACCGGATTCCAAGTTTAATTGAAAACGCTTTATATAACCTTTTCTTATAATTGTTTAAGGCTTTCACTTCATCCTTGCCTCGTGTTCCGTGAAATGTTTAATTATAGATACCGATGAAAACCCACGAGTGTTGAAACTCATACTATGCAGTGTAAATAATAATTAGTGTTTGTGTGAAATGCAAACGATATGCATAAAACCCACATTGGATTACAGCTAATCATTAGATTAATTGTATGAAAATTAGTGTTCGTACGCTCGGTGAATTTAACGTAATTCTATCAGAATGTAATTATAGATGTCGATGAGCGTGAAATACTGAATAATTGGTACACGTAATCGAATATGGAGGGCTCGACCAACGAAATTATTAATATATGTCATGAATATGTTTGAATTGATATAATTATTAAATGAATTTATGTTGGCGTGCAACTTACAAAGCAAAATTGTATTGAGTATTGATTAACCTGCGTTCTTTGAAGATTTAGTTTTGTTTCTTGTATGTTATTTACAAATTATACAGTTTACCACAATAAACCTTGCCTGTTTTGGTTTATGTTTTTTAAATAACTAAGAACAGTAATCAGATGTGATTTATGTAATAGCAGCAAATATTGCCAATACTAACTAACGGGTTACTAAAATAGTTAGGTACTTTAACTCAGGTTTGCATTACCAGTTCTTCGATGATTATAACGATTTATTATTAGAGTAAACAGTACTTAAACGATGTTTTAATCGTTAAGGTACTTCAACTTCTTGATATAGCACATTTCAACTTTTTTATCGCCAACAAATGTTTCAGCCACAAATTTCTTTGCCTATTTTGAGTTACCATAAAATTTATATCTGTTGTTTATTTTACTATCGAACTTTTAAAAATATTTGTTTTATATTCCCAGTGGATAAAAAATGATGTGCGGCCGGAGGCGCGAGTGACGAATGTCCCGGTATCAGGGCGTTATTAATTTTCATTTGACGTAGTCAGGTCGCGCTTTGGCGTGGCGCGGCGAATCGTGACAAAGGCTCCGCATCCACACTATAAACACCACCGTTTTGTTCCGTTAATGCTTCTCTTTGCTGACGTGTGATAGAGAGAATAGTTTTAGTACTGTTATTATGTGATGCGAGTAAAGAATACTTTTTTTATACACAACGCCACCTAGTCCAGAACTTGTATTATGGGTACTTCAACTGATATAAATACATACATACTTTTTTTGTTGTAAATATATACAAAGAAAACACCCAAACTCCGAAACAAATATTTGTAGATTTTACTAACATGTCGGTGGTGCCGGGTCGGACCACCCGGGAATCGAACCCGAGATAAATGTTGAGACATTCAGATACTGTTTTAAATATCAAAGGATCAGAATATTAAATTTATGTTTCAATAAATTGATTTTTGTATGACGTAACCTCTATTTTACCCTTCTGTATTTACATAGAATAGAATAGAATACATTTATTAGTCACACATAACATACATGTAAAAGAGAAAGATAAGATATTTAACTTAGAATAAATAACAAACAAACAATATACAAAATAAACAAAATAAAAGCAGTGAAATGTCTAGCTGTGTGACCCAAAATCAAATCTACTACTCGTATTAGAAAATCTACTTGATATTCGACGATATTTATTAATTTTGTTGCTAAATGTACAAAGTAAATAATAACCTCTGAAAACAGAAAGGTTAATTTTGACTTTCTCATGAAATTCAATTGATAAAGAACCTGTTTTATAAGGTTATTTACCAAACTATGCACTTAAACTAGGTGTAGTGCTTATAATACAAAATAAAAATCAAAATGCAACTGTTTATAGCACAGATAACCGTTTACCATCAGTCTGTGTGCTTGTTTACTAAGTTGTATGAAAAATCCCAAGGAACGAGGAAGGGACATGGAAAAATGTGATAATGACTATTGGAGGGTAACCCTCCAGTATCAAAAAGTACTCACATTTATAGGCAGTTTCTTTTAAATCACGGTACTTAGTCAAACTGTTTACAAACTTATATCATTACGTTATTGGGCTATTATTTAGAGCTTCTACTTTAGTCATTTTATGGGCACATCTATTTTATACTAACTTGAATTAAAATGAAATACTGAAAAATTTCTCAAGAATTTTATATAATTAACTTAAATTAAAACAGACTTATATAAATACACCCGCATACACACATCCACACATATACTCATACATTTTCACGCTTAAATACTTACAATTGATACACATAGGCATATTTACACGTAAGTCATAATCATTTTTTTAGTGAAAATTGTATTTGCAATTACAGAATGATATTGACTTACATATTACATAATAATTTTATAAGTGAAATTGTATTTTCAATTAAAAATTATTATATAGTACAGATACTCTGTGTGTGTACTAAGTAATCATTAGTATACATACAGTAGAGCACTTCAAGTTCAAAATTTATAGTATATTTAATACTGGCCCTTGTAGACACTGACGTCCAAAACACAGGTTGAGTTTTTATATCAGGATTTCAATAAATACGAGTATTTATAATCCATATAAATACAAGTCTGTCTGTCTGTCTGTAACTCTTTCACGGCTAGACTACTTTTTGTCGCGATACGGTTATTGGCAAGATCTAGTAGAATGATAATTTTAACGTACAAAATGTTTTTCAATAATTATTTCTTGAAAAACTAATGATTTATTATTACATTATTCTAGTACTTCTACCTATACGCACGTTCTTTGGAACTAGTCAACTAGTCAAGGTTTTTCTGACTACTCATAACACAGTGTGAATAAGTTTCTCATACTTAGATGCAAGTTGTAATAATCCGAAGGGGAAAACTAGTAACTTTATGATTAAACTTTATGTGCGATACGTAGTTTGTTCTCCGCATAACTTCACACTTGATGGCAGTGAGGTTAATAAAGAAAATAGTTTAGATGGCTCAATTTAGTATTAATATCGCTACAATTTAATAGATACATACTTTGCGCTTAATTGACTTACGGCCGTTTTCAATATCCAATCACTAACTCTAGTTAAGAGTATAGTTTTAACTTGAGACAGGTTATTGAAAATATCGTCTATATATTTTGTTAAATATCATCGATAATCAAAAATTTAATTTCTCAGCTATGCTAGCTATGGAAAGTGAATTTCAGATATCATCTAAGTGCAATACACTCCATTAAATCCATCTTACCAGGTCTACATTAATTAAATGTCTGGCTTTTCAAAAGTAAATCGCTCTTTTGCAGAAATGGTTTTTCAAATCCTTACTAATCCAGCTTATCAGGGCAAAAAATTTGGGGTCAACCCCACTAAAATTTAAGTTACCATTTACGAAACTTATTTTATGTTACTAAGCTTTCTATTTATATTTTAAGCCGTCACATAGTACTTTATCATATACTAGCAACACGCTCCGGCTTCGCATGGATTCATTACGAAAAATATAATATTGCTAACCAGCTTTTATTATTACAAGTATTCTATGTTACTTCTAATACCTCCAAAAATATGTGTACAAAGTTTCATGAAGATCTGTTCAGTAGTTTTAAAGCGTAACAAAAAAACTTACGTTCACATTTATAGTAATAAGATTAGGGTGTTTGTCTGAGGTGTACGGCTTAATTTTTTCCGACGTCTTCAACAAATATCTTTGTATTTTAGGCAATATACTCAAAAAATTACCAAATTGTATACGGAAACCTTCCTTAAGAATTACTCTATCTATAAGAAAAAACCGCATAAAAATACATGCTGTAGCTTTTGAGTTTATCGCGAACAGACAGACGCGGCGGAGGACTTTGTTTTATGATATTTAGTGATTTATGATTTTTCATACATTTTAAATGTTACCATGTTAACATGTTGATACATAAAAGATATTGCATGTGGTGTTTGCATGTAATTGGTTGTACAGTTAGATAAAGGACAATTATTCTTGTATACTCATATTCGA
The DNA here is from genome assembly GCA_905220595.1 of Spilosoma lubricipeda. Classification (NCBI taxonomy): domain Eukaryota; kingdom Metazoa; phylum Arthropoda; class Insecta; order Lepidoptera; family Erebidae; genus Spilosoma; species Spilosoma lubricipeda. The sequence goes on along the minus strand of HG992285.1, from coordinate 9,419,601 downwards.
ATAACTGTAACAACTATTCTTAAACCATAATTAAATAAAAAGCGGCCACGTGCGAGTCGGACTCGCACATTAAGGGTTCCGTACCAGTAAGTAACATAATATAACAGTTCTTGTAGTTAGTTGTAACTTTGATCGATAAATTGCGGTTTACGATTTACGACGTTTTAAAAAAAACTACTTACTAGATCTTGTTCAAACCAATTTTCGGTGGAAGTTTGCATGGTATGTTAATTTACATAATTTTTTTTTTAGTTTTATCATTCTCTTATTTTAGAAGTTACATGGGGCACACATTTTACCACTTTGGAAGTGTCTCACGCGCAAACCATTAAGTTTAGAAAAAAATGATATTAAACCTGAATATAATTTTTGAAGACCTATCCATAAATAACCCACACGTATAGGTTTGATGAAGAAAATATTTTTGAGTTTCAGTTCTAAGTATGGGGACCCCTAAAATTTATTGTTCTTTTATTTTTGTGTGAAATCTTAATGCGGTTCACAGAATACATCTACTTACCAAGTTTCAACAATATAGTAGGCTGTGACATACGGACGGACAGACAGACAAACATGACGAATCTATAAAGGTACCGTTTTTTGTCTTTGGCAACAAATAAAATAAATACTAGTATGGCTGACAAGGTTAACCAAATCAACTTAACCACAAATGCTTATGTTTTTATTGATGGTTATTATGTTATAATGTTACTTGACTAATACATTTATTATTATTTTTAAGGAAAATAACTTTCCTTGTGTGTTTTAATAAGACAACTCCCGCATTAAGTATACACATCCTGCGTAGCGGGGGACTTAACAAACTACATGGAACAATCACAAAGAACACCCAGATTCAGAACAACTATTTGTGGATCACATAAAGTGTTGTCCCATGTGGGATTTGAACTCACAACACTTGGGCAGTAGGTAAAAACGGCGTGTCGACGGCTTAAACCACTAGGCCAAACGTGTAAAAAATATATTTATTATCAAGTATGATAATATTCATGAACTTCGCATTAACTTTATGTCGTTTTTGGCGCAATACTAACATCATTTTTCTTCTTTATAAAACCCATTATTTTTAATTTTACTTTCGCAACGTTATTTTACATTTTACCGGACAGAATTTTAAATTATTATACTGCCTAGTATATTCTATAATAAGTGTTTTCAACACTAGGAACGAGCTTGTTTAAAGCATTTTTAAAAAGTTTTAACAGTTAGTTTTCCATTTTTAATTATAGTAATAAGAAAAGGCGGCCATTTATATACAATTGCGTGTGCTCTAATAAGAACTAAATGTAAGTAAATACTGATAAATACAATATTTAGATATTACACTGGCTCGGTGGTACAGTGGTAGCGTATGCGACTGCTATGCTTGAGGTCTCGAGTTCGATTCCCAGGTCGGATAAAATGTTTGTATGATTTGCAAATATTAGTATTTTTGATGTAATAGGCGGGCAAACAAGCTGATGCATCGCCTGATGGTAAGCGATTACCGCCGCCCATGGACACCTGCAAACACCAGAGGCGTCACAAGTGCGTTGCCGGCCTTTGGGGGATGGGGAGGGAAGATAGAGAAAGGGGGTTTGGGTTATGGGCCTCCGGCATCCTCACTCACTCGGTGAAACATAGCGCAAGCACTATTTCACACCGGTTTTCTGTGAGGCCGTGGTATCACTCCGGTCGAGCCGGCCCATACATGCCGAAGCGTGGCTCTCCAACGGTAGAGTAGAGTAGAGTATTAGTTTTGGAGTTTGGGTGTTTTCTATGTATAATATATATTTATATATATATTTACATATAATAGGTATAAATGTAAGTATTCTATCAGTCAGGTATAAGTACAGGATCTGCTTAGTTTGAAGTTAAATGGCGTTGCGTGTGAAATGTCTGAAATATATATATATATATATTATAGATCTTCCGTAATCTATCAGTGACTTACTATTTGCTGTGTTTTTTTGAGGAGAAGTGTCAAATTCTTATTTATGATTTCCCATAAACCATTTAGTTGTAGAATTGAGAAGTAAATATTGATGAATCAATAGCGTGTATTATTTTTATATTTTCTAATTTATATTATATATCTATTATCAGCTTATCGCAGTCCACTGCTAGACATATACTGCTCCAATTGGCTTCTCGCATTCAACTCCTGCTAGGGCCCTAGCGGCTCAAATATCTTTAACCGGATCTGATTTGTGTACAAAATTTTAAATCCACTTTGGTTTTGCCAATATGTTTTTAAGTATATTAGCAATTACAGACGTATAGATGCAAATCTATACAAATAAATAAAATTGGAGTGTCTGTTTGTAATATTAAAATAACAGCTTTTTAATCAATATATATAATACACGATACATACACCAAAAATGTAGTTAAAAAATGTCTCTCTGTCTATCTGTCTGTTTGTTCCGGGTGATCTCTGGAACGGCTGGACGGATTTCGACGGGACTTTCACTGGCAGGTGGCTGATGATCCAGGGAGTAACTTAGGCTACTTTTTTTAGACTAACTTTGTCCCGCGGCGTTACTCGCGGTACAAAAATAACCGCGGGTAACACCGCGGGGTTCAGCTAGTGTAATCATATAAGTGTTACGTATTTCATTTAAACGTTTCTGTATCAGGGAATAAAATTAAGCCTAAAAACGTCAGCAACGGTATCTATACTAATATATAAAGCTGAAGAGTTTGTTTGTTTGTTTGAACACGCTAATCTCAGGAACCGCTGGTCCGATTTGAAAAATTCTTTCGGTGTTGGATAGTCCATTTATCGAGGAAGGCTATAGGGTACATACATCACGCTACTACTAAAAGGAGCGGAGCAACAATGAAGAATGTTTCAAAAACGGGGGAAATTTTCACGCTGCGGGCAATATAAGGCGCAAACGACGTTGCGTGGGTCAGCTAGTTAAATATAAAAAGAACAGTAAAAATTACTTTTAAAAATGTTTTTTTTTAACTAAGTATAATTGAAAAAAAAAAACTAAAAAAACACGCTTACAAAAGTTGGTTGCGAACAAACACACATAAAAGTGAAGCAAATAAGAGCGGGCTACAAAGGAGAGGCACAGCAGATTTCTACCTAGATATTTAATAAAATGTCATCAGATTACAAAACAGAGTGTCTTACACAAAGTCTTATCTATCTCAAAAAAAAACTTCTGTACTGATTGACTGAGACTGCGGTAACTCTATTTAGATATGGATGGGTTCATAGAAAAGGTATTAATCAATTATATTATTTAAGTGCAGCTACTGCTGGCTTAAAATAATATACTATACTAATATCGACTGCCTCGTTGGTCTTGCGGTTGGCGTGTGCGACTGCTGATCATGAGGTCTCGGGTTCGATTCCCGGGTCGGACTAAATGTTTGTATAATCTACAAATATTTGTTTCGTAGTTTGGGTATTTTCTATGTATAATATGTACGTATTTACAAAAAAAGTAAATTTGTATCTGTATCAGTTGTCTAGTACCCATAACACAAGGTCTGCTTAGCTTGGGAATAGATGGCGTTGTGTGATAGATGTCCGAAATATTTATAAAAAAAAAAATATATATACTATACATTAGTATATCTGGCTTTTGCACGTGGTTTTGCTCGTGTGTATTTCAATTATCGTGGTACAGAGTAGCCTTTGTTGTTTCAAATGTATGCCAAATTTCATTGAATTGGAGGAGTGGTTAAGTAATATATTCCACTATACATCTAAAATTTTATATAACTGTTCACTTAAAAATAACTTGTTTACTTTATATTAATCATATATTTAACAACATCACATAAAGTTTAACACTAGAGTTCACAACAGCGAAGAGGTTTGAGGGCGACGAGATAGAAAATCTTAAGTAGCGTAGTTCTGGGAGCGAGCGAGCACGTAAACACCAACTTGAAAAAGCATTATTAAAAGCGTAAAGAGAGAGTGCCAAGGAACCACATTGATTCTCAACGACTACCATTTAATTTACAAGGGTCATATTACCACCATTGAGCCGGAAATCCATTACCGGGCGGCACGACAAAATAATTTTAATTTTCTTTTCGTTTTATCTTCTCGATACATTGCACTTTGGGAAAAGGTTTTGACACTTTGCAATATTTTGTGGAGGTAAAATCTAGTTTCGTTAAAATGAATAAAGAATAAATTCTTTCTAGTTTGATTATAATACTGTTATGTTAGAATATGTGAAGAAGTCACCTTTTGCCTGCGGCTTCGTCTGCGCGTAAATCGGTTATCGTTGTAATTTTTTTGTTGTTATTATATAGCCATGATACTAACTACTTACGTCTCTATAATATTAATTAGTATTTATTTTATTTATTTATTTTTATTTATTTATACATCATGCACATTTGGTGCATCGGCGGACTTAATGCCCAAGGCATTCTCTACCAGTCAACCAATGGGTGATGCAGAGAAGGCAGGAAGTAGGTGCATTTTGGTTGTAATGTGTGTGAGAATATAGAAACTAAATATTATACCGAACGAATATAATATATATATATATATAAATAAATAGTAACATATCTCTAATATAATACATACATATATTTTCTCAAATAAATACATACATATAGATTAATTATAAAGGTAGATAATATTTATGAAGCAAATGATTCTGCCAATTGTTTTAAAAAGTGCTGCTTTACTTTTGCCTTGAACTTGAAGGTATTAGGGGCCATTCTGATCTCGAGAGGGAGCTCATTCCAAAGAAGAACGGACTGTACAACAAAGGAAGAGCCAACAAACTCAGACGTATGAGACGGACAACGAAGAAGAAGATTATTAGAAGACCGTAGGTTTCTTTCGTGATTGCTACACAAGAGCTGAAAGTTTGAGTTTAAATATGTTGGCGAAGTTGGGTTATTTAAAGTAGAATATAGAACAGTGAGAGCACGCAATTTTCGACGTAGACGAATTGGTAACCAGTTAAGCTGCGAGCGGAAAGAGGACACATGGTCATATTTGCGGAGGTTATAGACAAATCGAATGCAGTTATTAAGAAGACGGTCTAATTTATCGAGAAGGTCTGCATTCAGGTCATAACAGCACACGTCACCATAGTCGATTACGGGGAAGATAAGGGTGTGGACAAGCATAATCTTAGTTTTTGGGGGAAGGAAATTTTTCAGGCGGTAAAGTACCCGAAGAGTACCAGTGACCTTCTGGCACTGATTTGCGACTTGCTCACGCCAAGTAAGTGTGCAATCGAGGTGTAAGCCCAGATCCTTTACAGACCGGCAAATAGGTATAGGAGTTCCGTTAAAAATAACAGCCGGAAGAGTTCCGGTGTCTATTCTACTCATCAATCGGTGGCTTCCAATTACAATAGCTTGACATTTTGTCGGGTTAACTGATAAGCCAAACCTACTAGACCACTCATTAATTGTTTGCAGGTCTCTGTTGATCATGTCTACTGCGGACGAGATATCTTCAGCCTTACTTTGCGAATAAAGTTGTAGATCATCGGCATACAGATGATACGCACAATGAAGTTCCAGGGTTAGAAGATTAATATATACAGAGAATAATAAAGGAGAAAGAATACCGCCTTGAGGTACACCAGAGTCAAGATTACACCAGTCCGAAAAGGATTCGTCGACCCGAACAGACTGCTGGCGACCCCGAAGATACGAGGAGAACCATAGTATTGATGTGTGTTTATTGACAAGCCTTTTAAAAATATTTTTTAATATTTATTTAGTAAATAAATTGAGCTTACCTATTGCTTAGTGGTTCGTCTACTAATCTGTGGGTGTCTTTACACAAAAAGTTTAAATTATAGATAGACAGGAGAACTATCTGTCTCACACTATGTTCAATAACTCCGAAAATAGAGAGGGAAAATCTTTCCATAATTATTAAATAAGGCTAAGAACACTGTAGAACTAGACAAATTATTTTTTATAGCGTAGTGATGATAATAACGTTTTATCCTTAAAGTAATTATCTTGACAATATTACCTTGAACGTATAGAAGACAAAATAATTATGTTTGTTGTCAACTTTGAAATTAATATAAGAGTGTCTTCATTTTTAGAATAATTACATATTAACCTATGTTATATTAGCTTGAAAAGCAACCCTAAAATGATTTGAGAAAAGGTTCCAAGGATGGGATATGCTAATTTTATGCTTAACTATTATTAAAAATGTATGTATATTTTAAGTAAACTAAAAACGATTAAAATCAAGAACATAAGAATCAAAAAATAATACGTACAATAAATGCACAAAAAAATATTTTATTCTTAACTTTTTCTTTTGATGTAGTGGCAGCAGGGTCGTAATCTTAAAATGTACTTTTGATATTTCATCTAATGACGCTTGAGACAATTATAAATTGATTAGCAATGTCACAGTTCTAGAGTATAGTATTTTTCTAGAGGTTTCTATCAATTGCCGACTTCTGAGTGCAAATTAACAACGGTAGATGCGAGGGACTATTCGTAATATATATTAAGCTCTTCTAGAAATAGTAGGAATAGTACACATCCATCGATTAAAGAACAAAAAACACCCTTACAGAGAAATTAAAGCACTTAAATAAATTTGTGATGTCTATTTAAGACAATTATTGTAAACTAGCTGAACCCCGCGGTGTTACCCGCGGCTATTGTTGTACCGCGAGTAACGCCGCGGGACAAAGTTAGTCTAAAAAAAGTAGCCTAAGTTACTCCCCGGATCATCAGCTACCTGCCAGTGAAAGTCCCGTCAAAATCCGTACAGCCGTTCCAGAGATTACCCGGAACAAACAGACAGACAGACAGACAGACAAAAAAATTTTAAACTACATTTTTGTTATATGTATCGTGTATACATACATATGCATTGATTAAAAAGCTGTTATTTTAATGTTACAAACAGACACTCCAATTTTATTTATTTGTATAGATTATGCAGTCGACGTGAGAAAAATAAGTTATTCCAAGGTCCTTTTGGACATACCTATCACATAAAAACAATTCGCTAAATTTAAAGTGTTCACAGTTGTCTCCAAGACAAATTAGTCACTAAAGGGAGTGGAGTTTCATTATAAAAAATTTCAAAAAGAGAGGTTGTTTGCATGCGCTGCGCAAACGGTGAAAGTTACATCTAACAATAATATTTTTTTTATATATAGACTAGCTGAACCCCGCGGTGTTACCCGCGGTTATTGTTGTACCGCGAGTAACGCCGCGGGACAAAGTTAGTCTAAAAAAAGTAGCCTAAGTTACTCCCCGGATCATCAGCTACCTGCCAGTGAAAGTCCCGTCAAAATCCGTCCAGCCGTTCCAGAGATTACCCGGAACAAACAGACAGACAGACAGACAAAATTTTTTTTAACTACATTTTTGGTATATGTATCGTGTATACATACATATGCATTAAGTAAAAAGCGGTTATTTTAATATTACAAACAGACACTCCAATTTTATTTATTTGTATAGATGTATAGATAAAACACAGATCCATCAACAATTTAGCGCACCATCTCGAAACTAACATAAATGAGCAGAGCAATTGCGGAGCCTAGCTAAAACTATTGGAACTAGATTGCTTTAGGATAAGTTTTGGATTGATATCGTTCATAAAAAGTTTTTTCAGTAGCCTCAATCACTAAAATGCGTTTATTAATAATACTATAAAACTTAGAAGACAACACACGCATGATCCATATTTGCAGGTATATAAAGGAACAGTTTACAAAACAATAACCTCACTACAAAAATTACAACTACCCGACTGCTTTTGATAAACTTTACATAACCTAAATCATCCGGGCCATTGTTACAAAGGTATTGACACCTCATTTATAAAATCGGTTCAGGAGTTCAGTTCCACCGTAATGACTACCATTACGGTGGAACATACAAACAAACATAGACTGCCAAAACTAATACTCTTTTAAATACCCTGTAGTCGGGTAAAAATAATACGGACATATGTAGGAATCTCTGTAAAATAAACCGAATAATTAGTTCTTCTGAAAAAGAAATAAATTTATGTTAAGAATGGTAAATATATTTTACTAGCCGACCCACGCAACGTCGTTTGCGCCTTATATTGCCCGTAGCGTGAAAATTTCCCCCGTTTTTGAAACATTCTTCATTGTTGCTCCGCTCCTATTAGAAGTAGCGTGATGATATATACCCTATAGCCTTCCTCGATAAATGGACTATCCAACACCGAAAGAATTTTTCAAATCGGACCAGCGGTTCCTGAGATTAGCGTGTTCAAACAAACAAACAAACAAACTCTTCAGCTTTATATATTAGTATAGATAGTAAACATTTCAACCCAAAAAAATACTGTTTCCGAGAGCTAAATTTAAACCTTTTGGATTAGTGAAGCTACAATCTAAAGTTAGTATTGCATAAAAACACTTGATAAACATTTTTTCAGGTATCTGTCATTATAAACGAAATGAGAAAAAATTATGGGAATGCCAACCATTTTCTAATTGATTCATTTTGTGGTACCGGGTAAAAAACGAAAAATGTATTTAATCTCAACTTGGCTTAGGCGAATTAAACGAAAATATTCGGCGTTCCGAAATCCCGCACGAAGCCATTAATCGTTTTGATGTCACAGTATGGGACATTTAGTGTGACCCTTTTTATGCGACAACCTTTCCCGATTTACGTCCCTAATCACCAAATACCGAACGACGAAAACTGAAACTCACGCGTTCATGTGACTGACCGTGTTGAATCGGTCAGTTACTGAAAGCTACCAGTTTATTGTGAAAGATTCCACGCATGACGTTTTAGAATATGAGTCACTGTTTATTGCGTGAATCGACACATCGGCATTTTCATGATTTATTACTCATTGGTATTAGAGTCCTCGATTTCCAATCAATGGCTTTGGTTGGTGATAACTTTTTAAAATGTGATCTGAAATAAACGTTAAAGTGAATTTACATTAATATGGGACAAATAAGTAAATAGTGGAGCGCAATTTTTGGTTATGGAAGCAAAGACACAATTAATGAAAGTAGATCAATTGCTATAAAATTCAGTAACATCAGCAATTTCCACATTTTGTTTGTGCAAGCCTGACCCAATTTAAACCAATTTGAAACGCCAATTTCGACCTGTATTTCTTCTGATTGTATTTGGCTATCGTTGAATATAAAGCTGATCCAACTGTTCACTGTATTGTTTATGAAGGGCCCTGCAAAGTGTCAGTTAATTTATTCTTGTAATTTCCCAATTACAAGAATACAATAATTAATCTGATTGAGATTAGGTCATTTCGTTGGAAGAATAAGTATTTATCAAGTTGAATTACACCAAAAACTACTAGAACTAAACATTTGCCATTTGCCATTGCTAAGTAATTAAGTCAATATTAAAATTAATAAAGCATAAGGCTTCACAGATATCATAAAAATACTCCATTCTGATTCACTATGATCGTGTTTAAAATAAAGCTTTTTACCCATTCTAGCGATTTCATACATTTGTATTTCTTGCCCATGACAGGTCAGCTGCAAGGATCAGGGTACAGTGAACAAGAGCCAGAGTTTCTTTCTCCCCTTGAGAATTTAACAGTAGCCCAAGGCAGAGATGTGCAATTCACTTGTACAGTTCATCACATGGGGCCATATAAGGTATGAAAAATATTCCATTGAATTTCATTTATACCGTGTCCTTTACACCGCTAGCTTAGTTGTAAGTATATTTAATACGTTAATATTAGTTGTGTTTATTTAGGAACATTACAAGTTATAATAGCTGTTAAACAACATACAAAGTTTCATAAACTATTGTCGTAAATTGAAAACTAAACATGTATCTAGTTGGCAACTTTTAGATTAATGTACTTAAGATTTATCAATTTCGAAGTATTTTTTAAAGTAAATAGATTTGTAATTTACTTTAGAGTTTTTTTTATTATAGGACTTTTGTATTGAGTGGATTAAATGGAATAGTATTCATTAGAGGTTATATAGCAGCCTTTGAAAGTGGGGATGTGTTGGCTAAGTGATCTCACTTATATCCCGTAGTGTCGTACTTTTGTACGACTTTCACGAAATTCCTCTGTCAAGTAACATTTGCTGAACTCATAGGATTGTAGTTAAACAAATATCCTGGTAAATCTAAAATCTACATCAAAACAGGTGAAACATTTCTTAACCGTTACCGTTCCTCTTGAAATAAAATTAGTTTTAAAGCACTTTTGGCTCGTCTGGGCACTGGTATTATAGACGTCAGAAGAGTATACTAGTTAAATTTCAATGAAGAAAGTCACGTGGTTGCTTACTCTGATGTTAAATTAAATTTCAAGAAATGAATAAGCATTATGACTATTATGTAGTATGACACTATTAAAATATATTAAATCACTATATTATCAGTACAGCATTCATTGTCCATGTGGTGACGTTTTAAGAATATGGAGTGTCACTTCTACTATTTATCACATGGGTATCATAAAAGGCAACTAAGGGAGCAAATTACGCGGGAAAACATCACCGCAAAGAGAACGAAACACTTGCAACAAATCCCATACCAACACATCTGGGCAGTATGTTAAGGTAGACAAAAACTAACGGGAGGATTATGTTCACCAGGAGACTGTTAAAATGTGTTGGTGACTATTATACAGTATAATTTCAAAGTTATTATGATTGTGCAGGTGGCATGGTTAAAGTCGGACACGAAGATAATAATTGCAGTACAGACTCATATGGTGTCGCTCAATCCACGGCTGTCTGTTACACATAACGGGCACAATACCTGGAAGCTGTATATCAATAGCGTCGAACCTGAAGATTCTGGGACCTATATGTGCCAGTTAAATACCTCCCCTATGAAGAGCCAGGTAAGTTCTACTTTTGCATAAATTGAATTTCAGAAGTAGTAGAAATAGGAAATGAATTGTTGACAGGGTTTTATAAAAATTAAAACAGTATAGTACAAGACTGGATGTCGGCAGTTTAAGACCGTCAGAGGTGGAAAGTATGGAAGAGGCCTACGTCCAAAACTGGATCGAAAGAGGCTGAGATAGATAGATAGTTTTTGATGGGAAAATAGACTTAAGTAGACAGATTTTAATAACAAATTGAACTACAACGTAGACATTTTATTAGCTAGAGGAAAACATTGAGTATACCAGTATTTTTATATCTAAAAATGAGAAATTAACACAAGCCCATTAGAAATTTTTGCAATTTTTTATGTGACGTATTTTCAGTCTCGCGAATATTCAAAATCTAAAACAATTACTATTGTACCTATATTTTTCTAACTGTTATCATTTATTTTATTTTTATTATACAAATAAATGTTATGTCCGAGGATTACGTACCTGAGGACTACATTTTCTAAAACAGACCATGAATAAGTGTTTACTTAAGAACGATCGATCGGTTAAATCTCACATATTAATATTCTGGTTACACTGTACAAAGACTACCTGGAGTTCAAATATTCGTATGTAAATATTACCGGCCGCCGGTACTATTAAATCTCAAAAATATATCATAACCTGATATTTTTTTTAATGTATGAACTTGCCAAAATGCCTCTGCCTTTGCCTGATGGACAGGCAGGATTGGCAGGCCCATACATAAAAAAACAAGAGAGATGGTCACCATACTCATTGCGAATGCAGACAATGCAGCATGGTGACCCACACCATGGCAGCCTAGTGATGCTTCTGCATCATTGGGCTTCCGGTCACGCAATCACCAACGAAGCACGACAGAACGAACGCTGTCATTTTAAGTTGATCTTCTGTGCGAGGGTAGTACCGCCCCGGTCGAGCTGAAACCAGCATGGCTCTAACTACCTTGGAAATATTTTTATTAAAAACAAATGCTTGTTAAATTTGGTGTCTTCCTTCTCTTCACTTGACAAACTTAACAAACCTGGAATATCAGTTTCTTCCATTTTTTTAGTAACACGTATATCAAGTGTATTATTAATATGAATAATCCATCACATCGACTACTTCATGATAGTCAATCATTTTTATTAACATGGTTTATTTGACAGCTCCAATGATTACAAATAGTTTCCAGCTAAGCGTCAAGCATTGCAGCCTCCGTGGCTAATATTGAAATTTATGCAATCGATACGAATCGCCAGCTTGCATCGTGTCCACGAAATCACATGCTGAACGTTCGATCAGACGAATTTAAATCCGTATTCTTTCTTTCTTGTTTCTATTTTCCATATATACTAAATGTTTGAAAGCCGGCTATGGCTACATAAGTAATATGAATTCTCTTGGGTTGAGCAGATACACAGTGAAGGGTTACAAACATAGAACAAATATATATATATATATATATTCTACTGTTCTGTGGTTACAAATCAAGTGTCTCATTTATGATGTTAGTTAGAATTATTCATGTTATTGTAATATTTAGTACTTTTAACGTAATGACGAATGTTTTTACGGACATATAAATTCAAACAGAAATACTTGGATATACTCTCCAGTGCATTTACAATATGTGAACTACCTCTTGATTTCCGAGCATAGAAAATAATAATAAAAAGAAGCTGTTAGATAGGGATTGATTGTGTTATTTGGCTACCAGTTTGGTAATGAAGTCAGTTTTTTAAAGTTCACTTTAACCAAAGGAGTCTCAGATTTTTTTTATATTATAGTCGGGCAAACGAACAGACGTATCACTTGATGGTAAGCGATAACCGCCGCCCATGGACACCCGTATCACCAGAGGCTTCACAAGCGCGTTACCGGCCTTTGGGGGATTAGAGGGAGATAGGGGGAGGGATTGGGATGTGTAGATTCCATAAAAGGTGCTAAATATTCATGTAATTTCTAACTCAAATAAGGCAGATTATATTACATAAGTATAGTGATCGCCGACACCTCGTTTGTGGAGACAATATCTACGAGCAAGTTGTATAATACTAAAGTTTTCATATCAGTTGTTGTACTTTTGTTAGAACCTCTAGCTAGAGAACAAACAAAAACTTTCCTCATTATATCAATGGCGTGATAAAATGTATGATCATCTCAATTGACAATCAGATGCCGGCTCATATAAATAGTAAATTTCATTTTTAATCAGCACAAAATCAAATTTAAAATATTAATAAATTTCAACGTGCAATATCAGCCGAGTAATCTCATCAACACGTCATGTCAAAATGTAGAGAAAATTGTTATAGCAAAGCGCCATTCCTAACGTGCCAGTCGTCGACTATGTAACTTTGATACAATATTGTTATTACTGAAGCCCGTGGCTTACCTGCCCCTCTGTCTCTGCGTACACTGTGTTCTCTACATTATTCACAGTACGTGTAATCTGTACGTTAGGCTTGTGGAAGTGAGTGTCTTTCAGACTTATACGGGCGTTACTGAACGCGAATGTTTCGTTTACCCCTGATTTACGTTGATGCTTTCTATTTATTGCGCTTATAAGTTCTAGCAAGTAACTTTAGTTGAAGACGTCGGAAAACTTCCGCTGTTTGTTTTTTATTAGTACTTTCATGATAATTTCACGATACGATTTGAGGTTATATCGCTTTATTGTACACCAGATGCATTACAAGGTAAGCTTAAAATTAAAGAAATACAATTGGCGGCCTTATCACCCGGAGGCAATCTCTTACAGGCAACCGTTTAACGTAAGTGTTTTAACTATTCATATATGTAAATATATGAATAGTTTAAACACTTACGTTAAATTGATTTTCAACATGTTCAACATGTTAATTAAAAAATATACTAAACCCCGTTCTTGTTCTGGCTTCAACATAAATCAGCAAAATTTTACAATGCATTAGTACCCAGGGTTAAATTTTGAAGTTGACAAAATACTATTTCAACTTGTCTTGTAGTTAATATACTACTTTTGTTTTGTACTAACAAAAATATTTTAAGACTTAATATATTACTCGTACTAATGTGTAAGTAATTAGCTATTGAAAAATGAAATAAAATAAATAAAACCACTTAGAAGTAAAGAAATTAAAAAAAAAAATTGTAAGAAAACTGTGAATACCAGGAAAATTAGATTGAAAGATCTTCTTTTTCTTTCATACCACTCGAAGTGTAGCAAAAATAATCATATTACCTCTGATTTGGTATAATAGCTGACTTTTGAACATAATATACTTTATTTTATGTTTAAGATTTACTTTACATCATTTTTTTAAGGAAATCTCGCTCGTGTTTTAATTATAAGAACACACTAGTACTACATAATATTGTTTTATCCGTATTAAAGTCTCGAAAATTACAAATTGCACAAGAAAGGAGTGGTCTAGGAACATCTTCAAGCTTTTCAGTATACATTTACATATAGCTTTCTTGTAGATTTTTAAATTTTAAAATACGTTAAGTTGTTTATACGAAATAAGGTTTATGTGATATTGAAATTAAGTATGTTAGTTATACCGAAAAAAAAAACTAGTCTGTTCAGAATGATGTCACACTTATTAAGTTATTTACCTTTTGAGGCGTGTAGTAGACATAAGATCACCCCTGGGGTGCTTGTGGAATTTTGTTAAGTCGTGCGTGGAATGCACGCGCTTGCCAAAGGGAGCCAGTGGAATGTCACCGCGACATCTTCATGCGACAGACAACTTTCGAAATGTACCACACTGTTTATAATATGTTGTAAAGCGCCAAAACACACCTTTTGGTTGCAGACATTTTGGTATGATAGTTACTATGAAACACGTACGTACGTTTAATTTTAAGTCTCTCAGTTCAGAGGTAAGTAGTATAAGGTGAAATCTAAATAGGTTTTACAGTTGCTAAAGCGCATTTTTAATTCTTTGCTTTAATTTCTTCCCACACAAAAGAAAGAGAAAGATACAAGAGTAGCATTGTCATTACATTCGTAATAGGATTAATACAAAGTATTAAATCGTTCTAATTGTATTTATGAATAGGGATTTAGTCATAGAGTCATGTCATAGTCATGGAGATTAAAATATTGAAAAAAAGAGTAGACTCAGGAATAAAATTATTTCTATGGAATGATTTGTATTGTATAGTAGGTTTTATAAAATACAAAGACTACACACACATTCCTATATTAATGAGTACTCATATAGTTGGAAAAATCGCATGTTTATCTATACTAATATATAAAGCTGAAGAGTTTGTTTGTTTGTTTGTTTGTTTGAACACGCTAATCTCAGGAACCGCTGGTCCGATTTGAAAAATTCTTTCAGTGTTAAATAGCCCATTTATCGAGGAAGGCTATAGGCTATATATCATCACGCTAGGACCAATAAGAGAAGAGCACCAATGAAAAATGTTTCGAAAACGGGGGAAAATTATCACGCTACGGGCAATAGAAGACGCAAACGCGGTTGCGTGGGTCGGCTAGTAATGTTATAAACACTTTAAAATTAAATTAATAAAAAATATAGAGCCAATTTTTATTTAAAACTGAATACATAACATTTGGGCTCCGTAACAGCGCCGTAATATGATACCTATTAAAGTAAATAACATTATTTTAAAAAGTGTGAGTAAACATAAAGAAACTAAAATGAAAGAAGTGAAAATTGCTAAATTTATTTTCTTTATAGGGTAGACCTTTTAAAGAAGCAAATTACGTGAGCAACAATTGACTTTGAATGAGAGTACCTTGATACCGTACAAAGGAGACCGTTGTTCAGACAGTTCGGGAGATGTACATTTTGTTCCCTACACGAGTCTCGTGTTTGCTTAGGTTCACTATTACGAGAACTGGTAAAATGCCCTTTTGTATTTGCTTTAGTCGTGACTAATACCTCTTAAGTGCTTAAGTAAAGAGGTAAACTACATATTAACACCACATTATTTTTGTTAGTAATAGAGGATGCTAAAATGAATGTTTTTAACATGCGTTTTGTGTAAGGGAAATGAGAAAAAATGTTAATTTCATGCAGTTAGTAGATAGATCATTCTCTAAATTATAATGTAATATTTTTGAATCATGTGTGAAATAAATTTGTAACATAAATTGTGGATTTTTTATCTGTTACAATTAACAAAAAGCTCCGAGCCTGCTGTTGCCAATCTAGGTTGCGAGTTACATGATTGTGAGTTTCACTGTGTCAAAGTCTGTCGATTGACTTTTAAATCAAACGATTGATTTTACTGTCACTTGAAATGTCGCTTCACCATTGTTTTGTAGTGCAGTTCGAATGAATGAAAGGAAGGTTGAATATATCTTTCTTTTTAGTTTCGTAAAACTCTGACAACGGACTTTTTTCTATTGTTCGAAAGATTCAAGTTAACCGCTTTCAATAATCCTTAACGATTAGTATACGGCGTTCAACCATGGGAGAGCCACGCTTCGGCACGAATGGGCCGGCTCGACCGTAGTGATACCATGGCCTCACAGAAAACCGGTGTGAAATAGCGCTTGCGCTGTATTTCATCGAGTAAGTGATGATACCGGAGGTCCATACCCAACCCCAGCCCCCAAAGGTCGGACCACTTGTGACGCCTCTGGTGTTGCAGGTGTACATGGGCGGCGGTAATCGCTTACCGGTGACACACCTGCTCGTTTGCCACCTGTAACATAAAAAAAATATTGACATACCAAATGCATAATGTCACTTTAACCCAAATTGTTTATTGAATTAGTATTCTTTGTAGTTGTGATACAGAAACGATAATTAAATCGAGGTATCAAAATGAAAGTTTCTCATCATACACACAAGCATTATCTTATTTCATGGGCCATTAAATATTACGAAAATTGCCTTCATCACACAAATATAAACAATGGAGTTATCGCTCATCATTCATGGAGGGTCGGATTTAGGCAATTAAATAAATATTGACCTACTAATTGTTTTTGCTGCATTGATGGGAAGCCTTGTTGACAGAGGCTGTGATGAACGACCGTTTTTGTAATCCAACCCTTTTTTCTCCCTTCACTAAGAACGCGAGCAATACGCTAAAGTACCTTTCAAAAAGGAATAAAACATTTTTCTATCAATCAACCAAATTTTACAACTTTCAAACTTGTTCGCTCAAATAAAACCCATTCACAATTTCAAACAGTTTTAATAGAAAATACTTTGCATAACTTAAATAAAAGCAATTTTGTAATTACAAATCAATATGGCGGCAGTTTGTAAGGCTGCCGGGCTATATTAAATTTAAGAATTTAACGATTCAGAACGGCCTTAAATTTAATGTAGGTACCTAGGTTTTTACGTGCCGTACAACGGGAAGTCTATACGCGAGCGTATAAATAAGCCTTCAGCTGGCTGTTAGTGCCGAAGGGTATTTTCAATATGGGTAATTTCGCCTGGAACACAAATACTTTAGCAGCTTTATTGCATACTCGAGGATTAACTCGGTATATGAGCGTTGAAATACGAGAGCTTTTGGCTTCCAGTTACATACAAAAACTCTTGGTATTTTATCTTAATTACTTAGAAATCTTTGCGAGAGAAAATCCCTACCCTTATGTTGTCCATCGTCGCGTAGCTTTATGAGCGGATTACTTTTATGACCGGGATTAAAGTCCCGTTTGCGAAATGTTTACAGCGTGAACTCGCTGCCTGTTAGATGGTATATGTTCTCATACTAGCTTTAGGTCACAGTTTTTAAATGGTCGCTACAATGTATAGTGTACGTTACTTTCAATATCGTCTGAAAAATAAAGCTAATTTGATTTTGGACTATGAAAACAAATCTGAAACGCAAAATTTTTAAGACAAATAAATCGCTCCGTCACCTCAGAGAATAATATTTGAGGAATGTTCACAACGAAACCTTTATAATTTCACAGAAAGATAAAAAACCTTTTTTGTATTTGAGAAGGTCAGCGGCAGTAACTTTACATTGTGGATCCGAATTTACTAGCCGTCCTGTTCTTCTAAAAATACAAAAATTATAACACGCTCTCTTAAGGGTGTAATGGAACATACGCTGGAAGATTGCTCTGCATGGGGGTGTAAACGTGAAGCCCTAGTCGAACAAATTGAACGCGACCATTTCATTTCATTATTAAAAGAAAACAACTGAATATCGATGTTAGTGATTCAAATATATTTTAAACGAATGTAGCTGATTATTTAACGAGACCCAAAAACATTAACTAAATAATCCAGTTCAAGAAATAATTTAATAATTTACAACTTTTTAATAGATTTAAACCTTTAATTTTAATTTAACTCCAGAAAAATAACTTAATCAGTCAAATTATTTTTCTTGAGTTAATGAAAAAACGCTTTCAATCCAATGAAACTTTAAAGTTTATACGATATCCATCTATACGTTTAGAAACTCCGAAACACTACAAAAATTTGATAAACTTCTTTTTTGTATCAGGGTTATAAATATATGGCAACTTAATAATAAATGTAATAAAACTTAATAAATATACTTTGTTACGTATTCTAAAAACTAATTGAGCACAATTGTGTTATCAGCTTGAATAATTATTAGACGAAGAAACAGATTTGATCACAAAGTCAATTTACATAGTAAAAAAGGAAACAAATCGGTCTATACGCTAAGGAGCCATAATGCCACAGACAGAGATAGATACACGTGAAACTTATAACCCCAACGTATTTATGTCGGAGTTGAAAAGTAGACTTAATTTTAAAGCGTTTTCGGTGGCAGTTTGAAAAAGTGTTCCGTCCGTGAGTGTTTTTACTCACGACAGTAGCACAACACTAGCAATGCAGAATATTAAAAGGTATGAGAAAAAAAAATTGTGTCGGTGGCATAAAATTACTACTACTAGAAGACTACTGTAATTTCAAAATATCGTCGAACCATATATATTTTCTAAGTTTGAAATTGAATTTGAACTACTTTATTAATAGAACAAGCTCATATTTCATATATAACAAGATGATCACACAAATGAAGTTGTTACATATCTGAATGTATACCCAACAACAGCGTAGAATCCCCGCCTCTGCTAAGGAGCTTCATTCTTGGCACCATAAACACATTCTTCGACACATAGTTGCCTCGTGATGTCGCAACTAAGGCCCGCCTTTACAAACATTTAGTTATACGCCGACAAAGGAATTTATGCTAAGGAATTCCATCTTGTAAAATTTGAATCTATTGTACATGTATATAATTATTTCGCCATGAATATAAAGCTGAAGCTTTAAAGCAACCACCTGAAATCCCGGTACTTCAATTAATTGTGGCACGCTTAGCTTGCTATTTGAAATTTACGATATCTTCTAACTGGATTAATTACACTTAAAGCTTATAGCGTATAGTTAATATTGTCTGAAACTATTTTATTTGGAGTAAAATAGAGATAAAATCTTATTTTAAGTTTTTCAACTTGCTTGGTTAGAGCTTTTTCAGCTGAATAATGTATTTTTGGATTACTATATTATTCATGTTTGTGCTTTGGCATTATATGGTAGTAGATTGCATAAAGATTTTAATAATGACGATAGCTACAAAATATAATAAAAATATACTAAATCTTAAATCTCCAAACTGAGTACCTACTTCTTTTGTTTTGAATGTAAAGTGTTTTTTAATTTTTTACAAAGAAACATTTTTGTAAGTCACAGTTCATAGTGGCTTGTATAAAGTGATAACATGAGCGTGTTTTTTTTTTCATGCGATCTCAACATTCGAGATATTTCTAAATAACGCAGCAGATATTCTGTGTCGATGCTAATATTTTAGCACTGCCGCTGGGTAGCAACTTACGCTAACCGGATAACGTGCCAAAGCTCGTTGGAAGTAAAATAAATAATACATAAAAGGAATGTAGCTAGAGAAGAATCAACAAGTGAATTATTTCTTAGCCGAAAAATCGGCAGGCGTTACTCAGCATTCTTTTGTTGTGTCGGGCTACAGGTGTGAGCTCACACATAGTATTTGCTTTTTCATAAGGGTTTCCTACTCCACGTTGGAGTGTGGTGAAAGCCTTCTTAAGAATACATCAATATTTATAGTGTCTAAGAGAATTTTCGCTTGTTATACAAAATTTTCTTTTCACGTTTACTCTAACGTTGCTACTTTAGTAATACGATATATTGAAAGTTTTATACCGACAAGAAATTCATTTTGGTATAGCCGGGTAGGTATTTTAACTCGTAAATGTAGTCACATAAAAAGCTGCCACTAAGGGTCATAGGGGTGAGTAATAGGTAGGTAATAAAGTGACGGGTGGTATCCATCATGGCGTCTGTCAGATGCGGACGACCTTAGCTCCCTCAATGGTGGGCACAAATATCTACGAAAGTGATCGGCGTGACCGAGGAAACTCATGTTTTTACACAAATATTAATGTAAGAAGAAATATAGTTGAATGTTGTTATGACCTCATATAACTTGTGTTTACATTTTTTTTTTACAATTATTAAGATTTTAAGACATTTCAATTTGCTATTTATATCTTCGTGAAATTGGTAAAAATATGAACAAAAAATTTACATCAAATTGCTAATATTTAATAAATAATATAATTATTCAGTGGTTCACTACCGTTTGCTGGGAAATCATGTTTTTCTTGAAGTTATTTTGTTATGCACTAAATGCAAGACTAAAGTCTTGCATTTAGTCCGGGATCCCCGAAACCAATTTTAAGAATTATTATAATCAAGATAATTTTTCGTGAGTGGCTATATACAAGTAATTTGAAATATTGTTTATAAATTTATTATTTGTTAGATATACTTAACATAGAACAAAAATAAGAGTTACAAGTATGGTGCACACGACAAAGAAGACAACTTTTCAAACAACCTTAATAAAAATAACCAGCCAAGTGCAAGTTGTACTTACGCACCGAGGTTTTCGTACAAACCTGTAGGTATATCTACACTAATATTATAAAGAGGAAAGATTTGTACCTATTTTTGTATGTTTGTATGTTTGTAATGAATAGGCTCAAAAAGTACTGGGCCGATTTTAAAAATTTTTTCACCAATAGAATGCTACATTCTTCCAATTTGACATAGGCTACATTTCATTTTGAAAAAAATTAGGGATCCTTGGTAAAATTTGAACAATGTAACCGAAGGTGTAGAAAAATGAGTCTTAAAATGTCTTTCGTCGAATGCGCTGCCGAAACTATTAGCGATAGAACAAAATAATGTACAACAATATTGAAGAACATCATAATGTCTACAAAAAACTCCGCGGTAGCATATGTCCAACTATTGTAGTTATGTCACTACAACAACTTTTTTCATTTTAAACATTAATGAAAATGCTAACCAAATCCAAACCATGCTATTTATGTGTTTATATTAATCCTTATCCAAATAAATTATTTTATGGTCAAGACCATTTAACTACCTATAAAATAGTTTTTAAATTATTTAAATTGGACTTTCCATTCAAAAGATATTACGAATTAAAAAATTCAAACAGTAAACAAAACCGCCATAGCGCCGTGGCCGTTGTTTGCAACAACAATCTGTGTGCTCAATCCGCAAAAACGGTCCGCTGGGGCAGCTCTTACAAGACACTTCGCTGGTCATCTGGGACGAGTGCACCATGAGCCACAGGGCGCACGTGGAAGCCGTGGAGCGCACGCTGAGAGACATCCGAAGCTCAGACCGTATAATGGGGGGCGTGACGTTTGTTTTAGCTGGAGACTTTCGTCAAACATTACCAGTTATAACAAAAGGTACTCGAGCTGACGTTATTCGAGCTTGCCTTAAATCATCAACTTTATGGCAATCGATGGAAACTGTTAATCTGCGCACAAATATGAGAGCACATTTAAGTGACAATGACGATAATAATTTCTCACAAAAACTTCTAAAACTTGGAGACGGAAAATTACCGTCTCCGGTTGCAAACAGTCCCCAGGTATTGTTGGATAACGAATTGGGTCAAATCGTTCAGAGTCTAGAAATTCTTGTGCACACAATATATCCGGACATACAAAATCTTACGGAGAGAAATTTCAATTGGCTCTGTTCGAGAGCGATAGTGTCCCCGCGAAATGAATCGGTTAATGAGATTAACAAAATTATTATGGAAAAAGTACCCAGTGAATTTAAATCTTACAAATCTATTGACACAGTATGCAACATCGAAGATACAGTGCACTATCCACAAGAATTTTTAAATTCCCTGAATCCTTCCGGCTTGTCGCCCCACGAACTACAATTAAAGGTAGGCACTCCCGTAATGCTGCTGAGGAACCTATGCCCTCCCAACATGTGCAATGGCACGAGACTTCTGGTGAAGGAATTGCGGGAGAACGTCATAGTAGCCACTATAATCACCGGGGCCGCGGCCGGACAGCTCACCCACATACCGCGGATCCGCATGATTCATACGGACTTGCCTATATCTTTTAAGAGGTTACAGTTTCCTCTAAAAACATAATTTGCCCTCACAATAAATAAGTCCCAGGGTCAAACATTTTCGATGGTTGGCATCGACCTAAGAAAAGAATGCTTTTCTCATGGACAACTATATGTTGCCCTTTCTCGAGTGGGATCTCCTGAAAATCAATATATTTTGTTGCCATCTACAAATACAACTGCCAACGTAGTTTACAGTGAAGCTTTAAGATAAAAACTGACAAATATAAAAGTAAAAAACGTAAATCTACCTTAATATTATATCTGTAAATAATGTAAAAGTAAACCTGTAAAATAAAAAATTCTAAAAATGTAAATTATTAAGTAATAATAAGAATGAAAATGATTAATGACAAACCCTTTTTTAATAAAAAATAAAAACCAAAAAAAAACACAAAAAAATATATAAAACCAAAAGAAAAAGCACAAAACAACAAAACAAAAAAAAAAATTGTCAGGAAAATACTAAATAATGATAGGCAAGTTTCTATCGACACGAACAAAAATTTATTTGAAATACCTAGATGTATAGGTAGATACATTTTTAGTTGAAAG
This sequence comes from Spilosoma lubricipeda, assembly GCA_905220595.1. NCBI lineage: Eukaryota > Metazoa > Arthropoda > Insecta > Lepidoptera > Erebidae > Spilosoma > Spilosoma lubricipeda. The sequence goes on along the minus strand of HG992285.1, from coordinate 9,396,780 downwards.
TTGTCAACGTTTATTTTAGACTGTATATATTTTATTCGACTCTGCTTTTATTCTAATTACTTAAAAAAACATAGTAAAAATGTATATAATATCCTATGTAAATATTACTTATTTAAGTGCCCGCCAATTAAACCATCAAAGAAATTGAACATAAATAGACTTACATACAAATATAACTGTGGGGTTTTTTTTAATATGTAATTAATAAATAATATTTTTTAATAAATAAAAATATTTGTGAAAAACTGTTTTTATATCCAAATTTCCAAAAATAAATAATTGTCTACCCCGTGCGAAGCCGGGACGGGCTGCTAGTGTTTAATAAAATCAAATGTAATTAAATGTGTTTGGTTTTTTCAATGGTACGAAACCTCAAGTTTTAAGATATATACTCGTATATGGTTTGTACAGCATATAATTAATTAGGAATTACTACTCCCAACCTAAATGTACCTTAAGTAATTTCATGCTCATATTTGTAAGACATTTATTAGATTATTTCTTTACAAAAGCTGTCAGTTTTAATTACTTCGATGGCGCAGTGGTAGCGTATGCGACCGCTGTTCTTGAGGTCTCGGATTCTATTCCCGAGTCGTACCAAATGTTTGTATGATCTGCAAATATTTGTTTCGAAGTTTGGGTGTTTTTCATGTATAATATGTACGTATTTACAAAGAAAAGTATATATGTATTTGTTAGTTGTCTAGTACCCATAAGACATGCTCTGCTTGGCTAGGGCGTAGATGACGTTGTGTGTAGATGTCCGAAATATAAATTTAATTCTGTAGGTTTAATATTACAATGCAAACCTGCAACCCTTAAAGTAATTATGGTGTGAATGTATTGCATATATTGCAATCATGACCAGAGAATCTAATTGTTCGTTTGCCCCTTTGACCATAAAATATAGGTTTAAACAAATCGTTTGGACTGCCTGTGTGCCGCAGTTGTAGCGTGTGTCCATGTTGAGGTCTCCGGTTCGATCCCGTGTAGGACTAGATGTAGGGGGGCAAACGAGCAGACGTAACACCTGACGGTAAGTGATTACCGCCGCCCATAGACACCTGCAACACCAGATGCCTCACAAGTGCGTTGCCGACCTTTGGGGGATGGGGAAAGGGATGCGGGGAGGGTATGGGCCTCCGGTGTCCTCAGTCACTCGGTGAAACACAGCGCAGGCGGTATTTCACACCGGTTTTATGTGAGGCCGTGGTGGCTCTCCCACGGTGATCAGTTTGTTTCATCAGCTATTGTTTGTTTCGAAGTTTGGAGTTCTCGATGTATTACATGTATTTACAAAAATACGTATTTCTTCTCTATGACTATAAATGTCAATGTAAGTTTATTTGTTACGCTTTTAGGCGAAAACTACTTAACCGATCATCATGAAACTATGTACACATATTCTTGGAGGTATTAGAATAGAAGTAACATAGGATACTTTTAATTAAATGCGAACGAAGCCGCGGGCGAAAGCTAGTTATATGATATAGCTAAAAAGTATGCTTTTCGTAATTTTTCCTTTATCTATGCTATAAGGCGTTGCTTCGTACTAAATTTAAAGATTCTGAGTTCACAGGAAGTACCCTGTAGGTTTTGATTCCTCTGCAAGTGTCGAAAATTTGCAGCATATACGGCTGTATCTTTTGAATGCGTTGGCTTAGAAGTTAGATTTTTTTAGACAGCACCAAGGGACAGTAGACTTGAGTATTTGATATGAATTTCAAATTGATACTTCGATACTCCTGAGAAAAAGGGTCTTGACAGACAGACAGACTGATAACAAAGTGATCCTATAAGGGTTCCATTTTTTCCTTATGGGGTACGGAACCCTAAAAATGTGTGAAAGAAAGAAAATTTCTATTAAAAGTTACTGATTGTTTCGAATTTACTTTTTTACTATTTAGTTTTATAAATAGTTTTGTGTCCCCAGACTGTATCTTTTTTAAAAAAAGCATTGGATAGACAGACGGGTTGACGTGAAACAGTATCAAATATTTTTAAATAGGCACATGCAACGGGCTTGCCACCATTTTAATTGCTCATGCAGCAACCCTCGGCATAGATCAAGATTTTATTCGGTTGTGATGTTCACCTTGGAAACAAGTGATTCACTTGCCTGTTGATGCCCAACTCAAGGCGCGGAAAAAAACATTGAAGCTATACAGTATTCGGTGGTGTACGTGACTTGCGTCGAATCGTGACAATGTATTTTTATTGTAATTCAGCTTTCACGTCGTTTTGGGAATGGGATCTCTGCAAAAGCCTTGGAATTGCTTTAAATGTTTTCAAATTTCCATATTCACTTAAAACGGTTATAAATTTACACTTACCTGGTATAATAATATAAAGCGCTTACGATTCCGATTTACATCTGCTATGGCTAACGTGTGTTAGGAATTCGCTCTCAATATAGGAAATGTAACAGCAATTCACAAATTCACATTTCGTTAGGTGTTTTGTGTTCTAGAAGCTTGATGGGATTAAATACGATATAATATTATACATTCGGCAACGATATTCAAATATAGTTGAGTTATTTTTTTTTCATATTTATTAATACAATGTCATGCGTTTCCCGGATGCGGAGTCTCGGGTTGCACCACGAATCTGCATAATTCATGTGACATGACCCTGTCTCTAAGAATTTAAACTGCGGAGAAAAGTGTAGACAGAATATGTTACGTTATAACATAATTTTCATGACAGCCACGCGTTAAAATGTGTATGAAATATTAAACAGAATGCAAGCTAAAGTTTGTGTTTAAAGCAGGGGTATAAAATTATATACGAGAACATTTGTATAAAGAATGCGAATTATTTAGTTGCGCTCACTCGTGCATAAATATCGCAAGGAATTTTGTCAAAGTCCGACGGGTGGTACATGTCACGGAGTTTCTTTGAATATCGTGGAATATTACGATTATATTGTACACTATATATTGTAGTGTATTTTTATTAATCATGTACTAGATTCAATGTTAAAAGTACTGCTTTCGGGTGTTATTTGTAAAAATATGTAAACTTAAATAATATGATTTACATTTATCCTTACCGAAATCGAATATTTAGAGCAATTCGAATCGTTAATGTGTAAATCTCTTAAACCTCTTTAATTATGTAGTATTTCAATTTAATTAAAACAATTGAAGGTATCATACCAGTGCTTTGGAAAGTACTTAGAACTGCGACTGAAGTGTGACGGTCAAGACGGGTCAATGCCTATCGAATGCAGTTGCGATTCTCGCTCCCCGGCTATTGTCAAGCAGAGGAACACCGAGGTGGTTTTTAGTTGCTTAGAGTCCGACAGACCCCTTCGCTCCTCTCCCAATGGATGGAGGACATCCAGGAGGTTCTTCTAACCCGTTAACAAAAAAAAAAAAACAAAAAAAGGTAGTATATTCTGTCGGAATCAGCAGCCAGATACACTAACCAGAATTTGTAAAACTAATAAAATATTGCAAAACACTATTTTTAAGTACTATTTCGACGAAGAAATAATATTCTAGTACAATACGTGGGACGAAGATAAACGTCAAAAAGTTCTCGTTGATTTCTTGAGGCACAGAATGATGAACCTTATATCAATAAACATTAAAGTGAATATTGCAATCAATAATATCTTTAATGTTTACTGATATAAAGTAGGTAGGTGTTTATATTTCGTAGAAACGCCATGTTTAAGATGTTCCTTCCAGTGTAACGTTGTCACGGAATCGACTAGAAGTTTCTTGTTGCTTTGGAGTTTTATAGTATATAAAAGCCGCTTCATTGAAGCAGTTCAGTTTGAGCTACAGTGCGAGAAATATTGGAGTGATATCAGTGACTAAGCTAGGCGACAATTAAGAACTGAGTGATATTGTGATTTTAAGAGTGTCTTTAATTAAGTCTCTTTTGTACGTCCAAAGGTTTATTTCTCAAATCCAGAGAACCTTAACACGTAACACTAATAAATTTTGCGTTAAAAATATACAAGTGCACACTTGATATTATTCTTTATTAGAAATATTACTAACTCGTCCAGGAACCGTTAATTTAATAGTTCCATATTATTAAAAACGTTTAATAAAGTAATGTTCGTTTATTCTATTAATGTTTAAAACACAAGAATGCCTATTAATTTAAACAAAAAATTAATTTGTATTACTACTTCGTTCATAAAAAATAATTATATGATATAGTTTTCTTATTGTAATACTTCAATTTTTCTGTAAAGTATTCAAACAATCAAATTAATAAACTATATTTGTCGAATATTGATAAATGTTTATCGTTTATGAGCAACATAAACGAGAACAAACGGCAAATATATGCTAATGTCTAGACTGTTTAAATTTGTTTTAATCTATTATTGCATACTTAAAGTATCATTTACGGTAACATTAAAATGGACTACTTGTCAAAATTTATTACGGACGGGCACAATACTGAGTTGAGAGATAAATACACTATTACTTACTGCTTAGTTTCACATTCTATATATGTATACCAATGAATAATCACGCTTTGAATATCCGGACAATTAACATTGAGATATATTATTCTCTAAATTGATCTTCCATGATCTTATTTTTACAATTTTTTGTTTATATATTGTTAACCGCCTTCAAAAAAAGGAGGAGGTTTCTCAAATCGACCGTATATATCATTTTTTTATGTGTATTCACGGATAACTTCGTTGTTTATGAACCGATATTGATGATTCCTTTTTTAATGGAAAGGAGATATCCAAAACGGTGGTACCATGATAAGGACACTAAGATTTGATGATGGCATCTTGAAGTGGGTTTTATTTTTCTTAAAATTTTAGTTGTGTCGAAATGACTCTGATTTGCCTGATGGAAAGCATGAGCAGATTTCAAGAGTGGTGGTCATCATCCTTAATGTGAATAAGGACAGTGCAGTATGGTGACCCACACTGGCCGCCTAGTTAGATGCTTTTTTTTCCCTCCCACTATGATCCGTTTAAAGGACCCGGGATCATAGTGGGAGGGAAACTATTCTTATGAAGATATTATTATTCTTTCAATATTTTTATATTGATTTAATATGTTTTAATAATTTTAACTTTTTAATTTTTGGAAAGAAAAGTTACTTGCTTGTTTCTAACAAGCATTTTGCCTACCGTGCATGGAATTATACGGTTTAAGATATTATATAAAGGATTTTAATCAATTATTTAATTTTATATTACTATATTAACAGTAACCTCATGCTAAAGAATTTCACCAGTAGTTTCCATGGTCTTGTTTTATTAAATTAATATTGTCAATAAAAATATTGACACTAAAATCTCCAACAATGAAAATAAGAATCATTGTGCATTTATTACAAATATGGTTCTTTGACTAGTTCACGCTTTATGTAGCTATTTGCAGGCAATTTAGTAAGCTTAAGTAAAAGTAGTAGTTTTTTTTATTTCTTTAATAATTTTTTTTGGTCATAAAAAAAATGTAGTACTCAGAACTTGAGGTATTCCTAATTCGTTTTAATTATATGTAAAGATAAAAGACCATGATTAAAGATATTTATAATTAGTCGCAATTAAAATTTTCCATTTATATTAACATCGCCAATTTTAGTTTAAATATAATTGAATAGAAATAACACCACTCCTCTATACACAAATTACTTAATATAATGATAAAAATTAATAGCATAATAACATCAAAGCTTTCACTAACAAAACCTTTTAAGTGAGGATTTTGTTCGTATCTACCTGAACCCACAGAATACCAGTGGCGGTCGTCGTCCCGTGCGTCCGGAGAATTTTGTCAAAGTCACTCCACAACGTAAACTGGAATGGGGACAATACGTCTTCATGCAACATTCACGGACCCCTGCCCTTACATTATCAGAACGAGGGACAGTCAACCTATATAAACTACGATTCCTATCGTCCTTTCAAATGCTATCAGGTCCAATCACCGACAGGTTCCTTAATTTCTCTATTCAATGGTTTGATTGTAAATTGTTTAGTAAGCAGATAATTAATCCATTCATGTAACACAATGGAGATAGGTAAATGTTATCTATGTGTTTCTATTGTAACGTTGTATATAGACGGTGCATTGCTACACGGATTCATTTGGGCTATTGTCATATTAAACAAAGGACATGATATAATCTCAATTGTGCAGATGGAGAATATTTGACATAGTTCGACACTCTACTAGCTGGCACAAGGCTCTCACAAAGCACCTAATAAATGTTGTATTTCACTCCTTAAAGTTTTTAAATATCATAATTGCCTTGTACTTTATTTTCCTTCCAAAGTCCTGTCCTCAAAAAAAAAAAGAATAATCACTACGTGATTCAAACTTATTTCAATGTAATGTAATATTACAGATGATTACAAATTAACGTGAGCAACAAACAGCTTCCTCACATTTTAGAAGTTTTTCCTAGTAGGCTTGTAAAGGTGTGTAGTGACAAGTGACAGAAGAGATAGACTTTCAGGCCTTTTGAAAGAGCTGCTTAGTCGCTATTTAGTAACTTGTATCTCCACCACAATGGTCTTTATCCCTTAAATCCTTTTAAAAATAGAAGTTTATGCACAACAGTGAGCGGAGAATCAGGAATTTACTTTTTGCAGCAATAGTCAGCTACTTAAAAGCAACAGCTTTGTTTATAAAAGTGGTGTAAAGAACTAAGCTTCTGATTAACACATTTGCACCCTCTTGTGGCTATTTCTGTAATTTCCTTAACTACATAATAGTGAGTACGCCACTAACTACTCAATTAATATCTATGTCTCGAGTAGCGCGTAGCTTTTCACGGCTTAGCTGTAGCTTCATAAGGCTTAGCCTTTTTATAGCATAGTAGTCCGCTTAATTGAGTTCCACAAACAGAGTCCGTGTACCAATTTGTAGCAGTGCTACGTGTTTGTAGCCCCGTAGCCATAGCTAGGTGAGTGCTGTGTTGCTGCGCTGAATTAAATAATTTTAACGAGTTTAACTTCATTTAATTAAAAGTTCGTTTTATGATCAAAAAACATTGAGAGATTACAGATCGTATCCCCCGTTTACAACTATGTGTTTAAAAATAAATGAGTTTGTTGTTACTGGCTTATCTTCATTATTATAAATTGGTTAACAAGAAATCAAAGACATACGAGTACATTTTTATCAACTGCCTCTCTTTAGTTGAATATCTGAATATTAAATACTCACAGCTTTTTAAACATTATTATTATTTTATATTTTAGCTGCGCCAAAATGACTCTGCTCTGCCTGATGGAAAGCATGAGCAGATTCCAAGAGTGGTGGTCACCATCCTCAATGGCGAATAAGGACATTGCAGCATTGGTCACAATGCTACACTATGACCGCCTAGTACTATGCTTTTTACGCCCCGTTTAAAGGACCCGCGATCATAGTGGGAGGGAAACACTTGCGTTGGAAGTGAGTTCCAAGTTTTGACCGCTCGGTACAGAAAGGAGGAACCAAAGCTATGAGTACGAGATCATAATTCTACCACTCTGAAGCTTCCGGTTTCGGTGACCTGAAGGGGGAAAGAGGGAACAGTAGGAAGAGCTGTTTAGAACACTCAACGTGATACAAGCGACAGAGTATTGCCATAGAGGCAACATCTCTACACAACTGCAGGGGCTCAAGGGACTCGGTGTATTCGGGACTGTTAACAATGCAGATTGCTCGTCGCTGCAACCTGTCAAGAGCATCAAACTGGTACTGTGCGGCACCATTGCAAAGATGAGTACAGTTTACGCATGAGCAAAGAAGACACAGATACCCGGGCGAGATGAACCGTCTCACCTTGTTTAAAACCCCTAGCTTCCGCGAGGCCGCTTTAGTGACACACTCAACGTACTCGCGTGGGTTGAGATCTCGGCAGATATCTATGCCCAGGATATCGAGCCTACCTTATAATGACATTTAAGTGTTCTGAAAAGTGGGAAGGGGAAAGAATGAAAACTTTTTGGCAGAGAACTCGCCAAAAAGTTTTCATTCGCCTGTGTTTTCATTTGAAACATGCGGCTCAGAACATGGTCGAGTTGAACGACAAGCTCCTGTCGTTTTTCCTCGATATCTGCAAGCTTGGCTGTAGGGTGTCTAAAATATCACCAAGGACCTTAGCTATCGTCTGCATAGCAATGAATATTGCTAAGGGCTAACATGTCATTGATATGCATAAGAAACAGAGTGGGTGACAGGACGGAGTCCTGTGGTACTCCGGTGTTAATCGGCTGAAAATCCGAGGCTGCACCGTCGCAAAAGACTCTGAGGTGGAGCTGCTGCAGAAATGTGGCAGCCCAGTTGCAGAGTTGGCAAGCCAAAAGCGGGTAGCTTGGAAAGAAGCAAATGGTTTTATTGCGTGAGGGAATTATATTCACATATTTTCAAACGCAACTTTTAAAGCAGATAACCAACGAGAAAGATCACCTTGTACTAAATTATAATGGAAATTGATTGTTTAGTATAAATATTTTGTTTGACTCATAATTACATTATATTTTTTTTTTAATCGTATATATAAAAATCAATTGCTGTTCGTTTGTCTCGCTAAAACTCGAGAACGGCTGGGTCGATTGAACTGATTTTGGTTTTGAAATGTTTGTCGTGGTCCAGGGAAGGTTTAAACGATGAAAAATGAAAAAATAACTTGAAAACCCAAATGTCACGTGTACGAAGTAGCGGGCACAGCTAGTTAATATATAAATAAATAAATTGAAAATGAATTCATAACGAATGATATTTCTATGGGAGAACAACGCTTCACGTAAATAAATATCATCATCACCATCATCTCAGCTAAAACCGCAACCTTCACTAGAACAATAAAACAACATAAAAAAGCAAAAATAAAAAGCCGGCCAAGTTCGAGTCGGACTCGCGCACCAAGGATTCCGTACAAACCTGTAGGTATATTATATGATCCAACGAAAAAAATATGCTTTTCCCAATTTTTCCGCTATCGTAAGACGTTGCTTCGTACTAAATTTCAAGATTCTGAGTACCCTGTGATTTTTGATTCCCTTGCCAGAGTCGAAAATTTTCAGCATACGGCTGTATATTTTTTTGCGTTGGATAAAAAGTTAATTTTTTTTAAGCTTTGATGGACAGTAGACCTGATTTGATATGAATTACAGTTTGATATCTCCACGCGTTCCTGAGAAAAAGGCTCTTGACAGACAGACAGACGCACAACAAAGTAATATCCTATAGGGGTTCCATTTTTTCCTTTTGAGGTACGGAACGCTAGAAATAAAAAAAAAATTGGCACACAGAAAATAATATTACACATTTCTAATTAATAGATAGGTCATCTATCAGTGGTGATACCACCAGACATCGCTGATGACGACGGTTCAGAGGCTAGCACGCTTGAAGGTGGAGGAGTGGAGCTGCGATGTACAGCTACTGGCGTGCCGCCTCCCACCATATCCTGGAAACGCACTGGTGGACGCAATATTGTATTTCGTGATGATAACGGTAAAGAGTTACAAGGTAAGGAAAATTGATCATATTTATTTGTTATTGTTGCATTTAGTTGCAATACAGTAGAAACCAATTCACATCTGATTAACACCTTTAATAGCCTACTGCTGAATATAGGCGCCTCTCTTTGGAAAGGTTTTGACCTACCACGTTGGTCAGACGGGGTGGTTATTCTATACAAATAAATAAAATTGGAGTGTCTGTTTCTAATATTAAAATAACCGCTTTATACTAAATGCATATGTATGTATACACGGTACATATGCCAAAAATGTAGTTAAAAAAATTTTGTCTGTCTGCCGGTCTGTTTCTTCTGGGTATCTCTGGAACGGCTGGACAGATTTTGACGGGACTATCACTGGCAGGTAGCTGATAATCCAGGGAATAACTTGGACTTTTAGACTAACTTTATTCCGCGGCGTTACTCGCGGATCGACGGTAACCGCGGGTAACACCGCGGTCTACTAGTGTTTTATATACTGAATATAAAATACTAGCAGACTGTTGATGGACTAAAAATACGGAGTGTATCACTCCTATTCATTCCATGGGTGTAGTAAGAAATGAATAAGGGTATAGCCATTAACCAATCGGTATGGGCAGAGTGGTATTGTAAACCAAAGGCCCTTTTTAACCGAGAGGTCCATGTCCAGCTATGGGTTGTTAAAGGTTGTTGACGAAAACGGTAAATATTTTTAATTAATTATTTTTTTCAAAGTACAATACCAAAGGAAAATAGTTCTAAGTTATAGTTCTTTACTTAACATAATGTAGTTAAATGATAAAATTTTGATTTAAAGTACGAAAACTCAGTGATAATCACTACATATTATAAAACAAAGTCCTCAGCCGCGTCTGTATGCCTGTCTGTTTGCATAAACTCATAAACTACTGCACGGATTTTTATGCAGTTTTTTACCAATAGGTTTTCGAATATACCAACCGAAGGTTTTCGAATATAATGTGTTAAACTCTTGACTACATTGGCTAAAATATAACGCTATATGTTGAAGACGTTGGAAAAAATTAAGGCGCATACCTCCGATACACACTACATTTAATAGTTTTAATTGTGGCCATACAGTTCTCTGTTAGTATATACATAATAAAATATACGTACATACATAGGTAGTGTATATACATTCCAATTACTTTTGAATAATTCGGTTAAATGCCTTTCACTAGCACGTTTCGTCGACGTAACATTAGTTGTGATCACTGGTTGTCTGTTATATTTTAAACAATGTCCACGAAATGTGTTCAATAATGTACATTTATCATCTTCTATCTCAATTCTTCCGATTGAAAGAGTTTTAATTTCTTGATAGGCTTACATGCGACAGTGATTGATTGAAGGAATAACTTATTTTTTCAAGCTGAAATTACACGTGTTTTATGTTCGGTGGAATATTTTCTGTCACGTCAAGTAAATTCCGCTGTTAAACAAGTGTAGTTAAACATTATAAAGATATACGATTTATTTTAATTAAAAAGTTTCTGTAATCTCAGTCCTGAATTACAAAAATCAGCAAAAGATAACATCTTGTTTCTACAATTTGCGCTACAAATGTTTCGTGTAAAAGATAATAATCAACACAATTTTCAAAAGGGAAAAAATAAAACGTCAATTCTCCATTGAATTTTATTCGCATCACTGAGATCCGGCTAAGTGGTAAAAAAGAAACAAGACTAATTTTGCATTCAAAGCCCGCGCGGAGCGGGCACAGGTGCTAGAGCGGTTAAAACATTGAAGTTTTATGGGATTTATTAAGATATTACCCTAAGATATTGGAAAGAAAATACCAGCTCTATATAAATATATCTACGTGACGTTCAGCGATTGATATCTGAGTAAAAATGAAATAATGTGATCGTGTAAACGTAGTCATTGCTTCATATTTATGCTAAATGAATTATTTACGAATCGATTATGTTATACGAGTACTTAAATTTGAAACATTTTCTGAACTATGCCCTACATAAAGGTTATTTTTATTAATCTGAAATAAATATTTTTTATTCAATACTTGAAATGAATTTATACTTCTGAGGAATAAATCATTTTGTAAAATATTTGCGTAATTTTAAAGTGAATGAGATTTTTTGTACAACAAGAATTTGGGACTGTCAACAAGAAACAAAAGAAAGTTGACGTCCGATGCTTTTGGCAGGAATTCATTTCCGCGGAAAAAATGTTTTCAAAGAACTCAATTACTATTTAAACAGAATATTACAGCAATACGGGTTCGGTCAGGAAATTAAACGAACGGCTTAGTGAATACTGGCCTGACAAAAGGTTGTTATCTCTTCTAGTTATAATGACGTACCCTTTGCGACGCAGCTAACACACTAGGTAAAAAGACATAGGAGCTAGAGCAATTATAGGGCTAGTCATTTTAACACGTACCCACACAGTTGTATTTCTAATGCCGTATAATCCTACGCTCTAATTTATACCTTAGTATAAATGTATTAAGTACAAAATTACCGGTCCCCCTGGCCTATTTAAAACCTTTTCGGTGTGGTGTTTTACGAATTTGACCCGTTTTATTTAAGCCATTAAGCGTAAACAAAAGACTGGCGGGCCTCTGTAAACGGAGGGTGGTTGTAATAGTTAACAGAGTGGTGGAGCCGACTCTGCCTTTGTATTAATTGGACATGTTAAACACGCTTCACTAAATATGTAAGAATTGCCTTCGCGCTGGCTATTCACATTTTCTTTTTTACTTTCTCGTTTTCCTCTTTGCGGGTGCCGCGGCTGTGAATGGTATTATTGAAATTTGTTGCTTTATATTTATTAATACCGGTACATAAATTAAGACTACAAGGAATAATGTTTGTTTATTAACAGAATTTGCCTTTTATATTTATGACCATTATTACAGATTATTTGAAATGAATTATGGTCAGGAAGTTCAAGTATTTTTAATTGATGTGATGACAGACACAATCACAGAAAGTTCTGTACTTTTAGATTAGTTACACAGAGTAAATTATCATGAAGTATGAAGATTTTCATTTTTGTTATGTGCCTATAATATATGTATCCTAATTACGTAGTATACTGCCTCGTTGGTCTAGCGGTTGACGTATGCGACTGCTGATCAAGAGGTCTCGGGTTCGAATCCCGGGTCGGGCCAAAAGTGTTATTGAGTTTTTCTGATTATAGAAACACTAAATAGCAGCTCGGAGTTTGGAAGTTGGGGTCTGAACCCCCGTGCCTCGGAGAGCACGTAAAGCTGTCGGTCCTGCGCCTGATCTCTCCCCGATCGTGTCGGTTAACCGTCCCATCGGATTAATGAGAGAGAGGGAACAGAGAGTGCACTTGTGTTCGCGCACACATTTGTGCACTATAATATCTCCTGCGTAGTTGGTTGGTCTCTGTTGAGACTGGCCGCCGTGGCCGAAATCGGCTAGGAGAACATCATCATCATCAATTACGTAGTAAGTAGACAGTAGGTAACACAGAACAAGAAGTATGTAGATGCAATATGCACGTATTATGTGTATATTGTATATTTTCATTTTAATGTATTAAAATTGGTGTAATTTCTAAGCCCCTCTTATTTATTACGTGTAACAGTACAATACAGTATCTCGAAAATTCTCTTCAATAGATTACACGTATAAAGGCTATTTATCTTTATTGACCAGTGGTACATATATGCTAAGCCGTGTTACAGGAAGTTTTCGAGATGCTTTAATGAAATAACTTCACCTAAATAGTATGAAGAGGGTTCAATACTTAAGTGTACAGAATTAAGTGTTGTTTAAATCGTCAACAGCCGCTTAAACAAAGAGATATATAAAACAATTAAAAAAACAGGATTACAGTTCTAGAACAAAAAAAGGGGCAGTTTTTTAGCTCTATTTTCAACTCTTTGAGCTTAGTTAGAAAAAGCATTTAGTAAATAAACTTATTTCCATTCTCTTTCTTTTTTAGTCTCAGAACTCATGCCTCTTTTTTGTCAGTTTCTACTCTGAGCCATAATTACTTAGAACCGTATAAACAAGATGGACCATATAACTGGGAAAATAATTTTAGTATGTCTACTGTTTTTTCTAGTTTATAGGAGATCCAACATTTCCTATTGTAAATCTTCGATGTTTTTTCACAATTACCTATATGAATTTTAAATTGGTAACAGTACCAGTGGTATATTATATTTTTGTTTCACAGAAATCGAAAAACCAATAGATGAATTATTTGCACTGGTTTTTATCCATTTCAGAAGTAACCTAATTTAAATACATTAATGAATATATGTAGATTCGACCACCTTAACAAACGAAGAGTGTGCTTGTCTAAAACCCTGATATTAATATTGCTAAAGAACCGGCTAATTGAATAACGAAACAATAGCTTCGATATAACCACAAATGAATATCTCTTATTGTTCGCAACGTGTGTATGACAAACAATCATATGTAGTAGCGTTATGAGGTAGGAGACTAAATCACACTATGATAACTTGTCTTGTCGCTAGACGCCAGCCAACTTAATTAACTAAGCCCACATATAATAAAACATCGTGAATATATCGTATTTTAATCCAGAAAGTAATTGTTCCATTTGAGGTTTTAAGTCTTAAAGTCTAGACTCACGTCGTGTGCGTAACATAAATAAGAGAATTACTGTAGCAACTGACATTGAAAAGTGAATTAGAGAGTAGTGAAAAGTTTATGTAATTAAACGGATTTTATAAGAAAGGCATGATTTAAATTATGGCTATTTAATACCAAAGGTGACTTAATGTTTAGATTTTCTTGAATATGAAAAAAATATAGATGAAAATATTTCAGAATATAGAATCGATCCCACGCAAACTATGTATAAAAACTACCTATTAAATCTACTGTAAAATAAATTAAAGCAGTATTTTTATTATTTTGTACAATTATAATAACTTAAAGTGAAACATAGCCACACGTTTCATATTCTGCGTACTTTATCACTATTGATAATAAAAAAGGCAAATGATTTTTTCGATTAATTTGACGTTACAAACGACCGATTGCGTTCATTAGGAAACTGATTTCAGCTAAGCCACAGTCGCTTAAGTGAAACGAAAAAAGAAATAAAAGATTGTTTTATCTTGAAGAACAAAGCCATCTAGGTCTATTGTTTTTAGGTCTTGACTAATTAGTAATCTAAAGTTCTACTTAAATTTATTCTCTAACAAAAGTTTATGGTCACGCAATTTAATTAGAAGTTATTTACAGATACGTAAAAATTGCTAAACGAGCTGAACTAAAGTTGAAATAAATTAGAGCCTGTTTCTGATCTTTTCATAGCATGTCTATAAGTTTAAAATGCAACATTCCTTCAATTTATTTGGTTATATAATATTTATCTAACAAAAATGAAAAAAAAAACAACCCCAAAAAGTTTATAATGCACTGAAGTTCGAACTTAAAATACTACTTCTTCGAAAAAAACACACAAGAACTTTTCTTTTTGTGAATACGGCAGCACTTACTCAAAGCTTATTTGATATTATCCTACCTAATGATTACAACAGGCAGCGGGCAGGACGAGCAGACGATACTTTGCGAGCATATTGTAAATGTACACCCTCATGAAGAAGATAACACAAAGATCTTTTACGATCGGCGTTCAGGTCTTGTACAATTTATCAGCTTACGCCACTCAATGTCTGTCCCGACTTTTGGACAGGAATGCTTCACATTTGAAAACTAATATGAACTTTAGTATGGATTTGATACATAAACTAATATAATTAAGTTAACATGAAAGTGTCAATATTACAATAACGAAAAAAATACACATCCTATCGTATGTCTTTTTTTCGTGCCTAACAAATATACACAAGTATATAAAATCACATTGAAACTTAAACATATAAATTGTTCAGCAACAAAAGGCTAGCTACCCATTTTCTTGCTGAACAAAATAATCGTCAATTAAAGTACATTTAGTTACAGAAAATTGTTCGGCTAGAATGAAATCGGAAAACAATTAGTCTCGAAGCAATAATAACGTTGGAATTGCTAAATCAGGACCGACGTCTGTAGTAACAAGTTGCCAACGACATGTCGCTACCGAACTTTATAACCCCTTAATAAAACACAATTTCATACAGGCTCCCGCTTTAGATATTGTTCGCATTACGAAGTAACAATATTTTATGTCTCTGCTCTGGATTTAGCGGGGGGTCGTGTGCCATAATAAAGCAATAAATTATTTCCATTTAAATTTAATTTGACAGCCATCATGAAATAGGGAATTGTTTACCCAGTAATGTTTTGATTAAAGTGGTCTGCTGTGATTAGTGAAGTAGAAAATTGTAAATACACATATACCCCTGTGTTTGCACACATAACGTTCCTTCTCGGTGAATGTTATTTATCTGTGTACTTTACTCGATATAAGAAGGCTACATTCTGCCACTCTTGAGCGATAAAATTATAAGATCAAATATTACATTCAATATTTTAGGAAAGAGTATTTTGAATACACATATCTAGTTTATTGACTTCTTTGAGAGTCTCAATTAATTTTTTGACTGTATAAATCTTAACTGTATGTAAAATCTATATCATAGATATAATTCTCGTGTCCCTTTGTTGTTCACGATTAACTAGAAATCATCCTACTGATTTTCTATTTTAACCTGTTTAAACAAATATTTAGATTGGTTTAAGACCTTTCTATTATATTCTTCAATTTATTACTGTTTGATTATGATTATAAATTTGAGGATTTGGGTATACACGTGGTTTACATTCATATGAACCAGACCCTTATAGAGAAAAATCACAATCCAATGCCGTCGTAGTTAATGTTGCAGTCGAAATACACATGAGTTTCCAGATGAAAACTTTGAGATTTAAGAATATTTTTATAACTTGTTGAGAATATGATCATTAAATTTCATAAAATGTATTGAGGAAAAGATTCTAAAGACAAAGTTGTGCACTTGAACAGCGTAAACTATGAAATATTTTGTGCAAAACTAGTTTATTTGTTTTCACCTAAATTTAGAATGTTGCAAAAGCGAAGACAACTTTTACACCTCATAAACTCAGAGTTTGTGATATCAACCAATAAAAAAGGTAATATTGCTGTAATATTCACATTTCTGGAGCGCTGAAGTCAGTTGGAAACCCTTCGAAATTGAACTTGATAGATGAAACGGGAATATTTAATCAGTATTTTTTTCTAGAATTGTTATTTCAACGGTGCAAAGTTTATATTACAAAAACAATAGAGATCGTCGTCAATTTGTAATTCCGATCCCAAAAAGGAAAAAATATAAGTTGGGAACCTTGGGTATCAGTCAATTCTACATTCATGACTAAGAAGTTATGAATGTACAATTTACGGACACCCAAACTCTCTCATAAAAGAACGTGTCACTGGTTGTATTGACTATTGGGGGACATATGTGTAAGAATAATTCATAGAATGCGGTTTTTAAGAATACATTTTTAATCAAATATCGTGTGTTAAACTTTTATTAGAGTTAAAATTATTATCATGAATATATCCGTGGAGACACATTGCTACTATGTTTAGTCTAATAAATATAATTCTTGTGTCACGTTATTGCTCACGATAAACCCCAAACATATCTCCGATTTTTACGTTTCTTAAATGTGAGTTTCGCTGGGGTGCTTAAGATATGATAGTTAACTTCAAACTTGATTGCCACTGACTTCATAATAAAAATATTTATATCATTTCAACTCTCAAGATATCAAATATTGTGGAATATGTTATTCCTGTAAGTAAGTCTTTTAAGGATGATAACATAATTTAATGTAAATAGATAAAATAATGTCTTATACAGTGGTGGAGAGCTACGTAGGTTCGACATTGGCGTTGAAGGGACTTCAGCGACCTGACATGGGTACCTATTTGTGCATTGCTGCAAACGGAATCCCGCCTACCAAGAGTCGTCGCTATGATATTGCTGTTTTATGTAAGTATGAACGTTTTATTTTTTTTTTTTTTTTTTTTTTTTAAATTTTGCCCTGCCAAAATGACTCTACTCTGCCTGATGGAAAGCATAAGCAGAATCTAAGAGTGGTGGTCACCATACTGCGAATGCAGACAATGCTACAGTGCAGCATGGTGACCATCACCATGGCGGGCTAGTGATGCTTCTGCATCGTTGGGCCTCCGGTCTCGCACTCAGCAACGAAACACGACAGCATGATCGCTGTCATTTTACGTTGATTTTCCGAGCGAGGGTAGTACCACCCCGGTCGAGCCGGCCCATTCGTGCTGAAATCAGCGTGGCTCTACTACCTTGTTTCTTTCGTTCTACATGTTTAATGATTTTTTTCTTTATGTAGGCTATCGAGGCGGTATCAAACTTCATAAAATTATGAAAGAACTCCTGTATATTTCAAAATAGAAATCGTTTAACCGTCTATTATTTGCAAATTAAAATAAATGTAACTGAAATTAAACTTCAAAAAACTCAATGGCGTATGTGCGTATGTCGTAGTTCTTACAAAATTTCCTACAAGATTATCGACAATTTGATCTGCTTACAGAAATTGAGAAATATTAAATATAACCCAGCATTCGAAACCCAAAATGTAATTTGTTGTCAAAGTGATAATTTCAATATAAAAATCCGATGTTTAAAGAGTGAAATGTCTAGAATATTTCTTCAGAAAACGACTGTGAAAGACTTGCCTCGACTTCATTGAGTAGACTTAATTTTGAACTAGTTAAACTTTGTTGATCATTTCTTTTGGTAGTAGGACTTATTTAGATATCTCCAGTTACCCACTCGTTCTTACTGAATGCTTTTTATTTGTGTACTTAATTTGAGAGCTTTAGTATTTTCTATTTGAAAATCGTCTGTGTTTCGTTATAATAAATATATTTTATAAGACCGCTTTTTTTCTTAACGAAGGTCCGTCTCAGTAACACCCTCAAATAAATATTTATTTGATTTAGTACTATTAATACTACCTGACTCACTCTAGAAAACGTAATATCTTAGCTTCAATTTTTTTCTATTCCAGATGAGTTGAGACATAAATTTATTTGTACATTAATACAAATTTTTGAGATTAAGAGTTTCTCGACTAATTGAAAAGATTGTGTTATACTTATGTCAAAACAATACGGTTCTGATACAGTTCGTTAATTTTAGACGCTAAGATATACGACCATTTTAAAGTATGCTGCCTTATTTTAATTTTAATTTTCTCTAGATTCGGCATACCTACTTAATTGGACCTGTCCAATTAAGTAGGTATGCCGAATCTAGAGATTTAGTCCTAGCAGATTAACTAACTACTATCTATAAATTTCTTGTACCTGTTTTTTCGTATTTTTTAAATATTGCATACCCTCTCACAGAAGATCAATCTAAAATGTCAGCTATCGTGTTTGGTTGATAAGTGCGAGACCTTAGGCCCAATAATGCAGAAAGATCTCAATAGCCCTCCATAACGTGGATCGACATACTGCATTGTTGCATTGTCTGCCTTCGCAATGAGTATTGCGACCACAACTCTTGGATTCTGCTCATGTTTTCCTTCAGGCAGAGTAGAGTTACTTTGGCAGGCTCATATCTAAAAAGATTCACAAAAAAAATCATAACGTGTCTATACATTTTTATATAGAATTGTTTAATTGTATGTAAACACATTTCCTATCATACAATTTTCATTTTATACAGTAAAAAGTCTACATAAAGGTATTTTTTTATACAGTTGAGCCGATTGTACGAGTGAGTAGTCCGGTTGTTTTACGCGCTACGGATATGCAAGTCACTCTGCAATGTTATGTGGAGGCTTCACCGAAGTCCCTCAATACTTGGCAGCGCGGAAAATCGCATGCTGGTAAGTAAATAAACGTAGAAAATTATTTAGGTGTTAAAATAACAAGTGTTTGTTCGGTGTCCATTGTTACGTAATACACGAACCAATATTTATCCTTTATTTTTGTACAAATTGTGATCTGAACTGGAGTGGTCTGTCCAAAAATTTTAGTTTTATGTAAGGTGAGAGTTTTAATGATTTTATATTCAAGTATATAATGAAGTTATAATTATAGTATAAATTTAATTCAAATTTAAAATGAATAGGTTTTTTAAATGTACATTACTAATACGATAAAATAGAAAGTTTGATATTAATAATCAATAATTATTCCGTCAATTTCTATTAACAGTTATTAATGCTACTACTAATGGTATTTTGTTATCGACGAGTATTTTTAAAAAATAAGGAAAACTTTTTGAAAACTATTTCTTTCTATAGGAGGAAAATTGCTGAACAGTTCAAAATACGTTATATCGGAAGAAAATTTAAACGAGTACGCATTACGGATGAACCTTACCATCAATCGACTAAAGAAGGCGGATTTCGGTGAATACACATGCGGAGCGGCTAATGCATACGGAAAAGCTGAAGGAGTTATCACTTTGAAAGGTAAATAGTTTAAGTGCTGTAGGTCTATAAAGTATTTATTTTATCATTCATCAACTATACAATTTTATTATAGTAAAGAAAATTGTACCCAACACAATCAACAACTTCAAAATTTTTCCCAATATTCAATTTAAAATCACTAAAGTTTTTTTTATTAATTAATATTTTTGTTTTTCAACAGAAACACCGCAGCGAACCACAACCACAACGACAACAACAACAACCACTACAACAACACCTCGGCCAACAACAACAACGGTCGCGACTACAAGACTTCCGAAACGCTATCCAAAGAAACAACAAGACCGCACCAATCAAAACGCTCTCGACTCCGATATGCGTCAAGCGGAGTTGAATAACGCCTTTAATTTCTACAGCAATGCCTTTAATCCGCTCAACAACACACAACATCACAATGATTATGCACAGAGACCAGAAAAACAAAAAGTACGTCCCACTCCGGGACTTACTCGTCACTATGTTGTGTACAGTAACGCCAATAAAATCCACACGTATATACCCTTAATTATTTTGATAAAAATGGTCTTGTAGAAAGAAATTAAATTTCTGTATTGTTTTTTAAGCGTTAACATGTAGTGATAAAAACATGGCTGTTGAATTTAAATGTATAAGGTACGTACATATGTTGAGGTTGTTGTAACGTTCTAGTGGATCTCGGTGTTAATATTGTTATGTAAAAAGCATTATCGATGGCAGTTATCAAATAAAAAAAACAGCCTTAAAAAGTTAATGGAGACAATAAACTATTAATCCCATGATAATATAAGGCTTAACAATTGGAACTTATTCTGAAATTGGTAGTAATATAAAGAATGAACTACGTAACTTGAAAATTATAAAAAATATCATAACTATCATATCATACGATGTATGTTTATACGATATAATTAAAAGACAAATTCGATAGAATTGCAATAGATTGAATAATATGTATTATGAGATTTACCAATCTGTTTAGCTAACATTTTTACTCGTCGTATTATTATTCTATACAGTTCTAATTATACGGTCCTTACGATATACTAAATAATATTAAAATAAATAAATATAATAATAATAAAACTAGTTCGTATAAGATTTAATATGTGACAATACGATTGTAAAGACAATAGCTGTAGTGTTGGTAATGTTAGTCGAATTTTATGTAAGTGCATTATATAGAGGTAGTTAATATTTATTTTTGACCGCTTATATACGATATCTACAGGTAAGACAACGAATTACCTTGACCATGTGTATTTTGTATATGCTGCGAGCATTAGAAACAATTTGACAATACATTTTGAAGTTAATAAAACTTTTAGATATTTTGTTTTCTGCAATAACTAAGGTTCCCTGCAATGTCTCGTTTTATAGGATAGCATTTTAACTTAATTAATATTTTTATAAGATAAAAAATGTACGTATTATTTCAATATTTGATCCACTCTAAGTTTCAAGATTAGATTTTATAAAAAAATATTTTATAAACGGAAACGCGTTAGTAAATAAAGTATAATAATCGTAATAATAAATTTATGTCTTCCGAATAGTATATTAAAGTAATATATTCGGCTCATTCGTATCTATGAGTTAAATTATAATATCAGTAAGTGGAGTTCCTTTTGGACTTCAGAGTAATGTAGATGTGTGTACGTAGGTAAGTGACGAGAAAGAATTTATTGTAGGATAGTGGTACGATGAACATAAAATGAATTTTGATAAGAATTGATTCTATTGTAAAAATAATAAAAACATAATTAGAAACATTTAATTGATTATAATTAAAATATATGTACCAGTATTATGTTCGATGTGTTATATACGTATAAATGAATAATAAATACATACGTTTATTAAATAATTATACAATTTTAAGATAAATGTAATTTTTGAGTAATTTAATATATAACATTTTGTTCTCTATACCTTATATTTGTCAAATAATTAATTTATGATTTCAATATAGCTATTGACAATAATTACAATATGACAACTCATTAAAATTTATTCAACAAGTCTTGTTTAGTGGAAATAAATGTTTGTAAAAATATTGTTTTTCTTTCTTGTAATGTAACTGAATTTTGATGTTTAATATCATATTATAAAGATATGTAACGAATAATACTAAAATTAATGACAATAATACGACAATCATTGTAAATAACTGAATTCATGTTAAACCAATTTATTAGTATGAAATGCGACTATTTATCAATGTTAACTTTAAGATGTTGATATCATTTTATGACATTTTAAAAATAAAAAAAGAAATGTAATCAAAGTAATAAAATTGACTGGTGTTATTTATTTCAAATCCTTTCAACTCAAAAGCCCATAAAAATAGAAAATATTCAATCGAACTAAATCTTCTCACAATATTCCTTATCACACTTTATACATAATACTGCCTCGGGGGTGCAGTGGTTGCGTATGCAACTGCTACACTGAGGTCTCGGGTTCGATTTCCGAGTCAGATCAAATGTTTGTATGATCTGCAAATATTTGTATAGGGGTTTGGTTGTGCTCGATGTTTAATAATTATCTATACATAACAAAAATAAAAGTAATAAGTACATATAATAATTCTATCAGTCAATCTGACTTTCATAGTAAGTTCTACTAAGTTTGAGTCTAGATGTCGTTGGGTGTCGGTGACCAATATCTATATTTATGTATTTATACTAACTGAACTGAACTCGTAATGTGCACATAACATCATCTCTCTAGGTTCCTTTTCTGCTCATACATGTTCATAATTAAAAGAGACAAAAAATCGTTACGACGTCATTACAGTACAATTAAAGACTTTGAGAGGATAACTATCTTCACACTACGAAAGACCACAAATAATCAGTTATAGTCAATCATAGAATTTGGAGTTGAGTGTGAATGAGTCCTAACTTCAGTCTTAATCCACGTAAGCCTCGTCTTTGAACTTTTATCAGACCGTCTATCACTATTGATGCACCTCGGCAGAAACACCTCGTTTTTGAGCAAGAATATCATATACTAGCTGGCCCACGCAACCTCGTTTATCTCTCCTTTTACTAATAGCGTAATAATTTTCCCCCGTTTTCGTTACATTCTTCATTGGCCTTCCTCGATGACTGAAGGAATACGTAATATTACACTGATATAATTTTTCAAATCGGACCAGTTGTTCCTGAGATTAACACGTTTAAGCAAACAAAGAAACAAACTCTTCAGCTTTATATATTAGTATAGATTAACATACACGGATATCTGTCTGTATCAATAATTGTCACCCCTATTGAGTTCGGATTGAACAACTAATATGTATAATTTGAGATATTATAATATACAATTTGTATAACACGTCGCAAAATTTGAAAACAACTTTCGTTATTCCAAAATAAAAAGGAAATTTATTTTCATAGGAATAATTTATATAACAAGGGTGGTAATTGACGTGTAATGGTGGTAAAATTAAATAAATATAAGAGTTACAGTAACCTTGGCAAAGAAGAGCTTTGTACATTTTGTATAGTATAAAATAATAATGACTGATTTTATATTATTAAGAAAATATTTAGGATACTCGCTCTATAGTAAAACATTTCTAAAATGCCTTTGGAGTATATCAAGTATCCATGACTTGAAGGATCGATTTATAACCACTCTAAATCGAGAGAAGTCAATCACATTTCAATGTTTCTGAGTCTCACTTACAGTAAGCAATCATTGTAGATAGACACTCGGTTAGCTTGAATTTAAACCACACAAGATTGAAATCATTTTTAACACGCTTTTATTAACTTGCTCTGTTTGTATGTATGTAATGGAATGTTTTAACTATAATTGAAAATGAACTCACCTATATATATAGTGACATAATTGAAACATTTTCAGAAAGCACCCCACGCTTTTTACATTAAAATATTTTTTTACTTTTTAGTTCGATTGCTATTAAAAGTTTTAAAAACTATTAAGACCGAAATGTTATAATTGATTAACAACTTTGAAAATTAAACTTAATGTAATGCGCCGCCATCACATCGTTATAACCGAAATTACCGGCAAAAATAACTTCATATTTTTGATACTAAATAATGTTTGACGAGATTAACCTAAAATTTTGTGATGTCAAAAAACATGAGGTTTGTAAAACCTCATGCTTTGTTGTAAGGTTGCCTGGAAGA
Source organism: Spilosoma lubricipeda (assembly GCA_905220595.1). Taxonomy (NCBI): domain Eukaryota; kingdom Metazoa; phylum Arthropoda; class Insecta; order Lepidoptera; family Erebidae; genus Spilosoma; species Spilosoma lubricipeda. The sequence goes on along the minus strand of HG992285.1, from coordinate 9,372,737 downwards.
GATTGCTCTTGGCAATAAGGCCGCCCTTTGTACATTACATTATATATTATTACATCTTATGTACTCTCTTGTAAATATGTAAAACGGTGTACAAATAAAGAGTTTTCTATCTATCTATCTATCTAAAACATATAGAAATATCAGATAGTAACGTAACAGAAAGTTGGGTAACATTTATTCATATAGTGGCAGGTATACGTCACATTGTGTTTAAGGAAAAGATCTATGGTTATAAAAGTTATAGTCAGTATGTTTTGATAGAATAGTAAACCTCAAATTAAAAGCATGACAAAAACCATACAGACTTCTGTCTTTTTTGTTTATAAAATTTAATATTTAACACTATTAACATATTATCATTGAAATAAATAAGTACAATTGCTACTAGTTAATTACCCTAATATTGCTACTAGTAAATACCCCATAGTTATTTATTATGATAAAGAATATTATTTATAGGGACTGCCATAGGGACTATAGGATTTTAGGGACTGCCTCGTCGGTCACGCGGTTGACGTGTGCGACTGCTGATCATGAGGTCTTGGGTTCGATTCCCGGGTCGGATCAAATGTTTGTATGATCTATAAATATTTGTTTCGGAATTTGGGTGTTTTCTATGTATTTACGTAAAAAAATAAAATAAAAAAAGTATAATATGTATTTATATCAGTTGTCTAGTACCCATAACACAAGCTCCACTTAGCTTGGGACTAGATGGCGTTATGTGTTAGATGTCCGAAATATTATTTTATTATTTATACTTCTTTGTAAACAAACAGAGTTCCAACTCACATGCCAAAAATATTTTAATAATGGCAAAGTCCTCCATAAGAAGTAATGTAAAATCATGAAAGTATCCTCCAATCATATAAAGGAACGATTTCGAAGAATAAAACGCCGTGACGGAAATACATATCGTGAAAGTACTCTGTAAAATATAAAGAATTGCACAATAAAATTTTAAATTGACATCTTCTTTGGCATGAAATATGTGATATTTCTACCAAACATTGTCCCACATTTACACGGCTATCAGGTATGTGGAGGAAAAAAAAACAGATTTATACAAACGGATTCTTGCCCAATAATGTATTCATAATAAGATGAGACTTTTTAACATACAAAAGATATCTTAAGAGTTTCGACAGTATCAGTCATGAAGAAAATTTAAGTGAATTGTAGTTAAAAAATTACACTTTGTAAACTTTATTTCTTAAGTATTTGAAATTCACCCTACTGTGATAAACTCGTAGTTCAGATTCATAAAGATAGATAGCGCTAGTACTGCACTTATTGGATATCATACAACAGATTATATAATAATACTAGACTACAATACTTGCAGAATATTGATTCAGTCTTTATTGTAAGTAGCTACTTCCTTTCTTAATGACTTCTACGTACTGAATATTGACCGATAACAAGGACACGTAGAAACTTTATACATTTTAAAGAATTATACAGAATCCATTTGTATTAATATTCTTTCAAACTTAAAGGTAACCTGTGAAACTACGATTATTGTACATTGTTTATTTTTTTAATAGAACATGTTGAGAATGGTTGAGAATGTATTTGGTTTATTGCAATGGCCAAATGGCATTAGACACCAATGTCGAAGCAATAGCCAAGCCATTAAGATTTGACAGTTTAATTACATTATTCTTAGTGGTTTTATTGCGAGTTGCTTTTATAAAGCTTAGTTAAGATAGAAACAGATGATTTGCTTGATGATTCATGAATCGTGTCATCCATTTCTTTCATAGACACTGGTTTACAAGAGTGGCCAATAATTCCCGTAACAGCTGTGACATTTCATTAGTAGCAACAGTACTTATTTATTTTAATGACAACGTCCGAAGAAAAAAGTATTGTGTGGTATTGTGGTTGTGTCTGATAATTATTATTTGGTTTGTACCTGTTTCCTTGTTTTTTTTTAAAAAGTAGTAAATTGGTTTAACTTCCCTTTCCACTGAGAAAATATTTCTCAGTGGAAAGGGGCTGGTTTTTCTCAGTCAAATCCTTTTCGAAGAGAAATCAAATGTATTTTCCTAACTGCATATATTTCTTTCAGCTTGTTTTACAAACGCTTAATCTGAATATTAGTAAAAGATGTTATAGGTATGTTTATTTCAATTTGGATATTTGTTTAAAGTAACTTACTTCTCATCAATACAGTCAATTAAAATGGGGCTACGAAGCAGTGGTGACAGTAAATTAGAATACTCATCTCGTCGTTATCGCAACAAGCAAGGGCCCACAGACGTCGGAACTTATAACTTAATTATAATTTTCATTGTGATTCAACACGTTATCGCGGAAACAGTAGTACGTACCGGCTGCGTCACTACGTCACGTTTCTAAGTTCACCGGATTTATTTCCAAGTAATTTTCAGTGAGCATCTGGCGTGCGGTGTGAGAGATTCAGCTGATCAATATTCTGGAAGTCTCCTCGAAGAACTGAGAAATATGTCAGTCTCTCACTCAATCCGAGTGCAAGTTATTTTAAGCGGACTGTATTATTGAACATACTTTATGTTAACCTATGAATGATAAATCTGAAATCGATATTCGTATAGAATATTTGAAATTGGATGGAAGTAAATTTGGAATTCGATGGCTTTGTATAAATTGGTACTGATTCACTGGACTTATTTTATTCAAAAGTATATTTATTTCGACATTTAATCTATGTTTAAATATAATATGTAAGTTTAACTAGAAAATAATTCTCGGTGTAATAGTTCTTATTAAAAGAAGAAGCAAGTAAAGGAGCACAGAATTAAATACATAGCTCATGAGAACTGCACTAATTTATTTCTCTCAGTGTACTCGGTGGTATGAGGACAATATTAAGTGAATTGTAGTTGTTTGTTTTTGTAATTCCTTAATTAAAAAAAATAATATGAGTAGATCACTGCAGTTTACGAAGTCCAGTAAAATGTATGTTTGTACTGAAATTGGTCACTTGTAATATCATTCGATTGGTTTTTGTTTGATTTACTATAATTGTTTTTAACTTTTAAAGGTAGTAGAGCCACGCTAATTTCAGTACAAACGGGCCAGCTCGACCGATGCGGTAGTACCCTCGTACAGAAGATCAACGTAAAATGACAGCGTTTGTGCTGTCGTGTTTCGTTGGGGAGTGCGAGACCGGAGGCCCAACGATGCAGAAGCATCACAAGGCCGCCATGATGTGGGTCACCATGCTGCATTGTTGCATTGTCTGCCTTCGCAATGAGTATGGGGTCACCATCACTCTTGTATTCTGTTTTTGGTTTACATCAAGCAGAGTAGAGTCATTTTGGCAGACCCATACATAAAAAAAAAACTGAGAGTCACATATATAGTTAAAGCTGTGCTTTTTGCAATAGTTGTAAAACAATCATAAGGTTTGCCTCCTTACATTTTTCTGTGAATTATTTTTACTTTGAGACGTTATTCAGTTAACAGGAGATTACCGATTGACCATTGGAAAAGACAGTATTCGTGCTTTTCTGTGTCGTTTTAGGTAACAACTTTTCGCAAAGAGCAGTCGCAACTTTCAACTATAAGTATATAGGTGGTTGGTTGTCTGTATTCCTACGAGAAGAAATCATCGTCCGCCTAAATGGGTTTGTATCAGTTTATTAGACATATCTGTTAGTAGCCTTGCTAAACAAAAGAAAAATAATATTTAGGGGTGATTCGATTGCAAACAAAATTAGCTCTAAGATAGTTGCTCTTCTAAAGGAACAGTCTTATATTAACAAATGATATTTCAACATTTTAATAATATTCTTTATCGTCTTGCTAGCAGAGGGATTTGCCGTAATCGCCACGCTTGGCATGCGAGTTAGCGATTGCAGTGAGATGATATTGTACTCAGTAGGATGCTGCTGTCTACCCTCTGGTATGCTATGTTATCCCTTGATCGACTTTACGACACCCACAGGAAGAAACGGGTGGAGCTAGTCTTAACCGGTTCCACACGGTATTATGATGATGATGAATCTTTACCGTCACCTTTACGTAAATTCTTAAAAGTAATTGGGTTGTATATCTGTGTGTGTTTCTTTTTGTGTTACTTTAGTAATGATTATAATAATAAACATTTATTTACTCGCCACAATACATTATTCAAAATTACAGCTTACACATAAATTGATTAGGTTTATACTCTGGGAGACTGGTGCCTAAGCTTGGCTCGTAGCCTGTATTTCAGGACACCAGAAACCCCTCCGTTGAAGCTTACATTAAGTTAAAGTTACTTACGATGGTCGGTTGTTGTCGAACAATTCGAGAGTATAAAGAAGCATCTTTATTATAAAAATAGGTAATTGTGTGGGTGGATGTGTTTGTGTGTATGACAATATGTGCATATGTGCGCGCGCGCGTGTGTGTGTATGTGTGCATTTAGAAGACCCAGTAGGATATCCGTGACCGATATCATATCTATGCCAAGACATCAAGCAGCTTTTCAGTGTCGTCAGAGGCTAAGTCTGTGAGTCCAACAGTTAATTTCATTTTACATTAAATTTTTTGTATTTCAAAAATGGATAAGATTTCATATATTTTATTATATAAGGAAGGCCCTAAGAAGCAGAAGTATTTTCTTGAATATAGGGTTTTAAGTCAGACTTTACTTGTTTCAGCGGCATTGTATCGCCTTTTGCCATGGCACAGCATAGGAGCATAATTATACCGGCATACTGTGCTGCATTAATATTATCTGCCTAATGAACAACTATCTCACCGTTACAACTTTTGCCTTTTTGTATAAGAGAGTGGTAGGGTAACTGAACGGTAGGAACATTGAAACTTTAAGTTCTGCCCTGTGATGCAGAACATCAATAGAGACGGAGTAAGGGCGAAATAAACAGATCGTTTCAACTTGTCATATGCCACCTCTCTTAGGTTTTTAAATACGTAGCACAGTTTTCGCATCCTATTATTGAAAGCAGATAAATGCTCATGGAAACGAAGGCGACTATCCAGTATTACACAAAAGTATTTCACCACATCCGTTTTTTGAAGGTGTAAACATTAGCAGGTATTATTGCGAGGTTACAAACAAACAAGCAAAGAAACAAACGAACTCTTGAACTTTATATATTATAAGTATAAGCACAAGTACAAGTACAAGTACAAGTACAAGTACAAGTACAAGTACAAGTACAAGTACAAGTACAAGTACAAGTACAAGTACAAGTACAAGTACAAGTACAAGGATAAGGATAAGTAAAAGTATAAGTATAACTATAAGTATAGATATAAATTCTTATCAGACGTGTCTGTACTATGATATCTAAAGTCCAGTGGCTAACTTTCTTACTTCGGCTAGGATTACATAGACACTTGTATCAAATAATCTCCGAGACACCTGCCAGCCCCACTCCTTAAATACACACTGTTAATAGTTGCCAAAATGTATGATACTATTACTCACGTATGAAAATTTATAGCCGTCTCTATTAATTAAAGGTCTCAACTCGAAGCCAAACTTTCTTAAACAATTAAGTATCCCTCTACAAATATCGTGTGTTAGTTTTGGTTCCTATACAAAGTTGTTGACTTGTGGTTTGTTTTATTAGCTTTTGAAGTAAATAGAAGCGAATAATAAATACAGACTCCTAAAGATCATCGTTAATGGTCTAATAGACGTTGAATGAATAACTATTTTGGCATTATGTTATTATGTGAAAGAAAATGACGCATATTTCTACGACATAATTAAAAGAGAAATTCGATAGAATTGAAATAGATTGAATAGTATGTATTATGAGATTTACCAATCTATTCAGCTAACATTTTTATTCGTTGTATTATTATTCTATACAGTTCTAATTCATCATCATCATCATCAGCCTATCGCAGTCCACTGCTGGACATAGACCTCTTCAATTGCACGCCACTCAGTTCGATCTTGGGCTTCTCGCATCCAGCTCCTGCCAGCTGCCTTGCAGTTGCCAGTTCTAATTATAACCGTATAATTACCAACCGTAAATACCGCAACCACGGCCTACTGGAAGCACCGGCATTCTCCAATCATGACTTTAGGAGGTACTCATAGCTATGCGGAGAAGAGATGGAGCTTTTATCAAGTTTAGGAGCAATCACACCATCGCGGAAAGACGTGGCTTTTTTTAAATTTTTTATGGGACTAATCCCGCCCACATGCCCCTAACTGTAAGACCTGTACACCAGGATCAACAGCAAGTGACCCACAAACACACCGAGTTATGACTCTGGAAGTCCCAGGAAAACACATAAAGTATATATGAGAAGGACACAAAAGTCACTGTTTTGGTGCTGATCGACTTCTCTAATGCCTTTAATACAGTCGATCACGATATCCTCCTAACTATATGAGTTAAATTATAATATTAGTAAGTGGAGTTCTTCTTGGAGTTCAGAGTAATGTAGATGTATGTACGTAGCACAGTGGTACAATGAAAATAAAATTAATTTTGATAAGAATTTTCTTTGGACTCAGGTTGGCCGGAGCGAGGAAAACATGTCCAGGTGGGGATTTGCAGATGGCGACAACCTGTTCTGTCTGTGAGGTGAAACCCAAACGATGTCCCACCTTGCATCATGCCCTGCCTGCCCGGACACCTGCACGAGAGAGGATATGATGGCTGCCACCGACAATGCAGTCAGAGTGGCCGCGTTCTGGTCTGCTACGATCTGACTACACTGACACGAAACGTTTGCCGTCGAAACGCTAAGAAGAAGAAGATAAGAATTGATGCTATTGTAAAAAAAAAGTAATCCCATCAAAAACATGAATGTGAAATGTGAGCCAAGTTCAATATATTGTGATATATGCCTTGCACTTCAATAACAAAAGCAGTGAGATATTAAGGCTTCAATATATTATCACAAGTTTTAAGAAGAAATGATATTTAAGTTGTTATAAAATATTTCATGTTGTTTTAATAAAATTCAGGACTGATCTTTGAACTTGGCACCCATAAACACATACTTAGAAATATAGAATTTATCATTAAAATATATGTACCAGTATTATGTTCGAAATGTTACAGAACGTATAAATGAATAACTACTTTATTAAATAATGTTCTCTAAACCTAATATTTTGTCAAAGAATTAATTTAAAATTTTTAGGTAATTTTTTGACAATAATTAAAAATATGGAAACTCATTAAAATTTATTAAACAAGTCTTGTTTAAGACCAAATAAATGTTTCTAAATATTTTGTTTTTTTCGTAATATAATAAATAAATAAATATTTCGGACATCTAACACACAACGCCATCTAGTCCCAAACTAAGCAGAGCTTGTATTATGGGTACTAGACAACTGATATGAATACTTATATCCTTTTTTTTGTAAATACATGCATATTATACATAGAAAACACCCAAACTCCGAAACAAATATTTGCCGATCATACAAACATTTGTTCCAACCCGGGAATAGAACCCGAGACCTCAAGGACAGCAGTCGCGTACGCTACCACTGCGCCACCGAGGCAGTTCATTATCATTGTATTTTGGTGTTTAATATCATAATGTAAAGTTATTTAACGTAATAATAAAAGTAATGACAATAATACGACAGTCGTTGCAAATAACTGAATTCATGTAAAATCAATTTGTTAGTATGAAATGCGACTATTTATCAATGTTAACTTTAAGATGTTGATACAATTTTATGACATTTTATTATAAAATAAATGTAATCAAAGTAATAAAATTGACTGGTGTTATTTATTTCAAATCCTTTCAACTCGAAATTTCATAAAATTTAAAATATTCTTCCGAACTAGATCGTCTCTTATCCCTCATCTTTATATATTTACAGCTTCGGGGGTGCAGTGGTTGCATAAGCCACTACTAAACTGAGGTTTCGGGTTCGATTTCCGATTCAGGTTAAATGTTGTGTAATTTACAAAAATAAAAGTATATAAGTATTCTATCAGTCAATTTAGCTTTCATAGTTAAGTTCTGTGACCAAAAATATTTATTTATGTATTTGTAATGCACACATGGCATCTTCTCTCTATGATACGATATGAATGTATATTGCCAAAATTTGAAAATAACTTTAATTACTGTGTAAGAAAAAAAATTTTTTACATAGTCATAATTTATATCACAAGGGTGGTAATTAACGTATGACGGTGGTAAATGTAAATCTGTAAAAGTGAGAGTAACCTAGGCAAAGAAGAGCTTCATAATTTTTGTATAATATAAAATAATAATGACTTAATTAATTTTTTAAAATAATTATTTACGAACTTTGCTCTATAGTAACACATTTCTAAATTGCCGTTAGGGTATATCAAGTGTTCATGACTTCATATATTGATTTATAATCACTGCTAAATCAAGAGAAGTCTGTCACATTTCAATGTTTCTGAGTCTCGCCTTCAGTAAGCAATCGTTTGTAGATAGAGACTCGGTTATCTAATTTTAACCACGAATTTCCTTCCTACAAAAAACTTTCAAACTTTCAAGTAAACAGCATACTTCTTTTTAAAAGCCGGCGACGCATTTGTGACGCCTCTGGTTTTTTGTGTGTCTATGTGTAACGCCGCTAATCGCTTACCATCAGACGACTCGTTTGCCTTCTATCCCATAAAAAACAAGATTGAAATTATTTTCTAATCAGATTTCATATCATTAGGTAGTTTTGTTTCAATGACATTTAATGAACGTAGTACTGTCTAGTCTAGAGTAAAAATCTCATTTGGGATAAATTAATTATTATAAATATCAAGAAGTTGGATTAATAATTCAGGTAGGAATATGTGGTAACTATACGCATCGTCATTCTTGAGTTCAAGATACAGGGATTTTTTAAATCGGAATGAGAGTTGCATCTAGATGCTTACCATAAAGTGTGACAAAAAGGTAACGGATTAAGATCGAAATATTATAAATTTCTTTTTATTAAATCGAATGGGTGGACGAACGAGCAGACGTATCGCCTGATGGTAAGGATTACCGCCGCCCATGGACATGGTCCTGCAACACCAGAGGCATCACAAGTGCGTTGCCGGCCTTCGGGGGATGGGAAGGGGAGATAGGGTAGGGGGTTTGGGTTTTGGGCCTCCGGTATCCTCACTCACTCGGTGAAACACAGTTCAAGCACTATTTCACACCGATTTTCTGTGAGGCCGTGGTATCACTCCGGTCGAGCCGGCCCATTCATGCCAAAGTATGGCTCTCCCACGGGACTGGACTTAAGCACTTTGAAAAGTGATTAACTATCTTTTAAAATAATAGTTGTTTGTAATAAATTCTAATAATAATAAAACCATAGAGATGACACAGGTATATTCCAATTTTATTTACATTTAAATTATGCATGATGCTTTCAAACAGTTCTGTCTAAAATGGTATAGAAATTAAATAACGTTCAGAGCAAATTCTACAGCATTAGAACTGAATTCTGAGACATTACAACATTGCCGCCATGTCATCATTATAATCGAAATTACCGACAAAAATAACCATATAATTTTGATATTGTATATTTAATGTTTGACGATATTAACATACAATTTTGTGACGTCATAAAACATGAGGCTTAGAAAACAAATAGAAATATCAGATAGTCTGTAAAATTTATTCTTATAGTGTAAGGTATTCTTATAGTGGAAGGTATACCTCGCATTGTGTTTCAGAGAGAGATTCATGGTTATAAATGATATTGTCAGTAAATTTTGATAGAATTGTAAACCTACAATTACGAGATTGACAAATACCACGTATACTTCTGTATATTGTGTTTCTCGTTTACATTTATAAATATTAAACAGTACAGTTTTAAGTAACATCTCCGTAAAACACTTCCATAATTTCTGTTTTGATGAAGAATATTATTTATACTACTAAACAAACAGAGTTCCAACACACATGCCAAAAATATTTCAATTATGACAAAGTTCTTCATAATATGTAATGTAAAATCTCAAAAGTATCATGAAAAAGAACGATTTCGAAGACTGATGGCTGCTTGTCTTGCTTTTAAAAAGCCGTAACGCAAATACATGTCCTGAGAAAATACTTTATAAAATATAAAGGCTTGCACAAAAAAAAATGGCATCTTTTTGGCGTGAAATATGTGATATTTCCATTAAACATTGCCCCATATTTACTATGTATCTATCGGGTATGTTGAAAAATAAAACACAAATTTACAGAAATAGATACTTGAATAAAAATGTTTTCATTATAATTTTGTGTTTGTAACAGGATATTGCAAGTCCAGTGGCTAACTTTATTAGGTCGGCTAGGATTACGTAGACGCTTGTATCGAATTATCTCCGAGACGCCTGCCAGCCACACTCCATAAATATACACTGTTAATAGTTGCCAAAATATATAACACTACTACTCATATATTATATGAAAATTTATAGCCGTCTCTATTAATTAAAGTTCACAACTCAAGCCAAACTTCCTTATACAATTAAGTATATCTCCACAAAATTAAATATCACTTGGTTCCTATACAAAGTTGTTCAGTTGTGATTTGTTTTATTAGCTTTTGAAGTAAATAGAAGCAAATAATAAATACAAGTTCCTAAATATGAATGGTCTAATAGACATTGAATGAAGAACTATTTGGCATTATGTCATTTTATGAAAGAAAATGTCGTTATGTATAAATTCACGTAACAACGAGATATCTATTTATCTGGTCATTAATCCGAATAATTAATAAATAGTTACTGAGCTGAGAAATTTATTTTAACTAGTCTAGTTTACAAGCCCATCCATAAATTAATCCGAATACAAGAAATCGTCGGTTAAGTTTAGGCGTATATAACCCCTTCTCTAGACTTAGTATGAAATCATTTTATGTATTAACGGTAAGACTCTAATAACGCTAGTTGATGTTATTAATTTCTTTTATGTAAGACAGTTGATATTAATTAATCATGTCAAACTATAATTTTTCAGTTTAAATATAAGTATATTTTTAAAATACGAGTGTATACTTCCACGATTAGCCGCACCGCTAACATAAAATATCTAATCATATATAAAGATCTAATATGAGTATATATATGTGTGTGTACAAAGAGCAATTAGTATTGGAAGTCGATCCAATCCGACTAAATATAGCTAAGCTTCTTCTAATCCTCGTTTACTTCGTTAGTTGCGATGCTTGAGACGGCGATCTCACTTTATCCACATTGACTATTGTGCAGTCATCAAAACATATTATTGTAGCTTAATATGACTTGGGTACATACGTTTGTTTTCCAGTATATGACAGATAAACACAGTTAGTAGACCTAACTAGAATAAAATATAGGTGTTCAAGTCAGATTGTAGATAATTTTCGATAAGAGATTGTAACTATGTATGAGATGATTAGTATATCACAGAAGAGTATGGTCACAATACTCATTGCGAATGCAGATAATGCAACGATGCAATATGGTGGCCATCACTAAAGCTGCCTAGTGATGCGTCTGCATCATCAGTATATTTAGTTCCCGTGACTTTATGAGGTGATCTTTATGTGATTTGATGCTTTTACGTACAGTATTGGCATAAAAGCACACCTAGTATTTACTTCAGAAATAAAACAACTGATCTGGCAGATGTAAAATTATGTTGAAATTTGAGTACAAATCATTTTAACAATCAGCTTGCGCGAGTCGTAGAGCCACTTGACTGAAATGAACTGAATGAGTATAGTTTGACATGGTTACGTGTCGCCACACCGCATTACATGTTACATAACATATCGTGGCGGCTAATGCTATGGTAACACTTCGTCAGAAAAAAATAGTTACATTTAATGTTAACATAATTTTTGTTCAAAGGTTACACAAAATTTAATGTATTTAACGCATTTATGTGGTTACATAATAAGTGCATTAATGTGAATAGTAACAAGTCATCGTTATAAGTAATTAACTATTATTTATTTCGGTCAGGTCGTGCTTTGAAATAATGTTTTGGCAGTAATTTGTAACAATGTTTGCCGAGTAATTCGTTGAGCATGTTGCATTGATTAGAACGATTAATTCAAAAGCGAAACAGTTTTAGTTGCAACATTTCTAGTAATGATAAAAACACCGATTCACACATTTTAATGGTGTATGTATTAAACTTATAAGTTGAAAATAAAAAATATAACACTACAAAGAAAACCAGATAAAAAAAACGAGGGCTATTAAAGTTCTTAAAAAATGATCAGCATTCAACAAACCACTGCTGGGCAAAGGACTTATGCTTGCAATACCATGATCTTTAAAAAATATATAGTAATATCTGAACCCCGCGGTGTCACCCGCGGTTTTCGTCGTACCGCGAGTAACGCCGCGGGACAAAGCTAGTCTAAAAAGTAGCTTAAGTCACTCCCTATATCATCAGCTACCTATCAGTGAAAGTCCCGTCAAAATCGGTCCACCCGTTCCAGAGATTACCCGGAACAAACAGACAAAAATGAAAAAAATATTTTTTTGGTATATGTACCGTATATACATACATATGCATTTAATTAGAATCGGTTACTTTAATATTACAAACAGACACTCCAATTTTATTTATTTGTATAGATATAATTATTTGTGACGCAAAATTGGAGTGGCCTACGTCCAACAGTGGACTGCGATAGACTGAAGATGATATAATTATGCGAAGTTTGCAGAAACCAAAAGAAACATTCAGTTTAATATTTTTTATATTATACTTTTTGACTGCCTCGTTGGTCTCGCGGTTGGCGTTGTGCGACTGCTAATCACGAAGTCTCGGGTCGGACCAAATGTTTTTATGATCTACAAATATTTGTTTCGGAGTTTGGGGTTTTCTATGTATAATATGTATGTATTTACAAAAAAAAAGTGTAACTAACACACAATGCCATCTAGTCCCAAACTAAGCAGAGCTTGTGCTATGGATATTAGAGAACTGATATAAATACTATAATATTTACACATATACATTAAACATAGAAAAAACCCAAATTCCGAAACTAATATCTGCACATCATACAAACATTTTTTCCGACCCAGGAATCGAACACGAGACCTCGAGTACAGCACACCGAGGTAGTACTACTACCAAATATTAATTATACCTATGAAATTGCCATTTTGTATGCAATAAGTGAAAGTACTTATTTTTTCAAACTTTTTTATTTCTGTTATTCGAAGTAATCACCCATGCAATCGACGCATCATTGCCAACGCATTGGCAGTTTATTGATGCCCTTCTTGTAAAAATCAGCTGGACGGGAAGCAACAAACTCTTCAAAGGCATTTTGTACTGCCTCTCGGGAATTGAATTTTTTACCCACTAAAAAGTTGTCTAAATTTTGGAAAAAATAATGGTCGGTAGGTGCAAAGTCTGGTGAGTATGGCGGATGAGGGAGAACTTCCAACCTCAGCTCTTGCAGCTTGGAGACTGTCTGTTGCGCAGTATGGGGTCGCGCGTTGTCGTGAAAGAGCAGTGGGGACGACCGATTGACCAAAGCTGCTTGCACATCTGCAACCAGCTTTGTGGGTGTGTGTATGAAATTCAATCAAAAGTGCGTAAAAAATTCAGTAATAAAAGAAACAGATATACTATTATTAACTTTGGTTACTATCCTTTATACTTCTTGTAACATGCTACAAGAAACTTTCCCTATAGTTTTAGACCAAGTACAAACTTAAGTGATCGGTAGCATCTAGGAACTGGAACCACATAAGTGTTTTAGCAGCTATAAACAATCATTTCATATTACATAGTTAATTTCTTTAAATTCCCTTCCATAATAATTTGTTACAACATAAGATGACAAAAAAAAAATGTTTAAAAAATATACATTCATTTATATACTTGCTTTTAAGTGATTTTGTTTAAAGGCAAAATAATAAATTCTGTTTATGAAATATATAACGTGTACGCCAAAAATATATTTAATTGTCACAAGCGGAATGGTTGAAGCCAAAACACAATCGACTTATTCCTAAATATTTCTTCTATAATAGTGACTTCTGAACCACTTGATATTTTCTAAAACGAACAATAATTAAATCTCCGGACTTAAGGTAATCTGAAATGGTTAAAGAATGATTAAGTTTCCATATAAGACAAAATCTCAATGGGTACGCGGAATAACTGTATTATGAAGTAGGCAGAGCGAGCGCGGTTGCGGACATGATATATAACGCACTTACCGTACCTCGTAATATTGCGTTCACTTGCAATATGAAAATTTATTACAACCTATGTGTTAGTAGAGAAATAGATGGTTAACAAAGAAAAATGAGAATCGTTCTAATAACTTACGTACTTAGTAACTCTTGGAGCCCGTGATAAAGTGGTCCTGTTTATTGATTGATCTATGAGGTTAAACTCTAATATTTACTGCTGTAGTTTAATATGTACAAAAATAAAATATTTTAATTCAGTTCAGTATCATATATATGTTCTAGTAACTAAATAGCTTACCGATAACGTTTTGACTCAAGAACTTCTCAGTAATATGTTCATAAATGTCTACTTCAGACATAAGTAATTTATAGGGTGTAGTCTCTTATAAAATATTACTTTATTTACTTGTAATAAAATAATAGTGTTTTGTTTATTGGTACTACCCAACATTATAAATTGTAATGTAAGTTAGTTTGTCTGTTAAACTTTTTCCGTCTAAATTATTCAATCTATTATCACGATTTCAAAGTGCATGTTGACGACTTTTTAACGAATTTTTAAGATTATTTAAAATAAGTATATAATAAATGACAATAAGAAATAAATATGTCGGACGTCTATACACACAACGCTGTTTAGTCCCAAGCTAAGCAGAGCTTGTGTTATGGGTACTAGGTAACTGATATAATTACATATTTATTTTTTGTAAATACATACATATATATATATATAGATAGATACATATACATACATATATATATATATACTATATACATATATATAGATAGAAAACACCCAAACTTTAAAAAATATTTGCAGATCATACAACCATTCGGTCCGACCCGGGAATCGAACCCGAGAGAGCTCATACAGAGCAGTCGCGTACGCTAGCACTGCGCCCAGTAGAAAGGTTATTACTACTAATAGATTGTTTTTATTTATAAATGCCTATGCTAAATAGGCATTTATTTGAAGTTTAAGACTGCTTGGCAAACTATAAATAAACCACGTTTTAGGGACATACCTCGCCTTGGTAACTCTCTGTTCCTTTATAACATGTTTTCGATACGCCTTAGACGTTTCGAATATTTGCCTGAACGTCAAAGTTTATTCCGTAATATTTGACATTAAGGCACGAGAGATTCCTTCTTAAGGAGGTTATGTAATGAGTTATTTAACTTAACTATCTTATGAAATGAGTGTGCGAGTATCTATAGCCCAAGTAATTATTATTAACTTGTAGATGTTCCTGAATTCACAACTATTTCGATATTATCATAATCTTTAGAGATCTTTAGTTTTTTAGTCCTCGTATAAAAATTAAGTAAATACGGGTATATCTAGCTAGTCGAAGTAAGAGCCATTTTGACTCTGTTATTTTCAATAAGCAAGAAGTTTAGCTTAAGTGTGTGTGTGTGTTAGTGTTCTCGGATAAAACGAGTAGTGAGACCAACAAGTTCTAGAGTGGCGACCGCGTACAATAAATCGGAGTGTGAGTAGGCCCTACAAGGTGGTACGGCCTAGTATGTTGCGGGAATCCATTGGATGCGGATAGCCAAGGCTGGTTTTAAGTTTTGTCAAGAGAGCCTTGAAAAACGCCTATGTCCAGCATTTAACATCCTTTGACTCATATGATGATAACGACTTATTCATGTACTGAAATAAAAAACCGAGCATATTCATTAATTCACAAAGTCCTATGTATTGTTTTAAATCGGATATTATTATAATTACCTTTATCAGTTTTAATGTTAAGATTGTGTATGTGATACATAGGGGGTTTTCGCATATTACAACAGAAATATACAGGAAACTTAATGTCAAGGTCACGACTTGACTATTTCATTTTTACAGTGGTAGTTATAACTACCTGCCTAATAACCTTTTAATATATGGATTATTAAATTTGTTTGCAGACAATATCCCAAAACATACAGCTTCATATCTCGACGTATGTAAATGAACACAATACCCGGTCATATTAAAGTACTTATACGAGAGTGTTCAAAACAAACTCATCTCTTCAGAAAGTTACTCCTCAAAGTAATTCGCTTCTGGGACTCCAGAGTGCAAAAGTCGTACTTTATGAACCTAATTAAGTGTCGTATAATAAGCTTCAATTAGTGCTATGTTTATTTTATGACTGTTGGGCCCTTGTTTACGTTATATGTGCTGGATAACACCAGGGCCTTATTTAAGAATTACATTCAGCATCTTAATGTTTACAAATATTTCTAGACTTACTAGCTGTGCCTGCATGTGTGCATGTCACGTGTACTTCGTACACGTGACATTTGGTGACACGTGACAAGTTATTTTTAATTTTTCACTGTTTAAACCACGGAGCAAATACAATTGCTTCGTGGTTTAAACCTTACCTGGACTACGACAAACATTTCAAATCCAGAATCAGCTAAATCGGCACAGCCGTTCCCAGGTTTTAGCGAGAGAACCGAACAGCAGTTGATTTTTGTACGAGTATATAAGAAGATGACAATTAAATGATTTGTAGCGGTAAACCTACTAAACAAAAATAAGCGTAAATTGACATTCTATCTATGAATTGCAAGATTTTTTATGACATTAAAAATGACAAATCTCGGATATCGCCAACTACTTTGGTGACAATGGCACTGCTATGTTTTTCCAACAAGCTTGCAAAATTGTTCAGATATTGTAAGCTCTCATATTTAGCCACTCATATCATTATTATTGGTTTCACGTTTATGTTACTAACTTAATTTTATAATCATGATTATCAAATAAACAAAAAAAACGTTTTTAGGGTTCTGTGCCTCAAAAGAAAGAAACGGAACCCTTATACGATAATTTTTTATGATACTATCAAGACCCTTTTTCTAAGAAATGCATGGAGGTATCAAGCTGAAATTTATATCAAATACCCTGAGTATTCCTACTGTCCTTTAAATCTGTGAATAGTATCTAAGTCAACGCAATAAAAAAAAACATGCTGCAAATTTTACAACACTCGCAAGAGAATCAAAACCTACAGGGTACTTCCCGTGAACTCAGAATCTTGAATTTTGGTACAAAGCAACGTTTTAAAGCACAGATAAAGGGTAAATTTCGAAAAGCATGCATTTTTAGTTTAGTTAGTTAGTTTTAGTTTTAGTAGGCACATCTTTTAATATACCTACTGGTTTGTACGGAACCCTCCGTGCGCGAGTGCGTGTCGTAGGCACTTGGCCGAGTTTTTTTTAAATCTGACAGTTACAGCGTATCGTAGCTGATTTTTTGATAAGTTATCACGTATTTAGTTTCTCTCTCCAATCTCTGTCGGAAACAGATTCTTTTGTCATTATTGTCAATAATTTATTGTAGCTATACTTAAATAGAACCCATTTATAATAATTATTATAAACCGTAATATTAAATAAAGTAAAACTTTAATTTGTTTTTTAACTTCAAAACTCATTTCGGTAACCTCCTAAGTGTATTAAACATAGAATTAAGTGGTTAACGAAATGAGTTTGATTGATGATTTATTTAAATATAGATTTCTTTGCTGGCTGACTCATATTTTTGTCATCATATGTTTAATAAAATGCAAATATATGAATAGATACTACTCGAACTCATTACCAGTGATGTTCCAGTCAGATCTGCTACATAGACATTCATTACATAATCTTTTAATGCTACAAATATGCGTGTAAGTAGTACTAACATTAATTTATAACTACATATTAACATATTTAACATTTATAAACGAACATTTCACACAGCTGCCTGTCCATTATAACGAGTGTGAAAGATACGGTGTATCATTAAAAGATTGCTGATATAATGAAAATATATTTTGGCGTTAACCTCGCTGTTGTGAATTTAAAGCTGATGTGATTTTCATGGCTTATGTGGCTTTTATTAGTAGATTATTTTAATTTTACTATAAGAGCGATAATATTAATAGGAAATGGTATTTCCTGTTATGAAAACCAATAAATAAATATCGTCAAATAACTGGTATATTTCTTGTCATCGGTTTTCTGTATTTTCTTTACAAATGATGTTTATGAAAGTAAAACTATTAAGATATTTTTACAAGTCAGATAGACAAACAAGATAGTTAAGGAGTTGGCATATCCTAAGACTCACTCTGGGAAGAAACGCTGAAATTAACCATGGAGGTGTTTTTAACGTAAAGTTTTTCAGAATAAATTAAACTATATTACACACACACTTTTATTAAATTTGCTCAATTTGTAAATCTTTACTATTCACAATCATATAGTAAAATAGCTGAATCCCGCGGTGTTACCCGCGGTTATTGCTGTACCGCGAGTAACGCCGCGGGACAATGTTAGTCAAAAAAAAAATAGCCTCAGTTACTCCCCGGATCATCAGCTACCTGCCAGTCAAAGTCCCGTCAAAATCCGTCCAGCCGTTCCAGAGATTACCCGGAACAAACAGACAGACACACAAAAATTTTGTTAACTACATTTTTGGGATATGTATCGTGTATACATACACATGCACTGATTAAAAATCTGTTATTTTAATATTACAAACAGACACTCCAATTTTATTTATTTCTACAGATGTATAGATTGTGTTGCATGATATAACCAAAATTCTGAACCTTTTCTTCTATAAACAAAAGTATAAAAATTATAAATATACTCACGAAGTACAGAAAGAAGTCTGCAAGCCTCCATCCATTACGGATTATTTCACTTTTAAAGAGTCCGCCTTGACACAAAGCTTACTGAACGAATTTCGTACAAATTAAAATTAGCTTTTAAAGTTCCAATTTTAAAAGGAAGAAATGAAAATCCTATAGGACCACTGTTGACTCAGTTCTAGAAATTATTATTTTCTCATTAATAGTTTTTTTAAGCTCATTTTAAAATTACGATGATTGGGTTTTAAATGTATTTTGTATCGAATATTTCTTAGATCTCTTAAAGTTTTAAAAATTATAGCGTTACCAAAATGTGAATAATGGAATTAAGGATACTAAACAATCAGAATCAATATTTTAATACGTGTAACAAAATCTTTCTACCCTTTTTCGGAAATTGCGCGGACGGAGTATTATATAACTTCGCACACTTAAAGTTTGTATAGAGAAGGAGTGCGGAATGCTAATCATCATCATCATCTTCCTAGCCTTTATTATTCCCAAGATTTGGGGTCGGCTACTAGTTCAACCGGTTTTACCTGAATATCAGTTTTTACACGGAGCGACTGGCATCGGACCTCCACAATCCTGAGGGTAAACTGAATTCGAAGGTTGAACTAGTTGTCAACATATTTGAGGGCACTGACTTCCCAATAACGATTGCCATAGATTTTCATGACAACCGGGACCGACGGCTTAACGTTCTCTTCGAGGCACCGGCGTGGAACACCGCCATCTTCCATACTCCGAGCCGCTATTAAGAATTTCTTGAAAGGAAAACCCAACAGCAGGCCGACCCGGGAATCGAACCCGATACCTTTTGATCTGCAGTCGGTTACTCTAACCACTAGACCAACGAGGCAGCCTGCCTGCCAGGAGACAGGCAAATTATGCATTAAAATACATTAAATTAATCAAAATAACATTCCTCTCACTATCATACGTATACACACGCATACACAAATATCCATAAATATACACAAATGTATGTATGTCAAAGTCAAACTTAAATGTTGATTATTTTTTGTCTATACTGTCAAACTGTATATCAAACGTAGCCATGATGAAGTATAATAGCCTTATATGAAAAAAAGGTCTAACTAAATTTTTTTTAAAGTTATGGTCGAATTCGAACCTCTGGTCGACTGCTAGTAATTATAATTATTGGAATCCAGGCTTATAAGCGATCATTGATTTCAAGGACCACTTATCATTTTACTATCTATGACTTACTTATCGGTTTTGTATGCTTGCCGACTACTTTAGTGGTAAAATACATGAATTTTGTAAGTTAATTAGACTCTAGGTACCCGGAGGCATGAATTAATTATCCATTTAATTAAGTTTGTGTTGCGCAGCACCCTCGCCGGGTGAGTTCCACTCGCATTTTCTTTGTTTTTTATGAATATATGAAAGATACATTAAATATTAAAACAGCAGTCAACGCTTGAAAATGTATACTGTGGTAGAAACATAGGTGGAATACATCAGTTGAAACTGTAAAATGGATTGTATTTTCAACACTTTACTTCTTACTGTACATACGGGGTTACTAGTAATATGTAGCGATCCTTTTAAGAGGTGATGATGGTAGAGATCGTTAGCTATCAAATTGTGTGGGTCACAACTTCAGTTCTTACCCAGTACAAATATTACTGTTTATTTCCTTATTTATAAATAACATAAAAATCCAGAATGAATAAACTTTACATTATATGTATTTGTATCACGTATAGTTTAAAATAAATCGCTATAAAGTATATTAATCTCCCTGTAAGGAGAACATACAGGATTACTGATAATATGTAGCATCTCTTTAAGGGGTGATAGTAAAGATCTTTAGCTATCAAATTGTCCTCGGGTTTTGGAAATAAAATAAAAAAAACAATTTTTTTTTTTAAGAAAAGTTATTCACGCTTCTTCAAAGTGCTCTTAAAACAAACAATTGCGTATTTAATGGTTGTTTTTGGTGTTTTTAGTTTGCTAACACTATAGTACGTATTAATAACCAAAAAAGAACAGAAATGTAATACCGTTTGTGAATGATGATTCAGGAAATCTGAAAATTTTCATACTTTTTACTATTTCTTATGACTAAATTAAATTTCATTACACAAAGTTATCTTTATCGGCGTCATAGCTTAAAAACAAGTATGCTTTATTAGCTATCCAACGCAGCAAAAACAACCAATAAATACGCAAGTAGCGTAACCCAATTTTCTTAAAAAAACTAGTTTTTTTATATTATTGCCAAAACGGTAAACTTTTAACTCATTTATCTGAGACCAATTTGATAACTAATGATCTCTGCTATCACCCCTTAAAAAGATTGCTACATATTATCAGTAATCCTGTATGTTCCCCTTACAAGGAGGTTAATATATTTTATAGCGATTTATTTTAAACTATACGTGATACGTTAGTAAACAAATACATATAATGTAAAGTTTATTCATTCTGGAATTTTATGTTATTTATAAATAAGGAAATAAAAAAAAAATTGTACTGGGTAAGAATTGAAGTTGTAACCCCTTTTCCAGTAGTCAGAATCACTACGTACCGGCCCAAACTGGTGAGGTTTTTGTTTGTATTATTCCAAAAAAGTTCGGGTTAAAATTGGGCACTCATTTTTTTAAAATTAGAAGTAAACGTACGGATTGAAACACTTACTACAAAAAATTAAAAATCCATTTGAAAGGTAGTCGGGGCCGAGGGAAATCAAATATACAGTTTCATATGCACAAATGACAACGGGTAAACCTTTGCGACGCTTTTTCCTTTCCAACTACAAGTTGTCGTAGAGAATTGCAGAGGAAAATGTGGAAGATATAGTCCAATAGAAAAGATAGGATTTTACTGAACCTGTACATTCACTTTGAGATGTTTAATGAATGTATGGAACTATGAAAGCATCATAAATTTCAACAATAAGAAAAAACCGACTTCAAGAACTGGACTATATTGAAATGGCCACATGGGAAACACCAGCTTTTAAATAAAAATAATCATTAAATCAGTTCACCTAGTCGAAAGTGTATGTATGAGGTAACAAACAAAAAAAAGTTGTGTGGTGTCGTGGGACACCAGATATGAACTATAATATTATAGAATTTCCTTATCATGAAATATAATAATAATTTATGCGACTTACCCTATGCCCTATATATTTTTTTTATTCTTACGCTTTTATTTCCTTATATTATTATATTTATATTAGATATAATAATATTTTGTATAGATAGTGCCATCTGTAAGTTGCATACTTACAGATGGCGATATCTAAACATTTTTTTAAATATCTAACGGTTTTTTTATTTAACGTTACGGACATTTTTGCCGGCTAGGATATACAGATGGTGCTATACAAAATTTTTAAAATCTTACGCTTTTTTGATCCTATACGGCGATAGGGACTTTCGTTACAAAAAAAAACAGTAAAATTGATAACCTCCTCCTGTTTTGAAGTCGGTTAAAAAGTGAACAATATATTCTTAGGAAATTCTAATGACCTTCACTCACAAATTCATAAAGTATTTCTTTAATGTGAATCAATTGGTAAGTTTCAACCATTTTTTTCAGCTTTTAATTTCATTTTCAACTCATTCGGTGAAAAGCAGCAAAAGAATTGCTAACTCTGTTTTTCTGTGAGGTCATTTGTGCCATTGCATGGATCGCCCATTAAACTTCCACCGCGTCCTGTGAACAACATCCTACTAATATTATAAATGCGAAAGTTTGTAAGGATGGATGGATGTTTGGATGTTTGTTACTCTTTCACGCAAAAACTACTAAACGGATTTGGATGAAACTTTACAGTAATATAGCTTATACATCAGAATAACACATAGGCTACTATTTGCCGCGATAGCCGACATATACGCGGGCGGAGCCACGGGCAACAACTAGTAACCTATAAAAGTGTTATAAACACTAAAAAATATGTGTAGTACCGTTTATATTGTGGTTACGTTAAAAATGGACCATCCCGCAAACCGTATTTTTGGCATTAAAATGTAAAATCCGATGTATAAAAAACTTTTAATAAGTTTAAAAAAATATGTACTTTATTTCTAGAAGAGTTTCTGTATCACAAAGAAAAACGTTCACACACAAAAATCCAAATTTCGCAACAATCGAGGCGTTGCCAAAATGAAACTAAATTGTTATTGTGTTGTGAATACAGTCGTAGTACGTTAGAGAAAATCAGATCGGGTGGCAGTAATACAGGGAGTTAGATAATGTTTCCTCTCGGGAGGAATCCAACGGTCGACAGATAACGCCATGACCTCGGATTTGTCTCTCCGATGTTACGCTCCGTAATAATATTACGAGCGGTTATTTAGACCTTTGTCGGCCGCTCATTGGACGTCACGTGAAACGTTACAAGTTTACGAGTAACACGCCGTGATTGTGATTTACGAGTATGTCTGTGAGCTCAGTGGCCGGTTAGCATGTTTTATAAGTAGGATTTAAGGCTTTCAATGTTTTAAAACTCTGTTATATGCGACCTGGATTACTGACTATCAAAGTATTTGTCAGAAATGTAGTAATTTGTCTTAAATTTATCGTACTTCTTTGCTTATTGTTTAGTATTTGGAACAAACACTTTCACAGCCTTAAAATGTAATGTTATATTATAAAGTATATTTTTTGGATGACGAAATCGTGAAAAATACATATTTTATTTATAATGTTTCCAATATTTCGGTTAAGTGCGGATGTGAAATACTTCTTTTTCATAAGAACAACTCGTAAACTCAAGAGTATCCATATCGCAGTTCCTCAATATAGTATTATGGTATGATAATACTACGAGTCGGTCACATGAATCACAAGGCTCTTCTCAGCCGAGTCTTTGTATTCAGTTTGGCGGATGACGATAACCTTAATGTAAGCGCCGTCACGGCTGGTGGTCCGAAGAAGGATCGCTTTTGTCGTGGTCCCTTCCGCGCGCCCCATTCTTTTCTCTTTATACCGTTTCTCACTTGAGTAATTCGAGGACAATAAACATTTATTGTGCTCGTTTATTTGACAGACGATGAAGAAATATCGAATGAGTGAATTTGTTATATTTGGCTGGCGGGCATCCGCTGTTGTTTAACGATCGGAGTGCTAGAAAAGCGAAGCTTTTTAGGACACAAAGGGTTGCTTTCAAAGTATAAATTATAAGAAAATGATTCATTTACTCTAACCCTTAATAAATTTGCAAACTGCCTTAAGATTTGGAATTTCCCCTAAGGAATACTCGCAGCGGAAACATCCGTATTCGTTTTCATCAGCTTCATTTTGGTGCAGAGAATGAATTTTATGACTACCTCTTTTAATAATTAACAGTAAGCTTGGTTTATTTAAAATAGAAACAAGGTAGTAGAGCGACGCTGATATCAGCACGAACGGGCCGGCTCGACCGGGGCGGTACTACCCTCGCACAGAAAATCAACGTAAAATGACAGCGATCATGCTGTCGTGTTTCGTTGGTGAGTGCGAGACCGGAGGCCCAATGATGCAGAAGCATCACTAGCCCGCCATGGTGTGGGTCACCATGCTGCGTTGTTGCATTGTCTGCATTCGCAGTATGGTGACCACCACTCTTGGATTCTGCTTATGCTTTCCACCAGGCAGAGTAGAGTCATTTTGACAGGGCCAAATATAAAAAAAAAGAGTGAGAGTTAAAGTCATATTGTAATTTTGTTATTAGAGTTCTATACTTCTTATGTAAATGGTATGACATTACCTTTTCTAATACCTTTTATATTCGTACTTTTAACAACAGCTAATCATCTTAACAAGGCGCATAGGAGCGAACAACACAAGCCAGCATTTGTATTCAGTTTGGCAGACTACGATAACTTTAATCCGGGTAAAGTGTCACCTTGAGTGGCTTACAGAGAAAGAACCTTTGTCTGAGAGTAGGGTACTTTGACCTTCTTATTTTTTCCGTCAGGTTTTCCTCTATTGTCACGGGGTAATGTAAAATCTTGCCGCTTAAAAGGCGAGCTTTTCGTTGGATTGAAGTGAACCTAGACTGTTACGGTGCTTCGTACCGCTAGTCGACTTGATGGATTGTGATCGAAAGCCTCGTTGATCATAGTATAAGTACGTGGTCATTTCAGGTTACGATATATCGATAGAGATTTAAAATACTATTTGTTTTCATGTCTACTTAATTGTAATTTAATTGATGTTTTTATTATATTGTGAACGATTAACAAGCATCTATGTAGGTATCTTATGTGGATATGTTGTTTTTAAATTTAAAAATTATCATGCGAACAATCTTCATATTTACACTTTAAGTGTTTATTTATTGAATTGGAAATTAATACACTTTTAATCTCTATTATTAATTTACTACAAACTTAATTTAATAAGGTTTTATATGAGATACGGAAATTATAGAATTTCTTTATAAAACTTGCCATATACGTGACAAATCTTCTAGTTTTGACTTCAGATTGAAAACTGCGATAGAGTCGGCCCCTACGTGACTCGAATCTGCTATTAGCCTCCCATTTAGAAATAGGACTTTACAGCTATTATATTAGAAATGTTGGCCAAGTAATGTGACTTTATTATATTGTAGTCACGTTTCGTACACTTCATCCTGTGTACTGTTACAATGCAATTATTGTGCCAAGTACTTATCTATATTAACGCAATTAGATGTTTTACTATAACGGGGCAAGTTACTTAAGTGAAAGCAAGTGAAATGTACATAATCAGCCACAGAACCAGTATCTGGTATGAATTAATCTGTGAGTTTTTGAATATTAAAGTTGTTTGAGATAATAGTTTTATATAAGGCAAGTAGTCCACATATGATATCTAATTAATTTTTGATGTCCAAGAAATTATTGAGTCAGTATTACATAACACTTAGAATATAAACGATTAATCTTCTAAAAAATATATTAATGCTGTTTTAGAAGTTAAATCGGCGTAGCGCAAAAAAATTGAGAACTTTAAAATGTAATATGGAATTGATCCCATGAATATGTTCTTTAACGTTATGTCAAGTGCGATCTTTCGTCAAAGCGTAATCTAAACTGACGCCACGGTGTTAATACATTTTCCAAACCATCATGTAATAATCACAAATTTCTGACATAACGAATTGTTTAATTTAAACTGTAAGAAATCAATAGGAATAATTAAACCACTAGTACATAAGCTGCAATAGAATAATGGTCAAATATAGGTATTCACTTGCCGCGTTTTTGTCTGGTTGTTTTTTTCACATAATATTTTGTAAGAACCCCTGGTAAAGGCCAAGCAAGCTGTAGTGCATAGGTTATGCCTAAAATCTGTTCTGAAATTAATAATGATTGTACGACTTCAAAACAGAAGGTTCTCAATTCGACCGTATTTATATGTATATTTATATGTGTGTTCGCGACTAACTTTATGAACCGATTTTGATGATCCTTATTTTAATGGAAAGGAATTATCCCAACGGTGATACCATGATAGGGACACTAAGATCTGATGATGGCATCCAAGAAAAATCGAGGGGCGACTAGTGCATTTGTTATTTTTTTATTTTATTTAAAATTTGGCCGTCGGTCTTATTAATATTTTTATTTATTTGATGAGAATAACATATTCACTCCCTTACTAGTTCTATGCTACAACGTAGCGCGAACTAAAGCTTTTTTTTTAGTACGGGGACTGTCATGATTGACATACTTGACTTAACTACTTATCCAATCATAGTGTAAATATTCCATTCAAAGAATACTTATGTATATTTCTTTGACAAGAACTTTGATACGACATAAAATTCGTCCAATGGTTGTTTAATTAAAGTGTAGCTTTAGTTAAAGTCCTCCTCCTCATAAACAGGTATAACTCCACATAACATAAATACCTATGTATGTATTTATGTAAATCTGTATACTCCTACAAGATGCCCTCCAATCTATTTCACCAAGGTACCCGTTTTATGGGGGTCTGCAACATTGACAGCACTTAATTATACCTCCCAGACAGTGTTGAGCGACGTAGAGAGGAGTAGAGATATTAAGGCATGATGGACTCATTTACTGGACTATTTAAATAGTATTGAATTCAAGTTACAGTAATAAATTTACATTACGTAAACCGCTTATGTAAACTCGCTTTACTAATAGACTGTATGCAAAGTTGGTCGGTTTCTGATAACAGTCGAATGACTAGAAGTAAATAAACCTGTTGAAGTTATCGAAATTATATTACGAAAATTTCAAGGATGAATTAGTTTGATTGATGTTTGAATAACTACTGGTATTCAAATTTCTAAGAAATAAGTGAATATAGGTACATTTATTATACGCACAGGTGTAAAATAAAAAAATATTTACATCTATTGGCTAAACTAACTAAAAAGGATTATAAATGATATATATATATATGATATGATATATATATATATAGGATGAATAAACATTTCATTTCAAACACCCAGTAGATATTAAAAGCTTAGCATTGAAAATAAACTGAAAGCTGTCTTTGATACACGCCAGTCTAGTTTATTAGATTTTAAAAGTATTTACTCTCATGAATAGAAACGAGCACTATAACTAGTTTAGTAGACATAGAAATGGGTATTTATTTTTGTTCTCATAATTACTATATTTTTTTTTACTTTTTCTATATTATCACATCACACGAGCAGCCTTTAGCAGTCCACTGCTGAACATAGGCCTCTCCTCCTTCTTCTCTTTGCAGTGATGTAGTCCTGAATGGTTTTCTCCCTTAGTCGCAACTTACGACACCCATGGAATGAGAAGGGGTGGTTACTCTACGTATTCTTAATCCGTCAGCTCACGATCAATGTAAAGTAATTCTACATAGTATAGCAGTAGCAGTAGTGTATTGTTCTTTTATTAAGATTTTTAACAATAGCGATCGTCATTTTAATCACAAGCTTAACATATCAATCTAAACAATCGTTGATATATTTTGTTAAGGTGCTGCAGATTGGTTTATTTATTTATTTATTCATGGAAAACTTACAGCTAGATATGTTAGTAAAAACAAAGCAGATTAGTGATCAGACAGCCAATAACAAGTTTTCACTTCTAGTTACAGACTAATATAAAATATTGAGAAACATACATAAGCTGAACATAAGAAAGAAAAATCGCACACAATACGTAAGCACCAAATAAATAATAAATATATAATTGCCTCAACGCAAATTTAAGCAACACTGTGTCTGCTCAAAAAAACTAAGGCTTAGACACCTTCTTGCCGAGGATACACTTATCAAAAAGGGATCAATATTATGTAGTTTACATAATTGGTATTCAAGAAATCGTTTCTTTTGTTTAATTACTTTTACAGCCTAGTTCCAATATCGCAAATATCTCGTTGAGTGAAACGTAGGTCAGAAGTTTCATTTGATTACATTTCAGTTAGAGAGCATTCGATTTCTAGTTTATAATGTCTATGAATACTAAGTAAACTTCCATTTAAACCCTTCCAACGGCTTCTCTCAGTTTCAAACTAATTTTAGAAACTTCACATAAAAATATATAAAGTTATTAGACTTTCAGATTTGATCACATTTTCTATAACACATTGTATTTCTGTAAAGGACAATTATTATTATGTTTTTAGGAAATGGAAAATATGCAAATGAAACAATTTTAAATGTTGATAAAACGAAAAGAAATCGATAAAAAAGTGATATTACGCACTTTATACGATTATTTTTTAATTTTTAACGTACTTCAAAAAAGGAGGAGGGTCTCAATTCATCGGAATCATTTTTCAATTGCTATATTATGAACATAATACAAATATTTCAATGCTTGTTTATTGTATTCTTATATAATACTTCAGTAGCATACAAACGGAGATATGATCAGACAAATTAAGATTTAAAAAAAATCCTCTATCATTTTGTCACTATTCCTCTGTGCCATATAGAAAGCATTTCTAGTGTTTTAAATATTGCTCATCGAGAGGGAAAGGGAACCAGATTTTGAAGGTTTGTACGCCACCGTGTGACCTAAAAAAGTTTGAACCAAGATCCTTCCATGACATATCAGGGAGTGAACGTAACCTAGGGAAAAAACTACAGTGAAAATTATTGTTGTAGATTTTGTGTCCAGTATTTTACAAATTCGTGTTTTATTTTAAATGGTTACACATGTTACAATGGTTAAAAGGTAAAAAGTTAAGGGACGTAGATACTTGTTGTTGGAAGCAAATATTATTGTTAAATTATTTCAATATAGGTTAAGCCCCTATTTAAAATGATTAAAGTGGTTCACTTAAACTTTATAATAACGCTTTAGGCTACCTACCTCTACTATCAAATTACGAAACGCTTAAGATAACTTCTGTAGTTTTATTTTCATAACCTTAAATTGGAAATAAAATTCAATAAACCTTGTGAATTCGGTGTGTGTATGTCAGTGAATAATTACTAGCTCATTGCTTTTATATAAAAGTTGTTATTTTAGATAGTTTCACTATACGTTACCACTGCGTCAACGAGGTAGTCGAAATAAAAAAGGAGCATCAGGATGCCTAAACAGGAGAGGGCCGTTTACAAACCGTAGGTGGCCCGAGGTACGTCGGGGTTCCAGGGATTTCCTTCCGAGGGTGTCCTCGACTTCTAGTACCCGAGACGGTGTGCGGTATTTAGTCGGTTCGAGTCTGACAAAGCCACCAGTTGCTAGTATCCGAGGGGATTCCCGCACAAAAAAGGGGATTTCGGGGGTAATCGATTTAGCTGGAATTCCTCTTTATAGCTTTGCTCGGTATATTTTTTCAAAAAATATACCGAGCAAAGCTTGGTCATCCAGGTCCTGTTGTTAATAAAAGTAAAAACAATAGTCTCTTACTAAAAATCAAATTAAGATAAAGAACTTATTTAACTGCAAAGTAATAATAACTAATCTAAAATAATAATTACTGTCTTTAGTACAGTGACTGTGTTAATTCTCAACGCAGTATCTTAAGATGTGAGATGAAAATTTATTGCTACGCTGTTGCTTAAATTCTAATCTCGCTAGTTATTCAAATATGAAAATTAAAATGATGATTACTCAAATGCGTCTTAAGTATAATTGGATACACAATATAGCACCGAGTTGTACGACGTTAGCATTTAAAAGTTCGTCATACTCATCGTAGAAATTGGTAATGGTTAATCGTAGTTTGATACATAGCCGAAATTTTGTATTAAAGGAAAAGTTTTAATAGTGCATATTTTGCATATTTTGCACAATGTGTTTCACCGAGTGAGTGAGGATACCGGAGGCCCATACCCCAACCCCTACCCACATCCCTTTCCCCATCCCCCAAAGTTCAGCAACGCACTTGTGACGCTTCTGGTGTTGCGAGTGTCCATGGGCGGCGGTAATCGCTTACCATCAGGTGATACGTCTGCTCGTTTGCCACCTATACCATAAAAAATATTAATGTAACTAAAAATAACTGTTCATCAAAGACAAAGTAAAATTTTGTGGTTGTTCTTCACTTGAAGATTGATATAGTTTTAAATTAAAATTAAAGTAGTTTTGAAAATTCTTTGACCGAATATAAAAGATTTTGATTTACTATCATTATTAATAGTATTTCGTGTATTTATAGTTCGTTATTTTATAAGCAAGGGGTTGAATTAAGAAATATCTTTATTTACTCCATGATATGTAGTCACTTCTTACACAATTATTTAATATTACTACTAATGGTAAATAAATATAAATATTAAAAGAAACAATCGTCTGGTAAAATGTGTCTTGCCTCTAATGCTGTCTGGGGATCCGAGGTAAACCAAAGTCATTTTTCTAGATCTAGACGTTCAATGAAAATAATTATTTTGTGATATCTAGTAACTGATGTGACTCAACCGTTGATATGAAATAATTCAAACGAGAGCAGCGAATGTTATTTTGAATTGTAACGTGGTGGTGTTATATACCTTGTAAAATAAACATATATGTATGTAAACTTAACTATTGTTTTATAAATATTATTTTTGTCATAAGAAGCTTATCCAAGTTAAAGAAAGGTTGTCAATATAACATTTGCTTTGCAAATAATAATAATAATAATAATTTATTGACACAGAAAGATTCACAATGTTCATATACACAGTTACCTACTGTTAGATACTAATTGGAACTTGAAATATGGAACTCTGCCTCTCAAACTAGGTAAGTACGTGTGTGTGTGTGTGTGTGTGTGTGTGCAAAGAGCCTCATATGTTTAAAAGTCCGTTTTCAAGATAAAGTACCTAATTTTAAGACGCTGGATAAGATAGACAGTTATTTATTGAACTAAAATATATAAAAAAAATTGTAAGTCTCGTTCTTCTACTTATATGGAATTAGCGAACATGTTGCTACAAATGAAAAGGTTTTTACGCCAGTGATGCGAGGACCGCCAAACACAGAAAACCTTTGAAAAAATGTAAGCTGATTTACCGTGGCTGGCCAGGGGCCTCTTGTGTCCGCTGGACCGGCAAATAAAGGCGACCAGACAAATGCTCGCAAATTGACTCGACGTTTTTCACTGTATACCTTATTTTTTACGCAAGGAAGGCATCTATATAGTTGCTGAAACGTCGGAACGAACGCCCAGTA
This sequence comes from Spilosoma lubricipeda, assembly GCA_905220595.1. Lineage (NCBI taxonomy): Eukaryota > Metazoa > Arthropoda > Insecta > Lepidoptera > Erebidae > Spilosoma > Spilosoma lubricipeda. The sequence goes on along the minus strand of HG992285.1, from coordinate 9,341,399 downwards.
GATAATTAAAAACATGCGATGTTTGCCAACGTTAATTAAATTTCATTAATGAAAAATCCTTTTCAACATTAAAAGCGTCTTTTCATACATTTTTTGTACCGTAAAATAAATATAAGTAAATGTATCATCTCATTTCAAATACACCGGGATTACGAAACTGCCTGTAAAAAAGACAAGGGTGGCGCAATTACTTACATGGAAATAGCTGACCAAGCTAATCCCTCAACAATTGAAATAAAGCAAACATTGAGGGTACGTTATACGATGAAAATCAAATAAAGAAGGAGCTTCATAAAAACCGCTTCATTACCGAGCTTGAAGGTATTAAGTCGCTACAACGACCAAATAAAGCTAAGATTACAAGTTAACCTCATGTTAGTCGGAAACCCCAATGATAAAGCATCTCAGGAAAATCGAGCCCGAGGAGGGTACACTAATCCCTCTTTAGCAAAAACGCTTCGTTCCAAAAAGTGATGGGCGGCTCACGAGGGATGGATCTTCATTACCCAACCGTGTTGTCAGTTAAGCCAAAGGGTCTCAGGATTACATACTACTTAATAAAACTTTAAAAAATGAGGATGTAAAAGCTTATATACGTTGCTGGGTTTTACTTATAATTTGTTACTTTGGTTCCTTTCGATATTTAGAAATCCTTTTATTGGTTCCTACCATACGTGCTCATATTAATATACGGTACATAACCTATAACTCGTACGACTTAGCTGTGTACCCCGCTGGAATGCGACCGCGATATTTTTTCGAATATAATTAAAAACTATGTGCAAATAATTAACTCTACGCGTACGAAGTACGGGCGGCCGCTAGTTACATATATTTTTACGATATAAACTTTTTATCTAAATTGTACCGTCAGCGTTACGTCACAGCGTGAGGTGCACATTTAAGTCGTATGGGTAATAAGTAGTATTCTGTAATAAAAAAATAATTATTTATAAAAATAGTTACGATAGTTTTTATAAGAAAATTTATGCCGGTCAATCGTGACATTGGAATCAAGGGCTACATCACTATTAAGGTATTCAGTGTGCTGGAAAAAACTTCTCCGAATAAAGTCACGATGACTGGCTTTTAAATTGCCAAGAAATTTGTGTGCCTACGAAATCATGCTGTAATGACGTAATTTACTCAAAAAAGGTACCTTTTCTGCTGGAGTTACTTAAGTTCTAGCCAATAGAAACTCAACAGTTATCTAAAATTATTAACAGTTTTTTTGGTGATCGTCGCTCTAATCTATTAACGACCAACCCTCTACCTGTCTCTCATTAAACTAAAAGTATCCTAGTTGGCACGTTCATTCATCAACCCTAGATAAGGACTGAATTCAGGCTGACATTACATAACATTACACAAGTATATATAAAATAGGCCATTTTTTTTCAAATCAACATTAGACATAATATGCTGCGAAAGTATGTTATTCTCAAATTATATGAAATGAACTAAACCTATGGGTAAACATTATTACATTACATATTAGCCGTTTAACTTTTTATGTAGACACCCTCTAATCTTAATACCGGTACAAAAGTGGGGTCAGGTGAGTAAAACGAGTTGGGATTAAAACCTGTAATCCTTCCACGGCAGGACTGAAACAAAGTGTTATTTATATAGAACTGCCTTTTGCCTACTGTTTTGTTCGCGTAGAAGAATTTTTCTACTTCTACTTCTTTATCGAGATTTTTTTTGTTTAGATTTATCGAGATTACTTTAGTAACGTATTGTTGCTGTACCTTGGTAATGCGAATGTAAGTTCTCAGTATGATCGAATCGATCGAACGAGTATCACAGCAGTATATGAGATGTGAACAAAACATACACAATTAAAATCATTAATACCATAGCTGAATCTAACTACTGCATGCATCTATAAAATATAAATATTTATATATATATCTCTGAATATGTTATCGATTTTTTATAGTTAGTGCGGGTAAACCCTTTGTAATCGTCCAACCTAAGATTTTTCATATTACATTTACATTGTTTTAGGTAAGAATGTTCACTTTAACATAAAAACTGAGAACCATCATAGTTGAACTTCATATCGATTAAGCGATCATTTCTTCAATGATAACATGTAATTTGTATAACAAAAACGTTTCTAAGTTGGAACATGTACATCATGTTTTATTGTTCTTGTACTGTGACTGAATACAAGGTGTTGTATTATACTGCCAATTAAACCTGTGTACACTGAAGTACCAGAATAACATAAATAGAGAAAAGTGAAATAGTAAAGTATCATTAAATAGATAATGATGTTTGGATACAGTCCGTTCAAAATTCTTTAAATTATTTTAAAATTAATTTCAGTTCTGCGTCGGTAAATAATTTTCATAACAAAGGACAGAAACCCTTTGTGTTAAATTAAGTGCAGGTAACCAGATTTTATGACAAAATCGAAATCATAATAGCTTAGAGAATATATTACAAAGAGTACAGGTGAAAATTTACGCTTACGATTCTCTTCAATAACGAGAGCATATCATTTTTCCATACAATAGCGTCATAAAAAGATTCACGGCTGTGCCTTTTTCGTATTTACCTTTGAAAATTTATATTCCCATTGGGTTCAAGACCGCGACCGACCGTAATAATACACAATGGGCAATCGAATTATCATATCATTACATGCCAACGAAAATTCCTAATACTTGCTATTTTTGTGTCACCTGCGGTATAAGACACGTATGGTTCTGTGTACTTTTGTTTATCTAAGTAATAAATTGTTTAAAAGCAAGTATCAAATTTAGTACCTTTTTATTTTAGTATTTTTCTTTAAAAAAAAGACAACTCCCGTATTAGGAAACAGATTCTGTCTCGCGGAGGACTTTACATGCATACATTGAACAGACACAATGAACACACAGACTCAGAACAACAAATAGTGGATCACCCAAAGTGTTGTCCAATGTGGGATTTGAACCCACAGCAGTCACGCTTAAACACTAAACCCACCGAGCAGTCTCTTAATATGCATAGAGGTGCTCTCGGTAGAACTTTAAACAAGTTTGGATTTACTTTAAATACTAAACGATGACAATACATATAAATATAGTACATGAATGTAACCTTTTGCTTACGAGATCTTGATTGCTAATTGAACGACATTGTCTTTGAGGACGAGGGGAACTTTGAGGTCTCTTCTGTGGGCCATTATTTCGATTAGCGTGAAACCTTTCGTTTGCTACTAGGGAAAGGAATAACATAACAAGATTTGAGGGCACTGACTTCCTAATAACGTGCTCTCCGAGGCACGGGCGGGAAACACCGCCATACTTCGGGCTGCTATTAAGAATTTCTAGTAAGAATAATTATAATAAGTAATTAAAACCCCAACAGCATCATCAGATCAGCAGTCGCTTACGCTAACCACTAGACCAACGAGGCAGTTTCACCATATACATTCAATATATTCATAACTTGAATAATTTACTTTTTACTGTTCAATATCACTGAACAAATACACAAGAAACTGAAATTTTCAAAGACATTTGGTAAGACTTATAAAAGTCACCTTATGATTTATTTGTTTGAGCTGAAGATAAATTGAATCATCTGAAATAAATGGATATAAATGGTGTAATAAATGAAATCTTCATTACTCATTGTCACTGTAAGCTATCATTTACTCATTGAAAAGCAACTTGGCAGCTACACAAACTTGTGCTAATAAAATTCCACCGAACGTACAATATAGAACTTATCAACTGCTTGTCATATAGATGGTTTTTAAAGGACATAAAGAAGAGAAGATCCTAACACCATCACCACCATCGAGAAACTTTTACAATCCACTGCTGGACATAGGCCCCTCCTTAGAAATAGGTTTTGGTCCACTATACCTCGCTGGCTTGAGGGTTGGTTTCGGGTTTTTTCAAGTTTTCAATTTCTTTGCAGTGATATTGTATTAATACGTTCTTGATTCGCTTTAATATTTTTTTTCTTTTCTATAATTTAGAACTGCGTATTTCATGAATCAATTTTAGGAAATTCTTTCTTTTTCTTTTCTTTCTTTACTTATCGTTCGGTTCATTTTGAGTTTAAAGAATAACTACCAGTCATAAGTGTGGAAAATTAAGAAATGAAGAATACATTTTGTATTGAATAATATATGGGCTAATCAAAGTCTTTGATATTTTTATGAAGCTCAATATGCAAATATGTTTCCCCGTATACATATACCTAATATAAAGGTCTCCCGCAAGTTTCGTCATAAACGGTATTGTACCTCCCTTCTCTAAATAGTTTTGCGCTAATATTTGTTATTGTTGTTAAACTGTTTCAAGACAAAACTATAAATGCGGACTGAAGACTATAAAAGTCTTATATTCTATGATATTATTATCGATACCTCGATACTATCTTAAGATGTTCATCATGAGAAAAATTATATGAACTATTAATAACTATTTTTATAGTGTGTTGTTTCAGTAATAAAGTTTAATTCATTCAAAGATACTTAAAATTAATTTCTGTAATTACACTTATGAAAGCTAGTTTAATACCTTAACAAAAGTCACTTTATCTCTAAGTGGCTTAATAGAGTCAGAGAAGTTAATTTAAGTGTCTGTGTAATTAATTACAGCGTGTCATCTTAAAAACTTTGTGTGAAAAACTGAAATATAATATGAAGAACTCGAATCACTGGAGCCTAATAAAAATAATAGGCCTAAGTAATAATACTAAAAACGATAATCAAGGTACATTTTGACTGTTAATTAGAGAATACATGTGTGAAACTTTGCCTTCTTTTTTTCTTTACTTTCTTTCTTTTCACGTTAGGGTATACCTGACAGGCTTATCTACACAGTCAATTCGTTAGGTAAGCTTGAGCTAAGTAGAAGACATACATATACAGATTGCACAGTTATGTAACATACATACACGCCCGGGTTTATTTGTAAAGTTCAAATGTAGAAGCAAACCTGTCATGTAACGTGTATGTATAGCTTTCTTCCGTTTACTTCTGTTGTCTGTTACAGGTTTTTGAAAGAAGATTACACATAAAAGTTTCAATAACTACTATAAATGGATCGTCCAGTCTTATTTTATTTTCTCATTTTAAAATGGTGTCAAGTAAAGACATCAAGCTCAAAGGGCGATGACCTAATGGAATGACAGTGTTAAAAAATTTTACCATTGCATTTCATGGAATCGATTGCCCACGACCTCCTACCCCCTTTATTAATACGGAAATCCTTTTCAATGCCTCCTACTAGTAGGATAGTTACGTTGGATTCGAATCGACTAATAACCGCACGATGCCAGGTATACATGGGTATACCCTAGAAAAGAAATCCATCATGAGAAAATGAATGTAAATGAAAGAAATGTACATCGGGCGATATACGGTTTGCAGTTAACCTCTTATGTGTAGGAACCCCGACGTACTTTTTACTTTTCTGCCTTAGCAGGAATTCTAACATAAATACGAACTGATTGGCAACACCTACGATTTGCAGATGCAAATACGAATATGAGTAAAATAATAGTTTGGTAAACATAGTTTTGGGATACAGTTTTTACTAAATCGGAATGTTCGATAAGAATGTGCGTTATAAAGTTTAGACTTTGAAATAAATTAAATTTTTAGTGAATATGATCTTGAAAAACTTCATTACCTTTTAATTTACAGATTTTTTAACAAGAAAAAATAGAATAGATGATGACTACGTATTGCTAAAGTTTACATAGCCTATGTATCATTATTACAAATCTATTGACACGCTGCTAAAAGCAACTTAACAACCTTACAAACAGCACAGAATAAATTTATTAAAAAAATATTTCATTACGATTTTCTCACGTCAACTCAAAAAATTTACAAGGAGACCAAAATCATGACTGTTGTACAGACATACAAGTATTATAATTGTTTGCTTATAAGAAAAATACTAACTAATAATATACATACACAAATTAAACTAACTAAAAAAAATATGTGCATAGCATCGGTCTCAGAAGTAGGAATGACATATTTCTATTAAAGTCACGAACGAATTATGCCAAGAGATGCATTATGTACGAAGGTGCTAAAATCTATAATCAGTTGCCTAATGCGATAAAAGAAACAAAAAATTTGCAAAACTCTAAAAAAATGTTGAAGTGTCACATTATAAATAATACAAGCATGAATTGAATACCCTTTTCTAACAATCGTGGTCCTTATCACTTGCATAAATTTTAAATTTTAATATTATGTATTCATAAATTGTAATAAATAAATTAACCAATACTTCCACTAATAGTTTTCATGTACCTGAATATGTAACAATGATGAGTTGTCATTTTGTGCAAATCAATCTATCGCTTCTAGATTCATTAAATCTTTGTTCGGAATGCATGTATGTTTTTTGTATGTACCCTCACTATGTTTTTGAAATGTGATTGTTATGATTTTTGTTTTGTATAAATAACGGTTCTTGTTTTCTGTATCGCAGTTATTTAAGTGTTATATTTTTTGTATTTTCTCATGTAAGTGAATATGTATTTTTATTCTTTATTAGAAATAAACGATCTTAAACCTGAACATCAGTTTAATAGTTTCGACGCGACGGTACGGAGGTACAGTCAAAAATATTATCCTTTTGGCCTCGCCGTAGTCAGGTAAAAAATATAGTAATTCTGATGTAAAATATATCAAATCAAAAGTATAAAGATAATCCACAAAACCTAAATAAATATTAACCGATGTGGCTGACGATATTATAAATTCGTTCAGATAACATTATAGGTGACATTAAAAGCACCTCTGTTTGCCCCTTACGGATTTTCTAACCTAGTGTGAAATTAATGTGCGGTGACAATTTCTGCTTTTTACCTCAGATAAGCCAGCTATTAGATTATAAATTTTCATTAACCACAACTCTGTGGGTGTTTATCCAATACAGCCTTTATGGGTATTAGTGTGGTTAATGCGCATTAGGGTAAGCTTTTAATATATTGTATTCAATCTAAATTTAAAACTACAAATTCCTAAAACCCTTAATAAATAATTGATATGAAGCTGGGTTTTGATACAGCACGTGCTTAATTTCCTTAAAAAAGATATCGTTAAATTTTAGGTATTCCTTAAAATTTTTAAAATTAGAAATTGTAGAAGAAAGCTTCGTAGAAAATAGAAATAAAATGAAATTGTGGTTTCTGAAACGCTAGGGTATAGGTTTGCTCGAGTGATCAAAACTACGAAATCTGTCAAACACAGATTGCTTTGGCAAGAAGTTGAACAGGCGAGCAATATCCGTTACCATAATACGTGAACAAGTGAATGCCCTCGACAAAACCAACTCGAAATATGAAACGTTATATCAAACCCTTCTCGTAATGTAAGCAAGTGTAGAACCTATGACAATAGGTTACAGAAAATTACAGAAATTAAATACTGAATAGCAGAAAGTCAAAGAAAATGCTCGCAAAAAGTTTAAGATTTTTGTAAGTGTTAAATAGCTTCAACTTGTGACAATATTTTATCTTTTACATGTTTATCTAAATTATTTTAAAGTAAACGTTTGGTCTGACGGCTATAAAATTGCCTTAGGGTTGACAGCTTGATCGTTTTAATTGGTGTTGGATATTTGTTAATGTGTTTTGTTTTATCAATTACAAATATAAATATCAAAATAAGTTGTTAAATATGGTGCTTACAACTAATTAATAATTGCAAATTTGATATTTACTCTGTCTGTATGTCCATCTATTACGCTTTCACGGCTAACGCGTGCAGCGTTAGCCGCAATTTTGAAAAAAAATTATGCCAATTTTTTTTTTCAAAATCGTGCCAAATTTAATTGAATTCGCTCGGAGCGAATTCAATTAAATTTGGCAACGATAAAATTTGATTCTTATGGAAGGATATAAGAAATGATATACTCTTTACAGTGATAATCGGCATATACGCGGGCGGAGCCTCGGGCAAATGTTAGTAGAACAATTTATAAACATCGTCATTATCATCATCAGCCTATCCCAGTCCACTGCTCGGCATAGGCATCTCCAATTGCACGCCACTTAGTTCGATCCTCGGCTTCTTGCATCCAGCTCCTATAAATATGCTTGTTACTAATAAAAAAATCGTCATCAGCAAGTATTTAACCAAGAATAGAGTTACTACACCCTTTGACCAAGTCTATTGGCGTTCTGGAATGGTTGACGATCCTGACTGCTAAGTTAGAGATGGTGGACTCGATTCCTTTCTTGGACATATAGCGGTGTGATAAGAACGTTCATCTGTTCTGTGTCTGGGTGCAGTATGTATATAATATGTGTATATTTAGAAATATATAAGTGTATTTATCATCAGTCTGTGTTGTTGTCAACCATGTGGGGCATATATGAAGTGAAGCTATTACAGAACAATAGAAGTGGGAGTAATTTAACTAAAGTGTCAGATATTTCAATTAATTCAGTGAAATAGTTATCTAACTAGCCTCATTCTTGTTATTAATAGAAGTAACAAATATATTTTTTTTATCTGATACCTTATAATATCAACATTATTCTTAAAATCAATCTAAGAACATTTTAAATATTCTTAACGTTAAACCACGGATCTTATTTCATTTTATTTCACCAAACATTTATTTCAAACATTTACTAAGAGGAAACCTCCAGATTTATAATAGCTTAGGTCTCAAATTTTATATTTCTCAATTTAACCTTTAGGCATTAGAAACATTTTATCTTTTAATGTAAACGAGAGATTTCTAGAGCGTTTTTATTATAAAAACACTAGAATCGCCCGTCAGAGTTGTCACATCAAGACAAAATTAAATGAAATAAGCTCCGTATTTCAATAGCGACATTTCCTTCTCCCAACAGCCATTGTCAGCTATTCTCATGCCTTGTTTGGCGTGTAATTGAATAAGACGATTGCTATCACCAGTCTCGAGGAAAAGAATTTAATAACATACGATATAAACGTGGCCTCGAATACATCGCACTCTGCTATTTAAACGGCACATCTAAGCGACGCAAGGCCTCGCCTACTGTACATCGTATACTCCGGCACGTTCAATAGTTTTTTTTTTTTAAATAAAATTCCAATATTTTTAACGCTTACCGTTGAGCGCGCTGACAGAGGGCGCATTTGTGGTGTGAATGGCGAACACAGTAGATATGCGTGACCAACACTGAACAATCCTAAAAATAAAAGCGTATTCAAATGAATCATTTAAACCGATAAAGAAAATATGCAATACAAATAAAATAATTCGGATTTACGTCCAATAGCATTGCGAATTTTTGTTGAATGTATTGAGTTGGTATTTTTTTCGTAAGCGCCTTTATGCGAGGGCCAATGGTTTTAAACGCCTTAAACGTTCCATAAATCGTCTAATATTACACTTTTACTGTCACATGTTAAAATGAAATGAAATTTCTCTTATAGCATGTTCTTTCGTGTGTAGGTATCGGTGTTTATAGGATATATGACGCGATGGGCTTTTTCTTTTCATTTTTGGTCTTAACAAACAATAAATTAACAAACGGTAACCAAACAAAAGCAATGTAATGATAGAGGTTAATAATTAAAGGAAAGAGTTGGGCTGAAATTAGTTTTTGGTAAAGGACCAGTCTAATATGAACTCAAATCTCACGAATGGTTCTGTATCGTTAATTTTTAAGGAGCTGCACCGTTGAAATAATTATGCCAATGCGTTGAGCCTTATTTTCATATTGATGAATAAGTGAGGAGTTGGGAACTTGCGGTTTACTTTAGAATATTAATAAAGGATGTTAAGTTAATAAGTAGGTAAACATTGTTTAATAGGAATAAAATTAAATGAATGTTAATAAATTTGTAAATCTTTCATGTAGAATTAATGCAGTTTTTAATTTTGTTTGCAGTAATAAGGAAAGGTATACCTACTCGTGCTATTGCACTATATTACATCGTCTGTATTCTAAATACTTGAACATATCAAGACCTCTTACTACCAAGTACTTTCAGCTGTATAGGTAAAAATCACAATAGTTAAGATCGAATGCAGTAAGTTATACCTTTTTAGGGTTCCGTAGATCACGTATCGGAACCCTTATAGTTTCGCCATGTCCATCCGTCTGTCCGTCTTCAGCTTACCTTCCAAACGGTCAAAATTTTGCATGGATATGTGACTTCGGTGACAAAGTGTTAAAATAAAATCTTGTTTTTTTTGAGGTACCTCGCCTGTACGTAATGCACCACCAGTGCCCCTCACTCACTGGTACACGCAAACGTACCATTATTGACTTATTCATTGGCAATGAATATAAATAAATAGACAAGCCTAATATTACTTATATTATAAACGCGAAAGTTTGTAAGAATGGACGGATGGATTGATCGATGTTTGTTACTCTTTCACGCAAAAACTACTGAATGGATTTGGATGAAACTTATCAATAATATAGCTTACACATCAGAATTACACATAGGCTACTATTTACCGCGATAGCTGGTATGTACGCGGGCGGAGCCGCGGTCAACAACTAGTTATGTTTAAAGTTATTTATTAAATTGGATCAAAGTTTTGAATAAGCGTATTTTTTATTTAGGTATTTAAATATAATATTATACCGCCATTATTATCAGTTTTAGCAAGCAAGTTAATATTTAAATACTAATAAATTGTAAGTAGTGATTATTTTTTCTTCAATTTCTTGGAATCTTGTGGAAGGCTGCCAAGTAACACAACCTATAAAGCACCGGTTTTAACACTAGTACATACAGTTAAGTGTTATTGTTGCCATTGTTTTTATTAGTGTCACATACGAGAGATCGCTGCGAGGTATTTTCTATCTTTCTTAAGTTAGTGGGGAATGAAATAGTTCTCTTTAGGAACATTGAAAAACTTAGTAAAATGAAGTGTTTTGTTTTCCCTTCCCTTGATATGTAATTAATTTATTTTGTTAGTTCACTAAAGCCGTTTAAAAACACAATTTCATTTGTGTTTACTGTGCATATCATTTATTGGATAAGAATTATATTGTATTTTTTTTTTGTAGTGTATGTATGTTGACGTGTCCATCTATACAAATAAATAAAATTGGAGTGTCTGTTTGTAATATTAAAATAACCGCTTTTTACTAAATGCATATGTATGTATACACGATACATATACCAAAAATGTAGTTAAAAAAAATTTTGTCTGTCTGTCTGTCTGTCTGTCTGTCTGTCTGTTTGTTCCGGGTAATCTCTGGAACGGCTGGACGGATTTTGACGGGACTTTCACTGGCAGGTAGCTGATGATCCGGGGAGTAACTTAGGCTACTTTTTTTAGACTAACTTTGTCGCGCGGCGTTACTCGCGGTACAACAATAACCGCGGGTAACACCGCGGGGTTCAGCTAGTAATAAATAAAAATGTACATCTTCATTAAACTTCAAATTATAGCTACGTTAGTACGTAATATTATAACATTCTAATTGTTACGTAGAAGGTAGCTACGTTCCGCGTAGCAATTTAAATGGTATAAAGGAAACGTCATTCAATACCATTCTTACATGTTATGTTAGCTTTTTTGTTCCACTGTTAATTGATGGAACTTTCACTTGAGTTGGAACAATATATATGAGACAGACAGTGCCACAATATCAATCAGTAATGAAATACAACTAATACATTAAATATAATAGATTTAGTAAGGGGGTACCTATATCCAAATTTAAATCAGATGTAATCTATATATGTGAAGCAAACACTTATGTGAACGGAGGAATATAAAATTTGGTACAGATAATACTAAAACTTGGCCATCATCATCAGTCTATCACAGTCCACTGCTGATCATAAGCCTCTCCAATTTCGCATAGATTGTAAATATAAAGCGTTTTCAAAAGTTCAATTTCTCGAAGAATTACAGACAGTACGCGTATTTTTTCGCCGTAAGTATTTATTTTGACCCATTGTCATTCACTATAAAATAGTCGTTTACTTTTCACGATTTCTAAAGCTCTGAAAAATCCTACTACTTATACATCACTTATATTAATGACATAATTCTATAAAGGGTCGGAGTATAACAAATTATATCTTACATAATACTTTTTGATACGGTTACTGATTTTCTATAAACGTTTTATATAGAACAGGAGTGCGCTGGGTCAAATGGAACTGGCAATAAATCTGTTAAAGTGACAGTACAGAAGCGATAACAGGCGATTGCGTGTGTGTGTATTTGATAATGGCTCGACACCTGCCGTTGAAACCACAAAAATTCGTCTGGCAATACCCAGCTCAATCGTTACGAATTCACTTCATTTCAATTCAAAATTACTCTTTATGTCGAACTATATTCAAAACTCAGTGAGTCGATGTTCATTAGTTTACAGAATCGTTTAGAATTTTAATTAATTCACTTTTAAATTTAAATGACTAAAATTATTTTGAAGTGAAAGATAATTATTAGTTATAGAACGTTTTTTTTATATTCAATTTGCTTTAAATGCTGGATATCGACTTATGCCTATACTTTGCGTTTAGTTATAAACATAAATATTTTTATGTTTTGTTTGTAATTGAATAGAATAAACTTTATTGCACACCAATCGATACAGTTATACATATATAGGAGCTTAACAATATAATGACCAAATATAAATGGCGGCCTTATCGCTAAAAAGTAATTTCTTACAGGCAACCTTTGTTGTTCGATCGAATGTTGAAACTCTAATTCATGGGTAGTTTTGGTGTTTTAAATAAATAACGAAAATAATTGACTTAATTGAGTTTAAATTACATAAATCAAAATGTAGATAAATTAATACACATTATTACAAAACAAATAAAAACATATAAAATAATGCTATAATCTATATATAAAAGAGGAAGGTGACTGACTGACATACCCAGAGATCAACGCACAGCCCAAACCGCTGAATCTAGAATCCTGAAATTTTGCATGTAGGTTCTTTTTATAACGTAAGTTAAGCACTAAGAAAGGAATTTTGAAAATTCCACCCCTAAGAGGGTAAATCAGGGGATGAAAGTCTGCGTGAGCTAAGCCGCGTGTAAAAGCTAGTATGTTATATTGTTTAATTGAGTCCAGTTTACTGTTGATACCAGTCTGGGACTACCCACAACAATAAGTTGAGTTTTCGATGGATTCACTACTCCATAATTATTATTCCCATACGCGCGCCAGATCGAGACTAATAGTAGAGAAGGCCTCCCGTAGTTTATGTAACGGTGCTTGTGTATAAATTTGAAAGTCATCTGCATAAAGGTGGTAGGATGCGGTAAAAGTAAAGGAGATAAAACGTCACACTGCGTGACCCCAGCAGACGTTTTAGACCAGGAAGATAAAGATTCTCCCAGGCGTACACGCTGCCTTCGTCCAAAAAGTAAATCTAAACCAATCAACCGCTGTCGGAGATATGCTGATAGAGTGCAATATGTCCAGGAGAATGTGGAAATCTACACTATTAAAAGCATTGCTAAAGTCCAATAAGAAATGAACCAAAGAAAAGTGAGATTTCCGTTCTCCATGCCATGCCTGATGTCGTCTGTAACATTGATCAATGCACTCAATGTACAATGACCTGTACGAAAACCGTTTTCGAAAGGATTTAGGAAATTATTTCTATTGAGGAATGAATTCAATTGGGTGTGCACAAGATGTTCTAGAACTTTTGAGAGGAAGGTCAATATGGAAATGCGACGATACTCGGAGAAGAAAGTAGGATTGTTCTTTTTAGTAAGTGTAATAATATGTGCTTCTTTCCAAGTTTTGGGAAAAGTGCGACAAATAAGGGAGTCATTTAGGATGCGGCATATAGCAGGTAATAATTCTTTGAGAATTGTTTGGATCATGTTACGGTTTGTATAATCATATGTTTAATTGATTATAAGACATGTTGGTCAAAGTTACAATGGCCACTCTATTTATTAACATTAGAAGTGTCTTCGGCCCTGTGACTGAGCAGAAGTATTTATGGAGCAAATATTAATTTTAATACTAACTTTTAGATTAATATTTAACGCTAAATCAATACAGGTTCAAAGAAATACTTCATTTGTTTTCGTTGTAAATTTATGGAAATATTTAACAATAACTATAAGTATTCTTAGAACTGAAGTGATCCATTAGAGAACCAAGGTAACCGACATAGCTCTGAAAGTTAGTAGGTTGAAGTGGCAATGGACTGATCATGTGAAGCGTGTTCTGGAGTGAAGACCGCGTCTTGGTAAACGTAGCGTGGGTGCCTTGTAGTGAGGTGGCGGAACGACCTACGAAAGAGAGCTGGCGGCAACTGGATGCGAAAAGCAACAGATCGGGCTCGACAGTATGCCTTGGGAGATGCTTATGTCTAGCAGGCTTAAGATGAAGTATAGGTATTGTTTTTAAGGAAACCTGACTGTTATATTATAGGTCATGAGTTGAATTTCCATCCAGAATTATTATTGCAGGATAAGCACGATCATTGATTCCGTATCTAGGTGTAAGTCATAGATAGTATAAATGTATTGAGAAATTTATACGCCTTATTGACTGCAAAGGTTGCCGATATTACATGAGTAAAAATTACATTGTTGCCGACTGAATAATTTAAATAAATGCATTTAATTTGGTTTTGTCTATGTAATGTGCAATCAGCTGAATCCACATTACAAATACAATCTACCTAGTTAGATAAAACAAATTATTTTCAAACAACTATAAATAATAGTCCACTGAGTTTGTCGTGTTTAAATACTATGAATACCCAAAAACATATTAAGATAATACACATTCAACTTAATGTAAGAATTGCGAAAACACTTTTGTTATATATTTCTATCAATTGCCTAATACGAATTTGCAAAACTCTCTAGTGTCTCGTTTTTAAAATGCCAATGCCTACATTCACTTAAGTTAACACATTCTATCCAGGAGCACTCGCTTTAATATTTACTTTTCAGCTTTTCTGAACGTCCTTTGGAATCCTAAAAAAAATAAAACACTGAACGATTCAAGCTAGATTTGCAACAATCGGGCCTCTTGTTCTTTAGATTCACTCACTGCTGAATGAATGAAAGTATAGCACTGATTGAACGACATAGACAAAAGACTTGCATTATCCTATAAGTGGCGTGATCCGCTGAATGCCTATTCGGAGCTCTTTATATCGGAGGCTATCGAAGTACTCCAATTTTTCATGAACGTGGGATAGGATCGTATAAAACAGTCACGTATTTTTTAGTGTCAGTGGCTTCGGTAGGACTCGATCCTTAACAATATCATAACCAGGCTAAAGAACATCGTGAGAGGACCCCGTACATCGGTTTATTGAATTTCTCAGTGAAAAGGGTTCATTCTAAGTTTCATTGCGTCTTTCCTCGTAATCGACTTTTTTATTATCCTCTCAAAAGACAAAATTTACATGAAAATTGCTTTCTTGCCATTCAAGTCCTTATATGCTCTGACGTTAAGTATGTTTGCTTATAAGATATGTAGAAAAGATATTTTGAAATGTCTCTCGACTTTTTCCATTCATCTCTAGATTATTTTATACTAAGGACTTCTTAAAAAATAAATTACTTTTAAACCCAGATTTATCACTTATTTACAAAGTGGAATTAATACAACAAACAGTTAAACAATGTGAGTCGTTAAACAAATTTAGTTGAAATCACTACAGACTGAGAAGAAGAATTTTCTAAAAATTGTTTTGTTATAGCGGAAGTAATTGATTTTAATTCTACTGGCAGTACGTTGAAACGCAACCAAGCGTTAATGAAAAATAATTTTCTCATCTGAAATTGCAAGTTAAAGAGTAGAGCGAACATTGCTGCCTGTCGGTGCACTAGCTTACAGAAATATCACCCATTAAAAATTCTCCTTTGCTTAAGAATATAATAGACTAGTAAATGGGTATTTTCTTAGTAATTTGTCAGTTGGACTACGATGTCTTTGCACTTTTAACTTCGTGTCCATGTTTACAGTACACTGTTTCTAGAAGACAGCAAAGTAGTGTAAAATACTGTAATACATTTATGATATTTATGTGGTCTAGTTATTTGAAATACAATTCATAGGTCGCTCAGTATTAAGAAGAAATAATTGGGAAAGATTATTTATTAGCTTATGGGTCGGCCAAATTTTTTTTATGGTTCATGTAATATTTGACTCCACAAACAGGTTTAACTAGTTTATTTTATAGTTAATTAATGGAAAATTTAGGCAAATGAAAATAATGAAGGAGTTAGAGTAAGACTCAGACTACCTATACCGAATACTAGAGGGCACTAGGATTGGCTGGGTACCCTAAGTTTTATTTTAATTTCCATACAGACTCCCTTTATTGTATATGGAAACCATTTCAATGATCTAATTTCACATAATGCGTATGGCTTATTAAAATAAATTAATGTCTTGTTCTAATCACAAAACAATCATAGAACTTTACCTCGGAAATTATGTTGAAAACTATCAAGGCCCTGATAACTAATTAATTATATAGTGTTCTTTATAACATACGTTACGCACGTTAGGCACAGAATATCGGATACAAAGTTTCATTTGGTGTTCAGGTCTCCGAAATAGATTGATGAGTCCGTTTGACGTCGTCATTAGGTCTCGACTTGAGCCGGCGTTTTTCCTACCCATCAGTCTGCCTGGATAATTGAACCGAATGTTTTCGTCCGTTCACCCTAATGACTGGCACTTTTGTTTACCAACGAGACACGCCGGCTTTTATTGAGCCGTTTGCGTTCAGTCCCCAAACAATTGGCGACTGGTTTTATACTTTTTTAACTTTTAAATCTAAATAATGTTTAAGAGTTTTATAGAGCCGTTGAGTATAAAAAACTATGTTTTTATTCATTATTTCAACACAGTTTAAGCTATCTTACTACAATTATGTTAATAATCAAAATATTAATGTAACTGAATTGCAATCAGGACAGATAAAAAGGCAACAAGGTTATACCCCGCCAGATGGTCCGCGGTTATTGAATTTCTTGGGTTTTTAGAGCGCATTTAAAAGTATATAAGTAAAATTCTATGATAGATGTGCAAAAGTGCAACACAGTATTACTTATATTTTCACAAATATTATATATCTTGTTGTCTTGTCTAATGTGTTAATTAATATTTTAAAAAGTATTTTGTTAACAGTAACTGTATGCTTTATTCCCATTTGTCCAAGCTTTAGGGTGTTATTTGTTCATCGTTTCAAAATGAGATGCTGGTGGAAGCTGCTACGAATACCCTGGACAGCACATCGTACCAACGCATCTATTCTAAAGGAACTTAACATTCGTGAGCGCCTATCAACCCTGTGCCTCCACAGAATCCTTGAATACTTTGGACACATAGCGAGGAGAGAAGGCGATAACCTTGAAAGACTGATGGTGACGGGTAAAATAGAGAGGAAAAGACCTAGGGGCCATAGCCCGTCGCGGTTGGCAGACCAAGTTTGCACTACTCTCGGCACTACGACCCATGCTGCCCTACACACTGTTCTAGACAGAAACAGGTGGCGAGCTATCAATATCAAATTAGTTCCATATAGAGGTCACGACCCTCAGAATTGAGGTCAACGGCACAAGGAGGAGGATCAAAATGAGAATACTCGGTAAGTCCCTGAAGTAAAAAAAGCACTATCAAACAAAAACTAAATCAGTTCATAACTGAAAGACATTCAGGTAATAAATATAAAAAAGAACTGAATTGTTTAACTCTCCTAATAAATAACGTAGATGCAGCTAAAACGATGTGGTTTCCTAAATCCATTATCTTTTTTTGTTAAAGCTTAGTACTATCAATATTGCTGATAGACTCTAGAAGCGGATCGAAAATTCGTACAATATGTACAGTGCGACTGAAGTATGTAAAAGGATTTCCATTCCCGACTGTTCCAATCTAAGTAATTGAGCGGTACTAAAATATGTACACATCTATTTATACATAGTATTTTTGCGTAGGGTAGCGTGGGGTTTTCGTATCAATATATTTCGCTGTCCATCGATGCGTCACTTCGGCGAGACCGATAGATTGATCACCGCGTTGAATGATGTTTTCATTTCAGCTCACCGTACCTAGGGCTCAGCTTTATTTTATGTTACACACCCAGAATTGTAGTTATTGAAACTTTTTTGAAGTGAAAATTTCTTTAACGATGATTTTGAATGGAGACTTCAATATTAAATTTGCAGATGATAAAAATCTACCACTAATATAATTTCTAAATGAAACACTTAATTTAAATATGTCCAATGATCGGAAACTCAGTACTACAAAATATAAAACGAAGATCGATGCGGTTTTTACGCGATACTTAAATAAAATTTGAATCAAACATTTTCATTTCTAACTTTAGTAACCGATTGTGTATTTTTTAGAACATAATGAAATAATTGAAAGTACAAAAATTCTAAGTATTGTTGAAATTCGTGATTACAATGATGCAAACAATTAAAATAATGTTATAAATCAAGTACATTGAAATTTATGTCAGTACAAATACTATCCATAAATAATATGACTGTATATTAATTGTTAATTCAATTGAATTGTATTTATATTTTGTCATGATCTTGTACAGCCCTTAATATAGATATTTGAATAATAAAGACCATATTATAAACATGCGTATAATTGTTACTCAGAGTATTAATAGATGTAAAAACCAGATTGATGTTGATAATTCCAATTCAAACATTATGATATTTCAAATTTTAACACTAAAAGTTATAATTTTTTACTTCTATCGGCAGCAGTCTTTATGATTGCCAATTTTTTTTGTATTTTAATCCGATTATTACTTCTAGCCTCTCACCATGATATTTTATAATGGAATATAATTGAAAAACACGCTCCAAATCATATAAGTAATGTTGAATGAAATATATTTTTTCATGCCAATTAGGTAATTTATAGGTTCACAAACGTTTTGAGAGTTCCTTTGTAAGTTTTATTTTTATGTTCTTACTAGTTGGGTCTCCGGTGTTACCCGAGGTATAACTACACCCGTAGTCGATTTAATTAGCTACACAAATACATTTTTTATGTTTTTTTTACCGAATTGTGAATCTAGACCCTTCTCGAATCCTCAGAAATAGACACAAAAAAATCATTAAAATCGGTACAACCCTTTAGGAGGAGTTTAGACACATAAACACGCACAGAAGATTTATATATATATATATATATATATATATATATATATATATATATATAAAGATTCTAATACGATAAATTTTAGTTAAACTCAGATCAAAAAATATATCTCCTAAGACGTATAAGGCTCAGCTTTCGTAGACTGTCGTCTAATTAATCCGACTTTAGTTGTAGTAAAGAAACAAAATCGGTTTAACTTAAGATCAAGCTAACTCGACTTATGTTTTGTTTTTATTCCACAGTCGTGTCAGCCTTCGCTATTCATCTGGATTTTAAGATTATTTTAAATGTTTATTGTTTGTATTGTAAATTGCGAGTGACAAGAAGCCTCGATCTCGTTTGCCTGCAAACGAGGAAAAAGCGCTGGAATAGAAGGAATATTGAGCTATAAAATTGCGGTTAGCTACCTAACGTTGGTTTTGTTTGAATGGCTTTGTGAAAAATTTCTCGTCGACCGCTAACGTTTCGTATGACGTGGTAAATCCCATTCTAGTGCAGAGGCGTCGCTTGCAGCAAAACTGTCAGGAGCATTTTTAGGGTTCCGTGCCTAAGGCAAAAAACGGAACCCTAAAAATGCTCCTGACAGGATTTACCACACCATCATCAAACCCCTTTGGGGTATCTATGGATAGGTCTTCAAAATGATATTGAGGATAATACTATAATTTTTTTCTAAGCTGAATAGTATATGATGTACATTACCATGCAAACATCCACCGAAAATTGGTTTGAAAGAAATCTAGTATGTGGTTTTGTTAATACATCATAAATGGTAAATTGCAATTTAACTTTAAGGTTAGAATTATTTATTTCTCAAAGATTACCAATCACTTAACATAAGAAATAAACATAATTAAAAAAGGAGGTACATGGTTCAAAGCTCGTTTACAATAATAAAATGTATTGTAGGTAGGCGACAAAAATTGAGGCACAGAACGCGCCACTCCAATTAGGGACTATTCACACTCATTGAATTTCATTATTTATTTATAACAATTTAACTTTCATTCAATCAACATAAATATAAAAATGAAATAAAAATTATATTATGTTACTTGCGCTGCGGAATCCTTCATGGGCGAGTCCGACTTGCACTTGGCCGCGTTTTAAAGAATTATTATCGCATGACAGGGTTGACCGCGCGGACGAATGTAACGAAATGCCACAAATCACAATGGCTTTGTTTTGCAAATATTTATTATTTTGTCGGACAAACGAAACTAAACGCAATTAAAAAAGTCTATTAAAATAAAAGTTTATTATGTTTGCTAGCTAAATAAAATTATTTAATCTCTTGAAAGCTTTCAAGGATTCCAAATATAATTCTTGTCCGATTGTCGCAGTTACTGAGACAATTTTCTTTACCTATATTAAGTCACGTTGTTTGTAGCTATCAGCATCAAAGCGCACATAAGCACGGCGGCAGGCTGCCTATGACATTATTAAACTCAAGCGCATGTCTGCTCGAGTGACGCTAAAAACTACGTGACCAGGTTGTACAATTGAAATTTCCTCTGAAAAATCGCCTGCCCAAAATTCAGAGCGTATCTTGAACGAATAAAGAAAAAAATAGCTAGGGAGTCCGCGGTCCACTCCGCAGAGCGTCCCGAATAAATTATGTTGATAAAACTTTTAGTTTGAGTGTTATACGTTTGCCTTGTCGGTCCTTGCAATAATCATTTCCTTAAATTATAACCTCTTGTAGTAGATAATAATAAAGTTATTAGCTTCGATAGTAAACGATAAGCAGTATTTTTAAATTTAATCATAAAAAATTGTTGATTTAAGTAAAAATATTGAATTATTATAATTGTGTTTATCAACTGATTTTTTTTTCCAAATTTTTTTCTCGTTGCGAACGTTACTTTTATTTCCAATAAATCGAAATCAAGAATCTTGAAATAAACGCATTTTAAAAGTAATAAACCTGTTTATTGAATATGAAAAGAGTTTTAAGGTTACCATATATCCACAGTATTGCATCTTAAATTCACTTATAGTGTATCGTAAAATGAGTACTATACGGTGCCAGCTTGTATCAAACCATCGCAAGATAAACGAATGGCCAGTAAAGTTCACGTCGAATAAAATGATTAACTTTATATGATCGTTTCACGGTTATTAAACCCACCCATCGCTGCCGCTCCCCATGAAATGAAACTGGAGACGCATTAATTCAAGTGCAACACGAAAAATGCATTAGCGGCCGAGTACACCATTCGTCATTGTCCTGCAATATCTCTTTTGGAAAGTCTCGATGGATTTACCGGAAAATGACTTAAATAGTGCAGAGTTTAATTTTATTGAATGTTTTTTTTTATATATTCATTATAAAGTACACTTTAAGAAAACAAAGAACTTCATGTTACTATTGTTTTTTGGACAGGATCTTTGCTTGGCAACTGGTCTTTTTGTAAAAAAAAATATGTAGAAAGTAGTACTTACTACTAAGAGTATCACTAATCTATCTATTTGTTTTGTTACTCTTAAACCGTCTTTTCCACTTGACCTAAAGAACAAATTTCAACATAGCAAAGCATCGGTGTTGCTAATTTAAATGGCATTGCTAACATACCACAATCTGAGAGAGTTTATCTTTCAGATTATTTCCTGTACACATCAAATGTAAATGAATGAAATTCGTTTCCTTTTTACCCGACTACAAAGGAGGGTTATGATTTTGACAGGCTATGTATGTACGTATGTATGTAAGTAAGTATGTACGTATGTTCATCTGTTCCTCATAGCTCCTTAACTACTTACTAGAACTGTACAAATTAGGTGTCGTTAGAAGCGTCTTGATCGTCCGCTGTAATGTGGCGCCCTCTAGCCGACATGAAGTACTGTTTTAAAAATATATTTGAGATGAATATGCCGTGTTTAGTATCATAGAAAAAGAGCGTTACTTGTACATTTTAAAAATATATATCTTATTAGCATTTGCTAGTGACTTTGTCCGTATTTATTCGATAAGTGTGATATTTCGCCTTACATTAAAGTCTAAAGAAAGCGATCTACTCCGGAATGAATTGGCAGAACAGTCTCAACGATAGTTCTCCGGCATAGTTATGTGTAATATATTATATTTACGTGTTTCCATATTTATTTAGTGTGTATGTATTGCTTCTATGTATTTATGTATAAAATTCACTAGTGATTTGTGAATATTAGTTCTATCCAATCATATCGTATCAAATATATAGGTATATATAAAATTATAATATATTCTCTTATTTTATATTATATATTTGTTTTCACATCACCTGAAGCTTGACTGGCAGAGAAGAGGCCCATGGCATTAAGTCTGCCTTTTTGCAAATGTACATTAGATTAAATAAATAAATATTTCTATGGTATGCTTGTCTGTTCCCTCATTATTTCAAAACTATTAGTCAGAATAAGACAAATTAGGTATCGTTCTTGTTATAGGCTATATGACGTGTCACTAAATTTAATGTGGCGTCCTTTAGCCGACAAAGTACTGTATTAAAAAAAAACATTTGAGATAAATATGGCGTGTTCGGTCTCATTGAAGGACGTTACTTGTACATACATATGTATATATTTATTATCAGCATTTGCTCGTGACTTTATCCGTTTTTATTCGACAATTGTGATGTATCTATGGTACCTATTTTGATATACTTTGCAAATAAATTAATATTATATATGCACCAAAACATTTTAATTAAAAATGAGTAACTGTGGCTTTCTTAAAACCTTTGTTTCGCGTCCCCAACCCGCACTTGGCGACGTGGGGACGTATGGCCTTAACCCTCTCCTTAGAGGAGACCCAGCCCAGCAGTGGGACTCTATGAATTGTTTATGATACAAATCATACTGTTCATATAAATAATAATACATTTAATAAAAAGTGTCACAAAATAGTGTCAATAAGCAATTGTAGCAGTTGCAAGTGTGAAAAATGTTAATTTATTATTATCTATTATTTTTGTACCAAGCAACTCTATTTTGATTTTTATTTCTTTGGCAAAAAGAGCTTTAATTTACTTTAGATTATAAAACACATTCTTTAAATTAAAATCACTTGTACCTTATTTCATTATTTAATGATCTTATAATTTTGTTGCTTGATTTTTTTTAAGATAGTTATTATTTTTATGGCACGATGGAATGACGACTTGAGAAAAACGGCTGGCAGTGAGTGGATGGGGAATGCCCAATACTGCCATGATTCGCACTCTTTGAGGGAAAGCCTAGTTCAGCAGTGAAAGGTAGTAGGATGTAGCATATAAATTTGTGTGATACGGTTAATGTGTGTGTTATATATAATATACAAAATCTCATTATCATATCACCACATCACATAAACAGCTTCTGCTGGCCTCTCGTTAGAAATGAAATTTTGGCCTATAATATCACTCAGACTTGATACAGGGTAGACGGCTTGGTACCGGGTTTGCACCAGGTTTTCTGTGTTGGCCACACCAATCGCTGTTGTCTTGCATACAATGCCTAATCGGTAACCACACAGACGCATAATTCTTACTGGTACATGCCACCTATATGATCATTACCATCAACAGCCTTTAACATTCCACTGCTGGACATAGGCTTTAGAAAGGAGGTTATAGCCGACTATTTCATGCTGGCTAGATTGGTTGGTATAGGGTTTGTTTCAACTTCTCCTTCTCTTTTCAATGATGTTGTCTTGCGTAGTTTTCTTCCATATTCGCCCCTTACCACACCTATGGGATGGTTAGGGGTGCTGGCACTCAGCATTCTTAATCCTATGATGCTTTGCACCAAGTTACCTTTATTTTTACAAACTTACTCATAAGTTTGTAAAAAGAAAGGTAACTTATTGCAAAGCATCATAGGATAAATAATAATAAAGCTGAGGTCTGAAGCATATAACGAGAATAATATTGCAGTGCATTACATCCAAAGTCCTAAATATTTTTTAGTTTGAGCATGTGGTCATCTTGAACTTATCATATATCATTACTATCTTAATTTGTGACTATTTAAGATAGTTTAAGAAGCTTTAATATAAATTAATAATTCTAAAAGATGTAATTTAAAATCATAACTTCCTGTTTCTGCCATACTTTAATCATGATGGTTCACAATCTCGAAACATATAGTTATTTTGACTGAGTCCACTTCATTGTTACTCACTAGCTGTTGCCCGCGGTTCTACAAAAGTAGCCTAATGTGTTAATCGAGGTTGTCAGCTTCCTACATACCACATTTTATGAATATTGTCCACTATTTTCCCCGTGAAGAAGTAACAAAAATACACACTCATAAACTTTAACCTTTAATAATATTGGTGTGATGTTTCTGTCAATCTTTATAAGTAAATGCCAATCAAATAGAATCACTTTAATAATTCACAAAAGTTTTCAAATAATAAAAATATTTCGGAAATCTGACTGACAACGCCATCTATCTTCAGACAAAGCAGAGCTTTTACTATAAAATCTAGGTTGACTGATAAAATACTTTAATATTTTTTTCTAAATACAAATTCATTATGCTTAGGAAATACCTAGGTGTTTGTTGGAGTCTAGACTCTGAAATAAATATTTGTAGATCATTCCAATATTGTGTAAGCGTAATAAGTGTGTTACCCGGAAGTTGAACCCGGGACCTCAGCACATCAGTTGCCTACCCTACCAGTACGCCACCGTGGCAGTAAGCTTCAGCAAAACATTACATATATTTTTTTTAATGTTGAACTATTTCACATGAAATAAAAACACAATACGGTTTCATTAAGACATTTATTTCAATATATTTCATAAATTACACATTTATTGTCAAAGTCAACGTAATATTAGCACAAGATTTCGAGATAAGTTTAAAATAATAATGAATATCGATCATTAATTTGAAATGTCTTAACAATATTAGCTAGTTGCTTACATAGTACACTTACATTAGTCAGTTAAGTTTATGTTAATAGAGTGTTACATTATAAATATTTCGTTAAATGCAAGTACTATTAAAGGCATCTGTCCTTCTTGGATGATTCTCAATTTAATCTTACAGAGGGCTCTTAAGTAGAAACGTCTTTAATAATACATGCTCTTAAAATCTGGTTAATAACAGTCAATACTATCTTAGATACTATTGGAATATACCTTCAAAGTAACATTATTGTTTTAGTTTTGTGTGGCGATACCTTTATTTTATATAATCACATTCAAAGATTATTTTGGCGCGTATTCATTAGTTTGGAATGAAACAAAGCGAAATGTCTACCTATATATTTTTGCAAATAATCCGAAATTCCAAAATTCAAATCAAAATAATAATACATATTTATTATTTTGTACAATTGAGACCAATAATGATATAAGTATATCGGCACCGAGTTGCATTTGTATATTCTTAGGCATTGAGAGAAACTCTCTGATTTGATCTTGAGACAACTCAAAAACAAAATATAATTGCACAAAATGCAGCCGAGCCATAGCGATCGACCACCACGATTTTAGTAAAATAAAACTTTCTTATCTATGAATAAGCAAGTTTTATTTTACTAAAACCTTACTGGTCCGGACCATTTCCAAAATGAGTCAGTCTTCAAAAATGTAATGCTTGAGAAACGGCTTCCTTTGACTCCGTAATCATTATGATATTATCATCGTCACCAAAAAGCTAAATAATGCATTAACATGAATAAACATCCTCTATAAAACCTCAACGAATTATTTCATTGTATTAGAGAAATTTCCTATTGAAATCACGAATTTTCTGAATGTAAATAAATGTATTTGACGCTGCTTCGAAACTGTGAATATAAGTGATTCAATTCAAATAATTAAGAAATAATTATGGAATGTAACAGCCATCTGCAACTATACTGAAAGTGATAAATATTTTATTTACAAAAACTTTATTGGTCGTGCGTTGATCACGTTTGCACCGAATAATCGAATTTTATTATATTGTAAAATCAGCTTGTATTCTACTAAGTTTTAAGTAGGTTACCGATAATATTTCGACATCGATTTTTTTATATTTTTTCAGTAATACTTGAATGAGACATCTGTACAATAATCAGATTTTAGAGTTCAATTATGCTAACGACATTGTTTCATTTTTATATAGCATTGTCTTGAATTTCAAACTTCGAATGATTATTGTAAGGTTTAGAAGGTATGTATGTATCGTATGACAGTAAGGAGTAGAGCGTAGAGCTGCGGCGGTAGATGTTGTGTGAGGCAGTACTGCGCGTGAGATGCAGCAGGTCGAAGACGTGCGGGAAGGTTGCGGGCGCGCTGCCAGGCTGCTCCTGACACCATTGGTTCTTCAGCTCCAAACCCGTTCATGTTCAATTCTAATTCTGTGAATAATTCAAAATGTGATTTAGATACTCTTAAACTGTTTTATATCAAGTTTTGTTTAGTTCGTGAATATTAAGTTGCGTATTATTAATGACCGCCTTCGGACAAAAAAATATGTACCACGGTAATTCAATCTCTGCTCTCTCTTAAGGATTATTAAAGATCCTTGTTGAATCTGCCATCATAAAGAAGGCTTATGATTTCCTATTGTTTACTACTGTGAAGATGCGAACCCCATACGATTTGAATTTGAGAGTTTAATTACTTTCTATTTCATTAATTAGTAGGTATCATTATTGTGTATTCTTCAAAATATAAAATCTATTTTATGAGAAATTTAAATCGCACATCTCAAATATTCTAATCGATACAATCAACTGCCAATCCCGTTTGCCTTCATTCTATACAAGACACTGTAGTTTGATTTCGTGTGCCCAAAGTTAGCTCGTTACATAAGCTGAGAAGGCAACTCCTTTAAACATATATATAATGACATCGACCACTTACTATGCAAACTGACTTGGCTCTCCATCTTTCCAAGCGCATTGACAGAGGCGCACACATAAGTTCCGTAGTCTCCGGGCGCGAGAGACTTTATCGTCAAGTTTATCCACAGTGAATACTCGTTCATTACAGTTTCTGATACACGTAGCTTCGGATCCTCTGACAATTTGTCGCTTAATAGTGCTGTACAGAAAATAAAGTATTAATTTCAGCTCGTTACCTGCTAAAGCTAGACAAACGTTAATTTTTAACTGTAACAATTTGTAAGGGCAACAATTTTGTTGTAAAATGAGTTTAAACCTGTCAACCCATATCGGCTTAAATGTACACATTCCGAGCACGCTTCCAGTAACACTTGTTATACATTGTCCAAACTTTAACTTAATGTCATGTCATATTATCAGATTCTGTGGTAATGATTGTTTTAACACTAGATTTCGTTAAAAATTAACTGAAATATTTTAATCGTGAAGATTATGTTGTTGATATACTCAAGTATTCTTATTATAATTGAAAGATGAAACCAAGGCAAAAAGAAAAGGTGTTCGACTTCAGTTTTACAACCGACACAATAATGGTTGTTACAATAATTTTACCAAGTATGGATGGAGCTATAATTAAGGATACCGATCACAAGTCTCAAATAGGAAATATCAGTTCCATAATTAGGGAAATTACTAAGATAGGGTAGGTAGGTACCTTAAAGCTAATAAACGGCTCCATATTAGTAGTTACTCTAATAAAAAATCGATCATAAGTAATTATAAAAATATGCAAATTGGAATAATTACAGTTACCGTCTTCCCTGTACCAGGAATTCATAGCTTTGGGCGAGGCTTCGATGTAGCACTGGAGCTCAACATCACTCCCGAGGGGAGCACCAACGAGCTGATTTGTCACCTTCACTTGAGGTATGACTGTTATGTAAAACAATTATTTTAAAACACTAGCTGAACCCCGCGGTGTTACCCGCGGTTAATGTTGTACCAGTCTAAAAAAAGTAGCCTAAGTTACTCCCCGGATCATCAGCTGCCTGCCAGTGAAAGTCCCGTCAAAATCCGTCCAGCCGTTCCAGAGATTACCCGGAACAAACAGACAGACAGACAGACAGACGGACAAAAAATTTTTTAACTACATTTTTGGTATATGTATCGTGTATACCTACATATGCATTAAGTAAAAAGCGGTTATTTTAATATTACAAACAGACACTCCAATTTTATTTATTTGTATAGATTTACATTACCACACACTTTACATAATGCCTCAAAAATTTTTTTTTAACATATAACGAACCTAAATAAACTATACTTGTAATAATATCCTCATACAAATACTAAATTTCTAATAAAATAAAAAATAATCACAAATTATTGTCCAAAATGTATTCCGACTCTTTGGAATCACAATAGGTACACAGAACTCTAAGTTCCAGCAGTTATTAGCATCACCAGGTGTAAGTGTGCGTCTTAGCCCTCTCAAATAAACGTAAAAACCAAATTTACTCGTAAAACTATGTAATGAAGTGAAGGTATAGCTCTCAAGATTATTATTAAGACTAGTATTTTGAATTTAACAACTGGTTTTCGTTATTAAAATATAGTCGTGTAACATTGGTGTGTAACATAAATAGGTACTTACAGTGCACTTCTACGTGATATCGCCGGCTGACTGTCGGCGGAACACCGTTGCTTGCGATACAGTAGTAGGCGCCCATGTCGTTTCGCTGAACATGTCCCAGCTCTAGAGTTTCACCTCTGAACATGTTCACCACTATAAATAAAATAAAACATCCAAATTAAAATGTACTTATACCCATAGACATTAGTATTGATATTTATTACAGAAACAACTACTAGAATATACTCCAACAAATTATTGTATAATAGCTAATCGATTTTACTTGATATTTAATGTTAGGTATAATTACGAATCGAATCATTTTAATCAATTATTCAGGTCTACCAAACTATCTAACCTTATGTAATTTCACTAAAATTCCAAGTAATTTGCAACTATTATCTAAGTTTTCTTTTAATTCGAGTATATTTGGTAAGTCCGAAGTTTTTTTAATTATAAGAAAAATATCAATTTCGCAGTGATGTTCGACTACTTTCTCGTTATCATAGTTCCTACAAGTTTCGATTTGGTGCTATCTTAGTTTGAATGTTCGTGGTGAATGGAGCCAACTGAACATTTGAAATATTTTACTGGGTATTAAATAAGATGCGCAATCAGCAAGAAAACTAATAGCATGCTTATTACTGCTTGAATGCTACACGTGAGGAATTTGGTACGAAATAGGATTTAAAAAATCATTTAGCTATAATAGTAATAATAGTTCTTTGTAAAGAATAATGTTTGCCATGTATTGTAAAACCTTTTAAGCTTTAGGGAACTTCAATTCTCAAAGATCCAAAAGAGTGTATCTATATATTAGTAAATATTAAAACACAATATGTATTAGTATAGCTTACACACAGTATATAAACACAACTATTGATAAAGAGCGCTAATTATGCTCAATATTTCATCTGACTGGATATTCCTTAGTCAAAAGATATCACATCTTTCCCATAATGAGAATCTGTAATTATTATTATTCCAATGTTTAGGGGATTTTAAAAGCAGTAGCAAAACAAAAGAGGTTTTTTATCATCGCTGGTAGAATATTCATAAATAAACAACATTTTAATTTACAACATTATGTAAATGTCTATTGTTGTGAAACATAATTATGTTTTGTAATAACTATATTTATCACGTTATATACTGATTAAGTAGTCTTCGTATATATTTTAATAGATTTCATGATATAGGAAAAGCTACTTAAAATAGAGTAAACTAGACAATGTATTAGTCTAGTTTACTCCATTTTTCTATGCCAGATCTCTGCAGTTGATCTGAAAAGTAGCTGGAAATAGAAGACCCAAAGGTGTTTCAGCTCTCGATCCTTTGTTACACTATATAAGTTTTAAATAGAAATCACACCCAATCATTTCAATGGAAGCACATTAAAATTTCATCGTTCTTTGTGGTCAAACCTGCAACGCGCAATGCAGTAGACGAGGCTGTGAATTTTTAAACTAGTGTAGTCAATACTGTCATAACTGTGTGCGGCTCTTCAACGATATTATTACTGTAATTCAAACCTAAGCAGTGAAAAGCGAAGTTCCAGCATTTTGCTTTGAAATAGTCTAGAAAAGCTCCACTGCGATGTAATAGTTTTAGATAGTTGGTCTGAGATTTAATGCAATAGATTCAATTTCCGTCTTGCAGAGCTCTCACTTCTTACCAACCTATTTTTATGTAAAGTAAAGACGTTAAAAGATAATAAACACATTAAAATAGTTCGCAAATGTAATTACTGAACTAATTTTGGAAGACGCGTATGTAAATTTCTAATTAAAGAAATATGGCGGATGAATATGAGTGGAAACAAGTGTTAATGGTATATAAAGCAAATAAATACTAGCAGAGCCTATAGAGACCTACATCTTAGATCAGAGAAGAACTCTATTCAGTGGCTTTTAGAGCTCAGAAGCTTCTTTAGTATACACATCCTAACTCATTCGATCACGTTACAAGTTGTAATAGGTAAAGAAAAGGATCCCACATTTTCATTTGTAAAAAATCAGGCGTAAAATACAGTAAATATATATACCTATATATACATCTTTATATTAATACACGAAGTAAAATTTTGCACAATTTGTTAGTCCTTCTTTGGAAAATTATACAAAAATATATTTACATATATATATATATATTGTCCTCTACTCGGCAATTGTTGATCAGGCCGAAATACGCTATAATTGTTGATCCACCTTTTTGGCACTATTTCTGAGATAGTATCCAGTGTATCGTCTTATACACGCAATATAAGTATTATACGCCTTGCGACGCTGTGCTTAAGTCTACGGCAAATACTCTAGCTCGTCATCGATTTACACGGCAATTGTAGCTCTAATAACGGTCAATTTTATCATACTTGATGATGCTTTGTTGATCAATATACACAACGTTTTGATCAACATATGCCGCGTAAACTAGCATTTTAAAACGTTGTAGAAAGGGACGGGTATATTCATGGGCGTACCCAGGTTCTGGGCCAGGGGGGGGCAGATCAGACTTTTTATCAGCGCCTAGTAGAATAAATAAAGATAAAATAAAATATGTATTTTTTAGGAATCCTTTATTATTACACTATCTATTTAAAAAGTAACTTGCGAAGTAACTCTTCAGCAAAACGATTTATAACGTCTTCCGTGAAAAAATTTCGAGGTAGTAGAGCCACGCTGATTTCAGCACGAACGGGCCGGCTCGACCGGGGCGGTACTACCCTCGCACAGAAAATTAACGTAAAATGACAGCGATCATGCTGTCGTGTTTCGTTGGTGAGTGCGAGACCGGAGGCCCAATGATGCGGAAGCATCACTAGCCCGCCATGGTGTGGGTCACCATGCTGCATTGTTGCATTGTCTGCATTCGCAGTATGGTGACCACCACTCTTGGATTCTACTCATGCTTTCCATCAGGCAGAGTAGAGTCATTTTGGCAGGGTCAAATATAAAAAAAAAAAAAAAAAAAAATTGCCCACATCGTTTACAAATTTTCTATGTATACTGAGCATACAAAGTTCGTTTAACCTATCTTCGATCATAGTCGATCTCAGCCATGTTTTAACACGTCTGAGTGTGCTGAATGATCTTTCGATCGTAGCTGTGGAATATGGCATTGTCAGTAAAATTTCCAGGGCAGTCTTCACCTTTGGGCAAAAATATTCTGCTATTGGAATTAATTCCGTTATTTTTATACTATCAGTCTTGTTGTTGCTTATTTATCCACAGAGTGCGCCATAGTTCAGTTTCAGATATGATTCCTTCTATTTCATAAAATTGAGATACTTCCTCTAATTTTTGCAATTTCGGAACTGTAATTTTAATAATGACAGAGTAAATGCTGGTGAATGGTCTTTGCTGAATCTCGCATCTAACGAAGATGATATTCGCTAAGAGAAGGAGCTGGTTGATTTGCTCTATGTTGTTGGCGGCTTGCTGTTCTAGGTAAACGCAGCTCAAAGCTTTAGCAATTTCTTCAGCTGACTTAATTTAATCCTCACTCTCCCTCTTCCCGGAACCTTGTTGCTCTACAACCAAATTGGTAATGATTTGACAATTATGTTCTTTCAAAACAATAACAATATGTCTCATAAATGCAATTCGCTCGCTCGTACTCTCCCATCTTTCTTCGTGTTATTCGCGCGCGGCACACGATGTGGCTCGGTTAGATTTGTGCAGAGCCGAGGACACCCGAGCGCGGCATTTTTGCTAGCGAGTTGGTATAAAGTGCGTACCGCACGATTATTTATTTAAAAACTGTGTATTGTATTGCCACTGGCAAAAACTTATTTTATTTTTATCGACAAGTAGATAGTTAATATGGATGGACGTAACTAAAACCTAGGGGGGGGCAGCTGCCCCCCCCTGCCCTACCCTGGGTACGCCCATGGGTATATTATTGTTATAATAAAGCTCCTAAAATAGCTCATTCGATTCGTAATGAGTGTCATGACGTCTAGAAAAATGATTTTAAGGATTAATTACCGCATAAAAAATTGCGATTGTTATTAACAAAATAAGAAAAGGAAAGCAAGGTATTTAGTTTTTCGTTAAAAACTTCTAAAATACTAATATTTACGGAATTGTTGAAACTAGATACTGAAAAACAAGGAAATTTCCAATGAACAAGTCCTAACTATATCACCTAATTTTTTTTTGTAGTGTTAAATTACAATCAAAAAAATTTAATAAATTATAGTGTAATCTAGACACTTGATCGAAAAGAACCATGGAGAAAAAAACATGTCTGTTGATTTTTCAGAAAGTTACACCATAGTCACTATATGTATAACAATCTAACAGTTACTGTATTTATAATTTATACATACACAATACATATTTTTTTAAACTAACAGAAAATGAAATTTTAAAAAAAATATTTTTTTGTAATATCTTATCACTGCTGTTTTTAACCGACTTCTAAAAAGGAGGAGGTTCTATGTTCCATTGTATGTACTTTATTTTTATGTATGTTCACCGAAAATGATTTTTGTGTTCGAAAGGGTATGCTCATTTTTTGTAGGCACGTACTATGTTTTTAGTATATTTTCTATAGTTACACCGATATTTGCGTCTGGTAATCATCATTTCATGATGATGAGCTAATGATGTAAGGTACAACTCCTTAACGGTTAGGAGTTGGAGGATAAATCTTTAAATATCGTATGTATGCATGTTACCTTTAGTCGTATTCTTTCGATTATTTAGATAAGCTGATGATGGAAGGTATAACTCCTCAACGGTTAGGAGTTGGAGAATAATCCTTCGATTTCATATGCATCTATAGACCTTTAGTTGTGTAGTTTCAAGTAATTTAGGTGAACTGATGGTAGAAGGTTAAACGCTTCAACAGTTAGGGATTAGAGGACGATTTTAATACTACACGTACGTGTAGACCTTAATTTGTATTCTTTTGCATTTAGAGGCTGATTCTATGAATACCATATATAGAAATAGGAATTTTGGAATTTCTACTCCTAAGAGGGTGAAATAGGGTTTGAAAGTTTGTACGAAAGTTCGTAAATTTTTAAGTTAGAAACATGAATCTTTATTTTTGAGCTACTGATTAAAAATGATTAGATACGTATTTAAGCGTATTCTGCCCCAAATGGGGTGAAATAGGGGTTGAAAGTTTGTATGAAAGTCCGTCATTTTAAGTTAGGAACATGAAACTTTATCTTTAGGCTACAGATTAAAAATAAGTTAAAACGTATTTAAGAGTTTCCGGAGATTCTACCCCTAAGGGGTGTAATAGGGGTTCACATTTCGTATATAGACTCTCGAAGTCTCGAAGTAGACTTTTGATTACAAATAAATGAATACTTATATCAAAGCATTTATGGGAATGAGCATGATGGGAATTCTACTCCTAAAGGGGTAAGATAAAGGTCGAAAGTTTGTATGAAAGTAATTTTTTTAAGGTATACAAATGAAACTTTATTTCCTAGACCAACAAAACAGTTAAAAAAACTTTTTCAAGTAGATAATTTTAGGAGGGTTTACAAGGTGAAAGTGGTTCGAAATATTCATTCTGATTGGGATTTTTTTTAAACGTGTTAAAAAAAAATCCCAAGCAGAATGAATATTGAAATTTTGCTCTGACTACTTCGTGTATACCATGCCGTTGTAAAATATTAGTTCCCGTGGCATATGTTAATCAAACGTTGTGTATATTGATCAACAAAGTATCATATATGAAAAAGATGACGGTTATTAGAGCTGCAATTGCCGAGTCAATCGAGCTAGAGATTTTGCCGTAGACTTAAGCACAGCGTTGCAAGCCGAATAATACAATATTGCGCCTTTAAGACGATACACTGGACACTTTCTTAGAAATAGTAGCAAAAAGGTGGATCAACAATTATTGCATATCTCGGTCTGATCAACAATTGGCGAGTAGAGGACAATATATTTTATATATATATAAATTTTCAAACCCTGTTTCACCCCCTTAGAGGTAGAATATTCAAAAACGCTTAAATATGTAACCAATAATTTTTAATCAGTAGCCGTGAAATAAAGTTTCCTCTTTCTAACTTGAAAAAGAACGTACTTTGATACAAACTTTCAACCCCTATTTCACGCCCTTGGGGGTAGAATATCCAGAAACACTTAAATACGCGTCTAGTCATTTAATCAGTAGCCCGAAGATAAAGTTTCATATTCTAACTTAAAAAACGACAAACTTCCATACAATCTTTACACCCCTATCTCACCCCCTTAGGGGTAGAATATCCAGAAACGCTTAAATAAGTATCTAGTCATTTTTAATCAGTAGCACAAAGATAAAGTTTCATGTTTTAACTTAAAAATTGACAAACTTCCGCACAATCTTTAAACCCCTATCTCACCCCCTTAGGGGTAGAATATTCAGAAACGCTTAAATACGTATCTAGTCGTTTTTAATCAGTAACCCAAAGATAAAGTTTTATGTTCTAACTTTAAAAAAATTACAAACTTTCATACAATCTTTAAACCCCTATTTTACCCCCTTAGGGGTAGACAATCCAGAAAGGCTTAAATACGTAACAACATTTTTTTTTACTTTTGGTAAAGTTAAATAGTACCTAACTATATCTGATTACGTACCTTTTTTTGTTTGAAGGCTCCAGGTAATAATACGTTACGCATTAATTCGTTAATTAATTGTGAAGCAAAGTGGAAACAGTCTGCCATAGAAAAGACCCAATCGTAGAGAAGGTGGTCTCTGATTGGTCCGTTTGAATCGGATCAACAATAGCTGGTGTGGATTTGTATAAAAATGATGTAAATAGTTCGTAATTCTGCCAGCAGAGGGGTTGCAATTGTTGATCCAGAGCGGAGCCACATTATTACGCCGGAATACACATTAGATCAACAAAACCTGTTGCTGATCAACAATCGCCAACAGATCAACAATTAACTGACGCCACGTCGCGTCAGATCAACAAGGGCCGAAAAGAGATATCTATATATATATATATGAACTACAATGTGGGATAGAACAAAAAACAAATGAAGTGCAGATAAAACCTCAGTTCTAAATTTCAAAAATATGTTATGTCTCACAAGATTCTCATGTAATAAGGTACATTGTCCAAAGTTTCTCTTTTAACCTCGTTTGTGATCACGTTTCAGCGTTCGTTGGAAATTGCTTGATACATTAAGCTTAGATAAGCTACTAAACTTGCACGTTCTAGATATATATGTTGTTATGTATATGAATATTAACAAGTTTTTAATAACCAAGACTTTTGAATCAAATATGTACTTAGGATGAAACAGTTATGCAAGCTAAGATAGTAGAAATCAAGGATTGACCTCGTCGCTGACTTTGAAAGATTGTGACTTAAAAATCCGTTCTTAGACAATTGCCAATTAGTTTTCTTTGTCTTCTAAAGTTGTGTAATAGGCTCGTAGCACACAACATAAAAGATTACCCTGTTATAATCACCCAGCGAATGTCAGACAATTATTTTTTTCAAAAATTCTTCAAAAAAAGTTTCGAATAAATTTTTTTCTCGATCATACGAATAAACAAATACTTGTGCTTATTGAAAGTTGTAATAAATATAATACGTAAACATAATCAAAAGTGTGGTCAGTTTTCAAACCTTGTATTTGTGTAATAATTGAAATTCCTAATTTTTGTTCCATACCACAAACCTCCAAGTGACTGATTGATTTAGAACCAAAAGATTTAGCGAGAGGTAAGGTCTTACAGCTAGTTTTTGTGCTACCGTGTACCGTACCGTACCTTATTTTGATTAGCCCAATTATACCTAATAGGTTCCATATAAAAGATATTTTTGAATCCTTAACATTCGAATTGAGATCAGCTAAATTACAGTTGATATGTACAGATGTTACAAACAATAGATATTTGTTTTGTGGTCACAGTATTGATGGAACTCCTTCTTTGCATCAGACACAGCCACAACAACATTATTAGGGTTCCGTACCTTAAAACACAAAAACTTATAAGATCAGTTTCTCTGCCAAGACCGTTTACATATTTGCTAGTTTTTCTTTTTTACAAATCTCTCATCTTTGAAAGTTTCAACTCAGTTTGAGGTATATCTTTAATCACAGTTGATTAGCAAGATTAAAATTTACCATTATACAGTCACTCAATTGAAAAAGAGTCAATAACAATATTTACATGCAAGAGTAAAATAATTTCATCGCCTACTGGTAGTGTTCCCAAAAGGCTGGCAGCATTGTCACGTTGAATGGCGATGCTGATTCTCTGTACCGGAAAAGGCCGGTCTTCTAGTCAGGAAAAGACGTTCATGAGTGCTCGCGCTACGTTCAAACAACTAGCAAGCAACGAATTGATGCTTCTCGTGACCAGAAGGCGGGGCCTTTTTTTATTACTAATAGATATAAACTACAACGAAAGAAGTTGTGAAAGGAAGCAAAAAAATTTAAAGAAAAATGCCGATATTCAGAATTCAACTACTAAAAGCTGTTTGATGATGATAGTGAGAAACTTTTGTTTCCAGTTTTGATCCAAATAAACGGTTTCCCTTAAAAATAATAAGAAAAATATAAGTAGATAGGTATAAAGAAATACAAGGGAGTAGGAAAAATCTGTATGAAATGTACAAAAGAGGGGGCGCTCGAACATCACTCAGAGACGTTTAGAATAACCTGGCGTTAGATACTATTTCAATGCTTAAAATACAAATGTCCTCTTCAAATGTAACATTAAAAAAACGGCTAAGCGAGTTAGACGGACTTCTGATAGATTGTTAATATTTGATATTCATTTAAAATGATAATGATAACGAATATTGTAAACCTGCTAAAATTATTTACAAGTTACTTATTATAAACAATGCAAGTAATATATTACAATATTATGTTCACCTTAAGATTTATACATTTGCGATTCAAGTATTGAATAATATATAACGTAATCAATGCAAAAGGTTAAACAGACCTACAAAAATAAACCACACGTGGGAATATTTTATACGCTAAAAGGCTTTCGGGATTGTTGAAAGGGATGTACAGAGGAATTCACTTACACAGATTTATTTCTAGCAAATAGAAAAAGAGACTATCCATTGCTTATAAAACATCGGGGTTAAAATAAAATATCATCATACTATTCTTTATAGTTTACCTAGTTGAACTGAATTATAAACGTGAATATATATTCACGTTTATAAAGTTTGTATCATTGATCAGTTATCTGCAATTATATTTCTAGTAAAGTAACTGTACAAAATAACTGTACAAAAAGGACTTTTGTGGAGTAGGCTAGTCATTTCTTTTTCAGACGTGTATTCCTGTAGTTTAATTAAAAATGAGTAACCTAATGCAGTAAAAGTTTATTTAAATAAAAATAGAATTGCATCGTGATGAAAGTTTATCATGTATATTTTTTTAAGAACGGTCTTCGAAAAAGATGGCAAGTTATATAGTTTTGTGGGATCACTGTTAAGCAGTGTCTTTTCTATTCTTCGCTGTTTACTACCTGAAAGCCATGGTTCTTGTTTTAATATATTTATATTTTGTTTAATGAAATGTTTCATAATAAATTCAAGAAACCAAATACTGTGATAAGCGAATAAATTTGCTCAGGTATTTCTTATAAACGAATATATTATCTGAGAAATACGCAACCGCTCGTTTTACAAGGTATTTAAAGTAATCTGAGAGTTATTTGTATGTGGTGTTTTCTTAACTTTATTTTCGGAATCCGGAGTTGTTCAAGCGGTAAAACAATATTCTAATGTTACTAGGGATGAGACGAAACGTCGAGGTAGAGTGCGGCACTTATTCGTTTCACGGAAATACCGTCCATTCTGGAATCGCTTTTGAGTATAAAATCTTTTATTATGCGAACACGGTTCATTTAACACGGCATTAAGTGAATTTGTAGAACACCGTATTTTAAAAATGAACGAGTAAAAGATTTGTAAAATTGTAAAATATGGACGGTAAGGGAGGGGGAAATTACGAGTCAGTGCAGAGCTAGAGGTATTGTGCAAGTTCCTTTTAGCGCAGTTTACCGATAATTTATTGCGCCATAATTACATTGTGCATTTTGTTTGTTTGCTGTATGTGCGCGCCATTACTCGTAAATTTTATGTTAACGTACCTATATATTACCTTAACGTACCTTAAATTAGTACATGCTATGGCATCTTTTGAATGGCGATTTAAATGCGATATTATTTGTAAGGCACGATACATATTTGATCATCACCCTTTTTGTCAAAGCAACACAATTAGAGTATAGCAATAACAATATAAATGAACAGTCGTATAAGTCTGTAAGATTTTTATGAAATTGCGGACAATAATAACAGATAGTAGCGATGGTAGCGTGTCTACACGAAAATCAGTTCATGCTAGATAATAAAGTAA
The DNA here is from genome assembly GCA_905220595.1 of Spilosoma lubricipeda. NCBI lineage: Eukaryota > Metazoa > Arthropoda > Insecta > Lepidoptera > Erebidae > Spilosoma > Spilosoma lubricipeda. The sequence goes on along the minus strand of HG992285.1, from coordinate 9,302,495 downwards.
ATAATTACAACTTCGATAACGTTCTAAAACTAACTAGAAAATGTTCGTAGCTCAAAAACTATTTGTTAATTGCTAATCTGCGGTGAGCTAACAAGTTGCTGTAATTTGGAAGTTGTAAAGGCCAATTGTCTCTAACGAGAAATATTAAGTTTATATTTCAAGGAACATAAATATAAAACAATTGAATTAAAACTTGAGATTGTTCAAAGAGAGAACACTATAATCTCTACAAGTCAACAATAAAAAAAGGTTTAGCTCCTTTTTAATTGACTTCAAAAAAGCTGGAGGTTTCTCCATTCGACCGTATGTATATTTTTTACCTAACGGTTGTAGCAGGTTGTATTAGTACATGTCAAGGACACAGGAAGCATTATTCACTTTAAATCCACACTGCACGGCTTGTGTATATGTGCTCCCTAGGTTATTGTCTGTTTTCATCAAATATATTATTTCTTTGTGCCTTTATAGACAGTAAGATAATTGGCTTGATATAAACTTGGTGATAAATTAATAATTAAAATATGTAGAAATTCTAATAGCGTCTTCATCAAAATGTGAACAATCCAAATTAAGGAGCCCATTGAAGCCTTTGAGATAAAAATTGCATATTTCTTTACAGTGATCCTACAAATTATTTCTGCTTTGTGATTGAATTTGAACTAAGATATTGATTGTATTTTCATCGTTTTTGGTAAACAGTATCTGCATTATCAAGTAATCTATACTAATATATAAAGCTGAAGAGTTTGTTTGTTTGTTTGTTTGTTTGTTTGTTTGAACACGCTAATCTCAGGAACCGCTGGTCGGATTTGAAAAATTCTTTCGGTGTTGGATAGTCCATTTATCGAGGAAGGCTATAGGGTATATATCATCACGCTACTACTAATAGGAGCGGAGCAACAATGAAGAATGTTTCAAAAACGGGGGAAATTTTCACGCGACAGGCAATAGGAGACGCAAACGAGGTTGCGTGGGTCGGCTAGTAGGCAATAAACTGAGACTATAGGGGGTGCTTAGGGTGTTAGGTATTGTCATAATTTGTTCCCAATTCGACTCCTTATGAAATATTTGCGTTAATTTGATTAAAATAAAAAAAAAAACATTTGTTTTCTATCAAGTTTTTTTTTTCATCATTTGCTTAATCATAAACAGATAATGAAAAAAAATGTAGTTAAATTTCTCAAAATATAATATTAAGTATTATAGGGGTTTTACCCCTTCAAATTATTAATTGATATCTGGAATCGAAAATCTCAGAGCCTCTCGTCGTCTCTCTTTTATTGCTTTTGAGCGCAATATTGACGACAGCAAGCTATTAAATTTAATTTCAATTCAATGTTTATAAATAATGAAAGCTTTAACTTTCATTTATTCATTATTATTTAGAGCTGCTACCATTTTCATGCAATAATGTAGTTAAAAGTTACAGCTCTGTGTTCAGCAATTAAGGTTTATTCTACATTAATTGAATTTATAAATGTTTATTGGCATATTAGCTTACGTTTAATACTATAAAGTTTATTAATATACTAATAATTTATAGTGAATCAGCTGAAGTGGAGCTAAGTGAAATGTTGTGTGTAAAATACCTTAGGTAAGAGAGATGTTAGGTAAGAGAACGTAGATTGAAATATAGGGGTCATAGATTGACTGTTCTTTTTGTTATCTATACTAATATATAAAGCTGAAGAGTTTGTTTGTTTGAACGCGCTTATCTCAGGAACTACTGATCCGATTTGAAAAATTCTTTCAGTGTTGGATAGTACATTTATTGAGGAAGGCTATAAGCCATATACTATTACGCTAGGACCAATAAGAGCAGAGCATCAATGAAAAATGTTTCAAAAACGGGGGAAAATTATCACGCTACAGGCAATAGAAGACGCAAACGAGGTTGCGTGGTTCGGCTAGTTCAGAATATACAGATTTGTAGTCACGAGATTTGTTGACGCGATTGATTGACACTGGGAATACAAATTAGTTTAGAAAAAAAATATGTAGTGAGAGACTTTCTGTAAAAAACTACTTGTTGCTGTAAATCATTCTAAGAATAGTACTAACGTAAGTCATTCATTACTTGTATTTTAGGTAAGTGGGTCAGTTTAATGTTTTTGTTTTTTATCTACCTATGTTTCTTTGGCATTTGAATTTTGATATTCGAGCAGAGTTCAAGAAAGAGTTTTTTTTATGTTTTTGTTTTTTATCTACCTATATTTCTTTAGCATTTAATTTTTTTATATTTGAGCTGTCCTTAGATTTGTTTTAATCGTGAAAGTAATTCTATGTAGTATACTAGTATCTTAAAACTATGAACATTAATATCACCGATTCGTAAATTGTAGGAATACCTTCATTTTCACACAGTCCCAGTCAAAAACTGATTTGTTGTTTTTTAAAAAGTAAGCTATTATTCTACTTCTTCAGCTAAAGTAAAAATAAAAGTTGGTTAATAGCGATACTTTAGTGAGTAAGTCGGTATTTCTTTTAATTATCAACAAACCACATAATTTAGACCTTTTTCAAAGAGATGAAGTGACCGCCCGGAGCGTTTGAAATAGAATAACATGGTCGATCGTCCTCGAAAAATTGATGCATCACCTACTAAGGAAATTACGAGTTAACATATATCAGTGCATTATTGCATAAACTCAACTATCCTATGAATGTTTGTGTCTTAGCTAGAACAAAATAGAAACAGTTAGGAATTTTTAATTCCTAAATATGCATTACAGTATTTTATGTATATAATTACAAATACTTCGAGTAACATAAATTATAAATTGCTATGTTTGCCTAGAAATAATATCAGAATATTTACATAAACGAGTTTAAATAATTTATCGAGTAAATACAGACAAAGCACAAATAAGTACACTATAAATCGAATGAATATATTGGTTAGTTAGTATATGTCTCGTATTTGTATGCGTACAATGTGCTTATAATAAATGATTACGTTTGTCTTGATGAAATTCATCTGTTAGTGACGTTTTAATCCAAAAAGGAGGTTGCTCCTGTCGACTATGAAATTTCGTACGTGTTCGAAATAAAAATAACTCCAGGCTGTTTTTATTACGGAATTACGTATAAAAAATAAAAAAGAATAAATAACAATTGACGGATAGCTTTATAAAAAGATTTGATGTTTGGGTCAAGAATAGATCAAAAAGTTGATATTGTGTTCTAATTGCTTTAAGTTTCTTTCTTGTAGTTATATTTAACCTAGTTTCTGTTAGTGTAAAACTGTAGAAATGCTAACAAAATCTTAATTAAAAAGATTTTGTAACATACTTTAGACGTAAATTGTCACGGTGGTGCAGTGGTAGCGTATGCGACTAGGGTTCCGAAGTCTCGGGTTCGTTTCCCGGATTCGGATTTTATATTTGTTTCATCATCATCAGCTGTTTCAGTTCACTGTTGGACATATGCCTCTTCCAAGATACACCACAGAGCCACTGAGCACGTTTGCTTTTTGCATCCAGTCGCAACCGAACCTCTTACAAAAGTCTTCCCGCCATCTGGCTAGAAGATGCCCGCCACTACGTTTTCAAGGCGCGGTCTCTACTCCAGAACACGCTTCCTCCAGCGGTTATCTGCTCTGCAACATACATGGCCAGCACATCACCACTCCAACCTACTTACTGTCAGAGCTATGTAGGTCACCTTCGTGTTCTGTTGTTGTTCTTGTTTGAATGATCCGAAAATATTTTTTCGGGTATCGACTATGTATAATATCTATGCATAAAATTTACATATTTACAAAAAATATCTAAGTACGCTATCAGTCAGCGGCAGCTAGATAGCGTTGAGTGTCAGATGATTTAAATATTTATAAAAAGAAACATATTTAAAAACAGTTCAGTTCTCAATTTAATGAAGTTTATCTTTGATGCAAATACCTTATATTTTTTATACTTATTTAATACCGGGGTGTAATAATTAGGGTGACAGTAATGGACATCTTAACTGACCATTATCATTTTTATGTCCATAGCCTAATTTTATTTGGGTCGCCGCAATATGTAACATGGCAAAAGGGTTTGGCTGGTTTACTTTAATGGGTACACTTACCCTCCCTTCTTGTATTTCAAATTATTTATTTAATTACTGTAGATAATATAATCTAATATGAGGAACTGCTAGCTGTAAGATAAGCCAACTACGCAGAAGTTATTATAGTACACAAGTGTGTGCACAAACACAGGTGCGACGATGTGATGTGACGGCTATCCGACATAGCCATAGAAAGATCAGGCGGAGAAGTGCGGCTTCTTCAGGATCTTGTATTTAAGTATATAAAATAGGTTGACCATATTTGGCCGATATATGAATTAAATTAAATATCCGTATGTTCATCTCAGATTTTATAAAAGTACATATGTATATATGTTACCTTTAATTTATTTGATACAAAGTATGAACTATAACTGCCAAGCTTATACGTATGAACGTACGGAATGATCCCATTCATGCAATTTAACTAGTTATTGTGTTAGATGCGAATTGGACAAGAAAAAATAAATTTTCCTTTTGTATTTGTTTTGAAATTTTAGTACTCAAATACACGATAAAAATGTATAAAATTGGCAGTCATACTGCAAGAAAAGACAAGACTGCCGATAGAAGTTCAGGTTTAAGATCGTTTATTTCTCATAAAGAATAAAAATACATATTCACTTACATGAGAAAATACAAAAAATATAACACTTAAATAATTGCGATACAGAAAACAAGAACTGTTATTTATACGAAACAAAAATCATAACAATCACATTTCAAAAACATAGCGAGGGTACATTCAAAAAACATACATGCATTCCGAAACAAAGATTTAGTGAATCTAGAAGAGATAGATTGGTTTGCATAAAATGACAACTTATCATTGTTACATATTCAGGTACATGAAAGCTATTAGTGGAAGTATTGGTTAATTTATTTATTACAATTTATGAATAGATAATATTAAAAATTATGCAAGTGATAAGGACCATGATTGTTAGAAAAGGGTATTCATGCTTGTATTATTTATAATGTGACACTTCAATTTTTTTTTTAAATTTTGCAAATTTTTTGTTTCTTTTATCACATTAGGCCACTGATTATAGATTTTAGCACCTTCGTACATAATGCATCTCTTGCCATAATTCGTTCGTGACTTTAACAGAAATATGTCATTCCTACTTCTGAGACCGATGCTATGCACAACTTTTTTTTAGTTAGTTTTATTTGTGTATAGTATATCATTACTTAGTATTTTTCTTATAAGTAAACAATTATAATACTTGTATGTCTGTACAATAGTCGTGATTTTGGTCTCCTTGTAAATTTTTTGAGTTGACGTGAGAAAATCGTAATGAAATAATTTTTTAATTAAGTAATTTATTCTGTGCTGTTTGTAAGGTTGTTAAGTTGCATTTAGCAGCTGTACCCCAAACCTCTATTAGGTAGAATAAGTAGAATAAGTAATAGTAGTATAAGTTAAAACTTATAACCTGATGGTGACTGTGACGCGGTGACGCGAACTCATAAAATTCTCCCCTACCAAAAAGTGCTCAATGCGGCTAAAAAGATTTCACTTCAAAAATTTGCGGTACAACAAGTAAACAACATTAATAGAAAAAAATTAATCTCTGAGGACTGAACGAGATAGTTGTAGTAGTGGTATTTTTAAATACTTCTTGTCTTTTCTGTTGAACAGTCCTTGATATCAATTTACCTATGATCAATTACCAAGTCTTATTTTTAAGTTAACTTGCGGGTGTCAATGGGCGACGGTAATCGCTTACCATCATACATCTGCTTGTTTGCCCCCTTTACCATAAAAAAAATACAAAAAAATGTAATAAATGTTTCATTAACTTCTTCAGCTTTGTATGTAGCGATACAATATTTATGAAGGTTAGAATGAATATTTACATTTAGCGTTAGCCTCTGAATACATATAGAAAAGCTTGTGAGAAGAGTACAAATAAAATCTTATAGCCAATCTTTTCGACCTTTATAACATTGAAGATAAATAAATAGTAATTCAGTTCTACGAAAATTAATTAATAATTTGGGATCTTTTTAACCGACTTCAAAAAAAGGAGGAGGTTTCTCAATTCGACCTAACTGATTTTGATGATTCTTTTTTTAATGGAAAAAAGATATCCTAACGGTAGTACCATAATAAAGATACTAAGATCTGATGATGGCATCCAAGAGAAATCGAGTCAAACCTTGAAGTCGATTTTATTTTTGTTAAATTTTTTTATAGACAACTTCAACCGCGTTTCCGATGACATGGATAATATTTGCCTCGTAGGTGATTTTAACATGAGTTGCCTTTCACGGCTAAATACCAGTGATAATATTAATGACTGTAATGCACCTGTAGTATGTCAGAGCTCGTCAATAGCCCAGCTATTCCTGGATTTTGTGTCACTCAACAATCTCATTCAACATAATAATGTTCCTAATGACTCGAGCAGAATCTTAGATTTGGTACTGGGCAATATGGCAAACATAAGCGTGAATAAATCGAACATGTTTTTATCAAACATAGATGCACACCACCCTCCATTAGACATATCAATAGAACTAATTGTCGATAAAGTGTTAAAAAGTAATAATATTTTGCGCTATAATTTTTACAAAGCTGACTACGATAACATTAAATCTGATCTTGACAAAATGAATTGGGAAACTCAATTTGCCGTGTGTAAAGACGTTAGTGAGATGGTGTCTATATTCTATAAAGTTTTACATGAATTATTTGATAAATATGTGCCTAAAACCAATTCATCTAAATCGAGATATCCCTCTTGGTTCACCAAACGTCTGATTAAACTTACAAAAGAGAAAAACAAGTTGCTTCATAAATTTAGAAAATACAAGAACCCGCTAGATGAAATATCATTACAGATCCTAAATAAACGATGCAAAATGACGGCTAAATTCTGTTATAAAAATTATATAGCAAAAGTTGAGGACAACATTAAAATAAATCCTAAATATTTTTACACATATCTAAAAGAGAAACGCAGTAACGCTGTACAAATTCCCCAAGCTATGACATTGAAAGATAACACTAGTGCCTCCGACGGTCCAAGTATATGCAATCTCTTTGCGTCTTACTTTTCTTCAACCTTTGTCGACTCTTCTGGCCAAAGCACTCACTCGATTGAACTTGGTGCAAACACGAGCAGTATTGGAAACATACATATTACGCTCAATGACGTTATAAAGCATTTCGAACGAGTAGATATACACAAAGGCGTGGGGCCAGACGGAATTCCACCATATTTTATTTCAAAATGTGCATCACAATTAAGCTTCCCTTTTTTTTTAATAGTAAATAAATCATTGTTAACGGGCACATTTCCGACCTTGTGCAAAAATGCAAAAGTAGTTCCGATTCATAAAAATGGCGAAAAGGAAAATGTTTCGAACTACAGACCTATTTCAATACTATCTATATTTGCCAAAGCATTCGAAGCTTTAATTTATCCCGATTTAAAGAATTATACCAGACAGTATTTCACTGATAAACAGCATGGTTTCATCCAATCTCGTTCTACGAGCACAAATTTAGTAGTGTATCACAATGAATTGGTGAATGTAGTTGATGCAGGGGGGCAAATTAGTACAATCTACATGGACTTCGCCAAAGCCTTCGACAGAGTTAGTCACAAGGTACTGTTAAAAAAGCTAGATTCAGTTGGAGTCTGTGGTTCTTTATTGAAATGGTTTAAGTCTTATTTGTCTGAGAGGACACAATATGTTGTGGTGAAGGGCTATCAATCTGTACCTTACATAGCTACCTCTGGGGTTCCTCAAGGCTCCCATTTAGGACCGTGGCTATTCAACCTATTTATTAACGACATAGTAACTTGTATTAAACATAGTAGCGCTTACCTCTTTGCCGATGATTTAAAATTATGCAAAACAATAACCAACGAACTTGATTGTCAATTACTACAGAGGGACCTTGACGCTGTATCAAGCTGGTGTACTAATAATATAATGTCTTTAAATACCAGTAAATGCTACAGTGTCACGTTTACGCGAAGCCGCAATTTAATAAAGGCAGAATACCACATTAACGGGGCAATACTACAGGAGAGGGCTGAGGTAAGAGACTTGGGTGTTCAATTTGACAGCAAATTAACTTTTTTGCCACATATTGACAACATCGTGAAAAAAGCATCTAAAATGCTAGGATTTATTATTCGCAACGGCAAACTGTTCCGTAATCCAGACACGAAAGTATCCATTTTCATCACATACGTACGTAGTTGTCTTGAATATTGTTCAATAGTCTGGTCACCACAATACAACATACACCAACTTAGAATTGAACGCATACAGAAAAGATTCCTTAGGCACTTAACTTATTCTTGTAAACTTCATAAACAACTTAAGACGTATAATGATAAACTTAATCATTTTGGAATGGTCGCCCTATCGGTTCGCAGACAGCTACACGACATGACGTTTCTATTCAAAGTATTACGGAACGAGTTCGATTGTCCATCACTTTTAAATTCATTTTGCCTACGAGTCCCACGTCGAGTACCCAGACTAGCACACGTGAATGCCGGCTTGTTGCATCAGCCACTTGCCAGAACCAATCTGAAACAATTCTCAGCCACATGCCGTTTGCCCAGGATCTACAACAGAATTTGCAGAGAGGTAGAGGTGTTCGCCGACAAACTTCCAGCTTTCAAAACAAATGTGTTGAGATTGTTGAAGAATTGGTTTTAGTATCAATAGTATAGTCTTCCTTGATAAGAATTTCTGATTTTTTTGATTTCTATTTGTTACTTTCTTTTACTTGTTTTTATTTCATTTTTATCTATTTTATATTTTCACTTGTTTCTATTGGTGCATGCTGTGACACCTTGAAATGTTGTGCATTTAAACTAGTTTTTAGTTAATTTACTGTTTTTATATACATAAGATTCAATGTAACAACAACTGGTTGTCCAAATAAATAAATAAATAAATAAATAAAATTTTAATCAATAAAATTATTACGATTCAGAATATACGTAGTCAACCACAAGTTATAATGGTAGATGTTGAATTGAAAACTGTATACAGATTACGGTAATCAGGTGGAAACCAAAATTATAGTTTGAAGTCAAATCCTATTTTTCAGTTAAAATATTAAGTAGGAGTTAAGTTCAATTGTATTATTTTAACTATTAGTTATTATGGTTAGTGAAACAGGCTTGGAAGGTTTGAACCCCGAAAGTAAACAAAAATTCTGATGACACCCATTACTTTTCAATAAAGAACTGCACGTATGGCGAAGTATCTCACCTCTTCGTTTTCATTCCTTGGTTCCTACTTAATTACATTGGATAACTCTTTGTGTATCACTCAAATTATTGTCCTGAGTTTGGGTGTATTTGCATCAGTTTCATGTAGGTTTTCAAAGTTTCCTGCTATAGTGGACTTATATTAAAATAATCTTGCAAACTACCGTCCGATTTCGTTGCTTCCAGCAATCTCTAAAGTGCTCGAAAGGATAATAAATAATAGACTGACTAAGTTTCTGGAGGATAAAAGAATTCTTTCAGACAACCAATATGGCTTCAGGAAAGGAAGGTCAACTACAGACTGTTTACATTGCTTCACTGAACTTCTTGTAAGCAAGATGGACAGTGGAAAAAAATGTCTGGCGGTCTTTATAGACCTTCAGAAGGCTTTCGATACTGTCTGTCCAAGGCGACTAATGCTAAAATTGGAACACATGGGCGTACGAAACTCACAGCTTAAATTATTTCAGGATTATCTGCAAAATCGATTTCAGTCGGTTCGAATTGGAAATGTTCAAAGTAGTGATAGCTCTATTAATATTGGGGTGCCACAGGGCAGCATTTTAGGTCCTACATTGTTTCTTTGTTATATCAACGATCTCTGCCAGCTAAATTTAAAAAACTGTAATATTTTCTCTTATGCGGATGATACAACTTTAACCTTTTATGGAGATACGTGGGAAGAAACATTTTGTGCAGCACAAGAGGGATTCAACACGGTAAATCATTGGCTTGCTTTAAATAAACTGACACTAAACGCTTCTAAAACAAAATATATTACGTTTTCGATCTACAATAGAAAAACTGACAACACAAATCTAAACATCTTCGCTCACACCTGTAACCAGGCTCTCACTAAAGACTGTACCTCCTGTCCAATTATTCAAAAAACTGATTCAATTAAATATTTAGGCATAGAAATCGACAAAAATTTATCATTTAATGCACACCTCTTAAACTTAGTAAAAAAAGTTCGAAAACTAGTGCCCATTTTTAAAAATCTCAGGTATCTAACAGATTGGAAATTAATAAAAACTGTTTATGAGTCTCTCTGTCAATCTGTTCTATCATACAATATCTCCACCTGGGGAGGTGCAGATAAAACAAAAATTCTGAACGTTGAAAGAGTACAACGACTAATTTTAAAAGTTGCTCTTTTTAAGCCGCGTCTTTATCCCACTAACAATCTTTATAAAGAAGCAAACGTCTTAACGATTAGAAAACTTTACATTTTAGCAATTATTCTCAAAAAACATGACTCCATCAACTACTCAGTTTTAAAAGAAAAGACTAACTCCCGAAGACACTTTGCAGTCTGTGAATCTGTTCCAGTGAAAACTTCATTTGCACAAAAATTTTTCAGTTTTAGAGCGAGTCGATTGTATAATAAAGTGAATCAACTACTCTCAGTAGTTCATGTAACAAGGATGAAATGTAAAAGAAAAATTACAGAGTGGCTTATTACGCTTGACTATGAGGAAACAGAGGCTCTCCTTAAAATTGTTTCTTAATCATTCCATTCCACCTTTAATGATGTTTAAAACAAACATAATCATACCCTATACAATCAACACATATGCACACATCCATACACACACACGCGCACACACACACACACACACACACACACACACACACACACACAGAAAAGAAAAAAAAAAACAATAAAAAAAAAAGGTTCCGGTGGGAGAGCCAGGAATCCATAGCACAGGGTTATCCTAGTTTGGCTTCCTGACTCCCACAAAAATGTATAATATAAGCATATCCATATCATTGTAACATATATTTTGTGGGAGAAAATAAAAACATTATTATTATAAGACATTATTATTAAGCGCGGGAGTTGTCTTTTTTTATGTATGGCCCTGCTAAAATGACTCTACTCTGCCTGATGGAAAGCATAAGCAGAATCCAAGAGTGGTGGTCACCATACTGCGAATACAGACATTGCAGCATGGTCACCCACACCATGGCAGGCATGCTTCTGTATCATTGGGCCTCCGGTCTCGCACTCACTAACGATACATGACAACACGATCGCTGTCATTTTACGTTGATTTTCTGTGCGAGGGCAGTACCGGCCGGTCGAGCCGGCCCGTTCGTGCTGAAGTTAGCGTGGCTCTACTACTTGTCTTTGAAAATGCCTTCAATTTATATGGTTGTATGAAATATCAAATAAAATAACTATGAGCAAGAGATTTGTTAAAAATAAAATTGTTATATTGAAATACAGTCCGCTTATAGCAGTCGATGTAAATCAATAGTGCTATGCTATGATATGGCCAATGTGATCATAAAGTGTGAGTTATGACTTTCGTTCAGATATAACCACGGTTGTTTTAAGATCCACACACGAATGGTTTTATATCTTGATAATTGGTATACAATGTTTACGTATTACTACGTAAAAATGCCTAAGGGAAACTGGACTCGTGGTAAAATTGAGATTACTTTATGATTGTTATCCTAATATTAAGGCTGTTAGATCTATGCAGTGATGATTACTGAGCTGAGCTTTACATTCAAACAGCTACAAGAAAGGCCAAAGAAAAAAGGATTTACTCGTCAAAATTTTGATTTGGGTTCCAGTAATCTCACTGACTCGATGTAATGTAAGTTAAGTGTTGTGAAAATTTTCATTCATTTCTACACCACTCTACGGTAGGCTGTTAGAGAATGCCTAAGATATTAAGTCTGCCATATTACTTTTATGCATAAAGTTGTTAAATAAATAAAATAAATTCTTTACACCGAAATTTCACTCCCTGGGGACTCTCGCCCTGGGGATTTCTTGTGAGGCTGTGGTATCACTGTGCTCGAGTCTGCCTAATTATGCCGAAGTATAGAAAGTAGTTACGGTTAGAAGTATATCTCTCTCTATATGACATTTGGATTTTTAAGCTATTTTCAGTTTTTCACCGTTTAAACCTTCCCTGGACTACGACAAACATTTTAAAACCAAAATCGGCCCAGCCATTCTCGAGTTTTGGCGAGACAAACGAACAGCAATTGATTTTTATGCATAAGGTTTTGTGAAGTATACACACAATCATCATTCTTTAATAAGTTTTTATTAGAACGACACGTAATCGACTTCATAAAAAATATTCTGTAACTTAAAACGAGATTGTCTTTGCATGTAGTGTGTCGGAGGGAGACTCTCAAGAAAACCCTTACGGCTATGAAAGGATATGGGGCCCTAAAAGTGTAAACGGACAATTTTTATTCGAGACGTTTTATTACTAATTTTTATTTTCCATCCCATATCGAATATCGTCAGCTATCATAAAAGCACTTAAATATGATGGTAGTCGAGCTCCGACCACTTGACCTGCTATTATATTAGCATGAATTGTCTATGTTCGTAGATATTACCCAACTAACCACCAAAGATGATTGAAAATATCAATTTACCTTTAACGTAAACGTTTATGTTTAGTGTTCTAAAATATTATTTTACTTATTTCTACTTTTTCATTTATGGATATGCCTCAAAAGAGCTGACATACTACTTTATGATACGAAAGAGAGTATGAATAGTTTAACGTTTTCAGTTTTAGAAAGTTATGAGATCATAGTGTTTTTGTGATCTAAAATAGGCATGAGTAATTCAAACTACGTTAGTATTATAAATTCGAAAGTAAGTGTCTGTCGGTCTGTTACGCTTTCACGGATAAACCACTGCAATATTTTCGATGAAATTTGGCATAAAGATACTTTTATTGTAGAAGAAGGATATTAGTTACACTTCACCGCATCCTGACATACACGCGGGTGGACCCGCAGGCAACAGCTTGTAAACTATAATTGTCAGTAAAATAGGTAAGTGGATAAAATTTGATAGAACTTATTTAAAGATGAGTCTTAAAATATTTTATTCATTTAATTACAGATTATTTCTGTATATTAATGACAGAGTTTCCGCTTGCCTGTGTGTCGGTAATAGTGACATATAGTAGCCTATGTTCATCTTAAGAATTAAAAGGATTTTCTTTGTAAATTTCATACAAACAGGTTCAACGAATTAGCTGCGGAAGCATAACAGACACCGTTGCTTTTGAATTTATAATATTAGTATAGATACTGTATATCTATGTCTACATATATATTGCAAATGGCATTACGAATTTATTTCATGCTTCGAACTGCATGAATTTAAATGTGATAGCCTCAAAGAGATATGATGTCAATTATTATATAAAAGAGAAAGCGAAAAGTTGGTCGCCTGATAATCTTGCATCAAATATGATCACATATACGTTACGAATGTATCAGGCTGTATATTTTTTTTTTGATAATTAGTAATGATTGGACAGTCGATAGCGAAAATACTAGTACTAAGTTCTCTCAAACAAAATCACGATATAAGTAGTAAAGTGAAGTAATAATAGTATTAGGACTGAATAGTTTCTTGTATTATTTAATTTATTTATTTAAAACTTATTGCACATGACGTACAAAAGCGGACCTAATGCCATAAGGCATTTTCTCCCAGTCAACCTTCAGGTGATGTAGAAATATGATGTGGTAGGTGCAAATACAAAATACTGAATTCAACTAACATCACAGCTTCATAAATAAGAGATAAATCTACATCAGATACGACCAATACATACAAATCCATTACTATATATTATATTAATTTATTTTAAAACTTCATGCACGCATGTACATCGACGGGCTTAAGGCAGTGGTCTCACCGTCGATAAACGAGTAGAACTAGAATAAACGAATACTATAAACGAGTTGGCGATCAGCAGGCAGCGAGTGTGTAGTTTCGATAGTTTTGTCGCTGAGCTATTAGCGAGTGTTCAAGTCCCATGAGCGATTACTCACGCCAACACCACATTCCAAGACACTATGGATGAGTTTTTTTATTGAACGTGTCCGACAATATCTCTATCGTATAAATACTATCGTAAAATACATTATCGTCGTCGTTTGAACTAGACAACAATGAGAGTTGCCATGATTGGTTGATATCCATACGTATAATTTCAAAGCCTGCACTGTGTAGAAATGATCAAGCCAGCAAGCATCGCTGAGCGAGTTTATCTTTGAAAGCTCTTGTCGCTCAGTGAAAAAACTAGTAAAGCGAGTTGTCGCCGCAGTGTGAACAGTCGCAGAGCAATTATTTCTATATGCATCTCTTTCGTTTACACAGAATGTATATTTATTGTACGTTTCTTGAGCGAGAAAATCTCCGATAGTTAGTCGTTTTCTCGCCGGTGGTCGGACCACTGCCTAATACCCAAACATTCTCTACATGCCAACTTTTATATATCGATCATAAACAATATACATAAGTATACATATATCTACACAATCTATTAAATATAAAATCTCGCGGTACTTTGTAGCTCACAATGAACTCCGAAACCACCTAACAGATTTCTAGGTTTTTTGAATAAGTGTTTTGCTGACTTTTCCCTAAGATAGGATAATTTTTATCACGTATTTTCTTTCGAAAGACGATAATTTATCTGAAATGTGTATGTATTTAGAAATATATAACTCTGCTTACCATCAGGCTGATTATAATAGTACAGGCTCTTCCCAGTTCAGGATCTGACTGCCCTATGTGTGAGATAGGTGTAATTATTATTTTTATAGGTTAGGTTAGTTTCCTAGGTACATCGAATATGTATTCTAATAAACAGCTTACAATATAAACGAAGTTTAAACATAAAAAAAACACTTTATTATTATTATATTCGTATTTTTTTTAAACTCTGCTAGCGACACGTTAATGAAGGTTTTGTCCTAAAATATTAGGACTAGCAATAATAAGTAACAAGTTAACGACAACCGGCACGCGCGATCTTCATAGAAACGGTTTATTTGAAAGAGAAACAAGAATATAATCCTCTTTGCACAGTACTGAAAAGATACAAAAAATATTTGTTTATTTCATCTTTTATATAACTGAAAAATGAAATGTTCATGTAATGAAAACAATATTTTGCTAAAAAAATAACAAATATTAAATAAGTTAAGAAGGTTTTGTATGTTTGTTGTTTATGTGAACAGGTCAAAAAGCCTCTTATAAGAATAATACGCTTAATACGTTTTCTAAATTCTCTGTGTTTCTTTTTTTGCAATAGGCTATTAGATAAAAGTATTCTTTTATTTTGCTCCTGTTATCTTTATTTAATAAATTTAGAACTCTCACCAAATGTTTTCACGATACTTACTTTGCACGATTGAAAGAAGATGTCTTAATCGGTTAAAAGTTTATATATATCACCGGTACTGAAACCAAGAGATTAAAGTGACAACTTGTAGTAGTTACCGGATAACCGCTTCGCCGCGTAAATACGGACTATTAATACTTAGCAACCTTATAATCCAGTGAATTATTACCATGGTCTAATCGTTAGTGGTATTAAGTTGTGAGCCGTTAGTGGTATTTGCCTTTAGAACCACTGCATATGAAAATATGTAGTAATATAAATATTTAATCATTTAATAAAAATAATAATGGAGTTTTATTATTCATTCGTTGTTTGTGCATAAAACATCCATCCCCGTAACCGAGACCTTACGCATAAAATAAATTATTGTTGGAAATCTGAGCGCGGGGCGCGATGTATCTGCGATGTTATCGCTAGGCTCCCACTCAGTCCTGGTTATGACATTATTAAACTACACCGTACGGATCCCCTGACGCTAAAAAATACGTGACCGCTTTACACAATTTTTTCACGTTGAAAAATAGCCTTCCACAAATTTAAGACCGGTACTGACAGGCGCGAATAAATTATGTTAATGAACACTTTGAAGCTCATTTGTTGATTCGTCGATTGGACCGGCGAGCTTTTCCTTTCATTTACATAATAACCAGGCGCGGTAGTACTGCGGTTGTATGCTACTGTAACCGATATTTACTTGCTTTATACAACTATGGCCTATGCAAAATATACAAATAAGTCTGTACATATGACCTTTATTTATAGAAACAATACTACTACTGTATATTTTTAAAACAAAAAAAGGTAACTTTATACCTATAACGTACATCCAGTAATTTAAAAAGGACCAATTTTTGTATATATATATTTGTATATATATAAACTCAGATTATATATATATATGTCGGAGGAGTCGAGTTGATTGTTGTTTCTATGTATAACTTAATATTGTTTGTTTACATTTTAATTACTTTTAAAATTCTTATTTTTATTTTATTTGATTTGTTACATTTTTCTATAACTTAAAAACCTTACTAATCTATTAAAAGTTGCAAATATTGTTATTTAAATACGACCAATCAGAGCAGAGCACGTGCTTCGAGCGGGGTCGAGG
Source organism: Spilosoma lubricipeda (assembly GCA_905220595.1). Lineage (NCBI taxonomy): Eukaryota > Metazoa > Arthropoda > Insecta > Lepidoptera > Erebidae > Spilosoma > Spilosoma lubricipeda. Next base: position 9,285,885 of record HG992285.1, on the reverse strand, counting down.
CGCCATTTTTACTTTAGGGAGGCAGACAGTTTCTGGAGACATAAGAGTGATAGCAACTGATCGAGTTGGATCTTTGAGAGTAAAGTAAGAAGGGTGTCCTGAACCCGCTGCTCATTCTTAACAGTTGATTTTTATTCCTAAATAATTGTGTGATAAAATTGTTAATTTAAATTAAAATTGTAAAAACTGTGATCATTGTTTTGTGCTCGCATTTTACCCTAATGACGCCCGCTAAGCCCACAACCACTAACGACGATGTCAACGACAATAATGCTTCTCCGACATATATATATATATACACTAGCTGACCCCGGCAAACGTCGTTTTGCCATAAAAAAGGTGACCCTTACCATTTAGGGGGATGAAAAATAGATGTTGGCCGATTCTCAGACCTGCTCAATATGCTCACAAAATTTCATGAGAATCGGTCAAGCCGTTTCGGACGAGTATGGCAACGAAAACTGTGACACGAGAATTTTATATATTAGATATATATATATATACTGAGTCTCGGAAAAAGTTCCAATGATTTTCATTAAATTTAGTATGCAGAGGGTTTTGGGGGCGATAAAACGATGAAACTAGGACTCATTTTTAGGAAATTTACCAAAAAAAAAACACAAAAAAGCTCAGACATTCAGGTACAAAAAATATTTACAAATCTTTTCCGAATCAGAATATTTACAGTTGATCGACGGTAAGTTTATTAAAATAATCCAAAACTTTAAACAATAACTAAATTTGAACGCAAATATAACATCTTATGACTGATACCTTATTTTGCATAATTGAATTGGTTCATACATTATTAAAACATGGAAAATGTAATCAAATTCATTGAAAATTACAGAAAAAAACAACAGCTATGTATTACGAAAACTTCTAAAACGGTATAGACTATTGATACCTTTAATTATTTTTACAATTTTAACTTCAGTTATATCATTCAATTGCAAAGCGGTAATACATTCTAGACAGTAGATATTTGCATACATAAGGAGTGTTTTTTGATCATCATCAATATTTATTAGTCAAGGCTTCGTAAGCAAGTAATTCTATTTCGGGACCAAATTCAAGCTACGAAAATAGCAGTAAATGACTCGTATATATCTACGGTACTTGTTGTACAAGTTAAGGCGAGTTTCGTGTACACCGCAAAACTTAATTAAGATATTCACGATTTCATTTACTTTTATGAAGAAAGAAAAAACAAAAGTGTTTATTTACTTTATTTAAGTCGACGATAACGTGTTTGCGCTGCGGCTACTGTGATTATTTTGCATGAACTTAGTCCTCTAAATGCAACTTACATGCTAAGTCCATTAGGCTTATTTTCTCATTTTACTGCAAACCGCTGAACATAACACTTTATTTACTAAGTAAATATTATGTAGCAAAATGTAATCTTCTCGCCGCCTTACAAGGTTATAAATATTTTCATTTTTCTTTATATTTTTCCTCATCCTAACATAGTTTTGTTAAAATTCAACAAAGCAATGAATCGCTATTCCATATAATTCCGATATTGTTAATTTATATGAGGCTTTATTTTAAATAGAAGTATGGAATGATTTATAAGCTTAAACAAGCTTTTATTAACCGTGGAAAGCGATAAATACAAATTGCATTGTTTTCATAAAACATCATTAATACCTTCTCACAGTGGGAAAGCCACGCTTCGGCATGAATGAGCCGGCTCGACCAGAGTGATACCACGGCCTCATAGGAAACCGGTGTGAAACAGTGCTGTCTGTTGGGTTCAGTATTTTCTAATGATTTAGTAATAATTTAGTTATTACATGGTCGGTCTACTGAGCTTGAGGTCTCGGATTCGATTCCTAAGTCGGACCAAATGTTTGTATTATCTACAAATATTTGTTTCACAGTTTGGATATTTTCTATATAAAAAATGTATGTATTTAAAAAAAAGTACATTTGTATTAATGTCCCACCATGGCACCCATAACACAAGCTCTACTTAGCTTGGGACTAGATGGCGTTGAGTGTGTGATGTCCTAGGTACTCAATAAATAGGTATAAAAAAGTATTTGCGGTGGAAGAGCACTGTGTCAGCAGACTTTGCACAAACTTAGTCTATAAACGTTCTTTATATGGAACGTAGATGTAAACTACGTTTCGATTCGACTCATGGATACTGTTAAACTAGACAGATGAAGAGCCGTCTTAAACTTGCTAATAGGGTTTGAAAACAGAGGTGTATATGAAAATATATTTCTATAATTAGCTGCGACTGTTTATTTAAATAAGTGATAAGTCAGCCTTTTACCAATCCAGTTACTTTTTCTGCAGAGGTAAATGTCTAAATATGAAATTGATATCATTAGCTACACCTAAAAAATATTGTTATGTATTTTTGTAGATATATAAATAATGTTACTGAATATCAACATAAATAACACACAAGGTAGTGGAGCCACGCTGATTTCAGCACGGTAGGGCCGGCTCGACCGGGGCGGTACTACCCTCGCACAGAAAATCAACGTAAAATGACAGTGATCATACTGTCGTGTTTCGTTGGTGAGTGCGAGACCGGAGGCCCAATGATGTAGAAGCATCACTAGCCCGCCATGGTGTGGGTCACCATGCTGCAGTGTTGCATTGTCTGCATTCGCAGTATGACCACCACTCTTGGATTCTGCTTATGCTTTTCATCAGGCAGAGTAAAGTCATTTTCAACACAAGAGTATTATGAATGATAATAAAATATCAGAGAACTTTTTTTGAATAAGGTTAACATTTAGCTTTAATCCTGAGTTGTGTGACGTATAGGCGGTTTAACATAACTTTACATGATTATTCGACTTGAAATAAAAATATGAGGACATTTTAGGTTTATGTATAGACGGACAGAAAGCACAATTATTTAAAAAAAACTAAAACTAACTTGAACACGACTACGTAATGATTACTAATTAACCAAAATACACGGTTATAGTCTTTTTAAACAACATTACTGAGTTAAGCCTTTGTTCAGTAGAGACTGTCCTCTTCTGACCGTTTCGAGAGTGGAATGACTCGTAAACACTACTTGAGTTGCGAGACATTCACTTAATCTTATTCATGAACATAAGGAACTAATTTAGGGAGTCCTAAGCCCAGATGATTAAACGGTGTAACAGCATGTTAATAAGCAACTGGGTGACAGTCACCCACTAACTGCCTTATTAAACATATGGCCATGATTGGCGGAGCTACATTATACCCACATTATTACATTCCCGTCACGTTCAACGTACGCTTTTATCAAATAAATGTATACGATACATTCCTAATGTCACGTGATTCATCCAATTTGTGCTTGACGGGGTTTTGGTTTGACTCAGCTATTTTGGTCGCAAATTCAGAGCGAGTCTATCAACCCTTTCGATCTTATTTATGTTGGTATGAATCGTATGGGATTTATATTGTTATGTTTTGATAATGTTACGGAAACGAAGCCTCTTAATTTCAGTTTGATGAAATTAATTTTTACATAAGAGATTACTCAGTCTCCTTAGGAGATTTAATAAATTGATTAATTATATTTATTTAAATAAATCAAAAGATTGATAAAGTTATTTTTTTAAGCGCATTGTGAGTAAAATGGTTATGTACAGCCGAGTTAGCTGAAGAAACAGTTTTATATGTTTAAAGATTTCTGCGAGTGAATGAGATTTGCAAGTCTGCTGATATTATCGCAATAGAAAACTTGTTGGCAATTGCTCGTATTTATATAGAGTCACTTTGACGGTTTTTTGATTCCAAGCGACGCTAGAAAAGATAGTTATTTGTTTCTACAATTTTAATGAAAAGATTTAAAGGCTTTCTTATATTATTTCATTAATATCGATGCAGGATGATTTAAATAAACGTACGTTTGGAGTTTATATTGAACCCCGTATTTTTGCAATCTGATAGGTTTGGAGTCCCATGTAACGAGAACGGGAGATGTTTCTAGAGATCGATCCAAAATTCTCTACGACAACCATGACCATAAATTACACCATGTTTATACAGATAAAGACCATTCATCTACCAACGGTATTTACGTTTCAAGTTTATATGTTTAAAATACTGATAATATTTTAACAAGATAAAATATACATGAATGACAATGTCGTTAATTTTTATTTATTTTATAAGTTTTAACAACCGAGCAAATGATGCTGAAAATATTAATGATGACTATTGTCATAGATTCTTTATGAGACAGAAAATAAAGTTATATTTCTTATTCTTATTTATCATATTAGTTTCGATAGTAGTCACGTACAGGTTAGTTAAATTAGTTTGGAAGTATGTGTAGTTTGTTTCGAAAATTGCATGAGATGCAAGAATGTTGCCGCCTACTCCAAGAATCTGGGGAGGAGTTTATAAACTCGTTTATATGTTTAAAAAAATACAGCTTTACACTATTACCATTATCTGAGTTTCTAATACTTTTTTTTTAAATTTTAGAGACTAACGCTTGGTAAATACTATCATATATAACTGAGTATATACTATGCGGAAGGGTAACAGTAAACTAATGGATTAATTCGGGATAGCATCGTTTGTTACCGAAATAAAAGTATGTTTGTTTTGGGTCGGATGTACCAAAACCAGGTGGATATACCTACGTTCAAAAAGGGTTCAACAAGGTCGCAAATAGACAGGTAGACGAAGCGAGGCACTTCAGTATGTGTGCCAATTTTCAACTCGACTACGCTACGGTCATTCAAAAAAGGAATTTACTAGTACACAAGAGCTTTGTAATTTTATTCCTTCACATATGGAATGGTATTTTTAAGAAATGTTTTAAAATAGTGAGTAATATATTTTCTTATGATCCGGTGACATTTACTTAATCTTTAAAGTCTAAATTAAGCAGCTTTTTTGAGACGTCACAAGAACGATTTCCTAGTTTTTGCTTTGTATTATTATGTTACTCGATTGTCTTAGGATTAAATGGTTTTTGTTTTCTCAAATTTTCTTCCTCTCAACTAAAAGTCATCCATGTCCATGACGTCTATTCGACATAGACTTCATTAGATTTTTGCCACAACAATCGATCCTTTGGAACCTCCTGCAATGAAAAAAATATTTTCTTTCGCGTGTCTCATCACAAGAAGAGTTTTCCACCTCTATTATAATTTAAAAAATAATAAAAATATATTCTTTAATGAGTTATGAATGACAGTTACTAAATACTTCATGACTAACAATTCAACTCCACTTTAGTAAAAAAAATCTTATTAATAGTTGCTAACTACAGAACAAAATTAGTAAACAAAATTAAAAAGCTTTTAATATATTTTAAAAGTCAACTGTGTAGGGTCTGAAGCGGATATTTCAGTTAATTCGTAAACTTCATACTACTGCGCTCGCTGGCACCGAGTTAAGACGTTAATTAAAACACTTTGCTCAACTTTTAGTACTGAATTTCTAAAGTACAGCAATCAACTTAATGGCTCAATCAAAGATCAAAACAACCCTATCACAATAAATATATAATTTAGTCCGTTTGTTCATGCCAGATGCCTTAGAGTGCGTCGTATTATTTCAATAATATTCAACTACTTTTGTTTGAGTTTATGCATTTAAGTTTCTTCTAGTCGAAACAATCATATGTTTAAAATTCAGATTTCATCGATAGTTCTAGATATTTTCTTTATGTCATTAGATCGATACCTATGAACCTGACAACAAAATCGTATGATATTTCCAATCATACAAACACATATGACTGAATACTTTATTTCTGGTGTGAAATAAAAATCATATGTATTACTAGTTGTTGCCCGCGGCTCCGCCCGCGTATATGTCGGTTATCGCGGCAAATAGTAGCCTATGTATTATTCTGATGTATAAGCTATATTACTGTAAAGCTTCATCCAAATCCGTTCAGTAGTTTTTGCGTGAAAGAGTAACAAACATCCAAATATCCATCCATCCTTACAAACTTTCGCATTTATAATATTAGTAGGATTAGTAGGATATTTATCCTTATTACGAACAACATTGTACAACTCAACATACGTATTATTTACCTTTTTCATGCGATAGTTACCAAAATGAATACTCTGCCTGTTAAAAAACATAAGTAGAAACTAAAAGTGGTAGTCACTATTCTTATCGCGAATGTGGATATTGCAGCGTGAGATGACCCACAAGATCTAGTAGTACTTTTTCACGCCTTGCTTATAGGAGCGTGCACTTAAAAAGAGTAAAATGTTATTAAAATTTAGATAATTAGAAGATATTTGTATAACACTATTTAGTCAATCCTTAAGCATAGTCAGAGCAAGTAGACAAAATAATAAATAAATAAATATTTCGGACATCTATCACACAACGCCATCTAGTCCCAAGCTAAGCAAAGCTTGTGTTATGGATACTAGACAACTGATACAAATACATTTATATACTTTTTTTTTAAATACATACATATTATACATAGGAAACACCCAAACTCCGAAACAAATATTTGTAGATCATAGCAGCAGTCAGCAGTCGCACACGTCAACCGCTAGACCAACGAGGCAGTCAAAAGAAGTAAGTAATTGAAACAGTGATAGTCTGTAAGAGAATATTTTTCTTTTATGTATGAACCTGCCAAAGTAGCTCTCCCTGCCTGATTGGAATACATATTCTGAATCAAAGAGCAGTGGTCACCATACTTATTGCGAATGCAGATGATGCAAAAATGCAGCATGGTCACCCACACTATCGTGGCCTTTTGAGGTGTTTCTGAATATTTGAGCATTGCATATTTGCATATCTTCTATAATCTCATTACGAAACATGACTACTTATACTGAGCTAATTACTAGTACGGACTTAATATGCTGTGGAAGTTGCTAGTTCAAGTTATTTATTATTAATAGGGTATAATTAATTTAATCACACGTAATTCAGCTAATGTTTATTTACTTGCTAAGAGAGTAGAAGATATTTGCTCAATGATACTTGATTTCGAGAATAAACGAAAAAGTCGGCGGGAGTTTACTCGGGGTCGAGCTAAGCTACGAATACCGACGGAGTGAAACGAGGCCCTCTAATTAATACGATTAATCTTGTTTTTCTTTTACGCTTATTTGTATCTTATCTTTTATATGGAATTTATAACCGAGAAGGTATGCGCTAGTAGATAACGAGTTAACTGTAAATTTGCACACATTTTCTTTCTATACTATAATTTATATAATTACTATCTCTATTATACTATCTATTCTATTTATATATATTCTTCTATATATACTATCTATACTACTAATTTTTACAAGAGAAGTGCAGACTTTATGAAAATCTAGTAACTTATTTTTAATCGCTTGACAGCAGTTATTATTTGAAAGAAGGTGCATTCTAGACTCGTTTTATAGCCTATAGAATGAAGATAGAAGGTAAATAAAAGTAAGATTTTTATAAATTACACTAGCTGCGCCGGCAAACGTCGTTTTGCCGTAATTTTTTTTAAGGATGGGTGACCCTTACCATTTAGGGGGATGAAAAATAGATGTTGGCCGATTCTCAGACCTACTCAATATGCTCACAAAGTTTCATGAGAATCGGTCAAGCCGTTTCGGAGGAGTATGGCAACGAAAACTGTGACACGAGAATTTTATATATTAGACTAGCTGCCCCGGCAAACGTCGTTTTGCCATATTTTTTTTTTTAAGGATGGGTGACCCTTACCATTTAGGGGGATTAAAAATAGATGTTGTTCGATTCTCAGACTTACTCAATATGCTCACAAAATTTCATGAGAATCGGTCAAGCCGTTTCGGAGGAGTTTGGCAACTAAAACTGTGACACGAGAATTTTATATATTAGATAAATACTTTTTTTTTAAATTAGAGGTAGTAGAGCCACGCTCGTTTCAGCACAAACGGGCCGGCTCGACCGGGTGGTACTACCCTCACATAGAAAATCAACGTAAAATGACAGCGATCGTGCTGTCGTGTTTCGTTGGTGAGTGCGAGAGCGGAGGCCCAAAGATGCAGAAGCATCACTAGCCCGCCGTGGTGCAAGTAGAGTCATTATGGCAGACCATACATAAAAAATAAATATCTTCGCATAAATTTTCTTCAAAGTTTGTTGGAAGTTGCAAACTGAAGAGGTTCTAGCAGTATTATCGTAGTTTGTAGATATTACTTATTCTAATTGTTTTCTAAGTTTTAATTACGTTCAATTTAGTATATTACTAGCAAACCTGGCTTCGCACGAGTTCTTTGCGGAAAATATAATATAGCCTACGTTACTCTGTGAAGATGTGCGGCTTAATTATTTCTGACATTTTCAACAAATATCGTTATGTTTTAGCCAATATGCTCAAAAAATTAACAAATTACATAAGAAAACCTTCCTTAAGAATCACTTTATCTAACTTTTAAACTTTCGCGTTCCATGATATATTAACAATTATTTTAGCGGGAATTAACGCGATCACTTATTAAAAGGTATATTACATCTCTGATTTTCCTGACGTTTCAACCAGGTTGCACTGGCCGTTAATTCCCGTTAAAATAATTGTTAATAAATCACTTTATCTATTGGTAAAAACCGTATAAAATTCATGTAGCTTTCGAGTTTATCTCGAACAGACAGACAGACAGACGCGGCGGAGGACTTTGTTTTATAATATGAACTGAAGTGATTTAATAATCATTTTTGTGTTATTTTACTCCCTTATGAATTCTCATCTTTTACAGATACACATCCTCTCAAACACACATGAACCTGAACACACACGTGCACACACACACTCCCACGTACACATTTTTTTATTAAATAGTTGGCAAACGAGCAGGCGCATCGCCTGATGGCAAGCGATTAACGACGCCTACGGAACCCGCAACACCAGAGGCGTCACAAGGGCGTTGCCGACCTTTTAAAAAGGAATTCGCTATTTTCTTGAAGTTATGAAGGTGGTATACACCCACATACCGACATAGAGAGGTTCACTTCACACTTTTCATTTTGTTATTTTTATTTCATATTTATTAAACTTTATTTTATAATAAACATTATTTAAGTTAAAATGCCTGTGGCGAATGGCGCCGTTAGCTGGAAAAAAGGTTTCTACCTAGTCATGTTCAATTTATAACTTATATACTAGAATACTACTTGAACAGATTGTATTTTTTTGTTTTCTTGTAATAAATTTCATTATTATTATTATAAACTAGCTGACCCGGCGAACTTTGTACCGCCATATTTACATACCTGTCTCAGCTTCCCACAGGCAATGCACAGTTGCGGACAAATAAAACTGACCATACCCGTTATCTTTTATTTTTCTTGTACACAAACCCTGTCCTAACAATAACGAATACATTAAGAAAATAATTATTTAATTTAGTGCAGCGGATCGGAAGTTATGCGCGTACATACATTTTGGCGATTCATTTTTAAATGTATAGATATATCATGATTAAAATGATAGATAAACAAAAATAATAACTTGAACATATTGGACACACGACCATCTGTCTGTTCACGAACTAGTACAAACACGTAATATGCTAACCAGAACTTTGAAAAACAATTATATTCATAGATTTATTTAAACCCAGACAAAGAAAAACTTTTACCGTGGGAGAGCCAAGCTTCGGCATGAATGAGCCGGCTCGACCGGAGTGATACCACGGCCTCACAGAAAACCGGTGTGAAATAGTGCTTGCGCTGTGTTTCACCGAGTGAGTGAGGCTACTGGAGGCCCATAACTCAAACCCCCTCCCCCTATCTCCCCTCCCTATCCTCCAAAGACCGGCAACGCACTTGTGATGCCTCTGGTGTTTGCAGATGTCCATGGGCGGCGATAATCGCTTACCATCAGGCGATACGTCTGCTCGTTTGCCCGACTATTCCATAAAAAAAAACAAATGTTAATATGTACATCACCAAGTTTCGACAGCGACCATTACTCGATGTACCATTTACAGTGGCTAATTACTGGCGCAATGCTTTTTTCATTCGCAGTGCAGTAACATTAAACAGTTTCTCACAAAATTTAGAAATTTATCTATTTTGCTCGAGCCCATCTTTGGTGAGGCGGTTTTATGTGATAATTACTTTGGTAAACTGACTGACTACCATAGACTACTGGTACCATAGAAATATCACAATTATCGAATAAATACGGATAAAGTCACGAGAAAATGTTAAAATATATATATATATATATATATATATATTTGTTATATACAAGTAACGCCCTTTCCAATGTTACCAAACACGACATATTTATCTAAAATTTATTTTTTAATACAGTACTTTATGTCAGCTAGAGGGCGCCACATTAGATTCTGTGACAAGTCATATAGCCTATAACTAGGAAACGATCACGACGCTTCTAATTACACCTCATTTGTCCAGTTCTAATAAGTAGTTCAGGAGCTATGGAAAACATGGAAACAAATGAACATACATACATATCAATATACATACATACATAGCCTGTCAAAATCAAAACCCTCCTTTGGCTTTGCGGTAGTCGGGTAAAAATCCAGTTTGTTTTTACACGATTGTTTGACTGACATCAATTTTAACATTGAAATATATGTTTGGTCATTTTGATATTAAAAAAATACAAAAGGCATATTAAAATTTGTTAAACAACCAATAAATTAAACTGAAATTTACTCGAGAAGTTATCAAGTTTTCATAATTAATACGAAGATGTAATGGGAAATTCAGAAAACAAATAATAAATTATTGGGTAATATATAAATGGTTACTCTTTCTAATTACTATGAACGTTTGAAGTAAATTGGAGCCAGAGATTTTGAATTTACTCAAGTAATAAACAACTCGTCATTTCAATTGGATGTTGATTACTTTATGAATTCTTCAGTATGTTGAATTTCAAAGTTTTATAACTATAATTTGAGATGTAACATGTCAAAGTTCATAATACCGAGTTTACTAAAATACCAAAGTTATTAAAACAGAGATTTATCAAAGAGCCACGCTTCGGCATGAATGGGATGGCACGACCGGAGTGATACCACGGCGTCACAAAAAACCGGTGTGAAATAGTGCTTGCGCTGTGTTTCACCGAGTGAGTGAGGATACCGGTGGCCCATACACCAACCCCGCTCCCTATCTCCCCGGTAACGCACGTGTTACGCCTCTGATATTACGGATATCATGTTACGGATAATCGCTTCTCGTCAGGTGATACGTATGCTCGCTTGCCCACCTATACTAAAAAAAAAATCCATTCGAAAATCTTGGATTTAGTTCCAGTTTATCACATTATACATGTATGAGAGTTTAAATATTTCTAGTACAAACTATCATTGAGAAATTTATCAAAGTTGAATAATAATTAATTTTAGATAAACTCCAAATAGTTTTGATATTTTAATGAGGTTTGTTAACAATGTAATAAGTTTCAAATTAATACAAGCCTAATACTAACTTTTGAGTTTTAGGTTTGTTTATTTTCGATGTAATGGAATATTCTGTAAAATTAAAAAAAAAAATTGTTGTGAAAGATTATTTGTTGTTCTAACAAAAAAATATCAGAACCAATACAAATTCGTCAAAACTATATCTATTTTAGGTGATGTCTTGATTTTTGGTCTGTTTACTCAGTGTTCCAGAAAGCATGCACTTGTCTTGTCAAACTATTTCATCATCAATCATCATGAACAAAAGAACAGAGTCCATACTAGAAATAGGTAAATAGAAACCGTAAAGTGTGCATCAGTTAATGTAATCAATATAGTTTAACAAAGCGCAGGTGGCATATACTGCATAGGGCTGGTTTTTTATATAAATTTAACGCTAGAACTAGTTATACGCGTACCCATTATTACTGCAACCACTATTCTCTATTTGTACTCGGTGAAGCTTATAGCACCGGTCACGTTGCGGGATGCGACACGCTGTCATATCGATGTGGGTATTTAATTTTAGTATGCAATTATGTTTGATTTGTGAACTGATTATACAAATTTATTTAGCAAATCCTGTAATGCGTACAAACTATTTTAGTTTTGTTACACTGCTTAAGAGTTCTGGTTTAAAATTCTAAACATTATTTACGTTTTGAGTTTTATTATAAAACCATTTGGTTATTATTAAAAAACAATATATCGTAAATGGAAAGTATTAAAGAAAATAATAAAAACATTAAGAGAAGAAAAATATTTTTATGGCATAGGGAGCGAAGAGAAACCAAGGTACGAACCAAGTGGTGCGTCATCGGAGAGCCCTATGTCCAGCAGTGAACAGCAATAGGCTGGTAATGATGATCCGATAGAAAGAGACTATCACCGCCTATGGACTCATAGATCACACTAACATATCACATTTATGTATTGAGGTACGAGGTTGTTTAAAGAACTGAAGTCAAAAATGCATTGTTTTCTTAATACTTAAAACAGAATACTGACAAAGGCGGTTGTTATCCGTATATCTATGACCACGTTACGAGCACCGAAAAGCCTGAGAAATTGTGACAACTGGTGTAAGTTTAAGTGCCGGTATCCCCTCTAGTTGGCTTGCTGAGGTCAGACAATATATACTCTTTGGTCTGAAATATATCTTGTGGTTAGTGCAAGAAACGTTTAGTTAGGACCATTGGCTTTTAAACTGCCGATGCTTTACGTTAAATAGTGCTCTACTTGTAGCTTCTGTACATATGTTAACAAGCAATCCTTTTTAAAAAAAGTTATGCACACCGATGCAAATGCTTATAAATCCATTACGTATTTGAAATATTATTTAATGTAAAAGTGACTTTTTTGTGATCGTTTTAGATGTTATTTACTTACTGACAATTTTCAAATATATCGCCTAAACAGAATCAAATAGACTTTGTCGATTTCTATGTATAAGTCCTGGTTTGGATAAATCCTGAATCATGACGTCAGAAAAAACGACCACTTTAAAAAAAATTTTTCAAGCTGTCGCAGGTAAAAAGCTTACTGATAAAATCATCTTTGTTTCATAACAGATGCGTTAAATTTGTATTCAGTGTACAGAAGATCTTTTAATTCGATACTTTTTGCCAAACAGGTACCATTACTTAGTTTTAGATAATAAATTCTTACGTAGGAGTATTCTATTAAGTATTCTACGGTATTCTTCATAACAATTATTTACCGCAAATGTTTTACCAGAACTTGGGAAATGGAGATTGCAATTTAGATTTAATAATCAACTTAATTTTTCAAGTTAAGTCACTTAATTATTATTTTAAAAGTAAAATGTAGGTTATCAAGGTAGTAGAGCCACGCTGATTTCAGCATGAACGGGTCGGCTGGGCCGGGGCGGTAGTACCCACGCACAGAAGATCAACATAAAATGACAGCGATCATGCTTTAAAATAAAATTAATTAATGGATCATGCTGTCGAGTTTCGTTGGTGAGTGCGAGACCGAAGGCCCAATGATGCAGAAGCATTACTAGGCCTAACTTTCTTAATTTAATAATCAAATAATTAGTTAAAAGTCCTAAATTGTAATGATTACTTTGTAAACTAGAACTTTAAAAGTACCTTGAAATCAGCTAACATAAGTTATTTAGGGTAGCCTAAACAATGATTCATTAAAATCTTGTGTATTTCAGCAAGTATTCATTATCTTACACAGTCTGAATTTTCGAAGTCCTTGTTATGATTGATATTGCACAGTTTCAGTACGGGTATATCAATATTGACTGTAGTTTGCCGTAAGCGATGGTCCGAGCGATATTCCAATAGTTTTTCCCCTTGATGATAGCAGCCTGAGGTCATAAGTTCACAGGTGGCCGCTCTCGATCGTCCTTCAGCTACAAATCCCTTACTAAGCTCACAGAAGTTCAAAGTGCATAAAAAGCAAATAAAAAATCTAAAAGTTAATATAAATCAGTTCGTTTTCACATATGTTTTCAGCAAGAGAAAGAAAAACGCGAATATCGACATGCCATTTTCCAGCTATGTTTAAACGCTTCAGCTGTCTTTAATAAATGGCGATATTTTTCTGTCCTTGGTAATAGAAAGCTGTGTCAGCTTACTTGCACATTATTCTCGCAATTATTGCCTTTACTTTGTCTACCACATTTATTTATTTGCTTTGAAAGCAAACGAGTGGCTTTTATAACGTTTCTAATATGAGGGATCACTTTTATTACTTTTTCTAGTTTCTGATAAACTAATATTGGAAGAAGAGAAGACTGCGAATTGTTTTTAGATACTAATTTTTTAATTGATACGAACTCATATGAACACTTAATGTTTACTAAAGCAGGAGAACGATTCGGTTGTATTTTTAATTAAAGGTTACATAATATGCGTCTCAGTGTTTAGAAAACATTCGGACCAACACATTTATTTAAACGGCAACACAATATACTAAAACTATAACTATAACACCGCAGGTCAGGTGGGTTCATTAGCCACCTAGAAACTGGGGAATACTAATGAATACTTCATCGCAATGGTAGTAGCGTAAGCATCTTTATCCATTTGCGTTGCTAAAGTTTTAGGCTTAATAGATTTCACGTGAACCCGAGTGTTTATCGTTTCTGATATGAATTTTAAGAAAACATTATACATGATTCTTAATCTTTAAAAAACAGATTAAAAGTAAAGTAAAAATCTGTGTAACTAAGTAATAAAATAAGGGTGAATTCCGTTAAAATTAATGGATATATTTTATGAAATTCAACGAACAGTCGATTTACATTACAGCCAGTAACCACAATCGACAGATATATCGTGCATTGTCGTGTACATTTTAAATTAATATGAGAGTGCACACCATTTTATACATATTAATACCTTTTGCTGGCAGCTCCGCCTGTCTGTATGTTGATTATCGAGGTAAAGAGTAGTTAATATCCTTCCTCTCAAGAATGAAAGCACCTCTATTTATAATTTCATTCAAATCGGTTCAGCAGTTTAGACATGAAAGTGCAACAGACAGATATAGTTACTTCCGAGTTTATAATATTAGTATAGAAATATTAATAAAACTATACATATTTGTATGTAGACTCTGTAGTCTACATACAAATATGTATAATGGCCACTTTAACCACTACACTATCCCTGTGGATAGTGTAGTGGTTAAAGCGGCCACCTCACCGTTTTCTAATTTGCTGAGTATTGTGGGTTCAATCCCCATATGGACCAACACTTTGTGTGATCTACAAATTGTTGGTCTGAGAGTACTTTGCGAAAGTTTAATTAAGTGTTTGCAAAGTCCCCTGTGACACTTATACATTCCTACTGTGGGAATTATCTTATATAGCCATAAAATTCACAGATTTTGCAGTTCCCACAACCATTGGAGGCATTGAAAATTACTTTAAAAGTTTTAGAATAAATTTAAACTCACACACCTATAGTTTTATTTAGTTTGCAAACCTCCTTCGAGTTCCAGATGAGTTCGCTTTTGAGTGAACAGCATCACACTGACAATAGAGAAGAGTGACATACAAAGTTATTTATTTTATTATAATGGTATATTTTCTAGTAGTATCAGGTGAGGTTCTCATGATAAGATAAAAAATTTAGAGTGAAAACTGTTAAAATTTAAAAACATTTCTCGCATTGTTAGCAAGCTTTCCAAGTTTAATGAGACGGATGGATCACCTACTTCAACTTTACAAGTTTCCTACTCAGTAATTTCTGATCTACCTCAATTTCATTTAATTTATCTCTTCAACTCAAAGCCCACTTCACAAACTTCTTCTTCTATAACAAGAGAGAGAGAGAGAGAGAGAGAGAGAGAACCGTAAGTTTTGGAACAAAACAGTATTGCCATTATTCGATAAAATGTAACCTAACTCCAAAAAGATAAACAAAACTAAAAGGCGTTATTCAGAACGACGCGGACCGTCCGCACGGACCGTCCGCGATGTATGGTACAATGTATGAACCCTATACAGCGCGTTCAGTGTTAGGCGGAGCTATCAGCGGCGCGGACCGTCTATCTATCGTACTGTACCATCCAACGCGGACGGTCCGCGTTGGATGGTACAATGTATGAATCCTATACAGCGCGTTCAGTGCTACGCGGAGCTATCAGCGACGCGAACCGTCTATCTATCGTACTGTACCATCCAACGCGGACGGTCCGCGTCGCACTGAATAGCGCCAAAACATTCACCAAAACCTTTTTGTTAGAGGCTGTTTGTATTGTTAATAGTTACTTAAGTTGTACTTTAGTGAAAAGTGAATTAATACTAGAAGATTTCAAGCGATAATATTTTTATATTATTGGCATCGAGATAAGTGTGTATCGATTATCTTGCTACCACTTTTGGTAGTAAAACACTATTCAAGAACACCATTAGTCGCTCATGAAGTGGATACAATTTATTGTCATAGGTCACTAGTCGCTGTTGTCGAGAATTTGTTTCTAAGACTTTTAACGTGTTATAGATGATGATTTTAAAATTTTGGAATTTCTCCACAAAGTTTTCATGCGTGCGGTAGTATGAAATGCTTAAGAAATAAGGCCAGGATGCGTGAAATGTTGGGTATAACTTTACCTGGATGAAGACTTGTGGATATACGCATAGGTACCAGACGGAATGAATGACACCGCATTGCGGTTTATAGAAGTAGGTAATTATTTAAGTTCTAACAATACAGGTTGAATACTACCTATTCAGATAGAGTTTATTTTCAAAAAAATTACCTGAACTTCGTTCGTGCAAGTGTAAAAGTTAGGTACATACATAAATTATGTACAACAAAGAATTGCCATCAAAATATCTAGCCAGTATATCTACATTATAATGGAAGAAAATGAAGACAGTCGGTAGTTTCAGTAGCAAATTGCAATTACCGTTATTGCGGTAATTTGGAGCCCCCAAGACCGTCGACCGCTCGGCGAGCAACTAACATCTTGAAACGGCTAGCACTGCAATTTATAGAACATCGTTGTTTATTTTAATGCATATTTACATTATGTGTCTATAAATTTATTACATTTTGTGGACGTCTGCATGTTCAATTTTATAAGACCACTTAGTTAATAGATAAATACAATCCACTTTATATTAGACGTTGATAGCAACATGCTGTAGAAGGGGAAGAATATATTATATAGGATGCTTTAAATAAATCACATAGACTTGCTACATTTGTTAACGGGGCCTCAAAATAAAGTTGATCCAGTCAAAGTGTCTGACAAACAAAGTTGAAACCTGTACAAACGTTGACATATTAAGTACAACTAGCATCAACGTTCACATACATATATCGACGTAGGAAAGCATATTTGCTGTAAGTAGACAAAATACCTAAAGTGACTTTTTACCATCATTAGAATCAGAAAAAAAAGCCGCATCGACTGACCCGGGTCCTGTGGCTCTACGATGAAAAAAAAATTACATACGCCGTTGAAAACGCCCGTACTTATATTTTTTTTAGCAAGATTAAATGCTGTATGTAGGCTAAAATCCAGTCATTTTAGACATTTTATACTTACAGCAAAAGAAAGACTGCATTTTTTGCTTTACAAATACTTACTTCTTCCCATTTAAAACTTTTCGCTACTTACAGCATATTTGCGGTGTGTGATTTTTACATTCGTTTACTTACAGCAAGTTTAGGGAACCTATCGTTTTAGTTTTCGTTATTTACAGCAAATCATCACGTATTTTTAGACACACGGTTTTTTAGAAATTTGAGATAATGCATTTTGATAAATCATTTATATTTCTTCTACTCTAAAAGGGTGACTGCGAAGGCCAGCACGTGTTGTCCTGTAGAGGAATGGAGAAGGGGGGACCAGTTGGAAGAGCTCTTCAGAACACTCTCCATGATACAGGCGATAGAGAACTGCCGTAGAGGCGATATCTCTTCGCAGCTGCAGAGGTTCAAGAAACTCGGTGGCTTCGGGACTACCGATGATGCGGACTGCTCGCCGCTGCAACCGATCGAAAGCGTCAAACAGATACTGTGCGGCACCATCGCATAGATGAAAACAGTACTCCCCGCACGAGCAAACCTGGGTCTTGTAGAGATGACACAGATGCCCGGGCGAGAAGAAGCGTCTCACCTTGTTAAGTACACCTAACTTTCGCGAGGCCGCTTTAATGACGCTTTCGATGTTCTCACGCATGTTGAGGTCATGGCAGTCATCCATACCCAGGATACCGAGCTTATCTTGTAGGGGCAGTTGAGTGTTCCGAAAAGTGGAGAAGGGAAGGAAGGGAGACTTTTTGGTAGATAACGCGCACACCTGTGTTTTCTTGGCGTTAAACTCGACCAGATTCTCAGAGCTCAGCGACAAAATCCTGTCGCTTATCCTCAACACCTGCAGACTTGGCTGTAGGGTGACCAAAATATCGCCCATGAACTGTACTGTCGTCTGCATAGCAATATATATTGCCTAGGGCCAACATGTCATTGATATGCAGAAGAAACAGCGTGGGCGACAGGACAGAGCCTTGAGGTACACCAGAGTTTACCTGCCGATAATCAGAGGCCGCACCGTCGCAAAGGACCTTACTGCGGCGCTGGTGCTGGAATGCGGAGACCCATGTGCAGAGTTTGGGAGGCAGGCCGACTGCGGGAAGTTTGGAGAGAAGCGAGCGGTGCCAAACCCTATCAAAAGCTTTGGCCATGTCGAGGCTAACGGCCAAGGACTCCCCATGACCATCAATAGCTTCACCCTAAAGTTGAGTGACATACACTAGAAGATCACCCGTGGATCGGTTCGGCCTAAAGCCATATTACCGATCATTTAGCAAGGAGTGATCTTACAGGTAGAGGACCAATTGCTTGTTGATGATCCGTTCGAGCACCTTGCAGACAATGAAAGTTACGGCTATAGGTCGGTAATCAGCCGGGTCTGAACGGTCACCTTTTTTGGGGATAGGTTGAACGTTCGCCTCTCTTCAAGCCCCCGGAACAAGTCCTGAGGAATAGGACAGGCGGTACAAGGGTGTCAGTACGGGAGACAACTCTGGTGCGTAGTTCTTGAGTCCTCCCGGAAATGGTCGCCTGGTCCCACCGTCCGGTCACCAACCGGCACGACGAGCCACTCCGTGGATTATGCGCGACCTGACGGGGCAGCCTCCCAGCGTGGTTAGCCGTGGTTGGATCCCTCTCTATGCCGCGGGCGGCCAGCGGCACCACCGTTTCTACGGGTCTCCCTAGCCGACGGTTCGATCCAACCTTACTATGACTTCGCGTGCACTCTTTCGCTCACACACTTATCACGTTAACCGTCACTCCTGCATCTATGGGCCTCCAGTCTCGCACTCACCAACGAAACACGACAGCACGAATGGCATTTTAGGTTGGTCTTCTGTGCGAGGGTAGTCCCGCCCCAGTCGAGCCAGCCCGTTCGTGCTGAAATCAGCGTGGCTCTACTACCTTTCCCTTATTACATGTTTTTGATTGAACACAATGTCTTCATGTTAAGTTTCAATTATAATTGTATTTTCGTTCTAAAATAAGGCAAATTGCTGCTAAGTTTCTGTTTTTTACTTTTAAATAAATATTTTTTGATTGAATACAATGTTTTTATTTACATCTAGCGTTATTAATTAGTTTTAAAGCCTTATTTTTTTTGTATTTTTTTATGTTTTATCTCTTATATATAAGAGGAAAATACTTTCTTAATTCATTGTATTGTTGAAAAGAAGTTCTGGCAGTATAATTAGAGTTTAAAATTTTGTTTCAACAATTTAAAAGACCATAAGTAAGTTTTCCTACAATTGTAAAATAAAATAAAATAAAATAATTATTTAATTAACCATTTACGAAATTTTATTTCAACCAAACATTACATTACCAACTAACCCACTGCATTTCTAGATCTAATCATAATTATAAATTTAATCTTACACCTTGAATTGCAGTACCCATATAAATAAATTTACTGCATACAGCACATTTACCGCCTGTAAATTGATAATATTTCCATCTACGCGTACATTTTTCTTCCTTAGTTACAGCGTTTTAAAGGTATGTGATTTAAAAAACTGATTGCTGTAACTAGCCAAACACATACTTATAGTAACTTTGGATAAAAAGTTTACATTGCAAATGGTGACTGGCAGTTAAATAAACCTATGTTCCAAAAATGGTAGCAATATCATGGATAGGTCAGAAACTATGAATTTTTTTCCGAAATCAATAAAGTTTTTTGGCTCTGGTGAACAATTGCAATATGCCTACTTACAGCAAATATGCATTCCTACGTCGATATATTCACGTACCATTGTATGTATGTACCTGGGGACGTGGCGTGGTATATTTTTAAGGTTCCGTAGCCAAATGGCAAAAACGGAACCCTTATAGATTTTTCATTTCTGTCGGTTTGTCCTTCCGTATGACACAGCCACTTTTTTCCAAAACTATTAGAACTATACTGTTGAAACTTGGAATGTAAATGACTTCCAAAGTGGTAAAATATCCCCCCCACCCTTGTAACTTCTAAAATAAGAGAATGATAAAACTAAAAAAATATGATGTACCGTGACAACTTCCACCAAAAATTGATTTTGAACGAAATCCAGTAAGTAGTTTTTTTTTAATACGTCCTAAATCTTAAACCGCAAAAAAATACACTATTATTAAAACATCAATCAAAGTTACAACGAACCACAATAACTTTTATATTATGTTACTTGCTGCTTCGGAACCCTTCATGGCCGAGTCCGACTTGCACTTGGCCGCTGTTTTTATATATGAACCTGCTAAAATGACTCTTCACTGCCTGATGAAAAATAAACAGAAGCCAAGAGTAGGTCACCATACTTATTGAAATTGAAGACAGTGCAATAATGCAGCATGGTGACACACACTATCACGGCCTATTGAGATGCTATTGCATCATTGAGCATATTGTGTATCTTCACGCTTAATACACGTATGGTAATATAGAATGTATTGCAATTTTCAGATTTCAGTTTACATCTTTACTATCCATATTATGATTTCATGTAGGCACGTACTAATACATAGGTGATCTGATTCTATATAAAACGTAACATTACCTTCAGAAGAATGGGCCATTCCGTAAATTTAAATATTCATAAACGTTCGATTTTAAGGTAAACTTACTGAAGTATATAATACTAAACTAATTACGTTTTTACATCCAAATTCTTTGCAATAGATTTATACAATGTAATATGACGGAACACTGGTGAGGTGATAAAGTATGGGGATTAAGTCTAAGGCACATCAGTTAATAGTCCTATTTTTAAACAAATTTTCATATTCCAATTTGATTGTTGTTTATTGATACGGTTCGCGTATTTTTATTAATTCTATGAAATATTATTTTCTATGTTTAGTCTCCTGGAATATATTATGTAGCCTTTTTAATGTTGTTCAAAGATCAGAATCATGTTATTGGCTACCGAGAATGTAAGAACTGTTCTCTAACTAAAAACTAAGAAAATCTCAGTAACTCTTTAAACGTCTAAAATCAGCTAGTTATTTAATGCCAATAATGCATTAATTAGATATTAAATTAGGTTGAAAACTATATCGTTAAGTGCTACAATATTACATATTTCCCTTGTTTTACGTGTGGAAACCCCCTCGGGCCGTAACCCCGCCCGGGTTTGTGACAGGAACCTGCGGAATCGAACCGACTAAAACCAAACGGTGTGCCACTCTGCGCCTGAGAAGAGAGGGATCCGGGAACTGCTGTTATTAACACACCCGGACCCCTCCCACTGCCACTGTCTTTTATTACAATTTTTTTTTTTTTTTTTTTTTTTTACGTGTGGAAACCCCCTCGGGCCGTCACCCCGCCGGGGTTTGCGGCGGGGCGGTGTGTCGGAATCGAACCGACTAAAACCACACGGTGTGCCAACTCTGCGCCTGAGACGGGAGGGATCCGGGAACTGCTGTTATTAACACATCCGGACCCCTCCCAGACTGTCTTTTATTACCATCCCCTAACCAATTCTCTTTATCATAAATGTATATACAGAATAAATATAATTTGTGTGTCGATAAATGTTAGCAAGCATGAATGTCTAAGACGATGTAAATCAGATAATAAGTTCGAGCGTTCATCACTTGTGTACTGAAAAGTATTACATTACACGGCATTTGCCAAGTATTTTGTAATAATTAAATCTTACAAACCCATGAAATTGTGTGTTTTATGTGAGCCGAGTAATGGGTAAAGTTTCATTGCGAGCTTTTATCTAATTTATTTTTATTGTTATATGAGCCAGTTTATGCCCCATTTTATATCCAGTAGTTACAATCAAGAGCACTGAGCGTGATATGTTTTCTTAATTCTTCGGTTATTGTGGATGTAGCAGTTTAAACTTAGCTGTTTATAATATTGTTAAAGTAAGTTAAGTTGTGCTTTTGAATTTTAATGAATATAAACTTAAATTAATTTATATTTTACCTTTATTAAGAGTTATATTACTTTCTTCGTACAAAATGTTTTAGATATTTATATTATTAAACTAATAGATTTAATTATACATAGTTTCCTTACCTTAAATTTTCTTGCTAAAGATTGTGTGTATTTTGTTTATTGAATCGTCGGTTTTAATAGCTTGGTTTTAAGTGTTGTATTTAATTGGCCTTGTACTAAGATATTCAACCTAGTTAATAGAAATTTTGTAAGACAATATATTTTTGCTTTAGTATCATAGTTAAAACTACATCATGTACATACAAAATATAATTTCAAAATTGTGGGTTGTGCCGTAGATTTTTATCAGCAAAATGGGTCTAAAAAATATATTTCCCTTATGGAAAGATAGTTGTCAAACAGTTTAACAAGCAATTTCTTGTATTTCTACCGGTAAACGAGTAGGTATGCTTATACTCCATAGAGAATTGCGTTGTACCTCCGCAATCAGAAACCACAATGTTCACCTTCCATAACAAAATAAAAACAAAAAGAATACATATAAAACAATATAAAATAAAAAAATAAAAAACCCCTACCCAAGTACTTAATCTAGTAATCATACACCAAAAATGCGTTTGGAAAAGAGCTGATACTCTTACAATGCTGGACCGATGTTAACCGAACATAGCTAAGTTCTACCACACAAAATCTGGCATTCAAATGAAAAAATCGCATCGAAATAGGTCCATCCGTTTAAGAGCTACGATGTCACAGACAGACACACACATACAGAAAGCACAACGACGTCAAACTTACAACATCTCTCTTTTTGCGTCGGGGGTTAAAAAACACTATTTTATAACTCTAAATGCATATACTGCATTGTCCGCGTTCGCAATGAGATGAATGCTAAAATAAATGAATGCCTTCCATTAGGCTGAGTAGAGTACTTTTGGCAGCTACTACATAAAAAAATATTCTCGTATATACAAATATCAACCAAACGAATGAAAAATGATCTTGGTCACATTTATTGGTCGGGGGTTGGAGTCGAACCCAAGACCACTGGCTTAATAGACAGGATCACTAACCATTACACTATAGGTCCGTCTCACACTAGCTGTCCCACCCACCCACTTTACAAAAATGATCATGTTAATACTGAATATAGGAACGGGCAATTAAACCGTTTGCCTAAACTTATAATATAGCCATTAAACAGCGTTTATTTTTGGTCTTTGTAAATTTATATTCCAATAACTTTTAACGAACAACTTTTGTATATATATATATTCATACACATATAAATATATATATATAAGTTTTGTTGTTATATAAACTAAATCTCAGAAAAGGCTCCAACGATGATCAGGCATGCAGGGCGTTTTGGGGGCGACAAAGTTGGAAAAAAAAAAAAAAAAACCTACCAAAGCTCGGTCATCTAGGTGCTATCTATAAATATATTACTAGCTGTTGCCCGCGGCTTGCTTGCGTGGCAGTTGATTGTATCTATTTTTTATAGTATTATAATTAAAACTGTGTAAAAGTATGTGTGAATTATATACAAACATATATTTATTTTTGATCAATAGCCTATTTAAAAGAACTTTCTAACAAACATTCGACCCATACTTTAACCCCTTTAGGAACGAAATTCCCATGAATGTTATTAATCTATTTGTAATCAGAAACATATAGACGAAAGTTTTTAGGCTGCTAAATTAAAAAATGACGGTCTTCCAAACTAACCTAAATATGATGAAAAAATGTCAATGACTATTTCTCCCCTTGGGGGAATAATATCCAGAAACGCTTAAATACGTATCTAATTAGTAGCCCAAAGATAATATTTCAAGTTTCTAACTTAAAAAATTATGGACTTCCATGCAATCTTTCCACCCGTATTTCACTCCCTCAGAGGTAAAATGTCCAGAAACACTTAAATACGTATCTCATCATCATTAGCCTATTGCAGTCCACTGCTGGACATAGGCATCTCCAATTGCACGCCGCTTGTTCAATCCTCAGTTTCTCGCATCCAGCTCCTACCAGCTGTTTTGGGCAGATCAATATTCCACCTGACCTGTGGATGTCCTACACTACGTCTGCCGAGATGCGGTCTCCATTCAAAAACTCGTTTACCCCAACGGTTTTCACTTCTGCAACTGATATGGCCAGCCCAGTGCCACTTTAGCTTGCTTATTCTGTGGGCTATGGTATATCTCCTGTTCACCTCATCCTCAAAGTTGTTTCTACCTAACTGCAAAGTCTGCCCGAGGTACACATATTTTTGTACAACTTTGAGAACGGCACCGTGTACTTAGACCGATTTCGGTAAACATACGTATCTACTCATTTTAAGAATTCCGTACCTCAAAGGGAAAAAACGGAACCTTTATAGGATCGCTTTGTCGTCCGTTTGTCGGTTAAGACCCCTTTTTTTAGCAGAAAATCATATTAAATACTCAGGTCTACTGTCTCTTGGAGCTGTGGAAAAATCAAACTTCTAAACCAATGCCATTAAAAGATACAGCCGTTTATGAGGCACATTTCAGCAATCAAGCTTCAGGATTCAAAACCTACAGGGTACTTCCGTGAGCTCCGAATCTTGAAATTTATAGTATGTAGCAACGTCTTATAAGACGTTACTGTGCTATAGCACAGCCAAAGGCAGAATTGTTATAAGCATAAATTTTTAGTAACATCATATATTATAATACACCTACAGGTTTTCACGGAACCCTCGGTGCGGGAGTCCGACTCGCACTTGGCCGGTTTCTTTTATTTGTAGCACATAAATAAAGTTTCATGTTTCGAACTTCAAAAATGACGGACTTCCAGACTAACCTATGTACGAAATGTCAACCCCTATTTCACCCCTTAGGGGTAGAATATTCAGAAAGGCTGAAATATGTATTTTCTTATTTTTAATCAGCAGCCCAAAAGTAAAGTTTCAGGTTTTTACTTAAAAAATGACGGACTTCCATACAAACTTTCAACCCCTATTTCGTCCCCTTAGGGGTAAAAATTCCAAAATTCCTTTCTTAGTGGATGTCTACTTAATAAACCGATCCTACTCACAAATTTCATAGCCCTAACTATTATAGTTCACGCTCACGATGATGAAACAGTTGGTCAGTCAGTCAGGACTTGTTATTTTATAAGTATAGATATAATTCTCGAGTCACGTTGTTGCTGACGATGAACTCCAAAATCACTTTTTTTAATGTGTGTTTTGCTGGCTGCCTAAGATAGGATAGATATACATCTTACACCATCTGACATCTGGCTTATACCAATAGGAGCCGAGCCTGGTTGAATAGACATGCAGACGAAGTTGCGTGGATCAGCTAATTTTGTATATATAAATACAAACTACAAGGAAGTTTGTGGCTCCATTCAGTTGAATGTGATACAGGAAAGTCAGCAACGCTTACCCGGACACCAAAAAGCCTTTTAGTTTATTGGTAGTATTGTATTGATATACGGTCCTCAAGGACCTTCCTGACTCTCGTGTGCGATACTTTATCATAAATATTTTATACTCGTAAAAAGATAGTGAATACAATAATCTTTAGAATGGTAATAAATTTTAGGAGTAATAGGCTGACTGCGATTTATACAAAGAAATAAAATTGAAGAGTCTAAATGCGTAGCAAAGTAATTAGGGTATCTACACCTATGGTATGAAGGTATGAAGAACTCAATTTTTTGAATTTTTGTCTATCCGGCTTATCCCGAACTAACTTTGACGGAAATTTTTCAGTTAGATGATTATATGAGGAGTAATTTAGGCTACTTTTTAGTGTTCCGTAGCCAAATGGCAAAAAACGGAACCCTTATGGATTCGTCATGTCTGTCTGCCTGTCTGTCCGTCCGTATGTCACGACCACTTTTTTGCCGAAACTATAAGAAACTTGGTAAGTAGATGCATTTTGTGAAACACAAAAATAGAAATAAAATAATAAATATTGGGGTTTCCCCATACTTAAAACTGAAACTCTAATGTTTTTTTTATCAAACCCGTGTAGGGTATCTATAGATAGGTCTTCAAAAAAGATATTGAGGTTTCTAATTTTTTTTTCTAAACTGAATAGTTTGCGCGATAGTAACTTCTTGCAACTTCCCTGTAACTTCTAACATAAGAGAATGATAAAATTAAAAAAAATATATGATGTACATCTACTCATCATCATACATCATAAACTTCTACCGAAAATTGGCTTGAACGAGATCTAGTAAGTAGTTTTGTAATACGTCATAAATCATAAACCGCAATTTTCCTTTCATTCAATGAACACAAACATAAAATAAAAAATGTGTATAGATTATGTTACTTGCTGCTACGGTACCCTTCATGGGCGAGTCTGACTCGCCACTTGGCCGCTTTTTTTAACCAATTGCGCCGCGGTGTTACCCGCGGTTGTTGTTGCAAAAACATAACAACGTGGATAACATCGCTGGGCGCAGTTGGTTAAAATTAGAAAGAACAATATTTGTAATTCGTTATATCTTAAGGTTGTTTAAAATTTTTGTCAATACTAATATATTCCGTTGGCTATTAATATTATTAGTAATTTTACAATCCGCTATCATATTAGCAACTGTATTTATTTCTAGCACTTTCTGTTGGTACTTTAAAGTAATATATATCTTATTTGTCATAAAGAAAATCATATGAATGAGGGGTCTCAGAAACTGAATTGTTAGTAACGATAAAACAAAGTGTTGGCTTTAGATAAGTTTGATGGAATTGATTTTACGAACCGGGATTAACTAGCTAACTCACAAAACTGTAGTACATCGTGTGTTCACTAGCATGTGAAGCTTACAGATTTATAACATGCGTATATATTTATTGCTGAACCTCTTCATATCGCCTTATGATTTATAGACTACTTGCTGTACGAACTACGCTACACTCTAACCTTCGTGTGTTACATATGGCTATTATATTACTATATGTCCGACTTTAATCTTATAAATATCTATAATATTTTACAAGCAATAAAATCCAATAGGGGCTTTTTTTAGTTGATGGATGTATTGATTCAATACAAATATTTTTAACTAGATGAGGCCCGCGGTAAAGGTGCAACAACAACCACGTAAGTTACTCCTTATGTCACCAGCTGTCTGCCAGTGAAAGTCGAGTCAAAATAGGTCCAGCTGTTCCAGAGATTAGCCGGAAAAACGGACAGACAGATAAATCTAAAATGTTTAAATTGAGATATTGTTGGTAGTAGCTTAATAATATATACTTGCATATGCAATTTATACTCTCAATTATCGGATATATAGAATTATATAGAATATATAAATAGAATTGTAGTTTCACATGCATTTAGTGAAAAGTTGTTCATTTGAAATTAATTATTAAATGAAACATCTTTTTAAAAACAAGCTTTTATTGGAATGCCCTGATAAAGTACTCGTCGAAACGAATCAATCGAGTCTAAGCTTGATGGTGTTGCGACGTTTCGTTACAGAGTTTCTATTCCCACCTTCTAACTCCAGCATCAGATCAGCTCCATGTTGTCATAATATTGCATTGTCACGCTGTATACACATGCTTGCAAAATTTTAACAAAATCGGATGAAACTATCAGCTTCAAATTTGAGTTGCAAAATTTCACCCGAACATACATACACATTGCAAGTTAATAAAAAGCACTTCAAATTTATTTATTTATAGTATAGATAATAGAACGCACCCTAAACGTTTTAATTAAATGTGTCAGCATCAATTTCTCTATTTTGTACTGCTAACTTCAATAATAACAGTGTCCTTTAATATGTATTTAAGCCCTGTCACATTTTTTTTTAAATAACCTTAAACAAGGTAGTAAAGTGTTTGACACGTGTTTTTATTATGTTTTTTACGACACTAACTCTACTCCTCTTGTTTTGTGTTATATCTTAGCTACATCATCTCATACTTTTTATACGCTAGACATCCTTTAGTTCCTTCTAACGTGTAAAGTTTTATACAAACAAAATTAAATTAAAATATTCATTTATTTATATTCGTGAAAGTTAATGATCGAGGCTTTTGATAGTAATCATTAAACCAAGTTTAATTCTAAAATAATGTTATTTAATTTTAAACATTAACTAGCCGACCCACGCAACCTCGTTTGCGTCTCCTATTGCCCGTAGCGTGATAATTTCCCCCGTTTTTGTAACATCCTTCATTGTTGCTCCGCTCCTGTAGGTCTTGGTGGTCCTGTAGGCGTGATGATAGCCTATAGCCTTTTTCGATAAATGGGCTATCTAACACTGAAAGAATTCAGCTTTATTTATTAGTATAGATTTAACATGACCTACATATTCTTAGCATAGCATATTTATCAATAGTATATGTCTATCCCATATGAATTTAAATGTTATAAATATTATGTATGGAAAACCCATATTATATTAATACCCATCATCATCATCATCATCAGCCCGTTGCAGTCCACTGCTGGACGTATGCCTCTCCCAAGGAACACCACAGAGCCCGGTCTGTTGCTTTCCGCATCTAGTCGCTGCCAGACACCCTTTGGCTGGCTATACTAATATTATTATTTCGAAAGTAACTCTGTCTACGCTTTCACGGCTAAACCGCAGCACTGATTTCTATAAAATTTGTCGTGGAGAAACTTTTGAATTTTGATATACACGTGTGTGGATCCGTCGGCAAAAGTTAGTTGTATTATAAGATATCTTTACATACAAATAAACAAAATTGAAGTGTCTGTTTGTAATATTGAAATTACTGTTTTTTACTAAATGCAAATGTATGTATACACGATACATATACCAAAATAACATTTTTAATAATTTTTGTCTGTCTGTTGGTCTGTCTGTCTGTCTCTTTGTTCCGGCTAATCTCTGAAACGGTTGGACTGATTTTGACGGGACTTTCACTGATAGGTAGCTGATGATATGAGGAGTAACTAAGGCTACTTTTTTTAGGCTAGCTTCGCGCCGCGGCCTTACCCGCCGTCCGACAATAACCGTGGGTAACACTGCGAGACTCAGCTGGTATTATATAAGATATTAACGTGGGTAGAAAGTAGCGTTGAAAGTAACAGTATATACCAAGGATTCGGAATTGTAGTACCACGCGGGTGTCTTTAAGAGGCGATGGGGGTGGGCTTTTTGTAAAATAATCTTCCTCTTACACCTACAAATTAGATGATGATTTTAATGGTACTATGAAATTGCCGAAAAAGACGTTAATTAGTGTGGTAATAGCGGAGTCACCACATACTCCTTGCTCGTATATCTCCAAGGACCAAGAGATAAAGAGATTGCCCACCTGGTAGTCAAAACAGTTTTGATCCTTAAACGGTTATTTCATTGCGATACACATTAATGAAGACTTCAAGTAAAAAGTATACTTTCTTCTATTCATCCTGACATCGAGAAAATTAACGTTTCGTTAACAATGTTATTAAAATTTGCAATTCAAACTATACTATACACATATATAAACCGTCAGGATAGATTGAATGATTTATGTTACAACAAATAAATTGCCTTGTCTATAAATTTATTTTAAATTATTTAATTATACTTTTCAGGGTTCGGTGCCAAAGGCAAAAAACGGTACCGATAGATCCGTCATGTCCATCTGTCTGTCCGTCCGTTTATCACAGATACTTTTTTCCGAAACTATAAAAACTATAATGTTGAAACTTGGTAAGTAGATGTATTCTGTGAACCGTATTAAGATATTCACACAATAATAGAGACAAGAAAAACTAAATTTTGGGGATTCCCAAACTTACAACTGACACTGAATTTTTTTTTTCATCAAACCCATACCTGTACCCAGATGAAGGGTTCCGCAGCAGCAAGTATCGTAATATAAATTTTATTTTATTTTTAAACTTGTGTTGATTAAATGAAAGATAAATTGCAGTTTACGATTTATGACGTATTAAAAAATAACTTCTTACTAGATTTCGTTCAAATCAATTTTTGGTGGAAGTTTGCATGGTAATGTAAATCATATATATTTTTTAAGTTTTATCATTCTGCACTTAATGCTCTTACTTTAAAAGTTACAGAGGGGGGACAACCGTGGGAGAGCCACGCTTTGGCATGAAAAGGCTGGCTCGGCCGAAGTGTTACAACGGTCTCACAGAAAACCGGTATGAAATAGCGCTTGCGCTGTGTTTCACCGAGTGTGTACCCCCAAAGGCCGGCAACGCACTTGTGACGCCTCTGGTATTGCACGTGTCCATGGGCGGCGGTAATCGCTTACCATCAGGCGATACGTCTGCTCGTTTGCCCGCCTAGAAGGTACATAAAAAAAATTACCACTTTAAGTGTCTCTCGCGCGAACTATTCAGTTTAGAAAATAATGATATTATAAACTTCAATGTTATTTTGTAGACCTAGCCATAGATACCCAAAGGTCCCATACCTTTAATGAAAAAAAAAATGTTGAGTTTCAATTCTAAGTATGGGAAACCCCATATTTTAGTGTTTTGTTGTTTTATTTTGTGTGAAAATCTTAATGCGGTTTACAGAATACATCTACTTACCAAGTTTCAACATTATAGTTCTTATAGTTTCGGAAAAAAGTGGCTGTGACATACAGACAGACAGTTTTTTATTTTTTGCCTTTGGCACGGAACTCTAAAATGCATTTTCGAGTGACAGAAACGTTTCGTTCAGGCATTTGTTTGCGAGAAGGTTATCTAGATAGTATCTATTTGCCTAACACGAATAGTACAACCTTCTTCACTACAGTTATTTTTATGTCGAATCTTGTTATGAACGTATTCTCAAATAGAACAAAAAATATTATTTTCTAAAATCACTCTTTGGTTGTAAGTGCGATTATTGTATAACCATATAAATATCTCGATATCTGTAAGTTCCACATCAGTGAATATTGTGTATGGTTTCAATTTGAGCGCTTAAGGAAAATGTGATTTATGTTTAAAAAATATCTTTTTGATCTCATTGAGGATGTCGATCATTATAAAATATGGGCTTTTCTCTCGATCAATTTAATGTTATAAATAATAATTAATGATGAAGTTTATCAATTAATTAGAATGAAGTTATTTACACATAAAAATCTTTTACTGACAGTGATCCCGTTAATTTGAGGGAGTGGTACAGAGATGATGAAGCTCCATTGAAAGTAGGATAAATTAAAATATGTTTCAATAACAGAAAAGCCAACAATTGCTATTCACATTATAAGAAGTGGTAAGAATAGAGAAAAAAGTGTTTCCTTTTTTAATAGACATTATATATATGTCGGAGAACGAGTAGTTTTCTTAAGTTTTAATTTGAATTCGTGTTTATTTCAATCGATTATTCGAAACGTCAAACTGTGCATCGAGAAACATGGCAGTTTGGGTGGAATCTGTGGACGGTGTATGTAAAGGAAGAAACTGATTATTTGTTGTTAACGATGTGATTATTAAGTCTTAGTTTACTTACAGCTTGATTTAATAATGTTGGTTTAGTTTTAGTAGATTCTGTAAGCAATATTAAATTAAATGTTACTAAAATGTGTGCGGGTAACACCGAGTATAGTGGTAGGTGTCACCACTAGTTAAAGCGAGCAGTCGGTATAAAAGAGAGCGGCCGCACGAGTTGCGGGACTACTAACCTATTGGCTCTTAAACTAACTACCCACCGTTTCGTATTGCAGAAAAATAGAATCGACAGATCAGTTTTAGTTCGAGCATTGTATCAGGAAGGACAAGCTGTAAATAAAGCTAAGTACATAGTCTTCTTAATTGTTGTAATTGACTATTGATAGTTTGTAACTAATAAGTTAAGATGTAACTTTCAAAAGAGTGGCCATGAGTTTCTTTGCCGGTTTCTTCTCATAAGGCCCTACGCATTTGGAAACTGGAGGTTATGGGTCGTCACGGACGTTCAGTGGATTTTGGTGTTCTCACCTAATTCACTTTGACAGTGTTGTGCCGATCTATGATTTTAACTGTAGCTTCATTGATTCAATAAACTATTGGAATTCAATATTGTCTTTGACTGTGCAAATAAACCCTACCTACCAACTTGTGTAATAATGAAGATTGATTACTAGACTAGACTAGACTTGATTAAGAGCGATTTCTATTGCTTTAAATCATGAGTGCCACTTGACAAAATATCCAAGTGACGTCGGCAAAGCTGACGTCACCATTTCATAAAAACCGCTTCGACCGCTCGCCACACTGTGACTCCGACATCAGAAGTGGGATTACCTGTGAATTACCCCTGTGGACTACCCCTATAGATTACCCCCTGTGGATTACCCCTATGGATTACCCCTATGAACTATCCCTATGGATTATCCCTATAGATAACCTAGAACGGATCAGGAACAAAATACAGGGCAGACTTTTATTATTTTATTTTCGTTTACCCTACGTTAAAAAAAATCTTTTCGATACGGAATTAATTTGTGCTATACGAGAACCGCCAACTAGTGAGAACTACTCAGACTGTAAAAGTGAAGAAGTGATGTGTGAAAATACAAGCGCTGTCACAGTTGTGGCAAAATCAAAAGTTACGTAATCCAGTAAAGATTAGGACAATGTTAGCCGTGACAATATTGCTAACACATATTCTGAGATTTCAGATACTACCTCGCCTGACAGTTGAAGGAAACCAAAGCGCAGAAGACGATTACTTGAACCTTGAAAAGTGTGGTGTCATAGATGCAGTTCCAATATGAATGCCAAGGCATGCGATTTACAAACCGAGTAACCAGTGAATGTCAGCTCCAAGAAAGATTTGGTGAGAAGTTTTCATTTTGTTTCAAATGCTCTTTAATAAGACAAATTCTGTGAGATAGATTTCTGGGCCAACGACAATATAGTGCAGTTCTATTATTGAGGGTAGGTAACGCCCGCCCTTATTGTAACATAGTATTGTGTGGTCCAAGAATTGTTGCTCTGAGTCTGGGTGATCTTTGTGTACGTTTGTGAGGTCCCCCGTGACACAGGATGTTAATTCCTAATGGGAGGGTTGTCTTTTAATAAAACAAGAAATTCTGTCAAGAAATGCACTGAATAGTATTTCCTGTAGTAGGTACACGATTACTGTATTTCAAACGACATAATTATTTAAAGAAAAGAATAAAAATCTGCTTGCATTAGGCTTTTCAGTTGTAATTTTTGAAAAGTTTTTAAAAATAGTAAGGTCGTTTCTATTGGTGCCTACATTCTCTTATAAAATGAGGATCGCAATCAAATGAAATTAGACCCACAGTATTAAGGTCCTTACGTGGTCGCCGATATACTAGAAAGAGACCGCGAATTTGCTGTCTATACATATTTTCTACCGACCACTGATCATCTACACCCGCGGTAATCAAAGTGAATACAAACCGTCAGATACCCACTAGTGAAGTCCCTATTGATTTGTCCAATGAACATGATGTAGAAAACCATGATCCTTGAATAGTTTATTGAATTAATCCGAAGGCTTTATTTCTGTTTTGATTATTTTGTTGTGTACAATTATTTAGAATGTAGAGTTGGTAGCCTGGTTTCACTACCTCCTTAGGTCTCGCTGGTCATTTGTAGCCGTAGCTCGTGCAGTACTTATCTGTAGAGAGTGCGCGGTGCGCATCTGGCTATGCGAATGTTGGTCGCTGGTTAAGTGACAATAAAAAGAACTCTAACTCTGGTTAAGAGTTGAACAAAAAGCTGCTGGTTAAGTGGTTATTCGCAGTCGCTGGTTAAGCGACTAAGTCAAAACGTCTTAACGCTGTTACTAGCGATTTAGACAGAGGTGCTGAACCTGGGTTAACAATCATTATTGTTTGTACTAAGATTTATGTGATTATGCTGGTAGACATAAATGAGCATGGTCATAATCTTATCGTGATACTGACGTGAATAGAAAAATCAAATTTAAAGTTAAAATCATGAAGGCAAAATAATTTGTTATCATTGAAATTGGTTTCTATGAATCTTTAATTTGGTCAGGAATAGCCGAGAGGACGGATTCACTGTCCAGATGATTCCTCAGTTAACAAACACGTAGACGTGTAAGTCCATCAGAATGCCTGTCTGCAAGGCAATACCGGCCGAATAAATTGAGCTACTGTGGTTGCTTTTTTCTTTGTTTACAGATGACCCACACGAGGACGTGTGATGCATCAGGACGGCCGTGTCGGAGAACGAGTAGTTTTCTTAAGTTTTAATTTGAATTCGTGTTTATTTCAATCGATTATTCGAAACGTCAAACTGTGCATCGAGAAACATGGCAGTTTGGGTGGAATCTGTGGACGGTGTATGTAAAGGAAGAAACTGATTATTTGTTGTTAACGATGTGATTATTAAGTCTTAGTTTACTTACAGCTTGATTTAATAATGTTGGTTTAGTTTTAGTAGATTCTGTAAGCAATATTAAATTAAATGTTACTAAAATGTGTGCGGGTAACACCGAGTATAGTGGTAGGTGTCACCACTAGTTAAAGCGAGCAGTCGGTATAAAAGAGAGCGGCCGCACGAGTTGCGGGACTACTAACCTATTGGCTCTTAAACTAACTACCCACCGTTTCGTATTGCAGAAAAATAGAATCGACAGATCAGTTTTAGTTCGAGCATTGTATCAGGAAGGACAAGCTGTAAATAAAGCTAAGTACATAGTCTTCTTAATTGTTGTAATTGACTATTGATAGTTTGTAACTAATAAGTTAAGATGTAACTTTCAAAAGAGTGGCCATGAGTTTCTTTGCCGGTTTCTTCTCATAAGGCCCTACGCATTTGGAAACTGGAGGTTATGGGTCGTCACGGACGTTCAGTGGATTTTGGTGTTCTCACCTAATTCACTTTGACAGTGTTGTGCCGATCTATGATTTTAACTGTAGCTTCATTGATTCAATAAACTATTGGAATTCAATATTGTCTTTGACTGTGCAAATAAACCCTACCTACCAACTTGTGTAATAATGAAGATTGATTACTAGACTAGACTAGACTTGATTAAGAGCGATTTCTATTGCTTTAAATCATGAGTGCCACTTGACAAAATATCCAAGTGACGTCGGCAAAGCTGACGTCACCATTTCATAAAAACCGCTTCGACCGCTCGCCACACTGTGACTCCGACATATATATATTTTTCAGTTTTATTATTCTCTTATTTTAGAAGTTACATGGAAGTTAAGTTCCAAACTGTTCAGTTTAGAAAAAATGATATTAGAAACCTCAATATCATTTTTGAAGACTTATCCATAGATACCCTACACGTATGGGTTAGAATGGTTAGATGAAAAAAAATTTTTAGTGTCAGTTTTAAGTATTTACCCCCAAAATTTATTGTTTTTTTCTATTTTTGTGTAAAAATCTTAACGCGGTTCGCAGAATACATCTACTTACCAAGTTTTAACATTATAGTTCTTATAGTTTTGGAAAAAGTTGCTGT
The DNA here is from genome assembly GCA_905220595.1 of Spilosoma lubricipeda. Taxonomy (NCBI): domain Eukaryota; kingdom Metazoa; phylum Arthropoda; class Insecta; order Lepidoptera; family Erebidae; genus Spilosoma; species Spilosoma lubricipeda. The sequence continues at coordinate 9,250,210 of HG992285.1, read as the reverse complement.
GACATACGTTCGGACAGACAAACATGACGAATCCATAAGGGTTCCGTTTTCTGCCATTTAGCTACGGAATCCTAAAAAATAAATCCTTACCATAAGAACATAAGGCAGTACAAAGACCCATACATTCCTGCCATTGTCCTTTACATTGATACGAAATAGTAAGTTGAATGTATTGTCATCTAAAAATAATTTTACAGTCATTATATTGAAATAAGCTAATTAGAATGTTGTTAACCACTTCTAAAACAATGTTAAAACACCTTAACGGTTGTTAATCTCCTGGTATGACGAATCAGTCAAGGATGTTTAAATCGCTTCAAACCACCGAAAAATGTTTTGAGAAGTACGGAATAGGCTCTCTTTGCAAGACTTGGTCTGTTAGACCCTGGAACGGGCCAGGTATCGCACCACCGGGCTCAGGTATTAGATATCGCCAATCGACTTCTATTCTCAATAGCCGCAAGTCTGAGGTTGCTGGTGAGCCTATCTATCACCCTAGTAGAAGAAGGGCGAGATGGCGGTGTGGTGGTTCAAAGCAAGGCGTGCTCTCAGGTCTAAGATGGTAACACCGTAGACTACCAAGAGAAAAATACTGTCCTTAAGATAAATCAAATCACTTCATTCTCACTCACACTCAAACGTCCACTTATATTGAAAATAATAATAATAGAATAACACATCTTAAATTCTGTACTGTTGTAAAATGTAGCTCATATTAAATCTTCATAAATAAATAAATCTACCTTTCTTCCATCTTAACTATTAGTGAAAAGGCAGCAATGTTATAACAGTAAAATTATGTAATAATGTTAAAAGCCATCAACAGCACACCATTGTTTAAAAGGAAATTAATTTTTAAAATTGAAAATTCCAAGCCTTCCCACTTCTTGCTCTTAGCTAGTGAAAAACTATATTGCTTTTTTTTATTAAAAATACGAAGTGTTCCAACGAGGGGCAAACTGCCACTAAAACGTTATGGTTACTGCGGTGACATTCGCACGAATACCTAACTTATAAAATTGGTAATCCCCTACGCAATAGCCACCCTTCTTGGGTCTCGATAAAGTATTACCTACAATGTATTAAGGATTATTTCGGTTCAACCCCGATATTGTTTAACATTATTCCCTCTGGTTTTGAGTTTTTATTATTTTTATTTGGTCTTGTTTTTGGGATTAGTATCCTGAAAATGTGACATTTAATAATAGAGAAAGGATTTTATGTATATATGAATCGGCGAAATGTATGTACGCGCATATTTTCCGGTCGGCTGCACCAAATTAAATAATCCTTATATTATGTGTTCCTTATTGTGAAAACAAGGTTTGTGTACAAGAAAAATGCAAAGATAACGGAAAAAGTCTCTCTTTTTCGTCCGCGATTGTACACTGCCTGTGGGAAGCTGAAACATATGTTAATATGGCACGAAGTTCGCCGGGTCAGATTTTTATAAATAGATTTTTATGATAAAGCATGATTAATACCAACTAAAGTTATAAGCCTTAGTAATTGTTATAATTACTAGCAACTCATATAAATTACAAGATGGTAGGATACTGGGTCATTTCGAATAAACATGATAAGTCAGGTTTTTACTTGAAGTAATTTTCATTGTGTATTAAAATGTTACTGAAATTATTAAGTAACTCAGAAACACTGAAATGTATTAGAAGAACATAATGTTTTCCCGTTAGGAAAGTACGTAGAAGAGTAGTCAGCAAGCTTTTATTGCTTAACGCTAATAAAATTTATAAAGCAATCACTCTTTATAGAAAAAACTGTACTGGGAAATATTCGCATACAAGATAACAATAAAAAGTAAGAAAATTCGATATAAAAATATTCAGAACTCTCTGTATATCTGACAAGGGTCCAACACGTATAAATATTTTAAATTTGCTTATTCATTACATTTGTGTCTTTTCGCCATGGATGCGATAATATTTTTTTTAACAAAGCTAATGGAGAATTACACTTAAGGATGTGACTGCTATAAATTAGCCATTTGACTTATAGCCGTATCTTAACCTATGAGAAATTGTTAGCAGTAGTTTCTAAAGAATATCTTGTGAAATAAAACATTATATTCTTAAATAGGCAAATTAAAGTAACGTTACTGTAATAAAATAATCACATTTTCTGAAGCTTTACGGTACATTTTCCGTTTAAATTTCGTCATTCCATGACAGTGCATCGGATAGATATTATTCTAACTTAGTTAAACCTAAAGAATCTCTCTACCCCACACAAAATGTTTCTGAATTTCATTAGACCACACTAGTAATTAAGTATAAAATAATACTTTGCAAAATATTACCATTCGAATTCACTTCACCCTCAGGGTTGTGGAGGTCTAAAACAAAGTTGTGCCGTGGAAAAACTGATATTCAGGTAAAATCTTGAGAATAATAAAGGCTTGAAAGATTTATATTAGATTAACTATATTTTAATTTAAATTAAATAAAAAGCTGTGAAATCCTTTACTGTAATTTGACTCTCACATACATAACTAGTGGCACTCGGATACTTGATTTACTCACTACTGGAACTGAAACGCTCCACTAAAGAGAGGAGACAGCAAACTCCTCATGTGTTGACCTCTAGCCTTTTAGAGGAGTGCCGTGATCACATTCTTTTTCTTCTCATGCGGTACTCTCTTGACAGAGTGGTCGTGATAGCTATGTAGTAATTTTGGGAGGGACAGATGTGATGCGTTTCACGTAACTTCGCCACTGCTGCCTGTTTGAGGTCATCCTATTGCACTCGTTCAACGAACCTCCCACGACAGACTTTATCTAGTCAGTCCAATGCGTAGGTGACCTTAAGCGGAGTCTAGTGTCTTCAACACTTCCTTGAACGACAAGTCGTTCTATGAATTGATCGCCACGATGAGAAACATTTCCAAAGAATGTACGTGTCCACATAAAACGCAATAGAAAACTAACTTTAGTACCTTCAAAAGAAAATACAACGAGCTAGGGAGCAAATGCTCTATCGAGAATTGAAAAGTTCTCACGCCGTAATAATAATCCATTTGTTAATATCATTTTTAGATTTTTATCATTGGTCGGCCATAAAAGAACCCAGCTTAAATTTTTTGCAATGTTATACTTTATATCAAACCTGTAATAAAATGTTAGAGGGCGGAACGATGTTTTTTTTTAATTATATTAAAAGGATATAAGATTCAACATTCTGACATTGATTTGACATTATTACAAATACTACTCACACAATCCGCCAACACGAAATCTATATAAAGGTTTAGTTGTCTGGTAGAGATTGTTGTCAGCGATAAGACGCTCCATTGTATAACTTATAACTAAAGTAATAGACTTAAGATCCATTGTTATTTTATTTGAAGTACAATATAAAGATTATTCCATTCTCTTCTATTCTATTCATATAACAGATACGATGAAGGGCCATATATCTTAGTTTAATATTACTAGTTGCTAATAGTTCAACTAAATACGTATGTAATAGATTTGGAACAAAGTAAAAACTTGATAATAAACTTTGCTCGTTATCTCGTGAGCTACATTACTTAGAAGCACTCAGAAGAGATATTGATATTGCGCTTCGAAGTACCTATTGTAGGGAAATGGAGAGGATGAAAGTTGCAAAAACTGTGCGATATTATAGTGTAAATTATTTAATATTGTATCATAAATTGGAAAGTTTGGATTGATAGAAATTTACAATCACACTAAAACGACTGAACCTCGTCATTACCACAATCATTTGCCCTTACTAATCTTCGGGGTGTGAGCTTCTCTTTAGAGTTAAAGGTTTTGGCTTATTATATTACCCTTCTTTTTTATGTTTGGCCCTGCCAATATGGCTCTACTCTGCCTGATGGAAAGTATAAACAGAATCCAAGAGTGGTGGTCACCATACTGCGAATGCAGACAATGCAACAACGCAGCATGGTGACCCACACCATGGTGGGCTAGTGATTCTTCTGCATCATTGGGCCTCCGGTCTCACACTCACCAACGAAACTCGACAGATCGATCGTTGTCATTTAACGTTGATTTTCTATGCGAGTGTAGTACCGCCCCAGTTGAGCCTGCGTTGCCCGTTCGTTCTGAAATCAGCGTGGCTCTACCTTGGAACCTTAGCCAGATGGATCGTTTTTTTTTCTTCGAGTCTTACTTCTCTTTTTTCTCTCTCTCTCTCTCTTCAAATTGTAGTAGTGTCTCTGTCAAATTCAAATTGTTGTAGATGCCGTAAGAGCCTAAGGCTCTTACGGCATCTACAACAATTTTAAAGGTTGTGGCGCTCTGTATGTGTATTAATAAAATTTGGTACATTTTGTTAGAAAAAAAAACAGATTTTCATCGTGGGAAAAAATATTGACTTAAATTTAATCGTAAACGAAGTCGATGGCGTAATTTAATATAACACATGCTGCCTGCGTAACTGCCTCGGTGGCGCAGTGGTAGCGTACGCGACTGCTGTTCTTGAGGTCTCGGGTTCGATTCCCCGGTCGGAACAAATGTTTGTATGATCTGCAAATATTTGTTTCGGAGTTTGGGTGTTTTCTATGTATGATATGTATGTATTTACAAAAAAAAAATATAAGTATTCATATCAGTCGTCTAGTACCCATAATACAAGCTCTGCTTAGTTTGGGACTAGATGGCGTTGTGTGTTAGATGTCCGAAATATTTATTTGTTATTTATTTATTACATGTGATATACGACCAATAAGTTATTGTTTTTTTTTGTTTTTAACCAATTTCTCCTTTTTATACCACTTATGCCATTACTTTTCATTTATTACTAGCTCTTTTTTCGACTTAACATGCTCTGCAGTGACTACTTAAATGGTTAGTCAACCCTTTAAAACATTGAAAAAGTATTAATCAAAGACACTCATTTCCCATTTACAATAACAGTTTAAGGGGTTAGAATAACACAAAAAAGTATATAAAATACATAGTGGGACGAATCATGATAAAACACATTTACATTAAAAGAACCAATGGTTTTGCAGAGAACGTTTCGTGAAATTTCCATTTGGTATGTGGCAGTTTGCCGAGCGAAATTATTAGTCGATTGTTTGGATACCCCGCTATTGTTACGACATAAATGTTACGTTTGCGTTCATTGTGTCGTAACGAGTTTTGTCGCTTGCATTTACATGCGACCACTGTACTGCTACAATTACTGTATGTTTGCTCTCAAGTTAACGCGGCATTCAACTGAAACTAGCAAGAATGTGACGTCATATTCGGGTAGACTTTTTATGACTTTTTTTTAAGACAATTTTGTATAGTGTTTAAAACTATGAGTTCTGTTAAATTTAGATTTTAATTTATTTTATTGAATCATTTTGATATAGGGTATTTTAATGAGTTTGGATGTAGTATGTATTAATAAGTATTAAGTGGTGTAGCAGCGGCGGTATCGCTGTGCTTAGAAGTTTGAACTTACGGACGAGTAGTTGCGATATCGAACCTCAGTGAGTGCACTATTAATGTGTACTCAATGAGTACACACTATTAATGTGTAACTATGTAGAAAAAAACACAATGGTTTGAATACTTATTTTGACTTGTGGTTGCGAATTTCGACCATAATTTCCTTAATAATATTTTTGAGACCATTTTATTTTTGCAAAATTTCATACTCCTCAGTTAGCATTATTTTAGCAAAAAAAGGGTAGAAAGTTTTTGCTTCACGTATCAATATCTATATTGATGTTTAAGTCACTGTGGTGTGCAAGCAACCAATCTACATATTATATTATTACTTGCTCATCTTTAAGTTTTTTTGTAAATCATCTTATAAAGAAAGACGAATAAATATAATAAAACAAAAATTGTTCCATTTTATAATTAAAGTTAACGTTTCTTCATAAGAATATAAAATTATGGCTCTACTGAAATACTAAGAAGCGGATCCTAGAAAGAAACTTAATTTACAGTTTCCTTTAAGATGCAATGCCCTTTCAGAAAGCGGTGCCCGGGGTGATGTAACTTTACATTTCGCCTTAAAAAGGCAAACAAAAAGTTCATAAAAATTCAGTCGAGAGCAGCGGTTGTCCTTTTTGGCCGCCGCCACCGCTTCACCAGCGGGCCGATGTAAAAGAGTCCGACAGAAACTTGTTCGAAGAAGTCGATTTAAGTTACGCAAGAAAAGCACCATAATTTCATTTTTATCAGAATTATTTACAAAACAATAAAAATACGGTGTGCCTTAAATATTTTTTTACACTAGGGACGATTGACATCGTTTCGTCGGAATTGTTTCACAAAATTGTTTTTTACAGCCAAAAAAGTTACAAACATTAGGGAATATAAAACTACAGTCTGTTCAGTCACGCTCCACAAAATACTTTCATTAAACTTAAGGGTTCGAATACAAATAAAACTTTAAAGACCTTATCCATGTTCGCTTCATTGATTGATAAATAAAGACTGTATATGTGCATGTCCTTAGATAAAAAATCCATTCTATTGAAACGTGAGATCCCATTATTGTCATAACAACGATCTCAGCCCGCAAGCGACAATCATTATTTTCACACTTAACAAAGTACTCCTCACATAAAAAACGTCCATAAGCATAAACTCCACGAATTATTCGATTCATTTCAAAGGAATCCTACTTAAAGGAACGCGAGACTAACTCAAAGCTTTTATATCTCGTTTCGAGGCGCCTTATTGTCTTCAGCGGTATATGTATTAAAGCTTGCTTTCTCTTGCGTAAATAAAATCCATCGGAAAGAGAAGTGTTTGGAAGCAAATGCAAGGGTAGCGGGTGTCTATCTAGGTGTAATGCCTCATGCGAGTGTCGGGGACAATGCAAAGTAGATTGAATTGGAAAAAAGACTTGAACAGAATGGCAGCTTTTGACACCCTAGGGAAAAAGGAAAACTCTCTCTGAAGGGTTAACAATGAGAGGAGTGTCCATAGATGTTGCCGCTTTGCAACATTGTGAAGCTCAGCTTGCGGGTTTATGTAGATTCATTCTCATATTATGTTGAAAAAAACTTTGCCTAAAACTTTTTACGTAAAATAAACAGCTACCTTTAAGTTTAATAAACGTGGAATGACAGTTTCGTAAAGGAAAACATTTTAGCAAGAATTTTGGTAGACATAACTTTTTAAACTATAAATAGGATGTCTGTGTTTTGTTTTAGGCATGTTATGTTTGCTTAACTTTTGTAATAGCTAATGTTAAAACCAACATTATGCTTGTAGTACTGTAAATTATTTTAATGATGTATGAATTTAAAATTTTAAAATAATGAATATGAATCTCGAATTCTTTACTTTGAACATATTGTATAAAACCTTAAAATTTTGTACATTTTACACTGCACTTACACTTAAAATTCAAGTTGCAACGTATCAGTAACTTTTGTAAATGAAAAGAAACATTTAAAAAGTGCTAGTATTTCATTTTATTTTATCATATCAATAATATATAAATAATATATAATAATAAAATAAAAACTAGAACACTAAATAACTCATCATTAGGCCTACAAATATTAATATATGTCATATGACTTCGAACTCAAACTTTTAACTGAATTAAATTTTTGAAGACTTATTGCTAGGCCGGTAGTCTAGCCAGTTTTGGCAATAAACCTATTAAACTATTGGTGATAAATCTTTTACGCATACATAAGTAGACAAAATGCTTTATATCCAAAACGAGCTTCAAATTTGAATCCACAATATTGTGTCAAATAGTACACAAAACAAACCCTCGTATTCTTATTATCTAGAAGGTTAGCGATTCAGTTAAAGGAAAACTTTTCAAAGTTCTCATGCCATTTTGTTCCTTTATTTCATTCTCGTTTTTACTCACTAGACGCTAATTTACACTTGAACTATTGAAATGAAACTTTATGTATAGAAAAATAGTTGAAACGTAACTGATACAAAACTAGAACAAGCTAATGGAAACACTTTAGGTATTTAGTAGTGGCGAGTTTACAGGCTTTGAATCGAGTTTTATTTACAATTCACTCAGCTAATGTTTGCAGTTAATTTTAAATGTCTGTATTCCATGTCAGTGATTATATGGAAAGAGCGTAATGCATTTATGAACATTTAATAATTAATTAAAGCGCGATCGAAGTTCAAAAGCATTTTTCGTTGCTTTATATAATATGATGGCAATAAAGTAGTTTAAACGTTGCGTTGATAGAAATAAGGTAGTAAAATAAAATGTATGTTAGAATAAATGTTTAGAACACTACTACCGGCAGTACCGAATATCCACCCAAATGAGAAAGATCGGAGACCTAATGATGTAGAAGCATCACTAGGCCGTCATAGTGTGGGTCACCATGTTAAATTGTTGCATTGTCTGCATCCGCAATGTGTATGGTGACCGCCATTTTTGGGTTTTGCTTATGCTTATCATCAGGCAGAGTAGAGCTACTTAGGCATTAACTCATAATTAATAATTTTCATTCTTTCTTAAGTAACGGGTACACAGAAGTGTACTCGTTCTATTACAAACACAGCAGTGTACCCGTTTGCTTACCTAATTTCTATCAGTCACTTGCAGTGGAAAGTATGGAGGAGGTATTATAGTTTATAATTCAGTGAATACCTCACACAGCTTTCGTAGTGAATTATTAAGGCCATACTCAAAAGATCAGACGCACTTTATTTCCTCAACAATACGCTTAAAGCTTTTCTTCACAACTTTAGTACAAATCTAAAACATGGACCATAAGCTGCTTACTTTGTAGCCAGTCTCGATAAAACTGCTAAGTTTATATATTCAAATACCTATGTAAATTCTAGCTAGGTTCAGATAATGTTCAAAGTGGAATAAAATAAAATACTTTATAGTGTAACCCTTATTTTAATGTTATTTGTTTTATATTTCAACAAATGAAAAAAAAAATCAAAGTTCGTTTTTATAGTATTATAGTAAGAAATAATGAACTGTGAGTAATTATTATTAATTTTTAGATTAAACTAACTGACCCAGCAAACGTCATTTTGCCATAAAAAATATTTAGGTGTATGCAAAATAGATGTTGTCTGATTTTCGGACATACCCAATATGCACACAAAATTTTATAAGAATCGGTCAAGCCGTTTCGGGGGAGTTCAACTACAAACACCGCGACACGAGAATTTTATATATTGGACTAGCTGACCGGGCAAACGTTATTTTGCCATAAAAATATTTAAGGATGGGTCACCCTTACCATTAAGGTGTATGAAAAATAGATGTTGTCCGATTCTCAAACATACCCAATATGCACACAAAATTTCATAAGAATCGGTCAAGCCGTTTCGGGGGAGTTTAACTAAAAACACCGCGACAGTTAAAAAATATTTGATTTTTGTATTACTATATCGTATAACTAGTATAATGTTCTTATGCGACACAGTAGAGTACAGAGGTTGGAAAATGTAACTTAACAAGTTATTGTGTGAATTCGATTTCTTTTGACTCGATTTAGTATTCCCAATTCATTCGATGACCGAAATATATTTTTTTATTTGAATAAATGCCTATGTATAAAGCGTGTATTATAGCTCATATCCTTTTATACCATCATCACAGTGTATAGTACTGTTTTTCACATTGCTAAGTATTTAGCTAGAACGTAGCCTGCAGAAATAATCAACACAAGACAACATCTCTTTATTGTAATTCTTAGCCTTTTCCGCTAAGTTTACGGAGTTTAATCAAAATGAGACCAACATAAAAAGTATTACTATGATGAAACAGTAAACGCACAATTACGTATATAAATATTCTGTGTTTAATGGTCCAAAATAAATGAACATTGGAGGTATTGGTACTCGTAATGATATACGGAAACTACTGGCACAGAACTTGGATAATTCAACAATTAAGTCATTTTTCAATGGCCCCAACCGTGTGTTATCGTAGCCTTTGTCACCGGTTATCGTGCCAAATAGTAGCCTTTGTCCTTCCTCAAAAATCAAAGTATCAATATGCCAATTTTCTATGAATCACGTACAGAGCTTTAGCCGTAAAAGCGGAACGAATAGACAGCCAAAGTTACTTTAGAATCTATAGTATTAATACAAATAACTCAATGCAAATAGTTTTATTTGCAGTTTTTGAATTATATTCTAAACATAACTACACAAAGAGAACTACGTATGATTTTATACCACTGTAAGAATATTATACGTAGAACCTTTTCATTTATATTGATTGGTAGCAATCAACGGTGATTATCCACCGTGAATTTCAAAAATTACCTGCTGTAAGTGAAGAACTAGCGAACGAATCACGTTATTTTTCCAACCAGTAACAACCGTGGATGCGCTCGTCTCACTGCTTCACAGTAAACTTAATAGTTAACGAACCAATTCCTTTGAAAAAAAAAGACTTTATTGGACGCTTTGTTGTTTTGTTTCGCTGCTTCAAGGGTCGAATGGTCCAATAGTTTATCTGGTTACCAAGACATTGGAAGGTACATCTTTCTTTTATTGTAGTATCTTACTTTCTATTATAGTAAAATGTTTGTAACTAACTATTAATATTATTATATTTTTTTTATTTTTTTTATTTAACTAACGCAGGCGTACTACAAATATATGTGTCTACTTTGGATCGCTTGGTCACACAGAGTGCAAGTTTCTTTTTTAATTTGGTTCAACATTGTATTGATTTAACGTGACTAACGTGCTACCTAGCATACATGTATTATTTGAAAGTTTATCCCTAAAATTTTCTTTAACATGCGTACAAAACAATCAATTCTTTACTTATTAATATATGGATGTGTAATTCAATTAAAACAGTTGTTTAACCACGAATATGTGACTATCTAGTTTCAGTCACAGTTCATTATGCACCACAATACAGTCTGTTGATTACTTTGAACCGCAAGTCACTGCGGCGGATGAACCTATCAACGACTTTAATAAGGCGGAACTATTGTTCTACCAGTGTTTGTATATATGTACATATAGTAAACTTGCATGAAATGTATCACGTATCTGGAAATAGGATTAATTATTGTTAGGTAACTAATTTAATTCGAACTCTATATACGTAGGAACGCGGTCTTTTTTAACTATTAATCACAAATTTTCGGCTTCCTGTTACACATTTTCATACTCTTTTTTTATCTCACATTTAAGAAATCAAACGATATATTAATGAACTAGTTATTGGCCACAGCTCCACCCGCGTTTATGTCAGTTATCGCGGCAAAAAGTAGCCTGCGTGTTATTTTGATTTATAAGCCATATTACTGTTAAGTTTCATCTAAATCCGTTCAGTACTTTTTGGGTGAAAGAGTAAGAAACATCCACCCATCCATACTTACAAAGTTTCGTTTATAATATTAGTAAGATAAAATATGTCAGACGTTGATCAAGTAGTACAACAAAAAATAATAGTCATAAGAAAATTACTGTAGTAAATATATTTAGTATAGAATAGCCAATATCTACAACAGTAATGATTGAATTTTATAAAAAAAGTAGTGAGGTCTCCTTCCAGTTCTCTGATTAGTTACGGGTGAATACAGAATATTATTTAGTACGGTTCAAAGTGGAGAGAATTATTCATAAATTGAAAAAAAAACATAAAAACGAAAAAAAAAACACGGCTTCACAGAAAACCGGTGTGAAATAGTGCTTGCGCGGTGTTTCACTAAGTGAGTGAGGATACCGGAGGCCCATTACCCAAACCCCCTCCCCCTATCTCCCCTCCCTATCCGTCAAAGGCCGGCAATGCACTTGTGACGCAGGTGTCCATGGGCGGCGGTAATCGCTTACCATCAGGCGATACGTCTGCTGGTTTGCCCGCCTATTCCATAAAAAAAAACTATTAAGATTTTTTAGAATCTTGTTCATCATCATCTTTTTACTCTTTGGGGGAGTTTGGAAGGATGAATGAGCCTCTAAACTAAACTGTAGACAGTGTAGACGGACGGGTGGATAGACAGAAACTGTGACATTTCTTTAACTGAGTATGGAGTTCTAAACTTTAGAAGACGAAAAACTTTAATATATACCTACTACAAAATTCAGAACGACAAGGTGTACTATAATATTCAAGAGTAATTAACACGAATAAATATTCTAAGCCTTACTCTATATTAGAATTAGTTAGAGTATACGAGTATTAATTCAGATTCATATTCGTATATTTACATTTGAAGCTGTACTAATAAATCTTCGTTGCAGATGAACGTTTGCTTGTGCATAAACTATTAATTTGTTTGTTGTGAGAATACCTTAGTCAAAAATAATGAGATTATACTCAGAGTACAAAGAACTCTTCAAATTGAAGGTGACTGACTGACTGACATAAGACTTAGCCTGGCCATAGATTTTTGACTCAAGAATGGCCTAGTGATTTTAGTGCTTACCTAGCTTCCTTTTATCATGAGTTTTGTGGTCCGATCTCTACATTACAGCCACCCACACCAGATGCGCCACGAGTGCGTTGCCGGCCGTTTGACAAGGAACATACGTTCTACCTCTATAAATAAATAAATATTTCGGACATCTAACACACAACGCCATCTAGTCTCAAACTAAGCAGAGCTTGTATTATGGGTACTTATATACTTTTTTTGTTAATACAGACATATTATACACAGAAAACACCCAAACTCCGATACAAATATTTGCAGATCACACAAACATTTGGTCCAACCCGGGAATCGAATTCGAGACCTCAAGAACAGCAGTCGCGTACGCTACCACTGCGACATCGAGGCAGTCTTAATAACACACAACTGGGCATGAAAAGTAAAAATTATTTAAAGCCATACTTGTCTATTTAATTTATGCATTCAATCCACCTTTGAAACTATAGCAAAGAATAATAATGTTAATAATTGATATACTCAATTACTGCTAAGTATTTTAAGTTGTTAAGGCAAAGTAGAAATATTTATATAATAAAAGATAGTGAATCGCAAAAATTAATAAAACTCTAATAAAACACTATCAGAATTGTTTAGCAGATATATCGATACGATACAACAAACAATGAAGGTCTTCAGATTAACGAGCCCGATATTGTGTTTCTCCTTACCGAAGGGTGTGTTTTATTCGTGCATAACTTTTATTACAACTTTTTATATCTTTGTTTATGTATTATCTGAGAGGTTTTGTATTATAGTAAGCAATAATGAAGTATGAGTAATCGTTGATTTCGAGAGTAAACTACAATACACTTGCAGAAAGTTAAATGTACATAAATCAAATTCGAAAATAGGTTACTCCTAATTCTAAAGTTATTTTTTATAGATCGGTAGATTAGCAATTTGTTTAATGTAAAATGGATTATTGTGATTTAATCGAATGATTTATTTTCTATCGTTAGATTTGACTATTGTGATATTACTATAACGCTTAACTAGTACAATTTTTATGCGACATAGTAGAGTATACAGGTTGTTAAATGTAGCTTACAATTGACTTTGATGGTTATACTAATCAAATCTATAATCTGACTACATTCTACTAATATTATAAATGCGAAAGTTTGTAAGGATGGATGGATATTTGGATGGATGTTTGTTACTCTTTCACGCAAAAACTACTGAACGGATTTGGATAAAACTTTACAGTAATATAGTAATAACACATAGGCTACTATTTGCCGTGATAACCGACATATATGCGGGCGGAGACGCTGGCAACAACTAGTATATAATATGTACCCGTGTTAGTGGGTTTGACTACATATAATCAGTGAGTATTTTCCACATAATAGGATAGTTCACTTTTAAAATTTCAAAGATTTTTTATTCAGGCTTGGGAGCATTCGTGCATTTAAGTTTTCGATTTCCGGGTTTTGTCTATCGATATTGGATTTTGGAAAGGGAATACTCAGTATGTGAAATCAAAGAGTTTGGAAAAATGCTCAATAGGTAAAATGAAACCTCTTTCTAAGGCCATCGTTTTGGATTTACCTTGAAGTAAATGTAATTTGTAACCAAACATTAATTCATTTTGTGCATGGTGTTCTTTGTCGTTATATTACAAGTAATATTTGTCCAGTCCTACGGTTCACCGATAACCGTATGAAATATTTTTGTCGAAATATGTTTTTTGTCTTTTTTTTTAATTCTAATTAATAATATTAATAATAACGTCGTTTAAAAAAACACCGACTTCGAAAACCAAAATTGATAAATTAATAAATAAATATAATAAACTCGATCATTCTTTAAGAGCCAAAATATGTATTTATGAAAGAGATCTTACATTCAATATTTTCTAAAACTTCGGTGACTTGTTTTTACTTAGTTTTATCACTGATACAATATACTAAATGTATTTAGTTCAAGAATATTTTAATTGCTTTTCGTAAGTTGCTTCCTACTTCAAGAAGGTAACATTCATCTTTTGAACTCCAAAGATATGTTAAGTGTTAATATTACACATATAGTATCTTGTTTGAGTTAATATTTGTAAAACATATTCCACCGAATCAAAATCTCTTCAACTATTTAAAGAGAATGAATTAAATTATTTTCGAACGGCAGAACATCTTTAAACAATTCATTGTTTTAAAAACCATAGTTAGTTTGTAATGAACTATATTAAAAAATAATAAGAGATTTATAAATAACATTGACATTTTCATATTATAAACTAGCGATCCGCCCCGGCTTCGCGCGGGTGGATGTCAGATGCACCCATCGACGACACGATTCGTGCATTTTAAATCTGTAATATCTTTGAATTTATTCATTTAAATAACATACTGGGAAGGGCCATATTGGTCTATATTAAATGCACAATGTATTTATGGTAGTTATTGGAATTAATGCTGTATTGCTTAAAATCACTTCTTAAATAAGCCATTATTTCTCGTACAAAGAAAGGAATAAAAATGGTTATTGTGGGTTATCCCTAAGAGTTAGATATATACAATTGTGATTTTTTGTACACCTTTTTAAGGTGTATAATACTGTAGTATATTATTTTGATCTATCTCGTTGGGTTCAGCTAGCATTTGCAATGTAAGCGCAAAAAAGTGTTTATTTTCGACATCACATTAGAAACCTCTAAAATTTTCAGTGTTTGGCTACTATTTATATTATACATGTATTATACATATAAACCTTCCTCTTGAACCATTCTATCTACTAAAGAAAACAGCATCAAAATCCGTTGCGTAGTTATAAAAATCTAATTATTTATAGGGACAGACAGACAGCGGAAGAGACTTTGTTTTATACTATGTAGTGAAGTATGAAATTAAGGTACTTTTTGATAATAGTCAAAATATTAGTATGTATACACATCGTTTAAAGCTTTAGTGCGATTAATTTAAAAATAGGTACAGCTATAGTTTACTATATGGTGCATCAGCGATGCAAAGTTGACATCAAACAAATAAATAAATCATCGCAAGTACAAACTCGATCACATTACTGCCCAATTGACATTTCTAAACAATGGGGCCACAGACAATTTAATAGATACACAGTTATATACTCCAAACTTATAACACAATTTTTGGTCATGAGTTATAAAATGTCACAAAGGAACTGTATAAATATCTATGATATATTACGTATGTTAAACCGTTTCACAAACATAAAAGGGATTTCAACCGTTATATGTCGTGTTTAATGTCAGAATCAATTGTTTACCAATTAAGAAAGGTACGAGTCGATAAACAAGCGTAATAAACTAACCTTTTCTCTCCCTGCCGCCATCATGCCTAAACACTATAGGCCGGTTGTGTTCTCTACGCCACATCACAGTGGGCGGCGGAACCCCGGTAGCAGTACACGTCAATCTTATACTGCCACCCTCTTGTGCCGAGCTGCCCTCCGTAACCGTGTCCACTATATCCGGCGGAATTACCACCGACAGATGACCCATCTGGCAAAAATAATTACACTGTTATCCAGAGGGAAAACGTATAAGAAAGGGTTGAGTTATGTTGTTGTAGTCTTACGAGTTACATTATAGATTAATAATATTTATTGATATAGTATTCATGAATTGTTGGGTCGAGGTTTTGGAATTGACTATATTACGGGTCAAGCGCGTCTCACAAGTTTTATTTACGTTCTTGAGATTGCAAAATGCTATGTTAGTAATAATGAGTATGTTCGTCAATGAATCGTTCAAGGTGCTTATAACGTACATATATAAGGCACACATACAATTTATGGAGTGTATCATTGAAAGAATGGAGATACGCGTTCTTTCATTTAATATGTCGAGGAGGACTGATTGAGTATGATATTTGAGGATTAAAAAGGTTTAAACTCCGTTTTACCGACTACAATGAAAATCCTTTTCCTTTGAGGATTTTTGTGATCGTGGAGGGATTTATATTTCAACATTTAAATAATTTGCGGAACTGTCGAGCATCAGCATGCTATCATTGAATGATAAACTATACAATTATTTATACCAGATGTAGAATTTTTTCTATTACGCTCGGGAATAAAGATTTGGTCCGTGAGGGGTAGTAATAGTTTTGTAAATCTATTGAATAAAGATAATTGAAAGAAAATATTGCTGTTGTGTGTGGACGTGACTATCTAGATTTGTTAATTGAATCAATGGAATCATTTCCTTAGTAGATA
Organism: Spilosoma lubricipeda; assembly: GCA_905220595.1. Taxonomy (NCBI): domain Eukaryota; kingdom Metazoa; phylum Arthropoda; class Insecta; order Lepidoptera; family Erebidae; genus Spilosoma; species Spilosoma lubricipeda. The sequence goes on along the minus strand of HG992285.1, from coordinate 9,233,658 downwards.
TTGGAAATGAATTAGAACGGAAATAAGAGGTAGTAGAGTCACGCTTATTTCAGCACGAACGGGCCGGCTCGACCGGGGTGGTACTATCCTCGCACAGAAAATCAATGTAAAATGATAGCGATCGTACTGTCGTGTTTCGTTGGTGAGTGCGAGACCGGAGACCCAATGATGTAGAAGCATCACTAGCCCGCCATGGTGTGGGTCACCATGATGCATTGTCTGCATTCGCAGTATGGTGACCACCACTCTTGAATTCTGCTTACACTTTCCATCAGGCAGAGTGGAATCATTTTGGCAGGGCCAATCATAAAAAAAAGTCTACGTATACTAAATTGAAGCACTAAGATATGTTGGCGTCTTTGACCCGATGGCCGTGTGCTTACAAACGTGGTGCTTATATAAAGTATTTTGTGAGATCTGAAAGATAATATATTAATAATATCGCAGCAAATTCTTGTCTTTGTGACAAATATGTAGGTAATATAGTAGAAAGTTTAAGTAATTTTTTGTTTGTAAATTTTGGGTTCCTGGCTAAATATTTAATGAAAATACAACATAGGCTTTAGTTTTTTAACTATTAATAAATATCTACGTAAATAAAAGTAGTATTTTAGAAAATTTACTGTTGTGTCGAAATATTTAAGAAAGTTGCTTACCTGACTTTTCATAGGATCTGTGTTGACCTGGCACATGTACGTGCCGGAGTCATTTGCTTGGACGTTGCTTACATGCAGTTTCCACGTATTGTGGTTATTGTACGTAACGCTGAGACGAGGATTTAAAGCCACCATGTTTGTATGTATAGCCAAAATCGCCTTCGAATCTGACTTAATCCACGCCACCTAAAACAATAGTTTGATTATTACACCATTTCGGTAAGCTTTTTTGGATTTAGTATTCCTTGGTGCTGTTATGAAAATATTGATGAAACACTACAAAGAAACCTAATCTATGTAGAAATTTGCATTTCTTTTAATAGATTTAAAAGGATAAAAAGAGACGATATCACACTCCTCTGAGTTCTATTTAACAATGCAATTAGAGCGATTTCTAGGAAACAAAGTGGTCTTTCTCGTTGCATACGAGTATAAAATTTCATTTCATATTCAGGATTAACGCTATAAATCGCTCGTATTTCCCTGGGGTTCCTGTGAATTTTAAATCGTTTGTATTGTTCACAGTGGAGACGAAACTTAATGTGACTTAAACGCTGTAGCAAATGTAAAACTGAGAGTACGATACGTGAAATTGTAGAGTTTCACCCGAGGAATGCAGGCGCCTCATCCGCGCCGCTCCCGAGCATTTTTCATGTGACATCTCGCTTTGTTGTGGTTGGAAAATAAATTAGTAACAATTTCATTGTTTGCGAGAATTATTCTCAGCGTGTTACAACGTAAGTATCGCTAGTGCTCACCGGGTGAATGCGCACTCTTGTTTCTATTACCACTATTATTTGCAATCTTTTGTTACTGTAAGTCGTCGCTTATTATTTTATGTTTACGTGCTACTTTAGGTTTCGTTTTATGTTTAAATTTGTATTATAAATAGTAGTTTGTGCTGATGTGTTGCATTTACCTTCACGACTTACTTCTAATTGATTTCGATTATTTAACGACATTTCAGAGTACATACTATAGCGTTCGCCGAAATAAAATTTAGATTATCAAATGTCCTAGTGGCTTATAATTTAAAATTAGTAATATATTGAATGCTTTATAATATCCATATCTTATCACAAAATCATGTAGGCTGCAACAATTAAATCCGGGTTTGAAATCAGTACAGTTACCAAGAGAATGTAACCAGATGATAAAAAAAATACATTAAGTTTACGGTACTGTTATAACATCTAAAATTGTTAATGTAGAAATTTTGATGGCTTTATGACAAAAAAGCGGCCAAGTGCGAGTCGGACTTGCCCATGAAGGGTTCCGTAGCAGCAAGTAATATAATATATTTTTTATAATATTTTTATATTTGTGTTCATTTAATGAAAGGTAAATTGCGGTTTACGAATAATAACGTATTAAAAAAAAACTACTTACTAGATCTCGTTCAAACCAATTTTCGGTGGAAGTTTACATGGCAATATACATCATATATTTTTTTTAGTTTTATCATTCTCTTATTTTAGAAGATACAGGGGAAATACATTTTGCTACTTTGGAATAACTTTGGTATGTCTCGTGCAAACTATTCAGTTTAGAATAAAATATTTTAGAAACCTCAATATCATTTTTGAAAACCCATCTATCCATAGATACCACACAAGCATGGGTTTTATAAAAAAATATTTTTTTGAGTTTCAGTTCTAAGTATGGGAATGTAGACCCCCAAAATTTATTGTTTTTATTTTCTATTTTTGTGTGAAAATCTTAATGCGGTTCACAGAATACATCTACCTACCACGTTTCAATATTATAGTTCTTATAGGTTCGGAAAAAAGTGGCTGTGACATGCGGACGGACAGACAGACATTACAAATCCATAAGGGTTCCGTTTTTTGCCGTTTTTTTGGCACAGAACCCTAAAAATATTGCTCAATAGTCGATTATGCTTTATTACCTACATCTGATTTACATTAAAATATACAAAACTTCAGTCTTTAGTTTTATCTTGACATCTTATTACGAACTAAAAATAGTCTTCTTATCTCGCTAAAAATGAATCTATCTTACAATCGTTTCCAATCGCGATGGTATTTTACGATTCCGAATGTGGCGTAAAGACCGGAAAAATCGTTTGATAAACTTTAAATTGCTTTTGAAGACGAAGATCCTTCAAAAGCAATTGTGTACCGATTTTTTAACAAATTTAAGCGTCTTCAAACTTGACTGACAAAAAAAATAATTATGCTCCTTTCACGCGTTTTGTCAAAGAAAACATGTCATATACTTAAAAAAAAAAGCAAAGAAATGAAAAACAAAATTGAAATTAAAACAACTATTTTCAGTCTGATTAGTTGTTCTATGATACGATATGAAACGTGCTCTTTAGATTTAGCATGATAATTTTCTAAATGACAAACATGAATAATAAAATGAAGACCGAGATTTTATTCTGAGTAGCAATATTGAAGTCTTATAATTAAAATACCACTCCCGTATTAGGAGTATACATCCTGTGTCGCGGGTGACTTTACAAACATACATGAAACGGACACAAAATAAAAAATAAAATATTAAAATAAAATATTTCGGACATCTAACACACAATGCCATCTAGTCCCAAACTAAGCAGAGCTTGTGTTATGGATACTAGACAACTGATATAAATACATATATACTTTTTTTGTTTGTAAATACATGCATATTATACATAGAAAACACCCAAACTCCGAAACAAATATTTGTAGATCATACAAACATTTGGTCCGACCCGGGAATCGAACCCGAGACCTCATGATCAGCAGTCGCACACGCCAACCGCTAGACCAACGATGTATTTACAAAAAAAATATGTATAATATGTATTTGTATCAGTTGTCTAGTACCCATAACACAAGCTCTGCTTAGCTTGGGACTAGATGGCGTTGTGTGTAAGATGTCCGAAATATTTATTATTATTATAATTAAATAGTATTTTATATAATAATCTCAATTTTTCTAGTACTAATATTGTGTGAGTTAAAACCCAGAAGGACAGTCAAAGTGATAAAAGTACACAGCGTAAATATAAAAAGTCTCGTTAAAACAGCTTAACCCTTAAAGCAGAATACATCAGAGCTTACAAACGAAGTGTTTCATTATTCACAGACATATTACATTCTCTATGAAAATGCAATACAAGAGTCAATAAAGTTTCCTCTCATATCGTATGTTCATAAAGTTGTAAAATGAAAATATAAGCTTAGACGATCTATTTACCCGACTCCGGCAAAGCCAAAGGAGGGTTATGATTTTGACAGGCTATGTATGCATATTCATTTCTTCCCTTATAGCTCCTTAACTACTCATTATAACTGGACAAATGAGGTGTCATTAAAAGCGTCTTGATTATCCGCTGGTTATAGGCTATATGACGTGTCACTGAATCTACTGTGGCGCCCTCTAGCCGACATAAAGTATTGTATTAAAAATAAAATTTTAGATAAATATGTCGTGTTTGGTATCATTGGAAAGGGCTACATGTACATGTCAAAAATATATAATAATATATTAGCATTTGCTTGTGACTTTGTCCGTATTTATTCGATAAGTGTGGTATTTCTATGGTATACTTGTTTGTTCCTTCATTCTTTCTAAACTACTAGTCAGCATAAGACAATTGGGGTATATAAGTATTGTTTGTGTTGTGTAAATAAGTATTGTTAGAAGCGTCTTGATCGTTCGCTGGTATAGGTTTTATGACGTGTCACTGAATTCAATGTGTGACTACGGCTTTTGAAACTTGTTTCATGCATTTTCAGCGTAATTTTTTGTCGCAGTTGGGTTTTAGTTTTAACTTTTTTTATTGGGTATTCAGTTTCAGTATTTTCTGAGGCTTTACTTCTCGATGACAGTGATTTTAATAATAAGATACATTTACCACTATAATTATTATTCTTAACACCACTCAATTTTCACATATTCCGTAGGACCTTACTAGTAACGTGCCTATTAAGCATTTAAAATTTTTCGCAGTTTATTTTGTAAATTCGCTTTTTAGTAAAAAAAGCAACTTCACGTTTTTTGCTGCTTTTTATATCTTGTTATATATACGTGTGTGTATATAATTTTAAGTTATAGAAAACGAATTCATCTACAATTACTTATCCTGCATAAAGATTGTATGTGACATAAGTTGAAATAAATTTTGGGGTTTGGTATAAGGGTTAAGATTTAAATAAAAAAAAAGTCGTGTGGTGTCGTAGGACACCAGATAGGAACGAAGTCCCTTATCCATTCAAATAAATAAAATTCGAGTGACTGTTTTTAATAAAATAAAAATAACAGCTTTTTACTAAATGCGTATGTATGTATACACGGTACATATACCAAAAATGTAGTTAAAATATTTTTTGGCGGCCTGTCTGTTTGTCCCAGGTAAGCTCTGGAACGGCTGGACCGATTTCGACGGGACTTTCATCAATAGGTAGCTGATGATATAGGGAGTAACTTTGGCTACTTTTTTTTAGACTCGCTTCACCCCGCGGTTTCACTCGCGGTACGACAATAACTGCGGGGTTCAGCTAATCATAAAATATAATAATACGTCCTACAACTTATAGATGGAGCTATACAAATTTTTTTGTCACGCTCTTTAAAAACCACAAAATTATCTTAAAACCTTTTTTTTTAAATGGTTTATAAAATCTATATAAAAAAATTAAATTGGAGTGTCTGTTTGTAATATTAAAACATCCACTTTTTACTTAATGCATATGTATACAGAGTGTCCCAGAACTCAACGTCAAGCCGAAACGGGGTGACATGATTGATTGTAACCATCATGAGAAAAATAAAAAAAAAATCTATACAATGCAGTTTGAAAAATATGGGAATTGAAAAAAACCTAGAAATTTGGTCAAACTGTAACCATTTTTCGGTTTTTGTGGTTAATTTTTATTATTTTTGTTCATTTAAACTTTGGAACCGTAACCTTAAATAACATTTCTAGAATCACAGTCAAAGTTAATTATACAGTTTCAACAAGTTTCCTAGAATTAAGACTATTTGTAAAAAAAAAAAAAATAATTTGTCGAATTTGAAAGGCCCTCCTTTAAAAAAATGTACTAGAGTGCCTTGGCAAGTACCATTAAAAGTTGGCGCATTTAATCAGGATTGTAAAATGGTACAATAATTGTTAGTTTCATACTATAAAAAACGAGTAAAAATATAAAAACCTCAAGTAACCCGATTTATCCTAACCCATTGTACTCAGTTGAAATGTTTCTTAGTCGCACAAGCTCTTGGTAACTTGGTGGAGTGACATTTCACATTTGACAGCTGAGGCATTTTGACAAGAACTAGTGTAGCCATTACAAACTACTTATTGCTACTATCGGTATCAAACACACACATATATTGCAATTTAATAGAAAGCTTGTAAAATACGAACAATTTAAAGAATGTCCGGATTAAGCAATCACACACCCACATTCAGCCACTAAGAGTGGCGGCAATATATTGGAGTCTTATTTTTCCTGTGTTTTTTTTCATTACTAAAGAAATCTTAGTATTACAAGGTCATATATTATTAGGACAAAAGGTGTTTTGTAAAGGTGATATTACAAGTATAAGGTGACTTGAGACGCAAGTAAAGGTTATCAGGTGAAGGGAACAACAACGAGACTAGAATAGCCGACAGTATAGGTGTGAGAAATAAATTAACGTTTCTCTGTAATTCCATCACAATTTAGCATCACAACGAAACATCCAACAGAGAGAATCACAAAATTTAGATAAATCAGGTAACGTGAAAGGTTATATTTTGGGTTCCATAAACGATTATTCTCTATAATATACCTTTGTTTTATTCTAGATGTAGTCTTTAATCTGAATTTTGTAAAATAGGTTAATATCGATTTTTGTTTGCTATATTTCTGTGATGAACATCCTACTTTCTACCTGATAAATATTATAAATGCTATAATTTGTAATTATATTTCACGCAAAAACTACTGATCGAATCTATATGAAACTTTACAGCAATGTAGCTCATACAGCAGAATAATACATAGACTACTTTTTGTACCGCTACACCGATTTTATTAAATTTTTCATGAAGATACTTTGATTCTTGGGAAAGGACAAAGGCTACTCTTTACCGATGCGATATAACCGACATACATGCGGTTGGCGCCACTAGCAAAAAATTGTATTATACACGGTGCTCCCGTAGCCCGGCGCATGATCTTATTTTATACTGTCTGAAGCCTGTGGACCTTGTGTTTCCTAGCGTGTGCGAATGCTACGCTGCTGTACGTCATGATTGGTCATACGCATGATGTGTATCGGACTTTGTTTTTCAACTATAGCTTGGAACGTGCGTTTAGCAAGCTATGTAGCTAACCTAACACAAATCAGCCCACTTTCGGACTGTCTCAATGTGGCGGCCGAAGGATAAACGATTGTTGAGTGTGATACCTAGGTACTTGGTCTGCCTAGCACAAGGGATAGACTTATCAAACATTTTGATCTGAGGGACCTTAGAGGGACTAAGGGCACCGAGTTGCGCCATCTCTTGCGAAACAGCACAGCCTGGCTCTTCTCGGGGTTGACCTCCATCCTCCATTTTTTAAACCATGCGCCTAGATTGTTGGCTGCGGTCTGGAATTTTCTGGCTATTGACGAAGGGTACCTATATATTACTATCTACTCCTAATCTACCTGTATATTATTATGACTATGTCGCTCAATAATAAGATTTAGAGTCTTCTCATTCTAAAAACCAAAACAAGGAAAGGAGCAATTTTATATTCATAAACACAATCTAATTTGACTTTATCGTAAGAATGAAAGGAATAATGCATAATACTTTTTTTTTTTTTTTAATTATCTCTTACCTTAAAACAGCGAAACCTGTTGGAATCAAGTACTTACTTAACACGAACTTTACAATATTTACGTTATGTAATTACTTTTTTTAACGGATAATAAAAATGTAAGAGATCAAGTCTGTCCATTAAAGAATTTTTTTTTGGGGAGAGCGCTCTGATCTATACTGAAAAAAAAACTATTTTTTTTTGTTTAATTTTTGCCTGTCTGTCTTTTGTAACTTGGCCACGCATCATGCCGAAACATCTGGATGGATAAGCATATGTACCTACAATTTACTTTTTTATTTGTTAGGTTGTTAGGTAACCTACAATTTATTTGTTCGGTTATAGTATAGGCGTAAAAATATAAAATATAAAGATTTAAAGATATGATAGCAGTTGGCACGAAACAAACTCGCACTTGTCTTTTCTTTTATTTTTGTATATAATATACTTAATGTTTAAATGAGTCAAATCAGTAACATCTCCGAGATCTGTTACGAGATATGTACCTAAGAATTATTTCGGTTCAATCAAAACATTATCATCATGTACATATAATATGCATTATATATTGATGTTATAGTAAACGATCGAGATACCTAACGACAATATTAATTAGGTACTATGCTAACATGATATTTGGTCTATTCAAATGAGATCTCGAATTGCACAATTATGTAATACTAGTTGTGGCCCGCGGCTCCGTCCGCGTATATGTCGGTTATCGCGGCAAATAGTAGCCTATGTGTTATTTTAATGTTTTAACTATATTACTGTAAAGATTCATCCAAATCCGTTCAGTAGTTTTTGCGTGAAAGAGTAACAAACATCCATCGATATATACTTACAAACTTTCGCGTTTATAATATTAGTATAGATTACATATATATTGTACTAGTCGACCCACGCAACCTCGTTTGCGTCTCCTATTGCCCGTTGCGTGATAATTTTTACCCGTTTTCGAAATGTTTTTCATTGTTGCTCCACTCCTATTGGTCCGAGCGTGATGATAAATTGTTGTTGCGTGTTTTCTATGTATAACATGTATGTATTTACAAAAAAAGTATATAAGTATTCATATCAGTTGTCTAGTACCCATAACACAAGCTCTGCTTAGTTTGGGACTAGATGGCGTTGTGTGTTAGATGTCCGAAATATTTATTTATTTATTTATATATAGCCTATATATAGCCTTCCTCGATAAATGTACTATCCAACACTGAAATAATTTTTCAATCGCTAATCTCAGGACCAGCGGTTCCTGAGATTAGCGTGTTCAAACAAACAAACAAACAATCAAACTCTTCAGCTTTATATATTAGTATAGATACCGTAAGGTCGGATTATTTTGGCTAATTTTGACGTATATTTTTAGAAATTTCTCTGGAGTAGAAGCTCTGACTGACTTTTTAGGGTTATTACGGTTTTATTTGGTAAACAAGGATGTTATCTAGTAATTAATAAAAATAAATATTTAAATGTATTAGTATTCTATTTTTACGATAGATAAAATAACGAATAAAATGTGAATCGAACATGTGCCTCAAATATTGATATAATATATATATAAATATATATATTATTACTAAGTAATTACTTACTAAGTAATATTAATACTTTCTGTCATATCAAACATGGTCTGTGACTCTTTTTTTCTTTAAAAATATAAATCTCGCACTCGTTAAATATCCTAAGTTACTAGGGACTTTATAAACATTTATGTAATGGACATAAAGAACACAAAGACTCCGAAAAAGGATTGCGAATACTCAAAGTACACACAAAGTACTGTCTCACTTAGGGATCCAACCTACAACACGCGCAGTAGGAAAGTATTTGCATAACTTGCGATTAATTTAACCACAAGCGTGTCTACGCTAATGTTTCCTGTATAAAAAAATAAATAAAAAAAAAACAAAAGTTCAGCATGTTTCGTTTGTATGTTGAAGCTTTGGATACACCAGTGTAGAGAAATGTTGAAAGAGCAATGTTCAATCTCAATTAGTTTGCTTTTGATGCAATTGCAAATGAATGCCTGTATGTTTTCCAACTAGTTTTTCTTTCACGAGCTTCATCAATCAATTTATGAATGTAGAAATGTTTGCAAATGTTGATGTTAAAAAGTGTATCTTATGAGTAAATGAAATATGTGATTTTTCTTGTAAGTACCACCTTACAAATGTCAAACAGGTATTTTATTTCTAAAGTCCATTGAATTAAGTTTTTTTCATCAGAAAATTATAAACAGAAGCAAATAATCAATTTATGAGCAGTTGACTTTATGCAATGACGGCACGGTGGACCTAGTGGTTTTAAAGCGGTTCTACTGCGCCAAGTGTTGTGAGTTCAACTCCCACATGAGAAAATACACTGTGTGATCCACAAAATGTTTTTCTGAATCTTAGTGTCCGTTTCATGTATGTTTGTAAAATCTCACGTGACACAGGATTTAAACATTATTTCTGTCTGTCAATGGGCTTTTTGGGAAATCTTATTTGAAAACGAATATAAAACGACTGCACTAGACGTCAAATCGAGCATGAAATAAGTCATCCATACTTGGTTGCATACCACTTTCAGTTCATCCATCATAAAGTTCGTGATGTGCTACGTGCCTTTGCCGTTTTGCCGTTTCTACCCCAATATGTATAGAAATACACATATTTCGGTAGGAAATTTTTAATGTTAGTCTGTTTTCACTATTAATCATTTCCAAGTTATTTTTGGGATATCCAACAGACAGATATTTTTATTATTATCTTTTTTGGAATTGGAGTAACCTATGTCCAGCAGTGAACGGTGATAGGCTGCTGATGATGATGACTTACTTTGACTTAAGGTCCTATGTCCCCTAGATGGGTCAGACGTCCACAGTGCATCGCCATCGCATTCTGTCTTGAGCTTCTCGCTTGATTTCACTCCAGGTCTTGCCAATGGCCTTCATGGATCACGTTTGTAAAATACTAAGTGTGGGCGCCCACCGAAGTCGACAGAGAGTCTTCGACAAAACAGTTTGTTGAGGCTCGACTAGGTTACCGTAAAAAGCGTTGTGTTAGGTGGGACCATCGCACATCAAGGCCGTTTCCGACAAACAGTCTCCGATGAAGTATAAATAAATAAATAAAAAAAAGTAAACAAACATTCTTTAAAGACGTAATATTCCTGAAATCAAATCGTCCCTTCTCCCTCTTCAACCGTTTGTTCGGTCTCATGCGATGTGCACAAGACAACAGTCAAAAACCGCTGACGGTCTCGTCGAAAACCGTTTCAGTGTGCGCCCGGCCTTAAGAATAATCCACGTAAATATACAGAATATTAGTATTAGTAGCTCTTGCTAATTTCAATATCAAGTTAGTGAAGATACCCATCGGTTACCTGAAAGCACATTAAGCAAAATGTATTCAATAGACTTAATACATTACCGGACATTATTAAGTACAGGTAAAGTCGGGTTTCTTTGTCTCTAGAGGGTAACTTTGGCTCAAATAAAAAATAAGTTTTAACTTCCCACCTCGTGGCATCAGTGTCATTTATCGATTTAGTTTCAGTCGGCATCGCCAGATGGTGCTTCCGTGCGCCTGGTTCCGAAAAGATCCAAGATGGGTTTCCAACCTAAAGCCGCCATTTGCATTTCGGGCGTGTGTTATATGAAACGTTTGTTATTCTCGTCTGCAAACTTTCTAATGTAACGGAGTTTTTAAGGTTTTATTTAACATTACATGTAATCCGGGTCAGGAATATATTTAGGAGTAGAATAGTTATGGAAATGATTAGTTTTTTACAGGTTTAAGTAACGAAAGATTAAATATTAAGTGTAGGGATTCTTTGACTCACAAATTCGGGTAACATTGACACAAGAGTCAATGTGAATACCTGTCTAAACCTTAGCCAATAAATTATTTTTATTGATCGTTTATTGCTTTCATAGGAAAAAATGCCTCAATGGAAAGCTGCTGCAACCTATAAAATTCCATGGTGTACCATAAAAAACAAATTAAAACAGAAGTTTGGTAACAAACTGGGCAACCCAACAATATTTACCGAGCAAGAGAAGAGTACGTTTGTTGCTCACATCACGGCACTTTCAGAATTGGTTCAAATTTCAAAGTTTATAGTTTAAGTAAGAAAACTTAGTAATTAATTTTGAGTGAGGTTTTGAAGAAGTTTTTGCTAAATTGCCTTACTGGCAGCGTTATTTTTCTATTAAGAATTAAAGAATCTTACTTAAAAAACACGATTTTTTTTTCTTTTTAATAAGACGACTTTTGGCTTGGCGCCGACTTCAAACAGGTTTTAGGCACCTAGCACACATAGTAATACTACTATTTAAATGAACAAAGAATTAGGTATAGACAAGAATTGGCATAGCAATTTATGAAGAGCCAGTTTATTTTAAGCTTTTTAGTATTTTTTGCCAGGGAGTTTTCGTTGGATGCTTTTTGGAAGTCGGTTTTTTTTTAATTTATTTTTTATAGTGTGTTTACGTTAATGTTTCCTACATTAACGTAAACACACTTTTGGTAAAATTAATCGTAAGTTATGCAATCCCTTTCCGTGTTGTAGGTTGGATCCCTACATTTGTGTGTACTTTGAGTAATAATGTAGTACATAAATGTTTATAAAGCCCCCAATAACATAGAATATTTAACTAGTGCGAAATTTGTATTTTTTAAAGAAAAAAAAGGTCATAAACCATGTTTGATATGACAGAAAGTAGGAATTCTAAATTTTACATATAAATATTACTTAGTATTTGAGGTATATCAAAATCAATATCAGTAAATCAATATTTGAGGCACATGTTCGATTCACATTTTGTTCGTTATTTTAAGTTTCATAGTTGGAATAGTATAGAAGCCTATCAGGCCTCCGATATTTTATAAAAGTGTTTCTGTGTGTGTAACGACTTTTCATCTTAGCAAGTGTATTTGTGTAATGGGATCACTGTTTTTTACCTTTTAATACAACAAATGTATGTCATACCTATCAAACTTAAATAAAGTACCTTTTGAAGTAGCTAGAAACTCTTGTGAGTTTGCAGTCTTGGCAGATAAAGTTAAGAAAAGCCCTACGTTTAAGCACTGAGACACAGGGAGTGTGGTTTTCTTTATTTGCTTATTTCATTCAATACTTTGTAATTTGTAGGTGTTAAGAAACATATTAAACCAGAATTTTAAAGAATGTGTGCATCGTTTTAGTTGTTCAGAGTTTCCTTCCCCAACTCCCATTTACTAAGCTTCGACCAATTTTCAATAGCATTGAATAACATGAAAATTTAATTTTAATGTTGGATTCTTACAATTCCTTTTTGTCCCTTTAAGGGTTGTATTGGAAGATTGTTACTTTTATTACGTTTAACAATCAGTTTTGGCTAAACAAGACAATCCATAATACGTAATTCTCTTCCAACCTTCTTTCTAATTAGGGGCCTAGCATTACATTATCTGCATTTGCAACGAGTATGGTGACTACTTCTCTTGGATTCAGTACATGCTTGTTATGAGGCAAAGTAGATAGTCACTTTGACCAGCTCATATATAAAAAAATGTGTAGCAGTTGACTGTTACTTTGCATTAATGTCACATTGTTGCTCACAATGAACTTAAAAACTATTTTATCAAATTTTCCCGTTATATTTTTAATGTGGCTTTTGCTAGCAAGTCTAAAATAGGATAGTTCACGTTACGATAAGAGCAATAGGAAACGAGCATGATTAAAATGAGACGCAAACAGCGTCAGCTAGTTTTCATAAACTAGCCGAATGTGAGCTTACTTACTCTTGAAAATGTACTTCATGCAAAAATGTCACAAATTTTCTTTCGAAAAGCTTAACTTTTGGATGACTGTTGAGTGATTTGTTTTGTGAAACGTTAAAAACATCACAATAAAAGTTATAAAACACGGGTGGTCAAATAGCATTTCATTATGTTCAAAAAAGAGTCCCGACGAGGACGTCTTCCAAATTAACTAGTATTTCTGTTTCAATATTCAAAAAACTTTTAATTTTCTTCTTCCCCTTTTCTACCCATCCTAACTTTAATCTTCATACTGTTAGTTTAGCTGTTAAGGCCAACTATTAAGTACAAATAGCGGCGACGACCACCGACGTCCGCCGGAGGTCGGACAACTACAATTGGTTCAACCGATTTTACATGAATATCAGTTTTTCCACAGAGCGATCGGCATCAGACCTGCGTAACCTTGAGAGCGAACTGAATTTGTAGGTAGACCTAGTTGTCAATATATTTGAGGACACTAACTTCCCAGCCCAATAATAATTGTCATAGAATAAGACGCTCATGACTACAATAATTGCCATAGAAGTTCAAACCGACTGGACCTAACATGCTCTCAGAGGCTAACGCTTACAACATTGCGTTAAGGCATCAGATCGGTAACTAATTTGGAAATTCTTTCAAATATGAGTAAATATGCTATAAAAATAATATTATTAAAGATTACATTTAATCCACATATAAATTTCGACCAGATCATTCGTCATTCATGAATGTATTGACAATTTATATTTGTTGATGTATTTACACCCGGAACGTAATTTCGTAGTTTTACCATAAATTCAAATAGTTGTATTTATGTTATTCTATTTAATGTAGGAGATAAATAATCACAAAAATATTTCAGTACGAAACTATATTACTATAATAACAATTCATATATCGTCGTTGCCTGTAATCAATTGTAGGTTACCGATTTTCTGTATATTGATTGATGACATATGTTTATCGTAGAAAATTATAGTGTCAGTGTTAGAGTTATGAGAGTATTGAAATAACTACTGAATTTCAAATTTATTTTATTTATTGGAACAAAAAACAGTTACATGTTGGATTGTGTATGGTAGTCCGTAAATGTTAAGTATACCTATAACAATAACAATAATTAGAAAACAACAACAACAAATATCTCAGCAATAATTTTCAATTAATCCACTATAATTAATTTATTGATCGCAGAAGTTCAGTGGCCTGTTTCTTAAATCTGTTCCATCAATTTTTATCTATCTAATTAATCTCTCTATTTTTACAAAAACCTTGCATAAGCAGTTAAACGTGTGTTAGTAGCATAGTATTATTATTATCCGTACAACTTTTATAAGATAAATCAACTATTTTCTGGAAATAGTTGATTGTATTAAATACAGCGGATGAGTCGAACGATATCAGTGAGCATGTGAGACTAGTGTGGCCGGTCTCTGCTTACTCCAATCCAATCTTATAAACACTTACTTTTTCCTACCTACCATAGACTTTTAGTACTTCCTTTTATTATTTTTTAAGGCTGGTATATGATTAAAGCAGTGAGGTTCAAATTATAGTTGACAAAATGTGAGCAGGCTATTACGTGCCTGTCTAACCCTGCATACTGTTCTGTCGTTATTAATTTAGTAATTACGACACTACGTATGTATTTTCTTTTAATTAGCATTAACCACGAATTTAAAATCAGGGAACACGTTTGTAAATAAGATTTTGTAGCTTTTTTCAATTGAAACATGCGTTTCATTGTCTTTTCTTCTTGTTTACAAAAGTACTTCAAAGTAAAAGCACAGCCGTAAATGTTTAAAGGCTCTTAGTTCTCTTTCTTTGACATAGATTCCAGTAATGACAACTTGAATAAAACTTCAGAAGGATTATCCTAAAAGCAGTGTGAAGTACAAGTGAACGATTTAAATAGGTACAACACGCGTTTGAGTTATAAATTTTCTGTTGAAATTTACAATAACCCTACAATAATTACTGTTACAATAACTGAAACATGCGGTCTAAGTTTAATATCGAATGTAATATTAATTTATTAGGTTAATTACTTAAAGCCAAGAAGAATCGTATTGCCTTAAAACCTCCAATGACAAAGATATGAACTAATTGCTTCAATAAATCAAACTGCAAAAACAAGTAGGTGTATTGACGACCTTTGATAACTAATCTACTGTGCGATTTTAAGTTTCAAATTTGACCTAAATGGCTTCAGTTATAATCAACTTTTCGGAATCTTTAAATTAAAGAAAAGTAGATATTATCTAAAATAAATAAGAAAATATAAAACACAGAAAAAAACATGTATTTTTTATGTAACATTGATTTAATTAATAAATAAAAACATTGTAATAATCAGTAACGATTAAAACAATGAGGTCACAATGTCTATATATGAAATTGCATACACTGTAAGAACCGCCTGGCATGTCCTAAATAATTCATATTTAGCGTTGCCAAAGGGTAGCGTTGATCATTTTGAAGATATGGGATATTTTATTTTTCTTCGTAATCTACATATCTATGAATAATGTACAGCAACAATGTAAATCATCACCATTATTAACTTAAGAGCTACGCTCTTGTCGATCCAGCTCTCCCTATCATGAGCCGTTTCCTTGACCTCCTTATACGACGTAACCGCCACTTTTTTCTTAATCCGTTTCATATAACGGTGTCTCGGTCTTCCTCTTCCTCTCTTTCATTAATGTAATTATGAGTATATATTACTTCGATCAATAATATATATTACCTTTAAAACATATGAATGAGACACTGACATTCCCTACTTTATGGGAAAGGTTCAAGTAGTTTTAATTTCAGAGTTCGTACTTTTGTAGTTTGCAAGTTATACTTTAACAGTTTTTAAATTTTTAGCGTAAAAAGAATATCAGAAAACTCGTAAATAAAGTAGAACATAAAGAAAAAACCTGATACAATAAATAAAAGAAAAAAATTACAAATTTAACAAAGAGAAGGGCATTTTCAAAGGTCTTCTTAAGATTGTATGTTATTTATTTTCATCAATTGATGTTATAGCAATAACTGCATAGTTAAAAAAGCAAAAACAAGAAACTGTGAAATAGCTACTATCTGTCTATTACGTGACATAAAGACCAACGGATTGCGTAGGTTCAGTAATAGAATTCTATTGGCACCCTTTCATGTCTTTATTGGCCTCTGCTCACTCCTTTGGGAATATAGGCGTGCAGAAGTCGTAAGATCCCATTGGAAATATAAATTAATTTTTACAAAATCACTGAATACATTTAAAGATTCTTCCAGATTTTATCATTTATGTAATAGGTTTTTATAAAAATATAGTTAGGCGAGGTACATAAGTAAAAATAATATTAATTTATTGAAAATTAAATAAAGGAATTCAAAGTTCAATCACTTAGTTCTGTTTTTTCTGTTTGTTATGTAGTAGATCACTGTACAATGCTGGCTAGAAACATCACATCTATTTATCTATGAAATTCTCTTCTAAAATCCTGTCTAAGAAAAGTCTTATGTCCTACAGTGGATTGTTAAAGACTGATGATGATGATGATGATTTGTTTATGGTGCCGCTTATGTAACAGAAATATTAGGTATTAATTAAATAAAAAATCGAACGAAGACAATATGTTCTGCTAAGAAATACATTTCTTGGAACAACATATTGTCTGCATCATAACAGGTTTTGTTTCTAAAGTTCAAATATCGATTAGCTTGTTTCTAAGTATATAGATGGAAGAAACAAAAAATGTTTCTCAGTAAAATTTGAACTTTATTTACTTACTAAGTAATATGCAAAAAAGGTATGTATTACCTTGTATGTACGGTGAGGTTTATGAATTTCGTCAGTTTTGATATAATGTCAATGACAATGGTAACCTGTTATTTAATGTAAATATGAAGAACTCACAACATTTGGAAATTTCATACTTATGATTAAGATTTTTCCGTTTGGATCAAATAATCGAAATGAACTATTGTAGCTATAGGCAAATTGTTAAGAGTTCATTGACTCGGTATCTAGCGGGTCCAAGATCAACGAAAAAGTCTTTCTAAAAATATATTCAAGCTTAGATTGACCACCTCTTGTACAAACCTTTTTTTATGTATGAATCTGATAAAGTTACTCTACTCTGCCTGACGGAAAGCATAAGCATAATCCAAGAATAGTCCATCATACTCATTGCGAATGCAGACAATGCAACAATGCAGCATGGTGACCCACACTATGACGATTTATTGAAATGTTTCTGCATTATTAGGCTTCTGGTCTCACACTCACCAACGAAATATGACAGCACAAATACTAGCTTGGTTTCTTAAATAGTCTCTAAATATATATTTCACTAGCTGAGTTCCGCGGTGTTACCCGCGGTTATTGTAGTACAGCGGGTAACGCCGCTGGGCGAAGCTAGTCTAAAAAAAATTGCCTAAGTTACTCCTTATATCATCAGTTAACTATCAGTGAAAGTCCCGTCAAAACCGGTTCAGCCGGAACAGACAGACAAACAGACAGACAGAACGACAGACAGACAAAATAATAGATACTCCAATTTAATTTATTTGTATAGATGATACATAGCAGTTATTGTTGTATCATTGCAACAAACAATGGGTTATACCGCCGGGCAAAGCTAGTTTCTAAAATAAAATTAGCTTAATTTTCTCCTTACAACATCAAATATCTGTTAGTGATAGTTTCGTCAAAAAGAGTCCTGCCATTATAGACATTAGCCAGAACAGACAGATAAAATAAAAAAAAAAGTTTTTGATGTAAGTACCGCATATACTTACATATGCATTTAGGTAAAAGCTGTTAATTTGAAATTACAAACAGACCCTTCAATTTCATTTATTTGTATGATGATTGAAAAAGGTGAATTTTGAACTCACCCTATAATTATAAAGATGGTTGACAACGCACGTAAAGTGTACGTCTCTTCCCTGTGTTACAGTGTGGTTCTCCAGAGCTTGAAGAAACTCTGGTTCTTGCTCCCCCTGCTTCGGCATTTCTCCTGTAAAACAAAAAATGCCTGTAATATTTTCAAACCAATCGCTAGCCGTTTTTACTTTTTCCATGTCAGATAACTTTACAGGTACATTTTATTAGAAGGTTGCAATTTAAATTGTAAGTACTTGAATGACCGAGCTTTGTAAGGTTTTTTTGGTAATTATTAAAAAGAAGAATCCTAGCCAGATCGACTTATCGCACCCGAAACCCCTACATACTAAAGTTTCATGAAAGTCGTTGTAGCCTTTTCGGGGATTCAGATTATATACATACACATAAATTGTTCGTTCAAAGGTATTAGATTTGTTATTAAATACCGATTCTGATTTTGTTATATGTGGTGATTAATAAATGTCTGAGTGTTACCACCCCTATTTCATAAGTGGGTGTTGCCAGAGCCGTAAAATTAAGTAAATTACGCATGATAACGGTACTTCAAAGAGAAGGAGAACTTGAAAAAAATCATAAATGAATCCATCTAGCGCGCGTGGTACAAATACTAAGGACTCCCATAAATAAGGGCGTCCACACAAAACTGCGAATTCGCAACGCATCGTAAATTTCTACATTCGCGAGAGCTTGCACCGCAAGAACTTCCGATCTAATTCACATAGTGCGTTCGTACGATTTTACGTCACACTTATTGACAACATTTTTGGTCCACACACTGAGCCTTTACTAGATGGCACTACTTTCTTTCTTTTTTCTTTACTTTACTTTTACTATATAGCGCTGTGTGTTAGATGTCCTAAATATGTATTATTATTTTATTCATGTGTAGTGTAAAGTTACCTAACTAGAGAACTATACGCTACGCATAATTTGCAGGATCTATTTTGGTTCAAATACTGAAGAATATAAACAAAATGTTTGTTCAATTTTTTCTTGTTTTTAAACATTTACAAAATTGTTTATCAATTAATTAATTTATCATTTATATTTTTTATTAATTATTTTTATTCTACTTTTCATTATCCATTTCATGCAAAAATCTTATTGGAACATCTCTTTGTGATCGAAAGTATGGTCAGATAAACCAACGTTTTGCCGCACGAACTCGTATCGTAGCAATTCGCATCACAATTTTCTACGATGTTATGTGTGGGAGCCCTTAATGCGAATTTGAAACGCATCGCAAATATCTGCGAGCTTGCACGAATGCACCGCAAGAACTTTACGCCGCATCGCATAGCAGTTATGTGTGGGAGCCCTAAAACCTCCTTTGTTAGGAGAGATCTCTACCCAACAGTAGAGTACTAAAAGCTATTGATGATTACGATAAATTTGTTTCTTAGAACTTCAATTATTTGGTGAGTATCACTATTTTATGAAACTACAGACTAATTACCACTTTATAAAGTTTCTGAGCCTCCTTTATTAACAATTTATTTAATTTTATACAAGGGTAGGTACTCCATAACAGCTACCTACTTAACTTGTTTCAAGCAATTTCATAGTAAATTAATATTCAATTTACTTAGGCTGGAGTGGTTTCAGCTTGTCGATGTCGTGAAAAATGTTAATTATTTTAAATTGGTTATTAGTACTTTTTAAATAGTTGTTTAAATGATTTTTGCATATCTACATTAAATTATTATTTAACTTAAATACGAGTTAAGTATTCAAATAAGAATCCTGAGCATACAAATCTCAATGAATCCAATGACTAAAAAATCTACTACTAATATTAGATGGTATCACCAAGTGGTAAGGCGTAATGTTTTTTCTGGCAGAGGTATTGTGTACTCTATTCTATCTTAATAAATATCTATATTTCTCATAGAAATTCGTACAAAATACATATTTCTTTTTGTATTGTAATGTAACGAGAGTTTTTTATCGTAAAAATTTTAAAAAGCGTAGGGCGACATTTTTTCAATATTTTCAGAAAGCACCCCATGCTTTTTACATTAAAAATTATTTTCTATTTTTTAGTTCGATTGCTATTAAAACGTGTTTTTAAGTTTTTAAAACTATAATTTATTTTCTACTTTTTTACTATTTATTACTATTTGTTTTTTATTGTATTATTTATATTGTTTTTTATTATATATTGTATTGTCGTCGAACCTTGACCCCTGTGCAAATTTTCAAGTTATTGAGTCTCCTAGAAGTAGGTGAAAATGAAGTTACAAGACTTTGTTACATTTATACATACATACAGGTGAAGCTACTAAAAGCGTGTTAAAAACACAAATCAAAATGGTTTTTGACTTTCATGTCAGCGAGAAACAACATGATATTGAAGATAGAGAGTATTATTAAATATAGAAACGGAGCACTGTTTGTTCTAACAAGTCATTATCTAAAGTAACTAATAAATAAATACAAGAAAGATACAGTCATTCGATAGTACGTCACCTGACAGAAATTTCCTTTCATCTCAGATTTCACAAGTAATATTATGTCTTATTATATGTATTATAGTGTCTAATAAAGTACTTAACGTCAATATAGAATTGTGTAGGTGGGTAGACTGGTAGTTCTAAATCCAGGCAGGAACATTAACGTGCAAAGTTTGTAAGACCGATGACACATAAACGGGCCGTGATATCTGACGTGTGCTGAGATCGAGCTTAGTGCAACTTTATAAGATAGCTTTGTTGAACAAAGTTATACAGTGTTTCATTTTATGTTTAGCTTCAAAGTTACAAAACGTGAGATGTATAATCTGCCAAAACGTGATGGATACAATTTACACTATGGGTAGCTTCAAATATGGTAATGTTCTATAAGGGTATGTACAGACAACTAGCTTTAAACTGGCACCATAGCAAAATGTACAGTATGATTAGAAATAAGGCCATGTTTAGATGATGACTAATAACGGCACATCTATTCTCTTCATCTTTTTATCTCTTGCAAGTTTCAATCCATCAAAAGAAAGTCATCTTCGTCTGAATAAAAGTCGAAATGCTTTAGTTTACAGATCACTTTTAATCATTTAATATGCATTTTTTAAGGAAGTTATAAAGGAAAGATTCTAAAATTCTTAATTTATTTAGTTTTACTGAGAGGATTCAAGACGTGCACTGTAAGTCCTCTTTTCTTCATAAGTCCGTATTACTTTTAACTAACAATGGTTTGTTAATATTTAGCTTAATAAGACAAAGAAGTTTGTGTGTATCTGTCTAATTACACCTTGAGCCCATGACTGTTTGTCGTTTAGATAATCGTTGATCGTATATTCTTTTAAAATGGGGTTTTTGTACGAGGTCGATTTTATTATAAAAACGTACACCAAGACCTTCGAACGAGTTGAGTACCTTATGTAAACGATGATAGGTGCCAACAAATTTAGATTTTATCTTGTATTAATATTGTGTACATCACCGTTTTTCTTACAGTCATTAATGTTTTGCCTATATCACAGTACTATATCACATAGATCTTTCAAATAATACGGTAAGTCAATTATACATTTAAGAAAAAGTAAAGGACCCAGTGTAGAGCCCTGCGGGACGCCCATAGTAACAGGTAATCCAAATGACCTCGCTCCATTGACATCTAAATGTTGAATTCTATTTGTCAAGTAGGATAGAATTGAACATGTAGATCATGGAGGAAAGCAATATCATTCACACCATATTGCCTAACTTTAAGAAAATGTGTGTTATGTTCTACGCAGTAAAAAGCTTTTGAGAGATCACAAACTACACCTATAGCGTCTTGCGAATTCTCCCATGCATTAAATATATGTCTCAAAAGAGTAGCACCAGCATCAATTGTTAAACGACCCTTTGTAAAGCCATATTGTTCTTTGAAAAATAAATTATTTAGATTAAAATGGCTTTCTAATGGTTGCATAATAACTTTTTCAAAAACTTACTAATAGCCAGTAAGATTGAGATTGGCCTAAAGTTACTTGGTTCAGTTGTGCAACCCTTCTTGAATAAAGGTATTTCTTTGCTATACTTAATCAGGTTAGGTAAAAACATCAGAATCATCACATCGATTAAATTTTATAGCTAAAAATGGTGCTATATCATTATAATAGTTTCTATTAATTTAACTGAATCCCCCATAAGTCCCCTGTTTGCTTAGAATTAAGAGACTTAAATGTTTTTATTATATCTGTGGGGTTTATGTTTTCAATTTGAAATAAATTCTTACATTCATTTACATTGGCCCTTAACAACAGTTCAGACCTGGATGCACAAGAATTCGAGGTACTCGTTTTACTTACTGGTATATTTGTGGAAAAGGTATTGAAAGATAATAAATATTTCGGACATCTAATATACAACGCCATCTAGTACCAAACTAGGCAGAGCTTGTATTATGGGTACTAGACAACTGATATGAATACTTATATACTTTTTTTTTTGTAAATACATACATATTATGCATAGAAAACACCCAAACTCCGAACCATATTTGAAGATGAAACAAACATTTGTTCCGACCCGGGAATCGAATCCGTGACCTCAAGAACAGCAGTCGCGTATGCTACCAATGCGCCACCGAGGCAGATTCAGCTATGTCTAAGTTGTTTGTTTTAAACCTATTATTGATATTTAGTTTTAAATCATTATTTCGGGGTATACAACGACCAGTTTCATTATTAATAATGTTCCATGTATTTGTTATTTTATTATTTGATGACTTAATCCTATCACTTATATAAAAAGACTTCGCCACAACACAAGCTCTTCCGAAAATACTTGAGTAAATTTCAATACATTCATGAAATTTTGGGTCAAAATTACTTTGTTTCATATCATATAAATTAAAAATGCCTTTCCCTACTTTTGTATATCTATCTTTTCTATACCTTTGTCGCCCAATCACAGAACGTCATTTTGGGCCGTTGAATTATTGTTTTTGACTTAAATCTATACAAATAAATAATTGGAGTGCCTGTTTGTAATATTTAAATAACCGCTTTTTACTAAGTGCATATGTATGTATACACGGCACATATACCAAAAATTTAGTTAAAAAACTTTTGTCTGTCTGTCTGTCTGTCTGTTTGTTCCGGGTAATCTCTGGAACGGCTGGACGGATTTTGACGGGACTTTCACTGGCATGTAGCTGATGATCCAGGAAGTAACTTAGGCTACTTTTTATAGACTTACTTTGTCCCGCGGCGTTACTCACGGTACGACAATAATCGCGGGGAAAAACGCGGGGTACAGCTAGTATACCATTAAAGTCGATTTTTATCATGTCGAAAAGGTAGCCGTAAAGTTTTACCGGATCCCTTTGAGTCCAATCTAAATTGGAAACCTTTTCACTAATGTGCTTACTAAAATTTAATAATCGCTTACTAGTAATGGATCTGCATATGGTTTTGTTTAGTCTCTTTTCTTATATACAAGGCAATATAACAAATTGCCCACATTGACACAGTGATCAGAAGTTAACTCACTTAAAATTGACCTATTTAAATATTCCCCATTGCAAAAGATGTTATCTAGTTGCAGAGAAGTAATTTTTGTGGGCTCAGAAAATAAATGATTCAAGTCAAATGATTTAAATTGGCTCACTAATCGTATACTGATAGGACACCTTTCTAATAAATTAACATTGAAGTCTCCACATACTATCAAAACCTTACCTTAAGTCACTCTGTGGTGGTCGCTACACACTAACTTTAATATGACGTTCCAGTTCTACACAAGAAGGCTCTACAATGTGCTCAGTAGACAAATTTACAATAGCTTTCCGTTCTTTAGACCTAATACTATTACGATTAAATATTAAGGACCTTCCATGGATTGACTTGCCAATGCTTTGTGATACAGAGCACATCAACATCGTATTTATCAAACAATAATTCTACTTCTAAGCCTTTCCTAAATTGTCCTTGAATATTTTGATGAACTATGTTTATGGTCATTGATCTTTTTACTTTATTACTACATTTTTTATATATTTTTAACTTTATACTATAAATACTATCATTAAATGAATTATGCGATCTGCAAGAGATAAGCTCTATTGTCTTAGTAATTAATTCAAAGAGTTCATGGTAATAAGGTTATTATTAATGAGCTCATAAGGAGCACTATGTGGAGCCAAATGTTTGGCTACAGTGTTCTTATATTCTAAGGGGTGCTGTATAGGAGCGGTCAAGTTAGCCAAGTTCTTGGCTGTTATTTTAAAATAATAAGATAGCGAAACAGCTATTTGCCTTTTATGATAATCTGACAGATAATAGCTATCTGTTGTCGAAAAAACATTATCATTGACAATCCTATTGATGTCAATTAAATGGAATTTATCATAAAAACTACCATTAATTTGGCTTGTCAAATTAAACATGGTCATGTTTAAAACAAAACAAATTTCGTCGTTTATGTATGACCCCAATGAAATGAAACAAATATTCACAGCAATAATATATTATAATCGTGTCACAGGTTATTTACCTAAAGTAAATATGTTATTCAAATAATATTAAAGAAAACCTTAAGTGTTATTGTAAACATATAAAACTGTATAGATGTGTACAGTTACTTAAGTATGTAAACAGTTTTATAAATAGAGTATTGACTCAAACCTAAAAATCGATTTTTATGTATAAAAAGTGATAAGTATCAGTAGTAGCTTGCCTTGTAACAATAACGTGTCAGAATTATGTCTGATTATAAAAGTCATATAGTATGGATCTTAAGATCCACCTGAATTTTCACCATGGGAAAGTCACGCTTCGGCATGAACGGGCCGGCTCGACCGGAGTGATACCACGGCCTCACAGAAAACCACAGAAAACATCACAATAAAATAAGTTTATTTTTCTCTGTATGGAAAACTAACTTTGTGTCCATTTTCTGTATGTTTGTAAATTCCCTTGTGACATACGGTTCATTCCAAGTGCGGGAAAAATCTTAAAAAAAAATACACGTTAATGATATTTTAAGGGTCGTACATCAACAAATACCAAAACATCATGAAAAGGAAATCAAATGTCGTGAAAAACTTAACAAATTTTGTTGTTAACTCTAGACTCAAAGACTGGAATCACACAGTTTTGATCTAGTGAGGACATAGAACACAACACTCGACGGACTACTGTAAGAATTGTACTATACGTACAGTCATGGCCTTTCATATTAGAAAAGTTATTTTCATTTCATTTTTAGTCTTACTCAGAGAATTCAAGATGAGCACTGTAAGTCCTCTTTTCTGAAATAATCAATGGCTACACAGTGTAATTAAAAGATCCTTAACTATTGAATTGAAGGTAGATTAACACCATTATGTAGATGTAGTTACAAAAGTACCCCGTACAAAAGAACCCCCAAATCATACAATAAGGTTGTAGAGTTCAGGGGACAGAAAAGTATGTGATGTGTCCTAAAATCCATACCCCCTCTGATCCTAAACCGTTACATCAATTCCAATGAAATTTATCATGAAGATACTTTGATCCCTAAAAAAGGACGTGGGCTTACCCATACTGTATTAACTAACATACACGCAGACGAAGCCACTGACATAAGCTATTACCATTATAAACCGAAAAAATGATTTAAATAAAGTAATTACATTATAGATAAAATAATGTAATAAATTCACATAGCTCATTCTTTATAAGAATACAAGATAATATTGTTGTATAAGAACAAGATAAGTTATACCGGATTGTGGATATCTTTTTGTTCTGTAAATTGTAAGAAAACAAAAGTTCAAAGACACATATGACATATTTCGTACAGATTTTTTTATTCTGACTGTAAAAGCTTTAAGTATCTACAGTAGTCATTGCAGTAGAGTTAGCGTATAACGTACATTCTAAATGAGGGGAGTATTTACACCGAACGCTGACACTGTGTTGATAAAATCTAACGATCTTTTACACTTAACGATAGGATACAGAATGCGACCCGATAAATTATTTTCTAGATCCGCCAAATGCCACTTCTAAATATACTTATATATTGTTTATTTACTACTTGATGTTACTCCAACTAAGTTTTGATCAATTTTAATCCGACAGAGAAATTAATCGAGAGATCTTCTACAACTTACGATGACGACTGATACTTACACGGACTTAAGTAGTCAGACAGTACTACAGAATAGCTCTTAATAAGAAATCAATACATTTCGACGAAATACAACAGTCTAAATAAGATCGTGTTGATTTCGTATCATGAAGTCTAAAATAACTAGAATAAGCTGGTAACCGGTAAACTACACTAATAGGGATTAATAGCTAAGTGTTGCACGAAACAGGTGTGGACCGAGCCTTCTCACAAGCTTCGAATTAACATATTTGCAGTTTAAACGAGGTTGTGATCTTTATTAGATCACGTGGCACTTGGCACGTGGTAAATAGTTTAAAAATGTATTTTTAATCGGAAAAGATGTGTGATAATTCAAATTTAAGCGACTGCCTCGGTGGCGCAGTGGTAGCGTACACGACCGGTGTTCTTCAGGTCTCGGGTTCGATTCCCGGGTCGGATCAAATGTTTGTATGATCTGCACATATTTGTTTCGGAGTTTGGGTGTTTTCTATCTATAATATATTTACAAAAAAAAAGTATATAAGTATTTATATCAGTTGTCTATACCTACGGGTAATACAAACTCTGCTTTTCAGGATCGGCCGGGGCAGTACTACTCTCATCTTCGAGGCTGATTAGCACTATGGCATTCTTACACATAAAAAGAGTCTTGGCATAATATTTCTTAAATAAGTAACGAATGTTATCTTCCTATTTAGTTCGCTAGTTTGGTTTTTTATAATAACTAGCTGATCCACGCAACCTCGTTTGGGTCTCCTGTTGCCCGTAGCATGATAAATTTCTCCTATTTTCAAAACATTATTCACTGGTGTTCCACTCCTTTTGGTCTCAGCATGATGATATATAGCTTATAGCCTTTCTCGATAAATGGGCTATCTAACACTGTAAGAATTTTTCAAATCGGACCAGTGGTTCCTTAGATTAGCGCGTTCAAGCAAACAAACTTCTCAGCTTTAAAATATTAGTATAGATAATTTGCAATAGTAACTCACCAGTAACGAATACACTAAAAAACGTTGCAAGCCACCAGGCCGCTTTCGTCGACGACGGCGATAACATGTGTCTGTTGATCACCAGTCTGTAACAAATAATATAATTTTGATTTTTTTGAAGAGAAAATTTTTACAGACAGATTTAAAAGGGGAGTAGTAGTGAAAGAATTGGATTAAGAATCTAAGCACAACATTATACACCAACAAGGTATATAATACTGTGCTTAACCAACTAAAAAGAAATTCTGCTCATAACTATTTACGTCTACCAAAACAAACGAATGAGTTACTTTATTTTCAGTCCAAGTATATTTGTATTTTCCATCGTAACGTCTAAACTACTAAACCGATTTTAATGAATGAGGTGTTAATAGATTCGTAATAATAACCCAGGTGACATAGGCTATAATTATCTAAACTTTTCCTGTTACGCTAATATTATCATCGTTAAATTTACTGAGCTACAGAAATGTGAGCTCTTTTACAATAAAACATGTTAGTATTATTATTACAAGTATAATGTGGTATGACAATGCGTAACACGTTATTACTATAAATTCAAATACCATCAAAGGGTTAGAGTAAATATTTCGAGAATAAACTTGCCTTCACTGCGAATGGAGATAATATTGATTTTCGGTGAATGCATTATCAGTAAGGTTGTCTACAGTTGACTTTCTGTTCTTAACAAGTAAAATTTTAACAAAAATAAAACCGACTTCAAGGTTTGACTCAAATTCTCTTAGATGCCATCATCAGATCTTAGTGTCCTTATAATGGTACCACCATTGGAATATCTTCTTTCCATTAAAAAAAGAATCATCAAAATCGGTTCATAAATGAAGAAGTTGTCCGCGAACACACACAAAAAAGAACAAAATATATACGATCGAATTGAGAAACCTCCTTCTTTTTTTGAAGTCGGTTAAATACACCGTATACTCTTAGTGAATTAAAATGTGTTTGTGTACCGTTCAAAATAATATCATAATTTACGGATTCATCGGATAAACGAAAGCTGTTCGTGTATTTCAGTTCTTAATTTTTTAATTTGCACTCGAGGAGAAATATATCACTTGGCAATGACACTGTAAAAATGTTGTGGCCATATTTATTACTCACAATTTGATGACATCATTACAACACTCGAGTAAATCTAACCATCACTCACAAAACATTATCTTCACAAAATAACAGGAAAGGGATCAACAAAGAGGTGCCTCAAAGGAAATGAGCGCTCATCCCGACGCAGATAATTTGAGTTTTATTGAAACGGATGGGTTTGAAAAATCACACTTTACAAGGATATAATATATAGTATATTTTTTTCAACCGGCTTTGGGTTACATTACTGTTTCATTAATAGCATGGTAAATGTTCATGTTCATTCTCTTAACTTTTGACTGACACGTGTGTGTGTGGGTGTGTGAATTTATTTATCAACTAGCTGAACTCCGTGGTATTACCCGCGGTCATTGTCGTACCGCAGGTAGCGCCGCGGAGCGAAACTAGTCTAGAAATTAGCCTTAGTTACTCCTTATATCATCAGCTACCTATTAGTGAAAGTCTCGTCAAAATCGGTCCAGCCATTCCAGAGATTAGCCGGAACAAACACGACAGACAAAAATTGTAAAAAGTGTTATTTTGGTATATGTATAGTGTTTACATACTTATGCGATCAATAAAAAGCGGTTATTTTAATATTACAAAAAGACACTCCAATTTTATTTGTTTGTATAGATGTATAGATATAGAAGATTGAGCGATGCAGGGAAAGGATGAGTGTTTTAGCTTTGTGTAAGGGTAATAAACTAGTGTGTGAGTGTATTTGTATTAGTGTGCTGCACCGACTAAGCTAATGGAATGAAAACTTCTTTGGTTAAGTCTCTTTTTAAAAAAATATCACAAAATTCAAATTAATGATTTTCTAATTGTATGTGCTTCACAGTTGTAACAAACTTTAGTAGTTTTTTCTTTGTTTGTATTTGTTTGTTCATATAATTTAATCTGTTTTATGTCAAATAATTTAGCTGTTTTTGTTTCTAGTACATATACACATATGTATTCAAGCAACCTAGTTTAATAGTAACCGTTTTATAGTTACTCTATATTTGTATTTATTTTCCTAGTGTGATAAAACCTCTATACTTATGCATGAAGTAAGTAACTCCGCTATATGTTTACAAGAATACGAAGAAAACTGACACTGACAATGTTAATAAAAGTTATTAATTTAAAAAGTTTTTTTTCAAAACAAGCTTTTATTACTTGTTGTATTGTCATCAGAACTAAAGGTATATTTCAAATTTCAGCTCAATCGGAATTCGGGATGTGAATCAAATTTAACTTGTAACATTTCAGACAAACACGTGAAGCTAAATAAAAACTTGTAAAAAGGGATGAATAACATTTTTTGATTCACTGACACTCAGTGAGCCCTTTGCGAAATGAAAGATTTCACTATAATTTTTATTTAGTTTTCCCTTTGACAAACCCCACGTAGAGTAAGTAAGTAGTAGGTTACTAATAGTATTCATAAAAATCTCATCTCATATCTAATTAAGATTAGAGGTTGAAATTTGAAGCTTTTTTGTGCACCAAGCAGCTAAAGAATGTATTCATTAGCTCTTGGCAAATTGAAGAGATCGCATACTACATCTAACTACCTTATCGTGAAAGATGTTAAAATCTTATCAAACTTTCTATTTTCTAAATACTTAGATAAATAAACATCTTGCGTGCAAGGATGACACGCAAAATCGTCAAACCGATCACATTTTTGCCTAATAATGCAGAAGCATTTCAATAGGCCGACATAGTGTGGGTCACCATGCTGCATTTTTGCATTGTCTGGATTCACGATGAGTGCGTGAGCACTTGGATTCTGCTCATGTTAATAAGGCAGATCAAAGTCACTTTGGCAGGCACTTAAAATATACATAAACATTCAAGATTCAGTTTTGTTGTTTGATAAATTTAAATGTTAGATCACAGTATATCCGGATAGTCGGATATAACGAATGAGTTTAATATTCAGTAAGTAAAACAATAACAAACTGTTTGCTATAAAATGAAGTTGAGAAGCAAATTTAGTAGTTGTAACAAGTCGTTTGAAGATAATAGCAAAAGTAAGTTTCAGTCGAGATTTTCTCACGCGAACTGAGTTATGCTTACTGTACTGTTCCTGTAGGAGAATCTGTTTAATATAAAGTTTGTGTTCTTATATTAATGTAGTTGGAAACATTTTATACGTGCCTATCTGCTAACATAAATAGTATACTGTTATCAAATAAGTGTACGAAATCAAAAATTATATAGTCGAAGTCACCATCTGTTTACCCAGCAATGATATTTGTATGTGTATTTATATTTTTATTTAATACCACCATAGCTTTAAAACACCTACATCACCCTTTGTTTCCTTTATTTCTTTCTCATGTCGATATCTACAACGAAAGGTTGCCTGGAAGAGACTGCGTTCAGCAATCTGGCCGCCCATTAAACACATCTTTTTAAAATATTCAAGTCTAATGATTGTTATTAGTGTTGAATAAAGTATATTCTATTCTATATTTTTTGTCTTCTGAGGTTTATTTATGAGTTTTGTGCAGAAGAAACAAAATAAAGGCACTAATAATAATAAAAAATCCTTTCTATCGTAGCACTTGTACATATTATTTGAAATGTGTGATAAATCTCTATGTAGTGTTTTTCCAATGACTATTGAAATACAAAATTACCATTGTTAGATGTGTCAAAATTCAAATTTTCAGAAATCAGCTCATACTGATTTCTGAAAATTTGAATTTCGACATATACTGATTTCTTAAACAACGTATGAACAAATATCTACAAATGTCTTAAACTTCTGAAAATATGAAAACTCTTCTTTTTGATATGACGACACAAAGGTTTTCGAGGAACATACCATAATAATAACATTAAACTTATTAAACACAAAAGTGTGAAAAAGACGAACTTATTACAGAGAATTAAAATGGCCACACCAATGTACAACTTAAATAATCTCATTCAGTAGATACCAAGAATAAAGAATGTTCCACCCACATTGTCGTTTATAGCTTGGGCGAGTTTTTAAAAAGTGAAATTTCTAACACAAACATAATCGGGTATAAATCAAATAGTATGTGGAAAAGGTCTTAAGATATTATACTTACTCAATATTCACGTTAAACAAATATACTGTAATACTACTGGCGCTACAACAACGGACTCCTAGAGTATCTTTTAGAAATGTCGACGCAAAAGAAAACTTGAGAAAACTACCCTAGCAAGCTTAACGCAAAGGATTTGTTGAAAAGATTTTGTTTTCATTCTCTTTACAAACAGTCCAATAATTATTTTAAAAAAATCTGATAAACAAGAATATACAAATACAAACCTCTTATAAAATATTGAAGTTTTAAAATGCAATTTGGGTCATAAAATGAGACTAATATATAATATATTGTATTTATGCGCTTACCTAACTTTACTCTATGACAAATACTAATAAAATCGATAAAGCCAGGTTCAAAAACTAAAGGAAAAGTTTCAAGCTTCGTTTATGGTCACAGCGAAAAGAAAAAGGTTACTTATCTTAAAATAACCTTATCTAAAAATTACGCATAAGCATTACGGTAATGGATACATGTCCATTACCGTATTCTTATCTGAGAAATAATTTATGTAGATACAAGAGTTTTTTACATTACAAAGTACATGAATATAATACGAATGTAAAACATCTGAACAGCTGTAGGCCCACGTTTTGTTAGTAAAAAAGTACAACCTAAAATATGTGTACAAACTGTGATAGGTTCAAATAAAATTAAATAATGTAATATTGGTAAAATATATTTACTAATATTATAAAAGTTTGTGAGCTTGTATCTCCGTAGTGAAATCCAATCTGATTTTGATAATTATTTCACTGTTACAATGGTTTATTATTCCTGAGTTCTATAGGTTGCTTTTGTTTTGTTATATATGTATGTATTTTTAATACTCAAAATAATATTAATCTCAATAAATGTGATTTTGAAGAAGGCTGACCTTGTATGATATGGTGTGCGCTGCTTGAATAGGTTGAAATCCTCTATATAAATGAAAATTAATCGTCAAATGTGTTGCTAAACGCATTACTTGAGGACCGCTCGTCCAATTCAGATGTTTTTGTATATACGTTTCAACAAGAAAGGTTCTTGTGGAGAGAAAAAAAAGTAAAAACTTGCTAGGAAGTATATCAGCTTTATATCTATGTTTAATATTTCAGGCAAAAGTATGTTCTTCTTGTTCATGGGAAATGTATTTAACAAATTTAAATTTGGATGCTGGTGGCTTTACAATTTAATTCTCGAGGTAAAAGACCACAGGGGATACTTCTAGCATAAGTCCATTAAGTTTCGTTTCGCAATGTATATTTAACATTTCCATTCAAAGTTTCTAGGACTATAATTTTGCAGTAGATAAAACCTTTAACATATTTTAACTACTACTAAAATTAACATTTTTAAGATAACCAAGTATCTAGGTCACCCTAGGATCTCAGTTATTTCCAGTCTATAGATCAAAGATAAAGTACTTCTCGAAGCTTATAAACAAGTCTACTTCTGAAAACATATCTTAATACCATGTACATAAGACTGAAAATCAAATGTGAATAATGAATGCTTTTGTATGAAGTAGTGAAAACTTTTTAGGCATGAAATTATCTCTTTATAAAATTTATGTAATCTTTTGTACACCTACTTCAGTGAGAACTTTCATTTAACAGTTGAAAGTTTGTGATTTTTTTCTCCCGATAATGGCACTGAATAAAATCGCCGTATGTGGTGTGGTAATCACCATAACCACACTCCGTGTATATTTAATGTAACGTCGACTGATACATTCTTACAAAGATACGTATCTTGAATACCGATAGCAAATTTTGCTTGAACCATTTTCTGTAGAATATTATTTTCCAGCAATATGATCAATGTTTTTGCGTATTATTAACATTCCAGTTATTCCGATTGTGGCGTTTACAGTACATGTACATAATATTAAATGTTTTGTATTATTTTTTAAAAGAAGTCTAACGAAGGGTATATGTCTAGCAGTGGACTGTAACAGACGTTTGATGGTGATGGTCAAATGAAGTACTAATAGTTATTAAACTATTTATATTAACAATGCCTATCTTTGGAGTTATAATACTATCACAATACAACATTTGACTTATGAAATCTAACCCTAGAACTTCACTAGTTACAATATTTTGGCATGGGTAAATAAATTGATATCGAATAAAATCGAAGGTTTTTTATTAATTTTGAAGGTCATATATACTTGCATGAATAAGTTAGCTTTAAAAATATAATTAAAAGAAATAATGAAAACCGGTTAGGCCGTAACCACAAACAATCTTGTATCTATTGAAATACGATAAGTATTTATTTTATTACCAGTTAATAAGTATCATCACATAATAGCACTAAAACTTTACTGGTAATCAAAAAGAGACTCTTTTACTTATTTGTTAATAAAGCAATTTCCATAACACATAACCTATTCAGCATTTTAATAAACACAGAACTCATTTCATTATTTATAACAGCATCCAATAATCCTATTCGTTCACAATAAAGTGGTGCGAGCAGTTTTCATAAGCTTGCGCGGCACGCGGTCAGGGCGCATCGGACCCGCAAGATTCAATTACGCGCACGCTGACGTTGCGTCACAAGTTTAACCAGGTCTGCCTGCAATTGGAACCGACATACTATGTGTTATGATAATATTGGCAGAGAAAGGTTTGATGTTTTTTCTTTCTTTTCTTTGCACGAAAAATGATTTTCTTTGTTCGTCGAACCATTTTTTTTAGGTGTTGAAATCTTGTGGCTTATTTTTATAATAATTTAGTATAGATCCGAACCTAGATCGACCTATACCGAACTGGTAATAGAAATAGCTTATCGCACTTCACACTTATATATAAACGCGAAAGTTTATGAGTGTGTATGTTTGTTACTTCTTCAACTACTGAACGGATTGGGATGAAACTTTACAGTAATATATTTGCAGCGATAACCGACATACACGCTAACACTAATACATATATATATTTATTTGGTTAATTTATATCTACATACATATATTTATTTTTTTATTTGTTTAATTTATGTTATATTTTTAATATTGTATTATTGATATTCATTACTTTTAATTTAAACCAAAAAAATAATTTCTGGTCAGGATTTTTTAGACAACCCATTTTTTATATATTTTATAATATACGTAATTTACTGTAAAATATTTTTTATTATGTTATTAGCTCGGTGCAGGTCGATCTAGAGTCGGATCTTAGACTATTTGTTTATATATATTTGATTTATAAGTTTAACTGTGGTTAATTAAACTATTTCCATTCGTGTCAGGGGAAGCCGTAAAGGGGAGCCTTTATGAGTTTCATATGAAATTTATAAAAGTTGTGAAATTGACGATATTAGATGTACATCACGTATCAAAACATCGAGGAGATTTTTCCTTTTAATATGTTAAATCAGTCTAACTAGAAAACAATGTAAGTACCTCTTATATCGTTTAATCTATTTAAGCATCATAGAATAATAGTATTTCAATACGTATTTTTATTTAATAGGTACTCCATAATATTGATTTTTACACTAACGACTTTTTAACTAGTTTTTACAATCAATTTTTAGTGTGTGCTTTTAATAAGAAAGTAAAAGCAAGAAGGCCTTTTAACGAGGAAGTTTTAACATAAAATAGTTTCTATAATACATTCAGCTAATGTGCTTCCCATAGTACAAGTCTACAGTTTGTAAATATTTAAATTGAAAAAACAGATTCGTTATAGAAATTCCCACAGTCTGATAATAATAATAATAATAAAGCCTTTATTTATTTCCCATCACCTAATTTTACATATTCTCTTAAACCTATTTTCATTTATGCTTATTTACTTATTTACTATCGCCTGAACCACTACTGTGATCCTCCTTCTCATTATTTTCTTTGACAGGAACCCCTACTTGGGTATAGGCCTCCTCCAGTTTTTCCCATTTTTCTCTATTTTTAGCTTTCTCAGTCCACCAGTTATTATTATTATTATTATTAATTCCCACAGTCGCATAGCAAAGTGATGTAGAACATAAGTTTCAATATGACACAAGAATTGTACTATACTTATTTATTATACATAAGTATTTCAACCTAAAAATATAATGTTGAAATTATAAGGAAGAATGTGTATTATGTTACTGTTCTTTCGAATTAGTTGATGGCGTTCTCGGGGTGCACGCTTGATACGTACTTTTCTTAACCGAGACACGGGCCGAGACGAACAATTTTATCGAGGCATTAGGAAAGAAAACGTAGAGCAGGAGCAAGTGCTGTATTTATTAAATAAGAATGAGTGTTTCACTAACAGACATTTCACTTAGAAAGAGCAATAAAATAAAAATGAAATGCTTTTAGAAAGTTTCAACGGTGGATGTTCAATTTTCTTGTTAAATCTTATGCTTAAATTTCAAGGCAATTAATTCTTTAACCGCAAATTGATGCAGGAGGGTAGTTTTATTTCATCTGCAAAGCAATCAGTAAACACTGGCTAAGGAATAAATATCCGTGCGGGGTATGCCCGGGGAACTAATTGCAGCCCTACCTGTATTGATGGCACACTACCTATCTCAGGATCGATGTAAATTATCCCTAATCCACATGGAGGATAAAATGCAATTATCGTACATCACTTTTAGATTTCCTATATTGCGATTAGAGATTTCATATCGTAGATGTTTCATTTTACCGTGGGAGAGCCACGCTTTGGCATGAATGGCTCGGCTTGACCGGAGTGATACCACGGCCTCACATAAAACGGGTGTGAAATAGCGCCTGCGCTGTGTTTTACCGACTGAGTGAGGATATCGGAGGGCCGTACCCCACATCCCTTTCCCTATCTACCAAAGGTCAGCAACGTACTTGTGACGCCTCTGGTGGTGCAGGTGACTATGGGCGGCGGTAATCGCTTACCATCAGGTGATACGTCTGCTCTTCTCTGAGAATTTAAAGAGTAATTAAATATGTTGTAAATACTAAAGGAAATTGAAAATATATTCGTTTTATTTCCCAATCGTTACAAATTTATATAATAGCCGTGGTAATAGATTTAACGAGAAAATTTGATTTCTACTGTTGAAACTTTATTAATGATACTATGGTTGTTCACGTTTACAATTAACTTTGTGGACTGACAACACTTCTCGTCACCAATCGGACCAACAGGGGATGACGTGATGTACCATTGCTCCTATTGGTCAAAATATTGTTTCTTCACTTTCTTCGAATTATGTAAAAATATTTCATACGCAATATAGACTTCAACATACCTTTCCACAGAAAACTCGTTTGATTTATCACCAAACAAAAAGCAAAATTCAGATCAGCACACAGGCTACCACGTACACAATAAACGAAATTCAAGTCCCGACTAAAGCCGGTACATGTGGTCCTTCTTTGCCTAATCATACGAATCAGCATCCTGTGGAATTCCTAGTTGTACCTGATGCTGCTGAATCAAACGCATACCTACATCAAGAACAAAAATCGGTCAATATAATACAAAAACTAGTAGACCAGGCCCTGTGTTGTGCCTTAGGAGAGGCCTATGTCCAGCAGTGAACTGCACGGACTGATGATGATGAATGCATTTCCTTAATATGCCAAAGAAATAAATTTAACAGCAATAAACAATGACAATTTATAATAAGATATATTATATTATTATTAGCTTTAGTAAGAAATAAAACAAATTATAGTTAATTTGAATTTCCAATACAGAGTTGGTTTACCGATATTTTATACAATTACCAAGTTGCTAAATCAAAACAAAAGAAAACATAAATTGAAGGGAATCAATGAAACCATTTATTTCTAAATAGTCTGCTATATAATGTACTTCTACGAGAAGGCGATTCCAATTACAACTAGCAGACAAATTTTATTACGATCTTTAATTGGCTGTCAGCGTCAGTCCAGTCACAACTATGAATAAAGAGCAGCCTTCGACAACAGAATGAAGATTTAATTAAGTGTTATACATTTAGTAAGTACTAGCTTTGCGCGCGGCTTCACAAGGTATTTGTCGGTTATCGCAGCAAAGAGTAACCTACGTCTATTTTAAAAAAATCATAAATTTCACTGAAATCGGTGCAGCAGTTTAATTGTAAAAGCAGGACAGACATACATATAGTTACTTTGGGTAAATCCACACTAATTCATCCGTTGCACTAATTTGAATGAAATTTTCCGCGATAACCGACTTACACGTGGGTGGTGCCGCGAGCAAAACTCGTACATTACATAGATAATACACCTACAATATGATTTGTAAGTGACGCAGGAGTGGGGCGGCGGCGGTGGCGCTACATGGTCTCAAAAATACCTTTATTGTTAACTTATCCAGATTATTTTCTAAACTTCACAATTCTACCCTTTATCCACATAAAAAATTACACTGAGTCTAAAAAGTAATAAAATAATTAATCAAAAATAAGCGTAACCGTATCCCAGTAGAGCACAAAAATAAATGCCCTATTATTCATTTCCAAATTGTTACAGACGAAAATCTTACAAAGGATTACAAAACAGAATAGGAAAGGGATCTTCGCCAACAATAATTGTAAGGAAAAAATGAAGAGAATTATTAAAGCTAACGAAGGTCTCCAATTAAAGGATTTAAACCTTGGGAACGATAGCCACGCGGGAACAGAACTGTAATTAAAACTTTGTTCCATAAACTATGATTAAAAACTCCAGGGTTCGTGTAGGAGCCAGAGACTTTTTTGTTTCAAACTTACGACTTCTTGAACTTGACCATACTTTGTTTTTGAAATGCAATTTATGAATATTATCTAAAACACGGATAAATTTTAAGACAATGGTAAACCACTGTCTTAAAATTGAAACGTGAGAATTTTAGAGAATTTTCTAAATATTACAATGGAAATCTTTGAGACCTAAATTTTTGGGTAGATACAAAAATAAATATATTTTATAATACGTTTGTTTTCGACAACTCCCACACTATGAATATGGCCGTGTGTACAAAAGCCAAGATCATGTCATTATATAAGATATCATATATATCTGTTTGTGTGTCTACCTAATTGTATATTAAATAATGGAAGTAAAGGTACAAACAATAAATATTTACATTTTATAAACGAGAACAATAAGATCGTAATCATATTATAAAGCGCTCACAATATTCAATATAAAACTTATCTACAACGAAACAAATGTACCTAAAGTATAAAATCCTTGATTATAAAACAGCTTTCTAGAATCAACGAGCCATTTTTAACGAGTCTATTAAATTTGTTGTTAAAACATGGTTTCTTTCATACGATGTTTAAGAGTATAACAACGTAATAAATTCTTGTGGGGCTTACCTTAATAAATCCAGTTCGACTCAGATTCTCTAGCCGCCATAAATTGTTAAATAAATCGCTCGAACAACACGGAACGGATCGGTTGTGGACGATATCAAGTTGTAATTTTGGAACCATATTTAACGTTCCACTTTTTAAATAGGGCCCAATGAGGCTTAAAGACGAACGCTCATAAATATCGTGGAGTTAACACAACACTGTGTATTTAGTTACTGTATTTGTAATAAAAGCCTTATTCTGACAATAATTTATTTTCTTTTTAAATAGGCCTTTTAAACTTGTGACTACCAAAATAATGATTAAGTGATTTAAACAGTGAATATCGAAAATATTGTGTAAAATTGTGGGAGAGCCACGCTTACGTGGGAGAGCCACGCTTCGGCATGAATGGGCCGGCTCGACCGGAGTGATACCACGGCCTCACAGAAAACCGGTGTGAAATAGCGCTTTCGCTGTGTTTCACCGAGTGAGTGAGGTTACCGGAGGCCCACCCCCCAATCCCCCCTATGATGGCGCAGTTGAAACAAATGCTACCCCAGGAAGGTACCAACTGCGCTAGCGTTGGAGAATCCCTCTCTGGGCGTCCGCACTCAGAACACAACACGCCTGAGCGGGGATGCCCAGGCTGCCCCTCGTATTCTGGGGGGGGCAAAACTACGCTCAATTATGCTCGGGGTAAGAGCAGTAAGATCATGGCACCCCCTACCACGCTGGTCGTGGACTTTTGCAACATCAGGGGATTGCATAGTAATCTGGATGCTGTCCATCACCACCTCGAGACAGCAAAGCCAGCCTTGCTCTTTTTGACAGAGACGCAGATATCGTCTCCAGCGGACACATCCTACCTCACATACCCTGGGTACGGACTTGAACACTCCTTCATAACTAAGGCCGGAGTGTGTGTGTACGTCAGAGACGATATCAGCTCTCGTCGCCTCAGCAACCTTGAAGGTAGGGACCTCTCCATCTTATGGCTTCGTGTAGACAGCGACGACCACCCTCGCGTCTATGCGTGCCTCTATAGGTCCCATAGCGGTGATGCCGAAACTGACCGACTCATTGAGCACATCCAGATGGCTACAGACTTCGTGCAGCAGCAGATCCCCTCCGCAGAGATCGTCGTACTTGGCGATTTTAATGCCCACCACGCCGAATGGCTCAGTTCCAGTAAAACTGATCATGCGGGGAGATCTGTTCATGACTTCGCCCTGGCATATGGCCTGACACAACTGGTTACCACGCCCACGCGAGTCCCAGATGTGGAGGGTCAGAATCCTTCACTGTTGGACCTTCTGCTGACTTCTCATCCGGACGGTAACCGCGTATTCGTTAACGCCCCACTTGGCTCCTCAGACCATTGCCTTGTTCGGAGTACAGTGCCTATCACACGCTCACCGCGAGCGCGAGTTGCACGCAACCGTCGTGTGTGGCACTACAGGTTAGCAGATTGGGATGGAATGCGGTCCTTCTTTGCGTCCTACCCTTGGAGACAGTTGTGCTTCTCGCCGGATAATCCCAACACCGCCGCTGATTCTGTTGCTGATGTTGTGCTGCAGGGTATGGACCTTTACATTCCATCCTCTGTGGTCCCCATTGGTGGCAAGTGTCGGCCCTGGTTTGGTCCATCTTCCAGAAAAGCTTCTCGCATGAAGCAGGAGGCTTACCAAGCCTGGGCTGGCGCGGTGGCGGTACGGGATCAAAATACCAGCGCTCTGAAAAAGAAGTACAACTTTGCCTCCAGGTCCTTCAAAAGAGACATTGCAAGGGCGAAGTCTGAGCACATCTCTAGGATTGGCGAGAGGCTTGAGCGTCTTCCTTCGGGAACACGGGCATTCTGGTCTCTTGCCAAGGCTATTGAAGGGAACTTCTGTAAGCCATCCTTTCCACCTCTGCACATAGGAGATAACCCGTTGACCTATGACGCAAAGGAGAAAGCCGATCTTCTGGCAAAACACTTTGCGTCGAACTCGACCTTGGATGATGGGGAACAGGAGCCACCTACCATACCACGGTGCGAGAGCCGTATGCTGGATATCCAGTTCCACCAACGCTCAGTACGCTTAGCACTTTTATCTCTTGATATCCATAAGTCGAGTGGCCCGGATGGAATCCCTCCTATTGTGTTGAAGATGTGCGCTCCAGAGTTGGCACCGGTCTTAACGCGTCTTTTTCGGCTCTCCTACTCTTCTGGTGTAGTCCCGACATCATGGAAGGCAGCATTGGTCCACCCGATCCCTAAAAAAGGCGACCGCTCAAATCCATCCAACTACAGGCCGATAGCCATAACTTCCCTCTTCTCGAAAATAATGGAGTCCATTATTAACCATCAACTCCTGCGGTACCTAGAGGATCACCATCTGCTCAGTGACCAGCAGTACGGTTTCCGTAAGGGTCGATCAGCTGGTGATCTTCTAGTATACCTGACACATCGCTGGGCACAGGCGATTGAGACTAAGGGGGAAGCCTTGGCAGCTAGTTTGGATATCGCGAAGGCCTTCGATCGAGTTTGGCACAAAGCGCTTCTTTCGAAGCTCCCTTCCTATGGGCTTCCCGAGAAATTATGCGAATGGGTCACTAGCTTTCTAGCAGATAGATGCATTAAGGTCGTAGTCGACGGTGAATGCTCTGACTCCATATCTGTGAATACTGGTGTCCCGCAAGGCTGTGTGCTATCGCCTACTTTGTTCCTCCTCCATATCAATGACATGCTGCAAATTAGTGGCATTCATTGTTATGCGGATGACAGCACGGGCGATGCTCTCTACACCGGCCGCGCTAATATTTCTCGGGAAAACGTCATTGAGAGTCGAAACAAACTTGTGTCTGAAGTTGAGACCTCCTTGGAAAAGATCTCAAATTGGGGTAGACTCAATTTAGTCCACTTTAACCCCACAAAGACACAAATTTGCGCGTTCACCGCTAAAAAACTGCCGTGGGTCGTATGTCCTCGCTTTGAAGACACTCCCCTATCTGCCTCAGCCAACATTGAGATACTTGGAGTCGACACTTCGAGTGGAGTCCAGTTCTGTGACCATTTGGAGGATAAGGCGAAATTGGCCTCAAAGAAGCTTGGCGTGCTCAACAGATCGAGACAGTATTTCACACCGGCTCACCGCCTCATGCTTTATAAAGCGCAGGTTCGGCCTCATGTGGAATACTGTCCTCATCTTTGGGCGGGTGCACCCCAGTACCAGCTCCTCCCTCTGGATCGCATTCAACGGAGGGCGGCTCGAATCGTCGACTGCCAAGAACTTTCAATTCAGCTAGACTCTTTGGCGCTGCGTAGAGATGTTGCCTCGCTGTGCATCTTCTACCGCATCTACTATGGGGAGTGCTCCGAGGAATTGTTCGGATTGATCCCTGCCGCCTCTTTCCGCCATCGTCCTACGCGACAAAACTTTCATCCCCATCATATAGATGGTTGGCAGTCCACAACGGTGCGCTTTTCTAGAAACTTTCTGCCTCGCACAGCAAAACTGTGGAATGAACTGTCGCCTGCGGTATTCCCGGACCAATACGACCTTCAAACCTTCAAGAAACGAGCGTACTCCTTCTTAAAAGGCCGGCAACGCACCTGTGACGCCTCTGGTGTTGCGGGTGTCCATGGGCGGCGGTAACAGCTTGCGGCGGTAAACTTGCATAAAAAAAGTGATTTCAACTTACTTTAAAAATAACCTGTATCTACAAAACAGTGTTTATTTAATTAGAACTCAGTACCTTGCTAAGCGAGATGGCATTCTTTTTCACATTCTTTTGTGCGTTGAAAACTATAACCCATTTCGCAATAAAGTTCCCTAAGGACATATAGCATTCATACGTTTTTATTATTAATTCTTTCGATTTACTCAGAAGGTTTGACTGGGAAATATAATCGTCAAAGAAACTCATATAAGATTAAATGAAATCATAAGATATTATAATTTAAACTAGTTTTAAGTTCACAATTTCAAATTAACAGAGAATAAATAATTTATGATCGAACAAGTGGGTA
The DNA here is from genome assembly GCA_905220595.1 of Spilosoma lubricipeda. NCBI lineage: Eukaryota > Metazoa > Arthropoda > Insecta > Lepidoptera > Erebidae > Spilosoma > Spilosoma lubricipeda. The sequence goes on along the minus strand of HG992285.1, from coordinate 9,190,993 downwards.
AGCAAATGCTCAGCTCAACGCCCATGGACACCCGTGACACCAGAGGCATTGTCACAAGTGCGTTGTCGGCCTTTGGGGGAGCGGAGAGGGATTTGGAGAAGGGTGGGGAGGAGGATGGGTCGAGGGGTTGGCATATAGGCCTCCGGTATTCTCACTCACTCGGTGAAACGCAGCGCAAGCGCTGTTTCACACCGGTTTTCTGTAAAGCTTTGGCATCACTCCAATCGAGCCGGCTAATTCATGCTGAAGCGTGGGTCTCCCACGGGTGTGGTTATCCGCTAAACTGAGGTCCTTTCGGACCACAGCTCAACGGAAATGGATTAAATTTTTGTATCTCAAGTTTTTCATTTCACACCATCATATTAGAAATACGTATTACGTAGAAACGTAGGAACATTAGTCATGGAAAATACCTTTTCGACCCAGTCAACCACTTTTATTTTTCGATTTATTATAGAGACTGGATCAACTACTAGGAGCATGTAATAGACACAATTTTTAGGTTAAACAAAATATTTCTTGAATAATATAGAGAGATACATAAACATATACCTACACGAAATTTTGAATGATTGATGATACGTCTATGAATCTTCTAAACAAATGTTCTGAACTATTTGGACACATAAATTACTATCCACCTATGCATGCTATGTTGTTGTAAACTAGGTAACTTATGCTTGAAAATGTATTCTCGATATACTTATAATCATAATAATCATCAAAATAGCAGTCTTAAATACAAACAGGTGGAAATGTTCATGCCGTTTTTCAAAAAGCAAGCAAAAAGATTGAAACACTCAATAAATTCTACGATTATTTATAGATCTTCTATTATTTTTGTATTTTTAATAACTTTAGTAGATTTAATGGAAAGGCAGTGCTTTTAAAGAAACATCGTAGATTTATATCACATTCCGCTTGATGCGCAGTTAGTTGGGTACATTTTGATACTCTGCCCTTCCTTTGTCCTTATAGTGTAGAAAATATTTAAACCAACTTCGGGTCAGCCATACTATGCAGAGCTTATCCCAACACTCCGCTGACAACTCGTCTCCAACCATTATTCATGACGACAATTTTCCACGTGTCAACAGCAGCCTACCGTAAATGATAAATACTTTTTTGTTTGCAAACATACGGCAACATTAGCAGGAAACTATATTTTCATATTTGATTATTTTGTTAGTTTTTATTTAGTTTGTAGATGAGTAGCATAACATACTATATTATATATGTAATTAAATGGCTGCCGTATAAGTACCAAAACATTATATATGTAAAGTGCATGTAAATATTCTCACAAAGCGGCAATCAAATTTTTAATATGAGAGAGCCACGCTTCGGCATGAATGAACCGGTTCGACCGGAGTGATACCACGGCCTCACAGAAAACTGGTATGAAACAGCGCTTATGTGCGCTGTTTCACCGAGTGAGTGAGGATACCGGAGGCCCGGTTTAACAAGATACACAATTACCTATTAAAGAAAAAAAAATCTTTAAATATCAACACACTTTAAAAACAAGCTTAAATACCTACATATTCGGGAAACTCACAACTATAAACTTTGAGTTAACAGCAACTAAGGAAGCTTTTGATCGAGGCGTGTCACTCAACTTTGTGTGGTGATTTACAATATTTATTAACTTTTACAAAGCATCTGTAATTCCCTAATGTAACCTTTATTTTAGGATCGGTGTTATTTCATAATGATATTTTTTGTCATTAGAATTGAGATTAATAAAAAGGAAAATAATGGGACAGGAAATTTTGTACTAAAATTCTTTCTTATTTGTCTCTGATTACAGATGAAAATGTTTCGTAAATGGGAGTTATAATGTCGTATTATTCCGCCCTAAAAGTGTTAAAACAAGGAAGAGGAGCTAAAATGTAGTGATCTAAAAAACTTATAAAAATATTTAAGTATAAATTTTGTTTTTTACTAAGTTATGCCAAAGAAACTTACATAGTTACTGTGAGAGAAAACCTATGACTAGAAACGGGATAGTAGCAAGAAATGATAAGAAGCTGCGGGATACACTTACAAATTATTATATACAATTGACACATTAAGTTAGGGTGCTATTTACTTTGACAAGGTAAAAACTAAGAAAGTAAACACGCTTTTGAAGTACATATTTGCTTAATATTTAATTGTAATCGTAAAATTTAGATATGAAGTAACGCAATATAGAACAACTTAGAATTGTTTCTGCACAATGTTTAGATATGAAACTGAAGTAACATATCTTCTTGTTGCAGATGAATGTTTACTCATGCACAAGCTATTAGAGTAGTTTAATAGGTTGTGAGTGTTTATATGTTACTAAGGATAGTTCAGATTGAATACTTAACTGTCTGTAAAATATGGACTTATTATTGAACCAATGTAGAAAACTCAAATAAAATAAGTTCAGATGTATTAAAAGAGAAGGAAAACCCATGTCCAATGTTGTGCTGTTTATGTGATGTCATTAAAACTCGAGATATTAGAGATAAACAAACAAATAATTTTAACTCTATTCTTAATCCGTCACCGTACAGACTAGTGACTGGAACGTAAACCACCCATCATTGTCTGATTATAGAAAGGACCCAAAGAGCGACAATACACTTGTGTATGTGTGTAGATGTCGATGGGCGACAGTAGTCGCATAACCTCAGGTAACCCATCTACTTATGTGTCCCCAATACTATAAAAAAGTGCAGAACATTTGGCAACCCAAATCTTTGACAGAATTGTACCGACCATCGTCCAGACTTGCGAAGCTAATAATTTAACTTACCAACATATAAATAAAATGTGAAATCTTAGGTGTAGAAATCATTTAGAGCGTCATACTTAAAATAACATCAAATGTAAAAGCTGCGGTATATGGAATACGGGCCTTTAAATTATTCGTCTTTTTTAAATTGATTTGATGACAATACAAGGTTTCAATATAAACTGAACTAAATTTCAACTGACACCGTAATACCAAAAGCTCTAATTCCAATATTTACAAATTAAAATAAACTGAGAGCAGGGCTTGCTAGCGTCGGGAACTTTTTTGAATATTATACTGTTAGTTGAACGTTTTCTTCTTAGTCTCATAATAAAATAAAGTTAATTTAAATTAAATCTTCACACGTACTGCGTTTGTATTTAAAGAAGATAATGTTCTTAGGTTTCCTTTCCAAAGTTTCTCCGGAACCCCCGTAAATAGACAGTAATGGTTATAGCTCACCACAAAGAAATTACCGGATATTGGTGTACTAAGCAAAATATTGACCGACGAATAAAGTGCGATACATTATAACGGTTGATGTGACGTAACATAAATCTGACTGACCTCCGTCTATAGAATGAACTACACGAACACACCCCATTATTACACAGCGCGTTCGGCTTCTGCCATTGTACAAGTCAGGAAGGGAATCGATTCAGCAGAAATGAAAATAATATGTTTGACCAAAATTCTTACAATTCATTTTTTCTGCGGTTATTAATAATAAAATCCGAAGTTGTCGATCCGAAGAAAATATACTTTCTGTTAAACTAAGATTTCTTGACGATTAATTTCTACGAACATTTGACGAGATGTTTATAAATGTTCGTAGAGAATTCGATGTATGTTATGCTATGACCGCTTTGTTTCAAAGAATCTTCAACATAAGTAGAGATTTAGTAGCAGTAAGTTGAATTAAATTGCTCTTATTCTCTCGTGAACACCTGTTTAAATTGAATTGCATCGATCACTTATCACAGGTACTGTACTTCACTTACTGTTATTTTCAATTACGGTTATGTTATTGAAGTTTTACACAAGTGTCTTGAAACTGCAAGCATTCAGAAATTGCGGTAACTAGTTGGGCTTGAGCAGGTTGAAAACATGTTTGCATTCGATATTGTAAGAAAAATGTTATATTCAAATTGATATTTGCTTATGAACTTTGGCATATATCGGTTATATCGATAAATAGTAGCCAATATTCTACACCAAGGCCCAATCTATCTTTATACCGTAGTTCATACAAATAAGATAGTGGCATGGCAGTGAAAGCTTAACAGACAGATATACAGATAATATATAGATTTTATTACAAATACTACATGCATTTAATACTAAAAACTTTAGAAACCATACTAAAATATTTTACAGTAAATGGTTTGCTTTCCGAGACGGATGAGCCACGACAAAAACATATAAATTCACGACCTGATAAGTAACTGTTTCCATCATTGAATTATTTTAGTTTTTACTAACTTTTAAACTTTCGCGTTCCATGATATATTAACAATTATTTTTACGGGAAGTCAGGCAAATCAGAGGTATGTGATACCTTTTAATAAGTGATCGCGTTAATTCCCGTAAAAATAATTGTTAATATATTTAAGTTTTTGTTCCATAGTACATATACTCTACAAGTAGTGTTATTAAATGATCAATCTAAATGTTGCCTGTCCTTTCTGAATATTGAATAACAACTATATGTCTAGCCGGTGAAGGAGTCCACCGTGAGTTTCTACGATTCTGTGATACGTTGCTCGTCGTAGATTTAAACAAAACTACATGTCGCATCGTGGAATTATACCGCGTCGTAGCAAAACGCTACGTCTAGTATGGCGCTAATGCGTAAAGAGCACAATCAATGAATTACGTAGTAAAGCCATAGATCTTACTTTATTTTTAAAATAAATAGTTTTGTAAATACATTTTTTTTTAAATTTACTTAACTCCTTGTCTTATAATAATTACTTCACATATGTAGTTGAGTGAGCGTCAATAAGGAGTAGTTAAAAATTTAGTTTTAAAGCTAAATCGTAATAACAATAACTTTGTTAGGACAATTTTGAGAAGGATTTTAAATATGGTTTAAACTTGATGATCCCAATAATATTATGAATGGGTAAGTTTGTGGTTGCATGCGTATGTTCCCGTTTAGGGATAAGCCGGATTAAAACTAAATTTAACACTGCGAGTATGTTCTCATTAACATATCGAATAATTTAATTTTAATACCATTTCAATATTATGTTAGTGAGTTTATTGAGGTATAAAGAATTATATTTTACTTCAAGTTTAGAATGTTTTAAATATTTATAGTTACTGATTGTGGTCGGTAGTAAGCTCAGAATATCGAAACTGATAAAGGTTTTAAATACTCGATTCAAAAGTCGAATTTGTATTTCGAAATACCCTAGCATATTTTATTTTTAATCATTTCGATTGTATTAAAATTTCAATGTTTAGTAAGTATTACACAAACTGTATCATTTCATGAACAAGAATTCTTTCCTAAGTGTTGTTACTTTATTACGAAGTTTCGACGTGGATTGAGATTACTTAAAAAGTTGGGATACTTTCCCGAGATCTGAAATAAATTTCAAAGTTTATTCTTAATACCCAATAATTTTTCGGTTTACGTGGGGTCAATTATTTGGAAGAAATTTTATTAGAATAATTGCTATTGCCACTTTGTGGGTTTCTATTCTTTTAGTCTGCAAATTCATTTCAGTTTTAAATAAAAAATACTTTGCAAAGTTTCTCAATGCTATTCTGTTTTATGGTTTCGATGTTTTCAATGAAAGTTTTGTTCTGCTTTACGAAACATCGTATTTTGGGATCATGATGTTATGTTGTTAAATATAATTTTGTATGAAACACAATTTTACGTTTCAAGTGGTTCATAAAATTTAATATTTTTATAAATATTTTAGGTGAGCTATTTGTAATTTTTACTATTATATTCTGCTTCTCAGTACTAAGACCTGATATTTAAGTGTATTTTAAATTAAAATACACATTTTGCTTGTCATTCTTGTATAATCAATACTGATGCTTTAATTAAATGTTACTTTTAATTTAATAAAAACATGAAAAACTAGCTTTGCCCCACGATGCCCGCGGCTTACCCCGTAGCTTAACAAAATACAAAGCAGTCATGAGCACTGTCGACAGAAGTGAAAACTCAGAACTATAATCAAACATTTGTTTAAGGTCACCTGAAATGAGCCTCTGCTCTAATAAGATGCGCGATAAAAAGAAGTAAAAACAATGCTTATTGTGATGTTATAAAAATATAGGTTAATGCTATTCAGTATGAACATTACCAGTCATGTCATATAAGACAGTCGAGCCATCAGCTGTCTCCATGCACACTCGCGCAAGCGCTCTGCGCCGTCTTAGGTCAGAGCACGTGTCTTGACGCGAATTTAATACCTTTTACCCATCCGCATAAAGAAGTTTCAAAAAGTAGCCTTTGATACTTCTTATATTTTCACCTATCTGCCAATCTAAGTCCCGTCAAAATCAGTCTAGCCGTTCCAGAGATTAGCCGGAATAAACAGAGAGACAGACAAAATTTAAAATGTGTAATACGAATAGGTATTCAGCGAAAAGCAGTGAACTTGAAATTACAAACAGAAACTTTAATTTAATTTATTTGTATATGTGTGTGTCTGCTCCGACGCAAGTTTACTACACGCTACCCGCGACCTGAGTGATGGTTTGCTTGGTTTGGTAGCGAAAACCCATCTCTAACAAAAATCGTTCTAGCACTGTTTGTTAGACGACACAGCCAATGACAAGCGCTTCGTAACGCTTTTTAGCTAAAGCTTGATTATATTGTTCATAAAATTTTTGTACTGTAGCCGCGTAGGCTAAATTTGAAAATCGCTTCTTATGGGGTGTAAACTCTAATTGTTTTTATAGAAATTGCACAAAGCCTATAATTGACAGTCAACTATTACATCATATTTTTAATTTAATTTATACTTTAGTTAGTTATTACACTCTACTTTATATTCTGTAATGTATTTTTTTATTAGATTATAGATTAGATTTTATTTTATTTTATTTAGATTATTAGATTATTTTTATTAGAGTACCACACACCTAAATTCTCTATGAGGCCATAGGTAAGGAATCGCTCATGGAAGCGGTAACTGACACGATAGCCATGTGATTTGCATTCAACAAAAAATACAAGATACAACTGTACGAGGATCCCCAGGAAGGACTTAACCCAAGAGAGCTAAGAATCTTCACGAATGGATCCAAAACAAGGTCAAACACTGGCTTGGCAGTATTCTCTGAGGATCTAAACATACACATCTAGACACCATTAGGGAGCGCACAACACAGTCTTCTAGGCTATATGGGTAAAATAATGGCAGCACATGCGATCATCTCTAGAAACGTCCTCATCCGCATACTTTCCGACAGCCGATCAGTCTTAGAAGTTCTACAGAGTCATGTGACTATTTCAGGGCTGATTTACGAATGCCACAGAGCCCTGACAGAGATAAGTACCACAAACAATATAACTCTCCAGTGGATCAAGGAGCATAGCAACTCACGCGAAATCGACGCAGCTGATGCACTGGCAAGAGATGGTTCAGAGACAAAGGCAGTAGGCCCAGAACCACTACTGCCCTTGCCAACTGCTTGGCTGCGACGGACACTGCAACAGGACACTAAGATAGAACAACAGATATATTGGTCCAACCTTCGTATCTGCAGGTAGACCAAGTAGGCCCTCCCGATAGTCAACCTCGGATTGTCACAGAAGCTGATGCAACTTAAGAGGCCGCTGCTTCGACTTATCTGGAGCAATAACTGGTCATGCACTACTAAACAAACATCTTTTCATTCTAGGTGTAACAGACACTCCTCTAAGCAGAACATGCATGGAGGAGGAGGAAACAGCTGCCTATGTTATCATGGCATTTCCTGGGGCGGCAGAATACTGGGCGAGACATCTCGGATGGCCGAGGTCGCTTCCAGAAGTCATCGGCAACGTGAGGAGTCTGCTAGGCTTCTTGGAAGAACTGGGTTGGCATGAATGATGCCGACCCAACACGCATAATAGGCGCACTGAAGACGTTGAGTTGCAGAAACCCAGCCCGCGAGTTTAAGTTCAAGGATGAATTCGGAATTAATAGATATGTAATAATGATGATGATGATGTAATACAAAGCATCTATGAATCCATTAGGCCCGAAAATCTGTGTCAAAACCGCTGTATACATTACTACATTAATTAACAAATGCCCATGTAATTACTCAGGGTAATTAGTATTTGATCGGAGGTTTTTGTAGTCAGTATAAAGAGTAGACAATTGTGTTTCATTTGATATATACTTTTGGGGCTAAAACGAAAAGATATTTTGGACTTCACCATTTTTATACTTCTAAATAACACCCAGATATTCTTTCACCGAATCACTTCATAAATATTTTTGTGTTAATTTTTATGTTGCTAAGGCGTTCTAGGCTACTACATATGTAAGATTATTGATATGAAGTTTTCTTATTACCTATACTATTCTAACAATCGTCATATTATAACTTTTCGTGCTCCAGTCTTTTTCACACAGTTTGTTCATTTGGAGAACTGCAAGGCTATAACAATATTGTGTGCAATGATACTTTTATTATAAGACAATAATAATAAGTGGTAATAATAAAAAATGGTTTACCCCTGTTGATGAGCGATGAGATACATGGCGCACCCGGTGGTGTTTATAATATACAATCCTATTCTCTAAGGAAACCCAGCGTTGCTAGAGCGAGCGTTGAAACCACGGAGCAAATACAAAGAGGAGATGCCCTAATGAGATTTTTGTATGAAGCAATGCGTGACAATTTGCGGGGGTGAGGGGGTGTTAGTTTACACTTTTCCATCTACCAGACAATAGCAAAACTACTTGCATCGTTGTACGAGTATATTGCTATGTAGTTTAGCTAGCTGACACTAGTGTGGACGTACTCAGAATTTCAAGGAGTAGTTTTTTCAAGGTCAATTTTGTAAGCATCTTGAACAAAAAACATCATTAATAACGTAAATAATTTTGCAAAAGTGAACTTTTTTTTCTAATAAATAAGCCGAAATAAAATATTGTTCAATATGTTTGGTTTACACGTGGATTATGTAAAACAAAAATTAATATATGTAGTGCAAATAATTTTATTTAAAAAATAAATAAATTTATATTTTACTAGCTGCCCCGGCAAACGTCGTTTTGCCATAAAAAAATTTTAAGGATGGGTGACTCTTACCATTTAGGGGGATGAAAAATAGATGTTGGCCGATTCTCAGACCTACTCAATATGCTCACTGAGAATCGGTCAAGCCGTTTCGGAGGAGTATGGCAACGAAAACTGTGACACGAGAATTTTATATTTTAGATTTCACTTCGGAATTGGAATGCTTAAATAACGCCAATCTCAGAAAATCAACTAATCTAAATCTGAATTGAATGGTCATACCAATGTTGTCTCTAATATCCACATCTAATCACTTTTAATCTTGCCTAATTTGGGTTTAGATAATAAGTTACTTTTTCGTTTTTTTATGATTTTTCCTTGAAATGAATCGCTATCTATATATAAAATTTCTTTTTTTTCAATATTTGAAGTAACAACTTTCAATGCAAGATTAATATAGTCGTAACTTGATAAAATATTTGGATTCTAAATACGACCCTGTCTTTTTATTTTAGAATAGATGTCGATAGATGTCAGTCTGTTCACAATATAATTAAGAAAAATACAAAAAAGAATACCATGATGTATAAAAAATCATTAGGTAAGAATGTAGAACTCATTTCCGTATCTTCTTATGGTATGTTTTATTAATATTCAGGTCAACGTACCATTGTATTTTTATTTCCAGTAACACAAAGTTTTGCCATCTAGTGGCGAGTAAATATAATAACATTTCAATAAAACACTAAGAGATTTTTCTAGAACTTTTAAAAAAAATAGCTATAAAATTACTTATAAAAGAAATATCATGCCACTCATGGTACCAGAACGTCTATCTGAGTTATTTGTACAAGATAAAACACAACAATTCATCTTTTTACTTGATTGTACCGAGAACATTCAAGTATTACGATTTTTCGATGCAGTTCTAGAACATTGACGTTAATAGTGTAATTTGCAAGTTGCGTCAACTGCGATGACGTCGGGGTCGGTATTTTGTCACGGGGGTGATGCGCTTATGCCATCTCCTCTTTGTATTTGCTTCGTGGTTGAAACGTCGTGGTCAGCTTTCAAACTCGACGCTATTGCAGCGCTGTACGCAAGTATGTTTCTTTAGAAAATAGCACTGTTGAGCATTACCAATACCTTTGTTTACCTTCAAAGCGTACAGAACTTTAGGAATTGTTAGGTTTTCGTCTCTGACTCGATGAAAGGTTGACTATTGATCAATAAAACATTGTTTTTTCGCAGGCACAGACATTATAGCATTTCGACTATCTTGCTAAACTATCTCGAGTTTACACATTTATACATTTAAATTATTTGTAGTTTTATGAAGTTATGGATTCTTTACTTTTTATAAAAGAAATAAATATTTATGTATTTATTGGTAATAATATTTTTACTCCATTGCGGCGAAGCCAAAAAAAGAGTTAATATTTTTGGTAGTCTTTGTATGTACAATTTTATTGTAACGTCTAAATTATTGAACCGATTTAAATGAATGATGCGTCAATAGACTCGTGACTCGTGTGTGTCTGTCTGTGGTATCGTAGCTCTGAAACAGATAGTCCGATTTCGATGCGGTTTTTTTCATTTAAAAGCCAGTTTTCTGGCGGTGTTTTTTAGCTATGTTGAGTTAATATCGGTCTAGCAGCGTAAGAGTATCAGCTCTTTTCCAAAAAGATGTAAGGCATTTTGGCGCGTGTAGCGTGTTTTTAATTTTTTTAAGTTTGCTTTTATACATGCTGAAATATTGCAATAACAAGAAGTATGATTTTATCTGAAATTCAATTAAATACATTTAAATACATTTATTGTTGGGAAACAGCTGTATCCTACTTGACCTTCTTTTAAATTTATTTGTGCAAATTTTTCTGTAAGGCCGTGGTACCACTCCGGTCGACCCGGCCCAGACATACCTAAGCGTGGCTCTCCGACGTATACTTATATACATGTGCTTAAGACATATATCATTATAGTCAGGCCTTAAGACGATCTTGGTTTCTGGTTTTAAGCTACAAGTACCCAATTCTGTTGTTTCATAATGCACGCCAAGAATAACACGAGACATAATTAACATTTCCAAACTCTGCAAAAGAAGCGCCGATAGTCGAAAAACACTAAAGTCGACTCTTGTAGCCGAAAGAGGCTTAAACGGACGCCGTAATGGATTCAGAGGTTGCGATGTCACACCAAAATGGAATAAAAAGACGTAATTTCAATAACAAAGAGCTCATTTTAGTAATTAGTTAATTAAGCCCCGTCTTCTAGGGAGTCATTTGCTGGCTCATTTTTATTTATGTTAAATAGGCAAATGTTCTTGTAAAATATGCACCAAGTTAATTTTAATACTTTGCTTTATAGTAGATACAAAAGTTGTGGCAGTAGAATAGTAAAATGGCTACAATTAATCCGGCTGCTCTAAACAGCTGCAATTCTAAAGTTAGTTCTAAATAATGGTGTAAAGTTAAAATAAATATATAATAAAATATATCATATAAAAGGTATACTAAAATAACATAAAAAATAGATTTTTAAGAAACTATATTAATATAAAATATGAGAATAAGAAAAAGTGTATCCCCAGCAGTGAATTGTTAAAGGCTGTGATCAATTAATTGTTATTTAACGATTATACAGGCACGCGTGAAGTAGTTATTCGAGTAATGGAAAAATGCCTTACATAATTTTGGAAAAAAGGTGATACTTTCATACCGCTGAACCTGAAAGGAACACGCAAGGAAACTGGCTTTCAAATGAAAAAAAATCGCATCGAAATCACCGTTTGAGAGCTACGATGCCACAGACAGACACACACAAACAGACAGACATCGACGTCAAACTTATAACACCCCTCTTTTTGCGTCGGGGGTTAAAAACATAGCATTCGCCATTAAAAAAAAATACTTAGGATATCTTAAGATTAAACACGAATCTTCTATTTTTTTAATATTCCTATTTTCATAGTATGTTGTATTTACGTTTTCTGTTTCCATCAATCGTAATATAACGGACTATGAGCTACACACTAACTTCCATACGAACGTACTGTTTATTGTTGGAATTTTATGTGCGGTCACATTTTTTCTCTAACTGTATTTTACAACTTCTCGCTTGCGTGAGCAACAATAACTCCTCGGTATCCATGTCAACATACTTTTACTGGATGATAAAGAGTTAGTACATTTTACGTTTTATATTTACTATGCACGTTTATGGAGAGAGATATATTATACTATTGAGTAAGGGCTCTTATGCCTCGAATCTGTATTTTATTTTTTATATTACTTGTGTTATGTAGTAGGTAGAACGGCACAAGCGTACCGAACGGCAGACAAACACTGTAAACTTTAATTATTATGTTTTTACTTTAAAGCTTTTCTTTATATTTTATTAACATAATTGTGAAATACGCGCTAAAAATGTTAGATCAACAACATTTTTTGCTCTGCAATAGACATCATAATATTTTATCTCGGTATCGTAAGTTTAAGTCTAACTTGCACATGACGTTGTTATAATAATTAAAATACAAATACGAACGGCTCGTATCGGCACGAATTTTTGTTGAATTTTAATTTTAATCTTGAAGCGATATTTAATTTTTACATAGCAATATTTTTACAATTTTAAATCGTAGACATAGTGTTTAAAGTCTTTATTACTTATCACCTGCCGCGTAAAGCACCATGGTTTAGCTAATGTGAACGGGTTGGTCCATATAGATATAGACTTTAACTACAGTGCACACGATTTAAAATCGTTTCAAAGATTGTGAAATCCATGCCGGTGTGATTCATTCAATAGAAATCATCCTTAGAAAAAAAAGCGACCTGTCTTGTACTTTATTTTCTCAAAAGAAATTAACAACAAATTTCACTTTATGAGAACATTTAACAAAAGAAACAATATTTACATAGTATATTTACTTAATGATATTTTTAAATAAAGGTACCCATAGTAATACGTGCTTTAAACTTGTTAGGTAATAGGTAAGCACTAGCATACCCACATTATCATGTCTTATACCATCAACTACGTGTACTACTTGTAAACGCACTCAGTTAGGACTTACAAGAAATTAACACTTTATGTTCTAAAGCAAATAATACTGATATAAGCTCATGATCACAACAAAAACGCTTAAATACATTACAGAGATAAAATACTACTTAACAAAAAATATGGAATATAGAAGGTAGCCTTCAAATGTTATGTTTTTTTACCGTAGTTTGTACGCGGTTTTGCTAGGTAAATATTATTGGCATTACGTAGGGGTCGTAAACCTTCTTCCACATTTGTTTTAAATTCGAGATGACTTTGGATTTTTTTATCTTTAATCTTTCTAATTAGGATACATGTATTATATTAATATAGTTTTTTTTAGGTTCATCAATTTGGTTTCCGAGTAAATTCTGTTTGTAGGTGTAAGAAAGTCGTAATAAAATAAAACTTTTACTAGCTTATTTTGTACAGTTTGTACGCTGTCCAAAGTACGAGTATATCACAGAATATATTACTTCAATTTGATATGTTTTAAACGTATGTGAACTAACTAAGAAACAAATGTAAATACCTTACAATACTTTGGAAAATTAACAAATCAACAGTGAAATTACGACACCTCTGTGGGGAGGACTTAATTAACTGAGCAGCAAATAAGATAAATGAACTGTCAGAGTCGCTAATGCGCCCACTGGATGGCGGACACACGGCCGTGAAGCTCAACACACATACGTATACATAAAGCTATACACATACATAACTCCATTCATATTCATGTAAATATGTATGTTGAAATATTTCCCATTTCATGCACACAATTTTAAGGCCATTCAGAAAATTACACGTAGTTTTTATATGAATCCTAATGTAAAAATTTCAGTACATTCAAAACACATTTACAATGTACCTATTATTCTATGGTGACGCTATAGCTTATCTTACAAAATTACTTAGATAAATTATACAACCTAAGAATACTTTTATTTAGATATAATGCTCGCAATACGTTGGTGCTCAAAATTAACTCCGAAACTATCCAATCGATTTTATGGTTTTTTTTTTTAAGTAGGACGGTTAACTTATAATAACTTCGATTAGACTAATAATGAGATATTCCATAATCATCAACAATCTCAATAAAGTAAGTTGCAGTCCCTATCTAACAAAATGTCATTTTTGGTTTCGGGAATGTCCAAAAACACACATGGCATTTTATCTTTCTTTTGATTGGTTACACATTTAAAGAAAAGCATAAAAACAATATGAATATCAATTGTCGAAGTAGAATATCTATCTAATCTTTTTGAGAGAACATTAAACATTTTCATATTAGATTTTTTTTGTACCCTGACATATATAACTAATTACGTCAGAGTGTCAAGTGCCGTATAAGACTTTGAAAATTTTAAATATGGAGCTATTAATCCTTAGAAACTGGTTTAACCGAATATTACGTTTGTTTTATAACCCTAGGCAGACAAATTATTCCTAGTCTAATCGTTAGGAATAATTTGTCTGCAGATTTCCATAAAACATTTATAACTGTTTATGTCGTTTGAAGCGTATTTTGGGGTTTAAAAAGTTACAACTATGAATATTTTTTCATAAAGCACCCGGTTCATTTTTATTTACATTTCCTTTGAATTTTTAAGATAAGGTGATTCTCGTGAAAATTGAAATAAAAGTAAAAAATAAAATAAAAAAAAACAAAACAAAAATAATTCGCTTTGTTATATACTTTATATATACTTTTTATTTCTTTTTTGACAACACACGTTGAAAACAACATAGTGCAGTGATGTATCAAAACTATTTTTTCAATGTACATTCTTACAGAAATAAATAAAGAATAGACAGAGAAGGAGAGAGATATATATATATATAGAGAGAAACGAAAGAGAGTCTACAACGCATGGGCCTCATTTGTTCACTATATTATTATTATATATTATCATTACTAAGTCAATTTAACAAATAAACCAAAACACATGAAGTCTTGCTAAATTGTGAGAAATTAAAGTTCAGGATTTGAACCCATTTTCTTACTACCAATAGGAACCGGGTGTCGACCGAAAATGTTGGGAAAATGGAAAAAAAAATCTTATGGAGAGATGCAAACAAAGTTGAGCGTGTCAGCTAGTTATTAATAAAACTGTTACTAATAAAACAATGGGCCTAAAATCTTTCAAGCGCCTAAAAACATTCTTAAAACGCCTCGATAAATGAATTTTAGTTCAATCTATTAGTCATTAAGTTAAGGCTTGTTATGCTAACAGACAAGATTGATGAAGTAACAGTTTCTAATGCCCGTTCAAGTATAAACCGATAAGGCAACCGGGTTTGATATGAAGTTTAAAGAGTAGATGGGGATAGATGTTTAACTATCGGTTTGGAACTAACTTAGTTAAGTCTATTGAATTATTTATAACCAATTAACACATTTAATTGTATAACTTTGTGAATAACTAAATTTTACCTTTGTAGTACACTGTTCAATTAACACTAGCTTCGTCCCGTAGTGTTTCCTGTGGTCCATCTCTATTTTGGGGATAAAAAGTATTCTAAATAATGTCCAGGGAGTCAGCAACCTCAAAGGGCTGAAGCGCACTTGTAACACTTGACTGTGTTGCAGGTTTCGTTAATCATTTACCTTCAAGAGGCTCATCAATTCGTTTACCATTGTATCTTAATAAAACCCTTTTCTATATCCCTACTAGCTTTTACTATGTCAGATATCGCGGTAACCAGTGAAGTGAAGACTTCTTTAGGCGCGTTGAGCACTTTATGGGTGAACAAAAATCGTGAAACTTGCGTCATGGTCACCACATGCTTCCCATGAGCTGTGAATACTGTGTACATATGTGTACTTTTTGGGTGAACAAAAAGCGGAAAACTCACGCACCGCACGCTTCCCGTAAACTGTATACCGTGTATATATGTAGATAGATATACCTCCGTGCCTTATTAGTATACATTACTTTTACAAATAAATTTCACTTCTATCGGCAATCCTCAAAAACTGCCTCGCATTTAAACCATGACACTCACAAACTTTACCTCTTTATTATATCCGTATAGATAATACGTGTTCACACTAAAATACGTTACAACGAAACGAAATATTCGTTACAGTAAGTCTAACAAGTGAGTAACACAATTATGTCGCTTCCTATGATTGAATGTGTTTAATTAAGTATTGAGTTTCGACGCCGTGTGCGAATCTAAGCGCACGTATGTGTAACATAAATGAGGTCACGTCGTGTGATGATGACGAATGCTAAGCTATCTGATTGGACAGAAACCGTTACGGCATGTTCCAATGACAATTCGCATAACCCATTTTTCATGTTCAAATCATACGTAAGTGCAAATGCTTGTTATAATACGTAAAATAGGCAGTTAAAAGATTTATTGCAGTGTTAATAGCTTTAAAAGCCTGATTGTTGTTTATGCAGAAGTAGTCATTACGGTTGTTTTGAATGTTTTGTATGTTCATAATTATTTATATGTTTCGAAAATGTAGTTTACAACCGAAACAACAAATGAGTTATTTGTTTTTTTTACTTACTGGCTGCAACGCCGGCTGTTTTGAGAATATTACTTTTTCCTTAATGAAAAGTATAAACCTACGATTTGTTTTATTTCCGAAACCACGTGTGTTAACAAATTATAATTGAGATTTCTTTAAAGACAAACGAAGT
This sequence comes from Spilosoma lubricipeda, assembly GCA_905220595.1. NCBI lineage: Eukaryota > Metazoa > Arthropoda > Insecta > Lepidoptera > Erebidae > Spilosoma > Spilosoma lubricipeda. The sequence goes on along the minus strand of HG992285.1, from coordinate 9,174,310 downwards.
AAATGAACTCAAATCCACACTTTTTTCATTGGTCAGAGATTATGTTAATAAGCGCACTAAAACTATAAAACTCTGTAAAACAATAGTTAAGCATTAACATCTAATTGAACAAATCGTATCCTTCCATCCTTATTATCTAAATATTGACTTTGGAAGAATTTTTAATAATTGATTAAACGCAAAACAAACTACATGTATATTAAGAATATATATTTGCGCAACATCAGTTTTATTTAATACGTTATCTTTATTTCGTATCAAGTTTAATTAGTCCTTTATACCCTTAAAAACATATTAAATTACTGCTAACATTTTTCATTATGTCTTGAAAGGAAGAGGGCCTTAATGAACCTCTTCCTTGCGTTATTAATTTTATATTGAAATATCAAAACAATTTGGAATATTTACGCTCAAATCGAGTATTTGGTAAAATATATTAAAATACGCATAATGTTTTATAAACATTGAGTAATATCCAATAAATGTAACCATAATCATCATCAAATGACTTACTACTGAATATAGGCAACTCTTACAAGGAAGGTATCGCAGTAGACGCTCTAATTTTGCGACAGCGTTAAACGATCTACGACCTCCATGAGCGCAGGCCTTAGGATAATATTTTGTGCTGATCATTACCATTGAGGAAGCATGTACGGTAACCCGATGTACTACGCGTCGGCCTCTCTATCTGTAATTAATTGTACGTACTCCATAAAGTGAGCACTTGGTAATAAAGTAGACTAAGTCTATAGGAGTCTTCAGTGGCTGACTTGTAAGAGTATCCCGGGTCTCTTGTAATAGACAGCCGAAACAACGTAGCCAGTTCAAGTCCGATACAAGTTTATCCTCAGTTTCGATGGCATATGGTTTATTTACATGAAAAGGACAGCAAAGCATTTGAAAAAAGTTAAAATTTTCAACTAATTTTGCGTACTAGAAATAACGAAATATTATTAAAATAAGGAAGTTCAATCGTGTTGATTCCGTCTATAAATAAAAAAGTTAAAAAGAGACGTGGACGTGGCCTTTTACATTTTCAAATAGACAAGTTCTATTAACGTATAGTAGTGTGTATGCATACAAAACTCTGTGAGTACGTAGCAATTCACGCGGGGCGACAGGTGTCGAGAATGGGTTGTCGTTCCGTTTCACGTTCGACGCTTACTGTCACATTCACACATTCTTTTTGTTCAGGTACGTCCGCAAATCGACCACATTCTTTGTCCTCTATTTGACAAAAAGTTTTGCCTACTAATCTTTTGATGAGAGTACAATTGTTTGGTGATACCCAATTCCTTATTGTACCTACAAATGTAACAAAAATAAAAAGCACAAGAAGTAAAACTAAGCTAATAGCTTTACTTGGTTAGAGTCTAATGCTTGTTTTTGGAGTGAAGTTCCTTATCGCGCGTTGGGGGCTAGACGGAATAAATTCTCACGAAAAGTTGTAACGACACTTTTGCTATAGTAAGCTATTGTAAGCCGTGCGGCGTGCGCATGTTTCTCTGTCTGTCTCTCTCTCTCTTACAGAAATGAAGCCAGATATTTTCATTTCTATTTCGCATTGAAAATGGTGGTGTCGCGACGATGATTTTTTTTGAGTATATACAGGTTTTTTGTACATAATAAATAATAAAAAATAAAAAAAATGAATCCTGACAGTGAACTTCGTTCCGGATGTCCCTTGACATCTCTCAAGTTTTTTTTTAGTTTAGTGCTTATTTACCATTTTTAACTGTTATAGGTATTACAAAATTATTCCTTTTTCTCATCTGGTACCGCTAAGTATAAAGTGAAACAAACTTTTAGGTGATATTACATATATAATATACATATAACAAAAAAGAGCTTATTTAATATAAATTAAGTACCTAAACATTCTACTAAATTGATTCCGTATACTTTAAATACTTAATAAGTCTAATTATATAAAATCTATTTAAGTATTTTTGGAACGTGTAATGGGTTAGGTAAATTGATTCAATGTGGGCACATAAACCAGGATCAAAATCTGTATATTGAGTGAACACTTACCTGTTTGCATTTATAGTTACCATCAAACGCAAATCGGCTTTTTGGGAGCGGCACTTAGCGATGTTGGTATTAAACTACTTGCGCTTCGTTTGTGGTAGGTATAAATAAACTAAGCTTTAGAGTTATATTTAGAGTAAATGTTACTGCCATATGTAATTTTCCTTTAATGCTTTATTCGATCGGTTAAATTATTTGTCTTCGATTCTAATCACTTTTTTTATCTATTAGCTACTACAATTTAAATAAAACTCACATATTTACGATAGCTATTGCAGGCTTCCATGAGTAGTTACATTTTAAAATTTACTTTTTACTAGTTTTTATTTATTTACTTTTAACAAATTTTACTTTAAATAAGTATAACCGTCTCTAACGCTCCTAAAAGGTGTAGTCTGTTTAAAAACTATCATCTTACGACGTAAAATTTGAAAAAAAAAATACATATCTTATGTCACCTGGTCCATTAACACAATCTTTCGTAAGCGTTACTGACGTTAACGTTACGCTTATAGAACACCCAATCATACAGGGTGGTTCAAATAATTAAAGAGAGTCCGTTGTCAAAATATAATGAGTAACAGAAATAAATCAAGAAAAAGATTAAAAAACTATTATCCGACTACGTAAAAACTTGAAAAAAAAAAACATATCCTATGCCATTAATACAACCTTTCGTAAACGTTACCGACATTATAGAACACACAATCATACATACTAGTCGCCGTAGTTGAGTAAAAAACAGTCGAACGAAAATGTTCTCCATTTTCAGTCGTTAAAATCGATAATCATTATAGTTTAGTATCTTATTGTTTCTACCACTCTATATTACTATGTCTTTAAATTGAACTTTCGGTTACACACGTGACATTTGTAACAAATCTGAATACATTTCCACCGTCGGGCGTAGGCTTATTCGAACTTTACATTGAAATGTACATTACCTTGTATCAGGACTCGCAACGTCACCTCAGGCTTCTCAATTTACTTAAAGACATCACATAATCCTCTTACATCACCATAAAGGCATATAAACGGGATCCAAGTGTTTAAAAGCTTCGTGGAAAATTGAGATCTGTAATTACAATTGGCAATGGTTACGATTCCTGGCAAGACAACTGTTTCTGGTTTCATCTACTTATTCCATATAATAGTTTTATACTTTGCTATATTCAGTATTATTGTTATGTTGGAAGACACTCATAGTATTCTACCTTACAGTTAATATTTTCTCTTCTCGTAGCGTAATCGCTACTCAAAAGAAAATTGCTTGCAACAGAAATCAATTTCAAATATTGTGTTTTTTTGGTTTATATAAGTTTTTTTAATGAACTCAGTAAAAATATTTGTTGTTCATTAAAAACTGTCTTACTTTTTCACCTATTTCACTTACTACTTATAAGAGGTATCCTAAGTTTTAGGTTTAAGTTTACATATTATAAACATTATACACTAGAATAACACCATACAAAACACAACCAAAATACAAGCGGGCGGAACTGCGGGCAACAAGTAGTACTTTTTAAAAGTTTTAAATTAATCTTGTGATTACGCAATCTGATACATTTACAATTATTTTTACGGGAATTAACGCGATCACTTATTAAAAGGTATTACATACCACTGATTTGCCTGACGTTTCGACCAGGTTGCACTGGCCGTGGTCACAGGCTGACTGGCTCAGCGGCGCACGCCCTCCGTCGTCGAATCCGTGAAGTAGAAGTTAGTTCGCCTACCCACACTTTCTCGATATTTTATTCACGGATCGAGATTTTGTTATAATCAGCTTTGAGTTTTAACACTGTGTGATCTACAAATTGTTACTCTGAGTCTGGCTGTTTTATGTGTCCATTTCACGTATCTTTCCCCCGCGCAACAGGTTATAAATTCCCAAAGAGTGAGTAACCTTTGAAAAAAAAAGAAAAAAGAATAGACTTCGCAAATACGACGTTCAAATTCACCTGAGAAACCTTATACTAGAAACACCTTAGAAAAATGCTAATAGTTTTCTTCATTAATATTACAAACTAAAACGTATCAGTTTGTTTTACACGTATATTTTGAGCATAGCGGGGACAGACGACCTTTTTTTAGAAGGATGTGTCTTTATCCACGTGCAAAGTGCCCTGTCGCAACGGTGTGGCATCTGACACCGACGAAGCACTCCCTTTAACCTTTCATGAGAGTCCCACGTCAACCCCGAATTTATTTAGGCGGCCCTAAAATACAGACGTGAGTAAACCATATAATTATATCTTAATTATTGCTAATTAGATCTCTAAAATACGAAGGCAAATTCAGTTACATAATTATTTTTAAGATTTGTACGTTAATCAGACAATATAATTAACGAACCTTACGCTGTACTGGGTCTGTGAACCTAGCCGAGAACCGGATTACGTGCCTTCAATTCTTACTTAGAAAAAATATTATATGTTAAGCACAGTCATTTGTTTTATCTCAGGACGTAAGTTATTCAAGTGTAATATGTGTGTGTTCAGAAATATTTTACTATGTTTGTCAACAGTTACCATCCATACTAATATTATAAATTCAAAAGTATCTTTGTTTGTCTGTTACGCTTTCACGTTTAAACCGCTGCACCAATTTCAATGAAATTTCGTGTGCATATACTTTAATTTCTGCGGAAGGAAATAGTCTACTCTGTACCGTGAAAACTGATATACACGTGGGCGGAGCTGTGGGCAAAAGCTTGTACTAAATATAGATTCAGTCTAATTTAAGATGAGATTGTATTAAGTAAAAAAAATATATAATTTGCAAACCATATTGTATTCTTGCATATACGCTTATACGCAAATGCTAAAAGGTCATACACCTTTCAGCATTTTCAATGTTCTTTAAATTATTAATTACTATTGCTTGACATAAATGTACATTTAAACAAAAATATTACACAAAAGTGAAGTATTCAAAACTCAATACCCTTTTATTATGAAACGACGTACGATATATGACCTCGTTTGATGTTATATATTTAATAAGAATTAGAATAACACTGCGTGTCACCTTTACTAATTCTTATTAAATATTTTCAAGTCTCATTACCTTACTTAATATGAGTATAATTGCAATAATTTGTGTACATTCGTATCGTCTAATCATAAATCGATCTTGTCAAAGGTCTTTTAAGCGCACCTCCTGTATAATTTAAGTAAAGATAGACTATGATAGAGAGAATAATGATATGGTAAGAAAAATAATGTTCTAATCATAGTTTATGGTGAAACTAATCATTTGTTCTTTGATTTTGTTGACTTGTTGACAACCCCATATTATGAAGTACATGTGTCAACATTTAATAGAATAACATCTAAAATTTTAAATAGATCGTAATTGCATTACTGATATCTATTAACTGGGATAAAAATAAAACTAATGCAAAACTAATTTGCTTTTCATTCTCAAGTCATCGTTAAAGTTCGCGTACATAAATCTATTTAATTATTTAAAGATATGCAAACCAAATACACATTTGTATTTTTATTTTAAACTTTAGTACAACTATTTATCTCTACTATTACCCGATCTATTTAACACTATTAGTAGTATAAGAGAATTATATAAAACTAGCTGTCCCGGCAAACGTCGTTTTGCCATAACTACTAATAAATTAAAAATTAATTAAAAAAACCATTGTCCAGCGGACAAAATTGTGAATCTAAACCATTCCCAGATCCCCTTGAACACACACAAAAAATTTCATTAAAATCGGTCCAGTCGTTTGAGAGTAGTTCAGTGGCATACACACTCACAGAAGAATTATATATTTAAAGATTCGTGGATGGTAACGTTTTTCATTTCTTTAAAGAGTTCTTTGTTTCATTAACAGTTCACCTGCAAAATGTGCTGTGTGGCATTGTAATACGTTAAAAAACACAATAAAGACGCTACCTATAGCCAAATCATGATCAATATGTACATCCATATTATAATATAGTAACTTTAAAGTACTAAAACTAATAGTATTGCCATAAATAAGGGACTCAAATAGATTACTTACGGCAATAAATTACAAAGTCGATTCAGCTGTTTAATCAAGTGATACCATCAAACCTTATCGCTGTTTAACCGTTGGACTTTTTTGTAGACTTCTAGAATTTTTCTTCGGGTTCGCTAATGTTATTGTCGGGACTAACACCTTTTTGCATGAAACCATATGCACTCGAGTATTACTGGCTGAATGTTTGCAAAATTTTGTGATGATAATCAGTTAAATTGTAGTTAACGCTTGATTCGTAACATAAAAATAACATTCACCTACAAACACCACTCCATAATTTTTTAAAGATGAAAAATTATAGTCAGTCGGTACTGTAATGACACTCAAGTAATTCAGTTGATGTTTGCAAATCATAAAAGTTTAAGAAACGATCCTGCAATTTTTGCAACGGATAATAAGGCTCCTTTAAATATCCGCAGGCCATTACGAGCACTGTGGTTTCTGAAAGGTGACTAATACCAGCAAACTATCTAAAATCTCAAGATATGTTATTAAAAAGATAAAAATGAGCTAGGAAAGCCGCTCGAATGTGAATACGATGGTAACGTTTAACTATGAATAGTTTATACAGATTGCCTATAACGTTAACTCGAGGATAACTAACCTAACAATATAAACATAACCTTCAATTGGAGTAGCATTATTGGAAAGCAAGAAGCAGCTAAATTCGTTCTATTATTATGTAAAATAGATAATGTAACGACTCGTGAAAGAGGGCTTGTAAGACTGGACGTAAAAAGCCTCAGATCAGGCTTTGTGGTATTCTCTGTGAGAGGCTTTTGTCCAGCAGTGGACTGCAATAGGCTGATAGTGATGTATCACTTAATAAGTTCTCAAAATATGAAACTGTACATATTCTATTTTGTTGTGCAATTGGGAGACAAATGAGTAGACGGATATCGGGACATATATTGGTAATCCCCAAATAAGCAGAGCTTATACTATGGGTAATAGACATATAAATTTATACATAAATAAGTAGAAAAAATATTCGCAGATCAAACCAATACTTCGTCCGACCAGAGAATTCAACCTGAGATCTCAAACGTAGCAGTCGTATACGCAACCATTGCGCCACCAAGCCAGTCCATCTTAGGCGAAACACAGCTATCTCACTTTTAAAATCGTATTCATATGAACCCCTTGATTTTTATTTCAATGTTTTGTGCACTAAACCTCAAACAGGTTATTCATTATTATTTTTTGTATTATATACTTAATGATTTCTATAAGACGTGATAAATTGGATTAGGGGCCAATTCAGTAGTCAACTTTCAAGTTATTTAAGGGAAAAAGGCCTACAAAGTTCGTATTAAAACTTTTTTGATTGGATTATCATATATGGCTCCTCGGTCAGGATCGTCATGAACTTAATATGTATATTTTCTTATTTTTTGCTACGGTTACGTTAATCTTCAAGGTAGTAGAGCCACGCTGATTTCAGCACGAATGGGCCGGCTCGACCGGGGCGGTACTACCCTCGCACAGAAAATCAACGTAAAATGACAGCGATCATGCTGTCGTGTTTCGTTGGTGAGTGCGAGACCGGAGGCCCAATGATGCGGAAGCATCACTAGCCCGCCATGGTGTGGGTCACCATGCTGCATTGTTGCATTGTCTGCATTCGCAGTATGGTGACCACCACTCTTGGATTCTACTCATGCTTTCCATCAGGCAGAGTAGAGTCATTTTGGCAGGGTCAAACATAAAAAAAAAAAAAAAAAAATCTTGCTAACATAAGACCATGAGATATGTTATTAAAGTGTTGTGTTTACCTATCTCGAAGAAAAAAGGCGTAAGCTGAAAATGTATGAATATGTAATATCCTTAAAATGAAAGATTTTGTGAAAACTGAATGAATGAATCTTTTAACTCTGTTAGTCAAAAATTGCCAAATGGATACCCTATGAAAACTAAACAGGTATTTACCTATCTACATATAAAACAAGTTTTAACTTCTTAAATGTACGGAGTGTACATTTAAGAAGTTAAAACTATGTAAGCTTAAAAGAAGTAATAAAGAATTCTCCCATTGGATTAATACAAAAATATTTAGTCATATCGTATGTGACGTAGTGCTTAATATGTTAACAAAAATAAACTGGACTTTCAAAATGCATTTTTTTTAAAATAAATGCTAGTAAGTGGTAGTTACGCGATAACGGTTAACGACTCTTCAAAGAATTATTTTTGTGCGTATGCTTGTGTGCCTTCCGGGCATTACCTTTCAAATATTGCAACTGATACCGATACCGAATGAGTACTATCTGTACCTATACGATAATTATACCTGTATAATAAAATTTAAGAGCGTTTATGATCAGAATTATATTCGATCATTCATGCTAAAGACGCGTTTAAGACAATTTTCTTTAACGATACTTAAAGGACTATTTTCCAGTCGTTATTTTGTTATTTTTCATCGGAATGAATCACTTTTGTTTAACATAGATAAGGAAGTAAACACTAGAAATTGTTATATGTATTTTAGAATACGTAGTATTCGCTCTACCTTCTCTTTAGGTATATCACATAACGTCAATATCGTTTGCGCATTGGAAATAATTTGTCACGCGGCAACATCGTCCTCCCCGCCACTACGCGTCTCCAACGTTGCCTCCTACCACTGCGACCCACCAACACTGGGAACACGTATAAGAACGAGCGACCTCTTTCCACTAGCGTCTACCACGCCCGACCTCTAATACCGGAGCCCAGCACCACTCTTTCTGCTTGCGTCAACCATGCCCGGCGGCTGTGCCGCTGCTACGGGGCCCAACCTCTAAAGCCGTGGCCCGCGTCTCTTCAAAGCGCCTCTCTAGCGGCAGCCCACTCCGTGGCTACTCGAACTCCAGTTAAGTACCCCATGCTACCATGGAGGTACGCCGATCGATCCTCTCAGCACCTACGCCCTGTCTATTTCTCTAATCTGTAATTTTGTGCTCGCGTCAGTAACCAATTGTAAATCTGTCTATGCTGTAATAAATAGTGTGAAAATCTTCGTTCTAAAGTGTCTAATTATCTTCAGCTCAACCTCGTGGCCTAACCACCATCACCTCATGACTCCTAAAGCCCAGTACGTGACAAATTTTATACATATTTATATTTATGTATGTCCAGTAATTATCAACAAATAATCGTAATGATCCAAGCATTCAGCGTAAATTTGCCGAGGCAATTAAATTAAATACAAATTTGTTATACTTTGTCCACATTGCCAAATATAAACTTGCGTTTATGTAAATGCCATTTATATAAGAGCCTATGTAATGAGTGATAATGATGTTTACAATATCTGTTATAGAGTACAACTTCTCAATAACTCGTTATACGGTTGTGTACAAAATTACCAATTTCTGTATATTACACAGTGATTTGAGACCACCGAATGCGGCATTTCCTAAGAACAATCAGCCAGTTTTAGGTACACTCCCACTCATTTAAGCCTATAATTGTTTGGTTTACAAATTATTACTAACTTACGTAACAGATAACGAGACGTATAAAGTTTCAATTGAATTTTTAGAACACTTTGGTTATAGAAAAGGTCAAGAAGGTAAAACAAATTCCTCATAAATAATAATAATATAAAAATTAAATAGGGAATAGTTATTTCTTACTGGTGAAAAATTTATGGACACAAGTATGTTTAAACTATGGACACATCACCACACATTCCATTGCTGGATGTACGCTTCTCCCCAGTAAAGAGGTTTTAGTCTACCATACCACGCTTACCAGATGGGCTAGTATATTGTTTCTTTCATGTTTTCATTCACTTTGCAGTGGTTTTATTCTTTGTACACTTTGCTTCCTTAGGCTCACTCTTACGACGTTAACATGATGAGTAGGAATGTTGTGGTATTCTTAATCTGTCACCCTGGGAAAATGCTATGAAAGTGCGTTTACTATAATCAGGCTACCAATATTAACCCACGCTATATGTATAATACACCCGCGTTATAACAACTACATAAATCTGATACAAAATATAAAAAAAGTATGAAAACTGACAGTACCAACATTTTGTAACAGGATGATTTGTGGAGAATGTATTTGAATTTCACTAGTCCAGTGTCAAGCGCCTTTACTCACAATTTGGCCTGACGAGAAACAAATATTGACCTACCCTATTCACTTTACAACCTTTTATGTTGGCTTTATTTGAGCTTTCTGTAAATAAAGTTGTCCATTTTCCTTCTGTCATATAGATTCTTAGGATAAATTTTTGTTTGGATAGGCACCTTTACACCACCATTTAGTGGTTTTGACACTTTTATTTAAGACATATGTGCGTACATCATAGTATTAATAGTAGTAGGCCATATAAAATATATATATTTATAAAGTTTATAAAAGAACTTGATATTGTCTGGTATAAGACAACAATATCTTGGCTTTAGGTATATATAGCTCTCCGCAATGGAGTAGCGAAATCGTCATATAACATTCATAAAAGTAATATACTTGTGAGCGTTTCAAGTTTCCCAATACTTCAAGAACTGAATACTATATTTGAAATCGAAGCTATAGACCTGTAGTTGTATCGAGCAAATATTTATTATTTGAGACTTATATTATACGAACTAGCACAGATGTGAAATGTGAACTCGTGTTTATGTTATCGGTATCACCTTCCGAGAGGAATTACTATATTTATCGAATATTATATATAACTTTTAAAGTTTTTTAACAGACCATGAAGTACTTTAAGTGATTTCTCCTTAAACTATCACATTTTTGGATTCATAAAACAATAAAACACAAATCTAAATCCATACGTATAGTTTTGAATGCAAACAATTTTATTTACCAATTTATTCACACTATATGTGCTGCATCTGTACTGGCGTTTCGCAAACATATTGGTGCTTTTGTCTATTGAGTGTTAACACAATCTGTGTTATTAAAATAACGTTAAAAGGATGTGGTTTTTAAACAAATTTCTCTTGTTTTTCCTCACCCCAGACATATTAGCACATTATATTTATATTCACATTAACATTCAATACTTAAGTGTATAAAAACACTAATGACTGTACGGATGGCGTAGTGGGTTAAGAGGCCGCTACGCCGTTTTCTACTGCGCTGTATTTTTTATTTATTTGTTATATATTTCTGCTGCGCCAAAATACCTCTTACCTGCGGGTTGTGGGTTCAAACTGGGTTCAAAATGGGACGACACTCTGTGTGATACACAATTCGTTGTTCTAAGTCTACTAAATATTCTTTGCGTCCGTTTTATGTATGTTTGTAAAGTCGCCGCGACGCAGGATTTCTATATAATAATCCTCATTTTGTATAATAATCCTCACACCTCTTACATTTGGCCGTCTGATCCCAAACTAGTCAAAGTCCGTGCTATGGTAACCATTGCTGATAAACATACTTAGTTTATATATTTATATCCAAGGTTGTTTGGAAGAAATCGCTGTGAGCGATAAGACCGCCAATTGTTACGTCTACAACATTGTTACTCATCTTTTGTTATGTTTTTTTTTATTTTATGTACACAATAAAGATATAAATAAATGAATAAATAAATTTAAACATAATATGTATATAACTTTTAATAGATATATAACACTCAGATATAAAACAAATGATCGAAACGATAATTTATTCTGTGTTTCACAGAGATATCTGTTCTGGGTGGGAATCAAACCCACTACCATTTGTTTAGCAATCAGGATCACGAACCACTAAAATAACAGGACCATCGATTTATTCCTAATTCAGGAGTTTTAAAAAACCCTAATGAAATAAGATCAAATTAGAATAAAACAAAAACTCGTCACAGAAATATACAGACTGAACAAAATCTCATGATAAACATGTAAAGAGAAATGTCGTCACCCATCCATCCGTAGCAAGTTGATGCGTCACGCAATATCAGAATGATTGATGAGCAGTCAGCGTTCACGAATCCCGGATGACCACAGCTTTGTGCCCATGTGTGATACAGTCTGTTTACGGCTCAAATTAGTTTGTAAGTCCAGTCGCCCGGCAAAAATGAAAGTTAAATATGACTCTCATGATACATACCTTCTATATTTCACTTTATTAATGATTATTTGTGCTCCGCGCTGGAGTTTATATGGCTTTAATTAAAATTCTTTGGGTAAAATTGGGTTAGGATAATATTTTTACGCTATATGAGAATTTGAATATAGAGTAGCGATTGGCTGAGATTGATGTAAAGGGTAACATGACAGTTTATCGGATAAAATGTATATGTTTAATGCTGTAAAGTTTTTTTTTTATTTTGCATGTAGGTAAAGTCCTAATCTGATTTAAGCCGAAATATTTTAATTGGATAACTTTTTTCTTATTTTACTTTCAGTACGAGATTTGATTGGTATTGTTGTGGTAAATTTTCTAACACTTAATCTTAGCAAAGATTGATTTATCGCCGAAACCCCCTGCATATTACATTTTCCGAGCCATTTCAGATTCAGGTTATTGTATATACAAGAAATGTTAGTTTAAATGTATTAGATAGGTAGATATAACAATAACTTACTCTGAAAGTTCTTGTTGTTACGTTCCTTCAGTATTTTAAAGCCTGTATAAAGTTTGTATAACGATTTAACCGCAATGAGCTAAGTTTATTAATGAAGATGAAAACTGAATAACAAAAACTTTCTGTTGAATCTTACTAATATTTTGAATTTTCGTTGTTAGATTTCTTATTCAACAGGAGTATAACATGTTTATACCTATTGAAAACGCTATTGCTGACAAATTGTCACCAGCGTGGCACTAATTATGACAAAAAAGTTGTACAGTGACACAGTTTTGCAAAGATTATCTAATATAGATATACATAGATACAGCTGCAGATAATAATAATATGACGTATAATGCGCAATCGAATGTGAAGTATTAAACTCCATTGAATTTACTATTGTTGAAATAAAATAAAAATATTAATGACGTGTGTCGAAATACTTGCTCTTGTAGGAAATATTTAGACATGTTCTTGTAATTGTAGACATTAGTTAGGCAAAGCATATAATCACACTAATAGATAAAGGCCATAATTTGTGAATGTGTATATTTGTTAATTCTGCACGCAAAAACTGCTTGGCGGATTTTAACGAAACTTTCAGTAATATAGCTTATACATCAGATTAACACATAGGCTACTGTTTGCCGCGATAACCGACATGCAAGTGGGCGGAGCCGTGGGCAACAACTAGCATACAATAACATCATCATCAACAATCCATAATGTCTCACTGCTGGACTCGGGTCTCCCCTCAGGAGAGGGTTAAGGCCATACGTCCCCACGCTGGCCGAGTGCGGGTTGGGGACTGACATGACAACGTTGTGGCTATGTAACCTTGCCGTTAGATGTTTTTAAGCCGCCCAAAGGCCTCCAACTAAGCTTCACGACTGTTATCCAGGATCGACTGCTTAACGTGACTTCAGAAACACGGAGACGCTCATGGTATCATGTCACCAGCGGTCACCCATCTAGGTACTGACCGTACCGTCTTTTGCTTACCCTCGGTGATTGTTTCTAATCATAGAGCGCAACTGGGCTATGAGCGCCTCCCTTTTTCCTTCATAACGTGGCATCTTTGTAAAAAAAATACCTTATTATAAATAATTCCTTTATTGTTGAATCTTTTGAGAAATTATATGCGGATATTTTTACTTAATTGTTCTTTATTTACGAGCGACAGTCCCACGAGGATTTGTTAACAACTCAATTCAACGCTCATTTTCCTGTCCCAAAACCAAAAATACATATTTGTTTCTGGAGCTTCAGCGATAAATATTTTAAGCTACTAATACTTACAAAGTATTTTTAAGATAATACCATCACAATTTGTCAGGTTTCGCAAACCTTGTAACGCGTAGGTAGTATTCTAGTCTCACACAAGGGGGGACCGTGGGTCCATTCCTGTTCAATGCAAGTGTCATGTGATTAACGCTTTTGCCTTCGGCTTCGCATGCGTTTCTGTCGCATACACAGTAAAAAGTCTATGTGATGTTCTTATCTATGAGCTGTATTACAGCAAAGTTTTTTATACATCAGTAGTTTTTGCGTGAAAGAGTAACAAGCATCCATAAACTTTTACATTTATAGTTGTGGTGTTTTCTCTCTTTAATACAAAAAAGTATATGTATTTATATCAGTTGTCTAATACTCATAACACAAGCTCTGCTTAGTTTGGGGGCTAGATGGTGTTGTGTGTTAGTTGTCAGAATATCTATTTTATTGCCAATCAGCATTTTTATGTTTTAAAGTAAATCTCTGTATTTTTCTTGTAGGTAAAAAACCTAATTGAAAGGCAGATTTCCATTTAAGTCAATAAAATTGTATACCTAAGTATATTTAGGGTATATTTTGGAAAGAAAAATATTGATAAAATAGCTTCGTTAAAAGATTCCAGTTTTGACAGGATCGTAAAAAGCGAAACGGTGCGTCTGATCTGTCAGCCAAACGCAATATCGGAGTGATAGATGGGCAGATGCCTCCGCCACATGTCCGAGCTACATCACTAGTAATATATATATGTACATCTGCCATTGCCACTCAAAGTTTCTTTTAGATGTTGCTTTTTGATTTTATTTCGTTTTGGCGAAAGTATTATTTTTTCATTTTCTGTATAAAGCAAAGAAGAATGACGGTCTGAGTCAAAGGTACCTAAGACAAATATTTATTATTATTATTTCTTCTGATTCGGAATATCAAGGATTTCAAGTAAATATAATTACTATTTAAACAGTTATGATTTTGATTCCTTGTGTAAAACAATAACTGTGAAATACCTAATACATTTGAATCTTCTGATTGTCTCTTATTAAAATAATTCTAGAAATTTTAGTTTTTAAACGAAATAAAAATAAATGACATGGCCAGTTTCTGCCTAGTTACTCAGTGGCGTGTAAATTAATGTACGCCTTATTATAAATAAATAAATATATAAATAAAAATTAAAAAAACTATTTATGTTTTCGTGCAACATCAGAATAATTTATTTTACCTTAAATAGCTGTTTTTCGTTTCTGGCGTATTAAGATAACGCGCATTTTGGATAAACGTTTCTTTTCCTGTAAAGATAAAACATTAAAGTGGAACATTAATAGAGTAATATTAAAAATTATTCTGACTGTTAAATGATTATTCGTCATCGTTATCATAATAATATTCATATTTTGTATATTGAGTAACCAACAAAACATTAATATTGTTATTAATAGTTTTTTATATATATTTTTACAAAAAAAAAATTCTTGTATAAACAACAAAACGAAACGAAATGACAGTTTCAGCATTCGCCGTTTTTTACGTTTGACATTCACCAACTTCCCGGCACTTACTATGAACTTTGTAATTGCAATTCTTTATTAAAAAATACGTTTAAAGTTATTTGATTAGTTTTCTTTTATCATTTTACATGTGATCAAACTTGTTGTTCTATGTAACTGTGTTTAACTACTACAATAAACTACCGGGAGGTTATGACCAAAACATGTTTTTGTTAATTTTTAAGAAATCTGAAATTACTGGACTGTGATACTTTCACAGTTAATTTTAGAGAATACTTAATTCAAAACAAAGCAAAATACGTTTATGTACGTGAATTTTTAGATGCTAGGCAGAGTGCCTTACATAAATCGGCCATCTCCTTTTATAGAAGTTATGATCCAATTCATCATCAGCCTTTAACAGTGCACTGCTGGACGTTGTCCTCTTCATTTTTTTATGTACTGGTCTCCCAAAGTGACTCTACTATGCCTGGTGAAAAGTATAAGCAGATTCCAAGAGTGATGATCACTATACTCAATGCAGCATGGTGCTACCATGGCGGCATTGTGATGCTTCTGCATCATGGGAGCTCTTCTCCTTGAAAAGCAGGTTTTGGTCTACTACTATTTCTATACCACGCTGATTAGACGGGTTGGGATAGGGTTTATGTATTTCGGTTTCGACACAACGCCCCGCAAACACCGACGCGGTGACGGCTCGAGGGGTTTCCAAACGTAAAAAAGAAAGGGTTTATGTATTTCAAGTTTTCCTCTTCTTTGCGGTGATGTTATGCTTAGTCGCCTCTTAGCGACACCCATGGGGTGAATAGGGGTGGTGATACTCCGTACTCCGTATTATTAATTCGTCTTTAATGATTCCGAAAACACCAAAAAGTTTTTTTTAAATGGTTTCATTACACTACATAAACGCTATAAAATAAACGATAATAACTGTTATCAACTTTCCACTGTTTTTACATATTATGTGTTATTTTGCTCACTAGTTTATTCACAACTTTAGCAATTAAAATAATAGTATACACGTTGTTATAACCTCTCATTTAAAGTCTGTTAAAGTTATTCACAGTAAAAGTTAGTTTCATAAACAATTCATAGCTATTTAAAGCTGTCTGTGTGCCCTTTATACCTACAAGTGCCGAAAACATATCGATTCTTTAAACACTCCAATTTTAACGAACCGATGATACAACACTTAAATCTAATTGAAAACACGTTATAATAATAATGGAAATTTTCTATTATATTTTATTTAACTACCTCGGTGGCGCAGTGGTAGCGTACTGTTATACGAACTACTTGAAGGCTCTTTTTAAAAAAAGATATTTATGTATTTTAAGGTCGTTTATTGAATTTAAAAGGACTCAAGAAAAGGGCAAGTGTCACGCGCGGATGATGGAATCGAACTGAACTGTCTTTTCAGTCTAATTACTAGCAACCACCCAAAGTGCTGTCTAAGGGATAGGAATAGGGCCGTCAGGCACTATTATATACATTACATATATATAACAGCCCCCAGGGTTTTGACTAAACTTATCCCGAAAGGGTTAAGTTTACGTAAAGGTTGTACGGATTTTGGGTGCTGGAAAGTCTGAGGAATTAGCAGCAACTTCTGTTAGCTCTTCGACTTTTTCAATTTCAAATTTAGAGTTTTGTTTGTTTAAAAGGCGGTGACATGTACCCGATTTTATAAATTTACAAAAAAGAATAAACAATGAAATTACAATAATAATGGAAATTACAATAGTTGTATAGGAATAGTATTCGCCATACAGTACAATATGAGTTTTTTCAATTAATTTATCAAGATTATTTATAATACGACTACTTTCTATGTTTTGTTGTGAAGTAATAGAATCAAGGTTAATATTAGTAAGATTTAAAATGGGAATCCGTGGCCTAAGTTTCGATAATGTTTCAGAATTACAACAAGAGTCATTTATTAGATTAAAGTTAGTATTAATTATTTGAAGTTTAATTGTTTTTGAATATTTAGGTATTAACCTTGAGTCTTTATAAAAGGCTATACAATGCGAGGGTAAGTTTAATATACCTGTGCCTGATATTATGATTTCGGTACTAGTAGAACCTTGACAATCTATGGATAATTTGGACGGGTTTGAAATAACATATACCCATTTATTATTAGACAATGTTTGCCACATATCTAATTGGCTTTGAAGGAATTGAGTTTTACAATTGCTAGGCACTTGTGTTAGACTCGTAAATTGAACTGGGAAGGATAGGTTTATGTCCGAAGATTAATTCATAAGGAGTATAGTTAGTTGTGGAATGGATAGTTGTGTTATAAGCTAGCATAGCTGTATAAACATATTTTGGCCAATTGTCTTGATTTTCGGATATATACGATTTAAGGTATTCTTTTAGGGTGGAATGGCTTCGTTCTAGAGCGCCTTGTGTTTGCGGATGGTATGGAGATGACCAGAGCTGCTTGATCTTTAGGAATTTGCAGGTTTCTTTAAATAAATCTGCCGTGAAATTTGTGCCCTGATCGGTAAGAATAGTTTTTGGGATACCAAACAAAGAAACAAAGTGGACTAGGCAGTCGCTGGTTTCTTCAGCGGTAGTACTTCGAACTGGATATGCCACTGAGTATTTAGTTAGATCATCTTGGAGAGTTAGAATATATTTAAGTTTAGCTATACCGGATTCAGGAAGAGGGCCAACTATATCAAGAGATATTCTTTCAAAGGAAGTAGTGGAAGTACTAGTTATTTGCATAGGTGCCCGGTTAATTCTCCTAAGAGCTTTATTGGTTTGGCAAGAATTACACTTTTTAACGTAATCTTCTATTTCTGATCTCATATTCTTCCAATAATATTGTTCTCGAATTTTGTTGAACATTCTATTTGCACCAAGGTGTCCTGCGACAGGAATATCGTGGTTTTCGAGTAGGATTTTCTGTACTTCTGAAGGACTGGGATAGTATACTTTGTTACGATATATCTGAATTTGAATTGAAGTATTGTGAAAGAGGTAAGCTATCATATTATAGATTTTGATATACGCATGTTTATCAAACGGATTTTTGAAGTCGGTAATACTAATTTTATCTACAGTTTCATTAAGAGATATAAGATGATTACGTAAATTCTTTAGGGATTCGAAAATATCACTATAGGAACAGTTATCAAAGTGATGTACTTTAATGAATAAGAGGTAGTACGTTTTATCAGCTATCAAGAAGGATTTAAAGGAGAGTAAAGTTCTTTCGGAATTCATGACCGATTCGGAATCTGCTAAACTCGATAGGATGTCTTGGACGTAGGGAATGGATTCATCTAGATCAAGCGATGTAGGTATTACCAGGATTTTGTTCTGACTTTTGAGCAAACTATCATTGTGCTCGGAAATAATGGTGTCATAGGTGACCGTTGAAGGACTTTTCAAAAACTTTGAATAAGTATCTGAATTATAAGGTGAGTTTGGACTTGGAGAATATGTTTCAGGAAACTGATCAGCAGAAGTCTGCGGCACATATTCTCTTTCAGGATTAGAGTCTTCATTTAAGACTTCTGAAGAAGGATTAAGGATATCACAGTCTGGTAGCTGTTCTGCTGGAAGAAGAGGATCTGGTAGGTTTATTGGGCTTGGAATGTTTAAAGGGCTGAAATCACCTACTTCTGCATTGAAAGGACTAAGGTCTAGCGGACCTAGATCTACGAGTTCAGTATCAGGTAAATTCACGGGATATGTAGGGTTAACGGGATATCGAGAGAGGGCATCAGCTGCTGAATTTAGCTTACCTTTTCGGTAGATGATTTCATATTCGAATTCTTGAAGTTGAAGACGCCATCGTTGCAGTTTACTACTCGGGTCGGTGTGATTGAAAAGCCATTTTAAAGGACGATGGTCGGTTATGATTATGAATTTGCGACCAAATAAATATGGTCTGAAGGTTTTACAACCCCATACTATAGCCAACAGTTCCTTTTCTGTTGTGCTATAATTGATTTCGCACTTGTTTAGTGTTCTGGATGCATAGGCCACCGGATGATCTTTTCCCACTGGGCCTTGAGATAAAATAGCAGAGATTGCGTAGTTACTTGCATCGCAAGTAAGGTTAAAGGATTTTGTGAAGTCTGGATAGATAAGAACTGGAGCGGTAATCAATTTATCTTTGAGCGTTTCAAAAGCTAGTTGTTGTTCGTTAGTCCAGACAAATGGAACATTTTTCTTAAGGAGATTGGAAAGGAGGAAAGGTTTAGATGATTTTGAAAATTCAGGAATATAACGTCTATAGTAAGATATAAGACCTAGAAATGATTTGATGTCTTTCGGACACTTTGGAAATGGGAAATTTTGAACGGATTTAACTTTATTTGGATCAGGCTTTAAACCATTTTCTGTTATAATATGCCCTAGGTAGCCGACTTCTTTTCTTAAAAATTCACATTTATCGGGCTGCAATTTCAAGTTGAAACTACGAAGCTGTTGAAAGACAGCTGTTAGATTTTGGATGTGGCTGCTCAAATCATGTGAATAGACAACAATATCATCAAGATATACAAAGCATCTTTCGCCTTGAAGGCCTGTAAGGACATTATTCATAAGACGTTGGAAAGTTGCTGGCGCATTTTTTAGACCAAAGGGCATTTGAGTAAATTCGAAATGTCCTTGGGGAACACTGAAGGCAGTTTTGCAGGCGTCTTGTGGAGCCATTTTGATTTGATGAAAACCGGAAGCAAGATCAAGAGTTGAGAAGTACTTTGAGTTACCTAATTGGTCTAGAATTTCGACTATGTTAGGGATAGGATAGATTTCACCAATTGTTATGTCATTCAATTTTCTATAGTCGATGACTATGCGCCATTTCTTTTGGCCTGAAGCATCGATCTTTTTGGGAACAATCCATATTGGAGAAGACCAGGGAGACAAGGAAGGTCTGATAATATTCTGATCTAACATTTTATTCATTTGAGAACTAACTTCTTGTTTATGTATTTCTGGGAAACGATAGGATTTAACATTAACAGGCTGATCAGAAGACGTGCGGATTTCGTGTTGAATAACATCAGTTGAGGTAAGTAAATCATTAGGTAAATGGAATATGTCAGAATATTTTGAGCATACATCGTAAAGAGCTTCATTTTCTTCAGAATTTAAGTGTGAGACTCGAAGAAGGTTAAGGACTTCATTAGTTCTGCTAATACATGTTTGACTAGTATAATGTGATTGACAGAGTTCATAGTCAATTGGATGTAATGTGAGTTGAAGATTTGAATTTAGAGAAACAGGATTTTCAGAGGTATTTAAGACTGTAAGATTTATTCGATTATTCCTTTTTACTTTATTCAAACAATTCGCGATAAGCAGAGTATCACTTATATGTTGGTCAAGAATAAGACCTTCTTTTAGTTCGGGATTAGTGACTGAACATTCTACAATGATTTCAGAACGGGGTGGTATTTGGTAGATTGGATGAGTTAAGTTTAATTTTATTTTATTTACTCCTAGGTTAAGAATTTGGCGATTATAATCAATAGAGGATTGATAATGGGTAAGTAAATCGTTTCCTATGATACCGTCATAAGGAAAGTCCACTGATTCTACTACGTGAAATTGATAGGATATGGATTCTTTATTAAATATTAGATTCATCTTGAAACTACCCAGGGTAGATACGGCCTCTTCGCGACTATCGATGCCTTTTAGCTTTATTATATTATCGTCAAGTTTTAGGTCGGAGTATGATTGAATAGAAGCCTTCTGGAGTAGACATACCGAAGATCCAGTGTCTACAAGTAAGGTGAGTGGTTTATTAGAAACGGATGTTTGAATAGAGACATGAGGTAACGATATATTATCTTTAAAGGATATTTCATACACTTTATTTGTTTTATAGAAATTCTTATCCGGAATTTTATCAGTAGTTGAATAACTCTGGGCTCTTGTTTGGGGCTGGCTACCCGTGTGACCCTTGGATTTGGAAGGATGGACACTTGCTTGGGGCTGGTTACCCGTGTGGTCCTTGGAACTGGAAGAATGGACACTTGCTTGGGGCTGGTTACCCGTGTGGTCCTTAGAACTGGAAGGATGGACACTTGCTTGGGGCTGGTTACCCGTGTGGTCCTTGGAACTAGAAGGATGGACACTTGCTTGGGGCTGGTTACCCGTGTGGTCCTTGGAACTGGAAGGATGGACACTTGCTTGGGGCTGGTTACCCGTGTGGTCCTTGGAACTGGAAGGATGGACACTTGCTTGGGGCTGGTTACCCGTGTGGTCCTTGGAACTGGAAGAATGGACACTTGCTTGGGGCTGGTTACCCGTGTGGTCCTTGGATTTAGTATGGGTGCCATTGAAATGGTAGGATTTAGTGAGAAGTTGTGGTTTGGGTCTCACGAGACACCTCCGTGAGCCCATTATTCGTTTAAATTATAGCTTTCATGATTTTGAGTCTCGTTTGAACTCATGGGTGGTTGTGGTTCCGAATTATAATAATCATCTTCATTGACTACACAATTAACGCGAGTGGGCTTAAAGTTCTCCTGATAAAGTTGTTTTTGGAATTGGGATGATGGGTTAGTTTTGAATCGATTATTATTATATTCACGTTTTCTACACATTTCAATAGTATGACCTTGATGTTTACAATAGCGACAGAACGGATTTTGATTATTTTGGTCATACTGTTTATGCATTTGCGGCTTAAAGTTTGTGTTTTGAACAAAAGAACGTGAAGGGTTCTGAGGTTTAGAATTAGTGCGGTAAGGTATAGAGTTTTGGGAATTACGTTTACTATAGGAGTTAAGAATTTTCTCTTCTGACACTGCGAAGTTGATAGCGTCATTAAGGGTGGATGGATTTCTACAACGGACTAAATTAGAAATTTCGGGCTTAAGGCCAACCAAAAATGTGTGGAGAGCTAAGTCTTCCATAGCCGCTATACGACCAACTAATTCGGCTTTCTTTTTATTAGATAGAGTAACTTCTGTTAAAAGCTTTGAAAGACACGTTTCTAGGCGTAATGCGAATTGATTAACCGGTTCATTATGTTGTTGGCAATCCCGTAACTCAGTCATGAGATGAGCGTAATGTTTTCTTTCCCCAAACTGTATTTTAAGGAAGGTACTCAACTGATCCCAAGAGTCAAATTCTTTGATCGAGCAAGCTACCTCAGCCTTGCCTTCTAACTGTGACAAAATGAATTTAAATAGAATTGGTTTTTGGGCGTCGGAAGCTAGAATAATGGCATTATCACAATTACTTAAAAATGAATTTAATTTTTCTCGTGTGCCGTCGAATGGTTTAATGAATTTAAATAATGTTGAAATTTGAACGATTTCATTTCCTTCTAATTTGGGAGTCATCTTGTTAGATTAAATTAATTATATATTCACAAAACAGAGATTAAATACGATTCGGTGTAATAGACGGCCACTGAGTTCGTTACAACTTACAGTGAGGTCTAGATATGAGTGAGCGTCTGGATATCGAATGTCTTGTTGATAAATTCTGAGAATTAGTTTACGATAACAATGTCTGTGAGAAAGTTACAATAGGAAAGTTATGTAAAAATAATTACAAGAGGTATTGACTAATTACACGAATAGAACACTTTTTCAATTTTTCACTCACTGAATTCACACACTCGTTTCGAGGAAATTATCAGGGATGAGCCGCACTTTGTAATAAAATATAATGTTGTAGAGACTTACAGGAACACGTAGAAAATATACTGGAACATGACCACCTCTCTTTACTTTGAATTAGAACTTTTTCTTTCAGGAACAAAGCAGGAACAAGATCACTGTCACAACACCCACGGTATAGACTTTGAATTGGATTATAGGATATATTTTCGGTAATATATATTTATTTTGAATATTGCGAGTTCGTTTTAGCACTTTTGACACTTTATGTTGAATAACTGAGTCCTGAAGGAGACGTCCCAAGGATACCTTCACCTTCGGTATCCCACCGCTGCCACCAAAATGTTATACGAACTACTTGAAGGCTCTTTTTAAAAAAAGATATTTATGTATTTTAAGGTCGTTTATTGAATTTAAAAGGACTCAAGAAAAGGGCAAGTGTCACGCGCGGATGATGGAATCGAACTGAACTGTCTTTTCAGTCTAATTACTAGCAACCACCAAAAGTGCTGTCTAAGGGATAGGAATAGGGCCGTCAGGCACTATTATATACATTACATATATATAACAGTACGCGACTGCTGTTCTTGAGGTCTCGGGTTCGATTCCTGGGTCGGACCAAATGTTTGTAGGATCTGCAAATATCTGTTTCGGAGTTTGGGTGTTTTCTATCTATAGTATGTATGTATTTACAAAAAAAAAGTATATAAGTATTTATATCAGTTGTCTAGTACCCATAATACAAGCTCTGCTTAGTTTGGGACTAGATGGCGTTGTGTATGAGACGACCGAAATATTTATTATTTATTATTATTATTTGAAGACCTTTCTAGTTCTAGAGAAATTTGAAGTTCTTCCAGCTATGTATGTGTATAATATGTTTTTTGTATGTTTAGATGATCAATCATCATCATCAAAAATGAACAATAATTAACTTTAAACATATATAAACCTTTAATAAAGAGTAACATAAGTTTTCATGCTATGTTCAAAACATAAAGTTGGATTTCAAAAATCGTAAGCATCGTTTTTTAATTTTTGAAGACATAATGGAAACAACCCACCCCTTAATTATAAAAACATTATAATTATTATTTTCAAGGTTTGATAAAATGAAATGTAGTTCATAGTTAATTTAATTAAGAAATCAAGAAGAGAAGATGAAAAGAAAAAACAAACAGAAGATACGTAATAAACAAGTAAATTATACCACTTGTCAACAATAACACATACATAAATCGTAAAACGCAACACATTTGTCTGTTCCTTTTGTGAATGATGTAGAAAGCGAAACTGACGGAGCTGAATAGTTATGAATAAATGAAACAGGACAATGGCCTATAATACAATTGCAGTGAAAAGACGCTCGGGCCCGTGTGTTCTAGTTCCAAACAAGAGGTACGGCGCGGGCGGTTCGCAGGTGCGGGCCACAATGCATAATGCACGGAATGGCAACAATGCATCGCAGTGATTGCTGAATGCGCGTGATGTCACTTTACTACTTGACTGACAGTTGTTTGGGCATGTAAATTCTATATTATAATTATTTTTCATTTCTTTTAGAAAAACAACGTATCTGATTTCTTTATTTCTTAAAATTATAATGAAAAAATGCAGTTACAACACATGTTTTTTTTTTAATTTTTATTTCAAAATGCAGAATTTGAAAACTGATGAACTGATGAATTTCTTGAAATTGAAAAACTTAACTTTTATTAAATCTGATGCTATTATTGTTTGGGCCTTCAAAATTACTCTACTCTGCCTGATGGAAAGCAAAAGCAGAATCCAAAAGCGGTGGTCACCATACTCACTGCGAATGCAGACAATGCAACATGGTCATGGTGTGTTCGTGGGTCACTGCTGCTGATCCTAGTGTACAAGAGTTACAGTGGTGGGGGTGTGGGCGGAATTAGTCCCAATGCAACATAGTCACCCACACCATGGCGGCCTTGTGATGCTTTTGAATAGTTGGGCACCCGGGCTCGCACTCACCAACGAAACACGACAGCACGAACACTGTCATTTTACGTTGATTTTCTGTGCGATGCTAGTACCGCCCGGTCGAGCCGGCCCGTTCGTGCTGAAATCGGCGTGGTTTTACTACCTACAAAATTTTAATTAACACAGTTTTTACACCAACAAAATTAACACAGTCACACTTTTTTGTATTTGACATTGACTAAATAGGTAATACAAATATAAAACTAATTTAAATTGTGATTTAAATATTTTAAAATACTCGTATAGGAATATGTTTTCTTGAGACTTGTGACTATTGCTAACGTGCGCTAAAATAGAAGAAAGGACCTTTTTACTTTAAATTTATAACAGCTTTTAACAAAAAAATGACACTTTCTAAGACATCTTTTCGATGAATAGACGTTTAATAATTCATAAATAATTATCCTACTGTTGTATAAAGTCACTACTATAGCCAATTCAGTAGTAAAGGTCCGTTTGATTTAAAAGGTGAGTTTAAAAGTACGATATCATTATTGTCTCTACATGCTGAAAACGTAATAATCGTTTGCAGGCTTTCAGTTTTTAGAACTTTTAAAATCGTTATTAAAGTTTTAAGCGCACATTCAAAACCGTATAATGTAAAAGTCGGAAATATAAAAAGTTAAGGAAACTACAAAATAATGGTGGAACTAGTTTCCAGTACAATATGCGCACAGATTTGATATTATACTTTTAAATGAATAGGCCATTCAAAAGAAAAAAATGCTAGTTGACTTTTAATAAAAAAAAAGCAAAAATGGACTTGTGGATTTGTGTGAATAAAAGCTAAAAAATGTTTTAAATCATTTTTTTCTCGGGAATGATAAAAATCAGTAATGTTTCTGAGTGATTTAAACTTTACAGTCATCTTGAACGAAAAGTAATTGAACTTTGGTATAACAAAGTTTTATGTATCTATTTAACTGATATCAACTCGAGAAAGGAAATATATGATATCTGTCAAAAGTAGACCGAATGCAAATGATACTTTTTCAACACGTGATCTTATTACTTAAAATTTGTAAGAAAATTAATTAAATAATTTATATCTATAATTTACTATGTTTATAAAACAACACACTCTGACCTCAGGCTTTGAAAGTCAGCGTTTTAGAGTAGAACACATACGCTTTACACTAATTAAACAGTTCTGCTCTTCTTTCTTTTGCCAATCAATTAAAACCTAGAATTCACTACCAGCGCACGTGTTTAGAGAAACTCCAATTGTGAATCCCTGGTTTTAATCGGGTGTTAATCAATTTATTACAATCGATGGAATCAAGTGTGCAATTGGAGAGAGAGCCTTTGTCCAGAAGTAGATTGCAATAGGCTAGTGATGAATCAATTTAAGTGGGAGTGCCTACTACGAACCCGGGTTCGTTAAGAAAAAGCATCTCAGTATCACCATGCTCATTATCTGCTTTCGCAATGAGGATCGTGACCGCCACTCTTGCCTTTACTCATGTTTTCCACCAAACAGAGTAGACTCATTTTGCAGGTTATAAAAAATCGACCAAGTACGAGTCGGACTCGCGCAGGAAGGGTTCTGTACCATTATCTATAAATTTCAAGCATCTACCTGTTGCCGTTATCAATATCGAGCAAAAACGAGCAAATAATCACGTTTGTTGTATGAGTTAAATATTTATTTTATTCTGTTTTTTAGTATTTTTTGTTATAGCGGTAACAGAAATACATCATCTCTGAAAAAATCAAGTGTCTAACTATCACGGCTCATGAGATACAGCCTGGTAACAGACTGACAGACGGACTGCGAAGTCTTTTATATGTATAGTAATAGGGTCCCGTTTTACCCTTTGGATACGGAACCTTAAAAAGATCAAGAATATTTGTTAGGCATGGTTATTGACAACCTAATACAATAACATGTAATAATGTTTATTGTACACAAACAACTGGCGCCTAAAATGATGATCTACACAAAGTAGGAATATACAATGAGTGGTCTTATCATTATGAACCATATTTTATACGTAATCTTTGGATGGCCAAAATCGTTAAAAGATTAAAGAATAATGAGTAGTTTTAGGTATAAGATGTATTAAATCGAAAATCATGTTAAAAAATAGAAACATTTCTCTGATGTGTTTTATAGATAAATGTAGATAAAACACATACACGCATATACATCCATATTTATTGATTATATAGAGCGTAATATACATACATATATATTATACATATAGCGCATAGTTTCATAACTTGATCATGATTATAAGAACGTTACTGTACGCGCACTTTCGGCATTCGACATCAGGATTGAATATATTTAAATTACAACGAAATTAATACCTAATCACCTGAGTCAAACTAAGACCAAATATTGTATAGTAAATACTTTTTAAACAAGGAAGCTACTTATTTAATTTCATTAATTTGTTTAGATTTACAAATACAGACATATTTAATAACGGTTCATATAATATTTAACACTATATGAATACATTGTTTGCTCACACTCAATCTTCGTTAGGAAGCTGAGGTGTTGCATAAATAGGGTTAAATTGAAATCCTCCGAAATTCAACCACATACTGGTTGGACGTTCGATGTATCCTCTGGGCATAGGAGAGAGGGAAGATAGGAGCATAGTAGGACAGATTGCGATGAAGTTACAAACTTCAGAGTAAGCGCCGTCTGCCTCGACTACTTTGACTTGTACTAAATTCTCAATAGGATTAGATTGGACATTATACCTATATGCGAATAACGTTTGAGACATTTATTGGCATCCTAAACTTGATTAGGTATGTTAGTTTTATGGGTATATTTAGATCGCTTTGATCTTTTCTGGATATACGAATACCGTTAAGCTTATTAAAAATTACCCTATCAAAGTAACCCTTAACTAGAATTCCATGATAAACAGAATGTGATGTCAAAAGTTTTTCGTTTGGAAAATTGATAGCTACCTATAATAACGGTAGAATTTGAGGGTTCATTTACCTGACTAGCAAAAATAGGTAAGTAGGTGTGTATATATTTTAATATTAAATTAACTATGGTAGACCTTTTGTGAAGGTTAAAAGTGTTGAAGGTGCTTTTTAAATAATTAATATAAAATTTGGTAAACTATACTTGTAAGGCGTTATTAAGTTTTATTTTGTTCAAATGTCAATCCCAGCACTAAGAAATGGGGCCTTTACAAACATTCATAAAACACAAAGTATACCCAAGCTAAGAACAACAATATGTGGACGGGAATGTTTGAATCAAATCCGCAATATTCAGCACAAAGGGAAGAAGCAAAGCGACCGTTTAAATCACTGCGCAAACCGTACAGTAATATTATGATGAGAAGAAAATTACTCCTTTTGTTTGAAGTAATTAATTTATACTTCATTTAAAATAAGAACAATTTAAATGGACTAATTCATGAAGAACTTTTAGAAGTTCCATAACAAAGTCTTAAATTTATAGAACTTATACAAAACTTAAAGTCAAATATTCAAGTTTATATTACTTATTTACTTAATACTTGAATGTATTCAAGAAGTTTTCTACGGCAAATAAAACACGTGGATACAGTTTTAAAACTGTTCGCCAATTTTAGATTGCCCTCTCCACCAACTCGAACTTTATCTAAAAGCTGATTGCGACTCTTTTCTTGAGAACAATATCGTTAGAATCTTTTCTTTTTCTTATTTTTGTTGTGACTGCATTCAACTTTTGCAACTGCAATTTCTATAACATACATTACGATCAATTTAAAGTAAACAACAATGTATTTTTTTAAGCGGGGCGTGAAAAAGCATCTCACAAAGCCGCCATTGTGTGGGTCACCATGCTACATTGTGCTTATTCGCAATGAGGATGGTGATCACCAATCTTGGATTCTGCTCATGTTTTCTATCAGGCAGGGCAGAGTCATTTTGGTAGCTGACTATAAAAAAAGAACACTATTTCAAAAAATAAAACTATCATATTTTGTCGTATATATATGGAATTTTCTAATAATTTAAACATTTTCAACATTTTTTGATTCTTTTTTGATGAATTTTTTAAAAACGAATCCTAGCTAGACCGATTTATTGCCCCCGAAACCCCCTGTGTACTAAATTTTATAAAAATTGTTGGAGTCGTAGAATTGCTCGTTCAAAGGTATTAGATAAAAATAATTCTATATTTTCTAAGATTTTCTATGGAAATGAATTTTCTAAGGCTGCGGTAATCAAGGCAAATTCTGTATCTGAGCATTATTGTAGTGAATAAAGCTATTCATATTGTTTATGGTCAAATACGATTTGTATAGATATTACGTAAACTGTTCGTTGAAAACCGCTTATATTTAGTACAGGACAAACAAAGATACGAAGTACGTCGTCGCTGTAAGGCCTCTCCGAAAAGCTTCCAATTTAACTTTGCTAAAATTTTGTTGTTATTATAAAGAATAGTAAGATTTTTTTATATTTGTTGATAAAATATTTGCTCTTATGTTTGTAAACTTTATTTTATACTGATATACATTGCTTTGTACAACAATCCCTAGTAGATATAGTAGTTTGTTTTACACATTCAACGTGACCAACGAACAAACTAATCATATTGTGGTAAGTTAACATTTTTGTATTATTCTAAAGTGATTTCTTGTTCTCACTTTACAAGTTACATAGACCTATATTTATTTATACATGTGTTATTTAGATGCATTTATTTATTTAAACTTTATATTAATTACTGGATTAACTATCAAAGTAATTAATAGAATGACGAGCTTAGATTGTAATAAATGAAAATAGAGATGTCAAAATATGAAAGAAAAAAGATATTTTATTTTTTCATTCCTTGATTTCCTTTCCCTTCTTAATTTCTTAAACTAAATGTAAAAATAATAAAAATTACCAAGATACAAAAACTAGAATTTTAACAAAAAAGATCGACTTCTAGAACTGGACCATATTTAAATGGAACCACACGGGTAAAACCGGTTTTCAAATAAAAGTAATCACCTAAATCGGTTCACCCAGTCGAAAGTTCTGAGGCAACTAACATTAAAAAAATACAGTCGAATAGATAACCACCTCCTTTTTTGAAGTCAGCTAAAAAGATACAAGTAAATAATTTCAAAACTGAATTTAAAATAACCTCTATTTTACACATTCGTGTATATAAGAAGCTGAGAATCGCACCAAGATTTTACAATATTTATTTGACATTTACCCCAGCATGTGGTGGCAAAACGTGCACTACGGAATATGAGATTCTGCGGTGTATATTATTACCTGAAATGTGTGGAATGACATTATTGCCGCTGGTATACACACATATACATATGACTTTTGGTGTCATGAAGATATGTCACAGTCAAAATATTGCTTCCGATATATGTCATGTTTGTATTATGGGCTAATACCCATCTATAATACTCGTATCCATAATATTTTTATTCTATAAACTCCGTATAGATATGGATATGCAATGGATAATGAAGAATATATCACCTCCTATTTTGGACCCGTGAACGAATGTCTAGGTTTTCAAATAAACACAATGAACCGTGTATTTTGATATCAATTTTTTGTATGTTCTGCATAGTAAACATACAAGTCAACTATCATCTCAGTCGAAAGACTTCAACATTTGGACATTGGTCTCTCCCAAAGCTCTTCGTAACAACTTGATCTATGCTGACCGCATCCAACGGCTTTCTACGGCTTATACCAGGTAATCGGACACTCTGGAGGACGTCTTTCTACGCTCTGTTTTCCGTACTATATATATAGATTACCTGGCCTATGCAATTTCATCTGAGTCTCTTTTCCATCAAGCTCGGCTCCTATTGGTCTAAGCGTGATGTTGACTATCCTATCTTCGGCATGCTAGCACCATTTCTTAAACAATATTTAAGAAATGGTGAAAATAAGTTAGATAGTCTCGGAGTTCGTGGTGAGCTATAACATGATACGAGAAATATATACACTAGATCCATATACTCAATTTAATTTGCATCAAAAGGTCAACTATTAAGTTTCATTTATATGTACTCATAAAGTTGGTTTGAATTGCATAGTTATTCAAGTAATAAATCACAATGACAAGCTTTTGTATTAAGTAAAGAATGGGCAGGTTTATTACAAAATGAATAAATTATCGTTATGTTTCATTTGTTTTTGGGCAATTTATGCAATTCGTGAACATTACTATTGACATTTACGTTAACCTTTCTTTTGCCGGTGTAGAAAACCGAAAACCTGATGGTACGGTTCTGTCATCGTATCCTCAGAGTCGGAAGTGACTTAAACACCATTAGTATAAGTAATTTTCTGATCGCTATTTTTCTTCTTTTTTCTTTTTTTTATGGAATAAGCGGGCAAACGAGCAGACGTATCATCTGATGGTAAGCGATTACCGCCGCCCATGGACGCCTGCAACACCAGAGGCGTCACAAGTGCGTTGTGTTATGGGCCTCCGATATACTCACTCGGTGAAACACAGCGTAAGCACTATTTCACATCGGTTTTCTGTGAGGCCGTGATATCACTCCGGTCAAGCCGGCCCCATTCATGCCGAAGCGTGGCTCTCCCACGGTGTTTTACTTTTTAACCGACTTCAAAAAAAGGAGGAGGTTTCTCAATTCGACCGTATATATATTTTTTTTTTTTTATGTGTGTTCGAGCATAACTTCGTCGTTTATGAACCGATTTTGATGATTTTTCTTTTAAACAAAATAATCGCTTTAAAGTATCGACTCTGCAAAGAATTCGATAGTTTTGAAGACTTTTTTTTCTCGTAAATGACTGGGGGATACATATGTCCGTTTATGGTGACTGTTTTTGTTGTAATAGTTTCCTAAGAACATAATCATTCTAAACAATAAATATTGAATAAAAATATATTGTAAATGCGAAAATTGGCATGGCATGGCATGACATGGCAAGAAACAAATTAAGCTTGAAAATATTAGCATAGATGAAAACATAAAAAGAACTTTACAGTGCAACAACTTTATCTGAATAACACTTAAGTTGAAATTAATTCTATATTCCATTACAAAATGATACCGAAAGCACGACTGTGTAATGAATTAATTCTGTAATCTTTATTTTGTACCGCGGACAACGTCGTACTGCATGCTACGTTGTAGCGGCTACGTGTCATACTACGACGTAGCATTTTATTCTATGCATGTACGATTTTAGTTCTAGATTAAAGCATATTTTAGTATTTTTTGAATAAATCTGCATCGACAAGAGCGTAGATCTTAAGTAAACGATGATGATGACTATTTTTTAAGAGACCAACAACAAAATAAAATATCAACACTGCGATCATCATAATCATCATCATGATGATTTTGTTTTTTGCTATTTTCATCAAAACATAAATCAGAAATCTTTGATAAAGAATGATAATAGTAACTTACTCTGTTTTTTTTATGTACTAGGCGGGTAAACGAGCAGACGTACCGCCTGATAGTAAGCGATTACCGACGCCCATGAACACTTGCAATACCAGTGGTGTCACAAGTGCGTTGCCGGCCTTTAGGGGTATAGGGAGGGGGGATGAGGAGGAGGTTTATCAACCGAACGAAGCTAGGGTTCCGAAATTCTTCGGTAGAGAAATTGGAAGTGCGATATTCAGAACGTCTGTCCTGAATACATGGGTTGACCCCCTTTTTTTCGTTGAATCAATCTAGACACAGCTAAAAAAGCGATCAACTTATATTCACAGATATTTCATCAACATATTAGTAGATTCCATTTAAATAATGGAATCTACTAATATAAATATGCATTATATTGAGCGGATCCATGTGTAGATATTTGTTAAATTCCCACGCTAAAATGGGTAAATGATTTCAAATAATGGCTCACCCTTGTGGATTAAAATATTATCATAGGGGGACTGAGATCCTCCTAATGTAACTAAAACAAAAGTAGTTACAAAAGGTTAGTTGACGCTGTCAGAAACATCATTTATTATTATTGCTGTCTGAATGTACCGCACCAAGAATTCAAACAATTACTCCACTTTTTTTAAGTTGAAAAGACAAAACACTGTCGACTTTAAGTCATTGCTATGCTAATGTTAACATTAAAAGAACTGATTATATCTCTGGCAATAACTCTGTGGCTTATCTGTGACACTCGTGTTCTAAAAATAAAAGATTTATTATAATAAGCTTGGCTTTGTAACGGTTTCTTTTTTGAGATTGTACACAAGTATAAACTAGACTTTATTTAAGATACAATTTTATCTGCAATGCTCATGGAGACCTCAAGTAAAAAGTTTTTGATTACGGTACAAAAATCAATCACACAATCACAATCATATCACTTTAACAACGCGTGACTACGGCTTTTGAAACTTGTTTCATACTTTTTCAGCGTCGTTTTTTGTCGTAGTTGGGTTTTAGTTTTTACTTTTTTTTATTTAAAATGTTTTGGTGCCTCTATAATACTAATTTCTTTGCAAAGTATATTTTAAATAGATACCACAGAAATATCACAATTATCGAATAAATACGGACAAAGTCACTAGAAAATGCTAATAATATATATATATTTGAAATTTACAAGTAACGCCCTTTCGTATGATACCAAACACGGCATATTTCTCTCATATTTATTTTTTAATACACTACTTTACGTCGGCTAGAGGGCGCCTCATTAAATTCAGTGACACGTCATATAGTCTATTATCAGCGGGCAATCAAGACGCTTCTAACGATACCCCATTTGTCTTATTTTGACTAGTTTAGAAAGAATGAGGGAACAAATAAGCATACCATAGAAATATCACACTTTTCGAATAAATACGGACAAAGTCACGAACAAATGCTAATAATATATGTATTTTTGAAATGTACAAGTAACGCCCTTTTCAATGATACCAAACACGGCATATTTATCTCAAATTTATTTTTTAAAACAGTACTTTATGTCGGCTAGAGGGCGCCACATTAGATTCAGTGACACGTCATTTCTCCAAATCTAATGAGTAGTTAAGGAGCTAGGAGGGAACAAATGAACATACATACATACATACATACATACATACATAGCCTGTCAAAATCATAACCCTCCTTTGGCTTTGCCGTAGTCGGGTAAAAATAAAAATCTAATAAAACATCATATATCGCAGTAAACACCTGTTGCCAAAAAGACGTGATATATAATGTGATGTAGCCCCTAAATACTTCATCTTTATAGGGTCTGGTTCTTATTACCGACAAACTAAAACCTCTTAATACTTTCTAAAATACAAGGAAGCTACAAACAACGGAATTCTGTTCTTTCCAAAGAAAATACAGCGTTTATGTATATCTATATATGTATATATACATATATAATTCTACACAAAAATATACTAACTTATATCAACAAGCTTTATAAAACTTCATAATTCACATATAAAATATGAATATAGCGGTTTAATAAAACATTTTCATGTCTCCACTATTATCAATAATTACATCGAAATTTCATAGTTACAAAACTATTTCAAATTAATAATTCGAAACGGCGATGGTAAATTTCAAGTAAATTCGACTCTTGTGGTATGGGGGGTGGCATATTGATATTTAAATCCCCTTAATATATGTACATATGTCTACATAACACAAGTCTAATATAAGCTCTTACGTATTCAAACAATAAAGCTTACGTATATCGTCTAAAGTTTCGGCACACTGTTAGCAGTAAGGCAAAAGATTGACTAGAGACATCGCAACAGTCTTCTATTGACTGATGCAGATACTTATTAACCCCGGCTATTATAAAAAGGTATCGTTGGAGTGTCTGCATGCCTCAGCAAAGTTACGAGATGCTCATGTAGATTCAACAACACTGCTAAGAAGGCTATTTATTGGCGCTGCGAACCAGTGCCTAACCTGTAAGAGACATAATACTCTCGTAGCCCAAAGAAGAAACAAGCGCTGACTTTGTGATAGAGGGGAAGTTCATTGTCGGAAAATATTATTTTTATTGTTTGAGAGGCTGCCTAGATCTGCCGGGGTTCTAAGAGAGTATTTCCAGAGTCTAGTATATTTAACTTAACTTTACTTGCGTAGATCCCGTCGAATGTTTTACAATTAGACTGATCTATGCGATAAAAAATTTTGGCCAGTATAATTTTTGCA
This sequence comes from Spilosoma lubricipeda, assembly GCA_905220595.1. NCBI lineage: Eukaryota > Metazoa > Arthropoda > Insecta > Lepidoptera > Erebidae > Spilosoma > Spilosoma lubricipeda. Next base: position 9,139,253 of record HG992285.1, on the reverse strand, counting down.
CCAATAGTAGTAAAAAAAAAGTTATAAGTATTTATCCACAATAGCTGATTAAAAAGTATTTTTCTTTGCACAATTGATTTATCACAAAATGTTTTTCCTTTTATAAAATACAAAATTCTTTCAAAAGTTTGTTTGGATTAAAAGTAGAATGGAGGTTGTCCAGAGAACGCAACTGATAAACTGAAAATGTAGTCCATGAATATTAAATAAGTAGGTCTTTTAGACTTTGTTAATCTAAAAAGTTTTAGTTCTAAAACAAAAAAGATAAATTAATTTATAAAAAAAGAATTATTATAGTGAAGACGTACTTAATGGGTGACAACACATGCGGTCGCGTGCCAGTGCAATGTGCCTTATTTAAAAAGGTGGGCAAACAGTTTTTATGCACTCATTGCATAAATAACAAAGACATTTCATTAGTGGTCATAACAAGCTGCTTACTTAATCGCTGTTGAATAAATAACTACTTCCATAAGTAATCTAGTGTATTTAATAATTCATGTTTTGTTCCTAAGAGTCATCATTTTTTATTCAGGAAAAGTAATCTATGCTTAAGCGTTTTTGTCCAACAAAATAATAGTATGCCTTTGCGATTCCAATTGTATCTAGGTCATTTTAATATGACATATTAAAAATATTTCAAGGTAAAATAAAAAAATCTCTTGTAACTATCTCGGGAAATTAATTTCAGAAATAAACTTTTTTTATTCAAATTAAATAATTTTGTATTCTGGAGTTGGATTCTATAACACTGTATTTTTTTTATTTTCCCTAATTCTAATTAGAAGAAATTGCATTAATAAGTAACAAGGATCATTAACATAAATATTAAGTAAAATTATTCAACAGGTAATCTTGGGAAAATCGTCACATTTCAGATTAAGTCTCTTAACAATCAATAAATATGAACAGGTTTGAGGTCAAGACAACAATGAATGCCACCAAGTTTGAACAACGGTGGTAATTTATTAGTAGAAACGCCTCAAACATAAAACCATCGATTGTTTTAAAGCTTATCCTAAAACAATATAATTCTAATCAGTTATTCACGAACTAATCTCATTCCTTAATACCATAATACTAGCAATAAACTTGAGTTGATCTACCCGCAATGAACACGTCTAAAAGATTTAAGCGTTGTATTTATGTGTGACGGTAGCTCGGAGCCGGAGCGAACTGTAACTCATTTGGTCCATATCTTGGATAATTGATGAACAACTCGCCAATCAGGGACCAGATTGTAAGAGATAATACAGACTTTATTTGAAACTGAAAATAAAACCCGACTGATTTAAAGTACACGATAAATTGTAACGTGAAATTTTAAACCATTGAGGATTAAACAAATATTTTAAAAAGTAGTCTAATAACTCAAGAAAAACCAGCAAAATAGTTTACCTATTTTCAATAAGAATTTTTTGTTAAAACAAGGAAAAATTTAACAACATATTTATTTAAGCGAACAACGAAAATAAAAGGTAGATGTGATTTCTCTATTAACATTTAATGTTTATTCAGGTGACCACGTATTTTCAAGCTGATTTCGATAAATCATAAACTGATTTTTACTTTTTTACAGCAAAAAAGAGAGATGAGAGTTGAACTTAATGAAACTCACAGTAAAATAACTGCTGTTTGAGTGTTTTTGCATAAATTATGACTAACATAAAATGATGCAGTGCTGCAGTTGATAAATATCATTTAAATTAAATAATTATTACTACAACTATAAATACTTCAAGTTAATGATTCAAAGTAGATGTTTAGTTCAGAGCATGGGAGAAACGATATCGGTACGTGCAGTAGACTTGCAGATTGCCAGTTTGGGTTACAGGTAGACGACACTAGGCTTTGATGTCATTTTTCTCACTTTCAATCTGTTATATTGTTACAGCATCTGTAATATCTAAAAAACTAGGTCGGTTTTAGGTGTCTAACTCTTAATACATTACTGGTACAAAATTGTATTTAAACCTCTACCTTGAAAAATATATGTGTAAGTGTGACTGGTTTGTGTGACTATGTACGTCGATAGGCCCTGTTTACAAACTGTTCCACAACTTATAATCGATCAGAATGAAAGGGTTTAACCCTCAATTCGTCACACTGCCCTAAATCGGGTGGTGGCAGACTTAACAAACAACTCGAGAACATTAAGGACGATCTACAGATTTCCTCACAATGTTTTATTCAGCGTTAAGGTAAGTGATAACCTAACCTAACACGCACTTTGACTTTGGAATGTCAAAGGCTGGTGACCGGAGGCCAAACTCGAACCGCTGCCGTCAAAACAAAAAGGTTAGATTAGACTCAGATATAGTTGCTTGTTAGGTGACATTAACTGTACCTAAGGGGATAAAAAAAGACAAAGAACTATTTTTTTCTTTTTTTAATAATTTTAATATAATGTTATTGCATCAATCATTGATACCATTAGATGATAATATTGATACATTAAATACACCTGATAATTGGAACTCTGAAAGTCTATTTTACTTTCTTTAATTTTTTTTTTTGACTTTAACTTTTAAAGTGGAAACTTCTAAGCGTGTTGAGTACTTTTTGGGTGAACAAAAATCATGGAACTCGAGTCATCGTCACCGAACGCTTTTCATGAACTATATTATTTACTTCTTTTTATCGCGCATTTTATTTTAAGAGCAAATAGGTATATTCCGGGTGAGCTTAAACAACTGTTTGTCTAGTTTTGAGTTTTGACTTCTGTCCTTATGACTGCTTTGTGATTTCTTTTGGTAAAATTTTCATTATGTTTCATTTTTTTTCTGATTTAAATCTCAAAAAATATAAAAAAAGAAAAAAATAAGTGGCCCAGTTTATTTATTACGCATTCACATTGTACAGCACATTGATAATACTTTCCCTGAGATTATTTCGTTAAGTTTGTCTATTTTTAATAACTAACTCCTAAAAGTAATGTATATGGTATGTGTAATGATAATAAAACTATATTTGTAGACTTTAATAAACTGATGACTTTTAGATAAAAATTCAAATCTTTTTAAAAAAAATATTTAGGGTACTATATCCTGAACATTTGTTATAGTTTTGAGAAACTTATATGATGATAAAAGGAAAAAAAATATTAGAACAAAAGTTAATTGTAAAACACTGTACTCAGTCAGTTACTTTTCAAAGACAAGAAAAATAATTGTTACACACTAAGTTTGTTTGGTTGAATATGTTTGTGTGTGAGTGTGAGTGGCTGTGTGTGAGTTGAGCATTTGCTGTGTATTTGAGGCTGTGGGACAGAATTTGTATGTAGTAAGGATGTGTGTGATACTATTCAAGTTTTCATTGCTTCACTATTTGTAGAAGACTTTGATCATTATCTAATTGTAGTTCCATAAGCCCTAAAACATAAGCTTAAAATAAAATAAACAAAATAAACTGTTTTAATATTGAGCACTAAATGTCTTTCTCATTTCTTTTTTCTAAACTATGTTAAGATCGACTTTAATTCTATTAGAATACGGTTGAACTTCGATTAAATACGTGGAATGACTGCCATCAGACCTCCACGACCCAAGTTCCAGGCGATATCGAAGTTCTGTAGAAGGACTTTTCTCGAACTTTTTAGAGCTCAAAATACCCGTAACGATGGCCAAAGATGTTTGTACGATAACTGGGACCCATAGCTTAACATGCCCGAAGACTGATACTCACCTGGCTAGGATTGCTTAACTTTACGATGTGTTTTTCAACGTGATTAACACTAAACCATGAGCCGCTTTATATACTATATTATCAATAAATAACTTTCTTTGAATGTACCAGTAACAGAATTACTGATACACGGTGTGAATTAGTTAACGCTAATAAGATAGAAGATATATTACTAAGTCATTAAAATAGCTAAACTCAATGACTATTTTCTGAGACTCAATGATGCAGAAACATCACTAGGCCGCCATAGTGTGGGTCACCATGCTACATTGTTGCATTGTCTGCATTCGCAATGAGTATAGTGACCACCACTATTGGATTCTGTTTATACTTTCCATTAGGCAGAGTGGAGTCATTTTGGAAAACCCATATATAAAAAAAAAAACAATTCGTATATCATAACACGTGATGCTTTTAGTCAGTTCCATTAATTCTAAACGTTCACGTAATTGGGTATTTAGAAAATTTTTGTTGGGTCGTTATAATAAATTACAGCTTTTTCACTTATAAAATGTTTACCAAAATAGACGTCTAACGTATTCGCCAAGTGAAGTCAGTAAAAGTCTATAAAATTGTTGTATCTATCTATAGAGAAACAGTAAATGTTCATTGTCTATCTGTCTAAACCGATTGTCTTCATTTTCTTTGTTTATTAGGTATAGATGAGTTTTATATTATTTATTTTAATTTATTGCACTTATTGTACAAAAGGCAAACTTAATTTGCCTTCAGGTGATGTAGAAATGAGATGTGCTTTGAAAATAAATAAATATAATTTATTAAAAATAGATATGTATTTATCTTTTAATCTTTATTTTTGGCTAATAATAAAATACCTCAAAATTCCTGCTTTCCACGGGACTTTAGATGTAACATAAACGAAAATATATTATGGAGGTAAAAGAAAGCGAATATGTTTAAAAACATGACATTTATTGTATTTTTAGTAACGATCATCACTGATTTTAATTAAAGGATTACATTATAAAGTATACCTGTCTTTATAAAATGGGCTTTTCATTCTGTTTACATGTCAAAAAATTACTACCGTTGCACGACTGCATTATTTAAACTTTTAGAAACCATTAAAACACTTCTAAAATGCACCTTATAGAACAGTACAGTAATGCTTAAATTTATTCCCAAATTAATAATGTGTCCTTAAGTTCATAATAGCAAACGACAGGACCTTGATAATTGTTTTCAGTTTCAGATTATAATCATATTCACTTGTGCTCCAATTAATATTGTGTACTTAAAATTAATTTACGCGTAAAAAGTTTAACTTATTTCGATATACTTACTCTTGCATACAATCGAAGATAATTATCAAAGTGGCACGACACAATCATGAGTTTAAAGTTATTTTATTCATTGAACTACACGGCAACATTTCGCTGAACACACCAGTCCGATCAGTTCATTAAGTATTTATATAGAAACTTCTCACAACAAAGTTAATTATTAGCAAGTGCACGTGGTCGGCGAGAGCGCGGGAAATCGGAATATTTAGCGCCAAAATCGTTTTCCCTCGAGACCACCACCCCTTACCGTGCTCTAGAATATACTGACAACGGTCGTCGGCCACCCGCAGTCGCTTTGCTCGCTTTTACTACGAGCGCTTTTCCTCTTTTGCCCTATCTTACTTTTACGAAAATTAAACACACATAAACGTACGAACACACATAGACGACAACTTAGTTCGAATAGCCGAGATGCCATGTATGATGTATACATGTGTGCGACCACAATAAATATGTGCGGGTAACTCGTTGGAGACGCATCTTCATAGTTACGTGCCGATGCGTTGGTGCACACAATTAAAGATAAACAGATGGAATATGTAACATAATGAATTGGTATAAGGTTGAGTTTCGTCAGTTTTCACAGAGTAATGTTCATTCAGAGACAGCACTAAATCAGAATTGCGCATGTCCGTTATCAATCTTGTGATCGTGAAACTACGAAAACTATTGCTGTCCTTATTTTTCTTTAAGTTTAGAGTTTGTATGAAAGATGTTAAAAGAGTAGTAGCTTAAAAAAAAGTTAAATGTATTAAATTGTTTGAATACCAAGTTTTATATTTTTAAAGTGAGTTATGCTTTTCTTTCTTTATTTTTTCTTTTGTACACGAGGATATTTTACGGGTAATAAACTCGGGTGCCTTAATAACAGCAAGGTAACTTGTAAATAATATATGAATGAAATTCTCAGATCAGGTGTGTTTATTTTGTAAACTTTGTACTACATTTACTCCTGCATACGTGTTTTTGTAACTTTGCAATAAATACTTGAGTAGATAACGTCGATTACTTATTGATACTTACTCGTAACATCTGAGATAGATTAGAAAATATAACAAATAAAAGTAAAGAACAAACCACAACTGTAATAAGAGATCCTTGTACCCAAACATTTTGCCTCAAACTACATAGTTACAAGCGAAACAAAGGGAAAAATTATTTCCTTACAACGGGTGATGATATTAACTGGGAGATAAGAGCGTGGGAGTATCATTGAAGTACTCTTTCCGAGCGGGCGGCGTTTATACAAAGCTATGAATAACAATTTAGTAAAGAGCCAGGAGCGCAAACACTTGAGCATGGAAGTTTGTTTCGAAGTACCCAAACTCATGAACAATACCGACACGATGAGCTACGAATGATGAATTAAACCCAAATGTAATAAAACACCGCCTCCTGGAAAATTGATCGTAGATTTTTATTGTTCTTTCGTTTCGTTTCATTTTATTTTTCTAACAAAAACAAGTGAAATAATTTATTTGTATTAACTGACTCTTGGGAGAGATAGTTTACCACTTTATATAGATATATATGATAAATAAACGACGATTATATTTGTATATCTATTGTGAGTTACCTACTACGCTAGAATATTGAACTCAAACCAACAACATCCATAGTAAAATTTTAACAAAAATAAGACCGATTTCAAGTTTCGACTCGATTTCTCTGACTCTTGGATGCCATCATCAGGTCTTAGTATCCTTATCATGGTAATACCGTTTCGATATCTCCTTTCCATAAAAAAATGATCATCAAAATCGGTTCATAAACGACGAAGTTATCCACCACACCACATAAAAAAATATATACGGTCGAATTCAGAACCTCCTCCTTTTGTTGAAGTCGGTTAAAAACCTTAACTGCAAATAAAATAGAAATTCTGTAAACTCTAACTCACAAAGGCAAGCGCTAGAGGTAACACTTGTGAAATCCTACCCAGTATCTCATCAGTTCTTGTTACTTTTCAAAGGGTAGGTATCATACATAGCATTACTAATACTTGTATGTGTTTTTTAAAATACCATTAATTTACCTCAACTTTTAATTAAATTTTAGTTCATAATTAAAAAAAAAAACAAACTACTTTTTTTCCACATATTAAGAACAAAAGAAAGTAAATCATCTTCTCATCGAATTTAGGAGAAATTATCAAAAAAATACTTATTTCTCGGGTTTAGTACTTCAATTTTCAAGTCATATGCACCTCGGTTTTTTCCATATTCTAAAATCTATGACTAAATAGTTAGTTAATAGTTCTAAGTGCATGTGTCAAAGTTATACGGGTAAATCATTAGTTTCACACTTAATTGACTTATTAAAGTTTATTCCAGCAGCCTTACGAAATCGATGTTATAAATCCATTGCCACATCTTGCCTTATTCAATTTACTCATTTCGTAACTGAATGTCGTGAACATTCAAGTGCTTTGCCGCTTCAACCGCCTTTATAGATGTCAGTTTGTCACATTCGCGAGTTCAACCCCAGATAACAACATCATATCTAAATATTATTTTGTTTACTGGCTGTCACCGCAAAAGCTTTAACATGTGTTTTATGAAACATATAAAATACCAGGCCTTTGAGAATGCTCTGGAAGATTAATGCCTTTTATATTACGTTTTCTTTGTTTTCTTTCTGAAGTAAGACAAGACTTTTATAACCCTATGGATTTAAATGAGACAAGAAGACAGACTTCCTTATTAATATAGATGATACGAGTAAACATTTATATAAATTAAATCTCACATTAACTTATACGTCAGCATATTTTGTAAGTAATAGAATTACCTACATGAAAGTAGACGTACTGTACTAAGTTTAATATATTTTACGTTTAAAACAAATTACCCATTAAGTTGTCACAACTCAGCTATAACCCGTAATATTTACATATACCTCATATCTATCCAATGTGTCTCATTACGGCTTTCCATAGCCAATATGTTTGACAAATTACTCCCTAATACAATAACCTGTCAGTCACAAAGCAAAGATTTCAGCGCACCGTCCATCATCGCCGCGCCGCTGCGTTATAGATAGTTGACTTTGATAATAATATTCATAGGAGGCATTGGCGATGCTCCGAACCAACATGATGATATATTGTGACTTGTTTGTATTTCGAAATGAAAATCATAACAGCTATCACAAATTCTACCGTGGAAGAGCCACGCTTCGGCATGAATGGGCCGGTTCGACCGGAGTGATACCACGGTCTCACAGAAAACCGGTGTGAAATAGTGCTTGCGCTGTGTTTCACCGAGTGAGTGAGGATACCGGAGGCCCATAACCCAAACTCCTTACTCCTATATCCTCTCCCCATCCCCCAAAGGCCAGCAACGCACTTGTGACGCTTCTGGTGTCTGCAGGTCTCCATCCAATCCATGGGCGACGGTAATCGCTTACCATCAGGAGATACGTCTGCACGTTGCCCGCCAATTCAACAAAAAAAAAATGAATGATTCCTTATTTCTTTATGGTATAGGGGGCAAACGAGTGACTATTACCGCTTATGATCGTCATCAACAGCCTTTAACAGTCCACTACTAGACATAGGCCTCTAATTTGAAAGGAGATTTGGCCTTCTTGTCAGCGTATGAACTCCTGTAAATAAAGGTGTGTACCCACTTTTTGAGTAACTTCCCTCCATAAGCAGGGAAGTGGAGTTTTGGTTCTGGTAACCTCACTCTTTTTGTCTATGAGGTTTCTATGTTTGTTCATAAAACTTGTTTCTCCTAAGGCAAAACATTAAAGCTTTTATCAAAATAAGATTCGCTAAAAATAACTTTTACTGGTAAAACTTATTTGATGGACCGAAAAGTGGAATTGAACCAAAAATCTAATATAAAATCGAATAAAGCTGTAAACCAAAGTTAGGTGGTGATGTGGTATTGAAAATATTGTTAAAGTAAAACGAATTGAAAAGAAAACATTTTTGTATTGAAGTCCGCTATTTTTTTTTGTGGTAAAATTGATCTAGTTCAATAATGCGTGGTTGTAGTTTCATTTAAGTACAAAATACATAAGTATATTTTACAAAAGTATTTCTGTCATAGATTACAAAGGAAAATAATAATAAAAACTATATTTTCCTTTGAACGGGTACTTCGCACCTATATTGCAACACAAAAAGAATATATGTATATTGAGCTCCACTATTCAAATGTTCAAATCTCATAAGACAACACTTTTTCGAACAATTGTAAATACAATATACGAGTGTTATGTTTATTCCGTTATCGTAATAAATCAAAAACCAAATATCAAGATAAAAGTGTCAGAGACAGTAATGTCGCTGTAGACAATAATAAGGCTGTAAGATCTTTATTTTCAGCCATTACTATGTTTTTACGGACCTTAAATCAAATACTCGGTAAGCCAAAACATCTAAAAACGGTATATTCTGCACATATTTCTCAAATATAAGGTTTACAAACCATTTACATTCTATTTATCGACCCGAACAGGCTAGAAGGATGTTGTGTCAGCGGAAAACTTGTTAAAGTCCTCCCAGCAAAGAAAGAGTTATGAAAACGCCAACTTTGGGGTTCACAAAAAAGCGTAGACAGTTTCCTTAACTTCGGTCCTCAACAGGATTTTATAAATATTAAAATCTAAGGGACACACTTTGAAAGCGGAAACTAATTTTTTTCTCCTTCGCGAGGTATTCATAGCTTCGTGAAAAGTGACTTCCTTGTCTTTGTAATATTATATAGAAATATTCTTATAATAAGTAACTTTGTGGGCCAAAATATCTTAACATTATTTGATGGATGAATTTATCGAAATTTAATTAAAAACAGCCGTTTTGTTTACATTATAAGTTTAATACTACTATTTATGGGTACATTTTAAATTGATGGTATTCATAAGACATCAAAAGGTGTGTGTGATCAAGATATGAAAATAATATTTAAAATGTAAAAACTACCTGGTATAATATGCCTCGGAAAATCCATTCCTGTCTATTAATATAACCTCTATTAACTCGGGTACGGAAAGGTTCTTGTAAAGTTATGCATAATAATTACTTGCTCTTCAATTCCAATTAAAGGCACTTCAATAATGACCAAGTCCTTGCGGTTAAATCTCGAATTGTAGTCGTCGACCAACTTCTAATATCTACTGAACTGTGACTTTCGATACAATCCGGCTACCAACTATTTGATTTAGACTTTATCGTTTGTTCAGTCATTTATATAACACTATATTTAGGACCAAAAATGCTAGGTTACTTAAAATATGTATTTTCTAACAACGAAAAAGGATGAAAAACATTTAAAGTTAACTAGATTATATTAGACAAAAGGAAAATAGACAAAAAAACAGTTTATAGTTTCTCATGAATGGGCTTAGTTTTAGACGCTATTTTTAGAATAGTCTGAATTTGTTATAGAATTAAATCTAATGTAATATTAAATCCGATATTTATATCTGTACAGCTTTTTCTGAGATAACTTTACGACTTCCGAGAGAAAGAGATTCTTCTGATTTGTAACAATAGAATACTTCATAAATCTTGAAGACCGTTTATTTAGTTTCTTAATATGTCACTGTACTTTATTTAAGTGTATCTGTGTTTGAATTAACAATAATATTAATTACATTAGATTAGTAATAGTGATTGAGGTAATGTATGACGTTACATAAGATTATCAACTACAAAAAAACGATCCAAAAATAAAAACAAAGTTTTTCTGTAACTAAATCTGTTTCAATATTTGCGTTAAACTTACACTGTACCTATTGAATAAAAAAAGTAAAAACAAAAACCCAACTACGACAAAAAACGCCGCTGAAAAAGCTGGCAAAAGTTTAAAAAGCCGTAGTCACGCGTTGTTAAAGTGTTATGGACTATGGTACATTACTAAGTTTCAAAAGCCGTCGTTCTACCATTACTAAGTTTCTAACCCGTAGTCCATGTAGTGTAATGTATGTATCATAGTCCATAACACATTATCAACGCGGCTTTTGAAACTGGTTTCCTGCTTTTTCAGAGTAGTTTTTTGTCGTAGTTGGGATTTAGTTTTTACTTTTTTTTTATTTTAAATGTTTTGGTGCCTCTATAATATTAATTTTTTTGCAAAATATATTTTAAATAGGTACCTTAGAAATATCACAATTATCAAATAAATACGGACAAGGTCACGAGAAAATGAATGTAAATTTGAAATGTACAAGTAACGCTCCTTTGTATTGTACTAAACACGACATATTTATCTAAAATTTATTTTTTAATACGTACTTTATGTCGGCTAGAGGGCGCCACATAACATTCAGTGACACATCATATAGCCTATAACCAGAGGACGATCAAGACGCTTCTAACGACCCTAATTTGTTCAGTTCTAATGAGTAGATAAGGAGCTATAAGGGAACAAATAAACACACATACATACATAGATACATACATAGCTCGTCAAATTCATAACGCTTCTTTAGTTGGGTAAAACTAGCTGTCACTAAATAATAAACTCAGTAACAGCATTTGTGGCTTTAAAAAATCTTTAAACTATTTCTTTCATATCTTACGATAATTTTATTAACTTAACTTTGTCTAGACGCGCTAATCTTTCTTATATTTTAAGAAGAGTTGATTGTACTGACCTCTGTTTATTAGAATTATTTTGAAACGGTAATTAAATATACAGACGTATTTAATATTAATAATTAATGGTAATATTATATTTAATGGTAAACACTGAATTTACAGTGTTGTTTTTTGTTTTGAAGCGGTAACGGTTTAAATGGAAATTGGACCAAAGTAAGTAAATAACAAAGAACTTGAAACATGTAAAACCTCTAGACTAAATGGCGGTAGAACTAATTTGAGGTACATTATTTAGAAATCGTTCAAGATTCAGATTTCCTCGGATTATTTTACCATTGGATACTATTGGTAGTTATTCAGGAATCTTTCTATTAAAGTAAAGCAGTTATAGCCTTAGAAAGTAGGTTGTATGAATAATCTAATTTAAAAATTAATAATAATAATAATATAAAATATAAATTCTAGGGTCCCCTACTATTTTTATGTCAATTTAAATAAATGACCACGACGGCATCGGTTCCATACAAAGACAATCCCTCTTCTAATCCATTATTCCGTAACTCCGTACAAAAATCATGTGACAAGAGAGAAAAATCGAGGGTTGCTACCCTCCCCTTCACCTGAACTCAGTTGGACAGCTTACAAGTGACTGCATGGTGCTGAATGTTATTATTTTATGCGCCTGTATCTTTCTAAAAAGGTCTCCTGGTACTTCACATGACTCATCAATTTTCGTCACGGGCCCACAGTCTATAAGAAGATAGAGAGATAGATATTCCAATCATTTGTAGTAATTACGAAAAGAAATACTCTTGACTTGAAACCTAAAATATTTGTTTAACTAATAAAGCAACTTACTTTATTTAAAATACGCTAAGTTAAGTTGTAACACGGTAGTTTTATTCCTACAGCTTAATTAATAACAGCATGTTGCCAGTGGTTGTGCATACCACATCCCGTGACAGTGAAAGCTCGTTTACTCCCAGTTAGACGATACCAGTGCAGTTACTGCCTTGTAATTGCTTGCTAAACGAATTAGGCATTTCTATTTTGAACTTGCCGAGTTACACTCTCATGTAGTCTGTTTGTTTAATTTCACGTAGACATTAATATTCTTAAGAACTAGGTTTCGCCTCGGTGAATGTCGATTATCGCAGTAAAGAGTCTGATCGCCTATTTCCTTGCTCAGCTATCAAAGTATCGTAATGCCAAATGCCATTGAAATTGGTGATCGAATGTATTTACTGATAGTATACATTTTATATAAAATTATCGTATAGCAGTTCCGGGGTAGCCAGTTACAGTTATGGGAATGTTAGTTTTGTTAAACTTGCTTGAGCTATAGACTTGCTCTCTCGAAGGGACACGAATGAGACCAAATTTAAGTTAAACAAAATGTAGATCTTTACTACGTCTCTGCAAATCATTTCAAAAATTCTAAGTATTTATTATTTTAATTTAACCTTCTAAAATCAAAACAAAAAAGATTAAAGTTTAAGGAAATAAAAACCATTATACTGGTTAATAATTTAAGTCATCTTCCAAGGCTTTATTATTTCCAAGATTTGGGGTCGGCTACTAGTTTTACCGGTTTTACCTGAATATCAGTTTTTACACGGAGCGACTAGCGTCGGACCTCCATAGCCCTGAGGGTGAACTGAATTCGAAAGTTGAACTAGTTGTCAGTATTTTTGAGGACACTAATTTCCCAATAACGATTGCCATAGATGTTCATGACAACCGGGACCGACGGCTTAACGTGCTCTCCGAGGCCCGGGCTGTTACACCACTATCTTCCATAGTCCGGGTTGCTATTAAGAATTTCTTTTAAGAAAAACCCAATAGCAGTCCAACCCGGGAATCGAACCCGAGACTTCTGGATCAGTAGTCGCACACGCCAGCCGCTCGACCACCGAGGCAGTATCTATAGTAATAAATAAAATTAAAGTGTTAAGACAATTTTGTGGTTTTTAAAGAGCGTTAATGAAAAATTTTGTATAGCGCCATCTGTAAATTGCCTGTACTTTTTATTATATGTTATGATAAAGAACTTCGTTTTTTTTATGTATGAGCCTACTAAAATGACTTTTCTTTGCCTGATGGCAAGCATAAGCAGAATCCAAGAGTGCTGGTTACCATACTCATTGCAGACAATGCAGCATGGTGACCAACACTATGGCGGCCTAGTGATGCTTCTGCATCATTGGGCCCCCGACTCTGCAGCAGCATGACCAAGCTCTTGGAGAAGGAAAATTTACCCGATCAGACAACCCTTGACAGAATATCTTGGCGCCGTAAAACAAAGAGAGCCCGCGTGAAAAAACTAGAAAGAAGAAAAAGACAAACTTCAAAATAGTATATGAATATTTTAAAACGATTTCATTGCCATTTCGACATTTAAAAAAATGTAAATCTGATAACTTTAATCATTTTATGACTGCATAAACAACTGGGTCGAGTACTACATCGTTGTAAACAATCCCTTTATGGTGTACCTCCAGTGCCTACGCTGTATTATGAGGAGTTATTTGTTTGCAGCTCGTTAGCCTGACGACATCCTGCATGTAATGACACGCTGGCTACTCATAAATCTCGTCAGATTATTACGTCAAATATTTTCAACATATTTTTGTAAGAAATCCAACGAAACCAACAAAGAGTACATACGGAAGATGTTTTCTACCTTGTTTAAGTCACCGCATGTTAAAATAAATATTTATTTAATGTTTTGCTATTTATTATACAGAGATATATATAGATATATATAGAGATCATTTTAGTACTTTTAGTAACTTAATTAACCTGCAAATATGACTACAGCAAGCTAAAAGTTGTTTTGTAAAAGGAAAAGAAATATTGAAAATAACAGTAGAAATTCCACCACTAAATCATCTTTAGTGCATGGCTATGTATGCAATTCAAAAAAATACAGATTTTATTCTAAAGAGTAAATTGGGTCCCGATTAAGGCAATCTACGCTGGTTGACAATCATATACGAAATCACTTAAATATATAACGTTATGATTCTATTGTAAAGCAATGAAACTTGTTGAAACTTCAAATTTAGTAAAGATCACAATGTGAATCGTTTACGTAATAGAAAAAAAAATAAAAATCACTAAGCAGTAATGAGAATTGCCGACAGAATTAAAAACTCAGAACAATAAACAGACAGTTGTTTAACCTCACTTGTAATTAACCTCTTTGCTCTTAAAATAAAATACGCGATAAAAGGAAGTAAAATAATATAGTTCATGGAAAGCATGTTGGAGTTCAATGTGATGGGAGAGCCATTGTTAATCCTAAAAGTGCTCAACGCGCCTAAAGAAGTTTCACTTTAAAAGTTTTCCATTTTGTGTGTATAATCTTATTCTGTTTTCCAAAAAACGGTGTTAGATTAAAGGATATTTGTATGGATTGAAATCCAATTCTTTATATACTTAAATTGTAAAAATTCCATAAAACTAACGTATACATCGTCATCGCGATAAAGTAGCTTACTAAAGTAAATTGTCAAGAAATCTGGGGTTCGGTGTAACTTTTTTTTTACAGACGTTGACACACATGTTCAGATTGCTGAAGTACTAACAGCATGGTTACAGAATAGAGCATGAATTCAAACAGTACAACAAAATGAGTTAACTTCAAAAGCTATATTACATCAAAGATAATTACGAACTTTCATAATACGCATATATTAAAGCTTTAATAAATGTTTAAAGCTCTGAAATAAATATTTAACAACATATTCGCATACAAACGAGTAGCATACCCACGATTAAATAAAACTACACATTGTTACACAGACTATTGTCCCTTGTATTGTAGATATCGCCCCTGTATACTTCCCACTCTTTGTTTAATCACCCAGATAACATCAGTTTTATAATCTGCTTCGTATTAACTCAGAGTGATCATAGAAACAAATGACTATTAATTAACATAAACTTTTACTGCACTCAACCCATTTCATTTATACTTACAGTTATTGAAAAATATAAAGTTGGCTACTGTGATGAATTTTACACGGCTTGCATTAAAATATATTCATTCTGTATCAAGTTTATATAAAATCCGTATTTATTGGGAATCTCATACATTTTGTATTCAGAAATGAATCTGTTATTTTACTGTAAAAATTGAAAATATCTAAAAGATAAGAAAGTTATTTTTAAACCGACTACAACGAAGCTAAAGGGAAGAGTAATCGTTTTAGACAGTCTATGTATGTTTGTATATTCCATCATAGTACCTAAACTACTGAACCGATTTTACTGAGTTTAGTGATAATAATATATCCGTAATTATAGTCTGAGTGACAAAGGCTTTATAAATTTTATGAAGCGTTTTATATGGGTTATAGTTTTTAAACTTTTCTTGTTGTATTTAATACAAAGACGCATGGTATGCGCAAGCTTCGAAAATAGCAAATGGAGAAATATAAATAAATATTGATATAATATTAATAAAATATTAATTTCCTTCTAATTATATTCAGTATGATCTGCTGTGAGGCTCTAACTCTCTCTACTACTCTACTCTACTCTACTCTAGCGTTACTCTGAAAATTCTAATAGGTTAACGCATTTAGGAATTAAGATTTACAAAACATTCAGATAAAGGAATACACGAATTCTATTAATATTACACTTTTTTTTTTAAAGTCGTGTGTTACTTACACTACCACTAGAACTTATATTTTATGAATATTGAAATTGAATATTGAAGTTTAATTTTATAGGCGAGCATTACACTCATTCACTCGAACTGTGCAGGCCATAATAATCTGCTTTTTGTTTGCATTTCTACGTATTCCAAAATTCAATTTAAATATGATGGCGAGGGGCACAAATATGAGATCAGCAGAATGAAATGACGAGCGCCGTTTGTTGGGGTTCCATGCAGCCGCGGACCCAGCCAATTCATTAATTAATTGCTTTCCAATAACATTTTTATACATTTTAAGAGTCATCGATAAGTAGTTTATTATATATTCAACCCGTAACTTTAAAGCGTGTGCCTTTTATCTCTTCATAATAAAGAGCATCATCGATAATCTATATACATATTTGTAAAAATGAATCCCTATTTGCCTTTGTCACGACATCACGCGTGACCGGCTGAACCGATTTTGCTAATTCTTTTTTGTTGAATAGCCCATTTAGCGAGGAAGGTTTTAGGCTATGTAACATCACTCTACGAAGAATAGTAACCGGGTATCGACCGAAAGTGTTGGGAAAATGGGAAAATTTATTTCTTATGGAGAGACGCAAACGAAGTTGAGCGGGTCAGCTAGTTTTATATATGAATTGACTATAATGAAAAGTCTTGTTAGCTACTTCAGTAAACCATACAATAAAAAGTACCACTGTAAACTACTGCTACCACTGTAAACTACTGCTACCACTGTAAACTACTGCTACCACTGTAAACTACTGCTTTCTTTGTTTGGACAGGCTTATGTTGTCTGGAAAGGCTTATGTGTGCGCGTGTGGAGCGGTGATCAATTAAAGGCTGTTGATGATGATGATAAACTATTAAAGACTTCGTCAGAATTACCGTGGGAGAGCCACGCTTCGGCATGAATGGGCCGGCTTGACCGGAGTGATACCACGGCCTCACAGAAAACCGGTATGAAATTGTGCTTGTGCTGTGTTTCACCGATTGAGTGAGGATACCGGAAGCCCATAACCCAAACCCCATCCCCCAAAGACCGGGAACGCACTTGTGATGCCTCTGTTGATTGCAGGTGTCCATGGGCGGAGTTAATCGCTTACCATCAGGCGATACGTCTGCTCGTTGCCCGCCTATTCCATAAAAAAAATATATAATAATTATCTCACCATATTCACATGCAACCTTATTGTTATCAAAAAATACACACTTATTTCGTTTACAATCAACAAACACTCAGAATCGCAAGGCAAGATCAGCGTAAAATGACAGCGATCATGCTGCTAAAAAAAACAGCCATATAGATATTTACAGATCAGATGCTATCGCTTAATAAATTATATTTCTTACTTTACTTTAGCAGTAAACGAATTCTCAAAAGCACAGACAGACAGACAGATAAAATAAAGTAATAAATTCTCCTTACAAAAAATCTAACAGCTGTACATACATCACACAGTTAGTGAAAACGTATCATTTTCAAGTATCTAACAAAACTTGAGATGAACGTTCTAAATCTAATGCTTTCTGCTTTACTACCAACATAAATATATTCTCTGACAGGCAATATACATTTTTCACTTTTACAAGACGCTCAGTATTTGTTGCATAGACATTTTTCTGTGGAATATGCGAGCTGTACTCATTGTACAGATCAGCAATGGTATTCTAGATTTTAACTAGTGCTACTTTTCGAGTAGTATACAAGATTTTTTCTCTATTTTTTATTTTGCCCTGCCACAATGACTCAACTCTGCCTGATGGAAAGCATAAGCAGAATCCAAGAGTGGTGGTCACCATACTGCGAATGCAGACAATGCAAAAATTCAGTAAAGTGGCCCACACCATGGCGGGCTTCTGCATCATTGGGCCTCCAGTTTCGCACTCACCAACGAAACACGACAGCGCGAACGCTGTCATTTCACGCTGATTTTCTGTGCGAGGGTACCGCCCCGGTCGAGCCGGCCTGTTCGTAAGTAAGGTACTAGTGTTTCAAGTATGTGCAGTAGTTCATCTGATAATAATGATCATTTGATTCAACGAATATAGTTTCAGATCTATTATTATTTATCCAACGTTTCCATAGCCCAAAAATTTTAAAGAATATCGTTGCGGTACAAGAAAACTTAACCGTGTAAGGCCATGTTCAAATGATAGGCGGTCAACGCGCGTTTTGCTAATGCGCGTTTGCAACTTAATGTAATTTCATTCTAGGAGTACACATACAGTAATAATGACCCGGGTAACATAGGTTGTATAAATTTTATATAAAAAAATATACGCAGACAAGTTGTAACTTTAACTTTTTCAAAAATCATTATTATTCAAATATATGTACTTATTGCATACAATAATGTGTATTAAACCTTAGTTACTACATACCATTATCGCACCACGTATACAATAAGCTGCTACAATCTCTATCAGAGCAATTAATATTTAGAGATGAGAACTAACGCCATTATTGCGCACGTTTATAGTGCCAATGAATATTTGAATTGGGTACCCAATTATAATAACGCCGGTTCTTAATGTACAGTTATTATAAGGTAAGGAATATGGTATCATTTAGTTAGTCCAATTGTCATATCAGTTAATAGCTCCTGACCATTTTCATTGTAAGTTTTTTTTTATGATAACCCAGTGTGTGGACATTTTATTTAATTATTACCACTTCTTTCCCTTCGTATCATTTCTTTTTTGTTCCGTATTTAAAAAATAAACAGACTGAGAGACTGCGACAAACATGAAAGGTATTTAAATATTACTTATTTAATTATTACTCTGGTTATAATATTGTAGTTACTGTAAGATTTCTTAACGTACTTTTTTGATGCAGGTATATGGTACTATAGAAAATCTGTTTATATTTCTTGATGCTGATTTTCGTCTGTCTTCCGTTAATATTTTACAAATACAGCTAACACTTAACAGAACAAAAAAGAAAGTTTAATTTAAAGAAACAAATTTGAAACTGAAAAATATAAGAAATGACTTTATGTAATTAGCTCCGTATTTTTTTAACCACCGTGCATATAAAAATTAAGCAATAAATCACCTCTTATTGAAGTAAATGACAAAAAAAATAACATGATATTCTGTAAACGTTACAGACTCCGACATTTTTAAACGTTACTAAAATTTTAAGACGAAATCTTAAAATGATTACTTTAACACAGATTTATAAGCTTGTTCATGTGTCTCACGTAAACGTTCAAATGCCAAATCATTGACAAGTATACAAAATCATAAAAATGTGTTTGACATAAAACAGAAATCACAAAATTAAAGGTGCATGAAAGACAAATCCAATCTACGTAAACAGCGGCGAGCCAGCGCGAGACAAGCTTTAGTGCAGCGAAGCTGGAAACAATGAATAAAGTTTGAAAGGATCCAGTTGCGATGGGCCACGGATTAATGGCTCTGACTCAGGTGCCGCTAGATGGCGCTTGGTACGGTACGACAATTGTTTTCTCGTATCCATTGTTACACGAGTATTGTCTCTGGGTTAGTATTATTCCTAGAGATATAGAATAAAGGTCATGAAATTGTTTACTAGGAAGTTACAGTATTTTGTTCTAACAATATTCTACCTCTTTCAGCGCTAAATTGTATTGACTAAAACTCATTAAATCTTATATATATTACCAGCTAACCCGGCGAACCATGTACCATCAAATTTACATATCTGTCTAAGCCGTCCCACAGGCAGTGTCACGGCCAAAAAAAAAAAACTTTTACTGATATATTTAAATTTTTCGTGTATACCTTGTCCTAACAATAACGAACACTTAAAAAAGAATTATTTAATTTGGTGCAGCCGATCGGAAGTTTTGCGCGTACATACGTTTCGGCGATTAATTTTTATATATATAGATATATTAATACGTGAAGCAGAAACGTTGTACCTCTTTTTTTAAGAAAATGATGTGAACGGAATTGAATCAAATATAAAACTAAAATGATTGAAGGCTATTAGCGTTAGTCGTCAACAGCTAAACCTTTTTGGTTCATTACTGGGTATGAAAAAGAATTCGGCCTACCCTTTTTTTTACATGTGGAACCTCCTCGGGCCTTCACTCCGCCGGTGTTTGCGGCGAGGCGGTGTGTCGGAATTGAACCGACTAAAACCACACGGTGTGGCTGTCTGCGCCTGAGAAAGGAGGGATCCGGGAACTGCTGTTATTAACACATCCAGACTGCTCCCAGCGCCTGCCCGCTCTGAAGCTGGCACCCTCAATACTACCACCTGGCACCAATATTCTCTCAATTGGGTGACGTATGGCATACGTGTACGTCGTCTCCTCGCGGTTGGCCTCTGAAGCGGATGGAAGAGAAAACCCGTTCCGACCATCCGCGGCCTCACACAGGGTGGCATGAGGAGCTGATAGGCGCCTCCACCGTCCGGTTCGCCGGCGACGGATCGGGTGGAGTGAGTGTAGGTCGTCCACCTGGACGAAATTACGTCTCCGCAGAAGGCTGCGACCGCGGTAAAACTGCTGTCGATACCGGCCATGTGCGTATGATGGCCGGTAGCGAGAGATTTCCTCCACTGACTGTGATGAGGGCCCGACGCTGCGACGCCCATGCGGAGCAAACCGCAAGCGTGTGCAGGGCCGAGTCCTCATTGCGCCGATAAGCGATTACCGCCGCCCATGGATACCCGTAACCACAGCGTCACAAGTGCGTTGCCGGCCTTTCGGGGATGAGGAGAGGGATGGAGGGGTTGGGATATGGACTCACGGCATCCGCACTCACTCGGTGAAACACAGAGCAGGCGCTGTTTCACACCGGTTTTCTGTGAAGCCGTTATAGGACACTCTAGTCGATACAACCCATGAGTGCCCAAGCGTGACTCTCCCATTGTTCTATTTCAAAGTTTGCTATGTTTCGCCTCTCACGACAATCAAGGAACGAATAGTAGTCGTGATACTCCGTATGCTTAGTTCGTCACCATATAATAAATAATAAATATTTCGGACATCTATCACACAACGCCATCTAGTACGAAGCTAAGCAGAGCTTGTGTTATGGGTACTAGACAAATGATACAAATACATATATACTTTTTTTTTTGTAAATACATACATATTTTACATAGAAAACACTCAAACTCCGAAACGAATATTTGTAGATCATACAAATATTTGGTCCGACCCGGGAATCGAACCCGAGACCTCACGATCAGCAGTCGCATACGCCAACCGCAAGACCAACGAGGCAGTCATTATGAACAACATCTTATGCAAGCAACTAAAGCCTTTGCACTAAGGCGGTACTAATTTATATATAGACAATGGGAAGTGTTCCGTCTGGTTTGACGTGACAAGTGGGTGAGGCTCGAGAGTCCCTAATGGAGGCAACATCACGTGTCCTCTGACCACAAACTTGTAGCGTTCCTGGACTACAAGGCATGGCTATTAATAGGCCGCTTTGTACATTCACGAGTCTGTTTTATTCTAATAAACATTTAAACTTAAAATATTTGTTTTGACATAATTATTATACATTATACATTACACGCTTCGTTGTTAAAAGTCAGTTTTCAGTCAGTTCAGAATTTTGTGTTAACTAAATCTCGTACTAGAATATGAGATATATCAGACACATTTATTATTAATTACATTATATTTTAGCATAATAACAGTTACATTAACAGTTACAGTAACAGTTCATTCAACACAAAAGTAATAATGTTAGTTTAATAATTATTAGTAACATTTAATTTAACACAAACATAATTGTTTTCAATATAGTTCGTTCATTGGAAACAAATCATAAACGTAAACGGTTTGCGTTTGAAGAGTTACTCGGTGTATAAAAGTTGGATTAAACGCAAAAAACTTTGTGCTCGAGCAAATCTAACGTTTTTCTGTTGCACCTTTTTACTTTCTTTAATGTCAAGTATTTCTTTTGCAAAGTGGGGCTGTCCACTTATACACACACATAGATCTCATGATCTTTTAAACTTTTTTGTTAATGTATCGAAATCATTTACTTTGATCAGAAACCAATTTCAACTATCCTAGAACATAAAGATATTTAGTGAGTGCCTCGGTGACGCAGTAGCAGCGTCTGCGACTGCTGTGTTTTAAATAAAGTTTTCGATTCCTGCGTTATTTAAAGTATTTGTGGGATTTGCAAATATTTCTTTTGAAGTGTGTGAGTGTTTTTTATGAGTGACATGTACCTATATATTTACAAAAAAACTATAGTTTTTATATCAGTGGTCTACTACATACAGTGCAAGGTCTGCTTAGTTTGATCCTAGATGGCGTTGTGTACATGTGAAAGAATTTAATTATTACTTTTATTATATGAATCGAATCATCAGGTTTTTATAGTATATCGAATTGCCCAGTGACAATAATAAAATAAGTAAACTACATGAAAACTCCAATATTCACAGCTGCAGTTTGATAAGGAGACAGGAGCTGGAAAATGTGCGGAGAGCTCTCGACGCCAAAGAAGGCTGACGTGACCTGAAAGTAATAGTTATACTTGTATACCTGTAACATACTAAGCTCTACATAAAATTTAAGAGCTATAATATAAATCATGCACTAGGTCTTATGTGCTATGCCCGCTTGTTTTTCTTTTTTATGTTTGGCCCTGTCAAATTGACTCTACTCCGCCTGATGGAAAGCATAAGCGGAATCCAAGAGTGGTAACATCCAGACAATGCAACAATGCAGCATGGTGACCCACACCATGGTGTACTAGTGATGCGTTTCCATCATTGGGCTTTCGACTCAGCCTCGACTATTGCGGTAAAGAGTAGTGTATGTCCTTCCTCGACAATCAAAGTATTACTATGCCAAATTGCATTGAAATCCATGCAGCGGCTTAACAAAAAAAAAACATAACAGAGTTACTTTCAAATTATAATGTTAGTGTATAGTATTTAGGTAATAGTTATTACCAAGACGGGACGCCACTGACTTGCTTGACATTTCCATCTACTAACAACTCTGAACCATAAACCTCTTGTTCGGACAATTTGTTAGTTTCTTCAGTAAACCCAAGTTGCCCGCAAAACGTACTTAATAGAGTTATGATCACTTCGTTATTATTGTAAAAGTCAGCATTCAGACAAATAGTTAGTATTCATTTGCCGGTATTGGTTCTCACTAACCAACTTCGATACCTAGTTTTGCTTGGAATTTGTTTTATTCCTCAACTACTTCTACTTCGCAATTGTTGGTACTAGACCAACAGTTGCAAAGTTTACAACATAGCTGGCATATCAAATGAGTTTGTACTTTGGTAGATGCGTTTAATTTTATTTGCCTAACAAGGTGAACACTACAAGTGGTTTACACATTACGATTTTTATGTGTAAAGATACAAACGAGTAGTCGTTACCTATTATTGAGTGAAGCTTGATTTTTCTGACAATAGCCAAGACCTCGGTTTTCTAGAGTTTCTCTATTAGTTTACATTCCCAAAATCTTTTAACATAATTACAATTTCCTCATCATTAATTTGGAACATCTCTGATTGACTGTTATAGTCTCATAATTATTTCTAGGTGTGAAATTAATTATAATACCACTCTGTAATTCAAAGGCGTATATGTATGTTAACTAGAGCAAACTAACTTAAATAAATATACATTTTGTTTTAATCGAAAACAAAGCACAAATTGTATTCCAAAAATGTAAATATGTAGGTGATACAACTCGCGGCTTTTACACACAAAGACGGGTAAGTATCTGTTGTATGGAGATTAAGTGCGACAGTTCTTCAAGAGACACGTTCCACAACACGCAAATGTCTGCTCAAGACACATTTAATTAATTTTAACCCCGACCCCACACCACGTTTGTGTAAACAACGTATTATTAAGACTATACGACGTTATTATAAGTAATTTAATTATACTGGGTAAACTTTGATTATGAAAAGTATTACTTATTTTATTTATTACCAAACGATACAGAGATTTATATCCCCCCCTATCGAGCCTGTGGTTTTGCGTGACTGAAACAGTTATAAATAACCTCTTATGAAAACTGGGTGAGAATGTTGCAAAAAATTACATTATTTATTAGAAGATTGTTTCTCGAGTTTTTATAGACCTCATTTTTGAAAAATACTTTTGTTGTGACTTTGTTTTGTTTTATTTGTTCTTGACTTATTATTTGTGTAAAATTATAGGTGCATAAATTCATACAAACACATAGATAAATTGCGTTGTTTGTTGGGTATTTTCAGTTTAAGTGTTCCATTGTTGATATGTTTTTGTTTAGTTAAATTGCGCAAACCTACAATCACCAATCATTGCTTACTGTATTGATATAATTGCTTAATTTTTACAATGAGTAAAAAGTTTTTCACGGCGATTCTCATTCTACAATCGCTAACGCCTCTATTCGCTTGTATTATTGACTAATATTTTGTTTTGACCACGTGACTTATCAATGAGAATACGTTGCTCCCATAAGTAAGTAAGTTTCTAATAATCTTCAAATTTATGGAATGACAACTTGGCTGGAGAGGCTGGTTCTTACGTCCTCATGTAGCAGGATAGCTAAATGGATTTTCCACCCAGTCATCAAAAAAAGTTATAGAAGATCATAAAGAAAATCCAAAAATATATCAAAATCAATATTACGTATTGGATGTGGTATGTATCAGCTTGATCAACCGTTATATTTTACTGACGTAACTGCCTCATTAATGCATAAGTCTTTATTTATTCACAGCCCACATACAACTTTCAGTAACACAAATGAATGTATTAACTTGGACGGATTTATTTTAGCGACAAAATTATAATACTAAATCCAATAGTTTAGTTTTGTGTCTTAAATTATTAGGAATGTCAATGTGTTACATTTATTTCGGCATTTTTCATTGTAAGTTTTTATTTTCCTCTTTTCTTTGTGTTTGTTTTTTTCGAATTTGATAATTATACTGGCAAATTTGACGATTTATGCTTCCATAAATATTTCACAGTGCTACCTTAGAAGGCCAATACTTGGACTAAAATTTCCGTGAAACAAAATTAGAGCACTCACTTTAAGCAAGCAAGTAAGCAACAAATTGAAATTGACCTGCACAAAACGCCGATTCCTATTGTGATGAGTGCAGTGGATTCGAATCCCACATGCTACAGCACTGATAGCCGATGGAGCAGACGAGTCCTAGAGTGGAGACCACGAACTTCCAAGCGAAGTGTGGGACGCCCTCCAGCTCGCTGGACCGATGACCTGAAAAGGATAGCCGGTAGCAGCTGGATACGGACGGCAGAGGGCTGGGAGAAATGGCGCGCCACGAAGGAGGCTTATGTCCAGCAGTGGACATCAGTGGGCTGAAGTGATAATGATGATGATGCTATAGCACTTGTGTGTTATAAAAATTGTTGTTCTGAGTCTGGGTATTATTTTTATCCATTTCATAGAAGTCCTTCTTCTTCATCTTTTCTTCATCGTCTTTATGAAGATACAAAAAAATATGGAGCAAAAAATTTTAATTACAGATGTCATTCAATAGTTAAATAGTTTTCAATACATTTAAATAATGTAAACTAGTTAAGATAGAACAAAGTTAAATAGAAATCCAAAGGGACTAGTCACGTTTTGTGGAAGACACACACTACGCTACTTGGACAGTTTGCTTGTGAATTGAACCAACGAAAGTTATGAAGTTTTTTGATAATACAAAAATATAATTGAATATAAGATACACCAAATAATAAAGTTAATATTTTTTTACTTACTTCAAAAGAAGAGGTTTTAATTTTTTTTATGTTTGTTACCTCAGAACTTTCGACTGGGTGAACCGATTTTGATGATTCTTTTTTTATTTGAAAGCTGCTGCTCCCCGTGTGTGTGTGGTAACATTTCAATTCGGTCCAGTTCTTAAAGTCAGTTTTTTTGTTTAAATTATGTGTTTTTATCGTAACTTACGAAAAATATAGATTCAACTTGAAATAATTTTAATAGGAGTGGCTTAATCATGCAAAAATACATACTGTCACTTTCATGCAGAACATACCTTATTTGATAAAATTAACCATTTAACTGAAGCTTTGCCCGTTGAATATTTTATCATTATCAAAACAATTAGTTATCAAATTAATAAATAATAATCATTCATTTTAATATAGTATTAAAATCATCAATTTTTCTGGAAAGCATCAACCCAAGACCCAGGCCCAATGATGCAGAAGCTTCACTTCGCCGCCATAGTGCGGGTCGCCATGCTGCATTTTTGCATTATCTGCATTCGCAATGAGTATGGTGACCACCACTCTTGGATTCTGCTTATGCTTTCCATCAAGCAGAATAGAGTCATTTAAAAAAACAACTTTTTCCAGCGTGTAAAGCATAATGGGGTACTGTATCACCGTGTCACGTTACCTGCAACTGAAACTACGCAATACCGTAATAATGCAGGCAGATATTATCCCCTTTATTGCTTAGTTCAGTCTTATACTCGTAATAAACTCAGTAGATATTGCTGCATTGCACCGAAGTATGATTAATTTTAATAGTTTTTAGTTCGATTAGTTATCACATAAACATGCTTCTTTAGATTACTGTAGCGATTTGTAAAACCAATAATAACTTATCTTTACAACAAAATTGACAATCCTCTAAAACTCAACCATCGGAGTTTTAATTTAGTCGGATTATCCGCAATAACACCATAAAAGAGTTACTAAATACATACCAATTTACATGTGAAATTAAATGGACGGGACCCGAAAAGTTATTCTTGCGTTTAATTTCAATTACGGTATAACAAAACAATATTAAATGTTAATATCTTCCACCATGTAATGTTGTCTATGGTCTACTAATGACACTTTTGTATGGCACATCAGGACACGGGTGGCGTACAAATTGTTTAAGCTACGCTATGAATAAGGCAACAATTAGGGCATAATTGTACGTTCGTACGTACCTAGGTTTTTTTATGTGGGTGAACTTTAATTTAGATTACATCTTATTGACATGTACGTCTTCGCCTATTTTTTTTGTGCGGAAATTCCCTCTGATACCACCGATTGGTGGCTATGTCGAACTCGAGCCGACCAAGAACCGCACACCGTTTCGGGTACTAGAAGCCGGAGAACCAGGTGCAACCTCGAAAGAAAATTCCTGGAACCCTAATGTACCTCGGGTCACCTACGTTTTGCAGATGGTTCCCTTCTGCGCATGGGAACCCTGATGCACCTTCTCTATTTAGAAAAGGGCAAGAGCACTTTGTAGAGCTCGCGCCGCTAGCACAGACTCTTCTGCTAGGGTGACTAGTGGCCTCTTTTGTCACCTACAGGCTTGCGCCTATGAAGGCATGCGCTTGTCAATAGGAATAAAAATTTTCTTTTAGGTGACAGGTGTACGACGGCTTTTTCTTTAACCCAAGTGACAGATTTCATGCAAAATATGATGGGACATTGAAGAGCGAAGAGATTGATATGTTAATATAGTCTTTACTTATATTTTATTGTAAATCAATTTATTTTTTTATTTAGTTTATAAATATAATATTCTAAGCATGATAAATTATAACCCGACAATATTTAGTAGCATAAAATGGGGTCCGCTCAAAAGGAAATTTCAAAATCCTTTCAACACCTTTCAACCCAATAATGGAACCTACAGCAGTGAAAAGAGGTTATACTCGTATTGGGTATGTACATACATAAGCATATATATATACGTAGTAACTAAAATATTCCTTTGCCTGACATAGACCTCTTCCTAGAATTGAGGTTTACGCCTATTTTACTAAGCTGGCCAGGCGGGTTGATACAAGGTTTTTTTTTTAAGTTTCTCTTTTCTTTGCAGTGCTGTCGTCTTACATAGCTAGCTCTTTTAGCTTCTTAGTATTTCATGACATACACGGAATGAATAGTGGTGGTGACACGCTGTATTATTAATCCAGCACCACATTTTTTTTTACTCTACTCTGCCTGATTTCAAGAGTCACCATACTGCAAATGCAGACAATGCAACAATTCAGCATGGCGGCCTAGTGATGGTTCTGCATCAATGGGCCTCCAGTCTCACACTCATCAACACGAACGCTGTCATTTTATGTTGATCTTCTGTGAGAGGGTAGCTCCGCCGGTAGAGCCGGCCCGTTCGTGCTGGAATCGGCCTGGCTCTGCTACTTAGCAAACATGCAATGTTTTCACATTCAGATGAACCAAATTGAGTATAAGCTCTTAGCTATTTACGCCTAATGATGTCTCCGCTTTATCGTAACGCAGTGTTAAAGTCACCAGATTTGATTAGAGATTCACGCGAAGCACGTAGTTGTTATGTTCATTTGGTTAAATGAATGTTTGATTCGAAATAGTTCGCTTAACAAAGCGGCTGAGGGCGTCAAGACATTACATGCGTTGTGAATGTTAATTCGATGTTTTGATGCTATATTCAAGAATTAGATTTTAGTTCGTTAATGAAGGTAACATCAAAGATTTTTGACCTTGTTTGATTAATAATGTAAACAAATATAGTACTAGCTTTACTCGAACTTTCACCTACACTATATGCAAATTCAGTTTAATTGAAGCTACAGTTTAAAATCATCAATCGACACAATCAGACGTCACCGCGTGTGCTGTATTGTCAAAGTAAATTAATGAAAACACCAAAAACTCCTGCCTACCTGTGTCGATCCACAACTTCAAGTTAAGCTTTATTTAAAAGGAAATTTACACTCTAAAATAAAATACTACTATGTAATAATAGTACTATGGTAATACTGAAATACACACAGCTTTATTGTTACATTTGAATAACTTATAATATTACTCTAATATAATATGAAGATGACATCGTATACTATTGCCAAGAAGCTATGTCTCCTTACGATTTAAATTAAACGGAATATTTCAAGGGTTTCTCGTGAAATCCGTGCATGGGAATTTCCACTCGTATCTTTTGAGTATTTCGAATGGATAGCAAAAGGTTTGCAAACTGTATATACCTATATAGAACTGTATATATTTGCTTTTAAATTGTAAGTCTATATTTTTGTAATGGAAAATATATTAGTACGTTCAAATCGTAAGCTACGTCCTGTAATACATAAATAGTATTTAGTTTTATTTTTAAATTATCAATATTGATGAACAGTTTATGATTAATTTATTAGTAGAAATAGAAAAAAGTTAATGTGTTTTATTTTAATTTATTGCAATTTCTGCCAGATGTACACATTTGGTAGATATAGGTAATATAAAGTTTTTTAAGTACTTTAGTTTTTTTCGTCTTTTCATGGATTACTTTTTTGTTTTGGTTTTCTTTGTCAATCTTTTCGTGTTGTTGACATAATGCACTCAGTGTTGTTTTTAACTGACTTCAAAAAAGGAGGTGGTTATCAATTCGACTGTATATTTTTATGTTTGATACGTCATAAATTTCGACTGGGTGAGCCGATTTTGATAATTATTTTTTTATTTGAAAGCTGGTGCTTTCCGTGTGGTCCCATTTCAATTTAGTCCAGATTGAAGTCGGTTTCTTTTTATTAAAAGTAGTGATTATGATAACAAACGCTATTTTTAACCGACTTCAAAATAAGAAGGAGGTTATCAATTCGATTGTATTTTTATTATGTTTTTTTTATTTTTGTGTACCTCATAACTTTCGCCTGGGTAAACCGATTTTCATGACATTTTTTTTATTTGAAAGCTGATGCTTTCCGAGTAGTCTTATTTCAATTTGGTTCAGTTCTGACAATGTCATCTATGAGAAAACCATTTAAGTCTTCAATTTGCATTTAGTATGTCCGCGACAAATTGACGAATAACTCAATATCATGACAACCGATTTCGAAGGTTTTTTTTTATTTAAAAGCTGGTGTTTCCCGCGTGGTCCCATTTCAATTTGGTCTAGTTCTTGAAGTCAGTTTTTTTAATGTTAAAATTTTGTATTTCACAATTAAAATTGGTCAATTCTTACTTATTATTTTAATTTAGCGTTTGTAACCCGGAAAACAGCTTAACTTTAGCTCTATAAAATCTCACAATCTTCTAAAATTACTAATAGTAATATTCTAAGTAAGAATCTAGATTAAGTAAAAGACTCGATCGAATTATTTGTTTATGGTAATCCCTACATAGACCCACTCCCTTTTAAGGCGATCAAATTTGGAATAAATTAATCAATTTGCTGATCCGCAAAAATGCAAATCCAAATTCCCAAATGTCCAAACGTATGCGTTTACAGTTAAACTTTGCATGTGTAAGTCTGTTCCCGTTTGCTTACAGCCAATTAAACATACAGGGGACTATAAAAATAATTATTCTAGTCACGTAATCACTATTGATGTTTCAAATTTCCATACGATGTAGACCCCATTAGAAATATCTCTTTAATCATTTTACTGTACCCATCTTTTACTTTTTGGATGATAAATATTGTTAAAAAACCACAGATAAATAAAATTTAAATCATAAGTACCTAAAAATATATGTATATCAGTTCATTTATTTGCTTCGTATTAAAGTCAAACGTGCAAAGAAACACTTCAAAGGCATGGCATTTTTGCTGATTATTATTCAAACATCAAAAGAGACGTTAAAAAAATTAATAAATGAATAAACCGTCGTTTTACTGTGCAAATAAGTCAAATATTACCTTGTCGCTTTGTTCGTACAAAATACATATTTAATCTTATTTTATCTGTGACTGGAAAACGTTTTCTTTCATAAAAACTTTTGTGGTTGTTTGTCGGACTTTCTGAATATTCATGCTTGTGTGTTAAATATACTTTTTGGTGTTTTTTTAAAGAATGTATTATGATTAAATACATTATTTATACATACATAAATATTCCTTCGTTTTTCTTAACTTCATTGGTATGCATGACACGGTCTTTGATGTTTTATTTAGAAAATAATGGTTTTAAAAACTAATTAGAATAAACGGTTGTTTTTTTTATTTGATGTGTATATTTTGTTTTGAAACTAGTTATGAACGTTTATTTTCGCTACGTATGCCATCAATCATATCAAATGAAGCTGATAACATATCTATCTCGTTTTTTTAGTGTTTATTTTATTTGTTTTGGTTGATGATAATGAGTAGTGAAGATTCATATTGATTCCTTATATAGAAGAAGAAACTCTTATACTTGAACGGTATAAGAGTTTCTAAAAAATGGATACAAAATGGATCTTAAAAAAGTGTAATCCGTCAAAATTAATATGTTCAAATTAAATAATATAGAAACCTATATACATAAGCATAATCAAAAAAACAACCAAACAATTTATATACAAGTGTCAAAACACTCCACATCTTCGCCTAATGGTAGCGTACCTAAAAGTCTAGCAGCATTACCACGTTGAATGTCAATACTGATTCTTTGTCAGAGGCCTTTTCGATTCGGAGTTCATAATTCATCTAACAATAATAGAAAATAGTAAAAATGGATACAGTTGTAAATTTATGTTACTTTTATCTACACGAACTTAATTCTACCACGTGTCCTGATTTTCGAACCTATCTCTTATTAGAAATAAAAATAAGTCTAATAACTTTACCTATATGTCTTTTAATTACTAAACTATCTCTATCATTAGAAATAAATCTTATAAACAAGTTTTAAAATATTTGTTTTTAATACATTAAAATTATTTTTAGAAATAAACATTCTAGCTACACAAACAAACATTTGTCATACCGCTACTTGGACTGAAGACGCTGATCTAATTATGGAAAATTCATTATCCTACATTGGGACGTGTTTCTCTGGCAATAGTGATCTGTCGAAAGAACCCTTGGAATCTTCTAAAGAGCCACTTGTAGGCGATTAGTGTTGGAGCACACTTAACCCCCTAGTGCGGGCTCTGGCGGGGTAGTGCCGCTCTTTGTTCGTGCGTACCCCTCCGTTCCAACTGTATTATTGGCTGCTACGAACGAGTTATTACATTTGCTTTTGGATCATGATTATGAATAATACGATAGAACAAAAGAATCATATTTCTTTATATGTTAGATTCGATTATTTTATTTATGTTGGTTAACATTTGTTTTTGATTTAATTTTGTTCTTATTACAAATAAATGTTATTAAAAGAGTTTATTTCATAGAATTGGTTATAAATTTAAGACTACTTTATTTTACCTTAAGACGTCTTTATTTTTTGTTACTATAAGACTCATAAAGTAATTCGAATTTCGCAATAGTAGCAACTTCTTGAATAATATTTACTGAAAAACAATATTTCAGCATATACGAATATTAGCATTAAGAACTTCTAAGTAAGCTGAAGTTCATAAAGTTATGAAGCTTATTTCATAACTAAAGATTCTTATAGTCTTTAAATTATTTACTTAAGAAGTAATATGATATTCTTTACATTGAAATAGGATCCTCTGCATAGAAGTTATTCTAATTATTTAATTTACTAGCTGTTGCCAGCAGCTTTGCTCGCGTGGAACTTGAATATATGTATTTAATTAAAACATCATCTTCATCTATTTAATAAAGACGACCCCTTCAACCCCTATTTCACCCTTTTAGGGGTAGAATATCCAGAAACACTTAAGTACGTATCTACTCTTTTTTAATCATTAGCACATGAATAAAGTTTCATGTTTCTAACTTAAAAAATGATGAACTTCCATACAAACATTCAACTCCTATTTCACCCCTTAGGGGTAGAATATCCAGAAACGTTTAAATACGTACGTAACTTTAACCCTCCATACTCGTATATAGACGGACTCAGAACAAAAATTTGTAAATCATACAAAGTATTTGTCCTAATTGGAGTTCCTATTTCGAATTAACGACACTCAGCGCATTAAAAAGCGGCGAAATGACCCGTTTGAACTACTGCGACATTCGCAAAGTGCAAAAGAAAAAGTTTAAATAAGTTTATGGTATGTATGAAGCTTGGAGCCGAATACCGTAACCATGAGCACGGGTAAACATAGTGGTAATGGATGATAGAATTTAAATTGAAGTGAAACGAGGTAACGATAACTTATAGGACTAATATTTAAACTCATTCTTTATTTAGAATATTTAGTGAACCTTTTATGTTATACCCTATTATACCGATATATGAATAAAGTTTTTGACTATATTCACATACATACCCAGAAAAAAAAAACATATAATGCCAAATGACGTGCCATTAAATAGGTGTATACTCAGCAGTGGACTGCGATAGACTGACAATGAGGATTGCATTTTTATTAGCGCATGGATACTTACTTTGTTTGTAGCAAACTATATAATTGAACTAGCTGAACCCCGCGGTGTTACCCGCGGTTATTGTTGTACCGCGAGTAACGCCGCGGGACAAAGCTAGTGTAAAAAAGCCTAAGTCACTCCCCGGATCATCAGTTATCTGCCAGTGAAAGTCCCGTCAAAATCCGTCTAGCCGTTCCAGAGATTATCTGGAACAAACAGACAGACAGACAAAAATTTTTTAACTACATTTTTGGTATATGTATCATGTATACATACATATGCACTGATTAAAAAGCTGTTATTTTAATATTACAAACAGACACTCCAATTTTATTTATTTGTATAGATGAATGGAAATGAAGTGATTGTACTCATCATAAAGTGATCAATTATTTGATCTGCTATGACAATAAACACATCTACATATTTATTACTAAATGAAACAGTTTAAGAAACATTAATGTAGTAATTTTAAAAAAGAATAAAATCTAAAACCCAACTATGACAAAAATCGACGCTGAAAAAGTATGAAACAAGTTTAAAAAGCCTATCTCACGACAAAGTGTTGTGGTACGTTTCTATGTAACGTGTGACTTTTTGTCGTAGTAGGGTTTTAGTTTTTACTTTTTTTATTTAATTTAATTAAAAAATTTTGGTGCCGTTATAATTTAAATTTATTCGCAAAGTAGATTTTAAATACCATAGAAAAATCAAATTACCAAATAAATACGAAAAAAGTCACAGGCAAATACTAATTATATATATATTTCTGAAATGTACAAGTAACGCCCTTTCCAATACACAGCATATTAATCTCAAATTTAATTTTTAACACAGTACTTTATGATCGCTAGAGGTCACCCCATTAAATTCAGTGACACGCCATATAGCCTTTAACCAGTGGACGATCAAGACGCTTTTAACGATATCTCATTTGTCCAGTTCTAATAGGTAATTGCGAAGCTATGAAGAAACAGATGTACATGGGTACATACATACAAACATACATAGCCTGTCAAAATCATAGGTCAATAATTTCTTTAGGAACCCAAAATATTTTTTGTTTCGTATACCTTTCCTTTCATTATTTCCTAGTAATTGATGCGTAATGAACTTGGTAATATAATCATAAAATGTGAAAATAATAGGTAACGTAGAGACTGTAGTGAATAACAATAAAAAATTTCCCTAACACAATAAATCAATTGACGGAAAGAAATAGCACCATGATGCAATGGTATGAGCCTTTATTGCACAATTGTAAGCCATTACATCTCCCAAGACTCATCATCTTTAGGTAGATGCTTTTAAACGCCGCCACTCTCTCCTCATGCTATGCAAAATTACGAGCAAAGAAGTAATTCGAATGCAGCTCACGATTTGCAAGCATAATGGGGCAATTTCCTAGTCATTTCCTGTTGGCTGCAAGCAATCCAGCGACTTGTGGCGACGTAGTACCGGTTTTTGATGGTTCAGATATCGTATTTCGACAATGTCCAACAATCTATAAAATGTTATAGATTCATTGTTTATAATAATTTTGTTTTCCTGTTCGAAATTTATATAGTATAGCTACTGAATCCTTATTTTATATTAGCACACTAGCATAAAGTATGTATTGCATGGATAGATAAGTTCGGCCCTGTATTTGTTTATTGATTTCATTTATTTAAACCACTTTCTGCACTCGGGTTTAATGCCCTTGGCATTCTTTACAAGAGCTCCTTTCAGTAATGCAGATATCTTAATAGACAGACGCACTGAAGTTACTATTGTCATCAAGTGGTATTTTTTATTTTCGTCAATGTATTCATAAAACTAACATCTTCACCATCATGAGCCGATCGCAGTACACTGCTGGTCATAGACCTTTCCTACTGCACGACACTTGGTTAGAAAAAGAAAACAAAAAACCATTAAAAATACTAATATAAAACTTACAAATAGGTACATTTATATTTTCTTTTTTATATGAAATCCGCAGTGTCTTTGGCATTATTATCGAAGCAAGACCACTTACTTCCTGCTACATACGAAATTATGGAATACATTACAAAATTCTTGTCCGTTATATAACCCAAACGATATAAACAAAGAAAGTGGAACCTAAGTTGTATCGAACAACTTTGCACCTTATGACTTTCTGCGAAAGCGGCTGCAGTGAATTTTGAATGTCTAATTGGCTATAGTTTTTAGTCAAGTCTAGCCACTAGCCAGATGAGTGGTATAGGGTTTATATCAATTGTTCCTTCTCTTAGCAATGATATTGTTTTCCGTAGATTACTCCCTTAGTCGCCTCTTACGATACTCCTAGGATCCTTATCCGTCACTATTCTATATTATATTTATTTTATTATATTCTTACTTTCAAGCATATTTTAAAGATGTTGACTTATCCTATATCAATCGTACGTAAACAAAATAAATATTTAAAAACGAATCCTGGTATTTGCAATAGTTAGTCAAAGAGTCCGTTAAACATAAAATAGTAAGTTAGCTTTAAATAAGGAAGCGATTTCAAGAATTATTATTCTCATTCCGCAATAGAGAACTTTTAACAAGAAAACTTTTCAATGTTCTTTGGCAACAATGTTCGGGAGAAGTTACTGTCAGTAGCACAGAATAAATTTTGATCACTCTATTAAATCGATCAGAGGACATCGCTTAAAAAGCTCTTTTACCTGTTACCTAATTTGCTTTTCGAGAATAATGTTTGAGGTGTTTGAAGTAT
This sequence comes from Spilosoma lubricipeda, assembly GCA_905220595.1. Classification (NCBI taxonomy): domain Eukaryota; kingdom Metazoa; phylum Arthropoda; class Insecta; order Lepidoptera; family Erebidae; genus Spilosoma; species Spilosoma lubricipeda. The sequence continues at coordinate 9,103,138 of HG992285.1, read as the reverse complement.
ATTTTTAGGAGGCTTATTTTTTTCTTTTAAAAAACTTTGCTGCTTACGAGTTCTTTATCATTATATAAATTTAAGGTGCACATTTTTTTTTGTTTTGTTATATGCTAAAGTCTTATCGTTATAAAATTAAATATTCATAGTATATAATGTATTTATCACCCAAACCATTGTTAATGAATTAATCAATATATATTGATAAGAAACAGAGCAGAAAACTGTAACAGTGATACTTGAATATAAACCCATGTAAATATACAACTAGGGAACAATTTAATGAAAATAATAATTGAATTGTTGGTGATGCGGATTATAGCTTAATAGCATGACTCTTGAATAGGCTATTGGATAAAGCAAATATGCCAATGTCACAAAAAATATTTATTATACGTTTCTACACGGCGTCGAAGAGGCACCTTGCACCCATAGACCGTTCTTGGTACAGTGTCACAAATTTAATTTTTAATGGCAGGGTGGTCAAGTTTATTAATACATACACACATACAGATCTGGTAACATTATAGACACATCGAGATGTAGACATCCACACTTTAAGCTTAGTGTGTTTGTCACGTAGTGGCTTTAGGAGCCGTGAGGTTCAGAGATGAAGATGGTGGTTATGCCACGAGGTTGAGCAGGAGATAATTGAGACACTATACTATACTATATATATACGATATTTATTTGTAATATAAGTTAACAATTAAATCAATTCGTGAGCACAAAGTTATATAGATTCTACAGGGCGTAGGTTTTGAGAGATTCGACCACAGCTGCACCTCCAAGCAAGAGGCACCTAACTTGAGTGTTTGCAGTAGCGTTGGGACGCCGGGCTGGAGGCTGGAGGCCCAAGCGTCAGTCGGGTGAAGACTAGCATCAGGCTGGAGATCAGGCTCCGGCGTTGGAGGTCGGCGGCCCAGCCGCCTGGCGTGGTAGACGCCGGCAGATAGTGGTGCGCAGAAAGAGGTCCGCAGAAAGAGCTGCGCAGAAAGAGGTCGAGCCGTCGGTGCGCTCGTCCTTTTATACGAGTCCCCAGCGGTGGTGGAACGGCGGTCGACAGGTGGGGCAGCCGAGAGACGCGTAGTGGCGGGGAGGACGAGGTTGCGCGTGACATACTCCCCCCGTTTGACCAGAATTTTCCTGGCGAAAATTCTCTCGGCACCTTGGTCTTCTGCCTGCAGCGCCTCGGGTACCAGACCCTGGAAACAAGTATTAAGGCAGAATCAGAAACTTTTAAAGATAATTTGTAGGTTTAGGAGATAAGAGGGAAAGACAAGCTGATTCGGCTGTATACATCAGAGGCCAAGGTCATGTAAGCTTAGTTCAAAAAGCAGAAAAGATTTAGTCTAAAGGTTTAAAATAAAAATTCAAAAAAGAAATTAGATAGAACAGAATTTACCGTTCAAACAAGAACGTAAACAAGGTGAGTCATACTGATGCTCAGTTAGAAATGTTTTAAGAAATTATTTTTAGGTTGCAAATTATTATTATTATTGTTTTTAGATACATGTGGTAATAGAAAGTTATAGTTATTTGTATGTTCGCTGAGACATATGTGTTAAAGAGAAAAACAAACATTTAGATTAATAATCGTAACCGAGAATCGAATCAGTAATTATTTTGTAGTATATTAATAGATTTTTTGCGTGCGATGTTTATCGTAGTTTTATTGTTTGTTAGTACAATAAATAGTTAATATTAGATTAAGACTTTTAAGAATAAAAAATGTTATAGTTGACTCACGACGCAGGAAATAATTTCAGAGATAAATAACACAGAAACTTATCTGTAAAGAGTGTTAATTATGGAATGAGTAAACAAAATCACTGTTTAATAATTGATTTAATATCCTTAGACAATTTTCAAAGTAGTATAGACCTTTTGGAAACGATTTAAGGTTTAATTTGGATATTGCGTCAAGTACTCCAAAGTATTTATTTTAGCCACCGAGAAAAAAATTATCGAGCTATCAGTACCTTCTCAGAAATAGAGGGTTGATAGCCCACGACTTCGACGTGAACACTCATGGTTCATCAACCATACTCGGATCAGAGTCCATTACCATATGGAGGGAATCACTGGTGGCGTTTTGAATTTTAGTATTGAATTTAGCATATAAAAACATTTTTTTTTTTTGAATGTAAATTGAATTGTAGTATTAGTTTAGAGTAGTTTTAGTAGCTTTTAGTAGCTATAGTAGGTATAGTTATATCGCTCCACCGCTATACAACGATGTGCAGATTAGAGTTTAGATAAGGTCATTTTCAATCGAATTGAAAAGACAGATTAAGAGAACAAAATGACTATTTGTAGTCAATTAATTATATGTGGCTTTAAGGCTTGTTTAAAGAGTTACCGACCGCTCTGTTATAATAATTAAATATATGTATGGCTTTAAGGCTTGTTTAAAGAGTTACCGGCCGCTCTGTTATAATAATTATATATATATATATATATATATATATATATATATGACTTTGAGGCTTATTTAAAGAGTAGGCGACCGCTCTGTAATAAATAAATAAAGAAATCACCCATAACGATGATAAGTTTAGTACTAAGGCTTAATTTTAGGAGTACACTACCCGCTCCAAAGAGTATTTAATAGAAGTACCAGTCCTAAAATGCATTAGGATTTCAAGGGTTAGAACCTTGAGAGTCTTTTAGAAGACATGAAGACGCAACATCTTAAAGGTTACAATAAGTAACTATCAAGGGGTAGGGCCTTGAGTGTCTTTTAGAAGACATGATGAAGCAACATCATAAGGGTTACTAAGGGTAGAAGAAAAAGGTTTTCTGAAGTTTTGATGGATGATCAAGGGCATGCCCAGAGCATTACTGGCCACCGATAAAGGCGAACAGTCAAAGCCAAAATTCCAATCAAAACCGTCAGTAAACTTATTAGAGTTAAGTATTTATAGTATTAGTATATTTAGTTATAGCGGCAGTATAGCCGGTTAGATACATATATACTCATGAGAGTAAATTTAAAAAGTTCTAGAATACTAGTAACGAGAGTAAAGAAATTATTTTAGTATATTGGTTTAGACCAAAATATACTCAGACGAACATACAGACATGAACCATACGATTCATTATGATACCCACATAATGTGACTATTTTCAAGTAATCGTATTGCAACTTCATTCAAATCTACCTACATCTCAAGAATCATTTGCAAAAATTGTCTCAAGTTGAGAATAGTGCAACAATGTTGTAAGAAAATATGTTTTTATCTATATTTTGTAAGTAGCTATAGTATTAAGTTGCAGTTGTCAATAGTTGTTATTAGTAGGCATTTAGAATGCGTTTCGTTATTTAGGTTTACGTTTCTTTCGTGGTTAGACTGTATTTTTAAGAGAAACGTAAACAACAGATGTGCAAGAAACGACAAGACTCAGAGCGTTTTTGTTGAAATAGAAATAAATATCGCTCTGAGTCTTGTCGTTTCTTGCCCATCTGTTGTTTACGTTTGAAAATGATTTAACAACTCACTATAAGATAGTCTAGACCTCGCACATTTCTAATAAGCTGATCGTAAGCTTTTGTGTTAAAAATTACTTTAATTATGATAGTTCCATTTGTATGCATCATGTATTTTACCAAGGCGAAAAAGAATCGACCAAGAAACTGATACCTTACTCCTTATAACCTAATAACTAAATCAACTTTATTTGAAATAACTCAGGGTTTTGTGTGCCGAATCCAAACATCTTTATCCAGAACACCTAATCTCTGATTCATTTTCATACTCATTAAACAAACCAAAGTGTCTTTCAAAGAATGAAATAAGAATTAATTCAAAAAATCAGAAACTTTTAGAACTCAATCAACGCTTCGCGCTATTCGAGTTTTTTGAAAAAGATCGAAAATTGGCGAGTAATCCTTTTCTTTGCAGTAATTTATTTTCATGAATGGAACGTTCAGCTTTTTTTTAGTCCGCTAACATTGATTTTTAAATGAAGGCCAGTTCGTGGCTTTAGAGTCTGTCGTGACGTTCAATTAATCTTTGAAAAAGTATTCGATCTCATCATAAGCAAATACGTTTTTTTTTAATATAAATTCTAAAATGGATTATCAGTATTAAATACTTGTCAAGTAAGAAAATAATGTTTTGAAAGAATATAGTCAACTTCCGCGTCCTTTCTGAAGTGCTAGTTGGAATCAATGGAGTGTAATATCAAATATTCGACCACTAAATTGCACGTTTTGGTATCTCTTACTAATGACCACTCGTACCGATAATAAGCAATTTATATGACCCATTATAGGATCAACCAGTCGTTAAGATAAAGTAAAAGAAATTCTCGCACTAATTTAAGTAGCTATTCGATTCGACTAATAAGAAAGTAAGAAGATCTAAAACATTCATTGCGTTTTTACTCGTGTACTATGTACCAGGGAACCGTCCATCAGCAAGGCTTTGTAATACTCCTGTCACATATAACATACCAAGTATCGCCCTGTCTGCCTTCAGACCTCGTGAAGACAACCGGAAAATTAAAAAATAAACACTGACTTCCTACACCGCGATTCTTTCAAAATGGTTTATATCAAATATAAAAGAAACTCGGAAGAGTCTGTACGTTCGAGAAAATATGTGTTTAGATAATTACGCTATAAAGAACAAATGAAGAGGTCTTTATTCAATTAAGAGAAACGAAGCACCGCCAGCGTGCCCAGGATATACTCCAGAGGCTTAGGAGACAAATTTCCCTGGAAACAAATGCGATTCAAATTCAGACAAATAGTCCCGGCGCGGAAGAAGCCGTTTACCAGAAAATTTGTCCATCAGTCTTGGCCTGAATCAAATTTGTTGTTTTTATTTTCCCTTTTTCAGTCTGTATTATAGTATTATTTCATATAAAATATTCAATACCATTTATTTAGAATATTAAATCATTTCTTAGAAAGAAAAATTACAGTTAGCATTTTACTTACTTAGGTTTTACATGGTCTATTTATAATCACTAAGCTGTGGGTTAGCTATAATATTTACTTTCCTTTAAAATTAATTTAAATAATTTCCAAAAAGGTAAAAAAGTGCGTAGACTACTTTAAAGAGATATACCGTCTAAAATGATGTGTTAGTGCTAATAAAAAGTGTAAATAATTGCATCAAGACATACTGCGACGTCACATTATTTCTTTTTAACGACTTCAAAAAATAAGGAATTAGTATTCTTCACAAAATCGTAGGGGGAAAAGCATGGAAATACTACTTTTGTTGAGGCAATTATTATTTTTTTCTCAGAAACTGTAAAAAATAGGTAGTTTATTCATTATTTTTTACGTGCGTAAGTCTCCTCGAATAGTGGGACCAGGGGCGTGATGATGTTGGACTCGACGCGATTTCAGGATCCAGTAGCCGAGGAACCAGGTGTTACCTTGAAAATAAATTAAATTTCAATTTTCATATTAAAAAAAAATAGTTTTAAGAGACCACCCTTACTGAGTCGTTTTATTTTCAACCAGATTTATAACCTATGAAATAAACATCAATGCAGTTGTCAAAGCATTGCGGTAAAATAATAGACATCAAATCGATATTATTGATTTTTTTTTTAATAAAAAAATTCACATAATTTATTATTTTAACTTTACATTAAATGTAAAGTTGAACACAAATTTTGTGCGCCACTAACTACCCTATATTGTTACATACCTAGTATTCGTTCAAAAATAGCAAATGTTCAGGCCATGCCTAACACACTACAGCTGGCTATCATACCGTGCCCACTTAAGCTCAATAAATGCATCAGGCGCACCATAGTGACGTTGGCTGTAACTAGAAAAAAAAATAATGTAAATGTACCGACAAGAAATTTGAGATATATACTTTTTGTACGCGAAAGTAAAGTGAAGTCGTCCCTGATCTTACATTTTTTAATTAAATCTACAAAATTACCATTTCAAGAAGTTTTTTTGTTATTAAGTGGATTGTGTCTGCATAGACAAAAATTTGGCGACCGTGACAGGACAACAAAAAGTTAATAAAATTTTTCGTCGAGCAAAATCACTGCGATTCATTTGGATCACACAAGGAGAAAATTCGTCGTAAAGATTGAGCGGCGACTACTATTTCCAATGTGGAGACAACTGGTGCATTGATACAGCTAAAGTATTGACCCAGGACTACAATTACTGAAGACCAGTAACAGCAAGGCATCACCGGGTACTGACTATATCGGATCACTTTCCAAAGATAAGTGTCTCATCCATTCTAAATTCCATCTCCCAATCCCTTTACCTTTTTATCAAGTCTAATCGAAGTATATAAAATTTTAAAATTGCATTCCAATTCTGTAGAAAGTTTTTTAAGTACTTATTCAAATTTATGGTGTAAAAAGGGAGGACCAAAGGAAAAAAAAAATTCCACTAGAGGCTGTAAAGTGTGCTTGAGTGAATAAATAAATCTTAATTAATACGTGTCTCGTTCTATATAATAGTGATATAACGTTATTTTGCTGTAGATTGCGAAGTTATTATATTACTTTTATCACACACATCTACCGATAGTTTTTCTTAGGGTTTGTAAACTTGCAATACAGTGCTAAACGAGTTGTAATGTAATAAAATCTACTTTATATTTCTAGTTAATCTTATAAAATGTAAAAGGTTAAAATAATACTAGTTACCTTCTCTTCCAATATCTCTAATAAAGAACACCTATTTGAGTGGTTTGAGTTGAAAATGAATATCGCAATTTCATACAAGTTCCTACCATTGCAACCGTACTCAGACTGCGATCGATCACTTTCAATCAACTTATGTCAATATGAATTATGGATGGACGGATTTCGGGTAGCCGTTTGTGCGATAGTGAATTAAATGACATTATTAGTAGTTCAATTTAATAATTAAAATAATGAAGGGGAAAATCTTGTCAATTTTCTATTTCAAGTACTAACTACACTGAGAAAATGAGTCCATCATTCTAACCCTTTAATTTTTCCAAGATTAGTCGGGTAGGTTACTATTTCAACCGGTTTTACCTGAATATCAGTTTTTCTATAGAGCGACTGGCATTGGACCATCACAGCCAAATTTTTTTTTAATTAAATAGGGGCAAATGAGCAGACACTTTGCCTGATGGTAAACGATTAATGCCGCCCATGGACACCCGCAACACCAGAGGCGTCACAAGTACGTTGCCGGGCTTTTAAGAAGGAATACGCTCTTTTCTAGTTGAACTAGTTGTCATTATGTTTGAGGGTATTGACTTCTAAATGAAGATTGCCTTAGATATTCATGACAACCAGGACCGATGGCTTAACGTGGTCTCCGAGACACGGGCGGGAAACACCGGCACTTCCATACTCCGGGCTGCTATTAAGAATTTCTTGTAAGAAAAACCGAACCCGAGATCTCTCGATCGTCAGTTTCATACACTAACAGCTACAAAAAATGAGGCAGTAATTGAGAAAATGAGCTTATGAGTACATCATGCTAAAATAAAAAGCAAAAAAAAAGTAGAATTAAAAGTAATGTTCAAAATTGATCTTCAGGATAAATGCTTTTACATATTTTTATTCACGAAATGTAACATATATAAATAAAACTGTGCGAAATATATATTATATGTTGCTCTCTTTAAAACCTATTCATATCGTAGTATATCTAAGTTAAACCTAGCTTTATTATTTATCTATACAAATAAATAAAATTGGAGTGTGTTAAAATAACCGCTTTTTACTAAATGCATATATATGTATACAAGGTACATATACCGAAAGTGTAGTTGAAAAAATTTTTGTCTGTCTGTCTGTCTGTCTGTCGGTTTGTCTGTCTGTCTGTCTGTCTGTCTGTTTGTTCCGGGTAATCTCTGGAACGGCTGGATGGATTTTGACGGGGCTTTCACTGGCAGATAGTTGATGATCAGGGGAGTAACTTAGGCTACTTTTTTTAGACTTACTTTGTCCCGCGGCGTTACTCGCGGTACAACAATAACCGCGGGTAACACCGCGGGGTTCAGCTAGTTTCATATATATATGGAAATGTGTTCAAATACTATGGCGATATTTATTTCGTTATCAAAAATATTTAATATTAGTTATCCTTGCTCTCATCATCGTCATCATCATCATCATCATCATCAACAGTCTTCAATAGTCTACTGCTAGACATAGGCCTCTCTTTATAAAAGTGGATTTGTTTTTAACCCTGCCCTACGAAGTTTTGATTTAATTTATATTTATAAAAAAAATATCTATAGCGGAATCTGTCTTCAATTTAGATCGAAATAGCGCCCTGTTGCAAATTATAATTATTATTATCAATTCACGTTATTACCATTGTATTGCGGAAGATAATGGACAGTTCCTCAACTTCTATATTAATACAGATCTACCATGGTTTTCATTAAATAATTGGTTAATAATTGGATTTCATAATAGGTAAACTTTGCTTATAAACTCAACAAGCCTACCTCTCTCACGCTTAGCAAAGTTACTCAATAATCCAACCATGGCTTCTCGCAAATCATTCACCAGTTTTACGCAATAAATAGCTACAATCGTATACGAGTTTCCGTACAATCGAAGCGTGAAAGGAACCGAGTCGAGTCACCATCAGTCAAACGTCAAGATGTGTCGTGACTACATACCATTTTCCGAGTGCCTGGGTTTCGGGCCCAACAAATAGATCACGCTGATTCTTGAGCATGCGGGATGAAAGAGGGATTGTTTTTCTATGTGACTGCAAAATATTGATGGACAAGCAGATCGTTGTATATTATTGGAATAAATAAGATGACTTTGTATAGTCGGTTACGGTCTAAGATAGCAATTACTCTGACACATTTATCTTCCTTATTGAGATAGGTATTTTGATCAACGTAGAAGTAAATGAAAAAATATAGAATAATAAAACGTAATTTGAATAGTTTAACTGAAATATTTCTGTGATAACTAAGTAGGCAAACAAATTTATAACCTATCTCCTGGTGAATGGTAAGTGCTTTGTTTGGAATGCAGTATCCAAACTTTATAATGTGCTCTACATTATAAAGTTTTTATTCATCTCTTGGAGGTAATTTGATGTCAGAGATAGGAGGAAGTGAATAGTGAAATTGAAGAGCGATTTATACTGGACACCATGAAGTTGGATTCATTTATTTTGTTTTCACGAGTCTACGAATTGAATTTGGCAACGACATGATGATGAAGACAGAAGTTGAAGAATCGAACATTATTTTAACTAGGTTCTCTTTAAAAGCATTTTTCTTTTAGTTCAGGGCAGTTAGAAGTCCAAAAAAGAAGACACAAGAGCCGGGACTACACTATTGACGTAACAAATAATCAGAGACACTTATAAAAGCTTGGGAACGTTAGAACAAATTCGTGGGGAGTTACGCCCGTGTACATGTTGGTCATAGCGGTTAAAACTTTGTCTGAATATCGCCCACTGCTGAACGAAGGCCTCTCGCAAGGAGCGCCAACTATTCTGGTCTTGGGCAGTCCGCATCCTTCCTCTAAAAAATCAAAGTGTTTCCATGACACGTTTTATTAAAATTGGTTTAGCAGTTTAAAATCGTATCAGATAAACAAACATTTATTCATACACATTTACATTCAAATTAATATCCCAACAACAAGTTTGAAATGACGATCAAAACTTAATTAAACCTTAACTCCACATAGATTTGAAGTTACTAAGACCTCTCACTATGACTTGTTCATGTCCTTGTCACTCCTTATTAATCACAGTAGATGCTTCCATCGTTATTACCACCGGAAGCTAAAATTGTGTCTAATATTGTAACTCTTTAGCGATTTTCTTATTGTACATAAGTTTTTTTACGTAATAATTGCTTATAAAATACATAAAATTAACATGTATAATTTAAGAGACTTTAGACGAGGAAATAATTCAATGTGTCTGTGTACTTAGTGCAGGTTTTTTTTCATTTCTTATTATTTTTATGTTTTATTCAACCAAAAAATAACCCTTCTAGAATCATTTCACCCGTCTGTGTATGGCAATTAAATATGATAATTTTATTAGACTTTACAGGGACCAAGTGTTGAGCAATTAATTCATTGCTTTCACTTAAATACCTCCCATACTAGACGTTCAAGGGCCATGGGTTCTCGTTTTTCCCCTACAATCTAAAAAAGTAAACTGCAATATGTCGGTCTACTACTATTGCTGTCCACTGCTAAAAGAAGGCTTTCCCCAAAGAGCGTCAATCATCAAGGTTTTTCCTGCCAAAGTGGCTCTGCTCAGTCTGGTGGAAAGCTTGAGTAGAATCCAATAGTGGGGGCCACCATACTCACTGCGAGCGCAGACAATGCAGTTGGGCAGTCCACATCCATCTACTGCCAGCCATGCTCCTCAAGTTAATATTTCTATGTTTAACGATAATTGAAAGGATATGCAGTGTATTACATTGATATACACTAAGCAGTCACACATTAAAAACCTGATACTAAATGTGACCTTGAACATGTAATACAAGTAAATAACAAATTTATATTCTACGTTAAAGGACAAACAGCGTTCATTAATCTAATTTCTTATCTCCTTAGTTGACTTTTAACTAGAAAATTTAGACACTCAAACCTTTCGGGCTTCGCATTTAACAAATTTTCTGAGAAAGAAACTTTTCCCTCAGCAGAAATTTAACATTTAATGTTAGTTATAACGTTATTTACGCAAATATAGCGAGACTAATTTCGTTGATGTTTCACTAACAAACTCCGACTGAAGTGGTAATACAATAAAAGTGGACGAGAATAAGTTGCAAGTTACTTTGAAATAAGGTTAATCCCCGTTCATGACAAAAATATATTTAGATGGAAGGGCCTACTCCTTTTCACCTCAACACACATCTCATTGGTCTCGTATTACTGGAGTGTATTCTCGTGTAGTATGGTGATAATTACACACAAATGTATTATATATATACTAGCTGTCCCGGCAAACGTCGTTTTGCCATAACTACTAATAAATTAAAAATAAATTAAAAAAACATTGTCCAGCGGACAAAATTGTGAATCTAAACCATTCCCAGATCCCCTTGAACACACACAAAAAATATATAGGATTGAAAACTTTAGAAAACAGTCATATATTAAGTAGAAAGGTGAAAGAAACATTCCCATCAAAATATCTGGGTGCACGGTCGTGCGCCCGCCAAGACAGGCCAAGCGAATCGCAAGGGCACTACCTACCTTTCCTCGAAGTGTTTGTCGTTTTTTTGAACGCTCATAACTTTGGTTTCTGATATACCAGATAGTTCAAATTCACAGAATATGATGTCAATAACAGACTTATTAAACATACAACCTTTCAGTTGCATGGCTCTTTAGATTTTCTTGATATATAAAATACAAAAATTTCGTCACTGACACACTGATGATCATCGAAACTGTTAAGGTACTACCTGAAGTACTTAAAAGCTGAGATTTGGTATTTTAACTAAGTTTAGTACACAAACAAGAAAAAAAATCATAAACCTATTACTTTTGCCCCCAACCCCTAACACTGGATGGTGGAAGTTTGTATGAGACTTTCACAATTTTTTATGCTAGAGGTTTTATTTTTGGTATACGGACTTTTTCGAAAGAAGAAAGAAGGTGTACAAGAAATACACCCCATAAAATAAAAAATACTGCCTTATACAACTTACAAAAAGAAGTGAAAACCCACCAAAAACATTTTCATGTAAAATGTTGCCAAGACGACTGCAATTTTTCTGAATTCTTATAAAATAATACTATCATCAGTAGTCCAATTAGACCTTTCTTTAATAAAAATAATATAATGACATATAATTTAATAAAATGAATAAACAAAATCTACGAATAGTTTCCCCCCTTGTTATATTATCGCAGCTACACAGAAAATTATATTTTAAAATGTTATTTAAATTTTATTTTATGCGTTAATTAATACTAAATTCTGAGTCTTAAGGGCGCGTTTACGATTCGTACAAAATTATGCTTTTTTTCGGTGCAATTTGTAACTAAACTAAACAAATTGAATATAACAAAGTACTAACACTTATAGATTAGTTCTTCATCTTCAAATCCGAGGGACAACTTTTTTGGAAATTGTATTTTTTTATATTGTAAAAACGATCTTCCGTAACCATTTTCCACAGTATTTACGATATCGGGTTGAGTTTTGGTACATTTTTGTTCTACAATCAACCTATTTTAGAATTTCTAAAAATAATGTAAGAAGGCATATATAGTCAATTATAAATCCGAGGAAAAAAATAGTATAAAAGTGTCACAGAAAGTCGCAGAAAAAATAACAACCGGGGCTTATATTTTCTCATATTTTGCTATTACGGATGAATCGTAGTCGATTGCAATAAGGGTTATTTTATTTTTTTGAACCTCTTTTGATTTATCGCGTAAAAATTTCGTAATCTCAGTCTGCGCTCAGCCGCCGTCATGAGTGGACACTGTGTCGCCTGTTTGCATTAGCTCTTGTTGAAAAGATCGCTCTTCGAATTCAATATATTCGATAAACCAGAATAGGTTGACACTTGACAACGTTAGATTATTTTTAACCGACTTCAAAAAAAGGAGGAGGTTTCTTCTATTTACAGATTTTTATAACAATATTTTAGTTTGCTAAAACTAAGTAGTATTGTGCGAGTTCGGGCTCGATTGATGAGACATTACCTCCTACTTAGGTGGAGTGACCTGAAGGTGTACTACGGTGACTGCTTTTCTAACTTCTAGACGAGTTGACATAGTCTAATCGAGTTTGGGCTCATTTTGTTAGTTATGATGAGACCTTACCTCCGGACTACATGGAGTGACCTGAAGGTGTACTTCGGTAACTGCTTTTGGAACTCCTAGACGAGTTGACACAGTCTTACCGAGTTTGGGCTCATTTTGTTAGTTATGATGAGACCTTACCTGCGGCTTAGGTGGAGTGACCTGAAGGTGTGCTTTGGTGACTGCTTCTGGAACTCCTAGACGAGTTGACATAGTCTTACCAAGTTTGGGTTCATTTTGTTAGTTATGATGAGACCTTACCTCCGGACTACATGGAGTGACTTGAAGGTGTACTTCGGTGACTGCTAGTGGAACTCCTAGACGAGTTGACATAGTGTTACCGAGTCTGGGCTCATTTTGTTAGTTATGATGAGACCTTACCTCCGGCTTAGGTGGAGTGATCTGAAGGTGTACTTCGGTAACTGCTTTTGGAACTCCTAGACGAGTTGACACAGTCTTACCGAGTTTGGGCTCATTTTGTTAGTTATGATGAGACCTTACCTGCGGCTTAGGTGGAGTGACCTGAAGGTGTGCTTTGGTGACTGCTTCTGGAACTCCTAGACGAGTTGACATAGTCTTACCGAGTTTGGGCTCATTTTGTTAGTTATGATGAGACCTTACCTCCGGACTATATGGAGTGACCTAAAGGTGTACTTCGGTGACTGCTAGTGGAACTCCTAGACGAGTTGACATAGTCTTACCGATTTTGAGCTTATTTTGTTAGTTATGATGAGACCTTACCTCCGGCTTAGATGGAGTGACCTGAAGGTGTACTTCGGTGACTGCTAGTGGAACTCCTAGACGAGTTGACATAGTCTTACCGATTTTGAGCTTATTTTGTTAGTTATGATGAGACCCTACCTCCGGCTTAGATGGAGTGACCTGAAGGTGTACTTCGGTGACTGCTTCTGGAACTCCTAGACGAGTTGACACAGTCTTACCGAGTTTGGGCTCATTTTGTTAGTTATGATGAGACCTTACCTGCGGCTTAGGTGGAGTGACCTGAAGGTGTGCTTTGGTGACTGCTTCTGGAACTCCTAGACGAGTTGACACAGTCTTACCGAGTTTGAGCTCATTTTGTTAGTTATGATGAGACCTTACCTGCGGCTTAGGTGGAGTGACCTGAAGGTGTGCTTTGGTGACTGCTAGTGGAACTCCTAGACGAGTTGACATAGTCTTACCGATTTTGAGCTTATTTTGTTAGTTATGATGAGACCCTACCTCCGGCTTAGATGGAGTGACCTGAAGGTGTACTTCGGTGACTGCTTCTGGAACTCCTAGACGAGTTGACACAGTCTTACCGAGTTTGGGCTCATTTTGTTAGTTATGATGAGACCTTACCTGCGGCTTAGGTGGAGTGACCTGAAGGTGTGCTTTGGTGACTGCTTCTGGAACTCCTAGACGAGTTGACACAGTCTTACCGAGTTTGGGCTCATTTTGTTAGTTATGATGAGACCTTACCTGCGGCTTAGGTGGAGTGACCTGAAGGTGTGCTTTGGTGACTGCTTCTGGAACTCCTAGACGAGTTGACATAGTGTTACCGAGTCTGGGCTCATTTTGTTAGTTATGATGAGACCTTACCTCCGGCTTAGGTGGAGTGATCTGAAGGTGTACTTCGGTAACTGCTTTTGGAACTCCTAGACGAGTTGACATAGTCTTACCGAGTTTGGGCTCATTTTGTTAGTTATGATGAGACCTTACCTGCGGCTTAGATGGAGTGACCTGAAGGTGTACTTCGGTGACTGCTAGTGGAACTCCTAGACGAGTTGACATAGTCTTACCGATTTTGAGCTTATATTGTTAGTTATGATGAGACCTTACCTCCGGCTTAGTTGGAGTGACCTGAAGGTGTACTTCGGTGACTGCTTTTGGATCTCATAGACGAGTTGACATAGTCTTACCGAGTTTGGGATCGTTTTGTTAGTTCTGATGAGACATTACCTCCAGACTAGATGGAGTGACCTGAAGGTGTACTTCGGTAACTGCTAATGGAACTCCTCGACGAGTAGAACTAGGTGTGCCGAGTTTGGGCTTGTTTTGTTAGTTATGATGAGACCTTACCTCCAGACTAGATGGAGTGACCTGAAGGTGTACTTCAGTTCCATTAGCAGTTACCGAAGTACACCTTCAGGTCACTCCATCTAGTCTGGAGGTAATGTCTCATCAGAACTTACAAAACGATCCCAAACTCGGTAAGACTATGTCAACTCGTCTATGAGATCCAAAAGCAGTCACCGAAGTACACCTTCAGGTCACTCCACCTAAGCCGGAGGTAAGGTCTCATCATAACTAACAAAATAAGCTCAAAATCGGTAAGACTATGTCAACTCGTCTAGGAGTTCCACTAGCAGTCACCGAAGTACACCTTCAGGTCACTCCATCTAAGCCGGAGGTAGGGTCTCATCATAACTAACAAAATAAGCTCAAAATCGGTAAGACTATGTCAACTCGTCTAGGAGTTCCACTAGCAGTCACCGAAGTACACCTTCAGGTCACTCCATCTAAGCCGGAGGTAAGGTCTCATCATAACTAACAAAATAAGCTCAAAATCGGTAAGACTATGTCAACTCGTCTAGGAGTTCCACTAGCAGTCACCGAAGTACACCTTTAGGTCACTCCATATAGTCCGGAGGTAAAGTCTCATCATAACTAACAAAATGAGCCCAAACTCGGCACACTTAGTTCTACTCGTCGAGGAGTTCCATTAGCAGTCACCGAAGTACACCTTCAAGTCACTCCGTGTAGTCCGAAGGTAAGATCTCATCATAACTAACAAAATAAGCTCAAAATCGGTAAGACTATGTCAACTCGTCTATGAGATCCAAAAGCAGTCACCGAAGTACACCTTCAGGTCACTCCACCTAAGCCGGAGGTAAGGTCTCATCATAACTAACAAAATAAGCTCAAAATCGGTAAAACTATGTCAACTCGTCTAGGAGTTCCACTAGCAGTCACCGAAGTACACCTTCAGGTCACTCCATCTAAGCCGGAGGTAAGGTCTCATCATAACTAACAAAATAAGCTCAAAATCGGTAAGACTATGTCAACTCGTCTAGGAGTTCCACTAGCAGTCACCGAAGTACACCTTCAGGTCACTCCATGTAGTCCGGAGGTAAGGTCTAGTCATAACTAACAAAACGAGCCCAAACTCGGTGAGACTGTCAACTCGTCTAGGAGTTCCATAAGCAGTCACCGAAGTACACCTTCAGGTCACTCCAGCAAGTCCGGAGGTAAGTACCTATTACATAGAAATGAGAAAATATAAAAAACTTTCAAAATATCAATTTAGGCAAGTTGACATTTATACCTGCCGCTATCCGATTTGCACTTGTTTGTGTAACTTGTGTCAACGTAGTAATTCGATTCTGTACCTATCAATTTTGCAAACGGGTCCTTAATAAATTTAAGCGTTCCTACAATAATTGATTTTTTCCAAAATGAATGCCCATAAATTAAAAAGAATAAGAATTCCCGCAAATCAAACTTAATCACGAGTATTATATTATATTCAATTGATTTTCCTTAAGAGTTAGGCTTTACGTTATTAGACTACGTGAGTGAATTAACGACAATACAGTTCATTAACATTCAAATATAATATCGAGTTTCAATATAATCGCCCTCCATATCTCGTTGGATAACAAAGAGGATGGGTGTCTCTACGGTACGCGTCATCGGACAGCTCCCAAGGATTATCCGAGAGCAATACGCCATTCGTTTGGACAAGCTATCGTTATCGGCCTTTCACACCCACGTATTTACACTACACGCTTATTATTTTGAAGCCCCACTAGACCAAGATTGTTTTTGTTTTATTTATCAGATAGTAGACAATGGACGCGTAGCGTGGCGCTATCATTTTGAGATGCGTCAATATTGTGTGACCATCTCCAAAGGCAAATAATGATGTCATTCAACTTTCTTGATGAAATTATGATTTTTAAACGAGCTTACTGTAAAGTTGCCTAACTAATTTCTTATATATTTTTATGTTTATTACTGGGCTGGTATTTTATTACTTTATGAACCTGTCTGCTAAGCCAGGGATCTTAGATTCAATTTGCTGATCGTGAAGTTGTAAGAAAAACACAAGGTCGTTTTTATTCGAGAGAAAACATCACTTTTAAATCAGTCATTTTAAATGTGTTTTAAATTTTATTGGTACGCTATAATATACATTTTACTACATACTTATTTTGTTATATATCAAACTCCCAGTTTGTTTAATCAATTGCTAGCGTCACACAGTGATCAATACCAAATTCGTTTGCACAAAAAAAGAACAAAAAATAGAGTAAAAATAAAAATAGAGTGGGTTGTGTCTATAAATAGTTTTTACTTTAATTATAATTAGAAATGGTAACTACATATTTTCGTAATTATTTGTGGCATTTTAGTATGATTCGAGAGGTCGATTTTCAGTTCATCATTATTATTAACAGCCTTTAACAGCCCGCTCTTGGACATAGACTTCTCCTTAGAAATGAGGTTTTGGGGCTACTATACAACGCCGGATGAGGTTGGCATAGAGTTTTAAGGTTTTTCATCTATGTGTGTGTGCAACAAAATGGACAATATATACTTTAAATTTGTTTAAATGCAGAAATCATTCTTTAACGTTAGGTACTAATCATAACTATTTGATGTGGAGTAATCTTTATGGAGGAATAATTCTTCTTGAGATGGCAGTCACATAATCAGTATACCTTTTAATATAGCCTATTATCTACTACATAATTTATTACTTAGAATATTAAAAAAAAAAATTTCTTACCAACTATGAAGTAACTAGCTGACCCACGCAACCTCGCTTGCGTCTCCTATTGCCTGTAGCGTGAAATTTTCCTCTGTTTTTTAAATATTATTTATTCTTCTATTAGTCTTAGCGTGATGATATATAGTCTATAGCCTTCCTTGATAAATAGGCTATCTGACACTAAAATAATTATTCAAATGGGATCAGCAGTTCCTGAGTGTATGTATATGTTTACATGTAGTCATTCTTAATTCATGTCAATTGTATCTCGTTCTGGAAAACTAAGCTGTTAGTTTTAGTTTAAGCAATGAGACAATAGTTTAAGATGGGTGCATCGAGAGCTCGATTACTAGATCTCTACACCCAAAAAGGTTGGCTGGTAGAGAATGCCCAAAGGCATTAAGTTCGCCTACATACATAAGGTTTTTTTTATTGTATCTAGAAACGTATGTATTCAAAAATAGTCTATAAATCACCCTAGCTTTTATTGTTCCTGTCTGCTTAGTTTGAAACTAGATGGCGTTGCGTGTCAGATGTTGGGAATATTAAAAAAAAAAACATTATTATCAGTAACAACTTTCTCGAATATTATGTAATCCCTTTGTGGAAGGTAGGCACACTACAAAGGGCATTCATCAACTTTAGTATTCACATACCACATTGAGTCGTAGATACAGGGAAATATTATCGCACCCGTAATAATGCTTGATGAACGGTAATTCTTTTCATGACATTGTATTCGGTCTCTTTTGTAGTTCAGTCGACGGAAAATGACCATTGACAATAGATATATAGCACCGATATTATTCGATTATAAATTGGAATATTCGGATTGAGTTTAATGCCAAATATTAACAAAATTGGAAATTGAAGGTATACCTTAATTAATTATTGGTAAATTGTCGAGTACAGAGGACATTCAACAGCACTATACTACGGAAGTCGAAATTTACATAATTGTATTTTTTAGATTTCATCTTCATTTCCCTCACTTTTTATTGAAATCGCCTACAGAACTAGACATTTTAGGCTTCAATGAATGGAATTACAGAAACACCTTTGTAAGGTATTATTGCTGCAGAACTTAAAACTATTTGAATGACAAACAAAACTCATTAATTTCGCTGACTTTTTTTAGCTTAAGTGTATCTTACACTTAATGTTAATGAGTCTAGTGTCAACTGAGATGTAAATTAGGTAAAATCATGGTATAACAATACAGGTATGACATTCCGAAAGTTACCCAGGGTGACGTCACTATCTAGTCAGCTATTCTCAAATATTTATTTGTTTTTATAGTGTTTATCAAAATGGTAGTAGTAATACTTATACAATTAAAATAATATAATTAAAATATAAGTAATTCTAGCAGATTCTAAATGGATTACTCAAGGTTATTTGTCTTTATGTCTATCAATCATTCAACAGGTACTGCTTAAATTCATGGAGTGGAGCAATAAAAACAATTTTGCTGCCTCTAGAACAAGCCCAAAGAGCGATCCTAAAAGTAGCCACCATTTCTATATTCCACAACTATATTATACCAATTGTTGAAAATGATGACTGTCCGTCAATTCTTCATATATCACACAGTGGTAAAACAACACACATTGTTTCCCCATCGAGTCGATATTACTAACAAATTAGAAAAGATACAGTGTATTCAAATTACTTACTAAATTTAAATTTTTAATTATTAATTAAATTAAATAGGTTATTAATCTATTTATATATATAAACTAGCTGACCCACGCAACTTTGTTTACGTCTCTTATTGCCCGTAGCCTGATAATTTTCCCCCGTTTTTGAAACATTTTTCATTGGTGCTCCGCTCCTATTGGTCTTAGCGTGATGATATATAGCCTATAGCCTTCCTCGATAAATGGGCTATCTAACACTGGAAGAATTTTTCAAATCGGACCAGCGGTTCCTGAGATTAGCGTGTTCAAACAAACAAACAAACAAAGTCTTCAGCTTTATATATTAGTATAGATTATAAATCTACCCAAAAGTATAAAGTTTGACAACGAGCGATAGTGATGATGACGTCATCTCGTCCTCTCTGTATCTCGGACCTGTATTTTTATACCATGGGTAAATAACGTGATCACTAAACAAGTTATGTCAAAATATTGTAAATTGCTTAGACTGTAGAACATCTTTAATTGCCATATTTACAGAGTACAAGGAAACCTGTTTAAAGGGCCTTATTCCAGAGCAAAATTTTATGAGTAAACTTGTATTATAACATTTTATTTTCAAGAGACTTAAATCTTTATGACGGAGGGTGCTCCGAATTTTCGAGAAAAAATAAAATTTGTTCAACAGTAGAAGAAGATTTTTAAAATATAAGCCGTGGTCTTTTGAAATCTACATAATGTAATAGGTGTTTTTGTCTACGTATTATGAGAAATGGTTGACTAAGGAAAATTAATTACCTTCGAGTCTGTCGAGATGTTTTACCTATTTAACTAACTTTTCTATTTGATTTATACTTACACAATACTAGAGAATAACGGTGTTTATACCAAATTAACGCTATACCTATAATATATAAATAAACTGTAAAATTGTAAGTAGTGAAGCCACGCTTATTTCATCACGAACGGGCTCGACAGGGGCGGTACACACATTTGTTCGGTTTTTTCATGGATTTTTATTCATATATTTTCCTTAACTGTCAGACCATTATAGTAAAAATAACTTTCTCTATACTAAAAACTATACTAACTTTTAAACTTTCGCGTTCCATGATATATTAACAATTATTTTTACGGGAATTAACGCCGGCCTGGTCAGCCTATGACCACGGCCAGTGTAACCTGGTTGAAACGTCAGGCAAATCAGAGTTATGTAATACCTTTTAATAAGTGATCGCGATAATTCCCGTAAAAATAATTGTTAATACTAAAAACTATTTTTATTTAATAAAGTTATTTGTGAATTGTGTCAAAGTGGCACACAGTTCTACACGAATGTATTCGATAATGTACTTCGGAACATCATAAGCTGTTAATGCTAATAACGTAATGTATTCTAATGACAGATACATGCATATCTTAGCTAGTAGCACATGCACGGTAATGGAATCATTACATATCCAAATCCGGCACATAATCAATGTACTGTACTATTAGTCGTATCCTTTTGATTTTTTGACAACTTAAAAGTGTACAGAAGAAACATCAAATATATATTATGCAAACAAAGAAGAGAAATATTACCTTAGATGAAAAATCGCATCGTTGTATCATAGCAACTCATTAATTAATGAAAGTTGTAATGATTTTAAAGGTGATGCTGTACTGCCAGAGGGGACTCTTCCTGTATATTGTAATTAAAATGAAGCTACATTTTAATTTACATTAAAAACATATGAGTTCTATAATAGCCTCCGGCACTGCTTTATTAAAGTGCCATTGCTTTGTCACCTTATCAATATAGAACACAATTCACTACTCTCTTCATTTCACTTTCAAGAAAAGATTGGGAAAAAATAATGAAGACTAGTTTATTCTTGAATAGTGTAGGTGACATCTTATTCAAATTATTTACTTTGTATTATTTGTCAAAACGATAACTTTGTATGAAATATGTACCAAATACAAACTTGTGACGTCACTGTTTTCAGTTGAGCTATATATTTCATTGTTCATTTGATAAAAATTTGTAGTATAAATGAAAAGCTGTAATAATTATATTTTCCGAGATGTTTCGTAATATTCGTTTTAATTAAATAGACATCGGTATTTATTGACGATTCAGTTATCTACCCCATTATATTGTTTTTTTTTTTTTTTTTGGGACTAATCCCGCCCACATTCCCACCACTGTAACTCCTGTACACCAGGATCAACAGCAGTGACCCACAAACACACCGAGTTATGACACTCGGGAAGTCCCAGGAAGAAAATTAACTGTCTTGGAACCCGCAACGAAGTTAATCAGAAGACCATTATACAATAGAACCATTATATTGTTTGTATAAAAGTTTTATAGTACGATCATATACACCAGGCAAAATGCTGACAATTTACAACAGGAATTGCATACGCTTTTCTTTTACTCCGAGTTGAATCTAATGCTCCTAATCATTTCCTTAAGAATGACAACACAATCATTCAGCAAACATTAGTTTTTACTTAATGCACATTTACTGCAACTCAAACTGCATTTCTTTTCTTAAAATTATTATCTTCACAGAGCACTCACTCTGTGTAATTAATTATAAAATATAAAGCACCTTACAGCTCTGCTATACAATAATATCATCATGTCATCAGTGCAAACCTTCTCTTAGCCATTTTCATTCAAAGCAAGTCTAGGGCTGCATACTGTACCTACGGAGTCGAAACGTGGATGCTGAAAGCTGCCAACAACAAGCGCATTGATGCCTTTGAAATGAGGTCCCGGAGGAAGACTGCGAATACCTAGGACTATAGTCTCGATACTTCCGCTGAATCCTCGAATACTTCAACTATATTGCGATGGGAGAAAGCGATATCCTCGAAAAACTAATGAAAATGGATAAGATCGGAGAAAAGGCCCAGAGGCGCTAAGCCGACAAAGTTTGCTCTACTCTCGGCACCTCGATACATGTACACTGCTTAAAACAGGAATAGGTGGCGACCTATTGGATAATGTCCCAAAACTGGGCCATTTCGAATTTAAGTTCTCGCGATGATTGCTATAAGTTGGGCCAAGTTAGCCAGCGATTATTAAAAGTAGTAGTATTGGAAAAATAAGAGGTGGCACTCAAACACGTATCGCTATTATTCGAATCCAAAAGAAAAACTGTACCAAATACTGAGTAAATACTCCTCACTTTTAGAAAAAAAAATCTTCTTTTCTATCTCATCTCACCATTTCTACATGTTATTGTTTGTATTTCTTTTTATTTATGGAATAGGCGGGCAACCGAGCAGACGTATCGCCTGATGGTAAGCGATTACCGCCGCCCATGGACACCTGCAATCACTAGAGGCGTCACAAGTGCGTTGCCGGCCTTTAGGGGATAGGGAGGGGAGATAGAGGGAGGTGGTTTGTATTATGAGCCTCCGGTATATGAGTGAGGACTCACTCGGTGAAACACAGCGCAAGCACTATTTCACACCGGTTTTCTGTGAGGCCGTGGTATCACTCCGGTCGAGCCGGCCCATTCATGCTGAAGCGTGGCTCTCCCACGTAAATTAATTTTAACAGCATATCTCCTGGCATCAACCTATAACATAAATTATTTACGTTTTTATTCAGTAAAGAAAATATATTTTCCACTTTCACAGCACATTTTTCATATAAAGTAAATGTTGTCATCACAAGGAAGCTGCCTACGAGTTTATTTCACAGCTTCATTTTCCAAATCCTCTTGATTCCGGTCAATGCGGCCAAAGCTACGGGCAGGACCAGTTTATTCTATAAAAGCAATTGTACTGTCACATCCAAAGCACTTTGAAGACACTGCGACCCCGAACATTTTGATAACCACAAATACGTGTTTCGCGTTACAAGGGTATAGCGCACTCAACCGCAAAACAATGACAGCAATATACCAAGTTCGAATACTTAGTGTCTGTTTGGCCTACCTTCGTCATTGGACTCTTAAAGCGTGCGGTTAAGATTTCGGCACCTTTTGATTTCAGTACTTTAATCTATATTTGGGTAACTAGTTTGGACGAATTTCTGGCACGTTGTTTTAATAATAATAATATAATAATAATAATATCTTTATTTCGGAAATACATCCATAATGTGTTAGTATACAATATATCTTAAGAACTATGTTAGTACATGTAATTTACAATGATATTTAAATAGTGGACTGTCACTTCTGTCTGCAATGACACTCAGGAGACGGTTAGGGCTACCACGTATCCTCTGCAGCAGTGAAGCCGCTCGCTTTCGCCTGATCGCTGCAAAATCCTCTATGTGTGCATCGGCGAACATGCCAGAAGCACTGCAGCACCGTGGCAGCCCCAACAGCATCCTGAATGCATTGTTATATTGGACCCGAAAAGCACTAATGGTCTTCTGCGTACAATTTGTCCAAAGGCTACACGTGTAGAATGTCTGACAGTACGCTTTAAAAAGCGTCAATTTTACATCACACGAGCAACGTGCAAACCTTCGCACAAGCATGTTGCTTCTGACAGCAAGTGCTCTTCGTTCCCGTTCGACATCCAACTCATCCTTCATGTTTGCCGTTACTATGTGTCCCAGATATTTAAACTGTTGAACACGATTCAAGACCCCGCCAGCTAATGTAAACGAGGGTAGCCAGTTTGTAAATTTTTCACCGAATATAAGAACTTCGCTTTTCTTGGCGTTGTATCTTAAGCCGTGCTCAACAGCATAACTCGAGTATTTTTTTTTAGAGTATATAAATATCCAGACCAATACCTCGGTCAATCAAGGGAAACAAATGACCCCACAAACACATATACAAACAGATATCGGAGACATAGACCTTCATCACCAGTCAACTTCATCATCATATCAGCTCGAGATGATGATTAGTGAACTCAATATCAATATGAAAATCATCAGCACTTGCCTTGAAAGTATTAGTTAAAATTGGGAATCCTTAAACAACATGATAATCTGATAAACATTATTCAACGCCCACAAAATTATCTTTATATCTACTTATTCAATATAGTGTAGTTGCCATTTAAATTAATTAAGAATATGATTCGCGGTCAAAAGCTGCTGATACCAACCATTTTCAGTCAGCAGTGAACTGTAGGTAATTAAGTTATTTATTGTGCGTGAGGAAATTATAAATTGGCGCAAGCTGCGCTCTGAAATCATTATTGGGCAATCTACCCGCTTGCCCATTTATGCATACGTTAAGTAATGTGTTAAAACACCACACTGCCATACAAATGACGGCAGATACAACACAGGCAACAAAATGTTAATGTTAATGATTCAATTTACAAAGAGTTAAAGAAATGAAATCTGAGTAAATGTCTAAATTAATATACAATGACAAACTACGGTGACACGGAAGAATAAAATCGTATTCATTACACAAATAATATAATTCTGATCTTACTAAATCTTAAATTTATCTATGTCTAGATGTTTACCGATATATATTTTCTATCTATCTATATCTTGTCCGATTTTATATTTAGCACTACACTAGTTTAAAGAGCTCTGAGTAGGTACATACAAATACAGCCGTTTTAGTGAGTATAATTCCACTCATCAATAAACTATTAAATTTTATTTAAGAATAAATAAATAGAGGGGTTACTGAAAAGTTCGAGTTATTATTTTCAGTCTTTCTTTTACAATGAGTAAACGTATTACTATTGATGCTTGTTGAGATATGTATTATGTAGGTATGTATATCTAAATGTTTGGATTTTGTTACAACGAGTTCATATAAACAGTTGCAATACAGACCTTGTGAGCTACACACGCGTTTTATTTATACGCCAACTAAACAGACGAAATTCAACCTTATCATCATTACAACATGGTCCATTCCGAGCCGCATTCAATTTAAAAGAACCGATTGATCGAAGATAAGTTTTTCTATATGAAGATAGTTGGCGAATACAAAAGACGACCGACCGCTGTTATACAAATTGCAGTTATATGGTGTATTGTGCATTCCTGTGGTTACAATAACGAAGTGAACGTTTTAAACGCATAAGATTAACTTTCATTATGGAGTCAATTGAACAACAAGTGGAACTTTTAGAACATTTGTCGAATAGTATCGTGAAAACGAAAACAAACTTTAAAAAGTCACCTAAGTCAAGAATTACAATAGGTTATGTGGAAGCAAGACTACAGTGCGTAGAAGACTATTGGAATTCGTATCAAAATAGTTATCAAAGTTTATTGAAGAGTACTAAGAAAGAACAAAGGAATACTATTGACTATTTTACGCAAGATTTATACAGTCAGTGTGAAGAAACTTATGTAGATTTAAAAGCAGATATTAAAGACACGCTTCGATTATTAAAAATGAATGTAGAAACAGTGGGAAACTCGGCACAAATATCAGCATCATATACAC
The DNA here is from genome assembly GCA_905220595.1 of Spilosoma lubricipeda. Taxonomy (NCBI): domain Eukaryota; kingdom Metazoa; phylum Arthropoda; class Insecta; order Lepidoptera; family Erebidae; genus Spilosoma; species Spilosoma lubricipeda. The sequence continues at coordinate 9,077,615 of HG992285.1, read as the reverse complement.
AGAAGGAAAGTTCTGGCAGCGCAGAGGTCAAGCTTCCGAGAATAAATTTACCTACATTTTCGGGGACTTATGAGGAATGGCAATCATTTGAAGATACATTTACGGCGTTAATATCGAACAACAAATTATTGAGTAACGTACAGAGGTTTCATTATTTGAATTCGTGTTTATCTGGCGAGGCAAAAAACACTATTAAACATATTCAAGCGACAGAACAAAATTATGAGAAAGCTTGGGAGACTTTAAAAAATAGATATAGCCACAAGCGGCTTATAGTTAATGCGATATTAAAAAGATTATTTACATTTAAAAAGGTTAACACCCAATCACCAAGCCATTTAAAGACACTGATTGATACTACTAAGGAGTGTTTAAATAGTTTAGAATCTATGAATATTTCAACATCTACTTGGGATCCTATGATCATTTATATTACCGTGCAAAAATTGGATTATGACACACACAAAGATTGGGAATCCCATGTGAGTCGTGAGTATCAAACTGAACTACCTACTTTACAAAATATGATTACCTTCTTGGATAGTAGAATACACACATTAGAGTTAACCTGTTCGCCTTCTTCAAGCTCTCAAAAATCAAATAAGATGATAGAACGTTCGTGTCATTCGTCAGCCGTAAATATCATTTGCAAGTTATGTAAAGGCCAGCATCTCCTCTGTCACTGTAAAGAATTTGTGAAACTTGAACCAGAGAAGAAAAGTGAAGTCGTCAAAAGCAATCGATTATGCTACAACTGCTTGTCACCAGGCCATCCAGTGTATTATTGTAAGCAGAAGACTTCTTGTAAAATATGTGGAAAGCGACACCATTCACTGCTTCATAGCAAGAAGAGAGAAGATTTTCAGGAGACAGAGAAGAACGCAAAAACACCTGAAATCTCAATGCACACGGTGAATGAACAACAAGAAAATCTTCTGGATGAGTCAATTATAGTGAACTTCGCACACAAGCAAAGAAGAGCGTTATTAGCAACAGCGTTAGTTCCGGTCCGGAGTAAGTGTGGCCGTGAGACTACGCTAAGGGCACTAATCGATCCTGGCTCACAAGCGTCATTTATAAGCGAGAATGCAACTCAACTCATTAGACTAAAGAAAACTCCTGTCCAGTGCTCAATCACAGGAATTGGTAGCACAACAACTCCAGTGCGTTATGTGGTACAGTTGGAGATATTATCACAGTATGATACTCAATTCAGTCTCCCTCTGAAAGCATATGTTTTAAAATCACACATAACATCAAAGTTGCCCAGTTCTACAATAAAACCACAATCAGATTGGTCACACTTAGAAGGTCTAACACTAGCAGATCCACAATACTACATGTCAAACAGGATTGATCTATTGCTTGGTATTGATGCATACACTGAGATTCTAAGAAACAATTTTATAAAAGGGCCACCAGGCTCACCGTCAGCCCAGGAGACAAGCTTAGGGTGGATTTTGTTTGGAAATATTTCTAAACATGAACACACTACTCAAGAATTAACAGTAATGCATCAACAAATAGATATGGATAATCTATTAAAAAATTTGTGGAGCATAGATGAATCAGCTAAACGTACATTTACCTTTGATGAGCGCGTCTGTGAAGATATTTATAAAACCACACACAGTCGAGATTCAGATGGAAGATATATTGTTAAATTACCCTTTAAAATAACACCTCAAGAAATAGGATCTACTAGAGATATAGCAATGAAGAGATTAGAACACTTAGAACGACGATTAGAAAACAAACCTAAATTAAGAGAAGAGTATAGCAAGGTTATGGAAGAATACATACAGCTTAATCACATGGAGAAGGTCCCAAAGGAAGAGATAAATAAAGTGTCAATTTATCTACCACATCACGCGGTGGTACGAGATAGTGAAACTACGAAGGTGAGAATTGTCTTTGACGCGTCATGTCAAAGTTCAAAAGGTAATTCACTCAATGATTTACTATTAGTCGGACCTCAATTACAAAAAGATATAAGAAACTTAATTATGAGATGGCGTTTAAAGAAGATTTGTTTTATAGCAGATATTCAGAAAATGTACCGTATGATATTGGTCACAAAAGAAGACACAGACTATCAACGATTATTATGGAGACAGAATCCTACTAAAGAAGTTGACACCCATCGACACTGCTGACACTGAATTAGAAATATTAACTCCTGGACATTTTCTCATCGGAGAAGCCCCTGTTACTATACCAAATCCAGATTTAAGAGACGTTCATATTAATTATCTGTCGAGGTGGCAGCTTTGTCAGAGGATGGTAGCTATTTTCTGGCACCGTTGGCAAAATGAGTATCTGACACGTCTACAAACTCGACAAAAATGGATGAAGAAGCAAAAAGAGTACGACATTGGTGATATAGTTCTATTAAAAGAGGATCAATTACCACCGGGGAAATGGGCCCTGGGTCGTATTGTCGCTAAACATCCAGGAGAAGATGGTCTTACCAGAGTTTATAGTATTAAGTATAGAAATAGTATCATACAAAGATCTTTGTCAAGAATTTGTGCATTGCCAATAGATAAGGATTGATTTTTATTAAGTTTTAATCTGTACTTTATCACACTTAATTTTATATTATGGTTACTATCATGTTAGCTGAGTATTTATTACTAAGTTGAAGCTTACAATATTTTTGTTAATATTTACTTACAGTACCCATTTTAGAGTATCATACCTTATTGTTTAAAAGTCATTGCTGTTGTCTACAAGTTACCTTGAGACATTCTAAGTTCCGTTATTTTTGTATTAATTTAAATCACATACTGTCACTATTGCTTAAGTTACCGATATTCATAGTTTTATTTTTTTTAACATTATTCTTTAGTAAAGGACTATATCCTTTGGTGGGCGGTATGTTGAGATATGTATTATGTAGGTATGTATATCTAAATGTTTGGATTTTGTTACAACGAGTTCATATAAACAGTTGCAATACAGACCTTGTGAGCTACACACGCGTTTTATTTATACGCCAACTAAACAGACGAAATTCAACCTTATCATCATTACAACAATGCTACTAAAATACATGAGTTACTGTTTTATCAACTTTAAAGTCAGTAACTAGTAAAATTCTTTAAATAGCTTGTAAATTCCTTTTTATAGACATAATATTATGTAAAAATCTGTGTTTGTATCTTTAAAAAAATACATATTTACCTACATCCGACTAACTTACACTTAAACCCAGATGTATAGAATATGCATAGCATACGAAGAAATCCAGTGTTGGGCGACCAACCTCTATTGCGTACTTTATTCAATCTAATTTAAATAAACGAATTTTATCCCCAAATTCATTAACAAAATAACTACACCAATTTATAGCTCACATTAGCGTTTTGTTAAAAGCCTTATATAACCTTGCGTGGGTTTCAAAGGACCCGGTTTAAATTTTCACTCCTTAATTGAAAAAAATGTTTAGCTACACAACGCTTAAACGACTATGTCACAGCATAGAGGTTGGGCAAACTGAATCAATTTGCGAACCGCCTACACCCTGTGCACTAATTGATTTACTTTGGAACAAGATACCTGCTTCAATTAAAAATCGCTTCCTTTAATTGATAATAACTGGAGCCAATAAAGTGTGTAGGGCAATAAATAAACAATCCATCAAACGGTGGTTTAGGTTACGTTTTAAAAATCTTTATGGTTACGACTGGCTCAGTTTTTTTATGGAATAGATTGGTATTTTAATCACAATAGCGTGTAACTGCTAGAATAAATATTAAAATAATTCAGACATCTTACACATAACGCCGTCTAGTCCGAGTAGTAGTCTAGTCAGAGTTTGTGATAAGGGTACTACATTTATACTTTTTGGTAAATACATGCATATTATATATAAAAACACCCAAACTCCGAAGCAAACATTTGCAAATCATACAAAGATATGGTTCGACCCGGGAATCCTCAAATACAGCAGTCGCGTACGCTACCACTGCGCCACAGAGGCAGTCAAATGAATCATCGAATGCTATTGTTCTATCAAGTTAAATGTATACTGTACTTCAGAATGTACCTAAAGTTACTAAGCGAAAATATATTTGAAACATTTTTCGATAAATAAAACAACTGACAAACGACTCTCTGTAGTTACGCAAACACACTTATCGGAATAATAATATTATAACAATAAAACACAAAAACAATAAAGCTGAAATACAGACATTTTTGTCCAGCCGCTTTTTCGTGAAAGCAAACTACATTTATTGGTTTCTGTTTGTTTTTTACAAGTCTTTCAGATATCAAATTGACAAAATATATGTTTTGCGAGCAGGGAACACCATATTTCCCAGTCACTGAAATAACGTTCATCTAGCGAACTAAAATATAGACCAGAGCTATATATTTTACGAGTAAACCGAGCTTTGATTTTCGCTGGTTCTCTTTCAAAGTCGGCGTGAAATTAGTCTCGCCACACTCGGTCTAAATTCGAACAAAATAAACTGTGGGAAAACTTGTACATGGTCGGGAAGTGCAACAAAATATTATTACATAAATTGATAGCGTAAGATGTACTTTGAACGTTATGGTCGAAATTTTTAATTTATTAGAGAATTATTATTTCAAATTCCTACAATTTTTTACACACTTAAAACAGTTTTGGAAGTAACTCTTATGTTAGACGGCCTCGGTGGCGTAGTGGTAGCGTAAGCGAATGCTGTGCTTGAGTGATGTTTGCCTACTGTTCATTTGCTTGAAAAAGACGGCGATGTTAGTTCAGCTAAATTTCATAATAAAAATAGAAGAAAATGCCACTATCTATCTGTAAAAGAGGAATAGTCTAAAATAACGAAGTCTAGTTCGTAGTCGAGTTAGAACTTTGAACCAGGTGTTGAAGTGGTCAACAATATTTTGAATAACGATTTTAACAAATAAAAGGCTTGAAGTGATGGAGAAATATAAAGAAATAGGTCGTCGCCTTTTGCTGTAGCATGTATTTAGATACTGTTTGATACGAGAAGTTATTACTAAAATACTAAATATTATGTTTAATACAATCTATCTTCAGGTCTTACGTATGTAAGTAGACCTGTATCTTCACACACTGCCGCTAAAATCGTTAATATCCTAGCGGCTTTTGAATTTTCCAAAATCAACATCCTCCTATTGTTTCCTTCATTACCTTCATTTGATAAATTGCGCGAAGATATTAATTAATAAAGCAAACAAAGACGGCGAATATTGAACACTGGATTCACTTATAAAATTGACGTAACAAAACACAATATGCTGGTTTGATTAAAATAATATCATCTAACTTGTAAATGCCATACTTTTCCTTCGATACCGTAAAGTTTGATTCAACTTTTTACCTAGTTCAACGTTAGAAAAAGTAAGGCAGAAGCTTTAAAGGACAAGAATAGTCTCCCTGAGATAATCAAGAGCATTGGATCCATGCAAGCGAAAAGTCTAATCGAGTGATATTTTACAAAACCTTAGTTAAAACTGCAACTATCCAGCTCATTCCATTCTCTAAACTGTTATTTGTTGGAATGGAAGGCGTTTTAAGTAAAATAAATTACCTGTTACAAGATGAGAGTTTGTGACCGAGCGGGGATCAGCGCGGGCGAACGTTACGGAAATGAGAAATGAATTGTTCGATCCCCCCGATCGAGCCGTGTGTTCCTCGCCTTACCGACGCTGACAAAACTATCGTGTTTTACTAAAGTATGAACATTATCTGAAAAAGTGGAAATATTTTTAATAGCGCTGCAATATCTGTCAGATCTTTTGAATCGTTCATTACTGTTTAAGTTAATGGGAGGAAAGTTTTTACATTTATGCATCGTAAGGCTTCATAATTGTTTAAAAGCCTGTAATGATGCTTCGACGTAAAATTTATTAACATATGAATAATATATATTTATCCAACGGCTACAGTCACTTTGCAACATTGATATTTTGGATGTTTTTTCTTAAAATATATCGTTATAAATCAAAATCTTTTTCAAATCTTTTCAGTTAAGGCATATAATAAATAATGACTCACAGTCTCTCAATTCACAAACAAAGATTTTACTTAAAAGTATATTCGAATTAAGTTTGTGATCAGTCAGTAAAATATTAAGTTGAGAATACACCAAGAGTTGAATAAAAACTTAACAAAAGTTATTTGTTGTTTGATGTTCGACTTTATATAAGAGTTTGGTTAGTCTCAATGAAAGTTAAGGGTACATTACTTATAGATAACAAAGAAGCACTTCTTAGATTTATGCTTAAGTAAATTGAAGATTAAAATATGCATGTACTACTGAAGAAAAATTGCCAATGATACTGAAATACTTAGTTTTGAACCTTTCACACTCACTTAAAACTTTGGATAAAAAGTCTTAAAGAAATTCAATGTTAGTCAATTCCTTTGTCGTACTTAATGCTGCGAAAGCAATTATGACTGGGAAATTATAGTCCCTTACTATCGCATAGTTTATAACTGACTTTTCCATTTTGTAAGTAAAGAAAAATCCTTAGTTAGTTTTTCCTTTGTTTGTAAATAAAACAATAAATATAATAGATGTTACTATTAACGAGCTCTAGTTTTATTAATATTTTTTCCTCATCTTCAACGGAGTTTTATTGTTCTCAATAATGTAAAAAATGACGACCAAGTGTAGACCACTGGGCGACTAATAGTACAATATAGGACACAGTTCAAATATATCAAAATATCACAAAAATGTGTGTGTCAGGCCATGGATAGAATAGGGTTCCGTAGTCACCATAATAACACGTGGATTTAGAATTTAAGCGTGATTGATATTTATTACTATGAATAATGTTTACTTTTATTATTTCGTTATTTTTGTACGAAGTTAAGCGCTTATTACAAGTAAAGCCTTTATGGCTTCTGAACTAACAAAGTTATGGAAGCCGTTATAATTTACTTTTAAAGTTCATCTCATCATGAATTTTTTTCAGATTTTTCAAGCCAGCCGTTTAGCTTTAATTCATTGTTATGTTTTACGATTGCGACTTGAATTTCTTACGAATTGTTTTTGTGATACTTAAAACGAATGAGGGGCTTTATGAACGTGGGATTGAACTCGCTCTGTATACAAGACTACTGTTGTTTGTATTTGAATTTATGTACATTTATAAATGGATAAAAACAGACTGCGTTAATTGATATCTCAATATTACATGAATGGGAAATAAAGAACCTTATCAGTGCAAAACGTCAAAGATATTACATGTGGTATTCTTTTAACTGTTAAACTGTAAAAACATTTTTTTTTCTGATAACTCCAGCATTAGGAATATTTATGTGTCGTGACTGATTTTATAAACATAGATAAAATGGGCACAAAGTACACTCCGACTTAGAACAACAATCTGTGGATCAGACAAATTGTTGTCCTATGTGGGGCTTGAACCTACAACACTCAGCGTAGTAGAAAGCGGCGAGATCATCTCTTAAACCATGACGTCATCTGTGCAATAATTACACGTATTTGTATATATACATGTAATCTTGCCAAGGGTAATTTTTTGTTCAGCTGTAGACTATTAAAGGCTATTGAAAAAAAACTGAATCTTTAATTACGAAACGTGATTCTAACATATTGTTTCACCGAATGTTATATTTTTGTTTACTCGATACCCAGTTATCAAAACAAGCGTATGAGCACATATTGAAGTAAAATTGATGGCCATGATTCGGCCGAAGCTGGTTTGAATTTTTATTGAATTTGAGCTCGCTGGCATCAGCTCAAACACTACGTTAGCAGAATTAAATTATGGTAGCGCCAATTACAGCCGTTTTTGAACCGCATGATGGCCGATCGCCAATTTAAGCGCTTATGGAGCCAGTTTCAGTTATAACACGATTTCAGTGCTCCCTACGTATAGGTGAATCGTCTGGGTGATATGAACTATTATCGATATAATTCAAGGAGCTTCGGAGAAGTTTATTTCAGAACAATAACTGTTTTGTTTTACCATTAACAACTTGTTTGATTGTATTTATCAAGGTTAAATGTTACTTTTAAAGTTATGTATTTCAAAAAAACGTTGGCCTATAGTCCCTTGACTTGAGAACAAAGATCTGTCGAAATACTAGCACTAAGTGTTAAACATCAAGCGTAACGAACTCCGCCACAACTTTCTTGGTAAACGGTTATTTTAATTTTTATTTTCGTTGCTTCTTTTGTTTGTGAGTATTAACAACGTTTTTACTAATCACCGCTTTTTCATTAAGCGTCGGTAAGCGTAATATCAGATGCCTTTGATAAAGTATTTCTTTGCTGACTTAAATAAATGTAGCTTTAGATTCAACTAAAATTATCTAAGATTTAATACTACTTTTGAATGTTAAAACTACTTATCCCTACGTACATATTTATATCTCAGCTGCTTCACTCTGCTTTAACTTTTAAGAAATTACTGCATTAAGTGTTAACTTTCTTGAAATTTCTGAAGGAATCAGAAAAGTGCAGAAATGGGTTTCTTCTAGTACGAGCAAGATTTTAGTAAAGCTATGATAAAGTCGTAGCATCAGAACTTTTTATAAGCTATTCGTTTAACAAACTTTATTTTATAGATAAGAAGACGGGCTTCTTTCTCATAAATAGCTCGTTTCTTTGATATAAAACTTGTAGCAATAAATTGCGGTGAAAACAAAGACACAACACTTGAAGTTGTTTGTTTTTGTTCATCCATACGTATTTCCACACTTCTCATACATATCTAGGTCACTTCTGTTGAAGAGAAACAGAATTTAAATAGAAGTCACTGTTACGGTGAACGCGTCTCGTAGAAATTGCATTCCATTGTACAAGTACAAGGCAAGGAATATTCGCGAAAGGTGTAGATGTTCCTAGTGTTATATATATAGAAGGTTCTTTAAATACAATGAAGGCACACGGATCTAATTAAATACAGAAAGATGTGAAAGTTCATTATTTTACAAAAGGATGACCGTTTTTGAAATGTTATGCCTTTATTAAAACTCAAAGTACATAAATTCTAAGTTAACTAAAACCGACTTAATTTACTTAGAGATTATCTCTTTCTATCTTCTACAAAATATTTTTGTCTGAAATGTTGGAACAACTAATTGAAATTCCAATAATAAACAGTAATATTCATTTTAATCAGTTATAAGTATTTATATAGACCGATCGAACTGATAAAAGATTAAATCACATTAAATTTAATGTGAAAGAGATCAATAAAAGTCAATTTGAAGAAATAATAATAATAACAATTATTGCACCAAAAAATCATCTGTTGTACTTAAAACTAGTTAAAGTTATAAATCGAACATAAGATAGCCTCCGTTGCTAAACTAGGTAGATACCTGTATTTTAGCTAATGGCGTCATTCCCCCACAGGAATTTCAACTTAACTAGTATTTATTTTAAAACAAACTTTACTACATCTAAAATAAGAAGAACAAAATGAAAAGTGTAACGTGAATCTCTGTCTGTATGTGGGTATAGGTATACGTGGAAATGTGTAAATTTACTTAGGAGTACGAGTATCTGTGTATACTCTGAATTGATAGGACTACTTAGCTTTTAACATAAAACTGAGAAAGAACAAGATAGAACGGTATTATGCACCAAATTTAACATATTAAGAAGTAGATCCTTCAACTACGTGTTGAACTTCGATGAATGAGAATAATAAAATCGAATGGAAGCATTACGAACAACTTTATCCGTGCACCTAGCTGGAGCATTTCCTATATCGTTAATCAAATCAAGTGTTCAATGATCCGATGAGCTGTGAAGGGGACTAAGGTACAAGCAGTACGAAATTTCCCTCACTGAATCGTTAATGATTTTCCCCAACAATATTTTTTTCTTTAAGAACCAATGAATTGCTAACACGACCAATTTATCACAAATCTACTTTGTCTGTTTTTATTAGAGACGATAATCTTTCATTTCGAATTTCGTTTGGATTTGTCATTTATTGTTTGTTCTGAAACAAATGTTATTTGCCAAAACTAATTCAACGTTTTGTTTCAGTTTATGCTCATTTTATAAAATACATACTTTATCAAAGTTTTCATTTATTTATCAGAAAGTTTCAAAATACTGTCTTCTTTTAATAACATGTAAATATTAAGTTTCACAACATTCAATACTTTACAACCTACAAACACATGAATATATACCTTAAATGCTGCTAATTATTTTGTATTCATTGTATAAAAATCACATTCTATAAAAGCAATTTCAAGTATTTAAGTGAATATTTATTTACAAACAATTTCATACAGGATGTATTTATTAACTTAAATTTTGTATTAGAATAATTTTTGCAGATAAATAATTCTTTGAAAATAATTAGTTATTGTTTCAAAACATCAACGTTATAAATATATCAACTTCAAAATATATAGTTGATACCTGCAATTTCAGGTAAATAGGCAGTCTACATGTTCGTCCACCTCAAATGCTCGCAGATATGAGGTGGCAAATGCCAAGCTCTGAGAACTTTGACTTCTCGAATACTTGCATAGCCTGTGTGCCCCGCCATCCCTATCCAACCGCAACCTTCCAGTTGACAATGTTAGTCTTGCGCCGACATTCAGACTATGTGAATTATCCTTTAACCACGACTATGAAGCATAAATTATTGACACCGCTTCTATGAGAGGAATTCGATGGAACAAACTAAAGACAAGCGAAACTATTTTGAAAGTTATTGTATGCGCTGGAATATTATGCTTATCTATGTTCGCTTAAAAGTATTTCACTATGCAGACGGGAAGCGGAAATTTGTTTAGTATAATATTACAAGAGTGTTAATAGGAACGTAATCAACAATATTTAAGATTTACCCGGGTTGTGTTAAAGTGCCGTAAAAGAATAGCCATAAAAAAAACAAAGTACCAAACAAATCCTTATTAGAAATAAAGCTTTCGAGTTCAAAATGGCTATTTAAAAGAGAGAAGGGTTCGACCAAGGGCGAATTTAACATCAATTTTTAGGAAAAAAATATCCTAACCACTTAGCGGTAAAGGCGTAGCTCACGGTTAATGCACTGTACAAGGTACATTAGTATTCCGTCTATTGTCTTCCTTTTTTCGAATGGACAGATGCCTTTGGCCTCTTCCGGCCTTTATAGCATCACTGGGCTTAAGCAGGCGAGCACTTAAAGAGCTCAGTCTGTAAAAAGCAAAGAAGTAACAAGATGTCTAATGGTACTAGGTATCTTAAGCCTACTAAGCTACACACAGAAGATCAACGTAAAATGATAGGATGCCCAATGATGCAGAAGCATCACATAGTGTGGGTCACAATGCATTTTCTGCATTCGCAATGAGTATGGTGACCACCACTCTTGGATTCTACTTATGCTTTCTATCAGGCAAAGTAGAGTCATTTTGGGAGGCCGATACATAAAAAAAAACTTCTTGTGTTATATTGCAATATTTCTATATGCATAAAAATATTACTTATCGGATTATATTCATAACTAAACATACTTTAGCCCATTGCTGTCCACTGCTCAACGAAGGTTCTTTGTCAATATCACGGTGCACATCAGTCTGACTGAAGATATTTATTGTTATTATTTTTTTTATTTTACAGATAAAATAAACAGAATCACAATCTTTGTCCCCCATTAACCTGGTTGATGGTTTGACTGGTGGAAATTATGAATGACATGACCTGCCCACTTCCACTTCTAGTTTAACACCAATATGTATTTTCTATTTTCCAAAGTCTGGAAAGAATATCAGTGCTTCTGATCTGTTATAGGGTAGTTGACACCTTAGTCAAATCCGTTACTTTTTATCATCTGTCAAAACGATAACTTTTCATGAAAAATGAACTAAGAACTGGCTTGTGATGTCACTGTTTTACACTACTCAATTGAGCAATATATTACAATGTTTATTTGGTTAAAATTTGTAATAGAAATGAAAAGCTATAATAAGTATATTTTTCGAGACGTTTTGTGACATTCGTTTTAATGAAGGAGACATCAGTATTTATTTATGATACAGTCAACTACCCTATTATATTTTATCACTAGCTTTTACTGCGGCGTCGCTCGCATTTAATAAAAAGTATCCTATGTTACTTCTAATACCTCGAAGAATATGTGTACAAAGTTTTATGATGATTGGTTTAGTAGTTTACGGGTGAACGCTAACAAACAAACTTACATTCACATTTATAAGATTAGTATGATTACTATTCATTTAACAAATACAACACAGTTTCAGGAGAAAAGAGGGCACCTTCTCAATTTATTTATTTCTATTGTTACATACGCCTTTCGCAAACAATAATTCCAATTGTAATTTCACCTTCAAACAGCACAAGTTCATTATATAAATAACAAGTTGTAACCAAGGACCGTATTATAGCTACTTTTATGATGTTTACTACCAGATTAACAAAATAAATTAAATAAATAAGTAAATAGCGAAATGTTTACTATTTAACAATGAATTTCATGGCATCAAATGCCCTTTGTTTATGCTGTAAAATAAATATCAGTGCTTACGGCATCCAATAGCACGTATACAAACTTTTATTGAATCCGCTCAATGTACTTTGGCATTGGCGCAAATGCGATCGTTGTTGAATTAAATAATGAAAAGTCAGTTATCCACTGGTTTTAAACGGGTGACTGGCAAAAAGCCAATAGTTACATCGTACCACCTATACTTTTACATCTAATAGACATTTTTTAGTCAGCACCAGATGGTGGTTGTGGTATAAATCGTTGTTCAAAATGTTGTGTGGATTCCTTTTCATTTTTTTGTAGTGGTTACTCTGTTTTTCTTCTAGGATTGCGTCGCGATATCCATATACCAATACATGAGTATAATCACGTTAAATTTTGCATTGAAATAGTCAGCAAAATATGAATGTTTCAGTACATCTCTGCATACTACTTTGAGAATATAGAGGTAAAAGTGACAAAGTGTACGACTATTTATTCTAAAATTGGAAGTGTATTTTTTTAATAAATTAAATAATATAACAAAAATAACTTAACACGTGTCGATTGAATCAAACTAGACAACTACCGTTACAATATGAATAAAAAATTATTTGTCTCAAATATCGCTCATGGCGATTTCTTCCAAACAACCTTAGTGTGGATATTGGATTTTTATAATTTGAGGCAGTTTATACATTAAAAACACACCATTACGTAAATATTCGAACAATACATAAATTTAAAAAAAAATGCACACATATCATACATAAATACCTACATACATGTAGACTTTAATGCACACATAATTATCTATACTAATATATAAAGCTGATGAGTTTGTTTGTTTGTTTGAACACGCTAATCTCTGGAACCACTATTCCGATTTGAAAAATTCTTTCAGTGTTAGATAGCCCATTTATCGAGGAAGGCTATAGGCTATATATAATTACGCTAAGACCTACAGGAGCGGAGCAACAATGAAGAATATTACAAAAACGGGCGAAAATTATCACGCTACGGGCAATAGGAGACGCAAACGAGGTTGCGTGTGTCGGCTAGTCATACATAAATACATACATATATATAGACTTTAACATAAGTTATGTTTAATGGAACCAATATTATTCATAATGACAGATAATAATTCTTCACCAGGTTTTTAAAAACTGACACGGTTTTAGCTTTTCCGATGTTCTCCGGCAAGCTGTTCAACAGTCTTACTGCTTGCACAGTAAAAGATTTGTCAACAAACTGAGGGGAGTGTTGTGGCATTTTTAATTTTAAATCGATCAAAATCACGACACCATCAAAAACTGGTCCAGCAAGTTCGGCTTGGGCGTGAACCCGTCTAAATGTCAGGCGATCTTCATAGGGAGCCCAAGAATGATATGTAGAATTGACTATGACGCCATCTCAGATATTATTTTTGATGGTTCGGTATTGCCAGTTAGTCAATCGGTCAAGGACTTAGGTCTGCACATAGACACAACCTTGAATTGGCAAATTCAGGTAACCAGCGTCAGTCAAAAGGTCACGAATATCCTGCGTGGCCTCTATCGACTAAAAAATTTTCTCCCGATAAAAACCAAGACCATGCTAGTGCAGGCTTTAATTTTCCCAGTGATCGACTATGGTGATGTGTGTTACCTCGACCTGAATGCAGATCTCCTCAATAAACTAGACCGGCTTCTCAACAATTGCATTCGATTCATATTCAATTTACAAAAATACGATCATGTATCCGCTTATCGGACGGAACTGTCATGGTTACCAATAAGACAGCGCCGTAATGTACGGGCGTTGACCACACTGCACTCTCTTCTTCACTCTCCTAACTCACCAACTTACCTATCATCCCACTTACAATATCTTTGCTCCAACCATGACAGACATCTCCGCTCCTCCGATAATCTCCTCCTTCTTTGTCCTTCACATTCTTCCCGAATTATTCATTCTTCCTTCACCGTCCAAGCCGTAAGTCTCTGGAACACCCTCCCCTTAGATATTAGGTCGTGTACCAGCCGATCAACTTTCAAGATTAGAGTGCGCAATCACTATCGAGATTTGTTGACGGAGTCATCGCGATAATTTATCTGTCCATTTATCATTGTTTATGTATGAAAATATGTATGTATATATTTTCCCATATTTTAAATAAGTAATAAATATGTATGTATATGAAGAATGTATTTATGATACTTATGTTATAATAAGAACAGCTTCACTTAAACTGAACAATAATTCATTCTCACTTATTTCAATAATACACCTGCTACACACAGCTTTGCACCACCCAAAGGTCGACTGGAAGATAATGCCTAGGGCATTAAGTCCGCCTTATGCAATGTAATTGCAGGAAGAATAAATAAAATAAATAAATAAATATACAATATCCTAACCTCAACCGTTGGGCAGTGACCCGCCAGGCATGATCACCTCGCCTGGTCGGAGGATAGAACCCGTTCCGGTAGTTATAAGTTCTCTTAGGATTAAACTATTAAATAATAATAATAATAATAAATATTATTGGGACAGAAACATCTTAACAGATAAAACTATTCACTACAACCGTCCAGATATAACAGTACACGACAAAATCACTAAATCAATTTACATCATAGACATAGCAGTCCCGAACAGTCATAATCTTCAGTCCACTATTTCAGAAAACTCTCAAAATACCAAGACCTGGCAATAGAACTCAAAACCCAATGGAGAGCTCACACAGTACACATAGTTCCAATAGTTCTTTCATCAACAGGCATAGTACCTAAAACTCTCACTCAAAATCTTGAATTACTTCACATGCCGTCACACTCTATTTATTTGCTCCAAAAAGCCACCATACTCAATACCTGCCGCATTACTCGTAAATTTCTAACATCTTCATCTATATCATCCACTTACTCGATTTAACGTATCATGCTTGGCTGTGGCCCGCATGACACGTGTTTAACCCCTCTAAAAAGGGAGATAAAGGAAAAATCTAAATAATAAATATCATCTTGTGAACTCAGAGGTGCCATACTACAGGTATGTGCCCGACCCAGTTCTCGAAAATGGTCGTGCTACGTTATATTGGGATCGATCTATTATCACAGACAGGACTATTGTTGCCAATAAGCCTGATATTGTGGTGATAGATCGATTGGAGCGCCGCGCAATGATTGTCGATATTGCCGTTCCACATGACGAGAATCTCGTGAAAGTCGAAAAAGAAAAACAAATAAAATATTTGGATTTATCTCACGAGATTGTCGATATGTGGAATGTGGATTCGACGATCATTGTTCCGATAGTCGTATCTGCTCACGGATTAATTGCCAGGAGCCTCGACCAACACCTTAAGAGGCTCACGTTAGCGCTTCCCGGCAAGAAAAGTGTCACAACACATATTATGTACAAAATGACATAATCACAGCATTAAATAGCGCGTATTTCATTTGTCCGGCTGAAAAAATGTCGTTATTATGTTGCGCTTGGCTACCGCTAGATGGCACTAAGTTCTCTTTTTCACGGAGCCGTTTCTCTCCGAACACCGTCGTGAACAGTGTCACATTTGTGTTAATACAGAGTAGACGTTTACTGTGTCGCCAGAAAAGTGTTTTAACGTGTGATGTGACTTTTTATCGGTAAGTTATACATTCTAATATTCGAATTGTTACTAAAAAGGTGGCACAATCTGTGTTATGACTGTATTATTGACGAAAAAGCATTGTAAATATTGCCAGATCATACAAAAAACAGACATAACTTGTAAAGGGTCGCTTTTTTTACTGTTTCTGATCTATAATCGGGATTTAAGGAAATTTATAAAAACGCAACACATGTAATATCGTTTTTGTTGCAAACTTTTATAATAATCAGGAGTTATATGTTGTGTTCGGTCTTTTTTTCTGTATAAAATTGAACTCAATCTTAATGCCACATTGCGTATTTTATTTATTTAATAGTACTAGTCTTTACTAATTGTTTATTTTTTTAGGATCAATATGAATAATAATAGTCGGGCAGCATTGATATTACAACTGGCTAGCGAGAAATTAAATGAACAAAATATTTGTAATCAAAATGCTTTGAAAGACGATGATGCTTTAATGCAAGGTTAGTGTTTTATAATTATTATAGTGAAATATAAATAAATGTAATGTATTGCCCCGATATTCTAGTGGTTTATGTACCGGACTAGGGTCTTGGGTTCGATTCCCGGATCAAATAAAAAGTATTTCGAAATTTCTAACTTAGCTCTGGTTTGTAATCACCAACCGGCATTTGCTAAGCGTAGTGATTTTCCCAGATCCTATCATTGTAGTGATGACATGAATTCAATGATGAAGGTCTTTGCCTTGCAGAGGGACAGGCTGATTAGTTTACTTTTATGTATGTTTATCAGCTGCTTGATTACCATAATACAGTACGGAAGCAGACGGCCGCATGTCAGTTGTCCAGGGATACTTATTTATTTTGTTTTTTAGATCTCGACACAATGGCATCTACTTCAAAAAAATGTGAAAATAAACAGTACGAAACTGAAGATCAAAACATAATGCATACGCAATGTAAAAGTCCAAGTATTATTGAGGATATTAGAAAACCTTTTTGTACAGGTTTGTTAATAGTAGTAGAACTGATATTTAAATTGTACTCTTACTTTAAGGTTTGATAAATCAAATTACTCTCATTGTTTTAGATGGAAATACAACATCAGATAAAGAAAATGTTTATTTCGAAGACAGTGATGACAGTGTTAAAGACCCAAATTTTAAAACTGACTGTGGGTATAAGAGTTCTACCTCAGACAGTAGCGTTGGTCGCCTGACTATAAGAAAACGTGTTAAGCGGAATTCACCAATATTGTCGGAAGAGGAGCATCAAACGCAACCTTACGTAAATAATGGTGCACCAGAGAATTTGGCTGTGAGTTCTTCAACTTCTAAGAATATTCCACGACGCAAGCGGTCTATATCTTCTGATTCCTCTTCATCTACTTCCTCGTCGAATAGTAGCAGCAACAGAAGCCGTAGCAGCAGCAGCAGTATCAGCAGCAGCGATGCTATTTCTAAGTCTAGGTCACCTGAAACTCTCTGTAGTTCTAATGATGCAGTACTATCCTCTCTGCCATGTAACCAAGAAAGACACGTACCTTACAATAACGTTCTTGAGCAAGTTATGAGTCCAATACGTAAATCTAGCAAAAAACGTAAATCTTGTGTGAACGAATGGTTGTCAAATAAAGCTAAAATATTAAGAAACACCGGAAAATCTTACACTTCTCGTTCTAAGTCACAAAAAAAAATGTCTGAGAGATGCTTAAAACCTCCGTGTGGGGAGAAATGCAAATTAAAATGTACCCAAAAAATAAATTATGTTAATAGATCTAAAATATTTGAAAACTATTGGCAATTAGGAGACCTGGCTGCTCAACGTAATTTCATTCATAAGAACATGAAAGCGATTATTCCTGCGTTTAGATTTACCGGTAAAACTCAACCACGAAAACTGAACCACAGCTTTTATTTCCAAATTAATGAAGAGCCTATTCGAGTATGCAAAACTTTTTTCAGAGCAACACTAGATATTAATGATCGTGTCATCAGAACAGTTATTGAAAAATCTAAAGACGGTTTTCTTGAACAAGACATGAGGGGCAGACATGGCAATCATAGCAAAGTTGCAGAATCTATTCGCCAGGGTGTCAGAGATCATATCAATTCAATACCAAGAATGGAATCTCACTACATAAGAAAAAACTCGTCAAGGGAATATATTGATGGGGGAAAGTCACTTAGTGATCTTTATAGAGATTATAAAACCTTGTGTGACTCTAATAACGTGCCCTATGTAAATGAAACTTTGTACTCAAGAATTTTCAACGGTGAATTTAATATCAGTTTCTTCAAGCCGAAAAAAGACAGATGTGAACTTTGTGTACGTTATGAGAACGCCCAAGGTGATACGAAGAAAGTCCAGTATTTAAAACACATTGAAGAAAAGGACCTTTCCCGAATTGAAAAAGACGCTGATAAAAAAAGTTCTGGTCCAAATAAAATGATTGCAATTTATGATTTGCAAGCAGTCCTGCAACTTCCACGAGGCAATACATCTATTTTTTATTACAAATCCAAACTTAATACCTTAAATTTTACTGTGTCTCTAATTGGTGTTGATAAAACCGATTGTTTCTATTGGCATGAGGGAGAAGCAAACCGCGGAGCTGATGAAATTGGATCTTGTTTGTTCAAGTTTATTCAAAATAGTGTGGTAAATTACGATGGACCAGGCTTAGATCTAATATTCTATTCTAACAATTGTTGTGGTCAGAACAAAAACAGATTCATAATTTCGATATATAATATCGAATTCGATATAATATATGCGCTGTTAAAATTCCCTATAATAAAGTCTATAACACATAAGTACCTAATTACTGGACATACACAAAATGAAGCTGACTCTGTTCATTCAACAATAGAAAAACAAATACAAAGAAGACTCAGGTCAGGTCCAATTTATGTACCCAGTCAATACGTTGAAGCTATTAAATGCGCTAAGAAGAAAGGTAATCCCTACACCGTGACAGAAATGTCATCTAGTGATTTTTATTCATTGAAGCGTCTGTCTGAGGATATTGGGTTAACTACCACAAAGTCTTTTAAAATTACTGAGGTAAAGATTTTCAAACTGTCGCAGGACGATCCTACGAAGTTGTTGTTTAAAACCTCTTTTAAAGATCATCAGTTCTCCGAAACAGTTTTAACGCGAAAAAAAAATCTTAATGCAATATCCCTCAAACTCGCGTATCGATCTAAACCGAAACTCAAAGAAAATAAACTGAAGGATCTTTTGGATTTATTACAAAATAATCATATTCCACCGTTTTATGAGTCTTTTTATAAATCTCTTAAGTGAGTAATTTAGCTTTTTTAGTTGACTGTAAGTTCACGTAAAAAAAAATATTTTTACCTATAAAGAAGTTTGTGTTGATTTTTTTTCTTATTTTAAAAACATGTTAAAGAGAAGGTTTTAATTAGTTATTTTTTCTTATTGTAAGTGCCTAAATTTTATAAGTAAAGACAGTTAACCAATAAAAGTAATGACTTTTTATATTGTTACCGGCCAACAAGTGAATTAAGACTGGTTGTTAATTAGGCCAAAGCTAGTAATTTATAACTAATAAGTTATTTTTTGATGTTTTTATTTTATTTTAATGAGAAGTTTATAATTTGGTTACTTTTTCTTTATTTTTAATTAATATTGAAGACTTTTAATAATAAAAGTAATGATGATTACATACATTATAATGTGTATTATTTTTTAAACTACAGAAATTTTAATCGAAAAAAGAGTCGTAATATTCATCAAATTAAAGGTTTCTTAAAAGTTAGTTAAAAAAAAATTCAATTTTGCTATTAAATTTAAAGCCTTATAATAAATATATAAATAATCTATTTACACACCATATTTCAGCAATCTGACTATTATAGTTTTTAAATTATTGACGTCTAGATGAACTAAAAACTATTAAAGTTACATTTTCTCGAAACAGCTATTTTTGTATTCTGACACTTTTTTTGCCGGGAAGCGAGATGGCTCGATCAAGGGTCTGATGCAGAAGGCAGTCCTCCTTGACACGGCTCGTATTGTGAGGAGGTTCCTGTCTTTGGAGCCCTAACCACCGGTTTCTTGGTCCCTGTACCCGAAGTCGGTGGTCTACTATTTTTTATATTTTTAAATGTATTTGTTTTTATATTTATATTTAAAAATGTAATTAATGTGTATATAAATGAAATAAAGGAAATAATAATAATATAATTTATTTCTCATCACAGATGTATGCAGTACAGTGTAGATGCTTAATCTAAATATACATTTACAACAAACATTTGTGAGAGACTAGTGCCCGAGATAGGTATTTGAATACCT
Source organism: Spilosoma lubricipeda (assembly GCA_905220595.1). Taxonomy (NCBI): domain Eukaryota; kingdom Metazoa; phylum Arthropoda; class Insecta; order Lepidoptera; family Erebidae; genus Spilosoma; species Spilosoma lubricipeda. The sequence goes on along the minus strand of HG992285.1, from coordinate 9,057,245 downwards.
GTGTTACGGGTCACTACCGTGCGTACTATATGTACCGTGTATACATACATATGCATTTAGTAAAAAGCGGTTATTTTAATATTACAAACAGAAACTCCATTAATCCACACAATGTTATTGGACATTAGGTAAATTCGTACAACGGACACATAACACAAATAAAAACTAATATAAACAAAGTTAGAAGAAAAAGGAACATTAATTTTCTAATCCTATATCTTTACGAATCAACCAACAAAATAAAAACAGTATAACAAACTATTTAGTTTTTAAATTACTCATTCTGTTGGGTTTATATGGAACTTCAACTAATATAGTAAATTAGTTTAATTTTTAATTGTAAATTTGACATAAATCGCTTATTTAGTTACATATCAGATCTATTTTTATCTAAAATTAAGTGAATAGGCTATTCTAAGTTCTGACTGACGCTGAATTCGTTCAATCGAACTTGATCAAATAAAATTGCGACAGTTTTATTTGATCAAGTTTACCAACTTTTTTTAAATATCGAGTAACGTGATATTTTTAATTCTCTTTAATAGCCCATAATAGTTATTTAGTCTTAAATGCTAATCCTGTGTAAAAGAACTTTACAAAGATCTTTAGATTAGAAGACATACTATTTTGTCATTGGACACAGTAGCTAATAAATTAATTTCTTGAACATTTTTGTTCTAAATATATTCTAATATCGATTAAAACAAAACAAACATTTTGGCAACAGCACACAGCAACGCGGCACCATTTATTAGCCGTCATAAATCGCTTTAGCGGGTGTACTCGGTTTCAATTATCGTAACAAACTATTAAGCTTCTGTCATTAGCTTTACTAGTTATTTCAGCTGTCAATAGCTCTAAAGGTGACATTGTTAATGTTACAATACACTAATTTGAATTTGTCCCTAAACAACGTACAAGATATCACGGTCGCGGTCACAGGAAACAGGTGGTAATTAATTCTTTTGTTTATTTTCAACGAGAGAGCCAAAACAATTCTGGGTAAATTCTCGGGGATTCTGGGGAGAGGGACTAAAGAGGAATAACACGCTTGTGACGCTAGAGTTGCTAGAGTACACTTAGATAAGTGAAAGCCACTATCAGGTGACCCATCTTGTCGTTTGCATTTATGAACTGGTCTAGAACTTTCTTTCTTAGACACTTATAAAGTCATTGTTTCACACACTCACATATAGAAAACCTACTCATCTTTTCGTCAGTAAGTAAATTCTATTTTTAACCCACTCCAAAAAACAGAACGTTTCTCAATTCGACCATATATTTTATATTTTTTATCTGTGTTCACGGATAACTCCGCCGTTTATAAACCGATTTTGATGATTCGTTTTTTAATGGAAAGGAGATGTCCCAACGGTGGTACCATGATGAGGACATTAATATTTGATGATGGCATCCAAGAGAAATCGAGTCGAACCTTAAAGTCGGTTTTATTTTTGTTAAAATTATACTTGTACATTCTTCAGACTAAAAAACTGTGTTGGTTTTATTATTATATGTGCACATATATGTATATTTAAGTCTCGTTGCGATTTAAGCTCTCTGAGGAATAATGACTTTAAAGCGCGGGATGTTGATCGCTTCACAATTTATTTTTTGTAATTATGATGAAAAAATGATGTACTTAAGTTGTTGTAAAAAAAATATAGTTCTAACTTTTAGTCATGATCAATCATGATCAAAATACATTTATCTAATTCTGTTACTTAGGGCTCCCAAGGCGTGAAGTTCTTTGCGGTGCATTCGTGCGAGATCGCAGGTATTTGCGATTTGTTGCAAATTTGCAGTTATGTAGCCCTTGGCTTACTTGGCAACGCATGTCAATGTGATGTTTCGTACGTTACGATACGTTCACACGGCGACACGTTTTATCCGATTTGATTTTGACCGTATACGGCAGAACCGAATACTCTGTTCACACGGTGTTTGGTTTTGGTTTTCTCTAAAAAACCGAATGGTGTATCATCGTGTGAATAGGCTATTCAGTTTTTTGCAGGAAGCAGTGTCCAGTCTCTCACTATTATCATCATCAAGCGATGGACGTGAGAACTTTTGCTATAGTATACTACTATTATTGCCGTCAGAGATGCCCTAGAAAGAGATTTTGTGAAAACAGAAAGAACGGTGGGTTCCTATAAAAGTTCGTACGGATTTTTGCGGCATTCGGTAAAAAATCGAATCTGCGTACGTGTGAACGCATGTATTAAAATGCTATTGTTACAGATACGTATTCGAAATTTTGCCATGTGATAGAATCTTATTGCAGTCGCAAAATCGAATATATAAGTTTGCCCGTTTCGTTAATCGAATGCACGTGTGAACTTATACATATAAAATTAAATTGTGACTAAATCGTATCCTGCAAAAATCAGATGCGTGTGTGAACGTACTCTTAGGTATTGTTATTTATACAGTGCTTTCAAATTTTATTTATTAGTGCACCAGCGAAATTAAGTTAGTCTGGTTGTCATTATTCTGATATCACAGCTAAACATATATTACTTATTGAAGGTAGTTGGGCAAGTATACACATCTGAGTTCCATATTACTGATTAATACTGACAACAATCAATGAACTAAAATAAATATTTCCTCATTAATCCATTTGCCATGTTAGTAAAACAATTAAGCGCAATATGACCGTCCACACTGATGGTGAACACTCGGCCGACGTGTGAACTCGGTTTGCAGCTTGCGCCAAATTAATTTGATTTGTGCACGAAAAACCGACACTAATCGGGTCGCTGGCCAATGTTGGTCTAAACAGATGTTTCATATTAAAATCTTTCAACAATTACCGAACATATCGCGGTTTAATAACAAAGCCTTGAACTGACTTCAGTACACAATGGTGGTTTGGTTAATTTGTATCAAAAATCGAGAGCTCAATATACACAGTGCATAACATATTGCTGCTCACGCTTCAAGGGGCTCTTGACATGACCTGTCACTGCGATGTTGGCGTGGTTGATTGACGAAGGGCCTTGTTAATAAAATATCATCTCGTTACATAATAAGTCCACTATAGAAATTTCTTTTTGCACTCTTTTTTTGCTAAATCATAGTATTCGCAACATTTTCAGATTTTTTTAACACCAACATTTTCTGGCTTGTTGGTGAAGTACCTAATTAAATAGAAAGTTCATACGTGAATGCGAGATCCGTTCAATCAATTTTCTCGTCCTCATTTTCAATTCTCTGAAGTCTGATAGACACTTGCCAGAGATATGTGATATGTAGTGAACTAGCTGAAGCACGTTACTTCATCTGCGTCTCTTTTCAATCGTGCTCGGCCCCTATTCGTCTAAGAGTGGTGCACTCCTATCCTATCTTAGGCCCACCAGCAAAGCACACATTTAAAAAAATCGTGAAAATCGGTTAGATCATTTTTGAAATTCATCGTGAGAAATAACTTGACACGTATTTTTTTTAATTTCAGACTCTCATAGTCTCATAGCAATCCTAAACATAAAAACCTATTAAAGCATAGCTAACTAAAAACTTCTATAAAACCAAACATCAGGAACTTAAAAATTGTAAAATCAATAAAGAGGTACGATACAAAAACAGATACATTTATCTATAAACTTTTAACATCCTTTTGCTCTGTGTCGTAAGTTAAAATACACCAGATAAAACATATGAACAATAAATACCTGTTACAATTTATTAAAAATGTACACCAACACTTCAGATATAAAAATGGCTTCCAAAAAATTGATCAGAAATCGAAGTACACGTTAATTTATAGGTTGTTGAAAAAAATAATAGAAGTAGTCACGCAACCCATTTGACAAATACAGGGTTTTTTCTGGGTGGCTAACATAACTTTGAAGACCTTTTAACAGAAAACACATTTATATTCATATGGGTATTTGTTAATTGACAGATACCAGTGTTCGATTCGTGGGCTAAATCCGGTCATAATCGTTATAGAACATTAAAGAAAAACCTTTTTGTCCATTATCATACCATCGTACAGCTGCTAAAAAGTAAAGAATAGGGCATTATTGTGGGCCTACAATTGTAAGACTAAATTACTTTATTGAGATGTAAATGTTTAACATTTATATGCAGTGACAACTATAATTACATTTTAAGAATTTAGGTGCATAAAATATTGTATGAATGTACATTGTACGTAGATTATCTCATCAACCGACATAATACTAACAAAAATACAACGAAAATGACAAAGAAAAACCATCGCTAATTACATTACGTACTATCTAAATGTTTGCAGCGTAGTTAAAACACTGAATGCAATAAGAACCGTATAAAAACAAATTAACTATCTCATTCTCTGAAATCCGTATAATTAAAAGATATTTTTAGTGAAACTCAAAATCTTTTACAGCGTAAAAGTCAAACCAGTTAAGACTTACACGAGCGAAATTTCTCCGAAGCTTGGGGAAAATAAACAGAAGCAGTAGAGACCACTAAACTGAACAGGGATGTGAGGAGTACAAACAAAATTAAAGAAAAACCAAACAGGCGAGTAAACATCTACGGTGCATGTCCGGTTCAGGCAAGTTAAGTTAATATTAGTCAGGGATTAAGTTAGCTTGCCGGGTTTATTTTTCGTCTAACTCCATCTTTATATTTTTGTGCAAATTTAATATTCTAAATACTTATGGTAATCATCAATCTTCAGTAATATCATATTTATTGACAGAGAAGCAGTTTACCAGTTCGAGAAAATGGTTTATCGGGTAGACTACAACTTTATGACCTTGTCTGTATCTCTATGTAAGTGCAAAATATCTGAGATGAACGGTACGAAATAAGAAACACAAATTTTATTTAGCATAACTTTATAATATGAAAATGAATAGATAGATAATAATCATAAAAATACTACTTTTAGGTAGTGATTTACTTAATATTCAACTCCATTTCGTCTCACCTTACAGTACTCAATGCGTAACATTTTGCGAGGGAAAAACTGTTATTTTTGCAGAACAAATTTGCATTTTACATCTAATGCTTCTTGTAAATAGGTATCTGATAGGAAGCATTTTTTTCTGTGATTATTTAGATAGATTACAGAAGAAGGATATTAGGTGAAAAAAATATACATACGTATATGTACGAGCTCATACGTGATTTGATGACTCCGCACTTAACAAATATATGTATATACTAAATAACAACACATTTTATATGTAATGTGCAATATCGATCATTGAAGTAAACACACGTCACGTAGTAGTATAATATCGCTGATTGGACAACTTGTTACAATTATATTATTAGTACAAAATAAATCGGGTTTACGGTAATTACAGCACACTTCTGTTTTAAGTGAACTCTACCTACTACGGAGAAACTTCCATTGCTCCACCAGATATCTGATGTTACTGTACAATATAAAAGGCTAAATTATCTTACATAGGTTATTTTTGTTTGAATTTAAGTTTTTATTTTTTTAAATTGTCTCTTTTAATTACATACGAGTATAATAGTTAAATAAAGCTAAATAACCTACTTAATGATTGATTCTTGTAATCACTTGGGTATGCCATTTTGGGTATCCATAAGAGTTCCGTAGCCAAATGGCAAAAAACGGAACCCTTATGGATTCGTCATGACTGTCCGTCCGTCCGTATGTCACAGCCACTATTTTTCGAAACTATAAGAACTATACTGTTGAAACTTGGTAAGTAGATGTATTCTGTGAACCGCATTAAGATTTTCACACAAAAATAGAAAAAAACACAATTCATTTTAGGGATTCCCCATACTTAGAACTGAAACTCAAAAAATGTTTTTTCATCATACCTATACGTGTAGAGTATCTATGGATAGGTCTTCAAAAATGATATTGAGCTTTCTAATTTTTTTTCTAAACTAAATAGTTTGCGCGAGTGACACTTCCAAAGTGGTAAAATGTGTGTACCCCCCCGTAACTTCTAAAATAAGAGAATGATAAAAGTAAAAAAAATATATGATGTACATTACCATGCAAACTTCTACCGAAAATTGGTTTGAACGCGATCTAGTAAGTATTTTATTTAATACGTCATAAATCGTAAACCGCAATTTACATTTCATTCAATCAGCTAAAACAAAAATAAAACTAAAATATGTTTATGAAGCTTATCGAGTACTTCATCTAATCGGTTTCAAGTTAATTCTTGCTTAACATAATGTTATATTCTGGCACTATATTTAAATAATCGTCAAATCTTTTTGAAACTATAAACTGAAAAGCCCACATACCGCTGTTTAATTATGCAATTACATATGCTATATAGCATAAATTATAAGATAACTTAATAATTATTATCATAAATACGCTGTATAAAATAACCTGACTGCAAAACAATAACCTGCCAAAACGAATTTTAATACACCATCAATTTTCGCAAAATACTGATGACGCTGGTAAAAACCTGAAAAAAAAGGATTCGGGTACAAGGTGACACGATCAAACAGCAGTGTTATAAAAAGCGGCAAAACCCGGCATAACGACTAAACGATGTGAAAAGCAAAACCCGGCCCAAAAGAAACTAACTCCTATTTAATACTGCAGTTAGAGGCCCCGAACGAAACTTACCCATAAAAAGTGTATTTCAATCTACATTCACCATGAATAGCCGAAAATATTAAACAAATGCATATTAGGGGTTTTGATGCAATTTAAAAATTAAATTAATAGGCATTCTCTATCTACTAGGATACGCGGATATAGGAGTAGAATTTCAGGTACTTATTTGAAAGAAGGTATTTTATGTAATGTATTACAATTAGCCTGTGACCACGGCCAGTGCAAGCTGGTCGATACATCAGGCAAATCAGAGGTATGTCATACCTTTAAATAAGTGATCGCGTTAATTCTCGTAAAAATAATAATTATTATATCATGGAACGCGAAAGTTTAAAAGTTAGTAATGTATTATCCATCTAAATTTACATTTATTTATATGTAAGTATTGAGATATGATTACGTTTATTTATTTTTAAACTTTATAGACTTTATAATCAACTGATCATTGTGATATTTTGTATACACAAATTAGATTTCAAATACAGGGCAAAGGTAACCGTAAAAAGGTATTGGTCAGTGTAAGTAGACAAAATTACAGCAATCGGTCTATTACTACGGTATCTAAGTGCAACCTCCCGGAGATGAGGGCTTCCTAACTTTGTTTTATTATTACCTTATATACATACCAGTAGCACTTTGGAGATGTAAATTTGTAATTCTATAAATTTCTATTGGATATTCGAAAAATCAGTTTCTAAAATAACCGGATTTCTGGTTTCATGCGAAGGAGCTACCCGTGCTACGTCTAATTCAAAATGCCAAACAACTTTACATCTAAATAACTTTTGTAGCATTAACGCAATAATTAAGCATGATATCATCTAAGCAAGCTAAAATATTGAAGATTAGATACACTTTCTCATAAAAAAAACTTTTATTATGGAAGTAATTAATTTGAAAGAATGCTAATTTTTTTTTTAATCGCTTCTTTAGCGCCGCAACTTTTATCTACTTTGTTTGAATTACTTTCGGCTGAGCAGTTCGCGGCAAGTTTCTCAAACTTTTTTATACTAAGATATAATACTGATTTTATAACAAAGGCATTGTTTAAAAAATTAAAGACAATTATTGTGTATATAGGTATGAAACAAAGTCTAGCAGGATTAAAACATTAAAATAAACTCCTAAAAAACAATCCTTTTCTAGTCCGATATAAAGCGAACAATCAACAATAAAATTTGTCCACCTTCACAACAAGTAAGCAAAATTGAAATTAACTAGGAAAATACTTAACATAATAATGCTATTAACATTTCCTGGAGTTAATAATTTAATGAATTATTGTGTACAGTCAGGAAAATAAATAAAAACATTTCCAATTTAAAACACCGCTGCACTTTCGGATTGGAAACGGAATAGGTAATGTACTCGTTCGACGAATTCGTGACTACTCAACGCAGATCAAATATCAACCAAATTGGATCCGTACACATACTCTGGACCTTCAAAAAAGGTAGCGTCGTAACTAGGCATTTCATTCGGTACTGTTGGAAAAAAAATACAAGGCGACCAATACAAACCGTTTCTGTTCGATAACATGAAAGTACCAAATTGTTTGTAGGTACACCAACTTGTAGGTAAACAAAGGAAACACTTCGGACTGAATTGATTTGATTTTAGATTGTTCATTCTTTCTAGAGATAAAGTTTAGGGAGTCAAGAAAGGACACGCGTGAAACGAGCTCCGAGCAAGTAGCGTGTGTCCTCTCCCGTGATTCGGCCCGTTATAACCTGAAGGTTGGTAGGACCATGTGGTGGTGGGATGGTGGTGGGATTTGTTCATTCTTTGAATTTTATTTAGAAGAAAGGCTCTCTTGGTGGAGGAGATATGTAAAAAGCTACTTTACTTCATCCGATGACTTTTTATCTTATTATTGTAACATTTCAATTTAAGTTTTGATATTGATTTGGATGGAGCTACGTCTACAACGTAGATAACGCTCAAAATATATATCTGTATACTTAGTAATATGTTAAGCAAAAACATTGTACCTCTTTTAATGAAAATTATGTGAACGGGGGAGTATGTAGTTAAAGTTTATGTAGGGGAAGAGTGCAAAAAGCTAAAAAGAAAAAAGTTAAATGAATTATGGTCGAATTCCGACCACTGACCAACCAAAAGTATCAATAAACCATCAAATGTGGTCACGCCCCGTCAGTTCTTAATGCAGCTGTATAGTATACCTAATTGGCATTGTGCAATATGGACCTGCAGAAACGAGGTTTTAAAAGACTAATAAGCGTAGATTGATATAATCTTTCAAATACTTTTAAACGAGCAATTCTCGTATATATAATTTGAATCTCGAAAACGACTCCAACTATTTTTATGAATAGGTGAATTCATGAATAGGAACAGGTTCCGGAGGTGATAAATCGATCCAGATAGAATTCATTTTTTGGAAAGTTACTATGATAGTGCCTCTTTGAGCCTTAGCCCGTCTTAGTCTGAGTAAAGTAAGTAATTATCGATAGAACAAGATTTTTGTATAAACGCCACCAGCAACCCCCACGAGGGGGTTGGAGCAACGCTCCTCCAGCCGCGCTGCTCTGTGGAATTCGTCACTAGACGCGGTAATTCCCCCACCGGCATAAAACGCCTCACGCGGATCAAAGAGAGAAATCATTGACAAAATTAAACACATTACAATTGGTTTGTTCTGTTCACGCTTTCCATTCCATACATTCCATTGTACACTCAAGATTTAGGTGGAACAATGCTCTTTTACTCTAGGCAGCCTGAGCTGCAGATCAAACGCTATAACGAATTGTGATTGCATTACCGTATGCTATCCGGTACCCGATATAGAAATATCTTAGGCGGCACACGCAGTGCCTACCCGGTCTGGAGCCCGAGTTCAAATTCTCCCACCGACGCCAACACGAGATAACACCTAACCCACCTACAGGTGCCCTGTGTATCCAAACATTAAAACTCCTAGCTCTCAGGTGCACAGCCTACACACACAACCACGCCAGCCTCGCGACACATTTATGAATCACAACCGGAAACATACACATTCGTCTCAAACAAGGTACCTAGAAACCAATTGTAATGTTTAACTAAAGGTAACCACAGTATTATATTTAATTACTATCTAACTCAAATTAACGATGGAACACACAACTGACTACCTCGATACGCCTGCTTTCGAACTTCGCTCTCCCGCGTCTCAAGATCGAATGCCCGCTCTCTCGTATTTGCCCCCAGACATCGGTTCATCTAATAGCAGATGGGCTTTGATTCTTAAGAATATTGAAACATGCTACAATAATACAACACATGCTAGTACAGGTTATACACCAATAGAGATGTGTATGTAATGTTAATGCATTTATATATTTTTCTCCATAAACAAAAATGGTTTTGATGCAATAAGTAATATTATGTCAAATGTCAATATGAACGTTCTACTTTGCTTACGTTGTATTTCGGTGGCGCCTCTATCGGGATAATTTGGCAGTAATATTCTCTATTTCCCAACACTAGCACGTTCAAAACTCCTTGCACGTTTAAACGAAAAATTAAACGAAAAAGTCTGCTTTCATCGGCATCGTCGGCCTATCAGAGTTCACCTCTACTTTATTAAATTACTAGCTTTTGCACGCGGCTTCGCTCACGCAGACTTTCATCCTATGATTTACCTCCTTAGGGGTGTAATTTACAAAATTCCTTTCTTAATGCCCACTTACGTTATATAAAGAACCTACATGCAAAATTCCAGGATTCTAGGTTCAGCGGTTTGGGCTGTGTGTTGATCTCTGGATATGTCAGTCAGTCAGTCACCTTCCTCTTTTATATATATAGTAAATTGCAATATTGATAATTATAGCATGAAATACTTCAGTTCAGTAGATCAGTTTTAAATTATTACTAACGTAACGCAAAGATTTTATGTATAACATTGTGCTTTATCACAATGGTGTCTAATTCTATATATCTACTATAATCTGACTAGAAATTGTTTATTGAATGTAATCAAGTAAAAATTCAGGTAATTTCACCCTATTCTGGGACAGAGTCGCGTCTATATAAAGACTACTCTATTCCTTCTAGGAAATTTCCTTTTTAGGGTTCCGTAGCCAAATGGCAAAAAAGGGAACCCTTATGAATTCGTCATATCTGTCTGTCTGTCTGTCCGTATGTCACAGCCTTTTATTTTCGAAATTATAAGAACTATGGTATGTTGAAGCTTGGTAAGTAGATGTATTCTGTGAACCGCATTAAGATATTTACACAAAAAATAGAAAAAAAAACAATAAATTTTGAGGGTTCCCCCATACTTGCACTGAAACTCAATTTTTTATTATTAAACCCATACCTGTATCTGTATGGGTATCTATGGATAGGTCTTTAAAAATAATACTGAGGTTTCTACTTTTTTTTTATAATCTGAATATTTTGCGTGAGAGACACTTTAAAAGTGGTAAAATGTGTGTGTACACACACACACATTTTACCATGTAACGTGTGTGTGTCCCCTGTAACATCTAAACTAAGATAATTATAAAACTAAAAATAATGATATAATATATGATGAATATATGATGTACATACATTACCATGCAAACTTCCACCGAAAATTCGTTTGAACCAGATATAGTAAGTAAATCGTAAACTGCAATTTATCTTTCATTCAATCAACGTAAATACAAAAAAAAAGTATGTTACTTGCTGCTACGGAGCCCTTCGTGGGCGAGTCCGATTCGCACTTGGCCGCTTTTTATCAGTCGTAAGGTACTTCAAGATGTCTGAGACGTAGAGCTCAAACACTAAAGACAATGGAGGTAATAGCGGAACTACTCTTTATAAATACTATCAGTGTAAACGGCAAATGAATTTCCATTACGAGACATTATTTGTTTCTACTGTTGAACATACTAAAATATGTTTGAAATGCTGGAATATAATCAAGTTTTCCGGTTTCAAGCGTATCTACGTAGGTTAGTTATTATTTCCGATCTATGTTATCCCGGCACAAGGCGAAGTAAAAAGAGCAAAATGTATCAGCTTTTGACTACAGTAAAAGTGTTTGAGTCACGTTCGCTTTGGCATTACTCCAGTTAAAGCAATTTTAAAGCACTTGCAATAAAGTTTAAGTAAATTTTATATCCAACTTGTAAATCTGTTAATACTAAATGTGTCAGTCTGTTTGGGCTTATTAAAAGTAGTTACGTATGCTTATAATCAGTTTTTTAGTTCGAAAATTATATTTGCCTTTCTCAATGACTATATTCAAAATACATGTAAGTGTATCCTAGTTATATATTATCTATACAAATAAAATTGGAGCGTCTGTTTGTAATATTAAAAGAACGACTTTTAAATAAATGCATATGTATAGAGTACACGGTACATATACCAAAAATGTATTTTAAAAAAATTGTCTGTCTATCTGTCAGTCTGTCTGTTTGTTTGTTCCGGGTATATCTCTGGAACGGCTGGACCGATTTTGACGGGTCTTTCATTGGCAGGTAGCTGATGATCCAGGGAGTAACTTTTTTTAGACTGACTTTGTCGCGCGGCGTTACTCGCGATACGACGATAACTGCAGGTAACACAGCAGGGTTCAGCTAGTTAAGTATAAATGTAAAAGTTTGTGAAGACGGATGTATGGTCCAACGGATATTTTTTATTCTTTCACGCAAAACCTACTGAGCGGATTTATATGTGTGGAGGAACGAGTGTCATGTCCCTCCAACACAAAGGGAGGAACCTCCGACCAGGCAAGGTGATCATGCCTGGCGGGCCGCTGCCCAACGGTTGATGTTGGGAAGTTGTATATCTCTTAATTGGCGCGAGAAATATCATTGCGCGATTCAGGATTGGTATTGTTGTGTACTCCGTGTCGTGACGTCACACCGTAGTTCGGTGCATTCCGATCGATGACGCTGTAGCATGTTGCTGTTGCGCTGTATGTGGAGGTCGCCACATATGAAACGACATTGCTTTTACATGAGCACATAGTGTTTTACAGCTACGACACTCACGACATAAAAGCTAGTAATAACATAATCTCATAAAATAAAACGCTTGAATAATAACTAATTAAAATAATGTTATAAAGTAGGTTGACGTGGGAAGGCCACGCTTCTATTTAAAATGAGCTGGTTTAAACAAACTAATAACTACAATAGCCTATAAAACCGGTATTAACCAGTTCCTTCATTGCTAGTCACTCAGTAAGTAAGTTAAGAAAGTAAATTGAAAGGAGGAGACGTAAATATTCAGGTGTCCATGGGCGGTTGCAGTCATTTGACATAAGATGACAAGTTTATCAGGAGACCAGTCCATAAGGTGAACACCTCGTCAGGTGACCATTACGCTCTTTGCCCCCCTGTAAAACAATACACAAGTACTAAATATTGCAAAAATCTTATAAACTAAATCTGTTTGAATATGAGGTGACTATGACCATTAAAATATAAATAACTAAAGGTTCACCGTTAGCTAAGACCAAATTTCGAGAACTGAGTTATGAACATTGCAATAACTTTTAATAGACTGCATTCAGTGGGCTCTATGCAAAACTAGACATTTCATGCAGAAATACAACATTAAATATTTAACTTAATTTGGTTTATCTAGGGAATACATAACTTTTAAATAAGTGAAATTTCAGAAGTTTATGTAACTTATTACGCAAAATTTTGTAGCTTAAAGTTTACTTAACTTTATATTCTAAGGAAACTGTTAGAGAATTTAGTATATTTATTAAGAATATATCTTAGAGATTGTGTGTTATAAAATTTACTTAATAAACATTCAATGGTCATGGATATAGCCCACAAGATTAGTGAGCTGAAATGGCAGTGGGCTGCCTATAGTAGACGCAGAACTAACAACCGTTGAGATAGAAGAGTTCTAGAGTAGAGTCCACGTCTCGGCAAACGTAGTGTTTTCTTTCTTCATTTTACATTACTACATGGCTTACACCATGGCCGCCTAGTGAGATGCTTTTTGCTCTTAAAGGACCCGGGAACATAATGGGAGGGAAACACGTGCGCTGGAAGTGAGTTCCAGATGCAGACCGTTTGGCACAGAGAGGAGGAATCGAAGCGATGAGTACGAGATCGAATGTCTGTGTGAAGCGGTGACTTCCAAGGCCGGCACGTGTTGTCCTGTAGAGGATGGGGGAAGGGGGGATCAAATGTCCTTCATACAAGCGATAGAGTACTGCCATAGAGGCGACATCTTTACTAACTAACTAACTGCAGGTACTGCAGTTGCAGTGAAGTTGAAGAAATGGAGACTTTTTGGCAAAGAACGCGCACCCCTGTGTTTTCTTGGCGTTGAACTCGACCAGATTCTCAAAACCCCATTGAGAAGTGCGGCCTAGAACATGGTCGAGTTGAATGACAAGCTCCCGTCGTTTTTCCTCGATATCTGCAAGCTAGGCTTTAGGGTTTCCAAAATATTGGAAACCCTAAAGGACGTCGACCCTATGGAACGAGCTCCCTCTTGAGATCAGGATGGCTAAAACTAGGCAAAGTTTTAAACACTTCTTGTGGAAACATTTTCTACACTACACATTCTATGAGATCCACCTTGATATTAGGATACTTTCTCCATTTAGAATTTATACTATTTATTATGTATGCATGTGTATGTATTTAAATACGTATTTATTATGTGCATAAATAAAATTATTTCTTATGGTTAAATGATTTCTTATTGAGATATCAACTTAATTCGTTTTGTGCATCTACCTTTTCTAGCTCTGCATCACCCTAAGGTCGACTGGTAGGAAATGCCTACGGCATTAAATCCACCTTTGTCACTTATAATGTGCATAAAGTATAAATAAAAAAAATAAAAAAATATTGCCCATGAATTGTGATGTCGTCTTCATAGCAATGAATGTTGTCAAGAGCTAACATGTCATTGCATAAGATACACATATGCAGAAGAAACAGTGTGGGCGACAGGAGGGAGCCCTATGGTCCTCAAGCGTTAATCGGCAGTAAATCGGAGTTCGCACCGTCGGAAAGGACTCTGATGCGGTACTGGTGCAGAATTGCTCTCGCAGTTGGCGAGTGCGACTGCTGATTACGAAGTCTCGGGTTCGATTCCCGGGTCGGACCAAGTGTTTGTATAATCTACAAATATATGTTTCGGAGTTTGGGTGTTTTCTACGTATAATAAGTATGTATTTACAAAAAAAAAGTATACATGTATTTGCATCAGTTGTCTAGTACCCATTTTTTTTTTACATTTTGTAACCTCCTCGGGCCGTCACATAGGGTTTACAGCGGGGCGGTGTGTCGGAATTGAACCGACTAAACCCACACGGTGTGCCACTCTGCGCCTGAGACGGGAGGGATCCGGGAACTGTTGTTATTAACACATCACACTCCTCCCAGCGCCTGCCCGCACTGAAGCGGGCTCTGTCCGCTGGTAAAACTCTCAATTCGGGCGACGTACGGCACACGCGAAACGTCACTCCCTCGCGGGTAGCAACTAAAGCGGATGGAGGGGAAAACCCGTCCCGATCATCCGCGGCCACACTCAGGGTGGCATGAGGCGCTGGTAGGCGCGTCTCCGCCGCCCGGTATAACGGTGACCGAACCGTCGGATGGAAGGGACCCCGTACGCTCCCGGAAGTGGTCGCTTGGTCCCACCGTCCGGTCGCCAACCGGCACGACGAGTCACTCCATGTATTATGCGCAACCAGACGTTGCAGCCTCCAAGGGTGGTTAGCCGCAGTTGGGCAGCGCCACCACCATTTCTATGGGTCTATCTGGCCGATGATTCGATCCACGTCACCTTCGACATAACTCTACGAGCATTCCACTGCTCACACACTTAAATACGACAGCAACTGTCATTTTAGGTTGGTTTTCTGTGCGAGGTTAGTACCGCCCCGATCTAGCCGGCCCGTTTGTGCTGAGGCTCTACAACCTTACCTACTTACGTCTACGCCCAAAACCGATCAGAGTGGCGTGCAATGCCCTACGTCCAGTAAAAAATTGCAAGAAGCTGGCGATGTTGAAACATTCAATGAGTTTCTACTGTGAATATAGGACTAAACCCGCCCACTGTAACTCCTGTATCAACAGCAATAAAGGTGACCCACGAACACAGCGAGCTCTGACACTCGGGAAGTCCCAGAAAAACTTAAACTGTCTTGGAACCCGCAAATAAATTAATCATAAGAAAACTGCAGGAATTGGAAATATGCTGTCGTGTTTCGTTGGTGAGTGCGAGAACGGAGGCCCAACGATGCAGAAGCACTACAAGGCCATCATAGTGTGTGTCACCATGCTGCATTGTCTGCTTTGGCGCTGAGTATGGTGACTACCACTCTCGGATTCTGCTTTTGCTTTCCATCAGGCACAGTAGAGTCATTTTGAAAGGCTCTTACATAAAAAAATATAATAAGTCCACTTCCCTCCTTAGCAAAGCGGAAGACAAAATGAAGTTAAAATAGGCAGACACATTTTTCAAATCGGGAAGCACCACGAATAAAATATTATGGGTCCTAAGGGAGCTATATTGAATCCACTTATTTAAATGAGTGTAGTTTGATCATAAAATTACCGTGACCTGTGTACTACTACTGTGACTGAAATAGTGAGTGATATTGTAAATATGTATAATTAGTTAGCTTATACTAACTATAAAATAAATAAAGATTCACTATCATCCCCTATTCGAAAAAATAATAATTTAATTTAAATGCTGCTATTTCAACAATAGCTCGCTCAATAGTAATTTTTATATTTCTTGAAAATTGTTTTCTTTAAAACTTTACTGGGAAACCTAACGTTTTATAGGTATAGAATTTCAATACTTCGTGTGTGAAAATTATGAATCCATTACACGTAGACATACTTTTTACTGTTGTGCAATTGACTCTTGGAACCTTCGCCGTTTTATCGTTATAACCAGACAAAAGAACACTCCTCAAAAATCTGTGTACGTAAAAAACAACATAGAAAAAAAATTGAAAACACTAAATGCAAATATCACACAACACAATTTGAAATGTTCCGGGTTACGTTACATTTCATGTGTTTAACTTTCGCGCGCAACATTTACATGCAAAAATTACTGCAAGAACAAGGCGAAACCGTGAAATTACAATTGGTTTTCTTAATCGGTTGAGGTGAAGCTTTGCAGGCTGGTTCAATTCTGTCGTTTCCGAGAGCGGGCTGTTTTCAATACACCTCCAAAATGCTCCATTAAAACTTCCTTAACTGCCTTCAAACCGAATTGTTAACGCTTCACGTAATACTGAACGTTGGACAATGGCTGGAATAGGCATTGAAAATCAGAATAGCTTTTAAAAAGGCGTTTCACACTTTAGTATTTACTTGTCAGCATTTTACTTTCCATTCAATTTAATTGGAATGGGCCTATAAAAAAAAAATTATGAAGTTACTTATTTATGTATTCGTTCATTTATTAAAATACAAAACAATCTTTACAAGACTTGAAGAAAGTCCAAGATAACGAAATCTAGTAGATGCATCCTATTGGTTTTGGTACACATTTTCATTTGAAATATTTAATGTTCAATGAAGCTTGGTACGATGAAAAAATCCCAAAAAAAAAACAAGTAATAAACATAAAGTTAACTCCGTAGGTCATTTCGAAGTTGATGAACAATATAGCGTAAAAATCACATATAGTTCTAAGTTTGATATCAAGTCTCTGATACATCTGAAGTACTTGCACTTTCATGTAATTTACTGAAAAGTGTCTCTCAAATAAAAAAGTACTGGTAGAGAGAGTCATAGTAGTTAGAATAGAGGGAAATCATAAATTTTGCTCCGAAGCGCCAAAGAGCACACAAAAATAAAACTAGACCGAAGTACCTTCTTCGGTGTAGTTTTTACTTGTACTTACTCGAAAATAATAGAAGAGCAAAGCTGAATTTTGTTGCATGTTACGTGTGCAATATTGTGTACTACTTTTCGGAAATGAAATTCTTTGACTCTACCATCTAGGTATTCAAAAAGCATTAATATTGTAAGAAAAGTTGGCTCTCATATAAAAGGCACGGCACTAATGTTTGTATAAATCGTACTTACCTGGCCTGCCTCGGCATCCAGTACATTAGGTGTTTTGAATGCGCAGCCAAATTGACTCCATTAAAAGTTTTGAAAGCGCTCGTAGCTTAGATAATTTACTGAGAGAGTTATGCCATCTATAAAAGCATACGTGGGTACTGAAAACTAATGAATTTATGTTTGTGTTTATATTTTCGACCTTAACTTTGTTAAGTGGAGGCTGAATATTTTAGACTTTATGTTAAATGTTAATACTTACGTGTATTAGCTATCTATCTATGTACATACATTTGATATGGTATAGAACCTTAGCATTTAACCCAAACGATTGTAATTGAATCAGTTAATGGATACTCAAAGTTTATATTCAATCGCTTAAAACGATACTTGTGTTGGCATTCATTGGTTATATTTTTCGTCCAGACTCGATAAAAGAATGTAATACTGCATCTAGTTAAACGAATAATGAAAACTGAATTACCACTCAAATTGACTTTTTTTTCATTTCATTAAATTTTTTAAGCATGCCAATCTACTTAAATAAATGAAATTGAAGTGTTTGTTTGTAATATTAAAATAACCGCTTTTCAATAAATGCATTTGTAGGTATATGGTAAGGTATATACACGGTACATGTATCAAAACATCATTTTTTAAATTTTTGTATGTCTGTTTGTTCCGGGTAATCTCTGCAACGGCTGGACCGATTTTTAAGGGACTTTCACTTGCAGATGGCTCGCTTTTTGATAAATGCAAATGTATATATTTACAGGGTACATGTATCCAAATTACATTTTTTTAAATTTTTGTCTGCCTGTTTGTTCCTGGTAATCGAGTAACTTAGGCTACTTTTTTAGACTAGGTTTGTCCAGTGGCATTACCCGCGGTACGATATTAACCGCGGGTAAAATGATTATTGTGTCAAGGATAGCTTTAACAGCTGTTAACATCAATGAAAATGTATATATGTATTTATATCAATTTTCTAGTACCCATAACACAAGCTCTGCTTAGCATGGGATTAGATGGCATTGTGTGTTAAATGTCCAAATGTCCAAAAATGGTTCGATGGATGCAAAACAATATTACCTAACTGTTTATCTTATTGGGATCGTGTGAAGTGCATGGTGGGGGTATAGGGACTCGATCACAGCGCATGTGGCAGAAATGTGCAACAATAAGGGCCTAATTGAAACTTGCCAATGTTGCTTTAAAAATGGGTCATTATTGTTGTTATATTGTAAACTGCAAAAAAAACATCAGAAATAGTCATTGTAAAAATTTAAATAGATAACTGTCGTAAAAAAAGTCGTGTGGTGTCGTGGGACACCAGATAGGAACGAAGTTCCTTATTACGTTCCTTACTAACAATCATTATAGATTATAAGGTATTCAAATAAATAATAAACCGGACGTGAATACTTGATGTGATCCGGAGAATAGCTGAAAAGCTATCCCAACCATCCGAACCTCATCTTTTTGTTAATAAAACACAGTTGTTCGTTACTGTATGAATAATAGTAGATGACATATACATAACATACATAATAGATGACACTATAAATGGCGTCACTTTCTAAATTGCGGTGTTAAGAATGTTAAGAGTGTCTGCTAGTGAATGACCTTCGCTGTTTTGCATAGTTTAGTTATCGCTTCTCGGCCTTTTGGCTAAGATCAAAGTGTAGTATCTGTTCTCAGCTTCAGCTTAATATCTGAAGGTTCTCTCACTGAGGGCCCAGTATATGAAACTGATTTTTGTAAATTGACGGAATGTTCGGGGCTCGCTCCACTACCGGGTCGGCCCGGCATTGCAGTGTCGCCTGCGCACATTATACCTGAAACTAATCCACAATACTTCTATGTCTACGTCAGGATTAAAATTCAGATACCTAATGCAAGTACTGGCACAGACAAAAAATAAACAAAAAATAATAACTAAACTACTCACTGGTGCTGCCACGCCTATAGTTACAGATGGCGCTAAACAATATTTTTCGTTCACAAAATCTTACGCTTTTTTTATTTAACGTTACGGACGTTTTTGCCGGCTTAGGGTAACCATCCGCAACACCCCATATCGTTCCAAAAAATAACTGATATTGGACGTAACTTTAAATAGCAATATTTATTAAATCAATTTTAGAGGGGATTCATTAAACATTGTTTTAGTGTTGAAGGATCGCCATGGTATCCAAAATCCCACGACATAATTAGAAGTGAACATTTCATAGGAGGTAAAAAATCAGACGTGCGATCAAGTCCGAGTTATGTTCCCACGATGTTCCCTTAAGTATATCGAATGCAGAAGGCAATCGAATCACATGTTCTAGCTAGATATGCACCCCTGACAAAACGTCGGACCACAAAAGCTGCACATACCACAGCAACAGAAATTTCGGATACCACAACAAAGATAGTAGAACCACGCTGATTTCAGCACGAACGGGCCGGTTCGACCGGGGCGGTACTACAGTCGCACAGAAGGTCAACGTAAAATGACAGCGTTCGAGCTGTCGTGTTTCGTTGGTGAGTGCGAAACCGGAGGCCCAACGATGCGAAAACATCACAAGGCCGCCATGGTGTAGGTCACCATGCTGCATTTTCTGCATTCGCATTGTCTGGATTCTGCTTTTGCTTTCCACCAGACGGAGTAGATTTATTTTGGCAGACCCATGCATAAAAAAAAACAAAAATAATAATGAAAGAAGCTCCTCGTCTCAACACCGATGTTTGCATAATTATGTTGGCTCGTTTAATATAACTTTTGCTATTAGTTCTTAGTTTTTCTACATTTCTTACATATTCTGCTAAATCAAATCATTATTTATTTGATTTCAGTATAGTTTAGGACTGGAAACTTATTTTGTGTTTTACACTTTCATAACTAGTATTTGTTTGTAATAAATACCGATCAAAAGCCTGTTTATTTTCTTATATATATTGTTAATTTACTCAATTATAAATAAAATAGTAAGAACTTGTCAAATGGCTGCAAAACTTTTAAAAATCAAGGGGCGTTTGTTAAATGATAACATTTAACAAACGCCCCGAAAGTTGCGTTCGCGAGAAGACGCCACAGGCGTGCACGTTCCCAATAGTAGGTAATGGGTAAAATGCATCGGAGATACAGTTGTAATTAGGGGACGGGAAGCAATTACAACTTAATAGGAATAGGTATCTACATGCGTATATTCTACGTAGGTGTTTGTAGTTTAATATTATATTGTGCCTTTGTGGTAGGACAATCTATAAACGACTGCACCGACCAATGATTAATCTAATTATTGAGGTTTGTAGAACCAATTTGCCTAGTAATGTGAAATACTTGCGTTCCTTTAATGGCCTACAATTAAAGATATACCCATTGCACTAATATTATTATGTACGTTATTCGTCAATGTATATATGTATACCATCTTATAACACACATCTACAGGGAGATGTTGAGCGAAGAGCTAGTGAAAGAATTTCCAGGCTTATTCGACTACGTTATTTCCTCTCTTAAAATATTTTTTTCTTTCACCAACTTCAATTTTTATTTGCAAATAGTTGAGTCCCGCGCTGTCGTCCGCGGCACGACTTCAACTACGGGTAACGCCACGGGGCAAAGCTAGATTAAAAAATCTTTCGTTACTCCTTTAGCCTTCGTTACTCCTTGTATTATCAACTACCTATCAATAAAAATCCCGGCAAAATCAGTCCAGCCATTCCAGAGTTTAGCCCAAAAAAATGACAGACGGAAAGTCAGACAAAAATAAATTGAATTTTTTGATGTTATTATCCTCTATACTTTCATTTGCATTTAGTGAATTGTCTATCTGTTTGTTTGTTCCGGTTGGCCGATTTTGATCGGACTTTTACTGGCAGATAGTTGATGGCATATTGAGTAGCTTAGGCTACTTTTTTATACTAGCTTTGCCCCTGGGCTTTAAGCGTGGTTGTTGTAGTACCGCGGCGCGGATAATACCTCGGGACTTAGCTAGTATCTATACCTATATAATAATAACGCAATAAGGTATTACACCCATTTTTGAAAAGTCTTAAATAAATTCTATAGTTCTATTAAACCACAGAAAAAAAGCACAATTTTTTTATTCAATCGATAAGTGGCATAAAAATGCATTAAAATGTTACATTTTCAAATTTCGCGCGTAAATTGTCAAAAAACAAAGATGTAATGACAAGGATTGAAAAAGGCATGCTTCGATAATTTTGCCATTTAGGCATTTAGGAAGGATGGATAACAGAAGAGTTACGAAAGAATTTATAGAGCCAATGTGTGTGGAAGTGTCGGAAGAGGTCATCTACGGCAATCATTGACCGACTAAATTGGTGATATTCTGAAAAAAACAACTAAAAGCACCGGGAACCGACGCCGAGCATGCATGTAGTGATTGATGAAATAAAAGAGATGTGTCAGGACTGTAGTAAGTAGAGATCAATTGCAGAGGCAATTGATCTCTACTTACTCAAAGGCAGAGGCCTACCCCTTTGGGAAATGAGCATGACTAATACATAGTAGTATTTCTTTATCATAAATCAGTCATAACGTGATTCTGATCATTAAGAGATTCGATCACTATGAAGTAAATAGTACCTATGGGAAATATTTTCGAATCTCAAAAAAAACCATTTGAAACAATGTGCACCAGAAAATAAGCAGGCAGGAACTTACTAATGTCTTCAAAAGTGAGATAGAAACACAATTCTGACATTTCACAGAATTGAATAAATTAACAATTAACTTATTCAAATAATTATATAACAATGTAAAATTAAACATCAGAAAACATAAAACACATTACAGAAAACAAATTTCAAACATGAGTCACACGTTGCAAAACAAATTTGCCAAACATAAAAAAGTGCCATCTTCCATTCATGTAGGTAACATTTTATGCCACTCGTCGTTTCTATATAAAATAGCAGATGGGGCTTATAATTTAATCTATCTTAATGATTCTGTTTATTTGTACATTATTATAAAACTATTATTGACATGTCATATCATTCTGAAGAAATATTCACGTGATGTCAAGGTACTTTAAAATAATAATTTTAAATTGTGAAAATCAGTTGTTGTCAAGGTATTAATGTATAAACTTTTTATTTTATTGTTCTAGGAATTGACTGAACAAGTGTTTTAGAGCATCACTGCTAATATCTTAAAAAATTCAATCTCTGTAAAGTAATATTGACCAAATAATAAGAAACCTGAAAGATGAAAGCAGTAGTGACACATCCGAAGATAGCTGACAAACTACTGGAGATTGCTCGTACCTCACGCCAAGACGTGGATGGAGACATAACTGGCGTGGAATATTTAGACGAAAGCATTTTTGATTCTGATAAATTATTGTGTTCACCTCTCGTTTGTGTAAGGCCCCTATTGGATATCCAAAATTTTGTCGATTGCGTGTGAAAGGCCCATATTGGTATCCCATAAAAAGTGATATTTTTAACATAATTTATCAAATTTTTAATGTATTTATTCATTAAAACACTTTTTTTAAATGCATAGAATAGAAAACAAATAATTCTTTAAAAAAATTAGTACATTTTCAATACCACACCTAGCAACACAAAAAAAATCCCAAAATTGCCTGTGTGTGTTTTGCCCAACTTGGGCGACGGTGGTCAAATTTCAAACATTAATTTAGCTAGGTAATATTGGTGTTTTCCTTGTCAGACTCTTTTATTTTGTACAGAGTATAACAGAGATGCAATATAATGCCACTACAATAATACTACATTACGTCTATTAAATTGTCAGTTCTTGTCATTCGGTGGTGAATGTTGTTGTGTCAACGCACGCGCGTGAGTGTTTGTTTAAAGTGTTTGTTTTTTGTTTAAACTTAGTGCTTTGTTTACATTTGCAACAATAAATCACAAGCACGTGAACTAAAGTTTTGAATAAATACGGCACAAAGCCACTTGAAACACAGTGAAGCAGACATTTGGAATGTAAACATTCGCATTTTTGGCGGGATTTCGAACAGTTCAGTTTGGCCCGTTGTTGTTTACCAAAATGTGTAATAAAATTGTGTAAATAAGAGTACTTCCTTCAGTGTATATTGGTGAGTATTGTATATAGTTTTAAATAAAATAAATATTACTCGTAGGAAAGGTTTTATTTATAAGTTATTACACTTTTTACTACAGTACATCGAGGAAAAATCACTTTTCCTACTTTCACCTTCGATTTACTAATCTAAATCTATGTCCAATCATAATAAATTAAACATTAACGGATAGCTTATTTAATGGCCATTCTAATGGTACAAAAATCATACATAGCCCCAATACATTCTTTTTTGGGAATTTTCATTTTAGTGACAGTAGGGAAATTAAAAAAAAAAATCCAACGTGGCGACACAGATGTGCCAAAATCGGGAAAATCTCGTGACACAAACGAGGGGTTCACGCACGATTGTGTGCCCGATGAAGTACGAAAAAATAACTGCTTTTATGATAAACAGTTGTTTGTCGGTTATGGACATGTAGGAGTACGACATCGTGTACCCTTCTGTAACAATGGTAGATATGTAGAAAAAATGGTTACGATAAAATAAAAGACTAATCAGCAAGGAGTGGCGGCACTATTTTCAACATCCCAATGATGGTAGAAATTTATAACTTAGCAACACTGAAAAAAAAAAAACTAAATGTCAAAATCAAAATTATGTCAAAACTGTCACCATAGTCGTTGTTTGTTGTTTTGTTGGTAAATCAGTAAATATTTTTTCGCGGTAAACTGTATGTAAAGAATTACAGGAACTGATTTGTTACAATTATTATTTCATTTAGTTTGAAATAAGATAATAGCGCTGATTAATTTGAGCATTAAAAAAATCAGAATGACTTACGGAGATGTTCATAGATTTTTTCTACGGACAGTAGCAAGCCAAGGAGTTTTAACTCTGCGAGAAATTAAAAAAATTATGGAAGCACATACCGGTGGTACTTATATTTTGTTGTTTATAATCACGTGACACTATATCACACTTCACACATATATAAACGCGAAAGTTAGTGAGCGTGTATGTTTGTTACTTCTTCACGCAAAAACTATTGGACGGATTTGGATGAAATTTTACAGTAATATAGCTTATGCATCAGAATAACACATAGGCTACTATTTGCCGCGATAACCGATATAAACGCGGGCGGAGCCGCGGGCAATACCTAGTAATCACACTTCACACAATAATAATATACAAAAGGCGATAGTTTGTTAGTGTGTATGTTTGTTACTGCTTCACGCAAAAATTATTGGACGGATTTGTATGAAACTTTACAGTAATATAGCTTATGCATCAGAATAACACATAGGCTACTATTTGCCGCGATAACCGATATAAATGCGGTCGGAGCCACAGGCAACAGTTAGTAAAATAGGAACTTGTGTTTACCTCCATTTTATTACTACTTATTATAACACTATTCAAATTAACTACTTTAAGTTTAACATAGATATTAGTTGCCGGTTGGGTAGCAATTAATATTAGAAAAAAAACTTGAAACAAATTGTCTGCCCAGCCTTTCATTGTAGGCTATAATCTTCTATTTATGGAGTGATATATAACCAACAATGAATAGCTACAAGCTATTTCTGAATACTGAAGAGAATGCTAGGAAATTGTTTTTCAAAAAATTTCTTTGTTATGCCAGTAAATAAATGTTTTTGTACACATTATTTCCAGGTAATAAAGAAATAAAAATTCCTGATTTGGTGAAAGAAGTGAATGATGAAATCCGTCAGTATCAGCAGGAGATCAAACTAGCCAGTGATGAGGTGTCTAACGATGAGGTTGTAGTCTTCATGTCTGTAGGATATGATGATGCAACAAAATCACAAAACGTTTTCTCTCCTACTGAGCTGGAGTTCTTCAGAACACTTATTGAGCAAATCATGACTACTGAATCTCGGCAGGTCACGGGGATCAATGCTATCAATTTAGTTGGTAAAATGAAATCATCTTTTACTAAAACTGATGCTCAAGTAAGTAAACATTGTTATTTATCATACCTAACCATACTAATATTGTTAAAATGAAGAGTTTTTTTGTTTGAACACGCCTATCTCATGAAGTGTTTTTCATGTATCTCATGAGTTTCTCTGTAAAAATTCGACATAGTACTAAATATCCCATTTATTCAAGAAATGTATAGGTTTTGCCCATGGCTGTAGTCTGCATGTTGGTTATCGCAGTAAAGAATAGTCTATGCCCATTGTCAAGAATGAAAGGATCAACATTGTAAATTTAAGTCAAATCGGTTCAGTGGTTCAGCACATAACAGGCTAACTGAATTTATAATGACTGACTTGACTTGCCTGTTGGTCTCATGCAGTCCCAAAGAGGTTTTGGGACTACATACTAAATTTCATGAAAATCATTGGAACCATTTCTGAGATTGAGATATAAATACAAAAATTACTTATTAAGATATTAGATAGATTAGATGCATTTCCTATGCCTATTTCCTATATTTAAGAGTATGCAGTTACACAATTTAGTTGATATGTATACACAAATCTATATATATATATATATAAAAGTATAAACTAAAACCCAACTATGACAAAAAACAATGCTGAAAAATTATAAAACAAGTTTCAGAAGCCGTGGTCATGCATTGTTAATGTGTTATGGTATATTTGTACGTAACGTGTGACTATGGCTTTTGAAACTTGTTTCATACTTTTTCAGTGTGGGTTTTTGACGTAGTTGGGTTTCAGTTTTTACCTTTTTTATTTAAAATGTTTTGGTGCCTCTATGATGTTAATTTCTTTGCAAAGTATATTTTAAATAAGTAACATAGAAATATCGCACTTATCGAATAAATACGGACAAAGTGACAAGCAAATGCTAATAATATGCGTATTTCTGAAATGTACAAGTAACGCCCTTTCCAATGATATCAAACACGATATATTTATCTAATTTTTTTTTTAATACAGAACTTTATGTCGGCTAGAGGGCGCCACATTAGATTCAGTGATACGTCGTATAGCCTATAACCAGTGGACGATCAAGACGCTTCTAACGACACCTCATTTGTCCAGTTTTCATGAGTAGTTAAGAAGCTATGAGGGAACAGATAAACATAAATACATAGCCTGTCAAAATCATAACCCTCCTTTGGCTTTACCGTAGTCGGGTAAAATTGAATCGCCGAAATTTATCTACGTGCATTACTTTCGATTGACTGTTGGTGCAGTCAATCGAACAGAATAGTAGTTATCTAAAATTAATTATCTAATTGAATCATTGGATAATTCTTTTTAGCTTGCTACTAGCTACAGCTAGTACTAATAATATTTTCGGACATCTAACACACAACACCATCTAGTCTCAAACCAAGCAGAGCTTTTACTACGAGTACTAGACAACTGATAAAATAACATTAATACTTTTTTTTATGTAAATACAAATTATAAGTAGAACACATCCAAATTCCGAAACAAATACTTCTAAATCATACAAACATTTAGTCTGACGTAGGAATCAAACTCAAGACGTCAAGCATAGCAGTGGCACATGTTGACACTGCGCTACCTAGGCTGAGAAATCAACAACCCATAATGTATTAACAATTATTTTAACGGGAATTAACGCGATCACTTATTAAAAGGTTTTACATACCTCTGATGTGTCTGACGTTTCGACCAGGTTGCACTGGCACAGGCTGACTCAGCCTGTGACCACGGCTGTGAAAATGTAGCGTTATGTATTGTTTTTCAGAAACTACTCAACATGTGGTGCAAAATGCGATATCTGGACAAGGAAGAAAATAATTACGCGCTGGGTGTGAGAGCCATCCACGAATTTGAGGGCTACCTTCGACAGAATATGCCAGACATCATCTTAGAGTGCTGCCTCTGCAAGCAAATTGTTTATAGGGTATGTCATTCAAAGTTCTTATATCGAAATATATCAATAGAATATTTACCTTAAGTTGCAAGCATACAACACAACAGATATTGAAGATTTTCAGTGATCTGAACATAGTTATTTTTGTGAATTTAATTTTTTTTTACCCCCGACGGCAAAAGAGAGGTATTATAAATTTGTCGTCGATGTCTGTCTGTGTCTGTGTGTGCGTTTGTGTCTGTCTATAGCATCGTGGCTCTCAAACGGATTGATTTCGATGCGGTTTTTTTTTCATTTGATAGTTAGTTTCCTTGCGGTGGTTCTTAGCTGTGTTAGATTAATATCTGTCCAAAGTGTGAGAGTATCAGCTCTTTTCAAAAATGAAGCATGCTTGGCGTTAGCTTACTCGATTAAGTGCTTGCGCCCTACGCAAGATCTTAGTAGAGTTTTTTCAAATTTTAGCTTGTATCTTCAAAGTGATAACTAAATAGAAGGTAGGTACTAAAATATCTTAGCTGGTTACCTAGTTATTTTGATGATATACATTAATCAATATATGGAACAGATTTCTATAAAACACAAAAGTAAGTGTTGCATGTCCCCAAACTAAGTTTCTGAGTACATCCCCATGTTTATACACATAAAGTAAGCAAGAAATTTATTTGTGAATTTAAACTATTTCAGGGTTACAATTGTCCTGGGTGTTTCTTAGCAGTTCATACAAAATGCCTTAAGCGGTACTTAAAAAAAGTTCAAAAATGGCCTTGTTGTAAAATTGACTTTAACTCTGACCAGTTAGAGCGACTGAACAATGACAGGTAAGTAAACATTGTAAATCAACTGTTCTCTTCACAACCTTGTTTAGTATAATTTTTTTATTGAAGATAACATCCTCATACCATTTTCTATACTCGCGACAGTATGTATACAAAGGTTTACTATTAAACAGCTGCAATTTAAAAGCGAATCTACCACAATTTTATATTAGTAGTATGTATAAGTATATTTCACGTGTAATTCACGTTTCAGGCATTTTCTTGAAATTATCTCTATTATCTATAAAATACTCATACTAGACGACCAGTTAGCTTTAAACTTCTGTAACGAACAATATAATATGGATCTCGGTCTGCAAAATAATAATAATAAAAAAAACCGAACAGGTGATGTTGGGAAGTTATAGTTATTGTTTAGTGTATCTCTTTGCATCCTTTACTGTCCCGCACTTACTGTAGATGGAGTTCGGATTATCTTCGCTAGATGTCGCTGAAATATGTTTTGTATATGTTGAAATAGCCAAACTTTACTATCTTAAGCAGGCACTTAATCTTAAAGGCACTAAATATGTATAGAACAAATATAAATATCTATATATAAAAATTCTGAACACAATTTTGAATTACAGTTGTTTTATGAGTATGATGTTGATGCGTATTGAACCCAATAAAATATTTTAATA
Organism: Spilosoma lubricipeda; assembly: GCA_905220595.1. Taxonomy (NCBI): domain Eukaryota; kingdom Metazoa; phylum Arthropoda; class Insecta; order Lepidoptera; family Erebidae; genus Spilosoma; species Spilosoma lubricipeda. Next base: position 9,028,328 of record HG992285.1, on the reverse strand, counting down.
AATACGATTGAAGGAGTTGTTTCGGTTTTAGAGTGAATTATCCAACTTATTAGAACTGTATTTTTAAACATTTCTTTCGTTCTTCTTTATACTCAAATGCCTTATTTAATCAATTCCCTCTGCATATACTCTTTATATCATCATCATCGTAATCATTATTTATTTTACTCTTGTCATTTACCAATGATACACTTTTCGATACAAATGAATGGGAATTTTAAACAAAAACTTCAAATTAGTCTATAGGTACACTACAAATGTAAGGAGATATAGTAACGTCACACACTGTTTGTGGTCACGTGATAACAAATATGAAATATTATTTTTTTAACAATTATTTTCAAAAATGTAACTGTTTTAAGCATTGTCATTATCGGTCATTGAATATTAATCACAAAAATACGTATTTACTTTCGTATAAATATTTATGATAAGGTTAATGCAATTCTCAAATCCAGTGTCATTAGTTCCAGATTAACACAAAGCCAACAGCTTCAGTCGAGTCAACAACTGCAGCCGACTCAACAGTTGCCATCAACTCAACAGTCAGTTGTATACAACACTATAGCCGAACCGACTCTGAATCAGGATTCATCAGATGATTTGGAAGTGACTCAAGAGATATCGACGGAACTTTCACAAAGAGCTTCGCGGAAGAGAAAACTTTAATAGATTTATCGTTATAAAATTTTGTTGGTAAGGAAATTGAGAGCTTGGTTTGAGTTTATTTTATTTACATTTGCATTCGATAGCGAGCAAATTTGGTGTTTGGATTAGCGAAGATTTCAGTGCGGGCCAATCGCAATGCCAAACGCGGTCACCGTAACGGTTGAAGAGATGTAAAATAAATTCACACGAAGCCCTCTGTAGTGATTAGCTAGCTGTAAATTTTAGTAGCTCTGTTTTTTTTGTAGTTGTAGTCTTGCTTAGGCAGTTGCATTGAAGCGAACATTACAAATGATGTATAAAATACAATGTCTTAAGATATATTGTAAACGAATATGTAGTAAACCCATAGCAGGCACTCAGATTCCCTTATTATTTATAAAGAATTCTTGACATACCCACATTCCAGATTTTGTTATCATAATAATTTGTTAGATTTTTTAAAAATTAAGTTAAAATTGCACCTCTAAATATTTTTGTACCGATTTTAAATAAACCAGAGTTAAACATAAAATCAACTTTAATATTTATAATTAACATTACATAACAACTAATATTAATAACTAGATTATATAGCTAAATATACATTTTCAACTTTTCTTCGTACGAGTTTCGCGGACTTTGGATAATAGTCAAGTAAATATTTCCACTGGTCCAGTTTTAAATACACAACGTCGACAACAGTCCGAGCTCTGAATGAGAAATGGTGGGCCACACCAACAAACAGCCCCTAGAAATATATAAACATTATGAACACACGCCATAAACTGTTTATAATCCTAATCTATTACTATGTGAATGTAAGTTTGTTACAATTTCACGCGAAAACTACTTAACCGATCATCATGAAACTTTGTACACATCTTCTTGGGGGTATTAGAAGTAACTTTTTATAAATAGCGAGCGAAACCTCGGGTAAAAGCTAGTTATATTTATATATTCACCGATTAGAGACAGGTTTCGGATAGCTTATCTGACATAATTTATATGGAAGATATATGTCAGATAAGCTGTCCGAAACCTTCATATAATCGGTGAAACAGCCTAATTCTAGTAAATATAATTATTAATATTTTTTAAAATTAAAGTTACGAGAATTTATAAAATATAATTTTATTATCTAACTGGTACTTATCTGTAGCCGGTGCTACAGGGACTTAGATAATGCTTACATTAATAGGTCATCATCATCATCAAGAACCTTTATTACTCCACTGCTGTAAATAGGTCTAGGAAAAAGATTTTGATCTACTATACCTTAGAGCATATATACCTGAAGTGACAGTCTAACGGGCGGAGATCGTGATCGGAGTAGAGAGAGGAGACCGAGTTCAGGTAGTGTCTGTCTCTCTCACGCAAGCTTACGCTGCCCCTCCAGGTATTTATGCTCTAAGACTATACCACACTGGCCATACAGGTTGGTATATGGTCTGTGTCAAGTTTTCCTTCTCCTAGCTAATCTCCAGGATATTATGTTTGTCCCTTAGTCACGACACACAGGATGCGTAAGGATATCACACTCCCTATTATTAATAGATATTAAACAAGTACATATTTTTGAAATGCCACTCCCAATGTGAATATAGCCAGTGCGAGCTGGTCGAATCGTTAGGGATTCCCGTAATCATGATTAGATCTGACCACATAAGTCTTCATGGATTACTTAATAATTACTTAACTACTACTTACTTAATTCTAAACCCATTTTTTAGTCTTAGTATCTAGAGCTAGGTGAAGTGAAATTTACAGTTCCTATAAAATAATCAGTCTCGATACTAAAACCTAAAATTTATTTTAAAGACAACGCATTAGGAATATACATTCTGTGTCGCGTTGGAATTAAAAAACATACATAAAATGATAAAACGGACAAAAAGAACACCCAGACTTAGAAAAATAATTAGCGGATCACACAAACTGTTGTCCTATGTGAGATTTGAACTCACAACACTTGACGCATTAAAAAGCGATGTGGCGACCGCTTGAACCGCGAGGCCGATCGTGCAGTCAATTAATCTATTTTAATTAATTCTCGTGCTACGCTGTTGTCCACGATGAACTCCGAAACTACTTAACCGATTTTTACTTCTTTTTTAAATTTGCCTTTTACTGGCGTGCTTAAGATAGGATAGTTAACATCGATGTGTTAAAAACAGCAGTTCCCGGATCCCTCCCGTCTAAGGCGCAGAGTGGCACACCGTGTGGTTTAAGTCGGTCACACCGCCCCGCCGCAAACCCCGGCGGGATGACTTCCCGAGCGGCTTTCCACACGTAAAAACAAATAAAGTATAGTTAACATCACGATTGACAAATATCAGTTGAACTTAATTGAAAAGAGACGTAGACAAAGTTGCGTAAGTCAACCAACTGGTTGACTTACGCAACTTTGTCTACGTCTCTTTAATCGTCTCCTATATAAATTAATGATTATCTTGAAACTACTCGTAGAAAGTTTAAGATTTTTACCAAACATTGCTCAAAAACAGCTTAAGCAGGTTTCTAATAAAAAAGAAGAAACTTCATTATCCAAATATGATTTTATGTGCTTGTCTTAGTCATGTTTGTATGTATACAGAGTGTAGTTAAATGATAATTTGTTAAATAAAAGAGCTGTTAAAAATAACCATATTATGTGTAAGTATGGAAAAGCTATTTTGCGGCTCTTGGGCGGCTAAACTGAAGTGATATCATGGCCTCGCAGAAAACCGATGTTGTTAATTCTTGAGTTTATCTATGGTCAACTTTTGGACATGGCACGTGGCCTCTCCGTATATAAGGAGTCTATTATACCATGCTGATCATACGGGTTAGATTTTTGCGCAGTGCTCTGAATGTCAATTCTTTAGTTGCGTTATACTAATTGATAGTGTAGGAGGAGCAGTTCTGTAAGGCTGCCGATACACTTGTATGTCCTTTAGTTGCCCACTACGCTATTAAATAACCCTGTCATGTTAACCTTGATAGAGTACTTATATACCTTTTTTGTAAATGCATACATATTTGTACATTGAAAACTCCCAAACTCCGAAACAAATATTTGCAGATCAAACGAACATTTTGTCCGACCCAGGAATCGATCCCGAAACCTCACGCACAGCAGTCGCGTACGCTACCACTGTGCCAACGAGGCAGTCAAGTCATCAACAGTCAATGTAATCTTCTACGAGTATATTTATAAAAATGAATCGCCAAAACGTACGCAAAACTTCCGATCGCCTGCATCAAATTTTTTTTTTTTGTGTATGTTGTTGTTAGGACAAGGTTTGTGAACAAGATAAATTATAAGACAAGGGAATAATCTTTTTTTTTCTGTCCGCGATTGTACACGTCTTGTGGTAACCGAGACAAATATGTAAATATGTACGAAGTTCGCCGGGTCAGCTAGTTTCATATAAATGAACCTGAACCAACAAAGTAACAAATTTAACAATGTATGGTTGGTGAAAGGTAAAAGTTATTAACACAATTTTGACGTAGGAGAAGGTTAAAACTAAACGCGGGATATGTAATATTTGCTAATTATTAGCTTTCGTCAGATTATTATTGACTTTTCATATAAGAATACACTGTTTTGGATAAATTATAAACTTTCCGTGTTCGTCTTAAAGGATTTGAATCATTCGTACGTTATAATTCAAATACCTACATCTTTTTGGTGGATTCAACCATTCTATACCTAGGGATTACATCCTGTATAGCAAACAGGTTGTGCACACCGCCCGCAAGTCAAATTTGGTCACAAAGTATAAGGCGCATGCGTGGGAGACCAATCGCGTTCTTTGTTTTGATTTCAAATGACTCGAGACTATTCTCACTTCACTAAATCAATGGACGACGATGTCGTCACTTATATTATTGAATTTAATTATTATGTTTTATACGCATATTCGGTACTTGGATTCTATAGTTTAGACAAAGAAGAAGTAACAAAAAATGCTAAAGTTCCGATTGCAATCATTGTATTCCTTAAAAATTGCTAAAAAGTAGCTTAAATATTACACACTTTCGGTGATCGTCCTTTATCGACTATCACATTAAAAGTAAACTTAAAGTTAGTTTAAAGTTTAGGGGAAATATATTTGTAATATACTAATAACTTTGATTTTGGTTTTAGAAAAGAAGATTAAAAAGCAATTAAACACTGTAGTGTCTCATTTCCAATTGCATTGCTAAATTGTAGAATACTTACACCTTGATGGCTTTTTGACAATGGTTTCGCCATACAGCGCATTTTTAGGTTTCCGTAGCCAAATGGCAAAAAGGAACCCTTATATCAAATCAAATCATTATTCGACTGTTTACGTTCATACCGGTAACAAACAGCCAGGAAGGGGAGATATTTTTCAACTGTCAGGCGAACGGTTATTTTCTAAGAAAGTTGCTACTTCTCCTTAGTTTCATGATCATATAAGTTTGTTTCTATATTACCTGAGCAATACCAAAACTGTCCTCTGGTTCTAAAACATCGTATATTGATTCCGTCAGGTTCGGATGTACTGTTAACACTTCGACCTTTAAAATACAATCATATATTAAATAGTTACTCAGTATCATTACTCATAAAATATATAATAGCAAACTAATCTACAATATTACTTTAGACATTGATGAAAATGGCAATATAACTACTTATTAACGTCAAATGGACAAGCAGGTGATGTCATACGTACTTGTCCTCTATGAATGAAATATATGCATTGGTCTGAGTCACCACACTGTACGATGTAATTGCCAGGAAAAAATACACAGTGTTTCATCCACATGGCCAACATTCTCCTGAAATCGTCATCGGTCTTGCTGAATATAACGGACTCTCTTATATGTGAACCGTATACCGCTTCCATTACTTGACATCGAAGTCGGAATGGCAATTTGTAGATGAGTTGAGGCATCTGGAATATATAGAATTTACATAAAATGTTATTGCGCATATGGCACTATTAGATGTGTCGCAGAAACTTAGGAACGTAGTTAAATATTTATAGAAAATACTGTAGCGGAATATTTCTAGCTTCTAATAAATCGTATTGTATTTGGTTTCTTTTGTCTATCGTTGTTTTTACAACCAAATTATTGCAACATGATTAAAATATATATTACTGTCAATTACTTGATTAGACAAAATAAAGTTCTTAATAAATAGGAGTCCCAAAAATGGCTTTGAACTTGCCATGTATCTGAAATAAGAATATCTTCTTTCTTGATTAGAAGGTCCACCTTGTTCTTTTGAGTTTAAAAAAAAAACTGGTTTAGAAGTGCGTCGGTGCAAGAAAGGTTCTGACACGGTCTTGATATTGCTTAAATTTTATTTAAACAAAAAAGAAATCCTAATAATGAATACAAACTCAATAGTATGTGAAATTGAATGAAGACGCGTCTTTGGTGCCAAAAAAATACTTTGGTCGAATCGCACAAGGCGTGGTTAAGGCGGGGCATAATAATCTTGCCAAATAAACTATACATTCGTATATAGTATCAAAATATAGACGTATTTTTATAGACTCGTACCGATTAGCAGTAAAGCCGACGCCTACGATGCTGTAAAAGTCGCCTTTGAAACTTGGGTAAAAAATAATAATATGATCATGAATAATATGTTCATTAAAATTTTGTTTAGATTTATTTTCGTGTTCGCACAAGTATATAAAGATCTTATAAATGATTTGAGATCTTATAAAAGTTTTTAAATGAAGTGTTTTCAATGCAGAAAAAAAGAGATTTAAACTGCCAAATTTTCTTATATATTATTCGTAGAAACCCTTTTTGAATGTGCGTTTTCAGGTTTATCTTTCGTCCTTTAAAACACTTAAACAACCATAGTACATGTTATAATTCAAGCGCTGGTCTGCATCAATGCCACAAATAATGAAAGACTACTGGCAAAAATGTCCTAATACGTAGGCTGTTCCAAAAATAGTGAAATGAAAAATAGTTAAAATATAAAAAAAGTTTATTTACTTTTCTAAATATCCATCTCCAATCCCAATGCACTTATGCATTCCGGTAAACCAGCTTGTACCTCAATAAAAGATGAATATTATTTAGACATTGCTGCGATAAAGATATTCACCTGCTTGCCTTGCTGTCTATTCCAAAGTTCTCGAACGTAGTCCCACATTTTATTCATTTGATGTAAACTCAAATTCATGTCTCTCAGACCGTCTCTCAATTCATTGATATCGTAGTCATAAGCTATGCGAGATGACGAATGCGCTGATATCATTGCTGACATTTCTGATATGAGTAGTCCTGTAAGTCAAGTAATACATAAAATTCGTGTTAAAATATTACTAAAGTCATTATTTATTGCTATAATCGCTATATTTTTATGCATATATGATCATTCAAATGGGATGTTAAAAGAATCAGGGGTGGGTTTTGTTTGTATATTTGTTGTGTTATCGCTACGACTATTTTTGGGGCGTCGTTATCATCATTACCGGCTTTTAATAGTCCATTGTTGGACACAGGTCTTACCTTAACCTATATACTACACCGGCCAGAGGGTACGTAGTGCAAATATGTAAAATATTTTATCTGGCTACTTTCTGGCTATGTAACGCTCTCTCTCTCTTTCTTTGTGGAATACGGGTTGCATAAACATTCGCTGTGTACATCATCCAGTAGGTCATCATGATCTCTTATACACTGAAAAGCCTAAAATCTGTATACCTGTGCAAAATTTGATGATGACTATAGCAATAATAGTCTCCACAGCTTCAAAGCAATTTTGCGCTGTTACATCACCAGTGCCGGTTATTGTCAGCAAGTTCATTACGTACCATAACGCTGCTACGTATAAAGCGAAATAATTTCCCTGTGGACAGATGTAATAAATTTGTTATGTAGGGATAACTATAACTATAAGATATTAGGATACTGTAGAGTGGAGTTGGATAAGGGAGGAGGTCGTGTCACACAACACACAGGACATGGCTATAAGTATGTAAATCCGATCGGTTGACGAGACGGCAAAATACAGCTGACCGAGACTCTGTTTAGCATACGCTGTAGAATGAACGCGAGCTCTTAGTCGATTGTATCGGCCCGCCAGCAATCATTCATTGCCATCCATGTTTGTTGGTGAGAAGAACTGGTGTATCTGTGAAGCTTTCATGCTCCAGAAAATGCAACAAGATCGGAAAAAGCCGATCTCAGCGTAGAAGAGCAGAACATTTTTACCTTTTGTCAAACCAACTCGTAAAGGCAAAATCTGCATTCGTTTAGAAATATTTAATTAAATTCTAGTGTAATAAAATTTACCCGTGCGTCAATCAGGATTCATATCAAGTATTGTAAATATATTTACCTCTGAATATTTAGCCCGCAAGTTAAGTTCTGGCTTTGACATCCAATTGGATGAAGTGCAGTGGACTGGATTTAGACACGAAAGTTTAAAGAACAAACAAGCGTTTACGTGCGTGAGAATTGATGCCCATATCGCTATTGTTCTGCAATAAGACAACGTTGAATATAATCTAAGGTTGTAAATTACGAGGCTGAGTTTCGACTTTTCAGAACTAATCCATGCATACATTTTCATGACATTGGCTAACAGGGTAAGATATGAAACTATTTCGAACAATTAAGGACGGTTTCTGGAACTACAATATTGAAAGAAACTAGCGCACAGAGCCGCTGTTTAATGGCATTTGTGAAAGAAGGAGTCAATGGAAAAGTAAATTAACAAATGTAGGCAACAAGACATTAATAACAGATAAGCCCGTAATTTTAATTGTGATCCTCTGTAGTTCTCCAGTTAGACCAAGCAGAGGTATCGAGTAAAGTTTGAAAATTCCTCGTCACGAAATTCAGATCCAATTGCTGTCTGATCATAAGTATCGAAAGAGAGCTATTTACATACTTACTACATTGTTTAAATAACGCATTTCTGTGTCTCCAAAAGCATATAAATATAGTAGGTACTAAACTTACGTTAGTTTAAACAGTAAATTCGCAGACCCAATATTTGATTTTCTATGAGTTCTATACGTGAACATGTATGATATTCTGACTAATTGAGGTGTTCTTGTATAGCAGAATAAATACATCTTTATTTCTGGTTTTAGAGATAGTGCGAAAACAAAGTAGCATAATGGGAAAATTGATAGGAAGTCTCTTCTCCTTAGATATACCTTTGAGAAATACCTGCAAAATAGTATTTTACTTACTTAGAATACTTATACATAACTATGAAATATTTTATTGATTGATTTTTCGATTTATACTAGAGCGGTCTTATGATCTTATTTCATTTAGGACTCCCACACATAACTGCGGATTTGCAACGCATCGCAAATATCTGCGAACACGCACGTATGCGCCGCAAGAACTTCACGCCGCATCGCATCGCAATTATTTGTGGGAGCCCTTACATATTTGTGACGCAAGTCAAACTTGAAGTCTAGCAAGAAGTAGTAATTGACTTTCCTTACTGTGTATGGTATTGATCTTATTCCTATGTACACTTAATATACTTCTTGTGTAAGTTTGTAGTAGGTATTAAAACAAAGCACAAGAAGACGTACAGGTCAGCGACAAAAACTGTGTTATTGTACCATTTACACTTTTTTTCAAGGATTTTATCCTGTGATCCCGTGTTAATTAACGTAGCATTAATTTAAAACAGATATTAACGTTTAGAGGGGACCAGGATGATAGAACAGAATCTGTTTGTAGCTTTTTTTATATAGGGAGTGTAATGAACAACTTAAGAAATATGTACGTATCGTCCTCCACCTCTGGTAGAATATATGTACAAATATTATATTGTTTCATATGGTATAGTTTTAATATTTAGAGTCAACGAAATAAATTTAGTTTAGGCCCCCGAAAACCGTTAATATATCTTATGATATTGAGTTTCATTAATAAATGAAGAAGTAGATATTGCGTAGTTTAAGGACCCTTTCGATCTAGAGCAACACGATGTCCATTTGTTTTGTATTTCTCTATATTTTAAAGGGACCGGGCTAAAAAGTCAGGCTGGTCCGATCCCTAAGAAGTTCCATCCCATTATGATCCAGGCTCCTTTAAGCGGGGCGTGTAAAAGCAGCTCACTAGGCCGCCATAGTGTGGGTCACCGTGCTACACTGTCCAGTTCGCATTGAGGATGGTGACCACAACTTTTGGATTCTACTCATGCTTTCCATCAGGCAGAGTCATTTTGTTAGCTTGTCTCTAACTTTTTTACAAAAGAGGTACATTGAAAACGAAGTAGGTACGTATGTTTGTATCAATGAGTACATTCAATTAATACAAATCTCGTGACCAAATTTCGTGGATCTGTGCCAGCCTGATGGACACTATAAGTACTGTTCACAAAAATACTTTTTTTCTTAAATATCATTTTTTAGAAAATAAAATTTAAGATTGTAAATTAAAATTAAAATATATTACTTTTACTAACATTTTCCTCACTTTTTGTGGATTCAATACATAGTCGCCGTATCTATTCATATATCCACTATGGATATCCAAAAACACTTTGTAAAAAAATATTATATCAAATACGACGCAGATGTAAAAAAAATACGTCACCGACAAGAACGTCATTTGATATACCAGTACTATGAAGTCCAGATACGAAAGGAAGAGAATTAGAAATTCTGAAAAAAGGACATAATTTGGATTTATCCCACTAGTTCTAGGAAATAAATTTGTAATATGTTAATACATAATATGTAAGTTTCTCTCCAAACTTAAAAAAAATTAGTAGGTTTTACTATAAATAATAATAATAAATAATAATAAATAAATAAATATTTCGGACATCTAACACACAACGCCATCTAGTCCCAAACTAAGCAGAGCTTGTATTATGGATATACTAGACAACTGATATGAATACTTATATACTTTTTTTTTGTAAATACATACATATTATACATAGAAAACACTCAAACTCCGAAACAAATATTTGCAGATCATACAAACATTTGTTCCGACCCGGGAATCGAACCCGAGACCTCAAGAACAGCAGTCGCGTACGCTACCACTGCGCCACCGAGGCAGTTACTATAAGGCATGTACTATAATTATAAAATAAAATAAATAAACTTGAAAAAGGGATATAACACGCGTTAAAGATCACATCATCATCAGTATCATGACTCCAAACTAATCCAATTACAATATTAGGTAAATACGTGGTTATTTGGAAGGTATATAAGAACTCGGATTGATTCCCGAGATATTTCCTATGTACAATAAACTAGACTATGTCAGCACGGTATAAACTCCCATACTTAGCTTACTTGTTAATTGACATGTTCTTTACATATGCCCACAGAAGAGGTATAAACTCTTGTTTAAATGTCTCATAATTATCTGAAAAGGTTTCTAAAAGAAAAGTAGTAAAGAAGTTTTAAGGGTTGGTAAATAAATAGCAGTATATTGAATTGATTGTTACCCATAAATGTGACGAGTGCACAATCCGGTACAATGCTGCTACGAAACCATCTGAAATATTAAAGCAAATAAAAAAAAGAGATCTATAAATAAATAAATGTTTTCGGACATCTAACACACAACGCCATCTAGTCCCAAATTAAGCAGAGCTTGTATTATGGGTACTGGGTACAACTGATATAAATACTTATATACATTTTTTTTTGTAAATACGTACATATTATAGATAGAAAACACCCAAACTCCGAAACAAATATTTGCAGATCATACAAACATTTGATCCGACCCGGGAATCGAACCCGAGACCTCAAGAACAGCAGTCGCGTACGCTACCACTGCGCTACTAATATTATAAACGCGAAAGTTTTTAAGTATGGATGGATGAATGTTTGTTACTCTTTCACGCAATAACTACTAAACGGATTTGGATGAAACTTTACAGTAATGTAGCTTATACATCAGAATAACACATAAGCTACTATTTGCCGCGATAACCGATATACACGCGGGCGGAGCCGCGAGCAACAACTAGTATAGAATAAAAAGACCTGTGAGGTTTGAAAATAAGCCATGGCGCCGAAATATATTCTGTGCACGTAGTGGACGTCAATGATCTGGAACCGTGTGAGTCGGCTATACTTTTCTCTGGGCTCTGAAAAATACAGGGTTTCGTGTATACCTACTATAAAAATATTTTACATGTAAAACTATGTCTCATTTAGTGATATTTACTTCCAAATACTTATTTGTTTCTATGTTTTCATCTTCTTCATCCTCGCCCGTTTCGTATGATGTAGGAAATATATGACTAGGCTGAAAACAGAAATTTTAACATTGTTACAAATGTAGGTATAGACTATAGTCTTGTTTTTATTCACAAATAGGCATACACATGGACACTTAATAGGGAGCAAGAATATTTGTTATCTACAAGTCGATATGTATTTAGATAAATTACTCCAAGACACAGAACGCCTCATCCGACAATATTGCTACTGGATGTTGATCGAACCTACGAGCTCAAACTTAGCAGCAGGATTATTAGCCATTAGACTTTTTTTTTTTGAATTGAGTTTTCCTTAAAGAACTTTCACTCGATAGACAAGATATACATTCTACGGGTATATCTGGCCTATCGAACAGAAGTTCTTATAAAAATTTTGTTTGCAAAACTTACAGGGCGGATATAACATCCCCTTCATCGCCTAACTTTGCATGTTTTCCGACACTCGCAATACTAATGTTTTCTAGAAAGCTACATTCAATTTATTGTGACTACTTCAAATTAATCTTGTTAGCGTTTATAGTTTTTAAGCTATATTTTTTACCACGGTTTGATAGGTGGCTCATGTTCCATGTAAATTATGGCACGCACTTGTGCTTCTGAGTTCGAGTTGCCATTAGGTGCCTAGTCTACCTGTTTGACGTCTATGTCATAAAAAAGTCGCCAAAATATTCACCTCTACGCTGAGCCTATTCGTAGTACAAATAGTTGGTAGGACGTAGTCTTTTTGCGCTGTTTTAACTGATTCCGTCACTTTTTTAAGAACAGTTGGATAACTCTGAAATGTTAAACATGACAATAATATTTAAAATACAAAATTTTAGTATTATGTTAAAAATATGTATAGATATTTTAAACTATTTTGAAAAGCGACGATTAACAGAAAACAAAATACTGCTCAATAGTTTAAATTACTACAACTACTTTTTTCTTGGCATTTTACTAAAAGATTTTTATGGAGTATTTATGTAATTTTTTATCTCAGTAATATCTAAATAAAGTAAGGATCACAATATGTTAAACACCCACTTTTAACAGTGCATAAAAATCTCGTCCTTCTATACACAGCACATCAATATTCCTCGAAGCCACTACATTTGACATCGTTAAATATCTGGTGGCACCTTTTATATTGCCGAATATTCCGCCCGGACCCATACATGCTTCTACTTCGTTGATACCAGAAATTATATCCACCTGTTTATAACTTCATATTATTACCGTAGAATTCAATTAGATACCTTACTAAAACTTATACGGTGTTCGAACTAATCGCAAGTTTTATTAAAGAACTGTTTACGGAGGTTAAATGCAATTAAATTGCACTAATGAGGCGCCATGGTGTCGCAAGACTGAATACATTTTGTAATGTGTGAAACCACTAACCAGTAAATAGTTATATATTATCAGAGCGTATATTTTCTTGTAATCTTAAAATATATGAAAAATACTAGGATTATTATAAGATTAAACGTTTATCAAAACAGGGACCGTGATTGTTATGTGTATTTTTCTATCAGCCATATCTCCAAATTTGGTTCGGGTCGGCTTTTAGTCCTACCCGTAACGACATACGGAGCCGAGACGTGTGCACTAACCACTAGACTGGTTCAGAAGTTTAAAGTAGATCAACATGCGATGTGTGTGTCTCTGTCAGATTAATTTCGTTATTCGTTTCTTTATTTGCCAGAAAACCGAAATCGCAAGGAGAAATTGGCGTAGGGGGAGACTCACGTTCAGCGGTGGGCAGCTATAGGTTGATGATGATGATTATACGCATTGGTTATTCAACGTTTCAAACAAGTCGGTTAGTTCAGGAACTCGAAAAATTATTCTATAGTAGTAAAACGAATTTATATGTCAATACTGGGTATTTAATAAAGCGTTCACTTACTTTTCCGCGATAAATTATATGCATGGTGCTTATAACTTCATTGGCTTTCATAACTACATATCCTTTCTGGAAGTATCGTTCGCGAAGTTTTTTTGCAAAAGCTCTGAAGAACGAATATTCGACATCCTCGAATAAAGGTATTTCTCGTAACGTTTTCTCATACATATGTAAAACTGCGTCTTCATTCAAGTTTGCATGTAATTTACCCAAAATAGATTGGTGCTGTAAATACAAACAGTATAACAATCATCTAATTTATGATAAACTAGTTGTTGCCCGCGGCTCCGCCCGCGCATATGTCGGTTATCGCGGCAAATAGTAGCCTATGTGTTATTCTGATGTATAAGCTATATTACTGTAAAGTTTCATCCAAATCCGTTCGGTAGTTTTTGCGTGAAAGAGTAACAAACATCCAAACATCCATCCATCCTTACAAACTTTCGCATCTATACTAATATATACAGCTGAAGAGTTTGTTTGTTTGTTTGTTTGTTTGTTTGTTTGAACACGCTAATCTCAGGAACCGCCGTTCCGATTTGAAAAATTATTTCACTGTTAGATAGCCCATTTATCGAGGAAGGCCATAGGCTATATATCATCACGCTAAGACCAATAGGAGCGGAGCACCAATGAAAAATGTTTCAGAAATGGGAGAAAATTATCACGCCACGGGCAATAAGAGACGTAAACGAAGTTGCGTGGGTCAGCTAGTTTATAATATTAGTAGGATTGTGTTTAGGATTAAAAAAAAAAACATCGGTATAAATTTTGATGTAGGTATAAACTATGTTTATAAGTTACCTAAAATAAAATCACTTACCGACCATCCTCCCGTTCTTTTCCACTGATATTTCCAGTACTCTAAGATTGTCTTCTTCAGTAAGAACGGAACCTTTTCTCTATTTAAGAACATTTCTAAATGTTTCATATTCTCTTGAAACTTTGTTACAACTTGATCCGCCATTGCTTTTAGTGATGCTATTCGTGCGTACACGTAACTAAGTATTTAAGAAAATTATTACTCGATTTTATAATAGGATTTTAGTTAAAGTTATGGATTCTTAAATTTACTCTTAAATTGGTACAGTATATAAACTGCTCACACATTTAAGCCGGTTAGAGAGACTTTGTTAGATTATTATTTGTCTTTTAAGTTCATCAAAGTGAGTAACATTACAAGGTTCTACTCACCCAAAAAATAGCACACCGTGTAAGTTAACACAGTTAAATAATATCATTTGGACCACACTTTGAGGTACAATGTCTCCAAATCCTGCTCCACCAAAGCTAGATGCTGCCCAGTAATATGCTAATAAATATACCCTATTGGGAGTTAAGGCTTGGGTTTTTAAAATTTCCGCTCCATCTAACCAGGAACCTGGAATTAGAAATAGTCCGAAAATGATATACCTATTTTTAACACATACCTATAGTAGCGCAGCGGTAGCGTATGCGACTGTTCTGCTTGACCAAATATTTCTATGATCTGCAAATTTGTTTCGGAGTTGGGGTGTTTTTTATCTATTATGAATATGTATTTACAAAAACTAGTAAACATGTATTTATATCTGTTATCTAGTTTCCATAGTACAAGCTTTGCTTAGTTTGGGACTAGATGGCGTTGTGTTAGATAAGTAGAGGTCCGAAAGTATATAAAAAAAAATTGAATCGAATTAATTTTTTATTTTGTAGTGAGATAAATTTAAAGTATAATTTCGAAACACAAAATTTAATTCCGCGATTCGAATTCTAAAATAGGACCACTTTAAGCTTAGAACTTCGTAATGCTTTTAAAAAGATTTGTACCAAACAATAACACATTAACAACAATAACATTGCATACGTATTAGTAAATACGAACCTTCAAGACAAATCATGTTTCCGCTCGGTTGAAAAGTAGCTTTCTTGTAAACTCCGTTTTGTGCTAGCTTTTCAAGTGTTCGTGCAAAGTCGTCAGGATCAGACGCAATCACATATCTACATGAGAGTGTGATCAATATTGACGCGTATAAATTAAAGAAAAAAAGTGTCAACAGAAGGAAATGCACAACACTCATCAGATATGCCTGGAAAAATGTTATTTTATGAATTAAACCAAAAAAACAGTCTCAACAAATTTTGAATTGACAAGAATTTTTTTTTTTTGAATTGTCTCTACGAGGCTTTCCGGAATGAAAAGGTCTTGTCAGATATAACAGGTTTTGACAAATAGATGAACACGATGGTGATCAACAGTCTAAACTAATTTAAGCGACGCTAAACATTACATGTCTGAATTAGAATAAAGACTGATGAATTTACCATACAGATACATGTACCTAGATATGTAAATTTACTCGATACAGATTTGTATAAACCAGTGTTATAGATATTTGTAAATACGCACTCGTCTTAAAGCTCCTATAGAATCAGCCCCCGATGCAGCATACAGTTTAATAATTTGTAAGACATTGATCATTCTAATGGCACAATGATATACATGGTTATTGATAGCGTGATCTTCTTTACTGTGGTTTTCAGTATGTTTTATAACAAAAAATGTCCATATGGAGTACCAAGGGAAAGTTGTAATGAAATCCACTACAAACTGACCCTGAAACATAGAATTGATTGATTTCAGTTTATTTTTTTCCCCGATTACGGCGAAGATAAAAGGAACGGTCATATATTTAGTATTGGCAGTCTATTTATGTTTGTTTGTAAAATCAGTTCGTTCATTCGAATTTAATAAAAGAAGTGTCAATAGATTAGTAGTACTAGGTGACATAAGCTGGGTATATAATTTTTATCAAAAGTTTTTACGTAGCCAGGTTATAATTTTTAAACTTTTTCTCGTTACTGTTTTATAATTTAGTTGCAGTGAATATGTAACTTTATATTACTGGCAACCTAGCAACGTTTCAAGCGTTATTCTTTCTGCAATCGTTAACGCCTAAATTCTCGTGTGTCATTGGCTAATCTTAGACAAAATAATCTGAGACAAATATTAAAATTTAGGCATTAACGATTGCAGAAGGAACGCTTGCCACTTGGATAGGAAACCCGATGTTAGATTGAGTCGTAATAAATTTAATTAAAGGACTATAAGGAGTCATTTTTACTAAATAACTATCCAGATTCTTGTAAAATATACGCACCTGTAAATAATGCTTTGCTGTCAAGTAAGGATGATATATTAATTGATTTTTGGGTCCATAATATGCGACGTGGAGCATTAAATATATATCGATGTAACATATAGTTTCCAGAAATATGAGTGGTACGTTAAAGGACTTGAACAACGGCGCCATAGATACGATCACCTTGAAATTAAAAAGGCATTAGAAGTGTTAATGTGTAAGCTAACTTGCATATGACGGTTCTAACACCCACACTTAAATATATATAAATCTTTATAAGCAACTACATGCATATGTAACTGCACACCTACTCACTTAGATTTTCATATCACCTGTCACACTTCCAAGGTAAGAATTGTATCCCAACTGGGGATTTTAATTAATTCTGTGTAGAGTGCGACATGCACGTATTTGGTATTTTTAAACTGCTTATAGAGTTAGGTACACTTTCCACGAGTAGTTTAACCGAGTTAGAATCTGTTGTAATTAGCATAGCCCGTAATAAATTTAAGCCGCTAACGTAAATATACGAATAGTCTGCAATACTTTTTAAATTGGGATGCATATATTATCTTATATATAAAATTCTCGTGTCACAGTTTTCGTTCCCATACTCCTCCGAAACGGCTTGACCGATTCTCATGAAATTTTGTGAGCATATTGAGTAGGTCTGAGAATCGGCCAACATCTATTTTTCATCCCCCTAAATGGTAAGGGTCACCCATCCTTAAAATATTTTTATGGCAAAACGACGTTTGCCGGGCAGCTAGTTACTTATAAATTTGTCATCGATCATAAGAAATCACTTAAGTTATAGTTTAAAAAAGTTGAAACTTCTATGACGTCATAACACGATAGTATTGATAAACAGAGTATCACAGTAGTAGATAACTAAAACGGAATCTTACAGGTATCATTAGGCACAATGCAAAGGCCACGGCAATACGCATGGACGCCCACACTTTTAGGAATATACCATCTGGTTTAATAACAATTGGCATCAAAATATATGGCGCAATATTATTCAACATTTTAAATTGCTTGTATGATTTCCAATAGCTTTCCTTTGTTTTTTTGTATTCGGCAAAAACATCAATGAACGAATCTGCGAATGGAAAAATACTAAGTTTCCTTAAAGGCGTCTTACTAAATCTTAATGTAAAAATATTATTTACAATCGATTTTCTGCAATGTAACAAGTAAGTAGTTGATCTAAGGAGCTAAATGCTAATTTTTCTAAGACGGCCCTGTGGGCAGCATTGGATAATGGAACCCGAGTGTCGCAGCGGCAAGAGTGTTGACGTTAAAATTGAAGACTGTATTCCTAAATAAGTCACAAGAATCACAAGAGAGAGAGAGAACTCACGTATGACTGTGTGGTGATATAGATGTATTGTAGATTTTTGTTACTAGTTTTGCTATTATAATATGTTCATGTTATACTTACCGTTGAAGAAATCTTGTAAAATATTAGTTATCCTAGCTTTTGCTTTGCTCTCTTTGATTCTATTGTAATGTCGCAAGTAAGAGTCGGGACATTGCAATTTAGCTTTATTTTCAATTAACAATAGTTCTTCAGGCGTCATGAGACCTTCGTGTTCTTTCATATCGGGAAACAGACTTAAAGCCGAAACATAAGCGCTGTGGCTAACACATATCAGCTAGAAAATATAAAGATGTGATAGGCATTTATTAATCACAATTCACTTAGAACATATTGCTTATTGTAAGAATTTCAGTAGTGCGGGCATCTTGCTACAATTCGAGCCATGTAAATGTTAGAAAATTTATAAACATACAATATTTCATAAATTAGCCTAAATACAACAATTATCAAACATGGTTAAAAATCCTTTGATTCTGCATTTAGACTACTAATTTCATTTGAGCGCATAAATGTAATAATTTGTATAAACTGCATTAATTCGTAGTTTCTCATTTTATTACAAGTTTTACGTAATAATGTTATTTTAATTAGATTCATCATAAAATAAAATACCGAGAGGTCCCAATTTCAACCAAATCACTAAGTTCATGTTATGTGCGTAGGCGAAACTGAGTGTTTTGCGTAAGTACGTCGTAAATAAAAAAATATTTGTATTATATAATACACGTATTTCTTGCTTTTCAAAGTATTCTCCGTTACATTTTAAACACTTTTTAATTATTTTAAACCATTTTTGAAAACTCGGGAATTGGTATAAGGTAATTTTTTTACGTTCTGGTTGATAGCAATCACATTTCAAACCTCTCATTAAATCTTTGATTTTTGGGAAAGTAAAGAAATCGTACGGAGCTAGGTCGGGACTGTGTGCGGAATGGGTCACGAGCTATGTGCTTTCAGAAACCAAAAATGACTTTGTTTTGCAGCATTGTCATTGTGCAATAGAATGCGTTTTTAGGTCGTTTTTCCCTAACTTTTTCAAAGGGATTGGGCAAACAAATAGTGGTGTACCACTCAGCATTAGCTGTTTTTATAGTTCAAGTGGGATCGTGCAGACAAGACACAGGACCCGTCTTGGAGAACAGAAACGCAATCATTTCTTTGGCCATGCTTCTCATCTGCAACGATTTTGATAGTTTGCTGTTACCTTCATTTAACCATACAGATTGTTGCTTTCTTTCCGGTAAGTAACAATATATCCATGTTTCATCTTCTGTCACAATACCAAACACAGCATTTGAACATCCGTGATTGTACTTTAACAACATTTTTTACACCAATCTACTCAATTCCGTTTACATGCCTTAATCAACTAATGTTAATACCTAATCGAAAGCCTAACAGAAAAACGAACAGAGTTCGACATTCCAATTTATAATATTAGTATGGATATGATATACACACTATACACGGAGTGGTTTTATTTATTATTCTAGGTTGTTCTTTAAGGCTGTTCAGGAAAATCATACATACTCGTATTTGTATCTTAGCAGTCCAGTCACTCAGCAATTAGACATCAAAGTGTCACAACAATATCGCAATCATTAATGCAATCTCGTCTTATTCTATCTTTATCTGTACGTGTATCCGTGAGTTGGTTTATATGAATACTAAGTGACACTGGATTACACCAACGATAAATTCAACATACGTCATTGAAATCCGATAAAGTAATATAACTGATATTATTATTGAACGGGGGATGAATATTCTTCGTGTCATGACAGAATAAAAGCAGTCGCTTGAAACTTAGATTGTAAGAGAACTGCGTGATTTGTAATAGGTACAAATTTAAATCTATCTATGGGTATCTATACGTGCTAATTATATTCACATACACGTGCCATAAAGAAGTTTTGCGGTAAGGGTCATACATAATGTTCAGCCTCAGGTGTTTGGTAACACATTCATCTACTAGATGCTCAGATCAAATAAAAAAGGTTGATAACGCACCGCTTTGTTCTTGTTGAAGCACAAAAAGTAGCGTAGTTCCAAGTAAACGCAATAACTTAAAAAAAACTACTCTACTTTGCGTCAGTATCGTACTGCGGCAACCGTACATTTGCAAGTACGACGCCTAGGGGTTTATGTAGTCAGGGGATTAGTGTACCTGAATTTTAGGAAATAACACGACTACACGTATCTACACGTTTTTACTATAATATCAGAATTTTACAATATAATAATACAGATAATTATAATTCACTGCTAGGAGGTCTTCTCTCCGCGACTCCTGCAGCGAATCTTCAATAAATCAAATTTAAGAATAATTGCTTCAAACAGGAGATTTCACCTGCCAGTTGTACATTTTTAACAGGAGGTTGCATGCCTCTTCACCATGAAGGCCTCGGTCGCCACAGTACAAACAACAAAAACTTGTGAGATACTGACGAAAAGTAGCGTAGTTTATAGCATAGTTTTTTATTTGATCTAAGACTAAAGGAAAAAAGTTGTTCAAAACTTACTTTACAGTGCGTCAATGTAATAACAGTGCTAATGGAAGGTACTCCGTATAGAAGCACTAATAAGCCTAAATGGTTGCCAGGTCCTATAATTCGTTCTTTTCTCGCTTCTCTCATCTCTTGTGATGTCACCAAACAATACCCACTTTCTAATATATATAGTTCTCTAGTCACAGTGCCCCCATAGAAAACTATTTCGCCTGGTGGTAGAATGATATCTGTAGCATCTGTAAAAGTTTCGGTCATCATTAAACTCTGGAGCCTTGTAATATCAATAAGTAGGCATTGGTAGCTTAAAACTGAATAAAACCAAATAATCAGTTTTTGTTTGTACTTAGAGATTTCGTTTGCTTCTTAAACATAAATCGTAGTGGGAAAATCTACACTTACACTCAGTTTGAAAATCCTTAACGCGTTTTGTGATAATGAAATACGTATTTCTTCGCTATATACGATATCTTTGTAAATACTGTATCATTTTCTAGAAGATTCGGTAATTTTGCTTAAGATATACCCGCCTATACCCAATGTATTTTCTCTGTTTATTAGGTTGTGGTTGCTCCTGCTGTTTAATTTTTTAACCGACTTCAAAAAAAGGAGGAGGTTTCTCAATTCGACAGTATATATCTTTTTTTATGTGTTCGCGGATAACTTCGTCGTTTATGAACCGATTTTGATGATTCTTTTTTTAATGGAAAGGAGATTTCCAACGGTCGTACCATAAGGATATTCATATATGATGATGGCATCCAAGAGAAATCAAGTCGAACCTTGAAGTAGGTTTTATTTTTGTTAAAATTGTACTTGTACTTTAGACTGGCTTTTGTCATCGTTTAGATTTATAAATCAATTTGTGTATATAGTGTATAATGCTGACGGGTTTTCCCTATTCAATAACCTAATTAAAGAAGATAACCTATATGAAACACCTTGTAAATTATATTTGCGTCTGGGGGTCCCTTAGTTCAGAAAGATAATGCTATCTTGTTCTACTTTTTATTTTATGGAAAAAATCCTATTTGTAATTTAAAAAATTAAAACTGTGCTGACAAAGAATTACCTTTCTTATGCTAGGGACTCATGTACGGTTTTACTCGATCGAGCAAAAATGTCAAGTAAAAACCACGGCACGGACTTTTGTCCGTTCAACAGTAATGATGTCTGTTAAACAAAGGAGACGGTGACTACATTTAGCAAGTCTAGCAATTCTTAATTATAAAAGAATTAAAGGAAATTAAAAGGAGAAACGAAAAAGGAGATCGAGCCCTAGAGCCGACACGATGCGAACCTTCGAGTTGTGAGTTTTGCAGTCCACGCGTTAAGTTGTACTCGTTTTGGAGTAAAACTATCGACTAATACCGTATGTGAGTACGGATCATTAGAAGTGCTTAGGTAGGGCATTTTTTCTCAATCGGTCACTCATATATGTACATGTATAATAGCACCATATTGTTACAATGCGGTTAAGGTCCGTTTGGTCCGTGTTCAAATTCCTCGTAATTAAATGTTTAAGAAGCTATTCTAACAGTTTTACTTGCATTTATCACTACTCTATTCCTAAAGCAAAAAGTTATAGTTTCCAATGTAAGCTCATTTAGACAAACACATTTTAAAATTAAATAGTACAAAAACCATAGAAGTGTTTAATACTAAGCTCACATGATTTTCGTTTATTCTTAGATAATGTTGGACGGGCTCCACCATAAAATTTGATTAAATCAGTTGGTCTACTTACATATGATCAATTTCCTTCTTCAATCAATCTTATCCCGATTTTAACTACTTTCTAATGTATTAACTTAGTACTACTTACTTTCTGTTAGTGTTTGTATGTAGGCCTTATTTTTAACTTGGAAAAATTTAATAGACGTCAGAGCTTTGAATCTAGCTTGATGCAAGACTTTCTTGCGAAGTTCTGACGGTACGACAGTTTTCTCTAACCAATTATCACCAGTCAATTCTACACCCTGGAATATCAAGAGTGTTAGTTACCGCTTTTTTATTTTAATAATAAGTGTGTTATTTTAAAGTTACATTACCGAATTATATTGCCATTGCAGTTGGTAAAAGGCCATTATCCTAGATTTAATAGCTGGATGCATGTTATTTTCTTTCATAAACTTGTCTATCGTCATTATGACTTCCAGAAATGCTGTTTTTGTTCTAAAAAATAAAGAAATCATTTAGGTGCCACTGTCCAGTTAAGGTAGTAAATTTTTCCTTGGTCCATTCGTCTTTAAATAAATGTACAACGATGTTACTTTCCTATGGTATTGTAATTCTGAGCCGTGTTCATCATACTATGGTTATGGTGTGTAGGTATTGTCATATATTAAGTGCTACTTCTAGCCGTTTAATAATATGTTCATGTATTTGTAATAGTGGTTATTCTTGAAATCAATGGACATCAGGTTTGAATAATGGTTAACCTTAAAAGTTCTTCCAATTACAAAATTACTAGAATTTAATAATTTGAACGCTAATATAACTGATGTCAACTATAAATATTGATAACCTAAGTAATCTTTATGCATGAACATGTTTTAATCTTAACCTGCCGCATTAAAATAGGTCAAGGTTAAAACTTCATGTAGGTTCAGTTCAATTTATTATTTATCATTTGTTTTGTTGTAATGTTACAACATGTGGTCAGTTACCTTGACCAGTGAGTAACAACAGCGGAGAACTCAGACACGCAGTATCCGGAGAGTAAAACTCCATACAGGCTGAAAAAGGCCACGATGCCCATGTCGAAGAAATCTCCTGGTGTGAAGTCCCCGTATCCTACAGACAGTAGGATAGTCGTAGCAAAATATACAGACGTAACTATCGGATAGTCGGTTCTGCAATGATAAACAACATAGGGATAGTGAAAAGAATAACCTTTTTAACAAATTTGTAACTAAAAATAATAGATTGCATTCGACCGAAATAAATTTCTTATTCAAAGTGCAAAGCTGCCTTGCATCATTCACAATCAAGGATTCATCAAATTTATGGCCATAATTGGCTCCTGCAGACCGATATGACCTTAAAAAACAGCCTACTTGTTTGGCAACGTCCTTGTGATTATTAAATTGCAGAGCACTTTCCATCAGGTCATCTATGTGTTTGTTTGTCCTTTATATCAGGAATAAATAATAAAAAAAAACTGGCCGAGTGCGAAGCGGCCTTGCGCACCGAGGGTTCGTAGAAACCGTAAAAAAATGTAACTAAAAATTTATGCTTTTCTCAATTTTCCTTTTCTTTTTTTATAAGACGTTGCTTCGTACCAAATTCTAAGATTCTGAGTTCACAGGAAGTACCCTGTAGGTTTTGATTTCCTTGCGAGTGCCGAAAAATTTTAAGCATAAACGGCTGTATCTTTTTATTGCGTTGGCTTGGAAGTTTGATTTTTTCACAACTCTAAGGGACAGTATAATATGAACTGAGTATTTCAGCATGATACCTCCACGAATTCCTGAGAAAAAGGGTCTTGACAGACAGACAGACGAACAACAAAGTGATCTTATAAGGGTTTTGATTTTTTCATTTGACGTACGAAACTCTAAAAACAAAATTTAAAAGGAACTCGCCCTAAAGCGATAGTCTTGCAAAAACGAAGGCCGTCCAAATTTATAATGACTGCTGTCTTTAAAATTAATCATAATACAAATAAATCACTCGATGGAAAACTTTAATACTGTATAAATACTGTGTGAGTCATAATGCTGTCATCCAAATTATATATTACGTTCAAACGTACTATTAATTCTACAATGCTTCACAGAGAGTATAATTCGCAATAATAGTAAATATAAATTGTGATATTTAATGTCACCAAATTTACATCAACTTGTGAAGAAAACACCCACAGTCATTTCGCACTACGACATGTAGGTATAAATAAAATTCAAGGATTTGTTACCTAGTTGACTTAAATTTCATGTTTTGAGTCTCCCAAAGTAATGCTTTATTGAACCATGAATTTTCCGAACATCGGCTTACAAAACAGGATTCCATGTATAGAATAACACCACACCAATAGCATAGCAGACATATATACACGCAATATTTCACCACCTACAATTTATAAAAAAATAATATGCACCTAAGATGAACAATGACTGAAATGAAGTTAAATTATTAAGCCTTAAATAAACGAAAGCCAACAAAGCCGAAAATTATTATAGAATATTAGTACTACTTGGTACCTTAATCAGTATCGAATTCAACATCAATTTTCTCTCCAAGTTCTCAAAGAAACTCGATAGCCGCCATACCAAACATAGTTTAGTACCTTTGCATAAATAAAATAAGTGATCTCTGTACGTATCATGATACTTAACAGAAGTGTGTATCAAAACAATACATTCAAATGGTATAATAGCTACCAAGTCTAGGTAAAATCCAAGTGTACTCATCCTGTAACTCAAAATACTTTTTAATTCTGTAATGTACTTCTTTTTGGTTTTCACTGCTGTTATAGATGTAATATAGATATTAAATATAAGTGAAATCGTTATTATTATTTGAGCGTAGAAGGACACACCGTCTGGAAATGATCTGTTATATCCGATATAATAAGGATATACTATACAGATATAGAAAACAATGCTCAAAATATATAGTTCCCAGTACTTCACCAGGGGACAGTCTGATTCTAGAATCCAAGGAAATTTAGATTTTAAACAAGTAAAATTTGCTGTTTTCTTCTTTACGTGTTCAGACATAATATACAAGTCCAGACAGTTCTCATCAAGATGGTCATCTTTGGTCAAAGTATCTATATCTGTCTTTCCTGAATAAACAAAAGGCATTATTGTACAAAATAGAAACATATTTAAAATAAAATAAAAAATTGGTGCGGTTATTATTACCTTGTAGATATCGTAATTTATCTTTCAAGCATTTAATACTACTTTTCTTACGATCCTTGGAAGCGTATATGTTTAATGAAAACTCGGTTTGTTCTGCTTGCATAATCTTCCTACGCTTAGCTCTTGACAGTCGTTCCTTTATTTCTTTTGTAATATGTTCAACGAGGTCAGGATAAGTGATCATTAGCTTTATAAATTTTGTCTTTTCCAGAACTTGACATTCGACGTATGTTGCTGCTTTTACGGTACATCGAGCTGCAATAAACATAATATTTGTATCTATATCTTTATATTTGTCGTAAATTTCTTGTTTTAATGACTATTTAATACTTTCATCATAGATTGATTTAGAAACTATTTGCCAATGAATAATAGTGCCCATAATTTTAAGCTTTAATAGATACTATTATAAAAGCTTTACCCACAACGCGGTAGACAAATCGTTAACAGCTTTATTCTTGGTAATTTGTTTTCGTATTCTTTAATTATATACCATTTTGTAATGAATTTCTATTGATGTGTCTAACGTGTTTCCAGATTTGTTTCTGCTGCTTCCTTTAGAAATATAGGTGACTTGATTTACCCGGTATGTTGTAGACCAAAGATATTTCGCCGAAGCAGGTTCCCTTCGCAAAAGAAATCATTGGACTCTCGTCATCTTCATCAGATAGGAATTCTACCACACCATTGGTAATACATATCTAGGGCACAAATATAACTTTACCTCATTTGAATTCTAACTTAAGTTAATTATATAGGAAGCTTTTACCCGCGGCTTCGCCTACGTGTATGTTGGTTATTGCGGTAAATGGTCCTTCCTCAAGAGTCAAAGTATCCAATTGAAATCGGTGCAGCGTCTTAGCCATGAAAGCGTAACAGACAGATAAACAGACCTTCTTTCGAGTTTATAGTCTTATAGTATGGATGTAAATATTTATTCGTCTACTTGCCATAATAGTTTTATTCTGGTTATGGTTATAAATAATGTCCCCAGGTAAATAAAATTGATGAGTCATGTTTAGGGATAGTCTTCTAAGGAATGCTTCTGGAAGCTGCCGAAATACTAAGGAACTATAAAGCGGTACAGCATTCAAATCGTAACAGATTTCCATTTGTAAAGGGTATGGTAACATTGCTAGCAACTTTGGTTTAAATACTCCTGACTTTTGATACCAGAGGTCTTCGTAATACCTTTCAGGGGTACAGAAAGTAAATTATATTATAAAATATGTACAGCCAAGAAAAAACATTTAGAAAGACTGCGACATTGAGGCGCACTTAGGGCTTCCACACATAACTGCGATGCGTTCTAATGCAGCGTGAAGTTCTTGCGGTGCATTCGTGTGAGCTCGCAGATATTTGCGATGCGATGTGAATTTGCAGTTATGTGTGGGAGCCGTTAAGTTTGTTTTGGTTTTTGGTTGAAAACAAAATGTAGACCAGCAGCATTCTGATGGTCAGGAAATTAGGACCTTTGACAGTTCAATACTTTGTAAGAGGTTCAAACACCTTTAAAATTAATCTGTCAATTAAATTATATAACCCTGATAAAAGTTCTAAAATATTTTATTTTTTATTTATTTATTTAAGCTTAATGCACATTTTGTACATAGGCGGACTTAATGCCATAGGGCATTCTCTGCCAGTCAACCTTTGGGTGATGTAAAATGTGATGCGGTAGGTGCAAAAATATAATTTAATCTAAATATAATGAATACAAACATAGAACTCAAGGTACATAAATAATACATACACAATACATAAACATACATATAAATGAATTTAGTATAAATATAATCTGTGATAGATTACATTATCTCACCTTATTATTCTTCTTGTAGTTTCTGCATCCATGTTAATTAGTCTTAAATGATTCTTTATTTTTGTCAGTTGGCTGACATATTTTGAACGTCTGGTTGTTATTGTAATAAATTGGGAAGTCAAGGATCCCACAAATACAACAGTTGTTAGTAAAAATCCGACTAATATAGCCATTATAGCTGTTAATCTCTCAACAGTTGTCACCGGATATAAGTCTCCTAATGCATTCGTAGTCAGATACATGATAGACAAATACGTGCAAACGAAATACCAATGGATTGTAAGCTCTGTCGGTAAGTATATCGCTGACATCGACCAAGATGATTGAACTGTTTGTAAATCAAAACTTTTGTTAGCGAAAAGATACCATACACATGACCAGGTATGAACGGAAAGTAAGAAAAGGATCAGATATTGAAATAGGAACGTTGTCCATTGATTACTTCCTGCCTGAGATGATTTGTTGTAAAAATATTCCAGAACCCTATAGATGCGTATGGTCGATATTATTGGTGCTATAGCGTGAAAATTGAATGCTAGTTCGTCGGTTTTCAATAAATACAGAAAACAGTATGGAAATGCTAATATCACGTCTAGAACTACCAAAAATGTGTTGGGCTCCATGAGATTTAAAGTTTTTCTCCATTTCTTAGAAAATTTTAAACCAACAATTATTACAACATCAAAAATAAAAATGAAATTGAAACATATTAATATCATTATAGTCCAAAAGGGCCTTTCTTTTGGTTTGCAAAAAGCATAAATAGTAGTATCTAATTTAAAAGTGATAATGAGCGTAGCTAGAACAAATATTCTCCACGCAGAGTTAGAATATATTAGTAAGAGTGCTCTTGATTTGCTGTCATTGAATTCAGTTCGAGTTTCTTGCAGTATTGCGTATGTCTTCGTACGGGTCTCTTCAGTACTCCTTTTACTGTTATTTGAATCATCGTGTTCGTTCGGATATGAATATGAAGAACTTAAAAACTGATTATGTTTTGCTTTTCTACGTCTATACTTATAGACGTCTAGACCTCCATTCGCCTCATCTTGCGCTAAAGGAGACAACATTAATAAGTATCCTTTATTAATTGCTTAGTTAAGTAATATAAATTGCTTACAAGTTTCCATGATATTGTTATCGTACAGAATACGTATTTATATTCTAAGTCCTTTATTTTCTCACATTTATTTTGTCAAAATAAAAAGTTGGATATTGTAATTTAGTTTAGAAAGTTGCTTCATTGAAATTATAGAAACTAGTAGGCTAAATTTATAAGGAAATCTATATGCTTATAAAATAAAAAATCTAAAATGTGCACTACCAGTAATATATGGAACTGTTTGGGAGGATGTAATAGCTTATGAGGTGGATGTATTTTATTAGTTAATTCCAAAATATGAATTTGAATAAAAAGCATAACACACAAAGCAAGTTGAGAGTAAGTAATACTGACTTAATATAAATTACTTTGCGAGCGAATAAAACTAATTTCTTAGGTATTAGTGGACAATCAAAGAATTTTAATGTACCTAAAAGGTTTATAGTTTCCTGTGTCAGCTCAAATATCCAAGTTATAAGTACATGGAATGTTAAAATATTGGAAATAGTTACTACTTCTTGTACCTTTCGTTAAATCTATTGTAATGAATGGGAATTCCTACTAATAGTTTACGGGTAGGTATTATTTGCAGGTGAAACTCGTGCTACTGAATAAATAATACATATTCTTTTGTCAAAGATCAAGTTGTGAAGTTTAAAGCGAAATAGACACACTTTGGTCTGGTGACGTAATGTTTTTCTCGCTATAGAAACTGTAGGTAGGCTGAAAGCCGGACATGTACACAACCAACACCAAAGCTGTGCGCACGGCACTTCAACCCACATACATGAATATAAAATTTTGCGGCGGACTGACGTTGTATGATCTTCATTATTGTGCACAGATTTGACTAATAAAAAAAGAAAAAGTAGGTAAATTACAAATATACTGGATTTTATGACTAACTGTTTAACGATAATTACCTCAACAGAACATTATCTAATGTTCAAAAGCATTCTGATGATTAACTTTACTGTGGTTAAGTTTGTAGAAACGTGGCAATATTCGTTAGATGTTAAGTAAGCTAAGAAATTTCAATTAAACTTAGTCGGATAACTTCATTATCATTCAGTTTGCTTGCCATCATGAAAATAAAGCTTCTGTAGGTAGAGCTACGTTAGAAAAAGCCATTAAAAAAATTCGCGGGTTATTTTTCAACCATATGCTTAAAATATTTACATTATATGAGATAATGCCTCATGGTATTCATTCCGTCTTTGTACGTCACGTGCAATAAGTTTTAAATAATAAAAATAAAATACATTCTCAGCAGATTTTGGTTTTTCAGTTTTGGAGTTGGTTCAAGTGAATGCATAAGTAAATTAGGGTTGGCGGGATTTGATTTTTAAAAGTTAATTTAAAGCCATACATCTTTTTTCATTCTGTTGCTATTTTTTGTCATTTTCAATTTTCGGAACACGTAAAATGCTACAGATTAATAACATGTTGAATTCTCGTTGAAAACAAAATTGATCTAATAAGGAAATACGTAAACATACTAAATAATTTGCTATATAATGAAGTCTATATTAGCAAAGAATCGGCGCCATTAGCTTATACATCTTTGTATATTCAAGTTTCATAGCGTCTAGGTAATTAGAGTCTGAGCGAGCTGCCATAGGTGGAGCGGCCGCATAATCATGATACTTTTATGGTAGTCAAAATGTTGTCATAAAACGTTTTTAAATACTTTTAACATTTAGCAGTACATTATTACTCTAAAGTGCCTCCTTGTTAGCATACCCTTTGCAAGCAATCCTTATTTAAAGTAAAATATCTTCTAAATTGGATGATCGTCTTCAGAATGATGCAAACTGCGACTGCAATAAATTTATAGTTATTCTTTTCTAAGACCCAATATCTTAAATTTGAGCTAATTTCGTTTTTCGATGTCATCATTATTAACATTACTGTTATACTCAACGAGTACTTGTATGAAACGCTTTATTTGGGCAGAATGGTAACAGGCGCGAAAAAAATTAACGCGAAATATTGATTGTGTGTATGTTATACATTTATAGTTTTTTAGTGTTTCTTTTTTTATTTTTATATAGATACTAGCTGACCGGGCAAACGTTGCTTAGCCGTAAAAAATGGGGTATAAAAAATAGATGTTGTCCGATTCTCAGTCATACCCAATATGCACGCAAAATTTCATAAGAATCGGTCAAGCCGTTTCGGAGGAGTTTAACTACAAACACCGCGACACGAGAATTGTATAAATTAGATGTAAAATTTTGCGCTATAGACGCCTTAGAATAAAATTTGTCTATTAGAGATGACCGTGAGCATTAAGGCCGATTGTTATGTCTACATATTCGTAACTCATCTTTGTTTCTTGTGAGTACAATGAAGATAAATAAATATTTCTAGCCAAAAAGTCTGATTGCTTTTTATGAATGGCCCTGCCAAAATGACTACTCTACCTGATGGAAAGCATAAGCAGAATCCAAGAGTCATGGTCACCATACTCATTGCGAATGCAAACAATGCAACAATGCAGCATGGTGACCCAAACTATGGCGGCCTAGTGATGCTTCTGCATCATTGGGACGAAGGCGAATGCGAGGCGACGAACGATGCGGCCATTGCGTGTCCTCTTATTGGGTAATGTAGGAGGGGCTTTTAAACAAAGGAACGGAGCTTATGTAACAATTTCCGGACAGCTTAATGACATGATCTTCTTCTTTATCTTTCTTCATCCTGTTTATAGCCAAGGACCAATATATAGTAGTAAATATTGAAATTAAGAACGGTTCTCTGTACATGTTGTTCCAATAGTTTTGTAGTGAAATTATGCATTGATTGTCCATTAGCGCTTATAAATGTACAAGCAATAAAACTTTCAATTTAAAAATAATGGCGGAAAATAGAGCGTGGAACTTGTGTGCTTAATCCGGTTAATTCAATAGATCCACAAGAGCATCGGATAGGGGTCAATTATCCATTTATCCTTTTAACGGAATTGATAAAACGTAACTAACATGGGTGAGTTTAATTGATCCAATGTGCTGGCTTTGTTAAAAACAAATTTTGATGGTGAAACAAAAGTTTATTTCACCGTTTTTATTACCAGTACTTACTTAAATATTGTTACAGTTTATCCACATCTTTATACGATACTAGCGGCCGCCTGCGACTTCGTACGCGTGGAATTAGTTATTTGCACATAATTTTTAAATAAAACATCCCTCCTTATAATGTTAAGTTGTTGTTTTCAATTATTCTTATACTTAAATACCATTTGAAATCCTTCTGCCGTAATTACTTTAACTTCACAAACATTGGAATATCATACAAACTACCATCCCCGTTTTAAACCCCAAAAGGGGGTTGATTTCTAAAACTACATTATTAGTACACATCACGTCATGTATAGAGCATACATTTTAAATTTCAAGTCTCTTACGTCAAAAACATAGGACTTTCATACAAACTTCCAACCCCTGGTTTGCTCCTTTAGAGGTAGTTTCATAAAATCTGTTCTTAGCGGGTTACACTATAAGGAACCTACCTGCTAAATTTCAAGTTTGTAGGTGTTAAAGTTTCTGAGATTTCGTGATTAATTAGTGAGTGGTATTTCGCTCTCAAAAGGCATACATTTTCCCGGTTTAGATTCATGTTTAATAGCCCTTAACCTTCGTCAATACATGGGCTATGTAATACTAAAAGAATTAGCAAAATTTGTCTGGCCAGTCACGAGTGTTGTCATGATTAAGTAAATATAAGTGTATTATTATATTCTAA
This sequence comes from Spilosoma lubricipeda, assembly GCA_905220595.1. Classification (NCBI taxonomy): domain Eukaryota; kingdom Metazoa; phylum Arthropoda; class Insecta; order Lepidoptera; family Erebidae; genus Spilosoma; species Spilosoma lubricipeda. Next base: position 8,996,019 of record HG992285.1, on the reverse strand, counting down.
TTAAATATTTATTTTTGTTATCTTATTTGTAGTCGAGGCTCTAAGGTACCGACAAGTTAATAATGTCCTGATAATGTACAGTTTTTTATCTCACGGCTTCCGGTGACAAATCTCAGGTTGTCGGTACTTTAATCTAGTGGGAGGCCAGCCAAGGTTCTGCTTTCCGCTTTTGTACTATTTTGTGGTCGGTTCGTACATTATAATGACAATTATTGTGATGTAACATTCTAATTTCATTTCGACTACATACTCTTACTTTTATTTGCTTTTTGGCGAAATTCACTGAGTGTAGACACTTTCATATACTAAAACGACGCTGGTTATGGCATTTTCATCGTTATATACCGCCATTAGTGACATACAGTGAACAAGATAAGTACTCAGTAAGAGTGCGTATGGGTTAATCCACAAAATCTATGTTCACAGATAATATATTAAAATATATTATCAGTAATCACAGATATTAAATTGTAATATACTATCTGTGATTACATCGAGTGGGGATATTTTTTTTTACCAGGGGCAATACTTGAATCAGCGTTAGGTTGCTGATTAAAAACTTAAGTTACTAGTTTCAATGATTATTTAAATTACATGTTTTACAGCAGGTCTTAGGGCAAGATGGATCATGCTAAATGTAATTACCTATATAAATTTAATTATAACTGATAACATTATGTTAAAATCTGCTCCTAGTCGATCTATCGTTTTCGGTATGGATCTTCACCCGATATATTTTCTATACCCGGATTATCAGCCGTAGTAGTTACCTCCGTTTAGAATTAGCAAACCATTATAGAAAATATTTAGTAGGGGCTTAATTTGTTTTATTGTAGTTTTGAAGAAACATCTATTGTTCGGAGCCATCGTTGCTTAAAGTTTGTAGTGTATGAACTTTCTCGTACTACACGTAACTCTTTACAACGAAAAAAATAGACCATCTAAAGTTACATATCTACTTACTTATTGTGGGTTAGAGAAACTCAAGGATATGTTTATTTGCTGAGTAGTCGTAGTTCGTTTATATTTTTGACATATTGCGTAATTATAGTCTATAATAGCATGTAAAAATAATTCAGTGTCGCCCACATCTATCTGCTTCCTTTTATGTAAGGGGAGAAAAACAACACTCTCTAAACTTGACAAAATTGCGTAGGTTTGAATACAAAGGTATAATATGATATTAATACGTTTATGATGTTTATGTTATTAGAACAACGCAAAACTTAGAAACTCAATAATTTTATAGAATTATTCTGAGTACTATGCTATAACCGAAGGGTTTGTAGCTAAGTGGTAATCGAATACTTTAAAGTCTTGCAAAATAATACAATCCTCGCCAGGAAATCGGCGTGAAATAGCGCTTGCGCTGTGTTTCACTGAGTGAGTGAGGATACCGGAGGCCCATACCCCAACCCCTCCCCGCATCCCTTTCCCCAAAGGTCGGCAAAGCTCTTGTGACGCCTCTGGTGTTGCAGGTGTCTATGGGCGGAGATAATCATTTACCATCAGATGATACGTCTGCACGTTTGCCCTTCTACATCATAAAAAAAAAATGGGACTCCTCTGTCTCTTGGAGAAAACTTCGTCCTAGTTCCCGAACATCTTTGGCAATCTCAATGGGTTGAATAGTTCGAATCCTAAAACGTCGGCAACAGTCTTTCTACAGAACTTCGATGTTGCCTAGTTCTCGGGTCCTGGAGGTCTGATGGAAGTCGCTTCACGTTCTAATATCGAACTTCTGCCGTATCGTAGTTAAGTTAAACCCGACCCAAACCCAATTTGAAATAAATGATGGGCAAATAATATGCTATCTACCTATATTAATATTATAAACGCGAAAGTTTCTAAGTAGGGATAGATGGATATTTGTTACTCTTTCACGCAAAAACTACTGAACGGATTTGAATGAAACTTTACAGTAACATAGCTTATACACCAGAATAACACATAGGCTACTATTTGCCGTAGTTACTATAATATAATAATAATAAAACATAAACTTATTCTTGATACACATACACCATACCGCCAATATACCCTTAAAGCAGTTTTAGAAAACAATATACATAAAATATACTATGAGCGAGCCATACTAATCGATAGGACCACACACTACAACCAATATAACTATTTAATAATATTTTTAATTGACTAATACATATGTTACAGTGTAGAACATTGGATTTAAAATAGTTATAATGAAATACTTAGACAAAATTATAGTAGTGTAGAAGTAAAGTCAGGATATTTAGTGATACATTTTTCGCATGTTAAGATATTTAAATCAAATACTTTAATCGATGCACGCCTGAGTTTAGGGTGTTTCAGGCGATCGCTTGACTTGTAATTTGTGAGCTCGTTACTAATATTTATTTTTGTTATTATTTAAGGATTTAATCTAATAGTAACAGAATAATATTGAATACTACAAATGTGTACACGTGAGCAAGCAAATATCTAAAATTGTTGCAAAAGACTTCTTCAATGTTTCCAAAATGTTTTCTGTGTCTGCATAATTAAATTTACCTAAATAGTCAGATAGTATGACATACACATTTTTTTGATTATTCATGGTGGATATGTTTATTACCCTATTAATTCTATTGTACAAGAAAGGTCCTAGAAAGAAATAGAATCTATGAACAAATTTATGCCTAGTTTCAGGTCTGGAGCATACCTTGTCCTTCCTTCTCTTATCTAAAGGTAAGGGTTATAGGGAAATTTAGTATGTTTGTTTTAAAATGGTGTGCAAGATAAATAACTGTCGGACTGTTAGCACGTTATAAGCCATGTAAAATTATGTGTGGAAAATATGAATGGGTGAGAAGTTGCTACCTTAAGAACGGCTCTTTGAGCGCGTTCTAAGGGCAATAATATTAACTTTACTGCATCACCCCATGATGTTATGCAATAAGTGAGTATAGTTTGACACAACGTTACACACACTTACTTTATTATTAAGTACTCGGTTACTTTGCTAAGATTCTTAAATATATATATTAATTTACTTGTTCTTGTGCATAATAAATCGATGTGTTAGCGAAAATTCGAGTTTGTGTCAAGAACAACACCTCAATATTTCACCTCGTTGGCATTTACTAATGCCGGGCAGGCACATAAACAGTGAATGTTTTGCAGTCATGTGCATTTATTTTTGGATTATCAATAGAAATACTTATAAAATAAATATAAATATTTCGGACATCAAACACACAACGCCATCTAGTCTCAAGCTAAGCAGCAGAGCTTGTATTGTGGGTACTATACAACTGATATAAATACATATAAACTAGTTTTTGGAAATACACACATATTATACATAGACAACAATTTGTAGATCATACAAACATTTGGTCCGACCCGGGAATCGAACCCGAGACCTCAAGGACCGCAGTCGCATACGCAACCACTACCTCACCGAGGCAGTTAATATATATAATATGAGTACGTACCTACATACCTGAGTTAGGTATATGCTTAAAGATTAGGTGTGTAACCGATTTCAATTGTTCTAGGTATAGTAAACTACTATTGTCCCTTATACGAAATAAGATCTAAAATATTATTTTGCTCTGAAGAATTGTATAATAAGTAGATAACTCTTATTTCTTGGCATAGATGGGAAAGCCATACTTCGGGACCAACTGGTTGGCTGGACCTAAATGATTCAACGGGATCAGAAAATAATTCTGAATTCCTTCATCAAGGGTTTTCTTCCCAGGGTCTTCAGGATCTCTTAGGCAATGTATTCTACTAGCAGTTACTTCAGTTTTATATTAACCTGTTCTCAACAGTTGTTAGTGTCTTTTAACGAAAATTCTAATACAAATTTCTAGTGTTTGCAATAAAGTTGATTATTTCCATGCCGTTTAAATTTAGGTACGTTATGCTGAGTTTTTCTAAACTAAAATATTTCTTGTTAAATTAAGTTTACAGAGTTATGTGACTACGATTTCAGTTTTTAATCATTAATATGCAATCATAAAGATACTGGCATAAAATTCGATATCAAAGATAGGGATAGTTATATGTGTATGTATAAAAGTTTCTACGACTTATTTTTTTTTTAATGGTACCGAGTTGCTCTCACCGGGGCAACGCCATTTTGATTTCATGTTTCATTTGTTTGTTAATTTGTATGATATAAATAAACTCAGGAAATTCTTAATTTTTACTACCGTAACTAAGTATCGATTGTTAATTAATTATTAGCTATAAACTAAAAGCCTTAATCGATGAGTTCTATAACTTCGGTGTGTTCATTACCTAACTTCCCTATTAAATTTATCAGTTTCTTCACAATACAATTGAACAAATTTATTGTTTAATTAGTATCAAAGGTAGTGAAACTAGTTACAGTCATCTCAAAATATATGGTTGTAGTTGTAAATAGGTTACCTAGATGGCGACTGTGTCGCGTAATGTTCTGTGATGCGAGAGCAGTACAATTAGGGATAGCAATGTAGTGCGAGCGAGACCAAAGACCTGTTATTATTTCGCCTATACTGTGGACGGAGTCGCACGCGCTCACAAAAAATCCATTCGACAAGAGCGCAGGCGCAGCGCTATATTCGCCCACAACTTCACTTTAGTCAACTTCGTCATTTAGTGGTGATCGAAACTTCGATGTGTGTGGAAGTGAATTTAACTTTTCTAACATAATCTCACAAAAATAACAATAATTTGTAACCAAAGTACAATATCTTACTAGAACGTGTTGGACTAAACATTTAACGTGTCATAAGTTATATAAAAGTATTCAAAATGTGTGATAGTAACAGTCCTTCGACTCAAAGTATAGCGGACTACTTAGCTCAGTTGCTCAAAGACAGGAAGCAACTGGCTGCGTTCCCGAATGTTTTCATGCACATGGAGCGACTTCTGGATGAAGGTAGGTCAAAATTGTGTTAAACTATTTATAATTCATCGGCTACCCTGAGTAAGCACTAGTTCCTATCGTCGATGCTTGTCACCGAGGCGATCATAAATCGGATGCGTCGACAAATGCTACAACGCAAACGATATTAAGTTTATTTTTGTCTTCGCCCCGCCGAGTTATGGTCCAGTGATGTTTGTAATGCGATCCTTCATTTCGAAAAGCGAAGTAAAGCAGAACGTCTCTGCGTCGATTTGCGGTCAGCGGTCGTTAGATTGTCGCCGACGAGAGATCAGTGAAATGTAAGTAGTAAACGAGTTTGGTGTCTACAATTAAGTGTCTCATTTTGCTGTCCACGCAGCTGTTGTAAGTAAATCTTATATGTCGCTTTATAACTTTGAGGTTATAGTAAACTATAACCTTAAAGAGGCGTGTGAGATGTCGAGTTACAAATTCTAGGAGTATCCTGCTCACAGGGTTGTATTGCATTCCACGCGAGTAGAAGGAATGTCGCCACTCTGTAGGTAGGTACCGTACGTCCACCATTTCTTAGTCATACGAAATTTGTACGGAGCTCAGTGCAGGCGACCGCTCCTTCGCAACGTATAGCCTCGTTTTACACTACTCGAACTGGTTACCAGTCTTCAGTAACTATGTGGCCCTTATCTGTGGTACCTATTAAGCGCCTACTGAGTAGATTTAGGTACTTGGTGTTTGTAAAGTTATTCTTGATTTAATTCGAATACAAAATGTGTACAAATAGATTTGAGAAGGTTTGTGTTAATTCATTCATTTATAAAGTAACATGAATAGTTATTTTATTTGCTATGGATAGGAGGTATTTAAACAATCACAATCTAAAACAATGATAGTGGGAGCGTTTCGGTGATGGTTTTTCTTGATATCTTGTCGTCTATTCAAGTTACATACATAGCTAAGTATATAGTTACTAATAAAATTTATTATATTTTATGGCGTATCTGATAAGAGAGTACCTTCATAATGTTATTTTAATAACGTAATACTGGTAGGTCTGTATAGCTCTTTAAAACTGGTTTCATACAACTTTGACAGCATATAAGTGAAGGCCTTACTAGGCTAGGTGCCTGGGCAAGTATGCAGTTATAGGTACTTGCTACTACCCAAGTCCTAATTAACATGAGTAATAGATACAATCGTATTCTCACTGTAAGTTAGAAAAATAAGGATACGAATATAAGATCTTTAAATAAATTGTGAACTTACTATACCTAACACACAAGCCATTTGTATGTTAATTAATAATGTGATAATATTTCTACACCTTAAGTATACTTTCTTACTATAACCGCAAATACCATCGAGTTAGATACTCATATTGTTCCCTTGTTATGAATTATAATGAAAATAATCTAGTCGACTGGCAAACATTTACATGCCATACATAGGTCTATACAAATAGGTGGTTATTTTAAAACAATGTTCATACAAGACTATCTAGTCATATACATTCTCACAAGAGCCACTCAATTCATTGAAAGACGACGTGTTACTTTAAAACACATTATAAACCCAAGTCACGTCCCGTTGCAAGGCAAGGTCTATTCTACCGATACCTCTACATGTCATAATGTCGCAGCCGTAACGATTTACTGTTAAGTGTTACTCTCTGGGATTATAGATTTGTACTTGCAAAACAGAAACAGTTCTAAACCTCTTCCTTACAGTTTTCTACACCCAATATATAATCGTTTAACCCTATCCCCAACTTCTTAGCACGTAAGTTTAAGACATAAAATCAGCAACGCACGAGGCTAATAAGATTCCACTTGTGATCCTTCAAACAAAAAGTATAAAAGTTCCATAATTTTGCTCTCTCATATTTAATGTAACAGTTTTGTACTTATACTTCTGGCCTTATAATAATTTAAACATGTGCCCCAAGTAGTGTTTCTTGCATCATTCTGGAAACGTGTTGACTTAACTTTTCCATAAAAAGTAAGCGCTCCCCACTTAAAGAATGACTCTTTAATTTGGTTTTGATAAGATTGGTAAGGTTTGAGTCACTCGGTCACCAGATTGGGAAATGTCCAGTTTGTTCAGCTTCGTTGATATTAGCAAGTCGTTCTTTTGAAGTTCTTGCTCAAATACTGTTACGGATCTAGGTTGAACGACAGCAATGTTGTTTAACTTTTATGCTTTATTTGACGTGTCACGCCGGTCCACTATATACACTGACGACTTGACGAAAATATCGACGGTAGGCTGACAGCCGACAGGCGTGGCGTATCGCGTTACGCCGAACTAAGAAATTACGGAGTCTATTTTGGTTGGACGCTGGAATATTAGGCATATGAGAAAAATATTCTTCTTGACAAGGGCAATTTGTACCTATGCTTGGGTGCTTGACAACTTTTCTCACTAAAAAAACGAACAATGTAGTATACAGTTAAACTACCTTGGATACAAATATAACACTCAATAAAGATGATTACCTACTAATGTTTCTAAAGGCCATGATTAGACTTAAAGTTCAATAAGTACAATAGACATCAGTTGTTGTGATGTCTGTAATAGACTGACATTTTATAACATACAACAATTGACGCTTAAACAATATCGACTGATCAGTGTTTACATATTAAATCGACTATTTGGTTGTTTGCATTCCACAAAGAACAGTGAGCATCACTAGATAACAATGCTCCATCAAAAGCAAACATACAAATTCGTCAATCAGAACATTCGATGTAAATAAAGATAAAACATATTGGACATGTATTACAAGATTAACGAGGCATCAATGAACCATCGTGGTGAAATGTTATCTTGTCTCTGATATGTATTATTATACAAGTGGATACTTAACGCACCAGTTGTAATACTTGATTTGCAGATTAAAGTACGATAATAGATAAAAAATGAGTTTAAAATCCTTTAACAATTGTTCTTATCGGCGATATTAGATAAGAACACTTTGAAAATGTCAATTACATGGTTCGTTACCACTATTTGTTCGTTTGCCTTCTAATACTTACTTGAAATTGCTGGTGATGCAAAATTGTTCAATACAAAGCCTACTGACCCTGTTTAAATAAAATCAAAGTACACTTAACAAGTATTACCTACGTAAGTCATTAATATTAAAGTTATTGCGTTCTGATGCGTAGGCACCTTCCACTTTTGATGAGGTCGGTTCCGCAACCCTGTAGCTAAAGTGAGTCTTAATTGGGTCATTATAAGGTTGTTTAGTATGTGATTAGGCGGGTGCACCTACGTCGATGACCAAATGAGGGTAGCCGTGGGTAGCGTGGAGGTGTAGAAGGCAAGGTTGTTCCAGTCGCTCACCGACACGTTGTAACTTGCTGTGGGTTGCTTAATTGCAGATATTCAAAATAGTCATCAATGTTATATTAAACAATCAATTTTAAGTGTCACCTGAAGTTACCCCAATTCATTCCCCTGCTGTTATGATACTTATTTATCTTATTGTTTTTGCTTTATGATCTGCTTAGTCCTTTTATCTGGTTATTAAGAGTTGATCAACAGTTTTAAGGATTCTTTTGATCGAGTATCATTCACTTTAAACTTTAGCATATTTAAAAAAAAAAAGTAATATATTAAAATTACACGTAAATTTAATAAGTCGATATATATTTAATGGAAATATGTACCGAAGTTCTTATTCAGTTTGTTAACTCGGTAGGTAAGAAAATGTAACAGAAAGCAAATATTGACACACGGCTCATTATCGCGCCAACCTCGATAAGGCTACACTATATCTTTGTAGAAAACTGGATTATATGAGACGTCTATTCTTCACTGTTGTTTCTCACGACGTTGCCGCTACGTACCTTCACTTTATCTTATACGACGTGATCGTTCTGCTAATGAGAAATACTTTTTTCTACGTCCGTGAAAATCAACGTACTTTTACAAACTTTAAAACAGTTATTTACATGTTGCGGGTGTGTCATTACATGGTTCACATCGTAAACTTAAATGACAATAACACAGAAACGTTTTAAAGTAAGACTATTTTACAGTATAAACGCAACTAAATAATCAACCGTGTTAATGAAAACCGGATGACAGTCACACTTATTATACTACTTGAATATACAAAAGAATGCAAAGAAAAGAATGCGTGGGTTGTGTGTAGCGGAGGACTGTAACTTGAAATGAAAATCGATCTCTTCAGAATGACGAGAGAACCAGTCCTGTGGGCGAGGTGAAGCCTACGCGTGAAACCGAGTACCGACCAATCCCTCTGGCATCACTTGCATTTCGGCGTCGTACTATCACTATCATACACTCCTACGCAAGTTTTATGATTTATAGGATCGTTAATTTTGTTTTTATTACTGTTCAAGTTAAATTGGAAAACAATGAACGTTGACTACAGATAAGTAGTTAGGTAATTGTCAACTTTAAATTAGATCTGAATGACTTTTATCGTTTCTTGTGCCACGAAGGGGTTCCTGGGAATTTAGTGACCTTCTAAGTTAATAAGTTAATATTTATAAGAACAATGTATGTGCTCTTTCTTATTAAAGCGGTTTGCTGTTTACCATACGTGAATATTCAGTAAGCAAGCTGCTAAAGCGAATAGAAATAAGACTGATTGCTAACTGGTATCTAAACACAAAGGTCGGAGTCAAAGCGTGGGAGCTGTCAACCCACGGACAGAGGTAACTTGGGTGGACTTGTTTCACTTAATTGCGGCCCTCGACGCCTACGTTGTTGCTAAAAGGGAAGACAATCGTAACTGGTCACCAAATCATGTGAAGCAAATTCAATTCAATTCAATTCAAATTATTTATTTCGGACTTATCAATGTTGATACATCCATATTTTGTTAGTTACATTGTATGACTTAACCTAGTGTTAGTTTATTAGAATATTATTTGGTGTGGATGTATAACCACCTGGACATGAGGGGGGAGTCCCACCTATCCGAAAAAACATTTAGGATGCTGTTGGAGGAGGAACGCAGGCGCGCAAGCATGGAAGCACAACGTTTTCGAATTATAGCGGCGAATCCATCGACCTGAAACTCAGCAAACATACCTGACGCGCTACAACTCCATGGCAACCCCAAAAGCACCCTAAATGCATTGTTATATTGGACACGCAGGTCGCTGTATGCCTTCTGCGTAAACTTAGTCCATAGGCTGCACGTGTAGAATGATTGGCAGAAAGCTTTGAACAGCATAATTTTTACATTATCAGTGCAGCGCGTAAACCTGCGAGCCAGCATATTGCAACGGACAGCCAGCGACCTGCGTTCCCTATCTATATCCATATTGTCTTTTAAATCGTCTGTGACCCAGTGGCCCAGGTACTCAATCCTCTGAACCCGATCCAAAGGGGATCCCAAGAGTGTGAGTTCCGGCAGTTGCTTGTGAGTAAAGGTACCTGATTTAAAAACGAGCCATTCACTCTTTTTGGCCTTGATAAGGTAATCCTAAAAACTATATGCTTAGGTACATACATTCAAGGACAAGTTCTAGCTTTAAAAGTCATTAGTTTAAATACTAAAAGCTATTGATAAAATAAGCAAAGAACTTCCCTTTGTCGGACCTTCACATAATCCGGCGGATGTCTTTTTTATCTCTTTCAAACATAAAATGTGGGTGTGTTGTGTGAACTAGACACAACGACTCAAGGCTTTGATTTTTAAAGAGATTGCAACTTGGAAGATATCTTAAGTTAAATACATTACGTATTTAACTACAACAAGTCATGATATCACATCTATCATAAAAATAGGTAGGAAAGGGATTAGGTTTAGGTAATTTTTGTAACTTCATGATTATTAATTCTGTCATTCTCTTATACATCCATTTTCTTAGTATAGAAAAAAGTAAAAAAGTTTGTATATGGACCACTTACTTCAAGAATTTAATTAATGTATCTAATAATTAATTAAGTATATATAAGTTATTATTTCTTCCTGATAAATATGATTATCTAAACATTAACACGCCCTATACATCACTGTAATGCTCATATATGAAATCTGTAGATGCTTTTAAGTGAGCGGATATCTAATCTAAGTTGTTTTCCATAAACAGTTTGGAGAATTATTATCGCCCTACAGACTTGGTCTTCTTCTACAGTTTTACATTTTTTTTACCGATTAGAATTTTTTCGCATAGGTAGATTTTAATTGTGCTTGGAAAGTTTTATTATGCTAAATGCTAATAATATAGGTAAAACTACTTATTACAAAATGAAAAATAGGCTTAACCTAAATGAAACAATGTTTAAACACAAGAAATAAAAACTTAAACGTAATTTCGAGTAACACTTTCTTTCTGTGAGAAAAACTCAACAGTCTATTTGATCAGACTCAGAAGTTACACGGATGCATTAGCTGTTACAATGTACTTACTTTGTTTGTGGGAAATGTAAATAAAGTGGACATATGGAAAACTGTTGACCTACATAGGACAATAGGGCAATAAATCACCTTGTTTTGACAAAAAAGGTTTTTGCTGTAGGTGAGCCGGTGACTATTGATTCTCTTTAAGTGCTCATACGATCCACAAACGATTCCTGTTCCTATTCTCTGAATAGCAGTTACATATTTAACTCTTGAATATAATACTTTATTACATTGAAGTGTGGTTAGGTGGTGCTTAAGGTATCACGTCCATCACTTCTGAAAACACATTAAAACAAAACAGTAAACGCACCCTGTGTGTAGATTTAGTTTCTTCCTGTTGCAAACGTTTGTTTAATACGAGTAGTATCTATACCTACCTTTACACTTATTATGTGACGTTGAAATATTTTTATAAACAATGCTGTTTTTGCAAGAATGTAAGAACTAATTTTACTGGAAGCCACGCAATCGTATCAAACAATAAACAAGTACATAGATTCGTAAGCTCGTATGTTTACAGTTACGTCGCAATTGGACTTAAAATTAGTTTTTATGAAGGTCTATAAATTAGTGGACTTATTTTACCGATCCCAACCGGTCACGGTAGGAAAAAGATTACTTCTATTAGATTACTCAAATGAAATACAAACTCAAGGTTAATGTAACAAAAGACAAAGTGTCGTGCTTTCAGATTTGCATAATCATTTAATCTCGTTAGTGACTGCTCCCACAAATAAAGTACTTATAAATTTTGTAAGTTGAGAACGTTCCTCAGCTGAACTGGTCCAGTCCAATTCAATCTCTTTTTCTTCTTGTTGCTGTTGAGGTCTGTTATAATGTGAATGCATTTTTATTTGATGTTATTTATTTTGATAGCATGATAGTAATATTAGTGTAATATTTGAAGCAGTATGAAGTATAAATGCGTAATTCAGTTATTTTTTTAGTTTTTTTTTTTTTTTTAAATAAATGAGTATTTTACAGAAAAACACTCCGAAATACTAAAGTGTCCTTAGATGAAAATAAATTGCCACATAAAAGACAAATTAACTTCACGAAAATAATTTATAGATCACTATATTGTCTTAGAGGCGCATCAATTAATTCCACCTCTTAGATGTTAGTGAAATGTAGGTAATTTCAAAATATATTTTGCCAACAAACTTTTATTATTTATAGGAGTTCATTTTTATACTACAATGTGAAAGAAGATTCACCAGTTTTTAAAATCATGCTGCTATGTATTTATTATTGAGTACCCACCTGCCCCTTTTGACTCTTTTTACGCTAATACACTCATTTTTTCAGATAACTTCCATTTATCTCTTACTTTTACCAGTCATGGTTACGAATTCTATATTAAGCCATATCCCCTGCTCCCAGGCGCTGTCATAGAAATCCCCTACCGTTCTAATCGACAATTTTGACAATAATTGCCTAACAATAATCTTCAATTTCTCTAGGAATTCTTACTTGTGACTCCGAAACCTAACTTCTGGTTCGTCACGAGACAGGATTTTTTATTACTATAGTTTTATTTAAAAATCAACTGCACGCTAAAAATCTCCAGATTTATAAAAGAAATGATTAATACATTTCCCTTCTTAACTAATGCAGTGCGTGACATAAACGGAAAATCAGTGAAGAATCAGTGTGGGATGCTATCGTCGTATCAAAGTACGAACACTACTATTCATACCTGTGTATTTACCTACCTACCTAGTATTAATAGCTTTGAATGAATTACTCCACGTCGTAATTGATAACCCTAGCATTGTTCTTTGATATTTTATTTTGCCAAAAAGAAGTTTTATTCAATATTAATCTAAATAATTTATAATCCTATTTTTTCATAGCCAAATTGGTTGGTGAACGTTGACAAATTTTCCACTATACAATTTGTGCCGTTACAGACGATACAGAACGAGACCCTCTAATGGCTTTTCGAATGATCTTAATTAATAGTTAATCTTATTTGATTGGCCATTATAATATAGGGTATTCTAGACATTTTTTTCTGTTTATTTATCACCAAATAAACGTTAACAACTAGGTAAGCTGCCAAAACTCAATGATATAATTGCTTTACCGTACAATACCGTGAGTTAGTCGTGGAGTCTCATGTAATTTGAAGACGTTTTACTGTAATATGAGAGAAATTAGTTATCTAGTAATATATTTTCTGATTTGCCGACATAATTTTCTAACTCGAAGAATCTTAATTGGGAAAAGAAACGATGAACAATGGAAGCACTTTGCTGTTATTCCATTACTATTGGTTACAGCGGAGAACTTTTGTAACCAAACTACAAAAAGTACCTGCCGTTCACCGCAAGATGTTTCCTGCTAGCGAGTGTTTTATTTTTACAAATGAAATGAAATTTATAGTTTACCCTTCTGTTTGATACGATAACGTTTGTCCGGCCTTCACGCTTCACACTAATCGCGATCCACGCCGACCGTTGCGTGTGCGCAAACGGTCTGAATTCTGACCTGTTATTTTTAACATCTAAGTTAATGACAGTAGGTTATAACAAAATTGTATCATTGTGCTGTACTCTTCGTTCGTATGTAGTAACTTAACTGCATCCATTAACAGTAACAATATTTCTTTTAATAAGAACAAAATAGCAAAGACTTATCAACAGACAATTAATAACACGTTAATAATATTTAGCTAGTGTTATTACTATTAATAGCTTAGTACAATACTAACTTACCTACATACTTTAGAAGTACCTACATAACTAACCTACATATTAGATACATTCATAAAATACGTCAAACAAAAGTACCTACATGCTTTTCTTTCTTGTCAGATATAGAGGGACATGTAATAATTTAACAACCCTATGTAGTGTTTAATAATTTTGCACATATCACAAACGATACTACGACATAGTAAGTATGCATTATGTTAGCTTCGATTTAATTAAAACTATTGGTATATCAATAATCACATAAAAATTAAATTTCCCCTTTTCTAAATAGAAACTGATCAACAGGGTTCCTACACAGGAGTGTGCCATCTACAAACCGTCGGGGGACGAATTACGTCGGGGTTCCAGGGATATCCTTTCGAGGGTGCACCTGGTTCCTTGGCTTCTAGTACCCGAGACGATGTGCGGTTTTAAGTCGGTCCGAGACCGACATGGCCATCAGCCGGTGGTAAATCTTCCGAGGATATTTTTCCACACACTTTGTTAGTAGTTACCTAAGAAGTAAAATCAGAGTACACAAATCTGATATACACAGGCGATTCATCGAAACTGGGCCGGTCTAGTTCTTCAACTTTCTACACAGGCACGTGGTGGCGCCCGACAGTCGGCATTCGAAGACTTGTCCAACGACGACGATTTAAATAGTTCCACATAGTTATGTTAGTTATTTTCGTAGCTATAATTCCTTAGGACTGAAAACTAATCCAAAATATTAAAATGTAAAAATACCTGTCCCAGTAAGTAGCACTTCTTAATTTTAAATTAAAACTCGCTTTTTTAGAGTTGTGATTCTTTTATTGCATTGTAAGTCATATTCCGATTAAGTATGGAACAAAATATCCATCAAATGGCATTACTCGTCATGAAATTTTCCATGACTGTTTTTGGATGTGTAATTCAATTACATTACAAAAAAACTGAACCTATGACTGAATTTAAAAAAATACGAGTTCAACCTTTCAAAAAAATGCCTTTAAAATTTTATTTTTTTTACAATTTTTCAATATAATTATCGTATTACACAAGTGATGTGTAGGCCTGAGCACAATTTTTTTCTCATGAGCTCTTAAACTTCGCTTTCTATAATCGCTTGGCAAGGCGTTACTAACAATCTATACAAACATTACAAAGATGTCGAAATTGCCTCCGTTGCGCCACATGTGTGGGATGCGCAGGCGCCGGTCCGCCGTCGGTTCTAGCGTAGACGGCTTAAGGGTCCCATTCATTTCGCATTAAGCAATTTGGTGAACGCCACATTTACCGTTCATTCATGCGGTTGTGCAATAATTTATGTAAATGGATATATTATTTAAACACACACGAGCACGCGATTGAAACCAAAATAATTTCTTATACATTATGATTCCTAATACGACGGGATTTGAGTACCATTGAAACAAGGCCAGAGGAAATACAAATTGAATCATTAATAAATGTTTAGCTTGTTATAAAAACTTTTGTATGCAATACAGGAAAAATCATTCAATGTAGAAACATGCTTGTTTCAATATTCTAATTTAAATCTTCTGTAAATGCTTACATATTACCAAAAAGGTCGTGATGCTATGACTCATCGGCGAAAAGTCATGTACTGTTGTCTTTAATTTCAGAGGCTGTTAATATATTAATGATCTCACTCGAACGTGTCTATTAGAGATATGTCTGTCACTCTCTATCTCGACTAAAACACTTCACGTGTTTGTTGGCTCGCTTACACGATGTCATCTGTTAATTTAATCACTCTGACTTTACGCCATTTACAAGTGTTTTTGATTTTTAAAACCTGAAGGTAGTTAGAAGTAATCGGTGGTTTAGACCCCCGCAGTGTTAAAATTTGAATTCTTTTAGACACACTTGTATAACACGCGGTTGTCTTCCTATTTATAGAGACATATATACAGACTCGTGTTGCTCGACAAAATGTTATCTTAATTGAATAGCTTAAGTAACAGTATGCTTCAATACATTGAACAGCTCTAGTAACGACTGTACAAGTACAATGAATTCCTTGAACGATATTCGCTTTAGATAGGGTGGAATTATTGTTATTACAATTGTGTTATTAATAAACTTACAGTTACTGTTTATCTTATAAATGAATACGCGTAGGTAGATGACAAGATTGCGTTTGTGGTGTAATCTAAGGTCAGTCGGTAGAGTTGAAGAATGTTTAATGTCAACTTTAATATTCACTTTTATGTACATTGTGTATCTAATAATGATAACGGTCCTGCTTATAACATTGTCGATCTAGGTCCAGTACACCAAGTCGAGATCTTATCAATATAAATATAATGTAATTTGTATGCAACCATGACTCAATGCGAGGTCTACAAAACTGAGAAATGGGCACACTGTTTAAATCGTCTAGTAATTTTATACGAGAGAACTGCATCCCGGATTGTTTTTTGGATCCTGGCCAGCTTCATATAATTGGAACATTTATATGCATTACAAAACTACTCAAATACTTTCTGTGGTATCCAACATTCGTAAATAAATAACCAGGAATTATTTGGTACGTAATATCAAATTAGAATGGAGCACATACTCCATAAAATATTTTTTATCATTAGATTGTCAATAAAGTTAGACTGTCTGTATCAGATATACCTAGAATAATATATAGAGAAAAATATTCATCCTTCTGCCTAGGTACTATCAAAAATTACTCAAAAGTCATGCTTTCATCTATCATTGACATTTAACTAACGTTTCTTCATTGAATATTATACCCTTTAAATACTAATCTTAATAATTGTTGCCTTTAACCCGCATGCATTCGCATCGATCTATCCGGCATTATATTTTCACCACCGTTACTATTCGAGCATTGTGATAAGTAACTCCCCTTTCTAAATTTTTATCGTTGTTCATTAGTTATACTAATTTCGTATACATATATTTTCTCCAGTTTCAAATTAAACAGCTTGGTTAGTCTTGCGTTTACCGGAACTTTATTTTTAGTGTATAAAATCACTGTTTATATATGCATATAAATAGATAATATCTAGTTTCATGCCACACATAAAAATATTCATAGAGCAAAAATATCAAACACTAGCCGGAACCCTGTAACGACTTACACAGTCGTCTTCTTGATATCTCTGGAAGAATCATTCAACTAATACCGAACCTTATGAACCTTATGTACGGTCAAATAAAGCTGATATTTGTGTGAAATTATTCCTCAAATAGGACTTAATACGATTTAATTGGATATTTTTAATGTCTTAACGTTGTGTATTTATAAACCATCTGGAGGTGGATTAGTTTAACCATACGTTCTCTGTAAAATATCTTAAATAAATTATTTTGAATGCATATGCTATAACATTATTTTGCTTTTTTGTTGCAGGTACGTTGCGGTGGTTTAAACTATGAGGTTTAACATGGGTACTTCTCATCCACATCAGTTTGTATTAATATTTTAAATTTGCAGTAAATTGTTATAACACTAGTTGTTGCCCGCGGCTCCGCCCGCGTATATGTCGGTTATCGCGGCAAATAGTATTCTATGTGTTATTCTGATGTATAACCTATATTACTGTAAAGTTTCATCCAAATCCATTCAGTAGTTTTTGCGTGAAAGAGTAACAAACACCCATCCAAACATCCATCCATCCTTACAAACTTTCTCATTTATAATATTAGTAGGATATTTTGTGATTTTCAATCGTATGCGTATAATCACATAAATATGTTTCTTTCTATAATTTTCATAGAAATAAAAAAAAAATATATGCACATGTACTTTCAGTAAAATATATGAATATATTTTAATTTATTACAAGTCGCAGGCTGAGATAATAGGGACTTTTTTAATATCCAGATCGTCATCTTGTCAAACGAAATACTATTTGCCATATCCAATGTATTTTTATTCTGGGATACACGTAATAGGAACTCAAGCGGCACGAGCGTGCACTCATTAGACCCCATAACAATGAAGGGCGGGGTTGCCTGCGTAATAAAAATTACAAGACGCTCAGGATGGGAGTGCCTAAATGGTTCCTTACTTGTCTCCGGTCACGATAAATCTAGCTGACTCATTTAACAAAGGAATTTAGTTCAGCTATAAAATCTTTATTTCTGATGGGCGTGTCTTAATTTATCTTTAAAAAAACTCTGGTTACTTTTGATGATTTGACTCTGTTGATGTGTTTAGGGATTACCTAAAGTTTTGTAAATTATGATGTTTATCTTGAATGTGACGTATGAATAGCGAATCATGTGTGACATGAATGAGCCGTGGCAATGTTTGTGGTGACCAATTTTTGGACCGACCGACGTTGTGAGCCAATGACGCGAGGTTCCGCCAAACTTCCGCCGCGCCGCACCCGACCCGTCGCAATCGCGCGTAAACAATCGTCAGATTCGTTTGTTGTTCATCGTCCCCACTCAGAATAATTTTATTTACTAACGCTAAAAATTATTACTTCCATTTTGTTACCTTTACGAACAGTATAAAATTCATTTTTTTTTATTTGTTTAGATGGCCCGAGTTCGTTAACTCAACGCAGGGTTAGCCAACACTATTTCAGTTCAATTAACACAATGCTTATGCATTTTTCGTGTAAAGCATAAAAATTTTGACCTTACAGTTTTCTCCTGCACAGATCGCGTTTCAAGTTACGCAACGAGAATGCGTCGGCGCAGATTTCGTCACCGCGGAAAGCGCGCTGGCCCATTAAATTGTTTTATTATGAAGTCGACGCCATCTTGTGTATTTTTGGCTGAGGTTTAGGTGTTTATCTTGTTGGGCTTCTATCCAAGTAGTAATTAGTCAGTGTAACTTTACTTTTCCTGTCTACGAGGATGTTGTTTCAGAAAAACGTTATTATACGTAGACAACATGGAAAAATGATGTCATAACTGACTGGGGATCTAACCTTTAGTGTTATAGTGTAGTTATTTTATGAGGACAAGAATATATTAACTCTAGCACATCGGTATTACTCTCTGTACCTTTACGAAAATTTGAAGCAGTAAAATAAAAACGTATAAATGTGGATCAAATTCCGTCCTCAAAATAAATTCTTCCTGTTGAGTTCAATGACCGAAGTTTGTTTGTCATCCCACATCAGAACTCTATGCTCATCGCATCACCTGTTTCTTTTTTTCACTATCGCTGTAGTCGTAGCGATCTTTATTTTAGTCTGCATTCTCTAAAATTATGAATGAGAAACTACGAATGACACAGGAGCCGTTTCTACAGCTTCAAGTATTTTTAATGAATCACTACACTTAATATACGTACGTACTATATCTAAACGTTAAACGATTTTTTATTCACAAAAACTTTGTTTCATTTAATATCACGCAAACCGATAATGACCTCATTATATCGAAATTTATAAGTAGATCTGGTTTGGGCCTATATAATTTTAATTAACATAATTTAACTTTTCTTGTAGCTTTAAAGACATCGTTATTCTGCCTTTTCATAGATTTCGGCATGATTAGCATTTTCATTTTTGTCAAATGAGTCACACTAACTTTGAACGTGACGTTAATACATATGTATATTGTTATGATGTAAAGCAATTTTAAGTAGTACTTAGAAGTATTAAACACGACGTTTATAAAGAGTCTCCACTAATCAAAAACCGAAATGGACGAGGACCACGAACGTTATAACGAAACTACTTACTTGTTTACCACTTTCCAGTTTGGCACCATCATTAAGCTTATATATACTTATATTGAGTTTTATTTAAAAAATCATGAGGTTTGTTCAGAATTTAAAGTCACCTACTTAACTAGTTGACTCATGAAACAGCTCAAACAAGTAGGAGTTTTTCTTACTAAATTTATTTAACATGAAAATGTAAATTATAAAGTAACCCACCCACCCAATTTAACGTTTATTCCACCGGGTCATTCTCTCACGTGGGTTTACAGTTAAGCAGAATGTCGTTAGCAGACCGCCTACAACTGGGATCTTTTCCGTCACATGTGACCGAATGGGACGCGGGTATACCCTAGGAGAACTCGGGAACTTTCTCCCGAGTAACAAATAACCAATACATATTTAAATTACCCTACTCTGCTCCACTAATTCACCACATAAAATGAATATCGTCTTGACCACTAGATTCTTTCAATATTTGGCAAGCAAAATACTGGTGTTATTTTTGTTTTACATACAAATAGTGTTTCATCGAGTAACTGATTTGTAGATCCCATCGTATCGGAGCGGCGCGGTAAGCGCGGCGTGGGAGACGAGAGGAACGTCGACCCCGCGTGCAACTATAAATACACAGCACACTCCTTATCCATGCATCTGAACATCCTTGATACACCTTTTATTTATTTAAAAACTATCATATGAGCGCATACTAGTCTTTCCCTTACAATTAATATACACATTTTCGATGCTTAGGTTGTGAAATTTTTCCATTAATCTACATTAGGCACTTGTTTAAGAAAAAGTTCGATGTATGTGTCAATTTTTTAGTTTCCGTTATATAAAACTCTCTGAACTTACCGTCTGAACATGCCACACAAGTCGGTTGCTACAAATTGTTTCGACAAAGTTCAATGCCGTCTCTAGATGGATGATAGCAATTGAATCAGTTCCACTTGCAGTGAATTAATGTTCATTAACAGGGAATGATATGACACGGTTGGCCGTTTTGTCACTAGTAATAAATGAACCTAATGTTGCATGAATTAATTATTAGAATATCTTTGTTTGTGATAAAACCGCATCGCATAGATTCTTGTGATTTTATCGCCAGACGATAACCTAGATTATTTTCTGGAAATTATAAACGTTGTTTTAACACACGTTAGGTGCATAATTAATCTCATTGTTGGGCGCGACTTGGGTCGTAAAACGGAACACGATCCTCCATGATAACTTTCCCGGCACTAGGTCAGTTTTGCGCGGCTCGCTTAACGGTACAATCAGGTTGTTGCCGTCCATCGACGTAACAGTGTGACTGCAGTTTTAAAACGATCTTCATAAACAGTTCTTTACAATTTGTGACTTGTAAAATATAATACTCAAACATGAATGCAGTTAATTGATGGTTGCTTCTAATTGAACTTATTAAGTAACGATATATTTCTTTGACTTCATCGACTGTTTAGTACTTACAAAGAGTTTGTTTATATAATCAATCCAGAACTTAAATTGGTGTCAGTTTGGTGTCTTGCTAACTCGACTGTCACGTTTGATTGTCGCTAGGGTTCGATTTTCTAAAGGCGACGTAAGCATCCAGATGGATCTATCTTACACGGTTAGGTATTTTGCGTAAATCCTTCACATTTTTGCAGTTCAAATTAGTTTTCATAACGAGAATGTATATTATTAAAATTGGTATTTACATAGTTTTTATGAAATAAAAACTTAAGACAATGATTTCAAGGTGATAGAACGTTGAATCTAATTTTGAGTAAATTACGGCGCTCTAACAATAGATCGTCTTAAGTATAGGATTTACTACGATTCTAAGTAAGTGTAAAGCCATAATAACTATTTCGTGTAGAAGAACACTTGCAATAAAAACACTAAAATTTGCATGCGAATAAATTTGATTTTGGTGTTTATTTTAACAAGGCAGTAACGTGACCCGATCAAAATAAAACGTGATTGTGTTAACATTAGACTTGGGGATTAATAGCATAGGTATATCTAATACATGTGTTAGAAGAAATATTATATGAAACATAAACCTCAAGAATTAACACCGAGTATTATACAATAACTATAAATTCAAACCTTGGGCGTGTTTATTGTGCAAGACCAGAAAATATGTAGTAAATAATTTATCATAAGGATTACAAGGAATTCATAAGTTAAGCTTAATATATATCATTATGATCAGCCTATCGCAGTCTACTGCGAAATTTAATATATATAAATACTTAACATGTTTTAACTATCTACGGTTTTCTATTATGTACTTTGGTACAGAGGTGAAAGTGTGGTTTTCAACTTCAGTGAAATTAAATTAAATGAAAGAAAACACGTATTACCTGAATGTGGAATATGAATTTAGATGCCCTGAAAGGGCAAGGGTCAAAACAAAACTTAACATTCGTAAAAAAACACTAATAACTTTAACACTGAAATTAAGTATAGTGATTTTAATATTGGCGTTCCACCATTACTTGCATTGATAATAATTGGTATATTTGGCAAGTTTGTAAAGATAAGAACCAGTGCTTTAAAAAATTACAACATGAAGAATTGACATTAATACGGCTACTGCACTTCTGGCACGTTCCTATTGCTGTGAAGCCATCGGTCCTCCACCCCGATCTCCTTGATCGTGTCGGATGGCCGTCTCATTTGATTGTGAGAATGAGGGAACAGAGTGCACCAGTGTTTGTGCACACACTTGTGCACCATTATAACTCCTGCGTAGTTGGTTAGTGGCCGCCCCGTGATCTAAATCGGCTATGTGAATATCATCATTATTTAATGTTGTTTAATCATCCTATTGGAAAATTCTTCTGTTAGTCTCTAGGGCTTAGTATATCATTGCCCCAGCTAAGTGCAAATGTAATGTTAGATATAGACACATAATTACATAGCCCAATAGTACCTACTTTACGTCCCGATATCAACAAACGGAATATTTTACCACAAGGATCTACACTAATCCGTATCCTTGTTACGCGTATTGAATACTCAATACTCATGAATTTTTTTCGCTGTTTCAACGTCATGATCTTTGAATAGGAGCTCGTGTGATTCAAACCATGACATCATTTTTCGGACGCTAAAAAGCTTAGCACTAATGTAAACAAACAGCTTGCCTGACATTTTATAATCGCGATCAAAACTTGTTTATTTTACTCTATCGGAAGGGGCTCCCAAAATATCTGATGGGCTATTAATTTAAATTAAACCGGAAATCAAAGGCGAACATGAACTGGATAAACTTAGCATGGCAGAGAAAACGCAGCCATCGATGTTTCAACATGTGTTGCAACTTGCAACATGAATATCTATGAGTTTAGAGGGACATTATTAGAAACGTAAGCATTTCTGTATCCAAAGTTAAATATTTGGATATAACGTACCCATGTACTTTGTTGTTTGTTCACTTTAAAACTAGATTTTCAATAAACGACAAGGACAAATGTAAAGAATCATGCTATGTGCCAATAAATAAAATAGTTTTATACATCTCTAACAACATAAAAAAGTAACAGGTTGTACCTGTCTGCTTAAAACCGTATCTGCGGACAGGTACCCTTTTGTACTGATTCAAGTTCCCTATTATTCAATCCGAGTCCCTTTGTTGATGACGTCATCTCACACGAGGGGCGTACCATGTATTATGAAATGAGGTAATCTCAAAACCACTATACAAAAAGTGTTAGTTTTGTTGTCTTTTTTACCTTGTCAGATGTACCTAAGATTACGGAATCTCATTACTCATTGGACATCAGCTTGTCATTTAACGTTCTTTTGTAGTGTAGTACTGATGTCAGAGTTGTTTTACGATTGTCCGAACCCTGGCCACAAATTGATTAATTGAAATTCTGATTAACGTTGACACCAACCGTCGTAATTGAGGTGTATGTAGAATAATAAATGTATGTGGCAACACCGGTAACTCTGGTGGCACTTGAATACAGAGGACCAGTATTATTAATAGAATACAATGAGATGGTGTGGACGCACAAAAACCGACTACTCCCCAATTTCTATTTGTGATACCTGAAGCAAAAAATAAATTCTGCATTATTTTATTACGAGAACCTTTTTAAAATACTTATTCATAACATAACAATTTATTTTATTTTTAACATGTAAATAAATACATAAGTATATATTCATATTTCTTTCGTTATACATTTAATATTAGGTCAAACCGACTAATGCTGACTAAATTTCCTGGAGTCGAATCGACTTGACGTAGTAATAATAATTAAATTGTTCATATTATGAGAAACGGCCTCTTCGTAAATAGTAAATAGAATTACTAATTACAAATTGTATATGTACTTCGTAATTGTGATTGCGGATCCAGGAAAATGTTTATTGAACTTCAAGTAACCTACTAACAGCTGATCGCAAGAACTCGTCTTAATCAGGCTAACGTTGTCCAGTTACCGTAAAACGAGAAACTACACAATTCTGTATTTTTTAACTCTTATTTCAACTCTTATTATTATATTCACGTATTGAGTGACATTTTGTGCAGACTGCAGCCCATATAAAGTAGTTTCGTGTTAAGCCCGTTAACTTGTACGGTACTTTTAACATCAACAAATCTATACAAATATTATAAAGCTGACGAGTTTATTAAGTTTGTCAGCTAGTTGTATATATATTATGTTGTTTTAAGGATGTAATATTATTAGACAAATTGCAGGTACATAGTTTACTGCTAGTTCTCATCTCATTCATAATCAAGGTTTGCATTAAAAAGACATCAAATAGAATGTTGGTACATTGCTTCTGTAAGAATTTAAAACCATACAAAGTTGTATACATTTCTTTCTTTGTTGTATAATTTTTTTTATGTATATTTTATAATTTGCAACCTAAAACGTCATAAATTCGCCCTTGTACTACTTTTGTTTAAACAGCCTAGTATCAATGTTTATTTTTAATATTTTATTGTTTCCGCTGTCATTGATATAATAAAAGTAAAGTAAATAATAATATATAATAATGCGTAATTCATTAAAAGGACAAGTACAAAAAATTGTGCAGTAAATAATATTAGAGAAATTACTATAATAGCTGTTACTGTTATTAGCGTAAATTTTATTATTCACAAATATACATGCGTAAATTGACTACTGCTAAGTTATGAAAGTGAACATGGTGATCATCTTAATACTTGGGTAAACAAATTGTTTCTTATTCAATATGACATGTCTTACTATTGCCTAATTCCTATTATCATAACCATTAAAAATGTGTCTACAAATATAAACCTACATATACCTTTGTACATATAAATGTAAATCTGTACTTCTCCTTGTGTGACATTTCATTTATACCAATAGTATAAGTTTATTTCTTTTACTGTTTGGATGGAAATGTTAAACATAAATAGGGCAATCGTTGTCTGTATACTTAACACAACTGCTTCATCTAAACACGCCAACACGTCATGGTTCACTTTAAAATCCAAGGTTTCTAACTCTTGTTTCAATAACTATAACATATGTTATTTGCTTGTACACGCATGAATTTTACTTAGTATTTCTGAGTAGAATTGGTGTGTGTAGGTAATACAGACATAGGCTTTCCCATTATTCATTAATTCATTTTCTATGTAAGTATCTTGCAAAACAATTGTCACGTTACCCAACCACTTTTACCACACACCAAGACAAAGAGATGACCGTTAGTTGCTATTTTTCTCCTTTTTTTGTCTGTTCCATGTCATGCGTAGTCTTAACAAACATTTCTCTTGTTTCCTGCCGTTGTTCCACATTTACTACTAATGTACAGCCTATTGTTAAATACCTAAGAATTGTAATCACAATAACATCGACTAACAAACATGCTAAAACGCGGCTTTACTAAAGCGGCAAACGACCATTTGTTAAATGTCCAAAAATGTGGGTACTTACTTATCCATTTTTAGTTTTAAATTTGAGAATCTTTGACGCGTCATTCAGAGAATCGTTTTGGCCATTTCGTTCTTAATTCAAAAAATAAATTAATTATAAAATAATCATGGACTGAAAATACACAATCTTTGCCACCTACAGAATACGTAACCTAAAATTATGAAACCAGTAAGAATAAAATTACTGTTTTGCTAAGACTTAACCGCAAGTCCTGTGTAGAATACAAACCCTTCATTTTCATAAAACTATTATTCAACAATAAGCCTAAGTGTAGTGCTTTTAGAACCTCATATAAAGTAAAACATACCACAATGAACAGTACCGTATCATATGCACCGACATTGAATCCAATTGCTCTGGTAATAAAATCTATTTTTGGTATTCGATTGTTTATAGATATTTTAAGTGTGTCGGTAGCTAGAGTGGTTGCAGACGTCTCGTGTTTCAGATGCGTGGTTGGTGTTAGCGTTAGTGATACATCTCTTTGTGTCGAACAGCTGCAATTTGCCAGCCCGTCAACTATTGACCATTGTTGTAATATCTTTTTGCAACAATTTAGAATTTCGAAATTTCCCATTATGAATAATTTTCACTTCAATGTAAATACATCTGAATACTAAGATAACTTCGTAATTTATATCGTCAAATGCTTGATTCGAAAAATAGTTAGGAGGGCCAAGCAAAATAATTGCTTTATGTGTCAACACCAGTAATAAATCATGAAATCCGGTTAAAATGCTAATCAGACAATAGGCGAGATTGTCCATTTATCGAGGGAATTGAATATTTAGAAACAAATCAGTCTGTAATATCGTGCTAGGTTCTAGGTGCGTTGAAGTTACAGTTTGAACGGTGTTTATTCGTTTTAAATGTGAATGTTTACAAGAAAAGTAAATACCTTATCAAATTAAACCACTGCAAATCGTTATGTCGCTTAATTGGTGCTTAAAGTTGTTAATATATGACCTTGCATCACTGTCGATCCTTTTATGTCCATTAAAATATGCGGTTATGACACGATTTATGCAATATTTTATTTCAAACATAAAACTTATTATAAAGGTGAGTATTAAGGTCAACTTTACCGTTAAGACCAGAATCATGGCTTGCAGTGATTAATAACTGTACCAGAATATAATGGTAAAATGTAACTTCTCTGGGAGCCATGTTTATTGTATTGACACATCTATCTACCTGATCTCAATGAAATTGAAAATTGTAAATCGTTCAGTGACCGATGGTCTGATTATTTTAGTGCTGTTCAATTTTTTTGAAAAATTAATTCGTGTCAAAATGACTAAGTCCATGTTTTCTATACATGCCATGGAGAACAGGTGTTTTTTGAGAGACGGTCCCCATTTCAATTCATCCATGTTTTATATTTTTTAACATTTATTTCGTCACGACGAAGACTTGAAAGACTTGAAGACTATAAACACTTCACATTGGCTGATCCAAGAGATCTTACTGATTGCCATTTCATCAAAAAAAAAAGATAGAGAACAGATGGCATTTGTTTGCTACAACATGACTAAGTTCTCTTAAGAGAATTCCACTCCTCTGAAAATATTTGCTGTATTGTTAAAACAGGAATTCGACGGATTATACAAGCTATGTAACAGAGTCTCTAAAATTTTAGCCTCTATCCTATGTAGGCTGTCTATCGCGAGTTGTGACTACAACATTGTTTTCTATGATCTCAATATTACAAAATAGATCGTATAAATTCCGGTTTCATTACTTTATATTGTCATCGCACCTTTAATACCTAGTCGTTAATTTGTCACAGGGCTGAATACAATAGGTCATATATTGGATGAAATATGGACTTGTGGTAACATCCATCACCATAGTTGGCCATTGAGATTTCATATTATCCAATCTAATATTTCAATCCATTATCGTACCGAATTAGGAATTTTAATGGAATATCATTTTAATGATAACTAGGGAGTCGATTGATTAGGTCACTATCTAATTTAGATTGTTGTGATTTATTTAAAACGAGATACTTGTTAGTTACTAATATTTGTTCACTGTATTATTACTAAATCGATATTAGAATACAAACATGTATTTAATCAAAGCATTGATTATAACAAGTTTCAGCGAGTTACTTGGTGGGTGATTACTTTATAACGGATATTTTGGAACTGGGCCTGGACTGGTTATACAAGTGTTCTTATTGAAAAGCGAGCTTCCACCGAGCCCCGCTGCATCATAATATATTTCTTTAGAAAAGTACTGTCATGATACTACATGCAGACAAGTAAGCTTAATGATTGCGTTAAAAGTTCAAGCTCTCTTCAGTACGAAAATTGGAATAGTCGAACCCGCAACACCCAAATCGAACCATCTGCCTGTTTGAAGCTGTGATAATCACTCTTTAGAAATTCAGAGTATTTCTATTTGTCCAAATAGTATCTACCATCCGAATTCGTTGTACGCTTACGTTTCCACCGTTTTCTTACTTAACAGTTAACGAGCGTATCGTCATTTTCTGTTTCCAAGCTTGCAAAATATTTTTCTCAGTTTCTTACAATGCTCTTGTGTATGGAAAATAACAATGAAAAAAAAAACAAATTCCCATAAGTTTTCTTTGTTACATTTTTTCTATATTTATTCAAGAATTCTTACGCAGAAATGAAAATAATTATCATCATGTATTGTGCAACCTAGGCTTTTAATCATTTACTGACATTGTTATTGCCTATTACTATTGCAATGCATACAAAAGTATGGAAAATTAATTAATAGCTATTACAGACTACTATCATTGTGCAAGAAGTACAAGTTGATTTGTTAGTGATAATTGTTTTTGTATGATGATTGCCTTACCACTCAGTATAATTTGTCTTTAATACCGTCAACTTTAGATACAACTAGAAGTTTTCATAGGACCTTATAAGGGCAGGGGCCGAGTTCTAAGTGCCACCTACACTGTGTTGAACAAATGTCCATATACGTCATTATGGGCGTTCTGACTAAGACAACCAGCGAATCGGCTACCTTTGTTAGATTTGAGCTGATGACTGTAGTTTTTGCTGCAGACGTGGGCGACCGATTCACCTTCGATATAAAGATTATTTCATTCCATGTAGGTGGTGAGTACGAACGATATGTTCTTAATAGTACTTAGGCTCTACTCATTTCGTAATGATAGTTCCGATATAGTGTGGGCTGTAATGACAAACCACATTCAAATACACAAATTATAAACACATTATTTAAGTGGGTTGCATAACTTCCAATGGGTTCTAACGAAATTACTAAAGCCCCTTTTAGAAGAAGACTAATACTATAATTTAAGTTCAAAATGGTTCAGTTCGAAAGAAAATTAAGTAATCGAGCTTTTGTCTGACAAATTATATTATAAGCAAATTACTAGTTACCACGGTGTAAAGTGACTTAACAATATGTAGTCTCCATCTATCTAGTTTGAATATAATGTAATTTAGATTAGATTTCAATTACTAGCAATAACCGGAATAGTTCCGTCTATTGCAGACGTTGATAGTTAAGTAAAAACTGTACAATAATTGATTTTACAGTTTGAAGAAGTAACGTGTTAATAAGAGCTACTACTATGACGAGTAAAAGTTTAGATTATTTAAAAAAACAAATCATTAATACATATCTATAAATCAACATATAGATGGATTAATTTTAAGAGACTTATTTTAACATACTATACCTACTGTATAAATCACTATTTATTGAAATCCACTTGGACACTTATGGAACCGAAATGCAAATACTATTTATAATACTAATATTATAACGGTAAAAGTTTGTGAGTATGTATGTTTATTACTTCTTCACGTGCAAACGACTGGACCAATTTTGATAAAATTTGGTATGCAGGAAGCTGACACCCTGGATTAACACATAGGCTACTTTATATATATATACTACTATGAGAAAGAAATAAAGGTTACTATTTACGGGCGGAGCCGCGGGCAATAACTAGTATATCTAATAAAAATATTCGTTACAGTTAATGTGGATTTAACATCACGTAAAAGAATAAAACAAAATATGACAAGAATTCTTTCTGGTGAAATTATATGCGTAGTGTAACTTTTTACACTATAGTATCTCCTCTTATTTGTTTAAAGCCAAATCTTTTAGAATCTAAACAGTTTTAATAATTTAATTAGCTGAATGATTCTTGGAAATCATGGTTCTATCGAAACAGTCATCAAAGTTAAACCACACAATCTATATAAACTAAATTGCCTAGATACTTCTAATAAAGTTATTTAATGCATAAAATGAAGTTCTCATTATAGCTTATCATTTTGTTCGACGCCGACTTAAGATTAAAAGATTGAATTGTTTTCTCACAGCTACTGAAGTCAGATAGAGGAGCTTTGTCTAGCTAGATGATATACGTATTTTTACTTTTGTAAGGTTGTCAAAGAAAGCGTTATTAATGAATCAAAGTTCGATTTATTGATATCGTCAAATTGATTGATTTATTGATAAGGTTTTTTTATTTATGTTTACGTCACATCTACATTTTTATTGTGAAATGTAAAAAAGTAGTAAATAATTCCATGTCAGTTGAAGTTACTTATAGAAAAAATACATGTGTCTTCCAGCTATCACCAATCATAACGAGAAACCTAAACCTTGCTGCACTAAAATCAATCTTCAACATACATTTTTCATGAACCAAGACAAATCTTCTGTAAATTGAATTCGTAATAAATTTCAAGCAAATTCAACAAGTTATGTAACAAAGTATTCTTAAGTGGAGAAGACGAAATTTACAAAATGTTCATAGATTAATATCTTGTCTACGGACCTTTGAACTTTCGGCCGAGCGTACAATGGGCAGTATATTCAATTAGACCCAGGGGCTTTGTGGGTGGTCCGAATATGTTACTTTGTCCTATAAATAATCAATAAAAAACGCCTTTAGTGTTCATGTCAGTTGAAGTGACGTTTTGACGGAGACGCTGTGTAGTACTGGTTTTGTAATAGATATCTTTTGGCGCCAAACTTTGTATTCAATCTTGTTAACCATGACTGCTACATAATGATCAAATTCTATGAAACAGTTATTTAATTGATTAGGAAACTTTAGATAATAAATTAACCCAATTCTAGAATGCACACTTCCTAGTAATACCGGCTAAAGGTATCAATAATACATGATTATCATTGTACCTCACCATGCGCTTTTCAAGAAACTTTTGACATCGTATAACCAATCTTTAGAACAAATTGTCACCTTATGGTATTTCGAGACCAATACGACCTCCTTCGAGAAAAGACGGAGGTGTTCGTACGTCAAAGGCGGGAAACACGCTTGTGACTTGCATATTTCTTGCATCCATGTGTCGTCGTTCTCACTTTTCATCAGGAGACTTGATCTCCTGGACGAACCACAACTAGTCACAAACGTGTTTCCTGCCTTTGACGTACGAGTACCTCCATTAGTTGGACCAAATAACTAAATTTGTTATTTGGACCTACTTAAATTTGTTTTCATAGACTCGTAAAATGTAATTGTCAGTCGGTTGGACGCAATCCACATAACTATGTAGGTATTTTCGTTTACTCATCTGCGACTACATACTTTTCGTAACATTATACTGTATGCGTATGTGTGCGTAGAGATGAACAAAATGTAGTTAAGAAAGTGTTAAATATGGAAGTCGACGGATATTAGAGTAGAGGCGACCAAAAAAATTTGGATGGACTTCATAAAAGAGGATATGGCCAGGAAGGGAATAAGCAGTGAACTAACGAGTGATAAAGGAGAATGGAGAAGGAAAACTCATTGCACCGACCCCATATAAATTTGGGAAAAGGGTTGCGTGTGATGATGATGAAACTGTATCTGTAAAATACAGGACACACGCGACTTATGACCCATAACCCTAACAAACTAGGCGATATATACTGTTGTTCAGTAATAGATAGTCTTCTGTTTAATTACTTTAAAAATAGTTAGTGATGTGCAGTGGACATTTATCATCTCATAAAGTCTTTGATTGTATCTATAGGAAAAGTGAAGTCATACCAGTTTTGCCTTGACCTTTTTAGTTTTTTTACGATTTACTACATTGTGTATTAGTACACACTTAGTCTTGATTATTTACTGCTTCTACAGTTGTAAAATTGCAGGTGCATTATTTTAAGTCAAGTATGTATAAATCTACAAAAGGTATTTGCGAACTGCTACATCGATTGTCAACTGTATGCAAGTATAACTAGTTCACAATCAGGGTGAGCTGCGACCCAGCCCATCAGCGGCCACGACTACTCTCACAAGAGTGTCCGATAAGAAGAAGAAACAGAGTAGGTAATAACTGTCCGGTGTATAGTATTTTGTCTCACTGATGGTTAACGTTTTACCTATTTTTTTTATTTTTTAAAACTCTTTGACACGCTCTACGGGTATGTGTATAAATTGTTAATTATGAATTTGCACACAGAAGCCATTTTAGGATCAAAATTTGTATGTGTATAGCATTGTAATTAGTCACAATTTTGCATCAAGGTAAAACATTATGTGTGACATTTATTTCATGCAAGCATAGAATTAACTACCTGACTGACCAAGCCTGACAATATAACATTAAAAATGCAAGAAGCATGAACCTTGGTTATGCCTGTAATTTTATCGCCGGTGATGTAAGTTGTACACATTGTCTTGGTTAGTTTTAAGGACAATAGATCGTGAGTATCTAGACTAACATCAATGCTCATGCGTTTTTTTTTTCAAAATCTTAATTTTTCATTAATTGAGTTTGCTAATTTTATTATAATACAACGCAACAGGCTATCGAAGGACTTCGTAGCACCCGTTTGGAATAAAAGCAACGTGTGTCATTGAGTTAATGAAAATGCAAACAGTGATTTATTTAAATGAACCTAAATCACACACCTGTTAATTAATGATAAAATATGCACAAAGTTAAGCAAAATGAATTGCCTAGCGAATGAGTTAAAAAGAAAAAAAAGTAATTATAATAGAAACGTTTGAATTAGAATAATGATTGGGATGTGGGCCAATTTGCTGTGCCGATGTAGTATCTATGTTAACAGCCAAGACAAATAAAGTTTCATACTCTGCCTGTCACATGCGATTTACGAACATCACAACAACTTCATCCTGTAGATACAGTTAACTTTTATTTATTCACTGGTGGTAGACAGTCTCTTGTTACGAATGTTGATATCAATGTAGCCACAAGGCTATGCCTAAACAAATCTAACTTCTACAAATAAGGCTCAAATCGCTCGAAGTCCACAGCTTAAATAAAAAAGGTATAACGCTGAGGTTCATAAATAATTTCAAAAGTATTTAGAACGTTAGAGATAACTGCCTATTTTTAAATGTGAGGGTAGATACGACTATTTGAAGAACAGTGCTCCCTTATAGTGAGCATGTAGTAAGCTTTCAATTGGGTTATTGGAGATAAACCTTATATTCTAAGGGCAGTGAACTTTATCTTGTTTAAAGCAGCATAGAAAGAGTGACACTAATGTAAACTTAAAGAAGTGATATTAAGATGCGTTACCGTCAAAGATAAAAATACCTATTTGTTGAAAGGAAATTAAGGAAGGAAGCAAGAAAATGTATACGTGTATGTGCCAACTCCACTTCAAATTTACGAAAAACGTAATTTTACTGACAGAATTTAAAGAAAGGTTTCAAATATTCAGCCGTGTCATCACGTTACAGTTTGTTATAGCATCCGTCATTGAAGCCGGCAAATTTCCACAAACAAAGTGATTAAGCGAGTATTTGTCTTTACATTTTTAGTTTTTTTATTGCACTGTTTTCATTTAAATGTGCATGGTACTTAGGTATTGTGCCAAGAGACTAACGCGTTAACATATATAAAGAAAATATATTATTTCTGACTGTCACCTAGAGTTTGTGTCATCGCTAAAGAGTATCGGAGTGGTGACTGAATGTGTATGTTAATTTTTTATTTTATTTCAGTCTGCTAATATTTTAAGCTTCGTAATTTTCTTGTCTATTGATGTTAAAATGTAACACACCTATGGTTTATGGATATATAAGAATAATGTTTTATTGTTATTAGTTTTGTTTATTACTCTTGGGTTACTTATTTATTATATGACACGCGCAGCCTGTACAGGTATGGTAATACGCTGTTACGCAATACCTACAATTGTATATATAGATACTTTTTTGTTTAGGCAATGCTGTTGCTTAACATAGGGAGGATCATCTTACCTTATATTGATGTTCTTCAAGCCGATTACGGCCACGGCGGCTAGTCTCAACAGAGATCAACCAAGTACGCAGGAGATATTATAGTGCACAAGTGTGTGCGCAAACACAGGTGCACTCTCTGTTCCTACAACACTTTTTGGCCTGACCCGGGATTCGAACCCAAGATCTCTTGATCAGCAGTCGCATACGTCAACCGCTAGACCAACGGAGCAGTTTTTTTTTACCTTATATTATATGGAGTGCTAACACTACAGGAATCCTTTTGCTTCTGTACTAAGTGACTACTGTTCTACCTGACTATTATAATACAAATATTAACTATTACATAGCGGCTAGTATGTAAATAGAGTTGTACTGGTACTGGTTTAAGGCCGTCTTTGTGAAGAAGAACAGTAAATTTCCTACATACTCAGTGAGTTTTGCATATGAACGGTTGTACTATTATATATTCGATTCTCATTAGGATATTATACGTTTCTATATATTTAGACCAATTTGTTCGTAATTTGAACATCACGTTCAATTATAATAATGTATTAGATAGTGCTAGCTATTCGGTGCGAATACGAGTTGAGTGTCCCCATTTCATACATTTGCTATTTACAAAATCGTTTAACGGTTGCATCGAAATCGGCCGCGCCTAGTAAATAATGTCGGACAAACACTAAATGATTTTAAAAGCTGGACGCATACTTGCGTCACTGACTCTTAAACCAATAACTTCTTGTTGCTTAACATTTGTTGGAATATTCACAGTATATTGGGAACAGTATACTGTTGTACTGTTAGGGGTGTTATAAGTTTGACGTCGATGTTTGTCTGTGTGTGTGTGAGTGTGTCTGTGGCATCATAGCTCTCAAACGAATGGACCGATTTCAATGCGGTTGCTAATGTCCTTGCGGTGGTTCTTAGCTATGTTTGTTTAATATCGGTCCAGCAGTGTAAGAGTATCAGCTCTTTTCTAAAACGATATAAGACATTTTTGGCGTATGATTACTCGATTAAGTGTAAGCGTAGCGGGTTTTTTAAATTAAAGCTTGTGTTTCTCAAATAATGAATTGTTGAAGTGGCAAAAACGGCATAGGTAGCAGCGACAAATGTAAAGAACCTAATGCCTAACAGTTAGACACTGTTCACAGTCTGTCTACCTAAGATGATTTTAAGTCGTAGGTTTTCATTAGGGATACTTTTATTCATAAATAAATGGCCATCAAGCTATTTAGGAAACTAGATGACCCAGAAAACTTCGTACCAGCTTGTAATCTTCTCTTGTATACCGAATCAAATCGTTTCGATAGCACGATAGCAGGGCCAACTACTGCGATTTCAAATGCGTTTTCAAGCCATCAAGGAACCCATTGAAATATACCTACACACAAAATTAGGAGTTAGCGACTAACACGCGTATGGAATAATTATACATATTAAAATGTAAATCGAATGTATTAAAGTATAGGCCGTCAATATATTCTAATACGATTTTAAATACTACTTCAAACCTTGGAAATGAGAACCTTCTGATTATAACACTTAGCTACGAATGTTTTAAAAAAAATCATATGTAGAATATCTGTGGGAAATAAAGTGATCATTTTGATATCCCAGTCTATGTGGCGTCTTCAAGACAAGTTTAGGAAATATATGAAACGAGATAACTCGGCCTCGTCAAGCTGCAGGCTTTCTCTTCCATCAAAAACTTGCGGATTCTCTTATCCCAATTTACTTTCTTTATAGCGTTTAATATACAGGCATTAATTGATATAACGCTAATAATATTTGTATTTTACTTTCAGGTAAGCTTCGTTCGAACCAATGTTAAAACGTGAGAAATTCAATAGACCGGCGCGACTCGTAAGTCATAAAGATTTTCAACGAGTTTTTATTGTTGCCTTAATAGAGAAATCCAACTTTCTTTGCTTCGCGTAAATTTATTGTTTGAAGCATAACTATTTTATGTCGGCATGTGTTTATTATTTAGTTCGATCTAACTTACGAATTGCGCTGACAAAATCAACATTTTTGTTAATATAAGTGAAATATATTGTTCCATTAATCTGTTCCGTTTACAAAAATGTATTTACTTTTACTAATTTTAGTTATATATTATACGAAATATGTTTAAGGAAATTTGACTGTTATTGCAAAGATTGTAATTTCGCACTTCAAGGGTATTCAAGATAAATAAATACACAATTCGTACATTTTATTTCTTGGCAAAATATCCCCAAGAATTGGAAAAACATGCAACAGATATATAAATTAAAACCTGCTGACGTCAACAAAACAATACATTAAGTACATTCTGGAGTCGAAGATAATTTTCAAATTCAACCACATTCAAATTAGGGACTTTCTTTTGAGTTTGTGGAGGCCAGGTTTGTCATGTCCCTGTCCCCAACTCAAACGAAGGATCTTCCGACCAGGTGAGCTTGATAACGCCTGGCGGGCCACTACCCAACCGTTGATGTTGTATATATGATAATCGGCGCTAGAACTTCTATTGCACGATTCAGGATTGGTAGTTAATCCGTGTTGTGTGTTACTTCGTAGTTCAGTGTATCTTCAGTAGATGGGGCTATCATATGTTTTTGTTGCCGCTGTATGTGGAAGTCGCCACAATTTTTCCGTTTTCACTGTATCAATAAAGTCAGTTGAATATTTTAACTGTGAAAAAAATGGCCAGTTTAATATCCAGTCCAATTGACGTCTTTGATTACAAAATCGATTTACGGGTGACTTCGACCTCATCAAGCTGCAGTTTCGGCCTTCTTTCCTTATCTTAATTTACTTTCTTGCTTTGTTCAGTGCGAAAACAATAAAAATTGGTCGGCAAAAAAGAAACAACCCCCAAGCCCACATTAAATTGTAAAAAGGTACTAGAACATCGTGTAGTCAACCAAGCTAAATTTGGTTATAAATTCATTAAATATGTGTATAAAATTATGAATTCATGTTTATTTATGTATTTTAATATTAATTTCTGATTTTCTGTTATTCTGATCTCTTAGCTACTTCAGAAGGTCTATGACATCATGCTATTTCATATTGGGTTAGGGACGCAGAATTAACTAGCAAAACTAATTTCATTCAAACAACAGTGATTGACCTTACTTACGAGTATTTGATTACACCTACGATTATTACAAGAATTACAATTGGATTCAATTCAATCACAGCACACACATTATTATTGAAATCCTTGAAAAACGAACACATCATTCTTGACAATCTATAAAAGTCGGCAATAATCATCACATTTTGTGGCTCATGAAATACTGAAGTGTACGCCTGGTTGCAATTTCTTACGTGTTGGTGCTCAGAAAAGATATGACTATTGTCTTGTTTCATAATTGAGTGAAATGTTTCACTATAATAGATATTCAAACGGAGATTGACATGGCTCACGGGTAGGCGTTGCAGCTACTAGTCACGTTACCGGTTTTCTATGGCAAGGTTGACTCGTTCGGGGGCAACTGCTCCAGCCTCAAGCTCATAGTCATGACAAGCTATTGTCAAATATTTGAGTCAAACAATCCGTCGCGCTTGCAACCGTGAACCGCTACATTACATGTCCTCGTCTTTAAAGCGCAACTTTGCATTTTGACGAACGACTTCTCATGCAAACATGAATTGAACGTTATTGTTGGTAAGAACTACACAATGTGTCATTCCATGATGCCATTAAATGTGTTTAAAATTGTTGTTAAAATGTTTATTCAATAGCTGTCATTGGTATAATTCTGTCATTGAATGTTTATAAGCTACGCCCACCGGCATCCATTGAATGCGAAGCCTGATCCCGAATAATAAATGCCCACATTCGCCACCGCTTCGTTTTTATTATTGAAAAAAAAATACTTGTGTTTGTCAGTTTGTTTGATATCAACATGTCACACTCTATCACTTATGCTATAAACTGTTCTGATTCACAGCATATTTTATCATAATCTGTTCATCTAGTATACCGAGGTTTATGCTTCCTACTGACACCAATTTTTGAGCGTACGCCTCAAAAAGACTACACCGGATGTTATAAACTTTCTATTGAACGTGTATAATGGTACATAAAGTCGCAAACGGACACGACGCATAGGAACATCCACGCAGTTAGTTTACGATACTGTTCTTTATAATATTAATGTCCTCATCGCATCAAGTCACGTTGTTTGGCACCACAGAACACATTAAAAGTCAACGGCAGTTTCCCTACTGTAAACTCGTCCTATATTTACAAAACCAGTCAAGTATACCGTGAAAAATAAATATTAGGTGATAAATCAGCGAAAATCTCCGGTTTACTCCAATGCTTTTATAGCTATAATAAAAGAACCGTCAACTGTTCGGAGAATAAATAGTATAGATCGCGGTCAGTATTCTGGCAACTCGAACGCATAATAGCACACATTGGTTCAGGTTTGACACATTTAGGCGGTCTTAACTAGTGAGCTTATTTAAACGTGGCGGATCGGCGTAAATCCCAACAAATAGGACTGTAAATCTGTGGTTATATTGTATAAAAACATGCGTGCACCGACTCATTTAGAAAATTTATGTACGTAAAGGTTCCATTTCATTAGTGAAATATCATCACACATACTATTATCGTAAAAGCTCGTTACAATCAGCACTTTACACTTAAGCTGTTATATTTTTATGAAATGATTACATACGTCAGGGTTTTCTTTCACAAGTGCGTTGGAAGATTGACGAGGAGTTCGAAATTATATGTTATGATTACCCAGTTTTAAAACGTAAATATAATCAACGAAAAACATTTTAGAGAGAGCCTTGCCTACAACAAATGATTCTAGATATTACTTCCGTGCATATGTACGGTACAAGTGTACCGGTGGCAGTGTACAAACTTCATATTTGAACAATTCGTCATTTGAGCATAATGTACAGTCAACAATAAAAGTTGATTAACACATTTTAATGCACATGCGTCTGCTGAAATAAGGTTCAGTTTTTAAAATTAACTGTGATGTTTTTAACTAATTAAAATATTCGATTCTCTTTCCAATGCTTTTCTTATGGTTTTCAATAACTTTGACAACTCTGACTAAAATAATATGCACATACTCTCTTCCTGCCGCCGTAAAATACAAATGTTATATGTATAAACATATCAGTACTTTTTTGTTTTACTACCAAAAACAATATATCGGCGTAAGCATATTTGCAATAGGATAAAAATACTTTTATGTTTTAGAAAATACTTTGTAATATCTCTGTCACGATTCTCAGGATTCTCTTGTAAAATAACTGCTTTCTTAAGATTTTTAAATAAAAGCTTAATCATTATTAATTTATTTAATTTAGTTCCTGCTCCTAAAACTTATCTCATTGAATGAAAAAGTTAGAACCACGCAGACGCAAAATTTTGGCAAACTTTATAAATATAGCTTCGGATATACTGCCAACACGAGTAAGACGTCAGTTGTCGCCGATTGGTGTATTAAAATACGTTACATTTAACGTTATTTCAATATAATTGTATTATCAGTCAGTATTAAGTAAAATAAAAAGTTATTTAAAAAAAAACTTTAAAGCTAAACGACATTATAATAACACAACTTTCATTAATTTTATTTTTGCATCGTTATAGTTATTTTTCCTTAGAATACGACCACCTGTTTACGTGCACGTTCTGTGAATTATCATAACATGTTACGCTATTGATATTAATATTTCTTAGCTATGTTGTACACAATTAGCTTTAATCAACATCACCGTCGGAATGCTGTGTTCTATGTACCGATAGTTTGACAACGCTGCACGTCTTGTACTACAGCACTGTAATGTGTATTTCGTTGTATTTCCAACTATCACATCGTTACCTTATATTGTAGGCAACATGCAATGGATTGCATCTCATATCATCTACGATAAAAGCTTTTCAAGCACAGTTGTGAAGACACTTTGCACTGACATTCCCAACTGAATTCTGTTTGAATGAATGCATTTTGTAATGTCTAATGGCAGATCTCTTTACTGAGATTTATGCATTTATTGCAACACCATTGTTTTACTTAGCCCCTAAATGGAACGTAAACATATTTATGCATCGTTATTTTCATTTACGTGTGAATCACCGTCAATCTCATTTCGTCACTTTTCTAAGTATAATTATTGTCATCTGCCCACGCGTTGAAGGAATGAGTAATGGAGGTCTTGAAAGAACCATCAATTATGTTACTAGTATAACACTAGCATCATTAAGTTTCGTTGACACACAAACAATTTTAACACAACTTAATTTACGTAGAGCAGATATAGGAGGCTTTGCGTTGTGTGTTCTACATCCACATTTGTAATGAGATTATTTTTTTATTATTAAGTTCATCAGAATATCACGTGTTTAGCGGTGGAGAGCAGTTGGCTGAACCATCATCAGCTTTTTATGTAGAAAAGTTTAAATATATTTAAATTTAAATCATTCTCTAGGCTAAATTTATGAGTTAGGTCTATTCCCGGAATCAATATTTGGATCATGTACTAAAATACTCTAGAGACTCGTATAGAATTACTCGTGAACTTTCTAAGCGTCGACAGCTGCGTCGGGGTTTTATTTAATCTGTATTTGCATAATGCATGTGCATGACTAGACATTAGCCTATGGTACTGACAGGCAGGAAGTCCAGTATTACGAAATTTCTTTCTTTTTTTTGACGATTGACGATGGCAACCAGCCGAATCAGCATTTCTGCCAATGTCAAGTATTTAAAGTCTTTAAATCTTAAGTCTTCGAGTGTTCGTCGTGATGAAATTAATGATAAAAATATTTTAAAAAAGTGGTTAGCATGAAACGGGGACCGTCTTTTGAAAAAATAAAGAAATATTTCCAGAGTAAACTTTATAAGAACAATATTTGACGTTAACCAAATATCTCAAGACATTTATAATTTTTATATATTTATAAGTTCATTATAATTCGATTAACGTCGAAAACGTTTTGTAGCTGAAGATTTTGTCTGAATTCGATCAGATTTATGAATCACAAGCAACATTTTACTTAAATTTATTCAAGAATTTAATATTGTAAGGTTTTGTCATCGGCTTTAATTTCAAGTTTTCTTATTCATTACTAGGAAACCGTCGAAATAGCCCGCACCATCCCTAAATCCTTGACGTATTGGACTTCTCTGTTCTATGTATTGGACATATGTTGGATTGTACATTAAGACGGCTTCTTAACGCACCATTGCCCTTTGTTTATCTTGTTCCCATTCATCATTCTGAAGTGCATAACTTTCTATTAATACGCGGAGGCCCACGTACTTATTGTTTTGAGATGTACTTACTGAAACAGCTGAGGTATAATATGATTTAAAAACACTTTGATGTCAAACTTAATTGGACTTAACGAGTATCTACAACGAAAATAACTTTAAAGTCCACTTGAAAAGTAATGTTCCCATAAATAAGTTATTTTCTTCCTCATAAATATCAAATATATAGGAAAATGATTAGAGAAAATTCCATGTACATTGTAGAAATCATATGGGTTGAAAGTCAAAATTCATATTTCAATTTCAACTAGCACACGCTCTCCAGATGGTTTTTTTTTCTATTATTGACTATTTTATTTTTTTGACTATTATTGACTTTTATGCATTGACTATCTAAAAGCTTTTCCGACCAGAGTAACAGATTTTCAGGTGATAAGACACACGCATTATTTATTGTTGATCATCATTTATAAAATATTTTTTCTCTTTTGAACCGTAAAGAAGTTTCTAAATCGGTCTGCCATATTTGGTAATTTTAATTAAGTAATTGCTATGTGATGACCTCTTCTTTGCTTTGAACTTATGTAATATAATATAAACTTCATGAAATGTAAACAAACATTAAATTATGTTATACACTTATGTAAATACATTCACGAACTTTGTTAACGTTAAAAGACACATTGACAACATTTTATAAATTTTAAAATAGCGTCTTGAATGTGAGGCGAGTGGACATCTTGATTTCGGTAGAGAGCGCTTTCCAAAGAAGAACTGACTGCACAAAGAAGGAAGAATTGATAAACTTGGATGTATGAGGGGGCAAAGAAGAAGCATATTGTTTCTAGACCGTGATTGTGTGACCGATTCTCGATCACAATTGGAGCATAGTAGACGGAAGTGGGGTACGAGGTATTCGAGTAATGATGAGGAGTTGACAAAAGAAGAAAGAGAAGTGAGTGCACGCAAGTTACGGCGCTGTCGAATTGAGAGCCACTGCAATTGGGTACGTAAAGCAGACACATGGTTATACTTGCGAAGATTGAAAACGAATCGAATGCTGTTATCAAGAAGGCGGTCTAGTTTATTGAGGAGGTCTGTATTCAGGTCAAAATAACACACAATACCATAATCGATCAAGGGAATAATTAGGGACTGCATAAGTTAAATTTTATTCCACTTAACTAACAAGGTTCGAGGCTATTCATCCGCACTTTATACAGCAATTAACGATTGGGTTGGGAGTCTATAGATATGAAGTGATGATATCAAATGTAACGGCTTCTATGATTTTTCGGTTGGGGAAAGCCGTATGTAACCAGAATTTCATGTTTTAGTTATTCATATCCAAGAATAAGCGTCCCGTGATAAATATGATGTAATTAACGTAATGAGTAATTACGTTTAATACGTCTACATAATCATTCGCGTGGTCCAAGTCTTCGTGGTTCGCCGACGCAAGCGATGCCGGTCTCAACTAACCGTGGTGTTTCATTTACGCATCGTCGCTTGACGTGAGAATATTCCCTGTGTATTTACATTGTTCTAAATTCACCCTCATATATTTCATTCAAGGTACATTATTCTCAATACTAGCAGAAAACCAAACCTTTGCTTTTCTTTTGAATACTTGGCTACTTAAGTAGATAGTGTACTTGAAAATTTTAAAACACACTAGTTGAAGAAATGTGGGAATGTACAGATAAATGAGTGTCCAGTCCCTTCACAGTCCAGTCCAATTCCAGTGCCTACATCCTGCACCAAATTAAGTTTATTTTGTACTTTTATGCTCTAATTGTGACAGTCAAGTTTAATTAATACACTGCCTTGTGATTTCACTGTCTAGACCGCGCGTCCGTTTACTTGGTTTGTTATTATGACGGTTGTTGCATTGGCGTCGCCGTTAAATTACAAAACACCATCCATCGTGGTGATGAAAGAAATTAATTATTTCCGCCGTCCGATGTTACAAATGAAAGTGATTTAGAATTAGTGATCGTCTTGAAGTGGAACTGTGTAGCGTTACGGCGTGTTTGCCATTTAATAAATGCTTGTGCGAATGACACTAAAACGCATTTATTCTCAGCGGACTATATTTTAAGGCAATAAAATTACTTTTGATTTGTGTATTTCTCAAGATTTTGAATTCAGATATTTTAATGCGTGCTAAGTAGTCTACATTTAGCATAATTTTTACACAACAAATTTGAATTTTATTTGTAAACTGTGAAATATATTTTGACATTTACCTAGTTAACTTTGCAAAATAAATGATTAAACTTAATTAAATATAGAATGTTGACTCAAGCAAAACTTGTTCGTTGAACGTTAATATCGGCCCTATTTGTCGATTGGACTCTATATTATTTTTGTCATTATGCAAAATATGAGAGTTATATAAAATAGAGATCTTCATGAATAGCAATATATTAATCTTAAAATGCGTCGTAAAATTGTACCATATCTGTCCACTGTGGTCGCCTGGTTCATCAATAATTAATTTAGAAGATCGTACTAGGAACAATAAAAATTGGTTTAAGGTTTTTATAAGAAACTATTAAAGCTTGTAGGCGGCTAGTCTTGGTGGAGAAACATAAAACTCTAATATCGCTGTTGCGGTTGATGGCGCTGCTTCTTAAATGCGTATTAGAATAAAATGAGCGAGAGAAGGATTCAGAGTGAATGCACCGCTGACTGCTATTGTGGATAGTGACAACGCGAAAATTACAGTGCATTATCTAAACCAACAAGCGAGCATACCTCTGAATCGTACCGTTGCATAATAGTATGCCACGGATGAAAAGCTTTGGCATAATATTTCATTTGTAAAATAATTTGACGTTGAAAATTTTCCAAACAAAACACTACTTACTTATCTACTAATATAATACCACGTAGGTAAGCTGTAAACAATTAATTAGCTATGTTCTTCATTTAAAGTTTCAAAATTTTATTTTAATATTTAAAAACCAACAAATTAACAAAGTAATCAAAAGACTTATTAACTGGTTTTGACAGCGTTATTGTAATATTTGGTTGCAAGAAGTATTACAATATTGGTTGCGTCCAAATGACTAAAAAGTAAGTATTACTAATACTAGTAATTACTTCATGGATCCTAAAAACGCAGAATTGCTTGCTTGGAAGCTGTAATAGGTAGGTAGGTACTTTTTTGATATGTGAACCTGCCAAAGTGGCTTTACTCTGCCTGATAGAAAGCATGAGAAAAATCCAAGAGC
This sequence comes from Spilosoma lubricipeda, assembly GCA_905220595.1. NCBI lineage: Eukaryota > Metazoa > Arthropoda > Insecta > Lepidoptera > Erebidae > Spilosoma > Spilosoma lubricipeda. The sequence continues at coordinate 8,951,799 of HG992285.1, read as the reverse complement.
ACCACCATACTCATTGCGAATGCAGACAATGCAACAATGCAGCATAGTGACTATTGTGGCTCATTTATCTGCATCATTGGGTCTCCGGTCTCGCACTCATCAATGAGACACGATAGCCGAATGCTGTAATTTTAGGTTGGTTGGTCTTCTGTGAAAGGGTAGTACCGTCAAGCCGATGATGATGATGATATCATGAATTATTCTGAAATGAGAAACGGGGCCTAAATAGAAATGCGAGCATCTGGTCTGTGTAAAGTTCATTCGGAAATACGGTGCACCGTATTAGGTATGTGTACTTGTATTAGGTAGGAACGTTCTTTTTATGGTTAGGTACCTATCATTCATTATTGTAGAAGTCACGTTTTGTTGACAAATATACAGAACTTTCCCACAATGTTTGCCTTAAGCGAACCTAAAGTATAGTAAAACGAATGAAATGTTGACTTCGACGCAACTTGCTTGCTCTGCTCTCATAGCAAATGCTCTTCCTACGCTGCCGTTCAAACATCATTATGTTATAAAGATGTCAATTATATACAAAGCATTTTCAATCTTAACTCATTAGACATATAGTTGTGGTTTATTTAGCTAAATGAGCCTTACAAGGCTAGAATTACGTACATAGAATGATCGCGATTGCGGTTAAAGTAATTCGAGTAAATGATAAAATTATAGCTTGTTAACAGAGATATACCTGATTGTGAATATAATCTTTAGCTATTTGAAATATGTTTCCCTGAAGTTTCATCTGCATAAATACAGTGCTCCAACAAAGGGTTTGACTTGGTATTTCATAGATGAGTTACATTACTCCTCAGTTTAAACTTTGTATTGTCTTTATCACTATCAATATTATTTTTATTATTGTTCAAAATTTACTCAAAAGTAACAAAAATTAAGGCGTTCCAATTAACAAAAAAAATATTAGTATTATGTCAGAGTCGAATAAACATCTGAAATAGGCAGCTATTAAATGGGATAAAAATTTGGATACAACGAAAATAAATTCCATAAAATAGGGAAACAGAAAACAATAAATGGCAAAATACTGATATACAAACTATCATTAACCGATTTTTAGTTTTCCTAAAAATAAAAGGACTATTTATAAGAAATAGGTTAACTTGTTTCCCGCTCGAAAGCTATAAACACATTGGCTGTCATTAAATGTTCCGTTGCATCTGGGATTACTATAAAATACATTACTTCAGACTAGAACCATTTGTTTAAAATTAGTACATGATGACTGACGAAAGTAACTGCAAACGTAATGCAGTAAATCTTTCAATTGCTTAATAACAAACTAGGTACGTACTATAATATTGGTACAGTGTAGAATGTTAGTAATATCAAAATTTTTACTGGTATTTCTTGATATAACTTAATATCAAACCTAAACAGTATATCGGCTATTGTTTTGCTTCTTAGGTACTACTGTTGGCTTCTCCATAGCTTTTATTCCTAGAACCTTCCTTTGACATGTCTTGACATTCCTGTTAGGAATTTAATGAGGACTACATATTTATTATACGTCAATTTTAGGTTTTCTTATTTAATGTCCTTATTGTTACTTATTACTGCTATATGTTTTGTCTTAGTAAATGTACAGATTCCTTTTGTTTATCCCTTTTTATCGTCCATGGTTCTAGAATGTTTTTTAATTAGGAAAATTATGTACTAATTTTGTTATTTCAGGTTCTTGTTGCATACATGTTTATTATTGTAAACTGAAATTAAAAAACTGTTTATTTTTACTAACTTATGGAGTTTTCTGTCGATTCTTCTCCATAGGAATAACATTTTCTAACTGAACAACTAGAGTCATTTATGTAAAGTTTCGAAAGTACCTCAAAAAGTATACATGAAATGAAATAAAAGCATTTGGATTTTGCTTAACTTTCCGCACCCGCAAATTATACATGGCAGATTTGCTAAAGCAAAAAGTTGAACTGAACTGAAATGCTTTTGGAATATGCAAGTGTTGAGTTATTTTTTTTTCGCATGGTTAAATAGTAAGTAACGCTCTGTAGGTATGTTACATACCAGTTTCCAAACTGAGAGCAGCTCATTTCTTAGAAATTTACTGTTATGGTTGACATATTAATCATCTACACTTCGTGGACTTACATAAGGATAATATGTATGTTACCGTTTTGTACATATTTGATACAACAGTTTCAGGTTAAAACGCTATTACCGTGCATTTTAATGAGTTGCTGCTTAAAGTTTCTTTCAATTAGGAAACAATTATGTACTACAAGAGTTAACTCACTCACGATAGGTATAAAGTATGAACCCTGCCAAAATGACTACTCTGCCCGATGGAAAGCATAAGCAGAACCCAAAAGTGGTGGGCACTCATCGCAAATGCAGACAATGCAACGATGAAGCATCTTGATCCACACTATAGCGGCCTAGTGATGCTTCTGCATCATTGGACTCCTTTTAAATTACATACTTTTGTGTCGCTAGACGTTTTTACCAGGTTGCACTGGCCTTTGTCATAGTCTTGACTGCTGGCTAGCCAGTCATCTGGACATCGGCTAAACCCAATTAAATTATGTGTTCGTTATTGTTAGAACAAGGTTTGAGTGAGAGAACAAGACAAATTAAAAGGTAACGGGAAAAGTAATCGAATCGAAAAAATCACACGTGTTCGTATTTAGTACAAAAATACTAACGTAAGCCTTCTACAGATGACAAAATCTGAAACACGTTCATTACATGGAAGAACATTAATCAAAATCAAGAGCGTAGAAATAGAATGACTGATGGACATCGCCCAAAACCACCTGCGACAATACAACCGCCTTTGTCGTATTGAGACCTTCATTTTTTTAAGCATATAGTCACAGTCTGTTCTATTATTCCACTGCTTTTACAAGTGTTTCGACACCCGTCAACGTCTGCTGTGACAAGTTGTAAAAGAATCCGCCTTAATACAACCTTGCATTGACCATTTATGTTTCAACTTGTTAAACGCTTCTAAATAATGGATCTAGTGAAGTAAGTAATGTACCTACTGCAATTATTACAGATATTTTTAACAAGATTGTATGTCCAAAATTACTACAATAGTTTATATTACAAGTTATTATAAAATATCATGCAGGTTCTACCGCCTTGAATTTGCAATTTGAAAATACGGTAATTAAATACATAATCCATCGGCTGTCACACGAGTCGCGTGGTGGTTTAATAGCTTGTTTACTTACTCTGCTTCCCATATAAGGCGTGAAAGCTCCTCCGCATTGTCGCCAGCCCCTCAACGACTAAGTATGGTCAGCCGGATACGTGCGTCTCAGCATATGAGCCATTTGTTAGCATGAGAAGGACCACACATATCCACAGTAAATCTGCAGATAAAAATCAAATATTTTTTTAAATTGCCCGAAGATTTTATAACTGGAAAGTTTGAATACCTACTTTTAAACTCAAAGTTGGTGAAGATGCTAAGACTCGTGCAATGAGGAAGGGACGGGTCACTTGAGACGACGCGACGCTTTGAGTCTTATAATAAAACGATACGTTTTAAACTGTATCACGAAACAGATGGTCCTCCGATTGCAAGGTCCGGAAATGAGTAATGACTCACCTTCTTTATCTGGATAAGGAAGATAAAAGAGACCCTGTGTTTGCGCAACGTTTCTTTACGTTCTGTGTCGAAATCACAAGTTTCTATATCACATTGTTGCACAAACCAGTCATAGGGTCTTTGAATCTCTTCTGTACTTGTTGATTACAATTCCATAAAATATTTTTATGTGAAATTGCATCATAATGTCTTACGTAATATACATACAAATTTATTAAATTATCTAAACCATTTGGTAATTTATTATTGTTAAGTTTTCCTACTCCATGTGTCATCGAAGTCATACTTAATGGCAATGCAATATAAGATCTATCAATTTATGTCTCGCATGATGTCATTACTGTCGTGAACTGTTGTAGTAGCCTTCAAAACTATTATTGTCCGTAACTATAACTAAAATATTGATTACATAATAAAGGTGACCGAAGGTAGGTAGTTCACCTACGTATTTATAGAAAATAAAAAAAATGCTAACATATGAAAACAAAACATATCACGAACTAAAACAAAGATCACCATCCTATAAAATTTGTTAGTTTTCTTAAAAGTAAAATAAGTAGGTAACTCATAAAACTAAGAATTTCCACGGAGCATAAAGTTTTATCTTTACTAATAAACGTTTGGGTGGGTACGCCAGAATTACCGTCGATATGACATGTTTCATCTTTAAATTTATTAGAGCAGCTGTTTTGTATGTCCTAATGACTGTTATGTCTTTTCTTTTCAGAAATAGCAAAAGTACGAGCAAGTTTATTCCAAATAAATGGAGTTAAGAAAGAGCCGCTCGTACTACCAGAACCAGAAGGCATGGTCACCACATTAACAGAAAAAGTTTACGTGCCAGTAAAAGAACATCCAGATGTAAGTAATTATTTCGTTAATACTGCTGTAAAACTTTGATTTATTGTCTAACCTTCTTCGTTATGAATGTAATAGCTGTTCTTTCAATACTATTTATTTCAAACTTTAAGATTAACATAATATAGCGTTGAATATTATGCAGAAATACATATTGTATAGAACAGTCCCACTGCTGGTAGATTTTATGATCTGTTATGTAACTTAAGACCCCTGAAAACGTGTTTATTGCGTGAAGTATGAACAGAAATTTATTGCTTTACTAGCTGAACCGGTGTTACCCGCGGTTATTGTTGTACCACGAAAAAATTAGCATAAGTTACTCCCTGGATCATCAGCTACCTGACAGTGAAAGTGCCGTCAAAATCGGTCCAGCCGTTCCAAAGATTACCCAAAACAAACAGAGAGACAGACAGAAAGACAGACAGACAGTCCAAAAATTCTTTAACTACATTGTTGGTATATGTACCGTATATATACATATGCATTTAGTAAAAAGCAGTTATTTTAATATTACAAACAGACACTCCAATTTGATTTATTTGTATAGATTATTCGACTTTTTAACCGACTTAAAAAAAAGGAGCAGCTTTCTAACTTCGACCGTATATATATATATATATTTTTTATGTGTGGTCGCGGATAACTTCGTCGTTTAGGAACTGATTTTGATGATTTCTTTTTAATGGAAAGGAGATATCCCGACGGTGGTACCATAATAAGGACACTAAGATCTGATGATGGCATCCAAGAGAAATCGAGTCAAACCTTGAAGTCGGTTTTATTTCAACTCTCGCCTGCCAATATTCTTTTATACGAGTACATATTTCTATAGCTTCGTAGCTTAAAACCAAAAACGCATAGTTCAAATAAAAATTGTTTTTAAACAGTATAGTAATTACGGATATGCTATTTAATTGACTACCTAATGTGTAATCATTACATAAGGCAAATTATAAGTTACTTGTTCTTATTTTTCGAATATTTATACAAAAATGATTTCTCTTCTGAAAGTAATAATCACATCAATAATCAGAATTGATTAAATAAATAAAATATTATGTGATTTATTTCCTGTATTAATAAACTTAGATATCTATACTTCTTTACTAATATTATAAATGCGAAAGTTTGCAAGTATGGATGAATGGATGTTTGTTACCCTTTCAAGCTAAAGCTATTAAACGGATTTGGACGAAACTTTACGATTATATAGCTTATACATCAGAATAACCCATAGGCTCCCTGAATCATCAGCTACCTGCCAGTGAAAGTCCCGTCAAAATCGGTCCAGCCGTTCCAGAAATTACCCGGAACAAACAGACAGATAGACAAAAATTTTTGTTACTACATTTTTGGTATATGTACCGTGTATACATACATATTCATTTGGCAAAAAGCGGTTGTTTGAATATTACAAACAGACACTACAATTTCATTTATTTGTATAGATATTATAATATACTAGCAGACCCAGACAACCTCGTTTGCGTCTCCTATTGCCCGTAGCGTGAAACTTTTCCCCCATTTTTAAAACATTTTTCATTGGTGCTCTGCTCCTATTCGTCATAGCGTGATGATATATAGCATATAGCTTTCCTCGATAAATGTACTATCCAATGCTCCAATGCAATTTTCAAATCGGACCAGCGGTTCCTGTGATTAGCGCGTTCAAACAAACAAACTCTTCAGCTTTATATATTAGTATAGATGACAAAAATAGAAAAAGCATTATTATGACTACAGATATTAGATACGAACATATTTTTTCTTGAAACTAATAAAATTCAATCAAATATTGTGTCAAATTGATGTTACTTCTGCTTCATTCAGTCATTTACCAAAATATGAATGAGAACGTTCTGTAAGTAAACGGTGAAGTAATTGTTCACTCATTAATTATTCATCTGTCATGAGCTAAACAGTGTTTCGAGTCGGTGTTTGTAATGGCCAAGAACAAACACTTCTGCATAGACACTCTCTTGAAACTCACTTGCATTATTTGTGTGATGTACTCAAGCAATTATAACTGTGGTGAACATCAATTGCTTTGTAAACATTCGTATAATGAATTCATATCATTTTATTGTTTATTTATTCTAATTCATTTGTGGAAACATTACTTTTATATGTGTAAATTATCATCCGCGTTATAATCTTCGTAATAATATTTTAATTGCAGAAAATTAAAAGGTCATCTACTATTCAAGTAATCTTAAGCGTTCCTACGTTAGGTAAATTTAAAATATTTACGATACATTTGGTAAATGAAACAATTATGAATCGAATTAAAGTAATAGGTAATTTATATATATATTACTAGCAGAACCACGCAACTTCGTTTTCGTGTCCTATTGCCCGTAGTGTAATAATTTTCACCCGTTTTTTAATCATTTTTCATTGGTGCTCCGCTCCTATTGGTCTTAGCGTGAAGATATAAAGGCTTCCTCGATAAATGGGCTATCTAACACTGAAATATTTTTTCAAATCTGACTAGTAGTGTCTGAGATTAGCGCGTTCAAACAAACAAACAAACTCTTCAGCTTTATATATTAGTATAGATTATGTTGACTAGTTTGCTTACTGCTTCAATTATAACAAATCGGTTACGTTTTAAATCATCGCTGGAAACTAAAAATGCATCACTGTAACACGAAATTAGTCTAGTACTTTATAAATTGAGTTGTTCTTTTTTACAAGATTTTATGCAAAAAAATTTGTTATAACTTTTATCTTGGAGCAAACATCATTTCTCCCGATATTCTAGGCTCTTAAATCAAATAACAACTTTTGTAGTGCATTAGTGTAGCGGTGTCTAGGCATACAAATAGAAACGCAAGGTTGGCAGCCTGCTTCATTTGGTGACTTATGTCAGGGCTATCTCCTCTTTGGCATGATTGGAGTTGATGCATACATGACACTATGGCCCTCAACGATATCGTCCGTTCATTCTAAGTAACAGAGATTTGTATTCATTTGCAGACATACTCGTAGTCAATGCCTTTTTTGGCAAAGCAAGTTCAATGAACGGCATGATTCATTATTAAAATGAGATAACAGTGTTCTTTGTATCGTGCCAAGTTTCATCTCACCTTATCAGAATATTTTAATGCTCTCACATTCGATAGTTAATTTCGTTCATTCATTTGTTAAAGTATTAAGATGTATGTATACATGAACAAAACCAATAACATAAACTAGTTAGTAGTTAACTAAAATTAGTAATTTATCAATTGGTTACCGGCATCAGGAAAGTAAGAGAGCACATACATAATCCATTATCAGAAAGTAAAAGATAAAATACACAATATTAAGAATGTGTTATTATTCTAAAAAAAAAATACAAAATAAAAAACCGACCTCAAGTACGACCATCATTTCACCTACTTATAATGTTACAAAGGTTGTTAGATGTGTCTTGACTCATAGTGATATATCGTTGGCGCCAACAACTCGTCTGACTTGCCTTATATGGCATCATCTAACGAACCTCTGCCACTGATTTAAATCACAATTTTATCATAATTTTGTTTATGTCAATAATAATAATTAAATAACTTATGACTTATGCTATGAGCAATAAACTAGTGATTCCAGGGAATTTACGTCCCGTGAACTCTGAAGTAATGTAATGCGTAATTTGTAACTTGCTCCTGCGCAACTCGCACTTTCCACGCAGATCCGACTTGCTTGTACAACACTATGAATAATTATAATATTTAAAAATGATGATCAGTTCTCATACCGTCTTGAGTAATTGTATGGAATTTAACAATGTAAACGTAAATCTTAGCATAAATTGAACAGTGAATGATATTGATTGGCCATCAAAAGAACCGTACTGAGACGAGACCGTCGGTCACGTACACAGATTAATGACGAAAGCCTCTAACGATGCATATAAATGTCACATGATTGAGCTCATAGAAACAAATCTATTTAGATGCACCTAGAAAGATTTTATAGCTTCGACGAATTGGCGCTATTTGCGATTCCCTAAAATATTGCTTTTACACTTGGAAACCGTCAAATCGTACCATCAATGTTTTATTCGCTCACAAAAACTGAGCCGTAAAGTAAACTATTCTAGAAATAGAGTAAGCAGTATGTGAATCGTACGTCGAACACATTGTCGAAACAATAGTTTTGGAACATTCGTCGGTGTGACTAATGTCTTAAAATGTTTTACTTTTGTGTCTGTAGCTTATATGTTTATAGTTAAAACAAATTGTAAAACCTAAATTCTTTGAAAGTTGCTATTGTTTTTCAAATTTATAGACATTTTAATTGTGCATTTTGACTTTATTATTACTTTTAAGCTTGTTGAGTTTATTTTAGATATTTTATGACTCTTTGGACACGTATTTGCATCAGGATTTGATTTTGCTCCATTTTCTATTTAAAAACTAAGTTAAATTACATATTTTATAAATAAATTGTTATTTGCCTTCTTAAAACGATTATGCACATAAAATCAAATGTATTTAGATAACAAGTTATTTAATTTGTTTCCGTGTACTTAATTGTTAGGAAACTAGATACATTCAATCCTAAACATGATCGATTCCGCATTGTCGATATTGCAAATGATATGCTGAGCACAGACAAAGCGCACGAAGGTGCTTCATCATACGACATGGAGCTCGAGTCTTATTCTCGTCCTACAAGTTCACTTAGTGATGTTAGCGATATCGATAAAATACTCTGACTTTAAATAGCAATTTAATATGAATTTGAATTTACATCGACTTTGAATCAGATAGTATTTTGTTATATTTTATATATATTATAATATTTTGTTCAATTAGCCGAGTAGTTGATCAACTTAAAGTGCTTAATTCTGAGTCAGCTTCCAACAAAATAATGTGGTGCGTGGTAAAATAGAGACAATAATTTTGAGTATTTATACGAAATACCAGGTTGACCTTCATACCACTGCAAATAATTTAAAAGTACAGCAGTAGTTTATCGACAGAAGGTTTTTGTCTTTCAAAGTAGATACTTTTATCCAGTTATATGTATTTAGCTTTCTCCACATTAAGATATGCTAAAGTGAAGATAATCACGGTAAGATAGAAAATCGACATCAGTACAGCGCATCGCCGGCATCTGCGTCTTGCCATTTAAAGGCCGGGGAGTTATTAAATCCTGCCATATCGGTGGACTCCGTTAGTTCAGCTTTTTGCTTCCCAAGAGTACAGACACGGTATAGGTACCTATCTGATACGCATCTTAATGGACTATCTTAGATATAGAGACAGCTTCGACATCTGTATGTCTGATTCCAATTATTTCCAAGTTAATTCAAAGATTGTTCAATACGTTTTCTAAACAAAAACATAAACTTGGCAATAAATTAATTTATTATTTCCGTTTTCTATTTAATACTTTGGGTACTTTCGTATTGAAGAAAGCCTTGCGATCATTAAGATTCTAACAACCCGTGTGTTTTAAACTCGCTAAGAATACTTAATCCGTCAAGTATCTGTATTGCGTAGATCCTCGTACTTGTTTGCATATAAACTTGTATCTATTTAAGCGTATCTTTGTTGTCTCCATTTGATAGATAATGTTAAATTCGATTGAATAGAGTATTAACAATGTTCGTTTCAAAGGCCAATGACACAGACGTATTTGGATGCGTCCCATCGGTTTCGGTAGTAAAGTCCAGTATCTCCATAAATACAATTTAAGCTATTCATTCCGTTACAATCATTTGTGTGAGGAAGAATGTTCGTAAATAGCAATCCAGAATATATGCCATATTGTAAAAAGGTACAATCTATACTAAGTAAGTATCATTAACATAGACTGTAGGCCTTTGTAATCGTTGATAACGTATTATCTCACAACTATAAATATAATAATTGGTTATTAATTAAATTAGCTTGGTAATACTTGGGTATTACTGCGACTTGCGTAAATGATATCGGTGTGATATCATACCGATCATAAGATATAGCTGCAATGTTCTATTAGGTATAAACATTAAACAGGATTGTATTTGCCTACGTTTTAATAAAAACATGTCTGTGTACTTTAACATTCGCGAGAGAAAACACATCAGTAAAAGCTAGCGAATGTGTTTCAAAAAGATTAAACAACTGCACCGTCGAAACATTTGTTTAGGTTTAAGCAGAATTGGAATAAGGATATTTATATTTGTCTATCAATACTCATATTCAATCTTGTATGTTTCAAATAATCTTGGTTTAAATATTATTACGCAAATATTAAAATATCTTTACTTACCAACTGTTCAAAATTTGTTTTAATCTGGCTACAGTCATAATTTCTTTCTTTAATCTTTCTCTCACAGAAAAATGTGAAACTTCAGTCGTACATAAAGAGTAAACAATTTAGTTGCGATTTTAGTATCATCAGATGTTGTTTGTTCTCAGACTTTATAACCACTCCTGGTCACCTAAATGTCTGTTTTTCTGTAAGAGACTATATTTAGGTATTTAATGCAACATGCGAAGCTTGTACCATGTATTTTTATTTTATGCAACGTTTGTGTGTGTGAGGTTAATATATGTTTCATTTATTTTTAAAACGTGTAAATCTTGACAAATGAAGAAAGAACTCATTGAACTCTTACTTTATACAACTGTGCTCTGCGCCTTCGCGCACATCTAACACAAAAGGAACCATTGATTAATGATTGATAATTCACATTAGTTTTATTCATATGGATTATGATATTTACGCATGGGAGATATACTTATAAGGGTTTTTTTTGTAGATTTTGCAGACCATTTTTTTAGGATATGTTATATTTATAATGTCACTGATAGTTATGAGCGTACACGTGATTTAATTTAAAAAGCAATATTTGGGACTAGTTTACAGATGATGCTAATTTTAAATAACGAATTAGAAAAAGAATCTGGCTACTACAGAAACACACAGACGCATTTTGACGCATTTAAACAAACAAACGATACTTTTAACTTTGATATAATTGACAGTCATAAATGAAGTCTTGTACGTATATTTCCACACAATACACATTTCATATCTATGTTTAAGGTAGTACAATTCATATCTTAGTTGTGTGTATTTCGTCGTTTGTTAACAAGGAGTGGTGCATGTTTAATAAGGTTCACTGGGATTGCCGTAGGTAGTTCAAATAAGGGTCACTGCTTAGTCGCCTTTGACACTAGTTATAATAGACACCTTTGTCTCTATTTCTAAATATATAGATTATCTTTTATCCTTAGAACGTGTTTCTTGTGGTTGTTTACAATTAAGAAGCCAGTGACTACATTAGAATGGCATGCGTGGTTAATGTGCAAGAGTTTTCTTACCTTTTATCGTTAAACATGCGTGTGTTAAAACAGTTGTGTATGAATTAATATAATTGTTATGACTAATGCTACCACTTGCGTCGTACCATGGGCGTCGGTAATCGCTTACCATTGGGTGATAAGTCTGCTCGTTTGCCTCCTATTCAATATTTGGTTACACAGTCTTATTTCGAGGGAACAATAGTTGATCATGAATATATTTAAAATAGGTATATTGGTAATACCAAGAAATATATAAGTACTAGTGGTTACCCGCGGCTCCGCCCGCGCATATCGGTTATCGCGGCAAGTATGTATAATAGCCTATGTGTTATTCTGATGTATAAGTTATATTACTGTAAAGTTTCATCCAAATCCGTTCAGTAGTTTTTGCGTGAAAGAGTAACAAACATCTATTCATCCATCCATCGATCCATACTTACAAACTTTGGCGTTTATAATATTAGGTATAATTGTAGGTTGTATATACTTCATTAAAAATCACACCATGGGCAATAAAAATGATCTGTAGTTCTTAACACACTCTTTTCATCTATCGAAAACACACTTAAAAGCTAAGTGTGAAATTCCGAGTTTGTTACAAATGTCTCTGTCAAATACTTTTTCAAGATACCACAAAGAAAAATTAAATTTGAAATGCAGCATGACAGTTGAACATGTTTAATGAATGACTGTTTTCCATTGTGAATGGACGTGTTTATAAATGCAGCGGAGTTAAAAATAACAACCGCACCGCTACTATAAGTTATAAAAACAATTCTGAGTCCAATTAAGGTTAGAGTAAAAAAGAACATTACGCTGCATTAAAATTAAGTATATACCAGATTCATTACATTTAAAATGTATCTTAATTGATAATGTTACCGACCTCATTTGGATTCATTGTTCTCATTTAATATGCCAAATTGGAAACTATTTATGTCAGAAGAATTAACTACCTACTATGAAAACCTGAGCACTCACTCGTCCTACCTGAAATTATTTAATTTCCTCAATTAATTAAATCTCTGTAAAATCCTATGTGCTTTTAAGATATGTTTTATAATTATTTTCACTATTTCATTTCTTGTTCAATTTCTTCCGAGTTCTTCCCTTTTTCAGACCAAATAGTGTATTTGTACTCGTAATGAGGTTGATCGGATTGGTCTCGCTCCGGTGACTGCGGGTCACGGGTCGTGGCCCGCACTAGACTTTGTCTAATGTTCGTATCATTAATACGTACATTGTCTTCTACGTTGTTTGTAAGAACAAAAACGGGAATTTATTCCCATAATTCCCGTAACATGAATAATTTATTTCCTCATTTACGTTTATACTGATGACACATTTGTGACCCGTGTTTCAACTCGGTGTCGTAGATTCGTCTACACTTATTATACATTAACTTTATATGATAGTTATTAATAATAAATATTAATACAAACATTTTCTTGCTGCCTCGTTGGTCTAGCGGTTGGCGTGAGCGACTGCTGATCATGAGGTCTCGGGTTCGATTCCCGGGTCGGACCAAATGTTTGTATGATCTACAAATATTTGTTTCGGAGTTTGGGTGTGTTCTATCTATAATATGTATGTATTTACAAAAAAAAAAAAAAGTATATATGTATTTGTATCAGTTGTCTAGTACCCCATAACACAAGCTCTGCTTATCTTGGGACTAGATGGCGTTGTGTGTTTAGATGTCCAAATATTTATTTATTATATTATTATTTATTTTCATTCCTCGAAACATCTTATATTATTACAGTTTACTCGTTACGTCATTATTATATTATAGAAAAGTTTTAACAAATAATACGTAAAAAGACATTAGTGACTGTTCTGAGGATAAGTTCTTATGTCAGTAAATTGCAGAATCATTTATTAATCTGTATAAGTTTGTGCTTATAAGTCATTGTCGTATCCATACATTTACTGTTCTTGTGCATTGTTCGATTTATCTTTCTACATCAATGGTTTAAAGATGTGGGTAGACAATAACAGAGTTTTTATTTATATTTTCATATGTTACTGAATAAAAAGTGAATCCTGAACTTAAAAATGTATCTTTAGCGTATTCTTCTTACTGTAAACTGACTAACAAAAATAAGGAGTTAACATGTTCTTTAGGATAATTTTTTTATACTTATTGCATTACTTATACTTCCATATTTAATTTATTTAAGTTACACTACTTATTGGTTATTAAAATTCAAAAAATATTGTGCTTGGCGTAACTACGACTTGATTCTTGCAGCATTAATATTGGTTCACAAAACCGTTATTATAATGCACGCATTATAGTAACGGTTTTGTGAACAAAATCGAATTTAGTCAATTATTTAGAACGGGTATTAAAACATCTCTCATTTCAACATCTGTCTGTATCGCCCCACAGTGACCCGAAACTTTTCAGACTGCTTTTGCGATGTGCGTGGGACGCTATAAACACATCATACTTTCAATGAGTTTCCTCTATTCCTTACATAAATATAGATATATATTAATACGATGTTAATGTGTATCTAGACTGCTCTGGCAGTAAGCCGAGATATTGTACGCGAAAGATTATTCCCCTGAATGTAAATAAGTCATTTCTGTTTACATATAGGCTAACCTTTTCAAATTACAATAAGTACAGCTTTTACACTGTAATATTAGTTGTTTATTGTATACTAGCTGAACCCCGCGGCGTTACCCGCGGTTATTGTTGTATCGCGAGTAACACCGCGGGACAAAGTTAGTCTAAAAAAAGTAGCCTAAGTTACTCCCCGGGTCATCAGCTACCTGCCAGTGAAAGCCGTTCCAGAGATTACCCGGAACAAACAGACAGACAGACAGACAGACTACTTTTTTGGTATATGTATCGTGTATACATACATATGCATTTAGTAAAAAGTGGTTATTTTAATATTACAAACAGACACTCCAATTTTATTTATTTGTATAGATTAGATATTGCATTATACCTAATGAAACGTATGTTATATTACAATACATTTACATAATGAATTCGAACCGTGTAATAGATCCACAAAGGTTGTGTACCTGTCAATAAAGCAGTAGGTTATAAATATGATGTCAGTAATGGACATATGTTTTAACCATAATCATGAAGTATATTGCAAAAGGGAATAGTTTTAACTGGGGCTTTTTATTCACTCATTTCCGCACCACCCAAAGGTAGACTGGTAGAGAATGCCTTTGGCATTGAGTCTGCCATTGTAAATTTTGTGTATAAAGTTAAAGTTATAAATTAAAAAAAAATGAAACTTTGTTGGATGGTAAAAATGTACCTATTCATAATGAAATAAGAATACGGAGTGACACCACCCCAACTCAACCCGCGGGTGTTGTGAGAACCGACTAGGAGGAATAGGAGGCAAGTACCCAAGACCTGTTGTCTTGCTGTTCTACAAAGAATAGAAAAACTTGACACAACATCCCATACCAACCCGTCTGCTCAGAGTGGTTTAGTTGTGGACGATGGACTGTAAGATGATATGCTATATAAAACAGCAGTATTTTCTTACTTAGCAACGATTAATGACGTACTTGTAAATTGCAAGAACTGCATTTTTATAAAAACAAGTGTTAAAATGAGTAAGTGTTGAAATTAGATTTTACTGCGCCTATGAACATCGAACATCATTTCAAACTGTGCATTATTAGGTAATGTTTTATAAGAGACCGTGAAGTTACGGGAGGTGAATCAAATCGGATTATCCTCAAATGTTCACTTTGAGTTTCTTACCCGAAGTTGCACTGCCATGCACACTTCAATTGGTTGCGTTAATTTAAAGCTAAATAAATTACTTAGTATCACGGATTACGAGCTTAAAACCGACAAGTTTCGAATTTATGAAAGGTTTTTTTATTAATTTTACTTTTAAGTTGGCCTACTTTAGTTATTTGTATCGTTCTGTTCAAAAGTGGCAATATTTTTATACGTAATTATTCAAATCCATTTAAATACAAACCTGTTACATTTAAACTTTATAAATTTAATTTTACAACTTGATCAGTACATAAGATCGGTTTTCTGAATTTTTATAACCTATCGCATATGCTCTTACCGGTACGCAATTTTTTTGTAGTTCCACACCTACAAATGACTGTTTTTTCCTCTTATTAGGACCTAGCAATAAGATGTTAGAAATTTTAACCCTTTTAGATTGTTCCGATATGAGTAAAAAGGATTCAGTTAATAATATGTTCTAAGCTTTATTGTAAATACATACAGACGTAACAACAGTCGCGCCCTGAGGCGGCACCAAGTATAGCCGGTCGTGACCAATCGTTGTACGACAATTATGTTAGAATTATGCTATCAATCAATTGCAGTGTGGTACCCGTACACACCCACCTGCACTCATCTGACATCACTAATAATGGGCAATCACTCGCGGTCAATAGTTCACTTGTTTTGTTATTGTGTTTTTCATTGTTACTTTACCGGTAATATTTTTACTGCATTATCGCTACCTACCTATTATCGTGATTCGCTTTCATACAAAATGTACGTTTTATACTAAGTCCATAACAATGACCACTACTGCTTAACGTTAATGTTAGGCGTGAACTATGAGTGTATTATTGAAAGCTGTGCCTAACTCACTTGACACACAAGTTTAAATGGAACGGAACTAAAACACTTATGGAACTGTGTACACATTTCAAAGTTGGCTATTGCAAAGTAAATAAATCTATTTACTTGTAAAGTCGAAATTAAGTTAAGATCGAATGTGAGATGTTAAATACACAAGGTTATTGATGCTTAGAAAAACATGTTTCAAGTAGGAATTTTATTACACAATCAAAAATATTTATATAAGATGTGTAAAATATTGACCATGTTGTTATGTTACATATATTATGTAGATACCTTTATTTTAAACAGGTTTCGGACTGTATTTGGCCAAAACGAAAATGTAAATGTGTATACGTATATTTATTTAACCAAGAATAGAACGTACATATGTAAAAAACGGAAAGAATTACATTACTACGTGTTTATGAACTTACAAAGAAAAAAGAAATTCAATATGCTTCATTTAAACAGTTAAAAATTTAATAGATACGATAGTGAAATGAAGCTGTCCTTTTCTAAAATATATTTCCACTTCTTTCATTGTTCATCAAAGACAGCTCTGTTAAAAATAAGAAACATTAATTTGAATCCTTAAAGTTTTTTGATTAGTTTATTAAATATGTTTAAATGTAACTTTTTAATTAATAACGAAACCTATAAAATACTCGTAGTAGATACATTTATAAAAGTATCGGTTTGATGTCGGTATGATAACATAAATTAAGACCGAGATTTAAAAAGAAATTTTTGCTACTATAAAATACCATGAGTCGACATGTGATGGCGATAATATGCAAATTATTACTAACACTACGGGTAGGGTACAGTAGCTGCTCATCATCAGGTGGGATCCATGCAAGTTAAACGAGTAGTGGTATGAACAAATTGTGTCCAACTAGCCTTGGTCACGGTGTCTAGCTTCACATATTATATTGATACTTTTAAGCTAGTCTAGTTATTAGTTACAAGTTTAATTAATATTGTTTTAAATATAATAGTTGCCTTGTAAATTTTTAAGTACTATGATGAATTTAGTTAGATAATTTAGTATATATTATTTAGCTATAATTCTAGTATTCTATAATTAAGTATCTATAATTTTCGGACTGAAATATAGATGATTTTTAAAGAGCTTCCATAGGGCCAAACATTTAAAATCTGTGAGAATTCTAAACTTCTTATTTATCTCATAAGGAACACTTTTTAATAAGTTAATATTTGACATAATTTTCCGTCACACAACAACGGGCAAACCCATTGCTTTTACGTAGATAACGGGTGGAATATACTTAAGAGGACGTTGTTTCAAATATTGCTCATTGGAAATATTCTTATTTATTGTTATTTGTTTCCACATCTTACTACCTATGGCCTATTCTGTCTAGATGTCGTTATGTTAACATGATTTTAATGTTAAGTACTTATGTAATAATAATAGCCGACCCACGCAACCTCGTTTGCGTCTCCTATTGCCCGTCGCGTGAAAATTTCCCCCGTTTTTGAAACATTCTTCATTGTTGCTCCGCTCCTATTAGTAGTAGCGTGATGATATATACCCTATAGCCTTCCTCGATAAATGGACTATCCAACACCGAAAGAATTTTTCAAATCGGACTAGGGGTTCCTGAGATTAGCGTGTTCAAACAAACAAACAAACAAACAAACTCTTCAGCTTTATATATTAGTATAGATAGATTTACGTGTCTAGTATACTAAACGCGTATTTATCATAAGGTCTTAAGATAAGACTAGCAACATTCAACTTTTCACATATGTTACCGAAGATTTTTTTCTGTATATAACGTAAAAATAAAGAAATATAAACCATAGTACAGTGTTAACTGTGTAGATTTTGCAATATCACATTTAATTTTCTCTAGCAATATATATTTAAGTGCACAGGTAGTCACGATTTCCTAATGTAAAAAGTCATTGTGCTCATAGATCAATATAGTTTTTTGCTCTACTTTCCTCGTGGTGATAAGGTAACGGCAGTAGCAAACTGTATTGTATTGTTATCGCTTTTGCTATGCATAGTAATAACATATGGGTGAGTAGACGTTTTCAGTGTATTTTATTTTTTAATTACATGAATTATATATGTTTATTCTATCTGTATTTACTTCCAGTACCTGGATGACCGAACTTTGCTCCGTATTTTTTTTGTAAATTTGCTCGTTTAGAGATGTCAGATTAAACTTTACTAGTTGATATTTGGACTTATTATTATTTTGGCTCTGGAATTTCATTTAAATGTAAATTATAACTTTTATCAGTGTTACTTTAAATGTAAGTCAGTGTTTTAAATTCTTATAATAAAGAAATACAATTAAATATTTAAAGGAAACAAACAACGAAAGAGTTCGCTTAATGATAAGTAGTTATGTAATGAATAGAAGTATAGGAAATAAGTAAAATAATATAATGAAAATGCAATTTAAACCGTGGGAGAGCAATGTTTCGGCATGAATAAGCCGGCTCGACCAGAGTAATGCCACGGCCTCACAGAAAACCGTTGTGAACCGTTGTGACTTAAGGGCTAGTTTTGATGTACGAGCTATGTATTCCGCTAATCTTACTATCGACTCAGATTACTACTTCTACATTAATTTACTCTAGGATGTTAGCGCTTGCTCCTTGACAAAAGTACACCTGTAGTGGAATACTGTTTAGTAAAATATAATTCTGGTTACTCCTCATCCGATCAATCTGTGAAATTGATTGCCAAAAACGTCAAAACACAATTTACAGTTACTAGCACTACGAAAACTTATTTGTTTATCCTTTAATGCGTTACTCGAACGGGTCTCCTTTATCAGCAATGAGAACAGGCTATCGACAGCTCAAGGTTTTTCATCAGTCCTGTTACTAATTTGAAGCAAAATTCTGATCATGAATCATGTTTAAAATTAATTAGTAGATATATATTTTGTTCAACAATTACTTATTTGTGCACCTTTCGCATTCTGCTAATTACGACCGGTTTTATAACAGTTTATTATGTAATTTTAATGTATTACACACCGACAGTAGTGTGCCGAATTGGCGGCCATTTTTTATTTCAACTATTATAAATTCATTACAGTTAAATTACTTGTCTTTGAGTTGGATTATATGAATGAATATATTCAATGAGTGTGACGTTAAACTTGAATCATCAGTGGGTATATTTCTCGGTATTTTTCTTAATAAAATGCAAATTATCCTTATACATAAACATTGGAAAGCTTCTAATAGTCATATTTGTAAACAACCATAATATTGTTGTACATATTTTCTTTAAATAATATGCATTCATCACGTATTCATGAACACCGTTTCTTTAAAGTCATCAATGTTTCATCTAATGCATTGTTTTGAGTTATATCTTTAACTACATTATTCTTTAGCTGCAAAAATTCATAATCTACGAGAGATACGATCACATTTTTAAAAAAATCTTCTTCGAAAAATCTTAAATTATACGCACACTGCACAGTGATCAAGAAAACGTTTGATGTACAGATGATATGAATTGAACAAAACAGTAGCACTTAAAACGGGAACTCTAAACAATGGCATGAAACAGTGAACCACGTAAAGTTATAATGATAATAATAAATATTTTAAAACGATGAAACGGCATTCGTACGCTTGTTATCGTAAGCCACGGTCATTTTGCAAGCGTGAACGGAAAGAAGGAATATAACAATGCTATATACGAAACATAAAAAAGTAATCATAATTTAAGAGATTGAACTTGAAATGGCCTAAATACATAAAAAGAATGTGTTACGTTTTGTAAATAGTTAAATACACAAAACACAACATACCCGGATTTTGAATCAAATAGGTTTTCCCCGGAAAATGTGTTGATAATCGATAGATCTTTTAGAAAAAATGCATAAACACTTAAAGACGTTTAAATATTATCTATTATTGTACCTTCGCTTTGATTACATCTATCATTCAAATGAATTTTTTTTATGCACTAAGTATAAACTTAAATTTTATATGACCTTCAACTAATGTAGCTTTATTTAAATCTTATATTTAATGTTTTATTGTGGTATCTTTTTATGCATAAATTTACAGTATTATGGGTATGTGTTTTATAAATATATAGTATATGAAATCATAAAAACAATTAAATGTTGTGCATAACAAAATGGACATACACCATACACACAATGACATGTTTATGGATGAACCAAAAATTATAACATTACATAGCAAGAACAACCATAATATTGCAAATAGCTTTGTATTAACAAAGAAGTACTGCAACATACGGCTATAAATATTTATTAATGACATGCAATAAATTTTAATAATTATCATGAATAATTTAATATCCATGATTAATACACTGGCCTTCGACCATATAAAAGTATGTTATTTCGTAAAGGCGGAATGGTAAGTTTATAAGAAATAGGTGTCACAATGCAGAGACAATAATAATAATCAGAAAAGACTCAATAGCCAATTTTTATCCGCCCTCTGTATAACCGTGTCTTTACCTCGGCGGTGGGTTCCCAGTGCACGTGGTTTGCTAACTTTGCGGTATTATCGGAACGCTATCATTAGGGCGCAAAACCACTGCCAATTACGTAGGTACTGAAAACTTACACATTTCTATTTAATAAACAGTATTATATACCGTTTAAGTTTCGACATTTTATGGGTATAAATAACAGCCCAAATTGTGATGAATGAGGCATTGAGGACCCATGGGAGCGGAGAACCAATGGAGAATGTTTCAAAAACGGGGTAAAATTATTACGCTACGGGCAATGGAAGACGCAAACGAGGTTGCGTAGGTCAGCTAGTGTGTCATATTAGAGAAAATAATATATGTAGTTCTATTACTTTACTATGCTTGTTTAATTGAAGTAACATAAATATATTATGTCCTTTCTTCGATCAGCTACTTACATACAAAAGTTTAAAAGAGGTAAAACAGCCAGCTTATGTGTTAGAGAGGAAGATAAAGTCGTGTGATAATTGTTTCTTGGGTGCAACCTGGAGGTCACAAACATCTAATTAGTACAATTTCATGTAGGCAGCTTAATATGAACGTGTCATGAGATCTACCTTTACATAACTGAACTTGTACTAAAATGGTGTCTTGATGATTAAATTAATGAACTGAATTCATGGTATAGAAATATTATAATTCATTGTTTTCTTCTGAATTATTACCTAATATTATTCTGGATTACGTTCAAAGTCCTAAAGAAAGTGTAGTGCACCATATCCCTCATTTCCGCACCACCCAACGGCAGACTGGTAGAGAATGCATTTGGAATTAAGTCCGCCATTGTACATTTTGTGCATAAAGTTAAATAAAAATTTCAAATAAAAATAAATACAGCCATGAAAAAATTCAAATGATAAAAACCTACCTTTGCCCTGTTATTTGTAATTACATAATTAATATTGGTTACACTTAATGTGTAACCGATAATACAGAACAACACCAGTTTAATCGATTATTTTGCTTATTTATAAACTCAATGATTGCTTAGTACAACGAACAGCAGCAACAGATTATATAGCTACAATCTGTACAGTTTGCACAAAGTCATTTAATTATTTGCATTAGCTCACGATAACAGTTGATATTTAAACAGATAACTAAATGGTTAGTAATTTTCTGGTATGTCTTTGTGTGTTTAGATAGATGTGAGCATGCGCCTCGTTCAGGAATGCACTTGGTTGATCGATTAGATGCGCCTGCGGCACTGAGTCTAAAGTTTCCCATAGCTTTGGATACAGTGTTGTACTAGCCGTTTCCACTCACAACCTGAATGATTTTATAAAGACAAGACTTTGAAATTCTTACAATCCAGATATCGTTTATCACACAATATGGTTTAAATAATTTAAGTAAAAATATCTTGTTTGTGTATCTAGGTTTGAGGAGATATTTTTGGTATGTGAAAAATAAAATAATAACTTTCTTCATAAAAATATTACTAACAGTGAAAAAATGCAATATAGTAAACATGGGCGTGTCGCCAAATCGTCAACGCTATTTCGATGTGGCTCGACCAGACGCACGGCGATCAACCACCTCTATTCAACATTGTTCAAAATTGTCATGTTTTCTACATGAACATGTTACGAGACGCTTTCGTATTCGTCAAATTATAAGACATCTGTCTACCACGACAGTTTTTTAGACATTAGTTTGGACTAAATCTTTACTTACTGCCAAGGTAATTAGATCTAATTTTCGTGATTAATATTGGCCCTCAGTACGTCTAGTATAATAATACAAAGAGTGAGGTAAATGACACCCAACTAGCACACCCATCAGTTTCAAAAGCGTCATTGACAACCTAATTAAAATTTATGGGTAACCCACATCACAACGAACGTGTGCTGCACCCTATAAACGTTATATTTTATGATGTCTGTGTTGTTAAGAATATCGAGGAAACGAAACAATATAACGCTTGTCATGTAAAGGAAATTCTCTTGAGCAAGTTGTTTTGTGGCAAACCACTAAATAGCATCGGGATAAGCCCTCCTCATCAGAATTACGATCATCACAGAGATTACAGCATTTTATGTTAGTGGGAAACCACATTTACTACAAGGTAGAAGGGCATTCCTCCCGAAAACATAAATTCTTCTAAAACCGCATTTTTAAGGAGAATATATGTCCAGCAGTGCTCTATTGGGTGCCGCTGATGAAATGCTCCGAAGGCGAATTTGGAAATAATTACTTGTATAGATATAGAATATAACAAATAGGTTTACAGAAACGCATACTCAAATGCCGTTTTATGTTTGCAACTTTAATACAGTAACTTGATTTTAATGTATTATCTTGTACGATTTAAATAATTTATTGGCATTCAAAATTTTAGTATCTGTATCTACTTTGAGTTATCTACAATTTGTCGTTCGCCGCCGACGCAATCGCCGGACCGCGACGAATAATGAATGCTACCCCAGCCCGTTCTTAGTGCCTATTTCCGCATCTCATATTTCTTATTGAAATACATGTTAATATGTCATTCTAATGAATCTGTTGTCATAAGACTGTCATAAGATGACTGCCTCGTTGGTCTCGCGGTTGGCGTGAGTGACTGCTGATCTTGAGGTCTCGGGTTCGATTCCCGGGTCGGAGCAAATGTTTGTATGGTCTACAAATATTTGTTTCGGAGTTTGGGTGTGTTCTATCTATAATATGTATGTATTTACAAAAAAAAAAAAAAAAAGTATATATGTATTTGTATCAGTTGTCTAGTACCCCATAACACAAGCTCTGCTTATCTTGGGACTAGATGGCGTTGTGTGTTTAGATGTCCGAAATATTTATTTATTATAAGAAAAGAATTTACACAGTGTCCATTCAGATCTATGACTTCAGAAGTAATCCATTCGGCCTGGCCACTCAACTTCGTTCAAAGTTTCCTTTCCATTATTTAACTTTTCAGTGGCATGTAATAACATATTCGAGCAATTTGCATGCTGTCACGCTAAACAATTTACCGTGAGACATGTGACGGATTCTTAACCTCTATTTTCATTTACTACGTTTATTTATTATGTATTCCGAGCTTATGTTTGACGGCTTGAGATATCCCTTTGGAAAAGAAAAAGCGTTGGTGCGAACCTCAGTGTTTGGCATCGAGCCAACGTACTCCATTTCATAGGTTTAAACGTGAACGGTAGAATGATACTGGTTCACAGTTCATATATGTTGAGCTGACCGATACTTTGATGCTGTATTGAGGTTAAGCTGTATATATTACGTGCGTTAATACATATACATATGAAATAAGGTTATGTGTATCGAAGCGAGTAATTAATCCAACAACTAATAGTACGAGATGTAGACACACAACTTGTATTAGATCTTAACATGTAACCGCCATTTGTGATCTTAAAATTTTGGATATATTATTTTATAAAATGGCCAATTAAATATTTAATAGGTTTATGAATTAAACATTGCTTGTTTTAAAATACTCTTGAATAAACTACGACAACACTTTGGATACCGATGTTGTGTTTGGACAAAACGATGTTAACTTAATTTATTCTTTGTATTTATTATCACAAAAACTATGAATTTAATTATAAAAACTTTAAGACTTACTTTGATGTTAGAAGTAGCTCTATAGAATTCATATTTTCTTAACTTTGGCACGACTTTCAAAGAAATAATCGACAACAGATTTATTTTTAAAAATTATGTAAATATCTGTAGATGCTTATTTGTTTTACTTAAGTAAATTACTTAACTTAAGTAAATTGAGATCAACTTTACTTTGACTAATTCCAGTATACTAATCAAAAATTCATCAGACGAGCGATCAAGTGCATTATCATAACACAAGAATTCAGCTAATAGTTCTCTGGTTATACACTAAAATTTTGTGACCTAAGATATTAGATTTTTCATAAATAACTAGCTGCTAATAAAATACTTGATCTAAATGTCACGTGTACAAAGTACCCGCTACTTTGTACACGTGACATTTAGATCAAGTATTTTTAATTTTTCACCGTTTAAACCTGTCTGGGTCTACGACAACGTTTGAAAATCGAAATCAGCTAAATCGGCCCACCCGTTCTCGAGTTTTAGCGAGACACGCGAACAGCAATTGTCTATACAAATCTATATACCTATACAAATAAATAAAATTGGAGTCTGTTTGTAATATCAAAAAAACACTTTTTAATAAATGCATACACGTTACATGCACCAAAATAACATTTTTTACAATTTTTGTCTGTCGGTCTGCCTGTTTGTTCCGGGTATTCTCTGGAACGGTTGGACCGATTTTGATGGGACTTTCACTGGCAGATAGCTGACGATCTAAGGCTACTTGTCTCAGTCTAACTTTGCTCCGCGGCGTTGCCCGTGGTACGACAATAACCGGGTAACACCGCGGGGTTCAGCTAGTTATATATAAGAATAATGCAAAAAAAAAATGTGATCATGTCAACATTTTATACTTCAATTTAAAACTTGATCTTTTGACCCTTCCTGTTTAAGTAAAAGTGTTTAAAATTTCTTTTTTTTTTCTTTTTACAGTTCAACTTTGTTGGAAGAATTCTAGGCCCCAGGGGTATGACA
Organism: Spilosoma lubricipeda; assembly: GCA_905220595.1. Classification (NCBI taxonomy): domain Eukaryota; kingdom Metazoa; phylum Arthropoda; class Insecta; order Lepidoptera; family Erebidae; genus Spilosoma; species Spilosoma lubricipeda. The sequence continues at coordinate 8,926,387 of HG992285.1, read as the reverse complement.
GCCAAACAGCTAGAACAAGAGACAGGCTGCAAAATCATGGTCAGAGGAAAAGGGTCAATGAGGGATAAGAAAAAGGTAAATTATAATGTATGTAAATATTTTATGCTTTAATTTTTTCCTCTAACTAACTTTAGTCTTAAGAAAATTTTATCAGTTTATACTACGTATTTGTTTTTTCGTATAACATCTGTTACTAATATTTATATTTCCTTCGTAGCATGCATTTGGAAATTAAATCAGGTTAGATTTACATCTTAACATATACGTATATTCAAGTCTGTATACCCGAAAGTATGATTGATTGATGACGAAATATTTTATCTTACTCGCGTAATAAGGCTAAGACTGGTACTCCCTACTTTACGAATTTTATCTCACATATCAAAGCCTTTGTGGTTTAATATAATATAAAGCAAGTCATACATACGTGTTCAATTGAACTCTAGGAATAGAAATACCAAAACAACAGCAGACGTACCTATATGGATGTTACGTTTAAAATCATATGGGCTTGTTTGAAGTGCTCAAACCAATAATGCCCAGCCTGTTTCTCAAGAATACGTGTCTATTTATATTCAAAGCCATACTTTAGCTATCCACAGTAATTGTAAAATATAATTTTGGAACGTTGAAATGAATGCTGAATAATATTCGGCTCAGAAAACAATGGAGACTCTACTCAAACAAATGTGTTCTCAAGAACAAATTCTGTTTTACCACTGTTTTTGATTTCACACAACACAGTTTAATTACTATGCTAAGCTGGGAGAATCATAAACGTTCAAAGCTTCAATAGAAGGTTACGAAAATAATTTGTTAACATTGAATTTTCAGGAGGACGCAAACAGAGGAAAGCCAAATTGGGAACACTTGGCTGATGATCTTCACGTCTTATTGACAGTCGAAGACACCGAGAACAGGGCTAAGATCAAGCTGGCCAGGGCTGTAGATGAAGTCAAACGCCTGCTTGTACCTGTAAGTTACAGTATTTAATTTTTTTGTAAATGTAAAATCCAAAAAGAGTACTCATACAGATTTATTTGAATTTTTAAAAACTGTACCAAAATCTATTCGAAAGTATGTCAATATTAATTTTAGGACTATTTGCACTTTCTTAAAATACTAATGAGGTGTTGCGTATGCACATGAAGACGAATGAGATCGGTTACAATGTTGCTTGCAACCTGTTACGCAATCTATCTTACGGTGTTGGTCCACATTAGCTAACTGAGATATAATTAAGCTAAATAAAATAGTTGCTATTAATGATCAGTATGTGTTGGGTTTCGGCGATTTTCAATACTTTTCAACATGCATTATTTTGGACATTCTTATGCTTAACATAAACAAGTTAAATTGTAAAGTTATTTATTCATTTCATTAAAAAAAAGATATCGAAAGTAATTTGACAACGTAAAGTTCGATTTCCTTGATTCAGTTATACAGTGTTGAATCGAGTTTGGTTTTGAAATTCACAAAAAATAACATAAAAGAAATACTACTGATTTAACCGAACAAAAGTGTGCCCTATTTGATGTGATTGTGTTATCTGTGCCGAATTAAACACTTTTGGTCTAAGAGTCTAAGTCATATATTATTCAGAATAAAACAAAATTAAGTACATCTCCATAATTACTTGAATATTTCAAAGATTTTCCGATTCGTATTCGTACAGATCTAAAAGTGTCTAGCCACGCCAATGTTCGGTGTAATCGTTCTGCTTATAGTTAGATACAGTGAATTTTATCTGTTGACGATAAACTCTCTAATATATTGCCAGACTAAAATGCCAGAAAAGTTGGCAACTGTCTTAAGAGAAATGTTTTGAATGACTTTCAATACTTGTCGTGGAACATATGTAACATTTCAGTCTTATCCAGTATTTTTGTAATATTTAATATGAGATTCAATATATGACTCTGTTAAACGCAATAAATATACATCAATATTTTAAGCATATTTTCTGATAAAATTGTTTTAAAAAAATTACATTTCTTAACAATTACATTCAACTTTAGAGCTTACAAAGATATTTACTTAGCATATACCTACTTGTCCTACACATACATATATCATATTTGTTTATATTTAGGCATAATTTAGTTCATTTATAGATCTAACAATAACAAATATAATGTTAGATATGCATACCCTAAGATCGATCGCCGCACAGAAGCACAGTTACCCTAAATGAACCTGTGAACTTGTACAAATAGCTGACAAAATTCTTTTTTATTATAGAGTACTGTCAATAATTTTTCAGAAGGGACATAATAATATTGTAAGGTTTGACTCATTAACCGATTATAATCTCTGCTTTTAATTACCACAGATGATCATCTTTTTAATGTATTATAGAAGCATAGCCAGATATCTCTGATGTACTTGTTATCGGTGACCCATTACGCATCTCCTTTTAGTATTACGCTCATTGCTACCCAGTTACGGTATCGTGACGTCACTTACATTGTGTTGGATCACTGCAAGGCCCGCCTTAATTATTATTAATTAACGTATACCACTTACCTTCTACCCAGATATCTGCCTAATAATTGCTTTGATAGTGTGCTACTTTGTTTAATAATAGAGTTGGATTGTTGCCTATGTATTTAGGAAACTTTACTTCTTGGAAGAGTCTTGAGGAAGGACATAGGCTACTCTTTACCGCAATAACTGACATACATACATGCGAGCGCAACCACCGGCTAAAGCCAGTTTTTATAAATCTATAATGATTACATTCATTCCTTTTTTCTGTTTGGAAATCAATTTGGTTAAATACACTTAACTCCATGTGATTCTTGTTTTTTTTTTACTTTCCGCAACATCGGCGAAAATTAATATGTATTTATTTACAAACACGCATTGTTTTGATAAACATCTTTCTGTTTATTTTTCTGTACCTATAACATGTGAGCTACAGAATGTGTATTTTTTCTTAAATAAATATTCCTTTTAATATTTTCAACGCCATTGGGTAAGTCTTTGGGCGGCTTGAAATATCCAACGGCAAGATCACGTAGACACAACGTTGTCCTGCCAGTTCCCAATCCGCAGTTGGCCAGCGTGAGAACGTATGGCCTTAACCCTCTTCTGAGAGGAAACCCGAGCCCAGCAGTGGGATGTTATGGGCGCATTTACACTTATAAAATAGATAGATATAGATTATTATATAGATTCACGGTAGTAGGTTTTCGAATGCTATCATACAGTAACGGTTTCTGAGGTTTATTAATCCAATGATAATGAGTATTAATGTTAAAGATTAACATTAATACTATATCGAAGATATAGCATTAAGCAGTGCTAATAGGTATAATATAATAATCCATGTCAAAAAAACTCATTACTTTACATTAAATATTTTTGTTTAGTTTTATGTTAATTCTTATTTTTTTCTGTCTACAGCAAGCCGACGGTGAAGATGAACTTAAGAAGCGTCAGCTCATGGAGTTGGCAATCATAAACGGCACATACCGCGACTCTAGTACCAAGGCGGTTATGCCCGTCAACGGTCAGTGCCTCATAAGTATGGTCGCATTCATGTTTTGTAACTAATACTATCCACTAAGACAATCCTTCGAAAACATCTCTGGAACAGTTAAATGACGTCATTTAACTTCTCTCTCATGTTTAGAGTGAGAGATCTCATGAAAGAAACATTTATAAAGTGCACAGATGTTTCCGAGCAGTTGTACTAACTAAAATAATTACATTAGATATTGGCTTTAAGGTTTCTTGCGTGAGTTTCACTAAAGATGAAGATTATTGTATTGATTTGAATTTCGCGTATCTCAATATCAACGGAACTTCAGCAAAGAGGTATATTATTGAAAACAAGTAGTTGTGATTGTTTTATGATTGAAAAAAAGAATGTTTTGGGTCACATTTTGCATGAAAAATTACATAATAACCGTGGGATTATTTTACGCTGGGATTGTTTTTGTCAATTGTACAATGTACATATGCCGTTCTGTTTTCATTTCCTATTGTTGAAGTGAGCATAAACTTGTGTCTTTTGTTTGCGGAACTGAGTCATCGCAGCGACTGCTAAGATGACTAACTTAATTGATTTGTGGCATGAAACGGTTGTTAACTATTAACATGGGTGATTTCACCGCGCCAAGATCTCTTATCGTTCATTAAGGGCCGCGGAAATTGTTCCAGCCATACAAAATTCGTTACGGTTGGCGAAATGAGTCTTAGTTGTGAACATTTGCAATTTTGAAAACTGTGTTCCTACATATTTTTATATCAAATATAATCTTATGTTCTGTTCAAAAACTCACTTCACCTCTGTTCGTTTGGGTTACTAACAATTATTTTTTCTCCCATTTTTTTTTTGTTTGGTATGGAAGAAGATGTCGCTAATGGGAGCTCCCAAGGATGGGAATTTTGCACTGCTTTCAGTTTTATTTTCATGATGGGATATAAAACAGAATGAGATTTCTAAGTTAATATAATTTACATTATATTTTATTGATACAAAAATTATTTAATACTGTAGATAATATCAAGTTGCTCAAAAAGTGTATCTTTCTCATTAATGATGTTTTTTATTGAGTTTCATTTTTATTGTATATCTTTGGATTTTCTCCAGAGCTTTTCTTATCAGTACCTTTTAAATATCATCGACACTCTTTAACAGTCTACTATTGGACGTAGTACTCTGATAAGATAGGTAAATAGGATATATAGATTACTTTAGGGTTTTTTTCAAGTTTTTCTTCTCTGTGCCGCTGAAAAATCTCACAGCGGTTCTTCGCCTGGTAATAAATTTAGAATACGATCAACATTTCAACACACCTACCTATTCTGCGGGTGTCTTTAGAGTCGACTATGGAAATGAACTACGCTAGATAACTCGCTGTTATCCTGCATACTTTACCGATGAATGAACAGAGGTGGTGATACTCCGTATTCTAAATTCGTCACCACACGAAGAATCACTAAGCACTAAGCCAGCACTTAGATGGCAGCGGGCGTTTACAGCTATGTCGCTCGCTATGTCAGCATGAGTCTCATTTTTACGGATAGGCTTATGTCCAGTGGACTGTGCACTGGGTATAGCAGTGGGCGTTATCGGCAGCTGACCTAACTTAGCATTAATACGATGAAGACGACCCCGCAGCGGACGAGGAGTGGCGGCGCGTAGCAGCGGCGGCTGCGGAGACGCAGCGGCTGCTGGCGCCGGGCGGCGTGGGGGGCGTGACGCTGCGCACGTCGGCGCCGCTGGGCGCGCCGCTCATTCTCTCGCCGCGCATGTCGGCCGCGCCCGGCGGCGGCTCCGGCCTGCTCAACGGCTCCGGCTCGGCCGCGGCCGGCCTGCTGTCGCCCGGCGAGCCCCAGCACCAGCTCATCTACGCCTCGCCCTACGACTACGCCAACTACGCGGCCCTCACCGCCGCCGCCAACCCACTGCTCACCACCGAGTACGCGGCCGCCGACCATACGGGTGGGTTATTCGCCCGTTGATTTAATATCACGATGTTTGATAACTCATTTTTCGCATAAAGGCTCACACACACTATGGCGGCGGCTAGGCCAGTGACTTGCCGCGCGGGACCCGGTACAGTTTGTGGCTCAACCATCCGCCGACTTTGCCGCCAGGCTTATTGACGGTATAACTGCCACCTGTTTAATGTGTAGAGCCTTAATAAATCGTGTCTTTACGACATTGTTTATTCGGTACAATCAGGTACTTTAGATACCATCAGGAGATAAATTGTTAAAAGTTATCAAACATCGTAAACAACTAACGTCACATACGGTAAAGGGTTTTATTCAACAAACTTAAAATCCATACGACGTATAAAGTAGATCAAATTAAATTAGAAGTTTGAATTATATTTAAAACAATAATATAACCGCATGTTTGTAACTGACCGAACGTATTTGTATTAAAGCCGACAGTATCCGACAAAATCGTAATAATAGTACTACTATTTGTATAAGCTTATAAAATGCTTTTGCAAGCCTTTTTGAATTCATAAAATTAGCTAGGCATCTCTTAAAGTAATAAATACACCCCGTATATCATACTGCTTCATAAAAAAAATACTAACGCCTTTAAACTAGAGTAAAAAATAAAAAGGTATTATTATACCCGTCGAAATTCAATCTAGTTCGTGTATAAATATAAGTTAGGTAAATAGTTTTGATGTATTTTGATATTAGCGAAACAGAGGTATATATCGATTAAGATTGTGCCTAATATTATCAAAGCTAGATTAGTAAAGATCCCATACTACTAGCAGCAGTGTATCTGTTCAAAAGCAACCTCTATTATTTATTATTTTTAGGGTTCTGTACCCTATTATTTATTATTTTTAGGGTTTCAGTAAAAAGAGAATGAGAAATTTAAGATAAAGGATTGAACCATTTATTATATGATTTGTAAAAAATAAATAAAATTTGATGTATTTTACATATTAAATATCGGGTAATAATTTATTAAAAAAGAGCGGGCTCTTGATTACACGTGACATCACTAACCAACTAATGCACACTATTCTAATATGGTGTCGAGCTTATGTTGAACTGTGTGAGTGATATATTTTAATGGGGTTTGCAGCGTCGAGATATCTGCTAGCTGGCTTTTGACATTGGCCGCAATCGCATCAGCCCACAATAAGATACGGGAGAGTCCACGCACCGTATCACACTCCGCATCATTATAGCCGTCCTTTATAATCTTTCTTCTAAACACGCCTCCCGCACAGGACGTCCTTACAGTCATAATAATACGCCATGATCAATTTTTAGACTAAGATTTTATTGTTTTAAGTACTTTTAGCTAAGCGACTCATTTTTTGTACCTACTATGTTATCCTCTTTGATATTTACGAACATTGCTGTTTTGTACAGTTACACACAAATTATAATTTTTGTTTTACGTCACAATCAAAGATATTATTTATTTTATTAATAATTTTAATATTTATTCAGATTATTAATAATACCAAGATATTTATTAAAGATTTTTTTTTCGTTTATTACATTTGTTAGGGTTGATGGCAGTTTATTAATTGTTTTTTTAATTAGATATTATTATAGTTGAATCAAAACTGCCAATGGAACTCTATTTAAGTTACCGATGTTTAGTATACAAAGACATAGAGTTTTATATATAATTTTATAAATATATATATCAGCAATGATATACCTTCACTTGAATGATGATAGATATAAATAGAACCATTGTTTATCGTTCTCGTGATAACCCTTGCTTGTAACACAACTAATAAATTTATTAACATTTTGTTACTGTAGATGCAAACTTCATTGAGTATTGGACTAAGTTTGATCACACTTCCAATTACTGTAGTCATTTTGAACTCCACCGTTGCATGTGGTTTTCTTTTTTTTATGTATTTCCATTTGATTTTTTGTGAATAACAATTGATTTTTTCGTATTAACTATAGTATATCTGAATGACGTAATGATTAAATAAATAATTCAGCAATTACAAGCAAAAGGGACCAAATACCAATTGATTTACGAAAAACATTTACATTTTTAACTATTTTTAACAAAACTGACAAAATTAATAACGCGATACACACATAAACGAACAAATATGGAACATTCTAGGCGGTTTTTTTAAATGTTTAATATAGTTTGTATAACAATAACATTAGCTCATTCCGCGCTCAATGTTATTGTTGTAATTTCGATATCGTAACTTATTAATTTATTAGCCATATTATTATATTTATAAACATACCATAGGCTAAGTATTATTATTATTATTATCTTTAAAAGATTTCTAGTTAGTTTAGAAAAGAGTGAGCTTTATAAAAATATTATACACCCGTATATTATTGTTTAGATTTATTATGTCGCAGTTAACACTGTAGTCAATTTTAAATGAATATGAAATTATCGAAGCCAGCCATTACTTGTACCTTGACCGGGCTTACGTGTACCCGTTCGCTTTCAATGTTTTATTTTGTTATATTTTCCAAAGCAATTAAATAGTTTATAGAATATTCTATAGGACTAAGCATAATAGTAGAAGTTAGTGTTACTGCCAAATATAAAAGTTTTATCTAAGTTCTACTGCTACGACAATGATGTCACATATTTGGCAGTGATATCTAGGTATTTGCGTTCGTTTCATTAAGAAAGCGAGAATAATAATAATATTTTATATATAAATGAGATTGAATTTCTTTACAGCATTTAGATATAAAACGTCTATGCCCATTTTTATATAGTCTATCAGCTTTAAATTTATTTGTATTCCAAATTAGATTTTCCGTAATGATGTAAAGGTCTGGGTGCACCTGTTCGGTGCCAGAAGCTTCTAATTGTCGAACTACGAGGCAGATGTTAAATGTGTGTATGCCGCTAGGTGTGGTGAGGAGGGCGGGTCGGCTCGCGCAGGTCAGAGAGCACCCTTACCAGCGCACGGCCTTACCGGCGCCTTAATTCCCGCCAAAACGCTCTCACGCCGCCATTTTGTTCACAAGGTGAGAAGCGCGTGCGCACGCGCATACTGCTAGATGAATACGTTTGCTTGTATTACTTTTTTATTCGATGTGCATAATTCAGTTCTGAAAGTTGCATTTATATATTGAATCTCAGTAATACGCAATGTAATTTCAGTATTTTCTTATTATTTAGTGTAAATTTCTAAGCAATCTTATTCGTCTCTGCTTATGCGTGAGTGCCTTTGCTTTACTGTCTCTCTGTGTCACTATATTTATTTATTATGTCGTGTACTTATTAGTTATATTCTCGAATAGTTTGTATGAGGATAAGATGTTATATCACTCTTCATACCGGATCTGATGTGACACTGCATAATTTGAAAACTGTGATTTTTATATTTCTTTTTATAGATATTTAGATCTGTTACATGTTGTGATGCGAGGCATTATTAGAGATTATTGCACGTATCAGCAATAATGTAATTCATTTATTCTGCCATTGTATTCAATGATATTGTTACTACTTTTGAAATCACAACATGTCTCCGGACAGTAGTAATGTTTTCAGGAATAAATTATATATTTGAGGAAAGAAGGATATAGATGTTTCATTATCAAACTATTTGGAAAGTGTGAATTATTTACAGTTGGCTCAGAGCGTAGTATTCAAAACATTTTGCCAAAAAATATCCATGGAGGTGCTATAAACCGGTTGTGAGGTCCTTCTTTCCTGAGTCACGCCCAGTATTAGTCAAAGGAAAGAGCATTCTCAGAATTTGTGCCATCAATCCAGTATTAAACACAATGCCCCTCCTTTGACTTGATATTTTTCATAATCATCACAACTTTCTTTTAGTCAATATAAGATTTTTATATGAAATTTTTAAGCTAGTTGTTTTTATTTTTGCCTTAGGTATTATTTTTACTTTCTTATTTGAAAGTGGTTTATTATTAAGATAATTTGCACTTGTGTCCTTGTGGATTTAAGATGTCGACATCCATTCTGTCGACTACGTATTTTCACGCTTCTTTTATATGAAATCATTTTAAGTCGAAATGCTATTCGTAATTTTATAAAATGAGTAATAAACAATATGTTTTGTAAAGTATTGTTTCCGTTGTTGATTGTAAATACATGCATTTTCTGAAAATATACACGCAATAAATTGTCTGAAATTTAAATTAAGAGTTTTCTTTCATTAGTCGTCGCTAGGATCGCGGTAGAGTTACTAGTCAATGTTCTATATGTTACAAAAGTATTTATATGTCAATAAAGTTGATGACGTGCAGACTTTTGGTCAATTGTAGCCTCACACAACTAACATGCAACTCCACAAGGCCAAGTTCCCGTTTGTTTACATAATACTTAATAATTATTAAGTGCACTTTCATAACTGCTATTGTCACAACTTGCAGATTATCTGTAACTATGTATTTATATTATATGAGTCACTAACATGCAAATATGTAATGACATTGTTATGTTATCACAAACTAATTAACAACTTTTTATGAGAATGCCGCAGTATACAGTTTATTTGGAGATCTTGCAGCGATGTGTTAAATAACTTACATACTTGCATCTGGGTGCTATGGTTATACATAAGTGATAAAATTTATTATGCTTGTTTGTTGGAGCAATGTTCGTTACATCCACGCGGGGTTCAACCCCAGTGTGTTTCAAGCATTGCTCGTTGGGAACTATTGGGCATTTAATCCTATATTTGTAGATTTATCATTTACATACTAAATTGACTTAACATTTTTCAACCATTAACTGCGTAAACTAATGAAGTACCCGTATAGTTTATTAACTGGGCCAAAAACAGAACATAATGTCGCGGCGCGAATGCCTGATAGCCTCCCCATTAGTATTTTTTAAAATTTCTACTTTTATGAGAAATCTAGTAATACACCAGTGATATCAATCCGAGGTCACCGTTTATCGCTTCTGTTGGCTCGCTGCATGTTGCCGGTACCCGAATGTCTTAAATACCCTCTCGCTTATCAAAGCGCCATTTCACAAGTTATTACAACATTCTGTTCAAGTATCCCTAAACCGCGTATAAAATCGGCCCCGGCAGCGGTCACAGTGCAACGTAAGCGTAACAACTCGAGCGCACTGGTCCTTTATATAGCCGAATTTAGCGATTTAGCGACCTGAAATCTGAACTTTTACGGTTTTACGATTCATCCGAGTTTTCAGAATACTCTTTCTGGAGCTTTTTAGAATGTCAAAATTCATTTTTATCGTTCACTTCTTAAATAACTTCATCGCTTCATTTGACGATCAAAAGCGCTAGCTCGTTCGAGTTGTAAGCGTGCGAACTCGCGATTGAGGGTACTCGTGTAGTCGGACCATGACATTTTGATCGATACTAACATTCTGTTTTTCTCTCTTCTCGTTAACCCGGCTAGGTGAGTGCTAACGGCGCCGAGGAACTAACAGGAGTCGCGGCCGGCCGCCACACGACGGCCCACTATGTCGCCGCGTAACATACTCATCGGAACATCGACCACCATGTAGCTATAGCTGTTGGGCCTTTCACGTTTAACATTATACTATGTATTATAATAGTCTAACTATTAACATTTATATGCCTGTTATGTTTATAACATGATGAACTTTATTAACATTTTATATAATTTTTTAATGAAATGGCACACGCCATCGACTATATTTACTATATTATTGTATCTTTTTGTACTTCTGTTGTCGCTTGATCGTGTTGTTGTTGAAAGCACGAGTGTTGTTAGGTTCCCATACATTTTTACGGCGTTAAATGTGAACTTTTCACTGTTTAATAGTCAGTATCTATTAATAGATATTTATTATACTTTAATGTTGTATTCTTAGAGTTATATTTATACTGAGCACAGCACTTTTAGCGCCGTCTCTATACAAAACTTTGAATTTTACTTTTAACTTGAGCTTAATTTATGCAGCAGTACTTAGTAGACCATAACAATACTCTGACGCCCATATCTAACATTACACGCATTTGATATCCCTGAAAACAGTTTAAATTTTAGAGCTTCAGTTTTAGGTTTACTGTTGTATGAATTAAACCTTGTTAAGTTGAGAGCGGTTTCGTACTACGACCGATCGCAATCCGATCCAGACTTGTAAACATAGTCTTGAGTCGCTAAACTATTTCGACAGTATTTTTCGCTCTACATGCCACTTCTGCTATTTAATTTCTTTCCGTTATTCATACGAAATTCATTCGAATCTTATTTTCAGAGAAGATTGTCAATAATTATGGACGAAAGTAGCCATTTGTATGAACGCACTCAGAATTTTTCGGTGTCGTTCGTATGCACAGTAGCATTGCCGGCACTTCACGCCAATCGAAAGGACTCTGATTAACGACGTAACTGCTGTAGTGAGGTTCCGCCTTAAAAGATATATGTTAAAAAGTGACTTTAGAATAACTTGAGTTAGGGTCAGATCGCAATAGTGCATAAACAATAAACGAATCAGTCAGTAAATCTGCTTACAAAATCAATAATCAGGGATCAAAAATCGGAGGTAGTGCGAACAGCTATATCTGAATTCAGTCCGAGATTTCGAGATCGTATTTTTCGGGTTCGGATCGGATTCGGAACGGACTAAGTGCGAAACCGCTCGGTTATGATATTTCAATTAGATATTTTATTTAAAAAGTATACATTTATGAATTTACAAAACGTACGAAAGTTTTTTGTCGTACTTTATTCGTTCGCGGCACTACATGGATGATTGTGGCGCTCATGGAACAAGATGGCGTCATGCAAGAGGTCAAAGTAAGTACCTACGATGCTAAAAAATATTTAAAAATTGCTTTTCATTGATAATTGGACTGACATTGGAATATAGTCTAATAGAAGTTGTATATATACACTCATCGATCTATCACTCTCTGGCAATAGTATTTTATGACTATAAAACCAAAGATTTTTAGTAATTTTGACATTATTCCTGGTGAAATCGTAAATCATACATGTCTTCCTATTTAAAATCATGTGCGTTTTTCGATGAGTGTATGAATTCTGATTCTAACTGAAATAATATTTATAGCATTGTATTTTACTTTTAGTTCTTAATATTTATAGATAACTTTGAATATTTGTACATCTCTATGTGCCTTAATTAAATGTACAATGTTCTAACCTTTTTGGTTCTATAGAAATTGTTATAATGCTAATTAATAGCTAAGTTAGAAGAGATTAAATTATTGTTAACTTTTCTAAATGTTAATTTTTATACATTTATCGTCTTCATTTTCAAATATTATTTGTGTAAGAATATTAGTGGTAATATGCAAATTATTACTTGTAGTATGTACGTTAGGTTTGACAACATTATTAACTATGTAAGTGCCTTCGTTACAATCTCTTGGGGAATCTCTAGATTTCATCTTATCTCATATAATATCACAGATCTGGAACTGTTAATTTTATTCAGTGAAAAATTCACATGGAAATAATCTCAAAGATTACCAAACTACGAATGTCTATTATGTTATGTAACAAGGGCAATTATTATTCATAACATTTGTAAATTGTTATGTATGAAGCTTACAGTGTAATTAAAGCAATATTATAACAATAACAAATCATGCTTAGTGCAATAGAAAAATGTTATAATTCTAAATAATATTTTATTTTAATCTCGACTATAATGTTGTTGAGAAAATATTTTTACAAGATTTTATAGAGATCTGATATTGAGATTAATGCGGTAGGTGAAAAGTATATTATCGCGATATTTAGCTGTGGAGATAAATATTTTCTTTTAAATTACGTCGTTTATAAGAAATTAGAATAAAAAGATAATTAGTTGATTATTTTTTTTAGCGTTTTGCAGTAATTAGGTGCGTTTATAATTTGGAAATCACGGAAATCATTTTTTTTCTAGCAATGAGTTTATTGGAGAAATATGCATTTTATTTTTAAAGGACTAAATTTATGTTAAAACTTCACCTGAAGTATCCTTTAGAAGCATCAATTTAAAATACAATCGAAGTTGTTAACACTCCGTCCATGATTACTTCATAAATAAGTACTTAATTTTCTTGGTCTCCCACGCATACATAGTTAAGTACGAATCATTTGAGATGTTTACTCATTCGTAACATCTGTTAACACTTGGAAATGACCATACAATCTATAAATATATTAAACTTACAGGGCATTGAGAATTACCTCGTATGACCATGTCATTCTTTTATTGCATGGCTGAGTCTCACATTACACCGTCACACGTAATAAAAAACTACACAGAATTATTATCATTACTGTCATAAAAATAAAGTTTACAATAGTTTTTCTTATACCTATCAATTTATTTAAGCCGTTTTTTTCTGTTATATTTCACAATATAACAAAATTTTATTAACTCCACTGCAACAATAGGTACTGCTTTTGTTCATATTTCATGTAGGTAAATTAATTCGTACAAATCATGCTAATACAAATAGGCATTTAAAGAGTTAATCGTATAATGCAAATGCCATAAAAGCAGAGGAATCCATTTCATATATGAAAAGTGAAAATAATAATGTGATGAAATAGATGTGTTTAACGTACAAATAATTTTATTGTCTGCAAATAACTAGTATAAATGTGTTTCATAGGCAATAACTTACCTAATTGTAATTTTGTTTTTTGAAACATGCTTGGTGCCATCAGCAGACGGGCTTATTACATGTCATTGTTTTTAAATATTAATTTGTACTTATTATTAGGGCAATATATTAATCAAGTGCCTTAAATCAACTTGTACATATTTATTATATCTTTCATTAAAGTATTAATATAGCGGAGAATAACAAATTCTAAAATTGTTTTCCAAAAACAATATATATAGAGAATAATTAATATAGTTAAGTGAGATTGTGCATATTATGTATGTTTTGATGTGTGTTTAAGATTGATTTGGTATTAGTAAATATTTTGAAAAACGTCATTTTGTGTTTTTTTCTTACCTTTAATAATTTAATCAGTAGGTAACTCGGTCTCTATCTCTCTCTTTGTTACGCTTTCAAGCTAAACCGCTCCACCCATTTCAATAAAATTTAGTATAGAGATACTTAAATACTTGATTCCTCATAACATAGCCCCTGTCCTTCCGGAGAGGGGTTATTAATTACCGCAATAACCAACATTCACGCAATAATAATTAATAAATGATTAATTATTGATCTAACAAGATGAATGTCTAACAAACCAAAAGTTTTCCTGATCACCTAAAAATTGTAAATATATCAGTGTATAGAAATTACTAATAGATTTATGATTGGATTATTGTTTCAATGTTTAGATGTGTAGCGATGAGTAGCGATTACAAGAAAGTGTATTTTAATTATTTCTCAAAGTGACTCATCAACTAACTCTTGAGCGTAGTTACTGTGCTGAAACGGTTTGTGAAAACATCTTATAGCTTTATATCTATAACTTCTTCATCTTACTCCTAGATATTGATCCCAAGATTATTTGGGTAGGCTACTAGTTCAGCTGATTATACCGGAATATCAGTTTTTCCGCAGAGTGACTGGCTCTGAACCTCTGCAACCCAGAGAGGGTACTGAATTCGAAGGTTGAACTAGTTGTCAGTATTTTAGGGCGCCGACTTTCCAATGACAATTGCCAAAGATGGTCATGACAAGAATCGCACTGCCCCAAAAACACCATCATATATGAAACAAAATTTACATTTAAGTACCGTACTATCAGTCACGACATGAAATGTGGTCAAATTTTTGGACTTACGCCTAGGATACTGGCATACAATTTTACTGTAAATGCAGATGTGAATCCAGTTTTAATTGAGGGACGGTAATTTGAGGATAATTAGGACATACAACAAGCTCAAATTCGTGTGCTTCAATGTTAACTAGACTCAGCCACCATGGAGATTTCAACGACCTTTTTTGTTCGGCCATAGAGTACATGTAGAGAATTTTGAAATTCTTATGTAAGACTAAATAATCTCTCGCCACTCATACTGGTTTAAAAAATAATTAACATTAATAGTTGTAGTTTACATTTGTACCAAGATAATGTATTTACATTTAAATAACAGAATTTAACACATAAAAATTGAGAATGAAAACACAATGAAATGAAAATAAGACTTATATGACAAATGAAACGTAAATGATTAATAGTACCTGTAGTAATTTTCTTATACTATATTCCTTACTTTGGACACAAGTGAGCCGAAGTCACTTTAAACTGCAATCAGCACCATCTACAGGTTTGTTAATACAGTAAAATGTACTCCACGATTCGTTCCAGGAACACTCATTCGCTTTAAAATAGTACAACAACTCGGGTATTACTAAATGTTGCTTTTGTAAAGCTTTAGTAAAAGTTTTATAGATGGAGCTGTATACAATTTCTTTTCACTTTCTAGTATGTGAAGAAATTTATTCAATTAGGCACACTTAAAAGGGATAAGCAATATTTTTCCCTAAAAACATTGATAAATTGGATAAAATTATCAATGTAAAATTGCGTACGTACCTAGTATTACGATCTATTTTGTTAACCGACTTCAAAAAAAGGAGGTTTCTCAATTCGACCGTATATTTTTTTTTTTTTTTTTTTCACGGATAACTTCGTCGTTTATGAACCGATTTTGATGATTCTTTTTTTTTCATGGAAAGGAGATATCCCAGCGGTGGTACCATGATAAGGACACTATGATCTGATGATGGCATCCAAGAGAAATCGAGTCAAACCTTGAAGTCGGTTTTATTTTTGTTAAAATTTTACTTGTTCCTCATAGGTATTGCACCCATTAGAAAATAGAGACTTTTCTTATTACTATCGAGGATTGAAACGTCTAATTTTAAAGATCCCGTCCAATGACATAATGTAAACCATTTTTAATAATTTACGTGATTACGTGTAACCATTTGACCTTAACTTTAATCCATTAAAATTTCATTAGCAATATGTGCCGTTAAACTTGAGCTCTTAAGAAAGTTACTGAAGTATTTACTGTTTTTACCTTTGCTGAAGTATGATAAATATTTTATTTAAATACAAAACAGTCTTGATTAGCAGCTACACTATTCGCATTGTAGTCTCTCAAATCTACCTCGAGAACATCTGTATATACTTACTTTAGACTATCTAGAAGAAAAATCCTTGGTACAATTTGACTTAAACTAACAAGATAAGTAAAATCATCAAGGACATAGGCCTCACCTTAGAAAAAAGTTTTAGTTATTAAATAGAAGTGTAGGTAAGATCTTACAAGTTATTAAAGCTTCTAAAAAGCGTCTATTTAAAGGAAAACTCGTAATAAACAAATATTATAATTAAATAATTTCTTGAACGACCAACCTGGGATGCCTGGGGAAAACTGGTACTATCTAAGATGTACCTAAAGACTTGGTTTGCGCTCAGCAATGAAAATACTGGGACTATTATAGATCGTAAAATGAACTATCGTTTTAAAACAAGTTTTAAAATAAACGTTCACGTGAACAAGTTCTGCGAGGTTGGCGCTTATAAATTCTTATTATTTCTATTAGATAAGCATGTAGCTATTAATTGCTGTGGTTTACTTAAAAATAATTGATGTTAAGTTGAAGTACTGTTGTAAACGACTCTTTTAATCAAAGCACACTATGTTCATAAATATTTTAATGGATTACTTACTCTGGCAACTGTACATCTTGCATCATCATTACAATAATGACTGAACGTCTTTAAACAGTGTTTGCATTTATCTTTTCAATAGTTACGGACATCTATAGTTCTATATAAGGGGACGCAATTTTAACTTTTCGCAGTATCTGGAAATATAATTTTTCGCATTCTCGTCGGTTCCCATGGTGCCCGAAAATAAACGGCTTGTAGTTTGTCCAACTGCATTTGTCGCTTGCTCATGCTCTTACATTGCTACAAACAATGTTGATGCATGCTCCACTCGCCTTTTGAATCTAGATACCTCCTATACGTAAATCTTGTAAATGGTTCGAACCTGGTACGTTACAAATTGTTTTTAATGTTTTGGTGCTAACGTTTAAAGAGTAATGAATTTTGTACTGTAGTTAGTTTGTATTTTTCTTTGATTTAAATACGTTTTGAGCCTCAATTAAGTTACGTGAGAACTCTGATTAAGTAAACTCAAAGTATAGATGCTTTGAGTTTACTCGATCAGAGTTCTCGAGTTTTAACGAAGTTATGTTTTAGACGAATTTCAGTATCTTTATGTTAATTTTCACGGAACTTTGTCGCAAATTTGCTTTAATAATTCATTCATAAATTTAAACAAAATTAGTGCAACTAAGTTGGAAGAAGAAGTTTTTGACAGTCATTTCAATCAATGTTGCTCAGATAATTCCTGTTGGCATTAGCAAATGTGACTGGAACTGCCATTAGCTGACAATTTTAACAAAGTATCCTACACTACCTAACCTACAATACCAGTCCAACAAGTAGGTCATTGACAATATTTTTTTCCGAATTCTTTAGGTATAGCCAGTTCCTCAGTACATTCACTGCTGATTTACTAACATAAACAGGGACTATCTACGTAGGCAACGTGTTTATATATACACAATTTTAACGTTAGCGACAGGAGTGACAAGTCCAGCGTGATGTAGCGAGTCTAGTGTTAGTGAGACACGTCGGTTCCACGGCCTATCATTATCACTGCACACCATGATTATATTGATTTGTATGCATGAGTTCTTATAAATGACTGGTAATTGGGTCCATAGTTTTACTTTAACAGTTACGAAGTTGGTTATAATAAATTATGTTCGATGTAAAGACGATAAAACTGATCTCAATTATCTTACACATCGACAAATTGCAAATTGCGTGTCTTCTCTAATCTCTCTCTAACCTTATGAAAGTTTATGTGACTGAATGCAACATTAATAAGAGCGCTCATAAAGTAATAATGGAGTAAATGAAAGCTAGTACATGAATTATGATTAAATTTTTGGTCCTGTCTAGGTTTCTTTAAGCAGATTAGAGCTTTCGGAGGCTCAGATTCTATGATAAATCCAGTCCTGACTATTTTACACTTATTAGTTATCTCAGTGTTGTTGGTTGTTGTTTCTATACCATTACCTACCTAAGTACAATGCATTATGCTATTTGCAACTCTTAAGATATGGTATAATAGCTTTTGCACACGCCTCCACCCGCGTATATTTCAGTTACCACAGTAAAAGTAGTCTATGTCCTTCCTCAAAACTGAAAGTATTTCCATGCCAAATTTCACTGAAATCGGTGCAACAGTTTAGCTATGAATGCGTAAAGTGATAAACAAACACTTACTTTTTACTACTAGAATAGATAGTACTTAATAGAAAATTTGGTATTATAATAATAATAATATTAAAATGTATATACTAGTATGTATATATTCTCTTGCAGTCGCTTAGGTACGCCATCGAAATGTCCGTTGGCGTACCTAAGCGAGTCCTACCTATGTAAGTCCTATCTGAGAAATTTTAAATGAAATTCGTTTACATTGTATTAAAACAAAAGCACTAAATAAAAAAAACTTACAGGAGAAATAACTAAAGTAGGCGAGTGCAGAATTTGGTAGTAAATTATTTTAATCTTACTAAAAAAACATATTGAAGACACCTTTAAGTGGCTTTAAGATAACCTTAAAAACTCTTTTCATTAATTTCTGAAAATGTATAAAGTTGAAATGTTTTAAGAGGTTCTTGGTATTGGTAGGTATTTAATTAATCCGGAATCAAGAGTATTAAGTTAATCCGAAACGAAAATCCGTTCGAAACCCCTTTCAAAGTCCAAGGCTAAGACTTAATCAACATTCCGACCCTTCGCTGAAATATTGAGCCAACAACAATTTGAGCTGGACAAAACATTTTTGCTTGTTTCAATCGAAGTCTGCGTGCAACGCATGGGGCTTCGCGAGACTTGGGGCGGCCGCTCGTAAAATTGCAACTGACTTGGGGGAGACGTCTCAAGACGGTCGTGCATTTCTTAGCTACATAGTATATTGTATGTTAGCAGAACTTTGTTGTAATTATTTAGTCGAAAAAAAAATTACTCTGCTATTATGTAGTCTTAAATCACAGACCTTATCAATGTTTTGTACACTTGTTATGTTATTCATACAAACTATACTTGAGAATATTAATTTCCTAATTGACGTTAATATAAAATATAATCCAATTTTATCTTTTTACCAAAATACCAATGAACTTATCTAAATTTATTACATGATTATTCGTAGGTATTTAATCAGGGATTTTATTTTAAGTGACCTTTGGCGGTAGTTTGACCAGAAAACAACTCGTTTATTTAATTTATTGATAAATTGAAAATAACAATTAAATACTTGCGTCTGAGTGGGCTAAGAACTAGAAGAAATTGTAATTAGAGAAAGCTTAATTTTAAAACAAAAGGACACGTTCTGTAATTTTCAAACTGTTCTGTAAAGTTAACATATACTATATCTTCAAGGAATCAACCCGGACTTACTGTACTGGGGTGCCAGGGTCATAAAACTACTTCCCCTAACGTTGTGAGGTTGTATGGTGCGACACCACTCACTTTCTACACACATACTTCAATGCTACAAAACATTTTAAAGAACGATTTTCTCCATACGGATGTTTTATATTGCAAGGAAACTATATTACTTTCAAAAAGCAATAACACATTTATGAAAGAAACAGAAAGTTTTGCTGAGGTAATATGATCGTAATTTTGTGTATGTGTCTAAGCCTGTATGTATAAATAATTCTTATTTTGTACTAGTCTGTTCTTTTATATTCTACTAGCCGACCCACGCAACCTCGTTTGCGTCTCCTATTGCCCGTGGCGTGATAATTTTCCCCCGTTTCTGAAACATTTTTCATTGGTGCTCCGCTCCTATTGGTCTGAGCGAGATGATATATAGCCTTCCTCGATAAATTTACTATACAAGCATGAAATTATTTTTTAAATCGGACCAGCGGTTCCTGAGATTAGCGCATTCAAACAAACAAACAAACTTTTCAGCTTTATGTATTAGTATAGATATAGATAATAATATTTGCTTGGAGTCACGTTTCAACCTCAAAAGTATGAAAAATATATTTTAACTATATAATCTGCTAAAGTATAAACTTTTTAAAATTTGCATTCTTAGAAACTAATATCTTGCCCTCGTCGTCAGGTATTTTAATTATTATTATTTGTTGAGTAACGTCCTTAATTCAAGTTGAAAAGTTTCTAATAGAGGAAGGGTGCCGATGGCATTACTTCAATTCTAAGCTACATAAAATGGGAACCTCAACTTAAATGACGATCGCATGGCACGTTTAGAGAGGAATTTCCATTCGAGAATGTTCTGAGGGAGAACAATATGCAGTTTTTGGGGACTCCTCTCCCAAGTGTAGATTTTCAAAGGACTGGATCGCGCATGCGAGGACCTGAAGTTGCAAACGGTTATAGGATACGTGCTTCGGCAAAAATGTTAACTTTGTAAAAAGGTAATATAACTGGCGTTGTATTTATGTGTTGGGAATGTAGATGTGAAATCTCGATTGGGATCTCGCGTCTGTACACAAGAACTGCTTCCCATCAGAGGGAACTGAAGATTCTTTATTAATTTTTGGTATCAAAAAATAGTAATATTATGATACACATCAAGAAGTAGGTACTTAATCATTCCTTGGAAACTGATTTTGTGTGGTTTACAAAATAAATAATAAATAAATAAATATTTCGGACATCTAACACACAACGCCATCTAGTCCCAAGCTAAGCAGAGCTTGTGTTATGGGTACTAGACAACTGATATAAATACATATATACTTTTTTTTTTTGTAAATACGTACATATTATACATAGAAAACACCCAAACTCCGAAACAAATATTGGTAGATCATACAAACATTTGGTTCGACCCGGGAATCGAGACCTCATGATCAGCAGTCGCACACGTCAACCGCTAGACCAACGAGGCAGTTACAAATATTTGTAATTGTGTCAAATTTTTAAATTTTAGTAGTTTCGTTCTTGAATATATTGCAAAACCAGAATGCAGCCGGATAACGGTATGAAATTTATTTCTCCTCTTCTTGATTAATGTCGTTCCGACTTTTTGCCGGGTCCTATTTCAATGAAAAATTTCCCTCGTGGCTTGCTTTATAATTTGAAAAAAAAAAACTGAAATTACAGTTAATTGGCTGATGTTTACGGATTAAATTGCCTAGATATCATATTTATTTTGTAAAAGGAAACGATTTTTGTGATGTTATATATTGGCATAAAACGCCTTCTTTGGTTATATTCGAACAATTTTGTAACGGTCTAAATAATTTTAGTGTCTTTAAATAATCCACCAAAGTCAAGATAAGGAATTCATAATTGAGAAAATGCAGTATACATATGTATTATACTTATATATATGTTATTATACTTATACATGTATATTATCACATATATATATATACAGGGTGTAACCAGACGTCTACCGAAAACGAAAAAGGTAGCTTCAGCACCCCAAAACCTATTAAAAAAAACAAACAGTTGCCCTTAAAAAAAATTGTAGCCGGAAAAAACAATGTGTCAAGATTTTTATTCATTTCAGAAGCCAGCAATGTATTGCGCGCACTGCATAGCTACGTGAATGCCTATTTATAACTATTTAATTTAACTACCTACGAGTCGGTAAAGTTGCTAATGCCTACTAACGAAAATAGGTAGTGACTTTATACTCTACTTACTGTAAGGTCTTTTTTTCTTTTCTTAAAATCTTATGCACC
Organism: Spilosoma lubricipeda; assembly: GCA_905220595.1. Lineage (NCBI taxonomy): Eukaryota > Metazoa > Arthropoda > Insecta > Lepidoptera > Erebidae > Spilosoma > Spilosoma lubricipeda. Next base: position 8,904,206 of record HG992285.1, on the reverse strand, counting down.
GTTTTATGAAATATTGCGGTTCCATGACCTCTAATTACCTTCGCCGCAGTTCGTGTTCCTACCCGAGGATTTCTCTCAACAAGAGCCAAGACCTGTTCTTCCACTCGAAGATCAACTTCTCTGCCTCCTCCATGCCTTTGGGGTGTAATCCTCTCATTATTCAAAACTCTCTGGTAGGCAGCCGTGATGAGTCTAGCATCAGAACGGTGACGGTTCGGGTACCTACCACGGTAAATACGCAAGGCCCGTGATGCATTTCCACGAGCTTCACCATAGCACATAATCATTTGTCCATATTCCCTCGCACTAAACATTATAAATAATCACTATCACTGTTAAAATAAAAGAACCTATTCTTAAAATAACTTAACACTAAAATTAGGTAAAAAGAGAATAAAAAACGAAAAAAAAGTACTTAATTAACTTACTACACCTACTAAAAAAGGAAAATTAGAACACAAATTAACTTTCGCGCAAGGCAAGTACCGAATTGCAAATTATAATGCACCACGCAAGCGTTCAGCCAGTACGAAAATTGAAGACCAACTAGCCGTGGTTAGTAACCAATAAATGTATAATTAGAGACACGAAAAAAGTATCGATACTTTTTGGTATCGAGTACTTTACATTTTGGACTGGTATCGTATTGATTAAATAATCTTTTAAAAATTTGCCACCTTAAGGCAATTACAACCAGTTAACAAAGAAAGAGATCGCTATTAGACCTCGGTAAGAAAAGTACTAGATACTTTTACTCAATGAGTACTTTTGGACAGGTACGCATCCATTAAGAAATTAAGTTCTAAATGGGTAATCTTCAAAACTTGCGATCTTACGGCAATTCCTACCCGTAAACTAAAAAAGAAGGTCTCCATTAGGCCTCAATAAGAAAAGTACTCGTACACTTTTACTCACTGTATGTATGTAACGGAATCTTTTAACTTCGTTTTCACCTACTTCTAGGAGTATGATTAACTTGAAATATTACACAGAGCCAAAGTCCGATGACAATACAATAATGTGAAAAAAAAACAAATAGTCTTTTTTCTAAAAAAAAATTGTTTTAAAAAGTAAACAAACACGCTTTGATAAAAATACCAAAACTAAAAAGTAGAAAAGAAATAATAGTTTAAAAACTAATAAACACGCTTTAAAAGCAATCTAACTATAAAGTAGAAATTAATTTAATGTCGCCGCACGCTTTTTACATTAATTCATGAGTACAGTATCGATACTTTCTATTCGGTACCGTGTCCCTATTTTTAATATTTACTAGATAAATTAATGTTCTCTGACACGCGCCGCCAAAAGGAATTTCGGTCGCGTCGTAGGTAAATATCTACGACGCGACATCGGTACGCTTTTGTCGGCTAAAATCAAAGGCAACTAGTGCGCGCACCAAACGCGCCGCTATCGCGCGAATCCTCTGACTTTAGGTAATTAATAAAATGACGGAAGTTTCAAAGTTCTAGGGCTAGATGCACACGTAGGGTTTCCTGGTTAAATTTCGCGTTTTTTATTAGAAATTTTATACGACCAGCACGAAATCAATGTTAGTTTTTTTCCGTTCAGCCAAAAATAAAAACATGTGTGCATAGTTGAAATTTTGTATTTTTTTATGGAATAGGGAGTAATCGAACTGACGTATCGCCTGATGGTAAGCGATTACCACCGTTCATGGACACCATGGCAATACTAGAGGCGTCAAAAGTGCGTTACCGGCCTTTGGGGGATGGGGGAAGGGTTTGGGGTATGGCCCTCCGGTATCCTCAATCACTCGATGCAACACACCGGTTTTCTGTGAGGCCGTGGTATCACTCCGGTTGAGCCAGCCCATTCATGTAGAAGCGTGGCTCTCCCACGGTATGTAAGAAGAGCATTCAGATTGCCGAATGGGAATTGCTAACCAGGAAACCGTAGGTGTGCACTGGACCTAAAGATTACCCAATTCGTCGATCGGAGGGCGGTGCGGCCCACACGTCTAGGCCTAAGACTTCAGCCGCACGGTGCTATGGGTTCGATTTCCAGGATAAATCTCTCACTTGAATTTTATTGAAAATGATGATGATGAATGATTTCATTATACCAACGCAAAAAATAACACAAGTGTTCAGGATACCTATTCATTATTATTTAGCGTTGGTTGATAACATAATCCATCAGAAAGCCAAATTAGTGAGTGATTTCGTTTAAAGTTTTCCAGCATTTTCAATTAAGTGAGTAGGTACCTACTGTATTACCTAAGAATTTAATAACGTAGGAAAATAAAGTTTTGTACCTACCTAATACAAATTTATCTACATAGACAATAAATTGTTTATGCATATGCACGCTTCATAAAGTTAGGGTCTTACATTAACTTGTAATAGGTATCTGCCTACTTTAATATTTTGCATTTTGTTTAGAACATAGGTTTCTTAGAAGTTCTGTATGTAAAATGAAGGCAGAAGGCAGGCTGTACTGTCTAGGTTACTATCAGTTAGAGCAACTGAGGCGAGCGGGGTGGGATGCGCCAGCGCGGTCGCCGCCGCCGCGGTCATTGAACCGCGCGCTGGCTCGTTGTGCAATGACCCCCGGCCATCTGTTTTTATTTTGAAATACATTGAAGTTTTTTTGCTTTTATTTGTTTTTTGGTTTTCTAAATGAGATAATTAGGTAGTTTGGGTTCTATTATGTTGTACTATGTGTATGTAACCAGAAATAAACAAAAAAGAACTTAGATAAGTTAACATATTTTTTGCGTTTTTTTTTCGCTAAACCTATTCACTATCATGGTCTGAATGCAACCCCAAAGTTTTCGGGAGCAGTCTTTTTACACCCTGTATATTAAAGCTAGGTAAGAATTAATAAACAAATGCATTCCTTTTATTAGCAAATAATAATGATTTTTGCATTTTTTACATTATCTATAATTTTAACATTTTTTTAAATCATTACTTGCCAGTATAATGTTGGATATATAACCTCATTTGTAGTAAATTATTTCTATTGTTAGAATATTAACAGCCAGAAAAAGTAAAAAATAAAGATTTACAGGTAATAGTGTCTTTGTGTGTGTAAAAATGTGTATAAAACACGATGTCAAAATTCTAATCCATTTCCATGTACCGATACACATAACCAACGATCGTATCACCCATTACTGAAATTATTATTCTAGTTAACCGTTAAAACGAACAAGGTAAAACCATTTCATTTTAACTAGAAAATTACATTCTACAGTAAACACTTAACAAAAACGATCACCATTTAGAGAAAAATATTACACGTGATAACCAGATATCGAATACCTGATTATTATAAGGCAGTATAATCATATACTTGAAATGCAAAGTAATTACATGTTTTGAAATATGGTATTTTATATTATCGACTACTAATGAAGTGGACAGCGAGCTTACGAACTCAATTCTTGGCTTCAAACTTGTTGCTTTCGTAGTATAAGAGTTCGGTGCAATGTACTTTGATTACCGAGGCGCTATAATTAGCGTATATGTGTATTTAATTACATAGCCTTTCTAAAAAGCTAATTTGTGTTCAATTGCTGAAGAGATAAGATAAGGATTATAATGACGATAAATTAGTTTTTGTTTACATATATTTTTAATTAGGTAATTTAGGTACCTACCTATCTTGGTGGCCTAGTTGTATCTCTAGCGTAAATGTTTTATTTATATAGTGATGTGTACAATGTTTTGATAAGTTGAATGGAATGGGCAATTTGATACTATGGTAATAGTTTCAAATAATCTGATGTTAATTATTAATTTAACTATGAATTTTCATTGCATAATAAACTTTTTAATGTTCCGACCTACGACGAATATGATATTAATAATGATAATGTGTATACGATCAAAACTCGCATAAAACTTTATCACGATCAGAAATATTCACAAATAAATATTGGTTTTTAATAAAAAAAAGTATTGATAGATAGTTCTTAAAATGTGTCCTTACATTTTGTACTTATTTACATTTGTCGCTTGTAAGTAATTAAAGTTTCTTTCAAAGGTGATTGCGAATAAATAAATATGAAAGTAGAAAATTTTTATTTACTTATTTTATCACTATACTAGCAACCCGCCCCGGCTCTTTATAGGAAATATGATATAGCCTACGTTACCCCAAGAAGATGTGCGGCTTAATTTTTTGCGATGTCTTCAACAAATATCGTTACATTTTACCCAATAAACAAAATAAACAAAAATTTAAAAATTATATACGAAAACCTTCCTCAAAAGTTGCAGATGTAAACCGTATCAAAATCCGTGCGGTAGCTTTTGAGTTTATCGCGAACAGAATTTAGACGTGCTGTTCTGAGTTTTCGCTAAGAACATTTACTTAACTTCATAATTTGAATAGCATCAAGAGCCGTCCATGTCCATAATTTGAATGGCATTAAAAGTCCTTACTAATAGAAATATTAATATATAAAAATAAGTTAGGTAGGGTTAGCATTGAGGTGGTTAGGGATGTGTAGAAATACTAATATGAGAAAAAATCCAATCCAAATGTACACCTTCTAAATGTGATGTATAAAATGATTACTGTGATTGATTATTAAAAAAAAAACACGAAGGAGAACCCAGTTTAAAATTAATATACCTTGCCAGTTTGATGCAAATACCCATCTCTGTGAACTAAGAAAGAACTAAGGGCTAAGGCTTTAATCAGTCTATTGTATTTTAGCTATGGCCAAGGCCTACAGAGGTGACTCTACTCTGCCTGTGTGGTGGAAAGCATGAGCAGAATCTGAGAGTACCTAGAGGTACCTAGAGGTACTTATTGCGGATGCAGACAATGCAACTAAGCAGCATTATGACCTATGGACTCTATGGTGGTCTATTGAGATGCTTCTGTATCATTGGGCATCGGTCTCCGGTCTATGTAGTGTAATTTATTACATATAAAACTAAATTAATTAAATGAAACTAGTAAATCGTTTAAACTTTTTATTGAAATTTAAATTTACGATGGAAAAGACAAACAACTATCAGCTATCAACTTAAATAAAGGCATGTTGAAGGAACCAAATATATGGAGGTAATCAAAATTCGAACAATTGTAACTTAATAGTCTCATATACCGACTCGGAATTCTGTCGCAAGTCCATGGGTGATATAAATAGTGCTAAAGTAGGACTGAAAATCACAAAAGTTCCGTATTTAAAATAATTGTCGAAATAAATTAAAACTACTCTGACATTTGTGGTCTTATTTTACGTCTGTGTTATATTTTTTACTGTTTTTTTTTCTTCGGTTCGTCGGCAAGGGACACTAAAGCGTTTAACAGACGCACAGTCACCTCTATGTTCCATACTTTTCTATTCACATTTAAATAATTATAAAAGTGTCATTTTTAATTAAGGATGCTTTTGTCGGTCTGTCTGCTACGGTTGTGAAGAGTGTTTTGATGAAAAAAAAAACCTTAGGGTGTTAATTTCCATAACATTCGTTTTAGAACATAATACTTGGTTGTGGAATTCTATTTTTAAATTTACATATTTGGGTCACGTGGGTTTTTTGTAAGTCATTTTGTATGGTGAGGTTATGGTATCTGTTTATATTAAATTGTTGTTCTGTTGGACCCCTATGAAGCATCAAAGGATAATAGATGTCAAAAATACCGAAACAATAACTGGTATGATAAAAGAGTGTTTGAATATGGGTTAGCACTTTCCTCAGTTGAGGTATGATGGTAATGTCCTGATATAGAGAGTAGTGGATATAGAGATACATTTGGCGGCGGCGCAGTGGCAACGTATGCGACTGCTGATCTTGAGGTCTCGGGTTCGATTCCCGGATCGAAACAAATGTTTGTATGATCTGCAAATATTTGTTTCGGAGTTTGGGTGTTTTCTATGTATAATATGTATGTATTTACAAAAAAAGTATATAAGAATTCATATCAGGTGTCTAGTACCCATAATACAAGCTCTGCTTAGTTTGGGACTAGATGGCGTTGTGTGTTAGATGTCCGAAATATTTATTTATTTGATATTTCGACGAAGTCTTGAATGAAGATAGGTGTTATATATACATACATAGATATTTTCTTGTTTCGATTACTTTAAGATTTGAGGATAAAAAGACTTTACTTTTTCTCTAGAACCATTAGGTGATTCCGAACTTTTCCGCTTAGGCTAAGTTTAACCCTTATTCGGCACCGCTTACTTTATTTACAACAACAATAAAACCAAACAAGTAAAACTAAAACGCACTTAAAGATACAACTTTCACTACTTCGACACACATATGAACTTTTTCTAACGTAACTAATTTATTATCAAGAATCGCCTACATGAGGAAAACGTGTGAAAATGTTCAAGGAAAAAGCCCTCGTTACCATGATTTATGGTCTCCCACAAAAAGATGCTTCGAGTATTAAGGACCCTGTACTTTAGTTACCAAAGAAAAACTACTTTATTCTCCCGAAGTTGGTAATGTACTGCCATTTTTATTGCTACACAAATTGTAGTGTCGCAACCTTGAAAGTCAAGGCGTTCGTTAAACATACAAAACTCAAAACATAGGCGTTAATTCTGTTGGGAACAAATTTAGTTACCTAATTTCCAATGAATACTAGTTAAACTAGAATGATAAAGTTAGGTAATAGTTGTTTATGGCAAATGGCTACAAGATAAATGAGTTCGGAAGTATATGTCATACGTTAATATTATAATCCAAAGAATATTGTCTAAAAACGTCTCAATAAACCAACAGAGACATTAACGAATTATGTAACAAAAACCGACCGTGTAATGTCTTCCATCTTTATTAAATTCATTAAAGAACTGGATGTACCCAGTGTCACTCTTACGACTAACACGAATCTATTGACATCACTCAAATAAAAATACGATAAGCCGTTTAGGCTCTAGGGCGTGCCCTAGTGCTAGTGCCAAGAAATATGCATACTCTCATACATTTATACCGTCGGAGAGCCATGCTTCGGCATGAATGGACCGGCTTGACCGGAGTGATAGCTCGACCTCACAGAAAACCGATGTGAAATAGCGCTTACGCTGTTTTTCACCGAGTGAGTGAAGATACCGGAGGCCCATACTATAGCCCCTCCCCACATCCCTTTCCCAACTCCCAAAGGTCGGCTACGCACTTGTGAGGCCTCTGGTGTTGCTTTTATTGTTAAAAAAATATTGTTTTTTTTTTATTACATATTTAATATGAAATATTTTTTTATTTTAAGTTCCTTTCAGTAACGTAAGAAAGTTTTATGTAACAAATGCAGGCAAAAAGATAATATTAGAATAAATGAATTAGACCGTCCTTGACAAAAATGATGTCGATGTTTATTATAAATGTTATAACTGCTCCAGAACCCATTAATAATCCACCAAAAATGCTTGATGATGTAATTTTTTTTATAGATGACTTAAAAGTTTATAGATACCGTATGTAATAGAAAATGCTAACAGATTGTAATTTTTTTTTATAATTAGAGTGTACTCTAATTATAAATAAAAATATTGGTATGGAAAAATAAGCATTTTGTTTCAAAAGTTCTTCATTTATGTATATAATAAACGTCATTTGTTTCATATGTAACTCAGCTGTTTTATTTTTTGTATGTAGGAATGAACAAACTGACAAGCATCCTATGTCTGTTAGAGGGTGGGAAGGGTGCCATACAAAATCCGGCAATATCCTTTCACATTTCTATATTCGCAAAAACACATCAAAATATTCTCTTCACGTATAAATGCATAGATATAAATAGAACTTACCGTAAATAATTCCCAATCGACAATTGCAAGGCAGCAGAACATTCACAATGGTGCCTATAATTCTTTCAGCCGTTAGATTATAATGCTCCCTTACATTTGCCACTCCATTTGTAGTCATTTGTATGGACAAGACATAACAGTCTCCAGGAAACTTTCCCATACCAAAAAGCCTTCGTCAAGTTTCTCAAAGTGGTTCGTGATTGGGTTACCGATGAGAACACAGCCTCTAATATAACCAAAGTTTCATTATATTGCTCTCAGACCAAATTTGTAGCAAGTGAGTTGTATTCTAGATAGATAAACTTTCGTAAACAAAGGAAGTATCTCAAGTAGTTTTAGCAGTTTCGACGCTTAGGATACAAACAAGAAGTGCACTGCATTTAAAAATAAAGATGCTAGAAATACTTTCCTGATAACATAAATACTTCACACTAACTTCACTTTAATATCTGTATCTTCTTTGATACTCAAAATTATTTTGCCTTTTATTTAATGAAATGTAAATGATTTTTTTTAATAGTTGTAATTTAAAAGATTCCTAGCTATACACTAATTTAAAAGTGATGTATTTTCTTTTTCCTAAAAAGTGTAAGTAATCTCAACTATTTAATTTACTTATATTACATATGTACTTTTAAACAACCATGTTAACCAATACTGTCATTAAGTTTGCCGATGTACTTATGTGCATAAAGTTGTAAATAAATATTTAAAATTCGTGAATTCTAAATATTGGTTTACGTTGTCCGAATTTTCCGACATTATTTGACAATGCTTGTCATCTTGTCATTGTCACATGTTATGTTGTGACATGTCTTGCATCAAGCCAGATTTTAGTACAACAACTATGCCAATATATGTATACCAGTAATTTATAGGATGAAATTTTTGAATCACTACATTTAAGCCTACATTATTGCATACGATGCATTGCGTGTTAAACTATAGCACTCGACTATATTGTTAAAAATCATTACCACGAGTTTAAAAAAAAAACTTTGACTTGGCTTTCAATCTACGATACGGCTGAACTTCGCTTTATAGGCGAGCGACTACCATCAAATCTCAATAATCCTAGCACTAGATTTTAGTTCTATAGAAAGTCTCTTATCGAATAACCTGTAGCGATTGCCATACATACATATGTATATAGCAAAAGATACAGTAACATGATATATGATATAGACAATTACGATTTAATTCTTTCTAAAATCTAACATTAACTTATTATGAAACCTATTATTAAAAATCAATAGTTCGATCCTGTAAGCCCCTAGTAGATAAATATATTTCAGACTCTCTTTAGTCCCAACCCGGTTGTAACTATTTTATGACTGCCGTCTCGGAGGCTGCTGCCTGCCTGCCCCGGGGAACCCTGCAGTTATAAAGTTCGGTGCTGTTTCATTGTGTTTTAGTACATGATTGGATAGGTGCATCTGTAACGTTAACGATGAATATATGATAAGAGGTGCAGTATTAGTGTTGTGTATTTACTAGGGGCAAAGATATTACACACTTGAAACTTATTGCATTTAAGTCTACAGGGTATGGATTTACTAGATTCTTAAAGTTCACTGTGGTAATAAAGTCACTTTTTAAGATGCATAAATTGTAAAGCTTTTCTAATTGAAGGACATTCTGAATATACAGATTAATTTCTGTAAAGACTAGATAGATTAATCAGTTATTTATTGAAAATAACATTTAGAGAGTATATGTAAATTCAAATGTTATGAGTGTTAGTATTAAATTTCGTTATTTAATAGAACATTAGCTTATGTGCCATAATAGCCGTAAGATAAGACAAAGAAATACTTTCAGCTCAACCTAAAATTGACCCTCCTTTGGTTTTTTAAAACGTTGGTAACCTTTTCAAGTAAAAGGGGGGTTTCGTGTGTTTTATATACATTTCTAAGTCGTTTAACAAATTTTCCTTATCAAGTGAAAGCAGTCACTATGGTCCATTGACACTTTCGACAGTAAGAGTATTAATCGAGGGGTGCTTGCGGGTCACCCACATCCATTCGGTATAGTAAACTTGGGGTCCTGCAAGAGATAACACTCGCCGCTGCGTTCATGTGGTGGATCGGCATTGTATAGCACATTAGATCACTCGAATCTCAAGACCCTCTGAATAAATTGTAGAAAAGAATAATGCGACAAAGAAGAAAAGTTAATTTGTGACTATCTTTTTTTGTGTACATGAGGCTCCACAAAGAACAGTCTTAATCTTCTGGAATGTATTCAAGCTTAAACAATTTATTATATAGTTATTTAATAGCCGTTTCACGTAGAACTAACAGAAGCCGCGAGTAACGCTGCAGGGTGATGTTAGTCTAAAATAAAAGTAAACCAAGTTACTCATTGTGACATCAGCTAGATGAGAGTGAAAGTTCTATTAAAATCAGTACAGCCGTTCCAGAGATTATCCGGAAAAAACAAGCATACATTTTTTTAAGTTGTTTTCTTGATGTAAGCATTGTACACAATTCCATACGCATTTAGTGAAAAGCTGTGAAATAACAAAATACACTTCAATTGTATTTGTTTATAGACCTGTTTAGTACATAAAAAACTAAGTATCTCATATGTAAAAAAAGAGTTAATTTATTCTAATTAATCAGAAGACTAAAATTGAATTATAGTAAAAGTTGAACCATCAACAATACATTTAAAACTTGACAGGTAACTAAATTGACATCAACACTTACACACACTATCACTACGAAACTATATCTAAATATAACGATCTAAAGGTCTAATCAAACGTCTATCAGTGGGCAAACCCAGCTTACTGCGAAACAAATGAGCAAATTAGTCCGTACCCGGCCTCTGACAGATCCTGATTGATTGATGACCCGCACCTAGCTTCTCTAATACACCGAATGTCTGGTGACGTTTTTCGAGGAGATTAGAATAAGCCCGGGCGATGGAACTTTAATAGGACGTATACGGATTTAGTTCCTATGGAGAAGATGATAAGGGTTGTCTTGAGTGACAAGATGACAACCGTATAATCGGTGAACTATTAATGTAAATTTACATGGCATAAAATACAAGGTAATATTTTGTAATTTATTTTTATGTAAACTTCGGAATCACTGTAATAGATAATAGAAAGTGTAATATGTACCAGACCACTACACCATTGAATAACGGAACAAGTCTGTGGATATACTAAACCACTACACATTTGAAAAAAAATGTATGTTGAAAAAAAACTAAAATTTTACTAGAATTTTTAAAGTTTTGCGTTCCATGATATATTAACAATTATTTTTACGGGAATTAACGCGATCACTTATTAAAAGATTTTACATACCTCTGATTTTGGTCTCAGGCTGACTGGCTCAGCCTGTGACCACGGACGTCGTGCGCCGCTGAGCCAGTCAGCCTGTGACCACGGCTAATGCAACCGGGTCGAAACGTCAGGCAAATCAGAGGTATGTAATACCTTTTAATAAGTGATCGCGTTAATTTCCGTAAAAGTAATTGTTAATATTTTACTAGAATTTTAAAATCGGTGATCACCACTTTTGGATTCTGCTTATGCTTTTTATCAGGCAGAGTAGTCATTTTGGCAGACTCAAATATTAAAAAAAAGAAAAAGAGCAATGTTTAATTTTGATAAACAGTCTGGTCTCAATATTTTAAAACTGTAAAATGCAAATATTGAACGTCGCTTTTGTTTGCAGCGCCTGTTGAACCCTTCATCATCATCAACAGCCTATTGCAGTCCACTGCTGGACATAGGCCTCTCCTATTTCACTTTGATCGATTTTGGGCTGCTCAGTATCATTTCCCTTAAATGAGCGTAAACAATCTCTAACGCTGAGACGAATAACGAATATTATAGTAACGGCAATAACTTATTTTATAACATTAATCAACATTTTAATTGTCTATGTTATAATTCATTCTCTACGATGTAATCGATTTCATAACGTATAGTATAAACAAAGAATCGATTACGCGATTGTTAAGCTTAATAAGAGGAAGTTCAACGTTCTGATAGCAGAATCTAATAGTAAACTGAATGGGCCAGAAATAACATAAAGAAATAGGTTAATGACTCCCTTTCAATATAATCGGGCTTCGTTTAAACGTCTTCATAGAGCTTTACAAGCTCTACGTCATACAAACACGTTTCCGTAAATATTTCTTTTAATAGCGACGGCTACTGACTCATGTGTTAATATAAGTACTTGCATTTTGACCGGGTAATGTGGACTCTCTTTTAAGCTTTTCTGATGCGGTTTTGTCTTTCTTTTATCATATTTTTATGAGTGAAAACCACCCTTTCAGGTAATAACTATCAAATTAAAGAATATTATAGAATATATATTAACGAGAGATGCTCTGCTAGATGGACTATTTAGAATACTAGCACCATAGTGCCATAGATCCAACCATAGATCAAAACACTAGTAGTAACCTAACATATTAGGTTACTACTAGTGTCTTTAAAAATTATTCGTATTTGAATGATAATACTATACACATCTTGGACTTTAAGAAAGTAGGAACCCTTCATTTTAGTGATCGCAGAGGATTCATTTTGACAAGTTCAGTAATAGATTAGGTTTGAGAACGCCAGTTCACAAAGTCAGGAGCTGATAGCCAAAAGTCTATCAGATATAATACCAAAGAGAATATTAATTACTCACCCCAAGGGGATTTTACTAATTAGTTGACAATATATTAAATTTAAATTAATTTCTGACGAAAGGATTAGCAACACGCTTAGGGTGGATAATATTACAAACAAATGTTAATATTGTCTTGTTCTAACTATATAAAAATACTAGCTGTCCCAGCAAACGTTGTTTTGCCATAACTACTAATAAATTAAAAATTAATTAAAAAACATTGTTCAGCGGACAAAATTGTGAATCTAAACCATTCCCAGATCCCCTTGAATACACATAAAAAATGTCATCAAAATCGGTCCAGTCGTTTGAGAGTAGTTCAGTGACATACACACTCACAGAAGAATTATATATATATAAAGATTATGTGAATACACAATGAGAATAAAAAGGAGATATACGTAAAACAGATGCATACAGGTAAAAAATTATGATTAAAAATCCATAAAAATTCGTAGACATGAAATTCTTTGCCTTTTCACTGTTGGTGCGAATTTTCTGTTTAGTAGCTACTGTATCACCCGACACGAGTGAATCGTAAATTAACTAAACATGTTTTGGTCCAGACACCATCCATTAAATAAGTCCTAAGGGATTTTTGAATCCGACCGCGGACACTAGCAAGCAGAAATGTACCTAATCAATCGTGAATGTTCTACATGTACAATGTAGGTATATTACACTAATCTAAAGGTCTGAAAACGGTTTTACAAACAATGAAATAAAGTCATTTCCTCCTCGACTTGTTATCGACGTAATTGTTTTCTTAGAAACTCACGAATAATACTCACGAAAACGAAGAATTTCTTAAGCATGAAAATTATACACATTTCTTATAATTCAATTTTTTTTTCACTGAGCGTGCTAAGGAAAATAATTCCATTACTGAAGCAATTTCCTTTTACTGCCAACGATTTAGCTTTACCGTCGCGTTATACCTAATGCTGGTAACAACATAGCTTCGAGAGCTGAAAACTCTTTCGAATTTACCTTTAGTATCGCGAAGTCTTTCTGCAAGATATTGTCTGCGTATATTTTAAGAAAGGGTACACGATTTTGGTTCTTATTTGTTTTAGATGAAGATTGAGTATTTTGTGTGTATAGTAGAAAGTGGACGTAAGCGGAAAGGTATTATTGGAAATTCCTAAACGTTTGGAGCGTTCAGCAGATATGGAACGTAGACGACAGTTCAGCTGCGATTGGAGGAAGTCCTGTATCGGACGTGCAGACTCGTCGTGACGATGCTATTTCTTTTGTTTTTATTTCAAAAAGAAAATGAAAGAAAACAATAAGCGTTCTAAACGGTTAACAATTGTACGTCCCGTTGTGTTTGTATTATTTTGATCTTAGAAATCAGGATTCAATGTTATAATTTTCGCCCTTATGAAATAAATAGTTTTGTATTTACTTTGTTTAACATTAAGTAATGTTTGTATACCTTGTTTCGTAGTTAACCGTACTAGGTGTACTATTAATTAAATTAATTAATTGAGATTAAGTTCTTTATTTACATGTTATGCAAACATTATTATGAAAAAGTTTAGCATATAAAAAAGAGAAAAACCACTTTATCAATGATGGAAATGTGTGGAGACTAAAGAGATAACAAAGGAAGAAATATTTGTTATAAATAAGAGAATTAATGGCTTTGGATTTCTGTATATTTCTCATGTCTGTATTTCTCTGTATACAATACTACACTTGTATTTAATCTTTATTTAAAACGATGGTGAAGGCAGAGTGAACATTTAATTAAATTATGTTTTCCTTTGTTTATGGTACGTACCAAATCGTTATACGTAAAGTGTAGTATTTAAATAAATAAAGGCATCTTGTTTAAATAATGTAAGAAAGCTTAAACAACCTACCCGATACAAGTTTTATCAACAAAACAAATTAAAGCAGTAAAAGTGACTTAATAAAACACAAAATTACTACAATTCCAATGATACTCAAACTTTCTTATAAAACCACATCAATTTAATGACTCGCTATTACAAACAAATTTAACACACCTTAGTAATTTTGCAAATTAGTAATTTAAAATTCATAACGCGAAACCGCCATAATCGCAGTTCACAAACGAACTACAGTTAAGTAGAAACTCGCATAAAACAAAGTGTCGGTTATAACATTAATAACGGGGAGCAACAAAAACCCAACCCTTCTTGTTTATCCCTCGCGCGGCACATCCGCTTTGTCTCTTTGATGAAACACATAAAGTAAATATTCCGGGCGTTGTCTACGCTTTTTATTTCGCGCCATCCTTGTCGTAATGCCCATTTACAAATGTATGAATGTTGATTCTATTTTTCTGTGAAAATATTAGGAAGAAATTTTCTTTCATCCAGAATAAGCTAAACGTAATTCTAGTAAAGAACGTACCTTTACTGAAAGCCTAAGTAAACCTCCACTTAGATTCTCAAGAACAATTGTGTTATAGTACTTTTGTTACGCAATAACATTATTGTTTTCACTTACTAAAGAACTGAAGTAGGATAAATTGTTTTGCCTACAAGTTTGTTAGGGTAGCTGACAAACACAACTGGGCTTATAATTTATTGGCAAAACATTTAAACTATTAAGTACACCATATAATTTATTGCTCTGGAAGGGTTTCGAAATCAGAATGTTTGTTAATACTGGGTAACGTATCACGACGTATCACGAAGTTTTGTAGAACTGAAGTCGGTGACGCGATCGTTACAAACTTTATATATTACTAACTAGCTGAACCCCGCGGTGTTACCCGCGGCTATTGTTGTACCGCGAGTAGCGCCGCGGGACAAAGTTAGTCTAAAAAAAAGTAGCCTTAGTTACTCCCGGGATCATCAGCTACCTTCCAGTGAAAGTCCCGTCAAAATCTGTCCAGCCATTCCAGAGATTACCCGGAACAAACAGACAGACAGACAGACAGACAGACAGACAGACTGGTAACGCCACCTGTCGATGATGACAGGAAGAC
Source organism: Spilosoma lubricipeda (assembly GCA_905220595.1). Classification (NCBI taxonomy): domain Eukaryota; kingdom Metazoa; phylum Arthropoda; class Insecta; order Lepidoptera; family Erebidae; genus Spilosoma; species Spilosoma lubricipeda. The sequence continues at coordinate 8,888,845 of HG992285.1, read as the reverse complement.
TGTTAGTTTGTTAAAAGTTCCGCTAGCTGAGGCTGTCGACACCCATTTCTACCCGCATCCTTGATAATTATTCCCGCATCGCACGCACACCGCAAGAAGAAATAGTCAAGTTGTTCGCGAAGAGACGCCCGGACGCTTTGCTCACCGCTTGTCGAGTTCTACACCAGTTGTGGACTCCGCCACCGCGTCTTATATAGACAATAGAACCGCAGTAAAATAGTTTAATAACGAACCCGCCTAATTCGCTGAGTGCAATCGTGCCTTGCCGGCAAGCTAGGGACGTTTATTCTACACCGAACACGCGTCGCCATCGTGATTCGCAAGCCACACCACGGTACGAGGAGCCAGGCCGCCTGATCAGGCCGCCAGGTCTGGACTGCAGCTCAAGATCACCAGAGGTAAGCGTGCTTCCATATTCTCCTACCCACCTAACCTATCCGGCAGCCGCAAAGTACTCAGCCAGTTTTCAGGCAGTGCACAGTCACTGAAGATATACTCGCTCCCGCCTTATGTGCTAGCGCTCACTAATTCTTTGGCCAAGCCAGTTGGCGCTACCACAGACAAAAAATTTTTTTGCCACATTTTTGGTATATGTACCGTGTATACATGCATAAGCATTTAGTAAAAAGCGGTTATTTTAATATTATAAACAGACACTCCAATTTCATTTATTTGTATAGATTCTGCATGCTTACAACTTACATTTATTGACTAGCTGAACCCCGCGGTGTTACCCGCGGCTATTGCTGTACTGCGAATAACGCCGCGGGACAAAGTTAGTCTAAAAAAGTAGCCTGAAAAGTGAAAGTCCCGTCAAAATCCGTCCAGCCGTTCCAGAGATTATCCGGAACAAACAGACAGACACACAGACAAAAAATTTTTAAACTACATTTTTGTTATATGTATCGTGTATACATACATATGCATTGATTAATAAGCTGTTATATTAATGTTACAAACAGACTCTCCAATTTTATTTATTTGTATAGATGTATAGATTACATTTACGTTAATGTAGTAAGGTCGATATGTAAGTAATTTTTACGGTCTTCTTTTTAAATTATTTACTGAAATAAATGTTCATGAATTTAGTATTTAAATGTATAATGAGTTGTGTCACTACTAATTTATTTAGTTAAATTTCTCAAATCGTCAGTTTTCTTGTTTAGTGCTGCTTTGCTTTAAAATAAATATTTATACACCTAATTTGATCAACCAACATTTCAACAAAATTTGGTCGTATTAAGCAATTCAATACCCTTGCGAAACTAATTAAGCTATTATTTATGCTTTTACCTGCTCGTATGGTTCTATCGTTCCTACCCAGCTATAAACTAGTACAAGTAGTACTAAAGTGTAACCAATTTCTATCGAAATCTGCTGTACTATGTCTCTTTAAAGGCATAGTTACAGAAAACTTTACGAGGAACATCCACCTCTATAAAACTTCGTACATCCACATCTCTGGCCATTCATTGCGGTTCCCGTGATTTATTAGTCGAATAGGCTCTACACAAAAAGCGAGGCGTCCATCGTAAGCCGTTTCCCTTTCGCAAGTCCTTGTGGATTTCCACAACGTGATATCTAACGTTTTTATTACTACTTTCGAGTAACAGTTTGAATAAAACGTTTGCAAGAAAATGGATTACGTTTCTGGTTTTTGCCTTGTTATAAAATGTAGTCTTTTGTTATGGTTGCTGAAATGTACATCTTTATTTTATTTGTTTTACTCATCAGGCTTATGACTGCTCACCAGATCTTTTAAAGTAAGAAATATGTTCATTGCTTATTTCATAGAAAAAAGAGGTGAAAACATTACATTTCTTCTTGATATACACTCACAGAATTCCGGCGGATTTTCTGTTTGTAACAATGTTCTTAAACAATACTTACAGTACTTTCGTTGAAACTTCTGCGATTCATTTGCAACCATGGCTACATGGGATACATCATTTCATGCTATTTTCTTTTTCTATACCACATTAGGATTTTTTTTTTTATACCAAAATGACTCTACTCTGCCTGATGGAAAGCATAAATAGAATCCAAAAGTGGTGGTCATTGTCCTCTACGTGAACGTGGACCGAGCATTTAATATAGCATAGTGACCCCCACTATGGCGGCCTAGTAAGATGCTTTTTCACGCCCCGTTTAAAGGACCCGGGATCATAATGGGATGGGAACATGTGCGGTGGTAGTGAGTTCCATGTTTTAATCCCTTACTTTACAAACATATATCAAATGAACACAAAGAACACCCATACTTAGCACAAAAATTTGCGGATCAAAAAAAGTGTTGTCGCATGTGATTTTTGAACTAACAACACTCAGAACAGTTGGGCGGCGAATTGCCATCCTAAACTACTACGCCATATATGAAGTAAATTTTTGTTACTGGCGTTTTTTCTGGGTTTATTTAAATGATTTTAAATTACCGACGTAATTAAATTTATTTGGATTTTTTTAACTGTACACGCAATATTGAAAGATTACTTAGGATTTTCTCAGGTAAGCTAGTAATAAAACTAGTAACTGTCCAAGTCAAATATTGCATAACATTAAGTAATAATCATACGTTATTCTTGATCAAAATTAAGTCTAGAACCTACGTCCATCGTATGTTAATGATAGCACATTACGTCATAAACAATGAAATAATACTTTTGTTATCCTAAAAATCAACAATCATAATAATAATGTTTAAAGTGACGGGCGAAGAGTAACATGGGTTAAATTTAAATTTCAGCTAGAGCGAGTGCGTTTAATCCACATTATAAACCAAATTTCTGCTTTCCAATATACGACAATGTATTTCTGGATTGACGGGCGTGAAATTAACATCAACGAAAATCTGAGCGGAAAGTACGTGATGGACATACTTTATGAAATATACATATGACAACTTGTGATTATAAATACATATGTGCATGTGTATTTTTGTGTGTGATGAGCTCGTATGTGTGCGTGTCGAACGTGCTGGTCGGCTAATAAAGATAATCAAATTTGGTAGATGAGTGAGCCATGCATTGCAAATTGAAAATTTATGGTATTTGGTTTCAAAAAACTTTATTCGTCATTTAAAAAGGTTTTTATTTATGACATGACCGATGTAGTTTGACTTATCATTTTAAACCTTCGTGGTTTTTACCAGGCTTTTTTATGATATTTTACACCTACTTGCTAAATACGCAATTTTTAAACTTGTTTATCTATTGCTACCTAGTTTTATAAATAGTTTTTTCTAGTAACATTAAATTATGTAATGCGATCGGAGAGTCGTGCGATTACATCGATATTGACTAGTAAAATTTCAACAAAAAAAAACCGACTTCAGGAATGACCAAATTAAAATAGGCAAGCACAAGCTTTCAAATAAAACAAATAACAAATGCACTAGTCGCCCCTACGAATTTCGAAGGTTCACCTCGATTCCTCTGGGATGACATCATCAGATCTTTTTGTCCTTATCATGGTATCACCGTTGCAATATCTCCTTTCGATTATTTTTCGATTATCCGCGAACAGACAAAAATAGTATACATCATACATTTCAATCGCGCGAAGCATTAACGGAATACGCGCATCCTGGAATCATCAGGATTCCTACTGAGGAGGGGTCATCTGCAAGCAGTAGAAGGCCCGAAGGGTTCCTGGTTTTCTTTTCTAGTGTACATCTAGTTCCCCTGATACTAGCATCTGAGACGGCGTGCAGTTTTTGGTCGGTTCGAGTATCATACGATAACGCAGAACACAATAATCTGTCTGTTTGACTAACTGATAAAAAGATGGGTTGATATGAAAATATATTACAAATGCAAAGTTTTCTAAAAATTTTCGAGGGTTCACGTCAACAAGAAAAAGTTTCAGAAAACTATAACCCGACTATGTAAAACTTTCAAAAAGCCTCGTTCACTAAAATCGGTTCAGTAATTTAGCTGCTACACGGTAGAACATTCAAAAACACACGGACTACTAAACTATTACCCTTCCTTATCGCTTCGTCATAGCCGTGTTAAAATTGTTCTTCGAATCTAAATCTATCGTGCAGTAAGGAATTATTTAACCTGCAAATCAAACTCTTAACGACAAATTGTATAATGATTATAAGAATGACGCAACTGAGCCATTAGTCATTTATCATGCCACACAGCAACTAAATGGAGTACCTAACCTACAAACGCCACAATAACGTCACTGTCGGTTTTAATAATGACATTAGTGGAGCCGTCTAGGCGCTTAGTCATGCACAAAGGGGTTCCCTTGTCCTTTTGACGTCCCTTATCTAGTAACACACTGGGTAATTATAAGAATTTAGAGATGTCTGTAAATATTTGCGCAAATGAAATGAATGAATGACCAATTGACAAATGAGGACGTTTAAGAAAAGGACCTTATTTGTCAAGAATTTTAATCGTAGTTATCTGAAAGTAATTTAGCATTCCTCTCAATTTCCGGTATCTTATTTTTTGAGTTTAGTTTTAAATGTTATAAATTTAAAAACATCTTTTGAGAGTAATAAGTTTTAAATATGAAACAGTAATGAAAATGATATGTATATTATTTAAGTTTATTTATTCATACCATATCATGTAGGACTAAAAGACTTAATAAAAGCGACTGTGAGACTCCTTCCTCCAACAGATCGGACTACTTTGAAAGTAGCATCAGCCCATCAATTGTAACAATGATGTCACATTTGATTGGCTGATCCGGTCAAAGTACAAACGATGGGATTCCCGAACCGTGATTGCTACTTCAAGGCACTGACCTGCTATTACTACGTAGTAATAAGAGCTTAATGATTCAGGGAAATTTCATAGTTATCGTGGCACTAACAGATCAATAAATAATTTCGTTTGCATCACAATAAAGAAAAGACAAAATTTTATATTTTACTTACGAAAGTCTTATTATTAAGAAGGGACTTTGTAACTATCCTGACGGTGGTGAACGATTCAGTCGCTAATATTTTACAATTCAAATCTGTACAATTTTTATATCTATAGTACCTAACATTACAATTATCAGATCTATATTTTTGGAACATAAGTCTATATGCAAAATTGACGCTGTACATATACATAAAATATGTATTTTGTAATTAAATGTATTATTAAATTAGAGTATTCAAATGAAATGTACATAAAATTCAATAAGACGTACACATTTGGTACAAAACGAAGCTGAGTAAAACTATCTTACAACAAATAAACATGTTTAATAACAACATGCAATAAATAAATCTAAAAATAGGAGCTTGGTGATAATTTGCGTAAACATGTGATAAAAAACACGATAACTATTTAAACCAATGACTTTAATACATTATAATATAACTATGAAATTATTTCACTTCACTTTTGAATTTTAGCAGTTCATTGTCTTAAACATCAACTTCAACTAACTTCATTTAACGGTGTCCATTCTTATCAACAAGTCTGATGTTAAAATTCTTTCAACGAGCTTCAAAGACAGTACTGCGCAATCTGTCACAATATAAACACTAATAACTACATACAGTTTTTGCTTGGTTACAATCTTCAGATATTAACCAAACTTCACTATAAGATTTGCTTAAACGTAGATCTCCACTTCAAAGTTCAATGGATGGTGCCTTTGACTTTTCATCCTCACTGTCACGTAAGACTGTCCCACACCACCATCCGTGATATTTGCGGTGGCGTGAGAGAAGTCATTGTCTATGACTGCTACACCCTGAAAGAAAAAGTAACTTTATTAATATCGTTTATCATTTTTACTCTCTGTTTGGTGACGGATTAAAAATACGGGACTCTCATCACCCCGATTCGTGTCGTGGGTGTCGTAAGAACCGACAAGGGAACAAACTATGCAGGATAATATTACTGCTAAGAATGGAAAAACTTGAAACGAAGCCTATACCAACCTGTCTGGCCAGTATGGCAGTAGGCAAAAACCATATTTCCAAGGGGAGAGATGGTTTTTGATTGAGGTTGTAAAACGCTTGTGCGAGTTTGCATGGTGACAGCTGATGACTCGACTGTCTAATATAACAGACTGGTAATATGTTTGTACATTCCTATCTCTATGGTTTATACTGTATAGCACGCGGCATAGCATTAACCTATATTTTTATGACTTGCTTATTGTGATAAGCATTTTTTTACATCTTTTCATCGCGCATTTTACTTTAAAGAGCAAAAAGGTTCATTTCGGGTGAGCTTAAATAACTGTTTGTTTATAGTTTTGAGTTTTCACTTTTTTATGGTATAGGGGGCAAACGAGCAGACGAATCACCTGATGGGAAGCGATGCCGACCTTTGAGGGATGGGGAAGGAGATGTCGAGAGGGGTTGAGGTATGGGCCTCCGGTATCCTCACTTACTCGATGAAACACAGCGCAAGCGTTATTTTACACCGGTTTTCTGTGAGGCCGTGGTATTACTCCGGTCGAGCCGGCCTATTCATGCCTAAGCGTTGCTCTTCCACGGTAAGTGTCGGCAGTCCTCATTTGTTTTTTTTAATTTAACCTTACACAAAATGTAAAAAAGAAAACACGATTTGTGTTATTTAGATTAAATTCGTTGCAAACGTAATAACATAATTTTGTAACAAAACAATAATGCTAATATTTTAAAATAATCATGAAAAAATACCAATAAAGTGGTATAATGGTTTTCTTTATGGTCTAATCTTCGAATAATGGCATAAATACAGCAATACTCACTTTCAGTGGTTTTATCTTTAAGATACATTGCAATAACGTGACTTAAAACCGAATTTTAACTACTGAGAATACGAGACATTCCAACATATTTATTTCAGTCTCATTTTAAGTATTCGACTAAGAGTGATAGACTGACAAAAAATAGTTAATGCACCGTCAGAACAGTACACCAATGAAAGCGTAAGTAACTTGTCGACGTTCGAAGCCGGGATATTTACTCTGCTAATGGTGCAACCACTATCCGTTACTTTTTGTTGTCTGCTTTTTATGTAAATACAGTATCAATCTCAGAGGTATTATATTAATAAAGAGAAACCAATTAAATCGAAAACTTACGAGTATTTAAGCACCGTGACAGAAAGAATTTCTATTATGAAAAAGTTTAAAATCTATAACAAGCTACGTAATTCTTTTTAAAAAAATTGTATGTATTCCATGTTACGCGGGCCATTATTGCAAATTAATTGACATCTTATTCATTTAAATCGGTAAGTAGTTAAGGTGAAATAAACAAATATACATCCTACTTCTACTAATATTATAAATGCGAAAGTTTGTAAGGATGAATGGATGTTTGGATGGATGTTTGTTACTCTTTCACGCAAAAACTACTGAACGGATTTGGATGAAACTTTACACTACTATAGCTTATACATCAGAATAACACATAGGCTACTGTTTGCCGCGATAACCGACATATACGCGGGCGGAGCCGCGGACAACAAGTAGTACATAATATATGCATACACATACATAGACTGTTAAAACTATTTTCCTTTTTTGGCTTGACCGTAGTCGGGTGAATATATAAATATGTAGATCCGTCAATTTACAAAAAAAACACTAAACAAATACATAAAATCAAAAAAGATAAAGAATAACTTAGCTTTCGATAATAAATGTTAAAAGTCCACCGCAGGACATAGGCCTCTCTTTAGCAAAAGGCTTAACTAATTAATATATTAATATTAAACGCCCTAACTACTAAACCGATTTTATTGAATAAAGGTGTCAATAGATTCGCAATAACGACCCGGGTAACATGGCATACATAGAATAAAAAAAAAGGTATTCTAATTTTAATTTACAAACATTTAAACAGCAAAGATGGCACGCTTATTTCAAGAACAGTAAAATATTAAGTTGATTAATGTTATTCGTGCATTCCATAGATAGTATTATGGAATGCATTTAAATCGGTAAGTAGGATTGCATTTTTTTATGATTATAATGTTAACTAAACATACAAACTTGATGAATAAAATTTATATAAATATGTATCTGTTGCATAATCGTCGCTACAAATGTTGATTGGCATTTTATATATTTCGCCTTTTAGATCTTCCATGGAATTTTCTTTATACACCTAAGGCGTTGAGTATAATTAAAGTTAAAGTGGAATGTAAAATAAACAATGTATACTACGTTTATATAAATTTTACATTGAAATATGTAAATTTGGTACTTATATTTCAAGTGCGTTTAATGTTTAAAATGTTTGTTTTTTTTGTCATAATAATTATATAAATAAATATTTAGGGCATCTGACATACAATGTATTTAGCTTCAAATTAAGCAGAGCTCGTATTAACAGAGAGATTAGTTGATAGAATACGTAAATACTTTAATTTTGTAAATACAAACATTTTATGCGTAGAAAACACCCTAACTTTAAATAAAAAAATTGCAGATTATACAACCATTTGGCCCGATCCGGGAATCTAACCCAAGACCTCAAGCTAATGATTGCTTTCTTTCCTAAATTTTTCTTTGTTATATTCAAATTACTTAATATTAAAAATTGTGTAACTAAAGTGTTAAAGTTCACAGTATAAAGAACTTTTTATCGTTAAAAGACTTTTACGGTAAAAAGTTAGTCTTTAAAGTTAGATCTTTTACTCTGACAGTACCTACTTCAACGATGGCTATTTCAAGCTATCTATTTTATTGGAGTGAATGACACTATTATATACGATACTGCAGTTATTACTTGAAGCAAATTATACTAGATACATTTACTTAGAACTTATATTATAACATTATAAGAAATAATTATATAATAATAAATTAATAAATAATTTATTTTTGAAGTGAAATCTTCTTCAGCGCCGTTGTGCACATTAGCAAAATTTTTATTTTTGGATGGGTCAAAAAAGTTAAACTCGCGTCAGGACGCGATTGAATATTCGTAGGTGGCGACGACGGCGGGTCAACAACGCCGTCACTTTGAATAAAAACATTGTTGTTTCTCATATATGTTTAATGTTTGTAAATAAATAAAGCAAATTTTGCATACAGTATTTTTGAAACTACTAAATCCCTTACAACTTTTGTTTATAGTTTTGAGTTTTCACTTCTATCGGCAGTCCTCATGAAATTCTTTCAGTGTTAGATAGCCCATTTATCGAGGAAGGCTATAGGCTATACATCATCACGCTAAGACCCATAGGAGCTGAGCACCTATGAAGAATGTTACAAAAACGGGGGAAAATTATCACGACACGGGCAATGGTAGACGCAAACGAGGTTGCGTGTGTCGACTAGTAATAGATATTTGGGTTAATAAAATCGATTCACTTGTATTTAAAAATTTCGCATTCGAGCACCAACAGACATAAAATTATGCAATGTAAACAAATATCTGCTCATTACTGGGCCGCGCGTCGAAAACTTAACTGTAGCGCCTGAACCTGAACCTTTATATTGGTACCAGGCGCACTCCGCGGTATAATTTGCGATGTTAATTGTAAAACATAACATCACATTTGTGTGTTCTACCAAAGAAGCTCTTCAACTTTTTCATATTAGTATACAAGTTGTTGCCCGCGGCTCTGGGGTTATCGCGGCAAATAGTAGCCCATGTGATATTCTGATGTATAAGTTATATTACTGTAAAGTTTCATCCAAATCCGTTCTGTAGTTTTTGCGTGAAAGAGTAACAAACATTCATCCATCCATACTTACAAACTTTCGCGTTTATAATATTAGTAGAATGTAGATTCTGTAGAATATTCTTCTTTTAATCTGTTTTTATTTGTGTAACTATACACACCAACCAACACACGTATAAGTCATCGTTAACAATTATTATCTTAATAGCTAAAATACTAAAAAAGTAGCTGCTTGAAACAATGTCAAGGATTTTTTGTTTTCAGTTTTTTCCTTTTTAACTGTTTTTTTTTTTCAATTGTGTTGATAACAATAACCCGGAAGAAAAAGAACGAAACATTACCGAGTACCTAATCCGTATAAATATTATTTTTAAATTGTAGTATTAATATTGTAAGTTATTTATTAAATTATTATTTTGTTGTTTATGTTAGATAAATTCTTGTTCAATATGTTAATGTGAAAAAAGTATCATTTCATTATGTAATCAAAACTCTTTCGTATAAATTATGGAAATTCTGCAATAAATCAATTTAACATCTAAGTTAAATCTAAAGAGTGACTGTATTGAATAAGAAAAAATTATGTAACTAAGGAAATTTAGATACAAAGGTGTATTTTGTTAGCAAATATTTTGTGACACACATACCTACATACAATAGTTATAAGTGTAAATGTGTGTAGGTAATTTATACAAAATGCTGACGTATTATGAATTATGAACATTGTTCTTGAATAAATCAATTGTAAGGTAAACCACTGTGACGTTAGTCGGTCGGTCAAAGTACATTTAAATATAAAAATATTTCTACTTTGAACACGTTCGAGAAATGTAAAACTTGATTTACGATTTGATTGTTCGTGTTTTAGTTGGTTTTAGTTTACGAACGAAATAGTTTAGCCGACCTAAATATAAATATATACTGAGATGAATCACGTTTATTTAAACCGCTTCTGTATTACAAAACATAAATTAAAAAATATTACGAAATACAATACAAAGAATTAAACCAATGTAACTTACTTTTATAGTCCTATTTTCCGGGTCTTTATACGTCAAACTTTTAATTCTCTTCTTGAATGGTATCGCGAAGTCTTTTACCCTTTGGTGGAAGACCATCTTCCTGTGAACGGTATCACCGACGATCATATCGAAGGACACACACACGCACAGCAAACACGAGACAACAATTAATAAGAATACCAAACGCATGACGACTTTACTTTACATAGTTGCACAAATAATGTACAGCGTATGCGACTGATGGCCGTTGAATGAACGATAACCTCTCGCAACGATAATGCGGTAGCGTCCACACAATAACAACTTCAGATCGCATTAACCTTATACATTTGCTAAAATGACCCGTCTTTACTTAATGAGTTCACTCGTTACCAAATGATGTTTGACTAACAAAACATTATGATATCTGGCGCTAGGTCCATTTAGTTTGGTTTGTTTAGGAACAGGAACAATAGATGATTGACATTGTTTTCACTGTTCGGTCTGTTATTGTTGATGAGTGACTTGTATTTTGGCAATCAAATTATGTCTTTAATATTTATGTTTACGATTAACTAACCCAGCAAAGATTGGTATGCAATATGAGATATCTGTACCATATTAAGAAAAGTGGAGCAGAGGCGGTAAGAGGTTTAAAAATACTCAATGACCAATTTTCATACCCACCAAAAAAAATTATCGATCAAGCCGTTTCACAAGAATATGACCACAAATACCGTGAAACTAGATATTAAAATTTTATAGATAGATGGAAAGATTACAAAAAGGGGTGACAATACTTTTTACATATTTTAAGTAACGAAAATGAAAGTTTCTGTCATGGTAGGAATAACAATATATGATAAAAATACTTTAACAGTCCTCTAGTATACTCAAAAAATCTTTGGGTAAGTGACAAGGTAATTGCAAGGCATTAGTTTTGCCTTTAGTGCTGACATTTATAACGAACTGCACTTGAAATCAAGTTGTTTTTAACAGTCTCTTATGACTCATCGCTGAAAGGGACTAGTTTAACCTTTAAATGGTATACCTACCTTTATACATATACCTATTGTCCGCGGCCGAAAATAGCCTATGTCCTTTCTCAAGAATGAAAGTATCTCCATGAAAATTGTTATTGAAATCGATGCAGTGGTTTAGTCCTGAAAGCGTGACAGACAGACAGAGCTACTTTCCAATTTATTAGTATAGATGTACAGATCAGTAATAAAGAAGGCGTATCCGGTAAGTAACGACGGCGCGGTCATTACCTGGATGGGTGACCGCTGGTGACATGATACCATGAGCGTTTTCGTGATACGAAGGTCACGTTAAGCAGTCGGTCCCGGTTATTATCTTAGGATAACAGTCGTGAAGCTTAGTTGGAGGCCTTTGGACGGCTCAAAAACATCCAACGGCAAGATACGTCACAACGTTGTCTTGCCAGTCCCCAACCTGCACTTGGCCACCGTGGGAGCGTATGGCCTTAACCCTCTTCTGAGAGGAGACACGAGCCTAGCAGTGGGACATTATGGGTTGTGGATGATGATCCGTTACAAGTGGACTTTTGTCTACAGTTCGTCTTTTTTATTACTATGTATTTCTTGTTGTGTGTCGTGCAATGCGAAAGGCATATGTTCAGCAGTGGACTTCAATAGGCTGATGATATTGATGATGATGAAATATTCTGTTAAAGACAATGCTCTAGTAAAACGTAAAACTTATATCAGTACAATGGTAGTATAGTTCCCGGCACGTAACTTGGCAAGAGTCGTTAGATGCGCAGAAGTCATATTTTAGGTCCCTTTGGTACGCGCGCGGGACGCGGCGTGTGTGGCAGCGCCGAACCGAGCGCGCGATTGGTGCATCCGTAAACCCTTGCCCCTCGCATTGTGTTTACGTCCCGTTCGCCCCCGAATGCACTTGCGTGCACGAAAGTTTGTTTGTTTTAAATTTTTGTTATTGTTATATATTTATTTTAATTAATTGAATTTATAATTTTTTTAATTTAATTTATTTTAAAAAGTATATATGTATTTGTATCAGTTGTCTAGTACCCATAATACAAGCTCTGCTTAGTTTGGGACTAGATGGCCTTGTGTGTTAGATGTCCGAAATATTTATTATTATTATTTATTTTTGTTATGAATTGTTGTTATTGTTGTTGTTTTATGAAAATCCACGTCCTTCCACCAGCTCAAGTGGTACTTTCAATTTGATGCCAGGGATAGGATATTTAAGTGATAGTGACGAGACTACTCGACTTTATTTTTAAATAAAAGAATACTTTTAAATTCATATATTTTATTTCTAACACCTAATAAATATCATGAATTCTGTTTGTTCCTTATAAACAGACATGATTAAAATTAAATGAGGGTAACTTTTTTGTGTCACTAAGTGTACGATGCGCGAACTTACCCCCACTATGCCAAATCCTTGCCAAGTTACGTGCCGGGGACTATACATATATATAAAAATCAGCGCAGTGGTATAGTCGTGAAAGCGTTACCGACAGACAGTTATTTTCGAATTTATAATATTAGTATGGATAGTGCTATTACATAATATAATATATATATAATTATATAACACACTACTATAATACGTAAGAATTGCCTCACAAATTATAGTTTTAGTTCTGTAACTTATCTGGAACGTTCTGGAATGTCCGTTAATCTTATTTGGAATGTCTTGTTTTCTTGATAAACAAAACGATTAATCATCTCATCACTTAAAAACCTTGACAAGAAAATTTGATAAACTTTCCACCATAAATTGATGAATGTAATTTTTGTTACTACCCACTCACGAAAAAGTTAAAATAGCTTTACGAAAGTTGTTCCACAGTTTGTCTGATAATTGCACGTGTCAACTCTGCTTCTCACAAAATTATTGGTTTGGAGCAGAATTATTATTGTTCTTGAATGTTACAAGTACGTTAATTCTTTTTTGACTGCCTCGTTGGTCTAGCGGTTGGCGTGTGCGACTGCTGATCATGAGGTCTCGGGTTCGAGTCCCGGGTCGGACCAAATGTTTGTATGATCTACAAATATTTGTTTCGGAGTTTGCGTGTTTTGTATGTATAATATGTATATATTTACAAAAAAAAACGTATATATGTATTTATATCAGTTGTCTAGTACCCATAACACAAGCTCTGCTTAGCTTGGGACTAGATGGCGTTGTGTGTTAGATGTCCGAAATATTTATTTATTTATTTATTTTATTCGCGACGGTACATACATACTTTGTTTTATCGTCTTTGTGTCATTGTCTAACCATCTAAACATGAAGTAAAAATTATACTAAGGAAAAATGGGAAGTTCGGTTATACATACCGACTTCTTTGTAGTACTTCGTTCCCTAACGTCGCCGCGTCGGTGTACAATTTAAAAATCTGTAGTGTACAAAATGTTTTAGGTATTAATAAAGAAAAAAATACATACACCTAGATCTTCCTAATCCTCATGCAATATATTGTTCCAATACAAGTTATCTAACTTTCAGTACCAATTAGTACCTAGTACCAATTGCAAGCAGAAAAAAATTAAACGATTAAAAAGTTTACGTTTTCATCAATGATTGATGAAGGTGATTTGGGGTAATCAAGGTGAAGGCGAGTGTTCTCACAAAGTTCTGAAAAGCGAGTAAACGATTTATTTGTACGTGGTAGGAAGCGATAGATCGAAATAATTGCCCACAAAAATGTAAATAAAACATAAATAATATACAATTTCCCGTTTCAAGTAAAAGGCAACGAAGTAGAATTGATGCACGGCTTGTTTTGAATAATAACTGGTAAGGGTTAAATAATCACTCTAATTTAGATTAATTGCTCGTCTGTCCGCCCTTGCAGGTGTTATTTGAGTAAAATTAAGCAAGTCAGTTGTATCCATAAATCACATTAATTTAGAAGAATTTTTATAGATACTGCAAGTATCTTTTTAGAAATTAATGTATTATTAAGGGTTTAGTTTAATTGGAATAATAATTTTTTCAAATATAAAATAACTTATAATTAACGTTAAATATGATAGAGAATTATGGGTATATTTAGGACAATCCAGTGTTAAGAATAGTGGTTAGGATCAAGTTTTCACAAGGTATAGAATATTAAAGGTAGCAGCTGGATGCGGAAGGCAGAGGACCGGGAGAAATGGCGCCATGAAGCAGGCTTATGTCCAGCAGTGGACATCAGTGGGCTGAAGTGATGATAGAATATTAAATACTCTTTCCACAGTTTTTAAGCCCAAACAGCTTAGGGTGATTATCATTGGTACTAAAAAAACATACAAATTCTTAAATGATTTTACTACAAGACAACTTTTAAAATACTATAACCCAACAACATAAATTTTTTTTATAAAATTTACATAGCACCTGAAACCTGAACCTGAACCATTTGTACGATTTCCCTCCCACTATGATCCTGGGTCCTTTAAGCGGGGCGTGAAAAAGCATCTCACCAAGCCGCCATAGTGCGGATCACCATGCTGCCTTGTGCTTATTCGCAATGAGTATGGCGACCACCACTCTTGGATTCTGCTCATGCTTTCCATCAGGCAGGGTAGAGTCATTTCAGTTGCTGAATATAAGAAAAAAAAACGAATCTATTGACACATCATTCATTAAAATCGGTAGTCTAGTTTAAGCGCTACGATAGATAGATACGATAGAAACGTACACAGATTGTGTAACTATCATCTTTCCTTTTGGCTTCGCCATAGTCGTATGAAAATGCTTCCAAGAGTTCCACTAACCACGATAACTTTTTACAAAGACTATCGAAGCTTTCCCGTGTAGTCTATTACATATTCATGCAGAAACTATTATCTGTTGTCTAGAACGTGACTGGCTATTTCGCTTAAGGGGATTTAGCGGGGAATCCTGGTCTCATAACTGATTCTATCGATATAGCTTCTGAGAATGGCCTTTGGTATTACCCGGTCTATTTATGAATACTGTTATATGTTTCGTCTACGTGCTACCCTGTCTAGGGTTGGTTTCGGATTTTATCCGAATAATATTCTACTCCTATCTACTGTAATGGTACGGCCTGCTTTTGTGAGGATCTATAAAATATTTACTTGTTGTTCGAGTTGTTTAACCATACTAGTTAGCGCTAAAAAATATCAAATATAAAATGTATAGCTAAAGGGAATTAATTACAGAAGGTATTTCGAAGTATGTTGAAACGGCATGTCTAAATAAAACTGTTGAATGTTTGATAAGTTTTCTTCATTAACATCCCTTATTTTCTCCTCGTCTGAACACGTGCTTCTTACAAAGGAGATTTAAGTTATCTTCATCATCAGCATATAAGAGTCCAGTACTGGACAAAGGCCTTTACTATAGAGATATCTTATTTGCCTTTTATTTACTGCTGTGCAGCAAGCAACAAAATTACAGAACTCGTGTAACAGGTATAACCTGACCTTGGCTTTGTTCCCTTTTTATCTACCTTGCAGTTAACTTCAAGTTAAAGTAGTTTCTTACTTTTTTCATCTACTCTTTAAAGCACCTAATAATCGACAATAGGAAAATGTGTCAATTCTTCATTTTAGTCGTTATTTGTGAGTTCTTATTGTCATGTATGTATGTGTGAAGAAAAAAGTAACAGACTGTTTTGTATCGGAAAAAGAGGCTCCATTCGGTGGTTCGTGTTGCACTATGTTGGAAAGGTTTTACGTTACTGTAACTTGTTCAGAATGGTTAGTTTAATAGTTACCGTAAAATTACAGTAAAACTAAATTTTATTCCCTCAGATGACTATTTTAACATTTAACAAGACTTAATTTGATGTGGCTTTGGTTTGACGTATAAATTGAGCTTTAAGGATGTTAAGGTTGAAAATAACACAAACTCGTTGCTTTAAATCAAATAACGTTTATGATTTATTCATAAACGTTATCTTTATTTTATTTTATAGTTTATCGAGTCTTCTTTATTTTAAACTGTTACATTACTTTTTTCTTTCAACCCTTAAATTTTTAACTATCCTACAGACTTTTTACATAAGTCACATTTAAATATCCGGAGAACAGTTTGATAGATTTAAGCAAAGTTAACACAATATAAAGTTTATTGTTAAAAATTATGATAATAAGTGAAAAGAATATGATATTTACTAAACAGATACAGTATCATTATCCCACATGAGTATCAGTAAAACAGGTTAGTGATATACTGAAAAACAACTAACACGACGCGGATAGTGCGGGGAAATCCCGTCTAAAATCAGAAAATCCCCACTGTAAATAAAGGGGTGAATAAACGAAGCCGGAGCGACTGTTGCTACAACGATTCTTTTTTCATTGGACTGTGATATATTCCAGCAATCTGATGGATTTGAATTTTGTTTTTTTGTGAAAAACTCCGTGTTTGTTTGCTGTGATGTTTTTTACGTGGCAAGGTTTGCCTGGTATGTTACAATTAATACTTACATTCATACAAACAAACAAAGTAAAAATGAAAGCTATAAAAACACATTGCCGAAAATGCTTACAATTTTACAGCAAAATTTTCTTCATCAAGCATTCTTTAGAGGGACATTTATTTGTAAGTACGCACGTCAAGTACCTACATTTTGTTATCCTCTTAATGATATATTAAGAGTAATAAATAATTATAGATATAATTTTTTACATGCACTTTTACATGCATGGATTTCGTTTTGATACTTTTCAATTGTACGATGATTTCTTCATGCTATCAAAAATATCTTTACTTTGTACCACATATGACGTATACAAGAATAGCCTTATCAACCTTATTCATAACGACCTCATTTTTTCTCGAAGCGTTTCACCACATTGAGCGATTTGAATAATGTCTTTGGAGGCGGAATTATGATAAGGCATTCGATTCCAAAGGTTTGTATAGCTAATGGAATTTGCGAGCTTTGAACACGATCAGATCAGCTAATGATATTCACCTTCTCGGAAAATTGCTTCCTTTATCCACACACGTCGTGCGTTTACTGAGAATTTAGGCGAGCAATCCGCGGAGAGAAGGGTGTTGCCATGGTAACCAAACGAAGGCTCATGTGGATTCCAAAACTTTAAATTGTATTACCAAGCACCGAACACAATATATTTGAAGGCATCCACGAAGGCTGCATCAATCTTTCACCGAGGGCGCAGCACATGTTATATTAGAAATGATCTTAAGAAGAAATACCAACATTGTACGGTTGTTTGAATTTTGGTTCCTATTACTTTCTCGAAGGATTTCTCAAGCCTTTTATCTGTCTTTAATCCTCTAAAGGGTAGACTGAAGCGTATTAAAAGCTCACATTTTCCGACTATAACTTTTATTACTATTTACGTAATTACGGCTCGAGTCTATTGCCATCAACGGGACACATATATTTCTAAATAAATATACTTATAATAATAAATATACTGTAATCCACATTAATATGATATATTCCAAAATCTGTCTTTCTATTTGCTTTCACGGTCTTTCACGCTTTCACGGCTAAACTGCTGCACCGATTTCAAGAAAATTTGGCATGGAGTTACTTTGATTCTTGAGGAAGGACAAAGATTTTACTTTACCGCGATAATCGACATAAAGCGCCCGGAGCCGTGGGCATAGGTTTATATAATTTAAATCGTGTTCATCACATAGTTGTCATCCTGGATAGGGAATTGAACCTACTGCCTTAGTTCAGGTGTCAGTATCGCTGCATACTCGACCAATAGACCCTCTATTTAATATTATTCGCAAAAAAATATTTTATGCCATTGTCATGTCTCTATGAATGTTTTTTCTTCTAAATTTTAATACATGAATAACTCGAGAGCCTTTCATCAAAATATTAAAATAATTCGATCAATTTATGCAACAAGACCCTTTTTAATCCTGACGAAATGGAATTACAGGAGAATCGAGTTCGAAGAGAAAATCCGATATAAGCGGGACTCCTTTACCAAAGTACGATACGATACTCCGTACGTTTCGTTTTACGTTTCATTGCGTTCTTAGTATGATTTTATCTTAAAGTGGGGCTGCAGAAATGGCGTATTGAAGCGTATGAATAGATTCAATCTATATTTTTATCTTAGTAGGGGCCTTTCTTGTTTGGACGAAGTTATATCGAGAGTATTTTTCTTAAAGAGGATCTCTTGACTCGAGGGTGCTTGTGGTCCTTATAAACAAAGCCATTATTATCAGAACTACAGCTCGTAGATCGTGTTAATGTGCTTTATAGAACGTTTTTTCTAAATATGTGGATAAATATAAGGAGAATAAAAAATAATGCCGTTGTCTGGTTTTTAGAAGGTTTCTGCAGCATCGTACAGTTTCTATGGTGTAAGGGTTTTTGTAAATTTCTGGATGTGAGTAATATTTTACGTCCCACTGGAACAAAAACGAATTTCAGAAGACGCAATCTGCTCTCGTTGTTTTAGGTGTTTGTGGATTTCCGATTTCAATCAAATCAATCAAATTTAGAATTAAAATAGTTTTAAAAAAAAATTGCTTATAACAACGTGTAGGAGAAGGAACAATGGAATTAGAATTCATAATATATAGATTTCTTACACCATACATTTAATATGATTGTTTAAAAAAATCATCTAAAGAACGAAGTAAGTTTTGAAACTTTAAGTTAGGTTTCAGTTTTTTAATTTCAATTAAATTTTAAGTTCACTGAGTATGCTTTAATAAGGCTTGAATAAGCTGTTAATCTTGCATAAAATTAAACTCAAAATTCTGGTTATATGTGACGTTTTATTGTTTCAAATTTTAGACCGACAAACTTGAATTGACTATACAAATGAACATACTGACATTTGAACTAACGAGTATGACTTTCAATACCAATTGATCCTCGTTATATGAAATGAAACCGGACATATCCCTACATAGATGGACATAACGCAAGGATAATTGCCGCGTGCAGATCGATAGATGGATATCCGTGCGGATGGCGTACTGCACTAATTGCCTTGCCGAGGCCAGGGGCATTAGTGCTGACTATTGATTCGATGAAGGATATGGGGATGTCATAGGTACACATTGATGGTACAGATATTGGAGGGTACATGTATTATTTCTTTTTTGTACTTTTTGGCCGACGAAGCTTAGTTTTTAGCACAAGAATTTCAGTACTTCACAGGATTTATTTTCCCATGCTATCTTTAGATTATATTTGTATGAAATCTAACTGTATATTTTGAGGCGTCTAAATATCGTGAATCGATCACAACCTGTTTGGTCAGAAAAGATATTTAATCATTATTGGAATAGAGGTTTTTATTTATTGGTAACGTAACGCAAAGCTTATTTCCTATTATGGTGAAATAGTTAGAAATCGTTATTTTTGAGATGTTTGGATGTCATTGGTGTAGGTTAATTAAGTATCAATTTTGCTTAGAAGTTAATCTTGTTCAATGAATGCAACATGATGAAATATAAATATAAATTACACTATCATTTAAATTTTGACTGTAGCTAGTACTAATAAGCTGAAAAATTAGCAGTATGGTATTTCAATATTATTAAAACATAAACTCATCACTATTATCACATGTGTACAGACCACTAGTTCATTCGATAAGGTGACAATCAATTTTGTCTATAAGGTAACAATAAATTTTATCTTTTCTTTCTTTAATAACATATAGTGGTCATTGTTTTGTGATCTCATCCGTCTCACTCATCCGCCATACTCACCAGACCTTGCACCTACCGACTATTACTTTTTCCAAAATTTAGACAACTTTTTAGTTGGTAAAAAATTCAATTCCCGAGAGGCAGTACAAAATGCCTTTGAAGAGTTTGTTGCCTCCCGTCCAGCTGATCTTTACAAGAAGGGCATCAATAAACTGCCAATGCGTTGGCAAAGATGCGTCGATTGCATGGGTGATTATGTCGAATAACAGAAATAAAATAGTTTGAAAAAATTAGTGCTTTCACTTATTGTATACAAAACGGCAATTTCATAGGTAAATTTCTATTATTTATAAATCGTCCCGTTGGTCACGCGGTTGGCGTGTGCGTCTGCTGATCATGAGGTCTCGGGTTCGATTTCCGGGTCGGACCAAATGTTTGTATGATCTACAAATGTTTGTTTCGGAGTTTGGGCGTTTTCTATGTATAATATGAATGTATTTACAAAAAAAAGTAAGTGTATTTGTATGAGTTGTTTAGTACCCATAACTAGCTAGCTAGCAAGCTTGGGACTAGATGGCGTTGTGTGTTAGATATCCGAAACATTTATTATTATTATAATTTTATATGTCATACTAAAATAAACATTGCTATACAGTACGGTACTTTCAACTAAGTGAACAAACATTATGAAAGATCGTCAAGGGTTGTAACACTAATGAGAAATACTTATCATCAAATAAATATTAATTATTAATTTCCTTGTTTATGAATAGACTTAAGTCTTTTAATTACTACTACTGTGAGACACAAATATATTGTAATTATGATAACATTCGTTCTGATAGGTTATTATACATAAATAGCTATAAACTTCTTTATATATATAATTCTTCTGTGAGTGTGTATGGCATTGAACTACTCTCAAACGACTGGACCGATTTTGATGAAATTTTTTGTGTGTGTTCAAGGGGATCTGGGAATGGTTTAGATTCACAATTTTGTCCGCTGGACAATGTTTTTTAAATTAATTTATTAGTAGTTATGGCAAAACGACGTTTGCCGGGACAGCTAGTATATATATAAAAATTAATTGCTGTTCGTTTTTCTCGCTAAAACTCGAGAACGGGTAGGCCGATTTAGCTGATTTTGGTTTTAAAATATTTGTCGTAGCCCAGGGAAGGTTTAAAACTGAAAAAGGCTACTTAGACTAACTTCGCCTCGCGGCGTCACTCGCGGTACCACAATAACAGCGGGTAACACCGTGGGACTCAGCAAGTTACAAATAAAAGTACACTCGAAGAAGAATATGGTGACTTTGGAAGAATACATTTTAAATTGTATCATAAAAAACATGTACGTGGAAATACGTAATTATAGCTTATGACAGAATTTGTTTATGAATAGGTGCATTCGCCTATTTTAGTAAGGTGAGTAGGAAGTTTTTGCGAGATGACATTTTAAGAATGGCGTTTCAAAGAACACACCTGAAAGCGTTGTAAGAGCTGTGAACTTTCTTTTCTCCAACGTATAAACTATGGTATCCATTTTTATTAGGGACATAAGGAAGACTTTATGATATTTGTAAAAATCATTGTTTTTGTCGTTTTTACCTGACTATGGCGAAGGTAATAGCTTTTACAGCAGTCAATGTATGTTTGTATCTCCCACAATGAGTTGACAATACTTTCGTTAAAATAACCTAAGTGACCTAGGCTATATAAATTTTATCATAATATACAAACTGATAACGATCTGAAAAGCTATCATAATTGCTCATCGCGAATCTTTATTAAGTTTTTCAAGTTATTCTATTTAACATGAATGAAAAAGTTTTAAAAATCGACCGTTCTCGTGCAGGAAGGGTTCCGTACCACTATCTATACATTTCATGTGTTTACCTGTTGCTGTTATCAATATCGAACCAAAACGAGCAAAAAATCACGTTTGCTGTATCGGAGCCCCCTTAAATATTTATTTTCTTCTGTTTTTTAGTATTTGTTGTTATAGCGGCAACAGAAATACATCATCTCTGAAAATTTCGACTGCCTAACTATCATGGTTCATGAAATACAGCCAGGTGACAAACGGACAGCGAAGTCTTAGTAATAGGGTCCCGTTTTACCATTTGGGTACGGTAACCCTAAAATTCTGTAAAGAAATCGAGTCTCACGTTTAGATAGTCAATAATTATAATATATAATAATAATAATAATAAGTGCCATACTACAGGTATGTGCCCGACCCAGTTCTCGAGAATGGTCGTGCTACGTTATATTGGGATCGATCTATTATTAGTTTATTACAGACAGGACTATTGTTGCCAATAAGCCTGATATTGTGGTGATAGATCGATTGGAGCGCCGCGCAATGATTGTCGATATTGCCGTTCCACATGACGAGAATCTCGTGAAAGTCGAAAAAGAAAAACAAATAAAATATTTGGATTTATCTCACGAGATTGTCGATATGTGGAATGTGGATTCGGCGATCATTGTTCCGATAGTCGTATCTGCTCACGGATTAATTGCCAGGAGCCTCGAACAACACCTTAAGAGGCTCACGTTAGATGGCTGGATCAAGGGTCTGATGCAGAAGGCAGTCCTCCTTGACACGGCTCGTATTGTGAGGAGGTTCCTGTCTTTGGAGCCCTAACCACCGGTTTCTTGGTCCCTGTACCCGAAGTCGGTGGTCTACTATTTTTTATATTTTTAAATGTATTTGTTTTTATATTTATATTTAAAAATGTAAATAATGTGTATATATAAATGAAATAAAGAGAATAATAATAAATAATAATAATAATAAGTTCTGTTTTGCCTTATTGAATTAAAAATTAGGTAACCTTAGTTTTATAATTTCAAAACCTATCATGGTCATCCTATGAAGTAACTGGAGTGTAGCATCTTGTCCGGATGAATGTTTGTTTTGCTGCGAGAAACTACGCTTTGTCAGCACCATCTGTAGTCACTTGTTCGAAGTCATTCTAGAAATTCTTATAAATTTTTACGTACTCTTTACAAACATTTCTGTTTTTGCTTCGTACCCTCAGAAATGTTTAATATATACATTTAAGGAATCATGTTTATTTCTCAGAGACAATGGATCTCCACTTTCTACGATCCTGATACATCTCTTTTGCTTCGTCCACATTCATCAACCGCTGCATGCATGCTCGTCTGTTCCTGATGCTTTTCAAATAGCTATTTTTCAGAATATCACCAATGTTTACCGTGAATGACCTCACACAACACTTCCATACACATTCGCACTATATAATTCCTTTCGTGAATTTGCTATTATTCATTCTCTATAAGTGGCTATACCAAATGCCTAATATGTAGTTGTATTAACTATTCTTAGATTGAATTAATTCATTATCATTATGAAAAATCTGTGGATATCGCTAAAGAGATTCATCACCATCATCAATAGTCACTGCTGGATAATTATGTGTCTTGGAAATAGAGGTTTTAAAAGAGTTTACTACTTACCAAAGGCAGGAGATATTCTCAGAAAAAGCTTTACAACTATATGTATATAACTACTAGCTTTCTTAATTATTTGACTGCATCGGTGGCACAGTGGTAGCGTATGCAACTGCTGCGTTAGAGATCTCGGGCTCGATTCCTGGGTCGGACCAAATGTTTATAAGATCTGCAAAGATTTGTTTAGGAGTTTCGGTGTTTTCTATGTATAATATGTATGTATTTACAAAAAAAAAGTATATAAGTATAGTATCAGTCTTTTATCCCCTGATTTACTCCCTTAGGGGTGTCATTTCCAAAATTACTTTCTTAGTGCTGACTTAAGTTATATAAAGAACCTACATGCAAAATTTCAGGATTCTAGGTTCAGCGGCTTGGGCTGTGCGTTGACCTCTAGGTATGTCAGTCAGTCAGTCACCTTCCTCTTTGATATATATAGATGAAGCAGAAAATTATAATCTTACTCTTTTTTGTGATTTGGTTTCTAATGTAATCACATAGGATAGGTGTATTCCTACTTCATCAGCAAATATTAAACACTTAAACTGAAATATTATTTATCTATGATGATATTAGCTTAGTTCTCTTCAGTAAACGACTGTTATTAGTTATCTTGCTTCTGATATAGAATCAGCACTTACAAAATAATGTCTGAAACTTTATTAAACTCGAGAACCAATAGGTGTTATCGAGTTATCTATCGAAGTAATAGCAGTCAATTTTACAAGTCAATCGTACTTAATAGACAAACCCTAATATGGAATTTGTAAACAAACTTGGTGATACGAACTAAATCCCATTAGCATATAGATCTACCTGGCTTATCTGCGCTTATTAGTCGCGGTTACATTGATCTAAAGCCACCTTTACATTAGTTCGTTAACAGAATTATATAAACTAGCTAAATCCCGCGGTGTTACCCGCGGTTATTGTTGTACCGCGAGTAACGCTGCGGGACAAAGTTAGTCTAAAAAAAGTAGCCTAAGTTACTCCCTGGATAATCAGCTACCTGCCAGTGAAAGTCCTGTCAAAATTCATCAGGCCGTTCCAGAGATTACCCGGAACAAACAGACAGACAGAAAAAATTTTTTTTAACTACATTTTTGGTATATGTACCGTGTATACATACATATGCATTGAGTGAAAAGCGGTCATTTTAATATTACAAACAGACACTCTAATTTTATTTATTTGTATAGATGTATAGATGAGTTAATAGATCTATGGGTGTATACAAGTGTTAAAATCGAAGACATCGATTTCACGAGTGACGTAACTCGCCGCTTCCTACAACAAAACTCACAAATAAGTACATAAATGATTACTTATAAATACGGTTCGAGTACAATATAGAAGATCTCAAACTTAACAATGTACTTGTCCTGAGATAACGATGTCGTCGTTTTGTATTAAAAAGGTAAAAAGGTTGTAATAACGACATACTTGCGCCAGTCAATAGCCATAAATCTTATTTCTTGCTTAGAAAGAATATGGAAGAAGGGTAACCCCATTTTTTTGTATTTTATTGTATGCCAGCCTTCAGTTCCCTTTGTTTATATTTGACTTTTAATACGATACGTGATCTATTTTGTTGACAGGAAATAAAAACTTGTTAAATAAAGTGTATAACCTACTTTACCTGAGTGTATAACCCCATACAAAGTGATAGGAAAATATACTTGACATAAAATATCTACTTATGTTTACTTTGGGGTATGGGCTTCCGGTATCCTCACTCACTCGGTGAAACACAGCGCAAGTGCTATTTCACACCGGTTTTCTGTGTCACTCCGGCCTTGCCAGCCCATTCATGCCGAAGCATGGCTCTCCAACGGCTTACTAATATTATACCCTGCTGAAATTTTGTTTAGAGATGTACAGCGTCTTGAAAAAGTAGAGTAGTAGTAGTAGACTAGTATAAATTTATAAATCTCGAAGGTGATGAAATAGGTTACTGTACCTAACTTTTACCACTTTCCAAGCTTGCGTTGGAACAGTAATAATAAATATTTTCGGACATCTAACACACAACACCATCTAGTCCCAAACTAAACAGGAGCTTGTGTTATAGGTACTAAGACAACTGATACAAATACATTTATACTTTTTTTTTGTAAATACATATTATACATAGAAAACACCCAAACCCCGAAACAAATATTTGTAGATCATACAAACACTTGGTCCGACCCGGCAATCGAACCCGAGACTTCATGATCAGCAGTCACACAGGTCAACCGCGAGACCAACGAGGCAGTTTAAATAGTATTTGGGCATTGTAACTTCAAGCACCATCTTCATTTCATCGTATATTTTCGAAACATGTAGAGCATTATATATAGATGTAATACTGTTTTCATTTAATTCTTAAACTTTTCCCGGATTTAGTTACGAAAATCAACTAAAATTGGAAAAAATTAATACGCACATTATATGCAATCCACACATTTTTCTCCCACCATGTCAGTCGCAGAGCTATTCTTACATTTCATAGGACAGCAAAAGAGCAAATTGTATCAGGGAGGCGTCTGAAGTGGCATGGTGACAGCGGAGCTAAATTGGACGCGACAACATGCTTTTAGCGCTGTTCGTCTCGGCCTCAGACCTCTGTGGATAGTGGTACAATAAGATCATAGAGGAAGTGTGGTACAAGTTAAAATATTGCATCAAATACAAAAACGGTTCAGTTAAAATTTATAACCAAAATATTATACTATAAGCGAAACTAAACAAGCATGAGAATCGCCTCTTTATCTTTTTTGCCAACGTAGGTAACCCCATTGTTCGATACCGATAGTAGCAATAAGTAGTTATGTAATGGCATTTATGTAACACAAATACAACACTAAAGGCACTCATAGCCCAGTTGCACTCGGTGATTAAAAACAATCACCAAGGGTAAGCAACGACGGCGCGGTCAGTACATGTATGAGTGACCGCTAGTGGCATGTTACCATGAGCGTCTCCGTGATTCACGAAGGTCACGTTAAGCAGTCGGTCCCGGTTGTTATCATATGATAACAGTCGTGAAGCTTAGTTGGAGGCCTTTGGGCGGCTTAAAAACATCCAACGACAAAATAGTCACAACGTTGTCTTGCCAGTCCCCGCAGTTGTACATCGTGGGAACGTATGGCCTTAAACCTCTTCTGATAGGAGACCCGAGTCCAGCAGTGGTAAGTTTGTCATAATTGCCTTGTCAATGTCACTCAGAAATAAGACTTAGACAAAAAATGTCACGAGCATAGTTTTTTAATACACGCGTGGATTGTTGGAAATATAGAATTAATTGTTAAAACGAGGTTTTGTGGCCGTTTGTTACGACAAATCGGAAGTATCATCTGCTCCTCGCATGGACGAGGTGTTAGTGGCCGTGGGTTGCGCTAAACGAGAATAGTGCCGGCTACCTAGTACGAAACATTTCGGATTTGACTCGGAATCGGTTGTGTGATTGTGAATGGAGCAGCGACATCGCCTGGGGTACCCCCGGGCCGCATCGGAGGTTACCTGCCATCACGCAACGGGTGAGTCAACATAAATTGTATTACGAGGTGATTCGCCTCATATCTGGTCACCAGGTGGACTGTTACGCGACTGTATCTGATTGCAACTGATGGGCCCTTGTAATCTAGCACAGGCACGGTAGAAGCAAGCCGCTGGTGATCTGATTCGCCCATGTATTTAAGACCCATGCTCTATAGACAAAATAGCTGCACAGCTATTTCATAAATATAACACAAAAAATTACTCGTATTACGGTTCTTAAGAAACTACGTTAAAACGTACATAAATTGTGACTTGCACCATACAAGACTACTATTTCACAAGAAACTATTATAAGGATCTTGTTTACGAGGAGTTACTTCCAAACTTTAAGCATCTGACTCAATTAAGAAGTTATCTTTAATGGCCCTTTCCGTAATATATATGTTAGAAATTAATTGACTTGTGTTTTCACATGTTTTACATTAAACTCGTGATACTATATACCATTTATTTCATTTTAATGAAATTACCTGTGGTAAGGCTATCCAAGTTTAACAAAACATCCATTGTTGCAAAAAGACGGATTTGTATACGTATGTGCGTACTGTATGTATGTATGAACTTACACGTTTACATACTTATCCATACATAGGTATGTAAATGTGTAAGTTTACGTACATATATGTGTTTGCGTGCAAGTATGCAAGCGTGAGTGCGTGCAGGGTAGCACGCTTCACTAAATGCGTGTGTGTGTTCTAGCATGTTTGTGTGGATGCCATTTTCGTTTGTGTAAAGTCTCGCATAAGCACCACATACTAATGATATTTGGAAATACTTACATAAATGACTGTCAATAAATATAATCGACTAGAATGTTGATTAGGTTGGTGCTCTAACGATTCCGAGTCTCCTTCCCATACTTCATGAAATAATATGTTATAGGGACAATCACTAATTTTAATATTATTATAATGGAACAAAAGCAATACTCTAAATATTTATGCATCGTATCTGAAAATAAAGCTAGTCCTTATCTTGGAGTTCAACTTTTATGTGTCTTACCACACATAAAGGAGATTAAAATATGTACTTCTATGTCACGTCTGAAGACAATTTATGACGTCATAAATCAGTAAACAGTATAATTTTGCATTGTTGCATGTCTCTCATCGACTTAAGCTATACTCATAATTCTAGATGATAACAAGTTGTATTCGGCCATGACTAGATATCACCTAATTAGTTCTATAGGAGTTTTCAGTTATTTACCGTAACGTACAATACCAATAAACTAACAGTCCTGAGTCGCGCAATAGAACTTCTCGCGCCGATTATCACATACACAACCTCCCAACCTCAACCGTTGGGCAGTGGCCCACCAGGAATGATCGTGGCACCTCGCCTGGTCGGCGGATCCCCCCTTTGTGTTGGTGGGACATGACACACCTGACTGTGATACAATGTAGAGGCCATTGTAAATATATTCTCGGTGGTATAAAATATTACATTCTGTAGTAAATATCTAGGCGATGAAGTTTTTCCTATCGAATTTTAAGAAAAGCAATTCACCAATTGGATAATGTAGTTTTAATGAGAATTATCGTGATAGGCTTTATATGCATATTATTTATTTCCTTTTTTTTATAACATACTAGCTGAACCCCGCGGTGTTACCCGCGGTTATTGTTGTACCGTGAGTAACGCCGCGGGACAAAGCTAGTCTAAAAAAGTAGCCTAAGTTACTCCCTGGATCATCAGCTACCTGACAGTGAAAGTCCCGTCAAAATCCATCCAGCTGTTCCAGAGATTACATAGAACAAACAGACAGACAGACAGACAAAAATTTTTTTAACTACATTTTTGGTATCGTGTATACATACAAATGCATTAATTAAAAAGCTGTTATTTTAATATTACAAACAGACACTCCAATTTTATTTATTTGTATGTATGTATAGATTGGTTAAACGAGCAGACATGTCACCTGATGGAAATGGTTTACCACCGCCCATGAATGTCTGCAACTCGGGAATTTAAATTAAAATAAATTTCTAAAATCTTAGTACTATAATATTAATGAGTACCTTAATGACTGAATCAAGTGAATAGATATAGTATAGCAGTGGATGTATATGTGTATATACATATGGTATATATTTATAGAATCATGAATATATAGATAAATTATAACAGTTTAAAATGTATTACATTAAAATTTTATTAATTTTAAGTTTATGTCCCTCTCTTATTTGTGATTCTGCTGTGCCCGACAGGGTACAGAGTGGAACATGTTATACACTATGTTATGCAAAAAGTGTTGAATACAATGTTTATATTGCCGACTCCGCGAGGGATGAAAACACTGCGCGCACTAGTTACTTTTGTCACCGTGACTATTGCGTGACTGTCACCGCGTGCATTACCCATAATGAAGGTGCGCGCATTTGGCTACGTGACAATTAGGTGACTTTTTGTCCGCGGAGATGACCGTGGCAACAAAGTGTTACTTCGTCTCTCCCCCTCCCCCACAGTTTCAATACTTTAATCGTCTTCTGCCTAATCGAATCGAATGCAAAAAGTTTCGTCACTGTCACCTCAAGTGCGCGCAGACTTTTGTCACCGTGACAAAAAGTTCTTTGTCACGGTGACAAAAGTCACAAGTGCGCGCCCTGTCTAACTCTACGTATAAAAAGCTTTATAGGTTTATTATCTCTGGGTTTCAACTACGTTTTAGCTGGCTCTTGTGGTTTTATCACCTTTTTTTTGCTTTTAAAGCCTAGACCCAAACTGATCAGAATTTTTAGTAAAAACTCTACAAATAAAAAACTTTTTTCTTATCGTCATAAGTAGGTATAGAAACGTCTAAACCAGTAGATATATTTATTTATACAAATATGCATTTCATACAAGACAGTTGAATGTACCACCGATACGCCACAGTGGTTGTCTAAATAATGAACTCTTAGAGAATAAATGGAAAATGCTTGTCGCTCATTGGCAATGTACTTATATCCATAAGTCTTAAAATAAATATAAACATGTGTACACAAAATATTTGCGATTTACCGCATTTATGACTTTCATATTAATTTTCAACTGGTTTTTTAATATATAATTAATAATCTATGTTTAAATAAATAGTCAAGAAACGTACTGTGATGTATTGATACTTACTGTGTAATAAAACAATTTCTGTATATCTGATTAGATTAATATAATATAATAAAAATGTAACAACAAATTTATTTTGGATTTCTGACACACAATGTCATCTAGAACAACTAAACAGAGCTTGTGCATTAAAAGTTAAAGTGACCGAAGTATACTTATATGTATTTTTTTTTGTAAATTCGTCACCAAACTCCGATAGAAATATTGGCAGATCATACAAACATATGGAGACGAGGCCTCATGCATAGCAATCGCGTACGCTAGCACTGCACCAACGAGGCAGTCAAATTACATTGAAAGTACGTAGAACAAAGAATAATTTAAAATATTGTTTGATGATGTAAAACCATCATTTAGGACCTGTTTTGAACTACTCTTCTTTTAGTAGAACATATTTCCTCTAGAACATACCTATGATTCCATTTAAATTTAAATAAATATTTTTGCCGGATTTGAATATTGAGATATTAAGGATACAATTTGTTAATTTTTATCATGACGAAAATGCTTTGAATTGAAGTGGTAGTTTAAGAAGATTATATTGATTATAATGTGGAATCTCTATAACTCGAATCTCGTGAAGTCGTAAACCTCAGTAAATTGAAAATAATTGCCATTTCCTTCCGCTAAACCCTAATTACGCAAAATCTCGAATTATTTATTTATACTTAGTAACTTAAACTAAATATTATTCCCTGCGAGGTATTATTAGTACTTTTTAATATCGGAATTGCATGGAAAAGTAAACTCAGTAAGTCGTAGTTCATTAAATATAATGACTTCTCTCATACTCTCACACATAGCAATAGAACACAAAAAAAAATCTATAGTCTATGTCTGAAACCAAACGCAATTGTAGATTGCAATGGCAATACTGAGTTGTTATGTTTTGAAGGTTAAAATGATAAAAATCGGTCGAGAATAGTCGAAATATTTTATTTGTGTTTGTTAGTGTCACCTAGTATCTAGTAAACTAATTAATATATAGACGAGTTTTGAATTCCGCCAGAACGGCACTTGTAGAACCGCCGCAGATTGGTTTTCAGTGAATGACGGATTGGTCTTCCCCTGAACTACAACTTGTATGTGTATGTGTACCAAGACATTGTGTAGTGTACCAGATCACCATTTGACGGCGTATAGGGGTCCCCTCCACAGCTTTGGACGTCAATGAAGCCTACACAGAGGGCTATGGTGAGCTTTTAATGTCTTAATATTTAAAGGGTGATAACGCTCTGGTTTGAACTGTACACCGGTGATCGGTCTGTGAGTGCTTAGCTTTTCTCTATGGACCGGATATTCACTAAGGTATATTTCCACCCCAAGGGTCCAGCACTAGACACTAAACACTATATGTTATATCAAGAAGTTTGATTTGAAGTATATTTAACATGTGATGTGTGCTAGCTACTGGTACATAACTGATGCTGAAATCATGGATTTTGTTAATCAGAATGGAGATGACGATAATGATAATCAAAATGACGATGATCATACTGATCCAGCACATTTAAAACTATCGGTGTCAAATAAAGAAGCAAAAACAGCAATTAATGCATTACGAATTTACATTGAAAGATGAATCAAAAGAAAATAACATATCGACGTAGGAATGCATATTTGCTGTAAGTAGGCATATTGCAATTGTTCACCAGAGCCAAAAAACTTTATTGATTTCGGAAAAAAATTCATAGTTTCTGACCTATCCATGATATTGCTACCATTTTTGGAACATAGGTTTATTTAACTGCCAGTCACCATTTGCAATGTAAACTTTTTATCCAAAGTTACTATAAGTATGTGTTTGGCTAGTTACAGCAATCAGTTTTTTAAATCACATACCTTTAAAACGCTGTAACTAAGGAAGAAAAATGTACGCGTAGATGGAAATATTATCAATTTACAGGCGGTAAATGTGCTGTATGCAGTAAATTTATTTATATGGGTACTGCAATTCAAGGTGTAAGATTAAATTTATAATTATGATTAGATCTAGAAATGCAGTGGGTTAGTTGGTAATGTAATGTTTGGTTGAAATAAAATTTCGTAAATGGTTAATTAAATAATTATTTTATTTTATTTTATTTTACAATTGTAGGAAAACTTACTTATGGTCTTTTAAATTGTTGAAACAAAATTTTAAACTCTAATTATACTGCCAGAACTTCTTTTCAACAATACAATGAATTAAGAAAGTATTTTCCTCTTATAAATAAGAGATAAAACATAAAAAAATACAAAAAAAAATAAAACTTTAAAACTAATTAATAACGCTAGATGTAAATAAAAACATTGTATCCAATCAAAAAATATTTATTTAAAAGTAAAAAACAGAAACTTAGTAGCAATTTGCCTTATTTTAGAACGAAAATACAATTATAATTGAAACTTAACATGAAGACATTGTGTTCAATCAAAAACATGTAATAAGGGAAAGGTAGTAGAGCCACGCTGATTTCAGCACGAACGGGCTGGCTCGACTGGGGCGGGACTACCCTCGCACAGAAGACCAACCTAAAATGACAGCATTCGTGCTGTCGTGTTTCGTTGGTGAGTGCGAGACTGGAGGCCCATAGATGCAGGAGTGACGGTTAACGTGATAAGTGTGTGAGCGAAAGAGTGCTCGCGAAGTCATAGTAAGGTTGGATCGAACCGTCGGCTAGGGAGACCCGTAGAAACGGTGGTGCCGCTGGCCACCCGCGGCATAGAGAGGGATCCAACCACGGCTAACCACGCTGGGAGGCTGCCCCGTCAGGTCGCGCATAATCCACGGAGTGGCTCGTCGTGCCGGTTGGTGACCGGACGGTGGGACCAGGCGACCATTTCCGGGAGGACTCAAGAACTACGCACCAGAGTTGTCTCCCGTACTGACACCCTTGTACCGCCTGTCCTATTCCTCAGGACTTGTTCCGGGGGCTTGAAGAGAGGCGAACGTTCAACCTATCCCCAAAAAAGGTGACCGTTCAGACCCGGCTGATTACCGACCTATAGCCGTAACTTCCATTGTCTGCAAGGTGCTCGAACGGATCATCAACAAGCAATTGGTCCTCTACCTGTAAGATCACTCCTTGCTAAATGATCGGTAATATGGCTTTAGGCCGAACCGATCCACGGGTGATCTTCTAGTGTATGTCACTCACCTTTGGGGTGAAGCTATTGATGGTCATGGGGAGTCCTTGGCCATTAGCCTCGACATGGCCAAAGCTTTTGATAGGGTTTGGCACCGCTCGCTTCTCTCCAAACTTCCCGCAGTCGGCCTGCCTCCCAAACTCTGCACATGGGTCTCCGCATTCCAGCACCAGCGCCGCAGTTAGGTCCTTTGCGACGGTGCGGCCTCTGATTATCGGCAGGTAAACTCTGGTGTACCTCAAGGCTCTGTCCTGTCGCCCACGCTGTTTCTTCTGCATATCAATGACATGTTGGCCCTAGGCAATATACATTGCTATGCAGACGACAGTACAGTTCATGGGCGATATTTTGGTCACCCTACAGCCAAGTCTGCAGGTGTTGAGGATAAGCGACAGGATTTTGTCGCTGAGCTCAACCTGGTCCTAAGCCGCATCTCTCAATGGGGCACTGAGAATCTGGTCGAGTTTAACGCCAAGAAAACACAGGTGTGCGCGTTATCTACCAAAAAGTCTCCCTTCCTTCCCTTCTCCACTTTTCGGAACACTCAACTGCCCCTACAAGATAAGCTCGGTATCCTGGGTATGGATGACTGCCATGACCTCAACATGCGTGAGAACATCGAAAGCGTCATTAAAGCGGCCTCGCGAAAGTTAGGTGTACTTAACAAGGTGAGACGCTTCTTCTCGCCCGGGCATCTGTGTCATCTCTACAAGACCCAGGTTCGCTCGTGCGAGGAGTACTGTTTTCATCTATGCGATGGTGCCGCACAGTATCTGTTTGACGCTTTCGATCGGTTGCAGCGGCGAGCAGTCCGCATCATCGGTAGTCCCGAAGCCACCGAGTTTCTTGAACCTCTGCAGCTGCGAAGAGATATCGCCTCTACGGCAGTCCTCTATCGCCTGTATCATGGAGAGTGTTCTGAAGAGCTCTTCCAACTGGTCCCCCCTTCTCCATTCCTCTACAGGACAACACGTGCTGGCCTTCGCAGTCACCCTTTTAGAGTAGAAGAAATATAAATGATTTATCAAAATGCATTATCTCAAATTTCTAAAAAACCGTGTGTCTAAAAATACGTGATGATTTGCTGTAAATAACGAAAACTAAAACGATAGGTTCCCTAAACTTGCTGTAAGTAAACGAATGTAAAAATCACACACCGCAAATATGCTGTAAGTAGCGAAAAGTTTTTAAATGGGAAGAAGTAAGTATTTGTAAAGCAAAAAATGCAGTCTTTTTTTTGCTGTAAGTATAAAATGTCTAAAATGACTGGATTTTAGCCTACATACAGCATTTAATCTTGCTAAAAAAAATATAAGTACGGGCGTTTTCAACGGCGTATGTAATTTTTTTTTCATCGTAGAGCCACAGGACCCGGGTCAGTCGATGCGGCTTTTTTTTCTGATTCTAATGATGGTAAAAAGTCACTTTAGGTATTTTGTCTACTTACAGCAAATATGCTTTCCTACGTCGATATATCATTACACCTTTCAATATAAGTTCGTAATATGTAATTGACTTATATCTATACTAATATTGGAAAGCTGAAGAGTTTATTTGTTTGTTTTAACGCGCTAATTTCAGGAAGCGCTGGTCCGATTTGATTTCAGTGTTGAATAGTACATTTATCAAGGAAGGCTATATATAATCACGCTAAGACCAATAAGAGCGGAGCACCAATGGAGAGTGTTTCAAAATCGGGGGCAAATTATCACGCTACGGGCAATAGGAGACGCAAACGAGGTTGCTTGGGTCAGTTAGTGTATGTATGTAATTTAAGGGAAAACTTCTTTGAGCACTTTTTGGTAGGGGAAAATCTTATGGATGCGCGTCACCGACATTCTAATGTTTGTTGTTGATAACTTTATTTACACGTTAATTTTACAAATAATATTCTAAGTTATAAGTTTTTACTTCTATCGGTCTTCATGACTGCCATTTTTTTAAATAAATGTTCTTCAATAAATTGCTCCTTTTTATGTCGAAATTTGATCAGTTAAACTCTTCATATCTCGTTGTTCTTGCTAAGTCGAAAACTAATTATCTCGAAATTCTAAGCATTTTCCTTGACATTTGAGTTATAGAGTTTCCACTGTATAATATAATGATAGTAAATCTATTATATTGTAAAATAATGAAAAAACTTTAACAACATATACTTACCTAAAAATACATTATTGATAAAGGGCTAATAGGTACATTTAAGTTTTAACAACGAAAGTAATGTAGATGGTACATATTACAAATTCATATTATTAAATAACTTTTCCGGAAAAACTTTATGAATTCATATTTAATTTGTAACGGTAGGTATATAATACCGTAGCAGTACAAACCATGTTTTAGAGAGTGAAAATGAAAATATTTACATATAAAATTAATGGAAAATGTTTAAAAAACTAAAACACTGCTACGAAATATATTATATTATCACCCCACTTAATAAAATCAGTCCAGTAGTTAAGGCACTTCGGCCAAATATATATTGAGTGCCAAAACTACCCTTTCTTTTGGCTTCGCCGTAGTCGGGTAAATAAAACAATAAATGTCTACATTATTATGCCTTTTATTCTATATATATCATACAAACTTAAAAGGGTACCGTTAGGATACAATATAAACTTAGAACACAATAAACTAGCTAGCTGAGAGGTTATTAGAACAGAATGATCGATGAGCGAAGTCAAATCAGGGGCCCCGCTACCGCTATGAAAATAAATGTACGACTAACTTTACAGAATATTCGATTTATGTCTTTACAAATAAGTAAAGTAGTTAATATTGAGTTTGGTAAGTTGGTTTGGTATTTTATTGTCTGGAAGAGATCGCCGTGAGCGATAAGACCGCCTATTGTAATACCCGATGTGATCTCCGTATGTTTATCTGTACAAATTTTTACTGTAGTGGTGTGCAATAAAGTTGTATAAGTAAGTAATAAGTAATATTTTAGTTTATTTATCGATGAATGGAATAATTAGAAATCAGCCATAGTGTACAAATGACATTTAGAACACATTATTTTTAATTTGGGTCATATTGTAGCGTGTTATGTTAAAATAGAACTTATTTTTAAAAAAAAATTGTAGTGTGAAGTTATGAAAAGGCACTTTACTGTTAGTACATACATATTTATATAATCTATATATATATAAATGAATCCTTATTTGTCTTGGTCACGACATCATGCGTGAACGGCTGAACCGATTTTACTAATTCTTATTTTGTTGGATAGCCCATTTAGCAAGGAACGTTTAAGGCTATGTAACATCACTCTACGACCAAAAGGAGCTGGGTATCGATCGAAAATATTGGGCAAATGAGAATTTTTTTTCATATGGAGAGACGCAAACGAAGTTGAGCGGGTCAGCTAGTTCCATATAAAATATTCACATAAAATACACATGATATGTGATTTATATATTTATTGATTTATTCATTTAATTGTATTATATTTATAAAATCACATTTTACCTTCAGTCTACAAATTAATAAAGTAGTTAATATTATATTTGGTGAGTAATTTTAATACATAGTAACTATGAGGGTATTTTATTCTAGAATATTTTGGTTTATTTATCGATGAATGGAATATAGTAATTAGAAATGAACCACAGTGTAGAAATGACATTTAAAAACATATTATTTTCAATTTGGGTCATATTGTATCGTGTTCTGTTAAAAATAAAACTTCTATTTAAAAAAAAAACTACAATACGAACTCATGTAAAGATAGTTCACAGTTAGTACATACATATTTGAAACGGTTTTATTTAGCTTGACTTGGGTGTTGTTTCCCCTTTCTGGTGACAGATTAATCTGAAATTTGGTACACATTCTCAGTTCTGGTGGCATACAGTAAAATGAATTCTGTTTCATTGTAAATCCAAGATGGACGCCGCTACAAAATGGTGGTTTACTCATTTTGTCAAAAACTGCCACTATATCAAATGAAAGGTCTTAAATTAAAAGTACTGTTATGAAATTAAAGACTAAAAACTTGAAAATAAAAAAAGTTGTAAAAAAATCTAAATTTAAACGGTTTTATTGAAAATAATTTACTAAAAGCACAAAAAAATTGGTAAAAAATTCCTCATGGCATTAAGTCCGCCTTTGTACGTCATGTGCAATAAGTTTTAAATAAATAAATAAAAATAAAATAAAAAATGTTCGGTATAAAATCGTTGGGTCCGTGTTTCCATTCAGCCTTCTCAGTTTACGCTGCGCCCAACAATTTTATACCGAATATATTTCACCAAATATTTTTTTAGCTTTTTTCAATTAAACCGTAAAAGTTTTTTTTTATATATACAATTGCATATAAAAATTTTCAAATAAAATTCATATTATATTCATATAATCACATTTTACCTTCAGTCTTTTTGTCGATGAATCTTGAAGCTACTCAACTTCTCAATAGATCTTTGAACTGTACTCATTTATAATGAGTACTGCTCTTAACAGTAGGTATTATAATTTCGTTTCTTTATTTTACATACTGCTCTCGCAGTAGGCTATTCCTACATCGCCTATCGCGGAGAGCTTTACAAACCTACATACAAAGAATACAAAGAACATCTAGATTCAGAACAGCTATTTGTAGATTAAAGTTTTGTCCTCACTAAGTGGTACTAAAAAAGGTATAAACAAAGCTTTCAAGATCTCGCCTAGCATCATCATGTTTTATTTAAAAACGCCAATGTTGACATTAGCCGAGAATATTCACTGTTTTATGATTCATTCAAATTTGACAGTTATAAATTTAAAAGAAACCCTATCCCGGAAATGATTTGTGACGTGACAACGTCTAATAAATTGATGAATGCCGGCTGCATGCACGAAGAAGGATGTCTAATTGTCATGTTACGTTCATTGTCCCGTTTTGTTCACTGTCCCATAACGTTCATTGTCCCGTTACGCTAATTGTATGTCGTTGTATGAGTGATAGATGCAACGCAAGCACTGCCATTTTATCAGTGTTTTGTTATGACGTTGTCACTTTAAACTATGTTCCGTAAACCGACTTTACAGACAACTTATATTTTTTTGAGAATCTAAAGACTACTAAAGAATTTCTGATAAAAAATCTATGATAAAGATATGGTTTCAATTTACTAAACAAAATGTAAAAAAGCTAATCGCAGAAAACCCTGTTTTATAATAAACCATATTTCTTGTATTTCATTATGTATGATGCACATGTTAGGGTTGATGTCTTGCTTCTTTAAGTTTGTTGTCATTAAATGTCGGGTCTACTGTGCATTAAATACAATTTATTGAACTGTCATTAAATATTTATAAAATGAAAAACAAAACAACAAAATTATGATAGTCGTACTTAATAACCTTAATAAAAATTGTTCATCTTATTTGTATTATATTTATGAAAATTCTAATCATAGATCTATTTGTATTTGCATCTGTGTATTAAAAACATTTAAGGGCATTGATTCCTTACATCTATCTGTCGCCATCTACGATGTCGTGACAGGTAGGTCAGTCAGCTGTAAGTTTTCTGAATCAAAGATTTATTTTAGTGTAATCGATCTGAAAAATTTTCTTATGTAACCAAAATGTGTAGCTATCTCTCTTCAATTTGAAATAAAACTACTGGGGCATTACTCCATACACTGTTCAAAAGAAACTTTCTTCCTTAGACAAAGGAATTGAGCTATTTTTCTTCTTAACGACTTCAGTATAGAATTTTCCCAAGAGTACACTTTAAGATTTTATCCATTGGTGATGCACTGTACGTGGACTTTTGTGGTTGTTGTCTGATTCAAAGTAACCTTACCAATGCTCTCCATTAGTTTCGAGTCCAACTTCTGCATCATTACATCTTTTGCAATATCAGTACATTTCTTAACTTAGGTTCACATACTAAACTAACGTTTACTAATATTACATGTTCTATCCATATATCGTTACATCAAAGTTTAATCTTTTACCCCGTTCACTTTCAAACTTAAGACCGATGAACGGGAAGCCGAAACCACCAGAAGTAATTGATACTGTTGCTTTTGTGTGGTCGTTGTCGTAAGCCATGATGCTCTGTAATGCAATAAAAAGAAGTATAAATATATTTGAATATAAATCTTAGTACGTACTTAGACGTACATAAGAGTATGCATATTCTCAACTAGGCTAGGATATTGTACACAGTGTAGTGTTGGGTGTGTTTTAAATACGCAACATGTAATAAGAGTAGTATAATAGATTTTAATTGGATGACTTATACTTTTTTTTTTGAGGTATTGTAATGGAAAATTACATTCATAAAAGTACCCACTGGCTTACTAAAGTAGCTTGTCGACTTTTTCCTAAACATTCCATAACTTTTTACGAATTTATTAGGAAAGAAACAAGAACTACCAATTATATAGGGTATTTGTCGTAGAAAGTTTAATAAATAATAATTTATATAATTAAATTTTCTTCGGTATTATTAAGTTGTTCAACCACACACGCACGTCTAAACTTCTACCCAAGAGCTAACCTGAATATTTTATTTCTCAATTGTATTGAATGAAGGAAGGTCCTTTAGGAAGTAAAAACTTAGTAATTATACATGAATTGAGCTTTGTTGTGAGTTTTCTTAAAAAAAAAAAGTTAATATAAGTGATAGCAATGTCGATAAAATATAATATTTAACATCGAAATTTCGATATTGAGAATTGAAATTGAGATTGAAAAGTTTCGTACAAATAGAAAAGTAAATGTTAAATTGATTAATGCTCTCTGTGACTTTAAGTATAAATTGTATTAATTTATTTCTAATGAAATCAGTATGGAAAACTGAAGTAAGAATAGTAAAAATGCGCATTTAGCTAACCTTTCTTTAAATATTATTTTAGTGGACTGAAAATAGTTTTGGCGTAAGATGGATGTGTATTAAGTTGTAATATAGTTATGTCTTGAGACACCTTCAAATATTTTTTAAATATTTTCTAACCCTCACAATATTCTCGTCACGAGTAACAGTTAAATCACTGAAGTGACTACTACTTTAGGAAGTTGGATTGTGCTATTTCATTCAATATTGTGAAGTTTTGAGAGAACACTTTGGACCTCGTCTTTGTCCTCGACAAAATTGTATTAATAAAGCAATTGTCGAATAAGTATACAAATACTAAATGTTTAGTACTGCACTGCTATGACTCTTATTTTGAAAATAAATAGTCATTGTGGGAATTAAATTTTTGTTTAATCAAATAGCATGATTGCAACAACAAAGAACCTTAATCCAGTGTTAGCATGGTTACAAAATTATAAGCTTATTTCAATATTGTAGTATAAAATACTTACATTTATGATATCATGTCCATTGTAATATATAATTTTGACCCGCCTTATGAGAGGTATTGCGTTGTACTTAACTTTGGTCTGATGTATAACAAAACTGTTGGTGTTTACGTTGCCCATAAGCAAATGTCCGCATGACGTCATCGCCACTAAACAAATGAAAACTACTAAAACTTTCTTCTTCATTATATTGTAAAGATATTAACTTTATTG
Source organism: Spilosoma lubricipeda (assembly GCA_905220595.1). Classification (NCBI taxonomy): domain Eukaryota; kingdom Metazoa; phylum Arthropoda; class Insecta; order Lepidoptera; family Erebidae; genus Spilosoma; species Spilosoma lubricipeda. Next base: position 8,847,847 of record HG992285.1, on the reverse strand, counting down.
TCGAAAAAAAAAGAACTGTAAGAAAGACACGATGGTTGCACGATAATGAGCCGACTAAGAATGAAGGTTATGAAGCAATTAATGAAAAGGCACATGAATAAGACAGGAGTCAGAAGGTCAATAACAATGCTACAGTTTATAATGGCTATGGCGAACTATAAATACATAATAATCGTAGTTCTGAGACATAGATCCGATTCAGATTGATATGTTATTGGTAGTGGAATTATGTTTGTAATTTTTCCCACAGTTGTATGTTATGCTGAATATCTGCACGGTGCTTAATAGTTGCAGGTACGAATATTACATACATATTTCATAATGTTCAGGTAGATAGCACCAGTTATCTTCATAAATTGAGGACATAATATAATTATATTTCGTTAAACTTGTTATTCTGTATCAACAGAGACCAAATTTTAAGTCTCTTTGTTCTGTGTGCGCACAAATAAAACGTCATACACGGTAATCAATTCATCGCGAGTAAAGAAACGGATGTAGACTTTAAAACAGTAAAACTTAATTATTATAAAATAAACATACTAATGGAGGTAAAGGTTAGGGTTTCGTGTTAAAAATATTGTTTCACGAACAAAATTTAATCAAACAAACCCACACCGACGGAATAAAACTTTCGCTTGTTTAATAAAGAAGGGTTGCACGCACCGAGGCAGACAATAGGAGTCCAACGGAAATCGTGGACCGAAAGCATTTTCTATTTTATGCGAGGGTTCGTAGAAGGGTACGTATTAGTCTGAATCCATTCCCTGTCTTCCGGCAAATGTTGGAAACAATCTACCTTCTGTTTTATGAAGGCGCTGTCTGTGTTCTGCCTCGAACAAATCGATATTTTTAACAAATTCTCTCTCGGATATTTTGAACTGTTATTTTGTAAAATATTTTGTCCGACTGTTTCAATAATAGTTGTATAAAACTATGGGTACTGTAGAATTTAATTTAGCATCCTTTTTTAAACAAAGCATGTCACTATTCTGACGTATTGTGGGTCATCGTACCGCATAGTCCACATTCGCAATTATGATGGTGACCACCACTTTTGGATTCTACTCATGCTTTCAATCAGGCAGAGTAGAGATTTTTTGACAGATTTATATAAAATAATATTTCTTAATAATAATAAATCCCGTTTGTTACTATTCGAAGTTTGTGTGTGTGTGTGTGTTGTGTGTCTATGGGACTTACATATCACCATCACCATCATCGATCTATCGTAGTCTACTGCCATTGACATTGCACATCACAATATAAATCAGTCACACGAAGACACAAAACAAATGATCACGTACACACAATTATTTTCAGCTTAGCAGTCAATAATATACATTAGGTGTACATAATTATATTGTTTGCTAGTTTCATATTCACGACGTATTTTTGACTTTTGACTCTTTTCTAGAACTATATACCCGATATAACCATCACCTGAATTTCCCGGAAGAGCAGGGAAGCACGTCCCACAAGTTTATGATGTTCAGAATACTACCAGACTGTAATAACGGGAGTGGAAATATTCAACAACTGTGGGGTTTATATTTTTGGTGCAAATTTATATGATTTTGATGTTTTCTACTAATCTTTTGAAACTTTTTGTGTTTGTTGGATTGATCGCGAAAATCTCAAAAGCTACAGCTCCTTAGGCCAAGTTGCAAAGTTATCTCTTTTAATATTGGCTAATTAATATTTTTTTTGACTACGTGGTTTAGCATTGAGATGACGTCATTCCCATACATTTGCTGGTTTTCTAATAACGTTCACGTTGGTAGAATGTCAATTTGGCTAGAGGCTGGTTCGAAAAGAAAAAAATAATTAGTGTTGAATGCCCAGAAGGTTATAAAGACTATAGATTTACCAGAACACATTATAACCAATTTATGACGAATATTACAAAGACGGGGTATATTCTGTCCCTATGAGAGAATTAGGCGAAGTTTTTTAAATCAAAACATCTCATTTATTCGCACCGTATATATGTATTTACATAAATAAGGTCTTTTGTGCCATATTCACCTATAATGCATTCTGCATTAAATGCATGAAAAAAAAAATTAGAAGGTAGTAGAGCCACGCTGATTTCAACACAAGCAGGCCGGCTCGACCGGGGCGGTACTACCCGCGCACAGGAGATCAACGTCAAATGACATGATCGTCAATGATCAGAGTTCGTGCTGTCGTGTTTCGTTGGTGAGTGCAAGACCGGAGACTCAATGATTCAGAAGCATCACTAGGCCGCTTTGGTGTGGATCACCATACTCACTGCGAATGCAGACAATGCAAAAGCATGGTGTAATGTAACAATGCAAGAGTATGGTTACCACCTTTGGATTCTGCTTATGCTTTGGGCAGAATAAAGTTACCTTGGGGTGCCCATATATAAAAAAAAAAACATTAACAACAAAAATTGACATAAAATTATCATCGTAATCAATTCTGCTGCCGAAAAGATGATAAGAGATGAAGATGATGGTATCCAAGAGAAATCGAGTCGAACCTTGAAGTCGATTTTATGTTTCTTAAAATTTTACTTGTAAGGAATCTTTTTTGCATACATGTTTATACCTATTTATTATTTGGAAAAACCTGTATTTGTTTTAAAACGCTTTTACTAGCTTCACCATTACGTTTATTTTTTGTAACCGATCATAGTGTGTTTTTTTAAATAGCTATATTTTTTCAAAAGTATCTTTATTCAAGTGTCTCGTGTACGTGAGTAATTAGTATGACCTAGTCCTTGCAGCTCTATCATAAAACCCACTAATACTTATTACGACAATTATAATCAATTCAAATACGAATGAGTTCTTCCTTGTCTATTCAGTTATAGACCGGGAAGAACTGATTATTATCTCACCTTTATTGCGGCATAGTCAGTTGGAATGAACTGATAAATGTAGATTTAATCACTTCCAGGATTTGAATACCTAGCCACAAAAGGAAGCTATAATTTGGTTAAAATGTTAGTATCTTCAATAGCCTTTAATAATCCTCCACTAGATTTGGGTTTATCCTTAGAACTTTGGCCTGACGGGTTGGTTAAGGATTTGTTTCAAGTTATATTTCTCTTTACAGTGATGTTTTCCTGCCAAGATTGCTTTTTTATGGTATAGAGAACAAACGAGCAGACGTATCACCTGATGGTAAACCGACCTTTGGGGGATGGGGAAAGGGATGTGGGGATGGGTTGGGGTATGGGCCTCCGGTATCCTCATTCAGTCGGTGAAACACAGCGCAAGCGCTATATCACACCGGTTTTCTGTGAGGCCGTGGTATCACTTCGGCCGAGCCGGCCCATTCATGCCGAAGCTAGGCTCTCCCACGGTAAAAACAATGCTCGCTCCTTTAATCAACTATTACGACATTCGTAGAATGAACAGGGGGAGGTGATACTCTGTATTCTTAAGCCGTCACTACACAGAGAATGTTGATGAATAAAAATTAAAATCTGTTTTTTTATATAACAATGATGATGTATTATGAAACGTAGTTTACATTCAAATGATAGTTGTTAGACACGCGTTAAATGTACGTTAGATATTTGTATAAAATATCATTAGACGAATATAAGACTTTCACTGTTTTGCAATTTCAATTTCAAACCTAAATTATTTTTTAATAATTCGAAAGTAGAGTGAATCTGTCTGTCTCTTATGATTTCACAGCTAAACCACTGAACCGATTTGGATAAAATTTTTGGCTACTTTTTACCGCGATAACTGGCATACCCGCGGGCGGAGCTACAGCGGAACCGAGCAAAAACTAATATTACACCAAATATAAAATACCAAAGGCTCAACAAACATGGTCATTCTCCTTAATATTATGTTCAATTGTAGCAACTCATCAAATCATGATCTCTGATTGTGACTAATGACTAAATCATGTGGCGTCGCCCGGATTGGTCCTATTATATTTTATTCCATATCCTGTTATTCTCGCTTAGTTGTAAATACGAAACTTTCTTTTATGGCCATTACTTGCCTTTCACTGCACTTGATTATTTCAGAAGCATGAAGGTATTTAGAAACATTAATCTTTGACTGTTCGCTGTTTGTGTGTCTGTTTTATTTAACTGAAGATATTGAACTCGTATTTCTATTCTGGATTAAAAACAGTATCACACAGAGATAAAATTATTACCTGATATGGTATGAAATACTCAGACCCCATAAGAAAAAATCAATTTCTTCATCTAGGAGAACTTTTACAAGGGCTATTTATACAAATACTAATGATTCTTCTTTTACTTATATTTAAGCTGCTTTATCTGAAATCAAATTCTGGTATTTCGTTCTTGTGTATTTCTATGGCAAAACAGCTCTGTACATTCATCTGTTTAATTGACGTTAGACACTGGTAATGCTCTTCAAGTCCGATTCAATTCGATTAGAAATCAATAAATGACCCACTTTTATCTATATTTCTCAGAGCTTAATAAAAGCAAAATACGTGTTCACACACACATATTATTTAGAGGAAATGTAAAAGTTTCCACAGTATTATCACTGTGCCATTTGATAAAAGACTGTCATTCCCGTAACGACTAGGGTGAAAGGGTGGGGTACATTTGGTGACAACACTCTCTAATGTCCTCATCTATCTAAAGTAATCCTATAAAATTTTGTGGTTATTTATATGAGACTGCAATTGAAGTGATATGTATGTATGATGTGCATGTACTTAACGTAGACAGTATTGAGATGTGTTTAAATTATGTAAGTTGATGTCATTAAAAACCAAGTAAATTTTTATGTTTTTTTTATCTCAAAGTTTTTTTGAACCTAAAAGTCGGGTCGTGTATACTATATTATACAGGACATACATACAGTCTAAAATTGTATTGTATATTTCAAAAAAATATTTTATGGTGATAAGTAAATATTAGATTATGCACACACTTTATGTCATGGTATTATCAATATGATCGTAATGCATTATTTTCTTTACATTACTGTGTTACTGCATCTATCAAACATACACTATATTATCAAAAACATCTGATATTCTTTGTGCTATTGTAACCGCGTTTTATTTACAAAAAGTCTATCTTTGTAATCTGAATAGAAGTCGTTATTATTATTTTAAAAATAGGTTATTATATTCAACATTCTTATATTTTTTTCTGAAATATACTTTGCTGTTTGTCTAGTGTAAGGACACCCGCAACACCAGAGGCGTCACTCGGTGAAACACAGCGCAAGCGCTGTTTCACACCGGTCTTCTGTGACGTGGTGGTATCACTTCGGTCGAGCCGGCTCATTAATGCCGAAGCGTGGCTCTCCCACGGAAAAATTATGTAACCAAATTTTAATAGGATTTCATTATCCATTTTGCCCGAGCGTTTTTTTTTTAAATTAAATAACTGGGTTTTGCACGCGACTTCACCTACGTATATGTTAGTTTGGTCATTACGGTAAGTAGTAGCCTATGTATTATTTTAATGTTTAAGATACGTTTTGTAGTCTTTGCTTAAAAGAGTAACAAATATTCAAGCTTCCATAAATTCAAGCAAACTTTCGCATTTAGTAAGAACATATAAATGATATGAAACATGATAATGAATATCATTTATGTCTATTGTTACATACATATTATATATTTTCATGTTAGCTTAACTTGTGTAAACAAAAGTAAGGAAAATTGCCACTAGAGAAACAAACGCAGGTGAGAGAGCCAAATCAAGTTATCTGCGATTACCGATCTACATACCAAATACTCTGGTTACGATAATATCCCTTTGTAGGTACCAAGTTTAACCGTCCATACCCCATTTGCAGTCCCGAATGTTTAAACGCTGATAAGAATTGAAGTAACAAGCAAATTGTTCCTAAAATATTCATCTTTAACTACCTTAACAATTGAATGGCTAGACGATTTGCTTCAAATTTTTACATTAAATCAACGAGTGAAAAATTTTATGGTATTTTCTTTTCCACTGTTTTTTTGTAGATAAGAACAGAACAAATGTGCCAGGATAATGTATTTAGGGGAGTACGTTATCGTATGGGGAATCGGCTTGCATTGCTTCGAGACGTTCTTTTTATGGCTTGCTATATGGATTTATGTTAGCCGTTGTTACTAATAGATACGAAAATCAATCGAAAGGACATCGACTATATAGTAAATTGATTGTCTATATAGAGTAGGCTGCATGGATGGTAGATATATTTGGACTGTACAGAAGTTTAAAACGTGTTCTAATCGCTCGCTACTAAGCTGACAATTGTGGGTTCTATCTCCACATGAGTTGTTTTTGTCTTGGCGTTGTTGTGTCCTTGTCATATATTTTGTTAAATACCCCACAACACAGCAAATATTCCTAGTGTTGAAGTTATGTTTAAAAAAACTATAATTATCTGAAAAAACTAGAACTAAAATCTCTTACATTCCTTCTATCAATATTTTCTAGAAAAATTACACTATTAACTTTTAATTCACGATCTCATAAAGAAAAAGCTCCATGTAACATGAGAGCATCACGAAAGTCGCTACTGCAAGATAAACGCACCCGCGTTATATCTGTACTGCAATTTGTTACTTGTTGTGTGCCTAGCCCCTAGTAACAAATCATAGGATTTATCTTAAAAAGTTATTGCATTTACAGAAAATTTATGGATCGTATTCAACTATAGTAAAATGACGAATGAATGGCCACTGTAAATTTAAAAAGTTACTTACATCTTTATATATATAATTCTTCTGTGAGTGTGTATGTCAATGAACTACTCTCAAACGACTGGACCGATTTTGATGAAATTTTTTGTGTGTGTTTAAGGGGATCTGGGAATGGTTTAAATTCACAATTTTGTCAGCTGGACAATGTTTTTTTAATTAATTTTTAATTTATTAGTAGTTATGGCAAAACGACGTTTGCCGGGACAGCTAGTTATATATAATATTTTTACAAATCGATTTCATAAAAAAATTTTGTTAAGGTAGACAAGATTGAGAACAGTTCTTTGGTCTGAAACTTTAATTGTAAAACTACGGTAAATAATATTTCCATGGACCTGTAGGAAATATGATTCTCTAACATTAATAATGCCAGTTATTTTTATTAACCTACTAGTCTCGGTAATCTCGGTTATCGCGACAAATATATTAATAGCCATGTGTTATTCTGATTATCTGATATATCTGATGATATGGTAGATGTATAAAGCTATATTACTGTAAAAATTCATCCAAATCCGTTTAGTAGTTTTTACGTGAAGGAGTAACAAACATCCATCCATCCACACTTACAAACTTTTACGTTAATAATATTAAGTAAGATAGATATAGATTTCTCATCTGAGACATTAACCTAATTATCATCTGAGACAATTATAATTATTGTGTAAAAATATCAAGTATTCTTTTTACTGTTACAAGAAAGTTAAGTGTTCTTAAATAAATAGAGTTGCGAAAACACAGAGCTAGATATTGTATTACTTTAATAAAAAAGAAGAGTAGCCCACACAATGAAAATATACAAGTTATTTTTGTCGTCAAATTACTTCACAAACATTTCTGGTGCAAATAGGCTTGAGAAGTTTTAGTGAATCGCTTTGTTAAGAAAAAAGGGGAACTTCCCTTACTTTTTTATTCCAATAGAAGAAAACAAGCATAAATTCCAACTCGTAGAACACAATTGGTTCATTTTGATGATCGAGAACACCGAATTTTTAGTGAAGCGTCGTAAAAATATAGGCTGTATAATTTTATGATAGAAGTCACCTAGTTGTGCCTGCACCTGTCTTGATCTCAAAACCACACGTTGTCGACTCTGTTTATTGTTATGGACTTTAATCACAAAAATGTTTTCAAGTTTTCCTTCCCTTTTATTTGTTCCCTGAGTCGGGTCTTACGACACCCAGTGAATGAATGAGGGTGGTGACTTAATCCTTCACCACAAGGCCAAAGTAATTTGTTCTTGACAAAGTGTAAACCTAATTACAGAAACTTAATTTCTAATATGTTTTAATGTTCTTAATTTAGATTAGTAATTTTATATCTTATCGGAACACAATGAATTAAGCTCGCGTCTAAAACGAGAGTTTCGAAATGAAACCGCGATAAGTTAAGCCTCAGGCGATGGGCCGGTGGGGGCGAAAGGGGACGCGATATCGCCCTGCGGTAGACTTCATCTAATTTGTAACTCATTGAACGTCAGATAACTCATTCTGTACCAAGTATTGATAATGAACGCTCATATATTAGAAACTTTGACACATAAAGGTATTATTTTACAATAAATTAACGAGATAATATTACCAACCATATACTCATGTTAAAGATATGTGTTTTGCTATGGATTGTCTTACTTTTATTCCATGTCATCCGTTTAGTAACTTGGGGTATATGATATTGTCCTTTAAAAAGACTGATTAAAAGATCAATACAAGTTAATTATATTTTTTTACGAATGTAAATAGATAATTCCCCTGTCTGATGATCACCAAGATTTGTTAAGTCGCGTGCTAGTAGCTAGATCAAATATTCTCGTAATTACTTAGGAGTGAGTTTTGACATTCATTACATGATTATTATAAATTTCGATAAAGCAATGGTTAGTTACACTAGATGATATTTGTTAATTTCAAGAAACTAATATAGTTTACGGTTTAACCAAACGTGTCCTATCTTTGGAGCACTTCACGATAAATTATACTGAAAGTTTATAGTGTGTTTACTGATCTCCCTTTGGCTTTAGCCCAATAGTGTCAACTGTTAATAGACAGCGCACGTGGCGCGATTTAGTGACTGCTCCTTTTATCCCCGTCGCGTCCTCTCGCTTCAAGAGATTTTTCACGATTAATTTTCTAGTGTAGACACTGTCACTCCCATTTGTTGGCAGTTCACCCTTAACAAAAACACGGATTATATCATAAGCCCTCCAGGCTTTGCTATCTAATTTCCTGTTTGTTTTCATTTGGATTGTTTTGTTTATTTACAATACTTATTCCTAAGTGTCGTGCTTTGTTTGATTGTATTGGTAAGTTAATTGATATTCGAATGGCTAAAATCCATTAATCAAGACTGACTGATTTATTGCTAGTAACATTTTATAGACGTAGATTCGACATTGCATCACCAACGTTTACTTCAAATCATCAAGTTATTTTTGCCCGTAGAATCAATGCCTGTGTCTCGTCATGACTTAATCTTTATCGTAAGATTTACATTAGTGTATCCTGCAGACATACTGGAAAGGGCTACATTTATTTCCAAGTAAATTATTGATGCATCCTCTTTATCTGCTTCGGGCTTAATTGATTTGTCGCTTGCAGCCGTCTATATTCTTACTTCTCAATTACGTTTGGACCCGTGTCTCGTATCGCAAACTGTCGGCCATTTTATTTATGGTAGGCCAATTGATTGAATTAGTGGCCCCTGAGGCGCTTGTCCGATACTGACCTGCTTCATTCAAGGCATAATTTATATCTCTGACGCTGTTCTTTTTAGTTTAATTTTATCAGTTCTCATCACTTCAAAGATATAAGTATTTAGTATGGTTTAAGGACAAGCAAAATTCTCCAAATTGCTTACCCGGAAACCAGACCTGTATTAGGTTGAGCCCAGAAAAAAGTGTATAATAAATATAACTATATCGGACATCTAACACCCAACGCCATGTAGTCCCAAGCTAAACAGAGCTTGTGTTATGGATACTAGACGACTGATATAAATAAATACATACATATTATACATAGAAAACACCCAAACTCCTTAACAAATATTTGCAGATCATACAAATATTTGGTCAGACCTGAGAATCGAACCCGAAACCTCAGGCACAGCAGTCGCATACGCTACTACTACGCCACCGAGGTAGTCAATAAGATGTTCAAATTCAAAAGATGTCCCTGCCAAGATGTATTTGTTGTACTAATATAATAAAAGTAATATTATTATGATTTCTTGGTATTTTTAGATTAGAGGCAGAGGACCATGCAAGTTTTGACGGAACTTACGTATACATATATCAGTATATTCTATAGCAAGCCCGGCACGCGTCTGTGATCTGTATCTTTTGCCTCACCTGACACATTCATGTCTACGTGACTGGCATCTCCATCTTCGTAGAACTAAAAGAAAACATCATTTGCATTTCGCTTCGTAAAACTAGTGTGTAGTAACTTTGCAACAAGGATTATTTAGATCAAATTTGTTTTATGTTTGAGGACATCGAAATATACAGTTATCATACTTTTAACTTTACATAGTCGTAGGACATGTTTGTCTCTATATTTCTTGAGCTAGTTTTGATGATTAGTGATTCTGACCATTCCAGAGCTTGTTAGTTCGACTCTAGGACATTCTTATTTTTTTTACATCAGAGATTATTTTTAACCGACCCGTTTATCTAGTTAATTGTTCTATCTTTGGTTATTATTGCGTATGTGACAATTGTGTATGATTATGATAGATACGACGCATGTAAAAGTAGTACACAAATAAAGAATTTTCGATCAAAGTATTTATCCCCATACCCCAAAGGCCGGCAACGCACTTGTGACGCCTCTGGTGTTGCTGCCGCCGCCCATGGACACCCATGAGCGGCGGTATTCGCTTACCATCAGGTGATACGTCTGCTCGTTTGCCCCCTATTCTATATTTTTTTCTGTATTATGCAGAAATATAGAAATGAATATTACCAAATAGGTATGTTTATATACTAGTGTAGTAAAGACTCTGCCTAGGCTAGCTGTGTGCGTGATAAGTCAGAAACATTGACATTTAATTGTCATTTATATGAAATAGGCGTTCTAAAAAGAGAATAATATCCTCACAAACGTTACACTCGGCCGTCTAATATTAAACTAGTCATAGCCTGTAATATGGTAACCATACTACTGGTAAACATACATAAATAGGAACATATATAACTTTACATCTATACAAACAGAAAAATGGGAGTACCTGTTTGTAATATTAAAATTACCGCTTTTTACTTAATGCATACGTATGTCTATACGGTACATATGCCAATTTTTTTTTTGTCTTTCTGTTTTTTCCGGCTATTCTCTAGAACGGCTGGACCGATTTTGACGGGACTTTCATCAGCCGACAGCTGATGGTATAAAGAATAACTAAGGCTACTTTTTCGACTAGTTTTGCCCCGCGGCTTTACCCGTGGTTGCGATACTACAACAAACGTGGGTAACACGGCGGGGCTCAGTCTGTTACAAATATAATAAAATAGTAAGTTATACCCAGACACAGATAAACGATCGAGCTCATCACATAAAGAATTGTCCTGGATGAGAGTCGAACTCACAACCTCTGATTTAGTAGACAGAATTATTAACCGCTAAATCCTCTGACCTCATTAGAGTAGACTATTAATAGTGAAATAATAATATAACAAATTTACTTTCTCGTAATAAACAGACTGTCTGTAGTCAATCGAACTACAGAAGCTATCTCACTCGAATAAAATATTAACGCTACAATTTCTGATCTAATCCTGTACTTATCAAGAGCGGTTAATGAATATTTTAGTAGGAGCGAGTTAATGAAGGAAGTCTCCTTTGTCCTGAGATAGCTTGATTACAACCAGTCTGACGGGAGAACAAGGATATAAAATTCTGAATGCGAGACTGAAGTTGTTGAATGAAATTTATTATTTAGTGGATGTATCCTGTCAATCATCGTTGTGATCACATTGTCATTGCACTGATTGAGAAATGAGAGACAAAAATAATACGAACAAAAGATAAAAACAATCTTCGGAGGGGATTGGAACTGGAACAGGAAAACTATGTCTTCAATAAATTGTTTAAACTTAATAGTTAATTTATATCAAAAAAGTAATTTGAAAATGTACATCAAAAGAAATTATAAAACCTTATGATCTGATGTTTGTTGTAAATAATCTTGCTTTTGATCAACCTGAATTTTTTTTGCTAAGACTACTGAACTAAGATAGTATTATTATTTGGTTCATAAATAAGCATATTTAATATTATAAAATGACATAACAGCGCTTTTCTTTTCAAACATTTTGGGTGGAGATCGTTTTTTGTTTTTTCGGAAGACGGTCCCCATTTCATCTCATCCACATTTTTTATATTTTATATCATTAATTTCATCACGACGAAGACTTATTGACTTGAAGAGTTATAACTTGAAGACTCTAAACACTTGACATTGGCAGAAATAGCTGATCCGAGAGATCCGGCTGGTTGCCATTTCATCAAAGAAGAAGAAGAACATTTTGGGTATTTTTTTGGGATCGTTCCAAAAATTACACTCAAAATACTGGACCCATTTAAATTCAAAGAATACCGTTGATATAACTTAGTTATTTCAAAAAAGTTATTTCAAATAAGATTTTAGCATACTTTATCAATAACCATCAATCATTATTCATCATATCAATTCACCTTGACGGACCTGGCTGATGAAGCAAGAAATTAATCGACTAGAATTTAAAGTTTATCGAGTAACACTCAGAAGTTGTCAGCCATGTACTTATCTAGTATTTCATCTTCGGTGTCTGTGTCGTCACCACAAAACAGTTAGGTAACTAATACGTGACTGGCATTTGGTAGTTTCCCAATTGGCACATCCACACACGTGCGCGGAATCGACGCAGGGATCTAATCCAGGGATTTCACTTGTACTGCTAATATTTTATTTGATTTGGGATTGGTATCCAAACGTAGCCATAGTATAAACTATTCTATAAAAATGATCCCTTAGGGCATTCTGTGTTGTGAGTCATAAAATGCTTTTATGTGGATTAACTAATTCATTTTTGTAAACTTACGTTCAGCGTTTGATCCCCATCAAGTTAAAAGCCCCTTTCAGTTTGCACTAATCTTCTCTCTTATTGATATAACATTTGGTTGCCATCAACAAATACCGTGTTCATCTATTCTATAATATTACAAAACCGAAGAGTTTGTTTCTTTGTTTGTTTCATTGATTGTTTGTTTAGTTGAAACTCTAATCTGAGGAAGTTACAGGTTCTATTAATAAAAAAAGTGTTAGATAGCCCAATCATCGAGGAAGGCTATAGGCTATATATCATCACGCTATCATTGATGTGATGATGATGATGAAAGGAGTAGAGTATCAATAAAAGTGTCGCAAAAACAGTTAAAGTTTCACAGCACAGCATTTGTCTTTCTTTTAAGGTTGGCTCACTTTCACCTTCTTATGGTTAATTTTTTTGCCAGTGTTATAAGAACACGCTACGGGATAAAAGGAGACGCAGACGAGGTTGCGTGGATCAGGTAGTTATACAATAAAATCTATAATGTTCTGATTCGGTAAAATTTTATGTAAGCACTGAGTTACAGAGTATCATTTACATTTATTTTTATAAAGAAACTTACTTAATTGTAACAATATATTAGAGCATACTCATAAATGATCAGTATAATTATTCTGAGGAGACATTCTTCTAGGTTTTCCACGATTTAAATGAATTTTGCATAATTAAAATTTCTAAAACGTTACGTGTTTTACCAACTAATTAACCATTCGATTAAGTAACTAGTTTAATTAGTATGAGATCAGTCGGACCTTTGAACTCTGTTTTTTCGAAAACTAAATCAAAACAAGGGGCTCTACAAACTTTTAGGCAAACACACTATTCAAAAAACCACATAATGTACTTTTTCAAATAAACTCATTAACATAATTCATTACCTGAATATCTAAACAAAAGAGAAAGTAATTTATTGTAAACGAATAAAGCTGTCTCTGTCTTTCATATTGTTCTTCACTTTATTTATTAGAATCAGAAACTCATAGCGCGAATGAAGTTAATAAGTGTCTTTTTTGTAAACAAATTACTGCAAGGGTGCACTCGACGAAAATCATTATCATCAAGCTTTCCTTGTGCTTTCGACTATGCAAAAGCCGGTACCGACTGAGTCGGCGCGAAATGACACTAGAGTGGGGGGCAGTAACCCTAAGCCTACGGCACGGGGAGGTTGTGTCGCTCACTGCGATAAACACATCGCGATCTCCGCAAACAGTAAACAGAATCGACAATGTTATGAATAACACTTTAAAAATAATATTCTAAGGCGTTTATTATTATTTATAATGTGTGTATTTTTCATGTGAGGTTGTAAACTATGAGTCGAGTGTAAAGTGACGTTAATCAGTAGTGTCAAGTATGATCGCGGGCCCAATTAAAAGAGATAATCTCGTATGGAACCAGTTCAAGTGCATAGTGCTTTTGCATCTTTTGTTCAGCTTTCCGTGCTTTATAAAAGGTAAGTTTAAATTTTCGACCATAAATAAGGCAATCCTTTTTTGGAACATGATTAATACTTTAAAAGAAATCAGGTGAAATAAAAAAGATAATAAGTTTATTGGACTTGAGAAGTAAAAAGCCCAGCTTGTAGATATTACTTTTGCTTGTTTATGTTTATTATGGTCGAAGACAAAGACGTTAGTTTTGTATAATTGCACTTTACAATTGTTCTGATACCTATATAATTATAAAATCATATAGTACAACATTATGTTATAAAATAGAAAATATTGGCTGTTAAATTAAAATGCTGCATAGTTACAGACTTTATAGACGTATATACCTACCTCTTTGTTATATTATATTATTCTTTAATAAATTACTTTTAATAAGTAACATATAATAAAATATTACTTCTACGCTAAATTATACTTTTTTTTAGTAGTTAATTTAGATTTCTGGATTTGTTAATACTTTGGTTTTGAGGGAATTTTAAGTCTGAAATATTATTTGAGTGTCAAATGTCACTCGCATATCACAAAGTCAATTTGTTCTAAGGCCAAAGTCGTGCCCCGCGGATTAAAGAGCATCCAGCAGACACAATAGTCGGCAGAAGTGAACCTGCTACTCTACGGTGCGTCTCTGAAGGTAAACCGAAGCCGACTATCCAGTGGTATAAGGATGGATCCCCTCTGGCACCCACAGACCATCCCCACAGGGTTCTTCTTGAAGATGGACTGTTGTTTCTTAGGTAAGTCACCAATTCTTTTTGCTTATCTAATCTATCTTTATTTAATTTCTGTTTCCAATCTTCTTTTCTTGGATCTATCCATGTTTTTCTGTGATATATTTTTTTTTAATTATTTCTCAGATGTATAATAAGTATGTACGACAATTATAACGAATATGCTCTTTAAGGCTTTTAAACGATGAATTCAAGATGAATGTGATTTCAGAAAAAATGTTAATGTTACGTTAGGTTATGAATATGTTCAAAAATAATACAAAACAGAAATAAAATACTCGTACATAATATGTAAAGAGTTGGAGTTCGTTTAAGTCTTAAATTTTGCATTGGCATAAACCGCTTCTTAATGAAAGCTAAAAGGATATGACATTACAGACTTCTATGTGTGACTATTAATGGTATTACTAATAGTAAGTTATTCACACCCGTTGTTATTAACTAAACATTTAGAACAATTAGTTACACTAGTAGTATCAAACATTTCTCCTGGGAAAACTCACCTCAAAAATGACTCGATAGAACGTTTTGTTTGCCGGAGGCAAGTAGCCGACGGGAAATTTCTTCATGGGGACGCTTCAGTATTGTTGTGTGGTCTTGACTTAAATAGAACCCCTGTATTGCTTTAGGGTATGTTAAGATGGGATTAAGGGATTTGTATCATTGATGCGTGACTGAATTCATTTGTATTATGTGTTATTATTTTATAATAAGTTAAGTTCTTTCTTATTACAATTTTTGTAATTTTTATTATTTCCAAATTTACAAGTATTCTAAGATAATGTTAGCACACTTGTAAATGTTCAAACGTAGGCACAAACTAACATTCTAATCTGTTTTATGTATTACTATTAAGTAGAATTACGATATTGATTTCAAAAAAGTCCAGATTTAATCTAATAATTATAATAATAAACGTATACAGGATAATGTAAACGATATTTATCTACAGTCTTTATTATCATTATTTTATTCGCCGTCGTCTCATAGCCTAAGAAAATGATAAATATTTACAGAAAAATACGGTCCCATTTATGATACTGGTTTAAAAAGTTATAAACATACTCTGTATTAAAATATTAAATATTTCGGGCATCTAACACACAACGCCATCTACTCCCAAGCTAAGCAGAGCTTGTGTTATGGGTTCTAGACAACTGATACAAATACATAATTTTTTTTTTGTAAATACATACGTATTATACATAGAAAACACCCAAACTCCGAAACAAATACTTGTAGACCATACAAACATTTGGTCCGACCCGGGAATCGAACCCGAGACCTCATGTCCAGCAGTCGCACACCCGACCGCGAGACCAACGAGGCAGTTAAATTATTGGGCCATACTGCGTAACAAATGTAGATGTTGCATTATTGCAACGTAATCTGAATGTCAAATGACTGACGACACATAAATATAGCGGAATTTTACGCGGTTTTCTTGGCTTTTTATACTTTTATATGAATGACAAAAATCTGGCTATTCTGTAAAAAGCTATGCGTGGTCATACATAAAAAAAACAAGTCGCGACGTGTATTTTTTTTGTCTGTTAAAAATAGCGACACATATTGAGTATTGGTCTTGCATAGGTTGTCTATATTGTTTATACCACATCCTGGTAATAGAAGATACTATATTTAATTTGATTGTCAACTTTGCAAGAAAATCAGTGTTATCTTTTTGTTTTTCTAATTAAATTAATAAATAGATAGATAGATAGATAGAAAACTCTTTACTTGTACACCGTTTTACATAATTATTGATTGTGTAAGATTTTAACTGTAAGACCGGGCGCACACCGAAACGGTCTTCGACAAGACGGTCCGTGACAAGACGGCTTCCAATGGTTGTCTTGTGCTGACGCACATCGCATGAGCCCGAACAGACGGTCGAGGAGGAAGAAGAGACGATTTGATTCTGGGAATATTACGTCTTTAAAGAGAGAGAGAGTCTTTTGTTTTTTTATTTTTATTTATTTATTTATACTTCGTCGGACACTGTCTGTCTAAAACGGCTTTCGTGTGCGACAGTCTCACCTAACAGAAGGCTTTTTACGGCAACCTAGTCAACCTGCGACAAACTGTCTCGTCGGAGACTGTCTGTCGACTCCGGTGTGCGACCACAGCGACCGGAATCTTATAATCTTGGGAATAATAAAGGCTAGGAAGATGATGTAACATTTTCCTGCCGACAGCGCTGTTATGAGTCCAGAATCATAGAAGGCATTGACTTAGTTTTTATCTCGTTTTTTACACTTGTGTGCTAACTGGAACCGACCGACTAATTAAGTTTTTTGGATGTGTTAATTAAAGGCGGTAAATTGTGAAGTTATTAGATAACAATATATAGATAATGTTTAAAAGTCGGTTGTTAATTTCCTAAGACTTATAAAAGTACTTAAACACACATAATCTATATCTAATCTAATCTAATCTAATACAGCGTAAAACCGGGATAGATGTCCCAATTTTTGAAATTCATTTTATTTTAAAAATATATAATTTCGGACGACCGCGAAAGGTATAAGACCTTTAATTCTTAGTTGCGAATTTGGGAAGTTCGGTTTTTTGAAAGTGAGGATTCTATCCCGTTATGGCATCTTTCCCGGTTTTACCCTGTAGGTACTTTTTAAGTTCTGGAAAACACCTCTGTCAATACCTATTGCCAGCGATGTTTCCAAGAACCACCATAAATTAATTCGTAGATATGTATTATTTATTTT
Source organism: Spilosoma lubricipeda (assembly GCA_905220595.1). Classification (NCBI taxonomy): domain Eukaryota; kingdom Metazoa; phylum Arthropoda; class Insecta; order Lepidoptera; family Erebidae; genus Spilosoma; species Spilosoma lubricipeda. The sequence goes on along the minus strand of HG992285.1, from coordinate 8,830,161 downwards.
AAAATAATAAAAATTTAAGCTTACTTGTCAAAAATGATTCATCAAACAATAATTAAAATGACTCATATAGAATCTGTTACGCAATAGGATTAAGGTATACAGGTACAGGCCCTTGTACATTATGACCAACATTCATTTAATCGTTAAATTGTAGGGTTATGCGAGGCAAGAAGGAAAATGATGAGGGTGTGTACTGGTGCGTCGCACGCAATTCTGTCGGCGAAGCGGTCAGTAAGAACGCAACGCTTACTATTGCTGGTAAGATTTCCAAAATTGCATGTTAGGTCTTCGCAGTCGTGTTTTAGTACTTTAATTTCTATTTTCCTTGTAAGGTCACATTCAATTACCAAGCTATCTAACTTAAGCAGGCTTAAAGTATCACTGGAATATTACATAACCCTTCTATTAAATATTAATCTACATCTTATAGTTTAATCTAATTTAAAACAATGAAGATCAATTTTTTTGAATTTGTAAAAGAACATAAATTTTTTAAAGAGATATATTACCAAAAAAATTATCCACATCTGTAAACTTTTGATAATTTATTTCTTGAAAAATTCTGCAAATAAATAGAAAGATATTTAAAATACTTGCCGAACCAATATCTGAAAAGTATCGAAATTGTGATTGAAGATCGAAATATTCATTAGAGATTGTTTTAATTTTAGTTCTACGAGACGACTTTAGAACAGAACCTCGAGATGTCAAAGTAGCTAGTGGTGAACCAGCTACACTTGAGTGCTCCTCTCCTAAAGGCGTCCCAGAGCCAGGCGTGCACTGGACTAAGGACGGACAAACTTTAGATGTAGAAGTTAGCGGGAGGTAATTAATTTTGCTCGATAAAATACAGACTATTTTGGTTTACAATTGTACCTTCAAATTATATCATCAGTTGAGTTTACATTTATAACTTTATGGTGAGAATAACCAAATAACCGAACGTTCTCTGTATGGCCATATTTATCAACTTAACGATCTGCCTAAGGCCTGGCGCCATGTGTTTCGTTTTAAGAATAAGTTACGAGACATGAGAATAAAGTTGCAATTCTACATGAAATTTACAACCTTAGTCATTAATAATAGTAATAACATTGAAATAATATATTTGTTCCAGGATTATGGTAGGAAATAGTGGTGATTTAAAAATACTAGAAAGTCTTCCAACCGATAGTGGTGTATATAGATGTATAGCTTCTAATGTAGCTGGAGAAAGACAATCACGTCCTGCGACATTACTCGTGTTACGACGACCACATTTTCTAGTGAAACCTAATAACATAACGGCACTCATAGGCCAGAACGTCGAATTTCACTGCCAGGTAACTACCATGTGTAAAACTGAACCATATGCTCATTCGAGTTGATAATTAGCTTCAATGTTTTAAGTCATAATATAATGTGTGTTTCTACTGAAAAACACATTATATTATAACTTACGATATTTATGAAAAGTCATCTCTCTTATGATTATGTTGACTATGTCAGTATTTTACTACAAACAAGTATTTTTTAGGCATCACCAGAATCCGACGTTTCAGTAACTTGGTCTCGTGACAGTGGTGCATTATCACCATATGCGATTATTCGTCGAGGTTCTTTAAGAATAGACCGGGTTGTAGCAACAGATGCTGGCACTTACACATGTCGAGCAGAAAGCCAGGCAGGGACTAGTGGGGCCAGCGCTATACTTACAGTTCATTGTAAGTGCAAATCTCATGTTAATACGAGTTAAGATAATAATTAAAAATATTGTGAATCGTGTTTAGACTAAACAGCAATAACTATTTTAGCTCTACCTCATTTTACACGGGTACCTTCAGACCAAACAGCGTGGGAAGGTGAGGCGGTATCCTTTCCGTGTGAAGCGGAAGGTTCACCGCAACCTATAGTTTTTTGGACTATGGAAGGATCTCAGGTAAGATTAACTGATGTCTTTGCGTTTAGGATTAAGAAATTGATGTTGTTTGTTCATATAAAAAGTTTTTCAGGAGCTAGTATTTCCCAAAACGACTCATGGTACTGGATCACTTTATTTGGACAGAGTTTCAACACAACATGCTGGTCGACTTACTTGTGTAGCTGTAAGTGCAGCAGGTAGCGCGTTACATACAGCAACTTTACAGGTAGTTTTGCTATTAATACTGTTTTTTCGCCTCCATGCAACAAACACTATATTTTAAATAGAACAAAGCTTGTTTACTTGTTAACCTTTTTCGTTGTAGGTATTAAGAAGGGAGGCGAATTCTTTCAATGCAGATTTAGAATCATCATCTCCCTACCCAGAGTTGACTAAATCTCAAAATCATCCACCTATGACTCAGTATGAGTTAGTGCAAGCTCGCCGATATCTACAGCAAGATGTTTTGGCTTTAAGAAGAGTAGAAGGAACATCAGCAACAACTCTTAAAATTGTTTGGGATGTACGTATTTATGTCAATATTTTTAAGTTACATACTACTCGTATTATAATCTGATGTTTGATTGAAAACATTTTGTTTCAGGTTCTGACAGATTACAATGAATATTTAGAAGGAGTTAAAATATGGTTCAATGGGACATCACTAAACAAACAATATGTTCTGGTAGAAAATTATGAGCATTTTAATGAATCTTACAAGGAAAGTTTAGCCGAATTCAAGAAATTCGAAAATTTTTCAATGACTACAGTTCACAATAGTGGCTCGTCTAGTCATGTTCTAACAGGTTTATTGCCCTATGCTCAATATAATGTGTTCCTAATGCCGTTTTATAAGTTATTGTTAGGTAAACCTTCTAATATGAGAAGTGGCTTTACGGAAGAGGATGGTATGTATATTTAAATAAACAGCCATTATATACAAATTATTAATTATAACGACATAAACAATAATCCGCTAATTGTACTCCAGTTCCTTCAGAACCACCACAAAGTGTCACTGCTGGAGTAATAAATGCAACGTCCGCTTGGATTCGATGGGATCCGCCACCACCGCATACATGGAACGGTGAACTCTCTGGATATTTGGTTGGTAGCGATCATTTTGTCTTTTCACAAACTATTTCTCATTTGAATGTTTTATTTATTGATTCTTTGCTTTAGATTGAAGTCCGAGTGGGTGGAAGTACTGGAGGTCGAGTAGTAGGTCAAATGTCTTTGGGTGCACGTACTCGAGCAGCAGCGGCAAGTTCATTGCGCGCGGGAGGAAGGTACAGCGCTCGAGCCGCTGCAGTCACGCGACGTGGTCATGGTCCCTTCAGTGCAGCTGCACATATACACATGCTGCCAACATTATCTCAGCGTCACTATGTGCAGTAAGTTATTTACATCGCCTTTTAGAAATAGAGTATAAGGGAATGCAATATAGTTGATTTGCCTAATATTTTCAGAACTGAACCAGCAACAGATAAAGCGATTGTGTCAATTTTCCAAGAAACTTGGCTGCTAGCATTGTGTCTAACTTTACTTCTATTAGTCTTAGTTGGAACCGGCATTATCGTTTACATTAGACGAAAACAAACGAAGCAGAGAAAAAATCAGAACACAACTGGTAACCATTTAAGTTCCTATGTCAAATGTTTGCAGACATTTATTTAAAGATATAATATCTCTTGACTACTATATTCATTCTATTCATTTTGCAGTCACAGCTATAGTCAATGCGCAACAGTGTCTTTTAGGTAAAGAGGCGGTTTGGTTAAGAGAAAGACCAATATTTGAAGGTTCTAATGAACCTAGAATAGAAATATTAAACTGCCACCAGAGCCTTTTGCACGGTAAGAATAGATTGTTCAGTTATTGAAAATACAGGTTAATAAAAAGCACTTGAACGTCATTGACTTTTATGGGCATTACAGGTGGTCATTCAATAGGTACTATGGCTATGGAAGCTGAGTACAGTCTTCCGCAACATACGAATGTTATGAATCCAATACAAGAAGAGATGCAAAGAAGAACACAGACTGAGCCATATGCATCTAGTGCAATTTATACTGAACTAAATTACCAGGTTGGTAATATTATATTCAAACTGTCGCTTTAATAGTTTTCTCTCTTTCTTTTATAGTTATAAAGAATGTCCTGTTTTAGGGGCACACAGACGCAGAAGACTCATGTATGAAATGTGCCGTCAGTCCTGGATCTTATGACAACAGCATGGTCAGATCATTCGGAGATAGTAATCAATATTCGAATGAAGAATGTTCAACATGCTGTAGAAGTAGTAACTCTACATTAACAAAAGACTACAGCGAAATGACAAAATGTGGAAACGACGATGAAATGCAAGACATGTCAATAGAAGATTGTCCATCTTGCAAAACAAATCATTCGAGATCTTCAAGCCATCACGAAGCTAACAAAGAATGGGCTATGGCCGAAGTAGAGTATGACTATCCTCAGTGGCATTGGCTGGGAAGAGAAAATACTTTTCGACAAAATAATCAAGAAGTGCGATATGCAAGTGAAGGACGGAGCGATCAAGATTGTAGAATGAACTTATGTGATATTTTACCTCCGCCACCTTACGAAAGGTAAGAATGATAAAATATTGTTTTACTAATATGACCTTTGTTGAACGATAATAAAGTCCATTATACCTTTTAACACTTTTTGTAACATAATTATCATGTATTGTCTACAGAGAATCTCCATATCGTGAAATGCATGTATTCACCAATCACTCAGGGACTTCAGGTTGTTCAGGACATACGTATCGAAGTTAATTAATTTGTAAATTTATATCACTAGTGTGTAATACAAGCAATATTACTTTATAGTGAATTGTACAAATGTATAAAGGTTTTTTGTATATTATGGATAATGTAATAAGATTGATATCTGTTACACCGTCGAGTAGTGTTGAACAGTTTTAATAAATAATGTTAAAAGTAATGAAACCATTTTAACTACAGTTTGAACACAGCGTAATAAATAGTAATTATTAACGGTAGATATAATTCATTGGATAGACGAATTAAATATTTTGATAAAACTGTACCATTACGCGGCGGTGTGATAGTCGGCTTTGAAGATGTAGTTCTTGTGAATGTGTTTACGAATAGACTGCTATTTAACGTAAAGTAGGCATTAGGTTTCATCTTTCTCTAGTGACTGTGATATAGTATAATTTCGTATTTAAATTTACGTTTTATGTAAATATTTTGAAAAGTTTGATATCCTTATACAATTTTATCATTAACGTATTTATTGTGTGTAGTGAATAAAATTAACAATTCCGATGAATACCAAAATTCTAATTGGATTTTTAAAAATAATCACAGTTGTGTATCATTTTATACTGAAACAGGATTCCTATATTGTATCGAAAGGTTAATTGTACTTTATAAAACCAGCTTCATTAAACTGGATACATTTTTTAACGGTGTTTTATTGATATTGTTTTGCTTCCAATTTCGATAACGATATGATTGTGCAATATTATAATTTGTTATACAGGCTCTTGGCAATATCAGTAACTTAATTTTTTGCAAATTAATTTTAAAAAGTTCTTTTAACGTTCCATGCCTTGCAGAGAAAAATAAACCCATACATATCATCGCATAGAACGGGCAGTATCAAACACAATGAAATAATATGCTAATTTTGCAGGATATTAAAACATATTAAGTACTTTCCGTTGATCGAATACAGAACTTGAAAGTATTTTTCTAAAAGCTATTGTTCTAAGCTACTAAGCTTCTATACCTAAGCTTACTATTTGTTTAAACCTAGGTAACATGTCTCATAAAAAAAAACAAAATCGAAAAGGAGTTACTTTGTTTGTTTGTCACCAGTTTTAATCGAATAAATATTGAAAAAAGTATATTAGCATTGCAAAACTAAACTAATCGTGTCTTCTATATGGCTGTGTTTATGATACTGATGTAATTGATTTCAGACTTACTTCATAATTACATAAGATTCTTAATTTATTAGAAATATGGTACAATTTAGAATTCTTAGGGTTAGTTTTCAGTTCTTCAGATTTTGCCTATCGAATTCGGCATTCCAAAATACAATAATAATTTTACTATCATGATTAATAACAATGTCAATAAAAAAGAATAAAAATATAACAAAAATGTCAATTGCTTGAATTTAAAATCATATACTAAGTCTAATTAAATGTAGTACTTTATGTGAAAAGTTGTAAATCCAACCAATTTGTAATCGGTTTCGCACATTTCACTTATATTGCTCACTAGTGAATGGATGAGCATCGTGGTCATAAACGATGCGATTATGTTCAATATAACTTTCTTTTTATGACAGACTTTATTACTGAACGTTTACTACATTTTCGTCTCAGTACCGCGGTTATTATTCTCTTATGTCCTGAGAGTATCGTGTGATTTGCACGGAGCAGTGAACTTTGTACATATATGACGTTTTATCATTCTTAAGAGTTTCGATTGAAATCGAATACTTTCTTCAATTGATACCTTTAGAATGACATCCTCATATATCGAAAAATGTCCTTTAGAGGCACCTTATGTTCCCTAGATTCAACTTTAGGGTAATACTATTCTCAAATCACGCAATGAAACTTAGTTAGTATAGATATATGTATATGCAACTTCATAATAATAGGTCTTTACCTATGAAATTGCCGTTTTGTATGCAATAAGGGAAAGTACTTATTTTTTCAAACTTTTTTATTTCTGTTATTCGAAGTAATCACCCATGCAATTGACGCATCTTTGCCAATGCATTGGCAGTTTATTGATGCCCTTCTTGTAAAAATCAGATGGACGGGAGGCAACAAACTCTTCAAAGGCATTTTGTACTGCCTCTCGGGAATTGAATTTTTTACCCACTAAAAAGTTGTCTAAATTTTGGAAAAAGTAATAGTCGGTAGGTGCAAGGTCTGGTGAGTATGGCGTATGAGGGAGAGCTTCCAACCCCAGCTCTTGCAGCGCACAAGCGACAACATGCGACCCCATACTGCGCAACAGACAGTCTCAAAGCTGCAAGAGCTGGGGTCAATAAAAAGTTTAAAAAAATATGTACTTTCATTTATTGCATACAAAACGGCAATTTCATAGGTAAAAACCTATTATAAAACCTGGGGCTGCAGCACGCTTTCGTGATCAGCTTCCTTAGGCAAGATGCAAGTGTTTCGCGTCGTACCTCTTTCTACAATCGCCAATGTCTCTCTTTTCTGGTAACGTTGAGAGACATCAATCCAATATAGGTATTTGTTAGTTTTTTATTTTCATTTAGGTTTATAGAATGTTAACTTCGCTAACTCCCCCCCCCCCCCCCCAAGAAAAAAATGCAAACTTTCTTAACATCGGTTTTCTGTAAGGACGCGATAACACTAGCAGAGCCTGTACCATCTCAGTCTAAATTTGGGTCACCCACCATAGAAAGATGGTTGACATCACAGAAGAGGAAAACTATTATTCTTTTGTTCTGTGGTTGACATATTCACAACAACATCGCTTGTTTTGAAAATTAAGGTAAGGTATTCGGTCAATTAATTCTTACACATTTGGGTTTTCATAGGAAATGTATACAGTTTTACAACACAGCGTCTAAGTTAGTCAGTAACAAAGTCACAAGCAATTTGTTTTTACCCGATTGTGAAAGAAGGAGAGTAATGGTTTTCGAGTGTATGTATGTACATTTATTTGGCACGCCCTAGAGCCAATTTTAACCTAATTTAACTCGACAATACAGCACATGCTGTGGCGTCTGTTTGTGTCGATCTATGATTCTTAACTACAGCTTCAATTTAACGTTCATAAATGTCACTTAGTGTCTTAATTGAATAAATGATTTTGAATTTGAATTTGAGCCTAAACGGCTTGTCGTATCTTCATGTGAGTGGTGTCAATAGATTCGTCTTAGTTGTGAAAGTGACAAGAAAAAAAACTAAATTAAGAATTTTTGGCGACATCGAGTGTAGTCACAAAATAAATATTTTTAACAGTGATTACAAAAATATGTGTAACTTATATGTTTTATTTAAAAAAAAAGTTATGTTGACGCAGTCGATTTTTTTACTATTAAATAATATTACTTGTTAAACTAAATCTACTTAAAGAGGAAAAAGCTTACAATTACTCTGCTTCCGCATAGTAATTGTAAGCTTTGGAACAAGACACCCAATTTAAAAGTCGTAAAAAATATTGGGTACACGTTAATTGTTTTCTTATATACAAGCAAGGCTTTCTTTTTCCTGCCAGCACAAAAAGTTGAATACTGTCAATTCTGAATAGGCACATATAACCTAATTTTATGAGACTTTCATTGAGCAGTAACGACTCCAAGACTTTGATTGCCTTACACAAGCTTGAAGAAGCACAATTAAAAATACTTTAGTGTGCAATAAACTCGTGAACTGCTTGTAAACCATCTCAAATGAATTGTAAAGTTAACACTTCAACCGGTACAGCGATTTAAAATACCAATAAAGGTTTTAATTAAACGTTTGGAAATACGGAATCACCCTCGACCGGATCCGTTCTGTAAACAAAAATATACAAAACATTTCTGATAAACATTTTACATATCGATCTTTACTGACTAGTGATTACAATATGCGGAAAACAGGTTTTTCTTGTCTCTGAATTTTATGAAATTTATAGAAATACTATACAGTTAACATACAGAGCATCACGATTCAGACCTTCAATCTCTGTAAAGATTTTTTAGTATTACTTTTGTATGTACCGCAGTTTTTTCTCTGTTGACGTCATCTAACTAGTACAATTAGCTGAGATACTAAGTGAGCAAGGATTACATCTAGAACACTATATTCACAGTTATGCCAATTATAGTTTGAATGCCAACAAAAACGAAAATAAACCACATTAGCCAAACTTTTACAAATACCTACTTTCAATGTAAATGTATATTGTTAGAAACCTAGCTCGTGGGTGTAATTGCAATAAAATACCAATTACTGTGTCCGAGACGGCGATGCTTGCTTTCTTTGAGAGACTAATGCTTTCTAAGAAACCTTAATCAGTTACGTGCACTTTGTCGCACGAACTAAGCACACTGGCTGCATAATTATGTAACCATTAAATTTGTGAACGAATGTTAGAAATCTGAATAGTTTTCGTGATTGTTTTGAAGTGCTTAGGTATAATTTCAAAGAAAATTCGAGTGAGCAAGCGCCTGTATCCAAAACTAGATTTTGCCCTCGGCTCTGTCCATGTGTTTGTTGATTATCGCGGTTAAGAGTAGCCTATGTCTTTTCTAAATTAAATCTACATGCCAAATTTCTTTGAATTTTCTGAAATTGCTGTTTAACCGTAAGAAGTAACAAACAGACTCACAGAATTATTTTCGAATTAATTTTAGTATGGATATGGTTTTCTAAAAAATATCACGAATACTTTATTAAAGTTTACCTGTTTGTATTCTGGGCTAAAATTTAAGTTGAATTTATTATTTACTTCACAATCAGTTGTCATTCAATTTCTCAACTACCTTATCGTATTTAATTCAAGTGGTAACCACCTTCAGAATCCACTATGTTTCTATGCTGATGTTGGCTTAGGTTTTTAAAAAAACATGATTATATATATATATATATACTTTAGGTATGTAATAACAAAACTTCAAACGAGCAGTAACTATAGGTATAAAAACGTTAGTTAAAATTTTTAATACGTGTACTATTAGTTTAAATTCTCTTGAACTAGAGACTAATTAAAACCAGTCCAATTAATAGTTTTCCCAAACTAATGGCTGGCGGGAAATATAAAAGGTTTTATTTTTAATATACTGCTACACTTCCGCCTCTAATTAAGCCCGGGAACATAGTTATAACCCCAATTTAGCTTGATAAGGGTCGAGATTGCAGTTATGAGTATGCAAGTTTTCACCCTGATATTACCCGTGGCATTTTCTTATTAAAAAATGTTTACGTTATAATAGACCACGTACCTAATTTACAAATTTTCCTCTAAACCAAAATTCTAGAATAGTTAAAACATTACATTATGACGTTAGTTCCTGATTACAGTTTTTGGAAACTTATAATGGAAAGAATAATTGAGATGAAGTTTGAAATGTAGAATTACCAGTGATCAAAGCCTATTTCAATTAAACAAAAAATCACAGTTGATTTAGAAATGAAATGAAATCATTTATTCTGCAACTAAAGTTTTTTTTTGAGCAAATGATTTCGGCCTTTCCTAACTGGACTAACCTTGAGAAAAAAGGACGAAACTAACTCAGGGACCATCGTCTCTTTTAAAATCCAAACAAATGCAAAAGACATTATTTCAGTAAAAAAAAGCAATAATTACATCTCGAAACGTAATATTGCAACTCTAAGAAAGATATGGGCTTTAATAACTATATTTTTTTCTTTTTATTTAGAATATAATGAACTTGAAGTGTGACATAAATGATTAGACTACTAAACTCCTTTAACAAAAATTTGCCTACTACTAACCAACATATTTTTAACCAAATCATTCGTGTATACTACTTGTATATATTATACATAATAAGTAGACAGGTCTTTACCAGCAAGCCGATCAAACTGACGCATCTAACATTGAGAGGAAGTCACAAAGTGTAACCTTATGGCAAAAGCGATTCCCTTAACATCACCAGCCTCTGATATCATTACCGGTACATGAAAAATAGTACAATTACACGAATAATCAGCTTTACTCATAAATAAGTAAACATGTATTTGTGCGAGCGGCACTCGCAGGCTGTGTCCAAACGGAGGGCGTTGCCATGACAACAGGCTTCACCTCACCCTAGAGTGCACCCTTGTTATTAATACCCGTAATAATTAAACTTGATTGCATTTCACACCAGGTGTTGGATGACTCGACTCAAACTAATAAATGCTTCTATGGAACTATGGGATAATTTCGTTGAAAAGATTAAGACATTTTGAACGCTGCAATGAAATTAATTAATGGAAGCGATAGGGTGTGATGTAATAATATTGTTTAATAATTATTATTAGATTAAAATAAAAGAACTTTGAAATGCACAATTAACTTAATAATTGTTAAGAAAATAAGCTAATTAAATAGTGTTTAAGTTTCAGTTTCACCCATGCAATAAGGAATATGTTTGAAAACTAAAGAGGACTTATTTTGTTTTTTTTTCACTTTCTTCAACTTTTCAGGTTTCCTTTCAGTCAGCAAAAGCTTAAATTGCTTATTTTAACCTATGCCTGGTCAAAAATAAACCGCATATATCAAGATCCTACTTGATATAGAAAAAGAAAACTATGTAAACATGAATGTACAAGAGAAAATTACGTTAGAGTATAAATTGTGATGGGTGAAAGTAACTTCCCAACATCAACCTGGTCGGAGGATCCTCCCTTTGTGTTGGTGGGACATGACACACTTGACCTCCACAGGTGTTTTCCAATTCTTGATATCAAATAATCAAAAATAAATAGATATTTATACTCTTAGATATATCGAAAAATAAACATTTAAATAGAATAAAAGAAATATAATGTTTTGGAAAACTACGTTTTTTATTGTTTAGTTGTCTGTTTCCATTGGTATTCGCATTAAATTTTCAATACATTCTACACTAAACTGCTATATTCGAACCCTTAAAGAAGTTTTGCGACAGCAAATATCTTTACCACATGTCATTTGGAGAAATGACATGTGGCTTACCGTGGGAGAGCCATGCGCTTCGGCATGAATGGGCCAACTCGACCGGAGTAATACTACGGCCTCACAGAAAACCAGAGTGAAACAGCGCTGTTTCACCGAGTGAGTGAGGATTCCGCAGGCCTATACACTGACCCCTCCCCCCCATTCCCCAAAGGTCGGCAACACACTTGTGACACCTCTAGTGTTCGGGTGTCCATGGGCGGCGGTAATCGCTTACCATCAGGCGACGCGTCTGCTCGCTTGCCCCCTATTCTATAAAAAAATATCTCAAATAGCCTAAACAGATTTTATCATCATCCAAAGAACTATAAAAAGAGCATTTTATTAATACTTTGGAGATGATGACAATCAACAATCATTAAGTGATAAAACCTTTTAGCCATAAGTACCTTTTTACTTTATCAGTTAGTATTGCTATCCAAGTTTAATTATGCAGTGTATGAGAAGTATTATTTAATAACCATTAGGTATAGTTTATGGTAAGTACTGTGTGTACGATAGATAAACTTAGTATTATGAACTACTGAAAGAAATGATTTAATCAACTTCCTAGCCTTTATTATTCCCAATATTATTTGGGATCGGCTACTAGTTCGACCAGTTTGACATGAATATCAGTTTTTCTATGGAGCGACTCGCATCGGACCTTCGTAACCGTGAGGGCGAACTAAATTCGAATAATGAACTAGTTGTCAGTATATTTGAGAGCACTGACTTCCGAATAACGGTTACCTTAGATGTGCATGACAACCGGGACCGGCGTAAAACACCGCCAAATTTCCATACTCGAGACTGTTCAGTAATTAAAAAAATCTTATGAGAAAAACCCTAAAACACTTTCGGTCAAACCTGGTAAAACAACTTTAACCTACGAGAAAGACCACTGAAAGAAATGATCAATTTATTATTATTTTATGTTTAAAAAGTTCATAGTCTGAGTAGCATGGAATATCATTGTTCATAACGGTATTATATTCAAACAGCGCAGTTTCACTTAAGAGGTACGCCATCAATATAATATTCTATAAATTTTCATATTCACTTTGAATAAAAATCAGAATTCATTCCATATACAATCGCGAACGTGCCTTCTCTAAATCATATCAGGAACGCCCGTCTTCGGGATTTTTATTTTCTTTATTAATCAACACTCCCCTACGGTGCAATTTCGAGAGTAAAGAGCCCTCTGTCGTGTCCCGAAGTCAAGACTCAGGGTGACAGAGAAAAATTGAGTGGGACTGGCTACACGCGGTATTGGAGTGACAAGGATGTAATAAATGGATGTTAGCTGTTGTACATAAATGAAATTGAGGAGCGCGGGCCATGATTAGGATCATTACTTATACACAAACGGTAACCGTTTTCATGGGAAGGTTTGACGTAAAAATTACAGGGTCTTAGATACTACACGATATTTCTTAAAGGATGGTAGACCGCTTTGTATTTATTAGTTAACTAGCTGAACCCCGTGGTGTATCGCGGGTTCGCCGAGGGGCAAAGTTAGTCTAAAAAAAATATTTTAAGGTACTCCCTGGATCATCAGCTACCTACAAGTGAAAATCCCGTCAAGATCGGTCCAGCCGTTCCAGAGATTACCCGGAAAAAACCCAGACAGACAATTTTTTTTAACTACATTTTTGGTATATGTACCGTGTATCAAAAGAGCATTTTAAATATACTAATATACTAAACTCATATGTATGTACAAGTGTATGTACATATGAGTTTAGTAAAAAGCGGTTATTTTAATATTACATAAAGAGACGCCCATTTAATTTATTTATATAGAGTATAGGTAACCTGAAATAAAAAAACTATAAGAATGTAAGTTTAAATATTTTACCGCTCACGGGTTTTGAAATACTTGCAATGTACTAAAGTGCTTTACTTTACGAATACATATTAAAGTAACAGCAAGAAACTTTTGAAACTACGCAAATATGTCGGTGTTTTACTAAAGTAATACTCGTTGCTACCTTAAAATATTAGGTAATACGCTTTTATTGCAATTTTATTACAATTACCAAATAGTAGGTAATCTGTTTGTGTTAACGTGACTTTAACTTTTTGATATTGATCTTGAATAATTACAGCAGAAATACGTTGTTAAAATGTGGTACGTTTCTATGTAACGCGTGACTACGGCTTTTCAAACTCGTTTCATATTTTTTCAACGTCATTTTTTGTTGTACTTGGGTTTTAGTTTTTACTTTTTTAAAAAAAGAATACGTATTGTGTTACCTAATTCTGTGAAGTATGGAAACAGTACTCGTAAATGTGATATATCAAATTATATAGGAACAAAAATCACTTTCAGGTTTCAATTAGACCCGCCAAACGAAATTTATTTTAAGAATAACAAATGTGGGTATTATTAGGTATTTAAAGGTTTTTGTCAGTAGAAAAGTGAAGAGCATATTTTATACAAAAAGGTGTCTTAAAAACATTGTAATTGGACTTATTTCGTTGTGCCTGTAAAATTGGATATGTCAGTCTGGAGATTCAACAGGTTTTTGGCATGATCGATGTTTTGTGTAAGCTCATTTTAAAAAAAATAGGATTAGACATTTCATTTCTAACTGAGGGTTCAAAATCCTGTTGGTACCTTTTTGATACTCAGAATTCAGCGCCCTAGCCAACCATTGTCTAGATATCAGACTAATGGGTACAGCGATCAAGAATATTATACCTTAATTTTGATGAGATAAAACGTGTTCAAAAGCATGAAATATTTTACTCAAAGACAATTATAATTTGTGACAAAGCTGTCTGATGTGGTTCAAGAATAATTTTCGTTCATTAACATTATTGCAATTTTGATTCAATGAGGCATTAAACTAACGAAGCAATCCTGTTCGTATTTAGGTTACAAGTTACGAAAGTTATTATTGATAATTTAAAATTTTATGGAATCGATCGAAATATTGTGTAATGTAGTAAGTGGTACAACGTGAACTTCGGTTCACGTTGTACCACTCAACAAAGTTCAGAAAATAAATTCGATTACGCAATTAAAATTTTTGAATTCATGTTCTTTGTTGGATTCACTCCTTGGTTTACTTACCGTTTAGTGTTTGTATTATGCCAGTAGTCTTCTATCGACTATCTTGTTCAGATATGAGTACGCCCACTTCATTGTTGATACTGGTAGGAAGAGGCTATATACTGGCACACCTTTACGTCACAACCAAAACAAATTAAACAAACTACTACATCAGAAGTGACAATATTTGATAAAAATGAGAATAAATATTCAATCTCTCTGTTATTTTTAAGCATTAGCTTTATTTGCGTTATGTAATTTTACACCTATTTCTTATTCATATTTATGTCATTAAATATGAAATAGAAATAGGTGTAAAATATGATATAATGAGTATGTATTTTAAATCATTTACCTGCTATTTGGTTTCAGTTTATTGACAAGTGATCTAATTTTTTGTTACAGAATCCAAAATGCCGTAAAAAACCAGACATAAAAGGACTCTCTCTACTTATAAACAGATTTATAGATACACAACATACCATCATATCCATATGATTAGTCAACCAGCATATAAACATGATACGATATTAGATATTACTAGCTGTCCCGGCAAACGTCGTTTTGCCATAACTACTAATAAATAAAAAATTAATTAAAAAAACATTGTCCAACGGACAAAATTGTGAATCTAAACCATTCCCAGATCCCCTTGAACACACACAAAAAATTTCATCAAAATCGGTCCAGTCGTTTGAGAGAAGTTCAGTGACATACACACTCACAGAAGAATTATATATATAAAGATAAATGTAACTACAGAACTAAAAAGATATAAACCTGTACTGAATTCCGATGTTTTAGTAATATTTTAGAATGAGGATAGGTACTTAAAGCAAAGTGATTTAATGAAGTTTTCTCGTAATTCCTGATTCGCCCACCCGAATAGAAGGTTCTGTTCAAGTCCAATGATTACTGATACCAGAACACTACAATTATGCGTGGGTTTTCATGTGATACTTTCCTCCTTGTAAACCGATAACAATAAACTGGTTTGCACTCATTTGTAAAGCACGACAATATCGTCGTCTTTGAATTACCTCTCTGAGCTGTCTTGTGTGAAATCTTTAATGGCCCTTTTGCATTCCAGTGTGTGTTACATGAAATTAGAGGTGCATGTGTTTAGGACTCTAAGGAAATTGAATTTTGTTTAAGGGTTATTACTTTTTGTAATAATATTTAAAGTTCATATTACAACACAACCGCTATTTTAATTAAATCTATGCAAGTGTAAGCTTGGATGTTTTCAATTACCACGACCACACATAGTGGCAAAGTAATGTATGCTATATGTTAAAAATAGATTTTATAGCGAAATGGATTCATGCAAATATATGAAATATTTTAATATTGGGTAAAGTTGTTACTTTAATCTAATTTAAATATCTTGAATTACTTAGAAACAAAACGGGCCAAACTTAGACGTTTATTACTTACGGTATCTGCACTTCCAAAGTCACGAACATTGGATAATAATTACAAAAAATGTCTGGAAAATTATGAAACCGACCCGAAGGGTGCATGAATTATCCATTACAGCGCGAGGACTGAAAGTACCTCTGGAGCCATAATTCGTACTCGTTCGTACGGTGCCGTGCGATATTTATGGGGGTAGATAAGGCGTACAGATGGCGGTCTACGGAGTTTTCTTCCCCTAATACTTGTTGAGTTACAGTTCCCAATTTCCAGTTCTCTACTCCAGGTGTAAAACCCCTCGCGGATCATCGGTTATCTATGAGATATCGAAGAAAATTATGGCTTTAATTCATGAAGAATTTTTTGAACAACTTTGTCGGGGAAGCAATTCGTAATGATATTTAATACTAGCGACTGACTTTATTGATGGTGCCTCAAGAAAGCTTAAAAAGTTTAAATTATTTGTCAAAAAAGAATTTACATTTTCATGACAATAAACTAAATTAGGTACGCCATTTTGCGCCTAAATAGAATAATTTTGCGTTTAAGTACGATCTAAAATAATTTAGACATCGTTGTTTAAAACGTATTTACATTTGCAAATTTATATTCAATTATAAGTTACTTTGAAAGTAAACTATGTACAGAGTCTAGACACTTTAACTAT
Source organism: Spilosoma lubricipeda (assembly GCA_905220595.1). Lineage (NCBI taxonomy): Eukaryota > Metazoa > Arthropoda > Insecta > Lepidoptera > Erebidae > Spilosoma > Spilosoma lubricipeda. The sequence goes on along the minus strand of HG992285.1, from coordinate 8,813,431 downwards.
ATACTTTACAGGCAATTAATATTGTCCTAGCGTTAGTCACGGGTGCGTAAAGAAATGAACAGAAAATTATGACATCGGTTGTATGGACTTACCTAGCTATCGTGGCTTCGTGTTGTCACGCACAGGCCAAGGTGCCTGTTTTTCGGTGATTTATAACACAATGAGCACCATGACTAATACTACGCTTAATACTCGCTTTGTCTACGGCCACAAAATTGTTTTTATTAAGATTTATTTACAGAGTTGTTCAGGGAATCGTAACAAGATATAAATAAATGTTTGTTTGTTAAGAAAATACAATATCTTTTCATTGGGACTAAGGTTCAAATAGCGAATCTAAAGTTTTGTAAGATAACTAGCGGAATATGTTAGTCGTAAGGCATTTACTAAGGGAATATGGTGACCACGAATATCCTCACGGCGAGGTCTTACCAATTAATTCCGCAACATCCATTTTCTTTAGCGTTACCTATTGTTAGATCTAAATAATATTATTCTACGTTGTTCCTATAGTTAGAAGTTTACAATAAGCATATACGGTTCTACTTTTGGATTAAATCATAATCCTTATCAAATGTGTTTATTCTAAATAAGTAGGTAATTTAATTATTTAACTATACAATGACGTACTTAGAGCGAAAGTGCTGGGTACGATGTTAAATAATAATATACATCTTCATATGTACATACATGTAGAATTAAATTACATAAGTACTTCTCTTGCGCAAAATTATGTAAAATTTAATGGTGACATTTCACAGTACAGTGAAATATGATAAGGAAGTAATACTTACATTAAAATTAATCCCGGATACAATAGGGATGCAACCCAAAAGTTTTGGATATTCCCGAAACTAATTTTGAGCGGAACCCGTTTTTAAACCCCTGGGAGCTGTGGAAGACAACCGATTATGTTACTAATTTAGTGTTCCATTAAACGTTTTAAAAAGCGAACAAAAGGTATTATTGTAAATTGGTTTTCGATCCAAATAAACCCAAATTTAGACACCTAAAGTTAAATCGTGACTAACATTTTAGAACAATCAATCAATACACATAAAAAAATTGGAGTGTCTGTTTGTAATATTAAAATAACCGCTTTTTATTAAATGTATATACGGTACAAATACCAAAATAACATTTTTTACAATTTCTGTCTGTCTGTCTGTCGGTCTGTCTGTCTGTTTGTTCCGGCTAATATCTGGAACGGCTGGACCGATTTTGACGATACTTTCACTGGCTGATGACAGATGATCTAAGGAGTAACTTAGGTAAAACTTTTTTAGACGAGCTTTCCCGCGGCGTTACCCACGGTACAATAACCACGGGTAACACCGCGGGATCAGCTAGTAACAAAATAAATACTGTTATCTTCTTCATTAGCCATCACAACTAGATAATTAATAGATTTTAATTTCATTTCAGTATAATAATTACGCGTCAGGATATCTTTCAAACTCTCAACCAATGGAAAGTGTAATGCTTAATGTACTTCATTTGCGCTCACGAAACACAGTTTGGAGTTTAATTTGAGACAGGCGCTTGTTAGAAGCACTTGAGTGTATAGAATTATTAATTCGGTAATTATTAATTCCTTACACTCTTTCCCTGTAATCACCATTTTATAGAATGTTTAACTAAAATGCAATTTCAGTGTACGTTCACCTTTCAAAAATATTTAAATTGAGGTTACGTAAATAATTTTCGTATGTTTCTTTATTTATTTGTTTTCAAAATGTCATTGCTAGAACTTAACTAGACTTTTTTTTCATCTTACATAATATATTATGTGAGAATATTATTTTTATATATATATTTCTTTTATTATATTTTTTTTTCTGGCGACTAGAAGGTCGGCCTTTTTATAGCACAGATAATCAGCATTGTCATACAACGTGGCAATGCTGTTAGTTTTTCGGGAACGCTACCAGTAGGCGAAGATATGGAGGAGTTTTTGAAGCTTGTATGTAAACATTGTTAGTTTTTTTTTTAATTATTGTTATGTATTCTTGCGGTGGGAGAGCCACGCTACGGCATGAATGGGCCGGCTCGACCGGAGTGATACTTGGTGACGTGAAAATCGGTGTAAAATAGTGCTTGTGCTGTTTTTCACCGACTAAGTGAGGATACCGGAGGCCCATACCCCTCCCCACATCCCTGTCCCCATCTCCCAAAGGTCGGCAAAGCACTTGTGATGCCTCTGGTGTTGCGGGTGTCCACGAGCGGCGGTAATCGCTTACCATCAGGTGATACGCCTGCTTGCTTGCCCCCTATGCCATAAAATATATATATATATATATAAATTACACTAAGTAAACACTTAAACGAAGCCTTCCCACTTTTTCTATTTAAACAGCCGTTAAAATCTCATTTGGTAAATTGAAAATACTTAGCGATGTGATCACTACGAAATAGGTGAGCTAAATGTATATAACAAATTCTGAACGCTTTTAACCGACACGTAACAAAAGAGAATTAGCCGCCAAGAACCCTCTGACTTTATCTACCGCCATATTTTTAAGTAAATTACAAATAGGTATAGGGCGGCACATCGTACCATCAGTTGTGCCGTGCGTGGTATCGCGACAGGGGATCGCAAGTCGGATACCTTACAGATATACCATAGTATAAAGAGACACAGTATAAAAATATTGCTTTGTGTTCTGGTCATTGGTCATGATAAAAGTGTAAACATTAAAAAATTTGTTTAGCATTCAGTAGCAATATGCACTCAAGTAATTTATGCAACAAATGGTTTTTGTCAGATAGCTATTAGCACAGCTTTAGACTACCTCTCTGAGAATAGTATCATATATGACTGCTATGCAGAGGTCTCGGATTCGATTCCCAAATTGGATCAAATGCTTGTATTATATCTCCAAATGTTGGGTTCGAAGTATGGCTGTTTTCTTTTTATTAAGCTTAACACTTATTAGATAACAGAATATTGTGAAATGTCTGTAAAGAAAAAAACATTTGAAGTCGTGACCCGAACCGACAAAGAAGCTTCAAACATCCACCTGCGAAACTTAGCAGGAATAAAAAAATAGGTATATTCGCAATAACGGTTTCTTCAACATTCTTAAGTAAACGCTAAAGTAATTTTCGTTGATATTAAAAAGTGATGTTTTATTACATGTATAGATAAAACAAGTTGTTAGACAAAAAAGAAATCAAACAAACTTTCCGAAAGGTAAACACTTTAATTGTTAGTTAAATAATAAAAATATCCTAATATTCCTATCAGACACAGTCCTTAAAATTATCGATTCGTTATTGTACGGTGGTTAATTGGCATAATTATGACAAAAAACACCAACTTGTTTTACCAGTTTGCGCTGTTCAAAGTCAAGGTTCAATTCCTATAAGCCAAACCTACTCAAACTTTTTAAAGAAACAGCAGTGTATCAATTTTTTTTGTCCTGCTTTATTTTTACACTGTGGCAGTATTTAAAGTACGAGGTAAAGTAGTCGTATTGTGTACGAGGAACAGTCGGAAACGAATTTTTTCGTCTAGTCTCCCCGCTCTATTTTCAGGCGTTCCAAACTGACGGTTTTCCTTTCCGACAATGATAACGTCGTTAGTGAGGAACTTGGGAACTCCTAAAGGCGTGATAGTTTGTTGATGGCTTCAAACTTGTGATATATATTTCTGTTTTGAACGCGTTTGTTTTTCTTCGCTCTACTTATGGAGTAGCTTCGAGTTTCATACCATAAATATTTCATGTTTATTAGAGTAGTGAAGGTCTTCTTCAGATTGTTACTTTTGGAAATTTATATGCAATAGTTTTGTATATAAGTAATAGGTACTGAAACTAGTTTAGTTAGTTTACAGGATAAAGTTATTTTAAACTATGTAGAAGTTACGGAAAGCAAATATGTATATACTTATAATATATTTCTTCTAATATATAAAATTCTCGTGTCGCGGTGTTTGTAGTTAAACTCCTCCGAAACGGCTTGACCGATTCTTATGTAATTTTGTGTGATTATTGGGTATGTCTGAGAATCGGACAACATCTATTTTTCATACCCCTAAATGGTAAAGGTAACCCATCCTTAAAAAAATTTATGGCGTTAATATAAGGTTTGCTGGGTCAGCTAGTATTTAAAAAAAAATTGCTTGAAATATTGAAACATTATAGAGCCATATATTTATATTTAGTTGCAACTTGATTAATAAAACATTAATTTAGAAAACCTCTTCTAATATTCATCATAAAGCTTCTAATGTATACCTGTAAGAGCCATTAGCTTCTTACCTTACCACAAAAACAATTAATTATAGATGTATGACATGTGTTTGCTCATTAGAAACAACTCGAATAAACAGAACCTGTAATAATATCAAATATAAGAATCTCAGTCAGTACATTTACTCATTTCGAGTCTAATAGAAACTCTTTGAGCAATCTAAAGAACTTATATAGTTATTTCATTTCATTTCTAATGTAGTTATTTACTTATGTAAATAAGTTGAACCAATATAATGTTTGTTTTTTAATTATGTTTAACTATATATTGATCTTTTAGACAACTTACGTAACTTAATTGAGTAACTAGTGGTTATTCGTGAGTACATAGAATTACACAGAGTTTTTTGTATTATTTTATTTATTAGATATTGATTATATTATATTACATATGTTACGGCAAATGTAAAATATTAGTGGTCATGACTGATAATAATTTTTATTTACCCACAAACAGAAAGAAAATGGATCGTTTCAGACAAGATAATGTAAAGCACTCACGACAAAAAAGCTTCGGTACTCATCTTTGTGTTAAATCGTTAACTGATTTTTGCCTATTGAGAGCAAAAAAAATAAAAATCAAATGCAACCGCTTTCCCCGATCGAGTGTTTGTTTGCCTTGTTCTGTTTATTCTGAGGCAAACCAACTGCTGTTGGCACAAAACAGGCCCACCGAATGTATGCCTTCATACAAAGCCGGGTGGTCTTTATCATTTTCAATGTAAACATTCCGCTCAAACACTATATAATATAATACTAAATTTAAAATCAACATCGGCTCCTAAATCTTGAAGCAAGATTTCTTTTACCACTTAACAGTTAATACATTTATGTTTTTTAATTTAAGAAATATGATTCTATTGTTATGTTTAGAAAAAGCGGGTGCAAATAAAAGAGTATCTCAAACAACTTTCGAATATATTATTTTGATAATCGGTTTGCTTAAGCAAGTATGTTTTACCTAATGTTTTTTATTGATAAGTGCTCGTTCCCATTGGTGGCTTACCACTCGAGCTGTGTTTAAATCATGACTAGAAGTGGTATACAAAGCTGTGCTATCAAACGATTGCGCATACATCACATCAAATAAATCACAAACTTAACGAGTTTCTAGCAAACATTTGTGAACGGAACCAACATTTTGATTATTTTACAAATACTCTACGTGTAATGGTCCATGGGAGTTCTGTTTACTGTTTTACGGTATGTCAGAATAGATAGCCGATTGTTGGGCAACTGCACAAGTATTTGTTTAGCGGTAAAGTTGCTATGCCGTGACAGTATGGTAATAGACATCTAAAATATGTATATACATAATTTAGTCTATAAAAGTTGCGTTCCAATGCACCGTATGGTGTAGGCGGTAGTTTCTTTCTTATTGTACACTATTTTATTGAACGATGACATGCAAAATGAATTGCTTTACCTTTAAACAGTGTACGATGAGTCGTAGATATGGTATTACGGAGAAGCATAGTTACAAAAGCTTATGTCTCTGCTGCGGTGCGATTACGACTGTGTTTCGTGTCAGGCACAATGAAGGGGGCAGGTTATTTCCACCAGGGGGCTGTCGGATCCTCTGAGACGGCCCCCTGCTGTGGTGAGAAGCGAAAACCTGCGAGTCGGTATTAACCGTCGCTATTACTCGATGATGTATTGATGTATTAACTCATTAAAATTCAAACCAGTTTTAGAGTTAAAGGTTAAAGACTTCATAAAAACGTACTTACTTTCGTTCCCCGCTGCGTCAAAGAATTCAAATGAAGCGTGAACGTTTAACAACAAAGGCTTTAGCTTAAGTATGGTATGAAGATTTTAAGCCAAAGTTTGTTTTATATATACCTACACGACAGTCCTGTGATTATATCTGTTGTACTCCGGGAGCAAGCTCAACTAATAAGATTGTGTCTAGTCCCACGGCTATCTCTGAAATATTTATTTTGCTTAGGTAAGCTAGCTTCTGTTTCTTAGTTGAAAGTAGTACAGGAGTATGTACCATACTCTAGGTATATTATTCGAATATTTATCTATGTTGATATACAATTTACTATTATTGCATAACGAATTTTGTAAATAGCGTGGAATAAAAATAGTAATAAACTTTTATTAATTTGCCAAATTGCAAAGATCGTGACCTACGTTGTAAAACTAGCAAGAGCTCTCTTTATAAACCTTCAAGTTTAGCCTTCAATTAATTTTAAATTCTAATTTACCTAGGCACAATATTCATTAAAGCCATGAAATCGTGTACACTCTAATGAAATATAAACGATTGGTAAATCCAATAACTTTTTGATGAACTGCAATCACAGAAATAAATCAGAATAGAATGGCGAAATGGGAGTGGCATGTGTGCCGAAAGCATGCACTATAGTGCATAGTATTAATGTCGCCCGCTCATTACGCAGCGAGATTCACGGAACGGCGTTCACAATGTAACAAAACAACAAAAACTTGGAGTGGTTTCGTGGTTTGTTGCCACGCAGGATTTATATGGCAAAGTACTTTCGTCACCATTCTGTCTTGATATATGTCTGTGCCTGCAATGGCCAGTTTTATTTTTACAAGATAGATACTTCTATGTATTAATATTAGTACTGAAATATTACGCGACTCACTCATATTTAAGTAAATATGTTAGGAAATTCATTAAGTAGTTAGATATAAATTAAATTACATTAAAAAAGGTATCAGTAAAATTCTATTTATTTTTGTACAAAAAAAAAACAAAATTAAAAATAAACGTAATGTGCACTGTAATAGCATAATTGCCAATTAGTTTGAATCGGTTTGTTTCTTTTGTGCAAATGGTTTTAGGTTTCAATACACTTAAATGCCGTAAAATATTTTTAAGATAACCACCGGCGGTTTCAAGATTACAAAAAACACAACGTAAAATTAATTTAAGTCAACAACATTTATGACAAAACTAAACAATGCTCATAAAGCTGTAAACATAAAATTTTAATAATATTCGCACAAAGGTGAAATAATAGAAATATTTAGCAAATATTTACAGTTATACCCAATACGACCTTCAAACCTTCAAGAAACGAGCGTACTCCTTCTTAAAAGGCCGGCAACGCACCTGTGACGCCTCTGGTGTTGCAGGTGTCCATGGGCGGCAGTAATCACTTACCATCAGGTGATACGTCTGCTCGTTTGCCCCCTATTTAAATAAAAAAAAATGCCATATGAGGTAACAAAACTTTCTTAAAACATACTTTTAAATGGTAATTGTTTTAAATGTTTAATTTTATCATTTCTATCATGTTCTTTCATCTAACAATCAGTTGGGTTTGTAATGATTTTTTCATTTATATTTAGTAAATATTATGTAAGCGAAGGTTAGTAGTCAGTTCTTTATAATTGATTTTAAGAATATTATTTTTCCTGGAACGCCCCGAGTGTCATAGCTCGGTGTGTTTGTGTATCACTTTTGTTGAGCCTGGTGTACAGGAGTTACAGTGGGTGGCGTGTGGACAGGAGTTGTTCCATATAAAATTATTATTAAACGAATGATTAGGAAAAGTCATGACCTTTCTTTAAGTAGATAACTAGGTATTTTGAAAGAATGTTAATCTTGAAAGAATCGCATTGCTTAATGATTTAACAAATGCGGTATAATTTTGACTTCTTAATAATTTTTATTTTTTAAATGTATGAAATATTGTGGTAATATTTTCAGCATTAAAAAGCAATTAACTGCACCGCACACGTCCACGCCATTCGGCACACACCAATGAACTCGATTTGTGCGCTTCGTTACATACGCCGGCTCTGCAATTCGATAACAATGCAGTTATTTGGAAATCGTATATTGATTAATATTAATTATTTTTTTATAAATGTTGCTCTCGTTATTTTTACTAACAACAGTATTAATACCTAGTGCACCTGGTAAAGCAAAACCGTGAGAGAATGTCTTCCTCCTACCCCCCGCCCCCCTTTTCATCGTATGGATGTCACAAGGGGGGACTGAAAAATAAAACCATGCAAGATAACAGTACTGCCTAGAGGAGGACAACTTGCGACAAACCCAATAACTGTAAATATTTTTAAATAAATAAATATTTCGGACATCAAACACACGACGCCATCTAGTCCCAAGCTAAGCAGAGCTTGTGTTATGGGTACTAGACAACTGATATAAATGCATATATACTTTTTTGTAAATACATACATATTATATATAGAAAATTGCAAAACAAATATTTGCAAATCATGCAAACATTTGGTCCGACCCGGGAATCGAACCCGAGACTTCAAGCACAGCAGTCGCATACGCTACCTCTATGCCACCGAAACAGAATGGAAACAGGGCTTGTTTCGATGTGACCAACGTAATGTTTAGTTCAAAACCTCAGGTCTATGGAGACGCGTATGACCAGCTTCGACCTTATATAGGACTAGCTGACCCGCGCAACCTCGTTTGCCTCTCCTATTGCCCGTAGCGTGAAAATTTTTCCCCGTTTTTGAAACATTCTCCATTGTTGCTCCGCTTCTATTGACCTTAGCGTGATGATATATAACCTATAGCCTTCTTCGATAAATGGACTACCCAAAACTGAAATAAATTTTCAAATTGGACCAGCGGTTCCTGAGATTAGCGCGTTCAAACAAACAAACTAACTCTTCAGCTTTATAATATTAAGTATATATATACGGATAATGATGAGGATACTAATACAAACATAATAAAATAAATACACAGGCATATTTTAAGTCTTTAGGCTTCGGATTTATTAACACAAACTACCAAAGCTCCACTGAATACTTCGCTTCACCAAAATAGCGTACGTATTCCATCTAACCATAAAACTTTTTGTCGCTTAAATTTATTATCCAAAGGCTTGTTAATGAGAGGATTAGTTCGTTGAAGGTAATAAAATGGGATTACATACGCGTAGTTATATGTACGACCACCGGTAAATAGTATAACCTATTCTGCACCCTATTATAAATAAATAAATAAATAAATATTTCGGACATCTATCACACAACGCCATCTAGTCCCAAGCTAAGCAGAGCTTGTGTTATGGGTACTAGACAACTGATACAAATACATATATACTTTTTTTTTTTGTAAATACATACATATTATACATAGAAAACACCCAAACTCCGAAACAAATATTTGTAGATCATACAAACATTTGATCCGACTCGGGAATCGAACCCGAGACCTCACGATCAGCAGTCGCACACGTCGACCGCTAGACCAACGAGGCAGTAAATAGTTTTACCCCAAGATAAACTTTCTACTCGTCTTGTTTTTAAGTGTGATAGTAATCTTGAATTAATAAAATTAACTTACAGAATGGTCATAAATAATATTTAGCAAAAAACAGAAATAAATTCTAAGTGAATTTAGTTCGTGATAACATTAACCTATATGCTAGTTTCTGATAGTAACGATTTCTGATCTTAGCGTTGGTCACGATTTGACGATAATACAAATATAATGTAAAGTAATCCAATTCACAACTTGTTTTGATAATACCTAAATATTAAATAACTAAACTTCATAAATCACAACACTATGTTATCTAGTCACAATTAAGTTTAATTTGCATACCACATAGCAGTACTAGTTTTTGCACTTTTTTAAATCCAAAACACAAATGGAAAATAAACGAACGTTTTTGTTGCGGTGTGCGGTTTTTGAGCTTTCCACGAATTCTGTTACCAAACAAACGCGTTATTATGTTATCAGGACACTGTGGACTAGTATATGCTTCCAAATTGTTGCATACGTTTCCCTATACGAGTATATCATAAAACGTGGCGATTTTTTTTTTGGTTTATGGCGCAAACGTATCACCTGATGGTAAGCGAATACCGCCGCCCATGAAAACCCGCAACACCAGAGGCGTCACAAGTGCGTTGCCGGCCTTTGAGGGGATGGGCTAAACAAACGTGCCTAGTCATCAGGATACTGTAGACTAGTATATGCTTGCAAATTGTTGCATACATACATGTTGTTTCCCTTTACATCATAAGACGTGACGTACTATTTTGATACTCCTATTTGTTAAAAAAAAAATATTGAACAGACAGTTCGTATAATAAAATGTGTACTATTAGGTCCATTTTGTTATTTGGATCGCTTGAGAAAATATTGTCCTCGCATAATCACCGGCTTCATTAACATTTCAATATGAATCCTTGAAGCTAAGAAATAAATCTTCTCTGCAACTTCGTAACTTATTACTTTGTTAGGGTATAAAACTTCACTAAAACCCCGTCACTATACTTTGTATGTTTTTGCAACATGAAAAGCAATAGCCCTAGTTAACATCGTTCTTTGGCAAAGTAGTGACACAAACAAGACTGTTGGAGGCTTCAGTACATCCTTTGTGGTGTTAAGTAGTTTTTATGAGGGCCTATAATAATAGCGGCGCCCGACATTCGACGAAGTTTGACGCAAGTGAGCAGTGTTCACTGTAGATAGTGTATGATATACAACAAACTTATATGAATCACAAAGGGATTCGAAGTAACTTCTCAACTGTCTACAGTAGACAACTCGTGTTTGAGTTTCTGTTTCTGTTTATATATGTAAAGGGTATCACAGTAAATATCTGAAAAGAAAAACTATTACACAGTAATACAACTACCTATTATACAGTTATTGCATACACTTCGGCATACACACAGTATGGGCCTGCGATATCCACACTCAATTACTCACTCGGTGAAACACAGCGCAAGCGCAGTTTCACACCGGTTTTCTGTGAGGCAATGGTATCACTCCGGTCAAGCCAGCCCATTGATGCCAAAGCGTGGCTCTCCCATGGTAAGTTATTTTCAAATTTCTAATAGGTATTATTATGGATTAGTAAGGATTGAACGTAATTACTATTCGTTTTACTCAAATATTTTATTGTGTTATGCTTGTTACCAATCATAAGAATTAAAAAGAATACAAATAAGAAAGGTTTATAACTACTACCTTCACTCAAGACTGGAATAACCAAATAGAATCTTCGTGCACTTTACGTCATGGCGCTCATAAAATATGATATTTACTTTAATTGAGTACCTTTTTCTCAGGTTTGTTTCAAAAGTAGGAATCCGTTACCGGTTTTACTTTTACGTGTAAAGTATTACAAAGGTCATCCATAAATCTTTTTAACACTATATTTACACAATATGTGATAAAAAGCTAAAACTACATAGCTTTGATTTTTTTTTCTTAAAGGAAGATTTTATTATAATAAGATAGATAGAATGCCTACAAATTATAAATTTAGAATTATATAAATTGACAAATAAAAATTATAATATGTAAACATATCTAAATTTAATGCACCAATGTTTTGTTGAGACTTCATAAACCGAAAGAGTAATACTCGAGACAACATATAACAATTTATGAGTAAAATTGTTACATGGTACATTACACCATGCTTGCCATCAGACTGAGAAAAAGCATTTTTGCAGCTAATTAATATATAATAAGAAAGAACCAAACGGAACATTGAATAAACAAAGACATATTATCCAGATATAAAAATCTTACAAGATAATCAAGGACTCTGCATTAACCATTCATCGCTGAATCAAAAAAAGCTTTTAAAGTCATGGTTAATTAAAACGTTCCAGGGTAGGCCATTACTGGAGATGAAAAAGCGTTTTCCCCAACACTGGGTTTTAAAGGAATCGAAGAGGCCTCAAGTCCATTTTAGTGAATAAGAGGGTGCGTCGACAGTAGCTTATAGACTTTTGAAAGGTTTCTCTTTGAGAAATGCTTCAAAAGATTTTATTGACGTATTACATCCGACATTGTCTTTGTTTCCATTGTTGGGTAAACTTTGAATCCTCTGTCAAAGACTACACTAACATTTTATTTGCTACTGTTACAGTCTGTTGTTTTAAGGACCGTAAAATTTTGTATCAAGGGTAATAACTGTAAGGAAACAATATAAATAAGATGGTAGGAGGTCAATAATATACACATTAAACGTAGATGAATATACATACTACGTTGACGATATAAGGACTCAATAAATCGAACTTGTATAAGGCATTTTAAAGATCAGCTACAAACTCTATATTGTGTGTTTTACACAGTAAGTGTGAACATGTTATTCCCAGTACAACATCTCGTTCATGAGGCATTATAAAAACTAGAGACTGTCTAGTACTGGACAATTTAATTTCTTTGTAATTTTTTAGATAGCGGCAATCGTTTATTCTCAGTAGCAGTTGTGAATTGCTATAATTTGTTATAATAGCCCATTACTTAAAATAATGATTACTGAATAAATAATCGGAAACATATATGCCAATATAAATAAATTACCAATCGAACTCAAAACGACTCCAGTGGCTGACAAAAGTTGATGCAAAACTGCTATAAAAGATCTTTCACACGTTTTACAGTTTATAATTTCATAATAATAGTTTTGAGTTTATCTTTTATAGTGTCATAACTAATTTTCAATAAAATTGTCTGAATGTGATCTGTCTGTCTGATGAACTGTGTCCTGCTATATCGTAAAACTTTTTGCTATTGAAGATAATAATTAAACCGTAACAGCTACTCAGTAGTGATTTGAGTTTATGTCAGTAATGAAATTTCTTTAAGACAAAATGTACCGGCTTTTGTATTTAAATAAATTTTACCCCAACTAGGACCATTAGCGTTACAAATTATAATTTATGTAAACTAAATCAAGTTTCGAGATTAATTACGTTCAGTATCCTTTGCTATCTGTTAAACTCTCAGACACATTCGAGTTATTGAAAATGTATTTTGCTTAATAGTAGGCTATTACCTGACGATAAATTATTAGTTTTTTTGTCACTCATAGCCGTTAACAACCTACTCATATGAAACACCTGTCAGAACCAGTCTGATTAGTAGGAACGAAAAGGCTTTATTGCTGCTTTTGTGTGAGTACGAGTAGGTATAAAACAACACTTTACCGCTCATACAAAAGAAGAATTCTAGACGATAAGAAAGTATTTATCAATACTTTGCTTTTACATTGTAATAATCGAAGTTCTTGTAGATTTAAAAGATTTTAATTATTATTAATTGCAATTAAGTGTCTTCAAAGAAATAACTACTCCTTTAAAGACACATAGACTATAATATAGTTATTTGATAGTATTGTCGTATTTTGATACACTAAAGGGATAGATGTGGTCGACTAACAATCGATGTAACTTTATGAATGTTATTCAAAAGGATTTTGAAAGTATCTTGGGCTGTAATCAATGAACATTTTTAGAGATAATATTGAAAAATAACAAGTTTTCAATACGAATATTTAAAAGAAGAGTTTTCTTTTTAAAAGTAGCTACGAGTAGGCATAGGCGTTTTATACACAGTCAAAAAGAGTGAATCTTTTTGCGTAGTCGCGTGTTATGTACGTGAGCTTTTCCACGTAAAAGTTTATGACAGACGTGTTTCCCATTCATCATGCCATTCTCAATTTGTTTAACATACAGGATTTTCCTCAGGAACTTTGAATTTATTTATTTCTTCAAATCTTTATTACAGATTTGGTTTAGAAACTTTTCTAAAAATTTATGTAGCCTAAAAGAGAAATCGGAAAAAGATTTTACCTTTTCTTAATTAAAGTCTATAACGAAATTTCCTTCATCAAAGCGGTATTAACAGTGAAAGTTTGGGGCATTAATGCAAAATAACGAGCGGATCGGTCCCGACCCGAGGGACGCCAATAAGACCCGGCTAAGTCCTTTACTAATGGGACTTGTAGTCAGTTAAGAGATGTTCAGATTAACGTCACTATAGCTACCATCAGATATACCATGCCTATCATCAGTTTCAGTTTCATTGGCATGTTTGAGACAAATTGAATAAATTTGTACCCAAAGTTTCAAACAGATTCATGAGTGTTACCCTTTTTTTTAATACTAGTTTCATATAAATAAACTTAGATCTTTATAGAAATAGTTGCACATTGCGTTGCCAAATCGAATTAATTCATAAAATATAAGAAGTACAAACTTCTGGTGAAAATGTCGAAACAAAACCGAAAACAATTTTCAATTGTCTTCAGTGTGAAGCAACCTTTACAGCTTACTGACGGATATTGGAAATGGATATTTGTGTAGACCTTTTACACAGATCCTAAATGCAAGTTTATGTTTATCAGGAAATAGGTTTATAGGGAAAAACGGTTATTCGTTGGCGGCTCGTTACACTTTAACGATAGTAGCTCTTAATTATCACGCCTTGCTAACTTTTATTTAAAAGATTATTTAAGGAAGGTTTGGAGGATTTTATATATTTATATACATGTGTATTAAATATTTGCAATAATTGCTTAACATATCTTAGTGCCCTGTTCTATCGATTGACGTATACGAGCAATCAGTGGTTGTTACCTTCATCCCCTTGTTGTTTATACTGCATTTAAGTATATTTCTATATATATTACAAGTATAGTACTGTTTTTATCTCACTGTACAATTCAAACCCCTACTTACATTTTTAAAATAAATACATCCTTAAACCTTAATCTTAACTTATGAAAACGTATGGTAATTCTCCATCATTACCTGGATACCTCGAACCCCACTTTCGCCTCTTATGCTCCACTCATAATCGAAACCTTCGGTCAAGAAACAATATGCTTCTTCTTTGTCCCCCGTATACCTCCAACTTCTTTGGAACGCACTTCCCACCGAAATCAGGATGTCAACAAATCGCCTCACATTCAAGGCGAAAGTACGCGATCTGCTTCAAGATGAATTGACAGAACATTCACAACAACAATAGTTAAGTTAAGTATAATAGTTAATGGTTTAGTATCCGACAGAGTACTTTTGTATAATACTTAAATTATTTATTATATTAAACTTTTTTGTAAGTATGTTTATGTATTGTGTATGTATTAATTATATAACTTATAAATACCCTATGTTTGTATCAGACCTATATTTTTTATGTATTGAGTTAAATTCTACTTATACCCTTAGTTGCACCTACCGCCTCATATTTTTACATCACTCAAAGGTTGACTGGTACAAGATGTGCATTAAGTTTAAATAAATAAATAAAAAATAAATAAATCAATAAATAATTTACCAATCTACTTTCAATTCCCACTATATACCAAAACCTATTTATTTTTAAAAGTTCCAAAAGTCTGAAAACAAGTAAATTCATTTATTGCTATGTATAGATGTCCAAAGTTTAGCTATCCTGAAATATAAGTTACCATATTTTCTAACTATTTAAACACAATTTTTATCCATATGAAAATCAGATTCGTTGTTAGAAGCACTTTCCTAAAGTTTCTGTTTTAGCTTCCTTGTTGCTCTTTCACATTTATAATTGAAGCAACTAGAACAGAAGAGGTTATCACGTTTTGAAATTCCGCGCCCGTTTAAAGACTGTTGACACTGCGCCATCAGTATTAAAATGTCACCTTATTTGTAATATCAATAAGCAAGTAATTGTGTAATAATTATGCCTATTTTATTGTTATGAACGATATGAATAGTTATGATGATGTGAGTGCGACAGCTTTATGTTATAAACAACTTTAATTAGATGTTAACTATATAAAAATGTACAGTTAATATTTTTATTCTTAGATAGGTAAATTTTACTTGGATTTTAATGCTTAATATTGGAATTATAGTAAGGTATGTTTAATATTAATAATTATGAACCTTATAACCTCAAGAAGGAAAGATGAGAACCTTATTAAAAAACAGAACGATAAAAATGTTACTTTGTACGGAAAAGTAATAAAATACGCAACACGAATTGAACCACATCTATATAACTATCGTATAACTTCCGATCGGCTGAACTAATTTTTTTTTATGTGTTCCTTATTATTAGGACAAGGTTTGTGTACAATAAATATCGAAAGATGACGGGAAAAGTCAAATCTCTAGGTAGTAGAGCCACGTTGATTTCATCACGAACGGGCCGGCTCGACCGGGGCGGTACTACCCTCGCACAGAAAATCAACGTAAAATGACAGCGATCATGCTGTCGTGTTTCGTTGGTGAGTGCGAGACCGGAGGCCCAATGATGCAGAAGCATCACTAGCCCGCCATGGTGTTGGTCACCATGCTGCATTGTTGCATTGTCTCCATTCGCAGTATGGTGACCACCACTCTTGGATTCTGCTTATGCTTTCCATCAGGCAGAGTAGAGTCATTTTGGCAGGGCCAAATATAAAAAAAAAAAAAAAAAAAATATTTTTGTCCGCGACTGTACAACGCCTGTGCAAAGCTGAGACAAATATATAAATATGGCGGTACGAAGTTCGCCGGGTTGGTTAGTTGTCTGTATTATCCATTATACAGCCTTATGTTATAAACGATACTTTTATAAGAGTGACAAAATTTTCAATGTTAATTATATAGTAATGTAATGTAGTTGTACATGTATTTTGCACAATTTTGTTTATTTTAAATAATTTTTCTTTAATAATTGCTTTAGAGATTGCATAATACTAAGTTGCATTAAAGTACATTGTGTTTAACATACGTACATTATGATGAACCATGCAATGTTAACAAGGTAAGATGAGCTAGAAAACAAACTACAAAAAAATGTAATGATCGTTTTTTTTTATTTGTTTTCGGACATAAAACAAAACAAAATTCACAAAACGATTCGAACCCCGCTGTATACATTGCCCACTATATATTATCAATCTTGAAAGATTGGATACTCTAAACCCCTTCTAATTTATAATAGAAAAAAAATATGATACTGTTCATCGCGTTTCCTTGTAGTGAAAAATCTGACCATTAAGGAGGGGAAAGGCACCCAGCGCTCGTATTTCAAAACAACACATTATTGTTTCATTCTCCTTTATTTCGTGGTTAAACCATCGTAAATTTAGTAGGAAATTGCTTTAAAGTTTTCCTTTTTGGGTATTATACGCTATCTCCACAAACCGTGTTTAAAATCAATAATGTGAACACGACAATGGCATTAAGTCCGGTGCTAAATTAATTGGTCTAGGCGGTTAGTAATAATTCACACGCCAGTTAAGTACAATAGCGTAGTACCAGTGACCAAAGAGTTTCTATTTATAAATACTGAGAAGTTAGTGGAGTCAATGAGTGGCTATTGTGCAAATCGAACCCTAACCATTGGTTTAAAACTTAAACACTTATGCTTATTTTTCTAGAAAGTAAGGGTACCGGAGCCCAAACTTCTGCTACCGCTGATGAAAATGATTCTTACAGCAAAATACTTGAGACTCTTGAATTGCAGATATGGAAATCTATGGAGCTGCTGGAGTTACTTAAGGTCAGAAGACCCGATCTGTTCATTTGTCCTCCTATATCATATAAAATCGCACTAATATAAAGGATGGTAAGTAGTCAACGTGAGAAAGGGGTAAAAATTAAAGCCAATGGCCAGAAAGCGATTTAACAGATGGATTGAAGGATTTAAGCTCGAATAGGTTACGGTAGCATAGATGAAAATCGAATTGGCCATTGCTAACAAGTCTGAGCCTTCTAACTTATCCTCAGTCAGCATTACTACTAACTTATTAGTTCAAAGCTGAATGCTTACTAATATAAACTAGAGTGAACAAACTTACGCATCTATATATAATATTAATACACGTTGCTGCTACTTCGCAGTTTCAGTGGAACTTTGAATGATGCAGAGCTTATAATTTAAGTAGATGAATTTTAATGGAGTTCAACAAAAATATTTATTCACTTTAAACGTCCATTCAAAGAAACATAGACCTAAATATACTTATCATCAATAATATTATTGGAATTTTTGAAATTGAATCATGAAATGAAGAAACCTATTGAAGACGTATTTTAGCTATGTAAAATAATTTAAAAGTGTTTTCTTTGTTCAATTTCAAATCAACTTTAAACGTATAATATAAATAAATGAAGAGACTTGTGAATGAACACATTATAGTTAGTAAAATCAAACGAAATATATTCTACACGAATGAAACAATCCTACAAATTTAAATTCAACTTCAGGCAAAACTTTAGGTTAAATATTAAAATTGAATAATTATTCTCAGTTGTGAGCTTCTAAAAGATATACCCGCTTTGAGTTTAATTTCGTTTCGTCTGTCTGTGCGGAGTTTAACCAAGTTTTATTCACTGTTGGACTACTCTAATACTGAAAATGAAGCTCTCCGGGGAAATTCACCATTAGCGGTCACATTAAATTCTGTTTCATACTTCGTTTGCGCCACGAAAATATTAAAAGATTTTTTTCTTATGATTAATGTTTGACATCCATTAAGCGATTTTGATGAAACTGTCGTTCGTAGAAAATGTTCTTTGTAGAAAGTCAATCCAAATAACAAATATACTAATTTCACACAAGTGTTATATAAACAAGATGAAATACAACATGAGACAAAAAGCTAAAAAGATAAAGGTCTTGAAAACATTAAATATCCCTTAGAAATCGCATCTTTTATTGTGTTGAAAGACTGTATTGTTTGGTTGTCATGTTTCTCTAAAGCAAAGATCCTCTGACAATAGTAGATACTTGGTTCGCTGCAAGACTTTTCTATAACAGGTATTGTGCTAATATTTAGTTTAGTATTTCTATGAAATGTATTTAAGTTCAATGTACGATGAACATCTTGGTCAAAGGTAAAAACAACATTTTGTTCCTACAGAATGAGAACATACCAACTAAGCTGGCCTTAATATCTTCATTTCATTCAGTAATCATACTTCATATTGGTATAAATTCTTAACGGATAATCCGTTTACATAGTAATTGGCGATTAATAAACAATTTACAGTTATTTTTTCTACTTCGGTGTCAATAGAACACTGATTATCACATAAATGGACGGTATATCCATACCCACGTACAATATCTACATACTTATACTTAATTTAGGCTAAATTACTGGCCATAAATAAATAACTTCTTTATTGTAACTTCTTGTGATGCTGTCAACGTTTAAATAATGACCGCGGATGGTTGCTTTTCGTGGTTTGATTTTCAACACTCGCTATAGACTTATGTATGTATATATTATGCTATGCTTGAAGCATGGTAATTGCGCCAATTAATTCCACTTGCTAAGTCGTTCGTACTTCATTTGATAAGGTGTACTTGTTTATATTCAATTTAAATGATATTTTATTAATTGCTTTGGAGATTGCATAAATGGTCCGTACGGTAAGTCATGATTAAATTGTGGATGTACTACTATTGCTTAATGAACAATTTATTACTGACTAGCTTTGGTGGGTTTTTATGGCGGATGGGAAAAAATACTTTATCTGGAAAGATAGGTTTAATTGGCATTAACATGTTGCTCAATTAGGCATCCGTTTTTTATAATAGAGTATGATTTACGTACGTATACCTAGCATATTTTTTGTAAAGAGTCTTTATTCAACGAACATTTTTTTCTGATAAAAGAGTGATTTAAATCTAAGCTCCACTGAATAAATGGAACTACCTCACAGCAGAGACAATTTTGCTGTGTTTGAAAATGAAAAAAAAAGGGATGAATAATCATTTATTTTTTTCAAAGGTTCACACGATATTATTAAAATTTGGGCCACCCACGCTTCGGCGTGAATGGGCCGGCTCCACTAGAATGTTACCACGGCCTCACAGAAAACCAGTGTGAAAAAGTGCTTGCGCTGTGTTTCACCGAGTGAGTGAGGACACCGGAGGCTCATACCCCCCCCTTCCCCCATCTCCTCCCCCCCCCTCATCTAGTTTGCCCGCCTATTACATAAAAAAAGGATGATGCAAAAATCAAATAAAATGAAACACGAATCTAATATTCGTGTTTCATTTTATTTGACAAGAAACTTATATTTCTAGAATCGTACATTAAAATAGTTATATTAAATAATAGTTAATTATAATAAACAGTCTCTATGATTTGTGGACAAAGTTGTTCTGAATAACAAACCCATAACCACAATAACGTGCCAAAACATTCATAAAAACAGGTTTAATCCCATATCTGTCAAGGAATCAAAATAAATTCAAACATAAATTAATTTAATGCCTACGTGGGCAGTTCAATCAGCCTACTGGCACTAAAGAACAAAAAAATTAAAAGTAAAGTCAGCTACAAATGAGGCGGGTAAAATTATTTTTACGATCCTCTCTCTCAATTAGGAGAAGCACCGACAGTAAAGTGTCAGTGTTATTTAAATTTACTGCACCAATTAGACTCGCCATCATCACAGCAGTGATGAAACCATACCGTATCGTGAGTAGCTTCCCTTATTAAGAGTTCTATAATTAAAATTTACAGCGTCAGTCGAACGATTTGAATAACTTAAAGAATAGCTACAAATGATTCCATTATGAGTAAGCTTGTCGACCATTGATATAGGCCCTGGGCTATTAGGCTTTCTAGTGCAACTAAAATACGGGCCTGTTTATTGTCATTCGTCTTATCTTCAGGTTTTACTCCCTAATAAATTCTGCTGGTGACATTGTTGTCAAATTATTTTTTTTTACGAACATTTGCAGTTTGCATATTTTTTTATGAATATAGCAGAATTATGTTCTGCTATAAACTTTTTCGGCACTTTGTGTCGGTTTCTACATAATATGTAAAGTGAAAAAATTATAATCGTCCCACCAGCACTGTCTTAGTCCTAAAGACCGATAGTAGGCTACTCACAAGACCATTAAAAAAGAACCCATTGAGAGTGCACGCTCATTAAATAAAAGTAAAAGATGAAGTATATATAACACATTACGTAAGACAAAAAACATTCATATTTTACTTCCTCTTGAACAAAATCAAAATTGCCAAGTCACAATACATTGCAAACGTACGAAAAGTGACAGGCGAGAGAAAAATAAGCAATAATTCAAAATAACAGACACCGTTGTATAAAAGGATTGGACCAAAACACATATCTCACAAAGTTAGTTGGCGCGCAAAACATTTTGGCGAATGCTATGTAGCACATTTTGGCATCAAAAGGCGAGAACAATCTGGTTAATAGAATAAACTTGTTTCTTTGGTTACATGGTTTCGGGATGGCACTGGCGACGCCGAGGCGGACAGCGCGGCAGCTCGCTTTCTTGAATATAGATAGCTCTTTACCTTAGCTATTTGATAATTAAAGGACAAACGGACTTTTTATTGCTGGTTAGCTTCGTTAGCACTTCGAGGTTGTAACCTCTAACGGGGTTTTAGAATTGTATGCTTCTACGTCATGATTCATTGTTAGGAGATATGTAATTTCCTTTTTAGAGTGTATACTCTATTTCCTCTGGTTCGTTCAATGTTCTTGTTTACTTACAAGTTTCTATTGTATGAGTATAATATATGTAAAACTAACACACTATCAACTTTTATCTGACAGACGGACTGAATATACTTGTGGCGATACATGACGTGTGATAGTAAGGTAACTAAAATCTGATTTGTTCCTATTCTTTTTTAGAATTTGAGGAGGTGGTTTTACCATGGATAATTGATGTCTTTTCTTTTAATTAGTTTTGAATTTATACTGATTTCCAATTATTTTTATTTAATTTGTGGACAATATTTTGATTTGCTTACAAAACGTAATTTCTAAGCTTTTCTTTTGTGGCCATACAATTTAAGACGGTTATAAGTTAATTTGTAAACTATTATATTATGTATTGTCAAAACTGCTTTCTTTATACGCCATAGAACTTTTAATTCTATATCAATATTGGTATTAACAATGCGATTTGCCTGTTTGGTTGGAAATCCCAAAATGCGTTAATAATAAATTGTAAAAAAATCCTTTACAGAATCCTTGAAGGTTAAAGTGAGTCCAAAGAATCATTAATCAATTCATTTGTGACATCCATTTCTTCTCGTTTTGATGATTAATATTTTCAACCCACTACTTCCTTTCGGCTAGTAATTAAAAAACGATTAACAAGAAAAACAAACTTTCTAAATTGAAATTCGAATATATATTTGATTATTTCTTTCCATAAGCAGATACACTATAAAACAATATTACCTAATCGAAATTCATGACCCATAACTCAGATAGTACTTCGATGGTTCTTTATATATTATATGAGTTTGCGTAGGAACAAGACATCACCTACATATGTAGTTGTAAAAAGAGCCTACACAAATACTATGAAATATCTCACAAATGACAATATTTTTGTAGTTAAGTGGTACTTACCTACTGTATTTTGTATGATACCGAGAGGAGGTAATAAAAATAATAAGATTATTTTTGCAGTGAAGAAAATGTTATACCTTATTCAGATTTAAGAAACAAATTTTTATTCATCTGCAAATAAAAAGTTGTACAGTTTAGATAATATAACTATGCTTATTGAATAAAGGTAAGTGGTACAATTAGGGAAGAATAAATTCTTAAGTATAATTCAGAAAAAAGCGGCCAAGTGCGAGTCGGACTCGCCCATGAAGGGTTTCATAGCAGCAAGTAACATAATACAAATTTCTTGTAGTTTGTTGTAACTTTGATCGATGTTTTAATAATAGTGTATTTTTTTCGGTTTACGATTTATGACGTATTAAAAAAAACTACTTACTAGATCTCCTTCAAACCAATTTTCAGTGGAAGTTTGCATGGTAATGTATATCATATTTTTTTTTTAGTTTTATCATTCTCTTATTTTAGAAGTTACAGGGGAGGGTGGAGGGCACATTTTACCACTTTGGAAGTGTCTCTCGCGAAAATTATCCAGTTTAGAAAAAAAATATAAAAGATACATTCAATTACAATTAATTTCAAGTACAATTACATAAGATAAATATATTAGAAAACTCAATATCATTTTTGAAGACCTATCCTTAGATATGACGGATGGTCTTGATGAAAAAAAAATTTTGAGTTTCAATTCTAAGTATGGGGAGCCCCTAAAATTTGTGATTTGTTTATTCTATTCTTATGTGAAAATCTTAATACTGTTCACAGAATACATCTACTTACCAAGTTTCCACATTATAATTCTTATAGTTTCGGAAGAAAGTGGCTCTGACATACGGACGGACAGAGATATGACGAATATTTTTGACATTTGGCTATGGAACCCTAAAAAGGACAGGCTTTCCAAGTTTTTTTTATGAAAAATGATCATACATAGAAATAAATAATTAAAATATTTTTGAAAACATGTTATAAGTCATTTTATCTACTAGAATTCTTATTTAATATTATTAGTAACCTATTCTTAGTTTATAACCTAACTAGTTATTATATATAACATATTATAATAAACGTCGACCGTAAAAATCCCAGCTTTGTGAAACACGAAAATGATGTAAATATAAACATTTATTTTCACAGTAAAGCAAAAGTTATTAAATAGCGATAGTAAAGACGCAGTTCAATTTAGTTATTAAAAATGGAACAGATAACATAATAAGAAACCAGAAGACAAGAACATGAGAAAAAGAAATGTAAATTTTACGAAACAATGAAAAATCATTATCCCTAAACAATATGTATATATATGTAATAGTAGTTAAACTTTCTTTCGTAGTATATGAGAGGTAATCATCATAGTCAGCATTGTACTCAATAAATTGTAACAATGCTTATCCTTACTTTGGTTAAGTGTTATTTTCCTCCTTTACGACCGCGATTAGCAAGCCTTACGTGAACCGTAATAATTCTCTTCCTGCGAGTAGTTTGGCAATTTGGATTTCAAATTTAGATTATGCTTTTGATAAAGGAGCAACAATTGTTTCTCTATTTTGAAAATAAATAGTTCCTCTCAAATTGTATACATATGAAATTAGCTTAATGTAAGGATATTTCTTTTTTTTATTTATTGGTAAATGAGTTCGTTTAATTCTAACAAAATTATAAAAAAAAAATACAGGCGCTACAAAATAAAAGTTCTTCTAATTCTATTTGAATTGGGATATTTTTTTAGTAAACTTTTAAGTATTTCAGAAACAAGATATTTAACTTGTGTATATTTTTACTTCAAGTATCTTTGAAACCGTTAAACTGTAAACTAGTTTGTAATGATAAATATGATTTTATCAAAATGAGAATAATTATACTGAACCGATATTCTAAGCAACATCTACCATTACTCGCATCTACAACTATGTATTCACTTCATTATGCAAACGATTCCTTTGATTGTACTAACCGAGTAAACAGAATGATTTACTTCCAATATCCTTAGTATATGTATAAGTAAATATTAGCGATAGTATTTGGCGGACTACCCACATTTGCGGTCAATAATACGTTCTACAGAATCAACTGAATGTTTGTTATGGCGTAACTTTGGAAGCTCACAACTTGATGCTGTCATTTGTGAGGTTGGATTTATGCCAAAATACAAAGACGCATTGCAGAGTGATATTCACCTTTTTGCTTTACTTGAACTTTTGTTCTTTCTTGGAATCTTATACGTGACGCTAGGCAACTCTTTATCACTTAGCCAATTTTAACCTGCAAAAACCAGTGCAGAGATTGTCATCATGTCGTTATAATAGACGCCATTTCTTACAAAGACTTGACCAACTTAAAAAAGGAGGATCAATATCAATTCTACTGTATTTTTTTTATGTTTGTTACCTCATAACGTTTGACTGGGTGAACCGATTTTGATGCTTCTTTTTTAATTTGAAAGCTGGTGCCTTCCGAGTGGTCCCATTTCAGTTTGGTCCAGTTCTTGAAGTCGATTTTTTTCGTTAAAATTTGTGAATATTTAGCTGGTATTTGTATCTTACAAACGAGTGATTACGAACTTTTGTACAGTTTTGTACATTTGCTTTAAGTTATTATATAAATAAGGAACGACTAAATGGTTTAATATTTTAACAGATGGATTGATTTATAATCACAAAAAGAGTTTTTGTATGTTACATTTGTCAGTTGCAGGCTTTACATCATTTGGGTTATATTAGTGATTTTTACGTGGAGTAAATCAACTCCAGCCCAGTTTACAAAAATCTGCTGTTGCTAGTTCACTGTGTCAACTATAATTAAGATTCATATGCCCTGTTAAAAAACTAACTGCTAACTCGTAACACTTGAAATTTCATACTTTTATCAAATGCGACACAAAAACTGTTTGCCACGGAACGTGCCAGTACACACTTAAGATCAGTCGTGATTTGCATACTACGGTCTAGCATACTTTATTCCTTACAGCTACATACCATTTCACTTATCTACGGTCATAGATCGATGTTAGTCGTTCAACTAGAATTGCAATAGTATTTGCGTAGCACGTCATTAAATCTTATCATGTCCGTGTCTATTACATCATGGCTGACACGCGATTTTATTGCTTAGTTATCAACGATAAAAGTATCTAGCTAAGATTGGGTTTTACTGTAGGTATGTTACATATATTTTTTGAACTATTTATTTATTTGCTTAAAAGAAATGAACCTTGAATAATAATAATTTACAAATACTAGTCCCATTCTCCATCAATTTTTCTTAACCATTGGCAAGCCAGGCAGATCAAAATCAAAAAATATACAAATATTTTAAATTAACTATTAAATGTGAAGTACTCAAGTGTGAATATTCAAGTAGTACTTTACAGATTTATTTTATACGTTGTGTACATTATAATTAAACTCTTTGCGCTGTAGCACGGTGCGGGTGACATTTCAGTAACATTTCGTTTCACTCTTGAAAGCTGCCGCGATTTACCAATTGTGACTTAGTATTTTAGCTATACCACATTTGCAATATATTAAATCATTAATAACTGTAGTAAATTAAATTAAACCAACCAGAATGTGAAAAATATCAACTGTCACCCGCACCATCCTATAGGGTATAAGCTGTGCAAGCAATACCTAATCACGGCATATATAAAGCTGATGTTTCAGGAATTAATACAGTATATTATCTATCCAAATAAAATGTAATTGGAGCGTCTGTTTGTAATATTAAAATAAACACTTTTTACTAAATGCATACGTATATATACATATGTATATGTATACACGGTAAATGCAAAAAATTGTATTTAAAAACTTTTTGTCTGTCTGTCTGTCTGTTTGTTC
This sequence comes from Spilosoma lubricipeda, assembly GCA_905220595.1. Classification (NCBI taxonomy): domain Eukaryota; kingdom Metazoa; phylum Arthropoda; class Insecta; order Lepidoptera; family Erebidae; genus Spilosoma; species Spilosoma lubricipeda. Next base: position 8,787,219 of record HG992285.1, on the reverse strand, counting down.
CGGGTAATCTCTGAAACGGCTGGACCGATTTTGACGCGATTTTCATTAGCAGGTAGCTGATGATCCAGGGAGTAAATTAGGCTACTTTTTTCTAGACTAACTTTGTCCCGCGGCGTTACTGGCGGTACGACGATAACCGTGGGTAACATTGCGGGTTCAGCTAGTTTACACTATAAATGAATATTAAAGTAACAAAATAAAAGTTTCAAAAAAGTAGGAATTAAATTTCATAAATCGAACAAACATACTTCCTAAGGGCTTGGGGCAACTGTCTTTTGTTCAATTTTCGACACGTAATCCGTGTTATGACTGCACTGTTCATTTGCGCTTCGAGCAATATCATTTTCCACATTTTCCTTTCCTTTGTCGATGTAGACACAATAAAAGCATGCCAGCTCGTTAATCGCACAGAGTAGTCCGGGTTTGTAATTAACTTTGCAGCCAGAGAGAACAGAGATTTACGTGGACCCCGGGTACAATTAAATTTGCATAGGAAATTGTACAGAATAAGCTAAGAATAAGTTACCCGGGTATGAAACTAAATTTTATGGTTGTCGTCGGCCTAAGTTCTCTTATTTATTTACCTGACTCTTAAACCGTAATAACTGCCACGGGTTAGAAAATAAAGGCATATTTATCTTTATAATCCATTTAAGCAACTTTTAAAACCAGACTGCTTATATCGCCGTAGTAATTATACGGTCTACTTTTAAGGTTGTTTATCCCCTTCTGTCAAAAAATTACCCTTAGACTGAATATAATATGGTAGATGCACTTGCTCGTTAAAGCCGCTACAAATTAGTATTTTTCTCCGTCTTGGGTTTTGCTGCAATGTTGACTTTTTGACTTTTGACTTTTTTGATGTTTATAACATTTTGAAACCGATAGAATTCTCCCAAGGTAAATACAACCATTTTACAAAAGATGCTTTAAATATCCACTACGTTCATTGTAATGAAAGTATGAATTGATGTTAACTAATCATATTAATGTTGGTAATAAAACATAACAATAAACTCAGCAAATGAAGTCTAAGTACTATCTACAATACAAGTTGTAAATAGTTGACACCTCTCAACATGCAGGACAGAGAAATTATGTAGCGGTCCAGTGATAGTTCCACTGAGTCCACTTACTAACTTATACTAATAAGTACTGGCTAACGAAAAACGACATTTAATTTTTTTTTTATCTACATTCAAGTTTTAATACGTCTATTTACGACTCTTATATCAAATTGTATAAAAATTCCAAATGTATAGCAGTAAAACACTTTTTTTATATTCTTTATTAAAGTTATTAGTTTTTGACTCAAATTCCTTTTACTTTTTCTCCTATTAAACATAACAGAAATGATACGTAAAACTGGCTATTTGTAGCGCAGCAGTATAATTGGCTATCAGGGCGTGTTGAAAAATGGACAGATGTTTATTTTAATGCATCCCATACGTCAAGACTAACTGCCGCTCTGTTGTACCTTGAAACGGACTTTTTAATTAAGTACATTGGGCTGTAAATAATCATTTCAATTAGCCTTTTCAATTAACTCTGTTAAGTTAAAAATGTAAATAACACATCGAGTATCAATCTTCATCAATACTAGTATTTAGAACCAATATCGAAGTTTCTTTGTAACATGTAGTACAACTAAAATGTACAGAAATTGTTTCCCTTATTACAATAATATTCACACTCGCAATTACGTAAAGTGTATAGTTTAGCAGAAAATCCCAGAAACAATGTATTGTTTTAATAGAAACGAATTTAATTAAAATGAAACGAAAAAAGTTGCTGGAAGTACATAAATATTTCAAAACTAGCTGAACCCCGCGGTGTTACCCGCGGTTATTGTTGAAGCGCGAATAACGCAGCGCGACAAAGTTAGTCTAAAAAAAAGTAGCCTAAATTGCTCCCTGGATCATCTAGCTACCTGCCAGTGAAATTCCCGTCAAAATCCGTCCAGCCATTCCAGAGATTACCCAGAATAAACAGACAGACAAACAAAAAAAATTTTAACTACATTTTTGGTACATGTACCGTGTATACACACGCATTTATCAAAAAGCGGTTATTTTAATATTAAAAACAGATACTCCAATTTTATTTATTTGTATACAAAAATACAAAAAAAAAAACAATATGGCAAAGGCACACATTATTACCTTCGTCAGGACTCTTAAGTATTTATCTTTTGTAAGTTAAGCATGTCGAGTTAGGAATGAATTTAAGCATAGTTTATTTTTAGTATACTACTTCTAGTATAGATACTAGTATATCCATAGTGATATAAAGAATTAACGAACTTCATGATATACCTATTCCTATTATAGGCAAAATTCTTTGAGCAAAATTGGATTCCAGCTAAATTATTGCAGGACAATGTTATAAGTAATAAATGGTGCCCTGTTTAGATAAGTTATTTATTATTCATCGTGTATTCAAAATTTAAGGCACAAAATACTTTAGTTGTCCTCGAATTGTCTTCGCTGTAGTAAGTTTATAGCCACATCCGTCTGTACGTTTGTACGATATTTTTCATATTTTACGACGTTTTGAATATACACCTCTTGTGAGTGAAGGCAGAAGTCTAGTCGCTTCCTGACTGTTCTTGTATGCATCGTTGGACTTTCATGTGTCTGCTGCAAAAGTATAAAAAAGTCATAGAAAATTTTATATTTTCCTTGCTGTATCTTGCAAATGGGACACAAGAGCATAATACTAGATGGATATTTTTATTTATATGGCTTCATTTCAGTTAGGTACTTATTATATAGAATATTTTAATGTTGACAATATTTGTAATCGCTTTCTTTTACGTCACACACCAAATCTATATTGCGTAGAAAAGCACCAAAAAACAGAATGAATTCAAATCAATTTCAATGAAAGATTGTTGCACAATTCTTTACTTTATTCCTTTTTTTTAATGTTTGGCCCTGCCAATATGACTCTACTCTGCCTTATGGAAAGCATACGCAGAATCCAAGAGTGGTGGTCACCATACTGCGAAAGCGAACAATGCAGCATGGTGGCCCACACCATGGCGGGCTAGTAATGCTTCTGCATCATTGGGCCTCCGGTCTCGCACTCATCAACGAAACACGACAGCATGATCGCTGTCATGTTACGTTGATTTTCTGTGCGAGGGTAGTACCGTCCCGGTCGAGCCGGCCCGTTCGTACTGAAATCGGCGTGACTCTACTACCTTGTTTTTTTAAAATTTATTACCGTTTCTATTGTATAAGTTTAGAAGCATTTTAGTCCCCAAAAAACCTGAAATGAAGCAAGTACCAGAACTTTCTATTACTAAACAGAACCAAGCTATGCCAGGAAATTAATGGAATATAAATAGTAATTTTAAAATAATATCATAGGATCTAAAATTGCATAAGTTAATGAAGCAATGTTCGTATTTAGTATGAGATATGATTTTTTAGCTATTATTGCTATTTTATGGTGCGCTAATCTTCCACCTAATAGATTGTGCTATAAATATGGATGTTCATGATAGATTTCCATAAAAAAATCACATAGGAGTTGATTTTCAACGGGTACATTTATTAGCATTAGCCTCTAAACACATAGTCATTGATCCTCTTTGATAAGCGGATTTATTTCCCTAGATTGCTTTTTCCCATTTAAACTTTAGTTCAAGGCACGCGATTATGCAGTTCCCACTCAAACGGCAAATTGTCGATAGCATAAACTACTGTTACCACTAACTACATACTAAGAATTTCTACGACTAGTATTTATTGCTTCTTGTCTTGGAAATGTCTTAGAAGTTAAATACAAATTACTGACGTTGAAGAAGTCGATGAGTTTAGTGATTACCTTTATGTAAAAGCAATTTAAAGGATCGCTTACAAAGTCCCTCCAGTCATCTTTGTCGGTTCAAGTGTCCCATCTATACAAATAAATAAAATTGGAGTGTCTGTTTGTAATATTAAAATAACCGCTTTTAACTTAATGCATATGTATGTATATACGATACATATACAAAAAATGTAGTTAATAATTTTTTTGTCTGTGTGTCTGTCTGTCTGTCTGTCTGTCTGTTGTTCCGGGTAATCTCTGGAACGGCTGGACGGATTTTGACGGGACTTTCACTGGCATGTAGCTGATGATCCGGGGAGTAACTTAGGCTACTTTTTTTAGACTAACTTTGTCCCGCGACGTTACTCGCGGTACAACATTAGCCGCGGGTAACACCGCGGGGTTTAGCTAGTTTTTATATAAATAAGCAAGAAGTTTCATAGTTGACCAGTTTCACAATTAAACCACCTGTAAATCTTTAATTTTAGAAATTTTAGAAATGAGTCGTAATATATGAAAATTGACACAGGCATAATTTATAAACGGATATTCGTATATAAAATCCGTTTAAAAATTTCAATGTAAAGAATTAGATGGCAAAGACAAATGATATAAGAACTTAAAATAGTTTTCATGGACATCTTGTTTTTCATTTTGATATTTATTGTTTTGTTTATTTCTTTTAATATATTTGTTTCAACTATTTATTAAGTATCTTTTCGTACAATATTTCGATTAGCCTACGTTAGATGAATAAAAACAAAACTCTACTAGACAATAAACTAGAACATATCCAGATAAGGTTGTTATTTATGGAGTGCAATTTTTATTTTTCATCTCTCAGCTTGCTCACGTCAGGCATTACGTATTCTGCCTGAATATGACTTACTGCAAAAAAAATTTTAGCATGTTCTTGTAAAGCTCATGGGCTAGCCACATGTAACTAGATTACGATATTGCGTTTGCATTATTTAGGAGGAACACTGATAGTCAGTATACCTAATCGAATAAATGATTTAAATTGTAATCTAAAATATGATACTTTGAGTATGATGTTTCGATTTTTATCATTTTACTAGCTTATATGCTCAGCTCCATCCGCGTGTGATGATGATGACGGTGATGTTGGTTGTCGCGGTAAACAGTAACCTACGTCTTTCCTCAAGAACCAAATTTCTAAATTGTAAATTACACCCAAATCGGTTCAGCGATTTAACCATGAAAGTGTTACAGAAAAATACAGAGTTACTTTCGATTTAATAATATCAGTATGAACGAACGTTATTATTCTCTGATCTAATTCCATTATAGTCTGTTCCAAGTGTGTAAGTAGTACATAACCGAAATCATATTCATTTCGCTTAGAAACGCACTCGCTTGTTTTGTAGCGCTGACACCAAGACGCTTATCAGCTATTAGCATGCCAGTGCCTTTGTTATACTATCAAGTTTTTTTTACTTGCGAACTGTATCGCTGGGGTAAATAATTTTTAATTTTAAGGAAATACAAGGAAAGTGGTTCTTTTGTACTGTAAATATATGACACGATTATCTATGCTGGATTGACTTAGAGAGGTTGTTCTGATACGATATGGAACAGTCTCGGTACCAGGAGTTGTTAGGTATACGTTTCGAGAGACTGCGACATTATTTTGCAAAGATCGGAGATCTCACTATAATTAAACCGCCATTTATAGAACAATCAAATGGTTACAATATACAGGCAGATTACAAATGTACATCTATTTTTGATTTGTGTCAAGCAAAAAACACCAATAGCAAGCAACACAACATGTAAATTAAACATGTAAAAACATAAAAAGAATCAATCATTGGAATTTAATTATTCCATTTTAACGAAACCTAAGGTTCTCCAGACCAAATACCAAACATAAAATATGCCAATAACGCCCCAAAAGGCCGCAATTATGGGTTTAACGTTCAATGTGAAGATGTCATTTTACCCGTTCCACCAAATTGGAGGTCATTCAATTTGCATATAAAGCGTGCGGAGGCGTCAATAGTACAAGAGGGCTTGATACGAGTCCCATTCCCATTTGGTTAAATTTAGCCCTGGAACGATGACCATTGTTAAATGCGTCCCTGGCTTGTTTACGTTTTTGAAATGAACTGTGAAGTTTGGAACTTATTTGACATACACTTCACTTAGAGTGGAAAACTTATCTAGAAATAGCCGAGTCCCGCGTTGTCACCCGTGGAACGACATCGACGCCGCGGGGCTAGTTTTAAAAAATTAGCCTAAGTTACTCCTTCCTAGTTACCGATCAGTTAGTATAGATTAGCCGGAACAAACAGACAGAGAGACAGCTCGGCAGACAGACGAACATACAAAAATTGTAAAAAAAAAATTTTGGTATATGTACCGTGTATACTCGTACAAACATATGCATTTACTAATAAGCGGTCACTTTATGAATTACGAACAGACACTTCAATTTAATTTAGTTGTATAGATGTATAGATGAAATGTCAGTGTCCAAATTCTTAATAATGCAATTAAACCCAAGTTTTACTAGTTCCTGATAAATTTTAAGTTAGTTATTTGCCATTTAACGGATAACAGTAGCTAATTTATATATCTTGGAATATTTGAATCAAAAGGGTGAGCTGTCAATCCAAGATTGTGTAACCGAAATCAGTAGTTATTTGGCAGGCAAGTTATAATAATAGCCATAAGTGACTTTATCAGTAAGTAGTGAAATGTGTTAATATTAAAGTTACTGTAAGTAATTTAAACAAATTGATTAAGATAAATTAGACAAATAGGTTGAGGTGTCAGTAGAAAAGCTCTTAATTTTACGAGTGTGATTGAGTTCAAAACTATTTTCTCAGAAGTAAAGATTACTCTACCGGCTGCTTTGTTTGGTTTTTTTTAATAAGCAAGTTTTATTAATAAAGCAAAAGCATCTATGCAAATAAATAAAATGTTTCTAATATTAAAATAAACCACAGTACACATCCCAAAATATCATTTTTACAATTTTAGATTGACTGTCTGTTTGTTCCGACAAATCTCTGGAACGACTGGATTTAGAAGAGACTTTCACAGGCAGATAGCTCATCAGCTATCTGCCTGTGAAAGTCTCTTCTAAATCCAGTCGAAATTACTTCTTATTACATCTAATAAGAAGTAATTTAGACTTACTTTTTTTTCGACAACCACACGTGACACCAGCTCAGACTGAGCTACTTATAAATAATAATCAAAAATAAAATCTATGGGCTTTCCTCCTAACTATAGCTTTTATATTTTATCATAGTATTAATTCATTCACCAGCCAAAAGACGTCCACTGTGTAGTGGACGTCTTTTGGCTATTTGGATGTGTATAAGGACATAAGCCTTACCATAATAAACATTTTTGATCACTTTAAAAAATATTTAAAAACTCTCGTAATAAGAATAATTGCATTCGTCAACAAATGTTTCAATAATAAAAAAAATAACATCCAATACTAAATGGATATTTCAAACTAATCCGTCAAGGGTATTCTAAAAATATTTTACTACCATTTTACTACTACTGAAGTTGACTAACGTAGTAGTAAAACATTATTTAGTTTCGGGAAATTGAATTCTTTAGATATCTTAGCTTAAAAACTTATAAAATATAAACGTAAAATATGAAAGTTCACAGCAATGCACGGTATAATATTTAGTTTTGATGTTCAAAGATTCAATCGCGGATAAAGGAATACGTGAGGTACTTAAAGTGCATAGTCATAAATCCATATGCAATAAAACACATGTACCAACAAAGTGGCACGTGACTACTCTTCAGATGTAAATATTTACTGGTACATTTTATACCCAGTTTAAGTTCCAACATAAACCTTCGTTTATGATTTAGACGCCTATCTATTTGGAAGGGTTACGCAATTTTTAGGCTGGCGCCAGACGTACTCTTTCTATGCCGATGTTCGCACTTAAGATCTCCATCTAACGATTTGGCGTCAAATTTCGACAAATAGCGTACAAAGCCCGACAGCCATAAATATTTGGGATATTTTATGATATTTCTTTCACCAAACCACCAAACCTTTTTTATTAAATTCTACGATGCGTACCGTCTTTTTACACAGTATTTCACTTAAATTATAAAGCACGATAACATACTAACTCTCTAATCTATACTAATATATAAAGCTGAAGAGTTTGCTTGTTTGTTTGTTTGTTTGTTTGAACACGCTAATCTCAGTAACCGCTAGTCCGATTTGTAAAATTCTTTCAGTGTTAGATAGCCCATTTATCGAGGAAGGCTATAGGCTGTATATCATCACGCTAAGACCAATAGGAGCGGAGCACCAATGAAAAATGTTTCAAAAACGGGGGAAAATTATCACGCTACGGGCAATAAGAGACGTAAACGAAGTTGCGTGGGTCAGCTATTCAATATACAGCAACAACAATATTAAACATCACAAATTAGTATAATAGGTCTCTTCGGTAATCGAGTATCATTATAAATGTTACCTTAAAACTGCATTTACCAAATCAGCCAATAACATCAATCAAAGTATAATTAAGTAAAAAGTCTACTTATGTGGCTACAACAAATGCAAAATTTACCTTACTTGCCGCCTCTAGCCGTCAACATCCTAAGAACACAGTTTCATCATGTACACAACTGTGCGGTTTTTTAGAAACTTTCTACCTCGCCCAAACTTTCAAGAAAAGAGCGTACCCCTTTTTAAAACGGCAAGACTGTGATGACTCTTGGGTGTCTATGGAATCGCCGGGAATCGACATCAGGCTATCACTCTTATGTATTAACTAGCTGAACCCCGCGGTGTTACCCGCGGTCATTGTAGTACCGCGAGTAACGCCGCGGGACAAAGTTAGTCTAAAAAAAGTAGCCTATGTTACTACCTGGATCATCAGCTACCTGCCAGTGAAAGTCCCGTCAAAATCCGTCCAGCTGTTCCAGAGATTACCCGGAACAAACAGACAGACAGACAGATAAAAAATTTTGTAACTACATTTTTGCTATATGTATCGTGTATACATACATATGCATTGATTAAAAAGCTGTTATTTTAATATTACAAACAGACACTTCAATTTTATTTATTTGTATAGATGTCAACATTTTCTAAAGTAGCCAATTATTATTTTTTCCATTTACTCCCTTTCGTGCTGTAGCTAATGTCACACACTGACCTTATACAAGTTATATAATAAGATGTATTTCATACACTTACAAATACCACTCTGTAGTCAATAAAATATGGCCTCGAGCTACCACGAACGTTACAGGTCCATTACAAACAGCCTAAGAGCTCTATTTCAATCTGCGGAACTATTATAATGAACCTGCTACCACTACCAGCTTTATAGCCCATGGCTTCACTTATGCACAGTGTATTCGCAACTAGGTATGTAGTAAATTACCACATATGGGTATTGACAGCAGTAATGTAAGTTGTTATTATAGTTTATACATGAACAGTTCCACAGGTAACTATATCTACATTTGAGAGCTCGTAAATTTAGTTCGCCCTTGAGGACAATATCTGTTAATGTAACATTCACTTAATTATTGTTTAGTTATCTATTAATGTTTGCGCTACATTAGGTACCTGTTAAAGCCAATATATAGTTAATATTTCAAATGCAAATCGTGTCATCTAATAAACATGATTATTGTTTCAAACATTTATTGTTAAACAGATGCAAGATACAAACATTAATGAATTTTGAACGGCAAAAATATAATCATAACTTATAATTAGGACTATATTTTTGTTTAACATTACTTTTGTTTTTTTACTCATAATGTAATAGTTTTTACATTTTTATTACACTTGAAACGTCATGTCTTTAATATGAATGCGAAGCGTCTGTTACAAAAAATGTACATAAAAGTGTTTTTGAACTGTTCTGTTCTTTATAAAGCACTAGCTGTTGCCCGCGGCTTTGCTCGCGTGGAAGTTGATTATATGTGTTTAATTAAAACTGTGTAAAAGTATGTATCAGTACTTTATTCATGTTTTTGAACGTATTTATTTATTTTTGATCAATAGCCCATTTAAAAGAACTTTCATACAAACATTCGACCCATATTTCATCCCCTTTAGGAACAGAATTCGCATAAATGCTGATATAAGTATTCATCTATTTCGAAAAATGACGGAATGCCAGACTAACCTATGTACGAAATGTCAACCCCTATTTCACCCCTTAGGGATAGAATATTCAGAAACGCTGCAATACGTATTTACTCATTTTTAATTAGCAACCCAAAAGTAAAGTTTCACCTTTCTTATCTCTTGTATTATTTTCTTATCTCTTGTATTCTTAAATATGACGGATTTTCATAAAAAAAATTCAACCCCTATTTCACCCCTTAGGGGTAGAATATCCAGAAACGCTTAAATACGTATCCACTCACTTTTAATCAGTAGCCCAAAACTAAAGTTTCATGTTTGCTACTTCAAAAATAACGAACTTCCGTTCAAACTTTCAACCCCTAGTTCACCCCCTTAGGGGTAGAATATCCAGAAACGCTTAAATAAGTGTCTTCTCATTTGAAATTAGTAGCCTAAAAATAAAGTTTCATGCTTCTAACTTCAAAAATGACGAACTTAAATACAAACTTTCAACCCTTATTTCACCCCCATAGGGGTAGAATATCCAGAAACGCTTAAATACGTATCTACTCATTTTTATTCTGTAGCCCAAAAACAAAGTTTCATGTTTGTAACTTCAAAAATGGCGACCTTCCGTACAAACTTTCAACCCCTAGTTCACCCTCTTAGGGGTAGAATATCCAGAAACGCTTAAATACGTGTCTTCTCATTTGAAATCAGTAGCCCAAAAATAAAGTTTCATGCTTCTAACTTAAAAAATGACGAACTTCCGTACAAACTTTCAACCCCTATTTCACCCCCTTAGGGGTAGAATACCCAAAAACGCTCAAATACGTCTCTACTCTTTTTAAATCAGTAACACATAAATAAAGTTTCACGTTTCAGACTTCAAAAATGACGGACTTCCAGACTAACCTATGTACGAAATGTCAACCCCTATTTCACCCCTTAGGGGTTGAATATTCAAAAACGCTGAAATACGTGTTTACTTATTTTTAATCAGCAGCCCAAAAGTAAAGTTTCAGGTTTCTAACTTAAAAAATAACGGACTTCCATACAAACTTTCAACCTCTATTTCACCCCCTTAGGGGTAGAATTTCCAAAATTCCTTTCTTAGTGCGTGTCTACTCAATAAAAGGATCCTACTCACCAAATTTCATAACCCTAACTATCATAGTTTACGCTCGGCGATGATGAATCAGTCAGTCAGTCAGTCAGTCAGTCAGGACTTATTATTTTATAAGTATAGATAAATGAGTACCTGTAGTAATACTAGATACAATTTTTTATTAATTTATTTTAAATTACCCCCAAAGATAATGATAGTATATTTGTAAAGGTACTCTCGGAGATATTTATTAAGCAATAGGTACTTGTCTTCTCAAAATATAATTTCTATCCAACATCTAGTCGTATATCCAATACACTGCAATTTATTATATAGATCCCAATTTAATATTTATAAAACAATGTACTTTGTAAGATAATATTCTTCTTAAAAGTCAAATTTCATCTCAACTCCAATATAAAGTGATCATTATCTCGTTTTGTAGTTCATATCACGCTCTATAGGGCCATTTTATAATCCAGTTCACTATCAGAAGTCAAAATATGATGTCTAGACTGCACGTAGTTGGCAGTATATGCAGTAGCTGGCAAAGGAAAATGTACGAAAGTGATACCAAATGTTATCCAGTCACGTATATTCACATTTACATGTCGTTTCTGAATCGCTTCCGAAGCTTTCAACTACAAGATAGGAAAACGGTGGACTGGTAGAAATATATTCAAAGTGTAGTAACTTTTATGTAGTATCCAACAAGCATTTGTCGACTTTAGGAAAATGTTTACAATATTAACCAAACGGTGAAAACTTTAAATTTTTGATGTAAATTCTGAACGCATATCAATGTAATATTAAATTCTTTATTTAAATATTGTCATGTAATTATTGTCACCATTTTCTGTGGCTGACAATAATCAAAGTTATAAGTGTAAGGGTTACATTCTCATTATTTTAATATTGAGAGATGTATAGTTGTTAAAACAAATACCTAATGATGTGTCATTGAAAATTTCGTTCTTCCAAAACATAAAAAAATGGAAATAAAACTGATTGTTAGGCTTTCAATAAAAAACCACTGACACATTATCTTACTATGAAGTTTTATTTCACTTTTACAACCTAACTGCATACATTTTATTACACGCTGTACATAAGCTTGACCTGTATTTATCTAGCTATATATGTGCACTATATTCTGTGTCTGGATGTAAATTACCTATGATATGTACATACGTGTTTGGAAATTTGTGAACGTGTTTGTCAGTGGTCTGGTTACCTTGGTGCGGGTTTTGTTCGGCTTGGGATCGGATGACGGTAAATGGTAAAATATATTATAAAATATTATTATTAATTACATATTTGTAACACCAATGTTATAATGGCTCGCTACACGTGTTGGGTAAATGTGAATGTAGTGAGTAGTTGATATAAATAAAAAATAATATATTTATAGGTAGTAGAGCCACGCTGATTTCAGCACGAACGGGCCGGCTCGACCATCGCGGTACTACCGTCGCGTCGCATAGAAAATCAACGTAAAATGACAGCGATGCTGTCGTGTTTCGTTGGTGAGTGCGAGACCGGAGACCCAATGGTCCAGAAGCATCACTAGGCCGCCATGGTGTGGGTCACCATGCTGCATTGTTGCATTGTAGTATGGTGACTACCACTCTTGGATTCTGCTAATACTTTCCATCAGGCAGAGTAGAGTCATTTTGGTAGGCCATACATAAAAAAATATAAATAAAAAATACAGTATCTTTCACACAAGTCATCAGCACCTTGATGAGGTTCGATTAACTTTTCTTGATATGATATATAAATAGAATCAGCATTACAAGTCTTCAAAATTAGAAAATTCAAGAAAAGTTTGAAAAAATAAATAACTGTATACGAAAATCATATGTGAGTATATTTTTTTTTTAATTATACAGAGTAAGGAGTTGTAGTCGACCCCTAATAATCTGGGGAATAATAAAGGCTAGGAATATGATGATCTAGAGTAAGGCGTCAAATGGCGGCCTCAGTGACGCAGTGGTAGCGTATGCGATTGTTGTTCTTGAGGTCTCGGGTTCGATTCCCGGGTCGGTCCAAATGTTTTTATAATCTACAAATATTTGTGTCGGCCCAAACTTCGACACAAATATTTTATATTTGTAATATGTATGTATTTACAAACAAAAAGTCTATTTTTAATTTTATTAGTCACCCATAATACAAGCTCTGCTAAGTTTGGGACTAGATGGCGTTGTGTGTTCAATGTCTGAATTCCCGTGGAACCTTTGCTAGCCATACAACCTTATTTCATGATTTGTAGTAGTGTAGGACGTCTATCGGCCAGGTGGAGTGATATTTTGCACAAGACGGCTGACAGGAGTTGAATGCAAGAAGCCGATAGGCTGATGATGATGAAATAATTTAGCTGAAAATAAAAACCTAAAAATAGGCTAGTTTAGGATTTATCTGATTCTGAGGTACGCAAACTCCAAAAGTAAAAACCTGAAGTTGAAATAACGCGGCAAGTGGTCAATAATTGAATATACCCTTATGTATTTAAAACTTAAACACACAATTAACACTGTACTACAACCGACCATAAATTTACCGAAAGCTTTGTAAAGCTACCTTAAATTAACGGACTCCGACCTAACCTTAAATAATTAGGTAATTAATTTAGTTTATGTATGAGAACGTATTACAGTAACGGTTATAGAACACGTAGTTAGTTGATAACACCGTTGAATTATGATTATTGTTTTAGTGATGTATTTGAAGTTTTTTCAATTTATTTGTTTAAAACATTAAAAATGATAGAAGTATACTGTTATTAATGGTAAAGTAGTGAATCAAGAAAAAAAATTATAATGTTTCTTTTCTTTTATGTATGAGCCTGCCAAAGTGACTGTACTCTGGCTGATGGAAAGCATGAGCAGAATTTAAGAGTGGTGGACACCATCCTCATTGCGAATGTAGACAATGCAGTAGGCCTAGTGATACTTCTGCATCATTAGCCTTCCGGTCTTGCACTCATAGACGAAACACGACAGCCCTAATGCTGTCAATTTAGGTTGATTTTCTGTGCGAGCGACGGTAGTACCGCTCAGGTAGAGCTGACCCGTGCGTACTGGAATCTGCGTGGCTCTGCTACCTTTAAGCTTCTATTTGATCATTACCTTACCATGTTTTTACCTTACATACACGATACATGTAGCAAATTAACATTTTTGAATTTATTATTAACGTTATTTAAAATTTACATTTATATTATTTAAAAGCGGTTATTTTAATATTACAAACAGACACTCCAATTTTATTATTTGTATAGATGTATAGATTTAGAGGAAGACAAGAAGTAAACAAAAAAAAGTTAAAACTAAAACCCAACTACGACAAAAAAGGACGCTTAAAAAGTATGAAACAAGTTTCAAAATCCGTAGTCACGCGTTGTTAAAGTATGGCACATTCCTAAGTTTCAAAAGCCGTAGTCCATGTAGTGTAATGTACCATAGTCCATAACACTTTAACAACGCTTTTGAAACTTGTTTCATACTTTTTAAGCGTTCTTTTTTGTCGTAGTTGGGTTTTAGTTTTAACTTTTTTTTATTTAAAATGTTTTGGTGCCTCTACAATACTTATTGTTGTGCAAAGTTTATTTGAAATAGGTACATAGAAATATTACACTTATCGAATAAATACGGACAAAGTCACGAACAAATGCTGATAATATATATATTTTTGAAATGTACAAGTAACGCTTTTTCTAATGATACCAAACACGGCATATTTATTTCAAATTTAGTTTTTAATACAGTACTTTATGTCGGCTAGAGGGCGCCACATTCGATTCAGTGACACGTCATATAACCTATAAGCAGCGGACAATCAAGACACTTTTAACGATACCTCATTTGTCTTATTCTGACTAGTTTAGAAAGAACGAGGGAACAAATAAGCATATCATAGAAATATCACACTTATCGAATAAATACGGACCAAGTCAGGAAACAAATGCTAATAATATATGTATTTTTGAAATGTACAAGTAACGCCCTTTCCAATGATACCAAACACGGCATATTTATCTCAAATTTATTTTTTAATACAGTTTTTTATGTCAGCTAGAGGGTGCCACATTAGATTCAGTGACACGTTATATAGCCTATAACCAGAAGACGATCATGACGCTTCTAGAGACACCTCATTTGTCTAAATCTAATGAGTAGTTAAGGAGCTAGGAGGGAACAAATGAACATACATACATACATACATACATACATACATACATACATACATACATACATACATACATAGCCTGTCAAAATCATAACCCTCCTTTGGCTTTGCCGTAGTCGGGTAAAAATAAAAAAGTATGTGTCACAAGATCGTCACAAAATCGTATACGAATGTTACGTGAACAGTATTTATACGAGTAATATTTAAATTCTTAAAGATTACCAAAATCTTCATATTTGTAACATTTGTTACTATCGTAACTATTGTTATATAGATCACTATTAATTGTGTAAATTCATTGTTATTAAATAAAAATATATTAACCTACGTAGGGAATGTAAAAGAACCATTTCTCACAAACAATATTTTTATATGATCTTTGATAAACCATTGGCTAGACAACTATTACTATACTACATTAAATAACTTATTAATTTTACTATATCAAAACAAAGAGCACTAAGAAAACATAGGTGTTCTTCGTATTTTTAGAGTTTCGTAGCCAAATGGCAATCAACGGAACCCTTATGGATTCGTCATGTCTGTCCGTCCGTATGTCTCAGCCACATTTTTCCGATACTATCAGAATTATACTGTTTAAACTTGGTAAGTACATGTATTTTGTGAACCGCATTAAGATTATCACACAAAAATAGAAAAAAATACAACAAATTTTAGGGGTACATCCCCATACTTAGAACTGAAACTCAATTTTTTTTTTATCTAACACCTACATATGTGTGGACAGGTCTTCAAAAATGATATTGAGGTTTAACATTTTTTTTTTCTAAACTTAATAGTTTGCGCGAGAGACACTTCTAAAGTGGTAAAATGTGTGGGTTCCCCCCAATGTAACTTCTAAAATAAGAGAATGATAAAACTAAAAAAAATATATGATGTACATTACCATGCAAACTTCCACCGAAAACTTTGAACGAGATCAAGTAAGTAGCTTTTTTAATACGTCATAAATCGTAAACCGCAATGTATACCTTTTAATAAAATACATTACTATTAAAACATCGATCAAAACTACAACGAACTACAAGAACTTTTATATTATGTTACTTACTGCAACGGATGTTGCTGTCGCTTTTTTTGTTTATCAAGTGCCCATGACATAAAATTAATTCCTAGTGCGGTAGAACTTTCAACAGTAACAGTTTATGCGAGTTTGAATACAATAAAAGCCAGTGTGCAATAAACAAACTTGATTAAAAACAAAATTGCTATTATGAATGCTAGAAACGCAAATACCGATTATTTAACGTCGCAACCAAAAATACGAGCAAACAACAATGAACCATGCGATGGAAAATGCGAAGAAATACAGAAAGAAAGGTTGCATTTCGTTTCGCGGCTGGAAATTTATTCTATGAAGGGAAATCGTGCGGAAAATTTGCAATTTAGAAGTAAAAGGGGGAATGCCAATAAGCCATCGATTATGTAGATGCAAAGCTTTTGTGCAGAGCTGCACAGTTATCATTGCATTCAGTATGCCGTTTGGAAACGATTTGTCAGGATATTTTTGAAACTATTTTCTTGGTAGCATTGAAATTTGCAGGTTACTTCGAAGTTTAAAAGCTTGTCATATTATTTGTTGTGAAAGTTGTTTATTTACTTATGTTATTTGACTATAAATGTATGGGAGGTATAGAGTAACTTCTATTTTCTGCTAAATAACAGGGTCATGTGTTAGGACAAAATATTATTAAAGTGATTAAAACCTTTTTTGTTAGTTTAAAGCAGATTTAAAATTTTTGGATATTATTAATTCGAACGTAACTCTGTTTGTTTTATTTTCACGGCTATACAGCTAAACCAATTAGAATTAATTTTCAGTGTAGAGAAAAAATGGATCTTAGAGAAGAGCATAGGCTACTACTACTACTACTTTTTATCGGGATAGACACATACACAAAAACTAGTAATATTACAAATTCCAATGAAACTCTCTTGCTGCTTACCGCGATAATCGACATACAAGCAGGCGGAGCCGGTCAAAAGCTATTTAAAATATAAAACCTTAAAGGGTGGCCACGCCGTTATAGCTCTTGAATTGCTGGACCTGCTGGTCATTGGATTGCAATATTCCACCCCCCCATATACCACAAAGAAACCATTGTAAGTATATGTTTAGTGTAGTTTTTACGTGAAAGAGTTACATCCATCCATCCATATTTACAAACTTTCGCGTTTGTAATATTAGTATAGATTTTCATTGACTTTAAAACTTGCGTGAATAATTGTATTTTGGTTTAACTACATATTCGCTACATTGAACTGATCAATGTAACCTAATCGTAACACCAGGGAATTCAAAGGTACATAATACTTTCTTAAAGCAGTAAAGTAATAAAAAAGGATTTGTATTTAGTAGCACTTTTTATTTATAACAATAAAATTGTACAGAAAAATACACCTCCCAGCATAATTTAAATCTTAGCTTTTTAAATTTCAGATATCATTGTAGTGAAATAAACTACCGGATAAGACATGGATGGAGATAAAACCAAAAAGGGTTTAATGTGGTTCACCTATCTTCAAAACGGACTTCTGTCCTTTCCGGGTACTTATCTAAATAGGCACCTACGTCATGTAGTAAGTAGGTTTATGAAAACAAATCTTATATTATGCAGGAATTTTCGGAACAACAACGTTATTTCCGGTCACTAAGTTCCGGCTAACAAAATGTCACACTGCTGACGTATGAAAAGCAACTGAATTAGTTAACCCAAAAATGCTCGCATAATGTTGGATAAAACTTTATGACTTGTAAACATCGTGTTTTACTGTGAATCATTTGGCTGAGCTTTATATAGGGTATATATTAATATAAAAGTCTAGAAAACTGTTGTTTTCACCAGCACCTAACATTGAATACCTTCGTTTAAACATATATGTACTAGTTGTTGCCCGCGGCTCCGCCTGCGTATATGTCGGTTATCGTGGTAAATAGTAGCCTATGTGTTATTCTGATGTATAAGCTATAATACTGTAAAGTTTCATCCAAATCCATTCAGTAGTTTTTGCGTGAAGAAGTAACAAACATACACACTCACAAACTTTCGCCTTTACATATTAGTGTGAAGTGTGATGTGATGTGAAGTGTGACAGCAGTACATGTTTTACTTACACCACTCCAACACTCAAAATTAGAATAACAGCTATATTTATTCTTTACTAGCTGAACCCCGCGGTGTTACCCGCGGTTATTGTTGTACCGCGAGTAACGCCGCGGGACAAAGTTAGTCTAAAAAAGTAGCCTAAGTTACTCCCCGGGTCATCAGCTACCTGCCAGTGAACGTCCCGTCAAAATCCGTCCAGCCGTTCCAGAGATTACCCGGAACAAACAGACAGACAGACAGACAAAAAATTTTTTAACCACATTTTTGGTATATGTACCGTGTATACATACATATGCATTTAGTAAAAAGCGGTTATTTTAATATTACAAACAGACACTCCAATTTTATTTATTTGTATAGATGTATAGATTATTGTACACAAATGGATAATCATTTTATATTTAAGTCTGCCATGGCTATCTGGACCTCAAGTCACAAGTGCAAAGGTTATAAGCATATCATATTTGAATTTATTACGTGAATGTTTTTAATCGAAGCTACAATTCACTTATTATTATTTTCAAAAGCCTTTAATAGCCCACTACCACTTTTTACTCATTCCATGGGTCTCGTAACGACTAATGGAAGAAACTTAGGAACAAAATCACTGTAAAGAGAAAGAAAACTTGTATCAAACCCTATACCAATCTGTCAGGATAGCGAGGGAGCAGTGAACTGTAAAAGCCTGTAATGATGATGACTGCAGTGGTGTTTTCCTGCGCACTTTACTCCCTTAGTCACCTCTTACAATACCTATGGCTAAGGTTCAGGATGGTATCCAAGGAACGTGCGCTGCAAATCCGTCGGAGTCGCGCGGGCGGTGGTCCGCGGCGCACATTACAAGAAGCTCTGCCTGGCGACGACCACGTGACGTCACGGGCTGTAGACCTTCTAACGAACGCTAGTGATCTCACTACAGTAATAACATCACACTAAATAATACACTTTCTACCCATGGGTTGAACAGAGGTGGTGACATTCTGGACGTATATTGTTAATCCCTCACCACAAGAAGCAATTCAGTTACTATACTAAAATAAAGATCATTTGAAGTTCCTCGTACAACATAATGCCGTTCTTTAACATGTACATGCTTCTATCTAGGTTTATAAAGATACTAGCTGACCCGCGCCACTTCGTTGGACGATAAACATTTTTTTCTCCGACTTACTTTGCAAATCCGGCTACCACGAAAAAGCCTTTCCACTTTTCAGGTAATTTTATCCTCTCAAATGTTTTGTTAAGTTATTTGTGAGTAACATAGGTATGTTACTCACAAATAATGTAACCTTCTATTGGTAAAAGAATTTTAAAAATCGGTTCAGTAGATTCAGAGATTACCCCTTACAACGTCACAAACTCACAAACTTTACCTCTTTGTATAGATAAAGTATAGAAGTATAGATATTGATAAAGGAATTTTCAAAATCGGTTCTGTAGATTCAGGGATTACCCCTTACAACGTCACAACGTCACAAACTCACAAACGCACAAACTTTACCTCTTTATATAATAGTACAGAAGTATAGATGAACAGCGGGTAGTATTCTCGTTTTATTCTGAACATAAAACACTTTACCAATAAATTAATCTTGGATGTAAGAAGTTACACAACGGAAATTTAATACTTTTGATCATCAATTAATTAGTGTAATAACGTATTGGTTAAGCGTTGACATCTGTAACACATACCGTCTCTACACAACTCCACATCATTGGTTCCCATATTAGTTCCCTGTTTGATAGATCTTGGTGAAGAAAATCTTTGAAAAATAACTAAAAATAAAACATTTAAATAGAAAAGTTAATTCCTGAAAACACTGCTCCTTCCTCAATACACACGAAATTGAAATCAAATACCTACCTATTTTTAAAATTCATGAAATCCTTTGTAACAATATAAATTAATTCCACAGTAAATGAACTCATGTATCCCTGCTTAGTAACCAGACTTGTACTAAGCATCTGTGTACAGCACACACGTTTAGTTAGTACAATCGAGACGCTTGTCATAGTCACCGTTTAAAGACAAACTTACACTATGTACCAAAACTAGCTACCTCGTATCGCGACAAGAAAGACTACGAATGTTTTCATATCGCCGTCGTCGACTGTACAAACATGGGTATCTATTCATGACCTTTTGGCAGCATGTGTTCAGAAACCCGACACTAGAGGGCGGTGTAGCTCACTAGTCTGTTTGACTGTTTGTACTGGAACCCAATATGGCGCATTAAACTGGCTTGTTTTGTCTCCATTATCTCAGCTTTGATGCTGCCAACTAGCCACATGTGGAGATTAAAAGTGGCACGTTATGTATGGAATAGTAAGACTATTTATAAACTGAGATATGCTTTTAGTAATGTTATTAAACGTAAGTAATGTAATTATATTGTTATAATTATTTTTTGATACAAATATGTGTGTTTGTACACACATATTTGTAACAAAAAATAAATACCAATAAAAACAAATGACAGAGCTTTAGTTTGTTGTGTAATTAAAGCAAAAGGATTTTTTTTAAATTACTTTATAATAATATTTCATTGTTGTGTAATATTTATTATATAGTTTTAGTCGGTCCGATTCCGACACACCATTCCGCCGCAAACCCGTGGGTGTTTCCACACATAAAAAAAAGTTACATCAGAATTACTTTGAAACATACAGAAATGCATTGATACGCAAATAGACATACGTATACTTTAAAAAACAAAAACTTTGAAAAAACATAGTTCATTTTGTTATATTCCAATAATAATATTATTACATATTATACATTCGAAAAGTATTTACCACCAAAGTAAAGATAAAAGTTTTAAATAAAAAAAAAAAGAATACGGTCGAATTGAGAAACCTCCTCCTTTTTTTGAAGTCGGTTAAAAAGCACCCCACGGAGCAATTAAAAAAGTTTACAACGTTAAAACTATTAAAAAAGCTATTACAGCGTGACACGTACGTATTATGAGTGCGTATCTAATATTAAAAAAGGCTGAGACATTTTTACGTTAAAGAAAATTGCGCTATAAATCATTAATCATGGACACAATGCGTGTCAAAGAACCGACGCATGGCTTAAGGGGTATAAGAGGGCGCCGTCCAAATTTCCTGTGTTATAGGGAAATGAACGAAAACCTTTTTGGAGCCGCAAAGTTCCTGAACTGTCGCCAAATGCGGCTTTCGTTAGTAAACTTTTTCAGAGATATTTGAATGTCGAATGCTGTGCTATGGCGATAAGAGATGAATTGTATTGCCGCTGGCTAGGTCGTAAGGGGAGAAATGTATTATATTTTGCCTTACTGCTTATGTCACAAATATGAAGTACGACTTGAATGAGAAAAGATTTTCTTTTTCACAACTTTGATACAATATACTCAGAAATATCACATAATTATATAGTTATAATGACAATAACATATTGAAATATCTCAACTAGGAACCTCAACTCTACAGATAATTGCCATCAAGTAGCGCTTGTTATCTTTTTACACTTTTACCCGTATTAGCATAAGTATGAAATCCCATAAGCACACTATTCTGCAGACTGTTTTATTGGCAAAAATATTTTCTAACTACTGTGTTTTGTTTCGCTGTCGTAAAATTCATTATTAATTTATGATTTAAATAAATATAAAGCTGTGTATATAAGACTTATAACACTACATATTAATTAAGACTGTGCAAACCTATAGCGAACGTTCACTATATCATTACCGAGCTAATTAACTAACAAAATTTTATGAGCTCGCATTCGCAATGACCATATACAGGGAAACATTTCCCCTCGATATAACGCTATAATAAAAATAAATTTCCAATATTCGCCAAAATGCAACAGAGCAGGGCTGGCCATTGTCGGACAATTACCGTACTGTTTCCCAAATTCCCCGATATCTATAAGCTGGATAATTGATATTTACGCTACACTAAACTCACGTATTGGTGCCGTGAGCAGATTTATATAACAGACAGAAAACAAAATGAAGGAATGATTTAAGCAATGAATGTGGCTTCCATTGTTTATTAATTCAGGGGAATGATTAACTAGTGGTTGCCCGCGGGTCCGCCCGAATATATATCGGTTATCGCAGTAAATAGTAGCCTATATGTAATTCTGACGTTTAAGCTATATAACTGTAAAGTTCAGTAGTTTTAGCCTGAATGAGTAACAAATGTCCATTCATCCATACTTACAAACTTTCGCGTTTATAGTATTAGTATAGATATAGATAATATTATGCTCTGTAAAGTCGACAATTTAAGTGGAGTCCGACCGGTCTAATATTACAAAAAGTATGGTTAGAACTTATTGTGAATTTTTAACTGTTTCATTACTACAATAATCATATTTCGTTACAGTTTTAAAAGAACAAAATGATTTAAAGAAATACATATTTTTCTAAGACGTTACCGCTGAAAATGTTGAGAATTCAAGTATTCTATGCGGTAACTTTTTATTGAACTGTAAAGATAGCTACCATCTGGTTGTGTAATCAGATCTTATGCAAATCTTTTATTCACTCAAGAAATGTATTTAAACTATTTTAATTTATTCCAAAAAGTAGAGGCAATTACACTCAAGCGCAGATCGTTTTCTACATTTGCATTTGATAGCTTCTTTACAATCGAGCATCAGCAGTATCTGATGGCCGCGCATAATTGACTTAAGAATTACTTAGATCTTATAAGATCGAGACAAGATTATTAGCCGGTAGTACGAGTACTGTGAGAGAGACATCTAATAATACAACAAGATTAAGGTCGACGTAATTGGATTTTTAAAACGGTGGTGTCAGATAATAATCACATAAATACTTTTGAAAAAATAACTACTATACATGCTCTAGAATTATTCTTATGTATGTAGTTGGTTTATTTATTTTTACGTGCAATAATCATGTTTTCAGAGGTAAGTAGCCGCTAGCAAAACTGTTCTTTTTTGCAATTTAACAAGAGTAAAGTTAATTTGCGATTAATTAAGAATCGGATATGTGAGACCATTTCTACACTAACTACCTATCTGTCAGCCAGTGACCACGGCCAGTGTAACCTGGTCGAAACCTCAGGTAAATCAGAAGTATGAAATACCTTTTAATAAGTGATCGCGTTAATTCACGTAAAAGTAATTGTTAATATATCATGGAATGCGAATGTTTTAAAGTTAGTATGACTACCTATCTGATTAGCATTGTTGTATTCAAATTCATTAAATACTTTGTTTATTTTTCCAAACATTTCATACCAAACAGTAGTCAACTGCTGGACATAGGAATCTTCTTAGAGAGGAGGTTTTGACCTTACTAATACTACGTGGGCAACTTCATTAAAATTGTTTTTAATATTGTCGTCTATAGCGAAAACATGTTATTTTAATCTATACAATCTATACTCTGTACATAAAAATAAATAAAATTAGAGTGTCTGTATGTAATATTAAAATAACAGCTTTTTCTCAATGCATATGTTTACAATTTTTGTCTGTCTGTTTGTTCAGGCTAATCTCTGGAACGGCTGGACTAATTTTGACGGACTTTCACTGGCAGATAGCTGATGAAATAAGGAGTAACTTTTTTAGACTTACTTCGCCCTGTGGCGTCATCCACAACACGATAATAACCACGGGTAACACCGCGGGGCTCAGCTAGTTCAACATATAAATAAAAAACTGATTTGTCGTATTTAAATAAACAACACAACTTCTAATACTATTTTAAACTTTAAGCCGTTATACAACAACGAACAAAGGCAACAACAATAACGCGAATAGTTGTCGATCCCCATTTGTTAGGCCGTAACTATCTCAGGGCTGGGAACCGCGACGACCACTAACAAATCTGTGGTCTTCCAACCATTTTGTTTGCAATAGTTTAAGACAAGTTAGGCAACTCGAAACATTATTCAACGATACTGGCGTCATTTAGCACTGTCAGCCGCACATTAATACCTATCGGAGTGAAGTTCGAAAACTAGGGAAGATGAGTTTTATTCGATTAGATTTAGTGAAATGGAATGCTTTAGCAAGGAGAACAATGTTAGTAGTTATGTTACTCAGTTACGATTCACATTGTTTATTTAGCATACCTACTTGTTTTTTTATCGTTGCAAGCACAGAGATATATCTTTCTGTTCTGTGATTACAAGCAATTGAACAAAATACGTGCTCTCCATTAACATAAATAGCGACGGTAATAGTATTTCAATTGTGTATATTAATACACAATATAATATAATTAACATGGAAACTGCATTGCATGTGACTTTTTGCGAGTCCCTTGTTTATACTTAAATACCTTAATATTGATATTTGATTCCTATAAAATCTTAAATTGTACTGTATGTTCCAATAAATATTTGTTCGATAACTTCCAAGGTACGTTATATATATTAGATATTTAAAATTTATTCTTGGACATCTAACACAGAAACTATCTAGTCTCAGGCTAAGCAGAGCTTGTTTTAAGGGTACTAGCTAACTGATACTAATACATACATACTTTTTTTTTTATTACATACATATTATACATAGAAAACACCCAAACTGCGAAACAAATATTTTCAGATCATTTGGTCTGCAAATATTTATTTCAGAGTTTGGATAATAGACAATAAAATTTGCAACATATTATAAGTTTCGACAGTAATTGACTTGTAACCTATATTAAATTTGCTGTTTTACTTCATAGTAGACATACGTGTAACAGCAGTGGATTGCAATGAGCTGATGATGAAAGGGACGTGTGCCACGTATTATCAACTAGACTCTCTGCACCCAACAGCCCACAGATTGAAAGTGGTAATTATTGTTACGAAAAATGTTTGCTAATTTATAAAGGACGACATATTTTAAATAGTGGTTGTTTACTTGTTATTATAATTTCACTTTATAAGAAAATAATTCTAAATGTTCCTGGTTCGTTGACCATCACATAGACTATTAAATACGATACGTACTAATATGATCTAGGTTGTAGACTTTAAACCTAAACGTTTAATGGTAGCCATTACTATTGTACTAGCACCTAGCATAGTTATCGCAATCACAGGACTCATGTTACAGAGATTATGATACATCATATAACTAATTATAATTCTCAAAGAGTAATATGGAGTTCATTCACCCTTGTCACTGTGGGAACACTTTCTTTGCAGCAATAATAAATTAAACAATGTTTAGGAAAGATTAATGATTGTAGAGAATATTCGATTCTATTTCATTCAGTCTCGATGTTAATAGTCGATGATCAATCAACGCTTCAATACAACTTACAACATTAAGGAACGTATTTGAATAAATAACGGTTAAGTTCGAGCTATACTTTTGAAAGGTGTTCCATTGGCGATAAAGTTGATGTAAAATACTAAAAAGCTTAGCTAATTTACGTATTCTATACAAATTTTGATGCTTCGGTTAGCAACGACGTTGTTCAATGCTTATTTTAATAATAGCAATTAATTTTGAAAAGACACCAGTAAAATTATTTCAGATAAAACATCGTCAGTTTATTGCTGTGTTACAGTCCACTGTTGGACACAAGTCTCTTCCATTTCACGTTATTGTCACTCTAATCGATTTTGAGCTCCTCTTATAACAATTCTTTTGCAATTACAAATTTATTATCGGTCTCAAATCTACAATAATTTTCATGCCCATTCTCGTAAAACATTTGTACCTAGTTCTTGTCCAACATTTCTTTGGACAATATTTAAATTTCAATACGGAACCTTAAAGTTCAAGGCGGAAGGAACGTGTATTGTCTGACTGACACGTGCTTTCGGCCATCCGTCCGGCACACCTGTTTGTAGTTCCGTGACAAATGGACGATAATCGGTAGATCTACCCATATGATTATGAATGGTCGTTCTTTTATTGTAACACAAATTATTTTTAGTTTAAACGATTTGTTTGTTATTACTGATTTACTATGAGAGTAAGTATGATTCATGTTGTCTTCGTGAAGATTCATATAAGAATATAGTCTAATTTCTTTCGTAGGGTAGTAAGAGCTATTAAGTATAACTACTTTGTTTTTATACATAATGGTAAACAGGTCAAGCAAAACATTTTAAAGGATCGAAATGAGTTTTATCTTAGGTACATGATAAATTTGGTAACACTCAAGTAAATCGATAGAATTGTGTAGATACTCGACATCACTATGATTAGTTGTACATACAGTACATAGGTACATGAAGCATTAAGGGCCGTTAATATATATATAATATATTTATTATCAGCAATAAATATCAAAACTTATATACTTACCGCCACAACTAAACACCCCCATACAAGAAGTAGTATGAACAAAAGCTATTAATCAACACAATCGCTGAACTAATAACTACATATAACGTTATAATAGGCTTTCATAATACCTGTTGCGGCTTGGGAACAATCCTTATTATTTTCCTATCCAAATATCGTTGCCTAACTTCCCACTTCCAACTCCCCCTTGCACATGAAGCGAATTCAATCAGCGCCATCTAGTGCGCAACGAAGGAAAAGGGATCTCTAATGGCCGCGTAGCACGATTCACGTTGTCGCTCGTAAAAATATCTAAAATCAATGGAAATAGACTGATCTAAGTTGTGAAAACCGTGTACATTTCGTGTGGAGTGTGATCCCCTGCCTGTGCTGTGTGGGACACTTGTCTGGACCAACCAAACGTGCTGTGATGAACCGGGTTCGTGGATGTGCTTCCGATTGGTGAGTCTTCCCAACCTTTTCCTGTTTCTGAACCAGTTCGTTTGTTCCTGCTTGATATCATTGGATTTAGACAAACGCTAGAAAGGTGCCCTAGGTTACCACCCGCTGTGAACCAACCAGCAATCGCTCATTCACCAACAATACCTATTATCTTCAACATCATATTAGAGTAATGTAGACAATACATTAAGGTGGGAGGTATAAAAGGCTAATATTAGTAGAACAAAGAGTAATTACTGGCATCCATTATCATTAATGAACCCTTGCGGAGTACTGGTATAGGTCTGGCATGTTTGTTTTTTTTTAGATCTTCGATTCATCTCACAAGATTCTATCTGATTTTGTAGCCCATACTTTAAAAGCCCATCATTTTATGTACTATTGACATTTATAAGCCCGTGTGTATATCGGTTTTTGAGAAAAAAACTAGCATATGTCCTTCTCCAAGGTCCAATCTATCCCTATATTGAAATTCAAACATATTGATTCAGCGATTTATCAGTGAAAGCTTAACAGACGGATGGACAAAGTTACAAAAAAAAGACTGTAGTATAAGAAGTTAGATATAAGATTGTTGATATTACAATATTTTGAAACAGATATCTTGTGTATGACTTGAAAGGTTAGGAAGTAACCCGTGGTAGGGGATTATAAAATTATATATGTATGTATTTACACAAATTTCTATGAGGTAGAAAAAACAAAAAAAAAAAATAATCTGACTTACGTCGATCCGTCAGTAGTCGGGTCCAAGACAGTTATCATAAATATTATTTTGAAATCATTCATTGAAAAATGTTACTCAGTTCGTACAAAAATCAAATCCATCTTGCAAACCGATGAATGTACATATTTATTCAAATATATCATCCGTACATGCAGTACATTAATTGGCTACCTCGTATAAAGAGCTTAATTTTATGTGGCCAAGGAAGTGGCTAATAGGTTTTGATTGTGACATGTCTACGTATTTGAAAATTTTAATTAACAGTATCTTGAGAACGCTATTGAAAAAAACTCTGAGGGATTGCAGGTATTAATATTTATTAATGTGAGTATTTTGTATTTTTTTATTGTAGGTGTCCCGGTTGTCATTAACACCTATGATAATCGTTATTGCGAAATCAGTGCCCTCAAATATACTGACAACTAGTTCCACCTTCAAATTCAGTTCACCCTCAGGGCTGCGGAGCTCCGATGCCAGTCGCTCTGTGGAAGAACTGATATTCAAGTAAAACCGGTTAAAGTAGTAGCCCACCCCAAATAACCTTGGTAATAATAAAGGCAAGGAAGATGATGAGGTGTGATGACATTGTTTGGCAGGCGAACTGACTCATTTTCACAAAGTAATGTTCTAAGGGTTCCTCCTTTCTTTTTAAGAAACAAAGTACTAAATAAATTTAACAAAAGTTATCGTTTATAATTTTTATTGATATCAATCTGTCTCCCATATTGTTTAAATCTTATACGAGTATTGATATAAATATACTTAGGATAAATTGTAATTACCTTGCAAGTTACCTTGCCAAAATCATTGGTGTCAGTAATTTATCAACCAGAGATACTGGCTGACATAAATTCTGAGACAATGTACGAATTAATTTACTTTGCGGATTCTTAATAAGACAGCTCATCCATCTGTCAGTGTACGAAGAGACGCTTAATTAGATCTTGGTTAATTACTTCGTTTCTGTTAAAGTTAAACAATGCAGCATTATATTTTAGAAATAGCTGAGTCCCGCAGTGTTACTCGCGGATATTGTCGAATTGTCGAAGGCGGGTGACGACACAGGGCGAAACTAGTCTAAAAAGTAGCTTAAACTACTCCTTATATCATCAGCTACCTATCAATGAAAGTCCTGCCAAAATCGGACCAGCCGTTCTAGGGATTAGCCGGAACAAACATAGACAAAATATTAAAAAAATGCTACTTTGGTATATGTATCGTGTTTACATACATAAGCATTTATTTAAAAGCGGTTATTTAAATACTACAAATAGGCACACCAATTTTATTTATTTGTATAGATTGTGATAAATAAAAGAACATTATTAAAATGTCGCCGTTTACTGCCGAACGAAGGTTTCCCCTAAGTAGCGTCAACCAAAGTGAAAGTCCCGTCAAATCGGTCCAGCCGTTCCAGAGTTTACCCGGAACAAACAAACAGACAGACAAACAAAAAAATTAAAAAAATGTTATTTTGGTACATGTATCGTGTATCATACATATGCACTTATTTAAAAGCGGTTATTTTAATATTATGAACAGACACTCCAATTTCATTTATTTGTATAGATAAAATATTTTGGGTACCAATGATTAAAAACGTGATTTCCTTGTGAATTTCCATAGTTTCATTATATATTCACTCACCCGACACACACTTTAATTAAAACAGTGTTAAAATAATGTAAGCCTGTTAATTTTCTCGAAGGTATTTTCCGTCAACCGTTAACACGGCTAATAAGTTTTAACGATCTTAATCCCTTTGCAAAACCATCACACCATCCCCCCCTTATTACTCATTACAGCAAGACCTTTTCGTTCCTGTTTATCCGCTTGAATTTTTTTTCTTATGGGCTAGCAAGGCGAGGCTTTGTATTTGAATAAATTATGAAAATTATAATCATTAGAATAAATTTTGACTATAATAAACAATAGCTTTAAACATATTAGCTAAACATACTAGTTAGATGACTTGTATGAACGCACTTATATTTTAACGTTAATGTTCTCATTTTTATGCGAAAAGGTCCCAGTCCCTTAGAGCCCTACAAAATTGAAATACGTTTTCGGACATTGCAAATAAAAAAAAGTTATCACCACCGATAATCTTATCTTGCTCTTTTGACGTCGCTACAACGCCGCCTCTCATTTACCGCGCGCCTAAGGATTTCGGACGGGCCTCCATTAAGTAAAGAGGATCTCCTGCCAGCTTAATTAAGAATTCCCTACGAAATCTCGTCTCAGTCCGCCACCCTCGGACAGAATGGCAGCGATTGATTTTAAATGAGGACCCAACAAAGACTCGTTGAAGTGGGCACAGCTTTGAACTCATCTATAAAAACTTTGTGGTGAAAAAAGTGTTCAACAAGAGGGAATAAACTTTGGCGATAACTGCCCCAAACAAACCGAAGGGATATGAGAATTTAATTACGGCCACACAGGGCACCGCAATAAAAATGAGATGGTAACTTTTTAATTTGCAAACTCATCAACGTTGATGTGGTTTATACTGAGAATTTTAGCTAAAATTTGCATACTTATGAAGAGGTTTGTATGTGATTATTCAAGTTTACATTTTGAATTTAATACTTACAAATTTTGAATTGCAAGTAATACATTCAATTAAATACAACATAAATAAATAAAATATTTATTCCTGTTAGATCATTTTGACAGTAGTGTTAATCTATACAAATAAATAAAATTGGAGTGTCTGTTTGTAATATTAAAATAACCACTTTTTACTAAATGCATATGTATGTATACACGGTACACATACCAAAAATGTAGTTAAAAAAAATTTTGTCTGTCTGTCTGTCTGTTTGTTCCGGGTAATCTCTGGAACGGCTGGACGGATTTTGACGGGACTTTCACTGGCAGGTAGCTGGTGATCCAGGGAGTAACTTAGGCTACTTTTTTTAGACTAACTTTGTCCTGCGGCGTTACTCGCGGTAAAACAATAACCGCGGGTAACACCGCGGGGTTCAGCTAGTAATGTATAATATTAAAGAGACATGGATTAGATATCAGCCTTATTCTTCTTGACTAATGATAATATATGTGTATTATATATATATATATATATATATATATATGAATGAATGAATGAATGAATGAAACATTTATTGGACACACACATTTTACATGCTTCAACAAAAAAAAAAAAAAAAGTAACATAAAAACAGATCAAAACTTAAACTATAACATATAACAAAAAAGGTCAGTGCGGCCATAAGGTACACCTGCTCATGAGTACATAAGGAAAAATAATAAAAAAATATATACCTTGTTTTTTTTAGTTACAAGAAAAATTTAGAATTTCTTTAAAAATTTACACCCTTCATGATATTATAGGTCTTATCGTTGAATTTTGGGACACCCTGTATATATATATATATATATATATATAATGATAATATTGATTATATTACTTACTTAAAAAGAAAAAGAAAACAGATCTTAGGTTTTGAGATGACTTGATTTTCATGTTATTTAAATTCTTAGCAAAAAATCTGAAATTAAGGCAAACATACTCCATAGTTATATGCCTTAATTTCAGATTTTTTCTGTTGTATACTTAACTTGTTCAGAATCCTCGAAGTTATCGAATAACCACATGAGTATTACTGGAAGATGGGAGACTTCCAGTAATACTGAGTGGTTAAGTTAATTACCTACTAAAAAAAAGTGGAGGAATTACCTACATTTCCAGGAATGCTAGATAAGCTTTATTTGTCCTGAGATATTCACTAGAGATAACATAATGTTGATTTTATTCGGCTTTTACGATTTCTGGTTGAAATGCCAAGGACTTTGCGTATAGTCACTTTAACGATCGCACTAAAGTTAGTGTTCTGATCGGAATTTAAATTCAATTTGTAGTAAAGCATTTTGGATTTAGTATTTACATGCGGTATGAGGAGGTGATTATTTTTTAGGTCGTTATTTGTAGAGGCCCTGATTAAGCTAAGATTTTATTGCATCTACAGTTTTGCGGCATTTACTCCTGTCTGGTAAGGGTTAATCTTTAAGCATGTTTAACAATAGTGTGATTGATACAGAACATGCTTTACTTAATTGAGATGGGATGATCGTATGAGATGGGTCAAAATAAACGTTATTGACGTTTCGAAATGTTTTTTAGTAATCGAAATATTGGCTTTTGGAGTATATACTTTTAAATAAAAACATATGTGAAAGTAATGTGTATAATACGCATTAATAAGTACTTTTTTACCGTGTTAATTAAATTGTATTTTACATAATGAATGAAATTTTGTTAAATTCCGGTTGCAAAATAGGTTCAATTATTAGTATGTTTCATGCTAGATAGATTTTAGCATTTTTAGGTAATACCAGTAGGTAAACGTGGCCGGCGCTGAATATAAGTAAGAGCTGCGTGTCACGGAGATGAATTTGTTGCGATGAATATGGGGAGTTACAGTTACAGATATTCCTCTTGCGCTGGTGCGTACATATTTTGCGGCAAATATGAAATATGCCTGGCTACGAAGGTAACTAATGTGTGGTCAAGTTGCCTCCACCGGGCCATACTAGAAGGGCAACTCTAGAAGTGCATATGTCGTAAAGGGTGAAATGCGTGCCAATAGCCTCACTACCAGCGATGCCGAAAATCAGGCAAAATGGAGAAGAAAGAACAGAAAAGCGGACTTCAGGCTCTTAAGTGTAAACTTTGGAAGCAACCAAGAATAACACTAAGATAATGATGACGAGTATTTAGGTAATATCAATTGAAATGTGTTATAATCTGACAAAGGAAAGATTCAACTTATCTGTTGAATCTTTCCTTTGTCAGAAATTTAAAAACTTTTCAGTAGTAATTACTTACTTGTCCGCACTCGTTGCTTTAAAGGCATTTATGGGGCTCGGGTATTTAGATCTAGATACATAAATGCCAGATATTTTAGTCCTATTGCTTAAAGTTTCTTAATGATAATTCTTCAAATTCACTATGTTATGAGGTCAATGACAACACGATCCAAGTTCAAGTGATTACAGCGTGATTAAATACACAACTCTGGATAATATTAAAACAATTAGAGTAACTTCAACAAACTACAATTGCTGTGAGCTGTGCCATAGCTGTAAGGTAAAATATAAAAATGTTCTAATTTTGGAATTTACTCTAAGTAAATGTGTATATAGCTGTTCTCTGTTACTAATAGAGGATAGGGCGTTTAGTTAAGGCAGTTTAATTAAATTGGGTCGTAACGATTTTAAACGAAAATCTGAACAAGACTTGAAAAACTCATCAAAGGTCAATTTAGCATGGACAAAGCTTTTAGCTTTAGCTTTTTTAAATTGCCACGTAAATGACAATTTAAAAATTTGCTTAATTGTGTAATTTTTAGACGAAATACTCGCGTCTTTAACCTATAAAAACAAGAATAGTGTTGTAAAACGTTCTAGTAAGCAGCAAATCGGAATATCGTAGTGTTGCATGAAAACCTTTTTATGTTCTTCACTCATAAAGAGTGCAAAATATACAAATAAACTTTTCCAATCACGCATCGTTATTCCCATGAACATGATTTACATTATTTATAATGAATTCTCTTTGTAACCGATTATCTCGTATTTCTTCAAAAAATTGCAAATGGCTGAATCAAATGCAGTGATCTAACGGAACGCATCCTTTACACTGACCCGTCAAAACCTTTATGCATTCCCATCCGCAAAATGTAATCTAGGTCCAAACGCACTACTGACGAGAATATGATGTAGAAAATACAAAGGTGTCTGTTCACTGAGAGACATAGACAGACAGTGGAGAATACCAATTAATAAGCAATGTTGAGATTTTTACTGTAGTTTATTTCATTTTGTTTAGTTCCTATTGTTCCTCTTTAGTTTTTATTGTTTAGATTTAAATTGTATTTGTTTTATTGTTTCACTAATTTGTTTACTCGAAATATTGTAATACTAAGTGTTAACTTGTATGGTGAATATTGTGTGTACACCTGTAATGGCCATTTATATCAGGTTCTATTCAACATTTTTAGAGTGTGTTTTATGTATGCTGTTTCTATAGCATAAAAATAAATGGTGGCAATTCTATTCTTCCCCTAAAAATCTTGTATCGGACTATATGAGCGCATAAAAATCATCATGCACTTAAAATTTATCTTTGACTTTTTAATATTTTGGATGGAGCCAGGAGTTTGACGCGTGCCCAGGACATGTATTGTCCTATGATCAGGATAATTTATGAAAGTATTGGTATGCATACACACAACATACATATGTATATTTCACGTCTCTGCCTATTTGGCGATAAGTATGTGGAATTACTAGATAATATCACAAATAATATAAATAAATAAATATTCCAGATATTATACACACAACGCCATCTAGTCCCAAGTTAAGCAGAGCTTGTGTTATGGCAAAACAACTGATATAAATACATTTTTACTTTCATTTTTGTGAAAACATACATATTATACATGGAAAACGCCCAAACTCCGAAGCAAATGCTTGTAGATAATACAAACATTTGGTCCTACACAGAAATCGAACCCGAGGCCTCAAGCACAGCCACCGAGGTAGTCAATGTCAATGTCGTATGTATTGACAACATAATACAAAATTTTTACAAAAAATAACGACTTCAACAATTGCACCAATTTGAAGTGAGACCACACAAGATGCACCAGCTTTCAAATAAAAAAGAATCATCAAATCGGTTGACCCAGCCGAAAATTCTGAGGTAACAAATATAAAAAATACAGTCGAACTAAAAACCTCCTCCTTTTTTTAATCGGTTAATAAGTAGGTAAATAAAATTCAAAGGAAGTTACAATTGAGAATGTACACTACACGTTAGTTTTAAAATGTTTATATAATTAATATAATTTCACTTAAATAGTGGTAATGCTAAAACTGTAAACTAACAGCCAAACGGCATGTACACTGTTAACATAAGCTTTATGTAAAGTAATATTATAAACTGCCGCATATCTAGACGTTTTCATACTTGAAAATATCCGTATGCTTTAAATATAGCCAAAGTATTACTTACCGTGCAGCTTGAGGCAACAGCACGCTCTCAAAACACAGCTCAACATAAATAAGGAGACAGAAATTTTTGTCGTAAGTGAGAAAATATTACTGAAGCTTAATACTGGTAGAGGGCGCCTCACGGAAGACTGGCTCGTTATGCTGATTTATGGATGCACCCCCGAAAAGGTATTTCAAAGAAAGAGCCGCCTTATGAATTCCTTCAGTGGAATTTACGTGCAGTCCGCACAGGTAATATGCCTACTGAGTTTAATATTAGCGTTGTTTTAATTTATTGGATGACTTTTGGCCACAATATTCCATACTTTATTCATTGGAGCTCTGTTATGTAACTATACCACTAGTAATACATACCGTATTTGCTTTATTTAATGATATTTAAAATATCATGATATAAATGAGCTGAATTGAGATACAAAGTAGACTATACCTACATTGACTTATGCCATGTACACTTTTAGAATAGAATAGAATAGAATAAAACATATATTCAGGATGAACTTAATTTATTAAGTATATGATAATAACAGACAATACACCTCACAGACGAACTAGTCTCAACACCGACATAAAAGGAAGTGGTTTTACATGACAATTGTAGTGACGTTCTACAACATATTAATCACAGTTAGTAATATAGTGATGTGACATCCCAATAGTTCGTAGGACACCATGTTCATTTAAAAGCAAGTTAATTAATTTACTTAATTTAAGTAACACAGTGGTAAAGTATTTATTCATTACTATATTTGCCTGCTCCAATTTCTCTAGCAAGTAAATATTTATATTTTTGGAGCTGTATCCTCAAAAATTTTAACCGACTTCCAAAAGGAGGAGGTTCTCAATTTGATACTTGATAAAAGTAACCTAAATTACTCCTCCTTACAGAATCTACCTGCTAGGAAAAATTCGTAGTAATGATAAAAACAATCCCTGCAATTATTCTTACAAAGGATTTTTTTTTCTTTTTTATTCATTCCTATCCTTTTCCTTTCTTATTAAGTAAAAAAAAATTTGTTTTGATCCGATGTGTCATAAAATTTCCAAATAAGTTTAGATT
Organism: Spilosoma lubricipeda; assembly: GCA_905220595.1. Taxonomy (NCBI): domain Eukaryota; kingdom Metazoa; phylum Arthropoda; class Insecta; order Lepidoptera; family Erebidae; genus Spilosoma; species Spilosoma lubricipeda. The sequence continues at coordinate 8,751,335 of HG992285.1, read as the reverse complement.
TCTTTAAATGTAAATGTACCATTCCAAAATTTCTGCTAAAATTAAATAAAACAGTAAAAGGAAATCTTGTTTCACATTTATTATACGTTTGTATAATCACCGAATAAGTGACTGAAAAAGAAAATCTTAAGTGCTTAAAATTCGTAAAGTTTGTCTCAACTCTCATTAAAGAAACGGATAACATAAATCTCTCTTGTCTTGTTTTAGTCTCATTTTAAATTCCTTTATATCTAATAATGGGTTTGTGTTAAATTCGGATTTTCATTTCGAATGTTTAGTTACTTTCCTTCACGAATTTGCTGAATAGTGCCTAATCTTACTTGAAATAACTGGATAATTATTTTATGTGAATGAACTTATCTTGAATCATTTGATGAATATAATGTCATACAGTTATTTGTTCCTCGTCGGAATAGGCCCAAAATCTAGTTAAAAAAATGAAAAGGTCAACTAGATTTGAAAGTCTTCTTTGGAATTATAATTTCATTATAAATTTGAAAGTAACTCTGTCTATTTGTTCTGCTAAACCGCTGCGCCGATTTTAATGAAAAGGAATAGAGATACTTTAAATCTTGCGGAAGGGCATGCTCTCTCTTTACCGCGATAACCGACATACACGCGGGCGGAGCAGCGGGTAAATCATAGTATACCTATAGAAAGATAGCACATACATCTATATAGATCGGTCCAGATATTGCTATACAAGTGATAGAAACATTAACTATATTAGTGTCGAATATCGTCGTTTAAGGGATCCTTTCCTTAAACGACGATATTCGACACTAATATAGTTAATGTTTCTAAAGATACCTCTATCAAAGAAAGAAAAAAAATATATATCATATTATTATAAAAATAAATTTATTATATACCTACATAAAAATAATATTATATCAATATAAAGTTTGTTTAGTCACGACGCGGCGGCGGTGAAACACACGTGACTTCGATCGCGTTGCGGTTTTAGCCGAGCGTTAATATTTAATTTTGTGAAATGCAATTTTGCGAAGTAGCTCTGAACAATAGTTAGAATGCTTTGCAACTTAAATTTTCCCTGAATTTTGAATATAAATTCATAATAATAGTAACAAAACCACTAGGCAAACTGATCCCAAACTAGTCAGAGCCTGTACTGATGTAACTAGACTACTTATAATTGTAATCTATACTTATAAACTGATGAAGATTGTGATCATTAGTCAATTATTTATCCTGAGTTGATTTGAACTGACTATAGCAGTCAAGGGTCAACACCAGCTATAGGTCAGTCCATCAAAAACTTTGAGTTCAGTCACTAATAATGAAAGCAACGTTGTAATCAAAAGCTCTAATAAAATGACCGTTATTAAGCATAGATGCCATATCACAATGCAGGCTTCATTCCTTATTTACTATATAATTAATAACTTTGCAATTCACCTTAAACGTTAATCACCGAGCCATAGACATGCGTGCGAAACTGCATACCCATTAAATACGCTCAGTGACAGGTTTATGAGAGGGCTTTGTGTCTCATTCGTGCTTGATAATATTTCTTGTCATGTCCGTTAAGTATGAATGTTCGTCACACATAATGTTAATTAACTATTTCTTATTTATAAATAGAGTCATCATGATCCACAAAGCAATTGCTTTTTTCGCAATAGAAAAATAATTTCGTTGGTAATTTCCAATAGGACTCTTCTGTGACATGCCTCTTTATCAAAACATTCTTGTGGTTATACCTTTACAAAATAAATTGTCAATCTTAAGTTTACCTAAGGGGAAGGAGCAGTGAAGAGAAGAAGTCTTCTGAACTATTCTGTGCTCTGTGTGCTTAATCGGCTAGTTGACAGCATGACAGTGAAATATTAAGCGAGCGAAAACTGATTACGTTTATCAAACAGCTTTGTAGTGATCTCCAACAACTACAAATCTTCGTATAATATCATTGATTTAAGTTATCTTCTTATAATTTATTTACCTATTAAATTTCACCTGTATAATTAATCATCTTATACAATCAATTCATGATTGTAATCTGGGTATGGCATCAGGTTTACATACTAAAGTACTTTATTTGTCCTTGGAGAAAGTGTTGACGTTGATAAAGAATTTCATACAAATGCACTAGAGCAAATATACAGATGATTAATATTGAGTATTTCAATGTCAGGGTATGTATATTTTCTAATTATTTATTTTCTTATTTCTATTGTAAGTATATTTAAAAATAATAACAAAATTCACAAATAATCGAACCATGCCAAAAGCGTTGCTACGTACCTACTTGATTCTTTATAACAACTACACTGGCAATTGATACTCCATTAACTAAATCAAAGGTCGCTAGTCGCTCGCTTAATAGTAAAAGTTACCCATAAATTTGCTACATTGTCATACTTCAAAGCAGAGAGTTTTTACGATTAAATTTGTAGTTTAATATCCAACTTAATGATGACTATAATTTGAAATGATAAGCTATATTCATATAAGTGAAAACTTTATACATGCTGATATTAAACTTAATATTTATTGCTGCTACTTTGTCTTGAGAATTACGAGCAGTTGATAACTTAAAAAAAATGTGTGCATGTGTTAATGTCGTTTTAATATTTTATTGAGTTGACACCGACAGTGCTTATGTTCATAATATACTCAGCGTTGCATAAATTAGATGTTTTATGACCAATGGTGCCAAATAAATTCCATGGGAGTTGCAGTAGGTTGTGTTATCGCATCGGTGAAAGCACAAAGTCATTTCAACTTTTAATTCACTGAGTTTATTATAATTTGTCTGCGACTGTCGAGTTTTTAAATGGGAAACTTACGTTGCTTTAATTATAACTTGGTCCGATATGAAACTGATTAAAACGGCAAAACTTAAAAGTTGAATTAGTAAAGAACTTCCAACGATTAAATTTATTAGTGAACAATATTTTTTTGGTACATTAAGAAATAATAACAAGAATTGAATTACAGCGGATATATATTAAATATGAACAACGTAATCAAGTTGTTATCGAAACAACGGTACACTTTTGATAATTGTGATGTACCTTTAAAAATGGAATTCAATTTTCGAGCAAGTTTTAGTAATCAACATTAAAAACATTACAATACTAAAATATAAATGAAGTTTTTAAGACAAAATTATTGGTGACGTAACATAGTTCTTTTAAATCTTTTTCATTAAATCTTATTTCAATATTATTAAAATTCATTTTATTTTAACTATCTCCACTAGAAATGTCAGGATTCTTTAATGAAATTTATTAAGGAATTCTGACATTTCTAGTGGAGATAGTTACTACACTGAATATGTATATCGTAATCTATTATAATAGTTGTTCCCTATCCGCAAGTAAGGAATATTTACTACGTAGGATCTAAAGTGAACCCGTCTAAAGTGTGGTTTCAATTTCTAAACGAGATTAGTATAAACTATATGCACTTAAATCCTACCTGAACAATATCAAATTATTAGACGGGCTTAAACAACACTTACATTCACTCTCATATCTTTGAGTCCCTTAAAAGTCATAGGAAATGTACAATTATATTCTATGAATTCTTGATTCAGGATTTCCCTAAGCGAAGCATTACTAGTACCTATTCCACAACAAGCCTGCCCCCTCGATAATAATTTGGCTGATGTCATACTTTTTGCAGATGAGTGAAGCCGAATGGATTTTCCGATAGAATTGCTGTGTTCCATTCGCCATGTATTGTTATGAGAGCACGATAGAACAATCTGAATCCACCCCATTTATTCCACTTTTGTTAATGCCTATGACAAGTGCAGTAAAAATTTTGAACGAAAGGCAACTTTTGTTTAGGTAAAGACAGACGTTTTAGTGCAATTGGAGCGAATGAGATGTTTAACTGTATAAAGTTATACATATTATTATTTTAGACATATAGGTGTCATAAGTTAATTATTGTAAAAAAGTGACTTTAAAGTAGCTTAATGCATAATTGTTAGTACCTATCTTAAAAATAAAATTATTCTCGATGCATTATAAGACTAAAAAGTATAGAAGAGAGAAATAAAGGAGACGTAGGCACTCTGCCTAGCATCTGAAAATTCACGCACATTAACGAATTTTGCTTCGTTTTGAATTAAGTATTCTCTAAAATTAACTGTAAAAGTATCACAGTTCAGTGATTTCAGATTTCTTAGAAATTAACAAAAACATGTCTTGGTCATGAACCTCCCGGTAGCTTATTGTAGTGTTTAAACACAGTTACATACAACAACAACAGTTTGATAACATATCAAATGATAAAATAAAACTAAGCAAATAACTTTAAACGTATTTTTAGTAAAGAAATTGCTATTACAATGTTTGTAGTAAGCGCCGGGAAGTTGGTGAAATAATGTTTCATTGATACCGCTTGTGACACTGCCTGCTTGTCACCAGTTAAAGGTTTAATTGAAAATAATAATTGCTTCTACAAATCATTCGCTGCGCTGTTTGGATAATAAACATATTTTTTTTATGGAAAGGCATGACCAACGAAGACATAACATGATTTCTTAGCCGTCCCGTTGCTATACCGCAATTATAACACTACATTGTAAATAGTTCAAAATGTACAAAACGTACGCACTATCAAGTCCGTATTGATAAGCAGTCGATATGGAGAAAATATTATTAATAATATATTTACAAATAAGAAGAAACGTAATGAGTTCAAAATGTCAAACGAAAAAAAACGGCGAATGTTGAAACTGTCATTTCGGTTCGTTTGGTTATTTATACAAGAAAAAAGGTTTGTAAAAATAAATATTATTTATAAAATATTTAATAACAATAATATTCATATTTTTCTTATAACCAATATTATGATTACGATAACGAATAATCATTTAACAGTCAGAATATTTTTTAATATTACTCTGATGGAACATTAATATTTTATCTTTACAGTGAAAGAAACGTTTATACAAAATGGCGCTTTATCCTGATGCGCCAGAAACAAAAAACAGCTATTTAAGTTTAAATATTTTTTCTGAAGTTGTACAAAAATGTTAATAGTTTTGTAATTTTTATTTCAATTTTTATTTATTTATAATTAGACTTAACTTAAATTACATGCCACTGAGTAACTAGGCTGAAACTGGCCATATCATTTGTGCCGAGAACCTTTTATATGCAGGGCTTCTTAGATATTGAAAATAAATAAATTCTATATTAGTTAGAAAACACAATTGGAAATCAACTGTGCTTGTTTCAAAATACATCATATATAATAGAATCCTAATTGAGAAGTTAAAAGTACATAATGACCATCATAAATTTTATGCAGTGACAAATGAAACGATCGTGTCATGACTGCGAAGCGCGTCTTCAGACATTATTAAAAATTAAATTAATTTTAATGAAGCTGGTATCAGTAGCTCCAAGACTAAAGAAGGAATATTATCATTTGCTACTCGGGTGAGTGAAAGGCTAGACATACAGTGAGAGATTAGAAGAAGACAAAGAATGGAGTTGAAGAGAGTACAGTGCTCTTTCATGCGTTATGGAGCCGTAGAATCTTTTGTTGTGACTGTAGAGGGCGGGTGGACGGGGGTGAATTCTTAATTAAGTGTTGGTGAAGCCCTCTCCGCTTAATGCAACGAGTTCACGGCTCGTTTAACTTTCATAAAATTCTCTTAAACTCAGCGATTTTTCTTAACTAGCGGAATAAAATTTCCATGTGCAAGTAACTCTTTATCATTAAGTGCTTTTAATTAGCATTTAAGCTTATTGCTACTCTTTTCAAAATAAAATTGATTTTTTGATATTGATGCAGAATCTTAATAGGCCGCCATAGTGCGGTTCACCATGCTGCATTGTCGGATAATCTACATTCGCAATGAGTGTGATGACTACTACTCTTGGATTCTGCTCATGCTTCGACCATGCAGGGTTGAGTCACTTTGGTAAGCTCATATATAAGATAAATAAATACATGAGAATTGATGGTTTGTGTAATGTGTCGAGTATTAAAGTTTAATGTCTAAGCCACCTAGCTGTAAGTTACCTAGTGGTAGTTTCTTTCTATTACAACAATTATATTAATATACTCATTAGTTAGCTCATAAATGAAAGATGAATAAGAAAATAATCAAAATTGTATTGCCACTATAACAGTAACCTTAAAAGTCAACACCACTCTTTGCAATCTTTACTGTAGTAGGTAAGTCTTGTAAGATTGAACTTAATGTAATAAATTTGGTTATATGACTTATAATATATCAAATTAGATACTTAATTATTTACCGCCTTAAAGGCAACTATATGTTTGCTGATATTTATTTATTTTTGGTAAATTTAGTAAAAGTGAATCATCCCTAGATCAATTTAACCCGCAAAACCCCCTGCATAATAAATTTCATGAAAATTATTGGAGCGGTGTCCGAGATTCAGTCAATTATATTTACAAGAATTGCCTATTTAAAGGAGATTTTGTTTTGGATAAATTAATCTGTATAAACTAACAATGTATTCTTTTGTTTCACGAATGCAATTAACCTGTCGGCTTAAAAAAAATACTTTTATCATTACATACTAATATTTATTTTCGAGTAAAACTGAGAGGTATTAAAAAAATAAATAAATAAATATTTCGGACATCTAAACACACAACGCCATCTAGTCCCAAGATAAGCAGAGCTTGTGTTATGGGGTACTAGACAACTGATACAAATACATATATACTTTTTTTTTTGTAAATACATACATATAAAGATAGAAGATTATACATAGAAAACACCCAAACTCCGAAACAAATATTTGTAGATCATACAAACATTTGGTCCGACCCGGGACTCGAACCCGAGACCTCATGATCAGCAGTCGCTCACGCCAACCGCTAGACCAACGAGGCAGTCAAGTATTGAATACAAGTCTGTAGTTGGGACGCTAATAGTCAAATTATCGGGTTCATTAAAAGAATCTGTAAAAGTGTATCAGACAGACAAAGTTACTTTCGAATCTATAACTTAAATACCTATGGATAATATGGATTAGTAAAACCAAACTGGAAAGTTTACCTGATTATAAATAAAATTACGATCGAATCAGCCATATTTTTATGATTAAACGTCGGATTAGACTTGGCTAATTTGAATCTTATAAATGAGATTTTAAAAAATAATTATTAATTCACAGCTGTTAACTACGTCTATAAAACCAGTGGTACCATATTTAACATTTTTATTCTAATTAATTTAACATGTCAAACTATTTTACGTAATTTTATTACATTTTTTAATATTAAAAAGCAAATTAGTTTAAAAATGTATTTAATCGATAACGGTGATTGGGATATAAATCTTTGGAAGCCTGCTCATATTTTGATTTTGAATATTGCCACTATAGCCGATTGGACGATCAGAGAACTTTGTTGCATGAAAAATCGGTAAAAATATGCTTCGAAGCTATCAATCAACAGTTTGTAGCGATTACTGTCGAGCATAGAGCCCTATAATGGCCGGAAATTAATACGAGCCTACGTGATGACGTAAATTATATCTTGCCTAAAAACCACTACCATAGTTTGGAACCGAACGTAAAAATTGGACCAAATATGTATATTATTGCTGTCTATATCAAATAAATTATTGCTAGTCGATTAAAGTTAAAAAGTTGTCATAATTGATTGCATAAAATCGATGCATTCATATTATAAATGAACGTCGACAACATAAATAAAGTAAGTCACTTTGCCATTGTCATTTTATTACTAGTAATTAATTAGAGCTTTTTAGAATTATGAATATTAGAATTGTTAAAAGTCTTCTTAAAATGGTAAATAAGTAACTACAATGAATTTAAGGGACTGGTACACAGGTGATATACAGATAGTCACGGTTTTGACCCTGGCAATTTTTCTGCCAACCCTAAAGACAGTGATCAAGCAGTACTACTGATATTATTGTTTTTCCGGTAAATAGTATAAATAGAGATTTACGGGGGGATTGGAATGGACTAACATACATTAATAATACCAGCCATTTTAAGCACTGGTATTGTTAGAGTAATCCTGGGGAAACAAGGAGGGGTACACTTTTAACCGGATCAAATCAAATTGATTTCATCACATCACAGTCTTTAATAATGCAATGCTGGACATAAAAAAGATCTTTTGGCCTCTTGGATACCAGGCCAGATCAGGCCAGGCGTGTTGGTAGAGGGTTTGTTTTAAATTTTCTTTCTCTTTACAGTGATGTTGTTTTGCGTAGTTTGACTTCTAGTAGCAACTTACGACACCAATTTGATGAATAGGGGTGAAAACATTCCGTTTTATTTAGCCATTACTATATAAAAAACTTTCTAAATTGGTCTTTGAGATATAAATCTATATATATCCAATTTACACTGAGATAAAGGATTCTTTCGGAAGCGTTCACGTAGGAGTATCAAATAAGACTCAACATTCATTAACTGAAAAACACAACTACAAACACGGATTATAAGGCTATATTTAGAATATTATATATATTATAGCTTATTAAAGGAATTACACCCATGCACAAAAAGCCATTGAAAATTATAACAAAATATACAAGTTATATTTTGTGACAATTCTAGACTACAAAGAATGATTCAATATATCATCATCAACAATAGCCTTTAATAGTCCACATACATACACACAGTGGACATGGGCCTCTCCTTAGCAAGAGGATTTAAAATAAACTAGCTGACTCGCTCAACTTCGTTTGCCTCTCTCCATAAGAAAATTCCTAACATTTTCGGTCTATACCCGGCTCCTTTTGGTCGTAGAATGATGCTAAAGCTAACCTAAAACCTTCCTCACTAAATGGGCTATCCAACAAAAAAGAATTAGCAAAATCGGTTCAGACGTTCACGCGTGATATCTTGACCAAGGCAAATAGGGATTCATTTTTATATAATATACTAGCTGAACCCCGCGGTGTTACCCACGGTTGTCGTCATACCGCGAGTAACGCCGCGGGACAAAGTTAGTCTAAAAAAGTAGCCTAAGTTACTCCCTGGATCATCAGCTACCTCAGAGTTTACCCGGAACAAACAGACAGACAGACAGACAAATTTTTTTTAACTACATTTTTAGTCTATGTACCGTGTATACATACATATGCATTTAGTAAAAAACGGTTATTTTAATATTACAAACAGACACTTCAATTTTATTTATTTGTATAGATATACAAGATATGCTACAAATACTAGGTATGCCGTTTAAGTTCTGTCGTTTACATATTTCCCGGCAATTTTGAATTTGGGACTGTTCTATATTCGAATGTGTTTAAATTTTGAATCTCAAAACAGTTGAAAGTATTAGGATTAATGCTATTGTTTAGTCACCGCGTCGATTGGAATCTGTCAGGTTACGTACAAAAATGAATCTTTCTAAGGAAAATGTTCGTGCAACTATTTTCTAATACATCGATGAAGACAAACAAAAAAATAACAGAACGTATTAATATTCATCTCAATTTACCCTCTCTTTTATATCGATCACTATGATCTCCCTTCATAATTCACATAATCCTATAATTGATTCATAAAAGCTTCACTGGCTTTATACAATTAGGCTCACCCTCCACAGATTTATCCGCGATGGATTTCAATGATTAATAGGTATCTGGCGTTTAGCGAAATATTTTAAATGTCTAAATTGGGACTACAGAAATGTTTATTATTCAGACGGTCATTAAATAAAATATTTAAGCTCTAAATTTATTACCTTAAATAAATAACATGTGATCAGGCTAGTAAAAAGAATACGAAACAAATGTATTTATTTTTAATTTAGGTTTGGACATTCACGCAAATAGAATCCACGTGTGAAATACTTGCGAATTAGTTGTGATGCGATTGTGACTCAATTAATTATGTTAACTAGCTGTGCTCCGCGCTGTTACCTGTGCCTTGAGCACAAAAAACTTGCGAAAAAGTATTCGTATCGTCATCGACAAAAACTTGTATGAGATTTGTATAGCACCTCCATCTCGAGTATAAATAATATTGGCAGTACGAACAATTTTATTGGCTTTCGTACCGCAAACGTATTAATTTATTACGTTTTTGAACGTTTAGTTCATTCAATACGATAACGTAGCTAACGTGTTGTGTCGTATTGAGGTTTAGATGACCTAGCGTTAGTGCTTCGTGCTGCGTATTGTAGCTCCCTTATTGTCTCGAGGACTCGATACGTTTACGTTACCAATCACAATAACGACTGTGGCTGACACCGTTAACAAATGTTTATCTTAAAATAAAATTAGCCTAAGTTACTCCCTATCATATTTTTTTTTATGGAATAGGTGGGCAAACGACACCGGCAACACCAGAAGCGTCACAAATGCGAAGACGGCCTTTGGGGGATGGGGGGGAAACAGGAGGAGGAGATGGGGTATGGGCCTCCGACATTCTTACTCGATGAAACACAGCGTTAGCACTATTTCACGTGGTATTACTCGGGTCAAACCGGGCCATTCTTGCCGAACCGAGGCTCTCCCACGATAAGCAATATCATTATATCCAATATCATCATATAACATCAACTATCTGCCAGTAAAGGTCCTATAAAATCGGTTCGGCCGACAGACTGACCAAAATTTTAATTTTATTTTGAGTGTCCCTCTTTATGAGATGCGAACGTAACAGTATGAAATCCCGCACAGTCAAAGTTTATGCGGATGAGGCTGAACTACCACTAGTTAAGATAAATAGCAAAGCACAATTTTGTCTAGTAATACTTCAAGACATTCAAGAATTGCTTTTCTGCAATTCTTAAAGAAATTGATTTGAATAAAACCCACAAGAGCATGTTTTTCGTAACATATCACTTTACTCAACAGCACCCTTCTTGACAATTTAGCCGCTTTAATTCCACAACCGCACTTAATGTAGCGTAAACTGATACAAGACAAACATACGCCACGCACTTACAAGATTCTGTTATCTAACACGCAGGAGCCTACATACGATGAAAGAGAGGAGACTATAAACAATGTAAAGTGCTCTCTCTGTCTTACTTAGAACAATAATGGGAATTGTAGTATGCCATGTAGGGTGTAGTCGCGTAGGGTGGAGTTGGTCTAATCGACCCACGCGATAAACACCGGCGCGTGCACGCTGCGTTAGTTACGCGCTGTAATGAATCTGCGCGGTTGCATTTTAGGGTTAACAGTAATATTCTCGCCATTAGTTAATAGTTCGTTTACTATTGAAAGGAAGGGATGCAAAAGGGCTCGCACAGTGATAATTTAGATAGATGCCGTCAGCTGTTGTAAATCGGTGCGCAACTCAAATTTTATGATCTCAAAATGATGGGACTATTTGAAAATTCATATTATTTCTATGATTAATTATAAATACATTTGTAATTCCTAATCAAAGATTTACTCGCCAACATGAATACTTATTGAAATGCAATCAACTTCTCCACTTGGTATGTTTTAGGAAATTGTGGATATCTATACAAATAAACAAAATTAAAATTGTCTGTTTTTATTTTTAAAATGACAGTTTTTTACTAAATGCATATGTATGTATATACCAAAATAACATTTCTTACAATTTTTGTCTGTCTGTCTGTTTATTTCGGCTAATCACCTGGACCGATTTTGACGGGACTTTCACTTATAGGTAGCTGATGATATCAGGAATAACTGAAGCTAGCTTTGCCCCGTTGCGTTACCCGCAGCACGACACTAATCCCTTAGGGTTCAGCTAGGCAAAAATAATATTCTTTTTAAAGGAGTTAAAAGAAACTTGTGGTATAATGATGGAGGGTGATTACACACGAACAGAACAGAACGAAATATGGCCATTCTAATAATAAGAAGACATCATTAAGCTAAACGTATCACAATAGCTGAGCCATAATAGTAATGATGATAATGTCATTTTCAATAAATATGTAAAAAAAACACTGAAAATGATGATAAAATAAATGAGGTACCATCATCGAAATCAACTAAGGCCGAAATAGAGCGTAATTCCTACACAACCCGCTACTTCTCGTCTATATTAATCTACAAGAAAGAAAGTTTTAACTTCATTAGCTTATTCTCAAGGCCGACAATGCACTTTTTGCGAACACTTGTTTTTCTAGTCAGATTAATCATTATCATCATTATCACTGTATTGATGGACATTCTTTCTCAATACACGCCACTCTGATCAATTTAGGTTTCTCGCATACAGCCTTGTAGGTCAAATAAGTATTCTAGTTTTAATATATATTTGTATTCGACTGCCTCGTTGGTCTCGCGGTTGGCGGGTGCGACTGCTGATCATGAGGTCTCAAATTCGATTCCTGGGTCGGACCAAATGTTTGTATGATCTACAAATATTTGTTTCGGAGTTTGAGTGTTTTCTATGTATAATATGTATGTATTTACGAAAAAAAAAGTATAATATGTATTTATATCAGTTGTCTAGTACCCATAACACAAGCTCTGCTTAGCTTGGGACTAGATGGCGTCGTGTGTTAGATGTCCGAAATATTAAAAAAAAATATATATATATATAAAATGTTTGGGATCGTTTAAGGTTAGTTATTAGTCAATGGCTCGTTTGCTATTGAAAGGATAGGGTCTCTAATGGATCACATGTCAGTGATCATTTTATCGTCAGCTGTTACCGCTACACTATCATTACTTAGATGATAGAGAAATAGTATAAAGGAATGTTGGTTTGCATAGATTATTACTTTGGGTAATTGAAACATACATTACGTAATAAACCGTACCTAGATCTAACAAATGCTGAACAATCTCAAATGCCTTAAATTCACCATCGAATTATTTTTTTTATGAATGGAAATTCTTATGTATGTATTTAAGAAAGTAGATAATTAAACTACAGGGTTGAATAAATAGCATTATATCTATCACTTCATGCAAAAAGAAAACTGATAAAATTGTATTAGTAAACGATGATAAGAATCAACTACTTGACTTCATCAGCTTATTGCAGTTCACTGATAGACATGTTATGATTCTCTAATGGCACGCCAGTCTAATCGATTTAAATAAACTAAGTAACTTGTGAATCGTATCGTCGAGCTAATAGCGTGAGGTAACGATGACGTGAGTTTCATGCTTTTTGTTTACCCAAAAATTACACATATCTAGACAGTATAAACATAGCTCACGGAAAGCATTCGGCGACGATAACGCAAGTTCCATGATTTTTGTTCACCAAAGAAGTACTCAGGCCAGTTGCACTCGGTGATTAGAAACAATTACCGAAGGTAAGCAACGACGGCGCGGTCAGTACCTAGATGGGTGACCACTGGTGGCATGATACCATGAGCGTCTCCGTGATTCGGAGGTTACGTTAAGCAGTCGGTCCCGGTTCTCATCATAGGATAAGACGTGAAGCTTAGTTAGAGGTCTTTAGATGGCTTAAAAACATCCAACGGCAAGATTACGTAGCCACTAACCCGCACTTGGCCAGCGTGAGGACGTATGGCCTTAACCCACTCCCGAGAAGAGACCCGAGCCCAGCAGTGGGACATTATGTGTTGTTGATGAACAAGTACTTAACGCGCCTAAAGAAGTTTCACTTCAAAAACTACTATTAGTACGAAAATGCTAGGGTTGCGCAAAGTTCATTGTGATTTGGTATTATAGACTTTAATTTATTTTATTATCAAATTTATATCGACTTCTCATTATAATCAATATAAAATCAAATCAACTTATTGGAGATTCATCTTATTAGGACTAATAAAAAACACGTTGTGTGCCCAATAAATATAACATTTTAATTTGTATCATGCCAAACGTCTGCCAAATCAACCCAGACAAAAAATCATTTCAAGTGATCAAGTCATCTCTATTTTCATTTTCGATCCTAATTATCTGAACTATTTGAAATATTTTTTTAGATATCGTTTTCTTAGAAGCCAAATATAGAGACATTTTTTCCTTAATTATGTTCTGATATTTACTTATTACTAGCTGAGCCCGCGATTTCGTGACTTTGGGTAGCATTTATACAACCTTTTATCCCTTTCTTTCAACCCCTTAAAACCCTTTTACGAACACCTTTTTAAAACATTTATAATATTAGTAAGGATAACTCATAATTAATGATAATTCAAAATTATTTTGCTCAACGTAATTTTGAAACAAAATATATTGTACTTAAATCACGCTTACAACTTGGGATAATTGAAGGTGCTAATTAGGTACGTATGTTATTGCACGTCGAAATAAATAAAGAGATAGATGCCACGTGACCAGAACACGCGTGCTCCCAGACCATAACCTTAAATCAGGGATGGCGCACTAATTGCTTAGAAAACATTAACCGCTCTGTAAATTTGTGGGGTCCAAGTTGTAAGCTGGTCAACAATTTTAGTAACAATACTCTTCTCATAACCATGAAAGTGAAAATAGAAGCCAAGAACTAACTATTGAAAATGTGCAGTTGTTGACTTCACCGATAAAAGAATAGAGTTCAAAATGGGTGCCAAGTTTTGTAGATAATTCTAAAATTAATTTAAAACAACGTAACACATAATGTCTTCTTTTTGTGTTAGTGATGTGAATGTTTTAAATTAAAAAAAAATATTAGTTCGTAAACTTATTTTTTTTTTAATTTTTGTATATCATTATTCTATCTTTATACAAAGCCGATAACTTAAAAAAAAACGGGGCAACTTCGGGGACTGCTCATAGAAGTGAAAACTAAGTAACGTAAGAAAAGTAAGTAAGTTGTGAATTGTGGGAAAGCGTGCGGTGACGATGCCGTAAGTTTCACGCTTTTTGTTCACCCAAAAGTGCTCAACGCGTTTAAAGAAGTATTCACTTCTAAAATACAACATCAAGATTTGACTTCAGCCAGTCTTAAACAACTTTATTAGTAGCTAATTTTAATGACGCAAAACAGTGTTAATCTGTTTGTAACGAAATCACAAAACCAAAAGCTTTTCACTTACTCCACCGCTTAACAGACTTGCATTTCACAGGGCTTCGTTTATAGCAAGACATAGATAATTTTATTCCCCTCATGCATTCGATCTTGGGGTCGATGGGTCGAGGGATGTTTAGTGTCCTGTTGCGTAAACGATCTCTACCCTGGACAATTTGATATATAATAAATTACATTTATTTCAATGTCACTGTATCAATGTTTGCCCTTTTGATGGCACTAATTGAATAACTTTAGGGTATGGGACAGATGAAAATGTATTAAGTCGTGCTCAGTTTCTCGAAAACACCAGTATAGGTCAGTTACTTTTTGAATAGTCAATGGGATCTAGTTGAATATACTCGTATTGAGTATATTTACCCGACTATACGGTGAAGGCTAAATCCAGTATAAGTTTTGGCTGTCTATATAGGTTTATACATTTTACCCTAGCGCGATAGCGCCTTAATTACTGAACCGATTTTAATGAATGAGAAGTCAATAGATTTTTTGTTTGTTGTTTTGGATATCATATAACAAAGCTATATAAGAAAAAAAAAACTAAAGAGGTTCTTTATGTAACGTAAGAACATACGAGTAATCTAGCAACTGCCTATCTATACAAATAAATAAAATTGGAGTGTCTCTTTGTAATATTAAAATATTCGCTTTTTAATAAATGCATATGTATTTATACACGGTGCATATACCAAAAATGCAGTTTAATTTTTTTTGTCTGGAACGGCTGGACCAATTTCGACGGGAGTTTCACTGATAGATAGCTGGTGATACAGGAAGTAACTTAGGCTACTTTTTTTTAGACTGGCTTCGCCCCGCGGCTTCAACCGCGTTACGACAATAAGCGCGGGTAGTACCGCGGGATTCAGCTAGTATTAAATATACTCGGAATAATAGTACTTATACTTTTTTATTTTTTTTAAATGTTACTATTATATGCTAACGTAACTCGTATTAAAATGCTAAGTTCGTAATTAAATTAAATTGTTCCGTTGTTTGACGTGTCTAAAAACAGTTAACTTAATTGCAAAGAAAATTCCTTGAATTTTAAATAATAAGTGCTTAACCCTTACAGTAGAATAAATAATGTTTTTAAGGTATTTTTTCCTTCAACAAAGGGTTGGTGGTCATACTGGAAATGAATTAATAAAGACTTTAACCGTGTTTTGGTATTTATATAATTATATCGTTCGTCGTTTACAATTTAAGGACAATAGATACCGTAGCATGGTATACAACACTAAGTCAAATAGCTGGCAAAACACAATCATAGAAATATTGCTTTGCTCCATAAATCGCAATAGTAATGTGTTAACCGGCAGTTAATGTGACACACCTAAAATATTATTCATAGCCATGTAAATTTACAAAAACAAGGTGTAGTTAAAACAATATTTATCTTAATAATTAGTATAACCCGAGTAAGTCGCGGTTCATTTGATAAAGGTGCGTGTAAACGAGCGACTAGCCATCGCGTGATAACAGCACCCTGTATATAAATTAAAACGTAATTGTATTATCGTGACCCCGCGAGTCGTATTCGGTTGACGAAATAAAAGGCGGTGTGAAAATGGATTCTTTTTTTTAAAACAAGCACGGGTATCAATTTTGTTGAGTTTTGTTTTCTTTTAATGTATTGGTTTTTAATTTGTAATTACGTATGCTGGCACTCCCGATGGACAATGGTAATATGGATGGGCTGATAATGACTGGGAGGGATTAGACTTTAATTCAGTTACTCTTTTGATGACACTTTTGTACATAAAAACTAGCGTTATCCTTCGTTAATGTAGAATTTGTTAATTAATTCAGGTGTCTCTTGGGAACAATCCTTTTTCTGAATGAAATATATCGTATGTGTTTTGCCCCTAACAATGTGTATACAATTAATTAATAGTTAACTAGTTAAAAGCACATTAAAAATGTCTACCGTGGGAGATCCATGCTTTGGCATGAATAGGCCGGCTCGACCAGAGTGATACCACGGCCTCACTGAAAACCGGTGTTAAATAACGCTTGCGCTATGTTTCACCGAGTGAGTGAGGATATCGGAGGCCAATAAGCTCAACCCCTCCCCCACCCACATCCCATCTCCCAAAGGCCGGCAACGCACTTGTGACGCCTCTGGTGTTGCGGGTGTCCATGGGCTGTGATAATCGCTTACCATCAGTACGTACGTCTGCTCGTTTGCCCCCTATTCAAAAAAGAAAGAAATAAACTCCATCAATAATAGGGACCTATACATATCTATCAGTGGATGTCTGTCGACTGAGTTTATGAGAATTGGTCAAGAGAAATATGTTGTTTTGAGTAGATAAACTATCTATAATGTGACGCAACGCGACGCTATACAATGCGCAATGGGTCATAATGCATGAAGAATGTGCATTCGTATTTAACGCTGCTTGTGTATCGAATGGCGAAGTACATTTTTCTGTCTTGTTTTAAACATTAGGTACTTCTTTCTTTAAATTTTTCTGAAAACCTTTTATGGTCAATTGAATAGTGGTATGGTAAGTCAAAATATATTTTTTAAAGAGTTAGTTAAATCCAAGAATAGACTGTTAAAAACTGTTGATGAAGGCCCTAATACAGAAAACGTTTGAAACGTAACGTAACGTAACAAATATTTCGTCTCGTGAGATAAAGTTGGACACCTGTTTGTACATATAAACTTTAAAAAAAAGAGGCTAAATGTAAAACAAAAAGTAAAATAATAATAACATTAAGTAAGCCACTAATAAAAAAATGAATTTGAAGAACAAGAATACACAAATCAAAAAGTTTATGTTTGTTGGTCGTTTAGTGGAACCGAGTCAGTTAAAATTGCACACTGTTGCTTCGGCTAACCTTACATAAGCAATCAATAAGGATATATAACATATCATGTTTGTATGTTCTCTGAAACTGGTAAATATGATGCTTCTCAAATTATGGCACTTCTTAAATGCTCCAACACCTGGCAATAAATTATCTTTGCATCTCCATAGTTCTCAGATAGTTCCGGCGATGTAAATCAGCGAGAATATCTTAGAGCACCTTGCTGGCTTACACAACAGAGACTACGCACTATGCAACAATTATGACACACCGGTTAAGAAAAGGCTTAGCCCTATTTCATACACGTACAATACACTTATTCATAAGTCATGTTTGAAATTACAGGAGTGCGATATATTTATGTATATTCTGTACACCGATTTAGTCAATGACTGCTTTGAATGTGAATGCATAGATATCATATTTATAACACTGCTAAACATGTTTAATTTATCGTTGGTATGAGAGAGCACCGTTGCGAAAGTTAAATGAAATAAGTACGGCATCACAGTACAGAGTTGCAAATAAATGACTGAAAAGTTATTTTTACTTATCTGTTTCCAAACTGGGAGCTAAATATATTTCATTATGTTCAAATATGACACCCTGACCACATCCAGTCATTTCTATAACATGATAAACATACAAAAAAATGTGTTTTGATGTATAAGTAAAATAAGACCTCTGCCTCTTCGCTTGATCATTTCATCAGTGTCTATAACACTAAATAAGTGATAGAATTTATTTTATATTTATTACATTGCTCTTGTGTCTATTTTCACACTTACTTTTATTATTAATTACTTTCAATTACACGAGCTGCCAATTAGACATTACTAATGCTCTTATAATCTATATATTTAAAAATGAATCGTCAAAATGTATGTACTCGCATAAGTGCCAATCGGCTGCACCAAATTAAAAAAATCTTTTTTTATGTGTTCGTTATTGTTAGGACAAGGTTTGTATACAAGAAAAATTGAAAGATAAGGGGAAAAGTGATTTTTTTGTACAGAAATGTAAATAGAGCGGTATGAAGTTCACCGAGTCAACTAGTTTGATTATAAAAATATGAACAACTTACCAGACTACTGCTGTATGAAATTTACGGGATACTTAACAGCTTCTAACCTACCTTTTGAAACACACACTATATAAATAAAATTTCCTTCCTACAATTACACACAATTGTCCATACGGCGATCACACCATAATTGCATCAGACAACTATCTAGTCGCAACCTTTTATTACAGTATAAGGAAATGCATTCACCTTCGTTCCATATTTCACGTACAAAATCACCACCATACCATTTATCTTTATCAAATTTAGTGTTGAGCTGTTTTAATTTTAAGTTACAAAACGTGCGCTTGATACACGCGAAATGTTAAAGTATTTTGATACATAAAAAATAATTTGAGAAATATTGGTTATAGATTACTCAGAATATGCCCGTTTAGTTTTTAGAATGTACTTATTTGCAATCATTAAATTGCGAATACTTAAGTATATTCTAAAAACCAAGCGCAAATATGCAAAATGTAAAAAGAAGTCTGAATATTAACTAAACTAAAAATTACTTAAAAAGACTACAGGCAGGATGTCTAGTATAATAACGTGTTCAAATAATATGGTAATAAATTACTCAATGATATTTCAATATGCATTCGAAGTAAAAAAAAACTTTACATTTCAAAGAAAACAAGTTGGGTCGAATTTCGACCTCTGAGTTATCTCCAGTACAACTAATTTATGAAAGGTGATATCGCGTTGTAAATGGTTTTCAGCCACCACCCGTCAGTCCATCTGTCAAGAATAAAGAAAATAATCAAAGTAACTTATGTATGAATAAATTCTCACTGACAATGATGATATAACTATTAACATTGGATATGATACCACCTGTAAAAAGTAGATCGTTTTTTAAAGCAGATGTGACATTTTACGTGTTCTCCGCGATAGTTTTAGTACTTCAAAGGCTTCGTCACATACACATTTGATGTGTTATACTCATAACAAGAATAGATCCAAAATATGTCGTCGCCAAAAATAGTAAATGCATTAAATGACTGAAGGGAGCTACAAAAAATATACCCTCTGGAATATTCAGTCTATTTTCGTGCGATACATCCCAAAAATATTAAAAACTACTTACATCGCGGACATCTCCATTAACGCTGGTCTCCCCTCTGTACCATTGATTGTATTTGATTGCTTACATGTTTGTTACATTGTTTTTTATTGCTCTATTTCCGAAGCTTTTAAATTGTAATCAATACTGGCTGCCAGTCAATAATGTATAGACATGCTTGTTTTCCTAAAATTGGTAGTGGATAGGTAACGTAACACCTGCGTCGGATTGGTTAACTTTTTTTCTTACTTTTCAATACACAAACATTTACAGATACAGTGATGAAAACTGCACCACGAAGACCTCGCAGGGTCTATCTGGGTACCAGCGAGTCGCTATAAAGTATTTAATACACATAAATTAACACATTATGTTACTAACCTTTTTTTTTCTTTTTTTTTATGGAATAGGGAGCAAGCGAACAGAATCACCTGATGGTAAGCGATTTCCGCCCATGGACACCTGCAACACCAAAAGCGTCACAAGTGCGTTGCCGACCCTTGGGGGGTGGGGGAGGGGGGATGGTGATGGATTGGGGTATGGGCCTCCGGCCGTCATCAGATAGTGTTTTCTTATTTTATTTTGGAAGACACGTTGTTCTTTCTTTACATAGGAAGATTGTATCTCCTCTGGCATTTTAATTAACAGAGTATGAATTAAATAATCTTCTACTCTTTCACCGTACAAGTTATTAGTTTTCGGCAGTAGATATTTGTTTTTGGGTCCAATTTTTCTTAGGTTATTTGGTCTGGTCCTTTCAATCAACAATTCAGGTTTACAATTTAATGATAGTGTATTAAATTCATATCTTTTGAAAACATTAATAACATTACAATATCTGAAAAGCTCATTATCTTTATACTTCTGTCCAACATGTTTTGGCACTATTACTTTAAGTAGTCTTAATTGTAAATTATAGATATCGTCTATATATGTTTTGTATCTTCTCCCGTAGCTACTGACAACCGACTCAGCTAGTGCTACATATAACATTCTCAGTATTTTATATAGAAGTTTATTTTATAACTAGCTGAACCCCGCGGTGTTACCCGCGGTTATTGTTGTACCGCGAGTAAAGCCGCGGGACAAAGTTAGTCTAAAAAAAGTAGCCTAAGTTACTCCCCGGATCATCAGCTCGTTCGCCCAGCCGTTCCAGAGATTACCCGGAACAAACAGACAGACAGACAGACAGACAAAAATTTATTTAGCTACATTTTTGGTATATGTATCGTGTATACATACACATGCATTGATTAAAAAGCTGTTATTTTAATATTACAAACAGACACTCCAATTTTATTTATTTGTATAGATAAACAAAATTTGCCAATTTATTGCAAACGTAATCTTTGTGAGGTCGGCTTTCAATAACGATCCCAATTTACACGTCCATTTATATAAGAATAACTGTAGAATCTTCTTCCAATATTGAGTGAAATATTATTTCTACTAATAGTAGTAGTATGCTCATAGAAAACCAACCTAATACGATAGTATTCGTGCTGTGTGTCTTTGGTAAGCGCGAAACCGGAGGCTCTATGATGCATAATCATCTAAATGGGCTTCTATAGCGTGGGTCACCATGCTGAATTTTTACATTGTTGGTATATGCAATGAGTATGGTGACCGCAACTCATGGATTCTGCTCATGCTTTCCATCAGGCAGAAAATTACCCATCTACTAGTATTTCTATTAGTTGTTTTGAGGTGTTATTATTGTTTCATGGGAAACTATTGGAAATCTAAAAGTACATAATAATATTAAATATAAATTTGTTATATCCACACCGGCCAGATTATTTAATGTTATATTTAAAAATAAAAAATGAAAATGAAAGATGAATAATAAACTGCCTACCTAATGTTCATCTATACAAATAAATAAAATTGGAGTGTCTATTTGTGATATTAAAATAACCACTTTTTAGTAAATTCAAATGCACATACGATATGATACACAATACATGTACCAAAATAACTTTTTTTACAATTTTTGTCTGTCTGTCTGTTTGTTCCCGGTAATATCTGGAATGGCTGGGCCAATTTTGACGGGATTTTCACTGGTAGATAGCTGATGATCTAAGGAGTAACTTACTTTTTTAGACTAGCTTTGTCCCACGGCGTTACCCGCGGCATGACGATAACCGCGGGTAACACCGCGGGTTTCAGCTCGTCTCTATATCTTTATATATATAATTCTTCTGTGAGTGTGTATGTCACTGAACTACTCTCAAACGACTGGACCGATTTTTATGAAATTTTTTGTGTGTGTTCAAGGGGATTTGGGAATGGTTTAGATTCACAATTTTGTCCGCTATATATATATATACTAGCTGTCCCGGCAAACGTCGTTTTACCATAACTACTAATTAATTAAAAAAACATTGTCCAGCGGACAAATTTGTGAATCTAAACCATTCCCAGATCCCCTTGAACACACACAAAAAATTTCATCAAAATCGGTCCAGTCGTTTGAGAGTAGTTCAGTGACATACACATTCACAGAAGAATTATATATATATATATCTCTATATAATACTGTAGTGGTGTGCAATGAAGTCGTATAAATAAACAAACATACATCGACACATTTTTACGCACATAATTGTATATACATAACTTATGTAGCCTTAATACATTCTCCCATAGTGGAACAGCCCACATAATTCCAAGACGGCATTACGAAGTAGTAACTCGCATTTTTTTCACGCTAACTTACCACGTAACTTATTTTCACAAGTTGTCACATAAGTCTCGCACGGCACCGCGGCGACAGAGCCAAAAATAGACGCCCTAAACTTTTTAATAGGTGCAGCGTCACTTTGAGGATGCCGAACTGAGCGGCGCCTTTTCTGTCTTCGAGACAACTTTTATGACTTTCAGCAAATTGCTCCTTCTCATTTGAATATACCTTTGAATACAATATTGTGTTTTATTGCTCACTCTTGAGTCATGTGGTCCAGTCATGATTGGAACAAAGAGTTGTACATTTTCATTGATGTTCTGTCCGCGTTTTCTCTAAATACCTACGTTTGGCAGACCACACTGACGTCAAAGCGGCGTTTCTATTTCTAATACCGTTTTAAATATATTCCGGGAATTCTGTATTATAAGTACATTTGGCGAGCAATATAAAAAAGTAAATACAGTCGGTAACATAAGCTATAAAGTAAATTAAAATTGAGATTCTGTTTTTACGAGAAACTTACCTATAGACCTGCCAGAACGTTTTAAATATATTTATTTAACATATCATTTCCAGTTATGTGTTTACAACATACGACATAATACGTAAATCGCATAAATTGTAGGGACTCCAATGTTATTGACTTAGAAATGATTTTTTTCGATTTAAACCTATATGTATATTTCACACATATATATATAATATTTTTTTTTTTTGTCATCTAACACTCAACGCCATCTAGTCCCAAGCTAAGCAGAGCTTGTGTTATGGGTACTAGACAACTAATACAAATACATATATACTTTTTTAATTTGTAAATACATACATATTATACATAGAAAACACCCAAACTCCGAAACAAATATTTGTAGATCATACAAACATTTGGTCCGACCCGGGAATCGAACCCGAGACCTCATGAACAGCAGTCGCACACGCCAACCGCTAGATCAACGAGGCAGTCATCATCATATGTAGTCAGAAAGTAAAAATCATTATGAAGTTATTTTCAAAAACGGCTATCACAAACAGTATCTTATCTTGGTTTTCTGTTCGAGATATAGACTACGATAAGACTGGCATTTGTACAATTTTTTAAAATATATTTATGTATACAGTAAAGAATATCTAACCAAAATCAAAATGATTTAATTTCAAGTAGGAGGCCTCTAGGAGGCTTTTTCAGGCACATTCAAAACGTCATATTAATGACTATAGTTGTGCGGTTCCAAAATGCCACTCGTATGAAGAAGAAACGGCAAGAAACTCTATAAGTTATTCTTTTAAAAATAGAGATTTACAATATTTTATTTAGCTGCTGCTACATATACCTACAGATCAAAGAGCACCAATAAATAAATATAACCACATTACCTAAAAAAGACAAAGATAGCAGACAAAAAAAATAGGAAAAATAACAATACTATAAGTAATTATTTAACCTTTTATCAATATGTCTGAATACAACCGTCAGTTCAACAAACAATCCACTAAACTTTCAAGCACGAATTCGGAATGGAGTTCAAAATGCTAAATCCACCGTCTATCAGTGGTGTCAGCGTCAACATAATAATGTAAGGTTGGATCCAAGCCACAAGTTAGCATAAGCTAACTTCGATAACTTAGCTCGGTATCGGGTGCTAAGTCAGCCGAACTCCAGACTGAACGCTTTGCGGATATGAAACTTCGTCTTAGGAGTTAATCCGACGACGTTGCTCTGTATTTTCTTGTTACGTGTTTTGTATACGAACATGTTATTTATTTGTAGGTTTAGAGACTTTTCCGATCTTCTTTAGTTAATTGTGCTATTCGCCAATTTTATAACAACTTAATAACAAGTTTATCATTGACAATCGGGTAAAAAAGACATAGATGTAGAAATATGATAGTGGTCATTGGTCATGTAATACAGATGAATTGATGATAATAATAATATATGATCATAGAATAATATAACTCGAGAAGATCAGAGTACTACCCCTGTAACTCGAATTGGCTATCGTCGGAATACGGTACTAATGGGAATAATCCGGTAACTGTAATTTCGGTATACTAGGATCACCAGCAGTGACCCACGATCACACCGAGTTATGACACTCGTGAAGTCCCAGGAAGAATGACACTGTCTTGGAACTCACAACAAAATTAATCAGAAGAAAACTGGAGGAGTTGGAAATATAAGATGTCCACTTCCCTCCTTAGCGATAGAAATTTGCTACTCTGTAGCAAAATGTACACTGTGTGATATTTATATAACAATAAAAGTGTTAAAACACTTCTTAACGTGGTGAAGAAACTTTTTAAGTAAGGTGGCTCCTCGAAGTAATGGAATATTATAGTGTTCTATTAGCTTTACTTAACATCAAAATTTAATAATAAAAAATTTTAATTAAAAAAACCGACTTTAAGAACGACTAAATTGAAATGGGACCACATGTAAAGCACAAGCTTTCAAATGAATACCGTTGGGATATCTCCTTTTCATTAAAAAAGGAATCATAAAAATCGGTTCATAAACGACGAAGTTATCCGCGAACAAACATAAAAATGTATTTGGTCTTTACCTATGAAATTGCCGTTTTGTATGCAATAAGTGAAAGTACTTATTTTTTCAAACTTTTTTATTTCTGTTATTCGAAGAAGTAATCACCCATGCAATCGACGCATCTTTGCGAATGCATTGGCAGTTTATTAATTCTTGTAAATGGCGGCCTCTCGGGAATTGAATTTTTTACCCACTAAAAAGTTGTCTCAATTTTGGAAAAAGTAATAGGCGGTAGGTGCAATGTCTGGTGAGTATGGCGGATGAGGGAGAGCTTCCAACCCCTGATTTTTACAAAAAGAGCCTCAATAAACTGCCAATGTGTTGGCAAAGATGCGTCGATTGCATGGGTGATTACTTCGAATAACAGATATAAAAAAGTTTGAAAAAATAAGTAGTTCCACTTATTGCATACAAAACGGCAATTTCATAGGTAAAGACCTATTATATAAAGGGTCGAATTGAGAACATCCTACTTTTTTAAAGTCGGTTAAAATAAACTTAACAGGTTATATTAATTAAATTCCAAAAAACCATATTACTCAATATTATTTCAATAACAATAACATGAATCAAAATAATCCCCAAAATATTTAAAAACCTCGTATTGCCACATTAAACGTAATTCAGACAATATAAATCCTAGTGCACACAAAACAGATTATGGCAATATATCAGTTACTCGATACCTAATGCGGTAAATGTGATCCGAAACTAATGTCTACAGGCTTATACAGGTGTAATCCGGTCTTAATGACCGTGGACACTGAACACATAGACATAATACGTATTGATAGTCCATTAAAACATTATATCGATCGAATCATCTTTCATTAATTTAAAAGCATAAACGAAGGGGTCGCGGATGTTAATACATTAAAAAAATCGATTTATTGCGCCTGAAAGATTAATGGATTTGTGATTTGACCTCTGTTACTTTAATCGATATGAATCTATATGAATGAAGTATTGATATTGTCAATCATATGCCATAGTCAATCATATTTTGAAGTTTTGACAGACGTTTTTACTTGGTATTTTTTATCATCTGTCAGCCATAGATACTGCAAAAAAATTTCAAAACTAAAAAAAAATGCCGCGATGCAGTACCGTTGAGTTATTCAAATCTAAAAGTGTTACATCCGTCTTTTGATACTTCTATATTCTTATACACGTCATAATAAATGGGCCTGCCAAAATGACTACTCTGCCTGATGGAAAGCATAAGCAGAATCCAAGAGTGGTGGTCACCATACTCATTGCAGTCAATGTAACAATACAGCATGGTGACCAACACTATGGCGGTCTAGTGATGCTACTGCATCATTACACCTCCGGTTTCGCACTCACTAACGAAACACGACTGCACGATCACTGTCATTTTACGTTGATCTTCTGAAAACTTGAAAAAAAGTCTTGCGCAGATTATCACTACATAAAATAGAAAATAGAATTATAGCAAAAATGTATGTCAGAACCCCTTCACATCCTAGAGAATAAAAGTCACAATGACAAGGGTTCAGACAAGGGTCGGCCAATAATTTTTATAGAAATAAATAAAAAGATGTTTCTTGAGGTAAAAAGCAACCAACTTTAAGTAAAATGTGCTAATAAAAATATTCATATTATATCAGTTACAGTCTATGATCATTAGTACAAAACAGTTAGGCAGGTATCTTAAGAATATTAAACTAATGAGTGCATAACAAAGAAGAAATGAGTTTTGAACTCTCACAATATGAATCTTATAATTACGTATTCAGTTAATGTAATATTGTAAACGTTAAACTCGTGTCAGTTATCCCATTTTCGTGTTATCAACAAATGTACTATATATACGCTGTAACGAGTTTGCGACAAACTTGTTACAAATACGGGAATGTTATCAAAGGAAACACGAACAATCATTCTGAACACAGAAACTTCACTATCTCCACCCACAACCAGTTAACTGAAGCCTTGTAAAACTCAAATACTCGTCTCGTGGATAAAACATTCTGTAGAAGTTGTGTGCTCAACTTGCATCGTCACATGTATTCAGCGCGAAGTAAATATAATTTAGCCCTAGTTAGAAATTAGAATAAGCATTTCCCTTTCTCTCACACTTATTCTATCCCGTTCACGCAAGACAGTGAAACATATAGCGCGCTTAGTTTTAATTACACCCTGTAAGGAAATTACTCCTACCTACACAGTAAGTAGTACCTAACTGTACACAGGCGGCTGTAAAATATATTTTATCTTATCCTAATTTTTAAATCATAGGAAGTGTGTGAGCATGTTACAGTTACACAGTTGTGTAACTGTAACATGCTATATATGTACTCCATCGGGGTGTTCTCAAAGAAAAAGCAGAATCAGGCCATTTTTTCATGGCTTCTGACCAAATGATTTTCGGAGGAGGGCAAACTCGGAGGAAGTTTAATTTTGGATTCAAAAGAGTCAGATGTCGAGATGAATAATAACGACAAAATTTAACGTAAAAATGGGTTGGATGTGAGGGAGAGGTATAAGTTAAAAGTTGGGGTCAAGCAAAATGTAAGATTTTATTTTAATTGACTTCATAGATACATCGAAGTTTCTGTCCCAAAATTTCGCTTAGCTATCGCTGTAGTAGACACCTTATAATGACAATGGCAGTTTTGTACAATAATCGTTAGGTAAGACATTATTATTATGTTATGTGCAAGTAACGGGTCCTATGTGAGTCTGCTACCGAAAACTAGCTAGAATATTATGGCCAACGTAAAAGTACCTTAATATGACCCTAAATGGTTACAATATGGGCTATTAAAGATGCAAGTACTGATTTTAGTACATCATATAAATAGTTGATTGGACTAACATGAGAAGGTTTAGCGTTTATATAGAGTGACAAATTGTGATCATAATATATAATATCGAATTTAAAATTTTATGCTATGCTTTGCTAATTTCCAGCTGTGTGCTATTAAAGACTGTTAATTATAACGATGCTTATGAATTCGTCTATGTCGAACATAGTGTTACCTTGCACCACTTACTCGTATTAATTTAAATTAAGTACTTATCTATACAAATAAATAACAATTGGAGTATCTGTTTGTAATATTAAAAAACTGAAATAAGTTTTTAAAAATTTTTGTCTGTCTGTCTATCTGTTTGTTCCGGGTAATCTCTGGAACGGCTAGACCGATTTTGACGGGATCTAAGGAGTAACTTACGCTACTTTTTTTGGACTACCTTTGTCCCACGGCGTTACCTGCAGATCGACAATAAACGCGGGTAACACCGCGGGGTTCAGCTAGTATTTCTTTTATGTATTGTCTTGCCAAAATGACTCTACTCGGCCTGATGGGAAGCATAAGCAGAATTCAAGAGTGGTGATCACCATACTCATTGCGAATGCAGAAAATGCAGCATGGTCACCCACACTATGGCGCCCTAGTGATGCTTCTGCATCACTATTATCATCATCATTATAATAGAATTATAATAATAATAAAAAATCTTTATATTTTTTTCCATATAGATGATAATTTATAGCCGTTAACGATTTTAGAAATTTCGATATTGATATCTGAAATCAAACTCAATACAATCCACTGAAATGTCAATCTCAGCTAATAATATCAATGTAGGTTTATTTGATAACTATGTAATACTATAAGTATACCATAATTTAGTACATAATTTAGTATAGTTTTGATTACAAATAGGTCCTAGAAATTGGTTTACTGACTATATGTAGCACAAACTAGAAATTCACTAGAAGTCAGTTGTTATTCAGTGAAGGCATTGCTATTTTAAAGCATTTACAAATATAGAAAGCGAGATCTAAGTAGGTAGACACTATTTAGTCGATAGTCATAAGGCGCGATCACTATTGTTTAAGTATCTATCTTGAATTAGGTTATAAGATTTATCAGGTTTTCGGTGAGTATTCATTTACGTTCGCTTTATTAATTCTGTTTTATGTTTCTAAATTAGAGAAAAACAAACTTAAATTCAACTGTTGTTCCATATTTTACCGCTTTAGGGGTTCCGAAAATCCCATTTTAATTGGTAATTAGGAACAATGTAAAAAGCATTAACTGTCAACATTTAACAGGAATCTTATATTTTGTCAGCCTGTTCTGACATGCAACATTTTTAAATGTACATGCTTATCATAACATATATTCATTTAATACAAATACTACATATATACTAATACCTGATAAATATATTGTATTTTACTCATAGTTAGTATTATATTATATTATTTTACTGAGTAGAACATCTGTTCCAGAAGAAACATTTTCAATTAGTTTTTAAATTTCAATAAGGGCAGCGTCTTTATAGTTGGTGTGTGTGTATACGCTTATTACAATATTTTTTTGAAACAATTAATTAATCATCTGTAAATTCAATCAATTCAGCTCAACGAAGCGTCGATATACTGTCAGAATCATGCTCAGAGAGACACAAATAGCGTAGAGATATCGTGATGAATTTATTCATATCTCTGACTTGATATGCAGCTGAATTGTCTGATCTTGCTGATGTTAGCCCACGCTGGAATAGAGGTGTATTCTGTAATTTAGATATTAAGAATTATTGAACACTTCAACATTTAAAAAACTTGTAATTTTTTGTCAAGTACATCTCAGTATTTAAATTTGACATCTAACGTATCAATATCTGTTTTATCACATCCTCACCAAAGTGCTTCTTAAAAAAAATTCGATTGATTAGTTGCGTGTATATGTTGTAATAGTAATAGCAATCCACACACTCAAATTATTTATTTGACTCGTGCTCTACATTCTTTCTCGCCGGCTAAAACTTGATACAGAACGGAGATTCTGAAAGGCGAGATGAGAGCACAAAACACTAACTTGCATTTATCTTATCTCTTCAAGAGTATGGATTCCTTCTTTCTCGTGATTGTCAATTTTTTCAAACCGTAATAGCTATAAATCCAAGGTTATAAAGATTAGAGAATGATATAATGATATTATTAGTATTTCTAGCAGTGTACAGTAAATTTTAGAAAAGTTATTGTTTTATATAATCTAAAATTGTAACAAAAGAGCGAGTTCAAAAACTTGACCAAATTTAAATGGGACCACACGGGAAGCACAAGTTATCAAATAAAAAAGTGTGCCGTCACGGAACGCCTGGCAGATGTGAAACATCGAAATTGTTTCGTATAAGTTATATAATAAAAAAAAATAAAAGCGCCTTTTTTTACTATTTTTTAAACTTTTTTACATCAAATAAATGTTAAAAACAAAAATTCTAAATTTTTAAAATTTTTATTTGAAATCGCGACAACTCAACTATTTTCATCAGTAAGGCTAAGCGATGAGTGTCGCCTCGGCAATTCTCGCCAAAATCGTTTTTTAGTGTCGGTTAAAAATAGTTTGCGTGATGTAAATATAACAGAATAATCTGTAGGGTTTACTTGTCTGAGCCGCTCCACCTACCTTCTCTGAGACGTTGCAAATCAGGTGCGTGGGTTCGACGCCTGGCTCAGACAGTATGTTGAATATTTTGTCGACGCCTTGCGAAACTTATTGATGGTTTTATGTAGATTTGACAAATTGCTTGAAAATTTGAGAGTAATATTCAATATTACCCTCCTGCGATTGGAGCAAATTCATTGCTTTAGAATAGAAGAACAACATATTTCTATGTAATGATTAATTTGATGGCAATAAAATAAAAAAAAATATTGAGTTAATTGTCGTCCTAATAATTCGAATAACCATTGAAGGTAATTTTGTAGTCTGGTGAGGCTCAGATCGTTATAATGTTTTAAATGGTTTTTTTTCATACTTCAAGAATATCGTCTTTGTGCTAATAATATTAATAGAAATAGAACTTCCCTGTTAACATTAAATGAGCCCATTTTCTGTCCATATTATGAATGTTCTGAACTAATCTACAAGTTTTATGTCAAGTGAACGAAGCATGATTTACAATTATTACAACCAGTTGACAAGATTAAAGAGTTATTCTATCGTCATAAATCACAATCAACAATCACGGATGGACAAAGGCACGTTGTATTTCATTTGGACAACGAGATCTAGTACAGTTGCCGACAATAGAACTAGGAGTTCATTTAACTTGGCAGCGTGACATGTTTGGTGTTTATTATTGTGCCTCAATTATATAGGAACTGAAATAGGGACGTGCGCAATGACTAATCTCTGTTTAGATTGTGCTAAAAAATATTTCATTTAATCAGGAGCAGTGTGAATATGTATAGTAGATGACGTCTTTTTGTTTAAAACTTACTGAGAAAAGTTAAAGTATGATATACTTGCTTGCATTATAATTTTATTTATTACATTATATTATTATTAGGGATTAACTGATGCACAATAAAAGTAAAAGAAATAGCAAATGTTGACTGAATAAACGTCAATTTTATTGATTGTTTTACCAACTGTAATTAACCGATCTTATATACCAACCTTAACTGTTACGTCCAATCATTTATAATTTAGAAGAAAGCCAGTAAGATATAAAAATAAAAAATCCTGCAATTTAAATATAGAAAGCGGAGGTCTTTGTAAAAATATGAGTACCTAGATATTATACATGTTATGACTTAATGTGAGCTCATATAATTTTATTTCCATTGAATTCATTGACGGAGTGAGAAAGGCGATTTTTCTCCAAGTCAGTCTCTTATGCCAAGGCTAATGCGTTTTTTAATACAAAAACAGATCAGAAAATCTTTAAATTGAGGAGTAATAGCAGCCAGCGGAGATCCATTTATAGCAGTCTGTTGAGTTCGTTAGACATGTGTCGTACTAGACAATATTGTAAAGTTAAATAGTTGGTCAATGAACCGGGGTCGCAGCCAAACTTAGTTACCTAAACAAACAAGGGACCCTCTGCTACAGTCAACAATGGCATTTGGGAGTTGCATTGATGTCGACGCATTAAACACATTTGATGGAATTCAGAATTATATTTTTTTTTTGTACAATACCTTATGGTTTCTATTCATACTTCATTTTTCGTATTTTACTATGTACAACATGATTTTAACCTATACAAATAAATAAGATTGGAGTGTCTGTTTGTAATGTTAAAATAACCGCTTTTTACTAAATGCATATGTATGTATACACGATACATACCAAAAATGTAGTTAATTTTTTTTTGTCTGTCTGTCTATTCGTTCTGGGTAATCTCTGAAACGGCTGGACCGATTTTGACGGGGCTTTCACTGGCATGTAGCTGATGATCCAATTAGTAACTTAGGCCACTTTTTTTAAGACTAGCTTTGAGTTTCGGTTCTAAGTATGGGGACCCCTAAAATTTATTGTAATTTTTATTTTTGTGTTAAATTCTTATTGCGGGTCACAGAGTACATCTACTTACAGTATAGTTCTTATAATTTCGGAAAAAAATGGCTGTGACATACGGACGGACAGACGGACAGATTAACGGACAGACATACATACAGACAAGACGAATCTATAAGGGTTCTGTGTTTTGCCTTTGGCACGTAACCCTAAAAACGTCTTATATGTATGATGTCATTATAGTGAATACAGGGACGATAGAAAAATCTGTTTTAGATTTTCTTCAAAACTTTTAAAATTATAATAACTTTAAGCTTAAATAACCGCATACTACGGCAGACACTGCAATTTATCAACTTCACACCATCTTAGTGCAGGCTTAAAATTGATTTTTGAAATTAAAAGCTTGATAGACGTTTTTGAGAACGGTAAACCCTTCAAAATTCGATTCGACGGAATGACAGTAACATGAGTGAAAGAACGCTGAACCAACGAGGCTGGCATGTATTGAACCCCATAAAATTTTATCAACCCAATTGACAAGGTTTTGGCGTTCAATGTCAGTTAACGTCAATGTTCGTTGCAAAATACTAGCAGTTTGCAATAAAAAATTTAAAGTATTCAGAGACCAATAGTTTTTGTTGCACATTTTTCAGTTTTAGTGCGTTATATCATGTTTAATTTGTAAAAGGTAATATTAAACAGTTATTGGTATATACTGTTCTTTCATTGTACATCAAACGCTTCGGCCTTAACGCAAGGACTTGTAATTATAACATTGAAGAATTAAGAGTAATGAGGTTCTTTTTACGTTTAAATAAAGAACAGTAGCGGCTTAATTGTCAAAAGTACAACTGTACCGCACAGTTACCAATTTGTCATTGTTTCGTTGATGTTTGGTTAAAGAGACATCAATTAAACCCGAAAACGAACTTATTTTTGATGTACATTAAATTTTCTCCATTTTAATTCCATTCATTTTAAATTATTTTATATTGTATGAAAACTAAATGATAAAAAAATACATAATTTGACACCCAAAATGGAGTAGCTCAATAATTTGAATGAATTGAACGCTTTGAATGTGTACGTCCTCGAAAAGACTTTAATCAAATAACATAAAGTTTTTATCGAAGTATGGACCAATTGGACAGGCTTATGTTCAATAGTGGACTGTGACAGACTGATGATATTGATGAATACATTACATATGTTTAACGAGTGCCAATAAATCAGTACATGTACCAATATGAATTCATCGCAAGGACAAAATACAAATAAATAAATTAAATTAAAAAGTGTTTAAAAACAAGCTTTTACTCGAATGCCTCGAGACGAATCAAACGAGTCCAAACTCGATGAAGTTGCGACGTTTCTTTACAGAGTTCCTATGGCCATCTTCCAGCTCCAGCATTAAATAAACTCAATGTCATTATAAAATTGTATTGTCACGCTGTATTTTTTTGCAAATGCATTATGCTTGCAAAATTTCAGCAAAATCGCTTGAAGATATCTGCTTCAAAATTGAGTTACAAGATTCGATCTGAACTTATAAGCATACATACATTGCAAGTTAAAAAAAAAGTTGTAAAATAAGAAATAGTTTTGCTAACGAACGTGTCTCTATCTTTTTATTTCTGTTATCTATTTTTATCCAAGTGAAAAGCAACTCTCGTAATGCTATAAAAATTAGTTAATATATTGACACAATCAGCCTCGGTCCTTTTTACAATGTATTTGTATAATTATCGGTTGCTATGATGTAAAAAATAATATTAGCACCTCTGGTGGATTTTTTTTTTATCCTTTAAAATCACAAATATTCGATCATTGCTCTGAGCAGTAATGAGTTTAGTTATGGATGAAGTCAAACGCTGATTTGCTTTGATCGGAAAATAAAGATATTAATTAGGTAAAATATAACAAAGATTAATATTAATATCAGTGGCTATGTAAGGTTAATTCCTAAGTATGTAAGC
The DNA here is from genome assembly GCA_905220595.1 of Spilosoma lubricipeda. Taxonomy (NCBI): domain Eukaryota; kingdom Metazoa; phylum Arthropoda; class Insecta; order Lepidoptera; family Erebidae; genus Spilosoma; species Spilosoma lubricipeda. Next base: position 8,716,978 of record HG992285.1, on the reverse strand, counting down.
CATTATAGTTTAAATACTGGTAGTAAAAGTATCTAAAGCATTATTTATATTTTATTATTATTATTTTATTTAGAAATAACTCATTGTTCCAACCCCCTAAACAGTATAATTCTGGCATAAAAGTTCTCTTTTATGCCAGAATTATACTGTTGACCTTCTGGTCCTTCTGGTCAAGCTAATTAATTAATACCTGTCCCTAAAATCTTTTACTACTTAGTACTTTTTAACTACTTAAGTAATCAGCGACTTGGCATTAATTGTAAAGGTTAGCTACTGCATTATTTACTGCAGCAGTATTCATATAGCATGACAGTTGCCCAACTCTCGTAACATCACAGGTACCTGTAGTTCCTTCTGCAACAGTCGCAAATTCCTAAACAAGTCTCCATATTAATCGGCACAATCTAAAGGAATGTGAATCGTAAATTGGTAAAGGTAGAGTTTATTTTTGACTGTTAAACGTTCCTCTCCCTAGTACCGTCTCCTTATCGCAGGTGGTAATGTAAACTGAGAAACCACTGTGAAATTCCCCACTATAAGCTCTGTGCAAGATACGAACACGTCTTAAATACAAGCGGTTGGGTTTTTTTTGGTAAAACATGAATATGTTAAACAAAATAGAGAACCTAATCATGCCTGAATTTGAAAGAAGAAAAAAGGTAGTACAGCCACGCTGATTACAGTACGAACGTGCCGGCTCGACCGGGGCGGTACTTCCCTCGCACAGAAAATCAACGTAAAATGACAGCGTTTATGCTGTCGTGTTTTGTTGGTGAGTGTGAGACCGGAGACCCAAAGATGCTGACGCTAGATCGCCATGGTCACCATGCTGCATTGTCTGCATTCGCAATGAGTATGGTGACCATCACTCTTGGATTCTGCTTATGCTTTCCATCAGGCAGAGTAGACTAATTTTGGCAGACCACGATGCCCAGACGGATTGGTTAAGATTTGTTTCAAGCTTTCCTTCTTTTTGCAGTGTTTTTGTCCTGCGTAGTTTATTCCCTTAGTCACCTCTTATGAAGCCTAATGGATGATTTGGCGTAGTGATACTCTTTATTCTTATGCCATCACCACACGTATCAATTAATTAATCAGTATCATGTTTACCAACAACATTGATCTAGAATGTCCCATACCTATTTTTAGCTCTCTGTTGCAACAGTTTCTTGTTCCGCCATGTTTCATATCTGGCATATAAATTATTTTCTAGTATGATCATAAATATAGCGATAAAGTCTTAAAAGTGATTTATCATCCAAATTCCAATTCTGATTAAATTTGTATAGTAATAGTGGTCAGCGGCGCTTAGCAATCGTTAAGAAGATTACGCTGTCAAAAGTGAAGTTTCACAATAAAATTAATGTAACCATTTAATTATACCTAGTTAAATTAAAACTCGTTACATTAGGTCTTTTCGCATATTACTGGTAGATTAAATTTCCATAATCAGTTAATTATTGTCTCTACTATTATTACGGTGTACATTCAATTACATTTATGAAACGGTTACGGTCATAGATTATATTAAGCTATTAAATAATGCAATTACCCCAAACGTTTTTTTAACTGGTAACAATTAACAAAAAACAGTAAACAATTTAAAATTTTTAACCCTTTTTCATGGCTGCAATCGAAATGGTAACAACATCTAGCCCCAGTACACGTGTGACCAACGCACTCGGCGAGTGTGCTCGGCAGATTCGAGAGATCAAGTGTTATCATTGGTTCGATTACGATTCAGATCGTTGGATATCTCTAATTAATCAAAAAGGCAACAAAGTAAAAAGGCATTTATGGTTTGTAATAGAGATTTATAACTTTCTCTTGGTTACAAAACTATTCACACAAAAAGTATGTTTTACTGCTAAATAAGATTCCATAAGGTATTGGTAAAACTTTCATCTTAAGTAATACCATTGTCGATGTGAGCAAAATACACATTATTTACGCTAAATCTAAAAGTCTTTTTATACGTACTTTTATGGGTTGCTTCAAGAAATCAATGCAAAACTTTGATCCCAAACATATCAAAGGAACAAGGAAATCTTACTACATTAGTTTAACACAGGGTTGTCAAAAAGTACTTTCTTAATATTTATGTCTTATTAGTTTTAGCCTGCCGCTGAGCTCACATGTATGTCAGTTACCGCGGTAAAGAGTAGCCGATGCCTTTTCTCAAGAATCAAATTATTTCCAATCCAAATTTGATAGAAATTGATTCAGCGGTTTAGCCCAAAAACGTAACAGGCAGACAATAACTTTTGAATTTATAATATAAGTATGGAATAATATAATTAACACATGTTACATTATTTTATTGTGAATTTAGTAATATCAGCTAATTGTACACAATCCCATAATTGTCAATGCGCAATATGGTATCAACTCGCAGGCTCTTTAACTTTTCGCAGATTAAGTTGGTTCTCGTATAGTAATAAAATAATTAGAACTTACCCCACAGACACATGAAACAGATACACGTTTTCAGATCTAGAGTTAAGCTGAGAAAGAAAATAATTTCATAGACTGTGTCGTAGATAAAAATAAAACATCTAGTGACAATTTTAATAGGTCAACAAGCATTTGGGTTTATTCATAATATTTTTATAACTCGTCTGCTACAACCCTAAGAAAAACAGCGTTAAGGAGCCGCCTAATAAAGTAAGTTTACACCAGAGCCTGGTATAATCCTATGTGAGTAACGATGCCAGCTCGCTGCACCTCATTAATTTGGCTCCAGCCCACGGATTTGTACAATGACTATTGTTTATATCAACGACTTCAGTAAGTTAAATAGAGAAAGAATAGAAAGGGCAAAGTTCTCCTATATATTGTTGGTAAGAAACGTTTCTTTTGATGAGATTGCTGTATAATACAAGATGAAAGCTATTTCATCTAACGAAGTTTGAAGACAATTCTTGTTTAGGGTTTCAGGGATATTTTTTACATGTTATTCGATTTATGATTACTAGAATTAGCAGCAATTACCTTTGCAGCACTGGTTCTTTAATAGTGTAAATAAAGGAACTAAATATATTTAAGGAACGCTAAACAAATTTGTAGTGAGCACGGAAATTATTTTTTTAAAGTTGCAAGTTCTTGTACCAGTAACAGGACACAATATTCTTATATATATACCTAGAGAAAATTATTCTAAATGCCTCTATTCACATATTCATTAAGAAGATTTTTGCTGTTTGTAAACACTTTAATTTGGGTATTTAAGACGTGTCCAACTATATACATAAGGTAAAATCAACCAATTAATGATTTGCAACAGTGCGGTTACGTCGTATCGTAAATCTATGTCTATACTAATATTATACACGCAAAAGTTTGTTATGGATGGATGGATGGATGGATGGATAGATGTTTGTTACTCTTTCACGCAAAAACTACTGAACGGATTTGGATGAAACTTTACAGTTAAATAGCTTATACATCGGAATAACACATAGACTACTACTATTTGACATACACGCGAGCGGAGCCGCGGGCAACAACTAGTGAAATATAGAATCCTAAATTACCAATTAAAAATATAGTAAATAGCTTTAATGACTACTTGAGGCTCGAAAAATATCAAACCTCTACCAAATTTTAAAGACGAGTTAGTACATCTTATTGGGGCATTTATTTAATTTTATTATGTTTATTCTTGTTACTTGAAAATGCACAGGGTATACGTATGATTATAGAACAACAAATTGAAAGTCGAACACAAACGAAACACAAGGAGGAGCCTATCAACAGATAGTACAGATTATTCACAAAAACAAGAACATGCCATTATGCTACTGCCTTTATCAACGTGCGGTAGCCGCACGCCCACGCTCGTCGCCCTGTTCTTACGCTGATAACAAAACTTGTTTGACATTATAATCATGTAAGAATATGTTTGACAGATAGATATGATCAATTTTTTTTGCGTCTGGAGAAACTTTATACCTGCCTACACTCTTTGACGAACTTTATACTTATCTTTTCCCTTGAACCGGTATCATTTCGGTCCTTAACATGTCCACCTTTAATAAGATATCATTATTAATTTATCACAGCTACTGATGTTAATGTTAAAAAGTTGTAAAAACTTTAAAGGAAAAACCTAATACGCTTTTTTTAATAGCATCTGTATAATCAGTACCAATGCATCCAAACTAATTAAAACCATAGACACATGATAGATTTAAAAAAAGATTTTTTTTTAAACGGAATGAATGAAAATCTGGTATTATCAGTTCTAACTTATTCTTTTTTTTTTGGTTTAGATTTTTTCTGTATTCTAGCTATATTGACTAAAGTAATTTTACAGTTACTGTAATATAATAGCGAGACACCCTTAGCGTACTAGAAAATAGTTACTTTTGAAGAATAAAATCGTTATTTTTTTCTAAACATATAATTTATCTGTATATACCTACGTATTAATACGTTTTTATCTTTTAGATTATTATTTCTTAAATAAGTGTTTTTACATTCAATAAAAAACTATTTTAGTGTAGTTTAGACTTTAGTGTAGTGTGATTACAGTCTTGTAATCACACTACACTAAAGTCTAAGGATCTAGCAGTGTCCATCAACGCAGGTGAATGAGTTGGAGTTGGTGCTAAGAACAAAATTATTGTATCATCAACAACCCATAATGTCCCACTGCTGGGCTCGGGTGTCCTCTCAAGAGATGGTTAAGGCCATACGTCCTCATGCTGGCCCAGTGCGGGTTGGAGAATGGCAAGACAACGTTGAGGCTACGTAATCTTGCCGTTGGATGTTTTTGAGCCGCCCATAAAGTTATGTATGTCATGTAGATAATTCTCGTTTCACGGAGTTCACGATGAAATCTGAAACTATTAACGGATATTCAAGTGACTCAGAAGTGAGACTAAAAAATGCGTGTTATTCTGGTGTGCATAAGGACGTTAACATCACGCTTAGATCAATAGGAGCCGTGCATGATTAAAAAGAGACGCCGACGAAGCTGCAGGGGACACCTAGCATAAGTATATAGCTACATAATGTCTCAAATAGTAGTTACTTATACGCGCAGTAATAAAAGAAATATTCAAAATTCTATTTTTCTCTATAAGGTATTTCTGAATCCATTTTTGAACGTAGATATGAATTTCTGTAACATACGAGTGAATAAGCGCATCCAACCTCTATACAAAAATAAAAAACATCGTTATGTTTGTATGTTTCTTGCCGAAAATATTTAAACGTAAAACCGTTAATATTATAGTAAGAACTAGCTGAGCCCCGCGGCGTTACTCGCAGTTGTTGACGCTAGTCTAAAAAAAAGTAGCCTAAGTTACTCCCTGGATCATCAGCTACCTGCTAGTAAAAGTCCTGTCAAAACCGGTCCAGCCGAGAGTTCCAGAGATAACCCGGAACAAACAGACAGACTGACAGACAACAAATTTTTAAAAAGTTATATTGGTACAAGTATCGTGTATACATACATATATGCATTTATGAAAAAGCGGTTATTTTAATATTACACACAGACACTCCAATTTTATTTATTTTTATAGATTATGGTTGATAGAGATAAATAGGAGGCCAAATCCTCCTTTCTAAAGAGAAGGTTACATTACCCCAGAACTATGGTAGTCAAGATAAACAAGATCAAATCAATCAGCACAACATTAAGCCGATAAAATGATTTGTGTCCAATCTACACATACTGCGTTTACTTTTTTTTTGTATTTTTTAGGAAGACATCGTGTGTATTGGTGCAAAGCCATCAAATGATTAGTGAACAATAAAGCATAAACTGTTCAAGCATGAAACAACGAGACTTAAAAATGCAAAAGTATGTGGGCTTTTATATACACGATACATACCTGACACCACACATATATTATGTTTTCATTAATTACATCCGTATCTCTTAATCTCCAAATACTACATTGTTAACCAAGTTCGTCAACCGGCAAAGCACTGTGTCCATATGTCTGTGACAACAATTGAGGCGGTCCGTCGATACGTGGCATCTCCGGGGAAATTACCGCTTCCTTCCCGCACTGTGCCCTGTCGTAATGTAGTTGGAAACACCGTTAAAACCAAATTGTGGTGGGACGATATTTACGAAGGTCCGAACGTAGGATAGTGTTCATGCGACAGATACTGCAACCTTTTTATTGTTCGTATATTCAGCTAAAATATTACTAAAGTGAGATTCAATTTAACTCTTACGAAAATATCCAAATATATTACGATTCCAATTAGGAGATTTATTCTAATTGGAATAAATATCCATTACAATACAACAGTATTGCATTTTAAGAAACAAATAACAAACAGTTACTTCGTTAGAAAATCAACATTTATCAGAAATCTATCAACATAAAATACGTAACATAAAATACAAATAAATACATAAAATACGAAACTTGATCTCGTTATATTGGCCACAAATTGGCTGAAACTACGTCATAAAAGCTACCAACATCGAACACAAACAAATACGCAATTAATAGTGATGCAAAAGCTATTCCTACTCGTACTAAACTAATAAATAATTCCAACATGGCGAGTGAAAACTCCATCGAATGAAAGTGCAGCTTATTTTTAGCATCGAATGAATATATTCCAGCCGACCAGTCGCCTACAGTTGGGAATGGTAGTTGTAAAAAATGCAACCAGTCCCAATCCCGGTTTATCCGAACGCAAATAAATCTGTCAATTTCACTCAGCCTCCCTTCGACTGTGCAATGGTTAGGTCTATATTCTTGTGTTTTATTATGTGTACTTGTTAAATGTATCGATGTTATGAACTGTTTAATGAAATTACAGTTCGAAATATTCCGAGTACTATAATAAATGACTTGATATATATATTATATGTAAAAAAAAACTTAAAACCAAACGCCCATTACTTAATTTGGTAAAAAGGAATCAGTGAACTTCAGAAAAACCTCATTCTGAAGTTGTAAATCCTTCTTAAAAATCACGAATGTTTGAGAAATTGCTATTTTAACATTGAGACTACTATTATCGAAGTACGATTATTAATTTAATTTTGCTTAGCTAATTACATATAAATAATTTAGTTCCCAGAAAGTTAAAAAACTATAAAACAAGTTAGACAGCGGCCTAGGTTCAAATCATTACAAAATGTAGTCACTATGGAGAAAAGTAAACAATATAAAGGCCTGGCTTACTACGAACAAAAGCAACAAAACAACTGATCATAAAAGAAATATGTATATTGACAGAGCGTCTATCGCTTACAGACAGAGCAATACGCCACCCCTCGCGACGAGATCGAACGCATTCATCTACCGGTACCTTCACTGCATATCTACATAAATCGTATAACCAATGCATGGTATATAATACGGTTTTGTTTAGACACTACCTTTTTGCGTTTCGTGGATATTTTGTGTCTACACTGCAAATCATATTCAAATTACTTACGGTACCTTTCTTTTTAATTGAATGCTACTATAATTTTTTATTAGTATCTATACAAATAAATAAAATTGGAGTGTCTGTTTGTAATATTAAAATAACTGCTTCTAATCAATGCATGTGTATGTATACACGATACATATACCAAAAATGTATTTTAATTTTTTTTGTCTGTCTGTCTGTTTGTTCCGGGTAATCTCTGGAACGGCTGGACGGATTTTGGCGGGATTTTCACTGGCAGGTAGCTGATGATCCAGGGAGTAACTTAGGCAATTTTTTTTTAGACTAAGTTTGTTCCGCGGCATTACTCGCGGTACAACAATAACCGCGGGTAACACCGCGGGGTTCAGCTAGTCTTAAATAAACACCGAAATTTTTTATTTCTGCAAGATAGAAATCATAAAAATATAAATGTGGAAGGATTTATGAGAAATCAACATGTTTCTATTTTAAAAAGACACTTTTATGTGATTGCTCTTCATAAAAAATACGACCAGCATAATTCCGTCTTCAGAATAAAGTGTGCTTGTATAAGAAGGTGGCTTTTTACAAAGTTGGATGAATAAAACCTAACTCTGTAGTTTAATTTAGTTTCGCATCGTTCATTTTACATATTTACCTTTACTCGCAAGCTGAGGTGTGCCCGCTAAGGTGCTAATCGAGCATATACTGCCGCATAATATCTGGTATATGAAAGTCAGATACACAAGGTATTATGACAAAACTTGTGTGTGCAAATAACAGAAATACATAAAAATCAAAAAAAGTTTTTATTTCACGCAAGCCTATTCAGGCACTTTCGAAACATAATACTGTGTCTAGTTATATTTTCAATTTGTTGCAAAACAGTAAAATTTTACCTGAGACTTCCCGAGTGTCATATTTCGGTGTGTTCGTGGTGTTGATCCTGGTGTACAGGAGTTGAAGTGGTAGATTTGTCGGCGGAATTAGTCTCATACTGACTATAGTTGCGCGGTTTCAAAATGGCATTCCTATGGAGAAGAACCTGCATAAGTTACTTTAAAAAACAAAACACAAAATGTTTGTACATTATTATTTACTTATGCAATATCAACGTAAAATAGAAAACTATTTTGAAATCATGGAAGAGTAAAAGGTAAAAATAAAAAAAGGTTTATAATGTTCATAAATGTAAAAAGCATAAAGCACCAGTAATTAAACATAAGACAAAACGAATGCAATGACGAATGTACATAAATGATGCTTAAAATTGTCAATGGCAGTAACTTTCCAAACAAAGGGCTATCTGGAAGTTAAGCTTTTGTACTAAAAAAATGTTCCGATCTACTAAAGATCTCACAAATGTCACAAAAAGAATTTCCGTAAAAAAAGTACATATTACTAAAGCTTGCAGAATATCGATTAATGTTCGGTCACAATATGCTATAATTACATTACAGTTAACGTTGAATATATTTTAATACTTACTGGGAAAATATATTTTATGACATTTGTGTGATCGAGAGTAGATCGAAATTTAATTATGGACGAATTTTTATTACAACAATTTAATTTTGGGTAGTAATTGGTTGGCGTTGTGTATAATACTGTTGCCGTTTTAGTTCGTATTTACATGAACTGAAAAACATTGCTGTATTACAGTCCAAGCTACTTCTCCCGTTGCATTGGATGTCCCTCTACTATTTTTTACTTCAACCATACTTTTTCTAGTTAACTTAAAAGAGGTCAATTTAAACAGTAAACGTTTAGGTTATCTCACCGGTATAAATAATAAATGTTTACGATAACATAACAGTAACGTTATGTTTTATGTATGTATTAACTTATCATGTTTACCAAAAAAAGATTTATGTGGGCTGTTCAGAATTATCATAATGGGATTGAATATGAAAGGCAATTGGGTTTGCTATCCGAATTCATATGAGTTTTTCCAACCGTTGTCCGGGATTCCTGATGGTACCGATCGCTTCCCTATTTCCTGTATCGATATTTTATTGCATGCAATATTTCTGTACGATGAGGCGACTGCCGCCCGACCGATTGGATATCGAGATCGAGTATCGAACATACCGATATTTGATTACTTTCAGATTTTATCTGCTTTGTTTTTTCATAACATATTTTTCCAAAGTAGTAGTGGCTTATTTAAATACATTTTTTTTAAATTATAGTTAACATTGGGATTCTAATATGTAATCAACTAGTTGTAGCCCGCGGCTCCGCCCGCGTTTACTTAAGGTATTGCGGCAAATAGTAGCCTATGTGTTATTCTGATATAAGCTATATTACTGTAAAGTTTCATCCAAATCCATTCAGTAGTTTTTGCGTGAAAGAGTAACAAACATCCATCCATCCATCCATCCATCCATACTTACAAACTTTCGCGTTTATAATATTATTAGGATTAACAAATTACTTATGTAACTTAAACTGTCAAGCTTTATAATTCTTTTTTTTTTCTATGGTGCTAATGGGAATGGAATGGATATATTATTCGATTACAAGCACTTACAATTAACACTATTTTGTCACTATTCTTGGGGCTATAAAGAAATATAAATTCATGCATACATGTTTTGTATTTTACCAGCTAATACTCGTGTATGTAACCGGAGACATCCGAATATATTATTCTGATACGTCACACAAAGCAAAAATATACAAATAAACCTTATCTTAACTACCGCCATACTTTGTGACACTCCGGAAGGCGTACAATACTTTCCATACAAAGTAGCAATCACCTTTTTCCCCCTTTTACTCGTGTTAGCGAAATAATGCAAAGTTCCCGGGTAGCCGAAAAAGTTTACGTTTTTCGTGCAAAATTTATAGGCTATAAAGAGTGACGTTCGAACCACGGAAGCATAAAAGATGCTTAAAGGGTCAACCCACGGGAACTTTATAGACTCAACTTTCAAACTAGATCTGTGTCACGACACGATAGTTTTGTTTGTTTTAATATAAACTTTTCTTATTATTACCTTATTATGATCTTCTTTCTCTAGTAAACGACACGAAACTCGTAATAGAAACTTAGCTAAATGTTTAACAACAAAAGTTTAACTGGAACTTTCTGCTACTATGTCCTTTGGGATTACAACTAAAAAGAAGTGTCGTGAAATAGAAAATTTATTTAATCAACGTGTCATTTTGTTTTAAAGATAGTATGTAGGCAATGAAATGTATTTTTTAACACATGATGACAGTGATTAAATATACATTATTTAAACAAATAAATATTTTGGACGTTACACACAACGCCATCTAGTCCCAAGCTAAGCAGAGCTTGTGTTTTACATACTAAACAACTGATATAAATACATAACATTCTCTTTTTTGTTGTTGTAAATATATACATATTAAACACAATAAGCATCCAAACTCCGAAACAAATATTTGTACATCGTAAAACAAATGGTCTCATTCTCGGAACTCTTTTTACGAAGTTTCTAGGACTGGGACAAAAATTCTTCACTTGTGACTTCTAATACTCCTTGTTACAATTGTCAATGAGCGGCGGTAGTTCCCATTATGTGATCACACTAGGGTATACATATCTGCTCTAGAACAGGGAGCAATATACAAACAGTTATAAGAGCTACAAAAAATTTATGTTACTTTAAAATTTAAAATGATTTGAAACATATTTTAAGGCTACTTAAAATAAAATAAAACTATAACTGCATGACCTTATTTTGTTTCAACTCAATTATTACGGTATTAAAAAAACATAAAATAAATTAGATCTAAAAGAATAACAGCAAAAACACTATTACTCATGTAAAATATAACAATATCACAATTAACATATAATTCAAAAGACTACTATAATTTTAACTGGAACAGGTCCCAGTCCAATTATTTAACAACGACCGTAAAAATACACTGGTACACATTAAAAGTACAAAAAAGCATCATACATTTCGAAGGAAGCCGCCTGCCATCGAAACACAAGAATATTTATATTATGTTCTTTGTTAACATGCAAACCAGCGGACGGTAAATAGAATTGGGAGCTTTTAATTCTGTGAGTATTAAGGGTTAAATCCACCACCAGTTGCAAGCGCACGGTTGTTGGCACAGATCCAAATTATTTTAAAAGAAACCCGGTAACGATCTCATTTCATAGGATCACGGGATATTACTGTTTGCATTTTTTACATTTCGTACCGAATATTCGAAAATGGAATGTCTTTTTTGTATTTCTTTGGTTCTTCTATAAACAAGACATTAGACAAAGTGGGTTATTTTAAAAATACATCACTTTTTGAGTTTATTTTTAATAACTAAATTTAAACAAAGCGGAACTTTTATTAAAATACTTCTAAAAACTCAAGTTCTCTGTTAAATACTGGTAGAATTTTAAATTAAACTTTGAAGTGGAACATAATATCAAAACTAATACTAAGTGAAAATTAATAAGCACTTTGCAAATATGAACAAAGGGGAATAGCTCCGATATGAAAAAAGTTATCCACACATTTGCATACTTTTTGCACATTGGATTTTTATTGGATTTTTAGGAAACAAATGCAATCATAAACAGCGCTAATAAACCAGCGTTTCTCGGCTTTTATTTTTATTAAAACTCCAAACAATTACGTGAGTTAAAGCATTTTTTTTTATTAAAGGTTACTTTAAGATTGAAAGAAAGACATTGTCTTTCGGAAATACATTGTTTTATTTGTCAAGTTGAAGTTTACAACGGATTAAACACTTGGACGGGATATACTTCCGATAGTAGTTCAACTTCCTTAATTGTTATTGATATAATAAAGCATTGTTTGTTAATTAGTACCATCTTTACTGTTGAGTCAATATTCATTTCATATTTAATGCAGGAATGTAACTATTTTAAATGATTTAATAATTACATCAATTTTGATTTGTTTGAAATATTTGTTTCTGCTACTTTCACTTCTGAATTTGTTTCGTGTTTATTGACTTAGGTTGAATTGTTTTCAACCTAAGTCAATAAACGTCGATTTGGTGATTCGATACTTTTATACCGTCTAAGTTTAATCTTCCAATAAATTTAACTAGGTGACCGGTAAATTCGTATGTGTCTCCTAGTGTTATCAGCGTAAGCAAATTAGATTACCCTAAAAAGGTTAAAGTGAGCCAACTCGAAAAGACAGGTATATGATGTCGCTGACATTTTTATGAAATTTTAGACAAGAACAATTATAAATATTGCGGAACTTAAAGGGTTAGAACTCTAAAAAGGAATAATTTTCCCCTCTATTTAAATAATTTTTCATTGAGACTCTGCTTCTATAGATCTTAACGTGATGTTGCACAGCCTATTGCCTTCTTCGATGTATGGGCAAACTAAAAACGATATTTAACTTTTTTTTTCAATTTGGACTAGTAAAATTAATAATGAATAATAATATTAATTGGCCAATTTACTAAGAGCCATATTAAAACTTATGTTTCACTCAGATAAAAAAAATCTTTCCATCCCTCGAGTACAATAGTTTTTAATAAATCATTTGTACTTCTGCGTGCCTTTTACAATCTTCCATGCAAACTTTTTGATGATTAATAGGTAGGTACTTTATCTTTGGGAAAAGGCAGACTAAGCTCTAAATATGCGTAATATTATGAACTAGGTTATAAGATATATTGGTGAAATGAAAAACTCTGACCTTACATTAACATAAATTTTGCTTTATACCTATATCTCTACAAGTACCATTACAATGTAGGATTGAGTTCACTGCAGAAACAATTCTATAGCAGCAATGGTGTTAGCACTATGATCAAACTTAACAGTAAAGAAGTTCTCACCTTTAAGTGACAATTTGTTTATTACATGCACTACTCACTAAGAGTTAAATTCGTGAAATTACACTTGTGGGCAACACATTGTTAGCACTTTATACAAATGGCTAGACACTAGAGCAAGCATTAAGCACATAACGTTCATATATTCTATACCATTTGTTAAAGTAATGTTGGAGAAATTACCCTGTCCCACTTTATCTCACTCATTATGGTAAACACGGTCTGTGCGATATAATTACGAGGTAATTTATTATTGCGGTATCACAAAACACGCCATCCATTACAATTAAGATATTTTTATTCGAAGTTTCCACGCGAACTTATTAGTTTGAATAATGATTCAATCTTTAATTTTCATTTCTTCATGTTTGGTTTTGTTTTTTACAAGTTCTCTAGGTACATGTATTATTGTCGTCGTTTCAGTCATAGGACGTCTACTGCCAGATTATACTCAAGAACTTTCACCTCAACTTTGGACTTAAAGTTTTAGTTGGATGTACAATGTACATTATGTAAAATTCTGTAAGCTTTCAATGCATCCCATTCACTAATTTAACATCAGAATCGGTATGCTGTAAGCAGAAATATATGCACAAATTATTTTATCTGTAAATAAAAAAAGAGAAGTTGATTTAAACGTTGCACAGTAAATTGTAATTGTAACCACAAGTTGTAACTCAGTTCTACATAAACAATAAATATTGGCAGACTATAAGTATTTGAAAGGATTTTTAACATAATGTGAAAAAATCTCAATATAATAATAAACACTAAAATAAAAATATTCTAGCTTAAGAACCCTTAAACAATAATAATACAATTGTAATAAGACTCGTAGATATTATTTATTAAATTAACGAACATAAAGTTTTCAAATCACTATTAATGTTAAAGATTCGTATTTTGCCATGAGTGGTCGTTTTCAATACGAGTACGAGTACGAATGTAGGAGAATGAATTATACCTTATCCTTTGTCTTGTTCTGAACATATCTGGTTAATTGACCACTACGAGAGAGGACGTGACATTGCATCAACTTTTACTTTAAGTAATAGTTAAGTACCGTATGATACTTTGGTTTAAATATGGTAATAAAGGACAGAGCATGACTGTGTTTACTCTAAGCATAAATTAATGCAATTATAGGGTGCAATAACTTTTAAATTTTCGTTTTTAAATATAAATATGAATGGGAGAGGTTGTGTGCAGCGGTGGACTGCAACAGGCTGATGATAATGATGAATATGAATATTTTCATAACCACTAATCCAGTATATAAAATTCTCGTGTCGCGGTGTTTGCTACCAAACTCCTCCGAAACGGCTGGACTGATTTTTATGATTTTTTTTGTGCATATCGGATCACATGTCCCTCCAACATAAAGGGTTCCTCCGACCAGGCGAGGTGATCATGCCTGGCGGGCCACTGCCCAGCGGTTGATGTTGGATATTGTGTATATGCTGCAATAGTTGTCACTAGTGTCATTTTAAAACTAACGAGATACATTTAATCTGTGAATTTAATATTTTCAATGAAGTATTTATTTATGTTTATTGCACTTATTTTTTACACAGCAAAGTGAATTGAAATACATTCTTTAAAGATGGCATTTATTGATAAAATAGTGAAATCGTAAACAAAAGACAGCTATATTATAAATACGAAAATATCAATGTTTTATTTTCCTACGATGCAATAACTGCTTGGCTGCAGAATAGAGAACTGTCAGTAACAAGCGATGTGACGAGTCAACGACAGTGATAATGTTCCAGCAATTGTTTTTTGTTTTTGAAGTAGGTAAAATTGAGAGTTTTTTCTTTACTTTATTCATAATGCTCGATAACATATCACGAATATTAATTTATAGAATGCTAAAATAGACTGCACAATAGGCAAAGTTCCCCTAAATCAATTTCTGTTGTGTAAAATATGAATTATTATGTGAAGTGTGTTTTACTTTTCAAAACCGATTAAATGCGGATACGTATATTTTCTCAGCCAATTACATCCTTATAGCAAAGAACTTATAATAATGCTCAGCTTCGAAATAAATAATTGACGGCACGGATGGCCGAAGAGATTTAAGGGGTCACCTCGTCGCTTTCTACTTCGCTGAGTGTTGTGGGTTCATACCACACATGGGAATTGTCAAACACTCAAGCAATTCGTGGATTACACAAAGTATTGACTTTGTGTAATCCACGGATTACTTGAGTGTTTTTTCTGTAATTCCGGGTGTTCCTTGTGTCAGTTTTATTTATATTGAAAAAGTCCTTTACTACAAGGTACCTTCAAAAATATTCAAGAAATGACATGACAAATTTTGTTAATTTTTATTTTAATAAATACTTACGGCAATGATAACTCACACAGAATAAAAACAAAAGAGAATCCATTGTGGTCCCATAGCAAAATGACATGGTAGATGTGAATATGTCATTCGCAACGTCTTAGGTACTTGGGTTTGTTCAATCTCGTTCGTAAACCAAATAAAACGCTTACTGTGCGAATGTCACAAAATTGATTAACTTTGACTCACTTGAATAAATGATTAATGGCTCTCACTATTGAGTGGGAAACTCTGGCTTTTTGCAAGCGCATGTCGCTTTACGCCAGCTTGCGAGATAGTGTTATCTAGATCTATCATATTTTGCGTTTGAAGTGGTCCGATTTAAACACTTAATTATACCAGAAAGTAAAATTTAACACCTAAATTCCTACGCACTCGGGTTTAATTTTTAGGGAGTGAATGAAGTAGGTATTATAAAAATATTCATCATATAGACAATTTTCATGTACCTACGTAGATATTTTTTCTCTATGGCAGTTCATGATAAAGGCGATAGCGGCTTCATCATGAAAAGAGCTCTAAAGAGCTCTTCCAACTGGTCCCCCATTCTCCCTTCCTCTACAGGACAACACGTGCCGGCCCTGGAAGTCACCGCTTCAGAGTGGTTGACATACGATCTCATACTCATCGCTTCGGTTCTTCCTTCTTGAGCCAAACGGTTAAAACCTAGAAATACCGACCAGCGCACGTGTTTTACTCCCATTATGATCCCGGGACTTTTAAGCGGGGCGTGAGAAACCATCTCAATAGGCCGCCATAGTGTTGGTGACCATGCTGCATTATCCTTATTCGCATTGAGGATGGTGGCCACCACTCCTAGTTTCTGCTCACGCTTTCCATTAGGCAGAATAGAGTCATTTTGGCAGCTCAAACAAAAAAAATAAACATGTGATGTGATGTGTGTGTGTAGGCTACCCATAACTTTCACAAAAGTTCACTTTAAGACGAATACTTTCAACTAAATTTCTCTAAAAGCATACCGAAATTCTTTATCTTTTGCAATACTAGTATTTCAAAAAGCTAATATTCAAAGTAGAAGCACATGAAACTTATACATAAAATCTTATTTCGGTTATAAATAAGTCCGTACCTCGCCCAACTTTTACATGAGATAGCACTTCGGTTAAACTTACTCATAAAGTACACCTTACCGAATATTTGGTTCTTACTGTTACCGGATTCTTTAAGGCATAGACGTTAATATTATTCATATTTATTTCACTGGGTTCCGTGTCTTTACGCAGTCACGTCACGACTTGAACTTTTTCAATAAAACACCCCAAGAGATAGGAACATTTGGAAGTGTGGTCACGCACCGCACCAAGCGATTTTATAACTTTATCACAGTTATGCACCGATACCTGCTTCTGTTGAGTTGAAAAGCGAACGGACTAAGATTTTTACATTGAAATTGCTTCATTACTGGTCATCGATACCGTCGGTATCTTTTGATATTTGGTAGAGTATTTGGTTTATACGTCTTGGGTATAAATAATATATTGTATCCAATCATCTTGAGAATTTAACTTTGGATACCATTCCATCTTACTTAATAAATATTCTATACGTGATTCTATAATCAGCATTGCCTGCTAGCTTTAGTAGCAACTATTTTTGTAGAAATACCTATGGAGGCTCAAAGAAGGTTTTATTAGAAGGAAGGAATTTATCTACTGATTACATAAGTAAATTATATCAAAACGAGTATTATATATCTTGTCTGCTTTATGTTATTAGATGTCTAAAAAGAACTTTAGATTGGGTTCGATACCGGCGTTCTTAATATGCAAAGGTACAACTGAAAGCTAATTTTGAGAGGGACTAAGCCCTATCGAATTAAGAAGAAGAAAATTATAATATACTATGTAATTTACACTCTTATTGTCGGCACTTGATGAAAATTGTTAAAATACATTCTAGAATTAAATGAATGTAAACAACTTTCAAATAACTAGTAACCTTTGATAATGCCATAGAGCGAATCGGTCAGGATCGAAGTGCAATAAAATAATGGAATAAGTACAATTGAGTTTAATTTCAAAAAATGCTTTCCTAATGAGAATTGAATTAAATTTAATAATTTGCAAATCTGCCAGTGAAAGTCCCGTCAAAATCAGTCCAGTCGTTCCAGAGATTAGCCGGAACAAACAGACAGACAGATAGAAATTGTAAAAAATGTTATTTTGGTATATGTGTATGTGTATCCCTCCACACCGTATTCGGTGATGGCGACTCCCTCCTGTTCACCCTGGGTTCTTCCTTTGATGGGCTCTGATGTGGCTAGCAAAACCAAACCTAGTTTTGAAGATCCGGTTGCATTGCGCACAGTAGAGCTGGCCGTCCGAGTTAAAGGTATAGTTGTACAATATCTTGGGCCTGGTTTTGCGCTTTTGACGCTTTGCGTCAAGATCCTTCACACGGGTAGTCTCGAACCTTTCGACGCCCGTGGCGACTGTCTTTCGCCACTCGGGTCTGAGACCAGCAATCTGCTCCCAAAAATATGTTGGTATGTCACACGCGAGGAGGTTACGCTTAAGGACGTCTTTGTAACGGAGGTATTGGCCGCCTTGTCTGCGTTTTCCATAGGATAGCTCGGAGTAGAAGATTGCTTTTGGCAATCTGTTATCGCACATGCGTGATACGTGGCCAGTCCATCTCAACTGCTGCTTCATTATAAGTGCTTCCACACCGGGCAGACTTGCCCGACGCAAAATCTCTGTGTTTGGAATACGGTCCTGCCACTTAATGCGCAGAATGGACCTCAGACATTTAAGATGAAAATTGTCCAGCCTCTTGATATCCGCCCTGTAGCAACCATGTCTCTGCAGCATATAGTAGTATAGGCAATACAATGGCTTCATAGACCCGTATTTTGGTCTGCAATCTAATGTCATGTGAGTTCCAGACACGTGCCCTTAGTCTCCCGAAGGCCGCAGCAGCACTTGCTATTCTGGCTGGTATCTCTGCCGCCAAAGTGTTGTCGTTCCTAATGCGACTGCCGAGGTATTTGAAGTGAGGTACTTCTTCCAGTGCAGTATTGTTCAGGTAGATACTGGAGCGATTCTCAATGCTACCCCTAGGGGGTTGCTTTAGTACTTGAGTCTTACTAGTACTGATGACCAAACCAAACCTGCGGCACGATGTGTGCAGGGAGTTCACATAACCTTGCAAGGACTCCATGGAATCAGCCATAAGTCAAACGTCATCGGCATACAAGATGTCCAGTATACTCAGCCTTTTAGTGTGTCGCTTAGACCTAAGCCGCGAGATGGTATATGTGCCATGTATAGGTAGATGAAATAAATCGATTTGGATTTTTCGTATAGACGACGATTGGTATAGACGAAATAGAAACTTATATCGATTAATCGATATAAGTTTCTATTTGCGACTCGAAAGAACAGGTACTTATAATACAAGCTGAGCCCCGCGGTGTTACCCGCGTTACTATAGTAATCGCTGGCAACGAGCGCGGGGCGAAAAATGTAAAAACTAGCCCAAATTACCCCTTTTACATTATAAACATCTGCCAATGAAACTTCCGTTAAAATCGGTCCAGCCGTTCCAGAGATTTTTCGAAACAAAAACATAGACAGACAAAAAATTTAAAATGCTTTTTTATATGAGTATCGAACACACTTTCATATAAATTATGTGAAATGCTGTTTGTTTGAAATTACTAACAGACAATTCCATTTTATTAATTCACATCACAAGCAGCCTGTTAAAAGCCCTTTAGGCAGTCACTCGACAAATCTTTCATCACCAATCGCTAACATCAACACATAAATAGACACATTTATTCAATACAAATGCTCATTAAAGCAGAAATTATAGCAACCATTCATCATGTAAGTACAGCTTCCTTGAAGCGAATGCATTCCGCCTGTCAACATAGTGACATGAAAATCGTCTTTAAAGACACTCTGCCACACCCACAAACTAGCTAAGATCACCGGTTAATATTTATAAGTGCAATAACGCCTTAATATCTATTCATAAGTGAAAATTATTATGCTAATAGTGGCAAGAGGGCGGGTGGTACGTTCAACGAAGCCGACCAGAGCCTTAATTGCTGGTCCACGGCTAATATATTTCTGTGATGATAGACACTGCTTTGTATCACTTTTACGATTAAGTAATTTCTATGAGATAATTTTATTAATACAGGTATGTAGAATATTAGATAATTCTTGTTTGGTTCGTACACGTAGTTTGGACTGCTCTCAAGTCAGTACTTTTTAAAGCTTCCAAGTTTCTTTTAGCTCTTAGAACTTTTATATTTTTGTTTTTAATTTATTTCAAATTATTATTCCAAGTTTGAACCAGCTTTCTATTGAAAGTAGCATTATTTTTGAATGTACAGAATGTAAGTCCATATTAACCCGAAAAATGATTAACGCGGTATTGGATATACAATCGGCAAATGATAGCAAAAGCTAGACAGTAATAAAAATATATTATGTTGACTATAATTAAAGTAAACAATCTATGCAAAATAAATTTGATGTTTTATTTTACTGGCGACATATTACCTTCCATATTTAGTGAGCCATTCACGTCAACCCGTCACAGGATAACCGTTGCTGCAAAGCGTCATTCATCACGTGATTAAAGCAGGCACAAATATCGCTTCCGTATTAACCCCCAAACATACGTCATCATTCGTGCAATGGTTATTAAATATTCATTTTCATAAACAACACAGTACAAAAAGCAGCACCATGTATGTCGACGTTTCAATGATTTACGTTCGTTGCTTTTATTTAATCATTTTATTTTATTCGACTAACGGAATACGGGTACTTTTTTCTCCCTTCTGTGTTTTTCGGTGTCCAAAGGCAGAGAAAAAAATAATAAGTATTTTTTTTCTATTAATATCTTCACAAATCTCATACACGTGTGATGCCAGTAGTAGTTGGAGATAACACTTATCAGACTACTGATATATCTATTCTATATATATATATATATATAAATAAATAAAATTGGAGTGGCTGTTTGTAATATTAAAATTACCGCTTTTTACTTAATGCATATGTATGTATACACGATACATATACCAAAAATGTAGTTAAAAAAAATTTTGTCTGTCTGTCTGTCTGTTTGTTCCGGGTAATCTCTGGAACGGCTGGACGGATTTCGACGGGACTTTCACTGGCAGGTAGCTGATGATCCGGGGAGTAACTTAGGCTACTTTTTTTAGACTAACTTTGTCCCGCGGCGTTACTCGCGGTACAACATTAACCGCGGGTAACACCGCGGGGTTCAGCTAGTTACTTATATATTTCTAAACACATATTATGTATAAATAAATACACGAACACCAAGACACAGAACAAATAAATGACTCATCACACAATATTTGTTCTTGGCGGAAATGTAACGCACTACCTCTTAGGACTACTATCAGTAGCACTAAACAAACTCGCAAGTTAAGTGAAAACCAATTATCTTATTCCTATTTTCAATAAATAAAATACTTGAGATTTATTGTTCAATCGAGTTAAATCTAAAAAAGGAGGTTTTACACTAAGATATATTGTATATACTGATAGATAACCAACAGACTAAAATATACAAAATTTACGATGAAATAAATCCATTGCATATCAATAAATTATTAACTTCAAACAACATTGTAACGCAATCGTTTGATCGACTAACAGTAAGTAAATGTTTTCAGTGACCAAGAAATATTAATATTAATGTAAATAAATACTGGTTCTAGACTGTCCTACTAAAAGTGGTAAATTCCTTGGTGACCATTGGTCGATATAATAATTATTAGAATTTACAACATTGGCTTTGCTAATCACAGTTTAAACTGATATCTGGTACAACACTAATGCTAAGTCTAGGATATCAAAGTCAGCCGTGGCGCCGCCGCCCACGGTCTTGTCTCGACGGCCAGCCCGCGCAATTGCAGGTCTTCTTACCTATATAGTATATATAAGTATATGTACTACTTACAACGCCTGGGAACAAACTTTGCAACCTGCTGCGCGTGGGACGACACTTAATAGCCTTTTAATTTTCAACACGCGCCCATCAACGCGATAGATAGTAATGGTCCGTAATACTATGCTTGCTTATCCATTGATCGTTTCAGATGTTATTTTTTTTTTAAACATAATGAGCATATGAAGATATAAATTAGTTATTGTAGTGTAACGGTCTTAAATACTTCGAGAGAATCACTTGTCAACTATCTATTGTATCTTGTCTTTTGTACTTTACATAGAAATTCGGTTATGAAAATTGATGCGTGCAGAAATAGGAATTAAGCCAGCGAAAATCCCACAAAATTTTGAAATCATACTTTCTGATCACAAGATTTAATATCGGGTGTGACAATAATTTTTGTTGTTAACACGTTTGCGCCGTTCCCAATAACAGCATTCCTTTGACAATAGAATACCTTATTATTCCTTCAATGGTTATTTTATTACTGGTGTTTAATGAAATATTACCTTGACGATTGGACATTTAACCGCTTAGTGGATCTTCTAAATATAAACAGGGATCGTATTCTATCTAAATAGCGCACATTAAATATCGGTTGCTCTGCTAAATCACGTTGACGTACGTGATTAATCTTCGGAGTAGAATGCTTGTCGTTAGACGGGCAATAAAGAGATAACAAAATAAATCAAACTGCTATAAATATGGGCGGGATGAACGATCAGTCCTAGAACTGTCCGATTCGATAGATATTTACGGATTTTTTTATGGAACTTGATTCAACTAAACGTGGGACAAATAAACATAAAAGTGCTGTAGTTATAAATTGAGTTTATTGTTTTATGGAAACCGGTTAAGTTCGAGATGTATGATAACAGTTTATAACGAGTCCTATTATATTAAATTAAATTCAATTCAAAGGTCAATTTAGGTGAATCGTAAACGAAATTGTATTGTCGCTCTGAATAACTAATCAATAGAAAGTTTGTAGATGAATTGGCAAAATATAGTAGCTGGTTACATTTCGATTGTACGATAACATTTAAAAGCAAACTAACATTGAATGTAGTCAAAGATGAAATGCGCTATGGGGAACAAAAGAAAATATATTTTTTTTTTTACAAAACACGAAACAAACTTACATTAATATTGACAGTTTATGCTCAAATCTCAATGACTGCAAAGTTCTTAATGGATTTGTGTAATAACTTCTGCTGAAAAGGTTAATTCTAGGTAAAATAAGTTAGGTATGCTGGCTCAAAACAAGGTTTTCTTTACTAATTTGTGAAAAATATGTCCTTTAACCTTTATCACTATTAAATATTTTAAAAATACTTAAAAAATAACAGAATGTAATTTTCCGGAATGTGTATAAGCATCTGAAGAGTTAGTAAACGAAGGATTTTTTAATTACATGCCTATGTACAGACTACCTATTAATATAACAACACAATATCAACACGAATGTAAAGTTACTGCCCTGATTACGATTCCTATTCATACAAATACGATCAGGAATCAATCCCAAAGTTAACAAAAATCTAAATGTGATAAAGGAGAAAATGTTAAACATACAACTTTAATATTAAAGAGAACTGCTTCAGAAACTAATACGGTACATTAGGGCTGTACACAATAAAACAATTCAATGTGGATGCTGTCTTCAGTTATTATAAACCATATTTCAGGAGTGGGGCTACAGAGCAAAAGTGCAATATCCGACTGAGGCCATAACTGTCAACAGTGGAATGAATCACTGTGATATAAATTGTAGTTTGGACAGCACCGTGCTCCAACACCGTGCAGTCCCACCCCGATTTTATTTTATTGCTATCACTGTGGGAGAAATGCTAAACTGTCTATTTGTTTAGTTATATTATAGTGTGATAACTACCACCTGTCAACTGGTTACTTCTGAGGCATGTTTTTGTATAAATTGTATCGTAAAAATAATACTCTACCTACATAGTCCTTTCTACGCAGTATTTATATTTGACTTAAATGTATGTTGAAGTTGTATATCGAACTTGTTATCTATAAAATAATAGCCTCGTTGGTCTAGCGGTTAGCGTATGTGACTGCCGATAAAACGGTCTTTGGTTCAATTCCCGGGTCGGGACACAAGGTGTCATAGAGTTTTTATAATCATAGAATTGCTTAATAACAGCCCGGAGATTAGAAGTTGGGGTCTGATCCCCCGTGCTTTAGAAAACACGTAAATCCGTCAGTCCTATGCCTGATATTTCACCTTTGCGTCCTATAAGATTACGAGAGTGAGAAAAATAGAGAGTGTATCTGCCTGTCCTTGCTCACACACTTTTTTTACTATTTAGTATCTGCTATATATCTGGTTGGTCTCGTCAGTTTGTGACTTTGAGTTTGATTGACGTTGTCCGAGGGAGTAATATCTGGATCTACTGAACCGATTTTGAATTTTTTTTACCAATAAATGGCTACGTTATTTGTGAGTGACATAGGATATATAATAATCCGAAAAGTGGAAATCCTAATTCATGGTAGCCGGATTTGCAAAGTAAGTCGGACAAAAATATGTTTACCGCCATCGAAGTGGGCACGGGTCAGCTGGTAAAAGTATAAATACAACTGAAAACGTTGAATACGCTAATTTTAAAAAAAAGTAACTGACAAAAAAAATTAAATCAAACATTTTGGTCGTAAAGTTCCATTAAAAATGCGTGCAAAAATTACATGGAAATTTAAACCCTGTTTTTGAGTCAAATCTCCAATGTAAGCACTTTTTTTTTTGTTAAGATTTTCGTTTCTTTTTATCATTTTAATATAATAAGAAACAAAATGAATTATAATACAATTAATTCAAAGATAAAAAATTATTGTTTACAATACTTTTTCTACTTATGGAAGATCGTGTATTTAAAAGGGTCAATGACCTTTTTCTCGATAAGCTCTTGTTTATACTCCAGTGTAACCCTTAATTTTAGAGCTCAGGATCAGTGTTAGCAGCGTATATTCTTAAGAAAATAAAATCAACAATTTATAAGAGAGATTGAGACAGATTGAAACCCAATATTTATTCTTCTAATATCATAATAAAGATATTTTTATAAAATGGTTGACACGCATGACTTGCATCAATTGGTGCGACTTTAAAACCTTTTTATGTGAACACACAGTTCGGAAATTAGACAAACATAGTCGACGACAGGAAGCGGATCTCAAACAAGCGTGACGCTGTCATTGAGAGCAGCTGAGATGATGGATCTAAAATGGCGTCCGAAGATTAGCTTGACAGTAGCACACTTTCTAATAGCGTATGTGTAAGCAATGATTAATTATGGTGTGCTAGGTCAGGATAGACTTTATCTAAATTATTTCCAGATAATAAGCTTCGTTACTAAATCCTTTTTTTTTTTTTTTTACATGTGGAAACCCCCTCGGGCCGTCACCCCGCCGGGGTTTGCGGCGGGGCGGTGTGTTGGAATCGAACCGACTAAAACCACACGGTGTGCCACTCTGCGCCTGAGAGAGGGAGAGATCCGGGAACTGCTGTAGTAAGACCTCCGGACCAGTAAGACCTCCGGACCTTCGTTACTAAATCCTATCATAACGTGTAGAAGTACAGAAGGTTCCGAGTCTGAATTTTTAACAAACTAAAAAATCGCTACCATGTAGGAAGAAGTAAACAGGTTGAATGATGTTTTGAATTCACAAACTTAGTGCACGCCATGAGTGCACGCGATGTTCTAAATTCAATTTTCTTTATCCTCTAGCGGATAAAAACTGATAAAAACGGCTTTTGCACTCAGATACCAAAGAGCAAAAATACTCTTTCCGAGATGGGGGGATGAAAAATTACATAAACCACAGATTTCAATTTGGTTTCGGAATCATCATTGTAATACCTATATCTCCACTAATATATATTACTTCACAATTTTACATGACAACAAAATATGTTTCGATTTAAGGATTGTCCATGAAAGGTATATTACAAATTGTACAAATGTTGTTCCTTTTGGAGTGAGAGAAACTTATATAACACACACATAAGATCTGATCAGAGGGCACAGATACACATTTCCTTTAGTATTATTTCTATGTGATACTATATAACTCTCTGTTATCTGTGTGAAATTTATACACTAGAAGTTAAAAGATGTTACGAACAAACCTATCGGTGTCGTGATTTAAAACTTCGAATATTCAAAAGCTACTAACATCATCAATCATGACTCCAAATCATTATTAAAGAAATACAGCAGCTTCAATAAATCACAAAAACTAGGTCAATATCTCAAATAACATAAAACAATCGTCCCAATCCGGTATCAAAGGTAAACGGAGATCCGCTTATTATTGTTTTAGATCTATCTATTCCGGGTATAGGACCACCCACAATTTGTAGACTGTTATTTTAGGTTCGTACATAATTGAGTTGTTGCAACCGTGGCGAACGACGACCCTTGCGACACGCATAATGCGATGTTTTACATGAATCAGATGGCGGCCGTTAGCAATGACACTGAAAATTTACAGGAAATTGTGTTGATAAAATAGCATAAGGATTAAGTGTACAGTTGGTTTTTCAAAGGTAGGATAGGATCTCGTAACTATGCTCTAGGGTGGGGTTAAAAGACCTGGCATGTTGTATGATCACACTTAAGTATTATTTTATGGAATGCACACTATTAATATAATTTAAATAACGGTAGTCCACTGTCCGATGTGTCAGAGCATTAGAAAAATGGTATTCCGAGCCTAGTCGATCTATTATTCAAATTAAATCGAATCTATCGAATTCTATCTATATTTTTGTAAGAACTGAAAAACAACTAATAAAACAAGTGTGTACAACTTCTCGTTAAGATTTAATATTCATCCAACCTTCACTGTAGTTAAGTTATACTCAAAAACTGTGTATTACAATTAAATTAAAGTAACCTGAGTTCCCTTTAAACGCAATCTTAAGGGATCTTTTAAAGGGAACTCAGGGGTTTTTTTAATTTTTAATTAAATGTTTATTTTAAACTGTTTATATGTACACACTTATTATAATGTAGATTTTGTTAAGTTGTTAATACATATATTCTTATCGAATATTTAAGGTCAAGCTTGTTCGTTTTTATTTTACTTACTTACTGATTACAATTTTTTGTTTCTATAAGTAATATTGTTGTATATTATAGTATTATTGTCACCTTCTACTTGGATAAATTTGCTGAAATTCGGATTTTCATCCTCATTTTCTTCCCACCACATATATTTGCAGATATTGGGTATTTTCCTCACTTTTACCCCCAGAGTTTTTTCAAAGCTCAACCGATTTTCATTGAACATATTATTTTGTAATGTGCACGTGATGCGCTTTTATTTGAAACCCCACTCGATTATATTTGTAGACATTCGGTTATTCTTCCCCACTTACACCCCCCACAACTTTTAAACGACTCAACCAATTTCCATCAAACATACCTAAAAACACTCGCCCGTAACTCACCTTTCTTACAAAGAACTAAATTCAACCGCTTCATCCGTTCGCGAGGTACGGAGCCACAGACAGACAGACACGTCAAACTTATAACACTCCTCTTTTTGCGTCGGGGTTTTAAAATATTATAAAATAAAAATAATATTAGTAGTCATTGATCGTTCCATAAATATACCTAAATTTTCTATAAGAGGCATGTATTCAAATCATATGTCAATAAAACAATCTAATGTGAAAACATCTTTATGAGTAAACCTTAAGAAAGAAGTTCCAAGAAAGAGCCTTAGGCCCAGAAACAAACTTTATTCGTTTCTGGAAATTCTTTTCGGATAAGTTTCACAAATACCCTTTTATGTATCTTATCCTCATAGTCGACATATGTAGGTCCTTCTAACGTCATAAAACCAAACATTTCGCTGGGATAATGGCTCAAGCCTTCCTTTATTTCCTCCCCTAAACGAAACTGACGTGTATTGTACGAAATGATTAATAACACGTCATAATGATAGGAGGCTTTTTTGTAGCGTGTGATGATTTGTCCTGTGACATTCTTTTGATATGATGTAGGTCGAATGGAATATTGGAAGCGTCATTGTTTATTTTAAAACATTTGGTTTAGTGCGATACTGCTATTATGTTATAAAACAGCAAATGTCACTTTCCACGTATCTAACGTGGAAAGTGTACAGACGGGTCATCTGGTAGTAAGGGATTACTGACTACTAAAGTAAAATGTGCTTTTTTGAACGAACATTTATTAAATATGTCTTATTGCAATATGCCACAATTGTGACGTCACAGACTTTTCTTACTTTCGACGTTATCCTCATTACTGAAGGTCGTGATTCCCTAGTTGTAGGATGATCTTCTTAAGGGCAGTTTCTCATCACTTGTTACTCTATTGGTATCTAAGGCTGTTCGGATCTGGTCAGTCCACCTAATTAAAATTCGTCTCTTGATCTTTGGGTGTCAACCTTACCGGTTAACACTTATCTAACAACAGCAGCAAAATAGGAGTGGCAAAAAAAGCTTATTAGGCTGAAATGGACACCACATTTCGGCAAATGTAGTGTAGGATGCTCAAAGATAATGTGGAGTGACGATTAGCGCAGGATACCTGGCAGATGCTGGAAGTACGAGATCGAAAATTGATAAAAACGGGATGCAATGGGAGATGCCTATGAAATGCCTACCAATTACCAAACCTATGTCAACTGGTTTACAATAAAATTTATTATATCTAAATATCTAACAAATTGCTGTTAGATTCGTTAGATTATTAGATTTTCGCTTTAATCTTTCAATTACAAATAGAAACCTCCGACTAGAAAGCAAGAGCTTTCATTTTTATTACTAGAATAAATTTAAAACGATATTGCTAAAACTGATTAACATAAATTTTATATTATCATGGCATTAAGTGAACTTGAAAATAGCGGATTTACAAAAGATACTAACGTAAAAAGGTCTATCTCATGTACGAGATTGTATTTTTCTACTTAATTTGAAACAATATTTTCTTAGGTGCTATCTACCCTCGCTTGTCTGTTTGTTTGGTGTTGACCTTGGTGTGGAGTCAATGACGACGATATATATAAGTAATCCATACAATACTTGTTCTTATGAGGGACACGGCCTCTTATTTTCAAGGAATATTCTTAACAAATCGAATTGATTTTAGTTTTGATAGTAGTAACCCATTAATTATTGGTCGAACTGGGGTCTACGAGGTTCTCGTTCAATAGTCCTTACCTACTAGGTATATACATTTTAATCGATTAGTTCTATTGACAGTCTGTTTAAATATAATATTTATGCTCTCTCTCAGAGCGTTGACACGGGATGTTTGATTTATACGAATTGACAAGATTTCTAAGTGCTACTTGGAATGTTGAGTTTGTATAGTGTATTTGTATGCTACCATTGTAGTGTTATGTTATTGTTCGTATTTACATAACTAAACATAGCATGGAAATACTTTTACTTTTAAAGACGCAGCCTAATTTTATCACCACAATTTTCAAACAAGCATACCCATTGAGTTTGACATACGTCACGATGACAATTCTTTTTTCAAAACTAAAAAAATATATTTTAATAATGTAAAAAGCAGATCACATATCATATCAACATAGTCCTTTACCGAAAAGGAGGTTTTAGCCTACTAGATATACCACTTTCGCCAGAAGGTTTGATATAGGGTTTGTTTTAAGTATTTCTTCTCTTTCAGTTCTGTTGTCTTGTGAAATTTGCTCCATTAGTCGCCTCTTACGAGATGCATGGAATGAATAGTAGTGGTGACACTCCGTATACTTATTCCATCATGACAGAGTGTGAGTGTGCAAAAAGCAGATGGTGGATGCATTTTTATATGATACTGTAGATTACACTCGAATCGTCACTGTAAGACAGTAATCTATTGTAACGGTGGATTAGCCAGGACGGTGGCAAAAGCAACACTTTATAGTAGCACAACCTTATAATATTCTCCAATGCACATCTAGTAGAACGGTCGGAATATGAATGTTCCCGAATTATTCGAACTGAAGGTATTTTATAGCATTTGACAGGCCTGACCCAGTTTAATACTAAATTCACATATTTAGTAGATAATATCAAACATTGCTTTTCATAATTATTCTAATGGTTATTAGCATCCAATTATTATTTGATAATAGACAATTGTGAACATTACAGATTTATTATGCCGGAAGTAGGAGTAGTATGACGAAATATAAGTGGCGCCGGAAGGCGCCAAGATATTAGTATAAATCAACTATTTACTTGATTATAAAATCACCAATTGAATTATAAGGTTATAATATATAATATTGTATGCCTAGTAATTATTAAGATTTTAACGAACTACGCGTTTATACGAGGTTGGGATCGT
The DNA here is from genome assembly GCA_905220595.1 of Spilosoma lubricipeda. Lineage (NCBI taxonomy): Eukaryota > Metazoa > Arthropoda > Insecta > Lepidoptera > Erebidae > Spilosoma > Spilosoma lubricipeda. Next base: position 8,687,119 of record HG992285.1, on the reverse strand, counting down.
TACTTATAACACTATACTAATATAATAGTATAGTGTTATAAGGTTGACTGGTAGAAAATGCCATTTGGCATTAAGTCCGCCTCGTGCAAATGTAATGCAGGAAGTATTAATAAAAATAAAAATAAAATAAATAATAAAGCTGAAGAGTTTGTTTGTTTGTTTGAACGCGCTAATCTCAGGAACCGCTGGTCCGATTTGAAAAATTCTTTCGGTGCTGGATACTCCATTTATCGAGAAAGGCTATAGAGTATCTATCATCACGCTACTACTAATAGGAGCGGAGCAACAATGAAGAATGTTTAAAAAACGGGGGAAATTTTCACGCTACGGGCAATGTAAGGTGCAAACGAGGTTACGTGGATCAGCTAGTATGTTCATACAAGTCCATTAATGATAGTTGTGTCAGTTTCACAAAAATATTTACATGAAATAAATTGAATATAAACATGTGTTTTATTATTTATAGCTACTGAACTTCCATTTATGATGCCAGGCAATGACAATACTGAAATAGACTGCCGTGTCAACGAATAATACTGTTATTTCTCTGTATATTTTTAATATTGTCGAATTTCAACGCCGGGCTTCAACAAAGTGCCTTTTTTATTAAATATCTTTAACACTGTCTTACACACGTACCGTACGCATCCGACTTAGAATACAAATGACCTGATTTTTTGGTAAACATCAGTTGATTAAACAACCGCCCGAAAGTACAATATTAAAGTTGAAATGCTTCCTTTTGGAACATCGTTTCTAAGAAAATAATACGGATATTAATCGTTGAAATGTTTTCATATTGTGACCTAAATTTAGTAGAGAAATAGATCTCAATTGGCTTTAATAGAAATCAGTTAGAAGATACTTATGACGTAAGATATTTTCTCATTCGTACGTTATCGAATAAGACTTCAAGGTATTTCAATAACATTCAACCTATTGTCAAAATAATATAAAAAATCGATATATAGAAGATGTAAATCGATTTCTAGTTGTAAACCTATTCAGCAATAATGAATGATTAAATGAGATCAGGAAGCGTAGAGTTTGAACGTCCATTTTGTATGGCAAAAAAACAATAATAGTTTTCAAGCTTCCATTGATATCGATCCAATCTTCAAAAGGTAAAAAATGTTTGCAGAATTTACAATTAAGCAAACAATTAGAAGTTCTTCTTGTTGTTTGACAATATAGTCAAAATTCCAATAAAGTTATTTTTATTACAAAGCTATTATCTAACATCGTTCGGTATTTCAATTTTATTGCTTTGAACTTTCATTCTCCTTTAACGTACGCGATAACTTTCAACAAAAACGTACAGCTAAGAAATATGATATCATAGTTGTTACGAACTTGCCTATTTAACTATAACAGTTTATAAGACATTGTTAATAAAAGTAAATAACATTTCCATTCCAGAGTACAGCAAAAATTAATGTTCATTGCGTTTAAGGCAAGCGCTAAGCTTTTACGGATAGAACAAACTGCGCTGTTAAGGAGCTCGTTCGATTTTCATTGCCACTTTGCCCGGAGTGACTATGCTCTCGACTAATATAATCCTTTCGATAGTTTTAGTGTTATCTCTTTTTATATACGTATAACAGAAAAGGATGGAGATATTTGAAGCTGAGAAGCAGTGAGGTTTAGAAAATATAGTTGCATTAGCTCATGTGATCAAGCCGCTTCTTGGTGCGTCGGTATTTTATTGACTCAATCTTGGTGATACTATGAGCTTGCTCTGCGTCGTCCCCATGGGTAAAGTGCTAAGACATGGTTATATGTACGTTCATATAATTTTTCCTCGTAGCAACTAGAGCGTGGCAGAATATATAAGAACGGTATTTCAGTCAAGTTTAACCCGTGTAGAAAATATTGTACGGTATTAAAAATAAACCTACTTCAGGGTATGTATGTAACCCCATGTGTTTCTCTGGCTATATCCTAAATTGTTTGTTTGTTAAATTATCCTTTTCATAATTCAGATTATTGAATTTTTGATATTTTTATAAATGCCAAAATAAATAAACAAAAAATATAACAGAAAGATTTAAGCTTCTTAACATTTCTTCTCGACTTTCAAAGATAAATCAGTATTGACCAAAGTTTACTTTAGGAGCTTACTTTACTCCTAAGTCTATTTGTATCGCGATATTTAAACCATTATACATTGAAATATTTATACAAAATCCAAGTCCGTTATTTCTCCGGCTATGTTAACAATACAAGACAAGATATTTCCGTCAACATAATTGAGCTGACATGAGTTACATTATTGATATTAAGATTTATTTATGAATACGTCGGCAAGTGATAAAACGACATCTCACCCGACCGGTGTGTTTGTTTGTCGACAGATTTCTGCGAATGACTGCAATTAATTATGACCGATGTCGGTCGTCTGCGGGCGTCCGACGCGCGTCTTTTGTTTTTGCTCACCATTTGTAGAACAATGCAGCGCGAGTGACTTTTATCTCGTAACAAATAAACAAAAAGTCGTGTTGACTTTTTGCTGGTCTCATTCGTACCTCGCTTTGTGCCCCATTCCGTTGCGAAATTTTATCAAGCCCATACCGAAGCGGTAGTGAAGTTAAATGAATTTTACCAAGCAGAACATTTCGAACGTCCCATAAATACCAAAATACGCTAAAGCAGACAGAAGGAGCGGTTAAAAGATTTTTCACGTGGTAGGTATTATTGAGGGTTACAATTGTACTTTTCGTTGAATTGTCAATATCAACAATGAAAAAAAACAACTTACATTGATTCAAATATCACGCCATTTACAACGTGGGATTGACTCATTATTACTTTGTAGTCTTTTTATTAGAACGTTATTTATAGTGATGCTCTAATGGAAAGATCAAACGCACTCGGCAGTTAATTTTAATGTCTCGGTGTAAACGGGCACTGAGGCCCGTTAGATATAATTAGAGGCATCGGTAAAGCCTCACTATGCATTGCTCGCTGCCACCGCCCGGCCGCCCGCCGGTTGTATTTTGATCTCGTTGACATTTATTATATCACCGACATCGGCGGTACAAACGCATACCTACTTTGCATGAATATCTAACTATGTAGGTATTTTGAACTTTAACAAGTGCGTTAGCATTGATGTTGAGATTGACGTGATATATGCGTGGAACCTACGTCAGAGATGAGACATCAGTATTGTAATATACTAGAAAATGTTATAGTTCACTGTGATAATTTATTCCTTTGTTTCAGTATTATAAAAATGAACTTATAGCGTTCATTTCTGAGAATAATTTTATAGAAATTATAAAGAGCGGCAAATCGGAACCACCGAACTTATTTTATATGTCAGGAAAGGAAGTCGAGCTGTCAGCAGGCGCCTCGCGAAACTGTGTAAGGTGGTGTCGAGACGAGGCAGCGAGGCGGTACGAGGGCGCGAGTTCTCATCAACTTTAACGAGCCATTACCGCCGAGCCGCCACGCTCAGCGGCTCAGCGCTAGAGGGGGATTTGTGTAATTTTCGGAACTCGCATAACGTGTAATTATTTCAGGAGGGGCGTCAATAACGTAACCACAACACATTCATATGCGTCCAGACTTGAAATTTCGACGCCTATTAAAGTAGGCCACTGCATGTTTATGTATGAACGTCCCCCACGATAATTTTGATGAAATCTGGTAACGAAATTCAATAATTTGCATAAAATATACGGTTTCCTCACAGATATTCTTTAAAATAGTTTTTTTTACCTGAATAAAGTAAAATAAGGTTGTATACGATGTCGTTATGAATAAGAATGGTAGCTAATGAACCAATTTATGGAGACAACTGGCAGTCGCGTGAGTTATTATCGACGGCAAAGCGAAGACAGTGTAGGACGCTCACTGAAATGGAACGTAACACTCCGCTGAAATAATTCACTGCGGATTCGACACGGACATTCTCAGTTGCATCGCCGTGGGCGAATGCAAACTTGTCCTGAGACGACGACAGCTCTTGTTGCGACTACTGTGGCTATTTCTAAACCGTATCACGTCTCGCCCGTCGACCGGATCGCCTCAACGACCAACGCTTTGATGTCACATTCTCTTTTTGCGAAACCACATTTCAGTAGCTACTGAATGCTTTCGGGAAACATATCTAAAGAATAACATTTCGATCACCGAATTCTTTGTTACCATAATTTTATTTAAGATAATACAATGCCTCAAGATGCTGGTCCATGATCATTAATGCTTATTGTTAGGCAGGTAAGCTTTTATCATTATTTTTTATAAAACTGTGCTGTCCATACAATAGGATTCTTAAAGCATATATGTACATCTAATAATTACATGTTCTGTCCTTATAGTAGACTGAAGTGAGCGGTCTCTTATTTTATCTTTGTTTCGTGTTATCAGTGCTTAGAATTTTCAGATTTCAATATTAGAAGAAAGAAAATGAAAGAGAATGATGTTTCACTTTCTCTAAAAGAGCAAGTGAAACAGCACAAATTCCGGTCCTTGAAAACATCTGATTTACCGTGGGAGAGTCACGCTTCGGCATGAATAGGCTGGCTCGACCGGAGTGATACCACGGCCTCACAAAAAATCGGTGTGAAATAGCGCTTACGCTGTTTTTCCATAAAAAATCAAAAAAAAATAAAAGAAACGTATTTTATTTCAAGTATCTTAAAAAAATGCGTTAATATTGCTAAGCGATAAGGTATTTTTTAAGATTTCAGTGTATTTATGTAAATAGGTTTAATTGTATCCTATTGTACATCAAAAGTCTTAACTTATCTTTTAGTCACCACAAAATTGTTTACAATTTTTATATACTCGTATAATGATGAAAAATCTTCCTACAATGATAGACAGCCTTCCATAGATTACCTTCAATTTGTAAAATATATTGTTTTACCAGCGGGTCAGTATCTTCTCAGGATATGACTTAATTTTCTTATGAATACTGATTACTTTGAACAGATCAGAAAGGTCATTGACCTTCGTAGAATATTAGTAGGTACATAGTCGAACTTAAGATCATAAACTACTTCGTAATATTCTGAACTGACTGTTTATTTGGCATTTTGAAAGCGATAAACTTTGAGGGGGTAAATGCAGTTTATTTCCAGCCTTGCCAATGTGGTAACTGATAATAGAATGCCGTAAAACTCGGTCCAATGTGGGCGTAGTAGATAACAGCCAGTTCTCTGTATCTCTTTAAGCGGTAATTTGTTAGAGCTCTTACTACGACTCACTATTGATAACGGAATAAAAAGCTATCGGCCCTTTCAAGTTGCAGTGTGTGAATCAGATGAACGTGGTACATGTTTTGTTCACTATCTATAAACATAAATAAAATCGTGAATCGTTTCTTTTATTGGTCGGGTATTTTTCATGATTACTTAATTACAAAGTAAGTAAGCAATCAACTATACGGCTGGTTTAATATGCAATGATTATTGTTGTATACCTACGAAGTTGTAATCCATGGATGGTTTATCTCACCGTTTCCTACTGTGTTGAGGATTGTTGGTACGATTATCGATCCCCACACAGGAAAACCCATCCTTTTTTTTTTATCTTTGGCCCTGACAAAATGAGTCTATTCTGCCTAATGAAAAGCATAGCATCGCTGTCATTTTACGTTGATTTCCTGTGCGAAGGCAGCTCCGCCCCGGTTAAGCCGGCCCGTCCTTGCCGAGATCAGCAAACAGACACTACAATAAAATTGTAGTGTCTGTTTGTAATATTAAATGAATATGGTTATTAAATGCCCTGTTTTGTCCTACGTCCTACAGGAAGCACGATTTTTTGTAAATAATAACTTGAAAACATTTGCAACTGGCTGATTTCATTTTTGTTTCTAGAAAAACAGAGTATTACAAAATATGAATCCAAAAATACAAAATTTATGAAAACAACTGTCTTAAATTAATCTATTTTGATAAAGAATTATGTGTCTAATGTTTTAGTAACATACATACATTTACTTTTGTATTCCGCCACTGTAAGTTTACGCTAGAATATTCTCGTCACCATAAACTTGTATCAAATATAAAAACAAAACTTGAATACAAAGGGAAATCAGAGAAGAGTTGATAATACTCTGCACAATAAATCGAGGTTCCTTTTACTATAAAGATCCACATCCTCACGCGACGGGATCGTCACTGACAGCTATGTGAACATCAACCTATGTTTTATTACTTCGGAAGGGAATAAACGAAATAAAAGGGGAAAAATACTTTGGAACCATTAAACGTAGGCTATGAATGTCTTTAGACAAATTAAAAACGATGTGATTTATTACGGTAGCCTTTTTATTGCGACAGTAGCATTTTACACGCTTCACTCCGCACAGTTAAAATGTATTCTGACCAAAAATATACAAATGTTTTGACACAACAGTGGTCTGGGTCTACTCAACAGAGCCATACGATTTTGAACATTTCTGATGCAAGTTAAGAGTGTCTTGTTCTTTGGTAGATGATAAATGATAACTTATTTCTAATGCAAGTTAAGAGTGTCTTGTTATTTAGTATATGATAACTCAGTTAGTTTTTCTCTATCTAAAAATTTTGGGCACCCACAGAAACGGCGGTCTGTAACTATTTTTCCTTGTTTGTGTTTCCTTGATGGAGAGACGGTTACTGGTCGTATAAATAATGGCGACGCCTCAGGGTGTCGTGTTTAGTGTTGTTACTTATGGGTGTATGGGTGGTTGAAGACCCTAAAAACATCAAGGTAAAGGTATGGAACTTTATGTGGAAATACCTATTTGGGATATTTGCACCTTAATTTTTCTTACATAGTGTAGTACAAAAAGAAGGTATTAGTTTTAGCGGACTATGTAAGTTGTATGTTCCAACGTATCGCTTACACGACTGAATCGATTTTAATGTATGAGATTTAAATGGATTCGTAATAATAGCCAGGGTGACATAGGTTACATAAATCTATACTAATATTATAAACGCAAAAGTTTGTAAGTATGAATGGATGGATGTTTGTTTGTTACTCTTTCACGCAAAAAGTACTGAACGGATTTGGAGGAAACTTTACAGTAATACAGCTTATACATCAGAATAACACATAGGCTACTATTTGCCGAGATAACCGACATACACGCGGACGAAGCCGCGGGCAACAACTAGTATCGAAATAAAATAAATAATCGAGTTGTAGTTATCTAACTTTTTTCTTGATTATGGTACAAAAACCCAATAAACGAACCAATGACTAGTCTAATTTAGGTTCATACCACTGTTTTTAACTTTATTGTCAGAAATCCAACTTCATAACTTTGAACGATCTAAAAATCAGACTATCGCGTAAACTTAAACCCAAAATAGTAGCATAGAATCAACCCAATACGTCAACCGCTTAATTTGATGTAGTTTATTTGATAAGTAGGTTATTAAAAAGGATATCAGGTACGTAGTAAATTATACAGGAACTATCATATTATTAATTCAGTTTATTAAAGGGATCCGAAACTATAACAAGGTAGAGGAACCAGGTGTGACAAACAACTAGGACCGCTCATATTGTACTCCTCATTTACCTACCGGGTACAGTGGAAATAAGCTTAAACTTGAATATTAAATTTTCGAATAGATAATTATAACGTTAAAATATATATTATTTATTTATTTACATTTTATTGTACACAAATGGAAAATATTTGAATTACAAGGAAATAACATGTACAAGGGCGCGCACACACAAAATATGCTGGTGTTTGATTGATCTTTGCTCTTTTGTTTCTATGTTACTTTTGTAACTAGCAGAATTAGTTTTACAACATTTTATTCGGAGTCGCCTTTTTGAGAAACAAACATTTAACAAAATTGTAACGTACGGACTGTATTTTTATAAGATAGTGATGACAACGATGACTTTGTTATATTGACTATGAGTGAGGATTAAATTGATAATCCACTAGTGACTCCAATCAAATAATAATATAATAATAATAAATATTTCGGACATCTAAACACACAACGCCATCTAGTCCCAAGCGAAGCAGAGCTTGTGTTATGTAAACTAGACAACTAATACGAATACATAAATAGTTTTTTTTTTTGTAAATACATACATATTATACATAGAAAACAACCAAACTCCGAAACAAATATTTGTAGATCATACAAACACTTGGTCCGACCTGGGAATCGAACCCGAGACCTCATGATCAGCAGTCGCACACGTCAGCCGCGAGACCAACGAGGCAGGCTTATATAATATAGTGATGATAACGATGACTTTGTTATATTAACTATGAGTGAGGATTAAATTGATAAGCCACTAGTGACTCCAATCAAATGATGTGAAACTACAGTTAGATATCTAAATCAATGTAGACAAATACATATTAAAGCCTAATGGAAAATAGGGCCAATTAAAGAAGCGAACTACTTAAAACAAAATGATTATAAAGAGAAGAAACACTTAACACAAATCCCATATACTCGTCTGACCATCGCCAAAACGTCCTTTCTAAGAACAGTTCTATTTCCAGCAGTGACCTTTTAAAAGCTGTTAATACTACTATTATACCTGTTACATCATATATAGATGACTGCCTCGTTGGTCTTGCGGTTGGCGTATGCGACTGCCGATCGTGAGTTCTCGGGTTCGATTCCCGGGTCGGACCAAATGTTTGTATGATCTACAAATATTTGTTTCGAATTTTGGGTGTTTTCTATGTACAATATGTATGTATTTGCAAAAAAAAAAGTATGTATTTGTATCACACCCACACACCCATAACACAAGCTCTGCTTAGCTTGGGACTAGATGGCGTTGTGTTGGTATGTCCGAAATATTTATTTATTATTTATTATAGATACCCTTAAAGCCTACGCTTTAAGTGTATCTATATATGAGGCATCCTATCACCTTTGAGGGTGAGTCTTTGCCTACTTTAATCCTGGACTGAATATAAACTATGAATTAAAATATATAAGCAACTACAATTTAAAACATTTCTTTATGTGAACGCATCCATGTCGATGATCTGACCATCATTCACGTAATAATAGCTTATCGTGTAACTATTTTTACGTTTATTAAAAGCACTTTATACTTTAACCTGTCATTAATTCAGTTAAATTGCCGCTCTTTCATTTATGAGCGATCCTTGGGGAAATTACTTTATAAGAGTAAATGTACGCTTTAGTTAATGACGAATTTTTATTTAGTGAGAAAGTCAAATCGTACTTTTTGCTTAGGTTTATTATAGTTCTTTAACTACAATATAAAACTTTGCCGAACATTTGATGATTGACAAGGAAATTCACACAACTTCTAATGGCAAACTAAATTTCAAAACAAAGAAAGCTATCTTCTGACTTTAACACAAAAACAAAATTCGTTTTCAGAAATATCTATTGATTATATTAATGTATTTAAAATAACTATTTTACAATAACTCTACTATCGTAAAGAAAAATCTGCTACTTAGACATTATATTTGAACCGTTCCAAAATTAAGCGATGGTCATTAAAAATCACCTAGTTTCCCTCCATTTACTTTAACACTTCTTTCTGCAGATGAATTGGACTTTTGTCATTCGACTTAAACTTGTTTGTAGCATAAAATATTGGCCTAAATTCGTAAGAACGAAAACATTTCCGCTGACAACTGTGTGAATCACTTCTATTTCTTTCTTTGTAACAAAATGTATCTCATTTTTTTAAAACGAAAATTCTAATCTATCATCAAATTCCTTTAACATTTTGCTGCGAGACATAGGCCTCTCCTTAGAAAGAAGATAACAAACAACAACTACCTACAAGAACAATAGTATAACTACACAAGTACCTATAATTGCAACCTGACATGTTAGCTCACCTTACACCTGATAGTGCTTAACCTCTGCCGTGTACACTACAGTTCTCTACGTAACAATTGAGTTTGATGATAATACTACGATCGTGTTACAGACAACCCTAGCTCGAAATAAGACTGGGACACAATAACAAAGGAAAAGCGAACAGCACTAGATAAAGTTCTGATTCGTCGTCGTCCCAGGCCTTTTAACTTCATGAAAGACCCTATTAGTATCGGGTTTTTAGAAAATAGGAAAAAAATTTAAAATCTAGAAATGATATACGTAGTACTGATTAGTTGCTGTATATGTCGAGTAATTGAAAACAAGAAGATCCTCATTTTAGATCCTGTTACTCCTTACAAAAACGTTACAGGCAGTCGGAAACGGCGGCGGAGCAGAAATTTAAAATTGCATCAGATTTTTGTGGTAAAGAAAGAGAATGACCTGGGAATACAGTAAACAGTGAACTAAATATTGACACAGAAAAATCAAAGAAAAAGAAAACAAAATATGCCGATTACAAACCAATTTAGGAAAAGAGTATGTGATTATGATCAATATGATCATCAACCAAACATCAATAAACCAAAATATACCTACTAGCAATAAAATCGATTTTTGAAACCACCAATCGAAGTTTTCCAGGTATTTTGTATTAATGTATAATGATTTATTTATATTAAAATCTTAATCTAAAGTAAGAAATTCCTTGATTCCTTAAAACAAAAATAGAAGAACCTTGTACTTAATATTTATTTTTAAATCGCTAGTTTATCATTAACGTGTCATGGTCCGTGCTGAGGAATCCCGTGAAAGACAAGGGGAGGTGAAGCCACGTTGTTACCGTGAATTTTGTAATTAAACGCCTCGTCTAATTGTGACCTTCGACCGACGCTTCACGCTCTGCTACACTTTCAGGATTAAGCTAGTTGCTTTGTTACAGAAGAGGACGTATCGAGTATGTCCAAAGTATATTGAGTGTAGTAATAGACTACTTAAATCAAAAACAAAAGCCTAAAATGTTCCTTTTTTTTAAACGTACTACTTAACTCGAATGTTAATAAAGTATAGGTTCTCAAAGCAGCATGCATGAAATGTTACTAAGCTGCGGCAAAGAATGGATGGATGGAAAATTTGAAGACTACTCCCCCAATATAAATATTCCTGTGTCTTGGGGGACTTCACAGATATGTGTATATGAAACCGATACAAAGAACAACTAAACTCAAAACAACAATTAGTCCATCATATAAGAGTTGTCCTAAGTGCCGTTTGAATCCACAACACTCAGCGTAAGAGCGTTTTCACATTATCCGATCCGATACCAGTATCGGAGGAAGTTAAATGTATGTATGTGTCGGCTCCGATATCTGATATCGAGCCGGACAGTATGAAAGATAGATACATTTATCTTCCTCCGATATTGTATCGGCGCCCGACATAAATATCGGATCGGATAATGTGAAAACGATCTAAGGTTATAGTTTAAATCGTAGTGATTTATTCATCCATTCCATGCAATCACACATGTAAATAGAATGCGAGGTTTGCAAAAAAAATAGTTTATTTGTAATTTAATTTAGTATCATAAAAAAAAATGGGGATGTTAAGGGTTGCATGATTTATTGCATCTTTAGTTTGACCATGCCGCCTCCGCCGGGTCCCGGTAGGAGGGGTAGACCCTGGTCGTTCCGGCTGGAGACTCCACGCGCTGGCTTTGCCGCCGTGGAGGCTCTCCAGCCGGTCATCCACGAGTGGGCAGGGCGGCAGCACGGGACTCTTTCCTTCCGACTGACGCAGGTGCTTTCCGGGCATGGATGCTTCGGGAAGTACCTGCACTCGGTCGCCAGGAGGGAACTGAGTCCCGCCTGCCACCACTGCGACTGCAGTGAGGACTCGGCCCAGCATACGCTGGCGATCTGCCCCGCTTGGGCGTCGCAGCGCCGGGCCCTCACTGCAGTCATCGGAGGAGATCTGTCGCTACCGGCCATCATTCGCTGCATGGCCGGTAGCGACAGCAGTTTTACCGCGGTCGCAACCTTCTGTGAAGATGTAATCTCGCAGAAGGAGGCGGCGGAGAAGGCCCGGGAGGATGATATCCACTCGGACCCGATCCGCCGCCGGCGAACCGGGCGGCGGAGGCGCGCCTATCAGCGCCTCATGCCGCCCTGAGTGTGGCCGCGGATGGTCGGGATGGGTTTTCCCTTCCATCCGCTCTAGTGGTCACCCGCGAGGGGGCGACGTTACGCGTGTGCCGTACGTCGCCTATTTAGAGAGTTTATCAGCAGACGGTGCCCGCTTCAGTGCGGGCAGGCGCTGGGAGGGGTCCGGATGTGTTAATAACAGCAGTTCCCGGATCCCTCCCGTCTCAGGCGCAGAGTGGCACACCGTGTGGTTTTAGTCGGTTCGATTCCGACACACCGCCCCGCCGCAAACCCCGGCGGGGTGACGGCCCGAGGGGGTTTCCACACGTAAAAAAAAAAAAAAAAAAAAAAAAAAAAAAAAAAAAAAAAAAAAAAAAAAAAGGAGGGGTAGACCCAAGAAATGCTGGCTTGACGTCGTGAGGGTTGACATGCGTGCTAATGGTCTCACTATTAAGGATGCCGAAGACCGGGCAAAGTGGAGAAGACATAGTAGGAAAGCGGACCCCGGGCTCGAGAATGGAAGCAACCGGGAATAACGCTAAGGCGATGATGATGATAGTTCACGGGAAAAGTTTTTCCAAATAGCAAGTGCCCTAATTTAATTTTCTACGCAACTGACTTCATGAATGCTACTTTTGTGACCTTTAGTAGTAATTTAAGATTAGCTAAACCCGGAGGTGTTACCCACGGTAATTTTCGTACCGCGAGTAACGCCGCGGGACAAAGGTAGCTTAAGTTACTCCTTAAACTATCAGCTATCTGCCAGTAAAAGTCCCGGCAAAATTGGTCCAGCCGTTCTAGAGATTAGCCGTAACAAACAGATAGACAGAAAAAAAAATAATGTTATTTTACTATCGTGTATTTATAAAAAATTTATTTATTTAATATTACGAACAGTCACTCCAATTTTATTTCTTTGCATAGTTTCAATTAAAATAACACTTTTAGAATTCGACTCTAAAAGTAATAATCTGCTTTGACAACCCTTTTTGCTTCAGGTGGCCCAGCGCTAGAATGAACAGTCTCGTCTTATTTTATCAGACAATTATAATCCTCGATCGTTTATCTAAAATACATTTATACCAAGTTCATCTACTGCATCACTTTCACCCATACTCCATGTAACAATCTAAAAATATAAGACTCATGATTTAATGTGAAATGGTTATATTAAGAGAAGTGCATCCTAGATTTTTGTAACTACAAGTGATAGTTAAGTACGTATTTTCAAACAAAGTTATTTTAATCTCCATTACAAAGATAATGCCTTGCAGTCCCACCATACCATATTACCATACAACTGAGCACGATTAAAGATAGTATAAAGCAAAATGACGGCGTTTATGTAAATTGCTTCCGCCAGGATTTCACCAAGATTTATGTGTTACCGTCAAGAACAATTAAATTTAGACCACAACTCCCGCTTCTGTATAAATTAACCTGTTTTAGTCACGAAATCGTTTCAAGTTCTACTCCCACTTCTGAGAACGAGTGGTAGAACAAGAAGGGCTCTGTAATGTTTCAGTTAACAAGCTAGAAAGCTTCGTGTGTTCCTTGTAACTATTGAAATAACTAGCACCTACCTATACAAGTTTAAAACATTACAAAAAAAATGTTTTATGGACATAAAACCATGCTGACCTGTCATTATTAAATTTCCTTAACATTAAAATGAATTTATTCAATACTAGCTGACCCACGCAACCTCGTTTGCGTCTCCTATTGCCCGTAGCGTGATAATTTCCCTCCGTTTTTTAAACATTCTCCATTGGTGCTCCGCTCCTATTGCTCTTAGCGTGATGATATATAGCCTATAGCCTACCTCGATAAATGTACTATCCAACACTGAAATAATTTTTCAAATCGGTCCAGCGGAACTAACAAACTCTTCAGCTTTATAATATGTATTAGTATAGATTCGCAACAATTTTAATTTGTAGCAATTTTCATTTTACCGTCGAGATGTTCTGATACTACTTCAGTATTACGGCCTATACGTAATCTAAATCTTTTTATTTATAAAGAAACAACTCCCGCATTGGGAATAAATCCTGTGTCGCGTGGAACTTTACAAACATATCAAATAATAAATAATATAAATATTTCGGACATCTAACACACAACGCCATTTAGTCTCAAGCTAAGCAGAGCTTGTGTTATGGGTACCAGACAACTGATACAAATACATATATATATATATTTTTGAAAATACATTCATAATATACATAGAAAACACCCAGACTCCGAAACAAATTTATAGATCATACTAACATTTGGTCCGACCCGGGAATTGAACCCGAGACCTCATGATCAGCAGTCGCACACGCCAACCGCGAGATCAACGAGGTAATGGACACAATTAACACCCAGACCCAGAACAATAATTCGTGGACCACATAAAATGTTGTCTCATGTTAGGTTGAACCCACAATACTATGCTCAGTAGAAAGCGGCGCGTGGTGACCGCCTTAGCCCGTAGGCCAACAGTGCGGTCTTTCCGTAAGGGCTTTACCTAAGTAAGATTTCAAAAGTAGTCTTACCCATTTTAGGGTTCATATTCCTAAAAGATAACAAAGTAATACTGTAAAGGTTACCGCTTTAGGAATACTTCATTGTCTGTCTGTCTGTCTGTCTATGTCTACGTCAAGACCCTTGTCTTGTCTTAAATTCCTTTGAAGGGTATACTCAGATTCGCCTCAAATACAATTATTGGAATCTTATTGAAATTAAATATATCTATATTATAATATTATAAAGCTGAAGAGTTTGTTTGTATGATTGGACGCGCTAATCTCAAGAACTACTGGTCCGATTTGAAACATTCTTTCGGTCTTAGATAGCCCATTTATCGAGGAAGGCTATAGGCTATATATCATCACGCTAAGACCGCGCCTTAGCATGCGCTAAGGAGCGGAGCACCAATGAAGAATGTTACAAAAACGGGGGAAAATTATCAATAGGAGACGCAAACGAGGTTGCCTGGGTTGGCTAGGTATAATATATGTCCATAGTAATACATAAGTTAAAATCTACTTATGACCTAAATCTATCTGCCAGCAATATAAAACCTATTAAAAAACTCGAAACCATCATCAAGTCTGTAACAATATTCAAAAATACAATACAATGTGACATTGTATGATTTGACATGCTATTATTTTAAATATTTTATACTGGGCATTTTTTTTTACATATCTCACATATCCTACACATGGTTATCTGATCCCAAATCAATACATGTCTGTATTATAGTTACTAGTCTGCTGTTAACCATGCTTAAATATTTCTAAGTACACAGACTGCTACACCAGAGACCAGAGGTTGTGGTCTCGGTCGCTTAGTACTAGACTAACAGATAAACCGATCACCGTAGGAGAGCCACGCTTCGGAACGAATGGGCCGGCTTGACCGGAGTGATGCCACGGCCTCACAGAAAACCGGTGTGAAATAGCGCTTGCGCTGTGTTTCACCGAGTGAGTGAGGATACCGAAGACTCATACTCCAACCCCTCCCCACATCCCTTTCCCCATCCCCCAAAGGTCGGCAACGCACCTGTGACGCCTCTGGTATTGTATTTAAATAAAAAAAAAAAAAATTAACATATGCTTATCATGACTCGTGCATTATTATCTGCAATGCTCATCTGATCACAACAGATTATAACGCATAGCGACATTAACACACAAACAAATATTCAGTGGAAACAACAAGTACAAAACTAAATAATTAAATACTAATTCATTTAATTTACTTTACAAAGAATGATACACATGTCTGTTGTAGATAAAATCTCCTACCTACTATATACCTTCACCATAAATAAAATAGATAATGACGTGCATTTACACAGGTCACTGCAAAATTCAGTAGAAAGCGGGAAGGTGACTTGCACCCCAGGGCAAAGAGAGTGCTCGAATACCTGTCCGGTTGCTTTTATTGGTTTTAAGTATTAAGTTTTCATGTGAGACTAATGGATTAGTGCAGTAAAAAGGGGAAATATATATATAGCTAGCCATATGATGTCTTAGCACTTAAACGAATGCTATGGATAAAAATTGTTAGTTAATAAAGTAGTTATTAATGTTAGTTTGTATGATTGTGTAACATTTTCAGCCCAAGGATATTAGACCGATTTAATTATTATTTTACTCATAGAAAGCTACGTTATCAGCAAGTAACATAGGCTACTTTTTATCGCGACATCCAACATTACACTAGCAAAAGCTTGTGATTACAAAAAAGGCGAAAAAGGCGAAGGCGAGGTTTTAAGTGTGTTTGCATATTTGTTACAATTTGATACGTAGGAATTTTACAGACTGTAATAAAAAATTATATGCCTCTGTGGTAAAAGTATCTTATGAATTATAAGCGGGGCGTATACTTATAGTGTTCAATATTTAAATATAATAATACACACTTAATACAGATTTACAATGTTTTATCACAATATATTCAAATTAGACGCTATGCAATTTCCAAACCAAGCTTATATTCGATCAGCATCTTAAAATAAATATTTCTCCATAGAAATGTTCCTGAATCTGATATGTTTTGTATTATCATAAATTATACTTACAGATTAATTTCAGCTCTTATCTTCCTTGGGATACTTACATCTGTGTAATATTAATAAGCAATGAGTTTGTTGATAACATAAAATATGGGTTATTTTGTAAAATATACAATTTACTGTGCAAAGCGGCGCGTGTGATGGCAGATGGTGATTGAAGTAATGTAAACCTTGAATTTGTAAGTGACACAAATAATGGGTTTTGTTGATTATTTTGACAGCTACATTACTGTGTACACTTTTATTCGAATCTTTACAGACGCAACGTCACACGACGTAATTACAGAGGCATTATTGATACTATAAGTTATACTTATACTCGTAGTATCAATAATATACCCACACATTTTACTTCATGAACAGCTTTCAGGAGTCCACTGATGGACAGATATTGGCCTCTCCTTAGAAAGGAGGAATCACAATTGACCCATTGGTATATCATTAATAAAATTTTACTGATTGCGATTTTTTGATATTGAAATATCGCTTGCGCTATGTTTCCCACCCCCCAGATACCGGAGGCCCATACCGCAACCCCTTGACACATCCCTTTCCCCATCCCCCAAAGGTCGGCAACGCACTTGTGACACCTCTGATATTGCGGGTGTTCAAGGGCGGCGGTAATTGCTTACCATCAGGCGATCCGTCTGCTCGTTTGCCACCTATACCTTAAAAAAAACTCGGATATCCTCAAGGCTTGTAGTAAAGGCTATGTTAGTTTTGTCGGTGCCAAATACAGTACAATGCTATTAATTAGAACGCATTAAAACGCCCTATTTATAAGACATTTCATTATTCTGTGGTGAACTATGTGAGTTGATGTATGATTTTGTGGTGAGGTAAACTATGTCAAAGTAAATAAACTTATGACTCTATTGTGACCTATTGCTACAAAAATATACACGACAATATTTACAATCACAATGTGTGTCTACTGAGATGTATAATAAGAAAAAGTAATTTAAAGTGTTTTATAAATAAGGCTACTGTGCCAGGTACCTATTGTTTTAGTTAGTTGCATACTTCTTGCAAATGTAGTTTCGTTATTATTTATGCAGAAATACAAGACTTTGTATTTTTATTTTAATACTAGCTGAACCCCGCGGTGTGACCCGCGGTTATTGTTGTACCGCAAGTAACGTCCCGGGACAAAGTTAGTCTAAAAAACGTAGCCTAAGTTACTCCGTGGATCATCAGCTACCTGCCTGAAAGTCTCGTCAAAATCGGTCCAGCCGTTCCAGAGATTACCCGGAACAAACAGACAGACTGATAGACAGGCAAAATTTTTTTTAACTACATTTTTGGTATATGTACCGTGTATACATACATATACATTTATTAAAAAGCGGTTATTTTAATATTACAAACAGACACTCCAATTTTATTTATTTGTATAGATGAGTCACGTACAGCATTCTGTTTGGGTGCTCATGCTAAGATAAATAGATAGGTTATATGTATTATTGTGACTAGTTTCTCATTAGTAATATACTTGGCTATAATTAAACGCCTTTTTCTTGATTTTTGATTTGATTGGGAATGTATGTAAAAATAGTGCATTTTGCTTACGTTTTATTATGCATTAAAATGTAACATAACACTTGCATGGACAACGGATTCTTTTCTAAGAAAACTGCCATTTTGTTATTACAAAGTACTAACAATGGGTGATCGAATTAACAATGCAGTCATAAAATAATTTCTATAGGCAGTTTCCTGTTTGTCTCCTTGGGAGGTAAGAGTAAGCTTAAATATTGTATTTATGGGTAATTGTAGAATCTTGTATACTCTTCACTGGTCATAATGGTCATACTATTTACCTTTCGAAGCTTTCTTAATATTTTCTTGTCTATTGTACTAACATTTTATAGGCAGACTATAAAAACGTTGCCTATCATTGGACAATCTATAATTATGAGGTTTTTACATACGCACTAGTATACTGTTTTTCATTTTGATCGACTGCTACTTTCAGTCTATGGGAAAATCCTGTTTATTTGTTTTCCGTGGCTATTTCCACACTTAGCCTCTTCATTTCATTAGAACAATGATAATTGATTGCCCGAAAAAATCGTTCATGTTGTTGTTTACTAAAAAAAATGCTATAACCGCAATGTGTATAGAAAATTTTAAAAGCCATAGAAAATGAATTACCATTTTTTTATAAATTTAAATATAACCGCGGATAACACCGTGTTATCCGCAGTTATTGTTGTACCGCGAGTAACGCCGTGAGACAAAGTTAGTCTAAAAAAAGTAGCCTAAGTTACTCCCTGGATCATCAGCTACCTGCCAGTGAAAGTCCCGTTAAAATCCGTTTAGCCATTCCAGATATTACCCGGAACAAGCAGACAGACAGACAAAAATTTTTTAACTACATTTTTGCCACGGGTACATACCCGTGTATACATACTTATGCTTTTAGTAAAAAGCGATTATTTTAATATTACAAACAGACACTCCAATTTTATTTATTTGTATAGATTAAATTATTTATCATAATTTTCTTTTTAATTTGCAGGCACTTTTTGACTGGCAACCTGTTACTAATGTATTGTCTTATTCAAAGCTGAATGTAGAAATTATTTTACCGTGTTTGTTTTTGAATAAAACACTTAACAGTGTGTAATCAAAGTTATTTTAAAATTTTCTGTTTACATGCACTCAAGTTTAGTATAAAGTATCTTCTTATTTCAATACATCTCCGCAAATGACTATAAAACTGGTAATAAATTACTTTATACTTGTATAATTTTTATTATGCATGTGACATTTTTATTCTTCTGAACGCGTTTCTATGAAACATAAAAATTACGACGATTTTATTGTGTGTGACGGGACGTACACACCATAAAGGAACAGAAACATCAGACGCTCTAAGTCCCCTTTATTTCCACTAGCTTATAGCTTGCGCAGCACGAAGCGCCATATACTGTCACACTTAGCAACATACTAATTTATAAAATTCTCATGTTGCGATGTTTGTTACCAAAGTACTCCGAAACATCTGGACCGATTTTTATGATATTTTGTGTGCATATCGGGTAGGTCTGAGAATCAGCCAACATCTATTTTTCATACCCCTAAATGATAAGGGTGACCCACCCTAGTTTTTTTTATGGCTGAGCAACTACTAATTTATAAATACATACTTGTATTATAAATTCGTTTCATTCAATAAATGTTACTTTGCAATAAAATTACTTTAGTTTTTATTTCTTTTTAAACGCTTTGTGGATTTTTTTGTGGATTTAATATGGTGCAAATCCAATTCCGAAATCCGCAGGGAGTGTTTACATGTTTTATACATGTACCTAAACGTTTTCAATGTGATTATGAGGCTTTTATCATAGTTCAAGATTATCCTTATGCACACACGTGAGTCGTTAGTATTGCAACATTGTCAACTTTATTTTCCATTCATTTATCAAACAACATCCTAGCTATCTATCATGTTTAATGTCCGTACAATATTTTGTCATCAGTTTAACTTGTAACGTGACAGTAAAAATCTATTGGATTAATAGTAGATTAAATCTACTGGACATTTAATCAATAAAAGATAACATATCGTCGGAGTGAATGACCAGACTAACCTATATTTTCCTAGCATTATTTACTTTGCGTTTATCAGATTTATAGCAAGCAAGTCGAGTGACATTAATGTGAATACGTTACATACGTGTACAACTGAACACTGTTGTATTTTACTCTCACTGAAACTGCCTTCGTTTAATTTCACATTTTTTATCACTATTGTAGAAAATACATTGATGATAATCAAGCAGTTTCTGAAGGATAAGATATTTTGTCAAGAGAGAGAAGAGAAGTTGGCAGAGATTTTTGTTACCGCAGCCGGTCTTGCGTATTTTTATCCATGAAAATTTATATTAGTTCTAGTTACATAGTTGTTGAAATATTGCCAGGAAGTAACAAAATAAACTAGTTACAACTTGATAAAATACACGCAGAATAATATTCCACTATTAAGTTCACCGACCAAAACATCATCGTATATCTAAGTTGCTTTATTTGATTTGATGTCAGATCCAATCAGTCGCTTGGTTAATGTAGAATAGATTTGTCCCTGAACTGTAAATAAGTAACCAGGGCAATCTCTTAAGTGATGGTAAGGTATAAACGCCTGAATTATATAAGTAAGATAGTGCGGTCATCGATCGGAACAAGTTATTTGCCGTAGTTGAAATATCCCTTTCTCCGTAAATATGTTGAAACACTTATAGGATTATCTTGTTCATCTGTCCTTTCTCTGTTTCATTTCGATACAGTTATACAAGATAATTAATTGTTTACTTACAATGTTGAAACAGTTATCGGTTTCGGAGATCATCAGATCCTAATAAAATATAGTAGTTTTTTGTTTCTAGAATAGTCATTTACCATTGTATCTAAAATACTATTTATTTAATCAAATAGAAACTAATATCAAGAGTAGATTAATGGAAATGAAATATGCTTGGTGAAGATAATCTGGTAAAAGGCTGAACTTTTGAACTGTGATCGTAATTAATTAGGGCGAGTAGAGACATTGATACCCAATTATTTTGAGCACTTGCTCAGATGACATTTTAAGATTTTTTCATTTTACATAAATTGTTTTTGTTTTTTTCTTAAACTTTATAAAAGGAAAACAACAAAATTTTATTAATATGTCAAAAGAGCACTCATTATGTGCATAAATAACCTTATGTATTAGTTGACTTAATGTTAAAACCAAATGAAAGTAGTTAGTTGTGTGTTTCGCCGTAGTGACTAAATTAATAAACTGATGGGAGAGCCACACTTCCGCATGAATGGGACCGGTTCGACCGGAGTGATACCACGGCCTCACAGTAAACCTGTGTGAAACAGCGTTTGCCCTGAGTTTCACCGAGTGAGTGAGGACACCGGAGGCCCAAAACTCAACCCCTCCCCCATCCCCATTCCCCAACCTCCTCCCCATAACCCAAAGGCCGGCAACGCCTTTGTGACGCCCCTGGTGTTGCGTGGTGTCTATGAGCGACGGGAATCGCTTACCATCTGCTCGTTTGCCACAAATTCCAAAAAAAATAAAAATAACTTCATATTAATAAATGAGG
This sequence comes from Spilosoma lubricipeda, assembly GCA_905220595.1. NCBI lineage: Eukaryota > Metazoa > Arthropoda > Insecta > Lepidoptera > Erebidae > Spilosoma > Spilosoma lubricipeda. The sequence continues at coordinate 8,665,509 of HG992285.1, read as the reverse complement.
TGTCAATAGATTTGTAATAATGACCCGAGTGACATAGACTATAAAAAAATAATGTACATGGTCTTTTTATAGTTTTTTTAACTTTATAATGAAAAAAAATACTTCAAAGTACCTATTCGAAATTAAATTAAACGTATAAAGGTATATTAGAGTAAAATAAACTTAAATGTCATATAGTACATAACGTCAGTCATTGTCGTAATCAGTAAGCAAAGATATCGTAAGAAAATATTTCATTACATTCATTTTTGCAGATACGACAGAACTATACAAAAATAAACCACAAATAATATAATTGGAATCGTATCCTTCGTCGTTTCCCAAAAACCGCTGATAAAGGAAAAGCTCTCTCAGTACCAAAAAGGTAGCAATAAACGTGGCCAATACGTAAGCAGGACAGGAATAAATTGGGCTCAAAGATTTATTGCCAAATGCTCTTAACCCGAAACCTTTCGTCTTTCAATTGAAATAGTGCTTTTTCTTACCGAAGTATATTTGGAACTGTGTGAAACAAATCTCATTTATTTCATTATATTTATGATCTCGGTCAGAACTGTAGAGTTCTGTAGAGCTGAGTTATTCCTCAAAAGGCATTGATTAATTAGACACAATACTTCAAAAACCCATTGAATTGTTCTAAACTTCAGGTAACTTCCATTGTCTAACAGGCTACATTCCCTTGCAATTACATCATTTATTCTTACAAGATAAATTGATTTTGTAAGATTTATAACTGGCGTTTAGCTATTAAATCAGCTACAGTAGGACAACTTGGCATACAACCACATTTACATTACGATACTTTACGACTATACAAAGACAATTTACCCGTTACGACTAGTTACCCGTATCGTTCGTTGTTTTTCACTATTTATGACACCTTTTAACCTGTTTTATGTATTGACATCGGCTAGTTAACTTATTACTAGTAGTCAACTTCTTAAAATGTACCTGAATTTATTAACCCTACATTATTGTTTACATTTTAAAAATTTCACATAAAGTGCAATCGACCGATGTTTATTCGCGAAAACCTTTGGTAAACATAGAGAAACATAAGCCACCGGTAGATCAAATCATTACTATGTGTTTGTAATTTTTTCTCAGCTACTCAAGTACATTGCTTAAAATGTTATCGTGACTTGCAAACACACATTACAAAGAAATAGGTACAATAAGCAAGAGAAATGTTTTTTGCAAAATAACTCTTGAAATTTAAATATGTACGCTGCTTATTTTTAAAGTTTATTTGAAAATACATTTGAATAGCCTGAAGTGTAAAAACGCAATTGACTTGATAAATTGTTATTAGCTGTATTTTTAATTCTTTATCAATCACTGATGCCAGAATTACTGCATAGGACTTTAAGAATTTTTAAAAGAAAGATTATTATTTATTTGAAATATATAGGTTTATCAAAGAAAGTTGGCTCTCGTACATTATCTATACAAATAAATAAAATTGCAGTGTCTGTTTGTAATATTAAAATAACAGCTTTTTAATCAATGCATATGTATGTATACACGATACATATACCAAAAATGTGGTTAAAAAATTTTTGTCTGTCTGTCTGTCTGTCTGTTTGTTCCGGGTAATCTCTGGAACGGCTGGACGGATTTTGACGGGACTTTCAGTGGCAGGTAGCTGATGATCCGGGGAGTAACTTAGGCTACTTTTTTTAGACTAACTTTGTCCCGCGGCGTTACTCGCGGTACAACAATAACTGCGGGTAACACCGCGGGGCTCAGCTAGTTTCCTAATATAATAATACCACAAAGATAAATCATCAGCTCCTTCTTAACTAAGGTTATGGTTTATAAAAAATGTAAAAAAATCCATGAAATGTTAGCATTCTGATGATAAAAGTTTATTAGTACCTACATAGTTTGCATCCCTAGGAGCTGGAGATCCGAAGGGAGTTTTTTTACCCGTCAACAACAAGACATAGTTTAAATAGGTGTTATTCACCAACCAAATGCATATGTATGTATACACGGTACATATAGCAAAAATGTAGTTAAAAAATTTTTTGTCTGTCTGTCGGTCTGTCTGTCTGTCTGTTTGTTCCGGGTAATCTCTGGAACGGCTGGACCGATTTTGACGGGACTTTCACTAGCAGGTAGCTGATGATCCGGGGAGTAACTTAGGCTACTTTTTTTAGATTAACTTTGTCCCGCGGCGTTACTCGCGGTACAACAATAACCGCGGGTAACACCGCGGGGTTCAGCTAGTCAGAAATAAAACACTGGTTCTCATATAAACTTGCTATATTTCAAATTTTTATTTCGGTACATTCGGACTGGGTCTGAAAATATTCTTATACAGATCAAAATTTCTTGTCTCTTACCTATGTTATCTGAGGGATTAAAAGTTTAAAAATTCGGGAGAAAATTAGATAATTACACTAGGGTTACATTTACTTCTAATACACAAATTTAATATAAATATCACAGTCAAAGATTATACAACTAATACTCTAATAAATCCTAAATGTATATGGCAGTGAAATACAGGGCTCCAAATATACTAGTATGTCTACGTTTGCTGTCAAGTATAAAAACCTTATGTTGCGGAGTTTCGATATAAAGTTTAGATCGTAAGAAATGAGTCTTGAAATACACATGAACAATAGTAGTACAGATATAATAGAATTACATAAAAAGTACAAAATGTTTCTAAAATAAATTTTAACAATAAATGACATATATTTAAAGTTCTGTTTGTCAATTATTTCTAAGCTAATCAACAAATCCATTCTACCTCTGTGTCATTAGATAGTACATTCACATGTACATTCATAAAGTGTTCTTCTAATGCTTGTGCGAGTTGAATAACATTTATTGCAAATGTGTACAGTATAGTTTGAACACGTGTCTTTCAATCCTCTGGCAATTATGAATGTCAAAACTAGTCCTATTTACTGTGACTAGAATATAGATTAGGAATAAATTACGAGATACAAATATCAAAAGTACGGTATCTACACATACAAGCACTACTACGACAATCTACAACGGTTATGTTTTGCCCGACGTTAAGTTAAATATTGTCTACCTAACACTAATGTCATCGATTCGGTTTCAATTTGAACATACCTAAAACTTATTCATAGAATTTGAAAAGATAATGTTGATTATTGCTTTGATTTCACTCAACCTGATATTTTCTTAAGTTTTCGGTGTCCCATACATGTTTTTGTTTTCTGGACTCTGTAAAAATACAATTAATTTAAATGTTCGCATTGTCCACTACAACAACTGATGGTAAAGGAGGGTAAAATTGTAAACAAGTTCAAATTACCTCATACGGCGGTGGCGGCAATATATCACACAGATTTATTTGACAGCCCTGTTCCGACCTTGCTACATTCGAATGTCTGCTCGTCTGAATGGGAATTTTGAAACTGTTCTCTCTCCCTAACCAGTGCCACTGTGGATAGTCGTATTCTAAATCAGTCGCAGGACAAACTTTGCTTTTGTCCTGTCTACTTCTTGATCCGGACCTATTTGTATGACAAGAGGCACAGTCGTCCTCCAAAACATTAATCTCATTATGTGCGTTCTCGTGTCTCGGCTCTCTGTAGTCTTTAGTTGATCTACTAGACGTACTATGACAACACGTCGAACATTCTCCATTCGAGTATTGAATACTTCCATTACACGATCTAACAATGCTGTTGTTATGGGATCGTCTTTCCGCACAGTTTCTCGGGTCTCCTATTTCGTTATTGTCCTGTGAGGGAATTGATATTTATTATTATACGTTCAGACGTGTTTAAAGGTATTTGATATATGATAAGGATGAGTTGTGCAAATTCGTCGTAATCTAGAGTCAACAGTGTACTTCTCGAAAAGCTTATCGGGGCATACCTTGAAATTGAGTTCTGTGTAAATGGCGCTGGAGGCATAGGGTTCCGGTGGGCCGCGTCGTATTCTATCAACACTCGACACGTCTAATCCTTGAATGGAATTCTGAGGGAGACTGTATTCCGGCTCAACACTTAGAATGCTCGTTGATTGCCCACCTAAAATATAGTAGGCCGTTAGACGATATCATTTACAATGTCAATTTCTAAATAAGCGTTAGATATATTAAACATTTCAATGGGCACAGATATCTCGACGGCCTCCCGCTTGAATGTTAATTCAATGTAGGTTGTAGATGAGAGATTTACGAACATAAATGCCTACAATGAACACATTTCAACGTGTACATTCTGTTTTGATACAATTGAATTTATACCGTGAGAAATTTGTCGCTGAATCTCAATAAGTAAACAGTCGATTATCAGAATAGATAAGGTTTGATACTAACCATGTAGAAGACTTTGGTGACAGCTGCTCATGTCTAGAGTGGGATCATTTGGAGCAGCAAATACTGGCCGATCCCTTAACCAAATAGTGTCTTTATTCAATAGACATTGCTGCGCTGTGACAATTGCTTGACCTACAATGAAGAGCGATGTTTCAATTACGTACTTAAGATGTATCATAAATACAACAAATAAGAATGTCGTAGAGAAATTACCACTGGATTTCTTTCTCTGAATGTTGTTTCGTCGTTTTATGTAGTATATGCTGAACACGCCAATTGCGATCACCGAGAATAACGTTAGTCCAAGAGCTAGCAACCAAGTTTCTTGAAATATGTGCGGTATGTTAGTGTCTTTTGGCGGTTCTGTCCTGGATGACAAAAATGGTATCTATTTAAGAAACATAATATAAAACTTTATATTATTACATGCAATGGTACCAATATTACACGTATTGTGCATATATTATATGTGTAATATTTTTAGTACATTTACCTTTTTACTATATTTATTACACATTTCGACATGTGTGTACTGTATTACATAAATCAGGCTTAATGACAAAGACTTTTTCTTCAATTCAAACTTTAGCATGTTACGAAACTGTGCACGACATGTATATTTGTACGTGTATATTTAGATCCAGTAAGATGTGAGACTAAATTTTGAACTAATTTTAATACAGAAACATTGCTTCAAATCTTACTGCAGGGTTTCACTACTTCTTAAGTTGTTTTGAAATATTGACACATATTTACAGACAATAGCGCAGTTTTTCTTTCTAAGAAACTTTACAAAACAGTACATGTACACCTTTTGTTGCAATATTTTAATTTTTTTTTTTCAATACCATTAAATACTTACTGTACGTAATGTCTCTGAGAATGTGTTGGAAGCATGTGTATATGGGCTGGTGCGCTGAAGGGTCCGTGACCACGGCTCGTGACGGCAGCGGCCCGAGCACTGTACCGTCCACCGGCCCGCAAAGAGCTCGCTGCTGCAGCTCGTGTGCGAGCGCCAAGAGACATCTGACCCACCACTCGACCTCCAGTACTTCCACCCACGCGTATTTCAATCTGTATTTACAAGGTTCTTAGTTGAATCGTAGTTGTGACAACGTTCTTGACCGCACAACAGCAAATATGTTCGCACAAAACAAACACGAGTCATGCACTTGAGTACTTTGCAATTGCAATAGTCATCTGGTGACCATTAAGTGCATAAATAAAACATTATTTATAGTTGATTTAAAATGTCTGCACCGTTCAAACACTTCAAACAAAATTGTTTATTTTTTTCGTGTCGTTTTCAGATGTACTCACATCTGCGAAACACATCAATCACAAAAAAATGAAGAATTGTAATTACATTAAATGAAAACGAGCAATTTAAATACCAAAAGTCACATTAGTTTTTGTTCAATATAGTAATAGGTATGTTAATACTCTGCGGAATTTAATACACTGTACGACAGTATATGTAAAAAATAATACTAACCAAATAACCAGTAAGCTCTCCATTCCACGTACTTACAGGTGGTGGTTCCCAACGTATCCACGCTGAGGTTGCATTTATTACACCAGCCGTCACGCTCTGGGGCGGCGCTGAGGGTACTAAAAATCATAAAGCCATAAAATCACTAACAATATTATAAACAAATAATAGACAAAAAATAAATTGTGTTAAACGAAGATACAATATCAACAAAAATATACTTATGAAGTTTCTTACCGTCCTCATCTGTGTATCCCGACATTAAATTAGAGGGCTTTCCTAACAGCATCTTATAAAACGGCATCAAAAATATATCGTATTGTGTGAAAGCCATCAAACCCGTAAGAACATAGCTCGAGGACCCACTATTGTCGACATTCATTAGAGACCCATTTGAGCACAAAATGGCATCCGAATGAGGGTTTAATATCGTAATTTCCTCATCAGTCGCGTTCCGCCAATTTAGTGTAGTACCATTGTACCAAATCTTAACACCCTCCAAGTATTCATTGTAGTCGGTTAATACCTATAAACAAATCAGCACTTAATATTGAAATGGTCCATAACATTCATTTGTTAATAATTCAAATACATGTAGGTACTAGTACTATCTAAGCACGTTAATTTCATCTATACAAATAAATAAAGTTGGAGTGTCTCTTTGTAATATTAAAATAACCGCTTTTTACTAAATGCATATGTATGTATACACGCTACATATACCAAAACTGTAGTATTTTTTTTTTGTCTGTCTGTCTGTCGGTCTGTCTGTCTGTCTGTTTGTTCCGGGTAATCTCTGGAACGGCTGGACGGATAACACCGCGGGGTTCACCTAGTTTTAATTAAACTTTGCGCTCCTGCAAACGTAGGATATATATAAATTGTAGATTTACAATGTTTTAAATTCATAACATTTAATTTACGTTAAGAGACAGAAAAAAACTAACAACAAGTTATAATTATTGCAAACAGATATTCAATACTACTCACATCCCAAACAACTTTCAAAGAGGTAGAAGACAAAGCTTCTACCCTTCTCAAAACTAGCACATTTTGTTGCAAATATTTTCTCGCTTGAACTAATTCGTATTGCGTCATATGTGCGTCGCGTTCGTATTCGACATTATATTCATGATCCAAAGAAGGCTCTTTTAGTTCATTGTTTCCTTTTTTTAGCACTTTAAGATAAGCCTCTTGCATAATACTGCCAGCTGCGTTGACAGCTGTGCAAATCACTCTCCCGCTGTGTTCCGCTCTGGCCCCATCCAAATATAATAGGCTCGAATTACTTTTCGTGCATTCCGGGAAAAGTAAAGAATCTCGGGTTCCTTCAAGAATCCAAAACGTAGTTGGTATAGGCAACCCTTTAGCTTCACATGGAATAGAAACCACATCGCCCTCCCATGCGGTCAGATTGGACGGTATCTGCGTGAAGTGCGGTAAGGCTAAAACAGATGGCCGTATTAAAATAGAACAGACATTTGTTAGGATTATTGCTGCAATAAAATTGATTCAAATAGGGACTGTCTTACAGTAAACTGTGAGTGTAGCGCTTGTGATACTGGTGCCGGCGTGGCTGTCCGCTCTGCAGGAATAGACGCCAGCGTCAGTCGCAGACACATGTTCTAACCGTAATAGCCCACGGATTATACTAGCATGTGATGGTAAAGTGCCGTCTTCTTTAACCCATGTTATTTTTACGCTTGTTTCGTAGCTCTATAAAGCGAGAGAAAATATTAAAGTCACAGATTATAGAGTATAATTTACGTGTTGGATGGTCGTTGTAGTATTTACCTGACAATTGAATTCAACAGTTTGTCCAACTAGTGCAGTGATGTTGCTGGGCTTTACAACAAAGTGCGGGCGCCTTTGTACGATAAGTGCAGCAGCGCGTGACTGTCTCTCTCCGGCAATATTCGACGCTACACATCTGAACAGACCGCTGTCTGTTGGTAACGTTTCTAAGATCTTTAAGTTTCCTGTATCTGTTACTGTTACTCTGAAATAATATATCTATTTACACATAGCTGCGAACCATACTTAAATTAAGTCTGAAGTTGTAAAAAATACATGAGTAAAGTTATTATCAATAAAATATAAATTATTAAGTGGTGAGCTCATATAATGACGAAGCCCCGATATGGCAAGTTTTAATAGACGGTTGCGATCAAGTAAACTATCTACTTGTTTGTATTATTAGTATCAAAACAAACAGATTTTCGTAGTACTACGTTTTCTCACCTGCCATTGACTTCAACGTCATAAACATGACCATCCTTGATCCAATGGACAGAAGGTTCAGGGACACCTCGAGGTGGTGAGCATTCCATTAGCGCTAGCTCTCCAGCTGCCACATGGACATCTCTAGGTTCTACCCTGAACTCATCACGAAGAACTGTAAAGAAGAGCCTTTCAAAAAACGTACCACAAACAAAGCACTCAAAATTAATAGAGGCACGATTTTTGTAAACCTAATGTGCAAAAACAATGGCATATTTTTTTTATCAAACCCTATTTAGCATCTATTCTGAATTGAAACTGTAAATTACACCAACACATACTTGTCACATTAATCCTAGAGTGGTAAAGGTCCCTACACACTACAATAAACATTTGTATGCAAATGATATACCCATGAACAGTAATCTTTAACTCACCGGCTACATTCAGTGAAGCGTTGTGACTGATAGCCTCACCCGCTATGTTGCGTGCCACACACCAGTATATGCCCTCATCGCTCTCTTTTTTGCCACGGTTGACTCTGTGGATGAAAGACTTTGTCATATGAAGGTTGTATAAACCTTCCTATAGATAGATATTCCGTTATGCCTCGATGTTTTACATAAACTTGTAATTGCATCAAAGACAAAACATATGACATATAAACAGAAATATGATAACTTTAAACAAGAAATGATTTTATATATTTTATCTCGAAAATTTCTAGATTAAGAAAATAGTGTACCTAACAGTTTTCCCTAATAAAAACAATAACTGTTTTACCAATAATAATAATTTTGAAATTATATGAACGATTATTTATTTACGAGTGCAATAACAACACACCTAATCTTATATTTCAGCTTTAGCCGTCTTTTATTGACTTCGGTTTACTCTCGGGACGCAAATCTTATGTTAGTGGGACAGTTGTCTTAGTGTTTTATTTGTTGTTTCGCGTGTTTCTACCGTCTAGGGAGTTTCCTGACCTAAATGTTGCGAGAAATGTATTATCCTTTCGAGACGATGTATCTTAGTAGCCATTTGACAAAGACAAAGAAAACACACAACACTTTCATAAAACACGACTGGTATATGTAAGCAATTCTTTTGCCAATATAAGAAGAATAGTAATAGATAATAATAATATATATATCATAATATCAATGTAAAGGATCAAGCAATAGCTACTACATTACGTACTTGTACCCGATCATATTTTGGCTGTTTTCATAAGCTCTTTTTATGTATATTTGTATGTTACACCATAGCGCCTAGCGTTTCAATAGATTGATAATAATGACCCCGGATGATATAGATTATATAAAATTTATCAAAAGCTTTCACATAGGCAGGTGATAGTTTTTTAAAACGTTTTCTTGTTATGATTAACGACGGTTAACGAGCATACAGCCATACAGGTCACCTGATGATACGTGACTACCACTGTCAACAACACCTGTATTTCAAGTTGATTTAGATCCAGGTGACATTCGGCTTCGAAAAAGCAACAGCAAAGCTCTTTTGACTACGTTTATAGAGCTAAGAACCAGGGGGTATGTAAAGCTAGGGAACGCGCGCCCTTTTGAGGGCAGAAAGGGGACATCGGGGTTTACATAGAGGAGGTGATCTACTATTCGTAGTTGGCCCAATGTCCGTCGTGGTTCCAGGAGGATGCACCTGGTTCCCCGGCTACTAGTACCCGAGATCGCGATCGGTTTTTGGTCGGTTCAAATCCAAATTAACCACCAGTGTATATAGAAGTGTTGTTCTTTTATTTTACACTGAGTCTCATGTTATGTTAGTAAACAAGTCGATAAACAAAATGTGTCACATTCTTAAAATAAATTAAAACCACATCATGCAATAAGGTTACAAAGACAGTCTGCGGTTTTCAGATTATGTTAGTACAACGATGCTCTAAGAAAAACAAATTGAACATTTCAATATTAGTCTTCTGTCTTTTTGTGTTTCTTTAGTTACTAACAAATGTTTTGTCTTGATTTGAAAGTTACCTACCTTAAGAATAAAAGTCCGTCTTCCAACAACACTCTGTGCCCATCATCGGCGGGTGGCAGTAGAGATCCATCCTTATACCATTGCACAAATGGCTTGGGTCGCCCTTCGACGACGCATCTCAAGGTGGCTGGCTCACTTCGACCCGACACTGTGTTTGATGGATGCTCCTTGATACGCGGAGCTCTGTTCTGTGCTATGGGCAAAAAGAGTTCAAGTTTATTTCCCACCTAACAAAATATTATTTAGTTCAGTAATTAATGTGTTGTCAATTACTCTGAGTATAGACCTAAGACGAACTTGCCATCAGATATTGTTTTCAAAGTTGCACACAGTTTTTTTTTTTTTTTATCTATACTTAATATATAAAGCTGAAGAGTTTGTTTGCTTGAACGCGCTAATCTCAGGCACTACTGGTACGATTTGATATACTTATATATAAAGCTTAAGGGTTTGTTTGTTTGAACGCACTAATCTCAGAAACCGCTGGTCCGATATGAAAAATTATTTCAGAGTTGGATAGTACATTTATCGAGGAAGGCTATATATCATCACGCTAAGACCCATAGGAGTGGAGCACCGATGAGAAATGTTTCAAAAACGGGGGAATATTATCAAGCTACGGACAATAGGAGTAGCAAACGAGGTAGCGTGGGTCAGCTAGTAGGCGAATAAACTTGAAATTCGTTATTGCAGTTATATTTTCGTGTGGTGACGGATATATGTTAGATATTTGTATTGTGAGTATCATTACTCCTACTCATCTAATGGGTGTCGTAAGAAGTGACTAAGTCTACTAACTATACTAAGTGAAGAAGGAAAAATTGGAACAAAATCATATACCAACTCGTTTGATTAGCATAGTGCCTAAGGCCAAAACCTTCTATCTAAGAAGAGGCTTATGTCCAGTAGTTGATTGTTAAATATTGTTGATGATAGTAATTGATTGCAGTTATAAAATTTAAAAGACATTCAAGGAATAGCGTGTCTAAGGCGGATGAGAAACTGTCTTTTAAAAGAGTAGCCTGGCTGCAAGTTCACGTGACCCATGTAAAAATGATCAAGAAGGTCATATCTATACAAATAAATAAAATTGGAGTGTCTGTTTGTAATATTAAAATAACCGCTTTTTACTAAATGCATATGTATGTATACACGGTACATATACCAAAAATGTAGTTTTTTTTTTGTCTGTCTGTCTGTCTATTTGTTCCGGGTAATCTCTGGAACGGCTGGACTGATTTTGACGGGACTTTCACTGGCAGGTAGCTAATGACTCAGGGAGTTTTTTTAGACTAACTTTGTCCCGTGGCGTTACTCGCGGTACAACAATGACTGCGGGTAACACCGCGGTGTTCAGCTAGTAAATACATAGAAACAAAAGATTTATTGTGTCTCTATTCTACATATATATTTTTGGTAGAATAGATTTTTTGAAGTGAAACTTTCTTTAGGCGCGTTGAGCACTTTTTGGGTGAACACCGTCACCAAAAGCTTTCCACAAGTTATATTTTTTTACTTCTTTTATCACACATTTTATTAAATATGAAATGATAAAGTACTATAAATAATAAATTTTCGTACAGTCATGTAGGTATTTCATGTAGTAAAGCTTGAATAACGTTACTCAACGTCAACGACACTCTATATACAGCGTGTGTTTAATTTATCAAAGCATTCGTAAGCACCTCACGACCTCGGTTATGCAAACTAATTCCTATTAAAATTAAACGAGTCAAGTACATAAAATATTTTATAAAAAGTAAACATAGCGTGCGTGACCAAGCAACACAGTTTAAAAAGGTATGAGTTATTATACTACATATTAATTTAAATTTCAAATTCTGTATGAAATACACGCATCAGGTTGAAAGTAATCAGTAAAAAGTTGTTGCCAAGACGAGACTATGACAATTCACGCTTTTAAAAGTTATCACATCTCATCGAGTTCAGCAACTATACACCTTAGTCAAAATAAATGAGTGATGGGAGAATATATATTGCTGTAAATGAACCAATTGGTTAATGAAGAACATTAAATCTTTAGCACAATCTAATTAATAAAAATTTGTTGCTAAGGCCGCGATTACGAAATTAAATTTTGCAAAATACGTCTTTACAAAGTATAGTTCAAGTATTCTTTGTGAATAGACCTTATTCACGAGGAATACCTGAAGTGATAGGATACAATTTTGGAATAATAAAACTCAGTTTTAGAATAATCTATATTCGTGATCAGTGTTGTATAATATGGTATATAAAATGTTGTATATATGGTATATAAATCCACGTAATCTCGATGACGGGATGGTACACATCTCAAGAGTTCCCACGGGTATCGTAAGATTAGGAGATTACATCAGGGAGATTGGGTAGCAATCTATATGTAATACATTCAAATTTAAAACAATATACCCATTGTATTTTATATTCTGAGTTTTTACAACCAAATTGTCCGATTGTTTCAAGTAATTAAAATAGATAACTAATTACACATTAAATAAAATAGTGCTTAAATACCTACTTTTGAAGCTTCATGACGTATAAAATGTGAACAAAAACTTATTCATTAACAAGACATCTATTGTTGATTACAATTAATTATTATAACTAACTCTACACAAAAATAGATTCCTTCGTTTTTACCATCGGTTTTTACATAGACTAATTCAGAGTCTATTTCACTTGAGTGTTCAACCTGTAAATACCTGCTTATAAATAAGCATAAATACCTCTTATATGTAGCTACTCATATACCTAAGCAGCTTAGACACCCGTCTGCCACCATGGATCTTATTAAGTTCGGTATCTAATATCGGCCATGAAACTTCATATAATATAGATACATTTAGACACATAACTCAAGAAGTTTCATGTCTGCCACTGAATTAAAAAACATGAATTTGACACTGAAGGCAAATCGTCTCACTCAGTGCACAAATCGAACAAAATTCACGCTTACGTCACTCAGTCTTAGTTGATTGACCGCTACAAACATCAAGACCCCTTCGTCTTCAGAGAACGTGTTAAGCTGTCGGTTCCGGTTGTCTGTTCTATGATCGTCGTTTACTGTAGGCAGAAGCTTAAAAAATCCTGGCAAGTGTTATGACCTCTGCGCTCCGAATGTGCGTTTTTGATTTTATAGTTAAGTACTCTCAAGGTTATTTGAACAACAGGTCAAATTCAGAGGTGGTAACACAAAACATTATTTTTAAAAATATGTATTAAAAAATCAAAAGGATTTTCAAAATTGTAAGTAACAAATAATCAATTAATACAGGTCTTCTGGTTATCAGTACATATTTTCAAAAGAAGAAGATATTCTTTGAACTTCCTAAATTATTGTATGTCAAAATGTGTAAGAAGCTTGTGAAATTTCACAAAAGGAATAATATAATTAACCAGCATTGTATGCTAAAAAATGTGTGTAAAGTTCGTTATTTATATTTATGTACTTTAAAAATGTTTTGTCTGTTTTTTATATACTCTATACTCACATAAGCAAACATCTGATCCATGATAACATGAATATCAACTGCTGGGATCTCCTTGAGACGATACCAGGAACTACTTCAGTTCCGCCAACTTCGAGTTAATTATATTTAATTACTTTATTGTATACCGCTACAATATTTACTTGTCCAGACATACATGGGACATCAACTAGCATAACAATAGACGATCTTACGGCTCACGGCATTCTCATAAGACGAGTCTCCACCGAATAAAAGTTGACAACTTTAGTGTTGTCAACATGTGTAGGTGACAAAAGTTTCTGTAATATCATTGTATTGGCAACTAAAATTTACAACAAATGTTGGCAACTGTTTCTGTTTTTGGCGGTAAACATCAAAAGAATACGATTGTTGCAGATGTTCATTGGCTTTGTGGAGACTTAGTTGAAATGTTTTTCAAATTGTTGGTGACTCGGTGTAGACACAATGGAAACAAAAGTTGGCGATTTTTTGAAAAGTTGGCAATAGTTGGAAACACTGAAATCGCCAACAATTTCGGTGGAGTCGCGCCTTCAAAGAAAAACTTTATACGGATATTGTGAATTCTTAATTATTAGTACTCTATTTATTGAGTCAGTTTTTGTTCTAGATGTAGCCTAAAAATAAATCCAAAATCGAGCCTGTTTTTATTTTTTTTCCTACAATACTTTATAAGTCATATTTCCCTTACTGAAACCATCAGATTACCTGATCTAATTTGATATCCGTTACCTTATCCGATATAATATTCAAATTCAGATTTGTTTCAGAAATTGAAATTCCATCCCTAAAGTTTCTGATTGCTATTGATTTTAGATGAGGATCCTTCAAACTGAATGATGCAACGACAGTATTTTATATACTTTTCGAATGTTACGAGCGCATTGAAATGGAATTGAACCGAGACATCGAGAAGGAGCATACCATTGTCAAGGAAATGGTTTATTCAATCACACATCTATCAAATTCTGACTGCACGGATGGTGGTGTTGTGGCTTAAGAGATCACCTCAGCGCTTCAAACTTCACTTAGTATTCTGGGTTCAATTCATGGGACAATACTTTGTGTGATTCATAAATTGTTGTTCTGAGTCTAGGTATTTTTATGTCCGTATTATGCAAGTTTTTAAAGAGCTACAAGTTATTGTCTTTGAAGAGATTGCAAACTACATACCCTGCAGGTTCTATTATGTGATAATTAACGCATGCACGTCACGGTATTAAACGCAGTTTATGTTGTAAAGCAACAGCAACGAAAGCTCGGGGCGTAGTTAGTCTGAAAGAAGTAGCCTTAGATATTCCTTATTTCATGAACAATCTGTCAGTAAAAGTCCCGCGAAAATCGATAAATCCGTTACAATGATTAGCCAAACAAATAGACACAAAAAATATTGATTTTTATGTAAAAACCGTATAAACTTTCGTATACATATAGTGAAAAGCTATTAATTTGAGATTACAAACAGACACTTCAATTTCATTTATTTGTATAGATGTTAACTACTAACTGTTTATATTACACGCAATTTCGCATGAGTTTTTATTACTGCTCTGCTTCTCATAGCTAATCATAATGTTAAATAGCTCATAAATGTACTGTAAAAATTATGTTAATTTTTTTGTTAATCAGACTGGTTTCAGTCTGGGAAACAAGACATTGTCTTAATCTTTATTACATTTATCTACCTTTGTTTCAGACAAACTATTGTATTTAAGTAATATTCTTTGTGAAGTATGTAATCTGGAACGAGTTCTTAACACATCTATTTGCTTAAACTTTTTCTTACGTTCGTAGTCAAGAGTTTTAGGGGAAGCCATGACCCCCAGTGATTGGTCCTTCAGCTGAAATTATGATGATGGTCAAGAGAATAATATTCCAAAAAGTTTAAAAACTATAACCGGACTACGTAAAATCTTTAGAAAAAATTAAATAGCCTATGTCACCCAGCCATTATTACAAATCGATTGAAGACTTATTCATTTTAATCAGTTCAGTACTTTAGGCGTTACTATAGGACATACAACTAACATAGACTGCCAAAAAAATTACCCCTCCTTTTGGCTTTGCCGTAGTTGAGCAAGAATAAATGTTTGAAGAATAGAAAAGTTGGATAAAATTATAAGTACAAATTTATTTTGATTTTTGTTTATACCTCTACATAGTAAACTGCCAAGGAACAGGATAAATATACATATAAACATATAAAGCATATCTCACAACCACTTAACTTTTCTTGGGGCTTTGAACTTTATCAACCAAAGCCTCCATTAAACTCCTATTCACCAATAAATATATAGTTATTAACTTATTCCAACACTATAACGTTACATTTCATTACTGGCTGATAAGCAAAGCGATTGACGCCTCCATTGGAGAGATTCTTTTATTCATGACACGCCGCATCTTTATAAAAAAAAATAACATATGGATCTCTCAATAACCGTCTCCGCTTGTTCGTTTCAATGCATTTAGATAGACACAGAGATTGTACGACAGTCGAGGTATTGTTATAATTGTGATTTATTTTTTTACTTTTGTCCGTTCTCTGATAGGGTTGGGTGTTCTAACAAAAGACAAGTATTAGGTATCACAATTTCCGTCATCTCAGTTACCTAAGCCAAACGATTAATTTTATATACGATTTTAAATTACAATCGCAGGGAACTTTATGAAAGTTGTAATTCATAAAGTAAGTTTAGAAGTAGTTGTTTGAAACGTAGTGTATAAGTGCTAAAACATTAATAAATATTACTTATTTATTTACATGCTATGGATGATTTACAGTTTTTATTATAATAAATATTATTCTTATCATCTTTTTTGCTACGCCTGGTAAATCATAAAATAATAGTATTTTGTTTTATATTATTAGATTCTATTTACTTTTAGTATTTTCTTAACACTTTCTATGTCTGCTTACATCGAATTGCTAATAGACTTCGATTACATAGAACTTAATTATGCAAACTACTAAGAAATTACTCGTTAATGCCATCGACCTTAGAACCTTCTGATTCGTTGAATAATTGAGTCATTGACATTGATAAATTTGTTCTAAATGGGTGTTTGTCAATATTAACTATATTTATAAGTTAGTTTAATAAATAAAAACACTCTTTTGTGACTCACAAAATTGAAAGCACATAGCAATCATTAAAACATAAACAAAAACTTACAAAAATCGGTCTACCAGTGATCATCCAAAACCTAGGCGAATAGAAGGTATCGTTATCCTTTAAATAATTTTGTCGCGAATAAGTCCCACTGTATACCAAAAATATATATAAAAGTCGAGAAAATCTATAAGATAGTTGTTGTACATACATACAACATACGTAAACTGAAATAAAATTTTAAAATATAAATAAAATGTACATTCAAACATTATAACTTATGTGTTAGATTAGAAACCATGGATATAAAGAAAATGGTTTATTTAAATTAATTAGTTTTGTAATGTAAAAGTGTTACCGCAATGCCGCGCCAAGTTATTCTGACATAAAAGCCTAAATTACTCCCTATAACGACAGCTATCTACCAGTGAAAGTTTCGTCAAAATTCATTCAGCCGTTCCAGAGATTAGCCGGAACAAATAGACAGGCCGACCATAAATTTAATAACTTTCATATGTATCTAATGAAAGCTTTCATTTGATGTTACAAACAGACACTTTAATTTATTTATATAGATTTAGTTGGTATGTGAAAGAAGGTTGTTCAGCCCTACGCGCTGCCAGTCGCAGGCGCAATGTCGGTAGTTGTCCTTTATTAATACTTGTCACTGTCATTGATAACGCACCACAATATAACTATCTGACATGTTTGTCTTTTTGTTGCTCTGTGTGGGTGCACGATTGTAATAAACAGATTAATATATTTATACTTTTTTATCAGCCTCTCTGTCTGATAAAAGTAATGAGATTATTTTGAAACTACTTTATTAAGGGATTGTATTCCGGTTTTCTTTGATCGCGATCGTGTACAAATACATATGAAGGTACCTAAGTGTTTTTATCATGGAAATGATTTTAAAAAAATTTGAATAACTTTGAATCCAAATTGGATTCATGTATTATTGGATTATATTTATATACTAATTGCAACGTAGAAAAGAATTAGTGAAATCTAAATTATTCTGATAATTGAAATAACTGTGATTACAACCGTTTTTACATACTAGCTGAACCCCGCGGTGTTACTCGCGGTTATCATCGTATCGCGAGTAACGCCGCGGGACAAAGTTAGTCTAAAAAAAGTAGCCTAAGTTACTCCCTGGATCATCAGCTTCCTGCCAGTGAAAGTCTCAGAGATTACCCGGAACAAACAGACAGACAGACAGACAGACAGACAGACAGACAGACGGACAGACAGACAGACAGACAGACAGACAGACAGACAGACAGACAGACGGACAGACAGACAGACAAAAATTTTTTTAACCACATTTTTTGTATATACCGTGTATACACGCATATGCATTTTGTAAAAAGTGGGTATTTTAATGTTACAAACAGACACTAAAATTTTATTTATTAGTATAGATGTATAGATTGACGTGAAGTATCTTGAACAAGAATAATACAAATAAATAAGATTGGAGTGTCTGTTTGTAATATTAAAATAACCGCTTTATAATAAATTCATTCGTATATTTTGTATGTATACACGGTACATGTACCAACGTAACATTTTTTTTTCAAATTTTTGTGTCTATCTGCCGGTCTGTCTGTCTATCTGTCGGTCTGTCTGTCTATCTGTCTATCTGTCTGTCTGTCTGTCTAGCTGTCTGTTTGTTCCGGGTAATCTCTGGCACGGCCGGATCGATCTTGATGGGTCTTTCATTGGCTAGCTTAGATAGCTGATGATCTAAGGAGTAACTTAGACTAGACTACTTTTTTGAACTAGCTTTGACCCGCGGCGTTACCCGCGAGACGACAATAACCACGGGTAACACCGCGGTGTTCAGTTAGTACACAATATGACGTTAATTTAATGTTGCGTTGAGTAAATGATTATGAATATTATAAGATGGTTTTATACAGAACATATCAACAAGAAGATTTTTTTCGTTAAACACGATTCTACTAATAACAAACACTACATATCGTGTTACGAAGTTCGCGGTACGTTATAAAGTACAAACAAAGACACTATGTTTCTGTAAAACACTATTATTTGTAACGAATTACCAAATAATAAATACTTATTTCAAAATGAGGTTTTGTAAAACATCACCTACTTTTTTTAGGTCTAGTAAGACAACCATGTTTCAAATAGTATGGAAGCGCTCAACCTGAGTGATTCCAGGGCTTTAAGGAAAACGTTTGATAAGCATTTCTTTCATTATATTTGTACCATGTGAGTTAAGTTACCGAAAATTTTACACCCCCCACACCTAATCCCTATCCGCACTTGTGTTTTACTTAAATACTTAAATACATACTGGATGTTACAAATAGTCCACGACTGTACTATAAAACAGTCGTACTTACCATGTATACTATCATTGGACAACATTTTTTATACTCAAGAAGATTTAAAAGTCAAATTAAATTAAACTTTTTCTGCATAGACATAGAACGTATTTTAAAGTTCTGAGTGACCACAGTTTCTTTGAGCTCTATCGAATCAATCAACCTTTATATCAGTTGGACACGTGTTGAAAAAGATTTAGTTGACAACACTATTTGTACGGGTCAATTGGGACGTAATAGACTCTAACGGCACAGTCGTAAAGAGACCTTAAAAGGAATGGAATTTGAATAAATATCCACACCTTAAAGAACTATTAATGGACTTGTACTTAATTACTTTTTTGTTTAGTAATTTTTATTTTCTGGCCGACTACGGCAAAACAAAAGGAAGGGTAATCATTTTACTAGTCTGTTTGGATGCCCCAGAATAGCGCCTGAACCACTGATCCAATTTTAATGAATTAAGTGTCAATAGATACCTACGTAATAATGACCCGGGTGACACAGTCTACATACATTTTATTAAAACTTTTGTCGTAGTCGGGTTACAGTTTTTTAATTTTTGACATTGGAAATGTGTTTTCATTCGCTCCAGTGTAGACTCCGGTTTCACGAAAAAGTGTGATCCCCTATATCTCGGGCAGTTGTGAAGATATGATATTCGAAAAAGGCTCAAAAGACGCGTATTCACGAGAGGTATAAGGTGCAAAAATAATTATTCGAGAAAGTTAAAAACGAAAAAAGTTACGTCCAAAATAATAGTAATAGTAAGAAAACAAACGTTTTTATATTAACAATTATTTTTATGGGAATTAACGCGATCGCTTATTAAAAGGTATTACATACCTCTGATTTGCCTGACAGGCTGACTAATATATCGTGGAACGCGAAAGTTTAAAAGTTAGTAAAAGTTTTTAGTCCGAATTTTTATTTTGACGCTCTATATTTTGGAAACGAATAATGATACCAAAAATTTTAGAGAAAGTCCTCTGGACAAGTTAGTCAGCTACAATTTGAGCCTAAAAAAAGACGATCAGGTTAAGAGCTTGCCCTGTAGCCTAACTTTATAAAAAAATTTTTTTGAATTCCGTAGATTCATTTCCTACGTACTCCAAAGTCGTGTGCGGCACGAAATCTATGATTTTTCTTGCAGTTGCCTAAAATCATTGTTTATTTTTTTTTATGTCCTTGTCCCAATTCTGTTTGTATTCATAGTGAAGTGTAATATTGCAAAATCATTTGGCTGGTTTCCTTTAAAACCGCCAGCCTGCCTGACGCCAGTTTGGGAATTGCTAAATCGTTGCCAGACGATTCGACAAAATAAAAA
This sequence comes from Spilosoma lubricipeda, assembly GCA_905220595.1. Classification (NCBI taxonomy): domain Eukaryota; kingdom Metazoa; phylum Arthropoda; class Insecta; order Lepidoptera; family Erebidae; genus Spilosoma; species Spilosoma lubricipeda. The sequence continues at coordinate 8,645,175 of HG992285.1, read as the reverse complement.
GATAAATTACGCCAAGGAAAACGGACAGGATGCAAGTTTTTAAAACTCAGATATCAGTAGCTCAATGGAACAGCGAACCGGAATCTACTACCTGTATTTCTCTTCTATCATTGGAGGCACCGCTATCACGGGGACGAGAACCAATCTCTTATCTTAAAAAAACTAGTGCAAAAATTTTACAAACCTATGTTTTAGTTCTTAAAACTTCAGAATACCTAATCAGTGAGTGTCAATTTCGCAATAAGGATGAATATAACGACACCTGAAACGGCAAAATCATCGAGTAGTTTAGCCTATAGGGCGTGCCGAAGGTAGCCGGTCAGTAGGTACCTATAGATAGTATAAACCTTGTATTGTATATTCAGAAATACTTCGAATTTTTGATTAATAAATAACTTTTAATTCCAGGAAGTATAAAAAAAGTCGGTGTGTTAGAAATCTGAGCAATAAGCTCATTCTGCAACTGTGCAATACATGTGTAAATTCACAATCACGACAAAAAAACTTCGTTTAAACATAAGTAGCTTATATTTATAGGTAGATTATATTTACCTATATCTCTATTTATCTCACAATTTTCAATTCGTTCTAAGCCAACCCACTAACTTAATGCCTATTTATTACTAATTTATTTGCAAATATTCTTCTGAATTTTCATTACAAAAATTTTATGCATACTGAATTGTACCACAAACTGTGCAGTAGGTAAATACCTACGGTAAATATTGAATTGAAGATATCAATTCAATATTTACCGTAGATATCAATTCAATATATCTGCACGGTTGGCGCAGTGATTTAAGCGTTCATCACGCAGTTTCATATTGCGCAGAGTCATGTATGTTTGATCTCCGTTGTATGATTATAATATTTGTTAGCCCGCTCTGTTATAAAAAAATATTCAAATGTGTTTATATTATTATATATATAAAAATTAAACTTTTTGCTGCAGCTTCATGTAAAAAGGCCTGAATTAAAATCCTTAAATAATTCACTTCGCAGAAAGAAAACTAACCACACTAATACTAGATTACCAAATGGGGTGTACTATATCGAGTAAATATCTTACACCTATTTACTATATATTTAACTAACATATATAACTTATATACCTCTTGATGAAAAAAAAAACAATAATTTTAAAGCATTATTAGTTTTTGAACAATTATGTAAACATAAAAAACCTGTACAATAATAGCAAAATAACTAATTATGTACAGAGATATAGTACTTGTAGTATCATACTGTATGCAGAAATACTAGTTTAAACTAATCCGTAGATCTCTGATCTGTATTGGGTAGATTAAGAGCAGAGACAAAGAACCCTCAGACCGCGCCCAGTTAAATAGTTTACACACGGTAGTCAAAAAGATTAAAAGTTTAAATTAAAAGTTTAAGATAAAAGACCTTTCAAGAAGAAGAATCGCTTTATAATTAGCCCAGACGCTTTTAAATAATCATAAAGTTTTATGTCGTGCATAATTTAAAATAAGAACTTAACGGAAAATAAAAAGCTAGCTACTTAACTCAATCGATACGTTCGATTTTTAATTTATTAGTGACGTTTTAAAACCCATTAAATGCGTTTAAATAAATATAATTAAGTTAATTACCTTCCCTACAAAGACTTACAAAAATATTTATACTTCATGAATATTTATTTCCCATAATTAAATGGGTAACTCAAATATAATTAAACTAATTACAAACTATTTGGTATTCCATCCTCATTAATTTTATTGTGAGCTCTCTAAAAGTTCCCACTAGCAAAGCTGTGAGGTCAAAACTTTAGTGAACCGTTTCGTTACTCTCTTAACTGGCCGTAAACGTTAATTAAAGTGGCCTTAAAAATAAAAAAAAGCTTGTACATTGTTTTGTATCAGCTACCGTACCACGGAACTACATTTTATTAATTGGACTTGGTAGGTACTTTAATTACTGCATGGTATACCGATCAGATATGGATGTTTGGCCCCCGTTTCTTAAATTGAAAAAAAGGATACGGTAGAACACTTAAGGCCAATAAAATGTTGGGTATTTTAAGTGCATCATAGGTTTATTACTTTATCGAGATCTATAACAACCCTGTTTATAGAGGTGAAGGAATTTATGCTGCGTCTCAGGAATGTTGTAAGTAAATTGTTTATGAAATAGAATATGCCCATAACTTGAGACTTGGTATCGAGAGTATAATAAGTCTGTTGGCATTTTTTGTAACCTTTATAGCCTCATTAATTGTCACATTAATTATAAAGACAAAAAAAAACTTAACTTTAATAAGCTCATATTTAGGTTTGATAAAATATTAAAGGTCTACGGTATACCCAAATAACAATAACTCAAATTCAACAGCCAAACAATAAAAACAAAAAAAAAAACAAAAGAAGTATAATTACCATTAGTTCCATTCAGTCCAATGAGAAGTAAATGCACAAATACAAGAAACACAAATTGGTTCCTTCCATTTACGGTGTTATCGCACTCATTAACACCAACATCCACCATACTGCCACAAAATTATACTTTGTTTTCACACCATCGATAATTTACATGTTTACAATTTCACTATACATGGAGTACACTGTTTATTTTTTTCACTAGCATACCGTAATCTACATTCATTCAAAATGTCATATTCGAATTTCAAAAAGTTCGTCAAACAAAGTCGGCATCGCGGTCGGAGCTCGCTGCGGACGCCGCTACACGACCTGTCGGTTACGAGTTTTGCGTCGTACTATCGCTTCTCCCTCCCTCATTTCTATTTACTTCGTCCCAAATGGGGGGATTCTGGCGCCTCAAACGTTTCAAACTTTATGTAACTCTATTATGTAGCTAAAACTCATTATCACTTGATTTGGATGACACAGAAGTCACAGTCGCAGGGTTTGTAGTACCTAGTGGGCAACTTACTCAAACACACAGTTCTAAGTTGTTCTTAGTTATTGTTGCGTGAGTACTTAGCACTTGGAAAGTTTTTACGATCTGCTAAACAACTTCATTTACTGTTCCAGATATGGACAGTCTGAGCTTTTATTTTCACCTTATCTAGTACACTAAAATAATATTACACGTCATAAACATCATATTTGAAAGGTGTACGTTGGCAAGCTTAAAATGTAATCAAATTTTAAAAAAGAAGTGCAAACTAAACTTTTTTGCCAAAAACAAAATAATAAAAATGAAATAAGAAAGTAAAAACTTTAAATATCCTCTGTCAAAGTCTTACTCTGAACTGGTGCAGTAATCAGAATAACAAATATAACTAGACAATAATATAACAACATGCTATTTTGAATATAAATTCATGTTAAAACATACACAAAATAAACAAACTATAGAACTTTCAATGGTGGTTATAGGTAGGTACGTGCTAAGTGCTAATGTAGGTAATCTTTTGAAAAATAAATCTCGGCGCTGAGGGCTGAGAAGCTTAGTTCTATGATTTCAAATATAATAAGAATAACAAAACAGCACGAGAATGAATAACACCAAAATATTAAAGCAACTAAGGGGTTGTGGTTTTGAAAATCAATGTGTGTCTAATCGATGAAAAAATCCTCAGATATTGAATTTCTATACATGCCGACAACAAAGGCGAACCCATAATCTTTACTAAGTTTTTATCCAAACAAACCCCAGGATCGAAACTTTTAAGGCCCATTCAAAAACGAAAGGAAATAAAATACAGCTTATTTCATTTGACGCATTTGTCGAGTTAGCGCATGCGCACCGGGCGGGCGCCGACAAAGCCATAGGGTTCGAATAAAAAACGTTCTAATTTCAAACCGGTCGCCCCTCCGCCGCACGCGCTCCTGCGCATCCCTTCGCCCATTATTATGCTGAAGAGGTCATTCACAGTTCGCACAATACATCCCATACATGGCCGAACTGCTAATAGGTGAGGCTGGTCGCTCTTGAATCCTTTTAATTTATTTAAAATTAAATTATGGAGCGAAAGCTGGTATTGAACGTCTAGTAATGAATACGTTCCAAGGTAAAATAGCTTTTGTGCAATTTATAAATAAATTGGAGCCCACACAAGTGACTTTAATAAAGCCAATAATTCGGTAATAACAGTCATGACTACTGATAAATAGAACGGCGGCAGAAAATTCATTCATTGTTGGGACTAAACCTATGGTTTCGGTGTAAATTAGAAATAATTATGGCCAGCCCACACTTCCCTGTGCCTACTAGATATAGAAAATGTAATTACCCTGTAATCATAACTGATTAATTATTTTGGAATTTATTTAATGGTCTTAAATTATATTATTCATATTACATTAAGAGAACAATTTTGTAGGATTACTTTCAACCAGGGTGGCCAAAATCCCTTCATAAACGGGATCTCCTGACTATATAATTTTTATTCACCATTATTCACACACCTTGTCTGTGATATACCCACCAATATCATAATACTCGGAGAACTCATGGTTTATTATATACTTTAACGCCGTCATTGTGATTGAACCTGTTTTATAGTTAGATAGGTAGATAGATAGCAAATAATCCGGGTCACATAAACATTTCTAAAAATCTTGGCTGATAAGAATACTAAAATGGCTCATTCTAAGATTGCTAAAAACATGCTTAGAATGAGCTCTGTGTGTTGTGTACGATGGGACGCCATTGTAGAACAAAACAAACTTTGCAAAAATTTAATTAATAATCTTATTTAAGTTATAAAATAATAATAGTAAGCACTTAGGGTGCTCGCCCACGACAACTTTGTGCAGCTATGCTGCCGCGCGTTTACGATATGCGCGTCAGCATCGCTATTAACGAGCTTTAGTCGCGTTTGTTTGTTGTGTAGCAACGAGCTACAGAAGCGATGCAACGCGCTACTAACGCGCTACAGCATCGCGACTATATCGATACAAAGCGCGACCGTGTCGGACGACATCGGGGGAAGAATGGAGGAAGGGTGGCGCGGTGGGTTATTGAATCGGGTTTGCAGCACAACAGAAGCGCGACAGCATCGCGACTGAATCGTGGTTATGTGGGCGAGGGCACACAACTTGCGACCACTTCGCGACTGCATTGATGCGAACGCGCGACAGCAACGCAGCAAAAAGTCGCCGTGGGCGAGCGCCCTTAGCATTAACCAAGCACTTAGAGTAAGCTTGCGACATAACAACACTATCAACTATTAAGCCGAATTCAGGTTTGTTCGTAATTGCAAATTCACTGCAACAGCGTTGCTCATGTTTCTAGAATATACCTTATGCATGCTCCAATTGCATACGATGGTCCCTTTACGTAAGACGTAATTGAATGCAACATTCAATTTATGAAAATGTCACACTAATCTATACTAATATATAAAGCTGAAGAGTTTGTTTGTTTGTTTGTTTGTTTGTTTGTTTGAACACGCTAATCTCAGGAACCGCTGGTCCGATTATATATAGGCTATATATCATCACGCTAGGACCAATAGGAGCGGAGCACCAATGAAAAATGTTTCGAAAACGGGGGAAAATTATCACGCTACGGGCAATAGAAGACGCAAACGAGGTTGCGTGGGTTGGCTAGTATATATATAAACGAAAGTTTGTGAGTGTGTATGTTTGTTACTCTATACATCAGAATAATACATAACAAGAATACCTAAGGATAAATCTTTAACAATCAATAGTACATTACATCATCACACTAATATATAAAGGTGAAAGTTTGTGAGTGTGTATGTTTGTTACTTTCTACACGCAAAAACTACTGAACGGATTTGAATGAAACCCGCGGGCGGAGCCGCGGGCAACAGCTAGTTAGTCATAAACAAGAATACCTAAGGATAAATGTTTAACAATCAATAGTAAATATAATCTATACCAATATAATAAAGCTGAAGAGTTTGTTTGTTTGAACGCGCTAATCTCAGGAACCGTTGATCCAATTTGAAAAATTATTTCGGTGTTGGATAGTCCATTTATCGAGGAAAGCTATATATATCATCACGCTACTACTAATAGGAGCGGAGCAACAATGAAGAATGTTTCAAAAACGGGGGAAATTTTCACGCTACGGGCAATATAAGGCGCAAACGAGGTTGCGTGGGTCAGCTAGTGTAATAAATAAACGTCTTCTTAAAGAAATCTATTAAACTAAAATGAATTATATTTTATCTAAGTATATAATATGCATGTATGTATGAAGGTGTGTGTGTGAGTATATATAAGTGTAGGATAAGCTAGTTTAGCACGACCGTTTCATCCTTTTTCCTACTCTGCCGGGCCCGAAGCGACGGAGCCCTTATACCATACTTACTGTTAAATATAATGGAACATCTCTGTAACGATATGGTGTGCCATAAAGTATTGAGTATTAAATGATAGAGAGTTTCACAAGCTACATATGTTATTTCACAAATGTTGGCAAAATTAATGCATTTAGGTAGTCATTTAATATGCATAAAAGCGTAGAAAGGCATCGATAATTTAATAAAAAACATAGGAATTTCAAATCTATTAAATATTTGAACTGACTTAACTGGTTATTAAAAGAAATAGTTAGTTTATAAATACTAAAAAAGAATACTTTTGAAGGTAAACAACCTTATAACGAAAAAAACATGTTTTAAATATTAAAAGTTTGTCAAAAATATAAAGTATAGATGAATATTACATAAAAGAGATTCAAATTATAAGTTAATTTAAATAAATTTGATATGAACTATTCACAACATTTCTTCGTGTTGGTGGTGTGTGGTGTTTTTGTTCTTCGTGTTCTACTCATGCCTTTTATTTTTAATCTGTACGAATAATTAAAAAGCTGCAGACTTTGTTTGGTTGAACGCGCTAAAACCACTGGATCGAATTAAAAAATAATATAATAGTGGATAGTTCTATCGTCAAGGGAGGCTTTAGGCTGTATACCATCACGCTACAATTAATAGGAGACGAAAACAAAGTAGTTAGCTATATACAATAAAAAAACGAATATTGTGATTTCTTATGTAATGATTTAGTACTAAATATGCATACTTCTTGCAAATGTATATTACTATATATTATAACTAATCTAAAAATTTAACAAAAAAATACAACTTCAAGAACTGGACGAAATTTAAGTGGGACTACATGGGAAGCACCAGCTTTCAAATATAAAAGAATCATCAAAATCGGTTCACCCAGCCAAAAATTCTGAGGTAACAAACACAAAAAAAAGCAGTCAAATTGAAAACCTCCCCCTCCTATTTGCAGTCGGAGATGAAAAAAATATTTTGATATTAATGAATTTAAATATTACTTCCTACTAATATCCTACTAATCCTACTAATATTATAAATGCGAAAGTTTGTAAGGATGGATGGATGTTTGGATGTTTGTTACTCTTTCACGCAAAAACTACTGAACGGATTTGGATGAAACTTTACAGTAATATAGCTTATACATCAGAATAACACATAGGCTACTATTTGCCGCGATAACCGACATATACGCGGGCGGAGCTACGGGCAACAACTAGTATTTAATAATTCTTTTTATACGCTTTAAAATATAATCTATACTTATAAAATAGTAAGTCCTGACTGACTGACTGACTGACTGACTGACTGATTCATCATCGCCGCGCGTAAACTATGATAGTTAGGGCTATGAAATTTGGTGAGTAGGATCCTTTTATTGAGTAGACACGCACTAAGAAAGGAATTTTGGAATTTCTACCCCTAAGGGGGTGAAATAGGGGTTGAAAGTTTGTATGGAAGTCCGTCATTTTTTAAGTTAGAAACCTGAAACTTTACTTTTGGGCTGCTGATTAAAAATGAGTAAACACGTATTTCAGCGTTTTTAAATATTCAACCCCTAAGGGGTGAAATAGGGGTTGACATTTCGTACATAGGTTAGTCTGGAAGTCCGTCATTTTTAAAGTCTGAAACATGAAACTTTGTTTATGTGTTACTGATTTAAAAAGAGTAGAGACGTATTTAAGCGTTTCTTGATATTCTACCCCTAAGGGGTGAAATAGGGGTTAAAAGTTTATATGGAAGTACGCCATTTTTTAAGTTAGAAACATGTAACTTTATTCACATGCTAAGGACTAAAAATGAGTTAATACGTATTTAAGCGTTTCTTGGTATTCTACCCCTAAGGGGGTGAAATAGGGGTTAAAAGTTTGTATGGAAGTTCGACATTTTTTAAGTTAGAAACATGTTACTTTATTCATGTGCTAAGGACTAAAAATGAGTTAATACGTATTTAAGCGTTTCTTGGTATTCTACCCCTAAGGGGGTGAACTAGGGGTTGAAAGTTTGTATGGAAGTTCGTCATTTTTTAAGTAAGAAGCATGTAACTTTATTTTTGGGCTACTGATTAAAAATGAGTAGATACCTATTTAAGCGTTTATGAATATTCTACCCCTAAGGGGGTGAAATAGGGGTTGAAAGTTTGTATGGAAGCTCATAATTTTTTAAGTTAGAAACATTAAACTATATTTTTGGGCTACTGATTAAAAATGAGTAGATACCTGTTAAAGATTTACGGATATTCTACCCTTAAGGGGTGAAATAGGGGTTGCAAGATTGCATGGAAGTCTGTCATTTTTTGAGTTAGAAACATAAAATAAAATATTATTTTTGGGTTACTAATTAAAAACGAGAATATGCATATTTAAGCGTTTCTGGATATTCTACCCCTAAGGGGAGAAATAGTCATTGGCATTTCATGTATTGGTTAGTTTGGAAATCCGTCATTTTTTAAAATTTAGCAGCCTAACAACTTTCGTTTTCATGTTTCTGATTACAAATAGATGAATACTTATATCAGTATTTATGCGAATTCTGCTCCTAAAGGGGTTAAAATATGAGTCGAATTTTTGTATGAAAGTTCTTTTAAATGGGATAATGATCAAAAATAAATAAATAAATAGGTTTAAAACATGAATAAATTACTGATACATTCTTTTACACAGTTTTAATTAAATGCATATGATCAACTTCCACGCGAGCAAAGCCGCGGGCAACAGCTAGTAGTTGATATATAATGATCGAAAGATAATGTCACCATATTCCATCGAGGTTCAAATGAACGGTGACATGACGGGCGTAATGATGCGGACTTAACAATGTCTTTAATTAAGGGGTGCCTGCTAATTGACCTCCGCCTGATACCCTGAACGATATCGACACCATCACTGGAACTAAAACAAATTAGTGAACTGAGAGGCTAGCCGTTTTATTTATTTAAATTTTGCCCTTATTGTACAAATGTAGACTTAATGCCATGAGGCATTCTCTCACAGTCAACCTTGAGGTGCTGTAAAAATAAGATATGGTAGATGCAAATATATTTAGTTTTAATCGTATAAAATGATTTTATGAATTAAGTACATACATCCTACATGAAATACAACCAATAAACATTGAATTAAAATTGATAAACCATTTGAATTACATTAATAATGTAAAATACATATAAACGTATACATCTTTATATATATAATTCTTCTGTGAGTGTGTATGTCACTGAACTACTCTCAAACGACTGGACCGATTTTGATGAAATTTTGTGTGTGTGTTCAAGGGGATCTGGGAATGGTTTAGATTCACAATTTTGTCCGCTGGACAATGTTTTTTTAATTAATTTTTAATTAATTAGTAGTTATGGCAAAACGACCTTTGCCGGGACAGCTAGTACATATATAAATTTAATATTATACAAAATACACAGTCGTGTAGTTCGTGTACTAGGGTTGCAGCTGTATTGCCAACTCATCCTGAAGAAGTTTATGTAAGGTTTTGTGATAGGTAGGTAAGAGGAGTGGAGGCCAAATAAAACTATCTTTGAGCGATTTTGAGACCTATAAAAAAATCATACTAATGCCACTTTAAAATATTATATATCAAGCAGAAATATTTCATTATTTAATAACATGTAAAATTGCGTAAGTCTCGTTAGTCTAATGGCTAGTGGTTAGTAATCCTGAATGCCAAGATAATGGTAGTGGGTTCGATGTTCAACCAGATTAAATAGTTATGTGGGGAGTACGATCATGTGTTCATGTATAAGTATCAGCATCGAGTTACTATTCATTTGTCCTAGTTTTTTGTCATGTACGAGGTGCATTATTATTATTAAAGTACCGAATTGTCTAGAACAATCTTCTTAACTATATGTAAGTTTCACAATTAAGAACACGCAATTTGGCAACAGCTAAAATGAAGGAATTTTACTTATTTTTTATGCTTATCACTAACTTAAACGCGTGTTTTCCTATTATCGTATTATTATTCTACTACTAGAAACACATATTATAGAAAATAAATCAAAGCTTGGGATATAATGCCTTGCATTTAAAGACCTGATATTTAATCCAAAATATATCCAGCTTGCACCTCATTTGTAGAAAGATCCTATGTCTCAATAGAAAACAGTTATTTTTTTAACACAGCAAGCATGACACAAATACTTAATACAAACATTTATATGACAACAATGGAACTCCATTTCAAAAATTTACATCAATTTATAGGGAATATAAAATATAACAATGATAGTGGGCGGAGTTTTATCGCAAGACACAATATACAAACGGCCTTTGGTGTTTTTTTCTTGTAACATTGAAACAAGAAGTAAATTCAGTGCATTCGTAATCAGTGAGGAAAACAGTAGCCATACGGATGTCGCCTACGAGCTACGTGAGTGCACTGACAATGAACATACACTGAGTACACGATATTGAACCCTAACACCACTAGGTAACTACTATTTTCCTATAACTTACTAAGTGAAATGGAGGTGCGAGAGATTTTTTTTCTAGTGATAATATTTTTATTGCCTGCCAGCTCAAATCCATAAGAACAACCAACTTAGCATATGTAAGTAGTATTTCAGTCGTTATATAAAACTTTTTTGTTGTTTATTAGCTTAATTCCACACTGCTGGTGGCATATAAATTGGCTTTTTTATTTAGACGGACACAAACATCATTCTTAGTCGCTCCATTTCAATTTGCACGCATGACCAATTAAGCCGATTCTGTTTAATAAAAATGTATTCACCGTTAGTGTGTTTGGGCAATAATTCATTTATTGATATGATCTTAAACTACTAAAGCAAAAACTTTGATTACTATCGTAAATATTTAAGCTCGGTAGCCAGAGAAATCCTAATTAATAAGTTGATTTTGAAATATTTTTGATCAGTTATTATCACTGTACAAATTAAAGCATGAATATTCTATTTATATACATTAATTGGCACGGTTTCATTGGAAAAAAAGTTGTATGTATTAATCTTTAGATCATAGTCATTGCAATGTCAAGATAAAAAGATCAAAATTAGATCTTTACTAGATACACATTATCATTAATACACAATTTTAAACGAGAAGAAAAAAAATGTTGGCACATAATAAAATGAGCCCTGGATAATATATTAAAAGAAAAAAGCAAAAGGACTTAGAAATCTGTTCTAAGAAAAAAATACTACATATTTCAACCACAGTGCTTCTGATATCTCCTTTGAATGAGATAGTGGTATAGGTACCTACATATCTCATTCTAAGTATATGCAATGTATGCAATAACATCGAACTAGAAAATATAAATATGCAATCCAATCTATTTTATTCTACTTTATATTATTACTAGCTGAACTCCGCGGTGTTACCCGCGGTTATTGTTGTACCGCGAGTAACGCCGCGAGGCAAAGTTAGTCTAAAAAAAGTAGCCTAAGTTACTCCCTGGATCATCAGCTACCTGCCAGTGAAAGTCCCGTCAAAATCCGTCCAGCCGTTCCAGAGATTACCCGGAACAAACAGACAGACAGACAGACAGACAGACAGACAGACCGACAGACAGACAGACAAAAATTTTTTTAACTACATTTTTGGCATGTGTACCGTGTATGCATTTAGTAAAAAGCGGTTATTTTAATATTACAAACAGACACTCCAATTTTATTTATTTGTATAGATGAATCGTAAGAAAGAAAAACAAATAAAAACAGCATGCCAGCAATTCTTTGTACTCATTCTCGGCATAAGGCTATCATTGTATTACATTGTGTACGGGGACGTTAAAAATTATCTCTTTGTAAGAATTCTGAGAACGTCTAAAGGTGCCCCGAACGTTACTCTTCAACGGTCCGCAGTGCTAACACTAAAATACTGTACTCAAAACAAACACTTGATGTCATATGTCTCTGTTATGATCCCGAGAAAGATAAATTAAGTCTTCGCGGAATAAAAAAATCATCAGCATAGAAACTTGTGGTAATAAAACATCATGTTTGCAACATTAAAATAAGCTTTAAAGGACATAAATCGTAGATGTCAATAATAAATGGTTTATAGAATTAATAGCTACACGACTAGGAGCAAATAAGACAAGAGTGTTTGTATTTTATTCTTAGCGTGTCTACAATGTTGCGACAAAAACGCGTAATATATTCTTTATTTTGTATTATTACTTTTTATATTAATAATGTTTATACTATAATAATATTTCAAGTTACTGTACTCAGAATCATTCAAGATGATGAAAACACTGTTAAAGAATTAAATTTGATGACTATAATACGCAAAAAATACATAACATTGCCATGCAGATTTGTATTTCTTTGTAGATAAAAGCTTAAATAAATACATCAAACAGGAAATCTAAAACTGAGACTCCGTATTTCAGGCCACATAAATCACAGGACAGTTTTTGCCGGGATTATCTCGTTCCACCCAGACAATTTCGAGATCAAACGGTAAATCAAAAAACGCAGCGTTCGAACCGCCCAAGTGCGATCCTCGGCTTTCCCGAACGACACCAATTGATTGATGAGTAGACAACTGCCGCGTTTTGCATTCAGCTATTTACGGGCATTTCCTTCGCTTAACCCGTCTAAACGCTGATTAATGACGACCACCGCTGTCTATTACGCGAGGTGGCTGCCTGGATGTTCGCTTCACTTAAACTGTAAGGAGTACCTTAAGGGGACCTATTTAAGGATACGTCAAGACAATTTAAAGGTTCTTGTTAGCATTTTACAATGTCAAGTACCTCCTATGGATTAAATAAAAATCTATACACAGTAATGAAATTGTTTATTCCTATGTTTTGTATAAGAATATTTTTAATATTGTTGTTTATTTGATTATGATAGTAAGCGCTAAATTGTGGTGTTGGTTGTATACTAATACGGATCGAAAACCTGACAAAATTGAATGATATCGTAAATCTTACGATTACATCAAGTTTTTGCACCAATAAATAAAATAATGTATGTATGTAGGTAGTCTAGAATTTAATCTTGAACTCCTATACTACTGAACAGCGGCTTCTAGATAACCATATAAACACAAGATAGTTGAGTTTTTATATAAATTATAAAACATTCTAGAAAAATAATGAATGTACATGTCACTTAAAAAAAAAACTTAGGTATATTAAATTTGCTTTCAATAGCCTTTATTAGCATTCAAGATTTTAAAAATCATCATTAGTTAGTTCTATAAATCTACTTCAATAACTAAATTCTCAATATTCAAAATAACTTTTAACAACTAATGAGTAGTTTAGAATCGCAATATAATTATAGGTAGCATAACAAGTATACGCTGATATTATATTGCCTAACTACAAAGTTATCAGATAACATATATTATTATCAATAACAATTATAAGACTCCCTTTATATAACCATCACAGTATTATAAACGTAAATTCCCTACACATTTAAATATTCAAATGAGAACTAGCAATAACCACGTTCAATTCTATTGTAATAAACTGGTATTATCATATAATGATTTTACTGCGTAATAGAATAATTTCGACAAAGGCGGAATTATCCGATAAAGGTAATCTCAAACATTCTCCATAGAATTGGAAATTAAACTACATTGTTATATATTACTTTCTACATTGATATTACTACTGATCTTCTATTAAATCAAGTTGGACTAGTATAATTTAATATCGTAGTAGTAGTCGTATCGTAGAATACATATACAAAACAGACAAAAACACATACCATATCCAGAGAGAAAAGAAACCGCTAAGTACTTATTATTATTTTAGTTAAAAGCTTGTTGGAAAGCATTATGAGAATTCAAGAGTGGGGTTCACCATACTCACCTTGAATGTGGACAATGCAGCATGGTGACCCACACAATGTCGATCTAGTGAGATGTTTTTTCATGCCCCGCTTAAAGGACCTCCAAAATTTTATCTATAGGACGCAATAGTCACTCAGGCAACCTGTCAGTCCATTTGGCTCCTATATATACACCTTTTTTATTTAAACTGGTAAATGTAGGTTTTTATTGTTCATAAAATTATATCGAGGTACTGAGGCCGTCGTTGCTTGCCCTCGGTGATTGTTTCTAATCTCCTGATACATACCAGACATATAATCACTAAGCCATGATTCGGGAGGGATATAAGGATGTTAACACATTGTGAGTCTTATGTTTCGAGTGTCCATGAGCCGCAATAGTCAGGTAACGCGTCAGTTCGTTTGGCTCCTATCCATATAACAAAACATTTTAATAGCAAAGGTAGGTTTTAATTGCTCATAATAATTATATCGAGTGTAGAGCGCTGCCCGGCGTCTGCGCCCACGCATCGCTGTCTGACATGGGTCGAACATAATTTGCAACCTGCTAATAGCTATCGTGGAACTGCACGCTCTGGTACCTTTACAAGTAATAAACTTCGGGGAGCCGTCGATATTACATACTCGTATATTATAAGCTCAACTCGGTTGGCACAAGTGCAATCACACGATTTAATTTTAAAAAGATCGATATTTTAGGCTAGGCAAAGAAGAAGATACTTCACGAGTGTGTGAAACAAAACCTATTATGTGTATCAATCGTTGATTTTCCTTATTATATTCGAAATGTTTTCCAACATTCTACTAACATTTTTTTTTTTTCAGAATGACTTCAAAATATTTCAAATTTATTGAATTGATTATCACAAGAAAAAACTTGCGTTCCATTTTATCATAGACCAATAATTATTGTTTTTTGTTTCTGAATTGACTACACTTTACTTTTAGACTTAATAAGATGGTCGGATGAATTAGCTCGATCATAACTTTCAAGATTTATCTAATAAATAATAATTACTTAAGCATATTTATGTTGTATGTAAAAACTCAATTTTTAGCCACTTTGAAAATACCATTTAAAATCTGAACTATCATGAATAAACATTTGTAACTCGATAAAAGTGGCTATTAGATGCCCAGGTTTTTAATACAGCTCCAAGCTCGCCTATCTAGAATTCGATTAGTTCGCTACATGGATGAACGTAATCAAACACTCTTGCGACTCGTAAACTACTCTTCTATGACATACGGTGCAAAAA
The DNA here is from genome assembly GCA_905220595.1 of Spilosoma lubricipeda. Classification (NCBI taxonomy): domain Eukaryota; kingdom Metazoa; phylum Arthropoda; class Insecta; order Lepidoptera; family Erebidae; genus Spilosoma; species Spilosoma lubricipeda. The sequence goes on along the minus strand of HG992285.1, from coordinate 8,629,865 downwards.
AGTGCGTTCAACGTTTTGATCAGTAAACTTTTGTTAAATAACAACAATCTGCATTCGTTTAAGGCATGATATTGAAGATCTTGAAAAGGTGTTCAGACCTTTTCTTATGCACATATATGGCAAATATCTAACAATTGAAACAAAATCGAAAATATTAAATTATGTATGACCTGATTCATGTTTATTGGAGAAATTTTAAAAAGTTTGCCAAAATCCCTCTGTATGCATGTTTGGATGCTTTTTAGCGACAAAATATAGCCGTTCCACCATATTTTAAAACCTTTACAAATCCTGCAAAATAACACTCTCGATCGGCAGAAAAAAATCTGAATGAAGCTCCAACTTCAGTACTGTTACAATAACTGATAATTCTAATAAGGAAGCAGGAATCAATCATTTCTCATTATTTAAAGAAAGACTCGATTTTTTTAAGCCAATTTCTGTTAAACGGTCATCATCTCTATTTAAAAATACGACTGTGGAATATTTATTCATGTATTACAGAACGATTCTGGCAAAATTTGTAATTGTTTCAAAACGACTTATTAATTAGATTGTTTGAAAGGAACACGACCATAAAAGTTATGGAAGTAGTTAAGTTAGTAAGCAACATACATTAGTATTGTTAAGGAGAAAAACACTCTCATATCAGTTTTTTAAGTAGAACCGCAAATTTCTTAACATTTATACCATACACAGGAACAGCGTGGGCCGCTCTAAAGCCGATACCGTCCTTTCGCATCGTAACTTAGCACGATTGTACTTTAATTTTAGTTATTTAAGCGCCAGCATCATGTTCTCCATGTAATTGATCATTAAACTTGTTATAGCACATGTTTACTACAATACAATCATAAATACTAACGTTATGTTATGTATTTTGGACATTACGATTTGTCATTTGTGAATTAACTCGTAACTTTGTGGTATCTGAGTGTTTATTTACTTATGTCAAGCAATTTAGGAATATAATATTCGGTTGAAATTTCGAACAGACGAAATCTAGTGTATAAAATCAGTAATAATGTTTTTACACACTTGTATAAATAGGTAAATTTGTTCTATCCACTCAATAAAACAACTTTTGAATCTCAATAAAGTCTAAAATAGAACATAGTTTGTGTTTGGTCGTCAGGAGCTATCGGAAATTAAAATGAATTTTCAATATATATGTGTATATATGTACTTTTTGTACTTGTATGAACCGAACTTTATGTACGTGCATAACTTCCGATCGGGTACACCAAATAGTTTTTTTTAATGTTTTCGTTATTGTTTGGACAAAGTTTATATAGAAGAAATTTAAAAGCATTTTTCTGATATTTTGAAAATATTAACGAAAGAAATTACGGCAGTATGAAGTTTGCCGGGTCAGTTAGTATTTTTTAAAACACGTTCTTAGTTATTTCCAATATTTAGAAAGAAAGTGTATTGTGTGATTCTAGATATAATTCATTTATATTCATTTTAACAAAATAAAGACTGCGTTTAAAACTCAGTAGTTGGTATTTTCTCCGTAGGTACCGAATTACATTTAGATACATTTATACACATACAAAAAATGCAGTAACAATTACCAGAGCTTCTTAAAGGAATGGTTACAGTATTTGCTTTATTCTGCTGACCTCATTTATTTTCACGACGTTATAGAATCTAGATTTTTAGCTTGCATTTCTCACTGTTTTGTACATTAGGAAATGCAATTTGTCTGGAAGCATATTGTATTCTTCAAGAGCATACAACATAAAACCAAATCAAATAAAAACAGCCGTCTTTGTTGGCAACCGTGCATTTCAACAGAACAACTTCCTACACTATAATGAAAAGAAACAAAGATTATCCGAGCCCCTCGTTTCACTTTCCTAGCGAATAAAAACGTCTAAAAATACCTCGACTCGACAAGTCGGAGGTATTTTTTATGAGACTCAAGTGCAGACGTACTAAAACTTTTCGCAAGTTCAAAGTTTTATTTTAATTTTCCTTGCACATGCTACCGAGTTTTCCCCAAGAAAAAAAATAGTGCTTAACACGTGCGCGAAATAAATTGAGATACTTAATGGCAACGCCATTTAAATGAACTAGAATCGGGCTGCCTTTTTTCATTGTAAATACATTGTGTAATTAACAAGAATAAGATATTTAAACTTTCATACTCATAATGGCAAACTGATATCACTAAGCTATGTGCATTTGTAGAAGCCAGTGACGAAACATTCAGTCTTTGCATAATTATTACAAACATTTCAGGTTGGCTCTAATCACTATTATACAAGTATATATACATTATAAAGTCTCTGTTTTTTTATAATCATAATTTCAATCCCTATATTGTAGTAAGCTTGCCAAAGGTATTTTTGTTAGTTTATCTTAGGTTAAATGTTTGCAACATCGTGTCCTTTTCGATTATAGTACAGGCAAATATTAATATAACATTTCAAAATGACTATTCTTGAATAATTAGACAAATATGTAATGAATACAATAATTTTGAAACCTAAAAACTACGCTCGTTATTTGACAAAACTAATACAAAAATATTTGTACCAGAATGTAAGACAGGCCTTGTTATTTTATTTCGATAAAGCAACATTGTAAAAAATCCACTTCTTTTATTGTCAATGAAGTACTTTGAGATTAAATTAAATGTCTTGTTTTACGAGTCTACTTATCTGCAGTGATGAATAAGAATTACTTTCGAGCTCTATATAAAAAAAGATTTCCCCTCATTTATATTTTACGGTGTCATTACTGAAGGCTTACGAATTTTCAAATCACCTATAAACCTGTAGGTATTATCTAACTCAATGTGCTTTTATCTGTAATTTTGTTCAATTTGCTTAAAAAAGAACAGTTAGGTTATCAGCGTTGTCATTATGATAGTAATTAATCGTAAATGTCAGAGATATTGCCGACATTCAAATTTTTATAAATGTTTTTTACGATAACAAGTTGTAACAAATTGAACGGTTATAAGATTGTTGTGAATAAATTATACGATCTTTGGAATAAGTAAAAAATTTAAAAAGCTCATTAGTTTAATTTCAACTTTTAAGATAATAAATTATGATTAAGAATTCACGTCTGTATTTAACAGCCAATTGATTTTGGAATAAAATTATTACCAATGGTTCCCTGTCAAAGGAAGTTCTAAATGGAAAACGGAATTGTATTATTAATTTTTAAAGGTGTGTCTCAAAGAACTAACTATGACATCTCACCACCTGATGAAGCGCGGGTAACTCAATAAGTTAAACAGACAAAAAGAAGAAAAACCTCTTCATTACGACACCAACAAATATGTACGACAGAATGTGTCAAAGAACTTGTTCCTACAGCTTCATCGGACAGTGTCTAGTGTGACATAATATATATATATATATATATATATCTTACACCTTTACATTATAACTAGCCGACCCAAGCAACCTCGTTTGCGCCTTATATTGCCCGTAGCGTGAAAATTTCCCCCGTTTTTAAAACATTCTTCATTGTTGCTCCGATCCTATTAGTAGTAGCGAGATGATATATACCCTATAGCCTTCCTCGATAAATAGACTATCCAACACCGAAATAATTTTTCATGATGACGTCATCGAGATTACATGGATATATATCTATACTAATATATAAAGCTTAAGAGTTTGTTTGTTTGTTTGTTTGTTTGAACACGCTAATCTCAGGAACCGCTGGTCCGATTTGAAAAATTATTTCGGTGTTGGATAGTCCATTTATCGAGGAAGGCTATAGGGTATATATCATCACGCTACCACTAATAGGAGCGGAGCAACAATGAAGAATGTTTCAAAAACGGGGGAAATTTTCACGCTACGGGCAATATAAGGCGCAAACGAGGTTGCGTGGGTCTGCTAGTACCATATATACAACATTTTATATACCATATTATACAACGCTGATCACGAATATAGATTACTAGCCGACCCACGCAACCTCGTTTGCGTTTTCTATTGCCCGTGGCGTGATAATTTTCCCCCGTTTTCGAAACATTTTTCACTGGTGCTCCGCTCCTATTGGTCCTAGCGTGATGATATATAGCCTATAGCCTTCCTCGATAAATGGGCTTTCTAACACTGAAAGAATTTTTCAAATCGGACCAGCGGTTCCTGAGATTAGCGTGTTCAAACAAACAAACAAACTCTTCAGCTTCATATATTAGTATAGAGTATAGATTAAAATAATAATAATAACACTAAACATTTCGGACATCTATCACACAACGCCATCTAGTCCCAAGCTAAGCAGAGCTTGTGTTATGGGTACTAGACAACTGATACAAATACATGTATACTTTTTTTTTGTAAATACATACATATTATACATAGAAAACACCCAAACTCCGAAACAAATATTTGTAGATCATACAAACATTTGGTCCGACCCGGGAATCGAACCCGAGACCTTACGATCAGCAGTCACATACGCCAACCGCAAGGTCAACGAGGCAGTTCAAAACACCACATACCTAGTTGAGTCTGATATTTATGACAAATAAAAACATACCACTCTACCTGAAAACGTTTACCTATAACAAATATATCATACAAAATAATAGTAAGTAACTAAGAAAGACATTAACAATATTAATAAATAATCTTCATTTAATTTTTATATTATTAAGTTTTATTGCTATACAAAAAAAAGATATTAAAAAACGACTTTGGATACCAAACATCCATCGACGACTTCATTTTCTGAAAAAAATACCACGTCCAGAAACAGAAGAATTTTTCTTAGTTCTAGAATTTTTCATACGGCACTCCACTCTGAGTTCAATTATCTCGACTAGACCAGCTGGAGTTTACATACATACATTCTGACATTATATCAAAAGTTTAATTTCAGAACTTATCCTGAAATCCAGAGCATCCGAATACTTAAAAATTGGATGGAGTATTCTAAAGTTGAAAATATAAAAACATTCCAAAGTTAGTTTAGACTTTGACTAAATTAATAATACTTTATGAAAAAACAAATTAGAATCTCTATTTTCAAATGTTATTCAATCAAATTACAATTTTTTCACAGCGACAACCCTTTTCCCGGTTTTATGTGTTTAATCTGAGGGCAGAATATCGATATTTTACATGCAGCGGTTATCAACCCAAGATATTGAAGCTCTGTAGAAACACTGTATTATAATTTTTTAGAGCTCCAAGTATCAGTAAAGTACGACAAAAATATTAATGTTATGAGAATCGGGATCAATAGTTATACTCAATTTCTATCCTAAATGTATTATGAATAGTTTATAATATTAATGTTCTCCTAGCCGATAACGGCCACGGCGGCCGGTCCCAACGATATTATAGTGCACAAGTGTATGCGCAAACATAGGTGCATACTCTGTTCCTTCTCTCTCATAATCCGATGGGACGGTTAACCGACACGACCGGAAAGAGATAAGGCACGGGGGTCAGACCCCAACTTCCAAACTTCGAGCTGTTATTAAGTATTTCTATAATCAGAAAAATTCAATAACACTTTTTGGCCCGACCCGGGATTCGAACCCGAGACCTCTTGATCGGCAGTCGCATAAGTCAAGCGCAAGACCAACGAGGCAGTTTAGTTTATAAACATTGTGCACAAATGCATGAACATGCGCTGACTAATATTTGACTTGAAAGATAACAATTGAAAAGCTTAGACTAAATTATTTACGTATAAAATGTTACATTCTACGTTGCACATATGGTAGTGTATTGAATCCAAGTATTTATGCTGCGTAACTCTAATACTAACGATGTGTGACTATATTCCTCCTTTTGTCCAGCTTGAACTACTTTGGTACCTACTAAATACTTATCTATACACATGTCACCCATTGTGCTCCGTAGTTAGGAAACAATGGAAGTCCACACGAGACGGAAAGAGTAAGGAACTATTTATTGCCTCTGAATATGGACTTGTATGCGAAACGCGGGCGCCTCATGCAAGATATTGTAGCACAAAATGTTACACTAAACTGTTGTAATAATTCAACAAAATCGTATATCATGGCTTAACAATGTAGGAAGTAATGTCAAACTCGGTAGAATGAAATTTTATTACTGTTTCAAGGAGCTGCAGTAAAAACTGCGATTGGTCGTAGATTTAAATTCGTTTTAACTCGAGTCACGGATTACTTTTGAAAGGAGACTTTGAATTCTGAAATAGGATATTATACTAAAATCTCTGCTATAAAACTTTTTAATAGTAAAATGTTTCTTTTACGTTCCATATTTAAACTAATTAATTAAGGCACGATTCTGGCACGCTGATTTCAGCACGAACGGGCCTGTTCGACCGAGGCGGACTACCCTTGCACAGAATATCAATGTAAAATCACAGGAGTGCGAGTGGAGGGAGTGCGAGACTGGATGCCCAATGATACAGAAGCATCACAAGGCCGCCATGGTGTGGGTCAGCATGCTGCATTGTTCCATTGTCTGCATTTGCAATGAGTATGGTGACACCACCAAGCAAAGCAGAATCCAAGGATTCTGCTTTGCTTTCCATCAGGCAGAGTAGAGTCATTTTGGCAGGCCCGAATATTAAAAAAAAAGCAGTGAACATTTTATTTGGTGTTCTTAAATTGAAAATTTAGATTTAAGATATCAATCTATGTAGGCATTACTTTATTCAGGAAAAAAAGCATTTTTCTGACCATAAACCATCATTCTTATTAGTACTCAATATATTTTAAAATAGATAAAATTATTCACAATCTTAAGTTTTTTAAGTAATGTCTATTCTTTTTACTTTTATTACTAAATTGAGTAAGTTACGAACAGTAACATAAATTCTTCATTCACACAGTTTTATTAAGTCCACTACACAACTAAAGTTTTGTGTGGAGAAACCTCCACACAAAACTTTATCTTAGCAACAATAAATAACAAATGAACATCGTAACAAAAACTCTAGACTCGAGTCTTTCATCAAATGTAGTATATAAGTACATAGAATATTCTACGTAGACCGGTACTAACGGAGCAGTTTGAATATTGTGCAGTCAGTCCAGTCGGCTACTGCGTCCCCAGTAGTAACATGAAAAACGGTTTTTGCTGAGGAAAGTTTCCCCGTCCGCAATATCCCGACTAAGCCGGATTTGCAACTTACTCCCGTTTCTTCGTACTTTTCTTTTTAATTAAAACACTTTTATAAACACTAGAGATTTAAAAAATTGAAACTAATTGAAGTGATACTACGAGTTAGTTGGGAGCCGGTAGATACTAGGATTAATTTTGGTACATTCCACGAATATTCCCTAACTACCTATTTAATTTTGTTCATTAGAAAAAATACTTAATTATTTAAGCACCGATAATTTGTGGTATACTGGCTAATTAGTTGTTTATACGATTAATTTGTCCTTTATAGACACAATATATAAAGACGGTATTAAAAATATATGAATGTTATACATTCTAGAATAAAACTCACTTGTACTTATTCCACTATTTTATTTTATTTTACACCTGACCTTTGAGAATGCCATAAGGCGAAACCGGTCAGGTGTAAAATAAAATAAAATAGTGGAATAAGTACAAGTGAGTTTTATTCTAGAATGTATTACAACAAGTTCCATCAAGTGCCGACAATCGAGAGTAAAAATTATAGAATGTTCTACATTTTTAAATGGCTGAAATTCAAAAAGATTCAATTTATCAAATTCTAATATACCTGATAATGTATTAAATTAGTCAGTATCATCAAAATGTCCATGTGAACCCTTTATTTCAAACCTGTTTAAAAATTCTCGATTCTTTTATTCTTTATTTTTTTTTATTCTCGATTTAAAAATTCTTTATTCTCGATATTGTGCTACAGCGCATCCACCTGCCTATAAAACTGATGCAAACCATCAAAAAACGCAAAATTGAATATCTCAGTCATGTGTTTAGGCACGAAAGATACATGCTGCTTTAATTGATAATGATGGGCAAGATGGAGGGGAAGAGACGGACGAAGAAAAAAATCGTGGCTGCGAAATATCTGGGAGTGGACTCACTTCCGTTGAGCAACTGTTCCGCCTGGCTAGTGACAAGGAAGAGTACAGGAAGCTGACGGCCAACCTTCAAGATGGAAGAGGCACTTGGAGAAGAGAAGAAAAATTTAAAAATAAACTTGGATTGTTTTGGTAGCTCGATAATATATATAAAACGACACCACACAAATTCTTGTAGTGATGTATTAAGAACACACGAGGGTCACCACTCCTATTCATCCCATGGGTGTAGTAAGAAGTGTGGAAGTGGAATGCAGGATAAGAGAAGGAAAACTTGAAATAAACCCCTTTTTTTAACCTGTGGAAACCCCCTTGGGCCGTCACCCCGCCGGGGTTTGCGGCGGGGCGGTATGTCGGAATCCAACCGACTAAAACCACACGGTGTGCCACTCTGCGCGTGAGACGGGAGGGATCCGGGAACTGCTGCTATTAACACATCCGGACCCCATACCAACCCGTCTGGTCATCATGGTATAAGTAGGCCAAACCTCCTTTCTAAGGAGAGTCCTATGTCCAGCAGTGGATTTTATTGAAGGCTGTTGATCTGATGATGATGTGGATTCAAACATTCTCAACAACTAGAATAACATTAATGACATCTAATTTATGTGATCGTATTATAAAGATAATATTTATTTCATAGTCATAATTTACAATTTCGTATAGAATGATTTACCACAGTATTGTAATACCGTAAATACATAAATCCAAATGCCATTTCTTAAATTCCCACTTTGGGAATTAGATTCCTTGCCTACCTAGTGGTAGGCAAGGAATCTCTCCTGAGACGAAACATCGTATGAATCTTTGTATTACAAATACAAATGAAATACAACGGAAAAATATTTGTTTAGTAAAGGAATAACTTACCTTTTCTGTCATCAGTCTTAGGCGACACTTTCTAAAAGTCCTTTCTGTCATGGTCCTCAACATATGTATGTACGTCTTGCAGGCTTTTGTGGGTTTTACTTTGTAAATATTCGGATAGTCCAAATGAAGAGGGTTAAGCATGGAGGTTTTATGGGCGATTAATCATATGGTATTAACCCTTGTACGACCCGGCAGATGTGAATAAGTACCTGTATGTAAAACCTTTTCCCAGGTTATTTTTCTTGTGTTTTTATTTACAGTCGGTACCAACAAAAATAAAACTTTACTTTATCCTTTCCCTAGCAGGTGCACAAAAATAATAATAATAGCAACTGTAATTGATTTTGAATTGTTGTGCAATATTCAGATACAAATAAATTTATGGGAAAAATGCATAAACACAGAAATGAAAGAAGTTTAACAACAAATTATTGCTTGAACTTGCTTATTTTAAGTTCTACGTTCGTACGTAAATTTAATATACGTAAATTATATTTTTTCATTAAATAGCCTTTCCAAGACTATGTATGTTGAAGGTTGACGAGATTTGATACCTAGTAAATGGATTACACACAAGAAACGTCATTTATATAAGACCCACACAGAAACCTTATACACATGAGAGCTTTTTCAACAGCCGACGGCGAAAAAATGATCGACTGACATAAATGCGTATTCACACGTTTGAGTTTTTGTGACACTGCTCTTTTTGTAGTGTTCGTATTTAAGTGTTTTGCAGAATTACAGAACCCGTCGTTTCGCTCCATCGGTGCTTGTTACCTTTCCTGCATATGACGCCTAAAATACTTACCAGTTGATAAATCTCTTATAATGCACATCTAGATGGCGTTGTGTGTTAGATGTCCGAAATATTTATTTATTTATTTATCTTATAGTTAATAAACATTAATATATGTACAACCAGGATATATTACAACACATTACTAGAAATGTGAAATTGATTTTAATAAAGAATAATCTAATGGCAAGTTGTATTTAATTTTACACTTTATAGTTTAATTGTAAAAATATTTTTGGCACAAAAATGTCTACCTTATTCAACATTTAGATGAGAAAAGAAATTCTCTGCTTGAGTTTTACTCAATACAAAGAATTGTAGGTACATAAATTGAACACTCATTGTTTGGCGACATAAAACCGAGTACTGCGAAAAAATATTCGAATCCATATCTCCTTTCGTTTCCGAAAAAAAGCCCTCACATAGCATTCCTTTTTCATTACAAAACCAATTTATTTCCTACAAAGACGTATTTTCAATAGCTTTTGTTATTTCGACAGAATTGATTCGTGTTTTATTCGATTCGAGAATTCTTATCACATGACGACGATAGGCAATATCAGCGATCGTTCTAAAGATGTAAGGTTGCCACCCGTCGGTTCTTTTTGGACCACCCGTCCTCGTTAATAATATACTAGCACATTGAAAGAAAAGACTGAAAACGAATAAGAATGTAAATCTCAAATTAAAACAAAAAAAAATGCTAAAAGACCTAACAAAAATACCAGTAATAAGTCTCTCTCTCAATAGCTATCTAATTCTATAAATAATTATATCAATATAATAAAATAAAAAATCATTAAACAGATTTAAAATTACACTTATGTTTTAAAAATTATCCGATCTCAAAGGATATTTTAGTTAGGGAAAAACTGTGAATGCTTCGCCAACTATATCTCATATACTCAATGAAATTCAAATCATAATGTATATTTTATTACAGTTATGTAGTTTATCTATATATTTTATTGTATCTGCTGTATTTGTATTGATTTAAGCATGTGCGGGTAGCCCTAGACATATATTTTATTGACCTGCGTCAGGTGGTCATTTTACGACTATGATATCGTCGATCGTGATCAAATTTGTTATATTTTTATTGTATTCTTATTTATATTTCTCCTTCTTTCTGTAGAGATATAAGACTGTGTGTACTTTTATCATGTGTGTGTGATATGATATATCGATCTTTTACGTGTGAATGTTAGAGCTCAATGATTGTTTATAGTTTCTTTTACTAGCCTCACTCGCTCACTCTTTAAAGCAATTGGACAAGAGAAAGTAAGGGTACACGAAATTATATCAGATTTCTTTCTCTTTTTAAATTTAATTAATTTCCTGAAAACTAGTAACACCTTTTGGTTATATTTGTTTTTTTTATTTGTGTTAACATTCAGCGGTATTCGTTATTACACAGGTAATAACGTTTATGATAAAAAGTACATTGGTTGTCACTCACATCAAAGACATATAAGTACCTTACCTCTAACCTTACTTAAGTGATCTCAGAATCGTCCGCATTCACACTAGGAATTACTTGATTTTTATTCAACACACATTTCAATAAACTACTGAAATTGTGCAATTGGATGAGGAGATTTTTATTTTACGGGTTATTTTTTGGTGGAAGGCGAGCATTTCTGTATTAGTTAACATGACTAGCTGAACCCCGCGGTGTTACACGCGGTTATTGTTGAACCGCGAGTAACGCCGTGGGACAAAGTTATTCTAAAAAAAGCAGCCTTAGTTAGGCAGCAGTTACTCCCCGGATCACCAGCTATCTGCCAGTGAAAGTCCCGTCAAAATCCGTCCAGCCGTTCCAAAGATTATCCGGAACAAACAGACAGACAGACAGACAGACGGACAGACAATTTTTTTTTAACTACATTTTTGGTATATGTTCCGTGTATACATACATATGCATTAAGTAAAAAGTGGTTATTTTAATATTACAAACAGACACTCCAATTTTATTTATTTGTATAGATGATGCCGAATTTCAACTATTGAAAACATCAAATAGTTCTTAGTTAGATAAAATTTATTCAATCTCTACAAGGGTGCTCGATGTACAAATTCTATTATCTGTCCGCTGATATTTATGTTGTTCTGCATATTTTCTACAGTTTGGCTTATATGGATTAAATTTTTACTTTGATAGCCCAAGACATTTAGACCTTTGGCAGGGTAGCAGTGAGGTCGTAACTTGAACGAAGCTCGGTCACAATGAGTCCTCGCATTTGTTGAAACGGTAATGGGTTACGGGTGTAGTTTGAGCACAAGTTAGTAATATATGGCCGATTTGGCTAGGGAAGATATTTTAATGTGGGGCTTGCTTTTACATTTGAAGTTGTATTTTCGTATTTTCGTGTAGTTTAAAGACTGTAACAGTGTTGTATTTTCTACCTAGCCTATATATACTCACAAGTTATCTCTTTTTGTTTTTAAATCTAATACTAAAAGTCAGACATCCGTCAAGTATTAATTTTGATTATGTATATCATACAATTTCGTATTAGTCTTTATATTACCGTTCCTCCGTTCCCATGTTTTTCTACATCAGAACACATAGTTTTGAAAATTTACACTACCTTATGTACCTTTTACACTTGCACTGTCATCTATACAAATAAATAAAATTGGAGTGTCTGTTTGTAACATGAAAATAACAGCTTTTTAATCAATGCATATGTATGTATACACGATACATATAACAAAAATGTAGTTAAAATTTTTTTTGTCTGTCTGTCTGTCTGTTTGTTCCGGGTAATCTCTGGAACGGCTGGACGGATTTTGACGGGACTTTCACTGGCAGGTAGCTGATGATCCGGGGAGTAACTTAAGCTACGTTTTTTAGACTAACTTTGTCCCGCGGCGTTACTCGCGGTACAACAATAACCGCGGGTAACACCGCGGGGTTTAGCTAGTATATATATATATAAATCAAGTAGCCAGATATAGTAAATTTTCAAATTTCACGTTTCCGTGCATATAGTTTAATTTAAAATATAATGTGTCATATTATTGAAGTGACAACTTCTTTAGCGGCACTTTTTTGGAATAGGTAAAAAATGTTAAACTCGCGTTAGGACAAGTGACCTGATCGAATATTTGTAAGACGGATGATAGGAATAGGATAGGAAGTAATATCCCCCTTTCTTTCTACCGCGGTAGCTAAAATGTATGCCTGCTCTTGCTCTTTCGTTTAAGCGGTGTAGGCGCGAGTGCGCGTGTGTGTTTGTACTACAGCCTGCTACGCACATGCACAGATGGTGACAGCTGATGGCTCGACTGTCTGCATACTTGTAAAGTTCATGTATTTCAAGTGTTTAATATATGGTAATTGAACAGAGTGCGTCTATTAATGAAAAAAGTGACGAAGAAATAGTGAAAGAAAATTATGAAAACCCAACTTCACTCGGGTAATATGTTTACACTAGTATTAACCTGCATTTTTATAACATCACAATAGGCATTTCTGTAGTTATCGACTGTCAAGGAAGATTAAAGGCAAAGCAATGGATAGATTCTTATAGCATTGTTCATTGTGTTTAATAAATATAGGATATTTAAAAAATCGAAAATGCACAACATAAATGTTCAAGTTTTCATTTCTGCCGGCGCTCCTAGAGTGCAACCCGTATTTTTTAATTCTAAGGCCATCTCACATTTTAAAAATAATACTACGATAAAGCTTTCCACTTGGATGATCAATTCAGTAACTGAAACTCAAAAGAATAAACAGAAACTATGTCTGTATTAAGCTCAAAAGGAAAACTCTTCAAGCTAGACATATCTGCACCCTAAATCTGGTTTCCATCGACTTTATTAAGTAAGAAAATGAGAATTTCTTGCACGTAGTACGAAAGTTAGGACAAATAACAAATGAGACGTGGAAAAATCGTCGAAATATGTGAGGCGAGTTGATTTTCCTCGAGAGCTTTCTTTCTCCTCATACATTTATATAACATAGGTTAGGTGTTTTATATTAATAGCAGCGATTTATCCTTATGTGAAATATTATTTGAAAAATTCATAGTTGTTCTGGGACTATTTTAGAAAATATTTTTCTTTAAAAAATCTTTTGTACATATTATTAATCCTACGTGTAATAATATTATTCTTGTCCCATTTTTGTTAATTATACTTTTTATTGCTCATAAGCTCAATTTTTTGTGGGAACAGTTAAAAAGTACACATATATTTTCTCTACTATTTTCATTACCAAACTTATAGTTTGGTTTCAAATTTAACGTGTAATTAATTAAAAAAACCTTCTTTACACTATAATGCATAAATCGATAGCAAAAGTAAGCTACATGCGGAATATGATCGTACTTATTTATCGATGATGCTCCATGTAATTGATAGGTCCGTTTAATATACCCTTGGGTTGTATCAATTTACTGGTAGCAGAAGGAGCGGAACCCCGACCATCCCTGGGGCACCAAACGATATTTATGGTACCCTAGTGACGTTAATTTTCAGTTCTGTTTTCTAATCGAAATAAATGAAACTGTAACGCATGTTATGTGTGATTTGCTATTAATTAAAATATAGAATTGTGTTTTTTAGGTCAATAAAGGCGTATTTATGTAAATCAGTTAAAGTTAAAGAGTTCAGAATAAAACTCAAAATTGTGACTGTACATAGATTGCTTCTATGTCAGCATCTTAGTATAAAAAGCTACGAAAATTTTGTGTTTTAGTGCTAGAATATCTGTACATATGTTCATTTTAATCCGACTTTCAATAAATGAAGTTCTTTCTCTATTCAAATGTATTTTTAACCGACTTCAAAAAAAGGAGGAGGTTTTGTCAATTCGACCGTATATACTTTTTTTTATGAACCGCTTTTGATGTTTCTTTTTTTAATGGAAAGGAGATGTCCCAACGGTGGTACCATGATAAGGACATTAATATCTGATGATGGCATCCAAAAGAAATCTAGTCCTACCTAGAAGTCGGTTTTATTTTTGTTAAAATTGTGCTTCTTGTGTATTCAGAACTTTGTAATTTACGAACCGATTTGGAAAATACTTTTTCATTCTCTATATGTTTAGACTAAGTGTGGAAAATTAAGGAATGTAAAGTACAATTTGTTGCCAGTTTCCAGGTTGCCTGGAAGAAATTGCTATGAGCAATAAGGCCGCCCTTTGTACATCACTTCTCTTTTGTTATATTATTTAATTCGTATATTGTTTGTAAACCCTGGTGTACAAATAAAGTGTTATCTATCTATCTATCTATCTACAATTTATTACAGTTCTTATGATATAAGCATTTTAGAGTCAGTCATCGGTACACTTTTAAAACTATACCCAATCTAAGCCACAGGTATCTGTTTCCTTCAAATATTAGTTTTTTTTTATAAAATTACTAATTTACCCACGTATGTCCGAAATTTATTTATTTATTTATTATTATTTTTATTTATTAGATATAAAAGTAATCAGTACCGTAAATATTCATTTTAAGTAATAGAAACTTTAAATCAACTGGAATTTCTCAGAGTCCACTTATATTCATGGCCGTGGGCGAATTACCGCACCAACCCAATTCCTGGAGCCATTTCAAATTGGCTGACGTACATAAAAAGCTGAATATCCATATTTTATGACACCAAATTAACATACAAGGCGTGGGATTGCCAGCATGACGAGAGAAAACTTTAATATATTTTTATGAAAGGCGTTTTCGCGCGGAAAACGTGAATGATTAATGGCCGACCCTTCATCCAAGATCCGCTGCCGTCCGAGCTAATTCCGGAAACTTTTTTGTAGAATTTGCTTTTTTATTAATTAAACCGTCTGCTTTATATAAAACGTTGCAATACTTAAGTAATATTTTTAAATTATTCTAATTAACTTAGTACATTAACGTGAAATTTATACAAAATCCAATAAATTTCAGATAAAGAATTTGTATTACCAACAAAAAATTTGAATAGAATTTTTAGGTTGCTATGCTACATTGTCTGCATTCACAATGAGTATGATGACCACTACTTGGATGCTACTCCTGCTTTCCAACAGGTACAGTACAGTTACTTAGGCAGCCTCATAAAAATATTTCTTTAAAATTCAGCTTATGCTTCTTTAAACTGAATAACTTATTACTAAAAAAATTTAAGGATAAAAGGAATGTTTATTAAAATAAAAATCTAAATTATTTTTATATATGACTTATCTTAAAAATCTGTCACAGTGTTATAGAATTGGTTGGTCTGTCTCGGGTGACTTATATAATTGCAAAATTCTTAGTTTTAACCGACTTCAAAAACGGATATATATATGTGTGTGTGTTCGCGGATAACTTCGTTGTTTATGAACCGATTTTTATGATTATTTTTTTAATGGAAAGGAGATATCCCAACGGTCGTGGTGTTACTATGATAAGGACACTAAGATCTGATGATGGCATCCAAGAGAAATCGAGTCAAACCTTGAAGTCGGTTTTATTTTTGTTAATACAAAAAAAGTATTATGGGACGGGTCGGTTTTATGTTGTAAACAAATATAAAACCACATTACTTAATTAAAAGATCTTATTCATGTTTACATTTCTTTGTAAAATGATTCTTAATAATTATTATTTTAAAATTGTTTTTACCATTCTCTCGGTAATCTCTCAGAATTATCAGTTCTAAAAAAACTAACAGTAGAGACCAAAAGAAGCTACAACACTTGTTTCCCTTGGGGACTGGGAGTTGTTCCTTCCTGCTCAGTTGTTTCGCATTACCGTAGTTCGATGCTTTGGATATGTTTAGATCAGAATATTTTTTCCTAGCTGACTACGTTTTCTTTGTATCGTGCAAATGATTTTTCATTTTCCTGTAATATGTGTATTCTGTGTCAGAAGTAGTCTTAAACAGTCGGTAAATAGTAAACCAACGTTCGAGTTTTATGGATCTCCTAAAAACTAGGTATATTTTTCTCTTCTGATTGTAAAATAAGGCGTAATCGTTTTCTTTCCAAAACGTCGTCAGTAGTTGTTAGAATTAAATAATCTTAACAAAAAATTATATTCAAATATAGGAAACCCTGGAAATTCTATTAGAACAAGGTATTAATATACTAATTTATTTAATCTGGGTCAATAATTTCATCAGATCTGATGCAGATTCATTTAGTCATTTCAATTTCCATAATAACTATTCTCCATAAGCTGTAAAGCAATAATATTCATTTTGTATACCACAATCCCGCAAAATAATTGTCATATTACGAGAACTAAATCGTACACGGCTCAGGTAGATACAATCGTAAACAAATCGATACAGATCCTATACATAAATTGTACGAACGCAATGTAACAAATGGAATATCCCATTCATTTCGTATGAAATCAAATCTAACATCGAATTGGATTTTGGATTACAACTACGGATAAACAACGATTTAATAATTTCGTGTGACACAGATATGCATTTATGTTTGGTTTATGTGCACGTCTCTATTTTACTTTGTAGTGAAATGTTTTGTTCAACCGACTGTTATTCATTGAATTATGTTTGTTTTATTCATTTTTGGGACATTTTTTATACGAACCAAAAAGTTTAAATAGTTTATTCGTAGAAATACAATAATTGAAATTTATCTAGTCATAATTTAAAAGCAAGAAATCTTAAATACCTATTTATTAAAATGCCTGTTTAATTTCCTCATCAATAGAATCTTTATTGATCTGTGTTAATTAATAGATCTATATTTGTTAGTGAACTTGCATCTAATGATATCTTTAAGGATAATTATAGATTTCATATATTTTATTACTTTATGCTTGTTGAAAATGTAACTAAAAACCACAGATAAAGATAGCCTTGTGTAACCAGGAGAACTATAGCTTAAGTCGAGAATTCTATCTTCGTTTTCCTTCATTTTTTTTTAAATATAGGTACGAGGTAACCTAAGTACTTTTACTCTGCCTGATGGAAAGCATGAGCAGAACCGAATCATAGAGTGGTAGTTACCATATTTTTGACCAATTGAAGTGAACTTAAGAACAAGATATATGATGTGTTGAGCAAAAAAAGAAATTATTTAGATTTGTAGTTTCTAATCCCATTAATATTTAAATAACTTCAGATATTTTCGGGCGCTTCCTGACTATATTAAGTATAGTCGCAGAGTACCTACATATTGACTGACAAAACTAGTTTTAAAACTATTTTAAATATTCGTACCATTAAAGGTACCAGCAAAATTTGGGATCTGCGAATAACAATCAATTTAGTATCTCCTAATTTCACTTTGGAACAGTTTTGCGTTCAACATACGGTGTCTAGACTTGGCTGTTAAGCGCTTAGTTCTCATAACAAAATTAGTATTACTTACTCACCGCGCCACTGGCAAATTGATAAATGAGCTGTTTATCAAACATCTCCTTCTGAGTAATCACTTGAGATCAGTCCGTAATGGCACATTGCCGCTACCCAGCTGCCGGTTTGCCGTGAAATCTTCGAAATTGTATCCCACGGGCACAAATCTCATCTTGTTCTTGAATAATCTTTTAAATTTCAATAAGGATAAAACATGGCTACTTGATAGCCGTTTCAAATTGGCGTACTATATACCTATAATTGAATAATGTCTGCAGTTTAAGTTCTTATTGATTAACATTCAATCATTTGAGTCAATTATTTATGATATAATATATTACATAACATATTTTACATAACATATTTTACATAAAAGAATTGGATAGAAGGATCGGAAAAAAGGAATGGATAAAAGGACCAATTTCATTTTTGAAACAATTTTTATTTATCTTAATACCCTTATTAGGAAAAATAAGAACAATTATATCAAAATAATTTAAACGTTTTTGTATAAATCCTACTAATATTATAAATGCGAAAGTTTGTAAGGATGGATGGATGTTTGGATGGATGTTTGTTACTCTTTCACGCAAAGACTACTAAACGGATTTGGATGAAACTTTACAGTAATATAGCTTATACATCAGAATAACACATAGGCTACTATTTGCGGCAATAACCGAAATATACGCGGGCGGAGCCGCGGGCAACAACTAGTATTCACATAAATATTTTTTCTGGCTTAACTTGGGTTGATTTTTATAATTTTCTTTATATCGACCTATTAATTGAATATTCTATGAACGGGGAGACGGGTAGTTCACAGTGACTATCTCTGTTCTTGTTAACTTTTTTCTTGACATGGGGAATGCTTTTCGTGCCATGCCCTCAGTGGGAAAGTCCTAGTCACTAGTGCATAGCTAGCCTTTGTACACACTTCGAAACTTAAGGATGGGGAAGGTTCTGGTAACCTTAATTACACAGCAAAATGCTATGAAAGGATTACTGGACACCAAATTTCTGAGAGGTCTCTCGTCCAAAGTATATCTCACGACTATTACAGGTCTTATCAATTTAATATTATTTTAGTTTATTTTTTGGTTTTTAGTTTATTTTGCCTTTGCTTCTCATAATTTTGCACACATTTTTGATAAAAATAAGTTCTATTTGCTTTAGGAATCGATAACAGGTTTTGGCGTCATGGTCTGCCAGTGACGAAAGATTAGATTAACGTAACATCTCTGAGTAACGAGTTTTGAGAAAGGGAATGTTTGAGTTAACGCTTCCCGGTAAGTTCTTAAGTTCTCAGACTTTAGTAAGTAACACTAAATTTAACGTACCTATCGGTATTTAACTACTCATATTTTTACCTAGAATCCTTTGGATTTTGGTTGTAGATCGCACACTGTTACAACCACAGATCATATAACAACAATTTATGATCTGAGGTTACTACTGTTCTTCCGCGTTGCCAAAGTTTCTACTGCCGCCCAAATATAATATTCCAATGAGAATAATAAGTTTTATCTAACTACTAGCAGCCGGCCCCGGCTTCGCACGGTAAATATAGGTATTTAATCAAAAATTTAAACATCACTCTTACAAATTGTGTAATTGGTACGGATTTTAAAAATGTAGGATGAGTATACAAATTAAAGAAACTTTATTGATTCCAAATATGATATTTAGACAGTGATACTGGAAGAATGTACGGCGTACGATTGACGTGTTGTACATTATATGCTTACATATTTTATGTTGTTTTTATTCTGTTGATTTATTAATAGATTTTTTAATTAAGACTTAACTTAATAAATAAAATGTTCATTCCTGTCATCGTGATAGCTCAATACTCCCAATGATTATTACGATTTGGACGACAATAGATACATTTTATTCATATCAATTCATATGCTCTCTTACTCCAAAAGATGTCAAAGTTTTCAAATTCAAGGAACACAAGATAAACAAACAAAGATTTTTTCAATCATAAATTTAAAATCATGCATAGAAATTTTCACTTATCAATATTTAATTTTTAATAAAAAAATAAACTGACTTAAATAAAACATCGAATGAAAACCACCTGTCTAGAGACACTAAAAAGGTAAAGGTAAAGACACTAAAGGGGTAAAACTGGCGTATAATGGCTTTAATTTGCCTGCCATAAATTAGGATGTGGCAATTCTTGTCTATACTAATTATCTATTAATTTAAACACAGTAGTATTTTAATAAATGCCAGGTAGGTACCTAAAATTTGTTTGAAGTCCTCCTTCTTTTTGAAGTCGGTTAAAAGGAACGCCATGGTGAAGGTTTTAAATATTAATTACCCGATAAAACGCCGGCGTGAGTTTTTCGACACTTCGGACTGCCAATACTACTATAAAACGTCTAGACGCAAAAAAACCCGCATTTTACACTCTTGGCGCCCATATGGGCTATCACGATCGATATCAGTATGTAATAGACGATTTGCTTCTGAAAAAAGACACTAGAGAATCGAATAAAAAAGAGCTAGGGAAGTCGATAAGACCACTGCGAGCCCTCGTTATCTCGGGTCATAAATTACCCCAACACCCTCGGGGGTGCAGGTAGGTGCCTCCCGAGTGGGATCTTTCGAAACGCCATGAAGGTTCCGGGAAATGAAGTGACTACGTGATCCAATTGCGATTTAAGGTGCATTCGATTTATGTGTGTTTTTAGTAGTCACGCGATATTAGTCTTCAGACATTTGATGGTTCATTTATTTGACGGCTCGTTTTAGAACTATAAAATAAGAAAATTAACTTCACGTACTGGAGTCAGTCAGGGTTATAACTGGAAAACTATAAACCGCTACAAAACGATCAGAATGTGCACTAACTCAAAAAATTCGTACTCGTCCGATGGGATATCAAACTAAATTCGTTTGGAAAATGTTAAATGATACAGAGAGGTATCGATTCGTACATTCATTTTTTCATTTAAACGGATAAAAACAAGCGTGATTAGAGTTTTTTTTTAATCGTCCTTAGAAAGTGTAAAGAAGTAAATATAAATAATTAAATTATCAAGAGTTTAGTAAAATTTTTAAATAAAAATTTAACTTCTTATAGGTTTAACTATATTTAAATCATTACTCTGCTAATATTGTTCAAAATTATTGTTTACCTAGTTTATAATATTTGGGACATCTAACAGACAACGCCATCTAGTCCTAAGCTAAGCAGAGCTTGTGTATGGGTACTAGACAACTGATATAAATAAATATTACATACTTTTTTGTAAATACATACATATTATACATAGAAAACACCCAAACTCCGAAACAAATATTTGTAGATCACACAAACATTTGGTCCGACCCAGGATTTGAACCCGAGACTTCAAGCACAGCAGTCGCATTTACTACCAATGAGCTACCGAGGCCATCAATCAGTCACAAAAACACTTACATCAGTCAAGATTCAAGAAAGCTTTACACAGCTTGCGAGAACTTTGTTTTTGAAACAATTGTTTTTTATTTTCATTCAAGAGAGAGAAATAAGAAGGTCTGTGTTTTCATTTTCGATCAATTATATTCTGAGATCATTTTTTTTATATTATAAACACAATATGCGGAAATAGGATAACACCTAAAGTAAGGCGATAAATCCGGCAGTTCCGACGTCCGCCCGCAACCACATCTGACAGCCTAATACATATTGATACAATATTGGTGGAAACGTTATAAACACTCTGATTGGAGACCAATACTCAAAGCCACCGCCTCTATTACATCGAAAATAAGATTCAATTTCCTTTAACCATTCGCTTGACAGCAGATCATTGTATTGTTGTTTAGTTTGAGTTTTGACAAATGTCTGCAGGTGACGTGCCCGCGGTTCCCCGACGCGGATGCGTTTGACATATTGCTTTGATAGCGGTTTTGTGCATATATGGCTATCATAAATTATACATATCGTTTGTAAAAGGTCGAATATTTTACCACGAATATTATTACAAAAATTTATAATACACATTTTTATATTTATTAAGTTTGAGTAAACAAAACAGAACTTAGTACAATCAGATTACAATTATTATGATTTAAAAGTTTATTTTTTTGTTTTTATTGGAAAATAATAATTCATGACAAGCTTAGGAAAATTATTTGCAAAACATGCAATTCAACTGATTTCATCTGTGTGGATTATGTATTGACCATTATTTGGGCTAATTTTTTTGTTACCTACCTACGTACCATCGTCATTTATGAACCGATCTGATAAACTCAAGACTTTGAAACTTTTTATACATATTCTTGTAGGTATTAGAAGTAACATAGGATACTTTTTTTTGTATGGCCATGGCCTGCCAAAATGACTATACTCTGCCTGATGGCTGAGAGTACGGCGTACGGAGTTTGGGTGAGTGCCTGATGGTAAGCATAAGCAGAGTCTAAGACTGATGGTCACCTCACTCATTGCTCGTACAGACAATGCAAACTTAGTTACTTAACCTCGTTTCTCAAGTAAGGCCTATGCCCAACAGTGGAATATTAAAGGGTGTTGTTGATGATGATAATGATGATCGTAAAGTATTAAGTAATACCTACTACCTACTATTAGACTATTGAGAAAAACTACACCCAATCGTACATGTAAGTAAAAAATCAATCGGGAATATAGATGAACGTGTATCTCATTTAATACCAAGTGCCATTAACATTAATAAGCCAATTACTGAAATGAATGGAGCAAAATTCCTCCCTTACCCTCCGTGGGGCCGTCGCGCCGGGACACCATTTATTTTTACACGCCTAATAAGAACTGACAATGGCTTCAAAGCACGTCTGATATCGATCCACTTTTGCAATTAAACTTCAGGGACTTGAAAGTAATATCCAAACATTATAGAATGTACGTCATAATTTACGTTAAGGTTTCAGTTACTAGATTAAAACGTTCGTCATCAATATCTTATTTCTTTAAAAACATAAGTGCATTAACTTTTATGAATTATTTGTGAATACGAACATTTTAGGTGTGATACAGTTCATTATTTGTGTCACATAAAATAATAAATTATTCATAACAACACTATAAGAGGCAAATATTGCCAATTATAGTTTCACTAGCCGACCCACGCAACCTCGTTTGCGTCTCCAATTGTCCGTAGCGTGATAATTTTCCCCCGTTTTTGAAACGTTCTCCATTGGTGCTCCGCTCCTATTGGTCTTAGCGTGATGATATATAGCCTATAGCCTTCCTCGATAAATGGGCTATATAACACTGAAAGATTTTTTCAAATCGGACGAGCGGTTCCTGAGATTATAGCCTTCATCGGTAAATGTACTATACAACACTGAAAGATGTTTTAAATCGGACCAGTGGTTCCTGAGATTAGCGTGTTCAAACAAACAAACAAACAAACAAACTCTTCAGCTTTATACATTAGTATAGATATTAGTAAAGATATGAAACGTTTCTTATCAGATTATTGAATCCCTTAGAAGGGCCCTTCAATATTAACAGCGAGTATTTCACACAAACAATTTAAGCCCGACATTATTTTTTGGATATGAAACTTTTTATAATAGCAGTGAGACTATTTAAGATGAATTGCCTTTTAAAAAATGTAATTTTTATGATTTTCTTCTCACCATCAGCCTATTGCAGGCCACTGCTGGACACAGGCCTCTCCAATTGCACGCCACTTAGTTCGATCCTTGGCTTCTCGCATCCAGCTCCTGCCAGCCGTCTTTTGCAAGTCAATACTTCATCTGACCTGTGGACGTCCTACACTACGTTTACCGAGACGTTCGCCCGTTCATACAATCCATTTGTATAACTATTAATCTCCTCAAATAATACCCAAGAAATAGTCGCCTATTATTCTATGTTAAGTCTTAGAATAAGCACTGGGACCATCTCTTTCTTATGTGTTTTTGCCTATTTAAATTGGTTGAGATAAAATAAGAATATCCCATTGACTCTGAACCTTATTAGAGGAGAAGTAACAAAACAAAACAATCAAAAATAAATCTAAAAAATGATAATTCAGCACACGCTTTAAACTGGTGTTTATTACCCTCAGAAGGTATTACTGAAAATCGTTTGTCAATTCTCCAAAGCGATTAATCCACATAATAGGCATCTCACTCTGCATCAAAATTCATTATAATTAAATATCTCAAAATATATAAATATTAAAATACCTGCACTAAATATATCACTAAAACTACTGAATACCTTAGCGACAGATCAGTCGTTAACGACGAAATTAATTTGATTAATAGCTACCGGTATACCGTAAGGTTAGCCAACATTTACAGCTAATTTCCAGGAGGTAGAGAGAAAAATAATCATTGATGCAGAATTTAGATAGAACTAAATTTAAAAAAGCGATTGATGTTTCTGTTGCATTCTCCGATACCGATGATGTTGTTATAAAACTATCACATATTTTGACTGGTAAAAATATCTTCTAGGTTATTTTCTTTCCCTAAATTTAATATACAAGCGGTCCGACAAACCACCTCAAGGAAAGTGGCAAAGTATAATTAAATTATACGTTAGCTAATAACAAATACATATTTTTTATATATTTTCGTTTTTATTGCGTCAACATTATTTCTCCACATAGAACGAGCAAGCATAAATTTGCGGGTTGACCGACTACGTAAATAAGTTGCCCCAAAAAGCAATATCCCGAAAATACTTTACGAAAAAAATAATAATCTGTCAAAGAAATAGTTTGCGAGCCCTTGTGGGCTCTATGTGTGACATAGGTCGGAAATAATTGGATTACCACGATGATCAAATTAGGAATCTGTTATATTTTCCGCTTGCCTGCGAACGTTACAATATCCAATCTTCGGAGATAATTACGAGCCGGCTTCGGTCGTAATTCAATAACACACGGGCAGGGTGTAACCTGAATAAATATTGTTTTACGAGCCAATAATTAAAACAAATAAATACTACTTGGTAATGAACTCATTGCAAAAAAATATTTGCTGTGTAAAAACCATTTTAGGAATGATAGTATAGATATGCACTTAATATTTTAAATGTCATATTTGATTACCAGGAAAATTGTACAGAAAAATATAAAAGTAGCTTTTCTAGATGTAAGCAGTTATCGTGTTTTTAAATTCTACAGGCTTATTTGCTCGTTGCCAAACTTTACTTTTTAATTATCGTTTGTTATTTGTTTTATATTCATATACTAGCAACATGCCCCGGCTTCGCACGGGCTCTTTATCTACACAAATAAATAAAATTGGAGTGTCTGTTTGTAATATTAAAATAACAGCTTTTTACTAAATGCATATGTATGTATACACGGTACATATACCAAATATGTAGTTTTTTATCTGTCTGTCTTATCTGTCTGTTCCGGGTAATCTCTGGAACGGCTAGACCAATTTCGACGCTACTTTCACTGATAGGTAGTTGATGATATAGGGAGTAACTTAGGCTACTTTTTTTAGACTAGCTTCGCCCCGCGGCGAAAGTGCGGGTAACACCGCGGGGTTCAGCTAGTGGAAAATATAATTTAGTATAGCCTAAAAAGATGTGTGGCTTAATTTTTTCCGACGTCTTCAATAAATATCGTTATATTTTAGCCAATTATACGCAAAAATTTATCAAATTATATACGAAAACCTTCGTCAAGAATCACTCTATCTATTGGCAAAAACCGCATCAAAATCCGTGCAGTACTGAGACTGTAATGAAAAAGATTTGGGTTTCCAATATCAGCTGCTTTAATTATAACATATACTAAACCAAGTTATTTACTTCAAACTACCACTACCAGAACTATGGATTTAAAAAAGTGACTTTTGACTTTTTGACACATATGCATTCTAAAGCCTCAATTAGTGAAACACATGCAATGAAAGAAAAACAAGTCGTTGGTAACAAAACAAAATTGAAAACCTAACAAAATATAAAAAGCAGCAGTAGTAAAAAGATAACGCACTTAGTTAACAATTAAATTCTAACTCTATTAAAAAGCTTATAACCTTTATATGGTTTTGACATGAAACCATATCTCTTTATCTTTACCCTTTAGTGTCGTATAATTTATATGGGCCGTAAACCATACTTATCAGTGAGTACACAATTCTTCGTAAAATCCAAATGTTTCCACTGATACCGCTTTTAAAGTGATATATAAGGTGATTGTTTACATTTGTAATATTTTGACAACGTAGTTATTCAAGTTATGGCTTTGACAAAGTGTTTGACGTCGTGATTGGTATTTATAGTGTAAGTAAGTGAACAGAAGATAGTGAACAAATTAGTTTATTGAATTTTTTATTTATTAATTATGTTATTAAATTTCATACATCCCCTTTAATACTTTAGTTAAATTAAACAAAAACAGTAAAAATATATATCACAATAAATTTTCGTTCGAATTAGCGTTCCGATTACGTATTCAAACACAATTAAACAACGAATATAAAATACTAGCCGACCCACGCAACCTCGTTTGCGCATCCTATTGCCCGTAGCATGATAATTTTTCCCCATTTTTGTAACATTCTTCATTGGTGCTCCGCTCCTATAGATCTTAGCGTGATAATATATAGCCTATAGCCTTTCTCGATGAATGGGCTATCTAACACTGAAATAATTTTTCAAATCGGATAAGTAGTTCCTGAGATTAGCGCGTTCAAACAAACAAACTCTTCAGCTTAGTAAAGATATGGCGCCAGTTTGACGTAAATTAATGAGACGTACCTCTGATAAGAAGGCAAATATTATAAAATATTAAAATCACTTATACCTATAGAACAAGACAAGTTAACTCAATTAAAGCAGCAAAGACGTAACATCATAAGTAAATCTGTCAGAAGGCTTTAGCGAAACGATAAACTTCTATTATAAAGAGCTTCTCGAAGAAATTTACGACGTGGCCCACACTGCCCCACCCCAACTAATCCATACTTATTAAGGATAATGGAGAACCAATATACAACTTTTCGTCCTTTATCTCAAGCCATAAATATCGACTATCACGCGTCGCCGGTAGCCCAAGGTGTCGAAAGTTCAATTTAATGGTCCTTTTATTACATTTCGAATAATAATTTTAAGGTAATTGCAAATGTTGAATACTGCTGACTGCTAAAAGCATATTTATGTTATGTTATTTAATTAAAATTGCATTTAAAATTTAAACTACATAAAATTGCACTATTTATGTGTGTATACTTGGACCATCTTAGTAACGTGAATGTGGAATTTCATATTATTTTGCGTTTTAACCGACTTCAAAAAAGGAGGAGGTTCTCAATTCGATTGTATTTTTTTTATGTTTGTTACCTCAGAACTTTCGATTGCATGAACTGATTTTGATGATTCTTTTTTATTTGAAAGCTGGTGCTTCCCGTGTGGTTCCATTTAAATTTGGTCCAGTTCTTAAAGTCGGTTCTTTTTTTGTCAAAAGTTATTAGTTTATTTGAAACTGCCTTTAATGGAAATGATCATTTTCATTACAAGTTACAAATTCCCATGCAAATGCTTATTGTAACATCTGTAATATTTTAATTGAGTTAATTACAACTGAGTGTAAAAATCAGAGGGACAAAATTTAATAAATCCGACTACTAGGGCCGATCTTTGACGCGGTTAAGTATTGAAAAAAGTTCATCCCCATCACTTAGTTGGTTGACAGTCCACAACTGTGCACTTTTCTAGAAACTTTTTGCCCCGCACAACAAAACTCTAGAGTAAACTTTCGCCTACAGTACTCCTCTACCAATACGATCTGTAAATCTTCATCTTCAAGAAAAGAGCATACTCCTTTTTAAAAGGCCGGCAACCCACTTGTAACGCCTCTGCTCTTGCGGCTGTCCATGGGCGGCGGTAATCGCTTACCATCAGGTGATCTGTCTGCTCGTTTTCCCCCTAATCATATAACAAAATATGTGTAGTATGGACAGTAGGTACTGTAATCATATCATTTAAAATATATGTAGGTATGTAACTTAAATATTGGTCAACAATTCACAGTTTTGCTCTTGAATCAATCATCAGACCTCTTCTTTGTGTCGCTTTCCTATATTCTGAGGGTCGTGACCCCTATTTAGAAGTGTTCTGCGAGTGACAACTCGCCAACTGCTTCTTGTCCTGTCTTGAGCAGTCTGCAGGACAACATGAATAGTATTGCTATGAGTAGAGCAAAGTTAATCTGCCCAGCGCAGCGCAATCATCAAACAATAGCTACTAAACCTAATATGTGGACATCATTAAAGCGAACTCTTTAAGTCAAAGCTTCTGAACTCAGAAAAATAATATTTGGATCACACATCGGTGTTGTCCCGTATGGGGATTGAATTCATAACACTCAGCATTGAAGGTGAAAAAAAAACAAGAAGGGTTAAAAACTTATCTCATGTCCATGTCTGTTTAACTTGATATTTAAGTTAAATGCGTCCCTAGTGGGGATGCATCCCCGGTCACTAATGAATACTTACCAACTTCGTCACTACTATTAAGAAATGTATACTAAAGTTGTTACCGGCTATTTGAATTTTAGTACTGTAAAATTTATTTCTTTGGGTTCCATTACAATACAATACAAACCAACATGGTTCAAGTAAGTGCTCTTGTCACTTTATTACGCACAATCTCGTTGTCCTTATAATACTATTGACTTCTTGATTGAATAATAGAATTTGATTCTCTGAATTTATGAGTGGGTAAGGAACGAAGCTACATTGGAATTATAAAATAGCATATCATACCATAAAAGAAATAGATATGGTCAATTACCGTTCGGTAACGGTGTTCATTAGAGTGTATTTTTTTCTATGACGGGCTAGAAAATGATAAGAGAAGTCAGAGTCTTCCCACCGCCTGTCAGTAAATGTTGCGGCCTGACCGCTTTTAGGCAACGTATCACACCTTTAAATATTAGGGGACAAAAAAACAGAAATTAAAAACTTGGATTCCACTACATCGATTTATTTAATTTTAACGTAATCCTCAATTAGAATATTTAATTTTCTTTTAAAAATAAAGAAACAAATCTAAACCCATCTCAAATTAATCGTGACTGGAATAATCTTAGCACGCCAAAATAATTGAAAAAAAAAAAAAATGTAAAATAAATGAAATTTGACTGCATAAGAACAAGAAAAAATACACCTCAATAAACATTATCTCAGCACTATATGTAAACATCCTATTCACATATCCATACATCGACCGTTCAATCTATCCCCTAAGACTATAAGTTTCAATAATATATGGGAACCGTTTTGGCATGACCACCGAAACCAATCCACTCCGTCTTGGTAGCTACGCCTTGATTTTAGTTACTCCACAAGGAATGTCGTAAAGCTCTCCATGATAAGATACATGTGTATTACCTACTTGGTGAACTAGGTCATTTAGTAGCGAATATATGGTACAAGTAAACACAATTTATGAGTGATCAGAATTGGCAGGTTATTTAGTTGTTTGCCAAACTGTTATCGAAATACTGCTAAAACTATGTTATTGTTGGCAAGTAATATATATATATATATATTTATAATACTTATTAAAAAAAAACCCTAAGCAAAGTTCCTAGACATTTTCGTGGTTTACTATATATTAAAAACGATGTATACGGTACCGAATAAAACCTTCCAATATTTTCTACCTATATCTCCAAGATACAACATCATAGTCATAATATATACAATGAATAAACCCTAACATGTTTCAGCTTATGCGGAGGAGAATACACGAGACATATTGTCACTCCCTCGCCTCCAGAGGCTTGCGTCGCTAATAGCGAAATAGTGTCGCCCCGAAGCCTGTCACTTATCATTTGCGGCTAATGGAATATTTATAGGAAGCTTATTACGTTCATGTTTGGTGACGTCACATTTTACATCTCGGACATATCAGTTGCTTCAGCGTTCGAGTCATTAATCATTTATAGATGCTATACATAGCCTGATGGTTGAATCAAATAATATTTCAAAATTAATATTTTATTCATTTGTTTTATTAGTTTGTTACTTTATTATTTGTGTCATGAATAAGGTTAAATAATCATCAACCTCTTTAAATCCAATGATAAAGGTCTATTAGCGTCAACTATCCCGGTCCTGGGCAGTGGTGAATAGTCGTGATTCATCCGCTACCAGCTATTTTCTTCAAGACCTTTACTCAGATTGATGATGCCGTAGTCTGTAGCGATTGCGGAATCGCTTTTCAACCCAGATATTAAGACGAATTTTTCTATCGGCTGATTTTATCTTCTGATTGAAGCTAATTTCGAAAATCTTTCGAATAAGATGTGCCGGTTGAGTTGGATAATTTGTTCAATGGTGATTTCTCGTATATCCTCAATAGTACTATAACTCATGCCTATTGAACATGATTTTTATTTTACCAAAGTTCCCCCTTAGTCCCCTTTGTCTTAAAAATTGTCTAGCCAATTAAGGATTAAATACTTATATGTTATAACAATATATTTACTTCTCAAGTTATTTCCCACGGTATGAAAACATCACATGTTTATAATCATGACAACGTTCCCTAGCCACCGTTACCAACTAATTATTGTTGGCAGAGTTTCCGTACGATGACCACCAATTTGCGGCAACACATAACGTTTTATTTGATACGAACAAGGGTTAGTATTTATTATTGTTTACGTACGCGATGGCCTCCGGGCACAATTCCGTTGAATTATGTCCTGGTCACCCCAGCGTCGAGCGCAGGTGGACCAACCACACGAGGTCTCAATTTATTGCTAATTTTATTAGTATAGCGGTTCCTGTAAATTTTATTGTTTTGTTCCTAAATATTTCAGAGGCCATTGGCGCTTATGGTGATAAACACAATAACAACATAAACATGCTTTTTTCAGTTAAAAATTTATTTAGAAAGAAACCCAACCGCCTTAATGGGTGCATGACGAAAATAAATAATTTCAATTATATTTAACAACTTTTTATATAAACTATATTTTGCATAGACTGGCAATACAAAAAGTTACCTGATTACCTGAAAATGTTACATATCGATCAGACAATAGTATCATGGTTTCCATTACAACTATAGTTTACGTAGAAAAATACTTTGACGTAATTTGTGCCAAATCTAAAGTTCAAAAACTTAAAGACAGCTGTAAAATATAATACATAAAAGTGTGTTAATGACTAATGATCAAACTAATGAATAAATAAATCAACATATAATTTATAATTCAAGTAGGCCTGACACTAACACCTTAACATGATCTCTATTGTACATTATACGATAAACCACTCTATTTTATTATGCTAATCGTAATCTATTCGTCCTTTCGAACACATTCACCACCGCTGAAGTCCATTCAGTCCCTCCTATTTTAACAACCAATATCCATAAAGCTTAATGTAGCCCAGATAACAGTCATTTCTTCACAAACATCCGCACTTTACCCAAATCATTTGCAAAACAAAAGCTTTCACCTTCTATTTTCCTTAAACCCTTTGCATGGTCAGCAAAATAAACCACCTTGTTTCAGTAATGTATAATTAATACTTTTTAGTTGAAACATGGTAAATAAAAATAACTATGAAAATAAAATACTAAATAGTTCAATTCAGTTTATTTTCATTAAACACAATATTAATTCAAATGTTTAAAACCACACAAAAACTTTTTTCTTTTTTCTTGTTTTTCTATTGAAAATCCCAGCGGAATTTGGACGTTTCGGTTAATGTACCCAATAATCTTCACTCCCAGGCCTCCATGCATTCCCAACTACCTTAGGTATTTTTTTAATTTCTACATGTCAATGAAGGCTGATGATTTAGGTTTGGGTGTTTTGGTTGGCATGTTGTTTTAAGCACTGTGTTTCAAAAAAATATATTTATAATTTTTCATGTTAACCGTACTCATGTACTTTCGATTCACCTGCACCTTAACACCAAATAAAAATTTCTAATGTCTTTTTTGACACCTCAGTGATATCGAGCCATTATTAAACACTATAGGTCAATTTTAAATGATGGGAAGTACTTCATTCTTTGCAATTAATCGAATATCATTATCACATCATATGATATTATATGTTTTATGTATATATAACAACGTTAAAACGTAATGCAAGAAACTATATATAATTATAATTATTTACAATGCTTAGTCTAAGCCTGAACTTTAATTTCAAATGCCTGAGGTCAGGAATCAATTATGTAAGTATATAAAATATTGTATTTATTAATGTGTATACTCTAAGATGATTAAATGGAAAAATATTAATAAATAACACAATTGAGTACGCGAAGTCTTTAGGATTATTATTGGTGTCAGACATATTTTAAACAAGGACGTAGAGAAAATGTATCCTGACCATTTGTTAAGTAAAGTAGTGGTAGACTTTGGCATCATTATAACGATGGGAAAAGGCCTCATTTATGGTAACTGTTTCCAAGTTACCGCTGACAAAGAGAAAGTGGCAGGGACCCTTTTCTTTACAAAGGATTTAGGTCATCGGTTATTTCTATTGGGAAAAGATTCAGGTAAAAGTTTCGTATTGTTGTTGGAATAAGTTAAATTTCTTTCTTTGAATACAGTTGTTTTTGTAACTCTGTAGGGAGTAAAACTTATTCAATGAATAATTAAGTTTTTTGAAGAAGAGTAATCGACTTCAAGGCACCTAAAATAAAATAAAATATTAAAATCCCTTAATTTTGTTAATTAAAGTTGTCAGGTTGTCTCTTTTCAGCAGAAAGTAATAAGTAAAGAATATCATAATAGATTCAAATAACTAAATTATCAACGAATTAAGAACATTGGTTTAAAATTTATAAACCGATCAAAAATCAAATTTTTTCATTGAAAAAAATTAAATTAGTTTTGCTAAAAGCCGCGCTATCATTAAATTCCATAAGCTTTAACGCTAGCAAAAATATAAATAATTTGAAAATAATGCAAATGCAATCTTAAATCTATTTGTTATAAAGATTGTTGTTACATAATATCTCAAAAACATTACGACTCTACCGAATAATTATGTAAATTCTAATTGCAGTGGCTTAGAACACCAAAATTTACGAGTTTATTAATACAGAGCAAACACAGGTAAACGGAAGATATTGCTCTAATAATATCCAGGAGCTCAGTGCTTTTACTTAAGCATGGAGCATAAAATCGTAAACACAAAAGCCGTGTTTGTATAACGCATTATTAACTTGGCTTTCTTAGAGACGAGATGTTCCCGAGGATTATTACAAGTCTAGCAATAAAGGGGAAACGACACCTGCTAAATATTAAAACGGGAACGAATAAACTGAATGTTATGTTTATCATGAAACGTGCTCGGTGCTTTATGAATTTCTTTATATGTTCAACCTTTAGCTTAAGACAGGACCAACTTGAAGAAAATGATGATGAGAAACGTACGTAAGTAGGTTGAAATATAAAATAATTCGTATACGTGAAATAAAAATTCTATCATGGAATATGTGGTTAAGCATTCCCAGAAGATAGTGTTAATTAAGTTTTATATCACCTTATCAATATATATTGTTAGTAGTAGTAGTCGATAGTACTTAGTTCCTATTTCTAACTTTTAAGATTTCATTTTTCTAAATTTATTCAGAGAAATAAAATTTAGTATCTACTTACCTTAGAACACAAAACAAAAGACTTTTCAAAAAGTAATACTAGTTATCCGACTACACATAAATACAGTAAGTAATACAACCAAAATGGACCCCACTATTTTGGTTTTTATAAAGAAGACTGCGCAAAATGAATGTATGTATGAATGTAAATTAAAAATGTACAGACTAAGCAAGTATTATATTCCTTTGTCTTTGATCTACTTTCAAAACTTTTATAGATATCATATTCTCATGTCAATAGTCTAATAAAATATTATAGATATGTGTATCAGTTGTTAATCTAAGTCAAACAAGTCTTTTTGTTGTGTTCATTCCAAATTGAATTCCCAATAAATGCAATCAACCAAAGGTTGACCACCTCCTCCTCCTAAATTCATCTGCATAAAAAACGAAATGAAAGAAACGCAATATTCAAACCTTTCATAATAATTCAAATTTTTAACGCTTCATTTTTCTTAATATTCAGAATTCAGAGAATCACTCCGAGTTGCAGCGAGGTGAACGAGACAATTACACCTCACTTCCGAGACTTTCCAAGATTAGATTGAAATTGAATGGTCTTGGAAAATGAATATTAAAAAATGGAAAAATCGCATAGCTCTGTAACGAGAACAAGAATACTTCGAGAACTATTTACTGAATGATGAATTTGTATAGAGAAAATGCGCCAGAGTTCACAGAGCTTTTATGAGGATTTGTAAATAAAACAAGAAATTCTGAGGCAGTAAATCGTCGGTGTTAATGAGAGTGCAGTTTTTGTTTTATTTTGGAGGTGTTGAAACTTTTACTTATTTTGGTATAACTGCTCAATCTAGCTTTTCTAGTTTTTGTTAGTTTTAAATAAAATCGTCAAGAATTGTGTACTCCTTTAGTTCAGAATAAAAAATAAACATTAATAGAAATTAAATATTTCCTATTTTTACACCCTAAATTGACATTTTATCTTAAGTCACTCTTACCGATACTTGTTAGGTGATGGAAAATGTATTTGTGTTAATAAGTAATATTTCTATCCCAATGACTGAATATAAGAGTGACATATATTTGAAAAAAAAAACGACAAAGTGACCGTTTACATATTCAATTAACCCATAAGTCAACATTTTATAGTAGTGTATTCATTCTTATTTCATTCCTCTTGATGTATAGAAAAAGTTGAAGAATAATGGTTATTTGGTTATTTCTATTCAATTTCCTTTTTAAAAGTGATTTTAACTTTTATTTCGATCCAGAATGGTTCCCATAACATCCGTAGTATACACAAAAAGTAATGCGGAATCTTAAAGGTTTTTTTAAGCTTGAGGATCGTTTTTAATTTAAGAAAATATTGTGTATTATACTAATACCTTTCGTATAACTTTTGTTTACCGTAAGGTTTTTAAACATCACCACAATGGACTTAACCACAAGTTGCCAACACTACTTAATATCCTAATCGTTAACGTCAACGAATAAAAAGTGTAAATAGAGATGTTCTCTATGGAAGTTCCATTGTTTTAATCCAAGTCAATTAATAAACTTCGATTTGATTAAATTTCTAAGACAGTCCATCATTTTTTTTTTATGACACGGTTTAAAACACTTTTATGCCATAATTAAGTCCACAAATATTACTAAGTGCAATAACAAATCTGCCTCCAATTTTTTATTCTTGCAATACTAATTCAAATAATCCTACAATTTCAACGTCGAATTACTCAAAGCGAATTATCGTCTTAAATCATTTGAAGTGTTAATCAGAGAACAAGCAGTAACCCACTGACCTACATTATAATATTAATAAATATTCACAAGAAAGGTCCACCATTTTCAATTTCCTTTAATAATCTGGAAGATTTTAACAACTTGTAATAACGTGAATCCCAAACCAGGGGTACCGTACTTGTCTAATACGCGAGTATTTTCCATAGCACGCCATAAAGTGGAAATTGCCTTCCTAGTTGAATTCATCTCGACGCCATCAGGGACTGGGCCACCTACCCTAATAACATTGCAGTTTCCTGGAAAATTTTAGTGTATTCTGGACCAACGATGCGAAATAAAGACGGCAGCTTGTTTCCGAGACAGAATCTGTACTATAAACTTAAATAGGAATCTACAGTCGTTTCGCAAATATTGCAATCCAATGCATGTCGTGTTCAGTTACCTATAGACAATAAGTTACAAAAGAAGCAATGGAAATCAATTTGAAGTTTAGAAACTTTGTTTTCTTGTTGCATTAGTAAATGTATAAGAATCTCTTATCTTGAAAGAATTTAACTTTATCCTATGAACTACAAGAGGCGAGATCGAAATGGTTAAGGATAAATAAAGGATATCCACCTGAGCAATAAGATTTCAAAGGTTCTAAAACAATGTTATTAGAATGTCAAAGGAGGTTTTTATAAGAATGGAAGAGATTTCAACGGAATGGTTAGAAAAAAAATTATGTACGTTTGGTACCAATCATGAAAATATCTACACTAATATAACAAAGCTGAAGAGTTAGTTTGTTTGTTTGAACGCGCTTGTCTCTGGAGCCGATGGTCCGATTTGAAAATTTATTTCAGTGTTGGATTAGTATATTTATCGAGGAAGGCATCCGTTTCTAAAACATTCTTCATTGGTGCTCCGCTCCTATTGATCTAAACGTGATGATATACAGCCTATAGCCTTCCTCAATAAATGTACTATCCAACACTGAAATAATTTTTCAAATCGGACCAGCGGTTCCTGCGATTAGCGCGTTCAAACAAACAAACAAACTCTTCAGCCTTATAATATTAGATAGATAGATAGATAGAAAACTCTTTATTTGTACACCGTTTTACATACTTACAAGAGAGTACTTAAGATGTAATAATATATAATGTAATGTACAAAGGGCGGCCTTATTGCCAAGAGCAATATTTTCCAGGCAACCTTAGATTTATATTTATATTACTATATACTAATTACTTACTTACTTACTCCTTACTAATTTATGCAGGGCCTGTATTGTGACAACCGTGAAGCCGATACCTTACGTACTGTACATAGGTATAATGAATGAATTATTCATATGTAACTTTTATCTACATTATTACATAATATATCTTCTGATATATTAACACTGTTTACATAATACTCGATTTTTGAGTAATGGCCCCCATTAATATGATTTATACGTTTATGTTTTAATGTTTGAAAATGGATAATGAAGAGGCTACGACCTGCAGTTTAATTAAGAATACTCAATCTTAAATTTCCCGTTCCCATTACTTGCAGAGACAAAATGGACGGTGATTATCGTCCATTTTGTCTCTGCAAGTTTATTGGCTTTAATTACGTGAGCTATTGTAATAATAGGTAATAATAATACTGCATAAAATATTTGAAATTTGAATATTTAGATTGGTTACTTTTCAACATCAAATTATTTAACGGTCCGATGGTAACGACTGGACATAGGCCTTATCTTTGAAAGGAGGCTTTGGCTTGCTCTATCACGCTGGCCGTCTGGGTTTGGTATAGATTTTATAGATTTCTTTCAAATTGTCTTTCTCTTTGTAGTGCTGCTATCTTGCATAGTTTGATTCTGTAAAAGTATATATATATATATATATATATATATACTAGCTGAACCCCGCGGTGTTACCCGCGGCTATTGTTGTACCGCGAGTAACGCCGCGGGACAAAGTTAGTCTAAAAAAGTAGCCTAAGTTACTCCCCGGATCATCAGCTACCTGCCAGTGAAATCACGACAGACGACGACAGACAGACAGACAGACAAAAAAATTTTTAACTACATTTTTGTTATATGTATGGTGTATACATACATATGCATTGATTAAAAAGCTGTTATTTTAATGTTACAAACAAACACTCCAATTTTATTTATTTGTATAGATATTGTTACGTAAATACTGATTCCCTATTATTCAGATTACTTTTATAACTGCGTGGTCAAGGAGTAAATAAAAGATAATTATTACACAGCACGATGTATATATTCCCTTCGTGTGTGTCGCGATTCGGCATTACGATATGACTGGCCACTCGCTGTACTCTCAAATTAACTCGACCCGTAATCTATATAATCTAAACAAATAAATTTAATTGGAGTGTCTGTTACCCGACTACGGCATAGCCAAAGGAGGGTTATGATTTTGACAGGCTATGTATGTATGTATGTATATATATGTATGTCCATAACGCTTTAATAACGTGTAACTACGGCTTTTGAAACTTGTTTCATACTTTTCAAGCGTCGTTTTTTGTCGTAGTTGGGTTTTTAATATTAAAATAACCGCTTTTTACTAACTGCAAATGTATTTATTTGGTACACTGTACATATACCAAAAATGTAGTTAAAAATGTTTTGTCTGTCTATCTGTCTGTCTGTTTGTTTCGGGTAATCTCTGGAACGGGTAGTCCGAATTTGACGGGACTTTCGCTGGCAGGTAGCTGATGATCCAGAGAGTAACTTAGGCTACTTTTTTTAGACTAGCTTTGTATCGCGGCGTTACACGCGATACGACAATAACCGCGGGGTTCAGCTAGTGCTAAATAAGCATCTCTTTGTGCATTGTGTCCCTACACATCCTTAGTCGGCTCTTACGACACCTAAGGGATTGATAAGAGTAGTGACACTGTGTTCTAAATCGGACACCACACTGGCCATCAAAATAAATAAATACTTCGGACATCAAATACACAACACCATCTAGTCCCAAACTAAGCAGAGCTTAAATTGTGGGTACTAGACCACTGATTTAAATACATACATACTTTGTTTATGTAAATAAATAAATATTATACATAGAAAACAACCGAACTCCGAAACAAATATTTGCAGGTCATACAAACATTTGATCCCGGGAATCGAACCCAAGACCTCAAGCACAGCAGTCGCATACGCTACCGCTACGCCACCGAGGCAGTTGAATATATTTTACTTACAGTGCAAAACCAGTATACACATAAAGCTGTGTCATCATTGAATATAATTTCGTATAGCCAATAATAATGCATAAAAATTACCAATATACAATAAATTAATTGTTTGTTTTGTTACAGGAAACTACAAAGAAAACTCATGTTACGAAAAAAAAATTTTCTTTTAAAATAACTTCAATTTCAATGTGCCTACATTATAATGAATGCTAACCAACTGTGAGCTTTCTTTCTTAATTTTTGACCTTAGGAACCTTTTTATTTCCTTCTTTAATTTGGGACAAACCAAAGATGAAAAATGTTCTCTCAAACATAAAAATGACCGAGTTCTTAGCAAAACAAAATTACAACATCAATTGAAAATCTCTTTTTTATAAAATTTTCAAATAATAATACTTAGTTCCAATATTTGGTCAATTAGAACCAGGCTACGTAATAATATCGTTAGTGATAAGGCAATCAATTAAACAGCAGCACACCTAAAAGCTTATAAATATACACCCACGTTCTAACACAGAGTGACGTCACATAAAGGTAAAAGTTCAAGTGTCGCGGTAGGGTGCCGCCAGGGCTTTTAGCGCCAAACACGGAACCCTGCAGCCGCCTTATTAAGAATATATTACCTACGAATTAATTATAACCATCAGCTGTTTATTTGTTTTCCATTAAGGAATCGTAACTAATACTACTACCGTGGGAAAGCCAAGCTTCGGCATGAATGGGCCGGCTCGAGCGGAGTGATACCACGGCCTCACAGGAAACCGAGAGAGTGAGGGTACCAGAGAATCCAACCCCTCCCCCTAATTTCCATCCCATCCCTTCGCTCCCATCCCCCTCCCCCTCCCCATCCCCCATTTGTTTATTTCGTAGCACTTTCACGCATTAACTACTCAATTTATTAGCATTTTACGATGATTCTTTAATTAAATATTTCGGATGTGCTATCAACGATATAGAAAATCATTTAGAGTTTATTATATTCAGAAAACATAGCGCTTTTAAATGACAACTTAATTTATTTTCCATTTCATTAAAATATAAACATAGGAGAACCATACTTCCTCGCAAATGGGCAGGCTCGATCGGAGTCGAACCGTGGCTACATAGACCTGTCAGTAAGCAAGTCTTTTTTGCATTTCACCAATTTAATGAGTTTATCAGAACCTAACAGAAGGAGGGGAGGTTCAAAGGGTGACGACACACCTGTGACATTCGAGTTGCAGGTGTTCACGGATGGCGTTTTCACCTCCCATCTGATAAAAAAACTTAAACTAACTGTATTTTTATCAATCTACAAAACTGATATTTTAATTTTGTCATGACGATATTGCATGGCACTTTTCTATTTGCACTATAATTTAATTATTTGTCAAAAGATTACTTTTATTAAATATGACAAAAAGCTGTAATATTATAGTTATTAGTAAGAAGTAATTTGATTAGATATCTCTAGACCACATCACGGCAATACCTACGAATATTACTTACTTACTATTATGAAACACACAGACAACACTATACATTTCAGTAGGCTTACGTGCCTCGGTAACATTAATAACAATGAAGATCGCTACTATGCCTATTAGAGGATAAATACTCTGAGAACAACTACCGCTGTATAACTGTGCCGCCTAGTGTCTAATTTTATTTAAATATCGATTATAAAAAAAACAGTTTTGATACTCTTACCGAGTGGTCTTTTAGAAAATTACTTGTGTTTAAGAAGACAAAAATCCCGAGTATGTGTATTTTCGATATTCTTTTTTTGTAAGTGAAAATAGTTCTCTTGAAGAAAGTTAGTTCATAAATTGTGGAACATATAGAAAACAATTGCCGCACAAGAAGTCAACTGTGAAAATAAATTGCTTCTAAAACTTTTCAACCGAAAATTAAATTGAATATAGTAAAAGTACAATTTTCATTTTAAAAAGTTACGACTTTCATTGAATACGAGCCCGATCGGTATTATACTATAATAGAACATAATTCTGACACGAACAAAAGTTGGTATTTTCAATAAATTTTGTAACTTTTTTAATACGAGAATGAACAATAACATAAATAGGGACATTGGGCGTCGCGGCCGGCAGTCCGATCTCATCGGCGCACGTATAATTCAGTTAACCAATGAACCACATGCGGTGCCCAGGGCACACCGGATTGAATTGGGATCAGGAAACGTATACAATGTTCGTGTAAACTCCCGCAGAGTTATAGCATTTGTATTATTAAAAAAAAATATTTGACAGTGAACACAAAATTGAAAAAGAACTCACACACATTCCGTTATTATATGGCCAGTTTCCGTTCAATATATATTTTATTATTTAGATCATTGTATATTTCATGCATTTAATATTGAACGTCCTTGTAAACTTATCAATATAAGGACAATATAGGATCAAATAGAAAAACAAACTAGAAATATGTTGCGCAAGGAATAAACCACACTATCACAGATAAATCAGTAATCGATGGAGTAATGTCTTAATTTCTCTACAACTAATTAATCAATAAGATCGTGCAAGATTACTCGTCGAGTAAGAACATCTCCATAATCGTTATCCGATTACGTATCGATTAAGATCTGGCGAAAGTAACATTGCGATAATCATCTCTAGAGTATCCAATATCGACCGGTACTGTAAATGAGATTAGGACTACAGCGACGCAATGATCTTGTAGAATTAAAATTCAAATGGAAAACAAAATCTATAAAACCCGAACATTAAATAGAACAACCGGGTTCAACATGTCAGAATTCCATATGAGATGGTACGGTACGTAAAGTAATTTTGTAGTGTTTTTACGACATCGACTGCCGCTCTTTCGGCTCGATGCTCCTAGAATTGGTTTGTACAGACGAGTTATAAGCTCGAACATCAAGCTGGTACTCACGGCTGCAGCTTACAGAACGACTCGTCAAATTGTTGTTTCATGCTTTTGTTCCATAGTGAACACGGCTTTACGACGGGTATCGGTGAATTTCCCTAGAGTGCACTAAAAAGCTCTCTGTCAGACAACACTCCATCGGCAGTTCGGTTCCGAGTTGATACCTCAACGGCTCATGTCAAATATCTACAAATCCGACGCTCGAATATATTTTGTTTCTTTATGGGGAGGAGTCGAACTGCAGCTACAGCGGTCGTTCTAATACCGATATCAGGATTATTCGCTCAGGTTTTTCCTTTATGTAAAGGGATGTTCACGGAAATGGTCTCATTCCGAAATATTCTCATTACTTGGGCGGAATCTTTTTTACTTTACGACAGATCGCTCCCCTTTTCTCGTTCAGCCAAGTACAA
This sequence comes from Spilosoma lubricipeda, assembly GCA_905220595.1. Lineage (NCBI taxonomy): Eukaryota > Metazoa > Arthropoda > Insecta > Lepidoptera > Erebidae > Spilosoma > Spilosoma lubricipeda. Next base: position 8,588,056 of record HG992285.1, on the reverse strand, counting down.
AGTTTTCCCGGCCCTCTCATCGGCTGCGAAAGAAAATGACTAATAAGAAACGCAAATGATAGCAATCTGCTCGAGCTGCTCTATCTTAATTAAACTGGAGATGAAAACTTACGTCAAATAAAACTTTTGTGTTAATAGAACGATCGTTTTTTTTGTCACCTGTCGTAATAAAATATATAATTAAGTACTTAGGTTAAATTCGTTACAACCTCATACGAATTCTTTCAACGCGACTATTACACGTAAACATCGAAAAAAGGAATCCAATGATTGTTGTAAAACTTTCAAAAGACGTAAAAAGTGTCTATGAACAAAATCGTTTTTTTTTATCTTCCAGAGCTATAAATATGTCAGACGCCCTCGCACACTCCTCTAGTAATTCTCCACAAACTACTAGCCTATAAATCCAAGAGATTGATGTTAGATACCAAATTTATTTACTTAAGCACATTAGTCGTGTAACGTAATATGTCGTAACGTCTATTAATCTACAAAACACTTTATATATTTAACTAGAAAACGTTAATGGTATCACTCCAGTGTCAGCATGACAGATTACTTAAAAATATAGCTAGAAATTAACCAACTCGTTTTTTATATCTCAACTTATACGTCAACAGTTCTTAATTCCTTTTTAAATTTATGGTAATATATTTATCGTAAACATTTTTGATCAACTTTTTTCTGATGGATAGCACTCATTAATTGTTAGTTATAATGTTACAGATATCTTAATAAAAGGTACCTGTATTAATGAAGAAATTTGTATTTTAATATACTGCTGTTTTGATTTCGTTATCTTAGGTTTTATTACAGAAATAAATCAAATATTGTAATTGGGCAGTACTTATAAAAATAACTAATAATTGCAGTGTGATTAAAAGTCTAAATTGAATCATGTACCTAGTTATGGAAAAGGGATAAGAGAGATTAATCAATAATATAATTAATAATAAGTATGTACACATAGGTATGTATACTCATAAGTCCACTTATATTAAAAGCAAAACTCTTGTTTGTAAACAATTAAATTATTACCTAACAAATGACTAAGTCCATAGATTTCGATACCTCTGCTCTAAAAATTTTTGTGTTGGCATGTGGACACCAATACTCAATTTCATTTCATGAATTTACTTCTTGTGTAATGTTAAGACTGATTAGGAAGAAATATATAATTGGAACTCATTAGTTCTAGATTTAACTGTGTGCCAGGTTTTTAGAACCCTTGCAAAAGTCAAGATAAATAGCGATTTTTAGAGATATTATTTATGCTATTTGGCTATTTGTTATGAATCTATGAATTTCAAGAAAACAATGCAAAATTACGACAAAAATAGTAATAAAGCACAACAAATGTGGTTTAAATTGTAAATGTAGTGTATGGCGACAATTTGAGTATAATAAAATGGAAATATTTTATGAGTATCAAAAATGAAATCTATAAAGTAAACATTATGTATATAAGTCAAGGTCATTAATATTCCATGATTTTACATTTAATTTAAATTTAAAATTTGATTGACAAAAATTAAAAATACATTGTCTCTTTTCTGAAAACTATAAAAATATAATAACTATTCCTTTTCACTAAGAAAAAGTGAACCACTGCTCCCTCTCCCTTCCAAATTCAAACAAGATTATTCACTAACTAAATACAAACATAAAAGATGTGCCAAGCAAACTCAATTTTTTATCCCACTTATTGATTTAACAAGTGGTCCATATGTAGCAAAAATATTCGACCCTCAAAGCAAAGAAACGCTCTTAGATACCACGTGGGACTTGCCCTAGGAAAACCATAGCTCATAACAGTGTTTCTCAAACTTACGACTCATATTACAACATTTCACATGGCAATAAGATAAGTACAGTAGATGCTAGCTCAAAATATATTACACCTACTGTAGGTATTTACTGAAACATAAAAAATTCCTGATAGACTCAGTTTGATTGTGTTTTGGGCCATTTAATCTCAGCGTCAATCATAAGAGTGCGTGGAATTTTACTTAGCTCAAGTAATTCCGTACAGCATCACATTGACAATTATTTTTAAATTTTTCTTTAACATGTACTATTCAGACGCTATTTGGCCATAACCAACTATTCATTTCAATTTCGGAACACAAGTGTTATACTTTTCACTAATGATGTATCAAAAACATGTTGACAAACACTGACCAATATACCCTATGAGACCCAATGGCCCCATGGGGTTAGCTAATGCGTGGTTCCGCTGCGCATTTTTACTTTTACCACTAATTGGTGCACTCCGGTCATAAAAGCGAAACCCCACTGTCCCTTGGGAGGATCGGATACAGACACGGCTTTTTCAATGTCACTTTATTTGTGCGAAATGAATACATTTTTGTGAATCAGTCTGGATTTATTTAATATAGGGTTTGTTTTTTTAACGTGACATCGTTTACGCATTTCATAAAAAGTTAATATCTTTCTATGAGGTTTCGTTCCTATTTTTAAGAAACCGATACTCAAAGTTTGTTTCAAAAGTGAATCTGACAGTAAAAAAATTTTTAAAAAGCTATACATTATTTATTTTGAATTTTTGAAGGTTTGATAATCCTTTTATGTAATGAAACCACATTAAAAAATCCTACGTGGATTTATTGTTTGATTATTATTATCAAACCTGGCTTTAAGTCAATTATTTTTAGATGGCTCTATTATGAAATATGACTATGTCATACATCGTGGATTGATTAATTTTAGATTAGAGTGAGACATACCTACACATCTTTTTCACAAACACATATTATAAATGATGCTTCTCTGTACAAGATTATTTATGAAATCTATAAATCATGGCACTAATACTTGGCATAGTAAATAGATAAAGCATTTGGCACCTCATAACCCTTTCTAAATACAATTTCCTACTGTAAATTGTGTAAATTAATTTCTCTACCTATTTTCATACTACAATAATATTGAGAGAGATCGAACGACAGGTGCATAATATTTAAAATTAATGTTAATGTTTTAGCCACAGTATATTTATCGAACTCTCCATATTGCTAGTTTTCATGCGTACACAGATTTAAAAACTGTTTGAGGAACCGAACATAATAATCGATAAACGTATATTGCTCCCTTTGGTAAACACGTCATATCCATATACGATATCAAAACCTCATACTCAAAATATCTGAATATTAAAAAAAGGTCTGAACTCCACAAAACCGCCGGAATCCGCGAAGTCAACAATGGACCTTATTATCCGATGATCCCTGAGCCGTATTGGTTGGGTATCTGCAAAATTCCACGCACCCTTGCAATAATAATACAAGAGGAGGCTCTTATCTACCCTCGTTGCGATCAGACCGACACCAACCCAGAAGCGCCGATAAAAGGGTCCTACTATATCATATTGGCACTTTCTACAGAGGATTTAGTAATATTTCGTACTCCTTAAAGGATAACGGAATCAGCCCTCTTCAGAAAGTAGATGATAGAAAGGCACTCGAGATCCATTTGTCAGGATCAAAAGTGCAAACTGATACTAAACTTGAATATTGAATAGTCATTACTTCTAGTGAGTTTTGATTTATACCCTTTGTACATAACAAATTCATTGCCAGTTATAGCAGTAATATGAAAACAAAATACCGCTTTAAACGTTTAAGGTGAATTAACAAACAATTGGTTTTGCAAAACTCCTTCGCTGAAGCTCATTATGAATCTGTGTAACCAGTTCCTCATCAAACTGCTGACGTGTAAATGTAAACAAAACAATGACTCGCTAATTCGCAGACGCACCCCCGGTGAGGTCACGCCGAGGTGTGGCTGTATCCGACCTTAATGAAAGCAATATTGGAGGGAAATGACGTTTCTCGGTAATATATGGTAAAGCAACAAGAATATAAGCGAGTTCGTCTGCTCCGTTTGTGTTACTGGCAAATTTTAACAAAGTGATTAATTGTCTGTTTATTCTAATATGTTAGCAGTGATGTTTCGGAAAAAGTTATGTATAAAGTATACTAATGTCCTTATACAACTTCTATTAGTGTATCAGTGTGTCAATGCAGTGTCCTAATATGCCCAATATACCTATTGGTTACACTGTCCCATTCAATGTTCTGTTCGTAGTTTTAACTCGTAGTATTCTAATAATAAGCTTGATGTTAATTATGCTAAAACAATTTGCGGATATTCTTTTCAAATTAAAAAAAAGTTTCGCGGTGTTGTCGGACACCAGATAAGAACGAAGTTCCTTATCAAAAATATAGAACGATTTACTAAATTTTTCGTTCACGAAATAAATAAATAATAACAGGTGTCGCTATTATAAATGTTTCGTTCACGCTCTTTAAAAACCACAAAATTGTCTTAACACCTTTATTTTATTTAGAATGATTTATAAAAATATATAAAAGTTTTATGCGAGGTATAAAGAAAATAAATAATCGGGTATACATTTTTATTATGATTTTTTATTGATAAAAATAAAACTAAACTAGTCACTTGTGCTGCCACTTGTAATCTCTACGGAAACAACATGTCTAGAGTTACTCCGTACTTGTTCCATACAACTTACAGATTACTACGCTGTACAAAATTTTTCATTTACAAATTAAATAAATAAATATTTCGGACATCTTGTTTTCGTAAATACATTCATATTATACATAGAAAAGATGCAAACTCCGAAAAAACAAATATTTGCAAATCTAAAATAAGTATTTGATCCGACCTCAAGCACTGCAGTCGCATACGCTACCATTGTGACATCGCGTCGTCAAACTTACGTTACGGACGCTTTTTGTCGGCTAGGGTACCCCTCCGCAACGCCAATCAAAAAGTTAGGATTGAGAGGTTAATATTATCTGAGGTTTATTTTAACTTTTGTTTATACATAATTTAGGGTTAATTATTATTTTTTTTGTTCCAAAATAAACAGTTTGTACACTGTGCTGACGTGTACGAGCGTAATTGAAAAACTTAATGTGATTTTTATTCAAATTTAACGAAATTATGAAATAAAAACAAGAACATCATGTTCGTGGCTATTAATATTTTAGTACCGCAGAGTATACTTTCAGCATAAGCAACTAAAATTAACTGGCACTGGTCAACATACTTATGTTACGTTATTACCCACCATTCGGCGGCGATAATCGCTTACCATCAGGCGATATGTCTGTTCGTTTGCCCGCTTATTCCATAAAAAAAATGTCATGTTATTAATCCTATGATTAAAACAAACACAAACATATGCCGTGTTGAATATTTAACATATTCAATCATTATTGTGTTAGTAAATATTTTCATAAATATCGACTTTATCAAAACTAACGTATTGTCAAACAATCTATTGTTCGAGAGTCTAAAGCTAAAATCTCATATTATGAGACATATTTCTTAGTCTTCTTACCTCTCGAGCTCTGGAAAAGCTTTGACTCTGACAAAGAAAGGCTTGTAAAATATTTAATCTATTTTTATTCTAAACTGGCTGAACCCAGCAGTGTTCCCCGCGCCTTTTGTTTGACGAAGCTAGTCTAAAAGAAAGTAGCCTAAGGAGTAACTTAGGCTACTTTTTTACTTTCAGACTTTTATACTTTTAGAATTTTAAAGTCCCGTAAAAATCAGTCCAGCAAAGAACAAACAGACAGACATAAATTGTAAAAAAAATTATTTTGGTACATGTATCGGGTAAACATACATATGCATTTATTAAAAAGCGGTTATTTTAATATTACAAATAGACACTTTAATTTTATTTATTTGTATAGATAGATGTATAGATAATACACAACACTCTTTTGTTCCCTTATGAATTCTATTTTTAAACACATTACACGCTGAGACATAATCGCTGAGACAGGTTAAAGTACTTTATGCAAATTAAAACGATTAAGGGTTACTTCAAACGTCCCTATCCGTGCGTTTGTTTGACCTTGATGTCGAAGATTCCTTTGATTCGAGCCGTAGTGTGTAAATTCCATAGGTATATAGTCCGTTCACATCAGGGTTTTTAGTCTTTAACTGTTTTATATAAGCTTTTATATTAACCGTGATTAAGGTCATCACTAAAATTAAAATTGACTCTTAGATGTTGTCGTGTCATTGTGTAAAAATTTCCGAAACATTAAAGAAGTTTTTTAATTCGAAATAACGGCAATGGGCGCAGGACATCAAAATAAGAGTGAGGCTAATAATTATACTTATAAGCATTGTGCCTCAGTGGAGCTCATAGCCCAGTTGCACTCGGTGATTAGAAACAAACACCGAGGGTAAACAACGACGGCGCGGTCAGTACCTGAATGAGTGACCGCTAGTGGCATGTTACCATGAGCGTCCCCGTGATTCGAAGGTCACGTTAAGCAGTCGGACCCGGTTATTATCATATGATAACAGTCGTGAAGCATAGTTGGAGGCCTTTGGGCGGCATAAAAACATCCAGCTACAAGATAACGTTGCCAAAACGTTGTCTTGCCAGTCTCCAACCCGCACTTGGCCAGCATGGGGACGTATGGCCTTAACCCTCACCTGAGAGGAGACCCGAGCCCTGGAATAGGACTTTATGGGTTGTTGATGTGCCTCGGTGGCGCAATGGTAGTGTATGTGACTGCTGTGTTTGAGGCCTAGGGTTCGAATGTCCGGGTCGGACCAAATGTTTTTATGATCTGCTAATATTTGTTTTGGAGCTGCGGTGTTTTTTTTTGTATAATGTATATTTACAAAAAAGTATATATTTATTTATATCAGTTGTCTAGTACCCATAACACAAGCTCTGCTTGGAACGAGATGGTGTTGTGTGTTATATATGTCCGAAATATTTATTTATTTATCCGAAATTATGATTTTGTTATTAATAATCGCTTCATTTCATTACACTAAGCTAAGACATAATTCTTACAAAATTATGTGATAGCATAACCTAAATATGTTTTAGAGTCTTTATTTCCTAGATCGCGTGTCGCGTCGGTCGACAACCACGCGAAGCTTTATGTCGCGTTTGAAGTATTATACCAATACTTTGCGTGTTCCTCTATTATAATATGATTTTAACAAAGCCGCCAGTAATGCTCACACAATGGATGCCTTTTCAAACACAAACTGGAACGATTAAGGATTACGAACGTTGATACCGCAATCCACTTGTCTGGTATTTGTACTATTTGTGATAAAGTTCTTATTATTTGAGATTAGTTTTGTGTTTATATATGCTTCATATATTTATTAGCGGTTTGTATAATAGCTCGTAATGTTACATTAACTGCGGCGTTGATAAAGTTAAGTTTGTGTTGATATGCTGACGGGTATCAAAGTAATAGTCGATGAAAAAAGAAAGTAACAAGTCTTGTTTGACGAGTAATTGTTTATTTGTGTTGCAGTATTAAGGAAATAGCTTTTTATTTTTATGATGATGATAAGTTTAACATTTGAGTTTTGTTCAAGCCACAAAGTTTGGCTGTTAATATTTAATAACTGCAAGGAAACAATGGCTCACCAGAATACTTTATTTTGTTGCTTTTCACAATTCACAAAATGATTGAAGCTACCCCAACGCTCCATTCTCCTCCAAATACCCCTACTCTTGAAAATCGGGAGGCAAAAAGAGCGATAACGCAATGTGAATCGGGTTGAAGATGTTCAAGGGCAGCGATGGTTAACGCCCCCCCCCCCCCCCCCCCCACCTCCCCACATTCCATAAATAACATTGAATTAGATACTGAGAAGACAATAGAATCGCTAAGATTGATAATTTAATTCTGACAAACAGGACCGTAAATTACTGCAGTGCAATTAATCGAATACCTAATTCAGCGTCTTGTTTGTCGAATAAGGCTATTGATTTTCTTTATCAGCCTTACCAGTTCTTGGTGTGATGTAAAATATTTGTGTCGCAACATAATTAACGTATAATTTACAGTACAACTCATATCGCAAACAAGCTGCTTTACAATTATATTATTTTTCAAGTTAATGCCCATCACGCGACGTCGTAAATATAAATCTTTATTACCGCCATTATTGTTATAAACCAATTAATTATTGTGTTGCAATGAAAATAATTAATTACAGTAAACATAGATAAGTATAATTGAAAGACTTTGCTACGCATACTGAGAGTATGTACCTATATTTCTTTTGATACTTTACGCTAACGTTAAAAGTAGCTTATAATGACACTTTTTAATCGTATCATAAAACATTGAAAAATTGTTTGACCCGACTGTATATGGCACTGAGTATGTAAAAAGTAGGAGAATGTAAATGAGGAGGAAAAGACATTTGGCTAACTGCAAATTACCTGTGAAAGATTGGGAGAGGCTGTTGTTACATCGGCCTGAGTAAAGACGGACGGATCAAAGTCGGAACTAACAAGTTTGAGCAACAGCGTCTAAAAGATCATGACGCTAGATATCACTCGCAAAAGACCCGTCCCTAGTCTCTCTACAATTATATACACAATGAAAGCGGTCAGCTTTACTGCGCTTCCTGTGACCGCACTTTCAGGACAAAGTTTGGTTTTATCACCAGTCACATACGTGCACACGCCAGGAAAAGCATCGGTCGCCGTCAGCGGATACGTCATGCAAGGAGCAAAAAACCAGACGAGGCACCTGATCATAGGCAGTGACTAATGCCGACACGTCTTATAGGAAACCGCAATTAGTGCAATTAGGCAAACGTAGTGCAGGGCGCCCTACGGTACGATGGACCAACGACTTGAATGAAATGGCTGGCAGCGAATTGATGTGGACTACTCAATTTTAGTTTGCTCGCTTTGGAGAAGGCTTGATTTTAAAATAGACGGCAAAATCTGACTAAAATGATGAGACCCACCCCTCTCTTACTTTAATTTAATTCTTTATTCAAAATCGTATACCTTGTCCAACTTTTCTATTCCTTAATTTTTTGCTACAATGTTACAGTGTATTTTATTAGACACCATATTATTAACTTTTGCAACTACCCACACTTAATAATAGCCCAAAATAAATTAACTCATTATAATCGCGTGCGTAGACTCCCACCGTCGTTAACATTCTTGCATAAAAATTAACTACGTTATAAATTAAACTTCTATATCTTGTACCTATTATGAGAATAAAATTACTAAGTCGCTTTTATTAACAAAAATGAGTTATAATGAGTTTATACATTTTATAAACTTGGTTTTTATGGGTGTTAAAATGTTTTGGAAAGTTTCAACTCTGTTCACGTCGACATATAGATGTTATTTTATTATTGTTAATAAAATAAAAAATTTAAGACATTTATTTTTAAAATGACAGCATTTGTACTGTCTTGTTTCGTTGGTGAGTGCGACCGTGAGACCGGAGGCCCAATGATAATACAGTGGCATCTCAATAGGTCACCATAGTGTGGATCACCATGCTGCATTGCAATATTATCTGCATTCGCAATGAGTATGGTGACTACTACCCATGGATTCCGTACAAAAGTAGTGATTAAGTTGGATTCCTTTCTGATTTCCCGGCAATTCTCTCGGTCCATTTGGTCTCTTGATTTTGTATGGCATCGGTTCCATACAATTTCAATACTTCTTATCCAATATTCCGCAACGCCGTACAAAAATCATGTGGCAAGGGAGAAAAATCGAAGGTTGCTAGCCCCTCCCCTTCACTGTCAGTTGTATCCAACTGACAAGTGACGGCATACTGCTAAATGTTATTGTTTTATGAAACTGTATCTTTCTAAAAAGGTCTCCTGGTGGTTGTCATGACCCATCAAATTTGAACATGGACCCGTAATCCAATACTAGCGCAAGTCATAGTGCGATTTTCATACTGTTAAAAGATTGCGTGCTACGTACCAGTACCTACTTAAATTTAAAAGGCTATGATCGTAAATGCATAACCATTCACCGATCGGCCCTCAAACAATGAGTGACGTCCGGAAGCGCAATTAACTATGTATTCGTTGGAAAGAGGAAATATCAATTCGCTTGCAGAGGGGATCGGTCGATACGTTTAGTTTAAACGGACAGTTCACTCAATTATGCCCATATTATATCAAAAGTGATATATTTAAAAGGGTGTACTGTATTTTTCTGCATGAATTGTTTCATAAGTTACCTATTGTTACAAAATTCAAGTGGTCACGTACGTATTAGTCATGTCTATTATTAAGTCTTGTGTAAAATGTTACAACGAGGTGATATATGCTTTACTGGGCACTTCGGGTCGGCTAGAAATCTACACAAATAAGTGAAATTGAATTGACTGTTTGTAATTTCAAATAAATCAATGAAACTGAAAAGTGTTCACATATGAAAGCTTTTTGTCTGTCTGTCTGTCTATTCCGGCTAAGCTCTGGAAGGACTGCAACGAATTTGACGGGACTTACTTTTGGAAATAGTTGATGATAATGATTGTTGTTGCACTGGTACAACAACAATTGCTGGGCGTTGGCAGCGGCATCTGCCGGGGCATCCCAACATGTGACATAAACTTTTCCGTAGCATAACTACTTAAATGCTTTTAATGCTTAAATTATGTTGTAATAAATATTAATTGACTTAGTGTCAATTTACTAAAAAATATTTTAAAAAGTGTTCGGATAAATTCACTAAGTGCTCATGTTCAGTAGTGAATAAATTAAAAGTATGGAAAAACTTCTTTTATATTAGTGATATTGTAATAGCGACATTAAAACTGTATACACTAAAACTTTAAAAGCTGTTAATAAAATATTAGACAAAGTCTTTGTCTTTGCCACAAAGACGACACTATAATAAGACACTGCAAGAAAAAAAAAAACAGAAAGAGGAATCATAGAGTCAGTCGTATTATAATATAGTCTACTGACATCACCATCGAGTTTTCCTCAGCATTTCGAAATACGTCGCTTTAGGGAAGCTCATTTATTCTCGGATCGAAAGTGTATCCGCCAATTTATCGGGAATCACCCGTCTCGTTGTGACAGGCACCGCTCCATTGTCCCCTGTTCAATCATGCCAAATTGCAGCCAAAACGTATGCATTTTACTCGATTTTACATTCCAATTCCGTTTCGATTGAGATACGACTATCGGAAATGACATCAATCCATAACGACTGCACCGGGTCCACGCACCTACTTATAATTCAGTACCTGTCGTTTTTGGTGACGGTTTCATTCATGTGTGACATCGACCAAATCGATTACATAATCGATTTTATTTTAATGGTAAAATTTATTTAACAATGTATCATTTGAGTTCACATACCCATAACAGCATATCGTATCGATTCAACAGCTATTTAATGACGTGTCGGATATGGGCATGTCGACCTTAATAACCACGTGGATGTATATTGCATTTACATATTAAAACGACTTTTCCATGGAAATGTTAACCGTTATCCGACTTATTATTAAGTAAAATATAATTCGGAGTAAAAGTATTAACCGAAATTTTAATCCAAAGGGATTTTCGCATTAACTTTAAAATATATAATCTTCTTAGGCATATTGAATTTAATCCTACTATAAATTTTAATAAAACTGTTGAATATTAAATTGTCTGTTGATATCTCAATTCAACAAAAATAAGCTGTTTTGGATCGATAATCGACACGACACCATTCGAACTGTGTCTCTATTCCTACTTAAGCAAAATAAGTATACGAGTATAAGTTGATCCAAACTCAGTAAGTTACAATTTAAAATATTCCCTCGCTCAAAAAGCAAACACTGAAAAGCGAATCCCTGAGATCTTTCGCAAACAAACCGAGAGCGCGGGTGATCTCACTAATGAAGTGTTCGCATTTAAAACTCGAAGGAACATCTTGTGCACACTTTTGATAAAATCAAAAAGAATATCGCGTTCCTGTTTGAGTTATTTGTCGTCACATTAAACGTGTGTTGGGCAAAAAGTCGAGGGAGATCAAAGCGATGACGTGGCAGGCTGAAATAACATCAATGCACACGCACTTGTCAACGGCCAAAACACGCAAATCCTGTACTTGAATTGCGAGATTTATGCTACGCAATCTGTGTAGCTGTCTATATTTGTATGTAGATGTGTACATACAGCCTTGTAATTAAAAAAGGGATACTTGTCGTATTTTATTTTTAGTGCTGAGTGAATTGTAGTAATGGGTTTTTTAAAATTGCGTTTTTGAAAAGTAGAGTGTTTTTGAAAAATGCGACTGTAAAAAGTAAAATAACGTAGTAGATCACATCAATCATATTTTAATACAATAATAGGTCTTTACCTATGAAATTGCCGTTTTGTATGCAATAAGTGAAAGTACTTATTTTTTCAATTTTTTTTATTTCTGTTATTCGAAGTAATCACCCATGCAATTGACGCATCTTTTACAACGCATTGGCAGTTTATTGATGCCCTTCTTGTAAAAATCAGCTGGACGGGAGGCAACAAAGGCAGTACAAAATGCCTTTGAAGAATTTGTTGCCTCCGGTCCAGCTGATTTTTCATAGGTAAAGACCTATTATCATTGGAGCGCATTCAATTCTTTCATCATCATCATTAGCCTATCGCAGTCCAGTGGCTGGACATAGGCCTCTCCAATTGCACGCCACATAGTTCGATCCTCAGCTTCTCGCATCCAGCTCCTGCCAGCCATCTTACGCAAATCAGCACTCCACCTAGCCTGTGGACGTCCTACACTACGTTTGCCGAGACGCGGTTCTCCACTCAAGAACCCGACTACTCCAACGGTTATCAGTTTCACTTCAAATATGGCCAGCTCACTGCCACTTCAGCTTGCTAATCCTGTGGGCTATATCGATGACTCTGGTTCTCTGCCGAATCACCTCTTTTCTGATACGGTCCCTTAGAGAAACGCTGAGCATAGCCCTTTTCAAAGCACGCTGAGCGACTTTGAACTTGTAAACCAGCTGTACTGTACGTGTCCACGTTTCGGCTTCGTATGTCATTACGAGTAGGAAGTACTCATAATGACATACATAATGACATAACGTTCCGTTCCGGTCTCTTCTGTCCTTCTCTGCGCTGCGTTCTTTCTTCTTAAAATGAAAAAAGCAACGATTTACCAATATATATAAATATATTTAAAAATTAAGATGTAATGTATACGCACGAACGTAGTGCGTGCCATAACAATTTTTTTTTGCAACAAGTTTTAGTCATACCTATGAGCAAAGCCTTCATACTTGAAACGCATTAATAACGACTGAGGTATTGTTGGCATAAATATAGAGACAATGCTTTTAAAAAGGGGTGATTCAGTTACGAGTAAGTAAAAATGTTTTAATTTTCATTTGGATCTTTTGATTTAATCTTTTGTGTTTTGTTTAAAACAAAATACGAGTTGATTTTTCCACAAAAACATTTATTAACGGTTTAAGGGATAAATGAGTAGGCTGGTTACCTAATGGTGAGTGACTATAACTGGTCATGGACATCTGCAACGAAAGACAAGTGAGCTTAGATCTCCGGTGACACCATTCAGAAAAAAATTAAAGAATGATACCCTTACACATCCACACAAATCCATAAACAATTGTATGTCTGAAATCATTTTAAAAAGATAATTAAGTACGTAAAAGTAATAGAAAATTCTCAAAGTATAAAGATACACTCAAAACTGACAAGCAGTGTGTTGATAAATATAGTACTAAAATCTATTCTGAGGTCACCTTCAGCCATCTACACCTACAACTAACTACCTTAAAGTGAAGTACATATTGGTACCTCACTTGAAATTATGATCGCATCGAAATTTAAACAAAATTAGGTGTTTATCATACCAAACGGACAGACCAAAATTCCTTCTTACAAATGAAGCTACGCAAAAACACAATCAAGGTTAAAGTTTTTGTTGACATAAAGGAAAACAATCTTCACGTACATCAATGAATTACCTTGTGAGACTAGACCAAGTAATTTTCGTACTAGACCAAGTAAAAAAAAAAAAAAAAAAAGTAAAAAAAAAAAGTTCGATCATTATAATGTTACGATAGATTGATAAAGCAGCGAATTCGTAAAAAAATAATAGTGTCCAGCTCTTGGTAACCATGTATTGACAATGTCACCTTGTATCAGTAGTGTCACTAAATTATGGCGAGATAATATAATGCGACACTGCATTCAGTCATATAAACGATCAAAGCTCAAAACATTTCTGAAAAATAAAGCAATAAAATTAAGCCCAAAAACTACATTCATATGAAAAGATCACCCCTTTAAGCACTGTGCGTGCCCGTGTGTTGAAAGTGCCGAGTCATTTCGCATTCCTTTGCCTACAGATATTCATACTTCTGTCACGGCCTATATTTAAATTCTAATACGTATATTCAATTACAAATATAAAATCTCATTTAAAACACTGAACAGTCAAGCATTTGTCTATTTTAAATTCACCTAAGATGCCCGTTATCATTATTTTAATAGTTTTGGCAGCAAATACAATTTTAAACTTACTATTTTCTGCCAAAAAAATTCCAGCCAACCGTAAATCAATCAACATACATCTTTCAAACATAACTGTTTTGTGAAAAGAAATTTATGAAATGTGTAGGATGGGGATATGATATCAGATTCTTGTCCAAATGTTATATTCTTAAACACACATAGGGACCGGTAAGTGATTTTCAGTCCTGTCGTTAATAGTATCACTTTCACAAATTAAACATTTCTCTGGAGTCAATAAGGTTCAAAACCGCACGCCGTTTAAATCTGGACAAGATTATATATACAGTTAAAACATATATTTTAAAAGAATGAAGTGACTATCTAATATCTCGAAATTAAAACTGACCTTTAGTGTGTTATTCAGGTTGCACGAAAAAGTATTTCTGGTTATTTACAATAAAAGAGGGCTGACCGCATTCAAACTATTAAATCGAAAAAAAATCTGTGGAGTCCTCCACCAAGTGTTTGTTTAAATGGGATAATAATTAATAAATAATACTTCGTAAATTAAGCTTACAGCTTATAGAAAGGCGCTGGGTCCGGAGGTCTTAATAACAGCAGTTCCCGAATCCCTCCCGTCTCAGGCGCAGAGTGGCACACCATGTGGTTTTAGTCGGTTCGATTCTGACACACCGCCCCGCCACAAATTTGGTGGGGTGACGGCCGGAGGGAGTTTCCACACGTAAAAAAAAAAGTGACGCTACAGAACCTTCCAAAAAGAATTTTGTCATTTTGAATGACAGAACGATTAACAATACAAAATACATAGAAAAAGAAAAATAAATGCAGACCGTACAAAATAGAGTCAGCATCTAACACTACCGCTATGCTACAGAACAGTTCGTCATAAATACTCATAACTCTCCTAAACCAGCAGCAATATTTATCTTAGTACGGTAGCGTTCAGTAGTCGGCCCTCAGTCCCTTGCGGCACCACTTTATTAATGCGTGGAGGTCCTAACTCTATGCACAGTCGTCTTGTAGGTGTACAACCAGTAATTATTTTAAATGCAAAGCTCGGAACTCACCGCATAAGCAGTTAGTCTTAACATTGCGGTTTGAGAATATATAGAAATAGGCATTCTTCTTAGTTCATGCAAATGTAAAATAGGTATTAAGTCTTCTAATTTGTGGTCATTTGTTGAAAGAACATTGAATGAAACTAAAACAATCAATACTTTAGGTTTTGCGGGTTTGAATATAAACACAAAAATTGTATTTCATTATATTGTTGTAAAACTCATTAATTACTTTTATTAAGATTAAACAATAAAAGATTAAAACTAACTCTGATGAAATATCAAAGAAAGATATTTCTAGCCAGCAATATAAAGCTGTCTCGAACAATGTCTAAATGACGTCCGGATTCAGTTTGATTTATCGTTTAAAATTAAGGCCCACATTCACACCCACCTATAACCTCAATGTAATTCTGTTTTAGTTGCAGATATATATACTGGAGACACGCGTGTTATTAAGTCATATACAGATATAGTTATAGTTAGAACAAGACAAGGTCAGGTGACGTGAACGTCGATATAATATTTTCCTCACACACGAGACAGTACTACTCGCAGTTCTTACGAGAACACACATAAACCAAAAATGCTAAGATACTATTAAAATGAATTACGTATTAGTAATCGTGTGTGCATTTCTTGTGTGCGTTAATCTAAATGAAGGGAAAGACTTCACGTTCGGTTCAAGAGCGAACAATTTGTTGATATCTACTAATAAAGTCAAGTATAGAAGTCTGCCGCTTATTAAGAGAGACAAGGATTATGCTTATAAAGATCCCAAGGAAAGAATTATCAAGGTAAGAAATGTTAAATTAAATTTAAGTAGCTTACATTGTGTATTGAGTGTGTTCTAATTCTTAGACGAAGAAGCTCTATGTCCGAAGAATAGTGGCTATTGACGGAAATGTTTAACCAGTGGTTAATAACCCTGACCGCTAAGGTTGAGGTCGTGCGGTTAATTCTAGGACAAATATTTTTATGAAAAGTGTGATCAATTGTTCTGTGTCTGAATATAATTTATCTATAATAACAATTTAATTAAGAAATATGTACATATATAAACATATATATTATGTGTATCAGAAGTCTAGTTATTATAGTACAAACATTCGGGTACTATTTTTTTTAATTGAGTAGGGGCCAAGTGAGCAGACATATCGCCTGATATAAGCGATTATGGACACCCGGATGACAAGTTTTTATATTTTTAAAGAATTGATAGATCATACTTGGTTTATTGAATCATGTTTAAATGTATTTACCTTAGCGATATATTTCAAACTAGCTGAACCCCGCGGTGTTACCCGCGTTTATTGTTGTACCGCGGGTAACGCCGCGGGACAAAGCTAGTCTAAAAAAAGTAGCCTAAGTTACTCCCTGGATCATCAGCTACCTGCCAGTGAAAGTCCCGTCGAAATCGGTCCAGCCGTTCCAGAGATTACCCGGAACAAACAGACAGACAGACAGACAGACAGACAGACAGACAGACAGACAGACGGACAGACAGACAGACAGACAAAAATTTTTTTAACTACATTTTTGGTATGTGTACCCTGTATACATACACATGCATTTAGTAAAAAGTGGTTATTTTAATATTACAAACAGACACTCCAATTTTATTTATTTGTATAGATAACTACGGACTCTATTTAATACTTGATTTATGAACAGTACGTTTATTGTTTATATTCGATATAAACCTACATTACTTATTACTCAATCTGTTTGTGGCTACTCTGTAACTTGAAACTTAAGCTGGAATGATAATATTTGAATTTTATTACTCGACGCGACAAATAAATTAATGTGTGCGACTTTGTTCAAGAGCTTAGAATACATGCCGAATTAAAAAACAACATGCAATCACTTATCAAAATGTGCGGGATCTGAAAAGAGTTTTTTTCGCAGTGAACTGGTTTGAGCCCACTTAGGTTTGATGAAACTTTGATGAACACACAAAAACCAACACAACGTATGGCGTGTCGCAAATTGCTTCGAAAATGATGTTGCGTGTGAATATTGAATAAACCCACGAAATGTATGTTTGTACGTGTTTTGGTTTCGACTGTATGGTAATCTGGAATTGAGAGAAAAGCACAGTGTCAGCTGCCTGCATTCCCGTGAATGCTATAATAAGAGTAAATAATGACATGGCCGTGGGCGAGATGGTAAACGATCTTATTTACACCACGATACGTTAGACAATATAAATTAAACGGGCCCGTTCAAGTTTATTATTATTGTAAACGACGACCGGTTTCGGTGCATGATACTTTACTTCTTGTAAACTTAACTATAGATAATGTTTAATGTTATGAACATCATAGTTTAAAGAGTTAAGATAGAAAGCATTTTCTAGTCTAATAATGCTTGGTAATATTTCAAGTTATGGAGAAATATTTATAAAAAAAATAAGTATCATTTTAGTTTTCAAAGGTTCAAATGTTTCAAACTTTTAACTCTAAATTTTATATTAAAGTTCAAACTAAATTTATTTAAATAGTTAAACTAAAGTGAGATGTATTGAAATGTTTATCAGTAATCCATTCAGTAGCTTCTCATCCGAGAATAGGCCTAATGAATTAATTCATGGTTTTGCACCATGAATTTATTCATCCGGTCTTATGGGTTTCGGAGCTTCCTTAGTGATTGGTAGTTTTTTCTAAACGTTTTGCTAGTCGGTTTTCTGACTCAGCCCGCCTACGTAAATTCAAGACTTCTTATGTTAATTTGTTAATCCAGGATACGAGTCTTCCATGACGGGATTTAACGCAAATCCGTTTAGGAATAAAGGGGTGATTGACTGTTTTCATTACATAGACATTAGAACTATTTTTACGTTTCAATTATCTAGTGCCTTTCTAAGTGTACTTAATAATACGTTTAATAACAACCGCTAATTTTAAATTTATATCTATAGATAGAATGGATATATTGTGAATGTGATTAAATGAAAATAAGGGTTTGGTAGGTTTATTGTCATAAAAAATTAAGGTGTTTTTATTTAGAATATGGCACTTTGAGTGTTTTGGGAGGCACAATCACTTAACATCAAAACAACACAAGTTAAGAATTACTATATTAAAAATAAACTTACCAAAGCGGTTTTTGATATTGATAGATATATGATAATCCGTTTAAGCAATAACAGACATATGACTCTTAGATTACGGTGATACTCTGACTAAGCTAACAATAGTAGCATTGTTTGAATGTATTTTATTGTAATATAAATACTTTTTAACTATCACAGTTCAATATCCATACTAATATTATAAACTAGCCGACCCACGCAACCTCGTTTGCGTCTCCTATTGCCCGTAGCGTGATAATTTTCCCCCGTTTTCGTAACATTCTTCATTGGTGTTCTGCTCCTATAGGTCTTAGCGTGATGATATATAGCCTATAGCCTTCCTAGATAAATGGGCTATCTAACACTGAAAGAATTTTTCAAATAGGATCAGTAGTTCCTGAGATTAGCGCGTTCAAACAAACAAACAAACTCTGTAGCTTTATACATTAGTATAAATTAGAAAGTAACTATGTCTGGCTGTCACGCTTTCACGGCTAAACTATTACGCTGATTTTAATTAAATTTGGCATGGCAATACTTTAATTCTTGAGATAGGGCATAGGCTACCTTTTACCGCGATAACCAAGATAAACGCGGGCGGAACGGCGGGCAAAAGATAGTTGTTTAATATGCCTCAGGAGCGATACACTGTCTTTTTCCTTACCCTGACAGAGTGTGTGCAAAATTATGTTATTCTCCGTTGAGTATTCAAGGCCTTAAAGCGTACCAAATTCAAATTTCCATTTATAACAGTAGGTCGGACGAACGCAAGGGCAAAGACGTGATCCGGTAGGTACGAGCACTTCCTCTCCGGGGCAAATCCAAATTTGTTCGCAAATGAAATCATTTCTGCTTTAGCTTTGATGTAATAATACCCACAATAAATGTTGTACGTGAAGTGAATAAGAATTTATTTAGCTTTAGCACTCATAATAGATATTTTTTTTGTTTATACCTATCCAAGGAATTGTATTTTATTAATAAATCCGTTTTTATAACCCGGACATTATGTATGCAGGATGAGCAATTAATTTATGACAAAAGTTGAACTGGTCTTCGTTATGACAGATTACGCAGTATCACTATCTCTCTTCATGGCGTTGGTTGTGGTGGTCACTAAGGAAGCAAATAATGTAAGACAACAGAACTGCAAAGAAAAATTTGAAACAAATCATAAAGAAACCCTTATAGCCACCGAGGTATAGTAGGCCAAAATCTCCTTTATAAGGCTCAACGGTGAACTATTAAGTTTGTTGATGATAATGGTGAACAACTTAACAAATAGTAGTAGTAGTATTATCCTACATTTATTCATTAGTATGAATAACAGAAACTATGATATCATAGTGTTTACAACTGTTGTACACAGTGTCGGTATCATAAAAGGACACCAGGACATTATTTCATTAGGATGAGCAGTAATGTCCGCTGGAGTAGATTACATCATTGCGCTGAATCCAATTTAAAGCCACCTACATAATTGTATCCTCAATTCAAAGTTCAAAAGCTCTAGTCTAATGGGATATATCTTGTTATATAACTAAATAATTTATGATGTCATATTATCATATTACTATTCTTCTTATCCATACAGAAGTTTTTCAAGTTATCAATACAAATAAATTAAAATTGAAGTGTCAGTTTGTAATTGCTAATTATCAGTTGCTCGCTAAATGCATACAAAAGTATCTACGGTACCTACATCAAAAAGTCTATTTTTCTTCTTCTTCTCATCTTACAAATTACAATAAACTAAATACTCGCCAAGTTGTTACGCTGGTTGGCGTGAGATTTAATTTTTTTTGGCGATTTTGAAGTTCTAGAAATTTATGGATTTTTTAAACCGATTTTAACCGATTTTGATCAAAATAGGGAGAGACTATACCATTTTAACCAAATTGCTTATATACATACTCTTATATAGCTAAATATATATATATCATCAACTATCTTGCCGTTATTATTTCCAAGTTTATTTGGGGTTGGTTACTAGTAGACGAAATGAATTTGAATGAATGACGATTGCTATAGATGTTCATGAGAACCGGAGCTGGCAGCTTAACTCTCTCTTTATAAATTTCAGCCAGATAAGTTGTTAATAATAACTTTATATTTTGCAGGGTATCATCGCTCGGGATCTGTCACGAACAGATACTGAGGTGACCATAACTGAAGGTGGCATTGGGGCATCCAACGTCACACTGCACTTCCAAAGTGGAAGAGGGGAGGAGCTCAATTATCTCGTACTGATATTTAGCAATAGCAGGGATATTAATTATAATTTTTGATAGTAAACATTTTTTCTTAATCTAATATTTTAAATGTCAATAACCTTTCCTATACTTAGGGTCAGTTTTATTTGCCTGATAAATACAGATTTCGAATATTAACAAATACGTCAGATAAACATTTACATAACAGTGGCCGTTATCTTTTAAATAGTGTTATTTCGCAAATAACTATCTGAAACTCTAAGAGCGTTTTCACATTATCCGATCCAATATCGGAGAAAGTAAAATGTATGTACGAGTATAAGTCGGCTCCGATATCCGATATCGGGCCGGACAATATGAAAGACTGATACATATTTCATACATTTTACTTCCTCCGAAATCGTATCAGCGCCCGACACCGATATCGAATCGGATAATGTGAAAACGCTCTAACGGAAATTGGTAAAACTGGTCTTTATAATCTCTAATGCACTTATTTTTAGATAAATAACTCTTTAAGACTGCATCTAGGATCCACATAACTTATGTATCAATACATATTTGTTATGGTAAAAATCGGACTACTGAGATCACATGCTCAGAATCCGAAGTAAGAAAAAAAGTGAGTGTAGTGACAGGTAAGTATGGAGAAATGGACGCTTGTACGCATATTTACTTTATTTCAATAATTTACTTAACAGCTGGGTAGTATTTTTTTAATGTCCCATACATTGCCTGCCAAAATGACTCTACTCTGCCTGATGGAAAGTATAAGCAGAATCTAATAGTGGTGGTCACCATACTCATTGCGAATGCAACAATGGTGCAACATGCTGCCCACACTATGGCGGCGTAGTGATGCTTCTGCATCGGTTGCGTTGGTGACTGCGAGACCGGAGGCATTGAGCCTTCGGTCTCACACTTACCAACGAAACACGATAGCGTGAACGCTGTCATTTTACGTTGATCTTCTGTGCGAGGGTAGTACCGCCCCGGTCGAGCCGGCCCAACCGTGCTGAAATCAGCGTGACTCTACTACCACTTAAACCTAAACTTACAAGACTAGAATCAGCTGCAAAGGGTGAAATTTAATGAAGTATAAGAATTCATTGTCTTTTTTTGCGTTGATAATATCTTCAATTTTTTATATACCTTGACGAGGTACTAAGAAAAATTACTTTGAAAGATATGCGGGCGAGAAAGTAGTTCTGTAGTATAGAGAACTCTTCCCATTAAAAACGGAACCCTAAGTACGATACCTATACATGAAAACCAAAATTATTTTGATAACACGGAATTGCTAGTTGTACGGCTTCCTTAATGTCAAAATGATTGATGTATAGTCATTCATCGGTTATTATTATTATGCATAATTTGTGTTATGTGGATATAATAGAACAAATTATTAGTTCTAACTTTGATGAGGGCACTACTTTACTCATTTTAGTCGATAATGGGTGAAAATAACGGAAATTTATTGATGTACTAGCTTTTGTCTGCAGCTCCGCCGGTATAAAGGTCGCTTATCGCGGTAAGTCTTTAAACTGGCATAACTCTTTTATTTATAAACAGATTGAAATGAAACAAACACTAAATATTAAGTGGAGCAAACTGCAGCACCTTAGTGAAAACCACATGCATATCGGTTAAGCCGTTTCTAAGATTAGCAGATTAGAAGTGTACAAACGTTCAAACAGACAAACAGCCAAAAATTCTGAAAATTATGGTTTTTGGATACTATTGCGGTCATAAAGCCAGCCTATTATAGTTTTCTTTATATACCATTTCGTAAAGTGAAAGTAAATAAAATTAGGTTCTCATTTCTCAGTACTTAGCACTTGAAGATCCAAGGAATCTCTACGTATACATATAGGTCAAATATATTTACTACTCTTTCCAGTAATTTCACCTGCGTTTTAGTTACAGAACAGATCTGCTTTTCGTTACACACACATACATTGTACTCGTATATATATGTCATACACACACACAATGTATTAGAAAATGATATTTTCATAACTATTTTCGTTAATTTCTAATATACCCTAATACTTTAACCTAGTTGCTATTGGACTAAATCAAAATATCAAACATCATCAAAATGGGTCCAGCCGTTCTTGAGTTATAAATAGTGTAACTAACCTTTCTTTGCTTTATTTAGTACAATACAACATGGCGAAATAGTGTTGCCAAATGCCAAAACAGTCACTAAGTCTTAATTATTACACATTTATCACAGAAGGCAGAATATATTTCTGAGTATTTTGGTATATAAATACTTGAGATAGGTTTTTTTTTCTTTTTTTTTTTTTTTTTATGTTTGACCCTGCCAAAATGACTCTACTCTGCCTGATGGAAAGCATGAGTAGAATCCAAGAGTGGTTGTCACCATACTGCGTTGTTGTTGCGTGCGGTTGTTTTAATTAAGTGGCCCTGAATTGTGGTGAACAAGTTTTTTTTGTAAAGCAATAAAGTGTCTTTAGATTAGCGAATAATTTGCCTATAATACTTGACATTGAATTATGATAAAACATTGAATCATTTCAAGAGTACGACATCTCTACTAAAATTATAAATTCGAGTGTAACTCTGTCGATTTTTAATAATAATAATAAATATTTCGGACATCTAACACCCAACGCCATCTAGTCCCAAACTAAGCAGAGCTTGTATTATGGGTACTAGACAACTGATATGAATACTTATATACTTTTTTTTTTGTAAATACATACATATCATACATAGAAAACACCCAAACTCCGAAACAAATATTTGCATATCATACAAACATTTGGCCCGACCCGGGAATCGAACCCGAGACCTCAAGAACAGCAGTCGCGTACGCTACCACTGCGCCACCGAGGCAGTTAGATCTGTTACGCTTTCACGCCTAAATCGTTGCATCGATTTCAATGAAAATTGGCATGAAGATACTTTGATTCTTAAGGAACGACATTAGCTACTATTTACCGCAATAACAGATATATACACGGGCGGATCCGCGGGCAAAACCTAGTCCGAAATATACAATAATATACACAATTTGAGCTCATATTTTAAGATAGAATGAGTATATAATGTCAGGGTTACTTCCTAATTTTCCTGTTGCTTGAAGATTAGTTTTTATGGTTGAAACTATTTTTGAGATTGTTTACAAACTGAAATATACATAGATGTATGTACAACTATGTACTTGTTTGACAAGGATTACACATTGTTTTCTAGTAATTTTACATACACTTATTTTCGTCTGTCTGTCCCTTTATCTCGGGAACGTTGGAGGTTAAACTACAGACCTCGAAAGTTGAATATTAATTGAAATTCTAAAATGACGTAAAAGAAAACACGACCAATTATTCCGCAAAAAAACGTATATTTCGACACTCAATGGCTTTAAAATTTATTGGGTAGATACTTCCTGTTAGCCTAGAACTACAAAATTTTGGCAAAGAACATCGTCTTGTATTAGAAATAAAGGAAAAGTCGCAAAACTATTGCTATTAAATCATAAAAATATACCTATGGCAATATTTTTTTTTTCTTTCGGATGTCTGTTACTCTTTCACGCAGAAACTACTGAACGGATTTGGATGAACCTTTACAGTAATATAACTTATATATCAGAATAACACATAGGCTACTGTTTGCCGCGATAACCGACATACACGCGGGCAGAACCGCGGGCAACAACTAGTGCATCATATATTTGTCACAACATACTCGTAGCAAGTACGACGGTCAATTTCAAAGTCATTAAGATGTGGTTCATTAAATTCTAAATCTCCAACGTTTTACTCATAGGTACATCAATTTAAATATGGAACGACAAAATGGACGTAATAAAAATAATAAAGCTCTATTTGCACAAACACAGTACACGACACAAAATGCAGCTTAAATAGTAGGTACATTAAACAAAAGTAATAAAAATAAATATAATAATAATAATAATAAAGCCTTTTTATTTCCCATAAACCTTATAAATATGTAGTACAATATATTTTATAAATTCTTAATTCTATGTTAGTAACTTAAAGCTAAATAGATTTAATGTTAGTATGTTTTTATTTTGTGTTATGGGAACCCCTTAATAGGGTATAGGCCTCCTCCAATTTCTTCCAGTTCTCTCGGTTCTGCGCTAGATTCATCCAGTTTTTCCCTGCCACCGATACTATGTCATCCGCCCAACGTTTCTGTGGTCTGCCTACATTTCTTTTTCCTCGTAACACGTAACATAAAAATAAATAAAAAGAGATTATTATAAGAAGTAATGAAAATAAATAAATATCTAACAAACATGATTTTGTTATTGCCCTAAAATCGCTGGACCTCATCCAACTGAAAATCTTTGGTATTTGTATAGCCGTGAAGCAATTATATTGGTAATAACCTAGCATTGTAATTGCGTCATACTTTTGGTCCAAATATACATTTTGTTTTCATTTATTTACTAGCTGTTGTTGTTGTACTTCTAAAACAACAACCGCGGAAAGCACAGCGGAGCGCGTCTATTCTTAAGTAAAAGTTACTCCTTAAATCATCATCCATCATCACCATCATCAGCCAATGAGTGATAAGGCCGGCAATTGTCACAATAAATCTATACTAATATATAAAGCTGAAGAGTTTGATTGTTTGTTGCTTGAACGCGCTAATCTCAAGAACTACTATTCCCATTTTGAAAATTATTTCATTGTTAGATAACCCATTTATTGAGGAAGGCTTTAAGATCTATATCATCACGCTAAGACTAATAGAAGCGGAGCACCAATGTAAAATGAAAACAGGGAAAAAATTTTACGCTACTAAAATAAATATTGCAAAATAATGAAGAACCTAATCAATTCATAGTTTTATACCTACGGACATGTTTATCACAAGTTACAAGATACAACATCCTCACAGCGCAACAGTCCCCTCACACACAAATCAATTTTAGCGAATTGTCAGTGCACACAGGGTATTTAAACTGAGGGTGGCCTAATGGAGACACACGCATTAAACCGAGCCGCGTGCTACGACAACATTGACACAGACCAGGGGGGCCTAATTAGTTTAAGCCTGTGGCCGGCGCCCTGGAGATACATACATAGATGTAGAGAATAAACAAGAATAGACTCTCAACTCCATGAGATAAAGCAAATACTAACATAACTATTGTAGTCTAGCCGCTTAGTCGCCTACTTTATATGGGGTAAAAACTAATTTTGAAAATTCTCTTACCAATACAAAAGAAATTATGTGTGTCAAAGGCTATTTATTAACCCGAAAAACGAACACCACCATATCCGACATACACCCGGGCGGAGTCACGAGCTAGTTTTATATTTTAAGATTTCTGAATAAATTTGAGAATTCCACATTTGTACAGACCACAGATTAGAAAAGTACCTGCACACAGGACGCACTAATGTTGGTCACCATGCTGCATTGTACCTACTTGCATTGAATATGGTGACCACATTCTTGGATTCTGCTCATGCTTTCCATCAGGCAGAGCAGAGTCATTTTGGCAGCTAAAACATAAAAAAAAATATAAAAATGAATGTTTGTGTATAGAATAGAATAGAATCGTAAACTATCCATTTGATTATATCATGATCTTCAGCAAAGTGTTGTGCATGACCTCCACAAAGGTTACCGAGTTGGTACGACCAATCTTTGACAGATGGGCGACATACACGCGGGCGGAGCCGCGGGCAACAGCTAGTTATAAATAAAATATAGAAAGTTCGATTAATTTTGTGAAACGATTCTAGGAAACGTATATCATGTAAGTCGTGGTAAGTATTGTCCGGCGGGGTGCCTATACTATCTATATTTTATCCAAAGATCAAAAAAGCGTAAAAAAAATAGGGTTTTAACAAATTGCTTTCAAATATAACTAATTTAATTTCGTGTCTGTTTATAGTTTGTCCATTTTGCTTATATTGCTACGTTAATTAATTCACAACCGCACTGCATTATCGGATCAAATAAATTAAATGAATAAAGTACTCAACTGATAACAAACTGGATCCTGCTGTCTACTTTCAAATGAAATGATAATTTTATTATGTTCGGGGAATATAAAAATTAGTATAAATTTAAACAGTAAATAAATTTGCATATTTAAATGGCAATATTAAAGTTGAAACGTATAGTAGTGGTACCCCGCAGTTTCATAGGCATTTACGGTCCTTGATAGGCTAATAAGCCATTTAACCATATATTTATGTACTTCCTCAATAAACGGACAAATATACAAACTCTACGACTTTATGATATTACTATTGATTAAACTAAGTGATATTTAGTGGGTAATGTAATATGTAAGAAGTTTTTAGGTCAACATTATGATGATACTTAATTTAAAGGAAAGTATTTGTTTAACAATTCACGATTATTGTCGGTACATGTTATAGAGTAAAAGTACAAGTTTGCCTACAAGAAAAATAATAATATTAAATACAACTACTACATGTAGTAATTGTAAGTAGACTTCAACGAAGAGGTCAGTACTCTTTTTCTTCTTTTAAAAAAACAACTCTCGCCCGCATTAGGAATATACATCCTGTGTCACGGGGGACTTTACGAACACACATGAAACAGACACAAAGAACACCCAGACTTAGAACAACAATTTGTGGGTCACACAAAGTGTTGGGCCATGTGGAGTTTGACCCACAACACTCAGTTGAGTAGAAAGCGGTGTGGCGACCGGTTCAACCACTTTTTTTTTTTTAACCTGTTTAAACCCCCTCGGGCCGTCATCCCGCTGGGGTTTGCGGCGAGGCGGTGTGTCGGAATCGAACCGACTAAAACTACACGGTGTGCTACTCTGCGCCTGAGACGGTAGGGATCCGGGAAACCGGTTTAACCACGGAAATAAATCAGGATCTATTTCTGTGAGGCCAACCGTACAGTCAAGTACTATCGTCGTACTAGTAACATCGTCAACATTATTAACAGTCTCACATATACGCATACATACATCATACACGAAGCATCGCCTGACGTAACATGTGACCTGAAACAAAACATACTTCTGTAAATTTGTAAAGCATCTCACCTAATAATAAAATCGTTTACCTGACGTGTGTTTTTTCTAATACGCATCATATATCATATCACAACGATACGTAGTAAATCAAAGATAATTACAAAGTAATACGTGACATAATTATAAGATAATATAAAGTAATACGTGATTAATGTGTAACTAATCAACATACAAACTTGTTTGGCGTCCACGAAATGTAAATATTATGATAAGTAGCTTTCGTACATGTCAGGTTTAATGTGTATAACCCTGATTAATTTGCATTTTATTTAAATGTTTTTAATGTAAATACCGCCCTAAACATCAGATAAAGAAAAATACAACGATTTCGTTTTTGACTCACCGGTTTCGTAGACTTGGAAGAGGCACTAACTTGTAAAGATTGTTCTAGTTCATCCTCAAAAAAAAAAAACTTTGATTGCAAAAAGCTCCTGTAATGGAATCAGAAAGAATTTTGAATTCCAAATTGTGAATTTTTTTATTAATAAAGAAACTTGAACAAAAATTTTATGACTTTATTTAAATTACAAATATGTATGTTCAAAATGTCTAACAACTATGAAAACTAACATTTTATATGCTTATAAATAAAACAATGTGATTTTTAATGAACTATAAATGGTACACAGGTGTATAAAAGTTAAATAAAAGTCGTATTTAATTACATCCCCGCTAAGTTTTAGTAATACTTTTTAACGAGCAATTGTTTTGTTCTTGTTTATACTTATACACATAATCTGAATCTCGAAAACGCTCCAACGATTTTAATGACATTCGGTATGTAGAGGATTTCAGGGGCGATAAATCGATCTAGCTAGGATTCATTTTTTGAATATTTGCGAAAAAAAAACCGAGCAAAGGTCGCTCATCCAGATGCTTTGTTTTAAGATAAATTCCATAAAGTGAAATGTATAGCGAGAAGTTAAGATTTAACCACATTTGTGAAGACTGTAACATCAGTTTTCATATTTGTAGATTATGAAAAAGGTAACATTAAAGAATATTTTTGTGTAGGGTTGTTTAATACATATCGATACGGGTGAATAATAATAAATCTGTAGGTGCCACACTGGAGTGTGTTTTCTTCGTGTAAGCAACACAGGGTGGAAGTAATTGGATTTAGATTGGATCGAATTAGACATTTTCCTTGTGGTTTTTGTTTTCATTTGAAATTACCTTTTGATGGGCATCATCAAAAACGAATTTCGTTGAAAACTTCCTCGTACCTCGGCATTCGAAACTAAACGGGAGAAACAACGCAACAAAGTTTACTTTTAGGATAAATTTGAATAGGTTTAAATTAAAAATTTGTTAACATAATTGTTTCGGTGTTGGTTAAATTAAATGCGTTTAGAATTGTGACAAAACACCGGCGAGAGCCTCGGGACTACCACAGCTATGCATTAACCCTTTTACCGTTAATGTTCGTAATTATTTACGATTATTAAATTTAAACTTGCTGTTGAGTTTTGTTTTACAATTAAATTATTAGAGCAAACATTATACAGAAATGTAAAGAATTTTCTAGAAATAATTTAATATCAGTATTGTGTTTGTTGTACAAGTGTTTTGTGGAATGTCGACGTCTGTATTAGCCATTTAATAGCCGATAACATAGTCTATTTCCCTGGGATTTATCGTTTGTATTATATATCAGTAACGCTCAATGCAAAGCTTTAATAAAGCATTTCTAGTTCCATCATAAATACCTTTTTGTATATCAGTTAGTCAGGTTATAATCTAAGAAAGTGCCCTATTTTATATCTACACTAAAACGGAATCTATGAAATGATTTCATTCCACATATGCACTAAATTGTCGATATGGAAGTACTTTTCTAGCAGCAGCGAGTAACATTTTACGTTACCGAATATTGCAATAATATACCGGTAAGCGGTAAAGCCGCAAGGAGCTCTGAAGTGAATGCATTACCGTTGTCCATGTTTTATTTATGCCTGGGATTTTACGGGAAAAGAGCTTCGCCACATTACTGTCAAATTTTCATCTGGCGTTTCGAAACCATCTTTGAAAGGTAAGGGGAAAGTGACTTGTTTTAAAACCGATTTTTAAAGTAAACACTTATTTAGGCGCGTTAAGCACTTTGGGTGAACAAAATCATGGAACTTGTGTCATCGTCACCGAACGCTTTCCATGAGTTAGATAGTTTACCTTCTTTATTAAAAGTCTTCTTTGTGTAAAGAGCAATAAGGTTCGTTTCAGGTGAGCTTAAACAACTCTTAGTTTGTAGTTTTGAGTTTTAACTTCTGTCGGCAGTCCTCATGACTGCTTTGTGCTTTCTTTTTTTTTCTAAAACATTACTGCACGCCTACTTTTTTTTAATATTGACGAAGTTCATGTCTAGAACTAGAATAATTTTAGTGAAAGTTGGAGGATATAAATGTTTAGAAAATTAATTTCAAATATCAACACTTACGTGTATAAAAAATTACTAAACTGTACTCGTATTCTGCCGTCAACATAGTCGTGTGATCCGCATGAAAAACATTTATCACAATTATTTACACTAATTTACTAAACACTGTTTCATCATCATTACATTCACTGTAAATAAATATTTAAAAAAGGGGGAGTAGTGTTAAAAAGAGGAAATTGATATAAACAATCATGCAAACACTAATCTAGATCCATACTATAACGATTCAATTCAAAGCCATTTAGGTAGCTAGAGTAGTCACTCTTTAAATATATTTTTTTACAAAATTAGAAATTATAACACATGTTAACAAGAAAAAATTAAAAAACTACTACCCAAGTACTTAAAAACTTTTGATAAAATCTATACTTAATATATAAAGCTGAAGAGTTTGTTTACTTGTTTGAACGCCCAAATCTCAGGCAACGTTGATCCGATTTAAAAAAATATTTCAGTGTTGGATAGTACATTTATCAAGGTAGGCTATAGGCTATATATCGCAATAGGAGACACAAACGAGGTTGCGTGGGTCGGCTAGTTTATACATATAAGTCACCCGGACCATTATTACGAATCAATTGATATCTAGTTCATTTAAAGCGGTTCAGTAGTTTAGTTTAAAGATAGGTACAGGCATATGTAGGTACATAGGCTATTACCCCCCGTTTTGGTATTACGGTAATAGTAAAAGTCGGGTAAAACTCTTTACAGTTTAAACTTTCAAAGACTTTATATTTTAACGTAATAGTAGTAATTTTTAGTTTTAATCGTCAGGTACCATGTACCTCTAAAATCTGATTGGAAATTACAGTGCGTGAGATTGACTCAAAACAATGCATAGAAAACATTTTAATATAGTTCGCCTATGTAGGAAATTTAGAAACATAACGCTTAACTCCATTTCACTGGATTTTCCGTTAGACTTCTTCTTTTCTATGAGACTTCAGTTGAGCCAGCCCATATGTGTTGTTAACTGACTCTCAAACGCTGAGGGTTTTGCAATTTTAAAGCCTATAAAGCTTGCCATACAAAATAATTACTATCGTCGTCTTACTCACGCTCAAGGATACTAATAGGAGTGTATTGTTTCAAAACATATAGACAATTTGTATTACATAATATCTAAATTCCTGACGACAATTTCTAAAGGTAACTAACCAGTTAGCAATAATTACAATACAGCCAAAACAATATTTTGTCATACGTAAATTCTCTATAGTGGCAATTTAATTTATATATATTCAGTAGGTCAATTCATATAGCACCAGACACTTCAAATTTGCGGACAAAGAAAGAGCAAATCATCTACAGTTCTTTTTTCAAAAGATGAGCTTAAAACAACGCATTTTACAACACCAGACTTGTCTATTTTTTGTTCGAAGTTTATTGATGTGGGTATTTGTGGGCCGTAAATACGTCGGTCATAAACTCGAAACCCGCAGCAAAGCACGATGATTTGTAATGATATTCCTATTATCCAAACCTATATTCTCTTTTATAATTTGTTATCATTAACCATTTGGTAATACTTTTGTGCCAAAATGGTCACTGTTCCAAAATTCTACTCACCTCTCAGTGAATTTACAAGTTCGACTTTTCCTCTAATTGATTTAATCTAAGAGTTTTTTTTGGTGAATTTTCAAGAACTAAAAACTTTTATTTAGTCGATTAAAGGAAAGAATCCTAATATGTAAATATGCAAACATTACGTGTTGCTTTTGTTTATATTCATTTACACCAAGAGATTGCCCAAAATGTATCAATTTCCTATAATTCGTTTAACTAAAAACATTATGTTTAGGAAACTTACTTAAGGACTTAAAAAAAATCAAGATTTTATTTTTACATATGTTATAGTCGTTCTAGCAGTAAATATCAATTAACGTATTCCCATTGATAACCTACAGTATAGATATTTAAATATCACAGAGTTCATTATAACAGACGTCACCGCCACAACATAACTGTCACTAATTCATTATGTACTATCTTATTTTAATGGAATTCTATAAAAAATAGTAACCGCCATGATTTATTACCATTATCGTGTACGTCGCCTTTGTTTCTTTTTTACGTCGATAAGGAAAGTAATAGGGGAAGCAGCATGTGATTTATTGTATAGGTCACTTAATATTTTTCAATAAACCACTGTTTATTGGACACGAACGATAACATAAGTAAATTTAGAAAATACAAATAGATTTTTTCTCCTCCCACGCATATACTGACTAATGATTACTGATTCGAATTTCTTTGTGACTGTACCTACCTTTGAACATTCTGGAGACCGGTCGATATAAACTACCCGAGGGTTTCAATGAGATAAGCCTATGTGTTCCGAACAAACAAACTAATAAAACTCTTCGTTAAAATATTACTATGATTTGTTGTATAGTTATTGTCGTAGTGATAACGTCTTAGTATCCGTTCATTTTATCTTCGAGCTAAAAATATCCGAGCCACACAAGTGGAAATAATAATTCCTTTATAATGGGATTCGTGAATCATCTTGAACGGATGTGTCGACGTGCTAAAATCACTGTACATAAAGTCAAATTATGATAATCGGCGACCAAATTGGACAACTTATGCTACAAAACTGCATAATATATTAAATTTATTCACAGCTGCGCTTGAAATACAAGTAAACAATAGCCTCCAAGGCTGTTTTGCAAGACCATGAATCATGAAGACACCCTCACGCTTTCGTATTATAATTAAAGGACTGGAGAAGATGTCTGGAGGATGTCAGTTTATGGCAATTGGTGACGTCAAAAAAGCGCCGTGACTTGTGTAGTTAGGTATATTCGCCCTTCGATACGAGTAAACAACTTTAAAAACATAAAAAAGTGGCAGAGCATACAAGTATCAAACGAAAAACGCTCATCACCGCTGTGTCAAGTAACACCAGTAATTAAAACGCACGAGTCTTGCTTGGGACCGGCTGGAACGTCACTCAGCCCATAAAACTTGTACGAACACGCCTCCGATGACGCACAGACAGCTTTATAGACACGAGAGTTCGGGAACGATATTCGACTTGAGAAGTATATAAAATGTACGTTAATTTTGTTGAAATTCGACTTTGCAAAAATATATATACCTACCATAGAATTGAAACTAGAAAACTTAACTTATCATGATTTATGAACTATTCATAGTTTTTCTGAGCTCTTCTTTTTAAAAATTAATGAAGTCGTTAGAGAGTCCAGACTTGTGTAGAGTGTAGATATTTTTTTATAGAATAGAGGGCAAACGAGCAGACGTATCACCTGATGGTAAGCGATTATCGCAGCCCATGGACACCAACTACACCAGAGGCGTCACAAGTGCGTTGCTTAGTTGTTATTGGTTGGTAATATTTGGTAAGTAAACAGAATTATATAATGCACCTAATACGTAAAATTAATTAAATCTTACAAGAAATCAGTCCGGTGTACAGAACAGGTTAGCAGTGAAAGGACAGTCAGTTTACAGAGAACAGTTATTTATTAGCAAATATTTTTACATTTACTTAGCTGATAAATGAGCATAAGGAACATTGGATTGGAAGTAGTCATTATAGCTGTAGAAATTTAGAGCCTACGTCGCTTATAAATACCCAAGAGTTTTCTAGAAGTTCAGGAACTTCTGATTTAGAACACAAATTTCTTTGCTTTTATTACATACATTTTTACTATACATATTTAGTTCACCGAACCTATTTCAACACAGTAATAATTTTAACGGAGATGTAAATTTTCGAACTACCTTTCATCTTGCAGTGATTCGAGCCCATTTGTCATTAAAGTTGTGCAAATAACTTCAATTCGCAAACGTGTTCCTAGCAGGTATGCAAATGTAGAGTGGTTTCGCAAATAGATGCATTCTGACAAACTGAGGTTCGGACGTTGTGAGGAACGAACACATGGCGTCATTACGCTGTCTGTTCTACAGATAGATAGCTACAAATTACCGTTTCTATAGTTACAGAACACTACACAATCGAAAAGAGGTAAATATAAAAGTAGGGTTGTTAGATGTAAAATAAATAAATAATAAAATGGGGCAACATCTTTACAAGTAACCCGACTACGGCAAAGCCAAAGGAGGCTTATGATTTTACAGGCTATGTATGTATGTAAGTATGTTCTTTTGTTCCCTCATAGCTCCTCAACTACCTATTAGAACTGGCCAATTGAGGTATCATTAGAAGCGTATTTATCGCCCGCTGATCATAGGCTATACGACGTGTCACGGGACCTAATGTGGCGCCCTCTAGCGGTCATAAAATACATGTTTTAAAAAACAAATTTCAGATAAATATGCCGTGTTTGGTATCATCGAAAAGGGCGTTACTTATATATTTCAAAAATATATATATTATTAGCATTTGCTCGTGGCTTTGTGGGTATTTATTCGATAATTGAGATATTAAAATTATAACGGCACCAAAACAGTTTAAATAAAAAAAAGTTAATAACTAAAACCCAACTACGACAAAAACGACGCTGAAAAAGTATGAAACAAGTTGGAAAAGCCGTAGTCACACGTTACATATAAACGTACCATAACATTTAACGCGTGACAAACTTTAATGTTCATTACATATAATTATGAATGAAACATAAGTCTTCATCACTTTTAAAATGAAAAAATAATATCTCAATTGCTCATAATTAATTTGAGTGTGCTTTTTTTTATGTATTGGCCTGCCAAAATGACTCTGTGCGGCCTGATGGAAAACATAATTGCGAATGCAACAATGCAGCATGGTGACCTACACTATGGCGGCCTAGTGATGCTTCTGCATCATTGAGCCCCGGACCCGCACTTACCAACGAAATACGACAATACGAACGCTGTCATTTTACGTTGATCTTCCGTGCGAGGGTAGTACCGCCCCGGTCGAGCCAGCCCGTTCGTGCTGAAATCAGCGTGGCTCTAGTACCTAGAGAAAAGAGAGAGTGTAATTCATTCCATACATATTATAATTTTCCTCCAACATGAATTATATTATAAAATGTTATTTTTCATAAAGGAACTATGCATTCTTAATAAATATTGTAAAACTTATGAAGGTATTATTTACATAAAACAACAAATTTGACCACAATCTTTACAAAAATATAACTGAAAATTGTTGATACAAGTAAGTCTTGATATGTTAACTGTACAAGACACTGCAAAACAAACGCACCCATTCAAGAAAGCCGCCTTTAAGTCCGTGGGCGTGCAATACAGGCCCCGGCCGCGGCCCGCCTGACTTGCTAAGTGTTTCTCCAAACAACGACAAAATAGAAAATGCACGTTTGCGTAACAGTCTACGTGTGAAAGTCCAAATCAGTGTACTGATAACGATAACCCAACATTACTTCACTTAAAAGGACTGGTGATAAACAGTGAGAATATTTTAAAACTAGATAAAGCATTAAGTACCTACTTGATGCTTTCACTGGGATATTTGTGTTCAAGCGCTATCACGTAATAAACTCTTCGTCGGCTATATATATTTACCATGTTTTTTAATACCTCTCGTATTTATTTTTTCGTCGTTAACTAATTTGAGTTTAATATTTTGACAGTCGTAAAAGAGTAGTCAAGAAGCTCATGTTTATTTAAAACTAGTTTTATTGCTGTTTGAGTTTGAATGTAAGGAGCAGACTGTCAATTGAATGCCTTTATGGGTGGTATTCTGTTCAACAGATCTTTGAACTACACGATTTATGAATAACGTAACGACTATATGAAGCGTTTTAGATATACTATATACAACAAGTTGGTATAACTTTTACCAAAACGTTACGAATTGTCATTACCTAGGATTAGAATG
Source organism: Spilosoma lubricipeda (assembly GCA_905220595.1). Taxonomy (NCBI): domain Eukaryota; kingdom Metazoa; phylum Arthropoda; class Insecta; order Lepidoptera; family Erebidae; genus Spilosoma; species Spilosoma lubricipeda. The sequence continues at coordinate 8,552,087 of HG992285.1, read as the reverse complement.
ACTGAAAGTTAAACTAGATACATAAATATTGCTTTTTTAGGAAAACAAGTATAGGTTAGAATAGAATTCAAATTGTGGTTGAGTATCTACAATTTGAATTTAATCATTCAGTCAAAAGTGGTGAAATCAATCAGTCCTGCATAAATTCTGAGTAAATAATATATGTATATTATTATATACTAGATTTTTCCTGGAGGTTGAATTTTGATTATCTGTAAACTATTGTATTATTTCATTTACCAGAACAACTTGAATAGTCAATGGTCATTATTAAGTGTTGTGTATACTTTTGTACTATGACATATAAAATTCCAGTATATTATGGTTAGATGTTAATTTTTTTACCCCGTATTTATATCTGAGTTACTGCCGCGTAGTTAAAAAGAATACTTCTTGTAACACAATTAAATATAGTTTAAAAACTAAAAAACAAAAAACTTTACACAAGTCAGTTACGACTAACATACAAGTGAAACTAACAAAAGCATGTTAAAAAAAGACCCTACAAGAATATCCAAACAAGTTATATTGGTAAGATGTGACAAAACAATATTACTACTGATAACTCCTGTCTTAGCAATACAAACAATATTCCCTCACAAACAGCATAATCATTACAATGAAAGATTACAGTAGACACCCTTGCCCATCGTGGGAAAAAACACGCATTTGTCACGGCAAATACACAATGTTACTTACACAACTTTTCATTTTGGACCCCTACACGAACAGACAAAACCCATTAGGTGTGTGATAATGCAAGTTCATCGTGGTACAGGTATTGTTTAGTGTTGCCAACGGAACAAAGGTCCGTAGCCGTCTCATCTACGGCCCTATTACGATCTATTGTTGAGGAAGCATGTACAAAATTAAAATGCAACATTGTCTGAACTCGCATGCCAACCTATGGGTAAGTGTTTTGTTTTAGATGATTTTGTGTTATGCTTACGAAGCTCTTTCGATTTGAATAGTTGGGTGTATTTTTTAACCGACTTCAAAAAAGGAGGAGGTTTCTCAATTCGACCGTATATATTTTTTTTTTAATTTTTTTTTTATGTGTGTTCGGGCATAACTTCGTCGTTTATGAACCGATTTTGATGATTTTTCTTTTTGTTATTAGTTACTTCTGTTGGTTAGTATATTCGTTTGTCCGCAAATATGTGGACGTAAAATCTAGTTGCACAGCCTATCTGTATCTTTCTGGTGATTTATTTCTATTGTTTCTACCAAGTTGAATAACCTGACTACACTGTTCAGGAATTGATAATATATTAGCTTTGTTTGAGATGGTACTGAATTCTTTTTCTGAAGGTTTGAATACAACGTTATATTACCAACCATATATGTAAATACCGACATGTTATTAAATAGTTTATTGACTTCAACATTTATTCTTAAGTAAATATCCTATAATACGAACTTAAGAATCGATACACAATTTATTTTCTTAACAGAAACAACCGCCGAAGTTACGGTATCATGCAATTTTACTTTGGCCAACTTATAAAATGTGAACTCCCCTCGGCCCTGTACAAGTTTAAATTGCCCTCGCCTTTTTTCACTATCTTACCCTCCACTCACTTTTTCCTATTTAAACTTTTCCATTTTATTTTAAAACGCGAACCGATTGTACGAGAACTGTTATCTTTTAAGTTAGTGCATAAAATAAAAATGTAGTTAGTATAAAATAGTTATGTTGCATTTTTAATACAAGTTTTAACTTGAAATTTAACTTTGAACTTAAATTAGATTGACATAGAGTAAAAATCAGGAATGTACGTGTATATTCTTGATGTATCCTGCAGTTTTGATTGACTTTGGTGCTACTCCAATCACCTTCTTTAATAAATACGTAGAATTTGGCAAAATATTCTCTGAATGGCTGATGGTTAAAGTTCGAAATGAATAATGATTATCATTCCTTTGCAAAATATTTATAACTTTGACCGTTAAAGTTCGGTACAATAAGTATAACTAATAAGTCAAGTTCATATAACATGATTCCTCTTCTTATGGTCGTTCGACTTTTAAACCGACTTCAAAAAGGAGAGGTTCTACTGTATGTATTTTCACTGGATAATTTATTTGTTATCTTTTGTTGATCAAGATTATAATAGTTTTTCCTATTTTGAACATACTGTAATAATATAGATATACAATATAGACAAGTATATAATACATACATCGTGTTTCAGGGAAAATTCTCAAACTAATACCTATAACTTTAACAAAATTTTAATATCATATTGCAACTTATCAAAAAGTGAGAAGTCTATATGGTATAAAAATCTGCATGTAAAATATGAAATCATCGATGGCCAATGATTTCAATTAACAAATATGCTTTCAACATAACACTCAGTACATTTATCTTTAGAAAAACATTTTACAGTTTTGATCAACCGTAGCTAAGGCTAGCCAAACCGTTAATGTCAAGACAAGACGAATATTAAAGCTCTTAGCTTAATACGACACTAATAAACAAAACAATGCTAAGAGTTTACTATTTAAACTTACTCAGATTCTACACAATAGAAGCTAGATACTTGCGAGCCGATTGCTCTTTCCACGAGCACTCTTGAATTAATCTTCGAGATTCATACTAACATCTTGTAGATGCGAGTTGAAGAGCTCTTGCGAATATACCGTTAATATTTTGGTATACGAAGTTGTGACTCTTGGAATCACTTTAGAGACATGTGCTTTTAATGTTGAGTGTGAGCGTGAGATTGCAAAAGAAACTAATTACCATAAATATTTTCTTAAATGCTCATGTTAACTGTGTCTGTGAAGTATCCGTTTGATGATGTTTTTTGTTTTATATTAAGAAGATTGAGCAACTATTTTGTTGGTTTAAATTCCAAATTTAAACAGGCATTGACGCCTAAAAAGAATTTGTGTTTTATCAGTTTTGGTTTATGTCTACCTTAAAACAAGACCTCTTACATTCCAGGAAACACGGTGTATATATATCCACTCTTAAGCTTAATTAGTAGATAATTGTCGCGGCACGAAAAAGTATTTTCCAAATTTAATTAAAATCTATTAAAAGATATTGCATTTCTATTTAAAAGCTATTATATATTTAAAGAATTATCTGTTATATTTAAGCATAATTTGATAAATGTTTATCGTGGTTAATTCCAGTGATGAAACATATTACAAAATTATTACCAACACATTAAGGCCAGTATGAGGAAATACGCAATACCAATTATTTATTCAACATGCACTTAAACTGTTTAAACCGAGCTGTCAGTATCTGCCTACACAAAAACACAGCCGTTATGCTTTTCATTTTTCATTTAGTCAGAACAAAGATGGGTATAATTTGTTCATTACATTCGCTAAATGAACTCAAATAGCCCGAGGCTTCACACGGTTTGAGGGTTGAAATAAAATTTAAAACAAAGACTCTTAATGTTAACCCTTTCGTACTTTCGGTGGGTACAGTTTTACGAGTATATATAACAAACAAGCTCTATAAAACGTTTGTATGAAATGAGTTGCCCGTTTGGAATTCTAAATCTCCCTAATCTAAATGAAGTGAGTAAAAAGACACATGCTACGACTGTCGCAAGCGAGGAATCTATATTTACATAAAAAAGGAAGATGACTGACATAGAAAGAGATCAACGCACAGCCCAAACTGCTGAACTTAGAATCCAGAAATTTTGCATGTAGGTTATTTATATAACGTAAGTGAGCACTGAGAAAGCACTTTTTGAAATTCCACCCCTAAGAGCGTAAATCAGGGGATGAAAGTCTGCGTGAGCGAAGCCACGTGCAAAGGCTAGTCATTTATAAAACCAGTTGCCTAATGTTAACTAAAATTTTAGTGACCCTCATCAACATGAGCTAAGCTAGTATTGAATAGATTTATTTGTCAGAGCCTTGCACTTAGAAATGAGTTGATAAATCTGGAATTGGTTAAAATGAACTGTAAGGAGAATCGATTACCTGCCGCTGCTTACCACTATAAAAAAATATGTGTATTATTGTACTTTCTATATTTTAGGAACCTAAATCTGTTGGACTGTGTGAATCTGTTGGGTTATTTAGTAAATAATTTCATAGTTTGTCTGTTTTTCTTTGAACATATTTTAAGGTAAATCTTATACATTAAAATTTCGTTATTTACAACACAACATGTTACTTTTTCTGGAACTTTTAAGTTGTGTTGTATTTTCTTCAATTTTCGCACACTTATCTATAAGGATTTACCTCAATTTCATGGAGGTTTTCAGATTAAGGCAACCCTATTTTGTACTGAGTGGCACAACAATTTGCGTATCTACCTTGCTGTCAAAACTCGCCGGTTACCATGGCAACCCCCTCTGCGGTCCGCGTCGACCATTCGCCACTGTTTTGAAATTTTCATTGAACTCATTGTTCAATCCGTATTAAAATAATAAAACAACGAAATACCTCGGCTGTCTGTAAACTGGGATACTATATTATTGAAATATTCGCAAAACATTCTGGCGCCAATATTAAAAGCAAACTTTATTAGTTGGCTATTTTTACAAACTCTACAATGTCGTTGTGTATTTCATATATTGTGGACAATAACACTTGTGTCACAACGGAATGTAAAACTACGCGATTGAAATACACATTTGACATTTCTGACTAATTATACGCTTTGAAAATAAAAATTGTTCCTGCAATTGCTGGCTGGCAGAAGTGTGAAGTAATTTCATTTACAACACTAAAAACATAACAATTGTAGTTCAAAGGTACATGAACACTAATACCATTGTACAGTGCCGTAATGCCCGTAATAGACCGTTAAACTCCATGGTTCGAGACGAGATCGCGCTCCGAAACACCACGCGGTAATAGGAACGAATGAAACATAACATGCATATGCTGTTTTGTGTTATAATACCTACCACTTCAAATTATTTTTTTTAATTATATGATACCTTACAACTACTACCTAACAAGATCCCTAATGATATTTACATGAATTATTTATTGTAATGCAGCAGTATCTAAAACTTGTGGTCGAAGTCGAATCGAATCGAAATTCGACCATAATTCAGTTAGTTATTTATATTCTTTTACTTTCTGCACTCCTTCATAAAAGCTTGTGCGCTCACATAATTTTCCTAAAAAGAAGTTAGTACAAAATTGTTGCTTTTTATATATTACTAGCTGCCCCGGCAAACGTCGTTTTGCCATAATTTTTTTTTAAGGATGGGTGACCCTTACCATTTAGGGGGATGAAAAATAGATGTTGGCCGATTCTCAGACCTACTCAATATGCTCACAAAGTTTCATGAGAATCGGTCAAGCCGTTTCGGAGGAGTATGGCAACGAAAACTGTGACACGAGAATTTTATATATTAGATATGGGTTCATTAATATATGGGTTTCAAACAGGATAAAGGTATTCAATTCAACAGCAGTACTTAACTGAGATCCCGAATCCTCCTGAATTAGATTCAATCAAATAATAATTATTATCATTATACTTAGAAAAATCAATTTTCCCAATTCTATTTTGGGTCAGTGTAATGTGTAACATCGCTAAGACTGTTCTTAAGGCTGACGGCCTGGCAGACGAAAACCCTTTTTTTAACGGGTTGGAAAATCCCTTCGGATCTCTGGCTCCTCGGAGACGAAACCCTAATTAGGATTATAATAATAATAATAATAAATCTCTTTATTGTACACCAGCTTATAAAAATATAAGATAAACTTAAAACTATTATAAAGTATGTACAAGTGGCGGCCTTATCGCTCCAAGGCAATATCTTACAGGCAACCATGATTATATAGGATTATAGTCGTTTTCAGACAGAAAGAAAAATTAATGTGGCGAGATTATTTTGGTAAAAGATACTGCAAATCTCAAATGGAGAAACCGGACTAAAATTGAGTTATCTCGAAGTTGCCAGAGTTCCGATCCGAACGTCAGTCCTGAGAATGACAAGATATCTAGACTAGTCTAATGTAACTGCTCTAAAACGACTAAAGTAGGACGTAGTAAGTAAGGAAAAAAAAATTACTTTTTGTAAAAGGTTGGCGACGCCACCTGATCAAATTCTTTATTTTTCAAACTAGTTCTTATCTTCTATTTAAACTCCTTATAATTACATTTAAACGTTAGCGATAAATTGCTTTTCATGTATGAAATTGTAAAAGTATGCATTAATAAGATTTGTCTGTCTCTCTTGATTAAAAGCAGCAGAATGATACTCTATAATCATTTCAGAAGCTCCACAATTAACCTGAAAAAGTCATGTCATCGACATGTGTTGGTTAAGTAAGTCATTTACAAATTGTATTTAATACAAAAGTAAACATACAAACGTAATAGTGATATTTAAAACTGCATGGACACAACTTATTGATAAGATAATATCCGTACTACGTACGTAATAACTTGTACGATATCCGATAACATATACTAATGTTAGCGGATATCATACAAGTTATTACTATTCAGCACATTATATAGAATAACTTTAATAAATATATATAGATAAAAACTTTCACTAAAAATAATTTGGTTATCGAGTTTAAAAATAAGATCGATCGAGAATAAGATAGATCAACAATTTGTAGAACCTTTCTAGAAACTGTATTTTTTTTAGAGAATAGGGGGCAAACGAGCAAAATTATCAGGCCTTTGGGAGATGGGGAGGGCGAGAGATTGGGGTACGGGCCTCCGTTATCCTCACTCACCCGGTGAAACACAGCGCAGGCGCTGTTTCACGCCGGTTTTCTGTGAGATCGTGGTATCACTCCGGTCGAGCCGGCCCATGAATGCCAAAGCGTGGCTCTCCCACGTTAAAAAATGACTTACCTACTTATCTTAATGTAGGTTTTCTGACGACATTACTGTATCTGATAGAAGTTTCTGCAAATGTTGTATGAACTTCGCTTACTGCTTAAGCATTTTACGATGGAAATATGTTGGAAACTTGTAAGTAGCACTACCTGTCAAGTACGCCGTAAATTACCAGCGAAGCGTGAAATTCAAGCACTAAACATTTCCATGTTGACTGACACTCGATTAAGTACAACTGCTTAAAACAAGAACGATATAATTATAGCTTTAAGGGGCGATTTTTAATTATTAACGGTAAATAATTTATTTATATTTTGTCATAAAAAGCAGGTGTAAATCCAGACAACAGATTAACGAAATATCTATTAGTGGGAGTTGTGTTTTTAGAACTTGAGTAAAACCATATGTTTGTATGTTTATTGTGACATATATCCCACTGTCATTTTGACACAAATCAAACCATCATTACTAACTGTCAATAAGATTTTACTAAATTTTATTACAATAATGACTTTACATTAATGATAAGTGCTACTCCCGTTTCTTCAGTAAATAAACGTATACAATTGAGGCATTTTGCATAGTGTATTATTTTTTAAAAACATTAAGGAATTGGGAGAACAGATTTGTTAAAATCTTATTTCAATCGTTTAATATCAAACAGTCAATAGTCAGTAACAACCCATAACGTACCACTACTGGGCTCGGGTTTTCTCGCAGAAGAGGGTTAAGGCCATACGTCCCCACGCTGGCCGAATGCGTGTTGGGGACTGGCAAGACAACGTTGTGGCTACATAATCTTGTCGTTGGATGTTTTCAATTCGCCCAAAGGCCTCCAACTAAGCATGATATCATGCCACCAGCGGTAGGTACTGACCGCGCCATCGTTACTTACCTTCGTTGATTATTTGTAATCACCGAGTGCAAGTAAACAAAGAGTAGGAATACTTGGTATAAACTCTGTACCAACCCGCTCTGTATCAGCTGGTCAACGTTATTCTATGGCTTCTTCGGGTATAGTAGGTCAAAACCTCCTTTCTACAGAAAGGTCAATGTCCAGTAGCGATTAACAGCTGTTGATGATGATGACGATAAAATACTAAACAAAAGAAAATTCACTGCAATATTAGTTGAAGAGACTGGCATCACAAAACAACATTAAAATAATAAAACTTTGTATTTATTTGTCCATTTAATCAAAAAGAAAAGACGACACAGCTACTCCATAAATTTTTATAATTATATTTTCTATTCGAACTTACAAGATGCAAGCAGTAAACGACATGCAAGTTCTTTAATTAAATATAACCACAGGATGTTATTTCTTTAGCATTTCGCAATGCTGCATGCCAGTCTGGCAATGGCTACCGCGGGCTGTCTACTACCTATTCTAATTATCTATCTCTTACACACATAAATAACTATCTCTATAAACTATCGGTCCTCATATTCCGAGAGGGTTGTCACATATAGAACTGAGTATCAGTATTCTATAAAACTTTAAAGAACATAAAGATTTGAAATAAAGCAACGTTTGTTAAACATTCAAACTATAGTCTATACTTCAAAAACTCAAGAAATACTACACCAATTTGGATAAACGCACGGAGGGAAAAAAACAGATATGTACAATAGGCGTCCTATTAACTATAGATGAATTGTAAAAAAAGAAACGACCCTGGCAACTTAACAATTACAATTACATTTATTACAATTACTATTTGAACTAGCCAGTATGTAAATTATTTTAGGAATATAAACGACTGATACTCGGGAGACTATCAGTTATTATTTTAAATTTATGTTATAACAGTCTCAAAAGGCACCCTTTGATCGGAGCATAACAAACACGTGGACGGATTTAAACACTCATCGCCTATGATGTAAACAAATGTTAACAATCAATCAATAAGCTGATAACCACACCCAATCCTTTAATAACATATTGTGGTGGACAGCTAGCTGCATCTTGCACTTGAATAGGTATTGTATTTATTTATAGAACACTAACATTTGCTTCAAAGGATCACACAACATAACCGACAGATTATACTGACAGACAGACAACAGTTTGATTTTAAATCTGATCAATCTGAAGGAACAGTGTATTTTCAGTACTTATGAAGCTTAAAATGTTTTTGAACTTGACCTCGTCTTCCTATTTCAGTTCTGAGATTTAAAGTAACCATGAGATCTGAGTGATATTAGTCGTACTATGTGTACTGTACTCCAAACCTACATAGAGATAGGTTCTGTGGTGTTACACGCATAAATAAAAAATCAACGTAAAATGACAGCAATCATGCTGTTGTGCTTCGTTGGTGAGTGCGAGACCGGAGGCCCAAAGATGCAGAAACATCACTAGCCTGCCATGGTGTGGGTCACCATGCTGCATTGTTGCATTGTCTGCATTCGCAATATGGTGACCACCACTCTTGGATTCTGCTTATGCTTCCATCAGGCAGAATAGTGTCATTTTGGCAGGGCCAAACATAAAAAAAAAAAACCTTAGGTTTCACTATAATCATCCTTAATACATTCATTCTCAATTCAAGTTCAGTCAAAAACTGAATCGTTGGTGTCGTGGTTGGCGTGTGCTGCTAATCATGTGCTACTGCTAATCATGAGGTCTCATATTAGATTCCCGGGTCGGACCAAATGTTTGTATGATCTACAAATATTTGTTTCGGAGTTTTGGTGTTTTCTATGTATAATTTGTATGTATTTACAAAAAAGAAGTATATAATAAGTATTTGCATCAGTTGTCTAGTACCCATAACACAAGCTCTGTTTAATTTGGGACTAGATGGCGTTGTGTGTTAGATATCCCAAAAATACTTATTTATGTATTTATTTATTTTTTCATTATTTTACATGAAGAAATATACTTTAAAACAGGTTCTTAAACAACAGAAATGTCGGGTAACATAAAAAATACATACAGCAAAACATAGAACATTAGAATGGCGATGAAAACTTTTTTTGAAGTATGCTAAAATGTAAAAAATGTGAGTGCTAGTGGGTTGTAGAAACTACAAATTGTTTGCCTAATTTTGTAGACTTTTTATACAAATCCATGATCAAATAGTGTGTGGAAAAGTAAAAAGTTGAAAATAATATTTGACGTAGGTGCTTTATTACATCAAATGTTACAAAAAGTTGTTTGGCAGCTATTTATGATTTTCGAGTTCTAAAAATAAAGCAAAAAAACATCTTACAATATTGTATGCTTCTCTACTTTACTTTTATTAATCGTTCGTTACTTTTTTTAAACTATGTATGCTTACTTATTACCAGTATTATTTTTTTGTAAATACTTCTTAACCATACGGACCTACCTTACGTACCTTCTGCACATTTAAAATTTGTTTGCTGTGGACTTATATCTTTTCGCCACAAGACCAATATTAATCAAAAGAGTTATATTATGTGCCTAATTTAATTTTTAGACCAAGTTTTTTTCTTAAAAAAACAAAGACAACTACTACATATATTATAAAACAGTACTTTCTAAACGTATAGTGTATCTAATTTCCTTGAGAGTGGTACAGAGTCTTCAGGAATATAAAACGACAACAGTAAGCTTATGTTTGAGGTAAAACAGTACTATGACAATTATTGAAGTGAAAATTTCTTTAACGGCGTTGTGCACTTTAGCAGCATTTATTTTGGGTTGGGTCAAGAATGTTAAACTCGCGTCAAGACACGTCGCGACAGGACACGTGACCTGATCGTAAAGCCGTCTTACGATCAGGATCAGTTAATATTTTTATACAATTTTACAGCCACGTTTTGCTACAAATTACGTGGTACGTTATCATGGTCCTACGCTCTAAAGTTTTTGTCCTTGCTGCCCCCGTTAGCTACCCCAATCGAAAATTTCTGTAAAGTGAATGGTGGGCCCCTCATCAAAATGATGCCACTCACGAAAAAATAGCTTGATAGTACTAGATAACTTGTAAAATTTGTTCCGGGGAACCCGGACTATTTATAATCTAATTAAGACACTTTTCAAAAATAGGTGTTATACTCTATTATAGATCTAAACAAAAACATCGCAATAAATTTTTAATCGGAACCTTGAGGTTCGCGAGAGGCAAGACTTCACGTTCAAGCACTCGACGCTCAGCGCCTCAAGTGGTCTTCACATCGAGCAGCTGTTGCGGCCGGCTGCGCCCCATCACAACCACACAAGAAAATATACGAACGCTCTGCAAACAAATGTACTAAAATATGACCGCACCAACCGATAGAAAAATAATATTGGCTCTTTACATGGTTGTCTTGTCCAAACATTTTTATAAGCGGTTTGTTAAAATTATAAATACTTTTTTGGAACACTTTGAGATTTGAATTTGTATAAGCACGTCGCGTGGGAAAGTGATCGTGTGAGCTATTTGCGTAACAGACATGAATAGGTATAATATTTTTAGGAGATGTTTGAAGACATTTAAAATATTTTTCATTCAATTGGCTTTTTTTTCATAGAACTTACTCCATATTTAAGATTTTTTTTTAAATAATGTCAAAAGATTCTGATAAGAGATCGTTTCTCTGTATATTACCCACCTAACATGGCGTACATACTTAAAACAATAATGCTTCTCTTTTTCCAGAAAAAGCAACTTACAACTTAAAACATTTAACTTGCAATACTTGAGTGTAATGGGACATCGAGAGACTCGCGAAAGAAATTTTAAACTTTGTACCTACTTTCGAAGATGCTTGTACTCCTCCGTGTACCCATTACTTGCTTGTTTAAATTGCTTGTTTGAATGTCTGGAGACAATGTTTACGATCCCAACAGGTGACAATCAACAATGGTCCGTGTCGAACGGACGTAGTCACACCTGTGCTAAAGTAAGCACAATAAAGGAGATGCGAGATTCTTACTGTACAGAGGTTACTTACCTGTTTGTACGGAGAAAACCTCAAAGTTATTGCATTCCACGAAAATATTTATGATTTTCAAAAGTATTCTGAATTTAATTTTGAATTTAGGAATATATTTGAAAATGAAATACAAATTTTAATTCAGAATTACGTAGAATTATTATTAGTAACATTTTGAATTAGATAATATTTTTGAAGTAGGTACACAGAAAGCCTCAAAGTTATTTCATTATAAGAAAAATATTTCTTATTTATTTAATATTATACACGATAGTATTCTGAATTTAAATGTTTGAGGAATGTATTTGAAATGAAATAGAACTACGTAGAACAAAGCCGTACAGTGCGTTTGGGTTATTTTTATTGAAATGCCACGTTTTGAATAAAATTAGATTCATTATTGAAAAATTTTATTTTACAAGGCTTGTATATACTTTAACAAATATGTTTGAACTAAAAAAATCAAGATTATTGGTTTACCAGAGTTTGGTTACGTTTTATTTGTAGTATGTAACTATTTCTCGATAGGAAAACTTCGCGAACTGTATATTTACAGAGTAAAATTAGATTATAAATTAGTACACGATGGAAAGTATCGGATGTAAATCAACTGCATTTTTTGACATAATAAAAAATGTACGAGAAAAGTTTGTTCTTCATGAAAACATTCCATTCAATCAAATCACGGGGTTTATCTTTTACATATGTGTCGACGAATATAGAGCGACAGCAACAGATTTAAATAATAGTCCTAAGACCATTTTCAACACTCAGTATAATGGAGATAGAGGATATAAGCTTAAGAATCATTTTTAAATCCAAATCCTGTTTATGGATCATGTGCAACTCGTAAAAACCTTCATGAATAACATAGGATTAAACACAAGTTATAGTTCTGCGGTAGGTCGAGAACACATTCAAATACGTTACTAACCAAAATTTGAATACTCCAAACGAATTTACTCCTTATACTGTTAGATAGTACGCCTAAAATATTATGAAAAGTTTATTTTAATGTCAACGTGTACAACAAATCGAAAGAACGTTCCGTGAAGTGCTAATCCGAAACATATGTGACAAAAAAAATCACTCGAGATAAGGGTCAGTTTCAAGAACACGTCTTGCAGCGCATACATCGCACTATAAAAAGAACATCGGATCAACGGATTGACAATGACAAGCGTTTAAGGGCCGTGTTTATTTATTTATACAAGTATTTCCTTTTAGCGACGCCGTGGAGACAAAATAAGGAACTTTTAGATAAGCATTGTACGTTTGACAAGACAAACCATGCTACATTACGGTAATAACTTTAACTCTAAGCGGAAAGTCGGGCCAGACTGTTAGTTACGACGAAACAGGATGTATTAAATTAGAATACATATATCTCTACAAGAATATTCTTTAAAGCAAAACGTATGAAAGTTTAACTATAAATTGAAGGCAATCTCTCTGACTCGCACATGTAAAATTTGAGTTACTTGTAAAACATAACGTTTTAACTTACTTGAGCCACTTGAAGTTGTTTTATAGCTCGAGACCTTCATGTAAATGAACTTTTAAAAAGTATAAATGTTATTTCAAATTGTTACCAATTGTCACCTTATAAAGTTTTCATGAAGATACTCGCTTTTGCCCTCGGCTCCACCTACCTGTTATCGGTTATCGCGGTAATGAGTGGCCTATGTCCTTCCTGAAGATTCAAATTATCTCCATGCCAAATTTCATAGAAATCGGTGCAGCGGTTTAGCCGTGAAAGCTTAACAGACAGACAGATGGAGTTACCATAGTTGTTATTGTACTTGTATGTATGGTATGGATTAAGTAATATAATTAAGTAGTACTTCCAAGTTGTGAAATATACTCACAAAGTTATAGTTGTATAAATCAATGGTGCAGAGGTGTATCGGCATAGAGCACAAAAACTATCGAATGTGTAATTGAGTCGTCGTGAGTCACCCTGGGGCGGCACACATCTGTTGTACTACGAACAGTTTGCTACATGGTAAGTTACTGGCTCAAACAGGATCTGGAAATTGTCTGCATTTAAAAATATGTATATCAGGATTAAATTTTCGAAATACGTTCATTACAAAGTCAGAATAATTGCTTCATAAACAATTTTACTGAACATCTATCAGTTATTAAAAGTTATAGATACCTAAGAGAGGTTTACCGTTGAGTGTGTGACACTTAGTGCATGAAGTAAAACTATTGAAACCAAATTAATTGAGCCAAGAATTGTCAATCGTCAAATCAAATTTTACCGTGGGAGAGCTACGCTTCGGCATGATTGGGCCGGCTCGACCGGAGTGATACCACGGCCTCACAGAAAACTGGTGTAAAATAGCGCAGGCGCTGTATTTCACCGAGTGAGTGAGGATACCGGAGGCCCATACCCCAACCCTTCCCCACATCCCTTTCCCATACCCCAAGGGTCGGCAACGCACTTGTGACGCCTCTGGTGTTGCGGGTGTCTATGGGCGGCGGTAATCGCTTCCCATCAGGTGATACGTCTGCTCGTTTGATACCTATATCATAAAAAAAAAAAAATAATAACAGCAAGCATTATTCACAACCCATCAACATTATATCAAATGTGATAGTTTGACCATATTTGCATATGTATTTTATAATTTCCGCTCTAGTTATAATGTCTCAATTTCATCTTTACTTCTCTTTAAAACTGATAGCTACAATTTACTTGCTGCATAAATATGATTTCAAGTAGCAAGCAAGTAATCAGACATCGGACAGTAATCTTTTCAAATTCAATTCAGAAACTCAGAGTCCTTATTGGTATATCTATACAAATAAATAAAATTGGAGTGTCTGTTTGTAATATTAAAATAACAGCTTTTTAATCAATGCATATGTATATATTCACGATACATATACCAAAAATGTAGTTAAAAAATTTTTTGTCTGTCTGTCTGTCTGTTTGTTCCGGGTAATCTCTGGAACGGCTGGACGGATTTCGACGAGACTTTCACTGGCAGGTAGCGATGATCCGGGGAGTAACTTAGGCTACTTTTTGTAGACTAACTTTTTCGCGCGGCGTTACTCGCGGTACAACAATAAACGCGGGTAACTCCGCGGGGTTCAGCTAGTCACACATATATTTTGGTCTTCACACACACATTTGGTCGCACATCTTACTATCTTATCCATATATCTATCGATACATTTATTTTTTAATTATCTTCATCGATGCCAGTATCATACCATGGTACCACCGCGCCTATTCCCCGAGGTACACTAGCGCGGCTTAGTTCCGGTACTTGTGGTGTCTTTTGTTTTCGCCCCACTAACAGCCCACCGTGTATTATTTAACTAAAACCAGGGGACCATTTTAATGGACTATACAAAACTAGAAACGAGGGGACTGAAAGATTAGATTTCTTATCAAGTAAAAAAATCTTAGCACAAAAGTACGTAATACAAATTGTATTGACTGTTTGTAGAAAAATATTGTTATATCAATAAGGGTGGATATTTTTTGTGAAACAAAAAATGTTTTGTACGTAAACATTGTTTTAGATTATTTTCATATAGTAGGGCAAAAAAACAATGGTTTATGTTCAAAACTTAAAACACATAATGCAAGGGTCTTAGATAGAAGACATGAGAGTAATGAAATCAGAACTTGTCGGGTATTCTGGCTGCACAAATATGACCTACTCTACCATCTCTCATTTTGCATTTACATCATTAAGGAAACTTTTATTATTTAAAGGTACTTACCCAAAGGTCCAAATTAAAATTCAATTTGACAAATTGTCAATTTTTTTTATGTTATTGTTTAAAAATAATTTCAAAACTTCTAACAAGTCTATTGAATTCTTGTCCATACAATCTCATGCCTGGGGAACAAAATTAAAACAAATTAGATTCAAAAATAGAACAAATTATTTTACAGCCAGTTGTAAAATTGTGCCCACATAATAAATTAACGTCAGAATATAAAAATTAACGCAAAACGCGAGAATGTCATCCTTTAATACCAATGTACGTTATCCCATATGCGGGTGAGGGCGCGATAATAATTATAATTAACACGATTATCGCACGCCCTCTACTCTATTGGTATATTAAAGTAATGTCTCGTTATATGGTGAAACTAATCGATGTTTATAGGCCCATTTTAATTAAGTTATAGGAGGAAAAATTAACCTATCCCTAGCGTGCTGACTCAGTGTCAAATTGCCCCTATTTCAACAAAATAAGTAAATATAAACTCTTTAACCAACCTCACTATTGTTAATAGTAATAAACATGAAGGAAGAAAGACTCGAAGCGCTTTTAATGACTTGCATATTTTACTACATAAGAATATAATTCTCAATTCCTCAACTGCTTTAAGTTAAATATTCATTTTATATTTCGGACATAACGTCATCTAGCTTTTAGTTTGAAGCTTCAAAAGCTTAGTTAAGCTTAGATTGACAGCATACCCAAACTCCGAAACAAACATTTGCAGATCATACAAATATTTTATCCGACCCGGGATTCGAAACCGAGACCTCATGCGACTCATGCATAGCAGCTGCGTACAATACTACTACAAACAGTCATTGTTACTTTTATGTTGAACTGAGTAACTAATAGTGTAGTCAACTACTACTGGATTACATTTTCAGCACCTCTGTTATCAAAATCTTCTGCTTCTGATTAGAGTACAGTAATTTAATACATTCCATGACAAGCACGTAGCTTAGATGACGAAATTATCACTCTTGACTTCAAAATCCCTTATATATTTAAGTTTCTTACCTACCACTCCATTTATCATTATTCGGTTCTGGTCCGACATAATCACTCTGGTTCCAGACCTTCCAGACACAACAAAAAAGTATCTAATCTATAACGCAGGTAGCAACACCAACCCACAGTAATAATCATTGTACAAAGCTGCTAAAGTCTCATTTTATTAAATAAATAAGATCTTGTTTATACTAAAAAATCGGCAAATAATAGAAATCCCAACGGTATAAATTATATTGATAAACATCTGTGGCTCCCGCACGGTGCGACCCGCAGATTGTGTCCCGAAATAAACGTGACAAATTGAATGACTCCTGATTATTGGCATAGAAAAACAACAATGCCTTACGCAATTTTAACACCAAAACAGGCAGCCGGAAAAAAAGTTTTTTATTATGTATTTTGCATCTGCATTTAATGAAAAGCTAAAATGTGAAATTGATAGCCACAGAATAAATACAATCTCTTCTTTCATGAAACTATTTTGGAGTGACGGCTAATTTCAACACAACCCTCCTACGTGAAAACCACTGGCCACCTATTTGTAGTTTTTTTTTAAATATGTTTCAAGGTCACATGCGAAAACCGTGGTCGAGAGGACTTAAACGATGACCCAAGCCTGGTCGACCGGGTTAGGAGTCATCGATGACGCATGAAAACGTCATCAGGGTATAGGGGCTATTGCGAAAAAATAGACATATTTACACATCGAGATATACAGGCTGAACTAAACATTGGATCACATGCCACTTTCCACCATCCTGCAAGAACACCTCAAAGTTAGGAAGCTTGCCTCGCTATGGATACCTCATTCTCTCACCGATAAGCAAAAATTCTGTCGTGTTGATTGGTGCTAATTTATGTTAGAAAAGTTCGAAGGAGGAACTTCGCAAAATGAATCCTACGTTCTTACAATTGACGAATCATGGCTACGATCCTCTCACAAAGCAGCAATCTACGCAATGGATGTTTGAAGAGGACGATTTGCCAACAAAAGTTGTTAGCGGTTTTTTTTCGATGCAGCAGACCAGTAACAGTGATTCCGCTAGAAGACTGTAAAACAGTTACTAGTGAATAGTATAGCGTAGTTTGTCTGCCTCAAGCTTTCTAGGAGTTGGATAACGAGCGCCCAAAGAGCGGCGTTCATGGCATTCTTTTCACCAAGATAACGCGCCAGCTCACGCAGCTGCTATGGACTATTTGACAACTTCGGGGGTGTGACGACAAATGTTACCCCATCCTCAGTACAGGCCTGATTTAGCTAAATGCGATTTTTTTTTATTTCCCAAGGTAAAAAAATGCTTCGTGGGCGAAAATTTAACACTGCAGATGAGGCCGAGGTTTTTTAAATGTTATTCAAGCTGGTTCACCCGAAAGCATAAGTGCATTGGGATTGGAGGGGGATATTTTGAAAAGCTGTAAATAAAGTTTTTTTTATATTTTAACTATTTTTAAAACAGCCCATGTATTATTTAGTTACATTATTCGAATTTAGAATGTGAAATCTTTCCCAACGCATGCCGTTCCTAAGTTAATTTGATAGCCATATTTGTTAAAAGAGCATCAACTTGTAATAAAAAAACATAAAGTAAAATAACAATCAGAATGTTTTTTATTAAATTGAACGGCTTACGCACCCCACGGAATTTAAGATACTTTATCAGGGTTATCTTGATGCGATAAACGTAAGTCTAATAAAACTTAACAAGTTAAACGACTTGGGCCAATAAACCTCCCGCCTCAGAAGATGCAACAGCAATCATAAAACAAGTGCCTTACCTACGCTTGTCTCACATGAGCTCATTCATATCCTTCCATCCGAACGGACTTCGTCTATAGAAATGTCATTTGATGAGTAATGAACCAGATGTATCGAGTAATTGACATGAATGACTGTGCCTATTGAACAATTTCCTTCATATTAAAAAAAATACTGTCTTCAGAGACACTACTTAATTTTTTCTTTTTACCAATATTTCATTTGAAGAAGATATTTTATTTCACAAATTAGCTTTCGTAATCATACCAAACTAGCTGACCCGGTGAACTTCGTACAGCCATATTTACATATTTGTTCTCAGCTTCCCTCAGGCACTGTACAGTTTTTCGTCCATTATCTTTCAATTTTTGTAGTACACAAAACTTGTCCTAACAATAATGAACACATAAAAAATAATCATTTATTTTGGTGCAGCAGATCGGAAGCTATGCGCATGCATACATTTCAGCGATTCATTTTTATTTTTATATCTTTTTATATATATAGATAAGAAATAAAACAAATAAACACAACTCTTTAAAATTAATAGTGAACAAACCTTACATTATTTGACGTTTAGTGTCTTTGTGACCAAGTATAGATGCAACACATACCTGAGACTAACTTTTAGGACTGCTAAAGACATAAAATTGTGGTAAGTTTATTTTAAAAGCACTATGTGTATTTATTCAGCCATGTTGTCGGGTAAGTTAGTAGACAGGAATGGCGTCCAACGTACGCCTCATAAATATATTGAGACGCTTTATAAGATGCTTGTTACAATTTAATTTTCGACACAATCTGAAACCTGGATACCGGCCAGCATTATAACCGCTGCATTGCGGGCAACTGTAATAAAAACTTTTTTTATTGAATACGTCTCGGAGATCTATTTGCGTTGGAAATAACTGCGATGAATAAATTTTTATGATATACGACAGAGATCTATTTCAAGTCAGGACGTCATTAAAAGATCTTTATTTACTCTCCTGCATTTTAAATTGTGAGATTTTTTAGTAGAATTCATATCGGCTATCGTGTTACAATAAAATTTAATAAGGATTCCGCGTCTGGGATATTTTTAAATGAGGGTAAAGTTCAGTAGAAATATCATGGGTGTGACATTGCGTGGGCGGAATTTTACTGCACATTTTAGTGAGAACAGTAAAATAAACTTGGTCCGAATGTCCTGGGACGGCCGCCATCATTGTTGCGCTTCTCCGTCCCATTGACTTCTTTATGGGCTCTACGACTAAACTGTTCAACGCTTAAATTTTATTAACTGACTCTTATAGAAGTGAATCGGTGTCTTCTGAAGTGTCTAACATAATTTTGTGTAGTATATGGTTTTTTATCTTCCAAATAGTATACCTGTGTGTGAATATTCTTGTATTATAGTGGTTTAAATAACAATTTATTGTTTTTCTTACTGTTATTTTTATCCTCCGAGCCTTAGGTCTAATACGATATGATTAAACTTCGAGGTTTTACGTGGAGACATCGTGGAGAGAGTGCTATCAGACCTCTACAACCCAAGTACAGTACATTCGTTTAGATAGTGTCGGTGCACCCACATGCATATGTTATATATATATATATATATTGTAATATTATAACTTTGGAACTTGTAGTGTTATATATTGTAATATAATTCATACAACAGCGTAAACTGACAATAAAATTCATACTGATGATTTGCCCGCAGGCGGGTCCTTTGATTTTATGGCGACTTGCCCCACTTCTGATGGCGGTGCGATCAACGTGACCGTATCTAAGCGAATGGACTATATCAGGCAATATCAAAATTCTGTAAAAGACTTTATTTTATCATTACATACACACATACATATGAATGTGAAAACTGAAATGTGTCAAAAGAAAAAAAATTGTTTGTTTTATCGTGTATGACCATTATTCATCTTCTGCAATAAATATCAGCTTTTTTATGTTATTGTGAAAATGAGTTTGTGAAAATAATTTTATTTTAGTAGAAATCAATTTGTTGTATAGAGCTGTAAACACAATGGCTATTCGACAATAACTAAACAGAATAAGAAAATACTAGAAGCCTTTGAAATGTGGTGCTATAGACGAATGGAAGCAATCAGCTGGACGGGAAAAAACGATAGAAAAAACCAACTTACAAGGTTTTACGTATTAAAAACTAATTGAATCCGAAAAACTTTTTTAGGATAATTTCGCAAATACTTCTAATTAATAACAGACTAACTGTAAGCAATAGCGTTTCATATATATACTTGCTAATATAATATATATATATACATATATATATACACACACCTATTATAGATTTCATTTCACATATAAATTTTGTACAACCTAGTATGTATAAATATGTATAAGTTTCAATGTTTGTTATGAAAGAGTGGGGTCTCCTGACACAACCAAACCCTAGCTTAAAGGAGGTCCGCAACACTAATATTAATATATGCTAACTTATATGTAATTATAAAACAGAAAAAAAGTATATTTATATTTTGTGTCAAATTATTATCTGTTTGCCTTTCTAACTAAGCTGTTATCCTTATTGCCTCGGGGCCACGGCTAATTGATAACGGGCAGACGAACGCAGTAAATGCAAGTGACACAAAATCAATATGGCGATGATGGATGGTGCTGAATTTTAATTAAACTCACATCAACCTGTTAGCGGACAAAATGAGCTTCTAATGGCGACACCCGTTTACATAACACATAACACACTTGTGTTGACATTAATACCGGAGTAAATGTTGTATTCGTTCTTAAGTTTACCTACACTTCAGAAGTTTCCGTTTGCTTAGGAGTCATGATTTTTTATACGTATATAAATACATGTAGTATTTATACTGACGAAAATATAAAATATGCTATCTACAGACACACACACACTTTAAGAAGTAAGTTTTATATGTTTCATTGTATATCTGACACTATAGACAAGCTTTATCCCGCAACTTTACCTTGTGTGTATGTCGATTACCGTGGTAAACAGTAGCCTGTGTTGTTCCTGAAGAACTAAAGTATTTTCACGTCAAATTTCATTGAAGCGCTATATCCGCGAAAAAGTTACTGACAGACAGACAGAGTTACTTTCGGATTTAGTATTAAAATGGATCATAAATGATAGTTGTCTTTTAAATTGATGTAAAAGTCATATCTTTACTCTCAATTGAGAATTTAGTTTTAATGAGCGTGTCACATTGTAGTATCATTTTAACACGCTTTAATTAACATTAATTTATGTAGGTTAATGTCATGGAGTGTCACGGTTTATATGAAGACGAAGGAAAGGGTTTAAGATACCAGACAATAGAAAAAAAGAATGTTTCTACTTTTAATCTTCTTTGTACAAATATTAAGAATCTTTGGAGATTAGTTGGAAACATTTGAAATGTTAAAAAACAGATTTAGTTTGAAGTCTGTTCATTAACGTTTACATAATGTACTTCTGTACCAAACGCGAATTATAAAATGAAATTTGTTCGATGATAAAAACTTTGTTAGATATTTTCTGGACTTAGATTTCGGAATGTTAAATATTTTTATATCACAAAGGTCAATATTCTCTCCGGTTTCATATTTTTATAATATATATATAATATATATTAAAATTATATACATTATATACAAATAAATAAAATTGGAGTGTCTGTTTGTAATATTAAAATAACCGCTTTTTAATAAATGCATATGTATGTATACACGTTACATATACCGAAAATGTAGTTAAAAAAATTTTGTCTGTCTGTCTGTCTGTTTGTTCCGGGTAATCTCTGGAACGGCTGGACGGATTTTGACGGGCCTTTCACTGATAGGTAGCTGATGATCCAGGGAGTAACTTAGGCTACTTTTTTAGACTAACTTTGTCCCGCGGCGTTACTCGCGGTACGTCGATAACTGCGGGGTTCAGCTAGTATATATTAAAATTATTATGATGTTTAAACCAGAAGGAAGTAATAATTAGTTAATATGATTTTATGTCACAAATGACAAGCTATTTTACTATTTATACACATGAGGAGGCACTTCCTCTTTAAACCGACTGTCAAAGTGCTAACAAGAAGGACTGATTATCTTCCGCTCTATCCAAGTCATTTAAATAGGTGTAAGTTCCTTGAAAGTTATTTCTTGAAGGTTAAAACAAGATTATTTACTTGCTTAATAAGGTTAATTGTCAATTACCTAAACGATTTTGTAGAAACGATTTAACTTCCTCACTCACGATGGATACTTAGAGTCGTCGCATTACAATGGAGAAAAATGAGTACAGTAAACTTAAAAAAGTTGAAAAAAAAACACGCTTAAAAAAGTGGGTTACTGTCAAACAAACATAGAGATAAAGCGTATTAAAAATAAGAGCATCTACGACAACAAAAGAAAAAAAACTAAAAAAAAGACTTCTTGTCAAAAAACAGCGAATTTAGATTTCCTATGTTATTTTGAAAAACTGCTTCATGTAACTATCGAAAAGTACAACATATATTTGTACATTCAAAGAAATGTACAAAAGTATGTTGAAAAGTCCCGTAAGTGACGCACATTCAGAGTTAAATTACATAATTATGCAGATAGTCTCATCTAAAGAAGTAACAAGATAAGCACGACACTTTAGAACTGAACATCTAATAAACACAATGTCAGAACTATAACATGCTTTAACTGTAAAATCTAATAACAACCACAAGATTACCACCCATACTAAATAAATTCGATAAAGAGACCGCCTATTATAATATAATCACATTCCAAGCCTGTAAGCGCTTTATTCACGGCTTTCACAAAACAAAACAACGTAAATAAAATCACTATAACTTTCTGATAGATCTAAAATACAAAGCCGGCAGCTAACCGAAGTAACGGGAGCGAGAAATTGAATTTCTCATTTGATGCCCGAGGATAGCAGTATCGTTTGTCATGGAGAGATGACACTTCATCATGTCACGGTGTCCAAGCTTCCTTTGTGGATCGATTGGGGTGTGATACGCTCGACACCCGAGAATCGAATTTAATTGTAACTTATTTGAACTTCCAATTATAAATGTGTCTGATGAAGTGTCATTTGTGAAGGGAAATGAGTTTTCTCATGGTATTTATATAAGACAACTGGATAATCTTTGAAAGGCTAAGCGAAGTAGCTTGTATGAGGACCGATATTATACCAAGAAGCCAGCAAATACATTCAATTTCAGAGGACCAGGACGAGAAGTCGTTTTATTCTCATTTGAAAGACTTTATAAGTTTCAATTAAAAATACTGATTTCTGTAATTCATAATATTAGCCAAATCTGAATATATCATGAGATACGTCATACATAATATATTAGCAGAAAGGAAATTTCAACTTAACAGCTTTCTATTCATATGACCTATTTACTTAAAAGACTTACGCAATACACAGTCATTAAAATTTTAATTACAATGTCTTATTGGAATAATATTAAATATTTGAAAAGCAATTAAGGATTAATATTAAGACATGAGTTGCCCAAAACATGCTGTGTTTATTCCTGTTTACAAATTAATTAAACAAATTTACAGTAATATTAATACAACGTTATACAATTGACAGAAAGCCAATGGGCACGGAGCTTCTTTCATAAAAATTAATGACATTATTAAAGTAACAGAGCTATTAATAATCTCAATTTAGACTTTTATAACTGTGGAGACGAACATGGGTGTCTTAATAGTTTTTGTGTGGGTTTACGAGTGGACCACATGGTTCATTGGGTTTATAAACTGGCGACCTAATGCAGGTTTTACGAGTAATTTCACGGTTATTCATACGGCTCGGCAGGGGGCGCAGTCAGCGTTAACACTCCTTGCCATTTGCTACAGCTTTGTACGCACAGCTCTACTAGTGATGGTAATGAACATTTTATTATTTATTATTTATTTATTATTTATATCTTTATTGTATACATACAAAATTATAAAGAGAAAACAAAGGATGAGTTACAAAATATGCAAATGTTACAATAGGCGGTCTTATCGCTCACGGCGATCTCTTCCAGACAACCAAGACACGGATTTTCAGTATCCAAAAGTTTTTGGGTAGTTTACATACAAGCAACACATCTAATTCTCTACTTGAGTGGTTAAAAATATCATTTAAACAATCATGAACAAAAATAACACCTACTCACTTTCACATAACACACATACATACAGTAACACACACATACATATATATAAATTCATATACCTACATATACATACATACAATTTATATACATACAATACGAACATAGATCCATTTAATATATCATAATGACAAATAGTAGTCCTTCAACAGCTTTTTAAAAATAGGCAAAGTTTTTGCTTGTCGAATTGTCTCAGGCAAGTTATTCCAAAGTCTTACAGCTTGCACAGTGAAAGACCTGTCTGCAAACTGAGTTTTACTGCCTTAATTAAAGGCTGTTAACACTCATCCTTTAAGGACGAAACTTAGACAATTTAGGAAAAGTTACGACGAGTTAGACGTTTTTACCAAATGTAACGTAGTAAAAAATACTGAGGAACAAGAGAGCACAAAACATTTGACAGTTTGGCACATAAATTAAGTTTTCATCCCAGCATCTCGGAAAGAGTATTTTTGCTCTTCGATATCTGAGTGTAAAAGTTGTTTTTATCCGCTAGAGGATAAAGTAAAATTGAATATTGAACATTGCGTGCACCAAGGTTGTGAGTTCAAAACATCATTAAACCTATTTACTTTTAACTCCATGGTGCCAAATTTAGCATGCGATCTTTTCTAATTTGTTAAGAACCTAGACTCGGAACCTTCTTGGGATACTTTTTTTTTGATTTGCTTTCCCCGTGCCATTTTCTTTTTACATCAGTTAGTAATTTCCTCGCTGAGGTGGAATGAAAAGTTACGTGTTGCACTCGAGTGCAAAGATTTTTTACCTTGTGCTCTTTTGATTTCCTCGCTGACGCTCAGTATTCTAATTTTTAAATCACTCGCTGCGCTTGTGATTCAATATTAGAATCCTTCGCTTGCTCGGTCATCAAAATAGAGCACGAGGTTCAAAATCAACTTTCCACTCTTGTATAACAAATAACTATTTTGTTGCCAACATTTTGAATTGCCTATTTTACACGATTGTTTTGTCGTCTCTACACTTTAAATATGAATGGATTTGAGCGCAGGTTAAAGGTGAAAGCAACGTAATATTTATTATATTTATTTTTTGCATTTCGTAGCACTGGGATATTTTCACTGCACATATGTTCCAATTGCTTAGAAAGGTGATTGCCCAGTTCGCGCTGAGGGTTTGTACAGGTTATAAAATACAACCAAGCAAGTACATAGTTGTATTGCGTCCGGGTATTATCCGTATTTTTTTATAATATTAAAGCCTCCACAAATCAATAATAATATAAAATACAGTACCGTTATATTATTATTATTATGATTTTCATATTTCCAGCATTCACCATTAAACTATTTATTTTACACAGACACTTGAAAAACATTTTCCCGCGAATGAAGAAGTCATTACACATAATATATTATCCGTATAGAAACGACGTTTATGTTTGTTTACATTATAACAATGAAACTAGAGTACTGATGTATTCATAACTTCCTTCGTACAAAAGCATCGTAAACGTCTATTGTTCAGAAATGGATTATCATAAAATTCTATCAACATGGAATGATCTTAAGTAGTCCCTACATAACATAAATTCTTTACATTTAATAGTTACACTCTTTTGTTTTTAACTGTAATTTATTTTTCTATTTTTTGTTTCTGTTGACCTTTATTATTTTGAAATAGAACACCTAAACAAACAAAAATAAATAATTAAGCTTTTTAAAAAAAAAATCTAACCCTTTTCCATGTTTGTATGGGGTCAGAGCAATAATTTTGTTTCTTTCAATCTCTTCACTTGTCATCTTCTTTTGCGCAGTTCTTGATTTCGTTTCAAAATGGTTTTAGCTTTTTATAGCCAGCTGCCTCCGTCTACTCTAATCTAATTATGTTCCTTGTATATACCAGGTAAGAGGCGAAGTGCTGTTAACCCAGCAGGTGGCTTACAGTGCCTTGACTTACTATGTACGAACAATTAAAATTATAAAAAATAAAAAACCCGAATGCGTCAATATTTGTTTTCTTTATTAAAATTCAGTTTTTTAAAGTAAAATATATAAGTTTTATATTATATTCGTAACACCGTTAAAAATTCTTTATTTTGATACCATATTCGATGTGCTTTGAAAACATGTTTTTTATGAGATTACTTTTTGGCGCCAAAAATCCTTAATCTATTGACGCCAGTCACATAAAAATACGACAGACCGTTTAGGCTCTAGGGCATGCCAAAGAAATATACATACATACATTTGAAAAACATAACCCTCCTTCTTTCGCAGTCAGGTAAAAACAATCGATACAAATAAATAAAATTGGAGTGTCTGTTTGCAATATTAAAATAACCGGTTTTTACTAAATGCATATGTATGTATACACGGTACATAACTATACCAAAAATACCGGTACTCGCAGTACAACAATAACCGCGGGTAACACCGCGGGATTCAGCTGGTACCTATATAAATAATAATAATAATAATAATAAATAAATATTTCGGACATCTAAACACACAACGCCATCTAGTCCCAAGATAAGCAGAGCTTGTGTTATGGGGTACTAGACAACTGATACAAATACATATATACTTTTTTTTTGTAAATACATACATATTATAGATAGAACACACCCAAACTCCGAAACAAATATTTGTAGATCATACAAACATTTGGTCCGACCCGGGAATCGAACCCGAGACCTCATGATCAGCAGTCGCTCACGCCAACCGCGAGACCAACGAGGCAGTTTATCTACTTTCAGTACGGGTGAAACAGTAAAATAACGATTGCATTTACTATTTCCTTACTCCTTTCAGGGACATTAATTATTTTAGAAATATATACTTACATACTACACATTTTATAACAAGAAATATAGAATGTAATAAAGTTTAAGCTTGAGGTCTAATTTAATATCAGATATTTTCTTAAAATTCTAGGTAAATCATTTTTTTTAATGGAATAAAGGGCAAACGAGCAAGCGTGTCACCCGATGATAAGCGATTACCACCACCCATGGATACCCGCAACACCAGAGGAGTCACGAGTGCGTTGCCGGCTTTTGGGGGATAGGGGTGGGGGGAGGGGTTGGGATGTGGGTATTTGGGGGTGGGGTTGGGGGGAGAGGTTGGTGTGTGGGCTTTTGGGGAATGGGGAATGGGTATAGGGGGAGGGGTTGGGGTGTGGGTCTCCTCACTCACTCGGCGAAATACAGCACAAGCACTGTTTTACACCGGTTTTCTGTGAGGCCGTGGAATTACTCCGGTCGAGCCGGCCCATTCATGCCGAAGCGTGGCTCTCCCACTCTAGACACAATACTACACATATTACATTTATTTTAGTGGTTACCTAGTGGTCGAAATTCGATATTTTTTTTGTTTTGTTTCCTCAATAGAAATTTTAACTGTAGGTACCTTTTATACTCGTTCGTTCGAATAATTTTCGTAAAAAGAGGTACAAAGTTTTTGCGACACGTATTAATACCTAGAACCTGGATGAGCGATGGCTGTACACGGTATTTTTTTTAGCAAATTTTAAAAAAATGAACTTGGCTAGATTTATTTATCACCCCCGAAACCCCCTGCATACTAAATTTAATGATAATCGTAGGAGCCGTTTCCGAGATTCAGATTGTATTGTTTATACAAGAATTGCTCGCTTAAAGATATTAGATAGATATATATACCTATATATAAATGCATAGGTATTATTTTGTTTTTCACGGAAACACACCAACGATAGAGAGGTACATCTAGGTCATACGTGATCTCTGTCATGACAGTCTATCTCCATTGCTCTAATAATCACTAAAAACAGTCAGAATAATAAAAAAGTTAAATAAATAAAAAAACGAAACTGATGTGTATCAAGTTGCAATGTCAAAAACTTTCATTTAGCAGGAAATAACTTACAGGCAATTTTAACTTCATTTATTTCTAAAAGTAATAATCATCATTATCATTACACATACCTACTTCTATGCAAACACTCTCAATACAAGCTGTAACCCAGCAAGATTTATGATTATATTTAACAACGTCGCCATCGTCTACAATCCCATCACAATTTATGCGCTGACGCTGTTTTGTCTTTACAAATAATTAATAGTCCACTTGGAACACAACACAGATTTTCCATCCATGGCCGTCAAAACGCGAGACGGGGCTATAAACTGTGTCAAATTGAACAAAAAATCTCTTTGAAGGCGCCGTAAACTTAATCGTATGTAGTGTGACAAAGTTATACGTATCGGTGGTGAAGGTTTGAACCAACGACTTACAGAACAAAATAAATATTAAATGTACAATTTTAAGTGCGCGCCCGTCGACACTAGCGACGCCTTAACTGGCTTAGATAAGTTTGTGGTAGGTCCTGTTCTAAAAAAAAGCGTTCTAAATTCAAGACATGTGTCCACATGTTTGTAAGAGACAAACCGTGTATAATATGTACGTATGATGAACTGGCTGGAAGCTTTTCGTATTATTAACGCCTAAGAAATTCCGAAAAGAAGTTGATTTTTAATTGGCTTCTTGACAATTTTTATTTACCGGACTATTTTCTTTGAAATCTTCTATTAAATCCAAATGCTAGAAATAAAATAAATCGGATCTGGATAGAAATATAACATGTACTTTCAGGTTTTAGGTTTTACAGTTATTTATCTAGTAGGTATACATGAAGCAAAAACCTTGTACTTAGTTACAAAAATTAAGCGAACAGAAGAGTTTGAAGTTTAGCACAGTTTAAGTTTTATTATTTTAGCAGAAAACTAATAAAATAAAAATTGAATAAATAATGGTCGAACTGCTAACACTGGGCGACCACTAGTACCATGCAGTTAAGTTTTAAATTACTTAAACTTTTAAATGAAGTCTACCCGACTTTTCATTTTTTAAGAATTTCTTCCATTTTTTCCTTTCCCGAAAAGCGTAATCATTTTTTCATTAAGTATAGGAAGTCCAGCCATTCTCAAGTACCGTTTTTTATTTTGATTCAATAATTATAGATAATACATATACTAACTTCTGTGTTTAGCACACTTGCCATGCTGCAGCGGTCGGTAGGTACTTTAAGTTGGAACAACAGCTTGTACCTATTTATCTACTGTATGGCTGTATCTCTTACTGATAAGTAATGCTCTTATCTCTACGAGGAATCAACAAAATACAATTTCAAAAGCTCGCAAGGAGAACTTTAAGTCGAGCTCAATGTTTTAGTTTGAAGCGGTGCCAATTTTTTTTTTATTTCAAATTGAGATACAATAATGTTTTTTTTTTTAATATATTACTTTTAGTAATTTGAGTATACTTTTCCAGTAAATCCTGCCCTTTTAGCCAAGATACAAGTGTGTGGATCGATTATAATATTATTTTTCTACCAACAATCGCTAATGCCTCTAGGTATACTCTTATATACATAGTTTAGGTATATTATTAGCTAACATTTTGTTTTGAATACGACTTAACGTTGATGTTATTTCCAAATTTTTCCAGTTCCAGTTTTCTAATAAATTTTAGGTACGTTTGAAGAATGTCAACTTGTCTAGGGAGGCAGATTAGAGATTACTGGTAGGATACATATATCTTCCTTTATTAGAGGCAAGCAGATAGACCAGAAGTCGATTATCATAATCGAGTTCTGGACTATCGTGTAAACCACAAGTTGAGTTTGACGTTAACCAAATGTTATAAACAAACAGAAGTGGGGTGTTGGTTCTCACGTCTGAGTCGTCCAATCTTAAACTTAAAACTGTTATGATTATGAATTTGTGAGATCCTAACCACCGTGAACATAGACATTTATAAATATAGCCTATGAATTAGAAACTATTTACAAAAGCGAACGGGCATGTCTGTCTTAGATTAAAATCTAAGGTTGCTGCTTTAATGTTAATTTACTGCCTCGTTGGTCTCGCGGTTGGCGTATGCGACTGCTGATCATGAGGTCTCGGGTGCGATTCCCGGATCGGACCAAATGTTTGTATCATATACAAATATTTGTTTCGGAGTTTGGTTGTTTTCTATGTATAATATGTATGTATTTAAAAAAAAAGTATATATATACTTTTTTTTTATCAGTTATCTAGTACCCATAACACAAGCTCTGCTTAGCTAACTAGATGGCGTTGTTTGTATTTTAATTGATTTAATTTCTGGATTATAATTCTTTGACATACACAGCATAGATGCAAACTGTAATTACAATAAAATAATAAGGTTATGATTATTTTAAAATATTCACTTGCTCGCTAATTTAACCAAACATCTCAATAGTTTCTAAAACTTGAACTATTACATTGTGTTCGTTCGCGCCCTCTATTTATTTATAATATTATAATTGAGAATACTGTCGTACTTACTACCTCTGGTAACCGAAAAGTTCGCTAGAGGTCGTGAAAGAAAAAACGTAAAATAATATTATCAAAAGTTCACTGCACAGTTTCATATAATTTTACTAAGAAGTAAAAAGGCTGAAGAAGAAAACGAAAATACGTTTCCTAAACCGGAATTAAATTTTTCTTAGTCATGGTAGCAGCTTCATCCTTTTCAAGTATAGCTCTTCAGATTTGGTAAAATTATCAATTTACAATACGTATAATGGAATGTATGTGAATTTTAATGTCAGTCATGACAGTCATCGGTGACAAACAACGTCATTACGTTTCGTTCCTATTGTTCAAAAATCAACCAACCAACAGAGTATTCAGAAAAATCTAACTCAGCTGTTGTGTTCGGATACTTGTAATTTTTATTTTATAAAATGAGCTTATGGCGAAGATTAATTACTACTACTATTGTTCGAAATACCTCAAAGCAAGAGATTACTCGGAAATGTT
Source organism: Spilosoma lubricipeda (assembly GCA_905220595.1). Classification (NCBI taxonomy): domain Eukaryota; kingdom Metazoa; phylum Arthropoda; class Insecta; order Lepidoptera; family Erebidae; genus Spilosoma; species Spilosoma lubricipeda. Next base: position 8,520,933 of record HG992285.1, on the reverse strand, counting down.
TACATAACTACATTCATAAAAATGTAAACATAACCTCACAAGCCCTCAATTTACATCCAAATAATGTAACCTTCAACACGGTTAGATATAAGACTAAAAAGGTTGGTATAAATGATTATATAAAGGAAAGTTTACTATATGGAATGTTTGGTTTATTGCCAGAAAAAGTAACAAATTTTATATGTTTTAGCAATATGACTCTGATGACGACGAGGATATAAAAATTGATGATGATGCCTCACTTTCCAAGGATTCTAAAGTAGTCAAATTTTCTACTACTTCAATGAGAGCAGATGTAATAATAAAATCTGCACTCAGTGTATCTAGGAAGTAAGTATACCTATACCTGCTCTATTAAGCGCTAAAATTGACATAATATCCTATATCTAAGTACTACTACTACTTTCTGATAAAGATTTAAAACTGTTCTGAAAACTTGTGTTATATTTTCAGTAAGGTAGAGCAAATGTTCTATGAAAGTAAAATTAGAGTAAATGGAAGGAAAATTCTTAAGAAAAGTGCTGCTGTAAGTAAATTTGTATTACCATTTGATCCTTACACCAAAGTTTTCAACATTAATTTTAAGACATTGCGATACTACCATCGGTAGAAGCCAAGCTAGAAAGAAGGCTAACAGTGGCCTTCTTTCTTGTAGCTTGAGTTGAAATACTATCTTCTATTTTGAGTTTCACTTTGACTATTTCACATCAAGTAGATCCTTCTCCTTAGTGACCACATTCTTAACAATACACAATACCAACACAGTTGGTAGTGAGTACAAGTTGATATAAAATTAATTCACACCTGAACCCTCTGATTATGATGGCTTAATGTAAGTTTATTAAAACTCTGAACACACATGTAAGTTTACTATTCATAGCTAAAAAAAATTGAGTGTTATGGGTACTCATTCTAATAGTTTTTTGAATTGTATTTATTTAAATTGTAGTAGTATGAGTCTTTATAAAATTATTAATATTTTTCAAAATACAGTGAATTCAAGGGTGATGTAGAAAATCATATTGTAAATAATATACATGTTTTTTATAGTTTTTCCAAGAACTTATTGATTTAATTCATAATACCAGATTTTTATAATTACAGGTAAGAATAGGTGACGAAGTAGATGTGATAAAAATGGTTAGTCCAAATAATCCTGATCATTTATATGTATCAAGAGTAGAAATATTAAATATAGCACCAAAGGAAGACTCCATTAGTATAACTGCAAGAAGATTTAAACATCTTCTAATAGATAACTATGAGGATGATCCACATAAGTCGGCTGTAGAAAATCAATAGTCTTATTATTATTATTTTTTGTTAGAGATACAAGCTCCAGGATTGAAGCTTGTTTTGTTTCTTACAGCATAATCTGTTCGATTATCATTGAATGTAAAGGCAATGATGGTAAGTAACAATGCATAGGGATTAATGGAGTGCAGGTGCATTCATATTAAATATTTGTGTAGAAATTCAAGTCATCTATGAAAAAGTAACTCTAAGCAAGACTTCATAAGGTATAACTATGGGCAACTGCTAATCCTTTGGTCTTCTGTGTGCTCCTTAAGTCAGAATGTAGCTTGCAGATGTTTATTGACTTGTTGCAATCAAATTAATTAATGTTAATTCGGTAATATGTACATACATATCATTACGAAAGAATAAATACATAATTATGATGTAGAAGCATCTCAAAAGGGCACCATAGTATATGTAACCATGCTGCATTGTCTGCATTCACAATGAGTGGTGTGACCACTAATCTTGGATTCTGCTCATGTTTTTCATCAGACGGAGTAGACTAACATTGCAACAAGCTTATTAATAAACTTAATTTTCAAATATATGTATAAGTACGTTTCTTCAGCAGTTAACATAGTGCTTTTCCTATGTGTGTGAATTCTGTGAGATTATTATTAATGTACAGTTCTAGTCTAGTTCTAAGTTGTTTAAATAAAACTATTTTAAAAATAAAAATAGATTTATTATATTATTCTAATAACACTGAACACGATTAAATATCAAGATCTATATCACAATCTGAACTTTCAAATATAGATATTTGTGAACCAGAACTTAAAACTTTATTATTTGGTAAAGAATTCAGATTGTTTTCTTTCAAACTAGCCTTTGTTTTCATTGAAGTCTCAAACATTGATATGTGGGATTTTGATGTTGAAGATGATTTTGAAATTTCTTTTTCATGTCCCGATTCAAGTGCTTTAAGTTTATTCGATGAGGTATTGGTTGCTGTATGGGATTTCTCTCCATATTTATCAAGGTTATGGTTGCTAACAAATACAAACTGTTTTAATTTGTTAGCTGTGTTTTGTTGGACTTCAGTTTTATTATTAGATCGAGTAACTTGTCTATCTATAGCTTCTTCTTTATTAAAACTAGCATTAGGTTCCTTATCTCTATGTATATCAATATCTTCTATTTTATTTTCTTTTGGATCAGATTTCACAGTTTCGTTTTCAATATCATCATTATTATCACTTTCAAACCTGAAGTCAATACCTAAGTCAGCTAATGCATCATTTACACTCGGTACTACATTCAACATATGTACATTTTCATGAAATTCTTCATCACTATTACAGATATGATCATTTTCATCATCATCAGTTTTCCCTTTTGATTTTTTACCTTTTTTTATCAATTTCCTTTTGACTGGACTTGTGTCTACTGTGATATCTTTTCTTTTTCTTTTGCTAATGTTTTTCTTTTTGATTGGCGGTTCCTTTTCTGACTTGTTCAAAGCTGCGTGCTTTTTCAATGTCGCCGCAAACCTTTCATTGATTTCGCTTTTAAGGTTTTTATCTTTTTTAATAGATGTTTCTGTATCGTCTGCGAATTTAACATCGAGCTTTTTATTATTTTTATTGAAATAGGAACTAGTTATCAAGGATGCAGAAAGCTGTATGTTATCATCAGTAACGTCTTCATGTTTCGCAAATAATTTACAATTTCCGTTTTCTAGATCATTTTCTAAGGTTTTGTGATCTACTTGTAATAACTTGGCATAATATAACAATTCATTTTTCCATATATCTAACAGTTTTAGTTGCGTTAGAAGTTTCTTAGCAGTCTGTAGGTACTCATAGTCTGAGTATTTCGGAATAGTAGAATGCAAGGCATCCGTCGTATCATCAAGGGTGCAATCTTGCATTGACAGGTCTACTAACGATACTGCAATAATGGCATCCATTGGCAAAATAGTTGCTCGATACATTAAGCGACAGTGAGCTTGAGATAATCTGCAAAAACACATCTCTAGAATACATATCTACATTTGGATACTTAAATATCAAATTTTTGAATTACAGATTTTAATTCAATAAAAGCAATGGTCCAAAAATCTTTGAAATATCTAGAAATCTTTGGACCTGTCCCTGATTAGTGATCACCCAGTGGTATGTACTGACCATAGATTATAACTTTTTTTACCATAACGAAGATGCAGACACTACCAATACTATTACATTCATTTGTCTCTCACCTCACTAAGCTATCCAACATTCTCACAGTGGTCCTCGACGGGTCTCGGTGCTCTGACCTTCTTTGAAGCATGTAGTATGACTGAAGTATCATATTTGCTGATTTGGTCATTTCCGTAAAGCGAGGACCTACTAAGTCTATGTACATCTGAAAGAAATAATACTTTTCGTTTTGAATTCGTAGGAAATTTAAACTATACATCTATACAAATAAATAAAATTTAAGTATCTGTTTGTTATTTCAAATTAAAAGCTTTTCACTAAATTCATGTGAATTATATACAATACTCTCTTCTGTCTCTCTCTGTTTGTTCCGGCTAATCTCGGGAACAGCTGGACCGATTTTGACAGGACTTTCATAGCTTTCACTGGCAGATAACTGATGATATAAGGAGTAATGTAGACTACTTCTTTTAGATTAGTTTTGCCACGCGGCGCCACCCATGTTTTTTGTAGTAAAAGTACAACAAGAACCGCGGGGTCAGTTTTTCAAAATACGCTGAATAGAATACCTGCAGTTTTTCCAGATTCCATTTCTTCTTTGATTCACTAGCATTTGAATCTCCAAAGAGTATATACGACGAAACAAGTTTATCCCATGTTTTGTTTTTTGAATCCAACAATATGAATATTAAATCGAACCTGAAATTCATTTTAATGTGAGATATTTTCCTTTCATGCCACTAAAAACTAAAATATTTTAGGTATCATCCACCATTAGGCCAACCGTGCAGTCGTATTCATCCCGTGGGTGTCATAAGAGGACACTACAGGATAACAGGGCAGGAGAGAAGAACAACTTGGCACAAGGCGGCCATAGTGTGAGTCACCATGCTGTATTGTTGCTTTGACTGCATTCGCAATGAGTATGGTGATCATCACTCTTGGTTTCTGCTTATGCTTTCTATTAGGCAGAGTAGAGTCATTTTGGCAGACACAAACATTAAAAAAAAACTGATCCAACTGTTTAGGTGGTATAGAAGGCCAAAATTTCCTTTCTAAGGAGAGCCCTATGTTCAGTAGTGGACTAATAACAATTTAGGAGTTTATGTAACAGATTGAAAGACACAAATTGAACATTACCTACTTAACAGTGGAGTTCCGAGGGATACATTAACACTTAATGGTTGATCAGTGTCATAGTGTCCTTTAGGATTGCACGCTGCAATGATCGCGCATCGAGTGTTCAGTTTACATACGATGCCGGCCTGGAAAAATATTTTAAAATTTACTCTATTTGTATTAGTACAAGATTCTTATATACTGGCTCCGGCTTCGTGCGGATTCTTTACGGAACATATAGCCTATAATACTCTGAGAAGATGTGCGGTTTAATTTTTTCTGACGTCTTCAGCAAATATAGTTATATTTTAGTCAAAATACTTTAAAATTTAACAAATTATATACGAAAACCTTCCTCAAGTATCACTCTATCCATTGGTAAAAATCCGTGCAGTAGCTTTTGAGTTTATCGCGGACAGACAGACGGAGGGGGAGGACTTTGTTTTATAATATGTAATGATTAATAGAAATTCATTTCACTAGAAAAGGAGGATTCTGTACTGTCTTTATCTATCAAGAAAATGTACTCCAATTTACGTAGGTACACTAATGAAACCTAGATAGGAAGAAGCTTATTTCACGTACATTTCGAATAAGTAATGAAAAATGGCCGCCTTTGACTTACCGATTACCATGGCAGATTTTATTGATAGAGATCACCTCTCGTTTGCTTGTATTACACAAAGTGTTGTTCAATTTCAAAGTCAATACTTATGTATTCATATCAATTGTCACACATAAAAACAAGCTCTGCTTAGTTTGGCACTAGATGGCGTTGTGTATTTGATGTCCGAAAATATCTATTTCTTTTTTATTAAAATCATCTTTACGCTCAGGCGCTAACAAATGAGGCGACGGATTTGCGATTAAGGAGTTGAGAGTTAGATTTTCACTCAATAAATTACCTACATAAGCAAATGATCTTAAAAAATGATGAAGGCTACTATTAAAGTTGGGCAAAAGAATATTAATATACCTTAGCTACAGATATAGTTTGCTGTTCCATAGCTTCATGTATGGCCGTGCGATCATGGACGCGTAGCTGTGAGATCTCGTCAATACAACACACCCCGCCATCAGATAACACAAGTGCACCGGCTTCTAGATGCCATTCTCCATCTTCCTAATGAAATGAAATATAAAATATGTTAGTCAGTTTAATGATTTAATACATACACAGTAGATTACAGAAGAAACTACAATGAAATCATTCTAGATATATTTTTAACCTTCCGCACTAGGAGTTATTAGGGATTATTAGATTAGTCAGTGTCGTGACTGACTTTTCAACTTTTATGAAACGAACCCAAAAAGTACCCTAAACGAACCCAAAGAGTACCCTAAACGAACCCAAAATGTACCTTAAACGAACCCAAAGAGTACCCACACTCAGAACAACAACTTAGTGGATCTCACAAGTTTTTTTCTACAATATAAGCAGACTAAGTTACTCTTTATAACATTAGCTATTTATTTGTGAGTAAAAAACCCGTCAAAATAGGTAAAGCCGTTCCAGAGAATAGCCGGAACAAACAGATAGAACGAGGTTTTTTAAAAAATAACAACTCCTGCATTAGGAATATACATCCTGTGTCGCAGGGAACTTTACAAACATACATGAAACGGACACAGAGAACACCCAGACTCAGAACGGCAATGTCCATCACACAAAGTGTTGTTCCATGTGGGATTTGAAGTCGCAACACTTGGTGTAATGAGAAGCGGCGTGGCGACCGCTTAAACCACTTTTTTTTTTGTTTGTTTGAACGCGCTAATCTCAGGTACTACTGGTCCGAACTGAAAAATTCTTTCAGTGTTAGATAGCCCATTTATCGAGGAAGACTATAGGCTATATATCATCGCGCGGAGCACCAATGAAGAATGTTACAAAAACGGGGGGAAAATATCACGCTACGGGCAATAGGAGTCGCATACGAGGTTGCGTGGGTCGGCTAGTACTTCCATATTCATTTAGTTAAAAGCTAGAAAAAACAGACTCTCAGTCTATTTGTAGAGACAAAGATATTTACTTACCCTAAGTGCAGCGCAAGTAAGACCTGCCCTGGTACTGCCCGCGCCCGAAGTGAACACAGAGCGTGCCGTCAGTTCTGAACCCGCTCGAAGCAACTGTGATTTACCAGTACCTACGTGAAGTATATTTAATTTTATAGGTACACTAGCTTTTACACGCGGCTTCGCTCAGACTTTCATCCCCTGATTTACCTCCTTAGGGGCGATATTTGAAAAAATACTAAAATACGTATTTCATTACTTTAACCCCGCTATATTTTAAAAAAATACTAAAAACGTATTTCATTACTTTAACCCCGCTATATTTTTACAAAATTTTAAGCAAAAGGAATGAAAAGTTTCATACAAAGTTTCATCCCCTGTTTTTCTCCCTTAGGGGTGAAATTTAAAAAATTCCTATGTTAGTGCTCACTTACGTTATATAAAGAACCTACGGCGGGTTTCTACTAGATGCTAAGATTTTGATATAATTGTAATCTATTAATTAATGATGTTAAATTAGGTGACGGTGGATCATCTTTTAATTAAATTAGCCTGTTCACTGTACCTGGATCTCCAACTAAAAGTAAGTGACATTGTCCGCGTACTCGAGTCGAGTGCTTTTCATCTTGTACAGTTTTCTTGCTTATGTCATTTTCTATGATATGATTAGATCCTGTAATAACTGTAAGCAATAGTGCTAACTTCACCAGATGAAGACCATAAACCTATGAAGAAAATAGAAAATTATTTAAGAAAGAAAACATTAAGCAATATTAAAATCTAGTTTTTCACTGTTTCAGATAAATCTAACAAAACGTAGCCGGCAAAAGGTGGCGTAGTTGTAGCATATGCAGCCATTGTGCCGATTGTCGCGGGTTCGATCCCGGGACCAAATGTTTGTATAATCTGCAAATATGTGTTTCGGAGTTTGACAAAAAACTAATTAGCGATCATAAAAAATATTAATCTACTAGCTGTTGCCCGCTGCTACGCCCGCGTGTACCTCAATTATCGCTGCAATGTGATGTGATATCCTATATGTTATTCTGATGTCTAAGCTATATAACTGTGAAGTTTCATCCAAATCCGTTCAGTGGTTTTTGCGTGAAGAAGTAACAAACATACATAATCACAAACTTTCGCCTTTATATATTAGTGTGATTCTATTTAACTTACTTCTGCTGAATCTCACATTAGACATTGAAACCACACTTAAAAAGCACACTAAAACCAAATATGTATTTAAAAAAATTACCTGTGGAGCTACTGCTGCCAAAATTCTGTCCCTTCCTTTCAAAGGACAAGCTTCATACTTAGCCCAGAACTCATTGAAACAGTCTTTGATATCAGGGGCCGTAGCTATCACTTCTGACCTTTGGGCATTGCATACTTCTATATAATTTGCTTGTAGAACCAATTCTACTTCAGATTTCTTATTTTGACCGACAGGCCTCCACCTACGGCGTACTGTCGCACTGTAACATTTGAATAACACATTACATTTCTTTTTTTAAATGACAATGCTGCGGAGGAATGTGTAAACATTCATTTAAACGGACAAATGGAATAATTCGATTTAGAACAATAATTTGCTGGCCGAGTGTTGTCCCATGTGGGAATCGAAACCACAAGACTCAGTGGCGTAGGAAACGACGAAGTAACCATTTAAACCACTACGACATCTGCATAATCAAGTAAAGTAAAAAAAATTCAACAACAGTGAGATATTTTTAACTACTTCAAAAAAAGGAGGAGGTTTCTCAATTCGACCGTATATATATATTTTTTTATGTGTGTTCGCGGATAACTTCCGTCGTTTATGAACCGATTTTGATGATTCTTTTTTTAATGGAAAGGAGATATCCCAAGAGAAATCGAGTCAAACTTGAAGTCGGTTTTATTTTTGTTCAAATTTTATATTTAAATGTATTTTCTGAGGATTTAAACATTTGACCCACGCAACCCCGTTTGCGTCTCTTATTGCCCGTAGCGTGATAATTTTCCCCAGTTTTTGAAATATTTTTCATTGGTGCTCCGCTCCTATTGGTCTTAGCGTGATGATATATAGCCTATAGCCTTCCTCGATAAATGAGCTATCTAACACTGAAAGAATTTTTCAAATCGGACCAGCGGTTCCTGAGATTAGCGTGTTCAAACAAACAAACAAACAAACTCTTCAGCTTTATATATTAGTATAGATCTATCTATACAAATATATCGGATCTGTTTATAATATTAAAATAACCGATTTTTACTAACTGCATATGTACAGATACCAAAAATGTTTTTTTTTTAATTTTTGTCTGTCTGTTTTCCGGGTAATCTCTGGAACGGCTGGACCAATTTTAACGGGACTTTCACTGATGGGTAGCAAATGATATGAGGAGTAACTTAGGCTACCTTTTTAAGACTAGCTTCATCCAGCAGCTTTACTCGCGGTACGACAATAACCGCGGGGAACACCGCGGAGTTCACCTAGTCTAATATTTAAAATTTTCGTGTCGCTGTGGTTGTTAAAAACTCCTCCGAAACGACTGAACCGATTTTTATTAAAATTTGTGTGCATATCAGGTAGGTCTGAGAATCGGCCAAAATTTATATTTCATACCTCCTAAACGATTAGGGTGTGTGTGTAATAACCGCACCCAAAATATTTTTTTGTAGCTAAATTTTTAGTTACAAAAAAAGTTAGCTAGAATATAAAATCAGCCTTCTTTTATACAATGGCTGAGATTAACATTCTCTTGTATTATTGGCTAACATTTTGTTTTAACCATATGACTCACCATTGCAGTGACGTCATTCTCATGCAATTGTTAGTTTTCCAATAACATTTAGAATTTCTACTTGGCTGAGGGGCTGATCATAATGGATCTGTTATTTATAGGTAGAAAAGAAACTGAACAACACTAAAACTGAAACTTACCAAATTAGAACATCATCACCAGGTTTACAACAATCCACTAGATCATCTTCCAACACAACCCACAATGATCCTGGAATTGTACCAATACTTAACTTATTAACCTGTTCCTGAAACATGATTTAAGTTATAAATAATATGAAGACCTACACACAGTAAACCATAAAAACTACATGTTTGGCTTTGGCTACTTTGAATGGCTAATATGATGCAGTCAAAAAGAAGCGTAATAGTGTAAGCAGCCATGTATTTCTATATATTCCACCACACCAATTTTAATGACTGAGGTGTCAATAGGTTCTTAACACTGGCCCGGGTGACACAGAGTATTTGCATTTTATTAAAGTGTTTCATGGTTCACGTGGTTGGGATATAGATTTCCTAAACTTTTTCTTTTCAACAACGGTAAATTTCTAAAATTGGGTAAGAAAAAGGGTATAGGAGAGAAAGCTAGTGGAAATGCAACTGATCTTAAAGAGGTTCAATTTACATGCTCTAATATTCATCAGTGTTCCCAATCAAGAGGTTAGGAGGAAATAGCCCGATAAAAGAAACAAACAACAAAAATCCGACAGTTCTTAAAGGGGCCAACAGAACAGTACATCATGTACTTTTACAAAGCAGAATTTAGCAAAGTACCTGTATTTTTATTTCTTGATAATCTTTACAATGTTCCCTTGAAACCAGTTGTACTTCTGAAAATGTAGAACTCCTGCAAGGTTTATCAGAATTGCCACACTTTGGTGGAGGCTTCAAAATATATCTGTTTTCAAATTGAGCTTCTTGACAATTCTCATAGCCACATTTTACACATACATACTTCCTGTGATATTCCAGCATTTTAGATTGTGTGACACGGACAACTGTTCCTTAAATAAATAACAAAACAAAACAAATCATTAATCAACAGACCATTTGGTGACAGAATAAGAACTCCATGTTGCCACCCCTATTCATCCTGTGAGTGAATGAAACTGTTCAGGACAATGGCACTCCAATATGAAGGAAAACTTCAAAACAAACCCAATACCAGCCTGTCTGACCAGCTTAGTACAGTAGCTAGTAGATCAAAAACTCCTTTTTAAGGAAACGCCTATGTCTAACAGTGATTATCACTTTTCTCCATATTTAAACTTAAAAATCAGAGACATAAAACTTACCAGTTACTTTTAAAAAACATCCCAAATCAACATTTTTAGGAAATATAGTCCTATGTAATTCTGGGCATACTGGTAAACCAAAAAATCTTGCGTGAACATTGCGTTTTAAGAAACAGGTATCTAACTTCGAGAGAGTTGATTTGTATTCATCTCCTTCAAGTATTTGTTGTTGAGCTTTTATTAGATCCTTATCACAGGCCGGCAGACTCACTACAGGATCACACAATACTTTGTCTCCAACATCAGGATATGTCTCAAATAGTTTCAAAAAACTAAAACAATGAATTGTATTAAGTTAACCACATCGAGAATTAAAATTAAGTTTGGTAAGCAAAAATATGTTATTACTCGATTTTAACGTTGTAATAGCCTAAATTGTCAGGTTCTGATAAAATATTAATACACTCTTGTAAATGGAACTTGATTATATACTCTAGAATCATGATAACTATCAAATAACAAATATTTTTAAATTCATTAAAGTTTGTTTTCAAATTTCAACAACAACGTCGCCAAACAGTATACATGACAGCACAGAGTACATAACCGCATAGCAAATCATACCGTAAGTATTTCCTTAGAGCATATGATACATGGAAGGGCAGCTGAATGGGCGGAGAGCGTGATCGGAGTAGAGCTTAGAGCATATATATCTGGAGGGGCAGCCAGACGGGCGGAAAGCGTGATCTGAAAAGAAAGAGACTGAGTTTGGGTAGTGACTGTCTCTCTCACGCAAGCTTCTGATCCGCGATTTCAGCACGAACGTGCCAACTCGACCGGGGCAGTGCTACTCTCACACAGAAGACTAACCTATTTTATACCAAAAAAACTTCTTTTTCGGTGACTACTACCAAAATATTTTGCGAATCATCTCAAGGTCGACATTAGCGCATTTCTCCGCAAAAAAAATTGGCGCCTAAGGCGTTAAGAAGAACATTCTTTCATACATTGTTTTTGTGAAACTTTAACTGGTTAGGTAACACACGCTATGGTAGCCCACAAAAGAAATGTTCCCTGTTTCTGAAACATATTTTTTTGATACTCCGCTCCTTTTGTTCTTAGCGTGATGATGATATAGCCTTCCCCGACAGCTGGGCTATCAAACAATATAGTTACAATTAACACATTTATTATATTTTACATGTTTAAGAAGTGTTTTTCGGAATAAAAACTATTATACAGCTTTTCCCAATTTCCGTACCAAATTTGATTCTCCGTACATTTGAATCAGAAGAACAAATTTTCTTTAATATTAAAACGTCTGTATTAACTCTGAAACATCACATCATTTTCAATAGTCAACTGCTGGATATCATAGGCCAATCCTTAGAAAGAAGCTATGATTATAGATCTATCATATCATACTATGTATGTATATTAACAACTGTACAACTCACAGGCACAATTAACCACCCACTTATGTTTTTCGTCGCCCTGTGTGTTTATTTTAATTGTGGCTTAACTAGTGTTTTGTTAAGTGGGTACTTTAGCAATAAACTTAATACTTAAACTGGATTACTGTGAATGAGATCATAAAAACCCTCATTCCGACTCTTAAACTAATATCACCGAAGCGTTTTTGGAATTTAGACGATGTTGTTGCAGTAAGTAGTTAATAGCGCCCTCTCGGTCCTCGTACATGACGGTACGCTCCTCTAAATAGTCTGCCACTAGATAGATAGATAGATAGAAAACTCTTTATTTGTACACCATTATAGTACATAGGTACTAGCCGCCTCAGTAGTGTTGCCCAAATTCAGTCTTGGTCTTGCAGTCTTGGTCTTGTTCTTGCGTTTTTGCAAGACCAAGACCAAGAACAAGACCGCGTATTTTTAGCAAGACCAAGACCAAGACTGACCGTGCAAGACTTGAGCAAGAACAAGACATAGCCTGCAAGACTCTTGCGTCTTGCAGCTAGGACTTAGCGCTATTTCACTGAGTAGTTAGGTGTAACAGTTCGGTGTATTGGTAGGTACGCTTAGGAATTCTATGAGACGCAAAAAATTGTATCAAAGAATATGAAAAACTGGACCTATGCGCATTACGACTAATACCATAAACATAGCGAACAAAAAAAATATCTATTAAAATCAAACTGAGTGCATGCATAGTTATGTTTTAACCATCGGCACTTTGATAATGCGGCATCAAAGGTTTTGTACTTACTTCTCAAAGAACCTTGCCGCTTTTCGGAAGTACATGGTTATGATACACGCGCCGGCGGCTTCTTTTGAAATCTAAAACAATCGTTGCCGCCACGCCGAAATCATAACATTTGACACTATTTGATTGCCGCCATAGGGCGTAGGTATACTCATGCAAAATAATTTCCTAGTAGAGTACCTACAGGTGTTCCAAAGAATAAATAAGTTACAGAGTGCTTAGAATGAAAATGAATACATTAAATAAAGTCAAAAAAAAAAATATAAAGTATCATAACCTAATGATAAAGCTGTTGATTTGTGTTGTATTTTATTTTTTATTCAAATGAATGATAAATCGTAAAACTCTTTTATTAAATTTCATATAAGTTGAGGGTTCAATCTCTTTCTAGACAGATAAGTATTGTTCTTTAAAATACAGTCAAGTTATTGTAATTAATTTGGTTTTTACATGTTTTAGCAAATGTAAGCTTATAAATCATAAATGTTTATTAAGAAACAGTTACTTCCATGGAAAACGACATATAGGTCAGTTGATTTTTCGAATTTCTTATCAAATCTTCAGTTATTTATTAATCTGCTTGATCTTTACTATGGCTATGTTAATTCAAGCTCACAATGTTCCAATTCTAAAACGTTTTTCTAAGATTTAAAGTAAACTTTAATAAATAGTAATAGACTAATAGGTAATTGCAAGACTTGCAAGACTCTTGCTGCAAGACCAAGACCAAGACCAAGACTGGGAGCGCAAGACCAAGACCAAGACCAAGACCAGGTGTATTGGCGCAAGACCAAGACCAAGACTGGCTAAGTCTCGTCTTGTTCTTGCATTTGGGCAACACTACGCCTCAGGTACTCTGGCACCCCGTGATATTGGAGTGCTTCCCTGATGCAGCTGAATGGCAGATTATGAAAGGCATTGGCGATGTCCAGGGACACCGCCAACACCACGCCGCCACAGCTGACTGCCTCTTCGGTCACGGCCCTAAGGCGCATCACGGCATCGACCGTCGAACGCCCCTCTCGGAGCCCAACCCGCCAACAGAACAGAAGGGGTTCTGTTAACTGTATTACCCTTTGATGGCATTCTTTCTTAACTACAGTTCACAATCGCCTTACACTTCTAACCTAAATGATTTTTGGCAATTTTGAGTAGTAAAGATTTCTGAGTTCCAATCGCTCCGCCAGAAGCCTTCTGGCTTCGCTTTATCTCTTCCCTAGCTTTTGTATTTATATATATTTTATAAATAAACTAAAATAAAACAAAAATACAAAACAAATAATATTTTATTGTGTTTTGCCATTAAAACAACGCTGGAAACTTTATATTTAATATTTGTAATTGTTTTAATATGTACTAACTCATGGTACCATGATACATACTCTGAAAATCGCCATGACCGTCTTCCGGCCAAAACCTCCCACGCTCTTCCTGTCACTTGACCACAGATAATTGATCTTATCTAATTCCACTACATCATCCCCTTCGATCAAAAATATTATAGACTAGCCGACCCACGCAACCTCGTTTGCGTCTTCTATTGCCCGTCGCGTGATAATTTTCCCCCGTTTTTGAAACATTCTTCATTGTTGCTCCGCTCCTATTAGTAGTAGTGTGATGATATATACCCTATAGCCTTCCTCGATAAATAGACTATCCAACACCGAAATAATTTTTCAAATCGGACCAGCGGTTCCTGAGATTAGCGTGTTCAAACAAACAAACAAACAAACTCTTCAGCTTTATATATTAGTATAGATGCACAGTTCCATACAAAAGTAAACAAAATACCGTCCCCGCTTATAGACATACTTAGGTACATGTATACCTAGAGATATAGCGAAAAAAGTCACAAACTGACATACAGCTTAACCTAATTTTAACTTTAAGTAATTGAGGTACGGACGGAAATAAATCCATATTAAGTTCACTACATAGTACCTTTTGGTTTGATGATATGATAGGAAAATAAAATTTTATGACTCTCATAATAATCGGAAATAAAACAACACATGCTTAAAACAAGTGTATTGAAAAATTTAACTTAACATATTACAATAAAGCATTATAATAGTACGAAGAATAACGAGAGTTACATTCCACTGACATTAAATAGTGCATTCGCGGCTTATAGCTTCTACTTGGAACATAGAAAAGAATTGAGTTGCTAGGGTTCTTTTCGCATAAAAAAACAGTAGTTGGATGGACCTAATTCTTCACACAATTTTTAATTTGAATTAAATGGCCGATTTCATTTAGTCAAAAACTTTATAACCAATTTCGATCGCGTTTTCGTTGTTTGAAATCATATTTTAAAAGGAAGGTTATTATTATGTAAAAAACAGAATTCGTAAATTTTTTGAAACAGAAAAACTCGTACATAAACCTTTAAAAATGACTAGTTATTACAATTTAATATGGCTCAGAACCTAACATGAAGCGAATTTTAATTTACGTAAAATACGCAGCTAGTATAATTAGTATCTTTGTACCACAGTGATATTCGTATAATAATCTTAATTATGACATGATAAAATATCCAGATTTAGGTACCTTGGTACAAATTTAATTTGTTGTACAGTTGTCGTTTAGATTTATTTTTTATTTCTGCGGTTTTTAGTTTTCTTGCATAATGAAGTCGTATGTCAATATATTTTTCAATTACAGATTTTAACAGCGCGACTTTGTGATCAAAGTTTGTTCCTTGGCAATGTTTATTAATGTCTATTAATATATTGTAATCAATAAATTGTTTTAAAACAATTAACCTAAAAAAAATGTAAAGGCGACTTCATCAATCTTACGACTTTGTTCGCTAGCATTAGGCCTGTCTTGTTTTGTCTTATGAGCATCGCCCGTGAGTACGAAAGAGATGGATGCGTACATTTGAAGCCATTGTAAATCATATAAATAAATTTTATCGAAATATTAATAAAATTAGCCAACGAAAATACACCAATATGTTCGATTAGAGATAGACTTACTGAAAATATGATATTCCATCCTTCTTTTGCACTCTTAGAGTGTAATTTTTACAAGAACGCGGCCACCAATCGAATGAGAGCGAAATAAGGCATATTGTTGTTATATGCCTTGTTTTGCCGGTGCCACTTTTAAGCGGCAACAGTGCATCTATGATATATTTGATTGAAGATCATACCCCTTTTATACAATCGATGCAAAAAAAAAACTTTAAACATAAGTCATCCATTACTTATAAACTTAGCTTTAAAACTAAAAAAAAACAGTTCACATCTTTTCCTTCCCCCTTTAACCATATATATAAACAAAACAAAAATTTTACAAACTCATGGCTTTTCTTCTATTTCTTAAATAACCTGTTCCCTACAAGCTTAGCTTTAAAACTAAAAAAAAACAGTTCACATCTTTCAATTTTCCATAACATAATACCGTTTGCAACAATGAGCTAATGATTTAACACCAAACAAAGCAAATAGTAAACCCCGTCCGTTAAAACTTCACACCCAATAACAAACATCAGATTATTGAGACCTAAGGTGATAAGAAGTCCTTGTATAAATACATCCATTAAGTTCAATATTTTATGTCATACGATCTAAACTTGTTTTTATTTGTAATTGGACCTTGTGTCCACTTATTATGCTTGGGTTCCCTTTTTAAACCAACTATTTTGATTAACATGAAAGCTGTCCTTTTTCTTAGTATTCATATTATAATTTTGTTCATTTCTTTGCTTAAGTTTATTCATACAAATAGTTATAACTTGTAGGTACCTTAGTTTTCATATTTCTACTCATCATTAACAGTGATGGTGAAAAATGTGTACCACATACTGGCGATGATCTATATTGTAATAAAACAGTTCTAAAATCAGTTTTGTCCTCATTACATTTAACTAAAATTTTCTTTGCAATCTGTACACCTCGTTCTGCCATTCCATTTGATTGAGGATATCATGGACTAGAATATGTAAACTCTTTACATGTAAAAGAATCAAATGGAATCTGATCTGCTACAATTTCTGAAGGTATTCCAAAGTTTGTAAACATTTATACAATTAATAGGTACATTAATTGTACTATTTGCTGATTTATTACTAATTAATTTTATTTCTAAACATTTAGTAGAATAATCATAAATAACTATTTTTTGAAATTCATTTTTCAATCCCTATTTTTAAGAAAGGCAATATTGGTGTCTCATGACTAATGAGAGAGTTAGGGTTCCTAAATATTATTATTGCAATAAGTTTGACAAACAAAACAACTTTCAACTAGAAATTCAATGTGTACATCCATTTGAAGCGAATAATATAAACTACAAGCCTTTTGTTTCATTTTTGTCATACCTAAGTGACCTTCATGTAAAATTTAAAGAATTTTTAGTCTTAATGACTGTGGAACTATAAGTCTGTCATTCATAAACAAAAGATTCTGATCAACTGTTATATTTTCTCTCATCTTGAAATAATGTTTGAGATTATCTGGAACATCTTTAATGCTTATACTTTTACTACGACTTTTAATATTTAATATAGCTTTAACTCAGGATCAATTTGCTTGCCTTCATTTGAAAAAATATGTCCAAGTACAGAAAAAAACTGACTCATTGCTTAATTTAGACACAATCTCACATAAAGTTGGAATTAAATGATATTCACGAACCAAAATCTTGTGGAGGTTTTACAACCACTTGAGCATTGGGCTGAGTACGAAGTTGCAACGGCATTTGAAACTGTCCAATCTCCTGAAATAAATCACAATTTTTTTTTAATTACATCTTTACCCTGTACATTTATACTGTTTATATTAAATTTACTAGCTGACCCGGCGAACTTTGTTCCGCGTTAATGGCAATAAATAAGCAGATTGTGTTTTTTTTATTGGAAAAAATACAAAAAAATTAAATACCTAAATTAGTCATTCATTATTATTTCTGTATTTTAGGTTAGGTTCACTTAATAGGTAGGTTGCTCTTCACTTAAGTACCTTGTGATACACGACATTTTTTGTTTTATTATCAGGCGCAAAAACAAACAACGCAGATGGTCTTCCGACCCGTGAACATGCCACGTATAATTGACCATGGGAAAAACATGAATGTTCTAGATTTAAACCTCAAACTTTTAAGGATTGGCCTTGTGATTTGTTGATGATCATGGCAAATGCAAGACGTATCGGAAATTGAAGTCTTTTAAATTCAAACGGCATATCGTTTGGGATCATCGGGATCCTCGGAATAAGAACTTCCTAACCTTTGAATTTTCCGATCATTATCGTAGCGTAAATTACATTGTTCATCAATTTTCTAACCACCAAACGCGTACCGTTGCACAGTTTTGGTTGGTTTATGTTTCGAAGCATGATTACTACGGAGCCAACCTTTAGGCGTAAATTGTGCGGTGGTAAGCCAGGCACGTCCAAAGAGTTTAAAAATTCAATTGGATAGTTAGTGGCTTCATCTTCATTTGTGACGCAGTCAACAGATTTGAATGAATGCATTGTTCCAATGATCTTATTTTGAATTATGTAGTTCAGGTCATCTACATCTTTATTCTTAGCCGCTAAAATTGCTCGCTCACTCAACCATTCATTATTTTTGTAGTTAGAAATAATGTTTGGAAATACATTGTTGATAAGTTCGTCTTTTGATGAGACAAAATTACAGAAATTATTTGTAAATGATATTAATCCGCTCGATTCATCGACAGGTACTTGACCATTACCGATAGTCAGCAATTGCTCCGAGAAATCTTCAGCAGATGTATCATTAAGCAATGTAACTCTCATGTTTGTTGTCAGCTGCAGTTTCTTCACATAGCGCCATAGATTTGACGATTTGAGGCAAGCGTTTATTTCGTCGGCAGCCGTAGATCTTGGAATTACTGGCAGTATTTGGCGGAAATCGCCAGACAGTAAAATCATTGCTCCTCCAAAACATCTCTAGTCATTGCGTAAATCTTTTAATGTTCGGTTAAGTGCTTCTAATGCACGTTTATGCACCATTGTGCATTCGTCCCAGATGATGATTTTCGATGCCGCTAAAACTTTGGCCATTGCTGAGTGTTTTGCAATATTACACGTTGGTTCTTCAATGGTTTGAAGATTTAACGGTAATTTTAATGCTGAATGAGCCGTACGGCATCCTTCTAACAATGTGGCTGCTATTCCAGAAGAAGCAACTGCAACCGCTATGTTGGATCTCACCCGAACAGTTGCTAAAACTAATGACATGAGGAATGTCTTGCCAGTTCCACCAGGGGCATCTAGGAAATATAAACCACCATTTTCATCATCGATTGCCTTCATTAAAGTATCATAAACTTCCTTTTGTTGGTAATTCAACAGGGGTACATTCGTTTGAACTACTAAATCTAATTCCTGGTGATCATATTCACGTTCCCGTTCCAATTCTCGATTCAATGCGTCATTCATTTCACGATATGGCGCTGGCATTCCTAACCTGATTAATAAATTACCGCACTTGAGGTAACACATATCTTCGATCAAGAGTAAAGCACGATTATGTATCTCCTCATTCATCTCAATATCGTGATTTCTGGAACTGACACGAATTTGATGTAAAATATCTTCTGACATATTATCCTTGTATTTGTGCCACAGGTTACATGGGTTTGATTGAAAACATGTCGAAGTTATGATAGCGAATAATGTGCGTATCTGACTTGGAGATGCAGAGATAATGGCTTCAGCGATTGTCGTATCCCAATGGGTATCGTTTTCTAATAAGTTCAATTCTTCACATGCAGCACGATATGTTGTGAATATTTTGCAAATAAAAAAAACTTGTATTCTACTCATGCTTTCCATCAGGCAGAGTAGAGTCATTTTGGCAGGGTCAAACATAAAAAAAAAAAAAAAAAAAAAAAAAAGTAGAAAGTATCCTATGTCCGTCTCCTGGTTCTAAGCTACCTCCCCACCAAGTTTTAGCCAAATCGGTTCAGCCATTCTTGAGTTATAAATGGTGTAACTAACACGACTTTCTTTTATATATATAGATTTTCTCTATCACATTTAGTTTTAATAGAACTTATATCCAGTAAATAAAATTTTAGTAATGTATTAAGACCAAGCAAGTATGACCAAAATTATCAACATTTTAGTATTCAATCACTTCAACTTTTTTATTTTTACATCCTTAAGCAAAATGATTCAGCTTATGACATTTTGCACAAGTATTTCCAATGGCTGGACATTGCCTCGGACCATGTCGCTTTTTACACCTTTTACAATGATAAAACAGACTATCCAAATGTGTTTTTCTATTTGAATAATTATAAATATACTTATCTCCATTATTTTCTGTGCCAACAACTTTCACCTTTAACAACTCTCCCTCTTCTTGTATAGTATTTGTATGTTCTTGTGACAACTCTGCCGTCCGACAGTTCTCCACCATAATATCCAGAGCTGAATTAGAGTTATCTAATAATTTTCTTTAAAAATTTCTGTCTCGGAAGTAACTAAACTTACTATTTGATCGTGCAGCATTCTGTCTTCCTGTTCTTCATACATACATTATTTTATTAATGTCCTCAAATGTGAGTGGACGTTCTCAAATTTTTCACTTTCCTGCTGTGCTCTTTTGTTAACTTTAAATGAAGTAAGAGTAAGTTAAGAAAAACTTCAATAATTCTTCATATATTGGAGTGTCATCAGATTTCTTTTATATATTATAATAAATATTTTGACCTTCCGGACCTACGCAATTCAATAAGATGGCAGCTTTTCTAGCTTCTGTTACCTTTTCCAACACTGCTGCTAAGAGAAATACTCGAAATTGCTGTTTGAATGAATTCCATTTAAAAAGCATGTTTCTTAATGACTCAAATTGTAAATCTCAAGGCATTTTATATTCGATTGCAGTACCCATGACTTCTTCTTTTTCTTCTAAATGAGTATTTGATGCTGTACTTACAAAATTTGGCTGCAATTCCCTGAAAAAAAAAAATTTTGTCGGTTGTATTTATTTGATGTTGTTTCGCCGTTGCGACTGCATCTGTGTTTTGTCATTATTGCGTTGTTAAAACAACGCTGGAAACTTTATATTTAATATTTGTAATTGTTTTATTATGTTTTACAATTTTAATACACTTTTACTAACTTGTGGTACCATGATACTCTGAAAATCGCCATGACAGTCTTCCGACCAAAAGCTCCCACGCTCTTCCTATCACTTGACCACAGATAATTGATCTTTTCTAGTCCTACTAAAAATACTGCTCTGGTCTGAACATTGCTTTAATCTAATTTATACACATATTTTATTACTTTTAATAACTCTTCGAATGGATCTTTATTGTGTATTCTAGTTTTTCGTCGCCATAAAAGTTCTGCCACAAATAGATTATCTTGGTCACTAAGGTTAGCTTTCCTATGGATATATCCATATTCTGGAAGGCAGTCATATGGCCGCCAAAAGTTTGTTTCGATAATTGATCCTTCTGCGACATGCTTTTGAATCAGTGGCACTATTACTTCTGTAGGTCTCTCTATATTGGAACACACTTCTAATCTTAGGTCGTCACTGCCATTTTCTAACATCCCAAGGACCCAATGACCTTCTATATTTCTTCCTCTGTTATACTTTCTCGTTCCAAATTTTGACTCATTAATTTGCACAATTTTATTAGGTCCTCCGATTTTGGTTTCATAAATTTGATTTTCTAATTCATAAATTATGATTGTTTCTCGACAGTAACTGTACCAGTCTGCAATTGTTTTAGTTGATACAACTGGTCCTGTTTTCAGCGAAGTCTCCCTCTGCACATCATCGTAACTTGCACCATGGCTAAATAAATACATCATTTGAAAAACAAGTGTTAATGGCAGATGCACATTTTCAAACCAAGTTCCCTGAGCACGAGACAATGGTTTCGTTCTGCATTTACTCTTGGTACATCTGAAACAAAAAAATAAAATTTTAGCATACAAATAGTAATATGCTAGTGATGAACTCTTATATTATGAAGTTATTCACTATTATTTATCATTATATTCACATAATAATATATCCATCCCAATCTCCATACTAAGGTTGTCTGGAAGAAATCGCCGTGAGCGATAAGACCGCCAATTGTTACATACACCTTTGTTAATCATTTTTTGTTATGTATTTTTTTTTTTCTGTCATTTTATGTATACAATAAAGATATATAAATAAAAAAAAAAAGAAATAATAATAATTTTCATATTTAAAACTTTTGGTTGACATTGTAAACTATTGTTTCATAATTTTATTTTTAGACAATAATAAACAAATGTAAAACGGCTAACCTTTAGAATCTACACAATCGATTTGAGAGTTGAAAATTTTATGTTTGATAGTTCTTGTTTTTGTTAATCTACTCCTAAAATTTCAACTTGCGGAAATACATAGTTTTTTAGATAGAAATTTTTGGAATTTTAATCACATTACGTGAAAGTAATTTTGACATCCTCTCGGCGTTACATTATTCGTTTAAAACTTTATTCAAACTCTTAAAATTGTTTTTTTTTTTTTTATTTTGTTTGTATTGTTATACACACCTTAATATATGAAAAAATACTTTTTGAGTATTTTTTATTACAATTATGTAATAAGATTCACTTTTAATAAAGGACTTATTTTCTTAAAAAAGGAGAAGCAAAACACACTAATGACGCGACACCATTTTAAGTAACAGGTTGAAGTTGAAGTCCAATTCAGTCAATCTGAAGGTTAGGTTAGAGTTGTGATGACACAAAAGGAAAAGGAGGATTCGCAAACCCCCAATGTTTTGTTAGACTACTCTGTAGGTTAGGTTACGTTAGAGTTTTGATGGTCCAGATTTGTTAATAACAGCAATTCCTGGATTCCTCCCATCTCAGACATAGAGTGTGGTTTGAATCGGTTCGATTCCGACACACCGCCCCAACGCAAACCCCGGCGGGGTGACGGCCCGAGGGCGTGTCCACTCGTACAAAAAAAAACATGTCAGAGTTGTGATCAACCAAAAGAAAAAGCAGGAACCGCAACCCACCAATGTCAAAAGTAATGCCAATGGAATTTCATGACAGGAAATTTAATTATATTTACCTGAATAGGCCCAATTGGCCATGGCTCACTGCAGTTGACAACTTCATAGGTCGCTTATGATAACTGCATATTATAGTCGCCGGTATCAGCCCTTGCTCTTCACAGAAACGAATGCAATCTTCCCGTGTCCCAAGTTCTGTGAAAACTTGCCGTAAATTCCATAGGGATTTTATTTCTGCAACGTGTAAATGTGTACGTCGGTCAGACGGACCAGTAATAAGTTGCGCTTCCTGTACAACTGAAGGTCCAGCAGAACTTTGCTGAGGCGGCAACGGCAAACGCTCAGCGACGTCCGCTGTAATTGCAGCAGCATCAGCCACTAGCGCAAGCGGCTCACTGGAGTCCGACACTTGCACTACACTCGATTGTTCACACATAGATGCGGCATAACACGAGACCTGAGGCTTCGGAGACGCCATGGTAGTCAAAGTAAGCTTCTCGAACAGGAGTAATCTCAACCGTGAGGCGGACAGACAATAACTAAATAATTGAATTGAAATTTAACCGTTCAACCTGTCACTTAAAACCACAGAACCTTAAAACAAAATGACGTCGCGTCGTTAGTGTTGCGTTTTGATTCTCCTTTCTATAAGAAAATATGTCCTTCATTAAAAGGGAATTTCATAACGTAACTGTGATAAAAAATACACAAAAAGTATTTCTACATATATAACGGTGTTTATTACAATAAAAACTAAATTAAAGTAGCAAAAACTTACACAAAAACATTTTTAACAATTTAAAAAAAAGTTTTAAACGAATAACTAAACGACGTGAGGATATTTGTGTATTTCTTTCCCATATTTGAATTAAAATTCCAAAAATTTATATCTCAAAAACTATGACTATCCGCATG
This sequence comes from Spilosoma lubricipeda, assembly GCA_905220595.1. Lineage (NCBI taxonomy): Eukaryota > Metazoa > Arthropoda > Insecta > Lepidoptera > Erebidae > Spilosoma > Spilosoma lubricipeda. Next base: position 8,497,194 of record HG992285.1, on the reverse strand, counting down.
TTGAAATTGTAGGTGTAGACTAACCCATAGATGTAGAATACCACCCTGGTAATAATGGTATTCCACACCTATGGGTGAGTCTCCATTCGACATTGTTTAATTCGAGTTTTTAGCGTACAATTATTGTCTGTAATTGATAAAAATGCCACTCTAGCTGCTAGCTGCTAGGGCAGGGACTTTAGCTGACGCTGGGTATAGCCAACGTCGTATCGCTCGTACACTAGGGCTGAAATTTATAAAGCGTGCTTAGACTTTGCTTACGCTAAACTTACGTAAGTTCCTGCTCAGTGTAATCTTAGCATTCGAATTTATAGTCCTTTGGGCTAAGAATGTACTGAGTGTATGCTAAGCATGAACTCAGGAAAAAATGTATAATATTACAATTTGCATAGCATATTTATTTGAATTATATAGATATTTTAAAAACATTTTACATATTTGAAAATAGCTGTTATAAACTAAAATATTTGTAATCTTATAAACTTTATTATATAATTGTATTTCAATCACTTTAAACCGTTGATTTTTATTAATTTTAAGTGAAAAAGGGCAAAAATAACACATGTACAAATAAAAGAGTATATTTGACTTGTCAGTCAAATGTCATAACATTTTTTTATGGAATTTAAGGGAAAACGAACCGACATTTCGCCTCAGGTATCCTCACTCACTCGGTGAAACACAGCACATCGCTGCTTCTTATCGCTTTTCTGTGAGGCCGTGGTATTACTCCAGTCGATATATTTGAATATTTCAGATTGTTTCGAGATCAATCGCATATAATTACTAATTTTTAGAAAGAACTTTTAACTTTGACCCTGGCATGCCCTAAGCATTGTAACAGAAGTCCTGTTACAACGCTTTCAAACTAGATTACGGCTTTTCTACTTGAACCATCAAACCATATTTACAAGCGCGTAAGTAATCGCTAAGTCAAGGATTTCGGTGACTTAGACAATGCTAAGCGTTTGCTCAGCTTCAGCTATGCATAATGACTATAAATTTCAACGCACACTTAACTCGTGAGGTAAGTCTAAGCAAAGACAAAGTACGCTTTATAAATTTCAGCCTAAGTGTACCTCGAACCTACGGTTCGGGATGCCATCAGACGCTTTCGGAAGACTGGTTTCATACACGAGGAGACCAGACCAGGCCGCCATCGGTGCACTTCGGCTCTGGATGACCGCTTTGTCAGTAACGTGCTTAGAAATCACTTTTCCACCGCTACTGAAGCAAGCACACGTAAGTGAATGTACCATAAGAAGGAAGACTGGTTGAAAGGATTTTGAGAACTTTTCGTCCAGCTCGCGGTCCACAATTGCTTGCACAGCATGGTAGAGCAAGACTTGCCTTTGTACCAGAATATGCTGACTGGACTACTGGATTATTATTTCCTTTATTAGTATTATGTTTCTTCTAATATGAATATTCATTTTAACTTACTCCTTTAATGGTTTATATTAGATATATAAACCATTAACGAAGTATATATATATATATATATATAAGCAAGTAAATAAGTGAGTCGCATCACTATGGGAGGCGGGGTCGACGCCATTTTAGACTTAGAGTAAATTTTGGCTTCACGTCTTTCATACTATTTCATATCCTCTCTATTCTATAATCTAAGGTGAACATACATAAAAAAAACATACAGTGGAACATAGAACCTCCTCCTTTTTGGGAAGTTGGTTAAAAAAGAGGTTTCGTCTACCATGAGGGCCAGAAGGGTTGGTATAGTTGTTTGGGTTGTTTCAAGTGTTTTTTCCTATGAATAAGTTTAATTCTTGAAAGTATGCAGTGATATGATGATTACAGCTCAAATTTTCTGTTTTTTAGTTACTTATATATACCAATAGTTTCGCACCTTCATAAAGTAGGTATAAAAGCATTAAAAAACGAAGTTAAAAATATTAATTTATTATCCTTAACATTTAATTTATATTAGTAGTATACTCGACACATCGAGAAGGATCGGTCGGGAAATACTCCTGACACTTAGTCATGAGTCTCTTCAAAGCCTGTATATATTTTCTTTGGGTTTCATCGTTCATGACGTGGGCGACATTTTTGGAGAAAATCTTTTCTCGACCTGTTCGAGCGTGAATGCCCACCATAGTGACACCAATAGGCCATGGAGCATTACCTATAGCCATCTGTAAATATGCATCACTTGCCTGCAAAAAAAAAAGAACTATAAATATAGTAAAAAAGGAAAATTTTTAAAAATTATAAATAGACTTCGTAAAAACTATTGATGAAATTCATATATCATATGTCGCCCAGTGCATTATTATTTTAGTTAAGTAGTTTAGGCGCTACGGTTGCACGTATAAAGATTTATAAACGGGTAATCTATTACCCTTCCTTTAGGCATCGGAGTAAGACCTAAATAACAAAAGCATGCTTAAAGTCGGTTACAAATAAACAAACATACTGCGGAAGCTAATAAAAGCGTGTTAAAAAGGTAACTGCCTTTTTCTTTATTTTTTAAAGATAATTCATTAACTTATCTTGTGTTGCTTTACAACCATATATAAAAAGGACACAAGTAAAACCTAGACAACACTCATTGCGAGAAAGACGACAGGGTCAACGCTACCTACTCCATCTGTGCAGTCAGAAGGTATTAACTATTTGTGTGCACACTTACCATTATATAATTCCTATCTAGTAGATGTTTAGTAATTTCACATAAACTTTCACATATATCATCTGGTAGATTTTTCTTTTTCAGCTTCCGGACTAGAGGTTTTAAGTACACTTGGGTTTGTGTAAAAGTGGCTCTGGCCATTTTATGTTTGACTGCCGTTTTTTCTGCCGCTGTTGCCGAGTTGAGTTGCTGTCCCCAGAGTTTTAAAAGAAACTGAAAATTTATAAAATAATAAGTATTTTGTTAGGTTCATAAATATTAAACACTAGCTTTTGTTCGCGGCTTCGCCCGCGAGTACATCGGATATCCCTGTAATAATTTTTCGGGTATATTATATAGCCCATGATACTGAAAAATAATGTGATTTTCTATTGATAAAAGAATTTTCGAAATAGGTTCAGTAGATCCAGGGTTTACCTCTTACAACCTCATAAACCTTGCTTCTTTATAATATTAGTATATAGATCAGATTGAATAAGATGAGTAGCTAATGGGGTAAGGCTTTAGATTTCATAGGATTTTATAAAAGCTTGGAGACTAGACCAAGTTTAATACTATTTCTCATGTATAGCAGTTCATTATATTACAATTTGAAGATTTTAAAGCAGAAGAACATTTATTATGAGCTAAAAATATTGTATGTTTAATATTTATTCCCTAAACTACATACGTGTGGTGATGGTAAATAAAACACGGAGAGAGCTATCACCTTTGTTTATTCCATAGACATCGTGGGATACAACTTATAGAGCAAGCTATGCAAGACATCACTACGAGTATAAGAAAAACTTAAATTGGCCAGCGTAGTATAATAGGCCAATACCTCTATTCTACGGAGAGGTATTTGTCTAGCAGTGGATTGTTAATGGCTGTTTATGAATCCCTCATTCCTAATTTTATTGATTTAAATAATCTTAGGAAGGCCTCCCGTAAGGTGGACGAACGGCCTAGTTAACATCGCAGGGACTCGTTGGATGCAGGCCGCTACCGACCGGTCGCAATGGAAATCAATAGGGGAGGCCACGTTCAGCAGTGGATTTCTTACGGCTGATATGATGATGATGATGAAATAATCTTAATGTTCAAAGTACACATTGCTGACTTCAAACTGTGATAGGAGTTCATAAGCTCATTTTTATATTACCAATATTGTTTCAGAACATAGAATAAGTATATCAGTATAAAATCTATATCATTTATTCATTGTATGTAGTTAACAGTATTTAGGTCATCAATGATATATCACTACTTAGTATAAAACAAAGTCGCTCCCGCTGTCTGTCCCTATAAATACTTAGGTCTTTAAAACTACGCAACGGAATTTGATGCGGTTTTCTTGAATAGATAGATTGATTCAATATGAAGAGTTATATGTTTAATACAAGTATAATATAGTAGAGAAACACTGATAATTTTAGAGGTTTCTAATGTGAGGTCGTAAGTAAACACATTTTTTTGCGCTTACATTGCAAATGCTGGCTGAAACCTACGAGATAGATGAAATTAATGTGCCTACAGTATGTAAGTATGTAACTACAGTATTGTACATCTTAAAAAGATCTACAAAAAAGTTCGCGATGGTATATGTCTATCTCTCAGGGATAATCCACAATAACTATTTTTATTAGTTTTTGTTAGGAGAAAAGGCTTATTGACGAAGCGATTTTAAGCAATACACCATTAATCCTTATTCAATTCAGAACCTTAAATACATTGTGGATTTGATATATATCAATATAGCCCTTTGCAGTATGTAATTTAAATGAATATATATGAAGATATTACAGATTTAAAATGCACGAATCGTGTCGTCGATGGGTGCATCTGAAATCCACCCATACGAAGCCGGGGCGGGTCGCCAGTTAAGAATACAATAATTATAAATTGTATGAAAATTTAGATTGGCTTACTTGTAATAAAGTCAATATCACATTCATATCATGATTTTTATTTCCTTGTCCTAATGTTTTAGCCATCTCTAATATTGCATCATATGTCACTGAGTCATCTAATGCAATCTCTTTGAGTTGCTTTTCATTGTCACCCTGAAATAAAAAAGAAAAAACATAAATTAAATTTAATAAAACTTAGTTTAAACAGGAAAAGGTTGAATTCATGATGAAGTCTTATATCCCAGAATATGTCTTTAACCCTAAAGGAAAACAGAGGTTAGTGCTCTTTGATTTTAAATTTCACTTACATAAGCAGGTGGCATGCCAATTATTGTCACCTGGGAATGTATATTTCTAAATCAAATATAATTATTTATTTAAATTATATAAAATATTTTATAGATAAGCTAGCCTTTGCCCGCGGCTCTACTTGCGTGTGTATCGGTTATCACGGTAAAATATTGCCTTGCCTATGTGTTATTCATATATCATAGCTATTAATTTACTGTAAAGTTTCATCTAAATCCGTGCAATAGTATTTGATCGAAATAGTAACAAACATCCATTCTTACAAACTTTTGCATATTATTATAGTTTTTTCGATTCCCAAGTCAGACCAAACGTTTGTATAATCTGAAAATATTTGTTTCGGAGATTGGGTGCATGCATGTTTTTACAAAAAATAAAAGTATATATGTATTTATATCAGTTATCTAGTACCTATAAGCTCTGCTAAGTTTGGGACTAGACGGCGTTGCATGTTAGATGTTCAAAATATTTATTTTAATTACATAAAACACAGAATAAATGTTTATGTTAATCACACAAAATAGGTTCTATGTGGATCTCTGGTTTGATAGTCAGAATAGAATCATATACCATTATACTAACTGGTATATTCTCAGATTATCCTCCCTATGGTTATATCATACTTTGGCCATTTAAAAAAGGAAAATTGCAAAGGTATTATTATGAATCAAAGACAATTATTGAACGTATTGTTATGTACTTCTTGCTATTTGGAACAAAAACAAGACTTTAATGGCGAAGAAAAATATTTTTTTTTCGAACTTAGCTTATAGCTTACCTGTGTTCCTAATGCTAATATTTCATTTAAATATGCTTCATCCACTTTCTCCATAGCTTCTTGGAAATCATTTCTTAAGCCCTGAAAAATTAAACATAAATTAATAAGTTAGGGGAACTAAAATACAGACTTAAATAGATTAATTATTAGGAAATTTTACTTTTGGGATTCATATTATTAGTTTTTTTTCTTTTGGAAATACCACTCTCAATCTAGGAGTGAATCCTATATTACAGGGGTCTTTAAAAACATACATTGAAAAGACTCAAGTAGAAAAAAGAATTAAATAATCATTTGTGGATGAGACCACATATTCTCCTAGAACCACAAAGTAAATAAAGTGAGGTTTTAACTGTAAGAAATAGAAGAGGAGAAGGATATAGTTTTCTTATATTAACTTACCCTATTTGCTTCTGGTTCTTGAATTTCAATTCTTCTCAATCTCTTAAAGGACTGGGCTTCACTTTCACCAAATAACCATATTGGATGTCCCCGCTCCCTTAACCTTTTGATAACTTCTGTTCTTGGTAATAAGATAGTTTCAGTCTGTTCTGTTTCATTACTTTCTTGTTTGTCTGCTGTATCAAATAAAGTTTTTATATCAATATATATAATATTTATATGTATTTTATTAAAAATCCATACTAATATTATAACTTCGAAAGTAAAACTTTCTGTCTGACTTCTTCTTCACAGCCAAACCAATCTATAGAAATAAATAAAATTGGAGTGCTTGTTTGTAATATTAAAATAACAGCTTTTTACCAAATACATATGTGTGTATACATGGTACATATACCAAAAATGTATTTTTTTCAATTTTTGTCTGTCTGTCGGTTTGTCTGTCTGTTTATTCCAGCTAATCTCTGGAACGACTGTACCGACTTTGACGAGATTTTATACTGCTGCTGATTGCTGCTGCTTTGCTGATGATATAAGGAGTAACTTAGGCTAATTTTTTTTGACTAGCTTCGTGCCGCGACGTCACCCGCGGTACGACGATAACCGCGGGTACCACCACGGGACATGAGCAATAAGTAAATAATATAAATATTTCGGACATCTAACACACAACGCCATCTAGTCCCATTGCTATAAGGGCGACCCCTTTGTACATCACCTCTTCCTTTTTTGTTTATTTTTAGGATTGTATATTGTTTTTAATCCCTGGCGTATAAATATCTTCCTCTCTATCTAATATTTTTTATTGGAAACAAGAACCATTTTATTGTAGATAATAATATTTTAATCAAGAGTGAAACCTTTTGTTTGTTTATCATCTTCTTTGCTTTCTTCTACTTCTTGTTTTTGAGGTCCATACTTTTTGAGATACTCTTCTTGTTCTTTGGCTAACAGATCTCCTCTTTTAAAATATTTTCTACTCTTAGTAGGATCCTGCAAATTCATAGATCATGTTAGTATTGATTTATGTACAAATATCTTTAATTTACATGGTTGCCGGTAAATTGGTAAGATTGACTTCGAGAGATAAGGCCGCTTGTACCTTCTAGTTTTCAGTTTCTGTTGTAATTAAGCTATATATTATTTTAAAATAAATTATTCAATGTTTAAGCAGTATTAATTCCTTGGAACTATGCTACTCCATCAGGTCAACCACATTTACAATGAAATTATTATTATATAGAATGGTATAGTCATGTAAACAATGAAGGTGTGTAGAAGAGACACTTCTATAAGATCCAGTCTATATAGCATCTTAAATGACTTCGAAAGAGCAACAGCTGTTTTAAATAACCAATTATGAAATGATATTTATTGTAAGTAAATCTTTACAGATATTTTTACACATCAGAATTTACTGCTAGAAGAGGCCGGCATTTCCTACAACTCACTCTGGGAAGAAATGCCCAAACAAACCTCAGAGATGTCCTCTTTTTATGTCCGAGAACATTCATTACAAAACAAAAATCTATGCGAGTACAGTATAGGATCTGGATTGGCCTTTTGAAGTAAGGATCATAGTTTTGAGTCGGCCTGTCCACAGATGGCATTAAAGCCCCAGCCATCGTGTTAAGACCCGAAGAGCTACACTACCGCCATTAGGACATTTGGGTAGGCCGGGGAAACACTCAAAACCATCAGAAAGGTAGTAAATATGAACTTATAATACAAGCCTAGACTATACTCACATTTACATACACAAAGGAATTCATTTGATATGAAAACAACAAACAATAAAAATAGAATTATCTATCACTTCACACAAGGTAAGTGCTGGAGTGAGAATCCTCAGTCCCAAGCACATTTGTCATGCTAATAATCCAAAACTGTGTAGTAAGCTTTTTCACAGAGTTTCTGTTATATTAAGGACTTAAAATTGGGAATACTTAATTTTTGATATTTGGTTGTAATTTTATTGTAAAATCGCACACCCTGACATCGGAAAGACTTGCTTACTCTTTGCAATCTATTGGTTGGCAGCACGAGTTTTTGATATCATGAATGTCGCTAAACTTTGTGTATAAAAGAATATACACAAAGTTTGACACAAATATGAAATATGCCTCATCTCCTAATTTGGTATAATCTGAGCAAAGGGTAGATTATCTAATTATATTAATGTACTTTATGGACATGGTATTTTCTTTATCATGTGCGAGGATTTATTTAATGGGAAGTGTCAGGAACGCAATCTAAAGGCTATCATATCAAATCTTTATTAAGAATCTCCTTCATTTACATTCATAATTTCTAATATTTTCTGTGTATGTACTTACAATAATATTCTTTTCTTCAAGGAGCTTACGTTTCCTTGCGATTTCTGCCTTTAGGATATCCATTATATATATTTACTTGCTCACCTCAATATAACTATTGCACCAAAAGATCTAAGTTGTAGTATAATTCAACGTGTTAATTTACTAGACAAGACATAGTAAACCAAGCAAACTAGGAATCTCTAAGCAAATTGCAAATGACATTTAAAAAGTAAACAGTGTTGCAGTGTTGCCAATCGGGTCTTGTCAGAAGTTACCTGAATTATTTAAAAAAGTAACCTTTTGTGCAAAAAGTAACCGTCCATATTTTATATAGTAAAAAAATGGTTTTTCTAGAGTAAAATATAGATTTTCTGAATCGAATAAGTGCTACGTTTTGATTGGGAACTAAAAAATGTTGACCAAACTTTTTTTAAGAAAAAAACTTCATGAACTAGACCAAATTGAAATGGGACTACACGGGAAGCACCAGCTCGCAAATAAAAAAGAACCATCAAAATCGGTTCACCCAGTCGAAAGTTCTGAAGTAACACACATGAAAAATACAGTCGAATTGAGAACTTTCACCTTTTTTTGAAGTCTAGTACCTAGCTAAATCAGATCGGCGCTACGTAAGTAGTCCCTAGGCAAAAGTAGGAACAAGAACATAAAGGGCAAAAACATAATACCTGGCGCAATAATGATACTAGTTAATAACAAACCAGAAAGTCACGTCATTAGTTTTAGTATATTTATTCACATAAATATAAGAAATTGAGTTAATTCCACTTGAAAAGTCACCTATAGATAACCTTTTCATTAGCGTAACTTAGAAGTAACCAACAGAGTTGAAAAATTACCTAAAAAGGTTACAAAAGTTACCTTCTGGCAACAAAGGTGTTGCTAGTGATGTGATAAATCGCAGAGTTGATTGATCGGAATTTTTAAAGGAATATATTTATGACTGAATCAATCGGTGAATCGGATCGGGTCCGAGTGGATGTCATCCTCCCGGGCCTTTTCCGCCGCCTCCTTTTGCGAGATTACATCTTCGCAGAAGGTTGCGACCGCGGTAAAATTGCTGTCGCTACCGGCCATGGAGCGTATGACGGCTGGTAGCGAGAGATCTCCTCCGATGACTGCAGTGAGGGCCTGACGCTGCGGCGCCCATGCGAGGCAAACCGACAGCGTGTGCAGGGCCGAGTCCTCACTGCAGTCGTAGTGGTGGCAGGCGGGACTCAATTCCCTCCTGGCGACTGAGTGCAGGTATTTCCCGAAGCAACCGTGCCCGGAAAGTACCTGCGTCAGTCGGAAGGAAAGGCACCGTGCTGCCACCCTGCCCACTCGAGGATGACCAGCTGGAGAGCCTCCACGGTGGAGTCTCCAGCCGGAACGACCAACTAGCTAACGTGGCTCGACGAGCGGCTTCACGCCACTCGCGTACCTCTTCGGGCGGACGGCGATAGCCACACTCCACCCGGTATTCAGCCACCCGTCGATAAACTTCGGCGAGCACTTTCGCCTCCAAATCCCTCGGAGGTGTCCCGGTCAACTGGTCAACACCGTGCGGTATCCGCGTATAGCTCTAGCCGTCAATACCCTCTAAAGCCGCCGAAGGCAGGCCTTATTGAGGGCAGTCAGAGCCACCACATACACCGGTGCCCCTTACAGCACCATCGACCGGACTACCCCCGTGTAGCGGTGTCGCGTTGCGACGCTGGCTCCGCCCAAATTGGTCAAAAGTCGCCCAATGGCAGAGGCAGCGTCGACCAGCTTGGGACCAAGCTATCGGAAGTGCTCGTCGAAGAGCCACCTTCCGTCGAGGATCAGGCCCAGACACCTCATCTGGGCCCGAACCGGTACGAGGACCGAGTTGACCACTATGGAGGCGCCGGGGGGGGCGGCCCACGACGGGGCCCATGGAACAATATGGCCTCCGTCTTGTCCAGGGCAACCCGTAAGCCCAGCGCCTCGATGCGCCCGACCACCAGAGAAACACCAATGGTGGCCAGGCAAAGTAAGCTAGCCGTAGATGTTACACGTTGTATTAATTTTATAGTACAAGAATGGATCAAGGGCGGATCCAGCTTTTGCGCCAGGCCCCCCGCCCCTGGGGGTCACAAAGTCGTGGTCAAGTCACAAGAAGTTATAATTTAATTTTGATAATTATAGATACAGGTAAAAAGTAGGTTTTACTAGGTTCGCACATAATAGCCATACTCCGCCCGGTATTCAGCCACCCGTCGATAAACTTCGGCGAGCACTTCCACCTCCAAATCCCACGGAGTTAGTTTAGTCTGGGCAGCCTGTGTCGAGTAACTGTAACTCGGCGAAAGAGGTAACTGTGGCCTAAAACTCCCTCCACACACAAGAGTTCTCTAGGTAAACCGCAATCACTGTCGCACAGCGCATGATGTTGGTTAACGGCCCAATGTCTTACACATGTCTAACACTATTTTGGGACATTTAAATTGTACATCTAGCCGCACAGTTACTTCTTTAGTCTCTTCAAAAAGCGGTTGGTAAATAACGTCAGCATTTTCTAATTTATTTTGTTACATGAAATCTATATTATGATAAAAATATTTAAACATTACGTTTAAAAAATTTAATTGGTGATCTAACTAGGTAGTAATGTGTAGCTACTGATAAATAAAAACTTCAACTTAAAATTTGTACGTAACTATAATGAAGTAAAAACTTTGTACTCTTTTTTGAGAAAATTGCAAAAGGAGAAGTATGTGGGTAATTTAACACAATCACAGTTAAAGTACCTATATATTTAAGATTAGCGCAGAAAGCTAAAACAAAAACAATCAAACATGATTGAATTTCGACCACTGGGAGACAACTACTTTTTAATCAATCTGGATAAATATGTTACTACGGAATAGTTACTAACATACGTCAATGAGTTTAATAATAAGTTTATGTCATTAATATCTGATTAGGGATTGGCAACATGTCGAAGTGGCTTCAACCTAATAAAAGAATAATATTCAATATTAATTTAGAGAAACTTTGAACGTAATATTATAAACTACTAGCTGACCCCGGCAAACGTCGTTTTGCCATAAAATTTTTTTAAGGATGGGTCACCCTTACCATTTAGGGGGATGAAAAATAGATGTTGGCCGATTCTCATAGATACCGGATAAGCACAAAAAAATTCATGAGAATCGGTCAAGCCGTTTCGGAGGAGTATGGCAACGAAAACTGTGACACGAGAATTTTATATATTAGATAACTATTTATATTTATTCCTCAACTTATATATAAATATCCACCGATACTTATCTAACGCGGTCTTTCAATAAACATATTTTTTTTATTACATATTGATTATGACGTTACAACTAAGCTACTGTGTTACGCATAGGGCAGAATAGTGTTTGTTAAGGCCAAGTCGCTTGCCTCTCAAGTTTTTGAAAATAGCTATCGCATTAGTCTCATTAGAAGTGTGTCTAGCATCAGATATCCACAAAAAATCACATCATCATCAACAACATGTATGCATATAGTATAAATAAATAAATAATCATAAATATTTCAGACATCAAACACACAACGCCATCTAGTCCCAAGGTAAGCAGAGCTTGTGTTATGGGTACTATACAACTAATATAAATACATATTTACTTTTTTTTGTAAATACACATATATTATACATAGAAAACACCGAAACAAATATTTGCAGATCATACAAACATTTGGTCCGACCCGGGAATCGAACCCGGGACCTCAAGCATAGCAGTCGCATACGCTACCACTGCGCTACCGACGCAGTTATAAAATAAATACCGAGGCAGTATAAAAGTCCACAGACTGTATTTATGCATCTCATTGGAAAGGTGGTTTTGGCCTGCTACCTTTATCACATTGGCAAGACGAGTTTTCCTTTATTTTATAATCCCTCAGATGTCCACATCCTCTCTTAGGACGTAGTCAACTTTCGTCTATAGTGTCCAACGCCAGTCACTGGCCGCAAATGCCCAATAAACTAATGACGTACCATCTGAGGGGATAATGCTGTTGTCCTGCGTAGCTTGCTTCCATACTCGGCTCTTACGAAGTTACGACACCCAGCCATGGGATTAATAGGATTCGTGACATTCCGTACTAATCTGTCACCTCAAGAATAATTAAAAAGTTACACTTAAATTATTTCAATTTAGTCTCAAATTTAGAATGCAACATCAAATGTTTTCAGCAAGAAAATTATCATATTCAGTTCTAGTTGATTCAGTCTTAGTTTTTAGTTGACAGAACTTTGCTGTAGGTACTGTTTTTTCTTTAGGCTGCATGCTCAAATTATGGTATTTTTTTATTTGTACATAAATCCTGTTTTGTTATTAAAGAACTCAAAGAAGATGTTCGAGACCTGTTTACACTACGTGAATTATTATCTAAGTCGTAGGTACTTCTATACGGTATACCTTTTGCAACACAATTAAATGTATGTCATGGAATGTCATTGAAATAAAACATTTGTTTGGGAGATCGTTTTTTGTTTTTTCGGAAGACGGTTCCCATTTCATCTCATCCACATTTTTTATATTTTATATCATTAATTTCATCACGACGAAGACTAAATGACTTGAAGACTTATGATTTGAAGACTATAAACACTTGACATTGGCAGAAATAGCTGATCCGAGAGATCCGGCTGGTTGCCATTTCATCAAAGAAGAAGAAGAAGAAAACATTTGTTTCGGATAAAAGTTGGATGACATGACATTGTCCCTTAATTATTAGATTTGATAATAAAACGGATATCACATTTAGATTTTAATCGTCCAGATTTATATCTCATAGATTGATGAAGAATTTTATTATTGATAACGATAAATTGATAGGCTAAGCTGAAATAGGTAGACAACGTTATTCATTTGTTTTAAAATTGCACACAGGCATGTAGAAAACAAAATGAATAATATATTTATATTTTATTTTCTTCTTTTAGGTTTGTCTTTTTCATCTACTGAAAAAGGTTAGTGACAAACGTTGTTTTTTTTTCGGTTGAAAAATTAGGTGATGTGTTCTAAGTGTGTCTGTGAATAGTTCCAGGGCTGTTTCCTAGATTAGTTGGAGGCTATTTAGCACCAGACGAATATGGAAGATTCCACGCATCTCTGCAGAATTTAACTAATTACCATGTTTGTGGTGGTAGCATAGTTTCTGAATGGGTTGTTGTTACTGCAGCCCATTGTGTGGACGGGTAAGTAAGATAATTATGATTTGTGCATTTATATAAAACTAGCTGACCCGACGAACTTCCTACCACCATATTTACATATCTGTCTCAGCTTCCCACAGGTAGTGTACAGTAGCGGACAAAAAAATTACATTGCCCGTTATGTTTGAGTTTTAGTGTATATTTACCTTGTGCTGACAATAACAAAAACAAAAAAGAATTATTTAATTTGGCGCAACCAATTGGAAGTTATGCGCGTACATACATTTCGGCGATTCATTTTTATATAATACTAGCTGAACCCCGCGGTGCTACCCGCGGTTATTGTTGTACCGCGAGTAACGCCGCGGGACAAAGTTAGTCTAAAAAAAGTAGCGTAAGTTACTCCTTGGATCATCAGCTACCTGCCAGTGAAAGTCCCGTCAAAATTGGTCCAGCCATTCTAAAGATTACCCGGAACAAACAGACAGACAGACAGACAGACCGACAGACAGACAGACAAAAAAAAATTTAACTACATTTTTGGCATATGTACCGTGTATACACACATATGCATTTAGTAAAAAGCGGTTATTTTAATATTACAAACAGACACTCCAATTTTATTTATTTGTATAGACAAGATGTGAAAATTTGATTCTCTTACAAAACCAAACTAAAGCCCTATTAAATCACAATAAAGTGCCTACGTGTATAGTCAAACAAAATTATTGAAAGTTTTTTATGAGATTAACAAACTATTTATTAGTTTCCCTAACGGATACTGAAGTTATAGAATGATATATCGGTATTACTTTAATAATGTTATTTCATGTTGATTGCTTAATATTGCTTAAATAGTTAAATGATATGGGTTGGGTTTACAAAGGGCACGAAATTCCTTCGTGTATTTTATTGTTAAATATATTTTTCCAATTTTTTATACATTTTAAATTACACTAATTAACATCGACAAACTCCGGTGCCAAAGTAAACAACAGAAATTAAAGATAATCAAAATTTGTGTTACAAAAAAGAGTACGTAATGTTAATGTAATAAAAGGTCCTGTTGAGTCCGTATCCACGGGTTTTTCGTGACTATTAAAAGGTCTCAAGTCTATGTAGTGCAACGCGGAGCTTAAGTACCTTTTAAGAAGGCCCCCTGGATAAGCCAACGACCTGTGTGAAGGTGACAAGTGAAGGTCACGGGAAGCTGTTAAGTTTGTTTATCAAAAATTTATTGTATTATCTCAGTACCTAACTCAAATTTTATAGGGCTGTTATTAGTATCTTTAATTCATTAATTAATACGTTTTAAATTTCATTACATTAAATAAGTAGAATAAATAAATACTGTTTTCAGAGTAAATCCTGATTATATAAAAATTGTAGCCGGCACTAATTACTTAGGAGGAGGTAGAAAACGGTACGACGTAGCAGAAATTATTCCTCACTATGATTATGAGTTTGACGAGGTTGCCAGAAACCATGACATAGCCTTAGTTATAACCAAGGAACCGTTTGATTTAAACTATGTTAGTGTCATTGGAATAAGAAAGCAGGAATTAGTCGAAGGAGAAAATGTTTTATTAACAGGATTTGGCGCTCAAGAGGTATGTACAACGTTTTAAATATTACCACTACCATCCACCTCTGTACTTATCATCATTATCAACAAGTTTTACTAGTTCATTGTTGGACATAGGGCTCTCCTTAAAATGACACTTTGACCTAATGCTGGCTAAATGGATTGATATAGAGTTGTTTCAAGTTTTCCGTCTCTTTGTTATGTTGGTATCCTCGTAGTTTGCTTCCTTGTCGGCCTCTTACGACACCCACAGGATGAGAAGAGGTGGTAACACTCTGTTAACTTAATTAGTCAGCTCACGGCATGCAATTATACATACCTATAGAAATAAAAAAAGTGTACCTAATAACATTTTAGTTGAAGCGCAATAAGGGATGATGTATCATGATTAGTTCATTGCAAAAGTATGTTTAACATGTGTTTACATTCTGAGTACCGTGAATTATGTGTTATTAGGTGTTCTACAGTTTAATACACAAGTATTACGTGAGTCAATGCAATGACAATCCAACACGCACTACGCCTAGTTTTACAAGTCACATTTTCTATTCTCCTCAGCCTTTTTTCACTGTCTGTTTTCTTGAAAAAAGAATGAATGAAGAAAAAAATGACATTTATTTTTGCAAGAAATATGAATATACCTATAACAATAGCTTTAAATCTTACTTACGGCCTTCTGTTCCTAAACTAGGCAGATATATTTTGTTGATAAACATACTTATACATTCCTTAAAACATAGAAGTTTTAGTCCGGAGGTCCGTAGCTACTACGTAAACCGGTGCTGACAGGGAGCCGGTCTAATTCTCAGTCATCAGATATGTTGAAGCGTAAGCAATCAGATATGTTGAAGCGTAGTTAAATTATACCCAGACAGCATGCGCATCACACGATTATTTACCCTGTGTGGGAATTGATCTCTGGCCAACAGTTAGAATAGGTATCTAACTGCTAAACAAACATACTCGTCAATTAAGTATTGTATGAATTAAAAAAATATATAAAAGTTAAATAATTTTCAGCCCTCTGGTCTATCGAGTTATCACTTGCATATGCTTAATATAACAGTTTTTAGTCAGGAAACATGTGAATTTGCCATGAGGTATTCGCGCAGGAATGTAACAAAGGAAATGTTTTGTACTTTTTCACGGATTGGTCAAGGAACTTGTCATGTAAGTATTGCTGTATGTGTACATTTTATTTACAACAATAAAGACAACAAAGTTAATTTGTTACTTCAAATCGAATGGACGCTGGTGCCTCGCTTAAGAGAAGTAATTGGAGAAGTCTTCTACTGTAATACGAAATACGTATAAAACAAAATATTCCTTCTCTAAATTGTAGACACACAATATTTTTGTAGCAAGGATCTTTTTAAATGTGTCTGTATTATTGGACGAACGATAAATAAAATAGAAAAATCGGCAAAGGCTTGGTGACTTCTGCCATTTGCCCAACTACATATTGAGAAATAACTTTCTCCATTACAAAAAGTATGGATTAAATTTCTATGCATAAATTGTTTGCTTATATTTATTTCGGTCAATTCTAATACAAGAAAATACAACCTAGAATTGATTGTTTCTAATGAATTGGCAATTTCCTAGAATTGATATTACAAATAAATATATTTTCAGGGTGATTCAGGCAGCCCTGTGATAAAAAACAACGAGCTCGTTGGTGTAGTATCGTGGGGCATACCCTGCGCTGTGGGGTTTCCAGATGTTCATACAAGAATAACGCCATACATAAAATGGATTCAAAAGCATATTCTAAGAGTTTATTGTGAAGATCGTAGAGAACCGCGCAGCATTTACAGAAAGTTAATATATTTAGCAAGACGTTTATATAACGTATCTGAAGGACATAAGAAATTCCTAGGAATCTAAAAATAGAATATATACTATGTCATGTACACTAAAAGTAAATGTGATTAAGATGTGTCCTTTACATATTTAGTACAAAGTTACTTTAAAGGCATTCGTTTCTTTAATACTGCCAATGAATTGTTCATGTTAAACAAAATATAACTCCTTGTAGTTTTTATTTCTGATTTATAATCCTAAAGTAGTAATAAGCTTGGTAAGTAGACAATTGCATTCCGAATCTGATTTAATTTTTAGATTTAAATAGATTTAGGTACTGCTGAAAAGGATGCCGAAGTGATTTGGACATTTCGAAAATACGAATGGATAGAATGAACTAATAAGGCTCGTGTGAGTTCTATGGGCTAAGATTTATTTTGTTATCTGACTCTATGGGAGTTAAAAATCTATTGACCAGATTGGCACTACACTGTAACCGCGTTTGAAAAATAAATGTAGGAGAGGTAATATTTTTCGATATTGATTTTTTTACTTGGAGGTACGTATAGGAATTAAAATCACTTGTACTTAACAATTATTTATTGTAAATAAAAAGCCTTTTAATTACATTTCATTACACTTAATTTATTATTATTTAGCATGCGCCATCCTGTTTCGCTTATATGACTTTAAGCTTTCAATATTTATCTGTAAGTAGAAAACACATCAAGGCTTAGGATATATTCTAATTAAATCAATACGCGCAATGAGCATGTCAGTCACAAATATCGAGACCTTAAAATAGTGAATATGTCTTTCTATCTAAGGAGGGGAGTGAGATATCAGATAGATAATCAGCAAATGTATTTATCTATTTGATCATGTTGACAAAGAGCCTATGACGACGTTGTTGGAATGGATTATTGTCATATAACTGAAGGATTATGTTGATTGATCGCCAACTTAACATATAAAATTGAATCGAAAATGCAGAGGAGAAAATGTTTAGTCATAATGGGCTTCGGAATTAAGTTTATTTAATTACTAAGTTAAGGACGTAAACTTACTTTATACTCATGTTTAGCAGTTTTGATGTCAACTAAAACAGCCATAACAGGTCTGCCATGAGCACATTGAAATGGTGTCTTGCAATTGGATAGTTCATGCAGTAAATCGACACATTCGTTCTTTGATAGTTTATCACCAAACTTTATCGCATATCTACAAGCCTGGAAATTAATACACTATTGTTAGTCTTGTCTTTATAATTCAATCTATAATCATTTGATAATATTATTATCTTTATTAAGATCTATTATGGTATTGCCGTTTTGGGTGTTTGATTAGGTATGTAGGCAATACTTGTTTTATTATTGCTTAGTACTGTGATTTAGGATTGAAATAGCTTAGTTACCTCACTGAAAACCAAATCCATTATTGATTTCGGGTACGATGATATGCATCCTTTTTGTAGTTTTATTACGTTGATTTCTTCTACTACCAAGTTTTTTATGGCTTTCATTACTTTGTCAACCTAGTAAAATATTAAAGTCTATGTGATTTACTGTTAAACACACAAACATTTCATCACATCATAATATCAACAGCCTTTTATAGTCTACTGCTTAAATTGAGCTCTCCTTAAAAGGAGGTCTACTATGCCATGCAGGTCAGACAGGTTTTTTTTTTCACTTATCTGGCTTCGCACGATTGCACGTGTATTCAGCCAATGTCGAGTACCAGACAGGTTGGTACAGGGTTTGTGTCAAGTTTTCCTTTTCTTTGCAGCACAGTTGTCCTGACTAGTTTGGTCTCTTAGTCAGCTCTTACAACACCTAGTGGATGAATAGTGTTGGTGACATTCCGTATTTTTAATCTGTCATCATATGGACTGATCACCATAGAGGCAACAAAGTAGCTATTATAGTGTGCAACAGTCAAATTAAAAAAAAATACGCTGGTATATTAGTGTCTATAGATAAGGCACGATGTTTTTTATGTTTTAATGCAAATTAGTTGCATGATTACCTCACGAGGTCTTTTACCAAGAATGGCTTCAGGTATGGAACTTATTGATACTTCATTTTTGTCCAATATAGACCATTGTAATCCTAGTTGGTTAAACTTATCTTTGTAGTTATGAAAGTAAACTATTTCGTCTTTAGACAATTTCATTATAATGTTTTCGAGAGGAACGCTTTTCCATCTATCTTCATTAAAATAATCTGAAATTATTTAAAGAAAATTCAACGACGGAAATTATATGTATATGAACCCCGTGATGTTTTCCGCGGTTATTGCTATACCGCGGCGAAAACGCCGCGGTTTAAAGCTAGTCTACAAAAAAGTTGCATAATTTACTCCGAAAATCCCGTCAAAATCGGTTTAGCCGTTCCAGATATTACCCGGAACAAACAGACAGACAGACAGACAGGCAAAAAAAAATGCGCAAAAGATATTATAGTGCACAAGTGTGTGCGCAAACACAGGTGCACCCTCTGAACTGTCATTCTCTCAATCCGACGGATATTCGAGCCGGTCGGAAAATCAGGCGCCGAACCGATGGCTTAAGAGCTCTTTGAGGTAGTGGGGCTAAGACCCAACTTACAAACTCCGGACTGTTTGTTCATTATAGAAATGCATAACACCCTATGGTCTCACCCGAAGAAATTTTGATCGGCATTCGCATACGCTAACCGCTACACCAACAAGGCAGTCTAATATATCCGAAAAACTCGAGAACACAAATACCATTAAATTAACTAAAAAAGCATCAGGTTTATGAAACGTCGCAAACACACTACACATTTCAATTTTGTTTTTCATTTATCTCAAACAAGGAAAATACACACTAGTTATATTACATACTAGCTGAACCCCGCGGTGCTACCCGCGGTTATTGTGGTACGGCATATGCATTTATTAAAAATTGGTTATATTAATATTACAAACAAACACTCCAATTTTATTTATTTGTATAGAGTATAGATGTATAGATTTGGTAAGTAGTCACTGGTAATTTGCTTGCATAATTATTTTGTAGTTAGACCACGAACATACCTGTTAAATTATTTTCTAATCTTATCCTCTCATGAACTGCATGTTGATCGAATAGCATTAAATAATCTTCTAGAGTTTGAAATTCCCGACTTCGTCCTTTCATTACCGCTGCTATAAATTTACAGTCTACTTGATTTAGTACCTGTGATGCAATATTAGTAAAGTATCGAAAAGTTATAGGAGTATAACATTGCACATATTGTTATCTTACCCGCGCTTCTTTTAAAGACATTTCATCAAAACATAAAGATGTATTATCCTTATGAACTTTGATTTTAAACTTGTGAATATCTTTAGTTGCCAGGTCTTCGACGTTTTGTACTGTCGGTTCATATATTTCTGTTTGCATTTCTATGTCATTAGCAAAGTCATTGTAAATTTCCTGTTAAAGGTCTCACGTGTGTTTAATTATAGTAATAGGTTTAGAGCAAGCAATGCATTAACGATCTAGCAAGAACTAGTTATAGCTAGTCTAATCTCGTATTTTTATGTCATTCTTTTATACACGAACATACATATCTTCACTAACTCACATCACACACGTTCACACACACAAGCATACATTCGCACATTGTATAACGATGAATAGTTTTTTAGAAATCGACATAACTACTAATAGGGATTCATACTTATGAATATTTCATAATGGTTTGAGTCCTCATTTTAAGCAAATAAAATTTGTAATTTCCTTATCAATACAATATTTTAATGACCCCAGACCTCTGTTCTGCATATAATATACTGTTAAATTCATATATATTACGGTCCACATATTAAATATGGCTTATATTACTGCATTTCTTTTGAATGATGTATTACTTACATCTTCGTAGTAATCCTCATCTAAATTATAATCGCATAAGGCTTTAGATCCATTTTTTTCAAAAATTTGAGACATTCCTAAAAAGTTAAATTTACGGTTAAACACCCTTACGATCTTAAATCTTTAACACACAAACACATTATACAATACCTTTAGGTAAAAATCGTAGTCTATCTTTGAAATTAAAGTTATTATCATTAATTTCACTTAAAGCGAGATCAACATTATTGTCACAATCATTATTATATCTATTCAAATTTTGTGATACCTGATCTTTTTTATTGTTTATTTCTTCTACACTTGTTATGTTTGAAATTAGTGACTGTCTATTAATTTCAGTCACAGTATTTGCATGATTTATTGTACAGTTAAAGTGATGTGACACATTTAAGTTACCATTTTGCAGTAATACAGTTTGCTTAGAATATTTTTCATAATTTTCATTATTATAATTTTCCATATTGTTGTATAACGAATCGTTTGATTTACTTTTTAAATAAAAACTACAAGCAAATTCTTTCTCAATACTTTCGTTTTCATGAAATACTGTTTCACAGAAATTCATTGGTTGTATTTCTTCATCTATATTTATCTCGTCATTTATAGATTCTGGATTTCTAGAAGTAAATGATTTTTCATAATTATCTTGTTTTGCTTCACTATTATTGTTTTCTACGTCCATTTCTATAACATCACTATTAATGTCCACATTTGAGCATTGAACTGAATTAGCTAGAAATGTCTCATGCGGTCTAATACTATTTTCTTCATGCTGTGTTATGTTACAATTAGTAGATTTACTACAAGTAAGCAAAGTATAAGTGTGGCCAAAATTTGTAGTGGATTTATAGCTTGGTGAATATGAATCTCGAATAGAATGATTGTTAGAGTCCATATTAATATCCATAGGAAACTCAGTCTGAGTCCTGTTTGGTATTTCTTCTTTATTATACGGATAATTAATTTCGTTGCTTGTTGTAAATTCAATCGTATAAGATTTATCCATCATCTGTTTTGCATGCTTGTTATATGATTTATGCCCCTTTGCGAGTGATCTATAAGATCTATTTTTAACATAACTTTTGGATATAAATTCATTACTAGTAGGGTTCAAGTTACCAATGGACTGATTTGTAATAAATTTTTTATTCTTATTTTTACTGATGGAACAGTTTTTATTTTGAGTTATAACTGTATACGTTTCTATATTTTCATTAGACATTTTGAAGTAATTATTTTTATTATAAGTATGGCTTTGGTACGTTAAGGCTGTTTCTCTGTATTTTTGAGACATGCAGCTTGATGTGTAAGTTTGAGTGAAATGTTCAAAGAAATCTTCTTTGTACATGTCTTGACATCTCGATCTATGTGAGTTCAAATCGGCTTGGGTATTATAATAGTTATCTACCTGTCTTATTTTATATTGTGTATCAAAATTTACTTTGTATGTGCTCTCGTAAGTTAATTTAGATTGCTGCAAAGTATTAGGTATTTTTTCATAATTTGACTTTTGTTCTTCTCTGTGACAACAACAATACTTAGAAAGCATAGTGTTAAATGCAGTGTGTTTGCGTTTAATAACGTTACGATCTTTAACACCGATTTCAAAGGTATTATCACCTTGATTAATACTTTTCTTATCTTCCTCTTGTTGACTCTCTATAATTGTTTGTACCAGATCGTAAGTAGTTTTAAAGTGGTTTGTTTTAATTTTATTATGGACATAGTTGTCAATTGTATTTTCATTCACTTTAGATAGACAGGGTACTTTAAATTTAGCATTGTTTAAAAAATTTTGAACTTTTTGAGCCACAATTCTAGTATGTTCAGGAATTGTATCTGTATCATTTAAGAATTTATTAATTTCTATTTGCTGATTTTTATTTTTAGGTTTTCTTATTTTGTTTATATTAGATTTACATATACTGTTCTGTATCGGTTTCAAATCAAGCTTCGCTAAAGATTTACGTACAGCTTTACTTTCTTTCTTTTTTTTTGATTTCTTGATTATAGTACGTTTAGTAATATTTCCTATAATTGGATCATCTATTACAATTTTGTATTTCTTTAAATTTATTGGAATATTTTTATTCGTGGATATAGCTGTTCTGGGTTTATCAATACTTTTACTACATTTGTCAATTACCAAACTCTCTGTTTCTTTAGTCTTGAGATTCGTTTCTGGTATAGCCATATTGGCAGCATTAACAACATCGTGATGCGGTATCTCGTCCAATTTTGAAACAGATTTTTCCCGATTAATTTCTTTATTTTTGTTTCTTTTCCTTCTCTTAATTAGTTTGCCTAATATTGGAAATTATTAATTAAATATCAATTATTAGTTGTAATATAATGTTTACGTACATAACTTACCTTTGATACCATTTTGTAATTGCGAGACCCTTATATTTTTTGAATGATTTCCTAATATTTTATCTACAATTTTTTTTATTTCATGTCTAGTATCTTCATTATTGTTACTGTTTGCAGGATATAATCTATCCTTTGGTACACTTCCTTTCACTTCTTTTAGATTAATATCACCAGTATAAAACTTGATTAGTTTTTCAAAAATAACTTTTATTTGTTCCCAGTTCTTAAATTCTACAAGTGACTGACGTGTTGTGATACTTATATCGTAATCGTTATAGGAACATGTGATAAATATAAAATAAAATGGTATATTCGATTTGAATAAATGCTCTTCTTCACGATTATTCTGTTGAAATAATTGATCGGTTAGTATTTTTTTATGATTGCACGACTCCCGCATTAGGAATGAACATCCTGTGTCGCGGGGAACTTTACAAACATATATGAAACGGACACAAAGAACACCCAGACTCAGGACAACAATTTGTGGATCACACAAAGTGTTGTACTGCTTGGGATTTGAACCCACTTGCCACTGAAACCACTAGGCCAACTGTGCAGTCAAATAGCACTTATTTTTCTGTTCTGGCTTTTGACATGGCTTGCGTAATATTAATTTTGCACTAATTAGTGCTGTTATTGTACGGTTATGGTTACTGCTTATGAAACTTAGGTAACGTACCTTATATTTTGATTTCTTTGCGTCACTCAGATGTAAGTATTTTCTTAAATATTCATTAGTTATTTTATGAAGTTTGCTAAAGTTTTCAAGTAATTTGCCGTTTAAATATATCCAATGTCTTTCAACTACTTTGTCTGTTTTACCAATGTATGCTTTTATTTTGTATTGATTCTTTTCAATCTGCAATTCTTGTACCTCACTTTGATTGATATCAAAAAGTGTTGACAAAGTTTGATAAATATTTCGTTTTTTATGAATTTTGAAAATTATTTCATTTTTTGAGTCGTCTCTTAAACTCAGTGATATGTTGTTATGAACGATAGAAAGCTGCTCTAAGAATGATTTGATTTTTTGCAAATCATTCAGTGGATCTATTGCTCGCTTTTGGATGTTTAAATTGTAAAGGAATCCTTTGACGTCTACCTGTAACCAACAAACACGTTAAAGTTATTTTAATTTCTATTCTGAAACGTTATGTTCATTACCTTAATAAAAACTAAAAACCAACTACGATAAAAAACGACGCTAAAAAAAGCTGGAAATTACACGTTACACGTTAATAACGCGTAACTACGGCTTTTCAAACTTGTTTCCTGCTTTTTCAGCGTCGTTTTTTGTCGTAATTGGGTTTTAATTTTTACTTTTTTTTACTTTAAATGTTTTGGTGCCTCTATAATATTAATTTCTTTGCAAAGTATATTTTAAATAGGTACCATAGAAATATCACAATTATCGAATAAATACGGACAAAGTCTCAAGAAAATGCTAATAATACATATATTTTTGAAATATACAAGTAACGGCCTTTCGTATGATACCAAACGCGGCATATTTATCTTATTTTTTTTAAATACAGTACTTTACGTCGGCTAGAGGGCGCCACATTAGATTTAGTGACACGTCATATAGCCTATAACCAGCGGACGATCAAGACGCTTTTGATAATACCTTATTTGTCTAATTCTGACTAGTAGTTTAGAAATAATGAAGGAACAAACAACCATACCATAGAAATACCACACTTATCGAATAAATACGGACAAAGTCACGAGCAACTGCTAATAATATATGTATTTTTGAAATGTACAAGTAACGTCCTTTCCAATGATACCAAACACGACAAATTTATCTAAAATTATTTTTTTAATATAGTTATTTATGTCGGCTAGAGGGCGCCACATTTCATTTAGTGACACGTCATATAGTCTATAACCAGAGGACGATCAAGATGCTTCTAACGACACCTGATTTGTCCAGTTCTAATGAGTAGTTAAGGAGCTATGAGGGAACAAATGAACATAAATACATACATACACAGCCTGTCAAAATCATAACGCTTCTTTGGCTTTGCTGTATTCGGGTAAAAACTATATATATATATAATATATAGATAGGATAGATAGGATGCAGAGATTGTAAATATATTGCTTTTGCAAGCATATTTTAAGAATATGAGCTGTGCAAGTTTATGTCATGAAAATAAAATAAAGGAGGAAATTTCGTCCGGTTAATTCCATTTTCACAATTATGTTACACTAGCTGTTGCCCGCGGCTCCGCCCCCGTGTATGTCGGTTATTGTTGCAAATAGTAGCCTATGTGTCATTCTGATGTACCTATAAACTATATTACTGTAATTTTTATACATTGTGTAGCTTTGTAAGTAATACAAACACATATGATCCAAATATAAAATAGTTCGTTTATTTATAGAACAAAAATTAGGCCTACAATACCCTTAGTTTTATCCTTAATAGAAGTTTTAATCATTACATCAGATAAAATCATAAATTACTAATTACTTACTGTTGTTCCTTTTGAAGGGCGTGTTGTCATTTTTACCAGATGTTTTCTTTTATTTTCACGAAATGACTGCGACCACGTCGCTTCTCCATCTTTATACCTAGATATTATACTTACAGTTTGTGATATATCTATAAGGTTTGTTAAAAATTCTCCGCGAAACCCATAGTATTTTGGCATTGATTTTAATGTTGCCATGTCTGTAACCTTACTGGTCATATAACGTTTACCGATTGATTTGAAATCACTTTTCATTATACCACATCCATTATCAATAACTTGCATCTTGTTTTCTTGGATATTTATTCTTATCGCAATTGATGTAGATTCTGCATCTAATGAGTTGTATACCTAAAATTATATAAAAATATAATAGTATGAATAGGTCTAATGGAGACCCCTCCGTACTTTGGACAATCTGTGGCAATCGTCATGTGGAACTTCAACTAATTCCTAAAAACTGTCTATCTACAGAACCTTGATATCGCCTATAGTAAGCTTCGGGTTATAGAAGTCTCATGCCATACGCCTCCATGTACCTACTGACTGAAATTCGACCCCAACCAAGTTAAAGAAAAGACTTAATTAGTAAGTTAAGATTTTGTTATATATGTTATAGAAAATGCCTAGCTGCAAAGCTTCTGTCAACAGCTATTGTAAGTTGGTGGTACGTACTACCCCTCGGAACTATCTGCGCTCCTGGCTGGAATGCGCTTTAACTCTCCTCTCGTGCGATGATGCGTGGGAAAGCGAGAGGTGAAGCAGGTGCCCAGATATTTCCGACGGGTAGAACATAAATATCTAATTACTAGCTGTGCCCGCTACTTCGTAACGTAAACGTAAACGTCATATTTGGGTTGTCAAGTTATTTTAAATTTTTACCGTTTAAACCTTCCCTGAACTACGACAAACGTTTCAAAACCAAAATCAGCTAAATCGGCCCAGCCGTTCTTGAGTTTTAGCGAGACAAACGAACAACAATTGATTTTTATACATAAGAAGATAATACTATAATTTATATAATTATTTTTAAACAGGTTTTACATTTTTATAACGATATCAGGAACAGAAATTAAGAATGTTTACAAAAATAAAATTGGCACTCACTAATTCCGCAATAGCTGTTTTGTAGTTATTTATTTGCGCTGATGCACATAATATTGAGCGGACATCATTTGACAACGGCTTCAAAGTCATTTTTACATTTTAAAACTTAAAATTAAAGCAAAACTATTTTTGACATACATTAATTACAGTCAAAAACAATACAATGTTAATTAAAATTTTGAATTAGGAAGGCTACAACGTCAAGTTTTTTTTTAAGAAAACCATAATACCTCTTTTGACATTTTTAAAACTTTCATTATTAAAGCATGTAGATACTTTTTGCGGTACTTGTATTAATAGAGGTCAGTATTTTTGCGAGACTAAATACTTTATGGTGTCGCACTCGCATGCGATGACAAACAATGTTTTGGTAGATCTTTCTTTGCACGTAGAACAAACTACTATTTGTCCCCGCCTGCAGCACCATTAAGTATTTAATTTGACTATTTAAAATATAATTATAAACATAGAACATTTACCGTGGGAGATCCACGATTCGGCATGCATGGCCGTGACGCTTGCGCTGTGTTTCACCGAGTGATTCCAGGGATTACCCGGAACAAACAGACAAGACAGACAGACAGACAGACAGACAGACCGACAGACAGACAGACAGACAAAAAAATTATTAACTACATTTTTGGTATATGCACCGTGTATACATACATTTGCATTTAGTAAAAAGCGGTTATTTTAATATTACAAACAGACACTCCAATTTTATTTATTTGTAGTATAGATTTCCTTTTTAAGCAGAAAATCTACGCTTTGTCTAAAACAAAAGTACATTTTTCACTGTATCGAGATGTTCTACATATTATGAGGATTCTTATATTGGTTATTTATTGCTAGTAAACAATGGAGAACGGTTAATTCCTTGAAAACTACATTTTAATGAACGGGAATCGATTTGTATTTAGCCCTGAACTCTGATCGAAAATATTGGTACACCGATAAGGCTTGAAGTGTTGAATCGCGAGTAGTCGTTTACGGGCCCTCATATGATTGACCGTATGGTGTTTTTATAGAGAAATAAACGAAATAAGTTATAAAACAAACCGGTACTAACATTTTTTAGTTCTGAACTGTTCGTATTATCGGCTATCGCTAGCGGTGTTATAAAAATAAATTGTGTTTTTAGACGTCAACAACCGTTAAGCCTCTTAAATTTTATCATGATTTTTTTAAGATACAGTGTAAATTACTTAACAATGTTAGTTTGATAGTTATCTTAACTTAACAATTATGAGTGATTTTATTGAAAAGGAGATATTGTTATTTTGGGAATACGTCAAGAGGTGAGTATACAAAATTTTCACAATCTGAGCTTATGATAGTTCGTAGACATTTAACATACATACTAACATATAAGCTTAAGCTTAAGCTTAAGATCTAAAGTACTCCATTATATGTAGTTTGGATATTTGAGTTCAACTTTATAAAAGGTTTCATGTTTGCTGTCATAAAATGCTATTAGAAAATTACAATAACAGCTCTGATAATTTCAGTGATACCAAAATGGCTCATATAATGCATTTTCGCCGAACTATTGTAAACTTATCAGCACAGCGGATATTATCTCATTGGAAAAAACGTAATGCATTCTTTTGAGATATGACTCAATATGAGTCGTAGTCAGAAGAATGTATGAAATAGTTGTCTGATTTAAGATATACATAATATATAATACATATGATAATACTGTATATTATGCTTAATTTTGTGCTCAAGATAATGTGACTCACTTGGAAGAATGAATTGCGACCTTATCTTACACACAAATATTTTTTTATCTTTGAAAAAAAATGATAAAAGAAATTGAAAAAAACGAAAGAAAGTTAACATGAACGAAACTTAGGATGTGTTTGAAATTTCAAATGTTAATTAAGTTTATTCTTAGCCTTTATAAAAAAAAACAACCATAAAACTATCAAATGTTTAGATTTTTTTAAATGTCCACAATATAAGAGTCACTGATTGGAATTAAAATATATTAACACTAGCTGTTGCCCGCGGCTCCGCCCGTGTGTATGTCGATAATCGCAGCAAATAGTACCCTGTGTTATTCCGATATATCTATACTAATATATAAAACTGAAGAGTTTGTTTGTTTCTTTGTTTGTTTGTTTGTTTGAACACGCTAATCTCAGGAATCGCTGGTCCGATTTGAAAAATTCTTTCGGTGTTGGATAGTCCATTTATCGAGGAAGGCTATAGGGTATATATCATCACGCTACTACTAATAGGAGCGGAACCACAATAAAGAATGTTTCTAAAACGGGGGAAATTTTCACGCTACGGGCAATATAAGGCGCAAACGAGGTTGCGTGGGTCGGCTAGTAAGCTATATTACTGTAAAGTTTCATCCAAATTGCTCAAGCCGTTTTCGCGTGAAGAAGTAACAAACATACACACTCACAAAATTTCGCCTTTATATATTAGTGTGAAGTGTGATTAACAAGAAAAATGTTAAATAACTATAACCCGACTAATTAAAAACTATTACGATAAAATTTATAAAGCCCTTGTCACCCGGGCCATTATTTCAAGTCTATTTACACCTTATTCATTAAAATCAGGCCTTCCTTTTAGCTTCGCCGTAGTCGTAGAAAATAAAAGTATGTTAAATTGTAAATTACTAGAAGACCCACGCAACCTCGTTTGCGTCTTCTATTGCCCGTAGCGTGATAATTTTCCCCCGTTTTCGAAACATTTTTCATTGCTGCTCCGTTCCTATTGGTCCTAGCGTGATGATATATAGCCTATAGCCTTCCTCTATAAATGGGCTTTCTAAAACTGAAAGAATTTTTCAAATCGGACCAGCGGTTCCTGAGATTAGCGTGTTCAAACAAACAAACAAACAAATAAACAAACAAACAAACAAACTCTTCGGCTTTATATAATAGTATAGATTTAACAAATCATCATGAAATATGCACACCCTTTATCAAAAACACTGAAAGACATGGAGTAACTTTCATTCAGAAGAAAAACTCGGGAAAACCTGAATGACACTAAAATAAGTTTCACGTGAACGAAGTTTTAGTCATTGTTATAAAATATTATTATTTACAAATAATAATAAAGGAAATGAATATAACCTAGCTTCACTTAAAAAAGATTGACTGCTTTTTGAAATTCTCGACATCGTTCTTATAATTCTAGGAGATGTCATCATCATTATCAACAACCCATAACGTCCCACTGCTGGGCTCGGGTTTCCTCTCAGAAGAGGGTTAAGGCCATACGTCCCGATGCTGGCCGAGCGCGGGTTGGGGTCAGGCTAGACAACGTTGTGGCTACGTAATCTTGCCGTTGGATGTTTTCAAGCCGCCCAAACGCCTTCAACAGATGTTATCATCTCTTATCAATTTAATAAATCAATTCCTGATATTGTCATACTTTATTAAACTCATTCATACATAATACATGTATTTTCAATGGTAACATACACATTGAAGCTACTTTGGATACACACTCACGTATCGATAAATCTAAACTGGGTCACCAATATGTCAAACAGAACAAAGTAAGCCGATGGAGAACTGTTGAATATTTAATAGGAGTTCGACAACTTTGTGACTATTCGACTACATAAAGTTGAGCCTTTTTGTATAGTTTTCACAAATCGTTAAATTGATTTGCGGACAGGCTTAATCGTATAATTCGTAAAACAATTTGGAGATCATACAGACAAGTGTTGTCCCAACTTGGGGTCAATCACAACACACAGTACAGTACACAGTAAAGTCTAAGCCATTTATCATAATTTTATGACAAATAATTCCATTTATCATAATGTTATTTTATGTTTTAAAGCTAGTTTTATAGGTGGGTTTATTTGTTAATTCATATCCTTCTGCAACGGCTTTCCGAAAGTTCCTGGTCACCAGGTCATAGGACAATCTTTTGTTAGTCTTACCCACGCTGCGTTTTCTGGTACGCAGTCGTCACTCCAGTACATTACTGACCCATCTGTCATCCTTTCTGTGAGAAATGTGCCCCATTAAATTGACGGGGTAGTGGAAGTTGTTAATTGTTCTTGAGTCCACAACTCTTGGCTACTGCGCCAAGTGTTGTATATTCCAGCAATTAATGATAAGGATTAATAATAATTTTAACAAAAAAATGTATTGCTAGTAACATGTCGTAAGATAAAAATTGGTTCTAAATGTTTTTAAGACTAACGAAAAGCATAACGAAATATATCTAAAGCTTAGTAGAAACCAGTGAATCATTCTCTACACACTTGCATTTAGACCTATGATAAGAAGTGCGCAAAGAATTTAGAAAAAATAACCAACATTCCAATGTTTTGACAAAACGTTATCTTTGGGTCCAACTAACTGATTGTTGCGAAACAACGGGAAGATATCGGTAATTGTATGGGGTAAGCTGTCATAGAAATGGGTATATAAATAGTGGAAACCAGGAACGAGCGACATCAGTTCTCTCGGAGTCTTCATTTGGAAGAGAGTAATATATTTAAGATTTAAAGGTAAGGTATACTTATTTTTAAAAGAAGGTGTGTTTATAATTACAAAAATATAACGAAACTATTCATAATATTTCGTAACTTTTCAGATGTTAAGAATTGTGACAATTATATTGGCTTTAGCCACAACTGGATATGCAGCCGAAATATCATCATCTTATGATTCGTTAGTAGAAAGGACTAATGCTATGTTGAAGCCTGAAGCAATAAAAACCCACCCCATAAAAGAAGTCAGATCTGACATGGCACATCCAATCTACAGGGCTGAAGAAATGAAGAATCTAGGAAGAGCTATAATTGAACCAGTTAGGCCCGATGGTCCAGTTATTAAATACGATGGCATGCTTTCCGATCAACCCGCACCTTCAACTGAAATTAACAGAGTGGTAAGTATTAATATAGCAAGGTAGTAGAGCCACGCTGATTTCAGCACGAACGGGCCGGCTCGTCTGGGGCGGTACGGGGCTATGTTTCGTTGGTGAGTGCGAGACCGGAGGCTCAATGATGCAGTAGCATCACTAGGTCGCCATGGTGTGGGTCACGATGCTGCGTTGTTGCATTGTCTTCATTCGCAATGAGTATGATGATCACCACTTTTGCATACTGCTTATGCTTAGTAGAATTATCTTGGCAGGGCCAAACATAAAGAAAAATAGTTACTAGGTATATGTTTTGTTGTGGCACATTTTGGTTGCAGTATTGAGAAATGAGGAAAAAAACTCACACGCAAGTTCGATGAAAACAATTTTTGAAGCGTACACAAAGCAATTTAATATCTAAGTATGTATATATATTGCCATGTATAATTTAGAGTATTAATATTTTATAGGATACTTGTGAAATGGACGACTCATAAACATTTTTGTAAAAATATGATTGCTTTTAGGACGAAGGGGGAATCCTTGGAAATGGTTATATACCAAATACACACGACGTGGCGTACCCTGATATACCGTATGCTCCAGGCTACTTTTACGATGCTGCATACTCAGCACCAAATAAGTAAGTAGACGTTTATTATTTACTAGCTGCTGCCCGCGGCTCCGCCCGCGTGTATGTCGGTTATCGTGGCAAATAGTAGTCTATGTGTTATTCTGATGTATAAGTTAAATTCCTCTAGTGTCATTCAAATCCGTTCAGTAGTTTTTGCGTGCAATTTCACTGATATGTCCACATATTGTGACAGTGTTACCTTTATTTAAAGAGCTTCGCTGTATACTATGTTATGTGTAATGCCATTGGAACAATATACGAACATATTAGCATTGTCGCTCACCCTCGAAAGAGCCACATAGAGCTTTCCGTTGCTGAAACAGTTCGTCTATGCCTGCGGTGCGCAACGTCTGACCTTAGTCTTGTTTATCGTCATCGCAAAGCATAGACTCACAGACTCACCAAAAACTGCACGCGTTTAAAGAGGAAAGGGAAATAAACTATGGATTGGGGTCATCCTTTAAGATAATAGTCTAAAAAGACATATTTCACTATAAATCAAACAAAATAATTTAAGTTTCTCGCAGATTGCACGAAATAAAACTAACAGTTTTTTTTAAATTTTGTCTTCGACATAAACGTCTTGTGATTGGTTGCAACTCTGGTGACGTCACATGCTAATAAACGAAAGATTCCTCTATTGAATATTGTTTGCGTTTTATGTTTTCGGAGTGGTAATAATCGATCTGTGAGCTATTTCTGCAGGACTTTTTTAAATAAACTATTTAATAAGTGGTTCGAAACAAAAAGGAACCAAATTATGTGTGTGCCGATAACATCAACCTACATAAGATAGACGCTTTTATGGTTGCACTTTTCTATCTATACAAATAAATAAAATTGGAGTGTGTTTGAATATTAAAATAACCGCTTTTTACTAAATGCCTATGTATATATATACACAGTACATATACCAAAAATGTAGTTAAAAATGTTTTTGTCTGTCTGTTTGCTTCTTCCGGGTAATCTCTGGAACGGCTGGACGGATTTTGACGGAACTTTCACTGGCAGGTAGCTGATGATCCAGGAAGTAACTGAGGCTACTTTTTTTAGACTTACTTTATCCCGCGGCGTTACTCGTGGTACAACAATAACTGCGGGTAACACCGCGGGGTTCAGCTAGTACATAATAATAACATTGATAACTATGCTGCAGAACTGAAAAATGTTAAAGCAGCTGTGTTGCACTTGCATAAGTACAACATAAAAATTGTTTCTGTAATAACCTCTGGAAAAAATTCATTCATTATTTTTGTAAAATCTAATTTACTTTATGTAGGTAGGTATATCTCAATGCTTTTAGGTTACATTTTGAAATAGTACAAAGCGTGGTATTTAAAGATGTTATCTGACCCGACGAACTTCGTACCACCATATTTTTCTTTCGTTACCAGCTACCCATGAGTAAGGTGTAGTCACGGACTAAAAAACCTTTTTTCTTTATATTTTATTTTTTCTTGTACACACACCTTGTCCTAAGAATAACTAACACATAAAAAAAAATAATTTGGTGTAGCCGATCGAAAGTTACGCGCATACATACATTTCGGCGTAACGCCGCGGGACAAAGTTAGTCTAAATAAAGTGGCCTAAGTTACTCCCTGGATCATCAGCTACCTGCCAGTGAAAGTCCCGTCAAAATCGGTCCAGCCGTTCCAGAGAATACCCGGAACAAACAGACAAACAGACAGACTGACAAAAAAATTTTTAACTAAATTTTTGGTATATGTACCGTGTATACATACATATGCATTTAGTAAAAAGCGGTTATTTTGATATTACAAAGAGACACTCCAATTTTATTTATTTGTACCTATAGATGTATAGATTTGTTCACTGTGGCACTACAAACCATTTATTCGACATTTTAATTAATATAAAATTGGAGAAAACTGATAAAATTAACTTAAACCGCGCTGTTTTGTTTTGTTGTGGCTAGAGTGTGACGTCACGCGTCTCATGTGACCAGCGCCATTACAGAAATATCGTTTTTGGTTGTCAAGCTTGAACTTTATCTTTAATTTAAATTCATAATTAATCATAATACAGTAGAAATTCTGCAAAAAATTTGATTCGGTAAGTAGTCGTTTCACCACCCGATGAATGAAGCAATATTCTGTACTTTGACCAGGCAGGCATGCGACATAATAATTATCTTATTGTTTAAAGCTGTGCCGTCCGCGTGGATCTCCTTTTACAATAATGTTTTTTTTTTTAACTATAGACTATTAAAGTACAATTTAATAAATAAATATGACGCTGCCTTTTAAAAATCTATTTAAGACCGAAGAGTAATTTTTACTACATCGCATCGTCACTACACTTGTTCAAAGTGGACGCTTCCGGTACGTACCTATGCATAAAGATTTGTGGAACTACTGACCCAGGAAAAAGCGACGTACAACTGCCCATGTGAAAAACATCTGAGACTAAGATCTACTCCAGCAACACGGAAAGTCTGAAGATGAGATTTATTAATTGTCATTGCATAAATTTACTTATTTGAAATTATACTTATTAATTTTACAACTATAAATATACAGAAAAGAAGGAGAAACAAACAAAAACACTAAACAAACTAATTATATTATTATCTAATACCTACTTTAAACTGATATCTAAAAACTACGTCTTATGTATTTTTTAAATCTAAAACGCGCTTATTCCCAGTCAATAAGAACCACGTTCGTTCGCATTAACAGTGACAATTCGAGTGAAGTCACCGCGTGAGCGCTCCCGCCTTTTTGTAGATTCAGCGGATGGCCGTTTCGCGTGTTAAAGAAAAATCAACCGTAATGTCGTACTTATACTGGTGCGGCGAGATTTGGCAGTTTTATTTCATCTATATCTTGTGTGTTTATTAATTATAATTTTATTATTCTATATATTTTATTAAAAAAGATATTTAAGTGTATAGTGATAAGGATATATCCATGTGAAATACAATATATTTAAGTATTTAATACACCTTGAAGAAATGCCTAACGCTTAAACACGTTATTGTGGCTAATTTATAAAAGATAGAAATATACTATCGAGGACTTTTTTGTAGATCTTTTGAAGACCATCATCTTTGTAATACATATTTTTGGTGTATGATCAACGTATGCGAGGATAAGAGCTCGAAAGCGAAAATTTTCATCCGACTTACTTCAAATTTATCGTCACTGCTCAGCTCCTATGCATCTTAGCGTTATGTTATATAGCCTATAACCTGCCCAGGAGTATGGACTATAATCGTACAAAGTTTGGTTAAAATCCCTTCAGTAGTTTTTGATCCATGCGTGCACATACAGACAGACAGACAGACAGACAGACAGACAGACAGACAGACAGACAAAAAACTTACTGATTACATTTTTGGCATCAGTATCGATAACCATTCATCCCCCAATAATAATTTTTAATATATATTCAATGTACAGAATTGACCTCTCTACAGTTTTATTATAAGTATAAGTATAGATAGTATAATTTTGCCTAAAAAATATAGAGGTTGAAGATAGAAATGAATATTTCAATGGGTAGGGATATCTTAGGTATATTGTCATTACCAGACTTTTCGAACAAATTGCGTCGAAAAGACAAAAAATTTGAGGATTTAATATCCATTTGTAATACATGACACATTAACATAGTTTCTTTTTAACTGTATCGTTTATATTTGTTACAGTTACGACACATATGGAATGAACCCATATCTAATGGAGCCTGATACGTCTGCTTTAGGTCTGCTGTGGAGTCAAGTACCTGATGGAAGAGTAAGTATTATCTCATTTATAGATATTCTTATTTCTTATATCTTACACCATACTGTGTGTTGTGAGTAGTTTGCTACTATGATCGTTTAAAGCCATGTATGCAGTAGAACCATACGAGTACCGCAGAGACGTATTTCCCAATTTTTATGTAATATGGTTCGGTAACTTCGTGTGACTTATGAGAAATTGACGAATTTAATTGAAATTAATTTTTTAATGACCTATGAAATTTTTGTCTGATGCCTAATGAGTTATAAATATGTATTATGTGGAATCCTTTGTGTCCTTAGCTTCTTTGTCGACCCAAAAAATATATTGGTTATTTCGTAAAATGCCCATCAACAGTTCTTAACTGCATTATGTACATACAAAACTCTTAATTCTTCGCACGAACGATTAGTTTTATTAAAAACTAGCTGTGTAGCGGTGTTACCCGCGGTTATCGTCGTATAACCGTCGTATCGCGAGTAACGCCGTGGGACAAAGATAATCTAAAAAAAGTAGCCTAAGTTACATCCTGGATCATCAGCTACCTGCCAGTGAAAGTCCCGTCAAAATCCGCCCAGCCGTTCCAGAGATTTCCCGGAACAAACAGACAGACAAAATTTTTTTTACCTACTTTGGTATATGTAGCGTATATGCATACATATGCATTTAGTAAAAAGCAATTATTTTAATATTAGAAACAGACACTCCAATTTTATTTATTTGTATAGATGAGATGGAGATGAGATAGAAGAGGTTGATAGCGACACCAAGAAAATCGTTTTACTCTAGGTAGATCTAAGATAAGAACTGTACACGAGGACTGTACTTTGCCCCTACACCTTAAATTATTTATACAAAACGAAGATAAATTGTTTTTTTATGTCTTCAAGTAAATGCTACTCGGAAATCCTTTAGAATTGTTGCGTTACTTATATTTTGTTTTTTTCAGACTCTAGTAAACTACGCAGGCCGTACCATCCTGTGGATCTTCAACAGTGTTTTTGTTCTTTTCCTTGGCTCGTTGCTCACTGTCGGTGTCTGCTCTTACACGAATCTGTGCACTATCGCTTTCCACGGAGTTGGGCCTATTCATGAAGAAATGAGAGCTCTTATGAGCCCAGATAGGCTAGAAAAGATAAGCCACGCTGCTGATTTTGTTAAGACTGCTATCGACAAGTACCAAAAAATTCAAAAAGTAGCAGATGAGATGCC
Organism: Spilosoma lubricipeda; assembly: GCA_905220595.1. Classification (NCBI taxonomy): domain Eukaryota; kingdom Metazoa; phylum Arthropoda; class Insecta; order Lepidoptera; family Erebidae; genus Spilosoma; species Spilosoma lubricipeda. The sequence goes on along the minus strand of HG992285.1, from coordinate 8,459,986 downwards.
TTCTACGAGGAAACGACGATCTTTTTTTAAATACTAAATTAAATTATATATAAATACTTTTTTTATTTTTTAAATATCATTTCCAATATTTTATTTGGTAATTAGCTTGAGAATACTTTTCATCGTCAATTTGCTTTTCAAATAATGGATTAAAATGAATACCTACATAAAACTCAACTATTATGCGACTTTTCTGAAAGACAATCCATGACTCATTTTTTATATATAGAACATTAAGCCGAGTCTCCACCGAACAAAAGTTGGCAACTTTTGTGTTGTCAACACGCGTTGGTGACAAATGTTTCTGTAATTTCCATATGTGGGCAACAAAAATTATCAACAAATGTTAGGAACCGTGTTTCTGTTTTTGGCGGTAAGCATCAAAAGAAAACGCTTGTTGCAGATATTTATCGGCTCTGTGGAGACGCTTCGTTGTAATGTTTTTTAAATTGTTGGCGATTTGGTGTAGACACAATGGAAACAAAAGTTGGCGATTTTCTGAAGAGTTGCAAACAGTTAGAAACACTAAAATTGCCAACAATTTCGGTGGAGGCGCGCCTTCATACAGCATTTTAATTATTAGAAAACTTGCGAATTTTGTGAAATTCGAATATTGTTTGATTGGTCCATTAACTCTAGATACAATGATTCAGTTTTGGTTTACTTTTATATATGACTAGCTGTTACCCGCCACTTTGCTCGCGTGGAAGTTTATTAAATGTATTTATTAAAAACTGCGTAAAAGTATGTATGAATACTTTTAAATGTATTTATTTATTTTTGATCAATAGCCATTTTAAAAGAACTTTCGTACCATACAAACATTCGACCATTATTTTAACCCCTTTGTTCTGATTTAAGTATTCATCTATTTGTAATCAGAAACATAAAGACGAAAGTATTTAGGCTGCTAAATTAAAAAAATGACGGACTTCCAAACTAATCTATATATGAAATGTCAATGCCTATTTCTCCCCTTAGGAGTAGAATACAAATAAATAAATAAATAAATATAAATATTTCGGACATCTAAACACACAACGCCATCTAGTCCCAAGCTTAGCAGAGCTTGTGTTATGGGTACTAGACAACTGATACAATTACATATATATATTATTTTTTTGTAAATACATAGATATAACATATAGATAGAACACACCCAAACTCTGAAACAAATATTTGTAGATCATACAAACATTTGGTCCGACCCGGGAATCGAACCCGAGACCTCATGAACGGCAGTCGCTCACGCCAACCGCGAGACCAACGAGGCAGTCCATATCCAGTCCAGTTTATATCCAGAAACGCTTAAATACGTTTCTACTCGTTTTTAATCAATAGCCCAAAAATATAGTTTCATGTTTCGAACTTAAAAAATGACGAACTTCCATACAAACTTTTAACCCCTATTTCACCCCCTTAGGGGTAGAATATCCAGAAACACTTAAATACGTCTCTTCTCTTTTTAAATCAGTAGCACATAAATAAAGTTTCATGTTGCGAACTTCAAAAATAACGGACTTCCAGACTAATCTATGTACGAAATGTCAATCCCTATTTCACCCCTTAGAGGTAGAATATTCAGAAAGGCTGAAATACGTATTTACTCATTTTTAATCAGCAGCCCAAAAATTAAGTTTCAAATTTCTAACTTAAAAAAAGTGACGAACTTTTTTACATTGCTAATTTGTACGTAATGCGAAACTTCAAGTTACTTCATTTGGTTTAGACGGTTTCATTAAACTAAGAGTACCAAAAAATTCTTGCACTTATTATCTCACCAATTTTTGAACTCGGTTCCGCACGAGTGTATGTCGGCAATCGTGATAAAAAGTAAATTTTCATTTAAATCCGTTCAGTAGTTTTTGCGTAAAAGAGTAACAACCATCCCAAAATCCATACATCCTTACAAACGTATGCATTTTAAATAGTAAAAGGAAGTAGCATAGGAGTAGTCGTATGCGATACCTCTTTCTAGCGTAATTGAGTAAAAAACCGACTTCAAGGTTCGACTCGATTTCTCTTGGATGCCATCATCAGATATTGATGTCCTAATATAATGGATCCTCTTATGTCCTATAATGGTACCACCGTTAGGACATCTCCTTTCCATTAAAAAAAGAATCATCAAAATCGGTTCATAAACGACGAACTTATCCCCGAACACATATAAAAAAAATAAAAAAATATACGGTCGAATTGAGAAACCTCCTCCTTTTTTTGAAGTCGGTTAAAAACTGATTCTGTATTAACCGTTACTTATTTTTAAAGATGATTCTAGGTGCATCGATAGCTCTGTTTACCTTATATATGAAGTCATGCGCAAACGTAATGTACAATACACAGATTATGAAGAGGCGCATTACCTTGTCTAGTTAAACAGTCATGGTTTTTAATAATAACTCAACAAGAATGTATTGTCATGTGACGTTTTACTTTTATACTACTACTATATGATTTTGACAAATAAAATTACACAAATGCAATTGTGCGTTATGTATTCGTTATATCATTATTACAGTTTTTATAGGTGATACAGCACTTACATTTTTTTTGCGATTGTGTATGCCTTTATTTAGAGTCATATATTTAAAACAATCAGTCATTTCAAAGAGTTTTATTGAGATTGTTTCGAGGGAAAGAAACTCTTTGTAAAATAGCGACCCGTTAGAACAGTGGTACTCAACCTGTACCTGTAGTAGTACCAACAAGGTGGTACCTTTTTTTTATACGGGCCACAAACACGTTTTAGTCATAGCGTCGCGGGCTACTAGCAGAACTTACTTAGGCTAAGCAGGGTAAACAAATAACATAATTCCTAATTAGCGACGAATGTACTTTAATAATAGAAAAAGACAAGAGGGTCGAAATTAAACAGATATAGGCGTGATTTTTAACTTAGTTTTAATTTATATATATTTTATTATGTTATTTATATGACTGAAACTAATGCTGAGATAGTAGTTGTTTCTAAATGCTTGGGATTTTCTACTATTAGTAGAAAGAAAAAGGCAGGCAGTAAAAAAAAAGTTTTTTTTGAGACCCTGGAATCTTCTTTGAAATTAGTTTAATAATGCAGTTATATAATTAGAATTTTTGGAATAGTTTTTCTCGGAAATATTGCTTTGATCCTCTGGAGTTGGAAAATTAGTATGGTACTTTGTTCTGTATTTCTATACAAAAATACTTTGCTTTTCTTCAAAAGCACACACTGTGTTGGCCATTTGGGAGACTAAATTGTTTTCTCCTTGTAAATTCCGAGTAAAGCTATTTAATTTTATTTATATTTTTATAGTGATATTACATAGAAAGACACACCACCATACATCACTTTGTTATTCCGGGTACACTTAATTATTATGCTCTAAAAATAGCATTATTTCATGACGTCAAGAAAAAAAGATTTCCAAAACTTTTCCTCTACTAAGCCATCGCACTGATGATGTATGTAAAAGAACGTCGTTGTATTCACTTCCTAGTTCTTCCAAAAGGCTATCGTTTTACCTACCTACCGCACAGTTTCTACGATGGTCGCGAAATTTAAATGGTTTACAATATGTTTGTAACTCCAACCACAAAGGCCGGGTGAACTGCATACGGCCCGCGGGACGCAGGATGAGTATGACTGCGTTAGAAGATTAGTATACTACCAAACTACCACAGACGAACTCAATTTTGTAAGTATTCAGAGTTTAATACTGAAGAGTTATTGCTATTTTTTTTTCAAGACATCTTTACTTATACTTTAGTTTTATTGTGAAGTGTTAGTGTGTTTTAGAGGAAGTCGGATACGATGCACGAGTTTCTATAGGTAAATAACACATACCCTCCATTACTCCAGGATGTCATTATTTATTACACTAGCTGACCCACGCAACGTCGTTTGCGCCTTATATTGCCCGTAGCGTGAAAATTTCCCCCGTTTTTGAAACATTCTTCATTGTTGCTCCGCTCCTATTAGTAGTAGCGTGATGATATATACCCTATAGCCTTCCTCGATAAATGGACTATCCTACACCGAAAGAATTTTTCAAATCGGACCAGCGGTTCCTGAGATTAGCGTGATCAAACAAACAAACAAACTCTTCAGCTTTATATATTATAGTATAGATATATGTCGGAGGAGTCGGGTTGATTGTTGTTTCTATGTATAACTTAATTTTGTTTGTTTACATTTTAATTACTTTTAAAATTCTTATTTTTATTTTATTTCATTTGTTACATTTTTCTATAACTTAAAAACCTTACTAATCTATTAAAAGTTGCAAATATTGTACTTTAAATACGACCAATCAGAGCAGAGCACGTGTCTCGAGCGCCATTTTTACTTTAGGGAGGCAGACAGTTTTTGCGGGACATAAAAGTGATAGCGACTGATCGAGTTGGATCTTTGAGAGTTAAAGTAAGAAGGGTGTCCTGAACCCGCTGCTCATTCTTAACTGTTAATTTCTATTCCTAAATAATTGTGTGATAAAATTGTTAAATTAAATTAAAATTGTAAAAACTGTGATCATTGTTTTGTGCTCGCATTTTACCCTAATGACGCCCGCTAAGCCCACAACCACTAACGACGATGTCAACGACTGTAATGCTTCTCCGAACTATATTATAATCAATAAAACGTATACTACTTTATTGAAAAGAAAAAGAATTTTCTAAGCATGTCTCACTGTCTGAGGGTATTCAGGTAACGTAAGTATTTAGATAAAAGGAAGTTCTCCACTGCGTTCCTCACCCTGATCTCTACTCTTAATTTCGTAGAGAATATGCTAGAAATAACTCTTGTAAACATCACTGGTATTATAAACAGACACGGCAGTGACTCAACCAGTTTAAACGCTCTTATCTTATCATGATACACAAGGAATTGACTGATGTCATGATTCACAATGTTGAGACATTTTGTTCTTAATAATAGTATTATCTTAAACAACTACTATATATCACCAAAACTGTGGAATATATAATAATCCTAATCATCTCAAAGATCTTTAAAGCGAACCCTGCATCACGCATTTATGTGATCGCTCAATATGAACCTTTCAGCCACAGCCAACCAGGCGTGATCGTATTGCTTCGGTAGATAATCCTCTGTTACTCTTTGTAATATTGGGAAGCAATCAATGATAGTCTTCACTGTATATAGTTACAGGTTTTTATTATTAACATACAAAAGTACTTTTAACATTGAGCGACGCGACGATACCGACGATGATGACAGTATATAATATTATTACTAGTGTTGCCACCTGACATCTCCCTTTTTTTTTTTTTTTTTTTTTTGAAGACAAGAGTAAGTACTTAATTTACTAATACTTTATTTAGACAGTGAATCATTCTCATTAGGATTCCATAGCCTTAAATATTAAAAAAAACAAAACGCAAGTGACAGTTTACTTGTCATTTCATTTTGACATTAGCATATATAGTGCCATTGTGTACAATTAAATTTTTTAAACAATGAATTTTACAATGCAAAATTAATCAAAATCACAACAGTATCTTACAGGTGGTTTTACAATACGACCTGAGCGAGTTGCTACTGGCAAATCTGGTAGGTTTTGAATAGGTATGTTACTTTCTAACTTAACACTAACATTTCCTTTGCTTTCAGGACAAACAGGCAATGGATTAGCAGGTTTGAGGATGTGCTCCCTATTTCTGCGGAATGTTCCCTCCGGGGAATTAACTATATATGTGCGAGGCTCATTGCAAGACTGAACAATTGTTCCCGGAATCCATACACCTTGTGGCTTGTGTTTATAGTAGACTTTATCACCTGCGTCCAACTGTGTTAAATTCTTGCTGTGTTTATTGTAATAAAGTGTTGAATAGTCTTTTTGTTTTTTAATACTAGATTTAAGCTCATCTAAATCAACAACTTTTGGCAATAAGTGATTTTCACTAACTGGTATTCTAGTGCGTAGACTTCTAGACATTGAGAGCTGTGATGGTGAGTATCCCGTTTTCTTTGGAGTGTTCCTATGCTGTAAAAGTGCCAAGTAGGGATCAGTATGGTCATCCTTACACTTATTGAGCATATTTTTAATAGTACCAATCGCTCTTTCGACCATGCCATTTGATCTACTTAAGTAAGGGCTAGAGGTAATATGATCAATACCCCAGCATTTTGAAAATTCATGGAACTCCTTGCTATTAAAAGGTGGACCATTATCCGAGATAAGGATACATGGTATTCCATGTCGAGCAAAAATAGATTTAAGATGTGTAATAACTATCTTTGAGGAGGACCCTGACGGTAGTAGTGCTAGTTCTACATATTTTGAGAAGTAGTCAACTACTAAAAGGTATTTTGTGTTGTTTTGTTCAAATATATCTACACCAACCTTGTTCCAGGGCAACAACTTATATTCATGGTGTATAATAGGTTGTTTAGTATTGTTTTTCCTATAAGTTAGGCATACATGACATTGGTTGATATATTTTTCAATATCAGTATTTAAATTAGGCCAGTAAACTTTATTTTTGGCTAAGCGTATACAGTTATTGATGCCTTGATGACCTTCATGAATTAACTTTAGAATACTATCTCTCATTGAATCTGGAATTACTATTTGATATGATTTGAATAAAATGTTATTTATCACATGAAGTTGATCTTTGAGTGTAAAGTATGGTTTGGCTGAGGTACTGACTGATCTTTTGTGCTCTGGCCAACCATGTTTACAGTAATAGATAACTTGGCTAAGAGTTGTGTCTTTTTTAGTTAATTGTTCAATTTCAGAAAGCTTTTCTTGACTAACCGACAAACCTGACAATATAAGGTTAATATGCAAATCTATATCCTGATCTAAATCTGTAAGTGCAGATTCTGGCAAGGCTGATCGAGACAATGTATCTGCTATATAGAGAAATTTGCCTGGCTTGTATAGAACATTAAGATCATATGGCTGTAAACGCATCATTATCCTTTGGAGTCTAGCCGGGATATCATAAAGTGATTTTTTAAACAAAGTAATGAGTGGCTTATGATCTGTTTCAACAGTAGTTTTCTTACCATATATATATTGATGGAATTTAGTGCATCCAAACAATATTGCTAGAAGTTCTTTTTCTATTTGTGAGTAGTTTTGTTGACACTTACTCAGAGAAGCTGATGCATAGCTAATGGGCTGCTTTTCATGAGACAGGACTGCACCCATAGCATCTTTAGAAGCATCTACAGACATAATAATTTCTTTATTAGGATTAAAGTATGTTAAGACCGGAGCTGTACTGATTATCTTTTTTATTTTTTTAAATTCTTTTTCATGTTGTTGTGACCACAACCAGACTGTATTTTTAGATAGGAGTGTTCTCATGTGACTGGTCTCCTGAGACAAGTTTTTTATAAATGGACCAAGATAGTTCACCATACCCATGAATCTTTGAAGTTCAGTGACAGAGGTAGGGCTGGACATTTGACAAATGGCCTCAACTTTTGACTGGTCTACATGGACTCCGTCTTTGCTAAAAATATGTCCTAAGTATCGGACTTCTTGTTGAAAAATGACAGACTTTTCTTTATTAAATCTAAGGTTTATTTGACATGCTCTTTCTAAAACTCGTTGTAGACGTTCATTATGCTCTTCAACAGTACGGCCATATATTAAAAAATCGTCCATCATAATTCTTACCCCATCTATGTCACTGAAGCGTTTCACCATTTCTCTGTGAAAGATTTCTGGGGCAGCATTGATCCCAAATGGTAAGCGTGTGAACCTAAAACGTCCATGAGGGGTTATGAATGTACATAGCTTTGAAGAAGCTTCTGACAATTTCAACATCCAGAATCCCTTATTGGCATCTAATGTTGTAAAGTATTGGGCACCTGAGAGGTCTGACTTGATTTCATCTAAGGTAGGAAACTGGTAATGAGACCTCATGATTGCCTGATTGAGTTTACGAGGATCTATACAGAGGCGTAACTTTCCATTCTTTTTGGAAGTAAGGACAATAGAACTTACCCATTCGGTGGGCTCTTCGACGCGACAGATGATATCATTTTTCTCCAGCTCCTCCAATTCCTTTTTTAGTTCTTTCTGTAGCTGAAATGGGACTCTTCGACATGCATCAATGGATGGAGTGACATCTGGCTTTAATGTAAGACTGCATTCAAAGTCTTTGATGCAACCTATACCTTGAAATAAATCTTTATACTTATCTAAAACAAAAGATTTAGGGCTGTTTGATAGTTCAAATGTGACATTGTTTACCTTTTTTATTAGGTTTAAGGACTGACATGTTTCCCTTCCTAGAATGTTAAGACATTTGAGATCAACAATGTGAAAATTAACTTTGAAGAAGTTATTTTTGTGACTGACTAATAGATCACATTGCCCTACTGTAGGGATTGTCTCTCCACTGAAAGTTGAAAGTTGATATTTACTTTTGGTAATGGTATGTAAGGGTATGTTGAGTGTGTGAAATGTGTGAATGGACATTATGTTTGTGTCTGCACCCGTGTCTAGCAAAAACTTTATGTTGTTATTGTTAATATTCAAATCTGCTTTCCATTGACCGTCCTTGTTATGTGACTTAATACAAAATACAGAACCTATAAAAATATTAAATGGCTCATCTTCATAAACAATATTTTCCTCAGACTGTACAACTTTAACACACTTATTTCTACACATTATAGCAAAATGATTATATTTCTGACAGATCTTACACTTAACACCCTTGGCAGGACATTTTGTTCGATGTACTTGTCCACATTTGTTACATATGTTTGAGTTGCTCCTGTTTCCTGAATGCAAATGTTGTTTATACTGCTGTCTCTTAAATCCAGACTGACTTTTGACTTGTCCGACAAATCCTGTTTCTTGTAGGACTTTTGCTTGGTTCCTAGTTACTTCCAGTTGTTTGGCTAACTCGACTGCTGAATCAAGTGTTTTTGGCTTTTCCATCAGGATTTTTTCCTTAATGTACTGGTTATCCGAATTTAAATTCCAGCTGAATATGTCTCTAACTAGGTTATCCTCTAGCTTATCTAGTTCGCACTGTCTGCTGATATTGCGTATATCGGTTATGTAATCGTCAATGCTTTCATTTACTCCTTGTTTCCTATTAAACAGCTTATGACGTTCCATTGTAATGTTTACTTTGGGCATAAAATACTGATTAAATTTCTTAACAAGATCATCAAAGGTTATTGTATCTATATCCAAGTTGAATGAATAAAAAATTGTTAATGCGTCAGTGCCTATGAAATGCAACAAGATGGCGACTTTTCGTTGATCGCTTTCCTTTTCTAAATTATTGGCTCGGAGATATATTTTGAGTTTTGTAAGCCAGTTTTTCCAATCTAGAGGCATATTTAGTGATTTCTCTAAAGGCTTTAGGCTGCCTATACCTGTATTTGACTTCGTTTCGCCCGACGGTGTCGACATATTGGAATGGTAGTCGCGATGCAATGTGACTGAATAGACGCGTACCTTGGTATTTGTGATCCAGTCGTCTGCGCATGGATTCACTTACCGCTGCTTTTTCTTCTGACACCATGTAATATTGGGAAGCAATCAATGATAGTCTTCACTGTATATAGTTACAGGTTTTTATTATTAACATACAAAAGTACTTTTAACATTGAGCGACGCGACGATACCGACGATGATGACAGTATATAATATTATTACTAGTGTTGCCACCTGACACTCTTGATCTCTTTTAAAACAAGCGTAAAAACAAAAAAGAGTAAAAACTAAAACCCAACTACGACAAAAAACAACGTTGAAAAAGCATGAAACAAGATTCAATAGCCGTAGTCACGCGTTGTCACTACGGCTTTTGAAACTTTTTTCATGCTTTTTCAGCGTTGTTTTTTGTCGTCGTTGAGTTTTAGTTTTTATTCTTTAAAATGTTTTGGTGCCTCTATAACATTAATTTCTTTCCAAAGTATATTTTAAATAGGTATATTTAATAGGTAGGAAAGTTCCGATTGTCGAATAAATACGGATAAAGTCACGAGAAAATGCTACTAATATATATTTTTTTGAAATGTACAAGTAACGCTCTTTCTAATGATACCAAACACGACATATTTATCTAAAATTTATTTTTTAATACACTACTTTATGTCGGCTAGAGGGCGCCACATTAGATATTGCGACACGTTATATAGCCTATAACCAGAAGACAATCATGACGCTTCTAACGGCACCTCATTTGACTAGTTCTAATGAGTAGTTAAGGAGCTATGAGGAACAAATGAACATACATACATACATACATAGCGTGTCAAAATCATAACCCTCCTTTGGCTTTGCCATAGTCGGGTAAACACTAAAAGGCAACTTTAGTTCACAGAAAATTATATATGAATATTTTTCAAAAACGTTGTCAAAGTTGTACCAAGTTCACAATAATAGCATAAACAAATATGTAATATCAAAAAAAAATCCATTTATTTATGTAAGCAGAGTGTTTTTCTATATCTCGAGTCCAGACGTTCTTGTCAATGCGTTCTTTAAATAGTAGACAAAGAAACAAAGGAATGTTTTCGTTGAAGGTCCCGTTTAATATACATATTTGTTAATGAGACAGAAGCGGTCGGTCAATGAAACATAAACGCAGACGGTGTGTCATTACCGCCTTATCTTCTATTTATATACTACTCGTGTATTGCCTGCAGAAGTCCTAACTTACTAACTGCAGTTTCATTTGTACTTTATTTGGAAACAGACTTATCTGTACAGTGTCAGTACTAATTATACAAATACCCTTATCAGTGGTTTTATCTTTACAAAAGCGTGGATCATAGCTGGTATTGTCACTATCGTGCGTGTGTTCGTGCATCTTAGACACGAAATGGGTAACTCGAAGAGTAAAAAAGTGAAAATTAGTGATGAACAGACGCAAAATGTTCAGAAAAATATAGAACCAAATAATGAAAGAATAAATTCGTTGAAAACTGAAATTCCCGATTCCTCAATGAATAAACCTGGAGAATATGAGAGTGGAGAGAATAAGGATCGTGATAATGCAAGCAGTGCCTCCACAGTGGAAGTACTCGATGACAAATGAACGGCAGTGATGTTTAGCCTCTCTAGTCTTACCTATTGTCCAGTCAAGTAATGTTATTATTAAGTTATTATTTAAAACGAAGTGCCAAATAAATATATGTTATTAGAGGTGTTTTGATTGTAATCAATTTGAAATCAAGTGAAAAATATTGTAAATAGGAAGATGGATTTGTGACAGAATCTGATAAGGTGTTTATGTGTGTGTCAGCGTATATTGGCTATCATATGAATTCTCTGTTATTGTAATTGAAATAAAATAGTTTTATTTAAAAACTGAATTATCATTAGTTTTTTTTGAATATGAATACTACGGTATAACGACAAGGTTTAAATTTAACCTTTAGTTAGGTATACTTCGAAATTGAACGGTACAAGGGGAATGATATCAAGGCCTAGAAGAAACCTGGTATTGAAAAATTCTTTCGTTACCTTTTATTACATTAATAGTGGAATAAAACTCCAAGTGAGTCAAAATTCAATCATGTATTTTAACAAGTTCCACCAAGTGCCGACAATCTAGTTCTAAGGTGTAAATTATATCTCGACCGAATGATATAGGTTATTGGAGATTTTTTTTATATACGGGTTTGCCAAACTAACTCTACTCTGTTTGATAGAAAGCGGATTCCAAGAATAGTGGTCATCATACTCGTTGCGAAAGAGACAATGCAATAATTTAGCACGGTGGCCCAGACTATGGCGGCCTATTGATATGCTTCTACATCATTGGACCTCCGGTTTCACACTCACCTCACCAACGAATCACGATGGCAGTTTTAAACCTTAGCCCCTTCCCCTTGCCTGTAGGGGTAGGAGCTCAAAGGGAAGCCGAATATTTGTGACCCTTGGGTTGTAGATATCCATGTGCTTCTTGAGTGAGATCAAGCGACCCGTTTATCCTATACCACAAAAATACAAATTAGTGCAATGTTTACACCGAAATGTGTTCTGACGTAGTTTAGGTAATAAAGTATTGAAAAATATTTGTCGGCTAATAAACATATTAGTCACTATCACTTTGTAATATTTGTAAGCCCGGCTTTGTTGGACAATATATTGTTTCATATGATTAAACAGATAACGGAACTGAGTACTATTCACAAGTGGTATTGACAAAATAAATATTTTGAAAGGAATAAAGTTTAAAAAGTGACTTAGTTTCGTCATCAATATGACTCAGTTGTTTTGTTTTTGAACACGCGACAACCTTGTGACGCGTATTCCCCTTGCAACGACCTACATATTGTATTGAATATATTACTACAGATAAAATACAATTTATTTACAGTCTGTTTACAATGGAGGCAGAACTAAATGTGTTAGAAAGGTTTTTTCATTGGAATTGCTACTTATTATAATACGATGACTGATTATTTTAATCTATGATAAATAATAATTCCATACCTTTATAGTCTAGTTCATATTCATTCAAGTATTTTTTCCTCTAAACTACATTAACTAGACGGACTTGCTCAATATATATATATATATTTGCATAGGTTGCAAACGAGCAGATGTATTACCTGATGGTAAGCGATTTCCGCCGCTCATAGACACCTGAAACACCAGAGGCGTCACAAGTGCGTTGCCGACTTTTGGGGATGGGGAAACGGATGTGGGAAGGGGTTGGAGTATGGGCCTCCGGTATCTTCACTCACTCGGTGAAACACAGTGCAAGCGCTATTACACCCCCGTTTTCTGTGAGGCCGTGGTATCACTACGGTCGAGACAGCCTATTCATGCCGAGCATGGCTCTCCCACGGTATCACTCTTCCAGCGAATTGGTTTTTATTGTGTAAGTATGTGATGACAACGCCAGATATTGGTTTTGAAACAATTTTGTTATATAGGACAAACAGGCTATTTCTAAAGAGATAAAATAAAATCCTAATGGGTGGAATACATACAATGTAAAAAAAAGTAAAACCTAAAACCCAACGACGTAAAAAAATGACGCTGAAAAAGTATGAAACCAGTTTGAAAAGCCGTTGTCACACATTGTTAAAGTGTTAGGGTACGTTTCTATGTACCATGTGACAGTACGAAACACGGTATATATTATAGTTAAGTGCCTTTCTCTCCTGCGGAACTGAAAGGCAACTTGTCCAACAGTAAGGAACCTAATCCTGGGTGTTCTTTGTGTTCATATCATGTATGTCAGTAAAGTCCCCCGAAACAGGATGTATATTCCTAATGCGTAACTTGTCAAAATAAATATCCATACTAACTACTATTATAAATTCGAAAGTAACTTTGCCTGCCTGTCTGTTACTCATACACGGCTAAACCGCTGCACCGATTTTAACGTTTGTCATGTAAATATTTTGATTCTTGAAGAAGGACATAGGCTACTTTCTACCGCAATAACCGACATAAAAGCGGGCCGAGTCGCGAGTAAAGCTAAAATTACTGTAAGATACAGATAATCATCGATAGCCATTTTGTATATTTTGTATTACAATTAAACATTATCATTTCCAAATAATATGAGATTGAAAACTTATCTATACAAATAAATAAAATTGGAGTGTCTGTTTGTAATATTGAAATAACCGCTTTTTACTAAATGCATATGTATGTATACACGGTACATATACCAAAAATGTAGTTAAAAAAATTTTTGTCTGTCTGTCTGTCTGTCTGTCTGTCTGTCTGTCTGTCTGTCTGTTTGTTCCGGGTAATCTCTGGAACGGCTGGACGGATTTTGACGGGACTTTCACTGGCAGGTAGCTGATGATCCGGGGAGTAACTTAGGCTACTTTTTTTAGACTAACTTTGTCCCGCGGCGTTACTCGCGGTACAAAAATAACCGCGGGTAACACCGCGGGGTTCAGCTAGTGTACCATATAGTCCATAACACATTAATAACACGTGACTACGGCATTTCATACTTGTTTCATGCTTTTGCTTTTCAGACTGCCTCGGTGGCGCAGTGGTAGCGTATGCGACTGCTGTTCTTGAGGTCTCGGGTTCGATTCCTGGGCCGGATCAAATCTATATCTATATTAATATATAAAGCTGGAGAGTTTGTTTGTTTGTTATTTTGTTTGTTTGTTTGTTTGAACACGCTAATCTCAGGAACCGCTGGTCCGATTTGAAAAATTCTTTCGGTGTTGGATAGTCCATTTATCGAGGAAGGCTATAGGTATATATCATCACGCTACTACTAATAGGAGCGGAGCAACAATCAAGAATGTTTAAAAAACGGGGGAAATTTTCACGCTACGGGGCAATATAAGGCGCAAACGACGTTGCGTGGGTCAGCTAGTTAATACTAAATTCATTTTATAGGTATTTATATTAAAGAACTAGTTTTTGCACGCGGCTTAGCTCACGCAGACTTTCATCCCCTAAGGGGGTAACCTTAGGGGAGGAAATTCAAAAATTCCTTTCTTAGTGATCACTTACGTTATATAAAGAACCTACATGCAAAATTTCAGGATTCTAGGTTTGGGCTGTGCGTTGATCTCTGGGTATGTCAGTGACCTTCCTCTTTTATATATATTGATCGATAGAATACTAGTTTAAAGGCGAATTCATTTCTTTTGTGACATAACTGCTTTACTTTTAATTGAAAGAGTATTTTTAGTGTGACCTTTTTAAGTTACAGCACAGATTAATAAAGTGTTACGGTAAAAAGTACCTACGTAATTAAAACCAAAGTATTATATTCGGTACAGACTTTGCAATCAGTGCCACATTACCGAATTAATCATTATATATTTAATCTATTTAAGCACAATGGCTTAAAATTGTATAATCTATTTTTAGCAGTTTTGATTAGTGGAGTTGAGTTTCAATATAATAACGCTTTCAGGATGCTGTTGGGACTGCCATGGCGTTGTAGCACGTCTGGTATGTTCGCGGAGGCTCGCATAGATTATTTCTACGCAATTATGCGAAAGAAAGTGGCCTCATTACTGCAGCGCCTGCATGGCGGTGACAACAGCATTCTGAAAATGATTGATGCCAGACCAGACTGCCCATTCCAGAAACACTGGGTTGAGACAATCACAGGTCTATATAAATAAAAAACTAAAGAAAGAAAAGGAAAAAGGGAAATGTAAATACTAATAATACTAACTTCTCAACTTAAGCACTAACACCAATTTACTAACATAAACATGGACATTGGTCTGAAATAAAAGGTTTATTATTATATTATTATTAGATACTTTGGTCTATTATCAAGTAGTTTTACATGCTTTATATTCAAATATAACTCTAGCAAACTAAGAAGGACTTTGACTTGAATATTTTATTTTCTAAGATTTTAAATTGCTAATAGCGTTATAAATACATGGTCTCAATAGAGTACTTTCATCAACATCCTATAACAGTCAACTGTTGGATTTAGGCTTCTCTGTAGAAAGAATATTTATGATGCGCTAAATTACTAGTTGTTGTCACTTTATCAGATATCTTTAATTACTAAGTTTATGGACTCTCTGTCTATGCGTTATACATATTTGCGCTTCATTTATATGACGCCTATATGACAAACAACACAACGCCATTATGAAGGCTGTCTATTAATTTAATAATCAGTTAAACCTCAACACTGTCTCTTCATGGTGCAGCACTTATACTGGCGTACCTCAGGGCGGCGTGCTATCTCCCTTACTTTTCTCCGTTTTTATTAACACCATCACTAATAATTTAACTTCTTCCTACCACCTTTATGCGGATGATCTCCAGATCTATACCACGGCACCACCGGCTAACCTGGCTGCTGCAGTTAACACTACAAATAACGACTTGGAAAAAATCTGTAAGTGGAGCATTTCCCACGGTCTGAAGATAAATCCAACCAAGACTCAGGTCATTGTCGTTGGAAGTTCCAAAATGATATCCAAGGTTAATTGGACTTCATTGCCTCAGGTATCTTGCGACGGCCGTTCGCTCCATGGCCGGTAGCGACAGCAGTTTTACCGCGGTCGCAGCCTTCTGCGAAGACGTAATTTCGCAGAAGGAGGCGGCGGAGAAGGCCCGGGAGGATGATATCCACTCGTACCCGATCCGCCGCCGGCGAACCGGGCGGCGGAGGCGCGCCTATAAGCGCCTCATGCCGCCCTGAGTGTGGCCGCGGATGGTCGGGATGGGTTTTCCCCACCATCCGCTTTAGTGGTCACCCGCGAGGGGGCGACGTTACGCGTGTGCCGTACGTCGCCTAAATTGAGAGTTTTTAACAGCAGACGGTGCCCGCTTCAGTGCGGGCAGGCGCTGGGAGGGGTCCGGATGTGTTAATAACAGCAGTTCCCGGATCCCTCCCGTCTCAGGCGCAGAGTGGCACACCGTGTGGTTTTAGTCGGTTCGATTCCGACACACCGCTCCGCCGCAAACCCCGGCGGGGTGACGGCCCGAGGGGGTTTCCACATGTTAAAAAAAAAAAAAAAAAAAAAAAAAAAAGGTATCTTGCGACGGTACACCTATCCCCTATAGTGACAAGGTAAAGAACCTGGGAATCTATATCGACAGTACCTTTTCCTGGGGTCCTCAGCTGCAGGAGCTGAGTTGCAAAATGTTTGCCGCTGCAGGGTCCTTGCGCAGACTACGCAACTTTCTGCCTACCTCTACCAAGATTGCTCTTACACATTCCCTTCTTTTCCCTATCCTTGATTATGCTGATGCCAGTTATTTAGATATTAACGAAAACCAATTAAATAAGCTTGAAAGACTCCAAAACCTCTGTATAAGATTCATATTCGGTTTACGAAAATATGATAATGTCTCCTATTATCGTGAAAAGCTTAAGTGGTTACCCATCCGCCTTCGCCGGAATGCACGCGTTCTTTCTCTTTTGTATAACATTCTCTTTAATCCTCTTACCCCACGCTACCTCAAATCTCGGTTTACTTTCTTACACGACTCACATCCCAAATTACTGAGGTCGTCACAGAACCTGAAACTGAAAATGCCTGGTCATTCTACTAAATTTCTCGACCACTCCTTTTGTGTCCAAGCAGTTCGGTTGTGGAATGCCTTACCAGTCGCAATTAGACGAGCACAAACACTAACTGCATTCAAGAGACTTGTGAGGGAGCATTACCTAGGAGACATCAATGCCCCTTAACCTGCTATATTTTTTTTTTTTGTTTTGTCAATTTGGTCACACAGTCACACTATCATATTTAAATATGTAATTAACTGTATATTTATATTATTTCTTGTTTGTATTTATTTCATAACCCACACTATGTATTACAATAATGGTAAATAACAATCCTTATTACTTTATTTATTTTTTTGTCTTACCTACTTCCACACCAGATACTACCCTACACTATCTCATAATCATGTTTTTTCTCCATCCAACGGTTGCCTGTAAGAGATTGCCTCCGGGCGATAAGGCCGCCAATTGTACTTCTCTAATTTTAAGCTTACTTTGTAATGCATCTGGTGTACAATAAAGCGATATATTATTATCATTGTTTCTATTAAGCGAGTTTCATTTCAATAATATCGCGTGTCTGCACTGCATTCAATGACATTATTTTTTTCCTTTGTATGAGCCTGCCAAAGTGACTCTAACCTACCCGATGAAAGGCATTAGCAGGACCCAAGAGTAGTGGTCACCATACTCATTGCGAATGCAGACAATGCAGCATTGTAACCCACACCATGGTTGTCTGTTGCTATACTTCTGCATCATTGGGCCTCCGGTCTCGCACTCACCAACCAAACACAACGGCACGAATGCTTTCATTTTAGGTCGGTTTTTTGTGAGTCATATTTTATAAATTAGTTTGAGAGTTTAATACATTTTTACAATAGACATGTATTTGTGCGAGTTCATTGAGTGAGATAATGGGCTATTATTTTCTTTGAACAAAAGGACGATAATGTTGTCAATGCATAATACTTTTATCTTCTCGTGCAAGTTGACATCTGCAAAGGACAGCTGAAGTTCAAGATGGGTCGGTAGGGCACTGACTTTCAAGACAATGTAACTGTCACGCGGTAAACAAATGAGCCACTGCGTGATATATCATAATAACGAATGAAGCAGGTGCTTAAGATAACCACAAAATGAGAACTATTTCCAGTATAGTTATATATATATATATGTATAATCTGTCATCCAGAGACTCCGATTTGTGATCAATGTATGATAAGATCTATAAATCGATGAATCTTGTGTATACTGAATCACAATCATAAATATTTTTTTTTTATTTAAAATTTATTGTTCACAATTTTTTTTTAATTTTATTGGAGCAAACGAGCAGACGTCTCCACTGATGGTAAGCGATTACCGCCGCCCATGGATACCTGCAACACCAGAGGCGGCACAAATGCGTTGCCGACCTTTAGGGGGGGGGGAAGGGATGTGGGGAGGGAATAGGGGATGGGCCTCCGGTATCCTCACTCACTCGGTGAAACACAGCGCAAGAGCTATTTCACACCTGTTTTTCTGTGAGGTCGTGGTATCACTTCGGTCGAGCCGGCCCGTTAATGCCGGAGCGTGGCTCTCCCACCGCACTTTTTAAGTATTCTTTAGTATTTAAACCTTATTCTAAAACATAGGTAGACTAAACGGTTTTAAACAGTTTGTCTGTAGACTCAGTTGAGCCTCTATATGCAATATGTTTGTACGCAACACTGTACGCATCACACCCATGCATTAGATACATGATATATGCGCATGTACAGTCCTATGCACAATGCACAGGCACATTAACATATTTACGTACATGCGATACATAAAACATAATAATCAACATAAAACTTCTATGTGATAATGTTTAAAAACATCCATTTATACAAATATTTATATATATTTGTGCTATCAAATAAGATCTTATAAGTTTTTTTTATTTTCTTTTAAGTTTGTTCATATTGGGTTCTTGTCGAATATCCACCAGCAAACTGTTGAGGACATATGATAATCGTTTTTTAGGGTACTATCACCATAGAAGTTAGTAACTCTTGGTACATGAAACCTACCAGTAATCGTCGACATTGTTCGGTGACAAATGAATAATAATAAATAAATAAATATTTCAGACATCTAACACACAACGCCATCTAGTCCCAAACTAAGCAGAGCTTGTATTATGGGTACTAGACAACTGATATTAATACTTAAATACTTTTTTTTTGTAAATACATACATATTATACATAGAAAACACCCAAACTCCGAAACAAATATTTGCAGATCATACAAACATTTGTTCCGACCCGGGAATCGAACCCGAGACCTCAAGAACAGCAGTGGCGTACGCTACCACTGCGCCACCGAGGCCGTCATGCGTGACAGTTCGGAACAAGCGATAATTTATGCTTTTGATTGATATAATCTATACATATATATAAGTCTTAGTTTACCCGGAGGATACTGCATATGCTCAATAACTTTTTATAATCGTCGTTACAACTGGTTTTAGTTTTATATTTCACCAGTAGATTTAGAAATTTAATCTATATAAAGATTTAAAAGACAAGCCGTAGCAATCAAGAGCATAACTTATGATAGGTTCAACCAATGATATTATATAAAATAGGAAGGGTTCAACCAATTGTTTGTACAGACATTTCAATGTGGTGCTAGGTAACCTAAAACTCAGGTGATAGGAATTTCTTAGTAATATTCTAAGTTTATCACAAATGAAATCAATATGTGACGACCAGGAGAAACTGTCATCGACCTTCACTCCAAGGTAGGTAAGTTCACTCTAAGTACGACACTGTTTGCTTTTTCTATTGATTTACAATTACAATTGTTTAGGTGATTATAATGACATGAGAAGCTATGAGCTATGATGGCGGGTGTTACACCTGGGAAAGGCGCAAGTAATAATAATAATAATAAATATTTCGGACATCTAATACACAAAGCCATCTAGTCCCAAGCTAAGCAAAGCTTATGTTGTGGGTACTAGACAACTGATACAAATACATATATACTTTTTTTGTAAATACATACATATTACACATAGAAAACACCCAAACTCCGAAACAAATATTTGTAGATCATACAAACATTCGGTCCGACCTGGGAATCGAACCCGAGACCTCATGATCAGCAGTCGCACACACCAACCGCGAGACCAACGAGCCAGTCAAAAGTAAGGCGAGTACAATACCATTGTCATCTGACCATTGGACTATTGCGTCTACATCTTGCTGTACTAAGCGGCAAGTCTCCGCCTGGCCGGAACCGGCGCGCAGTGTGCAGAGGTCGTCAGCAAACATATGTGCCGAGCAGTGACGTAATACACCACATAGGCTACTAACATGCAAAAGATAATAGATAGTAAAAAAAGTAGTGTAGTTGGGTTTTAGTTTAAACTTTTTTTTAATTTATATTTGTTTTGATTGAATGAAAGGTAAATTGCGGTTTACGATTTATGACGTATAAAAAAAAACTAAAAACTACTTACTAGATCTCGTTCAAACCAATTTCGGTGAAAATTTGCATGGTAATGTACCTCATATATTTTTTTTCGTTTTATGATTCCCTTATCTAGAAGTTACATTGGGGGGAACCCACATTTTACAACTTTGGAAGTGTCTCTCGCGCAAACTATTCAGTTTAGAAAACAATGATATTAGAAACCTCAACACCATTTTTGAAGACCTATCCATAGATGGTCATGAGGAAAATAAGAGAAACATGTATGGGTTTGATGAAAAAAAACATTTTGAGTTTAAGTTCTAAGTATGAGGAACCCCCAAAATTTAATGTATTTTTTATTTTTGTGTGAAAATCTTAATGCGGTTCACAGAATACATCTACTTAGCAAGTGTGAACATTATAGTTCTTGTAGTTTCGTAAAAAAGTGACTGTTACATACGGACAGACAGACATGACGAATCCATAAGGGTTTAGTTTTTTGCAATTTGGCTACGGAACCCTAAAAATAGTTGAATGTTATTTTGAAAATATAATAATTATTCAGTTTATCAGACATTCACTCCATATGTTGTCACAGGGTTGCAGAAAGCCGCTATCGCTTAAACCAAATAAATACGTATGGTTCGTGATTTCAATTAAGTTTTGCCGCAGTTTCTTCTTTTTATCTTAAACGATATGACCTTCAGTTTCGAATAAAAATAGCTTGACTTAAAATGCTAAATCGCATGTTCTTATTTCAAATTTAGGGTGGCACAAAATACACTAATGACATATTAATCTTTCCGTTGTATTTAATGTTTGGTGGTATGTCCCTTTAAATAAAGTATTCGAATTCTGAGCGATTAGGTCAATTTTAGAATTAGAGACTAAAATGGCCTGGGAATTAGGTCAATATTTATTGCGTTGAAAATTTTCGATTAATTTCAAATTGATATAGTTATGCATTACGAACAAATAATACAAGGTGTATTTGAAACTAGTAATCACAAGGTAGATTATCTTTTAGTAAAAATATATATTATTATCCATTCTGATCACATCTTATTGTTTCTCTTCTTTCAATATAACTAAGCAATCATTGTAGGAAACAAACGCATGATTGGCAGATTGAACACTGACTCAATTTCGCTGATCGTGTTCAACGGCTTATTGGTTCTATTAGCCCCGTAGTCAACGATCTGTGTCTACACATTGACTTAACTCTCGATTACAGGCGTGCACAGGTGACGTGAGTCAGAGGGTTACTGGAAACTTACGAATACTATACCGCTTCAAGAACTTCCTATCTCCTAAAACTATGCTTATGCAGTCCTTAATCATTCCGATAATCGAGTATGGTGAAAGAGACTGCCGCTGTGGTGAACGCCGTCACTAACTTGTTGAAGGCCTTTCGGCTTATGTGAACCCTTACAAAAACAGAAATTTATTTGCCCTCAGGATTTATGAAAAAGTTAAAGATTTCTCGAATCTTCAGGTTTAGACTAGTCACCACTTTTTTTATATATATATGATAGGCGGGCAAACGAGCAGACGTATCGCCTGATGGTAAGCGATTACCGCCGCCCATGGACATCTGCAAACACCAGAGGCCTCACAAGCGCGTTGCCGGCCTTTGGGGGATAGGGAGGGGAGATAGGGGGAGGGGGTTTGGGTTATGGGCCTCCGGTATCTCACTCGGTGAAACACAGAGCAAGCACTATTTCACATCGGTTTTCTGTGAGGCCGTGGTATCACGCTGGTCGAGCCGGCCCATTCATGCCGAAGCGTGGCTCTCCCACGGTAAATGAAACATGAAACATTAATGACTATTGATCGAGAGAAAAGAAAATAAATTACTAACTCAGTTATTGTCGAGTTTTGAGGCCTTCACTATAAATAAAATATGGCTTAAGTAGCTCTTATCACTTACAAAATTATAGCGTAGCCACTACTTATTTTGCGATTTGATGGTCACAGTGACACAGCAGTACCGCCTAACGTTGCTATGGTGCCCATAGTCATAACAGATATATACAATCATAACAGACAAGTCAGAAAATCAGTATTTATTTGAACGTCGTCGGATGTGTCGACTTTAGAGTGTCAAAAATTTAGTTCAAATCAAACGACATATTTCAACTGAAAAGGTATCATAATAGATTTATTTGCTAAATTTTGAGTTTTGAAAATATTTATTTGTTTTATTTATTTCTTGTGAAAGTATTTCCAGAAAATTATTCAAACTGGGCCAATGCATGGACAAAACTGTCGTCGAGAAAATTCACATAACGAAGTGAGTTTAGCAAAAAAGAGTGACGTGATTTTAGTTGCATGCATTTTAATTTATTATAAGACTAGCTGACCCACGCAATCTCGTTTGCGTCTTATATTGCCGGTGGCGTGAAATTTACCCCCGTTCTTAAAACATTTTTCATTGTTGCTCCGCTCCTATTAGTAGTAACGTGATGATATATACCCTATAGCCTTCCTCGATGAATGGACTATTCAACACCGAAATAATTTTTCAAATCGCACCAGTGGTTCCTGAGATTAGCGCGTTCAAACAAACAAAAAAACTCTTCAGCTTTATTATATTAGTATAGACTAGCTGACCCACGCAACTTCGTTTACGTCTCTTATTGCCCGTAGCGTGATAATTTTCCCCCGTTTTTGAAACATTTTTCATTGGTGCTCCGCTCCTATTGGTCTAGCGTGATGATATATATATATAGCCTATAGCCTTCCTCGATAAATGGGCTATCTAACAGTGAAAGAATTTTTCAAATCGGACCAGCGGTTCCTGAGATTAGCGTGTTCAAACAAACAAACAAACTCTTCAGCTTTATATATTAGTATAGATAAGAAATTGAATTTGTTTTTAGGTAACCATTTTTTTATATATATCTGATTTCAGATTAATTTGCTAAATCATTGGCAATGACGACCGTATTAAGTGTTGTAGTTCTATGCCTTTTAATAAATGTCATAGGGTGAGTTTGGTCTGAAACATGGCCTTATTTTGGTGGTGGAGGTTAAGGTTGCAATTACTGTGTTTTAGCGGTCTTTGGTTGTTTAACTTATATAACGCTTATAGTATTCATGAGTGAGGGATAATTTTAAAGTATTTTGTATCACATTACTAATAACTTTTTCACTTAAATTCTTGGAGATTTATCCTTGCTTTGACTTGTTATTAACATAAAATAACAAGAAAAACTGACTTCAAGAACTGAACCAAATTAGAATGACCATAAATGGAAGCACCAACTTTCAAGAATCATCAAAATCGGTTCACCCAGTCGAAAGTTCTGAGGTAACAAACATAAAAACAAATAGAGTCGAATTGAGAACCTCCTCCTTTTGTTTAAGTTGGTTAAAAAGTGGTCCTCTTAACTGGCTCAGAAAAAAGGATACGTTTATCACAGACAGAATTACTTTTCTGTTCATTTTTTCCATTATCTATTTTTTATTTTTATTTATTTATTTATTTATTAATATATAAAAAGAATTACAAAAATGTGCTTATCGTTGACGCAATCACAATCTCATTAGAGATTTTCCGTGCATCAAGGTCATCGATTACAATAAATAAATTATACAATCACTTTACACAAACGCATTTCTTGGGTAGATTGCTAAACAAAAACCCACATCAAATACATAGGCATACAGCCATATTAAGGTAATATTTTTGGCTTCATAGCCAACATTAAAGTTCTATCGATTCGTTTTATTTGTAAAAGAGTTAGAAATGCAGAAGGCCGTACCTAGCACGCTAGTACTTATTTTAGCAGCAATAAATATGAAAGCATTCAACGTCAACATCAAACGACTAGAATTTTTACTTTAAATATATGTATAGGTATGATTAATAAGCTGTTCCTAGGTATAATAAGTACTTGACGACTGTTTTAGACTGCCGTATGTAACTAAGAAAATCGAGTCTTTAGGAAGTCTTATTTTATTAGAACGTTTTGAAAAAACTCTTTTTGTTATACAATTTTGTTCTTTTTAAGTAAACAGATTTTTTATCTACCATTGAAAATTTATTAACTTTTACCCTGCGTAGGTTATACCCAAATACTATTTCCTGATGATTTAAAAGCTTTCTTGACTACCTCGGCGGCGTAGTGGTAGCGTACGCGACTGCTGTTCTTGAGGTCTCGGGTTCGATTCCCGGGTCGGATCAAATGTTTATATGATCTGCAAATATTTGTTTCAGAGATTGGGTGTTTCCTATCTATAATATGTATGTATTTACAAAAAAAGTATTAAGTAATTATATCAGTTGTCTAGTACCCATAATACAAGCTCTGCTTTTGGGACGTTTTTTGAGTTTGCAATGAGTATGGTGAACACTACTCTTGGATTCTGCTCATAATTTCCATCAGACAGAGTAGAATCACTTTGGAAGGCTCATACATACAAAAATTTAACATGTATTATGCAGGAACACATAACAAAAGTTTAAATGCAAGTATTATGCAATCGACTGCCTCGTTGGTCTAGCAGTTGGCGTGTGCGACTGCTGATCATGAGGTCTCGGGTTCGATTCCCGGGTCGGACCAAATGTTTGTACGATCTACAAATATTTGTTTCGGAGTTTGGGTGTTTTCTATGTATAATATGTATGTATTTACAAAAAAAAAGTATATATTTATTTGTATCAGTTGTCTAGTACTCATAACACAAGCTCTGCTTAGCTTGGGACTAGATGGCGTTGTGTGTTAGATGTCCGAAATATTTATTTATTTATTATACTGTACTGTGAAATATATTGTTTCGTGAGACACGAATGACATTATTATGATTGATCGATAAAATCATTTACTGTTAGTATAACCAGTGATTACATTATTATATCCCTCCCTCACTGATTCTCATGATAATTTGTACCTATGTAGTTTACTAATGTCATGGAGTATACTATTATCCTCTAACGTATTAATAACAACTAAGTGTATACATGAAATACTATTAAAAGCAAGTTTATTGAGTGACCACGAGTCCACGATCGCACTAGTCGAATGAAAAGGCTTACTGGTTATAATAATCATGTTTTTTTTAAAATTTATTAATAAAACTGAACTATAAACATGCATAAGTGAACTTTAAACTGTAAAGTTGTTTTTATTATTTGTTACTGGCCGATACATCGACTTATACAATTTTTTAAGAGATATATTTTTGAGGTATTAAGTTTTTGCAAAAGCCCAATCATTTCAATTTATTAAGTAGTAGTAATTATTTACTTAGTATTCAACATCTAACATAGGATCATGATGATGATCATGATTTAAAAGACTAGACATTGAACAATCTTAAACACACTGCGTTATTAGTAACGTCATATTGTGTCATTGGTAACGTGTAATTTGTTTTAGTGAAAAAAAAAAACAATTATAGTGCGTCCAATCGTTTATTTAACTTTTGACAGATCACGCACATAAAGTTTTGTAATAATTTTTGATCAATGTACTAGAGGGAATACTGTACTTCATGGACGGGCTCCGCCCACTTAGAGATGTGTCATTCATAATGAATGACCACAGACTATAAAAACGGGTTTGAAATAAATCGATTATCGATTATATTAATAAAACATACAATAACATTATTGTGATTATATTTTATATCAAATCACACGGTCTCTAAACTTGAGTCACTGATATAAGAGGCCCATTATTACAGCTCTCCTTTCCAAAGTATTCACGAAGTCGCAAGACAAACTCTCTTGTTTGTCCTTTGAGCACCTTAATTTTTGGCATTTTGATAGTAACGAAGGGAGGGACGATACGCTCAACTCAACCAAACGTGAGAATTCACAAATAAATCAATACGGAGGAATAAAAATACTCAACTCGACGTATGAAAATGTGAATTATGACTAACTACAAAATGTCCGCTACGCGTCCGGTGTTGCGGTTTAATAATCGATAAAATTACGAAATTATCGGTAAAATAATAAATGTGTTAAATCGATTAAAACTTCTTCATGTACAAAATCGATCGATAAAAGAAATCGAATCGGTAACGGGTCAGGGTATCACTATTTGATTAAGTATTAGAGCTGTCAAAAGTTAAATAAATGATTGGATACACTATAATCGTAAAATTTTCAAATTTATTGAGATCTAAATTTTTGATTACATAATATAGAAACCTATGTACATAACCTTAATTAAAAAGAACAGTAACAATATTTTCATACAAGCGTCAAAAAACTCCACATCTTCGCCTACTGGTAGCGTTCCCAAAAGACTAGCAGCCTTACCACGTTGAATGGCAATGCTGATTCTCTGCGCTAGAAAAAGGCCGGCCTTCTGGTCGCTAGAAGCGTCATACAGTTGCTTAGCTAGTTGTTAAGTCTAAATTTTTTTTAACCGATGCCTACTAAACCTTTAAGCCATGACTTTAAATAAATATGTATGTAGGTATTTACACTTAAAAACTTCTAAGATCTGAAATAAATATATTGGCCATTTTAGCAACGCTGCCGCCCGCTCCAAGAACAGCAAGATGCCCACTCAGCCAATCAAATTGTATTATATACCCCCGTCCCCACCTTGCCGAGCTGTTATGATGACTGCGAAAGTACTGAGCTTGGACCTGGAAATGATTCCTACCAATGTCCTGGAAGGAGCACATATGACCCCTGAGTACACGAAGGTAAGCATTATAATATAACTTACTGTACCCGTCTTAGTATATTTTTCACATTAAACTGTAATTTTATTGTTAAAAGCTATGAACTGTCTGGGTTCCTTATTGTGTTTAAAAGATCTAGTTGTCAGTAAATTCGCTTGGAAATTGATTTAATGGAGTCAAAATAATTAGACTGCTAGTTAGCCTCATAGCGAAATGTTAAAAAAAATAGTATTTCTTTCACCTGTATGTATATCAGTTTTACATGCGAAATGTGTTATTAAGTATATGTTGCATATATTTTGAGTGAAAAACTAATATTTCGACATTACAGATACTTGTTTTATTCATTTGTATGGATACAGGTGTCATCACATTCAGTGTCAATGTGATTCAGCATGTTTTTTGAAGGATACGAATAAAAGCAATTAACCTATTGATACATTTAATTTTCAACAACTTTTCTTATTTTGGTGCATGTATCGTGCATTTATTTAAAGCGGTTATTTTAATATTACAAACAGACACTCCAATTTTATTTATTTGTTTTGTATAGATGTATAGATTACGTAATCAAAACGTTGTCTTAACAGTTCCCACCCGCACTTGGCCAGCGTGGGGACGTATGGCCTTAAACATAGGGTTATTGTTTTTCAAGTATTTGCATATCAGATAATTTTGTAATAATGGTTTTTGTTTAGATGAATCCTCAGCATACTATACCAACTATGGACGACAGTGGCTTCATTTTATGGGAAAGGTAAAATCTTTTTTATGTCTCAAATATTCATGGACTGGCACAAACATGATCTCATTTGACAATTTTATGTTAAATCCATTAATTCACTTTTGAAAGTTTTTGGCAAGAATTTTACAGTTTGCGTTCATAAATTACTATGATATTACTCTTTTTTAAAATACTACAATAATAATAAAATTCGGCAGTAACAATAAAATAATCTTTCTTCTTTTTGCTTTTTGCTATTCATAAATCTCCATGAACGACTTCCAAAAAGAGCTGTTTAAAGCTACTTAATCATTTATTCAGGCGTATTTCAAGATTAAGAGTATGTTTTCGATAATTGCCTATTTTTTTTCTATTTGTGTCAAAAAAAAAAGATAGAGCATAGAATAAAAGTACTAACAACACTTGAAATACAACTCTTACTTTCAATTAAAGTGCACTGGTCTTATTAATAAACAGTGCAAAATTATCAACATGTGTCCTAGCTGTATTAATCGTCTGAGCTCCCCGTTCGTTAATATATTCCATGTTTACACACAGATACGAATAATGAATGCAATATGTATAAAGATACCATACGACACGTACACAATTTAATAAAAGGCCCAGGTGATGTTTACAACTCAAAAAAAGTTTAACAAACGATTAAAGTTATTTTTTTATGAATGTTTATATGATAAACTGATTATATTATCAGTTTTAAAACCACAGAGTCGCGCAACAGTCAATGAGGCTAATAAAAAGCATCTACCTTAATTTTTAATTTGTTATCTCACCTATCAATAATATAAAAGGTACTCCTACATCTATTCGACCTGTGACAGATTTAGAATATGTAAGTAAATGAAATGAAATAAAATAATTTATTCTGCAGTTAGGTCACAAGAACACTTTTGCAAGTTGAACTTTTTTTTGAGCAGATGAGTTCCGCTTTATCTAAGTGGACTAGCCCCGAGAAGAAAGGTCGAAACAAACTCAGTTATAAGTGATGTAGTATGAACCGTATGAACTGACCAAGGAAGCAAACTAGACAGCTCAACAGCACTGCTGAGTGAAGGAAAACTTGACACAAACCTGACACCAACTCGTATGGCAAATGTAAACTAGTAGGCCAAGCCTTCTATAAAAAGAGCTGCTTTCTAAACGCTCTTGATAATGAGTGCTCCTGGATAGCATCTAATTGAATGTATTTCTTGCTTACAGTCGCGCCATCATGGCTTACCTGGTAAATGCCTATGGTCGCGATGACTCTTTGTATCCAAAAAATCCTCGTCAGCGTGCCATAGTCGATCAGCGCTTAAATTTCGACATCGGTACCCTGTTCGCGAGATACGCTGGTTTATATGTAAGTGAACATTTTGTGAAAACTTGATAAATGTTCCCGTAATATAAAAGTGAGCTGACCCAAAATGCATGTATGATTTTACTACGATTTGACATCATACATACAACCATAAAAAGCTGTGGGAAAAGTATTGATTTGACCATGAGTAAAATCGGTTGGGGAATCCCACTTTCCGATTAGAGTTACCTTTCAAAGCGGTCTAAATTTCGCAACAAAAATATTTGTTTTTGAGTTTTGCTTTATCAAGTATCTTATGATCAAAAATCATCCCATACATGATCGCATAGCATTTAAAGTTTAAAATTAAGAATAAAATACTTATGAAACTTACAATCTCTACTTACTTTAGTTTAATAAAAAATTCAGATCCCTATGCTGTTCCGTGGTGAAGAGTATAATGAAGAAAATGCTGAGAAACTGAACGAAGCATTAGGCTGGTTGAACACATTCTTAGATGGTCACGCATTCGTTGCCGGAGATAACCTTACAATTGCTGATATAACCATCATCGTAACTATTACGAATATTGAAGTAAGTTCCTATTTACATAAAATCACGGTTGCTTATAAAAATAATCTTATCTCGGTGCACAATTACATCAACATCGATTCAGTTCTTTAACTTTGAAAGCGTAACAAACAGACAAATAGAGTTACTTTCAAATTAATGACAGTAGATAGTAGAGATTTACATGTCATGTTTTGTATATTTTGTAACACAATGTATTTAACACTAACATAGGGTCGAGCTGATCCTAATTTTAAAATTATTATTTTACCGACTGACTGACTGACAAGACAAACTGATCGTGAAAGAAAAGCTAGTATTATAATTATGATCGATATTGTTCCTTGATAAGCTATATAAAATATCGGTAATCGTTATTCATATAACATAATAAACATCAATATATCATGACGTAATAAAATGGGGCATGGTTATTTTATGGTTCAAGGATTATGATTGTTTACAGTGGTCGTACAGACCTATTTATATACTCATAAAAACAATATCATTGAGGTAATTATTAATTTAAATAATAATAAGGACTTTATTGTACACCAGGCAATTACAAACGGACTTAATACCAGGTATGTAGGTACAAGTGATGGTCTCTTACAGGCAATCATGGGATGGAGAGAAAATATGTTAAGGAAAAATTATAAAGTAGTGTTTAGTGTATTATAAAGAATATAAATAATGAAAGTAATGATTTACTAATTCATTATATTTGTACACCAAGATAAGATAATTATTTTCACTCCTAAAAAAAGAATTTGTAGCCTGGAGAAATAAAGTACATTTTTGCTTTGCAGGCGTTCGGTTTCGACTTCAGCGAACACGAAAACCTGAAGAAATGGTTCGAGAGAACCAAGAAAGCCTTGGAACCTTACGGCTATAACGAAATAGACATGGCAGGGGCTCAAATGTTGGCTTCTTACTTGAGGAAAAATTAGATGACGTAGCAAATTTTAATGCAATTTATTAAAAGTTATTAGTTTTGAAACATGCCAGGTTAATCGTTTGGTTAATTTGTTGAATAAAGATAAAATAAACATTTACGTAGAACTTTCTTTTTTATTATTTTCTTTATTGGTAAGTTAACTTTATCAATTATTGTTTTGTACATCCTATTCTGATATATCTGAGATAATTACGGTTATGGTTATACTAAAAATCAATACAAGGTAAGACTATAAAAAATATAAATAAAGCATAGGTGCCTATTTAAAATTTGAAGAAATTAAAACAAAACATTAAAGCAATATCATCATCTTGATTAGCTTCTAGCCAAATATGAGTGGAGTATTTATAGCTATGACTAGCTGAACCCCGCGGTGTGACCCGCGGTTATTGTTGTACCGCGAGTAACGCCGCGGAACAAAGTAAAATAAATTGATGTGGAAGTAAGCAGTTGGGGTATACGTAGGCTGTTCCAGAAATAGTTATAGAAATGAAAAACAGCCAGAATAATAAAAAAGTTTCTTTACAGCTTTTCAAAATACCCCTCCTATCCCAATTTTTTTTTTTTTTTTTTTTTTTTAACGTGTGGAAACCCCCTCGGGCCGTCACTCCGCCGGGGTTTGCGGCGGGGCGGTGTGTCGGAATCGAACCGACTAAAACCACACGGTGTGCCACTCTGCGCCTGAGACGGGAGGGATCCGGGAACTGCTGTTATTAACACATCCGGACCCCTCCCAGCGCCAGCCCGCACTGAAGCGGGCATCGTCTGCTAGTTAAATTCTCAATTTAGGCAACGTACGGCACACGCGTAACGTTGCCCCCTCGCGGGTGACCACTAAAGCGGATGGAGGGGAAAACCCGTCCCCACCATCCGCGGCCACACTCAGGCGGCATGAGGCGCTGATAGGCGCGCCTCCGCCGCCCGGTTCGCCGGCGGCGGATCGGGTCCGAGTGGAGGTCGTCCTCCCGGGTCTTCTCCGCCGCCTCCTTCTGCGAAATTACGTCTTCGCAGAAGGCTGCGACCGCGGTAAAACTGCTGTCGCTACCGGCCATGGTGCGAATGATGGCCGGTAGCGAGAGATCCCCTCCGATGACTGCAGTGAGGGCCCGGCGCTGCGACGCCCAAGCGGGGCAAATCGCCAGCGTATGCTGGGCCGAGTCCTCACTGCAGTCGCAGTGGTGGCAGGCGGGACTCAGTTCCCTCCTAGCGACCGAGTGCAGGTACTTTCCGAAGCATCCGTGCCCGGAAAGAACCTGCGTCAGTCGGAAGGAAAGGGTCCCGTGCTGCCGCCCTGCCCACTCGAGGATGACCGGCTGGAGAGCCTCCACGGTGGCAAAGCCAGCGCGTGGAGTCTCCAGCCGGAACGACCAGCGAGCCATCGTGGCTCGACGGGCGGCTTCACGCCACTCGCGTACCTCTTCGGGCGGAGGGCGAATGCCTCTCTCCGCCCGGAATTCAGCCACCCGTCGATAAACTTCGGCGAGCACTTCCGCCTCCAAATCCCACGGAGGTGTTCCGGCCAAGGCGCACGCCGCCTCGGTGGACACCGTGCGGTATCCGCGGATGGCTCTGACCGCCAATATTCTCTGAGGCCGCCAGAGGCGGGCCTTATTGAGGGCAGTCAGAGCCGCCACCCACACCGGTGCCCCATACAGCGCCATCGACCGGACCACCCCCGTGTAGAGGAGTCGCGTTGCGACGCTGGTTCCACCCATGTTGGGCAAAAGTCGCCCAAGGGCAGAGGCAGCGTCGACCAGCCTGGGACCAAGCTGTCGGAAGTGCTCGTCGAAGAGCCACCTACCGTCGAGGATCAGGCCCAGATACCTCATCTGGGCCCGAACCGGTACGAGGACCGAGTTGACTACTATGGAGGCGCCGGGGGGCGGCCCACGACGGGGCCCATGGAACAATAGGGCCTCCGTCTTGTCCAGGGCCACCCGTAAGCCCAGCGCCTCGATGCGCCCGATCACCAGAGAGACACCAATGGTGGCCAGGCGCGCCGCCTCCTGGAAGTTCGCCCCCCGGGCCGTGACCAATGTGTCATCGGCGTAACAAATTACGCCCAGCCCGGGGGGGAGACGGCCTCGTAGGACCCAGTCGTATCCGACGTTCCACAGGAGTGGTCCAAGGACGGACCCCTGTGGAACGCCGCACGACATGGGTCGCCGTCTCAAGGCGCCCTCTCGATCCTCGTACACGACGGTACGCTCCTCCAAATAGTCTGCCACTAGCCGCCTCAGGTACTCTGGCACCCCGTGGTATTGGAGTGCTTCCCTGATGCAGCTGAATGGCAGACTATTAAAGGCGTTGGCGATGTCTAGGGACACCGCCAACACCACGCCGCCACAAGTCACTGCCTCTTCGGTCACGGCCCTAAGGCGCATCACGGCATCGACCGTCGAACGCCCTTCTCGGAACCCGAATTGGGCGTCCGACAGGTCGGGGCCCACCTCGCTGAGGTGCCGGACGATGCGGGCAGAGAGTATCCTCTCAAACAACTTGCCCGCCTCGTCCAGCAACACGATGGGCCTATAGGCCGCGACCGAATCGGCAGGCCGTCCCGGCTTCTTTAGAAGGACCAGCTTCCCGCATTTCCAGCACTCAGGGAAGCGTCCGGACGCCAGGCTAGCATCCAACACTTCCCTGAGGCGGTCCGACATATGGTATGCAATTATGCATTTGAGTCAACCAGCTTTCAAAACCTTTTAAAAACATGTCTCGCAGGAGGTTGAAAAATAACCACTGAAATTCTTCGACGGCCTCGTCTACAGAGCAAAATTTTCGCCCACGAAACATATTTTTACGGTTGGAAATAAACAAAAATCGCATAGAGCTAAATCTGGGCTATACGGAGGATGGGGGAACATTTGCACTCCCGAAGTTGTCAAATAGGCCAAAGCTCTAGCAGCTGTATGACGCCGCTCCTTAAGCGCTCGCTATCCAACTCCACGACAGCTTGCGGCAGACACACTTTGCTATATCATTCACTAGTAACTGTTCTACGGTCTTCTAGTGGAATTACTGTTACTGGTCCACTTCGTCAAAAAAAAACCGCTATCACTTTTTTGTTAAATTGCCGACCGCGAACAACTTCTGTGGGCAAAAAAAAAGGTGGCTTCGTGAGAGGGTCATAGCTGTATATCTATGAATACTCAGTTGTAAGAATGTAGGATACGTTTTGCAAAGTTCCTTCTTTAAACTTTTCTAACATAAATTTGCACCAACATGATGGCATTTTAGCTCATCGGTGAGAGCACAGAAGAGGAGAACTATTATTCGTTTGTTCTGTGGGTGAGAGAATGGAGGTATCCGTCACGAAGCATGCTTCTTAACTCTAAAGTGTTTATGCAGGTTGGTGGAAACTGCCTGTGATCCAATATTCAGTTCAGCCTGTATCTCTCGATATTTTATATGTCTATTCTCTCGCAATAGCCACTCTACCCTGATAACGTTTTTATGAGTTACTGCAGTTGGTGGTCGGACCAGTCTGGGGTCATTGTTTAAGTTTCTTGACCACGTTTAAACTCACGAAACCAATAAGTAATTGTTACTAACGCAAGAGCGACTCCCCAAAAGCAGCTTCTAAATTTTCTTGAGATGCCTTCAAGTTTAACTATCGTATATATATCATATAAAGTCATAGCACGAAAAGATTACCGTTCGGACTTCATTTTTATTTTTATATAATAGGGAGCAAACGAGCAGACGTCTGATGGTAAGCGATTACCGCCGCCCATTGACATCCGCAACACCAAAGGTATCACAAGTGCGTTGCCGGCCTTTGGGGGATGGGGGAAGGGTATGGGCCTCCGGTCTCCTCACTCACTCTATGAAAGACAGCGAAAGAGCTGTTTTACACCGGTTTTCAGTAAGGCCGTGGTATTACTCCAGTCGAACCGGCCCATGCATGCCGAAGCGTGGCTCTTCCATCGTTGCAACGTACACACAAAATATGAAGCTTCCTTGACATATTTATTAACTGCATCGTTATTTAGACGAAAAATGTAACATAATAATAACGGAAATTAAGAATCATTAGCGACATATTTTACTTTTATTTTATATTTTTTTATTTTTTATTTATTGATACAATATATACAATTCAGTTTGTTATAAAGTTATGATATTATTATGTACTGTAGTTATGCAGAAGGAGTTATACACTATAGACAGGATGTTGCACTTTCTTTTATTTATTTTTCTATTTAAATATGTTCAAGTCCTCTACTTTTCAATAATTTTATGTTACGGTGTTAAAGCATAGAATTAAAATATTTTTTGTATTTACATTTATAGTTCTTGTCTGTTATTTGTGTTTGTATATTTATTGGAATGTCATTGATATAAGTTGGGATTAGATAAGTGTTCTAGACTAGTCCACTGTTGTACATAGGCATAGGCCTTAAGCACAGCGGTCGCTTTCACTGCCACTGCGCCATCGAGGCAGTAACAAAATACCTTTACTTTACAATGAAAACAAAATAATGGTATTTTTTTGAAGCGTTACCAATCAAATTACGTAACAAACATCGAGGTAACAAAATAAAATTTCATGCAAATTAATTTATTGTAAGAAACGAATAAGATATTTGCCACATAATTTGGTAAGGCGCTATTGTAAAAACAGAATATGAATTGATCTTGAAATGTTCTTTATGGTTTCATATTTTGTATACCAAAGTCATATCAAAATATCATATGTTTCTTTTGTTTTTTAAAAAGGTAATGACCAACCTTAATGGCCTTATTGAACACAGAAAGACACGTAAAAGTAAAGACCCTACCAAACGAAGATGAATATATACTTTATCTATAACATATAGATTTAATACTATGCTTTGCATTATCATGTACATAGTCTTTTATTATAAATTATGGTCATCTAAAAGTAAAAGCCTTTTATAACCAAATTTGTTAAAGTTTATCTCTTAATTACTTTAGAATTGGTTACTCCACTGATAAGTACCAAGCGCTAACACACGTAGATTGTGCATGAACTACTCTCAATATAGAAAAACTACGACATCCAGCGGTGAGCCTACAATTGGTTAATGATAATAAAGTGGAGCATATAAGAACGGGTAGACCTATTTCTAAATTTATCATCGTGAAAGTGTTCGCTGGCAATAGTAAATTTATATTTTAAACTTAATATCTTCTTGAGAAGGTATAATATTCCCTACTTCATGCATATAAGGTGTAATAGTTAATCAATAAGTTAACAGTATGATAACAAAGGACGTTAATAAGGTGTTAGCGATTGTGGACGACGACGTCCGGTCGCACGAGAACGTACCGTCTACCTATTGAATTGAGGTAGGCATTTCTATGTGCCATAACAATGCGCCAGCGCTGACAAGCGGGTCGCGCGCTGCGCTTATACCGGTATACGTTTTCAAAACAAAACAGGCGTTCGATTGTTCTAATTTGAAAAATCCACCACAAAACGATCAAACACATAGCAGAATTCACAAACAAGCAGTTACTAGTGAAACGGAGTGTGTGTAAGTGTTGTCACTTACAAGCGCTGGTTCGCGAAACACGACATTCTACAAAATATTTTTGTACTGAAAATGTGGGTGCAGTGCTACGGTTGATATGTGTTGTACAAATTGATACAGCTGTGGATTGTTCTGTTAACAGGATGATATTCATAGTGGGTATTTTACATATTTTATTTAGCTAGGTACAACTTCTTGGAGACTTACTTATTTCAAATGTTTTCTTTCAATTTGTTGGTGTTTTGCGAGTTTTGATAACGATTATATGTACGTATTTTGTGGCGATTGTTATTTCCGGACCAGTTTTATTTCAACAAGATGCCTTTTTTAATGAAATAAATAAATACGTACCTTTATTGTTATCCATAAAGCATGTAGGTCCTAAGTGAGTTTTTAGTGGCACATTTTACGACGTGTTTATGACTTAATGTATTTAAATATTAATCAAGGCTGATGGAATTTGTAATTTTTTGACAGAGATCAATTCCATTATCTACGTATTACAAAATGAGATATATTATCTTCTATATATAAATATATATATGTAAAAATTAATCGCCGAAATGTATGTACGTGCATAAAATCCGATCGGTTGCACCAAATTAAATAATTATTTTTTCATGTGTTCGTTATTCTTAGGACAAGGTTTGTAGGTACCTACAAGTGTAATTAAAAGGTTACAGGAAAAGTAATTTTTGACTGTAGGTACACTGTCTGGGTAGCTGAGACAGATACGTAAATATGGCGGTACGAAATTCGCCTTGGTCAGCTTAAATAGGGAATCAGAGTACTTATCTGCGGTTCATTTTTACTGCGATCATTCAATTAGTATCATTTTACTTGTTATTCAATAGATGTTGTTCTATACAACTTACACACTGCATATTGATTACATATAGCCCATCTACATTGTTGTAGTGTATAGATTATACCTGGACTCTGTAACCAGATCGAGATAGTAATTGAATTTTAATGATATCGATTTCTTTTACTATCCTTTATAATTTCTGCCTCCTTTGTTCGTGTGACTCAATAGTGGGTATTTCGAGTCATTATTCTTTTGAACAGTTAAGTA
The DNA here is from genome assembly GCA_905220595.1 of Spilosoma lubricipeda. Lineage (NCBI taxonomy): Eukaryota > Metazoa > Arthropoda > Insecta > Lepidoptera > Erebidae > Spilosoma > Spilosoma lubricipeda. The sequence goes on along the minus strand of HG992285.1, from coordinate 8,422,844 downwards.
ACACACAAACACCTTAATTGTTCATTTTAAACGTTAAGGAGTAATTTAGGTTAAAGTCATCATCAACAACCCATACTTTCCCACGCTGGCCAAGTGCGGGTTGGGGACGGGCAAGACAACGTTGTAGCTACGTTATCCCTATTAATCTTCACGACTATTATTATATGATAACAACCAGGACCGACTGCTTAACGTGACCTCCGAATGACGGAGACGCTCATGGTAATATCTCACTAGCTTTCTATCAGATAGAGTAGGGTCACGTTAGCAGGCTCATATATATAAAAAGTAGTAGACATCTTTTAGCTGAGATGAAAATAATTAAAAGACACAGAGCACACAAGTTTATCCTGAAGATTTTCAAGCTCACCAAAAGTTTAATTTATGGTCATGGTTTATGAGTTGTAAACCTCATTTATAAAAGCATATCTAACATGATCTCATGAATGATGTCAAGATCATCTAGTTGACATCATCTAATTCATGTATCAGCACGATTCATCTCGATTTCCTTTTTAATAGCTGCAGCTACAACTTCAGTACCTATATAACCAACTGAAAACTACCAACCACAACGTAGAGGAAGCGTCAATAAAAATACTTACATAAAGCTAGTTGCCATGTATTGCAATCTCAACTCAGCTACACGATAGGCGATTCTAGACAGAGGATACGATCGTTATCCAACTACACTATAAGTTGTGCTTCTCTGTTCGATCCATTGTAAAACAATTCTCACAAGATCTTTGATACGAACATGATATAGCAGGCACCTTGTATTTATCATCTAATTGTATTTCTACATTTAAATAAACCTTGTTGTACAAAGGTCTCCAAACTTCACAATGTACTACGTGCATGCGAAGAACATATTAAACCCATCTTTATTGTTACAGAGATTAATATGTGTCTTAATGATAACTTCAATATCAGTAGCCGTCCAATACCCACCAAATCCCACATCGGATATGTCAGGAGACGGAGAAAAAATTCAAAAGATAAATAAAACAGGTGACTTTTCAGAGGAAAGTGGTCATGAGGTTGACGCTGATGTAGAAGACGCTAAAGAAAAGAAATTTCTAGACGACGCTATGCGGACTGTTTTAGATCCTACTACACAGATAATTAAGTCAAATGATGTTGTAGAAACATTTAAACTTCAACTTGAAGAATTAGATAAAGTAAATACAACTTGGGAGTTGTTTATGGATGAAATGGACAAATTAAGTTTGGACGTGTGTAAAACATCACAAGAGGCACTATGGTCGTATGTTACAGATATAAACAACGATTCTAAAAAGAACAAAATGGTAAGAAAAAGAAAACAAAGGCATGAAATTGTGAATTCTGTAATCTTAACTCAGAAGTTTTATAAGCAACAGTTACTAACAGTCACGTTTTCTCGTAAACTGTATACATAGTAGAATTTATACATATTTTCAGGTACGGATTGCTGCCGAAGAAGATGAGATCAAAAAACAATATTGGAATATTTTAAAAAACAAATATTTAAGTGACGAACAGATCAAGAATGACACCAAAATAAAAAGAAAAATAAGAATCATAAAAGAACGAGGCACAAATGTGCAGATGCCTCAAAGCAAGGTAATAATTAATGTACAATATGCTTACGTTATTGTTTAGACCGTGTGATGTACAAATTCGATAAGAACATAGTTATTACGTTAGGTTAATTGTCATTAAACAATGTTTTACTTTCAAACATTAAAAACTATTAATTTTTTATTGACATTGCCGTAAGTATTTTTCTTTCATATTGCAGCAAAGGGAAGAAATAGATACGATGCAAAGAATTTGGAGTCGAGTTACGGTGTGTGCGTACAATACAACGTGTAGTTCGGAAGATTCGGTACGGACGATGAGTGGTCAGTCAGTATTATGTCTTTACTTAAATTATGTTTAAATAGCTCTATGATACGATCCTAGTGCTATATAATATAATTATATATTTACAAATACTATTTGTTCAAAAGTGCTGAACTCAGTTAATCTGACTGCACGTACGAGTATGACTCAGTGGCTTAAGCGGCCCCGTCTGCGCTTTCTACTGCATCGAGCGTAGTGTATTCGATCAGTGTGTCAATAAAAATGCACTGATATTAGTTGCTTTTTGAAATAGTTAAAAGTAAATTAAGAACTTCAACAATTTTTTTAAACAGAATTAACCAAAGATTTGGGTAAATGAAGTTGTCGAGAGATTTATTTGTAGTAATTACTCTAAGTAGAATTTGTAGTAAGTAATAATCTAATTGTCATCAATTGATGACAATTAGATTATGAAATCCATACTAATATTATAAATTCGAAACATACTCTGCCTATGTCGCTGAACCGATTTTGATAAATTTCTCTATAGAAATAGATTGGACCGTGAAGAAGGACATATGGTACTTTTTGTCGCGATATAACCGACAAGTACGCGGGGGGAGCCGTGGGCAAAGGCTAGACTAGTAATATTCATTATTCTGAGTAGATGAATTACTAAAAAGTCTTATGGTCTAGTTATATTAGGCAGAATTTAGATAACAAGGAACTTTCACTCGTCTTATGTGTTAATTTTTAAGAGATATAGGAGTAGAATCCACTGTGTAGACCTATCTGGGATTACTAAAGTAAATACTTCATTCCTATTATTACTTCCCAATTTTATGTCTTCCTTGTTAACTATCAGGTTATTAAAGAATACACGAAGAACGTGCTATTATGATTACCTACATGTCTTTATCATCACGGTATAATAAAGGTCAAATCAACAAGAGGTTTTATTATCTTTCAGACATAATATCTATCTTTAAAACGAGCAACGATACAAAAGAATTAGCATATTATTGGAAGGTTTATAGAGACACAACCGGCAAGAAAATACGTCCAATATTCAAAGACTATGTGGTAAGGATGAATAGGGTTGCTGAATCTGAAAATTTTACTGATGCTGGGGATATGTGGAGGTATGCATTCGAAGACGAACATTTTACAGAAACTGTTGATAGAATTTGGAAGGAAATCAAACCATTCTACAATTTACTGCACGACTACGTCAGGGCTAAATTAAAGTTGTTTTATAAAGATGTATTAATGAACAACGATAATCTCATTCCAGCCCACATTTTAGGTAAGTATCAAGTTCATTTTCTTGCAAAACACTTTTAAAATTTTTATGGCAATGTGAAGATTGATCAAATTTCACTTGTATACGATGATCAGGTACTTCTATGACGAAAAATAGTGACTTTGTATTTTTGAGTTGCTTTGAATGGAAAATATAGTTGTTTAATAAGTTTTCGAATTTCATTTATTTCAGGCAATTTATGGGCACAAGAATGGCAAGCTATATATCCAAAAGTAGTGACGTATGCAAATCATGTGAGACCAAAATTGTCAACAAATGAGACCATTCATTCAAAGGACCTGTTCGACGCAGTGGATGAGTTCCACCAATCACTTGGCTTTGATAGTGCAAAAGATTCCTATCAAGACATAAAGGAGACTATGACCACGGCAAATTGTTTGCCTTCCAGTCATGACATGTGCGATGGCGTAAATTATAAGTATGTATTGTTATAAACTTTTAAAGATATTATGTAAGATTTACGAGCACCATCTAAATTAATGGAATACTATTATTTATTTATTTATTAACAACTTCATGTACTCATGTTTATCGGCGGACTTAATGCTCATGGCATTATCAAGTTTGTGACTTGGTCTGAAATATGATACAGTAATATATACAAATAAAAAAAAATGAGTGTTTGTTTGTAATATTAAAATAACCGCTCTTTACTAAATGCATATGTATGTATACACGGTACATATGTATATCAAAATTGTCTGCCTGTCAGTATGTCTGTTCCGGGTAATCTCTGGAACGGCTAGACCGATTTCGACGGGACTTTCACTGATAGGTAGCTGATGGTATATATAGATATAGTAACTTAGGCTACTTTTTTTTCGCCCCGCGGTTTCACCCATGGTGCGGCAATAAGAGGGGGTAACATCGCGGGGTTCAGCTAGTTATGTAATATACATTATGTATAAATGCTTTGTTGATCAAACGAATGATTAAAATGTAAAAGGGGTAAGATAAAATAATGTCCGAATAGTGACGGATTGAGAATACGAATTGTCACCACCCTCATTTATCCGATGGCTTTCATAAAAGGCGTCTAGAGGAGCAAACTACATAAAACAGAGGAATTAAAAGGAAAACTTGAAAGAAAGAAGAAACTAGGTCAATACCTCTTTTAAAAAGAGAGGCTCATGTCCAGCAGTGGATTGTTAAAAGCTATTAATGTGATGTTGATAATGATAAAATTTGATGTCTCTTATAGAAACATATTAGTTTTGGTGAATATTGTAAGAGTTTCGTAGTATGTTAATATTCGTAGACAACACAACTGTTTCTTCAGACAGATTAACTCTACTTCCAGTTTTCATCGTTGCGTGACTGACACTGTTTCTTCTCTTCTTCTTTTCTCCTTTTTTACTGTTCCCATCTTGTTAATAGTTCTTGCAGTATTATAATATTATATAGGTCCCAATTTGTGAATTGACTTCCAAAATACAGTTTGGAAACCAGTGCTAGTACCCTGTTGTAAAGCTCAGTGCATATATTTAGCTTAAGAACATTGCTTGTTTATTACTTTCTGAGACTAATAAACGTTATCATTAAACATTATTATTATTAGTATTTTATGTAATGTGAACTTTTAAGTTATTCATAAATTCACTTTGTGGTATTGCTGTATTTCGTTAAATATTCACTTTGTGGACATTTATAAAGTTAATTTATGTATGGTTAATTTGTTACTTTATTTTTTTCAAGGCTAAATAGAATGAGCGATTTGGCATTTTTTTCATTTTGAACAATTTTCAAGTTAGTACCCTAACTTCTCTTTTACAGGATAAAATGGTGCGGTGAAAAGGTTACTGACGTGGTTGTGGGTTTATCACGAGCTGCGAGACTTCTAGGACACGTGCAATATTTTAAGCACTACAGAAAACTGCCACCCTTGTATCGTGATGGTCCTAATCCAGGTAATTGCACTAATATTATTAAGACCAAAGTTTGTCCGAGTCTATACTCAAACTACATAAACAATTAAAAAAAAACATAAAGCCAATGTTCTGCATTACCACATAGACTGTTAAGTCCAAAAAAATGTAGTATGTGAGGTGAGCAAGAAATTGATAAGCCACTGGTAAGACCGCGGCTAAGGATAAGAATAGCCGGTGTATAAGAATATTATACTGTCGCATAATCACTGACAGAAGATATACTAAAACTAATTCAATCTGAAATGTATAACAAATTAATCCATATCTTAGAGTTTAACCAGTTGTTCATGGAATTTGAAATGAAAAACTAGATGGTAATAACTTTATTACAAGTAGTTTTTTAAATAGAATAGAAAACCTTTTTTTAAAGTCGATATTATTATAATTTACTAGCTGCCCCGGAAAACGTCGTTTTGCCATAAAAAAAATTTAAGGATGGGTCTCCCGTACCATTTAGGGGGATGAAAAATAGAATAGAATAGAATACATTTATAAGATGTTGGCCGATTCTGAGACCTACTCAATATGCTCACATAATTTCATGAGAATCAGTCAAGCCGTTTCGGAGGAGTATGGGAACGAAAACTGTGACACGAGAATTTTATATAAGAAATCAATAGGTACTGAGATAAGTAAACTTGATAAATCTATGCCTTTTGGCTATGCATCCGTATCTATTACATTTGAACACGTAATGGTTTTAAATATTTAAAATTTTACAGATTTTATATGTTGATGCAATATTTACATCTAATTTGCATACAAAAGAATAACATCTAATTAAAGAATTACTGTAATGAATTACAGCGTTCCACGATGCTATCTCCGACATCGTTGCAGTCCAGCTGACTTCGCCTGAACACTTGAAGTCCTTGAATCTTGTGAAGATCGACACCGGTCCGGAGGATACTATTAACCATCTGCTCTGGGTCGCTCTTGAAAAGTTTCCTTTGATGGCGTACGCATATGTGTTGGACAAGTGGCGGTGGGATGTTTTCGGGAACAGCAGTCTGGAAAATTGGAATCAACATTGGTGGGATCTTAGGTTAGTTGGTTTTTTCGTCATCATCTTCCTAGCCTTTATTATTTTCACGACTGAACAGGGGTCGACTACCAGTTCAATCAGTTTTGGCAACAGACTGGCATCGGACTTCTGCAACCCCGAGGGTGAACTGAATTCTAAGATTGACTAGTTGTCAGTATATTTGAGGGCACTGACTTCCCAATAACGATTACCATAAATGTTCATGATTACCGTGACCGATGCTCTCCGATATGTACGAGTGTGAAACACCGCTAAATGAACGTAAGTTGATATTTTCGTATATTTATTTGGTTCTTAACAAATTGCTGCTTGTAACTTTATTTCTAGCGTCCCAAAAATGTGCTTGTTTTTTATCTCACTAAATATTCTAATCTCAAATTACGACGCATGAGTACAAGTGACCAAAAAAAACTCATTCGCAATATTTTTGTTTCTCTACTTCATGCTGCATCATCCCTATTATATTTATTATTGCCATTTCCAGGCAATTTTTTTGACGACTGGCTGACCCACGCAACCTCGTTTGGGTCTCCTATTGCCTGTAGTGTGATAATTTTCCCCCGTTTTTGAAACATTGTCCATTGATGCTTCGCTCCTATTGGTCTTAGCGTGATGATATCTAGCCTATAACCTTCCTTGATAAATGTAATATCCAACACATAAATATGTTTTCAAATCGGAATAGCGGTTTCAGGTTAGCGCGTTCAAACACACAAACAAACTCTTGTGCTTTATAATAATAGTATAAATAAAGCACTACGGCTAACTAATAACTAAAGTCGCTTTAGATGTCTTGTAATTATCCACAAAAAGCGGTAAAAACCTGTCACACGCGGGGCATTATAATTTTGATTCAAAAAGGAGAACGTCCCGCCAAAATTGGGACGTCTGGCAACGCTGTACGTGGTCCTCCAAATGAGTGGTTATTAATGACTTAACGACAGCCACCTTGGGTATCATTCGATTAATGACTATTCTGTACAAACTATCACGCTTTGACAAGGATTAATAAATGTCTAAGGATAGGGAAAAAAATTGTAGTTAATTAGTGCCCTTGCCATGAAAAATAGTTTGCATAACAAAAGTCTTTGTTTCATTGAATGTATTTAAGATATCCCACAATGCACTTTATATTTATTATTTTTTAAATTAATGAAGTGGTCCGTAAATATTACGATTTATATCGAATGTACTACATTCCACCTCAATCGGTTTCCTAATCATATAGGAAATACGCCAGACGGACAGATCTGTAGTTAATTAAATTTTCGTACAGACCTTAGTCATTCAAAGCAAACGAACAAAGCAAGACGGAATCTAAAAGTTGACTACAGTTTTTTATATGTTTTTGATATTTATATATATATATATATATTTAATTTTAACATTGTCGCTATTTTCATGATGTGAATTTATTGAACATCTGTAGGTATTGTTTATTAAAGTAGATTCAAAATCTATGCGTGGAAATCACTACGAGCCGTCGCCCAATCGTGATTCGTACGGATGTGTCTGCAAGAAAAGAGCACTACTCCTTCTAAAAGCCGGCAACGCACTTGTGACGCCTCTGGTGTTGTAACGCCCATGGACACCCGGGCAACGGTGATCGCTCACCATTAGGCGATACGGCTGCTCGTTTGCCTCCTATCTCATAAAAAAAACGATTACAATCCCACGGTCTCACTCTGTGAATGAATTATGAAGAATCGATGAACAGCAGTTATCAAGAGAAATATGCCCTTCCTAGCGCCTGTCCCGAGTCCATAGTCCAATCTTAGATCCACCTCTGGGAAGGTTTTTAGTGGAAACACTATGTATGTGTCATCATGATAACGTCCCCTAAAGTCAAACATCTGAAGGGATTTCCCACCCCGTCATCAAAAGAAAAAGGTTTTATTAAACAGCAAGGTATTCAATAAAATGATCAATGATTACACCTAATTCAGAAACTACAAACATATTTTTAAACACATTTATTTTAATCGTATATACTTATGTATTAAGCAGTCATCATGACTGCATGAGTTCACTCTATTAGGTCATTATTTATACATTAACAAAAAACTTAAAGTACGTAAATTCCCCTCTACTGGCTGAAAATATTTTACTGTGTAAGGAAAATAAAAAACAAGCACAATACAGGAAAATTTAATGTTGCACTTTAAAATTCGAGCATTTGTAATCTATTATTGCTTGACTTTAATTAATGTGTTTACTTATGAATTAATTATTAACTACTAGCTGACCCGGCACCCTTTGTACCGCCTATTTACATATGTATCTTACCTTCTCGTTGTGGACAAAAACTTTTAATTTTTCTTGTATACAAACCTTGTCCTAACAACAAAGAACACATTTTAAAGTATACCATATTTAAGAATGGTCTAAGAGTTATTTATTAATTTGGTTATTCTTTAATTCAAAATATCCTCTAAAACTTTGACAATCTGTGTAAGTTAGTATATTTCATAACGCTATTTCTGATAAATAGACGTTAATTTAAAGATTCAATATTAGAAATTAAGAAATAACGTCTTGAAATTAGCAAATTTTACATAATGTGTACTTGCAATATGTACATAATTTATAAACTAAAATAAATTTAACTATTCCGTAACCCACAGTCGAGATAATGATTAGCATTGAGAGCAAGAGCGAAAAACATCTTTGATTATCTGTAAAATAATAACGATGTCAAATAGTAAGTATACCTAACACATTGACAGATTTTTAAAGGACAATGGCAGGTTTGTTTGGGGATTTTACACCGCCTCGCGTATCTTACGGTAGGGATTAATTTAGTATTTATTTGGTTATATAACGTAAGTGAGTACTAAGAAATGAATTTTAGAAATTCAACCCCTAAAGGGGCAAATCAGGGGATGAAATTCTGCGTTAGCGAAGCCGCGTGCAAAGCTAGTAGTTTAATAAGAAAAACGAATTTTTCGAAACTTTTTTGTTTGGACTTGTAGGTTATTTTCTGTACAGTTATCATATCGGTCTTTGAGACACTGGCATACCATGCCGTGGGATGGAGATGCGTATATTTATTGAAGGAATAACCTTAGCGTTATTTTAACTTAAGCGTTAACTGTAAATATAAATGTACACCTGTGTTAAAAATTCTTTGACAAATAAGTAACTCAAGTGGTCTATCCATTGCAGGATAAAAGAGACTGGAGTCTCTCCACCGGTACCCAGGAATGAGACTGACTTGGACCCAGCAGCAAAGTACCATGTAGTGTCTCATGTACAATATATTACGTAAGTGCTTACTTGTGTTTATACTGTTATTACTGAGGGTGGTGATTCCACCTGTTCCTGTCTTTGGCCGAATGAAGAGCAACGTGTAGATTGGCGTCTATGGCTGTTCGGTTCCGGTCAGTCCATTTAATTAGACTACCTCTTTTTGGTCTTTTGCCGTTGAATATCTTAATTAGTATTTTAACAAAACATAATCTAATTTTCTATTGCGTTTATTTACTTTAACAAGTGTTTCAACGAAGTAACGGTTGATGGAGCACTAATTTTGAAGTCTAAAATATCCACAGAAATGTAGAATTGATCAAAAAGGGATCGAAATTGTTTTTTAATATATATATGACTAAATTTCATCAGAATAACGCAATTTTGAAGAGAGTTAGCACATAATAATACTAATTTATACATTTTATTAGTCTTATTAATATTTACTAGATTAGATTATCGGATTATTCAATCCAATCCAATTCAATGGTTATCCAATTCTGTTGATGTCTGCAATCCTAACCCACCTGAGCAATAACTTTAGAGGATGTTTGCATCTTCAATCCATCCCTTTCCTACCATAATCTTCCTTTCCTGTCTATATTCGTTCGTTCGTTCGTTCTTACGTTCGTACCTACAATAAAAAATAAAAATGTGGAGGACGACCATATTAAATTTTAAGTTAATCTTTTAAAAACATCACTAACTTGCACTATCAATTTCTTATACGCAACAACAAATTTTATCATTCATTCGATCATCGATAGTCCTTCTAATCCGGTAAGAGCCACGAAGTTTTTAGCATTTCTTACTTTTTCTACTATTTCTTATTATCAAATTACACTTCTTAAACGCATGATTAAGTAAGATCAACATTTTAAATTAGTGATCTGCCTGATCTAGGTAAGACCTGTGTTTCAGGCAATTTCTGGTCTTAAAATTACTTTTTTTTCAATAATAAAAAAAGATTTTTTCTTAAAACATAGGTAATGACTAAGTGTACATGTAACAATACTATATTCTACTTTAAAATTGTTAGGATGTTTTCAGTGTCTGAATAGTTTAATGTACCTAAATATTCTGATATCCTTTTTTTACATACCGTATTATTAACACTATAATATATGTTTAATAATTTGTTTAGTTTATTATATATATAATTAAACTCGCCTCGGTTTCCCACAGGCAGAGTACAGTCGTGGACAAAAAAAAATGACTGTTCCGGTTATTTTTATTTCTTTACAACGGTTATCCTAACAATAACAAAAAAAAAAAAATTGTGCAGTCGATCCGAAGTTATGCGGGTACATACATTTAAGAAATTGGCTAGCTGACCTACGCAACCTCGTTTACGTCTCCTATTAGCGTAATAATTTTCCCCTGATTTTTAATATTCTTCATTGGTGCTCCGCTCCTATTGGTCTTAGCGTGATGATGTATAGCCTGTAGTTTTCCTCGATAAATGGGTTTTCTAACACTGAAAAAAATTTTCAAATCGGACCAGTAGTTCCTGAGATTAGCGCGTTCAAGGAAACAAACAAACTCTTCAGCTTTAAATGTATATTAGTAACTATAGATGAATTATTTATTTAATGATTCTTTTTTCAGATATCTCATATCTCATGTTTTGGAGTTTCAAATTCTACTGTCGCTATGTAAAAAAGCGAATCACACGGGGCCGCTCCATGAATGCTCCATATACGGCGTGCAGGAAGCAGGAAAACTCCTAAGGTAACACTGACTGTCTAATTATAATGCACGGAAAATAATAGTGACTCTTTGTAATCTCAAGGATGTAAGAATCCTTGTGGATTCATAGATGATACATCCAGAACTTGGTTTGCGTTGTACTATACTGACAGAGTCTAAAGTTCCAGGTATGTCTGACCTACATAGACATTGTATCAGGAAAATCGACAGTTGTGTCTCACAGCTTTAGTACTTTGACAAAAATTTCGAAGTACGCAAGTTGTAAGGTTACAACTTGTGTGTATTAATAAAATAAATGTTGAATTATTAAAAATTGAAGCAAGAAGTAGATATACAGCTATTGACACAAATATAAGTCAATTATCCGTAACCTATATTTATTAGACCTAATATCTAAACAGTACAAAGATCATAGTTTTATCGCAAATAAAAATACAGAAAATACAGTTACATACTTTATTTATTGAATGAAGTGTTGAAATATTAAATTTAGAATTATGAATATTTCATAGACAAATCTTATTTTTTTCTTCTATCAGACATTATGGTCAAATAAATAAGTCCTACCCAAAATCCGAATGTGCTCTTCTTAACAAAGTGTTTAATACAGATGACATTGATTTAAACCTTTCAGCGATGGTATGTCTCTTGGCGCTAGTGAAGATTGGAGGACAGTTCTTTATACAATAACTGGTGAAAGAGAACTATCAAGTAAAGGCATTCTAGAATACTTCTCTGCACTTCAAAAATTCTTAGTAGAGGAGAACGCGAAATTGTCTCTCATAAGCGGAGCAGATATGGATCAAAGCGCGCCAATCATTGTCGGTGTTATCGTAGTATTATTGACAATTACATTAATTGTATTATATTGTGTTAAAAAACACGATATTGGAAGCAAAGTGCTGTCTGCTTGTGGGTTGAGTAAGAATGGCTCCTTAGATATCGTGACAAATGAACTACCACAAGAGAAGACTCAGGAAGCAGAGGGTATAAGCGAAGATAAAGTTTAGTTCCGTAACTTACCTTAATTGGATGATTAGTATTACATTGACTATTTTATAAATGAAAGTTTTGAGGTAAAATAGAATTAGTAGAACTATATAGAAAAGTAATTAAATATTAGTTCGTGTTAGTGTTTATTAACGACTTTTGATTGATTATATAATAAGGTAATTTAAATTGTGTGAGAGTTTTTGTTATGAATAATTATTTTTTGTTTCTTATATATATAATATTAATTAAATTGATTACATCGTTACTGAACTTTAAACATTTTGAAATAACATTATATAAATGAGATCAACCAATACAAAATCCGAGCAATAATTGATGTCATTAGGAGTCTAGCAACGAAGAATAGAGACCAGATACATCACTCTTTACCCATTTAAAACCCACAATATTTTTTTAAACTAATATTTAAATTTATTTATGGATAACCTGATAATATTACATGAACAGTTTACTGTTTTAGTTTTACAGTAAATTAATATAAAAAATATAAATGATTTAAATAAAATTTGAGAACTTTGAAACACAGCATATTCAATTTTTTTTATAGAAAAGGGGTAAACGAGCAGACGTATCACCTGATGGTAAGCGATTACCGCCGCCCATGGACACCCTCAACACCAGAGGCGTCACAAGTGCGTTGCCGACCTTTGGGGGATGGGGAAAGGGATATGGGGAAGGGTTGGGGTACGGGCCTCCGGTATCTAAACTCACTCGGTGAAACACAGCGTAAGCGCTATTTTACACCGGTCTTCTGTGAGGCTTCATCACTCCGGTCGAACCGGCCCATTTGAGAGTATGTACCTATGGTTTTTTAATTATTATATTATTACTAATTAGCGTTTACCCGCTTCTGCACCGGCGAGCATATCGTTTATTGCAGTAAGAAGCAGCCTATTTCAGTCCTCAAGAATCAAAGTATTTCCATATTAAAATCCGTGCCACATTAATAGCCGCGAAAGCGTAACAGACAGTCAAACAGAGTTTACTTTAAAATTTATAACATTACACTAAAAAGCATGGAGTCTGGATGATTAAATACAAAAATATTTTTTTTAATGCGAAAGTTTATAACGATGGATGATGTAGATTATTATAGATGATGATGAAACATGATTACAGCCCATTCAGACGTTTTAGCGGGCATTGACTATTATCACCAATTATCACACACACATTTCACACTAAATGTATATAGGTATGTTACAAATTGTACATTTAATATGACCCCCATTGTTTAAGATAAGTGACACAGCCTTCAGATACCAAATTAAGATTTAACATATTTATATACATCTATATTACTCGTATATAGATAAAGAAAAGTTTATACTTATACTTTTGACGAATCTGGATATTTAAGGACATAAATAAATAAAATAAAGATACTTAGTTAACGTTATATGTATTTCTCAACTATTGTTGTTTTACGAGAAATGGTCATACAGCCCTTTCAATAAATCTAGTTAGACTGGGACTAATTAGCTTTGACACAGTTACTCGCGCACGCAAGCGCCGCGACGCACAGGTGAATATAAAATATTATTATTTTTTATTCTTTGGTCGTATGTTGTGTTGTACTGTATGTATTGTTAATTTTTGTCCTACACTATTGAATTGGATGTAACCTGTAATGCTAGTGTTTGATATAGAAGTAAATAAAAATATTACGTAGGTAGTAAATAAAAGGCTAAATAATAATAAATACTATTTACATACCTAGGATGAGAGACATGTTTATTAAAAATTAACTTCTTCTTTTTTTGATGAGATGGCAACTAGCTAATCAGCTATTTTGCCAATTTCAAGTATTTGAAGTCTTCAAAACTTAAGTCCTTTCGAGTCTTTCAAATCTTCGTCGTAATGTAATTCATTACAAAAATATAAAAAAATGTAGATGAGAAGTCTCCCGTCTTTCGAAAAAAAAAATCCTAAAAATATCTTATAAATAGCTATTTGTTATTTGACGATCAGGATAATCATAGTGCAATATTGACATTGGCCGTGGGGTGACGAGTGTCACCATTTATGTCAGGTGTGTCGTAAAAGGCGACTAATTGATTAAACGACGCTGTTCAACCCTCCATGCGTAAGCAACGGAGAGACTGCGGTAGGCTGATGATGATGAAGACGCAGTACAACATCATTGCCTTAGACTGCCTCGTTGGTCTAGCGGTTGGCGTGAGCGACTGCTGATCATGAGGTCTCGGGTTCGATTCCCGGCTCGGACCAAATGTTTGTATGATCTTCAAATATTTGTTTCGGAGTAGTATATGTATGTATTTACAAAAAAAAATAATAATAATATATGTATTTGTATCAGTTGTCTAGTACCCCATAACACAAGCTCTGCTTATCTTGGGACTAGATGACGTTGTGTGTTTAGATGTTCGAAATATTTATTATTGCAAAGAGAAGGAAAACTTGAAACCAGCTCTGTACCTACCTGTCTAGCAAGCGTGGTATAGCAGACCAAAACCTCCTTTCCAAGGAGAGGTCTTTGCCTAGCAGTGGACTGTTAAAGGCTGTTGATTGATGATTGATAACTATTGACGTACCTATGTCACGCAAGGCCACAATTTTTATGGAATTTCTATGAATAATTCATCGTTGTTTTATCATAACAGAATAAGAAAAAAAATACTACATTTAATTTTGTTGTTGTAATTAGTTAACATGAGTTTTGCGATAAAGGACCATGCTGCAAAGGACCGGAGCGAATGAAAACATTACAGTAAACATCATACTAAAAATAGGTTTCATATATGTATGTACTGTCTTAAGCGAGGCTGCTTCAGGCTTTGTCTGGAGGAGATCGGGAAAGAATTCTTCATCATCATCAACCCATTTCAGACCACAGCCGCCGCCGGCCCTCTAGCCAGAGGGCACCCTACAATACGTTTGCGAAGACGAGGTCTCCACTCCAGAGCAAATTTACTCTTGCGGTTATCGGTTCTAAGACATATATGGTCAGTACTCCACTATCTCGAATACTTCTGCGAGATTTGAGTCTAGATATATAAAGAGAGAGGAGTATCGATTAGCGACCTCGGTGATAGAGTAGAACTCGTAAACTTTATACTCGCCAACGGTATGAAATACTAAGTCTCAAGGGTAACAGAAGAGAGAAGGTCTCTCCAAGACTGACAATTTCAATAAAGGCTAACAACGAAGTAAATAAGAAATAATTTATATTAATGGACTTTAAGTCTATTAATATCTACTTTATTAAGGTAAACCTTACTAAAGATTAAGTAGAGTAACCTATTAGTCTAGGTCCTAATAAAGTTCCTTCCAAATATAGCTTACTAGTTGACCCGGCGAACTTCGTAACGGCAATTTTTCTTTCGTAAATATTAATTACATTTTTTTTATATACTTTGTTTTTAGTAGTAGAAGGTTCCCCGTGATGAAGTAGGGGAACAAAATAATTTCCCCGTTAACTTTTTAAATCATTCTATAATTTTTTTTTGGAAATAAACCGCTCAATCTTATAGTCTCAAAGGTTTGTTGCTAATTAATTTACTCTATTGGCAGACTCCAGGTTGCAGGTAAATGCTAGTATTTAAATGATATCTAATTCAAATAAAAAAAAACTGATTGTAGATAATTTGCTATTACTACTAGTCTATTAAGCTGCTTTGATGTTCTCCTAGCCGATTACGGCCACAGCAGCCAGTCTCAACGGAGACCAGCCAACTACGCAGGAGATATTATAGTGCACAAGTGTGTGCGCAAACACAGATGCACTATTTGTTCCCTCTCTCATAATCTGATGGGATGGTTAACCGACACGACCACGGAGGGATCAGGCGCAGGACCGACAGCTTTACGTGCTCTCCGAGGCATGTGGGCTCAGACCCCAACTTCCAAACTCCGAGCAGTTATTAAGTATTTCTATAATCAGAAAATTACAAACCCATAAGATCAGCGGTTTAGCCGTGAAATCGTAATAGAGAGACAGATAGAGTTACTTTCAAATTTAAAATATTAGTATGGAGGTAGGTATGAACTGAATACATAATTAACCCAATTTATATCCTGACAGAACAAATGACTCTCATCAATAATTTTTGTTCGATTTCTAGATCGATAACCGATGCGTGTGCGTGTGTGTGTGTGTGTGTGAGAGTGTAATATTTTGTCGTTTAGGGCGTAGTTGCATCTGTAGTATAGTAGTAGTATAGTGCTTCTACCATAAAATTAATGAGATCATGAACCGCCCCATCAGTTGATCAAGAATTTCGAAAACCAAACTGTCTGTCAGATAGAAAGCTATACGGTTCAAGATATTTTTAAGTCTGTTATAGATTCGTATCTTTTTAACACATAAGCAGGAATATTATCAATTACCAGTAGCACAGTCAGTACGTAAGCTGTTAATAATTTGTTGTTTTTCATGTTCGTTCGTTTCTAGGTACACCAAGGAATTTCTGGTATCTGGTATTATAGTTCAGGCCAACTATTGAAATGTCGCTCTTTTTGTGATGTTTTTTTATGAATTGTATATATTTTTAATGTTTATTGATTCAGTACATTACTTTTTCTTATCAATTAATCCTTGTTATGTAATATAATTTAAAAACAATTGAAGGTAAGTTACATACACAAAACCAATATTAAACAAACACAGTACCTATTACATTACATATTAGCGCCTGAGCCTTCGATTAAAGATAATAAATTTATTGCTTGCAAATGTGAATGTATGCGCATATGTTTAGGTCACGGTCGACTACAGCTTTCAATAAACATACAGAGGGCCTTTATTTCTAGATTTTTATAATTTAAAATACGGCACCGAATTTTTTCATAGGTAAACAATCGATTGATATTCGAGTTAGTGTAAGGAACGATTACTATTGACGGCCAACGAAGTTCGCGACATCCGCTCAAAACTGACTTGTCGAAATGGTTAAGAATGTGAGCCGGTGTGAACTAACTGCAATCATCTAACCGTTACCGCTAGTGACGAACGCGCGAAAGGACCGCAGCGCAGGAGTTCGCGCGCGATTTGCATGATCGATTTATGAATAAGATAAACGGAACGATCTGTTAAAACTAATATAAAAATAGGCATTATTTTCAAATGTCAATAAAGAATAGTAAAGAGGTTTTATATAATAATTTAATGAAATAGTAAGGTAAACAATAGAAGTTGAACCTGGAGTGAAGTGATGCTATATGGTTGTGATTATTTCTAATAACAGGTGAGTAAAATAACGCAAATATTTTGCATACTAATAAGTTTACATTTTGTTACATATTAGGTACTTCTTTTTCACAATACTATGTACTTTCACGCGTGAAAATATTTTTCTATTTAAAACGGCCACGTGAAATATATTTTCGTTTAATTAAATACTTATTGAACCTAATCCAGAATGTATAATGTGTTATTTATTACTCAATAAAATTAAACAAAAAGTAATTCAATTGTGCCGTACAAAATTAAAAAAATAACAAATAACTTTAAATAAAATTGTATTTATAACTTGCATAATAATATTTATCATTAGGAATTTGACGTAAGTTTTATTTGAAAACGAATTCTTGGCCAATTATTTTTCTTGTAAATACTTCCTCGCCAATTCCTCCAAATTGTCAAGTTTATTACACAAATGATGCTCTTTATAATAATTTTCAAACGTTTATCTATCGCTTTAGGTGATAATCTATACATCTATAGAAATAAATAAAATTGGAGTGTCTGTTCGTAATATTAAAATAACCGCTTTTTAATAAATGCCTGTGTATGTATACACGATACATGTACCACAATAACATTTTTAAAAAATTTTGTCTGTCTGTCTGTTCCGGGTAATGTCTACAACGGCTGGACCGTTTTTGACGGGACTTTCACTGACAGGTAGTTGATGATCAAAGGAGTAACTTAGTCTTTTTTTTAGACTAGCTTTGTCCCGCGGCGTTACCCGGGTACGACAGTGACAGCGGGTAATACCGCGGGGTTCAGCTAGTTTTGTAGAAGAAAAATGCTGAATGAACATATTTTGTGAATAAAAATGGTCATGCTCTCGATATTGTAAATATAGTTAGAGATCGTACGTTCAATCCTATTGTGGTGGAATTGGTCTTGACTCCATTAATCATAATGAATATTGACGTTATATACTTTTTTGTGTTGCCACTCTAGTATTAATATTTAAAAAAGAAAAAAAATGAAATATATGTTTACTTAATAATGAACAAGGGCGAAACTGAAACAGAATTGAAGTGAATTGAAATAGTGGAATAAGTACAAGTAAGTTTTAATTCTAGAATGTATTTTAACAAGTTTCATCAAGTGCCGACGATCGACAGTATAAATAAATAATGAAAATAGAAACAAAATTAACAGGCGAAATTGTGGTGGTATTAAAACTCTTTCAACAAAAGTTCAAAGAGTTTTTATTTACACTTGTACTTATTAGTTAGAACATAGTGTTTAGGGTACAAAAGTACCCCTTATACTACTAGTGTCCAAACTAATCCTACGTTAGTTAGGAGTTTCTGTACATTAAGCACAGTTAAAGTTAATTAATTGTAGGTCTCGAAATAAATTATTTGAATTTAGAGAATTTGAGATACTGTTCTCAAAGAACACACATGAAATATAGGTATATTACGAGACAATAAGTTACTAAATACAAAAAAATACGTAGAAAACATGTTAAATCTTTACATATGGTAACCATAATCATAGCTTTATTTGCAATGCATATATTTGTAAGTTCTACATTCACAAATTGGTTATTATAAAAATAAACAGCGACATTTTAGTAATACATTTTTTAAACACGTTTGGAGATTTTATCAAACGGGAACGAACGGTTTCGAATAGTGGTAAACAAAATATCTTCGTAATATATGGTTTACACCTGACAATGAGTATTGATCAGAAAAACCGTTATATTGTATCACCTAAGAAAGAAAGACAAGAGCATTATATTGATTAACTTACGAACTACTTTAAAAAAAATTCAGAGTGAGTTTCACGATCTACTGATAAAGTCCCTGTTACACTGTTACGAACTTATTTGTCAAATAACCACAGAATTCGGTTTCACAAATCTTAGATAGACACCTAAGATTTGTAGAACGCAGGAATCTGTACATATGTGTCAGTACACACATACATCAGAAATGAAAATACTGTTAAATGGAAGATAATTACTTCGTTTATTTCTTTCTTCTGTCGATGTGTCCATGCAAAGGTTGCCTGGGAGGGATTGCTTTTAGCAGTAAGGCCGCCCATTGTATACATCTTCTTGAAATATTAAAGTGTAAATTGTAATTGGTGTACAATAAAGTATATTCTATTTTATTCTACAACTAGCCTTCGCCTCGAATTTAATAAAAAGTATCCTATGCTACTTCTAATACCTTTAAAAATATGTGTAGGTACAAAGTTTCATGATGATTGGTTATGTAGTTCTCGCGTGAAAGCGTAACAAACAAACTTACATTCACATTTATAATATTAGGATTATCTATCATTTTATCAGGAAGTGGCAAAACTGGCCCAGGTTTCAATTCAAACTGTATTTTTTTTTTTAAATGTGTCTATTCTAAAATTTGTTTTACTGCTGTAAAACCGTCGCATATGTGGCTTAGCTACCGTTTACTTTTGATAACAAAACTGTGTTTAAAATATTTGTTACTACCCGGAGGTAGATTTAATATCCACTTTTTATATCGCTATAAAAAACCAATTGCCAAATACTATTTGAATGTTGCATTGACTTAACAGACTAACTTTCATACATACCAAGACTATATATAGACGATCGAACCAAATAGTGTGTAATAGGAAACATGCATGTTTTTTTATTACATTATCTGATCATTTACGTCTATATAACATAGAAAAAAATATTAATAGGCTTGAAAATAGTCAAACTAATTTTCAAAACGAAATTTAAAACACTGACTAAATTTGAGGTATTCAAACGCCGCAATTTTGCGCGCGTTTGGACATGTCCAATGACGTCATCAATTAAAAATGATGGAAGAAGTTATTTTTCTCACAAACACTACAAACAAACACAGTTATAGGAATTTCGACGCCGATAATTTCTATGAACTAACCATCGACGTCACATTTCGTTTCGACCAATAGTAACGCGTTTTTTAAGTTTGAATTTCCCTCCCCTAATTTTAATTTTTTATTTAATATTTTCTGGGTTTAAATACTAACTAAATAAAAAAATACCTTTTAAGTATATTGTAAAGACAACAAAGAATATAGAAAAAATATTTAAGACAAATAAAAATGTTATGCATATTATTGGATAGGCCTATGTCCCGTAGTGGACTGCGATAGGCTGATGATTATAGCCAAAGTGTAGGCAGGGGCCTATGTCATAATAACATTTCGAAAACTACAATCTTTTTTTTATGGTATAGGGGGTAAACGAGCAGTATATCACCTGATGGTAAGCGATTACCGCCGCACACGGACACCCGCAACACCAGAGGCGCCACAAGTGCGTTGCCTGCCTTTTAAGAAGGAGTACGCTCTTTTCTTGAAGGTTTGAATGTGTTTTCACTTCATAATAAAGGAACAAACTCTAAAAAAAATTAAATACAAAGGAAATCCTTTGCATTTAAATTTTTTTAGGAAGAGATAAGAAGAATTGTTTACACGAATAGATTAGAATGATAACATGCTAATGTTTGTGTATGCCAAAAATCAAGTAAGAATCTAAATGATTAGTAGTAATAGTTAATAATAGTATATTTAAATAAATATAGTAGTTTATTCCTCCGACTAAATTGATGTTGCCTTCTTACGCTATTATTCTTCTTACTCTTCTATTCATTGGTACAGCAACTATAAAATTTTATTACTTAACAAATTAAATACTACTTAAATTTCAGATCTTTTAACCGTAAAAGACCTAATAATAAGTGAATAAAACAAGCAAACAAACTCAATTTAGCATTTACAGTGCCTAATAATTATGATTTTTTAGCATAGTCTATGAATATTATTATGTAATTTTCTCTCTAGTTTTTTATATTAGTCTGAATGATCGGTGATAGTATGTTTGAATTTAAATGGAATCACCAATTTATATACAATCTTTACTTACTTTATTCTTTTAAAGATGTTTTTCTTTTGAATCTTGGAGTTGCTTTACTCGCAATATAATTTTTCCCAGTAATGGAAATGGGGATATGTTTGTAAACATACTTATGTTTAGATCTTACCACAGAACAGAGAATTCCTTACATAGTAAAAAATTAAGCCGCTTTTTATCCTTGTACGCTTACCTGGATAGATTCAGACCATGCGTATGTTTCAAGTGGCATTAGTCGGTAGATGCAAAACGTGCCTGTAAATATAAATTAATACCTATTCTAATTAATGTTTAATAATACTAGGCTCGATTGGCGATACTGAAATTCTTTTGTTCTTTCTTTTGCACTTTTATATTTGACTCTGTATTAAAGCGTATTTTTTTTCTGTAATGCCTTGGTGTTATTACTGTTTTGGTCATTGGAACGTGATTTTAGTATAAATTAGTAATTTTCCTTGCTCAGTTGCACGGAAGAGTACTACAATGACATACTTCCGAGTCATCAGCAATCATATAATGTAAATGCTACGTGCTTTTGTTGATATGTTTTTAGACTCAATCACACGCTATCCTTCATTATCCTCGAATATAAATTAATAGACCTTTTTTTTTTTTTTTTTTTTTTTTTTTTTTTCTCCCGTGCGGAAATCCCCTCGGATACCTCCTCCTGGTGGCATGTCGGACTCGAACCGACTAAAACCGCACGCCGTCTCGGGTACTAGATGCCGGGGAACCAGGTGCACCCTAGAAAGGAAAACCCTGGAACCCCGACGTACCTCGGGCCACCTACGGTTTGTAGACGGCCCCCTCCTGTGTGGGAACACCAATGTTCCCCAGGGCGCGCACGCTCCGCAACGTCCGCGCCGCCATCCAGGCCTGCTTCTGCTAGGGTGACAGATGACCTCATCTGTCACCCCCAGGCTAGCGCTTATGGAGGACGGAGATCGTTCTCCGTAAGCGCCTGAGTCGCCTGTGGTACCTGGCCCGTTCTCGGGCCTGGCGGGCCGGGAGAGTTCTAAACCTCTCCCGGTCCCGCTCCGCCGTCTCTTTGGCAAGCATAACTTGCTCGCAGAAAGAGACGGCGGAGTTCCACGCGCTCTCGCTCCGCAACATGGCCGCAATCATGTTACCGAGCGAGAGAACCGTCACTCCAATGGCCGCCACGAGATCACGCCTCAGCTCGCCCCATGCCGGACATTCTGCCAGCGTGTGGAGCGCCGTGTCCGTGGTCTGGCCATCGCAGTGGTGGCACTCAGGCGTTGGCTCCTTGCGGATCAGACACAGGTGATCTCCAAAACATCCCTTTCCAGTGATCACCTGCGTCAGCCGGTATGAGAGGGTCCCATGACGCCTCTCGAGCCAATCCTCCATAACGGGTCTTACCGCCGTAATAACGGCGTGCCCTGCGCTCGGTTGCCCAAGTCGTTCCCTCCATTCCTCCACGAGGACCTGGTGGAGTTGGGTTTTCTGATCGTCGATTTCTCGAGTCTCAGGACTCATACCCAACTCCTGCGCCTCCTTGCGCCACTGGTACAGAGCTGCAAGGGCTCTCGCCTCCAGATCCCATGGTGGAGTTCCGGCCAGGAGACTCGCCGCCTCAAAGGAGATTGTGCGGTACCCCCTTATGATCCTGATGGCCAGCACTCGTTGCGGTCGTCGCAATAGTGCGATATTGCTGGCCTTCAGGATCTCTGCCCATACTGGGGCCCCATAAAGGGCCATAGACAGCACAACCCCCGCGTAGAGCCTCCTGCAGGAGTCATCGGGCCCCCTCATATTTGGCAGCAACCGTGCCAATGCACGTGCTGCGCCAACCAGCTTGGGGACCAGACTTCGGAAGTGGTATCCGAAATCCCACCGGCCGTCGAGTACGAGCCCCAAGTACCTCATAGAGGGCTCGATGCCGATGCGAGTGCCTCCTACTATGAGACTGAGTCGATCAGGTGGCTTGGTCCGAGGCCCGTGAAAAAACAAAGCCTCGGATTTGTGCAGAGCCACCTCAAGACCCAGCCGCCGGATTCGTTCGACGACTTGGGCAACCCCGGCCGTGGCCCTCAGGGTTGCCTCACGGTGCGTCCTGCCACTCGCCGTCACAAGCGTGTCATCCGCATAACACGTGACGGCGACTCCATCTAAGAATTCACCGCGAAGCACCCAGTCGTAGCCAATGTTCCACAGGAGCGGTCCTAAGACCGACCCCTGTGGGACACCGCACGACATTTCACATCGACCGAGACCGGTCCTACTTGGGTAGACCACGGCTCTCTCCGACAGATATGCCCCGACTATGCGGCGGAGGTAGGGAGGCACTCGGTGATACATTAGTGCCTCCCTGATGCAACTCCAGGGCAAGGTGTTGAACGCATTGGCGATGTCCAGAGACACCGCCAATACCACTTCACCCCGGGAGACTGCTTCCTCCGTCAGAGCCTTCACGCGCATGATCGCGTCCACGGTGGAGCGCCCCTGACGGAAACCGTACTGGTTGTCCGCCAGATCCGGCCCTACCCTGAGGAGATGCTTGACGAGGCGCCATGCAATCACTCTTTCAAAGAGCTTGCATACCTCGTCAAGCAACACTATGGGCCGGTAGGCAGATGGTGAGTCTGCCGGGCGCCCCTCCTTTCGGATGAGGACCAGTTTCCCCGTCTTCCACAATTTTGGAAACTGGCCCTGTTCGAGGCATGCGCTGAACAGCCCTCTTAGTCGGGGCTCGAGAGCCGGCGCCTCATCATCTAGAGCCAGGACCCACGCTCGGCCTGGAATGCCATCGGGTCCTGGGGCGGTGCTTTTAGCTTTAAGCCGTTGCACCGCCAGCGCTAGTTCTGCCCGAGTGACCTCAGGCACATCGTCATCATCCACGTTAGGCGCCTCAGGCGTCGAAGGCGGAGCCATCTGTGGTGGAGTGTGCTCCACCAACCGCGATGGAAACAGGGTGCCGACGACCCCCTCAAGCAGATCCTGCTGAAGACACCGAGTCAAGGGCGGGGCCCATGGGCGCAACTTGCCCCTAACCATGCGGTAAGGGCGCCCCCATGGATCCCGCTCCAGTGTCTCCAGCAACTCGCGGCGGGCCTCACTCTTGGCCCGCTTAATCTCTGCCTGAAGGGTTCTTTTGGCACTCCTGTATTCCGCCAACAGCTCCGCCTCTCGGGCTACCGCATCTTCAGGACGGCGACGCCTTCTGCGGAACCGGGACCACTGACGGCGCGCGGTCACGCAGGCTTGTCGTAGCCTAGCGATCTCCGGCGACCACCAGTAGACCCGGCGCCTTGCAGTATTGGGCTGAACCCTAGGCATCGCCGCATCGCAGACGCGGGTCATAGCCTCCCGGAACCATTGTGCCTCGGCATCAACATCAACAGGCCTGTCCGGCACTGGGGCCCAGGCCTGTACGATGGCGGCTTCCAGGAGGAGCTCCCGATCTAAACGCCTGAGAGCCCAACGTGGCTCAGGTGGAGCCGGTGTGGGCGGCGCGTCACCCGTGGGAGCGGAGACATCAAACCGAATGTATCGGTGATCCGAACCAGTCTCCTCCCCCACCACGACGCGCCAGTCCTGAACACGGCGTGCCAGCGAGGGGCACGCGAACGAGATGTCCACGATTGAACTGCCCCTCGCTGTCACGAACGTGGGCACGGCTCCCTGATTTAGAACAACTAGGCCGAGTCTTTCGGCCCAGTTCTCTAGAGCTCTGCCTCTCGGGTTCGTGCGCCGGGAACCCCAAGCTTCCGACCAGGCGTTGAAGTCCCCGACCACAAGAACCGGGTGAGGGCGGCAGGCATCGACGACGATGGCCAGCTGAGCGAGCCATTGCTCATACTCAGTTATGTCTCGGTTCGGCGTGAAATAAGCGGCCACGACCGCTATATCCCCAACCACCGCCGCTATGCAACCCCGTTCTCTTGCAACCACGGCAAAAGGAGGGGTGCCAGCAGCGGTGCCGTGTACCAGTGCCGCCGAGCCATCCAAGTCGGTCTCCCAGGCAGCCCCGAGAAACCTGGACAATGTGAAGGCCGGAGCAATACGCTTCGGGCCCTTTGGACAGGGGGCAGCGGTTGTCAGCTGTCCCATCGCAGCGGCCCAAAAGGTCGCTGATGGACGTACCCTCTTGGTTGGGGGCTTCCTGAGGGCGCAGGTACGACTCCTGCAGGCCCGGCCGGCAAGATGCTTCCGGTGCCTGTCGGTGGGGCATGTGGGCGTACAGTGTACGGCAGAGGTCACTGCAGGTGAGCTCTGTTTTCGCTGTGGCCAGCTTGGTCACAAGGCCGGGGCTTGCAATGCTCCGCTGCGATGCTTCAGATGCGCAGCGGAGGGCAAGCCTGCCAACCATCGGGTTGGCAGCAAGACCTGTGCGGAGTCGAAACCGAAGTCAGGAAGTCGGCCTCCTGGGTCCAAATTAATAGACCTAACCTTTGGTTTTCAAAGTACCTATGCAATTTGAATTGGATTAGTAAAAAGATAACTATAAAAAATATATTCGGTCGAATTGAGAAATCTTATTTTTTTTTGAAGTCGGTTAATAATCAGACAGCAAAACAAAATATTACAAATCAAAACAATTAGAGTGTTAAATGTGAAACCTGCATTACTGGATGTTATTATATTTTATTATTTTTCAAAAAATCTGTAGTAAGTTCGTAATCAATAGTCAGTAAAGTCTTAAAAATTATACATATGTGTACTTTGTACAAATGCCATGTTCTGTACAGTGCACATACAATATGTTTTGTAACTACTACAATATGTGTGATATTCCTAGTAGTTTTTCTATCTCAATACCTTGTTCTTGAACCAGAGGCCTGCAGCTTTATTTTGCAAATAACGATTTAGATCAATATTCTTTAGATATTTATATATTTATTATTTACATAGAGACATTTTCACCAATGACACAAAGTAGATACATTTTCTTGATAAGGGCCTAAAAAATTATGAAATTTGTATTCATACGAACATAACATAAAGTATAGAGGCCCATTTCTCGCCTACCCCTTTATTCTGAGAGAATGGGTTACTCGAAATGCGGCGATACACTTTTGTTTTTCCAGGCAGATTTGTGCCTCACCTAATAGCCCCAGTCACGTTAGACCAATGCGCTCGGCGAATGTGCTCGGCAGATTTTCGTGGCTTACTGTTCAAAGTGTTCACACGTTGTCCTGTTTAATTCAGTATTGGTCGTTAGATAAAGATGGACGTCGAGACGATCCCAGCCGCTGCAATATATTTGTACAGCGCTTTTAAATTTTATGAACTAGTGCACTAGCGAAATTAGATTAATTTGGCTTACATTATTCTGAAATCGCAACTAAACATGTATTTCTTATTGATAGTAGTTAGCCAAGTTTTCCCATCTAAACTCCATATAACCGATTCATTCTGATAACAATCGATGAACTGAAATATTCCTCATCACTCCAAGTCGCCATGTTCGTGAAACCATTAAGCGCGACATGACCGTCCACTCTGATACGGAACTATGACATGAGCATTTTATAACTAACGTGTAAGTATGGTATTCAAAGCATCATCAAAAAATTTTAAAGACAATTTAGGCCAAGGACAATAGTGCCATTATACCAACCTAATATTACAATAATCTTCGAGGTCATAAATTTATCTTCGTTTACGTTGAAAAAGGAAGTACATCGTTATTTCTGCATATAAACCATTCTTATATCCTTATAAGCTTTTAAACGTTGCATGATTTTATGTTTTTAACCGACTTCAAAAATAGGAGGAGGTTTTTCAATTCGACCGCAATTTTTTTTTTATGTGTGTTCGCGGATAGCTTCGTCGTTTATGAACCGATTTTGATGATTCTTTTTTTAATGGAAAGGAGACGTCCCAACGGTGGTACCATGATAAGGACATTAATATCTGATGATGGCATCTAAGAGAAATCGAGTCGAACCTTGAAGTCGGTTTTATTTTTGTTAAAATTGTACTTGTGTTTAATATTGTTCAGTTTGAATATCCTGACAAAAATGGTTTACTTTTTAAACGATAAGTAATTGTTTTAAAGATGGGAATCTCAGATTTCTGCAAACATTTTCGGATCGCGAGGTTCCAAAACCTAGTATCATCCTCTAGTAGTCATCTACCTGGACATAGCCAGCTCTCTCTTTAAAAAGGAGATTTTGGCCTATTTTGTCACGTTGGTTAGATGGGTTTGTTTCAAGTTTACCTTGTCTTTATAGTGCACGTTTAGTGCTATATCCAATAACATGTAATTAGAGTTTCAAAAAACATTTAGCAGTTTAATTAATTTACTCAATCTTTATCGGGTCATTATTCGTATTTTTGATATCTCATAGCTCATTGCAAAGATATCCTCCTTGTGACACATTGCCTTTAAGTACCACCGAAATACCTTAGTTAAAAAGTCTTTAACATCAGATCTGGAAGACTTTATTTTATGTTATATAAAGATACTTTAGATAACATAAAATGAAGTCGCTTAGGCTATCTGTTCATTTAAATCTTTTAGTTAGTTAGTTAGTAGTTAAACCGATCTTAATGCAATTTTCAACAATAAATAGAGTGATTCAAGTGGAATGTTTATATGTATAAAAACATGTATAATATAAGAGAAGTAATTCGAGAATTTTAAAGCCTTCCATGCGAAGCCGGACTAGGTCACTAGGATAAATAAAATATAGGATAATTGAATAAAATGAGTTTAAGGATAATAAATAAGAAATAATAGTTGGCGCTTAATAACTTAACAGCGAGTTATAAAGCCAACAGTCACGGCCATTTTTCAAACTATGTTTAAAAATACATTTGCCATTCACTATTGAGTTACTTTCAATTATAAAATATGAGATTGTCACAAAACCTTACTTCATGGACTTGCTACCTGCTCGAATAAATAAAAAGCATTTACATTACATTGTGGTCAAATTTTTCATAAGTACCTGTACTAATACTGCCATGTCCTAAAGATGTTTTCGTTCATCGTTTTTTATTAAGAGGGCGGTTCACGTCATGCTCAATGACTATCGACGGTAATGGAAAAGAGTCACAAGTATGCTGTCGCCGTTTAAGTCTCGCTCCAGATTCATACGCACAGCCAAGTTGAAATCTACAAACGTAAACGTTAATATTAATGTATGGGAATGACGTTTCTCAACGCTAAGTCGGTCTACGAAGTATGCAGTTTAGTCACTGTGGTACTTCTAACTGTAGGTTTTTGCATTGGCAACAATTTTCATGACAAATTGAAGATACACAAAAAAATACGCAAAAGTTGAGAAGCGATTTGCCAGTTTTGTAGTACATATTGTTTTGATGATGTAAAAAGTTAAAAACAAATTAAAAAATCAATTATTCAGAGGTCGAATAATTTAGTTAGAAAGGGTGTTAAATAAATATCTGAATCTATTAAATGTGGTTATAAATGACATAGAAAAACATGAGACAAATATTGTTTAGTCTGTTCATGTTGAAAAACTAGCCATTTTTACTCGACTACGGTGAAGTCACAAAGAAAGGGTAAACGTGTTGGCATTTTATGTATATATGTATGTGGTGCCTAAACTATAAATCGCTTTAAATGAATGACTGACTTAGTTGTCAATAGATCTAAATAATGGGCCGAGTAATTTAGGCTATATAAATTTATTTAATCATTCAATTATTTAGGCTATTTAAACTTTTTAGAGCAGAGATGTAGACGAATTTGTAGTCTAAGTTTGAAAGATCTATGTCTACTGATGTTTGTAGATAAAAAAAAATGTACATTATGTCGTGAAGTCAGATGATATACAGGTGACTTGACGACATAAAGTACATTTTTTGCTATTACGATCAGTGAGAACAATATAAAATCATTGTGGGAACTCGAAATAATAACTTGAATGTTAAAAACTTTAATGAAGAATCACGTTGCAATACACACAAAACGAGATTATGATACTGTTTCAAAATTTTAGCTGCAATGAAGGCAGTGACTGCTGAAGCAAAAATTATTAAAGGTTTTTATCATAATGGATTTTTGTGTTGAGGATTCAAAAAACCGGAGGTTCCTTTGTTTTCCAAAGAGTCAGACTGCTGAAACGGATCTGCCATTACAGTTATGCCATTACAGTACATAAATAAGTATGATCAAATTGCATACCTTGGTTTTTTTCAAGTCAGTTTCAAGCCTTTTGGTTTATAAAATAACTATTCGCTAGCTATTAAAAACTTTATAAAAAAAGATTATTGAAGCTAAAAGCATTAAATAAAACCAAATATTCCAAAGGTACATAAATTGCTTTAAATTCTCCATCCGTATAAAGTGTCTACATAATCACAAAGATTTTCTACTTATTTTTAACCAACTTTGAACAAAACGAGGTTCCTTGTTTCACTGTTTGTAATGTACGTATGTAATATATATTTTATTTATGATCACCGATTACTCCGTCTATTGTAGATCAATTTTGAAAATTCTTTTTGTATTCGAAACGGTATATTCCCGACATAGTCCCATTTGCACTATATCAGGACCTGGTATGATGGTAACAATTTTTTTATTTTAAAACTATTATTGTGCCCAATTTGCAGCTTTATAAGAAGCTTAGTTATAGATTCGTTGCTGCGGGAAAGCCCTGGTGACCCGTAATTTCAGGTTTTAAAGCAAGCACCAGACTCTCAGGAAGATACCTGAATATGTAGCATTTTGTACTTTACTTTTAGAAAGTTTATGAGAGTAAATAACGAGATTTATTATTATTATTATCTGACTATGGGATCCAAAGGAAATCAAGGGAAACCCTCAATTTTTATAGGCACGTATTGTTTTTCATATATTTTCTAAAGGTATGCAATACCTTACCAATGATGACTTGATGATGAAAAATACAACTCCTTAACGGTTAGGATACTATTATAAATCTTTGAATGTCATATGTATGTGTGTTACCCTTAGTTGTATATTTTTTCAAGTTATTTAGATAGGTAGTAGAGCCACGCTGATTTCAGCACGAACGGGCCGGCTCGACCGGGGCGGTACTACCCTCGCACAGAAAATCAAAGTAAAATGACAGCGTTCGTGCTGGCGTGTTTCGTTGGTGAGTGCGGGACCGGAGGCCCAAGAATGCGAAAGCGTCACAAGACCGCCATGGTGTGGGTCACCATGCTGCATTGTTGCATTGTCTGCATTGCATTCGCAGTGAGCATGGTGACCACCACTCTTGGATTCTGCTTTTGCTTTCCACCAGGCGAAGTAGAGCCATTTTGGAAGGCCCTACCATAAATAAAAAGAAGATGAGCTGATAATGGAAGGTACAACTTCTTAACGGTTGGGATTTAGAGACCTTTAAATTTCTTACGTATCTGTATACCTTTCATCATCAGCCTACCGCAGTCCAGTGCTGGACATAGAACTGTTCTATGCCTTTAGTTGTATGCTTTCAAGTTATTCAGATGAGCTGATGATAGAAGGTAAAACTCCTTGACAGTTAGTGATTAGAGGATGACTTCAATATCATACGTACATATAGACCTTAATTAATACACACGTTTGTCTTAGTGGGTTCATTTAAATATTTACAATAACTCTCCGGTCTCTCTAGTTTTTGGTACCCGCTTAGATTTTTATAATTGTTGTTCGTATTATTTTTCGCTTCACAAAGATTTCAAACAGAGTTTAGGTACCTAGCACATGTTATAATACTTCTTTATTTTTATGAATACATAATTAGGTATAGACAAGAATTGTCACATACTCGTAGTAATTTAAGTCAGTCATCTTATAGCTAGTATATATTACTGTTTTTAATGTTTCAAGACAGGGAGGCGTCGTTTCTTTTTTTTTAAGTTGTTTAAATTTTTGTTTAATAAAATTCTTAGTCTTTAAAACGCATTACAATATCCAAATGTTAATAATTAAATTAGTAAGCTTTAAGACATTTAGCTTTATAGTAAATCTTTCCAACCATTTATTCATTCTAGGTCAGGTCCAAGAAGGTAATATCTTTATTTTATCATCCTTTGGCCTGTCAAAAACATTTGCATTAATATGCATAAATTTGATATTGTATTGCTTAACTTTCAAAGCATTTTATATGAGCGATTTTCTAAAACGGCACAACACTTACAGATGCTAATAACTGACCTGCATGTAGCGTTAGTTTCTCATAGTATTTAAAACTATTCATGCTTATTCATATTTCTATTCAAATAAATTAATTAAAGTGTCTGTTTGTAATTTCAAATTATGTAGTAGCTTTTAAAAATGCATATGAAAGTATGTTATAGTCTACTTTATAATTCAATAATTTTTTGAAGTTTTTATCTGTCTGTTTGTCTCAGATAATCTCTGGATAGACTGGATCCATTTTGACAAGAGTTTTAACTGCCAGATAGCTGATGATTTACGGAGTAACCTAGATTTACTTTTATTTAGACTAGCTCCACTTCATGGCATTACCCGCGGTTGTTGTTATAAAAGTAAAATAATTAATAAAACTCTTTACGTGGAGAATATCATACGAATGTAACTAAGGCGGCCCTTAGACGATCAATTATATTGCGCAATATTACATATTGTGCAATATTTTTAGTTTAGGGCTAATATTGAAAATTGTGCAATGATTGAACAAAAGTTTGAGTGAGTTTAATTTTCATAACGCAATATATATTTATTGCATCGTGCAGGGTCAATATTGCACAGTACTTTTTACTCTTTGCTTCGTTTTGACGCAGTACACATACGAGTGATGCAAAAATGGCGGACAAAGTTATTAATCGAAAACTTAAAGAAAGAGAGTTTATCCTGGAATGTGTTGAAAGAAAAAGTTCAATTCTTTGAGAACTAACAACTATCGAAACACTATTCTCCGACTGAACACAAAAACATTGCACACTATTATATTGTGCAATATAATTGATCGTTTGTAGTCAGAGCGCCTTTCAATATTATTGTGCAACAAAATATATTGTGCATTATTATTGTATCATCTAGGGGCCGACTAACGAAGCCTTTGTGTGGCTGGAAGTTCAGTTTAGTCGATTGAAATTCTGTGATACATTTCCAATTTAGCACATTAGTCCCTTATGGGTGACTGGCAAATACTACATAATCCACGGTGTACAGCACTTTAAACAAAAACATCTAATTTAATATAAGACATACGTTACTGACAAAAGACACTATCATAAAACCTAATTATATTTTCCAAGTATCAATCCGGTAACTGAGTTGATGGTATCTTCTAATGGTGGACACGCGGCCTTGTGAGCTCTGTCATTCTATTGTTCCTCAACATACCATCGTACAAAGGTAATTGCTGTGCGAAGTAATTGTTCTGGATGAGATTCTATTACCGCTAGTGTGTTTTTTATCTACATCCGTTGCAAAACTAGGCAACTGTTGCGGCATAAAGAAGCGAAGTCTTCCCGTGTCACCATGATGTATCGTCAGTTTCATGTCGTAAATAAACAATGGTTTTCAATCGTTGTCTTTATATAAAATTTGTATTGAAAGTTGAAACTTTAGGTTCAGTAAAAATTGTCTGCAATATGTGTTATCACGTGGGTTTTCAAACTCTTAAAGAACATTTAAACCTTAATTTATTTAAATCTTAATAAAAATATCAATAACACGTATAGAAGCCTACCGTCTGGCTTTCGATTGAAATTGTATTTATTATTTATATATATATATTATTATTACCTAAAGTTACAAGATTATAACGAGATCACAAGTTCATCGAAATGAACAAATTGGTATTCTAATTGGGAAGCAATCAAAAATGATTGCAAATTCGTATTACCTTGATATTTTAAATCGACCGATGATGGCCGACATAGCCATTCTAATGATCGTTTTAAGGACTGCACAAGTTTTATATCTATTTTTA
This sequence comes from Spilosoma lubricipeda, assembly GCA_905220595.1. NCBI lineage: Eukaryota > Metazoa > Arthropoda > Insecta > Lepidoptera > Erebidae > Spilosoma > Spilosoma lubricipeda. The sequence goes on along the minus strand of HG992285.1, from coordinate 8,389,818 downwards.
TCCCCAATATTAAGTAGAGCACTCTATCGTCTAAGCATAACAAGAACGGGAACATGAAATTGTTGAATTACATTAACAGCATTTACTTGTGTTTTCACTACCATAATATTATTAGCATTACTATATTAGCTATTTAGCATTACTATATTAAGAGCATCGTCTTCACCCTTCTGAGCTTGAATATTTGCAGTCAAAGCTAAAATGTAACATTGTTAGGGATGTTGTTCAATAACCGTTGTGTTTAAGGTCGTCACTTCCCCAGTTCGAATGGTTTTGCTTTATTATGGATAACTGCTGCGCTCTGTTTTCGTTCCCAAAGTTGATATAGCGATATATGTTTTGACATTTGACCGAATCAGAATACTGAGTGTCAGTACTCAGTTCCGTTTTTTAAGATACTTTCAGTAGGAAGTATCTTAAAAAAACCGAATATTTATTTGAAGGATAACATTTGTAATTATGAGGACATTTGACGCACCCAACCAAAGCTTTTTTTGAAGAGGTCTTAATCTTTTAAACAAATATTATAAGCATTAAAGTTTGTAAGTATGGATGGATGGATGTTTGTTACTCTATGAAGCAAAAACTACTGAACGGATTTGGATGAAAGTTTACAGTAATATAGCTGCCGCGTTAACCGACATATACGCGGGGGGAGCCACGGGCAACTGCTAGTATTGCAAATATATATCAAAGTTTCGATAGCCGCTAAAAAAAGGTATTTTTGAGTGAAGATTGCATACAAAAGATAACTACGATCCATATGGTGGCTGAGAAGCAAGCGTTTAAGATTAAAAGGGATTACGTAGGCAGTACAAAACTCTTTATGATTATATAGGCAACTTATAAACTTTGTATTTCATAGAATTTTCTTTCATTGTAGTCGTTTATCAAAACATCATTGAAATGGAAATGTTTTTAGTCGATGTTCCGCTCGCAACGATAACAATTCATCCGGTGTTTCGAGGTACATAATAGCCGTTGACCTGACAAATATTATCCAGTAATTTCCCATTTACTTAATATATTAATTTGCGAAAAGTTTCCTCACTTTTTGTAATTTAAATAATTATTACATAATATGAGTACGATTTTCAACTATGATAATAATGGTATACAAACTTTTTCTCGCGATTTTATCCGAGAAAGAGTATTTGCTGTTGGTTAAAAAACTCTGTATTCAAAAGTAAAAGAAAAGTGTGAGCCACTCCACTAGTACTAGTATTCTTATCGGTCACCACACGGAGACCCATAGGCTCGAATTTAAAAGTCTTTCCTTAGTTTCGGGAATATGCGTTTAAAAATGTATGCCTCTTTAAACGAATATGCCGCCTCATTTTATAATTAGTACCTTAAAGCAAAGGAATTTAAGTATTTTATCTACACAATCACGAGATATTAATGTTTAATAATATATATGATTTTATATTGTTATTATGGGTCGGTTGTGTGGGAACAAATTCTTCACATTGCTAAGACACTGACAAAGTCAAGGTGTTTTAGAAGAGTATATAAAATATATGAGTATACATGTACATACAAAAAATAAAAGTATACATATATCAAACATGGGTTTTCCGTAGATTAAAATATTTTACGCATTGTTGTATGATCCAATTCGTACTTGAAACGTGATATTTATTATAAACTTTGGAGTATCGTAAAAACAAACAGCAGGTACCTATTATTATATTTTACCAAAGAATTTAAACAATTAAAGTACATGTTTGATGAAATATTTACTTGATAGATCGGCAATCTTATGCATGTTAGTATATAAAACTAGGTGACCCGACGAACTTCGTACCCCAGTCTTTACATATCTGTCTCAGCTTCCCACATGCTTCCTGTTATAATTTAATTTTTCTTGTACACAAATCTTGTCCTAACAATCACGGACACATTTTGGTGCAGCCGATCGGAAGTTATGCGCGTACATACATTTCGGCAATTCCTTTTATAGACTAGGTGACCCGGCAAAGTACATACTGCCATATTTACTTACCTGTCCCAGCTTCCCGTCGCGGACCAAAGAAAAAATTACTTTTCCCGTTATCTTTTAATTTTTCTTATACATAAATCTTGTTTGTCCTCACAATAACAAACACATAAAAAAGAATTATTTAATTTGGTATAGCCTATCTAAGATAACAACCTTCACCGACAGCTTAACGTGACCTCTGAATCACGGAGACGCTCATGGTATTATGCCACCAATGGTCACCCATCCAGATACTGACCGCGCCGTCGTTGCTTACCCTCGGTGATTGTTTCTAATCACCGAGCATAACTGGGTTATGAGCGGCACAGCAATTCCACATTCGATATTAAAACAACATGCAATGGTGCAACTGCGTGGCGTCCTTATGGCCTCATGAAAAAAGGACAAGACAACATCTTGTCTCAACTCCACGACATCCAGCATACGTCACGTGCTTCACAACTTGAATAAACAGGCTAGTTACCTTCTAAGCACACTTTTTGCATGTATTCATTAACTGATATATGATACGGATCTTGAACTTAGTACCTACAATAAAACCAATTTTATATCAGTTTTTGTCAAACCCGGAACCAGGCTTGGAAAAAAATTATATATATATGCTAATGAATGTTACATTACAGGTAGGTAGACTTTCAGACGTGTAATATAATAGGTAAATCATTGTCACGCGAACAATCTTTATCAATCAATATCTACGAAACATAATTATATTCTTTAATCAATCAGTTAACCTCAACTTCATAGTAACAAGCAAATTGGTTACCTCTAAATACTTACCAGTGATAAGGTGTTTGGACCCGTGATTATATGAACCAGCGAACAGATTCAAGGCTTTTACCTCTTTTGGTGCTTGCACCCGTCATCTCCAATGTCATACACTTCACACGGCAATGTGCAACAAAGAAACAATAATTTCAAAACAACAACAGTAAAATCGTGGTTAATTCTGTTATTTAGAAGATTGAAGTTTTAGAAACTAAGAGAACTTTTAATACAGTTTATCATTCTAATTCAAACTAATGATGTCAGACAAAGTTCCCTCAATGCGTCGCTAACTCACTTACCAACACTTCACAATTTAAAGAAAATACTTTTAATAGACGATGTGTCCCCTCTAGCCAAGCTGCATTCTAAGAACGTGTTCACGTTAATAGAAAACTAACAAATATATTGGAATGATAAATGTCAACGCTAAGCCACGTAATCAAAACAAAACATTTGCCAATAATACTAGAGAATTAAGGCACTAGCGATTGTAGAAAGATAAATTTTCGTAGAACCTACAGAGTTATGAAAGAGATGAGAGTCTCACAACACAATGTTCATACTGCAAAAGTTGCAAAGCATAATTTTTTCCTAGTTTATATAACAATAACATTTTGTAGTAAGCATATAAATATTACAAATCATTCTTTTTATATATATATATGACTAGCTGACCCACGCAACGTCTTTTGCGCCTTATATTGCCCGTAGCGTGAAAATTTCCCCCGTTTTTGAAACATTCTTCATTGTTGCTCCGCTCCTATTAGTAGTAGCGTGATGATATATACCCTATAGCCTTCCTCGATAAATGGACTATCCAACACCGAAAGAATTTTTCAAATCGGACCAGCGGTTCCTGAGATTAGCGTGTTCAAACAAACAAACAAACAAACAAACAAACAAACAAACAAACAAACAAACTCTTCAGCTTTATATATTAGTATAGATATTGCCAAAGTGACTCTACTCTGCCTGATGAAATGCAGATGCATGAATGTATAAATGTAGTGGTCAAAATACTCTTTACGACAACAGACAATGCAAAAATGTAGCAGGTGACCAACAAAAATGGCGGCCGATATGCTTCTGTACCATCGGGCCGCAGTCTCGCACACATTAACCAAACACGCCAACATGAAAGCTGTCATTTTAGGTTGGCCTATGCGTTTATTCTAATAGACGATATATGTGAAACAAAATTATTAATCTTTAATATGGCTACTATAAAATGTTAATAATTACCTTATTATGTAACAATTATATCTCTTAACTTTTTGCGGTAAAAATCTAGTGAGACTCGCACACTTTTTACATGTTGTGTTTATGATGGGTTAATACGTGACGCGGAAACTCAATTCAAGTGAAAATAGTATGTTCTTTTAGCCGTTTGTCTAAATTACTAAAACATTCAACAGTTACATATGTTTTGACGTTTTAATTTATTGTTCTTCTAACATTATGAAAGAAAAAACTAACACAGTAACTACAAACGTTAGTAAGTTTTTAAAACCAGTTTCTATCAGAATAAATTAGGAAAAAATAACAAAACGTACTGAAGTAGTATAACATTATAATAATATCATCAAAACTTAGTACCCAAACCATTAACAATTCTATCTGAAACTATTCTTGTTATAATAAATATGCTATTTATGTTGATGAGAAACTACCTAGTAATGGTTGTGTACAAACTGACCCTTGAAAATGGAATGGCTATTAAAACTATGTCAATATTATTGAAACTGATATGATGACAGTGAATAAAAATCCCATAACAAACAGAAAATCAAAACATTGAAGTTTAAGCTAGAAGATCGTTTCTTGTTTTTTTGGAAGAATATTTTTCATCACTAATTTCATCACGACGAAGACTTAAAGGTTTAAGATTTGAAGACTTTAAACACTTAGCATTGGCAGAAATAGCTGATCCGAGAGATCAGCTGGTTGCCATTTCATCAAAAGAAGTAGAAGTTTAAGCTAACCTAAGCTGTGTAAAAAGAAGACTCTTTTGAAGGCATTTTTTTTAATTGTAATAATCTTAAAACAAATAGACTCTCGTATTAATATAAATCGAAAACATACAAACCCTCGAAGTTGCGATAGAAACTGTCAAATGACTATGCTTCCGTGTCTTTTTTTTAAATGTTTAGCGATTTTAAGAGTCATCGCATTCATTATTTACTCGTTTGAATTCTATTCATAGAAAAAATTGTCCTTAAGTCAAGCAGACGTAAATAGCTAAACGTTTGAAAATCATTATTACACCTTACGGAACGGAAACTTCTGGTTCAATTGATTTAAATATTTTAATGGTATGGGTACCAGTATACAGTCAGGCAGCCTGATACTAAGATAAGACAGAAGACCAACCTAATATGACAATGTTGGTGAGTTCAAGACCGGAGTGCTCAGTGATGCAGACGTATCTCAACGTATATTTTTAACCGACTTCAAAAAAGGAAGTGGTTATCAATTCGACTGTTTTTTATATATTATATTTGTTACCTCATAACTTTCGACAGGGTAAACCGATTTTGATGATCTTTTTTTTATTTAAAAGCTGGTGATTTTCCTTTCCATATTGCAGTCAGTTTTTTTTGTTAAAATTTGTGATTATTAGTTTTGTGCATCTTCCTTTCTTTTTGTTTTCTGTTAGACCGTGGTATCACAAATCTAGCCAGCAAAAACATGAGCCACTCACGAACGTTTCAATTGTTTGAAACAATTGAATTGTTATATATTTAAAATATTATTATTTGGCAGTGTTTTTTAGAATTATCATCAACAACCTTAAACAGTCCACCTACCCTAGGTAGATGGGTTGATATAGAGTTTGTTTCAAGCTTCCACCTCTTTGTTGTCCTTAGACGCTTCTTACGACACCCTTGAATTGAATAAATGTGGTGACGCTCCATATTCTAAGTTCATCAAGTATCAGATAAAAAAGGAAAGATTTTTTAAGAAAGTATGGTTGAATTTCGACCAGCGACCAAATAGACGTCAGTTGACTTTATATGGTTTATGGATTGTTTCTAAGCTCACATACCTATTTAGGTGTAATTAGTAGTATTAAGTAGTTGTAATGAAGGGGACAATCATTAGTACTGAATGACAAAAAACATAAGTAAGTACGATTAAAGATTTTATGTAAACATCTATACAAATAAATAAAATTGGAGTGTCTGTTTGTAATATTAAAATAACCGCTTTTTACTTAATCCATATGTATGTATACACGGATACATATACCAAAAATGAAGTTAAAAAAAATTTTGTCTGTCTGTCGGTCTGTCTGTCTGTTTGTTCCGGGTAATCTCTGGAACGGCTGGACGGATTTCGACGGGACTTTTACTGGCAGGTAGCTGATGATCCAGGGAGTAACTTAGGCTACTTTTTTTAGACCGTGTGGTTTTAGTCGGTTCGATTCCGACACACCGCCCCGCCGCAAACCCCGGCGGGGTGACGGCCCGACGGGGTTTCCACACGTTAAAAAAAAAAAAAAAAGTTAACCATAACTATCTATGATTTTATTGTTCAAGTTTTTATCATAGCTTTTTGTAGGTTTAAAATATTTATTTATGAGTAGCAGTTACATGCGGTTATTGTTGTACCGCGAGTAACGCCGCGGGACAAACTTAGTCTCAAAAAAAAGCCTAAAATACTCCCTAGATCATCAGCTACCTGGCAGTGAAACTTTCGTCAAAGTCGGTGAAGCCGTTCCAGAGATTACCCGTAACAAACAGTCAGATAGAAATTTAAAAAATATATTTTCGTACATGTATCGCGTATACATACATATGCTTTTATTTAAAAGCGGTTATTTTAATATTACAAACAGACACTCCAATTTAATTTATTTGATATTATTAGATTTTATAGATAAATCTATATTTATAAATTTCCCTTCAAAATTTAGCCAATCTCTAAACACAGTACAAAGATCATGCTCGACGTAGAGAGATTTTCACCATAAGGTAACAAAATTAACAGCTAGACCTTTTAATTAATTTATGGGACCCTATAGCAATTTTTGAGAATATTCAAGCTAATAGAGCCATGCTGATTTCAGTACGAACGAGTCATTTGGCTCAAGACCAGTGCGGTACTACCCTCTCACACAAAACCAACCTAAAATGACAGCACTCAGTGCTGTCGTATTTCGTTGGTGAGGGTGAGGCCGGACGCCCAACGATGCAGAAGCATTTCAATTGGCCGCTATAGTATGGGTCACTATGGTGCATTATTGCATTGTCTGCACTCGCAATGAGTATGGTGACCACTACTCTTGGATTCTGCATATGTTTTTCATCAGCCAGAGTAGGGTCACTTTGGCAGGCTGCTAAATATTTATGTAAAAAAAAAACTATTTTGATTACTTATGTGGTGCGGCGACAGCGAATGTAATTTCCGTTTCGATGCTCTCGTGAGGCATGCATACTATTGGTCTTAAAGTGTGTAATATGTCTCAGGATATTCATAATTCTATTCTCAAGTTCGTGATAATTAGGATTTAAATTTTTGTGAAGCATAAGGGCACAGACTATCATTTCATGCTTGTTAACTATGAAAACAGAAGTAATAAAGTAGTCATTCCGCTGTTATCTTGTTTACGCATTAGTGTTACTTTACCTAGGTTAACGTCTTCCTGCCGGATGAACCCAGTTGACCATGGTCTCGCTCATAGACGATTACAAATTAAGAGCTGCTTAAATACGAATGAAATATCTGTTCCTTGAAGTAGTAAACCCCACGGCGGGTCTAAGAAGTAGTGTTTTTGGTGAATTCAGTAATATGTTCTTGAAATAGATGCGATCAAATCACACGTACCTGACCTGCCATAAAGCAATTTTTAATACTGTTTGACCTCTTTAGAAGCAGTTTCTGTGTTTCAGTTAAAATTTTCAGTTTGTGTTGTGAGTGGTTTTACATAGCGTTAATGGTGAGTAATTTTATAGGGCGAATGTTTGTACAATTTACAACTAAATAAAAGACAGACTTTATTCTAGCAATACCTACGCTCCACGATGTTACCTACTGTTTATGAAAAAAAAAAGTTTTTTTTATGTCAATAACGTATACTTTCATAGGCATTTAGTGAAAAGCTGTTAATTTGAAATTACGAACAGCTAATTCAATTTTATTTGTCTCGATTAAGTCTTTTAGAATCACTCGTTTCACAAAATGATAGTAACAAATAATTAAAATTTATTAAAAATAAAGAATTATAATTTTAAACTAGCTAAGAAAATCCCTAAATGAGCAGTGCTGTTAAGTTTTTTAACGTTTCTTTTTCAAATGAAGACTCTAATTACAACAAAAAGTAAAAATATAATTGAAAATTACATAGGTATAATTATAGGACTAGTATACTAGTTAAAGTGAAGTGAGTGAAAGTGTGACTGTCTGTATATTATCTCATCACCCTAAAATCAATGAGTGCTTCAGTGGCGCAGTGGTAGTGTATGCGACTCCTGTGCTTGAGATCTAGCATGTATTTACAAAAAAGTGTATATGTATTTATATCAGTTGTCTAGTACTCACAACACAAGCTCTGCTTTGCTAGGGTTTAGATGACGATGTATGTTAGATGTCCGAAATATTAACAATTATTTTTACGGGAATTAACGCGATCACTTATTAAAAGGTATTACATACCTCTGATTTGCCTGACGTTTCGACCAGGTTGCACTGGCCGTAGTCACAGACTGACTCCTGCCTGCCACTTTTAATAAGTGATCGCGTTAATTCCCGTAAAAATAATTGTTAAAATATCATGGAACGCGAAAGTTTAAAAGTTAGTATGTCCGTAATACTTGAAATATTTATTTAATGAAACGGTTTAAATGAAATTTTATATAAAGATAGTTCCGTAAAACAACATGTAATTTTATTTAAAAGTCAAATTTAGTATATAAAAATCAATAACAGTTTAGAATCATAGAAAGATAGAGAAAAGTTATTAGGCCCGAAATCATCCCTAAAGGTTGGACAATATTATATTTGCGAATTTAAATCTAAACTGCTGATCAGATTTTGATGAAACTTGGCGTTGATATACCTTAATTTTGAGGAAGGACATAGTCTTTTACAAGGCATTAACTGACATATGACTGGTGTTGTGTGTTAGATGTCCGAAATATTAATTTATTTATATACGCAGGCGAAGCTGCATGCATAAGCTAGTGGGAATATACACAAACGATATCGTTCGTGTGTCCGCAATCAAATATAAGGATGACGCGAATAACTTTTTGTTAAGGTCTGTTGTGTATCATACAATGAGATATTCACGTCATTGCATGATGCTTAAACTACAATTACAACACAGGAAATAGTGACAGTACTAACTCCCATGTTCCGGTGTTCATCACTCTAACTGAATTAAAAGCAGCCTTTGTTGTCAAAGTTGAAAAACCTTATTGGTTTGCAATTTAAGTGCTACACAAACGACACTGGAAAGTATTTGTTAGGTGTCCTTTTATGAGGTCAAAACTTGACAATGTTTTAAGAAAGTTTGAAAGATATCTAGTACTTGTAAACTGAATGCAACTTATTCATCCCATGGCTATTGTAAGAAGCGACTAAGGGACGACATTGTCCTGTAGTCGCTTCTTCTGATGTTACTACAAGGAACATCAGAAGAAGGAAAACTTGTCCGTCCGTCCGTGTTGTAGAAGATCAAAACCTCTTGTTAAAGAAGAGGCAAAGATGTTGATGTTATGATGTGATGCGTATGCAACTCGCCTGGATATTTGAGTAGGTTCATGTAAGCTCCCTAGAGTAATAAGGTGGGTCACAAAGCAAACTTTTGTGGCGACTTCCACATACAGCGCGGTGCAACAGAAATACAATACAGCGCCATCTACCGCAGATACACTGAACTGCGAAGTAACTACCAATCCTGCATCGCGCAATTAAATTTCCGAGCATATATATGACATCCCAACATCAACCGTTAGGCAGTGGCCCGCCAGGTACGATCACCTCGCCTGGTCGGAAGATCCTCTCTTTGTGTTGGAGGGACATGACATCTGTTCCTCTACACTTTTTTAATTATAAAGTCACTAAGTGGTTATAATTATATGGTTGGTATGGTTTTGGTCTTCTATACCACGCTGATCAGACGAGTTGGTGAAAGGTTTGTTTCAAGTTTTTCTTAGAGTGCAGTTGTCCTGCGTAGTTTGCTCTCTTAATCGCCCCTTACGACACCCATGGAATGAATGGGAGCGCTGACACTCCGTAATCTTAATGCGTCATCACATCTTATTAATATTACGTTATCACGTTAAGTCTCGTACACAAAACATCTATCATCAATCAACATCAACAAAACATCATCATACAAACCATAAATGTCACTTTTGTTTTGGAATCTTTTTAAGTATTTGCGCGTAACCTGTCGATCAAATTATTATATTCAATCAAGACCTAAATTGGAATTAATCGATTACCTGCGATTGGCGTGCATTAAACATCAAACTATACTCAACTCTCACAAACCATTGGACAGCTAGTCAATTTATGGTTAGTCTTAATACAACCAAAAATAAAATGCACTTTTTTAGCTTTTGCTACGGATTTTATTTTATGGAATAAATGGCAAACGAGCAGACGTATGGCCTGATGGTGAGGAGGGGGATGGGGGAAGGGATAGGGATATGGGCCTCCATTATCATCACTCGTTCAATGAAACACAGTGCAAGCGCTATTTACATCAATTTTCTGTGAGGCCGTGGTATCATTTCAGTCGAGCCAGCCCATTCATGTCAAAGGGTGGCTCTCCCACGGTCTTAAAACTTAATATTAAAACATCAATAACGAACTAAGATCTGATGCTGCTGAGCTCTGCTGGTCTAAAAATAATAGTAACTGAACTTATAAAATGTGTTTATCAATTGTAAAGTTTAGACCTAACACAATATTTCCGATTTCCTTAACCCTGCACTGGGCATAGTCTAATCTACAAGGCATTCCTCGTCTTTTATTCTATTATTAAATTTAAAAAACCTGATTAGCCCAGTCATTTTAGGCTTGTTCTTTGAAAGAATGGGTAAGTGTGAGAATGGATACGAATGTATGAGTCCCTGACTTCTCTATATAAGGATCAAGATGGGCATTACAAAACTATTTGTAGTTGGAATGTATGCTCCAGACACATCAGAGCAAGTTGACGAGAGGAATAAGTTCTGTGAAGAGTTGAATGAGCTAGTCTCAAAAAGAGAAGAGAATGAAAGAGTTCTCTTGCTTGGTGATTTCAGTGCATGGGTTGGTGCCAAGCGTGACGGGTATGAATCAAATTAAGGTAGTTTTGGAGATAATAGAGTTAATGATAATGGTGAAAGATTATTGGAAGTATGTGTGGAGAATAATCTGTTTGTGAGCAACACAGCATTTGCAAACAAAGAGATTCACATGTTTACGTGGCAGAGACAGGGTGAAAAAACGTTGATAGATTTGATTATTGTGGATGAAAGACTAAAGTGTAAAGTTCGGGACCGATTATTTTCTCATTGCAAGATACGTGGTCTGTTCAGGCGTTGGCGGCATGTAGTTCCTGCATCGGTAACTGAACTTCAAAGAATAAAATGGAGGTGTTAAACGAGGAAAGTAAGAGAGAAGAATTTAAGAAAAAGGTTAAAAAGAAATGATATTAAAGAATCATGAGAAAATTTCAAGAGTCTAGTGCAGTTGACCATCGAAGTATGGGGGTTGCTAGAATAACGAAAGGTAAAAAACTTAGACCAGAATGGTAGGATAAGGATGTCAGTAGAGGGGTACATGAAATGAAAATAGCGCGGTTTGGATGTGCTGGCCAGTAAAGCTAATCAAAGAATGAATCGGCTTGGTACGGATGATGATGTGTAACAAATACTTTTGTAAAGTAAAGAAGAGTGAACTAAAGAAACTGATTGCAAAGATAAGAGAAGAATATAAGAATAGGTATGAAAGAAAATTCTTCGAAATTTCCAGAGCTATTTTGGAAGTTTGTCATGTCGGCACGGGGAAAATCGGAAAAAACTCCTTTGAATGTCATTAGAGATGTGAATGTTAATGTTCTGAATCAGGAAGAAAACAGTTAGTACGTTGGAAGGAATATTTTGAAAGTTTATTTCAAGGTGAGGAAGTGATCTCTGATACTGAAAGTACTGATATCGCAAATGAACCTTGTGTCAGTGAAACTAGTAGTGCGAACGATATCAGTATGAATGAAATATTAAAAATGATGAAGAGTATGAAAGCGGGAAAGGTTCCAGGTGTTGAAAAGAGGGGGTTCCTCGGTGGCTCACCTGCTTTTTAATACATGCTGGCGGTACGGCCGAATACCACAAGACTGGTGTAAAGCTGTGTGGGTAACTCATTGACACATACAAACTTACACATTTATTTACTTACACAATACAAATTTATTATTATTTATAAACACACTTATATCTAAATATTATCTTACATAACTAATAACCAAAACTATTTATATATTATTTACAAAATATTAAACACAAATCCTGTCGGTTGTAGTAATATGGAAACGCACATTTTGTTATTGATGCGAAGTCTCGACGGCCGATCACGCGCAGGCGCATGTACGCCGCCGCCCGCCAGCCAGTCGAGTTCTTACATACTTGCGCGAAGCCCGTGTCGCTCGATATCAATTTATGTGCTATTCGCTATCTTGCTTTTTGTCCCGCGAAATATTTATATGGCTTGCCGCAGTTGATATCCTATGTAACAATTGTGTATATACGCTTTGCTTAACTTCCTATCTGTTGTGCTTCTTTCTTCCTTCTGACTTCTGTGTTCCGTATCTGTTATTACAAATATAATTGTGAAACAATAATTGGACTATATTATTGAAGACAAACCTACTCGCAGTAACACGGATAAATTGGTGGAGGTTAGTGAACAATTCATATTACCATCACACACCTACCCCAAACTGGTGACCCCGTTCAAGAACACTCCAGAAGACAACAATAATGTCCAGCAGCGATAGTGAGAAATCTACAAAGTCGGTATTACGCGAAAACCGCATCCAGTCCGAACGTCCAGACGGCAACATCGGAGTGCGCGTTTCCACTGTACCATCATCCGACATTTTTCGAGTGGGAATTCGTGTCGCACCATTTTGGCCGGACAAGCCTGCTATATGGTTTGCGCAGCTAGAGGGCCAGTTCGTGATCTCCAACATCACCGCGGACACGACAAAATTTTATTATGTGATATCTCAACTCGACAATCAGTATGCATCAGAAGTTGAGGATATTATCGTTTCTCCTCCAGCATCCAATAAATATGAGAAATTGAAAGCGGAGCTCATAAAGCGACTCTCAGCTTCTAAGGAGAAGAAGGTCAAGCAACTCCTTATGCATGAGGAACTTGGTGACCGAAAACCTTCCCAGTTCCTCCGGCATTTACAGAACTTGGCAGGACCTGGTGTACCTGAGGACTTCGTGAAGACTATTTGGACAAGTCGTCTGCCCCATAATATGCAACAAATTATTGCCTCTCAATCTACGTCTTCAATTGAGACCATGGCTGACCTGGCAGACCGAATCCAAGACATCGCGCCTCCAACTCCTGCAGTCGCCTCTACTTCATCTTCGAGACCTTCTTCTAGTGTCTTAGATGACATGGCCAGACAGATCGCAGAGCTAACTAGGCAGGTGCAAGCTCTCACGACTCACCATTCCAGGCCTCGGAACCGGTCCAGTCATCGTCATCACAGCCGCGAGAGATCCACATCTCGTCGTTCCGATTCCCGATACAGGAAGTATCCACTATGTTGGTACCATGCCAAATACGGAAGCAGGGCCCACAAGTGCACCAAACCCTGTGATTACACGGTGGCGGAAAACGCCAAGGGCGGTCGATAATGGCGACTGACGATTGCCCAAACACTACTGGTCGCCTGTTTGTGACTGATCGCAGATCAAAGGTCCAGTTTCTGGTGGACACAGGGAGTGATCTATGTGTCATCCCTCGATCTGCGCTTAGTGAACGTCGTGCGAAGACTGATTATCAGTTGTGTGCAGCCAACGGATCCACTATTGACACTTATGGCTCAGTGCAGTTGATCCTGAACCTAGGACTCCGTAGAGACTTTACATGGCAGTTTATTGTAGCCGATGTGACCAAGGCCATCATTGGTGTCGATTTTCTTTCTTTTTATAACCTTGTGGTAGACATAAGAAACAAAAGGCTAATTGATACCAACACCAATATGTTTACTATAGCTAGCATTTCATTTTCAGACACCCTCGTATCAAGTGTGAAGGTCTTGACTGGCGTCGGAAAATATCATGGCATCCTTGGTGAGTTTCCACAAATTACTCGACCTGCAGGCACACCACACACACCAAAACACAACACTGTACACTACATCCGCACAACTCCAGGCCCCCCAGTATCATGCACTCCTCGCCGACTAGCTCCGGACAAACACAAAATTGCTAAGCTTGAGTTCGAAGCTATGTTAGCGAATGGTACCGCACGTCCTTCAGACAGCCCATGGGCGTCGCCTCTTCATCTTGCTCCTAAAAAGGATAACAGTTGGCGTCCATGTGGCGATTACAGACTGCTCAACTCCAGGACAGTTCCTGACAAATACCCAATCCGTCATATCCATGACTTCGCTCACAACCTCTCTGGTTGTAAGGTCTTCTCCACCATCGATCTGGTCAAGGCTTTCAATCAGATTCCAGTTGCTGAGGAGGATATTCCGAAGACAGCCATCACTACACCCTTCGGACTTTACGAGTTTCCCTTTATGACATTTGGTTTGAGAAATGCCGGCCAAACTTTTCAGAGATTTGTTGACGAGATGACTCGTGGTCTCGATTTCTGCTATCCCTACTTGGATGACATCTTGGTCTTCTCCAGGAGCCACGAGGACCATGAGAACCACCTCCGTCAAATCTTCACGAGGATGAGAGATAATGGCATACTCATAAACACTGCCAAATGTGTGTTCGGTCAACCCGAAGTATCCTTTCTTGGCTATACCATCTCTCATTCTGGTGCTAAACCTCTGGAAAGTAAGGTCCAGGCTATAAAGGACTTCCCAGTGCCTAAAACCGTCAAGCAGCTCAGGAGATTTTTGGGCATGATCAATTTTTATAGGCGATTTTTGCCAAACTCTGCCCAAGTACAAGCTCCCTTGAATGCATTGCTTACTGGTTCGGTGAAAGGTTCTCATCCCGTCGACATACGGGGAGCTTCGTTAAGTGCCTTCGAAGCGTGCAAAGAAAACCTTTGCAAGGCAGCCTTATTAGCACACCCGGACTCTCAAGCTAAGTTAGCACTGACCACTGACGCATCTGATATAGCGATGGGCGCGGTCTTACAGCAGTTTAAAGACAACATCTGGCAGCCCCTAGCATTCTTCTCGCGCAAGTTGAGCCCATCACAGCAGAAATACTCGCCGTATGATAGAGAGCTCCTTGCTATCTACCAAAGTATCAAATACTTTAGATACATGCTAGAAGCCCGTCATTTTACCATCTATACTGACCATAAGCCGTTATGCTTTGCCTTCCATGAACGGAAGAGTAACTGCTCACCCCGTCAGTATAGACACTTGGACTACGTCTCACAGTTTACGACTGATATACGTCATGTCGCAGGGAAAGATAATGTCGTAGCTGACACGCTCTCCCGGGTCGATGAACTACAGACGCCCGTTGATTTGGAAGCATTAGCTAATTCTCAAGTTTCTGATCCAGAACTCCTACAAACACTCCAAGGTGACAATTCTCTTCGCCTGGAGAAGGTGACGATCCCTGGTAGTCGTACACTTTTGTATTGCGACGTCACTACATCGACTCCCAGACCTTTCGTAACTAAAGAGTTTCGTCAGCAGGTTTTTAACAACTTGCACTGCTTTAGTCACCCAGGTGCCAACGCTAGCGCAAAGTTAGTCGCCCAGCGATTTGTATGGCCATTGATGAGGAAAGACTGTCGCGAGTGGTCTAAGGCATGTTTGGCTTGTCAACGTGCCAAGGTTAATCGACATGTGTCTTCACCTTTAGGCACACTAGATTTACCAAAGGCACGCTTCAAATATGTCCATTTAGACTTGATCGGTCCCCTACCTCCATCTGCTGGTTACCGGTACTGTTTGACAGCAGTCGATCGCTTCACGCGATGGCCTGAAGTTGTCCCAGTTACCGAAATTACCGCAGAATCAGTGGCCAAAGCATTTATATCTTGCTGGATTTCCCGATACGGTTGCCCAACTGACATTGTCACCGATCGCGGAAGACAGTTTGAGTCAGCCTTATTCCATCAGCTGGCCAAACTTATAGGTTTCAGGCATCGTAAGACTACAGCTTATCATCCTCAGTGCAACGGCTTAGTCGAACGTTTTCACCGACAGCTAAAAACCGCCATAACCTGTCACGGTGATACAAACTGGACAGAAACACTACCTTTAGTCTTGCTTGGCATACGAAATGCGGTTAAAGAAGACTTACAGGCCACATCCTCCGAACTCGTTTACGGAGAAACGTTGCGAATGCCCGGTGAGTTCTTTGGTGATAAAACCGATTACCACACCACCGACATCCGAGATTTTTCAGCCCGTATACGATCTTTTGCCGCTAAACTTCAACCTGTTCCTACTTCACACCATCAAAAGGACAAAATTTTTATATATAAAGATCTGGCTAGTACCAGTCACGTTTTTGTCAGAGATGACACCTTACGTGGCACTTTTCAGCCGGCCTATAATGGCCCATACGAAGTTTTAAACAGAAATGACAAAACTTTTAAATTAAAAATTAAAAATAAAAACGTCACAGTGTCCATAGACCGTTTAAAACCAGCCTATACATTGTCTGACAAAATTCTTAATTGTAACGACAAAATTTTTAAAAGTAATTTTTCCGAAAATATTTTAAACAATGAAAACACCACTCCAAAACCAGTTACAACTCGTTCGGGACGCTGTGTAAGGTTCCCGGATTATTATCGCCCGTAGACACGGTCTCTGGAGGGGAGTGATGTGGGTAACTCATTGACACATACAAACTTACACATTTATTTACTTACACAATACAAATTTATTATTATTTATAAACACACTTATATCTAAATATTATCTTACATAACTAATAACCAAAACTATTTATATATTATTTACAAAATATTAAACACAAATCCTGTCGGTTGTAGTAATATGGAAACGCACATTTTGTTATTGATGCGAAGTCTCGACGGCCGATCACGCGCAGGCGCATGTACGCCGCCGCCCGCCAGCCAGTCGAGTTCTTACATACTTGCGCGAAGCCCGTGTCGCTCGATATCAATTTATGTGCTATTCGCTATCTTGCTTTTTGTCCCGCGAAATATTTATATGGCTTGCCGCAGTTGATATCCTATGTAACAATTGTGTATATACGCTTTGCTTAACTTCCTATCTGTTGTGCTTCTTTCTTCCTTCTGACTTCTGTGTTCCGTATCTGTTATTACAAATATAATTGTGAAACAATAATTGGACTATATTATTGAAGACAAACCTACTCGCAGTAACACGGATAAATTGGTGGAGGTTAGTGAACAATTCATATTACCATCACACACCTACCCCAAAGCTGTCATCGTTCCGCTGTTTAAGGTGAAGGGGTCACGGCAGGAGTGCTCAAGCTATCGAGGAATCAGCCTTCTCAGTATCACCGGCAAAGTATATGCTAAGGTTTTAATTGAGAGAGTGCTGAAAGAAACTGACGAAAAATATTGAATGTGCTTGGTGGGTTTAGAAAGGGGATGGGATATACGGACCAGGTCTTATCGCTTCGATTAATCATTGAAAACCACCTCGCCAAATATCATAAACTTTTCTGTGCGTTTATCGATCTCGAGAACGCCTATGACCGAGTGGTGAGGAACTATTTGTGGTCAACACTATCTATGTATGGGTGGACGGCTAGATGGTGCGGGCTCTTAAATGTCTATATGAAAATTCTAGATCCTGTCTTCGAATAAATGGGGCCTACACAGATTGGTTTGACATCTCGAAAGGTGTCAGACTAGGATGTGTGGCATCTCCTTGGCTGTTTAACTTATACATGGATATTTGTTTGATGGATTTAAATTATATTCAGAATTGGGATTGAGAATGAGAGGGTTTTCAGTCGAATGCTTTCTCTAGGCTGATGAACTGGTACTACTTGCGTCGACGGCGGAGGAGTTGCAGGAGGCGGTAACACTTATGAATGAGGGATTTGAAATGAAAGGCATGAAAATGAATATTATAAAAACGAAAGTTATGATTTTTGAAAGGGAAAACAGTATGTCTGACTTGAATATTACGATTGAAGCTGAGAAAGCAGAGTCAGTGGGGTAGTTTGTATATTTAGATTCGATGTTTATAAGGAATGAAGTACATGTAGATGATATGGCAAGGAGAGTGAAAGCGGGAAATAAGGTGAATGGTGCCTTCTTTGAACTCCTTGGTTGCTAACAAAAACCTGTCGAAAAGCGCATGTTTCGCTGTGCACGATGGTGTGCTCGTCTTAACCTTTATGTTTGGTAGCGAATCTTGGGTATGGCAGAAGAAGCAATCAAGGTCAAAAATAAAGGTCAAAAGGTCATGAAAATAACATTTTCGCAAATATCTTTCGACCTATTGCTCTTAGTTTAATATAAGTTATTATAAAATTGTTTATCGTGAAATTATCTACAAAAAATGTCTCTTCCATCTGGCTTAATGGACCTTACCCCCGGTAACAACAACAACTTATTGTAGGTAACACCGTGGGCTCAATTAGTACCGAATATCTTGAAATAGCGCGACATTACTGGAATGCAAAATAGTCAACTTATTATTAGCTTAATGACGATTACTATGCTGAAACAATAGGTTATTAAGAATGTACTTAAATCTAACATCAGATCAATTGGGTCATCATTATTCATAACGTCTGCAGTTGCGTTTTTTTAACATCTACCTTTTCTTTTATTATAGCAACAGTAATTTTATTCTTCTGCTTAGAGTTTAATAAAATAAGGAGTTAAAACTCTATAGGTATTATAGTGGATGAAGATAGAAAATCAAAAATAGCACAACATATTTATGCCTAAACTCGAGTGGTTTACCTACCATTAGCCATTAAAGAAATCTAATATCTCCTGGCGTTATTATCGTATTATAAGGCGATAATAATTAAGGACTGTGTTTTACGGTATGGTTATCCAAACTACTTAAATGTGAAGGTTCACTTCAATACGATGATGAATTACACTAAAATATATTATCAAGATTTCATTAGATGTTACTTATTATAAACCGAGGCTACTAAACACGTGTTTATTTTACACAAACTAGCATTTCAGTACTGCAATGCAATTATGACGTCATCCCCGACTGACCTTAATACTAACATTCAATAGTTAAATAATAGTATCAATGTCGCATGTTCCCTTTACCTATTGTACAAAGCCCGGAATCATATGAACCAATTTGTTTAGCGCTGTGTGACTTCGAATTCACAGTCATATAATGCATTGTGGTCGAGAGTCACACTACAATAGGTTTCTCCTGGAATTAGATTGTAAATATTGGTTTATGCCTATGTTGTTGATATTGAATATTGCATGTTATAGTTGAACAACTGCTCCGTCTTGCCTGCAACGTTGTCTGCGTATTTCAAAGGGAATCATATTTCCTACTTTTCGAAATCATTTTTTAATTATGCGCGGATTCTATTAGTCGTAGCGTGATTTTGCATAGCTTACAGTTTTTCTGAATAATTAGAATATTCAACACAAATAGATTTTTTGTATTTAAAGTAGCAGTTTCTGAGATTAACGCGTTCAAGCAAATAAACCCTTCAGATTTATTATGTTAATGATTCTTGATTGAATTTCATCTTTTCGTATATTGTTACCGTTTCTCTATTAGACTAACATATAACATCAATTTAATGTTATGTTCTTTGATATATTAATCTTCTTTTGAGCAATAGCTTTCGTGACTAGGCGGTTTTAGATGTTGTTTAACTCTTACTAGCTATCTCTAACTTAGTGATTCCTTCCTCATGTAATAACTTTAACTCTATTTTCCTACAAATACTGAGTTTTGTTTTTTAAAATGTTCGTTTGTTCTACTAAGAAGCCATCAAAATCAAGGCATCAAGGTACCTTTTTGATGAGGATTATAGGTTCTTTAAAGTATTGTGTATATGTAAAACTTACTATAAGCTATCCAAAGATTAAATTTTAACACCACTTGATTGAATAAATTTAATAGTCGATTTAATGTGACAATAATATTTCACTTTTGATGGCAAGTTTCACGGAAATTCTGACAATATTTACAAATTTTATTTAATTACTTTTCTGAATTTCCGATAACACGTTTTTTTGGTATAAGGGGCAAATGAGCAGACGTATCACCTGATGGTAAACGATTACCCGCCCGCAACACCAGAGGCGTCACATATGCGTTGCCGGCCTTTGGGGGATCGGGAAATGGATGTAGGGAGGGGTTGGGGTATGGGCCTCCGATATCCTCACTCACTCGGTGAAACCCAGCGCTGGAGCTATTTCACACCGGTTTTCTGTAAGGCAGTGGTATCACTCCGGTCGAGCCAGCCCATTCATGCCGAAGTGTGGCTCTCCCACGGCTATGTTTATAATTGTATAATTGACCGTCAAGGTTCATGATACACTTTTATTTTTGTCTACAAAATATACAACACACAAACCATTCTATGCACTATTACTATAATGAGGAAAGATCGTAGTCGTACTAAGTTTAGGTGTCAATTTGTGCCTAGTTTGTTATTAAATGAACATGTAAGGTAAAGTTATTATTATTTACAGAATTGCAATTGAAAAATAATACAAGGACTAATAAGCAAGAAAAAGTATGCAGTTGAGAACCTTAAAAAATATCTAAAATTTCAGGATAAATTAATTAAAATCTAATCCAGAGAGCGGAGTATCAAGTAATAATTGAAAATAAGCTAGTGCCTACATTTTCAGTTTTTCAGTAGGCTGCCGCATAAAAAATACTTACATACTCAAGAAAAAAGTCTTTTAATGAAACACGTACGTTGATTGACTAATGTTTTTTGCAGAACCAACGCATGAAATATATTGATGTTTGTAATTTTAACACAAAGGCGAGTTTGTAGATGCTCATTTTACGTACGTCAACTGAAAGAGCGAATGTAATAAGAAATACTTACAATTTTTTGTGACTTTGTAACCGAATATAAACAGTCAGTCTTTTGTTTTACTTTATATACTACTAGCTTATGCTTGCGGCTTCGGTTACACGCGGACGTTGCGGTAATCATTTTTCTGGTTAATAATTACAGCTTTAGACATTTAAAAATATTGTAGCTAACATTCTATTGGGGAAAAAATTAATATCAGTGCAGTAGGTCCAGAGATCGCCACCTACAACTTCAAAGACTTTACCTCTTTAAAAATTTGTATCTAATATGAACTCCTACTGCTCTTAACTGCTATTGAATGTTAACTCTGTTTATTTTTCACTATTTCAAGCGTAATCTAAACAAAAAAAAGACACACGTGGAAGTAAGACAAGAAAATTACCCTTACACGAGTAAAGTAATGATAAAAACTAGACAACCATTTAAAGCATAATGATTAAAAATTGTTTCTTGACAACAATGTTAATAGCAGTACCAGGCAGTATTTCCGCTACAGACTCAGCCGTAATAGACCGTTAAATTAAACTGTATTGTGACATTATTAGCTTTTCAATTCTAAAATCCGCACCATATCAATAAATTGAAACTCAAATAAAGTAACCCTTACATAATGCTAGATATCTTTTTGACAAAGATACACACATTGTTGCTTATAATCTCATGATATTCAAGGAGGGGTAACAGAGAAATTAAAAAATTATTTTCATCCAAGGACAGTTGATTCAGTGCAGTTGTTAGGAACGATTATACTAAGCATGTTGGACAATCATGAAATGATTACCGAGTTCCGGTTTTTCATTTACCAATTAGATGTGTACAAAAGAACGATGGAAAAATTACAAAGAAACTCATTCAAAAAGTATACAAAAACTTAGTGCCTCTCTGTATAATTCAAACTTGTTCAACTATCGATATAACGGTCGTAAATGTAAAAAATAATTAATGTTTCTGTTTCAGATACGCGTGACGTAGTCATGGCTGTGGATAGCAAAAACGCGGAGAATAACAAAACTGCTGATAAAACTCTTAACTTAAATGGTGGTAACTTAAATGGAACTAATGTAATTAAGAATAGTTTAAGAAAACCAAAAATGGAAAAAGATACCGAGAAAATTGACGAAGAAAATTGGGATACATTAAGTCATTTTCAAAAATTGAAACGAGTGATATCCCTCATTACAGTAGAGCCTATTTTGGCTTGTTACGTGATGCCTTCAGTGTTATCCATTTTGGCAACACAAAATCTTTATTTGGAAAAAGCATGTCGAGTTAATCTTCAGTTCGATCATCATATATGTGATGCTTTAACAAGAAGAGAGACAGCAAATTACACAGCAGAAGAGGAGGCGGTACAAACACTAGTAGCATCAGTAACTGGTTGGAAAACTGTATTGCAATCATTTTTACCCTGTGGTATATTGATTTTCCTTGGAGGATACAGTGACAAAATTGGACAGAGAAAATTTTGTATGTTACTACCTATAATTGGGGAACTACTGACGAGTTTAGGACTCATACTGAATACGTATTTTTTTTACGAATTGCCTGTAGAAGTAGCAGCTGTAACCGAAGCTATTTTTCCGGCGTTGACAGGAGGTTGGTTTACAATGTTTATGGGAGTGTTTAGCTATATCGCAGATATCACAACAGAAGAACAAAGAACGTTGAGGATAGGAATAGTGAATTTATTCCATTCTGTGGGAGTGCCAGTAGGGGCGGCTCTCAGTGGCATATTAGTGCGAAAAATTGGACTGTATGGTGTCTTTTGTGTAAGTTCAACATTCTACGTTGTGAGTTTTATATACGGCTTTATACGAATCAAGGAAGTGAGGAAATTAGACCCATCTGTGGTGAGTATATTTGTAAATGCCATTTCTTTTCGTTTTATTTATATCATTATGGTAGACGCCTCGAATTAAAATGAAACACTTCATTAAATGAGACAAGAAGCTTTGTATAATTATCGTTACTAATGGATCGATAAGAAAAATGTCATCAGTTCAATTCATTTTGTAACCAATTATAGACTACAATGGCCAACAGGTTAAATGAACATTAGCACTTTGTGAAGTGATAGATAAGATAGACATTAATATTGACATAAATGATCTTATTGAGCGAAATCAATATGACTTTGTTCTATTGGAAAATATTCCTTTAATTGATAGGTTAGTAATTGCTGGCGCTTATACTATTGCCCAGTGGTTGTTTGAATGTATGAGACATCACTTAGTATATCTACATTGCATTACAATTAATTTATATTTACTTAATATCAAAACTTTTTCTTTCTAAAATATTTTTGACTATATTTTTCAAGCAGATTCAAGAACTGGATACTAAAAGTAACAATTAATCAGGACGGTAGTAGTAGATGAGTTGATACATTGTCTGTAGTGTCCGAGCGGATTTTAATAAGAAAAGTTGAAGATTCTCAGACGAGAAGTGAATGCCGTCGATATTGAATGCAGTTTTATAAACTTTTCACACCTTTGATGCTTTCGGTCGTATTCCTATGTGGCTTCATCATTCACCTAAAGTATCTAGAAGAATTTACTATTGTTTTTTTTTTTAATATTTAACAAATACAAAAACAAACATACACACAACCACACACATACACAATAAGCAATATGTCTCATGTCGGAGAGAATCATTAACAAAAAACAATAGTCACCTCTGCCAACACTCGAAATCTTTTCAGAACCTTCTTAATTATTTAAATAAAACTAAAAATAACCTAAAGCACATAGAAGAAGCTCTAAGGTCTGAAACACAACTTTCACCCCAAGCCAGCGACCTATATTTTCAACGTACCTACAAATGGATAACACGATAAGCAATTTAAGTGATCAAGTTGACCAATTCTCAGTGTCCGATTCGTTACGCTGTAAACCCGAGGACTGCTCATCTTACATTGGTGACCCGGACAAACAGCTTACTATAATATCCCAAAATATTCGATCGGCTAATGCAAATATTGACTCCTTTCAAACACTTCTTTATAGAATAAAAATTGAATGTGACATTATCGTATTAAATGAATGCTGGTTGAAAAGTAACAGTGTTATTCCATCAATTGACAATTACTCCTCATACCACACCACAAAACACCAAAACCAAAATGATAGAGTTGTTGTGTATATAAAAGACATAGAAAACTATTGCATCATGGAGCCTGAGGTAACAGGTTCAAGCTGTCTTGTTCTTAAAATCGGTACTACCCATGTACCGCTCACCCTCTGTGTCAGACATTGGTGGTTTTTTGCAGTCCCTTGATTCGTTATTAACAGAACTCACATCCTATAACACTATTGCTCTCATCGGAGATATAAATCTCAATATAATCAATACTCCCTGTTCAAATCAGGTATCAGACTACCTCAGCTTGATGGCTTTCCATGGTCTTCTTCCTGCTCATACTCATGCAACTCGCGAGTCTGCTTGTTTGGATCATATTATGATTAAAACAAAACAACAAGCACTTGCTGTAATAATTGACTCTTTTGTAATAGATCATAACCCGGTGATGCTCTGTCTAAAACAAAGGAAATTACCTAAACCTACTGTAAAGACCATCACTAAAATCAATCATAAAGCTGTAGATATTGATCTTAAGAATATAAACCTTCTTCCCATATACGAATCAAGGGATGCTAACGAGGCTACTGATTACTTTATCACAACTATTAACAAAATTTTACATTCTCATACTACAATGGTTAAATTGCCTAACCGCAGAAGGTTGATAAAGCCCTGGATGACCACTGGAATGCTTAGATGTATGCGAAACCGAGATGAAATGCATAAAAAACTCACACTATCACCAGAAAACTACATACTTAAAGTAACGTATAGGAGATATCGAAATTTTTGTACCAAGATCCTCAAAAAATTAAAGAGAGACTATGATCGGGCAGAATTGAGTAAAGCCGCTGGCGACAGTAAAAAACTATGGCAGGTAATAAAAAGAGTCACTAATACTGAAACTTCAAAAGAAGCTTCTACCGACTTACTTAATACATACAACTCTCCCCAATACGCAGTAAACAAAGTCAATAACTATTTTGTTAATATAGGGGAAAATCTTGCAAATGAATCATTCGCACAGAACATGAACAAACATCTATCACCAACCATAAACGCAATACGCTCACCATCATATTCATTCTACTTGGCTGACACTGATGAACAGGAGGTCGAAGCACTACTAATGATGTTAAAATCAGACTCGGCCGTTGGTTGGGACAACATATCTACTAAGTTTCTCAAACAATACAAGAACCTGCTTGTCCCACCTCTGACGTACATATTTAATCTTTGCCTCAACACAGGAGTGTTTCCCGTTGCCTGAAAAAGGCTATCGTACATCCAATACACAAGGGAGGGAGTAGAAGCTGTATCAATAATTATCGTCCTATTGCTGTACTCCCATCTATTTCTAAAATCTTGGAACGCATCATCAACAAGAGACTTATCAAATATTTGGAAGATAAAAACCTTTTATCTTCATCCCAGTATGGTTTCCGGCAGCATAGGTGTACTAATGGTGCCGTTCTGGACCTAACAAGCTTCATAGTTAACAGTATGGACCAAAAAAAGAAAGTACTGACTGTTTTTCTAGACCTTAAAAAAGCTTTTGATACAGTTTCTATTCCCAAGTTATTGATAAAACTCGAGGAACTAGGAATACGTGACCTTCCCCTGCAAATTTTAAAGGACTATCTAAACAACAGGACACAGTGCGTAAAGATTGACAATTACTGGAGTAACGACCTTCCTGTAATTTTTGGGGTGCCCCAGGGGAGCGCCATCAGTCCTACACTATTTCTTATATACGTGAACCAGTTGTGTGACCTTCCACTCCCCAATGGTAAAATCACAACATTCACACCGGGCATGAAGTATATGATGCGGGACAAATGGGACTAAACATAGTCATAAAATGGCTTGGTGACAACCAACTTACACTCAACATAGACAAAACCAAAGTCCTCTGTTTCACGTTGCGCAAATCCACCCAGCCTCCAGACTCACATTACCTAATCGCACATTCATGTCCCAACACAAGTTCTGTGCCCTGCTCTTGCCCTAAACTTGCACGTAAAGACACTATCAAATATCTAGGTGTGACTCTCGATAACAGCTTGAATTTCACTGCTCACATAGAAGCATTGACAGCACGGATTAGAAAACTCATATTCGTTTTTAAGAATCTTCGACATGTTGCGGGGGTCCAGGTTGTCAAAAAAGTCTACCTCGCCCTTTGTCAATCACTTTTGTCATATTGCATTTCCGTTTGGGGCGGAGCTCCTAAGACCACAATTCTGAAATTGGAGAGGGCGCAACGCGCAGTACTAAAAGTAAGTACTTTTCGTCCATTACTATTTCCAACAGAAAAACTGTACAAATGCTGCGAGGTGCTATCTGTAAGACAGCTATTCATCTTAAACACAGTACTTCTACAACACCAAGCTACTCCTTTTCTTACGATAACAAAAAGACGCAAAGACAAGATATGCCAACACTACAAGTACAATTATACATTTACGAAGCGATTTCTTTGTTTCCAAGGCCCTCAGTTATACAACAAACTCAATAAACATTTACATTTTTATTCTCTACCTAGCATCCCACTTAAGAAAACTTTGGCAGATTTGCCTTTGGCTAAGAACTACCAAGACACAGAAAGACTCCTTCATACTGAAAATAATCCTTCTTAATCCACCACAAGTACACACACATCCACACACACACACACACACACGTACACACACACATACACACACACACACACACACACACACACACACACACACACACACACACACTCACGTACGCACGCACACACACCACTTCATGCTTAAGCTAACATTTTTATTCTGAGCTTTAACGTTAATTCTAATGTTACCTAAGTTATGTCAGGGGCGTGGACCGGACCCTTAATACAAGTTATCTAATAACTTAGCAAGGGTTCTGGTTGCGACACCTGGTTTGACTCGTTAACATCCTGGCATGACCCTAATGTTCAGTTGATTGTTGTATTTTGGTTAACATTGTAATTATTTAAGAATCAATAAACTATTATTATTATTATTATAGTTAAATTTCATAAAATTCTGTGTTTTTAAATCTTCTCTATTCTATCATGATGATGTCTGCAATCCACCGATCGCATATTTTTATCAAAGGCTAGGTTGAAGTTAGCCCTAAAAGATCTTGGTTAGTTGGTAAAAGCTTTGGTTTCAATCATTATAATAATTCCGTAAAAACCTAAGTTTCCGACAACACTAAATATAATCCGGCAGTTCTATTTTTGTCTTTACCAATAGTGAATAAACCTATTAAACCTCAACCTTCTACAAACCTTTTATGCTAAATTATATAACAGTAATCATGTTATTCTTATGATTAAATAGCTTAAGTCAAAAGAGTTCAGCTTACAAAACTGTTTTGACATCATTTCCTGTGTTTGTGGACCAATTTTCTTAATTTATTACGATCAATGATTTAATAAATTATGGTCAAATTGTAAAGTCATAATGTAATTTTATATGAAATTAACGTGTAAATATATAGGAAAAAACCTTTTAGAGCATCATTATGTTGACAGTATTATGTTGAACTACAAAAAAAAGTCTTCTATACAAGTAAATAAAATTGGAGTGTCTGTTTGTAATATTGAAATAACCGCTTTTTGCTAAATGCATATGTATGTATACACGGTACATATACCAAAAATGTAGTTAAAAAAATTTTGTCTGTCTGTCTGTTTGTTCCGGGTATGCTCTGGAACGGATGGGCCGATTTTGACGAGACTTTCACTAGCAGGTAGCTGATGATCCAGGGAGTAACTTAGGCTACTTTTTTTTAGACTAACTTTGCCCCGCGGCGTTTCTCGCGGTACAACAATAACTGCGGGTAACACCGCGGGGTTCAGCTAATTATCTATAAAAATAAAATATATAAAAATGAATCAGAAAAATATATGTGCGCCCATAACCTTACCTAACCTACGAATCCCTTTTAATAAAAAAAATAGCTGTCATAGTGACTGCGGATAGAAATAAAACTTATAACTAACAATCTTTTTCGTAAAATTAATGTATAAAATTAGATATTTCATAATGTGAAAATTTAAATTATTAACATCAAACATATATGTATGTATTTAGTATGTCGGTGACGCGAACCATTAGATTTCACTTCAATAAAATTAGTTTTATCGTCAACACAACACATAGTCCATTTCTGGAAATAGGTCTCTCCAATTGCACACTCCTTGGTTTCATTCTCGGTTTATCGCATCCTACTCCTGCCAGCCGTCTTACGCAAATAATCATTCCAACTGGCCTGTGGATGTCCTATACTACGTTTGTCAAGTCGCGGCCTCCATTCAGTATTAAAAAAAATGTATAAAACCTTGATAATATTTGCACACTTGACCTATTACACACACCATACGTATCATCTAGGAAGTAATATCGCAGAATCTTTTTGTTTCCTGGTCTGAAGATGGCCAGAATCGGTACGTTCTTATTTGATTACTGTTTGGTGCAATCAAGTCACCATAATCACTTCCGTAGTCTGAAATGCTCCGGGGGAGAGGGGTTTCGGGTGGGGGGGGGGGGATGCTCTCTTCAGATATCGTAGATAGGTCTCCTTCTGAAAGAATACATTTTAACAGGACCTTTGCACTTCCCATTGTCTTAGAATACTAATCACCAAAATAACTTAGTGAACTAGGATTATGGAAACTATATATACGTCAAATACTACATATACTATTTAAACTTCACACAATATATTTCATTCTTAAAGGTCACGATCATCCTAATTACCTCATTCAAAATATTATACCACAATAAGGTCCTTCACCTTTCAAGTATAAAAATTGTTTGATGATTTTTAAACGGCAACTACAAGTCATAAGTTCAAGTTACTGACCAATTACGTGTGTGGAAATATAGCAACAATAGCTGTGAACCTTTTACTTAGACAACGCCGAAAACGCTTCATAAATATTACTTTACCATACATAATTATATTATAAATATTCTGTCATTTAAGGAGCAGAGTAAAAGACGAAGAGTAATTTGTGTGTACCTGTATCTTATAACATTATCTTGCATTAAAATTAAATGTGGAAGCTCTATTAAGAATCACTCTATGAGTCTTAAAAGCGGCAAAGTTGTCATTAACATCAGTGAAACTATTGACAATACTCAGTCCTTGACTATGCAAATCTGGCCTCAAGCAAAATAAATATACAATAGTCACTAGCAGCAGCACTAAGCAGTGAACTGACGAGCGATAGAGGAGAATGGAGGAATAACTGATTGCACCAACCCAATTTTTTTTTTTATGTCATAGGCGGGCAAACGAGCAGACGTATTGTCTGATGGTAAGCGATTAACACCGCCCATGGACACCTGCATCACCAGAGGCGTCACAAGTGCGTTGCCGACCTTTGGGGGGATGAGGGGGGGGGGAAGATAGGGTAGTGGGGTTGGGGTATGGGCTTCTGGTATCCTCACTCACTCGGTGAAACACAGCGCAAACACTATTTCACACCGGTTTTCTGTGAGGCCGTGATATCACTCCGGTCGAGCCGACCCATTCATGCCGAAGCGTGGCTCTCCCACGGTGAAAATTAGGGAAAAGGACAGTAAAATTATGATGATGTGTCACTAGGATTCTCTGAAAACATTGTGTCAAATGGGCACACGGTTTACCTAATGGTAGCTGCAGCGACCACTATTAACTGCAAGGATGACTAGGAGTAGCAAATGTCTTAATACTAGAGACAGTGTTTAGTAGTGGCAGGTGGTCGAACTTCACTAGGACAGGCAATAGGCATCTAGGCAAGTTACTCCGAGACCCCAGTTAAGGTCTAGGAGAAGAATCATCTTTCAATGATGTATCATTGAATATTACGTAACGACATTTAATGATTGTGAAGCACGTGAGGTGATTGTAAATATAAAAACACACGCGCTCGGTTTCAGGGTCAGATGTAACTGGGCTAATGAGCTAAGCTCCATGTAAAGTGACTGAGTATCTTAAGTGAACTTTATATCAACAATTAAACTTAACAACTAATTTATTAGTTGGTTAAAAATCGCACTTGGTATTAGTATTTTATTAGTATACTTTGAAGCAATTTTTTATTTACATTTTATTACGAGTTTAAGGAAGTATGTAGATTTGTTTGCGTTTTATTTTGCGTTGCTTGTTTAGCCGTTGTATTGAATTTGTCTACATTTTTTGCCTCAAACGTGTAGATTCCCTTTGAGAAAGTGACAATAGATATTTAATAAAATGAAATGGTCGGTGTTTGAAAATTTCAATGATACCTTTTTTAAATTTGCTTTACAATATATGCAAAAAACTTTACAATATTATCTGCCCAAAATCTATTATAAGTTGAATGCTTAAAATAATTGCGATTACCACTCTTCAGGAAAATTGTAGATTATGTTTAAAGTCTGTTCAGAAAATATAGACTTTTCGATGATTTGATTAGAAAATCGTCCAACTATAAAACTTTCAAGTTTTTCCCACGACAACAGTTTGACAAATTTTATTATTTTAGGAACAAAAGATCTAAAGTGCAATATAACCTATTATCTTGTAGTTGAATAGGCTATTTAGATCATAGGTGAGGTACATTATTTCCTTTTCTGATGTTAATTATTATGTATATTGAAGATGTTGGAGTATTTTCTTTAGGATTTGATCGCCATGGCATAAGCAGATCAATGATGAATACAATCTCATCACCCGCTACTTCAACTGTGTAAACATATCGGTCACATAACAAAAGCTTGTTGTATACAACTTATGTTCAAATTTTTTATTACCTATGATTTATTTACTGACGATTTTCTATAGATACAGGTGTTAGTATATAATAAATAAGCCTGGTTTTATTAGACAGTCGTCAATATTAAACAACTGTTAAGTTGTCGAACTTTTCAACATTATATACGTATTACCTACTAATAATAAGGAATAAGATCCTACGCTTCAAATAGTAAAATCGTTACAAAGTTAAAAGTTAAATCTTTCTTAAGGTATGCCCTTGTAGCAGAAGTTCTTAGTGTAGCTACATATGGCGAACACAATCATTAAGGCCTATATGAAAACTAAGCGTCGTATTTCAACGACTTTTCTTGACGTCACTTGCATTGCTGAGTGATGTAAAACAAAGACATTGTGTTGCCACTCAAATAGATGCGTAATTGAATAAAATCACATCAACGATAATTACGATTTGATTATTTCAACGATTTCATGAGTCGCTGCATTGAACCATTTGGAACGACCTTATGTTGGCTTGCTACTGTATATGTAATATGAATGTAAAACACTTTATCATTAATGTTAAATATCACACACACGCGGCACATAGATGGAGTCTTTAAAGTTCAAAGTAACCCTGTGTGTTCCGTAAGTACTCGAGTGTTCCCAAAATATACCTAAGGCTTACTTACGGTTTATTCCCAACACGCATAGTTTTTTATGTGAGTATTTTTAACATATGAGACTAAGGAATATGTTCACGACTTACTGGTAAAGTCCCTAACAGAAATATTTTGATCATATCTGTCAAATAACTACAAAATTCGGTTTCACAAGTCTCGGATTGAGAAAAATATTTTTGAAAAACATCATCATCGACATCAACCATATCAACAAACTTTATTCATTTAATGAAGTAATGTGGCAGATAACGATCTGCCTTATCAGGAGGCAGTAAACTATAGTTAGGTATTAAGCCGGTATCTGGTACTTCTTTCATTACCGGAGTTAGTGAGGTCCCCCCCTGATCCTAGTGAGGCTCTCGAAGGGTGTACTACTATTTTGTTTTTATTACAGTATACGTATAGTAGTACTGTGTCATTATAGTATTCATCAGGTAATCCCTCTACTTCTTTGACCCCAAATCGTAGGGAGTCCAAAAAATTCCAAATACACGGATGGCCTTTAAGTTTGAGAGGTCGCCACGCCGCCGTGCCGTTTTCAACTGCAAGACTGTTAAGGGTCTAAACCCCACATAAGACTACTTTGTGTGATCCACAATTCGCTGTTCTGAGTCTGGATATTCTGTGTCCTTTTTATGTATGTTTTTAAAGTCACCCGCGATACAGAGTTTATTAATGAAGGAATTGTGTTTTTATAGTCCGGCCGCTCAAAGTATGCGTTTCTGACAGATCGTGATCGACTGGGCAATGCAACTTTGAATGGCGTAAAATTTACAGCAAAATTTAAATACCTTTTATTTACTATATTAAAGAGTGATAACTTAAAAATGCAAATAATTACGCCAACTTTCAATAAATGTATTGAAATTGGGCTAAAATTATTACAATTACTAAATTAACAAATATAAAAACAATAGCTTTTAAAAGTCAAACCACGTCAAAACGCGCTGTTTCAAGGTTATGTCAACTGTTTGTTTTTATAGTGATGTGACAAGATAACGAGGTAATTGTAATCGAATATTTTTGTAATCTTAATATAATCTGTCGGTATAATATAAAATAAAACGTTATAATTTTATAATAAATAATGTACTTAGTATTTAATAAAGTTAATAATATAATAAAGTGTCGCCCAAACAAAACTTAAGAAAATTAGTGTCATAATATTAATCAGATGAATAAAAAAAAACATTGAAAATAAAATTTCTTACTTATTATTATATTTATGGCAAAAAATTGGCAACTCAAAATAGCGTTGTGGAACCATTTTGATCACCATTTTGTGACATTTACAAACAGTCGTGTAGTACGTCCCAGTCCCAGTCAACTGTCAACTAGAAGCTGTTTTTAGGAAGGTTTCATTACACGACGGAGATAACGATAAAGGAAAAACAAGGACAGCGATATAGGTTTTGCTACAATGATACCACTGAAAATATGTTTGAAAAGTAGTTTTTTTTTTAATACTAACGCTCCGTTAAAACCTTGAAGATAATTACGAATTATTTTTTTTGTAATTAAACAACATCGCAAAGTGTCTTAGTCGTAGTAAATAAAAAAAAAACAAAATTCAAATATTTACCAATAATTTCGTGTCATTTACTGACAACATTACAAAATATAAAATAAAAAATGGCTGCCTGTGCTTCCGTATAGGTTAATTGTACTTGTAATTTCGGTTTAATTTTAACAATAGTAAACTAATTTCGATTAATCCTACTATAAAGACGTTCAATCTTGAGTCATATACTCTGTTCCTTCGTTGTAGTAAAGTTTTGGTGAAATCAAGTGTTAGGTAAATAATAATCAGAAAGCTGAGTGAGAAAGTGATTCTTTTAAGGAAATTAATGAAATCTTTTGTTAAATACTTGAAAACCTGTTATAAATGTAAAGTAATCATGTACATGTACGTTCATAAAGCAAGATTTGTAATTGTAATAAACGTTTTAAAATAGTTACAGATTTTATTGAACTCTCTAAACTGTGTTTTTCGATTAATTTTTTTTCAAATATGTGGTTCTCTGATTTTATTAATCTTCAGATTTCTTTCGGATAACTAATCTGCATTGACATTAACTTCAAAGAATTAATCGAAAAGTGCAGTACTTCTAATTTTGAACCCCAATAATATCAAGTAAAAAGAAAACATATTTTGAATTGCCCGTGCTACCAACAGTTTTGCGGGGGCCGCTAATAGATGGCTCTGGACGCTAAGGAAAAATTACCTCATTTATTTTGTATGGAGTTGACATTCTTCTCTCTGAGTAAATGTGTTCTGTGAGTACGTCTCTTGTCGTCTCGCACGCATAGACTACGTTCTCCAGTGTTTCTCGTTGTGTATTTTCTCGTGACTGCTATTGTTGTTATTTTGACTGTTCTTCTTGATATACTGACCTCTTACTCTAAGCGTGAAAAATAAATTATTATTATTATTATTATTTGAAGTGAGCAAACGGACGAAATCAAATATTAATAAAGAAAGTTCGGCTCATCTGGCATCGAAGAAAATATTTTACGAACACCAAGAAGGAAACGTTGAACTAAACCTATAACAGATATTGATAGCTTTGATGCCGATGCAATAAGGTATCATATAATATGGTTATTATTCCAGGAATGAGTACCTTAATATGACGATGCTTCTAGCATCTTTGAAAGCAGCTGATTTATTTAGAGGAGGTAAATCTGATTTATCTAAAGATTTGAAAGATATTGGATTTCAATATAAAAAAAAAAGTAAAAACTAAAACCCAACTTCGACAAAAAACGACGCTGAAAAAGCACGAAACAAGTTTTAAAAACCGTAGACCATGTAGTATAATATACCATAGTCCATAACACTTTCACCATCATAATACTTCTCCACCATATGGCATAAAAAAGATGAAGCTGCTTTCAAAAGAAACATGCGAAAAAGTCACAAGAGATGACTGGATGAAGGTGGTTGAAAAAAACTATAAAGATTAGAACTAGAATTTGATGATTTTGACCGCGATTTCCAAGCTCATAGAAAATGAAATTTATATCAAATACTTATGTCTACTGTAGACATGAGTATTTGATATAAATTTCAGCTTGAAAACTCAACGTGTTCCCGAGAAAAAAGGGTCTTGAGAGACAGATAGACGGACAACAAAGTAATCCTATAACGGTTCTGTTTTTCCTTTTGAGGTACGGAACCCTAAAAATAAAATAAATACTCATTTGGTCTACACTTTTTCTTTTCGACTTAGTTACACGTACCTATACCTAAATTACAAAACAAGAAATGGTAAAATAATTGTCCTTTTTCACTGAGTTAAAAATTATACCACGATGTCATTATGTATTTTTTACTATTTAATAAAACGAATGTATGTAAGATTGTAAGTACTTAACATTCTACTAAATAATTATTGAAAAAACTTTTGATGACCATTATTGTGTATGAAAACCTGGTAATTTTCCGTGTTGTTCTCATGTTTACAAAGGCGACAGTCGTTACGGGCCGTGAAGCCTGAAATATTCAGCTGTGAAAATTCTAGAAATCAATTAAAGTTTTTCAAGTACTTCCATTCTAAATATAGCTAGTTTAATTTTATTAGCATCTTAGTCTCTAACCAATAGTTTAATGCTCGAAGGGTATATTGGTGTTATGTCAACATCATTCTCCTGACTGTGAGGCAGTAGTTTTTCCCCCAGAGAGAGGCCATCAATGAGGATCTTATAAATTGCTAACAAAAAGGGCAAGTTGTTAATCATATCTTATAACATTAAATTCTTTTGTTTTTACCCGCAACCACATCTAGTCCCAAGCTAAGCAGAACTTGTGTTATGGGTACTAGGCAACTGATATAAATAAATATTTAATTTTTGTGTAAATACATACATATTATACATAGAAAACACCCAAACTCCGAAACAAATATTTGCTGATCATGCAAATATTTGGTCCGACCCGGGATTCGAACCCGAGACCTCAAGTAAGCAGTCGCATACGCTACCACTGCGCCACCGAGCAGTAAACGTAACCCACACGAGGGTTAAAAAATAGAAAATTAGATAAGTTAATGTAATATTCTTCATAACATAACCAGATTACAAAATGATTTCTGATCTAAAACAGAACAAAATATTCTAAGTACTTAGTGAAGAGCTTTGCAATTTTCGTCAAAATCGGAGAGACAAAGTTTTGCAACTTGAACGCATCGACCCTAGTCACTTATCATGAAGTAGCTTAAGAGCTTAAGAAATGGTCTGAAAAAGAAACAAACTGTTTTGGACGCCATAACTTTTATTTTAATGCCTAGTAAATTACTAGCTTTAGCTTGAAAATTTTCTATTTTTATCAGCAAGAATTTCATTCAAAACATAGAGCCATGTTTGGGCATTATAAAGATAATAATTGCAAACTATAATCAAGTGTAATTTAGTGACTTTGCACAATCACAAGAATTTTCTAAGGAACTAATTTTATTTTGTCTGTCTACAGAGATTTAGTTTAAATGCCTGTACGAAGTTCAAAATTACATTTTAGCTATATTTATGCTTAGTATTGCGTTGGCAATCATAATTTTAGATTGCATTCTTTTATTCAGTCTTAATACACCACCCCTAATCCTGTTGAGGCTTGTCCTTGTACAAACAATATTCGTCATTTGTTTCAAACCTCTATAATTCATTTAGTAACTTATTCTGGTCAGAAAAATCACTATTTTTACTTCAAAGCCAGATTGGTTTCCTGTTAATAATCAGGTGTCATGGCAATTGACCCTTAGAAGAAATCTTCCGCAAAAGAGCAAATAAAAAGCAACTAATTTTTTTTAACTATTCGGTAATAAAATTATTGACAAATTGGCCATGAATTGAATAAAACCGTATCGAAATTATATAACAAGTTACAAGTTCAATGAGTAAAATAGACTATTCGTGCGTAACAGTGCAAAAACTCCGCTATCTTGACCTAAATTAGAGTCACACTCGGTTGCAAGGAAGGCTCTTCACGTCTAGCATTTTCTATTGAAATACTTTGAAGAACAGAGTGAAAGTTATGAGCGCTTAATTCATTGAACATGATCCAATAGTACTTAATGAGTTTAAATAAATACTTCTTTGCGCTGAAATAGTTGGCGTTTGATTAAAGTTGAATACCACAGTAACAAAATATTGACATCTAAAACTACATCTGTTTATGTATGTGTGCTAATTAGGTTTTATATTTTTAATAAGTTTTAGAGCCAATTTCACTATTTCCTATAAGCTCTGATAGAATAATATGAATTAATAATAGCAGATAACAACAGATTTCGGTTTCATACGTCAGTGCAACGTTTTGGATGGAGATATAAATGTCAGATTTACATATGTATATCAGCAATTGTTATCTTTTAAATAGAGTTACATGTCAGATAACTATCTGAAACTGAAACTAAAACTTCAATAGATATTACTTGTACCGATGGAAAGAACAAGTAAATTTTTAATTTGAAACTTAATCAAACGTTATCCAATATTAAGAGCACTTTTTAATCGTTCAATAATTGGAATATGTGATTTAAACATAAAATGCACATATTAAAGAGAAAAATGTTTTTGTTTCACCATTATTGTAAATAGGAAAAAAACGTACTATACATATATACAAATGATTAGGCCTTCTGGTGATCATGACAAAAAATTAAATAGATTGAACCAGTGATTCGTGAAATAAATCGATACGGCATATTTCAGATAGCTATATTTAACATCAAGTTTACTATTTATAGACTTTGTTAACAAATGAATGTCATAATGAAATCAGAAATAAACTACGGTACTTAAAAATACCTAGTAGCTTTCTAACTTGTTTATTTTCAACAATTATCCAATCTGCTAGGTAAAACATACTTCATAACTACTTAAGCTTAATTCTTTACTGTTACACAAATTTATTTAAATTCTTTTACACTTAAGTGGCTTGATTACGTAATGTAATGCTTTATTTAACATAATATGTATGAGTAATGAAATGATTTAAAAATATATATTCAATAGATCCCCGTATCTTTAAATATAAATGAAACGCGTCTCATGTTCTTTGTCCATAACTTTGAATTTATCCTTTTTCAGAAACCACCAACAAATT
Source organism: Spilosoma lubricipeda (assembly GCA_905220595.1). Taxonomy (NCBI): domain Eukaryota; kingdom Metazoa; phylum Arthropoda; class Insecta; order Lepidoptera; family Erebidae; genus Spilosoma; species Spilosoma lubricipeda. The sequence continues at coordinate 8,352,279 of HG992285.1, read as the reverse complement.
GCTGTGAATGGCTGCGTACTTTCTTCGATATTCGGTACGTCAAGGAAACCCTGACGGTGGCCTTTAAACGAGGCCCCAACAATCGTAGACTGAGAGTGATCATGCTTGTGGTAGTGATGTGTGTTATTATTGGACCTATTTATGGTGAGTTGAACTATTCTATTAATTCCTTTCTACAGTATATATCAACTTCCTTAAGAATACAGGTCAAATCGTGCTCGTGAAATTATTTTTTTCTAGATATGCTTGTAGTATGTTTACTTAATAAAAAACACAAAGTAGTCATGAGGACTGCCGATAGTAGTTAAAATGCAAAACTATAAACAAACAGTTGTTTAAGCTAACTGAAATGAATCTCTTTGCTCTTTAAATAAAATGTGCGATTAAAAAAAGTAAAAAAATGCTTATTGTGATGTTATAAAATAGAGGTTAATAATAGGTTAAACCAGTCATGTCATATTAGAGTGGGCAGGGCGGCAGCACGGGACTCTTTCCTTCCTTGAATGAAAGATTCATGGGGTCCTAGTGCAAGTGCGGGTCCATCTCGATCCAGTTTGTTTAAATATTTCTAGTATTATTTAATGTATGATAAATATTACAGTAATGACGTTTGTAGGATTTTGATCAAAAATTAAGTTATTTATGATTTTAAATGATCACGATCAGATAAACCATAACAGATTTGGAAAGCGTGTCTGATTAGCTGCTCTAAGCAATTATTGGACACGATTTGATAAATTGTTTTTGAGCCATCTAGCCATGCATTACCATGCCCTTGGCAATGAACTACTGGTTCTATGCGTCAGTTACGCTGCTGCACCTAAACCGTTAGATACGCCAACACTTTCTCTGAGTTTCGCTTTCTATCATATTGCTTTACCACTTAATGGCAACTATTAAGTTATTGAGATTTTAAGTGATCTCACTGAAGCTATTTTAATAGCTGAAGCTATTTAATAACTGCCTCGGTGGCGCAGCGGTAGCGTACGCGACTGCTGTTCTTGAGGTCTCGGGTTCGATTCCCGGGTCGGAACAAATGTTTGTATGATCCGCAAATATTTGTTTCGGAGTTTGGGTGTTTTATATGTATAATATGTATGTATTTACAAAAAAAAAGTATTTAAGTATTCATATCAGTTGTCTTAGTACCCATAATACAAGCTCTGCTTAGTTTGGGACTAGACGGCGTTGTGTGTTAGATGTCTGAAATATTTATTATTATTATTATTATTTTATATTTAACGTGCATATATTATAATGACTACATAATATTATAGCTGTAGTCCTTTCTTAGCATTCGTCGTCAAGGTAGTAGAGATACGCTGAAATCAGCAAGCCCCGGCTGGCTAGATCTGGTGGACTCACAGAAGATCAACCTAAAATAGCATCATTCTTGATAACGCGTTTCAGAAAATAAATTATGACTCTTTGAGTGCATAGCAAAATGCACAATATTGTTTCATTATAGAAATCTTTTGTGTAAGAGACTTCAAGTAATCATATCATGTTAAATAGTTTCCATGTTTGCAGTAGTCGATGCTTGTCAGCGCTTTTACTTGTTGGTAGTGTTTCCGAAATGTAAATCCTAATTTTAAAAGATATAAGGTAACTGCTCGTAAAAAAAAAATATTTACATTTTATCGCGTACTAGAAATAAAAAAAAAACCATCAAATTCTTATACTTTCATATGTATGCGTTACATGTGTAAACCATTAAACTGATGTGAAATACTGTTATCGAATGATGGTTTTGAAATGGCTAAGAGGTTATGTAACACAAAAGCTAAAATCTGTTTGATCATTAGGTTTATTAATATGATAAGATTTTTCTATTTTTGTTATTCTGAGTATCACTGTATGTTATTGCTCTACAAGCCAGGTTGCTACTTATATAAAAATAAGAATTTGTCTCAAAAACTCTTAAAGTTTTTGGAATACAGCTACGAATACATACAGATCAACAGAACATTCTAGAAGATATACCACTCTGCCTGATGGAAAAGATGAGCAGAATCCAAGTCACCATGCTCATTGCGAATACAGACAATGCAACAATGCAGCATAGTGACCCAGATTATGGCGGCCTATTGGGATATCATTAGACCTCCGGTCTCGAACTCATCAACGAAACACTATAGCAACAATGCTGTCATTTTAGGTTGGAAATCTGTGCCGGTATAGCCGATAAGAGCGTGACTCTACTACCTTGAGTAATTATTAAATTATTGTTTAATTAATTTATTGTTTCTACTCATCACAATTTCATTGCAAATCTTTAATAGACACGCTCATTATTCTATTTTATCTGATCGATTAATCCCATTTACACAATGTCAAGGCTCAGTTTTACCTTTTACAGCAAAGGTCACGCACTTATCACAACTTCAAAGACACTTAGATTCGGCTTCTCTTACTCGTGTTTTGGTACATATACTGGTTTACTTTATATTTACAAATAGGAGTTAATCCCGTCTTAAGTATTTGTGTTATTATATTATACCAACCTTATGAAAGTAATGGCTGTATCATGAATCCAAAAAGTAATATTGTCAAAATGAGTTGTCAAAAATAAAATACTATCTAGATCTGGGCTCAAAGCTGGAGATCTATGTTAAATGCATCCATGTTTACAATGAACATTATTATTATTATTATATGACTTACTAGAATTACTATTAAGATAGGAGTTATGTCAATTTTGTCCTTCGCAAAATTACGGTTGAAGTAAAAATAGGTCAAATCATACAGGAGAAAGAACATGAAATAAAAGTAATTGATGAACTCAAGAGCAATGAATCCCTTTCATATTGTGAATCACCTACATCTGTATACTGTATATTATCTTCATTTACAGCGAACATTTTCAGATCTCATAATGTGATTCAGATTTATTGCTTTAGAATGTATTACAGCATATATTCTACATACTTTAAGTTTATAGATAAAATAAGTACAATCAAAATATAGTTATAATTATATGTCAGAAATGTAAAGTCTGTAAATGTATAAAATTTATGAATACAAGCTAGGAAAAAATATTAAATTTAATTTTAGTCAAACGACTAAATTGGTGTTAATTAAATTTTTAATTTTATTTCAGGTGAAATGTCCGTTCTGTATCTTTTTACTAGATACCGTTTTAACTGGGACGAAGTGGATTATAGTATGTTCTGTACTTATGCAATGGGAACTGCTTTAGTAGGTAATTATGTTTCATTTCTTTAAGAGTACTATATCTGCTTTACAGTACAACTCTTTTACTTAAAAAGAACATTGAACTGTACTGTATTGTACTATATTAGTTTTGACTGCCTCGGTGGCGCAGTGGTAGCTTACGCGACTGCTGTTCTTGAGGTCTCGGGTTCGATTCCCGGGTCGGATCAAATGTTTGTATGATCTGCAAATATTTGTTTCGGAGTTTGGGTGTTTTCTATGTATAATATGTAGGTATTTACAAAAAAAAAGTACATAAGTATTTATATCAGTTGACTAGTACCCATAATACAAGCTCTGCTTAGTTTGGGACTAGGTGACATTGTGTGTAAGATGTCCGAAATATTTATGTCCGAAATTTATGATACTTAAATATAACATTTCCTATTACTTTTCATTATATTAAACTTTGAAAGCTCTTGCTCAAAATATTCAAATCATTTGTACGTAGATAAAAAGTGTTATGATACTGTTGGTTGTTAAACTTATTTGTGGGATTTATTACGGTTTACTTATCAAAAAACTACTTCTAAATATAGCCCACGCCGCGGTATGAAACTTTTGTGTACCGCAAATTTGGGCGAGCTCTGCAGTGTTTTGTCATTGGTTATGTCGTCAAACAAACTATTATAAAAATAAATGAATTTATTGACACAGAACAGAAACGCATTGGAAGATGCAGACATTTTACAATTTTTAGATCTTTTAATGGAATGTGTTACACAGAATGTACAGAAACTGCATTCCAAACTGGACTAAATCTGTATTTTGGAAAAACAGTGTGCCGTCGCCGGTTTACAGTACTAGTAGAAGTACTGGGACATGTACTGTAGCTGTGTTTTATTCATATATATTTCAGTATTTGTTAAATACATTTAAAATTACACTATTAAAACAGCGCTTGAACGCTTATTATTAGGGATAGTTTTCTCGGGACTGAGACTGTAAGGGCTGAGAATTTCATAGCGCTAAAATTTTTCGTTCAAACGTCGTACACACGCTTTTATTCTGACATCAAATTATTATCACAAATGTAGTTATATCGTTAGTTAGTATTTAAGTACCCAGCTACCGTCATTAGTAATTTGCTAAATTTTTTTCAAGAGTATTTATTCTATTCTGTTTATTTTTCATTCCAGGTACATTGTTCTCCGTTGGTGTTTTCAGTCATTTATTAAAGTTTGATGATGCGATCATAGGTGTTATATCGTGCACTAGCAAAATTTTATCTGGATTTATGTATGCCCTTTCTACAAAGACGTGGCATATTTACATAGGTCTGTACGACTTTTGGTTTAATTGTTTTTTTATTACTCTACTAATATATTAAATATAAAATAATGTATTTTTAAACACCAAAGCTACCCATGAGTTTGTCTTGCTACATTCTATTTGTCCATTCCAAGGTTGCCTGTAAGAAATTGCTTTCTAGCGATAAGGCCGCCATTTGTAACAGGTTGTTAAATTGATATACTCCTAAATGTAAACTGTATTACTTGGTGTACAATAAAGTTTATTATAATTTATTATACCTGATGTTTTACATTAATTATTTTTATTTCAGCTCCTCTGATCGAGATATTTAATGGCACATCATTTATAGCCATGCGGTCTATGGTCTCGAAGTTGGTGGACAGAGATGAATTAGGTAAAAAGCTTGCTATTAGTGCCATCTATGAACAATGATTGAAAATAATTTAACTTCTTCATTATTTCTATTTGTAAGCTATATGTTACAAATGTTATCATCGATTATCAACAGCCGTAAATAGTCCACTGCTAGACATAGGCATCACTTTCTAGGTTTTGTCTGAAAACGGAAGAAGAAAAAATTTAAACATACCCTATATATATATAGGGTATGGTTAAAATTTTCCTACTGTTTGCACTGACTAACGTTGACCTGCGTAGGTAGTTTGATCCTTTAGTCCCCTAATATGACAAGATTGACCTTTGATTGAAGACCTTATAAGATGAATGGGGCAGGTGACTCTTTATTCTTAAGTACCCGGATAAGAGTCTCTGTATTTTTACGTAAAACCTTCTCTGGTTCAACAATCTGTAATATCGGACTAGTTTGTAGAAGTTAATGAGTGTGTGTATGCATCTTAGTTACTTCTCCCTCAAACGACGTAGAAGAACCAGGTTACGTTTTATCCTGAATAAAAACAGTGTTCCAGTCGTGTCAACAAGCAAGGAAACTATATTTGAAAACCCAACAGTTGCCAACAAATATCTGTAGCTTTTTATAAAACATTTCAGGTAAGGTGAACTCTTTCTTTGGCGTCGCTGAAGCAATGATGCCATTGATATACGCACCCATGTACACCACGCTTTATACAGCAACTTTAAAAACATTCCCTGGGGCGTTTTTCATACTTGGAGGCGCTCTCACCTTGCCAGCAGTAGTTATATTCTTGTGAGTATGTTTTTTTTTTAAATTTTCCTCTTCAACATAAACCTCAAGGTAGTAGAGCCACCCTGATCTCAGTTTTGGTATCTCAAAAAAATATCAGCTTAAAATGGCAGCATTAGTGTTGCGTATTTAGTCGCTGAACGCGAGACCCGAGGCCCAATGATGCAGAAGCATCTGCGTAGACCGCCAAAGTATGTCACCGTGCTGAACTGTTGCATTGCTTGTATTTATAATGAATATGGTGACTACTACTCCTAGATTCTGCTCATGATTTTAACAGGCCAGCTGGGACCTCATTTTGGCAGACTTCTACATAAAATATCGGTTTCAAGAAATTTTGACTTTGAGTCTGAAACAGAGACACTTTTATATTGATAAAGTTTTTGGTGATTTTATTAAAATAAATTTAAATGACTGTGAATACAACTATAGTCTAAAAATTTGGTTAAGAGGAACTGAGCTAAAATTATAATTTTCAATCTTAATATTTAAGTACAAAAAATTATAACTTCAATATTTTTGTGGCTAGTTTTAGAAAGGTTTGATTGTAGCTTTTGTTACTTGAATCAAAATATCTATATATCAGAGTTCATAATTGGATGGAAATGTGCAAACTTTTACTTTTCTTTATGTTTCCTTGAACGTGATACTGATCACTATGGTACATAATAACAATATTTTTATTATTTATCATACATATTAGATATGAAAGTAACTATTTTAACTTATTTGTTTAACTTTAATTTCAGTTGGCTATGGTTAGCTAATAAGAAGCATAACGTAGACCATGCTCCACGTAAACCAAGTGAAGGCAAAGAAAAAACCGGCATAGAAAATAAAGCTTTTGAAGCTGAAGAAAACGAGAAGAAAGCTCATAAAGCTGTAACCAGCAACCAAAAAGTCGATACTAAAGACAGTGTCATGCAATCACAAATAGAAATGGGAATTTTAGAGAGTATTGTAAATAATAGTAAGATACAACACTAGTTAAGGAAAATGTAAATATATTTGATCAGTAGGTACTAAAACTTAGCGGTGAAGGATAACATCGTTACAAATTCCAAGTGTTGTAGTATACGCGATCGTTATTTAGGGCTTTTAGCAATTGAACTTATAATTATCAGCAAGCCAACACGCTCATGATATTTATATAGGACTAGCTACTGTCAGAAAGCGATATACGTTAATTCTTAACACTTTTAATGCCATCTTACGAAAAAATAGTGAACTAATTTTTATTTATTGACAGATCGCAGAGTCCACCTTTTGCTAACGTGCTTGAGAAAGAACACGACTTGTTTAAATGCTTATCTTCTCAATTCTTGAGGTTCTATCTTTGGTTATTTTTTTTTTGATGTTGAACACCTCAAACCTTTAAATCACATCAGTATCGAAACATTGATTAACCGATTTTAAATTTTATTTTTATTTGGGAAATAAAGAAATAAATTCAAGACTATACAATGTTTTACTATCTTTATTTAATAATTATTTATTGATTAAAGATAATAAAATATGGTATCTGTGTATTATCTACCATCTCAATTTTATTAAAACTCTTTAGGATGTTTCCTTTGCTTTTCTTTTTTCAAAGCACGGCAGCTCATTTTAGGATTGAAGGTTTTTTTTAGTCCTGTTGAAAAGACTATACAACTTAATACAATATATTATGATAGTAGTGTTTCTTGTGATATTTTAGATTTAGAATTTGTAGATAGTGTATCTACTAATAAGTGGTTTTATAAATCTTCAGCACTTTTATAAATAGTCTAAAACGAAATAAGACGACTGTGAACCCTTAGTGGTGAAGGCAATATGTTTACTCCTCTTCGTAATGCTTGGAATGAGCAGAATTTCACATAGACGTTGAAAAAATATTTTAACTAGAATTTTAATTGTACTAACTTCGAGACGGGAAGTGCTAAAATATGCTGTATGTAATTTAATATACTTAAATAAAATAATTCTCATGACTCTAGAATAATAGTTTATTAACAAACCGAAATATAATATGTGAAGTCCAATCTTTGTACATCTTTTTAAGAAAATCATGCAAACAGTGGCATATGAAATTTACCATTTATATGGATTTATAGTGCAGTAAAGGAATGATGATTTAATTTCGATTACTGGGTGACCACTTGTTAAATAGAAATGCCTCTAAAATTTGTGTTTGTCTAATTATTACTAAACATTCGGTAAAGTTTAAAATAAATTAATAGATATTTTAGAGAGAGCACATACATTTAGTTAGTTACTTAAGCATTGTTTTCTTGAAAACGCTCTATTAATATTTTATTATGAATATTTGGATTCACACATTTTACAAAAAATTACTCAAACGTTATTATTTATAACCAATTTATTTATTACTAATAATTTTTAACCTGTGATACGTCATTTTTATTATTGCATTTTAGCGCAGTAACTGATATTAACAATGGGTAATATCAAAAATGATAATTATTTATTTGTAAAATAAATTTAAGGAAGATTTCATAAGGTCAAACAATTAAAAATGCCTGAAATTAAGTGTCTTTCTTGTGTATGGAAGATATTTTTTCTTGCAAAACTGTAGCCTTGGCAAGATTGAACGTACATAATCAGGTATTTACACAATTATGTGTATTTATAGTCTTGCACAAATATGAAGTAATTTATTAAGTAAAGTTTGTTGTAGATTGTATATGAGTACTTATTTGAAAAAATAAAGTGTTAATTTTATATGTGTTTTTTTGTCTATAAAATCATGTTACATTTTGTCAAGTTTTAAGCTACTGCATAGCTTCTATCGCGGGCCTTGAGCGTGGAGACCGAATCCAGCAATTCCGTAACGAAAATAAACCTAACACCCCCCACTCCGACCGGCACAGCGGTGATACTTTTTAATTTGCCATCTATCGATGAATTGCGAACTAAGAACTTTTCATGACTTTTTTGAAATATCAATTTGTCTCTTTAGTTCAGCAACTAGCCTCTTGGTGGCATTGGTTGTTTGTTTTGTGTAATTTTGTATTACTTATTTAATGAATACCTCTTACCACAATATCCAGGAAACTTTCACAAAAAGACGACGACGCCCAGATGAGATTCGAACTCGAGGCACTTTCGTCATAAATCATTCACCTACTCGTTACTACTAAATGTTGAAATTGTTGTTCTTATGCTGCTTGATAAATTCTAACGGTCCGGTAATTCCAAACATACATTTGTTTGTATCAGTATGGCAACAATAATATAGATGGCGGTGTACTTCGAATGCGATGGAGCATTTGAAAAATAGTTTCGTTTGTTTTTTGGTGCTATCAAAGAAAAAACTTGAATCAATATCAAAGAAAAAATACCGCATAAATAGAAAATAAATAAATAATTATAATTGCATAAGTTGATTAAAATGCTATACAATAGCTTTACCGCGGCAGTCCCCGAATACCACATGTCTTTTATTTTTTTAAGAAACCGTTTTCTAATTAAGTTCTTTTGCTGCCACCTATGCTTAGGTGATGGTTTGCTGTTCTGGCCATCTTTTAAGTGATTTTGTGATATTTTCACCATACGGAGGCATCTTTTCGTAAAAATATCTAGACATTCTTGGATACAGAAATTACGATATACGTAGTTGAATCCATGAACTCAATACTTTTTTTATATCGCGGCAGACTTCGCTATATAGGATTTGAACCCACAACACTTTGTGCAGCAGAAAGCGGCGACTACATAAGCATAACCTGGCAGTCAATGATGTTACTTATTGTTGCTAGGTATGATCAACACAAGAATAGTCTCGTGTTTTTCTCGTAGACTCCAGCTAGGATCTAAGAGTAACTTTTCCAGGTTTATACCCCCACAAGAATAGTGCAAAACGAACTGTGAATGTTGCAATGTGAAATATAAGATTTCAGAACTCTTTAAATCGTAATATTTACTCTTACATAATTCTTTTTAGATGTTGTTTGGCGGAATCACTATGTATCATCCATAAAGTAGGTATACCGTAGGGCGTAGGCTTGCTGTGTTAAATAATAAACAATTAAATACTATTTTCATGTATAGCTTTAATATACATACAATATTCAAAAACCAAAAATACATAACTGTTTCACGAAACGTGAAAAATCTTCAAACAGGCTACAAGGTATAATGAGTAAACATTTCTAGGCAATAATGGGTTTCTATATTTTAGTATATTTTGAATATATTCTCTTCTTAGAATTCGAAAGTGACATATTTATGCAGTACGAGTACACATTACTTCATAGGTCGTGTGTTTGATTTCTTTTCCTTGGAATGATAAGTACATCGCTCCGTGACTTGGCTGCACCTGTAGATAAGAAATGAGAGTTCGTTAAGTTGAATTCGGATTTAATTACTTGGATAAGAGGTCAGTCTTTCTTAATAAAGCTCAGGTTAATTCACCTTGTGAATTTATTTGAAATAGATTTCTTAAAATTAATAAATAATGAATAATAAAAAAAAACGTGAGCTATACGCCTGGCACATGTGGAACATCAAAATTATTTTGTACAAAATAAAATGACTATTTATTACATTAATATTGATATTTATTGAATACAAAATTCAAATACAAATAAAAATAAAACTAACAAAACAAATGAAAACAAAATACAAATTTGAAATCGTCGCGTCGTCACTCGCCGTGACGACGCTTCGCCGTGATTTCAAATTTGCCAAAAATCAGGTACCCTCGCCTCGCCTATACGTTTCATATCAATAATAATATTTTTTAGCTGTCCAATTGTACATAATTAAAAATATCAATGAAAGCTGCTCTAACAAAATATGGAGAAAACATGCATTAATAATTTCGAAATGTATCTAAAGTAGCAAGTTAAGAATGTACATATTTAATGCGTGCTAGTGTGTGTGTATTGTGTGCCAACGTCATGAGGCTGCTATTTTCTCCTTTAGGAAACTATTACTACTCAATTTGGTGATAGTTCAAGCCACTGATAATTTTATGAATCTTAACCTGGATTTCACCGGTCGTGTTATGTTTCAAGTCATACTTATCTGCAATTCTGTTATATAGGTAAGGAAAAAAATATTTTTGTGACCATTTAGCGAACTTTTAACACTAGGGATTTTAAATATTCTTCGATTCAATATGTTCCTATAAGAAAACTCTGAAATCTACTCTAACCTTGCCCGGAGTCAACGATCCACTCTGCTTAGCTCTTCCGACGTACAAAGCTTCACCATCTTTTGTTTTTCCCGCCACTATGGCGTTACATGGCGTGGTTCCGTTGGTTGTTTCGACCCACTGAATCTTGTCAGAACAAGTATAGCATACCTGCAGAACAAAATATAGTTATGGAAACATGAAAAATAATACGGAAACATGTCATTATCGGTTTAAGTAACTCACACTACTATAAATAATTTCAGTTGAAACGATTTTTGTGTATCACCATGGTTCGCGTTAGTGATTGGTTATAGTGTCTCATGTTACAAATACAAGTATGTGGTAATGGAGTTAAACGACACACTCCAACTAAGTACAAACAGACAAAACAATTTGAAAAAGCATTTGTTCTGTATTAATTGATGGGTTCTGGAGCACCTACAACATTCATATCAATACCAACATTATTTTCTATCTAAAAAAGGCAATTTTCCGCAGCTTAAAGAAAAAGAAAATTGGCAAGAAGATTGATTTGTGCGTTTGGCAGTACTTATAAATGCAAACAATTCTTTTCATTGATGAAAGTTAGATAATAAATCAACACATCGTACAAGACTGCCTGACGACAATTTGGAAAATTCTTTACGTCTTTGTATCAGTGGAATTAAACCGAATATTGATGGATTAGTTTCTCAAATTTAAGCTCAAGCGTCTCATTGATTTCGTTGTATTTAACTTTCGCTTTTTGTTACAATTGCAAATTTATCGATTTAATAATAATTTACCACTTTTTTTACATTTCATTTTGTTACTTCAATAAATTGTACCATAATAACATTGTCGTATTATTTAATGTCTAATATGTATCGCAAAAATATACACTATTTTAAAATGCACTAAGTACTTTTAAACGCGGCCCGCGAACTTATATGCACGCTAAAATTTGGCCCTCAATATGTCAAAGGTTGCCCATACCTGATTTATGCTATTATGAGCCTTATGCCTTTATATAGTGCTAAGAATAAACAAAATGTTTTATTTTAAGCATGCGTTGTTTGGGGTTACGTGTTCAATATATTTCCTTTTATTATTGGGTTGTTCTTAAGCATTTTTACAATCAGAAAAACTCAATTCACTTTGATTGAACCCTAAGGCTTCGTTCAAACCTGCGCGTCAGTGACGCAGGAAGCGGGACGCGACGCGGGAGCGTCTACGACGCGAAACTTATCGTGCAGTGAACAGTCACTAAAGCAGCACGTCTTTATCTGGTACTAGCTGGGTCCCGCGGTGTTAGCCGCAGTTGTTGTCGTACCGCGGTGCGAAGCTAGTTTAAAAGAGTAACCTAAGTTACTACTTAAATCATCATCAGCTCACCTATGACTGAAAGTCTCGATAAAATATTCACCATCCTTCTATTTGTTCTTCAAATTGGATATGATGGGATATCATCTCACTTTTTCAATGAACATCTCTGTAGTATCATCTGTTGTACTCGCAGTCATCGTGGAACGAATTATTTAACAGTAACGTAGGTAACTTTCCTGCATGTACACACGTCTGACCCCTAGACGCGTGCAAAGTCAAATGGAGGGGTTTTAATACATAATATTCACTAATATTGAGTAAATTTTAAATAGCACATTATTTTACGTTCATATTAACTCGATGTGTATATAACAGTAATAATCGTTATGTCCAAATATTTAAAACACAGATAAACCAAAAAACAAATTCTATTTTACCTCTATTCTCTGCACACTGTTTTCCATGCCTCCCCATGGTACGTAAGCAGACTTGTGCTGGATAGCCAGCTTGCCGGGTATCAGATCACCTTCGAACCATGACCTGATCACCCATAGGGGACTTCCGTCGTAACCTTCATAGCCGGCAACAACTGCTCTATCGGTTAGTTTGGCCGCATTATCGGCCGTAGTAGGTATCCATTCCACAACAGCTGTACACAAAAAATAAAAACTATTTCAAACTCTCCACCAGCACACGGGAAGATCCAGTTTTCAAAAAAAAAAGAATCAACAAAATCTAATCTGTTCTGAGCTAACAAACATACAAAAAACAGTCGAATTGGAATCTCCTCCTTTTTACAAGCTTCACCTGTATTTGCTTGCGACCGGAACCGACTCCTTTGTAAGATTGATTTTGACTCATTTTCTAACGGTCAGTTTTAATTCGAACTTAGATTACTTAAGAAAGCTTTCTTTTGTAATCTGAGTTAGTAGACATATCGAAGACCAATGACAATAAAATGTTAAAAATAAAATAAAAAGTACAACAAAAAAATCAAGTTTAAAAAAAAAGGAAAAAATAAGGTTTTTTGAGATTGTTTTAATATTTTCAGTTAAGCACCCCACGCTTTTTTACATTAAAATTATTTTCTACTTTTACTTTGGTTTACTCATAATAGCGTGTTTTTATAGTTATTAACCCCAACGCAAAAAGGGGGTGTTATAAGTTTGATGTCGATGTCTGTCTGTCTCTATTTGAGTGTGTATCTATCTGTGTCATTGTAGCTTTCAAACGGATAGACCGATTTGGATTTGATTTTTTTATTTGAAAGCTTGTTTCCTTTCCTGTTTTTAGTTAATTTCGGTCCAGCAGTGTAAGAGTATCAACTCTTTTCCATAATGATGTAAGGCATTTTTGGTAAATGATTACTCCAGTATAATTTGCGTATAAAATTGGAAGTCATGCGCGTACATACATTTCGGTGATTCATTTTTATATGTAAGATTTACAAAAAAGGGCAGTCGACGACGACGACGACGATGTCTGTTCTAGTATAAACTGTGTGACAGATACCGACGCCTTCCTCTAATATCTAAAACTATCTAATTTTAGAACATTTACAAAAGTGATGTAGTAAAATGTTTATGAAAGTCCAATGAGGGATGATATGATGTAAAATTAATAGACGATAACAAAAATGTGTGTAGTATAAAACTTTAGCATGTTGTGATTGTGTTTGAGTGTTTGTGTGTGTTTCAGTGCATTGTAAAAATGACCATGACTACTTTAGGTTACTTTCGTGAAAATGTACAACAATATTACATTCTTAAATTCCAGTGTTGTTAAAGGGTTGCAGACTCTTATTTCAAATTAGCAATTGTCCTTCCATTCAGAAATCATCTTGTATCAGATATCTGAGCGTTGAATTACAAGATGACCCGGTGAATTTGACAACGCCCTTTTGATGCCAAATTTCCGAAAAAACGTTATTATTTTATACCTGTCTTACCTTACGGATACAGCAAACCTCAAGTCCAGCCAATGCGTTTAAACGCAAGTCGTTGTTCATGGCGACAAATTCTACACAGTTAATTAATTTGACTGCCTCGGTGGCCCAGTTGTAGCGTAAGCGATTGGTGTGTTTGAGGTTTCGGGTTCGATTCCCGGGTCGGATCAAATGTTTGTATGACCTGCAAATATTTGTTACGGAATTTGGGTGTTCTTTATGTATAATATGTATGTATTTACAAAAAAAAGTATACATGTGTTTATATCAGTTGTCTTGTACCAATATCACAAGCTCTGCTTAGCATGGGATCAGATGGCGTTGTGTGTGAGATGGTCGAAATATTTATTTATTTAATATTTATTTATTTATAATTATGTTAAATATACATTTAATTATTTAATATATATTTACACTTAGTGCAAAGAAGTGATGATGATGTCCAGTCTGGACATCTCTTGAAGATTGAGTTGAAATTGAAACCATAGCCTTAATATATCTACACAAAAGTTGCTGTTTGTTAGTATTTCAAATGTTTTGTTACAATACATATTACACATACACATACGATTAAAACATCGGAATTCCGAATTAAAAAATATTGAAGTAAAATGGAAATGTTCTCCGTTTCTCCGGTCAGGCACTCGGTGAAACACAGCGCAAGCACTGTTTCAGACTGGTTTTCTGTGAGGCCGTGGTATCACTCCGGTCGAGCCGAACTATTCATGCCGAAGCGTGGTTCTTCTACGGTTTCTTCTATCTATTTTTAATATTCTTCCTTCCTTCTTTCCTTAATATTCTAATTTTAACTGAACTTCGTCAAATTGCTCAAAGACGATTTCCATCTCACCAATTCGCAAATGTAACTCGATTACGTCAACTGCAGTTCATGTTTTTACATAACCGTCCCTTGAAACCTTCTCTTTTCCTTATAATGCCTATTTCTAGATCATTATCAGAGACAAACGTAGTCAATAATTAATAATAGTCATTAATTACTAATAATATACCCTTAGATTTATGGGCTTTAATAACAGATTAATGTTATATTAGCTAAATAAAGACCGTACTCCTTGAAACTACATTTTGCATGATCTTCGATTCCATTTTTACTTTGTTCGTTCACATAGGTATCATGACTTTGCTGTAATCTCAACTCTGGGCAGATAAAGTATCCCAATTTATGAAATCCTTTTAATAAGTGTCTTGTACAGAGTCCGGCTCGAAGGACCATTGTTTAATTTAATGTAAATTTTTGTGTCACAGAAAAACAAAAAAATTACTTATAAAATAACTATTTACATTAATTCGGCCAGAGGCCTTGGCGCTGCATTTTTAGTAAGTATAGAAAGTACTGCAAAATCCTTCTAAAAAAATGTATTAAGTAGGTGATGCGAGCAGTAGCTGAGTAACGTCTGGTGCGCAATAGAATCATAAATATTGTTATATTTTATATTTTCCCCCCGGTTTGTAACATTCTTCATTGTTGCTCCGCTCCTGTTGGTCTTATATTTATATACTACCTAGCTGTATAGAAATCTCAAACATTTTCTAGTTTAGGTACCTATATGAAATCTTATACATTTACACGAGCAATTCTTAAACCTATCTCTTCAAGAATTGTTCTTGAAGAGATAGAGATAGGCCCTACCGATAATAAACTGTTGTTGAACAAACTTTTGTTAACAAAGACCTCGTTGTCTAGGTATAAATTGAGAATACTATTCAAGATCAACCCTAACTCGATAAAAGCACCTTATATTGTTTTTACCTAGACAGATTGCTTAGATCTTCTGTTGGGTAACCTAATTTTATGTATTTGAAAATTTGAGTTCTGTAAACTCTCACTTGTTATACGATTAAGTTTGGTCCTCATTCGTTGATGTTATACATTCAAAAAGTTACTACTCCTAATTTAATTTCTAGTATAGTTTGATCATTCACACTTTAACTCTAAAATATCAAGCTGTATCACATTGTACCTCATCAAATTTATAACACTAAGTCAAGTTTATAAGTTCTTAATAATTGACATATATTTGTATAAATATATGTATAATATCTAACTTTATAAATAAAAATGAATCAACTAAATGTAGGTATGTATGCTCATAACTTTCGATCGGCTACACCAAATCGTATAATTCTTTTTTCTGAGTGTTCGTTATTGTCAGGACAAGGATTGTATAAA
Organism: Spilosoma lubricipeda; assembly: GCA_905220595.1. Lineage (NCBI taxonomy): Eukaryota > Metazoa > Arthropoda > Insecta > Lepidoptera > Erebidae > Spilosoma > Spilosoma lubricipeda. The sequence goes on along the minus strand of HG992285.1, from coordinate 8,336,066 downwards.
AAGAAATTTTAAAAATAACCTTCAAAGTTTTTTTCACTGCCTGTGCAAAACTGAAGCGGGCATAATTAACTTAAATAAGTTTTTCAGAAATTTAGAAACATTTATTTTAAAAATAAATAACAGTACGAAGTACGAATATATCTAGACAATATATTATAAATATAGATATATTTCTGGTTCTCTTAATAACACACAATCTCTAACATGGGTTTAAAACAAAATACAGTTATGATGAAATAATACTTACATTCGGCCATTTTCGGTTAACTTGTTGTGTTATGCTCTGCAAATGACGAATACACTTTTTTCGTCGTGAAAATATATATATATATAACCCAGGTTCAAGAGCAATAACCATAGACTAAATGCTATATCTGATGAAATGCAACAATGATAGGTACAATAATTGGAAAGATATTAAAAAAAATACTAAACTGTAAATTGAGACTAATAATAATACTTTGTTTATTTTCTCCCATTAACATATTACTTATTGGGAGACTGGTTTCCAAACTAGGTGAGAAACTGTAACATGGATAACCAGGCTTCCATTACACGGACAAAACATAGAAAGTGAGACACTGTATATTCATGTAGGAGCCAAGAAATATTTGTATTTTTATTTTTAAATAAATAAATATTTTGGACATCTAACACAACGCCATCTAGTCCCGAGCTAAGCAGAGCTTGTGTTATGGGTACTAGATAACTGATATAAATACATATTATACTTTTTTTTGTAAAAACATACATATTATACATAGAAAAACCCAAACTACGAAACAAATATTTGTAGATCACACAAACATTTGGTCCGACCCGGGAATCGAACCCGAGACCTCATGATCAGCAGTTGCACACGTCAACCGCGAGACCAACGAGGCAGTCTAAATGCCTTAAAAAAATATTTTTGGTTATTAAAAGCTATTTGTCGCAGTCAGTTTAAGTACTAGTAACATTGCAAATACTCGTAGCTGTGGAACTTTGCGTGTTCTCATTAGTTTGTATTGATGCGTTGTTCGTTTGCTATTCGAGTGATTGTTTTTTTTTTCAAATAAGTACTTTGGCCACTTGATGGCAATACACATCTCACTCCTTTGGGTAGCTCTTTATGAGATGATCAAACCATCCAATTGCATTCTATCAAATTTCGATGAGGAAAATATGCATTTTTTAGTAAATTCCTAGTAACGTCCTTTTCTTCCTTTTTTTCATTCTTAGCAGCCACATATAAATCGCCAAAAATTTGTACATTACTTTTGCCGAAACGCGGTCACCGCTCTCAAACACTCCTTTTCTTTTAACGTGTGGAAACGGAAACCCCGTCGTGCCGCCAGGGTTTGCGGCGGGGCGGTGTGTCGGAATCGAACCGACTAAAACCACACGGTGTGCCATTTCACTCTGATTCAGGGAAGTTAGATGAATCTGGTAGACCCATACCGTCTTAAATTCCTTTTCTTCGTCAGTGATAACACTGGGTTCAACTGGAAAAATGGGGAAATCATACTCCATATCATGATCATTATATTGGCTGATCGTATAAAATTTATGGTTTCTTCTAATCACTGAAATTTTTGCTTGCAATAAAAAACCTTCCATGAGTTTTATGGAATGTCTGAGAAAATATTATTCTTAGTACATTTGCAGCTATTGTACCAAATTTGGCACACTCGTATTTGAGATGCTAAAAATTTCAATGAACTTTATATAAGTAATCGGAAATGCTTTGATGCGTATCCTTGTTAACTGAAGATGAAGTTACAAAAGTGTTTTTATAAATAATTCTAAAATTAGAAGAATAATGAAAGTCTGATACATCATGTAATAACTAAAATACTAAACTTGTCTCTTTACACGTCCTGATGAGTATTTTTTTTGAAGAAGGCTTATGGACTAATAAACATAATTATAGTTAATAAAAATATGTAATCAAGTTGCTAACAACAAGACTCCGTATATCGGTGTGAGCATATTAGACTTTTTCTTACAAGAAATTCTTAATAGCAGCCCGGAGTATGGAAGATGGCAGTGTTACCCGCCCGTGCGTCGGAGAGCAAGTTAAGCCGTCGGTCCCGGTTATCAGGAACATCTATGGCAATCGTTATTGGGAAATCAGTGTCCTCAAATATACTGACAACTAGTTCATTCTCGAAGAATGAACTAGCTTTTCAGTTCATTCAGTTCACCCTCAGGGTTGCGGAGGTCCGATGCCAGTCGCTCCGTATAAAAAACTGATATTCAGGTAAAACCGGTTGAACTAATAGAACGACCTAGAAACGACCCAAAATCTTGGGAATAATAAAGCCTAGGAAGATGATGATATAGATTATACAGAAAAGAAACCAAATATATTATAGACAAAACAAAGTGATAATAAAAACACATTCAACATTACTCAAAGATAACACAAATAAATAGATATATCAGACGCATTAAATATTTAGAGCCATTTCTTTTAAATGTATGAGTAAACAAAACTAATCACATTTTGTTTTAAACAACAGTTTGGGCATCGTATCTAACACCAACATTAAAAACTGGCCTCGACAAAAACTGTCTCACTGTGATATAGGGGTTAGTACAGAACAAGTCATAACGTAAAGAGCCAAGTAGTTCATTGAAGGTGCATGCATGCATGTGGAAGGAATTGCTCCAGTAGTTAGTGGTCACAAAAGACTGACTGATATGGTTGGTACTCCAACCCAACTTAAAAGATGCTGGTCATTTGACCATTTGCTATCTAGCAAATATCACTTATAAGGCGCCTATATTCCAGTAGAAGGAAACGGTACCGTTTGCAACGGTGAGTGTAATCATGAGACTATTGCTGTGCTTTAACGTCTAAATAGATCGCAAGAATTTCCTTAGGATCCCTTCAACACGAGACTTATAAACTTCGTGTTGTGGGTGTAAATAAATATTTTCATACAAAAAAGCTAATTACTATAACACCATTTGCTTCAAAAGTAATTCAAAGTCATTCAATTCATTCAAAAGTAATTTAGAGTAATAAAAAATTAAACTAAATATTGAAAATCGTCAATATATTTTTTATAAACCCGAATTAAATGGGTGTTCCCATTTTGGTACAGTGGTAAAAAAAGGATGAAAATCCCCGTTCCTAACATAAAATCTGCAATCTGACATACTGTAATAGTGTACTATATAAATACTAAGTACCTAGATGACCTAGCTTTGCTCGGTATAGTTATTTCATGACGATGAGATGATAATGGAAGATAAAACTAGTTAACGGTTAGAAGTTTGAAGATCAATCTTTAAATGTCATGTGTATGTACGTTACCTTTAGTTGTATTCTTTCAAGTTATTTAGGTGAAATGATGATGGAAGGTACAATTCCTCAACAGTTATAAATAGGAGGATAATTTATTCAATTTCATACGTATCTATAGATCTATAGTTGTATAGTTTCAAGTTATTCAGGTGAGTTGATGATAGTATATAATACTCCTTAACATTTAGGGATTAGAGGATGATTTCAATCTTATGCGGATGCATCGACATTGCCAATGCCGACCTGTGCCAATTGCGCCGGCAGCCACGATACAAGAGCTTGTTCGATTAAGGACACACCAGATTTTAAACCGAAATGCGCACAATGCAGCCGGTACAAAAAACCATGTGACCATCGATGTGGATCACAGGACTGCTCCACATATAAACTTAAATTAGAGCAGCTAATCCTAAACACTAATTACTGAATAGTTTTACAGCAGTAGTTTAGTAATTGTAGTACTTAATTAAAAATGGATAATATCTCAATAGGCCAGTTAAACCTTCATAATGACAAAATAGCTACGTCAGAATTAGACAATTTAGTTTTGGAACAAAAGTTAGATATTGTCCTTATACAAGAACAATATCAAAGCGCTCGCTTGCGGAACAATGTAGTACAACTAGATGGCCGGTCACGGGCTGGGATATATGTTGCAAGTTCTACTTTTACGGTAACATCTTTGCGTAACCTTATGACGTCACACTGCGCCGTTGCTGAGATTTCATCCTCCACCTGTAAGGTTTATGTAGTGAGCTGTTATTTTCAGTTTTCACATCCCATTGATCCTCATCTACATCATTTACGTTTCGTTTTGCGGTCCCTCGTGGGACACAAAATTATCATTGGCGCTGATGTCAATGCATCTTCTACTTTATGGTATGGCAAGCTGCGTTCAACTGACATGGCCCGGCGCTGTGCGGTTGAAGATTTTATTGCGGAAATGAATCTTACCATTCACAATACCCCTGATGCACCACCAACTTTTTGCAGCCCCATGGGTGAGTCTTCTATTGACGTGACGCTTACGCGCGGCGACGTCTCGATATCTGGATGGCGTGTCCTACCGGACGCATCCTGTAGTGATCACCGCTTAATCGTGTACGAATTCATACCAATTGTTGCACAACATCCACTAATAACTCCGTACAATTTTCGATATAAAACTAAAGGGGCAAATTGGGCTTTATTTGGTTCACTCTTTGCAGTACATGCCAAAGACTTCACTCGCAGTTGTCTATCAGCTGAGGAAAGCGCAGAAATATTGTCAGACACTTTCACATATTGTGCTGATGTTTGTATAGGCCGCGGATCTATCACTAGCACTCGTAGATGTGATTGGTGGAACTATAAATTGGTCGAATTACGTAGAATCCATCGGAAAGCTCGTAAAAAACTAAATGTCATTAAAAAGCGTAACGTAACAGGAGATATTTACAATAATGCTCTCATTGCTCTTAGAGTTGCTAGGTCTCACTACAGGGCAGCAGTGGAGAAATCAAAGGGAAATTTAATACGCAAACTTGTAGATAAACTCGATAGAGAGGGTCCGTGGTCACCTTTGTATCATGAATTTAAGGCAAATAGATCTATCGACCTTGCATACGTACAGAACATCAAAATTCATAACAGTTATACTACAGGAGTAGAAGAAACAGCAAAATATCTTTTAGAATCACTTGTGCCCGACGATCGGCCGGAGGATGACACTGATTATCACCGACAAATTAGGCAGTGGGCCATCGAACCACCATTGTCTCCAACGTCTGACTTACCATCTTCAGACGAATTTCTTGGTATTGTTAGGTCATTACCACTAAACAAGGCTTCGGGCGACGATAAAATATCAAATAAAATGATAAAAGAAGCTTGTAAACTCTCGGGTGATACGATTTTAACAGTTTTTAAACGTTGCATTGCGGAAGGAGTATTTCCTAGTGTTTGGCGGTGCGGTAATATTCGTATAATACCAAAACACGGCGATAAGCCGCCGGACGATCCTGGGTCCTATCGGCCTATAACACTGTTGCCATCGCTAGGAAAGCTTTTAGAACGTCTTGTAGTGCCTCGACTTCTACCGGGTGGAGTTAAATTTCATGATAGACAATTCGGATTTACGTTGGGAAAATCAACAACAGATGCGGTCATATCTGTAAGGAAAACTGTCACCGAGTCAAGGTTTCAATACGTCTTAGGTATCTTCTTAGATATATCTGGCGCCTTCGACAACGCGTGGTGGCCCATGTTATTGCTAAAATTAAAATCAAGAGGATGCTTTAAAAATATTTATTCCCTAATCTCCTCATACTTCACACAAGGCACAACAAAATTAAGACTTGGGCATCATTCTGTGTCGAAGGCGCTTACGATGGGGTGTCCTCAGGGCTCGGTGCTAGGTCCATACTTGTGGAATATAGGCTTCGACGATTTTCTTACAATACCTATACCACCCGGATGTACTCTAAACGCGTATGCGGACGACGGTTTATTACTGGTGGAATCTGATACTAGAGCGGGGCTTGAGAGTCTGGCTAATAGATGTTTGAACTTAGTATCTCTATGGGGTGTACGTAATCGCTTGACTTTTGCACCAAACAAAACCTTCCAGCTACTTCTGAAAGGTAACCTCAAATCACCGCCGTGTATTAAATTTCAAAATGTTACTGTTAAAAATAAAACCTCGGTTTGCTATTTGGGATTAGTTTTAGAAAGAAATTTTTCATTTATCGAACATATTAGAACAGTTAATGAAAAGTCTAAAAAAAGTTTCTTTGCTCTGACGAGAATATCAACTGCCACATGGGGTCTTTCATTTAATACATTAAAAATTATATATGGAGCTACTTATTTGGGTGCTGTTTGCTATGGTGCTCCCGTATGGGCCGATAGAGCGACTGTAGGTGCTGTCCGTCGCAAACTGCTACAAGGCCAACGACTTGCATTAATCTTCTTATGCAAAGCATATAGGACGGTTAGTACTGAGGCTTTACCGGTATTGGCGGGTGTTCTTCCGGTCGATCTCGAGGTGCAAAGACGTGCAGCCATGTACTATTCTACAAAACAAAACATGGAATGCGATTTTTTGGGCGTACGAGACCGCGATAAAATCATAAGATTGTTTCAACAGCAATCCAATGTCTATGACGACCTAATGGATGAATGGCAACAACGATGGGACGAATCATCTAAGGGGCGCCACCTCTACCAGTTCTTTCCATCTGTTCGCGAACGGATGTCGAGGACATGGCTCGAGGTAGATCACTGTGTCGCTCAATTTCTTACGGGCCACGGTAACTTTAAGAGCAAACTACACTCATTTAAATTAGTCGATTCACCATTGTGTCAATGCTCAACACCCGATACTAGCTGTGAACAATCGGCTCATCATGTTCTCTGGGAGTGTAGTCTTTGGTACAATGAACGTAACACAATGCTAAATAGCTTACATATGACATCTGGGGCGGTATACTATGGGGATCTTGTGTCAACTGCGGTGAATTTCCGTGCGTTTAGGCGATTCTGCCATACATACTATAGTAATCAAATATAGCTCACTTAGGACCCCTAATACTTTATCCGTGGTGCTTCCCGGTTTAAAAAAAAGGTGTCTGCCTATTTTGACTTCATTTTGTCTCCCGCTTTGCTAAGGAGGGAAGTGGACTTATCATATTTCCAACTCCTCCTGTTTTTCTTCTGATTAATTTCGTTGCGGGTTCCAAGACAGTTAATATTTTTTCCTGGGACTTCCCGAGTGTCATAACTCGGTGTGTTCGTGGGTCACTGCTGTTGATCCTGGTGTACAGGAGTTACAGCGGTGGGCGTGTGGGTGGGATTAGTCCCAAAAAAAAAAAGCATCGACATTAATTTACTTAGCATTCACATGAGTTGATTCAGTGTAAAATGATAAGGGAACGAATTGGGCCTTAGTTGTATTCTTTCAAGATGTTTGGGTAATCTGACGGGTAAGGTTAGAAGATAGATAAAATTTTAAGATACCTACCGATCTAATAACTAGTAGTCTTTAAGAAAGAAACGGCATGTAAAGCTATTAAACAGACTTTTAAAACAACGTTAAAGAAAACTCCCTACCTACTAACTAAGAAATTTTAAAAACGATAAATAAAAATAAAAATTACTATTACATTTGGCTTGGCACCGACTTTAAACTTATGAATAGGTGTGCTACCTATTATATACAAATAATAGTGTTTCATCAATATTAAAGGTTTGCATAATTATGAGGTGTGTTTAATTAAGTCTTTATTAAGTTATTCTATACTTTTTAGTTTTCGAAGTCGGTCTTTTTGAACGAAGATTTTTATTCCGGACATCATCAGCTCAGCCAGTATGAGAGGGTACCGCGTTTGTACTCGACTCAATCTTTCCGCTATCTGCTAGGACGATTCTAAATTGTCATATTTAAACTGAAAATAACTAAAAGGTAACGAGAAAATTATTTTTTTTGTCCGCGACGGGCAGCTGAGACTGATATGTAAATATGGCAGTACGAAGTGTGCCGGGTAAGCTAGCATTTATACTATTCATCAGCTACATTGTCCTACAAATTGGGTGGTATGTTATCCCGACCCTACGAAGTGTTTTGTCCTTGTTACCCCTACCACCTTCTAAAATTTTTGTTAGGTTAAAATGAAGCCACTCACGAAAAACTCGCTTTATAATAATAACTTGTAAAATTAGTTCCGGGGATCCTGGACTATGTTGTTAATAAACACAAAAATTAAACCGCCGAAAAAACTTAAAATCAAAAAATTCTAACTTTTTTTATAACCTTAATAACTAAGTTCTTAAACTAATGTAAGTATACCTACGTAATTTTGAGTCGGCACCAACCAATCAATAAACAAAGATCACTAAATTACGTTAAATTTAAAGAAACAACCAAAATCTTCAGTGCTAACCATTTACTTTCTAAAAAAGCGCTTTCCGCAAGACCACTCGCAACGACGCCTGCTCTCACGTGTGTGCCCATTCGGGTTGCTGACTTGCTGAGATTAAAGGTCTTGTATTTGACTGCACAGTGGTTTAAGCGGTTGCCAAGCCGCTACCTACTTTGCCAAGTGTTATAGGTTCAAATACTAAAGGGGACAACACTGTGTGATCCACAAATTGTTGTTATAAGCTCTTTGTATCTGTTTCATGTATGTTTGAAGAGTCCCCTGCGATATAGATAAGATATATTCCTAGTGCGGGAGTTGTCTTATTTATTCACTTTAATTAGTACGAGTGCAGGTGTAAAGTGTAGTTACTCAATGATTGATCACCTGCACTACGCACTTTTTTCTATTTTTGTGTGAAAATCTCAATGCGGTTCACAAAAAACATCTACTTACAAACCGTCAACATTATATTTCTTATAGGTTAAAAAAAAAGTGACTGTGACATAAGGACAGACAGACAATTTATTGAAAACGCACTTTACTTAATTCTCCTTGGTCGGAATTGATGTCATAAACAAATTATCCGCATCTCCTAAGAGTGTAAATCAATAAAAAACATTTTACATCTTTAATATACATATAATATTCGAAAACCAATAACTCTATATGTTTTACAAAATTTTAAAATCTTACAACTCTTCGAACAGGCCAAAAGTTAATATAATGAGTAAAAATCCTTAGACAACAATAGATTCAAAAAAGCTTAAAATATTAACAATTTAATATTTTTGTTTATTTTATTGTCATTGACATTAAAACCTCGTAGAGGGATCCATTCAATGGAAAATAAAACTACACGACTAATTTGTCACATGTCATTTTCGCCTCGCCTCGATGGGCCTCTTAAGACCGTGGGTTTTTATAAGGCCAAAATTTTCAATATGTGTGGCGAAAGTAGGTAGTAAAGTCAGTTTCGTGTAAGTACATAACTAATCACTTTTCTTACTAGTAATCGCGTTTATTAAAATGATATATTTAGACTTATAAAATATTTAAACAAATTAAAAAGGAAGTACATAGATAATCGTAAGTAGCGATGACCACTTTGTAGTACGCTAATGAGTAATGTTCACACTGACTCGTGTTAACTTGTTTCTCGGTTTACCGAAACGCTCTATTAAGACCACTTCTTATACATAAATTGATGAAATAACTAAAATGAAGAAATCTGAGCCACCTTTGAACATAACAAAGTATATTCCTTAGATTTTGGAAGGTACATATTATTGGAAACATATTTATACAGTACACATAACTTCATAAGCCCTGTGTGGGATTTCTTCACCGCCGAACGACATGTACATCACCTTGTGGCTGGGGTGCACCTGTGGATATGCATGAGAGTTCGTTAATATTTCCATATTCAGATACGTTTGCTATCCTTATAGACTAGTTAGACACTGTTGAACAGTATGTAATAGGCACATTGACTATAAGAGATAGAAAGCTTAATAGCGATCATGGACGACTACTGAGAAAAATGTGATAATTAAGTTAATTTTGATTAAGCAATACTATACTTTTTGCATGTACATCGTCGAAAGTACCTAGTGTGAGCGTATTTCACGTGAACTGCATCATGAAGTCATCATCCTCCTACTCTTTTCCCAACTTTATTTGGGGTCGGTGCAATGAGTTTTTTCCTCCATTCTCCTCTATCATTTGCCAGTTCACTGCTTACTCCCTTCCTGGCCATATCCTCTTTTACGCAGTCTATCCATTTTTTCTTTGGTCGTCCTCTATTCTTATACCGTCAACTTCCATACTTAAAACTTTCTTAACTACATTTTGCACATCTCCCACCACCACATACCACCATACACCAAGATAACCTGTTGCTTCTCAACTTTTCATCCACTGCTGCTACTTTCAGACTTCCTCTAATGTAATCATTCTTTACCTTATCCGTTCTAGTAACACCACACATGCATCTCAACATTCGCATTTCAGCTACGTGCAGGCATCTCTCATCCGTTTTCTTCATTGGCCAACATTCAGATCCACGCAGGACGGCAGGTCTGATGATCGTTTCTACTATTCCTCATAGCAAACAATGGTTTTAGCAACTTGTTTTATAGCCGGCCGCTGTAAGTTTAGGAATAAGAGAAGTGGTAAATTAAAGAAAGAAAGATGGATCGGGTTAGGAAGTTAGGGTATAGGATACCACATATCTCGAAAGAGGAAATAGAATATAGGGTGCGGTAGCTCGAAGAGGCCGGGGTCGCGTACCTGTATGCATGTCCTGTGATTTGGAGATATCATTGCATCATCACGTGTAGTTGTAAAATAAACTCACATTCGACCTGGGCATTTGGAGGTTGAAGGTACATATTTATGGAAACATAAGTAGTGATTGTTTTATTATTTCTCTTACCTTGCCCGGAGTCAACGATCCATTCTGCTTAGCTCTGCCGACGTACAAAGGTTCACCTTCTTTTGTGTTCCCTGCCACGACGGCGTTAGGTGGCATTATTCCGTTGCGAGCCTCGACCCAGTGTATTTTTTCAGGACGAGCACAGCACACCTGCAGAACAATAGTTATATGTTATACAAGAGTGCAAAGTTGCTTTTTAACCGCGTGCTCAAAAGAAAATGGCGCGGGCAAAGCAAATCAAAAAAAGTACACCAAGAAGGTTCCGTGTCTGACTTTTTAACAAATTAAAAAAGATTGTATGACAAATTCAGCACCATAAAGGTAGAAGTAAATAGGTTTAATGATGTTTTGAATTCACAAACTATAAGCAACATGACGTTCTAAATTCAATTTACTTTAACCTCTAGCGTATAAAAATGGCTGTTACACTCAGATATTGAAGAGTAAAAATACTTTTTCCGAGATGGTGGGATGAAAAATGTATTTAATATGTACACATGAAATATTATATATATACTTATAATATTTTCAACGCACACCGGGATAAATAACACAAAGTCTTCCACATTTCTTATTTTCTTATATACTGTTTATTAAATACTATACTATACTGAGGTACTAATTACCTACTGATAGATATCGGCTCGCAGTAAGCACACACGTCTTCACTCCACGGCGGTCGGGAGGCCAGTCCCCTCCCCGCCCCGCGCACCGCGCGTTCCTTAAGGGCCCTTTTCCCCTTAAGCTTTCGAATTATAAAATTTATTTAATGCAGTTCGTACATAAACGTTTTGTCAGGAACTTTGAATAAAATGTTATTAATTATCCATTTACTTTCAAGTTAAAACTCAAAAATCAGGATCGCTAATCGTTTTTTACGAAACATGATGACGCCAAAAACTGACAACTACGCGCCCCGGCACTGCTGCGTTGTGAACGACTACCGCCTGTTAAGTGTGTGAATGCTAACACCTGTATCAGACCATTGCCGACGCGCGATGCTACGATGGGAAACTGCGGACTCCGAACTGTTGATGTGTAGTCGCAGAAGCTGTGCCAGGCCATTGCCGGCAGGCAATAATCGCTTTAGTGTGTAGACGTTATCAGCCTAGGACGGCAGGCCGCTCGATAGGATCAGAAACTGCAGGCGGACTATTAATCTGTGGGGCCCTTTAGTGTGTGATCAATTGTTTTTAACTGACATACTGATATCGTCCGGCAAACTGTAAATCTGTGGGGCCCTTTACTCGAGACGACAGTATTATATACCTCTCAGTAAGGCAATACACTACATATACCTATACAGATCGCACTAATATGTAGGTAGTGATATTTAAACGAGTTTATAAATTGTTTTTGATTGCACTACCCCTGTTTACAAGACTATCAAACGTTGATAGGCTGACCGATATTATTATCTACCTATAGTGAAAATCTGGTAACCAATAAATAATTAAATATTATAGAACACAATAATTCGAAAGTCAGTGACTTCGTTATTTTGTTTTGATTACAGATAAAATACTTTTGTTGACACTATAACAACATAGAATATAAAATAAAATATATATAAAACAAACGTTTTATGCTCGATATTAACAACGGCCATATGTAGGGACTTAAAATGTGTGGATAGAGAACCCTTACTACGCGGGTCCGCCTTGCATTTGGCCGATTTTTTGTTTATTCTAAGTTTTTTTTATAACCACTTGAGTTCACAAGAGCAATTGTATTATTTTTAGTGATAGTGTTTAATTATTTCATTAATATTAAGAAAATAATGCCAGTCACAAGGACTACCGATAGAAGTGAAAACTTATAACTTAGAATGTTATTCGTAAAATTAATGTATAAAATTAGAAATTTCATAATGTTTAAATTATGTCGGTGACGTGAACCCATAAGATTTTCTCCTACCAAGAAATACTCGACGCGGCTAAAGACATTTCAAAATCTTTATCATACAATTGCACTACAATACGTACACATTTATATACCATCACATAAAATTTATAATTATGTCTTTAATAGGTAATCTCCGTACATGGCCGTTCTAATTGTGTAACACAATTGTGTAACAAAAATTCCAGAGCATGCTTGTACTGGTGTTGGTATAACACATTCACACACACAACGAGCATGATAATCGCTAAGAGACATCTGTCAATGTTAAATAATAATAACAATAATAATAATTTATTGTTTCTCTCACACACACAGTTTACAATTAATAAAAAATTCAAAAAAAAAGAAAAAACAGCAAATACAGTTCACATAAATATAAATATAATCTGTGTGGGAGACTGGCATCTGTACTAGGATGACCTGTATTACAGATTACCAGTCGCTCCAGACTCTGGATGGTGAAATGTATGATGGATGGAGCAGTGACATTTAAGTTTACATGGGCAAGACTAGTAGACATTACAAATTACAATTAAGTGTGTGTGTATGTGTGTGTGTGTGTGTTAAAATTACCCGAACATCATCAAATTATCATAAAATATATGCTTCTTAATTTTGTTCTTCTTACTATTCCTTTTTAATCGCTATTTAATAAATTTTATCGAAAGTTGTTGTCTTGTTTCCTGTAGTATCGTAAAATATTTTGATTATTCAATTACTCGTAAGAACTACCTCTCATTCAATTAAAACGATGCAGGTACCTACATATAAAAAGCAGTAATATGTAAGAACACAAAACATTACCTACTTCTGATGAAGTCTGTTAAAAAGGTCATGTTTAATTGATATATTTAAAAGAACGAATTTTGCGCCTAATCACAATACTAATCAACCTCTTGATTTTGGTATAATAGGTACATACTTAAATCACACTAATATACAAAGGCGAAAGTTTGTGAGTGTGTATGTTTGTTTGTTGTTGTTTCTTTGGATAAAACTTTACAGTAATATAGCTTATGCACCAGAATAACATATAGGCTACTATTTACCGTGATAAACGACAAACACGCGTGCGGAGCCGCAGGCAACAGCTAGTTACAGATAAAACAAAATAAAAAAAGCACAAATTTACCTCTATGTTCTGCACGCTGTTTTCCTTTCCTCCCCATGGCACATAAGCAGACCTGTGCTTGATGGCCAGCTTGCCGGGTAACAGGTCACCTTCGAACCTTGACCTGATCACCCAAAGGGGGCTTCCGTCGTGACCTTCATAGCCGGCAACAACTGCTCTATTGGTTAGTTGGGCCGCATTGTTGGGCGTGGTTGGTATCCATTCCACAGTAGCTAAAAATAGATTGAATACATGTTTTGAGTAGAGGTATTTCGTTTGTACATAATTCGCCTAGAGTTATAAATAGGTAGGAGGATTATTAATAACTAGCTGAGCCCCGCGGTGTTACTCGCGGTTGTGGTAAAATCAATGTTAAATGACAGCGATCGTGCTATCGTGCTTCGTTAGTGAGTGCGAGACCGGAGGCCCGAATGATGCAGAAGCATCACTAGCCCGCCATGATGTGGATCGCCATGCTGCATTGTTGCATTGTCTGCATTCGCAGTATGGTGACCACCACTCTTGGGTTCTGCTTATGTTTTTCATCAGGCGGAGTAAAGTCATTTTGGCAGGGCCAAACTTAAAAAAAACTTGACAGTATACAACTAAATTTATGCATACACTATAACACAATACGTATGAAATTGAAAGAATCATCCTCCATCTAATAACCGTTACGGAGTTATACCTTCCATCATCAGCTTACCTAAATAACCTAAAAGAATACCAATAAAGGTAACATACATACCTACATATTATTTATTATATATATATATACATTTAAAGATATTTATATATATATATATATATATATATATATATATATATATATATATATATTTACATTTAAAGATCTATCCTCCAACTTCTAACCCTTAAGGAGTTGAACCTTATTTTATCAGCTTATCATAATAAAATGATGACTAGCAGGCCCGAAAACCGCCGTAACTTCAGAAAATATACGAAAAACATAGTACGTGCCTCAAAAAATTGAGGGCTTCCCTCGATTTCCCTGGGATCCTATCATAAGATCCTGACCTGACCAACTCGGTAACATACCCTTTCGAATCCAAAAAGATTTTTCAAAATCGGTTCACAATTGACGGAGTAATCGGTGAACATACATAAAAAAAAAATACATGCAGTGGAACATAGAACCTCCTCCTTTTCTGAAGTTGGTTGAATAAATACTTTCATATGCATTAAGTCAAAACACGGCAAACACGGCACATTTATCTCTAATAAATTTTTTAATACAATACTTTACGTCGACTAGAGGGCGCCACATTAGATTCAGTGACACGTGATATAGCCTATAACCAGCGGACAATCAAGACGCTTTTAAGGATATCTCATTTGTCTTATTCTGACTAGTAGTTTAGAAAGAATGAGGGAACAGACAAGCATACCATAGAAATATCACACTTATCGATTAAATACAGATAAAGTCACGAGCAAAATGCTAATAATATATGTATTTTTGAAATGTACAAGTAACGCCCTTTCCAATAATACCAAACACGGCATATTTATCTCGAATTAATTTTATACAGGACTTTATGTCGGCTAGAAGGCGCCACATTAGATTCAGTGACACGTCATATAGCCTATAATCAGCGGACGAAGACGCTTCTAACGGCACATCATTTTTCCAGTTCTAATGAAAAGTTAAGTTAATAATAATAATAAATATTTCGGACATCTAACACACAACGCCATCTAGTCCCAAAACTAAGCAGAGCTTGTATTATGGGGTACTAGACAACTGATATCAATACTTATATTACTTTTATTTTTGTAAATACATACATATTATACATAGATTATGTTATGTAGAGTTATGAGGGAAGAGATGAACAAGCATACATACATACATACAATGCTTGTCAAAATGATAACACTCCTTTCGCTTTGCCGTAGTCGGGTAAAAATGAACGAGAGGCATTACATATTTAAAAAAGACATCTTATATCAAGTACTCTCAGATTACTAAAGAAAGCGTAATCTAAGCAAGTACCTACCTCAGTTAGGAGTCTGATGTACTTACCTCCTTTATAACCAGATTCAAAAAAGGAGGAGGTTCTATGTTCCACTGTATGTACTTTTTTTGTTGTATACATTAAAAGTTATTGCAGATACTTCTATAGGTAGGAATAATGAACCCACTAGTGTGTGGCAAACATCTAGTTTCTTTGAATAAAAAGTATTGCTTTCTTATGTACTTGTATGTATAGTTATTTGTTTTCTAAAATTACAACTAGAGCATGACCTACATTCTGGATAATATATTTCAAGACAGTACAGAAAAGTCTAGCCTAGTCTCGTAATATTTTCTTAAAATAAAATCCTTCCTGGATAAGCATATAGTTATTCAACACTGCATGATGTTAGATTACACTGCGCCCTTTGGAATTTACGCATGCCTACTCTTGGCCAACAATTACGAATGAGAAAGTTTCCGCGCCGTTTTCTGCAATAGGATACTAACATATTGGAATTACGTATACATTTCTCATATGTATTCAGTAGTTATATGTGTACCTATGTACAATTCGTATATTCTCTTCATATAGCTCTTGAGTTTTTTAAGATAAGTCAGAAGCTGATGATTTTTAAAACGGAAACAGCTTATAAAAATATGGCTTAAGGTTGGTAAAATTATTCTCAAAACCTATGGTAAAGTTCTGTTAAAAAAATAAGTTCGATTGGATATGGTCCAAAACTGCTTGGTTTGGTAACATACAAAGATACTTAGATCAAATATTAGGGAATTGTGTAAGTACTTACGTTCATATGGATGAGTAGGAGTTATGTTCGGATATCCTCCTTGAAATCCGTAGCCAGGGCCTGCAGGTGGTGCCGTAGGAGCCATTGGGTTTACGTTTGGATAAGACATCGCCGACGGTGGCTGTCCTTGTTGATATGGGTATCCAGGTCCCGGTTGGAATTGCCCCTGGTAAGGATAGCCAGGTTGACCAGGCTGCCCAGGTTGTGGTGCCGGTGCATTTACTGGGTTGTAAATTTGCGGGTAAATTTGACCCTGCGGTGGAGGATATTGAGGGTTTCCGTATGGATCTGAAATTATGAAATAAATACATGTGGTCTATAAAACACAATACGTTCAAGTTTTTGTTCCTATTAATGTTAGTCTAATATTTATTTGTGTCATATTTACATATATCACACATATATAACACAAGAAAATCATAGACATATCAGAAAAATCATAATTTTATTGCTAAAATATTCTTAAAAATATAGTGTTTTTTCTTACATTTCGTTTTCATTTAATAGCCGACCCCAAGAAGTTCTAAATAATAAAGGCTAGGAAGAAGGATTCCATTTAGTTTGAGTTCTCCCAGTTTCTGTCCTTAACCAAATCTCGTTAGTTACATCTGTTCTTACCCAGTTACATAAGAATAAAACTCGCGTATTTACCAAAAATAAAATAATAGGTACTAATTAATACTTTATTTTATTTTCCTTCATGAAATAATGAAACTAAGAGGAAAACTTTGACGTTCGGTACTAATACTGTAACTTTGTAATTTGAAATTTATATCAATACATCTATAATACAGCTAAATAAAACTGTTTGTAATATTAAAATAACCGCTATTTACTAAATGCATATGTATGTATACACGGTAAATATACCAAAAATGTATTTTTTACAATTTTTGTCTGTCTGCCGGTCTGTCTCTCTGTTTATTCCGGCTAATCTTTTTTTTTATTTGTTTTTTTGCAATAGATGGCAAACGAGCAGACGTATGGACGCCGCCCATGGACACCCACAACACCAAAGGCGTCACAAGTGTGTTGCCGACCTTTGAGGGATAAGGTGGAGCATGGGGAGGGGATGGGGATGGTGGAGAGGTTGGGATATTGGCCGCCGGTATCCTCACTCACTCGGTGAACACAGCGCAATCGCTATTTCACACCGGTTTTCTGTGAGGCCGTGGTATCTCTCCGGTCGAGCCGGCCCATTCATGCCGAAGTGTGGCACTCCCACGGCAATCTTTGGAACGACTGGACCGATTTTGACGGGACTTTCACTGATATGTAGCTGATGAGTTACGCAATATAAGGAGTAACTTAGGCTACTTTTTTGCGCGGTTGGCATCGCGGGACTCATCTAGTTATGTGATATATTCTGTTATTCCTTTGGTCGTAATGTAATGAGTACCTACATAAAGTTACTCAGTATGTACCTATAAGATATTTACTGTGTAGGCGTCCCTATTTCTGAACATTCTCTGATGATATTAAATATAACTTCATACTGTTAGCATTCTTTTACGTATATTAAATGGAAATTAAAGAATCGGGCTGGTTTGGCAACAATAATGAAAGATTATGAAACTTTAAGCATATTATACTTCATTCAAATACTTTTGTATTAGTAACTTGTTTTTGAAATACTCACGTTATTGTATAAGTAATACTAGTTTATTTTATTAGAATCGAAGTTAACCTTTAGAATTTTCTTCCTACACACGATTTCTAGAATGAAGGTGCTATTTTTGATCAAAGGCTCCTACACAAATAGTAGTAAGTATTGTTAGACTTATCTATATAAAGATGTTTCATTTAAGTTAATATATTGAAACGTAGCAGACCTACGTATACTTAATCAATAATCATAGATCTTCTGAAATGATGCATATACTTTTCATGTGAGAGTTAGATTTTTGTACTTCTATTTTTAGGTAGAAGTATATAATACCTACCGTATTTCTGACCGACAGAATCAGTCAAGAGTCAGAAATACCTACCGTATTTCTGAGCGACAAAATTACTTCTACTTATGTCTCATAGAGACAAAAACACATAGGTCTAGTCCCTAGATCGATAGATACACAACTAACAGTACTTTAACGGCGAAACCCGATGATTCACATTCCGGTCGTGGAACAAGTTTGAAGATAAGCAAAACACTCATTGTTAGAGTGATTATGCTTTATTTATAAAAATATCGTAAAATGTACTCACTAATGTTTCATTATGGCCTTTTTTATACAAAGTTTTTGCTTTTATCTGAAAATTAGTATTGTCTCTCCGATACATTTTGATTTATCCTAAAGTTGTCTGGAAGAGATTGCTTTCGGGAATAAGACCGCCCTTTATCTATACTAATATATAAAGCTGAAGAGTTTCTGTTTGTTTGTTTGAACGCGCTAATCTCAGGAACTACTGGTCCGATTTGAAAAAATCTTTTTAGATTTATTTATTAATTCAGTGTTAGATAGCCCATTTATCGAGAAAGATTATAAGATATATATCATCACGCTAAGACCTACAAGAGCGGAGTACAAATGAAGAATGTTACAAAAACGGGGGAAAATTATCACGGTACGGGCAATAGGAGACGCAACCGAGGTTGCGTGGGTCGGTTAGTATATTATACATTTGTCATTTTCTGTACCCTCTTTTAAATCTGTAATACGGTGTACAAATAAAGAGTTTAATATCTATCTATTAGTACTTATTGGTTTTAAAGTTTCACATGTTTCTAGAAAATCCACACAACCTTTTCAGTGTGATGACGGATTAAGAATACAGAATGTCACCGCCCCTATTCATTCCATGGGTGTTGTAAGCGGCGACCAATTGCTCAAATTACGCAAGGAAAACATTAAGTTTTCCTTGCGTAACCCCTCCGATCAACAATTGATCGAAGTGCAACAACAAGCCACCCGTCTCACCGCAGAGTGTAATATAGTAGGTCAGGCCAAAGACTAAAGTGTCACCACCCCTATTCATCCCATGGGTGTTGTAAGCGGTGACTAATTGCTCAAACTACGCAAGGCAAACCTAATTAAACCCCTTCGATCAACAATTGATCGAAGTGCAACAACAAGCAACCCGTCTGACCAGTACAGCGTAATATAGTACGTCAGGCCAAAAACTAAAGTGTCACCACCCCTATTCATCCCACGGGTGTTGTAAGCGGTGATTAATTGCTCAAACTACGCAAGGCAAACTTAATAAAACCCCTTCTAACAACAATTGATCGAAGTGAAACCCTAACCAACCCTTCTGACCAGCGCAGCGTAATATATTAGGTTGGGCCAAAGACTCTGTTCTATAGAGAGGGCTATGTCCAGCAGTAAACTGTTAAAGGCTAACAACTTTCGTTTGCGTCGTAAATTTTGTAAACTTCTAGCAGGAATATGGCTATGGCTATGATGTGTTACACCTAACGTTTGATGCTGGCAGGCTGCTTGATGACAGCATTTCGTAAGTATGCGTATCACGTATGTTATTCTTCTTAATTTTCCCTGATAAGGTGATAACAAAATTACTTTATTACTACAAATATAAATTGTTTAGTAAATGTAACCAAATATGTTTTTAATCTATAGTTCGTTTAGCCAGAAGTAAACTTGAATTAAAATTAACATATTGTCAGTATTATCATCAGTTGTCTAGTACCCATAACACAAGCTCTGCTTAGCTTGGGACTAGATGGCGTTGTGTGATAGATGTCCGAAATATTTATTTATTATTTATTTACATTCTTATTAGTTGGAAATCTAATGGGGCTGCTTGCATATCTCGCAATGTCTATCGTTTAGCACTAAATTAAGGAATCTGTCATTAAAATCATAAACGACCAAAAACGTTCGACTCATAACGTCATATCGGCAGCAACAAACAGAATTGTGTTTAGTCACTTTGTAATATAAATATTTGTATTTAGTACGATATGGATATGGAATATTGTAATTTATTCAATGATAGTATCAAAACAAAAGTCAGAAGTCGAGGCAGAACAGCTTTCTCACGAGTTAGGTACATATTCTGGGTAGATTTTTACTTTCTAGCTCTATAGACTAATACCAAACCTTTTTTTTGTTCGGATTATAAACATTATAAGTAGATAATCCTACTAATATTATAAATGCGAAAGTTTGCAAGGATGGATGGATGTTTGGATGGATGTTTGTTACTCTTTCACGCAAAAACTACTGAACGGATTTGGATGAAACTTTACAGTAATATAGCTTAAACATCAGAATAACACATAGGCTACTATTTACCCCGATAACCGACATATACGCGGGCAGAGCCGCGGGCAACAATTAGCACTAAATATCTCTCAAAATCTCTCAAAATCTAAATAGCTTCTTTTAAGTTGCACTAGGCAGGTAGGTTAATATTAATATATACTATCTATTCTAACATTTATTACTTCAGTAAAATGCAATTTATTTTCTTTTACATTACCTACTTATGTCTTGCGCTGGGTATTACGTATTATTGCGTAATAAAGGTAATGGAATGAAATTATAAATATTGTGACTCTGTAATTGTTCTAAATTTATTTACAGCTAGGTAATTTACATAATTTATAATTAATTGAGGTATAATATTGGTGGTTATTATGTTATATTAATTAGTATTAATTTACTATTATCTTTAAAATCTTTACAATTAATATCTATAAATAGGTATCTAATAAATAAAAATATCTAGCAATAAACACCTGTGTAAGTACCTAGTTATTCTACAAATAAATCTATTTCTCGTATAAGGATATAAAATAGTAAGAAAATGCAATCATATAATTTTTGTAAGCGGAGGCCCCGTTGGCTCGGTATAAATTAAAAATAACATCCAAGGTCAATCCTAACTCGAAACAAACATCTATCTAGATAAGTTGCTTAGATTTCCGGTTAGTTAGGCGCTCTGAACGTATTTAAAGAAATCGAGTTCAGTAAACTCGTAATTTTTACGAACTAATCTTAGTTAGGTATATCCTAAAAATTACGCATTCAGAAAACTTACATGCTCAATATGATTTTTTTCTAATTTGATTTGACCCTATAATGTCACACTATAGATTTTATCTCTTCAAATTTATAAAATAACGACTAGTTATCGAGTTTTTTCAATTGATCAATGGTCAATAGGAGCATTATTCGTTTCTTATTTGTTGAAATTGGGGCATTTTGTCTCCGGTCTCCTAACAGCGCACAACCTCGAACATGGGTTTAAAACAATATACAATACATGATGAAACAATACTTACATCCAGACATTTTCGGTTTACAACAAGTAGATACTCTGGAAATGACAAATACACTTTTTCTTTCACTACGATTTATTTACAGCACCTTCGAGAATAACAGTAATAAACATAGACTAGATATTACGACCAATGAGATTCAACAACGATACGATATATAACTAC
This sequence comes from Spilosoma lubricipeda, assembly GCA_905220595.1. NCBI lineage: Eukaryota > Metazoa > Arthropoda > Insecta > Lepidoptera > Erebidae > Spilosoma > Spilosoma lubricipeda. Next base: position 8,314,226 of record HG992285.1, on the reverse strand, counting down.
AGTAAGTAAAATGTTCTATTGAGACTCGTGTACGGTGTACATTGTTTGTGAACTTTGTGACGCTTTGAATAACAACTCCCCTCCTAGTGAAGCCGACAAACAGGCGTCTGTTCATAGATAAAAGATTTAGCCTGACGTCATATTCATAGAGAATGATGGGGGTAATCAATCGGACAAGCGTTATTTTTTTATAACTCAACTGAGTTAATCGTAGGAGTAGCAGATGTATTGCAATGATACGAAAACCAAATCAAGTGAATTAGTAATTTAAAGAAAGTTTGGACAAAATCAACTTCAACAGGTAATATTTATTGGCTAGCGACATCTAGTTGAGAACATACACAACTGGCAGCAGACGTGTGTTGAATCGGCTGGACGTAGTTTACTTATTAAAATATAGAGGACTACAATGGTTGAGAAAAAAAAATTAAGAAATGTATTTTGTTGTATTGTTTTAATCACGGACTGTAGATCGTTGAAATATTATAGATAGAGTAGGGGAGGCAGGCTTCCAGTCGTCCCTCGGTTAGAAAGAGAGAGACGATCGCGGTACCTATGTGTCTTTCTCTACTGCACATAACGCATGCACAGTTAGCGCGGAAAAGCAGCATAGCAGAATAATTACGACAATCGATGTTTAATTGTTATGACTGGATTACCATTATTAGTTCTTTACTGTGCATGCGTCAGTAGAGAAAGACTGATGGGAACCGCGATTTTCTCTCTCTTGTTCACCGCTTGATGTTTCCGGTTACTGGCAGCCATATGTCTTCCCCACTCTATAAATAATTTCTCTATGCTGTAGATTAGGTATTAACTGACTATTGACTTTATTTTATAACATCAAAGGAACATGAATCTAGTCAAAAACGTTTTGAATTCAAACCAGTCTATGAATGAAACCATAAGGAACATATCAACATTCCTTGAATTTGAAGTTTAGAACCTGGGAGAAAAGAGTAGTTCTCTCTAGACAATCATTAATTTTGAAAAGAGTTTTCCTATTTAACATTTTTGATAGTCATCGCATAGATAGCGCCATCTATTGATAGGTTCCGAAATAAAAGAGCACTAAAGGAAAACAATGTGCAACAATGTGCCTTAAAGACTTTTCTCTTTTCTACTACCTACTTAGACTTTTCTGTTTGTTTGTATGTATCCAAAATCCATTCATAAAATGGATTAGGATTGAGTTGTACATATCTTCACATTATACAAAAGTAAGTAGCTTCTCGGCCAGGTACTTACAATTAAAAAATGTGAATGATTCTGGTTTGAAGAGTAACTAACTATTGGGAGTAAATCTATGTTATTAAAGCCCAGCAGATCGGCATTCAATGTGTGATCCTATGACCATTTCACGCGTTAGTGAAATAGATACACATCATACACACATTTTAACTGCAGCTTGAGTGTTAAATCAAAAGTAAGAAACAAATCAGTTGTTATTGGCCAAATTAAAAAAAGTTTTTCAAGGTAGTAGAGCCACGCTGATTTCAGCACGAACGGGCCGGCTCGACCGGGGCGGTACTACCCTCGCACAGAAAATCAACGTAAAATGACAGCGATCATGCTGTCGTGTTTCGTTGGTGAGTGCGAGACCGGAGGCCCAATGATGCAGAAGCATCACTAGCCCGCCATGGTGTGGGTCACCATACTGCATTGTTGCATTGTCTGCATTCGCAGTATGGTGACCAACACTCTTGGATTCTACTCATGCTTTCCATCAGGCAGAGTAGAGTCATTTTGGCATGGTCAAACATAAAAAAAAAAAAAAAGTTAAAGTTAAAAGAATTAAGTAAAAACGTATCAAGGTACTGACTTTCCAGTAATGCTAAGTCAATTGACGTTAAATGTAGGAACTCAACCTACTTCAGCTCTTACCTACATTTTCCAATTCATCCGTACTGTTCAATTGTTTTAGTGCTCCTAATTTACCCCTCTAGTCACTGAAGTGTCCGGTCCAAGGTATAAGTCTTGCCGTCTACCTTCAAATGGGGAATAAAATTATAGATAGTTGGTATTTAAGGTGGCTTAATAATAAGATTTTTTGGATGAAGTTCTCACCCATTAGTGTTATTATCAGTCGATAATGTCGGATACGTTATTGCAGACCATTAAGTGTATAGCTTCGTATCCTAATGTTTAATTTACCTACTACAAATAGATATCGCTATAACTCACCCGGTTTTATTCACAGATAAAAGCGCACATTTAGTATTTTATATTTCGATTATTTATTACACAAGATTACAAATGTTACAGCTTAAATCGATAAGTTCCGAACATGACAAAAATCTTTGCTTCAATAATAATCTTATACTATTGTGACCAAGACACACCTCTTCTCTTGTTCACTCTTCCTTTGCTGTACAATCTATTCTCCTATGGAATGCGCTTCCGGTTGAGATCAGGATGTCAATAAATCGCGACAAGTTTAAAGTCAAAGTTCGAGAATATTTTCACAGAAATATGGTCATGACCTCGTCACCTTAGATATTATTATATTTATTTTTATTATGTATATGTATTAACCACATAAATATGAATGTACTGCCTACTGCCTGTAATGCCTATCATACATATGCACCTACCTTGTCCCTTACCTTTTTTTTTTTTTGACGGGGGGAAATCCTCATGGATGTCCAACGCCCTGGGGAAAGGGCGAAGGGGTCTGTCAGACTCTTACTGACTAAAACCCACCGGTGTTCCTTCTCTCACCTACGCCGGGGATCGCGGGAACTTGCGAGACAACCGCAATCCCCGACTGGTGCCGGCCCGCCTCTGCGGGCCACTTCTCGTCAGCGAGGGAAATTACTCCCCTCGCGACTTCAAAGAGGGGCGCACGGGAACACTACGCGCCGCCACCTCGGGTCCATTAGAGGGGGGGGCGACGAACATCCCCAAGTCCGCCGCCCTTGGACCCAGTTACGGAGGCCGATGGAGAGCAGCGTATGCCCTCCCCCTACGCCCGGTGCGCCTGCTGCGGGCCGGGAGAGAGGTCAGGATCTCCCTCTTCCTTTCCGCAGCCTCCTTCCGCGAGATGACTGTATCGCAGAAGGACACCACCGCGTCCCAGGACTCCTCGCCGTCGACCATAGAACGAACCACGGCCGGCAGCGAGAGACCTTGTCCCTTACTGAACCAACTCAAGGTTGACTGGTAGAAAATGCCATGTGGCATTAAGTCCGCCTCGTGAAATTGCAATGCAGGAAGTATAAATAAATAAGTAAATGTAATTGTAATAATAAACACGTTAAATTATACAAAACTTTGTAGAAATTGTTGAGTAGCACATAAAAATGTCATCGTCCTTTGGTTAAAATGCTCTCATAACAAAAACAAGACAGAGCAGAGCAATCTCGCCGGTGATTGTTGGACAAAGTTGCATTTATGTGTAGCGAACAGTGACTTTAAATTTTTGTCTCAGATTTCATATCTCCCAAGGGAAATAAAGCTACTAACAGAGGTAGAAACCTAGTATCTATTTGTCTGTACCTCCCTTAGCTCCAAGTCCTTTAAATGTCTCAGTCGCACTTGCTTTATCATCATACTGTTGCAAATTCCAAGTATTGTAGTGATAAAAAACATGATAATAAGAATACCTTAATATTCAATATACCTACCTGTAGGTACCTTTCAAAGTTATGCTGGTAAGATAAATTTGAAATACCTGATTGTTGCACACACAGAAGAGGACTATTAATTCTTTTGTTCTGTGGTTTCACATGCTTAACACGTTTTTATAGCCTTTAATAGCTCAGCGCTGAACCTTTCATAGGTAAAAGGTTTTGAACAGGAATTGATACTATATGATTTGTGTCAAGATTTCTTTATTTTTACAGGGCCATTGTTTTACTTATTTTACCCTTTAAGTCGGCTTTTACGACAATAACAATACGAATACGGGTAAAGACACCCTATACTCTTAATCCGTCATCAGACGCAGGTTGCGCTAGTAGTGGTCACAGATTCACAGAACACATTTACACAGATCTGTGTCGAACAGTCTCATACCATCTACATTTCAATATTCCAATAATAAATGTTTTATTTTCGTCTACCCCATTCGAACTTTTTAACGTTTCCAGAACCCACAATATTCTATAATCAGTGAATGTATATATATGTATAATACTATATGTATTCATTTCTCTATACACTTTTCTCTAAGATGTTTATTAACTGAAATTCATTAGATTATTCCGCGTTCGTGGAGCTCCTCACAACTGCTGAGGTAGGCCGCCGTGGCTTTGGTCGGTTCTCTAGGAGATCCACATACACCTTTCGTATCCCTCACAAGGAGTATGACGTGAAAAGCTTTCGCCGCGTAAAAAGGGTCATCGATGCAGTAGTGTGCTGTATACTAGATACACTGAATATCTACTAGATGTCAATGAGTGCCGTATCGCTCGGCGCTAAAATTTTTTGTAACTCGCCTTTTTTTAACTGCTTCTACTCATGCGTGCTTGTGGTATCTGCTTCAAGCTTTAGACCGTAAATCTTTAGACAAGAAAACACAAAAAATAGATAAACACTAGAAATAATCCCAAATAACTTAACAAGTACTTTATTCTATATTTTATCAGATGCAATAACTATAACAATAAAGTAACTTAATTGTACATCACATAGAAATTACTTAAAAATATATATAAAACTATACTGTAGAAGGTGTAACTACACGGTAGAGTTCCTGGTATGCAAACTCATATAGAAATTCATATTCAAAGTTGTCAGTGGACTGTTGGTCGTTTCTTTGCATATTGTGCTTAAACTTAATAGTCTTATTATAGTAGAAAGCAAGTTCTGAAATAAAAAATAAAACCATTTAAAACAAGTTAAAATGCACAAATGAGCTCAAAGAAATAAAAGAATACTCATTTTCAATACTTACAATACCAAAACCATCCAACGAGCCAAAGTGCGAAAAAGATCAAAAATGAAATAAAACAGCAAGCCACGATTAAACTAATAAGTTGACATATAAGAGTACACAGGCAACTGTAAGAAAAAATATTTTTTTTTATTACAATTAAAAACATATTTAAGTACTCACTTTTTAAATTAAAATGATGACATTTTGGAGCTAGCTCAAACTCTGCATCCTAATGATGCACACCTTTTGCACATTGCTATGAAAGAAGCTACTTGCTGGAGCTTCAATGAACATACACTACAAAAGCGTGAGGGAGGCAATTTATTATAATAACCTAAGGTAGCTTAGCCTAAAGAAACAGTTTATGAAGTTGATATTGCTTAGCATAACATTAACAGTATAAACTTACCACATTTCTATACTTGTAAAAAATATTTGACATTGGTCTAAATTAGCCACTGACTGTTTCTTGTCTTCCTTGCTGGAGTTTCTTTTCTAATGAAACCCGACAGGGCATAGTTCTATATAGTACAATATAAAATTTATGTTATTATTGTATTGTTGACAGCAAAACAACAGTGACAATTACTAAGCTATGTATGCACGTATGTCCTTATGGAGGATTCAGTCTATGGGTTCATAAATCTTAGGAGACATTGCCGGCATAACTGTCAAATATTTTTGTCGTTACTTCTATTTTTTACTAGCTGGCCCGGCGAACTGCGTACCACCATATGTATTTATTCGTAAATATTTTCGAAATCACTGAAAAAAATTGTTTAGTATTTAAACTCGCCTTAACTTCCCGAACTGCCACAGGGTAAGAAAATATAACACTAAGCGGTCTAAGAAAATATTACAGCACCGGTTTTCTTTTAATTTTCTTTTAAACAAACCTTGTCCTGATAATAACAAACTCATAAAAAAAGAATTATTCAGTTCAATGCAGCCGATCGAAAGCTAAGCGCGTTCATACACTTTTGTGATTCATTTAATTAATATAGATTTGATCATCGTTCATGAAAGACATTGTAAACATTAAACTAGTACCTGCAAGTATGAGTGTTTCCCTCACTTCACTTATGAGTATGTAAAACATATACATTTTAAACAATTCGTCTGGTTTATAGATATGACAAATAAATCCTATGCCAAAATAAAGTTTGTATTTCAAAATTGAATATTAAGCTCTTTACGTGATAGTCCATGGTACTTAGACCATGGTTAAATTAGTGCGCAGAGAGTTCATGGGACAAAAGGAAACAACGACCCATGTGGTGATGAACTGATATGGCTAGAACCTTGTTTTATCAGGATCATTTCACTGATATCATTTGGTTGTTCACAGTGACTTAAAAATTTATATGTCTAATGAAAAAATGAGTTCTTTATTGCATTTTAACATAAGTGTTTTTTCAAGTAATGTACAAAATATGATTTGAAAAAAAATGCATTAATTTTGTGTGTTATTTTAGATAATGACTAATTTTTGCATACTTTAATTCAAATATTATCCAAGCTCGAAAAAAGTTGTAAGAGAAAGCGCAATTCATGCGCTTTCTCATGGTACCTACTATTTCTTCAATTTTTATGGTGTCTGGGAGTTGAATTGGCTCCTATCGCAACTTACATGGGCGCTAAATTTTTCATGAACTTTAAAGTGTCTGGCAAAAGTTAGGACCTACTTACATTACGTGGTTGCATTTCCATTATTAAGTCACCTTTTGGGTGTCGGCTGTGGAGGTGCTGTGCGATGGTTTGTGTATCATTTTACGTTTCCAGCTAGTTTCTAACCAGTAAATTTTGTAGCTACTATTATTCTGATTCTTTCCGGAAGATCTAAGAAAGTAGTTCCTTAAATAATTCTTCCAGTATTCTCAGTGATAGAATAATTACGGATAGTTTTGTGGTTTCGATGAAAAATTAACAGCAAAGCCGACCTACCGAAGCTTTCCTGCCTTCCATAATCTTGTCCTAATTTAAGGTTTTAATGAATTGGACTGTTAAAAGTGCTATTTTTCTATAAGTGAGAATAGTTTTTCATAGAAGGACAAATGCATCAAATCTAATTATAACTGCGGCTCCAAGGTCTATCGTATCGTAGGTAATATCGTAAAGGAAGCAAGTCAAATCAGTCAATCAAAGACGTTTCTTTATTTTTATGTAGCTATATATTATGTTTCTGTGATGATAATAACATCCAAATACTAATAAAACGATGTTTACACGTTGTATATTTACAGACTAGCTATGAACTCACTATTTTATAATTCTAAGAATAACTGTTAAAGCGTTGAATTCTGAAAGTAAATGTTTTGTTATTTCCAACAGGTGGTCGCTGTGATCACAACAAAGAAATTGCACTTTTTGTTCTTATTTTTAACGGTCTTTATCTTATTTCACTATAATCCTCGAAGGTCGTGGCAACACACTTAAAACTCGTACGTAGTGTCCGGCCTAGACACCGTCACTTCTTCTTCGGTTCGTTTTCAAACATGAATTGTTAACAAATTTTTCATCTATGTTAATGTTAATTTATTTATTTATTTATTTATTTATTTATTTATTTATTTGTACAGAAACAATTTACGGGTTCAAACTTATCGGCGGTTTCCGCACTAAGCTCAAGGCTTGTGTCGCGGCAACCAAGAGCAGATCATTCATTATTGATTGGTGCTAATTCTGATGTTCCAAAATCTCTCCAAACAAAACCAGAAATGAAACTAAAAAAAATGTGATGTTCAAAAGACTTGTTTGTAGTTAGAATTAATCAGACAAGGACAGCAGTTCTAACTTATAGAGTATTTATACAAAATGTGTGTGTTAAGTATGTAATTTGGTTGTAATAGAATATAATATAAAATCAATATAAATTCAGAACAGACAAATTAAGACTAATAAAAAATAAATAGAAGTTAAAATAATAATACCTCTTTAATTATGTGGGATAACTGTGTTCAATCATCTGTGTAGGTAGGTAGTAATATAGTGTAGGTTTTTAATAGTTCATATTTAGTATATTGGTGGTGGTTTTAAGTGTTTCCACTGCCATATCCTGCGGTAGTGTCGCGCTTCGGGTCATCAATCTCAACTAATCTTGGTTTGACAACCATTGGCTGTGGCTCGTATGCAGTCTGTATCGACAGGCCCAATGGAAACTATAGTCCTTTCTTCAAAAGCCAGACCCTATACTATATTTGCTTACTTATATTTATTCTATCTTTTAATTAATTAATTCTGAGTAGCGTGTAGTAACCTAGTTAGGAAATTTTACACTACATAATGTAAAAAAGGATAATACATATTTAGGACATCTAACACACAGCGCTATCTAATAAAGGTAAAGAAAAAAAGAAAGAAAGTAGGTAGTGCCGTTTAGTAAAGTCTCAGAGTGGCCAAACATGTTGTCAACAAGTGTGACGTAACACCGCACGAATGCACGATGCGAATTACATCGGACGTTACCGTACGATGCGTTGTGAATTCGTAGTTTCATATGGGCGCCCTAAGTTGACGTGTAAAATATCAGTTTAAGATTTACTTACAAAAATAAATGTCATTTATCATTAGCAAACTAACAAAGGCTATTGAAAATTGATAGTAGGATGTACAGTAAAATGTCCATGACAAATAGGGTCTTTTGAAAATCATTCAAATGAATAAAACCACTATTTGAAATTGTATATTTTCAAAACACAATTCATTCGTGGAACGTGAACATAATGCATTAAAAGTAAAATTCCTTTGAATTGCTTTGACGTTTTGAACAATTAATCCTTAATAACTTAGCATTATAATAAAATTATCTTGCACACCAGTATACATAGTACTTAGTTTATTTATGGATTATCGTCCTTTTCTGAAAATAGATGAACTTCAATTATGAATTTTTAAAAAACAGCTACTGCTTGTAGCGTTTATTCTATATTAGAGAAAACGTTACAAACATATATAAATCAGACACAAAGAGAATCCAGACATTTTTTATATACCTGTTGTGTCCCACTGTCCCACCCAGACTTAGAACAACAATATGTGGGTCACACAAGTGCTATTCCAAGTAGTGTTTCACACTCAGGCAGTAGAAAGCGACGTACGTCATCCGTGCAGTCATAAAGAGATTATAATAATATCATAACAATTCCACAATGAGTAAAGATAGGTGTTACGTCGTGGCAATCTATTATTAATAATTAGAGGTGGAAAAAACCTCATCTCGTCATCAACAACCCATAATAACCCACTGCGGGGCTCGGGTCTCCTCACTCACTCGGGTTAAGGCCATACGTCCCCACGCTGGTTAAGTGCCGGTTGGGGACTGACAAGACAACATTGTGGCTACGTAATCTTGCCGTTGGATGTTTTTAAGCTGCCTAAAGCCCTCCCACTAAACTTGACGTCTTTTGCCCTATGATAACGACCAGGGCCGACTGTTTAACGTGACCTCCGAATCTTGGAGATGCTCATGGTATCATGTCACCAGTGGTACCCATCTAGGTACTGACCGCGCCATTATTTACCCTCGGTGATTATTTCTAATCACCTAGTGCAACTGGTCTATGAGCGCTCATCACTTACTGTTGATGTATCCACGCGTCATGTATAAGTTAAATGCTTTAATTCTGTTTGTTTATTCCACGAATTTTGCTATAGATTTTCAGATCTTCAAGTACTTCTAAGCAAGCCACAGACAGACGAAAATATATTAAAAATACGGCATTTTAAACATTTATTCTTATTAAATGTATAAATGTTATTAAAATTTGACCCAGATAGATGCTTATACTGCATAGATACGATTGGTTTAATAAACATAAATACTTACAAACTAAGTATATCATCCTATCAATAGTTTTCTTCCAACACTCCTATTTCAGGAAAAAGCCTATTAAAGCCAATACGATAATTACAATTATCACGAGAATGATGATATTGCATATTAGGCCACAACAACTGCAACAGAAATCAATATTATACTAACAACTCCATATATCTCACACACTACTGATCCAAATTCGGCAGAACATTTATATAAATAAATAAAATTGGAGTGTCTGTTTGTAATATTAAAATAACAGCTTTTTAATCAATGCATATGTATGTATGCACGATACACATACCAAAAATGTAGTTAAAAAAATATTTGTCTGTCTGTTTGTGCCGGGTAATCTCTGGAACGGCGGTGTTACCCGCGGTTATTGTTGTACCGCGAGTAACGCCGCGGGACAAAGTTAGTCTTAAAAAGTAGCCTAAGCTACTCCCTGGATCATCAGCTACCTGCCAGTGAAAGTCCCGTAAAAATCGGACCAGCCGTTCCAGAGATTACCCGGAACAAACAGACAGACAGACAGACAGACAAACAGACAGACCGACAGACATGTAGTTACAAAAAATGTTGTAACTACATTTTTGATATATGTACCGTGTATACATACATATGCATTTAGTAAAAAGCGGTTATTTTAATATTACAAACAGAGACTCCAATTTTATTTATTTGCATGATGTAGATTATGATAATCATTTCTTGGTAAAATTGAATATAGGTAGTATAGCCACATTATATCAGCACTATATGACCGGCTCGATCGGGACTGTACTTCTCGTACAGGAGATCGACCTGAAATAACAATATTCGTGCTGTCGCGTTTCGTTGGTGACTGCGAGTCTGGATACCCATCGATACAGAAACATCAATAGGCTGTCACAGTGTGGGTCATCATGCTGCATAGTTGCATTGTCTGCATTTGCAGTTAGTATGGCGACCACTATTCTTGGGTCCTGTTCATGTTTCCCAAAAGGCAGAGTAGAGCCACTTTGGCAGACTTATATATAAAAAACTAGCAGACCCACGCAACCTCGTTTGCGTCTTCTTTTGCCCGTCGCGTGATAATTTTCCCCCGTTTTCGAAACATTTTTCATTGGTGCTCCGCTCCTATTAGTAGTAGCGTGATGATATATACCCTATAGCCTTCCTCGATAAATGGACTATCCAACACCGAAAGAATTTTTCAAATCGGACCAGCGGTTCCTGAGATTAGCGTGTTCAAACAAACAAACAAACAAACAAACTCTTCAGCTTTATATATTAGTATAGATAGTAAAACTTCTTGAGTAAGTCAGACCAACAGGTTACTTTAAATAGACCAACGTTTCGGCTAAATAATCGGTACGGCGTCCACAGTCATGTCTTTATAGATGGTTAAATGGTTGTTAATACTTTGTGGTGCCTCATACTTCTGACTACAACATAGTGTGCCTCGATTCTAACATATTTACATGATAAAGTTAGATAAGAGAATAGTTTCTTTTGAAAACCTTCTTTAACCCAAATTAATACAGTATATAATTTAAGGAAGAAATGAATGTGTTGAGAATTTTGATGGCATTGTTTGTTTAACAGTTCTGATTTACATCACTTTTAATTTTTACCCGACTACGGCAAAGCCAAAGGAGGGTTATGATTTTAACAGGCTATGTATGTATGTATGTATGTATGTTCATTTGTTCCCTCCTAGCTCCTAAACTAATCATTAGATTTGGACAAATGAGGTGTCTTTAGAAGCGTCATGATTGTCTTCTGGTTATAGGCTATATGACGTGTCACTGAATCTAATGTGGCGCCCTCTAGCCGACATAAAGTACTGCATTAAAAAATAAATTTGAGATAAATATGCCGTGTTTGGTATCATTGGAAAGGGCGTTACTTGTACATTTCAAAAATATATATATTATTAGCATTTGTTCGTGACTTTGCCCGTATTTATTCGATAAGTGTGATATTTCTATGGTATGCTTATTTGTTCCCTCATTCTTTCTAAACTAGTCAGAATAAGACAAATGAGGTATCGTTAGAAGTGTCTTGATTGTCCGCTGCTTAGAGGTTATATGACCTGTCACTGAATTGAATGTGGTGCCCTCTAGCCGACATAAAGTACTGTATTAAAAACTCAATTTGGAATAAATATGGCGTGTTTGGTATCGTTGGAAAGGGCATTACTTGTATATTTCAAATATATATATATACTATTAGCATTTGTTTGTGACTTTGTCCGTATTTATTCGATAAGTGTGATATTTCTATGGTACCTATTTAAAATAAACTTTGCACAACAATAAGTATTATAGAGGCACCAAAACATTTTAAATAAAAAAAAGTAAAAACTAAAACCCAACTACGACAAAAAACGACGCTTAAAAAGTATGAAACAAGTTTCAAAAGCCGTAGTCACGCGTTGTTAAAGTTATGGACAATGGTACATTACACTACATGGACTACGGCTTTTGAAACTTAGGAATGTTCCATAATCCATAACACTTTAACATCGCGTGACTACGGCTTTTGAAACTTGTTTCATACTTTTTAAGCGTCGTTTTTTGTCGTAGTTGGGTTTTAGTTTTTACTTTTTTTTATATCATATTTTGATTAATTGTAATAATTCATCCTGCTTTATAAGAAGTGTATCTTGAGAGACAGTGGTAGACCCAAAAAGTGCTGGCTTGACGTCATAAAGGGTGATAAGCGTGTGTGTGTGATGGTCTCACTACCAGGGATGCTGGAGGCCGAGCAAAGTGGAAGAGAAAGCGGACCCCAGGCTCCTCGTGAATAAGAAAACAAAGTGAAGTAATAGCTTTTAGAAACAACGCTAAGACAATGATGATATATCTCGAGAGAGAAGTCAAGTGTCTTACTTATTAAAATACTAATTACTACCACTGAATTGAAATATTTAAGTTTATCTGTGGGTCCTAACATTAAATACAGAACATATGAAAATAATTCCTATAAAAAGGAGTCTTTTACTAGGTTTTGTACCGCATCTGAGATGTAAATACTAATAAATACAATTCTTACAATGTGTTCACGCATACAAATAACTTTTGTGGACTGGCAACACTTCTCGTCACCAATCGGACCAACAGGGGATGACGTGATATATCATTGTTCCTATTGGTCAAAATATTGTTCCCTACCTCCCTAGTTTCCTTAAATTATGTACAAATATTTTATTCGCAATATAGACCGACTTACCTTTCTACAGTACACTCGTTTTATTTATCACCAAACAAAAGGCAAAATTCAGTTGAGCACACGGGCCACCAAGAACCCAATAAACGAAATTCAAGTACCGACACAAGCCGGTACACAATGGATTTCAGTTGTATTTTAAATTCCACAGAACTTCCTATTTTAAATATAGTAGTTACATTTGGATATATATGTTTTTGTACATATTTTAGTATATATATTTAAGTAATCGACAGAAATGTATGCACTAGATATATCTTTGGTTTTATAAGCAGGTACAAATAAAATACTTACAAACCAAATCTGAATTTACTATATATCTTCCTATCTATCGCTTTTTTTGTAACAACCCTATTTAAGTACAAAGCACATTATTGTTATTATGAGGACTATAAGTACCACTATCATGATGAAACTGCATATTATACCCAAACAACTGTAAAAGAAACATATCGTATTATGCACCGTTTGGAAACATTCTGATTACCTCTCAGTACCGATCAATAAAGTTTTATAAATGTCATAAGAAATGATGCCAAAGTGACTCTGCCTGGTGGAAAGCAAGAGTAGAATCTAAGAGTCGGGGCGAACATACAAATTGTGAATGCATGGTGACCTATATTATGGTACCCTAGCGAGATGCTTTTTAATTCTCAGGTTTAAAGCGTGATTACAGTGAGAGGGAAACATGAGCGCTGGTAGTAAGGTCCACTTGGTTGTTAGTATTTCAGTTTTAGCATCACTGATACCTATAATCTATGCATGTTTAATCACTTGCCCAAACCACTGGAAATAAAAATTTAATATTTTGCCAGATGATGCTGTTTTTATGTTGTAAGTACCCACTATGAGAGGATTCGAGCAAAAATTACAGACCTAAGGGACGTACATATAGCTGTATGAAAGTTCATCATTTTCCTTTATTAGAAACACGATGTAACAAATAATTACGCGAGCAAAGTCGCAAGTAATACTCAGTATAATATAACATTTCTTTATAAGTTGAGTACTAAGGGTTGTGGTATCATTTGTCTCAAAGGTTCATCTTTACATCATTCAACAAAGAGAATTGTTTTTATTTTAACACAATACAAGGAAATTACGGATTAATTAAGGAAAGAACTGTAATGTCTCGAGGATTTTGCGATTTGCAGTTATTTTTAACACCTTTATTCGACATTCTTTACTTTCACAATTGATAACATGATGTGTTATATGTTATAGTACATTAGGAGAGACATTGAGTAACCTGCTACTTAGCGATCTAAAAAGTATTTACTAAGTGTAAAAAAGTATACTGACCGTAATTAGATAGTTTTATTCCCGAGATAAACAGAATTACTAAGTAGTCAAAAAGCAACATAACTTGTTGTTGGTGGGAACCTCTAATTAGTTATAATAAAAATTGTATAACGAAAAATTGTTGTTTGAATGAAAAATAAGAAATAAATAACACAAGGACAATCTACTTATTTGAATAGTTCTCATTGCAATTAACGCTGCATTTAAAATTCCTACTACACCACTACGTTGGTATTTATTGTTTTTATTTATTAAAAAGAACAGCTAATTACATACCTTCTCGAAATTATATATCTTAATGATTTTACAGGATTTTGGGGTTATAAATGTGATATACCTTCTAGATCGAACTAAATGGCGTGAAATTGGAGAGGCCTATGTCCAGCAGTGGACTGCGATAGGCTGATGATGATGATGAACTTCTTCTTATGTATAAAAATCAATTGCTGTTCGTTTGTCTCGCTAAAAATCGAGAACGGCTGGGCCGATTAAGCTGATTTCAGTTTTGAAATGTTTGTCGTAGTGCAGGGAAGGTTTAAACGGTAAAAAAATAAAAATAACTGGAAAATCCAAATGTTACGTGTACGAAGTAGCGGGCACAGCTAGTTCTTAATAAAAGTGGCACAACAAATACCTACCAATATAATTATATTCATCGAAAAAATCGCGGCGATATTATTGTCATGTCCCGTATGTCTATACATTCGGCGATTCTGTTACGCTAAAGGAATAATGAAGTGACACAACGGTAGAAGCGTGGATTCGTGGCGATTCTCTTGTTCTTGGAAAAGGTCCCTTAGTAGTCCACTGTTGGATATAAGCTTTTCCGTAGAAAGGAAATTTTAGCCTACCATACCAAACGCCTATCAAACCGATTGATGCAGGTTTTTTTTAAAGATTTCCTGGTTTGCAGGTTTACGGTGTTGTTGTCTTGTGTAGTTGTTTGCTTTCTTAGTCGCGTTTACAATACCCATGCGATAAATAGAAATGGTGACTTCCGTATTCTGAATCTGTCACCTATAAAAAGTGTAAATTAGGTAATATTAGAATATAATTACCACATTTCTTGATAAGGATTTCAACTTATTTTAAATTCTTCTTCTCTATAAATATAGTTATAATCTAGCTATAATAAGAAACCATATAATAAGTTTTTAGTATGATAAAATACACTTCGCTAACGAAGAACGTCAATTAAGAATGTCTGAATAGACGTTAGCAGACGGACTTGTTTACAGACTAATAAGTTCCTAGTTTATCTATGGTAATTAGATAAATATTTACTTTATGATATAAGTGGTTACATTGTTTGTCTATGCTGTGATGTATTAATAATATGGAGTGCTAGCACCCTTATTCATCCCATGGGATACCCATACTATGGCAGCCTAGCGAGATGCTTTTTAATTCTCAGGTTTAAAGGACGCGTGATTACAGTGAGAGGGAAATACGAGCACTGCTAGTAATTTCCACTTGGTTGTTAGTATTTCAGTTTTAGCATCACTGATACCTTTAATCTATGCATATACAATCACTTGCCTAAACCACTGGAAATAAAATTTTATATTTTGCCAGACGATGATGTTTATGTTGTAAGTACCTATTATAAATGGATTTTCGGAAATTACAGTCGTAAGGCGCGTACATCTCATGGGATGATTAAGGGTTTTGTCACCTGACAAAGGGACAAACTACTAACTTGAAACAACTCCTATAACAGCCTATCTTGTCAACGTGGTAGAGTAGGCCAAAACCTTCTTTGTAAGGAGAGGCTTATATCCAGAAGTGGACTGTTAAAGGTTATTGATGACCACGTTGATGATGTTGTAGTTATAAACGTGTGTGCGTGTGTGCGACGATGAAGTGGTTAATCTTTCAAATGCGTTCGTCTTCAAAATTAGGGGTTCACAACGATATAGTTGTGTGGCGACCTCCACATACAGCGGCAACAAAAACATATGACAGCGCCATCGCAGATACACTGAACTACGAAGTAACGTACAGCACTGAGTAACTACCAATCCTGAATCGCGCAATAGAAGTTCTCGCGCCGATTAGCATATATACAACGTCCCAACATCAACCGTTGGGCAGAAGCCCGCCAGGCATGATCACCTCGCCTGGTCGGAGGAACCTTCCTTTGTGTTGGTGGGACATGCCACCTGTCCCCCACAGTTGTTAAGACATTTTTCAGACTTTAAATATATACGTATAAGGTAGTAAGCCCATTGTCACATATCAGATAAGTAGACATCGCTAACCACTCAGACAAAGAGGCCTGTGAGTTAGAAATTATTTATATAGTATATTGTCATATCTATGTACTGATAACACGATATCAGTGCAAACCCAAATTCCAGTATATCATATACACACGTGAACACGTGCTTCAAAACGTGTATCTATATTACTTTAAATACGACTCCCGAATTATGAATACATATTCCTGTGCCGCGGAGGAGTTTACAAACAAATATGGAATGGACAAAAAGAATATTCGGACTCATTAATCTGTTATTGGTAATCTGTTCATTTAGCTGGAATATTGGAATTGCAAGGTTCCACATCTAAGATTTGTTTCAAATCAATCATGTGAAAGTATAATCTAAAAAAGCCACAAGAAACTATTAAATACTCTAAAATTATTATCTATCTTACTAACATATTACGATTTTGGACAGAATAACCGCAAAAAACAGTTTGAAAGTAACTGGGTGATAAAGTTTTAAAGTACATTCTAGAATTAAAATCACTTGTACTTCTTCTACTATTTTATTTATGTTTACACCTGACCGGTGTCGCCTTATGGCTTTATCGAAGGTTAGTTCCATCAAGTGCCGACAATCGAGAGTATAAATTTTAGACTAGTCTTGCGCCGCGGTGTTACTCGCGGTTGTGGTAAAGGTACAACAACAATCACAGGTAACACCACACGGCAGCAAGCAGCTAGTTAATAATGTAGTAATACATGCAAATATTTGGCTTTTATTTCACGTCAGAGATAGTCATATTATATCAGTTTAAATTTATAAATAAAAATGTGACGATTGGCTGACTCATGCAATTTATAACGTTATCTATGCAGTATCTAGTACATTTTCAGATTTTTTTATCATATCAATATGTCTAAGCTAAGTCAGTGAGTCTAGTTAAAAACCTTCATTCACTGTTGTAGTTTTTATAACGCACAGACTATGATTAATAAGCCTTAAGTCTACTTAGATACGGCTGAATTTCGATATTTTAGAAGCAGAAACTGGCATCACACCTCCACAGCCCCAATACTAGACTATATTGCAATTCTGAAGACATTTTCGAAGTTCAAACTACCTGTTATGATTGACTAATCCCACCCACACGCCCATCACTGTAACTCCTGTACACCAGGATCAACAGCAGTGACCCACGAACACACCGAGTTATGACACTCGGGAAGTCCCAGGAAAAAAATTAACTGTCTTGGAACCCGCAACGAAATTAATCAGAAGAAAAACAGGAGGAGTTGGAAATATGATAAGTCCACTTCCCTCCTTAGCAAAGCGGGAGACAAAATGAAGTCAAAATAGGCAGACACCTTTTTACCTGTAATGATTGTAAACAATATTCCTATGGCCACTTAGACCGTCAGTTAAACCTGCTCTCAAAGGCTCAGAGGGTCTCGATGTGTTAAGAATGGTCACCCATCTCATCTGGCTAGGATTGTTTAACTTCGCAATGTGTAACCTACTTGGTCATCATCGATCTACGAACCCAGCAGTGGCAGTACCAGTGGAGCCGGAGTAAGCAATAAGAAAACCGCTTTTGTACGTTTCATTTGAGTGTTCGTTGTTGGTAATGATTAACTAATTATTACAATTATTGAATATTTAAAGTCAACAATCTGCAATATAACATCATGCCAAACCTCACAGAAGAAAATATTATCACTTTAAATTTCTAAAAACTAATTGGATTGTGGCGTGAAACGTATTACGATTGGAGTGAGATTATAGCCATTAAAAAGCACCATCCCGAATGCAGTTAACATTAGAGTGTCAGGCATTTAACATTGTAAAATTGAGAAAGTAACAAATAACCTTGGACCATTATGCCATAGCTTGAAGAAACACCTACATTGTACAAAATACTTTTGACATAGTCTAAACACGTTCAATACATCACAAACTAATGGTAAACTAAAAATATTTCTTTAAAAGATCTGTATGTTTATATACCTATAAATTTGACTTTCAATTGTTTGAAACTGCATCTAAGTTACATTAATTGGTTGGTACAGCAAATATTAAAACTTTGTAGCCGTATGCTTCCCAACTTCTATTCAAAGACAAATACGTTCTTACTCAGGTATTAGGAATGACTTATAGTTTGAGTTTGCAAGTGTTTCAATTGTAAAGTTTATAGAGCTAGGATGGCTATGTTTTAATACAGCTTTGACATAAGACAACTAGGTAATTTTGAATTTTAAGTTCACATTTTTAAACTATTATGCATGTGTATGTGTGTATACGATTGCTCCTACTTTTGAAGACTAAGGACTAAGTTTTGGTTAGTGGATCTATGGATCTAGAAATAAACCTAGACCTCGATTTAGTGTTTTTTATTGCAAACGACCGAGCGCCATTTTGCTCATCTTTTTTATTGTAGTTTTCTTTGAATTTGATACTTTATAGAATACATCCAATAACTTTAAAGCATCTAATCCTGAAGACGACTAGGACGCATTAAGAATGGGTATCAAAACCCTTATTTATTTGTGGATATTGTATGAAAGTCAGTTAAAGACCTAACTATTCAGGACTACAAAACTGAAGCAGCTGTTTTTTTTTTAATACAAACGCAAAAAGACCAGGGTGTTATTGGTCAAAATCTTCTATCTAAAGACTTGTATTCACTTTGCTTAGTGCGAGTGCAGGTGTGAAGTGCAGGTAATCGATGATTGGTAGAAAATACGTATGGACAGCGAAAAATACCTGCACTTCACACCTGCACTTGCACTAATCAAAGTGAATACGGACCTTAAACAGAAGTATATGTCTAGCGGTGGACTATTACAAGCTGTTTTATATAATTGATGTGACTTCAGTTATATATATATATAAGTAGCATAATTCAAAGATAATTCTTATCTCGATCAATTAGACATAATATGAGTCATATCTTGAGGAAAAGATTTTTGAAATATGTATTGATTAACAATATTGTATTGATAACATTTATTAAAGTTAAATTACTTTTCGTATAAATCGCATTTACCGCGAATTTAACTCATTAGTTTATTATTTACGTGCCTACATATTCGTATAAGATCATTGGATCTCAAAATAATTTACCTTAACTAAACTTATATTCATAACTATCTGATCCCCGCGGTGCTACCCGCGGTTATTTTAGTACAGCGTGTAACGCCGCGGGCCGAAGCTATGAGAGAAACTCCCGTTAAAATCGATCCAACCGTTTCAGAGATTAGCCGGAACAAACAGACAGACGGACAGAGAGACAAAAAATTATAAATAATGTAATTTTGGTACATGTGCCATGTATATATTAATATTGGTTATTTTAATATTGCAAACAGACACACCAATTTTATTTATGTGTATAGACTAGCTGAGCCCCATGGTGTTATCCGCGGGCAACGCTGCGGGGTAAAGCGTGTAAAAAAAGTAGCCTATGTTACTCCTTATATCATCAGTTATCTGCCAATGAAAGTTCCGTCAAAATCGGTTCAAACGATCCAGACATTGGCCGAAACAAACAGAGAGGCAGACAAAAATTGAAAAAAAAAAATTTTTATATACTACTCTGTCAAGAAAGTACTGGGAAAAGATCAATAATATACAAAATGTTAGTTATTCATCCAAATTTACTTTATCATCTTCAAAGCATGCTGCTTCAGAAACGATAGACTTACGACAACGAATAATCCAATCATCATATCATTTTTTAAACGCTGTTTCCAAAATTGAATTTGAAGTCTCCTTTGTCTTCTACCGATTGAAAACGGGTGCCACGAAGCCGTAATTTGAGTTTCAGAAAAAGAAAAAAGTCGGCTCGAGCCGTGTCTGGTGAATATGGTGGTTGCTCAATTGTATTTCTTGAATATTTGATCAAAAAATCGTTCACAATGATGACCTTCTGCATAGGCGCATTATCGTGGTGCAAAATCCAAGAAATGTCTGTTCACAAGTCTGGCCTTTTTCGTCAAATTTTGCTCTCTTAAACGCAGTAGAAGCTCAATTAATATTCTTTAAATTTATTGTTTGACCTTCCGGCAAGAATCCCGAGTGCACAACACCGCGAGAGTCAAAGGAAACATGGATATATCGTGGAACGCGAAAGTTTTTTTAGTTTCTTGATTTTTTAGCTAGTGCATACACCTACACCTTATAACACCTACACTTTACATTACTTACCGCACACATATACACATCTTCATATGACACTTTGCAGTTTACACTCATACTATCAGTGCAAAAACCATAACTCCAATAAATGCTCGATATTTTGATATGGGAATAGCTTAGTGCTTAATTTGGTATTGTATTGAGATGTAACATTATTTGTTTTTCAATTGAGTTACTTTTTGAGTTGTATTTGCTGTCACATGTACTAGAGAATTGTCCAGGAATGGTGGAGGGCGCTGGCACCTGTGATACAATGTTTAAATTCATTAGTACAGGTGCTAACGTTTCACATTTTTGATTGTTTCATATATTATAATAACTATTATTGTTAAAGTTCTTGATTTGATGTGATTTGATGATGTGAGTTTGCATGTCAAACTCGTAAACCTACATCTCATCCCCAGTAACAATGGTTGGGCCGGAATTAACTCGTTCTAGCATGGCCTCGGCGATTAAGTTTTAGGCGAAAATTCAGGTCTTTTGGGACTAGCCAAGCAGCAACATGTTTCGTACCCAAGTGCAAGTGATTATTTAGTAGGGTACGGATCGACTCGTGAGATACAGAATTTTCAGCAGCCATCTCATTATTTCCTTCACTTTTTTCATTCAGTCACTATTTAATTAACTTTTGCGATGTTAACTTAATAAACTCTTTGTTCGATGTTTTTTTCCGTTATGAAATTCGCAATATACACTAGATATGATATAACTAAAAACAGCGCTGTATTGAATATAAATAACAGATGCAAATCAAACTCCGCGCTGAAATGGAAAACAGTTGTGTCAATCTAACAACAACAACAAAAAAAAACAAAAAAAATTGTAAGCAAAATCATCCATTCCCGATACTTTTTTGACTGAATGAACTTAACGTGTATACATACATACGCCTTTAGTAAAAAACGGTTATTTTAATATTACAAACGTCTGTTTGTAATATTAAACTTAAACTCCAATTTTATTAATTTGTATTTTATTATGTTTATGTATATTCGTATGGATTACCTAACATACTGACTACTAATGAAGTCCGTGTTGGTCACAGCTAAGTAGACCAAGATCACCTTCCTAAGAAGAGAGCTATATCCAGCAGTGGACTCCTATAATGGCGTCGATTAATTGATCTTTCAAAGCTATTCCTTACGTCATTAAAATGACCCTCATCTAACCTCTCATTTAATCTAGAATTAATAAAGTTAAAGCGTTGTAAAGCGATTGTTTCCCTCTCTTGACCTCCTATTATACTCAAACGATTTTAATTGAATTGAATCCAATAAGTAATGTCAGGCTACTGAGAAGAAACACAAGCTACAGTATCATTTTAAAGAATTTTCTAATGTAATAAGAGTCAAGGGCATTTAACTTCTCTCACTTAATCTTAAAAAGTTTCAATAACAAACTAATTGCATTTTTTTCACTGTGTTTAAATGTGTCTCTAGACTCATTACTTTCTTGTTATTTCAGAGTATAGTACTCTGAAATAACAAATAAGTAACGTTATATCCCTGTTGTATTTAATTAAAAATATCTTATTAAAATCATAAATTTCTACATGTCTGCATAAACGGTTAAATAATTATTTGGTGCTTTCAGAAAACACTACCAATGTTTTGATTTAATACATCATCGTTCATCGTAACTTTCATTTGGAGGAAGAAACAATTTTATTTTTATGCGGAAAATTACATTACAATAAATTTGTACAAAACAACCGTTTTATTACCGTATCGTATCTTGGCATAAAGCATTATTGTTTTCGTAATATTTATGATAATTATGTAATATAAATATAAATTTAGATAAGGCATTCATTTAAAACATTCGATTGTGACATTTACAAGTACAATTTTAACAAAAAACCGACTTCGACTCGATTTCTCTTGGATGCCATCATCAGATATTAATATCCTTATCATGGTACCACTATTGGAACATCTCCTTTCCATTAAAAAAAGAATCATCAAAATCGGTTCATAAACGACGAAGTCATCCGCGAACACACATAAAGAAATATATATACGGTCGAATTGAGAAACCTCCTCCTTTTTTTGAAGTCGGTTAAATACACCTTCTAATAATATTTATTAGTAGAAGGTGTAATTTTAAATATACACAATTTTAATTATATGAATATTAATGAGCGTTTTTCTTACAAAGAATCTTAATTCCTATAAAACATTAGACGAAAATTGTTCAATCTCAGAGGTCTAGAATATTTAGTACTCATAAAATTTCAAATAAGTTTTTTAGGGGTTTTAGTGTGTTACCTATTACTGTCTTGTGTCCACACATACTTTCACCTTTTTAATATTAGTAAGATGTTATTGAGTGTTCAGAAAATACAGGTATCTACTTATCGTATCCTTATCCAAATTTCTCTAAAACCTAAATTTACTACAAACGCAACTGCTCTTTAGCTGTGTGGAATGTGCGCATAAAGGTACAACAAAGTCAGTCAGTTTCAAGCAAGTCTATCAGATATAACAACATACAAGTCTTGCACTGCATAAATACAGTCGGTAGTAATAGCATTAGACATGATATTTCTTAACTTTTCAGAGGGATAAACTCATTAATAAACAGCAGAATAGCAGCACATTAAACTAAAATAATACGGTTGTAAAGAAAATGACGCAATAACAGTTGGAAGTAACTCAAACAGTATTAACACAACTGCTTTCTATCAGTACATTCAGTACCAGTTTAACATTAGTGCGAACTGGCCACCTGAGTTACACCGAAGCCAAAAGAGCGAATACAATCCAATTACTGGCATGTGAAGTCAACGTTCTTAAATAAATATTCCTAACAATATTTGTACTGAAAACGTACGTACAGTAAATGACGTGACAAAAAGGTGTTATCGATCGACAAAGATAACCAGATATGAGTTGATAAGTTTTGTTTTACTGTTAAATAGCAATAACAACCTTGGATAGTACTAGACAACTTGGTGGCTGTCTCGGGATCACAGTGTTAAAAATAAAAAAATAAAATGTGGTAAGTTGTGTCATAAAATTATATTTTTGGTGATAAAAAATATGTTTCTGCACAATGGAAAATAATGAACGTGTGATATTATTATTTTATAATTCTTGTGTAAAATAATGATATCATTAGTCAGTAAGGTTTTTTACGACACGCATTTTTTTTATACCAACTTAAACATTTTGTACGTATTTCGTGTTTAATTCTAGAAATTTAATTATGGTCATTAATTTCTGATGTTGAAATAAATGAATTAATTTGGAATTTTACTTATAATATTTTTATAGGTTACAACTTTTGTTAAATTAAAATGTCTTCATACAATCCGTTTAAGAAATTCTTCTCTTTGTCTCTTAGATATCAATACATCATTGTCGAATATTTCCCAATAGGTGATGCAAAACATTATTGACCAAGGGCATTGCAATCGGAAGCACGTATTGTTAGAAATAGCATTTTTTTATGGTATATGTTGCAAACGAGCAGACGTATCACCTGATGGTAAGCGATTACCGCCGCTCATGGACACCCGCAACACCAGAGGCGTCACAAGTGCGTTGCCGACCTTTGTATTTGTGCCGAGTTGGGGTATGGGCCTCCGGTATCCTCACTCACTCGGTGAAACACAGCGCAAGCGCTATTTCACACCGGTTTTTTGTGAGGCCGTGGTATTACTCCGGTCGAGCCGGCCCATTCATGCCGAAGCGTGGCTCTCCCACGGTAACATAGCATAATAGCATATTGGCACTTAAGATAATATATCATTATTTGACACGCATTTTTGGTTGCACTTGATAACATAAACAGTGATTTGTAAAATGAAGATCTCGATTTAATATCGGCATTTTGATAAAACGCTATTTCCACTTAGCAGTCAAACTCAAGATAGAAGTATCTAGAAATTCACAGATTATTACTATTTCAGTTTTGTATTATACTGGTAACTAGCCGAGCCCGCGGTGCTACCCGCGGTTATTGTTGTACCTTTACAACCGTGGATCACACCGCGGGGCAAAGCTTGTCTAAAAAAAGAAGCCTAAGTTACTCCTTATTACATCAGCTAGATACCTGTGAAAGTCCAGTCAAAATCGGTCCAACCGTTCCAGATATTAGCCGGAACAAACACACAGACAGACAAAAATTTAAAAAATATATATTTTGGTATATATGTACCGTGTTTACATACACGGGCATTTAATAAAAAGCGGCTATTTTAAATATTACAGACACTCCAATTGTATTTATTTGTATAGATTCCTTTGTGAGTGTATATTCGTTAGTAGAAACAAAATATTGTTCATTGTTATACCACAAACGACTTGAGGAAAATTTCCAAGATTCAACGACACGTATTGCTTTCAATGTCATTTAGTTGCCTTGCTCAAATGAGCCACTCCATACTAAATGGGCTTGTTTTGCAATCTGTGACTCACTGATAAGAGTGGCTTGATAATATTGAACAATAGATTTTTCAAATCAATCACTGAAGTACGATTAGCTGTTGCAGTTTCCTTACCAATTTTCTGAAGAACGTCTACCAATTATATACAAGTAAGGATAACTCTTAACAATAGGACATTACATTAAGTACAAGAATTTGTCCGCGGCTTCGCGTTTATGTTAGTTATCGCGATAGAATACTTTCTTCTAGACTACTGCCCATGTCCTTTCTCAGGAATCAAAGTATCTTCATTTTTCGATGCAATGGTTAAGCCGTGAATGCGTGACAGGTACATAGAGTTATTATCGAATTTCTAATAATAGTATAGATAGGAAAGTATGTCCTATCTAAAAACACAATGACTGTTTTTTAGAGATTACAAATATTTCCAATTCTAACAGCTAGATTCAGCGCCTGCTGGTAAACTACCTGATAGATTAATGTCAACTTATCTGCCAAATAGGTACAGATTTCGGTTTTACGAGTCTTGGATAGATATGTGTCAGTCATTCATTTATTTATCTAGAAAGTAGTGTTATTACTAGATAACTATTCGAAATTTTAACAGGGACTAGTGAAACTTGTTCTAATTATCACACTAATGTTAATATATAAATATACATATACAGTAAACACACACTGTTTAAGCTAAATGTATAACAAGTACTAAACAATGGTTAAACAACGGTTCGGTTGTCTGCCATGAAGTTGGTGAAAGTATTCATTAAGAATATATACGTATATTTTGACGAGAATTTATGACAATAAGTCTAAAACTTGAATCTAAAGTTGTCCAAGTAGAAACTATAATAATGAGAATTTAATGTGATTAATTTAATGGACCAAGTGCACGTTATCAACCGTAATGGACATCGTAATTAAATTGTTCTGTTTACACTTAAAAAGTCCTAAGTTGACAGTTTATTTATCAATTTATCATCGTCATCAATGGTCTTTGATCATCCATTTTCAGATCTAGGGCATAGCCTTAAGTAGAACTTTAGAAAGGATATTACTTTTTGATTTGATTTCGTTTATCAATAGGAATACATATTTACAGATCATGAAATGTATTGGTTTCATCACCTTGCTGTTTGACTAACTCATGTTTTCTCTGTAATTTAGTGTTTGTAAATTTTTAGAATTATTTATTGTTACGAGCTGGTAGCTCCATTAAAATTTCATGATTTTGTAAATATTTAGATGTTCTTATGAGTCAGTTCATATTTGTATTTTAATTATGTTTTTAGGTAATTTGAAAAATTTGAATAACTATTTTTGTTTTGTTTTTTTTAACGTAATCTAGTTACCCTATGATAATAAAAAAGGATAGAGGATCACAAGCAAACAGTAAGTGTATAGAATCGTCTGTGTTATGATTTACAAAGAGCAGCAGCCATCCGGGTCTGGGCAGTGGAAAACTACCTGAATGATTAGAATTCTATGTTTACTTGATTATAATGATCTTATACCTTTAGTATTTAAACAATATTTTTTTCGACACATTCGTTGTCGGGGTAACAAAATAGATATATATTATGTTTTAATTGAATCTACTAATAGAGGGATTGAAGTAAAAATTTACGGGAGCAAATCTGACGACGCAGCTAGTAGTGTGTTAGCACAGCACTAATGTGCCGTATCATATGTGTATATTTTATAGTTCTTATCACACATTAAACGATGTCTAAACAGCAATGGCCAGTACAATAGTCTTTAAAAATTTTATCCAGTACCTTGGCTGGTAATATAAAACGGCCGAACTTTTTTGTTGTCCACCCACAGAACACAATTGACGTCATTCGAAGCGTTTTTACTGAATTTATCTTTTTGATTTATCGTTGTACTGAAAGTGGAATAATATTCCATATCAATTCATTTTCGGGATCGTTTGAAGGCTATATTATATACTGAAATGATCAGATAAAACTGAGCTGTTATTAGGTAAAAACTAATAATTTTCTTTTATGAATAAAATATTCTAAGGTGGTTGCCTACACAAAGTTGATATGACACACCTTTTTTTCATAACTATGATATAGAGATGGTATTTAGTATCGTTTAGAGAACTCATTATTCATTCCGTGTGCCTCATATACCTATAAACTGCTTCCCAAGTCAATATCAAGTTGTTATGAAAGTGTAACTTTGAGAGTGGGGAATTCATACAAATACCGCGCAGCGTTTGCACGGTCACGCAATTACCTAGTTCTAGTTTATAACCTTTGAACATGTTAAACAGTTCAATGAACTTAACGTCACCAAACTTAAAACATTATAGCGTGAAATTTAATCGTAAAATTATTTGTAACATATACCACGTTAAACCCTTAAATTGGGGCAAATGAGTAACTGAATCAGGTTATGTGTATAACTATCGAAACCCAATGGTGCAGATGCATGTCAATAGGTCATAGTGTGTGTCACCACGTTGCATTATCTGCATTTGCAATAAGTTTTGTGACCAACACTTAAATTATGCTAATGTTTTCCATCAGGCAGATTAGAATGACTTTAGCAGGCTCATATATAAAAAAAAACATGTGGCGAACAATGGAGTGTCGACGTAAGCGCTGGAAAACCGAACGTTGTCCGCGCGCGACGAAGTTAGCCGATGATTCACGATCGACGACACGACGAGTGGTGCGCGCGAACGCGCGCGCACCTCCACAGACATACTTATATATTTCTAAATGCATACTTCATAGAACACACACAATGCACACAAGACACATAATAAATGATCGATATAATGACTTCTTCTGAGAGGAAATCTTAGATGCTTCTAAAATGTAAATGCTTCAATTGGGTCTCCGTCTCGCACTCACCAATGAAACACGAAAGCACGAATGTGGTCATTTTAGGTTCGTCTTCTGTGAGAGGGTAGTACCGCCCCCGTCGAGTTCATCAGTAGTCTGGTTGTACAGACTCTGTGTGAGTCCATGCAGACCGAAGCCTGGGATCAGATGGCCATGTGTGAGATGTGTGAAACAAAGATTCAGAATAAAATGTTAGTGTATAATTCAAATATTTGTTTTCCTTTTCAGTTGTGTGTGTAACCTGTTGTGCAAACTCATCAGTTTGGCGGTGTCGATCCTGTTTATTATTGCAGTAGTATTGCTAATATTATGGGGAGTTGGAGTCATATTTGGTAAGTGTAAATAAGAAAACGTTCTTTTTATTCCGCAATTTGAATATAAGTGATAAAAAGTTTGAGTTTCACCTTAAAGAATAGAGATAAGCGCCACTAGAACTATAACTAAGCTAGAGCTAAGTTAGACAAGGGATAAACTAATAATCAAGAGCTGTTAATAGCAGAGTAGAACACAAGCTATATAAAAATAAAATAAAATAGTGAAAGGGAATATTGTCATATCTTCATATTTTCTTAAATTATTCATGTACAGTCACAAAAATGTTCGTTAATTATATTTCTGATACCCAGCCAAAGTATTGTTTAACAAAAAATATATATAAATTAACTATTACATTATCATCATCATCAACAACCCATAACGTCCCACTGCTGAGTTCGGGTCTCCTCTCAGGAGAGGGTTAAGGCCATACGTCCCCACGCTGGCCGAGTGCGAGTTGGGGACTGGCAAGACTACGTTGTGGCTACGTAATCTTGCTGTTGGATGTTTTTGAGCGGCCCAAAGGCCTCTAACTAAACTTCACGATTGTTATCTTAACATAACAACCGGGACCGACTGCTTAACGTGACTTCCGAATCACAGAGACGCTCATGGTATTATGCCACCAGCGGTCACCCATCCAGGTACTGACCACGCCATCCTTACTTACCCTCGGTGATTGTTTCTAATCACCGAGTGCAACTGGGTTATGAACGGTTTACATAAGTGATCATTATTGTTGTTTAATATAGGTTAAGCACTAAGTAATGCAGAATTGATATTTTTTTAAATATTCCGTGATACTTTAATTTTAGACTCTGGAAACTAAATGAGACCTATTTTGTTTCAGGAACTGATGAAGAAAAGCCAACTACATTATTAGGCAATAACTATGAGTACTCTCATAAAAAGTTAATTTAATATTAGGTTATAGTATGAATATGCATAATAGCATAATGAAAAATGAAAAAATAACTACACTCAGAAAAAACACAAATAAGCTACCAATATAAATATTTTGTACAATAAAATTTTATCTCATTTAAGTTAACTAAGACTAAACTAAATTGTGACCATGGTTCAGTAAACGACCTTTTAAATGTGAACTAAATAATATTTTTGAATATGTACATAATAATACACATAATAGAGTAACCTAGTCCACAATGTGCTATTATAACACGTAATCACTATTCATTCAAAATACTTATCTATACAACTAAATAAAATTGGAGTGTCTGTTTGTGATATTAAAATAACCGCTTTTTACTAAATGTATATGTATGTATACACAGTACATATACCAAAACTGTAGTAAAAAAAAGTTGTCTGTCTGTCTGTCCGTTTGTTCCGGGTAATCTCTGGAACGGCTGGACGGATTTTGACGGGACTTTCACTGGCAGGTAGCTGATGATCCGGGGAGTAACTTAGGCTACTTTTTTTAGAATAACTTTGTCGCGCGGCGTTACTCGCGGTACAACAATAACCGCGGGTAACGCCGCGGGGTTCAGCTAGTGTCAAATAAAAATCGCCAACACCACTTTTGCTAAACACACGCAAAACTCGCACATTAATAACGGTAACAATTGAACACGAAAACTTACCTAGTAGCTAGTAAGTATGATATCACCCTTAGTACTAATACGAGTTAAACTTAGTTGTGCTTAAAAGGTCTTAAGTCTTTTAATTGTCAGGTGGCTCTATTCACAATAAAAAAAAATGCTTTATTGGACACCATTGTGACCATATTGTGACACTGGTCACTGACCAATCATAGTTTTAATTGAATTCTAATTTATTACCTGCTTTTAAATTGAAGTGATTGTTATATCTTGTTTCTCACAACGTTTTCTCTTAGAAATGTACACTGCACAGTCATATTATGTACGAATTAAAAATAAGTTAAGGTGTACTTACTATTTTTTCAATCATAACTGAGCACATGTAGTATTTAGATGTAAATATAATTTTATTTATATACGTTTAGTTATAAGTTTTCCTTACACGCTACTAAGACATGCACGCTTATATCTGTAAGTAGCGGCCAAAGATTTTGTATCTTCGTACTTTAATGTGTCGAATCCAAGACGTATTAAAAAGTACAATCTTTCATTTTCGTATTTTTATTGCATCAATATTAATATTTCTTCATCTTCTTATTATAAAAAATCATTGCTGTTTATTTGTCTCCATAAAACTCATGTTCATGATGAGCGCTCAACGCGCGTTTTGCTAACGCGCGTTTACAACTACATGTAATTTCATTCTAGGAATAGACATCATGCTAACGCGCGTTTCAAAAATGACTGACAAGTGAGTACTTGTGATTTTTTTAAAGTCACATGTCAACGACAGTGATGGCAATCATCATCATCATCTTAGCCAAATGACGTTCACTGCTGGATAAAGACCTCCACCAGGGGTCTCAATAAAAACCGGTCCTGTGCTGCCTGTATCCAACAAATTCCCGCAACCTTCACTATTGCCCGGGAAATTCCTAATCTTAAGTGACAAAGGCAGGTGGGCGGGGCACGAAACTCGCTGAAACGATTAGCGATGAGGCCATAAAGTGTTTGAGTGGCGAACGCGTACCGAAAAAGGCAGCGTCGGTTGGTTTGGTTGTCCCTCCACAAGGTGGTCCGCCGATCTAGTGAAGGCCATGGGAAATCATTGGATCCTCGTCCAGTCTAATTACCATCTAAATGTTCTAGTTTTGTGTATTGTGGGACTATGGTCACTGGCTTTGGCAAGACTCCTTAGGTAGCCATTGAAACCGATGGTTCGTAACTAGTTACGAAGAAGAAAAAGTGGTCTATGTACAAAACCAGTCACCTAAGCCAAATTGCATTCTCATGTATTATATTTATTGGTTAATGGTTTGTTTTAACGTGACTTAGTGTTTAGAGACGTTATTCCCATATATTTGTTTCTTTTCTATTAACGTTTACATTTGTAGAATGCAATTTGGCTCGATTCAGGAATTTAGTTTCTTTTTACGAAACCTAGATGCAAGGAAGTAAACGCTGTTCTATGTTATTGCACTTTGGTATACAAGCTTATGACTCACAAAATCCTGGCCAATTATAATTATTAACTTGACAATGTCATATAAGGCCTACCTATCTATGTGCCGAAGTTGGTGATAATTTAAATGCAAGGCAAAACAGAAACACACTACAGCGCCATCTACTGAAAACACGTCGAACTACGAAGTAACGAAGGAAACGAAGAAACGACCAATCCTCAATGGTGCAATATAATGTCTCGCGTTGATTATGAGCAGTGGCCCACCAGTCATGATCACTTTGCCTGGTTGGAGGATCCTAGTTTTGTGTTGGAGGGACATCACACCCGTTTTTCCACAAACGTCATGAAGCACCAATATGAAAGCGTACTCAAATTAAATATTTTGACTAAAAATATAAACCTGCTTTTCAGAATACCATCTAACATCCTAATATCATTTCGTATAAAGTTTAATGCAAAACCAAATAAGTACCTATGTAAACCTACCCTATTAAATCCTTTAATCATTTCTCGTTCATACTAAACATAGTACAGTACTACCAATTACATCCTTTCTTAACATTATGAATTATATTAGGGTAGGCATGAGAAATGACTAGCCCATAGTGTTATTTGTCTTGCTATATTTTAAGCATGCTTTTAACACTCTAGATTTCGACGCACTACTACTTACACGTTCCTAGTCAATTTCATAGTAACTATGAACCTTAATTTCTATTATCAAAATACTCATTTTTTTGTCGTCATATATATAATATTTACATAAACTCCTCTAATCCTAACTATCTATATGAACCTTTTTTTCACTGAAAAAATTCTCGGCAATCACTATCTGTCATTAACATCAACATTTTCTCTATACTAATCATATATATAAAATTCTCGTGTCACAGTGTTAGTTACTATACTCCTCCAAAACGGCTTGACCGATTTTTATGACATTTTATATCCATATTCAGTAGATCTGAGACTCGGCCAACATCTATTTTTCATACCCTTAAATGTTTTTTTTTACGGCAAAACAATGTTTGCCGGGGCAGCTAATAAATGTGTATAATTGTTCGTTTTTAATGAAAAACATAACTTCAATAGGATAATGTATTGTGTCGCAGGAGACTTTACAAACGTACACAACAAAGAACACCCAGACTCAACAATAACTTGGACCAATGCGCAGCTTTTATACGTGTGTTTTAAAGAAATAGAAATATGCCATACGACAGACCTTTATACAAAAAGGACATTAATAATCTAAGACAAAAAGTCAATTTTCGTTTACTACATTACAAATTTTCTTTAATGGTGCTCAATAAAAAAATAATGTACCTTATTTTTTGATATTTATTTGTCGCAAACGAAAATCAATACGCACCTCTTATTGTTTTGATTGCGAAAGTTTCCCTAGGGCTTGTAGTTAGTCTTGGATGATATTAGGTTTATTAACAGTACCATCGGAGATTTTTCATTGTAAACAACATTAATACTATCCATACCGGTACCGATACATACTGTTTTTTTTTATATTCCATCGATACTATTGATACCGGAAACGGTTAATAGCATTTCCTGATTCATATTGATACCGTCTAACAAGGAACGGCTACTAAGGTAAAGTAATAATAATAAAATATAAGCCATAAATAGATATTTTACATCGATACGTTATTATGAAAAAAATCGAGACATTAAAAAAAAAAAAAAAAGTGTTTAAATTTAGTCCACGAGATTTTCGATATGTGGGAAGCGCATTCATTGTATCGATAATGATTGCTTTGCTGAGAGCCTCGAATAGAATGTTCTGGGGATCATTTTAGGTAACTGAGTGAAGGGATTAACGCAGCAAGCAGTATTTTTCGATACGGCACGTGTTGTAAGAAGGTATGAAGGAAGGTCTCAGCCGGTAGCTGACTCGATGGGCTTGAAACACTTCTTCTTTAAAAGCAATTTTTCAATTTTAACGACAGAATAATTGCAAACTGAACAATACTCTTTTTCTAAAACACTGCTAAGTAAATCAATTTACGTAATTCTGCACATGTAGGAGTCCCGGAGGATTGTACATTTTCAGTTTCACAAATATACATTTTCTGTTTCATAAATACGAGTATTTAGAGATTGAAAACCTTAATACTAACCTATTATTGTATAGTGCATAGTCATATTATGTACGAATTAAAAATAAGACAAGGTATACTTACTATTCTTTAAATCATAACTGAACACATGTAGTATTTAGATGTAAATATAATTTTATTTATATACGTTTAGTATATAAGTTTTCCTTACACGCTACTAAGACATGCACGCTTATATCTGTAAGTAGCGGCCAAAGATTTTGTATCTTCGTACTTTAATGGTGTCGAATCCAAGACGTATTAAAAAGTACAATCTTTCATTTTCGTATTTTATTGCATCAATATTACTATTTCTTCATCATCTTATCTTCCTTTTATAAAAAATCATTGCTGTTCATTTGTCTCCATAAAACTCCAGAACGAGGCTGTGCCGATTAAGGCCATGTTCAGATGATGAGCGCTCAACGCGCGTTTTGCTAACGCGCGCTTACATCTACATGTAATTTCATTCTAGGAATACACATCATGCTAACGCGCGTTTTAAAAATGTGACTTTTGTAACGTCATATATCAACGACAGTGATGGCAATCATCATCATCATCATCGCCAAATGACGTTCACTGCTGGATATAGACCTCCACCAGGGTTTTCCATAAATGCCGGTCCTGTGCTGCCTGTATCCAACAAATTCCCGCAACCTTCACTATTGCCCGGGAAATTCCTAATCTTAAGTGACAAAGGCAGGTGGGCGGGGCACGAAACTCGCTGAAACGATTAGAGATGAGGCCATAAAGTGTTTGAGTGGCGAACGCGTACCGAAAAAGGCAGCGTTGGTTGGTTTGGTTGTCCCTCCACAAGGTGGTCCGCCGATCTAGTGAAGGCCATGGGAAATCATTGGATCCTCGTCCAGTCTAATTACCATCTAAATGTTCTAGTTTTGTGTATTGTGGGACTATGGTCACTAGCTTTGGCAAGATCCCTTAGGTAGCCATTGAAACCGATGGTTCGTAACTAGTTACAAAAAAGAAAAAGTGGTCTATGTACAAAACCAGTCACCTAAGCCAAATAGCATTCTCATGTATTATATTTATTGGTTAATGTTTTGTTTTAACGTGACTTAGTGTTTAGAGACGTTATTCCCATGTATTTGTTTCTTTTCTATTAACGTTTACATTTGTAGAATGCAATTTGGCTGGGATGCAGGAATTCAGTTTCTTTTTGCGAAACGTAGATGCAAGGAAGTAAACGCTGTTCTATGTTATTGCACTTTGGTATACAAGCTTATGACTCACAAAATACTGGCCAATTATAATTATTAACTTGACAATGTCATATAAGGCCTACCTATCTATGTGCCGAAGTTGGTGATAATTTAAATGCAAGGCAAAACAGAAACACACTACAGCGCCATCTACTGAAAATACGTCGAACTACGAAGTAATGAAGGAAACGAAGAAACGACCAATCCTCAATCGTGCAATATAATTTCTCGCGCTGATTATGATTATGGGCAGTGGCCCGCCAGTCATGATCACTTCGCCTGGCCGGATGATCCTACCTTTGGGTTAGAGGGACATCACACCCGTTCTTCCACAAACGTCATGAAGCACCAATATGAAAGCGTACTCAAATTAAATATTTTGACTAAAAATATAAACCTGATTTTCAGAATACCATCTAACATCCTAATATCATTTCGTATAAAGTTTAATGCAAAACCAAATAAGTAGGTATGTAAACCTGCCCTATCCTTTAAAGTTTACAGTGCTATGTTCATACTAAACATAGTACAGTACCACCAAATACATCCTTTCTTAACATTATAAATTACATTAGGGTACGAGCACATTAGGGTAGGGCACGAGAAATGACTAGCCCATAGTGTTATTTGTCTTGCTATATTTTCCTAGTCGGTTTCATAGTAACTATGAACCTTAATTTCTATTATCAAAATGCTCATATTCTTGTCGTCATATAAATAACTAGCTGTCCCGGCAAACGTTGTTTTGCCATAACTACTAATAAATTAAAAATTAATTAAAAAAACATTGTCCAGCGGACAAAATTGTGAATCTAAACCATTCCCAGATCCCCTTGAACACACACAAAAAATTTCATCAAAATCGGTCCAGTCGTTTGAGAGTAGTTCAGTGACATACACACTCGCAGAAGAATTATATATATAAAGATATTTACATCAATTCCTCTAATACTAACTATCTTTATGAACCTTTTTTTACACCGAAAAAATTCTCGGCAATCACTATCTGTCATTAACATCAACATTTTCTCTATACTAATCATATATATAAAATTCTCGTGTCACAGTGTTAGTTACTATACTCCTCCAAAACGGCTTGACCGATTTTTATGACATTTTATATCCATATTCAGTAGATCTGAGACTCGGCCAACATCTATTTTTCATACCCTTAAATGTTTTTTTTTTACGGCAAAACAACGTTTGCCGGGGCAGCTAATAAATATGTATAATTGTTCGTTTTTAATGAAAAACATAACTTCAATAGGATAATGTATTGTGTCGCAGGAGACTTTACAAACGTACACAACAAAGAACACCCAGACTCAACAATAACTTGGACCAATGCGCAGCTTTTATACGTGTGTTTTAAAGAAATAGAAATATGCCATACGACAGACCTTTATACAAAAAGGACATTAATAATCTAAGACAAAAAGTCAATTTTCGTTTACTACATTACAAATTTTCTTTAATGATGCTCAATAAAAAAATAATGTTTCTTATTTTTTGATATTTATTTGTCGCAAACGAAAATCAATACGCACCTCTTATTGTTTTGATTGCGAAAGTTTCCCTAGGGCTTGTTAGTTAGTCTTGGATGAAATAGTACCATCGGAGATTTTTCATTGTAAACAACATTAATACTATCCATACCGCTACTGATACATACTGTTTTTTTTTTATATTCCATCGATACTATTGATACCGGAAACGGTTAATAGCATTTCCTGATTCATATTGATACCGTCTAACAGGGAACGGCTAGAAGTATTTAACTTTATGCTGATTCTATCGATACTAAGCTAAAGTAATAAAATATAAGCCATAAATAGATATTTTACATCGATACGTTATTATGAAAAAAATCGAGACATTAAAAAAAAATAAAAATAAAGTGTTTAAATTTAGTCCACGAGATTTTCGATATGTGGGAAGCGCATTCATTGTATCGATAATGATTGCTTTGCTGAGAGCCTCGAATATAATGTTCTGGGGATCATTTTAGGTAACTGAGTGAAGGGATTAACGCAGCAAGCAGTATTTTTCGATACGGCACGTATTGTAAGAAGGTATGAAGGAAGGGCTCAGCCGGTAGCTGACTCGATGGGCTTGAAACACTTCTTCTTTAAAAGCAATTTTTCAATTTTAACGACAGAATAATTGCAAACTGAACAATACTCTTTTTCTAAAACACTGCTAAGTAAATCAATTTACGTAATTCTGCACATGTAGGACTCCCGGAGGTTTGTACATTTTCAGTTTCACAAATATACATTTTCTGTTTCATAAATACGAGTATTTAGGGATTGAAAACCTTAATACTAACCTATTATTGATAGAGAACGTGACTGTTGACAGTTGTACTCGCTTTTTGGATCAGACTGACTGTAGCACAAAATAGGTATGTGAAAGGGCTTTTACTGTGATATTTTTTTTATTTTTTTTATTTTTTTTACGATCAAGCTACCAAAATGACTCTACTCTGCCTGATGGAAAGCATAAGTAGAATCCAAAATGGCAGTGAGTTCCATGTTTTAATCGCTCGGCACAAGAAAGAAGAACCGAAATGAACATATTCATTTAAGTTTCTTCATCTGGATTCATCAATTCATTTGTTCTTCGTCTAGATCGTAGACACAATACATACTTAGAAAATGCTAAAATAAAATGCTGCAAAAAAACTGTAGATATACCATTCTAACTTTGGTCCGACTCATGAATCGAACTCGAGACCTCTTGCACTGCAGTCGCATATGCTACCTCTGCGCCACAGAGGCAGTCAAATGTAGAAGTGCTTTCCATCAGGCAGAGTAGAGTCATTATGGTAGGGTCAAACATAAAAAAAAAAAAAAGTAAAAATGATGAAATTAAAACACATTTTTTTAAGATTGTACTTTTTAATACGTCTTAGTTTGGACACATAAAAGTACGAAGATACAAAGTCTTTGGCCGCTACTTACAGATATAAGCTTGCATGTCTTAGTAGCGTTTACAGAAAACTTATGACATAAATTTTATAAATAAAACTTATATTAAAAAACTTAATACAATACTATATTTGCCTAATTACAATTAAAAGGAAAGGACGTACACTGAATGACCCAAATTAATTCAAAACTATATACAACCTCAATACTATAATTATTTTAAAAAGGAAGTCAAAATACATTTTTACT
Organism: Spilosoma lubricipeda; assembly: GCA_905220595.1. Taxonomy (NCBI): domain Eukaryota; kingdom Metazoa; phylum Arthropoda; class Insecta; order Lepidoptera; family Erebidae; genus Spilosoma; species Spilosoma lubricipeda. Next base: position 8,276,506 of record HG992285.1, on the reverse strand, counting down.
AACAATCATTCCGGTACTTAAAACAAATAACAAATAGGGCTTAACAAAATATAATGTCGTCGTGTTTAGTAATGCTTTGCATCTTGTTTAGAATCTAAAATACCTAAGGCTTATGTATTTTATAAGGTCCGGACAGTGCCTTTCAATTAGTGGTAAAATTTGATTGAGCAACTGAGTCCAATTGAAACGATTTAAATCAGCTCGAACCCGCTTTGCTGTATACTATTGAAGTTAAGTCCTATTAGCTCATCAATTTCAAGATATACATTTTCCTTGATATTTCAAATAAAACGTTTGGAACAGTAATTTGAACTAACTTAAAATTTACTTCTTAGATTTAGTTATCTAAGTTACAATATCTACTTTCGACTATGTGGTTATTGATCTGAATATGGACTATTTTTAACAAACTTTTTACTAACTTGCAATATATGTATGTATGTTAGGATGTAATTTTGCAACTCAATTTTGAAGCTGATATCTTCATCCGACTTTGTTGAAATTTCGCAAGCATAATACAGCGTGACAATGCAATATTATGATGACATGGAGCTGATTTGATGTTAGAGCTGAAAGGTGTGGATAGGAACTTTGTAAAGACACGTCGCAACACCATCAAGTTTGGACTCGTTTGATTCGTCTTGACGAGTACTTTATAAGGATGGAATGCCCTTTTTTTTATAAAAGCTTATTTTTAAAAATGTTTTTACTTTAATTTATTATCTTATATATTTATATATATAATATATTATTATGGTTACAAATACAGTATGTAAGTCACACTTAAGCAACCAATTTTGAACTCTTTCACAATTTGTTTTGGTAATAGAAAGTTGTTGACATAGCTCAGTTCCTTTGTTGTTTTGAGGTAATCATCGTCATTTTTGCAGCAAGGAGTTCACACTCGTACTAATATTAAATTAATTTGTGATGACTGTACCCGTAGTTATTACTCAATACACTAGCTTGCGTTGTAGTAGTGGTTTCCGCTGTTTCATCATCAGTTCCTGAAATAATATTTACATTTTGTTTTGTTTTAGAGAATTTAATTATTGTACGCAAATCATGCTTCGGTTATACCAGGCTTAACCGGATTGCCACCGGGGCCTGACAGAAAACCGGTTTTAGTACTTTTTGACATATGAGTGACGTAATTCTAAACCCTCCCCTCCTCTTGATCGGGGGGGGGGGAAGGGACTAAAAGGATATAACGCACTTATAAATTCAAAGTTGAAGGTGTGAATGAGTGACCGTTGTCATCTAATATCACGTGCCTCATCTACTCGTAAACCATATATAATTTGTAATCAAATCTGATTAGTTTTAATGCCACAATTTTCGATTAACTTTTAGTTCTATTTATCAAGAAAATTCTTTTTACAAATAATTTCTTATTACGAATATTAAACTTACCAAATATGACTCCGACTCCCCATAATATTAGCAAGATTACTGCTACTACAAATAGTATCGATACCGCCAAACTGATGAGCTTGCACAAGAGGTTGCACACACAACAGCTACTGAAAAAGATAACATATGTAAAATAACCGTTTTTTACTAAATGCATATGTATATACGGTATACACGGTACATATACCAAAAATGTAGTTAAAAAAATTTTGTCTGTCTGTCTGTCTGTTTGTTCCGGGTAATTTCTGGAACGGCTGGACCGATTTTGACGGGACTTTCACTAGGTGGGCTGGTAGTTTCGGCAGGTAGCTGATGATTTGAGGAGTAACTTAGGCTACTTTTTTTAGACTAACTTTGTCCCGTGGCGTTACTCGCGGTACAACAATAACCGCGGGTAACACCGCGGGGTTCAGCTAGTTGATGATAAAATAAAACCATACTCTGGATATTTAACTTTTTGTTTCCTACAATTCATTAAAATCTTTAAATGACTACATGCAGCAAAATGTCGTTAAAACCACGTTCTCGTTGCTATATGATTTCATAAACAACGATAATTTTTCTAAATAATTATTTCATTACTATTTAGATTATTTAAAATGCCTGCTGATTAGGTCTGATAGGTAAACTTAACTTGTTCTTATTGTTCTTTTAACGTGTGTGCAATGAATAATTAAAAAGTACATTACAAGCCGAAATGTTTAATTTTTGAATGACTTTCATTAAACTGATTCACTTTTTCAGAAAACTTATCTATACTTCTATACTAACTAATATATAAAGCTAAAGAATTTGTTTATTTGTTTGAACGCGCTAATCTCAGGTACCGCTGGTTCGATTTAGAAAAATCTTTCAGTATTGGATATTACATTTATCGAGGAAGGCTATAGGCTACATATCATCACGCTAAGACCAATAGGAGTGGAGCACCAATGAAGAATGTATGAAAACGAGGTAAAACTATCATGCTACGGGCAAACGAGGTTGCGTGGGTCAGCTACGGGGGTTACGGGGAGTCACAAATGTCAAAATAACCTTGTGATAAGGACGATCGACCCATGTCGTGCGGCGTTCCACAGGGGTCTGTCCTAGGACCACTCCTGTTCAACGTGGGATACGACTGGGTCCTTAGAGGTCGTCTCCCCCCCCAGGCTGGGCGTAATTTGTAACGCCGATGACACATTGGTCACGGCCCGGGGGGCGAACTTCCAGGAGGCGGCGCGCCTGGCCCCCATTGGTGTTTCTCTGGTGGTCGGGCGCATCGAGGCGCTGGGCTTGCGGGTGGCCCTGGATAAAACGGAGGCCCTGTTATTTCATGGGCACCGTCGTGGGCCGTCCCCTGGCGCCTCCATAGTGGTCAACTCGGTCCTCGTACCGGTTCGGGCCCAGATGAGGTATCTGGGCCTGATCCTCGACGGTAGGTGGCTCTTTCGACGAGCACTTCTGACAGCTTGGTCCGAAGCTGGTCGCCGCTGCCTCTGCCCTTGGGCGACTTTTGCTCAATTTGGGCGGAGTCAGCGTCGCAACGCGACACCTCTACACGGGGGTTGTCCGGTCGATGTCGCTGTATGGGGCACCGGTGTGGGTGGCGGCTCTGGCTACCCTCAATAAGGCCCACCTTTGGTGGCCTCAGAGGGTGTAGGCGGTCAGAGCCATCCGCGGATACCGCACGGTGTCGACCGAGGCGGCGTGCGCCTTGGCCGGAACACCTCCGTGGGATTTGGAGGTGGAAGTGCTCGCCGAAGTTTATCGACGGGTGGCTAGATGGTCGTTCCGGCTGATGACTCCACGCGCTGGCTTTGCCGCCGTGGAGGCTCTCCAGCCGGTCATCCTCGAGTGGGCAGGGCGGCAGCACGGGACCCTTTCCTTCCGACTGACGCAGCTTCTTTCCGGGCACGGATGCTTCGGAAAGTACCTGCACTCGGTCGCCAGGAGGGAATTGAGTCTCGCCTGCCACCACTGCGACTGCAGTGAGGACTCGGCCCAGCACACGCTGGCGATTTGCCCCGCATGGGCGTCGCAGCGACGGGCCCTCACTGCAGTCATCGGAGGAGATCTCTCGCTACGGGCCATCATACGCTCCATGGCCGGTAGCAACAGCAGTTTTACCGCGGTCGCAGCCTTCTGCGAAGACGTAATTTCGCAGAAGGAGGCGGCGGAGAAGGCCCGAGAGGACGATGTCCACTCGGACATCGTCCTCTCGGGATAATAGTGACAACGTGTCTGTCTATAACCGGTGTAAATATTTTTTATTGTATGAACGTGCTCTACTCTGCCTGATGCATTAAGCAATTTACAATAATATCCTACCAACCCGCTATCGCCTGATTTTCTTAATAATATGTAAAAGAAAAACGTTTAATTGTAACTCAAGAATGGTTGTAGAGATTTTTACAATGTTAGGCATTTTGAATTTACTCTGATCTGAATAGCTGAATAACTACTATCATATTTAAAGCAGTAAGAAGATTTTTTATACATTTTGCATGAAATTTAATTAAGAGCTATGAGTAAATATGCTGATGAAACTACGGGTAACTACTATCTAGTATGAGTATAGAACTTTCAAACGATCTAGAATTCCGATTTTCGCATTTTCAGTTACAAGGACAAATCAGAATAGTCCGAGATACGGTACGATAAATATAAATATATCTATTATTCCCTATCTGATATTCATTGATTACAGAGATTATATATTACATGAATAGGTAAGTATACTGATAAATCGTGAATGTTGTGTCAACTATATCGTATGATTTAGCTTGGTAATTTACTTGGTTTATTACTTTATTTAAATTAGAATTCTTAGGTAACTACTACGCATTAAAGTCATTGTCAAGTAAATTATTGTCAACAATATTTGAGTTAGATTAACATGCAGAGATAAATTTTCTATCTAATGAGTCTTTGATTTAATTTGTCGTCAAATATAATACATTTGAACTATTATGTCTATAACTATAATGTGATTAGCTAATTGTAACATGCTTCAAGTGGTGAGAAATACGGGATGGAAATATTGTGCAAAGTTGAACAAGACAAGATAGACTGTATGCACTATTAAGATTGAAAACATAAATAAGCATTAAATTTTAATAAAAGATACATAGTTCAAGGTCATTCCTTTTACAAGCAAAAGGCAAGGGTTTATTTCTTTACATAAACAAAGACGTTTATAAAAAGTTACATTAAAATTAATGACTACTATAAAAAAAGTCGCTAATAACTAAATTTGAAACGCTTTCTTTTTGTTTGTTTCTATATTAAAACATTTGAATGAAATGAAAGTAAATTAGAATTTAAATTTGTACATTGTAAATTTAATACATACAGCTTACGAACTTTTTACATAATTATAACACGAAAATAGCAACATGATTTTTTGAATTTTCTTTTATAATCCTACTAATATTATAAACGCGAAAGTTGGTAAGTATGGATGAATGGATGGATGGATGGACGGATGCTTGTTACTCTGTCAAGCAAAAACTACTTAGCAGATTTGGATGAAACCTTAGAGTAATATAGCTTATACATCAGAATAACACAGAGTACTATTTGCCGCGATAACCGACATATACGTGAGCAGAGCCGCGGGCAACAACTAGTATGTATATATTACACACCTTCCTCTTGAATCACTCTATCTGTTGCTGAAAACTGCACTAAAATCCGTTGAGTTGTTTAAAAGATCTAAGCGATCAGACAGCGAAAGCGACATTTTATACTATGTAAAGATGAAACATCACAAAACAATTACTATTGATCAATAATATTCAAATTCTGCACAATAGTTACACAGTGTTGCTTTAGAAAAGGCACCAAAACGAACAGTTTTTAAAACTTACCACATTTTGTTTTTTTTTTTTCAACACTGTGATCCGAAGACAGCTTGTAGAACACTATTATTTAAGGTTGTGGTTGCTATTTAAAAGTGCAACAATACTTATTAGCACGTATCGCGTTATCTTTGTCGATCGATAAACATATTTGACATTTGATTGATAAGAACTAACTTCACCTACGTTTTTTGTACAAATATCTATTGTTCATTTATGAATGTGTGTTGATTTAACATGCTAAAACTTGAGCTATGTGTGTTCTTTCGGTTTCAGTGTAAAGTCCGTCACAGATGTAGCTATAATATATATGTTACAGTTAAATATATTACGAGAGATTTTACAAAGCATTCTTCGAGCGATTACCTACGGAGGCATAATATATTTCTTTCTTTTTAAAAGACAATTCCCGCATTAGGAATATACACCCTGTGTCACGGGGGACTTTACAAACTTACATGAAATGGATACAAAAAGCACCCAGATTTAGAACAACAAATTGTGAATCACACAAAGTGTTGTCGAAGTGTGACAAAGTGACGAGATTAACTTAAGTGGGCATCTCGCACTAATGTTAAACTAGTATGTACTGGATATATAGATTGTGTTAATACTATTTTACATAGTTTCAACTGTAAGTACGTACCTATTTCTCTTTTAAATGTATTAGTTTAGCTTAATGCGTTGTTATTATTTTTGAGTATTGTTCGATACCAAATCATCCATTTGTATATGCTCTTAGTAAATGTAAGTATATGATCGTATGAAGCATAATGTTGTGATGGCAACACTAGGGTTTGTCATGTTTGCTAGTTGAAATGTCATGGCACTCGGATATAGAGTTCTCTGGAAAAAGATCGAAATATTGGCACCGAGCCAAGGTTAATATTGTTTTGTATTTGAGAATTTTTGAAGCCTGAGAAAGGCCTCTCAACACAATAAGTTGGCTCCCGCGTTTGATATTGATTCGGCCGCGAGGTTTGATGGGCTGATTGTTTAAACGAGTGTTTTGTAAACGGTACGTTAGTATCGGCCCTCGTAGGAACGAAGAATTGTGAAAAGGTCTGTTGTAAAAAAGATTGTTTAGCTATATCTACATGGACCCTTAAAGCCTAGTAACGAGGTTTCCTTTCGTCAAGGTATGCAGCCCTGGTGAAAGGACTCAAGTCTATTTATTTACAAAAAGAGGGGAATGTAAATATATGAATTCTGTTATGTCATTTCCAATACATTAAGTATCGTTAATTTATGTTTAACAAATATTTAAGAGTTGATCATTTTTTCCAACGAACACTTTTGCATTATGAGTAAAATTACCTACAGTTTCTTCTTCTTTCCAATATTTGTGCAACATGTTTGTTTTAATTATGTATTTTTTGTAAAAACATAACATCGTAAAACACGTAGGTATATTTTTACAAATTGCTTACATAGGTAAATGTTTATTAACCAATTTATGACCTGAGCATTACAATACTATTACTCTGAATTTATAATATAAGCCTTTATCTGATAAATATGAATTATATACTACTTTACATATTAAAAGAAAAAAATGCACTAAAATACTATTGCTTTTAGCTCAAAACCGCCAGAGTAGTACAAATCAGATACCCACAAATATTTGAATTCTTTATGAGTTTAAAGAATTGTGACAAACAAGTTCTATACAAATTAGTTTTCATAAGGAAATAGAACTAGAATAGTCATTAAAGCTGGACTGCCTGATTGGCTGAATATAAAGAAACAACCATATACTCTAAATACAAAGAGTTTTATAATGGCGATCCCAGGTTGGAGAATAGTTGTATTGCATGCTTGAGACGTCTCAAAGCAATTGCAGAATTATAAGTTTATGATAAGATGAAAGGCGAAAACATTCATGTCAATCAAATTATGCACTCTAATTCTGCGCTGTGACTGTAAAATTACTGTTTCGTTTGAAATGTTACGGTACAGCATGACTTGCTTTTGAATTGACTGCACGGTTGGTCTCGTACTCTAGTGGTTTAAGTGGTCACCACGCCACTGCCTACTTCACAAGTGGTTTCAAATGCCACATGGGACAACACTTTATGTGATCCACAAATTACTGTTCTTGTCTGTCTGGGTATTCTTTGTGCCCGTTTCATGTATGTTTGTAAACAAACACAGGATTTACTCCTTGTGTGGGAGTGATCTTTAAAAATGAAATCTAGTCTTCTTCAAAGGATCCTCTCTGAGTTGCTATCGAAGTATCTTTGCCTGAACTTGTAACAGGAAAACTTGTAAAGCATTATTCAAATATTTTATTCATGATAAGAAAAAAACTCCGAAACAAGGTGAAACAATTTAAAACCAACCTTATAAACAGTTCGTTCCTGAAGCATAACATCATAATATTATGACGCTCTGTTTTGTAGTAAATTAAATAAGATTCTCAATTACTTACCTGATCTGCACGGTGTCATAAATATTTATTTCTATTCTAGTCTCGTAGTTGCCTGCATAGTTGGTAGTCGGTATATGTCCGCCGAGGCTTTGTAATAAAAAGTTTTGTATATTTTTTTTAACTTTTTCCATTAGAGCGGATTCCCTGGAGTGAGGCGGCGGTCGTTCGCGTGAGAATGAGCAATTTCCTCCCGACCGCCACGATTTCGATCTGACTTCCTGTCTGGGCAGCGATTTTAAAATTTATAGAATCGCTTTACATGAAATTGAAAATAAGAACAAAGGTGTTTCGAACGTGGCAAGAAGAAGCGAACTTTATTGCATTTCAAATCACAGGTATAGTAATTCCAAATATTGAAGGGACTCTCATTTTTACCGTCTTCTATCGCTGTCTTTTGCTGTGTTAATGAAATTACCGTGTTAATGAAATTTAATGTTAATTTTTTAATATAACTAGATTCTTCCCTTCTAGAGATATTTAATTATTTGCTAAATGATTAACGTATGCAACGAAATATGAAGTGCTATGGATTCTCATCTCTCTCTCATCTCATCCCAACATTTGTTTTGCCTTATAACATCCTAATTAGTATAAATGTAAATGTAAGTTTATTTGTTACGCTTTTACGCAAAAACTACTTAACCGATTATTATGTAACTTTGTACACATATTCTTGGAGGTATTAGAAGTAACATAGGATATAATATGATAAAATACAACTTTTTGTTAAATGCGAGCGAAACCGCGGGCGATAGGTAGTATTATTATAAAGACTAGCGTCTAATTGGTTTTACACTGTAATTTATGCTGTCACTTAATTAAAAAAACTGATGTCATTTACTTAAAATAAAGTACTTTTAATAAGCTATAATTACTTGTTGTAATTTTAAATTGCATTAATTATAATTTTTTCAAAGTTTCCACTACAATTGCCTTCGTTGTTCGTTTCTGAAGTCTATATATCAGGTTGATTGCAGATCGAGGCCGTAAGTCTCTATTGCCCGAACAATGCGCCGTTGGAATAACGAACTCAATTGTGTTAAGTCGGTTGCACCCGAGCGAACCTAGCTTTTTCGTAACGACAGCTCTAGTTTTATTGAAACACGAACTACTGGAGCTGCTGCTCCCTACAAAAATGAACGCTTAGATTATTTAATAACTAGATACGTACTTCAAATTTTCAATGATTTCAAGTTATTTACAGAATTTTTATTTATGTACTTTTTAAGTACTGTTGTACTTTTTATGAACTTTATGTATGTACTTTTTGTACCATATGTTGTAGCATTTGTTTTTCTTAATTCTATTTCATTGTATTATATCAACACAAAAAGGTGAGCACGGCGCCCTCACGGCGAGTTACGCTCTTGCTATTGGTTCGACTGGCCGAACAGTTCATCCAAGAGGCACCAGATGGCGTTATTCTGCACTGCGTCATACAGTCACTGTTGACAGTTGCATCTTGCAAAATTTAAGAATAACCTTTTTTCAGTATTAATTGATATGCAATTGTTCACTTCGCGAAATAGTACCTTTATATTAGAATATATCGGAGTGAGTGGTGCTCATGTTTAGCTGAAAAGTGGTGGGAGATTCTCGAACATTCGTTTCCAAGTCTTTATAAACGAGGATTTTGTGGATGACTGGTTCACTGTCTTCAGTTCTCTGCCTATTGTGATTATCCTGCATAAGCCTCGTGATTGTTGTTCGCTGTGTATAGTGAAACGCTGCTGTAATCTTCAATTCCCCGTCTGAGGTAAAAAATCAAATATAACCTATAAATTAATCTTAACCATGTCTTTATTTCTTTGAATGTGTGTCTAGGAGATGTATTTTCTGTGTAGGGTTCATGGTTCCGGACAGAACCAGTAGATTACGGAGCACACATCCTGGTTGTGAGGTTAAATCCTGGCAGGGATATCGTCTGAGGCAGCCCGCAGCTCACCACCTGGCTCACTTACGTGTCCCAAGGATTCCTTACTGGGACACATATAATACAAAGTACCTACTTTATATTTTTTCACCTACATAAGGTGTTATAATTTTATCATATTTTAAGATCATCCTTAGAAGCCCGAATAGTTCCTCACCTGAGGTCTGAAAGGGGTTGGGAGTCATCTGGGTGTCGGTCTGAAGTGCAGCGACACCGAAGAGTGGTTTATTTACTGTATTACAATAATTTTAAGCTAGTGATAACCCACATGTATAATCTTTATAATCTTGTTACCTGTAATTTTATTTATTGTGAATATATGAATGCATTACAGAGGAGTATTCGTTTCTTATGAAGAGCACCCTGGTATCCCAAACACACACCCACACATATTATCTTTTTTAACTTTTATTTATCTTTGTCTAAATTTATTTATTTATTTAACTTATTTCTTTACGGCGCCCTGAGGATCTCATGGTCTACGGTTGGCTAGTCGGTGAGGTGACTCCCTGACAGGTTCAGGGGTTACAATGTATTTTTTAAGTTTGAAACATATTTAAAATGATATTCTTACTGACTGAATGACTGGCATCACCCACCACTCTCAAAAAAAGCTGAGCACGCATATATTTTTTTTTATTTGAGCTGCCAAAATGACTCTACCCTGTCTGATGGAAAGCACTCCAAGTCCAACAAAAGTCATCTCAAAGCCCAATCGTAACACGTGTTCCAAAGGACGCGATACAAGAATACATTCGGAACGAAACGACCCAAAATATGATACTGATCGTCCGATTATTAGGATCTCACCTTACCCCCGGTTTTGATGTAATAATAAAGTTTAGGTGTTTTGAAATTTTCTAAAAAACTCTGCAATAAAAGTGCAAGTAAATACTTCGTCTTCCTGAATAAACCTCTTCGTACGTTTGAAAATTTTTCATCAAAAGTATAGAAATGAAAAAGACTTCGCTGGTCGCAAGTTCGATTCGGAACTTAAACTGCAACGATCTTACAACCCGTGATTGCACTCCGTCTTGAAATTTCAAGAAAATACTTAGCGAGTTTTAGTAAAGTTCGTGGATCGATGAAACTTTAAATGAAATATTACTGGTGGGTCACTCCTTCTGTTACTGTTAAAATGCAGTAGAACTGTAAAATGTATTTATAACTTTCACGCCAGTACTAAGTTGTGTAATAAATTTTCAATATCTGAAGTAAACGATCACTTTTTACTTAATGAGTTAACTCTATTTACTTTAAAACCAGTGTTGTGTTCCGGTAATAACTTGAGGATATAATCTTTAATTCAACACACAGTTTTTAGTTCTTGAGTATAGTTACGACGAAATCATAACAAATAAACGATTCAAAATAAGCTCTAATTAAATAATGAAACGCCTTGGCAAACGTAGTGTAGGACGTCCACAGGCCAGGTGGAGTGATGATCTGCGCAAGATGGCTGGCAGGAGCTGGATGCGAGAAGCCGAGGATCGAACCAAGTGGCGCGCAATTGGAGAGGCCTATGTCCAGCAGTGGACTGCGATAGGCTGATGATGATGATGATGATGAAATAATGAATAAAAAAGTTTAGAGCCTTGGAAATATTGAACATAACCTACATAATAATAATAATCTTTATTTTTCTCTCTCACACAGAATATTTATAATTTTTCCGCCTTAACTTAGTTATCACATGTTTAATTTGGTGAAACTGACTGAATAAATTATAAAGTCCTGATTATTTTTAAATGAGAATATATTACTGATCTTAATTTAGTTCATTTATACCTCATCGATAAAACGCTTACTCTTACTATTTTTACGTTTTTAAAAAACCTTCTACTCAAGAAATGACTCAACATAAAGCAATTGTCATCAAGAGAATGTGCATAAATTGAAAATGCTGGTTAAGATAAAAATAAGTATAATTAACATGAACAGTTTACACATGAGATTTTATGCTGCAAGTATATGGTACCCAACCTGCATCCATTTTTGGGACGAAGTTCCTTATGAGGCGTTGCGGAGGGTTATCCTAGCCGGCAAAAAGTGTCCGTTATGGAAGATTGACTGCCTCGGTATCTATGTATTTACCAAAAAAAAAAAAATAATGTTAATTTACTTTTTCTTAACCCTTTTTAATTAAAATAATTTCGAGAACGAGAAATTTAGTATAGCGCCATCTGTTAGTTGTGTGTAACAAGTACGGAGTAACTCTAGATAGAACTTTCAGCTTACAGCATAGATTATTAGGTGGCAGCACAAGTGACCAGTTTAGTTTTATTTTTTATTTTTATAGATAAAAAATCATAATGAAAATGTATACCTGAATAGTTATTTTCTTTATACCTAGAATAGAACTTGAAATTAATATTTTTGTCTGATGTCCCACGACACCACACGACTTTTTTTTATTTGCGCATTTTAATAGTAGTATTAAAAATATGAAAATCAATATCAGCACCACAAAATGGACCAATTGAAACTGCACTAAAACTGAAACTACTGCATCTTAGCCAACTTTCTGATTCAAACAGTCCCAAACTCAAACAATAAGTCATCTCTAATACCTAAGTAAGTACGTATTTGTCTTTGAATAGAAGCATTCAGCTATAAAGTTTTCAGCAATTAATAATTGGTAAAGGTGCTTTGGTAGTTGCAAAATTTAGATGCAGTTCCAAACTGTTGAAAACCAAACACATAGAAATCCTTTAATTAAATATATTTGCGTAACTAGTGAAGGATAATCTTTAAAATATAAACATTTTAACTTTTGTTGTTCCTGTGTGTTTTGTTTTCACGAGTATATTGAGTTACTTAAAATCTTTGAGGAGAAAGCAAAATTTTACTTTAAACATCAGGTTTTTTTTACTATGTACAGGTCGAAGTGCATTTGAGTATTGTTGCATTATCACGGCTCTTATCTCAAACCAACTGCAGTAGAGTGATAACTCTAATATTTTTCTATCACTTACAATCATCATCATCATCATCAACAACCCATAACGTCCTACTGCTGGGCTTGGGTCTCCTCCCAGGAGAGGGTTAAGACCATTTGTCATCACTTCCAAGAAACGTTAAAATTCTGTGTTTCTTACTTTTATGACTAACATTAAAAAAAAGGAAAAACTAAAACCCAACTACGACAAAAAACGACGCTTAAAAAGTATGAAACAAGTTTCAAAAGCCGTAGTCACGCGTTGTTAAAGGGTTATGGACTATGGAACATTCCTAAGTTTCAAAAGCCGTAGTTCATGTCGTGTAATGTACCATAGTCCACATAACTTTAACAACGCGTGACTACGGCTTTTGAAACTTGTTTCATACTTCTTAAGCGTCGTTTTTTGTCGTAGTTGGGTTTTAGTTTTTACTTTTTTTTTTATTTAAAATGTTTTGGTGCCTTTATAATACTTATTGTTGTGCAAAGTTTATTTCAAATAGGTACCATAGAAATATCACACTTATCGAATAAATACGGGCAAAGTCATGAATCAATGTTAATAATATATATATATATATATATATATTTGATATGTACAAGTAACGCCCTTTCCAATGATACCAAACACGGCATATTTATCTCAAATTTCTTTTTTAATACAGTATTTTATGTCGGCTAGAGGGCGCCATATTAGATTCAGTGACACGTAATATAGCCTATAACCAGAAAACGATCATGACGCTTCTAGAAACACCTCATTTGTCTAAATCTAATGAGTAGTTAAGGAGCTAGGAGGGAACAAATGAACATACATACATACACACATACATACATACATAAATACATACATACATACATACATACATAGCCTGTCAAAATCATAACCCTCCTTGGGCTTTGCCGTAGTCGGATAACAAGAAGATGAAACAGATGTTATTTTGTTTTACCGTTTTTTGTTGCAAATCATTTAGCTAACGACTTTACTATATGACTAATTTATTTTTACACCTACCTTCAATTTTCATATTTGATTACAACGAACATAGAAACTAAATGTACATACATGCGATTGTCTCCCAAAAAAAAGTCCTGTCCTGTACGATGTGATGTGGTTTGATATATACGAGTATACCTTTCGCATTGGACGGTTTCTATACGTTTCGGAAGCAACGCACTGCGGATTCGTTCTAGTGCATTGGCTAACAAGAATGTTTACGTTGAATGCGTTATGTAGCGCTGCGCTGTAAAGTTTCAATGCAGTCAAACCTTTTATCATTGTTAACATAGAATTTTAACCTGGTTTTAAAGTTGAGAAATAATATTCAGAATAATAAGTAGTTAGCGCATCGAAACACATTACATTAGTCTTACGTATGTGTATTCTTATAATTACCAACTAAACCTCGGCTTAGTTCAAGTAGTATACCTTAATATAGACAGCAATGACTTTAAGATAAAGTACACCCGTTATCGTGATGATAAAAATCGCTAATGTACTGTTTTAAAGATAACAGTTCAACTATGTATTAGTCAGCCAAACGTCACTTTTTGTTTATAATTTTAAATAAATAATGACAATCGCTAAATCCGTAATACAGCTTATACGGGATTATATCTAAATTCAAGCTAAATTTACATATTACGAAAAAAAATTCTATCGACCTTGTCACAAACATGCTACAAATATTTTGTACTAAACTGTACATTTACTAGGTATCATTTCTCCGACTTCAAGTATGTGGTCGTAATTAAAGAAGAAAAATGCAATGCTACAGGCATTGCATTTTTCTCATGCAATCATGTTGTTTACTCGAATTTATCAAATTCTAATACATTGTATAATTTATACTCTCGTTTGTCGGCACTTGATAGAACATGTTGTAATACATTCTAGAGTTAAACTCACTTGTACCATAACCTTTGAGAATGCTATAAGACGAAACCGGTCAGGTGTAAATTTAATTAAAATAGTGGAATAAGTAGAAGTGAGTTTAATTTTAGAAACTAATAAATTGTGTTACTAGATACATTGGGGTACTATTATTACTAATTCGGTCCGAGTGGAGGACGTCCTCCTCCTGAGAGAGACGTCTTCGCTGTCGCTACTGGTAATGGAGCGTATGACGGCCGGTAGCGAGAGATCTCCTCCGATAGCAAATAACTATTTTTTTTGAAGAGGTACGTGAATATTTTACTGTTCATCTATGAGAAATGTTCGTTTATCGAAAGGTTAATTAAGTTCAAATAGAACAAGATATCAACTTTTAAAGTTACCAGTAGCCTATATTTTATGTGCATTAGCACTCGGCCATCGTGAGGACGACAGACGGGAACCGAAATTAAGTAACTTTATATTAGTAATGTTCTATCAATACAAATAAATAAAATTGAAATGTGTGTTTATATTAATGCATAATAAATGAAAGTATATAGGTACGGTACTTACATCATATTTTTTTTTATAAGGTTTTATCCGTCTGCTGGTTCCCTCATCTCTGAAATAGCTGGAGCTTTCACTGGCATGCTGATGATGTAAGGAGTTACCTAGGCTACTTGAGGGTTCCATACTTCACGTCCCGGAACGGATGATTTTTTTACTAGCTTCTACTTCATAGTGTGGAGTATCATCAGATGGATCTTTTAAAAAAAGGGTTTTTTGTAGACTAGCTTCCAGTTACCCGTGGTTGTTGTCGTAAAGGTAAAAAACAACCGCTGGTAACATCGCGAGGCTCAGCTTGCAGCAATATAGTCCAAAGGAAAAATAAAAGCCAATCATATTAAGTGGCTGTCTTAGTAATGTAGATTTTGTCGTTAATGGAATATGGTAATAATTCGATAAAATACTTTTTTTAGATTTGGTATCAGATCGAAATGTTAATTGTGGTAGCCGGATATCCATTTCAATCTGTAATAGACATACACACACACAAACATATTAATTTCACATAGTGTAAATAATTGTAATTTATCTTGAATTATTACAGGAAAATATAGAGCACATCGATTACATGATTATATCGGTAATGTCCAAAGATACACGAATACGTACGTTGATTAGAAATTAAGTTGATATTGGATTTTCCTGTGTGCGATAAGTTCTAGGTATATGTGACAAAATGTTATCACTGTATGTACTTTAGTTTTATGATTTCCTAGAAAAACTAAATACATAAACGTTCACATTTGTACAAAGCTAATAGAGTACTTGCCTCCTATGCCACTTAAATTAACGTCCATACTATATTAGTATTATAAATTCGAAAGTAACTCTGCCTGTATGTCTGTTACGTTTACATGGCTAAACTGAAGCATTTTAAATGCCATTTCAATGAAATTTGTCATGAATATACTTTGATTCTTAAGAAAGGACGTAAGCTACTCTCTACCGCGACGACCCTTATGCACGCGGGCGGAGTCGCAGGCAAAAGCTAGTCTATTATTATTGTTACTAATCATTTCTTGCGGATCAAAATATTGTTAGTTACAAAGGTCTTAACCTAATTTTAGTAAAAGCGATATAAACATACCAGCAAATTAAAAACCTTATTTAAGTATACACCATAAGAACCCTGAATATGTTTGTAAACGTATCCAGCGTCCCAACTATTTGTAATATAGGTTCAGTGGCGCCGTACCACCTAAAACGACAATTGAATAAATGATTTTGAATTTAATTTGAATAATGTAAATATACCGATACCGAAATAATATACTCAGTCTTATCCAATAGAATGGTGCTTTATGTAGGTAACTGTGGCTGTATATACGACTGCTTTCTTTACTTCGCTTGATTCATGCCTTCAGTTTAGGCCTGGGCGTCTAGGCTCAAAGTTAAATAATTATAAGCATGTTGATGTAAATGTAGAACAACGAACTATTTGGAATCCGCTTAGTGCAGATTTCAGCCTCCCCTGCCGCCCGCCATCTTAACATCCGGCTTCCGGAGGAAGCGGTCCTTCGACTCCAGCGACGGAAGCTTCTCTTAAAGCTGGATCTGATATCTACGTTGCCGTTAGTAAACTGTTCCCAATTATCGCTTCGGGCCATTCATTGCTTTGCTTGAGATGACCGAGTTTCAGCAGTAGCGTATTTATTTTATACTTAAGTTTATTTGTTAGATATATATTTAAAGGTTTCGTTAGATAAATTTTGGTTACTACATTACATAAGTAATTAAAATTGAATTTAGGTTTTATTTTCCCATCAAAGTTACAATTAAATGTATTTTATTCAGAAATAATAATTTAAGACGTTTAATTACCTTTATAAATAAGGTTATGTGTGGAGTAAGTTCAACATGTAATCTTATATATATAAATCAATTGCTGTTCGTTTGTCTCGCTAAAAATTAAGAACGACTGTGCAGATTTAGCTGATTTTTGTTTTGAAATGTTTGTCGTCGTCCTGGGTAGGTACCTATCAATTTCAGTTTCGGGCACTCAAATGATGAAAAATAATTTACAACTTTCGACACGTCCGCTCGTTTGGTCCGTATACCACTTAAAATATTAATATAAATGATGAAAATTCATAGCACAAACAAAGACATACCATAGCATCAGGACCATTGACATATTGACTGCCTCGTTGGTCTCGCGGTTGGCGTGAGCGACTGCTGATCATGAGGTCTTGGGTTCGATTCCCGGGTCGGATCAAATGTTTGTATGATCTACAAATATTTGTTTCGGAGTTTGGGTGTGTTCTATCTATAATATGTATGTATTTACAAAAAAAAAGTATATATGTATTTGTATCAGTTGTCTAGTACCCCATAACACAAGCTCTGCTTATCTTGGGACTAGATGGCGTTGTGTGTTTAGATGTCCGAAATATTTATTATTTATTATAAACGATCTGTGTCGTCGATGCCAAGAAGTTTTGTTATCCATTTATATTATAAACTAGCTGAACCCCGCGGTGTTCCCCGCGGTTATTGTTGCAACGCGAGTAACGCCGCGGGACAAAGTTAGTCTAAAAAAAGTAGCCTAAGCTACTCCCCGGATCATCAGCTACCTGCCAGTGAAAGTCCCGTCAAAATCCGTCCAACCGTTCCAGAGATTACCCGGAACAAACAGACAGACAAAAAATTGTTTAACTACAATTTTGGTATATGTACCGTGTATACATACATATGCATTTGGTAAAAAGCGGTTATTTTAATATTACAAACAGACACTCCAATTTTATTTATTTGTATAGACGAACTGCCTCGCTGGTCTAGTGGTTAGCGTAAACGACTACATCAAGAGGTCTCGGGTTCGATTCCCGGGTCGAAATGCTCTTGGGGTTTTCTTAAAATTAATAACAGCCCGGAGTATGGAAGATGGAGAGCACGGTAAGCTGTCGGTTCCGGTTGTCATGAACATCTATGGCAATCGTTATTGGGAAGACAGTGCCCTCAAATATGCTGACAACTAGTTCAACCTTCGAATTCAGTTCACCTTCAGGGTTGTGGAGGTCCGATGCTAGTCGCTCCGTGTAAAAACTGATATTCAGGTAAAACCGGTTGAAATAGTAGCCGACCCCAAATCTTGGGAATAATAAAGGCTAGGAAGATGATGATGGTTCATACTATAAACGAATTTAGACATATGGACAAAATATTGATCACAGGAAGACTCTTATTCCAATAATATCATAAAAAAAGTATGGTTTGTTAGTGTTATAATCTATTTGGAGTTTAAACATCAAATTGTTATTAGTCTGAAATAACGTCACAAGTCACATAAGAAGCTTGTACACACAAATCTAAAAACTGGTTTCAATATTAATTTTGTTGAAAAATATATTAATTTTTGAATCTATCATAGTTGATTATAAACAAAACATTTTAAAATTTATTTTTAAGTTTGAAACACAACACGAGAAAGCACTGAATCTTTACATGGCAATTTTTAGAGTTCAAGAAACAAGAGGCAAAATTGGAATTCCAAGAAAACTGATGTTTCTTCGAAAGATGCCTGCGAGGTCTAGACAAATATTTCAATTCCAGCAAGTAATTTTTACTTAGATTCATCTTCAATTTATAATTGAAAATTCAACTTCTAAATTAATATTTTCTCTTTACATTTTCCGACGTTTAACGCGCCGTCTATCCATGATTTTAGGTTATGTTCTGGTTTCTTAATGATATAGGGAATTTATGGGATAGTTCCTAACTTGGACATCGTTCTTCCTTCCTCTGCCAAGCGGTTAAAACCTGGAACTCACTACCAGCGCACCTGAATCCCTCCCACTATGATTCCGAGTGCTTTAAGTGGGGCGAAATCATGATCTTCATCATGATCGTGATCGCATCTCACGCCACAGGTTGTCACTCTTGGATTCTACTCATGTTTTCCATGAAGCACATTAGAATTAATTTGGAAGCCAATAAAATAAAAACACACGTAGGTAGCTACGTGTGTTTTAGCATAGCATGACATAGCTTAACATGTCTTAATCATATTTTGTTCGGTATGAAAGTTGATGGTTTTAAAATAGTGTAAAATTTACAAGAAACTATTTTCAACAAAGTTTACGCTGCGTCTAACAGAAAAAAACTGCAGGAGTTGGATAAATAAAAGTATTTTAACAAAGAAGAATAACGAGAATGTTTATTATGAAAATCAAAAGACTTAATCGTTGTCGATCGATTAAAATTTACAAGAAACTATTTTCAACAAAGTTTACGCTGCGTCTAACAGAAAAAAACTGCAGGAGTTGGATAAATAAAAGTATTTTAACAAAGAAGAATAACGAGAATGTTTATTATGAAAATCAAAAGACTTAATCGTTGTCGATCGATCGATAGTAATTAATCACATAGTGAATAAACTATAAATTAACATTACAAACTTTCTGTAGAATATTTGAAAATCACTATTTGCCTGTGACAATACAATGAAATAAATTAATTTATTATGTACAGAGTTAAAGTTTCGTTAATAGGTAACGTACAGCCTTAGCAATTCAATTA
Source organism: Spilosoma lubricipeda (assembly GCA_905220595.1). NCBI lineage: Eukaryota > Metazoa > Arthropoda > Insecta > Lepidoptera > Erebidae > Spilosoma > Spilosoma lubricipeda. The sequence continues at coordinate 8,256,988 of HG992285.1, read as the reverse complement.
TAACTAAAGCCACAACTATTCTATGTAACATTCTTTAAACTATTTAATAATAATAATATATCGCTTTTTTTTCACCAGATGCATTACAAGGTAAGCTTAAAATTAGAAAGTACAATTTTATGTTTTAGTAGTTACTTACTTACCTTTGCTATCACTTAAGCCGTTTGAGTATTAATACTTAAGAAATATTTGATTACAATATGAATAGCAATATAAAGACACAAAAAGTTATCCATTTCAACGCTAAAATACAAACAAATGTTGCCACCGACTGTGAGTTTTAATAAATTCGTCACCGAACTTTCGAGCCGAAAGCCTTAATTAAGATAACGTTCTTGGTGGTAGGGAATCCAGTACCCTGCAGGGAGAACTTCAAGTTTAGCAGTTTCGTGTTTGTCTTAGACAACTTGGACAGTGAAGTAACTAGTCAAACAAACTAGACTCTCGTTGGCAGGCACCGATTTAAGCTGAGCGTAACATTCAAATTAAATGCTGCTACACGTTCCGTTTTACGGATTGTGGAATGCTTTAAACACTCGCACAGTAGCCCACAAACATTTATGAAACCATTCTATACTTAAACTTTTCCTTTGTACGAGATTTCTCCGGAATATTTAGTTGCATACTTACATTGTGCTTTTTAAAAACAAAAACATTTGAAGAGAGGTATTACAAAAATCTTAAAGAAAATTAAAGCGATACTATTCGTAATATTTTTTCGAAAAGCATGTTGCAACAATTACTTTCAAAGCTAATAATGCTGACTGTACGTCGCGCGACGAACAACTGTTTTTGAGTTCAAAGATTTATTGCACTTTATGGAAGTGCAATTTGAAGTAAGTATTTCTGTAATGTAGGCTAAGATTGTTAAAGTAACGTTAACTAACTTATTACCCTGTAAAAAGTGTTTAACACTATCTGGTACGAAGACTAATTATAGATTCTTTGAAATTGTTTATACTATCACTTATCAGTTAAGCTAAATACTTGAGTTTGAATTCGCAAACCACTAAATTGCAAGCCCACCCGCTTTCATTAATACTGCCGCCGCTTTGTTGTTTTATGTAATTTATAGTTTTGGAAGTATTTTAGTAGTAGTATTAGTAGCAGTCACGATCACTAACCAATAGACAAGACCAACGAACCTGTTAATAAACAAACAGTATCTATAAGCTCAGTTAAATAGCGTTTTGAGAATATACATGTAGAGGTAGATACTCCAATGATAGTACGGATATAGCTCCTTTTTAAACGACTTCAAAAGAAGGGGACTCTCAATTCGAGTGTATTGTTTTAAGTAATACATGACCATAATTAAAAAACAGTAACGATATTTACATATAAGCGTCAAAGAACTCCACATCTTCGCCTACTGGTAGCGTTTCCATAAGACTGGCAGTATTACTTAATATTACCACGTTGAATGGCGATGCTGATTCTCTGTGCCATAAAAAGGCTGATCTTCTGGTCGAGAGAAGCGTCAAGCAGTTGCTTAGCTAGTTGTTAGTAGTATTATTAGTAGGTAGTTGTTAACGCGAGCACTCGGACCCCATAAAGCTAGCATCTCTACCCCAAAGGGTTCAAAAATGTTATTACCATTATATTTGGGTACTTACATCGTATTACGACTTTTCGTATTTTTTTAATGTTTGTTATCTCAGAACTTTCGACTGGATCAACCGCTGATTTTTTTTATTTGTAAGCTGGTGCTTCTCGTGTGGTCCAATTTCAATTTGGCCCAGATCTTGAAGTCGGTTTTTTAATACAAATTTTGTTTTAAGGGTAACAATAATTAATTAGCGTTATGATATCTTACCTTACTCTATGAAATGCAACCAAATTATTAAAAAAAAAACACGGGTGTCTAGAAGGCCTCATATCATTATTACAAGGGCCAACCCGACTCATGTGTACCGAAGCGTAGACCTCCCATGTACTGTTTTTATATGTGTTTTAGATGAATTTTTCTTTAGAGTTTTTTGTGTCTGTTCTAGATTACTAGGATTCAAAGGCGGTCGTTTGTTAGTACTATGGTACTGGTCACCATTCTAGGAAATTCTGATTATAATTTTATAACTACCCTTATCAGTCTTTAGTTTGTAAAAATATATTTTCAGATAGATAAACTTACAGTAATGTATTATCGCTGTATATTTATTGCATACCAGGTTTTTCAAAAAGATTGTATGCCATAAAATGTTAAGCAGAAGTAATATACAAAGGATTGCCTTCTCACATGAAAAGTATGTCCTGTACAAAGAGTTCTTTTTGAAATGTGATATTCTATGACTTGGAAACTCCCAAAGTTAGTGACGACTTAAACTAGATCAACGGAAAGTAAATTTACTAGTCAAACTTAACGCTACCTTCACTGAAAGTTTTAAATAAATATGTATGTGTGCGAACAGTTAATAGTAGCGAAGTTAGTTATATAGGTCTTCTAAGTTTCGTATCAACTGGCAAACATAGGAGACACGTACTGTGAATTCGCTGTCGTACTGTAATGCGCAATATACATACATAAATAATAAAAAAAAAACATATTCAATGTCAAGATTTGGGTGTTTTTTTGGTAACATTAGAAAGGGCGTTACTTGTACATTGCAAATATTTATATATTCTTAGCATTTGCTTGTGACTTTGTCCATATTTATTCGATAATTGTGATATTATAACGGCACCAAAATATTTCAAAACAAAAAAAGTATAACTAAAACCCAACTACGACAAAAACAACGCTGAAAAAGTATGAAACACGTTTGAAAAGCCATAGTCACATGTTACATAGATATGTACTATAACACTTTAACAACTTCATCATACTTTTACAGCGTCGTTTTTGGTCGTAGTGGGGTTTTAGTTTATTTTTTTATTACAACTGCTTAACTGGCACAAATTAGATTTGTGACAAAGTTTCAAAACACCAATTTTTTTAAGTCACTCTTTATGGAAAAGAGAAATAATCGTGTTATTATTGGATTAGTAATCTAATTAGAAAATGCCGATTTAAACAATTTCGAAGTGTTTGTGTGATTAATACACTAACACTTCGAAATTGTTTATATTGACCCTACAGTACAGTACATTACACTAACTTTTAAACTTTCACGTTCCATGATATATTAACAATTATTTTTACGGGAATTAACGCGATCACTTATAAAAAGGTATTACATACCTCTGATTTGCCCGACGTTTCGACCAGGTTGCACTGGCCGTGGTCACAGGCTGACTCCTGAAATACCTTTTAATAAGTGATCGCGTTAATTCCCGTAAAAATAATTGTGAAGATATCAGTATGTTATAGTTTTCAAAGACTTTAAAAAAACAATCTTAATGAGATTAATCTTACTAATATAAAGTTTAACCTGATTCTAACTCTATTCTGTAACTTTTACTCAACTATTTCAAATGCGTAATATAAGTGCTACTTCAATGAAATTCCAACATTACTATTGTTCGTTTTCAATTCTCCTTTGTCCTTCGCAGGTGTCAATCGATTGATATTGGAATGGGTGAACGCCAACTAAAAGGATCCAAGACGTTTTACAAAACCCACCTGCTGACAATTTCTAGAACTAACCTTATCACATTGTGTCCTTAGTTGGATGTTGTGAATTGCGCTTCGAGAGCTTGTGAACTTTTTCTGTAATATTCTTAAGTCTACTTTAAATTTGTAAGCAAATAACTTTGTAAGTAGTGTTATTATTGTATTTTTTAATTTTGATTAAATTTGGAATGAATTTTAAAATAAATTTACTAACGAAAATACGTTCTCGTCGATTCGCGACTTGCAAATAACTAATATTTTAAAATCGAAAGTAACTCCGTCTGTCTGACATGCTTTCAGAGCTTAACTGCTTTTCCGATTTCAATGTAATTTTGGCATGGAAATACTTTGATTCTCGAGGAAGGATTTAGGCTACGCTTTAGGCCGCGATAACCGATATACACGCGGGTGGAGTCTGATGCAATATAGCTAGTCTATACATTTATACAACTAAATAAAACTGGAGTTTCAGTCTGTTTGTAATATGTTTCAGTCGGTTTGTAAACCGCTTTTTACTTAATGCTCATGCATGTATTCTCGGTACTAATACCAAAATAACTTTTTTTTCAATCTTTGTCTGTATGTCGGTCTGCTTGTTCCGGCTAATCTCTAGAACGGCTTGTCCGATTTTGACGGGACTTTCACCTATAGGTAGCTAATGATATAAGGAGTAACTGAGGTTACTTTTTAGGGTTCCGTGCCAAAGGCGAAAAACGGAACCCTTATAGATTCGTCATGACTGTCTGTCTGTCCGTCTATCTGTCTGTCCGTCCGTATGTCACAGACACTTTTTTCCAAAACTATAAGAACTTATGTTGAAACTTGGTAAGTAGATATATTCTGAACCGCATCAAGATTTTCACACAAAAATAGAAAAAAAAAACTATAAATATTGGGGGTCCCTAAATCTATAACTGAAACTCAAAAAAGTTTTTTTCATCAAACCTATACGTGTGGGATGTGTGTATTTTTGGATAGGTCTTCAAAAATGATATTGAGGTTTCTAATATCATTTTTTTTCTAAACTTAATAGTTTGCGCGTGGAACACATCCGAAGTGTAAAATGTGTCCCCCCCCCAACCTGTAACTTCTGAAATAAGAGAATGATAAAACTAAAAAAAAATATATGATGTATATTACCATGCAAACACAGATGGCGCAGTTAATCGGTGAGAAAATTATGAGATCATTTGGCTCAAAATTACTCTTATGCGTGTAGCAGAATTCTTTTGTAACTTTCCCGGCTATGTATTCAAACTCTTGAAAATATTATATCATATACGAAATGTCGACGTTGATGGTACCTATATTAATTCAAGAGGATTAGCTATCCTAATTTAATTCAACGTTTTGCTTAGATCCCATTGCTGTAAACATGTTTATTAATTTCAAAGCTTCTCTTAAGCTATCTCGTCGTTTTAATGAAAAACGAGTTTATAAATGAAAACAGGCATGTCAAACTTAGAAGACTGAATTAAGCTTTTATTGGATTATAAACCTCACAATTGGATCGAAGTAAGTTTGAAGGATGTTTTGTTCTTAAATTTACAGAACCTGTAGTGTTTGTAATAAAACAACGTCCGTACTCACTAACAGTTTATTCCCCACTGACTGCACATTCAACTCTGTGTCTTAATACTAACTTATACTACATTCCCTCACACTTATTCTATTCCTTATAATTAACATTTTTCCGACATAATCGGATAAGGCGAGTTCGAGTCTGGGGCGGTGACTCGGGCGGCGAGCCGAACTGCAACTCCGGTGAGGCCGGACTATGCTCCACGGCTGCCACCATCGGCTCCGACAACTTCTGTGCCCTCTCGTGGAGAATCAAGCCTTCCGACTGAACCCCGTCACCATGTTTGCTTGGAACATCGATTTCCGAGCTCTGCTGCGCTTGAGAATTTGTGCTCGATTCCCTACCTAAGCCGGTATCTACTAAAGCCAACGATGGTCTACCCTTACTGGGTCTTTTCCGTAACTGGTCTATGTGTCTGTGACACATTACCCCTCCCTCGTCTAGTACTCTAAAATCTCTACTCCCCATACTATCGACAACACGACCGGGAACCCATCTCTCGCCTTTTAAATACTGCCTAAACCACACGTCATCTCCCTCTTCCATAATCCTCTCTCCCCCTACCGATGCGTCTGTTTGTCTTTGTTGTGCTTTTTGTACCTTAAGCTCCCTATCCGGTTTAATAACATCTAACCGCGTTCGTAAGCGCCTACCTAGTAAAAGCATGGCCGGAGTCTCCCCGGTTGTTGAATGTTCCACGTTCCTATAATGCATTAAAAATTCCCATAAAGCTCTGTCAATATTCTTTTTTTCTTGGAGAGCTTTTTTTATTACTCGCTTGACGGTTTTCACCGCATTTTCCGCTAACCCATTCGACGCTGGGTGGTACGGGGCCGTAAATATGTGTTCGATACCGTAATAAGTACAAAAGTCCCCTAACTCCTTTGAAGCGAACTGCGGGCCGTTATCACTCACCACCTGTCTAGGTACCCCCCACCTACTAAAAAGTTCACATAATCGATTAATAAGTCCGTGAGCTGTAGTGGAGGATACATTAAAAACCTCTATCCACTTAGACCTTGCGTCTACTATCACCAGGTAAGTTTTTCCTGCTATGGGTCCCAAATAATCCATATGCAACCGGCTCCATGGGCGGCCCGGCCAGTGCCAAAGCTGTGGTGATTGGCGCGGGGGTGCATCCGCGTGCGCTGCACACACAGTACACGCACGGCATTCTCGTTCTACTGCCTCGTCCACGCCTGGCCACCAAACGTAACTCCGGGCTAAGGCCTTTGACTTAACAATCCCCATATGCGGCTCATGTATCATACCTAACACTTTTTCACGACAATTTTCCGGTACTACCAAACGATGCCCCCACATAACGCAACCTAACTCTTCGTATAATTCTTTTTGTCTATTAATGTAAGGTCTTAAATTTTCAAATTCGCAGTGACTGGGCCAACCGTCACGGATATAACTTAATATTTTAGATAAGGAGGGATCCCTTACCGTTTGTCTTTTTATTTCATTACAATCCAATAATAAGTCTTGTTGTATAGAATGTAAATAAGTCTGTTCCGGCGGTGACAGACAAGCCGTCCTATCCCTACGAACCGGTAGACGAGATAACGCGTCCGCTCCGTTGTCATTAGTGCGCACGTACTGAATATCGAACGAGTATGCTGATAATATGATCGCCCACCTTTGCATGCGACTGGCAACCATAGTCGGTATCCCTGTGTTAGGACCAAATATTGATACTAAAGGCTTATGATCCGTGCGTAAAATAAAATGTCGCCCGTACAAATACTGGTGAAATTTATTTAAGGTAAATATGATTGCTAATGCTTCGCGGTGAATTTGCGAGTAATTTTTTTCGGCTTCACTGAGTGATCGTGACGTATAAGCAACCGGCCGCTCGCGGCCGTCTGCGCTCAGCTGTGAGAGCACCCCTCCTACCCCGCGCGGGCTCGCGTCGCACGTAACAATAACCTGTTTCTTAGGATCGTACGGAGCCAACACTTCCGCACTAGATAATATTTCTTTAATTTGTGTGAACGATTTTTCACATTCCCGCGACCATACCCACATCCTACCCTTCTTAAGTAACTCATACAAAGGTGCTAATCTACTACTCATGTTTTTTACGAACTTTGCATAAAAGTTAATTAGACCTAAGAAAGATCGCAATTCCGTGGCATTTTTCGGTGTTGGAATCCTCATTATAGCCTCGATTTTTGAAGGATCCGCTTTAACGCCCTCTTTACTGATAATATACCCTAAATATCGCACCTCGTTAACTAAAAATACACACTTTGTGCTTTTTAATTTTAACCCAAATTTCGACAACCTACTAAACACCGCCTCCAAAGCCGTTAAATGTTCCCGTTCCGATTTTCCTACAATGATGACGTCATCAAGGAATACCTCGACGTTCGGAATACCTTTCAATAAATTACACATAATTCGTTGGAAAATGCCCGGGCTGGAGGCCAGGCCAAAAACTAGCCTATTATATCTAAACAACCCGCGGTGTGTATTTATAATCGTATACTGTTTGGAATCATCTAATTCCACTTGATTATACGCCTGTGATAAATCTATCTTCGAAAAATAACGCGCCCCATTTAAATTAACAATTACATCCTCGATTTTAGGCAGCGGATATCTATCAATTAATAATACCGGATTCAAAGTACTTTTATAATCTGCACAAATTCTCAATGAACCGTCAGCTTTGCTTACTGGTACAAGAGGCGAGGCCCAGTCGGAGTGTTCCACGGGCTCGATGATGCCGTCGCGTAGCATGGCGTCGAGCTCGGCATCAACGCGCTCACGCAGCGCGTAAGGCAGTGGCCGCGCGCGGCAGAAAACCGGCTGCGCTCCCTCGCGCACCCGCAGCGTCGCCTTGCCGCCCGTGTACCGCCCCAGACCGCCAGTAAACAAGTCCTTATATCTGCGTAACAATACATTTAATTCATTCGATATTTTTTTACTTTTACCACTTACATTATTAAAATTGCTAAAAGTGGGCATTCTAATATTTAATTCGGATAACCATTGTCTTCCGATTAACGATGTAGTACCCCCTTCGATTATTAGTAACTCTAATTGTTTGACATGGTTTCCGTATTTTACAGTTGGTTTTATCATGCCCAGTGGTTTAATTTTCGTCCCGTCATAACAATTAAGGACTAAATTACATTTCTCTAATTTTATATAACCGAAATATTTCTTATAGGTTTCATTATTAATACAAGAAACTGCAGTACCCGTATCTACCTCCATTTCCAACATCTGTTTATCAATTTGTATTGGCAAACTCACCGCCTTATAGTCGTTCAAACATAGATGATGGAACTCCTCCTCGTATGGCTGCTCGTTCTGGTCCTCGTGGGAGTCCTCGCCCAAGTACCGTAATGGATAACCGTCGCTGTTATCGCGCCAAGTGTGCTCGGGGCACGCCCGGCGAAGGTGTCCCGTGCGCTTGCAACGGCTACACACGTAGCTCCGGAAACGACACGACTCGTAGCTGTGGTCCGTTCCCCCGCACCCCTGGCATAGGGAGGTTCTTCCGGCACCTTCACCAAAACTTTGGCTGGCACCTCGTCGTTGTATAAACCGGCCCGCCCCGCGACTTGCGCCCACCGAGCGCGCGCCTCCACCGCTGCCTTGCATGCTACTCCGCATGCCTCTTCGCATGCCGCCAACGCTAACCACACCTGGTGCCGGCGCTACCCGCGCGCGCGCTTTGAGTGCATGTACCCGCACTTGCACCGTCCCGCCGCTACCCGGCCCTTCCCCTCCGGAGCCCGTCAACCCTGTCGACTCCACAGCGGCCGCATCCCGCTCCGCTGCTTCCAGAGAAATAGCGATCTTTACGGCGTCCGTATACGTTAGTAAATCGTTCTCCGCAAATAGTCGTTGACGGATTATGTCACTTTTTATACCGCACACAAACTGATCTCTCAGGTTCTCATTAAGGTGTCCCTCAAATTTGCAATACCGCGCTAACTTCTTTAGTTCTGCCACGTAATTAGCAATACTTTCTTCACAATTCTGCCTCCTTTGTCTAAAGCGATACCGTTCCGCTAATGCTGATGGCGCGGGTTGTAAATGATCTTTTAATAACTTCACTGCCTCTTCATATGATAGTTGTGCTGGTTTCTTAGGGCTCGCTAAATTGGCCAGCAATTCATAAGTTGCATCCCCAATTACTGCAATTAAAGTGGGTAGTTTCATCTCCGTCTTGATTCCGTTTACTAGAAAGTACATTTCCAGTCTTTCCGTGTACGACGACCATGCTCCACCGTCCAGATCATATTCACGAACTTTGCCGACCGACATTATCGTTCCTATATACAATATAATATTCTAATGCGCAATCCCGCCTCGTCGCCACTGTAGTGTTTGTAATAAAACAACGTCCGTACTCACTAACAGTTTATTCCCCACTGACTGCACATTCAACTCTGTGTCTTAATACTAACTTATACTACAGAACCAGCATAAAACTTTAGAAAGTTTATTTGTTTACCGACTAATATAAGTAATTTAACTAAATAATATTATTGAAAAGTGGCGTGATGCAGGCGCAACGGCCGTATTTCGGGGACTTTCTTAAAGATAGGCTGTTGAATTTTAAAGTATTTGTACATTGTTCATTGTATTCGTTATTGTACACTATGCAGGTCTTCACGATCTGCTCAAGCAACTGAGAAAATATTATGTACTTTGTATTTATTTTTTTGCCTTTTGGAATATAGTGAGTATGAGCGTCTGTGGCGATAGCCCCTGCGCAAGAGACAATTGCGCGTTGAGATAGCGAGATGGCTAGGAAATCTGCTACCGAGACCATGGCTTCAACTCATAGTTTTTACAGGCTAACCGCTACGTATAAGTTCTCTGTTCTCTACTCAGCTCAAGCTTACCTGTCAGCTGTAACTGTGCAGATAAACCTATCAGGTACACGTTACTTTATTTGGCTATTATAACGGCAAACCTCCTTAGGAGTGTAATTATTCTTTGTCCTATAGCGTACTCTAGCAAAGCTAATTATTATCATCAACATATTGTATAGCGCCGTAATTAAAGTATTTATTTACTATAAACAGAACAGTAATTAAAATAAATATGTAACGAAACTGTAACATCATTAATAACTAGATACTTAAACATGAATGTATTATGACTGGTACAATAATTTAAACGTTATAAACTATGTGCATTTTATGCAAATGATCACATTACAGTGCAATATCGCTTTTAACAGTGTGATCGTTGATGTGAACAGACGCTGATAACATTAAAATTATGCAAACAAATTCATCATATACACGATAGGATAGAGTTTGTACGAACGCAGAATAATTTATACTTTACAACGTATTGTGTCAGCAAGTGATGTGTACAAACAACACATTCGAGGGTTAGATTTTGATGTTTCTCTAAATGTTTATGTTGGGATTCTGTGTAGTAACAATGATCTTGCCAATTTGTACCGGTATGTGTTTATAGCCACATGTTGATTTACATTCTCATAAAGTCACTATTTTGTTTTTATACTAGTAGAAGGACAAAACACACTGTTGGGAAGTGGGAAGCAGTTAAACTCTTAAACCCTTGTAAAACAGGACGTATAACTCACGCACCGTTAATTAAATGTCCGTGTTCAATGAGCTCGTGTATTATCTTGTAAAGAGATCTTATATCCAGTCTACCGTTAGGAACCATCTTGTTAAGTTGAAGAGCAAGCCAGGTTCGTGACTACTCGGACATACTTGAAATGATACGTCAGCAAAGCCGTTTGTCTTTGGTAGATAAGTATAATGCTCAGAAGTGTTATTATTTTCGTCTATTGTTATAAATCTGGTGTAAGTATATATATTACTGCAATCAGCATAATATTATTGCAAGCAATTATTAAAAGTTAAGGGATTTACTGATGAACTAGCTGACCCACGCAACCTCGTTTGCTTCTCCTATTGTTTTAGTAACATTCTTCATTGGTGCTCTGCTCCTGTAGATCTTGATGATATATAGCCTATATAAATTATATATATCCTCGATAAATGGGCTATCTATCACTAAAATAATTTTTCAAATCGGACCAGTAGTTCCTGAGATTAGCGTGTTCAAACAAACAAACTCTTCAGTTTTATAATATTTGTATAGATATAATATTTGTATAGATTGCTAATTGGCTTATAACGCTCGAGGTTTCTAATTATCTGTAATTGGCATAAAGGTGTACGCATCATGACCATATTTTACAAAGGTAATTTTAATAAGTTTTCCAACAATAGTCATTTTAATGATACTGTAATTTAAAAAAACTTTTGACTTACAACAAATATTACGATTTAATTACATAATAGTCACATACGTTAAAAAAAGTAACGTTTTAAGAAAGTACGTAGCCACAAGAGACGTTAAGCTTGTAGTTTTATCTCAAACGCAAGTGAAACTATTCAAAAAGACAAGCATCTGATAGATATTTTATTTCTTCGTTTTGTCAGCAATATTCAAATTTGAACCGCGGCGGAAATATTACCTCGTAGCCTATATGCAAATTCTATTTGAAATACGAAAGTTTCCACAAGAGCGTAGAGCCTTCAATCGCGAAGGCAAACAGTTTCTATAAGATTAGTCGTGAGATGCTCCTTCAGAAGTCAATATTGACGCAGGTTGTTGCAGACGGGTACGGTTTCGGTGTAGAAAAATACGTGTAGTAGTAATGTTGCCTGGCTTTTATGTGAATCGCGTCGCTGAAATTTTATTTTAAGAATTGGACTGCAATTGAGTTTACGTTTTAGTAGTTCTTGTTGGAGCTGCATTGTATATTTCTAGTTTGTTCCCGACTTGAATTACATAATAGTATTTCTTTTATGGCCGTGATTTCTAAATTTTATTTCGTTCCGGTTTATGAAAGTTTCAGTCATATTTACTTAACTTTAATTTATGAATCATCACATTAATATTAATAGCAAGGCATGTTAAGACACACTTTAAGTATTATAGCAATAAATAAAGATGAGGACCTCAGAATCATTATTAATGTAACCAAACATTACCAGTCAACCATATGAATGCAAGCAACAATTTAATTAGTTGTTCACACATATTTATTAAATACTTTGAACACACAATTTTAATCCTTATGTTGTAAGTTTACACAGAGCAAGATCCTTTGTAGCTTTAACTTTTCTATTTGAAGCTACTGCAGTGTTTACGATGGTTGGAGAGTACTTTTTACATTGGTATACATGTACATATATGTATACGTTGGCTTCTTCCGAATTATTGTCTAGAGGACGACCGTTTGTTTGCATTGCCACTATTGAGATGCTAGACGTTGCTGCAATGAAGTAAATAAAGAACTATTAGGATCTCTTCCCGGTTTTTCTTTCTAGAAAAAGTAGTAACAAAGTAAGTACAGCCACTTGTGAATAAATAAATAATGTCTTACATAATTATTTTTATTTTATTTATTTATTTATTTAATAAGTACATGGAATAATTATGTTGATTTATTATCATAATCTACACCTAATAAATAAGCGTTTATTAAAGTGTCCACCTAATAGAAGGAGGTTATTATAAGTCTTATTTATTTAAAACACATAAGACGCCCCAAAATACGTTTATGAATATCAAAAACATTGAATGGGAATGAAAATATTTTCGCTTTAAATTCGGTTACGCCCATAGAGGTAGGAATAATAGGCGTAACCGAATTTAAAGCGAAAATATTTAAAAAAGCGAAAGTAGATTATGATAATAAATCAACATAATTATTCCATGTACTTATTGAATAAATAAACAAATAAAATAAAAATAATTATGTAGGATATTATTTATTTATTCACAAGTGGCTTTACTTACTTTGTTACTACTTTTTCTTATTCATAGATTACGCCATTTGACGGTCTCTGACAGCTCAACGTCAAGCCTGTCACTTTCAGTGTGTTTTCAAATCGCTTTTAACTAGTCTAGTTACTCATTGAATGAAAGCAAATTACAATTGGAATTTGATTGTATCAGTTGATCAATCTTTTTACCAAGTGCTTCTTGTCGTTGTCGTTGTTGCTCATATAGTAACTCAATCGCAACTGTAATTCCCTTGCGTCTAAGTCTGTTAAAATTTTAGCAAGTGCTAGTAAATAGTTTCGAAAAAGTAGTAGAGCCACGCTGATTTCAGCACGAACGGGCCGGCTCGACCGGGGCGGTACTACCCTCGCACAGAAAATCAACGTAAAATGACAGCGATCATGCTGTCGTGTTTCGTTGGTGAGTGCGAGACCGGAGGCCCAATGATGCGAAAACATCACTAGCCCGCCATGGTGTGGGTCACCATGCTGCATTGTTGCATTGTCTGCGTTCGCAGTATGGTGACCATCACTCTTGGATTCTGTTTATGCTTTCCATCAGGCAGAGTAGAGTCAACATGGCAGGGTCAAACATAAAAAAAAAAAAAAAAAAACGGTTAAATGTCCTTTGAAACTACCTAGTTTTTTGGTTAACTCTTTTTCACTCATGTTGGTGATTGTGAGAGAAGGATGCGGCGGCGGTAATGTATACAATTGCAATTGTCAATCTTAAAATGTAAATAATTGTAAATATGAACCTATATTGAATAATTTAAATTGTATTAATTTGATCGGAGATTTAGTAAAAATGACAAAAGTTATTTAATTTAATAAATAATAGTTATGAATTGGCTAATAAATTTGTTTCATAAATAACATTGTGTTTCTATTCACAAAATGACTCTTAACTAATTAATAATGATTAAATGGAAAGTCTATTGATTCTACAGATTTTCAACTTGTAGATAAATTTAGATACTTAATTATTTAATTTGTTCTGTTTGTCTAGTAAGGAAATAATTCATTACTTCCTTATAATTGTACATAATTGGATATAACTATTTTTAATTTTATAGTTAAAGCTGTACAGAAGTTAATTATGACTAATTACAAATAAAAAAAATCACTGTACAGTAATAACTACACTTGAATAATAACTTATTAAATAGTTAATTAATAAATAACTTAACTGTAAATTTGTGCACAGGTAAGCATTAGTAGTAGTAGTAGCGTAGTTGGTAACACAAGTTACTAACCTGGTCGAAAATAATCCTTAATTTACTCAAAATATTACCTGATATGAGTACTGGGTTTGAAATCAAATAACTATCCAAATCAAACACCGGCTTTTCTCACAAATATTAACCAAAATCCTCACTCTCTTGTTCTTAAATTTCTTGATTGATTTTTATTATGATTTCATTTAACCACCAGTTAAAGATTATTTTATATCCGGCTCTAATGAACCATGTTGAGAATTAATCCTTAATTATAGAATTCTAAAACAGGACCAATCTTAACACGTTATGTTCTGGTGCTTGCCGGTACAGAAAAGGAAGAAAAAATAAAAATGATGTCGACATGTCATTAGAAACTTAAATTTAATGTAAACTAAGGACTGCACATTTGCTATTAAAAAGTATAAGGCGCTCGAACATCCTGTCCGAATGCAAAAAGTTGTATCTCGGGAGATGAAGATAGCACCTAGTACCAGGTAGCTTATTTTAAAAGATGACTTAGGACTTGCGGATAATTTAAAAATAATTAGGTGGCAAAATCAAAACAACTACTTAAGCGGTACGCAACGTGAGGTCACAGAAGAATTTTGTTTACGGATGAGATTTTTTTTACAATTGAGCAATGTTTTACCTAGCAAAATTATCTTTTTATGTTGAAAGCTCTAAAAAAGTTTCGCAATTAGTCGGCAGAGTACAACGTGGGCATTATCCGACTTCAGTGATGGTTTGCTTGGGTGTTATCTATGAAGGAGTGACTGAGCCATATTTTTGTGAAAAAGGTATCAAAACATCGGCACCAGTGTATCAAGATATCATTGTTGAAAAAGTAGTTAATCCCTGCGTCCAGCAGGTTCATTAACCAAGAATGGTCCTTTCAGAAAGACTCGGCGCCGCGTCATAAATCTCGATCCACCCAATCTTGGTTAGAACATTCCGGATTTCATCAGAGCTGAAAACTGGCCGTTATCCAGTCCTGATCTTAATCCACTAGGGAGTAAGGCTCAAAAGGCCATGATAATTTCGAGTCCCTCAAACAATCCATTCGAAAGACTGTGAAGAATTTTCCCACAGAAAGAGAGAGAGAGAGCGTGCTGATATTGATAACTGACCTCAACGTGTAAAGGACTGTATTATAGCCAATGGAGACCACTTCGAATAAGCTTTATAAAATTTTCATGGTTTTATACTAATGTATTAAACTAACTAAACTAACACATTTTAATAGTAATAAATGTGACGTACAATAAAAAAAGTTTTGTTTTTCTTTATAACAATGTTTACGGCAAGACTAGGTGTATATATTAAAATATTTTTTAAAATTTATTTGTTACCGTAATATTGTCAAAACCGTTGCATTGTATTCTACCTCGTCAGATCGTAAACTGTCGAAAGATTGTAAACTGTAACATACTGCTTATAATTAACGTATTATTTTTAGTTCGATTATAATCAATCCAAGTGAAACCCTCGAATTGTGATATGGTATGCGACGGATCGCATCTATGGCGCTGACTGGTTAAACAGCATATTATATCCCGCACCGCCATATTTGTTTGTAAATTCATTTGTTGCCGAATGTTAAGTATTTTTGTGATTGTAAATTATTTTCATGTCGAAAATACCTCACAGATCTAGAATTAGATACATAAAATTATTGTGGTAGTAAAATGAGTTTGTGATTAATCAAATAAGTTCTAACCCAACCTAACTCTATGGCCATAGAACGGCCTATTGTAAAACCGACCAATCAGTGACAATTGACAACTTGATGCACAACAGGTTGAGATTTGACGGTAGGTTGTACTTCGATCCATTACAATCTAAAGAAAAATAGTTTAAGAAATTGTAAGCAGTATGTCACAGGTGACAATCTTTCAACAGTTTACTATCTCGCTAGGTAGATTATAATCTAACGGTATTTACAACTTTATGGTGGCATATTTTATCTGAATCTCGAAAACGGGTCAAACGATATTCATGAAATTATAATATGCAAGGGATTTCGGAGGCTATGAATCGATTTAACTAGGATTAGTTTTTTGGAAAATTTACTAAAAAAATACCGATCAAAGTTCGGTCAGTCAGGTACTTTTTACAGGTATCCAAGGGTAGATTCAAGACATAGCTAGATTGAATAAAGCAGCACAATATCACATCAATAACTTTAACACTCCATTGTAGGACAGAGACCTCTCCTTAGCAAAGAGGTTTGAGCCTACTATACCACGCTGACCGGACGATTTACTATAGGGTTTGTTTCTGGTTTATATGTTCTTTGTAATGATGTAATTAGTTGCCTTTTATGACACTCATAGAATGAATAATGGTGGTGGCACTCCCTTTTCTTGATCCGTCACAACACGGAGAGAAATAACGCACTTAGATGTTAATAATGTCAGCTAAGTCTTAATTTTAGATTTGAGGTTAGGTAGGTAGGTAGATTAGAGTTTTGGCAATCTACGCATGTTTGTATGTTTTACCATAACGCTTAAATTGCAAAACCAATTTTGATGACAATATTGTATCATCGTAAAATAACGTTATTAGTTAAAGCATGGACCCTAAATAGGCTCCGTGCCTGACTTTCAGAGAGACCCCAACTTTCAGAGCTGCAATAATAAACTTGAAATGCATGTTTGCATATACATTTAAATTGAAATACTTTATAAAATATCATAATAATACGCAAATATTTTCTTAACTGAGTACGAACGTTTGTAATGACGAGTATACAATTAGCATGGTCCTGCAGCCGTAGTCGGATAACGAAGCACGACGCCACTCTTCATGTGCAATTCGACTACTTGTTTGTATTGAAAACTAGCTTTTAATCGTATTATAAACGTTAAAGAATTCAGAACTTTATTTTACAACCGTAGAGCTCAAATTATTTGAAGAAATTCCATCTTATACGAGTTATTTCAGGCTGTTTTGTAGATGTTGCATTTCTCTACCGATAGTAGGTATACTCGAGGGCCCTCTAGCGTCGCGTAGATATACATACCACAAACGCCGTTATTCCAAGGATTTAGATTGGTCCGAAATCGGCATAATGAAGCTCTTGGAGGTTCAAGGGCCGGATCAGTTGGTTAATTTGTGTTGCATTATAGAAAAATACGCTTTATTATGATTGTTACGAATTATTACTTTCTTAAATATTTCAGACTTTATCAAGGTTCTTAAAGCTGCAGAAACTAATAATTAATTAGTAAATAGTGTATAATAAAGGCAGTAAAACACAGACATGTCTATAAAGTTATTAACTTCCACACTTAGGGCTTAGCCTTTAGCTTTAAACAAAATATTTTTTTAAATAGGTACCGATAGAATCTGTACATGAGACAAGAAGAAAGCGACAGAAAATCAAGAAGCTGCAATTAAAGGCAAGCTTTTGTGTAGCTGATAAAGTTGCAGACGAGGAAAATATCCACCAGCCTTGAAAAACTTTTTATTTTCATCAACTTTAACCAACCAAGAAAATTTTAGTACAGAAATTTATGCGATTAAAGTTTTCAAGGAGGTAACTTGTATTTTCTTGTATCTGAAACCACCCATCAAATATTTTATAAGACTAACGTCTATTATTACTCAATGAACATGTAAATTTAGTACCAGCTCATGCTTAAGAGAGAACCGGAGTTGACTCGTATGCAAATCTTTTGGTGTTTGACAGTGTGCAAATGTTTAATAGTGTGTGTATATGCTCAAAACCTTAGATTATAGAATAATGGAAGATATGCTCTAATTGTTTATACATTTTTTAATTGTGTACAAAACCAGCCTGGAACGAATAATGCTTAAAGTATGCCTGTCAAAAGACATTGCGTTAATAAGAACTAACGCATCTGTTTTGACATAAGTGATAGAGCTAAGATAAATCATGGAGTTTGGTTTTTGTTTGGATAATATTTTATGACGTCATCACTCCCCGCCTTGAAACTAAATTTTTGACAGGCAGCCATTTTAGAGTAACTATTGTGGATGTACTTGTGCTGTCAAAGCCCTGGTGTTCGGACGTTTTCTTTCGTTTTCGTAGTGATTTGTGTTTATTTGTTTACTTCTCACAGTATTAGAAAATAGTACAGTACAGTGTTACATCAGAGCTGGATGCGAGAAGCCGAGGATCGAACCAAGTGGCGCGCAATTGGAGAGGCTTATGTCCAGCGGTGGACTGCGATAGGCTGATGATGATGATGATGAACAGTACAGTGTTGCATTACAGGTTGTAATCAATTTCTCGGAAAAGTACTATTTTTTAAGTTGTAAATTTTGTTATATTTTACGTGTTTGATATGATTTCAACTTGTGTTTAATTATTGTTTGTACTTTTTAAAACATTTATTGATACGTAGTTCTCTTAGTTACTGTGCATTAGCAAGAAATTCCGTTTTAATAACTTGTTTACCTTATTGCGAAGTGTTGTAGTGTATTTTATCAACCACAACAACCAATTCAATGTAAAAAGACAAACAAAAATTTTTTTAATTACCTTTTTGGTAGGTATGTACCGTGTATACATACATATGCATTTAGTAAAAAGCGGTTATTTCAATATTACAAACAGACACACCAATTTCATTTATTTGTATAGATGAGAAATAAAAGATCTTAAATCTGAAAGTTAATCCAAACGAGACAGAATTAAAAATATTAACTCACCCCCGCTATATAGACCTATAAATTTATAGTTAAGGATCAACAAGATCAGGTTATTGTCGTACCGCGACTAACGCCGCAGGACAAAGTTAGTCTAAAAAAAGTAGCCTAAGTTACTCCCTGGATCATCACCTACCTACCAGTGAAAATAAAACAACTTACAAGGACAAAAAGTAATGATTTTGTATTAAAATTGTTTTCTCTCACCATCAGAAAATAATTCTATTCTATAAATGGGTTGGCTTGGAGTGATAAACTAACTTCACAGAAAGCTTGTCAGTGGTACTTACTGATCGAGAGGGGATACTGAAGCAACCAAGTAAATGTTTTGTTAGATAGTACCAAATAAATACATATACAGGATTGGTATTTTTCAAATTAGTATTTGACAAAAAAAATCATGTGCATTCCCATTATTCTTTTGAATTTAACGGTCAGTACATAAACTATCCAACCATTATTAGAAAAATTAAGGTACATTGGACTAACTACAAGATTTATGTACCTCACTTAACAAGAGAGATATTATGTTAAAAATTTTATATCTCGTTTCGTAGTGGAAACTTTTACAATAACAACGTCCTTTGCGAACAAACTGTTCAACTTGGAAGCCATAAATAAAATGTTCATGTTTTTCCCTTGTTTATAAGTATCCTTTTCTGGATAAATATTAATGATTTCCCGGTTTTCGACCTCACAACTGACTCGTGTATTAGCAAAAACAACTATCAGCCGAGTTCATACTTTCTTCTCCGACTTTTATTATTACTTTTATTTTGCAAGTTGGGGAAAAAACAAGATGTTTTTATAAATACGTTATTTCTGGGTTATTTGCGCTAATGAAAGAATCAGAATTCTTGGAAACACTAATATCTTCATTTATATATTTAGATACTAAAGTTTTGTTATTATAATCAAGCTGTAATTTAAAAAAAGAAGTATATTAGACGAGAGTTAATAACGAAAATGCCGTTGTCACGGAGAGATCGCTAATTCCAATAACATAGTAGGCAATATACTACAACGAAAAATAATCGCTATTACAGATAATTCCCTTATCTTTTTAGTAAGAAATTTGATATTTTTTTACTGTTATCATAAAATGCTAACTTTCATCATCAACCTACCACAGGCCACTACTGACATAGGCCTCTCCAACTGCACGCAACTTGGTAAGATTTCAGCTTCTCGCATCCAGCTCCTGCTAACCGTCTTGTTCAAATCATCACTCCACCTGGCCCGTTGGTGTGCTTTACTACGTTTGCCAATACGCGGTTTCTACTCAAGAACCCGTTTACCTTAACGGTTATCATTTCAAATATGGCCTCTGGAGCAAGTATGGCCAGCCTAGTGCCACTTTAGCTTGCTAATCTTATGGTAACTTTATGTTCTAATAACTAATTATGTGTTAAATATTATAAGTTTGTTAGCACAGTAACCGTGTAAATTCTCCTCTAATTCAATCACTGTTTCTTTACTAAATGTTCTTATTATCAACATTAGTCTCTAACTGTCTGCTCCTGGGTATAGGCCTTTTTTAGAAAACAAATAACGAAAAGAAAAGAAAACTATGTATCTAAACAATATTTAAAATATTTAGCAAAGTTTTTACAAGTGAAAACAAGAACATATATTTTTTTAAGTATCAAAGGCAAGAAAACTGAGAAGAAATTGAACTTTCTCATTCAAATTACTTTTTTAATAATATTGCAGAGTCGAGTATATAAAAGAGCGGCGATGTGTGTGTACGAAGTTCTCCTTGGAGACTGAAAGTGATAACAATAGGAGGGCATTTCAATAAAATTTGCATTAGAATGCGTAGAGATTGGTGCAACGGAGTCTTTGTGATGAGGTTTGAGAGAGCGAATTTATTTTTAAAAACGTTTGCATTATATCTTTCGTTTTGTAACAAAGAACGTCTTATTTTAGAATACATTGTGCACATTTGGTATCTTAAAACGCCTGGCAACCTACCAGGTGAAGGGATGCCAACCTGACTGCTTTAATTTACTTCAATATTTCTAAGCTGTAGATATTTTTTTTACTCAAATGCAAAATAAATAAGATAGTACTCATGTCACAATTATTTGTTCCAGATAATTATCGAATCTATGATCTATGAGCAGTCAGGGCATCTAATCACTGCACTATGAAAAAAAATCTAAAATAAAAGACCAACCTCGACAGTTAATAAAAATAATAATAAATCTCTTTATTGTACACCAGTTTATAAAAAAAATATCTGATAAATTTAAAACTATTATGAAGTATGTACAAGTGGCGGCCTTATCGCTCCAAGGCAATATCTTACAGGCAACCATGATATTTAATATGATATCAAATATTTTGAGACCTTTTCGTCATCGTTTTAATTTCAATTACAGTAGGAATTTAATAAGCACTTTATTTTTTATAAACATTTGTCACGTGGGCCACAAATCATTTGTGTTAAGAATCAATTCGAGTCAGTAATTCACTTAGTCGCTAATCTGAATTCCAACTGTAGCGTAGTTGGGATCGAGCTCATAAAATACTTAAAGACAATTTCGGTACAAGCACATGCAATAGTAATTTTACTGTATTTATTATTTCAGACCTTAATGCCAAAGCGATGCTAGAAGCAAATCTCAACGCAAGATTTACCAACGATAAATCATGTTATAAACACAAAAACCGAAAATATTGTCAGTGAAAATATTTGGGGTACCTATATTATTA
This sequence comes from Spilosoma lubricipeda, assembly GCA_905220595.1. Lineage (NCBI taxonomy): Eukaryota > Metazoa > Arthropoda > Insecta > Lepidoptera > Erebidae > Spilosoma > Spilosoma lubricipeda. The sequence continues at coordinate 8,235,433 of HG992285.1, read as the reverse complement.
CTTTACAATCGAGGTAGGCTCAGTAGGCGGTAATAGTCAGCGAAATGAGAAACAAATATTTGCTCGCACAGGTTGGTCGGTGAATATTATATTATCTGAATTATGACCCGCTACCAACTCTCTCTGTTAAATATCTGTTTGCATTATGATGTATGACATGTTATTATGTTTAGTTATGCGGTGCCTCGGACGAAACATCAGTTACGAAACATTTCCTGAATATTGTATGCGGACGTTTGTTAGTATGAATCTCTTTTGAATCTGTTTTGGTATTCAAATGGAGATAAACACGGATTTCACATTTTTTTAAATGCAACATGTTAGTATTAATATTTCAGAAGAAGGACAGAAGAAAACAAGAAAGTGAAAAATATTTACTACTAGCTAAACCCCGCGGTGTTATCCGCGGTAATCGTCGTACCGCAATTTACGCCGCGGGACAAAGTTAATCTAAAAAAAGTAGCCTAAGTTACTCCCTGGATCATCAGCTACCTGCCAGTGAAAGTCCTATCAAAATTAGTCTAGCCATTTCAGAGATTAAACGGAATAAACAGACAGACAGTCATTTTTTTTAAATACATTTTTGCTATATGTACCGTGTATACTTACATATGCATTTAGTAAAAAGCAGTTATTTTAATATTACAAACAGAAACGCCAATTTTATTTGCTTGTATAGATTTTCTAAATTTCATTTGACTTGAGATTAGTAAATTTTAAGAAATTGCTAATGGCTGAGCTCCTTTTGTTGTCAAACCGTCTATCAACAATTTTCTAGTAGATTTGGTTTATATTTAGTTTATAAATAGCACCGCCAACGTAAAGAAATAATAGTCAATTTAGAGAATTAGAACAAAGTTGTCAAGCGTTTTTAATAAAAGAAAACAGATAAAATACGACAACAAAATTTTGGAGAAAGAATTAAGAAAATTTTCAAAGCTTATTTTATAAAGCTTAAATCATCGAGGCATAGAACTATTGGCAACTGTTTTTAATGAGTTTGGTTTCTAAGAAGATTGATCTAAATAAAAAAATACGAAATTTTGTGCAAAATTTTCATTTTAGTGCTTCATTTTTTTTCTAAAACTGTCTGTACAAAAATACGTTGCTAGCGTTACAGAACAGAAAAATACGGTGCAAATAAGATGTGCATAAAAATTAAATGGTAAAATTATAATTCTACAAGCAAGAGAGCAGACAAACACTTTTTTTAAAATTATGATTTATAAAATTTACCGTGTGCCGTGGGACCAATAGGTCGTATTGCTAGTCTCAGATACTAAAAAAAAGACATACATGAAAATGTATTACTACAATTCAGATGTTTAGAGTCTTTCTGAAAATATGATCTTTAATCATACTACTCCTATAGTCTTTTTGAATAGCGTCATGACCATTATTTTCATGCAAACACATTTATTCCATAAATTTCATAAAATAAAATCTGTAAAAAATAAAAATAGATTGCTACCCATTTCGTAGCGGCCTTGCTTCTTTCGGAATAATTTCAATAACACTGACGAATGGGTTTTATAAGGGAATTGATTACACGGTAGATAACGAGATGTAATCGCTCCGACGGGAATAGAGACAAATGTCGTATTGGTAGCAGATTTACAGCGCGGCGCGTGCCATCTGGCGTGTCAATTTATGAGTTTAATCAGGGAGCCGTGGTGTCGCCGGTTTGTGATCGCATCGAGTACCTACTGCTCTCGAGCTTGTTCAGCTTTAAGTCCAAACCGCACGTACTCACACACATTCAACGACTTTTAGTGGTTTTTATCGTTTTAGTTACTAAAACGCTTCTGTTTTAAGTGATTTATTTTCTACGAGGTTGAAGTAGTTTAGAATGGGCATGTAAGGAATAATATGAAAGTATTTATCATATTGAACTTCTAGGAATTTTAAATATTTCTTTCAGATTCGAATTTATTTTCTACTACATGTAATTCAGATTAGTGAAGAATTATCTATAAAGATGTTTTGTAAAAAAAAAATACTATGTTTGACATTCATTTCTTCACTCAAAATCAAATCTCACGCGATCAAAGCCGCAGGCAAAAGCTAGTAAATATAACCCCTTTTAGCAGAACTTCTACTATTGCTACTAGAAATATACACAGATAATAAAATAAATAAAAATAAAAATAAAAAAGCCTTTTATTCCATGCAATTACCATATTTTTACAACATTAATTTTCTAAATTATATACTTAGATTTATTATTATTATATTATACTAAATTTATATTATTACATTACAATTTATACACAGATAGATGTTCTTTATTAAACATTGTTAAACTTACATTTAAAAATCAGACGAATGTAAATTGACATATTCATTTCATGCCAACAAATATTTGCAATAGCCGGACTACTGAGAATTATTAAGTATATTTTGAACACACATTTACTCATGTCTATATAAATGTTTGTATGTACCAAAGTACGCTATAAATTTCTATGTAATGTTGTAAGTCTCACTTAAGACTGTCAAGCCGCAGTCGTTTATACTTATAAGGCTGCTAAGTAGGTACATCTACTTTTCGGCTAAAGTACGCGATCTTCCTTGAAGAGTATACATATTTATAGTTAGTTGATTTTCTACAAGTTGCAATTAAAATGGAAAAAGGTGTTTTAATGGTAAAGGTACACAATAGCAAACAGCTCACCTGATTTTGATTGGCTGTCACTTCCTTTGAAGGTGCATTATTAACTTTCATTTCACAGAACCACGGTCACTTTTCCTTTATTTTAGAATGTCAGCTAAATTATTATATTTTAGATCTTAAAAGCTGTGTTAGAAAATGTAATTGCTATAAATACTTGATCATTCTTAAAAGACGGGTATGACTACCACGTACCCGCTGCAGCAGTGAAGCCGATCAGTTCTGCGTATCCTTTGTTTAAAGATTGCAGGTCTAAAATGAGAATTTTACTTCACACATGCAAGTGCAAACCTTTGGTTATCTATTTTGCTTTTAGCCGCCGGTGAAAATTACTTAGCAGCGGACGACTCATTTCTAGCGAGGCATGACTCTCTCATTTAACAATTAAGTAGCAGAAACTGTTAGTAAAATAAAATCGATTTATTATGATAAAGTAAAGGACAAGACAACATCAATGCAAAGAGAAAAGAGAACGTGAAACAAACTCTCTACCAACCCGTCTAGCCACCGTTTTTTATTGGTTGTTATTGATAATACAAAATAATTCATCATTTTTTACGGAACTTACGAAATTCTCTGCTATTTTCCAAAGTAACTATTGGTTGACAGCAGTAGGTTTGTATAAATTACTTCACTTTTGTAACATTTGTAAAAATCACTACTAAAATAATAGTCAACCAAATGTAGAATCGGCGAAAATGATGTTTTGCCTCTACTCACGTCTTCAGCGATGTAGTAATATCTTAATACAACCACCCATACATATTCTCACATCTACACTCTTAACTAGATAGACAAAGATATATTAAATCCCTACATTTATCTGACTTTAGTCCTACTTACATAATATAGGGCAAGTGTATTGCCGTGAAATGAACATAGACATGCATACATATAAACTCACGCCTATTGCATTCTCAAAGGCGTAGGCAGAGACAAGTTGTCTCCTTACTATGTTTAAAAAAGGGCGCATACATACGAGTATATTCATAACACATACGCTTATATATTTCCAAATACGTGCATAATTTATAAAAAGTGTTCAAAAGTATAGTTGACTTTATTACGTTTAACCGCACTCGTTATTTTCACTTAGTACATCTTTACGTTACCATTAACAATGTCGCCAGTAAATAGAATTTCTTTCGAAGTTCACGCATAAAAAATGCAATAACTGTCAAGAGAGCGATACGCGACCCACACAACCTCCATAGATCTTTTAGACGATAAGTTTAACAATATTTATGCTTAACAGTCTTTGTGTGTTTATCGCCTATTCAATAAACTGAATAAAAAGCATATTTTTTATATCATGGAGTTATACGTTACAATGTTATTTATACAATTTTCATACGAAGTTTTTTATAAAGAAAGCAAAACATAAAAGAACAACCATATTGTAGAAGTTTTGTCACCTTAAACAAATAATCACAAAGGAGTTGTCTAATTTTTGCTCCAGAATGTTCTGAGATCATGTTTTAGTTTTCAGACTAAATAAAATAAATGGTGAGTTTTTAGAAATGCTCACAGTCCAGTTGCTCTCGGTGATTAGAAGCAATCACTGAGAGTAAGCAACAATGGCGCGGTCAGTACCTGGATGGGTGACTACTGGTGGCATTATGCCATGAGCGTCTCCGTAATTCGGAGGTCACGTCAAGTAATCAGTCCCGGTTGTTATCCCAGGATAACAGTCGTGAAGCTTAGTTGGAGGCCTTTGGGCGGCTTAAAAACATCAAACGGCAAGATTACGTAACCACAACGTAGTCTTGCCAGTCCCCAACCAGCACTCGGCCGGCGTGGGGACTATGGCCTTAACCACAGAATCTCCTGTTCTGTGGCCTTAACCCTCTCTTAAGAGGAGACCCACGCCCATCAGTGGGACATTATGGGTTGCTGATTGATTGATTTGATTGAGTTTTGAGTAACTTCATAAAGTCCGTAGCAGATTTGGAAAAACTCAATAAAATAAAAAAAAATAAAGATTTTAAACGATGCTTGCATCTTGAAAGATTTCATTTGCCGTATGATAAAGAAATAACGCAAAATGGGGTAAAATATTGAATCAATATTTATTAATGTTGGTTTTATGTTAAAATGCAAGGTTATTGGACTTATATTAAATTTGTGTAATCATTATTTTTTAAATATTCGTCATTCGAAATCACTAATTGTATAATTAATTATTCAAAAATAATGAAGAGCATTTATAAATAATCGAACTATAATTTTAACATTGGCAACATTTAATAAACTTGTCAATACTTAAAAAAACAATTATCATTTTATCAATAACTCGTCTCACGCGCCGATTTTCATTCCGTTTGGTTCTTGTTTATGTACAATTATTTTTTTCGCCTTTAATTTATTGTGTTGTATGCTCCACTTATAAACGAATTTTATAAGAAAAAAATAGACCTTCTACAATTGTGCATGAGTGCGATACCATAAGTATCGCAATTAGAGAACGTATCAGACGCCATACAGTATTATCTCTAGTCCCTGATATGAGTTCTCTTCTATAGTAGTGGTATAAACTGTAGTATAAACTCAGTCATGTCACTGCGTAACATTTCAGTGTCCCGCAGTGGATGAGAACGTGGCTGAAGTGGCACATTTACAAAATAATGAAAGGAATTCAATCATTGTCTGCAACAATGACCATGGAAATTATTACAATCCAGACATACTTTATATTTTTGTGACAATTGTCACTTTCACCTGCAGTGCCTATGAAGACATGAATGATAAGGATGAAAATACCTTGAAATCATTAAAAAGAAATGTAACTTAGTTGTGCAAATAAGGATCCCCACTCTATTTTTCAAAATCATAATTTCAATTTAGTTTTTTTAATTTGAAATTAACAATGATTACACTATTATAATATATATTAGATACATATATTTTTTACAGATCAAAGAAGGCAACTTTTAATGTCATTCTTGTCGCATGGAATCTTACAGAACAGTAGCATGAAGAAACATGGTATAGGATGTCATGATGTTAAGGGAAATGAAAATGATCTAGAAATATATTATTCCATCAGTAGCATTACTAAAGAATATTCATTTATTATAATAACATACAATTATTAAATATGCATAAAAATAATGTTCTTTCTTTTATTTACATTCCATGAACTAACTTTGTAAAACAAAGTTAAGTACAGTAACCAATGATGGATATATTTGTTGTGTGGAGATCTAAAACGTTGGAAAATGACATAAGCTACTTTTATAGCCTTTCTACATGAGTGAAGCCGTGGGGATAAGCCAGTAGTAAATATTTTGACATGAGCAAACACTAAATCTTTATAGTAGACCTGACAGAATAACTTTAAAATATACTGGGATAAAATGCTGTTGTCGGAGTGATATATTTCTTTTCTTAAACCTTCATTACTTTTATCAGAATCTGCTGTGGATCATGAACCTTTAAAATTCTTTTTTTTTTAGAATATCTCAGCTCTTATGTGAGCATTTTTTTAAATGTCCGTAACACAACGGGGGACCATAAACTTTATGTAATAATAAAGAAATTTTAAAAAGTAAACGTAGATTTCTTACAAAATCAATTATTCAATTCATGGTGTACCTACAACAACAATTCGAATCGTACTAGTTAATAAAATAAACTCAAAAGAAATTACCTAACTTCAACAGTGATTGAAATTTAATTACAAGGCATCTTTTACTTCGTTACTTGTTGATCGAACTTCGTTCCTGTTATAAAAACTTCAAAATAAACTTAGCGCGGTATGATTGTACACTTTGCTAAAATAGAAGAGATAGAAGTTACAAAATTGTCGTACACACTAGAAAAGCCACCATAAAAAAGTCGTGGCAAAGGGTTGCCTGCTTATTATTAACAGAGTAACGTATACCTAGCACATTTGATCATGAAATATATTTCATTTATTGAAATATATGATCGAAGCCTAGCACAATATTTTATTGATATTATCAGTTCCTATAACTACTTTTTGTTTGTAAAGGTAAAAGGTTTTCTATAGGTCGTTGAGCCGACTCGATGTTAGTTGGAATTCTACATCGCTCTTTTGGAATATGAGACTATAGGCTCAATTCCTTTGTTATTATTTTCAGGTTACATAAGTTTGCCGAACATAGTATATTCCCTAATGTATACACAATTTCAGAGTTGAGAATATCTACGAATTCTCTAGAGTGGGCGATTTTTACATAAATTTCTGTAATTTCTGTATAATATTTGTTTCATTTCTAGACAACATAATTTAACTGTGTTTTTTCTTTACGAGATTTGGTTGAGAATATTGGTCGGTCGGTATCTATCCATTACCATTACAATAAGAATGTAACAAAGTGTTAATTTTTTGATATATTCAACGTGCTGTCAAATGAGGGTGGAGTGGAGATTACTTCTTGATATTATTTTCATGAAACAAATAACTAGTTTATCTGTTACTTTTAAAAGTAAGCATGACTATACGTGGTACGTACGTACGCAGTAAAAGTGGCATCTACTGAAATGTGTTAATATTATGTAGTTTTGCAAAATCATGCGATAACGAACGATGAACACATTAATTAAAGTGTCAGTAACTTAATTAAGTTGTTGATTGCTTGATAATTTTTCGGCATTAATTAAGAGATGGTGATATAGCTATGAAATAAATCCATTTTTTAATTGAATTTGGTTACAAAAATAAAAGCATTGTAACAGCTAGTAATAAAACATGTGAAATGAAATCTTACCACAATCTCACACACAGACAGAGCGTGTGCAATGGTAACGAAACTGTTGGTCGACATTTTTTTTAACAAACAATATTTAATTAAATAACTTCCAGGCATAAAATAATAGATTGTACTTATGACACAATTATTTGACAATAACTGGAATGAAATCTACGATCTCTGGGCGTAGCTGATTACAAACCACTGAACCTATTTGCTGCTCATGTACATTAAAAAGCGTTAACATTTTGAGATCAGATAGGCGTACATTTCTTAAAGCGTTGTGTCAATATTATATAGAGTTTTACGTTTCTATAACAACCTATATTTCATTGCAAAGTTAATTCTAGTCTGTGTCTTTTAATCATTAAAAGGTGATCTTACTTCATGTAAGTATTTAGCGATGTTATTTTGAATATTATAAACTTTAACAGAGTTTAGAGTTTAGTTTAGACTAGAATCAATATGTATCAAATATAGTTTTGACGTCTAGTTTTCAAATTCAAATTGCGTTTAAAATGTTTCGTCCTAAAGGAATAATGCAGACCTGTTGTTAACCTTACTTTAAATTTAAATTCCGTTTACAATATCATTACAAAATCAAAATACTGATGAGAGTCGTGGAGTATACATTAACAGAAATGCAAATGAAGAACTGGAAAGTAATTAAGTCAGAAATAGTGCGATACAAAATACAATGGTGTTAATTATGTTGTTCGAAAACTCTTCAAACTGAACTAAAAATAATTTTTGACCTGTTAAACGACGTTCTGTTAAAGATTGCCTAAAATTAAATATATCACACCATAAACGGACGTTATCTAAATTCAATAGGGCATCGATAATCCGAACACTCAAAATTATCGCTTTGTTCGGATTAATGAGGTGTTCGGATTATAGTATTATAGTATATATTAAAAGGTCAAATAAAACAGTTTTTTTTTTAATTAAACTTTATTAAAGAAATCTACTATACTACTTCGACGAGTGGTGTTTAATGGCAATGAAAATGCTTTATTTATAATTTACACAATATTTTTTTTATTAAATTGAAATATTTTCTTGGTCCACCCATTCCAAACACTCATTTAACGCCATGATGTTTTATTTTCTTTCATGTTGGAGCCACGATTGAAACGCACAAAAATGGTAAGAGAAATGCACATACATCCAAAAAAAGCATTTTAAATTCGCTTCACTAAAATAAGGGAAAAGAAAATATTTTACAGAAATTTGAGTTTAGTGACGCAACAACAGCATTAGCACCATTATCGCTGCCAGATGTTACAAAATCCGTCAAAGGATTAAAAAAACCTATCCGGCATTAGATAAGTAGTAGGTACACTGGCATGCTATAAATCTAATTTACTTTGCCGCTATTCAACGATTTAGAACTAACTCCAAGTTATAAATTTTGGGATATGCTACCGAAAATAGCACTGCGGCGAAGGCCTGGTGTGCAGCCAAACATGAAATGTAGCCCCGTCGACGCTCCATTAGGAATGAATGGGCCGATTCGAGAAATGTCATCTTCCGGTAAATACTGGCTGTAATTCATCTTATAGTTGACAAGCACAGGACTTGGCTTCGGCTGAGATATTCAAACAAAAACAAGATTGTAACCTGCAAATGAAAGTGATTCATTCACTCAATTAGCTGTTGAAAATGTAATTTTATTTGTGTAGATCTTCCCTCCACTGCCGTTACGACCCGTGAAGTTATTTTAGGGGCACAAACAAGCTTGTTTTCTTAGTAAATTACTTTCAGCAGGCGTTTGTATATTCGTGTTTGTGAGTAGCTGTAGCATTAATACGGTAACTCTGAAATACGTAAAGGGTTTAGGCCTCCTTTGTTCTTTTTATGAAAACGAGTTAATTGTTTGTTTGGGTTAATTATTATTGTAGGTTTTTCAATACAATACCTTTCTTTGCTTCATGTATAATGTTTACATTAAAGATACAAGTATAAAAAATATAAACGATAATGTATGACTTTTTATGCTTTTAAATGTACACAAAATGGTAATTAGGCCATTTTAAAACCAACTATATGGACTGAAATAGACTGATGATCATGAACGTCATCATCAATAGGATTTTTTTTTCAATAAAACCTTGTTTAGTATACTAAGTTAAGTTTTTCATATCGTCGTCTCATCTGATTATGGGTATTACTATGATTGTAGGTAGGATATTAGATTATGAATATTTAATGTTTAGCTTTAGCTTAATATCTGTGTTACCATAATTTTTGTCAAGGGATAGCCTTACTACAGCCATGTACAATGTACATGTGCCGCTTCTACCAAGGTAATATCACGGTCTCACGGGCAATCGGAGCTAAGAAATTCATCGAGTGAGTGAAGTCACCGAAGGCCTATTTGCTACTGCCTATATATCATCTATATATTAAAAAACACTGGTCGAAGTCATTATTTTTTGTGTGTGTTTTGACTGGTCGTTCATCTGTTCACGTATTTGGATAAAGTTATTCATAAAAATGTGCAGTTATATTCTTTTTGTTAAATAGTCGCCTATTAATAACATTAAGAATACCTAACATTAACTTGGTTTATGTAAGTTGAAGTGTGTTAATATAATTATCATTAAGTAGGGCAAATAGCTGAATATTTCGGCATCATGGATACAGGGCTCACCGCAGAAAGGAGGTTTTAGTCTACTAGACCATGTTAGTAAGACGGGTCGTTATAAGGTTTGTTTTCCTTCTCTTTGTTGTGAAGTTACCTTGCATAGATTGTTCTTTTCTCCTTACGACAGCTACAGCATACTAATATAAGGTTTAAGGCAATATTTACTTTTTCAATGTTACTCGACTCATTTGAGTTGTTTGTTAACGCAATCAAGCAAATGGTAATACGAGAATTTATAAATGTTTTGTATTACAAACCTTTCGAGGCATAGCTACGTGATATTGCTAATGTTAATTTGTACGGATTCTACCCCGACTCTATTAGTCTGCTACGACTGCTTTAGCGTTGAGTGTTATCAATATTTATACGAGTAATGGCAACGTACTAATGAGACTAGACTTGTAGAACCAGGGATTAGTTTAATTAAATTGGTTCAACTTACTGATTTCTACACTGCGGCAGCGTACTTGTGGTTCTTCGGTTACTGGTGTTCCTTTCGATGGGCGGAGGGAGTTATCCATACTAATATTATATTATAAATTTGAAAGTAAACCGTTGCATCGATTTCAATGATACTTTGATTCTGGAGGATGTCCATCCTACGCTACTCTTGACTGCGAAAACCGATATAATATATACAACCGATAATGATGCGAACGAAACTATGCGCTACGAGACCGGCGGTAGCTTCACGCCTTCGAGAAAAGAGCTTCCTTCTTAAAAGGCCGGCAACGCATTTGTAACGACTCTGGTGATGCGGGTGCCCAGTGCCCAGGTACCGCCGCCCAGACGGTAATGCTAACCATCCGACGACCTTAGTTTACCTTAAAGTACTAGCTACTTATCTGTTCATCCTGGTCTCTAAATCGTTTAAAAAATCTTCTAATTCACAAAATAATTCTAAATTAGTTTTGCTCGTGCGTGGAATACTGCTCTCATTTTTACAATGGATCCACGCACTATCTGTTTGACGCTTTCGATCGGTTGCAGCGGCGAGTAGTCCCGAAACCACCGAGTTCCTTGAGCAGAGGCTCAGAGGAGCGGGACGCGAAAAAGCATCTCCCTAGGCTGCCATAGTGTTGGTCACCATGCTGCACTGTCCACGTTCGCATTGAGGATGGTGACCAGTGACCACCCCTCTTGGATTCTACTCATGCTTTCCATCAGGCAGAGTATAATAATGTAGGTAGTTTAAACATAAAAAAAAATATCCATAAAAAATTTTCAAACTTAATAAAAGTGGATTAGTGATTAGTATATTGGTATCATAAACCAATATACTAATCAGATTTCGTTTATGTATTCCTGAGATTGATATGTACATGACAATAAGGGATTAGATAATCGGTTCTAATAAAAAAGTAAGTTTTTCACATTTATCAATCTTTAAAAGGCACTTATTAAAGAACTTGTAGGAAAAACTAATTTCGAGCCTGCGAACATTTTTGTCAATGTATTGCTACCGTTATAATATAGTATTTACTCTGTGTGACTCGGTGAAGTGCACCTACCTCATGTTTTCTCTACATTGCCCAACCGGTTGACTGGCAGAAAATGCCTTAGGCATTAAGTCCGCCGATGCATGCATTTGTGCATAAAGTTGTAAATAAATAAATAAATAAATAAACATAAACTTTAACTTGCCTTGTTGGTGTCGCGGTTGGCGTGTGCGACTGCTGGTCATGAGGTCTCAGGTTCGATTCCCGGGTCGGACTAAATGTTTGTATGATCTACAAATATTTGTTTCGAAGTTTGGGTGTTTTCCATGTATAATATGTATGTATTTACAAAATAAAAGTATATATGTATTTTTGTCAGTTGTCTAGTACCCATAGCACAAGCTCTGCTTAGTTTGGGACTAAATGGCGTTGTGTTTAAGATGTCTGAAATATTAGTTTATTTATAAATAAATATTCGAAACTAAAATCTACTTAAAAACTTTGTCCCGCGGCGTTACTCGCGGTACAACAATAACCGCGGGTAACACCGCGGGGTTCAGCTAGTTACATATAAAACTTCCGACTGACGCAGGTTCTTTCCGGGCACGGATGCTTCGGAAAGTACCTGCACTCGGTCGCCAGGAGGGAACTGAGTCCCGCCTGCCACCACTGCGACTGCAGTGAGGACTCGGCCCAGCATACGCTGGCGATGTGCCCCGCTTGGGCGTCGCAGCGCCGGGCCCTCACTGCAGTCATCGGGGGAGATCTCTCGCTGCCGGCCATCATTCGCTGCATGGCCGGTAGCGACAGCAGTTTTACCGCGGTCGCAGCCTTCTGCGAAGACGTAATTTCGCAGAAGGAGGCGGCGGAGAAGGCCCGGGAGGATGATATCCACTTGGACCCGATCCGCCGCCGGCGAACCGGGCGGCGGAGGCGCGCCTACCAGCGCCTCATGCCGCCCTGAGTGTGGCCGCGGATGGTGGGGACGGGTTTTCCCCTCCATCCGCTTTAGTGGTCACCCGCGAGGGGGCGACGTTACGCGTGTGCCGTACATCGCCTAAATAGAGAGTTAACAGCTGACGGTGCCCGTTTCTGTGCGGGCAAGCGCTGGGAGGGGTCCGGATGTGTTAATAACAGCAGTTCCCGGATCCCTCCCGTCTCAGGCGCAGAGTGGCACACCGTGTGGTTTTAGTCGGTTCGATTCCGACACACCGCCCCGCCGCAAACCCCGGCGGGGTGACGGCCCGAGGGAGTTTCCACACGTTAAAAAAAAAAAAGTTACATATAAAACTATAACCTATTTTTTTTATGGGGACTAACCCCGCCCACACGCCCACCGCTGATCCTGTACACCAGGATCAACCGCAATGACCCACGAACACACCGAATTATGACACTCGGGAAGTCCCAGGAAAAAATTAACTGTCTTGGAACCCGCAACGAAATTAATCAGAAGAAAAAACAGGAGGAGTTGGAAATATGATAAGTCCACTTCCCTCCTTAGGGCAGCAAGGCAAAATAGGCAGACACCGTTTTTAAAACGGGAAGCACCACGGATAAAATATTATGGATCCTAAGTGAGCTTTTTTAGCTATACTATAAGCTTTTATTAAAATCTCTTACTCCTTCCGCTTGTTACAGTGCGTATGTTTAATTCAAACTAATGTTTTATTTACACACATAATCTTTTGACCCCATTAATCACCTGTATTAGTCTGTTATTTATAACTCTGGATCAACGCCGGTACTTAATGTATCAATAGCTAATGTAATGCCAAAGGGAGACTAGCCAATGTACCAATATTTAGATTTACGGTCAGTGCTCGGGTAATACTTGTGTCAACATCAACGTGCTTTGTATGTATCGTACATAATTTAGTCTCTTTATTAACGTTGTAGTGAAATAGTAAGTACTGTCTCTCAAGTTTTTACTTACTTCACATCAATGTACTCCAGAAAAAAAACTTAAATTAAAATAGGAAAAGAATTTTCCAAATCGTGTAATAATTGATGGAGCTATGAAGTTCCAAATACCCGAAAATAATAAATCAAACTAAAAACCTTCTGATGTTGACACTTTGGAGTTGTTTAAAATAATATAAAGACTACTTGAAGTACAATGTAAGATATATCAAATGAACTAAATACCATTTCACGCTATAGCAAACGTAAGGAGGTCTAGCCCATCACAAATATAATGGTTTACATCAAAGAAAATGGTATAAACCCTTGTAACTTTGTTTTATGTTCAGTGAATTACATTCCACTGAGATCCCATGCAATTTGAATTTAGAATGGCTCTATATGGCTTTATAGGTATAAGTAAAGGAATTACACATGTTCATTCTCATAATACAACGATATAATAAACACATCAAAGAAATTACATAAGAAAAATCGCAAAGCAGACTATGAGAAATTACGTAATAACCTACTAGCAAAGGTGCTCTACTAACACGAAACAACACAAACAGTAATCCAATAAATCTTGAAAAAGTAGGAAACGTGGTGCGAATCCAATATCAAAACTAAAGGTTTGTAGAACAAAAGGTTGATGGGCGGATAAAAGAAAGGATGGAGTCGCATTTCGAGCTGTGAAACATTGGCGTGTCACGGCGCGTGACGGGCCCACGCGATGCGGTACCACCCAACACTCTCCTATATCAATTTCACGGATTAAACTTCATGTGAATGTATCTTCCAGTCACCGACGTTATTACACGCATTGAACTCGATAAATGTCTTTTCTGTGAAACCACTATTTTATTATTTCTTTGTAAGTTGCGCTACATTGTACTGGCATTTTTGTATAATGTCTCAAAGTTAAACTCTTTAACAGGGGTTATTTCTGAAAAATATTTTGTAAAATCTCGTAGGTGATAACTGAGAAATTGTTCGAATGAGTCTATGTACTTGGTAGTGTAAAAAGTATTATTGTTTTCGTATTAAGATTCTGTTTTCATTTTGGTAAGGTCTTCGTTACTACATTCTACTTCAACTTACTTCAACTTCAAAGTAGCAAAAATTCACACATTTTAATTCTGTTTAATTTTAACTGACTAATGTGAAGCAGCAAACAGGTAGGAAAATAGTTTTATCTGTCTAAGTAAGTATGTTCAACGTAGCGCCTAAACTTCTAAACCAATTTTAATGAATGATGTTTCAATAGTTTTGTAACTTTTACTGTCAGAAATTCTGTTAGTTTGTGGCTACACAATTAGTATCCCAGAAATGCGTATGAATTTTTATTAGTTTATTATAGTAATAAATAGAGATCAAGCTCTCACTCATAGCTACATTTCATTAAATTACATTTATCTTTTCATTTTCTGATATCCAAACAATGTTAAAATGAAAACTGAGACACCATTTTAATCTAAGTTCTAAAATAATGTGTAACACATTGCTGCACATTTCGATTAACATCCAGCCTTTCTTGCATACCCTACACTTCTAACCTGCACACTCAGCATATATCCATCAATAATTTAACGAACCCTCAAAAACGGCCTTATTCTCATCACATAACCTGACTCCGTCTACTTGGATCCCCCACTTTTCATCCACACTGATCCTCTAGGGGATCTTTTTGGATTTCAATTCCTTTTTGATCCCGCAGGTGATTCATTTGGAAGATTTTCGTCCACTTGGATCACCTGCTTTAACAGATGGGGAATTTATTTAGATCTTTTTATCTGCATCAATCTTCAATGGATGCTCTAGAATTTTCTGTATATTTCCCCCCTTTGAAATTCCCAAATACTCATATTTTCATTTCGATTTAAAATATTTTTTTAATAAATGGATTTAATTATAAGATTTTTAAAGAGTTTTGAGTTGTGTAGGTAATCTTTGGTGGTGAAATGTATTAATAGGTTTGGCATTAAACCTAAATACAAAATTAGCTAGAAATAGCCACGTTGTGTGGACAAAAATCCAAATAAATCCCCCATCGGTTTAGGCAGTGGATCCAAGAGGAGAAAAATCTTTCAAATGAATCCCCTGAGAGATGAAATAGAATTCAAATCCAAAAAGATCAGATGTAAAGTGTTTTTGTGATTGTAAATTGATTTCATGTTGAAAATACCTCATAGCGTTAGAATTAGTTACATACAATTGCTGTAGCAGTAAAATGAATTTGTGATTAATTAAAGAAGTTCTAACCTAATCTAAGTCTATAGCCATAGAACGGCATACTTTAAGTGAGCTTTAAGACCGACCGATCAGAGATAGTTGTCAATTTTGACGCGCGACATATTGCGATATAACGGTTTTACTTCGATACATTATTAGAAAAATAGTACGTTAAATTGGAAGCAGTATGTCATAGTTGACAATCTTTCGACATTGTGAAATCTCGCTAGGTAGATAATAATGTAACAGTTTTAGCAATCTTACTGTGACATATACACTAAAATAGGACAAACAATACCTGATCAAGTCGGCAGAGTGATTACTTAAACGACCATAATTCTTATCAAATTCGTAATTGTTAACTTTAGATGTCAGACTAAATAATGAATTTTTAATTTTACCCATAAATTATAAATGATTTTCTAATGTTGGACAAGCTGTCAGAATATTTGAATAAGCTGTCACCCCATGTCAACTGTCACATTAAATATTATTACAACTAAGATCGAACATTTTAAATGATGTTTATCCACTCGTCAGTGGCGCCATATTGGTCCGAATTGACACAACTGTGGGGCGATTTTGACAGCACTCCCGTTACATTTTCGCCTCTGATTAAAACGTCGATTTCCAATATAAAATGTATTGGGGCTATATAAGATATTGTTATGTTTAGAATGATCATTAAAAATACTATCAGATGATGTATAATTGATGATGAGTTTTTTTTTGAATTCACACCCGAATTAATATATAAATTCAATTTCAAAGTTCACTCGACCAGGAACCGTACGTCACAAAAATTCCCGCCGAATGAGAACGATTTACATTGTCAACTGACGTAGTGGGGTAATGAAATGGCGCCTCTGAGCATCTCTGTTTTATTCTCTTTAATATAATTAAGTGCGACAAACAATATAAAGCAGCTAAATTCATGGTTAAAATAGACCAGGAAAAAACACCACGACGTGGCATTCAACAGACTGGAAGAAATTGACAGCGACCATTACGTGGCGTTCAACATCGGAGAGGTTAAGGTATTATTCATATCACTATGACGTTTTCTCATATTATTACCTAAATATAGAAGAATTTCAGTAATATATTGTTCATACATATAATATATTAAACTAGGAACGAATATCTCTGAGTAAGTTTTCTTCCTAAAACAAGTTTCTTATGTCAGAAAAAGAAAATAAAATACAACACTGTCGACTCTGAAAACCGTGTCTAACTGTAATATTGTTACATTCAACTGTACAGTTTTATATCATATGAATATATTAATATTAACATCTATATTTTTTGTTAAAGAAAAGAGAAAATATAATAGACTACTGTACTTCGACGTCATGTCGGCACCATTTTCACGCCACGCCATTTTTACATCACATTTTTTGCGTATACGTGAAAAGTGTCAATTTAATATCATGGCAGCTTTTAAGCGAGGACGTGGTTTATGAAAATAAACCGCAATGACTATGAACACATACCTAGAGATAGATATTTACCACAGACGCTTTTATCCCTGCGCATAATGATAAGCTTGAAAAAACAGACATGATATACGTTCATTGTTAAATAAAGGATTTATTTTTATTTCGGATAGCGTTTACGGATTTATTCGGGTGACATATTGATTTCCTATTGCCCATACATTTATCTCCAATATCGAATCCGATTGTCTAACGATTAGAAATTACATGAGAATCTAATTTATTGCATAAACTAGCTGACCCGGCGTACTAGGTATCGTCTTATTTATTTTTGTAAATATTTTCTAAATTTTCGAAAAAAATCTTTTAGTAAGCCCGTGTCAACTTCCCGCAGCGCTGCAGTGTATAGAACTAAGCGGACTAAGAGAATATAACACCTTTTTTTGTATATAATCTTTGTCCTGACAATAACAAATACATAAAAAATGTATATTCAATTTGGTGCAGTCAATCGAAAGTTATACGTACGTTTTTGTGATTCATTTATATATAGATTTATTGATAATTTTTTTTATCATTTGGATAAAAACTTTGACACCATACGAACTCAAACCGACTGAAATAATACGGTGTTCCATCACATGTGAATATCTTGCACGAGGTATGTTGTAACTGTGGATAGGAAGAAATTTCTTCGGGACGGTAAAAAACTTTTTCCGTACTCTTTTCGTCGTCTCTTTAGTGGTCATTACTTCGTAACAAAGCAAAGCAGCTGAGGAACTCTATCATTTCAACGAAGATTGTTCAAGGAAGAAGACAAGAAGTCTTCGAGGAAGTGATAAATTTTATCCATGAATAGTCGTTCGTGAGATGCTTGAGTACAAACCTGTTCGTGTAGGCTAACGGACACTTATCAGGATGCCTATCTATATCACCGCATTGAACAAGATCTGGGCCTATCCACAATGGCTCGACCTTTTCTTTAACTGCGCCCACCGCCAAACTAACACTCCAGAACTATCAGCAGGCCCATCCGTGCCTAATCCAGTGGCTCGCTTGTAGTATAAAAAGTTACCTCGAGACCATAGCTGACGTATGTGCGAAGAACCAAGAGACAGAAGCGGCGGAATTCTGCGCACTCCCACTTTTATAAAATTATGCCAAAAAGTAAAGTTTCAAAGATTTATCATTATTAAATTAGCTTTCTTAATAAATTTTAATAATACTGTGTTTATTATTAAAAAAACAAGGTACAGTTTTTCAATCGATCTTTTGTTAATCATGTTTTTTTAATTTTATTTTTATTATTTAAAGAGAACTAAACCAAATACCTAAACACTTCTGTCAGTGCTAGATTCTAAAGAGAATGTGCAACAGATATTGAAATTGTCAATGAGTTTTCATAGAGCTGACTAGTAAAGACATGGCAAAAACAATAATACGTTCTTAACGCTCTTTAAAAATTAATTAGTAGTCTGAATGGAATGGAATATGATCGCACTATATTCGAATAACTATTAATCTAAATCAGTAGGTGTATTATTTTTAATTCTAAATTAGGATCAAATTACATTAAGTGTTTAAAGGAATTTATTTTCGAAAAGCTTACAACGAAATTATTCATTAATATTAGTTAAAAACTTTAATGTTATTCCCTGACTAAATATTTTGATTGATTATAAATTATCTAAGCATTATTTTATAGATAAATTATAGCCACATTATTTCTTAAATCTGCAAAGTTATATTTGAAACCATATTATTAGTCTGAAAATCGTTTGAACTAAGTGAGTTGTTCGAAATACTCTAAAACAAAGTTCAATAATAATTAATGAAATGAATATCCCGCTAATTGATCATTTTAAAATTTCATCGCGTCTTCGAGCAGCACAATCAAATCTTTACAATCCCTTCGAACAAACTTTTGTAAGCGGGTATAAATTAATTAGAAAATTGAGTTCCAGACGGAGCATCAGACCACCGTAACAAGTTCTGTTGCGAAAATTTTGGCCCTTCGCAATATGGATTAGGTCAATTTAAAATCATTACCATAATTTCTTATCAAAAACTTTCAACCGAGTTTCATCATGAATATTCCGCCCTTATTTGGGTGCTCATTCTCTGGCGAATAATGTTTATTAAACTCTACGTTCCCTGTCAATAATACTATGTTTAATGTGTATCACGATAACTCTCGGGTATTCCAAACTATAAACAAGAAACTTATAAATATAATATATTGAGCACTACCAATATTCAAGCCTGATTATTTATTGCTGAGTTGTAAGCGGAAAGTTTGTCGGCGCTAGTATAAAATTTGTTGTAAGACATCGGGGTCTCGATGGCCTCGGGCTACTTTACGCGAACTTTTCCATTTGCCGTAGGATGAGCGTAGTGAAGCACGCTTGAAGCACATGTTTCTCGATAAATTGTCCAATCAGTGCTTCAAGTGAAATAATAAATGCAGTTTTAAAGATTTTATTTCAATTCAACATAGCTTATTTTATAAATGATGTAGATTTCTCTAACCTAATAGAATTTATTATTAAGTTTTTATCTTATAACCCTAAAGTTTTCTTTTAAATAAATTTCATTAAGACCATAAAGTTTAAAAACCACGATGACAAAAACATAATTGTGAATCTTGGGTTCAGCGGCGCAAAATTGCCTGTTTTAATTAAAAAACCGTGCGCCGAGGGCCTCATCGCAGATAACAATTTAATGTAATGACGATATTCAAAGAACTCCTTTATGGACGATTTGAGAAAACCTGCATAATGAATTAAGCTCTGAAGATACATTTACTTCCTAAGTTAGTATTACAATTTTGTGAATCTTTTAAAAGAGAAATACTTTTGAAAATTTATTTCGTTCTTCATCAGAACGTTACTACAAATTTTAACTAATTTATTGGATAAATTAATGCAAACAGTTTCGTTACACCTTTGTATGAACAGGCAACAATACCTTTATTCGTAAAGCACTTTAGGGACTTTATTCTGAGAGTTGGAGATAGTAAGCAAAGAAAATGTCGTCTTATTGCGCACTGTATCAAGTTATTTATTCAAGGCACATATAACCTTATTTACATAAGTTTCCAAGGCTCCCTTCAGTGTTATTTACCTATGCATGGCAATGGTCTCTCTAAGATATAACATGTACGTGTCTACTGGAGACACAATGTGGCCAATTTGCTGGGATCAGAATTTGCTTAAACCTTGAAAGAATGGGACAAAGACAAAAGATCGTTCTGGTCGAGATTTATGAAGATTGCGGTCCCATAAACTTTTGTCGCCATTCTACGTAGACTAAGGAAAAACGAGGTGTTGTGAAACACCACAGTAACATGACTGCAAACGGAATTATATTCTGACTGTAGCAGTGGATCTAAGTCAGATATGAATTACTACTTTGCAAGTTTTGCTTGAGTGCAACCGGATAAAAGGAATATAATATGCGACCTTTGGTTGTAAATTAGTTTGCTTTACGGTGTGTTTCAACACATATCAACAATATTGTAAAAAGGTAGTGGAGAATCTGTTTTCCAAGGTTTGTGCCAAGATTTCAGAAAATATAAACGAACAATTTAGATAGAAGTGGAGGACAGACTTTATTTCACTTTTATTGTGTCCCAACTCTCGGTGGAATATGTTTTCTTAAAAAGATTTTCTGTATAAATTATAACAGTTGATAAATCTTGTATTATTGAAATTAGATAAAATATTAAAATTAGATGAGTTTATAAAATATATATGCATATTTTTTATAAATTATTAGGAAAATATACTCTTTCACGCAAAAACTACTGAATGGATTTGAATGAAACTTTACAGTGATATAGCTAATACATCAGAATTACACATAGGCTACTATTTGCCGTGATAACCGACGTACACGCAGGCGGAACCGCGAGCAAAAACTAGTTATAAATATTTAGTAAAAAATTTGTCTTGGGCCACAAATATTTAATGAGAAAACATTTGAAACTACTAACTGCATTTATTTCCTGCAAATTGAGATAACGAATGTGAAAATCAAAGGTACCGTTGTCAGGTAAGACTCAATTATCGATGATGCCAGCAGCCATGAATATTGATAGGCATATTTGCATACTCACCGCGTCAATTCGACCGAAATGAAAGAAAAAACAATACTCGTATGCAGTAGATGCAATCATATTCAGAACTCGCTTTTGTAGTTCGATACATATTCAGTTATATTATATTCAATTGTAAGTTATCATTTTATAAAGAATCGAATGATTTTAATTAAAAAACCTGTTAGCAAAAAAAACTTTTATTAAAATCCTTAGGTACATATGAGTCTGATCCGCAGATATACTGAGACCTTAAAGAAAATATTGAATAGAGTGAGTAAGGTCACCAGAGGAACGAAATAGAGAAGCTTCCCTCCACACGGTATCTTTTTACCCGACTAGGCGAAGCCATTAGGATGGGTAATATTTATATGCTCTACTGTGGCGTCTAATCTTCAAAACTAATTTTTAATGAATAAAGTATCCTTAGATTCGTAATACTGGCCCAGGTGACAAACCGATATGAATTTCAGTAAACGTTTTTACGAAGTTATAGTTTATGCTAAGGTCATCATAAAGCAAAGGTTTACTCTCATAGTTGTATTATTGTAATAGAAAATCATGACATATTATTAAAAGAACGTGAAACTTTTTCATCAACAGCACGGTTTAAAATCTACGTTGGGAGTGCCTAACATGGGGCCGGCAGATTCGAGGTTACTATCTTATTACTTTTACTATAATAGACTAAAAAAACTAAAAACATGCTACGTGACAAATGTATGCTTAAGTAAAATATGTAAATTATAGGATTAAAAAAAATACATTAACATTTTTCTGTAAGAAAGAAAATAACCACTTCAGTTGCAAATTTAGAGCAGCTCCAACAATACACTTAACGAGTCGTGTCTGACAATAAAGTTTATAACAAAGCCATCCTTTGTCTAATCCTCATGGGTTGAATGGTATTATCATATAAATGTTAGAGATTGACGAGTGGGCGTAGGTAAACACGCTACTACAACAAACAGATTCAGGGAACAGGGCTCTTGTGGTATTTACAAACCCGCATGTGAAATTCATCCGTTCATAATAGGCTAGTGATGTACCAAATGGGAACAATGAAGTTGCCATCAGGTATCGTTGTGGCCGTCGCTTTAATTCCTTTGATGAGTTTCAGTTGCGATGTGCTAAAACGATTGTGGTCAAGTTCCACTGTTCAAAAAGGATCTTTAGGGGATCAGTAGGAGTGAAGCACCAATGAAAAATGTTTAAAAAACGGGGTAAAATTATCACGCTACGGGCAATAGGAGATGCAAACGAGGTTGCGTGGGTCTGCTAGTTCCGAATAAAATTAAAATCAATAGTATCTGGAATCTGGATCATTATTGTCACGCCAGAGAGATATTGACTCCACAAATAATTGTGATGAATGCGATTACTGGTTGTGTGCGTAGTGCGTATATGTAGGTGTATGGATTTAGTAAAATATTAAATTATTTTTAGAAGTAAGTTGCCTTCTGCATCAGACCCTTGCTCTTTAATTACTATTATTCTTTTCATTGCGTAAAAGTTAAAGTAATTAAATAAATTAACTTTCCAAAGAATATCGACAAAAACCTTTTCAGATGCTAGTTAAGATATATTTGGACATATTTCATAATAATAATAATAATTTCTTTATTTCTCTTCTTACAATCACCAATACATGCAATATGATTATTGTTTTTTCACAATACAAAACAACAAATAATAGTTGTTGCCCGCGGCTCCACCCGCTTATATGTTGGTTATCGCGGCAAATAGTACCTTATGTGCTATTTTCATGTATAAGCTATATTACTGTAATTTTTCATCTAAATCCGTTCAGTAGTTTTTGCGTGAAAGAGTAACAAGCAAGCATCCATCCATCCATCCATCAATCCATTCATACTTACAAACTTTCGCGTTTATTATATTAGTATAGATTACAATTATATTTTAACTAGCAGACCCACGCAAACTCGTTTGCGTCTTTTATTGCCCGTCGCGTGATAATTTTCCCCCGTTTTTGAAACATTTTTCATTGGTGCTCCGCTCCTATTGGTCCTAGCGTGATGATATATAGCCTATAGCCTTCCTCGATAAATGAGCTACCTAACACTGAAAGATTTTTTCAAATCGGACCAGCGGTTCCTGAGATTAGCGTGTTCAAACAAACAAACAAACAAACTCTTCAGCTTTATATATTAGTAGAGATTAAATTGATTTTAAAGCAATATTTCTAAACAATATCTATAACAAATCAAACCAATATTGTGTAATATTGGTCGTACTACTCCAAATTAAGTGTTTTAGAAATATTTTTAGTATAATGTATTGTGTTAAATTTACAACATGAGCACGTCCCGTTAGACACGAGAAACGCATTAGTGCATTAAGTCCGACCGTATTGTGGATGTAACGCTTGTAACTTAACACAATCACACAATGGGCTGGCTACGTCTACGTAGAAAGATCTGCTACGTGAATGTTACGTAGCGCTAAGAACGCTACATTTACTCCGTGAACTATTTTGGGTATTGCAATATAGTTCAAGTACACAGGTACATATTATATTAGGCATGTTTTTATGTATTTGAGGATAACGTCGATATTCGACATAGGTCGTAATTTTAGAATACCTGAAATTTCTTATAATATTTGGTTTTAGATCGACTAGTACAAAAATAGTAGTATAGTAGACAACACTTAGTAGTTGAATCAAAATCGACTACCCATTCGATTATTTAGATTTTTTAAAACACATATAAAAACAGGGCTTATTTTCAGTCAGTACTTGAGAAGTTCCAGTTAATATGTCGCTAGTGATAAATTATTACTTTCATATCATTTTATAGACAACGAATGTATAATGTGTATGATTAATTGCCAACTTTGCTTATATACTCGAACCCCCATTAGTAATCTGTGGAAAACGTAGTGGGTAGTATAGTTACTAAGTTTAGTTTTTAAATAACAACCCTATGTACATTTCATATACTACTGTTTGTGTTCCCTAATTGAATAAATAAATAAATAGTTATTTTCATTCCTAATAGGGTTACCCGAGTTAGAATAGCATCAAGATGGAACATGAAATTTTAAATTTATTTTAAAAATTTCTTAATTCTTTTTATTTAAGTCATATACAATTTCTAGTAATGGTATAAAACGTAACTAAATTCCAATTGCAAATTGGTTTAAATAATAATCGCAACTGTATTAATCCACCTGAAATATTCCGTTCTTGTTGTATAATATTTTTTTGTCGCATAGAGACTCATTCAACACCTGTATTAGATTTAAACAACAATAAATTTCATAAAATAATACACGTCGCCTATTATTATTATAATTGCTCTATAATTTGTATTCAACAGCTGTTTGAATCGTATGTACAATGTAGAATTTCATTTGCATTATTAAAGGTGCTGTTTCGTTGATTGTTTGTAAAACTGTTTAAAGCAGAAACCGAAGGGTTAGACGTTGGAGGTGCTTTATTGCAAATTGATGAAAGCAATATAAGTGGAGCTATGGAAGATTATTACGCATTCAACTTTTTTTTCACCTTTTATTCATTTGAGTAAAAGTATCGTAGCATTTGGGAATTAATCATTAAACATTAACACACCTTATCACCGTTTGAGGATTTGAGAATCTTAATGATGATGAGAGTGATAAAGAAAGTTTGAGGAAGCATCAATAGGCTTTGACAGCCCATTGCTGGACATTAACCTCTCTTTAGAAAGGAGGTTTTATTATGGCATCATTTTAACTAAATAAACTGTCTTTTTCAACCGACTTCAAAAAGGAGGTTTTAAATTCGGATGTTTATATTTTTTATGTATGTTCAAACATAACTCCGTCGTTTATCGGTGTTTTTTTGAATGAATGAGCCTGATAAAGTGACTACTCTATTTGATGAAAAGCAAAAGTGGTGGTCATCATACTCATCGTGAATGCAGACAGTGCCACAGTGCATTATGATTACCCACACTACGGCGGCCCATTGAGATGCTTGTGCAATTTTTTTTTTGTTCGGTTTGTATGTGATGATTAGTTTTGGATACATTAATAATATTAATTGTTTAATATTCAATGTAATTGTAATAGCAGCATTATAGTTTGACATTTTCTTGTTTGAAATGTCATGTGACTTGAAATCTAGATTTTGTTGCATGAACATGTTGCGAATGGCATCGAATTAAATTGTTTAATAGCTTTCAGTTAATTTGTTTGTTTACAGATACTGTCAGGCTATTGTAAGATAACTTAATTTGTAATCGCGTCGAATTTGTATTTCGCGATCCTTCGAAGTTCGGGCGAAGAACGGATCTACCATCTACCTTGACCCTTCGTATTGTAATCGTATGTGTAAATGGACAGTGTGTAGTGTACTCAAGATTTTCGTGACAGCGCACAGACGCTTAGGACGTCAACGAAGCCTACACATCTCCATGGTAGGTTTTATAATTATATTAGACAAAGAGGTGTATCGCCTCCAAGTTTGACTGCTTTCCCTAAGAGGATAGCCCTTTGATTCACTTGCTTCGTCTATGGGCCACAAAGGCAAATGAAATTACTTACTTGGAAGTACGAAGCTCTGGGGAAAGGAATTAAACATTAATTAACAATAATCTAATGAGTCATCTCAAAATCATCGTATCAACATTTTTATTAGGGATAGATATTATTTTGTTTCTAGATTTTTTTATCACAGTACTTTTTACACGAATTTTACAGTTTAAGGCAAATGAATACAATGATTATGTATGTAGAACTTATCTTAGACGCTGCAGTGCACACAGTCTGGCCCATTTAACAATTCACTAGCACATTTGGGTGTTAAACTAGTTTATGTAGTTCAAATGTGCGGTTCTATCCAACTCTCTCCAACGTTGCTTCCTAATATTAGTGGGCTTTAATATATAATCCCGTTGCATTACATATGTTCAACTAAGTTTTCAATTAGGCGAATAAATAGTAGTGTTAAAACATTAGGTTGTTTTTATGTCGTATAGTATTAATTCGTCCTTAGGCGTATGTTTTATATTAATAATTAAATGCAGTTAGTTGTACTGCAACTGTATTTTGAAATCTTATAACACCTTTTTTCATAAAAATTCCATTCTAACTGTTCAGTCTGTCTGTCTTTCTGTCTCTTTGTAACGCTTAAATAAATAATATTACATCAATATTTCGGATATCTAACACACACCGCCATCTAATGCCAAGCTAAGCAGAGCTTTTGTTATGGGTACTAGACAACTGATATGAATACATACATTTTTTTTTGTAAATACATACATATATTATACATAGAAAACACCTCAACTCCGAAACAAATATTTGCAGATCATACAAACATCTGGTCCGACTCAGGAATTGAACCCGAGACCTCAAGCACAGCAGTGGCATACGCTACCACTACGCAACCGAAGCAGATAAAATGACTACATCGCTATATCGATTTACTCTGATTCTTGAGGAAGGACAGGCTACTCTTTATCGCGATAACCAATATGCACTTGGGGATCGCCGCTGACAAAAGATAGTCATTTATATATTATGTCCTCGAGTATATATCTGATAGGTATACATTATATCAAATTTGGCATCCATGAATCCAATGCCCTATAATTTGGTAATTTGAATTCCTTAATATTTTTTTGTGTGCATATTGTTACACTGCACAAAATAGAAACAGATAGTATAAAGAGAAAAAGTATCTTTCATCCAGAAAAATAGTAAATTTTCTCGTCTCCTCGAGTGATTTACTATATCTAAAGGAATCGCATGCGAAGCTACGAGTAAAAGTTAGTAAAATGTGTAATAAATTATTGAGACTCAAAAGAAGATTTTTATGCGCTTTGAGTTTTCTATTCAATTAACTAGTAGTAGTTTGATAAGTCATACTTTATAAAAATTTACAACTGCTATAATAAAAAATCTATTAGTAATAAAACAGTCGTAGGTTGGTGAAAATCGTACACAATAGTTAAGATGTGTGGGCGGGATTAATGGACTTAAATTTATTCGCAGAAGTTAAGCGCGTAGACGCAATCTGGAATATCTGGAATAAAGTTTATTGATGAAAATACATACAGCAATCTATACCAGCAAAAAAGGTTAATAATACGCAAGTCAACCTAAAATTATCTTTGAAATATAAATGAGCTGGGTATAGCAATAAAGTTGGAGATATTAAATATTGAGATTAAATTTTTGGAAAGGCAAATTACTTTTTTGGCTGCGGTAACGGTTCGCTGAAATCTATTACTGTGAATGTATATAGGATTATTGTTCCGTAGTTATTAAAAGTAGAAATAAAATCATATTAAATTTCAATTTCAATGTAGCATGTATCAATAATACCAATTGTATAAAATAGTAAATTCGGTTTCAAATAAAATGTGTTGGTGATGAATAAATTTAAATATTCAAACTTTTTAAATCCCCACGACACAGGGAATCCTGGTGTGGGCCTAGCGTATAAACAATAACTTGTAAACTTTGATTTGAGGAAACAATAAAATCATTATTACTATTGAAATATTTCAAAGACTTTCAGTATTTGTAATATTTATATTTCAAATACTTTCAGTATTTGAAATGTAAAATAATTAAAAAGATTATGTAATAAAAAACGATCATTTGTTCATTTTTGACAGAAGTACATATATAAGTAAGTAAGCACCACCCTTTTTAAGACTTGTTACATATTTAAGAGAAATAGTAGGTTACTTAAAGTTTTTCCGGTCGACATCAATAGAGCACTGCGTTGTCTAGTTTAGAGTTGTTGTTTTACTTTCTTTATAAATAGCGGCATACCAAAATGACCAAACCGTTTTAAGCTTAAAAGCGGTAAGCCTAATTATAAGATCGTTACAATCATTTGGAAATTACAAGTACATTAATTTTGTACTTGTATTTTTTTTTTTACAAATCATTGCATTTTATCAGTGTGACAAACAAAATCTTGTTAGCAGAGAGTTGAGAAATAAAAATAACAACAAAGCTTTAAAAGGTGAGTAGATTATAATGTTAGGGAAATAAATTAATTCAGCAATTTATATAGGAGTCTCAACAAACCCAATGAAAATTAAAATGACTATAACAACAATGAATGGATTCAAATCACCATTTACTCTCATTAAGCATTCCGATTCCGTCAACCCATTAGATAAATATTTTGGTTTTCACGGAACATTGAATTAACAAAAGCCATTTACACAGATTGCTTTACAAAACAGATCAGTGTTACTATTGATACGCGAGCAAATGATTTTTCTAACTGAAGCAATAAAGCCATGTTTAGATGACGAGCGCTCAACGCGCGTTTCGCTAACGCGCGTTCTTACATGTAGTTAACGCGCGTTGAGCGCTCGTCATCTTAACATGGCCTAAAACAATCACAACATTTTAGTTCTAAGATCATCCCGTTTTTCCGTATTTCACGAAAATTACTTCAATATTACATTATACACGGTGATACAGTTATATTGAAGTAAAATGAATTTTGACGGTCTTGGCTGTTGACATTTAAATTTTTTATACATTTTTCGGACACTTCACCCCCACGTCACACATCGTCATCTAACTTAAAACTAAGCATGATAGCTCTACAATGATAGGATATAGTATAAGTAATGTATTTCACGTATAACATTGCGTCTATGTAGTAACTAGCCGACCCACGCAACCTCGTTTGCGTCTCCTATTGCCCGTAGCGTGATAATTTTCCCCCTGTTTTTGTAACATTCTTCATTGTTGCTCTACTCCTGTATGTTTTAGCGTAATGATACATAGCCTATAGCCTTCCTCGATAAATGGGCTATCTGACACATTTAGAATAGATTTAAGATTATTTTCTTGAAAGTACACATCTAGGAGTATACAAATAAATTAAATCGGAGTGTGTTTGTAATATTAAAATAACAGCTTTTACTAAATGCACATGTATAATGGTACATATACCAAAATTTTTTTTTTTAATTTTCACTGCTGGCGGTACGACAATATCCACGGGTAACACCGCGGGGTTCAGCCAGTAACATATATCTTTGAAGTTATTTTGAAACACGTTAATAAAAGTCACGTACAGTCCACACATACGTAACTTAAAGCATTATATAGCGAACTTATGGGTACGTAGAATATCACGACCATGAATAATGTTGTGAGCTATGTATAACTTCTCTTGATTTAATAATATATGACGGAGGAATACATTGCCTTTTACGGTATTGCAAGATTGTTTTCTAAAACTACACACAATAACCCTCCGGAAATCGTTTAAATCAAGAATGTAATACACGGTGTTATAACACTGCATTAATAATACACACATACAACACACTATTTTCATTGGTTGCCAATTAAAATTATCTTCGGCGTAATAAAGCTGATTTCGGGTTTTAAACGTGTACTACGTGTAATTAATGTAACATTTAACGCAACCAGTGAGCTGTTTCGTGTTAACTCGCGATAATTCGATGGGACGGGGACTGACGTATCCAATAGACAATCGCATCCCGTTGTTGTGTGACAGACATGAATTTACGTCACTGTATACCATATTTACATGTCTTATAGATAAAAATAAAATGCTATTATACTTTCATTTAGTATACATATTATAGAAATAATTTTTTGATAAGTTTTTCATAGATTAACTAAAAACAAAAGCCTGAACACCTAAATATTAATTGTAATAAATAGTATTGAGCTATTTAGATCTGTCTCCTATGGTTTCTAAAATAAATATAATCAATACTTATGCACAAAACAATTTGTATAGTATTAATCACATTGCGCATTTCAATAATATTGATCTTATGTACAAAACAAAAGTACAGAAAAATGTCTATAAAATTTAGAAACTAAAACGATATTGACTTCAAAGTCGGTTCATGCGTTTGGCACTACGGCGGGATACATAAATAGTCGTATATACATAGACTGCCAAAACTGTTACTCCTCCTTCTGCATTCGTCGCAGTCGGGTCAAAAGCTTGTAAACATACGGGAGAAAATATCTTAAAATATGCTGGGAGCGTCTTTATAAATAATCTCTTAACAGTTAAGAGTAAGTCAGCTTTTGAAGTCGATCTGTTTAGTTATAATATCCATTAAATGTAATTAACAAATGGCTTTAAAACTGACTTCAACAAGATAATTAATTTCAATCGAAACTAAGCCCCAAGTTCAGTCAACTTTAGGTAAACGATTTTAACTTGAGCGATTGTCTTTTATTAATAAGATTGAAGAATTTCCTAAGCACCTAAGCCCAGTAACTTATTTACTTCTATTCTAAAGATATAATCTATATCATCACTTTCATTTACATCACAAGTCAATTAAATGTTTTACCTTATTAGATTTGTACATGTCTCATGTATGTATGTATGTAAAGGCACGTACATGATTAAGAAAAAATCTGTAAGTTGAAATTGCGATTTATGTATCAACTGGAAAACTACGGTACTGGACTAGCAAAAAATAAAAATAAATACCAACCCACCGGGCTTCGACCGGTTGCCATCTTTTGTTGGCTTTTGGCTTTTTATATCGTAAGATAGAAGTCAGGGATTCGTGAAATCAGAAGTTAACACAGTATATCTATGCGAGACGACAGTCTGATATACTGGTTTAATCGAACCGTAGTAAGCTTTATAACGCAGGTCTGAGGGACACAGAATCTTGTGTCCGTGATCATGGATTACCGGTACATGTTCACCAATTGTAAAGGATGAATTAGGACTGTTTGATTTATCTCTAAGATATCACGTGCTCGGATTATGGCACAGCAAAGGCTTTCAATGACAAAGGTTTATTACAGTCTTATCTACGACGGATTACTTGAAGGGTTGAGTTAGAGATATTATCAATAATCGGGAAGATGCATGGGCAGTCTTTCTTGATAGTATACGGAATTTTTAGGCAAAGGAAAACTTAATATAAAGTAAAAATTCTGTAAGTTGATAATGCGATTTATGTATCAACTGAAAAACTATGGTACTGGACTAGCAATAAATAAAAATAAAGAGATTTTTTCAAAGATTGATTTCCAAGTAGATTGTATCTAAAATTAGTAGGATCAATAAACCACTGACGTTGTATTAAATTGTAAAAATATTATAAAAGAATTATAAAAAATATTTTTAAAGCATGGTTTTTTTTTAACAAAATAATAATTAAGGAGTCCACTTTATGAAACTCGTTGCCTTATTTTTATGCTGTACTGATACGAAAATTATATGATGATGATATGTAAAAACATACCAGTGATCTCTATTCTTTATTAAGCTGGACTTATCTTTAGTCTGGTGTAGAACTACTGTAGAACTTTTTTTCTTTAATAATTTGTAATTAAATTGTATGTGCACAAAATATTTTAAGAACAGTATGTAACATAATATACACACATTCCGCAGATCTGTTTCGCGAACTTAATGTGGGTTGACTTTGCGTTCCTAATTCCTCGGAAGGCTTATGGGTCTTGTCAGCGCTCTGCCTTTATTGGCTAGTGAGTGGAAAAACTCTCTAGACAAATCTCTTGATTATAGGTAACTCTATTCTAGTTTATGATTTGGAATACACACAAATCGACATCCCTAAGAAAATATAGCACTGATTTTGCCAAAAAAGTCAATAATTTATCACCATAGTAAATGTTTTCAGACGTAAAAATATAACGTTCATGATCTAACTGAAACACGGTAAATAAGAAAATACATAAAGCCATTGCTAATATCAAAGAGATAATTTTAGTCGTATCTGTAGTCTTATCCCTCATTCATTAAATCTCTGAATAGTACTTTAGCTATTGAATGTTCTGTCCTTTGAGAGATGTATATTAAGATTCAAATAAACGAATTATTACTTTGACTAAGAACAATTATTTTTGTTAAGAAAAATATAAGAAAACGACTAGTCTTATTAGTTACTAGCTGTTGCCCGCGGCTCCGCCCGCGTTTATATCGATTTTAGCAGTAAATAGAGCCACGCTAATTTCAGCACGAATGGGCCGGCTCGACCGGGGCGGTAATAACCTCGCATACAAAATCAACGTAAAATGACAGCGTTCATGCTGTCGTGTTTCGTTGGTGAGTGCGAGACCGGAGGCCCAAAGATGCAGAAGCATCACTAGGCCACCATGGTGTGGGTCGTCTTGCTGCATTGTTGCATTGTCTGCATTCGCGATGGGTATGGTGACCACCACTCTTGGATTCTGCTTATGCTTTCCACCAGGCAGAGTAGAGTCATTTTGGCAGGATATGCATAAAATAATAATAATAATAATAATAGCCTATGTGTTAATCCAGGGTGTCAGCTTCCTGCATACCAAATTTTATAAAAATTGGTTTAGTAATTTGAGCCTGAAAAAGTAACAAACATAGACACTTAACATATAAACTTTCGCCATTATAATATTAGTGAGATAAGATAGGTATGCTACTTAATTCAAATATAACAAAGCATTTCATTTCATACTAGCTGAACCCCCGCAGGGTTTATGGCAGGGTCAAACATAAAAAAAAAAAAATAATAATAATAATAAATAATCTAGATTGTACGACACCACACATTCATCTAATTGGCAATTTTAACAGTTTAGTGGACAGTGACTTGGGCAGTCGCGTGGCAAAATTGCGAAAACTTTATCGATAAATATTTTAAATTCCACAGAACACATTTCAAAAGATTCCGTACAACTGTATCGTGTAGTGAGTAGTGATCATTGATGTGTGCAGAATGGCCCCGGTTTTATGCAATGCAAATGAAAATCTTTAACAGTAAGTACGTCCTAAAAAATAAGGAACTTTCAATTCTGAGAAACGAAAAGGACATAGGTCTGAGTAACTAAATATAATTACGTCCTCGTTAACTCTCTTCGCACATAAAGACCTCATTAAGAGGATCGAAACTCAAACAATGTTCTTAAGAGTTCCTTAAAATAATTATCAAACAGAGCCATCAAAAACTCACCACGTCATTACTGGTGCGCGACAGGACTCCCAGCGTTGTTAAGGCCGCTTAATTCCATCTTATTGTTATTATTTCCATCTTCATTATTAACGTTTACCTGAATACTACTTCGCTCAATCTTTCTACTGAATTAGAAGCTACGGTTGTATCTTCCTTTAATGTGTATATTAATGCTAGTAAGCAATAAGTAAGTTTAAGAGATATCAGAATAGGTACTTTTGAAAGTACAAATCTACACAATTAATTAAATTGGAGTTTCTATTTGTAATATTAAAATAACCACTTTTTACTAAATGCAATGTATACACGGTACATTTACCAAAATAACATTTTTTTTTAATTTTTATCTGTTGGTCTGTTTGTGCCGGGTAATCTCTGAAACGGCTGTATCTGTACGAATTTGACGGGACTTTAACTGATAGGTAACTGATGATATGAGAAGTAACCTAAACTACTTTTTTTAGACTAGCTTTGCCCCGCTGCATTACCCGCGGTACGACAATAATAAAAAAAAATACTACTTAAAGTACTTATTACGATCTCTTAAACTGATCATGTGTTTTGAATAGGTTTAGTTTGAACCAATTTCAGTAATAATCATAACGGTTACGGTATGGAGTTTCAATGCTGCCCTTTACAGCAAAAATCTCAAAGATTTTTTATCCTTGAAAAACTTTACACAATGCAACACAAATCTATACAACACACAGCCTAAAGTTTGCTTTAGTTCTAATTAATTACACACGCTTATGCACAATTATACTTTTCTGGAAAGTTATCGTAAAGCAGACGGCTGAACATAAAAGATAAACTCAAAATCATTTACAAAAATGCCATCCAGGAACGTGTATGACGAGAAATCACAGAGAATGGCTGAAGAGAATTCATTGCACTGACCCAAAAAAAGTTACAAAAGAAAGAAAGATACAGTTGTTTTTAAACATGTAAGATATTGTATATAAATATCGGAAATATTTGGTTTACTTTCTATATAATAAAGTAAACCAAATATTTCCGATACACAAATCCTCATATGCTTCAATAAAACCTCAAATTAATGAATACCTTTCGAAAAAAAACTATACGGAAACCGAAAACTTCATAACAACAACTACGTAATTTCATAGATTTACACACATAAACAATTCACACACACAAACACACTCTCACACACGCACACGTGCACGCAAACAAACACACAAATTAATGTAATTATATATATATTTTAAATTTTAAAACAATTTGCAATTTTATTATAATATGTTGTATACATATGTGCCTTTTTAATTTTTATGGAACAAAGCAACAGTTTGTTCTTAATACAGGCTATTTAAGTAGCCTAGCTAGAACATCTGTGACTATTATGTAAAGGTTATGTTTTTACGAAATAAAGATTATTATTATATATATACATAATCAAGTCATACACATTACCTTCATCTCAACAAAATTTTAACTATATTATCATATGACTGTTTTGCATGTTACTTCACCCTCTCATACAGTTTATAAATTAGGAAAAGAAGATTAATTACTTAAAAGTTTACCATAGAATATGAGCCAGTATAAATAATCTGTGCAAACATAGATTAAGTTTTAATTTATGACGGAACAAAGTTTCGTTGTACGTAAGTAGGATATTAACACTTTTATATAAATATCGAACAGTTAATTTATTCATTCAAAATTTTATCATTTAATTTTCAGGGACCGTTGAAATCTAAAAATGTTCTAAAAATAACACATATCTTTTAACGTCATATTTTGCTATTTTTTCCCGACTACGCCAAAGCCAAACGAGGGTGATTTTAACAGTTTATGTATGTATGTTCATTTCTTACTCATAGCTTCTCAACTGCTTATTAGAACTCGGAAAATGATGTATCGTTAGAAGCATCTTGATCATCCGCTGATTATGGACTACTAGCCCAGTCATATTAGGGCTTTCACCTCGGAATGAAAGATAATAAGCTGCAAATTGGTATGAACCTTTGATTTGTCATTCTAAATGTTGTCTCAAAAGTCACAATCGTTATCGTGTCCGCGTCTCAAGATATTCAAGGTCAAAGGTCACAAAAATCGGTTTTTCGCGAATATCTGGCTTCCTATCGGTTAAATGAGATTTGCATTTATTATAAAAGTTTTAGGCTATAAAATTCCCTACAACTTTTGTTTAAACTTTTTTTTCATACGACTAACCGTTTTGAAGGTAGAGCGCGAAGAGTGCACATCGTACAGTCATATACGGCCTAATGCAAGGTCAAGCGTGAGTTATGGTTATCAGTACGTTATAAAGTCAATTATTTACTTGGAAATTATAATTATTAAACAATGCCTATTATTTATGTACTAACTATTAATTATTTATATTTAATTAAAGTAAGTAACTTGATTATTTATATATAATTATTCATATTTAACTATTTAAGTATAAAATATTATTAATTATAGTAATACCATACAGTATGAAGTTTCAGCAGTTTACCATCCACAACCTCGTGATAAATGTATATTATGCCGTATTTAATAATAAATAAAAATATGTGTAAAATATATACTCTTACTATCATTTTAACTTAAAATAAAACTAAAATATATAATCCAGAATTAATAATATTTTATACTTAAATAGTTAAATATGAATAATTATACATAAATAATCAAGTTACTTACTTCAATTAAATATAAATAATTAATAGTTAGTACATAAATAATAGGCATTGTTTAATAATTATAATTTCCAAGTAAATAATTGACTTTATAACGTACTGATAACCATAACTCACGCTTGACCTTGCATTAGGCCGTATATGACTGTACGATGTGCACTCTTCGCGCTCTACCTTCAAAAAGTCGTATGAAAAAAAAGTTTAAACAAAAGTTGTAGGGAATTTTATAGCCTACAACTTTTATAATAAATGCAAATCTCATTTAACCGATAGGAAGCCAGATATTCGCGAAAAACCGATTTTTGTGACCTTTGACCTTGAATATCTTGAGACGCGGACACGATAACGATTGTGACTTTTGAGACAACATTTAGAATGACAAAACAAAGGTTCATTCCAATTTGCAGCTTATTATCTTTCATTCCGAGGTTGACCCCTTTTTTTACCTAATATGACTGGGCTATACATAACGTGTCACTGAATCTAATTTGGTCCTCTAGCGGTCAAAAAGTGATGTATTAAAAAAAATTGAGGTAAATATGCCGTGTTTGGTATAATTAGAAAGGGCTAAATAAAGGCACTAAAATCAGTCGAAAAATTTTAAAACTATGGAAATTTTGATGTAAACACCTATGAAATGAAATGAAATAAAATCAATGAAATGAAATGAAATGAAAAAATGCCATCCAAAATTTTAAAACTAAGCAGTTTTCAACTTAGAAGTAAACACCTAAATCTTCCAGATTTACAATATTATATTAAACGTAACAACCGTGACGCTATCTTAATAGGTCTAAGATAATACTGACGTAAATATGGTACCACAGGCGGTTATAATTAACTAAGAGCTATGAATTATCCTTGTATTCGCACCGTTTGGAGGTAGACTGGCATATTACATAAGATTCATCTCAGTACATAATGCGTACGTCGTACCTTTACATATTATTTATGAGACAGCTCCAGCGACGGGTGGTGGAGTCATTTTGAACGTACTTTTGTTATTCGCTGTGATCTTAATAGTATTCTTTTGTGAAAAAAAGACTGTTACGATAAACATAATTTTTAGATTATATAAAAGATCTTCTTTTTTTTTTTTTTTTTTTTTATTTAAATAGGGGGCAAACGAGCAGACGTATCACCTGATGGTAAGTGATTACCGCCGCCCATGGACACCCGCAACACCAGAGGCGTCACAGGAGTACGCTAGTTTCTTGAAGGTTTGAAGGTCGTATTGGTCCGGGAATACCGCAGGCGACAGTTCATTCCACAGTTTTGCTGTGCGAGGCAGAAAGTTTCTTGAAAAGCAGCGCACCGTTGTGGACTGCCAACCATCTACATGATGGGGATGAAAGTTTTGTCGCGTAGGACGATGGCGGAAAGAGGCGGCAGGGATCAATCCGAACAATTCCTCGGAGCACTCCCCATAGTAGATGCGGTAGAAGATGCACAGCGAGGCAACATCTCTACGCAGCGCCAAAGAGTCTAGCTGAATTGAAAGTTCTTGGCAGTCGACGATTCGAGCCGCCCTCCGTTGAATGCGATCCAGAGGGAGGAGCTGGTACTGGGGTGCACCCGCCCAAAGATGAGGACAGTATTCCACATGAGGCCGAACCTGCGCTTTATAAAGCATGAGGCGGTGAGCCGGTGTGAAATACTGTCTCGATCTGTTGAGCACACCAAGCTTCTTTGAGGCCAATTTGGCCTTATCCTCCAAATGGTCACAGAACTGGACTCCACTCGAAATGTCGACTCCAAGTATCTCAATGTTGGCTGAGGCAGATAGGGGAGTGTCTTCAAAGCGAGGACATACGACCCACGGCAGTTTTTTAGCGGTGAACGCGCAAATTTGTGTCTTTGTGGGGTTAAAGTAGACTAAATTGAGTCTACCCCAATTTGAGATCTTTTCCAAGGAGGTCTCAACTTCAGACACAAGTTTGTTTCGACTCTCAATGACGTTTTCCCGAGAAATATTAGCGCGGCCGGTGTAGAGAGCATCGCCCGTGCTGTCATCCGCATAACAATGAATGCCACTAATTTGCAGCATGTCATTGATATGGAGGAGGAACAAAGTAGGCGATAGCACACAGCCTTGCGGGACACCAGCATTCACAGATATGGAGTCAGAGCATTCACCGTCGACTACGACCTTAATGCATCTATCTGCTAGAAAGCTAGTGACCCATTCGCATAATTTCTCGGGAAGCCCATAGGAAGGGAGCTTCGAAAGAAGCGCTTTGTGCCAAACTCGATCGAAGGCCTTCGCGATATCCAAACTAGCTGCCAAGGCTTCCCCCTTAGTCTCAATCGCCTGTGCCCAGCGATGTGTCAGGTATATAGCGAGCTATGTGGGGCGTAAGCGAGGAAAAAAATAACTAAGTCTGTATTATCGTTTTAACAAGCACTATATTGTTTATAAGATTACAATTAGGTTTACACACAGAAAGACACAATAGGAAGCATAGTACATTAGCAAACTTAGAGAAGGAAGCAGAGATTTACGCGGAAATAGACAAAATACATAAAGTTTGCGCGGTACGTTAATAAAGTTAGTGGCGGCGCGAGTCAGCGTGCGCGCGGCCTCCCGGCGTCGGTATGCGTTCTCGACTGATGAGACGGGGAAAACCGAGCGCGCACGACGGAGCGTTCGGACGTTCTCGGCGCAGAGGCGCGGGCGGCGGTCGGCGCCATTCGTGAGATAATATATTGCTTTATACTATCGCCACAGGTATACTAGAAGATCACCAGCTGATCGACCCTTACGGAAACCGTACTGGTGGTCACTGAGCAGATGGTGATCCTCTAGGTACCGCAGGAGTTGATGGTTAATAATGGACTCCATTATTTTCGAGAAGAGGGAAGTTATGGCTATCGGCCTGTAGTTGGATGGATTTGAGCGGTCGCCTTTTTTAGGGATCGGGTGGACCAATGCTGCCTTCCATGATGTCGGGACTACACCAGAAGAGTAGGAGAGCCGAAAAAGACGCGTTAAGACCGGTGCCAACTCTGGAGCGCACATCTTCAACACAATAGGAGGGATTCCATCCGGGCCACTCGACTTATGGATATCAAGGGATAAAAGTGCTAAGCGTACTGAGCGTTGGTGGAACTGGATATCCAGCATACGGCTCTCGCACCGCGGTATGGTAGGTGGCTCCTGTTCCCCATCATCCAAGGTCGAGTTCGACGCAAAGTGTTTTGCCAGAAGATCGGCTTTCTCCTTTGCGTCATAGGTCAACGGGTTATCTCCCATGTGCAGAGGTGGAAAGGATGGCTTACAGAAGTTCCCTTCAATAGCCTTGGCAAGAGACCAGAATGCCCGTGTTCCCGAAGGAAGACGCTCAAGCCTCTCGCCAATCCTAGAGATGTGCTCAGACTTCGCCCTTGCAATGTCTCTTTTGAAGGACCTGGAGGCAAAGTTGTACTTCTTTTTCAGAGCGCTGGTATTTTGATCCCGTACCGCCACCGCGCCAGCCCAGGCCTGGTAAGCCTCCTGCTTCATGCGAGAAGCTTTTCTGGAAGATGGACCAAACCAGGGCCGACACTTGCCACCAATGGGGACCACAGAGGATGGAATGTAAAGGTCCATACCCTGCAGCACAACATCAGCAACAGAATCAGCGGCGGTGTTGGGATTATCCGGCGAGAAGCACAACTGTCTCCAAGGGTAGGACGCAAAGAAGGACCGCATTCCATCCCAATCTGCTAACCTGTAGTGCCACACACGACGGTTGCGTGCAACTCGCGCTCGCGGTGAGCGTGTGATAGGCACTGTACTCCGAACAAGGCAATGGTCTGAGGAGCCAAGTGGGGCGTTAACGAATACGCGGTTACCGTCCGGATGAGAAGTCAGCAGAAGGTCCAACAGTGAAGGATTCTGACCCTCCACATCTGGGACTCGCGTGGGCGTGGTAACCAGTTGTGTCAGGCCATATGCCAGGGCGAAGTCATGAACAGATCTCCCCGCATGATCAGTTTTACTGGAACTGAGCCAGTCGGCGTGGTGGGCATTAAAATCGCCAAGTACGACGATCTCTGCGGAGGGGATCTGCTGCTGCACGAAGTCTGTAGCCATCTGGATGTGCTCAATGAGTCGGTCAGTTTCGGCATCACCGCTATGGGACCTATAGAGGCACGCATAGACGCGAGGGTGGTCGTCGCTGTCTACACGAAGCCATAAGATGGAGAGGTCCCTACCTTCAAGGTTGCTGAGGCGACGAGAGCTGATATCGTCTCTGACGTACACACACACTCCGGCCTTAGTTATGAAGGAGTGTTCAAGTCCGTACCCAGGGTATGTGAGGTAGGATGTGTCCGCTGGAGACGATATCTGCGTCTCTGTCAAAAAGAGCAAGGCTGGCTTTGCTGTCTCGAGGTGGTGATGGACAGCATCCAGATTACTATGCAATCCCCTGATGTTGCAAAAGTCCACGACCAGCGTGGTAGAGGGTGCCATGATCTTACTGCTCTTACCCCGAGCATAATTGAGCGTAGTTTTGCCCCCCCCAGAATACGAGGGGCAGCCTGGGCATCCCCGCTCAGGCGTGTTGTGTTCTGAGTGCGGACGCCCAGAGAGGGATTCTCCAACGCTAGCGCAGTTGGTACCTTCCTGGGGTAGCATTTGTTTCAACTGCGCCATCATAGGGGGGATTGGGGGGTGGGCCTCCGGTAACCTCACTCACTCGGTGAAACACAGCGAAAGCGCTATTTCACACCGGTTTTCTGTGAGGCCGTGGTATCACTCCGGTCGAGCCGGCCCATTCATGCCGAAGCGTGGCTCTCCCACGAAAGAAAGCTCCCCTTCGTTTGGTTTGTAATATTAAACTTAATAAAATATGAGATGTATGGCTAATTAACGGGATTTTTACAAAACGTTAATTATAACCTTACACATCTCAAGGCAGTCTGATACTACATTCTTCATGAACATCACTACATAATATTATAAAACAAACCGCGCGTCTGTCTGTCTGTCTGTTCACGATAAACTCAAAAGCTTCTGAACGGATTTCGATGCGGTTTTTATCATTAAATAGAGTGATTCTTGAGGAAGGTTTTCGTTTATAGTTTGTTAAATTTTTGAGTACATGGGCTAATACATGCATTCACGCTTCACAGAAAACCTGTGTGAAACTTTTGTTGTTTCACCGAGTGAGTGAGAATACCGGAGGTCAAAATCGAACAATCACATAACATCAATTAATTATTAGACTTATTCTAGTTATAACAAATTAATAGTATTAAGTTCATGCAAACAAAAAAAAATAGTTTATTATAAATTAATCAAAATCTAAAATCAATGAAATCAAAAAGAAAAAAAATTATAACACTTCAGACTTTTAGAATAGAATAACGATTTTAATAAAAATAATAATTTAATTTAAAATAATAATTTGGCATATTTCTTAAGTACTATAATATTTCTTTATCATCATATATTCATTTATTGTGCAATAGACTTTATTTATAAGTATTTGTTTAATTCTATGTATAAAACGTAAATGTATGTTTCTCATTTGTGTCGTCATTTTAATGAAATCAGGTAATTTATTAAATATTTTGATGGACATCACATAGGGACTTCTTGAA
This sequence comes from Spilosoma lubricipeda, assembly GCA_905220595.1. Lineage (NCBI taxonomy): Eukaryota > Metazoa > Arthropoda > Insecta > Lepidoptera > Erebidae > Spilosoma > Spilosoma lubricipeda. The sequence continues at coordinate 8,194,083 of HG992285.1, read as the reverse complement.
TGTAACGCAATACGGGAAGTAAGTAACATTAACATTTTCTTGTGCCTAAGAAATCCGTTCGTATTTTTGTCTTACGTACACCTAATTTGCAAACGGAAATGTGTAAAGACAATTATTTTTCACGCCACTATGGTAAAGCCAAAGGAGGGTTATGATTTTGACATGCTATGTACATTACACACACACATTGCACATTACAGGGAACAGAAGGACATACATACATACATATCTGTTCCCTCATAGCTCCTCAACTACTTACTAGAATTGGACAAATGAGGTATCATTAGAAGCGTCTTGATCGTCCGCTGGTTATAGGCTATATGACATGTCCTCTAGCGTTCATAAAGTACTGGGTTATTAAATATATTTGAAATAAATATTTTTCTGTTACTAATTATACACCATTCTTTTAGAAATTTTTGTTTTTCCTTATCTTAATTTTGAAAAAAATCGATATCCTAACAATTCCTGATTATCGTCCAACATATAGATAGATAAAACGTACCTAATCTTTAAGTGGATTTATAATATATATTTTTTTGTACATGATTTTAACTCAAACCCAAAGCTCCCACTCTAAAAGTGCATCTTTAAAGGTCGAAAACCCCGAGACGTGCATAAAAAATAAGATTATCATACTTAACCAAGGTATTCAAGACTGAACTATCTCTTTGTTTAAGTTTATTTAACTTGTCTGCTTAACATCTGGTGTAAAATGGTTTTTAGAAATATTAATACAGTATCATAAGGTAACTTTGCTCCTTACTAAGCTTCTTTTAATGTTTTCGTTCTTGAAATCGCCAGACAAAGACCTTAAGTCGTGCGCAATTTGTATTTGGAGTCTCATTTTTTATTCTAGCTATGAAATCTCTCTAAAGAAATGAACTTGGTAATTAATAATCTTATGTTTTTGATAAATTTTATATAAATTCTGTTTTGATTTTTCATTAAAATCGATTTCGGGCCTTAGTTTGTATTTAATTTAATTTCGAGCACGCAGATCTGTGCAATGTAAATTTTACAATAGAGTAAACATACATACGTATCTACCTCCTACTTACCCTCATCTTACTATCTAATAACTGTTAATCAGTTACCTGTAATGAAATTTATATATATTCTGGTATTGTAGGCATAATTGCGATCATATAATTTAAAAAACTTCGTTTAAAAAGACCGACTTCAAAACTAAAAAGTATAAAATAACTTATTAAATAAATAATTATATACACCTTATATGCAAACTTTTACTACTGATGAAACACTGCTATTTGTATCTGCTACCTATTCATAGGTTTGAAGTCGGTGCCAAGTCAATTGTAATAGGTACCACACGTTTTGATGACATCGTCCCGCGTCCCGACGGCCTGGTAATTATGTCCCGATTTTTGATAAGATATGTATGATACAATAGCACAATTTGAATTGACATGTGTGTATTATATCCAGGGTTGCCACCCGTCCCGATTTTGCCGGGTCTGTCCTGAATTTGATGATATCATCCCGCGTCTCGACGGCCTACTAATTTTGTCCCGATTTTTGATGAGATATGTGTGATACAATAGCACAATTTGAATTGACGTGTGTGTATTATATCCAGGGTTGCCACCCGTCCCGATTTTGCCGGGACTATCCCGATTCTGATGATATCATCCCGCGTCCTGACGGCCCAGTGATTTCGTTCTGATTTTTGATAACATATGTTTGATACAATCGCATAATTAGAATTGACGAGTGTGTATTATTAGATCAGTATCTTAAAGTTTTATCTATCTTCTAACCTTATCTGTCAGATCACCTAAAAACTTGAAAGAATACAACTAAGGCTTTATTCGTGTAATTGGTACATCTATAGATTTACAGATGAAATTGAAAGAATTTGCTTGGAATCTTATCACCACATTCTGATATAGTGCCAATGAGACCACATGAGAAGCATACCTTTTGAATACAAAAAGAATTTTTAAAATCGGTCCACAAAGTAATCAGTGTACAAACATAAAAAAAATACCAATCAAATTGAAGACCACTTTTTTGTTAAAGTTTGTTAAAAATAAGCATAAATACTACTTTTTAAATATTTTTGATCATAACTGAGCAGATTGAGATTGACGTATGTAATTCCTAAACGGCTTTGCAGGAATTTTAGATTATTGTGCGATCCAATTTGACGTGTAAAAGACAGAGGTCTATCCCTTGTCAGATTTCGCAACTGGCTTTCAGTTGGGCTCTAAGTGATTCAGCATTTCTGCATTTAACATTGAAGTAATTTTATTCCCCATCATAAAGTTTCGTTGTTTTCAATTACAGAACAGAGACAGGACACTGGAAAATGTTTGTGATGATAAAAATATCAAAGTATTAATTGTAATGTAAATTTTTCATTACGATAAGCTGACTGCCTCGTTGGTCTTGCGGTTGGCGTATGCGACTGCTGATCGTGAGGTCTCGGGTTCGATTCCCGGGTCGAACTAAATGTTTGTATGATCTACAAATGTTTGTTTCGGAGTTTGGGTGTTTTCTATGTATAATATGTATGTATTTACAAAAAAAAAAAGTATATATGTATTTGTATTAGTTGTCTAGTACCCATAACACAAGCTCTGCTTAGCTTGGGACTAGATGGCGTTGTGTGATATATGTCCGAAATATTTATTATTATTATATTAACTAATTACTTTATATTTCGAACTACTTTATGGAAATAAAAAAAAACTGTATGTACGTACGAACGTTAGTACAGATCCCCGATTCAGGACAACAAGACGGAATCTTTCAGCTCAGTTCTCGAATGCCCTAACCCTCGTATTCATGCGCCGGGAACCCCAGGCCTCCGACCAGGTATTGAAGTCCGCGAGCACAAGAACCGGATGAAGGCGGCAGGTGTCGACGACGACGGGAATAAATAAAATGTGTTATTGTAAGGATTTTATGCGTTGTTTGGGATTACGTGTTGAATATTATTCCTTTTATTATGTATGTTCTAGTATGAGGCGCAGATTAAGCTGGTAAAACTATGCATTGCAGATAAAATTGATGAGTAGAAAACCTAAATGGACGACAGGTGGAGAAATGATCGGGTGTGTGGCACTGATGTTTGATGTCTACCTTTCCCTTCAATAATTGACTTACTTATTGATTAATAAATTCTTAACATTATCAGTTCTCATGATCTTTATCTTCTGATCTGTATCATTCTCTGCCAAGTTGATGAACTCTTTAATTTTATTTAAAACTTCACTTTTATTTCTGAGAAAAAAAACTGTTCTATAATGTGAAAAGTCATCTTTTAATAGCAAAAAATACTTTGTACCTCCTAGGGTTCCTGTTCCATGGGACATGGTCTCTTTGAAGTAAACTACTTCTCTCAAATGGTAATTTATGCATTTTTGTTTCTATGCAATTCTGACACATTTATTTACTGTCTGCATACACAATATTATTTTTATTCAGTATTTTTTAAACATAGTTGAAGTTTTGGTGTCCCATTTTCTCATGCCATATATTTAGATTATCTTTGGAACTGTTAACTGGGGAACGCACAAAACATAATGAAGTATGGTATCGATCCATTCTTCTCCATCATAGGCTCTAAGACTTATGGTTGCCTGGCCATGATTCAATTCTGTACCATCTCCAATCATAACAGTTTCATCTTTCTTAAAATCCTCAAATTGACAGAATAAGTCTTTCAAATAACACATATGCTCGCTAACTTCAGTATTTACTAACCATTCTTGGTCACATTTAATGTCTCTTGTGATAATGAAAGCATTACTTTTCTTGTTATTTACACTCGCTTCATACTGTTTTCTATCATACTCACACATTTACATTCACTACACAACTTTTATATACCAATATTCCTATCCCACAATAATACATAATCATATCATATCATATCTACATTACTCCATTCTATGGCACTCACACGCAGATGAAATTCCTATATTATCCGCACAGAAAATTGAACTACCATTGTATTTGCATGATAAACATATCAAACACAAACGAGTCCGTATTTCGCATTAAATTTGTCTCCTCTCTCTTCAAAAATAGATATATCCTAACAATATCCACTCTCCAAAATTCACTGAGTTCAATTAAATTTAACAAGATTCAATAACATTAATGAAATACTTGACAAATTCCAAGTGGCTCATTCATCGACCTGTAAGATAGATGACTGTTCTAAGCTTATCGATACCACGCAGTTCAGCTCAAACGATTTCCATTAGAAACATTTGCGGTATAAAACGAAACTTCGACAGCTTTTTAACCCTTCTTGCAAGATCAAATACTGAGTGAGATTCGATTGTGCTCTCAGGGTGCTAGCTGAGACATACAATCTGACCATAAATGATTACAATCATATACAAAGTTATAATAATCTTACATAAAAATGAAGGAGGTGTCATCTATTTCAAAAACACTATGCGGGTATCTGTGTTAGACAATACTTTGCAGGACGCTAACAGTATCACTTTAAAGTTGGAATGTAATCCTAGTGGCCTAGTTGGGCTAGTTACCAATCAACATTATTCTCATGGGAGAAATAAACATACACATAATGGCAAAAAGCAAAGATCCTTTCTCATCAACATATTTTGATTTACTCGCATTACACAGTTACCTACGCATAAAACCTGTCTAGACCACGCTCGTTATGCTATAAAGTAAACTACCCGCTTGCTGCTACGTTGCAGAGATATCGGTTACTGATCACGATAGCAGGATGAACATATTGAAGCTCTAAGTTCTACAAACCAACGCTGTACCAATTAAGAAAATTGATATTAATCAACTGGATATTGACAACAATAATATCAGCTTTAACTTTGTGTATGACTCCGCTGATGCAGACGTGACTACTTCATTATTAATATCAGCCATAAATTCTAAGATTAAATCGAACAAGGGTACTGTCGCAGTCTCTAATTACAGGCGAATTAAAAACCCTGGATGACCAATGGCCTTATAAAGTGCATAAAAAATCCGAACAAACTTCACTCCCACACAATCCCATATCTCAGATACAGTAACTTTTGTAACTACCTTCTAGGGAATCTTGGTAGAAACTATAACATTGAACAGCTCTGTAATGTAGCTTAAACTACCACAAAGTCACTGTGGGATGCAATCAAAATGATTACTCACTATAACAATAAACTGCAATTTACAGTGGGAGAGCCACGCTTTGGCATGAATGGGCCCCGGCTTGACTGGAGTGATACCACGGACTCACAGAAAATCGGTGTACAACAAGGCTTGCGTTGTGTTTCACCGAATGAGTGAGGATATCACATCCTTCCCATCCCCAAAAGCCGGCAACGCACTTGTGAAGACTCTGGTCTTGCGAGTGTCTATAAGCAGCGATAATCGCTTACCATCAGGCAACACGTCTACTCATTTGCCCTTATTCTATTAAAAAAACCCTGCAAATAACAGTTAAGGTAAGTTGAACATGTAACTAGGAAACCGTGACTTTTTTCTTGTATTTATTATAAGTTTACTTTAGTCTACTTCTAAAAAGCAAGGTCCGAGAGGAAGAATCGTTATTTTAGACATTTAACTCGGACTTTAATTGCGATAATCTCTATCGTATGTTAACTGAATGATGAAGAAAGTTTAAATGGTATTGATGAAGTTCTCCATTAAGATCGCAATCTACATCCCATTAAATAATAATAATAATAATAATCGCTTTATTGTACACCAAATTACTTATAAAGGTAACTTACAGCTAAGCTAAGTGTATAATGAAGACCGTTTATACATGTTGTCGTTATTATATTGTTTGAATACATATTTTGTACATCTCTATCTATTTCTATAAATGTGAAGGTAAGTTTGATTGTTACGCTTTCACGCAAAAGCTACGCAACCGATTATCATAAAACTTTGTACCTACACATATTTTTGAAGATGTTAGAAGTAACATAGGATTTTTTTTCCTTAATGCAAACCAAGCCGCGAGCAAAAGCTAGTAAAATATAAAACAGGCTAAAAATACACCACAGCTGTAAAAAAAAACGTCGAGTCCATCAATTAGCATTCGTGAATACTGAATCCATGTCTAATAATTAAATAGAACTAAACCAAGGTAAGTCTTGTTCTCAAATCATCATTGGAAAGCCATACAGAGAAGAAGTTGGAATACCTTAGGATTCAGTCAACAGTAAATGTAACTCACTCCTCTGATCAGCATCATTATGATGATGAATGTTCACGGTCGCCAGGAGTGTAAAGACTACTACAAACAATCAGTAATATATTGATTTAGAGAGGTCAATACGAAGAATAACAATCACGTCTATAAACAGAGCTACATGTGTCTAAGGAAACAACAGAGATATGTCATAATTGTGGTGGACAATAATGAGGCGCCGCCGTACAAGCCAGGAACAGCTACACACAATGCCATGATTTATTGCCTTTGTGCCATTGTTGGTATAATGAGATTGCACTGTCAACACAATGGGTCTTTAGGCGTCATGGTTGCAATTGTTCATAGTAACTATACAATAATTAAATCGATGACCGGCATAAAAATAAATTAAATAATTTACAATTAATACGATTACATTGCAAATAAACGGGGCATTTGTTTAATAGTTTGTTTAATACTTTCAACACATTCAAAATCATTAATACCATATTGTTACAAATTTGTTTTGTTTTCAACACCTGAAAAAACTTAAAGGTACTAAAAACACTTTTGGTTTGCATACCTAAAAGAAACTGCTCTGTAAGTAAAACCGCCTGTTTCTATTACGTCACGTTCCGTTTGGTTTTATTTTACTCGTAATGGCCCCATAAAAATAAAACTTCACTAGAGAGAAGGCAATTGTCACCGACTTCAATTTTAAGAAAAAAACCTTTTGTAGATGAACTATTTTGCTGTTACAATTGTACATAATTAGCTTTGTTGGTATTTACTGTGTAGTCAGAATAATGAGCCCTCGTAATTTCGGTTGAACCTTTTCAACTCCCAAGCGTGTCGTAATATAGTTAGAAATGGTGTACTCAAATTAAAGTCGTATTCATCATATCTAAACATGATTTTCGAGTGTACGTATATATGTTTGTATGTATGTATATTTCTTTGGCATGTATTAGAGCCTGAACAGCTTGTCGTATTTTTATATGAGTGGTGTTAATAGATTCGTCTTAGTCGTGAGAGTGACACTGGGTAGGTACATCAAAATTAAAAAGATGCAAAACTAAGAATTTTTGGCGCCAAGAAGTAATCCAAAAAAAAAATGTTTTCAAAATATGTAGTGCAGTATCAAAATAAAGAATTTTCAACGGTGATTACGAATATAATAATGTTAAAAAAAAATTAGTAAAGATGGCAGATATTGACGCAGTCGGGGTTTTTTACTAGTAAATAATTTTACTTGTTATATATTATAAGCTATTTAACAGTTTACAAATAATACCGCTAAAATGAAATGATGTAATTTCATTCGTCACCTAACCATTTCGAAATCTATACTAATATATAAAGCTGAAGAGTTTGTTTGTTTGTTTGTTTCAAATGCCAGAATCTCAGGAACTACTGGTCCGATTTGAAAAATTCTTTCAGTGTTAGATAGCCCATTTATTGAGGAAGGCTATAGGCTATATATCATCACGCTAGGACCAATAGGAGCGGAGCTCTAATGAAAAATGTTTCGAAAACGATGGAAAATTTTCACGCTACGGGCAATAGAAGACGCAAACGAGGTTGTGTGGGTCGGCTAGTGTTAATATAAAATCATCTGTGAAATCTAAGAACTTAGTTATGTTTAATAATACTAAGTGATAAGATACTAGATCACTATAATATACTATTTATTACCTACCATATGCTTCAATGGTATTGGATGTACATAAATATCCATGTCTTAGTCCAAGGTGGACATCATTCTAACTGTGACTACGATGGAATCAATAAAAGACTCTTTGAGGCACCGAAGGCTCTCAATTAGTTAAGAAGTCAGTCAGTCTATTATGGGTAATAGATAAGGTTATAATGGGTTGGTCACCCATCATAGACTGCAACATTCTAGCCCGCTAGCACTGGTTTACTTCTTAATGTGTTAATCCATGTGGTTAAGTACTACCACTGACACATAAATAATTTAACTGCCTCGGTGGCGCAGTGGTGGCGTACGCGACTGCTGTTCTTGAGGTTTCGGGTTCGATTCCCGGGTCGGACCAAATGTTTGTATGATCTGCAAATATTTGTTTCGGAGTTTGGGTGTTTTCTATGTATATTATGTATATATTTACAAAAAAAAAGTATATAAGTATTCATATCAGTTGGTACCCATAATACAAGCTCTGCTTAGTTTGGGACTAGATGGCGTTGTGTGTTAGATGTCCGAAATATTTATTTATTTATTTCGTAAGTGGTGCTACTGAGCCACGAGCACAAAAAATATTTTCGTATATATGTACCATGTATACATACATACGCATTTAGTAAACAGGGGTTTTTATTTTGAATGTTACAAACAGACATCCTAATTTTATTTACTTGTACGAAAAACTGTAAGTAAATATTATATGCATTTATTTTATAAACGAAGAGCATTTCAAAATCACAGGTCGTTATTCTTAAGTAGAACATAGTTGTCGGAGCATTATCAAAGCGCCAGCTAAGATATATGAGTGTTGGTCCCGCCTTCTAACTGTGCAATGAACTTTAATTCCCCTTTACACCTGGGTCCGCCCACCAAATACAGTTGCTGTGGAAATAAATGCGATAAAATCGTACCTTTAAAACATGCAAAGCTGAGCTTAGTTTGTAGCTTCAATAAACTTATTAAAATAAATGCAGTACCCTCTATGTTTAAGTTGATTAAACTTCTTTCAGTCCCGAGTGAGTGTTGACAGGAAGTGCATTCACTGAAGTTGTACTGTCATGAACAATAAAAAGTTCTTTGGTGTGTTATCTGATGTTTCTGGCAGCTCAGAAAGAGATAGAGTTTGTTTAGCCTAAATAAGCTGTAGTGTGAGTGAAAGCGATTAAGCACTATTATTTTAGTACTAGAATTAAATCATAGTTAAAGGAATTTATCAAAAGAAATTACTCTCTCAATTTGTTATAAAATTTTCGTTTTGCCGATTCAATAAGTAGTTGCCGAAAGAGATTGCCCTTTCACCGATAAAACCGTCACTTGTACTGCACTAATACTGCATAAAATCTGGTGTACAATAAAAAGATTTATTATTATTTTAGTATATAGAACCGAGCATAATTAAAAAGAGAATACCGACGAAATGCGTGAGTTATCTAGTATTATAGAACATTCAAAACTAAAATTGATTGACTGAAATTGCTCATTTTAATAGTAAATCATCAGATCTTATAAAATAAAGTACCAACACCAGAAATCACTAAAAACAATATGCAAATAAGTGTCCAACAGTCTCGCTGTCACTAAGACCTGTGCTTTAAGAAGGAAATGTATTAGCATTCCCGTCAGATAGTGTCGAGTGCACAGCAGTTGAAGCCAAACACGACTGACGCGGCTACGAATCGCTTCCTTTACATTTCAAATGCCGGAATAACAGTTTCCGTTGAACAAATCACTTGCTCACTATTTAGTTCTTTTGTACACACCGCGTTAACGGTGGCGGTCACATTTTACACTATTAATGTACAAAATTGTCGGTAGATGTAAGGCAATGGTTTATGTACATGTACCTATTACCCACGACCAGACCTTGAAGATTTCCATAGGAAAAAAATCATGTCATGGCAAAAATACGTGGCATTTTCTATGTAGGTAGTTAATTAAGACCATTACCTATGAAAACGAAAGGTAGTAAATTACTAAAGAAAATCTTCCAATTAAAATTATGTACGACTATTTGGACACATCTATAGTAGGCTATAGTTGTTTCGGCTTGAAGTTTATAATGATTGTGACCGTGGTGAAGGAGTGAAATAAAATATCCAATGTGTCTCGAACAACGAGAAAAGGGGAGATTATTTATTGTTGATGCCTTTTACAGGAACTAACTAATACTAGTGTTGCCACTTAAAACTAATACTTGTGTTGCCACCTAATATTAGTGTTGCCACTTAAAAATAGAAATAACTTCTGTAGTCCGTGCCAGACACAACAATAGTGTAGGTAACAATTTTTTCTTTGCTTCGTGTTTATCAACTTTTTTTTTTAAATAGTAAGTCACTGTCCGTATAGTATGTATGTGATCCTTGTGAGTCACAAACTTAAGTGACAGTGCACGGAGTTTATGATCAGTATAAAATCGCATTTTGTTTTCTCTATGCTCGCCGCATAAACTCCGTGGTTTAAACCCACCATAAAGAAGTAAGTGTATGTTCTGAGTTTCACTTACAGAATGCTGTCTGTCGCCCATGAGCATATAAAAAATATAAGAAACGCTCTTTGAAAACGTTAATTACGTATTTATAGTATCTTATATATAAAATTCTCGTGTCACAGTTTTCGTTCCCACACTCCTCCGAAACGGCTTGACCGATTCTCATGAAATTTTGTGAGCATATTGAGTAGGTCTGAAAATCGGCCAACATCTATTTTTCATCCCCCTAAATGGTAAGGGTCACCCATCCTTAAAATATTTTTATGGCATAACGACGTTTGCCGGGGTCAGCTAGTAATACTATGTAATTACTCTTTTTCGAAACCAGTGGCTTCATATAAATTTAAACAAGTTATTTACAGAGTGATTTATAGTAATTCTAATACATAAATAATTAACTAATAGTAAATTTAAGTAATTTATTAAAACTATAACTTATTATCTCGAAAATAACCTGATATTCAATTAAAATTCTTAACATTTATATATATTTCAAAATACAATTTTTAAGACTAGATTCTTAGAGAACCACAATTTTTTCTTATTGTTGAAATACTTGTATGAAATCTAACGTTCATCAAATACAATATTTATGAATTCAAAGTAATGTTGGCGCTATCTTAGTACTCTTCATTCCTAAGCTTCACTCTAAGTCCCTCTGAAAATATGAAGGAATTTAAAATGAAATTTAGTTCCACTGCGGTCCAACAGATTTTATTAAATCAAAACATTTTCCTCGAAATTTCTGCTTTATTTGAAGGGAATTTCTTGAAAATGAAGTTCTTTATTATAAGTTCATTAGACCATGTCCGTTGACGAAGAGGACGGTTTTTCTTTAAGATACTAAACTTTTACACCTACCACCCTGAAATTTTAAACTGTGTAACATTTAGTTTCGTTTTCGTAGAGTTTTATTTCTTAAAAGAGTTACAAACGTAATTATTACAGGATACTTCTTTAGATGGTGTTAAATTAATCTCTTTCGCTGTCTGTTTGCTTAGATCTTTTGAACTAACTAACGGATTTCAATACTAATTTCTATTTTAGATTGATTCAAGAGGAGAGCTTCTAAGTGTAATAAAGTAGAGGAAATCCGAAAATAAAGAATTCTTTGCGAAGCCAGGCTGGGTCACTAATTTAGTATGTATGTTAAGAAGCCAAGTTTTAGAGCACAGCAAAAAAAATATTTATTATTTTTATCACATATGTATCAAAAAAGTATTTACTACTAATGCCATCTTCATGAATATTACAGCATTTGAATTAGAAATTAAAGCCACTAGATCAATGAAATTTTTAAATATCTTACTAGGGGTTTACTTATTTAGATTTAGTAGCCCATTCATATTTTTTAAATGGTCTTACTTTGAAATGTGTTTCTTTAACTTTATCACTTTTCAAACACTTCCCACTCATTTATTGCTTTCAAAATTATCATTATGCGATTTTATTTGATTAAAAAAAAACAGCTTCAGACCCATCAATTACATATAAAGGTCACGAACTAATGTGGAAAGAAATTAAAGGAACGTTCTTTATAAATTGTAAAATATTCACTGGATTTTTCGCACTTATTTTAAGGAATAATGAGAATAAATGATTGTCATTTTGCCTATAAACTTTTCATAAGATAATTTATCTCCGGGGGTAACAAACTTCTGGAAAATAAGGAATGAGGGGACAACGAGAGTTTGAATAAAATTTCCTTTTTGACAACAGTAAAACAACAGTCGTTTAACTTTTCGTGTTAGAGCAGATTTCAGTGCGCCTTTGTGTTCAAATATCGCTCGTGATAACTAAATTTTACAAGACGTAGCACTACCCCGTTGACGTTGCCTTTCTCTTGGCATCTCCAATTTTCGCAACAATTTCTCAAAAAGATATATGGTGCTATTGTCTTTGCTTTGCTCGATAACAACAAAATGAAAGGATGAAGTTTTGAAACGACTTGAAAATTTATAACAAGAATTACCTAGGAAAGTTCATCACGAGACGATTGTTAATCTAAAAAGAAAAATCTAGCGGTTCTTGTAGTAGTAGAATTCTGTACCTCATGAATATTTTAAAATAATGTTTACTTTGAAAACACTGACCTAAAAATACTGAAAACATTTTTATCTTTCTGTAAAATTAAGACTAAATAGAAAGAGAGCAAGACGCATTAAGGACAAGCTGTATACAAGTTTTCAGTTATGAAAACATTATATTTTTCACTACTATTTTCAGACAGATGACGAATAATCCTACTTATAGAACTTTTTAATAACGCTCTGCTCTGAGATTCATTGCAGCTAGTGAAAATTTTTAAAAGTTCCTCCAACAGTTAAGAGATGTTTGTAAAACTTTAAGAATGACATTAAGCCCAGTAACTTCTCACCATACTCTAAATTTTAGGTACATAACTTAAACTTAAACTGGTATTAGTTGAGAGACAGTTGATAAGAATTATTTGTAGTAAAATATTGATGAGACTCAGCTTAGATTCGTTAGCTAACGCTAATTAAAATAGCGTTTTTCTAGACAATTCCAAAATGGTTTTGATACACAATCTTATTTAATAATTAGTATATATTTTCAGGAATATTTCTTTGTAATTTAGTAATTTATTTTTATAAATGTTATGTATATTAACACGAATTATTTTATACACAACATCAAATTAACTCATAGGTTAGAGCATTAATATGTGTTTTTGTCTTATTAAATTTTCTATTACATTCTAAGTATAGAACGCCCCGATTACAGTCGTGTGGCAACTGAATCCGGAGACATGTTGTCATCCAATTACTCCGAACACGTTCCACTATTCATTCAGAACAAGCATATACAGATAAAGTATTTTCTAAGATTTAGAGGTTCAATGATATCTGTAAAGTTAGTATCAATCGACTCAGAATACTGTACTTTATATTCATTCTTTCGAATTTTATTTTAAAATGCATCCGAATCTGACATGCTCGGCAAGCATGAATACATTTATTGAAAACAATGCCCTTTTTACTACAAAATTATAGTGATGCTTAAGGATTTTGTTATAATATAGACTAACTGACCCGGTGAACTTCGTACTACCATATATTCATATCTGTCTCAACTTCCCACAGGCAGTGTACAGTCGCGGAAAATAATATTTACTTTTTCCCTTATCTTTTAATTTTTCTTTTACACAAACCTTGTCCTAAAAATAACGAACACATAAAAAAATAATTATTTAATTTGGTGCAACCGATCGGCAGTTATGCGCGTATATTTTTAATCTAGATTAGATTAGAAACTATTAAAATTATCTAAGTATCTCAGCTGTAGTATTTTAAATCACATCACACTAATATTATTAAGGCGAAAGTTTGTGAATGTGTATGTTTGTTACTTCTTCAGGCGCAAAGGGCTGGACCAATTTGGAGGAAACCTTACAGTAATATAGCTTATACGTCAAAATAACATATAGGCTATTACATACACGCGGGCGGAGCCACGGGCAATAGCTAGTACAAAAATAAATGTCTCTCTCTACTTTCTGTACTTTACTTTCAGGATTTAGTGATCCTAAGAGCTGTGACGATTTCCACATACAACAACAGAGCATTGTAGTAACACTTATATTCACGTACCTAGAGCTAATACAGATTAAATAACTCACGTAGTAGATAAGATTCCGACAGTCATCATCTTCATCTTCCTAGCCTTTATCATTCCCAAGATTTGAGGTCGGCTACTAATTTATTTATTTATTTATTTTTAATTCTACTCTATTATTAATTCTACCGGTTTTACCTGAATATCAGTTTTTACACGAAGCGACTGGCATCGGACCTTCGCAACCCTGAGGGGAACTAAATTTGAAAGTTGAACTAGTTGTCAGTATATTTGATCCCAATAACTATTGCCATAGATGTTCACGAGAACCGGGACCGACGGCTTAACGTGCTCTCCGAGACACGGGCGGCAAACACCATATGATACGAAAGCATCACAAGGCCTCCATGGTGTGGGTCACCATGCTGCATTATTGCATTGTCTGCATTCGCAATGAGTATGGTGACCACCACTCTTGGATTCTGCTTTTGCTTTCCACCAGGCGCAGTAGAGTCATTTTGGCAGGCCCTTACATAAAAAAACAAAAAAAATATATTATAAATCATGCACTTTAGGTGTATTAGTGGACTTAATGTGTAAGGCTTTCTCTAGCAGTCAACCTTTGGTTGATGCAGAGAAAATCGAAAGTAGGTGCATTTTGGCTGACGTCACTTTTGAAATATATTAAATACACATATTTAAACTTATCGTACACTAAAACTAATACAATACCAAACAATAAACAAACATCAAGGTAATATTGAACTCATTTATGACCGATTAACATTTTTTAGTGTATTGATTTTTCCCCTAATCCTATGTGTTAAGAATTATAAATTCATAATTAAGTATTTTAGTAGCCAACAAGAGCATATTAGTTGAGCGACCTAGTCTTAATTGCGACTAAGCTCCGTAAAAAAGACTAATAAAACAGCACATTATGCTGTACACAAGTAAAACAATTTCAAAAGTTAAGTTAATATAGTTAAACCAGTTACTTTTAAGTTTGATTTAATTTCAAAACAGATTAGAGAACAAGTAATAAAAGAAGTTTGTTTTTGTAACTAATTTTACCCATTAATCTGCCATCATGTAGTCGGATCGTTGGACAATTTATTGCCAAGATAACTCGGAATTCTACAGACAGAAATTCTCAACTGTTAATAAATTTCCCGTTTCATTAGAACCTAACGTAATTAGTGCAGCTAATTAACAACCGGATGTTTCTAAGAAAAATTAAGAAGAAATAATAAGAAATGCTAACTATGAAAAGTTAAAAAAGATAAAAAAGCAAAAGCACCACAGAATTTTTCATAATTACATAAACGTCTTTATGAGCTTTGTTAGAATTGTCTTTTTTTTTATTAGGTTTACAGTTAAGAAATAAGTATAGTAAATTGTATTGTTTTTGTGATTTCATTGAGTTTTTTGTTTAATGGTAATTTAAATATGCTTCAATTTAATTTAAAATATTTTTTACATTTAACGGCGTTACATGGAATGATGGGACCATCTTATTAGAATCTGTTTAAGTTCTGCTAGTGAGTTTCTTTGGTAATATAAATTACCAAAGAAACTCACATTCAATTAAACATTTGTAAATGGAAATTAAATCTCATGCACGTAGTATTCGATGGTTTACTCACTCACAAAAAACAACCTAAAATAAAAGCATTCGTGCTGTCGTGTTTCGTTGGTGAGTGCGAGAACGGAGGCCCAATGACACAGAAGCATCTCAATAGGCTGCCACAGTGTGGGTCACAGTGCTGCATTGTTGCATTGTCTGCATTCGCAATGAGTGTGGTGACCACTACTTTTGAATTCTACTTCCGCTTTCTGTACAGTAGAGACACTTTGGCAGGTTTATATTTAATAAAAAAACAATAGAACAAGATAGTCATCATATATTTCAGTATACGAAGACTGCTGTATGATTGCTCCTTGTTAATACGTTATTTCGTTTTACGGAAATTTACTCTTTTGCCTCTTACATATATAAATATATGCTATATTTATATATGTGCTCTTAGAAGTGCAAATATGAACCAAGTAAGCATTACTAACAACACTAAATGAGTAACTCGCTTTTGCGAAATAATTTGTTTGTGGCTTGGTCCTTTTTGCGAAATATGTGTAATATTATTGCGAACGTTTCTCTGACTTCTATATTATTTTGTCATTTTATTATTGGGCAAACATTGTAACAGTAAGTATATTTCTTCAAATTAATTACAATAATTAGTTTTTCAATACTACAAACCATTTCGAAAAGGAGTGAAGACTCCCCGAGTTTAGCAGGATATCTAATTACAAAGACGTTCGCAAAGAGGTTCGAAATTCTACGAAAATTATTACTGCAATTTTTCACTCTCAAAACTTTCAACAGTATAACTTGGAAAGGAACATGAGACCCAGAAACTTCACTGAAGAAGATTTATTCACAAATAAACGGAATTATAAACAAGACTTTACTACGCTGTTACTTTATAAGTTTTCATAAAAACCGTTGAACTTATTTCAAATATACTCATTTTAAATGAATTCTAAGAATTAGGTACACAACTTTATTACCTAACATCTAAATCTTATACCTAGTTGCTAAGCAAAGTAATAGTAGGAATGAATCACAATTTTGCTTAGAATTAATGTAATAATGAATAAAAGTTTACTTTTGGACCGAACTAAACTAAAATTTTTTGTTCAGTGTTTTACATAGAAGTAATGTTGGATGTGGTATCAATAATTTAATACATAACCTTTTTAAGTAATTTGTTATAAAACATTATATGAACATAAAATAATTTGGTATTTAATGAGAATTTAAAAAGTTGAATAAGTAATATCAGCTTATACGGATGGATTATATGCAAGTAAATTTGAATCCTAAGCCATTTCAATAACAAGGTATTACAATTTCATAATAAAATATTATGATGAATTATGAACAATAGAATATTATGAATAAAACTGTTATCATACATTTTAATCTAATAATATACCGCCATTTCTACAGCGCTTTAATGCACTTTACGATAGCTTTTACAACTTCATAAAGTTGCAACCTGCTCAACAATGCTTAGTACTTTTTATATATAAAACAGTAATGTAAGGTAAAAATAGTGGCATCCATTTTTTATTTTATTACCTTGTCATCTCACGACATTTGCTAGACACAAATAGCTTTATAAGAGTCACGTTTAGTGATTGAAATAAAAGAAACATTATATTTTTGTTCACTGACTGAGCAGCATTTCTATTATGTTCTATTTATAAAAGATGTTCTAGGAAAATGTTTTATATTAGATGTGTTTGCGACTTCGTAGCTAGATAGCGAAATTACTTTGTGCAAGGTATGTCTGCATCGCTGCAGTAATGAAACTAATGAAAGAAAAACGTCAACGAAGTGTTCATTAACACCAAGTCCTCATTTTGTAACTCTTTTAATACTTACTACAAATATTAGTTGCATAATTTAACAAAACTTTAGTACTAATTAAGGTTTTTCAGAGTTTTGTTTAAGCCGCTGAAATCATAGATTTTCGTTTAAATGATAAGCAATTTACGACAGATCACATTCATTACCTCCAACTAAAACTACCTAAGCTCCAAGTTTTTATTCACTGAATAATCTAGAGCTTGTGTACCGACCTGTTTTCTGTTCTTATTTTACGTAAAATCGTTTACCTGTTTACCTAAAGTGTATCAAAAACTTAATTAAAAGAGATTAAATTACTTAAGTATACGAATGAATTCTAATTATTGATTGCGAGGTTGTCTATTTCTTTTTAAACGGTTTTATTTAGCTTGCCCTGATTATTTGTTTGTTCGGGTCAAATCTAGTAATTTAAATTTGACCCCCCTGCTATTGACAAATTTGGCACACACCTTTAGTTCTGGCGACAATACAATTACATAAATTCTGTTTCATTGTAAATCCAAGAACGCTGCCGCTACAAAATGGCAGTTTACAAATTTTGTCAAGACTACCTCAATATGGGTATAAGATAAAAGAGGTTGACTAGTAAAATACAGATGAGGAGTGGATTGGATAATGAAATTAAAAACTGAAACTTGAAAATAAAAAAAATATGATTTTTTTTATTTATACGGTTTTATTGAAAGTAATGTACTAAAAGCTAAAAAAATTTTGGTATAAAATCGTTGGGCATAGCGTAAACTGAGATGACTATATGGAAACATGAATCCAACGATTTTGTTTAAAAAATACATATTTTTGAATGTTGTTGTAAAAAGTTCTGTTCACATAATAATTTCCTGTCCTTTTACAAATCTTAAGTAGATTGACAATCATACTGTCAGTTTTTCCGCGCTTAATACTATTGATACTAACTGACCCACGCAATTTCGTCTGCGTCTCTTTTCAATTATGCTCTGGTCCTATTAATATAAGTGTCATGTTAAATACCCTACCTTAAGCTCGCCAGCAAAACACACATTAAAAAAAAACGTATAAGCTGGACATAGTTACGAAGTTGATCGTGAGCAACAACATGAGACTAGAATTATATATAAAAGATTAATATGAAAAGAGCAATAGAGGAAACTTTTTAAAATTCAAATTCAAAATCATTTATTCAATTAAGACACTAAGTGACATTTATGAACGTTAAATTGAAGCTGCAGTTAAAAATCATAGATATACACAAACAGACCCCAAAAAGAAAAGAAAGAACATAAAACTAAATCATTATGAAATGCTAAACATAGTTGAAAAAATAGTTAGTATTCGGACCATTGGATACTATTTTTGTAAATAGTTTTTTTTATAACATTATGTAAAATTTAAGATTTTATTTAACTTTCTAAGTTTTGTTTTTAAAACAAATTATTAATTACTGTTTAAACTTCAACTTACGTGAGTTCTGATTATGCGTATTATGACAACATTAAGCAAATATGCTGAGCACTTGAGCGCAGCGCGTTGAAACAGCTTAATAACGCTAATATTCATTACGTATGCAATAAACATGTCAGCATATAATTATTAATAAGGCAATAACTAATCTTATAATTTAACTTTACAGGAACAAGTATGGTACCGGCAATCTGTATAATCCGGTATTCTATACAATACCTAGGCAATGTACCTATACAATACCTAAAACGTGTTGGTAATGTGTGAAATATGTTATACTTTGCCTAGGTATTCTATAAAATGCCTAATACGCAGTCGATAATGCGCAATCTAAGGTAACAGGTCAAAAACAATACACTTAAACTTATCTCATCCAAATGATTCAATAACCACACAGGGGATCTAGAGTGGTCACTGTTCTAACCTAACCTAAACCAAATGGTTCTGAATAAAGTTGATTAAAGCAAACATAACACATTTCGTTTGCTCGTCATTTTATAGGCACTTAAGTAGTTATAGATTTTGGTCTGTATTTATTAATATTATATTAATAAATACAGACCAAAATCTATTATTTTTACAAATTGCCAGTGGATCAGTAGGTATTCTGTATAATCCCTAGGAATTGTAAAGAATACCGAGGCAAAGTATGTAGTAGACAATAATATTCGTAATATTTCATACATTGCCTGGACTATATACTTATAGACTGTATACTTTGTCTAGGTATTGAATAGAGTACCTGAATTATATAGATTGCCGGTAACACATACCTTTACACACTACATACAAAATATAAACATACTGCATGCTTCTTTTGTTATTTTGTTATTAGTATCAAGAGCTATTATGTGGCCAGAGTGAGAAACCACTGATGACTTAAAACACAGGTTTACTCTTAGTTCAAATGTCAGATGCATCAAAGCTTTATACCTTTGTCTCGTATAAAGCTTTGATATATTTTTACTAGAAAAAATATGTAATATTATTTTAACCAGAATTTTAGTATTATAGAATAGAATACAGAGTTGCCTGAATCATAAAAAATAATTTATGATTCTGGCAACTCTATCATTTAATTTTGCAAAAGAGTGATCGTGAACATAATATTTTATTTAATCTGGCAGAAAAAGAAAGTATAAGATATTGTATATATTTAGCAATTTTTAAAGGAGATGCATATTATAGTTACGTAAATATAACCATTTAATTATATTTGTGAATACGGTAACAAGGTTTTAATCGTTTGAAACACATGACCAAATTGTCCTGTATATTTTATTACTCGATCATAAATTCAGAACCAATATTTTTAAGGCCGTAGAGGACTTTTAATCAACTGAGGTTTTAATTAAAACCGTATAAGCTATGCACGGTAACTGTAACATTTTTCATCGTTCGTGCCCAAAAATATTTCATGTGAATATACGTTACTGATTGACACAGCAATTGTTTAAAATTGGCTATGTTTTAAAAACGAAGGTTTTAAGAAATTAATTTAAAAGTAGTTATTAGAAAAAATGTTGAAAATGTTTTGGAATACCTCGAACTAATGGCTTATGATTACTGCCTACCATAAGTGAGATTTTTATGGAAAAGATCGACGAAAGCGAAAATCCTCATTTCTGAAGAGAGGCTCAACACTTAACTATCAAATGCTATTAAGAATTAAAGATATTGTAATAAAGGAAAAACTATTTTGCTTTGCTTCAATGTCTTAATAACCATTTTAAGTATTTTTTTTTTTTTTTTTACATTCACGGATTTATTTAATTGATTCAAATAGTTCGTAAAATATGGTGTGTTCCAATTAACTCGATAAAACCACATTTGATGAGATTTTTCAAAAAGTGTTAAAGGTTTAAATATTATATTACGTATATTATATGATATAATTTTATTCTTATTACTAAAAATTTTATTTAACGCTAATCTGTGTTTCTTCTTCACTGCGATGTTAAAGAACAGTAGTAACTTATTAATTTCTTCTTTGAACCATTTCAAGGGAACTTTTATTCACAACCTTTTTTTACTTCCAAAGGAATGAAACTGCATACTAATTAAAGTTATACTCGGCCTAACGAAGGCATCCAAAAGTTACTCAACAATCACAAACATAACTTTGATGTAAAATATTTCATATTGCAAAGTCTAAGGCGCTGTTCAGCTTTTCTGTTTAGCAATGCACTTGTTTACGTGTACAGAGAGAGAAAAAAGTTATACAAAACTTCGTTATACTAGTTGCCTCGTATTACATGCCCGAGACACTCATTTAGACTGTATTTCTAACTAAACTGTTTGTGCTCTAAAAGGAAACTTTTAATGGTATTTAATTTCACAAGTTAATTTATGCAGACAACCAATTAACAGCTTAATGAAAGCTGTAGCCCTAAATACCTAAATTTGTTTCACCAGGTAATTATCTCTGGTATCGTATATTTTATATTTAGTAAATATCATAACTGTTAGACTGTTATATACGTACAACACTAGTATACTTGTATTTTTTTTCACATTTTAGATTTATCATACTCTCACTTAATTTAAGTCTACTTTTTTCTTAGGCAAATGTTTAGAAGACCGTATTTGAACAAGGTGTAGAAGGACTTGTGACTAAATTGATAACCGAGTAGGTTAACACATAGCAAACTTAAACAGGACTACCCAGGTTAGGCTAATGGATGATCAATCTGAACGCAATGAAACCCCTCCATGTCTCGTAGAGCTCTCGTAAAGTTAAGCTGTCAATTTCAGTTACTCTGTGAACATCTATGGCAAACGTTACAGATAGTTGGAGCTTTAAAAACCCTGAAAACAGTATATCCACGGAACTTCGATATTGACTAGTTCTTGTCATTCTAGTTGTCTTTCCACGTAAATAATCGAAGTTCAGCCATATTGTAACATACTTAAAGCCGACTTCAATCTAATTTGGGTAAAAGGTTAAGAGAAAAACAAAACTATATACTTTACAAAGAACTTTCATATTTAATGGACAGTTTAGAATATAGACAATTTTAACGATGTAAAAACACTAGGTTTATGAATGCCTATTTTACGAGTAAGTGCTGTTTTTTCGAAGAATCTCTGTCCCCCTTATTAGCATTTTGTAAACAAGTTGTCATTTATACAAATTAGGTAAATGTACATTTTCTTTATTCATTTCCCTTGTGTGGTACGTGATGTTAACATTATATCATATTATGATAATGATATTCGTATTCTATTCGTATCTAATGTACCATACACTGTCCAACAGCTGCCTATAAAATATACGTTCCATCTTTTGGAGCATGTGAAAGATGATAACAATACTAGTTACTAAAATATATTATGGCAATAAAATTATCTATTCGCGCTCAAATTCAATACAGTTTTACGGTATTTCTCTGAAACATTTTGTAATTTTGACATTGTCAATTGTTACTTAATTTGAAATTTAACTTTATATTCTCAGCGTCGCATCGCATTAAATAAAGCTCCAGGTACATTTTCCAGTGCACAATAAACGGTGAAGTAATCTTGGTCATAGTATAAATAAATATTTATTAAATATCACGAAACCACGAGAGGATATGCATACCGTAATTTAGCTTTCGCGTGCATAGGTACCGTTAACGTTAAAATATTTAAATTGTTTATTCACTACTTACATAAGCTCCGCTTCTGTATTTCTAAATTAAATAAATTGTTGTTTTTATTTACGAATAAGCATAATGTGTGTAAGTATTTTTTAATAAAATTAAATTAAGTGTGCATTCAGAATAAATTATGGCGGTGATCACTATTTATGGATTCTAAAACCATAAATACTAACAGCAAATAGTTTTCTTGATTTCAAGTACACTTTCTGGACTTAACTCACAAAATTGCACAGGGATGTAACCAATATGTAGAGAGTCTTTTAGTCCTAGTTGGTTTTAAACATGATTCAACTTTCCCTTTTGTTTTGAAGTACAGGAAGAAATTTTCTAAATTGACCCTCGTCCCCTTATACCATAAAAATTGGTTCTCAAATAAGTAAGTTGTGAGAACCTGCTTGAACCTGTTGTAAAGTACACACCTTTTTTATACACATAACACAGGCAACACACATTTTTGTTTTTATACTTCCCGCTAGATATGTTGCCCAACTACAAAGGATACTTAAGAAGAGTTGAAAATTTGCATACAGGGCGCTTCAATACTTAAAGTCTAGCTAGCAGAAGAAAAGGATGACCTTTGTAAGGGTATTCTGAACCAGCTTAAATACAGGGTCGTTTAAAACAGTGGCAGTAGTTTTAGTTTAGGATTTTTTTTTATGAAATTATTTAGTCGTTAGTTAGTTATTTAGTTAGTAATTACAGTATATTAACTAAAATTACTTTTTTATGTAGTACATTAATTACATATATATTGTGAAATTGGCTTAATAAAATATTATGATACTAATAATTATAAATAAAAAAATACTAACAATATTTACATACAATACAGTCAAAGAATTCCTCCGCAACATCGTCTACTGGTGGCGTTCCCAAAAGGCCGGCAGCATTACTACGTTGAATGGCAATGCTAATTCTTTGTACCAAAAAAAGCCGGTCTTTTGGTCACAAGAAGCGTCAATCAGTTGCTTAGCTAATTGTTTAAACATAGAGCGATTATTTAGTTTTGATTTTTTCTTCTTCTTCGTTGTATCTGCTATAAGTACTGATCTTACTGTCTTACTGATCTGCTGGGTTATAAAATAACTGAAACGCTTACTGGCCTTTGTAAAATGGTACCCATCACCCTTCTTTTGAAATTCACCTTCAGTACGTTCAACAACACTACGGAAAATCGAATAACTATACAAGACCTAACTTTAAAAAGGCAGAATATCTTGCTATCAAAAACTAGGAATAATAATTGACTAACTAACTTTTATTCCCCACACGGATGTTATTCTAAAGAAAGCGTCAAATAATTTGGGTTTTCTGATTAGAAATATTAAATCGTTCCGTTCTCCTCAAACTAAAATTTCACTTTATTATAGCCTCGCAAGAAGCATACTTGAATATTGCGTTGTAGTATGGCGTCCTCATTTTGCTACATATAGCCTAAGAATTGAACGAATCCAAGAACGCGTTCTTGAATCATCTTGCCTACAACAAGGGTATTGAAAAAAAAACAACCAAGCTAAACCTAGAAAAACGCAGAAACTCATCTGATTTACTATTTTTATTTAAAATACTTAACAGCCATATTGATTGCTCAAATCTGCTTTTAAAATTTAAGTTTAGTATACCTCATAGGTATCCCAGAAAACCAATTATGCTCCTACATCCGCCTTTTCGAAGGACAGTTTTAGGTTCCAACTCTCCTGTTTCACGGCTTAGTAAAAAATATAATCAGTACAGTACACAAAATATTTGGCACATTTGAGCGATTTAAGAACCAGGTCCACACTTTTACTGTCGGTTAACCATGTACTAATTAATCGATGTCCCTAATAGAGATGGACACCAATTTAAATGTACATTAATTTCCTAACTTTTTGGACAATCTCTTTAAATATAAAGGGTTTTTTCTTTATTAGAATTTATGCATGTAGTGTTTACCTACATGAGTACACTTGGATTAAGATTTTTACTGTTTTGTTTTGTACTTACGAATGTTTTAGTGCAAAATCTACTGGCAAACCGTTAGATAAATAAAAAGTGCATTTACTTTTAGCGTTGCATGTTGCGTGTTGCATGATTCTCTCGTCTCTGGACATACCCACAGTGAGAGAAGAAATTCCTAATATTAAGACTACATACAGGAACCGACATTGGCCACACCCCAATACCCTTACACGACAGCCCACAATTTCCAGCTATGTTAAACGTCTTAAAAGTCTTAAGCTGAAATTAAATTTTAAAATTTAGTTTTGTCGATTGAGTTTAACAATGCTCACTGTATGTTGGTACGTTTGTTATCAGATCTTTATTTAAGGAAGCGTTCTCAGGAGGAGAAAGAAAGTAGCAGAAATGAAACCTGCTCAGTGTAATAAAAGATTAGGCCATGGTCTAGAAATATTCAAATAAAATATAATTTTGATCACCTTCTTTGTAACAATGCAATGTAAGTCATACTATGTAGTGTAAAACTTTAAAATTATTCATTTTACACAATTTATTTTCTCTAAAGGTAAAGTCTAAGAATTGATATAACATTTTAGCTTCATCCAAAGTAAGTCTCTCTTAAAGACTTCCAATTTCTAAAGATATTAGTAATGCTCGACAAATAGTACGTTGACGGAACTAAGGCCGCTTGCCGAGATTTGTGGCTAAAAACCATTTTACTCCAGCTTTTTAGTGTGGCTCCGATTTAATGGAATTCGTCGTGTAATTGAGTTCTATTCTATCCATTTAGAAGAAACTTACAGATGCTTTTCAATGATCTTTCTTTAAAACTTCAATAATCTTATCTGAACCATTTAAGTTTTTAGTTAATTTTAGCAACTTTAGAGCTTATTTTTGTTATTAAACATAATTTCGGATAGTTAAACCATCATTCTACGTTAATTACAAATTTAAATACAAACCCCACATCCCTCTCTCTATCCAATAGCTAACCAAACATTGGAAACCTGGAGTGAAGTATAAGATCGTGTTCCACAGCATTAGAAGAGATATTAAATAAATTTCGTCTAAGTTTGTTACAAAGATAAAGAAAAGATTTTATAAAAGTTAGAAATAAATCTTTAGAATTTTGAACTTTGTGAGTTTGATTAAAAGAATAAATACATCTTTGCAAGTGTTATATATTTCTATTATTATGAAATCTGTACATATTCAAATTCTTTTCTTACTAAGTATTCCTTTACATCGATTATTCTCGATGAAACGTAATAAAAGAAACGTTAAGTTTAGTACGATGATTCTCTAAAATTTTAGGCATGATTTGTGTTTTAGCAAATGTGAAAAAAGTTCGTAATGTAATTAGTCATGCTTTGAAAAAATAAAGTTATCACGGGCGTGAAAAATGGCAGCACGCAAAAAAGTCCTCGGTATATGCCACTTTACAGTCACGAGAATTGACCGGCTCAACGAAACTTTCCAATTAAGCCATTACGCAAATGACGGGTGACGTAACTTTGAATAAATATTGCTCAGAGCTGTTTTGTGGACTGTAATGACCTGCAGGCCAACGCTTCATGAACCGTAATGTGTGTAAGCTTAATTCGTAACACGTTAACGTAACTTTTTATTATTTTGACCCAATGACTAAAAAATGTGCGCTTACATCGACAAAACTTTGAAGACCGTTAATAAGAACGAGCCTTTAAGTTGGTTTTAATCATGTTTGTTTAAACCCTAGTCTTTTTTTATAGAATAAGGGGCAAACGAGCCGATGTATCACCTAATGGTAAGCGATTACCAAGTAAGTCACCTCTATGTCGCCCCTGGATACATTGCACACCTGCAACACCAGATGCGTCACAATTGCGTTGCCAGCCTTTTAAGAAGGAGTTCGCTCTTTTCTTGAAGGTTTGAAGGTCGTATTGGTCCGAGAATATCGCAGGTGACTGTTCATTTCACGATTTGGCTGTGCGAGGCAGAAAGTACCTAGAAAACTGCACAGTTCATTTAATATCAGTTACCAAGTCAGGCTGTCTTGCCACATAGACTTCCTCAAGATCCCTCCACATTTGCTTGTTCATTGCCGTCCTTTTCCAACCGTGAACCAAATCGTCTTCCCATCATTTTTTCTTCCTTTCTCTACGTCTTTTTCCGTCCCGCGGGTACAATTCTGTTACTTTTTACTGTAAGTTTACTGTAAACTATTGCTTCTTATCAAATTTCAATTTTGTATGACGAGAAGTTGCGAGTTACAAAATATGCGATGAAAATGGTTCTACCTTTCCTTTTTTCGTTGACTTAGAAATTTGTTATTTTTTTAACAGCTTAAAGGCAGTTAATGCAAAATTTTAATATGATTTTTAACTTGATAACTCTACGCGTTCATGAGGAAAAGGCTAAAATATAACTTTATTTATTAAATAAAAAATAATATGTGATGTAAATAAACATTTTAAGTTTTTCAATTGTTTTCTTTGTGCTTTAAAAACGTTGCTTCATGCCAAATTTCAAGATTCTAGGTCGACTGGAAGTATCCTTTAGGTTTTGACTCCTTTGCGAGTAGTTGCGAGTTTCGAAATTGCTGTATCTTTTGATTGCGTTAACATAGAAGTTTGATTTTGTTATAGCTTAAAGGTATTATAGACTTGAGTATTAGAAGGAAATTCTATTTAATACCTCTACGCGTTCATGAGGAAACGGGTAGTCAGTTTAATTTTTTTTAAATATTTTATGATGTAGTAAGCTAATAATTTATGTTTTTTGCAATTTTCCCTTTAGATGTGCTATAAAAAGTTGCTTCGTACCAAATTTCAAGATCCTGAGTTCATAGAAGTGTCCTGTAGGTTTCGATTACCTTGCGAGTGTCGAAAATTAGCAGCATAAAAGGCTTATTACATGATGTAACTAAACATTTTTGCTTTTCTCAATTTTTCCTGTATCTGCAATATAACACATTGCTTCGTACCAAATTTCAGGATTCTGAGTTCATAGAAAGTACCCTGTAGGTTTTGATTCCCTTGCGAGTGTCGAAAATTTGCATCATAAACGGCCGTATCTTTTGATTGCGTTGGCTTAGAAGTTTGATTTTTTCACAGCTCTAAGGGACAATAGACTTCAGTAATTGATATCAATTTCAGCTTGATAACGCGTTCCTGAGAAAGAAGGGTCTTAATGGACAAACAGACGGACAACAAAGTGATTCTATAAAATTCCGTGTTTTTCTTTTGAGGTACGGAACCCTAAAAATGAATAGAAATATTATTGTTATGTTGTAAAAAGAGTAAGCGCATCGAGCACTTACTCTTTTTACAACATAACAATAAATTCCATTTAACACTGATCCTAAATCTTACATTACAGCGTACTGATATTGATCATCGTATCAAGCGCAAACTAAATATAACATTTCGTGTAGTTTATCTAAATTGGATTATACATGAGTAATAAGCCACTCCATAACCCACATAGCGGTTAATATAAATTCCTGAGAACATACCGCAATAAAATTAGGGTCATAGGCATAATAATATTTACTTGTAGTATATTTAAACGTATTAGATTATTTGTACGGATACGTAAGGTAAAAAAAGTCTAGTCCTGTTATAAGTGTCATGCTATAAAAAAACATTGAGCATATTAAAATAGCACCTTAATACACACAGACATAAGTAATGTTTTACGTTTGCTGTCGTGAATGATGCATCAAACTGGAATGTTTTAATTCTTGTTAATGGTTTTTACATCGTAATCCGATCCTGAACGCTTTTAGACAGATTGGTTGTTATTTCAGTTATTATTGTTTTATTACTGTCCGTATTTTGTAATCACATGTTCAGTAGATACAATTTTAAGTATAAAGGAAACAGTTTCACATTGAATGGCAGGACCAAGGGCCTAAGGCAAAAGGCAGTTCTTGATAGACTTGATACGACTTGCAGAGAAAGATTCTCGTATCTTGATACTCGATATCGGTCGTCTACTGTTGCGACTATTATAATAATGTTAATAAATAAAAATAATAATGTTAATAGTTCATCTTATGGTACGCCATAATCTTTTTATGTATTTCATCATATTTATCGAGTTGAGGTACTTATCAATTCGTAATAATTTTGAACATGCCATGGGACGAAGAAACAATAATTTTATATAAATTAACAACAATGAAATGGTACAACACCTGTGGGTACCACTTTGGGGCGCAGCTCGTAATTAGTAATGTCGTTAATAAATGGTTTCCCACGTTCATTAGAAGCATTACTCAAATTTATGAAAAAAAAATCATTCTTATTTTCTTAAAAATCTCCTTTTATCGTATTTTTTCTAACTTTTCTATGCAATGTAGTTTCAATTTAGCCACCTTTAATTTCCGAAGTGCCTGACTCCAAGTAATAATATGTACAATACGACTTTCAATTACGTAAGTAGGATCAAATTATAGTTAGCAATTATGTGGGCGTTTAGTACTCCGCCTTCAGGTATACTCTGTATAATGTAGACATAAGTATACTTCAGTATGATATTCTATAAATAGTTTCAAATCTGTAGGTAGTGGTGCCGTAAAAATAACTTCAAGTATTGCTATTACTTCTATTAGCATATTACCTTTATTAATGTTTAACTCATT
Source organism: Spilosoma lubricipeda (assembly GCA_905220595.1). Lineage (NCBI taxonomy): Eukaryota > Metazoa > Arthropoda > Insecta > Lepidoptera > Erebidae > Spilosoma > Spilosoma lubricipeda. The sequence goes on along the minus strand of HG992285.1, from coordinate 8,165,078 downwards.
CATATTTTAAAAGTTTCCTTTGGATAAAAAGAAGACTACAAACGTCACATTTATAAAACAATAAACATTTCGCCTAAGACCAGAAGCCGAACGCTTTTAAATCTTCAGTTGATGTATCAGACTATACAATGTGACGCCTTTGACATGTTTTAGTAACGTGTAATAATAAGAACTTACTAACAGTAAATATAATGTGACGTTGCAGCGTTGTTTCAAAAACTTATTTGTTTCTCAACGAAAAGTGCCCGTTTGAAGGTACAACGAGTAGTATCAGCACAAACATAGGACAAACACACGATAACATTTATACACCTTCTAAAAATTAATTTCATCTATTAAAAATGGATTTCAATACTTCAATAGAGTTGCTGTTAAAATATAATCTCAAATATCTTCAGCGATATACATAGATTTTCAACTACAAAGAAACTAAAGTGTTATAAAACGGATGCTACTGTTCTCATAACTGCCTTATATAGGTTTAGTTAGAACTTTTACCATTATATATTTAGAAAAAATAATTGTCTTAGTATTATACAGCTTTATTGCCTAAATCCCAAAAAACTTACTAATACTACATTTCAGAAAATGATTAATGGTTTATAAATTTCTATGATTTTGACTGTCTAGTAGTAGTGTCTGTGTAGTAGCATGGTTTTAGCTGTAATATGAACATTAAACGTATTTACAAAATAAAAGATGTAATAGAAATACATACTTCATCGATCACCATTTTCTTACGTCTCTCTCGAATTTATCTTGAGTGGAAGTAATTATTTAACCATCCCGTTATTCCTCTTGGGAACTTTCATCATCATCACCGTCACTTCAGCCCACTGATGTCCACTGCTGGACATAAGCCTCGTAACTTTAACTTAAGCTTAAGCCGCCTCGGAACTTGACTTTAAAATTAAATAAAATGGACCGTGTACAATGTTCGCGATACTAGCGACAACCTGAAGTTCTTAATTAATTAATATCGATCGAACACGAAGTTGGGTAATTAATAGAAACATGGTCCCCAAAACTTAGATAACCCTTTGTTGAAGCTCACGTATTAATCCGATGAAGGCACAATGAAAACTTCGTTTGAACAAAAGTTGGATACTCTATCAAGCACCGAACCTTGGATAAAGTTACTGTCTTATTTCCCTCCCTCGGAATTTACATTATAATCCAAGTGTTGTAATTAATGCTCTAACTAATTTATTTGTCTTTGCGCTACGTGTGAATATAACAATGATATGTGTATAAATTTGTTTACATTTACAGAGATATTGTTCCCTATAATGAGAGTTTCGTTAGCATCTAATTACTTTATTAGCATCTAATAGCGTACATATAAACAATATTAATTTATTGTACAAACATAATTTGGTTGTCTAACATCTTGTATAGACAAATACATTGATTACCTAACTTCAAAGGTATCAATTACTAGTTATGCTTTAAAAAAATTCTACCAGACAGATAACATTTTCTAGATTTCATTAAATTATACAATATTATAGCAAATTTTAATATTTTGTTAAATCATGCATGCACATGGTATGTAATAATCATTTCCAAAACATTTGTTTTTTTTTTTTTTTTTCATTCTGTTAAGCCTACTGCTGTCCACTGCTGAACGAATGTGTCTCCCAAAGAACACCAACCATTCTGGTCATGGGCAGTCTACATTCATCCGCTGCCAGTCATTTTCTCTTGTCTTCAAGTCGTCGTTCCATCGTGCCGCAGGACGCTCTACACAACGTTTGCCTAATCGTGGTCTCCATTCTAAAATTTGTCGGCTCCAGCAACCATCGGTCCGCCTGGAAACATGACCGGCCTACTTCTACTTCAGCGTGCTGATCCTCCATGCAATATCGATAGTTTTTTCATTATGGAAATGAAAATGTTGTAATTATAATAAAAGTAAAATAGAAAAATTTGGGCAAACTGAGATTCCAGGAAGACCGAATAAGTGATATTTTTAAAAAATATTAAGAATGATTTTAATAATAGTGTACAATCTAGAACATGATTGCATCACCTGCAACGTCATATCTATGTCATACGCAGTGCTTGCATCGCACTCGGGACAGGCCCTGTCAACAGTTAGGCATGACCGAGATTAAGGCAGCTGCATCGATACAAGACACGGATGGCACATATGTAAATAGCCATCCATGTGTACTTAGAGTAAGATTAATATACAAGCTATCATTTATGATTATAAAATCAGTCATTTTGTCTAATCCGACTTTGACTCGTTGCCCTTCCCCACCTCCTACTGAGGCCAAGACACCCTTAGCCGTCAGTACATCGGTCTTGTGAGTCTGCTCGACCGGCGGTGAGAAAACCATCTCCTAAACCCAGCTCCCGTCTCGTCTCCGTGTCTCCCGGTAACAGACTTCCCGCACTATCTATAAATGTATATATACCCTCACGGCAGGGTCCGTATATTGGTAGGGCTAGGGATTTAGGTAATTAGGCGTAGGTTACGTGCGAGTATTGAACCGTTCATTACGATGCCCGTTCGGTACACGTACTTAGGTTGTACCTTAGATAGGCTTTCGGCGTGCTGAATGGAGTTACGCGGAACCCAGACCGCCACCGTACATTTGGTCCTCCGAGCCGGATATATTTTTAGGGTATAGGAGGACAAACAAGATGACACTCGATGATGTCTACTTAATGATCATGACTAACACCCATGCGCATCTACAACTCTAGAGTCATACTGTTACGAGAAAGAGACTTTGGGACACCAGTATCCTCACTCTTGTGAAATCAAATCATTACATCACTATCAACAGACTCTTTAGAAAGAAGGATTTGGTTAACTACCATCAGCCTATCGCAGTCCACTGCTGGACATGGGTTAACTATACCATACAAAAAAGACGGTCTGGTAAACAGTTTGTTTCCAGTTTTCGTTATTTTTGCACTGCTGTTGTCTAGTACGTTAGTTTGCTACGTTATGTGGCTCTTACACTGAATGAATAAATATAATGAAACTAAATATTATTAATCCATTATCTCGAAATGTTTCATTCCTAAAAGCTGTAAGAAATTACATACTTCAGACACATTTAATGAAGACTGCCACCGACTAATTAACTAATACAAACATGCAATCTGTTTTTCATGTAAACTTGAACTGTAAACTTGAAGTAAAACAACATAACTACGCAAATATGAACGGAAATACATTCTTTGTAAATCAGATTTAAGTTAACCGGGAGTCAATAATGTCATCGGGGACAGGCATTGCAAGTTCAATAAAGAGCATGTCACATGTCAGTCCGTCTCTCGACCGACAACCTTACACGTAGGCAATAACATCAGACTTCAATCCCAAGCCCTATAAATCCAATTGCCAAGCAATATTCACCTTTATTACTATTACACCAAGAAATATTAAATAGCAATAATAACTTTGTCACAACCTGCGTTATGAGTTGGACACTTTGACAGGGACGCAACTTTAAGTAGGCAACTAGAGTGTTGATATGAGATATCTAATGTTAGTGTGAGTTTGGTTACATTAAACTCCTTTTGATATGCATGTAAAAACAACAATAAGCTACATTAATGAATTACTTACAAATATTCATGGCAATAGTATTGAGTGTATAATATTTTTGTTTTTAAAGAAAATTTGAGCATGAATTAAAAAGTTTTTTTTAAAGTTTAAGTAAACAATTTTATTGCGAATGAATTCCGTTATACACCAAAAATTACATGTAAAAGTTGCAAAAATCTGAAAATAATCTGATATAGGTTATAAATCCATTTTATGCATTCATGTTTTATTTGGTTTGCATAAACCACATAACTCTTCATGGCCCCTGCGACCCCGAGGAAATGGATCCAAAGGGAAGAATTTCAACTTCATCAATAAAAAATAGTAATAAATAAATACTGAAATCTATTCTCATAAAAAAAAGCTTTAATTTAAATATCTTCTATGAAAGTATTTTGATTTATAAAAGGTAAAATATTGAAAATATTCAATGCTTCTTTAGGAAGAATCTACACAAATGTTTACACCATACTCCGTCTACATAGCGTAATTCAAACGAGGGCAATATTTTAAGCTAAAAAGCTTTAATTGTATTCTGTTACATTTCACTGGAATTCTTTAGTTTAGCTAAAAGCTTAGTAATGTTGAACATTTGAAATGTTTTCAAAATTCGAAGCATCTCTTTATTGACTCAGTAGAATATTAGGAAATTCACTTCACGGCCGAATTCCGATACTTACGATAGGTTCCGGAATTTGGTAATATAAAGCAATTACGTTTCCTTTTATTTTTACTACTACTTTTACTTACTAATATTGAGGCCTCATTTATATTGACTTTATAGACAAAAAAAATATTCCGGAAAAACTGCAAGATAGTAGAACATTTTTAACCTTTATGATAGTTTTTATTTCATGTACAAAGTATGTTCTATCTAAATAATATATTTTTATAAAAGCTAACTGTACCCTGACCAGCTCCGCTATGGTACATTATGATTGTATTGATGACAAATGAGGAACAAATGTCCGTGGGAGAGCTACGCTTCGGCATGAATGAGCCGGCTCGACCAGAGTGATACCACGGCCTCACAGAAAACCGGTGTAAAATACTTGCGGTGTGTTTCACCGAGTGAGTGGGGATACAGGAGGCTCATACCCCAACCCCTCCTCACATCCCTTTCCTCATCCCCCAAAGGTCGGCAACGTACTTTGCGCGCTTCTGGTGCTGCGGGTGTTCATGGGCGGCGGTAATCGCTTACTATCAGATGATACGTCTGCTCGTTTACCTTCAATACCATTAAAAAAATAAGCAAAAGTGACGCAAAATGCAAGCAAAGTAAAAATGTAATAAAATATCGCATAGTCATAGGGTACAAAAACTAAACTACGGATAGAAAAGATTTCAGGATAGAAATCTCTATTGAAAGGCACTACTCTATGCATCAGTCGATACCCACTTTTTGACAGCTAGTTAATTCCAGTACTTTGTTTATTAAATATTATAATAATATGTGTAGAATGGTACTTACAATAATACGAGCCAGTTTATTTAATCTTTATATATATATAAATGAATACCGATGAATAATATTCCGATACTTTCTTTTTTTTTCCTTTACCTTTACTAGATAACATTGTTTGTTAGATGTCCTAAATGTGTATTATTATTTTATGCATATGTAGTGTAAATTAACCTAACTAGGTAACTTTACGCTACACATAATTTGCAGGATCTGAGATGTTATTTTATTTTGATTCAAGTACTGAAGAATATTAACAAAATATTTGTTAAAATTTTTTTTTTCTTTTAAATAAAAATAAGTAAATTAATAGTTCGGACATCTAACATACAGCGCCATCTAGTCCTAAGCTAAGCTGAGCTTGTGTTATGGGTACTAGACAACTGATACAAATACATATATACATTTTTTTTGTAAGTACATACATATTATACGTAGAAAACACCCAAACTCTGAAACAAATATTTGTAGATCATACAAACATTTGGTCCGACCCGGGCATCGAACCCGAGACCTCATGATCAGCAGTCGCATACGCCAACCACGAGACCAACGAGGCAGTCAAAAACATAAACACATTTACAAACCTATTTTCTTATTTATTTCTATCCATAAATCATTTATATTATTTTTATTTATTATTTTCATAATATTTTTTTATCATCCATTTCATACAAAAATGTCATTAGGACATCTTTTTGCGGTCGAAAGTATGGTCACATGAACCAACGCTTTGCCGCACGAATTTGTACGAATTCGTATCGTAGCAATTCGCATCGCAAGTTTCTACGATGCGGCTGAACTACGCATCGCATCGTAGTTTGTGTGGTCGCCCGAAGTAGAAGAAGCCGGGTCAGCTAGTTTAATATAATTAAACATGTTTGCTTAAAAAAGTTTCTGTTTAAAGCGAGTGACATTATACGTGTTTATTTATTGCCACATTATTGTCAACAAAATGCCCAATGACAATTACTATAAAACAAATCAAAATTTACATGATAATACATTTTGTTTCGCTATAAAATATTAATGACGTTGTAAAAGCTCCAAGGATCTACAGATGGTCGTTTGCTTGTAAATCAAATGCATAAATCACAATAAAACTCAACAGAACCGAGCCATCGCTCTTAATTTATAACCAAAACTAACCGGGGGCTGATAAAACAATAAGTTCTTACATTTTTATTCAACTTTTAGTGAGTTTACTTTTTGATAAAGGATAAGAGGCATGACAAATGGCTGTTTTTTCATGTCATCTCTAAATAATTTATTGCTGTATTTATATGGTAGGGAATTGTTTTATGCTAAAAGGGTTTTTCTGTATTTTCTAAGTAATGAAATATAGAAGTTTTATTATACTTTACCGTTAAAATTTTACTGTTATTAATGAGACAGTGTCACAGCGATTCGAAGAATCTAATACCCTTTACCTCATCTTCCTTCGTCACGACTTTCAAATCTTTAATCATGAATAGAAATAAAACATAGCGTATGTCATTCCCTTTAAAAGTGATGTTTTATATCAACACCATCTTAGCTAAAAGATGACCACTGTTGGAAATAGGTACCATTTGTTTTAGGAAAGTTTAGATATTTTGCGTTTCAATAATATACCCAAATAGTATTGTGTGTTTTACTACTACGACATATGTATAGAAAAAGTGACTATATATTAACATGTATAGGGACGGTCTTATCTCAGTGAACAGATTTGACGTTTGACTGAATATGTTTCATGTTTCAGAAAAAAGAAATGACTAGTGATAAGGCTACCTTGTTATATATGTACAACGTGTACATAAATAAGTAAGGAGAAAGCAGTGCGGTTCTTTTGCCGGTTGTTTCACCAGTTTTTTTATGAATGGCCCTGCCAAAATGACTGTACTCTGCCTGATGGAAAACATGAGCAAAAGTTTTTTTCCAGCAGTTTTTGTTAACATATTGATAAGATTTAGTGTACGGTGTTTATACCTGTTTTATCCGTAATACTAATGAATTACTAATTTTTAACCCCTGGGCCACCATCACTGTACTTAAATTTTCTTGAAGCCGTTCTCTGTATACGAGTTGGAAATCCTAACAACCGCACCCCATAATGTAATAAGCCATCACGTTTATTTTATAAAATAACGTTTCAGCACTGACGAAAAGAGTGTTACTAGCAAGTTACAGCAAGATAACTAGAAAAAACATTTTTGTGTGTTTATATTTTATACTAGTGATTAAAAACTGATTTTAGAGTAGCAGACCTTAATAGTAGGCATAACTACTAAAGGAGCAATAAGAGTTAATTACACTGGGACAGCAATGTACAAGCTATAAACTTAAATTTCCTAGTGAACATTTATTACCCATTTTATGAGCTCTAGTTGTGTACATTTCTAACAATCCGTATAAGCCTTAATATATTGCTTTTCAACATCCCACACATTCTCTGAACGGAACTCATTATCTCATACAAAAAGATAAACACTTCCCGTCAGCCTCTATTCATGTATTTTCCTGAAAGATTATTTGAGGGAACGTGTTTTCTGTGTTAAAGGAATAAATCTATTAAATAGGAGGATCAAAATGTATATTGTGCAATGCCAGGGAATAGCTATAGGTCAAATATTCCTCTTTAAATCCAGAGTGTTACTTTTTATTATGTTAGTTATTTTCAATTTTTTAAATTAGTAAAAAATTAAAATCTCCAACTTTCACAACAAGAGTAATTCAACTATTCAACTCCTTTACTTTCATTTGAGATTCAATTACTCTTATACTCTCTCAAGAGTAGGTAAGTACGCAAAAATGAAGCTAAAAGTTAGTCACCAAACGCAACATAGCCTCAACCATGGCTATTAAAATATATACCGTTATTTTTTCAAAATAAGCTTTTTACTAATTACAAACAAACATGAATGAAGTTTTAAAATATACATTTCAAGTTGAAGTAATAGCCAACTGAAAAAAACATATTTTTTATCCAAGAACTCAAAGTTTTACCTTTAAATACTTCTTTAACACTGAGATTTCCTGTTTGCACTGCCGTAAACAAGAAAAGTAGTCTTCATTTTAAATTTTAAACAACCAACAGCTGAAATTAAAGACGAAAACATTTTTTAAATTTTTGTAAGCTATCAGGTATTACGTAATAAAAGAGCGTAAAATCTTGTATTTAAATAAACGTTGGGAGTTCCGTTATAATGATATTTTGATGTTGGGTATCAGAGCTCGAATCCATTAATCGCCTTTACTTTTTAACTTTCCATCGTTAAAGTCAAAAACATATTTATGTTACATTAAGGCATAATCTGAAAATGATTTTGAACCAAAGAAATTTTATAGAATCCTGTCGAAAGTGGGTTTACATATATTTTGTAAATGTATGTAAATATATTATGTATTTCTATTTTATAGAATACTTATAAATTCTTTAACGTATGCATATATCACCGTGAACTTGTAAACAGCGTTAAATTGTAATCTTTCTGGTGAGATTGCAAAGAGTCGTTGTTTTGTATGATAAGTTGAGTTTGTATGATAATTCGTTTATTGCCTTTTATTACGTGTGGAAACTCCCTCGGACTTTCACTTCCCTTTCGGGAAAGAAGTTCTGACCTAACCTAACTTCACTCTATGGCCATTGGACTGCCTACTGTAAAACCGACCAATCAGGGACAGTTGACAATTTGAAGCATGTAAGCAGTATGTCAAGGTTGACAATCTATCAAAAGTTTACAATCTCCCTAGGTAGATTATAATCTAACGGTTTTTACAATCTTACGGTGCCATATATACTAATCGGTAGGAAATTTTATGGCAAATCCATATATATATTAGTGGGTGTTCGATACCATATACTTAACCAATTACTTACCACAATTCTTAATATAATATATCTTCCAGTGTGATATCGTTGTGGCCACCGTGTCTGTTAAGCTCTTAGTTAATTGTAAAACGAGTTCACAGCCATTCGGAACGACCTTCAAAGAAATCGGGCGTGTAAGACGAAGTCGGGACTCCGCCCTTAACCTTATGTGCTTTGAATTGTAGCTCAGAATCCTTGTGTGGTTGAAGAAGCTAGCATCAATAGGGGTACCCCTCACCAGTTTGGAGGTCACTACCACAAAAGGTGAGTCCACATAAATTTATTACAGTAATGGGATAAAGGAGGCGAAGTGCCTCCAGTTGATCTTCATTCACCAGTGATCGGTCTACGAGTGTTTAACTTATATCTGTGGGCCATGTAAGCCTATTCACAAGGGTTTCCTTCCACTCCAAGGAACGTAGAGGGATAAAATAGTAGGTGTTCCTATAAAATAATCTAGAAAAAATTGAAAAACTGCATCAGTGTCTAGCGGGGGAAGACTGCCCTTAATACCGCCGCCAGTTGACGGCTGCTCGCCAGTTGCGCAGCTACCAGACGAGGGAATAAGACAACAAGATACAAAAAAAATATTGACAAAATACAAGTTAAATTAGCAAAAATATTGGCTATACGGTATTGAGTTGATATTAATAATGAATTTCTATAACATCTAATACCTTTAAATGAGTGATTCTTATATATACTAGCTGAACCCCACAGTTTTACCCACGGTTATGTTCGTACCGCGAGTAACGCCGTGGGACAAAGTTAGTCTAAAAAGGTAGACTAAGTTACTCTCTGGATCATCAGCTACCTGCCAGTGAAAGTCCCGTCAAAATCGGTCCAGCTGTTCTAGAGATTACCCGGAACAAACATACAGACAGACAGACAAAAAATTTTTTAACTACATTTTTGGTAGATGTACCGTGTATACATACATATGCATTTAGTAAAAAGCAGTTATTTTAATATTACAAACAGATACTCTAATTTTATATATTGGATAGATAATCTGAATCAAAAGAAGAATGTAGAAAATTTACCAATAGAAAAAATACCGAGTAAAGCTCGGTCATCCAAATAGTTTTCTACATTAATCCGTAAAGATTAAAGTGTAACTAGGTATGGGATGTTCTAATATTTTGTCGGTTGCTAACGTAGCGTAAGTTAAATATACCTTCGCGTCCGTCTTGGAAGTACAATCCTAATTATCTTTATTAGATTCCCTTTTTGTCGGTAAAGGCATAAAACAAATTCAAACGGTAAGTAAGTTTTGTAGATTTAATAAAATTTGCGAATATAGAGGAGCTACTATATGATGGAGTTCTGGTACGATACAAAAAGATATATTTTTACAAATTAACGCGTTTTTTAATTGCTGTTGCGATAAGTTTTACCGATGTGATGTTGAGATTGAATACTGAAATAATATACATATATCATATATATATTAATAAAAGAAGCATCTACTTTAATTAATATACCTAGGTTATTACGGCAATTTTATGATTGACGATGTCAACACAAAACTCCTTTGAGGAAATCGTTGGTCACTATTCTTGTGTTTACAACAATCGCTCTTGCGGGAAGCTTTTTGTGCTATGATTATAGACGAGGGTTAAACTTCAAGGAACCTGAAGAAAATTTACAAGCTGCTTACTTATTGGTTTCGTGAATTGAAACATGGTCGAGAGAACTTAAGCGTTGACCTCAGAACTAGCCGACCACCAACTGCAGTAACTCATGAAAACGTCATCAGGTTAGAGTGGCTATTGCGAGAGAATAGATATATTACACATCAAGAGATTAAAACTGAACTAAATATTGGATCACAGGCAGATTTCACCATTCTGCACGAACATCTTAAAGTTAGAAAGCTCGCTTCGCGATGGATACCTCATTTTCTCACCGATGAGCAAAAATGCCGTCGTGTTGATTGGTGCAAATTTATGTTAGAAAAGTTTGAAGGAGGAACTTTGCAAAACTTATCCTACTTTTTTTCTTCTACAACTGACGAATCATGGATATATTGCTACGATCCTCTCACGAAGCAGCAATCCACACAGCAGGGTGTTTGAAGAGGACGATTTGCCCACAAAAGTTCTTCTTCTTATATTTTATAAATGTTATACAATACTATAGAGATATTATTAAGTCATTATTTACACACAAGCATAAGACAGAATTGGACTCCAAAAATGGGAATGTTCTTTCTATTATTATTAGATTTACAAAACCATTTCTTAAAAAAACAATATTTCTACCGCGATATCTGCGTCCATAATTAAAAAAGCAATGTTTTTATAGCGACATATACAATGTATAAAAAACGTAATGAAATTTAACATATTAGAGAGACACAGAAAGCTGGCTGAGACACATCAAACAAGAAAGTACAATAAGTTTTAGATGACCCTGTGAGCAAAACGTAACAAGTTACAAAATAATAAGATTTAGAATTCTATTGCTTACTGATTACATTTCTATGTATGGAAATAAATAATTTTCTGCTGCACAAAGTTGAAACAGAATTTCTCAAATGTTTATTTCATACGGTATGCCTGGAGGAAATTCACCGAAATTACACGTCACAAGAGAAAATTCCGTACATCTTTAGTTGAGAAATTCATTATAAATTCAAAGTTTAAATTGCTGCCTCAAGCTACAACTCATCAGCGTTAAAAAGTTTTTGTGAATAGCAACCAGTTTTATGTAGCATGCGTCTGGTGACGTCTCGTGTTTATTTAATTAGTTTAACCAGTCTTAACCTCCACGGTGCGATTAATGACTTCGGTGAAAAACTTTAAGATGCCACTGCACACTACGTAGTTACTGTTTTCATTACTGAATTCCTTGATGTGTTATTAGTAGTGTTAAGTATACTTGAGTGATGATAGACATTTCATAGGTTTCAAGATATCTATGAATTAATCTCACGTTTTTTTTAGATATGGTAATTCGAATCTGTATTTTTTGAGTAGAATAAAAATAAATGTACTTTTTAAACCTTAACAATACACTTATTTTTTCTGCAAGTTCAATTTACACAATAATCCCAAAAAGTAACCCTATATTCAAAATTGATTAAGTTTTTTTAGACATCTATCTTTGTGTCACAGTGTTGCGACCTCCACATACAGCGGCAGCAAAAACATATGACAGCGCCATCTACCGCAGATACACTGAACTACAAAGTAACGCACAACACGGAGTAACTACCAATCCTGAATTGCGCAATAGAAGTTCTCGCGCCGATTAGCATATAATATGTAGGCTTACATACTTATGTAGGCTACACATATATATAGGCTTAACAAATGTTAATTTTTTGGATTCTATACATATATTCGCACCAAATTTACTGCTTCATTTCTTGATCGGACGTATATAACCCTAAAAACAACACCTTTTTTGATGACCGAGTGAATACTAGTAGTATATATAACACAGCTTTCTTATCAAAATAATGTGGCTCTTATTATAACTAAAAAAAGCGGAAAATAAAGTACCATACTTCATGGTTGCATGGTGTAGTAAGGGTGGTATGAATAATTCATGGAAATATTACTAGTGCTTTGCGATTATTAAGGCATCTTAGTTATTGGCGTCGAATGCCGCCTGTGTTTAACTTAATGGCTCTATTACTTTAATGAGGGAGTGAGTGCATACGAGTGGAACAACTTTATAATAGACAGCTCGCAATCCGTAGCAAAGTAATTTCAGCAATAAGAACTTTACTGCGCGTTTTACATTGTATTATAGATTAGTAATTATAGACTCCATAAAAAATAGTAGAAGTTTAGCATAAATTTCATAAAATGATTTGATATTCGTTTAAGTACTAACATTACAGTAGTGATAAACTGATGTAATTCCTTGCTCGGATATCAAAACATTAAATAGCTAATTAAATAAATTAATGTACTCGTTGTTTGAAAAAATAAAACGACAACAATGCGATGTATATTTCGATATAAACCTTTAAATAATCAAATACTTCCATCGGGGCCTGATTTACATAATGCAGTGGATTCTGAGTGACTATTGCGGTAGAACTCACAAGTTATGCAAGTCACATTTGATAAATAAATAAATATTTCGGACACTCAACACATAACGCCGTCTAGTCCCAAGTAAAGCAGAGCTTGTGTTATGGGTACTAGACAACGGATACAAATACATAAATACTGTTTTTAGGAAATACATACATATTAAACATAGAAAACACCCAAACTCCGAAACAAATATTTATACTCTATTTATATTTTTTAATAGATTTTTTTAGTTAAGTTAAGTTAACAATTAAGTTTAATTAATACAAATAATAAAATGTTGTAAAAGACCGGCGTTAGATTTCTTTATTTTAAAAAGTACTTTAAAAAATATTTTCTAAAACAATCCATAGTTTGTTACTTGTCTACGACACATTCATCGCATGATCCTTTGATTCATTCCACATTCAATGTATCATTCACTCAAAATTATTTTTAACGGTCATTCCTTCGTTAACAACTCATCGTTTAAAACATATGTACATTTTCATATTATTCTGAAGTATATCTTAAATCGAAGAAAACTAAATTTGTTTCATTTATCATAAACAAAATTGGCGACCGTGACAGGACCTCAATCATCGGATCGAAGCAAATATCTACTCGGCATCTACCTGTGTCAAGGACACTAGAAGAACATTGTCGACACCGGTCGAAATTCTTACCAGTACCAACGGAAGGTCGTATTGATTATTTAATATCGTATCTGCGTATACTGGGTACCTACTTACCTGGGTCGAACAATCATACCTTCGCCAAATTGTTCTGGGAACGTTGCCGAGACTACAGTACTCCGATCAAGCGAAATCCGGTATTAACCAGGCAGAAGAACCTACCCGCAGCTACTCCAGCCTACGAGAGGATAAAAGGAGCCCTACCTATCTACTTAAAAAGTGAGCTCGTTCCATCTTACTAATTTACCTATCTAAATCGTTCGGTCTGTGCATTTGCGGTTTGGTTTCTCGAGAACAAGTGATATTTTATTCCTTTCTATTTGTGTCTAGTGTGCCTTATCACCATAGAAGCCTATATAGGTACTCCTAGGATAGGCAAAGCACAAAGTTAGTTTTGATTAATTTTACTTCACTGTTCATTCACTCATCGGCTATTATCTTACCCGCCATCTTAATTCATGCACTTATAATTTTCAACGTTAACTATTTCTAGTGGTTATTTAGATAACCAGGCACTATTTCACTAACTACAATAGCTTCTCTTTATAGAATATTACCTAATTCTGCCTAAGAATACAATAAGGATACATATCTTCCCGGTTTAAACTTATAAGTTTGTAATTAACGCTTTCTTATACAATTTATATGAACGGTAAACTTAGGCGTACGGATTAATCTATTCCAGTGATACTTGCACACGGCATCGCTTGTGCGTCGCTGCTACCTGACTACTGGCCGGCCCTACTTGTTATGTAAACAACAGATCGCAGGACTACGAGTGCCGCGCGCTTGCAAGTTGCATCAGTTGATCGACAAGGGGAGGAGCGTATCGTATGCTATTCTGTTATCTATTTATTACGAAATCATTCAAACATATTGTGGTGGCTCATCGTGAATTTAACTAATAAAATGTCGGAAACTTTAAAGTTAAAAGAGCTAATTAGTAAGCGCGGTTCAATCAGAGGACGTGTAACGAAATTTAAATTGAGCCTCGATGTTTTGTCGTCCTTAGAAAATATTTCTGATTTAGAAGTGAGTAAACTCTCGATGAAGCTAACAAAATGTGAAGCATTATTTATTGAATTCGACGAGGTGCAGAGTCTTATAGAAATCCTTAACCCTGATAGTCTAGATGGTGAGTTAGTTACGAGGGATTTAATTGAACAGGATTTCTACCATTGTATTGCATTAGCTCAAGACTTAATAAAAAAAAATACTTTAGATCAAGGTCATGAGAATAAATCGCAAAATAAATCATCTGTGGCTACGTGTCATCATAATGATCACAGTTGTAATGCACTAGGGTTTAAATTACCGGTGATTAAGATTCCAAACTTTGACGGTACCTATTTTAAGTGGTTGGAATTTAAAGAAACATTTGTTTCGTTAATTCACAATAATGAAAAAATTGAAAATATTCATAAATATCACTACTTACAATCATATCTTGAGGGAGAAGCCGCTCGAGTGATTGCCAATTTAGAGGTTTCTTATAGCAACTATTCTGAAGCATGGAAACTTTTATGCGAACGCTACGACAATAAGCGCCAATTGATAAACAACCATCTTAAGGCATTATTTAATATAAATCCGGTACAGGAAAATGATAAGTCCCTAAGATTTATCATTGACCATGTCACGAAGAATTTACGCGCTCTTAATTCACTAGGGCTCCCTACTGACAAATGGGATGTTCTTATCATATATATTATTGCAGGAAAATTAAACAGTAGCACGTATTTTAAGTGGGAAGAGCATATAAATAATTTAGATGGCATACCTAAACTTAACGATTTCTTCAGTTTTCTAAAATCTCGCGCTGATGTCTTGGAGACTGTTTATCATCATAAGCACGACAGTCAGGATCACAAAAACAAACAGTATTTTAATCAATATACGAGTAAACACAATAGCTCAAAGTCATTAGTTGTGTTGCCGAACGAAGACAATACCTTTTCATCAAAATTACTTGAGTGTTTGTATTGTAAAAATAAGCATCGTCTTTATGAGTGTTCGTCCTTTAAGTCAAGGTCTCTTCAAGAGAAGTTAGCATTTGTTTCTTCTAACAAATTGTGTGAAAATTGTTTGAGACCCGGCCATATTGCTAAGCGTTGTCGACTTCCAGGTACCTGTCGTCATTGCAAATTACGTCATAATACTCTTCTTCACAAACCCGATAAAATCGAAGATTCAATTAATTCTGTCACTATGTCTTCTTCTATATATCCTCCTGAAGTACTCTTATGTACTGCTAGAGTGAAAGTTACCAACCCAGCCACTAACGAATCGATGATATTTCGAGCGCTACTGGACAGCGGGAGTCAGACGACTATTATCACGCAGGCCGTAAAACGCCACCTAAACCTGATTCCTCAGCCATCCGACGTTAGCATAATAGGCATTGGTAACAATAAATTAAATTTAAACACAGAACGCTGTATTATACGCATTAATTCAGAAACTAGTCAGTTTAATGTAATTGTTTCATGTTTAGTTTTGCCTCAAATTACAGGCCACCTACCTAAAGTATATTTCGATATAAAAAAATTAAATCTTAGTAATTTTCAGTTAGCAGATCCCTCTTTTAATGAACCATCCCCAGTAGATATTTTAATCGGTGCTGACTTATTCTGGGACATCATAAGTGCTCAGCAGCATTCGTTAGGACATAGTTGTCCTAAACTACAAGCGTCGAAATTGGGATGGCTCGTCACGGGACCTTTGCCTAATTTTACAGAAAATAAAAGTAAATCTGTTACATGCAATTTTGCCTCTAATGATGATAGTTTGTCTAATATGCACGACGAGTTAACTAGATTTTGGGAGCTAGAGAGTTTCCCTCAGAAAAAACCCCTTAGTATTGAAGAAAAATTGTGTGAGCACCATTTTCTCACTAACACCACTCGCGCTGCTAATGGTCAATTTTGTGTTGCGTTGCCACTTCGTGACGACACAGATTGTTTAGGTGACTCTTATAATTTAGCAAGAAAGAGGTTTTTCAATTTGGAGGCTCGTTTCCGAAAACAACCCGAGTTAAAGGTACAATATTGTCAATTTATTAACGAATATGAAACGTTGTGCCACCTATCTGAATCCCCGGAATCTAGACCTTTGAATGCTTATTTTTTGCCTCACCATCCAGTGATAAAGGAACAAAGCGAGTCGACTAAATTGCGCGTTGTTTTTGACGCGTCGTCTCGTACTACATCTGGGATTTCCGTCAACGATTTACAGATGGTGGGACCAGTAGTGCAAGAATCATTATTTAATATACTAGTTCGTTTTCGGCAACATAAGTTTGTTTTGACAGGAGACATAGAGAAAATGTTTCGCTCTGTACTCCTTAGGGACGCTGATCGCAATCTTCAACTCATCTTGTGGCGCGATAGCGAAGATAAGCCTATTAGGACCCTACGTTTAAATACAGTTACTTACGGTTTCGCTAGTGCATCTTTCCTTACTACTCGCTCTCTTTGGCAGATAGGTGAAGAGTGTGAAAATCACAAGATCAAAACTATAATCCAGAATGATCTTTATTGCGATGATATCATTACCGGCGCGAACACTAAGGAAGAAATACGTCAAATACGTCTCTCTGTCTCTTCTGAGTTGGCTAGAGGAGGTTTTCACTTACGTAAATATCGTTCGAACTTACCTGAGTTGCTCGCAGACTCCGTCAACCTGGAAAATGGTAACCTTATTATTAGTAATGCTACTAGTACATTGGGTGTGGGTTGGACGCCTTGTACCGATGAATTCCACTATCAGCACGATATTTCAACTTCCGAGAATGTAACAAAGAGAACTATACTTTCTTCAACTTTTAAAATATTCGACCCTCTTGGTCTTCTATCCATCTTCACAATTAAACCTAAAATGCTGCTACAAAAACTATGGAGTTACAAAATAGATTGGGACGAATCTGTTCCCTCAGAAATAAAGGCTTCTTGGTTACAGTTTTCAACGAAGTCTTCAAATTTGGCTTCACTCGGGATTCCACGACGTATTTTAATTGATAATTATATTTCTGTAGAAATTCATTGCTTTTCCGATGCTTCACTGTGCGCCTACGGTAGCTGTGTATATTTGAGGTCAGTTTCTAGTACAGGCGCAATTCAAGTTAGCCTAGTTTGCGCCAAATCGCGCGTCGCACCTATTAAGCCTACCACTATACCAAGGCTCGAACTTTGCGCCGCCCTTTTAGGGGCTGAGCTGACTGCTACTGTCATAGCTGCATTGCGTTGCTCTATAGAGCGTCAGGTATATTGGACAGATTCCAAGGTTGTTTTGGGTTGGCTCAACTCTAATAAGACTAAGGTCTTTGTTGCCCACAGAGTGGCTGCTATAAACGAGCTGACTAATCCTACCGACTGGCGTTACGTACCCACCTCTCTTAATCCAGCGGACTTAGTCTCGCGTGGTGTCGATCCAGACCAGGTAGACATTTCTATGTGGTGGAATGGTCCATCTTTTCTTTCAGAATCAGAAGTTTCCTGGCCGCCTGCTTATAATTTAGCCTCAATAGAATTACCCGAGCTAAAGTCTCACCATACTTTGGGCGGGGAGGAGGCAGTTTCCATGCCCGATTTGTCTGTAGTTTTTGCTACCTATCCTTCCTTAACCTCTGTTATTAGAGTGCTAGCAAGAGTTTTAAGATTTATAAGTAATTGTAAAACAAACAAGAGATCAGAGAGAGTGCAGGGTCCACTTCTGGTTTCTGAGTTAGAAAATGCTCACAAAATTTCTATAAAGTTAGCTCAAGAAGACGCCTTCCCTATAGAGTTAGAATTACTACAAAAGGGCAAATCATTAAATTCTAAAGCCGCTCTTGCGTCTCTAAACCCATTCTTGGATGAGGATGGCATTCTTCGAGTAGGGGGGCGTATCGATTCATCAACTTACCAATATGACAAACGTCACCCTATTTTGTTACATTCCAGTCATTACTTAACGAAGCTCATATTCAAACAGGAGCATCTACGCTTGTTGCACGCTGGTCCGCAGCATCTCCTGGCATCTATTAGAGAACACTACTGGCCTGTGGGAGGTAGGATTTTAGCTAGACGTGTAGCGCGCGATTGCGTAACCTGTCGCCGTTTTAATGCTCGTACTATGGATAACATTATGGGAAACTTACCTGCAGATCGCGTAGAACCTGACTTTCCATTCTCCACAATAGGTACCGACTTTGCCGGTCCCTTTCTAATTACAGATCGTAAGGGACGCGGTTGTAAAATAACTAAAAGTTATCTGTGCATCTTCATTTGTTTTCGGTATAAGTGTGTTCATTTAGAGTTAGTCAGTGACTTGACAATGGACGCATTTGTATTGACATTAAAAAGATTTATAGCCCGCAGAGGCAAACCTAAGGTCATATATTGCGATAATGGTAGAAATTTTGTTGCAGCAGCGAAAGAAATAAATTCGTTTTTGCAGATTAACGGTGATTCTATTATTGACTATGCATCTCGCGAAGGTATCGAATTTCGCTTTTCGCCAGCATACGCTCCTCACTTTGGCGGTCTCTGGGAGGCCGGGGTCAAGTCTGCAAAATTTCACTTAAATCGAACCATGAAAAATATTCACTTGACTTTCGAGGAACTGAGTTCGTTGTTTGCTCAGATTGAGGCGATACTAAACAGCCGACCTTTATGTCGGCTATGTATATGTATGCTATGGCTATGTAGCTACACCTAGCAGAAAGCGAAATATCAGCCCTCACTGAGAAAATTGTCGTTCTTCAGAAATCTCTTCAGGTGAAAGAAAACAGTTGTTCCAGATCTTCAGTCTCTTTTGTAAATGCAACTGTTGCTGAGCCAAGAAAGTGTACAAAGAATAAATTGTGTATTTTGACAAACAGTAGTCACATTGGAACGCTTTCAGATTTGGACAATATCTTTGGTCGTAAGTTCGATTACTGTCGTTATATCACTCCACATTGCACTATAAAACAACTTATTAAAAATATTGGAAATAAATTAGTGAATTTTAGTATGCACGATTATTGCATCGTGATGATTGGGGAAAGCGATTTCAAACGTACATGTAACTACACTGAGCTGATAAAGTCTATTAGAGAATCGCTGCAGCACATTACTCACACCAATATCATATTATGTACGCCCGTGTATGTATACGGATCCCTTATATATAATTATAAAATTGAATTATTTAATAATTTGTTATATTCTGACATTCAGAATTATTCATATGCGTTTTTTTTTGACTCAAATCGTAATCTTTCTTTTGACATGTTTTCTTGTGGAACAGGGCAACTCAACAAGGATGGCATTAAAAATATTAATATCACTTTAATGAATGATATTAATTTTGACATATTATGTAAAAATAGCAGCTCTTCTGCAACTGTATCTCATAATTATAATATGGCAGAGTCGAATTGTAACGGTATTCAGTTATTTCGGGAATAATATTAATAGTAAAAAGGGACCGCGAAGCATACCGATTCCCAGTCAAAATAAACTGATTTGTAAAAAATATGAATGTACTAAAAAAATACTATTATATTACCAAAATGTGAGAGGTCTGCGATCTAAAACGACTATGTTCTTGAATGGCATTGCTTCAAGTTCTTATGACTTAATTGCTGTTACTGAAACATTTTTGAACAGCTCTGTAAGCGACGCCGAATTGTTTCCTTCGGATTACATTGTCATACGTAAGGATCGCGCCGGTGACGTCGGTTGGGGCGGCGTCCTGCTAGCTATTAAAGACTGCTACACCGTTAAGAGAATTACTGATTTGGACGAACTTACGGATGATAAAGAGTTGCTGTTTGCATTGGTTACATCAAACAATGTAAACATTTTCATATGCGTAGTATATTTACCACCTAGCTACAATGATAAGCAATATCTTGATGTGTTGAGTTGCCTCGAGAATACCATAATTACATTTTCAAAATATCAGTGTGTAATTGTGGGTGATTTTAATCTAAGGTCGTGTAGTAAATCTGTAAAGCACCAGTTTGATAATTTTGTTGATTATTGTGGAGTTACCCAGTGTAATAATATCTGTAATGAGTATGGGTGCATTTTGGATCTGGTCTTAACGAATCTCAAACCTGAACAAATTAGTGTAATGTCGGATGTTGAGCCTCTTGTACCGTTGGACAAGTATCACCCTCCGCTAGAAGTGTTGCTCACTCTGCCCAAAAATAAAAAAAATAAGAAACCGCTAACGGACCTTCAGTCACTAAATCTGGGATCTAAGTGGAATTTTCGGAAAGCGAATTTCCATAGTTTGTATTCTGATATAGCCGACATAGACTGGACGGACCTACTAAAACAGCAAGATGTTAATAAGACCGTAAACGAATTGTATGATAAGTTGCTTAACGTTATTAAGATACATGTCCCTATGAAACAAATAATAACTAATAGTAAATATGTTTATCCATCATGGTATACCAGTGAAATAATTCATTACATAAAATTGAAATATTATAATTTAAAAATGTTTAAAATTCGTGAACTTCAATATAACAGAGAACTTTTCAAATATTATAGGACTAAAGTCAAAAAATTAATTGATATTGCCTTCAAAAAATATATTAATACATTAGAAAACAATATAATTCGCGAACCGTCAACTTTTTGGAAATTTGTTAAAGAAAAACGTAAAAATAGGCAATCTACAGAATACACGGTTGATGGTAAAATCATCGAGGGACAGGCTGCTGCAGATAGCTTTGCAGATTACTTCAGTTCAGTTTTTCATAAGAATGTTCCGGTGTTGGACCCGGAGGCAGCAGAATCGGCATCAACTGGGAAGCATTGTGTGTCACAAATAATGATAGACCATATTACCTTGACTGAACTGAGACACGCATTGTCACGTCTAAAACCATCTTCTGCCTATGGGCCTGATAACATACCCCCATTCTTAGTCAGGGACTGCTCATCCGTCTTAGAGGAGCCTCTTTTGTATTTGTACAACCTGTCCCTTCAACAAGGAATATATCCCAGTAGATGGAAGGTCTCAAGGGTGACACCCGTTAATAAGGGGGGATCATCGACGGATATAAGTAATTATAGGCCGATTGCCGTGCTGTCTGTTTTTGGAAAGCTCTTCGAGTCTATCATCAACCATTGCCTATTCCAGCAGATGAATGGGCTTTTTAACGGTTGTCAGCATGGATTTCGTCCTGCTCGGTCTACGCTGAGTAACCAAATAAATTTTGTTGATTATGTTAGTACCCGAGTGAAAAGCGGGTGCCAAGTTGACGCTGCATTTTTCGATTTTCGTAGGGCTTTTGATCTCGTAGATAATGACGTACTTCTGATGAAATTTTCATCTATGGGATTTTGTTCAAGACTACTTAAGTTTATGGCTGACTATCTCAGAGATCGTAGGCAGTTTGTTAGGGTCGAAAACTACGAGTCCCGCGAGTATTATACACGATCTGGGGTAAGCCAGGGCAGTACTTTGGGACCTACTTTATTCCTGATCATGATCAATGATTTGCCATGTGTACTCTCTAAGGCGCAATGCCTCCTGTTCGCTGATGATCTTAAATTGTTTTTAACAATCACTAAAAGTAACGATTGTGTGGCACTGCAGCGCGACATTGATGCAGTGGTCGAATGGAGCCAAGACAATAAATTACTATTTAACCCTTCCAAATGCAAGATAGTAACCTTTAGCCGATCTCGGTCTCCAATCTCTGCGATTTATGAAGTATCGGGTGCTCCTCTTCAACGTGTCATGACGGTGCGTGATCTTGGGTTAACAGTTGACAGCAAACTGAACTTCCATGAACATATTAAGGAAGTTAGCAAAGACGCTAGCAGGTGTTTGGGGTTTATAATTAGAACTGCTGCAAATTTTAATAATATCCACGTTATGAAACTACTATATAATGCATACGTGCGTAGCAAACTGGAATACAATGCAGCCATTTGGGCACCTCAAGAAAAATTATACATACTGATGCTTGAAAAAATCCAGCGTAAATTTGCTAGGTATCTATACAAACGTACGTATGGATATTATCCGTTTTTATATCCGTCAATTTTTGTTTCTGGAATGGTTGGCTTGGATACTCTAGAACTCAGGCGGAAGTATATGCTTATAATGTACTACTATTTGTTATTGAACAATAAAGTGGACAATCCATCGGTCCGCGAGTCTGTCCATCTCTACGTGCCTGATCATTACTTGCGTGGTTGTGGTCGTAGACAGCATCCAATGCTCGCGTACCCACCTTCTTGGCATATCACAAAAACTAGTAATAGCCCCACCGTTACAGCGATCAATCTAATAAATGATCTTTTAAAAGCTAGCCCAAATGCAGACATATTTTTTGATTCGACTGGTGTATTTTGTAATAATGTAATGACATACCTAAATAAATCTAAATAGTTGTATTTTAATTCAATGGTGACATTTATTAATGTATCATGAACATTTAATTGAAAATACTGTTTTTTTTTTTTTTAATTTATCGTCTTGTTTTGTTGACATTATTTATATTTAAGTTGTTAAGATTGATTTTATTTTATTAATTTTTCTTTTATTGTAAATATTTATCAAAAATCATTGTTTTGACATAACATGTAAGCGTCTTGGTGCAATGAACTGTAAGCTTATATTGTTTTATTAAATAAATGAATATGAAATGTCCTTTCAGTCCTTCACCCCAAGACCTATCTCCACTTACCCCGGGTCACTTTTTAATTGGTAGGCCTTTGACGTCATTACCATCGCCGTACTTACTAGACTATAGTACAAGTCGCCTGGACCGTTTTCAGCGTCTGGAACAAGTTCGTCAGCACTTTTGGAAGAGGTGGTCCACAGAGTACGTCTCGGAGCTCCAACAAAGAACCAAGTGGAAGGTGCGATGCAGAGACCTGAAAGTTGATGACCTAGTCCTAATCAAGGAAGAAAGCTCCCCTCCTCTATGCTGGCGCCTCGGACGAGTCTCAAAGTTATTTCCGGGCAGTGATGGTGTGCCACGAGTTGCCGACGTAACTACCTCACAAGGCACTTTGCGAAGAGCAATCAACAGATTGTGTCTACTGCCCTCTCCGGATGAAGACCTAAATCACTGAAGTTGAAAGCTGCACCTACAGCTTTCAAGGCCCCCGAGGATGTCTACGACACATTCATCGCATGATCCTTTGATTCATTCCACATTCAATGTATCATTCACTCAAAATTATTTTTAACGGTCATTCCTTCGTTAACAACTCATCGTTTAAAACATATGTACATTTTCATATTATTCTGAAGTATATCTTAAATCGAAGAAAACTAAATTTGTTTTATTTATCATAAACATTTTTATTGATTGTGGCGACTAGTATTCCGAATTATACTGTGCTTTTAAGATTATTTTTAATAATGTCTTTTACTCGTCAGAAACTTAATTTCTTAAATTCATCGAACACGTAACAGTACCTATATATTCTTTATTTGCGTGTATTTATATATAAATACATATATATAGATAGTAGGTATATCTAATAAATATATAATTAAACTTGGAAGTTAACAGCCTTCTAAGACTGTCGTTAAAAGAAATAAAAATAGCGTATATATTTTGAGTTACTCTGATTTGGTATCAGTAAAGGAAATTCTAAATAGTACTTAGCTGGATTTAAGCGGATTCCATATAATTTATCCATTGAAAGCTTCCTAAAAATACTTCGCATTGTTCTTCTCGAAAGGAGTCGGGGTTGTAATATCATTCCGCCATATCCGTCAGTTTGTGTCAGGAACGATTTGATACATAATCTTAAAATAACACTTTGATACCTTTTTAAAATATGCGGTTTATTGAAGTTTGTAATATTTTTTTTTAGACTTTTGGTAAAATGTGTGTGTAACGAGATCTAGAAAGGAGTTTTTTTAATACGTCATACATCGTAAACCGCAATATGTCGATCAAAGTTACAACGAACTACAACAAGTTTCATATTATGTTACTTATTACTGCGGAACCATTTATGTCTTTTAATTCCCGTATTCGTTGTCACGTATCACTACGTCAACTTCGGTTGGCGTGACATTGAAAACTAAACTGACGTTTGCCTCGATTAAGAACAAGTTCTTAATTTCGGCCTGCGCATTTTTGGTTCGTAATTTTTTTATTATTTAATAGATCACCCGGATTATAGAATAGATCAGTGTATACAACATTGTATAAAATGTTAAATCTTCCAGCACCGATTAGAAGTTTATTTCAGACTCCATTTGCAAAAGTGTGATTATGGTTGGTTCTGGTTCGTGGTACTTACGTACGTATCGTCCTAGTATATCACACAGAAAGTTTTATTAAATTATATTTTTATTATATTAAAAAGAAGTAACAAAAGAAAATCGACTTCCAGAATTGGACTAAATAGAAATAGATGAAATAGAACAACATGGGGAGCACCAGCTTTCAAATAAAAAAGAATCATTAACATCAGTTCATTCGGTCGGAAGTTTTGAGGTAACAAACATAGATAAAATACAGTCGAGTTGAAAAACCTTCTCCTTTTTTGAAGTCGATTTAAAAATAAAAATCTCTTTATAGCGGTTAGAGTTAAATTCCTCAAAATATGTTTGTATATCTTTTAACTTTCAAATAAGGGAATCTGCTTTAGGCGGACACAATCCTGAAGTCTTTATCAGTTTTTTTTTTTGGGTAATGTCGTCTCATATTTTTTAAATTATGTTATGTAGCCCAATGTAGTTAACATATGTTTATAAATTTAAAGATATTTTAATTTTAACATTTTTGATATTAATTATTTAGTTTTCCATACCGGGTATACATATATAAAGAGTAAACCTGCTAAAGCCAAAACATTACTTTACTGTTTGTGATAGCTTTATAACCTAAAATCTTATACAGTTTTCTATTTATATGGCACTGTTCCAATCAGCAAACTATAACTGAAATTTTATTAACAGGAAAATATATGTTTGTACGAAACATATATGTTTTTGAATTTATGATTGCGGCGTTAGTTTTATAGATAAAGAGCTTTCGCCCGTGGCTTTACTCGCATTTAATAAAAAAATACCATTGAAATTGAGAATATGCTCCTTTTCTAAGTCGGTTAAAAAGTATCATTTGTTACTTCTAATACCTGCAAGAATATGTGTACAAAATTTCATGATAATCGGTGAGGTAGTTTTCTTGTGAAAACGTAACAAACAAACTTTCACCTTTATAACATTAGTGTGATATATCAGACGGAGTTTTTTTGCATAAAAGCGTTATTGAATTTGTCATTTCATATAGAAGAAATTATTTAGACAATTTCTCACTTAACTTCAAGGTTGGCGCTAGTTTAAGTGGCCAGTTTTCTTTACTATTACAGTGCATACTTCATAAAGTATTTGATTCACAAAATGATGGTCATGAGTGTAATTCAATCGAACGACGGATAATTAGACTGGGTGGAAAGGTACAAATATTATCGACTAAAAGTCAAAACTATCTGCTGAAAATTGGTAGTTTGACTCATTTGTTTGGTTTTGCAGATATTATGTAAATGCTAATGTCTATGCTACTTGGTATTAAATACGGATAAAATATTATACCCCCAAAAACATTTTCATGTAAAATGTAGCCAAGACGACTGCATATGGCTTACCCTGTGAAAAAGATATCAGATCTCACGCAGAGGCAAGCTTCTGAGTCTACACGCCCTAACTCTACTAACTCTATCTTCACAAACTCTACATCTCAGTAAAAATGTACGGCTTCGCCTTGCGCATCGCTTGGCTCGTCTTGGCGGGGGCACGACCGTGCCCCTAGATATCGCTTAGAATATAATTGTAATTTTCTATTTAAATTACTTTGCTTTGTGTAGAAAATTATATGATATTATTTTATCTATAAAATAAAGAGTTCAAATTACCTGGTGTCAATTACAGTAACTAATATAGGGATTATTTAAAAATGTATAGTTTTAATTTGATTCTAGTCTTTCGTACGAAATACTAAATGTCTTCGCATACAAGCATGTCATAAAGAAATTCTCACCCGGATACATTATGGAAGAGTCCCAAAGGTGTTTCTGCTACTCGAAGGCTAATGTTCCTTGGATATTTTTACACTTTGATCTACAGTGGCTCTTGGCATTGTCTTTGCTATATTCACACCCAGGCTTCGAATTCTGGAAAGTGACACCTTATTGAGAAAAGTTCTCCAATTTCTTTATTTTACGCACTTAGCAAAATTGTAAACCATGACTTCTTTTGGATAAAAAACTTTTAATATTTATTTGTTTGTGAACAGAAATCATTTTTTTTGACGTTGTTTCTAGTAACCGTCGTGATTACTAAATAAATTGCCAAATGAGCAAGGATTGGATAATACTGTAGTTGAATGATATATTGCATTAACTCAGACTTACTAGGATTTTTTGATTTCCCTTAATTTTTTTGTTCAAATATATCAATGTGTGATCGAACCAAGTGGCGCGCAATTGGAGAGGCCTATGTCCAGCAGTGGACTGCGATAGGCTGATGATGATGATGATGATCAATGTGTTTGTATTCTAAACAACGTAGTGGGTACTTAAAATAAATTAAAAACTGACGTATTATACGACAAAAGTGACGTTAACACAAATGTCATTGCATTCTAGGATTCTGTTTTAAAATTTATCGTTTTATAATGTACGTCAGTATTTGAATATTCAAATTCTTCATCAAGTAAAGTAATGAAGCATATTATATTATTCAGGTATTACTTACGGTGGCAATAAAATGGAGTAATAAAATGAATTTGATCGCTAATGAAGTTAACGCTCGTGGATTGCTTGATTACAGATTTTACGACACAATTTTCCAGTTGAATATTCTATAACAGCAGCATTATGCGCGTTCAGACTTTAACAGTTTTGTGAACTATAAAATTATAAATTTAAATCATTTTATAGGTTTTAAATTAGAAAGAAAAAAATAAGTAAATCAGGAATAGTTTTAAAATCTAAACAAATATTATAAAGAGGAAAGGTTTAATTATTTTGTTTGTTTGTTTCTAACGATTTAACTCGAAAAGTTCTTGACCGATTTGAAAAATTATTTCACTATTAGAAAGCTAAATCAAATTCATTTGCAAAAAAGTTAGGGATCCGTATGAAAACTTCGATAATGTAACTCAAGGTGTAAAAAATAAAAAAAAGATCCATATATTGCGTGGGTTGTGGAAAGTATTGACAAAAGAGCAAAGTGATGTACTACAGTTTTATAGAGTTCATCAATGTTACAAAAAAGCCCGCATTACCATATGTCTAAATACTACAGATATATAACAATAACTACTTTTACATGTTAAAATTTGTGAGAGTGGTGTTTAAATTGGTTAAATACCTATGTCTACCGTGCGAAGCCGAGGCCGGCTGCTAGTCATTTATATATTTTCTTAAATGAAGAATCTTTTATTTCATTTTGCCCGTGACTCCGGCTGTATGTTGGTTATCACAGTAAAAATAATCCTATGTCCTTTGTCAAGAATCAAGTATCTCTATGCCAAATTTCATTAAATTAGTGTAGCGTCATATCAGTTGTCTAGTACCCATAACACAAGCTCTGCTTAGCTTGGGACTAGATCGCGTTGTGTGTTAGATGTCTGAAATATTTATTTATTTATTTATTTATAATAGAGTTACTTTGAACTCATAACATTAGTATGGATAAGAAAGTATTAACAAATTTTCCTTCACATTTTTCATCCAGATAATATGTGTTAACAAAACATTCTAAAGTTACAGATAAAAGATGGACTTCACGTTGAGTTTGTGAATATAAGTTTGTTACTATTTGCTCTTAAATAGTTTGAACAAGCTTCTTACGTACCTTGCTGTAACAGCATAGATAAACTTTACAAGCTCAGCTTATTAGTCATCTCATTATTTTTATTTATAATACTTTTTAGCAACACAACTAAAAGTGAATTCAGTTTTATTTTATTAAAGTCTAATTTTGTTTATTTATATAATTATATACCGGATCTATCCATACATGTTAGTAAGTCTATTAGTTAGTGATATGAACTTACGACTTGTTCTTGTGTTTTCAATGGAAAGCATTCGCATATCTATATATTATTGATTTTCAGAACCTGGACTCTGTTGATTACAAATTTAGTATAGTACTTTCCGTACACAAATATACATACGCACTCATGGCATTATGGTTACAAAGCTTGCTTACGAAGACCAGCCATAATTTATTCTTAACCACATCGAGAGCAGATTCTAGATATCTCGGAACAGATTTAAACAGCTATTTTGGTGAGAATAGTTAAAACAAAATACAAACTTCATTACTGATTGAAATGTCGAAGTCGTACAAAATTTATTAAATCATATTTCCGTTCAGAGAAAGAAGCTTAATAAATAAATACATACAGTTTAATAAATTTTGTGCGACTTCGTCTCTCTGAAGCAAAAACATCGCAACGAAGTAATCCGTCAGAGAACCAAAGTGACCAACATAGGTCTAAAAGTTGCTAAGATGCAGTGGCGATAGGCTGGTCGCAGATATCGCAGGCTGGCAAACGTAGTGTGGGACGCTCTCTGACCAGATAGCGGTACGACTTGGCTAGCAGCGACTGAATGCAGAAAGCAACAGACTGGGCTCTATGGGATTCCTTGGGAGAGGCCTATGTCCGGCAGTGGACTATAACAGGCTGTTAATGATGACATACTTACCGTATAAATGTAAGGTAACCGGTAGGATCAAGTTATGACGTTCAGTGACAGTATAAATATAATCATGTTTTAGTAAATTAGGTATATTTATTTAAACTCAAAATTTGTTGTCTAACTTTTTAGTTCAAAAGAAAAAGATAAGAATCTCAACGTCCATACATAATCGTAGTCTTGACTAGTGGTGACATCAGACGACATTTCATTAACTACTTTGGTAATCAATTAGGCCAAAGCTCGACCCATTTTCCTTTTCTTTTGTGATGTTAAATTATATGTTTCATCTAATGTATCGTGTTCAACTAATTAAGGACAACTTTTTGTTTCCAAGCATTAAGCGTAGGTAATGTTTTACTTGTGATTGTTTTCGATATTGGAGACACATACTTCTATATTACTAAATATAAACATATTTATTATAAATAAATTACACCCAAACTTAAAAGTTACATACAGACGATGCTCATTACAAAATTCTTATCCTGGGAGTAGATCCATTGAGTTTTGAATCAACATTGACTATTTATTTTATATGCATTACATTATTACTATTACACTACCAGATAAATAGCTTAGCAATACTTTCTTAATATTTTCAGTTTTACTCTTATTATTTAGTAAGCATAATAGATACTATTTAACAAAACTAATTAGAGAATAGTTATAATTTCAAAATACTTTAAAAAATCCTTCTATCTTTGCAATAGAGATGTTATAAGTGTAAAAGTATAAAGTTGGTTGAAATTAAAAATCGTTACAAAGGACATCCATCCTGCTTCTAAAAATTAATCTCGTCTCTGCTTTATGTTCCTCGTACACAATAAAACGTATTTTATCTGAGGAATAAAGAATTCAAATCACATAACATCAAACATGTGCATATAGCACGAAAGTAATCTCATCTTTTTAACCGACTTCGAAAAAGGTGGTGGTTCTCAATTCGACCGTATATATGTTTTATATGTGTGTTCGCGGTTAACTTCGTCGTTTATAAACCGATTTTAATGATTTTTATGGAACTATAGAAGAATATCCCACTAAGATTTGATGATGGCATCCAAGAGAAATTGATTTATTTGGTCGTTCTTGAAGTCGATTTTTTATTATGTTAAAATTTTACTTGTCATAATCTCTGTAGATAATAAATTGCATAAAAAAGTTCGTGAATAGTGCAAAAAAAAACAGCTTTTCATTTCCTTTGCTTTAAGAATAGCATAATTTTTAGGGCAAAAATAATAAAGTCCTTAGACAAACGTTGATTGTATGTAAATGACAAATTTAAAGACACGCATTAGCACCCGAATTATGTTAATTATAACATTTTTTTACTATAAATTACGAATGCAAATTATAACATTATTACAAGTATTCTGACAGAACTCATAAAAAAGTTGGCACACTGTGAACTTTCCCTTTGCATATTCATGGGCCAAACTCAGTCGGAAGTTTTTGGTGCGAAATTATGATAATAATTTTATGCTAACTTATCCGTCTTGGTGCTTTCATAATTTAAGCAGTATTGAAGTGCATGAGCTTTGTTGCGTAACATATTGTGAATCAAAAATCTATACTTATAAAATAATATGTTCTGACAGACTGATTCGTCATCGCCGAGAGTAAACTATTTTATTTAGAGCTATGAAATTTGGTGAGTAGGATCGTTTAATTGAGTAGACACCCAATAAGAAAGGAATTCCGATTTTTTTACCCCTAAGAGGGTGAAATAGGGGATGAAAGTTTTAATGGAAGTCCGTTATTTTTTAAATTAAAACCATAATTTTTTTTTGGCCTACTGATGAAAAATAAAATACGTATTTAAGCGTTACTGGATATTGTACACCTAAGGGGTTTAAATAGGCGTTGAATTTTTTTTCATGGCAGTCTGCCATTTTTTAAGTCTGCCAGTTCTGCCAGTTCTGTCTTAGTTCTCAGTTTTAAATAAATATGTTTAAAATTATTCATACATACTTTTACACAGTTTTAATTAAGTACATAATAATCAACTTCCACGAGAGTAAAGCCGTAAAGAGTAAAGTAAATTAATTCAAAGTAGTACCTGGTAAGGGCTACGCTTAAAACGTATTTACTGTTTTATTGCAAAACATTAAATTTACAAAGAAAACCTTTTACAATTACTTTGAAATGATAATATTTAATTGCTTCTCAGAAGTGATCTATCACTTAGTAACAAATGATATGACGCAGGAGAGTCTTTAGCGAAGATATATAAGAATATATATAAGAGATTGGTGTAATGGTATTTGACTTTTCATAAGAATTACATATATTAAACCTCTTCCAGTCTTGTATAAAATCTCTTTACAGTTGGAACAGTTTAATATTTAGCCAAATGAACCTAATGTAGAAAGTTTTACCGGCCAGTCTTACTGTTTCTTCAAGTATAAGTGAAGGAGCTCTTACTAGGTGAATTGGCGGCACCGGCGAGCTCTTAGTTTATAACCTTGCATTTTATCTCCTATTGTGGAATATGTATGAATATATATGTATCATATATGTATGTGTATATATGTGTTTTACTGTACGTATTAGCATTATTAGATTAAATAGTATAACTGTTTTAAAGCTACTATTATCTAGTTTTCGCCCTCGAAGTGCACCTACCTCATGTTTTCTCTACATTGCCCAACCGGTTGACTGGCAGAAAATGCCTTAGGCATTAAGTCCGCCGATGCATGTATTTGTGCATAAAGTTGTAAATAAATATAAGCATCTCAATAGTCTGCCGGCTTATCGTGATGTATTTTTACGTTATCTACATTCAAAATGAGTATGGTGACCAGTACTCATGGAATTAGCTCATGCTTTTCATCAGGCAGATTAGAGTCACTTTGGCAGGCTCATTTATTTAAAAAAGGTCACCAAGAATCGTACGAAATAAGTTCAAATATAGTGTATACTTATAGCTATACCTATCATCACGTTCTTATCACTACAGTAAATGACTGATTTAAGGACGCCAATAACATTTAAGTAGCTATTAAGGTCTCACTACGCGAGTCCCATCTCAACTTCACTGTAGGGATTCTTAGTAATATTTTATTAAACGGTTTTATTCAGCTTAAGTTGTTTAATTTAGTTAAAATTTTACCACCTTTCTGTTGACAGATTAATCTGAAATTTGGTACACGCATTTAGTTCTGGTGATAATACAATTATATACATTCTGCTTCATTGTAAATCCAAGATCCGCTACAAAATGGCAGTTTACAAATTTTGTCACGAATACCACTATATGGGTATCAGATGAAAGGGATTGATTAGTAAAATACAGATGAGAAGTACTATGTTATGAAATTAAAAACATTTTTTTTTATTTCAACTATTCGGTATAAAATAGTAGGGCCCGTGTTTTTATCCAGTCATCTCAGTTTACGCTACGCCCAACGATTTTATACTGAATATTTTTTACCAAATAATGTTTTAGCTTTTATTACATTATTTTTAATAAAACCGATGAAATTTTTACATATTTTTTATGAAGATTAACATTTATTTGACGAAAATTTTATGTAGAAAATGCCTAAAACTGGCGTAAAGATATTTCTTTACGATTTAAGGCACACGTAAGTTATTCCCAATATATTGTGAAATAGTTTATGATACTTTGTATATGGTTTTTCTAAGATCCAATAAATAATAAAATAACAAAATAAGATAGAATAAAAAATCTACTCTACTAAACCACAAACTATTTTAGGGAAATTGATAAATTTGATGTCTTTCCTGAGATACTGTTCTTTAAACACATTGATTTTAATAGTATCAAAACTTTATTATAAAGTTTGTATATATATATATTTGTATACATTGTGTATTTGGGAGACCTTTTCCACGAGTCTTTTGATTTCGCATGTCACTCGGCTACCTTTACGCAAAAAGTTACCTTTATTTCCAATACTCCTTTTCTTCCGTATTTGGGTCACAGGATTTGACGTGTACAAAATTTCAACTTAATTAGTCCGGTAGATTTAGGGTAAATTGACAGATGGAAAGACAGAAACGCGACTGATCTTATAAGGGATTCATTTTTCTCATTTGGCAATACAGAACACTGAAAAAGGATGCCCAATTTAGTTAATAAATGATTTCGCCTTGAAATCAAATAGGACAAAAAACAATTTTTTATTAACTATTTTTGCTATTCTTTTCATTACAGGATTAAGAATATTTTTAATTTTATTCTCTTCGTGACTTAAGAAATAACATAATAATAATAATTCATTTATTAATCTTTCACAAAGGTAAGTACAGATCAGGTAATACACTATTATGCAGAACAATGTGTAACAATCATTTCTTTGTGAGAGACTGGTGTCTATCACCAAGTTTCCACCTCATGGACCAACTTAGATGATACCTTCTATTGCCATATACCCATTATATTAAAACAAGTTAGAAAAATAAATAAAGTAACAATAAAAATTTGTGTATCCTGTGAGGCTTTGGGAAACATTTTTTTGTTTATCAATTAGTAGTGGGATAGAGACCGTGTCAAATGCTTTGACTAAGTGCAGAAATATCGCTATTTCTTCCTTTTTTTGATCAATGCTAGTAGCAATATTATTCGTAAGTTCGTGAACTGCAGTATCTGTAGACATACTTCTCCGAGAACGAATTCTGATAGTGATACAAGCCTTTTCTTTTCTAAGTAGCTAACGGGTCTATTGTTGACATTTTTTTCTACTATTTTAGAGAAAGCAGGTAATATCGATATGGGACGATAACTGTTGACACAGACTCTGTCACCACTTTTATGTATGGGATGGATAAGTGCCCGTTTGGATGTTTCTGGTGATACCTGTCGAAAATGCCAAATTACAAATGAACGCGAGTGGTGCAACTAGTAAATTTTATACCGTTTCATGAAGAAGTTGGAGATACCATCCAATCCAACTGCATAGTCAGTTCATTAATAGTTTGAATAACTTTGTAAGAATCTGTAGATTAAAGGACAAAAGACTGCGATTGGGTCAGAGCAGTGGGAAGAGGAGGAGGGACGGGTATACAAGTTTTTTTTGTGTAGTGGCTGCCAGAATGACTCTACTCTGCCTAATGGAAAGCATAAGCAGAATCCAAGAGTGGTGGTCCCCATACTGTAAATGCAGACAATGCTACATTATTGCAGCATGGTGACCCATATCATGGCGGGCTCGTGATGCTTCTGCATCATTGGGCCTCCAGTCTCGCACTCACCAACAAAATAGGACAGTACGATCGCTGTTATATTACGTTGATTTTCTGTGCGAGCCCCGGTCGAGCCAGCCCGTTCATGCTGAAATTAGCGTGGCTCTACTACCTTGTATTGCAATATTCTTCAATTTCTCTGCCAAAACCTTTGCTACATTTACAAAGTGTTGGTTTACCAAGTTAACCGATTTCTTAGGATTATTAGTAGTCATTAAAGCTGATGTTTGGTTCTTTTTCTATTTATATAAGTGCTTAACATTTTTAATTTCAGATTTTTTATACTCTCGTTAAGATTTTTCAATTATAAAATTACAAAATGCACGATTTCGGGTATATGTTAGTTTAATGTTTTCATCGTTAGAATATTTTTCGTTTTCAAATATAAGTTATCCCTTTTTCTCATGCATTTCAATATGCCCCTAGTAATCTAAGGTTTAATGATATGGTGACGCCTTACCCACTTTTTAGGATAGTCACAAGTAAATTCACGACCTCGTCAACATCCGACATCGTTAGTAATGGCTCAAAGTCAAGGTGGCTTAGAATTATGTCGAGGTTAGAGTAGTCTATTTTCTTTGATATAGCGCCAGGTTTTGTGTTATTGGGTTGGCTATCCAGGCTAAATATGATTCTGTAGTGGTACTGAAGTGTGTGCTATGAAACACTTGGCAAGACATTTAGTCTAAAGAACAGCATGATCAAGACACGTTCGCGTGTGTTGAAATATTATGTGCAGGTTTTCTGCTCTTTTATCAGTTGATGTTACAGAAATTCAATGTTTATGTATTAAACGATTAAACTTTAATTTAATTTAATTTAAACGATTTTAATGGTATGAGCAATTTATCTAGCGATTCTAAAAAGTTAGTAATGTAATGTCACTTAGAAAATAGATTGTGCTAGAACAAATTAAGAGTTGCCCTCGGTGCGGAAACTAATTGAGTTTATGATAGCTTTCGGTTTTGTTGATCACCGAAACATGTTAGGTTTATAATTGCGTTGAAACTTGTACTTCGCGATTCTCGAAGTGATCAGTTGGCTTGTAATACGGTGTTCGGATTTCGTCCTTGAACTTGTGAATTGGAATTGTAACTCAATATCCCTTGTGTGGTTGAATCAAGCACCTATCATCGCGCGGGTACCCCATGCAGCTTCGGAAGAACCCACTGTCACCAACGAGGGGTGAGTTACCATAAGTTGTAACTTATTGTTTAGTACAAGCTAAAAGAGAGGTGTACCACCTCTAAGTTTGAACTGTCCATCGGTGATTGATCTGTGAGTGCTTAGCTTTATCTCTGACTAGCTGACCTACGCAAAGTCGTATACGTCTCCTATTGCCTGTAGCGTTAAAAGAATCCCCCGTTTTTGTAACGTTCTTCATTGGTGCTCCGCTTCTATTGGTCTTAGCGTGATGATATATAGCCTATAGCCTATAGCCTTTCTCAATAAATGTATTATCCAACACTGAAAGAATTTTTCAAATCGGACCAGCGGTTCCTGGCATTAGCACTTTCAAACAAACAATGTCTTCAATTTTATATATTAGTGTAGATGGGCCCGGATTCAGGCTATTCACAACCCTTATACTGACAGGATTAAACAATTTCAATGAATACTCCGAATGTTTTGAACAATGATATTAAGAGGCGTGTCGACTAGATAAAGCATATCAGCACACACATCATCCATGTCACAGGTGGCACGGCACTACTGGCCAGTGTCATCTTATCTAGGTCATCATTTACTAGTATTATTCAAATCGAATAGAAATAAATACAGTTACAGCAAGTGAGTTCAATAGATGTGCTACTGAGGATCCAAGACTTACAAGCCCTCAGGGAATCGTACGTACGTCGGCCAAAGCGTTTCTAGTAAAAAGTATGTTGATGGATAAATTGTGTAATAACATATTTATACATTTTAATAAAATTAATTCAAAAGTAACTCTGTCTGCCTGTCTGTTGCGCTTTCGCAGATTTTGTGATGCACTGATTTCAATGAAATTCATCATAGCAGTACTTTTATTCTTGAGAAAGGATATCGGCTACTTTTCACCACGACAACTAAAATCATGCAGGCGAAGTCACGGGTAAGAGGTAGTGCAATATAAATAAGTCGTATGTGTAAACTAAAGATGAGTTGTGTTTCGTCTCCAAATAAGGATCCTATAGAAATTTCTACTGTTATTTCATGTGTTAGAGACAGGCTATTCAATATACTTACAGTCACATTGTAGATCAGAAAATCTTTGCGTTTATTACACTACAGTATTTGTAGCGATAACTAGAAAATAAAACATTAAAGAGAAAATATATTTCTTCATCAAAAGTGGCTTAGTAGAAATTTCGGACCGCAAAAAAGTCCAAGCGCAAGACAATAAACTACGGAGCGTATTCATTATTAGCCGTCACGAGATATTTCTATGCAGTGTACTAAGTACCGTACGTCCATTTCTATAAAGCAAACTCGAATTTACCTAAACTTGGTCGGGTATTCACGTCGACGGGCTAAACAAAAGACGATGTATAGGAAGATTTATGAACAATTCACGATCCAATGATATGGGGTATCTATTCAAATCCTCTTTAGAATTCGGGTGCAGGTACTCTTAGAAAGATGATGTATGCTCGCGATACATAACAATGGGATCGTACATTAGTTTGCTCGTTTCAATGGAATTTATTTTTATCTTACCTATGTGGTAATATAAAAATAAAACATATTTTGACTTTGATTTTGACATGAAAATTGGTAGGTATTTGAACATCAATTTTACGTGCAATTTAAGGTAAATTCAAAAACCAAGTCGTAAATAAAATAAACACCGCGGGGTTCAGCTAGTCCAAAATATAATTAAATATGAGTGTAAGAAGTAATAGCTGATAATCCTTTACAGTATGGACACCTTTTTTTCTACTAGTCCACCTCGTCTTAGGCAATTAATTCTTTAGAATATACCGATCTTTACCCGGTTACCACAGTAAAAAGTATTAAAGTATCTGCATACTAAGTGTCATTAAAATCGATGCAGCGATTTAATAGTGAAAGTGTAATAGACGGACAGATAGATGGACAAACAGAGTTACTTTCAAATTTATAATATTAGTATGTCTACAGCGATGTTTAAAAATGCTTTGTATTTTTAAATTTACTTTAAAAACTCTTAATATCGTTTTCAATCACCCCTAAAAATTGTTATCTTTTATACAAAGTTTCAAAGAATTTGGTTTATCTTAAACGTTTTCAATTTATTCTAAGATGGTACCATTTAAAAGTTTGGCTACCGCGAAATAGCGAATGAGCGATTTATTTTTTTACTTGAATTGTGTTTTATTAACAAGACGTTTTGAATGATTAACTTTAAGATTTAAATATGCAT
Source organism: Spilosoma lubricipeda (assembly GCA_905220595.1). Taxonomy (NCBI): domain Eukaryota; kingdom Metazoa; phylum Arthropoda; class Insecta; order Lepidoptera; family Erebidae; genus Spilosoma; species Spilosoma lubricipeda. The sequence goes on along the minus strand of HG992285.1, from coordinate 8,127,205 downwards.
TTTACTGTACCTTAAGGATTTCCTGTACCTAATGAAATGACAATTTAAAACAATGTATACATCTATTAATAACACCCGCCAGTAATGTTTATTACACGGAGCACGCGATACAGTGATTTCACTAAAAGCATCCTGATATAGGCCTCTCACAAAATTCTTACATGGAATGAAACACGCATTTTCTATAGAGAAACTTCTTATTCACTCAACGTAGTTCATTGAATAGTGTTTCGGATAGCTCAAAGAAATATTTTTCGGGGAAGGTATTCGGTGCAAAGCATTAAATATTCACGACAATATGCCTCGCACGAGTTTCGAAATAACTTATGCAAATATAACGTAACTTGGTATATTTTTAGGGTGTACCTCTGTGTAACAGTAAGGTTTCATACATAGTAATGACTGCGTCTTATTAAAATATCCAATTAACTTTCAAAAAATTACCTGTTATTTAAATGTAAATTGAAAAATTAAAACTAAAAGTTTTGTACCAATAAAATGAAAAAAATTACTTTGATGAAACTGATAAAGACATTTGGTCAGTGTTTTTACTTAATGGTTTTATCACGTAAGTAAATTATGTCGCATGTTTAATTTTATTAAAATACAATTTTGATTAACATTAAGGACTAGCTGTTGAACGTGACATTTGGGTTTGGTTAGTAAAGATGGTTTCTATGAATCTTGGTTCTCATAAAAAAAAACAGATTTAAAAGTTATGTTTGTTCTTGACAGTAATTTTATGTAAAAGAAGGAATTATAGATAATAGGTAAGGTTATAGAAGGATATCCTCAAAGATAATGGCTATTTAATAAAAAAGACATCGGCTTGTCGCGTTCTATTTAAGTGTCACCGAAAGGTCCTTTTTCAACCTAAGTACATTAATCGGACCCTTTTAACTTTGCGTTTGTTTGTCTGGTCACGTCGTCACTAAGCATAAATAACAAACAAAATTTACGTAGATCTAAAATATTAAACCTTGGTAATTAGTCCTCATCATAAATTAGATTAGTAATGTTTATAAATCTAATTTATGACAAGGCCTTTCTGGTGTAGACGTTTAAGATGTTGTTTCATTACTACAATGTTTAAAATTATCTATACAAATAAATAAAATTGGAGTGTATGTTTGTAATATTAAAATAACCACTTTTTAATTATAAATCATTTTTAATTTTTTTGTCTGTCTGTCTGTTTGTTTGTTCCAGGTAATCTCTGGAACGGCTGGACCAATTTTGACGGAACTTTCACTGGCAGATGGCTGATGATCTAAGGAGTAACTTAGGCTACTTTTTTTAGACTAACTTTAGCGTTCAGCTAGTCATACATAATTTTCGTGCCATGTGTAAAGGTTTTACTTATGTCACGAAAATAATTCATTGTTTCAGAAACTTTATTACATGTTTTATTTTAATCTAAAAAAGAGGCTTCCTTTCTTTAGTCTTGTCTGTAACAAAACTTTATGAATTTTAGGATTTTACATTAAACCAGGCATCACCTTAACAGGATGTCATTAGCAATGATAGTAAATAAAATCTTTATAAACTCAATTTCATGTTCACTTACGAGACAGGAAGGAAGAATTTGAAATATTGTAGAGATGAAAGCGAAAAAAAATAAAGAAATGTCTTTTTCTTAAAAACGTTAATTTTTGCTCTTACGAGTACATTAAACTTTTCATGTCACCTGTTTGCAAGTGGCCTTTGGCATATTCATCTTTTTCCGAGATTCTTACACAAATATGCCCCAAGCTGGCTAAAATGTCTTTTGGTAACATAAAATGTTTTAAGACGTCACACCTGATTGAATTTGAAGCTTACAGACGATTGGTTTTAAAATCGCTCAGTGAACAATAAAGCCAATCGACAAATTAAATTCACATGGAAGCTCTTTCAAGTGTGGCCTTTCAAATACTTCTCTTTAATTAATCTTAAACGATCTTTGTAGGTAGTATTAAAAGTATAAGATAACGCATTGAAATATTTTTACAATCCACTAACAGTAATGACTTGTTTTTATTCAATTTGTATACAATATCTTCTTCCTCTCCTTCTTATTTTCTCCCTACTGTTTTTGTAAGTTAATCTCTAAATGAATGAACACGTGAAGTGAATTAGTCTTTTGTAAATATATTTCAACTCACACGTAAACTGTTTATCACAATAATAAATGAATATTTGAACGGGGAATACACTGAATCCTGAATCGAAACAAGATAAACCGAGCCGTCGCGAAATATCCACATAAAACCACAAAACATACGAAAATGATTTATACTAGCCTCGATCTGTTTGAGAGGATTTGCGGGGCAAAAACAGATTATCGAAATCCCAGTTTTACCGAGCAACTGGGTTAGTTTATTGATGTACGAATGTCGGGTTCATAGCTGAAAATTCGAATATAATGTAATGAATAATGAATACAAGTACTAGAAATTATAATTTTAGTTGGGGGGGGGGGGGGGGGGCAATAGTTAAAGTTTAGAATTGTGATAATTGAGCATAAAATATATATTAGACAGAGCATACTGCTTTTCTTGAAAGTTATGTAGTTAAATATTAAGTAGAAATTTGGTAGTAACAATACATCGGGGAGAAACCAAATAAAGATATTCTTAAGAAGAAACTAAAAAAGTATTTGTTACATTATAATAAGTTTTTCTTGTACCTAGAATATATAATTTCCTACTTGTTAGGTTTAAGTAATAGCGGTCTTCATAAATATATGGGCTTATAATAGCAGTTATTATTTTAAAAGTAGATAATTGTACGGAGACTCGATCAGCGTTAAACCATCAATACAGTTTTGGGAGACCAAGATTGTGAATTTGTTTGTTTTTTTTCTATGAATTAAACAAATAAAAAGTTCTTTCATTTGTTGTTCCTTCGAGTCATCACTTTATCAGTGACAAAATCACATTTGAATTAAGCCATCTGTGATTATGATGATTATAATTTGATACACAAATCCAAATGTACATCATATTTAATAGAATACATTATAACAGCAATGTTACTAAAGAAAAAATATACTGTTGCTGCTAGTAATATTGTATCTCATTTTATTTTCCTTTCACATTATTTATACGTAAAAAAGTAAGACACTGTCTTATATGGCTTTTTCCATTTTCTCTGTTGGGCCTCAAATATAATATTTTGATTTAAATAAATTATAATAGTAATTTACCTTACCTTCAACAAGATTATTATGGTAAATGAGTTTCCCAGAAATTCATTTATAATTCTCCCAAACTTATGTTTCTCATCAAGTTTTCTTTTATCTAAACAAAATTATTTTTTGTATACGACTGATATGCACTAAACTTCTTTCTGAAAGCTTTTTTCTAAAACTAGGTTGAGTTCGGCTTTCGGTATTCTATGAATTATTCTATGAAGTATAAAAAATCGAAGTTGAGCCTTGCTCAACTTAGATTTTTTATGTGGAACGATGGCCATCAGATCCCCACAACTTAAGTAGGCGATATCGAAGTTCTGAATAAAACCTATTTTTTAGGAGTTAATCCCGCCCACACACCTACCACTGTAGCTCCTGTACACCTGGATCAACAGTAGTGACTCATGAATACACCGAGCTAAGACACTAGGGAAGTTCCAGGAAAAAATAAACTGCCTTAGACCCACAACGAAATTAATCAGAAGAAAACTGGAGTAGTTGTACCTAAATATAATAGGTAGACTTATAATAGATAAAGAATATTGTAGAGAGACTTATCGAACTTTTCAGACACCAACTACCCCTAATGATTGCCAAAGACATTCATACGGTAACTACAGTTAGTAGGTAAGGAGGAGTATTGAGTGTGTTAAGAATGGTCACCCATAAATAGACCTGGCTAGCATTGATAAACTTTGCAACGTGTTAGGCTACACCGTTAATGTTGAACAAAAAAACCCTCTTTTTATGCTGTGTGGAAATCCAGTCGGATGGGACCCGCTGGTATTTATGTCAGATTCGGACCGACCGAAAACTGCACACCGGGAATTAGACGTACCTATGGCCATCCATGATTTGTAGGCTCCTTCCTTTGTGGGAACTGCCGCAACCCAGCGCGCGCTTTCGGTAGCACTCGCCCCTGGAGCGCTTTCAATCTGTCAAATGGCCGTAATCATGTTACTGAGCGAGAGAATCCCCACTCCGACAGGCTACTTCGGTGTCGAGCCTCTGATCCACACACGCCGGACATACAGCCAGCGCGGCCATCGCAGTGATCAGGCGTTTACAGAATTGCATTGCAGAATTGCAGGACTCCAACACAAATCGCGGGCCTCCTAACGGCACTGTTAAAGTGCTGTAAGGGCGCTCGCCCCCAAACGAAATTGTGCGGTTCCCTCTTATGATCCTGAGGGCCAGCGCTCGCTGCGGTCGTCGCAGTAGTGCGAGAATGCTGACCTTCCGGGCCTCCAAGCCATCCCCTCGAGCTGCATTATTGAACATACTTAAATAAATAATACATGTGTGCATATGTATATAATGTACATTGGTTTCACAGTCGTGGTGGTTTCATATCTTAATACGAATCGGGTTGAGAACATTTATTGTTTATTGTAACATGTAGTATAAGAATGACATGGGTTGTTGGTTTCGTTGGATGTCATTGGAGAACTTATTTCATTGTATGAATTATACTTAATTTATATGGTTTGTTTCGGTAGTGAAAGAGTATTTAATTTCCTACACTTACTTTTTGATAAAATACATTGCATAATTGTACTAAAAAAAGTTACTATCATTACTACTACTACTCACATACTACTTACATTATAGTTATTGTTGTTGAAAGCCTAATGCCCAAGGAGGCTTAACTGAAAACAGTTTTACCATGGCTTTGCGGCAAGTGTCGGATAATTAATTGCTGAAGTTAGGAGCTTAAGTGTTGTTATTTGTTTTATATAACTTATACGGAATTTATACAAGACAACATATATTTAGTTCCCTGTTTTATTTTGGCAAATACTTATGTATTAATGTTACTTATATGAAACCATTTGTGCTGACCTTCCTATGTAACATATTGAATACCTAGTTGATTGATTCATTTTCCAAACAGTCAATGGCATAATTTATTATGGCAAAATTTCAAACACAAAAGATTACATCTCCGTGTTGAAAGTGCAATATTCAATTGCACAAACAAAACATGTAACACAATTTTCGGAATGAAGGTAAGTCGGCATGGATTTTATTCCAGTTAATTAAAAAAGTCAATGAATGTATGAGATTTCTTTTAGACTTACGTAACTTCCAGCTAAGCCCAACGGTATTACGCGCGGTTGTTGTTATACCTTTACAATTACTACCAAGGGTAACACCATGAGGCAAAACTAATCTATAAAAAAACCTAAGTTAGTTTTTATATCATCAGCTATCTGCCAGTAAAAGTCCCGTCAAATTGAATCCGGCTGGCCGGCACCAACACTGTCTGTTGGTTCTGGCTAATATCTAGAACAAAACAAAAATATAATAATAATATTAAAAATAGATTTTTGAACTAGTACCGTATCTGTTTTCATTAGTTTGAGTAAAAAACTGTTGATTTGAAATTAAAATCAGAAACTCCTTTTTTATTTGTATAAATTTAAATCGTAAAATAAGCTGATTGTGTAATAATAATTCACAATAAAGTGTCGTTTTATTCTTGTATAGTGCCTACTCCAGGATTTATTGCACAATCTTCGTATATCATGGTATTGTATGGATTCAAACACATCCACATCACAAAAGAATAGTTTCACATAAAATCAGTTTTATAAAACTGATGGGATCAATACAATCAAACGATATTGATAGAATTTAACAATACAATTTGTTTTGTAAAATTTAAAGTATTTACTATTTTAAACCAGTAGGCGACATTAAATTTCCGAACTTTTTTTCGGTAGTCGTTTAGTAGGTTTTTGTCAGTAGTAAGTGTTGGTAGTAGTAGTTAGTTTACTAATTTAACTTGATAGTCCTAGATTAAATCTATGATAATAAAATGAATCGTCGAAATGTATGTACGCGCATAACTTCCGATCGGCTGCACCTAATTAAATAATTCTTTTTTTTATGTATTCGTTAGTGTTAGGACAAGGTTTGTGTACAAGAAAGAAATTAAAATATAAAGTAAAAAGTCTTTTTTGTCTGCCACGACAACGACAGTAACAAGCTGAGACAGATATGTAAATATGGCGGTACGAAGTTTGCCGGTTCAGCTTGTTAAGTATAAAAATAACTGTACACATCTCAGACACGGCCGTCTAGTCCCACTATGGTGACCAGACTTTTGATAAGCACACTTATTACTTTACTTTTAAGGGACACATATTGTAGAAAAATTAAACCAGGACCCATAACAATGGTAGTGCCTATCACACAATATTTGTCGAGGATAGGAATCGAACACATGACCTCCGGTTTAGCAGTCAAGGCCACTAACCACTAGACCAGCAGAAGCATCACTAGGCCGCCATGATGTGGACCACCATGCTGGATTGTTGCATTGTCTGCATTCATAAAGAGTATGGTGGCCTAGTGGCTAAGATTAGTATCTTAGATTCTGCTTATGTTTTCCATCAGGCAGAGCAGAGTCACTTTGGCAGGCCCAAACATACATAATAAAAAGACCATCACTATTATACTTACTGCTGGACGAGCCCTGCGGTGTTACCCTCGTTATAATTTCACTTGCAGGTGACGCCACGGTTCGAATCAATTGGCTACACAAACATTATAGTTTTTTACCGAGTAATGAATCTAAATCATTCTCGAATCCTCAGGAATAGATGCGAAAAAATTTCATTAAAATCGGTTCAGCTGTTTATGAGGAGTTAAGTCATGTGATATGTCTACTGTATATGTATACAGGCACAGAATATCTTTATATATAATTCTTCTGTGAGTGTGTATGTCACTGAACTACTCTCAAACGACTGGACCGATTTTGATGAAATTTTTTGTGTGTTTTCAAGGGGATCTGGGAATGGTTTAGATTCACAATTTTGTCCACTGGACAATGTTTTTTTAATTAATTTTTAATTTATTAGTAGTTATGGCAAAACGACGTTTGCCGGGACAGCTAGTTTATATATAAAAATTATGCGACATTTGTTATTGAACCTCTTTGATCTAGTGATTAGCGTAAGCAACTGTCCACTAAGCAGTCAAGACAGAGGGTTCTTTTTATAAGAAATTTCCGGCTGCCTTGTGGAGCACGTTACGCCATCAGTAACGGTTGTTATGACAATCGTTAATGGGCAGTTAGTGCCCCCAAATATACTGACAACCAGTTCAATCTTCGAATTCAGTTCGCCCTCAGGGTTGCGGTGGTCTGTTGCCAGTCGCTCCGTGTAAAAACTGATATTTAGGTTAAACCGGCTTAACTAGTAACCGACTCTAAATAATCTTGGGAATAATAGTTATATATAGAACTAGCTGTTGCTAGAAAGTTGATAATATGTATTTACTTAAAACTGTGTAAAAGTATGTATCAGTACTTTATTCATGTTTTTGAACGTATTTTTTTTATTTTTGATCAATAGCCCATTTTAAAGAACTTTCATACAAACATTTGACTCATATTACATCCCCTTTAGGAACAGAATTGGCATAAATGCTGATATAAGTATTCATTTATCTAAAGAATTTTATATTAAAAAATAGAACTTTTAGACTCCACGGTCGAATTCATATACATGACACATAAGTACATAAGTTTTTAAAGATGAAATAACTGAAAGATTTTTTTCCGTGTTGAAGTTCCGTGTGAAGCGATTTACGACAGTAATTCGCTTTAAATCGAGCTACTTTTTAAACATTTTTATTATTTTCTTAAACAAAAGAAAATAGTTTTTATGTAGTTTATAAAAACTATTTTCTTTTGCTTAGCTTTAAATTAAAACTATTGACCAGATTGTTTTTATTACATTATAAGGATTTATTATATTGCAGTCATTGTGGTAGTAACAAAATTAATCACTAAACAAAGCATAATTTTGCAAATTCGAAGCAAGTTATCATGATAATGAAACTTTACAAAATTACATTCAAACACGCTAATGTTAAATAAAGACTACAAAAAGCATGACAACCAAATAAGCACTGTTCATTCGTAATTTACTAAGGTTAAAGTAAATTTCCCTTCCGCTTCGTCAGCCAATTTTTTATCTAGTTAGACTAGACAATCTGCGACCAAAATCAAGCTACTCTGTAAACGCCCTTAAATTACTTCGTATGTCGTACCCGTTCGGTTGTTTCCGCCACTTCCCGAACCACTTCTGCTGTCTTTATTTGCAGTCGGTCATCGGAGCCGTAGCTTTCGGTGGCGTAGCACGGCAGTCGCGTAGTAGTCCTCGTAGCGTAGCCAGGTTACGCTTCGCTCTACAACATTATCGACGTAGTCTTGCTTAATTTTACTGCTTAAGTATAATTGGATGTAAAATTTGTATAAAATTTTAGCTGTTTACTTATTATAAGTGTTAAAATAATTCCTTAGTTGATACGTGCTTGGAAGAAGATAAATCCCAACAGGTAAGGGGCCTTTTGTTCTAATTAGTTTTTTTCCTTTGATTAATTTACTGTTTTATATTTTTTTATAATACTTACGACTACGACACAGGGAATCCTAGTGTTAGGCCTAGTGTATATATAAAATTGTAAATTTTGATTTAAGGAAACAATAAACTATTATTATTATTACTTATTGCTATTTTTCTGAGATATAATTTTGTGGTTCTATTTCGGGTACTATTTATATCACGTACGCATATGATATTTATTTCATGGTAGGATGACAGTAAATAATTACTGTTCTATAATATAAGTGATAATAGTTTTGGTTCCCCAAAGCTAAGATAGATTAATTACTATTTATTATGAAAGAAATTTATTTTGACAAATTGTTTTTAAATAGTTACATTATGATTATACATGTTTATATGTTATACATAGTTTACATGTTTCTTAATGTTAATTTTTTTTGTAAAATATAAGAAGAAGACTCATAGATTGTTTGTTTAAAGTATATTAAATAGTAAATTAATTCATTTTCAAGAATATATATATATATATATAGAATAAAACAAAGCGGCTGTAGCCATTATAAACATTCCTTTAAATTTCTATCTTTATCTCTACGTCAACGCCCTGTCACCTTTTCGCTTACAGTTTACGACACAATTTATTTTGATAACCATCTCTTAATGACAGTCTACTTTTGTGTACATAAATTTTCTCACCTCAAGTAGCTCAACTCATCAACATCACAAAGGACCGTGTTCTGAGAACGTATACAATAAGCTCATATACCTCCATTACCCTACATTTGGAGTATGTACAAGTGTATTATTGTGCGTCAACAGTCTTATTCCCAAGGGTTATTCTATAGCGAGAGCTCGACTTAATTAATTAGCTCCTTTGATCCTGATACAGACAGTCTCTCTGCTACTCATGCGATCTTTACTACAGAATAGAGTATGCTTTTTTTTTTAAAGAACCACCCTTGTTTTCCAAGTTCAGTTTATTTGTACAGCTGTAATGAATTATTTTTCTTCGAGAACTTTTACTTTTCACTGTACTTTGTGATGTTTAGTGAAAGTGAATTTGTTTGAGACTCGTTCCGTTTTCGTAAATGTTTCTTTTCCGTCTGTTCTTTTGCATATAGATGCGGATAAGGAAAAAAATATTAATTAGATAATATTTTAGATTATTGGAGAAAAACATTGATTGAAGATAAGGGCTTTTATTTCAATAATGGTTTTTAACATTTTAAATATTTCGGGAACATAATATTTCACTCTAGTAAACTGCAATTTCATAGTTCCTGATCATAAGCCAAAAGCCGTACACTGATGGACATAGGCCTCCCATTCCGTTAGATGCGGGCAGCACAGGATCATTTGTTGTGGGAGCCTTGGGGGAGACTATTTTTTTATTAATTTCATATAATTCAGACTTTACTTTTAATTTGTCATCCAATTACATTTGACAACACTGAAAGATTTAAGACATTATGGTGGTAGAGCCTTGCTTAGGCACATATGAGCCAGGATAGACCGAAGTGATCATGCGGCCCTCCAACCAGCGCTAAGCATTTCTTTCAGCTGCTGAAAATGAAGCATCACACTTATGACTCATAAATGTAATTTTGTAGGAAGACACTTGTAAATTCGACAAAGTTTAACCATGGAGCTGGGTTCCTGATAACAAATAAACTTAAGCTAAAAGCTAATATAAGTTCAGCTTCCATAGTTCTTGGCAGATAAGGAAGACTAGCAAAGTGGTGAAGTTCTAAATATTTAAAAAAACCTTCACGTTAATATGAGACGAAAGGTGAAACCCATCAATTGCACGACTTTTTTTATGTATGGCCCTACCTTAATTACTCTACTCTGCCTGATGGAAAGCATAAGCAGAATCCAAAAGGTGTGGTCACTATATTCATTGCGAATGCAACAATGCAGCATGGGAATCCACACCATGGCGGCCTACTGATGCTTCTGCATCATTGCCCAAATTTAGTTTTTTTTGTTTTTTATGGACTAGGGCAGCAAACGAGCAGACGTATCGTATTATGTTAAGCGATTACCGCCGTCCATGGACAGTCGCAACACCCAAGGCGTCACAAGTGCATTGCAGGTCTTTGGAAGATTGGGAGGAGGATGGGAGGAGGGGTTATGGGAAGGGGAGTATGGAGCTGTGTGAAATAGCGCTTGGGCTGGGTGAAGCACAGCCCAAGTGCTATTTCACGCTGTTTTTCTATAAGGCCGTGGTATCACTCCAGAGCCGGTCCATTCCAGAATGGCCAAGTGATGAATCCAAAATGTGTTTTCTCAAAATAAATACCTGAGTAAAAATAATTTATTAATGGATGTTCTTATTCATCTTATCCTATGGTACAGGATCTGATAAGTTTGGGTCCAGATTGCGAGATTGCAATACTATTTAATTTAAGCAAAATGTCGCGTGTGCGCTATACCGTGCATCATATAATATGTTTACTCCTTATGTTATGAATTTACCTCACACAAATTACTTTCATCATGAAATACGAACACGAAAATGTTAAGACGAATTTGGGGAATTTCGAAATACGGACTTAATGTCATTAAGATATTATAGTATTCAAATAATTATTAAATATTAAAATTTGAGATGTATAAATTTTATACATGTGTATTTATTATAGTACTAACTGAACCCCGCGGTGCTACCCGCGGTTATTGTTGTTGTACGCCGCGGGACAAAGTTAGTCTGAAAAAAGTAGCCTAAGTTATTCCCCGGATCATCAGCTACCTGCCAGTGAAAGTCCCGTCAAAATCCGTCCAGCGTTCCAGAGATTACCCGGAACAAACAGACAGACAGACAAAAAAATGTTTAACTACATTTTAGGTATATGTATCGTGTATATACACATGCATTGATTAAAAAGCTGTTATTTTAATATTACAAACAGACACTCCAATTTTATTTATTTGTATAGATATGAAAAATCCATAGTTCTAAAGTAAGTAACACATTTATTTTGTTTTTTTAATGTGATGTATATTGAGCGGTCAAGTAACAAAAAAGATCTGCGTATTTTTAATGTATGTGCAGCCTCATAGTCGTAATCGGCTATAGCCACTGCCTCGCGACTCTAGTCAGAGTTAGGACGGGTGATAGTTTAACTAATATTTGTAATACCAAGTATAAGCCTTTGGTTTTTTGAGCAGACACAGTGTTGCTTAAATTTGCGTTGAGGCAATTATATATTTATTATTTATTTAGTGCTTACGTATTGTGTACGATTTTTTCTTTTTGTTCTTATGTTCAGCTTATGTTTTGTTTCTCAATATTTTATATTAGTCTATAACTAGAAGTGAAAACTTGTTATTGGCTCTCTGATGACTAATCTGCTTTGTTTTTTACTAACATATCTAGCTGTAAGGTTTCCATGAATAAATAAATAAATAAATATCAAGAATTATAGTGAGGTCTGCAGGTTTAAAAGTCTATACTCTATCTATACAAAAAAATAAAATTGGAGAGTCTGTTTGTACAATTAAAATAACAGTCTTTTAATAAATGCATATGTATGTCTACACAATACATGAACGGAAGGCATTTTTTTAAAAAATTGTCTGTCTGTCTTTTTGTTCCTGGTAATTTCTGGAACGGCTCTATCAATTTTAACGGGATTTTCACTGGCAGATAGCTGATGATCTGAGGAGTAACTTAGGTTACTTCTTATTAGATTAACTTCTTCCCGTGGCGTTACCCGCGGGTTTCAGCTAGTTTTAAATAAAATAGTTAACGATTATTTTTGTTTTATTCTTTGCTCGACAAATTGGTTTCATTGCCGTCGGAAAGTTTTAATGATTCAACGTTTCAACAATACCAAGAATCTTTAAGCGTTGCCAGTTGTTTTTGTACTTTACCTTAAACAAAAGAAAGTCTCTTTTTTAAATTAATGGTACTTTGCTTTTTAACTTGAACATCCTTTTATAACAATACATATTTAGTATCAAATAAATGAGAATATTTACATGGTGTGTTTATATTTTCGAAATAGCTTTTTATTCTTTTAAAGGATGACTCGCGCACTAGGATTATATTCTAGTATCGCGGGGGACTTTATAGACATAGATAAATCGCACAGAAAGAACATATGGATTTAGAATAGTAATCAGTGGATGATATAATGTGTTATTATATGTGGGATTTGAACCCATTACATTATGTATGGTAGAAAGCAGCAAGGGGACTGCTTTAATTACTATGCCATCCGTAGAGTTATCGTGTTGTAATTCTTAATGTTACTAATAAAACGGAACCTACTTACTATATGCAAAAAATCTTGAGAACTTAATTAGCATTTTATTAAAGAATCTGTTTAATATGCAAATCAACAGTGAATGAAACTACTTTCTACATGTTAATCTTCACTACATGTTAATTAAAAACTAAAGTCATTTATTTAAAAAATAAACATAAACCACTTGAATATCGTGTTTTATGTTAGTTAGTGAGTCTGACTCACTAACTATGCGTTTCGGAACTTAATAAAAAATATTTTTACTAATGCTTTGTCCATATCAGGAATCAAACCATGAAGGTTTAAGAACAATAAATTTGATGAATGTAGAACTTAGAAGCCTGATTCGTCATACATACATATTTTATATTGAATGGAACTTCATGCCTGAGCAAATTCGCTGGAAAATGATATCTTGACAGACAGAGAGACAGATAACAAAGTGATTGTATAAAAATTTCTTTATTTTTATTTTGACGAAAAGTCTTTGAGAAGCACTGATCTTTGGTAACTATAAACATAACTATAAAATAATTTATGATTATTGAAATGACCAGGGAAGATAAACTTTTGACACAGAAGATGAATCTAAAATGACTGCATTCGTGCTGTCGTGTGTTGTTAGTGAGTTTAGGAGGCCCAATGGAGCAGAATCATCTCAATAGGCCGCCATAGTGTGGGTCATCATGCTGCATTATAGCATTGTCTGCATTCGTTATAACTTTGTTAATCATTTCTCTCAGGTTCTGCTCTTCGGGCAGAGTAGAGTCACTTTGGAATGAATCCAAAAATAGGAATACAGAAAGAATACCAGGAAGAATACCAGGTAGTAGAGCCACGCTGATTTCAGCACGAACGGGCCGGCTCGACCGGGGCGGTACTACCCTCGCACAGAAGATCAGCGTAAAATGACAGCGATCATGCTGTTGTGTTTCGTTGGTGAGTGCGAGACCGGAGGCCCAATGATGCAGAAGCATCACTAGCCCGCCATGGTGTGGGTCACCATGCTGCATTGTTGCATTGTCTGCATGCGCAGTATGGTGACCACCACTCTTGGATTCTGCTTATGCTTTCCATCAGGCAGAGTAGAGTCAAAGAATACTCCTTTTTTCTTTAGCAATCTTAATTCACAGCAGAGAAGAACAATATTATTACATCAGAGGTATTTAACAGTGATCAGTTTTTAGATATTCGATTAGACGGGAAACTTATAAACATTTGAAACATGAATTAAATTTCCTTTTTCTCCCCCCATCTCGGAGAGAGTATTTTCGCCCCTCAATATCTGAGTGCAAAAGCCGTTTTTATCAGCCAGAGGATAAAGTAAATTGAATTTATAATATCGTGTGCACTAAGTTTGTAAATTCAAAACATCATTAACCTCTTTCCTTCTACCTTCATGGTACTGGATTTATCATACAATCTATTTTAATTTGTTAAAAACTCAAACTTGGAATCTTCTTGGAGTACTTTTTTTAATTTGATTTGCCCGCGCCATTTTCTTCTTAAGTTACAGTTAGCAACGTTACTTTCAATTTTCCCAAATTATTATGTACTAGTTGTTGCCCGCGGCTCCGCCCGCGTATATATCGGTTATCGCGGCAAATAGTAGCCTATGTGTTATTCTGATGTATAAGCTATATTACTGTAAAGTTTCATCCAAATCCGTTTAGTGGTTTTTGCGTGAAGAAGTAACAAACATACACACTCATAAACTTATGCCTTTATATATAAGTGTGATTAGTGTGATGTGATAATATGTAGTGATTCCTTGAAGATACCAGTTAATATCTATTCAAAACAAATAATTACAGTGTTTTTTAAATTTTTACTTTTACTTTGTGTAGTAAGTAACTTCATTAACAATACTACAAGACAGCTTCTGTGGCTTTGTTTTGAGGAAAGTAGTTTAAGTTACCAAATTGAATTCATTAAATATTTTACCTTTTTATACTAGTAAATGTATATTTCATGAAAAATAAAAGTCAAAGAAATAGCATGAACATTTCTGTAAACAAATTCTAAGCTCGGTCGGTGGGTTCACCTACCTTTTTAATTACATAAGGGAATAGAGAGAACAGATGACATTTTTTGTTGCTTCACTGTGATATTTCTTTATAAAAAGACATGTTGGCACGGAGCATGACCGGTCGCCCTCAGGGAGTTCATGGGTTGTTTCGCGTTACGAACTTTAATAACTAAGATAGACATATCACTG
Source organism: Spilosoma lubricipeda (assembly GCA_905220595.1). Classification (NCBI taxonomy): domain Eukaryota; kingdom Metazoa; phylum Arthropoda; class Insecta; order Lepidoptera; family Erebidae; genus Spilosoma; species Spilosoma lubricipeda. Next base: position 8,112,196 of record HG992285.1, on the reverse strand, counting down.
GATATCTTTGATGTTTCCAAATCCCTCTTGTGGAATGATAAAACGAATTTCTTCATAAAACATCGAAAGTTTATTTTGTCATCCAACAAAAAAAACATAAAATTCTTTTGAAAGGTAGCAATGGGTCATTTAATATTGTTCGATCAGCAGAAATAAAAACATCAGAACTATGCATAAACCTTTTCTAATTATCATGGTCCATCAACAACCCATAAGGACCCACTGCTGGGCTAGGGTCTCTTTTCTGGAGAGGGTTAAGACCATACGTCCCCACGCTGGCCGAGTGCAGGTTGGAGACTGGTAAGACAGCGTTGTGGCTACGTAAACTTACCCCTGGATGTTTTTAAGCCTCCCAAAGAACTCCGACTAAGCTTCACGACTGTTATCCTACGATAACAATCGGGACCAACAGCTTAACGCGACCTCCGAATTACGGAGACGCCCATAGTATTACGCCATCAGCATCCAGCATCCAGGTACTGACCGCGCCGTCGTTGCCTACCCTCGGTATAACCTCGCAACTGGGCTATAAGCGCCTTTATCATGGTTAACCTTTTACAATTCACTAGTGGATTTAAGCTTCACCTTAGATGCCTAGACAACGTAATGACGACCTCTCAAAACACCTTTGAAAGTTTGTAACGCGTAAATAGATATAACCAGCTTATTCCTATGGATATCTTAAATGAGAACTATCTTTGGATGTGAGCACAGTGGTTATATCGACCACAGAACAAATTCGCTATACAAAACTTCTAAGTCTTTTAATACTGCCTCTAATTCTGTTGGTGATCCGCCATCGGAACTCTATTCGGAATCAAGATTAGATATACAACCGAAAACTGAAATGTAATTATTTTGATTATGTATAGATATTAGTAAAATATCATATGTGTGAAGAAAGAAAAGCTGGTGATAGATGAGCTTTTTTGTTTATAGATATGGCTACCAGAAATATAGACATCAATAACAAACGATGCGATACTACGATTAATCAAATCTCGTGACGCATTGAAATAAACTGTGTTAAATAACGTTGTGACAAATTGACAGTTTATATCATGCACAACTTCTTTATACGGGTTGCGTGTAATGATAAATAGTAGAGGTGTCTGTAATTGTTTGAAACATCAAATATTAATATCTACCACTAAACTATTTTCATTGTTCAGCCACTATTTATAATATGTGAATTTTAATGTTTTGCGAGTATTGTGTGCACCGGGTTTTGAGTAGATAAATCGTTTTATTAGAGCTCGTGTTTACCCCTAGCCTATCCCCTTAGTACTACTGGTGTTATTGATAGATAATAATAATATTTCGGACATCTGACACACAACGTTATCTAGTTCCAAACTATTCCGTTTTAGAGATTACCCGCATTAAGAAGACAGACAGACCAACATTTTTTAATTTGCCTTTTGATGTAAATACGGTAAATATTTTCATAAGCATTTAGCAAAAAGCTATTAATTGGAAATTACAAAAGGACACTTCAATTTTGCTTATTATATCGATAGTGTTGCGATTGTCTTAATGAAGGTAGTCGGTTAAAACTGAGTTTAAATCGTGTGCACCCAGGCAAATAAGATAACTTCCATGACATTGGAAGAAAAATAAAATTATTACACCAACAATGTACTTTTTAAGTATACGTAGGGTATCCTTAGAAATGTAACTTTAACAACAATTGCAAAAAATAAATTGTAAGTTGTAATCACCAGAACTATTAACATTCAAAGTTTTCTGTCACAATTATACTACATTTCTCTACAAAAATTCAGAACCAGAATAATACTACCGTATTCTAATGATAATAACCAAGCGTCCTGCACACAACTCTATTTAAATTGAGATAAGCAAACAAGTGCGGTCCTGCGGCACTTTTGTCACTCAAGAGCCTGAAATGACAAATTAATTAAATGAATGACCCTGAGACAAAAGCCGAAATACCAACCCTAAACTCGGCCGAGTGGTCCATTGTTCCCTCATTGTTATCACTCGAGTGATCAACAAACAGAAAGAACAACAGGTATTATATTGACGTCACAAAGCAGAATAAACAAAATTATTACGACCGTTTTTGTACACGATTCTAGAGAGATATGTTTGTTTGCAGTTGAATTGGCTGTTATATATTACATAATTGTGGTTTACTTTATTCATAATAATATATAGGTAGATGTTTTGTGTCAAGTGTTTTCACTCTTAAATGTTACACTAGCTGTTGCCCGCGGCTTTGCTCGCGTGGAAATTGATAAATGTATATAATTAAAACTGTGTAAAAGTATGTATGAATAATTTATTCATGTTTTTAAACATCTTTATTTATTTTTGATCAATAGTCCATTTAAAAGAACTTTCATGCAAACATTCGACCCATATTTTAACCCCTTTAGGAACAGAATTCCCATAAATGCTGATATAAGTATTAATTTATTTATAATCAGAAACATAAAGACGAAAGTTTTTAGGCTGCCAAATTAAAAAATTGCGGAAAAAAGTATATGATAAAAAGTAATCTACATATGAAATGTCAATGCCTATTTCTCCCCTTAGGGGTAGAACATCCAGAAAAGTTTAAATACGTATCTAATCGCTTTTAATTAGAAGCGCAAAGATAATATTTCATGTTTCTGACTTAAAAATGAGGAACTTCCATAAAAACTTTCAACCCCTATTTCACCCCTTAGGGGTACAATATACAGAAGCCCTTAAATATGTATCTATTCATTTTTCGTCAGTAGCCCAAAAACAAAGTTTCACGTTCCGAACTTCAAAAATGACGGACTTCCAGACTAACCTATATGTGAAATGTCAACCCCTATTTCATCCCTTATGCGTAAAATATTTAAAAACACTGAAATACGTATTTACTCATTTTTAAGCAGCAGCCCAAAAGTGTAAAGTTTCAGGTTTTCAACTTAAAAGATGACGGACTTCCATACAATCTTTCAACCCATATTTCACCCCCTTAGGGGTAGTAATTCCAAACTTCCTTTCTTAGTGGGTGTCTACTCAATAAAACGATCCTACTGACCAAATTTCATATTTTATAATTTCATAGTTTACGCTCGGCGATGATGAAGCAGTCTCAGTCAATCAATCGGGACTTGTTATTTTATAAGTATAGATATTCCCGTATGGTAACTCCTTATGTATACAAGTATTTTTGCTCAGCAAAAAGCTACAAAGTAGTAGTACTAGTATCAAGAATGTAAAATTATAAGCTAATTTAGCTCTTGTAATTCTATATCCAAGTTACCGTTTATTTACGGCTTCTGACGGGAAGCCTTTACTTGGTTTAATGTTCCTAAGGATATGTTCCAAACTAACTAGAGTAGAGGCGGGTAACCTTTTCGGACATCTTAGTAAAATTATGCCTCTGAAACTACCTTGCAACTTAGTTCTACATCGGTTAAGTTGATAACTTAAAGCGAACCAGAAACTTTGATGTAAGCCTCGTTGATTATGCATCCGTTATTTAAACATTGTAAGATACTAAACTGCAGAATATTTTGTTAATACAATATTGAGATAACAAATTTAAGTTGGTAAGTAAAGTAAATAAATAAGATTGTTTTAAATAGTAAATTATTTGATAACTTTTTATAACCTTTATACTTATTGTGTTTAAAAATATAATAAAACGTTTTAAGAACTAAATTAAGTTTGTAGATGTTGTTATTGATATATAATATGAACAAATTAAAAGGCAGTAGAGCCACGCTGATTTCAGCACGAACGGGCCAGCTCGACCGAAGCGGTACTACCCTCACACAGAAAATCAACGGAAAATGACAGCAATCATGCTGTCGTGAGTGCGAGACCGGAGGCCCAATGATACAGAAGCATCACTAGCCCGCCATGGTACATTGTTGTATTGTCTGCATTCACAGTATGGTGAACACCACTCTTGAATTCTGCTTATGCTTTCCATCAGGCATCAGACAAAAATAAAAAAAAAAAAAATTTAAATCCATTATATCCCTTTTTTCATTACGAATTTTAAGAACCTTTCTGACACATATTTTGAGTTATTATTTTTTTGTGAAAAATGATATCCGTATCGTATCACTTTGTTGTCAGCAGTAACAGAAATAAAACAGACGAACGAACACAGAGACCAAAGAACATATTAAACTGACAAAAACGGTAATAATTACCATTTAAAAATTATAATTACCTTTTTTTTCTTTTGAAGTACCCTTAAAGAGTAACATTTACATCACTAACTAACACAAATATATTCATGATACACATAATTTGTATTCTAAAATTCAACAAAAAATTTGTATTTACGACTATCAAAAAGAAGAAAAATATTCGTAATTACTGTCGCATTAATAAAGACTTTGTCACAGCCGCGTGTTGTTGACAGGCTCTGATGTTACAGGTGAAAAATTTTCAACTAAATAATTACAAAAAAAAATCTTTAAGAGCAGACAGATTTTAAACTTTATTACATACTAGTTGTTGCCCGCGGCTCCGCCCGCGTATATGTCGGTTATCGCGGCAAATAGTAGCCTATGTGTTATTCTGATGTATAAGCTATATTACTTTAAAGTTTCATTCAAATACGTTCAGTAGTTTTTGCGTGAAAGAGTAACAAACATCCATCCAAACATCCATCCACCCTTACAAACTTTCGCATTTATAATATTAGTAGGAAGTATTAGACTTTGTAGGACAAAATCTCCTTTCTAAGGAGAGGCCTATGTCTGTACACAGTATTCCACTGTTGTCAGTGCACTACTAAAGGCTTTGCTGCTGATAAAATTTGGTAAATTACAGGGTAAGAAATTTACATATTTATTAGTATTATTATGATAGGTTTGTTAATCACTCAGACATGTCGTTTTGAATCACGGGGGTGGATTGATTGGTTAGGCGACATCCCGATAGTAAAACCGGGTTACTATGCTACTGTTTTTGTACCAACTTAAATCGACCCTAGATTTCTTTTAGATTTATGTATATTTATAAAAGGTACAAACAAAAGTTGTTAGAAAACATAGCTATTTATCACTTCTGTTACAATTAAAATAAAAATGAAATAGTCAAATATTTTTTGCTTTCAGAAACAGAACTCGGACAGAAAAAAAAATTAGAGGTGTAACCGTGCAAAGCATATCATTTTCTCGTTTATTAGGCAAAATAAACTTCGCAATGGTTTGGTTCAGAGGACTTCAAGATCAAAGAATTTACTGATTTAAATAGGGAATGACATTTTAAGATTCTACAAACTTTCCAATTTATAAAATGAAACTTTAATTAGATTGTGCAGTAAAGCTTGTAATAAAGTTATAATTGTACCTTAATTTCAGTTTCGATAAATTGAAATTACTTTGCTTGAACGAATTTAATTAGAAAGGTTAGTTTACTTCGGAACTGTGTAATTGTTTTAAACATAATTAACTTTTATGTTAAATTTTATTGTTCTTTTTTCAGTATGATCAGTGTTAGAATAATTTTAAGGGAGTATAGGTATATAGAAAAGTATTACATAAGCCTTGTCAGAATAAGAATTTTAAAATCCAATCCAATTATATTTCTAACTAGCTGAACCCTGCGATTTTACCCGCGGTTAATATCAAACTGCGGGTAGCGACGCGAGACTACGTTACTCCTCAGATCATCAGCTATCTGCTAGTGAAAGTCCCGTCAATATTTATTTATTTGTATAGATATAGATTATAACTTAGTTTAGTCCAATTCCTAACAGTATTTTCTTGAGACTACATTATATGTATATATATTATTATATTATATGAGATTCATATAATATAATATGTCCAGCAGTGGACTGCGATAGGCTGATGATGATGATGATGATGATGAGATTCATATCATATAATAATATATCCTCTCACATTTCACATACGGCCAAACTTTGTTAAGTCTGTGAAAAGGTTACCAGACTGGTTATAAACATACCTATATATTTCTATATAGGTACATACATATCAAAGATAAATTACACCCAGACATAGAAAAAATATTGTGCCTCACACAAAGATTTACTTGCCTAGTACATGTAATGTTATTTGATTTTTCTAATTCCATAAAGATAAAGATGTTAAATAGAAATCAGAAAACTTTCTAGCGTTTACTATAATAGTAATTATTATAATCGGATATTTTCATATTATGACTAACAAATTTTACTAAGTATTAGAAAAACAAATACCAGCACAGGAACTAAAATAATGCCATATAAACTACATCAGTGTAGGCCAAACCAGTCTAATTGTGTAAGTGTTTCTCACGGCAACGTAACACCTGGAATGCGAAGCCTTAAATCCGACGAGCTTACGACTTCACCACACCTGATACAGGGACTTTATTCTCCGTACTGCCTAGTCACCCTTCCTTCCCTATGCGTACATTCGAAAACAGACTTTACACTATCCTAATAGAGTTCATTTTAAAACAATAGAATTAAAAACATTACTGTCTATAACATGGTTATAACTTCCGTAGAAATATAGGAGTACGTTATGAAAGTTAAGATACGTTCATTAAATTTAAAGTTTAAACTGCGACATTATTGATTCTACTTCCAACTTATCAGTTCTTGAACCTAACAGACAGTAAAAGTTAATTTAGTACCACGTCCGCTTCCCTCTAGTTCTTGTCCTTCCAACTACATTCAACGGAGTGGTTGGAACAATGTATCCAGTCCAGTTGTTTTCATGTACTCATCTTCGATGTTAAGTATACATACATCTGTCCGGAGTACAATTTGTTCGAGTTCACTTTATGTCAAGATTAGTGAAGATCAAATTAATATATACTGCAATGCAATGCTTGGTTAATGTTAAACTATTTAAAATTATGATGACGAGTAACGTGCAAAGTGTAATACTGTTTGTCAGTTGTCAGTAAAGTCATTGCGGTGAATGGTTCCGCGACATAATGATTTTGAATACTTTTGCCTACAAGCTTTGATGCTTCCTAACATCAAATTACGTGAGATATAAACTTTATGAATAACTATTTATAAATAACATTCTTATTAAATTAAAAAGTATGAGCACTATAGAAACATGCAATAATATTTAATATAAATGTGGGATTGTTTAGTCAAAATGAAATGTTGGTACACAATTTCGGCTTAAATCCTCTTAATGTGCTTTTAAACTAATTTTACAAAAATTTCCACACTTCAACCCGTGCCTAATCCTCCATCTTCCTTTCTATCCCCTCTCGCTCTTACCTTTACGTCTCGCTCACATGTGTGTGAGCGAGACGTATTCCATTTCACACATCCTACATAAATATTTCTATACTAATCGCCCAAAAATGAAGTCTTGCATTGCATCAAAGGCCAAGACGCCAATAATTTAGTGTTTATAATAATATGGTGTATAAAATTATTTTATTAGCATCTGGTCATATCAATCTTTTAAAACTCATGTTTCATATGAGGATTGAAATTGATCTGAAAAAGTTACTTTATTACCATACACGTAACACATTAACTCAATTTCATGGTCTGCATAATATCTACCGTATTATATCTTTCATTTCTAATATAATAAGCGAGCTGGAAATGTTAGTAAATCTCCTTGGTAAGTTAGTTTCCAGGAAAAATTCGAGTAATGCAGTGGCCATTTATCTCGAACGCCAGCCGCATATGCCGCTGTCGGCATCTATATTGTATTTGTTCTATATCTGTCCTATCCTGTGTCGTTATGATAATCGGCTTTATTAAAGTTCCCCGTCCTCTCTCACGATGCAGATGCTGTAAATTTTGTGTAGGGATGAATACTTCGTATATTTTCAGTTTAACATTATTTAGAACTAAATGAGTTAATATAATACCTAATGAGTTTCGAATTGTAAAGTAAGTAAAGTGTGAAGTCATTATGAAAAGTAGTTATAATTCAAGAGTAATAGTAAGTCGTAACTAGATGCTATACAGTTAACAACATAATCCATTATAATCCAATACATATACAATCATATCCACTCATAACGTATAAAATAAAAAAATCTTAAAAGACTTCTTGGTCGTTTACTCCATTGACATTCTTTTTTTTAAACGCTATTCCTTGTGATACATATATAAGCGCAAACAGGACTTGCTTTCCGAATAGAACTTAACTCATGTGATTATTTTACATTTCTAACTTCAATAATGTCAAAATTACATACTATTAAGTTAATAATTGTAACCTACAAAACACAAATAATGTGGCTTTCTATTGGTAAAATATTTTTAAAATCTGTTCAGTAGATCGTCGTTATTGGGAAATCAGTACTCTCAAATATACTGACTGACTGATACTTACAAATTATTTTTACGGGAATTAACGCGAGCACTTATTAAAAGGTATTGCATACCTCTGATTTGTCTGACTTTTCGACTTGGTTGCACTGGCCGTGGTCACAGGCATAGATAATACACTATAGTAGACATAGATGCGCCACTAAGGATTTCAATTGATTTAAATGGGAGTACCCAAGCACAGAGATGGCGCTGCGTGTATTAATTACATCTAGCCCGATAGATGGAGCTAATGAATTTTATACTTGTTTTTGGATTAATGATAAATTTATTAAATAAAACACAAGTTTAGATCTCTTAAGTTCGCCGTTTATTATGAGAATTATAATAATTTAACGCTTGTATTTTCGTAGCATTATTATTACACAAAGTGGTTTTGCCTTTAAGTAATCTGTTGACATTTGTACACCAGCTGTTTAAAATAATATTTAGCTATCCATTACAAAATTTACTACTTCTGTTTTGTGTTTTACACAAGAAAACTGCGAAAAATTACAAAAGATCACTTAAGAGCTGACTTTCTCGGCATTTTGAAAGTGTCGTCGAATCCAAATCGCAAAAGCAAGCAAGGTTCAGTATTCACAGCGTAGGGTCAATAGTTGACGTATCGTATCACAGAATCTAAGGAAAAAGCAGGGTCAAAGGTTGAAAGAGCACAAAATAGACACCAAGTATATCACCAGAACACAACGAAACCAGAAACAGAAAAGTTTTGAAAGTGAACGTTTACTGTTTACGTTTCTGTCACTACTAACAGGGCTATGAAACTTCCATACATCTGTCGTAACAAAAAAAAATACATAGAAGGTGGTGTCATCCCTCTAAAGAGGTACTCAAACTTTGACCATAATGTACATCCGTACCGATAGGTGGAGCTAATTGACATAAAAACTTGAAATTAATTAAGTACTTACTTAAATATACTAACTTTTAATAAATTTAATTTAGTAATTAATTTAATAACTAAAACATTTTTCTGCTTAAACACTATTATTTAAATTTATCACTTTGAAAATGTTATTTTGGTGAAACGAAACGTAAATTAGTACTGACAGAAACGTAAACTCTGGTAAACGTTAACTTTCAAAACTTTTCTGTTTCTTTTTTCGTTGTGTTCTGGTGATATATTTGGTATCTATTTTGTGCTCTTTTAACCTTCGACCCTGCTTTTTCCTTGGATTCTGGGATTCGACGATACTTTCAAAATGAAAAGAAAGTTAGTTTTTAAGTGATCTTTTGTAATTTTTCGCAGTTCTCTTGTGTAAAACACAAAACATTAGTAGTAAATTTTGAAATGGATAGCATAATAAATATAATTTTAAACAGCTGGTGTACAAATGTCAACAGATTACTTAAAGGCAAAACAACTTTGTGTAATAATAATGCTACGAAAATACAAGCGTAAAATTTTTATAATTCTCATAATAAACGGCGAACTTCTCTCTTCTCTCTGTTTTATTTAATAAATTTGTCCTTAATCCAAAAACAAGTATGAAATTCATTAGCTCCATCTATCGGGCTAGATGTGATAGACGCAGCGCCATCTATGTGCTTGGGTACTCCCATTTAAATCAATTGAAATCCTTAGTGGCGCATCTATGTCTACTGTAGTGTATTATCTATGACTACTAATTTACGTTTCGTTTCACCAAAATAACATTTTCAAACTGAAAAGTTGAAATAATAGGTTTTGACAGAAAAAATGCTTTAGTTATTAAATTAATTACTAAATTAAATTAATTAAAAGTTAGTATATTTAAGTAAGTACTTAATTTATTTCAAGTTTTTATGTCAACTAGCTCCACCTGTCGGTACGGATGTATATTATGGTCAAAGTTTGAGTACCTCTTTAGAGGGGTGACACCACCTTCTATGTAATTTTTTTGTTAAGACAGATGTATGGAAGTTTCATAGCCCTGGTCACAGGCTGACTGGCTCAGCGGCGAACGCCCTCCGTCGTCGAATCCGTGAAGTAGAAGGTTCTTCGTCCACCCGCACTTTTTCGATATTACCTCCGGTATCCTCACTTAATTGGTGAAACACAGCAGAGGGGTAGTTTCACACCGCTTTTCTATGACGCCGTGGGTGGTATCACTCCGGTCGAGCCGGCTCATGTATGCAGAAGCGTGGCTCTCCCATGGTACAATAAATAAAAAAAAAAAAAAAAAAAAATCCGGACATCTAACAATACTCCACTGTCTTATATATTACTCTCGAACGAAAAAAAACTAAGAGAATAAGATAAGAAAGTATTATCTTACATCATAATTGTTTCTGTTGAAGTAAAAGCTTAACAGTGTCGAAAAATTAATAAAATAATTCGGAACGGAGATCGTTACTATTTCAATTATACCTATTCTAACTATTTTAATATATATATATATATATATATATATATATATATATATATATATATAAATGAATGCCTATTTGCCTTGGTCACGACATTACGCGTGAATGGCTAAACCGATTTTGCTAATTATTTTTTGTTGGATAGCCCATTTAGCGAGAAAGGTTTTAGGCTATGTAACATCACTCTACGACCAATAGGAGCTGGGTATTGACCGAACATGTTGGGAAATTGGGAAAAAAAATATTTCTTATGGAGAGACGCAAACGAAGTTGAGAGGGTCAGCTAGTAATAAATAAATATTTCACCTTGATATCTTTACGATTAACTATACATATTTACATAATTAACAGGTATTTTTCATAAGTATTTGTTAAGGACAGTTTGACGATGATGATCATGACGATCTTAAGTTGTCTTAACAAATATTACTATGCGAATTTATTATATTTCTTATATTATTTATTTATTATTTTTAATTAGCGTTTTTAATTTTAAAAGCGAATTTATTATATTATTTTTAAATTTTACAATTTAACCACACTTCCGAAAATATACATAGCTAGGGTATATTATTATTAAAAAAAAAAGTATTATTAATAATTAGGACTTGATCGTCATTTATTTTTTGATGAAATATATAAGAGTTTACAATAACAGCAAATTTATTTATTTTTATTTGCCATGTCAAAATTTCATGGATGAAAATTGCGATGTTTAAATGATTTGCTATCTTATTTGCTGCAGTATTAAATAGTGCCTCATTGGATTTACTAAACCTCATGCCCGATTAACTACACCACAATGAACTAATATTAGGCAAAAGCTAATTCGAAAATTGGCAAATCGAGCCCAAATAATTTTAGACTTTTTCATTATTACAGTAAACTAGCACGAGATTTAACTGAATAGAGAAATGAAGCTTTTATTTGTATTTTATGGATATAATCAATCAGAAAATTATGTTTCACTTTGTAAATAATTCCATCTGTTGCCTCTTGCAAATAGTCGTCTGATAGCTGACACACTATTCTTAATGAAATTTTTTAATAATAGTATATCTATAGAATAGATTTAGAAAAAAATACTTTCATGTTCCCAACAGAGCACTCCGTCACAACCCTCTTAGCGTACCAAGGGCATCTACCAATTATATTATCGTTAGAACAGCTATATTGTGCGTGTGAGTAGGGCTTTTAACGAGCTTTGTAAGCAGAAAGTTATAGATCCATTCTCTATGAGTGTCTGAAAGGTGCAAAAGTGTCTGAGCTGAGGCTTAAGTTTTTTTAAAAGTTAAAGTAATCAAAATAAAAACATAAATTGTTTTGCAGTCGCTCACATTTTTATGTTTAGCATATCACTACAGGTGAGGACATGTAATAGGCTCACTGTTGTTATGTTATTTTGTTAGCTGTAAGTCCTCCATAACATAAATAAATAAATAAATTATATTAACTGCTGTGAGATTAGTTGATAATCTGCCTGAATTCGCGAGATGATTGTTACTGGTGACCTATACATGTAATGATTATATCTAAAACCATCACTTTTACTTTATTTTTCACTTGTTATAAAGACATGTATACACAGAAAAACTACTGCAGAATATGTAGTTATAAGTTAGTTCAGATAATATTTATAATAATTTAAACACGAAAACGGTCTTCGAAATTACAGATATTACTGATCAATTGTTTGTAATATTGTCAGACTATCAGTGGAGAATTAGAAAATCGATAATGTATTTATTTTTGTCAACTTAGATCAATACCGATACTGTACCTCCATTCTTCATAATATATCGTTTGTCACACAGATCGCAAATTGAACTCAAGCGGGAGTTTCGCGTAAATTTGTTCCTTCCCATACTTTTCCTGCAAGCTTTAAGAGCTCATGGAATTATTAATGTGCCCGTATTTTTCTATATAAAATAAAAAAGACTAACGCCATAGGTGTATAGCGTATTTGAGGGGTGACTGCGACTTTTTTTATGTTGTTTTTTATTCACATTTGAAAACGGTTTTGTATAAAACTTTTATTAAATGGAAATAAGATTCAAGATGTTGAAAATGTCTGTTATTTGTACCAAAATCAAATAAATTCCAGCGACTATCAAAAATGTATATTGCATCAAAATTGGATGTGCTAAAATGATCTATGACCACATATTTCGATTTGTCAAGCTAACATTTATAATATTAAGTACATAATCGTACTACCGTGGGAGAGCCACGCTTCGGCATGAATGGCTCGACCAGAGCGATACCACGGTCTCACAGAAAACCGATGTGAAATTGTGCTTGCGCTGTTTCACCGAGTGAGTTAGGATACCGGAGACCCATACCCCAAACCCTACCCCATCCCTATTCCCCACCCCATGCCCTAAAGGCCGCAACGTATTTGTGATGCCTGATGGGTGTCCGTGGGCGAACGTTATCGCTTACCATCTGGTGATACGTCTGCTCGTTGCTCTATAAAAAAAACTTTTGTTAGTCTTCATTAGTTACCTTCAATTATTTTATCAAACAGTAGCATAAGTACCTTAAATTTATAGTATGTTTTGTCACTTTTTACTTACTTTGTGGTAATATTAAAATAATTTTGAAAATTTAATTTAAAATCATACACGAAGAAAACACTTGTTTTTTTATGTTATGTTCAGAACAACACTATAATAAAAATATAAATATCGCTTTAGCATCAATATTGAATCACACAAACGCTGAATTTATATTTCATACCATTATATTGGTTTTCAGTCTACTTATACGGGAAAATAGCAATGTAAGCCACAATATATCCTCCATCCAATTTCGATTGTCTTTGAGAGTACAGATCTTGGAACGCAAGATATTTCCCTACTCGATAAATTCTCAAGTAGGGGACTAGGGACCGGACTGTCTGGTTCGACTTACCCAATAGTTTCATACTTGACATTTGAAATTATTACATAACATAAATAGGTCAAGGCGAGATGCTCTAAACTCGCTCTCACTCTGAAGAAGTTAGCTAGAAAACAGTGGCGAAGTCGATAGTTATTACTAAACTATATTATTAGACTACCTAAGTTGAGTAAACATGTACTATGAGTAATCATTAGTGTTGCTCCAAAAAAATTATCAAAACTTACCCAAACGTGCGATTTTTTTTTACTTTATTATATTGTAATATTATTAATTAAGCAAAAGTTTATCTATGAGCATCTAATCTAAGGCATCTATGAGCGTGCTAACCTTATATTCAGGTAGATTAATTTCAAAAATTATGTAAGTAAGAAAACGTATATATTAAGGATTATATTAAATGAAGCTACTACTATGCCTATGTTCAGCAATGGACGGCTTTCAGCTAGTATCATGAGGATTAATCTACTATTGGCCAAAGTTACCAACAATGTAACGCTAATAAAAGTATGTAAGATATTAATGGCTATTTCCTGGTGTAAAAATTCAATAATACAAGACAAAATTTAGTTCCAAAATTAAGTTTATTGATTTGAGTTTCATCTAACGTCAAAATAGTCCTACTTCTATTTAAAATACAATTTCCAAGAGATTTAATTTATCAATTCGTATTTCCAAACATCAACTATTCCAAATATTGGTCACACAAAATGTTGTCAGCATGTTACACGTCGAAAAAACATGTCCACCCCTAAAGCCGTTGGTTAAAATGAACCTAATCCTATTGCGGAAATTGTGATAACGGTCTAGTAGCGTGTCGGGTATAGTCGGGTCGTGGTGACGGTCCGGTGTACATGCTGTTCTTGGTTTTTTTTTCTCGTAATATATAACCCAGTAGAATTTTTAATACTTTGATATAGTACTATGTAAGTCATATGCGTTATCGGTTTAAGCAGAATTATATCAAATAAAACAGACATCTTTGTTTTATGTTTATTTATGTGTTTATCATTTATTTTATTAGATTAATAGCATACTAATGTTGTTATATCTTTCACATTTTAACTGAAGCTCGCTTTAATGCAATAAATATTACAACAAGTTCCACGTCATGCTCTTAGTTATTAACTTGTAAAATATCGCAGTCAGTAAATATAGATCGTAATTTATTGATTGGCGTTATTATTAGTCAAAAATAATTGGATACTGATTTAACTGACAATCACATAGACAGTTCCATTACATTTACTGAGTCAATTTATCTCCCAATGCTTTTTGTTGGGTATATCTGTAAATCATGAACAGCGAAATCAATTCCAGTGCTTCCAATCGTATTGGAATGAATTTATACAAGGATTTATGTTCATTTTTATCTAATAACCATCACTTTGTTTCTGATTGTTCGCAGATTCAAAACAAAATAAAATCATGGGCTGGACGAATCAGTATAAAACGATGAAGTTAGAAATGTATGTAGGTCAGCAGTGGATAAAGTAAACAGTGTTCATGACAGCAGCTTAGCTATGTATCGCAAAGTAATATATGCAGCAGTTGTCACGCTGACACTACAAATAATTGGTGCAGCGCGGCTAATGTGTCCAAGTGACCCTAACTGCGTTTGCGGTGGGTCACTAGCTATCGAACTCAATTGCAACATTGATGGTGAGTCTACTTAAATTTAGACGCTTGCATATGCCTTTTATAATTAATCTTTGCTATAAATTCTATTATTGTTTTTTGATTGAGATATTGAAACGGTAAGAACATTTAAGTTTGTAGAATATGCGTTATTATTTTTACTTTTAGACAATGCTAGTTTTTATTTAATCTTATGTCTATTTTTCAGGGCGAACTGTGAAAATAAATTTACTACCAAACATCTACATTAATATTAAATGTGAAAACACGACTAGTCTCGACTATAACAAACTACCAAAATGTGCCAACAGCATGAGTTCATTTAAATCGGTCAGCTTTAAGGATTGTCCACTACCATCATCTTCCTTCAACGATGTTTTGATGAATCTAGGCGTATCAAAGACAATGGCGTTAATATTTCAAAATGCTAAGAATCTGTCAGGATATTTTGACAGGAAACATTTCGCAGGTTTACAAGATTTAACGAAACTGCTGCTATCTATAAATGGAGTTACTCATTTACCTAATAATCTATTCATGGATATCAATAAATTAACATGGCTAAACATACGGTCAAATACCATTAATCTTTCTGAAGAGCTGTTTAAGCCATTAGAGAAATTAGAAACTTTAGAAATTAGTCACAACCACATGACCAATATATCTTCGAATTTATTTTCACATTTGTCTTTCTTACGAAAACTCTCATTATGGCAAAGTAACGTTACCTGGTTCTCAAAAGATCTTTTCACTGGTGTCGGCGTACTTGAAGAACTAGATCTCAGCTCTAATGGACTTAACGAACTACCTGCATCAATATTCAAGCCTTTAAAGAAATTAAAGAAGTTGACTTTGTTCTCTAACAAGTTTTCATCACTACCGCAGAACTTATTTAAAAACAATGAGAAGTTGGACACAGTTGTGATACTAAACAATGATGTTAAACTAAAAGACCTACCCAGGAATCTTTTCGGTGATTTGCAAAATTTAAAAGTAATATATATTCAGAGAAGTGGTATTGAGACTTTACCCTACGACGTTTTTGCGAATTCTCCATTAATTACTAACATATCACTAGCATATAATGATATTGCAACGCTGCCAGAATCCATTTTTAATGATCAAATTAATTTGTTGGAGTTAGATTTAAGCTCAAATAAATTGAGAGAGCTACAGCCAAAGCTATTTTCATCTTTAGTGAGATTAGAAAATCTCAATTTATGTTCAAATTCATTGACAGATATATCTGGGTAATTATTTTGTGTCTGACAGTATCATAAATCATTTATTTTTATTTAAAATTAGTTCGTAATATATTTTATTTTTTTCCAGGCATACCTTTTCGTCTTTGCTTAGCCTAATGTATTTAAATATGGCGCATAATAATTTGAAAACAATTTCATCGTATTTGTTCAGCAACAATAAACAGAGAATGTCAATATCTCTGGCGTACAATCAACTAGATTTTGAAGACAAGGAGTTAACAAATAATTCTTGGATGGTGAAAAGGTCTTCGCCTTTTGCTCATACTTACAATTTGAAGCTATTGAATTTGAGTCACAATGAGTTTAAAGTGGCTTTTGAAGATTGGTGGATGAATGGTCATGAAAGTTTAGATATCAGCCATAATTATATACAAAATCTTTGGGTGAGTATTCATTTTGTTTCGAAATATGTTTAATAATAAACATGAGAATGTTATGCTAACAAACGTTATTATTTTGTAGGCAGACGAAAAAACTTTAAAAAGTTACCAAAGCTCTTTCAAGAAAATAATGAGACACCTTTGGATTTCTGAAAACCCAATAAATTGTGAATGTCGTAATTATTTATTTCTAGACTACATACAGAATAACATAAAAACGAAGGTAATTTTTCATTTACTATTTTTATATAACAAGTAGCAAACAATTTTTTTGAATTATATATTAATCTCAGCTAATGTTTCAGATTGTCGACCTACAACATATTAACTGCCCATTATGGGCAAAAGAAGCATGTTATATGAGATTTACCATTTTCATATCTATTCTGACGGTCGTAACTTCCTTGTACATAATCATTATCATAGTTTTCATAATCTATAGAAAACATATAAATCACATGTTAAAAAAACGATTATCTACCTACGCACGGCCACTTGGGACAATGGAAAGGCATAACATAGCCATAAGTTACTGTGATAAAGACGAAGAATTCGTATTAAAAGAGGTACTGCCTGTAATGAAATGCAATAAGGCATTAAAAATTCATACTAATCCGATCAGAAATTTCAGTAGCAAAAACCGTCTTTTAAGGCACTTCACTAGCTGTGTTAAAAATGAGAAGAAGTACACCACGCTAGTCGTATTCTCATCGAACTACTTAACGTCTACTTACTGTCACGTGGACATAAAGAAAATTCACAGTGAAATGTTAAAAGCGGAAAACACAATTTATATATTCGTTGATATTGGTCCAGAAAATTCAATATACGCATTTCTGGAAGAACAACGTGATGTTACGACGACTATGGTATGGAAAGAATCAAACTTTTGGGAGAAGTTCTTCGGAATTTTATCTAATGGTCAAGTCAAGCGAAAATTTATTGCTAATCATGACTTACTACGATCCAAACGAGTTCTTAGTGCTAAAATGAAGCTACCATCAAATATTTCATTTTCGAAACTGCCTGACAGCCCTAATATGTACGATTTGAATACAGTAACACACAGCCAAGTTTAGTTTCACTCCCTGTTCTTAATTTAGCGAGGTAAAGACTGACTTCTCCGCTATGAAAACATCAAATCATACTCTCAAATTTTGTATGTATTTCGTTTATAACATTATTTTAAAATGTACTATTAAGGATACTGCTTCTATAAATTTTGATAACAACTATTTTAAGCTGTAAAATTAAGGTCACTACGCATTATTTAATATTGTTAACAAAAGACAACCCACACTCGTTTAACGGTTAAACCATTCGATGCCAGCTTCAAAGAAGTGTATGTCATTATAACCGAGAGAAATTGTAATCAATATGTAAGCATTTCTTTAAAATACGTGTAAATAAGTTTAATAAGATATTAATAAACAAAAATATTTAAGTTTCATGGAAACTCCATGTTGTTAAGAGTTGTAAACAACAGCTTGTATTAAAATCTGTACTTTAACACACTGTTATTTTATTCAAGTAACCGAAAATTTATTGCCGATGTCAAAAAGGTTATGCTTTCAAGTGTGACAAAGATGAGTTAGTGAGACTACATCGAACTCTTAACATAAGTAAATATAATTAGTCTCGCCCTCGTCAGTGAAAAGTTCACAATATAAAAATGATAATCAGTTAATCAAGCGTCATTCTCTGATAACACAAGTTTTCTCAGTATGGGCACCGGACACAAGGCCTAGAATATAATAAAGTATATCACACCTCATCCGAATGAACTGAAAAACTTGTCTGAGATAAGTGTGACAGGAAAGGTAAATGGTGATAATCCGAAAAGCTGGTACTCAATTCCATCTTATTGTTTTAAAAAAATACATACCTTACTACACCAGTAATATCATAACAAAGGAAACGATCGGTATTTAAAAAAAAACATAATGAGTAAGGCTTATTACACGCACAAAAGAGAAACAGAAGATACTACATTTAATTTACAGGAATCATTTTTGTTTATTTACTACGGATATATGTATTTTTATTATTACTGCCTCTTTGGTCTTGTAGTTAGCGTAAGCCATTGCCGATATTTGCCCGTGCCTCGGATAACACGTTAAGCTCTCGGTCCCGGTTGTCATGGTTATGAACATCTATGGCAATTGTTATTGGAAAGTCGGTACCCTAGTACAACTAGTAGGTACAACTAGTTCAATCTTCGAATTCAGTTCACCCTCTGGATTGCGGAGGTCCAATGCCAGTCGCTCCGTGGAAAAACTAATATTCAGGTAAAACCGGTTGAACTAGTAGCCAGCCCCAAATAATCTTAGGAATAATATAGGCTAGGAAGACGATGATATGTATTTTTATTATTATATTTAACCTTAGAGGAAATTTGTTCACCGCTCTGTTACAAAATACCAATATCATATGGGAAATAAACGGAAAATAGCAGTTGGCAATGCTATTTATTACATGCGCCGTACCAACTGATCCATGCGAACGAGGGGAGCCGATTGGAGCCGACGCAACGGTAGCCGAGATGCAGACCCATAACACCACTTTATATCGCCCATAAATCCTCTGATATGAAAACCTATGTATGTACAATATGTCGTTAATGTTCGTGAATAAATAAGCTAGCAGTTATTATTTTAGGAATAAATTTTCGTTACATTTAACCTGAAAATACTATGGCGAAATTTGCAACTGTTGCCATGTAAATATGATTGATAGGGTTCAATAACCTTAACAAAGAAATTTGATTTCATATAGTCAATCGGTCTGTCCGCGGGTCCGTTCATAACTTAGAGACTTCCAAGTGAATAAAATGTTGAAAAAAATAATAATTCGTCGACTTTTCTCTAATTGTACATCTTTCAAAAATTTATGTTGGCATCAGTATCCTAGACAGTGTTGACAGTAAACATAAAATTTTGAATCTTTGATTTCAGATTTTTCCAAGTTACAAAATTCACATAATATTTTAATTTTCCCAAATTAATTAAATTAGCGCACGAATGAAAATTCAAGTTGGGCGGTATTGCGTGTTCTACGAGTACAGCTTAAAACTTCCATAGACTAAAGTGAGCTTATATGTTAAATTTTAACAGGTTATATAAAGCAGGAAAATTGTGAGTATTAATTTAATTTTGAAAACCAAAATGGCAAATGTTAAAGTTTTAACACGGTTTAAATAATATGTAATTCCTAGTATTTCATAGTTGTAAGAGTGGTACTCTCCGCTTTGCTTGTTCATATAGTCTTATGAAGATTTATTGTTTCAACTTAGGATTGAATTAAAAATAATTGGTGACACAGATGTACACGAGGGTTAGTAAGAACACATATTTAATTCATACAACGTCTTGGGGCGCGCTCAGCAGAATTTTGATTGAATCAGTCGGAGTGATGCGTGTGTAATTTCGTGTTTGTTTTTGCTAGTCCTTATTCAATTAGGGCTACATTGTGGTATCCTTAACACTGAAATGAAGATTTATCACATACATAGATATTAAGTTATTACTTAATATCTATGTATGTGATAAATCTTCATTCATTTGCATCGAGGAGATACTACGAGTAATTTGAGTACATTGGTAATCTATACAAATAAATAAAATTGGAGTGTCTGTTTGTAATATTAAAATAACCGCTTTTTAATAATGCATATTTATGTATACACGGTACATATACCAAAAATGAAGTTAAAAAAAAAGTTTTCTGTCTGTCTGTCTGTTTGTTCGGGTAATCTATGGAACGACTGGACTGATTTTGACAGGACTTTCACTGGCAGGTAGCTGATGATCCAGGGTGTAACATAGGCTACTTTTTTTGGACTAACTTTGTTCTGCGGCGTTACTCGCGGTACAACAATAACCGCGGGTAACACCGCGTGGTTCAGCTAGTTGAATTATAAAATTCATGAATGAATACTAGATATAGATAGTTATATACACAATCTTAGCAATTTGTAGATATTAAAAAAAACATATTATACGGTCGCATTGAGAAATCTCCACTTAGGATGTATGGAGTGTTTACTAATGACAGACTCAATATCTTACTACATTAATATTGAATTGATCCCGAAAAAAACAGAAGTCATCGTCATCTGCAGCTCCTTTAGATCATCATAGGAAAGAAGTGAGCTGTGGCCTACTATACAATGCTATGGTAAACAATTATTTTAGATTAAGATCTATACTAATATTATAAAGTTGAAGAGTTTGTTTGTTTGTTTGATGCGCTAATCTCAGGAACCGCTGGCCCAATTTGAAAGATTATTTCAATGTTGGATAGTACATTTATCGAGGAAGGCTTTAGATCATATATCATCACGCTAAGACCAATAGGAGTGGAGCACCAATTGAGAATATTTAAAAAACGGGGGAAAATTATCACATTACTGGCAATAGGAGACGCAAACGAGGTTGCGTGGGTCAGCTAGTAAAGAATATAGGGCGTCATCATCCCGCATTCATTCCGTTCGTATTGCAGCTACAACTGACTAGGAGAGAAAATTACGCAGAACGTGTTGTTCTGTATAAATATCGATTTCTCATTTTTTAATGTAAATGATGTCTACTATAAACTCTGTTTAGAGGTTTTAACTATTATCTCTTTCAAATTGTTTTTTCTGATAAACTATAATTAACTAAATACATCTGTAAATAATATTAATACTAATATCAAACACACACAACTAAACAATTTTATGCTTCTAATAAATAATTTTCCTCATTCCAAAGATATGACCAAAGGAATGACATTGGACCAATAAAACACCTGTGTCGAAGTTGGGTCCGGTTATTTATAGGCAGTCATTTTCAGTCTATAATTAATTCAACCTTTTATGTTTTTTTTTTTTGTGTTAAACACAGAACTTTATTAATTTTGCCATGTGTAATTAAAACTGCAATTTCAAATAATTGTCCTAAAACATTTAAAACAAGAGGTTTGTCTTTATTGTTTATTCTGATAAAGAAGTTTCGGTAGATTTTCAGTTTGACGTCAAATGCTTAATACAGCCTAAATTATTTGTTGTAAATGTATTTTTAGATTAAGCATCTACACTGTACTGCATACATGTGTGATGAGAAAATAAATATGGATGAACTGTCGCCTGCGGTATTCCCGGACCAATACGACCTTCAAACATTCAAGAAACGAGCGTACTCCTTCTTAAAAGGCCGGCAACGCACCTGTGACGCCTCTGGTGTTGCGGGTGTCCATGGGCGGCGGTAATCACTTACCATCAGGTGATACGTTTGCTCGTTTGCCCCCTATTTAAATAAAAAAAAAATATTAGTGTTATTAATTAAGACAGCAAAGATAGAAAACAATAGGAAGGTAAATGTAAATAAAATGAGATGAATGTGTATCAAAAATATCTGAGGTGTTAACGTACACACATCGAGCGAAGTCTAGTTTCGCGGTTCATAGATGATAAGGTTCAATAATGATCGAATGAGCTCGGTGTATTTTTGAAATCAAAACGACTTTAAAAAAATGTTACATTTAAAAAGGAAGGGAATACATATTTATATAGTGTAGCCAATCCATTTAAGTTAAACCCGATATATGTTTGTGTATTTACGTACACGAATAGAAATAATATTTCTGGGAAATATAAATTAAAGATAGACCAATGTAAATTAGATCTTCGCTTTGTTAAATGTAGAAAACTTTGTTGTTGATATTGAGTTGTACGTATCTTAATTAGGACACTAAAAACGTAAAAAAAATAGTATTGACTAATG
Source organism: Spilosoma lubricipeda (assembly GCA_905220595.1). Classification (NCBI taxonomy): domain Eukaryota; kingdom Metazoa; phylum Arthropoda; class Insecta; order Lepidoptera; family Erebidae; genus Spilosoma; species Spilosoma lubricipeda. The sequence continues at coordinate 8,089,605 of HG992285.1, read as the reverse complement.
TTAACGATATAACATTCTAACCACCATATTGAAATGTTATTTTATTGATAAGGTAAACATTTAAAAATACATAAAAATAACTATTTACAATAAAATAGTTAGTCTTTAGTGACTACTTATCTGTTAACTCGCAGAATTTCATAGTGTATGAGAATAATTAATTAATTATTTCAGTACACCCACATATAATCATCAAATGTTGCTTCAAGTTACATAATTCTACTAGTCACATCTATAAACTAATTAAATTGTTACGTGGTTGTGAAATTATATCGATACAATATGTCAACATGCATTAGTATCAGTAAACGCGATTGGATATTGCAATACGATACAGGGCCGCTTGCTACTGAGTAGTAGTTAGTAATCAATACATTCGCAAGGAGACCTCATACCAGTAATTGTATAGACACTAAGCTAATCATTGAATTTATACCTAAGTCCTTCTCTGAAGTGAATTTGTGTTGTTTTGTTTTGTTTACTGTGATAGTGATGATACGACAAAAAGTAACTACTTCTACAGATAAAAATCTAACAGTTTGATGTTTATTGAACTATATACTTCTAAGAACTCCGCTTCTTTGTTGGCTGTATAAAAGACTACGCAATATAATGCTAAATATATAACTGGGAAACATCCTAATATGTCTGTATATTTACAACAGCTTGTACTTATCGCTATATAAGATACTAGCTGACCCACGCAATCTCGTTTGCGTCTCCTGTTGCCCGTAGCATGAAAAATTTTCGCCGTTTCTAAAACATTCTTCATTGGTGCTCCGCTCTTATTGGTCTTAGAGGGATGATATATAACTTATAGCCTTTCTCGATAAATGTACTATTCAACACTGAAAGAATCTTTCAAATCGGACCAGCGGTTTCTGAGATTAGCGCGTTCAAACAAACAAACTCTTCAGCTATATATCTATACTAGCTGACCCACGCAACCTCGTTTGCGTCTTATATTGCCCGTAGCATGAAAATTTCCCCCGTTTTTGAAACATTCTTCATTGTTGCTCCACTCCTATTAGTAGTAGCGTGATGATATATACCCTATAGCCTTCCTCGATAAATGGGCTATCTAACACTGAAAGAATTTTTCAAATCGGACCAGCGGTTCCTGAGATTAGCGTGTTCAAACAAACAAACAAACTCTTCAGCTTTATATATTAGTATAGATAACGCGACATTACATCAAATAAATAGTACATATTGTATAAATACACACGTGACAAGCAATTGGGGAATCGTGAGGAACACGCTGTGTCCTTCGGCCAACGTTCGTCACGTTTTGTTACTCGAATTTCACACGTTCCGAATATCATGTTGTCGATGTCGTTAAGTGTCATAGTAAGAAATAGGCACGAAACACTAGGAAATTATTTAGCGTGGTAATAAACTAGGATTACTTTAGCACCACCACTAATTTTAATTTATAAGTTATAAAAATCTATACAAATATATAAATTGGAGTGTCTGTTTGTAATATTAAAATAACCACTTTAAATGTGTATACATGCATATGCACTTTAAAACAATGCATATGCGTATACATGCATATGCATTGCATGTTATTTTGGTACATGTACTGTGTATACACACAGTACATGTACCAAAATTTGTTCCGGCTAATCTCTGGAACGGCTGAACCGATTTTGGCAGGACTTTCACTCATAGGTAGCTGATGATATAAGGAGTAACTTAGTCCAATTTTTTTTAGACTAGCTTCGTCCTACGGCGTTACCCGCGGCACGACAATAACCGCAGGTAACAACGCGGGATACAGTTAGTATAATATATTAATATTTTGGTAACTTAAGATGTCTAGCTAGATAATATGAGTTTGTGACAATATAAGTGTGAGTAAGTGTAAATACACACGTCGCTGACTATAACCTAGATATAGATATAAGTAAGTTAATGTAAATGCCAGTATCTTTGTAAGCTTTAAGTTTATCTGGTGAAGGCAGAGAGAACCGTAGGATGCGGGCAGCACAGGTCCGGCTGTTATAGAAATCCTTAGGCGAGGTTTATGTCCAACAGTGAACGTATTGTGGCTTAAATGACAACGAATTTCTAATTTGATATTGTCAGGATTTAAATGTTATAACTTTGAATATTTCATTTGAGCTTAAGGTCCTTTGAAAGCTACGAGTAATTATTATTTACAATATCGAATATCGATTGTTGTAGTGCGATATAGACTAAACAAAAGAGATTGTAAATAGTTAGCAAGGAGTCGAAGTTTCGCAAATATTTCAAGGATAATATCTAAGAAACTGTTAAGCAAGAGTTTTTTGTGGTATTAGTTTTGTTTAAATTATTTATTTCGCGAGTTTTATTTCGATTTTGTTAAGAGTGGTTTAATTGTATTCAGTTTAGTTATTGATTTTAGAGATACTAGCTTTTAAATTTTTCTTTAATTGGTCAGAAAGTTTAAAAGTGAAACACTAATGCACGAGTATTGACAAATTTTATAGATGTTCCATGCAATCATTTACATGTGGCAACTTCCACATACAGCGCAACAGAAATGTACTATGCCATCTACCGGAGATATACTGAACTACGGAGTATTGTACTACAGGAATAAACTACCCATCCTGCATCGCGCAATAGAAGTTCTCGAGCCGATTAGCATATATACAACTTCCCAACATCAACCATTAGCCGGTGCCCCGCCGGACATGATCACCTCGCCTGCTCGGAGAATTCTACCTTTGTGTTACAGGGACATGCGACCCGTTCCTTTAAATACATATCACAGGAAGTGTCTTAACTCAATGGTATTTATGGGTGGTGTTAGACTATTCATAACTCATTGAAAAATATTTTTTTATAATTCCACATGTAGTTTCATCTGTAGTCCTAAAGTAACTCCTCAACTCCTAACATTACTAAGATAAATATCACCAACAAAAACATAAAAATATATTCGGACAAAACACCGGCTCAGCAGAAATACATGAAAGATTTGCGAGAGGAGTTACTTCACAGACAAGAATTAGGAGAAAATAACCTTCAAATAAAGTATATAAGGGGAGTTCCCAAAATAATTACTAATCCAAAAAACTAAAATACTCAAAAGCACAAAATGGTACTTGCGGGAGAGATAAGGTGGTACACCAAATTCTACAAAACTATGATGATCTAGAAACCGAAAAGTTTTCTTTTAATTGTTTTTACACCAACGTCAGAAGTATTGTAAAACCAGGAAAACTAGACGAATTGAAATGCATTTTGAAATCCTGCAGTAGGCAAATGCATGTTGTTCTCTTGACAGAAACCTGGATAAAGTCTAAAGAAGAGGCCAGTTACATACAGATTTCTAATTATTCACACTATTATAACATCAGACCAGACCGAAGAGGCGGAGGAGTCTCAATATTCATTCACAATAGTGTAAAACATCATCTAAGGCAAGAAACATATTTGAATGGAAGTAACTATCTGTGGATACATACAGAGAAGTACAATTTGGATATTGGCCTTGTGTATAGGCCTGGAGATACAAATCTGACAAAGTTCGAGGATGACTTTGAAAAGTTACTACAACAGAGAAAACGAGCCATCATATTTGGTGATTTTAATATAAACTTGCTGAATAATAACACAATTACTAGGAAATACCAAGAGTTAATCCAGGAAAACGGGTATCATATTATAAACAAGATAAATCCAACATATTCAACGCGAACAACGGCGACTACACACAGTATTCTCGACCATATAATAACGAACCTAAAAGAGAAAAGCTTTCAGGTGGCAATGATCGATTCAGCAATTTCAGACCATCAACAACTTGTATTAGGATTAAAAAATTGCAAGCCAGATCCTATAGTAGCATTTGCATATAATACCTTAAACTACGAAAACCTTTATCAGCACGCCAAGTCCCTTGATTTCAGTACAGACAGCCGCGACTATGAAATTTTAGAACGAAATATCAAAGCTTTGATAAAAGATAACACTATTCAAAAAACTAAACTACAAAATCTTCCACGCAAAGACTGGATCAATAAAGATATAATAACTAAAATAAATTCGAGGAATGAACTTTGGAGACAAATAAAAAAAAACCCGGGGAATGCTGATCTATTGAACTCTTTCAAAAAACGAAGAAACGAAACTACGGTATTAATAGCTAAAACCAAAAAATACTATTATTTTAAAGCGTTCGAAAAACTTAAAAATAACCCTAAATACACATGGAAACTTATTAACTCGCTATCTAACAATACAATTAAATCTGACTGCAGACCACCAATGCTTCTAACAACTTCTGGTTTTATTGAGGACGGTGATAAAATATGCGAAGAGTTTAACCGATTTTTTTCCACAATAGGTTCCAGGTTGGCGACACAAATTCCTGCAAAATATCACACAGATAATATTTACAATACCGCCGATCAGTCCGAAGGTCGCCTAAAACTAGTAAACCTTACACCATGCACTGAGTTGGAAATCAGTAAAATAATAAATAGCTTAGATACAAATTGCAGTTCAGGTATAGATGGGATAAATACAAAAACGATCAAATGTATAAAAGATTATCTAATTCCTACTTTGACATCTTGTATTAATCATTGCTTTGACGTGGGTCACTTTCCAGATGAACTTAAAATAGCAAAAGTCACACCAATATACAAATCAGGTACGAAGACAAATCCTACTAACTACAGGCCCGTGTCAGTGTTACCAATCATTTCAAAGGTTTTTGAGCGTGCTGTATATGAGCGTCTGAATAATTACTTGAATGAAATAAATTTTCTCTTCAAACGCCAATACGGATTTCGCCCAAAATCAAATACCCTGTCTGCTACAATTGATCTTATTTCCAAATTAAAGACACAAATCGATGAGAAAAGGCTATGTCTTGGAATATTCATAGATTTAAAAAAGGCTTTTGATACCGTAAGTCATTCTCTCCTGCTAAAAAAGCTGAAACATATTGGAATCATTGGTAATGCCTTAAAAATTTTCAAATCGTATTTAACAAACAGATTCCAAAGAGTAAAAATTGGGAAACACATAAGCACCACTCAGCCTATTACTTGCGGAATACCGCAAGGCTCTATAATTGGACCTTTGCTATTTTTAATATATGTCAATGATATCAGTCAGATATCATTAAATGGGGAAATCAGTTTGTACGCTGATGATTCCTGTATATTTTACTATGGATCGGACATTAATGAGATGGTTAGATTGGCTCAGGATGACCTGGAAAGGTTGCACGAATGGTTTCAGTACAACTTACTTACAATTAATATCTCAAAAACAAGTTATGTAATATTTAAAGCAAAAAACAAACTATTACAAAAGTACCCTAAACTATACATAGATAATATTCAACTGAAGGAATCTGCCGAAGAAAAATACCTGGGACTAATATTGGACAGTGGCTTAACATGGAAATCGCATATAAACAATATAAGAACTAAGTTGTCGTCACTCTGCGGGCGCCTATACGGCGTCGTGCGATGTCTGCCGCAAAAGGTTAGAATGAATATATATTATTCCCTCGTCAAACCGCATATAGATTATCTCATAGAAATTTGGGGAAGCGCTGCTAAATGTTCTTTGGACAGCGTACAAACTGTACAAAATAAGCTAGTAAAAGTTTTATTTTATTACGACTTTCTTACACCTACAAACAGAATTTACTCGGAAACCAAATTGATGAACCTAAAAAAACTATATTACTATAATACATGTATCCTAATTAGAAAGATTAAAGATAAAAAAATCCAAAGTCATCTCGAATTTAAAACAAATGTGGAAGAAGGTTTACGACCCCTACGTAATGCCAATAATATTTACCTAGCAAAACCGCGTACAAACTACGGTAAAAAAAACATAACGTTTGAAGGAGCACAAATGTTTAACAAACTGCCAAACGAAATTAAAATGACAGAAAGTTTTAATATCTTTAAGAAAAAACTTAAACAGTTCGTTTTGGATAAGATCTAAATCCGGCCCTGGTGACGGTGACATGTTTCTACCTACACCATACACTTTTGTTATTTATTATTCGTGTGAATCTATTGTTGCTACCTTCTATATTCCATATTGTTTGTTAAGTAGTATTTAATCTCTGTAATGTATTTAAGCGTTTTTGTTGTGATCATGAGCTTGTATCAGTATTATTTGCTTTAGAACATAAAGTGGTTATTTCTTGTAAGTCCTAACTGAGTGCGTTTACACCTAATACACGTAGTTGAAGGTATAAGACATGATAATGTGGGTATGTACTAGTGCTTACCTATTACCTAACAAGTTAAAAGCACGTATTACTATGGGTACCTATATTTAAAAAATATCATTAAGTAAATATACTATGTAAATATTGTTTCTTTTGTTAAATGTTCTCATAAAGTGAAATTTGTTGTTAATTTCTTTTGAGAAAAATAAAGTTCTATAACCACATAAATATTGAAAATGCTAGACTCGTATTTCCATAATATCTGAATCTTAACTATCTTACTAAACCTGGATTTAATCAATGTGCAATTCTAACATTACTCAATAGGCAAAAGGCGTATGGATTTCATAGTCTGCAATACAATACGGATGCATTATTTCAATGTAGTTCGGTGTATTCGTAGCACGTTGCGCCCGTCGGCATTTCTCCCCAAGGGGAATGAAACGAGATTCGTCCTCGCTTTCCACAGATGTATAAATTTCAGCAAGCCTCTGTTGTTTATATCTGCAGCATTGATTGGCTTTAAGGCTCACGCATAGGCTAGTTGTAGTTTAGCTTTTAAGTAATAAAAATGATATTTGATTGCAGCAAGAGGACTATGCTTCGAGACCGACTCGATCAGACCTTAACCGACTTTGGCCCTATAAAATCTTTGGTAAACATTTTTTTCATTCTGCGAGAGCACCTTAACCGGAAGAGAGAACTTAAGTGTCTATAAAGGGCTCTAGCCACTTGCCATCAGAGATCAGACACTCGTGTATGTTAAGTTTCCTTATTATCGATATCAAACAATTGATTTCTTCTGTGGATCGAGTATGAAAGTATATGATAGTGATAATAATAATTAAAATTAGTTACACAAGAAATCGTCATTTAGATTAAGTAAGTCAATTACAGTATAAATTTACAATAACTCACAAACTCAAGAAATATAATATAGCTTTACATACATTTTAAATATAAAAAAATTCTTTTATCATAAAATTTGCAATTTCCGAACAACGCAGCTTTCAAGCAAAAAAAGTATATGTTAATAACTTGCATTATTGCAATGTTCCGACCGGGGGAGGCCAGTTCGTTCTCATATCTCCTCCCGCGAGAGCTGTGAAATGAGATTCGTCCCCATAATCCGTAGATGCATGGCCTCCCCACGGGGGCACGCGATGCCGCATTGATTAGTTTATATTAAAATAAGTAATTTATTCACGTTCGCTTTATGTTTTACGAACTGAGCTTAATTCAACTTTTAATATCTAACAACGAGAAGAATGTAACTGTCATTTATTTAAAAAAAATCTCTACGCCGAACTTTTCCTGTTCAAGCAATAATTTTAAGTAACTACAAGTACAAGAAGGGTAGTGGAATTTACAGTAAGTTCAATCTGATACAGGGCAGTGTTAAAAATAATAATAAATTTGACTTTTAATATTTCGTTATCAACTTTAAATGTCTTAATTAAATGGAAACAGTGTTGTCTTTTATTGTAGGTAAATGAAAAGTTTCAAATATACAATAACTCTACAGCTATAGTCTTGACAACTAATTGCTTCATGGCAGTTTATTTTTATGGAGAAATAGGAGTTGTAAGTATGTTTGTACTTTTGGATTATAGCTATTTTCCAAATATGTATTTAAGCTGTGTGTAATATTATATTAATACCTATTTTCAAATAAAAGAAATAGAATATATAAATTGATAATAAAATTATAAAATATGCCGTTACAATCAACTCTCTTCTCCTTATAAAGTTATCCCTGATACAGGAACTAAAGTTATATGAATAGCGGCTTATTGATGCATAATACATAATCATATTGTACATATATATATATATTGTCCTCCACTCGGCAATTGTTGATCAGGCCGAGATACGCTATAATTGTTGATCCACCCTTTTGTCACTATTTCTAAGATAGTAACCAGTGTATCATCTTATACACGCAATATAAGTATTATACGCCTTCCGACACTGTGCTTAAGTCTACGGCAAATACTCTAGCTTGTCATCGATTTACACGGCAATTGTAACTCTGATAACGGTCAACTTTATGATACTTGATGATGTTTTGTTGATCAATATACACAACGTTTTGATCAACATATGCCGCGTACACTAGCATTTTAAAACGCGGGGGCCGGAGCAGCGACCTCGGTAGAAAGGAACAGGTATATTATTGTTATAATAAAGCTCCTAAAAATAATGTGCGATAGCTCATTCGATTCGTAATGAGTGTCATGACGTCTAGAAAAATGTTTTTAAGGATTTATTAGCGCATAAAAAATGCGTTTGTTATTAACAAAATAAGAAAAGGAAAAAAAGGTATTTAGTTTTTCGTTAAAAACTTCTAAATTACTAATATTTAAGGAATTGTTGAAACTAGATCCTGCAAAACAAGGAAATTTCCAATGAACAAATCCTAACTCTTGAAACTATATCACCAATTTTGAAAATTATTTTTGACCATAACCTGAACCTGACATGAAAAATGACCATAACCTTACGAACGTAAGGTTATGGTCATTTTTTGTAGGCACGTACTATGTTTGTAGTATATTTTCTATAGTTACACCGATATTTGCGTCTGGTGGTCTCATGATGATGAGCTGATGATGTAAGGTACAACTCTTTAACGGTTAGGAGTTGGAGGATAAATCTTTAAATATTATATGTATGTATGTTACCTTTAGTCGTATCCTTTCGAATTATTTAGATAAACTGATGATGGAAGGTATAACCCTCAACAGTTAGGAGATGGAGGATAATCCTTCGATTTCATATCCATCTATAGACCTTTAGTTGTGTAGTTACAAGTTATTTAGGTGAAGTGATGGTAGAAGGTTAAACTCTTCAACAGATAGGGATTAGAGGATGATTGTAATATTACACGTACGTGTAGACCTTAATTTGTATTCTTTTGGAGTTAGAAGCTGATTCTTTTAAATACCATATATAGAAATATTAATTTTGGAACTTCTACTCTTAAGAGGGTGAAATAGGGTCTGAAAGTTTAGACGATAGTCCGTCATTTTTTAAGTAAGAAACATGAATCTTCATCCTTGAGCTACTGATTAAATATGATAACATATGTATTTAAGCGTATTTTGCCCCTAATGGGGTGAAATAGGGGTTGAAAGTTTGTATGGAAGTTCGTCATTTTAAGTTAGGAACATGAAACTTTATCTTTCGGCTACTGATTAAAAATAAGTAAATTTGTATTTAAGAGTTTCCGGAGATTCTACCCCTAAGGGGTGTAATAGTGGTTCACATTTCGTATATAGGTTAGTATCGAAGTAGACTTTAGATTACAAATAAATGAATACTTATATCACAGCATTTATGGGAATGAGCATTGATGGGAATTCTACTCCTAAAGGGATAATATAAAGATCGAAAGTTTGTGTGAAAGTCAATTTTTTAAGGTATACAAATGAAACTTTATTTCCTAGACCAACAAAACAGTTAAAAAAAACTTTTTCAAGTAGGTAGTTTTAAGAGGGTTTACAATGCGAAAGTGCTTCCACGTTTAAAAAAAATCTCAACTAGTATGAATATTGAAATTCTGCTTTGACTACTTCGTGTATATCACGCCGCGCCGTTTTAAAATATTAGTTCCCGTGGCATATGTTAATCAAACGTTGTGTATATTGATCAACTAAGTATCATCAAGTATGAAAAAAGTGATCAACAAAGTATCATATATGAGAAAGATGACGGTTATTAGAGCTGCAATTGCCGAGTCAATCGAGATAGAGATTTTGCCGTAGACTTAAGCACAGCATTGCAAATCGTATACTACTATATTGCGCCTATAAGACGATACACTGGACACTTCCTTAGAAATAGTAGCAAAAAGGTGGATCAACAATTATTGCGTATCTCGGCCTGATCAACAATTGGCGAGTAGAGGACAATATATATACCTGTTTCACCCCCTTAGAGGTAAAATATCCAGAAACGCTTAAATATGTAACCACTTATTTTTAATCAGTAGCAGTGAAATAAAGTTTCCTCTTTCTAACTTAAAAAAGGACGTACTTTGATACAAACTTTCAACCCCTATTTCACGTCCTTAGGGGTAGAATATCCAGAAACACTTGAATACGTATCTAGTCATTTTAATCAGTAGCCCAAAGATAAAGTTTCATGTTCTAACTTAAAAAATGACACACTTCCATACAATCTTTAAACCCCTATCTCACCCCCTAATGGGTTGAATATCCAGAAACGCTTAAATACGTATGTAGTCATTTTTAATCAGTAGCCCAAAGATAAAGTTTCATGTTCTAACTTAAAAAATGTCAAACTTCCATACAATCTTTAAACCCCTATCTCACCCCCTTAGGGGTAGAATATCCAGAAACGCTTAAATACGTATCTAGTCATTTTTAATCAGTAGCCCAAAGATAAAGTTTTATGTTCTAATTTTAAAAATTACAAACTTTCATTCAATCTTTAAACCCCTATTTCACACCCTTAGGGGTAGACTATCCAGAAAGGCTTAAATACGTATCAACTCATTTTTTTTACTTTTGGTAAAGTTAAACCTAACTGTATCTGATTACTTTCCGCAAGAATTCGTTAATTAATTGTGAAGCAAAGTGGAAACAGTCTGCCATAGAAAAGACCCAATCGTGGAGAAGGTGGCCTCTGATTGGTCCATTTGAATCGGATCAACAATAGCTGGTGTGGATTTGTATAAAAAAGATGTAAATAGTTCTTAATTCTGCCAGCAGAGGGGTTGCAATTGTTGATCCAGAGCGGAGCCACATTAGTACGCCGGAATACACATTAGATCAACAAAATCTGTTGCTGATCAACAATCGCCAACAGATCCACAATTAACTGACGCCACGTCGCGTCAGATCAACAAGGGCCGAAAAGAGATATCTATATATATATATATATATATATATATATATATATATATATATATGTGTTTCACACATTATTATACGGTCTAGGTTATTGCTATCAGGAAGACTACTATTGCGCATAGCTAAATTAATGCCTTTGTATAGAATTTACTGCGTCATCACTAGTCCCTAGTCTTTAGACCTTAAGCAATGCATTGTAACATAATGACTTGGAAGATCATTTAAGCTTGCATACAGAAGCTTGATATGTTCAACAAAGCGAAACAGGACAATATTATTGCTGCTACAAATTATCATCAGTATACTAGCATACAAGAGCGTCTTGACTTAATCGGGCGAGCGCTTAGTCTGTTGACAATAAGCTCGCAAGTACTACAGAACCTCTCACAAGCTTTTAGCTAGTAATACGGTAGTAGTACATAGAAAGCACAGTTATGTTATTACACCCTATTAGAGCCTATTAGATTATAGTATAGCTCAAATTTTTATTGTTATAAACAACACTTTAAAAGCGAGCAGTTAAGACATGCCAGTCTAATACACATTTGTAAATCTCAAAGTTTTGTAAATAAATGGCAATGAATATCACTAGACGTATTTCGTTAGACAGTTAATATTATAGATAAATAGAGAGCTTTGAATACTTCTATTTTGCAAAACTTACAAGGTTTTGGATGTAGATAAAAAAAAATTTATATATTGTTCTTTTTAATTAAGGTTATGTACATAGGTTTCTTAATCTATACTCTATTCAAATAAATAAAATAGCCACTTATTAATAAATGCATATGTATGTATACACGGTACATATACCTAAAATGTAGTAAAATTTTTTTTTGTCTGTCTGTCGGTCTGTCTGTCTATCTGTCTGTCTGTCTGTTTGTTCCGGGTAATCTCTGGAACGGCTGGACCGATTTTGACAGGACTTTCACAGGCAGGTAGCTGATGATCCAAAGAGTAACTTAGGCTACTTTTTTTTAGACTAGCTTTGTCTAGAGACAGGTCTCTCCTTAGAAATATTTGGAAGAAGAAGACGCCTTAGAAGGATTTGGAATACTATATATATATAGTATTCCAAATCCTCCTTTCTAAGGAGAGACACATGTCCAGCAGTGTACTATTAAATGTTGATGATGATAATGCAGGATTTGGTGTTTCCAAAACATAACAGGGAATAATATTGCTTGAGTAAACACTTCCAAGTGTTGCATACATTAAGGGGCTATAGCACGTTGGCTATAAGTATTGTAATAATATTTTAGTATCACACTTATTGTCAACTATAGGTACTGTATACTACCTTGTCAAATTCTATTTGACGTTTATTAATATTTGACATTCAAAGACTTCATCGTTTTGTCACACTGCTCGACATCAAAACAAACGCAGTGACATGACAGTAGTAAGATTGAGAGGTCCACAAATTAAGAACAAAGGCTGTCACCCGCGCACTGGTGCTCGGGTCGCTGCTCATGAAATATTCATAGACACGGATGCGGTAGAATGTATCGTTGCGATATATTTACCGCTGACCACGACGATTGCCGAAATATTAACTAGGCGAGATATTATGGATTATATACGCAGTGGTGATGGAATACCTATTTCCTCGTACCGACTACTTCATAGGTTTTTATGCATATCATATTGAAATGAAGATAACTAAGAAAAACAGTGTTACTTATACTACTAGTAATACTACTTATTATACTTACTCAAGTTAGTGCAGCTTTTGTACTGTAATCTATACAAATAACATCTATACAAATAAATAAAATTGGAGTGTCTGTTTGTAATATTAACAGCTTTTTAATCAATGCATATGTATGTATACACGATACATATAACAAAAATGTAGTTAATTTTTTTTTTGTCTGTCTGTCTATCTGTTTGTTCTGGGTAATCTCTGGAACGGCTGGACGGATTTTCACGGGACTTTCACTGGCAGGTAGCTGATGATCCGGGGAGTAATTTAGGCTACTTTTTTTAGACTAACTTTATCCCGCGGCGTTACTCGCGGCACAACAATAACCGCGGGTAACACCGCGGGGTTCAGCTAGTATAATTATATAATTATACATTTTGTAGCAATGAAAGTAAATTGTAAAGGCCGGCAACGCACTTGTGACGCCTCTGGTGTTGCGGGTGTTCATGGGCGGAGGTAATCGCTTACCATCAGGTGATATGTCTGCTCGTTTGCCCCCTATTCAATAAAAAAAAAGAGTTTTCCCTTGACGAGCCGCCCGAAATCTATCTCGACGGAGTGTTTTTTCTTTGTTGCAGTTCTTAACATTATATAACATTAATAGTTGTTGCCCGCGGTTCCGCCCGCATATATGTCGGTTATCGCGGCAAATAGTAGCCTATGTTGTTGTTGACTAGACTAAGAGTAAATCTTCTTTGGGCGATATTAAAATGATGTTTATAGATTGATTGTCAATACTTTACAAACGTATTTTATGAAAATAAAAAATTGTATGTACCTACACTAAACATGAGTACAGCATTATCTAGATAAATACAACATCTAGATCAGGTACAAACTTAAACAAAGTTACGTTCATTTACTTGAATCGAATTACGTTCTTACACAAATATGAACTTTTAGGTTCAAGTTAGCCCTTGCTGGGTTATTTATACGCAAGTTTGAGGTAGATTAACAAAGAAGTTATAACTTGGGTGTTTGCGAGTCCATTGTCTGAATAGAGATTAAGCGAGCCGCCGATGAATTTGCCTAATACCCAGACAGATTGTTACTGGGTTAGCTATGTACCAAATAACAATAGGAATCATGATTTAGAAATATTTTACAATGTAGAAAAGGTGGGCGGAAAAGGTCTGATAGAAACTTGTGATATATATTTAGAATAAACGAAATTTATAAGATGGCAAAAATTAAAATACAAGGAAATGAATCCGTATCACGTAAAGTTACCTAAAAATCATAATTTATTGAAATAAATAGTATCTAATAAACATCAACATTGATAAGATTAAAAAAGTAAATAACGAGATAAATATTTCATACCAGCCGACCCACGCAACCTCGTTTGCGTCTTATATTGCCCGTAGCGTGAAAATTTCCCCCGTTTTTGAAACATTTTTCATTGTTGCTCCGCTCCTATTAGTAGTAGCGTGATGATATATACCCTATAGCCTTCCTCAATAAATGGACTATCCAACACCGAAAGAATTTTTCGAATCGAACCAGCTGTTCCTGAGATTAGCGTGTTCAAACAAACACAGGGTCGGTACTAACTTCTCACAGAAGGCCAACCGAAAATAACATAATTCGTGCCGCCGTGTTTCTTTAGTGACTGCGAGACCGGAGGCCCAATGATGCAGAAGCATCTCAATAGACCCATAATGTGGGTGACCATGCTGCATTGCTTGCATTCGCAATGAATATAGTGGCCACTACTCTTGGGTTCTGCTCATGTTTTCCATTAGGCAGAGTAGAGTTACTTTGGCAGGCCCTAATGTAAAAAAAATCTATAAATAAAACCTTAACCAAATAAAATCAATCATGCAACTATTATGGTGCGTGTCTACCCGTAATGTAAATATTGTACAAATATTGTTTATTAACATTGATGGGAAAGAACGTAGCCACAGTAGATTTCTGTGATCGTAACCAATAATTTTTGATACAATTTAGAATAAGTAGATGCTATAAGGAGCAGAAAGTAATAATACTTTACTATCAATTTATCATTGTTTATGAAATTATACATTACACTACGATAATCAATCATAGTCCTTATATTTGTATTATATAAAGAATTGGGGAATTTCAAAATTAAAATTCAATTGCAAAGGTAAAGGTGCAAATGCTCTCATGCTCTATTTAAAATTCAAGCAAACATATACATATTTTGTTGCACACATAGAATTGTCACACAGTTTTACTTTTAGTTAACAGACAGTCATTCAGTAAAACAGTTTAGCTTTATAGATGAAACAGTATTTTTGATTTGATTTATTTGATGAGCAAATTTAGTGTGTAATTCGGTATTTTTGGTGGTAATCCTACTAATATTATAAATGCGAAAGTTTGTAAGGATGGATGGATCTTTGGATGGATGTTTGTTACTCTTTCACGCAAAAACTACTGAACGGATTTGGATGAAACTTTACAGTAATATAGCTTATACATCAGAATAACACACTACTATTTGCCGCGATAACCGACATATACGCGGGCGGAGCCGCGGGCAACAACTAGTTTATAATATTTGCCAAAAATTGTGCAAAAGCATCACTAGCGTTGGTCACCATGCTGCATTGTTGCATTGTCTGCAATGAGTATGGGGCCATCACTCTTGGATTTTGCTTATGCTTTCCAACAGGCACAGTAGAGTCATCTTGGCAGGCCCATACATAAAAAAAGGAAAAAACTGTATTATTCAGTAGTGGGATTAATTAGTACCCATAAAAAAAATTGTATAAAACTTACTAAACATGACTAAGTTCTGTAGTAAACAAAATAAACACAAAACTGAGTAATACAGTATTAAATATGGCCGCAAATCTCTGGCCTATTGTTATTTTGAAACACCGTTTTTCATTTTTTAATGTCTACTGATGATATTATATTCCGGTTGATTTAATCTTTATTTAGATTTTGCTTAAGCCTGCATATGAAATTAATTACAGTATAAATTTTTAGTATAAACATGTTATCCTCTAAGGTGACACGGACTCTGTACGCTGTGAGAATATTCAAAACTAGATGCTTCTGCGCTTGCTTTAAGAGGAAGAAGTTAATGAAACCCATTAGGTTCTTATGGTTTGCAAAATGATATAGTGGTTAATCCCTTTGACAAATAGAAGGAAAAACCTATTTCTTCCATCCTTGGCCAGCTATTAAGATTCATCTTTATTAGGTTCTCAAATGCGTTTGTACATCTTTATTTTGAGAGGAAGTGTGTTAACAAGTAGGTGACCAAAAACAACAAGCTAATCCGGATTTTCTGCTCCTGTACAAATTGCGGCAGGTGTCAAAAACACGTTATGATTTAGAGCTTTCTTATGAGCTGATCGCTAAATTATGCTCGTATTCCTTGCTTTTTCGAACACAAGTTTTCATTTATATAATAAAAACCTAACCAGAATACTAGTATAAGTTAGCTTAGCAAATCTATTTAAAAACACACGAATTATTCGACCGACACATTTAAAACATTTTTTCAATATTGTGACCATGCTTTTTGTGCCATTTTACTAAAAGTAATACATATTTAAGTCACACTTTTAACGTCCATTACTTTTTGCTCGAAACAAAAGACGATGAAAGTCGGAAGGAAAAAATAATAAGCGTTTCTGTCTATTTTGATAAATGTTTTTAATGTGTAACTTGGTATAACCGTAGTTCAAACATTTAGACCCTCTGTAATGTAATATGGTGAGTCGTAATTTATAAAGGCAAAGCTAAAAAAGGAAGTTCAATAGCAATATTTTACTGTTTTTGTTCAATTCATGTGCCTTTTAGGCACTTAGGGATTTTGTACATTACGATGTTTAGTCTGTATGTGTATTATTTTTCTATGCGTATTTCATCGTATGATGTGTCGTTATCACGCAAACATGACGTGAAACACGATACTCAACAGTTAATTAGTAGATACAGTTCGATCGCACCCCAAGTGTTAGGTAAAGCGCGCGTGACTAACTTGAGTCATGAGTCCTACGACATGTTATTTCTAAACAAGATGGTGTCGTTCTAAAGTTCCTCCAAGTAAGTTTGGTTAGGTTAATTAAGATATTATGTAGATATAGCTATTAAATATGGACGCCTTCGAGTCATGTTTCGGCACAAATGGAATGATTTCCAGGAAACCAGTGCTAAGCAGTTCCTTTGAATATGCACACGCGAGAACTCAGTAGTGACTAGTGACTATTGACTTGAGTAGTCTCGTCTGATTATTGCCCCTATACCGTAAACAAGTATCATATGACTTCACTGAGGCAAGCCGTTAGATGGGGAAAAAACAGGACGGGTTGTTGTTGAAAATCTTGGTGGAGTTCTATGTCCAGCAGTAGACCTTAGGCATAATGATGATGATGATTAGAAAGTATATTACTCTTGAGTTACAATTTTAAAGTGGTTTAATTATTTTCATAATTTAACTGGAATGTCTTTTAAAAAATGCCTCATGATTTCACTTTAGAAGATACTATAGAAAAATAATGTTTTATAACTAATTGTCGTTTAATATGTTTGAGAACCATTACAGACATTACTTTTATCAGGCAATAGTACTTAAGTCAAAAAGTCATAAATATTTTTCGTGATATAGTAAGGAGTGATAATAACTAGACATCTCAGACTGTATTGATAATTGTATTTATTTATTGATACTATGTTTTATTGTCAAATTACAATTATTTCTTTTGAACAGCTAACAATTATGAAAAGAAACCAAGACTTTGTTTATATAGCTAAAATAATCACGTCAGCTAACTTTGTTAGAAATGAAAACTCATTTAAAAATTTAAGCAACAAGGTTAAGAAAAAAATAAAACTCAATTTTAAACTTACAAAAAAGGCGCTAACTTTGGTAGGCATTTAAAATAAAAGCAACGGCATAAAATATGTACTAAAACCATGACCTGAAAATCCAAAGGAACGGTTCTTAAATTAAGTTCGCCGCCCATCATTATTATTACATCTTGAGGAATTGTAAACGAACCCTTTTACTTACGGGTTTGAATAGTACCCGTCTTGTTCTTGTCGTTTGCTGGTCGTAATGAAATTAATAAGTCTGTCAGTATAACCTCCGAATCTTGTATGTTATAACTTTGTACGAAACGGGTATCCGTTTCGTACAAAGACAATTTGTTATTTTCTAATAACTGCTTAGAGTCATAAACATTGCAGGAAAAATACTTTAAATTTAAATAACAGCTTTTTACATACAATATATACGTTACATCAGAAAAATGCAAAATTTTCAGTTCAATAATAAAAATAACCAAACAACCAAAGTAGTATACTAGGCATGTTCTATAACATGTAATGGATTTTTAAAAGTTGGCCCTTACTAATTTTCATTAAGTATATCACCTAACTTACTTAAGAATATTACCTACCTACCTTCTAAGTTTTTTGATTTTTCTTCACTGATAGACATGTGTGTTTTGAGATTGTGGAAACCAAATTTAAGCATGAGAGATTTTACCTAGATAATACCGCTAAAACTTTTATTCGGTCGGTCCCCAAACTAATTGTTCTAAGTAAAAATAATATAATTGTGGGTTTATAATTTATATTTATTGTGTATTTACTAACCTCACTGTTGGTGTGAGTCTTTTCTGTATTAAAACTTAAGATTCTACATAACAATATTATTTCTAACTTTTTGTTTGCATTTATATTCTATTTCTAAGCTGAGTTTAAAAAATAATTACTGCTTTTTATTTGGTACAGCTGGTTCTCTATATTATGTTTATAATTTTTCTCACCCTAACATAATTTGTTTTCATTACAGAGCCGTCCACTGGGCTCATTATTACTCCCAATAATGCTGTTTAACGAAAAGACCATTATTTATCATAATAACTACGGACAATGTCTGCCTTTGTGCGGCGAATATTTTTCATTAATAATAATAATAATAATAAATATTTCGGACATCTATCACACAACGCCATCTAGTCCCAAGCTAAGCAGAGCTTGTGTTATGGGTACTAGACAACTGATACAAATACATATATACTTTTTTTTTTTTTTGTAAATACATACATATTATACATAGAAAACACCCAAACTCCGAAACAAATATTTATAGATCATACAAACACTTGTTCCGACCCGGGAATCGAACCCGAGACCTCATGATCAGCAGTCGCACACGCCAACCGCTAGACCAACGAGGCAGTCTATCAAGCAGCACTTCTACAAAATTTATATCTCATTATGAGATATAAATTTTGTAGAAGTGTTATATAGAGTTGTGTGATAGATAACCTGGGTTGAATCTTCAAATTATTACAGTAGTTGTTGAATAAAATATATTTTCATAACTTAAAAACTTTTAGCTATATCCATATGAGTATGTAAGGTATAATTTATTCATACGTCTATAGGTGTTTTATTAACTTTGGTAGTTCAGAGTATAATATATTATTATTATACTCTTATATCCTAACTACATTTGTTCATAAATTGGTTATCACCATTAAAATTAACAAAGTATTAAAATATTTGAGAACAAAATTATTACTTTTAAAGTATCAGAATATTATTTATTAAACAACGTAAGGAACAAAGTAGAAAGAACACCGTTATATATATATTATATATACACTGGTAACTTCAGATTCAAGTAGATATCTTTTTGAATAAGCCGGGAACGGTTTTCTTCTGCAACTTTCTTTATAGTTTATCGTTCACTCAAGTCGAAAGATTTAAATTAACACCATATCTTTAGTATCGTCGATCTCTACGTAAAAATGTTGCATCCAAGAAGCATGAAATATTGAAGACGGTCAATTTTTATCTATAACGTTGCTTAGTAAATCGATAGCGATTTTTCACATTGAAATATTAGAGGTTTCGCGGTCCCTATATTTCGAGGGTCGACGAGCCTGTTAATAAACACAATATTTCCACGTCCCAAAATCGTAGAAAATCGAAACAAAACAGAAAAAAATAGACTCTTTTTGGACTACTTTTTACGCAGTGACATGTAGTGAAGTGACCGAATAAATTGCTCATTTGTCAACGTCTTCACGTTGCCGAGGAGAAAAATGATTCAGTGAATCTGTCGGGGTGTCACGTCGCTGAATTAATTGAAATAAATTATCTTCTCGACAACAGTTTCATCTTTAACGAGCATAATGTGACATGTGTCAAATTTCTCTTAAAACTGTCTCTCACTTCTAAAAGTATTTATTTATGACTAGCTGCCCCGATAGACTTTGTTTTGTCAAAATTTATAGGTAGAACGAAGTCAGATAGAAAAAAAAAAGTATTATTTTTACTATTTTTCTCTATATTTAAAATAATAATAAAATATAGTTACTGAATTGGTCAAACGGTTCTCGAGTTTAGCACTTAGCAGTATATTTTTCAATTCATTTATTAAAAAGGTATATATCGCAGAATAGAATGACAATTCTTGAACATACGGTAGTTATAACTTGAAACTTCTTATGTTTGATAAAATAATCTAATAAAGGTGAAAGTAATAAAAAGGGAAAGATTTAGTAAAGATTTTATTGCTTACGAAATTAGCAAATCGAGCTTTTTGTTACAGTGGTAAAGCCAATGTAGACTTGTGTTCATCGAAGTGTAAGTTTGCCTTGCTGTTGCTCAAACAGTTTGGTCAGGAGGCTTTTAACTTCAATGGAATATTCAAAGGTCGACTGGTAAAAATATGGTTCAATTGGAGCTACGTTCCACGCGAATTTCACTTTAATATTCAGGCGATGAAAAATACACCGTTATAAAAACCGGACAACATGAGTTTTTAGAGGTCCCGTATTTGAATATTGATGTTTGTGGAGTATAGGCCTGACATAAGCACTGTAGTTATATGTTGAACGGCCTGTGGCAAATGTACTTCTTATGGTAAATGAACTATAGGTTCCTTATTCTTGACAGGGCAAGCTGTTACGAAATTTATAACATTCATATTTTTTCACTAAATGAAATGAATGAAACTGTACTGTAAATATATTATTTAATATTGAAATATATACTTTTTAAGGTCACCAAATATGTATTCGGTTTTATTTGTAAGCAACTTAAGAATTCTATGTACAAAATCAGGACAGTTTCAGTAGAAGTAACACTTTCTTTTCTATTTAATTGCTGTTGTATTCTGTTAAAATAACTTAAATATGCTAACATTACAAAACTGGAGAGTTTGCTTGTTTGGTTGAACACGCTAATCTCAAGTAGTACTGGTTCGATTTGAAAAAATATTTCTCTGTTAGACAGCCCAATTATCGAAGAAGGCTATAGACAGTATAGACTATTTAACATCAATCAGATGCGGTTACGTGGGTCAGCTAGTCATTTATAAAACTACATAACTATTATTAATAATTTTATTACATCTTAGAATTCTAATTGCGAAGTTAATTCAGACTGGACATAAAATTATTTCGGTCTTAGAAACACCTAAAATGCCTAAAATTATTTAATATAAAACATATGTATTATTAATACAAAAATAAATGTGCCTAAAATTTAATATTAATAGAAATTCAGTATCTACTTGAGAGTGAATTCCAAGACATGTTGGGACAAAGAACACCCAGACTCATGATGTACACATTCTGCAGTTTTATTATAAGGAATACTAGATAAAAATTGATCAGAATACGTTTATACGATGTAAATAGGTTTTGTGTATAAAAAGAGTGTTAGTTTATCTTTCGAAAGCTTTACATACAAAGAAGATCAAAGTGCAGCGTTATAAATGGTAATAGAATCGGCCCTTATCAAGCCCGAACCTTACGCTGTTATCTGTAAATTCGACTATACGATAGTATAAATTCACTTACCTTTTCGGGGATCCCTTGTCCCTATCGGCTTTTCAGGCATGTTTACACTTTATATATGTTTAACGCAATGTGTCTTTAAGCTTTGTGTGAAAAACAAAGAACATAATTCTTCCTACACATTTATTATTCGGGTGAATAACTTCTGTGTCTTCATGTTCTTGTCATAAATGAGAATTCAATATTGAAATGTGTTTATGATTGATGATGTATGCGCATATCTACATTCTTTTACAAAAGTGTATTAAGGATCTTAGTAGGCCGCCATGGTGTGTGTAAGTATTTATCAGTAAGTATGATGACCACCACGCTTAGATTCTATTCATGCTTTCCATCCGGCCGAGTAGATTCACTTTGGCAGTTACATACATTTAAAAACCATTTTCAAGAGGTAGGTACCTACATTTATTTTTTTACGACAGTGTACCGAATTACATTGTTCATAATATTGGCAGGAAAAAACGAACAATCAATAGATGAATTTCGAACAATCACACTTTTATAAGATGTACCTATGACACTAACATTTTTATTAAGATGCATCTCGGAATACATATCAGTCGTATATTGACATTTGTCTTTTTGAACATTTATGCAAATATAATAGTTTTTATTTACAGTGATGCTTTAGTTAGCAGTTTTTTTAATTTATAAATAGGTATTCGGATTTTTATGATTTAAGGATAGGAGATTTCAGATTCAGCTAGTAGTACGAAATTAGAACTTGCACCTAGTTATTAAGGAAGGCTATAGGCTCTATATCATCGCGCTATGTTCAATAAAAGTGGAGCCTCGATGAAAATGTTCCGAAAACGGGGTTTTTCTTTCAGTTTGAAAGCTTACATTGCGTGCGCTGCGTAAACGGCTAAAGTTTTATAAAAACAATGTATCAATTTTTTTTATCTGCTTCGATAGACTACAAACGGAGATATGATCAGATTTATGTTAAGTAGCGGTGATAGTGTTTATTAGTCACACATTTTTGGTAATGTCAAAGTAGCGGTTCCTGAGATTAGCGTGTTCAAACAAACAAACAAATAAACAAACAAACTCTTCAGCTTTATATAGTAGTATAGATATATAAACCTATTACTGTTTTTTGTATTAAAATAGTTAAACAAAAACCTAAGAACCACTAGACTTAATAATATAAAATGTTATTGTTATAATATATCCATCACAAATAGGAACTTCTTAACCTGTTACTTTATCCACCGCCAGCACGCGATGATCTATTTTTAACATAGCTGTTGGAAATTAAAACTGCTCAAGGATACGTAATTTTTATAAAATGTCTTAATTTAAGTGGCTGACCTCATTTTTTTACCAACAATATAACAAATTATGGACCACTTAGCGATAGGCCCACTAGGGAGAAAAAGAGCATTAAGGTATAATTTATCACGCTTTCCACACCATTAAACACAAAGACTGCAAAACCGCAGCTACACGTGATAAGCTCCATGAGAGCTGGATTGTCTGCTGTGAAAAACCCTGTTTGATAGTGTAACAAGGTTTAGGTTTGGATGAATTTATGAAATAAATTTAAAATGGTTCAGTTTTTAAATATTAAGGTAATTTTCACAGAAACGTTTTATATTAATTTATTATAACCATTTTTATTAGGGTTAATTTTACATTGCTACTTTACATATATACATATAAAGAAAGCTTTTTAAGAGTAAAAACTCAAACAAAACTATTCCTCTCGCCATTAGTCACATTTCTCAGAAATCACATTTCCACGGCACTAATTATTACAGTTTCTTGTTTCTACTGACACTAAATTCCTGCTGGCTTATATTAAATTTTCCCTTTAAATTTACTGAGTTGGGGGAAGGGTGGGTCACTCTCACCTAATCCTTAGTTTTACTTACTGCAATCGAAATGAAATCGAAATTTTTTTTTTTTTCAAACATAGCACTATCCAACTTATACATTAATAAAGTCAACAACTTTACTTTAAAAAGAAAAAATAACATACCATGGGAGAGCCTCGCTTTGACATGAATGGGCCGGCTCGACCGGAGTCATAACACGGCCTCACCGGTAATAATAAATAAACCGGTGTAAAACAGCGCTTGCGCTGTGTTTCACCGCGTGAGTGAGAATACCAGAGGCCCATACCCTTTCCTGCACACCTTTCCCATCCCCCAAAAGCCGGCAACACACTTGTGACGCCTCTGGTGTTGTAGGTATCCCTGGGTGGCGGTTATCACTTACCATCAGGTGATACGTCTGCTTGCTTGCCCCCTATACTATAAAAAATCATTGTTGAACTTGGTTATTTTTCACAGGCAGTTTGGTTTCCACTGAGGTTCTTTAGACAGAAGTTTGAATTCTTACGACTTGTTCATATTCTGTAGCATTTCACAAAACTTCAAAATATTTTTACACACACGTAAGTCTAGCATCTTATCATCTTATCGAATATAATAAATTTGGATTTGAAATGGGTCTACCAAATACGATAAATAGATAATACAGCAAGATTGCAGTTACTCTTTCTAAAGCTCTCACATATTGATCGTCCTCCTGCCATACTCTGTTACCCATTTAATCTTGTAACATTGGTTTTGATACTTTTTAACATTAAAAGGTAGTCTGGAGGAGATCGCCGTGAGCGACCTCTTCCTGTACCTCTGTAAAAATTCATACTGTAGTGGTGTTCAATTAAGTTGTATAAAAACTAAATGCATTTGTATATTAAAAAATAAACACATTGTTGAGTCATGCACTCAACCGTTTGGATCACGGCGGTGAGGAGAGAGGCGCGGGGCGTGTCATCAGCCGGCGGCCGCGCGCGTCGGTAACAACGTGCATCGGTAAAGCAGTGAGCAGTTACGAGCCTTCAAGCACATACGTCAAACGCCATATATATTTTCACTTTCAAATTTGTAACGTTACGCAGACGCGACTTGTTAAAGCCCTGTTACAGTAATTAAACTCTAATTATACAGTCCACTATTTTCATTAACCAGCACCACGCGCAAACATTGGTCCTTCTACCGTCAACATCAACCAGGAGACAAGAAAAAATAAAAAAGCTGTAACAGGATTGCAAGTCGTCTTCACCTGAATTTGTAATCAAACAATTTGCAAATAGTGGCCAATTGGACGCCCTTCAAGACGTCGTTCAGTTGCAGTCGTCAAGCATAAGATCACAAAATACAAATATCAGGACTGCAGAACAGGAATAATCTTCATCGGAAGCAAATCCAGGTCTTCAGAGTGTCGTCGTGCCTTGAGATCGTTCAAGAATCTCCACGCCGCAGTCATCACCAGTGGTTTGAGCCATAAAACCGTGAGATCGTTCCAATCCTTTTTTTTTAATCTTTTCATATCCATCCCATTATTCAAATCATCCCATTATTCAAATCATCCCATCATTCATATCATCCTACTTGCTTAATCATTATCATTCTTTAATCGTTACATTAAGCTTACTTAGAATAATAATTAGTGCAAATCATTTCATTTTTGCAAGTCATTGACCTACATCAAACATACCTCCCATTTTGTTTTTCAACTGTGTGCATCTTTCATTCTCTTATTCATTTAAGTAGATAGTTGAGCATTATTTACACCATATTTCATTATATTCTATATAATTTAAATAACCTTGCTTACTTTTAAGATTATTTAGTGACTTCAAAAAACATAAAAGCCTGACCATAGTTAAGAGCAATTTAAGTGTTATTATATTGCTACCTTGTTTTTAGCAGGCTTTTGCGTTAACAACGTTTGCTTGCAATTTTTTTTTCTTCTCTTCTCTGTTCTTAAACAGGGTACTTTTCTATTCTTTTAATTTGCTGTGCTTAGAATGTCAGAGGCTAAGAGCTTGAATAAAAAACGGGCTTCTATTAAAGGGAAGCTTACTCAATTTTCAACATTTTTAAATCTTTCTAAATCCTGTGAAAAGTTAAGCGATGTGCAAATCATTGAAATCGAATACCGTCTTAATATTTTCGAAAGCTTATACGAGAAATATGACGCTTTACAGAATGAGTTAGAATCACTGGAGGAAGACCCCAGCGAGCAATTAGCAGAGCGCGAGGAATTTGAAAAGCAGTACTACGGTTTGGTGGCTACTGCGCGCCACCTGATTGCCATCGCACGAAAGCAGCATGCGGGGAAATCAATATCCGAGGTTGAATCTTTTTCTAATCACACACATACACAAAATTCTATCCGTTTACCTAAAATTGATTTACCTAAATTTTCAGGCAGTTATCATGATTGGCTAGAATTCAGGGACACATTTACCTCTATTATTCACAATAACAACAATATTGATAGCATAAACAAACTGCACTATCTTCGTGCATCCTTGAAAGGTAGTGCCGCTCTTGTCATAGATAATCTTGACTTCAGATCTGAAAACTATGACGCTGCTTGGAGGTTACTATGTGAAAGGTATGACAACAAAAGATTGCTTGTCAACAATCATGTGCAAGCTTTGTTTAAATTAAATTCTATAAATAAAGAATCAAGTAAATCCTTACGACATATTATTGACACTACGAATAAGAATCTTAGAGCCCTCTCAACACTTGATCAACCTGTTCAATATTGGGACACACTTATTATTTACATTATGGCTAGTAAGTTGGATCAGGTAACCAACCGTGAGTGGGAGGAGCACAGGAACTCTTTATCTGAAGCACCCACATTGAACATTTTTATTACCTTTTTAAGCAACAGAGCTGACCTTTTAGAAACGCTCGAGGAATCGGCTTCTTTAAAGCTAAGCAGTGCAGGTTATAATAATAACACTAGTAAATTAAATAAAAGCTTTTTAACATCCACTGAAAAACCTAAAGGTCTATTATGCCCCATTTGTCATCAAAATCACTTCATATTTTCATGTGAGAGGTTCAAGTCTTTTCCGGTTCAGGTTCGTATTGCAAGGGCACGCAGCTTCAATGTATGTCTTAACTGTCTTCGGCCAGGTCATGAGGCAGTCAGATGTAGGTTAGGACACTGTAAATATTGTAGTGAAAAGCATAACACCTTACTTCATATTGATAGTGACAGCTCGACTACACGAAATATTGCATTGTCAGCTAATCATTCCACTACATCTCGTATAATCTTACTTTCCACAGCGGTCGTGCGGGTGGTGGACTGCAAGGGTAACCATCACTCTGCTCGAATCCTGCTGGACAATGGGAGCACAGCGAACTTCATATCGGAGGACTTTGTGCGTAAGATTCATATTTCTACCTACAATACCAAGTCAAAGGTAATAGGTATTAATAGTCACTCTTCGAATTGCTCACAGGGTTGCTCAGTTTCCTTAAAATCATTTAATAGTGATTATAAAATCAACATTGAATGTTTTGTGTTACCAAAGGTGTCATCCCACATGCCTAATACCTTTGTTGATACTAGCAATATAAGTATACCAACAAACGTTCGTCTTGCAGATCCCCGGTACTATATTCCGTCTCCAATCGACATCTTAGTCGGTGCGGATATCTTCTGGGATATAATAGGCGAGAAACGTATTGTCTTAGGTAAAAGTAAACCATGCCTATTTGAGTCAAAGTTAGGTTGGCTTATTTCAGGTTCACTTCATCAAAACAACTTGAGTCCTCAATTGTGTATGCACACTGATAATTTAAATGAAGATTTGTCTCGTTTTTGGGAACTAGACTCCATAGATCCCAAGCATAAGTTTACACCAGAAGAGCGGGCTTGTGAAGAGCTGTTTGTAGAAACCACCCTCCGTAACTCTGAGGGTCGCTTTGTGGTAAATATTCCTCTCAAAGAGTCACCTAATGTCTTAGGTGATTCATATCTAATGGCTAAGCGTAGGTTCCTATCTCTCGAACGTCGCTTAGATAAAGATATACACTTTAAAGGGATGTATGTTGATTTTATGACTGAATACATACAGTTGGGACACATGTCTGAAAGTAATCAACTAGCTCTCGGTTCTACACCATCTTACTTTTTACCTCACCACGGTGTCTTAAAGGAATCGAGCTCTACCACAAAGTTACGAGTGGTTTTCGATGCATCGGCTACCACAACCTCCGGGAAGTCATTTAATGAGATACAAATGGTTGGCCCATCTTTACAAGATGATTTATTATCATTATTATTACGCTTTCGGCAACATAAAATCGTCGTAAGTGCAGACATCGAGAAGATGTATAGGCAAACTATTGTAACGGATAAACACCGTCCGTTACAACAAGTAGTTTGGAGAGCGGATAAAACACATCAGCTAAAAACTTATACATTGAATAGACTAACGTATGGGACTGCATCAGCTGCGTTCTTAGCAACTAGGTGTCTCATGCAACTGTCTAACGAGTGTTCCGATCCAGAAATAGCCTATTCAATAGCTCATGATTATTATGTGGACGATTACTTGTCAGGGAACTCGTCTATTATAGAGACAGTAAACCAGTGTCGTAAGGTCATTGCTGTTTTGCAGTCTGCCAAGCTTAAACTGCGAAAATGGCAATCAAATTCTCGTGAGGTTCTGCAGACTCTTTGCAACGATGTTAATAAGTCAGATTTTATGGACTTTTGTCGTCATGACGAAATGTCAAAAACCTTAGGACTTAACTGGAGGTGTTCAACTGATACATTTAAATTTCTTATAAACTTTACTCAAACAGAAAAGGCAACAAAACGTCAAATCTTGTCTGCCATAGCACAGATTTTTGATCCTATTGGCCTAGTTGTACCTTGCATAGTGGAGGCTAAATTGATCATGCAGCAACTTTGGTTGTCTAAATGCTCATGGGATGAGGCTATTCCCGATGAGATTCAGTGTACTTGGAGTGGATTTCAAGCTACTCTTCCTCTTCTTAATGATTTTGAAACGCCGCGGTGGATACTATGTGATTCACCGTCTTCTATTCAATTGCATGTTTTTACTGACGCATCTGAGAGAGCTTATGGAGCTTGTATTTATGTCCGCAGCGTATCAGCTTGTGGCGATGTAGGGGTTCACCTTCTCACTGCTAAGAGCAAGGTGGCTCCTATCAAACCAGTAACTATACCCCGTCTTGAGCTTTGCGCTGCATTGCTCGGTACTCGTCTATATCTTAAGGTAAGTCGATCACTTACTTTACACATAGATGAGGCCACGTTTTGGTGTGACTCTACCATCGTCTTAGGTTGGTTGTCTACATCACCGTCACAGCTAAAAGCCTTTGTTCGTCATCGAGTCTCAGAAATTCAAGAGTGTATAGGAGCGGGTCGATGGCGTTATGTACCTTCACCTGAAAACCCCGCAGACCTCGCTTCACGCGGACTTAGTGCTGACAAATTACTATCTTCCTCATTGTGGTGGTCAGGGCCACCGTTTTTACACAAAGAAGCATGCTCTTGGCCTCTCTTTCCTGAATCACATTCAGGAGAAGCGTATCTACCGGAAACTGTAACTTCTCACCATGTTAATGCCGTTGATATTGCAGAAAATTCATTTATAACTTTAAGTAAAAAATACTCTAACTTTAATAAACTACAGCGTGTAGTGGCATTTATAATAAGATTTGTAAAAAAATGTAGGAAACTCTCTGTTCAATGCGGATCGCTCACAAATGTAGAATTAACTGCTTCATTAAACCTATTACTAAAGCTAAGCCAACAAGAGTCATTCCCTGACGAATATACCTTGTTGTTTTCAAATAAACCACTACCAAGTAAAAATAAACTTTTATCACTCTCTCCATTTTTAGACAAATCATCTAATTTGATTCGCGTGGGTGGCAGATTAAGTAACTCATTTTATGATTTCGACGTTAAACATCCCATTCTTTTATCTAGCTCTCATATTATTTGCATTCTTTTGTTTAACATGTTTCACCTTCGTCTCTTACATGCCGGACCTCAGCTCTTACTTGCCACGATTAGACACCGGTACTACCCTATAGGCGGGAGAAACTTAGCCAAGAGGATCGTGCATCAATGCGTTAAATGTTGTAGAGTTAAGGCTAACACAATTCAACCTATCATGGGTAACCTCCCAGAGCAACGGTTGCATCTGGAATTCCCTTTTTTGGACACCGGGGTGGATTACGCTGGCCCTATCGTGATAGCTGACCGTAAAGGTAGAGGCTGCAGACTAATTAAATGTTTTATTTGTGTATTTGTGTGTTTAGCGACCAGAGCCGTTCACCTCGAACTTGTCTCAGACCTCACGAAGGAAGCTTTTATAGCCAGCATGAATCGGTTCATTGCTCGCCGAGGGAAGCCACGTAACGTCTTCTCTGACAATGGCACAACATTTGTAGGCGCTTTCAATGAATTGGCTGCGCTTCTTTCACAGGATTTACATTTCAGTGAAATCGATCCAGGTATCAACTTTTCCTTTATACCGGCATACACCCCACACTTTGGTGGATTGTGGGAATCTGCCGTAAAGTCCACCAAGCACCATCTTAGACGTATCTTAGGGTTAACAAACTTAACTTTCGAAGAGATGGCCACATGTTTGATACAAGTCGAAGCCATCCTAAATTCGAGACCTTTAACTCCCTTATCCAACGATCCTTCAGATCTTACTCCATTGACCCCTGCCCACTTCCTTATTGGACGTTCCTTGGTTACGCTTCCGCATCCACATATTGAGAATCACACCATAAACAACTTACAACGGTTTCGCAGAATAGAGCAGCTGAAACAACATTTTTGGACGCGCTTCTCTCATGAATACGTACTGTGGCTTCAAGAAAGAACTAAATGGCGCCATTCTTCAGGTGAACTCAGGGAAGGAGGTTTGGTCATCATCAAAGACAAGGGCTCACCTCCTCTATTGTGGCTATTAGGACGTATCGTCCGCATCCTGCCCGGTAGAGACGGCATCGCGAGGGTCGCCGACATCCGCACACGTAAGGGTGTCATTCGGCGAGCTTTTAATAACATCTGCCCTCTTCCTGTAGTAGCTGTTGAAGATACTTCAACCGGGGGAGTATGTTGAGTCATGCACTCAACCGTTTGGATCACGGCGGTGAGGAGAGAGGCGCGGGGCGTGTCATCAGCCGGCGGCCGCGCGCGTCGGTAACAACGTGCATCGGTAAAGCAGTGAGCAGTTACGAGCCTTCAAGCACATACGTCAAACGCCATATATATTTTCACTTTCAAATTTGTAACGTTACGCAGACGCGACTTGTTAAAGCCCTGTTACAGTAATTAAACTCTAATTATACAGTCCACTATTTTCATTAACCAGCACCACGCGCAAACACACATTTAATCGATAAATTAAAATGTGATACAAAGTGGTGTTATGTAAACGTGATGCAATATAAAAAATGATAAATAATAAGCAGATGTGTTCAAAATCTACCGACAAATAATATGAAAGAAGAACCCGTGCCGTGTGAAAGTTACTCATTAAAACTCGATAGCCGACAACTAAGTATCTTGCAAGATGATTAAAAGCTAGTCAACAAAATGTTGAGAAAATCTTGTTGATAATACAGACTAACTTCAAGATTTTATCTTCGATGGAACTACTATATTTAAGTAAACACACAGCCCGCGTACTTAATCTTGATTGCTTTGAATGTCAGTTCAATCAGAATGTAATACTTAAGAGCACGGTCCAATGCTTACTAGTAAAAAAGTAATAGTAATCTTTTTTCAAACTGCCACTATATTTTTTTTCATTAGCCTGAATTTGCCGATATTTCTGTAGGATAAACATCGTTTTTGAATAGCACGAAGCGAAATGATGTTACAAATATAACAATCAATGTAATGGCCAATTTAATATTACGTCAAATCAATTTTTTAAGAACCTACACCCCTAACAACGAACTGCTTTTCAGTAATCATAAAGATCAATTCACTTAAAGAAGAAAGAATTAAAGATTTTATTGCAATAGATATTGCAATAAAATCTTTAATTTTTTCTAAGAAAATAATCAACTAAGGAACCATGGCCTTGAAATGAAAGCTACTGGGGTATTTAGTAGTGAAAATTTGTTGTTAAACAAGGTCATAAATATTATATCCATTACCGTTTTCCATAAAAGATAAACATTTACAGAACGAAATATCGGTAAATGTTAATTATGGGCGCCGATTCTCGGCATGAAATACTCCTTAATTACACATTACCATTCAAGGTTCGGAGACATGGAGCAGAAGCGTGGTAAGACCATTCTTCAAAAAAGGAGATAAAAGTCTACTGAAGAACTACCGCCCAATATCACTCCAGAGTCATGTGTTCAAGTTGTTTTTGAGGGTCATTTCAAACGTCTTGCTAAAAAAGTTGATGACTTTCAGCCCGTGGAGCAGGCTGGGTTTCGAAAGGGCTTCAGCAACGTGGACCACATACATACATTAAGGCAAATTATTCAGAAGACAGAGGAATACAATCAACCTCTCTGCCTAGCGTATGTGTACTACGACAAAGCCTTCAACACCATCGAGACCTGGGCTGTTCTGGAATCCATGCAGAGGTGCCTTGTCGACTGCCGATATATCCAACTGCTGAGATGTCTGTACGAAGCCGAAAAAATAGCCGTCAAAGTACGAAAACATAGCACAAGACCAATTTCTTTGCATCGTGGGGTTAGACAAGGAGAGATAATTTCTTCAAAACTGTTAACCTATGCATTGGAAGATGTCTTCAAAACACTCGATTAAAACGGACGGGTAATCAACATTAACGATCAATACATCTCACACTTGCAATTTCCAGACGATATTGTGGCAAAGTCTTTGCTAGATATTCAGGAAATGCTGAACAGTTTTGATGATTCTTCGAGACAAGTGGGACTCCGGATGAACATTGACAAGAATAAAGTCAGCATAATATGCAAGTGCCTCCGAGTGCCATGGCCGTTAATGGCATTATTATGGAGGTTGTGCAAGAATACGTCTATCTTGGCCAAACTATCCAACTCGGCTGGCACAACTTCGATCGAGAGGCCGATAGAAGAATTCATCTAGGCTGGGCAGCGTATGGGAAGCTTCGTCATACCGTCGAGTCGTCAATCCCTCGATCACTACTCGTAATGACGTATGGAGCCGAGACGTGGACACTCACCTTTGGACTGACCCTAAGTTCGAGGTCACTCAGCGTACAATGAAGCGTGCGATGCTAGATGTTTCTTTACTAGATACAATTCGTAACGAGACAATCCGAAAAATAGCTGGAGTAACCGATATCGCACGCATGATCAGCACGCTGAAGTGGAAGTGGGCCGGTCACGACTCTGGGCGGACTGACAGTCGCTGAAGCCAACAAGTGTTACAGTGTGTAAAGTTATTGGTACATGAGTGAAACCAGAGGTGTAGATAGAGAATGATTTATTCAGTTCACCTTTTACTAAATCTAGTTACAGATATCCGTGACCGTGATCTCGTCTTTATTGATTACCCACATTATATAATTATTCAAAT
Organism: Spilosoma lubricipeda; assembly: GCA_905220595.1. Lineage (NCBI taxonomy): Eukaryota > Metazoa > Arthropoda > Insecta > Lepidoptera > Erebidae > Spilosoma > Spilosoma lubricipeda. Next base: position 8,056,632 of record HG992285.1, on the reverse strand, counting down.
CATGCAAACATATGACAGAGTGGAGACGACAATTAGGCAAAACTACTGTAGGACTACTTAATAGATTGCCGACTTAAAGAAAATGGCTGGCAATAAATTAATCCGGACTGCCCAAGTTGGCGCTCTTTGGGGGTGGCCTTCGTTCAGTAGTGGACGGCATCAGGCTGAGAGAGAATTCAAGGTTGAATAGTTCAGTGAAAAAATTAAAATAAATGATTTGTGAAGTTATGAAGTATTGAAACAACTACATTATCTATGCCGTCAGAGATACCCGTTTTTCTAAAAAATAAAAATAAATGCGTAATCTTTCTGTTTTTTTTCTTTGCAAATAAAAATTAATTTTGCTAGATTTTACGCCATATATTTTATTTATTGTTTGTTTAAAATATATATATAAACATTTGTATTAAAAAAATATTGAGATAAAATAAAAATATAAAGCCAGTATATGCAGTACCAGCTTTTAATACGCATTTTTAAGGCGCTAAGTTGAATAACCGCAAAGAGCCTCACAAAGTGCAAAAAAGCTCTCTGTCTTACTTCAGCATGACGGGTATACGGTGTCCCAAAGGGTATAAAACCATGCAGATGATACTACAGCATAGCTCAAGTCCATTATAAAAATAATCCCTGAGCTCCTTTGGAAGACAAAGTATATTTTATTCAAAGAAAGATCGTGGCCCAGGTACGTTATTTAAGCGACGATTTTTATCAAAAATATTGAAATGGAGAAATAAAAGAAAAACCTTTTCAAAGGTTTGTTATGATAAATTGGAAGAAATAAAAAAAGGCTTAGGTTGAATGTACCAAATGGTTTCGTCGTTTAAATGAAAGCAAAATTTGAATAATTCAACTTACAGGGTATTTCTTCTCCGAAGAAAATATAAACTGTCGATATTTATTTCGAAAATTATTTGCTATACACAGCTGGGTCTTATAGTAACAAAAAAATATTCACCTTGTCAAATTTAAAAGGACAGAAAATGAATATCGTGTTAGTTTAGGCAGTAAAATGTCTGGCGCTTGTACCCATTCATCATTTACCAGAGGAGTAGGTTGAGAAAAAAATATTTGAAAGTGACTTTGTCCGTCTGTCTGTTACGCTTTCGTGACTAAACCACAGCACCGATTTCAATGGAATTGGATATGAAGTTTAATTCGTGAGGAAGAATATAGGCTACTATTTATCGACATACATGCGGGCGGTGATACGAGCAAAAGCTATTTTTATATATGAAAGGAAATAAAAACATTGTAGTCAGTTTTGTAGGTCAGAATTTAGGTTTTATTCAAATATCATTAAATGTTATTCAAACTCATATAAAACCCGAGATATTTTTTATTAGTATGGGTTTGCCAAAACACATGAAGTACATAATGAAAGTATGTTTTTTCCTAGTCGTACAATATTTAAACCTAAAGTATTATTGCCTCAGCTTCGAGCCAGTTTTAGTGCCGATTTATTTGTTGGTAACTAAACTTGGAAATTTGCCAATTAAAAGGAAACAATATTTTTTGTAGCCTTTTAAGCTGGCCGTACTAAAGGCCTGATAAGTGATGGCTAAGTTTCTTTCTTTACAGCGATTTTGATAAAAATTTTGATACCTGTAATCAGGGGCTATGTCCAGGGTCATTAGATGACGTCACACCTGTCTCACTATAGAATGAAAGGGTGTTGTTTAAGGTCGTCAGTATAAAGTTGAGAACATAAAATAAAAAAACATCAAATCAACATCATCATCGTCACCAGCTTTTAATAGTACACTGCTGGACGTAAGCCTCTCCCGCAAAAGGAGGTTTATACCTACTATACCACACTGGACAGACGACTTGGTATTGGGTTTGTTTCAAGCTAAACCCTATACCTATACTAGCTGCCCCGGCAAACGTCGTTTTGCCATAAATTTTTTTTAAGGAAGGGTTACCCTTACCATTTAGGGGGATGAAAAATAGATGTTGGCCGATTCTCAGATCTACTCAATATGCTCACAAAGTTTCATGAGAATCGGTCAAGCCGTTTCGGAGGAGTATGGCAACGAAAACTGTGGCACAAGAATTTTATATATTAGATATATTTGTCTGTTGACAAATACTATTAATAAAAGAACATAAGTTTCGGAATGATTTCTGAACTCCTAAAGAATAGTCGACTATACACAAACAATCGAAAGAGGGAATTCAATAGAAGAATGTCTAAAAATGAATGTAGGCTCATTCTGTAGGTACATAGTTTTACTAAGTATATTTCTCTATCGCATCAGTGACTACGCTATGAGGTGATAAATTAATTATGAACGGGTTCATTTCAGAAGAAGATTTAACTATTTTGGTATTGAATAAAGTTCCTCCAAATAGTAAAAATTTGTTATTTTATTTCAGAAACAATTTTGTTTTCAAAAGACTCCCTAAATGTTAGTGATCGACCGCCTTGATAGTTCCACTATTCGCAATACTATAATAATAAGTAGATATGTCATAATTATTATATCTGTGTATTTTTATTACACTACACTTCCCCTTACAAATTATTAGACGAATTTATGTGGTAGATCATGCGACCCCATCGAAAAACCGGGTCAGCCGTCTAATCACCATCGCTATGAACTTTACATAATAGATACACAAAGTCCTCTTCACCATATCCATTGTTTCATAAAAGGCTAATGGCCGAGAGTCCGGCGTTATTCAAGTGTCAAGAAGATGAATGTCACGTTATTTATGAGGTTGGAAAAAAGGCTTATTTTGATACCTGGCTTTGGCTTTAGCTGGGTTGCATGACTATATATAATGCTGTGCTTTTCACGGTAATCCATGTTTTGTTATCACGATTACATTTTGTTTCGTGACACGAAGTGGCTATTAACATTGTTGATGGGCGCATATGGGCTCAATGATATTGAAATATTGGGGATGTTTATTAATGTAGTCATATTTGTATAACATGTCATTTTAAAATTCATTGTAGCTAATATTTTTTAGGATTACCAATATCTTCTAATACGTTTTTTCAGTTGCATAATGATCAGAAGTAAAAAATGTAGAAATGATCTTTGTTAAACGACGCACGATTCTATATTTTAACTTCTTATTAAACACACATAGCATTAGCTCATGAAAACTACTTAGGTAACAAATACTACAGTAAAGTTAACATTAATGCCAGGGAGGCGCATAGGAGTAAAAACCAAACGCGACAGGATGGTATGAATTTCCTTTCTGCGAGAAAAATGCTTCCACACTCTTTGCATATTGAGACCGCTTGTCGTTGGATGGTGTACGACTATTGTAATTCCTAAGAATATTGTGCCTTTTATCCTGGATTTTCTAACACAGAGACACTGTCATGACATGCAATAAATAATGGTATAGGTTCAATTCCGACACAATTATTGCCGCTTTGCTGATTGCTTAATGCTGACTGTAATAACATTTTTCCTACCTCTCTCGTAACTCGACACATGGTGAAAGTTAGAATGCTTTCCTTGTATAATTTATTTAATTATTCTTTTCAATGGAAATAAAAAGTGTCTAAGTAAAGATATTTTTCAAGGAGAACAAATTACCATAAGCAGAAAGAAACTTTTAATTAAATTGCTGGAAGTTATTGCACGGTAAATATGAACATAATGACTAATGATTGAATTAAAGAATAATTTATAATGTACGGATAAAATTTGTTAACTTTTCTCCCATTTATTTGGAGTAATTTTATAGTGTGAGTATAAATTTTAAGTCATCCGTCAATTAAAAACTTTTCAAAGGTTGTAAATGGAAATGTTGCTGTTGTGGTTTTACTATGATCACAATAAAATTACTTGATTATATTATTATTATTGGATACGGGTATTCATAAAAAAATAGTGTTCCAACACGCTGGATGCACACATATATAAATGTACCCCATATTTTCGATATTATCATCATCATGTTATTATTTCATAAAAAAAACACGTATGTGCATCTATAGCGTTGTTGGAACACAATTTTTTTATGAATACCCGCGTTTGCAGAAAACACTCGAGAGAATAAATCAGCTTATTTAACTGTTGATTTGACTGAAAGTTTTAGTATCATTACAGATCAACTGATTGTTACGTATCAATTCACCCAAGATACAGATCAAATTAATAAATATAAACTATTTTTTTATAGTTTTACAATTAGCAATAACAGACGCTCGATTCAATGGCTGCATAATAATACAGTGGGACATAATGGCTTGTTGATAAGGAATTAACTGAATTCCTCATCAACAATTCATAATGTCCCATTTCTAGGCTCGGGTCTTCTCTCAGGATTAAGGCCATACGTCCCCACGCTGGCCGGGTGCGGGTTGAGAACTGGCAGTACAACATTGTGGCTACGGAACCTTGCCGTTGTATGTTTTTAAGCCGCCCAAAAGCCTCCAACTGAGTTTCTCGACTGTTGTCCTATGATAACAACCGGGACCGACTGCCTAACTTGACAGTGATCCGAATCACGGAGACGCTCATGATATTGTGCCACTAGTGGTCACCCATTAAGGTACTGGCCGTGACGTCATTGCTTACCCTCGGTAATTGTTTCGAATCACCAAGTGCAACTAGAATATGAGCATCTCCTTTTTAATTCCTATATTTTTTTCGTTCTTGGTTATAAATACTACAAATAGATTATATTAATAATAAGATAAAAGCTAATTAGACAATAATTTTAAATGTTACCTATTTATACTTTTTTAGTTATTATTGACTCATTTAGGTCGTTCAACCTTCTTATGTTTACGTATACTTCAAGAATAGCTGGCCTGTGTGGGACCACACAAGGGACCTTTATCAAAGGGTGAAGTGGCCTTCTACAATGGCTGCAGATAGTGTTCACTTAACCTTTCAACTACAATATGTTCTTATAACATATGAATACCACTCATAAATGATTTACTCGAAGTTTTATTATTCACAAGTAAAAAAATTGAAGTAAGCACAATTATCATGATTTCGTACTCTTTAAATAAGTCGAATTATTTTTTGAATAGTCAGAATATTTACAGACCTTGTAACATGCAGTAGTACAATATTGCATTTTGCCTGTTTATACGTAAGGAAAGTTAGATATAAATGAACAAACAATTACATAGATTTTTAAGCAAGTCGAGAACATTATATATGTGCTAATAAACAATAAAACTATAAGAGTTACTTACAGTATTTTATTACAACGATTTTTTGATTTTATGTAACAGACAAAAACAGCAACCCGTAGTATTAAGTAAAAATAAGGTCAAAAATACTAAATTAACTTTTTACTAACTTCTGTTCCAGTTGACGCAATATATCCGCCCTTGAACTTCTTAATGACATCAGCAAGAATAACCTAGTCCTATTCACCGTCATTAAGCCTTCACAAATACATTTTATTGGACTTTTTTCCAAGATCCGCTGTGAAATAATAAACCTAATGAAAACTACTACACTTACTACAAAGATCATAAAATTGTAATATTTTAACTAAAAGTGGACACAGTTCGACCTTGCTGAAAACAAATTGGGCTTTTGACCGCCAAATGAAAATAAACATAATGTGATATGAATCAATAACCCATTAGCGTTAAATTAGGCACATGTCAAACACGTTACGACCCTGTTTGCTAAACTTAATTTCAGAAACACCTGAATTAATAATTTTGTGTTTTGTTGATAACAAAGTTACCTGTGATTGGAGTACCATACGAAAAAATAGTCACATGTATTTTAGGTGTACATTTAGACATCATAGAGCAATGAGTATATATTGTGATTCTATATATGATATCCATTATAATAATATACGTGAGAGTAGGAGGAACTAGAGGAATATCTCCTGATGATTTGCAGGACCTATAGTATGCTCAACCAAATAGCTGTCCGCCGGTAGTCACTGACGTGAAAACATGGCTGCGTGTTTATTTTTCTTAAAACTGCTACACACGGTGTTATGTTGCAACATGGATTATCTGCCAACTTTCTGTCGCAAAACATATAAGTAAATATTTTAGTTTTCATCATGTTTTTAAATATGTACTCTTATTTTTTCTAGAGACTCGAGAATGTAACTTGTACACATACTATTAATTTTCATTTATTATATCAATCCGAATTTTAATATTATTTTACTACGTTATCAAATTGTAACTATGTGCTATTATACTCGTATATATACATGTGATTTTATTAAGATTACTAGTGCCTTTTAAGTTTTGTCGTTTGAAGAAAAAAACACAAACAGAACCTTATAGTAGTTTTTATTGCTTTTCAAAGTATTCACCACGTGGCTTAATACACTTTTCCATTCGCTCAAACCAGTTATTATAACATTTATTCCACTCTAAAGTGAGGGTGTTCAAAATGGCTCACTTAAAAGCGTCGACTGCTTCTTCATAGGACTGGAACCTTTGACCACGAAGACTTTTCTCAATTTTAGGAAATGTGAAGAAATCGTTAGGGCTTAGATCAGGACTGTGTGCAGGATGGTCAAGAATGTCTACTTTTTTCTGTTTCAAATACTCAATCGTTTGACGCCACAAACCCCGGCGGGGTTTCCTAGAGGGTTGCCAAACGTAAAAAAAACAGAATAAGATCAACTATAGTTAACAGAACTTTACTCAATCTATTTAAAATCGTTTGTAAGTCTATTTCTACTCATTCGATTTGGCATTCAAAATCGTACTTAAAACAACTTTAGTCTGATCAGTGTTAGTTTTTCTAGTTAATTTGTAGGTAATGGTGGTACAAGTATAAGAATTCATATCGAAAATACTCTCCAGATATCTTACGATCAGTCGTTAGTTTTGTTGGCACGAAAGCTTTTGCGGTGGCTATACACATAAAGCTCAACCCGAGCTGCTGCCGTCCTACCGCCGAGCAGCTACCGTTAACATCATTACACTTTAAAGCCGGAATAAATCTTGCAGAGCACTGTTACGGTGATTCGAGAATAATATATATAAGTCAGCTATCTAGATCTCACCGAAGACCAACTAAATAAACTTGAGCGACTCCAAAACCTTTGCATTAGATTCATATTTGGATTACGCAAATATGACCATATCTCAGAGTTTCGTTCTAAGCTCAAGTGGCTCCCAATACGCTTTCGCCGGAATGCTCATATTCTTTTTCTTTTATACGCTATTCTGTTTCTTCCTCACACTCCCTCTTACCTGAAAGAACGCTTTCAGTTCTTACACAACACTCATTGTAGGGACCTGAGATCAGCAGAGAATTTGAAACTTAAAATGCCTAAACATTCTACCCGGTTTACAGACAAATCCTTCACTGTGCAAGCAGTGAGACTCTGGAACAATTTACCTGAAACAATCCGTCGCGCTAAAACCTTGCATGTTTTCAAAAAGCTAGTGAAGGATTATTATTTGTCATTATAATTTATTGTTATTTATTTTAGTCTATTTATATATGTATATGTATGTGTTTGTGTATGTATGTATATATGTGTATGTTTATATGAGTATGTTTACATGTGTAATGAGAGTAGATGTGTGTATATGTATGAAAGTTGAATATTTTGAATCTGGTGATTGTTTTTATCATTCACATACTAAGTTTAAGATTTGTGCACTCTACTACTGCTACCCTAATTAATGTCACTTATCATAATTTCCGTACTAAGGTTGTCTGTAAGAGATCGCCATGAGCGATAAGACCGCCAATTGTCACATTTCTAAATTGCAACACTTTTCTTTTTTTTTTTTTCTTTTTCTATATATGTAATGATGTGTGTACAATAAAGATCAATAAATAAATAAATAAATATATAAGTAAGCTAGCTCAAAACAAGCAAATAACGAACATAAAAAGAATGAATATTTCATACTGCAGCAACACTGCAATACTTCTTTATATGTTTTGTCTCAAGAGCCTGTTAACATGGTTTTGAAAATTTGTTTATCGACTTCCGTGTTTGAGGCACAAGCTTAGACAATATTTTCAATTTATGTTTTTGAATTTAAGTTTAAAATGTCAATTTAATATATCAAAAACAATCGAATCTAAGAATAACAAAAAAAAAAATTATAAAAACCGGAAACATCGTTAGTTCATCATTCATTTCATAAATTGAATCTTCCAACAAACATTAAGATAAATCCGCGAAAAAACGATATTTTGATACAGTTATCGAAAAAGCGAAATAGGAAAATATCTTCGTCACAAAGCCTTTTCGCTTTTCGATCAGTATCGACATGACGCAATTTATCTTTGTGACTGTACTTTATCGACAATAAGTATGTGCCTATATGAGATTGTATTAGGTTTTTTTATGGTTCCGTCGAAATGGAAGCCCTATTTACGAAGCTCTCGACCATCAGACAAAGAGACAATTTTTTCCGTATGCCGGGACGGATATTTGGAACTGATTGAGTTACGAATTACCTATACTACACGTACTGCCATTTCATTCCCTACTCAATGTTTTTACTTATTCTATGAAGATTCTGTACGGTAATGTGTACTGGTTCTAATAAACTTCTTTGCCATTCTTAATTACTATTATACTGGTCAGTCAGTAATGTAATTTAGTGTTCACGTATTAGAAGTTAGTTTTGTTTGTAACAATGTAAATTATCTAAACTTAACGGAGCATTTTTAGAGACACTTTGACAGCCTTTTAGATTTTAAATATAGCATCGTTGAATTTTCATAACATCGTTCAAAGATCAAAACGTATTTTGTTCAAACATTTCTGAACGTCTTTCAAAAATCTTGTTCTTTGTTCAACGTTGTTTGGCTGAGGATTTAAAATAATTTCACCTTTGTTGTTTTATGATTGGTAAGTGTTTAACATTTTTGATTCAAAAGTTTTCTTTTACATTAAAAATGTAATTTTTAAATTATGTAAGGCTAAAATAGGTATTTATACATAGATGTGCAGTTTGAACATGTAATAAAATACATTAGAACTAGTAACGCTTAAAAGTAGATTTTTTTACTTACAATATAGTTCTTTGAAAGTGGTTCTATATTTTCTAGCAGATATCTACGAAAAATACTTAAAACTATTTCATTTTACCAGACTAAATAGTAAAATGTTAGCTGCCTAATTTTTAGTTAGAACAGTTACTTAGCAACCATAATCTATTTAAATTTGATTACATGTAAAAATATCACAACATTTGAAATACTTAACTAAAAGCCTTAACTTTTTTAATAATACTAAAAATAATGAGTTACGAGCACTTGAATATCAATGTACTTGATAAGTATCCAGTATCAAGAAAATTTGAGTTTTCAATTTGAAATTGCGTTGCGATATACTTAAAAGTAATGTTTCAAAGAGAAGACTACACAGACAGAGAAGGTTACATAAGTTAAAATTGATTTTCTTTGAGAGACAATTTATTTTATTTATTTTTCAACTTAGTTACAAATACTGCTTTAGAAGCTTAATTATTTCATAGTTCTTAGAAAAAAAATGTGAGGTGATTGGAAAGACATACTATCGATAGAAATTAATTATGTATTAAAATTTTCGTAGCAATAACGCTCAAGAACGCTTGTTTTTATTAAAAAAATATTTACAACAAGACCGTTAGTAAGTAATAAAAACATTTTAAATACTTTTCTAGAATATGTTTCCATACATTAAAGAGGCTTATGAAACCTGCGAACAAATTTATGCAAACTTACCCAGGATTATAGTATTCAAATAACGAAACAAGTATTAATCCTGTCCGAAACTGAAAGTCTTGCTATGCATATTCAGATAGTCAATAAGCCCATCCTAGATAAATAGGATAGAGGCATGCGTTGCCTATCCTTCAACCGTTATGATGAAGTGATCGTATACGGCCAACTCATACAATATTCATGGGCCGAGAATGCGGCAATTTACACGACATGTCCTGTGCTCTACAAACAACACGCAGATGTATCTTAAGTTGAGCCTCAGGACAACATGTTAGTGATCCTTTATGTACACTAGTTACAATGGGGTTATGATGAACTTGCGTATAGCGTAAGGGTTTAGCAAAGACTTATGCGGGTGTAGGTTTAGAGGTTACATTAGCTTCAACATTTTACAATAAAAATTTTGCTACAAACTGAAAATAATTAAGTATGTTGTACAATATTTAACACACATTTTTACTAATCTATATCAATATCTATCAGTCCTTCACGATTTTGCGTCTTTTTTCAATCAAGCTCAGCTCCTATCGGTTTACACATGGTGTTAACTATTCTATATTAGGTACTCCATGACACATATAAAAAAGTGAAAATCGATAAGATAGTTTTGAAGTTCATTGTGATCAATACTGTGACACGAATACTGTATAGGTAAATATTGATTGTGAAGCTGAACAGCTTGTTTATTTGTTGAAAGATCTCATGATCTACTTATTCAAATTGATAAAATCTTTAAATATTGGACAGGCATTTATTGAAAAAGGCAATAGCCACAGTACAAACTGCAGTTACAAATTCAGTCTATAATGTTTAAAATCTTTATTAAAATGTACTTGTGAAGAGTTGGTGGCCACTCTATGTTGTTGCTTAAATCGTGAATTTCACACATTTGTTTTTGTTTCAAATGAATATTGTTAAGTGTCCTCTGGCTAGATACAAGTTGCGCTGGTATCAAAACAATCTAAGAGAGCTGTAGTGTAATCCGATCATGTAAATTTTGATAAGCAACGAAGTTATTCTAAAGTGTTAACCCTCTAGCTAGGCTAGTAACGTAAATATGTCAAACACTTAACAATTAAAAAAATAATGATAAAGACTATTTGGAAAAGTGTTCTTAGATTCTTTGTGCTGCAAAAATTAAATTAAAATGACAAAAAAAGGTAAATAAGGACTACCTTGTGGTGCTGTGGTCAACGTATGCGACTGCCGATTAAGACGTCTTGGGCTTGATTCCCGGGTCGGGCTAAAAGTGTTGTTGGATTTTTTTTACAAGAAATTCTTAATAACAAGCCTGGATTTTGGAAATTGGTGGTATAATGCCCGTGTCTTGGACAACACGTTAAGCCGTTAGTTTCGATCGTCATGAATATCTATGGCAATCATTATTGGGATTTCAGTGCCTTCAAATACACTGACAACTAGTTGTAACCTTTGAATTTAATTCGCCCTCAGCCTCGTCCAAAGCCAGGCGCTCCGTGAAAAAAACTAATATTTAGGTAAAACCGGTTGAACTAGTAGCCAACCTAAATAATATTAATAAAATTAAAAGCCAAAAATAAAACCAAAAAAAGGTAATACAGTCATAGAAAAGTTTTGTAATCAAAAATTTTTAATTAATCATAAAAAGTTAATGTTATTTCTACAAATACCTATATATTATTTTATGAAGTCATTCAAACTTCTTGTTTAATACTCTTTGTTGTCATATCCCATAAATATTAATAGGTATAAAAACTTTTTTGGTAGGGAAACAATGTCCTTTATTACATAGGTAGAATATGGAATAGATGTGCTGTTATTTGAAAAGTGATCACTATGATGTAATTGCATAGCGAATTACTGAACTTTTGACATCATTACAGTAAACATTTGACTAATTGAAATTGTAAACTTTCTGCTGTGTCCGTTGTCTTCGTAACACAATACTCGTATTCTAATGGGGTTTTTAACTGGTATACTGCGTTAATTGTTTTCTTGTAGTAGATGATTTAACCTACGAAGCCCTGAAAATATGTTTGGATAAGCTCATATCTTGTATAAGTTTTCATGATATGTGTAGATTCTTTTCCAACAATTTTATGAAATAATTTAAAACAAAAGAATATAGGCATATTCTTTTGTTTTTGTTATCGACATCACAAATGATGAGCAAGGTCCTATATACTCGTCATACTTGCGTGTCATGGTTTAAAATCAAACTCAAATGTTGTTGATAATGTAGACCAACAAAAACGATAATGTAATATATATCATTCCATTCCGAAAATTGTATATCACTTTTTTTATGTATATATTTATAATAGAAGACTCTTTTATTTCCTTTCATAAAGCTGGTTATTTCACAAGAGCACTCGACCCCGGCGACCGTACTTGAACAGAAAATCAATATGTCTCTCAAGAACTAACACGGTACATAATTCTTAGTAATAAACCGGTACGATTCCGTTAAGCTTCAAATATTCCACGTGAACCTTTGACTGAATCAATAACATATAAAATGTAACAAAATATTAAACCCAGTTCCAAAATATATAGCACATTAGTCCAACATCCGGAAAAAATCCTCTAACTTAGCTAATAAAGATTTATAGTTGCGATAAAAATTTTCATAGCAGTGAGTTGGCCGTAAATAATTCGTGGCATACCTGCGAATGCTGATTTGACATGGGTCAGGGCCTCGAACGCGAGCCGTGCAATATTTCATTTCTTCCGACTCGAATCACAAGTCTAACCACGGTGCAAATTGAAATTCTGTTTGGACTTCGCACTTCTTATTTGAAATTGTATCATCATCAAATCCAACGTGGGTCTGTACGAGTATATAAGACTATTTAGATTATTATACATTACTAGTTTGATATATTATATTGGTTTTTCATGCATACATCAATAGTAGACACTATTCATTTATGTTGACTACTTGTGTAACTTGTTATTGCTGGAAATCTAAAAATTCACCTATACTCTTTTTTTAATATGTAAGTAAAATCGTTTAAAAATCATGTAATTGTTGTTCATTCCGCTACTTATGATAATGTATTCTTTATTATATTCTACATAAATTTTGTGTTCGTAAACAGAGAGAGCTCATTAAAAATGTGTCAAAAAACATAAAAGCAGTAATTATATATATAAGCAGTAAATAATGGCAACGTCAAGGATAAAATTATTCCTATCGATGAAATTAATAAAATTGTCTATATTATTGTGAAAGTGACTTCCCAAAGCTGATTACATCAATTAAAACAGGAAACCTTCCAAGCTCTACCTTAAATTATTTACCAACTGTACTTTGTTAAAAATCAATCTTTTAACGGAACCACGAGGGACATTATAAATATTAATCTTGTTAAGAAAAGACCACGAGAAAGTATTTTTTTAATAGAAATAAAATTTTGAAACTCAATTTCTTTTCAGACGTAGCGTTTTCATGATATAAATAGGCAAATCAAAAAGTCAATAGTGACGGTAAGACTCAACTCTTTCGATAACAAAAAGTAAATATAACATGTTATTCACATATCAATCATTTTCCGAGTTTATTTTTATGTTACCCAGTTAAACTTTTATTCTTGGAACTCTTGAAACATCAAGAAAATTTCATTGGGATATTTTGTACTGTTTTTTTTAATCGTTCTAACGGAAAGGCAAATTCCAAACATTTTATTTTCACTTTCGGCTTTGTGTGTCAACTAATATTCTTCTCTATTCAATGGTTAATGAGAAACGTTAGGTTTGCCTAAAATAAGTCGAAAAAACAGTTTTTCTTTCTTGCCATCATTCTAATATTTTAAAAACCCTGTTACAATACACATTAGAGCTATTTTTGAGTGAAATGAAAATTAAGGTAAAAACGTTAAGGATAAAAATGTTTTATGTGTAATTAAAACTATTAAATTTTAACGCTCCTCTTTTTTGGATTCTTGGTTATCTCTTTTTTTTCAAACAATAAAGAACTTTGCTACCTGGGATTAGGTTTTATATTAGGCCAAATGATCATTATAAAACCGGCAAAAACAAAGCGCTCTCATTCGGCTGTTTGTCCAACACTCATTAATTTAACCGAGCGGTCAACCCCAGAATATCCTGAGCTATTAACTACCAAACGGGTATACAATAAATTGAGACTTTTCATATATAAATCAGGGGTTGAAGCGTGTCGCAGAAGGTCTGTAGATAAACCGGATGGTATAAGTGTAAAGGAGGGTTATACAGAAACATCTGGATTGCGCTGTCGCGAACTCAGCCACATTACAAACGGTTTTATGTGAGGGCCACGCAAATGTCGTTTTAATACTGTGAGCTTTCTTGAAAACCTACACAGAATAAAAAGGACATTTTGGATAAATAGAATATCTTAAAGTTCTGTGTAGTTAAGCTTCAGATTTTCATTGTCTAGATTTATAGAAAACGCAATAGTAAGATTTATGAAATTCACCAGATGTATGCTGTAGATTTATTACTTTTTTTGCATAAAATATGAAAAAGGGAAAGAAGAATGTGGACCTAGATTTTTTTAACACGCTTTTATTACCTTTACCTAAGCTTCACTTATGTAATCACGACTTTAAAATCATGTTTTAATAGTTTTTAAACTATATTTTGTTTCATTATTTTATTTACAAGGTGTTACAAACGTGTAGTCATACTTTACAGGCGTAAATAAAATTTCTGGATTTGAAATTTTCAATACAATAATTTCTTATTTAGAAATAACTAATTGAGTTTAATCAGAAATTCTGCTGGAACGTAAAGTTTCAAAATAATCTAAATTAAGCAAAATATATTTAAAATTGACCTGATAATTAATAATAATTATACGATGTGTTAAATTACGTTAAAAGTATGCACAATATAAAAAACATTTTCAAGATATTTAAAAAACAGTCTCAGTAAACGTTTGTCGCCTAAATATAACTCCTTTTAATCAGCAATCTACAAACAAGTCGTAAACAATTTATTAAACACAAAAAAATGTTCTAGAAAACACTCTCACATAAAATTTTTTCATTGCATTATTTCGCTGACTGCCTAAATTAAAAGTCCTCTAAATATAATTTAAGACTTCAAAGTATAAAAACACAAATGAAAATCAACTTAATGTACTTAAACTTCTCCACTACCCCAGCCATGTTTCCTTGGCTCTTAAATCCGGATATCCGCCTTCATCTGGGACCCGCTCTTTATTTGTCTTAAGGATGAATTCCACCATAATGGTAAAAGGAATTTATTATTCAAGATGGAAGTTAAACAGTGGGACTTATGAGAAGAAATATTGGCATCTAAAAAGGTAGGCAATTTATTGTCAAGTATGAAATATAGGCAAGTTTGAGGCTTACCGAGAGAGGGTACACATTCTTGATATGTATTTCAGATAGACGGTGGTATCTTGACATTCCATTAACCTTAGAGTGAAAAGCTTATGAAACATGCAGGTAATATATTAGTACTTATAACTTATGAAACATAATGATGGACTTTGAAGATTGTATAATTGTTTATTTTTAAACTTTGATCGTAGCGAAAACTTTATAAATTATCAGAGGAAATATTTAAAAACATAGCTTACACTTCATTTCAGGAATTTTTGATCACATTTAAGTAGTAATTTTGACACAAAATGTTAAACTGATTTCTAGTTTGATTCTGCTTTATTACTTATAATAGCTAGAAGCAGCAATTCTTTTATTTTCAAAATATAGTTTCTAATAGATCCTAAGCATTACTTCTCTACTAGGTAGTTAGTTTGGCTGTTCTATTACAAATGTTTAAATCAATTTACCAATAATATAAACTATTATAAATATACATATATCTAGATTTGCGACCCGGAAAACGAACAAATAATTGATAAAGTGGCCACTTATGACAGTGTAATTATCCGAGCTGTGTATTTGAATATATTTTGGCAGTTAAACGTATATACACGACTTGTTAAAGTAAAACGAATTATGAGTAAGTTATTATAGGAAAGAGAATACGTAATTGAACATGTGTGCAAACGCTTACGTCTGTAAAGGCAAAAATCTAAAGCATAATATACTCGTAAGTACATCAAGAACAAAAGAAATCCTACGAAATGGAAATCTTGTAAATTATAAATCTACCCTGAATGGGATTGAAATCTACATAATGGTTTGTGTTCAGAAAAATGTGAGTACTGAATGGAACGACAATAATATGAAACATTCAGGAAACAAAGAGGGGTTACGAATAAAAGCTTATACTGAAAATATCATAATGAAAAAAAGAACCGTAATATTACAAACTAATAATAAATCGAAATTTGACTGTAATTATACATCTGTATTTACTTTTACTTTATTACTTTCATGCTGTATTTTCCTAATGAATTATAAAGAAACTTTACACTCAGACTGTTAGGAATCATGTGGTGAAATAATTCAAATATTGCTTCTGGTAGAAGCCAATGTTAATTAAATATTTCAATATACATATTTAGGAATTTAATGCGAGAAGTTAGAAGTAGTACATTTATGATTTAATCAGATTTTTGAGATGATTATTTTCATGTCTCTGCGTTGTGACACATTAAGAATGCAGAGTGTCACTATCCTTATTCATCTCGGGGTGTCGTAAGAGGTGACTAAAGAAGTAAACTACTCAGAACAAAATTACTGCAAAGAAAACTTGGAACGAATCCTTTTTGTTGATAACCCGCGGGCCGTCAGCCGTTAGCCCGCGCATGTCTGCCCGCTTGGGTTGTTTTGTGCTGTACGAGGAGTAGCCGGCAGCGGCGAGTGCGATATCTTCTATGACATTTTGGCTTGGCGCCGACTTCAAACAGGTTTTAGGTACCTAGCACACATAATAATACTACTATTTAAATGAACAAAGAATTAGGTATAGACAACAATTTTATTGGCATAGCAATTTATGAAGAACCAGTTTATTTTAAGCTTTTTGGTATTTTTTTGGCAGGGAATTTTCGTTGGATGCTTTTTGGAAATCGATTTTTTTATATAAAATATTTTTATTTTTCCATTTATAGTGCAAGGAATCGTAGGTTATCAGTAAGTTGAACTATTTCATATAATTTATAGTACTTGCCTAAGAAAATGAGGGATACCCTCCATTTCCCAGGCATCTCATCATCAGATCCTGATATGGTGGCAATGGGACCACTTCGGAAGGATACCCTTTCGAAAACCCCTCAAATACTTGACAGTATACAACTAAAGGTCTATGGATACGTATGAAATTGTAAAAAATTATCCTCCAACTCCTAACCGTTGAGGAGTTGTACCTTACATCATCAGCTCATCATCATTAAATGATGACTACCAGACGCAAATACATAATTATTTTCAGAAAATATATGAAAAGCATTATATGTTCCTGAAAAAAATGAGAGTTTCCCTCGGTTTCCCTAGAATGCCATCATCTGATCCTAGTTTCCTTGTCATGGTACCATCGTAGGGACATTTCCTTTCCACCAAAAGAAGAATCATCAAAATCGGTTAATAAACGACGAATTCGCGCATAACGCGAACACACATAAAAAAATAATAGTAATATATAAATATACGGTCGAATTGAGAAACCTCCTTTTTTTTGAAGTCGGTAAAAAGAGTGGCAATGAGTTTATTTGCCAGTATTCTTCTCATGAGGCTCTACGCATTTTGGAAACTGGAAGTTATAGATAGTAGGCAGTAGGTTTTGGTGTTTTCATATTTAAATAATTAATGTGTTTTCATCTAATTTACCTTGACAGCGCATTCCAGCGCATGCTGTGGTGTCGATCTATGATTTTTAACAGTAGCTTTAATTTAACGTTCTTATGTCACTTACTGTCTTAATTGAAAAAAATATTCTTAAATTTGAATTTATCAGATAATATTATACATCATTATGTTGAATATAGGTAAATGGTAATGTTATTTACATTGCCCATTTACACCACATTACATTTCGCTAAAATAACTTTGTATATATATATTATATTTAACACTGAGTTTAACAGTTACTCAAGTTGTCAAAACAAAGGTTGACAAAGGTACTACTCGTATTATCTAGAAAAGATCGCTGTGAATGATAATATTGTCAACTGTAATATCATAAGTCATTTCATTGCCGTTTTTGTATATCTTCTTTCATAATTGTAAGAATGCTAAAAAGTTGAGAAATAGTAAAGGAAAAATTAATGGACTTGATGGACTCCTAATAAGGAAGATAATAAATGTAATTACGTAAGTACACGAAACATTGTATTATGTTGAAGATAATATAAGCTCAATTAAATAACTTTGAAAATATTTACTACAAAAAGTTACTACGTAGAATTAGCTATCAAGGTGTTCCGCTTTTTTCCCGCATGCAATCAGAATTTTTTTTTTTGGATTTATCCGGTTAGTCCACGTGGGTCCTCGGATGCCCATTATGACGATATGTTGTGTCATTTACACCTAAACTTCAGTTTACTGTCCCAAACTGTTTTTTTAGGCATATTTTACATACTTGCAAATTCTATATCACCTTGTTTATATCACCTGTACTATTGTTGTCATTATATAAGCCAGTAAACTTTGAATGAAATAAAGTTCCTCTACTTAAATATGTTTACTAAAATTCTAAAGTAACTACCAAAAAGTATACCTTTTCGTAGTTAAAACACGCTAAGTGCTAAGTTGTAACTCTTTTTGGATACAAATTTCCCTAAAAATGTACATTATTCGTACATGTTTATCGGTATACAATATGTTATTTCCAATTTTCTATGAATGGATGATTTCTTTTTAAACAGTATTTGTTGTAATAACGAAAAAAACGTACTTTATTTTTTGATTTTGATATTTATATAACATTTAAAAAATATCATAATGAAGCATTATTAATAAAACTTCAAAGTGTACAAAAATAAAAACACGATTTTTTAATCTGTTTTATTGAAGCCCTAGAATAAAAAAGAAAAAAGCAAATCCCATTCCATTTTCACAATGTTAGTTTTGTTTTGTGAATAAAAACATAAAACAGAGACCGTCCTGATGTTAGTTTTGATAATCGATGCTGCGTCAGGTTATTTTTTGTCCTCTGTACAGATAGACGTGAAAATAACAGCCAATTGTTAGTGTTGTTCCTTTTGAATTTTAAATTTTTGACTGTATGCTTGCAAATTATTAGCATTTGGATTGAACGTGCAGAGTGATTAAGAATGCTACAGTAGTATTTGTGTATATTTCGTAGTTATCGTAATGTTATGTACTACGTTAGTTCTATGTTTGAAATGTTACGAACTTTGTGATAGCGCAGTTTGTACCTCACTATTATTTAACACCTTTTTAAAAGATCAAAATAAAAGTACACAAGATTATGATTTCAAGAAATTTTATTATTGGACTATACGTATAATTGTTATAATATTTAACTAGTAATTGACAACAACTATATGAAAGTATCGCTCACAGCGGATGGATGCCGACTGCCCAAGACCTCTTTGGCCAAGAGACTCTTTGGAGGAGGCTTTCATTCAGAAGTAGACGGCAATAGGCTAAACTAAGTATATGAAATCAGCATATTTCTTAACTATTCTTAAGTTTTATTTTGCATTAAAGCTGTTTTCAATAAACTCAATTTATAATTTAAAGTGGTAAATTATAAAGTTGAACCAAAAATACAAATGTCATTTTGGCCGGTTTGTACAGGCTGAGCTTATTTTACGGTTAAAATATTCAATGAGGTTTAATTTCTTCTTGTTTACTGTAATTAACCATTAATAGCATGTCAACCACTGGATAATATTTTAGGCAGTATTTTCTGAGTAAAGCACGAAGTGAATAAACGAGAAATACGGTAACATTGAAAAACTGTCATAAAGCCACTGATCAAAGGACAACCATCTGCAAGCCTTGTCAATTGATAGTCTGTTCAACAAGGTGGGATCAGGAAGCGACAAGCCGCACGCTTGCGGTAACGTCATAAACTTTGCGCTATCGGTACAGATACCACTTCTGAAAATCCTGCTCCACTTTACCACGGAAAATGATTTGAGTAAATTGATAATTAGTGATATGATACATTTCTCATTTCTAGAAATCGACCTACTTGAAATAAATGAAACAATAAAATAAAATTTATTATACTGTTTTGTAAAATTAATTAATAGGAATACGTTTACAAAGAATTTTTGAACCGAAATATGAAGTGATTATGTTTCTCAAATTAAGTCTGTTTTCATATTGCTACTGATACTTATATTAAACAAATTAAAGAAGGATAATCAATATTATGTAAAGGCCAGAATCGTAACAACTATTGATGATATAAGATATAATAGACCTATACGATTATATTTACTTTCATTTAGGTAATATAACATTAGGCTGCTTATATTCATGTCGTAGGCACAAACAAGTCGTATATTTTTCTATGTGATGGCTACACAATATTTCATTCTCGCCCCTCACGGTACGTAATTTTATTACTGGGATCAATTTTACGACACTCGATACTTTTACGGTTGTTGAGCCTTAAGCGTAAAAGGGTTACAGTTAGGTCTCCGTTACTTACCCTCCTTTGTCCTCGTATGGAATTTTGATAAGCAATTTTATGTTTTTAATAGATTTCCGATTTACTACAGTACAACAGTACATAGGGTTTTGGGAGGTTAAGATGTAAAACGTTATTTTATGACGCAATCAGTGTTTTTACGACTTTAATAAGAGGTGTATTTCATTAAGTACGTAAAGCTTTGTCTCGCGTTTATGCTGCTTCCATGGATAAAGAACGGCTGTTGAATTTCAAGAGGATTAAACACTTAAAAGAGGGAATGTGCGTTTAAATTATTTATGTAATATGTTTTTTTATAGAAAAAAAAGTATATGGATTTCCTGATTTAATGAATTGATTGATGGATTGAATGATGTTACTATTTTATTCATTCAGTGACGTTAAAGTAAGTTGAACTTAAATTTATGGATATTTACATTTATAGGCTGAAATATGTTTCACTTAACAACTAAACATCTTGTTTCCGTATGAACACTGGCAAAATAATTTTCTATCAATATAATATAAACATTTTACAGTTTTCATTTAAATAAGTATTTATATTATATATATTATTTATCAAGTTAATCATGTTATAAAACACCTCTTAAAACATGCAAGGCTAAGTTACAAACACCCAATACTTTCGCTAAACAATTCCAAGAAACGACTCTTATCAGCACCGTAAATCTTTATTTAGCCATCAAATTACCTTCCGAATATAAAACTGGAATTGGTTAATTCTCGTTTGGAAATCTCAAGCGTTACCCAAGATTACCCTTTAGATTTTCATAAAATATTTCAATTTTGCGGTGCCGATGGCAGCTTCATACGAATAACCAAGCAAGTGTCAAATCGAAACTGAATTATCTTCATTTAAAGCCAAGTTCGTTGTTTAAATACATTATAAAATATTTTTTAACTGAGCAAATAGTTGGTGTACATAGATAAAAAAGCCTATTGTGTAATCAGTAACATAAACGATAATAGTGTCAGTTATCTCTAACTTTCCAAATTCTGCATTATGCTGACAAATGCTGGTAAAAATGTACCTAACATTTTTACCAGTGCCAATTACTCCTCAATATATAGCCTGCCTCAATAATCTTTATATAGCCTGTTACTTTTAAAGTCTGCAATTGTTGGATATAAACGGTACAGTCAAAATAATAACAATTATAATTTACTCACATAAATAATTGTCTTGTGGCTAGGACCACAATTCGAATCGGGGGCCGACCTATGTAATTAATGCTTGTTCGTCTCCACTTCTATCTACATACATTTTTTATACCTAATTGCAGTTTAATTATCTTTTGGACATGTTATTTGTCTACCATATTGAAATTTTACATTATAATCTCCTACTATTATTGTTATTGTATTTGAGTATTTAAAACAAAATTATACCTACTAACATATAACAACAAATTATACCTATAAACATGGGAAACTCCATGTTTGATTTACAAAAAATTATAGTGGTGATTGTTAAATTTAAATTCTTAGAAGAAAACTGTGAAAAATAATTTAATATACAATTTTATTGCGACATAAACTATACGACCTTCTTGCACAGCTATTACTTTGAAAACAAGAAAATATCCTTTTTTTTTATTTTGATATTTATATTACGTTTGAAAAAAATTTTTATTTACGCATTACTAATAAATGTTTAAAGTATACACAAATAACAACACGAATTTGTACATTTTTATTAAAGCCCTAGAATAAAAAAGAAGAAAGCAAAACTCATAAAATTTTCACAATGTTAGTTTTACATTTCTTTTTGTGAATAAAAACATAAAACAGAGACCGCTCTGATGTTAGTTCTGATAATCGATGCTCCGTCAGGTTATTTTTTGTCCTCTTTACAGATAGACGTGAAAAGAACAGGCAATTTTTAGTGTAGTTTCTTTTGAATTATAATTTTTGACGTATGTTTGCAATATATTCTTCTTCTTCTTTTTGATGAAATGGCAACAAGCCGGATCTCTCGGATCAGCTATTTCTGTCAATGTCAAGTGTGTATACTCTTCAAATCATAAGCCTTCAAGTCATTTATTCTTCGTCGTGATGTAATTAATGATATAAAATATAAAAAATGTGGATGAGATGAAATGGGGACCGTCTTCCGAAAAAACTTGCAATATATTAGCATTTGGATTTAAATTTTACCAGTTTAATTATCTATTGGACATGTCATTTTTCTACAATAGTAAATTTGGCATTATAATCTCTTACTATTATTGTTATTGTGTTTGAGTATTTATAATATAAATATATTATTAGACCTACTACAACAGTTTCTCATGTTTAATTTACAAAAATGTAGATTGGAAATGAATATTGTTAAACATTTATTCTTAGAAGAAAACTGTGAAAAATAATTTAATATACAATTTTATTGCGACATAAACTATACGACCATCTTGCACAGCTATTACTTTGAAAACAAGAACAAATACTTTTGAATGAAGGAATCAACAACGTCGTTTTTAATATAAGCTATCAGTTAGTGAAACTAGTCACGTAGAGATAGTACAGCAACCGTGGGGGACTGAAGCCGAAATATCCCGACCACGTGACATCCACCCACTGCTGCTACACTGGTACTTGAATAGAACAAAGGCATTATTTTATTTAAGACGTATAGAGATGTATAGTTCTTGGCACTCAAAGTGTGGAACCATGAAATATGTAAATAACTGTAGTTTATTTATACCTACTACTTCATTTTAGCTTGACACCGACTTTAAATCTATGAATAGGTAGCAGTACAAATAATAGTGTTTCATCAATCTTAGAGGTTTGCATATAAGGTGTATTTAAGTAAATCTTTATTAATTTATTTTATACTTTTTAGGAGCCCATCGTGCGACGGCCGGTAGTACGACCCAGATACCTCTGAAAACTTGAGGTTGTCAGAAATATGAAAGACATGAAAGTGTCCGATTGGAATAGGAAATAATAGCGCACTCAGCTGTCGGAGGCCAAAACACACTTTGGGTCGCTTAGCCAGCGAAATGGGAAAATTAATTTATTTTGATAACTGCCTTTTATACAAAAACTTTTAAATCTGTTTATTACTTTTACAATAAAAATAATGATAAATTTTCTAATCAACTTGAAGCCAGCTTGACTCGATTACCAAATTCAAGTACTTTTTCGGTATTTATAAAATTGTGTATTTCTAAATATCTTAATCTTAAAGCAATACTCATTCAACAACAAAGATTTCATTGTGTGTACTTCGCATATTAGATACCAAGGGTTTTTTATCAAGAATTTAAAACATATATATACCGCGGTTGTATGTGGTGCCTGCATTTTAATAAGAGACCAACAAAAGTGTATATTTCTACAACATTTAATGTTGTAAAAATTGATAACCATACTATTTCTAAATAGATAAAGACATGAAAAATGAATTTTTAAATATACTATCGGAGTTTTACTATCAGAATGCCTTTTATTGTATTAAAACATGCTAATAGATAAAAAACTAATCTACGAATATGACATTATTTTTTTTAGGATTAGCTTACATTTTATAGAATTTTATAGTACGATGTATGTATAACGAGATCATTTTTAAAAAATGTATTCGTAAGTTATCTTAAATTTCCTAGTTCGCAAACGTAGATTAAACTTAGACCGTCTTGCGCTGAGTTCAAATCTCGAGCCAAATTAAAAAGCTGAGAATGCACAAAATATTTTGGCAAATTTCCTCGGGCGTGCTACGAGTGCAGGCCTAGAATGGAGGCTCGTTGCCTAGAATTCCCTACGGACAAGAATGCGAATCACGTTCTAGGCCAAGAGAATTCGCGTGCTTTTGCCCATTCCTCAAATTATTTGCACTGGACAGAGTGTTAGGGATGTAATTCCTAACATTGGTGAAATAATTCGGATGTGATGAATTTATAAATCAAAAGATTGAATAAGACTTTAGAATCTGATTCGGTATATCGGATACAAAAACAGTTAGCCCTCTTAATCATCCATAGACTAAATCAAATTGTAGTTGTTCAATGTTTGTAAATTAAAGATAATTACAAAAAATAATACAGCTTTGACAATCCTAGACGCACTGTTTTGGTAAAATTAAAAAAAATATTTTTAGGTGTAGTTTTGAATGTTAAATTTTCAGAAGACTTTTTTTCAAGATTTTTATTTCAATAGCCTGGAAACCGATTCATATTTATTACAAGGCTAAATTTTCACCTAACATTTTCACCTTAAATAAACCAAAACATAATTTGAACATAGCGTTTATTGACAATGATTTGATCAAGCATAATGGTCAGGCACAAACAACTCGCTTTGCGCACACACTGTAATCAAAATGCTAATAGCCATTTGTGGAGGTAAACATTGCGGAATAATGTCCATTTAATGGCTATAAAACTACCAATTAACCTTAGACTGTTATGGAATACTGCGTGATAAAACTTAGTAAGTAAATATTATGTACTTAAAGTAGACTTACTTAGCATACTACGGCATGAAAAAATTATGTGTTCTTTAATAAAATGCATGTCAAAAATTTTGTGTAAACTAAAGATAATTTCAGTCAACCGAATTATTTTATTTTAATTATGAAAGTATTAGACATATTTACGGCTACATTCTAAAAGGGAAATATTCTCAGAGAAGATTTAAATGCTTATAAAACGGTGACTAATAGCTTCTTGTAATTCTTCACATGCTGAGCACGTCCCCTTTTTTAAATTTCAAATTAAACGTCTTTATTCCTTAAAGTAATTCAATAACTGCTTATAGAACACCTAGTGTTTTAAATCTACAAAACATTACAAATATACATGTTTATATATAGGTATGTGGTATTACAATTACTCATTTTTATTTAAATTAACTAAAACATATGCAAATATTCAGACATCGGGGTAGGATTTTATTTTATTATAATGTAATTAGGCAGTCCGCATCCATCAGCTACCAGCCACTTTCTTCAAATCGTCTGGTCAACATCGAGATGGCGCTTCTTAGGCGATACCTTTATTCGGCAGTGGATGGGGTTAGGAATGATGTTATAATATATTTTTCATCGATATAACATTCAAATGACTGTTCAGAAGAATATTAAACATCCTTGAGATCGATTTTATGACAAATGAATTCTTAAATTTTATGAATGGCTTGCTTTTGCTAATTGCACTCTACTTGTAGTTTTTCATAAATAATGAACAATAATTACGATAAAAGCAGTAGCACTTGGGGTATTGCATCGAGTAGTCTATTTGCAATTTCTAAAAGTAATCTCTATAATACTTCAGGATCAGATAAACTAATCCTAAGAGTTCGTAGGGGAATTCGTTTTTTTATTCGTATTTGTGAGTTACGTATGTCCTTTCAAAATACTAAGATCAAATTGAAGTTTGAGTTTACCCGCGGAACTGACAGGCGTTGTTATCTTAACTACGTTTAAGTTATATATCATGTTTGCCACATTAAAGAAATTTAATTAATTTTCTCAACGTTCCGCAAAACTCTTTTTTTTTCATAATTTTTCCTGAAAATAATAGACACAACAAAAAGAATCAACGAAATTGGTCCAGCATTTACGCGTGATGCCGTAACCAAGGGAAATAGGTATTCATTTTCATAAACACGTATATAAAATAGTAAATGATGTATATCTAGCTTTAGTTACAAAACGACAACTATGCACCATATAATGGCTAATAATCTTAAATACACCAGAATATAGTACTGCCCATAGGCACCGAGTTTATCCCTAACGGATATTGGAATTGTTATCGTAGTATGCAAATTCAATTGCGTAGTGCACTCTATGCGACAACTTCGGGATGTTGCAATTGATCCTTACTACCCAATAATCTCACAGAATCATATTACAGACAGTTCTTTATTAGCATAATGTTCTTTTCAGAAAACATATTTTTGTTTTCCCCACTTTCAGTTAGAGCTTTTATGTTTATCGGTACAGTAAAATTAGTCAGCAATGGACACTATTTCCACCTTCCATGTTTATTTACCGAGCCTTTTTACTTTATATTAATAAATAATATTACTGCTGCGATGTTTTCTTCGTAATTATATTAACTCAGTATCATTTTTTCAAAGAACATGTGTTATTACAACTCCTGTTTATAGAACATTATATATCAAGCATTTTATAAAAAAAAATATTCTATTACTTTTTTACAATAAAAGCAAGAAAGCAAACTTACTGTTATAAAAACTGTTGGTGCGTGTGAACCACTTAACGTTTTACTGACGTCATAAATAGTAAAATAATTTAGAACGACGACTTCCTGACTACGATGTCTCCTGGACTCGTGCCAGGCACCGCAGGATGCAATATTATCCTAGCTTCGAATACAAAGTTTTAAGAAGTATACTCCGGTCTAACTTTCCAGCTATTATAAAATGTAAAGGCGAGGCTTCTAGGGCACCAGTTAAAGCTAAAAGTATTTTTAGACATCGATTAACAATCATGGCAGCATATACTGGCCAGAGTTGTTGTTTTGTTTGTTATCGTTACAGATTTCATGTATCTCTACAGCGGATGGATATTGATAATCCACGCATAACCATTTCAATTGCACATGACGTATATAGTGTAGGTTATATACTTGCGTTAGTTGGCACATATTGCAGCGTATTAAATTAGACGTAGCAGAGATAGCTTGATATTGAAACAGTCGGCATGTACACTAAACCAGAACATTTGCGACAGCGGCCGCTTCTCATGTATCATTCAGGCGAAACCTGCATCCAATCGCTCTTCCATTTAGGTTATAGCTCACCGCTTTTGTGATAAATCGCCTCTCAGGAGAAAACTTGTAGTATCATCACGAGTACGCTTCCATGTGCTACATCGTTGATTTTATCAGATTTTTCCAGCTGGCTACGAGAGCTCATGTAAAATGCATGCACAAACTCTGTATGTAATTGATGTAACAATTTTAGTATAACCCGTAATATTCAACAACGTTTCTTTTTTGCTTAATCTGTACTTTAATGTGTATGCGTGAAATTGTTGTAACTTTTAGTTATTTATTTAGAGAGAGACTTGGAACTATATCACGTAGTAAAACTTGCAGCAGCGGTAATATTTTGTTGTTATGAACCAGTTATGGTTGTCTTCTTTGTATTGACCATTTTTGTGCCTTACCACGTATCCTAATTAACAATAAAATAAAACTAAACAAATTATTGGGAATAAAACTGACTCAATATATTATATCATGAATTATTAGGTAATAAATTGTTGGGTATGTTTTTGAAGGAAAAACTTCTTAAGCGACTTTCTGCACTTTTTTGGAATGGGTAAGAATGGGTGAGAACATGTGACCTGATCGAATATTCATAAGACGGAGGCGTGGCGTAGGAGGAGAAATAATATCCCCCTTTCTTTCTACCACGTGGTGAAAATGTATGTCTGCTCCTGCTGTTTCCTTTAAACGGTGTTGGGCGCTTGCGCGAGTGTGCGTTTGTACTACAGCCTGCTACGCACATGCACGGATGGTGACAGCAGATGGTTCGACTGTCTGTATACCTATAAGACTCGTGTATATCAAGTGTTTAATATATGGAAATTGAACAAAGTGCACCTGTTAATGAAAAAGTAACGAAGAAATAATGAAAGAAAATGGGTCAGTACTATATAAAAATATTAGAAGAAAACCCGGCTTCGCCCGGGTTATATGTTTATACTGTATAGCATTAACCTATATTTTATAACATCACAATAAGCATTTATTATTAAAGGCAAAGCAAGGCATTGATTCGTATAGTATCGTTCATTCTGTTTAATAAATACAGTAAATAAAAAAAATAAAAAAACTTGAACATTATTCAAGTTTTCACTTCTGCCAGCATTCCCGGAGTGCAATCTTTTTTTATGTTAAGGGAGCAATAAGATATCATTATATAAAAATAATTTTCTAATTTAAAATAAAATACAAAACAAAATTATAAAAGAAATTATGGACGAAGTATAAAAGCGAAATGACATAATCTTGTACTATTATGTTCTTGAATCTTTACCACATACTGATTTTCAGGTAAAATAACAAAGCTTCATAGTGCTATACATACTCATAATCGATCCAAAACGCATACTCCTTACTGAAGCAATAACCTCGGTTTGAACATACACATCTAGTATCATTGATCAATAATAGCAGTGCAATATCTATAAACGACAATATGGAATCTGATATTGCCATTTCGTATTAAATGGAAGTAATTGGAATTCTCGTCGAGTGTGAAATTGGCGTCTTCATTCAACAGCTAGAGACAAAATGGACCTCTCATACATTATGTATAAGCCACAATATGTATGTTTATTTGTACTTATATTAATGTTCTGTATATTTATTGCTCGTTTTGATATATCATAGCTGTGTAATTGTGTTAGTGGCTATAATTCATTATATACTGGGATGTTTGTGGTCTATGGGCCTTTAATATTTGTCCGTCGTAATATAATTCAGAATAAGGCTTGTTTAATGTATGTTCAGTGTTACTATAGTGTGTATTTCTTTATATCTTGTAAAGTATTATGTAGATCTAATAAAATGATGAAGACATTTGATCGCAATGAATAATTTTAACTAATTTTCGACTACCAAAAGACAAGGAAGTCAATTGTTTCATGTTTTATACGAAGTTGATAGTTGTAAAAATCAATTGTGTTTGTAATTTTGCAAGTTAACACACTAATGTTGCTAATGGATACGTGTTTCAAAGTTTCTCTTTTTGTAAATGCTTTCTTTATTAGATTTACGAAGGACTTAGGGCAATAGAGGTCAGCAATTTCACTATAATCGAAGTTGTTCGAAGAAACTCGATTCTGTTAACAACTGTTCTTCTTAGATAAATAGAGCCATACCAGTCTTCCAATCAGATTAAAGGTGTTCAAGTTATGAAAGCGAGATATTGGTTCTTATAAAGTTAAAATTGCGAGAACAGGATTATAAATGTGTTTGTTATGTTTTCCTGCAGTATTCATTGTTTGAATCCATTTCAAATTTTAAGCACGTTCATAGAAAAATGATGTTTTTTGTAAAGCTTGTAAAATATGTTTATTAACAATCAAAGTAATTTAGAAGAAGTTTTCGGGGCTATATTTCAATTTGAAGTTGTCTAGTTATCAAATTTAAAACTAAATAGTATTTTCTACGAAGCTACATTAAGATGCTGACGCTTAATTTGGAATTTCAATATAGCTTTTATACTGAAAAACATCTTTATCAGCGAGATC
The DNA here is from genome assembly GCA_905220595.1 of Spilosoma lubricipeda. NCBI lineage: Eukaryota > Metazoa > Arthropoda > Insecta > Lepidoptera > Erebidae > Spilosoma > Spilosoma lubricipeda. The sequence goes on along the minus strand of HG992285.1, from coordinate 8,027,214 downwards.
AATAACTAACTACCTACAGCTTGCTGTCTAACATAGATAAATGAAAGTACAATTCAAGGACAAATATTTATATTTATTTCTAGAAACAATCGTATTAATTAAAATAAAACGTATGACTTAAACTATTCGATTTGCCACAACACTACGTCGAGAATTGAGTTAAATTTCTTTACTCATCTAACCAATCCTTTCATCTATGTTTTTTGCATAAAAACCTACTTAATATGTAACAAAACTATTATTTTTATTTAGCTCAAAGTTTTTTGAGAAAAGCTAGTCTTTGAAACATATTTGTAATTAAATCACTTAGTTTTGAGTTATCATACCTATTAAATATCGATAAACCTTTCCAGAGAATTTTCAATTCTATTATTGTTCTAAATAGTAAAAATGACTTGAAAACCTTCTAGTTTTAAGAGAAATAATCTAAAAGAAGTTAACATCATCAAAAATCATACGAATAAAATAGAGAAAGACGTCGGCCCAAATTCAAATTCTTTAAATAACAAAAGACAAATCAATTACTAGTACACGGTATTCTAGATAATAACTCTTTTACCTGTACACCGCGTTGTGGTTTAAGGGAGCCTTGCTTCTTAATCACCGAAGCTCACGAACAACTTCGTGAAAGGCTCCGACTGGTACTTATTTTTTACATTCACAATCCACAATAAATAAACTGGTATACATTCATTAGATGTATAAAGCTGAAATAATTATTATTAACTATATTATTATGATTAGTTGGCTATTCAGAATGAACTTTACTAGTCAAATATAGCCTAGTTTCAAATAAAATATCTCTTGTATCAATAAAATATATTTTAGTTAAGTTGAAAATAATAATTAAGAAGAATTTAGTAGAACTAAACGTAATATAATCGTTTTGCACTGTATCGAAATAAATTGTGTATCATAATAACTCATCATCTTCCTAGCCTTTATTATGCCAAAATTATTAGGAGTCGGCTACTAGTTCAACCGGTTTAATCTGAATATCAATTTTTCCATGGATTTACTAGCATCGGACCTCCGCAACTCTGTACCATATTAACTATTGTTTGAATAGCATGAAATTTGATCGTATATGTAATATTATTTTCCATACTATAGAGTGAAACTAAGCCATAAATTCGTTAAGTAGTGATTATAACTAGTGCATACACTATTTGGACTTACCAACTTGGTCATAGATGAATGATGAACGTCACGTGTAGTACATGGTACTAAAGAGAGAGCAGTCACAAGAGGCCTCTAAATCTCAACCACATCTTTAGTTGAAGTTGTAATAAGGATTGTCAACGCCTAAGCTCGTAAATGTTAACAACAAACAATTTGGAAGTAACGTGGCTCAGACTTGAAATATTGTGTCTTTGGTAATGACTTCGATTTATCACCGTGTTAAAAGTATTAATTGTGGGGGAACGATTGTTATGTTCATCCAACACAAAGAGAAAATCCTCTGACCAGACGAGGTGATCATATCTGTCGCGCCACGGTTGATGTTGGATAGTTGTATTTATGCTAATCGGCGCGAGAACTTCCATATCACGATGCAGGATTGGTATTTTTTTCGTAAAGTACGTTACTCCGAAAAGTGTCTGTTAGGTAAACAGGAGTTTATAGAGATTATACCTCAAGGAATATTAAGAAAAATAACTCAGGAATGTCAAATTTACTTATTCGATTTTCATTCTCATCATGATTTTCAAGCATCTTGTCATAGAAGAGCCTGCTTTGAAACGGCATGTTTTTTCGTTACTTGTCTCTGCTGGTGAGATATTCAAGGTACAACCCTCCTTAAATTATGGTGAACACTCAGTGGACTAGCAACACTCTTGGGTTTTTTGAGTTGTAGGTATTCATAGGCGATGGTAGTCACTTACCATACCAGGTTCTTCGAGGCAGTTTATTATTCGGTACGGTGATAATTCCAAACTCAACATAATATTCCATAAAGCACTGACGATTTTCACTTAGTAAAGACAAAAAATTAATTGTAGTTATGAGAACAGTAGACTTAAGCAGGACAAAAAGATATCAGATATTTACGTAAACAAAAGCTCATAAACATATTACCTCAAGAATGTTCCAAACATAAAATTTATAAATATTGTATTGACTGAATGTCATATATTAGTTATTCACTTGCCTTACAAAGCGGATCGATACGTAAGAAAGCGTAATAAGGTGTAATAAAGCAAGTTATGCCTATTAAGTATTTATAAAATAGCTGGAACTGACTAATTGCCACACGTGACGGAGCATACAATATGGCGTATAGCAGTCGCACAGCAATAAAATGAGTATAATATTTGAAGGTAATAATAAAATTTCCCGCCACATGTGAGACTTGAAGGTAAACGTGAATTGAAATGAATGATAGGGTAGGGGGATACGTATGATTCGTTTCAGCTTTTGTACTGTAGACATTTCAATTTGCATAATATATTAATATTCCAAAGTCTGCTATAGATTGTGAGACATATAATCTAATAACATTACTTACGAGTGACATACTATTTAATGAATAAAATAAACGTAATTGACGATTGCTATTAGAACCTCTCTCAAAAATTATTCAAATTTAGAAACTCTAAATGGGATAATATTCAGAGTTTATTAAAAAGAAAAGATGAAAATAATATGACTGAAAGGTGTGCATATATCTGTGATATATGTCATTAATAGCGTATTTGTAATCATAATATAGACTGGGAACATTATAACTTTAAAATATAAAGAGTAAATAGAACTGAGTAAATGGACTAAAGAATCAAAACGAAGATTATACAAATGCTTTGTGTACTGTATACAGGACAGGCATTTACGAGTTAGAAGACAGCTGTGATGGAAAGGGAACATGTCATTTTCACATTATCTATATGGTGGTGTTATGTTTTTTGTTTCAGATATTTATGGGTCTGCAAAAGTGATTCTACTTTGTCTGTTGGAAAACATAAGCAGAATCCCAGAGATGTCATTTGACGTCATGGTACACATCGGTGACTCATTTTATCAAGATGCATTAATGCAATAATTAAAGACCCCAAACTTATTTAATACTAGCTGAACCCCGCGGTGTTACCCGCGGTTATTGTTGTACCGCGAGTAACGCCGCGGGACAAAGTTAGTCTAAAAAAGTAGCCTTAGTTACTCCCTGGATCATTAACTACCTGCCAGTGAAAGTCCGGTCAAAATCGGTCCAGCCGTTCCGGAGATTACCCAGAACAAACAGACAGACAGACTGACAAAAAATTTTAACTATATTTTTGGTATACGTGCCGTGTATACATACATATGCATGTAGTAAAAAGTGATTATTTTAATATTAAAAACAGACACTTTAATTTTATTTATTTGTATATAAACACAGCTATATCTATTTATAACACTGTATTATTAATCTAAGTACTTAAATTATTATTCAAGTTAATATAAAGTCTATCTTAAGAAACAATTTCGGAGTAAACTGAAATATAACACGGGCTATTTCGAAACTTTCATTGCTCCAATAGATATTTCAAACGATTTCAAGTTAAAGAACTATTTCGAAATATACGATAACGAGAAGGCGAAGCGTATCGGAAGGATTGTCTGTGAACAAAAGGGACTAGTACAACTATGACCGATATATAACAATATACTTAATAGTGGACAAAAGAATTATTTAATAACAAGTAAAATCATTGTTGATTAGTTGGCATTTTTCAGGATTATTAATTGTGTCAAGGATTTCAGTACCAAAGATACATTCTTTGTATATTTTTGGTTTAATCTGCTCGCTTTGAAGTTTCATCGATAATGTTAAGCACCTAGATGTTATGTTTGTATATTTTTTTGAATAAATTTGTTTTTTTTTTATATTAAGCTCCTAGATGTGAATTCGATTAAGGCTCAACAATTACATCTTTTTCCAATTGATGCACGCTACATATAAAGTATTCTCTCATATTCTATCGTATCGTCTATCGCTTTTATAGGAAAAGGAACGAAAACACCCATATACCCTCGTTATTTTTTAATTTTGTTTAAAATATTATCGAATATTGTCACAGATATAATTTTTTTCAATTTCAAAAATTGTTTAGACAATTAAATCATTTTCACTTATTACATTCATGGAGTCACTGTTTTTGTGTACTACATATTACTTACTAGCTTTTGACAGCGGCACCACCCGCCAAACATTTAAATCAAGTGCTTAGCGCTGCAATTTCGCATTTTTTCGTCATAATATAAATATTGTAATTAAATATGGAGAAAAACATTCTTCTGTACTAAACTTTTAAATCACAAGTCGCTTATTAACTTACAAAATTAAATAATAATGTTATACCAGAACATCATCCTTCAACACGTGAAAGTACGCATTCATAATTGAATATTTCAGTTAATTAATTTTGGTGTAAAGCTAAATGTAATATGAAATAATAATAAACTTTCTATAAAATTAAGTTATCTACCGACTTTCGGTCAAATGGGGCAACTCTAAACTTTTAGTTGGCAAAACGTTGATGTAGTTAGTAATAAATTTATAAATATATAAATTTATTTACTACACATCAACTGCACATATAGCTCTTGTTTAGTTACTTTGTAGCGGCATGAGTAATACTATCGATGTGAGCCTGAATTAGGATTAGAATTAATCTATGCTTGTATTTGTATCAAAACATTTTGATATTTATAATTAAAGTAAACCTATACTTTTATTTCATGTGATATTTAGTTTACAACAATTCAGTAACATTACTGTAATACAAATTCCTAAATATTGTAACAACTACTTTTCTATTTACAAGCCAAGAGTTACTTTGTCCGATTTCTTCTCAAAAGGCTCAACCATTTTGAAGAGGGCGTTTATAGATCTGACTGATCTAATTTTACTGACTTCAAAAGAAAAGAGCACATTCTCAATTCGTTGGCATCTTTTATTTTACATTCAACGAAACAACTTCATGTTGCGGTGATACGTGTAGAATAACTGTAGAAAAGAGGTTATCAACCAAACAATGTTACACTTGCATGATAATATGTTAAAATAAAAAAAATAGGTAATATGAAACTAAAAGAAAAAAGTAATTTATAACAATAACATATGACTTGGTTTCGTATCTAGAATAGAACAAAACAATGAACATAAGCATATACAATAAGGTTATACAACATCCGTTTTTTGTTCGTATTATTTGAGTTTATTATTTTCTTCTTTTTAAGATACGAAAATAAGTAAAAGGTAGACATCAGACATCATAATTATTTTATCTACACTCATGCTATAAACCATCTATAAAAGTTTCTGAAACAGTTAGCTTATTGCCAACATTAGAACACCTGTGTCTAAATATTTACTACATCACCCAAACGAGTGTTATAATGATGTACTTAATTTTATAATGCAACCCATTTTTCAAAAAAAGAACACATCCATTGCGCGTGATCGGCCGGTATTTAAAAAACGAATGGATTCGATTTCACGTCTTAGTCCGCCATTTTTGTTCGCCATTTAGCTAGCTGTTTCAGAACTTTTTGTAGAGGATTAATATCATAGGTGTAGATAATGTCTTGTACGCAACTGTACATAATTAGGTATTAAAACTCTCATGTGATACTATTATCACACTCGGTTTCACCTCGTCTGATAAATCCATGTTCATGTTTTAATACCCTTTATTATACAACAGTTGCATAAATAACTATTATTACACTCTTTAAGTATTAATCATTATTAAAAAAAATAAAGGGTTCTTCAAACATCGATCTAAGAGTTGTGTAAATTTTAACTATTTTTTGTAGTCGCCCCACGCCCTTCATCTTATTGGTCACAATTTCTGTTCGTATCTACTAAATCACCCATTAATAATAACCCTGCGAAAAAAATGAGCAAGTATTTTTATCCATACATAAGCTACTTATATGTTTTCGAATTTCTTACAAATAGAATACTTCAAGAAACATCCAAATCCAATACTGGCGTCATCAAAAGTGATTTCTTGAAACCCCACAATACCTTAAAGGGTTACACTGATCGTTGGCGGCCGGGTACCGATAATAAGTCGGCCCTTTGTGTGTATAACCACCCTTTATTGAAAAGATTATTGTGTAATAAAAAACAACAATAAGTAAATAAAACGTTAAGAATATCTAAGTAAATAAATGAGTGTTATGTTATGAGTAAGTATCAGTACCTTTACAGATGTTCGGCAGTGAAATGTAACAGGTTAATGATGATGTAGAAAATGATAACGTCTTTGCTGAAATCTATTAATTTTCATTAACTTCATGGGATTTTCCATTTTAATTTACCTTAAAAAATAAATAGCCAAATGTGTTGCTAAGCGCAAAACTCGAAAACCATTTGATCTATGTTTTTTTTAACTTTCATTAAGGTACAGTGAAGGCTAAAAAAATAGTAAAACGACACTTATTTATTAATTTATATATATCACTTTTAACATAATGAAGTCTGTCCGGTGGCAGATAGATAAAAATAATTTTTAGACTGGATTATTATACAGGATTCATGACAAGTACAAGAAATAAGCGAAATATCGGAGAGTCATATTTGCACTGACTAAAAATTAAAATTATGAAAAGGGTAGAAATATATTTATGTTATTTGCTGATCGATAGAATTAACTATTCGGTAGAAAAAGTATAGAAGAGATACTATTATTAAATATTGTGTGAAGTAATTCAGAAAAATATACAACAGGTACATCAACTGCAGTTTGTAAGTGCAAAACAGTTGTTTTTTTTTTATTACAACATGCGGATGGTGGGCTAATAGTATAGCTCAATACCGATTTTCGTTGAGGTTTCTCTGATGAAGTGAAGTGTGTTGTGTGATGTGTGAAAAGCCATAAAGCCACAGAGAATAAAACCAGCCATACAGCTTCCTTTTATGCTAATTTGAAGTCTGTTGAGCATGTTTTTAAGAATTACAGCTTCCGCGTATTATTAATATGATAATTAATATTCCAAATATATTATGCATTCATACGTTATTATTTATATAACAGTTTTAATCTAAAGATAATATTATTCATCCTAATGTTAGCATATTTCAAAAGATTACTTTACAGACGAACATCAGAAACTTTGCGAAAACCACACTAGTCAAACTAAGTCTATTAAATTAACTAATTTGAAGTAAAAAAAGTAAATATGTAAATAGTTATGAGTTCATAAAATGAATTTATATAGTCACTAGCTGCCCCGGCAAACGTCGTTTTGCCATAAATTTTTTTTAAGGATGGGTGACCCTTACCATTTAGGGGGATGAAAAATAGATGTTGTTCGATTCTCAGACCTACTCAATATGCTCACAAAATTTCATGAGAATCGGTCAAGCCGTTTCGGAGGAGTTTGGCAACTAAAACTGTGACACGAGAATTTTATATATTAGACTAGCTGCCCCGGCAAACGTCGTTTTGCCATAAATTTTTTTTAAGGATGGGTGACCCTTACCATTTAGGGGGATAAAAAATATATATGTTGTTCGATTCTCAGACCTACTCAATATGCTCACAAAATTTCATGAGAATCGGTCAAGCCGTTTCGGAGGAGTTTGGCAACTAAAACTGTGACACGAGAATTTTATATACTACTAGATATTCATTTAACTTAACATTTTATGATCTTATATATACTTTAATGTTATACACCAGTAAATATCTGTATAACGTATTATATCATCCAAATTTCCCCGACATCATTTGAAAACTTCGCCAATATCTATTGATCATTTTGCCATTGGCGTGACAGTAGGGGCTGCAAATTATCCACGGACCATGCAATAGCAATTTGCCGACATAACCGTCTATACAGGCTCAGGTGGTAAAAGAAATTGTCTCCCATTATGTTCGCTTTGCTGGACCATTTTATGGAAACTGATGGCAAATTGTTTGGAACGTAGAGGAAAAGGAATTCTCTCTTAATATTCATGTCTCGGGTGAACCTTATGACTGCACGAAGCCTTTCTTCCGAGATTATTGCAAAAGGTTTTCCTAGTTTTGTTTATTCTACATGTGTACTGTATCGTTTAAAATATAAGTTGCAAAAGGGTCCTTTGGACACTGAACAATAACTAATGTTGTTTTATCCATGCTATATGTTTAACTGTATGTAGAAGTATAGTGTAGTCAGAATAGTAATTTTTTGAAGTAATGACATACGAGTATAGTTACAATATTTTTTACGGTATATGACGCGTTATATGATAAAAAGTAATTTATACTCTTAAATGTCGGTACTTTCTGGAACTTATTATAATACAATCTTAGAAAGGTTGAGTAACTTTCGAAAATGCTATAATAATAAGACAAAACCGGTCAAGTCAATTAAAATTAAATAGCGGAAAAAGTAAAATAAGGTTTTGTTTTAATAACGTGATGAAAAAATAACAACCAACGCCCATAGGCGTAAGGTCAAGTTTGAGTGCCCAGAATTTAGTCTTGGGGTCTGGTAACTCTCTTTAATAGATGAAAAATAATTAAAGAGTTGTTTAATACCGATTTTTCATGAGGTCGTGTTTCACTTCGGTCGAGCCAGCCTACGTAATAAATAGTAAGTATTTAGCAGTTGGTCTTTTAACCAATAGACGAATTAGTTTTTATCCGACTACAGCAAAACTAAATATAAGGGTAAAAGTAGAGGCAGCCCATGTATATATGTATGTTTCTACGTATCGATTAACCAACTGAACAGATTTTAATGAATGAGGTGTCAGTAGATTCATGAAAGTGGCCCGGGTGACGGAGGTTTTATTATGTTATTTTTTTTTTAGACATTTTCTTGTTTACCATGTGTAGTAGTTATTTTTTTTTCTATCTTATGAATTTTACGAGAGTAGCCGTGATTGTAAGCCTCATAAAGTACATATAAACTTAGAACAGTGGCCTATTAATTATACTGTGAATATCCCCATATGGGGATCGTATCATTTATTTGGAATCCCTCGACGCGCTAATAAACACTTACGAACACTAAACAACCCGTGAAGTCAATTTACAAATACATGGCAATGTATTCGCTAAATCAAATTAATTACGAGATTAATCCAAGGGCTTCTTAATTAAGAATATCAGCTTACCACTGAGACTGTTAGAATGTGTTTTGTTCTCTAAATTTCATTGTCCTGTACTTCCTACATATTTTTCTGTAGAGTAGATTATTGTTGCGTAAATAAGTAAATTGACTATAACATTACTTAATTGTAATAGTACAACATTGCTATGAGTATGTCTGTAAGTCTTTCCAAGGATAATTAAATAATAAACTTTTGAGATAACCGGTTAAAAACATGGAAAATACTGAGAAATATTCTAATTAAAAATAATGTGTTGGAGTGGAAATAGTTAAAATTAACACCACTCACCTACACGAGGTTATCCATACAAAAAAGCTACCAAGTATAAGACATTATAGTCTTCGATATTGCAGTAAGGAAGTATTGTAGTGAAGTCTTATTTACAAAGCACAGGAGTCAGTAGCGTGTTTATTTCGCAATTACCAGCCTTCCTGTCAACGTGGATGCGCACCGCATGCACGCTATTGCTATGACGTCATAATTTACTGCGAAAAATATGAAGCTAAGCTTTTGTATAAGAAACTTGTTAGCAGACTGACATGTGTGGCAATAAAGACTTTGTGTACTAGGCGTTAGAAGTCTTGTTATTACGTTACTAAGTATATTTTGTTTACATTATCTCATCCTTACCATTTATAATTCTAACGTACGTACTCGCTTTTTATGCACCTACCTAACTAGGCAAGCCGTTATTGCGGTAAGACGTTTGGGGGATGGGGAAAGGGATATGGGAAGGGGTTAGGTTTGGGGTTCCGGTATTCTTACTCCTTTGGCCAAACAGAGAGCAAGCGCTATTTATGTATACTATAGATACTACATAAATATATATTCAAGTAGGTTTACCTTTTTTTTTAAAAGGATTTACAAAGAACAAAAGGTAGTCCTTCACATTGCTCCATTTAACTTGATTACATAAGTACATTGTATTAGTAATAGGATTCCATGTGTCAAATTTCAAGTTTAATTAATTTATCTCAATTAGACTTAGCTCTTGTTAAATGGGAGGTTTCATGTTACACACAGACACATATTTCTGTTACTCATACAACATTTTTCGTGAGAAAGTTTAAATGAATAGTTGATTGATTTTGGTTTATTTATTTTATTTAAGAACTTTATGCACAATAGTAATACTAATTATTATAAACAAATAAATAAATATAATAAATAAATAAATATTTCGGACATCTAACACACAACGCCATCTAGTCCCAAGCTAAGCAGAGCTTCTGTTATGGGTACTAGATAACTGATATAAATACATATATACTTCTTTTTTTTAACACATACATTGAACATACATACACATAGAAAACACCCAAACTCTGAAACAAATATTTGTAGATTATACAAACATTTGATCCGACCCGGGAATCGAAACCGAAACCTCATATTCAGCAGTCGCACACGCCAACCGCGAGACCAACGAGGCAATCAATTCTTGTTTAATGACTAATTAATATGCGACTATGACTTTTTCAACTATTACAGTTTTAGTATATTTTTTCCAAGTGAGACTTGTATTATAGCTTAGTATAGTTCCCTTAAATTATCCGTTTTGCTTATTACAATTTTGTTTCTAATATTGTTTTGTCTGATATTGATTACAATTTCGAGGGGAGATAGTACCAAGCAGGCCGCAAAAGAAACCGTCGGTTTCACAGAATTACACTCTACAAAGACCACGCATAAAATTAGATAAAAGACAGTGAAATACCATAATCACTTATTATAATGTCCAGCATGACTATCGTTCCTGTCGCTCCAGTAGGTATACTGGATAGATCTGATACCATACCAAACCCCAAAGCACAGGATTGCAAGCCCAAAGACTATGACTATCGTAGATCTTTGTAAGCCGTTATGTTCACGGTAATGTTCTTGCGAAGTCGTAACGTACGGCTACCCGTCCTTTAACGCACAATAATAAGAGTGACCCCTAGATGTAACCTAATGTTTTTATTATCTTTTGATTAACAATTAAACTTAGAAATTCCATTATTTTTATTCCAGATTCTGATTTTTGTTGGTGAACCTAAAAACAAATTAAACAAAGATCAGAGCCTATTTTATTTCTTACTAGTCAACAATAAATACATCGCAAAGTGAATACACAATAATTTTTAAAGTACTATTTCCTCCCACCCTAGGAAAAATGTGAGTAATGGGATATTTTTTCACTGTAATCACTTTGTATGCATTCCAAGCCATTAAATTTGAATTGGATCATAATAGCATAAATCACATCTCTCATACATGCATATTATTATTTAATTCATAACTACCTTAAGACAACATGTTTCGGAAAATCGTCATATTTTTAATAATAATAATACTTTATTTCGAACACAAGATTCATAGCGAATTATTAAGATATAGAATATATAAGATGACAAAGAAAAAAATACAAATAAAAGAAAAAAAAGAAAGGCTGCCTTTTTTAACTAGTGTTTATACAGGACATTACAGAACATTCGTAGTGTTCCTCTCTGACAGACTTTTAATAGTGGCTTTTTTACACCGGTCAATTCAGGACATGAATTGAATCATGCCGTTTCTCTAGATAGCTTTAAAAGATTTCCCGGGTCGGACCAAATGTTTGTATAATCTGCAAATATTTGTTTCGGAGTTTGGGTGTTTTCTATGTATAATATGTATGTATTTACAAAAAAAAAGTATATAAGTATTTATATCAGTTGTCTAGTACCCATAATACAAGCTCTGCTTAGTTTGGGACTAGATGACGTTGTGTGTTAAGTGTCCGAAATATTTATTTATTTATTTATTATTTAATTCGCCTCAAAGGACTTACCGGAGCACTACAGTATCATGAGTTACCTAAACATGTTTTTGTGGCTGTTAATTGGTTCTTATTATAGTCTATCCAAATTTGACAAAAGATACGATTTCTCTCACAAATAACTACGAAAGGTAATACTTGTGTTCTGACAAAAAATGACGAAACAAAACAGGCTTTTATGTGAGCATGAAAAGCTAAATACAGTAGTGAAAGTATGTATACATTTAGCTTGACATAATTGCAGCCACCATCAACGGAGCCGAATGAATGCCGTCGTGACGAGCTGTGATGGCTGCAGAGCGTGCGCCAGTGTGTACCGCTCTTTTGATGAAACCACGATTACACCACACATACTCATACGCGTCTATGTAGATAAAAATACTTCTAGAAACGACTTCGCGAGTTTTTCTGTATGTTTCAAATTTGCCTCAGTTTTCATTTATATTTTTAATGAAACATGTGTTCAAATTTCTATCATAGACAGCATTTGTATTGTACATCGGTTTATTTTATTAATTACCCGTTTTTTATATTATTTCTTTGAGAAGGAGTTCAATTTCAATGAATATATACCTACTCATCTGGATTTAAAAGCAACGGTTATGTTGATTATACTCAAAATGGAGAAAAAATATGTATTCGTACATAAACGTCAACACTTGTATCACATTCCGGCTATTTCGAAACAATAAATAGTGACAAGAGGATGTGACCTTTAACCTTTGTTAAAAATACACGCAGTGCTTCAATTCATATAGCACACATACAAGATGGCCACCATGTAAAATTTTTGTAGTAAAGTAGGGGTAGGAACTTCCGCATTATCGAAAACGCCAAATATTAGCAAAGTATGAGGTTTACTTGTATTACCTATGTAAATATCCCACTTGTAATATATAATATAAGTGATATCTTGTAATATACGTGACTTTGAGTCATACCCTCGTCAATATTTTCTACAGAATAAAAGTACCTATCACTCTTGAAATGTAATTATACAGAAAATGAAACCCCGAGAAGTTGCAATACAGTACAGTATACTCCAAAGTTTCGCAATGTAATATTTCAAGATAAGTTTAAATTACCTAGATATCTGGTACAGAATATAATGTTTACTTTATAAAGACAAGGCAGCTCGAGTTCTGCTAAGGTTGTCAGTTTGTAAGTTCTCGTCCCTTAGCTCTGAGTTGGTACAGAATTGACTAAACTTTACGACCCCCCCAGGCTAGCAGAGTTAATTTTACGATTTACATCACAAAGGATTATGAATGGAGTTAAAATGTAAAGTAAAAGTTTACACTTAATCAATATTTAAGTGTAAAATTTAAGTATATCAAAATACGTTTCTTTTAAAAGGTCCCTGTCAGAGCGAGTGGTAAGTTAGATAAATATATAAATTAAATAGAACTCCGAAGAATACATCCCTATAATGTATACATTCATAGCACAAGGAGGCACATTCATGGCATAATTAGCTGTAGAAGAAATTACATTCATAGGACAATTCCTATATATACAGAGTTATATTTAATTTATATCTTTATCTAATTTTCGCCTAGTTCTCACAGGGACCTTTTAAAAGGAACGTATTTTGTTATACTTGGGCAGCAATAAAGGACACCCAAAAATAGTATTAACACAACACACTCGCTTAGGTAATAACCGATCTTTTAATAGCACACCAAATCTATAATTCATAAGAAGAACGAAGCTTGAGCGAAGAGTATCTAATAACTATAATGTTTTGACACGTACAAAGATAGTTATGTCATGACTACATGTGTCTCTTTTATAATTAACAAAAACGGTCATTAGCTAACAGTTCCACCATAAACTGCAGTCATTAACATTATCCTATAAATATTCTACTCAATACAAAAAGAGTTCATTACCTGACTGATTGATAGCTTTAGATACCCGTGAAAACAAAGGTATGATACAACAAAAAATCCTTATTTTTAAGTATGTACCTAAGTATACATATCTAAAGATGATGGGATGAAAAAAAGGAAAATCATCTTGGTGTGTTCATATCACTTATGTAGAAATACTTACTACAAGAAACTAAAAAATATTCGGTTAGCCTTTTCTACGGTCACTCAGACGTTTATCACGGCTTTTAACTGTAAGTGTAATCGACCTAAAATAAACTTATATTTTGACTCTTACTAAATCTAGGTTATAAATAATAAATAGTAATGCACAGTGAAAGTAACACTAACCAGAAGAGAATAGAAAAATATTTTATAAATAAAATAGTTCAGCTGCAAAAAAGTTTAGCTTCCCACGCCTCTGTGTTATTTTAAATTCAGATTTTTTACTATGAAAAATATAAAAAAAACGTTTATTTGGAACTGTTTACAATATTTTACCAAAACAAAATCCACTGCATAATAATTGATAGCTGCAAAACTATTAAACTTTGTCACAGATAGCTACGCCTCCCTCTTTAACAGTAAAGTGTTTTTTTTTTCAAATTAAAGAAATTAAAAAAATGAATATACATTATACATATGCACATTTTTAACGATTAATAAAATAACAAAATATATAAGGTGAGTGCATGTTGTGTGTGTGTGGTGTATGTGTGTGTGCGTGTGTGTGTTCATGAGTGAAATTTTATGCATCCAAAAGTTTTTCCGTTACATCATAATCGAGGGATTTTTAGCCAAGTTTCAAGTTTCTTTTTCAGTATATGACTATTCAGAGAATAAATACAACGAATTTTATTAGTTTTGTTACACACTTTAGAGCTTAAGTGTTAAAAGTATCTATTTGCAGTTTCGGTTCTACGCAACTTTACATCACATATTCGATCAGAGCTGCGTTTCGTGATTATCAAGTTCGGATTATATGCTAGCTGACTATGCTTACGAAGTGTAGTACGAAGAATGAACAACTGCCTGACAGAGAGGACCTTGCAGAGAGAATAGAGAGTTGTGGTGGGAAATTTGAGGGGCTTTGTTGCTAAAACTTTAAGGACAGCACGCTGCCCGCGTTCCAAGTGTATCAAAATGGATTTAGATGCTCCTAGCCAGACCACTAGGCAGTAACCCATTACCGGTTGAGCAAGTGCAAAATAGATGGGCATCAAGCTATCAAAATCAAATACACCTATAAGTTTCTTAAACACATGAATTAACTTCCGCAAGCGAGCTACTGTATAACTAATTTGTTGCTTTTATTTAAGGTTATTGTCAATTATGTCCAGGGACCTGATGAACTCAGCACAGTCCAATCTGACACAATTACAGTTAGTGTAATGATCGCTATAGGAACAAGTGCGAGCGCGAATGTAAATAGGTATTTGTGGTTGGCTGGCTTTAGTAGGAGAAAAGGTTATAAACTTGATCTTAGCAACATTTAATGTAAGAAAGTTTTTAGCTGAACATGCCATAACAGAACTAAAAGCCAATTCAGCATAAAAACCAAAATCTCTCCAATTGGGACCGTTAATAATAAGTGTCATCAGCATAAGTTATGATTTTGCAAAGGGGTAATGATAGCTGACACAGCTTATTAACATATATTAGAAAAAGAGTCGGTCCGAGCACACTGCCTTGGGGGACACCAAACATGACCAATTCCTCGTTACTCTGATAAGTCCCAAGCTTAACGAACTGGTTCCTGTATGTCAAGTACATTGCAGTGCATGTAAGAATGCATGATGATCATTTTCAAAGTAGCAAGTCAAATAAATTAAGCCTGTCAGTGTCACTTCTAGATATTTCAAGATCAATAGTACGTTATGTTACACACCTTTGTATTGTGTGTATTCAGCCAAGGGTTAAATAAAACTGAGCACTTTTACAGGTAAAAACAAAATCGAGCTAATTTTTATTTTCTTTAAAAATATTTTTGTGCGACATGAAAACGTTTCGGCTAAAAACGATTCCATGACTGTTGTACAAAATATCTAAACAAAAATTTCAAAATAGTAAACAAGTCCATCTTGTAATTTGTGCTTAGAAATTTAATATAGAAGTTGGCACTTATATTTCATCACAAACAGAAGGTTTTAGCTCTTCAAGTTTCAAAATGCCATATGCGGGAATATTATTCAGAACGGTCATACTTCTAAACCGAGATAAAACCGTACCTCTTTGTATTCTAATGCTGTATTATATGTGTGACACTGCAGAACCCATGGTCGCATATTTGGCATTTACGTTACGTTAGTGAGGACTAAAGTTACGCTAACAACACACACCTTATTAACCTTAACAAGAAAGGGAGTGCGAGACCTTAATTTGAGGCAAGTTATTAAATTTGAATAGGAGATCCCACGGCGGATGTGTAATAAAATAAACTGAATTAGGAATTTCCGAGGAAACCAAGGCACTATTTAATTAAAATTATGTAACGTAATGATTACTTAGTTCTCTTCGAAGGTCTGTTATTTAAATATTCATCTTGAAACGTACAAGGGATAACAAGACAAGTAAGCAAGTGTAATAGTGATATATTTAAGTCATGGTTAGTCTGGCTGGCAAACGCAAATGATTTTTTATTCATCTGATATAAAAAAAAAATGATATTAAAAAATCAGCGTAAGTAACTTCTAATATTATCAGCTACCTGCCAGTTAAAGCCTCGTCAAAGTCGGTTCAGCTATTCCAGTGACTAACCAGAACAAAGAGACAGATATTTTTTTTTTATGTTCGTACCGCCTATATACTCCTTTATGTAATAAATCAAAAGCTATTAATTTGAAATCACACAGAGACACTTCCATTTTATTTATTTATAAAGATTAGATTTTTTGTTAGTGACTAAATATTACGTTCAGTCACATACACAAAATGGCATTCACTAATAATTTGAATCAGACTTGTTAGATTGTAAGAAACTCAAATCAATTTGTAAAATTATTAATCTATAAAATACTAAAAAGCTTCCCTATATTTGTCTAGGCCAGTCTAGGGTATCAAGTTCAATTTGAACTATGTTATGGCATTGAGATTGAGCCAAATAAAGTTTGTGAATAGATTGTGTATCTATTCAGTGTAACCCATAACGTGTTACATACAACATAATATTATCAATTGTTGGCATTGTTACCACGATCTTTAGCAACCATTAACTGTCCTCATAAATCTACAAGCAAATGTCATAAAATTTATAAAAACCTTCGTGTAATGAGCACTATTTGAAATTATTATAATAATCTAAAACGGTATTAGAAAACAAAAACAAATTCAAAATAGAAATAGTTCTGAAACATGTATAACTATAGAGATCTGTGGTTATGGTAAAATAATAGTTATCATGACTTTACGTTATTTTTACTTAAAAAGCTATACCCAGCAGACACTTTTAATCTAAACAGATTATTTTTAAGGAAATATTTAACCACTTTACCCTTTAAATATGTGGTTATTATGTTAATTTGACGAATAACAAATATTATAAAGCGGATTTCGCTCACGTTTTTCTGTCCCATATTTTGACAAAGGAACTTAAGGCTTCTAAATCTTACCTTTTGTGGGATTACTTTTTGTAATCTGTTCCTGTCAGATGCTTATAGGTATTCACATTTATTTTTTACCTAACATTTTTTTTATCGTGGCCACACAAGTATTCTTTTTCTACTAACATTCTAGATAGAAACATTAGTAATAACTGATGAAATTTTAGTGTGAGTTTTACCATTGACCAACCGTCAGCGTTGGATTTACATTATTAGAAATTGTATTAAAATTAATAGGTAGTTTACCATAAAACTTTATCCAATTGAAAAGTACTGTTAATTTGTGCTGTCATAAATAATTGTGAAAATACTTAGGGAAGTATTTACAGTTAAAGCATTTTGAAAATACTGAAGCATGGCATATAATAGGTTAAAGTGAATAGACTGCTGTTTTACCCTGTTCATATTGATATACTTAATTTTACATACATACAACGATACATGTACAAAAATAACGTAGGGCCAAAGTTAGTCCAAAAAAAGTAGCCTAAGAACGCTGCGGGACAAAGTTAGTCTAAAAAAGTAGCCTAAGTAACTCCTGGATCATCAGCTACCTACCAGTGAAAGTCCCGTCAAAATCGGTCCTGCCGTTCCAGAGATTACCCGGAAAAGACAGACAGACAGACAGACAATTTTTTTAACTACATTTTTGCTATATGTAGCGTGTATAGATACATTTGCATTTAGTAAAAAGCAGTAATTTGAATATTACATACAGACACTCCAATTTCATTTATTTGTAGTATAGATCAATACACTGAAATGAAATAACTTCTAAATACATATATATATATGTAAGTATTTTTTTCTTCGATCATAAATAGTACTAGATTCCCGATAAGCGCTTCAAAAACGGCCCGAAAAATAAGACCACAAATAAGTTTGTGGTCTTATTTCAAATTAGTATGGTCCAATTACAGCCAACGTTAAGACGTCAAAATGCCGCAGTGCGCGTTCAAAAACTGTGTAAATAACCACCGTAACACCAAGGTTTTGAAAGGAATATCTTTTTTTCGGTAAGTTTATATTATTATTAAGTGTTTTTCATAAAATAATAAATATAATTATATATTATAGTAAATATAATTCAATAAACTAATATTGAAATTATTTGGCCAATGTTTAATGCAACGCACCAGCTATTGTATCAAACATCACCTATTCTTGAACAGGGAATGCATGGAGTAGTGTTATTATTTTATAATATTATTTTTGTTTGTAGATTTCCTAGTGACCCATTTCGCTGTGCAGAATGGGTATCCATTGAAAGAAAGAGGAGAAGAAATATACAACCCTTACAAAAATTCTAGAATATGTTCATAATTCGACATAACTGGAAATACGCAAAGGCGTAATAATAGATTAAATAAATTAATAGATGGCGAAATTAATAGATGTAAGAGACATGGGTGGTTTATGTTATGCTTCAAACGATGTGTTTGACATATGCATGAAAACCGAACGTGTTATACGCAACTGTCTTCGCATGAGTAGTGGCAAATCAATGCAAAAAAAGTATGACAAAAGCTTTATATGTGTAAATGTTTTAAACGCATATATTGAAAAGGATTTGTTTTCTAAGGGAAACGAACACAACCAAAAAATAAGCCTAATTAAACTTATTATAGAAAAAATCATTAATGTAAGATTACATTATATTTGTAAAAAAGAAACCGCTCATATCAAAATTACTTCTAAAAGACAGCGTTATAACAAGCTGAATCTGTTTAAAGGAAATTAAACCTATATTACTATTTTAATTACTTCAGTATAAAGAATACGTCGAAAACATGTTTCTTGATTCCTTTCATATTTTTTACTTTATATTTTTTTTTATTACCTATTTGTTGTAATAGCGGCAATGTATAAAATAGTATCTATTACTTTCTTGAATCGGTCAAAAATATTTACCACCATACAAAACAAACCTAAAACAAATATATTCTGCAACTCTACGTCATTCAATACTTACTGTGTTCTGAGCATTGAAATGTAATACCAAGAACTACATCTAGTTCCACAATACAATAAGCACGAAATTAGAAACAAAATGTTTTTAATCTTAGACTTAGACTTTAAGTATCATTTTAGAATAAATATTTTTGTACTAATGACTTTTTATTTTTAAGCGACATTTTAAATTTATTCCATAGTATCGCTTCTCTGACGAAAGGACCTAAATAGATATATTTTGTAATGGTAATTAAACTTTACGTTTAAGCATTAAGGTTTATAATAAACTGAAGTCATTAACATTATTAAAACTTTTTTTTAAGAATGAAGATGTTTTCGTGTCTGTAAACATGGCCACTTGAGAGTCTTATTTTTGTTCCTGATCCTTAATCTAGTACTATTATTGATCGAAGATTTTTTTGTTTGTAATACGAGTATAGTTGGCACTTTCAACAATGTTTTTACTATGGTTTATTAATTATGGTCGTTAATGAAGTTCAATTAGTAAGTTAGTCCATCAATCTTTTACTCTCTTGGAGACAGAATGATGTATGACCTCAATTGACGACGCGCGCCCAAAATTTAGAACATATTTGCGAAAGTCGTTAACGAATATTAATTAGGACTGATTCACGACATTTTGTGTTCAATAAATAAGTAACTTAGAATCAGTTCGAGATTTCGTCCATTATGTGACTTAAAATAATGTAAAAATATACTGAATGAGTAATCTAAAGTTTTCTCTAAGACAAATCTCATTAAAGTTCTGCCGCGAATGTACTTTTGAAATGAGCATCACAATTTATTACAACATTGTAGCCCGTCAAATTATTTTAAGTTTTTGAAAAAAACAAATGAACTGTAGCAACAGGATAACATCATTGCAAAAAGAAGGAAATCTTGAAATAAACCTTATACCTACCCATTTGAAGTGCGTGGTATAGTTGGACAAAATCCTCTTTTTATCTTTTTATAGAAGAGTCTTATGTCCAGCAGTGAACTTGTAATGATGATGATGATGATGATGATAATAAAATGCGTCAATATTCAGTCAAATATCGCGCACATTACATAAACAATTCATTTGTAGTACTTTCAACAATTAAAAATCTTATAGTAATCAATTTGGTATTAATTACGATTTCGTATTTCACTCATTAATTTAATTTGTTTTGAGCCTGTTTTAAATTTCTTAACTGTATCTGAATAAATGAAAGACAAAGAAATACCATAATTCAATCAATTGAAATATAAATAGATTTTAAGCTAATGCTAATGCTTCTAAGACTAACGACGTCAAATAAATTAATAGTCTAGACACTTTTAGTTAATTACTTCGGAGAAGTTCACAGTCATCTATTCTTTAATATTATAAAGAAATAAAGTTTGTGATTCTTTAAGTTTGTAGAGGGTAATATCAGGATCTACTGAACCGATTTTGAAAATCATTTTACCAATAGATACCCTTATTATTTGTAAGTGTTGTCCGAAAAAGTATGAGTATTCGTCTTCTTTTAAGTTAGAAATACGAAGAAATCATGTGAGCGAAGCTTCGAGGTATAGCTAGTGCTTTTATTAGTACATTTTGTTTGTTGTTTCTGTTTTTTTTCACCTAAATTACTAATTTAATCAAGGTTTTCAAAGTTAAAATTTATAACATTCAATTTTTTTTCTGCAATTTTTGAACACGCCATTGCTAAAGGAGGTTATTTTTGTTCATCAAATCATAACGCTACAGGGGACCCAGTTGTATAAATATTAGCTTACTCGTTCAATCTGAAGGAATGTAATTTAAAAAGAACATCTTGAGATTGGTTTCGCCGCAGGCTTTTAACATTTTTGTGAAACACAATACTAGAAAATTTTGGATTCCTTAAATTCTAAAATACACTTCACTGACAATAGAATTAACAGTTTGCTTATTTTAAGTTAAGTATACTCTTAATAAACAAACCTTAACGTTGTTCATTGAGTATAGAATAAATATAATTTCATTTTAGTTCTTTTAAAATTGTCTTATACAGTAAACTATAGATCAATAATTGTACCAATTGAACTAAACTATTGTAAATTTAGTTTAATTGGTATATTACTAGATGTCATTATTACAAAGATTTGTAGAATGTAATATAACTCAGAGCGATTAAGAATGTTTATCTGAGGATTCAGTGACAGTGTTAGTAGGTAACTATTGAATTGATCCTTTAACCACACTCTTGTCTTACGTTGACGCATTTACACCTACCACATTTAGAAGTCGTTTATGTGTCTACTGAACTGAATATAGATAGTTGATTTTTTATAGTTTAAAGTAGTTTATAATTATTTAAATAAACTAGATTGTAATTTTACTGTATTTTCCGTTATGAGTCTCCACATCTTCAGAAGAGTTCGTTACTTCGGTACCGAGATAAAAATGAATAATGAATGACGCGTAACTACTCCCAGTATCAAGCTGAACTGGACGATTTTAGTAAGTGACGTAGGAGTAGAAAGTTTTAGTTTATATTACAAACAAGACATTACAAACAAGAGTTTGAAAGAGACATAAAATCTACCTTAAATGCAATGAACCTTGCAAAATTTTAAAAATGTACTATTCATATGCAATTTAATCTTCCTTCTTGTGCATTTCTTGGATCAACATCGTTTAGGAAAACTTTTAATGGCTGAAATTTATAACTATCCAACTAAGAAAAACCATCACAAGTGAATATATTAGATCTTTTATAACTATGCTTTGTTATGTTTAGCTTTTGTATAAACATTGTATGCTAATAATTTTTTGTTATGTAATAACGGTTATGTGTTCTGTTCATATTTAGGAAAGTTAGTTTCGTACGGTTTTAGTCAATCTTCAGTAAACCTGTCACCTATACATCGACTGCAATGGGCAACTGGAGAACTTGGGCAACATCATCATTGTTATCGGGGCATCTATCTAACATTTACTTTCTTGTTCATTGTGCCCCTCTAATTGCATGATAGAGAACCTGTGAAGGGCAATGGACGATGCCGTGGCGGAATTTTGGCGGACGATTTGGATTTCACTGTTGCTATGAAGAAATTTTGCGTTATAATTTTTTTTTGCTAAAAATGAAGAACATAGTAACGATACGTTTTAACTGCAAATGCAACTGGTTCACGAAGGAGAAGTATATCATAATGACAATTTTTCAAATGATATCATAAATTACCTTATATATAATTTGGGAAAGTAATATTAGTTCAAGTTTGTTTTGAGAATCCAAAGAGGTCTTAAAATATGATAGTTGGGTTGATGTATGATGGTACATGTTTAGCAGAATTTTAATGTGAACTAAAATCATAATGTTACTTTTGTTGCATGCTGTGTATTTATAACTACTTGTAGTCTTAGGTGATTATTATTATTGACTGCCTCGTTGGTCTAGCGTTTGGCATGTGCGACTGCTGATCATGAGGTCTCAGATTCGATTCCCAGGTCGAACCAAATGTTTGTACGATCTACAAATATTTGTTTCGGAGTTTGGGTGTTTTCAATGTATAATATGTATGTATTTACAAAAAAAAAGTATATATGTATTCATATCAGTTGTCTAGTACCCAAGCTCTGCTTAGCTTGGGACTAGATCGCGTTGATAAATCCGATTATTTTGAAGTAACAAACGTTTAAGCTAATGCCTAAAATGAAGTCTGAATGAATGAAAAGCCTATGTTATTATTAAAGAATATGTTAAGATACTGTTAGGTAGTAGTTTCCTTTTTCAAATTTCTTGTATAATAGCAAGACATGACAATACGATACAGTTGTTAAAACTTCGAAAAATATTTCACCTCGGTACACAGTTATTAAAAATGGTGAAAGTTTTGCGATAAGTGCTCCCAAGTAACATCTGAACGCCTTGTTCTACCTGTTCATGGCTGGAATCGTCTTAATGGCTTTTGTTTAGACATTATGAGAACGTACGAACAGCAGTAAACATGAGATTTAGCGCTTAATATCTTTAGCAACGATTTTCTTCAGTTATCGGAAAATACTTACGTCTCCCAGTTTCACCTCTTGTTGTTCAAAAAATTTTTCATTTGTTTAATTGAGAGATTAGGAGACTTACAATATACGAAAATACTATTAGAAAGAGTTTCAGAGGGAAATGGGTAATTAAGTATCAAAATTGCAGGATATTAAGGTGGTTTTTCGTCAATAAACACAAAATCTAACTCTTAGCATTGAAATAAATATAAACATTCACCGTTAGCCTGTGTTTTATATCGAGACTTATTTATTACAAAAATATTTAAAAAAAAAATGAATCCTTCTATTTCCCCACGTTTACGATGGGGAGACCATTCCCCAGGTTCAGATGATGAGCGCTCAACGCGCGTTTTGCTAACGCGCGTTTACAACTATACGAAATTTTATTCTAGGAGTACACATGCTAACGCGCCTTTCTAGAATGAAATAAGCCCATGTTCAGATGACGAGCGCTCAACACGCGTTTTGCTAACGTGCGTTTACAACTACATGTAATTTCGTTCTAGGAGTACCCATGGTAACGCGCGTTTTTATGTGTAGTTGTTAACGTGAGCGCTCGTCATCTGAACATGGCCTTAGTCTATCACTACATATTATGAAACAAAGTCCACAGCCGCCTCTGTCTGTCTATCTGTTCGCGATAAACTTAAAATCTGCCACAGAGATAGAGAGAGAGACAGCCATATACTACTTAATATACGTCAGGATTTTTTTTCAATTAATTAAGATTTGAATCAAACTTTGTATACACCGTACTACAAATCATATTTGCACGTAAAGTGGAGTCTCAGGCTAATATATAAAAGGTTTTGTCACCTTGCCATTAAATTTCAATCTAAATAAAAAGTAGTTACGAGAGAAACACACTTTAAACATTCGAGTCATCACAAGTCATACAAGATGGATATTGCTTAAATGCTGAACAATAAATGTTTATGACATGACACTATCATCAATCAATAGAAATTAAGGGAAATATTATTTCTAAATGCCCCCTTTAATACATATATACTAAATTTTCTATTAACCTAAGTAGAATCCAGCTAGCAGCTACACTTTTGAAAGGTGGGTGAACCGCCCATTCCACATTCATACTTACAATAAAATATGTAGTGATAGCTTCTCTAGCTTTTGTAATGTCTTTGGCCACATATAATGAATTGTGAACTTAAAACCAATATGAGGATTATATCGTCTAGCAAAGATAATAGGCAATTTTCTGACAAATTACTAGAAACTGGAAATGGTCAATTCTTTTTTTTTTTTTTTTTTTTTTTTTTTTATGTTTGACCCTGCCATAATGACTCTACTCTGCCTGATGGAAAGCATAAGCAGAATCCAGGAGTGATGGTCACCATACTGCAAACGCAGACAATGCAACAATGCAGCATGGTGACCCACACCATGGCGGGCTAGTGATGCTTTCGCATCATTGGGCCTCCGGTCTCGCACTCACCAACGAAACACGACCGCATGATCGCTGTCATTTTACGTTGATTTTCTGTGCGAGGGTAGTACCGCCCCGGTCGAGCCGGCCCATTCGTGCTGAAATCAGCGTGGCTCTACTACCTTGAATTCTAATCAGGAAATCTCTGCATAAGTCTTAATAGTTGTGCAAAATTTGAAGGAAATATTTGAGAAAGTATATTTTAATATAAGTAACATACTAAGACTCTAAATTGTTTTGCAGAAAAGGGTATACCACAGATGGGCTAAACTATCGCGCGCTAAGGAGCAAGTTAATCAAATAAAAAAAATTATTGATTCCGAATTCGAAGCATCATTACAAACTTACTACTGAGTTGATACAGGTGTAAATAGATTTATTATTCACAGATTTTTTGCATTCTTTGATGCCTACTGAATTACCACCGTACAAATTAAAATTTAAAAGTCCCCTGTTATATTACTAAGAAAATTTAATTCATCAAAACTATGCAATAGTTTTGATGAACCAAAGTAGCCAATTTCAAAGAAATTTTGATTGAATGTATCGTATTAACTGGCAACGGAACTGCTGAAACTTTTTTATTCCAAGTATTGCCACGATAACTACAGAATTACCTTTCCAATTTAAGCTACTACAATTTTGAGTAAAACTGGCGTTTAGTATGATAATTTTAGAAGCGCAGGATAAAAAATTTGAAGTTCCAGGAGTAGACTATAGCAGACAATGCTTTTCGACAAGCAATTATTACCGATATGTTGAATGACGTGTAAATTGCGTTTAAATTTATTGCCATATTTTGTTATGCATGAGCTTGTCAAAGTGACTCTACTCTTATGTGATCGAAAGCATGCGCAGAATAAAAAAAAAAAATAGAAAAGTAGTGGTCACCATACTCATTGCTCATGCAGATAATGCAACAATACAGCATGGAGACCCACAATATGACGGCTTATTGAGATGCTTCTACATCATTGGGCATCCGGTCTCGCATTTACCAACGAAACAAGATTGCACGAATCCTGTCGTTTGGGTAGTATACCGGCCCCTCGAGCCGGCCAGTGTGGCTCTGCTACCTTGAAGCTATATTTATATATATACTTCTAAACTAATATAAAATAATGTTATATGTATGTCTGGAAGAGGTCGCTGTGAGCGATAAGACCACCAATTGTTGTGTATTAATGTATTTTGTGACTCATTTTATGTATTGTTTTGTATTATGTACACAATGAAGATAAATAAATAAAAAATTATAAAGTGGAAAGATTTGATTTTTGTTTATTACGATTCAAACTCAAAATACTCAACCAATTTTCAAAATTATTTTACCATTAGTAATATATATCTTCGGAGAGTGGAATAGACTAAATTATATTTTCCGTACAAACCCCGTGCAAAACCGGGTGGGGTTGCTAATATGTATATCTGAGTAAGAGTAGCGAAAGTCTAAAAACAGACACTATATATTCCATTCTATCATTTTCAATTCAAATCCAATTCTATTTAAAATAGCACACTAAAATAATTTTCTGTGCAGTTACTACAAGATTAGCTGTTCATTTTCAATGTAGTTGTTTTGAATGCATCGTTGACTTTCTGGAATCAATATCTGAAATAACTTACTACAACGTTGGAGACAGTTAGTTTGCTGTATCAGTAGAAATAATTCTTAGAATAGAAAACACTTTTGAAGAAAACATAGTTCTATTTGAATTAAATGTCATTGTCATTTACTTTACAGTTATAATTTTTTATGAGAAACAAGAGGAAAGCTGAGGTAATGTGTAATAAGAACGCTTCCATGTAATTAGATTATAACACGGTAGTTGAAAAGATAACGTAAAACCTTTTCTGCAGGAACATATTCTTGTACAAGTTGACTTTATGTCATGTCATTTGTTGAAAGCGCGTAAACAACAGTGCGTGCTGCTAACATGTTTTCATATTTTAGTTTTCCTTTTTCAAATTCAAGTATGTGTTTTTTGTTTCATTAAAAAATAAACAATATACCTACCTACACCAATAAAGTAGAAATTCGAAAATATTTCAATCTACTAAACTCGTAATATAAAAAAGTAGCTGAATAATAACTTCGTGAGCATTTTTCTTTTTACATTGACGGCAAAGCAATTTTCCTAAAACAGTAACATTTCTCTGAAATAAAATGTACCTAATGATGTTACTTTTTGCCTTGGTTTATTTGTTCAAGCTGACTAAACAATATCGATCCGTACCGCCCACTATTTTTCACGATAAATTATAATGGAATACACCCCGCAATAATTTATTTAATACGACATTTTTGACATTGGCATTGAATATGATTGGAAGATTTCTAAATAATATAGGAAATATGATAGTAAATTTGTAACGCTTATAAGTCAAAACTACTACATTGATCATCACTTCAATACACATAATCCAGTGGGCAGTGATGTATGTAGGATACTTTCCTTTTATTTTAGTAAAAATACACATTAGTCTGCACAAGGGTTGCACTCCATAAACAATTATTCGCCTGTCGAATGCCAATAACTGAAAATACATTGAAGTAAGACCACTACTCTAAGCTTTGACTATACTCATAATGGATTTTGAACAAAAAACCTTGTTATTCATGGTTTTTATATAACATAACGTAACATTTTTTTTAATATTTAAAATGCATTTATGTAAGAAAGAGCCCTTAGTAAATGTACCGAATGAAAACAATTGAAGAAGGTCGCAAAATTCACCTATTTGCCCTTCCCATAAAATATCCTTGCTGCTAATATTCTATGTACATCTCTTCTTCCTAGCCTATATTATTCGCAAGATTGGGGTCGGCTACTAGTTCAACCGGTTTTACCTGAACATCAGTTTTTACACGGAGCGACTGGCATTGGACCTCCGCAACCCTGAGGGTGAAGTAAATTCGAAGGTTGAACTACGAAGGTTAAACTAGTTGTTAGTATATTTGAGGGCACTGACTTCCCAATAACGATTGCCATAGATGTTCATGACAACCCGGTACCAACGGCTTAACGTGCTTTCCGAGGCACGGGCGGGAAATACCTCTATCTTCCATACTCCGGGCTGCTATTAAGAATTTCCTGTAAGTAAAACAACACAGCAGTCCGACCCAGAAATCGAATTTGAGACCTCTTGATCTGCAGTCGCTTACGATAACCACTAGACAAACGAGGCAGTCAATATTCTATGTATGTATAAGCTAAAAATATTCATACTAACTATGAGACAGCTAAATTTTCCCAACAAGTCATCACTGTAACCTTTATTATTAATTTAGAGCAAAGAGTGCGTAACTGTGTTCGTCTGGCATTTGAATGGCAGATGCGCCTTACTCAAATTATCATTGTCTCTAATAATTTATAAAACATTTTCCTTTAATTTTAATCTAGTTTAGTAGCTTTTAACGTCAAGAGACCTGCTATTTTTTTTATTTTTTTTTTGTTGGGACTAATAAATTCACTGTAACTCCTGTACACCAGGATCAACAGCAGTGACCCACGAACACACCGAGTTATGACATTCGGGAAGTCCCAGGAAAAAAATTAACTGTCTTGGGACCCGCAAAATAGGCAGACACCTTTTTTTAAACCGGGAAGCACCACGGATAAAATATTCTTTCCTTCATTCTTTACTTATTATAATTTGTATTGTTTAATATTTGGTGACTCTTTGGCCATATTGGAAACCAATAATTGAAAATAGAATATATTTTTCCTTGTTCCGAACAAAGACAAATAATAGTATTTGGGAAGCTGGTTTCCAATCACTAGTTTTGAATATGGCCGAAGAGTTGATGGCAATTGGTTGACGCAAAGTATTTATAAATATAGTTACCACAAATGGACGATATTTCAAAGTTCGTTAGATGGTCTGTAAGTGTCTGGTTTAATATTTTAAATAAACATATTAAAGTACAAACATTGTTTAGATGATACTCGTTGACGACTCACGACATAGTTTTCCGTCTGAATTTAATAATAGCAACATAAATTGCCCTAGATTTTCAAAACAAAGATAGTACACTGTTAACCTTAGTGTTTATTTAAGGTTGTCTCTCTATTTGCATCATGAATAATATTTAATAGATTCCACTTCAACTTCACTGAAGAGTCAATTTAACTAGAAACCTATAAATTACAATTAAAGATTTTTTTTCTGAGAATATGCTTAGTCTTACTATTGACAGAATGAATTCGTAGAAATACATTCTTTGTTTTCCATTTAGAAACTTAAGACATTAAATTGTGCCTTTTATATAAAAATGTATACTGAGTTGTTTTAAGAGATCTGAAAGTATTAGTGGACGTTCGGTGTAAAATCACAAAATCAATGGATCGATTAATCTCATATTTTTGAGTTCTCTATTAAATATTAGACTCTGTAATTAATTGTATTCATATAAATAATGTCTTTCACCATTACAATATATGACAAATACTACTTCATCAGAAAATACCAGCGCTGAAGCGATTAATTCTTACTGGTGTACTATATAATATCATTCAATCACTACACATATTAAAGCTTTGCTTTTAACACTTACAGTGTAGTCTCATGCTCCCGGGTATCCTGTACATACTTAAAGGAACAAAACGGCTAAAGAGCCGGATGTGCCGTGATAAGGAAACCGGATGCCGTTCCCAGACTAACGAACAGCTAGTTACAACCATCTAAAAGTTCTTGATCTCTACTCGCGCCCTCATCTGTTCCGTAAATGTCTAGTTATTAAAAGATTAGAGGGGCGAGGGAGCTCATGACGAAATGGTTATTTCTATCTACATGCTAATACAGTGTAGTCATGTCAAAGTGACGTGAAGACAAACTTCCTTTGATATACCCATCTCGAGAGGTTCCTCTTTATTTTACAAGATAGACGGATGTTCCAAAGATAACGTAGTTATATGTCGAAAATCTAACGATTTTTTTAACAAAAAGTTTTGAAAAAGTATTTCAAAAAAATTTTTGAACACTGATAATAAGGTAACAGGTTTAAAAATAAGTTTGCCTTAATCTTATTAAATAATTATTGTATTATAAATAATAGTACGTAGCTATTTTTAACCGACTTCATAAAAAAGGAGGAGGTTTCTCAATTTGACCGTACGTATATATATTTTTTTTATGTGTGTCCGCGGATAACTTCGTCGTTTATGAACTGATTTTGATGATTCTTCTTTTAATGGAAAGGAGATGTTCCAATGGTGGTTCGTGATAGAAAAATCTAAATTTTCGTTATGAAATATTGCGAAGATAATATTATTATTATCTCAGTTAAATATATTTTAAATAAACATATTTTGTGGCATTCGACTTGTAGATTTTCAGATATAATTTAAACTAGCCGACCCACGCAACCTCATTTGCGTCTCCTATTGCCCGTAGCGTGATATTTTTCCCCCGTTTTTGTAACATTCTTCATTGTTGCTCCGCTCCTGTAGGTATCATGAAAAGTATAACATGTTGTTACATGTTATACTTTATATAACGGGTAAAACAGAATTAAGATTCTTCTATTTCTTTTACAGTTAGCTTAATTTTGAGGTTTAGTACCATTCTGCGAAAACCGTCTCGTGTGTTGAAGTATTTTCAATTTCTTCGACTCACACATAATTGTTTCTTTGTGCCTTCAACAGTACCAGTCAGAGGCGGAAAAGAAGCGAGAGAAAAAGAAGTCTTAGTGTTAAAAAATCGTATGTGAAACGAACATTAGGGACTAAGTAATTTATTTGATAAACCTCTTTTCGTTTCCCACTATAAAGGATAAACCGAAATTGTTGACAATTTCAGTGTTTTGCAACTCTTTAGAAAATCGCCAACTTTTGTTTCCATGGTATTTACCGAGTCGCCAACAATTTGAAAAACATTCCATCTAAGCGTCTCCACAAAGCTAATGTACATCTGCAACAAGCGTATTCTTTTGATGTTTACCGCCAAAAACAGAAACACAGTTCTTGACATTTGTTGATAATTTTTGTTGCCAATACAAGGAAATTACAGAAACTTTTGTCACCAACACGTGTTGACAATACAAAAGTTGCCAACTTATATTCGGTGGAGACTCCGTTTAACGTCCTGAAATAGGATAACGATACATATAGATACATGTAATGTACACATGTGGTGTACACTATATACCTGAGGTACTATATTACCTACTGATAGATATCGGCTCGCAGTAAGCGCACACGTCTTCACTCCACGGCGGTCGGTAGGCCAGTTCCCTCCCCGCCCCGCGCACCGCGCGTGCCTTACTCGAGACGACAGTATTATATACCTCTCAGTAAGGCAATACACTACATCCCTCCCTTATTATTGTTATTTTTTCCTTTTAAATATAACTCTAAATATACACAATAGAGAACTTAGTTAAGGAACAGCGATCAGGTTAACGTACAAATCCGACACATTAATAATCACCAAAATATACTAATTTAACAATCTTTTTAACTTTTCATAAGTATGTCAGATACACTCAGTAAATTCTTATTCCAATATGTTTAATTAATCTTCATCTCTTATATTGTCTTTAATGTCCATCCTTTTATTTACTCAAGTTGTGATTGGTATATATGTGTCTCTATGAAATTTAATGAAAGTCCAATTTTAATCGAATTTAATTGACTACTTTACTAGTTCCAATTTAATCTAATTTAATAAAAATCATATTTTGATAATATTTCTAGTTTCATGGAAATCACATTTTGATGTTACATTTCTAGTTTAATGGAAATCCCATTTTGATATAATACTTCTATTTAGTTTAATGGAAACCACATTTTGATGTAATTTTACCCTTTGATGGAAATTACATTTATATGTTTTAACTGAACCAATAATTTCCAATAACATTGTAGTACTTATATCTATCGCTTCCTTTCTTTTTCTTTTCTTTTTTGCAACTTAGCAATAATATTATTGTGAAATAGAAAGTGAAACACTAGGTAGGTACCCTTAGTTTATACACTACAACAGGACTGCTAATATGTTAGCATGTATTGATAGAGTAAAAGTAAATGTCTTTTGTGATTCATATATTTATACATCTATATTATCAGATTTTATGATGGAACAATGTATGCGCCCCATCAATAAACTCCCTGTTGATTCCAGGAACCCGCTCTCACGGAAATTTAAGAATAGGTACTATTACGTCTTATTTACCTACAAAGCGTACTATACCCTAGTATCCAAACAACATTATAAAGAGATATTGGTTACCATGGCACCAACCTCCATGGCCAACTGATTATTTGTTACATTGCTCTTGGCTTTACGTACCTATAAAAAGACTCATAATTATTATTCATAAATATTTAATTAATAATGTGATTGCACACTATAGTACATCCCGAATGGTAAAAGTATAAAAACTCTGATTAGAGCACAACACCTCTACACTTGAGGGCACTTGGGCAACCCACACTGGAGTGAATCTAAACCCTTTATCACACAATAGTGAAAATGGTGATTCATTCGAATACATTTTCCTTATTTGTATTTTATTCATTAAAAGATAAGGAGGACTATTAATCGAAGCACTGCTTGTTTATATTTTTCTTTTGTGGAATGAGATAGTGGCTCATCTCAATTATTTAAGTAAATAAATGACATTTCATAAGGGTCTAATAGACTTTTTTCCGTATTATTATTCCATTAGGAAATTAGTACGTATCTATAATGTGACACAATAACAACCAGTACCCTCTACAGAAAATCAGCAACTTCCCACTGTCAATATTGACACATTAACAACCAACCAAACTACAGAACTTATTTAAACATAGGTATTACAAGTATTTTAGATATAAAATATCCTTCAACCAATAATTGATGAACATTTATTCTGACAGTCATTCATAGTTTGTTAATTTACATCTCGACTCGCTACATCATCTACACTCGCTAATCAGAATGCGCATCCGTTTACATTTTAGCGAGACTGAACTAAAGTCAGTGGTAATGTTTCTGAACCTGGCAACATAATTACCTACATACTGTTGGGAATAAGTATTGTTAGCTCTTTCACCGTAGAACCAGTAAATGCATTCTGACCCTCCTGGTATTTAGATATTTTGGTATTTGAACTTTACTCTGATCATTTTAGAACTGCTTTAGAATCACCAAGTACTTGACCTTCTTGTCCACTGGGAGAATCTAACATACTAGAAATAGTTGGTGATAATTCTCTTTACCCTCTTTTGTTTTATTTATTTCCACTGTTGACAAGGTAATGACTATGTTGTATATTTACAGATTATAAACCACGCTATCGCAATCTAATGCTAGTAATAAAGCTTCGACTGTACCTATGCTATTC
The DNA here is from genome assembly GCA_905220595.1 of Spilosoma lubricipeda. Lineage (NCBI taxonomy): Eukaryota > Metazoa > Arthropoda > Insecta > Lepidoptera > Erebidae > Spilosoma > Spilosoma lubricipeda. Next base: position 7,994,103 of record HG992285.1, on the reverse strand, counting down.
TAAGTAGTATGCTGCCTAGGTATCAACGCCCGCAGTACACGTTTGGTGCTTATGATAATAGTCCTCATGACAAACCCATCTTGCGCGCACGACAGCACGTCATCGCAATTAAAGTTTAACCCATGAAAACTTCGCAATTTAATGCTATGTAGGTATGTACGCAATTTGATGCCATACCGGTAAATGTTTGCAATTTAATATCATGTCCCTAGGTATGTCCGCAATTTAATGCCATACCCGTAAATGTCAACAATTGAATACCACATCTAGGTATGTCCGCAATTGAATGCCATACCCGTAAATGTCCGCAATTTAATGCCATGTATCTAGGTATGTTCACAATTTAATGCCATACCCGTAAATGTTCGTAATTGAATACCATATCCATAAATTTCCGCAATTTAATGCCATTATTTTTATCGATACCTGATTTTCTGGTTAGGTAATGTACCTGTGTACCACAACAACAATTCACACAAAGAGTCGTACTAAGCGGGAATCGAATCCACGATCCGTGCACAACAATCGACACGCACACGACCGACTACGTCACGAAGCCTGTCGGCTTAAATATATTGAATATTCCAACGTAACTTAGCCTCTAAGCTATCATCTTCCAACTCTGTTATACATCACGTCATCTGACTATAGCATGTTGTTCATCAACAACCTACAACGTCCCACCGCCGGGCTCGGGTCACCTCTCAGGAGAGGGCCAAGGACACACGTCCCCGCGGCTGGCAAGTGCACATTGGGGACCGGCAACACGACGCTGCGGCTACGCAATCTTACCGTTGGAAGCTCTCAAGCCGCCCGAAGGCCTCCAACCAAGCGTCACGACTGCCATCCCACGACAACAACCGGGACCGACCCCCCAACGCGACATCCAAATCACGGAGACGCTCACGGCGTCATGCCACCAGTAGTCACCCATCCAGGCACAGACTGCGCCGGCGCCGCTCACCCTCCGTGACCGCTTCCAATCACCGAGCGCAACCGGGCTATGGGCGCCTCACATGTTATTTTTATTTTAATATAATTATATCCCGCCAATGTTATATACAGCCAACATTAGTTAACACTTAGCCTTCTTATCCTTTCCTGTTTTTATAGCTATTATTCCCCATACAACTTTCATATATCTTTTCACCCCCTTAAAGCTTTGATTTTCATAAAAACCATTTACAGGGCCTAGAACTACCTCGGCACCATATTTTGTTCAATATTTTGTTCAACATTTAAAGTAAGTAACTAACAAATACACCATTACCTTCTCACATTTGTTAAATTAGTTGAGATTAGATTGAGTTTAGTTAACGGTATCCTGAAACTAATGTCTTAACTTCAGTTTTTTTAGAGATGAGCAACTTTTAGCATATATTTGTAAGCAAATTCAACACAACTTCTTTTAAATTTTCGTGGTCGCTTACTAAACAAATATAAAGTGGGTGATAGACGTACGAACTTAAAGTACGCGGTTTTTAAGATCGTGAACTTACTCGGCTCGACGTCGGTGACACACGTGAAGCTTGCTCATACTATATCGCGATGTCGTCGAGAGAAGAAGCTTTGTGTTATTTGGGAATTATATCATACTAGCTGACCCACGCAACTTCGTTTGCGCCTTATATTGCCCGTAGCGTAAAAATTTTCCCCGTTTTTGAAACATTCTTCATTGTTGCTCCGCTCCTATTATGATATATATCCTATAGCCTTCCTCGATAAATGGACTATCCAACACCGAAAGAATTTTTCAAATCGGACCAGCGGTTCCTGAGATTAACGTGTTCAAACAAACAAACAAACAAATAAACAAACAAACAAACACTAATAAAAAAAGACGAAATCGACAAGTGTGGGTAAAACACTGGATTACGAAAAGAGAGCGTTTATCATATGTGAATTTAGTAAGAGAGTTACGTGAAGAGAAGGAAGGCTCCCGGCTCGCAGTGCTGCCACACGTACGAGCCGAGACGAGCTACGAGTAAGATTTCAAACAGGTTGGATCGCCGGCGAACTTGCGCGGCAATTTTAAAGTACGCGTTTTTAAGGTGACACACAGGCGAAAAAGGTCGTCGAGCCACAAGTCCGCGTACTTACTCGCACGTCTATCACCCACTTTAATTTGCACTTTGTGCTACCCTAATTGTAGAAAACTTGTATGAACTGTTATGATCATGCTAAACAATTGTTCTGGTTGCTCTTAGGTTACTGACTACGAGTTTTATATTACTATTTTTCATAAAGTAGTTCATATACTAATTATAAACCTTCATTAAACACAAAACTTGTTTGTAAAGTATTGAGCGCCATGCAGCGCTTAGTACTATTTATTTGTCAATAATCCATATCACCGCAAGTCTCGCATATTGAACAAAATGTTTATCAGTCCTGGGGTAGAGCATTTGTTCTATTTGATAACTATTTAAAAAGCACCTACTATTTCTTTTTAATGTAACCTCAAAAAATGCTGTCGTTTTTACTTAAAAGAACGTAGTCTTAGTCACAGTAAGTTAGTTAAGAGATTCCATAGTGCCTGTATCAAACCATATTCACCTACAAAGTCCAATTAGGATTGGTATATATAATATAATCTGTTGACTTCTACTGTCTCTTTGAATAATTCAAAAAAAGTTTGTTGATTCTTTCTTTCGACCATAATCTAGTAATCGTGTTTTCCTTTCACACTGGACACACATCAGTGTATATCCTCAATTATTCTATACATTCCTTCGAAAAATGACCGATTTCGTGGACCAGCTCTAAGGGAATATATCTAAGCCTATAATAGGGTATCGTCTGATATAATCAGAATATTATGTTCCAATGATGGTTATGACTCCATGCCATGTTATTTACTATATAAAATAATAGCATTTAAAACAAAAATATTATGTAGGGAGGTACTTCGCAAGCAAGTAACTGATAACAACATTCTATCGTCAAGTAAGTAAATTTGTTTCCCCTTTACATAAACGTTCTTTATACCAAATACACATTGTATAGCAAAGCAAAGTGATATACTACACCAACAACGTTTCAATGAGTAGACCTTAGTCAATTACACATTCTAGAAATATGAATGTTTCCTTTAAAATATTATACTACTACTGTCATCTCTAGGGGTTTATTCGAATATTAATGAAGTTAATCGCTATAATACATTGAAACCCACAGCCACGGCTCGTGAGCCGTAATTATTTTATTTATCTACACCCATGCTATAATATCTCATAGTTCATCATAGTTTCTGAAACGACTAGCTTATGCTAACATTATAACATTATTATAACATCCTGTGTCATAGTAACCATACTATAATCCAAACGAGCGTCTCAATGTACTAAATTTCAAAAAAAAGAAGAACGTTAGGCCTGTACGCCCATTCACCACCACAGCGCCGCATTTAAAAAAAGAACTGTTATTCGAATTCAAGTTGGCCATGCCCATCCCGCCATTTTTGTTCGAGTTAATATTAATATTACATTGTTAAATTTAATAATCATAAAAACTATATAACTTTGTTGTTTAACAAAATGAGTGATACAAACTTCATATCATGAGTGCAGACAAAGTCCCGAATGCAACTATACATAACTAGGTATCAAAATACTCACGTGAAACCATTATCACACTTGGCGGGTAGTACAAGGGCGTGTTTTCTCTTGTTATTAAATGTAAAAAAATTTCTACATACTCACAGTTTATCTCGTCGCCACATGTAATGTACACATGTGGTGTACACTATATACCTGAGGTACTATATTACCTACTGATAGATATCGGCTCGCAGTAAGCGCACACGTCTTCACTCCACGGCGGTCGGTAGGCCAGTTCCCTCCCCGCCCCGCGCACCGCGCGTGCCTTACTCGAGACGACAGTATTATATACCTCTCAGTAAGGCAATACACTACAATACATATTGAAAAAAAATGTAATTAATGTACCTTTTCTTAAAGTGCAAAAATCGAATCACTTAGTTACATAATTGTATCGTAGAATATGAAGAAGACCCAATTGTGAGCTCCCAAATTGGACGGCACTGGCAGCTATAGAACATTTTGATACTATTATGGCTATCGACGTTAACCTACAAATGTAAGGATTTGTTACAATCATTAGTATTTTTGTAACAGTTTTAAGAAAGAGAGAATAAATTAACGTACTTTTATCATAATTATGTAGGCTTATGAACCGCATGGGGTTGAGAAGGTCGGCAATCTAGGTTCATGGAGTCCAAGTACATACGCTATCTTTAAACAAGTCGCTAAGCAGTTGATCGACATTTAGCATTACCATTCAACGTTGCCATGCCGGCAATCTTTTGAGAATGCTACCAGTAGGCGATGAGGCTTAGGGATTTTTGACGCTTGTAGTATATGCAGAGTTTGAACATTTTTATTGATATTTTTATTTTCCTACAGTTAATAGTAGGTTACTTATGTTCTTAGTATGTCTCATAGAAGGAAGACAATAAGTATGAAAATAAAGTGTTTACTATATCAATATAATTATACTTTTAAAGAATAGGCACTTACCAATCAAAATTTAAACTTAAATTGTAAAGCGCCAAGGTGCACTTTTATAAAATATTGTTAAAAAGCAGTTGGTGTATTGATGCAGTATGGTGTAAGTATAGTAAAATGAAAATGGTATCTCTCGAGAAAAGAAACCGGAAAGTAGAGTAATTAATTAGCGAGGTGAGTGAAATTAGAATCACCATTTTATATTTCCTTGAGGAATTTAAGAAAATCTATGAAAATGGTCTTTCATTACAAATACTTTCACTAACATTCCCCACCCCATCCCCCAAAGGTCGGCAACGCACTTGTGACGCCTGTGGTGTTGCGGGTGTCCATGGGCTGCGATAATCGATAATCGCTTACCATTTGGCGATACCTCTGCACGTTTGCCCCCCTATTCCATTAAAAAAGTATATGTGAATCCTATGAATCCTATCATATGAAATGGATAAACAATAATATAGTCCTTATATAAAAAACAGACGTTTTGTGCTACATTTCAAAACGACTTTGATTAATACATAATTATAATAGCTCATGAAACGGTGGAAATGTGTATTGGCTCTTATTTTAAGGTCAGTCATTGTCAATCACGATTAATAATAGGCCTTCCTTTAGAAGTTTATTATTCAATTTGTGAGCTCCTTTTAACAGATTTATGCATTGTACCTACCTGAGTGCTACTTAATTTTACTAACAAATAAATTTTTATATCTACTCACAATTAGTAGGTAGGTCTTAAAATATTTCAAATCAAAATAACAATAAAACTTGGCATTACTACAAACTATTTTGAACGACAGAGTTGAATCTTGCATTTCCCTTGGTAAAATGTTAATGTAAATATCGTAGATTAAATAAAAACGATCACCGTATTCCATTTCAAAATTTGTTTTAATGTTTCGTAAGTCTGGAAAGTTAGCAAATTTAATTAAAGTTTACAGTTGCGCTAGTCGAGTTTTTAATAAATGCGAGAGCAAAATTGTCATCACAGTTTTCATTCGAAGTTATCGTTAACAAATTTACACCAAAAGTTCACCGTCAAATAGCTCAGGGTCTAATGATTTAAAATCTGAAAAAGAGAAACAAAAGATAAGTATAAAAAACATAGGGCCTATTGAAGAGAAAATAATAAGTCCCGGTCCCCAGCCTAACCCGTGGGAAATTACACATGAAAGGCAAACCAAAATGTCTTACGATTAAATCTGTCTGTACCCGCATTTCTATTCCATCGAGTCATTTAATTGAGTGGAAATACTGAACGTTTGGGGTCGTGGTCCAATTTAGTACAAATTCAGTGAACACATGATTATAAATTGCAGCCTATTTATTTAATATGAGTCAACACACAAATAAATCGTGGCTCTCCTACATACCGCTTCATTAAACTACACATACTACTACTTCTTAAAATTAACAAGTGCGTTTAACATTCAATTCTCGATTTACCTATAAAGAAAGAAAATACAAAATAGGAGTTTTCATTTGCTTTCGAGCTCTGTGAACGGCGAAGTCTTAGTGTCGTACTTATAAGTAATAACTTCTGGACAAGTTGATGTAACAAGGTTTGGCATGTCTATTAGTCACAAACAGCAGTATATTAAACAAAAATGAAATGATGTTTAAACCATTATATGTATTTGTTGCTCATATATTATGAGGATGTGACCTTTTCTACTTCTAAAATCTTAAATATATATATATTATATACCTGTGTGATGGTATACCTCTGTGTGTTTTCTCTTCTATCGACAGTACCCATAGACTGTCCCACATTTTTTTTAATATATTAAACAATATGTAACGGTATGTATCTTCTTAGCACAGAAGGATAATCGCATTCAAGCACAATAATAGATTTCTTAGAGCCAAGGATATTAATCTTCAGGATATTAAAAAAAGTATAATAAACGAAGGCATCGTTTCATTATCAAAAAATATTATTTCGTTATTCCAAAAAAACTGTCAGATATTGAATTTCTGATAAGGTTACTTCTTCTTCTTCTTCGACTTAATCAAATATTTTAAATTTATTTAATAGATTCTTAATATTCAAATATCCGAGCAAACAAAAACAGGCACTCGATATAACGAGTAAAAATCACTCTCCCGTATAAGAAAAGAAAGCATTTCCAAAGTTTACTATTGCTAAAAAAATTACATGTGAAATGGCCAAACAAAGACGATGTTTTGAATATGTGTGATTTTATAATATTGCAATATAGGTTTTTCTTTTTGTTTTAAACACTACGCAGTATTGCTCAGTATCGTTCCTAATTTTATTGTATTATTCACAATGAGGTGATCATCACTTATGAATTCTACTCATGCTTTCCATTTTGGAATCAAATTTAATAAGTATTCGGGTACACTATACTGTTGACAAATGTAAATTTATAAATTTTGCTCAGCTAGTAAGCTAAAAAGACAGCTATATTTATTACAGTTAACTCGATACAATATATACATATACCTAAATAGTTTACAAGATGAGCAAAGTAAAAGCTTTCTATGGTGTATTGACAAACCACTCTAAGTGAACGTTTGGTCGGTGGTAAGACGCCAGGTAGCATGTATCTGCAAAACACGCTTTCAAAGCGCCCTCGGGATCTTTTCCAACAATTTGTACAGCATTTTCAATACACAAGCACTTTTGTATTGAAAGCAAAAACATTTCCATCTCTAAAGAACTACCCTAGGGTTACATTTATTTTGACAAAACATTTGGTGAATGTATTCATGAAAAACTTCTGACAAAACAATATTGTTTCGCAATTCAGGTCTGCAGGTGCAAGCTATTTTAAACTCTAAAACAGGTAGCAATAGTGAATCTGCTTTAATTTCCATGAAATATGAGAAATTAAAATAATATTTTCCCTTATTCTTAATTGCTTTCGACCATGCAAAAAGAGCAGATGGACTACACAGTGTGATATTAAATAAATTTTAATATTTACCCGCTAAGGACTGGGGAATATGGAATGTATTTGACTTTATCGTAAATTAGGAATATGATTTTGCAAATAATTGAATTTGATTATCACCAAATGAAAAACAACGAAAGAATCCAAACGGTGGTAGCATAGTTTTTTTCTCGTGGTTATCCAGAGGTCCAGAGGCAGCGATAATCACTCACCATTAACTGACCCGTCTGCTCATTTAATTCTGTACTGTAAAAAACATACTATCTGGACAAAAAAAAACTGGTAATTAGTGTATGTCTGCTATGCTACTTCAAATTCGTTCTTCTTTAATGATAGTAAGGGTAACAAACTGAATTATATAGGATGTAACCACTGCTAAAAAACGTTGAAAGCTTTTAAGCGGTACTGCACACCGTTTAATCTTAAATTCATTTCTAAAAGCGAATAGCTGTTTGATGGAAGAGGCGATACATATTAAAGCAAGCGACTCGGTAACAGTTCTTACGGGTTTGGAAAGTTTGGTTGAGAAAATAACTGCAGTTCCAGATTACAATAGTGATTTTGTAAATCGTTCAAAACAAAGATTATGTCATTGTTTATAGAATTATGGCAGGATGGATAATATTATAATTTACTGATGAAGTATAAAATAGTGGTTATATTTAAACAATGTTATAATAAAAGAATATAATTACAATCTTTATATATATAATTCTTCTGTGAGTGTGTATGTCACTGAACTACTCTCAAACGACTGGACCGATTTTGATGAAATTTTTTGTGTGTGTTCAAGGGGATCTGGGAATGGTTTAGATTCTCAACTTTGTCCGCTGGACAATGTTTTTTAATTAATTTTTAATTTATTAGTAGTTATGGCAAAACGACGTTTGCCGGGACAGCTAGTATATATATATATATATATTTGAATCGTAAAACAGGATTCATTAGATATATTACAATAATGAATATAAATAAAATAATATCTAAAGTAAATGTTTTTATTTGTATTAACACTTTGATAAAAAAAATGTAATAGATTGTGTAAAAATTAAATGACAGAAGTAAAAGATTGGTATGGTTTGATGTGTTATATAGGTTAATGGACTCTTATATAGTCACAGACTAACTGGTACTGCCGGAGTTTTTTTTTTATGGATCGAAGTTCCTTATGGGTCGTTCCGAAGGGGTACCCTAGCCGGCAAAAAACGTCCGGACCGTAAGATTGACGCCTCGATGTCAAAATGGGAGCAAATGCGAATCCTGTGCTTGAGGTTTCGGGTTCAAATCCCGGGTTGGATAAAATATTTTTTTGTGATCTTTAAATATTTGTTTTTTAGGAGCTTGAATGTTTTCTACATATAAAATGTATGTATTTACAAAAAAAAAGATGTTACAAGTATTTCTATTTCTTCTTCTTCTCTTCTTTTTTTTATTATTTATTTTCTTAAAATAAAGATTTTGTGTAGCGTAATAATTTGTAAGTTGTATGTAACAAGTACGAAGTAACTCGAGGCAAAACTTGTTTAAGTAAAAATTACTAGGCAGCAGCACAAGTGACAAGTTTAGTTTTATTTTTTATTTTTATCGGTAAATAATCATAATAAAAAACTGAATAAATATTTTCTTTATACCTCACACAGAACTTTTATATATTTTTATAAATTATTTTAAATAAAATAATGGTGTTAAGACAATTTTGTGGTTTTTAAAGAGCGTGAAAGATAAATTTAGTATAGCGCCATCTGTAATTATTTATTACGACAAGATATAAATAATTATTACAAATATTGATGATTTTTGATAAGGAACTTCGTTTCTATCTGGTGTCCCGCGACACAACAAAACTTTTTTGTAAGGTATAGTGGGCAAACGAGCAGGCGTATCACCTGATGGTACGCGTTTATCGCTGACTATAGACACTTGCAACATGCAAGGCGTTGCCGACCTTTGGGGGATGGGGAAAGGGATGTGGGGATGGGTTGGGGTATGGGCCTCCGGTATCCTCACTCACTCGGTGAAACACAGCGCAAGCGCTATTTTACAGCGGTTTTCTATGAGGTCGTGGTATCACTTCTATCGAGCCGGCCCATTCATGCCGAAGCATGGCTTTGACACGGTATGAGTCTTGATTCGATGCCATTTTTAAGATATAGTGAATTGTGAGTTGGGGTACAGCGTATATGATAGCCACTCTACTAACTACTCTTGCTCTACTAACCTATTCTTACAATTATTCTTAAGAGTAGATTTATTACCAGACTACGGTGAAGCCATAAAGAAGGTAATTATTTTGAAAGTCTGTATGTTTTACTGTTCACATGTAACGCCTGAACTACTGAACCGAATTTAATGTATGGGGTGTCAATAGATAAATCCTACTAATATTATAAACGTGAAAGTTTGTAAGTATGGATGAATGGATGTTTGTTACTCTTTCACGCAAAAAGTACTAAACGGATTTGGATAAAACTTTACAGAATAACACATAGGCTACTATTTTGCTGTGATAACCGATATATACGCGGGTGGATCCCCGGGTAACAACTAGTATAATAATATAGTAGTTAAATCAAACATTACTGAATTATTTGATCAACTACAATATTGGATATTTTTATACTCCACGGTATTGAATTAGGTCAGTCTTATACTATGAATACTTAATACACTTATCTAGAATGGATCTAAATATATTTCAGTAATCAGATTTCTCCAAAATACTATCCAGAACAATAGAGATTACCATCTCTTTGTGTAAAACCAATTGGAATATAGAATCGTGTTTCCCATATCTGTGGGCCAATTGTCTAAATCCTTATTTCCTCTCGTCCGTTCCAGCAATTGAGCTTCTAATTAGAAACTCCTTATAGAGTTTACCTGGATTATCTGCCCTCAATGTTTTGTTTTGTTTGGGGTATTGTATGAGATGTCTGGGGTGTTTACCAAATTAGTAGAGATGGGACAAAGTGACCTTAATAAAAAAGATAATGTTTGTAGTAGCGTAAATAGTAGTAAGTATTTTTTTCTTTTTACCAGTCTTTCTTGACAATACGTTCGTTATTTTTTCTTTCCTTTTTTTTTGAAAAGACAACTCCCTCATTAGGAATATACATCCTGTGTCACGGGGGACTTTATAAACATACATAAAATGGATACAAAGGACTCCCAGACTCTGAACAACAATTTGCGGATCACACAAAGTGTAGTCCCATATAAGATTTGAACCCAGGACGCTTAGCGCAGTAGAAAGCGGTGTGGTGACTACTTAAACCACTTTTTTTCTTTTTACGCGTGTAAATTCCCTCGGGCCGTCACCCCACCGGGGTATGCGGCGGGGCGGTGTGTCGGAATCGAACCGACTAAAACCACACGGTGTGCCACTCTGCGCCTGAGACGGGAGGGATCCGGGAACTGCTGTTATTAACACGTCCGGACCACTACTTACGCCACTAGGCAAACTGTGCAATCAATTTTTTTAAAGCTATTTTGTTTGTTAAGTAGAGTCCTTAAAAGAATTCAAAAACTGTTTTCGTATTAAATTACGTAGACTAGAAATATAATTTAAAAAATCCAATTTGTGTACCTTAATAAACTTAGTACAAAAACAACAAGTAAGGATAACAATATCTTATTGTATTCTATACAGAAATAAATCTTTTAAATATTTTTTAGGTCTAATTCTGAAGATTTTTTCATTTAGATTTATTTGAATGGAATGTTATCGATATCTTATAAGTGTAGCATTAACTAAACGTAATGGTTGAAGCTTTTGCACTCAGTCCTATTTTTCAGAATGGCGCTATAATTCACAGTTTAACCGCAAAACAATTTAAGAAAGCAGTAACCTAAAATATAGTTGGAAATTCCTGACAGAGTTGCACTTACAAGGAATTGAAATAAATGAAGCAATAAAAGCTTCTAGAAATGGGAGCAGTAGGTAATAAATTTACCAAACTCACTTACAAGAAGGACTAAAAACCTCTACTCACGTTTACATTTTGATCTCAATCAGTGATATAATTTATAAGGTTTTGGCAAATGAACTACCAGAATCGTATGACTATCTAGATGAGTAGGTATAAATTCTGAATCTGATAATTGTATTCCAAAAAGTGAATATAATAATAACCCTTGATGATAAACAATTTATATATAAAATTATACATTATATGATAATAAATCGAGACCGAAAGAATTATACGCACAGAGTACAATGTATATTTATAGAATTATACGGCACATAGTGACATGCACTTTGTAGAAACTGGAAAATAAATGTGTGCCAGGTGACCAATCGTAGTTCTAATCCACCTCTTTCACAGGATTTATCCTTTCAGGAGCGTGTCTTAAGTATATGTAGATATATTTTCGAAGCCAAGTGAAATAAATACCTAAAGTAATATATAATCTTAAATAAGAATTGTCATTACTTACCAATTACATCGCTGTCTCTGTCTTTATCTGATAGGAACGTCACTATTACTACTCTCGAAATAATGTTTTCCCTAAAATAAAATTCTAAGAATTTAATTAAATTGTTTTTCTTCGTGGTCAATCGCTCATGGTAAATATATATTCTTTGTATGTGCGCAATATAATAATAAATATATCGGCGCGAAAACATCTACTTATGATTTTGATCGTCTCAATAAAACTTAACTATTAATTATAAATTCAGAAACGAAATGTTATGTTCCAACAATTAATGTCTTAATATTTAGTAACTACAATTATTTCTGTTGTCCCGTAAAAAGGGTTACTTGAGTAAGTTATTTGATTATAACATCCTAAACGAAATACTGTTACTATTAATTTCAAGTGTAAGCTGTTACTATCTGACATAGACCGGGCGCTGGATGGAGTTGAGTATGCAAAATGTGAGGACCGCATTCGGTTTATGGTTTTGAACTCAGAAAAGCATGCAAATTATGATTTCGAATGTTGCCAGGAGTTGTATTGGTCCAATTTTTTTTTACACCCCACCCCCTTAGACATCAAGTAAATGGACTGAACATATGCTTTGGTATCATTAAATAATTGTATTAACGGCAATATCAATTTTTTTTTTATAATTAAACATACTTATAGCTAGTCAAGTGGAAAAAGAACAGAAAAATTAATAATAAAAACAAAAATTATTGTTAAAAAAAATTATTTAATACAAAAAAGCAAATTCAAACATATCATAAAAATAAGTATAATCATCAATCTTTTTTATTTGGACAATCGTTATTTATGCATTTGCATAACGCAATACAATCAATCTGTAATTTTTTACAAGAGCAAGCCATTGTTTTACAATTGGATGTACATTTACAGGGTTGAATCAACAATTCCGGTAGTGGTTGCTTAGTCATTTGTCGTGGGTATAATTTATCATCTTTCCTTTCATAGCCTAAGAAGGTGTAATCAATAGGCTGTAGTAAAGTTTGGTCAGCATTCACCCATACATATGTTTGTGCTGAAGCTCTCAATAGATGTAAATGTAGAGCATCTGATGTGCAAATAACTTTTAATAAATTTAAGCCGAAACCGATATTTTGAATCTTTTTTCGCAACCAAATGTAAAACGAGTTGATATTGTATTTGACAGATATGATGATATTTCAATAAAATACTTGGCATCAACGTTACGGAGTAAAGGTCAAATGATGAAAAATTTCATAATTTCAAATGAGCACACCAAAATTCCAGCTAATTGTAATAATTTCTTTTCAAGCACTGAAAATAAGTTACAGCTTGTTCGATTTCTATGTACTGCTGCCCCTAGATATGCACAAGTAAATGAAGATTGCGAGTTATATATATGTGGAGGATTTGAAGATCCAACAAAATGTTTCAAACTGCAAGGTTCTTCATTTTTTGAAGTACCTGACTTGAATTCTAACCATTTAGAAGCGGATTCACGGATGTTTGGTCATATATTTCACGCAGTGAAAATCAAACTTGGCCATATCATAATCATTTGCGCTGATACAGATGTTTTCATTCTCGGAATTTACTTCTGGAACAAGCTTGCACGTCTAGGCTGTTTAGGTCTATGGTTCGACGGTTCCTATAAGAAAAAAATCATTTCAGGATGTCATCTGGCTGCTCAATCCCTTGGAGAAAATATTTGTGGTATTTTGCCAGCATTACACGCTCTGAGTGGTTGCGATTCGACTAGCAGATTCGGCTCGAAAAAAAAATGCTTTAAACGCTGCATCGTTGGATTTTGTACAAGAAGCTTTAAAGCATTTGGGAAATCCGTACCTAAGTGTCGAACAGCTAAAAGAATTGGAAAACATTTGCACCTATCTTTTTTCAAAAACAAATTCAACGGCTGATGAACTTCGGTATAAATTAATTTCCCAAAATATCGGTTTCGGCTTAAATTTATTAAAAGTTATTTGCACATCAGATGCTCTACATTTACATCTATTGAGAGCTTCAGCACAAACATATGTATGGGTGAATGCTGACCAAACTTTACTACAGCCTATTGATTACACCTTCTTAGGCTATGAAAGGAAAGATGATAAATTATACCCACGACAAATGACTAAGCAACCACTGCCGGAATTGTTGATTCAACCCTGTAAATGTACATCCAATTGTAAAACAATGGCGTGCTCTTGTAAAAAATTACAGATTGATTGTATTGCGTTATGCAAATGCATAAATAACGATTGTCAAAATAAAAAAGATTGATGATTATACTTATTTTTATGATATGTTTGAATTTGCTTTTTTGTATTAAATAAATTTTTTTAACAATAATTTTTGTTTTTATTATTAATTTTTCTGTTCTTTTTCCACTTGACTAGCTATAAGTATCTTTAATTATAAAAAAAAAATTGATATTGCCGTTAATACAATTATTTTAATGATACCAAAGCATATGTTCAGTCCATTTACTTGATGTCTAAGGGGGTGGGGTGTAAAAAAAAATTGGACCAATACAACTCCTGGCAACATTCGAAATCATAATTTGCATGCTTTTCTGAGTTCAAAACCATAAACCGAATGCGGTCCTCACATTTTGCATACTCAACTACCTTTGGCGCCTGGACTAACAATTATTATAATAAAATAGGAGATTGAATAACGATTGTCTGTGAGCAAAGTAATGTTTTAATAATTGATTTCAAATAATTGTGAATAACAAGTCTAACCTGTTAACATCCGCTATTACATTTAATTATTATAACATGAGGTTAATCACGGTAATTCTAATGATTAAATTAAGGATTTATCATGTAATTAAAATAATCACATGATAAATAAGGCTTGACCCATCTTATTTTTTTGTAAAGTTAATACGATAACAAGCGACATCCGGAATTCAGGCGGTTATGACTACCGCCAGTAATATTTGATGTCAGTTGGTTTCGTGTTGGCGAAAAAGATAGAATTAAGAGATCGCTTTAATTCGAGCAAGGAAGGACAAGCTATGATTAAGGTAAGTACATAGGTATCTTAATTGTTGTAATTAACTATTAAACATTTGTAACTAGTAAGTGTTTTGAAAAGAGTGGCCATGAGTTTCTTTGCCAGTATTCTTCTCATAAGGCTATATGCATTTTGGAAACTTAAAGTTATAAATCGACTTATCACTTTGACAATACAGTATACCTATGGTGTCTGTTTGTATCGATCTATGATTTTAACTGTGGCTTCAATAATTGAATAAATAATCATAATTTAACATTGCCTTTTGTGTAAATAAATCCTTGAGTACCTACCAACGTGTATAATAATGAATTGATTGAGAGAGATTTCTATTGCTTTAAATCATGAGTAATAGTAATGATACCAACAGTGACGTCAGCAAGGCTGACGTCATCATTTTTAAAAATTATAACTCGCTCTGTTCTCCGATATATAGTATTGTGGTTAGAAATTATGCTTTGATTTACAATATATTTCATATAGAAGAGGTAATAGGTAAAAGTGACCAAGGGGTTGAAATAAAAAAAAATGTGATCGAGTATTACTATTAAAATTTTGGCTATTAGAACAAATTACGAATTGCATAGCAATATACCCTCGAAAGGCTTTTCAATATTTCCTCAATGCTTACCATATCCAAGTACCTTTACTTACCTGAGTAATATCTACTAAAATCTAATGGATCTCACGGATCATAGAATCTGATAACCTTAATCTTATGTGTAACTGCGGTTTTGGGTCCTTTCTTATGCGATCGATCAAATCCAAGCTAAAGTCGGCTTTACAAAAGCTTAAAGCCCAACTGATCAACATACTGATCGAAACCGCAAACATTAGAAGTTTCATCATAATAACAGTATATGTGACGTTCAATAAAGGAATTTACACAAAGGCGAATTTGATATAAAGTATTGATCAAAATTGTAAGTAGATATAACCGTAAATTCTACTTCAACGGATGCTGTGAACATACTGAAAGAGCGTGGCAATACACATTATAAAAAGACTTTTCAACCGGTACCACAAACATATTTCATCTCACAATATTAGTATCTATTTTTATATATTTTACATATTTATATAAAAATATAATATGTAGGTCAAAGCACTCATGTAGGAATTTTCACTAATGAGAAGTTCATGAAACATTAAACAATATTTTAACGAGACGCAAAATAGTAGAAGCTCATACCCAGTAGAATTTATTAAGCATTGAAAATGCTATCGCAAAATTGTTTTGATAAAAATATAACCGATGTATTTACACGTTGAATGTGTTCGATACAGCGGTAATCGCGCATCGCTCGGTGAAAACGTTGTTCCCGACGTGAAATGCGATAAGCTGGCCCTCGCTGCAGGATTCTCTGCACGTTCCACAGCACATTTTCACATACATCTCGATAAACGATAACGCAAATAACCCGTTACGATACTCGTGACAACAAATAATATACAAGACAAATAGCTTTTTTATTGCCATTGACAATCCGAATAAAAACAATATACCAATACAATTATGTAAATACAACCCCTTTATCATTCAAAATATTTTAGTATATTTCTTGTTTGACTACGTACTAGTCTTGTTGGCAACATGATTGAATATTTCAAATGTTAGTTGTTTATTAACAGTAAATAAATTAAGATTTTTTCTGGATTAAACAATTTACAATTAATTCTACTTAACATTATTAACTTTATTAATTTTAACTGATTTTGTCTTCAAAACTGATTTAAGTGATTGAGCTGGGAATTATTTTTCTTATAATAAGATAAATTAGTTATCTAACACCTTTAAACGAGCAATACTTGTAAATATATATACAATCTAAATCTCGGAAACGGCTCTAACGATTTTCTTGAAATTTTGTATGCTATTTGTATGGTTTCGGGGACGATAAATCGATCTAGCTAGGATCCATTTTTAGAAAATATTGTTTTATTCGTGTTTCCAACAATCATATATAATCAATGTATATCTAGCGCCATCTATCGCAACTCTAGCGAACTACATTAAACTATATTGGAATTAGGTGCAGAATAAACTCTCGCAGAAGGTCGCAAAACTGCGACCAGGGCCGCAACGTATAACGGTTGGGCCGACAGGCGGGGGGAATGCCTAGGCTTCCCCGAGATAGTATCCCTGTAGACTTGTTCCTGGGGGGACCTGAAATAACATGGCCTGGATCCTCCTCAGAGCAGGGCGCCTGATACCGGCTGCCGAGGTGGTTTTTAGTGGAATCACCACGAACGAACCCGAAGACCCGAAGGTCCAAAGGGATTTTCAACCGCGTCAAAAAAAAGGTGCTGAACAAACAGTGCCAGGGCGTACCAAGACAGGGCGCCATTAAACAATTTATTTAAAAAAAAATAGCGAGCAACGCTCGGTCATCAAGGTACTGAGTTTTTGTAATAACAAGAACGATTATAATGATTATTGGTAGTTTATAACTGTAACTAACCACAACAATAAATATTGATCTAAACTGACTTTGAATTCAGGCATAGAGAATAGGTGAAATGCAAATATAAATTACTAAAATACTTTAAAGCAGTTACAATATGCGGTACGATGCTTTTGTGAGGGATGAATGTTCTTCTTCAGTTGCACGCTTTAAATGAAAACGGGAAATTACATTAAACCTTCGTCTTTTGAATCTTGACAGCACTTTAACCAAATAATATGTCACAGGTCGGGTTTGAAATATCACCAAACGAGACGATAATACGAGTAGACAATGATCCCGTAATGCGTAGTAAATAAATTAAATAAAAACAGCATCTTAAGTCGATGTATTTAATTAGGTTTTTAAATGAGGTCATCACAAAAGTGAGACATTTTTTGATTTATTTTATATACTACAAAAGTAACAAACAATAAATATTAATATCGAAAGTCTTTAACTAATAATTGTAAGTAATGTTAAGTCGCTGAGAACATTTATAAGAAGGAAAAAAACAACATTGTTTGAGGCTTTTGTTCTAATTTGATTATTGTATATTGATTCAATAATAAGATTGTACAATTAGGCCAGCAAAAGAATTTGATTATACTCAATTGTTCGCTTTACAGTTCCATTTATCGCCAATGTTTTAGAAGGGCCAATTATTTGCGTTTTTTATACACAATTAGCTGACCCGAGAAATGAAAGTAGATCACCATTCAGAATTTGAATTCTCGTTAGGGTTCCGTAATTTCCGGGGTGAAGTGGTATTCGTAATGTTTCGAAATGTATCTGTCTGAACATCGCCAACCCGTTCAGCACTTTGCCTATGAGTTGCATCAGGAAAGCAATAGTGTGTCACCGAGTGCCTCTTTACCTCCACCGCAAAGTCTGGGCCTATCTATCGGAGACAGCCGTCAACTATCAAAGTAGAACCTGTCTCGGTCTACGTGAAATGTCATTAGGTGTCCCGCAAGGATCGGTATTAGGGCCGCTCCTGTGGAACATTGGCTACTTCGCGGGTTGCTTAGGTGTTTCGCAGTGCATTCTTAGATGGTGTCGCCGTCACGTACTATGCTGATGACATGCTTATAACGCAATCTGGTAGGACACACCTTGAGACAACCCCGCGGGCCACGGCCGGTGTTGCCCAAGTCTTCGAGCGAATACGGCGCCTGAGTCTGGAGGTGACTCTGCATAAATCAGAAGCTTTGTACTTTCACGGACCTTGGAGTAAGCCATCCGATCGACTCAGCCTCATAGTAGGAGGCACTCTATGTATATATATATCTCGACAAACGATGGGACTTTAGATATCACTTCCGAAATCTAGTCTCCAAGCTGGTTGGAACATCGCGTGCATTGGCACGATTACTACTTTTGCAGGGGACACTACGTAGTAGTAGTGCGCTTCATTACTCTTACGGGGCCCCAGTATGGGCGGAGGCCCTGTAGACCATCAATGTCACACTTCGCACAGAAAAAAACGGTTCCGTAGGCCTCGGCACCCTTATAGTTTCGTCATGTCCGTCCTTCCTCGGCTTACCTTCCAAATGTTTAGTACTATAAAGATGAAAATTTGCATTAATATGTGTATTTACCACGTCGAAAAGGTGCTAAAATAAAATTATGAAATAAATTTTTTTTGGGGTACTTCCCTACACGTAAAGTGGGACTGTTTTTTTTTCTCGCTTCTACTCCATAGTTTAGGGTATATTTAGATAGGTGTTTCAAAAACATTGCGAGATAGCTGTGACTTTTTTTGATTTAGGTATCTGTATGCGCGATGTTCAACTTTAAAGGGATTTTTTTTGTTCAAACAGGGTGTCCTCCCTACGCTAAAAGTTAAACCGCTAAATCGAAAAATCTGAAAAATTTCATGATGTTAGTCCAATTCGATGGAAAAGTATAATGGTTTTAGGTAACTTTGATAGTTCAGGAGTTACAGAGGCCTAACTTGTAAATGCGCTTACTTAGAAAACTTCGTATAAAATCACGAAATAATAAGTGAACATGAAAAATATTAAAAAGAAAATCATAACAAGATCACGCTACGGGCATTAGAAGACGTAAACGAGGTTGCGTGGGTCTGCTAGTTTAAAATATAATCGTAACGACAAATGACCTAAGGTGGGTATACTGCAAATAAGTCGCATCCAAAGCTCCAACGTTATCACATTACACGGACGTTTCAACAATACCGCTTCTAGATGTGGTAATCACGACAAGCACTGCATTTTACTTCTTTTTTTAAATATATTACGTTTACATTC
This sequence comes from Spilosoma lubricipeda, assembly GCA_905220595.1. Lineage (NCBI taxonomy): Eukaryota > Metazoa > Arthropoda > Insecta > Lepidoptera > Erebidae > Spilosoma > Spilosoma lubricipeda. Next base: position 7,974,508 of record HG992285.1, on the reverse strand, counting down.
ATATTTTTAGATATTGACGACATGTATATTTTAATATTTTATATTAAAAACTAGCTTTTGCACTCGGCTACGTTCATGCAGACTTTTATCCCCTGATTCACCTCCCCACGGGCGGAATTTCCAAAATTCCTTTCTTAGTGCTCACTTGTGTTATATAAAGAACCTACATGCAAAATGGCAGGATTCTAGGTTCAACGGTTTGGGCCGTGCGTTGATCTCTGGGTGAGTCACCTACCTCTTTTATATAAATATAGATGTGTAGATACTATCATTAATAATTATTTTATGTTTTGTCAAAGACAAATAATTTTAGGCTTTTTTTAAAAATGGCCATGCTGGTAGCTTCTTTTATTACCATTGACAGCTCATTGTACATTTTAATCTCTTCGCATTCTAAGCTTTTTTTGGCTAGTTCTGGGTGAACGTGTTACTAGGTAGTTTGAATTACGTAACTGAATTTTTTGGTAATCTTGTTTTTTTTTAAATGACATGGTTGATGTCTTTATACATTGTCACGTAGCGGACTTAAGGCTATTCTGAGAGGTTCGATCAGGTACCTCCGAGATAAGAGAGGTACTTAGCTCGGGTGTTTGCAGTAGCGTAGGGACGCCGGGCTGGAGGCTGGAGGCCCAAGCGTCAGTCAGGTGCAGACACCATCAGGCTGGAGATAAGGCTCCGGCGTTGGAGGCCGGCGGCCCAGCCGCCGGGCGTGGTAGACGCCGGCAGCAAGTGGTGGGCAGGAAGAGGCGCGCAGAAAGAGGTCGCGCAGAAAGAGGTCGCGCAGAAAGAGGCCGAGTCGTCGTGCGCTCGCCTTATATATGTTCCCAGCGGTGGTAGGGCAGCGATCCACAGGTGGGGGCAGCAGGCCGGGGAGGATGGTGTTGCCGCGTGACATACTCCCCCCGTTTGACCAGAATTTTCCTGGCGAAAATTCTCTCGGTCCTCGGTCTCCGCTGCCTGCAGCGCCTCGCTGGTACCCTGGGAACAAGCATTGAGACAGAATCAGAGTCTTTTAAAGATAGATGTAGGTTTAGGAGATAACAGGGAAAGACAAGCTGATTTGGCTGTATACATCAGAGGCCAAGGTCATATAAGCTTAGTTCAAAAGCAGAAAAGGTTTAATTAAAAAGTTTAAAATAAATTTCAAAAAAGAAATTAGTTAGATCACAATTTTCTGTTCAAACAAGAACGTAAACAAGGTGAGTCATACAGTCTGATGCTCAGTTAGAAATGTTTTAAGATATTATTTTTGGTTGCAAATTATTATTATTATTGTTTTTAGATAGATGCGGTAATAGAAGTTATAGTTATTTGTATGTGTGAAAGAGAAAGAAACTTTAAGGTTAACGATCGTAGTCGAGAATCGAACCTGTAATTATTTTGTAGTATATTATTAGGTTTTTAGCGTGCGATATTCATCGTAGTTTAGAATAAGACTTAAGAATAAAAAATGTTATAGTTGACTCACGACGCAGGAAATAATTGTTAGAGAAAAATAATACAGAGACTTCGTCTGTAAAAATTGTTTATTATTGAATGAGTAAACAAAATCACTGTTTAATAATTGATTTAATATTTTTAGACAATTTTCAAAGTAAAATAGACCTTTTGGAAACAATTTAAGGTTTAATTTAGTTAGGGATCAATTTTGCAAAATATTTGTTTGTTCGTCACTGAGAAAAAAAAATCGAGCTATTAGTACCTTCTAAAAATAGAGGGTTAATAGCCCACGGCTTCAACGTGAACATCTCATGGTTCATCAACCATACTCGGATCAGAGTCCGTTACCATATGGAGGGAATCACTGATGGCGTTTTGAATTTAAGTTTTGAATTTAGCATATAGAAATAAATTGGATTTTTGTTTTTAAAAGTAAATTGAATTGTAGTATTAGTTTTAGTAGTTTAGAGTAGTTTTAGTAGCTTTTAGTAGCTATAGTAGGTATAGTTAGCTCCACCGCTATACAACGGTGTGCAGATTAGAGTTTAGATAAGGTCATTTTCAATCGAATTGAAAAGACAGGTTAAGAGAACAAAATGACTATTTGTAGTCAATTAATTATATTTATATATATATATGGCTTTAAGGCTTGTTTAAAGAGTTACCGACCGCTCTGTTAAAATAATTATATATATATGGCTTTAAGGCTTATTTAAAGAGTTACCGACCGCTCTGTTAAAATAATTATATAAATATGGCTTTAAGGCTTATTTAAAGAGTTACCGACCGCTCTGTTAAAATAATTATATATATATAGCTTTAAGGCTTATTTAAAGAGTAACCGACCGCTCTGTAATAAATAAATAAAGAAATCACTCAGAACAATGATAAGTTTAGTACTAAGGCTTAATTTTAGGAGTCACTAACCGCTCCAGAGAGTATATAGAAGTACCAGTCCTAAAATGCATTAGGATTTCAAGGGTTAGAACCTTGAGAGTCTTTTAGAAGACATGAAGACGCAACATCATAAAGGTTACAATAAGTAACTATCAAGGGGTAGGGCCTTGAGTGTCTTTCAGAAGACATAATGAAGCAACATCATAAGGGTTACTAAGGAGCAAGTAACAAGGTTTTCTGACGTTTTGATGGATGATCAAGGGCATGCCCAGAGCATTACTAGTCACCGATGAAGGCGAAAAGTCAAAGCTAAAATTCCAATCAAAACCGTCAGTAAAATTATTAGAGTTAAGTATTTATAATATAAGTATATTAAGTTATAGTGGCAGTATAGCCGGTTAAAGAAAAACTCATTTTTAGAGTTAATTTAAAAAGATCTAGAATATTGATAACGAGAGTAAATAAATTATTTTAGTATATTGGTTTAGACCAAAATATACTCAGACGAACATACAGATATGAACCATACAAGTCAATACGATACCCACACAGTGAGATTATTTTCAAGTAGTCGTATTGCAACTTATTCAAATCTACCTACATCTCAAGCATCATTTATTAAAAATTGTCTCAAGTTGAGAATAGTGCAACAATGTTGTAAGAAAAACATGTTTTTATCTATATTTTGTAAGTAGCTATAGTGGAACATTTGTAGTGGCTTCCAAAGACCGATAGAAGTTATATTGTAGATAAAGATTTAAGTACTATACTAAGTTGCAGCGGCGAATAGTATTTATTTATTAGTAGGCATTAAGAATGCGATATATATAGATTTACGTTTCTTTCCTGGTTAGAATATGTACTTTTACTTTTTGAGAAACTCAAACAATAGATGATCAAGAAACGACAAGACTCAGAGCGGCATGTCAAAAATAAAATAAATATCGAATCCTACGTTGACCGACATTAACAGCAACTGTACCAGACATTATTCAATGTATTTTGAATGTAGCTTAGAATTGTATAGTTTATTGTAAGTAATCTCATCAAGAAAAAAAAAAAACGAATCGCATCTATTGCACAAGAAAACAAGTTATAAGAATGAGTTATTGAGAATATTTAGAACCAAGATGTAAATAGAAAGATAATAAAGGAAATGACCATAGCCGCAGATGTATATAGGAGTAGATAGAATTTTTTTTACGTGTAAGTTGAATAGTATGAGTAGTTTGTTTAGAAAAGTTTAATAATTGACTCAAAGTAATAATAAAATTTAGTAATTAAGGCAAGATCAGTCTAGTTACAGTCTAGTTATATATTTTATCACAAATAATTTTAGTTACAAATAGGGTGTTTAAAAAGAAAATAAAATATGTCGAATCTCATCCAGTAGCAGGTTAAATAAGCGGGCAAAACCGGTTTTAGTTTGCGATTCAAACGCATTCCAGCGTCCCGTATTTACATTATAGTTTATATAAGCCGCAAGCGAACAAAATTTTAAGAAAAGTAAATTTAAAGTATGAGAATGCCATGCGGTTCTCATTGACACGTGTATGGAGAATTTTTTTTTTTTTTTTTAAAAGCGATTGGAAGTACACGTGGTCATGACTGGCACGTGTTTTCAATGAGAAAAAAAAGAAAAAGCAATGAGAAGCATGTGCACACAATAAAAAAGCAAAAAACACTATCCTGGATGGGATTCAGTACGAAACACAAGAACAATAAAAAGAAAAGAGGCAAACCGTGATCGGATCTCTCAGTTCAGTCGGGCGCCATGTGTCACGTAGCGACTTTAGGCTTTGTTCTGAGAGGTTCAATAATTAGACACAATAGGAAGAGAATTATTTATCGTAGGTATGTAAGTTTACATACCAGGGCGTAGGTTTGAGAGATTCGACCACAGCTGCACCTCCAAGCAAGAGGCACTTAACTCGGTAGCAGCAGGAAGAGTAGTCCTGGGCTCCGGCGTTGGAGGCCGGGCGTCCAGCCGCCGGGCGTGGTAGACGCCGGCAGCAAGTGGTGGGCAGGAAGAGGCGCGCAGAAAGAGGTCGCGCAGAAAGAGGTCGCGCAGAAAGAGGCCGAGTCGTCGTGCGCTCGCCTTATATATGTTCCCAGCGGTGGTAGGGCAGCGATCCACAGGTGGGGGCAGCAGGCCGGGGAGGATGGTGTTGCCGCGTGACAACATTTTTTTGTGTGGAAATCGGACTTCCATTTTTTCAGTTTATAGTTAAATAAAAATTTTATCAGACTATTTTCTGTTTACCGTACTGTCCTCTTCTTACTGAGTATTTATTCCATAATAAATAGAATGAAATATTTATGAAACAACGTCAAAGGATGTTGTGTTATATTACAAGACTCATATATAAAATAAAATAAGTTTGTACAGACATAGTGTTTTAGCATTTTCAACTTAAATTACTTAAATTAATGATTTCTCCTTTTACGTACGTAGAGCTTTTAATTTATTACTCTACACGACTCTCAAAAGTGGAATGTTTTAATAAACAAGTACTAAACGGTTAATGGTTTAAATACTTTGAAAACCTTCCAACATGGGATAGGAAGCTGACGCTGAATTTTCAAAAAATAATTTCTATGATACTTTTTAGTAATAAGTTTAATCAAAACAGTAACAATTCTTGACTTATCCATATCACATCTTAAACCATATTAAAGTTTCAACTCCACTGAATTTTTGCACAATTAATAGCAAATAGAATTATGTAGAATGTAGAATAGTAGTGTAGAATTATGTTATGTATTTGGTAAGTTACGTTTCGATTTGTATAACTAGATGTTGGATAGATTAAATACAACAGTTATTTCTTGACTCTTACTAATTAAATAAATCTCGTGAAAATACAGTGGAATCGTGCAATAAGAGAACAGACACAAATTATTACGCTGACTGATCTTTTCCTAGTAATCGTTACCTGTGAGCAGCATGGAGTTAATTAGACCCATTATTTCAACTCACTGATTTATAAGGAACATTACTTTTTACAGACTTTTCTATAAAGAAGATTTTTTTAAATAGTTTGATAGTTCACATGATCATTTGAAATTTATTATTCACTCGACCTCGCAAGCAGGAGTGTTATGGAAGTATTTGTCTAGTAATGTATGTATGACACAAATTTTTCACACAATGGGGCTTAATGGACCGCAAAAAATGTTATTTAGGGTATTAAATCGCGAGATGAGATCCTTGAAAGTAATGAGGGATAAAATAAAAACTTAAAAAAAATGTAAATACGACCATTACATCGAACTGTGGAACTTCTAAAGCGAATTGAAAAAAATAACGACATTACTGTGAAATGTTCTCGGGTTTACTAGATAAAGCGATTTTTTATTACGCACGAATACTTGAAATAAAAAATTCGCCGCGCCACGCAACTAAACTTGTATAATATAAACGTTTTTTATCTTTAGTTACTATATTCATATAATACAATCGGTATAATACATCAAAAATGTATGTTATGAAGAGACTCTGTTTAACTTCAACTCTGTGTTTCTTTACTAAACGAAATAATAAGTAACTATACAACTACGATTGTATTACGCGAGTTTAATTTAAAAGCTCATAAATGTATACAATTAGGAGTAGAAAATTTGAGACAGTAAATAATTTAATTTAGCGAAAGGGTTTGGAGTTCCTTTTGTTCTAAGTAATTTACTTTGATTAGTTTATTCTACGTTAATTAAATTAAATAGATAAAAAATACTAGACATTAGAATAAAAAATTGACACTATTTTCGACATTTATTTCATTTAGACCTAAAGATCTGCGTCTGAGCTTCGTTGATTAAAACTGACCGTCTGGCACCTGACCTTATGAAACCTATGTGATTTAGCCTTAAAGTCGTACTATGCCGAATGCTTTGCAAATGTTTGTCCGCCATTACTATATACTATTACCAGATTTGTTTAGTAATCCAATTATCATTAATTTGTTTAATGTTTCAGTTAATCCACTTTTGAAAACAAAGTACAGGCAGTGGTTCGCGCCACGACAGAGTCAAGAGACCGAGACCGGAGACTGCGACCGTCACTTGACCATAGGCAACGCATAAGCGACAAATTCGCAAACGAGACCAAGACACGAGACAGAGACGCGAGACAGGAGACAGCAAGACGGACAAGTAGTGTCAAAAAGTCACGGTCGCGGTCTCCGGTCGCGGTCTCCGGTCGCGGTCTCCTATCTCGGTCGCTAGTTACTGTTGCGGCGCGAACCGCTATCTGTACTTTCTTTCAGCTTGCTATATACCTCCATAGAAGTGCTGCTGCTTAGAAACGAAAAATCAGACATGCAACAGAATTTCATGAAATCTACCAGCACATTTTTTTTATAAATACGTTTAAAACGTTAAAAAAAGATAATAGTGGGCTTTAGCTGTTTTTAATCATTTAAGTAATTGTAATCGAAATGTTGTATAGCATCGAGTAATATTCCGTGTTGTCTTACAATGTCCTAAAACCTGAGACTCAGACATAAAATAAATACCTAAATATAAGTAAAAGCAAACAATAAAATCGCTTGTTATTTCATATAAAACAATTTATTAGGCATTGGTATGATTAGAAACTGTATTAGTTAGTGTTTGTAAGAGATACAAAACTAATGATAATGAAATCCACAAAATAACAATAAACGCTATTTTTTACATTAATTTCATTTATGTCTGATTAGTAAGACATAAATGACATTTAGGTCATATAGTCAAAGGCGGGTTTCATTATCATTAGTTTTGTATCTCATACAAACACTAACTAATACAGTAGGTACTCATGGATATATAGTATTGTTTTAGTATTGGACCACTCCAATGCATTGCTTCGAAATGTAACAACTTAGTAATAACAGTAACACAAGAAGAACTTCGTCCCGACAACTTACTATAATTCGTTCTAAATTACCACTTACGTAGCAACCAGCCCATGTAGTTACAATAAATAGTCACCATTTCTTTCGCCAAATTATTTCTTTGCAAATATTTCGAAGTTCCGAATAGGTATTACACACGTCTCGATTACTTTTATTATGGAGTTGTAATGATGCGTTGCTATTAACTAACTATAGAAAGTTTTAACCTCCTTTTTAAGGAGAGGCCTATGACGTGAGGTGGACTGCTAAAGGCTATTGATGTGTTGTAATATACAGTTTATTACTTCTGTCACTGTAAATGTTAATCTGATTATAGATAATCTATATTCCACTATGCATGCTTCATACATTAATATCTATTACTACTATTAATATTGATATACAAGTAGAATTCTCGATCGCCTAACGGCCTCTAATCGCAAATTAGCCTGTGTTGGGGTGAGACTACTGAAAATCATTTTAATCATCATCATCAAATCAATTTAGAAGGAGATCAAAGTATCTCTACTACAATATGGAATTTGCATATTTTTTTTATTTGCTAAACATTGTTTTCTTCTTTTTGATAGATTCTTTGTTGTTTTTACAATATACATAAAGTATATTTTATTTACTGATTATTTAAACCCAGAAAATAATAAACAAAAAGTGAAAATTAAGGGAGGGAAAGTCAAACCTACAAAGCTCGTCCTATTGGTCGAAACGAAATGTGACGTCGATTGCCACATTATCGAAATTGTCAGCGTCGAAATTCCTACTGTGTTAGTAGTATTTGTGAGAAAAAATAACTTCCTTCATGATTTTTATAGTAATTAAAACTGAAACAAGTATAAAATAACTGAAACACTCAATAGTAAACAAACACGAAATGACAATGACAGCTTTGGTCATGTTAATAACTCGCGCAAAATGGCGGCGTTTGAACGGCTCAAATTTGGTCTGTGTTTTAAATTTCACTTTGAAAATTATTCTATTTTTAAGCTTATTTATATTTTTTTATATGTTATAGAGATTAAATGATCAGATTAAGAAATAAAAAAGACATGCATATTTCCTATTGCTACAATTTAATTATTAAGAAAGTCAAAAAGTCTAGGTTCCTCCCTAGAGTAAGACGTCTAAGGCCTGCCATGAGATGAGTTTAAGTGGAAACACTACATACTAATGCATCTGTTGCACACCTTTACAAAACATAAAAAGACTAAAAACTTCTAGCCCTATATTTTCAAAAACATATATTTATTCAGTAATGCCTAAAACAACAACAATAAATAGAAACTAGAAACCTTTTAGTATAATAACAAACCAATTTATTTTATGCCCTTATTTGATACTAAATGCAGTTTTTACCGTAATAGCTATCCGTAATATCCTAGACACCGATATTATCATATTAACATGAACACGCAAAAACGGTCGCTCATGGTTTCAATAATGTAATGGTGTTTGGGCTGGATATATTTTTCAGCTTGCCACCAGTCAGTTACTGTGTATTGAATAGAATATCTTGAGAGAAAATTTTAATGATGCATTCACTTGCAAAGTGATAAAAGATCGATGAACAATAACTAAAAAGATTATTTTTTAAGTTTTTAATCATAAAAGTAGAATAAAACGTAAGGCAACGCCGTGAGGCATAGCTAGTCTAAGTAAAAAAGTAGTAAGTTACTCCTTATATCATCAGCTACCTATCAGTGAAAATCCCGTCCAAATCGGTCCAGCCGTTTGAGAGATTAGCCGAAACAAACAGACACACAGACAAAAATTCAAAAAAAAATGATACTTTGGTATATGTACCATGTATATATACATATGCATCTAGTAAATTCCAGTTATTTTAATATTACAAACAGACACTGCAATTTTATTTATTTGTATAGATGTATATGTATCCAGTCACCCTGCTAAACAACCTAATTAAGTATAATTTTCATGTTATATTTAAAAACATATTGTAGAACGCGAAGGCTTTGACATAAGAATAATTTACATATTTTTGTAAAATAAAATATAATAAAATGAAAAAAAGAAATCTTAGATAAAAACTCTTGTACATAAATAAAAATTGATGTTATTATTTTATCAGTAACAAAATTACTTATAATAAATTATAGCCAAATAGTTAATATACTCGTCACTTTAATTTAACCAACACTAACGCACACAAAGCGTAGCGGAGAATTAATTACTCGAAATAACTTTATATTTACTGCAAAATTTTGTGACGTCTATTGCTTGTACAATAAAATAATGTGTATAGCAATAAAACGTAGATACTACATCTATACAAATAAATGAAATCGGAGTGTCTGTTTGTAATATTATAATAACCGCTTTTTACAAAATGCATATGTATACACGGTACATATACCAAAAATGTAGCAAATTTTTTTTTATTTGTCCGTCTGTCTATTTGTTCCGGGTAATCTCTGAAACGGCTGCACCGATTTTGACGGGACTTTCACTGGCAGGAAGCTGATGATTCAGAGAGTAACTTAGGCTACTTTTTTAGACTAACTTTGTCCCGCGGCGTTACTCGTGGTACGACGATAATCGCGGGTTTAGCTAGTTTAGAATAATTGAGCTCCAGTTTTACTTAAAATTGAATATTTATATAATACTTTTCATGATTATCTAGTGTAAAAGAACTAAAAGAGAATCAAGAAAAATTTAGAGGCACTAATACATTTACAGAGCAGTAACTCAGTGTCTCATTATCACTAGACTACAAACCCAGATGGAGAGTGTTATTTTATAACATTACGCCAGACTTGTAAGTTTATTAAGAACGAAATATAATGATTGCTTACATTAAATAACCATGGTTCTTTATCTAACATGACTTCAAATATAATTTTCAGATATCGCAAGTGTTTCAAATGTATAAATATCTAGCTGAACCCGTGGTTATTGTTGTACCGCGGCGTTACCGCGGGACAAAGTTAATGTAAAAAAAGGAGCATAAGTTACTCCGTGGATTATCAGCCACCTGCCAGTGAAAATCACGCCAAAATCGGTCTAGCCGTTCCAGATATTACCCGGAACAAACAGACAGACAGACAAAAAGTTTTATCCTATATTTTTGGTAAATGTACCGTGTATACATAAAAGCGGTTATTTTAATATCACAAACAGATACTCCAATTTTATTTATTTGTATAGATAATAACTTGACATGTTCTTCTAATACCGTTTAGAGATTAGACACAGGCGGAAAGTGAGGCAAAGACTGTGCTGTAGTAACTATACTGCTGATAAAAATACAAAACGTTGTGATGAATTGATATTCATCAATAAACATAATCTGCTCATTCATCTTGATTCCTGAATAGCAAGTGCGTATGGATATTTTCGCCTCACACCATAAGAAAATAGACTTTCACTCCTTCTGGAAGGCTACGAATATATTAATATTAAACCAGCTGTTCCTGTGTGCCTCAATGGTGTGAGGACTGCCACCGAAATAGCTATGTTTATGGAGCATTTTAAAGTTAAGCCGCCGCTGGGGCCCCCGAGTTCGGTGATCAGTTCTTGGGCTGGTAGAAAGGTGACCTTTGCATGGTCTGTAAAGGGCTACGTTTATTAATAAAGTCAATAACAAGAGGCCAATCAGCCAGCCATGACGACTTGAGCTTTGAACACCTACAACATGCCGGGTCCCACTTGCCGAGACTGTTAAGTATGCTTTTTAATCTTTGTCTTGGGCATTTGTACTTGCCAGAGGAAATGATAAAACCATAGTTATAACCATAGGTAAAAATAAAGCCACTGATCTTTCAGATAGAAATAACTATAGACCTCTCTCTTGCTATAGTCATTTCCAAGGTGTTTGATGGCGTGCTTAACTCACAACTGACCGAACACACTCCTCCTCCGTATAAACTTTAGTTGTGTCAAATTTCATACTTCTCGTTTCGCATAATTTTCAAAAAAAGGGATGCACAGTTTTCACTTCACTATATAGATATTATAATATAGATATAGTCCGGACGGTCTAGTCCGGACTATGTATATATTTAAACCACAAGACAAACAAACTAGTAAACAATTTATCGTGAATATATTTCATTTATTGAATCGGAAGGGAGATAATCTAAACAACAATTATCAATAAGTACAAATAGAACTATCATTTGCAGAAACTTCAAGTAACCTTTCTATGACAGATAGATATCTTCTCGTTATTATCTGATAAATTGTTTCCTAGTTCCCATTGTTCAAATAATTGCCAACCGGCAACTGCGGCCCAACAATGCCCACCGATTATTATCACAATACTCGTGAAAATCTCATTATCTCCAGATATCTCACGTTATTCTTCGTCGCCCTTTGTCTATATTCTCGCATCACAAACAAACGTGATTTAATGGTATGCGAGGCGGTTTTATTGGTGTTCGGTCGTTACGTTGTGAATGGCTTCGTTCCTCCATGTGGATATGATAAAATGCTTCCGAATATTCTGCTCCAGAAAAAAAATTAAGTGATCAGTTTATTTCCTTTAACCAATAATATTAATGTCAGTTTTAAGTATGATTAATTTATCAAACTTCAATATTGATCGGAAGATTCAATTTCAAAGAGTAAACGTCGCACTGCACGATGCACGCTATCCACTCAAAGATGGCAATTTGAATTCCTAATGGATCAATAACTATCTCAGTTTTATCTTTGTCCTACAAAGCAAGTCTCAAAGGAATGTTCTGTATTTGCCTCCAATTCTTGACAAAGAAAATGAAGGGAATTTTAGAGGAATTCACAATTGAAATTGACAATTTGGATAAATGTCTTGCCTTGCTTAATTGCGATTAAAACGAAGCATTTCAGCATTAAATGAATTCCCATCAAGGTGTAACGACTTAACTGCACCTTGAAAATTAAAATACCTTAGAGTTACAACTTAATGAATTTTACTGTCTACTAAAGCTTTTCTATTTTATTGTGTGTTATTTCAATGAAAATTCATTCAGGTCTAAAACGTTTTTAAGATTACTATTTCTGCCAGTTCAAAGCATTTTCTCTCCTTTAAATTGAATTCTGAAGTAGTAATGTTCTAAACCCTTATGAACAAGTCAAGAAAACTGAAATCTTAAACTTAGGTACACTTAGGTCCAAGAGCGATTTCCCTACTGGCATAAAACACAGGAATAGCGAGTCTTTTTTCACGTCTAATTGAACTAAAAGGCTTTCAGCAGACAGAGCGGAATGCGGCCGTCGCCGGATTTCCGGCTTTACGTCCTCCACAACTTTACATACAGTTTTTCTCTAGACCACTATGATATCTAGTCCTTGTTGATAGTGCAGATGGTGAAATACAATGAAATGTGTAAAATAATTTTACGATAGTGTAGTAGTAAAAATTAATAATTCAGAAATAGAGAGGTCGATATTACTTTGACGATTTTTAAATAGAAATGAAATATTGAACGTTTACTTCATTCTAATTTTAATAAAAAAAACTTTATACTATTTATTTCTAAAAATTAATTATGCAGTCTGTACATAAATAAAAATGAACCCTCAAATATGTTGCTAAGCTCAAAACTCGAAAACAGCTCTATGAATTCAGTTTTTCTATATTTTCGTAAAGGCACAAGGACGGTTTTTATGGAGATAAAAAACCTAAAAAGTACGAGGAAAATAGTAAAAAATAAATAAATGTTACGAATTTTATTACTTCTGAATTATCACTAATAAGAATTTTAATGCACATACTTTAAGTGAATGAATGTTTATGACCATTTGGTCACACACAAATTGCCAAAAACCGTCAGATACATAAACCTGTTTTCATTCAAAACCTCGTTAAAAAGTTTTGTCATCATGATCAATTACAACTAGATGAACATCCGCTTAAATTTTATTTTATATTATAATTTAAGGATAGCATCAAATCCAAAAAAGCATTAATAAAATATATCGCATTCTTATAACAAAAATAGTTCAATTTAATCTCTGATCGGTAAGAAACTTCGCGTGTTACATTTTGTTTATTTTATATACTGAATCCCAATTTGCTGTATATGTATTGTACATTGTATATAAATTTGCAAACTGTAATAACGAAAAGAACTGTTAAACTAACATAAAACGGAACCGAATGCAAACTTGTAATAATATACCTGAGATAGAGTTCGTAACAAGTTTCAAACGACCGGCATGAGCCGAGCCTGTTGTACCAAAATTGATGGCATAATTAAAATGTTGGCAATCCAACTGTAGTAAACGCACAAACTCATAATTGGGGTGCTAGTTAATGCATAAGGATAAAGGTAAACTCAACAATCTGTGAAGTTAATTCATTATTATGGAAATTGTATCCGATTAATCGGAGTGGGTGGCTTTACAATTTTACACGATGGATACACGGTTCTCCAATGATATAACTGTAATCATTAGTACTCATATTTACTGTCATAAATAATATAATAAAAATGATGATTATTAAATACTCAAAGACTTATTTAATAGTACAAAAAAGTCTTATTTTGTAGCAACGCAAGTAAATTGTAAAGGCTGGCAACGCACTTGTGACGCCTCTGGTGTTGCGGGTGACCATGGGCGGTGGAAATCGCTTACCATCAGGTGAAAGGTCTGCTCGTTTGCCCCTTATTCGTTAAAAAAAATGCACAGAGCATTCAGATATATTCAAAACATTTCACTGAAAAAGCTTCATTATAAATTTAGGAATATACTAGCTGACCCGTCCCCACTTCATTGGGCGGTAAACATTTTTTTCTTCAACTTACTATGCAAATTCAGCTACCACGAAAAAGTCTTTCCACCTTTCAAGTTATTACTCTTATAAAGCTTTTGCCACTCACAAACAACATAGCCTTCTATTGGTAAAAAGAAGTCGGTTTAGTAGATCCAGAGATTACCCCCTTCAATGTCACAAACTCAAAAACGCACAAACTTTACGTCTTTATATAATTAAAATAATAATAACAAAAAATGTAAAACTAAAAATGAAAAATATTTAATTATAAAGAAAAAAATAATAATAAATCGTTATAAGTAACATCGCTTTCTATATATTTTCTGTATAAGTTTTCTTTTTGCGCTTGCAAAAGCACATGATGATATAAGTGATATACTCGTAGTAGTTATTATACTTCGCAAACTTTCTACTGTTTCCTTAAGGAAAACAGTAAAAAAGCCATTACCAGTTTCATAAAGGAAGACGATAAACGTTCAAACTATCACTATAAGTATAAGTTTCTAACTACAATGCTATAATTCGTCGGGGAATATAAGGCATGATGTATCGTTCAATCCCAATGCTAAAAGGTCATTTTGCATCAACAAAAAAAATTCAGGGCATTTCACCCTATAAATGTGGTGTTGTAATATCCAGGTTCCTCTTTAGTACGAGTAGATTCTTAGTTTATAAGAAACATAAACATAAGGTCTTCATCAGCTCGTGTGTTCCTATTATTAGTAATCTATCTTTATATATATAATTCTTCTGTGAGTGTGTATGTCACTGAACTACTCTCAAACGACTGGAGCGATTTTGATCAAATTTTTTGTGCGTGTTCAAGGGGATCTGGGAATGGTTTAGATTCACAATTTTGTCCGCTGGACAATGTTTTTTAATTAATTTTTAATTTATTAGTAGTTATGGCAAAACGACGTTTGCCGGGACAGCTAGTATATATATAAAAGAGGAAGGTAACTGACTGACTGACATACCCAGAGATCAACGCACAGCCCAAACCGCTGAACCTAGAACCCTAAAATTTTACATGTAGGTTTTTTATATAACGTAAGTGAGCACTAAGAAAGGAATTTTTGAAATTCTACCCCTAAGTTGGTAAATAAGGGGATGAAAGTCTGCATGAGTGAAGCTGCTAAAAGATACACTGACAACTGAGAGGTATAAACTAGATTTATATGTTCTTAGTGCTGTACACCAGAGCTATAAGTTATTACCGAAATAACTAATAATATATTCGAACATTAGGGTAAGATTGAATAAAAGTAGAAGAAAATAGTATGTACCTCCAATTTAATATCGTGTTTTAACATAAACTTTACAGCATGATGCTGTAATAAGTGTGAAATCTTTAGATCAATTGAATTTATCTCCGTTTATTTTAGGATATAGTGTTCTGTAAAACTTTCTTAATAAACAAATACAAATAACATTTCTTACATAACGTCTATGTAGAATGAGGTAATTATTAGATATTATACTTAGTTACAACAAAACAGAAGTATTTGGTGATCCTTTTTATCTAAGAATGTAAGCCGTAACATCTGTCTCCATACAACAGCTAGCGGATCGTTACGCTACATAAAACTAATTTCCCGTGAAGCCCACAAAACGACACATTTCGAGTGATATATTTGTTGTCCCGAAATACGTTTTCTTTACTTCGATGATCTTTAATATATCTATGCGTAAGAGCGCAAGGAATTTTTACAATTTGTATAAACTTTAATTGCTTCAACGTTGTTTGTAGGTAAATTAAAAACTATAACAGTAAATGTGCTCCCACCGCAAACTACTTAGTAAGTTAGTTAGAGTTGGCAAGAAGTTGTTATAAATTATACAATAGTAAGACAGTATAAACCGTAAGAAATATTAACTGAAACATAACTCATTTTTAACCGACTTCAAAAAAGAAGCAAGTTATTAATCGACTCCAAAACAGAAGGAAGTTATTAATTCGACTGTTTTTTTATGTTTGTTTCCTCACAACTTTCGACTGGGTGAACCGATTTTGATGTTTTTTTTTTTATTTGTATGCTGGTGCTTTTAATTTGGTCCAGTTCTTAAAGTTGGTATTTTTTTGTTAACATTTTTGATTTTTTTAGTATCACAATAGTTGTGCAACAAAATTGAGATAAAATTACAATAAACATTTATGTAACTTTAAGCCTTATTTATAATATCGGTTCTTCAGCATACTAGTATTTTTTTCACTTTGTTTTTATCTAAAAAAGGTAACCATAACATAAACGGTACATGTATTTGGCTCCGTATATTCCTGAAACAAATTAGTATTCTGTTACTGCCCCACAGCTAATTGGATTGTTAGTTAAATTGACGTCCAAACACTGACAGTAGCGTCAGCAAACGCACCATTAAACAACGTATAAGTTAGTGGATGTTGTTTAACACGCGTAATGAATAACATTCACTATTTATAATAAATACTGAGCATTAATTTATAGTAACACCAATCGAAAGTTAAAATTTTAGCAATGTTTAGCTGAATTTGTTAACAAATCAGTTTTTTTTTTGTTGATCGTACACCATGAAGGCACAGATCGAGTTTTCATTTTTTAAACGGATACAATTAAGGGTTCAACGGTTAGAATGTAAATGATTGAATTTATTGGCAGTTTTATGCAATTCGCGACTTAGAAAATATTATCATATATTTTGTAATTATTATTGTTATTATTTTTTTATGAAATAAGTGCTTTAAGTTATTCTGATACCTATTCCTGATCATCGAAATTTTTTATAGATATGTTTAAGTTTAAATGCAAACATTTTTCCTAGCCTTTATTATTCCCATTCGGATTGACTACTAATTCAACCAGTTTTACCTGAATATCTGTTTTTCCATGGAACAACTGGCATCGGACCTCCGCAACTCTGAGGGTAAACTGAATTCGAAGGTTGAACTAGTTGTCAATATATTTGAGTATATGTAAGTTCTAATGCTAAAGCTGAAAATAAAGATAAAGCAGCATCTTATATGAGCAGTATTGCATAGCAACAAGCAACTTTAGTAACTAACATACCTCCCGGCAAGGTTGTGGTAGCTGTAATTTAATTAAACATATACTAATTTTCTCCGACTAAAGGGAACGCAATTGTTGTAAATAACAAATTGATGGAGCAGCGTCAAAGGGGATCTCTTAGCGCTTGTTAAGGTTGATGTTCTTGAACGATAATTCAGTGAATAATAAACATAGTTTCAGGAGCTAGATCTAACGGCTAACAAGCCAAACAATACATATGTAAAACTGGGTCTACTTTTGGTTATATGTTTGTATTTAGGCCACATCACAGGATGATAAATATCAAGAAACAATTTAGGTTAGTTAGTTTATATGATTTTAAGAAACAAAATTTCAATATTGACAGAGACTTTTAGCAATATACTGTAAATTTAATCTTCTGTTAATAGATGTATATAACGTAACGCAGCACTCTACTAAGGAAGTATTTTACAATCATCAGTAGAAGCACAAAAAAATCTCGAATCAAAAATAATTAAGATTTATATTTTACTAACTTATACCGCCCGCCTGTGTATTACTATCAAAGTATCTACATGGCAAATTTAATTGAAGTCAGTATTGTGGCTTAGCTATGAAAACGTAACACTCACACATACTTTTGAATTTATAACATTAAGTATGAATTTATAAAAAAAAAATCACAAAAACGATTAGCTTCTAATTCATGAATATTAAATGCCAAAACTGTGAAAATGAGGCCGGAAATTGAACCATCAAAGTTACACTATTTGGCTACTACTACTTACCACATAACTGTTATTATCGCTCCACTACGTATATTTTGTTAAATTTTCTTTTATTTCATACCTTAGCTTACCTTGTTATTCTTTTACTTTAAGAGTTCAGCATTCCTTTTTTTAATGTTTAACGTAAGTAAAACGGTAGGTAACTCATAAGTAACATTTTTCTCAATATATCAATATTTAAAACAGGGAAAAGCCCGTACTCTTAATATTTCATATCAGTTTTGTCAGTTTAAGTAGTTATAAATACTTTACACAAGCTCATTTTTACTTATTTATTTATTTATAACTTTATGCACAAATGTACAATGGCGGACTTAATGCCAAAGGCATTCTCTACCAGTCTACCGTTGGGTGGTGCGGAAATGAGTGAGATGGTGCACGCACGGAGCAAATATTTGCTTCGTGGGTGCACGACACTTTCGCTTGGACTTTGTAATCCAGAAACAATATTGGATAATAATTTAGGAGAAAAACAATGAAACATAATATTTCTGTATATTTTTCATGAATATTGCAAAATACGTTAACGAATATTAAAACTGTTGGTAAGTCATACTACGCTTAATTTTAAATACTGATTTTATCAAGAACTAAAACCTATTATATCAGTCTTGATATTCTAATATCTTAACGACAATAATATACAGGGTTTAGTGTGTATGTCACCGTAAGATTGTAATGACCGTTAAATTGTAACCTAACCATTAGATTGCAGATTGCAAACAGTCGAAACATTGTGAAATGGTATGCAACGAATTGCAAGTCGCGCGCTGATTGGTTGAACAACATAAGTGCCGGTCCGCCATATTTGTTTGTTAATTCGTTTGTTGCCGAATGTTAAGGATTTTAGTGTTTGTAAATTTATTTCATGTAAAAATATCTCACAGCTTTAGAATTAGTTGTATAAAATTGTTATTAGTTATATTAAATAAATTTGTGCTTAATCAAACAAGTTCTAACCTAACTCTATGGCCATTGAACTGCCTACTGTAAAAACGACCAATCAGGAACAATATTTTGACAATTTGACTCGTGTAAGTAGTATATCACAGTTGACAATCTATAGAAAGTTTACAATCTCGCTAGGTAGATTATAACCTAACGATTTTTACAATCTTCGGTGACATATGCAGATGTTTGTAATACACATGTCTGTCTTAAGATAAAAGTAGAAACCACTCGAAACACTAGTGTTTTACTAGAGAATCAATCTGATCGTTGAACTAAATAGGTAATTTGAAGAAAGTGACTACCGCTGCTGATGGACACAAGCAACTCAAAAGTGACAAGAATCTGTCTTCTGTCTTCCGTCCGTTTGTGTGAAAGTGCGTGCTTTTCTTGAAAATCGTCTTATCAGCCCAGAAGTGCCGTAGTAAATAATTTATTTATTCCACAGGTTGACAGGGTAAATAGTTTTTTGAATAACTAGACAGACACAAACAGCCAGAGAGAACAGCATAGACTGTCAAAATGAGAACGCGTCAGTATTGACATTTTGCGTGTAGTGAAAGTCGAAGTGAAATATCTGTCTCTACGGTCTTATTTGTCTCCACATCAAAATTTATTAATTAGATCATCGATTCATTACGTTCACATTACAAATGTGTTGTGTGTTTAGATTAGTGTAGATTTGTTAAAAAATTGTTAAGGGTCACACATATTAAAAGTATTTTTTTTAATTTTTAACACATTATTACAGCGATCAAAATACTATAGCAAATCGTGAAACTAATTTGTAAAGAAAATCAAAGGCCAACTCTATATACAGTGTGCTATAAATAAATTGAAGAGAGAAGACGCACTAAACGTTTTTAAAGAAATTCTGTTGGCAACACTGTTGGCTCAGTAACAAAAGAGGATAAATCGGCCGAGAACACCATGCATTGTATTCGTATTAAGTGTGAATAGACGCCATTGCTCGGGACGACAAAAGCATTTCTGTTTGAGATACCCCGATATAGGAAACATAGATAGTGCACGCAATGAGACAATGGATAGCATTTTCGAGAAACAGATCTGAGTGATCTTGTAAAGCGTTCGTATCGCTTATCTCAGTGTTGGCTTTAGTGTTTGGAGTGGAGTTAGTTAGAGTACTATAGACTGTTCATAATACCTTTGTTCTAACACAAACTGTAGTGCAATAAAGGATTACTTTTATTTGATTCATTTATTTCATTGCACTACATTGTAACTATCTTGAATATGATTGAACCTATTCGTCTGGAGGCAATACCGACTCTATTTACTGGTGTTATGATGACTTTTATTATCTTTTTTACACGTAGAAACCCCCCCTCGGCCGTCACTCCACCGGTGTTTACGACGGGGCAATCTAGATAGCAAATTGTGCTTACTTTCTTCTCTTATATTTACATTAACAATTTAAATATGTTGATCTATTTTTTATTTTGTTATGTAACAGTTTTTAATTGAATAATGTTTTAGAACTAGTAAGTTCGAAATTCCAGAAAAAAATATATTATCGCGTAAATCCTCCGTCGTTGTTATAACAAAAATACCATTAAACTTTGTAATAAAATAATACGTATTGGAATAAAGACCGGTTGTGGCTTATAAACCTTATTATATTTATCAGCAGGACTCATAAGAGTTAAATACCGGCAACTGTTATGGAAACGGATAATAAAATAAATGAGTATTGGTTTTTTCATCACATTTCATTCTACTCGTAATAGTGAAAACAGTAAAATTGTGTGTAGTATTTGTAAGCTTCTACTTTTAAATGTATTGTTATGGATTAGTATTGACTATCAGCTGTATCTATCCCAAAGCATTTGTGAAATAAATTAGTAAAAAGTTAAGAGGTAACAATAATGTAATTGTTTTATAGTTATTAAATGTCATGATATAATACAATTTCCCAAATAAAAAAATGTATGAAACATAACTTTTGAAGACTTTTCCAGCTTCAATTTCTCCATGTAGTGTATATATACTGAGAGGAGCATTAGACCCTGGAGGATTTGCAGCTAATGCTACCGACGCTGGGTACTGGGATAGCACTAACGCAATACGATCACTCGTTCTCCGGCAAAGCAAGTGTGCATCAAGTTAAATCTTTTAAAAAGCTTTTAATGGTTTGCAGAGTTTACATTTAATAAAAATGAAATATAATGATTTCAATATTAAATGAGAATTTTTCCGCATTTTTTTTTAGTTATTGTGTACGTTTTTGTAAAATGAAACCAATAACCTAATGTTGCTTGATTCACATTTCTCATGAAGATCAACAGGAAAGTCAAAACCGTTGCTTTCCGCAAAAGAGGATTTGTTCAAAACAAGCCTCCAACGAGATTGAGTAAACTCCCATTCGGTATTTAAAAACTCTAGGCTCCAGTGGCTCCGTCTCTTTCTGCGAGCAAGTTATGCTTGCGAAGGAGACGGCGGAGCGGGACCGGGAGAGGTTTAGAACTCTCCCTGTCCGCCAGGCCCGCCAACGGGCCAGGTACCGCAGACGACTCAGACGCCGGAGATCGCAAAACGATCTCCGTCCTCCATAAGCGCAAGCCTGAGGGTGACAGGTAAGGCCACCAGTCACCCTAGCAGAAGCAGGCTGGGGCGGCAGCGCGAGCTTATAGAGCTCGCACCTGATAAAAAATGTAAGGGTTCCTAAACAGGAGGCGGCCACCTACATATATAGTGGGTGGCCCGAGGTACGCCGGGGTTCCAGGGATTTCCTTTCGAGGGTGCACCTGGCTCCCCGGCTTCTAGTACCCGAGACGGTGTGCGGTTTTTAGTCGGTTCGAGTCCGACCCAACATAACCAACAGCCAGTGGTATCCGAGGGGATTTCCGCACAAAAAAAAAAAAAAAAAAAAGGTTCCAGTGGCTAGTAGTGGTGCTACTAGAATCGTCAAACAGAATGGGTAATATAATTTCCACTTTAATGCAGCTGTTGACACTTAACTGCACTGACAGCGGACAACAGCGTTTTTAATAATTTAATGAATATAGCCGTTCCCATTTTAAGTGTTAGCAATTGTAAACTTCACGAGATGCAACGCCTCAGTTTATATCCCTTTACTAGGTGTAATTGTCTATCTCAATCTCATGAGCTCGTATGACAGTACAAGGTTTCCTAAGAAACACAACCCTGATGATAGAACTCAACACAAGTAGCTTTAAACCGTGGGAGAGCCACGCTCCGGCATGAATGGGCCGGCTTGACCGAAGTGATACCACGGCCTCACAGAAAACCGGTGTGAAATAGTGCTTGCGCTAGTGAGTGAGAATACCGGAGGCCCATAACCCAAACCCCCTCCCCCTATATCTCCTCCCTATCCCCCAAAGGCCAGCAACGCACTTGTGACGCCTCTGGTGCTTGCAGGTGTCCATGGGCGGCGGTAATCGCTTACCATCAGGCGATATGTCTGCTCGCCTATTACATAAAAAAAAATGATTGCCGTAGTCCATCGATTTTTACTACTCAAGAAGCTATGTATATGCTTTAAATACGAAAATATTTTTTAATTATATTCTATACTTTTACACTATGATAGATAGAGATTACCTTATAATAGATTTTACAAAATATGAATGAGTACTTTGATAGCCCACCTTAGCTACTTTGTGAATAATGTTTTATTGTAGCAATTTCTTTATAATGGAGAAAACTTATACCGGACTGTAACTGACTTCATAACTTTATCAAACTGTAAATAGATACACGCAGAACTAAACAGAAGCGATTTACAATAAACAGTACAATAACTCGAAAAGCGATTAATAATAGTTGGCACTTTACCAAGTTGCAAAATTGTCCATGCGAACCACTTAGGTCCAAAGCCCTGCTCTAGTTTGCTGTCTTAAGGCCATAAGACAACTTAAGACATTTGCAGCTGCAACTTGCAAGTGCTCTCAGGGTGAATGCCTGAACCTAAAACCCGCTATGTACTTTGAAAATACTATTTACTTAGACAGTTAAGTGAGTCATAATTAATTAAGGAAATTCGTTTCAATTTATGTAGATGCAAACTACATCTAGTGCTAGAGCGAGCCAAGTGCAAGAAGGAACTGATGGCTAATATAGTAAATAGGAAAGTGGCCTTCTTTGAACTCTTACCAAGGGGAGCTCAACATGAATTCCTGAGCCTTCTTTAGAAAAAAAAATAGTTGACAGGAAGACACCAGTTCAACCACGAAGGAAGTGAACATTTCGGATATTTCGGACATCTAACACTCAACGCCATCTAGTCCCAAACTAAGCAGATCTTGTATTATGGATACTAGAAAACTGATATAAATACTCATATACTTTTATATATATATATATTATGGATGGAATACACCCATACTCCGAAACAAATATTTGCAGATCATACAAACATTTGATCCGATCCGGGAATCGAACTCGAGACATCAAAACCTTACAAAAACTTTGTGTCCATTTTTCTTCTAAAATTATTTTTATAATTTTGGAACAAAATCTCATTCAGAGCTACCTACTAACAACAAAAACATTGAAGTTTTCCAATATCAAACTGTATTACCAAAGTAATAACAGTTTATACTACTTTCTGTGGGTGTATTGTAGGTAAATTAAGTTTAAAAGAAAACTTGACTATGTTCGGCGTAGGCTTTGTATAAGCAAAATATTCGGTATTTCTAAAGTATATTTTATAACCAAGTATACTTTCACTTACTTTTTGTTCGGTTTCCAATAACATCATTAACTATTCCAATATAAAAGTATTGCGTCTGGATTTTTCCTATACTTGCCTATTGAAAAGAAATATATATCATGTATTTTAAATTAAAACTTCTTGACTTGGGGAGTAAGTGTGACGAAAACGTTACGAAAAGTGTGATCGGGTGAGACGAACAGAGGTTAAGAGGGATATATAAGTTTAAGTCATATACCAAATGTATTTATTTTATTTATTTTTATTTAACTATCTTTATTGTATACACAAATTAAATTAGTACAACAAAATCAGTTACATAGTATGTGTATCAATTGGCGGTCTTATCGCTCACGGCGATTTCTTCCAGACAACCTATCAAGATATATTTTATACATGACTTAAAAAATGTTGTTCACTTATATTGGACCTATTAATCGATATAAACTATTTAGTTTATTTGTGTACACTTCTAAAACTCAGAAGTTCCTCACCGATTGAGTTCAAAATTTGGACGCTGTACACAATACCCATCCAAAGTGGTTTTTATCTAGTTCTTGTTGGCAGAGCCATGGTGAAGCATGGCAAGGTAAAGCAAGTATCTTATATAAATTAGCAACGCTTTTAAATAAGTAGGTACATGTGCCAAAAAAATACCACTTATGTTCGTCTCTTTTCAAGTGAAACATAGCTTCAGCTGGAGTTTCTTACTTATACGAACAGTAACAAATTTAAAGCAGTACAGATGAAAAGCAAAAGGTGCAATCGTTTCTAACTGCAACGAGTGAAATATCAATAAGTCACTTTTACAGTAGGTATTCTGATTAAAATTTATAGTCGTTACAGCTACAACAGTAATATACTTTAATAGTAATTAAAACAAATAAATTTCTACTAATAACAACTAATTAATACCAATATAATGTATATACATAAATCAGGGAGTATGTTTTCCATTAAAATTAAGTCCACATTGAAATTCTATTTTATTAAATCAAATTATAATCCGCTTTGTCATTTTCATGAAATTGAAATTATTTAGTGGCTCAGTTGTCTCATTACAGTATTATTCACACGTTTCAATCAGTAGGAGCGTGTGAAAGTAAAATTAATTAATGTATGTACGAATAAAGTCGTCACGCCATCTTACGTAAGAGGGCTGACAGCGACTGAATGTAAAAAGCAACAGACCAGGCCCTGTGGTGTTCCTTGGGAGAGGACTATGTCCCGCAGTGGGCTGTAACGGGCTGATGATGATTTAACTAAATATTACCTAAGGATATAATTAATGTAGTGCATAGGTTTGCTTAAGTTGAGTCTAAATATCCAAAAGAATAGCAATTTCGTTTACAACTTATTGAGCAAACGTTAACCTCTTAAAACATAACATTTGAAAGTAAATAAATGCGACATAAAAAGTAGCTTGTTTATAACTACGGATATAAAATGATTTGTTTCTAGAAAAAAAAACACACATGAACTAACAACAATACAGTACTTTCGTAATGAAACCTCGTAATCTAGGAAAAAGGAGGCTTGCACCTTTTTTAATTACAAACGCTTTAGCACACGCTTTGTACTCTCTAGGTAGAATGAGAAAATTCACAGTGCGATTTAAAGTACGACTTAAATGTAGGTACGAAGCTTTAATCTACTAAAACTCATTTGAAGATAAGTTTCACGATAATGTCAATCTCAGCTATTTTACTTTAATCTAGATGGAGTTTCAGAAATTTTTGGGTGTCTTTTAGGAGCTGTAAAAAGCGTTATCTCCTGTGAAAATTGTCTCGTCTAAGCTGATAAATTCTTCGTTAATGACTGTCTTACTTGTTTATTAACTTTAATCAGATAGTCTGTCACATTAGTTCTTTAGGTAACCTAAAATGTGCATCTAAAAGGTAATTTGACATGAAGTGGATAGTGCTATTTCATTTAATTTAGACGGACCGTTGAGTAGTTAGTGATCATGACTGCTAACGTAGAGGTCGTGGGTTCGATTTCCACACAGGACAGATCTTTATATGATGTACGCGATAATTTGTTCTGTGTCCAGTGTAATTTATCTAAAACTAGCTGTGCCTGCTACTTCGTACACGTGACATTTGTATTTTCAAGTTATTTTTAATTTTCACCGTTCGAACCTTCCCTGGATTACGACAAACATTTCAAAACCAAAATCAGCCCAATCGGCCCAGCCGTTCTCGAGTTTTAGTGACACAAACGAACAGCAATTGATTTTTATATATGAGAAGATATGTATGTATTGACTGCACGGATAGCATTGTGGTTTAAGAGGTCTCCGCACCGCTTTCAACTTCTCTGAGTGATGTCAGTTGAAGCCCCGGGATAACACCTTATGTAATACATTGTTTTTCTGAGTCTGGATATTTTTGAGTCCGTTTCATGTATGTTCGTAAAGTCCCCCGAGATATAGGGTTTATTCCTAATACGGAAGTTATCTTTTTAAAGAAAATAAAATTAAAAATTTTGAAATATATGCCGTATGTTCGAAATATATGTGTTATCATAGTAAAGGCTTTGCATAGTTTGGGATTAGACGACCGTGTGAGATGTGTAAGGATATTATTTAAGGATATATATGTATTTCCAATTAAAAACACAAAAACTGTTTTGTAACAAAAATAACATATTCGGAAATTGTCTTTTTTATTTGCTTTCAAAGGAATAAATTCACGTCGCAATATATAAAAATAAATTTTCCGTATAAAACTAGAGACATTACATGGTAGTTTTATTCAGGAGGGGTGGCCATTAGAAGATTAAAACACAGACACACCTGTAATGCGCTACGTTGCAACCGCAACTGCACTGCGCCTGTATCCACCCGTGAAATATGAATACACTCCGCTTACATTGGCGGCAGGCTCAATTTTACCAAATGATATTGCATGACCAAAGAGGTATGCAACCTTTAGTATGGAATCGTGGCATCATTTTCTTTCTTTCGCCAGCAACGAAACTGAGGTTGCAATTCGAAGACTGTCTAAGAAGTCCAAAGCAGAAAAAAAACTGAACCGTAACTGACCAGGGGTGCGCGGCTTTAAGAACAGGGTCCTGTGAAAACAAACAAAAGACTGTTAATACTCATCATAAGAAGACAATCTATTATGTATGTGTTTCTATAAAAATAATGCCTTATTGGAACAAAATAGCTATTGCCATAAATATCTCTGATTGGTTACGGTGTAATGACTTCATTTTTTAATTTTATGACTTAAATTTTGTTGTTGGCAAAAAAAGACAAAAGTATCGTGCCAAAAACTTATACTATACTTTTTTATTTGTATACTATATGTTAGTTTTGGCAGAACATTTTATCATATTAGGTTTACAATCATGCCCGAATCACTACTCATAATGGGGTGAAACGTTAAACAAAAATAACAGATTTTAGTTTCAATCTTATTAATTTTTATTAAACTAGCAATTGGCCACAAATCCGCCTGCGGTTATGTGTGTGGTTGTCGAATTCCTGAAGAATTGTTTTCTATTGTTAATTTCATGCAAATCGGTTCATTGGTTCAGCCATGAAAGCATAACAAACAGACAATGTTACTTTCGAATTTATAATAAAAATACGGATCTTTGAGTGCGAATTTTACAGCTTCTAAACTTATAATCCAATAAATATCGCTTGGGATTCAATTTAACTGTGGGTACTCAATCAGTGAATCCTTTTAATGATTAACTTGAAAAGCCTGCACACCCAGATTTACTCAATAGAAAACCATTTACAGCCAGCGGCTGAACAAATTACATTATAACGACGGTATAAAATCGAATCTGATCCAAAGCTATAATTAAACCACAAATTGAGTCGTAAATGAGATAACTTCATTGATAAACAATCGAGCTTTACATAATGGTTCCGATTCACTAGAACACCACAGAACAATTATGACCAAATAAGGTCAAATTTACTCTGTATCTTTAGCTGTAAGCATATTACTTAAAGAGAAGAGGTCTTAGTCTAGCCTTCTTTTTATGTATGAATCTACTTTGCCTGAACATGTACATACGTGTTGGTATACAATTTGTTTCAAGTTTTTCTTCTTTGTGCATTGTTGTTATCTGGCGTAGTTTTCTCTTTATACACCCATGAGATGAGTAGAGATGGTGAGATTCTCAATCCGACACCACGCGGCAGATTCCCAGACTTATTCTTCAGCTACTATAGATAATCTAATATATATAATTGTCACTGTTAATGTTGACTTGAACCATGTTTTTTGGGTGTATGTAACAATGTGCACAAAATGAAGATTAACGGGGCATGCAAGGGATAAGACTTGTATTCTGTCAAGTCCATGTTGTCGGAAATTCTCAGATGATCTCCAAATTGACTAAATGTACTACAATCCCAATTAGGTATTCAGCAAAGACGAGTACCCACCCATTTCATTCTTCGTTCTAGATTACTTTGTGTTTTGAGTAAGGTCTTTAGAAATTGTGACAACACCGAATAAATTCTTACTGCTTCTTTGTGCACTTGACGTATTTAAATAATTCTATAACTCCAGCACAAAAAATATTTGTAAGCACAAAATAACTGCATTTCACCAGAAGATAAATTCTCGTAAGAAGAGGTTCTGAATATAATCTGATGTATTAAAGCACCACGGTGTGTAATAAACCGTACAAGACTGCGGTACATATTTGGCCAAGTCATAAAGTTAACAGCATCAATAAAATATGCTTTATCTGATGCGTGTAAAATTGAGTACCAGCAAAATACTATACTAAATTCATACATAGTATAGAAATAATATCAATGGCTTTTACGTCCAAATGAGAAAAATAATTATATTCTCATTATTAACTTAAAGACAATAGTTTTTGTAAAATATTTTATTAAAAAAATTACCATCTATTATTAGGTACTCGCTAAATACAGATACAAAAATAAAATCTAACATAATCAACGACTTAATGCCCAGACTCTATCAGTCAACCTTTGGGTGGTAAAGAAATCTTGTGAGGTAGGCGCACACATAGATTTTACACCTACACGACTAAAAGTTATATACGACACATCATAACATACATTTATCTTATGAGACGTTACGTATGTACATATATGAGTGTATAGAAAAACATAAGTATATAGGTGCATTGCTACATCTATGTGATTGTCATACAACAGAATGCCAGACATGGTTAACTAATAACTGTATTAGCAGTTATTAGTTAACCATGTCTGTATAACGAACAACTAATCTACTATTCCCCATGGCAATTATGAGGTTGCTATTGAGTTTGTTCATTACATTCATGGGGATGTGACAACAGCTGCTAATTAAAATCATGCTTCTGTATTTATACATATCTGTACAATATCTATCTATACTAATCTATACTAATATATAAAGCTGAAGAGTTTGTTTGTTTGTTTGAACACGCTAATCTCAGGAACCACTGGTCCGATTTGAAAAATTATTTCTGTGTTAGATAGCCCCTTTATCGAGGAAGGCTATAGGCTACGTATCATCACGCTAAGACGTAGAGGAGCGGAGCAACAATAATAATATAAAGAGGTAACATTTTTGAGGTTATATGGGGTAATCTCTGAATCTACTAAACCGATCCCGAAAATTTATTTAACAATAGAAAGCCAATCAAAAATAGTGGAGTGTCATAGGCTATATATTAACCTGAACAGTGAATATCACGACCTCTAACACAAGTGAACGAGTACGTGGGCAAAGATTAGTAACCTTTAGTCTGTTGTAATATATATAAATTAGTTGACTAACTTATATTACGACCTGTATCTTCATGGTCTTATCATGTACGTTGACGTCTTAGAAATTTGAACTCAACGTGGAAGTAACAAGCCATGCTAAAGACACTAATGTTCATTAGCATTGCGAGACGCTGGCAAAGAGAAGCACAGATTGTGTTTGCCATTTTGCTTGTAAATGATTAAACATTACATAAAAGTGACTTGGTTTTTATTACTTTTGTTAATTTATAGATCAAAGCATATACAAAAACAGATTCTTTCGCTTAAACCACGTGGGTTTTTAGGCGAGAAGGAGTTGATCCATTAGTAAACAATAGGTTATTTAGCAATATAAAATTTAAGCAATTAGCAGAATACACATACTCATATAAGCTTAAACAAATAAATTAGGGCAAGCAAGCGCATTAACTATGTCTGATAAACAATACAACAACAACCACTTACGTACTGCTAAGCTATGTTGTCCAATAAGAATTTCTTAATTATTTCTACATAATTATCTTTTGTTACATATTTTTGTACTATATGCTGTGGTATAGTATTTACTACATCAGGTAATATGTAACGTCATATTCTGGTGCCATGTAAATTATTATATTATTTAACAATCTCTGGTTTTAAATACTAATAGACTGAGTGCCAGCGTTTCGCAGATTTACGTTATAGTAGCAAAGTCCATATCAATGCTAGGTATTATACTATTTCACCTGCCTTAAATGAAGTGGGGATTCACATACATCAGGGGTTTCTTTGGCCAAAAATCAAAAAGTGTCAAAATTTACTCTGAAAGCATGATCGCAGATTGTCTGCCGTTTTAATATATTAAATTATTTTTTTACATGGAAAAAATTAATGGCACACACTTATTTCGGTTCCTACTATAATTCATATAATTTCAAAACCGCAAAAAAAAATTTGCAAAAGATGACTCTGCTGAGCCTGATGGAAAGAAATCAACAGTGAGGGCCACCATACTCTCTGTGAACGCAGATAACGCTGTATGGTGTTCCACACTATGGCGGCTTAGTGAGATGCTTTTTCACGCCCTCCTTGAGGGGCCCAGGGTCATAGTGGGAGGGGAACACGTGCGCTGATAATGATGTTTTTAAATGCTCGGTACAGGAAGAAAGAATCAAACCGTTTAGTTTGAGAGCGTATTGCCATGACTCTGAGGTGGTTACTTCCAAGACCAGCACGTGGTATCCTGTAGAGGAAGGAAGAGGTGGGATCAGTTGGAAGAGCTCGTCAAAACACTCTCCATGGTATAAATGGTAGAAGTCTGCTAAAGAGTAGTGATCGCGTTAATTCCCGTAAAAATTATTATTAACATATCATGGAACGCGAACGTTTTAAAATAAGTGAGGCGATATCTCTTCGCAACTGAAGAGCCTCAAGGGACTCGGTGGCATTGGGACTATTGATAATGCGGACTGCTCGCCGCTGCAACTGATCGAGAGCATCAAGCAAATACTGCGCGGATCCATCTCAAAGATAAGAATAGTAGGTACTTCACGCACAAGCGGACCTGGGTCTTATAAAAAGACATGTTTCATTTATAATATTAATTACAGACACTTATTTAAAAAGCAGACAGATAGGTCAGTTCTGACATCCAGGCAGACCACATAATACTTTCTCAGTCGTGCTAATGAAGCCGTACGTATATTATAAATACATAAATACTTACTTTTCTTATAAATTATAATAAGGAAAAATAAATATTGTAAATAGATACCTAATATACATAGTATCATAATCGCACTGAGTAACTAAGTAAAAGTAACTAATAAAAGTAATTCGATATTTAGCATTGAATACGAGGGTTCGAGTCGATACCATTGCTTTCCCAGATTTTATGTGGTCGCAAATCTTGGGTTTTATTTTGTTCCTACGCAGTATATTACAATCTAAACGTAGCCTGAAGCAGGAGCCGTCAATTTGTGTAAAAGCCTTGAACTTTTAGTAATCTATTGCTGGTCCCTGGAAACTTAGAAGATAAGATAAATTTATACCGCTTGATTGAATAAAGTTTTGGGAATTAATTATAGCACCTATTCAGACACCCTTTTTATTTTATTCACTGAAGATAAATTGTTTCTAAAACGTGGTCTATATTTCACCGTGAAATCGACTTTAAAATGTTGAAAATATAGGCGTGAAAATATATTGATTTCTGTTATTGAAATTAATGTGATAACATACAAGTACAACAACATATACTATTAGTCTTAATTTCCTAACAGACACTTTAATATATTTAATATATAAATTAAGATTTTTTAACCTATTTTAGTAACATACATATTCTAATAAATTCGAGCTCACTCACAACGTAGATAGATTTTAGAAGGACTATCTTTTACCATAAAAGTTAAGTGAGAGAACAATGTTTAAGTGCATTTAAAGCCGGTCAGTGTTATGCCATTTTCTTCACGGTTCGAGAGAGTTCACTGGAGACTCGACCACCAAAAAGTTTTCATGGCTCACATAAATGAGCTCACCAGTGAGATGCAGGTGTCTATGGCCATGTACAGATGACGAGCGCTCAACGCACGTTTTGCTAACACGCGTTAACACCTACATGTAAAAAACGCGCGTTAGTATGTGTATTCCTAGAATGAAATTACATGTAGTTGTAAACGCACTAGCGTAGCGGTAGCGGTAATTATTTATTATCACCCTGTTTACTTCTTAGTCCTTTATTCTATCCGTTATGTAGAAGATACCGTTTATATACTTGTCGTATTGCAATATGTTAATCATTAATATTCTCTACGATTCTCACAAAATTATAATTGAGTGCAAGACTAGTTAGTTACTAACGTACTAACGACCGGTACCAAGGATTATAAGTTATTTACGTAATTAGCACAATGCTGTTCGTGATTCATGAGCACCAAGGATTACCAACTCGCGAAAAATTATGATTTAAGAAAATTGCTACTTTTGGGTATATTTTAACCATGAGTTTAGACGTTTGTGCAAGAATTATATTTAAAAGTTTATTGATGTAAATTTAATTACAAATGAGTTTTATTGTTTTTTTTTATAATTTAAGTCACATTATTTGATGAGCTGTGTAAAATGTTTAATTGCACGATTAAATACACAATAATACTTTTTGTACCATGGCAAATTGCATCGCATTTTTAAAAAAATAAAAAAAATAAGTGTAGGTCGGATTG
Source organism: Spilosoma lubricipeda (assembly GCA_905220595.1). Lineage (NCBI taxonomy): Eukaryota > Metazoa > Arthropoda > Insecta > Lepidoptera > Erebidae > Spilosoma > Spilosoma lubricipeda. The sequence continues at coordinate 7,942,178 of HG992285.1, read as the reverse complement.
ACTAAACTAAATAACTATGTGTTAGAAAATGAGAACGTTAGGGATTAGCTCCTTGTGTCAATCAGTGGTGGCTTTACTAATCTTGCTTAGTAATTGTGCCAGATATCCAATTACCATGCTATTCAGGATTAATCAGACCCTGACATTAATACGGCTGACATTGTGCCTAGCTGCAAATGGAGTGAACTGTCAAGTCAAAATTCACAGGTTTATGTACAGCGATAAACTACTTGTTGTTATAAAACAAAATAAATTAAAAACTAAAACCCAACTACTACAAAAACTTCTATCACACTTATCGAATAAATACCGACACTGCCACGAACAAATGCTAATAATATATATATTTTTGAAATTTACAAGTAACGCCCTTTCCAATGGCACCAAACAGCATATTTATCTCAAATTATTTTTTAATAGAGTACTTTATGTCGGCTAGAGGGCGCCCCATTAGATTCAGTGACACATCATATAATCTATAACCAGCAGACAATCAAGACGCTTCTAACGATACCTCATTTGTCTAGTTGTAATAAGTAGTAAAGGAGCTATGAGGGAACAAATGAACATACATACATAAATAGATAGCCTGTCAAAATCATAACCCTCCTTTGGCTTTGCCGTAGTTGGGTAATAATTTAACTCCAATACTGAAATGTTTTAAAACAAAGCAATAGGTAAAAATATATTTATTTTTGTTATTTCACAACGTTAATTTCAAAAGAACAGGCATTCTTAATTAATAAAAAGAAAATAAATCTCACAAAACATCAAGAAAAACCTTCAGGAGTTACAGTATGATAAAAAAATATATTATCTACTCAAAACAAACCTGAACTTTGTTAAATTAAAAAAAAAACAATCTTGTATTTTCAGTACTTGTGATTAAAATCTTTTTTAGATTTAGATTAAAATTTTGTCTTTAATTAATTAGAAATAAAGTATAATTGACAATCATCCATTGGAAGAACTTGAATTTAAAATTTAATTTCAATTTCAAGGAAAAACACTTCTAGGAAAAAGCTTTTCCTTTTAGTCATGCATCCTTTTATCCTTGAGATCTTGCTGTCAATTAAATGGTGGAGGTTAACTTTTGGATTCTACGACCAACACTTTTTCAAAGCATTTATGAGATCCTGATAAAAGAAATTCTATTTTTATCTAGTTTATGGGAATGTCGCATTCTCTGACATTTTTTCTTAATTAGTTACATAAGTGCTCGAAGAGATTCAGTATTCAGGACGTAACACTTGATATTTAGCTTCAGCTAGTAAAAGTGTATATATAGTGCATATATACCACACATATATATATATATACATCATATATATATCATCATAGATATATATATATCACACAGGGTCACAGTCAGCATAATAGTGGATATATATATATACATATATACACGTACTATATCCACTATTATGCTGACTATGACCCTCCTGGATCAAAGTTAATACCCTAATCGCTGTATGTATGCAATTGTGTCCTAAGAAGTGGCACGGTACAATTTAAGTAACATTATAAACTGTCGGCATCAATAGTCGAAGAAACACTAACCAGAACTTTAAGAAGTTTAGAAACACCATTTTAGAGTGCCCTCAAATCAAGTGTTTAAAAAATTACAAGTGCCCACTTGATTTCATTCTTTACTTTAAATATTACTGACTCTTCAAGAAAATCATAGTTAAGTTACCAATTGTTGCAAACATTCCAAAGAAATTTTGTTTGTTTATTCCACAAATTTACGAGCCCTTATTTTGCTTAAGAAGCGTATATTATTTCGAAAACATAATTTAAAATCAAACCTAAAAACCAAAAAAAAATTGTATTTGAACATACTAAAATATATATTTTAGTTTTTCCATCAAGTTGCCACATGAAAACCGAAAACCCTTAATGATGTTCTCTTTAAAATCTACCAACATTATTTCGAGTGTACAATAACAGTGTTTCAATATTTTCGAAGCTTGAAAAGGACCTTGTTCCAATTTCTTTAGAGGGCTTAGCAATCATCATCGTCTGTGAGTGGCAAACGAGAGCAAATTCAACGTAGATGTCAAACAAGCCAACTCAAAGAGGCTCTAATGAGTCCCAAATTCAAGTGTTACGGCATTCAGCGTCTTTGTTGAGTGAATATACCTGCGATGTTTCCAATCAGGCTGCCAACGTTGCCTAATTAGTGTTGTCGTGTAGAAATGATGTTTTGGAATACAGCTTTGAACTTTTACTTTTATGATAAATAATTTCCATTTTGGTAATATTTTTATTCGGGATAAAAACATTCATGACTGCGTGGAATCTTTTACTAGTATTCCTATTTCATTAGTAGTAGTATGTGATTCGTTAGTACTCTTTATCTAAACTAGGTAACTTAAAACCTTTGTTTAAACTAAACCAGGCTAAATAAATTCATGAAATTTACAAAGTCACAGTAATTTTGATTTGATAGTTAATTTTTCTAATTAACTAGAACCGATATATTACTATTTTGATAATGTACCTATGTGAAATGGATAAAAAATATTTTTAGAAAGGGGCCGACTAATCTGTTTTTAGATGTGGCCCTGTTGATACATACAAAATCCCACTTTACCTATACAACTACTCAATAGACCCATCGGTATCCACTGTGATTGGAGGTCTCCCCAAAGGAGTGCCAACTATACCGATCTTTGGCAGTCTGTATCCATCTGCTACCAGCCGCTTTAAAATAAACAACAACAACTACTAAATTTAAAATAACATTTTTAAAAAGTTCAAACATGATTAACTCTAAACAAAATATTTTATATAAATACCTTTTAATAAGTGATCGCGTTAATTCCCGTAAAACTAATTTTTAATATATTGTTTCCCTAGTTTTCAGTTTCGTTATAGATGCAAGAAAGCATATTTCTATCAAGAGTTTATGAACTCCGGTTACAAGACTGTGTGTGTGTGAGGCGCGGAGAGGAAATAGTCAACATAAATATTTTAAGAAGCCTATAGAATTGAAGTGTGTATACAGACTTATGAGTCTATCAGACTTGCAATAACTGCATTGTGAATGTTTATGTTTTTAATATTAGTTACTTTTTCATTGTTAGGAATCATATAAGTATACGATAATATTAGTAATCATTACTTAGTGAAACAATGCATATTGTATTGTGTGTTAATGTGAGAAACTACTAACAATACTAATAAAAATCAAACGTAACTATATGATTATACTTCCTGAATTAATTGAGTCAGTCACAAAAAACATTCACATATCTGGGATATTTCATTATGTTGTAACAATAACCAAATTTCTTGTTATATAGGCTCAGACATAGCTTAGAAATCAAAAACGCAAACATGATATAGACAGACTGACATGACGTAATAACTTTACAAGAAATAAACTCAATAACAAAGCTAATAAAAAAACATATAAACCTCAAAAAACGGACCTCGTATTAAATGGAATTTGATGAAAAGCTTAGAATAAACAGGACACAAGTGCAAGCGGAAATTAAAGGGACCCGACCGTATCCGCCAGTTGTTTGATGTATAACGTCGCTATAGAAAAACAACAATATCCCGTACAAACAAACAAGCATCCTGATTAATATTTTGGTTGGATGATGAAATATAAAACAAAATAATGTTTTCTTTAAAACTATATTACCTTATAGTTAGTTAGATTCGAGATCGGACGATTGTGTTTATTTAGGACTATACGCTTTTACAATATTGTTTTGATTTAATATACATGTTACACAAATTTTGTAAACCGTTGAAAATTCAATTAATTTCAGGTTTAAACTATAGTTTTGTTCCGGTGACTATACTTTCGGATCTATTTATAGAGATTTATAGTAGAATAGCTGACCCACGCAACTTCGCCCACGTCTCTTTTCTATCATTCTCGGCTTCTATTGAATTGAACTAGCAAGCTAGTAATCCCATTTATTAATTGTTGAGTTTTTTCTTACTTGAGTCGTTCTCTCAGTTTTCATCCCCGCTCTGAAGGTTTCAGGAGGAGGTTCGTATTTAAAAATTAGTGTCATATTATAAAAATGTATTATTATTATATAAATTTATTATGATATTATATTCTACATAAACTATTATGTGTAACACATACACAATCGTAATTTGAATATGTAATGAGAAATATTTCGTATACACACATCTTTAGACAAATGGTCATAAATTTTCCAAGTACTTATATCAACCCACATTTCTACATAGGTGATGTATAATATCCTACTTGTATAATTAATTAAGAACACTCTACACTGCCGTAAAGACCCTATTCATGAAACTAGGTGCGAGAACAACGCACCGGTATCCTTTTAAAAGCCTTGAGTATACATTTACTGAGGGCTTTTAAAAGGCACTTAATCAAACGCACGTAAGTACACACCCCGCTAATCACACTAAATGAATTTACCCACAACCTGCTACTTAGCAGATACTACCATACTATGCGGGTTTGTTCCTGTTTGTAATAAATAATTATATACAATGTTTTAAAAGTACATCAATAAATAATGTGAACAGACCATGTGAAAAATGAAAATTCCGTCAATTCTGGAAAAAAAAAAAATTTAAAATGCTAAGTGCGAGTCGGACTCGCCCATGAAGGGTTCCGTATAATATATATAAAAGATCTTTAAATAATAGTGTTTTTTCTTTAAATTAAGTTATTGATAAGAAAACATTATAATTAGGTACCTAAATAATGAGATTTACATCTAACTAGTGCTTTTTTTTATTTTTGAGTTGATTGAATGAAAGATAAATTGCGGTTTACGATTTATGACGTATTAAAAAAACTACTTACTAGATCTCGTTCAAACCTATTTTCGGTGGAAGTTTACATGTGTTACAATGTACATCAAATATATTTTTTAGTTATCATTCTCTTATTTTAGAAGTTACAGAGAGGGACACACACATTTTACAACTTTGGAAATGTCTCTCGCGCAAACTATTCACTTTCGAAAAAAAAATATTAGAAACCTCATTATCATTTTAGATGCAAAAAATTTTTCAGTTTCAGCTCTAAGTATGGGCAACCCTTAATATTTATTGTTTTTTTTTCTATTTTTGTGTAAAAATCTTATAGCGGTTCACAGAACAAAAAAAAAAAAACGGACATCTAACACACAATGCTAAGCTAAACAGAGCTTGTATTATGGGTACTAGACAACTGATATAAATACATACATACTTTTTTTTGTAAATACATACAAATTATACATAGAAAGCACCTAAACTCCGAAACAAATATTTTCAGATCATACAAACATTTGGTCCGACCCGGGAATCGAACCCCTAGACTCAAGTATAAAAACAAAAAACGATGAATGAAATGCAATAATAAGATTACGTAACTATTTCAAATCATACTTCATACTTTATGGCGTTCCCTAACTAATAATAAGATGTAAAAAATATGATTTATTGATAGTTAAAATGTAATTTAATTTTAACACATCTTAACACGTTTTATTTTTCATCTAACGGGAAAGAAATATAAAACGCTGCTGGAAAATCACTCAAATGATCTGGCTACCATGTTGGCAACTATCGGCTATACTAAATGACTGAAAATTCTGCTGACAGATGGTGAAGGATTAGATATCTCCTGCTCAGGAGTCGCCTAGACATGACACAATGACTAGAAACAAGAATAGTCTGAGATTAATTGCAGATAAGCACACAAAAATAGTTTTCATGAGTTGATATTTTCACACATGAAAACAAAACTAGCATCATACGGTATCTGGTGTCAGTCACCACGCAAACGGAGGCGCAGGCAAATCTTTAATAACACTTATAGACTCTTTATTCCCTTTTGTAATTATAAAACGATTATTACAAATTTTATAGCACACCATAAAAAATATCTGCAATACAGTCTTACTTATTCTTTAGCTTCAGGTTGTAATTAGCGAAATGAATGTGAAACATATTGATCAAGCGATAACTTGAGTAACTTTACCTTTTGCCAAGTCATGACCTGGTATATTAGCAAAGAAAGTACTAGTCAACATGACACGACAAACGCGCAAAAAAAAACAAATCATCGTCGGAAAAATCATTATAGTGAACATTCTCAGTCTGCCAAAATCCAAAGCAAACCTAGACTAAAATAACAGAAGATTTGTTTATAAGATTTTTTTTTCGGATTTTTAACACAACAGCCTGATTATAAAAACTAATGTATTATCAAAACTTAAATTGAGCTATAAAAAGGATAATATATAGGATACTTTAGCTGAAAATGGTTTAAAAAGGGCTGAAGGTTCTCATATGTTAATAAAGAAGACTATGTTTTTTTTGTAGCAGAAGCCCACCTTTGTAAGAGAGATAATTAAGGGGTAGGACATGTCAGATGTGAACAAAAGTGACAAGGCCAGATTAAGGGAGTTTGAGGGTTTTAACTTTATAATTATTGTACTGACTTCTAAACTGAGAGTATTAAATTATGATATTGTAAAAAGATACAAACTTGAAAATGAAGAAAATACGTATTGAACAACTAAATGCAAATGCCTAGTGCTAAACCTAATGTTATTGTAACGTAAATGTGGATTTACTTGTTAACTATAATAACATGCCCTGATTGTTTGACTGATATCTATACAAATAAATAAAATTGGAGTATCTGTTTGTAATATTAAAGTAACCGCTTTTTACTAAATGCATATGCATTTATACACAGTACATATACCAAAATAACATTTTTTACAATTTTTGTTTGTCCGGCTAATCTCTGGTAAGCTGGACCGATTTTGACCGGACTTTCACTTATGATAGCTTATGATATAACTAGTAATTTAGGTTACTTATTTTTAGGCCCCGCGACGTTGCCCGTGTATGATGTCTTACCGCGAGTAACACCGTGGGGATCAGCTAATTTTAAATAAAATTTATGGATTTTCAAAAAAAAGAATAGAGACTAACGTTATTCTAAAAAAAACTACACCTGAACGATAGAAAACCTTTTAATAACTCATATGAAGTCACAAGTAAAAGTTAAACCTTTTAATATACGATATATATTTCCTTTACATTTGCTGTCAACTGTAATTTTATTTCTTTCTTTGCTAAATTTGCACTTTCTCACTCAATTTATTTCCGTGTAGCGGAGACGCAATATAGCAAGTGTGTTGTAAAATTTTATGACGTAATCACGTTTACATCAGGATTCAAAATGTGACCACGTGTAGCGAAGGTATCTGTCTGAATTTGTCGTATATGCACTACTAGATTGAGAGAACTGTATATGCGAGATTAATGACAATCGTGGTTATGTTAGTGACAGTAGAGTAATTTATAGTACCTATTGCTTTTTTCGAGAAGCCCAGAATCGAACTAAGTGGCGTGCAACGCCTATGCCCTGCACTGGACTGCAATAAGCTGTTAATGACTATTCTTATTTCATATATTGTTAAATAAATAGAATTTAAATTATAGATAAGACCGATCAGCTAGGTCAGCAGATTACAGTGGAGATGTTATCGAGCACGTAGTACGAAGCCACGATTTATCTCGTTGAGGATAAGACTTGATTATATCTTATTGACCGATAGAAATTAGGATATAAAATATCGCAGTAAGTTGGAATAGACACAGACGCCACCATGTAACAATTAGAGTATTATGGAGCCGCAGCTCCTGCATAATAAATACTGGGCCAAAGTTATTTATCGCCGTTGTTAATTCTACGTACCCAGAAGTTCGCTATAATGACTATGATTTTCTTTATGTTTTAGCTACCAAAATGACTCTGTTCTGCCTGATAAAAAGCATGCGCAGAATCCAGAAGTAGTGGTTACCATCCTCAATGCAAATAAGAACAATGCAGCATGATGACCCACACTATGGCAGTCTTGTGATGCCTCTGCACCACGAAGCAAATACAAAGAAAGTTTGAAAGTTTTTTTTTTAAGTTCTCGTGTATAAAATGTGTTACTTGTGCGTTACCTATCCAAAATTTTAAACACCTGATGTCCATGATAATGGTTGTCTGGAAGAGATCGCCGTGAGCGGTAAAACCGCCAATTGTTGTATTTATGTATTTTGTTACTCATTTTATGTATTGTTTTTGTATTATGTACGCAATAAAGATAAATAAATAAATAAAATATATTTTTTTGTATTATACTCTTACTTGTGTGTAATTGTTCTCTTTATTGTATGTGTTTGTTGTCATAATAAAGTAACCAAAAAAATAAGAGTACTATATTTCTTTGTTTTTGTTCTCTCTCTTTAATATATATGTTACCGTCAGATTGTCAAAACCGTTACATTGTAATCTATCTCGCGAGATCGCAAACAGTCGAAAGATTGTGAAATCATACGACGAATCGCAACTCGCGCGCTGTTTGGTTGAACAGCATATGTCCCCGCGCCGCCATTTTTGTTTGTTAATTTGTCTTTGATGTCGAATGTAAAGTATTTTTGTGATTGTAAACTGATTTAATGTTGAAATTACCTCACAGCTTTAGAATTAGTTATATAAAGTTGTTGTGGCAGAAAAAATAATTTGTGATTAATCAAAGAAGTTATAACCTAACCTAACTCTATGGTCATTGAACGGCCTACTATAAAACCGACCAATTAGGGACAGTTGAAAATTTTAAGCACGTAAGTAGTATATCACATTTGACAATCTATCGATAGTTTGCAATCTCGCTAGGTAGATTATAATCTAACGGTTTTTACAATCTTTCGGTGACATATATAAATAAGTAATAAATCAAATACTTCACCGAGGTTACGGGGAAGATATAAAGAACACACAAACTTCCACTTTTATACTATATGTATGTATATACTATATGTAACAAGGTAGTAGAGCCACGCTGATTTCAGCACGAACGGGCCGGCTCGACTGGGGCGGTACTACCCTTGCACAGAAAATCAACGTAAAATGACAGCGATCATGCTGTCGTGTTTCGTTGGTGAGTGTGAGACCGGAGGCCCAATGATGCAGAATCATCACTAGCCCGCCGTAGTCTGGGTCACCATGCTGCATTCTTGCATTGTCTGCATTCACAGTATGGTGACCACCACTCTTGGATTCTGCCTACGCTTTCCATCAGGCAGAGTAGATTCATTTTGGCAGGGACAAACATAAAAAAAAAAAAATGTTGTGTACGATGTTTCTTACTAATAACATTTTTGCGATACATGCATAAAAATTATTTACAAAATTGACTTTAAAAAAATAACTACCTGATGAGAAAACTTTGAGTACGTGCCTGTATGTTCCTTACATCGCACGCTGAGTGTCAAATGTCAAATAGCTAAATTACGTAGCAACATCAACATAACCATGCAAGTAGTTTTGTTATTGATTGGCAGATGGCAAAGGGCGAAGTAACCCCCCTCACCCCGGCAAATTGTCACGCATTGTTTCATACAAAAATTTCATTAGGACATCTCCTCTTTGTATTTGCTTCGTGCTCTGCACCTTTGGGCCTCCCATCACTGGTGATATAAAGAATAAGAGCGACATTCTTAAGTTTTTATGGAGATGTGGAAAGTCAAGCTTAGATACACAAGGTCGATCAAAGTCTTGCCATGGCCTCACAGACAACCATATTAAACAATGTTTGTTGTTTTTGACAGAGTAAGTGAAGTTACTACAAGCCGAAGTCCAGAAATCTGATGTTTACCAACTTACAGAACTTTCTATCTGGTATTAGTAATAAATACCACCAGATGGTAAGTTTACAATTAGATGACGCGTCTGCTGTTCTACCCATCTTGAATGTTGTTAGTTTGAAATTGAAATATCAATTGCATATTTCCGTGAACTCTGCTGTACAGACGATGGCAAAAACTAAAAACGAAAATCCTAACACCTCAACCAATTTCAAAAGTACACATCACTTTTGTATCGTATACCAGACACGTTATTCGACTATCATAGCTAGCAGAATTAAACCGCTGCTGACGTGAACAAAATGCCAACACCAGTACATCAACCAATTTTTTTTCAGTTGGGTTTTTTCAATTTTCCGGGAATTACGCGTCCGTTCGTCACAAAAAGTAACTGACAGAAATGACAAAGTAGATAAGTTCTTTGCAACTTGATCAATACGTCAGGCAACTTAAAGGTATAAATTGATACAAGTCATGAACGCATCAATACCCCCAAACACTACCCCCTTAGAATTAATAGAGAAGGTCACAAATCATTTCATTAATCATCACACACAGACATACAGTATTTTAACCGGCCATAAATATAATTAATATAATATTATTATATTATAAAATTGAAGACAATACTATTTTGTATTCTTTACATACCGCTTAATAATGAATAGATCATTCTATCTTAATAGTATGGTGTTTTATATTTGATCCATAAATGTCGCAATATCTGCTGATCGCCTACTTCATATTCAACGGCTTGGCTCACAGCAATCATGGACACTCGTAAAACCTAACGATATAAAATTTTATCCGGCCACAGAGCTTTAATAATAATCTTCAAAAGATTTAGGGTAAACTCTTGATCTTGTCAAGTTAAAGCCTAGCACCTTATTGAGAATGTAATATTCAGATTTTTCGGTAAATTGAACCACGTAATGTTTTTAGCTAGGAAGACCAAAATGTATAAATACCTAGGACATTAGGTAATCCCTAGTTATAGCTCGTAGAACCGGCAACTGCTCAACCGTTCAGCCATAATCTTAGACAGATTGAAGTGATTTTTAAATACACAAAAAAAGACAGTTTATGTTTAAAAATAATTACACTACTACAAATTGTACGTAATTGTGTAAAATCATGGTTGAAAGGTTTTCTGAGAATATATTAATAACAATAGCTTACATCTCCATTTTGCCTCGACGGTTCCTCTTCTGTTATCTAAAATGATTCTTCAACGTTAGATAGATAGAAGTGAGATTTTAATAAAACAAAATTTATTAAAAATATTAATCTTGTGAATACAGTATGTAATATAGTATGTATAAACCACAAACCCATTAATATTCCTCCGCAACGAAAGTTATTAAACAGGACAGCTCAAGTTTATGCTCATTAATACCTTTAGATTGGTTTTATCATATCCTTCAGGAACATGTGATTTTAATTCAAAGGAAATATAAATTGGTTACAATGAACGTGAAACATAAAGTCGTCTAGGGCGTGAGATCTCATTGCAGAGATAACACATTTCATTCGCAGGATATTCACTCGAGGGCTATTCGGATCTCTCTTGGCTGAAATAACTGTCGCATAATGTTGATATAAAACGGTGCCGCGACTTCAAGCTAAGTGAGTGGAATTCTGCAACGCCTTTGCTTTGATTTAACTACTTGCTATGACACCTGACCTTTGCTGCAGGATTTAAGATTGTTGTTTATTTTAGCTATTCCATTCTGAGTTCTACTTGGCTTGGCAGGGGCAGGTGGTGTTTGAGGATTTTATGCTCAATTACTTTTATGAGTACTCTTGGATAAATTCCCAAGATAAAAACATTACCTTTATTTCTATTTTATTTTTAGCCTCGTTGGTCCAGTGGTTAGCATTTTAGCATAAGTGACTGTCGATCAAGAGATTTCGGGTTCGATTCCCGGGTCGGACTGCTGTTGGGTTTTTCTTACAAGAATTTTTTAATAGCAACCTGGGTTGCTATTAAAAAAAGTATGGAAGAAGCCGTTGGTCCCGGTTGTCATGAACATCTATGGCAATCGTTATTGGAAAATCAGTGCCCTCATATATACTGACAACTAGTTCAATCTTCGAATTCACTTCACCCTCAGGGTTGCGGAGGTCCGATGCCAGTCGCTCCGTGGAAAACTGATGTTCAGGTAAAACCGGTTGAACTAGTAGCCGACCTAATAATCTTGGGAATAATAAAGGCTAGAAAGAAGGTGATGATTTTTATTTTATTTTAGTAGATACGAGTGTAAGTTAATAAACATAAAAATAAATAAATAGTTACTTACAGTGTCTATTAAGACAGAATGAAAAAACTGTAAATTTACTTAATTAAGAACTTAGGTTTGTGACCTGCAAATTCTGAGTGCCAATATTCGTAGTTGCGGGTACGTCTTGATGGATATAATACTATTTCCTGTAGGAGGTCCAAATAAATGTGGAAGAGGCGCGAACTGGATGCCAGGCTTGCGACAAATAGTATTTTCCATAGAGTGAATTATAAATTATTAACACTTGTTAGCCTGCTTTTTAACGAAATTGGATGGTTTTCTATGACGCAAATTTCACCTAAGTATCTATATGTATATATATATATATATATATATATATATATATATATATAAAAGAGGAAGGTGACTGACTGACATACCCAGAGATCAACGCACAGCCCAAACCGCTGAATCTAGAATCTTAAAATTTTGCATGTAGGTTCTTTATATAACGTAAGTGAGCACTAAGAAAGGAATTTTGGAAATTCCACCCCTAAGGGGGTAAATCCGGGGGTTAAAGTTTGCGTGAGCGAAGCCGCGTGCAAAAGCTAGTATAATATATAAATACATGTATCGGCTTGCCTCCTCGAAAGTTCCAGATAATTCATGAGCTTTGTGAACGTGAACTTTATGCAATTGTTCTGGTCACTTTCATCCCACCCCAGTTTACCACCCCTTATGACATTTCTCTTTTTTGTCTACAAAATGTAAGAGAAAAATATAATTGAACTTGAATAAACAATTTTTCATTTTTCTAACCCTAATTTCGTTAGTTAGTTAGTTTAGTTCGATTTTATTTTAATTAAATTAAGATAAGTGTATTTTGAAACAGTTGTTAAAATGTAAATTAGTAAATGAAGTAAGTAAACAGTTTATTCCGTTTACAGCAGTAAAAATAAAGATTTAACTTTGTTTAATAGAACATTACGATAAACATACATAAAGTTGATTGCTCTGGAGGCAATGCTGTTGTAAACCCAACCTAAGCGCGTGCTTATAAGGTTTTACGACCAAGCGGTCTATGAGGGTATAAACACCCCAGATCGACGTAATTAACCCAACCCCGATGTATGTAAAAATAAAATTATTAAAATAGTCAGTTTATATTGTCTTTCATAATTTTTGACACAATTTTTTTTTTTTTATATTCGACGAGCATCTTTTTCCTAATATTTTATACTAACGATTTTTCTCTATTAGAACCTTATAAATAATTAGATGGTAAAAGTTTATTTTCTATAAAAAATAATAGGTAGTACCTACTTTGTTCTTAAAATTAAATATTTTGAATTCATCGTAAACAGATAATGAATAATCCATTAAATGCGGTAGGTGAATCAGTATTCAGGTCATAATTAATGTAACGTTACTCAACAGTAAATTCAAACACATTGGAAGTTAATTTTGCTATTAATAAATAGCATTTTCACTGTAATTGCCTTAATATGTGTTCTGGATTGTAACTAAATCAGTTATTCTAGCTGCCAAAGTGTAAGCTCTGCTTAGTTTGAAACTAGATGGCGTTGTGTGGTAGATGTCCAAAATATTTATTTATTAACATGTTATACATAGAAATGGCACTAGATTTTTTAATTAAACTTATAAGTAACCGTTTTAAAGATGGTTTCAAATCTCAGTCTGGACGACTATTTTGTGATTTATTGATACAGTTAATCACATTTTATTATAATGAAAATTAAAACAAGTTATACGATAACTGTAACGCTTTGAGCAAAAATCAAAAGTAGTAAAGGTGAACAAGGCTTGAACAATTTTGAAGTCATTATTTGGTAAATTACATGGAAAAATGAGATTAGGATTCGCTTTTAAAAGCAATAAAAGCTAAAGACTTTTTTAACAGAAGTCACTAGAAAAAGTATTTTTTAACTGACTTCAGTTAAAAAAGTTGCTACTCGAATGATTTTGATTAATACTACAAAATAAAAACACATTTTAATGAAAGATGGCTTTAAAGTTTATCAATGCGATTACATATTCTTGTTTTTCCATTTTTAATGTATCTCTCCCGGGTCTTCAGTAAAAAAACCGTTGAATTTGAAGATAATAACATTGTTCTAGCAGTGCCCTATTATACAATATTTTGTTTAATTTATTAACGCCCAAATACTTTAAATAATGTAATAAATGACAGAGATTCTTTTTATGTTTTTTTTTTAATGTTCACATTACGAATGCTATTTTCCTTTGAAATCTTCCCGGTATAAAACGTCATCTGTTATCTATTTTTCATCGAAAATTATTAGGAGGTTGTGACAAAAAAAAATCTTTAAACTTATCATTAATAATAATAAACACAAAAGATATTAAAGGAATATTTTTACAGGAAATGTGATGTGACTAAAGCGACCATTAGATTTTATATATATATCCTTGTAAATAAATCTACCGTAGGGACGAAGCAAAGCACTGTAGTACTACAAAGTTTTAGGAGAGGTTTTGTGTAACTAAACCAAACAGTTGAGACTCTTATAACCTCTCAGGAATTACACCTGGCGGAACTATTCAAAACTATCCCCGAACATGAATAGTTTAGGACCCAACTTATCTGTGCCCTGTCTAAATTTTGAAGCGGTAACTATCTGAACGTGAATTGTAAAAGCGTTTCTCCGCTTTTAGCTTCGTCATTCTTATGGATCGTGTGGTTGCTTGTAAAGTTCCGGCCACTTTATTGCAGTAAACATAGAACACGTAATCCCAACAGACTCAACGAACAGGTAACTGTGGTGGCCAACTTTAAAGCTAATATTAGTTCTACTAGGCTAACGGAAAATGGTTATTTCAATGATTGGTCGGACCAGACAGATGACTTTCAAATGTCCAATCAGAGAACGGCGTCGACTCCAATTAAATTCGATTGAACGTGAAATGCCAGTCATGTCAGATATTCTGTGTGTGTAAATTTTTAGGGTGATTTAATTAAAATCGGTTTTGGTAAAATATACAAACAATTCAGTTGAACGTTGTTGTTCAAATCACAGTTACTAGTGATATTTGTGTAAAAGTAATAATGTAAGAGAAGGAAAGAAACACAAAAGGATTTATTTTTTATCTTTCTTTCTATGTTGCAATGTCACAGATATTTAGATATTCAGATATCAACAACAAGAAACAACAACAAGTACAATACATTAACAAGTTTCAATTAATCATAACTGTGAATAATGTATTTATAATAATCAAATAAAAATGTCGCACATTCGTATAAATGCAACAGTTGTATAAATGCTATTGTAAGTATTTCAAAATTTATTTTTGAACAAAAAACAACTCTAGAACCTTTCTTAACAATTAACAGTATTCTCAGAATTATGGAGCAAATTACTTTTTTTAACTGTTCCTGTAATCGTTACGTTTATTAGGTGTATGTGCAAGTCTCGACGCCGCCATAATTATGCGACCGCAATCTGAGGAGGGGAGACGCAATTAGCCATTTCACAGGAGGAGGGTCGTTGTCACTCTGACTCTAATGACTTCAACTAGTTACACTGCACGGCCGCAGAGGCTGGAACGACTTTTCCAGACTGTTCTTTAGCTACAGAAATGTAATTATATGGGGATCTCAACTCTAATAATTAACTGTTAAGACTTTCTTTATTTATAATGTAGAGAAGTCTATTTAATTCCAATGAGCATTCAAAAAGTTTAAAATACTATTCAGTTTTCTAACTGTTGATCTATAGTTGGCCTAAGTGCGCATTTTAATAACCCAATGTCAAAAAATGTATTACCAGGTTTCTTTTATTCTATTTTACTCAAATGTTTTAATTTTCAATATTGAAATAGATGATTTTGTCCATATTATTTTCACAATTAATTTGACATGTTGTCATCAATAAAATAAAATCTATTATGCGTGTTTTTTAAATATTTTTATTAGAATTTAAAAATACCAAGAAATCAAAGGCGATTTTTTATTCGTAGTGTTTTACACGAGAAGTTTACAAAAAAGTTACGTTTCAAAATAGATTTTGTGTTCGTTACAAAATTTTACTCATTAAACCTTCAGAGCGGTCATCAGTCTTTATCATGTTTCGCCTGTTACTGTTCTGCTTAAAAAATGTGTTTCCACCGTAGGTACATTGTTCAAACCGGATTGGACACTGGAAATTGAACAAACGAGTTCGTAACTACCTGCAGGGACGTTGGTGAACACAAATTAAGGAACATTTCAGATGTTATTTTTGTTGTGGAAAGTGCAGACTGGGGTGAGCTAACGTCCAGAAGTTAGTTTACGACTGTTTGAAACAACGCTAAAGTTCCTAGCTGTTTTTGTCAAAGTAAATCCTATAGTTGTATTTTTTCCCGTTATTGACGTTTTGTAAGAATGTATTAATATTATATAACCATTTGTTTTTTTTAATTCAAATGCTACATTTTTTTTTATTTTACTGAAATTGTAATCAGTATAGTTATAGTATATAGGGTTCGAATTTCGGCTCGGGTCACAAGCGTTATTGAGTTTTTCTGATTATAGAAATATTTAATAACAGCTCGGAGTTTGAAAGTTGGGGTCTGAATCTCCGGGCCTCGTAGAACACGTAAAAAGTGTCGGTTAACCATCCCTTCAGATTATGAGAATGAGGGAACAGAGAATGCACCTGTGTTTCCGCACAAACTTGTGCACTATAATTTCTCCTGCGTAGTTGGCTGGTCTCCGTTGAGACTGGCGGCCGTAGCCGTAATCGGCTAGGAGAACATCATCATCATCAGTTATAGTTCGTTATTCTATTATATACAGAACATATTTTAAGAACATCACTTTTTTTTATTTATTTCTTTGAATTAAACCATAGTAAATAGATGTTTGTTACTACATAATATTTAGTAACTTTATTGTTTACTAGCTGCTGCCCGCGGCTCCGCCCGCGTGTATGTCGGTTATCGTGGCAAATAGTAGTCTATGTGTTATTCTAATGTATAAGCTATTTCACTGTAAAGTTTCATCCAAATCCGTTTAGTAGTTTTTGCATGAAAGAGTAACTAACATACACACTTACAAACTTTCACCTTTATAATGTTAGTGTAATTGATGATAAAAATGGTTAAACAAAGAAAAACAATACCATGTATAATGTAACATATAATATATTTGGTGCTAGTCGCATTTGAAAAATATAACAGCCTGACAATGACAACTTACCTACCTACAACCTATGTAATGTAATAAAAATAAAAACGAAGTAATTCGGTATAATTACAGCTACGTAATCTATCTATAATCTATAATAATTAAAATAAAAATGAAGTTTGTATGTGGAATTTTGTACGTGTAACTTCTAAAAAAAACTGTCAATACTTAACCTTAGTCCTATATATTACTTTAAGTAAAATGCGTTTTTAGCTAATCGTAAATGCCTTGAAAATTCGCAAAACGGACACAACCATCATCGACGTTTGCCCTCACGCGTCTACCTACCTACCCGCGTTCGGGTCGCGCACTCAGCGATGAGCAACCTATTCCCCGCGCCAACCGCCATGCGTCACAGTAATATCGCGCACTCGGTTTGTCATTTTCGCAACTATTAATTTTAATATTTATTTATTTGTCTTTATTTGTATGTATTTATTTGTGTAAATATTTATTTGTCCAAATGATGTAGCGCGAAAGATATATTTTATCTACTTTAAATACCAGAAGCGATAAATGTGTCCATTTTCATTTTGGAATCAACTTATTACTACCATACCAAATGTGCATTTGAAATAAATCATTAATTTTTATTGCAGTTATGGTTCACTATGTTGGCTTTAATGGCTTACACATTTTAACTATAACGGCTTTTAAGATAAACATTTCCATCATACATTACATATGTAAAACTTTAGCGATTTTGGCGGCGTACGCCAGTATAGCTCACTGATGGTAGATTTTTTCTACTACCTACTTGACACTTATCATCATATTTTAAACAATTCACACAATATCTTTATTATTTGTAGCCTATGTGTTATTCTGATGTATGAGTTAAATTACTTAGTGTCATTCAAATCCGTTCAGTAGTTTTTGCGTGAAAGAGTAACAAACATCCACCCATCCATCCATCCATACATCCTTACAAACTTTCACATTTATAATATTAGTAGGATTAAGCAACGCTATGATCCGTTGCACTTTGCAAGACTTTCTTTGTATTTCTCAGAAGACAGTAAATTAGGTATGGAGTTTCTTCATTGTGCGTATAAAATACTGAAACAAAGTGCGTCGTGCGAGTCTTTATTATTTCGTGTGTAAAACGTTGTCTTTTTCCCCGAGGCTCTCTCGTTTGGAGGTCGATCGAAATATACCCATAGGTATTTGTGTAGTCTCTCTCTCTCCCTTCAGTCGCTCCCTCACTGCTGAGGATCGTGACTCCATCTGATTCCGTCAACCAGTTGTCCCCATCGGTTCCGGTCTGTAGCTTGGTGGAGTGCGTCGCTGACAGGTATTTTGAGCTCCTCCGATATTTGGTCTGACCTTCGTTTCGGACCTCTACCTCTAGGTCTTTTCCCTTGTGTAGTCTCTAGTTGATACTTAGCGGATGAATCTCAAAGTATTCCAATACTTTAATATTTTTTCGTAGATGCCCATGAATAAAAACTATAATTAATACTGAGCAAGATTGCAACAAAATGTCAACAAATGTATAAAAGGAAAGTTAAAAATGTTTTTGTCTGTCTGTTGGTTTCTTCCGGGTAATCTCTGGAACGGGTGGACGGATTTTGATGGAACTGGCAGATAGCTGATGATCCAGGAAGTAACTAAGGCTACTTTTTTTAGACTAACTTTGTCTACTCCAGCAACGCGGAAAGTATGACAATGAGATTTATTAATTGTCATTGCGTAAATTTACTTATTTGAAATTATACTTATTAATTTTACAACTATAGATATAAAGAAAAGAAGGACAAACAAACAAAAGACTAAACAAACTAATTATATTATTATCTAATAACTACTTTAAAATGATATCTAAAAACTACGTATCTATGTATTTTTTAAATCTAAAGCGCGCTTATTCCGAGAAGAGTCAATAAGAACCACTTTCGTTCGCATTAACAGTGACAATTCGAGTGAAGTCAGCGCGTGAGCGTCGTGAGCGTTCCCGCCTTTTTGCAGATCCAGCGGATGGGCGTTTCGCGTGTTAAAGAAAAATCAACCGTAATGTCGTACTTATGCTGGTGCGGCGAGATTTGGAAGTTTTATTTCATCTATATCTTGTGTGTTTATTAATTATAATTTTATATTTTATTAAAAAAGATACTAAAGTGTATAGTGATAAGGATATATCCATGTGAAATACAATATATTTAAGTATTTAATACACCTTGAAGAAATGCCTAACGCTTAAACACGTTATTGTGGCTAATTTATAAAAGATAGAAATATACTATTGAGGACTTTTTTGTAGATCTTTTGAAGACCATCATCTTTGTAATACATATTTTTGGTGTATGATCAACGTATGCGACGATAAGAGCTCGAAAGCGAAAATTTTCATCCGACTTGCTTCAAATTTATCGTCACTGCTCAGCTCCTATGCATCTTAGCGTTATGTTATATAGCCTAACCTGCCCAGGAGTATGGACTATAATCGTACCAAGTTTGGTTAAAATCCCTTCAGTAGTTTTTGATCCATGCGTGCACATACAGACAGACAGACAGACAGACAGACAAAAAACTTACTGATTACATTTTTGGCATCAGTATCGATAACCATTCATCCCCCAATATTAATTTTTAATATATATTCAATGTACAGAATTGACCTCTCTACAGTTTTATTATAAGTATAAGTATAGATAGAAGAAGATTTGTGCTTCCTTTGTAACTGAGCTTCTTTTTTCATACGAATCTATCTAATATCTTCAAACGAGCAGTTTTTGCAAATTTCTTATCTGAATCTCGGAAACGATTCAATGAGTTTCATGATATTTAAAATACAGGGGGTACAAAATCGTGGGCAAGAAATCGATCCAGGTTGGATTTATTTTAAGAATATTTAGAAAAAAATAATATCCATCCGAGTACTAAATTTAAAGAGGTAAAGTTTGTGTGGTTATATGGGTAATAATATAATAAGCTTTGAATGTACCAAAACAGTTTTAAGAATTATTTTACCAATATAAAACCACATTATTTGTGTCATAGACTAGGCATATACTTACTCGAATTAAACAAAAAATACACAAACACGGGCCGAGGCCGCGGGCTGAAACTAGTAAGAAAATAAATTTTAAATGTGTCAAAATGAACATTAGTCACTTTTATGCAATTGTGTAATATTCAGAACTTCACAATGTATAATAATACTAGTTGTTGCCCGCGGCTCCACCCGCGTGTATGTCGGTTATCGCGGAAAATTGTAGCCTATGTGTTATTCTGATGTATAATCTATATTACTGTAAACTTTCATCCAAATCCGTTCAATAGTTTTTGCGTGAAAGAGTAACAAACATCCATCCATCCATCCATCCATACTAACAAACTTTCGCGTTTATAATATTAGTATAGATATAATATAGTAATATATATAACTAAATGAAGAGTATAAATATAAAGTAATATATTTCCGTTCACGTTCCAATTTGAAGAGGCACCAACACAAATTGTGTTATCACCTCTTAAAACAACAGGAAACAATAAACTTTCGGGTCAATTTTGTGACCTTTTGCTTAGTATTTAGAGAAGTTGTAACAATTTATTACTGATGTAACGACTTGTTGATCAAGTAAACTATTTAACATTTCTATTTTACCTTACCTTTAGATGATATAATTAGCTGAGCCACGCATCTTCGTCTGCGTCTCTTTTAAATCATGCTCAGCTCTTATTTGTCTAAGCATGATGTGGACTATCATATCTTATATACGCTAGCAAAACATATATAAAAAAGCGGCCAAGTGCGAGTCAGACTCGCCTAAGAAGGGTTCCGTAGCAGCAAGTAACATAATATAAAAGTTCTTGTAATTGGTTGTATTTTTATATTTGAGTTGATTGAATAAAAGATAAATTGCGGTTTATGATTTACGACGTATTAAAAAAACTACTTGCTAGATCTTGTTCAAACCAATTTTGACGGAAGTTTGCATGGTAATGTACATCATAATATATATTTTTATAGTTTTATCATTCTCTTATTTTAAAAGTTACACGGAGCGGCCATACATTTTTACCACTTTGGAAGTGTCTCTCGCGCAAACTATTCAGTATAGGAAAAATGTTATTGGAAACCTCAATATTAATTTTGAAGACCTATCAATAGATACCCCACACATATGTGTTTGATGAAAAAAAATGTTTGAGTTTTACTTATAAGTATGGGGAACCCCCAAAATTTATTGTCATTTTTTTCTACGTTTGTGCGAAAATCTTAATAATAAATAAATAAATATTTTCGGTCATCTAACACACAACGCCATCTAGTCTCAAGCTAAGCAGAGCTTGAGTTGTAGGTACTAGACAACAGATACAAATACATTTATACTTTTTTCGTAAATACATTCACACTATAAATAGAAAACACCCAAACTCCGAAACAAATATTTGTAGATCATACAAACATTTAGTCCAACCCGGGAATCGAACCCGAGACCTCATGATCAGCAGTCGCACACGCCAACCGCGAGACCAACGAGGCTGTTTAATGCATCTACTTACCAAGTTTGAACAATATAGTTCTTATACTTTCGGAAAAAAGTGGCTGTGACATACGGATGTACAGACAGACAGACATGACGTATCCATAAGGTCCCGTTTTTTGACATTTGGCTACGAAACCCTAAAAACGCGAAAATCGGTTAGATACTTTCGGTATTCAACGGTATCGGTATCAGTAGCAACAACGTGACACGAGAATTATAAATAACTACCCAAACCCCGCGGTGTTACCCGCGGTTATCGTCGTACCGCGAGTAACGTCGCGGGACAAAGTTAGTCTAAAAAATTAGCCTAAGTTACTCCCTGGATCATCAGCTACCTACCAGTGAAAGTCCCGACAAAATCAGTACAGGTACAGCCGTTCCAGAGATTACACGGAAGAAACAGACAGACAGACATTTTTTTTATTAACTATCTGTTTGGTATAAGTACCTTGTTTACATACATATTCATTTAGTAAAATGCGGTTATTTTAATATTACAAACAGACACTCCAATTCCATTTTTTGTATTGATAGATAAACGATGGCAGGTCTGTAACTTGCTTTAATTAGGCGTGGCAGTCTCAGAAATGGCCATAGAAATAAATACATCTACATCAGGATTGACGCAAAAAAGCTCGCTCCCCTACACAACGTCACCATCAACAGCCTTCCATCTACTAAAACTATATCATATAAAACATATAAAAACTAACTACGTGGTACTACTGTGACCTGGCAATGGAACCAAAAATAAAACACAAACAGCATTTCGGAACCTTTTACGGAATTATCACAAAACAAACATTCGCTTCAACAACGAGTATGAGTTTTAATTTAATATCACAATTTTGTGAACAATCAATGACATTCGGATTTGATCTGTTTAAATCCAAATCGATTTGTACTAAGCCATATAAATAAATATACAGTAACACAATCCTCTCGGTAGTAAGACTCTGTTCTGATTGCCAATTTATTGAGTCACAGAGGTCCTTTATCATGGATGTCTACAACCTGGATGAAGTCGACACAAAGACAAATGGTGACCATTCGGTAATCCCAGTTTATTGTCCACTGATGGCCGTTGCTAATGCGCCTGAAAAATCGAATAGGTGTGTCCAAACAGATGTAGAGATATAGAACAGAATGATAATAACATTATATCTTAGAATGATTGAATACAGTTGCTCGATTTTATAGGACCTAATATATATTTATACGACATCGTCACATACTATATTGACGTTGTCGTATAAATATATCTATAGGTATCTCAGATTGCGTTCTTTATGAAAGTAAATAGTACAATGCCGTTTGTTACCTTTTTCTTAACAAGTTGTTACAAATAAGCAATTAATGAGAAATAATTTTAAAATCGTGATAACAGAGAATATCAAAATATCTTGAAGACATTAAAAATATATGTTTTTGTTTTTTTTGGAATTTAGGAACAGCAATACAAATTTATTCAAAACATTTTTTGTGTGTGGACCTAAAATTTAAGTCTAAATTAATTGTACTTTTGTATCATGCCATACAAGTCATTCAATTTCAACACTATTGTATAGATGTCACTATTGGCTTTTGTCCGCGCCTTTACCTGCGTATATATCGGTTATTAGGGTAATCAGTAGTCTATGTCCTTCCTCAAGAATAAAATTAATTAAATGCATAAATAAAAATCATTGAAATCGATGTAGTGGTTTAGCCGTGGTTTGATCTTATTAGTATGGAATATGGATTGTGAGCGCAGCAATTAAAATTGTCGGGTGAAATGTGGGTAAAACGGATTGCAAGCCTTTAAATTAATTAAATTATTTAACTAGTCACTATGCCATGCTATGCCTAATTTTTTTTTGGCATATACGTAATTCATCTACAATCATATACAAAAATACAAAAATAGATCGTTCTGATAAATTAGTTGCTAAAAGTCACTGTGAGTTACGTGAATTTTCAAGATAAAAGTGGAGATAGTCTTCTTCTATAAACTAAAACTACTTCTATAAAGTGTCGAAACAAAGAAATAATTTATTTATAAATACATCCAAATTTGTAGTTAACTAAAACCGTTGTATTTAATTTAAGAGTTTATTGTGCAGTTTCATAAGATCTACAATTTATCTGTTTAAGCTATACGCACCAGTTTGTTAACTAAGGTCGTTACACTAAGTGGATAAATTCTTGAGATATCTTACGAGCTGCTGGCTGATAATGTAATGCCCTGCCTAATGTATTATTGACGATGCAAACATTACTGAACTATACCATGGCTACAATATCGTTTTCTATAAATGAGTAACTGCAACATTTTTCCTACATTCTTTCAATGTTCCGTGACAGAACAGTTTAAGTTCAGAGCCTCATCAAGTACTCATCATCATTATCGAGGGTCCTTGCTGTGGTTTCATTAAAAACTTTCAATTTCGTTAATATTCAGCTCTATTACCATAACAATAAAATACATGTTAGATTAAATGAAGCATGATAATTGAATCTTCAGTGGCTATTAAGAAAGCCGTAAAACATACTCATTGGCAGTATTACTTATAATATTGCGTATTTTATTGATCAAATGTAATACATTTTAATACAAAAAGTCATAGTTAGTCGGTAGTTAGGTCTTACTAAAGGGTTTTTAAACGATAAGCTATTGATACAAAAACTACACAGTAAAATGTCATTATCGAGTTCGATGAGAGTTTTAACTCATCGAAGTGTTTTATATGTGTTTTATCAACCAATAACATTGCACCATTGTTGAACGAAACTCTAACCTCAGTCAAATGAAAATAGACATTAATTTGGCTTAATCAATGCTAAAATATGAGTTAAAAGAAATTCAAAAAATATATCCTAACGTAATAAAGAAAAGTCTATGTTGCAATTCGGTTTTACAGCAAAATTTTAGTCATTAAAACTACAAAAACAGATTACAAAGAAACTTGTTATGACTAAACTTTAAAAATATACTTTCAAAGACTTACAAGATCCATCTCTGTAAGTTTACAAGTCGTTTCAAGTTGTTCTATACCTTAATACAAAATCACACATTGTTGGTTTCTAATTCTGTAAATAGTATGATGGTTATATTTTACAAACGTTCGCTTCAAGAACAAATCATTTAATTTAGAATGATAAATTAGCTTGGTATAATTTGCTAAACGTAAGTTTGTAGCCAATTTTAAACTTTAATGTTGTTGTCATGAATATATCTCAACAAGTATTAATTCAACTTCTCCTTTGACTTCATCTTACGTAAATACTTGCTCCCTTACGCATTTAAATTTTAATTAAAAGCTAGTAAACAGAATATGGCGAGACTCGCTAAGTTGAGGTATTCGAGATTATATTACACTTTTGCTTTTCAAATCGAACTAGTGAAATGTGCGTAATATATATTATAAGGCATTAATTAACTACCCATACCCAAACATACTTATTTTATTCATATAGAAAAGATAACATGTTATTTCATTTGACATTGCGTGAAGTGTTCTTTATAATTGCAGTTAAAAAGCAAGTTACGAAATGCCATACTCTTCCATACAAATAAATAAAATTGGAGTGTCTGTTTGTATTATTAAAATAATCACTTTTTACTAAATACATATGTATGTATACATAGTACATATACCAAAATATTGTTTTATCTACCTGTGATAGATTGCCAACATTTAAGACGCCGACAAAGCTTACTGATTTTATTACAACTACTCTGGAATATCACTTATTGAGAGGAAAAAATCTCTTAAAGACTGTTTCTTTACTTATAATATTATTAATATTCGTATTCTCAATGTTTTTCATTATATTAATCATTTTCATCCGTTCGATGTACCTAAACCTGGCCTCAGTAAATCTTAATTACCTCTTACATTAAATTATTCCCAAGAGTGGTTATGGGAATTAAACCTCGACTAACATTATCTACATATGTTTAATACATATTACACATAATAAATACATACTTAAAACATTTTAAATTGTAGTTACTTAATATGGCTTAAGAAAAAGCCGTACATAAGTAGTACGATAGTAAAATGTACAATGGACGTTTAGGTTTGCGGAAATATGTTTACCTGACAAGATGATCACAACATAAATCTTTTATAGAAAACATAGTCTATAATAAATTCAAATTGAACTGTAATTCTCGTTTTGCGAAACTATAAAATCTAAAATGAACAAAATGTAGGTACCCATTCCAGCGAAATAGTAACACATGAACGTGCCTCGCTTAAAAAAGTTGTAAAATTGTGGAACGACCGGTATGTACCAAACTAGTGTACAAAACCTTGGCAACTAACTTATTTAATCTCTAGCTTCTATCCTACTTCCATTATTTATTTTGTCTCGAGCCACGCTTTATCTCGGTAAGGGTACATTACTGTTTCGGTCGCAGTAAAAGACAGCCATTTAAAAGTAATAATGATTATTAGCAATATTCTACAGAGTGTATTTCTATCAAAAGAATATTCTAAATTTCTTTTAAGGCTTACTTTTTTCTCAACAATGTACTTACATTTTCAATTCGCAGAACTATTGTCGTGTTTTTCCTTTCCTTTGATATCGCTGATAATGCAACTTGCCATTATTTACTATTTGCTTTGCAATTATTTTTGCTGGGTTATAGGCAATCATTGGTTCATAATTTATCTTACTAGTCACCTAAATTGATTTCTAAAGAATACAAGTTTGTTTTTAACGATTATTTTCGGAGAGTTTCCATGTTTTCTTCTTCTTTTTGATCTTGAACTCGCGGGCTTGGTTTCCGCAACTCGACGACTTTGTTGCGCCTATTTTGCGTATTCCATTGTTTCCATGTCTTCCTTATAAAGAACTTAACACCACAATCAGTACTATTATAAAATTAAAAATAGTGATCTGTTTCCTAACTAGTAAATAAACAAATTTGTAAAACATAACTAAATAATAATAATAATAAACCTTTTATTTCAGCCCAATATCCATATTTATGTTAGTAACAATAGTGCTTAAGTTGAGAAGTTAGTATTATTAGTATTTACATTTCCCTTTTTTTTCTTTAGTTTACTATTTATTTAGACCTGTGACTGTCTCCACCCAGTGTTTCTGGAATGGGCAGTCTGGTCTGGCAGCAATCATTTTAAATACATCCTGATTATAGATAATACTACTTCTACTCAACTAAGATATAGATAGATATTTCTATATTCTATATTTCTACTCTTAGAGAGAGTAGAAATTATTACGTTTATCACATATTCACCTACTCAATCCACGATCTCTAGTTCAACAGTCAGGATCACTAATTTTGAACTAACAAACCTATGTAATTCTACATTCTTGACACTTACTACACCTAAAATTAACTTGTTTCGGTGAATAGTGGAATACAAGATCCCTCATCAACATTAATGCACGAAGTTAACACAATGATTGTACACATACGGACCATGAAGAATCAAATGAAGTCTCTCCATTGTCTGTGCGTAATTAGAGTGTAATAATTGAAGCGTCTAACGTCTACATACCATAATAATGAGGAGTAGTGTTGTACCTATTTCAAACGACCTTTGTTAGTGAGGCCGTGAACGAAATTAATAATGTTATATAGCTTATAGGTACGTTATAAATGACGTGGTCTAATTAAATTCGTGTCACAAACAATGGTGCTTCAATGAATTATTCAACTCTGTAACATTTACTTTTTTAAGCTAATTTGTGTCTTGCAAAGTATGTTATGTAATAGGTTTTATGAGTAGTAATATTTCTTAGCCGTAGGATTTTTTATACCTTTGAGATCTACGACATATAGTCCGGGATCCCTAAAACAAATTTTGCAATTTATTACTATCAACCTAATTTTGCACTATCAAACATTAGCGATTTTTTCACATTATCTCCCAGCAGACTCTAAGAGTGACTATAGATAAGATTAAATAAATCCAAGCAAAGTTCGGTCATATTTCGTAACGAAGCTCCATAGTAAATTGATAAACTTTTTTAGTTTCTACGAAAAAATACATTAACCAGAAAAAAGTATTAAAGTATACTTTGGTACACTTAATATTTTTATAGCATGTTCTTTCGTTTTATCCGATATCCGATAGTCATTCATTCATGATTATATATTCCTACGTTTTTCACATACTCATGCAAAAGATCAACAAAAATGTTTATTGAAAAACTTATATTGTGTACAGAACGGAAAAGGATATTTGCTCATATTGGAAAAGTTATCATATATCAGAGTGTGGCGCGTCTTCATATTGTTTTGCACAAATACTTTAGGACTTTATTGTATAATACGAATTTGTAAGATTGTTATTTTATGAATTACAAACAAATTAGAAGAAAGAGATAAGTACTATCTATTGATATAATATATGTCATTTAGATAGTGATTGAAAGAATAACAAAATATATTCAAAAATAAAACAAACTCACAATTCTTTAAAAGAACGAAGTTCAGTCACTATTAAAATTACATTAATACAGAACCCAAAAACGGATTTTTTTATTTGTATAATTCTAGATTCACAAAAAGTCCACAGTTTACTCATCTGTATCATAATAACTTCTTCGTGTTTGATAAAGACATAGACATAAAATTTTATTTTTATATACTATCATTAGGCTGAATGATGCAGAGGCATCTCAATAGGCCACCATAGTGGGTTCAACCATCCTGTTGTTTGTTGCAATATCTGCATTATCAGTGAGTATGGTGAACACTACTCTTAGAAGATTCCAAGAAAAGTGTTATTATTCTACTCTAGATAAAATAGAGATACTTTAGCAAGCTCATATATATAAAAATAAGTAATTTTGCAACTAGCAGTACTTTGACGGATCATTACCATCTTAAATAACTAAGAGTTTAAAGATGCAATGTTTGGATTGTGTTTTGCGATAAATTTATGTATTTACTTTAACTATTGCTAAAGTGAACTTCTTCTAAACCTATTTGGCTTAAGCCATACATCTACTAAAAGCTTTTTAACTTCAAAGAGATAAACGATTCAGTGAGTCGCAAATCGTTACATTTTATCATTCAAAGAAACATCTGCCCCTTGATCGCCCCAATTTCCGTCGAAAAAGAAACTTTTTTTTATTGGAAACTTTTACAAACTCTTAGACGATGTTCGATATTTTATGATGGTTTAATATCCTACGGATTAATATTTACATAATACTAGCACAA
The DNA here is from genome assembly GCA_905220595.1 of Spilosoma lubricipeda. Taxonomy (NCBI): domain Eukaryota; kingdom Metazoa; phylum Arthropoda; class Insecta; order Lepidoptera; family Erebidae; genus Spilosoma; species Spilosoma lubricipeda. The sequence goes on along the minus strand of HG992285.1, from coordinate 7,913,411 downwards.
TCTTCCATAAATTTATATAAGGCAAAACTTATGATGATATATTATTTATTCGAGTCACATAATTATTGTATAGGTATAATTATTTCTATATATATATATATATATATATATATATGTATATATATATATATATGTCGGAGGAGTCGAGTTGATTGTTGTTTCTATGTATAACTTAATATTGTTTGTTTACATTTTAATTACTTTTAAAATTCTTATTTTTATTTTATTTGATTTGTTACATTTTTCTATAACTTAAAAACCTTACTAATCTATTAAAAGTTGCAAATATTGTTATTTAAATACGACCAATCAGAGCAGAGCACGTGCTTCGAGCGGGGTCGAGGCGCCATTTTTACTTTAGGGAGGCAGACAGTTTCTGGAGACATAAGAGTGATAGCAACTGATCGAGTTGGATCTTTGAGAGTAAAGTAAGAAGGGTGTCCTGAACCCGCTGCTCATTCTTAACAGTTGATTTTTATTCCTAAATAATTGTGTGATAAAATTGTTAATTTAAATTAAAATTGTAAAAACTGTGATCATTGTTTTGTGCTCGCATTTTACCCTAATGACGCCCTCTAAGCCCACAACCACTAAGGACGATGTCAACGACAATAATGCTTCTCCGACATCAGAAGTGGGATCGGTGCAGGCACAAATCGTGAGCGAACAGATGTCAACAAATGACGGATGGAGCGCGTTATTCGAAGCGCAACAAACCAGCATGAGGCTACTCGTGGAGGCGCTAACCAAACCATCGAATATCGAGGATAAGAGCATCACCCTGCCCAAATTTCGACCAGAAGATGCAGACACTGACGCCCGGGCCTGGTTGGCGGACATCTGCTTATCGGATCGTGGCATACAGGGAAGTAAATTAATTCTCATGCTTAGTAATGCTATGCAATGCGAGGTGGCCACTGCAAGGCGAGGTGGCCACTGCAAGGCGAGGTGGCCACTGCAAGGCGAGGTGGCCACTGCAAGGCGAGGTGGCCAATGCAAGGCGAGGTGGCCACTGCAAGGCGAGGTGGCCACCGAAAGGCGAGGTGGCCATTGAAAAGTGAAATTGGTAGAATAAGAGGCGAGAGGTGGCCATCTAGATATTGTTAATAAACCAAAAATGTGTAACGCTATAAACGGCGAGGCGATAACTAAAAGCCTGTTATTACTATAGGGCATCTATTTTACGAAAATGTCCTACATGAAGTTGTGTCACAGAAGATAAAATGTAATAATGTACCCGATCTCCTTGGTCAGGAGTGGCCGAACAATACAAAAATATCTCTTTCTTTTTTTGCAGATAATGATGATTCACTGTCTTCAACATCACACGAGGGCGTGTAATACGTCAGGACGGCCGTGTCGGAGGAGTCGAGTTGATTGTTGTTTCTATGTATAACTTAATATTGTTTGTTTACATTTTAATTACTTTTAAAATTCTTATTTTTATTTTATTTGATTTGTTACATTTTTCTATAACTTAAAAACCTTACTAATCTATTAAAAGTTGCAAATATTGTTATTTAAATACGACCAATCAGAGCAGAGCACGTGCTTCGAGCGGGGTCGAGGCGCCATTTTTACTTTAGGGAGGCAGACAGTTTCTGGAGACATAAGAGTGATAGCAACTGATCGAGTTGGATCTTTGAGAGTAAAGTAAGAAGGGTGTCCTGAACCCGCTGCTCATTCTTAACAGTTGATTTTTATTCCTAAATAATTGTGTGATAAAATTGTTAATTTAAATTAAAATTGTAAAAACTGTGATCATTGTTTTGTGCTCGCATTTTACCCTAATGACGCCCTCTAAGCCCACAACCACTAAGGACGATGTCAACGACAATAATGCTTCTCCGACATATATATATAAAATATTAGTAAAAATATAATACTGTTCTTAGAATCATACAACTAATGAACATTTTATACTTCCCACAACTTCTTAATTGATGGCATGAAAGTAGGGTCATTTCGTAGAGAACTAAAAAAATCGAAACAAATCATTGATTGTCATCATTGATTCAAACAAAAATTTTAATAATAATGAAATATTCATGACAAACTAATTAGAATTAGTTTAATAAATGAGTTTTTATTGAACACAAACCTGTAAATCTATACTAAAATATACAAATAAATAAAATTGCAGTATCTGTTTGTAATATTAAAATAACCACTTTTTACTTAATGCATATGTATGTATACACGGTCATAGACCAAAATAACATTCTTACAATTTTTGTCTGTCTGTCTGTCTGTTTGTTCCGGCTAATCTCGTCACGGCTGTACCAATTTTGACGGGACTTTAACTGATAGGTCAGCTACCTATCACCTATGATATAAGGAGTAGATTAGGTTACTTTTTTTTAGACTAGCTTCGCCCCGCGGCGTTAACCGTTGTACGACATTAACAATTAATTTTATAAAGGTACAGTTTGTGAGGTTGAAGGGGGTACCTTTAAGCTACTGTCAAAATAAAAAAAGGAACTATTAAAACTCAGATTTGTAAACGGTAGCGCGGACGTCAGAAAATGTTAAACAAAAAATGTATACCTGCTTTCAACAGTTTGTATGAGAAATGAAAATAATAAAAATGAGTGAAAAACATATACAAAGAAATTAAAACGAGTAGTTAATCTATACAAATAAATAAATTTGGAGTGTCTGTTTGTAATATTAAAATAACCGATTTTTACTGAATGCATATGTATGTATACACGGTGCATATACCAAAAATGTAGTTAAAAAAATTTTGTCTGTCTATCTGTCTGTCTGTTTGTTCCGGGTAATCTCTGGAAAGGCTGGACGGATTTTGACGGGACTTTCTCTGGAAGGTAGCTGATGATACAGGGAGTAACTTAGGCTACTTTTTTTAGACTAACTTTGTCCCGCGGCGTTACTCGCGGTACAACAATAACCGCGGGTAACACCGCGGGATTCAGCTAGTTTAATATAAGCTTATTTGACATGAAAAAGTACAGAATCGTTTCAATTAGAATTACTCTAATGGAAATTACTTTTAAGACCAGAAATAACATTGAATCTATTTGCTTATTTTTTTCAATAAGATTGATTTAATACGTTCACTTTGTTGTATTTTTATAGGCAAGTCGTTGTCAAAAATAGAGCAAATATTCTTTTTTAGGTTCACGTAACGTGCGAGATAAGCTATTGAACGGCCGCTAGTCTTTTTACCTGACTTCAAAAAACGAGGAGGTTATCAACTCGACTGTTTCTTTTTATGTTTGTTACCTCATAACTTTCCACTGGGTGAACTGATTTTGATGTTTCTTTTTTATTTGAAAGCTGAAAACTAAAAAAAATGTAACTGAACCATGTACATAAGCTTTGTTATTCGATAATAATGCTCGTGAATTTCTCTGAACCTTACTAACTTAAGAAGCAACATAACTTTTAATCGTAAAGATCAGAAAATATAACTGTTACTGATGGTATATCTATACAAATAAATAAAATTGGAGTGTCTGTTTGTAACATTAAAATAACCGTTTTTTAATTAATGCATATGTATTTATACACGGTACATATACCAAAAATGTGGTTAAAAAATTTTTTGTCTGTCTGTCTGTCTGTCTGTCTGTCTGTTTGTTCCGGGTAATCTCTGGAACGGCTGGACGGATTTTGACGGGACTTTCACTGGCAGGTAGCTGATGATCCGGGGAGTAACTTAGGCTACTTTGTTTAGACTAACTTTGTCGCGCGGCTTTACTCGCGGTACAACAATAACCGCGGGTAACACCGCGGGGTTCAGCTAGTCTCTCATATACACAGGTAGATGTAATGTTTCCCGAATTGATTTCGTGTTTTATCTCTGACTCACCTAATTGAATCTGCCGCTATCCAACAAAACACTGTAGATATTGTTTTCTCGGTAAACAATCATCTACCAAAATCTAATTTATATCTGATATTCGATAAACACAATATTGATATTGGAGTTCATTGAAGATTTTTCTTTTTAACTTTCTATTGATTACATCAAATTTGGAAAGAAATTTAACAAAGGGCAAAGGTAAATAAGCTTTTTTTTCATTTTCCTGTTAAAAGTGGGTCATTGTAAAATGTTGGGTAGGAAAAATAGAGCGCTTACAATTTTAGTTGTTCTTATAGTGATGAACGTCGTAAGAGCTGACTAAGGGAGCACTCTACACAGGTCAACAGGTCAAAAACATGACATGCGATGACATACAGCATCTGTGAAGAGGAAGGAAGGACGTTTTGGTTCACTATACTATAGAGTAAACTAAAACCTCCTTTTAAAGGCCAGCCAGCAGTGGACTATAAGGCTTTTGATGAATCGTGATGATAAATAAGGCAAAAGGTCTTATACACTACAAACAACAATGTAGGATCAGTTCTTACTTTATTCTTATTCTTTTATTTTAAACTAGTTGTTGCCCGCGGCTCCGCCCGCGTATATGTCGGTTATCGCGGCAAATAGTAGCCTATGTGTTATTCTGATGTATAAGCTATATTACTGTAAAATTTCATCCAAATCCGTTCAGTAGTTTTTGCGTGAAAGAATAACAAACATCCATCTAAACATCCATCCATCCTTACAAACTCTCGCATTTATAATATTAGGAGGATAATTTCTAAGTTACTTTTAAAGGTTATCAACTATCTCTTTTGATTAAATGTTTTTAAATCAAAAGTCTAAGCCCTTTACAACTTAAAAAGTCGTCAATCAAAAGAAAAATTTCAAAGTACTTTCGTTTAAAGATAACATAATATTGATGAAACGTTTAGCCTGAATAAATAATAAATGGAATATAAAAGAATAAAGGTTTCGTGATAGATGAGGCCGAAAAGGATTACATAGTTCTGGAAATTTTAACTTTGAAAGAAGATTTTACAATCTTGCTAAGTTTACCAAAAATAATTGATTTTCCAAAACAATTCCAGAAATTGTCTCGATTTATTTCACGATAGAAAATATTATAACAGGGTTGTGTTTTTTTCTATACCTTGAATCTTAAATTAATAATTAAATATTGCGAGTGACTCTAGTAGACTGAAATGAAAACAATTTGAGCCGTAAATATTTTATTGGGCTACAGTTGAAGAAACACAATAACTTTTATTGGATAATAATAAGTGTATTTCGGCAATATCTATTATTGCTTTTTTATTTATTTATGAGCAGTTAGTCAAGTATCTTATAATAGTTGAAGCTTACGATACAATACGTTATAAATCTATATTTTACCGTCTACGCCGTATGTGCCAAAAATACAATTGTAATTAATAACTGGCTGTTGTAACAATTGTATGTGAAATGTTTTTTTTATTTGATGTCAACATAAAAAACGTTTTCGGTGAAATATATAGGTATTTATCTTCTATCCAAATAAATAATGTTGGAGTGTCTGTTTGTTATATTAAAATAACCGCTTTTAACTATATGCATATGTATGTATACACGGTACATATACCAAAATATCATTTTTTACAATTTTTATCTGTCTTCCTTTCGGTCTGTCTGTCTGTCGGTCTGTTTTTCTGTCGGTCAATCTGTTTTTCTGTTTGTTTTGGATAATCTTCGGAACGACTGGACCGATTTTGACGGGCCTTGCAATGATAGGTAACTTAGGCTACTGTTTTTAGACTAGCTTCCACCTGCGGCGTTACCCGTGGTTATTGTCATACCAACACCGCGAGACTTAGCTAGTTTTTCATAAAAACAGATTGAGAGTTGGAAACAGATGGTAAAATGATATTAAAAATTCGTGTGGCTATTCCTAACCGCTCAACGCTTCAGCGAATAAATACCGGCCCGCAGGTTTTAATAAAAGTTCACAATTTTATTTTACTTTAATAACATGGTGTGCTTATACTAGCTTAATAATTCATTTTTATTTCAAATGTGGATTAATTTAGGTTAACAATTCCTGTTTGCTATAACTCTGCGTCAAAACGCGTAATTTGCATAACATGCTCATTTACAACATTATTCTAAAAATTCCATGTAAGGTGTTATTTGGTATTTATAAGACATAGAATAGCATTTTACAGTATCAAGATAATTTTACGCAGTATAGTATACTATTATAGAAAAGATATAAACATAGTACAGCTAATATAAGTCATAGAGGTAATGTCAAACACCTATCTCAGGTGATATTCAAGTAGTGTATGATTGAGCATTATCTTAGTAGTTTTACTTCCGGAATGTTAATACCATTTAATGAAACAATATCGCAGTCCTAACCGACAAGTCAGAAAGGAGTTACAACGAAGCGCAATATCGCCGTGTTTGTTAACAATGCCTGTATCGTACAAGTTACCCGTTAATCCGTGTATAGACGGACTTAAAATACGGAGTATCATCACTCTTATTCGTCCCGTGAGAAGTGTAAGAACTGACTCAGATAACAAAAACAACGGCACTACGAAGAAAAGGAGAATTTGAGAAAAAACCCTTTTATTTTCTTTTTACGTGTGAATACCCCCTCGGGCCTTCACCCCACACCCCACCTAGATTAGTGGCGGGGTGGTGTGTTGGAATCGAACCGACTAAAACCGCGCGGTGTGTCACTCTGCGTCTGAGAAGGGAAGGATCCGGGAACTGCTGTTATTAAGACCTCCGGACAACCCCCTATACCAACTCGTATAGTCAGCGTGTGTCAGTGTAGTAGGCCAAAACCGTGGGCGAGCCACGCTTCCGCATGCTCGGTCTGGCTCGACTGGAGTGTTACCATGGCCTCACAGAAAGCCGATATATATATTTTTTAATTGGACTAATCCCGCCCACACGCCCACTACTGTAACTTCTGTACACCAGGATCAACAGCAGTGATCCACGAACACACTGAGTTATAGACACTCGGGAAGTCCCAGGAAAAAAATTAACTGTCTTGGAACCCGCAATGAAATTAATCAGAAGAAAAAAACGGGAGGAGTTGGAAATATGATAAGTCCACTTCCCTCCTTAGCAAAGCGGGAGACAATAGCGACAATAGGAAATAGCGGCAACAGAAATTTTAACTGTCTAACTATCACGGTTCATGAGATACCACCTAGTGACAGATAGACCGGGATTCCAAATTACTCTTAATAAAAATGCAATTTACTCTCTCAAATCCAAATTACTCTTAATTTTAAAACAAAATAATTATCTAATTCAAATGGCATGCGTATTGAGTAAGCCCATCGTATTATAAATAATATTAAAAGTTGCAAAAAGCAAGACGGATAAGACGGACTGACATACATACAGACAGTGAAATCTTAGAAACAAGGTTCCGTTTTACTCTTTGCGTACGGGACCTTATAAAAGGTTTTTTTTCTGCAAAATTTTGTAGCCTATAAATGCTTTGTCATCGCTAGGCTACTTTGAATACGAAAACTGATTACAATGCACTAAGAAATCAATAAAGCCTCCAGGCTAAACTGTCAGTCTTTGATGTCAGGCAAACCTTTGTGAATTATACGGCAAAATTACAAAGCGAAAGCTTTGATAACTGATCCGACCTCAGGTCATTATTTATAAGTGACAAGTTAAAAGCCAAGCACAGAATTTAGTTCAAAGACCTACTTTTGTATAGTTCTGATGCTTACAGTTTCCGCTCCAAGATAAACTGTTTCATTTGGAAAAAAAATAAGTTTCATTTATTTTTCTTAACCCTAAAATAGTTTTCAATTTATTTTTCAATACGAGTATGAACCAAGTACAAGCAGCCGAGGCTTTTCGCTGTCGTTCTAAAGTAACACATATTCTCATGGCCACAAGTTTTTCTTTTGTCCTCTAGTTATAATATAATATAAAGTATTTAAAATAAAATATCAGAAAGCAATAATAAAGTAGGCACTGATTTGATTTTTAGAAGAACTTAAGTTTTTCATCATCATTACTCATCAATCATTCTATTTTCCTTGTAAATTCTAAAAGATATAATGTAAAAACGGACCATAAAACTTCTTATGTATTCTTCAGTCCGTAATTGACCGAGACTATTCAGAAGCAAAAGCTGCAGATTTGTATGCGAACCGAAGAATGTTTATGGTAATTTATGTCATCGACCCGGTGTAAAGTTTCAGAACCCCCAAATCGTATTTAGAGCAGTCGGATGGAGCCATCGTTATAGATTTGCAGACAAAAACTGTTCTACCCTCACAAATTTTATCTAAAAACTTTGAGCTCGAACATTAATGTTCTGTGACTCAGCTATGCTAAGTTGTTTTGAACGATTCAATATCTTTTCTATAGTTTACGTAACTTTTTGTTCTATTTTTTTACTAAGCATTCACCAAGTTACGTTTTGTCTTTATTAAATTGATGTCCAGAAAAAAGGTGAGGAACATGTTACCTTAAATCACTTTGGGTATTTTGATCTACCTTAAATGATTTAAGCGTGAAAGACCCATTCTACGGCACAAATGGGCCGACTCGATTGGAGTAATCTCCGTGCTCACAGAAAACCGATGTGTTTGTTAACCCCATACACAATCATCATCATCATCATCAGTCTATTGCAGTCAAATACTGGACATAGACTTCTCTCAATGTACGGCACACTGTACACAATATTTAGCTAAAACGTAGTTCAAGGAAACAAGAATTTAATAAGAATAGTATCAATATAGTGGCTGCTTATAAAAATAGAGTCTTGAAAACAACAACTCGATGCAGTTTTATTTTCAGACGTATTATATAATGCTATGATGCATGCTTGATGGTATGTACCTCCTACTGGTTGGGATGACTACTAAGCCGAAGACCGTGGGTTCGATTCCCACCCATGACAATTAATTGAGTGATGTGAACTATGACTGGAAATAATTTATCTGTAATGTGTACATATTTATGAATATTAAATATGTTTTAGCCTCTTTACCATGGTACAGGCTTTGCCTAGTTTCGGATCAGGCTGCTATGTAAAAGACGTGTCAGATTGTTAAGAAACAGTTCAATGGGCTGTCTTACCGAAGTCATCGTTTTGATATAGATAATCATGCTATCATATAAATCTACAAAAATAAAATTAATCGCCAAATGTGTTGCTAAGCGCAAAACTCGAGATCCGCTTGACCAATTCGTTTTTTTTAAATTTCCGTTTAGGCACAAGAAAGGTTCTTATAGAGAGAAAAAACCTAAAAATTGCAATGGAAATAGTAAAATTCAAATTAAAATTCCAGTAATTTATTTCGTACACATCAATACATCTATATTTTGTTAGATACCAAGTTAAGTTAAGTAGAAAACAACACTTATTTATTTTTTCTATTGGACTGCGACAGGGCAATAACTTATGGTAAAACGAAGTCTGTCGGCGCAGCTAGCAATGTAAAAAACTAAAATTAATGAATTTAAAATATTGGAAAAATATGAAAAACTTGAAAACACAAATTTTTAATATTAAGTTACTGTAGGTATATTAATCATATGGAAATTTCATTTCTTGCTCCAGAATAAATCTTTGGTGAGTTAAATATAGAAAAAAAGGATTATAATAAGATAGTATAATCAGGTTTAAATTGAATGAACATTCATTCATATTATTGTAAAAATATTGTGTACATTGGTTCCGCTAATTAACGTTGTCATATTATTTAACTTGACTATGAATAAAAATCACAATTTGATCTTGTCAATAGTCAACTGCGATGAACCCCTTTAATGAGGACACCTATTTAGGAATGTAAATTGTAACCGCCACCATTGTGTCAATACTATCCAACGGACAAACACAAGTGAATTAAATCAACTCGTAACAAAGGAAAACCTTTTCCCATTAGGCGAAAGTAAACTCTAGTAATTGAGTTTGAATTGCTTTAAAGATTTATTTCCACTATGTTTGTATACCGGCCTATATCGAAAAATTAAACGGTCCCCAATATTTTAATTGAATTCTAATTGAAAAAGGGCGACCTTACTGTCGGAAAGTAAATTTAATTTACGAATATAAAAGTGTGAAGAATAATGAATACCAGACTGGAGCTTTTTTCTTTACCGATAATCGATAGGCTGTCTCTTGATAGCCTCTTTTTGTTTAGAAAAACGAGAGGCGAAGCGATGGCTTAAAAGGCTGATGTCAACTTACAAATATAACTTATTTAGATTTAAGATAAATATAAAAAGAGACTTATACCCAGAAGTTGACTATTAAGGACTGCTGGTATGATTGTATTAAGAAAGGTGTTAAATTACATATATACATAAAATTTTTACTAATCGAATTTATCTTTGATCAAAATCCATTTTATGGTTTAGAGTACAAACGTGAAGAGGTGGTTTGAAAATGGTTAGTGACTACTGCTGTCCGTGGGCACCTACAGCTCAAGACTCAAGTGTGTTGCTGCCTTTGAGCATCCTCAAGAATTAAGGGGTTTGACCCTGTGTAACTCACACACTCGGTGAAAAACAACAAAAGAATTACGTAATTCCGTTCCGTTTCCTTTGAGGCCGTGGTATCGCTTCGATCTTGCAGGACCGTCGTAAGTGCTGAATTATGATTCTCCGACCTAAAATGTAACTTATTACTTGTAATGTCACTAGTTGTAAGAAATTTTAGAAGTCTGATTTAGGTGTTTTAAATACCTGAAAACAAGTTTCTGAATAGATACGTTATAGCTTTTATCTTAGTAATATAATAAAGGCGAAAGTTTGTATGAAGGTTTGTTACTCTTCCACACAAAAAATGGCTGAACAGATCTTATTTTTTATGTATGGGCCTGATAAGGTAACTCCATTCTCCCTGATAGAAAGCATAAGCGGAATTTCATCAGACAGAGTAGAGCCATTTTGGCAGGGTCGTACATAAAAAAACTTTGGCTAGCACCGCCCTGGTCGAGCCGTTCCATTAGTGTTGAAATCAGCGTAGCTCTACTACCTTTATATGGATAATATTTGGCACAGAGATAGATTACAGGATGGAATACTACATAATCATACTACCTTTTTATCTTGAAAAAATATAGTGATCCCATGGCATGAGCAAGAAATAAGAATTCCATATACCAGATGTCTTTAATACACTTAGTAAAATGAGATAGATGATAAATTTGGAAACAAAGTTTCCTAGTTGAAGAACTACCAACTAATCGGATCAGGTTTGTTTGTGTCTACCCTTACTAGCCAACTTGACTACTTATAAAATTAGTTTGATTGATGTACTTCAAACTATTGTCCGAAGAATTTATTAATAAATGGAAATCAAATCAAGTAATGCAGAATATAATCCTGAATATGTGCACCTCTGAAGTTTTAATTGAATAGAGGTAACATCTAGTCATCTAGAAAAAGGAAAAGTGAAATAAATATTAACAATATCTATCAGTATAACATATTCAAAATACAATAAATAAATTGTATGTCCAATCGAATCTTGGAATCGATTTATTATTTATTGGTATACCTGTATATACATTATAATCTATGGTATACATACTTTTTGCACATTCGCTACATAGATGGACTTAATTTCCAAGACATATTCTACTCTTTTGATTATTGTGCACTGTCATATAAAACATAAAACACAAACAAACGTTTCGATTCAGAATATGAGTGCTATGCATATATAAAACATTATCATCAGAAACGTAAATCCACACATTCACATATAAAAACTTACATTAACATAACTGTTTTAAGACTTTTGCGACTGTTACACATAGTTTTTGTTATTCAATGTTAAAAACGAGTAGACTTTAATATTAGCATAGTTAGAGTGCTCGGACTCACGCAATCTGCTCGAGCTATTGTTTAAATTTGCAGCTACCTTCTTTTCCCAATTTTCCTGTTTTCTTACTTTTCGTCAAGCGTGTATTACGTGCGCCTAAAATCGTATTCGGCGAAATGCCCTCATTTCGACGATTATAATTTGTTTACACTTTCAGGGATGCGGGCGTGATACCTTACGAGTTTCAGTATATTTCTCATTTCAGTACCTTTAATTACGTATAGTCATATACAGACCGATCACCTAATAACTGAATCCTCAAATACCCCATACAACGTTCTCCTTAGCCTTTGTTTACGAAAATCAATTTTTACGAGGATATAAAATCGGTAGGTATGTCGTTATAGAAAACATGCAATGTTGTGTTTAACGCTCCGTCTAGCCCAACAACCAGTGTAAAAGCTTTTATTTTATCTATAACTAGCTGAACCCCGCGATGTTACCCGCGGCTATTGTTGTACCGCGAGTAACGCCGCGGGATAAAATTAGTCTAAAAAAAATAGCCTAAGTTACTCCCCGGATCATCAGCTACCTGCTAGTGAAAGTCCCGTCGAAATCCGTCCAGCCGTTCCAGAGATTACCCGGAACAAACAGACAGACAGACAAAAAATTTTTTAACTACATTAGTGGTATATGTAGCCTGTATACATACATATGCATTAAGTAAAAAGCGATTATTTTAATATTACAAACAGACACTCCAATTTTATTTATTTGTATAGATGTAGATAATGTCTATCTGCCTCGTGTATTACTTTAAAACTTGTATATGTACTTCATGTCCCATGATGCTGAAGCTCCCGTGAATCTGACGAGGACTCTACTAATACTACTGTGTAAGAAAGATCAGATTCGTATAGTATGTAAAGTATTTAAGAGTACCACAGATACAAATGTATGATTGTCATTTAATCTATACACGTAAATAAAATTGGAGTGTCTGTTTGTAATAGTAAAATAACCGCGTTTTACTATATGCATAAGTATGTATATACGGTAACTTAGGCTACTTTTTTTCAGACTAGCTTCGACCCGACATCAGGTGATACGTCTGCTCATTTGCCACCTAGCCAATTAATATATATATTTATATACAAATACAAAAAAATGGAATAATTCATTGGTGCATTTAAATTCTTAACAAAATTGTCAAACATTATTACTTTAGAAAGAAAAAAGATGCCAGAAATCAAGTATAAGTGGAAGAAAGAAGAAGGACCAAGCTGTATACTTTTTTTAAATTTCTGTGGAAAGGCCTATGTCGAGCAGTAGACTGCAATAGGCTGATGATGATTTCCTTGTAAACTATAAAATGTATCAATAGTACCTAATAGTGAGTGCCTTAAATACCATTATATTCTTTTTACAAGCTTTTTATTAGCTTACGATGTATGTATGTATGTTCGGGTGGAATCTTGCAACTCAATTTTGAAGCAGATATCTTCAACCGATTATGCTGAAATTTTGCAGGCGTATGTATACTGCGTGACAATACAATATTTAATGACATGGAACTGATCGAATGCTAGAGCTAGAAGGTGGCCATAGGATCTCTGTAAAGACACGTGGTAGCACCATCGAGTTTGGACTCATTTGATTCGTCTCGACGAGACGAGCATAAAAGGAAAATGCGATGTTTGTCAAACTTTATATAGTAATTTAATCAAATTCTAAACTAAAGTAGATTGCCATTTCATATTTATTATAATGAGACACTCAAGATTACTGGGTCGAAGCAAAGCAATTCAACTTGAAGTATTTATAATCATATCTCTCGAACAAATAACAAATGTTCTTGAAAGTACTCCAACTCAGAAATGTTACTCATAACCCGTAGATAAGCATATAAAAATAAACATCATAAGTAGGTACCCCAAAAAAACAAAAATATATTTTCAAATAAGAACAAAATAAAAAAGGAACTTCTGTACTTTGTAAATAAAATATCATAAATAAATATGATTACCATGTAATTACGTTTGCCGCATCCGGAGGATCCAAAATAAAGCAATTTATAATGCTTAAATCTATTTAATTAATTACTAGTATTACAAAATAGTGATGGTGATTCCGTTTCGAAGTGTGAAAACAGGAATCGCCTTACAAACTAACTACAGCTAATGAGATGTGACTCTGCTTCGAAGTGTGAAACAGGAATGACTTAAAATATGTTTCTATAACAGTGGAGGGCCGATGTCGCCGTCCTAATCGATGTTATTCTTATAAGTGCTTCCAAGTGCCATCTGAAGACATTAATTAGGGATAGGCGCCGTGCTGAGTGTCCTGTCCTGTCGATGCTTATTGCTTATTCTTAAAAGTGTCCTCAAGTGGTGTGTGGAGTGATTAGGGATGGCGCCGTGCTAAGTGTTCTCAATAGCCGTGTGAATTGATTTAGGAATATGTAACACCTCCCCCCGAAGAACAGCCACCACCGATGTATTTAGCAATAAATTAAGGTGGGGGTTGATTTGCTCTTGCTTGTACTTAGTGTGATTGTGGTATGATCTACGTGGCATTGACAGTGATCTATTGACTGCTGGAACCCTTGAGATCTTTATATTGGTAGCGTGAAGATGATCCAAACTCAAACTTGAATGTGACTTTGGATATGGTGTAGTCAAGTTTTTAGGGTACTCGGTGTCCTTCACGCTGGAGATACTTAATCCAAATGTTTTCATGTAGCATGTATGGTTTGTAGAAGTCTAAGCTAATGATGCAACGTCGGTTGCCGAGTTCTTCTTAAGCTGGCTGGCCCATTGTGATAGTGCCAGAACTGCATATTGGTTTCCTTTGTGGACTGGTGATGGGTTGATTGATGTATTAAGAGGGCCGATTCTCTACACACCCTTTTCTTCTTGTAAGAACCGGTTACTAATCTTCGGGCATTCAGCCTCTATGTGCTTGAAATCTTTCTAATAGATAATCAGGAATAGGGATGACGGAATTAGGATTTTGTGAATGTTATTGGAGATTAAGTATAAATAATTTATGTACTAAATAAGATATATATGTCGGAGTCACGGTGTGGCGATCGGTCGAAGCGGTTTTTATGAAATGGTGACGTCAGCTTCGCCGACGTCACTTGCATATTTTGTCAAGTGGCACTCATGATCCAAAGCAACAGAAATCGCTCTTAATCAAGTCTAGTCTAGTAATCAATCTTAATTATTACACACTTTGGTAGGTAGGGTTTATTTGCACAGCCAAAGACAATATAGAATTCCAATAGTTTATTGAATCAATGAAGCTACAGTTAAAATCATAGATCGGCACAACACTGTCAAAGTGAATTAGGTGAGAACACCAAAATCCACCGAACGTCCGTGTCAACCTATAACCTCCAGTTTCCAAAATGCGTAGAGCCTTATGAGAAGAATACTGGCAAAGAAACTCATGGCCACTCTTTTGAAAGTTACATCTTAACTTATTAGTTACAAACGTTTGACAGTTAATTACAATAATTAAGAAACCTATGTACTTAGCTTATTTACAGCTTGTCCTTCCTCGTACAATGCCCGTACTAAACTGATCTGTTGATTCTATTTTACTTCAATACGAAACGGTGGGTAGTTAGTTTAAGAGCCAATAAGTTAGTAGTCCCGCAACTCGTGCGGCCGCTCTCTTTTATACCGGCTGCTCGCTTTAACTAGTGGTGATACCTACCACTGTATTCGGTGTTACCCGCACACATTTTAGTAACATTTAATATTGCTTACAGAATCGACTAAAACTAAACCAACATTATTAAATCAAGCTGTAAGTAAACTAAGACGTAATAGTCACATCGTTAATAACAAATAATCAGTGCGCCTTCTTTTGCATACACCGTCCACAGATTCCCCCCAAACTGCCATGTTTCTCGATGCACAGTTTGACGTTTCGAATAATCGATTGAAATAAACACGAATTCAAATTAAAACTTAAGAAAACTACTCGTTCTCCGACATATATATCATATACATACGTGTAAATAAGAAACTTATACCTAAACTATAACTATCTCATTGCCTACATAGAACAGACCTAATATAATATATAGTTATCTTAATATTTCCCTATAACTAAATCCATTACCTAGTCTTTCAAATAACAAATATATTAGAACTAAGTTACGTAAATGATTGACAGAAAAGTGTTTTATACCGTAATAGAATGCATACAATGTGATGCATATAATATAATAATTAATAAAATATGATAGTAATGTAATCGAAAATTGTTAAGAAATAAAATACTAACTTTTATAATGTTGATTATGATGCTAGACAATGTAATAGATGTTTCTAGTTTTATTTAATATAATT
Organism: Spilosoma lubricipeda; assembly: GCA_905220595.1. Classification (NCBI taxonomy): domain Eukaryota; kingdom Metazoa; phylum Arthropoda; class Insecta; order Lepidoptera; family Erebidae; genus Spilosoma; species Spilosoma lubricipeda. The sequence continues at coordinate 7,897,408 of HG992285.1, read as the reverse complement.
AATAAATGCACTAATGTTACACCTGGTACTAACATATGTTCTTTGTAAATAAAATTTCAAATCATTTTATTTCAAGTTTTATCTCCTGAATTATTGCTAGTTATAGGAGTGGAATTACTACTGATATCGTTTTGTAACAATTTATTAGAATTTGGAACTCTTTTTAACCTATGTTTTGCCACGAGACCTCGTTTTTTCTTTGTATATATATGGATAGGAAGATTTGCCATTACTGTGTCATGAGTAAAGCGCGGAGCTAATTTTTGACGGGATGCGAGTGGATTTCTTATAAAGATTTGCTGTTCGGGACAATATTCAACTTCAGTTTCTCTTTTTCTATTACAATTAGTTGTTAAATTTTTACGAGAGTCAGTACTTAGGTCATGAATTAATTTATATATCTCAGTCATCTTTTCTTTGTGATTAGTCGTATACTGTTGTAGTAAATGAACCGAGAGGTCAACGTCAAAAACGTCACGGGGATCAAAGTGTCCTGTTATCAATTCTATGGGTCTACATTTAGTAAAACTATGTATACTGTTATTGTATGCTAGGAGGGCGTAAGGCATGAGATTGGTAACCAATTCATTTTTTTGATTAACCTTTAGGATTCTAAGATGTTCTAATATAGTGGCATGGAACCTCTCAACTATTCCGTTCTCGTTAGGTGTGTGCGCTGCGACGTTATGATGTTGGATTTTATGCAATCTTAAACATTCTGCGATAAGTTGGTTATTAAACTCCGGCCCATTATCGGTTACTATAGTTATGGGGATGCCATGATGTGTGCAGAACTTAAGCAGAGCTTGAACTACACTGACCGCTGTACCATCTCTCAAATGATATGCCTGGGCATATTTAGAAAAAGCGTCAACAATAGTCAAAAACTTTTCGCTATGTATTGTTAGTAAGTCAAGATGTACGATTTCAAATGGCTTATTGGGTGAAGGAACTATTTTAAATTTTTGTTGAATAGGATTGCGATCGTATTTTGCTTGACCGCATACCGTGCATTCATTTATGAATTTGGTTATGCTATTCCGCATCTTGGGCCAATAGTATTTGTGAGATAGGGCTAAAACTGTTTCATTTATACCGCGGTGGTTGGTCTTCCCATCATGATATTTATTAATAATTTCCTGTTGTTTTAAATACTGTGGAACGTTTTCTACTTCCTTTTTAGTTAGTACTAATTGCATTGCTGAGTTTTTAAAAGCTCTCTGGATGATAGGAATAATAGAGTACATAGCCAAAGGTGGATTAATAAGTAAACCAGTTTTTATTTTGGGATTGACATATTCCTTGATAGCATTGACAACGTCCTCTTCTAAGTTGGATTCTGATATCTGAACTGTAATACGAGTATGCGTATCAAAGGATTTAGTAATTATGGGACGCCCTTTAATATCACCAACGACATTTAAGATAATTTGTTTTGTGAACTTATTTAGTGGATCTTCAGAAATAGGGACCTCTAGAAATGGATGCTCATTATCTGTATGAACTGTCACAGTCGCGGAATTATCAGTAAGATTTTGGGCTGTCATAGTTCTAGAATAGTCTGATGATTGCTCTGTTTCAGATGGGTTAGCTATAATGGACATGAGTTCCTCATTGTTTATTTCAATGCGGGATAGCGCATCAGCATTTGTGTTGTATTTTCCCTGCTTATACACTACTGAGAAATCGTATTCGCTTAACTTTAAACGCCAACGTGTAAGGCGTGAATTAGGTTCTTTTAAATTCATTATCCATTGTAAGGGCTTGTGGTCAGTTATAATTTTGAATTTGCGACCGAATAAATAGGGCCTAAAATATTTAGTTGCCCATACAATAGCTAGAAGCTCCTTCTCAATCGTACTGTAATTGAGTTCACTTGAATTTAATGTGCGAGATGCGTAAGCTATAGGTTTATCAGAACCTATTGAACCTTGGGATAGGACGGCACCAATTGCTACATTGGATGCATCGGTAGTGAGTAGGAACTCTCTGGAAAAATCGGCATACTGTAGGATAGGATCATTAGTTAATAACGTTTTGCAGTGATTGAAACAATCTATATATCCTTTATCTAGTATTATTTTAGAACCTTTTTTTAGACATTTAGTTAGTGGTTTAGTTAGTCTCGCGAAATCAGGGATGAATTTTCTATAGTATCCGAGGAGACCAAGAAAACGTTTAATGTCAGTGGGGGTTTTAGGTAGGGGGTATTTTTTTATTGCAGATATTTTATCTGCATAGCTGCATCTGGATTAGGTTTTACTCCCTCATGACAGATAATATGACCAAGAAAACTTGTTTCTAATTTTAAAAACTCAGATTTGTCCATTTGAACTTTGAAGTTAGACTCGCGTAATTTAGTTAATACTTTTTCTAGATTTACTATGTGCTCTTGTAATGATGTACTGAAAACAATTATATCATCAAGATATACAAGACATATTCTATGTTGTAGGTCTTTCAGCACATTATCCATCACTCGCTGAAAAGTTGATGGCGAATTCTTTAGGCCCATGGGCATTCTGAGAAATTCGTAATGGCCGTTTTCTACGTTGAAAGCAGTCTTGTGAATATCCTCGGGATTCATTTCAACTTGATAGAATCCACTTGCTAAATCAAGGGTTGTAAAGTACTGACATTTCCCTAGTTTGTCAAGTACATCTGTAATGTTGGGAATGGGGTACTTATCGTCAATCGTCTTCTCGTTTACCTTTCTAAAATCTACGACAAGACGCCACTTTACTTTACCAGATGCGTCTGCCTTCTTGGGGACAATCCATATAGGAGAGCTCCAAGCAGAATCGGAAGGTCTTATAATATTCTGTTCAAGCATCTTAGTTATCTGATTTCTGACTTCTTGCCTATGAACGTAGGGATACCTGTAGCTTTTAGTATGTACTGGAATTTCATCGGTTGTTCTAATATTGTGTTTTATTTTGTTGGTGAATGTTAATGGTTCTCCCTCAAGATAAAAAACATCAGCGTATTTTGCACAAAGGTTTTTTAAATTTACACATTCTTCCGGGTTAAGATGATCAGTGCGTAAACGAGATAAAACAGCTTGAGCGCGAACCGATGGTATTCTATTATATGAACAATCTATATTATATAACTCGCCTTCGATAGGACGGTCCATCGAAAAGATAAGATCGTTGGATGTAGTATTAGATATTTCTACCCAGCCTCTATTATTAGTCACGGTAGTTAAACAATCAGAGATTAGACAGTTACAAATGATTTGATTTTGTATTAAAACTTCACCGTCAAGTGTATTAATAGGCAACTTTAATAGCTTCGATGAGTTGGCGTGTATAATCTCCTCGTAGAGATTAACATTACAAGAATCGTATATCTCAATTGGTATCTGTGCATTCCGTGTTATAAGAAATCTGTTTTTTAGATCTATCTTTGATCCCCAGTTCTCTAATAAGTCGAATCCTAAAAGTCCGTCGAAGTAGTTATGAAAGTTATAAACAAATAACGTAATGTCGGTTTTTTCATTAAACTCTGGGAAGCAGGTTAAAGTTATAGAGTGGTTATTTCTACTAGTTCCATGAACATTTGTCACTTCAAAAGGCTCATAGTTAAGAGGCAAGTGATTAAAGTACTTGGTTACAGCATTAGGGCTGATGAATGATTGATTAGCACCTGTATCTATTAGCAATTTTAGAGGAGGATTACTAATCTGAATATAACCGAGTTGTCTCTGCATGTGAAAATTTAATTCTATTTTGGTTTGTCGGATTGTCGGCCTAGACGAAAATTTTCAACCTGGCTTGATAGTTCAGTCGCCTCCTGATCTACATGTTGAATCACGGGCTTTTCAATGTGAGGGTGAGAATTTTCATAGGAAATATTGTCTGGGTTTTCATAACAAGTAGGGTATTGATGTAGCTGATCAGTATTCTCTTGTTCATAGTCTGCGTAGTCATAGTCTCCGTAATCGTAGTCATACTCGAGTTCATTCAAGTTAATTTCCCGAGTTTTAAAATAATTACTAGGAGGAGGATTACCGTGGGTTTTCCAATCACGACCTGTTTGTGGTAAAGGTTTAGAAACAAAATGACTGATGCCACTCATAGGGCGAGGGCCATTAAACGATTTTTGGGGTTGAAACCTGTTACTTAATTTAAAAACATTAGTGTTGGGATTATAGTTAGGCAAAGGGGCGCGCATAATTTGCTGTGTTCTGGATGCGCCTAAGGGTTGTTGAAATCTACTATTATTTGACTTCCAACCTTGCGTATGAGATTGTACTGTCTGCTGTCGGGAGAGATCAAGTGCGTTAGGTAAGGGTGGCATTGATTGCCTAGGTATATTAGGAATATTAAATAAAGATTGTTTCGGGATGAATTGGTTAAAATTAAAATGATTAGGTTGTGAAGGAGACCAATCTTTCTTGCGGTTAGATAGCCCGCATTCGTTACGGTTTTGTATATAAAGTACATTTAATTCATCCTGTACATATTCTAGTGCCTTTTCCATGGAATCAGGTCGCATACAGCGTATCCTAGATCCTAAGGGATCCTTCAGGCCTCTCAAATAAGCCTGCAAGGTTAATTTTTGATACAAAGATCGCTTGGAGTCTATGGTAGTGGCAACCGTCTCGTGAAGCGAAACATAGGTCATTATGGTACTAAAGAGATTCTGACACCTCTCGTAATATTCCTGAGGAGTGCTAGATCCCTGAGTTTGCATGGATAAGTCACTGTACAGAGCAGTCTCATCACGGTGATCTGCGAAATTATTAATTAGAGCAGATCTTATTCCTTGCCAGTTTTCTGGAATGCCGTTAGCATTAATATATCGAGCCGCGGGACCCGTAACTTTGTTTAAAATACCATTAATGAGAGCTAAATTAGTTAACTCGTAGCCCGGTGCATTATTATAATGTATTAATACTAACTGGTCGCATAACTTAATAAATCTCGTTAAGACATGTGGGTTTCCGTCGAATTCAGGTAATAATCTAAGAGATTTATAAATAACATCTATATCGTATTGAGTCATTGTAATATTTGAATTTCTGTATTCGTCGAAAGCGCTCAATCTAAATCTATTTTTATCTTTATTAAGCCTAATGTTTCGTGATTCTCTAGGGTGAAAAATCTTGACGAATTAACTTACACAAGAATAAAAATAATATCGATAAATGTATATATGTATAGGAGGATATAAATATATATATCACGTTATATGTTTAAATTTGAAAATATAAATAAAAATAATAATTAGGAGGAAAAAAAAATCTTAAGGATTAGGATGATAAGGACTTGAAAGATTCAAGGACTTACTGAATTGACTTTCTTTTGGACGAATCGATGCTTGGATTCTCCTCTGGACTGCTGCACCGTAGGTTCAGGATATCCGACGAAGGCTGAAGAGCTCAACCAGTGGCGTAACGATTGGGAGCAAACGATTTGTGGATGCAGGAGACCGATCGCGACACGCACTGACTCGAATATCCTACCGACTGCGCCAATTACGTCCAAATAAAGCAATTTATAATGCTTAAATCTATTTAATTAATTACTAGTATTACAAAATAGTGATGGTGATTCCGTTTCGAAGTGTGAAAACAGGAATCGCCTTACAAACTAACTACAGCTAATGAGATGTGACTCTGCTTCGAAGTGTGAAACAGGAATGACTTAAAATATGTTTCTATAACAGTGGAGGGCCGATGTCGCCGTCCTAATCGATGTTATTCTTATAAGTGCTTCCAAGTGCCATCTGAAGACATTAATTAGGGATAGGCGCCGTGCTGAGTGTCCTGTCCTGTCGATGCTTATTGCTTTTTCTTAAAAGTGTCCTCAAGTGGTGTGTGGAGTGATTAGGGATGGCGCCGTGCTAAGTGTTCTCAATAGCCGTGTGAATTGATTTAGGAATATGTAACAATGTCAGTGGGTTCAAAATACTGCGTAATCAATAGGTGTTTTAAAGTCGAAAGCTTAAGGTGAATATTGTTAAATTAAATTTACGAATGACTGTTGATAACCGATACTTATAACTTTTAAATAGAAGATTAATCGTAAAAGATATAATTTTGTCATGTATACGACACACAAATATACAAAGCCCCTCTCAGAAGGTTTTGCTGGAATGAAAGCACTGATTAATCAATTAACTGATTAATCATTTAATAAATATTCCAATCTAATTAAACTCTAAGATATGTTTAACAAGCAACATTACCTCTTAATTTCAATTAAATGGAAAAGTTATCGACCTTAATATAGTAACCGGTAGAAATCGTGCTGATTTATTATGTAAGCAAAGTTATACAGAATTTGAACGAGATTTGCATATGTAACGGGAATTTTGTTTGGAAAGTACAAACCTCACAGAGGTTCTATGTTATTTATTGCTTATTTAAAAGTATTACACAGACTAAGTTTTATTCGTATTGTAAGTTATGTAGGCCGTGACTGTAATTACGATTTCAAGTATAATGGAACTTGCGTGTTTTCAATTTTAACAGATATTGTTCCCAGACGTTTTGGAACAATATTTTGTTTTTAAATTTAACTATCATCAGTACCAGCCACTTTTGTTGGATCACTTAATTAAGACACGTATCTGGTGGAAATGGGACTTGCTTCCCCCGTACACTCTAAGCGGATTACTTGTAGCTATAGCACACTGTGAGATCTACCATAAAATATAAATTGGCAAATGTGACTATTTGCGAAACAACAGTTTTTTTATGATTTATGAGGGCAAAGGAGCAGACGTATCACCTGATGGTAAGTCATAACCGCCGCCCATAGACACCTGCAACAACAGAGGCGTCACAAGTGCGTTGCCAACCTTTGGGAGACGGGGAAAGGGATGCGGGGAGGGGTTGGGGTATGGGCCTCCGGTATCCTCACTCACTCGGTGAAACACAGTGGAAGTGCTATTTCACACCGGTTTTCTGCGAGGGCGTGGTATCACTCAAATTATTATTATCATGAAACAGGTGTTAGCAGCGCCTTCTACTCGATATTATTAGACTTAATCAGAGGTTTAGTTGGCCATAATTTTCTTTATTTGTAAGGAAATAAAATTAGTCACATTTCTACAACTAAGTATTTTTTGCGAATCTGTCTGTCAGTGACTTGAATTATTTTTCTGGAAATTTATTTAAAATAGTATTTATCAAATGCAGCATACACCTTTTTATAGTATACACCTACGTATGTGCCTGTACTTATTTCTAGTAGGATTGCCGGTTCGGTAATCTTTTAGAACGCGCGTAAAATAAAGCCAGCATTGTGTCCACTGCGTATAAATCATAAAAATAGGACATTTGTGAAAATTTATTACATGTCGAGGATCGGAAAATATTAGTTCATTTTCTGAACAGAAATACAAAACAAATGGACTAAAAGTATTTAATAGTCAAGTATTTTATAGAAACAAATGAGTTAAATAACTTGTAAATAACTTGTACTTAAGTTAAATAAGTTCAAAGATACTTAGGAAATACTTTTCTACCAGAGAAACCACGGGGTAGTTGTCTTTAAACTTTTCACGTGCATTTGACATAGGCTAACATAACAACATACATAGGCTAAAGATGAACAGCGACCTTAAAACAGTTCCACAGTTTACTTTTCTTATTGTGTGGGTAAAGATTTTGCAATAATTGTCAAATTATTGTAGTAGATCGAAATACACAAAAGGATACTGAACGTTCACAATTTGATTTTGTAATACTTTTAAAGCGTTAAGTTATATAAAACTGTCACATCTGAATATACAATATAGAGCATATCCATGCCACAACACAAATTAAAATAGTTTATAGCCTATCATTAAATAGTCGCTACAAGAAAAAAAAAATTGTTCTTCAATAATAGAATAGTTTATTCATCAATATATTTTAAAATCGTTATTCAGGAATCTAGGATAAAAATTGTTTGTTCTTAAATGTAGTTTTAATGTTAATAAAATGTAAAAAATTCAGGCCGTTGCGTGATCGAATTTAGATGATACCCTTCCTAGACTGACGTGACGTCTTTTGCAGGGCACAATATTTGATGAATGTGTCTCGCCTTCAATATCTATACTAATATATAAAGCTGAAGAGTTTGTTTGTTTGTTGGTTTGCTTGAACACGCTAATCTCAGGAACCGCTGGTCCGATTTGAAAAATTCTTTCGGTGTTGGATAGTCCATTTATCGAGGAAGGCTATAGGGTATATATCATCCCGCTACTACTTATCGGAGCGGAGCAACAATGAAGAATGTTTCAAAAACGGGGGAAATTTTCACGCTACGGGCAATATAAGGCGCAAACGAGGTTGCGTGGGTCTGCTAGTCGCGGTATATGAGTACTGAATATCATGGAGGAGTATGTACATGTACAATATGTACGTATACATTTATTCACTTAAATTAAATAGTTCATTGATTTAGTCTGTTGTGATGATTCATTCAACATAGCTCAGACTAATGCGAAGCATGACAGACATTTTTTTTGTTAAATATTTTAGTTCTATACTAGCGACCCGGTTCGGCTTTCCACGGAAGTTTTTGCAATTCTCTAATTTTCTTTACTATAATATGAATATAGTAATGTAGAAAGTATAAATAAATAACAAAAAAGAATTGTTTTCCAGGATTTTTTAGCCTGCGTTATATTATTTAATAAATAAATGAATGTTTGTCTGTGTGTCTTTTATAGAATCGTAAACTATGCATTTGTTCATTTCATGATCTTCAGCAAAAGTGTTGTGCATGAGCCCGCAAAGGTTTACGAGTTGGTTGGCCGACATACGCTCGGGCGGAGCCGCGGCAAACAGCTAGTTTCATCCAATAAACAGATGGGTGAAGGTCGTTTATATTCGGATCTTAGACTATTTGAAATTAAATCCTAAGAAAAAATATATATAAAGAGAACCAAAGTCTGACACAATAAAGGATTTTTGATATTATAAACCAGTCTTCTTAATCAATTCATGAGATAAGAGGAATTATTTATGTACATTATAAGTGAATTATGTTTGTACGGAGCGATAAATTAATTTAGACATGTGACACACAACATCACATAGCCTCAAACCAAGCAGGGCCTATATTGACTGATAAAATACTTATCCTTTTTTTCGTAAATAAATGCATATTATATATTGAAAATCTTCAAGCTCAGAAATAAAAAAAATCAGAGCAGCAGAGCAATTGGTCTGACCCGGAAATCGAGCACGAGTCCTTAGAACAGCAGTCGCATACGCTACCAGTGCGCGACCGAGTATGCGCAATTTTTAGGCTTTTCAACTCCTAACATCATTAAATAAAATTGGAGTGTCTGTTTGTAATATTAAAAGCACCGCTTTTTACTAAATGCATATGTATGTATACACGGTACATATACCTACCAAAAATGTAGTTACGTAAGGAACTTCGTTCCAAAAAAATTGTTGCCTGTCTGTCTGTCTGTTTGTTCCGGGTAATCTCTGAAACGGCTGGACCGATTTTGATGGGGCTTTCAGTGGCAAGTAGTTGATGATCCAGGGATTAACTTATGCTACTTTTTTAGCGGTACAACAATAACCGCGGATAACACCGCGGGGTTCAGCTAGTCTATATATATCTTGATATCGATATCTTTGGCACTTTATTATTATGATCATTACAATCAAATATTTGATATGAAAAATTCTTGTTTGATCGTATCAATAATAACGACGTTCTCCATTTAATTGTTGAACCTTTCAAATTATTATTCAACACACAGTCTTACACAAATGAAGTCATGTTTTACGAAAGTGATTTTAAAACGTTAAGTAGTACGCATTTTCCCTACTTGCATCCAAGCAAAAGCACAGATTATAGTAACGAAGAAAATGAGAGAAAAGAGTGTAGTTTTGTGATCATAAATAAAAAGACTAAAGTGACAGAAATCTCTAGTTATTCTTTAGCAGTTGCTATTAAACCATTAGTAATATTTACATCAATAGTAGGGCCACATGTACTTCAGTATAAAGGAAACGATATTGTTAAAACAAAATGTCTATACAAGTTACACACTTTTCTAGTTATAGCGGCATATTTAGCACTTACTTCGACAATTCAACCAGAAAGTTGGTCCAAAACAGTAACTGACCATCCGCTAAATATTCTTACGAAAACTTATGGTGTAGTAAACGTCATAGAAACCACATATTTTTTGTTCATGACAGCATTTCGTAACAACTCAAAGTTCATCCATTTATTTAAGAAACTAATCAAAATTGATAATCATTTTGAGTGTTCCAAAATAGCTTTTTATCGCAGACGTTCAGTGTCAATAATATTCCTTCTAATGCCAATTATATTGACCCAAAGTTCTTTTTTCTTGAGAAATTTTAACATTCAAAATATTTCAGCATATGTTACATTTTTCCTTTTAATGGTGCAAGGTACTATAATTTGCTTTGTGATTGTCACTATTTTCATTAAACTATTAAACTTGAATAAAGTCTTAGAGAAGAAAGTTAAGGACAAAATATCTAAACAAAAAGAAAAAATTCTTCAGGATACAATTTATGATTCTCTAATATATGTAAGTATTATTATTTAAATTACATTCATACAACTTTTATTAAAATGGCGTTAAAATCAATGTAATTTAATTGCTAAATTGAATCAAAAATGTGTAAAGTTAAAAAATTCTACTCTGTATTATCTGGTACCAATAGGTAACTCAAATAAAAAAGCCACTTTATGGCCAAATATCACCTGTCAGCTTGTATATCAATATAACTCCAGGGTGTTAGTACATTTTTTCATTCAAAAAATTCATTTATACACATTAAAATGATAAAAAATTTCATTATCATGAACACAACATTCTAAAAACTTTTTTTAATTTCCAGATGGTTTGTAAGGAACCTAATATTATTGAAAATCTCAACCTAGACTATTGTTGGTTTGAGTTAATGCAAATTTATGATAAAATAGCCGATTGTCTTCATCTTTTCAATAAAATATATTGTGGTCAGGTATGTAAACTATTTACCTTCTGCTAATTGTTGCGTCACTAGCGTTTATATTATGTTTATTTAAATTGGGATAGTGCCATTTCAACATGGTTGGTCCCAATGTAACGAAATCTATTCTTAGGATCATGCTATTATCCTTCTCGGTCCTTTCCTGTACCATTGACAGTGTCTAAAAGTTAACAACAGTTTCACAACATACATAGGCATTCACTGTCTACTTGGTTAGGTAAATTAACCTGTTGACTGGTTAAGGCATTTAAAGCATCATAAACAACCCATAACGGCCTACGGTCCCCACACTGGTCGAGTGCGGGTTGGAGACTGGCAAGACAAGGTTGTGGCTACGTAATCTTACATTTAAACCATAAAAAGAAACAAATATACCGAGTTTTTCATAGACTTTTTTTTTATAAAAAAACCGCACTGCACCGCTTAAAAGAAACAGCAGGAGCAGGCATACATTTTCGCTGCACGGTAGATAGAGAGGGATATTACTTCCTCTCCTACGCCACACCTCCGTCTTACGAATATTCGATTGGGTCACGGGTCCTGACGCGATTTTAATATTTTTTACCCATCCCAAAAAAGTGCACAACGCCGCTAAAGTAGTTGTCACTTAAAAATTAACAATAATAACAACATAAATTATATTTCAATTCTAGATATTCATCATGTTTAATTCTTGGCTACTATGTACTCTATTGATGATATGCAGATCTCTGTCGCCCTCTGTAAAGGTGAGTTATACATCATTTCAATGATAAAACATAAATAAAGTATTTAATAGATACTTATATACCTACTACAAAATATTAAATACTATCCTTTCAGGAAGAACGTGTAAAATCGTCAATTAATAACAATATCTTTAAAAATGTTTACGATTTAAAATTATCGTTTTCGTTTAATTGTTTATTCAGAATTTTATTGAGAACACTGATCGGCAACTTTAAATCTATTTTACGTCTGCTCTCTGCAGTATACTATTATTCCTATATATTGTCTCACAATACTATAATATTTAAAACAAACAATTCATTATAAGTATCATATAATTTTGAACTTAGACTTTTGGTAAAGTTTTAATAAATATCAATTTTATGATTTAAGTTTTTTTTTTTAAACTTAGTAACTTTTGTTTTAATTTTTCTCTACACTACTTAAATTGTAAGTTTTACTGTTATTTAATCTCTAAAACTCTGGCGATATAATATTTTTTACCATCAATTTTATTTTCTTTACTATTGATAATAGTAATGATTCATCATTGATTTTTTTAGTATGCTGATGTATTTCTCAGCGATTTATTCCTGTATACATGTTTAAATAGTCGTCCCCTGTTTTTGGCAATCATGGGCGAAATGTTTACTGCACGACGAAAAAGGACTCTCACATTACTCTTGAATACGTTACTTAATGAAAAAAGTAAGTATACAAATGTGTATCATTAACAAAAGTAGAACATTTAATGACATTTTCTATAGTTATAACAGATATGCATTTGCAAATTTAGGTGAATGTAAGAGTTTATATAGGTTATGTAAATATGTAATAATTATTCCAGAGCACGTGTACCTTAGTCAAGTGGAAACCATGATAATGTTGGTGAGGTCACGAAAACTGGAGATATCAGCCAACGCGTTCACTGTTAACGTGCCAATCGTCATGACCTTTGCTGGTCGAATTATTTCGTACGTCGTGCTCATCATTCAATATTTTTACAAAAAAGTGTTTTTTCAAATCAAATAGTTCATTGTATAAGTTGTTTTATCTTTGTATAAACACGTGACCTTAGTAAGTTTTTAACACAGGTTAAATTTGATTTACTATTAAATGCCGATTTATCTTATTTAACTTCTTAAATGCTTGGATGATGTGCTGGACTTTTGTAGTAACGTATGTTTCAATTATTTGTAATATTTTAATATTTTTAAAACCATCAGCTAAGAATTTTAGTAATTAAATAAGACTACTGAGGGTTGCATATACAAGAAGAATCAGATAAGAATGAAATATTGAACAAGATGGAGATATTTCCTATACGCATTGAATAGGGGGAAAAAGGAATCGCTCGAACAAGTCACAGATGCCATAAAGTCCGAGCCCTGTGAGCCCTTACGAGATGATAGCTTAAACGTTATTTTTAAAATATAGCGTAATTGATGAAATAATATCTAGAGGTACTATCACAGCAATGTTTGGAGACCAAATTAATTAATCGATGCATTGTGGTTTCAAGCGATAACAAAAATAATTATGAAATTTATTTCCACTGTGGAATACTCAATAGTGGGGGGTATTATATTCGTAGCTACTGATAAATTGTGGTTACTCTTGTAGGTGTTGTTAATGTTTGCTTTTGTGGAATTATGTACTTTTGATTTATGCCGCTACCAAAAACGCCTTTACTAATTAAATTTTGTGTTCAATGAATCTCCTTGTTTATTAATTTCGTTATATATTATAAAGGATAATCTTGACTTCAATTACTGCCTTTGTCATTTATTCACCTAACTCTGACAATGCTCATGATTTTATCCAATGTATTGTATGGAATGTATTGGAGGGTTTTTGTTACCTTGTATAGCTCGTGGTGTTATCTCATGTTTTGCAACAAGTTTTTAAAATATAATTCAAGAACAACTATAATTTTCCTAAAAGTAATTATCAATTTTAATAAGGATTTGAAAATCCATTCGGCCTTGGTTTGATAATATCAATGATGTGATATCGTCCATTCTGTCTTTCTGTTTGCTTCGTAATCTCCTCAAAATTACAGTAATGGGTTTTAAAACTGGTTTCATGTCAAATATTAGTTTTCTCGAAGGTAATATCTGTAAATAAGTTTATTCAGACTACCTTATTTCTAACCGCCTTCAGAAAAGTAGGAGATTATCGATTCAACCGTATTTATATATTTTTTTTATGTGTGTTCGCCGATAACTTCATGGTGTATGAACCGACTTTGATGGTTATTTTTAATGAACCTACGAAATTCATAGGGGCGACTAATGTATTTGATATTTTTTTTTTATTTGAAAGATGGTGCTTCCCGTCTGGTCCCAATTGGGGTTTTGAAAAAAATTTTATTTTGTTGTCAATGGAAAGATCATATGTAACGTGTGACGTGTGACGTCATAATGTTAGTTTTCACTCATTGCAGTTGATATAGAAATAAATAAATAAATAAATATTTCGGACATCTATCACACAACGCCATCTAGTCCCAAGCTAAGCAGAGCTTGTGTTATGGCTACTAGACAACTGATACAAATACATATATACTTTTTTTTTGTAAATACATACATATTATACATAGTAAACACCCAAACTCCGAAACAAATATTTGTAGATCATACAAACTTTTGATCCGACTCGGGAATCAAACCCGAGACCTCACGATCAGCAGTCGCACACGTCAACCGCTAGACCAACGAGGCAGTCAAATAATAAGTACAGTGTTTTGATCTATTTAATTTTATTGTCATTGTTAAACATTTAAATTTATATTGAAAATGTCGAATCTCAACAGTTATCGTTCTTGTTTTGTACCATTATAAACGAATATTACAAAAACAACCTAAAAAAACCTCCAAAATGTTTTTAAATGTTTGCCAAGATGACAAACGTTGAAATTAATTGTTTCAAGCAGTAGTGATAATCCCAAAACAAAACCGATTTTTTTTTTTGTTGTGAAGATCATTTCGACGTAAGTATTTCTTAAAACCATTGTTATTATTTTTTTTTTTTTTATGTTTGACCCTGCCAAAATGACTCTACTCTGCCTGATGGAAAGCATGAGTAGAATCCAAGAGTGGTGGTCACCATACTGCGAATGCAGACAATGCAACAATGCAGCATGGTGACCCACACCATGGCGGGCTAGTGGTGCTTCCGCATCATTGGGCATTATTATTTATCTAAGTGTTCAAATCAATTAATTATTATATACTTAAGTAGAGTTCAGTCAATACATTTTTTAACTGCCTTAATGCCTGATTATCGCGTTTTTTTCCAATAGCAATCGACTCCTGTCTGTATCGGATCTTCACTTCCACGATGGGTCCACATAAGTAATGCTAATGCATGTTTGCAACCACATGTATCATATACAATATAAAAGATTTGATTGCTGATAACATCAAACAACTTAAATTTAATAGGAGTATAAATTCCCCGCTGAAGCTGCACAGTCATGGCAGAATTTTCAGGCTGAATTTTTCTTGACTTGTCATCAATAGTTAAAGTAACTGAATACGCTTTACTCCGAACTTGGTGTTCTGGACAGCCCCTTCCTATTACAATTCAAATATTTTTTTACGACTTAGTTGAACATAACCTATATAGCTTTGTCGCCATAACTCTCACGCTACAATTTATGAAATAAATAATTATGTTTAATATAATGCAGAATAAAAACTTTAATATTTTTATTTAAACAGACTTACCTTGATGCCTTGGCACCTCGAACTTCAGCAGAATTAAACCCAACGTCATTTTTTTTAAATTGTCTATCATAAATATATTATGAACATCAGGAATATTATCAGACTTTGTCTTAATAAACCCTTTATCACACATAGCTAATCGGAACCAACTAACAACTCGTTTTTTAGCAATAAATTTTCAATATTATTGTCTAGTCACGTATTAGCCGTAAACGCCGTACTGTTATTAAATAGCTATAACATTATGACGTCACAACTATGGTGACCAATCATGGCGCGTTTATAGTCACGTGATTTTTTTTTAAATTTGTTCAATTTTTAATTGTTTATAATGATTTGTAAGAGTATTTTTTTTAAGTTTTTTGCATCAAATATCAATATTATTAGTAATAAAGTTTAGAAATACATTAAAAAAATCAATAATATTTTTTTTTCAAAATCCCAATTCAATTTTGTCCTTTTATGAAGTCGTTTTTTTTTGTTAAAATTTTACTCAAATCAATCTAATCAAAGTATTATGTTTAGTTTTTGCATTCTTTTCTTTAAAGACTTGTTTTCAACTCCCTCACCATATTTAAGTAGTCATTTCCCTATCTTAAGTAGTTGTTCGCTAGTCAGGACAAACTTCCTTTGTCAGTAAATAGTACCTACCTCTTAATAACTTTCTTACATTCCTTTCATATTTATTAGAATTTAAATATGTAACCATGTTAGGAAAAGGGTGACTATAGGTCGTTTTCCTCCAAAGAAATGTTCTACTGTGATATCGAATCACTATAATAATACTTAGGAAAGGACATTAATCGACACCCTTCATCTTATTTAAAAACATTATTCAGTTGCCATATCTACATCAATTACAAAATTCAAGAAATTCAAATATTTTCACGTTTGAGTTATTCTATGAAATATGGCCGAATGATTGAAATTGATTGGATAAGAAAATACGTGACCAACATTTAAAATTCAATACTTTCTCACCCTTTCTACCAGTCACTTACAAAACCCGATAAAATCGTTCTTTGAATTTGTACTAAAGGAGTAACGAATAACTTCGTTGCATATCCTACATTGATTCGCAGTAGAGCTAGACGCTAGTTCATACGTGTAGGCGAATATTTACTGAAGTAAAAACAAACAACTATTACAAATATCATATTATGATATTTTTTGACTAGCCAGCAAATTTTGAAGTGAACATTTCTTTAGCAGCGTTGTGTGCTTTTTCGGGATGCGTAAAATTTTTTTAACTCGCGTCAGGACACGTTACCTGATCAAATATTCGTAAGACAGAGGCTCTCTTTCTATCGCGCAGGGAAAATGTAGCCAGCCTGCTGCTGCTGTTTCGTTTAAGCGGCGCAGGGCCCTTGCGCGAGTATGTGTGTAGCCATCAGCTATCACGGATGGTGACCGCTGACGGCTCGACTGTCTTTATACTTGTGAAATTCATGTATATCAAGTGTTTAAACTATGGAAATTGAACAAAGTGCATGTATTAATGAAAAAAGTGACGAAGAAATAGTAAAAGAAAATGAGTAAGTACTTTATAAAAATACTAGATGAAAACCCTATGTAATATATTAGGTAGGTAAGGTAATATGTTTATACTGTAGGTATAGTATTAACCTATATTTTTATAACATCACAATAAGCATTTCTTTAGTTATCGGTTCTCAAGGAATTTTAAAGGCAAAGCAAGGCATAGATTCGTTAATTGTGTTTAATATATAGCATCGTGAATTGTGTTTAATAAATATAGAAATAAAAAAAATGAATAAATCAAAAATGCACAACGTTAATATTTAAGTGCCTACCTCTGCCGGCACTCCCGGAGTGCAATCCTTTCTTTTTTTTGTTTAGAATTGTATATAATGCGGATACTAATTTCCCCTCATTCTTTACACAAAATATTCTAGTGTTGAAAATTCTGTACACTATCAACTTTATTTCTTATTTAAGTCCTTGTGTTCCTGAAATAAAAAAAATGTGGTGTCTTATGACACCAGATAGGAACGAAGTTCCTCATAAAAAGAATATTAATTTCAAGTTCCATTCAAGTAATAAAAAAATAACTATTCAGGTAATGATATTATATAAAAAAACGGATATTGTTATCAGCGCCATAAAAGTGAAGACTCGTTTAAGTTCCAATTGACATCTCTCTCAATTACAGTACGTAATGATACCTATGACGCTATGGTGGGTGTAAAAAGAGAGAGTAAATAAATTTTGCCGTGAAAGCGATGAGGATGCTTGGAGTGCGAACATCAATGGCGAACATAGATTTACAGAAGCGAATTTCGGCAGTGACTTTAATACCTGCCACTAAAATTCTGGTTTATTGAATTTTTAGTAAGTATTTATTATAGTTATTTTATTTAGGTGATTTTATTAAAGCATAGTTTTCGATTGTTTTAGAAATATCAACACTCAAAAATTATAAAGAACTCCTTGTGAGCTGTGCAAAAACAATTAAACTTAACACTGAGAGATTTAATTTCTATGGTACCTCTTTCAAATATACTTTGCAAAGAAATTAATATTATAGAGGCATCAAAACACTTTAAATAAATAAAAGTAAAAACTAAAACCCAACTACGACAAAAAACGACGCTGAAAAAGTATGAAACGAGATTTTCAGGACACTGGATTAAACAACATTACTGAAGAAAATACGCTGCGATACTTATAGTACACAATTATCAGAGTACTTAGATACATATATTTAAGTTTGAAAAGCCGTAGTCACGCATTGTTAAAGTGTTATGGTACGTTTTTATGTAACGTGTATCTCTGTGCTGCCACCTAGTAATCTCTACTGAAACAAGTTCTCTACTGAAATAATTTAAATTAAATTTAAAATAGTGAAGAAAATGTTAATCTTTTTTTTTATTAATACTATATTTTATATATACATAGAAAATATCCAAACTCCAAAAAAACAAATGTTTGCAATCATACAAACAATTGATCCCACCCGTGATTCGAACCCGAGACCTCAAACACAGCATTCGCATACGCTACCATTACGACACCAAGGCAATAGTCTTACGTCACGTTACGTTAAGGCTGGGGTACCCCAGGCAGCAAAAAGCGTCCGCAACGCCCCATAAGGAATTTCCTCCCAAAATATGTATAGTTAAGAATTGTGTTAAAATCTTAATTTTGGAGACTTGACATTACTGACAATACCACAAACTACTAAAAACTGTTTCTTAAAGAATCAATGGATGAACGAATCAACAAACAAAATCACATTTTCGTGATATGTATCATTGAAAAAATATGTTCTGAAACAATAACTATTCAACCTTCATTTAAAATAGACTAGTAGAAATAAAGCTTCTCAAAAGCTACAGTTTGATAAAATATACATTCCTGAACAGACGTTATAGCGGGCTTTCAGTAAAACATATTGTATGGTAATCGGATGACGTATTCAATTCTTCTTAAATGATGAACGATGTGCTACCTCGTAATTCCATGAATCAAAGCGATTCCTCTTGCTCTCTAAAAGCTCTTGTGTTTAGATCTTACATAGGCTTACACTTACCTACCGTAGATATATTTTTATAATTGAAATTCAACATATGGTAGAGGCTTACTTTATAAACGAAACGCTAGCATATTAATATGTACGTGCTGACGGCTGCTTTATGTTTAATATTATATTCTTGAGAGAAATGAAATATTTTATTACGAGTATATTTCATGTAGGTCGTTATAGAACACTATTGAATCAAATTTAGAGTAATTATTAAAAAATAATAATGTTTATTTCGCAAAAGTTTCATTTTTCCTAAAAACTTAGATATAAAAGAATAGAAATAACGGTACAAAAAACCTAAACAATTTGTTTATTGCTGGTTCTCAAGCTAAGCAAGGTCTGTGTTATGAGAACCAGTGTGTATCATCGTTTGTGCGTGTGTGTGTGTGTGTGTGTGTGTGTGTGACTATTTTAGATTTTATTTCTTCTCCGTTTAGTCCTACGATGTTTAATTTTTTATTTAGGGTATTTTATAGCTTAGTGCTTGCGTTAGATGTTTGTATTCATGCAAAGGGAGCTATACACCTAACTGAACGGCAGACCAATGACGTGGAGAGTTTTTTGAATTAGGAAGAGGCACGGTCCGATGTTTGCTTAGAACTGCTCTCAATTTGTACAGTTGACGAACAGTGAGAAACTTAGTGTTTGCATACAAGCATGTGGTAGGGTATCGCATCGATTTTTTGTTATTTTCAACACAGCTCTCTGTGCTCTTTCTAATTTAATGAGGTGCGTTTTTGCCGCCCCTCCCCATACCGCAATGCAGTATTGTATTACTGATGGACACAGCGCGAGATCTTCCCCAACCCGCACTAGACCAGTGTGGGGACGTATGGCTTTAACCCTCTCTTGAGGGGAGACCTGAGCCCAGCAGTAGAACGTTATGTGTTGTTGATGACAGCGCGAGATATACTGATGTCAATTTATCTTTTCAATTTACCGTGGGAGAGCCACGCTTCGGCATGCATCCATCTCGTCCGTTGTGATACTACGGCCTCACAGAAAACTGGTGTGAAACAGCGCTTGAGCTGTGTTTGACCAAGTGAGTGAGGATACCGAAGCTCAGCTCCCATTTGTTATGTAAAACTTATCTATATTTAATAAATAAAACTCTGTTTTCGATGTATCAAATTGTGTTATGCAACAAGAAAATAACTCATCGTTTATTTTATTATAAATCGTCAATTCATGTGAAATATCAATATTTATGCCATAACCTCTATTACGGATACACAAAACCAAACTTTTTTTGTGCCTATACAGTATTAATCAGTACTATTACACAAAGAAATATTAAAGCATGAAATATTTAACAAAGTAAAAAGATCTCTCCAAAAAAGGCATGATAAGAGACAGGTTTGGATAACATTAACGGAGGAAATGAAATCAACATATTTAAATGATGACAACTTACCATTTGATGGGTTTTTCCTTGAAAAATTAGAACAAAGTCATGAGTCGTCATCAACAGAACTAACATAGTTAAAAAAATAGAAAATTAAATGAGGTTAGTAGCAGAATTTTCAATAGAGAAGTTTTCAAGAAACACAATAAATGTTCAACAATGGTTAAATACTTTTGAAAGTGAAAGAGCACGTTTACAAATAGATACAGATTTACAAAAAGTTGAAATTTTAAGATTACTATTGGAAGATACTTGCATAAATTGGTACACCTCAGTGATTATCAAACACACTACAGATTCAAATTGGTCTGTATGGAAGAAAAGTTTAAGTGAAACATTTGCTGATGAAGGCTGGTCACCAACCAGCAACCTCTGATATATTTGATTGCCACCGGTCTACCAAATTTCATAATGGTAAGAACAGATAGAAAAAGCTTTAAAGAAGTAAACGACTTATTTAACTGCATAAGAGGACTAGAAAGTTTAACAAGGAAAAACGACACATTAAAATAACTTAAGCACAGGAAATAAATACAATAAACAAGAAACAAACAGACTGAAAAAAATCTTGCAGGATTTGTGAGAATAAAGGAAAATTAAATAGAAATCATCCAGAGAATGTTTGCTGGTGTAACTATAAAAAAAACCATCGATGACAAAAAACTTAATTCAAATTCAATATTAAAAGTTGAACTGAGTAATGAAGATCCAAAAAACTAAAATTCCCTCCACTAATTGAAATTAGAGTGATGTTAAATAATACATTAGAAGCCAAGAAGCAGTATGGCCAAAACTATTGTTATAATACAATAAAAACAATAAGTTACACAAAAGGGTTAGTTACACTGGATGCGGAGTTAATACATGAGATGATTAAAATAAAGGCATTAATCTTTGAAAATTAAAATATTGAGTATGATCTAATACTAGGGTTAGATTCAATGCATAAATTTGGGTTGACTCATGATGAGAATTTAAATATCCAAATACATAGTAAAATTTGTTTGAAGATGAACAGGTTGAAAATATGAAAACTAGCTTTTAAAAGGGATGAAGAAAAAAAAAAGTGGATTATGCATAGACTTCAGAGGTTTTAATAAAATAATTATACCTCAATCACAACCATTTCCTCTCATGGAAGACCTAATAGAAAAAACAATAAATTATTAATATTTTACAACTTTAGATATAAATTCAGCTTTTTGGTCCATTTCATTAAACATTACAGACCGACACAAAACTGGGTTTGCAACTCGAGAAGGTTACCAAACCATTACCAATGGACGTATTTACCCTTCGGCCTTAAGACATCACCAGCCATATATCAACGTATTTTGGGGAATATTATTACAAAAAAAATGTTTTACAGGATTTGCAGTGAATTTTATTGATGATATCTTAATCTATACTAATATATAAAGCTGAAGAGTTTGTTTGTTTGTTTGTTTGAACACGCTAATCTCAGGAACCCCTGGTCCGATTTGAAAAATTCTTTCGGTGTTGGATAGACCATTTACCGAGGAAGGCTATAGGGTATATATCATCACGCTACTACTAATAGGAGCGGAGCAGCAATGAAGAATGTTTCAAAAACGGGGGAAATTTTCACGCTACGGGCAATATAAGGCGCAAACGAGGTTGCGTGGGTCGGCTAGTCTTCTCTAAGACGTTTGATAGCCATATCACACACTTAAAAATATTGCTGGAGGCTATTCGAGAAGAAGATTTCAGGCTGAAATTAACAAAATTTAAGTTTACACGAGAGACTGTAAACTATTTAGGCCATATATTACAAAAGAATACGATTACACCTCTAAAAGACAATTTGTTACGCTTCGACAAGAAAATAACCCATGGTCTTATAAGTATAAGCCGTCTAACCCTGGTCGTAACTAGTATAATATGTTTGTCCCATTCGTCTAGCCTGTGGTCAATTTATACACCCAAGTATACATTGTTGTAGGCATTTATTAATAAACATAAGAAAAACATCGCAACCGTGTGCATTTTATTAAAGAGAGCTCAGTTCTAATACATATAACTTAAAAAACTTTTAGCAATACTAACAGAGGAAAGTAAATATTTACCCGCAATTTCTATTTTGTATGTTTTCATAAGATGGACAAAATTTAGAACCCAAAACAGAAGGTTTGTAAATTGTAAATGAACCAAAATAATCAAGTAAACAAAATCTTATTAAACCACTCCCATAAAGAATATCTTTGGTTGACTTACCTCCACAATGTAACACAGTTACACACAGTATAGCCTGAAATACCAATTTATACCAAGATCTCAATTAGCATTCAAACTACAGCAGAGCATTTTGATCTCAAACCAAAATCAAGCAAATTAATCACCTTTTTCAAAAGTTCGTATACATTCAAGCACTCCACAGACCTTAGTAAAAGCAGGTGAAATTAATATATGTTAGGCACTATACCTCTGAGTGACGATCGCGATTGGTACTCTATAGTGAATCTAAGCGATTCATCTTCCTCGTGTGCCAATACTGACACCGGATTTCACTGTAACCACGAATTGGAAACATTAGAGACTGTCTCAAAGTTTAAAAACGTTCAGTTTTTATTTTTATATGATATAAATAGGCACAATCACCCGATTAGTCGTTCAACCTGTGTAGTGACCATCAATACCTATGGACACATGCCATTCAAAAGGCAAAAGATATTGTCCAGAATTATGAACATCCTTAAAATTTTATTAAGTAGCGGTTTAAAAATCAAATGTCAAAAATTATTTAGAAATGTAAAAAAATATATTAGAAAGATAACATGGCAACGTATGGATATATGAAGAGATCAGCAGGAAGCCTGGACCTCAATCCAGTCAAACATGCTAATGGAATGGTTGGACAACGATGCAAGAAACAAATGAAATTCTCAAGTAGTTACTCTTCGAGAACTTAATATATATCACAGAAAAAGGGAAGAACATTGTAGAAATATTATGTACCGCATACAAATCAGCAGTACATGTTACTTAATAAGGGTGATCAGACTACGACAGGAAGGAAGGAAAGAATAAATAAAAGAACTTTAAATCTTGTAATAAGCCATTAGCTATAATCATATGAAATGAAAACTGCGGTTGTATAATATTTCGAAGTGTTGGTAATTGGTACAATAATAGTTGTTCCTAAAATTTCTAGTAAAAATTTTGAACATTTGGTTACTCTACTTTTGAAAAGATACTCGTACTCACCTAACAGCGTCAGTGAATAGCCGGCGGGTCAGAGTTCACGCTGTGTCAATCACGAACCCCTGAATAGTCACTGGATAACCCTTTCACGAAAAACAAGTTCAGTATTCGAAATAAAACCTCTTCTAAAAACTTTCCTTGTAACTAAAATATTGTGTGTTATTTTTTCATGCTATTCAGCCATATGTTTTTTTTTTCTTTTTCGTAGTGTTATTCTTCAAATTTATAGTTATTATTTAAGAATTTTAATTTATTTTGATTTTAATTATCAGTTTCTCTTTTCAAACAATTTCAGCAATTAATCTGCTAGCATTTTATGTCATTTATCTCTAATTTCACGGGCCGGCTCGACCTGGGCGGTACTACCCTCGCACAGGAAATCAACGTAAAATGACAGCGATCATGCTGTCGTGTTTCGTTGGTGAGTGCGAGACCGGAGGCCCAATGATGCACCATGTTGCATTGTCTGCATTCGCAGTTTGGGAACCCCTCTCTTGGATTCTGCTTATGCTTTCCATCGGGCAGAGTAGAGTCATTTTGGCAGGCCCAAACATAAAAAAAACTTTTACCATCAATTAAGCAATTCTTAAAAAATATTATTAATTTTTCACAAAATTGAAAAATGTCTTTTACTTGTTCTAATAAAAAAATATTTTTAACTCGAAACCGTAATCAATCTTAATTAAGTCAGTGCGTGATTTGCTTGTCAAACAGATTGAGTTCAATATGACTCCACTCGACTTGTGGATTAATTGAAAGAGGGTGACCACAGATTCGATCACACTCCCTCCCACAATTGTTCAAGCTATAAGACGTTAGCGAGTAAAATTGTTCACAGATTTAGTCATGTCAGATAGGAATATTGATTATTGTGTTGAGAATACCGTATGAACGTCATGTCCAGTACATAATGGCAACAGTAGTTTTTAATTTTAAATAATAAGTGATTATAATAATAATAAATATTTCGGACATCTAACACACAACGCCATCTAGTCCCAAGCTAAGCAGAGCTTGTGTTATGGGTACTAGACAACTGATACAAATACATATATACTTTTTTTTTTGTAAATACCTACATATTATACATAGAAAACACCCAAACTCCGAAACAAATATTTGTAGATCATACAAACATTTGGTCCGACCCGGGAATCGAACCCGAGACCTCATGATCAGCAGTCGCACACACCGACCGTGAGACCAACGAGGCAGATTATTTTTCGAATTCGTACATATCTTAATTAAGGAAA
Source organism: Spilosoma lubricipeda (assembly GCA_905220595.1). Lineage (NCBI taxonomy): Eukaryota > Metazoa > Arthropoda > Insecta > Lepidoptera > Erebidae > Spilosoma > Spilosoma lubricipeda. Next base: position 7,872,567 of record HG992285.1, on the reverse strand, counting down.
ACTTTTTAAGAAAGTTCAGCACAATAGTAATGTGATTTTATTTTGATATTCGTGTAGAATGAATAATTTCATTTGCAACGTTAAATAAACAGCAAATACAAAAGTGGCAAAAAAAACTATCAGTACGTAGATTTAGTTACTTATTTTAATTATACGCAAGGAAACACAGTATAAAAAATAGATTTAGGTCTTACAGTGGTTTACACTTCAGCATTTTAGTGATATTAGTATTATTATAGTATTGAAGATTTCACGCAACTTAGTGGGCTTGAGGTAGTAGTATAAATTAAATTAGTATTCTGTAACATTCTGCTTTATGATTCAATAGTATCATTATTAAGATATGTGTATACAATTGTGTCAACGGATATTGGCCTGAAGTCGTAAGAATATATTAAAAGATATTTCCTTTCTTTTCGTAAAATTTCTAGACAGAAATAATCTGCACATAAGAAGTATGCACACATAGGCAAACATAGTATTTACAAATCTGTGGGAGTTGAATTCTAAACTGTAATAAGAAGATAAACATCTATTCTTGCGAAACATATCTTACAGGAACGTGACAAAATAATAAAAATAATAAAAACTGCATAATTTTCGCGCTTTTCACTTAAGACTTCAGAGGGTAGTTCTCTAGTCCATATTTCCTTTCACGCGTGATTTCCCCGGACGCTCCTTATAGGCTGTTACCTCTTACAGGTAAAAGCGATCCCTACTTCATCAATACCTAGGTATATCTTCCATTATTCGATTACATTTTGATTTATTGACTTATCTTATATAAGTCAACATTATCTATGAAAGTAGTTTTATGAAGTTTGTTTGAAGAACGAATGAATATGTTTTAATTTATAATTGTTATCAGTAAAGATTGAAGAAATTTCTTAATAATTTCAGAAGTCAGTGGCTGATATCTGAATAAAATGTTTATAGTTCGTTTACGAAAGCATTGAAAGCTTAATATGGTATTGCGTTATTAAACTTAAGCCAAACATTAATATCCTGATTTCATTCCTATCAGTATTTTATTATACTCCTTGGTAATATTCTCACTATACATAAGAATAATACTCTTAACATTTAGCTTGTTCCTCGAATTTCAATATAATAGTATTTTTTTCATTCAGCATATATTGTCAAAAACGTAATAATGTTTGATAACCAAGCAATGAACGCAAAGGAAAAATATACTTATGTACATTGTTGCGGAAAATGAACACGGAATATATTCCATATATGATAGAGAATGTTCAGTAGGTAACGTTTGGTAACAAAATCGCTACCGCTAAGCGTGTCACTAAGAAACACCACCGTAAACCGTTGGGCTAAGATAATGATCTGCAGAATGTGGGAGGGCTGTGGATTACTTTTCCCAATCAGCGCGTCGTAATAAATATTTGATGAGTTACACGGAACAGCCCTTTATTTTTAACTAATTGCGTGTCTTTGTTGTCATATCGGCTTAACAAGAGTTTAATTTAAGAACAATCGCTTTGTTTAAGAGTAAATTGAGTTTTATCTCTGGGTCTATCTTTACTGACTTTACAATTAATTTGAAGAAATATATAACAAAAGTACATTTATAATAAAAGTAACTTTTTTTTTTATATCTTTTGTTTTTATAATGTCCTTTGGCTAATGGCTAATGGCTTTTTAGAATTCAATGTTTAGGTTACTGTTGCTTGCAATAATAAACTGAAAAGAAATTTTAAAGCTACAGTATTACTTTTGATCTGAGTAGTTCAACTAATTAACTATGTTCTTTTAAAGTAAATGCTATTGTTACCTTATATGCCGTTTAAATGGTTTAGTTATACCATTTGACACATCGATATGATTGTACGTGCGATTATAGCACCGTATTATTTACACGATATAAAAACCCTGAGGAAACCACGAAATAGGTTGGATTAATACAAAAAAATTTAATTACTATATAAAATTTTGTACTTATGAATTGTCTGTTAAATTATTATTTTAATGTAGTTTTGCGAGTAGAAACTACACTGCCAGATTAGACTAAGAAATGATATTAGTAAAGTCAAGTCCACTTACATCTTACATTGAAAAAAAAAAAAATACTTTACTCCTTTGCTATCAGTGAATGATTTTCGTTATAGTTACATTTTTATTACAAAATATAGTTTTCTCTATATTTATGATAGCAAGTTGATTCATCCTGTTAATGAAATAAACTAACAAAACGATAAATTCTGGTCGAAGTGACCACCAAGTGACTTCTAGCTTGCTTGAGATAGCAAAAAAATGTCAATAAGTAGTCACTTACCATTAAATGACCACTGACCACTTACCACAAAACTGACGGACGAAACTAACGGAATAAGTATCATATTGAATAAAATGTATGTAACACCGTCTACAAAGATCTAGTTACATCAGCGTGAAAAGCACATTGAGCACACATATTTTCCAAGGAACTTTCTTGCTAATTATCTTCTCAACTTCTCGATTAACGAACTGCGGTGCTCTTCGTAGAGGCAAAGTAAATTACGTACGTCTAACTTCATTACCGCACGCAGAAGGCCCTCGCAAATCGACGTGTTACGTACTTGGTGGTACTACCGCATCTAAGTTATTAGGGTAGCTCATCTACTTGCTGAATTGAGTTTTTCTTATTTACTATGCGGCATGTTTAGGGTTGAAATGCCTTTCTACGAACATATTGTCTTTAGTTTACTCTTTCATCGCATGTATTAGTAACACATGAATGGCAACATAAAACTATATTTTACAGCATACATTTTTTTAATAATAAAAAGGAATCAAAATAAGGAACCACTGATTCACAAACCAGTCTGGTTTTGAATGAGACAATACAAGTCAATAATTTTATTATTGAATTTACGCAATATACAAAGGAAGTATTTTCTTAACTTATTTTGTAGTTCAATGTACTTTACAAAAACGTTACCTGTTTAAAATACTATTTGCGCATCCTCTACAAATTATCTAGCCTAAATATTAAGTTCTCTTATATTTCAAACATGACTCCTACTTTTTTTTTGTGGGCGAGATTAGTTCCATACCAATCCCGCCCACACGCCCACCACTGTAATTCCTGTAAACCAGGATGAACAGCATTATCCCACGAACACACCGAGTTTTGACACTGGGGAAGTCCCAGGAAAAATTAAACTATCTTGGAACCCGCAACGAAAGAAGAAAATTGGAGGAACTGTTATTTAATAAGTTCATTTCTCTCCTTAGCAAAGCGGGAGACAAAATTAAGTCAAAATAGGTAAACACCGTTTTAAACCGGGATGCACCACGAATAAAAAATATTATGAGTTCTAAGTGAGCTAAGTCAGTAAGTAAGTATGGCAGAATCACCTAAACGCACGGAAATTTACCGCAGTTGGCACAAGATTCCATAGTATACCGCCCCAGATGTCACCTGTAAGCTATTCAGCATTATGTTACGTTCATTGCAATTGCACCAAAGACTGCATTCCCAGAGGATTTGATGAGCTGACTGTTCACAGCTAGAATCAAGTGTTGAGCATTGACACACTGATGACTAATTTAAATGAGTGATTTGCTCTTAAAGTTCCAGCGACACAGTGTCCACCTCGAGCCATGTCCTCGACAACCGTTCTCGAACAGATGGAAAGAAGTGCTACGCTTCTCAGTTTTTTTTTTTATACTTTAGCTGCTCCAAAATGACTTTGCTCTGCCTGATGAAAAGCAAAAGCAGATTCCAAGAGTGGTGGTCACCATCCTCAATGCGAATAAGGACCAATGTCCCTAAGCGGCCATAGTGTGGGTCACCATGCTGCAATCATCATGGTGACCCACACTATGGCCGCCTAGTGAGATGCTTTTTTACGCCCCGCTTAAAGGACCCGGGATCATAGTGGGAGAGAAACACGTGCGCTGGAAGTGAGTCCCAGGTTTTGACCGCTCGGCACAGAAAAGAGGAACCGAACCGAAGAGCTCTTCAGAACACTCTCCGTGATACAGGCGATAGAGTACTGCCATAGAGGCGACATCTCTGTCTTTTATTAGTTTATACGTGAATACGCTGGCAATAACGCACGTCGAGAAAACACATTTTAATTGGCTTTCTAAGTTGTTCCGTAACTTGACGTTTATGTCAAGTTTAATGTAAATGAGATTTTGTAATAAACATAAATGTATAATAACAGGGTCAACGACTTTGTAATTCATCATCAGCCTATCACAGTCCACTGCTGGATATCCCTCTACCATTGTGTGACATTTATATTGATAACTCCTGCTAAACATCTTGTCTTCTTGTGTTACAAAATTCAGTTAAAAATACTATAGTTAAAAACTATATACGACTGTTCCCAACATTTCCTATTAAATTTGTAGGCCGTGTCATTTCAATTATTACCAATTACTATCGAAAAGTAATACACACAAAACCAATTAAATTCATTCACGTCGAAAATAATCCAATTAACACACAACGACAATGCTTACCATAAAGGATATACTTGAAGCTGTAGTTAATATCAATATGTTTTTTTTACCACTACTATTGCGTCAAACTTGAATGCATCTGATAAAAATCGATAGATTTAATAACAATACAAATCATTCGAATTTATTAATTGTAGACGTTGTCAAATATTTTACATTAAATTAAGGTTTATTACGTTTGTTATCTAAAACAAAAATATAAAAATAACTAATAAAAAATCATGAAATCAATGTGTAATCGATATATTTTGTGAGTACAACCTAATAAGATTATGAATATATATAAAGCTTTTTTCTAAGAGACGTAACTTTAACGTAAAAATAAAGAACCATTTTGACACGCGAACATAAGGACTTTTTTCATAATAAACCCTTTTTACCTAATAATAATACGAATCATTCTTATTCACTTTTGTTATAGAAAAATATTTTTTTCGTTCTAGGTACTTCAATTTTTCAATGAACAAAATATTTACGGTTACGACTTCTACGTTTCTATACGTTTTAATTATGTAAGTATACAGTATACGGACATATTTTATTGTTATAAACTACAGTTTTACATTTTCAATATTTTTTTACATTTTAAAACGGTAGTTTAGAAATAATAATAATAATAATGTTTATTCAACAGATCATTTTACAAGTTTCTCTTATATACTAACTAGCTGAGCTGAACCCCGCGGTATTACCCGCGGTTATCGTCGTACTGCGAGTAACGCCGCGGGACAAAGTTAGTCTAAAAAAAGTAGCCTAAGTTACTCCCAGGATCATCAGCTACCTATCAGTGAAAGTCCCGTCGAAATCGGTCCAGCCGTTCCAGAGATTACCCGGAACAAACAGACAGACAGACAGACAGACAACATTTTTTTTATCTACATTTTTGGTATATGTACCGTGTAAACATACATATTTATTTATTTATTTATTTATTATATATAAATATTTATTCTTTTTTATCTCAATGTGAATATAGTCATTGTCATTAAAGTGGTTAAAAATCACTATTTTAATAATAAAAAATAATTATTGTCATAAAATTTTATCAAAAAATGTGAATGCTTAAAATGTAAGAATTCATTAAACAAAGACCTTTAGAATAAGTACTTTATCTAAAACAATTTGTTAATAACTGTTCCCATTTTTTTTTTGTATCAGGTTAAGAAACAAAATTTTTCATTTTCTTAGCTTGACATTCAGATAGTCGGAATAAAATGAGTGTTTGTTCTAATTTTAGATTTTATTTTTTCCTTTTTTAATAAAAGCAAATCCCTCAAACATAAATAGAGAAGACAGATCAACATTTTCTGGAGATAACACATAGAATTATACCAAGTAGGCATGAAACCCACAAGAAACAGCGCAGTATGTATACCATTACGCCATGGTGCAGTCAAATGCCAATCCAATATATAATAATGTGTTGGTAATTCATAAAAAATATTATTTACTATAGTTAACGTGGTCCATTAATTTAAGATAACAAAACACATTTACATTTACAGAACACAATGAACGATGCTATACGAATCTATGCCTTGTTTTGTCTTTAATATTTCTTGAGAACCGATAACTACAGAAATGCTTATTGTGATGATATAAAAATATAAGTTAATGCAATACAGTATAACCATATTACCCGAGCGAGGCTGGGTTTTCATCTAGGATTTTTATAAAGTACTTACTCATTTTCTTTCACTATTTCTTCGTCACTTTTTTCATTATCATTTGATGTACACGAATTATACAAGTGTAAAGACAGTCGAGCCATCATCTGTGCGTAGCAGGCTGTAGTACAAACATACACGCACACTCGCGCAAGCGCCCTGTACCGCTTAAAAGAAACAGCAGGAGCAGGCATACATTTTCATCGCAGGTAGACAGAGAGAGGAGGTCACGTGTTCTGACGCGAGATAAATATTTTATACCCAATCCAAAAAATTGCACAACTCCTCTAAAGAAGTTTTCACTTCAATAAGAGAGAAATGAAAAGTGACACATAGAAAAAAGAGCTAAATTTTAAATTCATATATGATGTACTAATTTTTAAACTTTCGCGTTCCATGATATATTAACAATTATTTTTACGGGAGTTAACGCGATCACTTATTAAAAGGTATTACATTCCTCTGATTTGCCTGACATTTCGACCAGGTTGCACTGGCCGTGGTCACAGGCTGACTGGCTCAGCGGCGCACGCCCTCCGTCGTCGAATCCGTGAAGTAGAAGTTTGTTCGTCCACCCGCACTTTCTCGATATTTTTAAGAAATTTGTTTCGCCATGTACCGTCACATACCACACTAACAGTGTCCCTATTCTGTAAGCAAACCGATGTGCTCCTATTCTGGTGTTTATCCGACTGCGCAGAAAAGCGAGGTGGTCTGTTTTTTAATACTGGATTCCACGCTGTAGATAATTTAAAACCATCTTCTCGATTGAAAGTTTTATGTTTTTTAATTTCAATGGCTTCACGTACAACTCTTGAGTAAAAGTGACGTTCGGTGGAGAGGACTTGCGTGCGGTGAAATTCAATCCAGTGGTTGATGACTGCATCGAGTGCATGTTCTACAATCGCTGACTTGCTCGTCTGTCGGTTCTTCACAGCAGCGATATGTTCTTTGACCCTTTCAGCAATAGTCCGCTTCGTTTGGCCCATATATGATGCTTTTTATTTTGGCTAGGATATCAACAAGAAACGAAGTTTTGCTGATGGCATGTGAACCACTGAGTAAACAGGGAATATTCGACAAAGTAAGTAATTTATTAATGTTCCAAGGACTGTTGTATTTCTTTCGTATTTGACATTTCAGGGCACTCTCCATGTAATTCAAGACTAATTAGACCTTGAGAGGCTAATAGAGATCGAGTGAGTGCAAGGTGGTAATTACGGCTCCTTTCTCAGTATTTCATTAAAATATTGCCTTTCCTTCGAGTAATAAGTCATTAGCAGAACTCTTTGATGCATACTAATTGTATTCACTTTAAGTAATTGTAATTAAAGATGGATGGCGCTAACGATGCAGCTCCTTAGTTCATTTCATTACTGAAGTAATCACAAAGTAACTATGCCTTTCTGTCAGTTATCTTTTCTAGACTCTTAAGATATTTAACTTCAAAGAAGTACTCTATAAAATTTAGATAGACATATATGAGATATTTTTTATGTTTAGCCCTGCCGAAATGGCTCTACTCTGCCTGATGGAAAGCATAAGCAGAATTGAAGAGTGGTGGTCACCATACTGCAAATGCAGACAATGCAGCATAGTGACCATGGCGGGCTAGTGGTGCTTCTGCATCATTAGATAATATCCGGTAATCAGACTTAGTTTTCTACATTTAAAATAAATGGCTTTCATCATTTTGATTTTCGGAGACTATCTATGTTACTCAATCATGTCACTTAATTCTTATTTTTAACCGACTTCAAAAAAAGGAGGAGGTTTCTCAATTCGTATATATTTTTTGTTTATTTTTATGTGTGTTCGCGGATAACTTCGTCGTTTATGAACCGATTTGGATGATTCTTTTTTTTATGAAAAGGAGATACCATGGTCCCAACAGTGGTACCATGATAATATAATGTTAATATCTGATGATGGCATCCAAGAGAAATCAAGTCGAACCTTGAAGTCGGTTTTATTTTTGTTAAAATTGTACTTGTGTACACTAACTTTTAACGTCAATAAATATTGTTTATAATTTGTTTTAGTTTTATGTAGCAAAAGTTAAAACTATCACATGAAAACTCTAATGTATTATGTATATATATATATGACTATGTTGCGATTAAAACTTTTTACTAAATAATGTTATTTTTGATAAAATTATCTTTGTATTTTATTAATTTTACTACGAATCATGAATAACGCTAATTGAATCTTGTCAAAAGTTTTTTTTTGTATAGATATTTTTTGTGAGTACTGTTGTCTGTTTTCGTTTCCAGAACCGTTTCACTAGTAATTTGTGTATATTTTTTTGGTTTAAAGAAAGACGGAATTTCATCAAAAACTTACTAAGAATGTATAATGGCCGTTTTTCATAATCCAAGTAAATAAAGTGAAACGTTAAGAATAAAATTATGTGTATGTGTTGTAGCATTCTGTCACAGAGTGTATTTTAAAGACCGTAGGATTATTTTTTCGATTAATTCGATTTTTTCGAATTAATCTGATAAAATATACTAGACTCAAAAAATCCTTAGAATATATTTCTTTTCGAAAAAATATTCCATATCCTTTCTTTTGATTATGTTTCTTCATCTATATAGACTAGTGACATACTTTTCAGAGTTTGTCCATATTCTAACAATAGAAGTGATTTTTGAATTAGATCCATGTCTGCTAACTATGAATTAATCATGTCAAAAATTTCATTAAATTTCCATAGTATGTGACAGTCTCTAAAATCATAAACTTTTATATAACGCTCATGTTGGATCTTTAAAATACAATTGTTTTTTGTTTTGTCACAGTTCAGAGATTTAATTTTTAAAAAATCATAATGTAGACAAATATGGGTCCCTTTAACAATAATCGTAATAAGTTATATTTTATGCATATGTCACGTTAAATTAATGTATCAAGGAATAACAAACATACGAATGAGAAGAAACATCACTCATGTTGAATACACAAAGCCGCAAACGATATTTCAAATGATAAATCCCTAAGGGTGACTTGTTCATCTTCCATTTCACTAGCCACTGAGAAAACAACTCACAAAAAATGTTTTCGACATCTAAAAAGTGCGTCATCAAAGCGGTTATTACTGGTCCTATCGTCCGTATTTAAATATTCATTTAAACCATTTTCTAAGGGATATCAGCCGCTTAACCCAAAAAGTCACTCCAAATTTAATAACGCCTTTTATACTGAAATTTAAACGATAATTTCCACCCTCAACTGACTCAAACATTGCTAATTGCCCTTTTCTAACAAATTACTCGTTATAAAGACAAAAAGGTTTCAGGAGAGTTAAAAATAAAAAAAGCCGTAATACAAATAATTCTTGTTACATACATTTTTTTCGATAAATGTACCTTACTTTCACTTTATTTGTTGGGGATGGTGGGTAACTGTCGGTAGGAAATAAAATGACCACGTAAATAAATATGCAATAGTGTTAGTAGTAGTAGTAATTATTTGCTACGTAATTATGTAGCAAACAAATCACTGTCAGGCAGAGGTATTTAGAGGTATTTTAGACAACTACGGGACACGATACAATTTCTTTCTGACATTTAAATTTAATCAACAATCTGTCTCGACATTATCACATACTTGTAGGCCCTGTTATGCACCAATATGGTGATGATGGCTTTGGATGAAATTGTCATTTCCATTATCCTGCCGTTGCATATCCTATGCCACTGTCCATGTCACAGGTAATCTATAGTAGAAAACCCATCCTCTACTAGTTATTTCTGACACATCAATCACTTAAATTGGAAATACAATCACTATTAAAGCACGTTAACTACTGTGGATATTGTATCATAACCTGTTATTATATTTATCAACGTCGCGCCGTTTTTACCACAACTTTATCTATACAACAATCTATACAAATAAATAAAATTGAAGTGTCTGTTTGTAATATTAAAATAACCGCTTTTTACTAAATGCATATGTATGTATACACGGTACATATACCAAAAATGAATTTCATTTTTTTTATCTGCCTGTCTGTCTATCTGTCTGTTTGTACCGGGTAATCTCTGGAACGGCTGGACCGATTTTGACGGGACTTTCACTGGCAAGTAGCTGATGATCCAGGGAGTAACTTAGGCTACTTTTTTAAAGTAACTTTGTCCCGCGGCGTTACTCGCGGTATGACGATGACCGCGGGTAACACCGCGGGGTTTAGCTAGTATAAATAAAATTGAAGTGTCTATTTGTAATATTAAATAACCGCTTTTTACTAAATTCATATGTATGTATGCAAGGTACATATACCAAAACAACATTTTTTACAATTTCTGTCTGTCGGTCTGGCTATCTGTCCTGTCTGTCTGGCTATCTGTCTGTCTGTCTGTCTATTTGTTCCGGCTAATCTCTGGATCGGCTGGACCGATTTTGACAGGATTTTCACTAATAGATAAATAGAAAAAGATAGAATAGACTTAGGATACTATTTTTAGACTAGGTTCGCCTCGCGGCCGCGCGCTTATACCGCGCGCGGGTAACACCGAGGGGTTCAGCTAGTTAAAGTTATAAATCACAACAAAGTTTTACTTAATGTTGCTAAAAAATATCTTTAGTGAAACAGTAATACCATTAAAATAGCAATAGCAAACATCTTGAACGAGGAACAGTACAGCATACTGACCACGAACTGTCTCAGAATGAAACGAGGATCTTGCTCCTACTAACTCAGAAGTTGCAACATCAACTTTTATCACCACTACGATGATCACTGCTGGCATGGTAATAAGCAACTAAGTTTGCATATGGTCACTTTTATTGTTTTTAACTTTGCGTGTAATGTAGGTGTTTCTTTTTTGTCATTTGTATATAATTGTTTGTAAAAGTCATATAAATAAGGATATTGTTAAAACCCAATGCAGACGTTTTTATTCAGGTTACATTTAAAGACATTGAATTACATTTTAGCAACAAAAACAATTTATATGAAACTCAAACAAAACATTGTTAATTTTCTAAATAACCCGAAGTAATACGATATCAATTCTAGACGATTATCAGAATACATATAAAGTATAATTTTGTTTGGAATGAAATAGAATACAGCTCTTTGTTCTTGTAAACCCGATATCCGGCCTTGCCGTCGAGTAGAAAGTACATTCTCCTTCCGTGGCACTTACTTTTCGTGGAAAATTCCCATAACGAGTATTTGAGTAATGCGATTTAGTTGCTTTTACTTTAAAAGCTTTCAAATCGTCAAGCCAAGACAACAAATTTCATGGCTAATAAACGCATGACATATAAATCAGTATAAAAACGTAATTTTCACAATCTCTAAAGGTTCTTGTCTCCTTGCAATGACTACCATTAATGCTAAGGAAAAAAGTTAAAATACTTCACTTATTTTTGGTTTATGATTGAATGGAAGAAAATATTCATTTAATAAAAGATGTTGAAACAACTAATAAAGTTTTTTTTTTATCATATCGAATATGTTCAAAATCATCCAAAGTTTTTCTCAGGTTTCTCTAAAAGAACTTTCTACATCTGCGTGTCACTCTTAAGAGATAAGGAATGTTGAATTTGGGCAACGTTAGAAGATCTCGCACCATTAATTCCGGACAGAAGGTAACTTAATTGGAGCGTACAAATTACATCAATCTTAGTTCAGTAACACAGAAATGTTTGGAAAATTCTTTAATAGTCTTAAGTCTCCACATTATTCTGTTGTCGAATCCAAGTAACGGGAAAATCGAGTTTGCGAATGATTCGTCTCGTAGGCCGTTCGATCGACCTAATTTGGCCAGATCTCATTCGACTAATGACCGTAATGTTTCACCTGAGCGCGTCCCCAGCAGTGGATTGAAGTATTTGTTCAAAGAATGATAGCTCTTAGAATTAAGGTCCAAGAAAAGTAAGAAGCTAGTGGAACCTATTACGATTTATGGTTAAGTGCTTTAATGGCAGATGTTCAACAGAGAATTTTTTTGCAGTAGAAATATTTAAAGACAATTCATTAGATTTATTAAACAAAATTTATCAAACACTTATGGTACTTATACTTCACGCAGGTATATCTATTCTAATTCAATAAAAATCCATATAAATAACGGTATTATTAGTTTTGCAAGAAGAATATATATCATACCTTGTTTTTCTTAATATATTTATCGTAATATAGTCATGAATTGATGACACAGCTATGGTAGTTAGTATTTTATAAAAAATATTCACTGACATTAATACAGTTTCTAAGCATGATGAAATTTTATATCGTTAGCGATATTATTACTATGTTTGTATGTAATTTAAAATCTTTCCTCTTCTATTTACGACTAACGACCGACTTCAATAACATTTCTCTAGTTTTAACTATAGGTAGGTTACTGAAATCGGTCTGATTTTACCTTGTAAAGTTGAATAACTAAAACCTGGTAAAAAAATGTTTCAAATCGATGAAAGTATGTATTGCACTATTTATGTTAAAAAAACCGATTTCGAAAACTAAAAAGTATAAAAAAACTTAACAAAGATTCTATTTAATACACCTCATATGCAAACCTATTATATTAATAAAGCACTATTATTTGTATACGCTACCTATTGATAGGTTTGAAGTCGGTGCGTCGGTCGGTTTTTTTAATTTTACGCCTTTTAGTCTGTCTAGGCAGAGAGTTTTCTTTTGATGTTTTTTTTAAAAGTCGTTTTAATAGCTTTGCACGTCGTTTCTTTCTTAGAGACTAGTAGTCGCTACACCTTACCTGTGAGATCACATAAACAACATCTAAGGCCCTATTCGTGTATTTGGTATTTAAGGAATCATCCTTTTACCCATAATCATTTTACATCCTATATCCTATATCTATCTTCTATCTATCCTCCAACTCCAAACTGTTGAGGAGTTGTACCTTCCATCATCATTTCACCCAGACATCTTGAAAGAATACGACTAAAGGTAACATACATACAGATGACATTTAAAGATCTATCTTCTAACTCCTAACCGTTAAGGAGTTTTATCTTCCATCGTAAGCTCATCGTCATGAACTGATGACGACCAAATACAAATACTATAATAGCTTTAGAAAATATATGAAAAACATAATACGTGCCTAACAAATTTGAGGGTTTCTATCGATTTCCTTGGGATCTCATCATCAGATTTTATATATATCAGATATAGTGACAATGAGACTACATGGGGAGCATACCCTTTCGAATACAAAAAGAATTTTCAAAATTGGTTCGCAATTGACGGAGTAATCGGTGTACATATATAACCTACACCTTTTGGAAGTCGGTTAAAAACAATAGAAAGAAAAATATAGACTATCTCTAGTTTTAACAGAGATAAATATTTTCGCACTATTCCATTCAAAGTAGATTTTATTTGATAAAAATTACCTCGATAAATAATTTATAGGTAAATCTTATACTTTTGGAGGCCGCAATAGACATTCTTAGGCAAGAATATACTAATATTATGGTATGGAACTTCCCGTCCTACCATAATAATTTACATGATTTTATGTTTACATGCATGAAACAATGCCCGTTGTCCGACGCCCAAGAGGAGCGAAATCAAACAAAGGAATATCCCTTCATACGATAGTTTACTATGTTGGAGTTTCGGCTTTATGCACTGTACCATGAATATTTTATTTTACGTGACCAACATCTCTATTGCTTGTTTAAGTCATCCCCGCGAGACCAGAAGATATTTGCTTATACAAAACTTTTAGCTTATTTATATATTTATTGGGGTTATTTAAAGAACAGATGTTGCTGATGTTAAGATGAGTAGGGAACGGTATTTGCATAGGATCCACTATAACAGTAACAACTTTTTGATTTGAAAGTGAAACATGCCCAGTTACAAGGGTCTAGCAAGCGATTATGTAAGATTATGTAAAATTTGAATTTTTCCTCCTCGTTCTGTGGCTTTACATATGAATTGAATCAGATCAAATCTAAAGGTGGTAAAAATACAAACGTAAAATATACTCAAGCCAACGCTTATTTAATTCTCAGATTACCATTACTAAACTAATTTGTCTTTGGTAGTACTAAAATGATAGTGAATGTGTGAACACCTATGAGTTATTGTAATTTATCACGATCTTCTATTCAAAAGATGTTAATTTAAATGTTTATAAAAAATATATATACACATCTTACTCATGAACGTCTGATTTTCAACTAGCCAGAGCTTCTACAATGGGAGCTATGTCATGCATATTGGTTTAGACTGCAGATAAACACTATGTAATTATTTCTAGATACAGATATTTAATAGAGAAAAATGACATCAAGACACAGTAGAAATAGTCATGATCACCAAAAAAATATTTGTCTTGGGTAGAAATAGGATGACCTATTTCCACCCACGACAATTTATTATTTCATTAAAATAATTATCAATATTTAGATTTGGAGAGCATTTCTCATAACGTAATGTTGTAACATTAGAGATGTAATAACAATACATTGCTTTACCTACGACCTGATGCGGTATATATTTTTCATCAGCAAGTCAGTATTGCATGTAAAGAAAGTGAGGATAATTTCAAACGATCAATGCCAATAATAATTTACGTGTAAAATCTTTACTTTTCATAGCGTTAAGGAGTATAATATGATCAGGTAAATTAAAATAATCTAAACTTATAGAAACAAATTTAAAGTACGTACAATTTAATTAAAAAAAAACTAGAAATAAGAAACAAATAGGAACGAAACAATTTTAACAATTAGACTAAAGTGACCTAACAGAAAATGGGATAATTACTAATCATCTAATTTTAATTACAGGCTAATCACATGTTAATCACCATTACCGATGTTAATACATATTGTGATGGCGTCACAACTGAATATGAATGCATGACGCTATAGAAATTCCTGTGGCCAACAATAGTCGTAATTCCACCGTCGCTCGGTTGTAGCCGGACGTGGGAGCGAATACGTAATGACATCCGATGGTCACATTTGTAATTTTATTACCGCAGTGCCATTCTTGTTATGGTAATTCTAATGACCTGGCCCTGTTATGGAAGGAACTTAACGCCATATTGCATGTTGACAGGTCAACACCGAAACCTTGGATTGTGATAAGATGTTCTATTTTATTTTCGAAACTTGTTATTACCACATTAAGGAAAGTAACAAAAAAAGCGGCCAAGTGCAAGTCGAACTCGTCCCTGAATGGTTCCATAGCAGCAAGTAACATAATATATATATATATGTTATGAATAGATTAGGTTACCCAAAATACTAGGTACTATTCAAGGTAGTAGAGCCACGCTGATTTCAACACGAACGGGCCGGCTCGACCGGGGCGGTACTACCCTCGAACAGAAAATCAACGTAAAATTACAGCGATCATGCTGTCGTGTTTCCTTGGTGAGTGCGAGCCAGAGGCCTAATGATGCAGAAGCATAACGCAGTATGGTGACCACCACTCTCGGATTCTGCTTATGCTTTCCAACAGGCTGAGTAGAGTCATATTGGCAGGGCCAAATATAAAAAAAAATACACTACACACATTCCTTTGACGAGTATGCTATGATTTTGAAGGCATGGAAATTTATAGCTGTACTAGCTGTTGCCCGCGGCTTTGCTCGCGTGGAAGTTGATTATATGTATTTCATTAAAACTGTGTAAAAGTATGTATGAATAGTTTATTCATGTTTTTTGATCAATAGCCCAATTAAAAGAACCCCTCTAGGAACAGAATGCCCATAAATGCTGATATAGACATTCATCTATTTGTAATCAGAAACAAAAAGACGAAAGTTTTTAGACCGCTAAATCAAAAAATGACGGACTTCGGTTTGAACCTATTCAAGAAATGTCAATGCCTATTTCTCCCCTTAGGGTAGAATATCCAGAATCGCTTAAATACGTATCTATTTATTTTTAATCAGTAGCCCGAAAACAAAGTTTCATGTTTTGAACTTCAAAAATGACGGACTGCCAGACTAACCTATATACGAAATGTCAACCCCTATTTCACCCCTTAGAGGTAGAATATTCAGAAACGCTGAAATACATATTTACTTATTTTTAATCAGTAGCCCAAAAATAAAGTTTCATGCTTCTAACTTAAAAATGACGAAATTCCATACAAACTTTCCACCCCTATTTCACCCCTTAGGGGTAGAGTATCCAAAAACACTCAAGTACGCATCTATTCTTTTTTAATAATTAGCACATGAATGAAGTTTCTAACTTAAAAAATGACGAACTTCTATACAAAATTTCCACCCCTATTTCACCCGTTAGAGGTAGAATATTCGGAAACGCTGATACACGTATCTTCTCTTTTTTAATCAGTAACACATAAATAAAGTTTCATGCATCTAATTTAAAAAATTACGAACTTCCATACAAACTTTCAACCCCTATTTCACCCCTTAGGGGTAGAATATCAGGAAACGCTTAAATACGTATCTACTGGTTTTTAGTCAGTAGCCCAAAAAGAAAGTTTCATGTTTCGAACGTCAAAAATGACGGTCCTCCAGACTAACATGTATGCGAAATGTCAACCCCTATTTCACCCCTTAGGGGTAGAAAATCCAGAAACGCTTAAATAGGTATCTACTCATTTTTAATCAGTAGCCCAAAAATAAAGTTTCATGCTTCTAACTTAAAAATAACGAAATTCCATACAAACTTTCCACCCCTATTTCACCCCCTTAGGGGTAGAATATCTAAAAACACTCAAGTACGCATCTATTCTTTTTTAATAATTAGCACATGAATGAAGTTTCATATTTCTAACTTAAAAAATGACGAACTTCTATACAAACTTTCCACCCCTATTTCACCCGCCAGGGGTAGAATATTCAGAAACGGTGACATATGTATCTACTTATTTTTAATCAGTAGCCCGAAAACAAAGTTTCATGTTTCGAACTGCAAAAATGACGGACTTCCAGACTAACCTATATGCAAAATGTCAACCCCTATTACACCCCTTAGGGGTAGAATATCTAGAAACGATTAAATAAGTATCTATTTATTATTTATCAGTAGCCTATAAATAAAGTTTCATGCTTCTAACTTAAAAAATGACGAACTTCCATACAAACTTTCAACCCCTATTTCACCTCATCAGGGGTAGAACACCAAGAAACGCTTAAATACGCATCTTTTTTTTTAATCAGTAGCACATGAATAAAGTTTCATGTTTCTAACTTAAAAAATGACGAACTTCCATATAAAGTTTCAACCCCTACTTAACCCCTTAGGGGTAGAATATCAGGAAACGCTTAAATACGTATCTATTCATTTCTAGTCAGTAGCCCAAAAACAAAGTTTCGTGTTTCGAACTTCAAAAATTACGGACTTCCAGACTAACCTATATGCGAAATGTCAACCCCTATTTCACCCCCTTAAGGATAGAATATCCAGAAACGCTTTAATACGTATCTACTCATTTTTAATCATTAGCACATGAATAAAGTTATATGTTTCTAACTTCAAAAATGACGAATTTCCATACAAACTTTCAACCCCTATTTCACCCCTTAGGGGCAGAATATCCGGAAACGCTTAAATAGGTATCTATTCATTTCTAGTCAGTAGCCCAAAAACAAAATTTCATGTTTTGAACTTCAAAAATTACGGACTTTCAGACTAACCTATATGCGAAATGTCAACCCCTATTTCACCCCCTTAAGGATAGAATATCTAGAAACGCTTTAATACGTATCTACTCATTTTTAATCAGCAGCCCAAAAATAAAGTTTCAGGTTTCTAACTTAAAAAATGACGGACTTCCACACAAACTTTCAACCCCTATTTCACCCCTTTAGGGGTAGAAATTCCGAAATTCCTTTCTTAGTGGATGTCTACTCGATAAAACAATCCTACTCACCAAATTTCATAGCCTAAGTATCATAGTTTACGCTCGGCGATGATGAATCAGTCAGTCAGTCAGTCAGTCAGGACTTGTTATTTTATAAGTATATAAGATAGATATTAAAACTTTTTTTAACGCGGTTTGTATTTGACTGATGGAATGACGTGAAAACCGATGCATTTTATTTCGCGTGCCGATAGTAAAAGGAAAGAAATTTAATATGAACTTTATACAATAGCAATAAAGCTCAAATTGACTACGTTTTAGTTAGAAAACGTTTGTATGGGAAAAAGAAAAGGGCTGTTTTAAGGGGTTTTCCGGCAATTATTCGAATTTTTCTCGCTGTGATAACCATCCTTGAACTCAAACGAACATTTAAAAAAAACAAATTGGCCCAATTGGTCCAGGCGTTGTTGAGTTATGCGCTTACCAACACATTTTGCGATTCATTTTTATATTATAGAATATTTAGAGGATTAGAAACTCATAATAAATGACTTTCGACTATTTAAAGTTCACCGGGTTAACGACGCATGAGTAACATGTTCATGTTCTAAGCACTGTTACTAGTAGAACAAAAACAACTTTAGTTTTTAGTGAAATACTCCTCAGGGAACTGAATGCAATCGACTAACGACTTTTTTAAATCATGTACACGAATCACACGCATGAAACGCGTGCATATTTGCTATTTTGCGTGAAATATTTAAGTAGGTTTTGAAAACTTGGGAATGGAGAAAAAATATGATTTAATAATGGCACCAAGGAAATTGATATGGATTTGGTATCTTTGTCCCTTTGTATTATGAAAAAGGGGCAAAGATATCAAATTTTCAATGGGTTCAAAGAAGTTCTGACTCTCCTTAAATAAGCATCGTTACAGTTATACTTTTGTTTACCATAAATAAATATATTCAAACCAAATAAATACATCGGTAGCAAACAGAATACAAAACAGGTCTAGGTATAATCTGAATAATGTCACTACGAAAACAATTTTATTATTCACAAATACTATCAAAGAAGTTCCGAGTCGACGAAATTATTTGCATCAGAAAGAAGCTAGTGAGAACTACTTGTTTCCTTGGGAAGTACACTCCCAGCAGACTTAAAACATCCGAAAGGTATTAAGATGCAGATGGTATGTTTTTGTCCAAATAATAATATCTTTTTTTACACTTACAATGTATACTGTTTGTGTAAGACTTTACCAGTTTACTCTATTTTTGTAGCTTTTATTTGTAGAAGGAACAATTCTAATAAATAATAAAATGTAATAAAAATACCTTCAAAGTAATGGTATAGTCAATGATTGCAAATAACATTTGGTATTCCATAAAAGAATTGGCTACAACTCAAATCTGGCGTGGGTCCCAGGATAAATCTTCAAATGTACAATATTAATATAGGAGTAAATGGAGAAATTTATTATGGATGAGCTATGAACCTTTTGCGGTGTTACTGTCGGATTTTTTTCATTACCAACGGTTTTAATTTTCAGCGAACCCGCCTTTTCAATTGCGATTCTAAATATAAAACCATTTCTAATTCAGTTTGACCGTATAGATGTTCTTTTATGTTTTTTTTTTCAAATATAGCAATGACAATAAATGTATATATACTCCACCTATTTAAAGACGAAGAAGATTAAGGCCATGATGCTATGAATATCAAGCTTTTAAGTCATCAGAACTCGTTAGTCTCAGGATTATAGGATACCATGCGCAATGTGTATGTGTTACACACATACACATTGCGCATATGTGCATAGTTAATATACCAATTAAGTCTTATCATGTATCTAACGACACAATTATATCGGAACAGAAACCAATATATAATAATTTGTAATTAATTTACTTCGTGGAAAACTGTATGCTAATAAATATACTTAATTACCTATTTCATGACAGTTAGATCATCAATATTGTAAAGTTTAAGTACTCTTTTACGTTCATGTTTACATCTGTTTCTTACAACAGATAAGCATAGACAATGCCTGTGTGGCTTTGTTTACTTATCTCGTAAGATAAGTAGACAAAATAACTTTGTACATGTTTCCCGGAAACTTAGTAACAACTTAGACTGTTTTCAACAGGCAGCAGATTGTTTGCGTTGTTGTCTAAACATGAAGCCAGAACTACTCGTTTATTTCATGTTAATTAATACATCACAACTGTTAGAAACCTATTGTCAGCAACAAGGCTTCATATCTATGGTTGATAGCCTGGACTAATAATAGTAAGGGCTTTTTTTAAGCTTCTGTGTTCGATGTCTCGGGTACGATTCCCGGGTGGAACCAAATGTTTATATGATCTTCAAATATTTGTTTCGAAGGTTGGGTGTTTTCTATGTATCATCATCATCATCAGCCTATCGCAGTCCACTGCTGGACATAGGCCTCTACAATTTCCCACCACTTAGTTTGATCCTTGGCTTCTCGCATCCAGCTCCTGCCAGCCGTCTTGCGCAAATCATGACTCCACGTGGCCTTTGGACGTCCTACACTACGTTTGCCGAGACGTGGTCTCCACTCAAGAACCCATTTATCCCAATGGTTATCGGGTCTACGGCAAATATGGCCAGCCCACTGTTACTTCAGCTTGTTAATCCTATGGGATATGTCGATAACCCTGGTTCTCTGCCGGATCACCTCCTTCCTGATGCGATTCCTCAGAGCTATCCTATTTAGTTGCATGTTACTTGAAAAATATTAAAATTGATGTAGAAAGTTTTATAACGCAAATAACAATAACATTACTCCCTTGAAAAAAATTGTACGTGAACTTATGTTTGGCCTTCGATTAAATTATGAAACGTATTTGAAATGAGCGTCTCGTCAAAACTAGCGGAAGCTTCAAAGATTAAAGGTCAGCCGCTTGTTCTCGAGGGATAGATTGAGACGATTCCAATTTGTAATAAACTTGATCGTAACAAATCTGAAATATTAGAAGACATTGTAAATTGGATCACGTTTTACGTCTTACAAGAAGAACCTTTTGAGGATTTGTGTTCCATTTCTTATACTAAAGCTTTGTAACTTCTGATAGACATTAATCCATTTTTAGAAACGAAACGTAGCCATAAAAGCTGTGGAATAATTTAAGTAGTCACGGCCCTGACTGTAACTATCGACATTTGAGAAAATAACTTCTTTGAATCCCAACAAATTCTAGAGCGACTTCTTATTGAGGGCTAAAATGACGATCGCTATCGACTTATTATACAAATGGGCGTTTTCAGAGCAACAGTAACAATATCTTACCATGAAAAATTACGACCCAATAGTGTTGCGGTCTCTCTTGGCTCCGTTTTGCAATAAAATCGGTGCCTCATAGACCATTCCGTATATTTGTGATTCTCGACGTGAACTCACGCTGATCTTTTACACACAAACCAATTTTGTCGAACACAGTTTTTGGGGTACGAATGATGAATTGTCGGAACATTTGTGCTCAAAACAAGAGTCAATATCTAATATTGTGTGCCATTGACTTTACGAAAATGTTCTTAAACGGTCATTTATTTCTTTCATCCTCAGAAAAAACTGAATAATATCGACTGATTTCATGAAAAGTTTATGTTTTCTTGAGGTCTTTGTCCGATAAAATATTGACTTGTCTTGTAATAATTTGTAGTATTTTTTTTACATTAAAGATTGATGACAGTTTCAACGTGTTCAAAATTTTTGTCTGTCTGTCTATCTGTTTGTTCCGGGTTATCTCTGAAATGGCTGGACCGATTTTGACGGGGCTTTCACTGATAGATAGCTAATGATCTAAGGAGTAACTTAGAGGAGGTACTTAGGAGTAGCTTTTTTAGACTAGCTCTGACCCGGCGTTACCCGCGGTACCACAATAACCGCGAGTAACACCGCGGGGTTCAGATAGTTATTAATAAAATTTGTTGTTGTTTGCGGACTAGAGACAAAAGTTCCTTTCAGTTTATTGATCTATGATAAGTTTGGTAATGTGATATTTGGATCATTCATTTTTAAAATCTATATTATATTAATTATACTGTTTATGAACAAGAAATGAACTAATGTAGCTGTAATGTTAGTTTATTTCTTAACAATAAATAAATTTTATTAATACTAAAGGATACTTTTGATCAGATGTAATTCTTGAAACTGTACAATGTTGTGTACTAACTACTACTGTATAATGTTCTAAGTAGCAAAATTTATATTATTAATAGTTAAGTCACTACGATATCAATTAATTTTTCTTTTAAATGTTATTATTAAACTTAAATATTGTTAAGATTCTTTTATGTAATATACATAAAAGAATCTTAACAATTTTTAAGTGTTTAGTTTAAGATTATTTTATGTATATTTTAAGAATTTTTTTTTTATATTATGACAACAAAAGATATTTTAAATCCATTACAAAATGCTTGTTTTTTTTCGTAAAACTCGATATACCGCTCTAACTAGATATACCAAAAATCCATTCAGTGAAATGGAAGCCTGATGGAAACTTTTAAAAGTAATCCATTGATAGCTACCACTTATCAATTAATAGCAGTGGAAAACGATGACTGAGCGCAGCCTAATCTCTTTCTGCCGTCTCACTGCCCATCTATTAGCCTAATGGAGCGGCGGACCTCGACGACGCGACGTAACGAATTCTGCTGTAAATACTGTTCGGCTTAGTAATTTAAACAATAATATCCCATTTGATCTTTGACTTGGAAAACATTGTAGAAAGCTATTGACTAGATTCGTTCATTCTTGAATAGATGTCATACATCAATGTAAAAAACGTCAGTTTATTACGTATGTGTGTGTATTTCACGTTTTCCCACATTATTAAGCAAATAGTCGTTGTGCAAAATATATACTTACTTATTGCATGACTTACACGTCAATATTATTAGGAATTTATTGCACATAATTTTAAAATATCACACTGAACTTCCTCATAACCAGAACCAGATAAGAGAAAGAAGGTCATACATTTTAGTTAAAATAACTTACTTTTTAGACTTTTTGCCGTGGTTTTATATACTTTATTTCGGATCGCCAAAGCACGAGCTACCTTTGCGCAGCTGCGACGCGTTTGGCAATCACGGAAACTTACGCGGAGAGTCAAACTCAAAATATTCCGGTCCAACGTGAAGACCGTATTGCTATACGGGTTCGAGACGTGGAAGGTTACAAGGGTTATCTCGCATCAACTTCAGGTTTTCGTGAACCGATGCTTTCACCATATACACTGTATATTCTGGCCCGAGAGAATATCCAATGCTCACCTGTAGGATCGCTGTGATGAAATCCCGATCGACGAACAGATCAAACGACGCAAATGAGGCTGGATAGGCCACACACACAAACGTGGCCGTCCAAAACAAACCTGGCGGCGGACTGTCATGTACGATGAAGCGATGGCCATCGGCAAGACCTGGAGCGAAACCAAGCGAGACGCTAAAGACAGAACGGGATGGCGATACACTATGGACGCCCTCTGCCTCATCCATCGGACATAGGACCTTAAGTCAAGTAAGTCATATATAAATTAGTAATTAAATCTAAATTTACCGTTTCATTGAGAACTACAAATATTGTTTCTACAATAGGCAAAAAACTGGATGACGTAAACTACTTGAACAACATTTTATAATCCATTGCTTTGTATAAACAGTGAATTGTTTATTGTAAACGCTAAAAACTCCTTCCTAAGGAGAGCAATCAGTACGTAGATCTTGGCTTTAGCCAGAAGCGTTGATGAACTTGAAACAAAACACTATTTGTTTCAAGTTTTTTTTCTTTTTGAATTGATGTTGTCCTGCTTAGTTTACTTGCTTAGTCGCCTATTAAGACACCAATGACATGAACAGGGATATACTCTGTATGAATCCATCACTGACTGACCAATACCTACAGTTAATAAAGAGATTCTAATAAATGAATACCACAAAATTGTATACAGCTTATGTAGCTGGCTAATACACTAGGATAATATAGTCCCGTTACAGACCATAACACAGACTACATAACTCGTGCGTAACAAAAGTGACGAAACAACAGCACTGATTCCAGACAGCGCGTTCATACATCATCTCACTTCAACGGCCATGATTGATGTTCGCGCGCAAATCGTCGCGTCATTGTTATCATTGAATGTTGGATCTGAGCTGCGCTTATATCTGCTAGGTTCTATTTTACCGCATTATGTTCTTTATTTAAAGGGGCACGGTCTTATTTTGATTCAATTTGAACACTGTTTTCCCTGTAGCATAGTCGACAGTTAATTTTTGTTGATGATGATATAGTAATAAAATCACTCATATGTATTTAAAGTTCACACAAATATACTCTTGACATTGCAAAAACTTCACTAACAATAATTCGATTGCAAAAAAAAAATAATAATAAGTTAGTCTCAAAGCTCAAATATTTATATCACAATGCCGCTCAAATAATAAAATCTATACAAATAAATAAAATTGGAGTGTCTGTTTTTAATATTAAAATAACCGCATTTTACTTAATGCCTATGTATGTATACACGATACATATACCAAAAATGTAGTTAAAAAAAATTTTGTCTGTCTGTCTGTCTGTTTGTTCCGGGTAATCTCTGGAACGGCTGGACGGATTTTGACGGGACTTTCACTGGCAGGTAGCTGATGACCCGGGGGGTAACTTAGGCTACTTTTTTTAGACTAAGTTTGTCCCGCGGCGTTACTCGCGGTACAACAATAACCGCGGATAACACCGCGGGGTTCAGCTAGTATTTAATAAAAATTTACTTTTTTGTGACACGCGTGACAAGTTGTTATAAAGTGTTATATATTATGTTGTTATAAGTAAATTTCAGAACTGACCATTGAACCTGGTACCCATTTAGATCTCACTTTTTTTGTCGTTGTAGTGAACAACCAACGCATACCATAATATTGAACTTGGCTCTCATTTCACATTTATGTTTTTGATGGTATGTTATCTTATACATTATATAATAAAAATTGCAACACAACACAAAAAATGTGAATAATGCTTATCGAAACCATTGCGCTATAAAATGTTGGCAATATGTTGACGCACGTGAACTAAATTCATTGCACCGGGAAAAATTTAGAAAACGGTTGTATTGGATTGGATTGAGAATTCAGGTATTTCCCAGTTGTGAAATCTTGAAACAGTCCCCTGTAGATCAATTTGCTCCATCTACTCGATAGTTTTATCATTAATTCAAATTCATTGCCTAAATAAATATCAGGATAAAGTAGTAACAGAATCTTACAATAGAAGTAGTAAATAAGATGTAAAATGTGATACTCTAATACATGGTTTAAGGTCTTGCACATTCAATAACTCTCGCATTTCCTAACCATTACCTATTTTGAACGAGAATTTAGTATTGCAGGGTGGCCGGAGGGAGGCATAAATACTTATTTGTTTGTTGCATAGCCTTACACGGACACCTGGCCCATGAAGTATCGTTATTTCACAGCGTGAGGTCAAATTCGTGTTCACGCATAATGATTACATAAAAGCAAACGAGACAGTATTAGTTAAAATCCTTTCTGCGAGATTTGCTTTAATACGGATTTGCCTTTTTGGAAACACACATGCGAGTTTTAATATGAGTTTAATACTTAGAGCATAGTAAATTTACAAAAATACATCTTACTTAAACACACTTTAAGGGGCGCGTTTTTGTGTTTCACCTGTAGTTAAAAGGCAAATATAATTAATAGACTATTGGATATTTTTAACAGATTTTTTGAACTAAACCGATATTCTTTAAGTAAAAATTGAAACCTCAGATTTTGAGGTTTCAGTTTAAAATAAAAGTAATAGAAGAAAAGTTTAAAACAGAACGAATGAACATTTAAGCTTCTTTTTAAACGGGTTCTAATCTAATACAAATCGCCGGTTAAGAAAGCCCCTGATGACCACATATGGGATTAATGCCGAACGTCCGACACGCCCGTCGTATTACCCGGCCAGTTTACGATTATTACTATACACTTACAGCTCTTAGGGGTAGTCAGCTGCCTATACATAGGCGCTATAAAACAGTTATTAGAAACCTCGATTAAGGACTTTCAAACTCATACCACCTTTTTTTAAATTTATACATTTTAAATATATTTTAACACAATAGCAAAGCTTGGTTTTTTACATAAAAACTATTTAGATATTTTTTTTAAATAAAACATAATGAGTGGCCTGATAGTATTTGCGAAATAATAGAGCATATTTTACTTTAAACACAGTCCTTTCACTAAGTTCTATATGTGTATATTCATGAAATAGCTTAAAAGGCTAGCACACAATTAGTAGTTCCATTTACTAAATCTTTTTATTAGAAATTCTCATTTAAAATTTGGAAACGTTGTCTATTAATAGGCATTGATTTACAAAATCAAGTACCAGTTGTGAAACGTACTCATAAGTAAGCGAAGCTCACAGCATATGTACGTATCAACGAAACTTGTATCGTAAATATTAATGGACACTCAAGATATTTAATCCCCATTATGCGATTAACATTCGATAGGCTTATCTGTGTAAGCAAACGTAATTAAAACTTGCAAGTACCCTGTTAAGATTGTATACGATACATACAATTTGAGTACTAATAGTTTTAGCTTTGATCTTAGATTTCAAACCAAACATGTTATGCCATTATTCAGACCAGACAACTAGGATCTGAACTTAAAATAGGTACCTATGCTTCAAGGTATCAAGTACTGTTTTGTCATATTATTATTCGTAATAGTTTATCAGTTCATTTTTTTATACATTTCGAGCACTAACACACAACGCCATCTAGTCCCAAGCTAATCAGAGCCTGTGTTATGAGGACTAGACAATTGATATAAATACATATACCTGTAATAGTTTTTTTGTAAATACACACATATTATACATAGAAAACACCCAAACTCCGAAACAATTTGCAGATCATACAAACATTTGGTCCGACCCGGAAATCGAACCCGAGACCTCAAGCACAGCAGTTGCGTACGATACCAGTGCGCCAACGAGGCAGTCAAATTTAATAGTTATATAATATAACTAAATAATAATAATAAAAAGACATCTTATATTTTTTGGTAGAAAACTATTCAGATCTCTCCGGCTGATGGGAGAGCAGGGGCCAGGAGTGTATCCACGGAAAACAGTGACGTTCGGCCACGGACGCCATATTCTGGAGAGAACTACCCGGACTATATGATTTCAAGGTACCCTGAATAGATGCCACAACTTTCCAGCCCCATGAACAGACTATACATAATTACATACGACAGAATACTCCACAAACATCAAACTACTAATCCGCTAGCAATAAATTAGGAAATGTAGCAGATATCAGATATCATGGTCATTTCTCATGAGTAATAACCTCATCACTGTGACAATATATTACGTATATTAGTTTATGTTTACCAAACAATACGAATGGCAAACATATAGTTATGGAAATGAATGGTGACAGATGAAATAGTTTGCATAATTGGTTTATCGGAAACTTCTCTTGTCTCAAATGCCTTGTAATTTCATTCGAACTAATATATGTGAATGTGAGTTTATTTGTTGAGGGATCATTACAAAATTATTCACACACTGTGGCGGCACGCAGCCAGATATTATTTCCTTAATCAAATTATAAAACTGGTATAAGTATAAAACTGTATAAAAAGAACAAAAAAAGTTACAGACATAATTAAAAATTGTTTTTTTTAGAAAATGAGAAAGATTAAACTAGTTAGTTGGATTTTGTTCAGAGTCTTAATTGAAAAAAAATTGTATTGATCTAAGTCTCGACCTACTGGTGGTAGCGCCGCGCCGTCGGATATCATCTACGCATTACAGAGCTCCATACAGGGTTCCATTATCGCTGGGTGCAGACGTGGGATAGATAGAAAAGAAAAGAAAAGACAAATTAGGTAAAAGAATTTACTGTCATTTACGATGTAAGATAATTTAAGTCCGGACCATACGCTGCTTACTTTCAAAATGGCTACCTTAGGTCCAGACATCAGCGACGAGTCCATATTGATAGCTTTTCTTCCGGGTTGGATGTTTCACTATCAGGCTTTACAGAAGCTAGAGACGCTGCACTCGCCCTTCAAAACCTTGGGTGCTTATGGCGGTAGTAGCTCTGGTTCTGGGTGGGCCTAGATAAAACGGGGACCCTTTCAAAACTTCCGACCTTCAAT
Organism: Spilosoma lubricipeda; assembly: GCA_905220595.1. NCBI lineage: Eukaryota > Metazoa > Arthropoda > Insecta > Lepidoptera > Erebidae > Spilosoma > Spilosoma lubricipeda. Next base: position 7,844,406 of record HG992285.1, on the reverse strand, counting down.
TCTAGTCAGTTTAGTTCTCGTACCACCTCGCAATCAGAACAAGCAAAAACATTTGTATAAAACAAACAGTTAAGTTTACTTCACAAATATAACAAATATAACAATAAGAACAATACACTATTTTCCAGTAGGCGCTATTAATCATAACTAAATAAACACAAAACATCAGGGAAGGACACATTTATCACTATCAAAACCTGAAAGGAATAAACACACCAATACACAACAAAACGATCCCAAAATACTCAAGCGGATATCCCATAAATAATATTTAATAACATACTTGAACATTAAATACTCGTACATACGAGTACATACGAGTATTACCTAATAATATTTACCTTAATCATTTGAGAAATTGACTTAAATCGCTACATAAAAAGTATTTATAAATGTTTTTTCATAAAGTCAAGTAGCTTATGAAAAATATAAAAAAGTTAGTGAAAAAGTTACCCGCGGTTGTTTTTGTACCTTTATGACAACAACAACCCGTAACGCCACGAGTCGAATTTAATAAAAAAAAAAGCTTAAGTTACTCCTTATATATTATTAACTATATACCAGTTAAAGTCCCGTCAAAATCGATGCAACTGTTCCAGAGATTATCTGGAACAAACAGACAGACAGACAAAAAAAAAAATTTTGTGATAATATCCTTTATTTATTTTCTATTTGTGCAATGTTAAAAAAGTGCTTGCACATATTTTTCCTAAGTAGAAGTAGTAGTAAAGTTTTAATTGTTAACTTTTAATAGTGTCTAATCAAAAAAAGGTAATATTATTGGCCTTCTATATAAGTTTGTGTATTCCACCTTAGCGCCTAAACTACTAAACTGATTTTGATAAATAAGGTGTCAATATACACGTAATACGAGTAATAGTCCGGATGAAATAGTATCAAAAGTTTTTACGTAGCTGGGTTATATTAATTTTAAACATTTTTGTGTAGCTTGTTTAATGATAATTATCAAGCTTTCGGATTTCGATGAGAAATTGCAAAGTGTATTCAAATGTTATTTAGACTCTTTTAAAATATATCAGTAGTATCCGTTTCCAACCTAATAATTTTGGTTGAGTTCCATAAGGTTAAAATAATTAACCTAATGTGAAGCGCCACTTTTAATTTAAAATCATCGTTTGAACTTTTAACTCCAAACTTTGTGAGTTCAACATCAGATATACTTTATTTCAGCCATTGAAACTACCCTTCAACATTTGTATTTACTTTTCACTATTCAGAAGTTCCATGAAAACATTTTCGTTGGCTATTCAACTTGTATCCTCATACATGGCTTTTTATCTTCAATGCTTCAAGCGTTTTTGTTGGGTTGCCTCGCTCGCTGAAAATACCAATGCATATGAAATGATTTATGTTCTCAATGTAGCAGTGTTGCAATAACGTTGAGTTGCATATCTATTTCTACGGTCACATTAATTACAACATAGAAACTAATGTTAAAGGGCTTTTTAATTGGCTTTTCACGCACTTTTTTTGAAGCCGTTCTTGAAATAGGTTATTTCAAGAGATTTATATGAAATGTTTTTTAAAAATAAGAAATTTAGGAACTCGTTTTCTATTTGTTTAGCATTTTTGTTATTATTGCATAAAAAGAACCATCTTAGATTAAATCAAAGATGTGGAAATTACAGTGAAACTTCAGAAACATCTATTAGAAGCTTAGTGTCTAAACATTGCTAGTTATATTAGTAGATAATTTTAGGCTAAGAATCCCAGTTAAGGTACATATGGAACAACAAGGTCCAAACAAAAACATTTGGAACCTTCTATAAAAATAAATGATTTCAATTTTCCTCGCGTGTTCCAGTAAAAACATTAGTGATCGTTGAAGCGTGAAATTTCCTTTTTACATGCGTTCCCACGCGAATGAAATACATAAAAACTATATAGATTACTAGAACTACGAGAACTACATATTTATGTTAAATACATAAATATAGTATAACTAGCTGTGGCCCGCGGTTTTGCTCGCGTGGCAGTTAAAAACATGTATTGAATTAAAACTGTGTAAAAGTATATATAATAAATAATAAATAAATAAATAGTAAATATTTCGGACATCTAACACACAACGCCATCTAGTCCCAAGCTAAGCAGAGCTTGTGTTATGGGTACTAGACAACTGATACAAATACATATATACTTTTTTTTTGTAAATACATACATATTATACATAGAAAACACCCAAACTCCGAAACAAATATTTGTAGATCATATAAACATTTGGTCCGACCCGGGAATCGAACTCGAGACCTCATGGCCTGCAGTCGCACACGCCAACCGCGAGACCAACGAGGCAGTCAAAATGAATAATATATTCATGTTATTAAACGTTTTTATTTGTTTTTGATCAATAGCCTATTTAAAAGAACTTTCTAATAAACATTTGACCCATATTTTAACCCCTTTAGGAACAGAATTCCCATAAATGTTATTCATCTATTTGTAATCAGAAACATAAAGCCGAAAGTTTTTAGGCAGCTAAAATAAAAAATGATGGCCTTCCAAACTAACCTACATTTGAAATGTCAATGCCTATTTCTCCCCTTAGGAGTAGAATATCCAGAAACGCGTAAATACGTTTTTAATTAGTAGTCCAAAGATAATATTTCAAGTTTCTAACTTAAAAGATTACGGATTTCCATGCAATCTTTCAATCCATATATCACCCCCTCAGGGGTAGAATGTCCAGAAACGTTTAAATACGTATCTCATCATCATCAGCCTATAACATTTTTGAATGACCAAGTAACAGTTTTAATACATGAACAAAAACGCTATGTAGTTGTATTTAAATCAATTTAACTGCAAATTGGAATTTGATTGGATGGACCAACCGTGGTTGCCTCAATTTTTGGACTATTGGGAACCGTCAGTGTATTGGGAACGTATCACTTGGACTTTCATCAATCTGAGTTTGAACATCATTTTAAATACATTTTGCAATTTAAAACAGATATGACAAATTCTTTATAATAATAATAATAATAATAATAAATCGCTTTATTGTACACCAGATAACTTAGTACATAACTAAAAACTAGGTAGGTCGGTAGTACAACTGGCGGCCTTATTGCTCAATCAATAGGCAATATCTTCCAGGCAACCGTGGGATGGAAATAATTTATGTTATTGGGCAGACGTAGAGTGTAGTGTCTGGTGCATTACACAGTTAAACTAGTGGACTTGTAAAAGGAAAATAAAGCAGTATAAATATACTATATTAATGACAATATTATATGAAATTCAGGTGACACAGATACATATTACATAATAAGCGAGATTTATAGATATAATACACAACCTGGTATTCAAGACTGTGACTCAATTGATTGATTGTTGTCTCCTAGGTAATATTCCTTTACCAATCGCTTAAAAGCAGTTAGAGTTTTTGCACGCCTAATTGCGACTGGTAGGGCATTCCACAATCGTACCGCTTGTACAGAGAAGGACTGGTCGAGGAATTTGGTTGAGTGTGCAGGCATTTTTAATTTCAGATTTTCTGACGATCTCAACAGTTTGGAATGTGAGTCATGAAGAAAGGTAAAACGCAATTTAAGGTAACGTGGAGTAAAAGGATTGAACAGAATGTTATTTAGAAGAGAAAGAATATGAGCATTCCGGCGAAGGCGGATGGGTAACCACTTAAGCTGTTTACGATATTCGGAAACGTGATCATATTTGCGTAATCCAAATATGAATCTTATACATAGGTTTTGGAGTCTTTCAAGCTTATTCAGTTGGTCTTCGGTGAGATCTAGATAGCTGACATCAGCATAATCGAGGATGGGGAAAAGAAGGGATTGTGTAAGAGCAATCTTGGTTGACGTAGGAAGAAGATTGCGTAGTCTGCGCAAAGACCCTGCAGCAGCAAACATTTTACGACTCAGCTCTTGTAGCTGTGGGCCCCAGGATAAGGTACTGTCTATATATATCCCCAAGTTCTTCACCTTGTCGCTGAACGGAATAGGTATTTTATTGCAAGTAATTTGAGGCACGTTTGTCCAGTTAATTTTGGTGGCCATCCATCTTTATTTCATTTTTAACCATCACAGAACTCATGTACATACCACCTTCATAAAAAGACAGCCCATCTACCTCCGCCCTAAGGCGTACAACAAAGTTTGTCAATTACTAATACCCATATTATTAAGTTATCAACGAGACAAGTAAAGCGACTAGTCACAGAATGGCTGCTGAATCCATCTTACGATGAAACGGAACTGATTCTTCCAAGTCACAGGCAACAACGGCAAAACATAACACACTCACAAACACACACGCATACACTGACACACACGCACACTCGCATCCACCCACATTTACACACAAAAACACTCTCAACCACAGATGAATGAACACAGTTACCACATACAATTAAAGAGGTATTATTATTTTAACCACATTTTTTTTATATTAGTTTTTATTTGATTGTTCTGAAATTGTATTAATTTTATATTATATTCTATTTCAACTAAATTACATACCTAAAACATATATTTTATATAAATATTCTATAAGTCACTGTCCTTCTCAAAGTGATGATATGATTAATAATTTGTGGCGACTTCTTTATATAGCGCAACAAAGGTGTAGCATGTGTTGATGCACTATATGCGAAACAGTAACTACTAATCATGGATCGCGATTAGCATATGCAGAACTTCCGAACCGGCCCGCCAGGTATGATAACCTCACCTGGTCAGAGGATCCTCCCTTTGTTTTAAAGGGACTTGAGACACGTTCTTCCATAAATTTCTCGTTAGCGACAGCTTTATATAATAATAATACTAAACTGCTTATAATGCTATTTTGATCGATCTACTGTTTATTACAAGAAAAAAATTGAAAAGTTCGCATTACATTTCAATTCAATTTCATTTTGTAACATTTCTTAATTGAAAACGTTTTTACAACTACTACAAAACTATTATAATATATATATATATATATATATATTGTTGGTAAAAATATATATAAACTATGTTTTGTCTCTGTAGACTAAAACATAGATTACTACTACTATAGTGTATCCAATCATTTATTTAACTTTTGACAGCTCTAATACTTAATCAAATAGTGATACCCTGACCCGTTACCGATTCGATTTCTTTTATCGATCGATTTTGTACATGAAGAAGTTTTAATCGATTTAACACACTCATTATTTTACCGATAATTTCGTAATTTTATCGATTATTAAACCGCAACACCGGACGCGTAGCGGACATTTTGTAGTTAGTCATAATTCACATTTTCATACGTCGAGTTGAGTATTTTTATTCCTCCGTATTGATTTATTTGTGAATTCTCACGTTTGGTTGAGTTGAGCGTATCGTCCCTCCCTTCGTTACTGTCAAAATGCCAAAAATTAAGGTGCTCAAAGGACAAACAAGAGAGTTTGTCTTGCGACTTCGTGAATACTTTGAAAAGGAGAGCTGTAATAATGGGCCTCTTATATCAGTGACTCAAGTTTAGAGACCGTGTGATTTGATATAAAATATAATCACAATAATGTTATTGTATGTTTTATTAATATAATCGATAATCGATTTATTTCAAACCCGTTTTTATAGTCTGTGGTCATTCATTATGAATGACACATCTCTAAGTGGGCGGAGCCCGTCCATGAAGTACAGTATTCCCTCTAGTACATTGATCAAAAATTATTACAAAACTTTATGTGCGTGATCTGTCAAAAGTTAAATAAACGATTGGACGCACTATAGGTTATCTGTGCCTCCACCCTTTTTTCTGTACTAAGATGGCTGACTGGAACATTGTATTGTAAGACTGCGCTTATTCTATAGAAGCAAACTATATATCATTAAAGCACTAGTGTCTCTTTTCGTAACATATATATATTTATATTATAAATACGACAGAAATATGTAAACCGAGGGTATTCGCTACGTTAATACTCGCAAAGTTATTAACATTAACGTTTCCACTCGAAGAGAATCCAAGAAAGTTTTCACATTACAAAACGATAAACATTTTAATTATTGGATAAACCATTCACAAATAAATCGTTTCTGTACTTATGTATAAATTCGAGAATGTTATGACATTAAGAGGCTGCCTGTGACCACGGCCAATGCAACCTCGTCGGAACGACAGGCAAATCAGAGGTAAGTAATACCTTTTAATAAGTGATAGCGTTAATTCCCGTAAAAATAATGGTTAATATATCATGGAACGCGAAAGTTTAGTTACTATGTTATGACATTTATAGAACTTCGAATGTTGTTGTGCAACTGAAGAACGTTTAGTAAGGTCAGATGGGAACTGAACCGCGGTCGGCTTAATTTCCGAAGGGAAACCCAGTTACTTCCCATAGGGTTGGCGAAATCCTAGTATGATTATAGTTCTATGAACCTTGTGTTTTTCCGTATTTAAATTAGTAGAACACTTTAGTAAATATAGTTTATTACTGTTACTTATATTTCGTTTGAATTATTACGCTTAACTCATTTAACGTCGTTTCTACGTTGTTAAATTAGTTGAGCGTTGTTAAGAACTCGAAAGTTTCGTATGAAACGCTGATTTAATGTGGGGATAGAAATAAACTTTAGTGAAAGTACTATATAAAAAAACGGCACGTTGAACCGATAACTTTCGGAAATTGGCTGCCAGCTGGATGCGGACTGTCCTAGACCAAAATAGATGGTTCTCGTTAGAGGAGGTTTTTGCTCAGCAGTGGACAGCAATAGGCTAGAGAAGAATTCCACTAATCATCTTATGGCTGTGTTAATGTTTCTCAATAATCAATATCAATCTTTTCGATCAAGCAAAATGGATAAACGCAAACAGTATTATTTATATTTTACGTTTAAAATTTAAAATTTAGTTCGCTCTTTCTGTTATATTTTTTTTTATGGTGGCATATTTGTTTGTTGACAAAGTTAACTGAAATAAGCGATAAAAACTAAAGTGTAATAAAAATTAGAACGCAGCAAATTCGATTCAAACTAGTTTTGTAAACTAAATAAAATGGAATTGACAACTCAGCATTTACATAAACTTGAAATAATAGTGGTGCAATGTATAATCTAGATATAAATAACTATCCTTGTTTATTAACCAGTCTATTTATTTGTTAATTTATTTTCTTTCATCAAAATGCCCATGAGCGATTAGTGACGTATTATAAGAGAAGTCTTTGTCCAGCAATGGACTGGGATAGGCTGCTGATGACGGTAACCATGATGATTTATTTACAAAACAAATTAAATTAACTAAGTAATTATTATATTTAATAAAAAAACAGAAGCCTTTGACTTTAAATAGTAGGATTAATACATGAATTATAATTTGCAACCCAAACGACAACAGTCTTATTTTTTTTATGAAATCAAAAAATCGGTTGGTATCCCATATGCTACATAGATGTTTTTCCTTGCTTTAAAGTGAATCACTACTTAATTGTGAATAGTATACTGAATAATTAGATGCTGACTAATAAAGAGTGTCTGAAGTACAAAAACCTTTAATATTTTACAAATGCTGAAGCTTGTCTTTGTAGTTAATTACAAAAGGAAACTATTAATCTGTTTGACCAAAGTACAACAGTTTAATTGAATACAGCCCGATGTTTATTAATGTACATAACTATTGTTTAAATGGTTTTAAACTACGTAGATGGAACTAAATATGTTTGATACGACTGAGTTAAATATAAAACAAAGTGGGAACTAGTATAAAGCGAGCAAATAATCCGATTTGTGAAACAAAATTAACTAAGAGGCTTTATTTACTAAACAATTGTGCGGTTTTACTGATAAAAAAACAGGTTTATATTTTTACACATGAGTATGTCAAAGTTACTACTCTGATTCCTGATAGAAAGCATCAGTAGAATCCAATATAAGTCGGCACCATACTTATTGCGAATGCAGACAGTGCAACAATGCAGAATGATGACTCACACTTTGGCGGCCTATTGATATGCTTCTTCATCATTGGCCTCCGCTCCGGTTCAAGGCTTTAATAAATAAATCAAAAAAATAAATATTTCGGATATCTAGCACACAACGCCATCTAGTCCCAAGCTAAGCAGAGCTTGTGTTATGGTACTAGACAACTGATTTAAACACATTAATACAATATTACAATATATATTTTTGTAAATACGTACATAACATGCATAGAAAACACCCAAACTCAGAAACAAATATTTGCAGATCATACAAACATTTGGAAGAACTGGACCAAATGTATAACTTAAAGTTGACGTTTGTCACAGATACGTTAGCGCTATTTTCATAATAATAAAATTTACGTTGTTTTGGCTTACACGTACTTTTATTTGTATAAAATCTTGAAATTTGATAGACCAAATTTTAAATAGATAGACGAAATAAATACTGTTTTAGAGATAGATCTCTAGAATAGTATTTATTTCGGGATAAAGATAATATCTGTTCTTTTACCAAAGTTAACACACATATTTAACATGAATTAATAGTTAAGGCCTGATAAACCTATATTTATTACTAAGAACGACCTTATAAATATAATATGACTTATATGTCTATTCAATTTATAAAAAAAAAAACAAGTTTTGTTGTCAACCCTGAGTAACTCTTTAGGTGTTCACTCTCTGACACATTGAAATCACTGATGCAGCAAATGAAACTGTCATGGTTCTATATGATCCTTGTGAGCTGAAATCGAATTCTCCAGTATTTGTAGCACACGTCATGAAACAGGATATCAAAAAATAACATTGTGACAATAATCTGACTTAATGCCACTGATATTCCGACAGAAAATGAGCCTCACGTATTTAATATCGAGACTTCTCAATTTTACTTAAAACCTGTACACTATGAAAAGGAAAAGCAATAAAACATTTTTCGTACAATTCCAAGAATGGCGTATAAAGAATCCACTTTAAATATCAGTAGCTGACTAGAGGTCAGACGTCACCGTAGAAAAAGCTCGGCGCGAAATAATTTCACCCGTCTCGCCTCACTTGACCTCACTCAAGTCGATAGTGCTCGTTGACGGACCTCCCCATTCCCCCGATGTACACCATAAATAAATAAGTGTCTACCCCAAGAACACTTAGAGCTGTTGTGGTTTATAACTCGTTCTCGGGTTTGCTATAAACTTTGTTACGATGCTGTCACAGTTACATCGACTCAACTATTTCAAAGCAATAACATCTGGGAGGTGCTTGGTTGCTTTTATTTTTAGATTATTGAAGTTAAGTCTCTCAATACTTTACTGCAGACTAACAGCCAAATATTACTTTATCAAATGCAAGCTCACTTAATGTAATGAACTCTTAATTTTTAAGGCAACTAACTAAATTGAATTGAAACTGGCAACAAATAAGATTTTACTATAGTAAAATAGCAATTAAATAAAATAAATGTTTATTAAACACAGACTAATGGCTCCTGTACATCATGGGCTAGCGCTGGCCCAGCGAGATGGCCATGCGATGGTTGAGACGCCACAGATTATATTAACAATTTTTTCCCTACTTTTGTTGATACTTTGATTACTAAAAAGCAAAAAAATACTTTATTGAGTTAATAAACTTGGTTATAATCACCCTGAGTATCGGTAACTATTTAGGTTGAATTTGTATTTTAGTTTTCATCTGGATTATATTATACATTTGAACATAAACAAAAATAGCGTACCAAGATGTTACGAATAGTAGACAACATTATTTACCACTTTTACATATAAAAAATATGTTATTACTCTATTTATTAATGAAAAAATCTATATATTGTCTTATATATGAAGCAGAAAACAACATAAATTGCCCGTAATAACATTTGCATGTTTAAGCAGTTTGTTATGTGTGTGACAAAAACGTCAAAATCTCAATCTTATGATACGTTTCATCTTTCAATCATATTCATAAAATTTTGTCAGACGGACTAAATTTTATACTACATAGACTACAAAGACTAAAGTAAGTGGTACTCATGCAAATATTCAAGTTGTATAGCCAGCATTTTGAAATGCAAACAACACTAATGAATGTATCAAGGTAGTAGAGCCACGCTGAATTCAGCACGAACGGGCCGGCTCGACCGGGGCGGTACTACCCTCGCACAGAAAATCAGCGTAAAATGACAGCAATCATGCTGTCGTATTTCGTTGGTGATTGCGAGACCGGAGGCCCAATGATGCAGAAGCATCACTAGCCTGCCATGTTGTGGTTTACCATGTTGCATTGTTGCATTGTCTGCATTATCAGTATGGTGACCACCACTCTTGGATTCTGCTTATGCAGTCCATCAGGTAGAGTAGAGTCATTTTGGCAGGGCCAAACATAAAAAAAAAGTGTATTGTATAACTAGTTTTTTTTAATACGTAAATAAATCGTAAACCGCAATTTGCCTTTCATTCAATCAATTGAAATATAAAAATTAAAAAATCATTTAATTTCATAAACATAAACCTTATGCGTAAACCGTGAACCATGTTTAGGGGTATGGAATGCTTAATTGGCGAGTCCGACTTGCACTTGGCCGCTTTTTAGTAATTAGAACTATCCAATGAAGAAAGTTTCGCAGTATCTGTACTAAGTTAAATAAATGTACCTAGCTAGATGATTTTGTGACATTCGGATTAGACAATAATACCTAAAGTTTAATAATAGATAATGTTTCGGACATCTGACGCACAAACGCCAACGCCAAACTAAGCAAAGCTTGTACTAATACTTTATCTTACTTGAAATAAGAACTCCCTCGGCACTAGTTTACAGCTTATCAAATTTATTGGCGACCTCAGCTTTTATAAGGTCCTAAAAGATTTTCATTGAATTCATATCTTAAAAGTACTATGGAGTATCATTACAGTTCATGTTTAATGTTATTGTTCCACTAAGGACATAAAAAAAATATAGAGCCCTTTGAACATCAAACGTACATTAACACGATATTTCGAGTGTATTTAAGTATGAATTCAAAGTTTATTGTATAGTCACGTCATTATATTTAGGAATCTTCGTTTTGTGTTATTATTGACCGAACGAGTCCTTAATCGAAAGACACAGGGGAACCGTATAACTCACGAATTGTTAGCCACAGCCATATAGTTTTTATGCAAATGTGGATTCCAAGAACACATCCTGGTAGAAGAAAACTAAGTACATAGGTTGAGTCTCTCTTTCCTGTACTAATTTTCCTTAAGCAAAGGACATTTTGCTACTTTTGCGTTTTATACATATATGTATATATTTATAAAGACAATATATATCACGTGGAACACGAATGATAAAAATAACATTGAATAAATTACTCGGATGATTTAACATTACCGTCGCATAAATACGCTGACTAAGTATAATAGTTTATATTTGGACAGCCTTTATAAAGTAAACATTGCAACGATATCAACCGTAAAACATTGCTGGAAATAGCCCAGAATTTACGCCAACAAGAATAAACATGAATCAACATTGAATGGAAATATATACGCAGCGGAAAAGTTTTAAAATAATTAATTCTCTTTGTCATTTTACGATAAATTATATTGTTGTTGAATACTACATAATTTCAGTAGAGAAAATCTGCGTAAGCCGCTTTCAATAAATGGTAGAACCTAGGCTTCTTATACAAATTACATCAATAACTTAAATCAGTTTTTTTTCTTCAAATATTGAATATTCATTTTTCCGTTGCAGGACTGTTCATCCTAAGGTTTTCTTACTAACAGAATCCACTTGGTGTTGTATACAACTGTTCGCCGTTCATGAGTTTAATATTTTTTTAATCTTAGAAACAAATATAAACTGCAGAACCTACGTAATAAATAATAGGTTCAGAGCACAAGCAAGGCGGAATTAATTCCTGACATGATTACCGGGCACTATTTGCCGATGGAATTACCTTGAATTTTTTATTACATTCAACCATCTAATTATAGTTAGGGACCGGTTTACTATAAAAGCTGTCATTTCCTGTAAAATAGAGACAAACAAAATATTCTTACTTAGTCCTAAAATTTCTTTTCTTGTTAGATAATTTTACTATAACTGTATTACAATCATACTATTGGAGAACACTGTTATTTGACTGTATTTAATTCATTCGTCGCTTTTGATTATAGAATAGACTGTGCGAAATGTTTTAAATATAAGTAATAAATTCGAGTTATTTGTTTCTATCTCATAGTGATATATGGGATTCTCGCTGAAATTTGTTAAGAACTTAAGTTAAACTTTTTATACTATTTTTAAAGCGCTTTTATTAGCATCATTAGTGAGTAATCAAGAAACTTAGTAACCAATTATTTAAAGTAAAATTTACTTCAAGCTCTCGTATCGGAACGCTACCTTATGTTTCCATATTTAAAGTTTGAATGATATTATACTATAGTAGATACTGGTACTATAGTACAGTACTCTCGAAATCTTGGGTTTTTGATGCGTACCTGTAAACCCTTTAGGAACTGTCAAAGTTTGAAAATTGTGTATTATGCCTACGTTCGCAGTGTTCTTGAATATTGCTGTCCTATTTGGACACCGCAGTACTATGTTTACGTTGCGAGAATTGAAAGTCTACAGAAGAGGTTCATAAAGTTCCTTAACTTTAAATGCCGGAAGCGACATGTTTCGTACATCGTTGACAGTAAGCATTATCATCTGCTTTCTCTGGAGGATAGACGTATTATGTTGGATATGTTGTTATTGTTCGACATTTTGCGTGGTGGGCTGGACAGTTTTAACCTTCTTTCAGCTATACAATTTTGCACACAAAAATCACGGACCAGACATACTCACCTTTTTAATGTGCCTTTTCATCGCACGAATTATGGCAAAAATGCTGTTATGACGCGACTGCTTCGTACCTACAATGAGAAGTTCGAAGATATTGACATATTTCACTTGTCCAAGAAATCCTTTCGCGATAGAATCGTAAGAGTACTCACCAGTAATTAATTAATTTGTTAAATCTTTGTATATTTTATATTTGCATTTTTTGTGGTTCCTACATTGTTTTATATTTTATTTTCTTTTCTTATATTTAAATTGTTAAATTCGTAATGTTTTTAATTATATACTGATGTCTAGTTCCTGTATACATGATGTGAAACTCTCTAATTGGCTTTAGAATCTTTATTACATGGAACTATGTCATGTTTGTAGTGTATTAATATTATGATTGTAGGTACATAGAAATAGTTCAGCAGTTTATATGATGTACAGACACCGCCCGCATTCCGGAATAAACTGTGCCCTCGTACATACGTGTATTTCTTCCAACCTGCTACCGATACTATATTGGCGACGAGGATAATCACGTATTTATTACTAAGTACGCGTGTTAGTGCGTTTAGTGGCTAAAATGTCAATCGGTAAAGTTGTGGAGTTTAATGTGCGGTCGGGTGTGTGGAGTTCGTACAAAGACAGACTAGACATGTATTTCAAGGTCAACAAGATAACGGACGATTTAAAATTGCCAACACTAATCGCTTCAATGGGTGACGAAGCGTACGAGCTGCTGGTTAATTTAACTAGCCCGAGGAAGCCGTCGAAGTTAACCTACAAGGATGCATGCGAATTGTTGCATCAACATTTGCAACCGACGCCATCTTCCCTGGCAGAAAGATATCGATTTCGGCAGAAGAGGCAGGATAGCGGGGAAGACATATCAGCGTTCGTGGCAGAGTTAAAAAGGTTGTCGCGCGACTGCAAGTTCGGAAACACGTTAAACGAGAATTTACGGGATCAATTTATATGCGGCCTCAAGAGTGACGTCATTAGGCAACGTTTATTTGCAGAGGATGACGCAATAACTTTTACGGAAGCAGTTAAGTTAGCACACTCGTTGGAGGCAGCGGAGCGAGATGCTGCGGTTGTGGAAGGATCAAGCAGCACAGAGACGGTACATATTATAAAAAGATCCGCGGGGCGCGCAGGACGGGCGCGCGGCCGAGCGTGCGGACTAGCGAGACCGGCAGCGGCGGCGGCACACAGCTACGATGTTGCGCAGCGAGGCACGAGCGGAGCGGGCTCAGCGCCTTCGGGGGCGAAAACGGAAGGAGCACAGAGGTGCTGTTGTAAGGCGTGTGGGGCTACCAACCACACCTACGTGGAGTGTAGATTTAAACGGTACGTTTGTAGCCGATGCCAGCAGCCCGGACATTTGCGACGTATGTGCCCTGAGAGGTATGATCAGAGGTCACGGGCCAGTGGGGCATATTACTGCAGAGCGGACCCTAACACAGACGGCAGGGCACCAGTCGTGGATTGCGAACAAGACTTCGAGGAGGATCTGAACTTGTTATCACTGAACAATTACAAAGCAGTAAGTTTGCCAATTATTGTTGAAAATTGTTTAGTGAATATGGAAATAGACACCGGCACCGCAATATCTTGTATAAGTAAAAGTACATATTATAATAACTTTTCAAATCTATGTATAGAGAAAGATGACACTGTGCTGAAATTTTATGACGGTTCAAAAATAAAACCGTTAGGCATAATTAGACCTACCGTCCGTTATGGAAAGATAAGAAAACAATTAGAGTTATTTGTAATCGATAGGGGTACGACTTCGTTACTAGGTAGACAGTGGCTAGCGGAGTTGCAGATTGTAATACCTAAATTTAATTGTCATTCGATTAAAGAAGTGGGATTAAACTTACATTCCGATAAAGAAATATGTAATTTACTCAACAGACATAAGGAGATATTTAGTGGCGGACTGGGTCGGTACACGGGCGGCAGGGCGACGCTGCGGGTTCGCGCGGACGCCGCGCCGGTGTTCCACCGCGCGCGCCCTCTGCCGTACGCGCTGCGCGAACGCGTCGACGCTGAGCTGGACCGTATGCTGCGCGACGGAGTCATCGAGCCGGTGGACTGCTCAGACTGGGCCTCGCCGCTCGTGCCGGTTATGAAGGCGGATGGTACGTTACGTATTTGTGCGGACTATAAGGCGACTCTTAATCCGGTTTTGTTGGTCGATCGTTACCCACTTCCTAAGATTGAGGATGTACTAGTAGGGTTAAATGGGGCTAAGTTTTACAGTAAAATTGATCTATCACAAGCTTACAATCAGGTCGAATTAGACGAATCTCGTAAATATACCGTGATTAATACACATAAAGGGTTATTTCGTTACAATAGGCTAGTATACGGATTAGCATCGAGTGTCGGAATTTTTCAACGCATAATGACACAAATGTTGCAAGGTATACCAAACATACAGGTATTCTTGGATGACGTCATTATTGGGGGGTCCACTAGGATTGAGCATTTGAGGGCGCTCACGGCGGTATTTCAACGGCTGTCTGACAACGGGTTGAAACTTAAACAAAGTAAATGTGTCTTCCTAGTGGATGAGGTTACATATTTAGGTTATGTGGTATCTAAAGAAGGGATTAGGGCGGATAAGACCAAAATCCAGCCGATTTTAAAATTACCTCCGCCTCAAAATGTCTCAGAGTTAAGGTCATTTTTGGGGATGGTGACGTTTTAGGCTAAGTTCGTTAAAAATTTTAGTGCCTTGTTAAACCCGTTACTTAGATTGTTGCGTAAGGGGGTAGATTGGGTTTGGGACACACAGTGCGAGCGCGCTTTCATCGAAGTAAAAAGGAAGTTAACAGGGGCGGAGGTTTTAGCACATTACGATCCGAAAAAGACAGTGATCGTGACGTGTGACGCGAGCCCATGGGGAGTGGGCGCGGTGCTGGCGCAGCCGGGCGCCGGCGGCGAGCGCCCGGTCGCGTATGCGTCGCGCACACTCACTGTCGCGGAGAAAAACTATTCGCAGATACATCGCGAAGCATTAGTTATTATATTCGCAGTTAGGAAATTCCACCAATATTTATATGGCCTTAAATTCATACTGCGTACGGATCATAAACCTTTAGTTTCAATCTTGGGACCTAATACAGGCATACCCACGATGACCGCTAGTAGGATGCAACGTTGGGCGGTCATACTATCAGCTTACGATTATGACATAGAGTACATTAAGACCTCGGATAATCAGGCGGATGGGCTGTCTAGGTTACCAGCAGAGACAGAGGAGGTTTCAGGAGAGGGAGAGCCAATCCCAGAGCAGACCTTTTTACATTTTGCGCAGGATGCTCTGTTATTAAATTACAATGAAATCAAAAAGCAAACGGTTAGGGATCCTAATTTAGTTAGAGTGTTAAATTTTGTACGAGACGGTTGGCCAGAAGTTTGTGACCCTGAAGGATTGAAACCCTACTATAATAGGAAGTTAGAACTTTATGAGGAATTAGGGTGCGTGATGTGGGGTCATAGAGTAGTAATACCGGAGGCATGTCGTGAAAAGGTTCTTAAAATAATACACGAGCCTCATATGGGCATTGTAAAATCAAAAGCTTTAGCTCGTAGCTATGTATGGTGGCCCGGTATCGACGAGGCGGTGGAGAGACAATGTCGCGCTTGCACCGTGTGCGCGGCGCATGCGGACGCGCCACCGCGCGCTTCGCCGCGGGTTTGGCCCTGGCCTAGCCGGCCATGGTCGCGCTTGCACATAGATTTCATGGGGCCAATAGCGGGGAAGCTGTTTTTGATAGTCGTAGACGCTATGTCCAAGTGGCTGGAAGTATTTCCGGTCCTGAGTACTGCCGCAAGTAGCACGATAGCTAAGCTAAGTGAACTGTGGGGCCGGTTCGGTATTCCTAGGCAGATAGTGTCCGATAATGGCCCACCGTTCACCAGTAGGGAATTTGCACAATTCGTAAAAGGGGATGGAATCGAACACATTTTTACTGCTCCATATCATCCTGCCTCAAACGGAGCAGCGGAAAATGCTGTTAGAACGGTAAAGAAGGTCATAAAAAAAGCTCTAATGGAACAGGAGAACATAGGATTTGTTTTAAATCGGTTCTTACTTTATTATCGCAACACCGAACATACCTCAACGGGGGAAAGTCCATCGATGTTGCTTATGAACAGACGACTTCGGACTCGATTGGACATTTTAAAACCAGATAGGGAACGTAGAATTTGTCAAGTGCAGCAACGCCAGGTAGATAACGCAGGGGGGAGTGAGAGGCAAATCTGTATAGGGGAGGAGGTTTGGTATCGTCAACATTTAAAAGCTGAAAAGTGGGCTCCGGGTACAGTAGTGAGTGCTACAGGGTCTAGGGATTTCCAAATACTAGATAGGAGTGGTAACGAGGTACATAGACATATCGATCAACTTAAACGTAAGTCGAAGGGGTCGCTTGTAGTCCCTACAATCGTACGGCAGTCACTATCGGGTGCGGGGAGCCCCGAGAGCCCGGATAAGAGTTCTGGGAGAGAAGGGAATAGTCAGGTTAACGTAACGGGTGCAAAGACGCCAGAGGAACAGCAGCTTAACAGAGATCCTCCGACACCTGGAGGTGAACCTACCGCGAGTCAGAGTGATGAATTCATGACACCGCCCTCCGCGCTTGTACCGCCCCAGTCGCGCCCTATACGCAAGTGTAGGCTCAATAAAAACAATAATTATAAGTTACCTTAAGTTTTATGTGTGTTAATGTATTGTTAATAAATTGTTATTCTGTAATTGTTATAAGTGTAATTTAAGTGTGGAGAGATGTAGTGTATTAATATTATGATTGTAGGTACATAGAAATAGTTCAGCAGTTTATATGATGTACAGACACCGCCCGCATTCCGGAATAAACTGTGCCCTCGTACATACGTGTATTTCTTCCAACCTGCTACCGATACTATAATGTTTACTGTAAGAAAGCTGTTGAGTTTCCTTTTAATAAATAAATAAAATAAATACTATAGTAGATCAGCTCAGAATTATCAGATGTAGGTAATTGATTCAGGTGGTAAATAGTAGAATTTACAGTTCTCTCTCTCTCTCAAGAAACTTAATCAGCTTTATTTCATGTTTTACGTTAGTAAAAACACGTACAAAGTTTAGAATTGGCACGATCAATGTAAGATAGAAGTATTCTACAAAGTTTAGTGCGTGACCAGCGCTTTCTGACTTGCAAGTTCGGCACCAATTCAATTCTAAACGTTGCACTTTGTGAACATTGAATGCAAGCGTAAGTCAAACTTTTCTTAGGAAATTTTGTTATTTCAAAGACATTGCCAGAAATCATAAATTTATTTAATGAAGTTAGGGATTTCAATGAGAGAATTTGCGTGTTAATTGGTTTTCGTCAATGGCATGATATGGCGTGAGTATATAGAAAAAACATTTTATTTGTGGTTAGATTTTATATATTTGTCATCAGATTTCATATAAGAAAATTTAAGTGAGACTTGTGACAGCACTAAAACATTATGTTTTCCTAGCCTAAACGAAGACCAACTAACTACGTAGAAAATATTATAGTGCACAAGTGTGTGCGCAAAAACAGGTGCACACTCTGATCCCTCTCTCTCATAATTCGATGGGCCGGTTAACCGACACGTTTGGGGAGAGATCAGGCGCAGGACCGACAGCTTTATGTGACGTACGTTACTTTACGTCTCTGAGGAAGGGGGTTCGGACCCCACCTTCCAAACTTCGAGCTGTTATTAGTATTTCTAGAATCAGAAAACCTCAATAACACTTTTGCCCAGACCCGGGATTCGAAACCAGAGACCTCTTGATCAGCAGTCGCATACGTCAACCGCTAGACCAACGAGGCAGTTAACTCTCTCTCACTAAAACACGACATCAATCATACCGTTCCTATCTAAAATTGATCGGTCTTTTAAGTAATCACAAAGAGAGCAATTGAGTACTAAACGCGACTGAATGCATTCTCTTTGGCATTCATCCTTTCACATTCAGCGTTGATAGCTGTCATAGGCAAACGTATTCACTAACAGTGCAGACAATTAAATTGTCATGAATATCGATCATAGAATTTCGATAAACGATATTTTAATTCTGTTTTTTTTTGAAAGACGGCCCGCCATTATACATCACTTATACATCTGTTATATTTTTTATCATTAATTTCATCACGACGAAGACTTGAATACTCGAAAACTTGAGATTTTGACTTTAAAGACTTGACATTGGCAGAATTAAATGATCCAACTGGTTGCTAGCTCATCAAAATAAGAAGAAGAAATTTTTATTTAAAGCTTCACAAAGTACATAAAATATGTACATTCGCTCAGTTAAATTAGCAAAGAAATTAATCGAAAGAGTATGTCCCTAGCTTATTGACTGACAATAAAATTAAATTTCAAAAACAGGAAGATATAAAAATATATAATAAAAATGTTTTCTATTGTATTTTTTTCATGGAAAGGCCGGCAAACGAGCAGACGTATCGCCTGATGGTAAGCGATTACCACCGCCCATGGAAACCTGCAAACACCACGGGCGTCACAAGTGCGTTGCCGGCCTTTGGAGGATAGGGAGGGGAGATAGGGGAAGGGGGTTTGGGTTATGGGCCTCTGGTATCTTCACTCACTCGGTGAAACACAGCGCAAGCACTATTTCACACCGGTTTTCTGTGAGTACATGTAATAGTAAGAGAGCTACTGAACCCTCCGAGTAACGGTATATCTGTAACGCTAGAAATTATAGTAGTGATGAATCATAGCATGCTAAGTATAGTAACCATCGCCTGGCAGGCCTTAGCCCTGCACTTCAGCGACCAATATATTTTTGAAAGTGTAAAAGAAATGAGAAAAATTAACTTGTTCTTTAAGCAATATTTTTTACACGATTTAGTTCATTCATGGAGAAGTTAAAAAAAGACAGGCGTTTCCGAATAGCACAAGTACCTGCCAGGCGAATCGAAATATGTGTAAAAATAATATTCTCAATAAAAATAAATTTTATTCTGAAAAGTTGTAATTTAAACCTATTTAAGTTTGTGTGAGCAATTTAAAGAAAGTAGGTACAGTGACAGGCTGTTCTGGCTAGCATAATTCCTTGACAGGTGAGGAGAAAGATACCACTGAAGTGCGAGCGCAAAAATGTGTTTGAGCACACTCGGTTGGTCCTAACACGACGAACTTCTCATGCTTCTCGTGATGAATATTGTCGATATATAAGAAACTATATATGTAATATTGTTCTACTACTATTTGTATTTTATCGTTGGGGAAGTAAAATATGGTAAATACGCCAAGGCAACGACCCTCTTACTCCTGGCGCCATTCTTGGTATAATTCGTTACGTGTTGTTCTTTCAGTCATCCTTCATCATCATCATCTCGTCCAAAAGACGACCACTGCTGGACACAGGCGTTCCCAAAGTTTCTTCACAACAACCGATCCCAAGCTGCCCGCTTCCATCGGCTTCCTACGACCTTCACCAGGTCGTTGGACCACCTCGTAGTCAGCCTACCAACATTTAACACCTGTTAATTACAGTCTATGCAGATGTTTTTCATGAAAATCAATATCTTTACCAAAATCTGTAGCCGTACATCTTGATAATTAATTTACTAGTACAGTAATATTTGATTTAAATGAAATTTGCCAATCACAAGCGACGTTACAAATTACAAATAATTTCCGCCGTATCAAGTTTATTGATTTACGTGTGAAAGCAATTTCAAAGGTTACAATACTTTCTATATCCCGCTATACAATAAAAACTATGTGTAAACGTCGCGAAAGCTTAAAAACCGTCTAATTCAATACTTTAGTAATTACATAAGTACAATTATTAATTCAGGTACAGTTGTGTGAAATACTATGACAGTTTGATACGCTCATGCCTATTAAGATCATTCAATTAAACCATATTCTCTAGTTTAAAAAAAAACGTATTTTGGGTCTTCACCCATTCAGTTCAGTTCGTTTACGTACCAAATAAAGATATTGTTTTGAATATTGAACTGTAGCTAATAGAAATTGAAAAAAAAAACAGAAATAATTTATTTATACAAAAGTTTTTAAAAGGCGAGTATCCTAAGGTGTCGGCCATAATTCCAGCGCTTGGCAAAAGGCAATAAAGGT
Source organism: Spilosoma lubricipeda (assembly GCA_905220595.1). Classification (NCBI taxonomy): domain Eukaryota; kingdom Metazoa; phylum Arthropoda; class Insecta; order Lepidoptera; family Erebidae; genus Spilosoma; species Spilosoma lubricipeda. The sequence goes on along the minus strand of HG992285.1, from coordinate 7,823,507 downwards.
TTTACGGTATTTCTATGCAGATGAATTTTGCAATCCATTACCTCGATATGATACCCCAGCGGCCACTAATATCTCCAAAAGCGTTCCTTTTATTCGATCCAATTACTCAGACCGTATGAGAAACCCATTTAAAATAATGTTACACAAAACAACGGAGTAATACTTTAGCTTTCAATCTAATCACAATTAGGTAAGTAACCTACGTAATTACTTACAGTCGGTAGATCTATTCCCCTCAGAAAAAGAACCTGCATGTTTCATTGGTTACAAAAGAAATTTTGGCAAAACTTCATCAAGGGTCCAGAGGAGAAAAAGTTACATTCAATAAAAGGGAAAAAAGATTCGACCCTTTAAGTTGGCCATCTGACATAGAAAGGAGCTGTTCTTAATTTATTTTCCGTTGCTTCAACTTTATCAGCATTTAAAGTACGAAAAATGGTAATGTGTGTGTTTGTGTTATTTTATTTAACGTAGATTCGTTGAATTACGTTTTTTATTTCATGTGACTAAAGATTAGAAAACAATGTTTTGAAAAGTCAACTACGAAGTATGTTATGATAGAAGAGATTCGAAAGTAATTTTTCAAATGTATCTCTTTATTTAATTTCTTTTGGCCATACTTCTAATTTAATAGTAATAAAGACATAAAGTTGAAATCCACAAAGGGGCGTAAAAAATTACGAAAAAAAACTTGACCATACATGCTTACGATATATGAACCTTCATTCAACAGTGGAGGGCGATAGGTTGATAGGTATATCAGATAAGTTTTACAATATTTTAAGTAAATTAAAGTGGTTACTATTAAATTTTACAATTACCTTTAAGCAAGTGCTATAAATAACTACTAAATACTCAACGTAAAGATAAAATAGCACTTGTTTATACATTCTAGTGAATGTGGTTGTGCATCTTTGCGTTTGCATTTCTGGAAGAAGTCTATAAAGTTCAAGGAGACTATGGAGAAAAAAAAACTATGGTTTAAAATAAATAAATAATATTTCTCAGCTCTCTCTTTCTCTTCTACGCTGTGCTCGACATGGTCTATGATAGTCACTTAATATTAGATTTTACCAACTCTACAATTACATTATGGAAGCAATAAAGATAGAGTATACTTGTCAGAGTACGAAATTGAAAATCTATAGCAACCTCACTGCTCCATGATTCTAGTCAGAGTCTGGAGCTACTTTGTTAAGCTAGTTTATGGGATTGTCAATGGCTGGTTTACATAATGTGAACCCGCATTGAGCACACAGTGAAAAAGAACAAGATGAATACAAAACAATAGACAAAAGACAATAAAATATAACGAAAAAAAACAAAGTAGAACATAGTTGACAGAACATCGTATATCATCCTTTCACTTACATCTTGCACTACGACTCATGTAACTACTACGTTTTTGTTAGTTTATTCTCCCTAGAGTGAACCTTTACTCTATTTTGAACTGCATTATAAAATTCAAGTACGGTTCTATTGCAGCGTAAGTGCAACATTTTGATGAATACTTTATAGCAGAATCGCTTAAGAATGGCATTCGAATTAAAACCTCATTAATTTTTATAGTATTATAAAGCTCTTTCTCTGACATAAAAATATCTGATTTTGTTCCTGCAGAAATATAGCAAAACGTAATTTTAAATTTATTTAATATTATTTTTGTAAAAATTAACTTTTGAACGTGTCAAATATTTTCCATATTAAAGACGAACAGTAAAATAACAACAAGTGAGTTCCTTTATGTGCATGAAGGCGACTGTAGCTTTACTTAATTTTGCCAGTTAAATTATGTTTCTATGATTATACAAATCTGTTATTGCGAGATTAACACTACATAATGTAAGGCATATAGATTATTTGAATTGTTTCTTTTCTTCGATATCAAAAGCTCCGAGAATTTCTAAAAAATGAAACTTTATGGGATAAGTCCGCATTTTTCGTAATAATTGATTTTATCAATACATACCTATTACAAATGATCACGATGCAAAGATAAATCAGAATTTGCAAATTAAAATAAAATCATACCACTAAGTATCCGACATAACAGTTCCGACGTAACAATCTGTTTAATTTAGTTTAGTTTTTCGTTTTGTTTTGCACTGCAACTGTTTCACTATGAAAAACGAATTATCAACAAACTTTGTAACTTACTAAACTATAATTTATTGTGATCGCTAAAATGTTATTGTATGTATTAAAATTGCACGATTTTCAATCACACGTTAGTCTATTGAAAGGTTCTCGGATATAACCTAGGAGAAAAATCATAAGAGCGTATTGGGTCTCCTGCGAGAAACGCGGGTTGAATTAATGAAATGAATTAGTGGTGGAAACATTAAAAATTACATAATAAAATTGTTGCACGTCTACTGGAAGGATTTTATGACAAAATTAACAAAACTATTAATAGAAAAACGTATTTTATGAAATAAATCTTCAATTAGCAATTTAAAAGGAATTGAAAATTAGTTTGTGTTAGAAATGCGTGTATGTATTAATGAATTAATAACACGATTACGTAAAAGGATCTAGTGTAGTTTATTTTTATTACATTATGTATGAGAGTGATTTGCTACTGTGGGGAATGGGTGTCATGTCCCACCAACACACACAGAGGATCCTCCGACCGGGCGAGATGATCATGCCTGGCGGGCCACTGCTCAACGCTTAATATTGGGATGTTGTGTAAATGTAAAATAATGAGAACTTTAGGTGGCGCTGGTGTATATTTCTTTTACGCTGTATGTGGAAGTCGCCACATCACTCCCTTCCAAGACCAGAAGTTGATATCTGAAGAGTCAACTGTCTGTGCTCAGTTGCAGTGCCTAGTCGCTGATGAGGCCGTAGGAGTAAACCAGACTGGAGCGGTTGCTTCCTGCGCGTGGTGAATCACTGTTGAGGCCGAGGTTGCTGGCTGGCTATGACTTCCTGTGAGAGTGAACTAGATGGTGGCGTGGTAATGCTGCTGCTGTGAATCTGCTCCTTCGAAAGCTGCGTCTTCAAATCACGTCAGACATAAGATTTGTAGCTGGCCCGGAAAACGTCGTTGCTAATGCTATGTCACGTGTGGAAGCTATCACGGAACCTCTAGATCCCGTATAAAAATATAAAAAGATATAGATATAGATTCATATAAGAAATTAAAAAGCGTGTAAAAACCAAGTAATAAAAATTTATGCGTTGGCGAAAAAGAAAATCATTTTCTTTTGCAAACCGCAACAGTGTAAATCGGTACGGTCCATCAGGCAAAGGAAAATAAGCATAAACCAAAAGAAAATAAATATAAAATACTTCCTAAACCAGCCATAACATAATTTATTTTGTTTTGATGTTGTTCGTATAGGTTCGTTTTGAGATAAGGAAAACTTTGCGCGGGTAAAAGTAAGCAATCAATGTGGTGTTATTAATGTCTTTTGTTGTACTTCGCTGGTTATGTCGTTATGGTCGCCTTAAATATTGAAAATTTGCAGTTCTGCTTCGAGAAAGATTACTATATACTGCAATCTTAAGAATGGTCTTTAGTAGTTTGGTGTAGAAAGTTTTGGAAGTTAATATTCGTATTTAGACAAACTACCAACTGCTTTGTAATGATGATGACCAAAAAGCGACTATACAGATAATACTTATTGCAAAGGTAACATATTATTGTACTTCTATGTAATAGCTGCAATACAATGTTCGATAACTTTCGCGATAGAATATGCTTTGTTGATAACTGGCTCACAAAACCCTATCCTGGCAACACTCACTTTAATGAAGCTTTAATGGGTTAATGCTGGTGTTGTGCCGGCAGCGATTTTGTTGAAAAGAGATGTCACCGTGTGCGTTTTAGTTAGTGTTGTAATAATAAGCAATGAGTGTCAAACACTGAGTTCCGAGTCAACGCTTTTGAGCGTTCTAAACTAGAATCTTTATGTATCGCAAGTATTGAAGACTCGAGGTTTGACGTTCAAGTTCCGTGTTCAAGTTATTAATAAACTGATTTATTCGTCACGTCCTTTGTAGACACTTCCGCTTAAGATCGAGTCGAGATCGTCGAGTTCAGTGCTATAAATTGAGATTTTTAAGCCAGCCTTTTAAAATTTTCTTGAGTCCCGAATCAATCGTTTCAAAACTATTCGTGCATTGACTCGAGCTTTTTTACAACACTAGTGGAAGTTTTCTAAATGTACAGCTAAATAAAAAAAATAACTAAGTAATCTACTTTTTATTATAAGTACCTAATAATACTTTCTAGTTCGTTGTACATTAAAACAAGGTGTTTAATAACAATCTAATGTATAGTATTTGTATATAGGCAACGGATGACAGGATAAAACAGCGATTTATGTCTTCGTCATCATCAACTTCTTCTGGGCTCAATTAATTTTACTCATGTTTATTTTGTTTTTATTAGTTTCTCTTCCAAATTCATTATATTGGTACAATAATTATAAAAATAGACATGATGAGACTCAAAAAATATAAATCTTGAAATATAAATAGCAAGTAGTAATTAACCGGTAACGTGCATCAGGAAGTAAGTATACTTAAAGCATTTAGGTCAACACTCTAATAGTAAGGTTGAGAGGTACGAACAAATTAAGCAGCTATCAATTGGGTTTTCAGTAACCACAATACATGAGCAGACGTCCAACCAAGCAAGCCAGCGTGAAGAACAAATTAGAGGCGTTGTAGACTTACTAATCAAATTGTTCTGTATAGACCCAGTGGCCGTCTGGTTTTTCTCTTTCATCTCTAAATTTATTGAGAGATACTTTCTGTGCATTTGTACATTTAGATAGAGTAAATAACCGTCTCGGGTAATAGAAGCCGGGGAACCAGGTGCACCCTCGAAAAGAAATCTCTGGAACCCCGACATACCTCGGTCCACCCACTATATAAATAAATAAATATAAATATTTCGGACATCTAACAAACAACGCCATCTAGTCCCAAACTAAGCAGAGCTTGTATTATGGGTACTAGACAACTGATATTAATACTTATATACTTTTTTTTGTAAATACATACATATTATAGATAGATAGAAAACACCCAAACTCCGAAACAATTACTTGCAGATCATACAAACATTTGATCCGACCCGGGAATCGAACCCGAGACCTCAAAAACAGCAGTCGCGTACGCTACCACTGCGCCACCGAGGCACTATGTAACACTATATGTTTCAAATTTTGCGTAGTTAAATTTTATGACACGCATAGGATGAATAGGGACCCGTATTTTTAATCCACGTACTCTACTTATGTGAAATAAATCATTTCACTTCATTTCACAGTCTAGTCTAAATAGACAAAAATAATTTAAATAAATGAAACATTGTTACTTAAATAGAAAATTACTCCAGCTAGAAGTTTCTATACAAAAGTAAATTTAACCAGAAATAATGAATTGATAGTAAAATTTAATACAGCTGCAAAACTAAAGAGAAATTTTCTTCTACGTTAAATAGGGTTGTTGACGTAATACGTAAATGACGTAAATAAATACCGATGTCTTCTTCATTAAAACGAATATTACAAAACTCGAAATATCGAATTCGAAATTCGATTTGGAAAATTCGAATTGTCTCGAAAAATATAATTATTACTATAAATTTTAATCAAATAAACATTTTTATATATTGCTCAATTGAGTAGTCTAAAACTGTGACGTCACAAGCCAGTTCTTAGTAGATTTTTCATACAAACTTATCGTTTTGACAGATAATAAAAAGTAACTGATTTGACTAAGGTGTCAACTACCCTATTCGATCATTTTTATAACACTATATTTTTCATAAATATTTTATTTGCAATAACCAAATAAAAAACCTTTCACAGTCCTTGTTGATACCGTTATAGTAAGTACATGTTTTATTATCGTAGCATACTGGAAGCAATAACATCATTAATTCAAAATCTCACTCGTAATGGTTACATTTGTATGCGTGGTATAATATAATAGCGAGCTTGTAGGTACTGCAGTCAATATATGGAAATTTATTTCACAGACCTGTAAAGTTTTATAACCGCAAGGTTATGGCTGAGTTTATTCGAGCAGATTTATTATTGACCCACCTCAGCGACATGACCCACGAATCCTAATCTGGAATATTAATTCAACTGTGAGTGTGTGTCATTTTATGACGGTAGAATGTGCCGTTAAACTGTTAATTGTTAGTGATGTTTTAGAGCTAAATTATACTTGAGTGGATACTAAAACACATGTTTTAGTTACAATTTAACTAATTTATAATTAAGCTGACTATTTTGAATTTTGCTTGAGATATACGATAAGAAATGAAACCACAATCACCATTGCTTAAATTAGTATCAATAATAATGAAAAATTTATAATCATATTTTTAACCTAAGATTTAATATACTTTGAGAGTTAAAGTAAAATAACAATGTCAAAAAAACTAAACCAATGATTTGAAGATATTACTCATTACCCACACTTGAATAATCCATGGTAAAGTCAAAGGAACCACTGGATGTGAACAATTTAATATTAAACCACAATCTACACAAATAAATAAATTGGAGTGTCTGTTTGCAATGTTAAAATAACCGCTTTTTACTAAATGCATATGTATACACGGTATATATACCAAAAACTTTGTTAAAAAAAATCTGTCTGTGTGTCTGTTTGTTCCGGGTAATCTCTGGTACGGCTAGACGGATTTTGACGTGACTTTCACTGGCTGGTAGCTGATGATTCAGGGAGTAACTTAGACTACTTTTTTAGACTGACTTTGCCCCGCGGCGTTACTCGCGGTAACAACAATAATCGCGTGTAATACCAAGGGATTCAGCTAGTACTAAATATGATTTAAAAATCTGAAAGACACGCATACAAGAGTCGGTTACAAAGAAACAAAAGCATGTTAAAAACAAAAAATCTTTAAATTATTTTTTAATCTGATTGTATCACACAAATTTTATGTCTACACCGCCATTTAATTATACGGGTATATTTGTATTCATTTTAAAATTAAGCATTAAAGCTCGTCTGCTAATTGACAGTTTTTCAACATTTCCTGTGTGTTGTATCGTGCATATTTATATACCACGGCAATTATTAAACCTCAGACACACGTATCTACATGTGTATCTATAATTGTTTTGAATTGTATTTTGTCTCGTATATTTAAATGTGTTTCCCCCAACCCTCCGTGGAAGGGTCGAGATAATGTGAAGGACAAAGAAAAGGGGAACAAATGGCATACATTGTTGAAATTCACAGTCTCGTATGAGTTACGTTCTCACTGTGAAACTGCGAAACAAGATTGCTATCTTGAGAGTGAAGAATATGCATTTGTTACGAAATAAATATTGTACCATGAGTCTGTTACTATGTGAAAAGTAATACCATTTTGTAAAGATGCCGCTGTTGTCGTTGTGTGTCTTTCAGTCTGAAGGGAAAAAAGTTACCTTTGGAAAAATAATGCCATGCAATATTCATAATGTGTACTGTGTAATGTATATAAATATGTTGAAAATTTAAACAAAAAATAGTAACTTTGAGAACTGTACCAAATTGAAATGGGATCATACAAGAAGCACCAGCTTTCAAATTTAAAAAAAACCGGCTGTATCTTTTCATTGCATTGGCTTAGAAGTTTGATTTTTTCACAGTTTCAAGGAACAGTAGAACTGAGTAGAGACGCGTTCCTGAGAAAAAAGGTCTTGACAGACAGACGGAACACAAAATAAATAAATAAATAACAAATAAATATTTTGGACATCTATCACACAACGCCATCTAAGTCCTAAGGTAAGCAGAGCTTGTGTTATGGGTTATGGTGTAAGTGTTATGGGTACTAAACAACTGATACAAATACATATATACTTTTTTGTTTGTAAATACATACATATTATACATAGAAAACACCCAAACTCCGAAACAAATATTTGTAGATCATACAAACATTTGGTCCGACCCGGGAATCGAACCCGAGACCTCACGATCAGCAGTCGCACACGCCAACCGCGAGACCAACGAAGCTGTCAAAATGTGATCAAAAAATGATCCTATAACGGTGCCGTGTTTTTTCCTTTTGAGGTACGGAACCCTAAAAGAAGAATTAAAATCTGTTCACCCTGTTGAAAGTTCTAAATTAACAAACATAAAAATACAGTCGAATTGTGAACCTCCTCCTTTTTTTAATTCGGTTTAAATATATCTGCAGTGCCATCAATTACATTCTCCCAGAACTAATAAAGGGGTAAAATAATCCTCCCATGATCTCCAATGTATTGTTCCAGTGTTCCAGTGAGCGAAAAGTTTGATTACGAAGTGTAGTTAAACTATATCTTGAGCAAGTAAGGTCATACACCTGTAACTTGGATTGGCTGTCATATTCCCGAATACTAGTTGAATTCCGTGAGACCCGTCACGCTGCATCTATTTTTATTTGCTTTATAAGAAATAAGATCCAGCTATAAAAAAAAATGCCCCTATAACTCTGAATAATTTACTTTTGATCATATCAAAGAGAAGTCCTGCATTTTGCTGTTCACACCAAATAACGCTGATTGTTCACTGATCTAACTAGAACACTATGATATCGACAGTGGAAATTTCACAGAATTGTCTAATATTATGATGATGTGGCCAATCCTAAAATCTGTCATCAACCACACTCTCTCATTTTCAACTACCGTGAATAAAGTGATGCAGACTTATGCACATTGATCTTAATTTCGAATATTTGGCAGCTAGAACGTTCTACGTATTGCATGGCAAAACACGAATATATCAACCATTTGATTGACGGTACTTATTGTATTGTCATTAAGTTTTTTTATGTAACATAATACGATGAATGTGATAAGCAAATATACTTGTACCGAAAGAAAGATATTTCTTCCAGTATTTCAGAAATATCTATCTACATATTAATATAGTTTTTTTGCATGTTCTATTTTCTTTGTCAAAAATTTTCAACAAAGACAATTTATTGAAATAGTTTTTTTTAGTCTCTTGATATAAAACTTTAAATAAAACAGCTGCAATGTTTGACAAATTGCTTTATTCACATTATGTAGGTATATATATATATATACGTACACACACGCAAACTCGCATCCAAACATATCCACTCTTACACACGAAAACACTCTCAACACAATGAACACAGTTATCCCACATAACTAAAGTGGTATTATTATTTTAACTTCTTTTTATTTTTTTATTAGTCTTAATTTGTCTGTTCTTAATTTATATTGTTTTTATATTATTTTCTATTACAACCAAATTCTGTCCTTGTCTTAGTGATGATATGGTGCTAATTTCTGATTAATTCTAACTACAAACAATTTTCAGTCTTTTGAACATCACAAATTTTTTAGTTTCATTTCTGGTTTTGTTTGGAGAGATCTTGGAACATCGGAATTAGCACCAATCATTATTGAATGATCTGCTCTTGGTTGCCGCGACACAAGCCTTGAGCTTAGTGCGGAAACCGCCGATAAGTTTAAATTGTAAATTGTTTCTGTACAAATAAATAAATAAATAAATAAATAAATAAATAAATAAATAAATAATACATCTCATTCATATGCTACTTAGCTTGGAAAAAATATAATAACGTTGGAGGCACTTTATGTTGCAGAAAGTAAAATACAAGTCAACCCACTCAGTTTCTGGGGTTCGTTAACATTTCACAATGGAAAATATTTTATAGTACTTACATATATACAAAAACAAGGCAAATATAAGTACAAAAAATTCTAGTATCAAGAAATTTTATGTATTATAATCAAAGTTTTAATACAATGAACACTAAAAGTGTAGTCTACGTAAGCAATATTGCGCTTCTAACTCTTAAGTAGAGAAAAGATAACAGTTACTCGTTGCTATTTCAATAACTTTCAAATAGGTTAACTTTTAATGAGTAGTATACCTATATAGGCATCTGCCCTCATCACTGTAAATTTCTAAAAATAACATTATATAATATAGATTGATTTTCTATATCTAGCAGTAACATTTAGCTTTAACCCTTTTCAAATTTATTAATTAAAACTTCTTGCCATCAGAAAATTTGGGCTTAGTCCGGCTTTATCCATTAAACAAATATTAATGGCAAGCCAAACTCTCACAATGAAGATACCGATGGTTTTCGGTTTACATTATTAAAATACCCTTGACTCGTGGTATCGGTGGAGTTAACTTTCTACCCTTTCATAAGCTTCAAAACATAGGTTAATGCGCCATTAGATGCTTGTATTTTGCAACAACAATCTGAAGTCGTTGGGGGTCGTTCAATCATTGTTTTTTTTTATTATACTTGATTGTTTCATGGTTAATTATATTCATCAAAAAGTCAAAATAAATATCAATCGGTAAAAATAATAACGTTTTCTCTGAACACTTTGGCAAAGTCAAATTTAAATGTTAAATAAATGTTATGTTAGCTTAATTAAGGTTCGGCTTGATAGGCCTGTTTCAAACAGTTAAATATGTCTGTAAAAGTTATTCACTCGGAACTGAGGCTTTTGTTCTGATTTACGAAAAGCTAATCGGACAACGCAAATACCGAAAAAGCTTAAGAGATTATAACCATTCCTTAAAATAACGTGAACTGTTTGATTTGATTCTGTCTCTCAATGAAACTGATTTTGGAACTACTTAATATTGATAAAGATGGCTTTAAATTCGACAATTAAAATGAAAGTTAATATACGATTACAACAATCATAACATTTTTGTAGTATTAGTTTTTTACTTTAACTTTAAAAGTAAGTATTTTACTTTAAAAGTCATTCTATTATATTTTTATATTCTTTCACTGAAAGTTTTTCAAATAGTATTTTAATATTAATTGTAACATTCAAATCTCTTCTCTTCAATCTTTGAAATGTTGGCCCTATCCAACCACAATAATATTCATCCACTCCTATATTAAATTTTCTATATTAAACATTATCTATTTATAATTTTTAATCTCAAAATCAGTAACTCAGCGCCATTTTTGAGCGATCTATGAGAACTACTTCAATAAATGTAAAAACGCTACAACACTACAGGTGTCGCTTATCTCAAACTACCTAACTCCATTAAATACATCATTTACATATTAACCAATGAATAAATAATGCGATGTTACACAATAATTTGATACTTACATTAAATTTCAATCAAACACAAAAATAATACTTTACTTTCAATAATGATCATTTAAAGTAATTTTCCCTGAAACACATTCAAACTTAATTGCAGTTGTTTATACGGTACCCTTTTTATTAGTCGTTGTTACCTATTAAAAAAGCTACATTACATTATTCATACAAATGTCAGGTTGATTCTATTGATTAAACCCATAGAACACTAAAACTATAGTATATTTTTATGCCCTGACCTCACTACTCCCTTTCTTCATCCCCCAAAGGCCGGCAAAGCACTTGTGACGCCTCTGGTGCTGCGGGTGTCCGTAGGCGGCGGTAATCGCTTATCATCAGGTGATACGTCAGCTTGTTTGCCCCCTATACTATAAAAAAATCCTATAATAAAACAATATTGTTCATTCAGCTGTGTCATAGATTGCCAGAAGGAACGATCGAGGGTGACTTGTATTTATTGCATAGTTATTCTTCCGACTGCAAATAGAGGTCGTGAATTGCGTATTTTATTGTTTGTACCGAAACCTGCTCTTGTTGATAACGCCAAACCAATAAACTTCGGTGCTTAGAGACTATATAAAAACAACCCTGTACGTTAGTTTCTAGCTGTTTGTACTGCTGAAAACTGATCTATTTTTGTTTCTTTAAAATTACGGCAGGAAGGATATAAATTAAATTCAAAACATTATGTATTTCGTAAGTTAATCAACCACTTTTCCATAAAAATACTTTTTATTTTTTTAATTTTCCTGTACGAAAAGAAACTATCTTTCCATATTAAATTAAATCAAACATTTTCTCAAACTGTATATCTGTTTAAATTGTGTTTATGTTATAATCGATTCCTTAGTTAACGTGATACTTCATTTATAGGTGTCTAAAATGTAATATATTCTTTGCGATATACATCACTTTAGTATAACTACAGAGCAAGACATTAGAGGCAACTATCCACTTAGGTCACGTATTTCATTAACTCGAAACAGGCCATTAGAACCACATTCTAACTGTATTAAGTAACCATTACCTCCCCTTAATAACCATCACGATTCATTGTTTGAAAGTTATTAACATTGGTTCTAAGTAAATGCCTCAGAAAGGCCGCAAAGTATGTAATAAAAAAAAACATAAAACTTAAAACATATATGACGTAACACTTTCGATACAAAATGGCGTCGTTACCTGCTCTAAATTACATACCATTAGGCGAGGACACTTTGATATCGAGCCGGTTTTTCATATCGTGCCTGCTCTTATCCACAATATTTCGGTCAATGTATTACGTTCAATGCTTTTAGAAGTGGTATACACGATAGTTTGTATAGGAAAGTTCGGGCCCTGCCATTCACTTTAGTGGCCTTTTCAATGAAGGCTATCGTGAAAATAGGGTAATAAAAGTGTCAACAGCATCTGTTATAGGCATAAATCTAAGACTTTACCTAATATATACTGATTACTCAATTACAAGAATGACATACAGATATGCGATAAAAGGACATATAAAACTATTCGAGATTTTACAATGTACCTACCTTTACTGAAGATTACCTCTTGCACTAACTGGATTTCAGGGTAAGGGATCTTAGTTTCGTACTTTAATTTATGTTCATCTTTTATTGTGTCTGAGTATGATTACATTATATAACACTCACAACATACCCCGCCCGACGTTAAGGCCAGATTGGCTGTGACCACATCATCAGTACGTACAAACGACTAGTACCAACTTGATAGTAACGTCAGGTACCTACCTAACTAACTATCATACACTTGTCTTTGAAATACATACTTCAAAGATAAGTGTAAAAAACTACATATTCAGAAACGCAGTGTCACGCGTGCACAGGTGCAAAAAACATTGAAATAAGGGAAAAAATTAATATTAAGCTTTTGTATCAATTCAACCTGCGCTTTGCAAGTGGCGGTACACTGAACAACTCCCAATTAGAACACTAGTAACGACACATAAATGCAACGAAACTAAATAGAACTTTTCTTATTTAAATGTTTACGATACCGGAACTCACTAGTTTTATAACAAACATGTTTACTGCTATGAATACTTTGGAAACTAATCTAAAAGACAGTTTCCAAACAACGAATATTCGATTCAAACTTTACGGAGTTAATATTAAAACATTACAAATTCTACTATTAACAAGTTTTGAAAAAAAGTGTCAAAATTCATAATATATAAACATAATGTATAAAAAAATTGTTAATTAAACTCAAAAGTAATTAAGTGGATGAACCCCAATCTTACGCCCCAAGCTAACCTCACCTGCACGCGGTGCATCCCGCTGAATGACAAACGAGGCTCTGGCAACCGACCGATTGCGGTAGGTATACCCATCCAAACAGGCGTAGCTAAATTTAATAAGCCAGTGACGGGAAGCAGCGTCACCGGTGCAAGGAACTACGACCTGCGATCAGCAATCCGCCCGCCCAGCATGGTGATTATGGGCAATAAACCTCCATGCATCTGCAACATAAGCTACGGCCTCCAGTTCCCGGCAGTCTCGCTATTCCTGGTCATGGTGGCGACCATGGTAACAGCGAGGCGAGGGGTGCTAAGAATCTCCGGGTTACGGCAGGCCACCACAACCGACTGACCCTGGCTACGTGTAATGACCGCACATTACGGCTAAACTCACATCTGGCACAACTAGAGGTGGAACTTGGGAAGATTAGATGGCATATGTCAGGGTTATGTGAAGTTCAAAGAGGGGGAGGGGGAGGACACCATAACACTAGACTTCAGGCAATCTTATGTACTTTCGTGAGGGAGACCAACAATCTCAAGGTGGCGCCGGGTTTCTGGTTAACAAGTCCCTTCCTAGCAACGTTGTGGAAATTTCTAGCGTGCCGAACAGGGTAGCGTAGTTCACGTGATCTGAAAAGTTCCAGTTCAATCTGGAAAACCAATTTGCTGCTATGGAAACCATAACAGACGTTATCCAGAACTTTGAAAATGTGGTTCAAATCCTCAGGGAAGAAGGAACGAGATTTTGTGAAATTCAGCGTAAGGGCAAGAAATTGAAAGTTTCGGAAAAGACCCTAGGGCTAGGGCGAAGCGGACTCTAAACCGAAAGATCAGCAGACTCGTACGACAGGACCTCCGATGCTCTATACCACGACATATAATTCGATTCCACATTTGACATTAGCTACTGTCATTTTGTAAAATAATGATACCTCTCAAGGTAGTAGAGCCACGCTGATTTCAGCACGAACGGGCCGGCTCGACCGGGGCGGTACTACCCTCGCACAGAAAATCAACGTAAAATGACAGCGATCATGCTGTCGTGTTTCGTTGGTGAGTGCGAGACCGGAGGCCCAATGATGCGGAAGCATCACTAGCCCGCCATGGTGTGGGTCACCATGCTGCATTGTTGCATTGTCTGCATTCGCAGTATGGTGACCACCACTCTTGGATTCTCCTCATGCTTTCCATCAGGCAGAGTAGAGTCATTTTGGCAGAGTGAAACATAAAAAAAAAAAAAAAAAATTAAAAAAAAAAAAAACACTTATAATAGTGTAGTGATAATCAGAAAAATTTATAAACTATCGCGATTTATGTTTACGTAATCATAATATTGGTGTGATAATTAAAGACTAAATTATTGATTCTTATTATTTTTTTTTTATAAAAAGTTAATATTTTGGTTTTTTATATTAAAAACAAAACTTATAATAAAAGAGTCTAGATAGTTTTCTGTATTGGCAACCCGTGCGCGCGCTATCGCCATTTTGTTTATCTTGTCATTCGGCTTCATTCTCCCAGTCTGTCTGCACGAATATATGGTTTCATTGCGAATCGATATGCTGTTATTTTATTGGATTTTTGTTAAAGTTTTGTAACGTTGTGTTTGTTGTTAGGTTTATAGTTTTTTGTGAACTTTGAGTGAATTTGTTTGTTTTGGTATTCCATTAAAATGGATCCTCAGTCAAATACATCACAAAAAAAAGTGGATGTTTTCTTGCCCCAAGAAAAAAACGTCCACGAAAAGCTTTCACTGTTACTGAAAAAGTAATGATCCACAACGCCTACATGTAAGTGAAAAATGAAACTTTTGCGCAATTGGAGGCCTTTGAAGTTGTGGAAGAAAATGAATGTATGAGCAAACTTGCTGACATATTGAGAATAACCTCACGCTCTGTTTGTAACGTTTTGAAGGAAGGAAATAACGGTGCGCCGCCAACTCCTCCTAAAAAAACTGGACCAAAGTGAACTTTCAAAGATAAAATTGATGAATTTACATTCACCGCAATACGAAAAATTGTTCATCAGTTCTTTTACCAAAATGAACATCCAACCATTGCAAAAGTTAGTCAATCAGTCAGACAGTAATATTTTATACCTACATCTTTTATATATAAGCAATGATTCCAAACTATTATAAAATTAACTATTTTAGATTTTACAAGTGATGAACGATGATCCAGAAATGCCCAAGGTTTCCAAAGACACCCTCAAAAAAGTTGTAGCATGGCCACGCAAGAGCACACTTACTGATCGAAATGATATAATAATATGGCGCCAACGTTACTTGCGTTCTATATGTTAGTTTCAACGAGAAGGGAGACATATATATTATCAAGATGAAACTTGGATTAACGCAGGTAAGGCTAACATTTAAATTTATATACATTTTACATTAAATTTAATAGTATTATTGAATGTTCATGTACTATTTACTTTAAGGTCATACTGTAAAAAAAACTTGGGTGGACAAGAAAGTCACATCATCTAGGCAAGAGTTTTTGGAGGGACTGACCACTGGATTAAAAAATCCATTCGGAAAAGGTAAACGTCTCATAATTAGCCAAATAGATAGTGAAGAAGGCTTTCTCGAAGAGTAGCTCATGATTTTTGATCTTGATATGGTGATTTTAATATGGGTAAAGCTACGCTTTTAGAACTGATTCCACATAACGAGTCTTTTAATAAGTAAGCTGTAGACGAACTGGCAGCACAACATGGGATCACGGTTTTAAGACGGCCCCCATACCATTGCGAGCTGAACCCTATTGAATTGATATGGGCGCAGGTAAATTGGCATGTAGCTCAAAATAATAAAACCTTCAAATTGACAGACGTGCAGAATTTATTTGAGGAAGGCATTCAAAAAATTACGGCTACCGAATCGTCTACGGTCTAAATGCGTATCCCATGTTGTCAAAGAAGAGGAAAAAATGAGTAAGCTAGATATGTTAATTGACAATATCACAGACACATTTATAATAAATGTTACAGAAAGTGACAGCAATAGCGATAGCGATGACGGCGACTATTTATAAAATAAAATATTACCATAATACGTCTATTTGTTTTATTTCTCATGTTCCTTCATGATCAGATTTTTTTATTCATTTTACACACAATTATGAAAGAAAACTCTTAGATCCTTTACAAAATTAATGGTCATAACTAAATTATCCGTTCAGAAATATTTAATTTTATACTTAGTTTCTATTAAAGTAGTAGTTGTTTAGATATACTACTATAAACCAGAGGAATCGATCCGGAAATATTCCATTTCCGTATCGATTCCTAATATCGAATAATTTCGCAACGTCACTATTTAGTACTCGTCATAACGTTGCAACACTGAAATTGTCAAATCTGGAATCGAATGAAAATTATAGGTATAATACTCTTTCGATCGAAAGAGCGATCGAGCAGAAAGGAGGTCAAAGGTATTTGTACAATATCTCGAAAGAAGCCACCTTACGAAGTTGACCGCGGCAAGTGGCGAAGTCGTTGTTTCCAAGCCGGCCGTCCTTTCAGAAGTGGGACGATTCTATCGTGGTTTGTACGCTTCGCATGCATCTCAACCTGATCTTGAATGAGGACTCTAGAGCCACATTGACACGCCACTACACCGAAGATCTGCCAGAAGTCAGTACTGACGAAATCAAAATATAAATAAATAAATGCTAAGCAGAGCTTGTGTTATGGGTACTAGACAACTGATACAAATACATATATACTTTTTTTTTGTAAATACATACATATTATACGTAGAAAACACCCAAACTCCGAAACAAATATTTGTAGATCCTACAAACGGCTGTTCTACCCAGCCGAATTCTCATTCGACTGGGTAGAACAGCGTTTGGAAAACTTCGTCGGGCTTATTTATCGTCGATCCCACAGTGCCTAAAGACAATAGTCTTTAATCAGTGCGTCCTACCCGTCATGACTTACGAAGCCGAAACTTGGACATTTACGGCACGGCTGGTCCACAAGTTTAAAGTCGCTCAGCGTGCCTTGGAGAGGGCTTTGCTCGGCGTTTCTCTGAGGGATCGCATCAGGAATGAGGTGAACTAAGGTCATCGACATAGCCCAAAAGATTAGCAAGCTGAAGTGCCAGTGGGCTGACCATATTAGCCGCAGAACCGTTAACCGTTGGGGTAAACGCTTGAGTCTAGACCGTGATTCAGCGAACATAGTGTAGGGTGTCCACAGGCCAGGTGGAGTGATGATCTGCGCAAGACAGCTGGCAGGAGCTGGATGCGAGAAGCCGAGGATCCTGTGGCGTGAAATTGGAGAGGACTATGTCCAGCAGTAGACTGCGATAGGCTGATGATGATGAATACAAAAGTGCTATAAAATCTATCTTTTAAAGTTGCTTCTACCTTTTAAAATATACGAGGTTGCACGGGTCAGCTAGTTTTTTAAACTCTAAGACAATGAATTATTTGTATTATTACGATTTAATTTAAAAAACGCTACTACTACTACTCTCAGTATTTTTAAATGCAGTTTCACAGTTATATTGTTACAAATAAATCTCTTACATGTATATTGTACAAACAATATCTTTAGATGTAATCAGTTTTTAGCAATGAAGTATAAAATCTTCTTCTATTGAACGATAAATTTACGGTAATCTGCTAACACACGAACAATTAGCATAGAATAGTGGATAAACCAATTTTCACACAAATAATATTCAGTAACCTTTGCCTTTAGATTCTACCCTCGCCGTATTCTAAATGAATTACAAGCTAATCAAAACTTTCGCTCAATGTATCCAACCACATTCAAATTTCACTGTAATTGTCAAACTTTTAATTGTTATTGCCCTCATTAAAGTAGGGTAGAACAGTTAAAATACCTTCTATCTATTCTAATAATTTTCTTTGTGTTATTATAGTTTTAATTTTAGTAGATTGGATTAAAGCAGCGTAAGCAGCAGTGTAAGAGTATCAGCTCTTTTCCAAAATTATGTGAGGCATTTTTGGCGTATGATTACTCGATTAAGTGCTTTATTTTTTATTTAGCGTGCCGATGCCTGTTAATTTCCCTAAAATCCTTAAAGACTGTGGAAAAGAAATTGATAAATAGATGAGCAAAAAGTGTACGACTAAAATAAGTTCAGCAAGTGTGTATAACAGGTTTAATGAACGTGAAAAGCTTTTTGTAGTCTCAATCAAAGAAGAAGACAATAGGGGAATATAGGTTTGACTGAATTTTAACGTATTAATCGAAATTGATAATCATAAAATTATTTTAGTAGTTCATTCACTAGCAATCAAATCTTTTTCGGGTGTAAATTCTAAAATTTTGCAGTCAAATTAATCTTTATAAACCTGTCCGTTTATAATAATTAAATTCATACTTTGAGTTTTGATGCCCTTCAATTAACAACCCATAATGTCCCACTGCTGCCACGGCTCAGGTCTACTCTCAGGAGAGGATCAAGGCCATACGTCCCCACGCTGGCCGAATGTGGGTTGTGGACTGGCAAGACTACGTTGTGGCTATGTAATGTTGCCGTTGGATGTTTTTAAGCTGTCCAAAGGCCTCCAACTAAGCTTCACGACTGTTATCGTATGATAATAACTGAGACCAACTGCTTACGTTAATCACGGAGACGCTCATGGCATCATGCCACTAACGGTCAGCCATCCAAGTACTGACCGCAACGTCGTTGCTTACCCTCGTTGATTGTTACTAACCACCGAATGCAACTGGGCTATGATAGATGAAGAATTTTTTATCTTTAGTAGATATGTGTCTGTCTACTTCTTGGAAAAGTTAAGCAGAGCTTTTTTAGTATTTTACTACAGAGATATAGAAATATATATATATAGAGAGATAGAACAAAGAACGATTGTTTATCTCGTTAACAATTAATCATTTTCATTTATAATTATGACTATGATGTATGAACTAAAAATTAAATTAATTTATTTACGCCCTAAGGCGAGAAGCCAATAGGCGTACTTTGCAACATTATAATAATGAGTAGAAGGATCTAAATGTGTTTTTATCCCTATATTAATTTAAATAAAAACAAAATATCAAAACTAAGCAATAGCTAAAGGCTATGGAAACCCACGATTTATTAGAAACGTTAATCATTTTTTGTGGGCTCACAGTTTATAATTACAATAGACATCTATCCAAATAATGTTGTGTTATATATCGATGATTTAAAAAAAGATTTAATATAGTTTCAAGTTTTCAGGAGTCATTTAGGTACAAATATGACCCTGATTCAATATTCCAAAACGAGCGCATGTAACCCCATACCTGAACGCCTGTGGCATTTTGAAAATGAGGTGGCGGAGAGAGTTACATCTGGCTACACTCTTGTTTGGGGTGATTAAAAAAGGACACCTCTGTATTTATTCTGCACATTAGATTGGATAAGTAGTCAAAAAAAGCATGTCTACTCCGTTGCATATACCCAGACATAGAACCACAGCATTTAGAGGCGGTTTTCGATACAGTGCTACGAAGTGCTGGAATGATTTGCCACCACCGATTCGGAAATTGGGCAGTCCTGTCCATTTTAGATGTGAGCTGAAGTGTCTATATTTGGAACTTCAGAAAACAAGCACTTTTTTATAAAATGTAATTTATGTAATCTATCTCTATTTATCTGATTAATGTATATATGTTTAACTTTAATGCTCTTACTACACTTCTTTAGTACTACGTAATATAACCTACCATATATCACAAATAACTGTTTAGTATTGTTTATTCATTGCACTTTATATTGTCTAGTTATTCTCCAAATCTTTTATTTTATTTATGTATTCATTATATCATAAAATTTATCTCCGTACACTGCTCCGTGAGACACCTATGGGCTTCAACTGAAAATCAGCGCTATGGTCTCACTTGGAGACTGCAGCGACAGCTGAGCTGGGGCCTTTTGGACGCACTGACCTTTTTTGTTATATATGTCGGAGAACGAGTAGTTTCTTAAGTTTTAATTTGAATTTGGTTTTATTTCAATCGATTATTCGAAACGTCAAACTGTGCATCGAGAAACATGGCAGTTTGGACGGTGTATGTAAAGGAAGAAACTGATTATTTGTTGTTAACGATGTGATTATTACGTCTTAGTTTACTTACAGCTTGATTTAATAATGTTGGCTTAGTTTTAGTCGATTCTGTAAGCAATATTAAATGTTACTAAAATGTGTGCGGGTAACACCGAACATAGTGGTAGGTGTCACCACTAGTTAAAGCGAGCAGCCGGTATAAAAGAGAGCGGCCGCACGAGTTGCGGGGCTACTAACCCATTGGCTCTTAAACTAACTACCCACCGTTTCGTATTGAAGTAAAATAGAATCAACAGATCAGTTTAGTACGGGCATTGTACGAGGAAGGACAAGCTGTAAATAAGCTAAGTACATAGTCTTCTTCATTGTTGTAATTGACTATTGATAGTTTGTAACTAATAAGTTAAGATGTAACTTTCAAAAGAGTGGCCATGAGTTTCTTTGCCGGTTTCTTCTCATAAGGCCCTACGCATTTGGAAACTGGAGGTTATGGGTCGTCACGGACGTTCAGTGGATTTTGGTGTTCTCACCTAATTCACTTTGACAATGTTGTGCCGATCTATGATTTTAACTGTAGCTTCATTGATTCAATAAACTATTGGAATTCTATATTGTCTTTGGCTGTGCAAATAAACCCTACCTACCAACGTGTGTAATAATGAAGATTGATTACTAGACTAGACTAGACTTGATTAAGAGCAATTTCTATTGCTTTAAATCATGAGTGCCACTTGACAAAATATGCAAGTGACGTCGGCGAAGCTGACGTCACCATTTCATAAAAACCGCTTCGACCGATCGCCACACGTATGACTCCGACATCAGAAGTGGGATTACCTGTGATACCCCTAGAGATTACCTGTGAATTACCTTATGGATTACCTGTGGATTACCCTATGGATTACCTGTGAATTACCCCTGTGGACTACCCCTAGAGATTACCTGTGAATTACCCTATGGATTACCTGTGAATTACCCTATGGATTACCTGTGAATTACCCCTGTGGACTACCCCTAGAGATTACCTGAGGATTACTCCTATGTACTACCCCTATGGATTACCCATATGGGTTACCCATAACAGATCAGGCACAAAATACAGGGCAGTTTGTTATTATTTTATTTTACGGTTACCCTACGTTCAAAAAAAATATCTTTTCGCTACGGAATTAATTTGTGCTATACGAGAACCGCCAACTAGTGAGAGAACTACTCCGACTGTAAAAGTGAAGTGATGTGTGAAAAATACAAGTGCTGTCACAGCTGTGCCAAAATCAAAAGGTTACGTAATCCAGTAAAGATTAGGACAATGTTAGCCGTGACAATATTGCTAACACATATTCTGAGATTTCAGATACTACCTTTGCCTGACAGTTGAAGGAAACCAAAGCGCAGAAGACGATTACTTGAACCTTGAAAAGTGTGGTGTCATAGATGCAGTTCCAATATGAATGCCAAGGCAAACGATTTGCAAACCGAGTAACCAGTGAATGTCAGCTCCATCCAACCAGCTCTAGTTCAGCTCCAAGAAAGATTTGGTGAGAAGTTTTCATTTTGTTTCAAATGCTCTTTAATAAGACAAATTCTGTCAGATAGATTTCTGGGCCAACGACAATATAGTACAGTAATATTATTGAGGGTAGGTAACGCCCGCCCTTATTGTAACATAGTATTGTGTGGTTCACAAATTGTTGCCCTGCGTCTGGGTGATTTGTGTGTACGTTTTATGTCCGTTTGTGAGATCCCAGATCCCCCGTGACACAGGATGTTTATTCCTAATGGGATAGTTGTCTTTTTAATAAAACAAGAAAAACAAGAAATTCTGTCAAGAAATCGGGGTTTATTCAGTGTATTTCCTGTAGGAGGTACACGATTACTGTATTTCAGACGATATAATTATTTAAAGAAAAGAAAGAAAATCTGCTTGCATTAGGCTTTTCAGTTGTAATTTTCGAAGTTCTTAAAAATAATAAGGTCGTTTCTATTGGTGCCTACGTTCTCTTATAAAATGAGGATCGCAATCAAATGAAATTAAACCCACAGTATAAAGGTCCTTACGTGGTCACCGAAATACTAGAGGGAGACCGCGAATTTGCTGTCCACACATGTTTTCTACTCACACATATTTTCTACCAACCACTGATCATCTACACTCGCAGTAATCAGGGTGAATACAGGCCGTCGGATACCCACTAGTGAAGTCCCTATTCATTTGTCCGATGAACAATGATCCTTGAATGGTTTATTAAATTAATCCGAAGGCTTTATTTCTGTTTTGATTATTTTGTTGTGTACAATTATTTAGAATGTAGTGTTGGTAGCCTGGTTTCACTACCTCCTTAGGTCTCGCTGGTCATTTGTAGCCGTAGCTCATGCAGTACTTATCTGTAGAGAGTGCGCGGTGCGCATCTGGCTATGCGAATGTTAGTCGCTGGTTAAGTGACAATAAAAAGATCTCGATCTCTGGCTAAGAGTTGAGCAAAAAGCCGCTGGTTAAGTGGTTATACGCAGTTGCTGGTTAAGCGACTAAGTCAAAACGTCTTAACGCTGTTACTGGCTGTATAGACAGAGGTGCTGAACCTGGGTTAACAATCATTATTGTTTGTACTTAGATTTATGTGATTATGCTGGTAGACATAAATGAGCATGGTCATAATCTTATCGTGATACTGACGTGAATAGAAAAATCAAATTTAAAGTTAAAATCATGAAGGCAAAATAATTTGTTATCATTGAAATTGGTTTCTATGAATCTTTAATTTGGTCAGGAATAGCCGAGAGGACGGATTCACTGTCCAGATGATTCCTCAGTTAACAAACACGTAGACGTGTAAGTCTTATCAGAATGCCTGTGGCCCAGGCAATACCGGCCGAATAAATTGAGCTACTGTGGTTGCTTTTTTCTTTGTTTACAGATGACTCACACGAGGACGTGTGATGCATCAGGATGGCCGTGTCGGAGAACGAGTAGTTTCTTAAGTTTTAATTTGAATTTGGTTTTATTTCAATCGATTATTCGAAACGTCAAACTGTGCATCGAGAAACATGGCAGTTTGGACGGTGTATGTAAAGGAAGAAACTGATTATTTGTTGTTAACGATGTGATTATTACGTCTTAGTTTACTTACAGCTTGATTTAATAATGTTGGCTTAGTTTTAGTCGATTCTGTAAGCAATATTAAATGTTACTAAAATGTGTGCGGGTAACACCGAACATAGTGGTAGGTGTCACCACTAGTTAAAGCGAGCAGCCGGTATAAAAGAGAGCGGCCGCACGAGTTGCGGGGCTACTAACCCATTGGCTCTTAAACTAACTACCCACCGTTTCGTATTGAAGTAAAATAGAATCAACAGATCAGTTTAGTACGGGCATTGTACGAGGAAGGACAAGCTGTAAATAAGCTAAGTACATAGTCTTCTTAATTGTTGTAATTGACTATTGATAGTTTGTAACTAATAAGTTAAGATGTAACTTTCAAAAGAGTGGCCATGAGTTTCTTTGCCGGTTTCTTCTCATAAGGCCCTACGCATTTGGAAACTGGAGGTTATGGGTCGTCACGGACGTTCAGTGGATTTTGGTGTTCTCACCTAATTCACTTTGACAATGTTGTGCCGATCTATGATTTTAACTGTAGCTTCATTGATTCAATAAACTATTGGAATTCTATATTGTCTTTGGCTGTGCAAATAAACCCTACCTACCAACGTGTGTAATAATGAAGATTGATTACTAGACTAGACTAGACTTGATTAAGAGCAATTTCTATTGCTTTAAATCATGAGTGCCACTTGACAAAATATGCAAGTGACGTCGGCGAAGCTGACGTCACCATTTCATAAAAACCGCTTCGACCGATCGCCACACGTATGACTCCGACATATATATTATAGTTTAAGTTTTGATCTGTTTTTATGTTACTTTTATTATTATTATTTTTTTGTTCAACCTTGTAAAATGTGTGTGTCCAATAAATGTTTTTCATTCATTCATTCATAGAGAACTAGATTTTGTCTGCGGCTCCACCAGCATGTTTGTCAGTTATTGCGGTATAGAGCCTAACTCTTTCCTTAAAAATCAAAGTATGTTCATGAGAAGTTTCATAGAAATCGGTGTAGCGGCTTAACAGTAAAAGCGTAACAATTAGAAAGAGACAGTTACAGACGAATTTATAATATTAGTATGGAATAAGAATGATTTTCTTAAAGACCCTAAAATGCCAGCTACCTACAAAAAGCCACACATTATATCATCACATGTGAACGTGCTACAAGGGACTCAGGTGTATCCTAAGAAGACACTACCCTAGACCTTAGTCGACTCATAAACAAAAAACAGCTGTTAAGTCATTACATAAAAGGAAATCATAATTAAACCTCATAAATTTAATAGGTCCTAGGTTAACTTGTTTCGATAGTTCGCCTAGCTATTACTAATGAATTATAGCGCTGAAACATGATATATGCGGCAAATACCACGTCTATAAATTATTGACATACAACACACATACACACAGTTGCTAATCATAATCCTTTGCTCTTTTCAAAAAATATCTTTTGGAATCAGTACATTGAGTGTACTTTCACTCTCCTCTATTAATTTATCAATGCATTTTATAACTTTCCAGCAATATCCTTGTTTCATCCACCCGTCTTTTCTTTGATCACTTATTGACATCACTCTGATATCACTTAACTACTATACATTTAACTTTTTTCTCTACATTTAGAAGCAGTACATTTAAAATTAAAGGAGTATAATAAAATAATATTATTTATTTATATATAGTGGTCCCTTACCGTGTATCACATATAAATGACACAGAAACGCAATCGTCGGTAATAAAAATTCTCATATATTTTGATGAATTCCTTTTGGGAGACGGTAATTGTAATAGTTTATTTATTGATACAAAAGCTTATCGCAATACAACTTGATATAACAAAATAAAAGTAGAACAACTTTCCTATACAAATAATAGAATACGACTTGTTTACAGACGATCATGTTTCTAAGAATTTTCTTTATAGTAACGAAATATCCCGTCTCTTGATATTGTTTATTCCATTTTCATATCTGACACTCAATAAAGAAAGTTGTCACGTCGTAATCTACGTTATACTTAGGTATCTACTTAGTCCTAGGTACTTTATGGAGTTAGTCCTTTACATTACCCTATGACGTCGCTTCTTTAACTGCGGGCCGAGGACATTACTGCGTTCAAAATGTTCGCACATGGTATGAATATCTTAGGTAAACCATGCGCTTGACAGCTTTATTATTAATAAATTGATTGATTTAGTTTTCTTGAAAATATATTGATTTTTGGTAGAAATTTTGTATCTTTATAGATACAAAATTTCTACCAAAAATATTTTCAAGAATAATACAAATGGAAAAGGAAAAATAACAAACGAATTTGTTTTTCTACTTTGAAGAAGAAGTCAAAAATATTTTTACTTGATATCCTTTTTAAAATAACTAAAAGCTTATAATAGCAGGCAGCCATTGAGACAGTAGAAAACTCACAAATAGTCTGTGTATTCTTTGAAAATTATCTCCAGTTATGGATATTCTGATGATAGTAAACTAAACAGGATTTCTGTTTTAAATAACCTATTTTTATTTATTATTTAAAAAAAATATAGATACAATACTGGCCGCTTTTTACTAAATGCATATGTTTGTATACACGGTACATATACCAAAATATTTTTTTTACAATTTTTGTCTGTCTGTCTGTTTGTTTCGGCTAATATCTGGAACGGCTACACCGATTTTAACGGGACTTTCACTGATAGGTAGCTGATGATATAAGGAGTGACTTAGGCTTTTTAGAGTAGCTACACCCCGCGGCGTTACCCGCGGTACAACAAAGTTTCAGGGGCGATAAATCGATCTAGCTAGGACATAAATTAACTAAATTTACCAAAAAAAACATCCACTCTTCCAGGTGCTATAAATTAAACACTCCACAACAATAATTACAAATTAATGTTCTATTTATACCTTTTATTTAGCCGATTGCGTCAGAGGAAAGGTAATGTTGTTTGACCACATGTATGTGTATATGTAAATTTCTTTGGTAAAGGAAAATCACACGAAATCGCTGGATAATTTAAAAAATATGAGATGTTGTTGAATTTATCAGAATTGTGGCAGTGATGTGGGCTTATTCAATTTTCAAAGTGGCGTCCGCAAATAAAAAAAAGGGTGCTTGGTTCATAAAATAAAAGATCATGAAAATTCCAAATTCAAAAATGAATTTATTATTAATAAAACTAAAAAGTCTTACTAATAGACCACTATATCCCTAAAATATGTATTCTTTACTTATCAAAGAATTACTGGCTTATCAAAGAATGGCTGTTTTAATGTTTATGTTTATTCTTCTAACTTATCAAGTTATTGACAGGTTTCATCCTACACTAAGCACATGCTGACAGTAACATACTTTGATCTCAACAATCCAATACATTTCTAATACTGCTACGGACCCTTTTCTAATAGTCTCAAGTGCCTTTGAACACACGAGAGACGGATATTTGAAGACTTCACTGCTATTATGTTCCTAATCCTTTATATTACAGATATGTTATCACATGTCGTTTGCAAGTTTTGAACTTTTAACAAGATACATAATCTTCTCTGAAACTGACTTGCTTTGTAGATCTATTGAACTGAAAACTGTTTTGTATACAAAGGTATGATTACAGTTCTTTTCTTTTGCAGTGACGTACGTACTCTTGAAGATTTCTTTTGTTATTAAATCTGCGTCGAACGTTACAAATAACTTAACAGAAGTCTCGTAAAAATTTTAATTAATCAAGCGAGCAAAGAGTTGTAAACACTAAAGTAAAAATGAGGTTTAAAACATTTTTTTTTTATATTGTAACTGGCTGAGCCTCGCGGTTGTTGTTGTACATTTCCGGCAGTAAAAGCCGTCCCAGAGATTAACCGGAACAAACAAAGAGACAGACAGAAAAACAAAAAAAGTAGATTTTTGGTGCAAGTACCGTATATACTTTTTTTGTATGGCCCTGCCAAAATGACTCTATTCTGCCTGATAGAAAATAAAAGCAGAATCCAAGAGTGGTGGTCACCATACTCATTGTAAATGCAGATAATGCAACAATGCAGCATGGTGACCACGGTGGTCTAGTGATGCTTCTGCATCATTGCCCAATGTCCAGTCAATCCAGTCTCGCACTCACCAATGAAACACCACAGCACGAACGCAGTCATTTTACGTTGATTTTTTTTACGAGAGTAGCACCGACCCGGTCGAGCCGGCCCGTTCGTGCTCAAATCAGCGTGGCTCTACTACATTGTAAATAATATGCATTTAGTGAAAAAAAATCATTTGAAATTACAAACAGGCACTTCATTTTTATTTATTTGTTTAGGTTAAGAAGGTATTTCTATTTCGTACCTTGTAAAAGCGAAGATTATGTATTAATCAATTACCAATTATCAAACAAACTTATATTAAGTTGAAAAATCTAAAGTAAAATTAATATTGTTTTAAGTAAAACTTCACATAACTTAAATATTTTTGAAGCAGTTGAAGTACATACTCCCTGATCTAGTCTGAATCTCAGTTGTTTGTTTTTAAAAACGTAACTTCTTCTATTCATTTTACAGAGTAAACATAGGTATTCTCCGTGAAATGCCCGTCCAGTTCCAAAGTTGCAAACATTGACCTCTTTTACAAAACTAAAAAAAAATGTTGGCGAGAAGAAAACAAATTGTTACAAGCATTCCGTATGCCGCGGTGGATATTAAATTCTTTCTCTTTTGTTACTGTCGCTTCGCGTATTTTGTTTACAATTTGCGGAAAATTTTAGACGCTAGTCAACTTTTTGCTGAGTTTGTAGGATTTTAAATTGCGAAAATGCTTGCTTTGAATAAATTTAATTTTAGCAAAGTACTTAAACTTTCATAACGAGTCACTCTCACCGCAAACATTTGTTTCGAATCTAAATATTAAGTAACTTTTATCATTAAATTTCGAGATCGACTTCAAAATAATGTAAATTGGAAATAATTGATTATAGAATTAATATCGTACAATACTTGTACTTTAAACGAAAATGACTCATGCTTAGTATTATTATCCTAAAACCTAAAATTATTTTGAGGTTTGCTTTATACAGAATCTTTGCTGAATACTACTTTCCATGAGTTGAATATATATACGTCCATTTATAGCTAATTTTGTTTTGATATATAACACTAAAACTTATAAATTTAGGAATGCAGAAAAGGTACCTTCTTTTTTGTCTCTATAACTTACAATGGTTGGCTGATAGAGAAAGCCTTACTAAGTCTACCAATGCACCAAATATTCATAATGTGTAAATAAATTAGATAAGTATACATACATCAGCATACATAACAGGAATGATAAATACCAAATGTGTTTAAGAGTTTCATATATCGCTTTATACTAAGACTCGTTTATACGAACTAAAATTAGCAAGAAGATTAGAAGTGAAGCTATCCAGAGTCGCCCCATTTCTTTAAGCTTAGAAATACTACTGACAGTTTTAGAAACATTATTTTTTATGTATGGCCGCTATCAAAATGACTCTACTCTGCCTGCTAGAAAGCATAAGCAGAATTCAAGAGTAGTGGTCACCATATTCATTGCTCGTACAGATAACGCAACAATGCTGCATGGTGACCTAGTGATGCTTCTGCATCATTGGGCCTCCGATCTTACAATCACTAACGAAACACGACAACACTGGTACTGTCATTTTACGTTGATTTTCTGTGCGAGGGTAGTACCGCACCGGTCGAGCCGGCCCGTTCATACTGAAATCAGCATGGCTCTACTACCTTGAAAATTCACATGGTTTAGTTTTTGCCATAACGTAATTAGGATATTTATTCAATTGACAAGCACTGTAACCTGTAATCATTATTACTTGAAAAATGGCAGAAGCATGATTACTTCTGATTCTAAAAACATAAAATTTCATTTCACTTAGACCGTTAACAGAGAAAAAAATATCTGCACTCTTGCGATAATGTTTTTTTTGCAAAGCTCTCTTGATGTTCAAAATGATTTGAAGTTTATTTTTAATAGAATTTCTATTTGTGATAAATTGAAGGGGCAAGTAAATTGAAAAGGTGTCTATCCAGCGAGAGTAATGAATGAAATTTGTAATATAATTGTCAATTTAAAAGAGAATTGTTTCTTGCTGAAATGTTCAGTTGCTTAAGTGGCAAGTATAAAATATTCTACAACTTTTTGTTATTTTGTAATAGTAACTTTGGAAGTTAGTATAGTTATTGGGTTTAATTTCATCGTCATTGTTCTGACCTTTTCAAATTATATTGTAGTTTAAGCTGATTACTTTTATAGCTGTCTACGTGGCAGCGTGACGCTGACGCGAACTCTTCATGGAAATACAAATGATTGTTCTCAAACGGGACGGGAAATAGTAAAGTGCAAGATAGCTAGAATGCTGCTTTCGCAACGGTAAAAGAGACTGGTACTATAAATACTTCAAATGCATGACAGGACATCTGTTTAACAAGTCTTGTAAGATTTTGTGATCACCTTTCTTAAAGTCCAGAAAAAAGACGTAAAGAGCCCTAAATCTGAAAGACCAAGAAGAGCGTTAGTTAAATTTAAATCAAGAAGAGCGACGCTGCCGTCATAAGCTAGTTGTAGAATAAAACATTTCTAAAAACTCAAACCTAAAACAATGGCTCTTACCTCTGAACAAAAAATTGATGAATCGTTTGTTAAATTGTTTAAGAAAACTTTTTAGCGAATCTCTCATCAGACACATTTATTTCGCAGTGAAGGTTACTTGAGCTTAATTGGTTTTTGGAAAGTTTACAATTTAATTCTATTTGTTGATCTAGAATTTCTTTAAGTCGGAGATTTATATATTACTTTTTTTAACTTCCAAGAAGAACAAGACTACACTGGGTTAGGGTTTGCAATTCTAATATGCAGGTGATTTTTATTTAAAAACTAGCTGAACCCCGTGGTGTTACCCGCGGTTATTGTTCTACCGCGAGTAACGCCGCGGGACAAAGTTAGTCTAAAAAACGTAGCCTAAGTTACTCCCTGGATCATCAGCTACCTGCCAGTGAAAGTCCCGTCCAAATCCGTCCAGCCGTTCCAGAGATTACCCGGAACAAACAGACAGACAGACAGACAGACGGACAGACAGACAGACAAAAAATTTTTTAAACACACTTTTGGTATATGTATCGTGTATACCTACATATGAATTGATCAAAAAGCTGTTATGTTGATATTACAAACAGACACTCCAATTTTATTTATTTGTATAGATGTCATATTATTATAGAACAGGGCTAACTTTTGGTATTTTTGTTAATTCTGTTTGCGTTTATATATTTGTCATAATTAAATAAAACATTTTTGGTCAGCGAGTACCTATAAAGTTACTTAAAAATATATAATTATACTGGTTATGCAAAATATACCTAGAGGAAGAGGTATATATAAAGATACCAATTCGGTGATCGCTGGAAAAAGGCGGCATTACGAATTAATTTCTTTTAAACATGTGAAATCATAATGAATTCTCAAAACACTGAAGAAGTCTACCAATTAACATTCTATTACTAAGACATAATTTATTCAAACGGCCACTAAACGCTTTAAATCACTTAAAATTTATTTTTATAAATTGCTTTCAATCTAAAGGGCTAATCGCAGTAGACCTGTCAAACTGCCAATGGGATGTACAAACAAAACCTTTGTCCTGAATAAATAAAGGCGGATAGACTTTTCCAGCCGCGTCGGGGCACTCTAATTTAAAAACATAAAAGAAATACAAGGAAAAAATCTATTTTGTTTATTTAAAACGTGTGGTACAGTCATCGCTCTAGTCTTTTTAATTCCCATTTAGTCATTCAAAAGGCTTAAACTCAGCGGTGTATTTACCCTAGGGGCAAGTCTGGTCACGTTTTATAATTGTTACCAACCCATAATTTAGCTCAATTTAAGTCGCTATACAAAACCAGCGTTTGCCCGCGGCTCCGCCCACGTGTAATTCGGTTATTGCGGTAAATAGTAGTTCATGTGCTATTCTGATTTAAAAGCTTCATTACTGTTGAGTTTTACTTTAATTCGTTCAGTAGTTTTTGCGTTATAGGATGTATGGATGTTCGTTACTCAAACGTCAATTCGTCCTTATAAACTTTTGAATTCATGGAACATATGATGGAAGTTTTTTGTAGATGATGTAGTCCATAATTAAAAATTGTTATTAACCCGTTTCCAGGGACTTTTACTTAAAAGTTAGTGAAAACTAAAAAAACGTTATACAAATGTGGGGGAAACTGCTGGCAAAAACTAGTTTAAAAAAAAACATTTAAGGTCAGTTGAACTCATTTATAAAGGATTTCAAAGCAGTAAATATTAGTATATATTCGAATTTCTTTCTATTTACTGCGCCTACAATTGCTATTTTACTGATATTATTGCAATTCATTTAATACTCAGAAAATTAGAAATTTTATTTCAAGATGCAATTTGATTTTACCCTTATATATTTAATAGCAATGGCAGAATAAACTATCAAAACAGTCAGACATACAGGCATTATTGTAACAAACATGATTTATAATTCTTAAAAAAACAGAACATAGATTTAAACACGAATCAACCACAATGAAGACTATACGTTATAAAATCAATATCAACAAACGAGATACTAGATAAACTTAAAGATATCATACCCTATGAATAAACAATATGAAAAAAATTGTTGCTAACGTTTCATATTCAAAAACATGTTGACGTTATAACTCAATAGCTATGCATAAGAGGTAGTGAGAAATGGAATTCAAATATTCCAGAGGTCATCGCCTAACTGCTGGAGCAATCAATCACTGGCAGTCACGGAGATTTACGTGAAATATAAAATTGAATTTCAGCTCAATTGTACCACCGTGCGCAGCCATTACTCGTAAATCCCCTAAATAAAAAATGACGATTTGATATTATACCTAGTTAAAAGTAATGCGTCATTTAAAACAAGAATGTAATCATGAATTTCTTTGTTTTTGCTCGTAGGCTGAACATTGAATTGTGAACCTGGCGATGAATGAAAATGTGACTTTTAGAGTTCATTAGATATATGATAACCTAGATGAATGACTTTGACACTTTAACCGATGCCTACGACAACTCTATGATTTAATTTGATTATTAGGACATTATTATAATCTTGTAAAGATAATATTTAAATGCATAAACTCGAGCTAAATTTTGTTAATTTATATTTTTTATATATGAACCTGCCAAAAGTGACCCTACTCTTCCTGATGGAAAGCATGAACAGAATCCAAGTTTGGTGGTCACCATACTCATTGCGAAAGCAGACAATCCAACAATGCAGCATGATGACCCACACTATGGCACCTATTGAGATGCTTCTGAGATATAGTAAGAACATTCAGAGCCCAAAAAAAATGTGTGAGTGTGAGTGATGCAGACTACACTGACAGCTGCACTGCACTGCAGCTGCAATTATTTAAGAAATAAAAAATATTACCACTCCAATGCCCTTACATTCAGGAAATCTATATGTTTGTATATAAAAACAAATAACGTGTTAAAAAAAAAATTGATAGTCACAAAGAAAAATAGTAGATCCGCCAATACGAATCTTTAATAACTTACCAAATTGCCTAAAATTTCTTAACTTAAACCAGATTAAATAATAATAATAATAATACAGACAGGACTATTGTTGCCAATAAGCCTGATATTGTGGTGATAGATCGATTGGAGCGCCGCGCAATGATTGTCGATATTGCCGTTCCTCATGACGAGAATCTCGTAAAAGTCGAAAAAGAAAAATAAATAAAATATTTGGATTTATCTCACGAGATTGTCGATATGTGGAATGTGGATTCAGCGATCATTGTTCCGATAGTTGTATCTGCTCACGGACTAATTGCCAAGAGCCTCAACCAACACCTTAAGACGCTCACGTTAGATGGCTGGATCAAGGGTCTGATGCAGAAGGCAGTCCTTCTTGACATGGCTCGTATTGTGAGGAGGTTCCTGTCTTTGGAGCCCTAACCACCGGTTTCTTGGTCCCTGTACCCGAAGTCGGTGGTCTACTATTTTTTATATTTTTAAATGTATTTGTTTTTATATTTATATTTAAAAATGTAATTAATGTGTATATAAATGAAATAAAGGAAATAATAATAATAATAATAAATCTCTTTATTGTACACCAGTTTATAAAAAATATATGATAAACTTAAAACTATTATGAAGCATGTACAAGTGGCGGCCTTATCGCTCCAAGGCAATATCTTACAGGCAACCATGGGATGGAGAGAAGAGTAGGGATGAAAAAGTAAATGGTAGTGTCTGGTGTATTATTGGTGGAAAGGAAAGTAAAATAGAGTTTATACATAACATAAAATAATAGCAACACGTAGTGTGAGTGACCAAGTTGATACATTCAAATGAGATGAGTAAAACATACCTACATACATTCCATGCAGTATAGCTAGCTATGGGACATTGATGTCTCTCAGGTTATATTCTTTTACTAGTCCCCTAAAGGTAGTAACTGTTTTCGCACGTCTTATTTCGACTGGTAAGGCGTTCCATAGGCGAACTGCTTGTACAGAGAAGGAATGGTCGAGGAATTTAGTTTTATGTCCTGGCATTTTCAATTTCAAATTCTCTGACGATCTCAAGGATTTTTGGATGTGAGTCGAGTAAGAAGTTAAACCGAGATTTCAGGTAGCGTGGAGTAAGTGGATTGAAGAGAATATTGTACAGAAGAGAAAGAATGTGTGCATTCCGGCGAAGGCGGATGGGTAACCATTTAAGCTGTTTACGATAATTAGAGACATAATCATATTTGCGTAATCCAAATATGAATCTTATACAGACATTTTGGAGTCTCTCAAGCTTATTTAATTAGTTTTCGGTGAGATCAAGATAACTGGCATCAGCATAATCAAGGATGGG
Organism: Spilosoma lubricipeda; assembly: GCA_905220595.1. Classification (NCBI taxonomy): domain Eukaryota; kingdom Metazoa; phylum Arthropoda; class Insecta; order Lepidoptera; family Erebidae; genus Spilosoma; species Spilosoma lubricipeda. The sequence goes on along the minus strand of HG992285.1, from coordinate 7,789,081 downwards.
GAAAAGAAGGGATTGTGAAAGAGCAATCTTCGTAGATATGGGTAAGAAATTGCGTAGTCTGCGCAAAGACCCTGCAGCCGCAAACATTTTGCGACTCAGCTCCTGCAGCTGAGGCCCCCCGGATAAGGTACTAAATTAAACTTAAAACTAACTAAAACTTAACTTAACTAACTTAAATGTAAATTATTCGACTTTCTCTTAAGCAAATCTTACTATACTACTAACTAATTTCTAAGTGATAAAGATATATTTTTAAATGCGACTGTCTAGACCTAAAATAAATATAATTATAATGCTATTGTCTAACCTAAGATTAGTTCATAAGGTTTAAAATTTGTACACCAGAAATGGTAGAATATGAAGAACGTATTATAATCTGATAACATCTTTTGTACTATATTCTAACAAATAAATCTTTCTTTTACAAATGTACAAAACTGAATAGTGCTAAAATAAATACAAATATAAATAAATAAATAAATTTTTCGGACATCTAACACACAACGCCATCTAGTCCCAAACTAAGCAGCATATCTTTCTAGTCTTACAATTGAAAGAAGGCTCACCTTTAAAAATGTAATTGTGACCTTGTACTTTAACGATGAGGTTGGCGAATGTCTTATGCAAGTTGTATAAAATCAAAAGAATTGTTGTAGGTTTGCATCTGTGTAGTGACGTAATACTGCAGAGATATCTCGGCTAGTGAAATATGAGCACGATTAACAGGCACGCTATTTTATTATTATTATTTTTTTTTATTAATTCCATTGATCCCGCTCGGTACGATTAACTATTTTTTTGGTGGACTGAATTTATCATATATATATATAGTAGTAGTCGAGCTGAAAATACATACAGATAATAATATGATGATGATCTTCTCCCAGCCGATTTCTGCCACGGCGGCCAGTCTTGACGGAGACCAACCCACTAGCAGGAGATATTGTAGTGCACAAGTTGGTGCGCAAACACAGGCGCACTCTCTGTTCCCTCACTCCCATAATCAGGTGGGACTGTTATCCGACACGATCGGGGAGACGCAGAACCGACGGCTTTACGTGCTCTCCGAGGCACAGGGCGAAGACCCCAACGTTAAGTTAAATAATGTTAAATTATAATATTTCATCATCATTAGTATCGCAGTCCTTTGCTGGACATAGGCCTCTCCATTACACTCCACTTGTTTCGATCCTAGGCTTTTGTATAACAATTGTAATAATTTACAATGTAATTTCACTAAACAATTTACCTCATAAAATAGAAATTATGATACTATTTTATTGCTCTTGCTTTTATACATATCTTGATTTCCCTGGGGTATGTGCACGAAATAGTGACTTACCGCTAGCATTATAATTCCATATTTCTACTTTGTACTCTCAACAGAATTGTACATAATTTGATCCGTTCTTACTTGATGTAAGTTGAATATTAATAATACAATATACAATTTAGTTGCCTATGTAAAGAGAGGTTTACAGTCTTTCAATGGAAGTAGTTATTTCAAAAGGTCGTAAATCAAAGTTGATTGCTCTAATTGTCTCACTTCTGTTTAATTTGAAACGAAATTTCAATCAATGTGTCATTAATTTTCGGAACTCAATTTAAAGATATAAATCGATATCTTTGGAATTTATTTGTTTTGTTTTTAAGATTTCGTTATAAGAACGATACGTCTCTGATGATGATGTGGCCATCGTCATATTAGCAGTGTCGGATAAATATTTTTGTTAGTTTTCACTTTTTACATAGATAAATGAATCACGTTTTTATTTTACATTGTATTTAGTAGACCAAAATTAAATATGTCCAGCCATGGACAGTTGACAAGTGTTAATGATTAAAAACCATGAACCTTAATGGTCATAAATATGGTATTTTTTCTGTGTGTATTTAAAATAACAAAAGCATTACTAAATGTTTTTTTTTATTCTAGGTCTATGTGGTGAACGCGTTATTATAAGTAAACCTCTTACTATAGGTATAATAACCTACATACGCAGTGAAATTCATAAAGTAAAGTTAGTTAGTACAGGATCCATCAAATGAGAGAAAATCATTCCTTTCTAAATATATTATTATGCTTTATTACACTCCTGTGTAAACTCATATTTCCGTAATAAGACTTATTTAAAAGAATCCCGTGAGTAAAATAATGGTACAGCAATGAGAGATGTTGATGTGAGCTATCTATCAAGGAACAAAATTAATATACCGCGTGAATGTAACAAGTGTTATAATTTTAAAGAAAAGAAAAAATATGACGCAAATTTAAAAATGTTTAAATTACTAGTTATTTCTGTTTTATACATCCGTTTTTTTGTACTAACTGTAGTAATTTGGCCGACTTAACCCAAGTTTCCATCTTTGCGATGGATCCGCATAATATTTTTTGACGCTCTCGATTGGTTGCAGAGGCGAGCAGTTCGCATTATCGCTAATCCCGAAGCTACCGGGTTTTTTAGCTTCTGAAGTTGCAAAGAGATCTCGCCTCTATGGCAGTTCACCACAAAGGCGATATCCCTGGAGAGTGTTCTGAAGACCTCTTCCAACTAGTTTCCTTTTCCCTTCCTCTACAGGACAATACGCGCTTGCCTCTTGGAACCTGGAACTCACTACCAGCGCACATGTTTTCCTCACATTAATTATGAACCCTAACGCGGAGCGTGAAAAAACATTAAACTAGGTGGACATAGTGTGGGTCACCATACTAAATTGTCCACGTTTGTATTGAGAATGGTAACCACCACTATTGGATTGCACTCATGTTTTTCATCATCAGAGTTATTTTGGCTGTTTAATATATAATCAATATTCAATCAAAAATCACACCATCACTTCACAGGATATAATATCAACTCAGTATACAATGTACAAAGCCAAGCCACATGAGTAACTTAACATTTAAAACACTTTCCAATCAAATGTAATATGATTTATCGATTGCATTAACACACATAGTAGTTCAAAGCATATACATATAGCGTATGTATACACCCAATACACGTCCAAATTTACATATCGATATTGCTTGTATACACATTATAATCATTTCATGATCAAAAGCCTACATATTCAAATATTCATTACGTATTAGATCGAGGCTGTACTAATATTATACTAACTCATTAGTAACGTTTCCGTAGGTACATTTATTATCTTTGGTATAAATGTGAAGTTGTAGAAGGGCTTCATTAATTATGATTAAGAGGGAAGTGAGGGATGCTCAATGTGACTGAGCATTATAACATAAAGCAGTTATCGAAATAAACATTTCAAACCGGTTGTATGAGTATTAATGTTGCCATCTATCAAGGCCAGTAAAATAAACATGTGTTTTAATTTATTTATCTACTTACTTCAAAGAACTCCAAGTTCTTAAATAAAATGTTTTTTTTTTCTTTTTTCCCCAAACGGATTGTATACAAGGTCGGTTTTATTTAAATTTGTGATACGGATTCACCTCTAAGGGTAACAGCTTAAAGGATGAAACAAAGCTATATTTTTGATCCCTAAGTCTTCCATCTTTAGAAGGAAAATCACAAATAATTAGATACTTTTTCATTTTATTTTTTGGAGTAGGAAGTTTCCTTTCAATTTATCTCATGCAGATCTCATCAAGAAATGAATAAAACAAAAATAGTACCACCAATAGTACAGTAGCAAGGGTAGTACCACCCGGAGCCGGCCCGTTCGTGTTGAAATAAACGTGGCTTTACCACCTCGGGAGTTTAATATAATATATGTACTGTCTTAGTTCATATATTAAAATATGTATTGAAAACGTGATTAAAAACGATAAATGTCTAATTCTGTCTATGAAACTGAAAAACGTGAAAATCCACAGAATTGGAATATGAATATGCAAAGGATTAATATTGGTGGGATACTGTGTTAGTATGGTCAGCAGGAATGCAGGAATTTACAAGAATCTTATCCATGCCCTATAATAGGTCGCTTGGTCGGTTAGAGATTTGATATAAAAGATACGAATCAAACACACTCGTTAAATAAAAACACATAATCCATTAAAGGAACACTAAATTGGCAAGGGTACACCTTAGTGTATTTTCGTCAAACAACCTGTATACGTTTGGGACTGCCATTATTTTCACGCTTCAAAGGATTGTGAAATTGTATATGAATATATGAATATCTAAATAAACTTAGAAGAACATAAGTCTATTTATTCTGTCTTGTAATAAAGGACATCGATTACGGTTCCCTAAAATGCGTGCTTTGCGAAACGGTCTAAAACACTTTTAACACTTAAAACACTTGTAATTTAACCCGAATGGTTTAAATTAAGATCCTATTTAAATAGAGTTTTATATTTCTATTACATTAAGGTAAAAATTGTAATCATCATCAATCATTCCTTTGTAGATACCTTCTTTTTTTTACCTGTAGAAACCCCATCGGGTGGTCACCTCACCGGGGTTTGCGGCGGGGCGGTGTTTCGGAATCGAATAGAACTAAAACTAAACTGTGTGCCTCTCTGCGCCTGAGACGGGAGGGATCCGGGAACTGCTGTTATTAATACATCCGGACCCCGCCCAGCGCTTGCCTCCGTTATAGATACCCACCCTAAGCAACCTTTAAGTTACTACCAATTACTTTTATTAGTTTAAATTGTGAGGTAACTTTGATGTATAGTATATGTAACGATAGAAGAAACGATTTTTGATAGCAGACATAATTATAAAATAACATCCAATTTTGTTATTAAATGATTGTATACTATCTATTGCTATCTATCTGGGAGTCACAACTATTTTGGAGTTAATGATATTTCACGTCAGAGAAAAGTGGTTGATAAAATATGTAGAAGTTAAAGTTTCTGTGTATCTGAAAAAACATTTAACAACGATTTAGTTTGTCCATCCAGCTTCTGCATAGCATCTTGTCTGAGTTGTGATTTGAAATGAAATGGTGATTATTAGAGACCGGATTATATGCATTTGCATATTTGTATATGCATTTGCATATTTAAGTCATCCTCAGCGGTAATAGCATATTTTACCTAACATCTCATTAAGATGCATGCTATCGGTACATTTAATTTTTTTCCCAGTACCGTACACGTATCCTACATTCCGGAATGCGAAAAAAGTGATATATCCAGAATCCGACCAAATTTAATAGTCACAAAATATAAGGGTTAATGAGTAATAATTGTGACTGGTCGAATTCGCATCGTATCGGATCGCATTTCGATCAGTACCTGCGCATGTCTTTTGTTTTGAAGAAATTATCGAAGACACAATCTTACCACTGATTATCTGGAATAATACTTGATTGTTTACGTTTACAACAATATAAAATAATTTTAATGTCATGTAATGTTACTGTACCTACCTATTATCGCCTATCAAAGAATAATTTACCAATTTTATGCTGATTTTGTAATAAAAAAATAAAAACTAGGTTTTTCTTTTTTGATTTCAAAAATAAGTCATTTAGTTTTGCATGTTTAGCCGACTTTAGAGCATATTTTGCCAATTCACGTGCATATTTCAAGCATTTTCCATGCATATTTGCATGCTTATAACATTTTTTTTATGTTGCATATAATCCGGCTTCTAGTGATTAAAATATATTGTAGAACTAATTCAAATAAATAGATAAATGTATGTTCTTAATAGCGACATTGAAGCATACAATGTTTATTTAATGTCAATCTGATTCCGTCGCTGAATATTAATCATGATAATTGATGAAAAGCATTGTTTAGTGAATTTTATAAGCCTCTCTCTATTTTGAGATTTTTTTATAGTCTACTTGTGACAACCTTGCCTTGCCTTCGTATATTTTAAAACTGACTTTGACATTCGTTCTAAAAAACATACACAATCTCTCCTTAAATTAATTTAATCATAACTATGAATAAATTATTCTTAAATACTTTCCAGACACACGATAAATCTTTGAGTGGAGGCATCCTTATAAAATATCGTTTTAATCTTAGGCTTAATTTGTTCAACAAATCACATTTGGAATTTGTTTGGAAATTTAATATAAGAGCATTTCCGATTAAAACTTAATTAATGTTGCCCTCAACCACGTCGTTTTAACATTAATTATGCTTTCAATATTTTATTTAGAGAAAGATTACTGTAACAGCCTTTGAAAGCACGAAATGTAATTTAAGTTTGACTTTTCATTTTTCGGGATTGCATTGTAATGCTTCTAGATTCTGAAATGAATAAATACACTTGATTGCTATAAAAGCTGCTTCCTGTGTATTGTGTTTTTCAGTTTAAGAAATACAATGTCGTCCAGTTTCTTCATTTATTTCAATTAAATAAATCGAATTGAGAATTCGATAGAAATGTGTACTTCCTTCCTCCTAGTAACATTCCATAGTCTGTATCAAAAATCAACCAATATTTCTTAAGAACATAGTACCATTTCTGAACATTAAACAATTTAAAATACGACGTCATGACATGACGACATCTTGCACACGATACAAAATCACCATGTTCTCGATGTTTCGTATTAGGTTCTGTCTAATCTGATTTTTAGTCTATTTCACCCAAAATGTTTCATTTCAGCAACTTTTTGCAGACACGAGATCACAATGTAAAGAAATATGTGTAAATAAACACGCCTACCGACCTAAGTTTCAATTTAATATGCTAAACAAAATAAAAACTTCTACGAATTATCATATAAATGCTCAAGTTTATATTTTGTTTTGCCATTAACTGTAAAAAAGTGTTCATTTTACCCTCGTAAATAAAGACTGCTGCGGTCAACGTCGTTGTGTCCTTTTTTAAGGATTGCTAATATCAATGAAATTTCTACCCTCAGAGGTATAAATAAAATTTATCCCTCGTTAGTCCACAATCCCCTGACCCCTGCCCCATAAATAGAAATTACCTACTGAAATTTCTGTCAAACTTATCTTATTAACCAAAACGAGTTTATTACAAAGTATTTACATGGATTTATACCATCTAACAAACGCAGCAAATATTTTTATTTATTAAAAAAAAGATTTTAATGAAAGAAAAACTTAAAAACCACTTTAGTAAAATTGTTCTCAATTACGCTTTACTATTTAAGACTTGGCTAAGTGCTTAAAATTATAATCATCTAATCACAGCTACTTGCTAAATTACTTCAGATTACATCAAGACCGTTCTTAGGTACATAATTAATGTCGTAATTAACAAAATTTTAAATATATTTACGTGAAATTTTATAACATGATATTATGATACTAAAATTTAAACTTCAATTAACACTAATTACAAAAATAACACTAAATGTTATAATTTTAATTAACATAAGTAAAATTTTAACAAAAATAAAACCTACTTCAAGGTTTAAATCGATTTCTCTTAGTGTCCTTGTCATGTTACCACCTTTCCATTAAAAAAGAATCAACAAAATCGGTTCATGAACAACGAAGCTATCCGCTAACACACAAAAAAAAATATACGATCGAATTGAGAAACCTCCTCCTTTTTTTTGAAGTTGGATAAAAATTAGACTTACATATGTTACTTTATTCACTAGTAAAGTACCCGTAGACAGATAATTTTAACGTGTTTATCTCGAATGATTCTCGCATGCGTGGGTTGTTAATAAACTCTTAAAGAGTTTCAGGCACTGTCAACGAAAGAAAAGTTTAGATTTAGAGGGGTCTTAAAGTTTGGGTGTTTTCAAGTCGCGCTCTACAGGAGTTCTTGCCATACTCCGCGAACTTAGACAACTTCTGACACCTCCGTCGAGGCTTCTAACATTATTTAGAAGAGGACTCGAGCAACCTATTCAAAGGATATTCTATTAAGGAGTTCTTTGAACTTTATTTTCCGCATCGTGCAAGGTGATCATTGAGATACGACAGCATCGTTACGTCCCATCGCGCTATTTGAAGAATTCAATTACGTTAAATATCGTAAATGTCTGTTTTTGATGTTGTTAAGTAAGCACTTATAAGTTATAGGGATTATTACTCGTTGAGTTGAATAAGTTATAAAATGTTATAAAATACTAGCTGAACCCCGCAGTGTTACCCGCGGTGATTGTCGTACCGCCGTAATCGGTAACGGTCAAGCTGTCCCAAAAAAAATCGTGTATGCATACATATGCATTTATTAAAAAGCGGTTATTTTAATATTACAAACAGACACTCTAATTCATTTATTTTATAGATGTGTAGACTAGCTGACCCTGTCTGCATCTTCTAATGCCCGTAGTGTGATTTCATACCGCTGTACAATTATTTCATACATTGTTTTCACGAATCTTTAACCATTTACGCAGCGCATGCAATTGAGCTTCCATTGTGCTGAGACAAAAAAAAAAACATTTTTTTAAACATTTTTCATTGATACTCTTACAGTCTTCGCGTGATGATATGTAACCTATAGCCTTTCTCGGTAAACGGACTATCCAGCACTGAAATATTTTTACAAATCAGACCAGTGGTTCCTGAGATTGGCGCATTCAAACAAACTTTTCAGCTTTTAATACTAGTATACATTAATTTAAACGTTAAAACATATAGCATGGGGAAAATGTGCCAGGGGGTGGGTACGTGATGGTAGGTGACTACCACTAACTACCCACCCCATGACGGACATTAGCTTCTCTTGCGAAAGGAGTTTTTGCCTAATATATTACTTTGGCCAGAAGAGTTAATTCAAGTTTTCCTTCTTTTTGCAGTTATCCAGCGTAATTTGTTCCCTCAGTCGCTTCTGCCTTTTACGAAACCAATAAGATGAATAGAGATGATAACACTCTGTATTTTCAACTCGTCTCCACGTGGATAATGATTAGACCCATGTACACTAGTAACTAAATTCTAATAGATATATAAACGGAAATAGTTTTCATTCTATAATTAAACTCACTTGTACTTATTCCACTAATTTAATTGAATTTATACCTGACCGGTTTCGCCTTATGGCATTCTCCAAATTATATAGAAAATAGTTTACGTTTAAGAAATCGAAAAACTATTTTCTGTAGTTAAGTCTCAACTGATAGTATTATTTACTTAGATTATATTAAAAAACCTAGTTCCTTACACAAACAATAGTTTATCCTGGGATGCTTAGCTATAAGAACTGAGTCGCAAAATGTTAGCAGGTGCAAGATCTTTGCGCCGACTACGCAATTTTCTATCTACTTCAACAAAGGTTGCTCTTGCACGTTTCCTATCCTTGATAATTCTAAGTCTAGCTACCTAAATCTTACTGAAGTCCAACTGAATAACTTGAGGAACTCCAAAATATATAAGACTCATATTTAGACTACGCAAACATAATCAATATGTTGATGTTTCTGATAATATGATGATGATTGATGATTATATCTTATATATAATGTTCTATTTAGTCAAGCTAGTATTCATTAAAGTTGATACAACATTTCAGATATAGCAAAATAAAAAACAAGGTAAATACCGTAAAACATCGGTTTAAAAACTACTAAACGGTCTGTCTGTTTGTTCCGGGTAATCTCTGGAACGGCTGGACGGATTTTGACGGGACTTTCACTGATAGGTAGCTGATGATCCAGGGAGTAACTTAGGCTACTTATTTAGACTAACTTTGTCCCGCGACGTTACTCGCGGTACGACGATAACCGCGGGTAACACCGCGGGGTTCAGCTAGTTTTAAATAAAATAAAGGTGTTAAGAAAATTTTATTGGTTTTGAATAGCGCGGCAGTGTGAAGGAAAAATTTAGTATAGCGCCATATGTAAGTTGTATGTAACAAGTACGGAGTAACTCTAGACAGAACTTGTTTCAGTAAAGATTACTAGGTGGGTGCACAAGTAACCTTTTCAGTTATTTTTATTTTTATCTGGTGCCCCACGACACCACACGACTTGTTTTTTCTCCTAAGTGTTATTTAGTAAGAAAACACAAATTTTCTAATTCCTCCACTTTTTAAAATTCGTTGAAATTGCAAATGGAGTATGTTCGTATTACCACAAAACGCACGAACATATTTCAGCTTAGTTCGTCAATGATTAGAAGAAAGTGTACTTAGTATCAGTAACTTTTGATACTTAGCAAAGCATCGTTTACTTGAACACGTTATTATCGTTCGATATTTAGCTGAATCAGCATCCTATTACCACTGTATAGCCTCTTTTAGGGCCAGTCCACACGCATCAATATCAAAGCCACTTACTGAATAGGTTATATACAAAGCACACGTTCATCTAAAATATTCAAATATAGCACGCAGTGAAACCACAGGTGCGAGCGAAATTTCATCAATTTTATATGATTATGATACATATTCCCCTCTCGTGTATGGGAACTAGTTAACATATTTTTTCTGAGCCATGCCGTTAGCGACGTTAAAAAAATGGAATTGGATTAATGGCTCTTGCGCATAGGTAATAAAAAAGCTTTTTTCTACGTAAATCATTTTGGAATTTTCTTATAAACTTTCGACATACGTATATTATATATTTATACAAATAAAATGTATGAAAATAATATTTGTGAAATAAGTAATACAGTACAGTATTGTTTACATTTTTGATTTTCAAACTCTTTTGTCTTTTTCATTATTTTTTACTTTATATAGGTTATCTGTTTCATTTGAAGAAAAAGTTAAGTTAACACATGCAGTTTCTATTATTTCGTCAACTTGAAAACATACTATAACTCGTTTTTATAATTACTGGTTTTAATCTACTTTTTTACGTATTTCCACAGCATCTCTGTGTACATGTCCTAACAATGCGACGGTAGCGAGTTGGCGTCTAGCCAGGCTCTCAACACATCTAGTACCCACTTCACTACGCTGACGAAACTGTGTGACCGTAGTCATACGAACTTTGAGTGGTCGCCGTCGGAACCATAGAAATCACAAGATAGGGTTATGTTCTAACTTAAGTTTTGCTGGCTTGAAAACAAGTTTGAGATCTCTCATATACCTTTGTAGGCTAATTGGATACTTTTATCGTCATAGTCTTGGAAATAATAATTCAGAACAAGAAAACAGACACAGGATGAGAAACAAAAAGTCAAACTGACTTCTGTAACTCAATAGTTATAGTTGCCACCCTACGGATCCCTTCACTTCAGTCCAGAGAGAGAGGGGTCACGTACTCAGTAAAAAACAATGAAATAATTGTCCAATCAATAAATAATAAATAAGTAAATAAATATTTCGGACATCTAAACACACAACGCCATCTAGTCCCAAGATAAGCAGAGCTTGTGTTATGGGGTACTAGACAACTGATACAAATACATATATACTTTTTTTTGTAAATACATACATATTATAGATAGAACACACCCAAACTCCGAAACAAATATTTGTAGATCATACAAACATTTGGTCCGACCCGGGAATCGAACCCGAGACCTCATGATCAGCAGTCGCACACGTCAACCGCGAGACCAACGAGGCAGTGAATAAGGGTTTTCTGTGAAGTCGTAGTATTACTCCGTCGCACAGTTAAATGGTATGTTTAATATTTTATATTTAACATGAACCTGCGTTTTTTAAACAACAATAGGTAGCCGCATGTCTGACTATAAGGAGTGGTCTGCCAATAGAGAGAGGCAGCGGGAATTATACGAGGGTCTGTGTCCAGCTGTATCACTGACGTAGACATCTCTAATTTATTTATTTATTTATTTATTTATAACTTTATGCACTTTTGTACATAGGCGGACTTAATGCCCAGGGCATTCTCTACCAGTCAACCTTAGGGTAGTGTAGAAATCATGTGAGGTAGGCGCACATAGGATTCGTACTTAACTAAAATAAACATTACACAGCATTACATATTATTATATAGGTATGGGAATTACAACAAATACATAAACACTATAAATATATATGATATTACTTATATATAAAAACATATTCACATTACATTAGTACACCATGAATTCAAGGAATGTGTAGGGGTTGGATGTTGTTGTTATAATGACTGTGCCATGCCAGTGAAAAGGAGGTTATGTACCTTCTTTTTAAATATGAGACGGTTAGTGGACATCCTGATCTCAAGTGGTAGCGCATTCCAAAGCAGAACTGCTTGAACAAAGAACGAAGAGTTTACAAAGTCAGAATTGTGGGAGGGACATAAAAGAAGCAGATTATTTTCTGAGCGAAGATTTCTATTGTGATTGGAGGACAGGAAACGGAGGTAGGGTTCTAGGTAAGTAGGTGAGGATGGGGAGGTTAGAAATGAAAATAGAGAGGTCAGAGCTCGCTGATTGCGGCGTAGGCGAATGGATAACCAATTCAGTTGGGAACGTAAAGCAGACACATGATCATACTTGCGAAGATTGAAGATGAACCGAATGCAGTTATTAAGAAGGCGGTCTAGTTTGTTAAGGAGGTCTGCATTCAGGTCGAAATAACATACATCACCATAGTCGATTAACGGAATGATCAAGGACTGCATTAGTGTAGTTTTGATTTTGGGAGGTAGGAAGTTCTTAAGGCGATATAGTATCCGCAGGTTTCCAGTTACCTTCTGACTCACGTGGGTAACCTGAGCTCGCCAATCAAGAGTTGAGTCAATGTGTAGACCCAGGTCCTTTACTACGGGGCTAAAAGGTATCGCTGACCCGTTGAATACGATTGGAGAGATTGACTCAGTATTCAATCTACTCATCATGCGTTTGCTGCCTACAATGATCGCCTGACATTTGTTAGGGTTAACAGACAATCCAAATTTCGACGACCAGGTATAAATGGATTCTAGATCTTTATTAACTTCGTCAACGGCTCCTTCAACGTCCTCCACTCTTGCCTGTGAATACAGCTGCAGATCATCAGCATAAAGGTGATACGCACATTGAAGATGTTGAGTAATGAGATTAATAAATATTGCGAATAGAAGAGGAGATAATATACCGCCTTGAGGAACGCCAGAGTGCAGGTCGCACCAACTCGAAGACGAGTCTTCAACACGAACACACTGCTGTCGCCCCTGAAGATAGGAGGAGAACCATTCCAGTGCCTCTGGAGGAATCATTAGATGGCTGAGGATAGCTAGAAGGATTTCGTGATTGACGGCGCCGAAGGCATTAGAGAAGTCCACCAAGACCAGTACTGTAACCTTAGTGTCCTCCATACCCCTCCTGATGTCACCAGTCACTTTAAGGAGAGCGGTAACTGTGCTGTGGCCAGGCCTGAAGCCAGATTGTAGAGGACTTAGAAGCTTATGTCGGTAAGTGAATTCTGATAGCTGCTTAAATGCACAGACCTCAAGCACTTTGGATAGGAAGGGAAGAATAGAAATGGGACGAAAATGTTCAGGAAGTGAGGGACTATTTTTTTTTGGGAGAGGGGGAATGACGTAAGCCTTACGCCAATGTGAGGGGAAAGTTCCGGAGGCAAGGGAGAAGTTAATTATGTGGGTGATTACTGAGAGAATATGGTCCAGGATGGTTACAATCATGCGTCGACTAATACCATCATGCCCCACAGCATTAGAGCGGATAGATAAAATAATCTTTTTGATGTCCTCGGGAGGCACCGGAGAAAATTCAAATGAGTCGATTGTGGGACTGGTTAAACCAGATAAATAGTTTAGCGTTTGGCACTTAGTTTGAAGATCCAGTGTAGTTGGAGATGAGAAATGAGAGTTGATATCATTCAAACTAATAGTGTTTTTAAATTCGGGATGTTGCTGTTTGCCTATTCCTAGTGTGCCAAGAAATTTCCATATACTGGAAGAAGAAGAAGACTCTATATTTTGGAGAATGTGTCGGCGTTTAGCGTTCCGTATCACCTGGTTACACCGATTCCTTGCAGTCTTATAAAGATCCCACTTGCCCTCACACCGATACTTCCTAAAGCAGCGAAAGGCCTGATCCCTGCGTGTCATAGCCATTCGGACTTCTTCAGTCATCCAGGGTGCTGGGGCACGTTTCAATTTCACATTTCTAATAGGCGCGTGGGTGTTATACAAGTTAATGACGGCGTCGTTAAAAATACCGACCTTGACGTTCACATTTGTAGCAGCAGTCATACTCGTCCAATCTAACTTGGCAGCATCTGCATGTAGTTTTTCGATATCCGTGCGTCGAAAACTGCCGATCTGACGAATTTTAGGAGGTGCCTTGGGAGGCTTCAGGATATAGGAGAGGTAGATCAAGTCGTGGTGGGAGAAACCGGGACCAGGAAGTTGACCATGGAAGGATACAAGGCTAGGGGCTGATACAAGCATGAGATCAAGCCAGGTGTCGTGGTGTTCAATATTATGGTGAGTGGCTTGAAGGGACAGGAGGTGGAGATTAGTTGCTTGGGTGATTTGGAGCAGGTTACGTGTTCGGGAGGAGTTTAGGGCTAGAAGGTCCGTGTTGAAATCTCCCATGATGATGTGATGTAAGTGTTCCGACCCTAAGGATTCCAGAACTGTTTCCAGACTGGAGAAGTAGTTAATAGCAGGAGGGCAGTAGACTACACCTAGAATAACGCTAACTCCCTTGACACAAACCTCGAGGAAAAGATATTCCGCACTTGTAGAAGGGTTGTGAGTGGAAGAGGCGAGAATTTTGTATGGGAGGAAATTACGAAGGTATATAGCGACACCACCACCTCTTTTATCTAAGCGGTCGTTGCGGATGAGGACAAAACCTGTGAGAGGATATGAGGTGGAGGGTAGGCAAGGTTTGAGCCAAGTCTCCGAAACCAGGATGGCATGAACGTCGTTGTTTGAGAAAGTCTCTATTAAATCGCTGTAATGGCTGGGAATACTCTGCGCATTGATGTGGCAAACATTTAGAAGGGAACGAGATACAAATGGAAATATTAGCCTTAATCGGTCGCCCAGAGTCTCTGTCAAAGAGTCAAAACTATCATCTACTGACATGTCATCAGCAGAAAAATATACATCGACCTCATCGTCGCTCATTAGTGTACACAATGTAAATATATATATATATAAAAAAATTAAAAAAAATGCAAAATATTTAGTTGGGCTAAGATAAATGAGCCCTAGTATGTAGATTATGTTTCTACACCACCCGCCAGCAGGCACACAATGAAAATTAAATTAACAGCATTGCCTAAAGATACACTACAGGTAGGAAATGGTAACATCAAAATACAGTGAAAGTAATCCTTAGACATATTACCAGAGACCACTTAAAGAAAAAAAAAACATTAAAAGAAAATGGTATTACAAAATTACGAAACAAAAAAACGAACAAGTAAAAAAAATATAAAATTCTGTCGATTAGAAGGTTTCCGAACGCAACCGGACTAACGAACGAACGGAACGTCGTAAGTTATTGACAGATGACAGATGACACTTATGTTGACACAGAATTTTTGAAGATTTGTGTTGCTTTGGAAATCAAACATTTGTAGGTACATGCAATGTAAACAATACAGAAGTCCTATGTATAATAAGTGAGTGAAACAAAGAAAGCTTAACCTGTACCAAATTGTGTAATTTCGGGCTTCTGTGCAACACTGCAATACAGCAAAACAGGCACTATCTTCGTGAACCCTTCGCGGCTATGCTTGAACTCGCCTTAGGCGGTGTTGTTGCCTTGGGGTATTTAACAAGAAGAGGTTGTAGTTCGTCCAGTGTGGTTACTTTATGACGGCTATTGTCGGGGGCCTTGACGAATATAGTGCCATCCTGAGTCCAACAGCCCGCCATGCCGAAGTGCTGCCGAGCCAAGCCGAACGTCGTCTGCCGAGTTCTAGTAAGGAACTCCCTAACTGAGAAGCCAGTCCCTTTCAACTTGGTCTTCGTTCTCCAGACAGTCGCTCGAACTTCCGCTGAAGAGAATTTAACCAACACTGGGCGACGATGCTCCTTGGATGGTGTGCCCAACCGGTGACAAATCTTGATGTTAGGTGCTCTGACATCATTTAAACCCATCTGTTCATGGAGAATACTTAACAAGGTTATATTGCAGTCTTCTTTGACGGCTTCAGGCACTCCTAGGAAGATGAGAGCTTTTTGTCGATGACGGGTCTCGATGACATCAACCATCTTGGCACACTCGCCGATTTGCTTCCTAAGCAGTCCCAGCATGGAAAACATAAGCTCCCGGAATGCTCGAAACTCTTCAGAAACCCGTGCAACAGTTTCCTTGGAGTTCCCACCGGAATTCAGCTGTGCCTCCAACTGGGCCATCCTTTTCGAGAAACTCTGCTCGAGACTGCTCTGAGCCAACTGGACATCAGCAAGTTGTGACATTCTGTGTAATTGGCAGGAACGGTAGTATGTGACAAAGATTATTGGACTTTTGTGAATCCGTGAAAGTATGCTGGCAGGTGACTTGAAAACTTAGTTTAAAACCTTTGTACCATTTAGTAATCGTAAGTACTAATTAAATAAACTATGATTCACTTTATATTTGAGTTTAATTATTAAAAACACATAAACTTTATTAGGAGCTTTTAAAGTTCGTATACACTTTTTGACACCTACCCACGAAAAAAAAGTTGACAATCGTGATAGTGATAAAACCAATTTAGTTATTAATAGGTTATAGTCATTTAATTACATTTTAAATTATTCGGTTTAACATTTCAGGGAAGAGTTTGTTTAAAGTATTTTGGTGAACTGTTCTTAATTTAAAAAAAAAAAAAAACTGTATTATCTGTATACATAGACAGTATAATCAATTACCGTGGGAGAGTCTTAGGTAGTAGCCTTAGAGAATTAGGTAGTAGAGCCACGCTGATTTCAGCACGAACGGGCCGGCTCGACCGGGGCGGTACTACCCTCGCACAGAAAATCAACGTAAAATGACAGCGATCATGCTGTCGTGTTTCGTTGGTGAGTGCGAGACCGGAGGCCCAATGATGCAGAAGCATCACTAGCCCGCCATGGTGTGGGGTCACCATGCTGCATTGTTTGCATGCGCAGTATGGTGACCACCACTCTTGGATTCTACTCATGCTTTCCATCAGGCAGAGTAGAGTCATTTTGGCAGGGTCAAACATAAAAAAAAAAAAAAAAAAAAAGAGCCACGCTTCGGCATGAATGGGCCGGCTCGACCGGAGTGATACCACGGCCTCACAGAAAACCGGCTTGCGCTGTGTTTTCACCGAGTGAATGAGGTTATGAGTATACCGGAGGAATTTGTACAAACATTGTTTATTCTACTTTATAAATATTTTTTATCGCTTTTATTAATTCCATGAATGGATATTTCCTGTATATTATGTTATTTCGCCGCCACAAATATTCAAATATAACATCCGAAAAAAAAATCTGTGTTATTGAAATTGTCCTTTCTAAAAAATCTTTTAACAGCCCTCAAGTGGGACTCTATTCGTTGAGTACGAGTCCCATCTTCAGCTATGAAAGGGTTTTTACGATCAGAGTGGTTGACTTTTTTGTGTATGTAATCATGTTCTGACAAGCAATCATAATCTGGCTCTCCAAAAATCAGTGTGGATGGTGGTGACAACTTCCACATCTTCAATATAAGTGGCACCAAAACTTCGGCAGAGCGAATATTGTCTGGGCATACTTCCAACCTCAAATCTTCGGATCCATCCTCAATCATACCGGGAACCCAATGGCCCTCAATATGGCCACCTATAAAAAAAAAATATACGTATAAAAACTGGCTTCAAAATTACTTTGGGGGGATTAAGACTAACTCCCTTAAGCCCCCCACACTACCAATACCCTCAAATTCGTTCGTTCGTTTTAAAATCCAACCCCGAATGCGCCTGTCTCTTAATCTTACAGGGCTAAACCGCTGAACCGATTTGGATGAAATTACAGTATAATGGAGATGATCTATAGATATTTTATATTGCTATGGATTTTCGCCTCAAAACTGACTTTCATAACAGCTTTTGATTGTTCTATCATAATTGTTTTCAATAAATATATCATATCATTCGACGGGTTATCATCACATGAATGTTATACTCGTGATCAAAACGGAGGGTTAATGTAACTACCTCGTACACGTCATACTTCATTAGTCATAGGGAATACCACAATACCCTCTAGATTCCCCTTCGACGAGAGTTCTTAAGTACCTATTTTATTATGAAAAACAACCAATAAAATCTTTTGTGCAGTTAAAAGATTTAAATGTAAAACAAAAACACGAATAATTTGTAGTTTTGTTTGTCAAAAATCAATTTCATGAAATTTGGGTAGTATATTGAATCATTTGGGAACTTTCTATTTTCTCTGTTACTTCGCATCATTCTTACTATTTTATTAACCGACTTCAAAAAAGGAGGAGGTTTCTTAATTCGACAGTATATATAAAATAATATATATATAGATACTTTTTTTAATGGAAAGAGATGTCCCAACGGTGGTACCATGATAAGGACATTAATATCTGATGATGGCATCCAAGAGAAATCGAGTCGAACCTTGAAGTCGGTTTTATTTTTGTTAAAATTGTACTTGTTTCTCTAAACTTAAAATATTCACAGAAAGAGGACCATTTTTTACTTAGTACATTTTCTAAACAACATTTGAAGGGTAGGCTGGCAGTAAGAAAATGCGTGCAAGTGTGTGTTCTATCTATCTAGATGTTATTATTTAGTGTATTTTAAAATATTAATAAGGTAATTATAACGAATCTATATTTAAAGCAGAACCAAGGTGCGTTTCAATATTACTCGGTGGGGTCAGTGATGTAATCATAGACTATAATGAGTATTTTTATCACATCACGCAAATAATAAAATTATAAACAAAAGAAATGTAAGTCTTTTGTTTTTAATTAAACTACTAAAACGATTTATTTATTACTGTTCATGTCCGAAATCGCTTAAAGTTGAAGTATGGTGGTTTACATGAAAACTAGGGATTGCAATCCGGTAAACCGGATCCGGTAATCAGGCGGAACCGGCTTAAGTATACGTATACGAATCCATTGACCGGATCAGGTAACTTTGTATTTTGGGAAAATAAACGAACTGTCACGAATGTACTTTACTACTTTAAGCGTATGCTGTTTACACTACCTGTGCGAGAGATATATTTTCCATGTTAAAACTTGAGTTCAAAGCAATCAAAACGACTGCTTACCATGTTTCATACTATTTGACATTTGAAAAATGTACTTAGATATCAGGTCGGTGAGTTGATATATATAAAAATAAAGCTGATTAGGACTCTTGCAATAGCCACCAATAATAATTAGTTTGGAGCTAGCTTTCTTTTCACTTCATTAACGCTCCATGTTGTAATGCACAAGGAAATGAACTCATTTTTGTTAAATCAACCCGACCGGATCCGGTCGGACCCGGTTGGATTTATGAAATCCGGTTTGTATCCGGACGGATTGAAAATGACACCGGCTTACAATTCCTAATGAAAACATTATACAAAATCCGTACCAGTATATTTTTATCATACTATTTTTTTATAGATAGCTGCCAAAATCACTCTACTGTGCTTGAAGGAAAGCATGAGTAGAATCCAAGAGTGGTAGCCCCTGTCCTCATTGCGAATGTGGGCAAGGCAGCATGATGACCCACACTTTGGTGGCCTACTGAGATGCTTTTTCAAGCCCCGCTTAAGGGTTCCGGTATCATAGTGGGAGAGAAAATGTTAGAGTACTTTCGATTTCAAACAAACATTTAAGAACTTAATTTAAGTTTATAATATTATATATTGAAGTAATCACAAAGTTTAAATTAATATAAATATTGGTTCGATTGTATAATTTGGTTTACCTACTTGTGTCGGCTATGGGGTAAAATAATCTTACCTGATAATTACTTCCACGCTCTTATGTATCTAAGCATTGTTTTTCTTTTGCTTTTATTCAATCATCTTAGACTGTTGTATTTTACATACCTGTAATGAAAATTTGTGTATAATATCGAATGATATTAATCGATCATTCATCATTGCAAGGTTTTCATTAGCAATTCCGCAGTGACTGATTATTTACTAGAAAGTAGGTGAAATCAAGTAAAAAATATCACAAGTATGATAACAATAAAATATTTTTTCAGTGACTTGTATTATTTTATTGTTTTAAAAACAAGAATTAGCAAAGAAAAAAAAATATTTTTTTGCAACATCCATTCGAGAGTATTAGAATAAATTCTAGCTATATAGTATAAACATATTTTAAATAAATCATTCTTTATACATTCATATTAAACATATTCCACGTACATTTATCATGTATTGAAAATACTTGAACGTGAAATTAAATGAACATCGCCGATCAAATTTTCGTAACGTTTCACTAAATGTTAACAATCTGTTTTTCTAGTGAATTTTCTGCGTCGAGGGACATTTTCATCACATCCTAAGCAGCTTATCTTTGCTAACAGCGTACCGTAAAGGGACCCGGCCTTCACCCAAGATCACCAATTTCTTACTTGATTGGGTCGGTTGATAGGTTCAGGAACAAAGGATTCGATCAAAAATGCATCAAATGACTTAAATTGATATTTAAGCTGTTTTTTGCTGCTTGTTTGTTCAGAATATGGCATTTAGAAAATATTTATTGTACCCAATAGTTAACTAGTGTTTACCTATAAGACATGCTTGAAAGATGTACTTCCAGTTATAAAAGATAGTTTGTATGTATGAAGAACCTGTAAAAAAATATTGGAAACATAAAATAAGTACTTATCGAAGATCCGTGGGAGAGCCACGCTTCGGCATGAATGGTCCGGCTCGACCGGAGTGATACCACGGCCTCACAGAAAACCGGTGTGAAATAGTGCTTACGCTGTATTTCATCGAGTGAGTGAGGATCCCGGAGGCCCATAACCCAAACCCCCTCCCCTTATCTCCCCTCCCTATCCCCCAAAGGCCGGTAACGCACTTGTGACGCCTCTGGTGTTTTCAGGTGTCCATGGGCGGCGGTAATCGCTTACCATCAGGCGATACGTCTGCTCGTTTATTAAATATATTTGTCGTCTTTTAAATAAAAAATAAAAAATCCCATGTGTCTCTATTTTTAAAGCACTAGCTTATGCCCGCAGCTGCTCCCACGTGTATGTCGGTTATCGCGTTAATGTCCTTCCTAAAGAATCAAAGGATCTCCATGCTTAATTTCATTGAAATTCATGCAACGTGGATTAGCCGTGAAAGCGTTACAGACAGAGTTACTTTCGAATTTATAAGTATGGAATCTTCTTTAAATCTATACTAATATTTACAGCTGAAGAGTTTGTTTGTTTGTTTGTTTGAACGCGCTAATCTCAAGAACCGCTGGTCCAATTTGAAAAAATTTTTCGGTGTTGGATAGTCCATTTATCGAGGAAGGCTATAGGATATATATCATCACGCTACTACTAATAGGAGCGGAGCAATAATGAAGAATGTTTCAAAAACGGGGAAAATTTTCACGCTACGGGCAATATAAGGCGCAAACGAGGTTGCGTGGGTCAGCTAGTACAATATATAGTTAACCCTATTTAACTGACTTTAATAAAAGAGATGTTTCTCAATTCAACCGTTTTTTTTTTATCTGCTTACACGAAGTTTCTGCAGACTTTGAAGTTTTTACGATCCACATGCCAACTTTTACTTTTATTCTCATACATATACTCGTATAACACGTATGAAACAGAGTTTTATTTTGTTAGCCTTGTTAATCTTTTAGATAGGTACTACGAATTTTGTGTCCGAGTCCCATGGAGGCTATTTTTTACTTTTATATATATATAGTTAACAAGGCTTCATCTAGCAAGGTTATTACACAAGACTTTATTATCTTTTATGCAGTTTTATTTATTTTAGTATATAAAAATAAAAATATCGCTATTATTTATAAACGTTCTTGAATGAAATTTCAAGAGCCCATAGTGCTCTTAAGTGATGTAAAATATAAAACGATTAAAACAGAGTTTGATGTAAAAAATTGCAGTCTAAAATATTTATGACACCAGATTAATGCTCAAACTGAAAAAACGCCTACCTACTATAACCGAGTTTTCGAGGAAATACCAATAGACGTAATTTATTTAAACCTTTAAAGGTAAGAAACAAATAAATCATTTATTTCAAACAGACCCTACCTAGTTTTAATTTACCTATCGCAAGTAATCGATTAAAAATGTATGTGCGACGTTTACCTAATACCTACGTATGTAACACAATACACTTAAACCATCTTCGTGAATTACCCCCTTTAGAGAGCTAGTCCGTCCTCTCGACATAGTGATCAAACAGGGCTATTGTCGCCTCAGCACGTAGTTATCTCCCACACACAAACGTAAGTGCTTAAGTGTTTCTGGATTATACACTTTGAACAATACTAAAGACATGTCTTCCACTCCTTCCTTTACTCACCACATTTTAGAGAGATTTGAAGTTTTCACCATGTCAGTTGTTTAAAAGCAAACCCGGACAAGTGCGTCTCTACCACACATAGATTAGGGTTCCGTAGCCAACCATGACGGCACGATTTAGAACGCATAGTTGGTATTTATAACCCATACTATATCCATACAATTTAAAAAAAATTAAAGTTACTCTGTCTGTCTGTCTGTCATGCTTTCACGGCTAAACTGTTACATCGATTTTAATACAATTTGAACCTGGGGCTGACTTCAGAAGGGAAGTTACAAAAAATATTATCTATTAAAATACTACCACAATAAGGTACTAGAAATGGTGTAGGGATCTATCGGAAACGCATGTCGCGCGGTGCTACACCTACATTCACAAATAACTACACGATCATGCGTACATATGCTCCGAAAATATTAAACCAAACTGGACCAAACCGTATACGTATTCACTTAAGATTTATATTACGTCGCATTGATCCGCTCACTTCACACAATAATTATACTTTCTGCATTTGTGGTAGTGATTGCTTAATCTACACTAGTGCTTGACTACAGGTAATTGACCAGGGAACCAAGGAATAATAAAATAAAGTTATTAGTGGGTACGTGCTTTATTGTTAAGCATAATTCATTCATTCTTTAAAATAATTATGAAAAGTATTAAGTAGGTAGGTATTTAAAAACACTGTCCCAAAAATGAAGATATTTATTTAAATAACTGTCTTTTTTTATTATTTAGAGAGCAGACGCATCGTCTGATGGTAAGCGATTAACGCCGTCTATGGACACCCGCAAGACCAGAGGTGTCACAAGTGCGTTGCTGGCGTTTTAAGAAGGATTACGCTCTTAAAGGTTTAAAGGTCGTATTACTCCGGGAACACTGCAGGCGACATTTCATTTTACAGTTTTGTTGTGCGAGGCAGATAGTTTCTAGAAATGCGCACAGTTGTGGACTGCCAACCATCTATGATGGGATGATGGGATGGGATGGGATGATGGGGATGAAACTTTTGTCTTTTACTTTTTGTGGAACTATTTCAGTGGCATTTTTTGCGTAATTAAGGCGGATAACCATGTAATTCTCTGTAGTACACATTTAAGTGAAAATTTATATCATCAAATATTTTAAGCACCAGAAAATGTTGCAAGCTTTTGATAATAAATTGGTATTTGAACTTTTTATTTGCCATCACTTTCTTGTCAAAGACAGTATTCTTTAACAAATATTCTGTTTTTTTACAAATAACGACCACATCAGCGCTGGGTATAATTAGACCTTCGTTGTCTTTACACTTTATAAATTGTAATTGTATTAATTAAATAATGAACAACGAATCCTGCTATACAAGTCATTTCCTGTGAAACTTAACTCACTACATTGAACAGGTTTCATGTGTTAACTGTAGGTACTGCAGTTTTTATGAGAGTACGTCGTTTTGTTGATTTATTGAAGTCATCCTCCGTGAAATGAATCGAACAAATCTGACTAAAACTTGTGGGGAACCATTTTCATTTTTCTGTGGCAGATATCCACTTATCTTTTGTATCTGCATTCTGCGGAAATATTTAATAAACGAAATAAAGAACATAACGTTTGATTCTTATCTTCTAATGAAAAATTTACAGTTTGTGAGTACTACTGCAGGTGCCTAATGTCGTTTAGCATCGATGATTTTCTGTGACTTTCCCACTAAAATGCGAAATCAAAAACAAAATTCATTGCGTAATACGCCAGTTTTTGTAATACTATACACTCCATATAGCACCCAACACAAGAGGCAATGTGGTAAGTACGAATAAAGTCGCAAATTATACCAGTTGTATTCTTAATTGGTAAGGTTATGTCTTATAATGTACTTTTATCAAAAACATCAATAAAACTAAATGTAAATACTTAACGATGAAATGTGATCCCATGATTAGTATAATTACACGTAGTAGATGAATTGCCGCATTGATCAATGCTGCAAAACACCATTTTACAACAGCACTTGCCGAGACAAAGGTTCAAGGTGAACCAAGATTTAGATAGTAAAACTATAGTAACTATAAAGCTTCTATTCTATTATATACATTATTATATCACGTTGTTGCTCACGACAATTTTATAGTTAGCTTCAACAGCACAATTAGACCAATAGAGAGCCGAGTATGGTTGATAAGAGACACAGAAGAAGTTGCGGTGATCAGTTTCATGCCTCAAACATCAGGTCAGCCTATTGTTATCACTATATATAAGTTTCGTGTCACGTTGTCACTCACAATTAAGTCGGAAATTTTCTAATCGATATTTGCGGTTTTTTTTAAATGTGTGTTGTACTGGCGTGTCAAGATAGGATAGTCAATTTCACGCTTAGACCAATAGGAGCCAGGCATGTTTGAAAAGACACGCAAACTTAGTTGCATGGGTCAGGTAGTATATAAAATCAAAGCGTAAAATAGCTTCTATTAAGAAGATAACATTATATTGAGAAGTAATAGCCAGAGTAAGAGTAAGTTCACACTGAATCTTGATGAGAACTACAGTGGATCAAAAATCAGTTTTCGTGGTCAGAAAGAAATATTTCTACTGAACAGTGCGTTTATTTACCATTGGTTTTATTACTTTACTAGCTTTCGCTAGCATTTAATAAAAAAAAAGTATCCACTAATATCATCAAGAAAATGTGTACAAAGTTTCATGATGATCGGTTTAGTAGTTTTCACGTGAAAGCGTAACAAACAAACTTACATTTATAATGCTAGTGTTGCTATAAAGTAGTAACTGTATAGTGACGTCACAATGAGTAGCTCTCGGAATGTGAGACCTTATTTTCTTATCTTAGACCATGCCGAGGGTAACACCACGGGGATCATCTAGTATTGATATAAATCACCCGACGAGTGACCGCTGATATTAGTTTACCGCATTGCGTTCTTCAATATACAAGTACCGTTTTTCTGTGACCGATCCTTAGCCTAAAAATGTATTTACTTCTAAGCCACGTATTTTACAACGATAACTAGTATTAATCATTTATCCCTCAAACAAACAAAACACTTTCTCTTAATCAAGAATACTCTGACACAGAAAGTCATTGTTCCATTAACATTTTTTTATGAAATCCATCCAATATCCCTAAATTACCTCTAACGTCACCTCAGATATTACGCTTCGTATCAACACAGGCGTTAGCAGTAATGAAAGACCAACGTTTCTAGATAATTGCCAAGATATGGGGAGAATCCACGCTATCGCACCAACTATCTGCAAAGATATATTATGTCTGTTGATGAAGCGAGTTCCCTCAATAACCAAGCTGCCTTCATTAGTACAAAGATATATTTTATCTAGATTTAACAAACTACAGTACAATTAGTTTCTCTTTTTAGTTGTATCGATCTTTGTTAAATTTATCGTTCAAAGATCTGACAGCCCTAATTGCTATTAAAATAAGATCTTCTAAGGTTTTATTAATTAATGAAAAGGTCCACGTCTCTTCGTTATTTGAAATCTGTTTAGTAAAGCTTTTAAGATTAATTGAAATGTCTGCAATCAAAAGATGAGTTTAATATAATTTATCTTTTTAATTTTAAGTACACTGGTACGGTTGCACGGTACAATATATGGTTGTACCTGTATAAATTTTAAGCGGACATTACTATTCCTATCAATTTATAAATAGGGTTATAGTTTATTCAGTAAATTCAAAGTGATAAGAGAATATTATTATAGTTTATTATAATAGTTTCAAAAGAGAAATATTTTTTTTAGCACGCAATTTTAAAAGAATAGGTTTACTAACTTTTAAACTTTCGCGTTCCATGATATATTAACAATTATTTTAACGGGAATTAACGCTATCACTTATTAAAAGGTATTTACCTGACGTTTCGACCAGATTGCACCGACCGTGGTCACAAGCTGACTCCTGGTCAGGTCACAGGTACCTTTTAATAAGTGATCGCGTTAATTCCCGTTAAAATAATTGTTAATAAGAATATGTATATTTAAAAACATCATACAATATCTGGAACCGAAATAACTTCAAAGCACACAAAACTAAATAGGTCAAGAGCTACAGATGTTGCCAGACGAATTGAACTTTCTAAAATCAGACCAAACAAATTTCAGACATGAAGTTATGCCTCGAAATAGTTCTGGTTAATATTTATTTGGTAAAATTCTAAGCAGTGATCGTATATCACATGAACAGCTTAAAACAGTTCACAAATGGACATTAGCCTTTCTTAATAAAGAAGGTTTTGACCTGACACGTACATATAGAGGTGGAAATGATTAGAACAATATTTCTTTGTTATCGTACGGCTTAGTTAGGTTAGTAAAAAAAACACTTGAGAGTTGAACGAGTTGGACACTGAAAACAACTGAGTCAACAACACTGAAATGAACATCCATAAGAGCACATAAAACTGGATACTTCAATTTAGTGCAAAATATACCAGGTGTGTAAAAGAACTATGTTAAGTTACTTTGACGTGGAATTTAAAATTGTGCTACAAAAACACGAGATTGTGATTTAAATTGAAATCAAACAGGACTACCTCTATATCTAACTAGTGATCAAACTGATCCGCAGTCAGATGCCAATTAGCAATGTTGACGGAAGTACAGGCGCTCGATGTTCAGATACGAGCTTCACTGACCTGTGTAATTTAGATTGGCTTCCAAATGCCACCTCATATCGCATAATTGTATGGTAAGCTCAAGTCTTATCAGCTCCGTCAGATTTACAGTTACTTTTTATAAAATGCTCATCATTCTATAATATAATTTTAAGATAAAACATTTTGTTAAATTTTTGAAAGGTATGAATCCCACCAAAAACTTTTTTAAATAAAATGTTGCCAATACGACTGCATATGGCTTACCCTGTGAAAAAGATATCAGATCTCATGGCTTCGCCGTTTCGCTATCGTCAACAAGACAAAACGAACGCCTTTTATGTTTGCAACTATCTAGTTTCTGAAGTAACGAAAAAGCTAAGAAATACATTTTTTCTTAGATGTAGAGTTTGTGAAGTTACAGTTGGTAGAGTTAGGACGTGTAGATTCAGAAGCTTGGCGCTACATGAGATCTGATATATTTTTCACAAGGTAAGCCATATGCAGTCGTCTTGGCAATATTTTACATGAAAATGTTTTTGGTGGAATGTAAAAGTTTTTGGTGGGATTTCGTCTCTTTTTATAAGTTGCTTATGGCAGTATTTCTTTTGTTTTTTTTTCTGTTTTTGGGATGTACTTCCTGTAAATTTTCTGTCTTCTTTCGAAAAAGTCCGTATACCAAAAATAAAACCTCTAGCATAAAAAAATTGTGAAAGCCTCACACCATCTTCCATCCCCAAATTTGGAGTATTGGGGGACAAAAGTAACAGGTTTATGATTTTTTTTTGTTGATTGTATACTAAACTTAGTTTAGGTACATACCAAATTTCAGCCCTGTAGCACTTTAGGAGTACCCTAACAGTTTTGATGATCATCAGTATCTCAGTAACGAAATCGGTGTAGTTTAGATATCAATAAAATCTAAAGTATCAGAGCTATGCAATTGAAACTTTGTATGTTTAATTACTCTATTACTGACATCATATCCTCAGAATTTGAACTATCTGGTATTTTGGGTACCAAAGTTATGAGGGTTCAAAAAAATGACGAAGCACTTCGAGAAAGGGTAGGTAGTGCCTTGTTAGTGTCTAGTAGTCTTGGCGAGGACATGTGTAATACATACATACTATTTATTTTAACATACAGAATATTATTTTTACCTCAGTCGTGTTCTATGCACTCTCCACTTTATATACAATTCTCCTAACTTTTATTAAAGGTAGCGGAGCCACGCTGATTTCATCACGAACGGGCCGTCTCGACCAGGACGATACTGCCCTCCCACAGAAATCTACCCTAAAATGACAGCATTTGTGCAATCGTGTTTCGTTGGTGAGTGCGAGACTAGGGACTAATGATGCAGAAACATCTTAATAGGCCGCCATAGTATGGGTCACCATGCTTCATTTATGAATATCTGCATTTGCAGTGAGTATGGTGACCACCACTCTTGGATTCTGCTAATTCATTTCATCAGGTAGAGTAGTGTCCCTTTGTTAGGCTTATACATATTAAAAAAAAACTTCGCCCCAACACCGAAAAGATGTCAATATTCTTTTTTTCTGATCCGATGTAGAGTAATTCACTCTCAATTTGAAAAACTTATCAAATATTTGCAGTTGAAAAATATTTTAAGTTGTAAAATAAGAACTACCCTTGAGAGAAATTACAAGAAACTTACCTTTCTTGACGAGCGACACACCTGTTACATTAAAATAGGTCATAACACTTAAAAGAATTAAGTGTTGCCAGTTATTTAAATTGGAAAAACTTCTATGTAACATCTGTCTTAAGTATTTTTAGTAGATCATTTAGAAGTCACATTCCCTTTAAATAAACCCTGTATGACTTATATTTAATTATACCCTTCATCCGTATATACTACATGCTTACATTAGTTAGTTCGTATGTCTAAGAACTTTGAACAACTAGTAATAACAACATATGTATAGCTTTTACCAAGCTATCATCGTAACCAAAATTACCTACGAACTAAGTAAGATCCCCAATACGATGTCGAATCACCCAATGCAATTTTATGCTTATAACCGACGCTAGCAGGTGATCACATCTCGTGGCTTAAGGCGACGTAAAACTAGCTTCGCTTATGGTCTTATTAAACTTACGTCGTTTCGTGCCAAATGAAATTGATATACTCGGTAATCGTGGTCATAGATTTGATATTATCGGATAACTTTAATGTAAGTAGATATAAGTATACTAAGTAATTTAATAAATTATTAATCGTTAATAAAAAATGCATATAAGTACAACGAAGAGTGATGACTATTATGCACTATCATCTGTCCCATATTTCTCAATATTCCTATCTTTAATTTCGCAGCGAAACGGGATATTATACTCATCATTATACATCAGCTTATTGCTGAACATAGGCCTCTCTCATTGCTCCCAACTTTGATTTGGTTCTCTCACATTCAAAATGTTTTTTCCAATCGAATTTTATGCCAATATAATCAAAATGTATCCGATTGGAGAACCGTATTTTTGTTTTTGGAGTCGCTTGTTAACTCATTCAAAAAGCTTTTACATGTTTGGCAGTCGAATGATTTCACTTAAACTCTTGAGTCAAGTGTTATTATTAATTCATCCACACATTACATTACATATATATATTTAAGGAAGGCATTCTTCTGTCGATAAGAGCCATAGCTAAAACACCAAGTAACAAAAAGGAAAATTATATTTAATGCGGAGCAGCCGTTTTCCATGACCTTCTTGAACGCCAAAAAGCGTTAAGAGACCCTTTGTAAAATCCCTCAATGTATTTTTTTATTATTTTTCTTTGTCTCGAGCCTTCTGAAGTACGCCTCGTCTGTTAAAATAAAATATTCGACCCGTAAAATAATTGCGGCAGTAATTTTTAGCCCTCATTTAGCATCGTTTTATTATTGCGCGAGACAAAAAAAATAATTGGCTCTACGTTAATTTGAGATAATTATTAGACGGTACGCTTTGTGAAATGGCACGTGTAAAAAATTAAATGGGAAGTAAAGAAAAAAAGATAATATAATTTTTAATTATGGGTACGATAACAATGGCCACTAAAATTTAGGTACGGCTGAAGTGGTAATACGTTCTGACAGAAGACCAACCTAATAATATCAGCATTCGTGTTGTCGTGTTTCGTTGATACCTGTGATACCGCCATAGTGTAGGTTACCATTACCATGCTGCATTGTTGCATTGTCTGCAATTGCAATGAGTACAGTGGCCAGCACTCTTGGATTCTGATCCTGGATTGATGGAACTGCTACTACTCTACTTTGCCTGACGGGCCTTTCCGTCAGGCAAAGTAGAGTAGTAGCGGTTCCATCAATTCTTAAAATGGTTATAACAGTTTTTAAATTCGTATAGTATCTAAAAACTTACTATGAAGAAACTACTATACATATATTACTACTAACTACTATCTAATGTAGATAAGTTAAGGATTTGTGCGATGTGTTGTGTGCCAGATCTCCAAAATATTTGTATATTTTTAACCGACTTACAAAGGGAGAAGGTTCTCAATTTTATTGTTATTTATTAATTTATCTTATTCGGTCAAAACCTACGGTAGATAACTTTGTGCTATACGTAATGACTTTTTATCTAAAATATTAGAAAAAGAAGAAAGAAGACGGTATTAAGTCACTTATATATGGTATGGTACATACATTTATAAGCATTTCTATTAAATAGATGACTATTTAGTGACATTATCAACCAAAGAAAAAAACATTGCGGCAACCAAACAAGGCAATAAATTCTAACTTGATTGATTGGATAACGAATTCATAATCAATCGTTGGGGATAGAAAAGTAATAAAAAGAATGACAACAAATAAAAAAAAACAAACCTCATGTTTAGTTATTATAACGCCATCTAACACCTACAACCCAAACTACGATTTGAAAAAGTAAGAATGTTAAAAAGCGAGCGTAAGCCAACAGCTACCCTTCGAGAGATGTCAGCACTTGAAACTTGATACGTCATTCAGAAGCCTACTCGAATGAAAACATCAAACGTGCTCACAATACTCAATAGGTGGCGTTACAGAATATTAGTTTCTTATAACTTTAGAGTGATTTTTCAATTTTTTCATATTAGAACTTCATTTAGTTTCTGGTATCGTTAGATGGGTTTTTAAAAACATTGAGAGGTTGCTAATACGATTCTTTTATATAGGTATATATTTGCGCGATGTTAAACTTTAAAGCACCTTTTTTCTAAACAGGGTTGGACCTGCTGGTTTAAAAGCACCACCCTCCTCCAAAAGCTAAAATGCTGGCTTGAAAAATCTGATGGTAGTCCATGTGATGAACATTGAAGAATAACTATTTTAACTTAGATAACTTTGTTAGTTCAGGAAATATAGAGGCCTAACTTGCAAAATGCGCTTACTTCGAAAACTATGCACAAGAAGAACGAAGTATTAAGTAAATATGTAAAATAAATATTAAAAATTAAATCTTGACAAATGATGATCCTCCTAGCCGATTGCGGCCACGGCGGCCAGTCTCAACGTAGACCAGCCAACTACGCAGATATATTATAGTGGACAAATGTGTGCGCAAACATTGGTGCACACGCATTTGGCCATTTTTTTTTATAAATACTCCGCTCCTTTTATGTAGTTTATAGCTTTTGGATAGCTGGGCTATTTAATACTGAAATAATTTTCAATAAACTAAAAAAATAAATTTTTAATTGGAATACATTCAAAATTTGTTACAAAACATTTCTGGTTTAGCTATGACCAAAAAACTACTATTATATTTCAAATATGACCGAAAAGAAACAATTACACACTTAGTTCTGCCGATTTTGCTGTAAAAAGATTCGACATTTTTGGTTACGGTAACTTACGGCATCTCTCTCTGGCATAACTTTTATATAATAAACATATAGTAACGCTATATACGTACTTGTATTACAGAAACCATCGTACTAGCAATTTCTACATTAGGCAATTGAGTTTCTCTTCGCTGTAAACTTAAAGAGATAAATATTCTGACTGAATCTTCACATAGAAAATTTAAAGTATATCCAAAAGAATATCGCGACGTTTACTAAAATTAATGATATACACTCTGTGAATAATGCGAATAAATAATCTTAGTGTTCACTTCACTCGTAAGCACACGAGTAAGCAACTCGTTCATGGGACAATGCATACACCTTTACAATAAACTTCATGTTGAGATGATCTCTAATGCCTTCAATATGAAATCCATGTGTGTATCCTAACATTTCTTATGTTACTTTCTTAGGCACCGGATTGGTTCTCCACTTATCTTCAGGGGCAGCAGCAGTATGTTCGCGTTGGTGCGACCTCTACGCTGGCGTCTCTCAAGGCGGCATTCTATCTTTATTCTCAATATTTAATAATCTCATAACTCAACATCTTAAGAGTGCGTATCATCTATGACGATCTGCAAGTGTATTAGCAGGCAAGGGTCGAGGACATAACGCAAGCTATAGGCAAAGTCAACAGGGATTTAGTGATCATAAAGTCGTGGTCGATGATATATGGACCGTCGGTTAACTCAACGAAATGCCAGACAATAATAGTAGGCAGCAAACGTAAAATAAGTAGACTCGATACAGCTTAATTTCACCGATTGTGTTTAAAGATTCAGTTATTCCCTCAAATTATTATTTAGTCATAGATCTGGACTTACTCATTGACTCGACACTTGATTGGCGATCTCAATACGAATACGAATATATGTGTGTATGTAAATTTATATATGTAAATGTAAACATATGTGTGTTTACGACATATGTATTATATATTCTATATGTGTTTATGTATTTTTAAGTTTTTTTGTGTAGTGTTTTAATAAATATTAGCAATGTACGTAATATTATCGTTTTCTCTCGGGACTTCTTCGTCTAGTTATGAAATGCTGAACTAATCTTCTCAACAAAAGTTTTACATACTAGCATTCATGTTACTTAATTGCAGAATAAATAGTTATATGTTATTTCATTTTACTTCCCTTTACGTGATTTAAAGTGAAGACTACTTCTGCATTCCACTTCACTTTACTCCACTCCACTTCACTCCATTCCACTATACTTCACTCCACTCCATTCTACTTTACTTCACTTCATTTTTAACTCTTGTAGTGTGAACTACAAGAGTTAAAAATCTGTGAAGAATAATCATTTATCAGTAACTACGAGTACGTTATCCATTCGTCTGTCTGACTTAATGATGAATTTAGATAGACTATCAAAAATGGTCCTATCATTATTAAAGTGATGACTATTAGTTTACGAAAAAGATAGCATAATACACAAATAACTTTTTTAATTCAAATCGTTCGATGACTTAATTAATGTAATTTAAATTAAATTTATTCAATTAATCCACATCCACACAAAATAACCGATAGATATATACATATTCTGATGTACCGATTAGTGCAATACGTAGAGTGGCGAGACGGTCCATAGAGTGTTTCAACTTTAATCGAGTTACGAGCAACATTATGCTAGCATTGAGCTGGCTCCTAGCACTCCACAATTGGATCCTTGATAGGATTATCTACAGCTCTTTGCTAAATTAAGGGCTTCCGACGTTTGGAATGCTTCAATAACTGGTGCCTAACGATACGTAGAACTGGTTATGTTGGTATATAGTAACTTATCTGATTTGAAGGCATACATGCGCAATACGAAGGCAAACTTCGCGTTCTATGATATAATGATTATTATTTTTATATTGGTATTACGTACCTGTGATTTGCCTGACGTTTCGATCAGGTTACACTGGCCGTGGTCACAGGCTGACATGCTCAGCGGTACATCCTCGGAAGGTAGAAGGTTCTTTCTTCATCCACCCACACATTTTCGATATCTATACAAATAAATAAAATTGGAGTGTCTGTTTGTAATATTAAAATAACAGCTTTTTACTTTGTGATAAATTTCAAAATATGCTGCAAGGATGGCGTAGTGGTATAAACCGTCATCTCGCCTTTTCCTATTGTACTAAGTGTTGTGGGTTCGATGCCCACATGGAATACCCCTGTATGGGTTCCCCCCTTTTTTGTTCTGGGTTCTGTGTTTTCATAACAATTTCATGTATGTATGAAAAGGCACTGGCGAAACTACATATATTCCAAGAGCGGAAAATGTCTTTAAAAACAGATATGTCAGCCCATACTTTACTAAAAACTTTAATTTAGAAAGTTATTAAACTTTGAAGTTTTCATAAAATCATTGTTCTTTTTCCTATATTATAATATCTAATTTTGCATTTTAATCTTTTAACATTACAAAAAACTACAGTTTTTTACAGATATATTTCATTGAATCTTAAAACTCGTTTCATCGTAAAATATTGACCGGTTGGTTGTCCATTAAATCGTTCGCAATTACTATGTACACCTGTGTCACTGCTGTATTTAAGGCCTTTGGTAGTAAATTCAAACATAATTTTGACAAAGCTTTATTTACAGAAGGGTAAACAGAGCTGTCAAGTTACAAAATTTTATTTTGACACAAAATTTTATAGTAGATGCCTGCCTTATATTTTATAACTTCTAAAGTTATTTAATTATTTAATGAAATTCCAGTCTATCATGACGATGAAGAAATGTTGGTATAAGATTACCATTGAACGTTTTACCTGTTTTGAGGCTAAAGTTTACAGTAGTTGACAGGCCTGTCATGAATTCATGGGTTCGAATTCGACCCATTACAATTAATGACTGTGTGTGTGATAATCTAGAGAAGGCATATAGAAGTATTCAAAATATATTTAAAACAAAACCATTTCGTAACCATGTATATGTCCAAGATCCACCGGTTCATATAATTCTCTTAAAAGCAGTGCACTGTGGCTGCAGAAACTACCTACATATATTTGCGGTGAGTAACGGTTGGTCTGTTCCCGAGAGAATCTCGACAACTCAGGTTCATTCTAGCCTTTGCTTTGAGAGTTTTTACTATCACCTTCCTTTTAGACTATGTTTTGTTTCAAAGTAGGTCACATCTTTCACTGTAATTTTCAGTGTGTTTATATTTCGTGCTTCTAGAAAGGAATATATTCCACAGAAATCATATTATTCCTAATATTATTTGATGGTCTATTAAACCGATTTTACCTGAAAATCAGTTTTTCTACGGAGTGACTGGCATCGAATTTCCGCATCCCTGAGGACGGAATTAAACTAGTTGTCACTATATATTTTTTTATTATTTTTCGTGACAACTAGGATCTACTATTTAACATGCAATGCCCGGGGGTGAAACATCGTCAAACTTTCATATTCCGAGCCATTGTTAAGAATTTATTGTAAGAAAAACCAAACAACACTTTTGGCCTGACTTATGAAACAAACCTGAAACCTCTTGATCTGCAGTCAAATAGGCTAACCGCATAACCAACGAGGCATTCTACAAATACGTTGGCGAATATTGAAAAATACTCTTTTAAGTAATCTATTCCATTTAACTTTTAATGAAAAGGTCCATGAAAATAAATTGAAATGATGATTTATTAAGTGCTTGTTTAGTTCATGGTAAAAGAAATCCGTGTTTTTGTAGCGCTCATTTATGTTTACATGTAATTAAAAAAATACAGGTAATCAATTTTTCTAAATTTAAGTTAAAGTTATTTTTTAAACAACATAAATGGTCACGGGAAACGGTTCAGAGAGTTTGTAGCACGTTTTGTGTTCAAAAATAGTACGCTATTATGTCAACCGGTCATTGCGATATTAATGATCTGAATATAGAGCTAGTTGGCGTACCTAGCTAGAAGCTAAACGGCTTGCAATAAAATGTAAGAGTACAATCGGGTTACATCTTTCTTGAAACGAAAAAGATCAATATTTTACAAGATTTCCATCAAATAATATTACACCTGTCCTGGTGGGTTTTTAAACAACATTTCGAACGTGTTGGAAACTCAGGTATTCCAGCCTAAATCGAAAATGCGCTCACGTGGTACTGTGCAAACAAATTGCAATGTATGTCAACAAAGGGTGGTGTAGCTCGGGGCATGCCACACTACCGTGATTTTCGTCAATCGCCTAAAACAAAGGGACGGGGTGAATATTAAAAGGCCGGCGACACTCGAGTGAGTTTTTCATCAGGCGACGAGACACCAGTGAGCCGCTTTCAAACCTTTCTTTTGAGATCCCGTGCAAGATTAGGCACTAGTTCTTATGGTGTGACAACAGTGTTGTATTACTTGTCGATAACGATAAATTACTTTAGACAGTAAATAACTTATTACATACATAAATTTCATCCCCAATGTTTGCCAAAAAGGTCAAAAAGTAAAATAAGGTTAAGATTTTATTTGCTAACGTACTTGATTCCACAAGGTTTTGATATTAATTTTGTATTGTTTTGTGGAGGTCTAATCATCTTGTTTGTAAATGCATAAAAACCAATCGGAACTCAACTGTTGTAAATTGAAATGCTTACTAAGTGGGTCGTTTCCAATTTAAACATATTTCTCATGATTCTACACTGGCTACTTAAACTATACTAGTCACATTTTAAATTAGTAGTGTGTACTCTTACTTAAAAATGTTACCAGTTTTATACATATAAAACTTATCGATTCAGAAGATCGCTACCTCATCCCTAGCTCGTTATTGCACGTCATCACTAGTGCAGCTCGCGACGCCATTCGACACCGCGATGATTCAGCATTCTTAATCCAAAAGCCTTTTACGATTCCTCTTTCATTCTCAACGAGTGAATTCGAATCCGTTCCCACGCAGTTTTAGCGATTTCGTGAAACTATTCCAGACGTTGACCATTCATTCATTCTGATACTGCTATAATATCTAGATAAGTATGTGTATATATTTCATACCATCAATTTCATCGTAATGATAAAATACAGTAATGGCTTACAGTATAATATTTAATTGATGTTTAATTCGTTGAAACAAATGCGGATAAATCAACATCCACAAAGTGTACATTATATTATTTATTCATATATGAGCTATTTATTTTTTTATTTTATTTATTTATTTAAATAAGGAAAACATACAGTGATATATTTTAGATCAATTATAACTATATAAACAGCTAAACACCATTTAAACGTTTTCACATAGAAATGTCTAAAGCTTACTTTAGGGATGTAATATCCTATCCATGCTATATACCACTGACGAAATATATACTACCTATATATATGAATCACGTTCTCTAAAAGTTTTAATATGTTGCATATTTGTACATGTGACGAATTTGATTACTGAATATTTATAATCAAAAATTAGTAATGCATGCAAAAAATAAAAAATCCTTTTTTTCGATTAAAGATTTCTTTTACCAACTCTAATCAATGACTTCCTGGCTTTGTAGTCCAATTCCTATTACCTTCTAGGTACCTATAGTAAAAGTCCGTCCGTCCACCCCTAAAACAAAAAGATGTAAAAGGGTACGTAGAAACACCCTAAATACAAAGCTTGGAGTTTTACTGGAACAGCGAAGAACTTAATCGAAATTCCTTTCCACTAAAAGCTCGATTGTAAATGCAATAGATATTTTATGGGATCTAACGGTAAAAACTTAGGACAATGACATTTAACGCACCAGAGAAAATCTTTGTAATCATGCCATGAATATTGGGAGTCGAAGCGATAAATTGTTCAGGAAACCAAATTTCTAGAAAAAAAATATGTGCTTGACCATTAAAATAAATTTAAGATGATTAATAATTTTAAATTTGTTGTTCAGTACAACACTGTGTGAAACAAAAGTTTAATCTAGATCCTAGTTTAATACACATTAATTGCTAAGTTTACGTCTATATTTATGCCGATAAAATCAGAGCTCAGAATCCACAACAATGTATCAATCGGTAGAGATTTCTACTATCTAGTTCCAATTTATCAAAAAGTTATTGTTTGTCTTTAGTAGAGAAAATGTACACATTTTTACACATTAAATTGTAAAAGAATTAGTACAAAATGTGTTTGTAACATCTCGTGTTACTAAAGGTACAAACATTTATAGTAAAGAAGGGAACAAGAACGCATGATAAAAAAGTTGTGTGGTGTCGTTGGACACCAGATAGGAAAGAAGTTTTATAATAATATATGCAACTTACAGATGGCACTATACAATTTTTTTAAAATCTTACGCTTTTAGTTAGTAACTTATCATAAATTATAATAATATATGCAACTTACAGATGGCACTGTAATAACTTTTTAAAATCTTACGCTTTTTATATTAAGCGTTACGGACGCTTTTTGCCGGCTAGTTTACCTCTCCGCAACGCCCCAAAAGGAACTTCGTTCCAAAAGTTGTGCGAAAGAACAGTAGTAACGGAGTAGCAGCTAAAATAATTGGAACCGCCCTCTAGTGGTAACCTAGTTAAGCACTTTAGAAAGTTGTAGACCGTCCGACCAATTTAAGTTTGTGACTAACTCTAGATTAATTTTTCTTCTTCCAATTGTTGGTTCAAAACAGTTAAATATTACCAACACATATTACACATATATTTGTGTAATGGCGTGAGTGTAGTAAGTGCACACACGCGTGTGTATGCAAATGTGTATTTAACCGACACAAACACAAGTCTCATTACCGTAATACCAGGTAAGTTTATTGTCTCTAGCCGCCTGTTTGGAAATTTAAGAAAAACGAGTGGTTGATAGTATTTTGTTTTCAAATGTTTAAAACTTGAACGGTAACTTTAAAAGGTAAAAAGAAAAGAAAAAGGTAAGGAATAAGAAACAGATAGGTAATAATAGTAATATAATATAATAGTATATCCAAAATTTAGACGAATTATGAAGTGTAAGAGTTTTTAAAAAATTACAACTTGGAATGGAAAATCGACATAAGATTTTTTGTTCAAAGATATTTTATTTAAATAATTTCTATTTGTCTTAAAAAAATTGTCAAGTCGGTTTCGCGCAGGAAGAATTCCGTACAATCCTATTTAATATTATAAACGCGAAAGATTGTAAGAATGGATGAATGGATGGATGGACGGATGGAGGTTTGTTACTCTTTCACGCAAAAACTACTGAACGGATGTGAATGAAACTTTACAGTAATATAGCTTACACATCAGAATAACACATAGGTTACTATTTGCTGCGATAACCAACATACACGCGGACGAAGCCGCGGGCAACAACTAGTTATCTATACATTTCAAGTGTCTATCTGTTGCCGTTATCCATATCGAGCAAAAATGAGCAAAAAATCACGTTTGTTGTATGGGAGCTCCCTTAACTATTTATTTTATTCTGTTTTTTAGTATTTCTTGTTATACCTATGAGCGCCTCCGAACCTAGCGAGGCGCTCATAGCCCACTTGCGCTCGGTGATTAGAAACAATCGCCGAGGCTAAGAAACGACGGCGACTCTCACAATAAATTATTCCCGGCTACGTACGGCTACGTATTCTTATGAAATGTATTTATTTAACTAAAAAAATCCAAACAAATTGAGAACCTCCTCCTTTTGAAAGTCGGTTAAAAATACAACACGGCGCTCATTCAAGTGCACTGAAATGCACATTAACGTGTAACAAATTCACGAACTCAATGCAATTACAGCCCTCGTAATAACCATATCAACAAAAATCTTAATAAATATAGGCATCAATCAAGGCAGTGGTAGGAGGCCAATGAAAAATGGCGATTGCCATTAAAATGTAAACGTACAATGGCAACACGCGACGCTACGTAATTACAACGTTTAACTTGCATCAATCATCTGACGGATTTCTGTTTCGTTTTATTACTTTCTGTATGCCTGTTTAATGTTGGTTGAAACACTTATGTATTTTTGATGCAATTTGACTTTTAATATTCGTATTGTTTTCAATATCGCATTAATTGCATTTTGATGGTAGTTCCTCATCTTTAAACTTTTTCAAACATCTGTAGCAATTTATGATAATGTTTGCAGATTATGTGCATGGAAACAAAACAAACAAATAATTTGAAATCAATAACTGTTCGTTTTCATTTTATCACCTACGTTATTACCGAGGTATAAATGTGGAACAAATGTAAGTACAGTCGAGTCGAGTTTCTATGGTTGGGAGATCCAGAATGCACAACGTGTTTGATTTTAAATTGTTTGAGTCGGCATGCATCCCTAAAATGCATTCCAGAACAAATATCAGTTTTACTGCCAATACTGCACATTCTTTGCAATAAATCCTTACGACTGCGCTGAATGAACATGGGCTTTGATGTTTTAGTTGTAAAATTAAGGTATTAGAAA
This sequence comes from Spilosoma lubricipeda, assembly GCA_905220595.1. Classification (NCBI taxonomy): domain Eukaryota; kingdom Metazoa; phylum Arthropoda; class Insecta; order Lepidoptera; family Erebidae; genus Spilosoma; species Spilosoma lubricipeda. Next base: position 7,749,014 of record HG992285.1, on the reverse strand, counting down.
AACAAATCACTTTAGTTTTAATCGGTGCTACCTGCAAGTAGGTGCCTCGGCTTTGGCAAATAACTCCGTTACGGGACCTACAACCGTACTCAGGTAAGACTTATGATATCTAACACATTTTCTGTTAATTCATGTTTTCTTTCAATATCTATGTATCCTCGAATTAGCCCGACCTGTGATGATGATTACGATAACTTCTAGCTTTCCGGCATGTCTGTGACTAATTTCGATTTATTTTAACTTTACTGTGTAGGTCCTTATTGTCTAGGTACATTAACTTTCTATTGTTCGAAATAAATGAAAAGTTAACATCTGTCGACTTTCACCATCTACATATTTATTTTTTGCTTTGCATTGCAGTACAAAATTTGCAGCTAAATTTCAAGAACATGGATATTAGTACCTTAATGAGGGATGCTGGTAACATCGACTGGACACCTCTCTTCAGTACTGACTGCATAGATGAAAAGGTTGAACTTCTAACCGCTAATTTAAAGACACTATACGATAAACATGCGCCAATTCAAGAATTGAAGGTTAAACGGCTTCCATCACCGTGGCTAACTCCAGATATAAAAGATCTACTAAAAAAAAAGGTGATAGCTAAATCCAAATACAAAAAGAATTCAAGCGATATCAACCGGGATAAATACACAACTATCAGGAATCATTGCAGCAAGGTGTGTAGGAATGCACAACGCCGATACATCCACAACTCTGTTGAAAACGGAGACCCAGCTAAAGTATGGAAGTTTCTGAAGTCACTAGGAGTGGGCAAATCTGTCAACGACTCCTTTCCTAAAAATGTCAATATAAACCTTCTTAATCAACACTTCTGTGCTTCGTCGCATTTAGATAAAACAACGAAAGACGCAACACTGCAACGTCTTGCTTCTGCCCCAGCTCCTGACTGTTCTCCTTTTGTCTTTAGTCAATTTTCTGATTGTGATGTTAGGAAGAGCGTAGTATCTATTAGTTCGAATGCAGTAGGTTCTGACTGTCTAAGCCGTAGTATGATCCTCCCGATCCTTGATAAAATTCTCCCTGCAATTTGTCATATCCTAAACTATTCAATCTCCTATAGTGTGTACCCAAAGACTTGGAAGGATGCTCAAATTATACCTATCCCCAAAAAGAAAAACCCCGATTCTTTCGACGAATACCGTCCCATTTCCATTCTCCCGTTTCTCTCCAAAGTTCTTGAACGTCTTATCCATATTCAACTATCGAATTTCCTATCCAGAAACCTGCTCCTAAATCCTCTCCAGTCCGGCTTTCGACCCGGACACAGCACCACTACTACCCTAATCCATATTACGGAGAACCTCAGATCTGCTATGGAGAACGGTGAAGTCACTGTATTAACTCTCCTGGATTTTAGCAATGCCTTCAACACCGTTGACTTTGACGTTCTGCTGTGTGTGCTGCGCTCTCTTAACATATCTCCAACCGCAATTGACTGGTTTCACAACTACCTGTCTGGACGCCGGCAACGTATAAATATCGAAAACACTGTTTCTTCTTGGTGTAATACTACAACTGGCGTACCACAGGGCGGCGTGCTCTCTCCCCTACTTTTCCCTGTTTTTATAAACTCAATCATATATAATCTGTCTTCCTCCTACCACCTATACGCGGATGATCTCCAAATTTATACCAAGGCATCACCAGTTAATCTGGCTGATGCTGTTAATACCATTAATGCTGACCTGGATAGAATATGTAAGTGGAGCAACTCCTATGGTCTGAAAATTAACCCATATAAGACCCAAGTCATTGTTGTTGGAAGCTCGCGAATGATCACCAAAATTGACTTCACAAACTTACCGCAGATCACTTGCAATAACACAATCATTCCGTTCAGTGACAAGGTAAAGAACTTAGGGATTTACATTGACAGTACCTTATCCTGGGGTTATCAGCTACAAGAGCTGAGCCGTAAAATGTTTGCCGCTGCAGGGTCTTTGCGCAGACTCCGCAATTTTCTTCCTATACAACCAAGATTGCTCTCACACAATCTCTTCTTTTCCCCATACTTGATTATGCTGATGCCAGTTATCTAGATCTCACTCAAGACCAACTGAATAAGCTTGAAAGACTCCAAAACCTTTGTATTAGATTCATATTGGGATTACGCAAATATGACCATGTCTCCGAATATCGTAAACAGCTTAAGTGGTTGCCCATCCCACTTCGCCGGAATGCTCATATTCTTTCTCTTCTATATAATATTCTTTTTAATCCTTCTACTCCACTTTAACTTAAATTGCGGTTTACCTTTCTACATGATTCACATACCAAATCGTTGAGATCGTCAGAAAACCTGAAACTGAAAATGCCAGGACACTCTACGAAATTCTTAGACCATTCCTTTTCTGTGCAAGCGGTGCGATTGTGGAACGCCCTACCAGTAGTAATCAGATGTGCACAAACACTTACAGCCTTTAAGAGGCTGGTAAAGGAGCACTACTTGGGAGACATCCATCCATAATTAACTGTTATTACAGTCAATTAGGTCACAATATTTAAGTTATCTAGTAAGTAAAGTATGTGTGTAACATCTATGAAATTCCCTTATAATATTATTTGCATATATATTTGTATTTATTTCTCATCAACACTATGTGTCACTCTCCTTTCATTTTTTTTTTTTTTTTCTTCTTTTATTTTATATTTTTAGTTATACATATTTCCACTACTTTATTTATCTTTTTCCAAACTACTCTATAATACACCAGACACTACCCCATACATCCTGAATTTATTTCCATCCCATGGTTGCCTGGAAGAGATTGCCCTTTTGGCGATAAGGCCGCCAATTGTACTGACCTAGCATAGCATTATCTGGTGTACAATAAAGCGATATATTATTATTATTATGATTATTACAAAGTATGTAAAACACGAACCATAATTTGCCACTCACGTATTACTGGGCAATAATATTGCCGTCGACGAGTTCATATTGAAATAAAGGTTATAAATACATCGGATGTAATCAGATAAGTACTTTTACACTTCCTAACAAAGCTTAAAGCAACATGCCTTAGGTTTCTTAGGAATAGCTAAGCTTGTCTTTATTCTTGAAACTCAATTCAAACAGTATCCCAGTCGGTATTAATGTACCGTGAAGCACACCCGAACTTGGTTGTAAGTTATTCAACAGTGTGTGTACGAGAGAGACATGTCTATGTTCGACAGAACTCCTAGCGGGGTCGTATCGTGCCCATGAATTATGGGTACAACGCGTAGACGTAACTTGGTTATAGTGTATGCGTTGTTAATATTAATTTGTGTAAAAATACTATTCTGAACTTGAGATCGATGTTTTTGGTTTCAGTTTATTAGCGTTGACAATATATTTTAAAGTAGGTAAAGCTATATGACGTAACCATGCATTTGCTTATAAATACTTTACAAGAATAACGATAAAAAATAACATAAAAAAAACGATTACAAAACCTAAATTATAAATAATTCAAAATATATATTGAACTAATATGTACTTAAATGAGCCTTTTTCGACATCGAATTATAGGACTATGAATGCTAGTCATTAACATTAACGTGTGTTTCAGGTAACCGCTTTATTACTGTTATTTATCCTCATTTGTACATGCATTGCAGTCACGTTCCAGCGTGCAACGTGTATGTATTGAAACCGCACGTGTTACTGTCAGGCAAACGATTTGCGAACAAAGCATACGGTGCGCTTCGTTCTGTTCTTTTCAAGTGTACTTCTATTATATGGTGCCTGACGATATCTAGTGTCGTGACACAACACTCGTTTTTCTTTATAAATGAATGGCAAAAGCCTGGTATCCGTTGAATAGGTATTATGCAAGAGCGTTAATTTCCCATTTTCTATAACTATGTCAACCAATCGGTGTCGCACATCTTCTTTTTACATAACATTGATTCCATTTAGACAAAGACATGACTCAGGTCAATGACATTGTATTTGAAAATTCGACAGCCTTAAAAAGTCATATATCGGCACAAATGCGCCAGCTCCATCGGAGTTATACAACAGCGTTACAGAAAACGCAGGAAACGAGTTCAAGCGATTTGTCTTTTCTTTCACCAAATCAGTGAGGTTCCCACTTACTAGTGACTCTTGAAACTGAAGATGTCCTTGGGCGTCGGGATTTTCTATCAAGTGACCCATCTGTTCATATTGCCCTTACCCTAAAAAAGTCGTATGGTGTCGTGGGACCCAGATAGAAACGAAGTTCCTTATCGTAAAGAAAATATTAATTTCAAGTTCTATTCAAGGTATAAAGAAAATAACTATTCAGGTTTACATTTTTTATTTTGACTTTTTATCGATAAAACTGCTACTTAGTAGTCTCTACTGAAACAAGCTCTGTCTAGAGTTACTCCGTATTTGTTACATACAACTTACAGATGGCGCCATACAAAATGTTTTGTTCACGGTCTTTAAAAATCACATAATTGTCTTAACACCTTTATTTTATTTAAAGTTATTTACAAAAAAGTATAAAAGTTAAAAAAAATACTATGATTTTTATCGGTAAAAATAAAACTAAACTGGTCACTTGTGCTACCACCTAGTAATCTCTACTAAAACAAATTCTGGCTAGAGTTACTCCGTACTTGTTACATACAGCTTACAGATGGCGCAATACAAAATCAATTTTTTTGTTCACGATATAAATAATTCGGACATCTAACACATAACGACATCCAGTCCTAAGCTAAGTAAGTGTTATGGGTACTAGACAACTGATATAAATACATTAAATAGTATGGGAGCTAATTTGACGGCGAGACGCAAGCGGTGAAACGTCATCGCTTCGGCAGAGTCTAGATAAGTGTTCATGCAGGCCGGGCAGAGCTCCCTTACCGATTGGCCACCGCACGGACAACAAGTCCAGGAACTAACTTACGGCTCGTTGTTCCCACTTTAAGCTACCTACTTGATAATGAAGATTATTTGTTTGTACCCACTACGTTTTCTGCCCCGAAAAATACTCGTTTCCGACACATATATACTTTTTTTTTGTAAATACCTACATATTATTCATAGAAAACATCCAAACTCTAAAAAAAAACAATAATACAGCAACAGCAATCGCATACGCTACCATTGCGACATCGAGACAATCAGTCTTACGTTACGGACGCGTTTTGCCGGCTAGGGTACTCCTCCGCAACGCCCCATAAGGAACTTCGTTCCTAAAAGAAACATATCAATAACACAAACTCAAAATATTAAATATCTTCAATCTCAGCGGCTCCTAAATACGTCCTTAACAAATGATAATCTTCTGGGCCATAAATTATTCCAGCATCTCTGTTTATACTAAGCCCGAACGTCCGCACAAGCTTCACCGCTAATTTGTTAGCACCCTGCTACCTCACAAAGCAACCTCTTTTATTAATATTATTCACGCAATGTGCTGTTTCAAATTAAACTCTGCAATAAAATAATTGTGGTAATTTAAAAGCTTGAAAACTGGAGGCAGACCGACGAAACTTTCACCTTTGTCCAAGTAAAGAAGCCTCGTTGAAAAGCTAATAAAATGATTTTTTTTACAAGTTTTAGGTTGTAGGGTTAGGTATTATTGCCTTATTTGGCGGCTTCGACAAATGTGAACGATCAAATTCTATTGGGTTTTAAAAAAGTAAACTTTTATTTAGAGCGTTATAGAAAAATAACTACGATATATCTGATAGAAGGAAAAATGAACTAGAAGGTAGTATCTGCATAATTTATTTACGGAAAATAATATTTTTTAGGAAATTGTGTTGAGTAGTAAACCTTCTACAATCGTATCCTACATAAATTTGATCTCTTAAATTAAATAAAATGTTGAATAAAAAAAAGGAGGCAAGGCCTTGTAGGTGAGCATATTTTTTAAGAGGCTATTATGATAGGATTGGCCCTTAATCAGAATAGTTTGAAAATATAATCTGTGCAAATAAATAAATGACGTGTCTGTTTGTAATTTTATACTAACAACTATTCACTAAATGCATATAAAAGTACTGGACTTTCACTGACAGATACAAGGAGCTGATGCAAGGAGTAACTAAGGCTACTTTAGACTTTAGTCTTTTTTTTGTGGCGTTACCCGCGGTTGATATCGTAAAGGTACAATAACAGACCGGGTATAATACAACAACACGGATATTACCGCGATACTTAACTAGTTTTCAATAAAAATCGCCGTCAATTTCAAGGATTATCTTATATGTAACTAAAATTTAATTATTAAGTAAACCAAAATTAATAAGAATGTATGTATATCTATTTAAAAAAAGTTCTAATTCCTAACTGAAAACAGCCCCTAAGAAAAAAACACTTTACAACCGCACAAATCCTTCACAAACCAGGTTAGCTACAACGTTTCTAAGAAGCAAAAACTAAGACAAAAGCGACAAGTGAAAAATCGTTTCTATGTATTTAGCCTTTTGTTTCGTAACAAGTATCTTCCGAAGTAGCTATTATTTACTCCAGTGGCTAAAGAGTCACCATTAAGGTCTTTTTTTTCAACTACTATCCAAGAGGTCGAGTGAGCAACTCCATTATAAGTTGAACTCTCATCTTATTTCAAATTATACCACTTTACAGTCCTGAAGTGCTACGAAATCTGATACAAAATACAGTAACTGGTACATGGAATAAACAAGATGTAATTAAAACTAATTTTGTGTACCGCATTCAGACATACTGCATACAGAAACTGATAAAGTTTCTATATTGCAAGTGCTATCTCGCCGCGTGTCTTATGCAAATCTAAGGCAAAGTTTATTCAACTGTATTTCGTAGTACAATGTCTTTAAAGAAATTGAAAATCAGTAATGTTTTAAACTAGAAAAACATTAAGTTCTTGTATCGAGTACTAATTACGATTTTTCAGTGGGTTTGAAAAAAGTTTTAAGGGTTACAATTGCTGTATCAATGTAGTTGAAGTACTATGACGTATTGTTAGAGGTACTCTTGTTATTTAATGTGTTTTTTTTTACATCTCCCGCACTAGGAATAAACCTGTGTCGCGGGGCCCTTACAAACTCACATGAAATGGACACAAAGAACACCCAGAGTCAGAACAACAATTTGTGGTCCACACAAAGTGTTGTCCTATGTGGGCTTACTACTGGCGCAGTAGAAAGCTGTTCAACAGCTGTTTAAGTTGAAAAGCATCTCTTTGCTGTTTAAATAAAATGTACGATAAAAAAAGTAAAAAATAAATAAACATAGCTCATGGAAAACGTTCGGAGACGCTGACGCGAGTTCCATGATTTTTATTCACCCAAAAACTGCTGATCGCCCCCTAAAGATCTTTTCACTTCAACAATAAAGCAGAAGCATGGTCTATACCAGGTCAACTTCGTAGTCTTCAAGATTTGCTTAAATTTAAAACCATGGTTGTATTAATACAGTACTAAGATTGAGTCACAAGTATAAAACGTTGTCCTAAATTGCTACTAGCGTAGATAACTGGCTATCAACAGCTTAACGACGCTTTCATAGTACAGTATCAATTCAAAAGTATCAATCGACATGAATTTATGACGCGATATCCCGTTTATTGCAACACTGGCCGTTGCGAACCAATAAAACTGTCTTGTTTTATGTTAAAACTTTATGAGCAATATTTTATAAAAATAAATAAATACTCTTGGGAATACCATTTTACTTTCACATAAATTGTTAAAATAGTCGTCTAGTTTATTACGTGGGGTCTTGGTTAGTAAAATCGAAAATCGATACCATAATAACACTAATACATAAATAATTTCGTAAGAAATATAAACAACATTATGTTTATTTTATATGTATAGATAGGTACCTTATGTTCGATTGTAGAACAAGGTTTTTTTTTTAAATGTGTAACATTCGATTTTCGACTTTCAATTGTTTTTCTTTATTCAGCTTTTAACAGGAAGGATGAATACTTCGAAAATTCGTGTAATTAATGAATATGAGTGACTGTTGTTTAGACAATTAGGTTAAACAATTTGATTAAATAAGTATAATACATTTTAGAAAAAAAACTGGTTTGCATTTTTCAGTACAAAACGCCAATTGCATATTTTAACCCTTAAAATCATATTCATGTCCTTAACAATCACATCACACAACAACATACTGATTGGTCTGAAACTTACCAAAAAGCAGTGTTGGATTATGCACGTGAGGTTGAGCTCAATGAGTTAAGTTTAATTGAACTTGGTGTATACAGAACCGCACCACTCAAAGGTTTGGCCACCGAGGTAATACGCTGTGGAACCTTACATACGCACCTAACAAACAATGGATACGTAACGTAGGAACAATGTTAGTTGAGAGTAGTTTATTTATATATACAGGGGATTATTAAAAAAAAATTATAACTCGAATTTTATATTAGAAGGAATGAGAAAATATTTATTTATTCATGGAAAACTTACAGCTTGATATGTTAGTAAAAACAAAGCAAATTAGTCATCAGAGAGCCAATAACAAGTTTTCACTTCTAGTTATAGACTAATATAAAATATTGAGAAACAAAACATAAACCGAACATAAGAACAAAAAGAAAAATCGCACGTAATACGTTAGCACCAAATAAGTAATAAATATAATTATAATTGCTTCAACGCAAATTTAAGCAACACTATGTCTGGCCAAAAAAACTAAGGCTTAGACGCCTTCTTACCGAGGATACACTTATCAAAAAGCGATCAATATTATGTAGTTTACATAATTGATTAAAATACCTGCTTGCGCGTACTAAATAGCTGTTCTATCTATAATTTGTTTTAGCTACAGGAATGTGCTAAAGTGAAGTGATGGAGAAGGCACATTAAAAAATATCTGCTCAAGTAGATCAGGCCAGTCAATGTTGTGGTTCAAAATTTTGACAAGAAAAGTATATTGTTACAATGTACTCACATAAAATATCCAATATATATATAAATACCTTTAAACAAGCGAGGCTTGTATATATATATACTGAATCTTGGAAACGGTTTCAACGATTTTCATCAAATTTTTTTTTTTTTTTTTTTTTTTATGTTGACCCTGCCACAATGACTCTACTCTGCCTGATGGAAAGCATGAGTAGAATCCAAGAGTGGTGGTCACCATACTGCGAATGCAGACAATGCAACAATGCAGCATGGTGACCCACACCATGGCGGGCTAGTGATGCTTCCGCATCATTGGGCCTCCGGTCTCGCACTCACCAACGAAACACGACAGCATGATCGCTGTCATTTTACGTTGATTTTCTGTGCGAGGGCAATATGCACTGCATTTCGGGGGCGATAAATCGATCAAGTTTCATTTTTAGAAAATTTACAAAAAAATGTACCGAGCAAGGCTTCATGGTCAAGGTACTTTCATGTAATACAACCTGCACCATGCCCTGCTTCGCTATGGAACATAGTGATTGTTTTAAAGACTGAAATGAATGAGGAATGAAATACCTGTACATGAATATAAACAATCTTTGAAGTGGGTTGTGTATTGTAATATAATTTAAACGCGACCTTTTGAGTTTTTGAAGCGTACATTTTTTTGAAAATTTATAACTAACATCTGTTTCAAATCTATATTAAAATTTACAATGTGATGTAGGTAAATAGAAATAGTTATTTTACACAATATTCATTCATTTGATAGCAAAGATATACGGAATTCCATATCAGAATATGAAGCGAAAATACAAACAGCTGGAGGTCCTTTTTGATATTTCCATTTCATCAGAAACTATCACACTAACATCAATTCAAGGGACCGATGTGGGTAGATGTGCTCAATTCCGTAAAGTGAGAGTCGAATGTAATACCTAGCTCTTCATTTTTTTGTGAAAATATCGATTCCACTATGTTCATAACATTTATAGGACTTATTCCCAACGCTCGCTATTAAAACTACCAGTACCAGTGGTCGTTGGGAAAAAACGTACTAAATAAAAACTTATGCTGAAAAGCCACTGGTGATCGACGTGAAAAAATTTGACACTGTTCCCAACCGCTACCCAATAGAGGTCTTTGGAGGCAAATTACTAACCTCTACCACTACCTATATTATTCTGCCTTAACGACCACCAGTGGTTCGGAATAAGATTTTTAGTATATTACATTTGGTTACAACTGCCTCTAGAGGTATCGGTTGGAAAAAAATATAAAAATAATATTCCGAAGACCAACAGTAGCAGCAGTTTCTGTATTGGCCGTTGGGAATAAACCTATTTATTGCAATACTAACCTCGTTTGCTTCTCCTATGGCCCGTAGCGTGATAATTTTCCCCCGTTTTCGAAACATTCTCCATTGGTGCTCCGCTCCTATTGATCTCAGCGTGATATATAGCCTATAGCCTTTCTCGATAAGTGTACTATCCAACACTGAAATAATTTTTCAAATCGGACCAGCGGTTCCTGAGATTAGGGCATTCAAACAAACTCTTCAGCTTTTTGTATAGATTACGCGAAATTAAATCATAATAAAAAGTTTTAATATTAAATTAAGTGTTAAGATTATATTAGACTAGCTGACCCACGCAACCTCGTTTGCGCCTTATATTGCCCGTAGCGTGAAAATTTCCCCCGTTTTTGAAACATTCTTCATTGTTGCTCCGCTCCTATAAGTAGTAGCGTGATGATATATACCCTATAGCCTTTCTCGATAAATGGACTATCCAACACCGAAAGAATTTTTCAAATCGGACCAGCGGTTCCTGAGATTAGCGTGTTCAAACAAACAAACAAACAAACTCTTCAGCTTTATATATTAGTATAGATAAGGATTAGGAAGGAAGATAAGGAAAATTCTATATTTCAATTTAAAATATAGAGACCTTCAAGATTTAAAAACATTTTTCAAAGTAAATTTTTTGGGTAGATAGTTTGCTGCTTCTCATTATAGATTTACCAGCATTTTATTTTTATGATGTTTAAAAAGAAATAGTGATTATTACTCTTGACGCCTTTCCCAACGTTAGATCATCACTGTCGTCATCACTTTACATACTCCTAAACATATTTCATGCTAATTGGAACGAAATATATATATACAAAAATGTATATAAATGAATTGTACGTAAGTACATGTAAAAGCGTGTGAATGTTTTTACTCGGCGCTATCGCTATGCGCGAGATCAAATTAACACTCGCGATAAAGGCTTTTGCCAAGCTAGCTGTTACACCACGAAGCACGAAGAATTCCTTTGTGCCACGACACAAAGAACAAGTCAGCTTTATTGAAAGTGCTCTTAGATAAATGGCTGCCTTTATAATTTTCTTACAGGCTCTTTTGAACTGTTTTGTATACAATTACTTAAATTAGTTGCTTATGTTAATAAAGATTCTGACTGCCTCGTTGATCTAGTGGTTAGCGTAAGCGACTGCAGATCAAGAGGTCTCGGGTTTGATTTCCGGGTCGGACTGCTGTTGGGTTTTTCTTACAAGAAATTCTTAATAGCAGCTCGGAGTATGGAAGATCACGGTGTTTCCCGCCCGTGCCTCGGCGATCACGTTAAGCCGTGAGTCCCGGTTGTGATGAACATCTGTGGCGATCTTTATTGGGAAGTCAGTGCTCTCAAATATACTGACAACTAGTTCAATCTTAGAATTCAGTTCACCCTTAGGTCCAATGCCAATCGCTGACATACAGGTAAAACTGGTTGAAATCGTAGCCGACCCAAATCTTAGGAATAGTAAAGGCTAGGAAAATGATTTTAATACATACTCTGTCAATAGTATATCTGTAGGAATATTGAAGTATACTGAAGTAATATTTTTATTAGTTGAGTGCGCACATTTTAAAACTAGTCCGTATCCAAATATTGAACTGGAAATACTTAGACGAGACATTTTAATTAGTACTTGCATACGGTGATCCAGAAGACTACAATGGTCGCATACGTTTATGTTATTAGTCGTTGATTACATTAAACATTCATCGGAAATCAGATTTAAAATAAACAGCTTATTATGCGGTACCTCGCTGGGAATTGCATAGCACCAGTCAAACACCGACGCTTCTGTGATATTCACGGATTAATTTACGCACAAATTTCAGTTTCGGTGTGTAATTCTTTTAATATGCTTATGCGAATAAGGTTTTAATCAATTTACGTTATTAAAATGTTAGCCCGCGTTCTGAATTCTTGGTTAAGTATGATTCTATTAATACTAATTAAGTATATACATGAATTTGTCTTTTTACAGGCGATTTATCCATCCAAAGGTTGCCTGTAAGAAATTGCTTTCTAGCGATAAGGCCGCCATTTGTACATGGTCATTATAGTGTTAAGCTCATATATTTAAACTGTAATAATTCGTGTATAATAAAGTTTATTATATTCTATATACATAATCCTTTTTAATTAAACGTTCAGTTGTTTTATTAGTATATGTACAAACAAATAGCTATAACATAGTAAAAAATACATAGACTCGAGGGCTAGTATAGACTATACCTACGATATCTATACTATATATAAAGCTGAAGAGTTTGTTTGTTTGTTTGAACACGCTAATCTCAGGAATTGCTGGTCCGATTTGAAAAATTCTTTTAGTGTTAGAAAGCCCATTTATCGAGGAAGGCTATAGGCTATATATCATCACGCTAGGACCAATAGGAGCGGAGCACCAATGAAAAATGTTTCGATAACGGGAGAAAATTATCACGCTACGGGCAATAGAAGACGCAAACGAGGTTGCGTGGGTCGGCTAGTAACTTGTATATGGTAAAAAAACTTGGAGTTCGAATAACAGACTCATAATCACAATAAAAGTAAATATCCAAATGTTCAGTAGGTAAAACAAATTAAAGAATTGACTTTTTCACTAGGTTTAAATGAATGTACTCAAACTTTTTTGTTTTTTACACTTACGATTAAGTAATTAATCAAGCAATGTGGTTTAACGCAAGGTAAGCCGCGAGCGAAATTAATATTGAAGCGAAAAGTCATTTCAATTTAAGGTAAAACTTTACAGCAGTAATGAATATGGGTATACACTTTATGATCGGAGTATAAACTCCTTGGACGGATTACACATAATAGCACTCTAAAGCACTAGGCTTACTTACGGTCACTTTAAGTGGAATCAAGCATTTACTGTACGTTGAAAACCTTATTATACATTCAAATTCACATAATATATCTTACCCGTCGTAACAAAGTTAATATTATTTAGGTATGTCAGTGTACACTATACCTTAATAGATGAAAGCATAGAAAATATTGACACACACAGACATATTGGATTAACATGTTATTAGCCATGTAATGTACAAAATGTAGGAAAAGTATTGATCTGAGATAAAAACAAATACAGGCAATTTTTAGGTAGTGGTATTGCAGGAGTGTGTATTTTTTTGTTTAATATTGAAAATAAGTAAAAGTATTTATTAACAATAAAGAGTGTAAAATCAATCAGATTTACTCATTTCGTCTTTGTAAAACACGCTGAACCATCTTACCAGTAGCCTATATGCAGTAGTTACTGTTAAAGTGTGATGTTGATTATTGACGATGACTTAAAAACCAAGAGCAATCACATGACAATTGATTTAGCTATATTACAGTGTGAATTAATTAATAAAGTAAAGTTGTGACTCGCATACCAGACACGCAACTTTATTTAAACAACATTGTATGGTATTTAAATAAATAAATAAAATAAATTATAAATAAAATAAATAAATAAATATTTCGGACGTCTATCACACAACGCCATCTAGTCCCAAGTTAAGCAGAGCTTGTGTTATGGGTATTAGACAACTGATACAAATACATATATGTATACTATTATTTTGTAAATACATACATATGAAACATAGAAAACACCCAAACTCCGAAACAAATATTTGTAGATCATACAAACATTTGGTCCGACCCGGGAATCGAACCCGAGACCTCACGTTCAGCAGTCGCACACGTCAACCGCGACACCAACGAGGCAGTCTAATTATGTGGGCATAGTATAATCAACCATACAATGTTTAAGTAAAGTTGCGTGTCTGGTATGCGACTTTATAGTGCACTTGTTTTACTATCATAAAAAATCACGATCACATAACAGAATGAATATAGTATAACAACTTAAAAATATTAATTAGCCGTGAGGGCAAACCAGTAGCTTAACAATTATAGCTTATTTATTTATAACTTTATGCACTTTGTACATCGGCGAACTTAAGACCAGGGCATTCTCTACCAGTCAAACTTAGGGTGGTGTAGAAAATGTAGAAATCTTGTGAGGCAGGCGCACATAGGTTATTTAACTTCGGATCTTAAATATATATTACACATACATAATTAAGATACATACATACACGTATCAAATACATATCAATTTACATTACAGTCATACACTATGGACGTGAAAAATTAACTTAGCGTGTGAACCTTTTGATAACTCTAACATATCATTTAGAAACAGTTCATGTACCTTCTTTTTAAATGTAAAACGGTTAGCGGACGTTCTGATTTCAAGCGCGCTTATGGCTTAATTGATTTCAATAAAAATAAAATCTTGTCTTAACATGGTATAAAATGGCTTAGTGCATTTTAACTAATCAACGGATTTTAATGCAGTTTTCAGTAATAGATAAAATAATTCAAGAGGAAGATTTATATGTATACTAGCTCAACCCCGCGGTATTACCCGCGGTTGTTGTTGTACCGCGAGTAACGCCGCGGGACAAAGTTAGTCAAAAAAAAAGTAGCCTAAGTTACTCCCTGGATCATCAGCTACCTGCCAGTGAAAGTCCCGTCAAAATCCGTCGAGCCGTTCCAGCGATTACCCGGAACAAACAGACAGACAGACAAACATTTTTTTAACTATATTTTTGATATATGTACCGCGTATACATACATATGCATTTAGTAAAAAGCGGTTATTTTAATATTACAAACAGACACTCCAATTTTATTTATTTGTATAGACAAAGAAACATTGTTAACCAACATTTGCATCAAAAGATAGCAAGAAAGATTAAAATATCAAAGTCCCGCTCAATTTAAAAGTGCAGGCAGCATTAGTACAGGAGAGCTTCAACTTCAATTTATTGGTTCCGAGAATTTTCCTTTGACTCGGTAACGATCTGTGCAAATATAGATTTTATGTTTTTATTTTTATATGACAGCTATAATCACACAAATATCTTTCTTTCTATGTTTGAATAGGTTACTGATTAAATATAACTGATTTATATCATAAGCAACGGTACAGTACAAAATATCACATTGAATTCATACAAGTAAACATTTAGTTTTGCTAGATTATTTATGTGAAACTAGCTTTCGCTCCCATTTCATAAAATTATCCTATGTTACTTCTAATACCTCAAAGAATATGTGTTCAAAATTTAATGATGATTGGTTAAGTAGTTCTCGCGTGAAAGCGTAACAAACACACTTACATTTATAATTATAGATAGTTGTGTCAAACGATGTCAAACGATCTAGTCATTGCCACCGCTCATGAATACCAGCCCACCCAGCACAGCACCCACTTAAAAGGTACAAGTTTAGTTATAAAAATATAGTAGGAAGTATAGAGTCTCTATTAGTAATACCCACATACCGCAAAACAACAAATAGTACTAAGCACAACATTACTGTGTCCTGTGTGGTCGTGAGACTTCAGTCAAACCGGCCTCTACGTGCAAAGCATTGCTTTACTGGACTCTTTAATGAATTTGCTCTACCTATTATTTATTATAATTCCTCTAACCTCCTCCGATATAGAACCCAAAAACTAAAAAAAACATAAGTAAGAAACCCACAATATCTTCCAATCCGGCTGATCACCGTGTAAGATTGGGCCCAAAACCCTTCAAAGAACACAGTAACCACAGCAACAGGAAGCAAGAATGACAAATCTTTGGAGGAGGCCTTTACCCAATCAGGGATTCTTGCATAAATTATATCTATACAAATAAATAAAATTGGAGTGTCTGTTTGTAATATTAAAATAACAGCTTTTTAATCAATGCATACGTATGTATACACGATACATACACCAAAAATGTAGTTAAAAAAAATTTTGTCTGTCTGTCTGTCTGTCTGTCTGTCTGTCTGTTTGTTCCGGGTAATCTCTGGAACGGCTGGACGGATTTCGACGGGACTTTCACTGGCAGGTATCTGGTGATCCAGGGAGTAACTTAGGCTACTTTTTTTAGACTAACTTTATCCCGCGGCGTTACTCGCGGTACAACAATAACCGCGGGCAACACCGCGGGGTTCAGCTAGTAGATATATATAAAGCGTTAGAAAAAGAAACAGTTTTTTTTTTTTCTTGCTATATTTTTTTATTTAAATATCAATAGTGTAGTATAAGAAGAAAATAACTATTAGATTAACTAAATAGAACTAAGCGAACTGTAAAATTTGATGGCAAAAATTAAAGCGCTCTTTTTATTATTTAATTAAAATAAATTAAAACATCTGGACCAAGATTACCTACCATCCCACTGAAATAGATTATCATAATATGTAGGATTTAAGCGCGTAACACTAGTTCATACCGTCTGTTTCGAGAATTTAGAATGGTGGAAATTCGAGCGCCAGGCAACCTCTAGTAATAATGGAACCCTGAAATGTTGATTAATTTTAATTTCACATTACTTGGTAATTACGCGGACTCCATTACCTGGTGCAGACATTTTTAATTGTGTTTATTGTACGCTTTATTGCAAATAAATTAAGTTTCATTTTACTCCTCAGAAATTACTGCTACAAATATTTCCTTTTTGAGTAATGTTATTGTTACTTTCATGTTAATTTATGTATTTTTTTTCATATGTAAGTATCGTGTATACAAAGATTTATAAATATATATAATAAATAAATAAGTATTTCGGACATCTAACACACAACGCCATCTAGTCCCAAGCTAATCAGAGCTTGTGTTAGGGGTACTAGACAACTGATATAAATACATGAATACTTCTTTTTTTTTGTAAATACATACATATTATATATAGAAAACACCCAAACTCCGAAACAAATATTTGTAGATCATACAAACATTTGGTTCGACCCAGGAATCGAACCCGAGACCTCATGATCAGCAGTCGCACACGCCAACCGCTAGACCAACGAGGCAGTCATAAGGGGTTTTGGTATACCTAAAGAAGGAAATCCCTCTGAACCTCGGTAGATCTCAGTCTTCATATGCAGCAACAACATCAAGCGTCTCTCCTCTTTAAGGAGAATTGTGGAAACATCATGTCACTTTGGATCATGGCCTGGTAATGTTTCGTTGGTTTTTTAGGGAATGATATAACCGGAGACACAGTCGACGGGGGGGCTGGTTTCTATAAGAGGGGCTAGTAAGGCGGCAACGTACTTGGGACTTTCTAAGATAACTTTAAATATGAAAAAAAAGAAAAATTTAAGTACATTGCATTTTTTTTACATCGAACAGGGGGCAAACGAGCAGACTTTTCGCATGATGGTAAGCGATTACCGCCGCCCATAGACACTCGCAACACCAGAGCCGTCACAAGGGCGTTGCTGGTCTTTGGGGGAGGGGGAGGGGTATGTGCCTCCAGGATCCTCACTTACTCGGTGAATCACAAGGCAAGTGTTGTTTCTTTGTGGTTTTTGTATATAAAAATTGCATTAGTAATTATATAACCCTAAATAAAAAAATGCATAGATAACAGTAACTCTCAGACCAACAACGTAACATTAGGTATCTATGACTATCAATGCACATACATTTAACATATAATATATTATAATAGGATTAGTAAGTTGTATTAATTCGGTTATATTCAGTGCTAAAAAGTGCATAATTTGCTTAATAAAACAGTAGTACTATTACTAACGTTGAAATTTTATTCTCAGCTAAATTACAATTCCTCATAAGAATAAATAAAAGTAATGTAGTCAAGAAAAAAAATATTACATAAAAAATTGGTATCGTTATTTTAAATAAATACATTCTTAGAGCATAAGAGAGCTAAAATTATTACGACTTGAGTATTATTACGCTACGTCCACTTCCGTAGCTTCTCGCTCGTAGCTCCTGATGCGGCGTAGCAACAGTTGCATTTAGTACGTGCTACGAATCGGCCGCACACGACGTAGAATAAAATTTACGAAAGTCGTAAATTAAATTCTGACCTATTTCGAATTTTATTGGCTTAGTTTGAGATTTTACTTCAGATTTTGATAAATCCTTTGTGATAAAAGTTTTACAACTTGTGTCGTGATGACCGAGTGAGCTATGAAAATTATTTCTGTGTTTTGTTACTTCATATTTGCTTACATTAAAGGTAAAAGTGTATTTTAATGTTACCATTTATTAATTACAAATACTTTTTTAGCAACTCATATAGAATATAAACTTGTAGTGTTGCTATGATTTAAAATAAATTCTGTTATTAAATAGAACAATGTATGATTTGTGCACTACTTATTTTATTTGTTATTTGTAATAAAGGTACAGTACATTTCTGCTTTGTTCCTTACCTAAAGGTAAGTGGTTCCAGCAAACTATCTGAAGATAGTTCCTTCAATTTTAAAAGACGACTTTCTATGGGATCATTGATATCATGTGAACACAGTGGTAGCCTTTAAAATGGAATGTAATGAAATGATGAAATATCAATAAATACGTATAATAAAGACCTTGGCGAAATGTATTGTTTTTAAAAATTAAATGAATTTTAAAATAGAGTTAGCACTGTTAGTGAACAGCTCTATAATTATCATAATTTCTTTTTTTATATTTTACAAAAACTTCTAAGTATTTACAAAGATCTCGTAACAGTTACAGTGGTCAACTCACGTTTTCCTACAGCGCTTAGTGTTGTGGGTTCGACTCCTGTATGGGACAACACTTTGTATAATCTACAAATTGTTCTTCTTGGTTGAACTTGTTATTTGTGTCCGTTTTATGTATGTTTGTAAAGTTCCCCCCACGCAGAATGTATTCTTAATGCGCGAAATTCCTGAAGCAAAAGAATCAACCAATACAAAGCTCGGTCGTTTAACCTGTACTTTAAGATAAAACATCCAGTTCATTACCTCCAAAATAAAAAGAATTATGACAACTGTAGGCATGATTTGATAGTCTCAGTTTTATTCTTTACTAGCCGACCCACGCAACCTCGTTTGCGTCTCCTATTGCCCGTAGCGTGATAATTTTCCCCCGATTTTTTAACATTCTTTATTGTTGCTCCGCTCCTGTAGGTCTTAGCATGATGATATATAACCTATAGCCTTCCTCGATAAATGGGCTATCTAACATTGATTTTTTCAAATCGGACCAGCGGTTCCTGAGATTAGCGTGTTCAAACAAACAAACAAAAAAACTCTTCAACTTTACATATTAGTATAGATTTAAACTTTTATTATTAAAATCAAGATATATTACTCTATTTCTAAACATTCTCTGCAAAATAGTGGCGTCAGTTGAAGCTAAACAAATAACCTTTTTCGTTTACAGTATGCATATGCCTTCGTATAGTTGGCATATCAGTACCAAATCTCAAACAGCGAAGTGAATCAGCTACTCTAACCTGTGATTATGACCTAGAAGGAGGGAAATTGTATTCGGTGAAGTGGTATAGAGACAATGAAGAATTTTACCGATTCATGCCAAGGTTAAGGCCACCGCAGCACGCCCATAAACTGGAAGGAGTTAAAGTAGATGTAAGTACTCATATAGACAAAAGAAATTATGTTTTTTTCACACATTCCCCTGTAAGATGTCCATAGTTTTCATATAATTGTAACAAATGCTTCACGCATGAAATATGTCTATCAAAAGTGGGAGCAAAAGTTCTAGATGATGATCGTTTTGTATTTATAAGGCTACGTTTTTATTCCCGTGTGAAATTAATAGATGTTTAACTAGTTACGGATCCGAATAGTAACATTTATCAAGGGCCAAAAGAAGCATCTACATCAATATAAGTTATTGCTGTAATGTCTAATACCTGGTCGGGTCTTCATCGAACTCAAAAGATATTCCGGAAATATTCTCGTAATAATAACTTTCCCACATTTCATACCGTCGTCTGATTCCAATCTAGGCTGACCCTTTGCTATAGTAACCAGGTTGATGATAAATATATTTTTGATTTCCAAAATAACACCCAAACATAGAGCAAACGATCGTACGCATCAAACAATATTGTCTTGGATGGGAATCGAAACCGTGACCTTTGATTTAACAGTCACATCACTAGTCACTATATATATAACCTATGTTACCCAAGACATTATTACAAATGTTTTGACATCTTATTCATTAAAATCGGATTAGTAGTTTAGACGCTACAGTGGAACATACAAACATGCATAGACCGCTAAAACTATTCGCCCTTTTGACTTCTCCGTAGTTGGATAAAAACTCTGTACTTGATATTTCTAAATGAAACGTTACGTCCTGTTTATATAGATATATATATATATAGATGAGTAACCATAACTACCTGTAGTGGTATATAACTAACTGTGCAAATCAAGGATTCATCTTTATCGCAATCATTTCTATAGCTATCTTTAAAACTGTATAACTAGATTATAATTGGAACGAAGTTCCTTATTGTCTATGTATACCGCATTAGATTGTAGAATATACCTCCTATAGTAGACAATGGTAATTATTACACTCGGCTTGCGAGTGACAGGATTCACTGGGGTTGTCTGTACTGTTTAGCATGTGAATCAATCACAACATATGTCAGCACCTAATAATTATATTAACATAGCGAGTGGACAATCGTGTTTTCTAGTTACGGAAATATTTCGTCATGATTTGCATTTCAGATGTCTAGCATTATTGTATAAGTTTGTTCACTACCCTTTCTGTGGAAAATTTTGGTCGAGCTGATGGAAATGTGCCGAACCATAGCACTCCCACAGCATGTCCTACTTACTTATCTACGAAGCATTAACGCATACAAACAGAACATATCATTAACAATAAAACTTACAACCTCTTCTTCACTCCATCAGTTGGAAAAATCAACAGCTCGGCGAGTTCATCTTAGAGAGTTGACCTTGAAGTCACGAGGATTATACCGCTGTGAAGTGTCCGAAGAAGCACCTTCATTCCACTCAGCTCAGGCTGAGGCATTTATGGAGGTATATTGTAAGTAAATTCATTACATATAAATGTTTCTACTTAAGGAGGCCGTATGAATTTGTAAATATATGTGGAACGGTCGGGCAAAGACGTTAAATTATTCGTTTACAGTATCATACATATCCTTTCCAACGTAGGCTATCGTCGGACAGTGAACAGCAAAAATTCATATGAGAATTTATTACGTATTTAAACCACGAAATTAATTAACTCACCTTGTAAAGTGGCCATTAAACATATGTTTGTAAAGTTAAAAAGACCCGGGAATCGAGTTGTAAAGTTATAGAATTTTGTCTGTCAAATAATCTTACCTAGTCAATTTAACAATAGACTTGAATCTATAGTTTCTGCATAAAATCTTAAAAGTCCAAAAAGAACCGGCCAAGTCTGTAGTGTTCTATAGCCACATGCATTCGGACTTAAAAAGGCTTATTGAAGTGTAAACTTCTTTAGCAGCGTTGAGCACTTTTTGGTAGGAAAAAATCTTATGAGTTCGCGTCACCGCGTCACCGACATGCTAATGTTTGATGTTGAAAATTTTAATTAAACATGAAATTTCTAATTTTACACATTAATTTTACAAATAACATTCCAAGTTATAAGTTTTCACTTCTATTCGTTTTTATTTTATATCTTTACGGTCGCTTATTTTATTTTAACTGCCTCGTTGGCTGGTTGGTTGGTTAGCGTAAGACACTGCAGATCGAGAGATTTCTTGTTCGATTCCCGGGTCGGACTGCTGTTGGGTTTTCTTACAAGAAGTTCTTAATAGCAGCCCGGCGAAAGATGGCGGTGTTCACCGCCCGTGCCTTGGAGAGCACGTTAAGACATCGGTCCCGGTTGTCATGAACATCTATGGCAATCGTTATTGGGAAGTGTGCCACACTGCGCCTGAGACGGGAGGGATCCGGGAACTGCTGTTATTAACACATCCGGACCCCTCTCAGCGCTTGCCCGCACTGAGGCGGGCACCTTCTGCTGTTAAAATCTCATTTTAGGCGACGTACGGCACACGCGTAACGTTGCTCCGTGTAAAAACTGATATTCAGGTATCAGGTGATCTTTGAATAAATAAAACAGTTATAATATTATAAATAATAATAATAAATATTTCGGACATCTAACACACAACGCCATCTAGTCCCAAGCTAAGCAGAGCTTGTGTTATGGGTACTAGACAACTGATATAAATACATATATACTTTTTTTTTTGTAAATACATACATATTATACATAGCAAACACCCAAACTCCGAAACAAATATCTGTAGATCATACAAACATTTGGTACGACCCGGGAATCGAACCCGAGACCTCATGATCAGCAGTCGCACACGCCAACCGCTAGACCAACGAGGCAGTCAAAGTTATATTTAGAATATCATAGTCTTCTACTTCACTATAATTCTTATAAAAATTCAAACTTTTTGTATATAGCTATCTTTTTAACCGACTTCAAAAAATTAGGAGGTTGTCAATTCGTCTGTATTTTTTTATGTCTGTTACCTCAGAACTTTCGACTGAGTGAACAGATTTTGATGATTGTTTTTTTTATTTTGAAAGGTTGTGCTTCCCGTGTGGTCCCATTGCAATTTGGTCTAGTTCGTGAAGCCGTTTTTCTTTTAATTAAAAATATAAATTATTTATAACGAGTTTCTCTGTTCATTGTATTCTTTTGAGAAGTTGTAATAAATTTAATCTTGTAAATTTTAGTAGGCAGTCTTGATCATCAAAGGTTTGAATTATTTATTGCTCAAAGATTACAAATCACTTAACACAAGAATTGATCATAATTATAAGAAGTGAATACATTAAGATAAGGTTCAGAGTCAGGTTCTAAATTGAACTCCCAAACAGACGCTTTATTATCGGTCATAATGCATCATTGCAATAATGAGTCCCTGTTCCTTGCACACAACTGCATTATCCTCCTATAATTCTACTTCATAATCGGTTTTCGATATATGATATTAATATTGATTTATTATAATATTATATAATAGTTATTCTATTAAAAACTTAACAATTTTAAGATTGAATTTCTTTCATTATTGTTTTCTTTTTAAAGGGAACTCAGGTTATTGAGTCGGGGTTTTATTTTATTTTCAATTAAATTTTTGGTATTTGATGCCTTTTCACCACCTTATATTAGGATATTAAATAGGTTCCTCTACGAAAAGTAAAACCCATCGAACATTGGCTACATTTACATTCGTTATAGACACTGATACTGTGTATAGGTATGTTGAACTAACGCTACTAATCATTTTTATTATCAAAATATATAAAAGATACAGTTAAATTGTTTCTCCGAAACGCTGATCACAAATACTTGAACAAACTAATCAAAAAAAAAAAAATGAGTAAAACTAACTAGTTCCTGATATATTTCCGTTGCTTCCTTTATTGATTCGGATCATATAATATACTGGCCCAATTCTCTTTTAAATTATAAAAATTCTGCTATATAATAGGTACTTTTATTCCGACACAAATAAACACATGAAATTTAAGAGCATCCCCTAAGAAGCAATAACTGATGCGTAATAATGTAATAACAAATGTGATGTTACGTATGTATGCAATATTATCTCAACCTTCAAGAGCGGTATACTAATCCATTATATTCGTAATCCCACGCCATAAATAAATTTCATTTCATTCGCTTACGTTAATGATGAAGAGATTTTATAGTTGTATTATATAAAATTGTTCTTACATGTGGAATTATTTCTGTATCGTCAAAATAAATATTTTATGGTCGTTAGACAAAGAATCCGTGCCCAACAATAGCTCTCTCTACATAGCATTGTTTTGAATAAGAAACAAAAAAAACTAATTAACGTATTATTTATACTATTAGTTGTATGATGTGTATTGTTTAAGCGTGTTGTTTAGGTGTGTGATAGTACCTCTAGAGTCACGTAATTAAACTTTAATAATTTTGTTCGCCATGTTAAAATCTTAATATTAATGAAGAACGCAAAGTTCTCACGTGCGTTTGCCCAAAGGGCTTTCTGATAAAAACGCGGCGACCCTGATAAATAGTATGAACACTTATTGCGCTTTTTTAACACGGACGGTCATGAGATCCTTCACATCTGTTAGTCATAAAACCGAAGTTAGAAAGTTATAAGACAAGATACAGGACTACCTGGTCTCTCGGGGACAGTTGTGGAGAGTTACTGAGCTTGGTAGGCGCGTAATGGGTGGGCAGCCGGGGTGCTTGGCGTTTACTTTGAGTAAGTTAAAGATATATAACGTTGAAGGAAAGCAGGTGAGTCGTTGTCCTCTAATATAACTTGCAGGATAAATAGTTCATTATTTTTAAGATATAGTTGTATCCTGGTCTGAGTATCGTAGTAATTGTTAGAGAATTAGATATAATGTCTCAGTTATTCAATTACTAAGCATCACAATTGATTTTATGGGTACCATGTTTTGAGAGCAGGCCTCCTTGTAAGGTCTACAAAGAGGAAACCCGAGGTACGGACGAGCTGAACTCGGCGGCTGATCACCTCTCAGTTTTGCTACACGACTGTACTTCGGTGATCTGTCAATATGGTGCCTTATGGTTGCCTATATGGTTGGTGCCTAGGTTGGCATGTTTGGGTTTGTGGGAGTGTACTTAAGTGTTGGGAGTTTTAAGTTTTAATGGTCAGCTACACGGAGTTTCTATAGGCAGGTTGAGCCTTATTGTCGTTGCGCCGGTAGGAGAATCACGATTCGAGTTCTGGACCGGGTATAGTGGCATTTTAAATGCCACTTGGTATTCAGTAATACCAGGTACTCTTTAATACCGGGTCCGTATAGCTTAAGGGCTAATGCGACTACCGCAGGCGGCTATAGTGTTTGATTCTATAGTATAGATCTCATAGATCTCCTATGATAAAAGAATATTAATCCACCTGAATCTTGAGTGCACACTGAAAGCACGGCAGAAGTATCTCGACAGGCCGCTATAGTGTAGGTCACAATGCTTTCAGTGGTGTCTTTCTGCGAAGCTGTTACCCTCCAGAAAGAGACTGCTGAACGGGATCGGGAGAGGGCCAATCCCGAGCGAAGAAGACTTCGGCTATAAAAAACGTCAACGGGTCCACGGGTCCCGCCGGAGGATGGGGACCTCTGGAGGCAAATTGATTTTTGCGGTCGGGATTGCGGCATGATTGCATAGCCGTGTAATCAGCCTACATTGCTGGGATACAGGACGGACAGACACAGATAGAAAAGGCACGGCGTCAATTCGGGGTGGACCTGAAATAATATGGTTTGGGTCCTCCCAGAGCAGGGCGGCAGAGACTGGTCGTCGGGGTTATTTTTAGTGGAAACACTACAAACTCCAGGCTCCTGTGTCCCCGAGGAGCTGGAGATCCAAAGGAATTTTGCACCCCGTCAACAAAAAAAACGTCACTCTGCTTAGTGTAAAGCATGCTTAGCTCATGCTTTACACTAAGCAGAGTCACTTTGGCAGGTTCACACATAATAAAAACGATTTTCTAACCAGCCAAATTAAAAATGAACTTGAGTTTAAAGAGACAAAAAATGTACATCCTAAAACACCATTTGTTGATCAGTGCAAGTTTAAAAGTCGCGTTACATACTTCCTCTAGACTTTTTTTTTTCAATCGACCTCAAAAAAGGAGAAGGTTCTAAATGCGAGGGTATTTTTTTTATGCAGTAAATAGGTCGCGGTCACTGAAGAAATATTAAATACCCCACTACCTGATATAGTCTGACCGTCATTGATTGTAATTAGTGTTAATTTCTCAACTTATTTTTTACAAACTTTACAGATTTTCCCCGGGAAACTCCACGCATCACAGGCCACGACCGTGCGTATAAACTCAATGAACCTCTAGATGTAAACTGCTCCTCAGCTAAATCGTTCCCAGCACCAGACTTACAATGGCTCATAGACGGACAGAAGGTTTGTAAGGTTATATTCGTACAATCAATTTGAAGGTATTACTTTGGCATAAGGAAGAAGGAACAGGCGCTTAGCCACTGATACGTATAAAAATATACGCTGTCAACTTTGTACGTGAGTATATTTATATTAGCTTTTCATTTTGGAAGTGCTCGAGCATTTTGAACATTAGTACATAGTACAGTAGGTACATATTTTATAATTATATGCCATGTAGATTTATTTTATAAATATAATAAAAAAAAATGTCGTCGACGTGATGAATTTCCTTATCATAAGATGGCGCTATACAATTTTTTTTAAATCCTTAATTTCTTATTTAACGTTACGGACGGCCGGCTAGGGTATACCGATGGCGCTGTACAAAAATTTAAATCTTGCGCTTTTTAAAATAACTGAACTTTCGTTCCAAAAATGTAATTAATTTCACTAAAATCTTTTAATAAATATCCAATCAGGGGCCCAAATAAAAATCTAAATAAAATTGAAAGCAAATTTTTTTAAGTGTTTTAAAACATAACGGTTGTCATTTAAGGTTACTTTAAATACGATTTTCTTTTCAGATCACTGACAGATCATGGCTAATAGTTTACGGAGCGATGCCCGCACCTCAGGGACTATTGGTATCTACTCTTGGGCTAAGAGCGCCTACCAGACATCGCATGAAACTTAAATGCGTCGCGACTATAGGAACGCATCGACGGGAGAGAACTACTACTATTGGTAAACTTTTTATTTAACTATGTATCAAAATGAGTAATCATAAACCTACGCTGCCTCCTTCCTTCATGAGGTACTGGTTAGAGCCACCAATAATTCGCTCGCGTTTATATTTATATTGAATCTTAAGAAGATTCAATAAAAAACATTGTAGCTCCTGTTTGTATTATTAAATTTACAGTTTTTCACTAAATGCATATCTTGACTGCCTCGGTGGCGCAGTGGTAGCGTATGCGGCTGCTGTACTTGAGGTCTCGGGTTCGATTTCCGGGTCGGACCAAATGTTTGTATGATCTGCAAATATTTGTTTCGGAGTTTGGGTGTTTCCTATATATAATATGTATGTATTTACAAAAATAAAGTATAAATGTATTTATATCAGTTGTCTAGTACCCATAATACAAGCTTTGTATAGTTTGGGCGTTGTGCGTTAGATGTCCGAAATGTCTGAAAAAATATGTAAGTATTGTCACAGAATAACTAATAATACCTACTAACGTAGTATTGTATACGGTATTAATATAATTCGAATGCACGGTTGGCATAGTGGCTTAAGCGGTCGCCGCTCTCTACTGCGCTAAGTACTGTGGGTTCAAATCCCACATGGCACAACACTTTGTGTGAACCAAATTGTTGTTATGAGTCTGGGTGTTCTTTGTGTCCGTTTCATGTATGTTTGTAAAGTTCGTCGCGAGACAGAGTATTGTCTTTTTAAAGGACAAAAAGGAGAATCTCTGGAATGGCTGAACAGATTTTGACGGTACTTTCACTGGCAGATAGCTAATGTTATAAGGAATATC
Organism: Spilosoma lubricipeda; assembly: GCA_905220595.1. NCBI lineage: Eukaryota > Metazoa > Arthropoda > Insecta > Lepidoptera > Erebidae > Spilosoma > Spilosoma lubricipeda. The sequence goes on along the minus strand of HG992285.1, from coordinate 7,721,493 downwards.
TTAGGCTACCATTTTAGACTAGCTGTTGTTAAGAAAGGTAGTTTAATCCTTAAGGTTAGCCAATGTGAATATTTTAATTATGAGGGACCGAATGTCGTAACAGCAGCTCCCGGATCCCTCCGATCTCAGGTGCAGAGTGGCACACCGTGTGGTTTGAGTCGGTCCGATTTCAACACACCACCCCGCTGCGAATCCCAGCGGGGTTAGGGCCCGTGGGGGATTCCACATGTAAATAAATGTTAATCTTTATAAAATCACCTATCAACTGGGGTAAAAACCCCTTAAAAGCGATAGGTTTATCACCAACTATTTAGGTTTAAGAAATATTGTACGTTTATAAGTTAATGAGTTAGCAACCGCTAATCACGGCTCTTCATTTTATTTTTTTGTTAGTTTTAAATCATGGGATTCGCGTCATCGTCACCGAACACTTTTGATGAGCTATATTTTTTTACTTCTTTTTATCGCGCATTTTATTTAAAGAGCAGAGATTCATTACAGGTAGGTAGCTCACCTGAAATGAACCTCTGATAAACAACTGTTTCTTTATACCTAGTTTTGAGTTTTCACTTCTGTCTGCAATCCTCAAGACTGCTTAGTTTTTTTTTAATCGAATTCTAAAAGGAGGTTCTATATTCCACTGTTTTATTTTTTATGTTACAGAAATAAACTCTTCACCTTGGACCGCGCCGCTGAGTTTACTACTAATGATAACAGTGAACATTGTTTGTATTGAGATATTGTGATACTAATATTATTATTCATGTAAATAAAGATCATTTTTTTATTCTGCGTAATACTTCACTAACCTCCTTTATTCGTTCTTTATAAAAAGGTATGTATTTAATTTAAATACCGAACACATTTATCGAGGAAGGCTATAGGCTATATATCAACACGCTAAGACCAATAGGAGCGGAGCACCAATGGAGAATGTTTGAAAAACGGGGTAAAATTATCATGCTTCGGGCCATAGGAGACGCAAACTAGGTGGGGTGGGTCAGCTAGTAATTTATACGGCGGCAAAACAACGTTTGCCGGGTCGGCTAGTTAAAGTTTATTTCGATAACAAAAATATTTTATGGATCGCAAATCGAGTCATAACTCATCAGTTGTTCTACGATTAGGTATAAGCTTGTTGGTTGCAATTGACAAATGCAGTATTATCTGTTTTCCATTTTTTGTATCATTGGGTACCTACTTATAAACGACTCGGCAAATGTTAACAAACCTTAGTTTAATTATAATTAAAGGAAATCGGTAATTTAGGTGTCTCGCACAATTAATAAACAAATTCGCTCCGTAAACAACTGAGGATAGATTTCTTTAGAAATAATAAAACCAATTTATTCAGAACATTATAATATGTAATCACTTAGTTTAACAATATACAAAAGAACGAAATAAACATTACACTAAGTTCCAAATAAAAAATATATTAGTTTTAAAACTATAAGAACAAAGATCAATTTATCAAGAGCAAAAATATCTTTTAAATCAATAAAAATATATACGGTAGGTGCTCTTGTATATACAGAATATATAACTTAGAATACAAAAAGTATAGAGTTTGTGTTCCTAAAACATTGAAATTGGGAACATGTTTGAACCTATTATTGCCGTCGACTGTTGAATAAATGTCTCTCTCCAGAAGCGCCTACCATCGATTACAATTAGTCAATGAGAAAAACGATGACAGTTTTGCATTGAATATTATTTGAACGCGATTGAATACTACTTCTAACGTTTTGTCAACACATCACATCCTATTAAAAGTACCCGCTACCGAGACTGACTTCACTGTCGTTATAGTAATACTAAGCACAATCACAGCGATATGAGCCTATAAGAGAGAGATGAATGCTGTGTATAAATTGTACTTTCTGCATAGTTACCTCTTCACTTTCTTCTAATACAAAACATATTAAGGTCATACATAGTGAATAGACATATATGAATTTTTCATTCAAAATAACTCTACATATACAAGCTTGGCAAGGCTAGACAAGTGTCCACAGATACAAGTGTTTAGCTTGGCACAGTGAGCTTGTCGCTTATCCGGGCTCGAATCGACTTTGGAACACAGGTCAAAAGAAGTTTGCGGCAAACACTTGCGACGTATTTACATGTTGGCTCGTGTTGTGTAGTGTAGCTATTTATATTTGAATTAAAACACGTCAACGTCATACGTTACGTCTGTGTGTGTATGCTACTACAAACACAGTAGCCGACAGACTCGGGTGGACATACTTGAGGCAATGTCTACCATGTGTGCCTGTACATAACATACTAACAACATACGAACGTCCGTAAAGGCTTGGAGCTCGTAGACATTTGCAAAGCCTCGTCAAGCGTGTGAACGTTAGCATAAGATTTTTATACAAATAAAATGTAATTCTATACCTGCATAAAAGTGCTGACCCGCAATAGTTAGTACCTACGTTGCCAAATTACGTGGGTCGTGGACTATCAGATCAATAAGAAATGAAAAATTGTAAAAGAATCATTAGTAACGATTAAATGCTCTGTGAGTAAAACTATCGCACGTAATACTTCAGGCCATTTTTGGTGATAAGTGACAAGAGCAAATAATTACTCGTACAAGTATATAATTAAATAAATTACCATATAATAACTCACACATCCTACTATCTGACACAGGATTCAATCAGCGCAAGTTTGATGATGGTCAAAAGAAATAAAACATCTAAACTGTAAAGTTTGCATTATTTTATCATTTTGATTTATTTATTTTTTTACGATTTCAACAATTGTGTGTCAACAAATGCATTTAGAATCTGTCACCTAAGAAATTATTGAGATTGAGTTCATTTAATCGTAAGAATATAAATATAACAGTGACTATTAGACTAAAAATTGGGGCTATAGAATCAATTAAACTATAGAAACTAAACTAATATAGAACTATAGAAACAATTTAATTCAGATTATCAATAAAAGTACATAATTATATTGGATGGATGTTGTCTTGCAATATACTGCAATTTCGTATAAAAGACAAGGCAGTAACTCCAGCACACATGTCCTTTAAAATACAATTAGAAGACAGTGGATACAGGCCTAAATTTCACATAGTTTGTTTCTTTTACCTACTAAATTATTGCGTGAAAAGGTAAAAGCAATATTACTCCTAATTTTTTTTGTTTATGTATGTTATTTATTTAATTGAACATTGCATAAAATTTTGTGACTTTCTTAGTGGAATATAAAACTTGAAGCAGTACACAGTGCTACTATTGAACAGCATCACACAATCGTGAATATGTTCTTTAACCTAGCTTGAAAATGTTATAAAAATAAAATGACTTCACTTTGCAACACATTAGGCACTGTGAATAAACTCTAATACGATACAGCCAATCAAATATTATTTATATTTAAACAAGTAAAATGCTGTTACCCAGAAAATTATCCTTCTTGGCCAAAGTCATCCATAAACTTCCTGAGTTTGACCATATCGTCGTCGTTAACTGTCGGCTTAGATATTGCCAGAGACCGAAGCATGTCAGGCATAGTTACAGGTGGCTCATGCAACTTATCACTTGGAACATCCATCCAGGTCATTTCAAGAGCACCCGGATCGCCAGGAGAACACGGAGTTAGAAGGTCATTGCAGATAACACTGGGGTCGGTTGGACTGGGCCCAGTTACTTTTTTAAAGTGTGTAGCTGACTGTACTTTACGTACAGGCTGCATTAAGGCATCACGGACAACAATACATATATCTGCACCTGAATAACCTTCACTTTTAGAAGCTAGAACTTTCAAATCTTGCTCAGTCAGTTGATGAGTTGTATTTCCCATATGTAACTTAAACATGTCTAATCGAGCATGTTCTTCTGGTAAGGCAATGTAAATACGTTTCTCAAAACGTCTTCTAATGGCCGCATCAAGTACCCAAGGGATATTTGTTGCTCCAAGAACTAAAATTCCATCCATATCATTCCCGACCCCCTGCATTTGCACAAGGAACTCGGTTTTAATACGTCTCGCGGATTCGGACTCGTTATCAGAACGTGATGAACAAAGCGAATCAACCTCATCAATGAATATGATACTAGGTTTGTGTTGCCGAGCCAGCTCAAACAAGTTTTTAACTAACTTTTCAGATTCACCAAGCCACTTAGAAACAAGGTCAGAAGATGAAACAGAGAAGAATGTCGAATTATTCGCTTCAGTAGCAACTGCTTTCGCTAAGTAAGATTTACCAGTACCAGGTGGTCCAAAGAGTAGAATTCCCTTCCATGGTATTCTTTTGCCCGTGAACAGGTGAGGAAATTTGATAGGCAGAATAACAGCTTCCTTCAGGGCTTCTTTGGCTGCCTCTAAGCCAGCAACGTCACTCCACTTGACGTGGGGTTTTTCTACAACAATAGCACCTTCAAGTTTACCTTGAAGTTTCTTTTTCTCTGGATCATCTGAATCACTATCACTATCGCTTTTCTTATCTTCGCTTTTAGAATTCGACTCTCCATCTTTGACTGGTTTCTTCTTCTTATCCTTCTTAAGATACTCTTTAAGTTTTTCAGCTCTATCTAGATACTGCAAACACTTTGCCCTGATACTCTCTTTCGCTCTCTCTCCCTGAGCTTCATATTTGACAGCATGTAAGAAGTATTCTACACCATGTTCATAAAGTCGCAATGCTTCTTCGTAATTTTTATTCTTATCTTCTTCTGTAGCTTTTGTCACCAGATCAATAGCTTTCTGCAAAGTATTAGATGACGCCATTTTTGTGAATTAAACTGCAACCTGAAAAGACATAGATACAAAAATCAGTATATCTAATTTATATAATATAAAGTATTAGCTTTTGGCTTGGATCCACCCGCGGTATTCATTTATCGGGTTAATATGTAGCATATGACATTCACAAATATTGACTTTCTATTGGTTAAGGATTTTTATGTTTGACCCTGCCAAAATGACTCTACTCTGCCTGATGGAAAGCATAAGCAGAATCCAAGAGTGGTGGTCACCATATTGCGAATGCAGACAATGCAACAATGCAGCATGGTGACTCACACTGGCCACACCATGGTGGCCTTGTGGGACCATGTGGTACCGGAGGCTCAATGATGCTTCTGCGTCATTGAGCCTTCGGTCTCGCACTCATCAACAAAACACAATCACTGTCATTTTACATTGATTTTCTGAGCGAGGGTAGTACTGCCTCGCTTGAGCCAACCCGTTCGCGCTGAAATCAGAGTGGCTCTACTACCTTGGTATTGGAATGGTTCAATACATCTAGAGATTACCTCCTACAACTTTAGTAAATCACAAACTATACCTCTTTATAATATTATTATGGGTTTGGATATAATGTATTGATGTAGAATTGTAGAGTATTTTAACGGTCACTGGTCTACACTAAGGATACTATTTCTTATTAGAAAGAAGTCTGTAAATTCTTTTTTTCCCCTTTTTCCAAACTGGAAATGAAATTAGATTTTCAAATACTTTTTTTATTATTCTACATGAAACTATGAATAAACTAAAATGTATTTGGTAATTGGTATACTATAAAATTAATGAGAAGAGTGAGATATATGAGTTTATTATTATAAGTAGCTGCACCCTGAAGTGTTACCTTCCATTGTTGTAGTACCTTTGCAATAACAACAAACAGATTTCAGGTACCTAGCAAACATAATACTACTTTATTGAAAACTAGTTTTTGCCTGTGGCTCCGTCCGCTTATATGTCGGTTATCGCAGCAAATAGTAGCATATGTGTTATTCTGATCTATAAGATAGACAGATAGATAGAAATATTACTCTAAAGTTTCATCCGAAACCATTCAGTAATTCTAGCGTGAAAGAGTAACAAACATCCATCCATCCATACTTACAACCTTTCACATTTATAATATTGGTATAGATAATAGAAAAATAAGGATAATATGTAAAAACAAGAATTAACACACATTTCAGCAGCGAAATTTATTTAGTGTTTCTGGGCAAGGAGTTTTCTTTCATTGTTTTATTGGAGTCAATTACATTTTATTCTTAAGTTTTATTTGGCATAAGTACCATAATACTTTCTAACATACATTGCAAACGTACATTTAATGAAAATTTGTATTTGTATAAGACCTTAAATAAACTTGGGATTGATAAAGGCTAAGAAGATGATGCAGATGATGGAGTAAATAGTGGAATTAATATAGGTATGTCATGTATAGTAGAGCAGAAAGAGAAAAGGAATAAATAAAGCTAACTCTCATTCACCAACAACTTTTTAAAAACACAACATAATAGTCATATCATATAGCCATAGTTAGTAAAACAACTTAATTATAAAACACACAACTTTCATTCTCTTTACCGCAGTATAAATGAAAGTTGCACTTAAAATATTATAATAATGGTAAAAACATGTATTTGTATCATTTTTAAACGGGCAATTCTGACCATGATGCATTCTCTGTAACAAAATTGTAATTAACATTTCAAAATGGTACTACAGCCCTATTGTGGCAACAAACTATGATATCGTACAAAATGAATAAGGAAAATCAAGTGACTTATAGACTGGTTGAAAGTCATTTAAGCAAATTTTAACGTGAAGCCTAATAATTTTGAAATAAACACAAAACTAAATAATTCTGACAGGCAATTAAATGTTGCGACCTTATTAATATGTTGTTAGGCTTTAGTTAATGACGAATTTGGGTACCCTAGTATGAGATCACTGACAAAACGAGTGAAGCATTTAGGTCTAAACTTATTCAAAGTACAAAATTAACCGTCCTTACCATTCACATGTGGTTCAATCTGCTTTCTTATTATTTATATATCACTTTAATTATTCGCAAATTACAGTAACAGCAGTTTAAAAACTGATTTCATTGAAACTCAATCGTTGTTAGTCATATGCATTGACAAGTATTATCAGTTGTATTGCCATGTTAAAATATTAAAAACAGGTTGTAAAATAAAAAATAAATGTAAATATTAAAATGATTCGCTCTATTAAATAAATATCCTACTAAAAATGAATGAACTATGAATCACCGACAGTAAAATTTTGAATTAACATTTTCAACAACAACAACATAGGTACCTGTTATGTCACAATTGAGTTGTCATCCTTGTCAACAAGATGGCGTAATACTAAAGTTTTAAAATCAAAATCATCCATTTACGTCAAAATGCGTTCCAGAGATTACCTGGAACAAACAGACAGACAGACAAAAAATAATTTAACCATATTTTTTTTGGTATATGTACCGTGTATACATACATACGCATTTAGTAAAACGCGGTTATTTTAATGTTACATATAGACACTCCAATTTTATTTATTTGTATAGATATGGTTCTACAAAATGGAACTATTATTTTTGCAGGATCTCTGAGTTTGTATTTCGTAGGTATAACCACCGCCCTTAAATTTAAAGAAATCATTATATTTTCTCTCTCTCTCTCTTTTATATTTAGAGATGACTGCAATGGCGCATTCTCATAGTGAAACAACACCTTCATTAGGACATATCTAAGTCTCCTTCAATTTTTTATCAAATCTATCAATTAATTCATTGAAGTACTGTTCTGTAATTGTTCTTCCTTTCTACACATAGTCGATCAGGATTTTTTCTTTAGAAGCCCTGAATATCGTTGAAGTAACTTAGCCGGCTGAGGGTATTGTCTTTGCCTACTTTGGAGCAGATGTAAAAACATTGTTACTCAAACCCGCATGCTTTCCAGTGTTAGCAATCGAGGCATTCATCGTGCATCCACTTTTATCACTTAAAATTTTGATTGCCGTTTGTCGTTCCGTTCGAGATGCATTTTGGTTCTGCGAGAAAAATATTTAATCAAATTTTAAATATTTTAGACATTAACACGCAACGCTATCTAGTTCCAAACTAATCAGAACTTGTATTATGGGTACTAGACAACTGATTTATATACATTCATATTATACATAGAAAACATCCAAACTCCATTCCACCATTTACAGACCATACAAACATTTAGTTCGACCCGGGAATCGAACCCGAGACATTAAGCAAAGTAGTCGCATGTGCTACCACAGCGCTACGCCACCGTCAGGGTCTTGGCTTAGAAGAAAATCAAAACCTCCAGGTCCAGAAATTTCTATTAAAGGTTGTTTATGTGTGATGTCATATGGTTAGAAGATATTAAAATGAGTTTAATTTTTCGTAAATTATTCAATCTTGCTTTACAACTATAGATGGATAATGATGACGCAATGTTAAGAAACACTATAAAACCCAACTACGACCAAAAACGACGCTGAAAAAGTATGAAACAAGTTTCAAAAGCCGTAGTCACGCGTTGTTAAAATGTTATGGACAATAGAACACGGCTTTTGAAACTTGTTTCATACTTTTTCAGCGTCGTTTTTGGTCGTAGTTGGGTTTTAGTTTTTACTTTTTTTATTTAAAATATTTTGGTGCCTCTATAATATTTATTGCTGTGCAAAGTTTATTTCAAATAGGTACCATAGAAATTCTCATTTATCGAATAAATACGGACGAAGTCACGAACAAATGCTAATAATATATATATTTGAAATGTACAAGTAACACCCTTTCCAATGATACCAAACATGGCATATTTATCTCAAATTTATTTTTTAATACAGTACTTTATGTCGGCTAGAGGGCGCCACATTAAATTCAGTGATACGTCATATAGCCTATAACCAGCAGACGATCAAGACGCTTCTAACGATACCTCATTTGTCCAGTTCTAATAAGTAGTTAAGGAGCTATGAGGGAACAAATGAGCATACATACATACATACATAGCCTGTCAAAATCATAACCCTTCTTTGGCTTTGCCACAGAGTACAATGTATATTTATAGATTTTGAGTACCTGATAATGTGTAATGGTATAACTATGAAAAATTATATTTTCGTTAGATGCGTTGTGTACTATACTACGGAGCAGTGAGTTCGTTTATTTTTGTTTTTACTTTTACACTCTCGTACCTCTGAGTACGTAGGTACTACATTACACTAATTTTATATGATTTCACGACTTACTTAAACAGAAAAACTCGAATATCGATTTTGTAGGGTGAAATATCGATTCAGTATTCGGATTCAGCCACAGAACACAAAGGCTATTTTGTGACAAAGGCGTTGATTCAGCGCAATAACGTCCATCGCAACAGACGCGTATATGTGTATTGTATATGCTACCGCGCTAACGATAAAAAGAATATTTTAATAATTTATCAAAATGAAAAAAAGTGTTGATATCATTATTTTTGGTGCAACGGGTTTTACTGGAAAATTAACTGCACTACAATTAGCTCGTCTATCGAATGAAAAATACTTCGATATCAAATGGGGTATTGCAGGACGTTCTTGGGAAAAACTACAAATTTTAATTACAGAAATAGGTGATGCAGGTAAGTACATTTTTTCGTTACGTTATCACCGATATCCTTTAGTTAGTTTAAATAGGCCTTTGCTTAACAAGCCAATCAAATTCATCTAAAGGTCCGACTAGTGGAAGTTTTAGTGGTGGCCGTTGACCGTAATCCTAATTTATTTCATCTAATGAATACTTTAAACATTCAGGCGGGACTAAGTCATGATTTACTTTGATAAAAAATAATCATGTGTGTAAAAAAATCTTTCGATGACTTTGCCAAAGATGTATTTCGGTATTTAAGGACTGGCCAGCAAGCAGCGATATCACAGCTTTCTTTCTCAATTATAAGTATCTATGAGTTTTGAATTATAGTAATTTTATGGAGGGTAGAGAGAACCGTATGTTACACATGCAGGTGTAGCAATAGCATAAAAATGTATCCATCAAAAAGCATACCTACCCGCGTGTAGTCATCGCTGTAAAAGTCCTATAGCTAGTCCTTGATCAAGAATCTTAGTATTTTCATTCCAATTTCCTCGAAATCGGTTCATCAGTTTAAACGTGAAAGGAAAACCGACAGAGTTAATTTGGCGTTTGGATAAAATTGTAGTAGGTACGAATTGTACACACTAAATTAATATATAATTAAAAATAAAAGGTGGGCTTTACCCACATCTGACTTTTATTCCACCGAAGGACGATAGCTCGGACTCTGCCCTCCAACAATTGTTTGAGGGAATATTTTAAAGTCCCGGTTTTCGCAAAAACATATATTTAAATTTATCTGTGTGTAAATATTAATAAATGTATAAAGCGCGCCACACACAACAAAGATAGGTAATATATATTTTAACGAATAAAACGTACGTAAACGTATTTAAAATATATGTGTTTTTTTTTTATCTTAAAGGAGCACACACAGATAAGATACGATAACTATAATAAACTAAAAAATAAAAAACAAATAAATAAAATTGGAGTGTCTGTTTGTAATATTAAAATAACCGCTTTTTACTAAATGCATATGTATGTATACAGGGTACATATACCACAAATGTAGTTAAAAAAAAATTGTCTGTCTGTACGTCTGTTTGTCCGTCTGTCTGTCTGTCTGTTTTTTTTTTTTTTTTTTTTTATGTTTGACCCTGCCATAATAACTCTACTCTGCCTGATGGAAAGCATAAGCAGAATCCAAAAGTGATGGTCACCATACTGCGAACGCAGACAATGCAACAATGCAGCATCGTGACCCACACCATGGCGGGCTAGTGATGCTTTCGCATCATTGGGCCTCCGGTCTCGCACTCACCAACGAAACACGACAGCATGATCGCTGTCATTTTACGTTGATTTTCTGTGCGAGGGTAGTAAAGCCCCGGTCGAGCCGGCCCGTTCGTGCTGAAATCAGCGTGGCTCTACTACCTTGAAGAAGAGTCTGTCTGTTTGTGCCGGGTAATCTCTGAAACGGCTGGACGAATTTTGACGGGACTTTCACTGGCAGGTAGCTGATGATCCACTGACTAACTTAGGCTACTTTTTTTAGACTAACTTTGTTCCGCGGTGTTACTCGCGGTACAACAATAACCGTGGGTAACACCGCGGGGTTCAGCTAGTAATACATATTTCACAACACAGCTGCATCATTCTATCAGAAACAGAAGGCGTCTTGCAAGTAACTTGTTATTTAAGTATATAACATTCTGTTCTTTACATTGAGATAAATTTCGCCGATATCTATCTGTACCTACTAATATACAAAGCTGAAGAGTTTGTTTGTTTGCTTGCTTGAACGCGCTAATCTAAGGAAATTCTTTCAGTGTTAGATAGCCCATTTATCGATCGTCTATATGTATATCTATATATCATCACGCCAAGACCAATAGGAGCGGAGCACCATTGAAGAATGTTATAAAAACAGCGGGAAATAATCCATTCAAATGTATGGTTAGCGATATGTCGAAGATAAGGAATATTTTAGAGTATCTTCATTGTGTGTGACATGCTTAAAAGGCTGGACATGGCTGCATTTCCAAGGTTATATACAACAACCGGTCCTGTGCTACTCGTTAATCCTTATTACGTCATCTATTTGCCAGTAAAAGTCTCCGCGAAAAGCCCGCGATTGTTGTTGTACCTTTATAACACCCGGGTAAGGCCGTGGGGCCGGGGCGAAGTTAGTTTAAAAAGTAGCCTAAATTACTCCGTGTACCATCAACTATCTAAGTCCGACTGTCCAGCTAACAGCAGTCCTGTCGAAATCGGTTCAGCCGTGAGAGAATTTAGCTGGAACAAGCAGACAGACAGATAAAATTTAAAATTGAATTTTTGATGTATGTACCGTAACCATACCTTCACATGCATTTATTTATTTATTTAATGGTTTACCAGTAGTTATAACACTAAAACATTTATAAGTATAAAACAAAACAGTAAAAATCTTAATCTAAGTGTACAACTCATGTAGGTAAACACTACATGCATAAATTCTAACAAAATTAAGAAAAAAAACACCTTATATTTAAAGAGATTGTCCAATAAGTTATGAAATTAATGTACATTTTGATAGGTGTCTATCCCTATTAGGAACATTAATTAATTAACACATGGTTAATCGACAGTAAGCGCGTGGAAATCGGTTCTGAAATCGCTGAAATTTGCCAAATATATCTATCCGACTACTGTAGTGATATAAAATTCTCGTGTCACAGTTTTCGTTGCCATACTCCTCCGAAACGGCTTGACCGATTCTCATGAAATTTTGTGAGCATATTGAGTAGGTCTGAGAATCGGCCAACATCTATTTTTCATCCCCCTAAATAGTAAGGGTCACCCATCCTTAAAAAAATTTTATGGCAAAACGACGTTTGCCGGGGCAGCTAGTATTATGTATATTCATATGACTATGTATGTATAGTATTTTTACTTACTATTTTTGTTATGCACGTAGGGAAGGGAGAAAAAAAAATGTTACATATTTTCGTATTTAAATGCCCCCTTTTTTTTTTTTTTTTTTTTTTTTTTTTTTTTTTTTTTTTTTTTTTTTTTACGTGTGGAAAAACCCCCTCGGGCCGTCACCCCGCCGGGGTTTGCGGCGGGGCGGTGTGTCGGAATCGAACCGACTAAAACCACACGGTGTGCCACTCTGCGCCTGAGAGAGGGAGAGATCCGGGAACTGCTGTAATAAGACCTCCGGACCCCTCCCGGCGCCAGCCCGCACAGATGCGGGCACCCTCCTCCTCAAACTCTCTATTTAGGCGACGTACGGCACACACGTAACGTCGCCTCCTCGCGGGCGGCCACTAATGCGGATGGAAGGGAAAACCCGTCCCGACCATCCGCGGCCACACTCAGGGCGGCATGAGGCGCAGATAGGCGCGCCTCCGCCGCCCGGTTCGCCGGCGGCGGATCGGGTCCGAGTGGAGGTCGTCCTCCCGGGCCTTCTCCGCCACCTCCTTCTGCGAAATTACGTCTTCGCAGAAGGCTGCGACCGCGGTAAAACTGCTGTATTTAAATGCCCCACACCAACCTATAATGAAACTTTTCCATCCAAAGGTTGCCTGGAAGAAATTGCTATGAGGAATAAGGCCGCCCTTTGTACATCACTTTTCTTATATTGTTTAATTCGTATATTGTTTGTAAGCCCTGGTGTACAAATAAAGTGTTATCTATCTATCTTTATTTCATACAATCTATATTTGAAATTACATACAATCTATACTAATATATATAGCTGAAGAGTTTGTTTCTTTGTTTGAACGCGCTATTCTCAGGAACCGCTGGTCCGATTTGAAAAATTCTTTCAGTGTTGGATAGCCCATTTATCGAGGAAGGCTATAGGCTACATATCATTACGCTAAGACCAATAGGAGCAGAACACTAATGGAGAATGTTTCAGAAACAGGGTAAAATTATCACGTTACGGGCAATAGGAGACGCAAACGAGGTTGAGATAAGCGTGTTCAAACAAACAAACTCTTCAGCTTTATCTATACTAATATATAAAGCTGAAGAGTTTGTTTGTTTGTTTGTTTGTTTGAACACGCTAATCTCAGGAACCGCTGGTCCGATTTAAAAAATTCTTTCGGTGTTGGATAGTCCATTTATCGAGGAAGGCTATAGGGTATATATCATCACGCTACTACTAATAGGAGCGGAGCAACAATGAAGAATGTTTCAAAAACTGGGGAAATTTTCACGCTACGGGCAATATAAGGCGCAAACGAGGTTGCGTGGGTCAGCTAGTATATTAGTATAGATTGTTATAGTTAAGTTATTCAGTACAACAATTTAGACATAGTTAAGTTTGCTACGAATAAATGGCAAACAGTTACCAACTAATTACGATCAAGATATATACATGTATCGACTACCTACCTGGTTGGCGCAGTGCTAGCGTAAGCGAATGATGTACATATTATACAAAAAGTCTGGGTTCGATGCCCGGATCGAACCCAATGTTTGCGTGATTTGCAAATATTTTTTTCGGAGTTTGGGTGTTTTCTATGTACAATATGAATGTATTTACAACAAAAAAGTATACTCGTATGTGTATTTAATTATATCAGTTGTATTCGTACCCACAATACAAGCTCTGCTTAGATTGGGACTAGATAGCGTTGTATGTTAGATGTCCGAATATACATTTATTTTTATAAGTACTATCTAAATGATTAATTCACTCATTTCCAGGTTATAATACTACAAACATTAAGGTAATAGAGTGTGATGCTGAGGACGAAATGGCTTTAAGGATCATGTTGAAAAGTACCAAAGTTGTGATAAATTGTACTGGCGTCAATATAATCCTAAGTCCAAAGATCGTTAAAGTTTGTATCGAAACAGGAACGCATTATGTCGATATATCGTCCGAAATATATGTAAGTTCCTTTTTAAACATTTCTTTTATCTATACTTATATTTTAAACGTGAAAATTTGTAAGACTGGATGGATTCATGTTTGTTACTCTTTACAAAACTACTGAACGGATTTGGATGAAACATTACTGTAATATAGCTTATACATCAGAATAACACACCTTTGCCGCGATAACTGGTCAAACTACTGTCCCACCGTCACGTAAAACAGTCCTCGGTTTCAACTCTCCAATACCGAGGCTAAGTAGACTATATAATAAGTTCGATAAACAAATTGGTATGCTTGGCACCAGCCTTTATGAATTTAAGAACCAAGTTCATACCAGAACTAGCTACAGTTAGCAAAAAGTTCATTTAAACTGTGTCAATTAAAATTATTTTGTAAACTGTAGGCCAATCAAATTAAGACACAATTAGTTACCGTCTGTCTGTTATATTATTGTTTGTTTCTTTTTTTTTATTATTATTTTATATAAACTGGTTATCAATTTTAACTAAGTTTGTATCAAAATACCTATTGTCTTATCTATACTAATATATAATATATAATCTATACTAATATATAAAGCTGAAGAGTTTGTTTGTTTGTTTGTTTGTTTGTTTGTTTGAACACGCTAATCTCAGGAACTACTGGTCCGATTTGAAAAATTCTTTCAGTGTTGGATAGCCCATTTATCGAGGAAGGCTATAGGCTATATATCATTACGCTAAGACCAATAGGAGAGGAGCACCAATGAAAAATGTTTCAAAAACGGGGGAAAATTCTCACGCGACGGGCAATAGGAGACGCAAACGAGGTTGCGTGGGTCGGCTAGTAATATATAAAGCTGAAGAGTTTGTTTGTTTTTTTGTTTGTTTGTTTGAACACGCTAATCTCAGGAACCGCTGGTCCGATTTGAAAAATTCTTTCGGTGTTGAATAGTCCATTTATCGAGGAAGGCTATAGGGTATATATCATCACGCTACTACTAATAGGAGCGGAGCAACAATGAAGAATGTTTGAAAAACGGGGGAAATTTTCACGCTACGGGCAATGTAAGGCGCAAACGAGGTTGCGTGGGTCGGCTAGTACTAATATATAAAGCTGAAGAGTTTGTTTGTTTGAACACGCTAATCTCAGGAACCGCATTTCCGATTTAAAAATTCTTTCAGTGTTGGATAGTCCATTTATCGAGGAAGGCTATAGGGTATATATCATCACGCTACTACTAATAGGAGCGGAGCAACAATGAAGAATGTTTCAAAAACGGGGGAAATTATCACGCTGCGGGCAATATAAGGCGCAAACAAGGTTGCGTGGGTCAGCAAGTATTTGTATAAACTAGAATCCGATTGTTTTCCATGAATGTTGTGGTTGCCGATTGATGTTGTACACCTATGTATATTCTATGTATTATGCACGTATTAAGTCTAAAGTAATGTGTAACAACTGTAGGTAAACCTATAAATAAATAAATAAATAAATAACTGACATATACGCGGGCGGAGCCGCGGGCAACGACTAGTTATTTATAACGGGCAGAACCATACTCTGACACACTGCTTAGCTGGAACCAAATCTCTATTTCAGTGCTCAATTTAAAACTGATACAAAATTCAATTCCGATCTACCCTCGACCTCATAAATGGTATTCGTATATAGGTAGTATTGATACAGAAAGTTGAAAAAGTAAAAAATCTGTATTGCTATAGTCTGACCTACGTAACTGCGACGCCTTGCTTACTAAAGTGTTTATTACGAAATGTCAGTTGTTAAGTAATAGTTTCGCTGCCCAGTGCCCTTCATTTGCTGATCTCAGATACTCAGATCACCGACGATTAAGGTTAAAAGTTTTCGAAACTTAAGATTTACAATTTTTGCTTACAACTATGTAATGTGAAATCGCAAAAATAAATAAAACACATAAATGATTTGTCAGGGTTCCCGTTTAACATTGAACCAACTTTTTGTACTCATGGGAGTTATAGGTCTTATCTTATTTGCTCTAAAAAGTGTACAAAAAGTGATCCTGCTAACAATAAAATGTGTAATTCAGGGTTATCCCAATTTAATATCAGTTCATTCACATTGCGAACTACGAAACGAAAAGTCAGTAGTCGTACTAGTCGTGGTAAAGTAATACGTTGACAGAGAGGAACGCCTGTGTACCGGGTATGGCTACTCCCTGACTATGCATTGCAGTCAACGTGTAATCAGTACGACAACAATATATTTTGTGACATTTATGAGATCGAAAGTAGATCGGAACTAAACTGAGTACGAACTTTTATTACAACTATTGACCATTACGTACCAACTGTACGATCATACCCTGGTATTTTTTTCAGCACATTCTAAGCTTATACAGAGACTTTGATACAGCAGCAAAAGAAGCAAGTATACTGGTGATACCATGCTGCGGTTATTCTAGTATACCCATAGAGGCTGGCATGATATATTTAGACAAAAAGTTTAAAGGTAAAAACTTAACATAACTTTTTTAAGGAATTGGGGGCAAAGGAGCTGACGTATCGCCTGATGGTAAGCGATTACCGCCACCCATGGACACCCACAACACCAGAGGCGTCACAAGTGCTTTGCCGGCCTTTTGGGGATGGGGAGAAGGATGGGGAAGGGGATGGGGGAGGGGTTGGGGTTTACGGCCTCCGGTTTCCTAACTCACTCGGTGACGGTCACACCGGTTTCCTGTGAGGCCGTGGTATCACTCCGGTCGAGCCGGCCCATTCATGCCGAAGCGTGGCTCTCCCACGCTAAAACTTACAAATTAACACGGTACAGCTTGAGCACTTCAGAATTCATAGTTTAAACAACAAGAATATTTTCTATTTAAAAACTTATTGTAATTAATTGTAATAAATAAGACATATTTTTGTAAGGTACCGTACACTCAGTGGAATGCTACGTTGAAAATTTCTTACCGATAAGTATGCCGCCGAAAGCATTAGTACATAATGGAACTTGGACATCCCTCGTTCATGTCTTGATGACGTTCAAAGAATATCTAGCGTTAAAAAAAGAAATTTTACCGAAACCAATTGAACCTGAAAAGCATAAAATTGTAAGGTACGTACGTAATTAACATAGAACGCCTGCCGATTTTAAATGGTAATTTTTCTTTTTTTTGTTTGGAATTGTAGCCAGTATCTTTTCTCAAGAATCAAAGTATCTCCATGTCAATTTAATTAAAACGAGTTAGACGCTTTATTCATGGAAGCAAAACTGACAGACAGACAGCTTTCTACTTGAGCATTAATTTTAAGTCATTAACGTAAAATAATCTAATCTCCTACATTCGATGCTGTAAAATGATACCTTCAACATATGATGATAGTCATCATATAGAGATAGGACGCCTAGCTAAAAATATTATCTGCTCTAGGTTGAAAACGTAAGTAGGTACCTATCGTCCTTCAGCCAATCCCAATTCAAGTAAACTACGACTCGATTAACTTAATAAATTAAGAGCTCAACTGGTAACACGAAACAAACGCATATGATTTATTATTATACATCTACGTTTCCTTGTATTATTAACTAAAATATTGAATTTCACTTGGAAACACAAACAGTACAAATGCTTAGGTACAGGTTTTTTGCTGAGTGTGTGCAATCAAATGACACACATGATGCTTAAACTCATTCGAATGTTCATTTGTTTTGAAGAAAATACAGTACATAATTTAATATAGGTGACAGGTGATATGCTTTTGTCGATACAATTACCTACAAATTAGTTCAGGATATTAAATTAAATATTGAATATTTATGTGTAAAATGACTGAAACTGAGGATTGTCCAGCAGCTAGACAATCCTCAAGTTACTATTTTGCAGTTATTATAATTTTAATTGCAGCTGCACTCTGACTGCAATAAAATTTTAGTACCTATTCAGCGTTGGGTTTTGCAAAATAGTTAGCCTATTGAACGTTACATTGCAAACATAATTGAGCCGTAAATGCGGCCAGGACCATAAATAAGTTGTTATTACATTTACAGTACCTATATTATATACAAACACACCTCAACAAAGTCTAGGGATATCATAATCAGTGGCGTAGCGAGGGGGGGGCGGAGGGGCGGACCGCCCCGGGCGCCATCATAGGAAGGGCGGCAAAATTGGAAAAAATATATTTTGTGCGGTCAGTCAGCCAATTAATTTTTCAAGAATTTAACTTTTGTTAAAAAACTGTAGGACGAAGCTATGTGCCAACAAGCTACAGCCACTTGTTTAATCAATATTTTACGCACTAGAGCTCTGACAAATATTTAGCTATACCTACTCACAGCAATACGACCACGGTAACGGCGGGATAGAGGGTGCTAAGCATCTCCGGGAAGCCACTAAAACCGATTGATCTTGACAACTTTTAATGGCCGCACGTTACGGCTAGACTCGCATCTGGCACAACTTGAGGTGGAACTTGAGAAGATTAGATAGCATATTTTAGGGTAATGTGAAGTCCGAAGAGAAGGGGAGGACACTATAACCCTCGACTTAAGCCATCCAATGTATTTCCGTGTGGGAGACCAATAATCTCAAGGTGGCATTGAGTTTCTTTTTAATAAGTCTCTTTCTAGCAACGTTGTGGAAATATCTAGTATATAGAACAGGGTAGCATACCTCATTTTCAAGCTCACTGAGCGATATAGCATCAATGTAGTGCAAGTGTACGCACAGACCTCGGCCCACTCGGATGACGAGGTAGAGGATATGTTCGACGACATACCGAGGGCTCTCCACTTCACCACTAAGACCCTTTTTTTTTTAACGTGTGGAAACCCCTTCGGGCCGTCACCCCGCTGGGGTTTTCGGCGGGGTGGTGTGTCGGAATCGAACCGACTAAAACCACACGGTGTGCCACTTTGCGCCTGAGACTGAAGGGATCCGGGAACTGCTGCTATTAACACGTCCGGACCCCTCCCAGCGCTTGCCCGCACAGAAGCGGGCACCGTCTGCTGGTAGACTATCAATTTAGGCGACGTACGGCACACGCATATGTCACCCCCTCGCAGGTGGCCACTAGAGCGGATGGTGGGGAAAACCCGTCCCGACCATGCGCGGCCACACTCAGGGCGGCATGAGGCGCTCGTAGGCGCGCCTCCGCCGCCCGGTTCACCGGCGGCGGATCAGGTCCGAGTGGATATCGTCCTCTCGGGCCTTCTCCGCCGCCTCCTTCTGCGAGATGACATCTTCACAGAAGGCTGCGACCGCGGTAAAACTGCTGTCACTACTGGCCATGGAGCGGCGTGGGCCGAGTCCTCACTGCAGTCGCAGTGGTGGCAGCCGGGACTCAATTCCCACATATTCAGAGACGTCTCAGTTTTATCAATAGGTTTAACACCGGTAGTGATAACCGCATTGTCTGAGGCTCTCTGAATATCGACTTTAAGACTAAACGTGGCCGTTTGATGAAATCCAGGCTCCGGCCAACTCTGCTCCAAGCCGCGATGGGAACTGAAAAGTTTCAGAAAAATCTGGGAAACCGATTTGCTGCCATGGAAACCACAACACATGTAAACCAGAACCTGGAAAATGTGGTTCGAATTTTCTGGGAAGAAGGTATGACGTGAAAATTCACTTTTAATTTCGACGGCAAAGCGGACTAAACCAAGATCAGCATACTTGTACGACACGACCTCCGATGCTCCAATACTCTTTCAATCGAACAAGCGATCGAACAGAACCAGGGTTCAAAAGCGTTTGTACAGTCTCTAGGAGGAAGCCGCCTGACGAAGTTGACCACAGCAAGTGGAAAACTCGTTGCTTCCAAGCTGACCGTCCTTTCGGAAGTGGAACGTTTCTATGGCGATTTATACGCTGACAGAAGCAGGTGAAACTAGTTAAAAGTTCAAACCCTAGGACAGATGCATGAGCTTTACATGATGCAGTCATTTTTTCCTTTCTTTGTTTCTTGGGCCTTTGGCAACCGGTTCTACATGAAGTGAATGATAACTACACAAAAATATTTACCAATAAAGGTACTTAAGATTCTGCGCTCCGAAAGTAAATGCTTTGCAGATGATATTGACAGAGAAACGAGAGAAATAGGCAGATGGCATTGTGTTGTAAGTTATGAAAAAAATATGTGTGAAGAACTCAGAATTCCCATAGAACCTTAGAGACGCATAACAAGAAGGCATAATTTGATGACGGAACTAGTGATGCTAACTTGTATGATTTGAAATAGTAGTTAATTTCGCTATCTTGACTATTGAACAACAACATTGATGGTGTAATAAAATACTTTTCTATTAAACCAAGTAGACCTATAAATATTTAATTAAAGGCGGAAGTTATATTATTTTTTAATAAAAATATAGTTCTAGTTTATATGAAAAACTAGCTGACCCACGTAACCTCGTTTGCGTCTCTTATTGTCCATAGCGTGATAATTTGCCCCTATTTTTGAAACGTTCTCTATTAGTGCTCCGCTTCTATTGGACTTAGCGTGATGATATATAACCTATGGCCTTCCTCGATAAATGTACTACCCAACACTGAATGAGTTTCTCAAATCGGACTAGCGGTTCCTGAGACTAGTGCGTTCAAATAAACTCTTCAGATTTATAATATTAGTAAATATTGATTTGGGTTTTTGAATTCGCTAATCATTTCATTTTGTATATCGTCAAGTTGTTACAATGTTTCAAAGGGGTTGAAATAATTAAAAGTGTACTAATAAACAATAAGTGATTATAAAACTAAGATTAACTTATTTATTTTAAATCTAACCTGTGTTACGCCAAAATAATGTGGACTGTTCTCGCCGAAAAGTTCTCTAGAATTAATCTACATAAGTAATGTTTAGTAGGTATACATTACCTTTAAATATCTAACTAAAAGGGCGGCAAAATTGTCTGCCGCCCCGGGCGGCCGACACTCACGCTACGCCACTGATCATAATCCTATACTATTGACGACTTTATAGTTAAAAATCTTTTTAATTTCCCAAAAAAAGTGTATATGCTAAATAAAACCTCTTTTATTCTATTTTCAAAATTTAAAAGTATAAAAAGAATAACATGCTTAAAACAAAATACGGCGGCAATATTGTTGGTAATTCATTACAAGAAAAATTAAAATTGTTTTAATGCTGTTAATGAATTAAAATTGATTAGATTGTCTTTTTTTTAATTGAACTTGATGTACTAGCTTCAAAAGTCATGTCACGTCGCCATTTGAGTCGAGATGAAATGTTACGAGCCGTGGGCATGTTAGAAAATGGTGCTATTCGACGCATCGTTGTTGAGACCTTACATACCAGCCAAAACGTAATATCAAGATTGTGGTCACGTTGTCGCAGTACTGGGGATGTGGCACAGTGGTAGACAAGGGGTTACTACGCAAAGACAGGATCGATTCTTCCAAATGAACGCCAAAAGACAACCCAATATCACGGCGTTGCTACTTGTGCAAAGGCTCTAGGAGGACCACCAGCTGCTGGTAAGCTACCAAATCGTGCGAAAGCGGTTCCATGAAGTCAACCTTCATACTCGAAGACCGCTACGTGCCACCACGTACGACCAGCTCTGCGACGTGGCAATCGCGGTCGGCGGCTTTCGTGGGCTCGGGAGCATTTGTCTGTCGGTGCTGTTCACTGAACAATTAAAAAAGTTAACTTTTTAATTAAAAACAAAAGAATCACGAATCGCTTTCTCCTTTTATTAAAGTCCCTAAAATAAACTTTGGTTCATTAACTATATATGAAAATTCTTATTAGATTTTTAGATATTTGATGAAGTATAAAAAATCCCTAGACTTTGTTGAGGTGTGTATATTTATTTTCAAACCAAAGATTAAAAATGTGTGAATAGTCTCCATCTGAGCAGATCTGGTACTATAGCAAATACATACTTGCATACTTTTTTGTAATGTACCTACATATCACACACAATACCAAACTCCGAAACAAATATTTGCAGATTCAATAAACATTTGGTCCGACCCGGGAATCTAATCTGAGTCCTCAAGCACAGAAATCGCTATAATTTTTCGACCAAGGCTATAATTTTTTTATGTATAGTGAATTTAGCAAACATTACATATCGACGGTCATAATAGTCCCCTTCTGGACACAGGAAAACCTCCTTCCCAAGGAGAAGTCCTTGGGAAGGAGGTTTTAGCCTATTATATCATATAGCCAATCGGTTTCTTTCAAGTTTTCTTTCTCTTTACAGTGATGTTGTTCCTTAAGGCCCGTATTCACTTCGATTAGTGCGAGTGCAGGTGTGAAGTGCATTCAATCGATGATTGGTAGAAAATACGTGTGGACAGCGAATTCTTATTACCTGCACTTTACACCTGCTCTCGCACTAATCAAAGTGAATACGGGCCCTATGTCGATACCCTTGGGATAAATAGAGTGGTAACACTCCATTTTCTTGTTACATCACTACATACAGACAGTACTTAGTAATAATATTGCACATTTTTCCTCGTAAGCAAAAAATACGTATAGGTAAAGTTGAATCTATTTCAAATTTTTCAGTCTTTACCTAACAGACAGGCAAACCTTAAAAGCTTTTTCCTATACTCATCATCATCATCATTATCATAAAATACGTCTACAGCGAGACATAGGCCTCGCCCCATATTGTGTTCTAAAAAAGTTTTACAGGAAAAGGTTTAAATGTTTATTGTACAGCTTAGTAACGGGTATCCAGTCTAGACTAATTTGCAATATATTATAATTTAAAAAATAAAATATTAAAATAATCATATATATAACACCTCACACATGGCCATCTGCTCCCAAACAAGGCAAACTTTCACGGCCGTCACACCACCAGGGTGTCAGCCGGGGTGGTGTCGGAATCGGACCGACTAAAACTACTCTGCTCTTGAGATAAGAGGGATTCAATCGCAGTAGTGATAGGCTCGGCTCAGTTCCCTTCTAACGACCGAGTGCAGGTAGTTCCCGAAGCAAACGTGCCCAGAAAGTACCTGCGTCAGTCGAAATAATGGAATCTCGTGCTGCGGACCTTCCCACTCGAGTATAAAGGGCTGGAGAGCCTCCACGGCGGCAAAGCCAGTACGTGGAGTTGTGCTAGGCTAAGTCTAGGTAAAGATAGCCAGACTGATGATAAGCATATGAATCATTTCTAATACGTGCATTTTGTAGATAAATCACACCCAGACAAATAACAAACGATCCAGATATGATTTGTGAATGATAATATTATGTGTTCCAGACGGTTTTTCTTCCGCAACAACGGCCAACTATGGTTTCCGTGGCCTGGAGTAGAAAACGATACCGTGCAAATGTCCCAGAAACATTTACATGAAGAAAGTGGAAAGAGGCCAATTCGTTTCAATGCGTACACCACCTGTGAAAAGTGGTATTACTTTTTACTCATCCCTACGATGTACATTTATTACTACTTGTGTTATTTTAAATGTTTTGCAAAATTACTAATAAATTATCCA
The DNA here is from genome assembly GCA_905220595.1 of Spilosoma lubricipeda. Lineage (NCBI taxonomy): Eukaryota > Metazoa > Arthropoda > Insecta > Lepidoptera > Erebidae > Spilosoma > Spilosoma lubricipeda. Next base: position 7,697,814 of record HG992285.1, on the reverse strand, counting down.
CGACTCTTCACATTTGGTTTAATATCAGAGAAGGGACCCACATATGAAACAAGACAAAATTTGGAATTTGGCTTTCTTTTTAATGGAAAAGGATGGCAAACAGGTGACCAGAATAGTGAACCAACGAAAACAAAGTCAGTGAAGGTATGAAAATAAGTTCTTAAAAATCATTTAGCATAAACAATTTCATTGGTTTCCCAACCTGTGGTATCCATATGTACCTTTTCGTGTGGGGACGCATTAAGGATACGGAATGTCGCCACTCATTTCATTCCGTAGGTTTCGTAAGAGCCGACTAAGGGAGCTTCAGACTGCGCAAGAAAACAAGCCTGCAAAGAGAAGTTATCGTAGGCTAGCACCTCCTATCTATGGTAAGGCCTGTGTCTATGTCTGTCTGTGACTATTGAATGCTGTTGACGATGATAATGGGAATGACGCCTTCCTTTATTCGTTATCCCTAAAAAAGGCTTTCGTGGAAGCTTTAGTAAAAATAACTTTCGTTTGAAATTACAATAAATACATTTGATTGTTTATTTTTACTATAGCTTCCATGAAAATCTTTTTTAAGGATAGCGAAATCTCTTTATTAACTAGTACTGCAGGAATCGAACAATTTTGTTCGATTCCTGCAGTACTGGTTATCACTGTTAGGAGATAAGCTGAATGCTTTGTGTAATAATTACATAATTAAAGTTAAGAACTAATCTAGTGCATGCGTGCGCTGTCTCTAGGCAATCAATTTCTATTTTATATACTTTGTCTCGAGAATGTCATAGGTACATCTATAGTTTACAATGTTGCATGGGTTTGATAAGAATGCAATCAGTAACATACGACCCCGGACAAAACTACTTTTGTATTAACTTTTCTGAATTATAATTAAAACTTAACCACTAAAACTAAACTACAAGTTCGAATCTGCACTCCGCAAATTGTATCCGTCCAATATGTTCTAGTTTCAATATTTTATTTAAGTCGGTATAGATCTTGTTACTAGTAGATACTTTTTATGCATCAAAGTAGCAGTGTTGCCATACGTCCCGATTTTGTAATCAAAATTATATTTTCCCGAGCGGGACAGGCTTTATCCCGCTTTTTGGGGATAATGTTTTTTTTTATTTCTTAAGCTGATCATTTACATCTCTATAAAATAGTAAAAAATATAAATAGGCTTAAAAATAGTCATAGTTTTACTATTTTCAAGCCTATTTATATTTATTGTATGTTTTTCAAAGTGAAATTTAAAATACTGGCTGAATTTGAACTATTCAAACGCCTCCATTTTACGCGCGTTTTTGGACAAATCCAAAGACGTCATTGTGATTTCATGTTAGTTTACTATTGAGTGTTTCAGTTATTTTATACTTATTTACAGTATTAATTGCTATAAAAATCATGGAAGAAGTGATTTTTTTCTCGTAAACACGACTATTACAGTAGGAATTTCGACGCCGAAAATTTCGATAATGTAACAATCGACGTCACATTACGTTTCGACCTATGCGACGCGTTTTGTAGGTTTGAATTTCCCTCCCTTAATTTTCACTTATTATTTAATATTTTTTGGGTTTAAATAATCACTAAATAAAAGCAATGCCTTTTAAGTATATTGTAAAGACAATAAAGAATCTAGAAAAAATATTCGAGACAAGTACAAATTTTATGCATATTTCCTATTGGCCGGACGCCAAAAGTGAAGTTACTTCTTATACAAATGGGAAATGGCACCTGGCACTAGCAGGTGCTAGTGCCAGGTGCCATTTCCCATTCATGGAAGGATGATGTAGCAGACAAACAAAAATATTGCGAACGACCTTTTTTTTGTTGTAATATCTGCCCCCCCTAGCCAAATTGCTAGCGTTCTTCTTTCTGCGATCGTTAACGCCTAAATTCTCGAGTGTCATTGGCTAATATTTTGTCTCAGTTTACTTTGTCTAAGATTTAGGCGACACCTGAAAATTTAGGCGTTAACGATTGCAGAAAGAAGAACGCTAGCAATTACGCATAGGTTTTTTTTTTTATTATAAAACAGCGATTTAACAAAAAAAACTGGCAACGCGCACTGCAGAGTAGGCCTAGACCTATTTAAAAATTTATCAAACTACAGAAAAGTTTTTTTTTCAAAATAGATATTTTAAAAACATACTTTACTCTGCTTTAATATTATTTTACTTGCCAGGTGTCCGGAAAGGATCCGTATAACTCAACAGCTTGTGCTGTTAACATAAGTGCTATTACAATAATAAAACAAAGATGGAATATGCCTACGTAAGTATATTTTTCTCCTACAGTGTAGTCATACCTCTAAAAAACATCAATTTTTTTAAAAATAGTTACACACCAAGAACTGTTGAAACTAAAGTAAAAAAATACATAATTCGAGCTACTCCTTTACATTTTGATTAATAAGATTTCTAGTGGTTAGCGACTACTGGTCAGGTCTCGGGTTCGATTCTCGGGTCGGGCCAATAGTGTCGTTGAGTTTTACTTAGAAGAAATTGTTTACAACTGTCTGGAGTATAAAAGTTTGGGGGTATTCTACGCCAACAGCACTTTCAGCCATCGGATGCAGTTGTTATGAACGTCTATACTCTATGACAATCGTTATTGGAAATTCGTGGTCTCAAATATGCTTATAATTAGTTCAACCTTCGAATTCATATTGCGGGGCTCTCAGGGTTGCGGAGGTCTTATTAAGCTGGTTGAACTAGTCGATCACAAATAGTATTGGAAATAAAAAAACCTAGGTAGAAGAAGGTATGTGATTTAAAATTAAATACAATACTTTTAGATAAAGGCATTTCTTTTTTCAGAGGTGGAGTGATCATGCCAGGGGCTGCCTTTTACAATACCGATATAGTGGATCGATTAAAGGACGGCTTCACGTTCGAAGTTTTGCAGTGAAGGGAAGATTTAATTTGCATGTTTTTAATTATAATTTATGAACATATTATGTCAATTTCAAATGTTGTGCCAAATCAAAGAATATAATAAAATATTATCGTGAATATTTTTTAGCTATTTTGATTAAAGGTTGAATTGAAGAAGATATCTTTCTACCCGGAAGTCCGTAATTGTTTAAGTTAGAAACATTACCTTTGGACTACTAATTAAAAACGCATTTAAACGTTTCTGGATAGTCTACCCTAAGGGGTGAAATAGGCGTTGACATTTCGTACACAGGTTAGTCTGGAAGTCCGTAATTTTTACCGGACTACGGTAAAGCCAAAGAAGGGTTATGATTTTGACAGGCTATGTATGTATGTTCATCTGTTCCCTCATAGCTCCATAACTACTAGAACTAGATAAATGAGGTGCCGTTAGAAGCCTCTTGATCGTCCTCTGGGTATAGGCTATACGACGTGTCACTCAATTTAATGTGGCGCCCTTTAGCCGACATAAAGTATTGTATTATTATAAAAAATAAATTGAAGATATATATGTCGTGTTTGGTATCATTGGAAAGGGCGTTACTTGTACATTTTAAAAATACATATATTTATAGCATTTGCTTGTGACTTGGTCCGTATTTATTCGATAAGTGTGATATTTCTATGGTATGCTTATTTGTACCCTCATTCTTTCTAAACTTCTATTTAGAATAACACAAATGAGATATCGTTAGAAGTCCGCTGGTTAAATGTTATATTATATGTCCAACTAGCTGAACCCCGCGGTGTTACCCGCGGTTATTGTTGTACCGCGAGTAACGCCGCGCGACAAAGTTAGTCTAAAAAAAGTAGCCTAAGTTACTCCCCGAATCATCAGCTACCTGCTAGTGAAAGTCCCATCAAAATCCGTCCAGCCATTCCAGAGATTACCCGGAACAAACAGACAGACAGACAGACAAAAATTTTTTTAACTACATTTTTGGTATATGTATCGTGTATACATACATATGCAATTAGTGAAAAACCGTTATTTTAATATTACAAACAGACACTCCAATTTTATTTATTTGTATAGATGTAGAATCCAATGTAGCGCCCTCTACCCGATATAAAGTACTGTATTAAAAAATTGTCAAAAAGTTATTGTTGGTGTTGTCAAAAAGTCGTCAAACAATAAACACGTATCGCAGTTGCTCGTTTTAAAATAATTTCTATTTACTGTTATCAAGAACGTAAAAAGGTCTTGGTTGGCACCAACAATCACACAAGTGATCAATACACGAAGAAACTAAGAAGTTAAAGTGTTTAAAGTGCAAAAGGAAACCAATTATTCGAGGTGAGAAAAATCATACACCGGTGACACTTATAAACTTTAAAATTGAAGGTCGATCCTTTGTAAACAACATCTGAGAGGATTGACAAGCATAATAAATTCATAACTGTGTTACCAACACAAAACCGGAGCTGCTACCAAAAAGGCCGGTGCTGCCAACTAAAATCTGGTATTGCCATCTAAAACCAGTATAGCCAAATTTTAATCAGTACTGCCAACTCCAAATTTATAGTGCCATTATAAAAAAAAAAAAAAAAAAAAAAAAAAAAAAAAAAAAAAAAAAAAAAAAAATGGAAAATCAAGAGGTTTTCTGGCAAAAATTGAAAGAAGAAATGGCGGCACAAACAAAGGAAATAACCGAAACAGTCACTAAAAAAGTTTCAGAAAGTATCAACGAAAAGTTAACTGCGCTTGTTGAAGAAAATAAAAGTCTGAAAGCAGAGGTCAAGATCCTACATGACAAAATAAAAAATATGGAAGATCACAGAAGAAAAAATAATATAATTTTCTTTGGCGTAAAAGAAAAACAACGAGAGCCTCCGATCGAATCGATTATTAAATTGCTCGAAAAAGATATGAATATCCAGATTGGCTCTCACGAAATAAACAATGCGTTTAGACTCGGAGCAACTAATCAAAGTAGCAAACCACGACCTATTCTCGCAACATTTACCACATACTGGAGAAAAAATGAAATCCTCAAGAACAAAAAGAAACTCCCTTCGGACGTTTACGTTATGGAAGACTTAAGTAAGGAAACTCTGGAAAAAAGGAAACAACTCCTACCCCAAATAAAGGAAGAAAGAGCGAAAGGAAAAATTTGCTATTTTGCTAAAGATAAAATCGTCATAAAAGAGTCTAAAGACGTAAGAGACAAACGAAAAAGAGACTGCATTGAATCCCCAGACAAATCACCAAACCAGTCATCCACATCCGCTCCAAAGAAGCTTAATAGAAATAACAACTTGCTGAACTATATAGCTCGTGGTAAATCTGTATCATTGACACTGCCATCAGCAACAAAAAACCAAGAATAGGCATCGACAACCGAAAACTTAAACAATACCTCACTAACAAAACACCCGTACCACACGAAATACCTAAAACATACACCCCAAGACGGCCGGTCACCGTGGGGAAAAGCGACCACTACCCTCCAAATACTCCATATGTACCAGCATCTTCTACATTAAATGCTTTTGAAAACGAGAAACAAGTAAATGCAAAATATATAAATATAGCTACATTTAACACTCTGTCGTTGAGGACGGAAGAAAACCTATTGGAACTGTTGCAGGCAATAAAAACTATCAAATGGGATATTATTGGTTTGAGTGAAGTAAGAAGAAATGGAGAAGCTATTGAAGAACACGACCAATTTATATTTTACTACAAAGGAGAAACACCAGGACGACATGGGGTGGGATTTCTAATCAGAAAAGAACTAAAAAAATATATTGAAGAAATAGTAGGCATATCTGAAAGAATTGCAATATTGAATATAAGAATCCCTCCCAGTCAAAAGAAATGGTCTATAATACAAATATACTCTCCGACAGAACAATCCACCATGTCAGAAATCGAAACCTTTTACTCATCCATTAACACCGCCCTAAAAGGATGCACATATAAAAATTTTATTATAATGGGAGATTTTAATGCGCAAGTTGGAACTCCAAGATTAGGGGAAAACTTAACCCTTGGCCCTTATAGCAGTGGTAAAAGGACGAGGAATGGACAAAAACTTATTGAATTGGCGTTCGAAAACAACTTAAAAATACTGAACAGTCAATTTAAGAAAAGATGCCCTAGAAGGTGGACTTGGATATCACCAGACGGCCGAGTTAAGAACGAAATAGATTATGTCCTAACAAATAGGCCTAATTTATTTGACAACTGTGGCACCATCGCCAACCTCAACTTTAATAGTAATCATAGAATGCTCAGGGCAAGTTTAAACACATCATATGCTTCAAACTTAGGTCGGCCTTTCAAGATTAAAGCACGACCTGTTGCGACAAATAATGAACCAGCATGGGAAACCATCAAAGAAAAACTTAAATCAGCGACAAAATCATCTTTTGAAGATCTCAATATCCAGGAGAAATACAATTTACTTCATGAAATATTAACAACAAGATCGGAAACTGGTAAAAAGGGAAAATTGAGGAATGAAAGAAATATTTCTGAAAAAACGATGGAGTTACTAGACCAAAGGTCTAAACTAATCAATACGCCCAACAAAACGAAAGCCATAAGGATAGAAATTGGTAGATTAAGCAGAAATATAAAAACACAAATGAGGAAAGACCGCGAACTTCATAGACTCGAAATCTTTGAGCACCAGATTGCTAAGACAGGGGGTGTTAAAAGAGCACTTAAGATGTTAACCGATCGAACAAATTGGATACCCAACATGAATGACCGACAAGGCAGGACCAAAACAAAGAGATCCGATATTTTAGATATAGCAACGAACTTTTATGAAGAACTATACACGAGTAAGAGCCAACAAAGCAGTACCGTTCTAAATAACAACGATAGTGTGCCACCTATACTACTTGAAGAGATACTCAAGGCAATCGAAACGCAGAAGTTAGATAAAGCTCCGGGCCCAGACCAAATCAGTAATGAGTTGCTACTAACGTGTAAAAACGACATCACGCCTTTACTAAAGCACATTTTCGATGACATACTGTACACTGAGGTAATACCAGCACAATGGACAATATCAAAGATAATATTGCTTCATAAAAAGGGCGACAAGAATGACATAAATAACTACAGACCTATCAGCCTCATGTCCAACATTTATAAAGTATTCGCGAAGGTAATTCTAGGCAGAATTACAAAAACCCTAGATGAAAACCAACCTAGGGAGCAGGCAGGCTTTAGAACGGGTTACTCAACAGTGGATCATATTCACGTAGTGAGGCAAGTCTTCGAAAAAAATAAGGAATTTAATGTACCATTCTACTGCTGTTTTATCGACTACAACAAGGCGTTTGATTCCATAGAACACGATAATATCTGGCAGAGTTTAAAAAATCAAGGAGTAGAACATAAATACATAAGAATTTTGAAAAATATATACATCAACAGTACGGCAAAGATAAAGTTAGAAAGGGAAGGAGAGGAAATCAAAATAAACAGAGGTGTTCGTCAGGGCGACCCACTCTCCCCTAAACTATTTACAGCTGTTTTAGAAGAAATCTTTCGCAAGTTGAAATGGGATGAGTATGGACTAAATATAAATGGAGAACAACTTTCACACTTACGATTCGCTGACGACATCATACTATTCGCCACAACCAAAGATCATCTTCTAAATATGATAGAAGACTTAGAAAGAGAAAGCCTCAAAGTTGGTCTAACAATGAATATCTTAAAAACTAAAGCCATGACAAACGTAACAGAAGACCCTATTATCATGAATGGAAGAATAATCGATTACGTCAAAGAGTATACATACTTGGGCCAACAGATCTCAACCACCGATATAATGTCAAAAGAAATAGATACAAGAATAGGTAACGCATGGAAAAGCTACTGGAGCCTAAAAGAAATTATGAAGAATACTGAGATCAAAATGTCCATAAAAACAAAACTATACAATACGTGTGTGCTACCGGTTCTCACGTATGGGTGTCAAACTTGGGCACTTAACAAAGCACAAAATGCAAAATTAAGAACTTGCCAAACAGCCATGGAGAGGAGCATGCTAAACATAAAGAAATCAGACAGAGTTAGAAACAAACTAATTAGAAAACGTACAAAAATAGAAGATGTAACCACAAGAATAAGAAAACTTAAGTGGAGATGGGCAGGACATACAATAAGAGGCATTGAGAAATGGAGTAAAAGCATCATGTTCTGGTATCCAAGAAACGCCAAAAGGAAACGAGGAAGACAGTACCGAAGATGGCAAGACGAAATAAAAGCAGCAACAGGGAAAGCATGGACTAGAACAGCGCTAAATAGGTCAAAATGGAAGGAGCTGGAGGAGGCCTTTGCCAAAGTGGGGCAAACGGACAATGTTGTCGATGCCGTTGTTTCACCGGATTAATTTTAAATAGAAAAAATGTAAAGATATTGTCTGAATAAAGGCTTATATTATATTATTATTAAAAAATTAATTTGAGATAAATATGTCGTGTTTGGTATCATTCGAAAGGGCGTTAATTGTACCTTTCAAAAATATATCCATTATTAGCATTTTCTTGTGATTTTGTTTGTATTTATTCGATAATTGTGATATTTTTATGGTACCTATTAAAAATTTACTTTGCAAAGAAATTAATATTGTAGAGGCACCAAAACATTTTAAAAAAAGAGTAAAAGTTAAAACAAAACTACGACAAAATACGACGCTGAAAAAGTATGAAACAAGTTTCAAAAGCCGTAGTCATGCGTTGTTAGTGTGTTATGGTACGTTTCCACGTACCGTGTGACTACAGCTTTTGCAACATGTTTCATACTTTGCCAGCGTCGTTTTTTGTCGTAGTTGGGTTTTAGTTTTATTTTTTTTTATTTAAAATATTCTTTACTTTTTTTATAATTTAGTAGCCTAAAACTATGTCTTCAGGCTTTTGATTACAAATAAATGAATACTTATATCAGCATTTATGGAAATTCTATTCCTAAAGGGGTTAAAATAAGGCTCGAAAGGTTATATGAACATCCCTTGTAATATAACCAACTTCCACGCGAGCAAAGCCGCGGGCAACAGCTGGTGTAGTATACATACATGTCATACATATATTATACATGTATAATACCTATAGTAGAGAAACACTGATGATTATCAGTGTAATTTAAGAGGTTTCTAATGTGATGTCGTAAACAAACACATTTTTTTCGTTTACATTGCAAACGCTGTCTAAAACCTATGAGATAGATCAAAAAATGTACATGTAATTATGTAAACACGAGCGCGACCACCAAGCGAATGAGAGCGAAACAAGGCATATTGTTGTTTTATGTCTCGTTTTGCCAATGCCACTTTTAAGCGGCAACAGTGCTACTATATAAGAAGTGAAATTTTAACAAAAATAAAACCGACTTCAAGGTTTGACTTTACTAAGATATTAATGTCCTTATCATGTTACCACCGTTGGGATATCTACTTTCCATTAAAAAAGAATCATCAAAATCTAACGACGAAGTTATCCGCGAACACAAATATATATCTATACAAATAAATAAAATTGGAGTGTCTGTTTGTAATATTAAAAAAATCGCTTTTTACTAAATGCATATGTATGTATACAAGGTACATACACCAAAAATGTAGTTAAAAAATTTTTTGTCTGTCTGTCTGTCGGTCTGTCTGTCTGTCTGTCTGTCTGTTTGTTCCGGGTAATCTCTGGAACGGCTGGACCGATTTTGACGGGACTTTCACTGTCAGGTAGCTGATGATCCAGGGAGTAACTTAGGCTACTTTTTTTAGACTAACTTTGACGCGCGGCGGTTCTCGCGGTACAAGAATAACTGCGAGTAACACCGCGGGGTTCAGCTAGTTTTATATATATACCGTCAAAACCTCCTCCTTTTTTTGAAATCTATACAAATAAATAAAATTGGAGTGTCTGTTTGTAATATTAAAATAACTGCTTTTTACTAAATGCATATGTATGTATACACGGTACATATACCAAAAATGTAGTTAAAAAAATTTTTGTCTGTCTGTCTGTCTGTCTGTCTGTCTGTTTGTTCGGGTAATCTCCGGAACGGCTGGACGGATTTTGACGGGACTTTCACTGGCAGGTAGCTGATGATCCGGGGAGTAACTTAGGCTACTTTTTTAGACTAACTTTGTCCCGCGGCGTTACTCGCGGTACAACAATAGCCGCGGGTAACACCGCGGGGTTCAGCTAGTCACTTAATAAAAGAGGAAGGTGACTGACTGACTGACATACCCAGATATCAACGCACAGCCTAAACCGCTAAACCTAGAATCCTGAAATTTTGCATGTAGGTTCTTCATATAAAGTAAGGGAGCACTACGAAAGGAATTTCGGAAATTCGACCCTTAACGGGATAAATCAAGGGATGAAAGTCTGCGTGAGCGAAGCCGCGTGCAAAAGCTAGTCTATGATATATTTGATCGAAGACTGTAATGAACACCTTCAAAAGGTCTACAAAAAGACCGCGATGGTAAATGTCTGTTATTCCTTTCTTATTACGGAAAATAATGGTTGCTTAACGGAGCGATTTTTGCAATACAGTATTAATCCTTATTCAATTAAGTACCTTAAATACATTGTGCATTTCATATATCAATATGGCCCTTATTAGTATGTAATTGAAATGAATATATTCGAAGATATTACAATTTAAAATGCACGAATCGTGTTGTCGATGGGTGCATCTTAAATCCACCCGTGCGAAGCGGGGGCGGGTCCGCTAATAAGGAATAAATAAATATTCCAAACCTTTAGCACACAACGCCGTCTAGTCCCAAGCTAAGCAGAGCATATGTTCTATACATATATTTTTTGTCAATACACACATATTATACGTAGATTACTGATATTAATAACTAAGAGAGAGATATATATAAATATAAGTACTATATACATATATATTTATACTAGCAAACCCGGCGAACTCCGTTTCGCCACCAAGATGGCTTCGTTTTATGTAACATTTCGTTTGGTGATTAAAAGATGAAGAAATTTTTTTGTTTGTTTTATATTTGAAAAGGAAAAATTTTATTTCATTTCACAACAGTAATGAATTCATTTTGATTACAAAAATTAAGTGTTATTTAGTTGAAGTACTCTAAGTAAATGAAAGTGAATACAAAGTAAATACTGAATCGAAGCGTTATACGTGTCCGCAAATTATCCGTTTCATTGAAGTGCTCTTTGGTAAACCACATTTATTGTTTTTTGGTCTGACGTTAACACAATCAAAGCGGATGGTTTCGCAACTCGTGAATACGCAACGTATAACTGCCCATGTGAAAAACAATGATTTTCTAAATTTATCCCGCAAACACTAAGCGATTGGCCTTGCGACTTGTTAATTGTCATTGCGAACGCAAGGCGAACTGGAAATTGCAATCGTTTGAAGTCAAACGAAAGATCAGTCGGAATCATTGTGTCACGCGGCAACATCGACCTCCCCGCCACTACGCGTTTCGAACGTCGCCTCCTACCACTGCGTCCCTACCACCACTGGGAACAGATATAAGGACGAGCGCACCGACGGCTCGACCTCTTTCTGCGCAGCTCTTTCTGCGCGACCTCTTTCTGCGCACCACTACCTGCCGGCGTCTACCACGCCCGGCGGCTGGGCCGCCCGGCCTCCAACGCCGGAGCCCAGGACTACTCTTCCTGCTGCTACCGAGTTAAGTGCCTCTTGCTTGGAGGTGCAGCTGTGGTCGAATCTCTCAAACCTACGCCCTGTTATGTAAACTTACATACCTACAATAAATAATTCTCTTCCTATTGTGTCTAATTATTGAACCTCATGGCTCCTAAAGCCGCTACGTGACACATGGCGCCCAACGTGGGGCCTTGAGTGTCTTTTAGAAGACATGATGAAGCAACATCATAAGGGTTAGTAAGGAGCAAGTAACAGGGTTTTCTGACGTTTTGATGGATGATCAAGGGCACGCCCAGAGCATTACTAGTCACCGATGAAGGCGAAAAGTCAAAGCTAAAATTCCAATCAAAACCGTCATTAAACTTATTAAAGTTAATTATATTATAGTATAGTTATATTATAATATTAGTTTATTTAGTTTAGTGGCAGTATCGCCGGTTAAAGAAAAACTCATTTATAAGAGTAAATTTAAAAAGTTCTAGAAGTCTAGCAACGAGAGTAAAGAAATTATTTGAATATATTGGTTTAGACCAAAATATACTCAGACGAACATACAGACATGAACCATACAAGTCAATACGATACCCACACAGTGAGATTATTTTCAAGTAGCCGTATTGCAACTTATTCAAATCTACCTACATCTCAAGCATCATTTGTAAAAATTGTCTCAAGTTGAGAATAGTGCAACAATGTTGTAAGAAAACCATGTTTTTAGTTATATTTTGTAAGTAACTATAGTGGAACATTTGTAATGGCTTCCTAAGACCGATAGAATATAATTTAGTAGCTATAGATTTAAGTTGCAGCGGCGAATAGTATTTATTTATTAGTAGGCATTTAGAATGCGTTTCGTTATATATGTTTACGTTTATTTCATGGTTAGAATGCATTTTTAAGAGAAACGTAAACAACAGATGTGCAAGAAACGACAAGACTTAGAGCGTTTTTGTCAAAATGGAAATAAATAATAAATAAATAAATATTTCGGACATCTAACACACAACGCCATCTAGTCCCAAGCTAAGCAGAGCTTGTGTTATGGGTATTGGACAACTGATAAATACATAAATACTTTTTTTTTTTGTAAATACATACATATTATACATAGAAAACACACAAACTCCGAAACAAATATTTGTAGATCATACAAACATTTGGTTCGACCCGGGAATCGAACCCGAGACCTCATGGTCAGCAGTCGCACACGCCAACCGCTAGACCAACGAGGCAATAAATGTCGAATCAATCTTACGCTTATCGACGTTACAAACGACAACTGTACCAGATACTATTTAATGTATTTTGAATGTAGCTTGGAATTGCATAGTTTATTGTAAGGAATCTCATCAAGAAAAAAACGAATTGCATCTATTGCACAAGAAAAAAAGTTATAAGAAATAGAGAATATTCAGAATCAAGATGTACCATTTTTGAGTTAAGATAATAAAGGAAATGACCATAGCCGCAGATGTATATAGGAGTAGATAGAATTTTTTTTTTACGTGTTAGTTGAATAGTACGAGTAGTTTGTTTAGAAAATTTTAACTCAAGAAATTATCAAGTTTATTAATAAAGACAAGTTCAGTCTAGTCAGATATTTGAACAGAGATAATTTTAGTTAGATATAGCTAGCTCAAGCGTGTTTAACAGAAAACAAAATTTGTCGAATCTCATCCAGGTTTGTTATAACAAGATTAAGTGAGCCACAAGTAGTGACGCAGTACTAAGCGCGGCGAAACCGGTTTATTCTACCGCGTTGATTCTCGGCTGTAGTTGTTAATCTAAATGTTTGTTTTTCTCTTTAACACATATGTCTCAGCGAACATACAAATAACTATAATTTTCTATTACCGCATCTATCTAAAGAAAAAAAAAATAATAATAATAATTTGCAACCTAAACATAATTTCTTGAAACATTTCTAACTGAGAATATGCATGACTCAGTATTTGTTTACGTTCTTGTTTGAACGGAAAATTCCGTTCTATCTAATTTCTTTTTGAAATTTATTTTAAACTTTTTAACTAAACCTTTTCTGCTTTTTCACTAAGCTTATATGACCTTGGCCTCTGATGTATACAGCCGAATCAGCTTGTATTTCCTCTTATCTCCTAAACCTACAAATTTTCTTTAAAAGTTTCTGATTCTGCCTTACTGCTTGTTTCCAGGGTACCAGCGAGGCGCTGCAGGCAGCGGAGACCGAGATGCCGAGAGAATTTTCCTCAGAAAAAATTCTGGTCAAACGGGGGGAGTATGTCACGCGGCAACATCGACCTCCCCGCCACTACGCGTTTCGAACGTCGCCTCCTACCACTGCGTCCCTATCACCGCTGGGAACAGATATAAGGACGAGCGCACCGACGGCTCGACCTCTTTCTGCGCAGCTCTTTCTGCGCGACCTCTTTCTGCGCACCACTACCTGCCGGCGTCTACCACGCCCGGCGGCTGGGCCGCCCGGCCTCCAACGCCGGAGCCCAGGACTACTCTTCCTGCTGCTACCGAGTTAAGTGCCTCTTGCTTGGAGGTGCAGCTGTGGTCGAATCTCTCAAACCTACGCCCTGTTATGTAAACTTACATACCTATAATAAATAATTCTCTTCCTATTGTGTCTAATTATTGAACCTCATGGCTCCTAAAGCCGCTACGTGACAATTGGTAATCGAGGAATACATACATTTTCACCTGCGTACTTTCCGTTAATAATAGTTGCCTCAATCAAATTCGGCATAAGTCTTTTTACCGAAAGTCGAGTACCGTTGGAAAGTCGCGGATTCAAATAACGCAATATCATAATAACTGAACCAACTTTGAGTTGCAAGTTATATGGTGGAATTCCTGGTAATCCCAGAGAGGTCAAAAACTCCGTTGGATAATTTACTACATCATCGGGATTTGTTATGGAATCAACGGATTTGTATGTCACCAAATCGCCAGCAATATTTGATTGAATGGTGAAATTCAGTACGTGTACATCATAATTATTTGCGGAAAGAATTGCTCATTGACTTAACCAAGCATAATTCTGATAATTCTCACTAATGTTTGGGAAAACATTTTCAATAAGCGCTAATTGAGAGTCTACAAATTGGTAAGTGTGTAAGTGGTTCACAGTTTTCAAATGCGCAAACGATTTTGGTGCACGTACATTTACCAACAGCAGTCACAAATAAAAACATTCATTTCTAGGATGAACAGTATATATGCGAGCTAGTGCATCAGTGGAAAACACCTGTGGCCAATCTGGAACTGGGGTTCCTTGTTTGCGACGTTGGAATTTATTTGTTGATTGATTCCAAGTGTAATACTTGGGCATTTCAATGTACATCAGCGTCGCTGCGAATGGATCTGCTTCACACATTGCAAAGAAGCTAGTCAATGTTGTCGATGGTGGTCTCTCAGCTCGTTGTGCCGCATTAGCCTCAGTGAAGTAAACTCTTTGGCTATTTTCCAAATGCACTGCTAAATGTAATTTTGCACGTACGTCATATCGTCTTGAGCGTATTCGTGCATGTGGCGTGGGCTTCCGATATAAGATGATGGGAGAATCGTCAGACGTCCAATATTCTGAACATCACCATCTGAATGAATAGCATCACGCAAGTGTATATAGTCTTCAGATCGTAGCTTTGCCTGATTGAATCGGATGAACGCTAAACGTTCGGTCTCGACTTTGACATACATGTCAACAGCGAATTGCTGGAATAGCTGACGGCACTTCAGAATGACATTCTCCTCATGTGTACGAATCATCATACGATACGCATAGTAATTCATTGCGCTTAGATTTTTATTCGTTGATACGCCTGAAAATGCAAAATTAAATGAATTGTTAATGGAAACCAATAATAGCAATAATTAGTGTGTGAATATTGTGCCTGTAATTGGATCGACCATCTTCAACGTGACGTCGCATCCGTCTTGCCCTTGCCAATAAATTATTGGATATTGTAACGCATCGTACAAACGATGTGTCTCGTTTACACGATGCATGATATTGCTTCTTCGCTGAACGACAATGTCTCGCGATTTGGTTGGATTGCCAACAATAATTGCAGCAATATCATTAACGGTGGGTGCATTGAATCTTCGCACATGTTCACTTGTTGGGGTACAATCCACTCTTATGACAAATTTGTGCGTATCCGATGGCATTCGTTCCAATGCTGTTTTGAACATATTAACCACAGCATTATTAGCGTGAAAAAATGCTTGCAACTGTTCAATAATTCGTCTCTTTAACTGTTTTGTTCCCTGTATATTGCACCGCACATTCAGCTGATCCACCATCGACAAAATGAAATATATTTGCAGAAATTGATGCGGTTCATCTGGTGTTGGCACCATTGAACCATGCAAATGATATATTTGTCCTTGAATCTGTAATTGCAAACAATCATTTGTTTAAGAATACGGTGTAACTTCAGATCGTGTGATGGTGTAGTGTGTGGTGTATATGTAGTTGTTATGTGTTGCAATTCATTGTGTTGGTGTGAGTGATTGGTTATGTGTGTTGTATCTTTTACCTTGCAAGTCGGCATGAAGCCGCCTTCTTGAATGATGAGCTCCAAAGGAAGTCATGCGAAAGCAGTTATTGTATTCAAGGATGTGTTGAAGAAAATGGCTGGAATCGGGATCACTTCCATCGAACAATGGTTTCAGTGGCTGTGGTGGTGTAAATAATGGATCCAGTTTGACTTTTCCACTTGCACAGCAATTAACGCATTGCAATATCGGCATATAGTCGTCATTGGTCCAATATCAAAATTTTCATCATCACTGTAGTTCGCAGTGGGATCATATTGGAATGCCAAGCGATTGTATGATGCCAATGATCTTCGTGTGCTCACGCGTTGTCTCAATCGGACATTTTCTCTTATTATATTTTGTCTTTCCTCGCTTAAGTTCTGTGAATACACTTGTTGCTGGCTTGCATGTCTTGTGCGGCGGCCAATGTCGCACGTCGTCCTCTAGGCATTTTGGACTATGGACAGAGTGGTCAATTCAACCTCAAATGCACGATCCACATAATTTACACATTTCAACTTACCACCTTAAAGACAAATGCCTGCTGTTAAAATTGAATAAAAATTTGCACAATACACGTGATTGATTTGATGGTTTCCAGTTGAAATGTTAGGAAACGAATAACTTATTTTTGTTACTTTTTTTCACAATTTCACAGTGAACACAATACTGGTTTGTCAAATGAAATTAACTGAGCAGAGAACAATGAGTAGCTGTCACACAATGTATCACTTCTACTATCAAATATTGGTTTGTAGTACATGCTATGTATCAGAGATGGCGCTGTATGTGAAATTGTTTTTCCAGCTTTTCTGTTGAAATTTTCCTGAATTTTCTTTGCTATAAACCTCACGGAGCCCGAAACCTTTCCAACGAATGCAAAACCGTGGAAATCGGTTCGTGCGTTCTGGAGTTATAGCGTCAGGAAGGAAAACCCGACTTATTTTTATATAGTAGATTATTTTTATATAGTAGATATACACATATATATTTACTGAATAAATTATTGAATAATATAAAAACAAAAAATCCGACTGCGCTAGCACGATCCTGATAATTTCGGCGACACCTCATAACGTCAACAACCGTCCAGCCGTTTGGGCTGTAAAGCGTGCCAAACAAATGGACATACATACCCATATACCTACAAAAGCTCAAAAAACATTACCCTCCTTCTGACGCAGTCGGGTAAAAATAAACTTTACGAAATCAGTTCATATTTTGACTTACACCGTTAAATATTCTATAGAACGACAGCTCATGTATTACTGGACATTGAAATGAAATAAACGGCAAGAAGATTCGTAGTATTATCAAAAATATTAATTGAACCTTGTTTTTTTTGCTACATATTTCACGTTATTTCTTTTAAACTAATTGTAATAAACTACATCAATTACCTTAGATTTGCCAATGACATAGTTGTCATGGCGAAACTGCAGCAGATCTGAGCACATTACTCGATGACCTTAGACGGGTCTTAAAACGAACATGGATAAGACTAAAATGTTTAAGGAATGTTCATGTCGTATCCACTCTAGTGAAAATTGGAGACTACCCAGGAGGCCATCGTATTGGTCGCATCCACAGAACCGAAGTTCTGTGGTCGTATCGTCATATCCAACTAGGTTAGGCAGCGTTCAGGAAGCTGCGTAACGTTTTCTCGTCCAAAATATCGCAGTATCTCATACTAAATGTCTTTGATCATTGTGTGTTGCCAGTGATAAATTACGGTGCAGAGACATGGTCGCTCATAACGGGCCTCATAACAAAGCTCAAAGTCATCCAGAGAGTGAGTTTCTCTGCGTGATCAAATCTCGTCACTCGTCCTTTGGCTGATTGATGATGTTTATAAAAATTGTTCACGTTCCTATCTGTAGGTACAGAAAGAGTCAGTTACCTTGAACTTTGCACGTCGTTGACTTTACTCAAAATTAGTAGTATGCGCACGTGATACTCATAATAATTTAACGGTTTACTTTTCCTTATAGACCAGGCGCCAAAGGCAATGGAGTGTGCAAAATATGAGAACCGCAATATATGCCAGTTCTAAACTCAGAAAACCTTACAGATTACATTCTCAGATATCTGAGCCTCGCGGTGTTGCCCACGGTTGTTGTTGTACTCTTACAACAGCAACCCCAGGTAGTCTAAAAATAGCATAAGTTACTCTTTATGTCATCAGCTATCTGCTAGTGAAAATCCCTTCAAAATCGGCCGAGCCGTTCAAGAGATCAGTCAAACTGACAGACAAACAGGCAGATAACAATTTCAAAATTATTTGTTTGAGATAAGTACTGTACATACTTTATGCATTTATTGAAAAGCTGTTAATTTAAAATTGAAATTAAACAGGCACTTGGTGATGGATTAAAAAGCCATTCAAATCTGTGTTTATTTTAAGATTATTCAAAGTGATCTTTCAAACGTTTTTTACACCCCAACAATGGTTGGCACAGTTATAATTAGCTCATCTTTATATACCAAAAAGGATAATAAGACAAAATCTCGACGAGACTTTTGTTTTAAAAATGATAATAATTTTGTTTAACAAATCACTACTCGACTGAAAAATGCTGTGCCAGCTTGGCAATACAGAATAGAACGTCGTATTTCTGAGACCAGGACACTCTTTGCCAAACTAATTACGTTTAAATTAGGTAATACGCGGCCAAGAGTCATGCGCTTTGTGAAACAGGCATTCTTGGGGACTACCATTAGTCCTCAACAGTATATGTCGAGTGTTACGGAGCGCATTGACTTCTTGAAACAAAAAGCTTATGCATGGGCAAATAGGATAAGATGGTACAAAAAACGAGGAGACAAGTTCATTCAGAATAATAATAATAATATAATTATAATTTATTTATTTCTCTTCTTACAATCACCAGAATCGTATGTTCCAAAGAAATGAGAAATGGGTGTATCGAAAATGGGAGGCACCGAATCCATGTGAGAGTGATGGGGACTTACAAGATGAAACTACCTCAAATTCATTTTAGCGTAACATTTGGTCGGTGCCTGTCACTCACACAGAGGGTGATGGGATTAGGGATGTCATTCGCTCATGTGAGTCTATAACATCTATGGAACCAGTAATCATTGATGAAGATGATGTAAGTTGGGCAGTCCGTTCATTGCCGAATTGGAAATCACCTGGTCCAGACGGTCTGCACAACGTTTGGCTTAAATGGTTCCGAAGATCACATGCGTGTCTAGCATCTCAACTCCAGGCAGTAATGGATTCGGGTTCATTACCACAATTTTTAACCACTGGTATAACCCACTTACTCTATAAATTTGGTAGTGCCATGGATCCTAAAAATTTTAGGCCTATAACTTGTTTACCAACTTTATATAAACTTCTGACATCTACTCTGAAACTCAAAATTACTAAACACATTAATAATAATTCGATAATTTCAGTTTCTCAAAATGGATGTAGAAGTGGGACCCGTAGCACTAAAGAGCTCCTTATTATAGACATGACCATCAGCCAACAGGTACGTCGTAATCGTAAGAGTCTGGCGACATGTTGGATAGATTATAAGAAGGCTTTTGACTCGGACTCGGTTCCACATACATGGCTTTTGAAGGTGCTAGAGTTGTATAAAATTGATACAACTCGGTGCACTTTCTTGAAGTCATGTATGAGACAATGGAGAACAGTACTTCGCTATCCAGGATGTCGGCAGACTGCGGTAAATGATGTACCAATAAAGATCGAGTGGGGCATATTTCAAGGTGATTGTCTGAGTCCCTTGTGGTTTTGCCTGGCTTTGAACCCTCTAAGTACTTTATTAGAGGGTTCAGAGTTAGGCTTGCAGTGGGTTGCAGAAAGATCGTCCGGAGGTCGTAACACAGCTGTTTTTAGGAGGTTTTCCACACGTTAAAAAAAAGGGTTGCAGAAAGATGCTGCAGTCATATCTAATCTCTTATAAATGGATGATTTGAAACTATTTGCCCCTACTAAATTACAATTGACAGCGTTACTAAGGGTCACGGAAAACTTTAGTGATTCTATCAAAATGGAATTTGGGGTAGACAAGTGTGCAGTCATGCATGTAAAGAAAGGTGTGATTGTGGAATCAGAAGGAATAGAGCTTTCAGATTCCACAAAACTCAGATCTCTGTCTGCAACCGAAACCTACAAATATTTAGGTTTTTCTCAGCCCTTAGGAATACCAGAATCTGACATGTAACAGTCGTTGCGGGAACGCTTCTTTGGCCGCTTGAAAAAAGTACTTAAAAGTCTTTTATCAGGCGGTAACAACGTTTTTTTAGTTTCTGGATATTTTGAAAGAATGCGTCGTTGGTCTAGCTAGCGGTTAGCGTAAGCGACTGCTAGCTAGACCAACAACAAGATGGTGTTGTTTTCCGCCCGTGCCTCGGATAGCACGTTAAGCCATCGGTCCCGGTTGTCATGAACACCTATGACAATCGTTATTGGAAAGTCAGTTCCCTCAAATATACTGATAACTAGTCAACCTTTGCATTCAGCTCACCCTCACGGGTGCGAAAGTCCGATGCCACTCGCTTCGTGAAAAAACTGATTTCAGGTAAACTGGTTGAACTAGTATCCGACCCCGATTAATCTTGGGAATATAGAAATCTTGATAAAGGCTAGGAAGATGATGATATAGGCATCTTGAAGACGGTTTTAAGCGCCGAGAGAGAACGCCTCCTCCTTGTCCTCTTACCCGTAAGAAATACCGAACATGGAAGTAGTCAAAGCTGACATTATCTGCAAGTGTCATATTATTATCAACTAGTTTTTGTCCGCGGAGAATGTAGATATTACGATGCATTCCAATAAACAGTGCAACTTTATTTTTAGTCAATATGTTTATTTGAAGCAAATCTACAAAGAATCAGTAATTCATTTTGTATTTTATCTGCTTAGTGTTTGAATTTTTAAACATACCACTTCACAGAAAACCGGTGTGAAACGGTGCTTGCGCTGTGTTTCACCGAGTGAGTGAGGAAACCGGAGGCCCTTACCCCATCTCCCCCCGCTCCATCCCCCAAAGGCCGGCAACGCACTTGTGACTCCTCTGGTGTTGCGGGTGTCCATGGGCGAAGTCAATCACCTACCATCAGGCGATACATCTGCTCATTTGCCCCCTATTCCATGAAAAGAAAAAAAGGAACCTTGTAGGAATAACTGGCAATGTTTCCTGCACTGAACTAAAACTTTAACCCCACTATATTTTTTACAAAATTTTTAGCAAATTCCGCAACAGAATCAAAAGTTTCATACAAACTTTCATCCCCTAATTTACCCCTTCGGGGCGATATTTAAAAAAATATTAAAACACGCATTTCACAACCTTAACCCCACTATATTTTTTACAAAATTTTAAGCAATTTTATGAAAGGAATAAAAATTTTTACACAAACTTTCATCCCCTAATGTACCTCCTTAGGGGCGATATTTCGAGAAATACTTAAATACGCGTTTCAGAACTTCACCCCACTATATTTTACAACATTTTAAGCATATTCATCAAAGGAATAAAAAGTTTCATACAAACTTTCATCCCCTAATGTACCTTCTTAGTTGCGATATTTTGAGAAATACTTAAATACGCATTTCATAACTTTAACCCCACTATATTTTTACAAAATTTTAAGCATATTCATCTAAGGAATAAAGAGTTTCATACAAACTTTCATCCCCTAATTTACCCCTTATGAGGCGATATTTTGAAAAATACTAAAATACGCATTTCATAACTTTAACTCCACTATATTTTTAAAAAATTTTAAGCATATTCATCAAATGAATAAAAGGTTTCATACAAAGTTTCGTCCCTTAATTTACCCCTAAGGGGTGATATTTTGAGAAATATTTTTTTGAGAATACGAATTTCAGGATTCTAGGTTCAGCAGTTTGGGCTGGGCGTTGATCTCTGGGTATGTCAGTCAGTCACCGTCCTCTTTTTATATATATATATATATATATATGATGTTCTCCTAGCCGATTACGGCCACGGCGGCCAGTCTCAACAGAGACCAACCAACTACGCAGGAGATATTATAGTGCACAAGTGTGTGCGCAAACACAGGTGCACTCTCTGTTCCCTCACTCTCATAATCCGATGGGACGGTTAACCGACACGATCGGGGAGAGATCAGGCGCAGGACCGACTGCTTAACGTGCTCTCCGAGGCACGGGGGTTCAGACCCCAACTTCCAAACTCCGAGCTGTTATTAAGTATTTATAGAATCAGAAAAACTCAATAACACTTTTGGCCCGACCCGGGATATATTTATATATATATATAGATACCAGCTCCCCGTCTATAAGTTTATATCTGGTATCTATATATATAAAAGAGGGAGGTGACTGACTGAAACTGAAGGTGACACTTTAAAGTGGCTTTCTAAAAATATATATAAAACAAAGTTGACCGTAAATCGAAAACCAAAAACTTCTTAGTTTCTTACTTAAAATGAAAAGAAGTGTTGATATCATAGTTTTTGGTGCGACGGGTTTCACAGGCAAATTTACTGTACGACAGTTGGCCCTTTTAACGAAAGAGAAATACAGAGATATCAGATGGGGTTTTGCAGGACGATCAAAGGAAAAATTAGAAAATTTGGTTAGAGACTGCCGTATGAAAGGTGAGCAATTTATTTGTATATTTTTTTCGCGTAGGTATCCCGTAGGTCGTCACAGACTGGCCCCGACTAAGTTGAAATTTTGTACGTTTGGGTTTTGATACACTACACTGCTGGCCTAACAGTGTAGCGTACACTGTTAGGCCGCGTTTTCGCGATGATGATAATGTGCGTTTCTGGTGAGTGACCAGTGTTATGCCTCCCTCAAGTTTCGCCACAACAACCGATCCTGAACTGCACGTACGTTTATGAAAGCTGTTGACACGTGTAATTAATCAGTATGTATAATAAATAGGAAAGAAAATTAACAAACTAAAGGCCTACCCATCAGCTTGATAATGTCCTTAAACTCACATATTTATTTTTCAGGTCTCTATATTAAAGACGTACCCGTGATAGAATGTGACGTTGACAATGAAGAATCTTTGAGGAACATGTTGAGGGTTACCAAAGTCGTTATTAATTGTACTGGCGTCAATATTATCCTAAGTCCAAAGATCGTTAAAGTTTGCATCGAAACAGGAACGCATTATGTCGACATATCGGCCGAAATATTTGTAAGCTTTTAGTTTTTAACCATCAGTACCTGAATGACAATTCCATTACTTTTTGTCTTTTATGTGAACATTTGACAATTATAAATAGTATCTAATGAATTAAAATATCAAAAAATTGTATGCCATGTGCTATAACAAAACTTTAATATTTAGCATTGAACTAATGTTAAGTACTACGTATAGAACAGACATCCCGGTACAGTGTTTTGGCTCCATACGTTGATGTCATGATAATTATGGATATTTTTTACGTTTCCAGCATATTCTAAGCTTGCACTATAGCTATCATAAGCGAGCTGAAAATGCAAATGTACTTGTGATACCATCCTGCGGTTATTCAAGTATAACTATGGAGGCCGGTATGATATATTTAGAGAAGATGTTTAAAGGTAAAGAATATCAATTTAAAACCACATATAAATCATTCTTTTAAGATTTTTTTAACATTTATTATTGTTATAATTATGATGTTTATAAGATATTGCGTTTAAGGTACCCTACATTCAGTAGAATGCTACATCGAAATCTTTACATCGAAGAGTTTGCCGATCGAACCATGGGGTCATAGTGGAACGTGGACGTCATGCGTACATGTTTTGCTAACTTTTAAAAAGTATCTAGCATTAAAAAAGAAAATTTTACCGAAATTAAAAGAACAAGAAATTGAAGAAGTTAAAAGGTAAAACTAATAGTGTTACATTTTCTTTGTCTTATTATTGTCACATTTAATAATAGATAATTATGGCCAAAATCTGATTAATGCTTATTAAGATATAATAATCTATTTGTTTTTTACTAGTTTTTATCTTATTTATCCACACTAATAGAAAGAGGAAAGATTAGAGACAGAGAGATAAGATATGTAACACATAAATTAAAAATTACTGGACTGATTTAAAAAACATTTCATGATTATAAAGCTAAATCATCCCGGAGTTGTATAGAAACCATTTGTCTAACCATTACAGTTATGTCACAATAACTACTTTTTCATGTTAAAATTTGTAAGAGTGACGTCGATACACCAAATAAGGCCTCATTATTCGTACTTTGGTATTAATCGTTATCCAAGCAAATCACTTGACATTCATCGAGTTTGAAATCGTTTGATTCGTTTTGACGAGTTCTTTATGTTTTGATAGTATCCAGGGACTGGCCGATACAAGCTCTATAGTCTATACACTTTACAGACATTATAAATTGATATTAAAAAATTTCATTGCTTGTTAGTGAATTTCAATTTTATTGTTCAAAGGAGTTTTTTTGTTTTAATTAATTTATTTTTTACTTTTTAGTTATCGCTGGACAGGTTTACGAGGGTACAAGACTAGAAACCCCTAGTCCAGAACTAGTGTAGGTTGTAATGATTCAAACATCAATTTTATTTGTTCTAGATCATTTTTCTTCCGCAACGACGGCCAACTGTGGTATCCTTGGCCTGGAGTAGAAAACGATATCGCGCAAATGTCCCAACGATATTTATATGAAGAAAATGGAAAGAAGCCAATTCATTTCAATGCGTACACCACCTGTGAAAAGTGGTACTACTTTGTAGTCATTCCTGTTATGTACTTTTACTACTACTTGTGTTATTTCAAGTGTTTTGCAAAATTGTTGATAAATTATCCACGAGTCTTCTCACTTGGTTTCATATCAAAGAAGGGACCTACACATGAAACAAGACAAAACTTGAAATTTAGCTTTCTTTTAAATGGCAAAGGATGGCAAACAGGTGACCAGAATAGTGCACCAACAAAAACAATGTCAGTGAAGGTATGAATATATGTTCTCAATAACCCTCCTTCTTTCGCAGTCGGGTAAAAACAGTTATTCAGTTTACTGATGAAAAGTAACTGAGGTGAACCTATGGCATCTATGTATACCTTTTGGTGTGATGACGGATTAAGAATACGTAATGTTGCCACCCTTATTCATTCCATGGGTAAGAGCCAAGTAAAGGAGCAGTAGACTACGCAGGACAGCACTGCAAAGAGACAGTATACTAGGCCAACAACTCCTTTCTAAGGAAAGGCCTATATTCAAAAGTGGATTAGTAAAGGTTGTTGACAACGATGGTGTGATGGATGACATCTTCCATTGTTTCTTATCCCTAGAAACTACATAGGCTATAGTGGAAGCTACAGTAAATAAATTTTGTTTGACATTGGCAGTTAATATTTTTGATTATTGGCATAGATCTCTTTATCGAGTTGTCCAGTACTGCGGGGTCTGAACATTTTTGTATGTCTTACGAAATCTTATAGCCGTTAGGAAATAAATGATGAAGTTGCGCTCTCAGAATTAGTAACCGCATGCGTGCATAGTCTCTGTACCTCGAGCACGAATAATAATATATTTATTGAATTCATAACGAAAACGTAATGAGTCTACGAGACGATAACGGAGTATTGCGATAGGCGGCAGCACGAATGAAGCACTAACGTGAGGGTATCGAGACCTCGATATGATTACATCAGTTACGTCAACAAATTGAATAAACTGAACGTTCGAAAATTTAATGAACTAGTAAATTTTATGGAAAAACAACCTTATTAAACAAAAGATTGTCATTTAAACATAGAAAAAAAAGGAGCGGTCACGGGACGCCCGGCAAATGTGCAACATCAAAATTGTTTTGTACAAGTTATTTGTTCCATAAAATAAAATGACTATTAATTACATTTATATTTAGTTTAATTAAATACAAAATAGTTTTTTTAATTTATTTGAAATCGCGACAACTCAATTATTTTCATCAGTGTAAAGTGGGTGATCGACGTGCGAGCCTATACCTACTGCGGTTTTAGAGAACGACGCTACGGTTTTACTCGCGGTTCGTAAGACTAGCGAGCGAAACAGTCGTGCCTGAGCGATAACTGTCTTATTCGGAGTCTGAAGCTTTGTGTTATTTCACTACAGCATACCGAGAAATCATGAAAAAACCAACATGCGTTAGAGTTTGGGTTAAAAGTTGAATAGAAAATAGGCAGGAATTGTCGCATATCCGCTTAATTCAAGAATTGTCAGTAGAACTACTTGATTACAAAAATTATCTGAGACTTTTTGGGGAATCATACAACAAATTGTTGTCTTTAGTGACACCTATAATCCAAAAACAAAACACTATAATGCGAGAGGCTATTTCTCCTCATAAACGTTTAACTGCTACAACTGTCAACGAAATATGCCGGCTCGGCTCGTCAGTCGTGATCGACACGCGGTTTTGTTTTGTATGACACGCCGAGTAAAAAATAAGAAAACTGGTCACGAAGGTCAAGTTCGTTTACAAACTTTTGTTTTTAAAATATTGTGTTATAGACTGAGATCCCAGTCACCCCAGACTTACATAATTTTGGGAAAGATGAAATTTTTAGGATCGGTAATCTAACATAAACTCAGAAAAGAATGGATACTCGCAAAGCTGAAAGCGGGGGCCGTTTTACAGTTAGCAGGTATCAGAGGTGGAAAAAACCATGCTAACTTTCATTTTAGGAAGCCTGAATTTTGTAAAATACTTTCCAATGAGCCAGACAAATCTAATTAGCCAAACATACTTCCAGACTCGTTTAAAGTTTAAAAGAAGGAAAAAGAAGAAAGGGGTGCCTCTCTGTTCTATAACGGAAGACATCCGTGTTATATGTATAGATTAATTTATAAATTAGACTAAACACTAACAACACACTAACTTAGAGTAGCCAAGAGTTGTAAGAGACAGATATTTACACGTCAGAATGCATCTCACTTATGCGCTCAAATAATTCCTTCGCGCTTCCTCGCGCAGCGGATCTTTTAACGAGTCTGGAAGAATATTAGGCCCGTCAGATTTGTCTGGCTTATTTGGAAATATTTAAAATAATTTTAAGTTAGTGTGTCGTTATTTTTTGAGAAGTGTAAACGCCTATGCTAACTTATATAGCAATACGTGTACGATGTTCATGACAATCGAGTGCAACGGCTACGTGCTCTCCGAGGCACGGGCGGGAACCACCGCCATCTTTCATAATTCTGGCTGTTATTAAGAATTTCTTGAAAGCAAAACCAAACAGATCCACCACCAACCCACCCGGGAATCGAATCCGAGTACTCTTGATCTGCAGTAGCTTACGCTAATCACTAGACCAGCGAGGTAATTCCTATAACGTACAATAGAATATATACATAGATACAAATCTCATACAAGTTTTTGTCGATGACAATACGAATAATCCGGGATCCCTGGACTAGCTATTATATTATTATACCATTATTTAATAATGTTAGTTAATATTTATACAATTTAACAGCCACATAGTCATACAAATTGCGTGGTACGTTTTCCCGCCTCTACGCCCAAAAGCTTTTTTGTCCCTGTTACCCCGGTTAGCTACCACAATCGAAAGTTTTTGTAAAGTGAAAGGTGATCATCAACACACTTATTCACTCACGAAAAATTAGCTTGATGGTAATAACTTGTAAAATTAGTACCGGGGATCCCGGACTAAAATAGTTTTCGCAACTTGTTCTTTTTTCTTTTTTTTTTTTTTATGTTTGACCCTGCCAAAATGACTCTACTCTGCCCGATGGAAAGCATGAGTAGAATCCAAGAGTGGTGGTCACCATACTGCGAATGCAGACAATGCAACAATGCAGCATGGTGACCCACACCATGGCGGGCTAGTGATGCTTCTGCATCATTGGGCCTCCGGTCTCGCACTCACCAACGAAACACGACAGCATGATCGCTGTCATTTTACGTTGATTTTCTGTGCGAGGGTAGTACCGCCCCGGTCGAGCCGGCCCGTTCGTGCTGAAATCAGCGTGGCTACCTTGAAAAAATTGTTGTGTTCGTGCTCGAGGCACTGGTCTAGTCTAAATCTACTTCTATTTAGTTTACATTCTCGCGATTATAACACAAATGAATTCTGTTTCTAAAATAGTTATTTTAAAAATGTAATTTTCTTTGCTTTAATATTAATTTATTTGCCAGGTGACGGGAAAAGATCCGTATGAGTCAACAGCTTGTGCAGTTATAATGAGTGCTATTACAATAATAAAACAAAGATGTAATATGCCAACGTAAGTATATTTTTCTCTTTTATTTTTTTATGGAATAGGGGGGCAAACGAGCAGACATGTTACCTGGTGGTAAGCGATTACCCTCGCACATAGACACCCGCAACACCAAAGGCGGCACAAGTGCGTTGCCGGCCTTTGTGGTATAGGGGGCGGGAGGGATTGGGGTATGGGCCTCCAGTATCCTCACTCACTGGGTGAAACACAGCGCAAGCACTATTTCACACCGGTTTTCTGTGCAGCCGTGGTTACTATCACTCCGGTCGAGCTGGCTCATTCATGCAGAAGCGTGACAGTGATACCTCTAAAGAACATTGAAAACAACAACAGCATTTGCACGACCTTTTAAAATGAACGACAATAACGGCTAAAACTCAAGTAAAATAATAATTAAATATTAATAACTTTGGATTTCAGTTTAATTAATTTGATAGGTATGTGATTTTAAATTAATTATTCAATTCTTAGACAAATGTATTTCTTTCTTATTTTTAGAGGTGGAGTGGTCATGCCAGGGGCTGCCTTTTACAATACTGATATAGTGGATCGATTAAAGGACGGCTTCGCGTTCGAAGTTTTGTAATGATGCTGAAAAGATTAATTTACATGTTTTTTAATAATTCAGGAATAATGTGTGAATTTAGGAATTAATAAAGTGTTTTGGTGAATGTTTGTAGTCTTTAGCACTGTTATTGCTATTCTGTGATAACCTTACGCAATAAAAAAATTAACAAGATGCTGTACCCGCTACTTCGTACACGTGACATTTGGATTTTCAAGTCATTTTTAATTTCTCACCGTTTAAACCTTCCCTGGACCTGGAAACATTTCAAAACCAATATCAGCTAAATCGGCCCAGCCATTCTCAAGTTTTAGCGAGACAAACGAACAGCAATTGATTGTTATATACAAAATGACTAAGCGTAATTCTATTTACTCATATTATCTTCTATTCTTAAATTGACTATGTTACCCCCTAGGTACATCGTGACCTTACATAAAGTCACTGCTGTCACTGTGCCGGGTAACGAATGCTTTGGTAAAAATTTCTAGTCCTCTTTTAAAAACTTAATGGACTTTAAACCATAATTTACAAATGTTTCAGCCAGTGTTTCCGCATTGATCCGACTATGCCTACATAGGTATTATTATGTTAGTTAAATCCATACTTCCTTTCCGATATACTCTGTCTGCTCTGTTACGTTTTCACGGTGAAAGCGCTGATCCGATTTGAATGAATGAATTGTTGAGTTTGATTGGACCTTGGAGAAGGACATAGGCTATTTTTTGTCGCAATAATGTTGTGATGACAAGCGGGTGAAGTCGCCAGCAAAAGCTAGTCATGTCGCTAGCATATCCTATGTTATAGTTATAACAGTATGAACCATTTGTTTAGGTATAGCTATAAAAACGGTTAAGTGGGAACCTTAAGAGATAAGAGCATTCTATAATAATTTGAAATTTTACTATAATTATACCTAACATAATCTACACTAATATTTTAAGCTGAAGAGTTTGTTTATTTCAACGAGCTAATCTCTGGAACCGCTGGGCCGATTTCAAAAATTCTTTCAGTGTTAGATAGGTAGTCCATTTATAGAGGAAGGCTATATATCATCACGCTAAGACCTACAGGAGCGGAGCATGATAATGAAGAATGATACAAAAACGGGGGAAAATTATCACGCTACGGGCAATAGGAGACGCAAACGAGGTTGCGTTGCTCGGCTAGTTACAATAAATCGCAAAAATAGGTTTTTTGGATTTTTTGGGCAATCGATTAGTTTTACGTTTTCGACGACCTACTAAAATAGTCCTTATCTATACTATGGTAGTCTCATTATAAGATACGCACCAAGGGATGAAAAAAAATGTAGGTATAGGTAAGTCATTTTGAGTCAGGGGATGTATGGAGGCAGAAGAAACGCCGCAACACGTTCTCAAAGATGTAGAAGAGTGGCAGATCAACGGGCGGACATCCTCCAATCAATATAACTCCCGGAAGGATCGGCCGCAACTGCCCAATCAAGAGGCTAAGTGCGGAAATAGCCCGGTAAAACAAACAAACAACCTTTTGTGTACCTATGGTAAATTTTGTTCACACTGCGGGGGCAATACAAATAGACATAGAACGGGTTAAGTGGGTGATCTAGCAATCAATGAAGAAGAAAAATAATTTAAGATATTGTATAAAATCTAATTTATTATATCTTAATATTAACAGTACAATACATTACAAAATAAATTATATTTTAATTAGACCAACTAAAACTTATAAATTTCATACACTAGAACTCATTTGCAGTTTAAGTAATTTAAATTTTCCAACATATTTTTTGACCTCATCTTTAGGGTAAGGCTTAATAGCTAAACAAGTAGGTATATTTTCTGGCTGTTCAATCCATAATTTGTGAGCTATTGAATTTTCTTTTAGCTTTTCAGCCACTTTATTTAATGATTTCTCATCAGGCACCTGCAACATTTGAGAAATATATGAGACATATCTATAGATATTATAAAGTACCTATATATCCTTGTCTATATATTATTACTATATATATAAAAATGAAATGCCGAAATGAATGTACGCGCATAAGTTCCGATCGGCTGCACCAAATTAAATAAGTCTTTTTTTATGTCTTTCTTATTGTTAGGACAAGGTTTGTGTACAAGAAAAATTAAAAGATAACAGGAAAAGTCATTTTTTTTTGTCTGCAACTGTAGATCATAGACTGCCAGTGGGAAGCTGAGATAGATAATTATGTAAATATAGCGGTAAGAAGCTCGCAAGGTCATGCTAGTATGTGATGAAAATTAAACTTTGTAGGCCTTTTTATAAAAATCATGCCAATGGAGGAGTATGAAATTTGACTCAGTTAAAGGTTATATGGAGGAGGAATGCGCAAAGAAAGCTAAAAAAGATAGTTAACAAATTAATATTATGGTTGAATTTAGACCACTGACCGACCTTTATTTCTTTACCTAAGTTTTTTTATAATAGGGTAGTTGACGGTATCGTAAATAAATATTTATGTCTCCTTCCTTAAAACGAATATAACAAAACATCTCGGAAAATAAAATTATTACAGCTTTTTATTTCTATTACAAATTTTAATCAAATAAACATTGTAATATATTGCTCAATAGGGTAGTTGACTGTATCGTAAATAAATACTAACGTCTCCTTCATTAAAACGAATATTACAAAACATCTTGGAAAATATAATTATAACAGCATTTCATTTCAAATACAAATTTTAATCTAATAAACATTGAAATATATTGCTCAATTGAGTAGTCCAAAACAGTGACGTCACAAGTTAGTTTTTAGTACATTTTTCATACAAAGTTATCATTTTGACAGATGATAAAAAGTAACTGATTTGACTAAGGTGTCAAGTACCCTATTGAATAATCTAAAACAGTGACGTCACAAGTTGGTTTTTAGTACATTTTTCATACAAAGTTATTGTTTTGACAGATGATAAAAAGTAACTAATTTGACTAATGTGTCAACTACCCCATTGAAATAAAGGAATCTATATCAAAAAATTCAAAAATATTATATTTAAATTTAGACACTGGTCACTTTAAAGTCATTTTCTATGTATAATATGTATGTATTTACATAAAAAATGTATATAAGTATTTTTATCAGTTGTCTAGTACCCACAATACAAGCTCTGCTTAGTTTGGGTCTAGATGGCGTTGTGTGTTAGATGTTTGAAATATTTATTATTTATTATTATTTAGAAATAAGACATTTTCATTTCACAGGATTTTTTTCATATTTCATATGAACAGACTGTAGGTTCTAGTTATAATTAATCTACAATATTTTATTTATCCCACAAAAATAGCTTTTAATAGACCATTGCTGGACATAAACCTCTCTTTCAAGAGGATGTTTTGGCATACTTTGCCACTTGTCACCTCTTATGATACCCATTGGTTCAAGATCCCAGTCAGCCCAGACTTACTTACTATAAGTACTTTAAGTCCATATTGTAGAGAAGTATTGATACCTGCACTAACTTATATAGCAATACACATGACACATATTATTATGTCTGCTGTAAATATAGCATAGACGTTTGTGCCGATAAACTTTAAATGAGCCTGGGAGAATGTTTGACCTGTCAGATTTGTCTGTCTTATTGGAAAATATTTTAAAATATTATACTTAATGATATATATAAAATTCAGGCTTCCTAAAATAATGTAAGTAATGTAATGTAAGTTAGCATGTTTTTTTCCCCTTTGATACCTGCTAACTGTAAAACTGCTCCACTTTCAGCTTTAGTAAGTATCCATTCCTTTTTAAGTATAGGTTAACTACCGAGCCAAAAAATTTCATCTTTCCTAAAATGATGTACATTTCGACAGACTGGGATCTCGGTCTACGTGGGATGAATAAGGGTGGAGACACTTTGATTCATAACCCACCACCTTACAGATAGTATTGTAAGGTGGTGGAAATCAAATTTCCTATATATTATATATACATACTATAGATGTTTTGGTTAAATATTAACATAGCATTCAGATTGCCATTGACAAAATAGGTTAAAGCTCGAATTTCTTTTTGACGTGTACATATTTCAGGATTTCAGGATGTGTCCTGATTTTTACTCTAAATAAAATTTTTGGTATGCAATAAAAATCACTCGTTAAATTATCAATATAAGCAAATACACAACTAACAAACAACTAAGTATACTTTACACCAATAACGAATAGCCGCACGACCACAAATTAACTAGAGAAACAATGTGAGTACCATAATTATGATCTATTCATTTAACCTACCTCTAAGACCACTTTATGCATATTATCCATATCATTTAAATACTGTACAGTGTAATCATCATCTTTGTTTAGGTGGAGAACAGCAGTGGAAGCGTGGCATGCCTGGGCTACAACTGCTCCTATTGACCATCCTAGTTCCTTTAGTAAATCTGTTCGTAGCAAAATATATTGGACGATAGTGTTCGACATTATACGAGAATATGTAATGTTTAGTTCTCAATTTACTCAACTCAATGATTGAACTGAGTTGTTGGTGGTGTGACCACAGAACACATTTACTGGGTGTGACCTGCTGAATCTGCTGATGATAATATTTTTTTGTAGCCCCTCAGGTGTCCACGGCCTCTCAGCGACCGCATAAAAACATCGTCTATAGTGTCACCGGCCACTCAGTGGCCGCGAGAGACCGATCAACTTTACCGCTATTTTTAGTCAACTAATATTGAATTATTGCATCGTTTCGCTTTACTAGCGCGTACTGAATGAAACGGTGATGCAATAGCGCACCACTATTTTCCCGCCGACGCCCGATGGGTTCCGATCGTCGTTTATTTACGGCCGCGACAGTGGAGTGACAGAATGTGTCGGCGCTGTCAAAGTTTGTGCAGCTACAAGTTACAAGAAACAGTTTTTAAAACATTTTTGGTGCCTGCACGTCATGTATGGGTAAGTACTAAACATTTTTCAAGTGTTTTATTGTGTATTGGACAAAGATTTCGGTCTACATAGTTACATTTTTTCAAACATGGTCGCTAACTGCCTACGTGAGTTCGAGAAACTCCGAACAATCATGAATATCGTGTACAAAATGTCGTTGTCTAAGCAATTTATTGTTTGAAACTTAAACTACATTTATATTTACATACATAATAAGCATTACTGTGTGTAAATGCCGTTTATAAATGTTTAAAACACAAAACAAAAAATGCATTATTTTCGCGGCCATTGTACGGCCGTAGATATGTTATGCTTTGTCCATTTTATGGTTTCGTATTGTTTAAGAACCTATACTTTTCATATGTTTTTATGTAAGGAAATATATTCAATTTCATAAATATAAAGTTATGTGAGCAATAAATTGTATAGAATTTGTTATGTAAGCCAATGTTCAAGGATACCTTTGTGTGTTTTATTTTACAGAGTGTTTATTTTACATTCTTCTTATAATGTAAACTTTATCTTTTGTTTTGCAGTTGCTTGTACAAATCCCAAGAACGTGAGCTGTACTTTAAAATAAATGTAACCCGAAGCCACTTGAACCACAGTGAGCCGATATTTCAAGTGTAAACATATACCCCATTTTTTGTTGAGATTTCGAGCGGGCGAAATGGAGGTCATTGTTGATAACCATATTGTATAAAAAATTTGTATCGAAGAAGGGTCCTTTTTTTCAGGTACATTGTTACTTATCCTTTGTAGTTTTAAATAAAGTAACTATTACTTGTAATAAATGTTTTATTTACACTCATTTCACCTTTTAAGCAGTACATCGAAGAAAAAAACACTTTCCCTACTTTCATCTAGGATTTACTTATTGAATTCTATATTCGATTCTAATTAATGATACATTATCTGATAGCTTATTTTAATTCCTTTCTAATGATACGCTGAAATCGTATATGTCCAATACATTTTTCTTTGGAAATCTGCATTTCAATGAGAATCGGGAATTGGCGGGAATTATCCCACAAACCCCGTGACATTCAAGCTATGCTAAAAAATGACAGGTGAAACACACGCGGACACCTGAGAGAGTAGTATGTAGTCCATTTATTTGTCATTGTCAGCTGTCATTGCTGTCAACTTATTAGATTTCGACTAGCCGAACGGGCGGAAAGTATGATTAGAGTAGAAAGAGAGAGACTGAGTTTGGGTAATGTCTCTCTCTCTCTCTCTCACGCAAGCTGCAACAATAAAATTAGTTACATTACAATACTGTTATTTTTATCTCGAAATCATGAACCGAAATCATTCGGAGAAAAAAAGTATTAAAGAGCTGGAGCTGGCAACATTTTATTTGTTTTGCTTTTGACTCGATTCTTGACAGAGTTGACAGTTAAATGTTGCTTCTAAAAATTCATTGAATTACATTTTTCTAAACTTTTACGTAGTTGTTTATGTCGGCATTTGTTTTTAGTTATCACAATTGTGATATCAAGCTATGGCGTCGGGTCTAGAGAATTATGTAAATCAAACTGTGTCCGTTATAACCTCTGACGGTCGAAACTTTATTGGAACTCTGAAAGGTTTTGATCAAACTATAAACATAATATTGGACGAATCGCACGAACGAGTATTCTCATCATCAACTGGTGTGGCGCAGGTGGTTCTTGGACTGCATATAATTCGAGGTGACAACGTTGCGATCGTTGGCCAAATAGATGAATCAATTGACAGCAGATTAGACCTTGCTGCTATAAAAGCTGAACCTCTAGGATCTATTGTACATTAATCGCTTGTAAGGATATGTAATAAATAAGTTAAATTGAACTACTCATGTTGTTTCTATTTGTAATCAGTATCGTTAGTGTTATGGAAGAGTACTTCAAAACTTAGCCAGTGAGAAGCATAAAGTTCTGATAAACCAATTAACACTGCTCGTTATCCAACTACGACGAAGCCAAAGAAAGGGTAATAGTTTATGTATGTTACCGTAGCGCCTGTACACGTATTGAATGAGGTGTGAATTGATTCTTAATGGCCCAGGTCACATAGCCTGCATGTATTTTACTAAAAGCTTTTAAGTAGTTTGGTTTTTAGTTTTTTAAACTTATTCTTGTATTATTCTTCATGATTACACACTTATTAAGCCTTTCATTTTTCTGGTATCAAGAAAACATGACCCACTGCCATCAAATGATTCAATTTTAATTGGACACTACAAAATGAATTTAAAACTTTAAATGTGGAAAAATGTATTATTTTAAGCATATGTCATCTCCCCAGTTTCATAGAGTAGTCATACTGTAGGGTGTACCTGACAGGTTTTACTGCAAAGTTACACCTTTGAGGTAAGCTAGAGCTTAGTAGAGGAAATACATACCTGCACAGTTATGCTACATCCACACATCAGTTGAGCTAAACCTAGTAAAAGTAAAGTTCAATAGTATACTGTGGTATACTATATAGTACAGTATACAATGGGAGAGGCACGCTTCGGCATGAATGGGCCGGCTTGACCGGAGTGATACCACGGCCTCACAGAAAACTGGTGGAAAGCTCAAGTAGACAATGCAGTATGGCGGCTTAGTGAGATGATTTTTCACGCCCTGCTTAAAGGACCCAGGATCATAGTGGAAGGGAAACACGAGCACTGTAGCGATTACCAATTTTTAACTGCTCGGAACAGAAAGGAAGAACCAAATCGTTTGGTTCGAGAGTGTATTTCTTCGACTCTGAGGCGGTGACTTCCAAGGCCAGCACATGTTGTTCTGTAGAGGAAGGGAAAAGGTGGGATCAGTTCGAAAGGCAGTCCCTTGGCCTCTGCAGTTGTGGAGAGATATCGCTTCTATGGCAGTCCTCTACCATGGAGAGTGCCCTGAAGAGCTCTTCGAACTGATCCCACCTTTTCCCTTCCTCTACAGAACAACACGTGGTGGCATCATGACTGTTGATAATGTGGACTGCTTGCCGCTGCAACCGATCGAGAGCAAGTATGGTATTATAATTTAAGTCTAGTAAATACTGCACGGATGCATCACAAAGATGAGAACAGTACTCCCTCCATGCACAAGCAAACCTGGGTTTTATAAAGGAGACACAAATGCTCGTGCGTGAAGAACCATCTCACCCTGTTCAGTACGCCAAGTTTTCGCGAGGCCGCCTTTGTGATGCTCTCGATGTACTCCCGAGGGTTGAGGTCCAGGTAAATATCCATGACCAGCACACCCAGCATGTATGGCTATCTTTATTATTTTTGCATTAAAGTATGATTGTCTTACTGATACTATTTGAAGCCATAAAATGTGTATACTAAATTAAATTTCACACAGAACAGTAGGTATGGTGTTCAGAATTATAATATCAATAAGGACAGAGGTCCTTCAACACTTATAATATTAATATGGATTATTATAATTCTGCCCAACTGATTAAACTAGAATTAAAAGGTCACTTCAATGATTGAGAAAAAAATTAACCACTTTTATGTAACATAAAACTTTATTCCATTATTTACAAAATAATTGTTATATATTTATATTATAATTTAATATGTACACGTAGCCAATTACAGATAGCATTAAGTCCTCCTACACACCATTTTGCCTTGCCGCGGAAACAAGCCCCCGACATGGCTGCCAGGTTATTCATAATTAAATTGATCCGCCACGTACTGGGGCCCAAACGATGCCAGTGGCATCACCCACGCGGCTTAAACGGCCGGTCATACTACCGGCATCGTGTGTAGTTCTTGTGAAAAGTACTCAATAAGTCAATTATACCTTATTAAAAAAAACAGAGAAGATATCAAAAATGATCCAGTTTATTATTCATTCATCTAGGGACTAGTCAAGCTCTTCAATAGCACATAAATAATTTCATTGCAAAATCATCATGGTAATTTTTCTGATATGAATTTATGTAGATTTCAACGTCAACAACTCAATGAATTTCATCTAAAACTACATCTAATTAAAAATTAGAGTCACAACAACACAATGAATTTCATCTAAAACTACATCTAATTAAAAATTTCGAGTCACGATGTTTGTTCGCGATAAACTCCGAAACTACGGAACCAATTTTTATCAAATTTTGTAAGCATCTGTAATTTAGTCCAACTTGGGTGATAGGATTGTTTTTATCTCAATTATTGATCTCAATTTTTATCCTCCGATACAGCTGAAACACACAACTGGCCTCTGAAGTGGACTACTCAACGTGTAAAGCCAAATATACATAGCCTGTGAGAGTTGCATTAAGAATGTTAATGTCTGTAATAAATAACGTAGAAATGTCAAAAGAAATGAACCAGCTTTGTATTCTTACCTTAGAGCATACTTACATGGAAGGAGCGCCGAACGAGCGGAAAGAGTGATCGGAGTAGAGAGTGAGAGAGACCGAGTCTATTTCTCTCACACAGCCTCCGTGATTGGATGGTGCATTGCGCATGCTCTGAGGGTTATCTTGGGGAAGCTTGCGTGAGAGATAGACCTGGTCTCTCTCGCTCTACTCGGATCACGCTTCCCCTCGTTCAGCGCTCCCTCCATATATATGTATGCTCTAAGATTCTTATTGACGATAAGGTGCATATATAACATGTTTCAATTACGTGAAGAAAAACAAACAAAGTAATTTGTTTCATTATGACAACAATTTGCATTGAATTTCACCATTAGTAACTCTACCAACACCACTTTTCTAATCACTATAAATTGGAGTCATAAACCTTTTTTGATCAGGGTAATAAAAAAATATCTGCCCTCAGTAAAATGGGGTTGGTGGATTTGCAATTCATTGACATTCTTTTTTTTCATTCAACCAAATTCTTTTTTTGTCTAATTGACAGGTTAAAAACATTGTTTAATTTTTAAACATGTGTAAATTAATACTTTATCACTATATTAGCTTTTAATACAACAATGTAAAACACTTACAAAACAACATTAGGGTCCAATTTCACCACTTGCTAATAAAGTTCCTGATAGACTATTGTCAATTATTTATCTGCAACATAACTACAGATTTCGGTATCACAAATCTTCGATAGAGCCATCTAAATCAGAAATACATATATTCATCTACAACTTTCATCTGTTAAATAGTGTAAAATGGCAGATAAGTATCAGGAATTGGTAAAAAGGTCCTAACTGTGCACAACAAACAATAATTGTTATAGTTTATTTTTTAAATATACTTCGTTAATATTTGGTTAAGAGAAACAAAATAAACAGCCATGACATAGGTACTTAATTAACTGCATTGCTACAGCTTTTTCACATTTGTTCAAGTCTACCATACTTCATATCACACATTTTAGGAATAATCATTACTATTTGCTGATTGTCCAACAAGCACTATTTCTTGGGGCCTGGAAAAAAGAAAATATAAAAAATCGTGTTAAAACATAATTAACTATGCTTTTATCTACTTAAGTCTCAATTCGGATCAAATAAAAAAAGGTAGTAATGCACGGCCTTGTTCTTGTTGAAGCAAAAAACCCAGCTACTTTCAAGTAAACACACGCGTTAACGGCGATGTGTTTACTTGGAACTACGCTACTTTTCGTTAGTATCGTACACGACGAAAATTAGCGTAGTTTCTTAGCATGTGTGAGCGTTAACGCGTTTTTTTTTTATTTTTATTTTTTTTTATGTTTGACCCTGCCATAATGACTCTACTCTGCCTGATGGAAAGCATAAGCAGAATCCAAGAGTGATGGTCACCATACTGCGAACGCAGACAATGCAACAATGCAGCATGGTGACCCATACCATGGCGGGCTAGTGATGCTTTCGCATCATTGGGCCTCCGGTCTCGCGCTCACTAACGAAACACGACAGCTTGATCGCTGTCATTTTACGTTGATTTTCTGTGCGAGGCCCAACAGTGCTGAAATCAGCGTGGCTCGTAGCGTGTGTTTACTTGGAAGTAGCTGAGTTTTTTTTTATTTCGACAAGAACAAGGCCGTGCGTTATCTATCTTTTTTTATTTGATCTGAGGGTGACAAGTAAAGATAACTCCTTAATTCATACTAATATTAAAAATTCGAAAGTAACTCTGTAACGTATTCATTGCCGCTGTACCGATTTCAATAAAATTTTGGCATGGAGATACTATGATTCCTGAGGAAGAAGGATATAGACTGCTATTTACCGCGAAAACCGACATACAGTTAATATTATTATACATTTAACTATTTAAGAACAGCTCTGAAAGTAATTATTTTCTTATAACACACATTACTTTAACTAATAACTTTATAAAACATTAATAAATTATTACAAGACAAACATACTGCACTAAAATAGGCAAGAGTAGCAATGTTCTACAATTTACTACGAGTAATACTCTGGTTACTAAATAAGAGTTCATTGAAAATATACCTTAAACTTAATGATATATCAATCTTCGGAATCTCGAGTTTTAATGATTTGGATAGATATTCCTTGACTGAAATTATTAGGAACTGTTTAAAAAACTACATAATATAATATTGTAATCTATACTAAATGCATATGTATGTATACACGGTACATATACCATCTGTTTCTTCCGGATAATCTCTGGAACGGCTGGACGGATTTTGACGGGACTTTCACTAGCAGGTAACTGATAATCCAGGGAGTAACTTAGGCTATTTTTTTTAGACTAACTTTGTCCCGCGGCGTTACTCGCGGTACAACAATAACCGCGGGGTTCAGGTAGTTTATACAACCGGCGAACCGGGCGGCGGAGGCGCGCCTACCAGCGCCTCATGCCGCCCTGAGTGTGGCCGCGGATGGTCGGGACGGGTTTTCCCCTCCATCCGCTTTAGTGGCCACCCGCGAGGGGGCGACGTTACGCGTGTGCCGTACGTCGCCTATTTAGAGAGTCTTTACCAGCTGACAGTGCCCGCTTCAGTGCGGGCAGGCGCTGGGAGGGGTCCGGATGTGTTAATAACAGCAGTTCCCGGATCCCTCCCGTCTCAGGCGCAGAGTGGCACACCGTGTGGTTTTAGTAGGTTCGATTCCGACACACCGCCCCGCCGCAAACCCCGGCGGGGTGACGGCCCGAGGAAGTTTCCACACGATAAAAAAAAAAGTCTATACAAATAAATAAAATTGGAGTGTCTGTTTGTAATATTAAAATAACAGCTTTTTAATCAATGCATGTGTATGTATACACGATACATATACCAAAAATGTGGTTAAAAAATGTTTTGTCTGTCTGTCTGTCTGTTTATTCCGGGTAATCTCTGGAACAGCTGGACGGATTTGGACGGGACTTTCACTGGCAAGTAGCTGGTGATCCAGGGAGTAACTTAGGCTACTTTTTTAGACTAACTTCGTCCCGCGGCGTTACTCGCGGTACAACAATAACCGCGGGGTTCAGCTAGTTTATTTATAAAAAGCTAGCCTGCCTAAATTTTGATTTGTCAAAATGTAACTGTAACTGTCAAAAAGTAACTTATTACTAATAAGTTACAATTATCAGCTTATTACATCACGTGATGAACGTATAGATTCTGCAGCCGGACCTTAGACTATTACAAATATTGTAAAGTCATTTTGAAGGCGTTAGGCGTTCTCACTGACGTAACGCAGCATGACGTCATAAACTTACTCATAAACACATCGTATTTTATACAAACAATTTAGTTATGTAAGTCACAATATACAGATCAACATAGGAAATATAAAAACGCTTCAATACATAATTACGTAACGTATTAGAATACGTGAAAAGTAGCTATGTCTATTTGTTGCGCTTTCAGGTCAGGAAAACTAGATCGAATTCCTTGAGATTTAACAAAGAGGGATCCCTGATACGATACAAAAAGCCATATGAAAATTACCGAAGCCGAGGGTAAAAGATAATAGAGTAATAAATTACTAAATAATTTCAAATTTTAACAAAAAAAACGATTTCAAGAACTGTACCAAATTTAAATGGGACCACACGGGAAGCACCAGCTTGCAAATAAAGAAAGAATCATCAAAATTGATTCACCAAGTCCAAAGTTATGAGGTAACAAATATAAAATACAGTCGAATTGATAACCTCCTCATTTTTTGAAGTAGGTTAAAAACATAAGATTTTTCACCTTGTATTTGTAATGGCATGCAAACAATATAGTCATAATTAAAATACGGCATTTTATTAACACTACGTCCTACGCGTATCATAAAGTTAGTATGTTTGTTTGCAATTTAAACTTTAATAAGTTATGAGTCATGTTTGAGGGTGGTAAGTCTTACCTCTGCATTTTCTCCTTATATTTTTGTGTGTTGTGCTTTTGGAAAAACTGCTTTCCGTATTCGAATGTTGCTATCATAATCGCACACGCAGGTGCTACTTTAAATATTCGAGGCAGAAGTCCAGTAAAGAGACCTTTGAACCCATTGTTTTTATATATGTTCTGTGCTATATCTTTCATATTTGAGGCCCTCTGTTGAACTTTACCATCTGAAATGTTCACAACATCAACAAAAACAAAAATAATTAGTAGGCATTATACAGTTCGCAAAGCTACTTTATTTCATTCAAATATTATCTATCTATACTAATATATTAAGCTGAAGAGTTTGTTTGTTTGTTTGTTTGAACACGCTAATCTCAAGAACCGCTGGTCCGATTTGAAAAATTCTTTCAGTATTAGATAGACCATTTATCGAGGAAGGCTATATATCACCACGCTAAGACCTCCAGGAGCGGAGCAACAATGAAGAATGTTACAAAAACGGGGGAAAATTATCACGCTACTGGCAATAGGAGACGCAAACGAGTTTGTGTGGGTCGGCTAGTATCTAGATAATTGTACATCTTAAACAACAAACGACTATTAACGAACAAAAACTCTACAAATAATTGTTACATTCAATTACGGGCATCGAACCCGAAATTTGACATAGAACGACTTGCACTGGATTTACGTTTTTGAGAAAGGTCTTTGATTTATTAATATACTAGCAAATAAAAAGAAGAAAACAATATCAAATATTTTAACAAAATTGATACTATCAATGAGTAAAACCTTTGTTTTAGCAAGCAATACAAGAAGTCTTTTAAGGGTCACTTGCACAACATAGCTTAAATACATTTAAGGGATACTAAATGCGTTTAAAAAGATTAAATATAATTGGCATTTTGCACAACGATAAATTTTTTGCTAAATACGAGTATGTTTAAAAACTGCCGAAGTTATACATCGAAACTTGGCTATTTAGCGGCGTTAAACGTGTTTAACGTGTGCGTGTGCGCGAGTGTAACACTAGGATAGTGCCATCTCGGCCACACTCGCAGCATCAACATATTTAACTAAATTTACCTGCTTTCATCATTGTGCAAGAGGGGCGCTAAATTCAAACTAAAGCTAAAATTGTTTATGCGTTTAACCGCATTTAACTAATTTTGTTTAGTGGCTACTTAAGTCGAACGTTGTGCAAGTCGCCTTTAATGTGTAAACGATTTTTTTAAATTGACTGTTAAAATTCTCTAATATACAAGTCTGTACTTGCAAATCAACTTGGGAAAAAAATTGTATTCGATAAATCTTCCGTGCTATTAGAAATATCAGTATGGTGACGGATCAAGAATACAGAGTATCAACCATCAACCAACAATATTGTCCATCCCATGGGTGTCATAAAAGGTGACTAAGGGAGGAAACTTCGCAGGATAACATCGGTGTAAAGAGATAGAAAACACGAAACAACTTGAAACATATGACAACCTGCCTGGCCAGAAAGCTAATGCCTCCTGGAAAGGAAAAGGAAAAGCCTATGTCCAGCAGTTGATTGCTAAAGGATGTTGATAATAGTGAAGGCAATTAATTAGCATTAGGCGCATCTGGCTTGCTTCGGTCTATTTCTAAAAGCTATAATTATTAATAGAATGTTGCCAACCTGTGTATATTTCCTTTTCTCCTAATTCTATTTGTTGATGTGTTTTTACTACGTCAAATGGAAGGGTTACCAATGCAGCAATCTGAAACAAAAATATAAAACAGGTTAACGCTATTGAATTCATATCGTAGAAAAACTTTAAAAAACTATACCCCGACTCTGTAAAAAAATTGGCCGGACCATTTTTACGAATCTATTAACACCTCATTCATTAAAATCGGTTCAGTATTTTAAACGCTACAATGGGATGTACTAAAATACTTAAGACTGCCAAAATCGGGCTGATTGATTAGTACTACTCGTAGTAGTAGTTAACTATATTTTTAACACCTGACAACCTGTGTCTCCTATTTCCTGCAAAGTTAGAATTTTTAAAAGTGAACCATCATTGAGTGCATGAGGGTAAAATCTTTACGCAATAAAAGTGACACGAAAATGTGGGACGTTTTTGTCCAAAAGAGGGAGAGAGCGATTGAGACCGATTAAGAGAGAGTGAGAAAGTTTAGTTTGTCAAAGAATTTTCACTTCTGACATGTGTACTTGTGATGTTTTAGTATTGGTTATTATCAAAGTACCGTTCGGCTGGAATCTCGCGGCTGTCTCATTGCTATTGTTTTACTATTTGATTAATTATTAAGTAAATGATTTCGTGACATGTATTATCCCATTTATAGTAATTTATGGTTTCGCATTTTTTTAAATATTTTAGAGGTATTTTAAAGTTTTTTTTCGTATTTATCTATAACTAGCTGAACCCCGCGGTGTTACCCGCGGTTATTGTTGTACCGCGAGTAACGCCGCGCGACAAAGTTAGTCTAAAAAAAGTAGCCTAAGTTACTCCCCGGATCATCAGCTACCTGCCAGTGAAAGTCCCGTCAAAATCCGTCCAGCCGTTCCAGAGATTACCCGGAACAAACAGACAGACAGACAGACAGACAAAAATTTTTTTAACTACATTTTTGTTATATGTATCGTGTATACATACATATGCATTAAGTAAAAAGCGATTATTTTAATGTTACAAACAGACACTCCAATTTTATTTATTTGTATAGACAACATACATGGGTCTAGGAATAATAAATTTTAACATCCATTTTATTACAAGACAAGCTTCGCCCCGCGGTGTTGCCTGCGGTTGTTATTTTACCTTTCTAAAAGAAAAGTAGCCTTAGTTACTCCTTACATCCCCAGTTATCTGCCATTAGCCGGAACAGACGGATTTTTTTTTTGTGAAAAGCCCTTAATTTGAAATTACAAACAGACACTTC
This sequence comes from Spilosoma lubricipeda, assembly GCA_905220595.1. Taxonomy (NCBI): domain Eukaryota; kingdom Metazoa; phylum Arthropoda; class Insecta; order Lepidoptera; family Erebidae; genus Spilosoma; species Spilosoma lubricipeda. The sequence goes on along the minus strand of HG992285.1, from coordinate 7,652,871 downwards.
AATTTTATTTTGTCTACCTATAGATATGTGATAGATAACGCTATTTAGTCATCGATCGTTCAAGTCAATTTGATTTAAAAAGTTGCATCTCTGGTTTCCTCGAATTAACTAGCACTCGGGTTATAGGAGTGCGCATTAATCGACTTAGGGGATAACTGATTTTTACTCAACTCAGTGGAAAAAAAACATTCTCATATTCGCAGTTCATTCCAACAACAAATCATTTCCTTCCTTGCACAAACACACATTCTGTTTCTTTCCTACTTGTATAAAAGTCTTAACAATACAATCCAGAGATATCATGTATTTTAAAGCAGACATTCAGACCAACGAAAAGCTGGCAAATATCTAACAACTGTCAGGTAGTTTAAATGTGTGAGATTGAGCATAGATATCGGTAGGTATAGGTAACAATGTATAATATACCTACCAAGTAATCATATATTACCCCCAGTAATGCTTATCTTGTTGTGTACAGCGATATCATTGATAACTTCCGATATATTGGTATATAGGTAAATCAGTACGATAAGCGTTTTTTTGTAGGTGTGTTTACTCTGTGCTTTGTTCATATACTTCGTATTATTTCTCAATTTGACAAACAATTTCTAATTGTGTTAGAGAAAATTCACAGTCTAGAATTAAGGTGAATGAACGTAACACAATGCTAAATAGCTTACAAATGACATCTGGGGCGGTTTACTATAGGGATCTTGTGTCAACGGTGAATTTCTATGTGTTTCGGCGATTCTGCCATACATACTATAGTAATCAAATATAGTAGTATAGCTCACTTAGGACCCATAATATTTTATCCGCGGTACTTCCCGGTTTAAAAAAAGGTGTCTGCCTATTTTGACTTCATTTTGTCTCCCGCTTTGCTAAGGAGGGAAGTTTACTTATCATATTTCCAACTCCTCCTGTTTTTTTTTTCTGATTAATTTCGTTGCGGGTTCCAACACAGTAAATTTTTCCCTGGGACTTCCCGAGTGTCATAACTCGGTGTGTTCGTGGGTCACTGCTGTTGATCCTGGTGTACAGGAGTTATAGTGGTTAATTAGTCCCATTAGACTAGAATTAAATGGGTAGCAATTCAATTCAAAAATTCTAAAACATTTCTTTAAGACCCGTATTCACTAATCAAAGCTCCTGAAAGTGAATTTAATAGCAGAGCTACGAAGGTTTGGGCCGATTAATAGATTTCAGCCAACTTGAACCAAGATATCTGTGTAGTTCTGCATGATGCAGGCATTTCCTATGACTTGCTTTCCTAACCAAGTCTACATAAACTTGTTCTAAAATGAAAACTTCATTAGTCTTGAGTTTAATAGGTATACGAGATAAGTGGTGATTATGAAACTCGACAAGATCTGCAAGAGTTCCGCAGCTCCTAGAAATGCAGTCACACATTTATGTTTAAAACAGTCTAAATACGCAATACCATGAAAGTACGTGGCAACAAAAAAGGCTAAAAACTCGGAACGAAATAAGTAATAATAACAAAAACGAAATAAACATACATGTTTTTTTAAAACTATGTGTACTTACACTGCCAGCTACAGATCCACAAAAGAAATTTAATATAAATGTATTCTTTTCTGAAGTCGGTTTATCGAACCCTCTCTTTGTTGATTCGAATGTCGTCCAGTATATACCTGTAGGTGAACATATTTATTTATTAAAGTAAACATATAACACATGTTGGGAATCAAAGTAGCTGAATCATGGCACTCTTCGAGTCATTATCGTATCATGACTTTCATTAAATAATTGGAAAACGTAAGTAAATAATCTAGTGCAGATTAAATGTTAATAGTAAGAATGAAGTATCGAAATGGAAATAAATTGAGGGCATGAAAACTAGATAATATGCAGAGGTTCTCAGCTTTTTGTTACCATTTCAAATTATAAGAAAAAGTTTAAAAACCTACAACCTAACTAGGTAAAAACTTTTGATAAAGGAGAATGGCTGTAGCAAATCCTGTACCGCTGGCAATATGTTATGAATGGTTATAAGATTTATATTCCTTATTAAGTGAATCATCCTAATTATTTTCATCTATATATTATATTTTTAGAACTGTGCTAAAAAAAATTTAATTCTGCTCATAAAGTTATTAAACTGCATTTACAAAACGCATTCCTACGTGTTCTAAGCACGCCATGCTTAAAGCCTACATAGTCTGAAAACTAGATGGCGTTGTGTGTCAGATTGCCAAAAACATTTTACATTATTTTAAAATATATTTTACATAAAAACTATTAAATATTGAATATAGAGATATTTATGAATGAGCTTAATGGTGAATTTAGTAAAAGAGTACCATTTTATTGACGGGTCAAGAAAATTGTGCGCGAATCATTTTGATTTAAAAAATATTTTAATATGCCATCTTGTTGACAATAATGACAACTCATTTGTCAACAACAACAATGAGTCTCATGTGTTGTAATCTAAAAACGAAATTAACTTTTTAACGCAAAGTTGTAAAAATCTGGGAATTTAAACTGTTATTGTCGGTGATATCAGCAGCCAAATAAATGCAAAAACAATCCTTACCACGAGATATGCCAGGCGGTACAAAAGTCTCATACAAACCTGCCATTATCCTTTATACATATAGCTTACTAGCCCACCCACGCAACCTCGTTTGCGTCTTTTATTGCCCGTAGCGTGATAATTTTCCCCTGTTTTCGAAACATTTTTCATTGGTGCTCCGCTCCTATTGGTCCTAGCGTGATGATATATAGCCTATAGCCTTCCTCGATAAATGGGCTTTCTAACACTGAAAGAATTTTTCAAATCGGACCAGCGGTTCCTGAGATTAGCGTGTTCAAACAAACAAACAAACTCTTCAGCTTTATATATTAGTATAGATGTCACCAATGTCATAGACTGCCAAAAATATTACCCTTAGGGCTGGGGCTGCTGCCATTTTTCCTTCGGTACGTCAGAGGTAGTAAGAAGTTATTTAATAAATAGTAAAAAGCTACTATCAGCTATTCAAGTCTCTCCGATGGTCTATGACAATGGAAACCTCTTAGTGCCAGTTTTATACTTATACAAACGAAATATAAAAATAAGTGATACAAAGCATGAACGTTTTCTTTTGTGCTCACCTGAAAATGGAACATCTCTTAATAAAGTCGATCCTAAACCACGAAATAGTCCTCTATATCCTTCATTTTTGAAAACCTTTTGCAGTGCTAACGTGATTTCTGTGAAATATTCAAACTATTAGATACAGGAATTAATTTAATACTTTAAACAAAAAATACGTAAAAAATGGGTATATCAATATCTATTACAATGTATATCAAAATCAAAATATTTCTATAATTTAATGTTTTACCTCCATAAGTTAATTTTTTAGACTGCATCTTGGTTCTAATAAGTTCTAGAGGACTGACTATTGACACTGCTATTGTTCGTGCTGAAGCTCCCGCTATTAATGGTATCCACATTGGTTGACCCACAGCTGAAAATGTTCAAAGTACAATGCTATGCTAACTTTTCAAGTATTGTGTTCTATAATATATAATAATTATGTTTAGGGAGTTACCACGGTCACTACTTGTGGGCACTGGCTGCCTGTGACCACAGTCAGTGCAATCACCATTAATTTTAAAGGATGTACTTAATTAAGGCTTTCAGTAGCGCGTTAATTCCCGTAAGCGTATTTATAGCTGACTAGCTTTTGCTGAGTTTTGCCCACGTGTACATCAGTTATCGTGGTAAGGTAAGCCCATGGATCAAAGTTTCCCCATGCAAAATTTAATTAAAATCAGTGAAGAATTTTATTCTAATACAAGCTGTTGCCCGCGGCTTTGCTTGCGTGGAAGTTGATTATATGTATTTAATTAAAACTGTGTAAAAGTATGTATCAGTAATTTATTCATGTTTTTAAAAGTATTTATTAATTTTTGATCAATAGCCCATTTAAAAGAACTTTCATACAAACATTCGACCCATATTTAATCTCCTTTAGGAACAGAATTCGCATAAATGCTGATATAAGTATTCATCTATTTGTAATCAGAAACAAAAAGACGAAAGCTATTAGGCTGCCAAATAAAAAAAATGATGGACTTCCAAACTAAACAATATATGAAATGTCAATGCCTATTTACTCATTTTTAGTCAGTAGCCCAAATGTAAATTTTTATGTTTCTAACTTAAAAAATGACGGACTTCATACAAACTTTCAACCCCTATTTCACCCCCTTAGAGGTAGAAATTCCAAAATTATTTTCTTAGTGGGTGTCTACTCTATAAAACGATCCTACTCACCAAATTTCATAGCCCTAACTATCATAGTTTACGCTCGGCGATGATGAATCAGTCAGTCAGGACTTGTTATTTTATAAGTATAGAATAGCTACTGATCCGTGTTACCAGCGGTTATTGTCCTACCGCGGGTAACGCCGCGGGGTGAAGCTAGTCCAAAAAAGTAGCCTAAGTTATTCCCTATATCATCAGGTACCTATCAGAGAAAGTCCCGTCAAAATCGTTTAAAAGTATAGATTAGTATAGAATTAGTATAGATGTACTATAAAACAGTTTTAGTTGACATTTTAAATAGGCTTTATTTTGTATCTGTTAAGTAATAAACAAATTAAAGACTTCAAACAAAACCTGTTAAACCAAATGAGCTATGAACACTAAAATAATAAAGTAATTAATATTGTTATATGAACACAATTTAAGTTAATTAAAAAACCCAAGTGATTAATAAATCAAGTGAATAGCAGCTGTGCTCTATTTTGTTCATCCCACAGCAACCAATTTTTTGGTGATCAAAAGTAGCCTATATGCTATTCCAGATTATAAATGTACCTCAATATATTCATAAAAAAATTGAAAAGGTTACAATACAGTTTTTCTATGAACAAGCAATATAACCTATTCAAAACGTCATGATATAGAAGGTATTGTAACCTAAATAATTTTATCGCCAATGAGTCCCGCTATAGAACAAAAACTATGTAACAATTAAGTATAAAGAATATTAGAAAAACTTCTTGTCATACTAGACCAAGATATTGCTATATGTATCTGAATAAAATGTTACATATACAGTTACTTCTACATGCCGAAATATAGGATACAATATGTATACATATTGGATGTCATTATTAAATAGTCTGTCTATACCATGGAACTGTTTTAAATAGAATAAATCTATTCAAAGGTCATCCTGCCTTCCAAACAGAAATTCATTTGTACTAATAAACACCTTATGATCAATATTCTGCTACTACTCGAAAAATTACCATTTTGTGTCAAGTTTTTATTCTACCTTTGTAACTTATTGGCCCAGATAATTAGATGACCTAGAATTTAAGTCATTTAATTCTCAAAACGAATCTAGATGCTATAATAATATAAAAAAGTCATAATAATTTAGTCACATTTTTAACTTATTTAGAAAAATAACAATTGAGAAGTATCATGTTTCATTTGCATTGTAAACGTAAAATTCAATTAGTGACAATAAAAAATCTCAATGAGGTAGCTGTTTCCCTACAGTAACTACAATGTCTCAAAATAAATTATCAAGTAAAAAAATAGCCTTGATCTCAAGGTTCCTTTGTTAGTTGAAACTGATGTAAACAACACAGATTTACATAGTTAGGTATTTAAAAAAAATATAAATTTTTGATGGATCTTAGTCCCCTGTCAGATTAATGAGCATTAATTGAGGAAGGGACTAAAAGTGTGCCAATGTACTTGGGACTTAAATTCCAAGTGCCAGGTGACATTGACAGTGGTAAGCACTTCCCATCAATTGCGGCATCTGCTTGTTCTGTCCCCAGACTATAAAAGAAACCATTTTAAATATATATTTTTAAAATTATATTTATCCTAAGAATTTAACAGTTACAGAAAATTTGATAGTATTGCATCATTCATTCATGTAATAAGGAGTTTTGTGCCTAGTCATAACCATTCAGTAGTAATTATGGATAACTAGCTTTTGCCTGCAGCTCCACCTGTGTGTTAGTTATTGCTATTAAAAGTAATCTATGTCCTTCTCCTACACTGAACTTATTGAACCCTTCAGTGGTTCAGCTATGAAAGTAAAACACCATTACTTCCGAATTTATACTATTAGTATGGATAATAATAACAGTTAATAGAGCCTACAAGACTACTTACGGTCTGCTGTATAGTTGTTGTATGCATTTTTCATTCTAAGCCTCAATTGTTCATATGTCACAAAATAAATTACTGTACAAGGTAGAGCTAGGACTAGAGTGGGGCTTAGACCAGACCATAGTGCCCCTACTCCTTCAATTTTTGCTATTTTATAAAAAGCATCCTGAAATAAATTTGACAAAATAAAATCTTGTTTATGAATTTTTTTAGCAAAAATGTAGTATAAAATAATTCATTTGACAGTTTTCACTTTAATGAAAATTGGTTTAAGTAATATTTGCTATCAATCCATAGCAAAAAAGGATTTTCTAATATATTTTAATTTCGTTAAATATTTTTCTAATTTTTTAAAATGATTTATTTCAAAAGTAGTCAATTTATATTGGTACAGAGAAAATTGAATCAAACATTTTCACAAGTGACAAGATTTTTTTATTAAATATACTACATAACTTACAAATGTGCCTTCAAAATGTACTCGTCGTGGTAACCAAGCAGATTCACCACAAGGACATATGTGTTCCATAAGACCATTGCAATAAAGGTAGCATTTGTTAGAAAGTAACGCCTTCTGTTGAGCTTGCAACCTGATTTTAACCACATCCAGAGGAGTCACTGCAAATGAGAATGAACATTAATGCAAACCATCTTATTAGCTTTGTAAATAACAATAACATGTAAATAGTTCTTACTGAACAACGAGGTTATAAGGGCACCGGAACATGCCGATGCCATTTGCTGGAAAGGAGTAATTCGAAACTGTGGATCATCTTCTCGAATCATGGCATCGGCTTTAATTTATTTAAATATTAATAAACACGAACACGAAAGACATCCGGATTGAAACAGTATGTTTACACTTTGGATATCCAATGTTTTTTATCTCAACCTGTCAATTTCATACTGAAATGTCAAAATCATTGTCTATGATGTAATGCTGCCATAACGTTTTTAGACCCAGGATTACGGCAAAAAAAATAGCGCTTGACAGGTTCCACAGCTATAGCCCTTGTTTACTTAATCCTTCATTTGTGTTGTGACAAAACCGTGACAAAAGGTGAAGGGGAATAACAAAAAAAAAAAAAAAACAACAGAGGCGTGCGCGTTTTCTACCAAAAAGTCTCCATTCCTTCCCCTTCCGACTTTTCAGAACACTCAACTACCATTACAAGGCAGACTCGATATCTTGGGCATGGGTATCTGCCGCGACCTCAATCCGCGCGAGTACGTTGAGAGCGTCCCTAAGGCGGCCTCGCGGAAGTTAGGCGTTCTGAACAAGGTGAGACGGTTCTTCTCGCCGGAGACTCGGCTTTAGGAGTGAAAATATAGGTAATACAGAATTAAATTGTAAACATGACGCTTGTTCAAAGCTGCTTTGTCGGTTTCGTAAACATGATTATGTCACACAAATCAAGCTTTCAGGCGTAAAGTCGTTTACGCCCAATGTACTAAGTTTATGCCTATTTTGTTCGTATGTGTTTTTGCCCTCGACCCATCTCTGGCTAAGAGGAATTGTTCAAACTGATCCCTGGAGTAGAATCCTTTGAGATGGAGAGATGTAAGTAATTTTTAAGCCATTGTATAGCTTCTATCGCGGGCCTTGAGCATGGAGACCGAATCCAGAAATTCCGTAACGAAAATAACCTAACACCCCCACTCCGACCGGCACAGCGGTGATACTTTTTAGTTTTGACATCTATCGATGAATAGTAGAACTTTTAATGACTTTTGAAATATCACGCTTTTCTCTTTAGTTCAGCAACTCGCCTCTAGGTGGCATTGGTTGTTTGTTTTGTGTAATATTGTATTACTTATTTAATGAATACCTTATACCACAATATCCAGGAAACATTCACAAATAGACGACGACGCCCAGATGAGATTTGAACTCCAGGCACCTTCGTCATAAATCAGTCACCTACACCTTCCAACCAATAACTCATTTTCATTTTAAAATTGTTGTTATTATGCTGCTTGATAAATTCTAACGGTCCGGTAATTCCAAACATACATTTGTTTGTTGTCAGTATGGCAACAATAATATAGATGGCGGTGTACTTCAAATGCGATGGACCATTTGAAAGATAGTTTAGTTTTTATTTTGCTGCTATCAAAGAAAAAACTTGAATTAATATCAAAGAAAAATAAAATAAACTACTGCATAAATAAATAATTATAATTTCATAAGTTGATAAAATGCTATCCAATAGCTTTACCGCGGCAGTCCCCGTCTTTTTTTTTAGGAGTTCAAGAATTTAGATTTGGCACCACTGAAATAAATCACTGAAGATCGATGAACATATAGCACAATCGATTTCAAAAGAATCGACTTGGTGAAATTTCAAAACTTTTTTTTGGTTCATTTTGATTTCTGAAAAAAATGATTCAACCGACGACTTGTAAAAATTGTATGTATTATTGAAATTAAGTAAATATTGCTATCGCTACATAGCTTGACTGGCTTCTTACTATTTTTGTTATGGTACTCGCATAAAGAAAGACACCTATGGCTCAAAAGTACGTTGCCATATTTCGAGTGTTTTAAGATAATATTTTAGTGAGAATGGACTACATAATTACAATTTCAGATTAGAGAATGGGTTTCCACAGAATATCGATACGTGTAATTAATAATTCTCCGCATCGATACTCCGCATCGACATTTTTGTCCAAGTCAGGCCTATGGAAATATGCCCAATATTATAGCTTTCAAAATCAGTCCAGTCACTGTCATATGCATGGAGGGCGTTACTAAATTTGTTTAGGAAATTCTATAATAATCAGCAAATACATTACGCAAAAAACTGCAGTTTCATAACGATATTACTTGTGTAGATGATACATATTTTTTAAAATGTTTTCCACGGCATCCAGATCGTTATTGTGAGTACCTTTTAATTTATTTTAGGAGTTTACATAACGTGACAGCTGTTTTTTTTAATATTGAATCTATAAACAAAGTCGTGAGTTAAGTGGTAATGAAATTATCAGTTTTTTGTTCACTTTTCCTTTTAGAAATATTTTCTGTGGTTACAAAATCGTTTGGTATAGTTGAGTTGTGTGAGCTTGGTTCGATTTTCCACATTCGTTTTCGATCCATTTTCATGACTAGGAAGTAGTTGTCGTCAGCAATACGAAGATTTCAAGGTCTTGTCGCTTGAGTAGCAGAATTGTCTACCTTAATAATATACGTAATCTATTTAGCATACTGTACTTAAATTCGTTTTCCGTATTATCGATTGAATTCGTTCAATATTCTTGAGATAAAAAGAGCTTGTAGTACAGAACAGGGAGATAAATCTTGTCCTATAAAGTTGTGTCAATATTCAGTTAACATGAAATTAAATGTTTCATAAACAATGTGTATATCATACATAGGTGTCAAGCTCAATACCTAAAACTATGGAATTTACAATTAAAACTCATTAGATATATATAAATATAAAAGTAGTAAGTAGTTTTTTTCCATCTTATATCAAAAGGATATTATGTTCAACTGCATTACTCTCAGATTACCTCGGCTGCAATTATTGAATAACTTTTACCTGTTAATTTGAACTGAACAGCTCCTCATTAATTATGAGGTGATTTATAAATTGATGTACTGGTGACCAGTGTTCAGACCACTTAACAGTAATAATATAATTTATATTTACTGGGAACATTTTATATTAAGTTCAAATATAAATATTATTATTAAATGTTTTTCAATAAATTTAAGAACTATGATGTGATGTGGATCTTTAAAGATATCTCACATATTAGGCACAATTTTTTTTTCATTTAACTTTAAAGATAAACTTAAAAGTTAATTGAAAAAAAAAGAAAAATTTTCACTACCTATTGTATTTAGGGAGTCTGGTTAAATTTTGTGGGCTTGAGAATCTATTAAAAATTAATATAGCTATATCTATTAGTTAGCCAAGTGCCAAGTGTAGTCCAGGAGGCCAAAACCTCCTTTCAAAAAAAGCATTTGTCCAACAGAACACTGTTAATGGAAAAAAAAGTTCACTATTTATAAACTCATTGGAAATTGTTAAATTTACTTTTGTTGTGATCCTCCTAAATAATAGACGATATCAACAGTCAATTTTTAACATTGTTAAATCAACATTCTCAATGGTAATACAGAAAATTACTAGCACTTACTATTTTTAGTCTGTCCCATTATAATGCTAGTTGGCACAGTTGCAATATGCTTTCGACTAAATGTTTATTGGACTACTGAAATAGCAAAACATTTTTCAAAAATGCTTTTGTTATTTACTAACAAAATTTCCTATTATCAGTATGAATAATAAATGTCTGCTAATTAAGGAAGCATATTGTAGAAACTTATTAAGGAGAAGCTGTGCTATATTTTGAATAGTTTTATCTACATTTAAAATTAAAGAAGACTAGTTATTTTTAAACACTTTCAAAAATATTCCATGCAGATTGGGTATTGATTAAATTATTGCTATTCTTAAGGTAACTTTCCAGCTTATCATTATCCTTGATAATATAAATTCTCTTGATAAGGTAATATAGTATTTAGATTAAAATAAAGATTGACACCAGCAGTTATATGTATATGTATGCTGTTAAATTTTGATATTTTGGTAAAACACATTTTATTTCTTTGCACTATTTAACAATACACGGCAAATAGTGGACAGGCTTGCCTAGTGTTAAGCCACTGGGTACAACAGTTACTGTATGTTTCATTCGAAAATAAATATTTTTTTATTAAAAAAAAAACAGCAAAGAGAAGAAAATCTAAACGACAAACTATTTATTGACCCATCTGACCAATGTCGTATACCAGGCTAAAGCCTCCTTTATAAGGAGAGGCCTAGTTAAAATGGGGTTGTCATATCGGAAAAGATAAAAACCCATAAATAATAAAAGAAAAAAGAAGGAAGGGGCCTATGTGCAGCAGCAGACTGTTAAAGGCTGTTGATGTGATGTTGCTACGCTCAGCAATTTTGATTGATTAATTTCAAGAAATGTTGCATTTTATACTTAAACTAGTTGCCCCCGCAACCTCGTTTGCGTCTCTAATAATTATCTCCCGTTTTTGAAGCATTTTTCATTGGTGCTCCACTCCTATTGGTCTTAGCGTGATGATATATAGCCTATTATCTTCTTCGATAAATATACCATCCAATTTAAAAAATTCAAACAAACTCTTCAGCTTTATAATATTAGTATAGATTAGGTATGTTTTTTTTTGTATAACTTCAGATAATGAACTCATAGATATAAATGCAGAATGTATACTATATTCTCTTCAGCGTTATATTAAGTTTAGGTTTAAAATGTGAATCAGATGTCATAGTCAAGTCATATCCATTGGTCCTAGATATATTTTGTGTTTAAAGATCTGTCACCCCTACTGGGGGATAACATCGTAATCATTAACAGCCTATTGCAGTCCACTGCTGGACACAGGCCTCTCCCATTGCACGCCACTCTGATCGATATAAGACTTCTCATATCCAGCTTCTGCCAGCTATTTTGCGCAAATCGTCACTCCACTTGGCTTGAGAGTGTCCTACGCTACGTTTGCCGAGACGCAAACGTTTGGAAGACTCAAACGTTTCGGAGACAATATAAAATGACAAATAACTAGTTTTTCTTTTAAACTTTCGCGTTCCATGATATATTAACAATTATTTTTACGGGAATTAACGCGATCACTTATTAAAAGGTATTACATACCGTGGTCACAGGCTGACTGCCAGCCTGTGACCACGGCCAGTGCAACCAGGTCGAAACGTCAGGCAAATCAGAGGTATGTAATACGTTTTAATAAGTGATCGCGTTAATTCCCGTAAAAATAATTATTAATAAACTAGTTTTTCTTTTTTGTAAATCTCAATGAGAGACCTATGCTTTGGCTTAAATAAGACGGCTCGACTTGACAGATAATCACGGTCTCACACAAAACCACATTTCTTGTTTTTTTATTTTTCCGCGTGAGCGAAGTTAACTGAACCTCAAACATGATAAAAATCTGTTGAGACATAATTTAGGTATTTATGACCCACTAGCCTTTATCCGCGGTTTCGCCTACCTACATGCATGTCGGTTATCGCGGTAAAGAGTAACTAACAAAACTTGTACCAACACAACAAAAAGCGTAATAAGAAAGGAAGAATCAATTTCGAATAAAAATCGATAAAGCTTGTGCATGGTTGTTATTACTACGCACTTAAGTTGGCGCCATTTCTCAAATGCCAATTCTATTTTAAAGATGCTTGCATACAAAAGCAAGTTCCTTCCATATTTAGAAGTTAGAATCGAGTTATTACGATGTGAAATATCATGGACATCTATTGAAATGTTAAGAAAATGAGGGAAATCTGCGACTGGCGATAATGATAGCTAATGTTCCATGGAGCAATCTTCATGGGACTAAGTTACTGATGATGAATGATGATGATGATTGACACGTATATTTGGGCTAAAAGGAAGACGCCCTTTATAGATAGGTATAATAAAAAATATTATTATTGAGTTCATACTTCCATATTATCCATACTCATTAATATTATAAATTCGAAAGTAACTCTGTTTGTTACTCTTTCACGGCTGAACCAATGAACCGATTTCGATGACTTTCGGTATAGGGATAGATTGAACCTTGGTGAACGATAGGAACATACACGCGGGTGGAATACTATGTTTGCCAAAACTACTATGTTACTTGTATTATTGTACTATGTTTGGCAAAAGCTTGTAAAACTATGTTTGCCAAAATATGAGTATTACATATACCTTTGCCTATCTCAACACTCGACGACATACTCTAATTAAAATATTTTAATTTTGTACCAGTTTGTCGGGTCAAGCCGACAACGCCTCTCGTAGAATGTATTCAAGTTCTTGGCCGTTTACGAGCGCTTGATTATATAACTAAAAAAAAAACTTGTTGAATTAATATATTCTGTTGTTCATAATAATTTGTGTTACGGCAGAGTGTAGACGCTTCAATGAAATAGTGAACTTGAACATGACATTGACCAGTTTGCTTTGTATCGATTACCTTTGTTGGGTGTCTTTATTATACTCGTAATCTAAAAATATCTCTGGTAATCTGATTATAGATTCCATCTATACTACAATAATATTATAAAGTTAAAGAGTTTGTTTGTTTGGTTGAACGCGCTATTCCGTACGTATATAACGTACCAACTTTTCAGATTTCAATAGTTATTAGATAACCCAGTTATCGAGGAAGGCTATAGGCTATATAATCACGCTGTGATCAAAAGGAGCGGATTATCAATAAAATATGTAGCATACGACCTTCAAACCTTCAAGAAAAGAGCGTATTCCTACTTAAAAGGCCGGCAACGCCGCACCTGTGACGCACCGGTGGTAATCGCTTACCATCAGGTGATACGTCGGCGCTTTTGCCCCCTATTCAATAAAAAAATCTTATGAAGCACGATGTTAGGCTAATAACTGTTATAATAATAATTTATATTTAAACCTGTACTCTAAAGGCTATTGCAGAACAAAACAACAGTTAAGTAAATCGAACGAAACGTCCAACGTAACGTAAGTTATTATTTGCTTGTCTATTAGTACAATGCATTGTTTTGTTATAACAATCTTCATTACACATTTTGTGGTAGAGGTTTTGATTCGATTACGGTTAATATTCAAAACAATCCTAAATCCAATTTTAGGCTGTAATATTATCATGGACCTTAACGCCAGCTAAATCGATGCTTTTTTTACACGAAACGTTCGTGTACGACCACAACTTTGATTAAAATTAAAAAAAATATGGAATAATGGAACAATTTTTAGGAAGTACGTCAAGCCAGTTTGACCATGATAGGTAGGGCTAAAACTTTGTTGTTGTTTCATAGCATTCTCGACTAGCTGACCCACGCAACCTCGTATGCGTCTTCTATTGCCTGTAGCGTGAACGAATACCTACCATAAACAAGTAAAAACCCTACTGCGTCAATATCTGCCACCTTCAGTAAATTCAGGTCTTTTTTTTTTTTGACGTTCCCAGTGTCACTCTCACGACTAAGATGAATCTATTGACACCACTCACATAAAAATACGACAAGCCGTTTAGGCTCTAGGGTGTGTCAAAGAAATATACATACATACACTCGAAAAACATAACCCTCCTTTCAGTCGGGTAAAAAGGCTAAAGTGAGCCTACCTCAACAGACAGACATACGCTCTGCCGGACTTTTAGTAGAAACCTTTAAAGCGGAACAGTTCTTTCCTTACATTACTTACATTTTTGTGAAACTAAACTTAGGTATACGCAGCGCATGCGATGAGAGCTTTCAAGAGAAGTAGCGTGATGATAAATAGTCTATAACCTTCCTCGATAACGAGGCTATCTAACACTGAAAGAATTTTAGTAGTTCCTGAGATTGGTGCGTTTAACCAAACAAACGTTGGCTGGAAAGCGATTATGTACATATATCGCATTGTGACATAAATTTTAATCTTAATGATGCAGTGCTGCAAGCCTTAATAATACTTTACTACGGGAATACCATTCGGTTAGCTGTTAAAAATTTACATACCTACAATAGTTATATAATAAATCTCGTTTTCCCCAGTTGTTTCATTAGTCATATCAGACAGCAAGTCATGTTGAAATTACCATCCGTCACTGGGATTTTGATTCAAGTGAAGTTTACTAATACAACTGGTATCAAACTCTCTAATAGTTTACCTTATTATATAAGTTATTATTCATTTCTAAAATTTGATACAAATGTTAAAACTTTAATAGAGGGAAATCTGTAATGTACAATTGTATTGTAGGTCAAAACTCACAACAGTATCCGAAGGACGCGTAGAAAGTAGGTCGCTCCAAGGCTTAATATTTGGGTCAGGGATATTAGGACCCAAAAACATCTAAATATTTTCGATGTTTACCCGAATTAAAAAACGGCTAAGGAATCTTTAGCCGTTTAAGGAATCGGCTTTAATCAGATTGAATGTTGAGCTCTTAGACTTTTGAAGAGTGCACATTCTGTGATGTGACAACTATTCCTTTTCTTATTTCGTTTACCGATAATCGCATTCTTTTCAGCCGAAATTCGCAGTTGTTTGTGTTTATGAGCTGGGTAACCAGATAACTGCTATGTCGCTCAAGGCGTTGTTTTTAGGACACAGAGTAATTCTCTATGTCCTCCTTGATTGTCGAGATCTCCAGATACTCATGCACCTCCGTATTTCGAGTGAACCATGACGCATTTATCAAAATCTTTAGCACTTTGTTTTGAAATCGCTGGAGAATTTCAATATTTGAGTAACTCGCTGATTCCCAGAGCTGTAAACTATAAGTCCAAATCGGTTTCATAATACACTTATAGATAAGACCTTTATTTTCCAAGCTTAGCGTAGACTGTCTGCCTAGCAGCCCATATTTGTCTCCAAATTGTTTGTTTGCCTGTTCTCTTTTAGCCTTTATATAGACTCGCCAAGTGAGTCTCCTATCTAGGTGCAAGCTTAAGTATTTAACTGTCGTGTCTGTTGGCAAGACATCACCGTCCAGTGTCATTAATCTTGAATGACAGATTTTAAACAAAAGAGAGAGCTGCAGTTTGTAACTTGATGATTTTGATTAAACACTAAGATGTACGTCAGTACGTCGTAAATATATTTTCTCTTTAAATTTGCGTTAACTTTTCTGTCACTACCAGTACTATAAATAATGTTTTATTCTTATATGATTGTTTTAGATGTTGTACAAACAACATAGGAACGCATCGGGCTTTAGCAGCCATACTAGCAAAGAGTTCGGCCGTTGAAACGTCGCTGCTGTGCAGGGATTACCATGATGTCACCGGTAATATCCTCTGCCCTAATGTTTTGCGAGGCATTGACCATTTACGAGATCCGCGGCTCAACAAGGTAAGGATGAATAACAATAAGATCTCGGTAGATAATCTTAAAACTAAGCTTTAGAAAATGAAGTTAATCGAAATTAAGGCGATTATACAGCGACTAGTTGTTGCCCGCGGCTCCGCCCGCGTATATGTCGGTTATCGCGGCAAATAGTAGCCTATGTGTTATTCTGATGTATAAGCTATATTACTGCAAAGTTTCATCCAAAGCCGTTCAGTAGTTTTTGCGTGAAAGAGTAACAAACATCCATCCATCCTTACAAACTTTCGCATTTATAATATTAGTAGGATTACGTGATGTTGCAATGTAATAGAGTATACTCGTAATAGATTTCTAAGATAATGTAGGGATTTCTAAGATAGTAAAGCCACGACAGGGGCGGTACTACCCTCGCACAGAAAATTAACGTAAAAAGACAGCGTCCGTGCTATCGTGTTTCGTTTGTGAGTGCGAAACCGGAGGCCCAATGATGCAGGAGCATCACTAGGCCGCCATGGTGTGGGTCAACATGCTGCATTGTTGCATTGTTTGCATTCGCAATGAGTATGTTGACCACCACTCTTGAATTCTGCTTATGCTTTCGATCAGGCAGAGTAGTCATTTTTCAAGGCCTTACATAGAAAAACAAAGTATGATAACAAGAACAGAAAATAGTAAGATAATACAAAAATGTTTCGATAATATAATCATGTGATTTGTAATTCCTTTATCGACTTTTTAAAAATAAAGCTCTTTAGTTTTTATTGGAAAGAATCTTTATTCATCATTACCGTGCCGTGGCATAATAACAACACGGAGTTTAAATTAGAATTTATATCTCCTTCTGAAAACTACCTATACATGATACTTTTGCCAATACGCTATCGCGTCATTCATACCATACTTTAACCAAATACAAAGATATTTTTGGCATCGATCCTCGCAAATTTACATCATTATATACCAATGATATTTATGAATGATTCAACGTACACCACGCAGTTTGGGTCTGACCTGGATTCGAACTGCTCTGAGATAAATCATCTTTTAATCCTTTCCCACATTATATTTCAGTATTTGTCAGTTAGATGTTCGAAATGTTATACATATATTACTAGCTGACATATTTCTTCTATACAAACCTTGTCCTAACAATAACAAACTTATAGAAAAAAGAATTATCCAATTTGGTGCAGTCGATCGGAAGTTATGCGCGTACAAACATTTCGGCGATTCATTTTTATTTATATAGATTGATACCTATACTCTAACAGCAAGGTATTAGTATCCCAATGGGTAGACTGTCACACAATTGTAATGTTTTAACTGATCATTCGTCATATATTCTAATCTATCAATAATTCATTTTAAGGACACAATAAATTTCGGTTGTGTAATCTTGTATTGTCCCTTGTAAAACCTTAGTTTTATAATGTGAAAACAGTTTTAATTGGGTATTCGACACCTATGAACATTGTAATTTTTATATACATAGTAACACATTTTTTCTAACTCTCTGTTTGTTATTTGTTTGTTTAAGGGTCTCGCTTTTACTTTAGAAGAGCGCCAGGCGCTTGGCATTCACGGACTATTGGCAGCCAAGTTCAAAAGTCAAGAGGAACAACTGGAAATTTGTAGAATATCCATTGACAGATACGAAGACAATTTGAACAAATACCTCTACCTCGTCGAGTTACAGGTGACTAAACATGATAAAGGTACCATTGATTCAATGAATCTATTTATAGATGGGTTTTCGGTTTCTGGGTCTATAGATTTTTGTGAGTTTTAAGTAATTGGGGATAATAGGGAATTGTGTTAAGGAAATCTGCATGTATTACTGGATTTTAAAGAGACGCTAATTTTAATAGGTAGGTAATTGGAATAATTTAACCTCTGGTTTGAAGAACAATGTGAATGTGGTTGTAATACTTGTTTGATGGAGTTAAACGGTTAATTGGGCATTTTAATAACTAGTGGTGTGTGTTCAGTTACTGAAATACTTGGATGAGGGAAATGTGTGCAATTGGCGTAACACGGCCGTATTATGGTTATTTGTGAACAAACGGGTTATATGGCTCACATGCCATTTATTGAGTAATCCGAGTCCATTACTTATAATTATGTAGTTGGCACGGGCACGACCATTAAAGACTCCGCTCCGTTTAAGACTGACTTTTAATTCATTACCGTGATGGTTACACAACACAACGTAGATATCTAGTTTTTGTTTAAGGTTTCATTATTTATTTAGCTTTAATCTTAAAAGGAATGATGTACTGTGTTAAAAAAAACTTGTGCGTCTCGGGACGCCCGACAAAAGTGATGATTTAAACTAATCTAAGTTGAACTACGTACGAAATACGACTAGCGATGTGGTTTAGAGTAAGACAGGAGGAGCCTGCCTACCGTTGCCGTATGCGTGAGAGAAAGGGAAGCCAGAAAAACTGGCGCTGTAACGCGTTACGTAACGAAGCGGCTTACCCTCCCATAAGAAGTTATCGCTTCAAAAAACAGTGTTTTAGTTTTCGAAATTTTAAGAAATTAATGGGTCATTGTGTGTACAAACAATATGTAGGTAAGTATCATGCGAATATTCGCAAATTGCCTAAAAATCGGAAATGTTAAAAATACTTTACTTCTACTTGTAGGTACAAGACATAGACCAATCCCCATCAAAATTCTTAGGCCAGAACTTTATACAAAGTAGTTCAAACATAAATCGATGGCGCCAAATTTGAACTTTAATTATTTACAGTGATTTTGACTTATTGCAGGATAGAAATGAGAAGTTGTTCTTCAGACTGCTTGCTGAGAACATTGAGAAATTTTTGCCAATTGTGTACACTCCCACTGTTGGATTGGCGTGCCAGAGATTTGGTCTCATCTACAGAAGACCCAGAGGTCTTTTTATCACGATCAACGATAAAGGACACATATTTAACATTTTGAAGAATTGGTGAGTAGTGTTTTTTACCTTATAGTATTTTTATAAGAGTTCAATTATTATTTGACTCCATGGATGGTGTAGTGGTTGAAGCGGTCGCCACGCCGTTTTCTACTGAGCTTGAATGTAGTGGTTTTAAATCTCACATGAGATAAAACTTTGTGCGATCCACAAATTATTGTTCTGAGTCAGGATGTTCAGCATATTTTTTAGTGTACATGTTGTTTTTTTTAAATGAAATACGAATAAACATTTAATTACGTCTTTTATTTTCATCATCTCATTTTGTCTAATTTTAACTTGATTCTTTTAATTCGCTTGATTGTTAGAGTTCGCTAGTTTGTAGACTATTGTGATATAATTTGAAATTATTATAAATAATTACTAAATTTTTAATGTATTTTCATTTTTTTTTTAAATTCTCCACTTTGAATCATATTAAATAGCAAGACTGTATTCACCTGTGACTAGTCAGACAAGTGACAGGAGACCTCACTCACTACACTGATAAAATTGTAATAGTAACGTTGTGACTGTTGGTGATTTTATACTCAAAATAAATAAATGAATATATTAATTCATACAACGGCGTAAACTGACAAATCATACTTTGTGGGTGTACGCCGCAGGCAGGCAATAAGCCGCACGTGCGGCAGCAGGCGGCGCAGTCAAAGCGACCGTATGCAATAATACCGTATATAATAATGAACTATACACCTATTATATACACTAGCCGTCAAATCATTGAAACTGATTACCGCCTAAGTTCTCTCATGTTGGTAATAATCTATACAAATGAATAAAATTGGAGTGTCTGTTTGTAATATTAAAATAACTGGTTTTTACTTAATGCATATGTATGTATACACGATACATATACCAAAAATGTAGTTAAAAAAATTTTCGTCTGTCTGTCTGTCTATCTGTCTGTCTGTTTGTTTGTTCCGGGTAATCTCTGGAACGGCTGGACGGATTTTGACCGGACTTTCACTGGCAGGTAGCTGATGACCCGGGGAGTAACTTAGGCTACTTTTTTTAGACTAACTTTGTCCCACGGCGTTACTCGCGGTACAACAATAACCGCGGGTAACACCGCGGGGTTCAGCTAGTTCAAAATAAAGTGCTGCGCAGCACAATTTTGAAGAAAAGGAAAACTGGATACTAAATCTATAACATCCCGGCGTGGCATAGAAGGCCAAAACATATTTGCTAAGTCCTCCTATGTCTAGCAGAGGTCTGTTAATGTTGATGAACTAATACAACCGTCTGTTACTATTAACCAGTATTAGAGCCCCCGCAGACTACAAACTTTTTAATCGGCCGATCGCACTCCCACACATCTCTCATTGATAAAAAAACCATCCAAACTATTGGCCGATTATAAAGGTTGTAGTCTGCGGGGCTCTATAATGTATTTATTTAACATAATCATTTTAAAATGTATTAATTAAATGTACAATATCAAATGTTGCGATTTTTCTTATATGTATGTACTGGATAATACACAGCTGTGGTAGAGTTATTTACGTATATGTATAATTAGTTTTACGGAAACTGCCCATCATGCGCTAATTTATTAACTTTTCACAATAAATTAGGTCATTGTCACTATTTATACAACCACATTAAGTTATCTACCTAAACAGATGAAATGAACAGAAATAGAGATTGATTAATACTTTGAGGTAAATTTACAAAATAGAAATATCGTCAACGCAAATAATTCGGTAGGATATCGGAACAGATATCGATAATTTGTAGTAACGTACATACTAATCACTGATTAGTATGTACGTCACTACAAATTAGTAATCAGGTTACCAGATAAATGTTTTTTTTTTGAATATCTTTGCACGATATCAAAAAAAAGAATTACTGACCTTGGTTTTAAGATCAGAAGTCAGCGTCATAACTAGATGATAAGAAAAAAATAGATATATTTAATACGCTTAACAGAAATTCTCAGAAACAATACTCACTTGTACTTTAATTCCATTATTTAATTAAAATTTACCATAACTATTTTGCCCTTTGGCATTATCACAGGTTGCAAATTGTTTTTATATCATTTACCTACATCCAAAACCTAACAACTGTAGATACAGAGGTTAGGTTTTGTTATTTCTACAATGTATTTTAAAAAGTTCCACCAAGTGCCGACAATCGAGAATATACATTATGCTTGTGGTGACTTCCACATACATTGGAAACAAAGAGGTACTACAGTGTCATCTACCGAAGACCCACCAAACAACCGAAGATATACAGAACTACGGAGTAACTAATCCTGTATCGCGATATAGAGATTCTCGCGCCGATTTGCTTACAAACAATTTCCCAACATTATGTCGTTGGCCTCTAGGCATGATCACCTTGCCTGATTAGAGGATCCTCTCTTTGTGTTGGAGGAACATAACACTTGTTCCCCTACATGCTCAACAGAACAGAGTATTTCACCAAAGTATTTCATCATTGGTTTTTATTTGTTAGTCACAAGTTCAATTATTCCTATAGTTACTTTGCGTCACATTGTCGAAGACTAAATGCCTCATCAGTATTGTTACATACTCTTATGTAGGTTCTCTTGTATCTATAAACACTACCTACTGTGATTTCTTAATATTTGAAATTATTTTCCAATCTCGATTTATAGTAAAACCCAAACCATCTTATATGCTTGTTTAAAGATACTTTTTATTTTATTTATTAGTTTAACTAGCTTTCAACCACGGCTTGTAACGCATGTATGTTGGTTATCGCGCTAAAGAGTAGCCTTATTTTGAGCCTTGTGGTAAGACATACACCTATCTCAAGAAGTAAAGAATCTATATGCCAAATTTAATTTAAATCGGTGCATGGGGCTTATGCATACTGAAAGTGTGCTCTTTCCTCCACTGATGGTCGAGGGTGTACATGGGCGGCGGTAATCGCTTACCATCAGGCGATACGTCTGCCCGTTTGCACCCTATATCATAAAAAAAGTGTAACCGCCAGACATATAGGATTATTTAATTAATAATATTATAATGGAATATCCATGTAGTGTGAAGTGTACAAAAAATAATAAACTCATTGCATACGAAAGTTCTGTATCACAAAATGTATCTGAAACAAATGTGTACCACTTTGTTCTTAACTTACGATTTTATTTGATAGTTATATTAAATCATTGAAACACTTCAAATCATTTCTGTTTATGTTACGATGTAGTTCAAAGCGGTATTGCTATACTTTAGAATCGTAAACACTTCTGACGATCAATGAACGTAAGATGCTCGTGTTATACAAGTGTTTGGTTGCCCCGTCTAGGAGTTCCAGTATACGTATATAAAGCTATAGACAGCAGCTTATCTATACAACTTTCAAAGTATGAGTCATTCAAAGATATATGAGTTTATTCACTTATGTGTGATGCGTAAATACTATAGAGACGGGGAATAAGTTTTAGTTTAGACGATTTTCGTTGTCCTGCCGAGACTATGTTAGGCACAGCGATCACACTTATATAGAGGCTATGTCCATCAGTGGAATGTTAAAGGCTACTAGTACGAGACTTTCACAACTTGTTATGCTAGAGGTTTTATTTTTGGTATACAGACTTTTCGAAAGAAGAAAGAAGACGTACAAGAAGTACACCCCAAATGAAAGCTAAAAAAATACTGCCGTATGCAACTTACAAAAGAAAAGAAATCCTACCAAAACCATTGTCATGTAAAATGTTGCCAAGACGACTGTGTCTACCCTGTGAAAAAGATATCAGATCGGCATGTAGAGCATACTATGCATTTTTACTGAGATGCAGAGTTTGTGAAGTAAGGATTGGTAGAGTTAGGGCGTGTAGATTCAGAAGCTTGGCTCTACATGAGATCTGATATCTTGTTCATAGGGTAAGCCATATGCAGTCGTCTTGGCAACATTTTACATGAAAATGTTTTTGGTGGGACGTACATTATATACAAAGCGTTCGACTTGTTCGTTAGTAGTTTTGCGGTGTTGCATAAAAAGAACAATTAACACTCTAACTATAATAAGTTTAATAATATTTTTGCACGTGTTCTATATTTCTTCTGTAGAACAATACAATAAATAAAATATGTACTAAATTGGAAACTTACACGTTCCAAGATGTACTTACGTATAATTATGTAGCAACTTGTTAGGGAATTAGCGCAATCATAGATTGTGACCATTATCGATGTCTTTTGATGAAATATCAGAAAATCGAAGATATATAGATTTGACTGCCTCGTTGGTCTAGCGGTTGACGTGTGCGACTGCTGATGGTGAGGTCTCGGGTACGATTCCCGAGTCGGATCAAATGTTTGTATGATCTACAAATATTTGTTTCGGAGTTTGGGTGTTTTCTATGTATAATATGTATGTATTTACAAAAAAAAGTGTATATGTATTTGTATCATTTGTCTAATACCCATAACACAAACTCTGCTTAGCTTGGGACTAGATGGCGTTGTGTGATAGATGTCCGAAATATTTATTATTTATTATTATTATTATATAATGATACTATAATAATAAGAAAACTACCACAGAATTTGTTCCCCATTTTAACTTTTTTCATTTCATGTCACAAATCTGTTTTTAGGGTCGAACCAGATGTGCGCGCTATAGTCTTCACCGATGGCGAACGGATCTTAGGTCTAGGTGATCTTGGGGCTTATGGTATGGGAATTCCTGTTGGAAAACTCTCGTTGTACACTGCATTAGCAGGCATTAAACCACACCAGTGTCTACCGATCACTTTGGACGTGGGGACTGACAACCAGGTAGGTGGTATTTCATTGTCTTAGTAAGTTAGGGATCAGGCAGATACTGATAACATATTGACAAAAGAGCTTTGAACTGCGAGTCCTGGGTCTTTTTCTCTGTAAGAGAAAAATAAGTGACCACCGCAGAGTTCGTCTCAATTCAAGATGCTGTTAAAAGCCTTGCCACCTTCAAGTAAACTGTAATAGAAAATACGTATTTATAGACTTATTAAGTATATTACTAAGCGCAGAATAAGGGACGCATTGTTTTGCCGTAAAACCCAAGTCCATTTTTTTTAATGTTTACCTACTATTTAATCAAATTACAAGTATGTAGACATTGTAGACAACTTGCAAAGTACGAAATGTATGTAGGTATATACTAATATATATAAATACATTATGACACAGAATATTTACGTTTTAAAACAATAAGGTACAATTTTCAGGATCTCCTTGAAGACCCGCTGTATATTGGCCTGAGACAGAGGCGCACTCGAGGAAAAGAATATGACGAGTTCATTGACGAGTTTATGGAAGCGTGTGTACAGAGATATGGACAGAACACTCTTTTACAGGTGAGATAATGGTCTATCTGGACATCGACATTCCCTTTTATAACCAACTTAAAAAATGAGGAGGTTTCTCAATTCGACCGTATATATTTTTTAACCGACTTCAAAAAAACGAGGAGTATTCTCAATTCGACCGTGTATATTTTTTCTTTTTTTTATGTGTGTTCGCGGATAACTTCGTCGTTTATGAACCGATTTTGATGATTCTTTTTTTAATGGAAAGGAGGTATCCCAATGGTGGTACCATGATAAGAACACTAAAGAAATCGGTTTTATTTTTGTTAAAATATTTACTTGATTTTTTTAATGTGTTTTCGCGGATAACTTTGTCGTTTATGAACCGATTTTGATTATTCTTTTTTTAATGGAAATAAGATGACCCAACGTTGGTACCATGATAAGGACATTAATATCTGATGATGGCATCCAAGAGAAATCGAGTCGAACCTTAAAGTCGGTTTTATTTTTATTAAAATTGTACTTGTTATCTCATATGCCCTTAGAATTAGTGAGTCAAATAGTTAGGAATAAAATACTTAGTAACATTGATATCGTTGGCCTCATTCCTGCCTTAGCAGGGATTGGAGTTCGATTTTAGATAAAACAACAAATCAACTTTGGGTTGAGTTTAACAACAACTCGTTCTTATATATGCCACTTCCTTGTATCTTTTATATTTATGTGTTTAGTGTGTACAATAAAGAATAAATAAACACTAAATAGTAACTTTTACACGGGAAGCATGATAAGATGATTGATAGAAATCCACATAAATCACGTAAGATTGATAAGTGCATCTGTTCTTCGAAATTGACTCATTTCATTCTTTTATGTCACAGAGATACGTGCATTGGTTACATTATTGTGAATCACACATTGCGTCACGTAATTCTCAGGCACACAACTTTGTGCAGATAAAACATCTATCATTCATCATCTATACTAATACATATTACGAGTATAATGCTGTAGAATTTGTTTGTTTGGCTGAACGTGCTAATCACAGGAACTACCTAATACTTCCTAATTCTTTCACTGTTAGATAGCCTAGTTCTCGAAAAAGTAAATATACTATATAAATATCATCACGCTACGGAGCAACAGGAGCAGATCATGAAAAAATATTTCTTTGTGATTTTGCATTTCATGCGCTGCGTAAACGGTTAAAGTTTTACAAAAAGAACGTATTAAAAATTGTTCTCCTTCCTAAAAAAAAATCCTCCATAGTCTATCTTTTAAGATTGGCTTACAAAAACCTTTTTATGGTAAACTTTGTTTACGCGTTAAAATATCACGCTACCGGTAATAGCAGAACCATACGAGATTGCGTGGGTCAGCTATCACACTTAAAATTATAAAGTCGAAAGTTTGTGTGTATATTTGTATGTACTCTTGCACGCAAAAACTACTAAACGGAGTTGGATGAAAATTTACAGTAATATAGCATCAGAATAACACATAGGGTCCTATTTGCCGCGATAACCGACATACACGCGGGTGGAGCCGCGTGCAACAGCTAGTAGTTTATAAAAGTTCTGAAATCTGAAAACGAGCTTTATATTGGGGGGTTATTTTCCCTTAACTTTAATTTAAAGGTCTCTAATCTCTTAAGACACTAGTTCTTAGTAAGATGCTCGATACGATACATGGAAATAATACATCTTTAATTTTTCCATCTTTTTAATTCAAACGTACATCTTAATTTTGCGAAATCTCTGATAACGTTTAGACATGTTTGTAGTGTGATTGGTTATCATATGAAAACTTTTTGAATACAGACAAAACAAAATATAATTGACTTCAATGAATGCGACTGGCCTCATTGGCGCAGTGGTAGCGTAAGCGACTGCTGTGCATGAAATCCCGGGTTCGATTCTCGGGTCAAACCAAATGTTTGTATGGACAGCAAATAAATAAATATTTTGAACATCTAAAATTTGTTTCAGAGTTTGGGTGTTTTCTATGTATAATGTGTATGTATTTACAAAAAAAAAATTTATGTATCCTATCAGTCAATCTAGCTTTGATAGTACGAACTCTGCATAGTTTGAAGCTAGATGACGTGAATGACGAAAAAATGAATCTTATGATAGGAATTTACTAACATTTACAAGCTTAGGTTCATAAAAAGGAAAACTAATGACGTACTATGTTTCTATGAAGTCAAACACACTACATAAAAGGTTCAGAAAATGCTTTTATCCTATTTCGTATTTGGGATTAATATCTCGAAGTGCGGCAAATACTAATACAGGTATTAAACATAACTCGATGATAAGTACCTTTTAGAGATAAAACCTAAAGCGTGCATTACACTCTTGAGAATAAAGGTCCTGATTGTAGGTGTAGTAAAAGCGTAAAGCAAATGTTTATAGACTTTTTGATTCAAAGATTTGCAGAATCCTATATTCATATTACGCCATTGCCACAAAATGTTGTCATATGATTTGACACTTTTTGCTTTAGAAGTTTTAAAAAAAGTTTAATATTTTATCAGCTTTGCCAGATTTTTTATAGTCAAATCGGGATTTGGAGACTTTTTTTACTGAAAAAAATCGGCATTTTTTTCGTCGAAAGCGGGACAAAGCAAAGAAACGTTTACGACACATGAGTAAGAGTGACCAAAAGCTCATTCGCATTATTTTTGTTTTCCTGCTACATCATTCCTAATTCGTGAAAGAACTAGTGCCATTTCCTATTTGTAATGCAATAGTGGATTTTTTATCTTTTTAATGCCTGCCAATTTTACTTCGATAAAGTCGATGAAGCACTACGACAGCTAACTAACTAACTTCACTTGAAGTGTCCGGCCAGTTATCCCCAAAAGCGGGAAAAAACCAGTCCCGCGCGAGACACTACAATTTTGATTTTAATTACGGGACGTCCCAAAAAAATTTGGACGTCTGGCAATCATATGCCAGGTTGCCAGATGGCCAGGAAATCCGGGATTGTCCCGGAATTTTGCGACTTGTCCCGTGTCTAGTAATTAGACCTTATAGTCCCGGATGCCCGAAAACCTACAAGCTTTCTAACAACATAAACTAACAATGATAGTATTTAGCCAATGAAATAAACGACCAGACACCTCTGTCACTTTTTTAGAATTGTACCGAATTTGATAAGCTTCTATCTGGCAACCCTATGAAACGCTGATTGAATATAATTTTATATTTAGATTATTAGTCTGTACATCCTCTGCAATCTTAATAGGGCTACGGTCTGGACTATTCAGAAGGTGAAATGCAATGAATAGTTATGGCGGTTTAAGCAAAGGGGAGATAGTTTAGGAGTATTTTTTTCCATACCAACAGTTACAAAAACCCTTTTCATATCATGAACTAGATAAGTACACTAAGCGTTCTTAGTAAATTGCTTGAAAATTCTTGAAAGTGTGTGTAAGTATACTTTACTGTCGAGAAGATACATACGTATAACAATACGGACATAAATATTTATTCCTTAAGGTTTTGCTTAAAAAAAATCTAATTGTCTCTATAGTATTGACTTTGTTGGTTTGAAAATAAAGTAAGTAAAAGAAGAGGTATTGAACATTTCATATAATAGACAATCTATTTAAAGCCAGTTTGTCATGAAACCTCTACAAATTGATAGTCGATCAATATACAAATAGTTATTATTACTTAGACATTTAGCATTTATACTGTAATATCCAATTATTATGTCCACATGAGATTTTTTGTATCGTATGACGTCAATTGTGGGCGGAAGCCGTTTTCTCTCAGTGGGAAAACAGCAAAGTTTCTCAGCTAGTAAGTACAGTTTATAAGTGTGTGTGAAATTGTAAATTTTTTGTTTTGTTATGTGTACGTTCGTAGTGACAGGCGATTGTTTTTTAAGTGAGTCTAAAATGTGTTTGTGTGAAAATTTCGACTGTTTTGTATCGGGAAAAGACGCTACTATAACTGCTCCCTTCCTATGTGTTGCTCTATAATTCGAATCATACTCACGACCTCTGGCTCAGCATTCAGAATCAATATCAGGCCAACAGATCCGTTAAATGATTATGAGAATTCATGGCAGTTTAAAGAATATTCGATAATCGTTTCCTATTCATGTTGCAGTATACCTTTGCTAAGACGAGTGCGTAACTCGACACTTTCGAATCATTCTATTGCTAGTTTCGTAAATCGTTATCAATGCTCCCAGCGTGACCAGTATGTCTTCCTGAAGATCGTTGTCTGGATAGCCAGAACAATATTTAATACATACGTCTTAAAACACAACAAAAATCTCAAAGTTAAAGTGATGGACAATTACATAACTATACCTATTTAGTTATGTATTACTTTTATCTTATCGCTCCATGTATTTGTGATCTCGCACTTATTTATTACAAAGCCATTGATAAGAGCGATAACAGTCTTATGTAAAATTCGGTGGTTCTTGTTGTTAAAACGGATCAAGATTAATTGTAATCTTTTGAATTGATTGTTAATAATGTTAATTCTAATTCGTTCGTGCCGCTATTTATGTAATCCAACGTATTGATAAGGTGATCTGAATGATTGTGAAGGTGGCACTTAGTACTATGTATAAAATAGATAACTAACTAATTGTATAATATGCAAGTATTACACATACAAACCTTCCTCTTGAATCACTTTATCTATTTCTAATAAGTGCATTAGTATCCGTTGAATATTTTTAAAGATCTAAGCGAACAGACAGCGGAAGCGACTTCATTTTATACCATGTAAAGATGTAAAGAAGTAACTCTGGTAAGACTAAAGCCGATTTCCGACAACACTCCCACAACGTCATTATGAATAGTATTATTTTTAATCAATATTCAAATGTCTCTGTTGATAGTGTACATAACTTGTTAAAATCGTAATGGTTTTCAGTAGATGTTGTTAGGTGATAATCTTTTCACGGCTTTATTTTTTATCTCAAATAAAACACATTATATTTTATTGTTATTTAAAAGTTGAATAATTTCTTGGCCATTGTTGACTTTAACATAATTATATTTAAAAGCAAGGGTAATAGCTTTGGCAGTCTGTCTGTTAACAGGTTCCACCAAAGCGCCTAAACTACTGAACCGATTTTAATCAATGAGGTGTGAATAGATTTGTAATATATGGCCCGTGTGACATAGGATATATCAATTTTATTAAAAGTTTTTACGTATTCAGGTTATAGATATAAACTTTTTAGTTTGTGCCAGTTTGCGATACGCAGTTCTGTATTTTCTGTTTACATAAATAAAGTGTTGAAATATTATGAAATTATTGCTATTATGATATGTTATCTGGCATTATGATATCTACAACGATCAAAAATACAAATAATACCTACTTCCTGCATAGAAACGAGGTGAATTATAGGGAAAATAAAGATAAATTATGACTATGACTGTACATTAGATTAATCGGCATTAATTCTCACGATTTTAGCTTCTATGGTTTATTATGGCTATAAAAATTGTACGTACATAGGTATGTACGTAATATAAATACATACTATACTTATGTGTATTAATCGAGAGCTCGCAATAGGCCGTTATCGGTTATTTCTGAATTGAGTTTTGATAATTACTGATACAAATGTACGCTAAGCTAGGTATAAATAAGTCATATAGAGTTATCTTGTGATATAGATGTCTGGTTAGTACCTAACTAGTACATAACAAATTTTTAAAACAGTTTTTATTTAGTGAGTTCTTATGCATTTTAATGTTATCGATTTGCTTAATTACATTGCTGTAAATCAGCTATTAGGCAATGAAACATTGTACTATCCGGTGTTTTAAACAATACCTAAACGTAGGTAATGTGTGGAATATAATTAATTTATATATAATTTATACCTTGCCTGTGAATTCCAATATTCAATACGCAGACAGTAATATGCAATGTGCGGGAAAAGTTCAAAAACAATCCACTCTATCTCACTTAAGCCAATGATTCAACAGCAACAGACGGGATCTGGATAATTGTCACTGTTTTACCCTTTATTTTTTTCCGTGCGGAAATACCCGTAGATATCACCTCCTGGTGTCATGTCAGACTCTAAACTACTATTTACTATTAAGCTTCTATCTTTAATGTGAAATAAAAGAACCACTAAAACCAAACAGAATGGGGCTTAGGTCGCGGTCGTCATAAGCGTCATGTCCATAAGGAGGCCCAATGATGCAGAAGCATCACTAGGCCACCATGATGTGGGTCACCATACTGCATTGTTGCATTGTCTGCATTAACAATGAGTATGGTGACCACCATTCTTAGATTCTGCTTATGCTTTCCATCAGGCGGAGTAGAGTTTGGCAGGGCCAAATATATAAAAAAAGAAGTTGATTTACATACAAACATACATAGACTGCCAAAACCAAAACTATCACCCTTGCTTTTGGCTTTGCCGCAGTCGGGTAAATAACATTTCCAGTTGTAGATCCCTTAGCAGTATTTCTCTCTTAAACCGTGAGAAGTAAATTAAATAATATAACAGATATTAGTAGGTTCAGTGTTGAAATCTAAGTTTATATTACCGTTTATATGACGTCAATGAATTGATAACAAGAGATTCAAAGTGTCTTTTTATAGAAATGATAGTACCTACTATGCGATTACGAGTATTTAAGTAGCAATTTCAATTCTATATTTTTTTAGGGTTCCAAATCCAATCCTAACTGAGAAAGAAATATTTTTAAATAAATAAATTTATTCTATCTATATATATGTATATCCATGAAGAAAAACATTACCTTATTAAGATATCACAAAAATGTTGTTAATTGTTTTTAAATTATTATTATTCTACATTGCAAACCAAAAAAGTCATAACTGTTAAACAATGGGACCTGGTCAATATTGTCTTTTGCTGCCTTGTTCCTTGTTAACAGCATACAAATCGTCAGTTTCAGATAATAATCTCTATTGCCTTGTAATTTTGTTAGGTACATGGTTGATTTTGATAATGCAATAATTTAAAAACAAATACCAACAATAAATTTTGTTTCTACACAAGTACAATTTTAACAAAAATTAAACCGACTTCAAGGTTCGACTCGATTTCTATTGGATGCCATCATCAGATATTTATTTTTAATGTCCTTATCATGGTACCACCGTTGGGACATCTCATCAAGAATCATCAAAATCGGTCCATGAACGACGAAGTTATCCCCGAACAAACATAAAAAATTTTTTTTTTATATATATATATATAAATATATATATACGGTCGAATTGAGAAACCTCCTCCTTTTTTGAAGTCGGTTAAAAAGAACAAAAACTCTAATAATAAGATGAGCGTCATTAATACCTTTTCGAGTGAGCATGAATGGCGCTTGTTTACACCCAGAGATATTTAAAACGCTCATATACATATATTATATACCTACACGACAATCTCTACTTGACGTACGAATGAGCCCTGCCAAATGTGTTATTTCTCAATAGTCACATAAGAAATTGGCAACAAAGTAACAACTCGAAAAGTATTGCAAAATCTTTTTCATAAACTTAATTAATTAGCATCATTTAGTGAATGGAGACCGCGTCGAGGCCAGATTAGATCAGAGAAGTCCAAAATAGAACAGATTGGCGTGCAATGTAATGAGAGACCTATGTCCAGTAGTGGACTGCAATAAGCTGATGCTGATAATAATGATTGAATGATCACTAGGTTTTGTTCTTAATACATAATGTCTGCTATGCAAGTTCAAAATGTGTTATTTATTACCAAGTGCCGTTCTGTACTGTTCTGTTTTACATAATTAAATTGTGGTCCTAATTTTTTTTATGTTTGGTCCTGCCAAAATCACTACTCAGCCTGATGGAAAACATAAGCAGAATCCAAGAGTGGTGGTCACCAAACTAAATGGAATGCAGACATTGCAAAAATGCAGAATGGTGACCCACACCATGGCGGCTTAGTGATGCTTCTGCATCCTTATGGACATGTCGCGTAAATTTGATAATTGTACTTTGGCTAGATTTGTGGTTTTACGATTTTATTCTGGTCCATCAATAGGTTTTAAAATCATGGTCTTTTAAAATGCACATCATGTCTTAAGTTACAAATTAGAAACGAAACTGTAGAAAAAATGAAGTAAATGACATTTTTAAATGTTTATTTTCAGTTCGAAGACTTTGCCTTAATCAACGCAGGTCGTTTGCTGAAGAAATATAGAAACAAATACTGCACTTTCAACGATGACATCCAGGGTACCGCCAGTGTAGCCGTTGCTGGTTTGATGGCAGCTGTCAGAGTGACCAAGAGGAAGTTGAGCGAAAACATTTATTTGTTTTTGGGTGCCGGTTCTGTAAGTATTTTGATGGATGTCATTTTCATATAAGTGTAAAGAAGAATAATATCAAGATTATAAATTCGAAAGAAACTATGTCTATTACGCTTTCACGCCTGAACCGCGGAGTTGATTTGGTGGACTTCGGTATAGAGAAAGGTTGGATCTTGGAAAAGAACACTTATTTCTTTTTGTCGCGAAAACCGACATACACGCGGGCGGGCGGAGCCGCAGGAAGAAACTAGTAGTCTGTATTATAATTTAGTCTAGTTTCGTTTAAGGCTAAGGCACCTCGACTCAATATAAAGTTTCTAGAACATAGAATGTATGTCCTTATTGCTTGCTTTAGTGGACACCACATTCAAAGATTAGTCAGTGGCAACCCCAAAAAAAAAAACTAAAAACCAAAAAAAAAGGGGAAATCAGTAGGCAGAATGAACAAAGGCATACTCACAGAAAACCGGTGTGAAATAGCGCTTGGGCTGTGTTTCACCGAGTGAGTGAGGATACCAAAGGCCTATACCCCAACCCCAAACATCCCCAAAAGGCCGACAACCCATTTGTGACGCGTCTGGTATTGCGGGTGTCCATGGACGGCGGTAATCGCTTACCATCAGGTGATACGTAGCACTCACAAAAATTATGATAAAAAACAAATCAATTTAAAACGATTCTACCTAATCTCTCTCTCATTATTTTCTGACTTATTTTTGTTTTCAAAATCGTAATCAACAGCAAATGTACTGTAAAACAGTAGGGTTGGTAACACTGCTCTTAGTATTAATCCTGTGTTGTTTAAAACAGGCTGCCAATGGCATCGCATCACTGACAGTAGCGGCTATGGTAGCTGAAGGTTTGACTGAGCAACAGGCTCAAGACCGAGTGTACATGTTCGACATCGAGGGATTATTGTCTACACGACGCAAGGGTGGAGTACCAGAGCATGCGAAGGCGTTTGGCAAGGATGTCGAACCTGAATCGGATTTCGAAGCTTGTGTTGCAAAGATTAAACCGAGTTGTCTTATTGGTGAGAATATTTATATATGTATCGGCCTACTAGTCTACTAGTCAAGTGACTACTCAGCTTGATGGAAAGCATGAACAGAATCCAAGAGTAGCGGTCACCATACTAATTGCGAATACTGACAATATTATAATATTGAAGTTTTGTGCAGGCCTATGTCCTGCAAGTAGACTATTAATAACTGTTGATGTTAAGTTTTACTGCCCTATCTCAATCGATTACAACTATCAAATATTCTTTTGTAATACACACTGACGCTTTGTCTTTTACGTCAGAAAATGGAGGTAAAGTCGTATGAAATGTCTAAACTTACTAAAAATAAATTTTAGGGAAATCGTTGTTTCCCAGGACAAGCCTGTTGCCGTCATACGGGCACATAAAGAAATATCTAATATATAAAATTCTCGTGTCGCGGTGTTTGTAGTTAAGCTCCTTCGAAACGGCTTGGCCGATTCTTATGAAATTTTGTGTGCATATTGGGTATGTCTGAGAATCGGACAACATCTATTTTTCATCCCCCTAAATGGTAAGGGTGACCCATCCTTAAATATTTTTTTATGGCAAAATAACGTTTGCCCGGTCAGCTAGTATATATATATAGGCGTTAACCTGATTCACAAATGCTATTATTTATAACTATTTTTTTTGTTCAATCATAATAAAATATGACCTATGTCAATCTCGAATATTGTCGCTTTCTATTAGTGAAAGAATTTTCAGGATCGGATCAGTACTTACCCTAAGATTACCCCCTACAACCATACAAAGTTAGAAAAATTTACCTCGTTACAATATTAGTATAGATTAATAAATATTATTTTCACATATCCCCCACACTTAAGAGTGAGGGGGATATGTGAAAATAATATTTCCAATCCCAAACTAGGCAAAGCCTGTTCTATGGTAACGAAACTGCTCATAAACAAACATATTTGTAAATATATATATATCCATTGTAATGTTCGCTTTTTATCAGGTTGTTCAACAGTGGGTGGTGCCTTCACCCCGAAGGTGTTGCAACAAATGGCTCAGAACACACAGCGGCCCGTCATCTTCGCACTCTCGAACCCCACCAGCAAAGCGGAGTGCACAGCTCAAGATGCCTACGATTACACTGAAGTAAGTTTCTTATTATATTTTTAGAGTTTAATTGCATAAAGATTCTCTGAGTAGAACCATTTGTCTATTTTCTAGTTTGTGCAAGAAATAAGGTCTCTAGCATGACTATAGGAAAATTATAAGAAAGTCTATTTGCAAAATAAAATAATTGCAAATAAAAAATAATTGCAAATACAAAAATGTAATATGATTTTGGATTTTGGATAAGAAAATGTTTTTTTCGTCTAGAAAATCATCAAAAATCGAAACTATCTTCAAAAACTAGTTATCGCAAATCATTTGTCCTTATTTATCTTAGGTGTAATTGTTTATTTTCAATATGAGTGTCTCTTTCATGCCAGTTAGATAATCAAACCACCAGTTGTCAGGAATTTAGAGCAAATGCCATTATTGCCGTAAATTGCTTCCATAACTATGTTTGAGGGCTCAGACTTTCAGCAAAGGCAGTTTAAGTGACAGGTATGCTATCCTGACCTGCTTGAGTTTTTTGTTACTGTAATTCCTTCCGTTGTCTTATCTGTCTATGACAAACTTGAATCAGGACCCACTTTATTACTTATCATTGCAACAGATAATTCTCTGTTTAATTAAATTAATGATAACATGGTCGCTACCATGGAAATGCATATTTACACGAATGTCATACTGATTGTATTTGAATGTCTATTAGAAAGTAAGGTTATGTGTCATGATTCAAATTTGTTGATAGTACAATTACAATTCCCATTTAAAATACATTCAATTTTCCCATCTCCAGTGTGTATTCTTTAAGTGTAATATAATACCTATGTAACTACTTAGTTAGGTAAACCAGCCAGAAACCCATTTAAACACATAACGTTTAATGAAAATAGGTCCAGCGGTTTAAAATGTACTTACGTACAAAATAATTCAATACAATGTTTTTGTTTTTAGACTTTTGCGACTTTTAATCATAGTTTTTGTTGTATATATGCGGAACTTATTCGCAAAAAATATTGTAAAGATTAAGATTAGCTTCCATTTCATGACATCTTGAACGCGTTATACGTATATATGTTCATGAGTAGACTGGCGGAAGCTCAGCCACTCCTTCGTGATGCACGAGGTGTGACTAGTCGGTCGGCTTCGCAGTCTTTGAAATTCTCGGATGTCCTCTACTATAATAATATATGCATGTAATATACATGTAAACCTTTCTCTTGAATCACTTTTATCTATTACTTAAAAACTACATTAAAGGATCCCAAGTGAACGGAAGCAACTTCATTTTATACTATGTAAAGAAGTGTATTATCAATACAATACATAATATAATGTCATCCCGCGCTAATCCTAAGTAACACAACTTATACAAGTTTGAATCACACAACGAGAATCACATATCTTGGCCTAGAATGTATGTTATCAACATGTGAATGATGCATATTCAATGTTTAGGGTCGCTGCATCTTCGCGTCCGGTTCGCCATTCCCACCGGTTCAGTACGACGGCAAGGAGTACCACACAGGCCAGGGCAACAACTCCTACATCTTCCCCGGCATTGCGCTCGGGGTCATCACGACCGCCACACATCACATACCAGAGACTATGTTCTTGACTGCTGCTAGAGTAAGTATATTAAAATCTGGCTACTAGGTTTAGTTTTAGGTGTTTCGGATACTTAAAATATTTTTTGCACTCAAATGAAACACACATATAACATCACTCCTATTTCCCGGAGTGGTAGGCAGGGATAATTTACATCCGCTTACTATGGTCTTGACACCTCTTTCGCTGCAATCCACGTTCATCAATCGCTGCGTCTTTAGTTCCTGGTGCTTTTCACATGCCCGTTCTACAGAACATCACCAATTTCGTTGGTAAATCTTCCCCGTGGACGAACCCTTCCGCCTCTTCCACCCACATTGAAAAATCCAACTTCTATAGCACATTTGAACATGACCTTTTCGAGAATCGATTTCGAACCTGTACAAGCCAGCCAATAGTCGACCTTATGTATATTATATTAAAATTAATTTTTCTGTGCAAAAATGTATTATTATTAGAACTTAACAAAAATTTGTACAGCCGACTGTCGCTTCGTTTCTCTAATTTATTTAGTATTTCGTAACAATATCATGGAACGCAAAAGTTTAAAACTTCGTAATTTATACATATTTAATATTACTTACTTATTCTTGCAGACTTTAGCTAACTACGTAAGTGAAGCTGATCTCGCCATCGGCCGCATCTATCCGTCGCTGTCGGAACTGAAAGAAGTCTCTATTGCCATTGCCATTGAAGTCGCTCAAATGGCTTACGATGAAGGTATGTAGTTAGTTATTAAAAACATGTAATAACAATAACTAAAATTGAAATATAGTTGTTGAGTAGATAAAATAATATAAATGATAGAAAATGTTGCTTGACTTTATCGAATACCTCAAATTTTTGTAAAAACATAAAAGGAGAATGCCTAATTCTTGTATGACGATTCGTACCTACTAACTTGTATCAAACTAAATGTACTTTCAAGAATCTAGTTTTATTATTTTTCAGTACAATACAAAATTGTGTCAATGTTTAACTACACATTTCGGAATCTATACAAATTAAATTTGGAGTGTCTGTTTGTAATATTAAAATAACCACTTTTTACTAAATGCGTATGTACGTATACTTGGTACTTACACCAAAATATTTTTTTTACAATTTTTTCTGTCTGTTCCGGCTACTCTCTGGAATGGCTAGACCGATTTTGACGGGACTACTGATAGGCTACTTTTTTCAGACTAGCTTCGCCCCGCTGCGTTGCCCACGGTTATTGTCGTACCGCGGGTTACACCGTGGGGTTTAGCTAGTATTCAATAAATTTAAAAAGGCCTTGTAATATTTTCTACCATATTTTTATCGTGTTCATCAATTTACTTATAATTTACTTACAATAAATACATAAATATAGTCATGTGTTTTATGTTGCATTGGCCGCATATCACACGTCCGCTATAAGTTAAAACCCGTACTGGTTGGACCGCTCCCCGCAAATTCTTGCCCTTATTGTATAGCAATTATTTGTAATTGAGTATTATCTTTCTGGACTTAGGTAGGGTGAAATACCTTAAAGAAATTGTGACGCTTAAGTCAATTACCTACTTGACAAGTTATCCTTACAATCAATTTACTGCACGTTTAATTTCCATCAGTAAATCACTTGCATAATAGACTTTTTCTGTCGTTGTAACTATAAACTTTTCAGATGTGGTATGAACAATTTTCTTTTCTGTCTCAGGTTTGGCTTCTGTGTATCCCGAGCCTAAAGATCTGGCAAAACACGTGAACAATCAAATTTACAGCTACTACTACGAGAGCTCTATGCCAGTGGTGTGGGATTGGAAACCAGAAGAGAAGTTCAATGTCAGACCTATTCAACCTGTACCCAAGAACATCTAAATCGTAGATTTGGTTATCGTGTCAAAATAAATTAAACGCATTAATTTCAATCGTAAAGGTCTCATCGAAGATAATAGAACACTATTATTTAAAATTACTTAAATTTAAAATATTAAGTTTGAAATGGTTAATTAAGTTTGAAATGGAT
The DNA here is from genome assembly GCA_905220595.1 of Spilosoma lubricipeda. NCBI lineage: Eukaryota > Metazoa > Arthropoda > Insecta > Lepidoptera > Erebidae > Spilosoma > Spilosoma lubricipeda. Next base: position 7,614,588 of record HG992285.1, on the reverse strand, counting down.
AAGAATATTATTAATGTATTTTTAGTCAAATAACCTTTACGGTTGACAGTTAAGATGTTCAGTGCACAACACGTTTATATTAGGAGAGTTCATGATGTTCATAAACATATAGCTACTTGTTATACACATACTATTTTATATCTAATAATAAGATGTATCTGTTATACGATATAATGTAATGGTAGTTTATTTAAAGATCCAGTTACTCGAATCTCACGTTTTATTCACAGTATTTATTATGTCAATTAGGTTTTTCTATGAGGTATCTATAGAAAATTATCGTAAGAATTAATATTAAACTCTACTTACACTATTACACATTTTTTTAAAACAAGATTTTACATTACATTTATTTTAGATGTTTATAACAATTAGTTTTATCTTGTGAACACGGTTGTTCAATAGGGTAGTTGACACCTTCGTCAAGTTAGTTTCTTTTTATCATCTGTCAAATGTGCTAAATACAAACTTGTGACGTCATTGTTTTAGACTACTCGATTGAGTAATTTATTTCAATGTAATTTGATTAAATTTTGTGATATAAATGAAATGCTATAATAATTATATTTCCCGAGATGTTTTGTAATATTCGTTTTAATGAAGGAGACATCAGTATTTATTTACGAAACAGTCAACTATCCTATTCTAATAAAACATTGAGTAACTGGACTTGCCCATTTCATGTAGTGTTTTAACTGTCTAGTGTTAGTAGATGGTAGAGTTACACTTTAATGTTATATAACATATTATCGTCTTCAGTGTAAAAGTAATAATTATGGTGGCCTTTAAATGTTACTTTAGCTTTGCTCACTAAATATTAAGCGCTGTTTTATTATGAAATGTCCAATGGTAATTTGTTTCCGAAACTGGATTTTAAATCGTTTTTATATTTTGAAACTAACATAACTTCACTAATATTATTTTATAAGTTGTATTAAGTTGTAAATGATTTTAACAGAACGAAACATACATACTTACATGTGAATATTTAAAATATTGCAGACTGTATTATATGGGATGAAAGTTAAGTAAAAGTCTAGTCACCGCATTCAAGTGCAGATAATGTATTTATTACGCGATACGCGACTTCATTATAATATACACCTATTAAGCATTAAAATGCTTCCAATAGAATTAAAAAATATAATATGAAAGGCGATATTTCAAAGACATTTATACAGTATCCGGTAAGAATCATTTGATACAATATGGAAATGTCATCAGTGCCACGGTTCACTGAAACTTTTTCTAAAGTTTTCTGTTCAATAATTTTTTTAGCATTTATTTTATATTTTTATTTAAGACTCTTTAGTAAAACATGTATCGATATCAAAGTACGACAATATAATAAATAAAAATAACGCAAAACTACTTTCTAATGTACATTTGATGATTTAAGTATTATTTTTTGGTTCAGTATTTTAATGATAGTGAGACGATTTTTCGCAAAGCGAAATGCATGTAATGTTTTTGTTTTAAGTAGTTATATCAGTTAATGTTACATAAAATATCTGGTGATATGTGATTTACTTTGCTCGATTCGTAGGAAAATTTATCAATTTGTTCTTATTATGTTCATCGTTTGATTTAAAATTATGTACACATTCATGCATCTACATTTACAGAGTGGGTCAATTATCAAAGCAATATACAATAATAATCAGGTTTTGTTTATTTCGCAGTTCATTAAGTCAATTAAATTTATTTTACCCTATTTATGTACCAACTTTCAGGAAAGACGATTACATTATTGTGTATTAGTTAATTCTGTTGTTGAAGTGAAAATATAGATGTACTAATTAAACATGTTCCAAAGAAATTTTAGTTTGATTTATCTTTTTGTTCAAACAAATAACCATTTTTCCTTTTTTAAAAAGAAAACTCTCGTATTAAGAATAAAAAGTGTGTTTCGCTGGCGTGCTTCAGATAGGATAGTTAACGTTACGCTTAGACCAATAGGAGCCGAGCATGATTGATGAACAAAAGAGACGCTGATGGAATTGCGTGGGTCAGCTATATACGACTACAAACTTTATTTTTAAGAAATTCGGGTTTTACTATTTTAACTAATTTCAAATAATCATCAAAAATCAACATCTTCAGCTTGCTGTGAGCTGAAGATGTTGATTTTTGTGTTGCCTTATTGTTCTTATTATAGTATAACAATATACTTCGCCAGGTATAGCATTCTTAGACACAGCATAGCACAAGCTGACGTCATCACCGCTATCGCTGGTTCTGGTTGGTTTATTTCTTGTTGTTATCTATACTATCTAATATATAAAATTCTCGTGTCACAGTTTTGGTTGCCATACTCCTCCGAAACGGCTTGACCGATTCTCATGAAACTTTGTGAGCATATTGAGTAGGTCTGAGAATCGGCCAACATTTATTTTTCATCCCCCTATATGGTAAGGGTCACCCATCCATAAAAAATATTTATGGCAAAACGATGTTTGCCGGGGCAGCTAGTCATACTATATTATTGTACTGACTGACTGCCTCCCTTTGACTGCCTCCTTGGTCTAGCGGTTGACCTGTGCGACTGCTGATCATGAAGTCTGGGGTTCGATTCCCGGGTCGGACCAAATGTTTGTATGATCTACAAATATTTGTTTCGGAGTTTGGGTGTTTTCTATGTATAATATGTATGTATCTACAAAAAAAAGTAAATATGTATTTATATCAGTTGTCTAGTACCCATAACACAAGCTCTGCTTAGCTTGGGACTAGATGGCGTTGTGTGTTAGATGTCCGAAATATTTATTTATTTATTTATTATTATCACACTAATATACAAACCCGAAAGTTTGTGAGAGTGTATGTTTGTTACTTTTTGACGCGCAAACGACTCAACAGATTTGGATGAAACTTTACAGTAATATAGCTTATACATCAGAATAACACATAGGCTACTATATGTCGCGATAACCGACATATACGCAGGCGGAGCCGCGGGCAACAGCTAATATTATAAAGCTGAAGAGTTTCGTTTGTTTGAACCACTGGTCCGATTTGAAAAATTATTTCAGTGTTGGATAGTACTAGTACATTTATCGAGGAAGGCTATAGGCTATATATCATCAGGCTAAGACCAATAGGAGCGAGGCACCAATGGAGAATGTTTCACTAAAGGGGGAAAATTTTACTTTAATTTGGGGTTACGGGCAATAGGAGACACAAACAAGGTTGCGTGGGTCAGCTAGTGTTGCTATAGAGTGGTCACTGGAAGTGACGTAAGCTTGTGTAACTCTTGAAATGCGATACATTGTTTTCTTAGACCATAGTTATTATGTACTAGAGGGTCAGCAAAAAGATCGTCTTGCTGACCGAAGAATGTTGTTAACTGGCACAAAAAAGTAAATATCTACTGCTGTCATGATCTTCTTTCGGAAGTTAAATCATTACTATTTTTCAGTGAAAACTATATTTCTAAATTTTTTACAAGTTTAAAGTATATTACCGTGAAATTTATAAATATTTACCTTTCAAAAAACCGCCTCTCCATGGATTAACATTGCTGTGCGGAACAAATGTGGCAAATTATGAGCCAATTTTTTTGTCTGAATTTTAGTGTTATTATGTCGGTTTTAAAATAATGTTTAGTGTTGTGCAGAAAACGTTCGTGTAAGTCAGTTTTGATAATAATATAATCGTTTTGTTGTGTATTATTACATAAAATGTTTCAATTGATATGTTTGGGTATGGTTTTGTGGCATCTTGCAGTTACATTACAAAAATTCTTAGCTACTGTGGCAATCTTTTTAGTAAGTCATAGGCAGGTAACGCAACTTATGTGTACCAAGGAACGTACTGTGTGTCCGACGTTAGGAGTAGGATTGTGTTTGCATTAATGAGAAATGAAGAATGAAATGGATACAATATTTGAAGTGTTTTGTTTAACATGTCAAAGTTGGTGCATATCTTTCGACTTTTCAAAGCCACCTAAAACAAACTCAACATTTATAATTTTATAATATAATATTGGAACGTTCTCTTCTCTTCACGTTACCTCTTTCTTCGTATGTCGGTTGTTTAAGAGCCCAGGCAGACTACGAACTTTTTAACCTGCCGATTGTTTGATCAGGTTGGCTTTTGTCTTATTTGTCGACCGATAACGTATCGTTATAATGTGCGCACTTCCAAACATCTTCATACTGATTAAGAAACCAACCAAACTATCGGCCGATTGAAAATCTTCAGTCTGCGGGTGCTCCATCCATTTACGGGTCTGTTGGTCTTGAGGTTAGTGATCCTGACTGCTAAGCCAGAGGTTGTGTGTTCGATTCCCACCTAGAGCATTTTATGATCATGATTACTTAATTCTGTTTTAAGTCTGGGTCTTTGGGTGAAATTGATCTATAACATGTGTTTAGAAATATATAAGTATATCAACAGTCTGGTTATTATAGTAAAGGCTTCAACTAGTTTGAAATCAGATGATCGTGTGTTTTTTTATGTACGGCCAAAATGACAACTCTGCCTAATGGAAAGTATAAGCAGAATCCAAGAGTGATCGTCACCATACTCATTGCGAATGCAGACAATGCAAGAACGCGGCATGGTGACCCACACCATGGCGGCCTAGTGATGTTTCTGCATCATTGGGCTTCCGGTCTATTATGTCTACTACTACTCATACATATTCATACTAATGAAACACGATTGATGTCATTTTACGTTGATCTTCTGTGAGATATGTAAGGTTATTTTTATTTTGATTATTTTTATTTAAAAAAAATAACCAAGGTATATTTTATTTACATAAGTCGCAACAAAGTGTGGCCTTGTATACCTAGTTAGTACACATACCTATATTTTGAATTGCACACATATATTTTTTGCAGATGTAACATCTCAGCTGTGACTCGACTAACACTGCTGTCTATAAAAAAGCCCGACAACCAAGCAAATTTTTCCGTGACTCCCGTTAACTCCGCATTCTCCCCAAATCAATACACTGGGCTTGATTATTTGAAATCTCGGCATCTCAATAAGGTCAATGTTGTTTTTTATTCTTATCATATTTGTTCATTTCTTTTTATCCATAATTCCATACTCCATAATACTTCATATGTTAGGGGGTAAATTGTTTCGACGCATTGTTTAGGAGCTATCATCCAGATGAATGTTTTATTTCGATTTAGAGATTCATTGAGTCAAAGTAGTACTGTGGATTTATTGATAAATTATTTCAATAAACCCATCCGGCTCGAAGGTTCCAAATATGTTAGGGTATTTAGCTTCGAGACACAATTTACTCATTTACTCAATCAAAATAAACCAACCGTTTGGATACTAGTACCAAAATAAATGTATTTCTTCAGAAGGTAAGACAGTACCGGACAATCATAACAACGCGATTCAGCCGATCGGAACACCGCCATCTATCCAGCGTTGCCTCAATTAAAATACACAAACATTCGATTGAACATAATACTAAAATTATAAATTCGAAAGTAACTGTGTCTGTCCTTTACGCTTTTACGCGAGATACTTTGTTTCTTGAGGAAGGAGCTCGCGGGTGGAGTTGTGGACTACAGCTATATTGTCACAAAGTATCTATTTATTGCTTAGCATCAGTATTCAGTTCAGCACCTAAGTATTCAAATGTTGAAAAATAATAAAAATTATCTTCAACGATTAAATTAGTGTTTATAAACAAGTAAATATAATGTACCTAAAATTCAAATTGCAATATCTAGAAATATTCAAGATTATTACAAAATCTTTTAGCTAATATCGTTTCTAAGGACTTTCACGATTTTCTTCTTCAAATAAGTCAAACACGAAAATAAATATACGACTATAATAGTGAACACACCACGTAACATAATCCTGAAAACATAATCAAGCTTAACAAACATAATGTTATAAAATTGCGATTCACTACATTTTTATTCACAATTTTGTTTCTTCAGGGTCAGGCGTTTACTTACGAAGAACGGCAGTATCTTGGCATAGAAGGTCTTATAGTGCCTGATTACCAAACTCAAGAAGAACAATTAGAAATATGCAGATTATCAATCGCAAGATATGAACACCCTTTAAATAAATATTTATATTTAAGTGAATTACATGTAAGTATATTTTTAACCGACTTCCAAAAAGGAGGAGGTTCTATGTTCCACTGTATGTATTTTTTTTTGCTTCCTTTGGTCACTTATTAGTGATTATGGTACAAGACAACTTTATCGCTTTGCTGTTAATTTGGCATGCCTTAGCTAAGGGTTTGGCGATTTTTTATTTTGGTTGTTTAGTTCTAGATTCTGTATTATTTTAGTGTATACTGTTGAGGCTATTTTGGGTAAATAAGGGTGCCTTTGTAGCTTGATACACATCTGAAAGAATACTTTGTACTGTACTAATACAGCAAGAGCTAAACGAGAACTGAAGAGGGATAATACATTAATGTTATCGCAAGAAACCAGTGTTGCTATAAATTTGGCTTAAATCTTTACTAATTGTTTTTGTTACTAAATCCAACTATTGAGTAAATGTGCCTCTAAACTGACTCTACTCAGCCTGATGGAAAGCATGAGCAGAATCCAAGAGTAATAGTCACAATACCCTTTGCGAATGCAGCCAATGTGACCCACAGTATGTTCGTCTATTAAGATACTTCTGCATCAATCAAAAACGAAACACGACAGCACAGAACACTGGTTCCACACTCATAGTTGGTCTTCTATGAGTGGGGAGCACAACCCCAGCTTAGGTTCCTCTTTGAATGCATGCTCACTTTAATTAAGATGTAATAACTTGTGACTCTATATTATCATGTTGATGCATTTGTATGTATTTTCGTATTTGACTTTCAAAAATTAACTTTTTTTAAGGAAAGGAACGAGAGGTTGTTTTACAGTCTTTTAGTATCAGATGTTGAAAAGTATCTGCCGATAGTGTATACGCCGACTGTCGGACTAGCGTGTCAGAAGTTTGGTTTTACTTACAAACAACCTAAAGGACTGTTCATCACCATTAGAGATAAGGGACGTATTTTTAAAATTCTCAAAAATTGGTAAGTTAAATATTGTTTGTCCAATTCTTGAACTTAAAATTTTTTCAGGATCTAAAATTATTTTTTTGTACATAGACCGTATGAAAATTCAATATATTCATTTTAATTTTCATTCGATCTACGCTTTTGATACTGAAAAGTTATTACTAAAGTTAAACTTATATTACATTTTTTCAGTTTCAATTTCATCTACTGCTAGAGAAGCTTTAGCTTTTGTTTTCAGAGGGTTGTTTATAAAACCCCGTGTTTTAATTTCTTTAGAGAAATAATGATGCAGATCAGATATAATAAATTTTGCTTCTCGATTGGTCTAGTGGTGGGTGACCCTGACTGCTAATCTTTTAGGGGTTATGGGTTCGATTCCTATCCAGAACAAAATATTCTTCACGACCATCTGTATTGTGTCTTTTGTGTTGTAATTTATTTGACATGTATTTGAAATATATTACTTTACCTGGAGTCTGGAGGCACATGGAAGGAGGAAGACTGTCGTGTGTGAGATGTGTAAGTAATTTTTAATGTTTATCCGTGATCATAGTCGCATTCCGTCTATGACCTCGACCAGTCACCTGGTCAGGGTGTATACTGTTGCGTCTACCTAATAGTTTTGCATACCGAAATAATTATTTGTTTTAGGCCAATTAGTGATGTCTATGCTATCGTAGTTTCGGATGGAGAAAGAATATTGGGGTTAGGAGATCTAGGGGCTTTCGGCATGGGCATACCGATTGGCAAGTTGGCCTTGTACACCGCACTGGCAGGAGTAAAGCCACACAGATGCCTTCCTATTTTGTTGGATGTTGGTTGTAATACTGAGGTAATAATAATTAATTAGAGTCCTACTAGTAATAAAATGTTTAATTGTAGTTTAAATAAACAAACATCACTAAACTGGCTTATGAAACAAACTAAAACAATGTGTTTCATAAGCTATTATAGCTTGAATATGATTTTTTCACCATCATCTCAGGAGCGAAGAACGACTGTACTTATAAAATATAACAATCTTTAAATCGAATGCAACAAGTTCTATTAGGACTTTCACTAGTTTCTGAAAGTCAATTTACTTTTATTTTAGTTGGGATATCTCCTTTGCATTAAAAAAAGAATAATAAAAAAAACGGTTTATAAACGACGAAGTTATCCGCGAACACATAAAAAAAATACGGTTGAATTGAGAACCTCCTCCTCTTTTTGAAGTCGGTTAAAAATGAGCCAAAGGTGTGAGTGTAAATAATAAATTGGAAAATATAAAATGGTTATGTAGTTGAAATAAAATCTGTAGTAATAACTGTTTTTAGAATTTGCTGGTTGATCCATTATACATTGGTTTACGTCAGAAAAGAAAAACTGGTAATGACTATGACGAATTCGTGGAAGAGTTTATGCAGGCATGTGTCCGACGATTCGGCCGAAGTGTATTAATACAGGTAATAAGAGGCAGCATATATGATTACAGCTTGTACCGTTAAAAATGTAACAAAAACCAATGGTTTATTACAGACACTTTATCACAATCCTTAAACTTTCAATCGAATTTTGTGCGTAACTACATAACAAGTCAAAAGCGATATTATAATATTTATTAGACAAAAGACGAAAATGAATGTGTTTATTCTGCAGTAATTAGTATATACTACAAACTAAATGCACTCTGTTACGTTACGCTATGGGACATTGGTAAGATTGACGTAAAAAATAGATAATAACACTCTTTAACGCAGGTCGTTGTGTCAAAATTTGTGCTCAATCTATGTAGAAATTTCCAAGGTTACGAAGCGCAGACAAACCAATTGAACATCTCTATTTACGTTTTCTAATTTATTTTAGTTTGAAGATTTTGCCGGGCATAATGCAGTGAAACTTCTGCAAAAGTACCGAAATGATTACTGCACATTTAACGATGATATTCAAGGTACTGCATCAGTAATTGTAGCTGGTATAATTGCGGCTACAAAGGCAATAAATAAGAAAATATCCGAAAATGTTTTTCTCTTTTTGGGAGCCGGTGCCGTAAGTTAAAAAAAACAGATGCCATAAGATGTAGTTTTTTTTAACTATTAATAGTAATTTTGAAGAATGTACTTTTAGGCTGGTGTGGGTATAGCAGATTTATTGGTTATGATTATGATGGAAGAAGGTATCCCGCAGAAACAATGTGAAGACAAGGTGTTCTTATTCGATGTTGATGGTCTTCTGACACATAAAAGATCTAGCGGTGTACCGAAACATGCTACGCGTTTTGGAAAGGATTTGGAACCTACGAAGGATTTCGCAGGGGCTGTTGCGAGCTTGAAACCTACATGCTTGATTGGTAAGTTTCGCTGGTGTGCCAATAGACCGCGGGAGAGCCACGCTTCGGAATGTTGGGTCGAATGCTGTCGAATGGGTCGGCTCGACCGGAGTGATACCACGGCCTCACAGAAAACCGATGTGAAATAGTGCTTGCGCTGTGTTTCACCGAGTGAGAGAGGATACCGGAGGCGCATACCGCAACCCCCCTACCCTATCTCCCCCCCTTCCTCCCAAAGATCGGCAACGCACTTGTGACGCTTCTGGTGTTGCAGGTGTCCTTGAGCGGCGTTAATCGCTTACCAGCACGTCGACCATACGTCTGCTCGTAGGCCCGCTAAGTACATAAAAAAAGATAAGATGTTGTGTTGTGTGATCAATGCACTGTGTATCAAATCTATGGAACTCTATTTTTGTTAAAATGTTTACTGCTGGTCATATGTCCTTGATCAGTATTCACAGCAAGTATTGATTTTTAAGAGAGTTTTGTTCTTTTAAGGTGTTTCGACAGTGGGCGGAGCCTTTACAACTCAAATTTTAAAACAAATGGGACAAAATACAGAACGCCCACTAATATTTGCTCTTTCGAACCCAACTTCGAAAGCCGAATGTACTCCCCAAGATGCTTATGATAACACAGAGGTACCAATTACTTACATTCCATCCCAACCAACTTAACCCTAATCTTCTTTGAGTTTACTCTTTAAGAAATTATTTTTGTCATTATTTATGTCGTCTAACAAATTATTGAAACATATAGCGCTAGAACGCTTATTATTAGGGATAGTTTGCTCGCAATCAAAATGACGCTAAGCATTTCATGGCGCTTGTATTACATGTTATAACATAGGCGCAACGTACAGAAAAGCACGCGTGTGGCGTGGCCCCATTAGCGATAACTTAACTCCTTTAACAACACTACTGCTGGTCTTTAAAAATAGGTTTATATTTTACAGATAAGCCCTTTCATTCAGTAGATGATCATTCGCAGGCATGTGTACTGACCACAGTAACAGTTAACTGCATTCTTTGCAATTAATAGTTTTCTTTCCTTTAGGGTCGCTGTATTTTTGCATCCGGCTCTCCTTTCCCGCCTGTTAAGTATAATGGTAAAGAGTACCACACGGGACAAGGTAACAATTCCTATATATTCCCTGGAGTGGGCTTAGGTGTAATATGTGCCAAGATTTTCGTTATAAGTGATGCACTATTCCTTTCGGCTGCCAAGGTTAGTAGAAACCTTCATCACGTTCCGTACATACGGTTTCTGAGACAAAGTAGGCGAAATAAGTGGCACATATAAGGGACTCACTAACAGTTTGATGATATCTAGTTGCGTCCAATATGGTTATTGAGCAGGATTTTCATAAGAGTATTAAATATATAGGTATATATAATTACACTGATCCCTGATGAAACTTTAGGATAATACAAAAGCTGCTAATGAAGGCTACAAAAGAACGAAACCGTGGCATAGTTACGAACGCCCCCCACTTTGGTAGAAACATATTGTTTAAAACAAAAATTGTTTGTTTGTGTTTGTTTGTGTTTGTGTCCTTAGACCATTTATTTGTTATTATTGATTATTTTAAACATCTGAGCTTGTGTTTGAACGGCCATCTCGCAGCCACAGGTCTATTCGACTTCATATCAGTGTTTCCTTGTTTGGATCATTTGTTAGCTGACTATGTTGGCGTATAGGAAATTATGATTAATATTTTTTTTACTTTTTAGGTTGTAGCAGATTTCGTTACAGATGAAGATATTAAGATTGGTCGTGTCTATCCATCCCTGAAAAAAATACGTGAAGTGTCTCTTAAAATTGCAATAGCGGTTACAGAAAAAGCATACGAAACAAGTAAGTAAAAGCAATCTGAGTTTTTTCACGTTGCAATGTCTACAGGTCAATCAACCCACGGTGTAAATACAAAGAGGAAATGTCTTAATCAGATTTAACAAATTAATACAAGGGGTTTGAATCGCCAACACGTTTACACAATATTCAGAGCATCACGGATGAGTTTCTTAATTTCTTTTAACGAAGTTCCTTATGGGGCGTTGCGGAGAGGTACCCTAGCCGGCAAAAAGCGTCTGTAACGTAAGATTGACTGCCTTGGTGTCGCAATGGTAGCGTATGCGAATGCTTTGCTTGAGGTCTTGAGTTCCAATCCCGGGGCGGATCAAATGTTTGTATGATCTGCAAATATTTGTTTTTCCGGAGTTTCGATGTTTTCTATGTATATAATATGTGTATATTTACAATAAAAAAGTATATATGTATTTATATATCAGTTGTTTAGTAAAAATAACACAAACTCTGCTTAGCTTGGGACTGGATGACGTTGTGTGTTAGATGTCCGAAATGTTTATTTATTTATTTTCTGAAAGAAAAAGTCAGTATAGTGTCAAATGTAAGTTGTATGTAACAAGTACGGAGTAACTCTAGACAGAACTTGTTTCAGTAGAGATTACTAGGTGATAGCACGAGTGACCATTTTCTTTATACCTCGCATAGAACTTGAAATTAATATTGTTATAATAAATATTATTATTGCAGTTTTCTATTATTATAAAACATTTTAAATAAAATAAAGGGTCTTAACACCTTTATTTTATTCAAAATTTTGTGGTTTTTAAAGAACGCGAATGAAAAATTGAGTATAGCCATCTGTTGTATTATTATATTTTATGATAAGCAACTTCGTTCTTATCTGGTGTCCCACGACACCACACGACTTTTTTACGTAGTTTTTTTAAAACTGTGTACAATTAATTATCTTCGCTTAGTTATACTAAAACCAATCTTTGACAGATGTTGCTGGTGTTCATCCAAAACCGGCAGATCTAGAGAAGCATATAAAACGTGAAATTTATGATTTAAAGTATCCCTCCTACATTCCAGAAATTATTGACTTTCCCACACCGGAGTACCAGAATAAGTTAAAAAAGTAGTTAGTATATTTCAAATCATTTTTGTTTTTTTTACAAGAAGATATTGCTGTAAGTACTAAAATTTTGAAGATTATACCTACAATACATAAATACATACGTAGATATAGGATAATTATTTTATGCCACCATGGACAATTGAAATGAAATCAGCCTTGTGGTAATGCAGCATAGCATGTCGCTTTGAAAGTAAAAGAATAATCCCAAAATGCTGTCCGAAAGGTTAAGCGATTTAAAATATTGCTCCGAGTTGGTAAAGTTGCTCAAGAATAGAAAGAATCAAATTGTAGTTAAAACAGTAATGGCCTTACTGCATTAGATAAAATGTTTGTATCAAGTGACGACGAGAAGATTAGAGGAGACCTAAAAACATTAATTTATTATTTCCCTTCAGCACTGTTTCCTTTGAAATTCTTCATGTTCTTATACTTGCTCCCCTTCTATTCATTCTTCTCATTAATGACGTACGAAACTGTTTCATTCACTCAAAATTCCGATTAAAAGACAATGGTATTAGAATTTACATTTAAAGTTACGTTCATCGCTATACTACTCTTTAGTATCCTCGTTCGATGTTATGTTATATGTTTAACCTGAGTTATCACTTGAGAAAAACCAAGAATTTCAAAGATTTGTATGTGTATTGTATGTTGTGAAAATTATGTTTTTGAGCGCTTATATTGCAATAACACAATAAATGAACCTATTGAAGTAATCAATAAATAATCTAATAATAAATTTGGTAGACTTGAGGTTACTATACAGCACTTTTAAGATACAACGTGTGCACAGTATGTTAATAAAGCCATGCATTAATATCTAAAACATTATTTTAATTTTGCAGAGAAATGGGGACAATAAAGAACATTACTTGAAAATTTGACAAGTTATTTTCATGGTTTCAAGTCATTGTTTTTGAACGGATTCTCAAACCCTGTTGAAGCACCTGAATTTTTTTTTAAATACCACTCCTCCCGAGTATGATTCAATTATTGTCATGATACGATGGGGATACATTTCAGACAAGCTAAGGCCACATAGTGAAAATATTTTAGGCGGATACTCAAGGTCTAAGGGAGTGAGTTAAATTCCTTCTCCATGTCACTTCACCGAGGGCATGAAGAAATTCATTGCGAATACATCGAAGTGAAACCTCAACTAACATCCGATAACAGTGTTTCAGACATTTTGTCGAGAAAATCGCTTAGAATTGCGGACAAGTTTCCTACCTCAGTAAAATTAGGTCAGTTTGCTACTTTTTCCATCTATTTCTATATTTATAAAAGAGGAAGGTAACTGACATACCCAGAGATCAAAGCACAGCCCAAACAGCTGAACCTAAAATCCTGAAATTTTGTATGTAGGTTCTTTATATAACGCACTAAGAAAGGCATTTTGGAAATTCCACTCCTAATAAAAAATAAATAAAATAAATAAATCAGGGGGTGAAAGTCTACGTATTTACATACACAAAAGCTAGTATTTACATAAAATCTAAATAGTAGTATTCAATTTTAAAGAAAATCTGATAATTCAGACAACTGTACAGAAAAAAATAACTTATATTTTTTCGACGAACGATTATTAATGATTCATAAGTCAGTTACGATTTTTATTATGTTTTTTTCGCTCACTACATTTTACACATTTTTTATATCGCCATACTTTTCACATATCGGCCGACCGGATTAATAAACAGATTCACAGAAAACCGTCACTGGTCCGACCGTCGTACCGACTTTTATTTTTTATTAGAAAATTGTTTTCCTACACAAGAAACTAATATTTATTACCAAACCTATCGATTATTGTTACAAACAAACCAAATGTAATTTGAAAAGTGTATTTTTTCGCTTTATTACTTAGCCTGTACTTAAATAGGTATTAAATGCTAGTACTGTAGGATTACAATACAGTATTGACATCCGTTGTAGTTAACTACTCATTAATCATAATTATTACTACAGGAATCCTGCGCACTGCTTATGTATACATTTCATACTTCTTTGCAGATATCCTTGAGATCACATTTTGCTTGTAGCAAGATTACGAAGTGTAGTAATAATATTAAAGTGTTTGTTTAAATATTTATATAGAGGTTTTTGAGATATTTTGTAAATGCAAATTGTGTGGTTATTTATTAAATTTACTTTTATTTAGAAACCTGTTTTCATTTAAAGCTGTATTCTATCAAAGGAAATAAAAAGCTTCAAATTCAGATAGCGTAGTGGTGTGAGCGGTTACCACGCCATTTTCTACTGCGCTGAGTGTTGTGGTTTCAAAACTTACATGGGACAATACTTTGTGCGATCCACAAATCATGTGTTCTGAGTCTGGGTGTTTTTGCATCCGATTCATGTGTGTTCGTAAAGTCCCCACGTCACTTGATTTATTTTTAACGTGGGAGTCGTCTTTTTAAAAAAAGGCTCATTATGTAAACTAATAAATATCGGAATTGGTTACATATTATTAAACAATAAGCAACAGATAGTTCAGATTCATCCAGTAGTTAACCCGGAGTACCCACTGTTCCTGTTAGTTAACCCGGTTACCCCATCAAAAAGATTGTATCTGTTATCAGTTAACTCATTCCTCGGACGATCACTTCCCATCCATGGGGCCTTTGGTAGTAGGTAATATGGATAAGAGGTGTGTATCCTTAGGTGACTCGCATGCTTTTACTTATTTGTTCATGTGAATTTTGGTACCGCAATTTTTCGAAAAAGTTGCAAAACAATGCTAACTAAATTCTAAACCATCAAATGGTTTATTCCCCTCAGATACGCACTTTGAAAATCATCATGAAGCAGAATGTAAAGCACCATCCACATGCGTGGTGCTTGCCACAAATATCAAACACGACGAACAAAGTCTCAAACGTCGACCACAATCATCAAACACAAACAGTCATCCTCACGCTTGGCGAATGTGCCAGTACTTAGGCCTCGGTCTCCTATTAAATACTATATGTGGCGTCCGATTTCAGCATAAACGTTTCGATCGACTTCTGAATGTCAAGCACAGCGTCCGCTCATCTATACTAATATATAAAGCTGAAGAGTTTGTTTGTTTGTTTGTTTTAACAAGCCAATCTCAGGACCGCTGGTCCGATTTGAAAAATTCTTTCACTGTTAGATAGCCCATTTATCGAGGAAGGCTATAGGCTATATATCATCACGCTAAGACCAATAGGAGCGGAGCACCAATGAAAAATGTTTCAAAAACGGGGGAAAATTATCACGCTACGGGCAATAGGAGACGTAAACGAAGTTGCGTGGGTCAGCTAGTGTGATATAAATTCGACTCTTTTCGCGGCACCTTATTTTTATTGAATAATGCAATAAAACATTGGACTGATTCAATCAATAAATTCGTCTTTTTCTTTATGAAATTTCAACATTTATATTGACGCTAAATAATGACGCAATGGTTCGAAATAACTAGACTGTTTGCCGAGAGAGATTAGCGCGTTCAAACAAACAAACAAACTCTTCAGCTTTATATATTAGTATAGATAACAAAACGCAAAATGAGCACCACATTAGTAGACTCGACAATCACTATATTTAGAAAATGTTTCTCATTTAGTATGTTTTGTACACTCTGCTTCGGAGGGATCCTCGCTTTTATTCCTGACAGATACACTTTTTAAAGTCTAGAACATTTGTTCCGGACTTTAAGAAGTAAATGATAATTTTTGTATAGTCGTGTAATAAATAACTATAGTTAAGATTATTTTTTATAAACGTTTCTACGAGGACATGTACCTACTTACAGGGTGCTACTTACGCGTGCTAAGGGTGAAATAATTGTTTTTGACCTATGCACTACATGTTATATTTAAAACATAAGTAGTAACTTATGTTTGTTATACTTATAACATTACACAATGTATAGTTTTAATGGTTTGGATTTTTTTTATTTATAACATTGCTAAAGTTCTCAAATCAAATTTTTTTACTGTAATGTATAAAAAATAACTAAAGTTACTTTAAAAAAAAGGCTTACAAACACTTTTGTATCTAGCTCTAAAGTGTATCGCTCAGGAATACAAGTGAAGATTTCCAAAAGTTGTCTGTGAGGAATAAACTCTTCAAGTCATGATTTGGCAGATGGACGCAGTCGGTCGCCTAACTAGCACAATATCCAAGGGTTATCACGTGACGCGCCAGCTGTTACCGCGACCGTTGTACTGGACCGTTGCCACCAAAAACGTATGCTATATACACTTCTCGATTGTAATACACAGTCCATGTGTACCTAAACTTGTTTGTACAAATTGCCTTTTCAAACTTTTGGGTTCTTCGATTATGAAGCTTGCCAATTTGAGTTACGAGAGTTTTAAATACATATTGGTGTGTGCGTGAGGATAAAGGGGCCTAATCGTGAATCGAAAAACTAATGTTAGGTAAATTTAGAGAGAGATTTACAGTAAAAGTTGTATAAAACTTAGTCGATTTAAAAATAGTAAATTAATTTAAGAAAATAGCAATTTGAATGGTCTGTCAATGATTATTATTCACCTATTTGTTGAATATTTGTTTGTGAAGTGGTGGTACTAAAATAAATACTCACAACAACAGAATGTACTATTGTTTTAAAACAGTGGTTTTGTGTATAAAATTGATTGATTGAATTACTAATTTTTTTTATTAATGTGAATCATCATTATCATCAGCCTATCGCAGTCCATTGCTGGACATAGGCCTCTCCAATTGCACGCCACTTAGTTCTTAATGTGAATAATAAAAACTCAAAAGGTAAGTTATACTAAACATGAAATCAAAAGGTAAGTTATACTTTTGCCTTCATCCACTAGCTTTTACCCACGGCTCCGCCCGCGTGTATGTCGGTTATGGCGGCAAGCAGTAGCCTATGTGTTATTCTGATGCATAAGCTATAGTACTGTAAAGTTTCATCCCAATCCGTTCAGTAGTTTTTGCGTGAAGTAACAAACATACACACACACAAACTTTCGGCTTTATATATTAGTGTGATGATGATATAGTGTGATATTATTAGTAGGATAGTGTGATTCATGACTGCCGTATTAGTTATTAGTTCTTTAGAATACACTATAAAGCATTACCAAAAGAAAACACACTGTCTTTGGTGTAAATATCAAATTCACTGGCTGAGCTCCGCGCTGATGTTCTTTATGTCGAAAATAAGTCGCATTTTGATGACCTTAAAATCTATAGAGTGTCTTAAGTATCTTAAAGCTTTTGGGCCTTCAAAATGCGACTTCTTTACGATTTTGTTAAATACATATACCTAAGATAAAACAATGAAAATGATTCAATATTAATAAGTACATGAAATATGTGTTATTGCATGTGAATTATGATGATTTCAAAAGTAGTAGAGCCACGTTGATTTCAGCACGGTTGGGCCAGCGCGAGCGGGGCGGTACTACGGAACTACTACAGAATATCAACGTAAAATGCCAGTAGCAGTGCTGTCGTGTTTCGTTGGTGAGTGCGAGACTGAGGCCCAATGATGCAGAAGCATCACTAGACCCACGAAGTGTGGGTCACCATGCTGCATTGTTGCATTATCTGCATTCGCAATGAGTATGGTGACCACTACTCTTGTATTCTACTTATGCTTTCCATCAGGCAGAGTAGTCGTTTTTATGTGGAACCACAGTCTTTGACTACTGTCCACTTGTTACAGTTTGATTTACATCAGGATATAAAACACAGCATCATCATAAATATAAAAAAGTTTATTATAACTTCGATATTAAATAACATAACCTCTAAAACACATTATATTTAAACAAACTTGCTCTTTGTAGTAATTTTACCTGTAACACAGAAAGAAGTACATTAGTATACTTATGTACAACAATAGACGTTTTTTGGCTGAAATTATGTTGATATTGAGTCATAAAATTCAAAATGTAAATACAAAGCAATTCCAAAACAATACATCTATGTACATACATATATATAAATAAAAACGAATCACCAAATATGTTGCTTAGCTCAAAACTCGAGAATCGCTCCACCAATCTGGTTAGTATCTTTTTAAATATTTGCGGAGAAAATAGTAAAAACAACAATTTTCTTTTCCCATACAAACCATCATCTGTTGATAATGTCGACAGAACGAAGTCTATCGGGGTACTATATTTGCATGCAGATTGTCGTCAAATAAACAAAGTGACACTCGAATTAGATTAGTGTCGGTAAAGTTTTTAATAATTTCTGCCCTCTGGTATGTAGCTAATAACTGTAAGAACCGTCAAATTAAATCTCACCTTTATTATCCAACATATTTATTACGGTGAAGTTTTCAAACTGAAAGAGAAAAGAAAGATAACTATTACATGTGTTCCTTAGAATTTACGTACTTACGTACGTAATTAGATTAAGTGGAAAATTCCTCTCACGAAGTAGGATCAATACGTTTATCGAATTGTAAGATCGTAAGCAAAACCAATTGAAGCTCTACCGATGGTTGATTGTTGGTTTTTTTTTATGTGCCAGTGTGACCCTACTCTGCCTGATGGAAAGCATGAGAAGAATCCAAAGAAAGTGATTACCATATATACTTATGCTTATACAGACAATGCAACATGGTTACTCAAGCTATCACGGCCTATTGAGATGCTTCTGCATCATTAATAATAATAATAAATAAATAATAAATATTTCGGACATCTAACACACAACGCCATCTAGTCCCAAACTAAGCAGAGCTTGTATTATGGGTACTAGACAACTGATATGAATACTTATATACTTTTTTTTTTTGTAAATACATACATATTATACATAGAAAACACCCAAACTCCGAAACAAATATTTGCAGATCATACAAACATTTGCTCCGACCCGGGAATCGAACCCGAGACCTCAAGAACAGCAGTCGCGTACGCTACCACTGCGCCACCGAGGCAGTTATCATTGAGCCGGTCTCGCACTCACCAACGAAACACGACAATAATGCTGTTGTTTTTTAGATGGTCTTCTGTGAGACGCCTTGTGAAAATTTAAATTCTAGTACTATTACGATTTTTATAATTGGTTTTGTTACATATGTTACCTAATCAGTACAAATATACTTTCAGGTTACGAAGCGACTCAAACCGCAATGTGGTAAGATTTGGATTTTGAAACCTTGTCTTTTAGAGATAATTTATTGTACAAAATATCAAGTTCTTACAAGAGAGTATTGGGTCCAAATTTTTGAATGCATGCATCCATAAATTCATCAATAAACTCATAGTACTCGTTGCCTCGTACTCGTCTTTGTTTTATTCCAACATATGATGGATCTTCTAAAAGTGACTGAAAAAAAACACAAAACAGGTTTTTACATTTATAGCCATCCATAAGGTGGAAACACTTGAATTCAATATAAACATAAAAAAATGATTTAAATTTCAACAATAAGTATTGTAAAACGTAAATTCACACTTAGCACAGAAAATCATTACTTAGATTGTATAACAATAAGTATTGGGAACGCATTGGGAATAAACATCCTGTGTCGCGGGAGATTTTCCAAACGTACATGAAACGGACATAAAGAACACCCAGTCTCAGAACAACAATTTGTGGATCACACAAAGTGTTGTCTCATGTGGGATTTAAACCACTAGGCAAAACATGCAGTCTTTAGTCGTCTACTGGCAGGCATTTTCTCAGAAAAAAGATTTTGGCCAACTATTCCTCGTGTACCAGGCGGATATTTATAGGTTTGTTTCTTGTATCCCTTGGCAGTGCGATTTATCCTGCGCAATATGCTCCCTTACGACATCCACGGGATACATAGGAACAATAACACTATGTAGAAAGATAACTATAAAATTGAGTACACAGCAATAAATAAATTAAGTACCAAATTGTCGGTGCCAACGTCCAATGTGATAGGTAAGCACTGATGAGGCTTTATTCCGGCTAGCGCAGTGTACAATGCGAGCTTGCTCATGGGAATTCCCATTCCTAAAGCACCTCGATCAGCCGGGTCTTCACAATCTAAGATTCTTCCACTCTCCGTGACTATTATAACGCTGATTTCTTTGTCGGGTCTAATAATAAATAATCAGTATTAATATTGATGTTTAATTAATTAAGTATTGTAGGTATTGTAAGTATACCGCAAAAATAGTTTTTAACGTTTTGTCTGTCTGTCTGTGAGTGTCTTACTGAAATAAACAGACCTGCATATTTTAGTGAAGCTTGGTTACTAAGTTTTCATCAGGCAATTTTTAAGGGAACAAGTTAGGTTTGAAGTAGTAAAAAATAACACTTTCATTATGAAGGCATAATTAAATTGCAACCAAAGAATCACATTCTGTGTCGCGGGGAATTTATAAACATATATGAAACGGACCCAAAGAGCATCCAGACTCGGAACAACAATTTGTGGATCACTCAAGGTGTTGTCCCATATGGAATTCGAACCGTCGTGGCGACTCCTTAAACTTTTTTTTTTTTAACCTGTGGAAACCCCCTCGGGCCGTCACCCCGCCGGGGTTTGCGGCGGGGCGGTGTGTCGGAATTGAACCGACTAAAACCACACGGTGTGCCACTCTGCGCCTGAGACGGGAGGGATCCGGGAACTGTTGTTATTAATACATCTGGACCCCTCCCAGAACTGTTTAAACAACTAGGCCAACCGTGCCATCAATAGGGATGTTGACTTAAATAGCGAATAAATGAAAAGTTATGTTTTTGCCATAGCAGGGAATTATACAATTTTAAAAATCATATTTTGTAGATGTAAATATGCTTACTACATTAACTAAAAATAATTAAAAATGTTAAAAATGATTCTGAATATCACGTGACTGCAAACGTCAATCGGATCACTACGTCACAATAGAAGAACCATAAACAAGTTGTCTAACCCTCAGGTCTAACCTACATAAATGCATGCCTTGCAAACCCACAGAAAAATTGTTGTCAAAGTCAAACTGTCATGTTTGTTTGCATTATTTTTGCTGGTTTGGGGCCTACCTGCTAAAAGTGCAAAATTTGTTTGAATTAATTACGATGGAGCCTTGATTTATCAAAAGAAATTGTTCAAATTTACCAGAAGTAGATTCCTTTCTACATTTTTCTTTCTTTTAAGGTGGCAAGTTTCTTTATTAAGAACAAGGATTTTTGTGCAGCATAGTTCGCGAAAACATCATTGTAAGTAATTTTTTTTTTAAATCAACTGATAAACACAATACTTATAAAACTTGCTATTCATTATTTATGCTTATATAATGTATGTAGATGATATCTGAGAAAATAAATAGCTCTTAAATATTACAGCTTTAGATCTAACGCCTTTGACGGACATTTAGACAGCAGTTTGTTTATTTAATACACTGTTTCGTCATCAAGACAAGGTGATAGTTGTTTTTTTTTATCTAAATTTACGTTCCTATCTATAAAATGAAAACAGTTCCAAAAATTTGTCAACATCTTTATTGATGCATAGTTTTTGTATGGGATTGATGCATATTTCAGGGAATGAAACTACTGGCTCCATACGCATGGAATTTAACGGTACATTCGATCTTTTTCTGATGAGCAGTTGCTAGATGAACACTAATAGCTAAACCAACAAATATATACACATTCGCATTTATAACATTCGGTAAGAGACTTTTAAATATTACAAGTAAATCTTACAATTTCATCAGAAGATCGTAAACTTTCCCTTTGTCATGAATGTTAAACATGAGACCCTTAGGCCTTTTATAAACAATGCCAAAGTTCTTGCATGACGTCATCACAGTAGGCGTTTTAATTATCGGTAAATACTGTTCAATATATTGACTAAGTAAAGTATAGTATAATTTCTCATTTGCGTTCTGTAAAAGAGATCAGATGTGTAAATTACATATTACATCTATATATATTTAAATATAAAAGAGGAAGGTGACTGACATAAAGAGAGATCAACTCACAGCCCTAATCGCTGAACCTAGAATTCTGAAATTTTGCATGTAGTTTCTTTATATACCGTAAGTGAGCACTAAGGATTTTTTTTTAATTCCACCCCTAAGGGGGTAAATCAGGGGATGAAAGTCTACGTGAGCGAAAGCTAGTATATATATATATATATATATATATATATATATATATATATATATATTATATGAAAGAGGAAGGTGACTGACATACCCAGAGATCAACGCACAGCCCAAACTACTGAACCTAGAATCCTGAAATTTTGCATGTAGGTTCTTTATATAACGTAAGTGATAACCAACAAAAGAACTATTTAAATTCCACTTCTAAGGGCATAAATCAGGGGATGAAGCTAGTTAATAATATAGCTAAGAAAAAGATAATGTAAAAAAAAACTATTAAAATTCTATTTAACACAGTTCAATTTCGAGACCGAATATAATAACCTAACCTCATTGGAGAGGTACCACCAAAATGCTAGTAAAATGTGACAAATACTAAGAACTATTTTATATTATAAATACCTGAGCTACAATTTGTAGAACTTAAATAATTAGATTGTGATTTATGGAATCACTTCTGACTGCGGTTAGTAAGATTTGTTTGAAACATGTTATTAAAAAGTATGAAATCGACACTTGTTAAGCGTTAGTTCCTGTTGATTAGCACCAGAGAACTAAAAGTTAGTATAGCCTTGGGAATTTACCTGTATCTCGCCCAAGTAAAGGTAAGAACCACATAGAACATTATCTTGATAATCATCTGATAACTTCCAAACATTCAACTGTCGTTCTAACGTATTCGAATCTATGTTTAAAAGCTCTTGTAACATTCTCATTGACCGAGGTTCTTCGTATGGTAATTGTTTTGGAATCTGAAACTCGATGATAATGATTATTAAAATAGTAAGAAATGTATATTAACAATATACGATGTGATATTATTCTCATTTATGTGACGTCCGCTTTTTTTGCAGGATATATTATAGTGCGCAAGTATGTGCGCAAATACAGGTGCACTCTGTTGCCTCACTCTCATAATCCGCTGGCACGGCTATCCGACACGACGCAGGAGCGACGGTTTTATACGCTCTCAGAGGCAACCTCTATTTTTAAGGTGTTTGTTTCATGTATAATCAAAAAAATATCATGAAGTTTTAAAAGATATCCGTGATGCTGGCAAAAGATTATTATCTATAATATGTATTGCCAATATGTGGGAGAATACCTGAAACCTTTAAATACCTTTCCGATAAATACCGTTTTATACAGCTCACCTGCTTTTGTCGTACATCTTCCACATGCTTAATTCGGCGTACTTGAGTCAATTTTGGCCGTTGAAATGCATTAGCAGTTTTTGGACAAATCGTAGAAAAAAAGGTTTCACTTTCTCTCGATGTCTTGTTTTATGATGAAAGTAAGATAAAAACAATTAGACACTATCAATTAGTACTGGCATTTACATATTACTTTTTTATATACGGCCTCGTAAAAAAATGACTGCACACACTGCCTGATGGAAAGCGTAAGCAGAATCACCATACTCATTGCGAATGCAGACAATGTAACAATGCAGTATGGTGACCCACACCATGGGGGCCTAGTGATGCTTCTGCATTATTGGGCCTCCGGTCTCGCACTTACTTACGAAAAACGACAGCACTCGAACGCTTTCATTTTACAGTGATCTTCTGGGCGAGATAGTACCGCCCCGGTCGAGCCGGCCCGTTCGTGCTAAAATCAGTGTGGCTCTACTACCTCGTGGCTCTACTTATTAGAATCACAGATTTTTCTAAATTATCCTTTCGGTTTTGAGGCAGTTAACTTATCTTCAAATTTAATAGCCACTAATAGCTACAGATATCACAAAAAAATATTATCCTGATAATATTACAAATGGAGTAGTAGTAACTTAAATACTCATTTTATTCCTGTTAGCTTATCGGTGGCTTAAATATAATACTTTAAGCTTACGTACAATTGGACCTCATGCAACTCACATATATTATATATCGCAAATAGCCTTAATGTTAAGACAGAATATAACTGAGCATAATTTGAGAAGCTCTTTGATCTCCTTCAAGTAAATAAAGAATCGTTGCACTATTTGCACCGGACATACAGTAATAGAGTAGATTTTGAAAAATAATTAAATAATTTTTTTTCATTTTAAAAATAAGAGCTTGGCTTGCTTCTTATATACTTTTTTTCTGTAAATGCAAACATATTATACAAAGAAAACATTCAAATTCCAAAACAAACTACCACTACGCCACTGAGACAGCGAACAACAATATTTGACAGTTATTCTGGGATATTCGATGTTTTTTATAACCGACTTCAAAAAGGAGGAGGTTACCTCATAACTTTGGACTAGGTGAACTGATTTTGATTTTTTTTTGTTTGAAAGCTGGTGCTTCCCGTGTGGTCATATTTCAATTTGGTCCAGTTCTTGAAGTCGGTTTTTTTTTTGTTAAAATTTGTAATTATTATTTATCCGAGAAACGAGATTATCCGATGTTTTAATCCTGTGAATTCCTACGAAGTTATTTCTTTGTGATACGAGTGATTTTTTCTGATAAAACAAAGGAATGTAAATAAAAAGTTACTGTATTAAGAAGGTATCAACAAAAAAAATACTAATATTTTAGATAAGCTTGATGTTACCTTTGTTGGATTTTTTTGCGTTCGCCCTCGGTTACCAGTTCGACCATTGTAGCCATATCTAAAAAGAGAAATCTATGATTCTTAATAGTCTAACCAGTGGGACATTTGAAGTTAACACACATGACAAACTAAAATCTGGATATCCTGAAGTTTGTATTCCAAAATATTTATTTTTGAAGATTTTCATAAGATACCTACGGTTTTGCAATAAATCAAAAATTTGGAGTAATCTTATTATAATCATTCCAATAATAAACCGATAACATACAATAAATGTAAACACAATAATAAAAATACACTTACACCAGGATTCTGTGCAAAAAAGTAAACATTTTAAAAAATATATATATTTACAGAAAGAAAGTAAAGCTGCAGCAAAATTACCTTTTTGACAACTGCAAGGATTTTTATTTTTCTAGAAAAGAACGAAAAAGTATAAAGTAATAAAGACAGCTATATTCTAGCTTGAAACCTTTTTGTCATGCAAGAAAGATGACACAGAAGCATATTGGCTTATCGTAAAGATTATTATTGATACTAAAGGGGTCGTAACATAGGTCGTAACCATACAATGAGGACACTAGTATAATAGCTGATAAATAAATCTTAATAGCTAATTATAAATAATACGGCTGATAAATAATACCGAAACAATTATAAGCAGATGACTTAAATCTATTCTAGATATACTTCAACAGGAACCGAACGGAGTTCCATCTTAATACTTTTCATGCCTCTCGTAATAAGTACTATAATTTATTACCGAATGTAAATTATCTTATTTACATATAACTCTTCGAAATAATGTCCAATTATTATGAACGAATCAAATAGTACATTATTACGACGAATTTGAATGTATATTATTATATATCTTAGTCGTATAAAGATCAGGATGATTAATGCTCATAAGAATACCACGAGGATTTTGTACCCACATACGAAGATTGATGTACGTATCAAAGGACAAGCATACAAAGTGTGTTTAGGGCGTCATTACTTTGAACATCGTCGACATATGGCGTCCCATCTCGCGCTTAAACATCTTTTAATATGCTTTACCTTGGAATATACCGAAATTAAGCTATGCATGTATATCTGTCTTTATTTCTTTTTAACTGACTTCAAAAGGTCGTATGTTTTTAAAGTAGTTTATTTACAGAATTCAATTACATTCATCATCATCCTAGCCTATAGGGTCGGCTATTAGTTCAACCGATTTTCTCGAAATATCAGTTTTTACACGGAGTGACTGGCATCGGACCTCCGCAACCCTGAGGGTGAACTGAATTCGAAAGTTGAACTAGTTGTCAGTATATTTGAGGGCGCTGACTTCCCAATAACGATTGCATAGATGTTCATGACAATCGGTACCGGTGGCTTAACGTGCTCTCCGAGGCACGGGCGGGAATCACCGCCATCTTCCATACTCCGGGCTGCTATTAAGAATTTATTTTTTAAGAAAAATCCAACCACAGTCCAACCCGGGAATTGAACCCGTTACCTCTTGATAAGCAGTCGCTTACTCTAACTACTAGGCCAACGAGACAGGTTACACAGGCAGGCAGGTTAGACCAACGAAGAATTCAATTACATTGTAGAACTAAACTCACTTGTACTCTTAAATTATGACTGGTTTCGCCAAATGGCATTTTCACTGGTTACAATTGAATTCAAAAAATAATTTTCCTGATATTATTACCCTGTACTGTTTGGGTAACTGTTGTTTTCTGTAGATACTAGCTGTATTTCAACAGACTTTCCAATCAGATGAAATATATTGAAATCGCTTTAGAGGCTGGCTATCGATCGGAACTGAGTCTTAGTAGACTTTAATTCAACCTACTAGAAAGTACAACAAGTTGAACAATAAAAAAATTAAAATCGAAGCGCATATAGATAACTAAGTATAAAAATCGAAAAAGTTCGAGGACCTTTTCGAGATTAGCTTAGTCTAAAGAGGCCGTTTCTCGATATTATCGCCGTGCCACGTATTTCTATACACTCGGTGATTCCGTAATGAATAACGACGATACGTTAAAGGAATTCGTTAAGATTACCCGACGATAGAACCGCGAATCCTTCGCGATTGTCTCGCCTGTGGAGAAGGCTCTTTTGTTTTTAAATTATGCATCATCTCAACAGTTTTGTATTAAAACTTTATGATTAATGTTATTACTACATTTTATCTTAAACTCTAATACGAGTATATATTTTATATCTATATATTAACATTTTATACACTAATTGAGTTCAGTCTAAGTTAAAGTAGAAACATTAGTAAGTACGTTACTGGTTACTGAATACACGGTGTCCACTGTTAGCTACTTAGTAAAATAATTGGGTACGCTTATATCCACCTCACGTAGTCTGTAACGTCATGTTCAACGGTCAAATACGCATCAAACATACCGAAAATATGTGGATTTGTTTCATTATAGTGGTAGTTAGTAGAGCAATTCTGTCGCAGTCCAATATTAAGGAAGTTTTTGAAACCTGTAATACCTTAAGCTAGTACTTATGTTATAGTTAAAGTACTTATTATAGAAAAAAATATGCATATCATATTTTGAAATACAATGTTTCAAAATTTATAATTACTATGTTAACCTGACAATACACACGAGACACTACCGTGGTCACAGGTATTCAGTCCGTCACCGCAGCCAGTGTAACCTGCCCTCTTAGCCAAGATGTGTGTAGCGTCGATTTTCTTTCTACAATCGTTACTCCATTTTCTTATAAACTTGTTTCTGCGCTAAATAAGATAGTTAGCGTAGAAATGACGTCATTCCCATACAATTGTTAGTTTGTACAATTTCAAGTTGATTAGGGAGGGAGAGGGGCTCTGGTCTAAACGTCAGGTACTTTAAAGGTACGTAGTCTATTTGAAAGCTATCGTGATGTGATTGTTAGGACAAGGTTTGCGTAGAAAAAAAATAAAAAGATAACGGGAAAAATCTTTTTTTTTTCTGTCCGCGACGGGAAGCTGGGACTGATAAGTAAATATAGCGGTACGAAAGTTGCCGAGTCAGCTAGTATTATATTTAAAACCGGTAACGATAAAATACATAAAATTTCAATGAATATCACATTTTGTGTGTTTGAGTGTGGAATAATTAACAAGTGAAGGAGCCTTCAGCCAGTAGGTATGTGCGTTTACATCAAACTTTAAAATTAATGTTTGGGTCTCCCTGACGCAGTGTATCAACACAAAATCCCACTTAAATACTCGAGACCCGTCGTTCTAAAGTGAACCACATATGCGTTAAACTTTTGTCAGCTACTGAATAATATAATCTATAGGATTTTTACAGGAAGATTAAGTATGGTAATTAATGTTTTTAGTTTAAACATCTGGTGTGGGTCGCTGGTTTAGCTACGGTCATTATTATTCATTCTTTAATACTGAAATGTAACCTGATTCTGTGTAACACTGAAATTATATAAATTCAACAATTAGTCCGTCTGCTATAGTCCTTTAATTAAATCGTGTTAACCAGTTGAAGCTCAAATTTTAACTATAAAGCAGCTCTTTTTCTAGAACATTGAATAAAAAAACGATTTAGGTATTATTGTACTTAATAATTATACATACCTTTATTAATAGTTTTTCGCCATATAGCGAAAAGTCATTAAGTTTAAAAAGCTGATTTAGAATGAGGCCTAAAGTCATGAAATATTTAAATCGCTGTAACTTATTCTACATTCCACACATACCTACATTATATTCAACACTAAATTATACGATTTAGATATCAGTGGTTGTTCATATAGATTCGGTTTGACTGTGAACCCTACATAGTCCCAGGCTACCATCTAGGGCAGTCAACATTTGTATCTACTGTATCTAGATACTCTGCTGTCTATTCTATTTAAGGGACCAATTATTCCTTGAAGCTCAAGGTAAGTATGCCCTGTTCACCAAAGTCTACCTCAAGACAGGACCTACGTATTGCAAATTTAGTTAAAAAAAGTAGTGAATTAAATAGACTTTGTGGTTTCTCTTATTTTACTGTGACAACGTAAATTAAAAAGATTAGACAGATATTTAGAGAAAAAATTTTTAGTTTGAACTGCAATTATCTTCATAGCATCCTTGACGAAATACTCGTCAATGATAACATTAAAATATCGATCTCATAATATTTTATTTCCAAAATATACATAATACGTCGTTCATATTTTATGCATAACACAAAAGCCTACTTAAATAAAACCATAAGATTATGGTCTATTGGTAAAGTCTGTGATTTTATGTTCACAAGAGGTTAGTGTTAAAATATAATGTCTGTAATTTTGGTTATTATGACAAAAAGAAAGAGAGTTCGTGTTCTAGACTTTACATTTATTATCCTTCATACTTTCAACACCGCCTATACGAGTAATAGTTAGCATGAATTATTACTTAGAATTGTTCTAAATTTGGTTTTATAAAAGTACCTATAAGGTAGTTTGAGCATAGATTAATACTTTAGTATTCGTACGTTACGTATGCCTTAATCCTTTCCTGAGAGGAGACCCCTGAGAGGGCTCAGTAGTGGGACATTATGGCGTGATGATTCTTACTATGAGAGTGCTTGAGACTATTACAAATAAGGGCATGGACTTTACTTTCCTTCACATTGGAATCAGAACGAGTAGGCTCTGATAGATATATTTAGGTCTGTTGAATATTGGCATTTAGATTACAGTCAGCTCCTACACATGTAGCCAAGATTACATAACTGGAAAAGTTTTAATTTAGTGTTTATTTTAGGAAAAGATAGCAAAATCGAAGACCCAAAAAGACTATCCAGAGCTGATTTCTGGTAGATTTATGACATCGTTGCTTTGGAAATATAATGCCTTGTCAGGTTTAGGATACACTTAAACATTTATTACTTTACTACAGATTCTTTTGTGAAAATGTTTGTGATTTATACAAAGAAGTAGACATTTGAAATCAATTTATAATAGACGAAATAGCTTGGTGTACACAAAAAATATAGATCTGATATTTCACGACCAAATTAAATCAAACACTCACCCTCCCCTTGTCCCACTCCTCTCTATTTTCTTCTACGATCTGTTTGACTGACCGATAAAAAAAACTTAATGTAACGAAATAAAATCTCGTATCTAATAGATAGAGTAAATACATCTAACACCATTTTGTTATGATAGGATACAATCAAAGTAAAGGTTAAACAAAAGTCATTGACATTTATCAAAAGCAGTTTCAGTATTGCGTGCTGTTTGTGACAAATTTATATATATCAGGTCTCTTCGTATGAATACCAAGTCACGCAGGCACACATTCGCTGTAAACGTTAACTAATTAATATAATGTTTGAATTGAATTTGCGTCATATAGCGTTTCGCTGGGGTTCACTGAGTGAGTGAGGATACCGGAGGCCCGTATTCCAACCCCTCCCCACATCCCATTCCCCATGCCCCAAAGGTCGGCAGCGCACTTGTGACGCTTCTGGTGTTGCGGGTGTCTATAGGGTGCGGTAATCGCTTACCATCAGGTAATACGTATACTGGTATGCCACTTATAACATAAAAATAATGTTAACAGGCTCGGCTCCAACTGAAAGTGTTGTCTTCAACTTACGTAACATTAAATTAAATTAAAAATCTTTTTAAAACAAGCTTTTATTGAAATGCCCTTATAAAGTACTTGTCGAGACGAATGAAACTAGTCCAAACTTGATGGTGCTGCGACGTTTCTTTATACTTCAACCAATCGCCGTCCACTGCTGAACGTAGGTCTCCCCCAAAGAGCACCAACCATCCCGGTCTTGGGAAGACCGCATCCATCCGCCGCCAGCTACCTTCTTCAAATTGTCAGTCCACTGTGCCGCCTGTGCCGCAGGGCGCCCTACACTAGGTTTGCTAATCGCGGTCTCCACTCAAGGACATTTCGGCTCCACCAACCATCGGTACGTCTAGAGACATGACCAGCCCGTTTCCACTTCAGCGTGCTGATTCTCCGTGCGATGTTTGTCACTCTAGTTTTCTGTCGAATAACCTCGTTTCGAATTCTATCAGACAGAGAAACACCCAACATAGCGCTTCAATCAATTTCAATCCGCTTAAGGATCATCCGATTAAAGTAACTAGAAAATCTGCCGCGCTGGCGTTAATGAGTTGACTAATATGGTTCGAGTAGATACTCGACGTTTTACCTTGTGCAAACTGGCTATATTTTTTCACCTAAGTAAATTTAAGAATTTTTCACGTTGTAAGTAATAAAAGTCTAAGTTAGAGATTATTGGGCGTTTATAATAATATATGTTGAGGAAACTCAACATGTTATAAACATTTAACTATCTCGACCAAATATTTAAATTTAGAAAAAATAATAAGACTCTCTTTGTGATGCTTTAGCTTACATCATCGTTATCATCTTCAGCCTACCGCAGTCCACTGCTGGGCATAGGCCTCTCCAATTGTACGTCACTTAGTTCGATCCTCGGCTTCTCGCATCCAGCTCACGCCAGCCGTCTTACGCAAATTATCACTCCACCGGGCCTGTGGACGTCCTACACTACGTCTGCCGAAACGCGGTCTCCACTCAAAAACCCGTTCACCCCAACGGTTATTGGTTCTACGGCAAGCGCACTGCCACTTTTACTTGCTAATCCTATAGGCTATGTAGATGACCCCGGTTCTCTGCCGTATCATCCAGAAACAACGAGCATAGCCCCGTCTATAGCACGATGAGCGACTTAGAGCTTGTGGACCAGCCGTACCGTAAGTTGGTTGGTCCCAGGTTGGACCAAATGTTTGTATGATCTGCAAATATTTATTTCAAAGTTTACGTGTTTTCTATGCATATCATGTACGTATTTTAAAAAAGTTTAGATGTATTTATATATAAGTTGTTTAGTCCATGGTCGGCTTAGTTTGGGACGAGATTATGGCTTTGTGTATCAGTAGTCCGAAATATATATACATTTGGCTCCCAAACCGTAAAAAAATATGCATTACTTTAAACCTCTTATCTTTCATGTTAAGCTATTGTACAGGGGTTTATTTGAGCAAAAAATATTAATGCGCAGAACTTTACCTTCCTGCTCTGTCTAACCATTAAATCAATTTCTATGCTTGGATTGTTAGAAAGATAAGAAAGAAAGTGTTTAAAAATATTTTCCTAATTTAACAAGGTAAACATGCACAGTGAAATAAGGGTGAATGCATAATAACCTTAAACTCAAAGCGCATGTCTACGGCCAGTGTAATTATTTCCCACTAATTTCAGCTCACACGCTATCCTAGACCAAAGCGAACTCGTGTTTGTAATTCGTTAACTTTATGCAGTTTATACGTACTAATTTACACTGGCGGTTGTATTAATACGACAACGGTTGCTATTGTCTTGTGTCGTGGTAATGTCAGCATTTTCCACCGCTTTTTGTATTTCAACAACTTGAAATTACATTGTGATCGATTTGTTTTTTTCTTCGAATACAAAATGTTAATCTTTACGTCCACTTACCTTTCAGATACTGAAGAAAAAGTTAATAATAACATAAAAAAATACTTTTTAGTTCCAATAACGTTTGTTTAAAGACCTAAAATGTAATGGAACTAAATTCACGGAAAAAGTTATGATTGATAATGGCTGCCATAGTAAAATGTCTCTTGCAGCCATTAATGCCCGATTCGGGAACATCAACAGCAAATAATTAGTTCTACAATTACACATACTTTGAATACGTTTGTTGAATATAAAAGTAAATTATAAGTTTCGATTCAAATAATTATTTTGTCAAAAAAATAATTATAATCTACTAACAACCGCCTGCTTTTTTATATTTATACTTTTTGCACATTAAAAGTAACAAAGGTGGACTTAATGCCGTAGGCATTTTCTAGCAGTCGACCTTAGGGTCATACAGAGTTAAAAAAGTTTTTACGTTTGTATATTAGATTTAGCTTGAAATATAATATGTATTTGCTTTAAATTTTAAGACAAAAAATACTAGTATTTATATATTGTTTTATTATTTTTATCTTTATTGTTTTTGCGACAATTTCAAAAAAAAAATTACTTAATATCCAGACAAATTACTTTTTTGCCAAGTGTGATGACTTATATTTCATATATATATATATTCATATATATATATAGACATATAATTCAATAAATTAGTATATAACTTTAAACATAGGTGAAAATGGAAGTTCAATCTAATATATTGAAATAAGGGGCATTAAATGAGATAGGCAATAAACTAAATAAGAATCTATTTCGTAGTTTAGAGTTTATTTTATTCAGATAGACAGAAGAAGAGGCAACACCTAGGGAGGTACTCAAACTGGTACGTAGCAATAAAAATTATACCCAATACATTCTGAATGTTAATTCACTTTAGCGAAATAACTGTTTCACTAGAAAAAAGACATTTATTATTAACAAATGGGCTCATATAAATTCCGGCGTACATTTTCAAACGTAATGTACATATATATACCTATTGTATGTACCCAAAATAAATTGTATCACTCAAGTTTGGATTTGCCTAAAGTAATAATCCGTGACGATTCTAGAAATTTGAAGTCTATTGCATATAAAATAGGGTATGATATTATATTATAGCTTCTGTGACGGGAGCAATTTGTTCTATAATATTTTGTAGTACATAAAACTCAGATCGGGTTATAGTAAGTAGTAAATCTTTTGCATATAGTATACACGTACATATACAATAAAATTAACTCTTTCTATAACTATAAACCCAACTCTCTAACCCTGTCTCTATGAATACATACAAAAGTTACATGCTCCGCAATTTCAACAACATACACAACAACAGAATCATTATAACGTACCACATAATTATACCTAAGTTTAATTAGCAATTTTCATTATGCGGTTCAAACACAAAACAAGTGTTTAGAAACCTCATAGAAGGCACGATTGTGGAAACTCAGTAAATTCATTCAGTTCCACTCGGTCGTAGCCAGCGCTCGGACGCCTACGCCGTAGACGTGTCCCGCCGTAGACCGTTCTACGTATCGCGTGATAAGTTCGTTCGATTGTTAAAATAAGCATAGTTTATAATAATTGTTTTAATTTTAATTGTAGTGTAAAAATAAGTAGCACTTTTTGTTTTAAGTGTATTTTAATGAAACAAAGTTCAGTGACATTAAGAGGGCAGTGACTGAATAGTGCACACGGTAACCTACTTAAATGCTTCGTCATACAGGGGAGGTAAGTAATTACTTCTATATTTAGTTGTGGAGTTTTATTATTATATTAATTTATATTGGAACATAGCAG
Source organism: Spilosoma lubricipeda (assembly GCA_905220595.1). NCBI lineage: Eukaryota > Metazoa > Arthropoda > Insecta > Lepidoptera > Erebidae > Spilosoma > Spilosoma lubricipeda. Next base: position 7,580,466 of record HG992285.1, on the reverse strand, counting down.
TGTTAGAAGGTTATAGGGTATATTGTTACTGAGAAGTTAATTATTAAATTCAACTCCTTCAAATTACTTTTGATTAATTTTGTTGCGGGTTCTAGCTTAACTTTTTCTGGGACTTCCTGAGTGTCATAACAAAAGTGTTACTTCTGTTGATCTTGGTGTACAAAATTAGTAGTATAGGACAGATTAGCTCTAATAAAAAACTATAATGATTGTACAAACCATAGCTGTAGTCTACAGGATTCTCTAAACTCATGTTAAATGTAAATTTTACAATTGTTTCAGGATTAGGTATCCTTTGTTTAAATAAATATTACGTATGAGACCTAATTCTCTAATTACGTGTACTGTTTCAAACTTACTTCATTTAATATTAGCGCGGATGGCTTTAAGTGCAAAATTAGGTAATTAGTGGGAGACACTTTACTCCGAAATTGCAAACAAATGTAAAAGCTTCTGCATTTTCATAATTTTTACTTATTTTTATCCAAACGCCTAAACAAAATGCGGTTTGTAATTAGACACTGCGGTTCATTATTAATTCTTAAAGGGTCTTAAAGGGTTTTTTTGTTTGCCTATTTACTTTGAAGTAACTCGCTATTAATGGTTGTAATACTGTTTTTGCATCATAAAACTAAAATTTCTTTAAAATTATCTTCCACACTCTTATTTCAGTAAAGCTATTTTCAAAACGCTATTGTATTATGTACTTAAATAACGTCTATCTTATAGTATGGCATGTCTAATTTTAGTCAATATAGTATGGCATGTCTAATTTTAGCCCAATGATGCAGAAGCATCACTAGCCCGCCATGGTGTGGGTCAACATGCTGCATTGTTGCATTGTCTGTGCGCAGTATGGTGACCACCACTCTTGGATTCTACTCATGCTTTCCATCAGGCAGAGTAGAGTCATTTTGGCAGGGTCAAACATAAAAAAAAAAAAAAAAAAAACAGAACTTTAAAGCAAGCACCATTAGCTGATTTTTCTATACTTGTCATGGTTGACTTAGCTTGTGATGGTTTGTTTTAAATTTAATTTTCACGATGTAATAATTAATTAACGTCTCTCATAAATTGGATTATGATTTTATGATGAAAGATAAATAGAACATAAATATTTATATATATATATGTTGAACCTAAGAGAATCTTAAGGTAGTAGAGCCACGCTGATTTCAGCACGAACGGGCCGACTCGACCGGGGCGGTACTACCCTCGCACAGAAAATCAACGTAAAATGACAGCTATCATACTGCCGTGTTTCGTTAGGTGAGTGCAAAACCGGAGGCCCAATAATGCACAAGCATCACTAGCCCGCAATGGTGTGGGTCACCATGCTGCATTGTTGCATTGTCTGCATTCGCAGTATGATGACCACCACTCTTGAATTCGGCTTATCCTTTCCATCAGGTAGAGCACAGTCATTTTGGCCGGGCGTAACATATATATAAAAAAAAGAATAGGAATAAAAAGCCCTTACTTTTTCATTGAAATAAAATTAAATAACATAATTCCTTTATAATAAAACAATAAATTCGATTCTTAGAGCCAAGAAAAACTACGTTTTAATGCTGACAAACAGGTTTAGCATAGGTTGACAATATTTCCTGTATCGTGTACAAGGCTTTGACATACACCATGATTGAAAGCTGCTGAGATTTTAATTGGCTGTGGAGGAACAACGTTTACACGTGTTGGCTGAGAGAAAACCTGTCCTTTTATCTGTAATGTTGTTATTTTTTCTCAAATGTCAAACGTTCTATACTCATGGAGTACAATTCATTTTTCTTTCATATTTGGTTATTGCTTTATAGAGCTCATTGAGGTCAACTTACGTAATTGATATGCTATTTTAGTTACTATATTTTTTTATAGGTACAACTGAAGTCAATAATAAAATTATTACTTAATCATATACTCTGAAATATAAACCCTTGCAATCCAGTCATTCGAATAAAAAACTGCACAATGGATTTAATTCCAATGGCTACATGAATTTAAGCAGTAGTGTACTCGTGATTAGATTACTTTTTTTTTATGTTGGTCACAAGTGCGTTGCCGACCTTTTTGGGGTGATGGCGGGAGAGATTATTGTAGAGTGTTACAGTACAGTATTGTACCTAATACCAGTTATATGAAAGACCTAAGAGTAAATCCAAATGAATTTCATTTGAATATAGAAGTTCATTGTACATGCATATGTATATGGATTGTTAAGAAGGAACAAAAGATAGAGCTTGGTCCAGTTTAGTATAAAAATAGTTACAGTAAAATAAAAATTATTTTCGTTTCTCTTCTCCTACTATTTCCAAAAGTAGTTTTATTACCTTGTCTCAAGCTGCTCAGTGCTATACATACATATAGACAGGTCGAAACGAAGTAATGAAATTACTCTTTGCCAGACTTATACGCGTTGTAAGAGAATAGTTTCTTGAAGCTTATATAAGTCTGAGAAAGAATTTTCATCTGGGTTTATTCAGCTTATCCTGCAGTAGGAATGTCGAATGACGTCTTGATACGTAGAAATAGTCAAAATCATTTATTTGTGAACCTTGAAACTGGTAATGTCATTCGTTCATTTTTTGATCGTTCACTCACTCTTTTGAACGATCACTATTCCATTAATAATTTAAACAACAAGTTCTGAGAATGGTTGTTATATCAACGACAAGATGCTTTGGAGCTGTATGCTTCATTTTATCTAATTTTATGTATGAGAATTTGGGGTGACGCTTCAAACTCAGACCTTAACGGACTATCATCACATATTGGTAATGGACTAGCAGAGGCATAGAAAAAGGACATTTATGTACATATAAACCGCAAACAAATACTAATAGCCAATATTTCTAAGCCATAAAACTCCACTGTAAGTTCATAATTCCGATCTGGCTCTCCGTAACCTTAAATTGTTTTCGGCCCTCGGTTTGAATAATGAAGTAAAGACATATAGCATGCTTTACGTTCTTTTGAGCGCTGCACAATTTTTAAATCAAGCGCTTTTAAATTAACTACAATTTCATATCTGTCAAGTCTACTGTATCTTGGGGTTAACATTTGCAAATTTCATCCAGCATGAAAAACGCAACTCTTCGTTTTTTGATTGCTGTTAATTTTCAAGGCAAAAACACTTTTAGTGTTAGTTCAGCAAATTATTCTTACACTACGATTATTTTATAACACCGGACTGTCGTCAAAGTATAAGGACAGCAAGACACTCATTTCCCAGACCATTTTTATTGCTACGTTTTATGAGAGAGATTTATGTTCTATTGAAGTTATTATACTCAAGCTACAACCGGTTTTATATAAGGAAGAAACAACAATTGAATAAGTAAATGATATCTCATGAGTTGATAATTTATGATTATTAAGGTGTGAACTAATAAAATTCCAATGTTTTTTAGGTTAGGTTCAGTTGAACGAAACAAAAGAATAAAATAAATGTCCTTGTCAAGAACAAGGACAGTTCTTAAAATAACTTGAAAACTACAAAATAATTCATTACTAAACTCTACTTTTGTATTTTTAGGTAACACTAGATTTTGCCCGCGGCTCCGACCGCGTGTATGTTGGTTGTCAGGATAAAGAGTAGCCTATGTATCTTGTTGACAGATTCCATTGAAATCAGTGCAACGTGCAGTTTAGCTGCGACAGTATAACAGTGAACAGAAAGACAAACTAAATTACTTTCGAATTAAAATATTGGCGGGTTTTATACTTGTGATGACTTGCGTTTTCCCACCAAAAGTATAGGATGAATTGACACAAACACAGAGAAATCGATATCTACTTTCATCCATTTTAATAGCTATACACTTAAAAGTCTTAATTATTTCTCGTATAGATTTCATGCATCGTTTCCAATGCAATGATCATTTAATTACGGAACATGTAACGGCTGAAACTGCTCAGTTGCAGGTGCATGCAGGTGGCAGCTTAGGTTACACTTGGAGCTTATGACTGAACTTTTCAAATAACCTAATACAGAATGTGTTGCTTACTCAGCCAGAGTTGTTACTTACTTATATGAGTTGAATTTCCAATACAATGTTGAAAATTCCACTCATATATTAGTGCGTTATTTAGTGGTATGTACATATATTACTTGTTTGTTTTATGCTTTCAAGAAATGTGATGTATTATGTTACATCAACAGATTTCATTTCGAGCTGATGTTGCATGTTGTTTAGGAGTAGAAATACAACAGTTTGAATTTCTTTGCCATTTTCAATATTAGGATACTGTAAGAAACTATCATTTATCAAAACAGCTTAGCCTCGGAACTTGGTTATATTAAAAAGTTTCACTTATAGATTCACCTATGCAGATAAAGGGAATAACATTTTTAAACATGGTCAATTATAGGCTAATAAAGTTAAATATACTATAGAATAGAATAGAATATACTTTATTGTACACCAATTACAAATTGTTACACTTATAGAATTCAAGAAGATGTGTACAATGGGCGGCCTTGTTGCCAAAAGCAATCTCTTCCAGGCAACCTTTGGATGGATATATTAACTGGAGAAAGATATAAAACGGAATAAAGGTACTATAAAAAGTACTAACTATAAGTCATTAAATACCAATGTGTTTGGTTGTGAAAATAAGAGGACTATTTCCACATAGATGAAAATATTTATTTCGAGTGTTTTATTAAAAAGTAATTCTATTTTCAAAATGAACAAGGCATGCAAAGCATTATGATAATGATAAGAAATATTGTGTGACTAATAAAAATACAAGATGTTCTGAGGTAGAAGTAATTGAATCTAAAATAATGACCACTGTTACGTAGTGAGTTTAAAACTTTAAGGTATATATAGATAAGGTTCAAATATGTCTTTCTAAGCAACAATCACACAAATAAAGTAGTAAGTATCTGCAATAAATGGACCAATATAATAATTTCAAAATTTGCCTCCACACTCTTTAAATTATTTCCTATTTTGTTGGATTGACAAAGTAGAAATTTAATGATAAAAGCATAGTTTTATAGAGAAGATTAGCTCTGAAATCTATTTAAATATGGTTCTCACGTTGTTGCTCACAATGAACTCCGAAAGTGTTTAACCAATTTCCAGGTTTCTTTGAAGTGAAATCTTCTTTAGCGGCGTTATGCACTTTTTTGGGATGGATAAAAAATGCTAAACTCGCGTCAAGACACGTGACCTCATCGAATATGCGTAAGATGGGGGCGTGGCGTAGGAGAGGAAGTAATATCTCCCACTCTTTCTACCGCGCGGTGCAAAAGGGGTGCGTGCTCCTGCTGTTTCGTTTAAGCGGTGCAGCACACTTGCGCGAGTGTGTGTTTGTGTTTATACTGTGACAGCTGTTGCCTCGACTGTATTTATGAATGGGCCGGTTCGACCGAAGTGATACCACGGCCTCACAGAAAACCGGTGTGAAATAGCGCTTGCGCTGTGTTTTACCGAGTGAGTGTGGATACCGGAGGCCCATACCTTTCCCTACACCCCCCAAAGGTCGACAAAGCACTTGTGACACCTATGGTGTTGCGGGTGTCCATGGGCGGCGGTACCATCAGGTGATAGATCTGCTTGTTTGCCCTCTTTACGTACTTACTTTACCATAAAAAAAATGTAAAATTCGTGAACATCAAGTGTTTAAAACATGGAAGTTGAACAAAGTGTATCTATTAATGAAAAAAGTGGCGAAGAAATAGTAAAAGAAAATAAGTAACTACTTTATAAAAATACTAGATAAAAACCCGGCTTCGCTCGGGTTTTATACTGTATAGCATTAACTTATATTTTTATAACATCACAATTATCATAAGTTATGGGTTCTCAAGAAATATTAAAGGCAAAGCAAGGCATACATTCGTATAGCATTGTTCATTGTGGTTAATAAATATAGTAAATTAAAAAAAAATATAAATCAAAAATGCACCATGTTAATGTTCATGTTTTAATTTCTGTCGGCACTCCTGGAGTGCAACCCGTTTTTTAATGTGTGTTTTGCTGGCGTACCTTAAATCGAATAATTTTCATCATGTATTTTTAATTAATGTAATAATTGAACGTTATACAAGCAATCCGTAGTAATAGGGCTATAGAAATGACATTTGCTTTTATTTCACACATTTAATATTGACTCATAGTAAGTGCACAGTACACGTTTATTACAAATCAAGCGAGACATCGCCACAATGGCCACGGGTGTCGAAACATAACCGGTGCAAGTTGCATACAAAGGAGTTACGTTAGTTGGCTCTGTGTCTGCCGGTTATACCGAGGTGACATAGCGAATCTGGAAATAAGTTAAAAACATTAATGATGTAATAAATAACGTTTGATTATTATTATTGACCAAGCTACGCAGGACTACTTCACTGCAAGTAAAAAGAAAAGTTAAAGCAAACTATACCAATTCGTCTGCCCAGCGTAGTATACGCCTCACGGAAAAGCCTATGTTATAGCTCTCGTAAATTGGGAATATAAGTATAAGCTACTACTTCCTTGCTTTATATAGATATTAAGTGTTAGCACGCGATTGGCCGGTTTATATTCTTACCCAAGACTACCTCTGTTTAAATTCAAGATTAATACAGGTTTTTAAACGTGCATAAAAACAGATAGAAATGTTCACTTTATAAAATAAGTATAGGTTACATTCCTCATAAAAAACATTTTGAAAAATTAAGTTACTTTTTAACCGACTTCAAAAAAAGGAGGAGGTTCTCAATTCGACCGTATATATATTTCTTTAATGTGTGTTCTCGGATAACTTTATCGTTTATGAACCGATTTCGATGATTCTTTTTTTAATGGAAAGGAGATATCCCAACAGTGGTACCATGATAAGGACACTAAGATCTGATGCATCCAAGAGAAATCGAGTCGAACCTTGAACTCGGTTTTATTTTTGTTAAAATTTTACTTGTATAGTAATGTGGTGGCTTTTCAACACCACGTAGTATATACTTGCCCATTTCTTTGGTAGAATAAACGCCTACAGAATACAATTCTAACAAAAAATATTTTTGTTCTACAAAATAGCGTCAGAATATGAAAATATCAACAGGAAAACGTACAGTTATAAATCTATCAAAAATTGTCATACCTCTGATTCTCTATGATACCTGTATTCTATCTCCTTTTAAAACACATATTTTTGCGCAATTCAGCAGCTATTACCTAACTGTGTAATAGACAACCGCATATCCTCGTTACGTGACTTGCTCGTATAGCCAACGATACAGTAACTTTGTTGATTGTTCCTGATTAAACACTCAATGTTTTGATACCGGTGGTGAAAGCTCAAGGACTCCATTCTGTGGCAATTAACACTGTACATATGTGTACATACATACAATGATAATGATAATTATGTCTATCTCCCTTTTAGGCTCCGAATTATATATATATAATGTACGATTTATATATTTTCTTGAAAATTACATCCATCTAAATTCTTAAATATTCTAAAACAATAAAGTTGCCTTGCCAAGGTGTATATTTAAGAAATATTTTTGCAGTTTTGTGTGTGTGACATTTAAAAAAACAATTGAAATCAATTAAATTGTATTATGCATTTTCTCCGATGTATTATATTATTTAGTAAAGGATAAAAGATCTCTATCTGATGCAGTTCCTGATCCCAAATCACATTTGAACAATATATCTCGCATAGTGCTTTTAATGAAATGGGTAAATTAAAACGTTTCACAATTATTTTTAACTACGACGCAAAAAGAGAGAAGTTAAATACTTGACATATTTGTGTTTGTGACATCATTGCTCCTAAACGAATGAAAACAGACGTGCTCGAGATGGTTTGGTGAAAATCATCAGTTCATATCCTTTGATAAAATATCTCACTAACTTATGCAAGTTTATTAATTTGCAATTGGATGTATATACTTTAGCGGTATTTCTTGATACCCGATGATGAAGACCTGATGCTATAGACTAACCTTGGATTAAAGATATGTTAGGTACGTAACAATTTGCGCCGAAATCTGTGCCGTACCGGGCCGTACGGTCTAAAATTGTATGCATTGACGAAAGATACGAAGCACTATACGAAGCAGCACGTAAGAGAAAAAGATAGCTATATTTAATTATCACATTACAAATGTTTTCTTTAATTTCAAATGTTTGTATAGACTAACATGTTTACAGACGTAGATTGTACACTCGATTGAGAAGTTTAGCAGGTTGCTTAAGTAGATGTACAAGATATATTACGTGTTTACTTATTAATAACAAGTCCAAATATTGAAATCAAACTGTTTGGTTCATTTTCAATTCTGTGTTTACACCTTAAGGAAAGAAAGTGAGTATTAATATACATATTTTTTGATTATAATAATTGTATGATATATAAACTAAAATAAATACCATTACCACTCAAAAAATTAAGTAGACACAAAATAACATAAACTTTATCTCAAGTTTCAAACCAACAAAAAAATATTCTCTGACTATAAAAAATACCTCTATTTTAAGACTAAAAGCCAATAAATCTCTCAGGGCTTTTGCACAGCTCACAAGCAGTTTTTTATAATTTTTGAGTGGTGAGATATTTGTAAAACAATCAAAAACTTTGCTTAATAAAATCACCTAAATAAAATAGCTTTAATAAATACGAACTAAAAATTCAAAAAAATATTAATTTTACTGGCAGTTATTAAAGTCACTGCCAAAATTCGCTTCTGTAAATCTAATCTATATTCGCCATTGATGTACGCAACCTTATTGCTCTCACGGCAAAATTAGTTTACTCTCTCTTTCTTCACCCACCATAGCGTCATAGGTTGAGAGAGATGTCAATTGGAATGTAAACGAGTGTTCACTTTTCGGGATCTGATAACATATCTGCTTTTTTATATAATATCATTGCTGAATAGTTATTTTCTTTATACCTTGAATAGAACTTGAAGTTAATATTTGTTTGATTAGAAACTTCCTATTAGGTGCCCCGCGAACCCACACGACTTTTTTATTAAGTAAAGTAGTTAAAGTAAGTAAAGTAAAGTAAAGTACTTAAAATTCATAACCTCTTATAATCACACAGTATGTATACTTGTCAGCACATCTAACGTGTTACAGAAATTCATTGAAGTTAGTTATGACTTTTACACACAAGTCGTAATAAGTCGTCAAATAAGTAGCGCGTTATGTGCTGTGAAAATTTTTATTTCACATAAAAATTTTGAACTCGCAGCTTATTACGTAAGTCGGTTGAAAAGTTGATAGAAAAGTTGGAGTAAAAGAGCAGGCGTCAGTTACCTGCCAATTATGCTGCATCGGGGTTTATGCAAAGAGCCAGTGTTAGGAACCTGATAAATTATATTTTTATCTACTAGCACGTAGTAGATACGCTAATATCTTTTCTATGACGTCAGTTCACATGTTCCATAATGAATTTATTGTTCGTGAAGGTTGTGAAGTTGTAAAGGAAAGTTATTGATTGACATAGTTAAACTTGTTTTGAAAACAAACAAGGACAAGATGAAATTAAATAATATCGTTATGGTTGTTTGGTGTTGCCATATTGTTTGCTGACAGCAAATAACAAAAGAGTATATAACACTTTACTGTCTCAAGACAGTTTTAAATAATATAATCTAAGAAAATGGTTACTTAATTTAATATAATATTACGTACTAATACAAATCAATACAACTTAAGTACAGTTTTGTAGTTGGCGACCAAGTGCCTCTTGAGACTAGAATAACTGGAATAGTTCTTTGTTCTGGACAGTTAATACTCTGAATAGTATATATGGAACTGGTCTCTAGAAAGTTTAATTCACCAGATGTTTTCTTTTCCATGTTACTTTGGCTTAGAAAATTCTCTTCTCATTCTTGTTTTGTTATAAAACGTATTCAAATTATCTCAACAATCTTTATGGGGCGGCGATAGTGCATTTTACTACCACAATGAAAGATGCGGGTTCGAATATTCCGTTCGAATGTTTTGCATTGGGCTAGGTGTTTTTATGTACATTTATTTCAGAAGTGTTTACATATTAGTAATTAAATTTATATTTCCACTATACAGGAAATATAAATTTAGGTTACCAAATGTATCACCATTAATAAATTACAATTATTAAAGAAAGAAACATATACATTTCAGTACCTCTAAACAAAAAACTGGCTAAGTGCAAGTCGCACTCGCGCACGAATAGTTTCGTACCATTATCTATAGATCATTGGACACTAACTATTCGTAATTAATGTCGAGCAAATAACTTCAAAAAATTTGGTAAAACGTCAGTTGTATGCGAGATCCCTTAAATTTTTACTTAATTCTGTTCTTAGTATTTGTTGTTAAAGCCGCAACAGAAATACATCATCTGTAAAAATTTCAACAGTGCAGCTATCGCGGTTCATGAGATACATCCTGATGATAGACTGACGGACGGACGGACCTACAGATGGTCAGCGGAGTCTTAGTAATAGGGTCCCATTTTTATCCTTTGGGTACGGAACTTTAAAAAGTTTAACTTAAATGCAAGAAATGAAGTAAGGTAGGCAAATAACAAAAAGTAAAGTGCCTCTGTTTAATTTTTTTTTCTATATTGTCTGTGTATATTACTAAGTAGGTTTTAAAAACAGCCTAAGAAATTTTTTATAAACATTTTTTATTTAAGTTATGTGTATTATTACTGTTGTAGAACTCATGGTATAAGTTCTCTTTCCAACCGTCTTATAAATTTATTACTTTAAAGACCGTTTATTTTCTTCAAATTATATTAATATACAAGAATTGCTATTCGTCTAAAGATATCATGTAATCTATATGTCTAATTTCCAATCAACGACTACTTATAACACAAAGTTACTTTTCATAAATATCCGGAGTCTGTCTTGAGTACTTTTACTTAAAATGTTTAATGTGATCAGATGGGGTGGCTTCGATCGCAGTACGCCTAGCGGTGTGGCGTGTGGGAAAATATTATTAATGGATTCTATATTGCCTTTATCGCATACTTCTACGATGCCGCATGTGTCAATGGCGTCACTTAAGAAATGGATAAAATTAATAGAGCTTAATACTTCCTCTGAGAAGTCTTTTGCTGCATATTTTGAATGTCAGCGTTTCTTTATTATTCATGTTATAGAGGACTTTCTATATTATAAGATTTGTAATCAAATAGATAACTGTGAGCCAATTACAAGTCTTTACTCGTAGTGATATATTAAACACAAATAGTGAGCAATGGCATCAATGTTATATAACTGTTTTATTAATTCATATAAGGCCTGCGAAAAAAATAAAATTGAGAGCTGTTTTGATATTTTTGCGTAAATCTTAGCTTTTAGGTTGTGCTGCATCCGAAAATGACTTTCAGTTTGTCATAGAACATCATGTTTCCTGACAATTTGGGTCTATGTGTTGACAAGTTATCATCTTAAAATGAAAGAAAAAAGACAACTTTTTTTATTTATAATTGTGTAACAAAACTTTTATCTATACAAATGAATAAAATTGTAGTGTCTGTTTGTAATATTAAAATAACCGCTTTTCACTAAATGCACATGTATGTATACACGGTACATATACCAAAAATGTACTTAAAAAAATTTTTGTCTGTCTGTCTGTCTGTTTGTTCCGGGTAATCTCTGGAACGGCTGGACGGATTTTGACGGGACTTTCACTGGCAGGTAGCTGATGATCCTGGGAGTAACTTAGGATACTTTTTTTAGACTAACTTTGTGCCGCGGCGTTACTCGCGGTACGACAATAAGCGCGGGTAGCATCGCGGGGTTCAGCTAGTTTTAAATGCATTCATAACTAAGCACTAAACACATTTGTTTCTCCAGTTGAGACTCCTTTTGTATATTTCCGTTTATGTGAAGCATGTGGAGTGTCTCTCTGAAGCGTCCTACACTAGTCTGCCGGTTTTTTGTGTGAGGCTGTGGTATCACTCCGGTTGAGCCGGTCCATTCATGCCGAGGCGGGGCTCACCCACGGTAAATGATGAATATGTTCCACCAATTTATAAGAATTGATTAATTACAATTGCTATATTTATAAGCTAAACACCAGATTATATCACCTTCCGTGTAATATTATAATGGACTCATATTGCTTTGACGTCATCCCTGTTTAGTAATGAAACTTATACGTATGTTTGGCAATAATTACTATAATAATATGCGTATACCGTGATCATTACATAATAATAGAGAGTGATATAATGATAATAAATGATTTTTACCCACTAAAAAGTTGTCTACATTTTGGAAAAAGTAATAGTCGGCAGGTGCAAGGTCTGGTGAGTATGGCGGATGAGGGAGAGCTTCCAACCCCAGCTCTTCACGACAACGCGTCACCCCATACTGCGCAACAGACAGTCTCAAAGCTGCAAGAGCATACAAAACGGCAATTTCATAGGTAAAGACCTATTATACAACATCCTAACATCAACCGTTGGGCAGTGGCCCGCCAGGCATGATTACTTCTCCTGGTCGGAGAATCCTCCCTTTGTTAGAGGGACGTAATACCCGTCCCCCCACAGTTCTGTGACCTCTCTTGTTTTATTGTGTCTTTCTTCTTGTAAACAATCTGCCTATAAAAAATTATGTAAGTAAACTATGAAGCTTAACATATTGCAGACACATGTAACTGTAGAACAAAAGGGTTTAAAAAAACATTGTGAACTAAAAACTACAAAAGATTTTCTCTATTTGGTACATATACTCAAGAATTAAGTCTAAGAATATAAAATATAGAGGTATATTAGTTAAATAATAATATAGTAATGCAATAACTATCGGTATATAAATAGGAACTGGATCGATTCTCTTGTGACGGCTTTGATGGATTCCATGCTTTCTATTGAGAATACAATGTACCGCCGCCGTTGTCGTACTAGAAATTTGATATAGTTGAGCCACTTTTCATATAGAATCTACAGAAAAAGCAATACGAATGAGTGATATACAGAGTGGAAAAAAGTGAGTGTCGAAGTTTCTATTATTTGTACCACTATTGCACATTTGTTCCCTTAAGCGTGAGTTGAACTTCATTTGGAATCATTTCTCTTTCTTCTCTAGTTTGATTTATATCCTTCTCTCGTTTTTCGCATCTGTTTAGGCTGAATCAATGAATCACTTTATTGAAATGTATTCTCCATTAATAATAAACTTTTGTAAAATATATTAAACATATATTTTACATACGTGTGTAGTGGTCCTTGCTCTTTATTTAACTTGTAGCATCCTATTCTGACAAAAGTGGTGGTAAGGATTATAGAATGGTATTCAAGTGTAGTCATTTGAAATAAGAACATTTTATAATAAATTTCACAGTAAGAAAATGATAATTACTTTAAAACTAAAAATCAAAAGTTAACTAATTCACTTAGTTTAAATTTAAATTTTAAGCACTTAAAAGTTCGCCCAAACTTAAACAAGTAATAGTAAGGTGCTAGTTTTTATACTGGAATTAAACCACAAATTTCATTTAATTTTAACTATTATTGTCACAATAGATTAGAAACTTTCAGATAAGCAGTTAAAGTTGAAAATTAGGATTTATTTGATTGATCGAACTTCTAAGTAAATTTCCATTGACACAAATGACCTAACTGAAGGATAATCATCTAACACATGAATTATCGGATATTTTAATTATGTTTGAATATATTAAAAAACTTGGTAGGCAAATAGTATTCTCAAACAATGAATTTTAGAATTTTGTGATGTATAATCTATACTTATAATAAATCTTCTAATATAATAATATATAAAAATCAATTGCTGTTCGTTTGCCTCTCGTTTAACTAGAGAACGACTGAGCCGATTTAGCTGATTTTGGTTGAACAATACTGGCTCTTTTATTCGTGCGGAAATCCCCCGGATACCACCAAATGGTGGCAATGTCGGACTCGAACCGACCAAAAATCGCACGCCATCTCAGGTACTAGTAGCCGAGGAACCAGGCTTAACCTAGAAAGGAAATTCCTGGAATCCCTATGTACCTCGGACCATTAGCCTACGGCTTGCAGATAACCCCCTCCTGAGTGCGAATCTCCATGTTCCCTTCCTGCCTTCATAAGAACACGTCTGTACCACATTACTTGTACTGCTAGGTGACAGATGGCCTCATCGGTCCCCCCAGGAGGACGGAGATCGTTCTGCGGCAATGTTGTCCTCCTGGATAAAAGGTATCCTTTTTTTGTACTACTATGTAAGTGCAAACAAAATTTTGTAGAGGTCTGAAGGCGCACATTGTCTTTAATTAACGAACAAAGAAACTATAACATTCGTATTTGTAATATTTAGTAACCTTATGATTACCATGCATATTTTATTTTGGGAAAGTTTACTTCAGAACCTTTAAGCTTACAAATATATACTAAACTGACCCACGCAACTTCGTCTGCGTTTCTTTACAATCATGTTCAGTTTTTTGGGCTCCCACACATAACTGCTATGCAATGCGATGCGGCGTGAAGCTCTTGTGGTGCATTCGTGCAAGCTCGCAGATATTTGTATTGCGTTGCGAAATTGCAGTTATGTGTGGGAGCCCTTATTGGTCTAAACGCGATGTTGACTAGCCTATTTCAGGCACGTCAGCAAAACACATTTAAAAAAAAACTGAAATCGGTTAGATAATTTTGAAGTTCTTCATGAGCTACAACGTGACACAGAGAATTATACTCGTATATATACAGAACTGCCAAGTGCACTTTATAAGTTTCTTTAAACCATATAAGAAGCACTTATGAGTGCAGTTCATTGAAATATATGTACATCTTATATTGTTCTTGTTTGTTCAGAGACATAACCCTATGCCCTGGCAGGCACCGTGCCAAATGCACTAAAGACACCGTTGATGATCCTGTCCTATATAAATAAATTATTGTTTCAGAATACAGTCTTTTGAAATGTATTTATCTGTATTAGTGGCAGATATAACCAAATTAATGGTAGCTAAATCAAATATCAATTTGTTTTTTAAAGAAAAAACAGAAAACAGTAGGCAACAATAAATAATATATAAACAGTTCAATGTTTATTGTCTTAGCAAAGTTTTCATATAGGTGATATAACGCAATCGGCTAACCTTAAATATCTACACTTCAAGAGGTGAACATGGAAAGCTGCCAGCACCTATTCCGGACCCTAACTCCGTCGAGCATGCTTGGAACGAGCTCAAACGATGCGTGAGACAGTTCTCTAATCAAGCTTTGAGAGTTTAAAATTTATCATAGATGACTGGGCGACTGTTCTCTAACATCGTATATAAAACTTAGTTTGCGATTTGCGAAGCACCATAATCACGGTAATAGCAACACGTGGAAATACTTGAAACATACATTACCACAATATTACGAAATTAGATAATGAATAAAAAAACGTCGTGTTTTTCTATGAGATAGCTTTTTTCGTAATGTAAGTTCTTAAAGAATATGGAAAGTTATATTATGATCTGAAATCATTGCTCTCGGGTTATTTATTTTCATGTGTAAAATAAATTAGTTTAGTAATTTTTTTTTTTTCGGACCTCTAACACACAACGCCATCTAGTCCCAAGCTAAGCAGAGCTTGTGTTATGGGTACTAGACAACTGATATAAATAAATACTTACTACTCTTATTACTACTAGATAAATACATAAATACTTTTTTTTTGTAAATACATACATATTATACATAGAAAACACCCAAACTCTGAAACAAATATTTGTAGATCATACAAACATTTGGTTCGACCCGGGAATCGAACCCGAGACCTCATGATCAGCAGTCGCACACGCAAACCACTAGACCAACGAGGCAGTCAAAGTTTGTAGTAGTAAGTTTAGTTCTATATATATTATATCGCCTATTGAACTAACAATTTATGTGCATATGTTGCAAATACATGTATTTTGTTCAAGTCGTTCATATGCTAATGCGCATTTGGATGCCCAACGCGGCACATACGCCAACATTTTTAGCAAGCTTTTTAACCGAATTCAAAAAAGAAGGAGGTTCTCAATTCGACAGTTTATCTAATATATAAAATTCTCGTGTCACAGTTTTCGTTGCCATACTCCTCCGAAACGGCTTGACCGATTCTCATGAAACTTTGTGAGCATATTGAGTAGGTCTGAGAATCGGCCAACATCTATTTTTCATCCCCCTCAATGGTAAGGGTCACCCATCCTTAAAAAGAAAATTTATGGCTAAACGACGTTTGCCGGGGCAGCTAGTATTTATATATTTTCTTATGGGTGTTCGCGGATAAATTCGTCGTTTATAAACCGATTTTGATGATTATTTTTTTACTGGAAATTAGATATCCCAACGGTAGTACCATGATAAGGACACTGAGATCTGATGATGGCAACCAAAAGAAACCGAGGGGAACCTTTAAAATTCGTAGGGGCAACGGCAAAGGCAAAAGGGCAACAAGAGCATCTGGCAAAAAAAAAACAATATATGAAAGCTAGTGCTTTCCATGTGGTCTCATTTTAAGTTAGTCGTTCTTGAAGTCGTTTTTTTTTTGTTAAAATAGTACTTGCTGTGAAGTCAGATCAGTCAGTAAAGTGAAAAGATATGGTCGTTCAGATGTGAACTCATTTTCAACGCGATAGCCTGCTATCTTAATATCGAAACACGGCCATTTACGATAACGCGATTCGATGGCATAAAAGCGATCGCTATTTAAAAAAAGAATATACAAATATTCAACGAGGGGGAGCTCAAAGCCTTGTTTAGTGAATTTAAACCTCGACGAATATGTTGTCACATGTTTTAAAACTGAAGATAGACAAAGTGAATGTTGAAGAAGAATAATGAGAAGGTCGTTACAATGATGCTTTAAGGTTACTTTTAAAAAAATGCGAAATACACGACATGCGAGGTCATCGCTTGGTTGTGTTATAAAGAGTGAAGGGACACACATAGTATCAGCATCGGCAGCATCGGTAAATGTGGTAATTAGTAGCTTATACGTTATTCCAATATATATACGCTACATTACAGTACAACTTTATGTAAATCCGTTCAGTAGTTTCTGAGTGCATAATAAACATCCATACATCCTCACAAACTTTTATATTTAAATTGGTAGAAAAGTAGGATAATGTCCTATATGTATAGATATTTTTTTGTAAATGTGTGTGTTTGAATGATTTTTTACATGTGATTCATAGGATTTTCTATGTAAAATTACTTAAAACCGTTATTTAAAACTATGTCATAAATAAATAGTTTGTGTAACTAAACACTATGCGAATTGAAATGTTGAATTGAAACTGTGTGTCAATTATCAAACGCAATAGACTTAAATGTTTGCTTGGAAACATATAGGTTAAAGTTAAAATCAATATGATGTAAAATAACAAAGTGTCAAAGCCAATAGTGTGATCGCAAAGTTGCTTTGAAACTGCTATAAATAAAAGTTACAATAACCTTTGACGTAGTGTTTTCAAGTCAATGTTTCAACTGCATCTATGTTCAATATCGCTTACCCTTTGTCTTCAATTGAAAACTTTTTTCTACCACAGTTGTATCGATTGAATGGTAAAACCACAAAGCAAATGAATGCAGAGTTACGAAGCAGAACAAATTGAAAGAAAAAAATACGATTCGATATTGAAACATGGAACAAAATGTTCACTGTCCGCAGTAGTAACAACGAACAATGAGAATGTAGACTAGCGATAAATTTTCTAAAATGTTCTAAGATTTTATCTAAAACAGAAAACATTAAATAGAACAAAAACTAATATTTGCCGAACTACTGTGAAAAGTATTGTGTATTCGTATACTACTTTTATTTAGTGGAAAAAATCTTGTATTTTTATGTATGGCCCAGCCAAAAGGACTCTACTCTGCCCGAGTTTCGTGAATCTAAGAGCGGTGGTCACCAAACTCATTGCGAATGCAGACAATGCAGCATGGTAACCCACACCATGGTGGCCTAGTGGTGTTTCAACTTTGTTTTAATTCAACAACATTCAAAGACTTATTCATAAGATTTCAACCTGCAGTCGCTCCTCAAACTTATTTCATCAAACATGAAAGAAGTGTAAAATAAATGTATATTTATTAGATATCGATAGGTTATTATTAATACTGTACCACGATAGGGAATCCTAATTTTAACCGTAAATAAATCGGGTAACCAATTTAACAAATATAGTTGAAGAAAGTTTCTAAAGAATCATTGTGAATTGGGTTATGTTTTTCGAGTGTATATGTAAGTATGTATATTTTTTTGGCACGCCCTAGAGCCTAAACTACTTGTCGTATTTTCAAGGGAGTGGCGTCAATAGATTCGTGTTAGTCGTGATTGTGGCACTGGGTACATCAAACTTTAAAAAAAAAACTTTTCTTTTCAGTTCTTTCTATATTTTCAGTTTTTCAATGATTTTAATAAAGATTGATATTGATATATTGATGTGATTGAAGCAGTCGGTTTTATAAAATAATTAATTACTTGTTATTGAAACGTTACAACAATATTCTTCCAGTACCTATTAACGGTAGTGACTGCTAATTTAAACCATTTCTATTGTTTAAATATCTTTTAAGCTATCAAAGAGTCTCGACAAAGACAAAAAAGTAAATTTGTCTTCTCTATCACTTCTTATCGATGCATTATTCACAAGATCGCAGTATAGGGGAACACGGTCCGATTCGATGCTATTACTGTAGAAAATGTAATATTAGGTGGGCAACACTGGTTGAGGTGCCCGATAGTTGGAGGCTATAATAACAAAAGTTATCTGTTTTCATCTGAATATATAATTAGTTCTTCAGCGGTTCTTTCATTTATTATAACAGTGAATGATAAATACTACATGGCGCAGTCGAAGAAGTAACCAATTCTCCAGGGAAGTAAACTATACGTCATAAATTATAACCACTCATTATTGTTATTTTGTTGTTCCATATAACAAATAATAGTTTATAGTTGTTTGTTTTTACAAAACAAAGTTGTAACCTTTTGATTTACTAATTAAGTAGCCATTATTGTTATTTTGTTTAATTGTTTATGTCATGAAAGGGAAAGAAAAGACATATCATTCTATTTCTTTTAAAGGGGAAAGATGTAGAAAATGTAATATTAGGTGGGCAACACTGGTTGAGGTGCCCGATAGTTGGAGGCTATAATAATAAAAGTTATCTGTTTTCATCTGAATATATAATTAGTTCTTCAGCGGTTCTTTCAGTTATTATAACAGTGAATGATAAATACTACAATTACTAATAGGGTTATTCCGTAAAATGGAATATGCGTGATCCAGAAAGTTTGAAAAAAAAAACAAAGCTGAACTAACCTAAGCCCTTTAAGCATATAGATCACAATGGGAAATAAGGCAATAAGTTTGTAGCCTGTAAAAATAGTTGTCCAAATAAAAAATCCCATTCTCTCATTTCCGATTTCCAGATTGTTGAGTTATGTTTTGTATCAATGAAACAATAATAGTCCGGGATAACCATTATTTATTTCTTAAAGATTACAAATCAATTTGTCCAGGAATTAAACATAATTTTAAAAGGTACATTAGGCATAGTTCAGAGCTCAAGATGTCAAGTTATTTTTTGTTTGTGTTAGTTAATACAACAATAATTTTTATACGTGTATGATACTTGAGGCAGTCGAATACCACTTTTGTTATTCGAGTGGCTTTGGTATGCTTGTTTTTGATTTGAATGTATGTATGTTTTAGTGTTCTTCAGGTTTATTGTTTTTCAAGTTAAATAGCTCGGATCCTGATGACACTGATAGCATGACCTTATTGAGCTTCTTATATTAACATCTATAATACTAAATTTGACATGGATTTTGTTTCTATTTTCATTCTCGAGATATCTGATTAGATGTCCTCTATTTCGTGAGTGATATTAAATTACAAATTACATTCGACAAAAAGTGGGTGTTTCAAATGCCTCCGACAGTCAAAACATTGGTTTGACTGTGTAATATTTAACTTAGAAGTATAGTGATCAAAGAAAATTCATGAAAATGTATGTGATGGTTTCTCTTAACTCATAAATATTTTTAGCTTGAAATATACTTTTGAACCAAACACATAAAGAAACATCTCCTACTCAGTTAACAGCGAACATCTTTCCCAACAACTTAAACTATCTCTGTAAAACCTGTCTCTGTGTAAAACCAAATGTCATCGATTAATTTCTAATACAAACTTCAACCCAATTTTTCTTAGAACGAATGAACTATCTCTTTACCAAAATTAATTTATGTTGGTTTAGCGGTTTAAGCGTAAAGAAAAAACAGGCAGATAGACATCTGTGTGTCTGAATGACAGTGGCTTTCGATTTCATAATAATACTATAGTAAGTATTGATATATTTAGAACTCGTTTTACAATCCCTCAATCAATGAAAATATAACAATTTAAATTCACGTTTTGTATGAGTTTAATGATTTTACATGACTATTTTGCAGTTAGAGACTGTCCGTTCACATTTAATTAGGTACAGATTGTCGTAATATTAGGCATATTACAATCTGTTCACTCATGTGGTATAACTACATCCAAACTTGATCATATTTACTGGACATTAGGCAGCTATTTGGGGCTTAGTAAATTGCTATGTGCGTCATATTAGATTGAAATATTAACCGATATTAGGACAATGTCTTTAGTGAATAGTACGTTTATAAACATAGATAGTATTCATATCTAGTGTTTACTAAACAGATGCAATTAATATATCTTAGGAATATATCCTGAGTCGCAGGAGGCTTCACAACATGCAAGAAACGGATGCAAAGAATACCCAGACTCAGGATAACAATTTGTGGAGCACACAAAGTATGTTCTATGTGGCGTTTGATCCCACAACACTCAGGGTAGTAGACAGACAGGTACCGACCTTTAAAGTTACTAGGCCAACCACGCAGTCAAACTTTATAATTTAAAATTATTTTGTGTGTTTAAAAAGGTAATCCTTAACCTACATCAGGTGTCCACCTGAATTGGATTTATTTTGATGTTGAATTTCGGTAAGAATAAGGTTGCCTCTATGTTTGGTGAATAAATGTGTGCTTACTTATGTTTGCGTACACTCTTGTGACGAACTAATAATATCTCCTGTGTAGTTGGCCGACCTTTGTGGTTTTTCTCACGAGTATTATAAGTGTGCTTGGAAGGAGGATTGTCACTTATGTGCTATATTAGATTTCAGTTTGAATAGTGTTATTTTCACCTTCTCGCTATTATAGTTATTTTTGTACACTTCTAGTTGGATGCGAAAAATATGGACTAGATTGAATAGACTAGTCTTAGCTTGACTTCAGCGTTACTGTCTAGTTATACATTACTTATACGTAAAGAAGATCGATATAATAATGATGAGCACACTCGCCCTAACTTTTATTTTTAGTACTTGTAGAAATATCAATCTATTTACGTAGCTGTGCTCTAGTTAACCAAATAGGCTTGTAGGCGGTATATTAAAAACAGCATATCGATACGCAGAGACGTGTTATTAAACTTTCACATGGAAATATTTTGATTCTTTCTTTCTTTTTACCTCAATAACTTAAATATACGCCAACGACAAATGCTAATCTTATATAATTTGTAGTAATTCTTAGTACTTCACCATCCAGGTCAATGATACAGATGATACAAGTTGTTTTTTTTAAATTTACTATTTCTATTTACCGTAAGCCGTAAGAGTGATTCCACTTCTTTACATATATCCTCTTTGTTGTATAACAGCTACTTTATTTGTATTTTTTGATTTCAGTGCTTTAAAAATGTACATTGCTTTTATTTATGCTTTTGGACTCTCTTGCTTAAATATTATGGGGATGTACTTCCCATACCCTTCCGTCAAAACAATATATAATTATGTAAAATAATCCCGGTTACAGAATTCAGTACTTAATTTCAACCATTACGACAAAGATAAAATTCCGAAACTTATTTTCAAAAATAAAATCACAACACGTTTGTCCCATTTATTTTTAAAACAATACAAAATTTTGTTCAGGGTCGTATCGAATGGTATTCTCTTAGAAATTGATATGTAATATTGTTGTGAGAGGTTGTCACAAACAAGATTAGAGACGGATACGTGCCTTGGGTCGTCAGTAAATCTAATTGTGACTCCTCGCGCCGCCCGACGGGCGTCGATCGACGAATGAATTCACCGGTGTATGTACGCGCCCGTTAATATTTACTTTTTATTTATTGATTGGAACCTTTTCTACTGAGATTATGTATTGATCCGTTAGGTTATTTATACTGAAGTGTATGGGACTAATCCCGCCTACACGCCCACCACTGTAAGTCTTGTATACCAGGTTCAACAGCTGTGACCCACGAACACATTGAGTTATGACACTCAAGAAGTCTCTGCAAAACTAAACTGTCTTGGAACTCGCAACGAAATTAATCAGAAAAAAGAACTGGAGGAGTTATATTAATGTGTAAGGAAATATATTAATATATCCTCTTCCCTCCTTAGCAAAGCGAGAGACAACACGATGTCAAAATAGGCAGACCTTTTCAGACCGGGAGCACCACCGATAAAATATTATAGGTCCTAAGTGAGCTATATTTGAGTTAGCTATATTAGAGCTATAGTATGTATGGCAGAATTGCCTAAACGCACGGCAATTCTCCGCAGTTGACACAAGCTCTCCACAGTATACCGCCCAGATGTCATTTGTAAGCTATTTATCAATACGTTACCTTCATTGTACCAAAGACTACATTCTCAGTTAGAATCAGGTGGCGTGTAAGAAATTGAACGAAACAGTGATCTACCTCGAGCCATGTCCTCGACAACTGTTCCCGAACAGATGGAAAGAACTAGTAGAGGTGGCGCCCTTTAGATGACTCTTCCCATTGTTGCTGCCTTTCGTCCATGATGTCGTTATAGACATTGAACTGCGGTTGAAACAATTTTATGCAATCAATCAATCAGAAAATCAATGCAAGTCTTTGGCCTTGTAACAGTTTGCGACGGACAACGCCTACAGTCGCGCTATCGGCCCATACAGAAGCACCATAGCAGATAGAACCCAAATAAATAGCTTTATATATGATCTTTAGTGTATTAAACGACAGACAGACAGACAATCAGTGTAAAGAAACTCTTTTGATACTTTATACTGAAGTGTAGACAAAAGGATTTGCCAGTTGATTTATTATATAATGAAGAATATAATCTTATCACCTCACAATAATTAATTAATGAAGTAAAAGGTATTTATAGAAAGAAATAATGATATTTATTAACAGTGACTAACTGCACGAATGGCGTAGTGGTTTCAGATGTCACCTCGTCCCTTCCTACTGCACACGGTGTTCTGGGTTAGATCCCCGCTTGGGACAATACTTTGCGTAATCCACAAATTGATTTTTGTTGTTGTTTCTTTTTGTCTGTTTCATGTGTGTTTGTAATGTTCCCCGTGACTCAGGATATATTAGTAGTGCGGGATTTGTTTTTTAATAAAGAAAACCTCCTTACTTTTTAAAATAATTGATAATAGAAAATCACTCGATTTCGGAATCTATCTAACCAGACTTCTTATGAAAACTGTTTAATAACAAAACTTATATTAATAATATAAGTTGAACTATGATAAACTTGATCTCCTAACTCAACATCTTTTAGAACTTATTTAATATCTCAGCGAGAAATCTGGAAAAGTTCCATCCAAGTTCTGAATGGATGAATAACAAGAAAAAATATTTTTTGTGGTCATCCCTCGGGGCAAAGGTTTAAGACCCTTTCGAAAGAAAAAAAAAACCCATAGGGAAAGTTCAAATGCCCGACATTATTATTTTGGAAATGTACCAAGGAACAGTTAAATAATATCAAAAATAATTTTTAAATGATGTGGTAAATTGTTGGTTGTCTAATCGTTGCGCTAAGATTTTTCTGTTCGTTATACTTTGTAATTTATTGTGATTACATACTTAACGAGTAGGGAATTATGACAAAATTTGAAAGCTGTATCCTTAGAAGTAAAAGTATCGCCAAATTCACAAATATGGAGTACGCTATTGGGATGTGACATAAAGTATTCAATTGCGACTAAGTAATTTTTTTCATATCTAAGAAACCATACACAAGCGAAACCAGTTTGCCTGATTGATATTGTATCTTATGTATATAATTACTTCACCCTTTTGTGGTTAATTCTAGTAGCATTTTCAAAAAGTTGTTTGTGAAAATAAAAATTTATTCAACTGAAATCAATAAGGATTTAATTTGTTAATATGTGAAAAGTACCATATTATATTACTTTTCATCATCATCAGCCTATCATAGTCCATAGCTGGACATAGAGCTCCTGCCAGTATCATTGATATGTCTAGTCTATTTATAAATATGCAAGGCATGACTGTATCAAATGGCGTTTGGTATTACTTTTCAAAAGAGCAAAATAAATACGCCCATATCTTTATTTTATTTAGAAATACGTATATTATACAAATATAATGGAATATATTAATAACTAGCTGACCCACGCAACCTCGTTTACGTCTCCAACAGGAGACGTAAATTCCCCCGTTTTGTAACATTCTTCATTGGTGCTTCGCTCCTATATGGTCTTAGCGTGATGATATATATCCTATATTCTTCCTTTGAAAGATTTTTTAAAATTAAATCAGTTCGCGAGATTAGCGCGTTCAAGCAAACAAACAAACAAACTCTTCAGCTTTGTCTATTAGTATAGATAGTAAAAATAAGTCAAGTACATCGTAATTTAAGGTCAAATTACTCCTGCTTCAATGGGCAAAATTCTTCGTTTTATTTATAGGTTTGAAGAGAAGAAATATCCAAAATATTCTAAAGCAAGCTTCATAGTAACCGATATTATTTTATGGTTTATATTTGTCTGATGTTTTGCCTACTTTTATCTATGTGATAATATTAATAAGTTATTTTAATTCGGTTTGATCCCTAGATTTCACACTAGGATACCCTGTCACATAGGATCTAAACTCTTTCAGTCCAATTGTTTTTCGAGGGATTAGTAATTAGATAAATAACTAAATCGATTTTATTCCAATTCTTTTTATTTTTAACTATATGTATATTTGAAAATCAATTTTTTCATTCGTGTCCATAAAGTGAAAACTGCTGAAAGAATTGTGATGAAGTTTGGTACATTAATAAAATATGGTTTGGAATGGCACTTACATCATGTCTTATAAATTAATTTGCGAAATCGACATTCATCATCATCATCAATCGCAGTCCACTGCTGGACATAGGCCTCTCCAATTGCACGCCACTTAGTTTGATCCTTGACTTCTCGATCGAAATCGACATTAGCACGAGTAAAATCGCAGGCAAAAGCAAGTTCAAAAATATAATTAAGATGACAAGCTATAAGAATTAAATCCCGAAAAACGACGTAAGCATCGCAATAAACTTCAAAATTCTTCAAGTTATGAGTTGTATCCTCTTTTGTTGTGCCTAACGAACCGGAGACACTGCCATTGAAACATTAAACGCTGACAAGAACAGATGAAGACACTGTGTAATGTATGAAATTAATCTTACAGTTACAGGCGCGAGTGAAATATTGTACCAGAGTGAGAAAGTTAAGAGGATGAA
Source organism: Spilosoma lubricipeda (assembly GCA_905220595.1). Lineage (NCBI taxonomy): Eukaryota > Metazoa > Arthropoda > Insecta > Lepidoptera > Erebidae > Spilosoma > Spilosoma lubricipeda. Next base: position 7,554,924 of record HG992285.1, on the reverse strand, counting down.
AAGTTTTACAGGTGCTTTAACTGTGTTAGTGAGTGGGCGGTGTATTAGAGAGACAAATTTTAAGGTGAGGTTTAATGTTTACAGAACATATTCCGTATGAAAGCTGTTATTAACGAAAATAAAAATCTAGTTTCATCATAATCAACAACCCACTAATGTCCACTATTGGAGAGGGTTAAGCCCATGCGTCCCCACACTGGCCGAGTGCGAGTTGGGGACTGCCAAGACAAACATTCTGGTTTATAATATCATAATAAAATCGATACTTTGTAATGATAAAAAGGTGCATGTGGATTTAATTTTTAACACTTACAGATAAGTAATGCAAATTATACCTAGGAAGATTCAAATCTACCCAAATTTTAGGTAGAATTTTACCGATACTGATTTCTATACTAATATTATAAAGAGGTAAAGTTTATGAGGTGCAGGATGCAGGTTAAAATTTTTTTTACCAATAGAAAGTCACATTATTTGTAAGTGTCAAAAGCTACATATGAACCTCGAAAACGTATAAAAGTTTGTCATTTTTGAAGTTAGAAATACGAAAACATAATCACGCAATCGAAGCTGCGAGCAATAGTCAGTGGAAATAAACTAAAAGTAAGTTCTACAGTTAAAGACGCAGAAGTAAATCAATCGCGACCGATATGTGTATATTTACAGTTTATCTAAATACCGAAAGTTTGGATAAAAATAATAAAAATAAAATGCGGGTTTCCAAAACTTACTTCTCATAAAATCATTCTTGAGTTTTGTAGCCTAGCTTTGACCTATTTACACTGTTCATACACCCACACACATACACATTTACTTATTCTTCAATAAGTGTTAGACAAAGGCGTATTTTAATTTAACCCACCCACACTTTTATTACACGCATAATTACATATTTTAATGATAATTTAATTTAGTAATGTCTGATTTACTTAATGATTTACTGCCTGCCTGATACCAACGCACTTAAGAAATGTAAAAGAAGGATATAAGTTAGGCTTAAGATAATTGATAGGATCATATCATCATCAGCCCCCACTGCTGGACATAGGCCTCTCCAATGGCACTCCACTCGGTTCGATCCTCGGCTTCTTGCATTCAGCTCCTGCCAGTCATCCTGCGCAAATCATCACTCCCCACACTCTGAGCAGCCTCCACTCAAGAACCCGTTTACCCCAACAGGTATCGTTCCATGGCAAAAATGGTGAGCCCATACCACCAGGGTCATCGACGTAGCCCCTGAGGGCTTTGTCGATGACCCTGGTTCTAAAGGGATAAAATTTGTATAGCCTATATAGGGCTATTATTGCAAGCCTATTGACACCTCGTATATTAAAACCGGTTCAGTAGTTAAGATGCTACGATAGAACATACAGCGATTGGAAAAACTATTAACCTTTCTTTTGGTTTGCCGTAGTCGGGCAAACATACCTAAACTCTCAACTAAATTTATTATTTAACGCAACTTAATTTACTACGCACCTAATTCTTAGATAGATTTACAATTACGTATTCTATTTTAGTGTATAAAACGAGAATTCGTTACTATTCTACGCAGATTTATTTTTCAGATTTTTATCCAATTTCCTTTATTATTCAAAAGTTTACTTTCAAGCTTTCATTTTAATTTTCAACGACAGAAATTAAATTACGGATTAATGAATATATACTTAAAGTAAATAGTATAAAACGTGTTCAAATAACTCAGAACACGCTTAAAAAAGTTTTATACTATTTTTATCATATTAGATTCTCAAATAATATATTTTACAAGCTGACCCGCTCAACTTCGTTTGCACCATAAGATTTTTTTCGAAAGTCCCGTCAAAATCCGTCAAGCCTTTCCAGAGATTATCCGGAACAAACAGACAGACAGACAGACAAAAATTTTTTTAACAAAATTTTTGGTATATGTACCGTGTATACATACATATGCATTTAGTAAAAAACGGTTATTTTAATATTACAAACAGACACTCCAATTTTATTTATTTGTATAGATGCATAGATAAATGAAAACAAAAGGATTCTTCTCACATTAACCTAATCGGGTATGAAATAAATCAATAATATAAGTTACAATAATTATGGCCTTAACTTTAAAATATCACTAGAAATAAATTAGAGATATAGAAGTATACAAAAATCGTTATAACTATACAAGTACATAATCGCGTTTTGGCGCTGTCTCAATTGTCTCGTGTCGTCGGTTTCTAGGATATTCAAAATCTTGACCCCTGATGAAACGTGGATGTAGGTTTTCTTTGCACAATTTCTTCTAGTGTGCATCTTTCCTCGATTAATACGACAAAATATTTACCACCAGATTTATATAGTCACAAACAAATACATTTCCACAATGTGTGACACTATTGATATAACCGAGTATCAAAAACATAACGTTAATTATTCTTAGAACATTTACTGTGGGATAGATAATCTTGTAATTTTTTCTAGATACCTACCATAACTCAGGTATTATTTGTTAGCTGATACACATATTGCGTACAATGTCATAAACATTTCTAAATAATAAACATTCTAGTAACACATTACAAAAAAAAGATACAAAATGTGTAGGTTTTTATATGTCATTGAGGCGCGTTGATCTGCTAATACGATAATTAACCATGTAATATACGTAAACAGTATTGTTGCTTTATATTTTGATATAAAACATTTGATACGGAGGTCTGATCGGCTGTTCGTGTGGCGATACATCATCATAGCATGCGTCTCCAGGCTATGTCAATGTAGTAACATGTAGTGAGATGTGGTGACGTCTCACCTCTGCAAATCTAATATTTCTACGAAATAATCATGACGTTTATTACAATTATTATATATATTTAACTAGCCCGCGGCTCCGCCTCCGTATATAATATCGTTTATCGCGGTAATATATATATATGTATATATATATATATAGTCGCGTATATAATGCGGTAAAAAGATTTATATTGCATTTGGTTCAAATAATATCGTGGGAGCCACAGCATTTATGTCTTCCACTTCAAAGTTATTTTTTGTTTTTTTCCACACAACACCATCTAGTCCCAAGCTAAGCAGAGCTTGTGTTATGGGTACTAGACAACTGATACAAATACATATATACTTTTTTTTTGTAAATACATACATATAATACATAGAAAACACCCAAACTCCGAAACAAATATTTGTAGATCATACAAACATTCGGTCCGACCCGGGAATCGAACCCGAGACCTCACGATCAGCAGTCGTATACGCCAACCGCAAGACCAACAAGGCAGTCTAAAATTCTTTGCTCTCATTAATTCCGTTTCTAGAATAATAACAGTTATAAATTAATGTGTCTGAATAAGGTATTAATTTAGGTAAAGTTAATTTATGTCTGAAAATAATTGCTCAATTAAGAGAAACGTACCTTCTAGAGCCACTATAAAAGATCGGTTTCTCTTAATGGAGCACTTATTTTGTGAAGCTAATCTCCAAAGTACCATCCACTCATTCTGATTCAGAGCATATCGCCCTTTATGATACCCTTGGCTATTTGTTATCTTGTTTTCTAGCCGACTATGAGGGTTTTCTGCCCATTGATCCCTCAAATAAGCATGTAACATCCCATCATATACGTATTTCCCTTCCTTTCACCTTATTTTTGTGTCTTGTTCGGTATACAAAATACTAAAACTCATATTTAATATTCATACCTTTATTATAATCTTACACTATCTTATAGTGTTGTTAAAGTATTATGGACTATGGTACATTACTAAATTTCAAAAGCCGTAGTCCATGTAGTGTAAAGTACCATAGTCCATAACACGTTAACAACGTGTGACTACGGCTTTTGAAACTTGTTTCCTACTTTTTCAGCGTCATTTTTTTTTCGTAGTTGGGTTTTTTTTTTTTTTTTTATTAAAAAGTTTTAGTGCCTCTATAATATTAATTTCTTCGCAAAGTATATTTTAAATAGGTACCATAGAAATATCACAATTATTGAATAAATACGAACAAAATCACTAGAGGGCGCCACATTAGATTCAGTGACATGTCATGTAGCCTATAACCAACGGACAATCGAGACTCTTTCAACAATACCTCATTTGTCTAATTCTGATTAGTAGTTTAGAAAGAATGAGGGAACAAACAAGCATACCATAGAAATAACACACTTATCGAATAAATACGGACAAAGTCACGAGCAACTGCTAATAATATATGTATTTCTGAAATAATAATAATAATAATAATAATAATTTATTGCATAAACTTAACCATACAATAAGAAGGTAACACAGTTATTCTATTTACAATATCAAAATATATAACAAGTATGGCAAACAATTATATGAGACCCCTGATCCTCAAACTAGGATTTCCTGTATTTTGAGAATCAGTGGCTCCGCTCAGAACGATGCAAGATAGGCGAACTTAGTTTTAAAAGAACACTAATTGACATATGATTTTGAAGGGTTGTAATGGTTATAGTTATGGAATGTGTGAATAATATAATTTTGTATGTTAGTGTGTGTATGTGAGTGTGTGTTTGTGTGCGTGCGAGTGTGTGTGTATGTGTGTGTGTGTGTGTGTGTGTGTGTGTGTGTGTGTGCGTGTGCGTGAGTGCAAGAACGTTAGAGTGTTCGTCTTTGAGTATGTATATCAACGTCCATCTTAGCAAACTACAAAATACTCTCTGTGTCATGTTAATCAAGTGCTTGTAGCCATTTTTCAATTTTTACTTTGACTTTGAACTTAATATGGGATTGAAGATTTGTACAATTAACGCCCTTTACAATGATATCAAACACGACATATTTACCTAAAATTTGTTTTTTAATACAAATCTTTATGTCGGCTAGAGGGCGCCACATAACATTCAGTGTCACGTCATATAGCCTTATAGGCTAGGCAGAGGACAATTAAGACGCTTCTAACGACACCTCATTTGTTCAGTTCGAATGAGATGAGTAGTTAAGGAGCTATGAGGGAACAAACAACAACAACATACATACATACAGAGCCTGTCAAAATCATTACCCTCCATTGGCTTTGCCGTAGTCGGGTAAAAAACTAACGGTTAGGTCTTTTTGAATACTCTTCTGACTAATCAATGAGCTCCTGATTAAAAACGACTGAAAACCATCTCATCAATCAGTCACAATAATAGAAAACTTTCACTTACTATATATACCATATTTATATGTCTTTAAAATATATTTAATCTTATTGGCACTATAAAATTGTATGTGTTTACTTACTTCAGTTACAGTAAACTAAATATAATTTATCACCTCTCTAAAATAGAATTCTCAGTAGAAACCACATTTATTCGAGCAATAATTCAGTATTTGTTTAACACGGATAGCTGTTAGAGAATTAGTTTATTTTGTTCACAAATTTGCATTGACTCAATGAGTTTATGTTCCCACTATGATGAACACTTTAGTGTCGGTATTACAACGACGGAATCTTGTAATTCAGCGTGTCTCTATTCTGGATCAAACGCTATAGGTTGAAAAAAAAAACTTTTGAAGTCTATTTATGTACACTGTTCATGGCAGTGGAAAATTACAATAAAAAAATAGAATTAGCGTCATTTACTTTGTTTTTTTCTACAGGTTTAGCCTAGTTATTAACAAATAGCTTGGTATATAAATAATTTAAGTGATTTTTTAAATATTTTATATAGTATAGACTTTAAATAGTAAAAACTTCTTAAAATATTATGTGTAAAATTAGAAAAATGTTTCAATTAAAATTATCAACATCAAACATTAGAATGTTGGTGACGCGAACCCATAAGATTTTCCACCAAAAAGTGTTCAGCGCTGCTTAAGAAGTTTCCACTTCGAAAATGTCATATCCACATGTCGGTGACGCGAATTCATTAAATTTTCTCCTACCAAAACTTGTTTAATAAGGGCTGAGGAAGGTTTCACTTCAATAAAAACTAACTAAGAGCGTAAGAGCAAGAGTTAATCCGCAAAATCCGTTCAAGTCAAGTATACCGTACCTATATATGTATATCCTCCTACCCGCCAAATTTCAGGCCTTTGGTACAAAAAAACAAGAATTTCCATATAAACTCGCGAGGGTAAGACCTCTTTAATCCGGCCCCTTTCGCATATATCTTTTTGGCTGACGTCTTACGTTACTTATCTATACTAATATATAACGCTGAAGAGTTTGTTTGTTTGTTTGTTTGTTTGTTTGTTTGTTTGAACACGCTAATCTCAGGAACCGCTGGTCCGATTTGAAAAATTCTTTCGGTGTTGGATAGTCCATTTATCGAGGAAGGCTATAGGGTATATATCATCACGCTACTACTTATAGGAGCGGAGCAACAATGAAAAATGTTTCAAAAACGGGGGAAATTTTCACGCTACGGGCAATATAAGACGCAAACGACGTTGCGTGGGTCGGCTAGTATTAGTATATAAGTAATGTATTAGTGAATGCAGAACTATATAAATATACTTATATATTATACTGCAGCATTAGCCAAATTACGGCTTGATACGTCTAATTCGTTATCAGATTCCGTGATAAATCGGCGAATGTTCTGTTGATATCGTGTTATTATTCACGAAGAGTAAAAAAATTAGGAAATATTACAAGAATGTTTATCTCAAGAGAAACAGCCTATAACCTCTTACAAATACAAATATATTTAATATAGTAACTTTGTGAACTCTTAATTTTCTTCAGTAATTTATATAAGAGAGGCATGTCTATCCAACAGTGGACTGTAGCGGGCTGATGATGATGACGAATTTATGTGTTACCTACAAATAGTAGCTCTTGCGCTGAATTAAGATTTTTTATGTATCTTTATATCAGCCGTGAGAAGTCCACTGCTGAACGTAGGCCTCCCCCATTGACTTCCATTGCGACCGTCGGTATTTTTTATGTATGGGCCTAACAATTTGACTCTACTCTGCCTGGTAGAAAGCAAGAGTGGTGGTCACCATACTGTACTGGTCACACACTATGGCAGCCTAGTGATGCTTCTGCATCATTGGGCGTCCGGTCTCGCACTCACCAACGAAACATGACAGCACGAATGCTGTCATTTTGGGTTGTGTTAAATACTACTCTGATCTATGATTCCGCTTTACATTTATTATATTTATTATAGGCCCCTAACTTTTTTAAGACACGGAAACAATTTATTGCTGTGAATTCTCTTTAATGATTACAAACCTCTCCTAAGTTCCATTACGATGGTTTGAAATCCATTGCTTTATTTCCAAGACTAACAAACAGAATAGACCGCACAGAATAGGTTTATGTATCCAGACAGAGCCTGACAACTGCCATTAAATTTGTAGCCAGGCCATATTAACACTTATTACATGGGCATAACGTGCTTTTAGAATTAGGGTATTAATATAAGAGCCAAGGTATGCAGAGCTATCAGTGTAAATCCTTTGTTATGTTAGTTGGCATGTGGGTGTTTCTCCAAATGACGATCTGAAGGATTTGCTAATGTTATACGTTTTATAGTACAATGCAAGCTTTAAGAGTTAAGACTTAAACATAAACTATAAAGTAATTGTTTCAGTAATGTCATATATAATAATCAATTGCTGTACGTTTTTCTCGCTAAAACTCGAGAACGGGTTGGCCGTGCCGTAGTACAGGGAAGTTTTAAACAGTGAAAATTAAAAATAACTTGAAAATCCAAATGTCACATGTACGGAGTAGCGGGCTTTTTAAATAACTTAACTGTACTGAAATAAAACTGGTATTATTGAAATTATTTTCTATTGAAATGAATTAGACTCGACCTACTATATATCGCGTACAATATATTTTGCGTACCTTAGGGAATAAGTATTATGTGGTTCTTGGTATCCGGTCAACATACGCTTTAGATTCCATTGAGAAATTCAAGCGAGAGAGCATAGAAAACTCATAGCCATGTTTAGATGTAATGTAGAAAGCATTTTCCTAGGTCTTACATTGTAGCAATTGGCTATTAGATTTGTAGGAATGTACTATTTTCATCGTACTCTTAAAATAAAAAAGATATGATATATATCTAAACCGAATGTTTCAAAAATATACTATATATAATACTACTCCTATAAAACATTATCTCGAGTTTATTTTAATTAACAATACTTTATCTCCATCGTTGAATGCCCGGTTAACTTATACCTAGATGTTTTAAATTCATTGTAGATCATTCCATATTCCTGTAATCTTATACATATGTTCTCATTTTCGTTTTTTGGTGAATTTAATATTAAAAACCATAATTGCAACGTTAGGCTATAAATATGAACTTATACGAATAATTTTTATTGTTGGGGCCGTCTTTGTTTAAATATTGTTATGACTCAAATGCCTGTTATCGTGGTCTTGCGTGTTGACATTACGCTTGACCGATTCAATTATACATTACTTGGAAACTTTCAGTTGAAATAAAAACAGTGTGTTTACTTCATATTTTATGTTGTTATGACGTTGTTATGACGCTCAAAGACTGACATGAAGTCGTAATCGTAACAAAGTATTTTCACCATTTATTAATAAATAACTATTGAAAATTAAGTCCATGTTAGATATTAAATCTTTGAATATCAAGTTCCCTAGCTGCTATGTTTGTTATTGTAAATAAAGGAATGCAAATATTTAATTTGATTCAAAGTTATCAAATAATATTACATGGAAAGTAAAAGAGTTACTCTAGTATTAAAATATCCCATTTTTATTGTATCATTCAACACATCATTGACATTTCATGATCATCATCAGCCAACTACTGGACACAGGCCTCTCTAAAGACACCCAAAGGCCTGGTTTGTTCTTATCCAAGCGCCGTCATTTGTTAATATATTGTGATGATTGGATTACAAAAGCAACTAAATCTTTACACTATACTAATATTATAAACGCGAAAGTTTGCAAATATGGATGGATGGATGGATAGATGTTTGTTACTCTTTCACGCAAAAACTACTGGATGGATTTGGATGAAACTTTACAGGAATATAGCTCATACATCAGAATAACGAAATTCTTTACTATTTGCCGCAATAACTGACATATACGCGGGCGGAGCCGCAGAAACTAACAAGTATATAACTAATTTTACTGACAAGCTTTTGTACTTTTTTTAAGAACATTTGTGCATTACTGATTGGGTCTAAATACGATTTAGTTAAAGTATAAAATTTTCATATCAATAAAGATTATTTTTACGGTTGTTAGCCAAGTAGAGCGAGTACATATAAACTGTCTGCTTGGAAACTTTCATCAACGTATAGGGTTAAAGCATTTTCTTCTTAATTAGCGTCGGCGAGTCCATTGTTTTAACGTTCAAGCCACTTTCCATTTGCAATCGCTTCCGTTCTCTGCCAAATGGTTTTAATTGTTTGTTTTCATTTCTCGTTCTTAACTTTTATTTTATTTTGGGGTTTTGTAAGTACTCTTATGATTATAAGATATTAGGTGTCTCGGATGTATTTGATAATGTTTCATAGTATAATCATTATTTTATTGTCGCTAATACTAAGGGAGTAAGCATATTTGTTTGTTATGCTTTAATATCGTAACTAATTAACCGATTTGCTTGAAATTTTAAATGCAAAGATTAAAGATATTCTTTTATTCGTAAAAAATGTTCCTAAGTTATACTGACTGCCTCGTTGGTCTCGCGGTTAGCGTGCGCGACTGCTGATCGTGAGGTTTCGGGTACGATTCCCGGGTCGGACCAAATGTTTGTATGATCTACAGATATCTGTTTCGGAGTTTAGGTGTTTTATATGTATAATATGTATGTATTTACAAAAAAAAAGTATATATGTATTTGTATCAGTTGTCTAGTACCCATAACACAAGCTCTGCTTAGCTTGGGACTAAATGGCGTTGTGTGATAGATGTCCGAAATATTTATTTATTTATTATTATTATTTATATTCGCTGATAGAGAGTTTCTAAATAACCAATCCACAGTATTGTTATTTTACGGTCTCAAATTATTATGAAGGTTAAGTTTCAAAATGAATATTTAAACCATTGAATACTCAAAATTCAGTGACTCCTATTCGACATGCGGAAAATAACTAAGAATGTTCCAAGCTATTCACAACTACAACGTATAAAACATTTTGACAACGAGTATTTTATAGTGAATATTCACTGTGCATAAAGAAAAATAAGTGCAACGCCGCTTCGTATTTAGGTCGCAGGCATAGTGTGTCAACAATAGGATGCTTGGAGATTAAGAACGCAGCAAGAAATATTCGTAGCACTTGCTACAAACATTTCTACAGCGCTACGAGTCTGAAGATATTCGTAGCACTGTGTTGTTACTTGGGATGTTTATAATCTGGATAATATAAACATTAATTAAGGATATTATTATTTGCGGATTTCAAGAACATTATTATAGATTTATTATTAGAAATGGCCTTTTTTCGTTGGTGAGATTTCATATCGTTAGATCCATATACAATTAAGTTAATACATTTTTTAATTAAAAGTGTTGTTAATTTTCAAATGGCAGGAACCAGTAATGCAAGTGTGTTGTATTTAAAAAAAAAACAATCACTCTAAGTTATTCAATTATCTTCAATATTTGTGGCAGATTGGCTTTTGGTTCAGATCTGAAATGAATTGGTAGAGGTTTATAACTGAAGTCCATGAAACCTACCTCAATTATGTTTTGACTGAATTTTAATTTACAATAAGTATTATTCTTGTGTATGGGTAAAGGGAAAGCTAAGTTTAAGCTGATATATATATCGGTGATAACTAATTTGATTCCATAAAAAAAAAATAGGTTTTTTTCTTATGGAACCAAAACTGCCTATAATTTCGTTTCACCACAGTCCATTGCTCTATTTAAGGTTGCTGCAAGAAATTGCTTTTTTATACTGCTTTTAGCGATAAAAAATAATGTGTACATATTCATAATAATTTATACGTTATTTTATGTAAACTGTATTAACTGGTGTACAAAAAAAGTTAATTCTGGCCTATTCTAAAATGTTTGAATATTCTTCTTAGTAATTCTCGACTAAAATAGTACATATTCAGAGTTAATGTTAATTCATAACTGTAAATATCTCGTGTCACGGGATTAATATCCGTATTTCTCCGAACGTTCCAACCAAATTTAAGGATTTTTTTTTGTATTTATCTTGGTTATGAGAATAGTCTATAAAGCATTTTTAGTCGCGATTTTAATATGATTAATATTTCACTTTCGATTTATACCTACGTTTAATTTATTTGAGTTTTTATATGTCAAAAATACGTTTGCCAAGCTTGCTAATTGGTATATGTAATTTAATATTAATTGTATGCGTCACCTTCGCATATCAAAAGACAATCAGACACATAAAATTTGGACTGAATTTCATAAAAATAAATGCAAAAACTCAAGTATGCTTTAAAATGCAATTATGTGGACTAAAGTGCAAAACCCACATGAATGTCAGTACTCTCAATAAAGCTAAGTGCATAAAATATCGTTTCAAACATCATTCTGTTCCCGTCGGATCAAATTTTATGAGCAATATAATCATATTGCTCATAAACTGCGATCCGTCGAGTTCACCTATTGTAATATGGACGGGTCAGCTGTAGTCAGCGATTCTTAGATTTATCAAAAAGGGGAACTTTCACACACTCCACAAGCTATAAAATTGAAGTTGAAACAATTGAGTAGAATCTTTATATCTTGTTAGAATTTTACTGATGTATGAAACAGACTCAGATGCAGATGCGGACACGGACGCGGATGGGAATGCGGATTTAGATGCGGATATAGATGCAGACGCAACACCCTGTTAGGGTTTGAGAGTTTCCTTAAAAAATGTTCTAAGACTGTAAAGAGTAGGTTCAAGTTTAAAGTCAAGGAGACAATGACAACAGATTTCTTTTATCTCCCAAAATAATTAAATAAACATAGTCAAATGACTGAAAGAAATATTACGCTTGAAAAGTAGACCAAACTTGTTCTTAATTTAAAACAAACAAGAAAACAAATAAATAAAGAAAACAAATAAAGTGGTTTAGCAAGTCTGGTAAGCTTACAGTGGATGGGACAATAAAATGTAAATAGCTACAGAAGTGTTAAAAGGAGTCGCGGTAAAAGTTTAACTCACGCGAACTTAGCACTCGATGGCGTCCCTCTGCGTTGGAACAGAGTGCAAAAAGTAAGAAGCAGCGGGGGCGGACTACAAACCCATGATTTAAAGTCAATAAGCTTCTACAATGCTTGTTCACGAACAAAAAACAAAACAAGTATCGATCCCCTTTCATACTGCTTAATTAAATGAAAAAGTTGGTGCAATGCAAATGTTTGTTACTCTTTGACACAAAAACTACTAAACTGATTTACATGAATCTTTACAGATATATATATATATATATATGATATATCAGAATAATAGATAGACTAGTTTTTACCGCAATACCTGATATAGACGGGGACGGGATCCGAGATAAAATCTTGTTACTTACTTATAATGGGAGGTGGTCGTTTTTAATAAATATTTAGCTTTCATTTGTTAAAAAACTTTTTAAAAAAAATTAATCATGTAAAGTTATTATTGTAAGTATAAATCGAAATAAAAATATTATCACACAAAAATACTAAAACCACGAAAAATAGGAGGACGAAAAAAATGTTTTGTCTTTGCGCTTGGACTAAAATTTATTATTAAAGAAAAAAAATCGATAATCGATAATGATGTTTTAGAACACAAAACAGTTGCCAGACAGGCTTCGAATTTTTTTATCAGTAAAATAAACGCTCCAAACAATAACTTAGGGCAATGTATAAACGCTTCTCCCTTGCTGAGGAAATCCGCTACAAATGGTTTCGGAGAGAAATATAAGTATCGGAGTTATATTGAGACAAGAATTATGAGAATCGTTTTAATAATTCTCATTTCGAAATTCATTTTTGTGATTGAACTTTTGATTTTAATCGATGGAATATTTTAGTATAAATATTTTAACTACATTTTATTTTTTTTATATAATATACTCCAAATTCTTTTTTGTTAATGGAGTGGAAAATCCTTTCTGATCTCTGGAGTCTCAGGGACCGAGGTGTCAGGTATGTGGCGATTCCACTAAAATGGCGGCCGGTCTCAGGCGCCCGGAAAATGTTATTTCAGATCATCCCCCAGGATTGACGCTGTGCCTATCCAGACTCTATCCTGAAAACCTAATCTTCCCACTACCTAACGGTCCAATCATTATATGATGCGGCCCGACCGCAGTTTCGTGATTAGGCCGCCCTCATACCGCTGACCCCGTCAATTAATTTGATACTAGCGGTCTCCACTCTCTGGCAGCTTGCGGTAGTGAATAGAGTACCTTTTTTTTTTTTTTTTTTTTTTTTTTTTTTTTTTTTTTTTTTTTTTTTTTTTTTTTTAAACGTGTGGAAACCCCCTCGGGCCGTCACCCCGCCGGGGTTTGCGGCGGCGGGGCGGTGTGTCGGAATCGAACCGACTAAAACCACACGGTGTGCCACTCTGCGCCTGAGAGAGGGAGGGATCCGGGAACTGCTGTATTACGACCTCCGGACCCCTCCCGGCGCCAGCCCGCACAGATGCGGGCACCCTCCTCCAATACCTCTCCGTTTAGGCGACGTACGGCACACGCGTCACGTCGCCTCCTCGCGGGCGGCCACTATAGCGGATGGAAGGGCAAACCCGTCCCGACCATCCGCGGCCACACTCAGGGCGGCATGAGGCGCTGGTGAGCGCGCCTCCGCTGCCCGGTTCGCCGGCGGCGGATCGGGTCCGAGAGGAGGTCGTCCTCCCGGGCCTTCTCCGCCGCCTCCTTCTGCGAGATGACGTGTTCGCAGAAGGCGGCGACCGCGGTAAAACTGCTGTCGCTACCGGCCATGGAGCGGATGACGGCCGGTAGCGAGAGATCCCCTCCGATGACTGCAGTGAGGGCCCGGCGCTGCGACGCCCATGCGGGGCATGCCGCCAGCGTGTGCTGGGCCGAGTCCTCACTGCAGTCGCAGTGGTGGCAGGCGGGACTCAGTTCCCTCCGTGCGACCGAGTGCAGGTACTTCCCGAAGCATCCGTGTCCGGAAAGCACCTGCGTCAGCCGGAAGGAAAGAGTCCCGTGCTGCCGCCCTGCCCACTCGTGGATGACCGGCTGGAGAGCCTCCACGGCGGCGAAGCCAGCGCGTGGAGTCTCCAGCCGGAACGACCAGCGAGCCATCGTGGCTCGACGGGCGGCTTCACGCCACTCGCGTACCTCCTCGGGCGGGGGGCGAATGCCACACTCCGCCCGGAAAGAAGCCACCCGTCGATAAACTTCGGCGAGCACTTCCGCCTCCAAATCCCACGGGGGTGTTCCGGCCAACGCGCACGCCGCCTCGGTCGACACCGTGCGGTATCCGCGTATGGCTCTGACCGCCAATACCCTCTGAGGCCGCCAGAGGCGAGCCTTGTTGAGGGCGGTCAGAGCCGCCACCCACACCGGTGCGCCGTACAGCGCCATCGACCGGAGTGAATAGAGTACCTACTACAAGGTTATTGTACGTACAAATATGTGCATATAAGAATTTTGGAGTAGATACATCGTACAGTAATAGCGAGTTATAGAGCTACATAGGCTGGAGGAGGGACGTCATAGTGTCTTTGACGATACAAAACAGTCTGTCATTTATTACGGGGAAATCTTCACATATAGACTAACAACAACATCTATCATTTATCACGAACTATCACATAACAATTTAAAAAATATTAGGAATTTTATGCACACTTATATACGTTTTTGTTTTAAAACAGTATAACGCATAGGCCCATTAGGACAAAGCCTACATATGGTTACTCCCTACAGGGTTGCTCTATGAAGCAAGCTTACCACAGTTACGTTTAAAAAATACTATTCTTTGAAAATGCAATGTCATTAACTGAGGATGTGGAATAATTTTTACATCTATCATCTAGCTGTTCTGTTTTAATTATCTTAGTGCTCTATCGAACTACACACAGATAGATAAAAGGCTATCAGTTTTATCTACCTGTATAAAAAAATAATACTACCTACTAATAAAATAATAATAATACCTAATATAATAAAATATAACAAAAGATTATTAATATTCTAGTACCTGGTCGAACTGAGGTTAACGATAACATTAAAAAACCATTGTTAGTTGAAAGTAATTCGTGACGATTATTAGAGTAATTTCATTAGTAGTGATTTTTATTAGTATCTCGACTGGTTGCTCACTAAAATACCATTGCTTGCGGTGTCGTCGTGTGGCGGATCGTTTCTTTCCCTCTGATATGGTGAAGGAGATGATGGCTGGTCCATGCGCCGTACTTGTGAACGGTTGCTGCTTGGGGTGATTGGTCAGCCTAGTCATCGATGCTTTAGACAATACTATTATTTTGGTTCGTTCAGCTGCAACTCTAGCTGCTTAATCCAGTGACGAATTATTTTTAGCAGAAGTTTTGCAACTAAATGTATGCAAATAGATGTGCACCTTGAATGATTTCTATGTTTAATAGACTCAAACCTTCAACGTTATCACTCAGTGTTTTTTTTGTTTGTTCAATTTTGGAGCATTTTAATAAAAGAAAATTCAGGTGGTAACAGCTTGCATACTGTTTAGGTTGTTTACCTTACATGTAACACTATTGTACCTGAATTTCAGACTTTTGAAGAGTGGCCATGAGTTTCTTTGCCAGCATTTTTCTCATGAGGCTCTACGCATTTTGGTAACTGGAAGTTATGGATCGATACAGACAGGCAGATTTTGGTGTTTTCGCCTAATTTACCTCCACAATACAGCACATGCTGAGGCGTCTGTTTGTGTCGATCTATGATTTTTAAGTGTAGCTTCAATTTAACGTTCATAAATGTCACTTAGTGTATTATTTGAATAAATAATTTTAAATTAGAATTTTATATCCACTAAACTGAGTAGGAGATTGAATATTATGTTCAGCACTAGTAATTAACTATATTAAATATCCATTATAAGTGTACGCTGTGGCATTGTTTATAAATACTAGTATTAATCCGAAACTTATTAGAATCAAAGTTTTTAATTTTAATCAAACCGAACGTACTTGTTAGAATCAAAGTTTTTAATAGCCTATAAATACGAACCCTTTCTTTTGGCTTTGCAGCAGTCAGGTAAAAAGAGAAATACCAACTGATATAAGACTGTTCCTCAAAATTTAAACAAACAAACATCCCTTTGTTATACCTAACATTGATTACATAACAAGATTTATAGTAAAACCAAGTGTGACATATTCATGGCTGTGTTTCATAACAGTCTAATAGCTATATTAATATTAATAACCAAAACAAGCCGCGCAAATTATTTGACACAATGACGTCACTGAATAAATATGAATACGTTAATGCGATAAATAATACTGAGCTTACAAAGTGAGACACTAAGTATTATGTTACAACTGACTTATTAAATGACTTTCAGACAGGAGGAGGTTCTTAATTCGATATTATTTTGAGCTTTGTAGTTACAACGACATAAATCATAACAGAATGTATAGATAGGTGTGTATAGGTATGTTGCCATTTAGTATAATCTAATTGATAGGGTTAAAAAAACGTAAATAAGGGCGAAAAAACTGGGATAGGCCTCAACAAGTGGAAAGATGTTTATTTTTATCATATAAATCGATTATTTTGTTCATCAAGCAGAAATTAAAGTCATGTAATAGTAAGTTCAAGTATTACTAGCTACTGTGCCTATTTTGCCTACACGAACAAATTTTTCACTTTTCTAAACCGTTAATAGTTTATTTACATATCAATGCATCCAAAACACATAGAATATTCATATCAGGTCCATACTCGTTATTACTAAAAGGAAATAAATAACGGAGACTTTTGTCCGCTGCAAAATTGAACACAAAATATTCGGCTTGTAAACTGAATTTTAGTGGTAGGTACAATGGCGCTAAATCTGTTATACAGTCATCTAACAGTACTTTATGTAGATAGAAGTTACGCATTTTGCCATAGGGATATTTAATAAAATAGAAACACTTCCTGATGTGGTCTCTTATGACTATTGTGAACTTATATTCCACATACCTATAGATTTCGGTTTTAAAGTCTTATATAAAGATCTATACGTCAGATATAAATATATATATGTATATATATATATATCAGTAACCTTTATATATCAAATAATGTTAAATGCCTGATAACCATGATCTAGCCCCTAAATCTTTTGTCCAAATTGAAATGGCAACAATTGGTGTTATGCAGCACAAAAATATTCACAAAGCATATAAATTGTTTAATCAATTATTGTTAGATAATAGAAATATACATGTTATGTTATGTTTGTGTATAATTTCGATTTTATACTATCTGCCCTTTAGGACTTAAACCGTTACCACGTTAGTTTCAAAGCAGTTATTTGTAATAATTTCTAACAAAGTGAGAGCCACGTCGTAAACTGGGGAAAGAATTTGTGTAGTTTGATACCTGGGACTCTGCAAAACTGTGCCACAGATACACGTAAGTTTATTATTATTTGGTGTGCATCCCAGTCACTAGAATGTGATAAGTTAAGAAAACGTATTTTTTATTTTTTTTTGTAATAGGCGGGCAAACGAGCAGACGTATCGCCTGATAGTAAGCGATTAACAACTCCCATGGTCACCTGCAAGACCAGAGGCGTCACAAGTGAGTTGGATGGGGGCGAGATAGGGGAGGGGGGTTGGATATAGGCCTCCGGTATCCTCACTTACTCTGTAAAACATAGCGCAAGCACTATTTCATACCGGTTTTCTGTGAGGCCGTGGTATCACTCCGGTAGAGCCGACGCATTCATGCCGAAACGTGGCTCTCCCACGTATAAATTTTATGTTCCCAGTGACCGAATTGATAGGCGTATTTAACGAAAGCCTTAATAGATATTTAACGGTTTGATTTATGCATCGATCTAAAATTATATCATGCTTGGTCATATACTAGTAATTTGAAGTTGTATAGAGGAAAATTGAGAATTAACTTTATAAGAGCGCAATATGAAAATTTCTAATACGATTTATGCTAATATTATATATTCAATAGCAGGAAAAGGTACTTTGATTCTTGAAAAATAACATAGGCTAGTTTTTACCGTGGTAACCGTCATCCACTCGGGCAGAACCGTGAGCAAAAGTTAGTCGTTAATAAACTATGCGCCTATTTGAAATGTTTACTTTTTTGTACCACCAAATAATAGTATTCTAGTTTGTAAACTATGCTATGAGAACCACATAAACAAATAACTACGCTTGGTAGGCCAATGGATTAAATAATGAACAACAGCATGGCACCGATGGACAGGGAATAAACGTCAATATATCATGCGTCTGACATTTCACTTAGTTAGCATTTTCATTACTCCGCTTTGTGTCAACGGAGTTAATTGACTAGAAAGTGCTCGCGGACAATTTGTTAGTGTATGGTATTTTATCGTTGGATGTGCGTTTTCTGTCAGAAAGTTATCCGGCAGGATTTACCCTCACAAATGTGATGTTCGCTTTTCTATTAAACGAGAGTGAATAACATTTTATTACTGAATTTATATAAATAATTTTGCGACTGCCATACCATTTTACTTTCAATAGTTGCTTTAAAATTCTGGGTCAGGTTAAAGTTGAATTTGCGTCTCAAATCAAAAAAGGGACAGAGACTGCAATGTCTTGAAGAGTTAATTAAAGATAGATAAAGTCTAAGTTATCAAAGCTCATCATATTTTTTAAAATCGAATCTCATACTTATGTATAGGATTGCATAAAAAACAATCTAGAATTAAATCTGCATTTGCATTAAATAAATAAGCATAATTCTGTCTTTTCAGTTTCAGGGATAACTGAATTATGAATCGAAAATTTTATTATTGTATTCTCCAAAATGATACCTTATCCGATTATTATCGAATAAATCTTGTTACGATTGTTTGTTGCATTAATTTTTGTTAAGTGGTTCATTATGCTTTAACATAACTCTGGATATGTATGACGGACGGTTGTTTAATTAAGTAAATAGTCTTATTTTGTACCATTCCCTCAATGGGGAGATATGATAACTAGAATAAAAGCAGATTTGAAACTTAAAAAGGTAATATATATGTGAGTTTACGTACATGTGTCATTAATAGTAATTCATTTGAAAAATACCATTTAAAATATTGTTTTATTAATACATACATATGATATACATACATATAATTACACCTATATACCCAAAAAAGACGTATTTAACTTCCACATTTTGCAGATCACAGTTGTAATCCCATTCACGTAATTCCATTCCAAGCTTATTGCCGCTTACCGGATGGACATTTTAGGAATTAGATGGGAAAATTGGGTGTTAAATATAAAAGTAAAAGTTTTCGAAAGGGTATAGCTTATGCTGATGGATCGGAGGCTATCAGCTAACACTACTCTGTCAAGAAAGTACCGGGCAAAGATCAATAATACACAAAATGTTAGTTATTCATCCAAATTTATTTTATCACCTTCAAAGTATGCTCCTTCAGAATCGATACACTTACGCCAGCGAATAATCCAATCATCAAAACATTTTTGAAACGCTGTTTACGGAATTGACCTTAGTTCTCGCTGCGAATTGTTCTTTATGTCTTCTACCGATTGAAAACGGGTGCCACGAAGTAGTCATTTGAGTTTCGGAAATAGAAAAAAGTTGGCAGGATCCGTTTCTGGTGAATATGGTGGTTGCTCGATGGTATTTGTTAAGTGTTGATCAAAGATTCGTTCACCATGTTGGCCTTGTGTGAAGGCGCATTATCGTAGTGCAAAATCCAAGAATTTTCTTT
Organism: Spilosoma lubricipeda; assembly: GCA_905220595.1. Classification (NCBI taxonomy): domain Eukaryota; kingdom Metazoa; phylum Arthropoda; class Insecta; order Lepidoptera; family Erebidae; genus Spilosoma; species Spilosoma lubricipeda. Next base: position 7,535,123 of record HG992285.1, on the reverse strand, counting down.
CCACTAATTGGCCGTTTTCATCGAATTTGCTCTTTTGAATGCATGTAACGCTCAAAAAATAATCTTTATTTACAGTTTGACAGTACAGTACACCGGGAGAGTCAAAGAAAACAGTCAACATGACTTTGACTTTGGCTTGGTTTTTTCGGTTTCGGTTCAGTTGGAAGGCGTCACTCCGAAACTGTTGACTAGTTTGTACGTCAAACTCGTAAACCCATGGCTTGTCACCAGTAACAACGTTTCATGTTGAGTCGAAATTGACTCGTTCTAACATATACTCAGCGACACTCATGCGATTGAGTTTTTCGAGAAAATTCAGGTCTTTTGGGGCTAGACGAGTGGCAACATGTTTCATACCCAAGTGATTATTTAGAATGGTACAGATTGACTCGTGAGATACAAAAAACTCAGCGGCTATCTCTCTCAAAGTTGAATGAGAATTTTCAGTCACTATTTCCTTCACTTTTGCGGTGTTAACTTCAGTTGTAGACGTTGATGGTCTACTAGAGCGAGGCAAATCTTCCATCACATCTCCACCGCTTTTGAACGCTTTGTACTATAAGCATATGTTTTTGATAAAATTGATTTACCGTAAGCCTTCTGTAAAATTTTCAGTGACCCTGAACACGAAATTACATAAATTTTTTTTTTACATTACAAAATTTAAGAGTAACTCTTTGTTCGATGTTTTGGTCCATTATGAAATTCGTAATACACTAGATATCATATCTAGTGATATGTTATATAACTGAAAACAGCGCTGAATTTAATATAAATAACAAACTCCGCGCCAAAGTAGAAAACAGTTGTGCCAATCTAACAATAATAAAAAAAAACTAAAATAAAAATATGGAACCGTAAACAAATCATCCATTCCCGATACTTTTTTGACTGAAAATATATTAATTACTACTTTTGTCCGCGGCTCTGCCCCCGTGTATATTGGTTATCGCGGTAAATAGTAGGCCATATCCTCCTTTAAGAATTAATGTATCTCCATTTCCGAATTCATTAAATTCAGTGCAGCGGTTTTGTAGACAGACAGATATAGTTACTTTCTAATTATAATATTGGTATGGAAGTGTAGTAATCATAGCTCGAACGGGTCAGGGTCATAGTATGTATTAACTATGACTGGCTGTTGCACAGAAGTATCTATCCTCTTAATCTTCCTTTTTTTCACTATCATAATAATCACGGTCAAGTGATTTATCTACTCATAATTTTCAATAGTTTTAAAATGTTGTATTACTTTGGACGCACTACAAAAAATCATAAATGTTTGGGGATAATATTTGTTTTATTGTCGTACAGCGGGTAAAGCCGCAGGACAAAGCTAGTCTAAAAAAGCAGCATAAGTTACTCCCTGGATCATCAGCTACTTGCCAGTGAAAGTTCCGTCAAAATCGGTACAGCTGTTCCAGAGATTACCCGAAACAAACAGACAGACAGGCAGACAGACCGACAGACAGACAAAAATTAAAAAAAAATGTAATTATATATATATATATATATATATATATATATAATTTATACATTTATTAAAAAACAGTTATTTTAATATTAGAAACAGACACTCCAATTTCATTTATTTGTTTAAATATATACAAGAATTAGGTACCCGTTTTAAAGGTATAAGATATTACAGGCAATCTAAATGTTGTAGATAATAAAATTCTGTGTACCGTAAAAGCACATACAATTACAAAGATTAAATGTAAATAAACATGGGAACATACCTATATAGTCAGTACTTAAGGTATCTGAGTAGCAGCTGAACATTTTATATGCTAATTGCAATCACTTTTAGACGGCGGAAAGTCCATAAAAAGGTTGTAAAGCTTGTTTGAAATTCTTTGTGACTCATATACTCGTACCTATACGCTACTATGGAAACAGGGTTCCTTGTTTCACGTTTAGAAAACAAGATTAAATCTTTACAGTTTTAAAAGAAAAAATCTAGTTTAAATTTTGTAGAAATTTGACTTGTAGAAGATTTGTAGAAAATTTTATGTAAAATGTTGCCAAGACGACTGCATATAGCTTACCCTGTAAAAAAAATATCAGTTCGCATGTAAAGCCAAGCTTCTGAATCTACACGCCCTATTTTTTAGTGAATTTATTATTTTAGTGAATTTGTTAATTTTGGGTTGGTAGAGCCAACCAAAATTAACAAATTCACTAACTTGGACTCAAGTTGAGTCCGACTCCCACTTGGCCGCTCTTTTTGTTTTTAACAAACAGATGGTATATCAAAAATAAAACCTCTAGCATAAAATCGAATGAATGTCTCATACAAACTTTTACCGCCCAAATTTGGGAGCTGGGAGTGGGGGGGGGGGGGGGGGCAAAAATAATAGGTTTATGATTTTTTTTGTTGTTTATAAACTTAGTTAACATACCAAATTTCAGCTTTTTAACACTTCAGGAAGTACCCTAACAGTTTTGATGACCATCAGTGTGTCGGTGACGAAATCGGTGTATTTTAGATATCAATAAAATCTTAAGTATCAGAGGTATGAAATTGGAACTTTGTATATTAAATTAGTCTACTACTGACATCATATCCTAAGAATTTGAACTATCTGGTACATCGAAAACCAAAGTCGAACCCTCATAGTTTGAAAAAACGACGAAGCAGTTCGAGAAAAGGTAGGTAGTACCCTTGCACTTCGCTTGGCTCGTCTTGGCGGGGGCACGGCCGTGCGCCCAGATGTATTCATCCGCGTTATGACAGATTAATAATAATGACTGTCCACAACTATTCATCTCGTGGGTGTCGTAAGAGGCGTCTTAGAGAACAAATTCAGAAGAACAAAATCAGTACAAGATGGAAAACTTGAAACAAACCCGTCTGGTCATCATGGTATAGTAGACCTAAAACAAAAATATATGACCAGTAATGGAATACTAAAAGCTGTTGATGTATCATACATTAAAATTATTTAACTAGTAGTAGTGAATAGGGAAATAGTTTACTATTCTGATTTATTTTTTTGTTTAACTGATTTTGTAAAATCACAAAACTGTCAATCTAATGATTACAGTTTACCAGACGAAAGTAGTGAACGTCCTTATTTGGAATGAATATTATTTTTGGAATGAAGTTCCTTATGGGGCGTCGCGGAGGGGTACCCTAGCCGGAAAAAACGTCCGTAACGTTAAATCATAAAAGCGTAAGATTTTAAAATTTTTGTATAGCACCATCTGTATACCCTCGCGGCATATGTAAGTTGCATGTATTATTATATTTTATGATAAGGAAGTTCGTTCCCATCTGGTTACCCACGATACCAAACGACTTTTTTATTTTTTATCAACTTTATACACTAAATAAGTACATCGGCGGATTTAATGTGCAGGGCATTCTCTTCCAGTCAACCTTCGGGTGGTGTAGAAATTTTATTAGGACAGAGATTACATACTTATGAAGTCAGTTAAAATGTACAAAATTCACAACATATTCAAACATATCATTACTATTATACATACACCAATTAATAACATCATACATATATAACAAAACATAAATATATAAACATACAGATTGACATGTTCATAAATATTATATTTATATACAATGAATAATGGAAACGTAAGGTATGCTATTGATTCTTACGTTTCCATTTTTAAAACGTTGTTTACGGAAACGGAAGAACAATCTATTGTTCTGCCGTTTAATTGAGAAGGAGATCATGTACTTTCATCTTAAAAGTAAAACAGTCAGTGGACATCCTGATTTCGAGCGGGAGCGCATTCCAGAGTAGTACTACTTGAACAAAGAACGAACAGTTCACGAAGTCGGAGTTATGAGAGGTACATGAGAGAAGCAGATTTGAGCGAATATTTTTATCGTGATTAGAGCACAGGTATTGGAGATACGGAGTAAGGTAGATAGGTAAGGATGGGAGTTGAGAAATGAAAATAAGGTGGTAAGTACTGTCTGATTGCGCCGTAGGTGAATAGGTAACCATGTTAACTGAGAACGCAAAGCAGAAACATGGTCATACTTCCGAAGATTGGAAATATATCGAATGCAGTTATTAAGAAGACGGTCAGGCGTGTTAAGGAGGTCAGCATTCAGGTCGTAGTAACACACATCACCATAGTCAATTATAGAAATGATTAGGGACTGCATGAGTGTGATTTTGGTTTTAGGAGGCAGGAAGTTTATGGCAGGCATAAAAAAAACGTAAAATATTTTAGTTAGAAGACTCTTAGGTAATTGAGGGTATACACTATTATTTCAGTAACTTATTATTTTCATAATGAACAAGGTCTGCTTAATTAGCTTTTACGTATAAAACCGACCAATATAAAAGGTTTATGTAATAACATAGGTACTTTTATTTAATTGTGTTACGATCACGCGATCGCCGCCCAACACTTTGGTCAAAGTGCGTGCTTATTGTACGAAAATGGGTAAGACCAAGTGAATTTCTACGTATACTGTTATAATGAAACTTCTCACGCAACAATTCATCGTCAGTGGTGCTAATTCTGTTGATCGAAAGTTGTCTAAACTAAACTAAAAATCACTAAACATAAATAAGTCTTGTCCCGTCCAACGTCTTTCTAAATGTCAAAGATGAGTTAAATTTGATCTATCATAGTAAACATACGTTATTTAAATACGTACATTACATGAACAACACATAACGTCCCACTGCTGGGCTCGGGTCTCCTCTCCTCTCCAATATATACATACTACAAGAAGAAGTTAAAAACTTTATCCCGATTACGTAAAAACTTTTGATGTGATCTATATAGCCTATATCACCCGGGTCATTATTACGAATCTATTGACACTTCATTAATTAAAATTGGTTTAGTAGTTTAGGCGCTACAGTGAAATTTTATGGGACTTTGACGATGGAAACATACATAGCCTGCCGAAACTGTTGAACTTCCTTATGGCTTCGTCGTAGTTGGATAAAAATAGAGTTTTGGAAATCGCTTTACTAAAAGTTTTTGAGAAATTTTAGTTTAGTAATGCAACAACAAAATTGCCACCATTAGCAAAGGTAACCAAAAAAACACCAGTTTAACGATACCTATAATGTTTTAAATTGCTCTATTCTATATGTAACGTGAGCACTCATAGGAGTTCACCATGTGATCAATGGTTTTCTTTAAGAAGTTCTTCTTTGCTATTTATATCGCAGGCTATAATAACCGTTATGGAGGTTACTAATCTTAGCTTATACGTGTCAATAATTTTAATTAATTTAATATTTATTTATTGTGCACACATATTATATTTTTACCTGATTTATCTAAAAAACAGTTGCAATTTACAAATGTGACAATTGGCGGTCTCATCGCTCTTGGCGATCTCTTACAGACATTTTTTGTGTGCTACGTATATTTTGCTAACGTACTTTAATAAATTGGGGTAGGAGTAGGGCGCAAAAATCTTAAATCTTGAAAAATAAAATCAATCACCAAACTCAAAATATTTAACGTTTATAAAAAATATTACATCTAACAAATATTGACATTACACATACATATATAAATACACATACATGCATACACAGACTAAAATGTACAACAAGAAATTATAATGACAGATAATAAATCCTTCACTACCTTTTTGAAAACAGGCAAGGTTTTAGCGTTGACGGAAACTATTCCAGTTTTACTGCTTGCACAGTGATGCACAGGGATTGAATCGGGTTGAATGTTTAGGAATTTCAAGTTTCAAATTCTCTGATGATCTCAGGTCCCTACAATGAGTGTTGCATAAAAACTGAAAGCGTTCTTTAAGATAAGAAGGAGCTGGTTGAGAAATTGAATAATAAATAAATAAATATTTCGAACATCTAACACAACGCCATCCAGTCCCAAGCTAAGCAGAGCTTGTGTTATGGGTACTAGACAGCTGATATAAATACATATATACTTTTTTTTTGTAAATACATACATATTATACATAGAAAACACCCAAACTCCTAAACAAATATTTGTAGATCATGCAAATATTTGGTTCGACCCGGGAATCGAACCAACCGCTAGACCAACGAGGCAGTCATTGAAAAAAAAAACCACCAATGAATCTATTGTGCCAATATTATTAATGGAGACGTAAAGATATAAAATAACATTATTATTTTCTTCTCAAAAACATAAAAATAAATTTAAAATTTTGGCAATCTAGGCTGGCATGGCATCTATTATTCCATATACGTATGGATTCTAATAAATTTATAAGTAGAAATAAACTCTCAGAATAAATTTATTCCATTTTCCCCTTATACATTTGGGACATTTCGTTTTCTCTAAGCCATTATATATTCAAATGGTAACATTTTAATTAAACAATAAATAAGCATAATTAAACCTTAATTCGTAAGTAAAGTGAAAAATAAACGAAATTAGCTTTAACTTAGAGTCGACCTTGTTAAAAGCGAATGAAGAGAGGAAGAATATATAAAGGAGGTATACACAAGTTAAGTGAGGATTTACCGAGGATTCAGAAGAACTGACAGATGATACACATGGCTCATTTTATAAAGGTATAAACCCATATGCTATAAGAATGTGAATTACATCAATCGCTCCATACCAGAATTCTTTTTGTCGTTCATGATTGACGTTAACATGATAACGCATTAGGGTTTGGCACATGGATAGTTTGAATATATCTTATTATAAAATAAACTTTGTTTCTTTGTGTATATTTTAGACGTAATCATCATCATGGGCCTCTCCTTAGAAGGGAGGTTTGTTTTTTCTACGCTAGCCAGACGGGTCGGTAGGGTTTGTTTTAAATTTTCCTTCTTTTTATAGTGTTGTTGTCCTGTGTAGTTTGCTCCTTGCTTGGGATTTATAGAGTTGGTTCCATAGTATTCTTAAAATAGAAATCTGTGGGATTGCTAGCATGTACCTTTTTGTTTATGAGTATCCGATATTTATGTATTTATGTATTTATGTATGTGAGTAACTCCGTGATCATGGCACTTGCAACAGAGCCTAAATATCGGATACTCACAAACAAAAAGGTACATGGGGGTAGTCCCGCAGATGTCTATTTTAATGTTACTGAACATGAAAGTTTAAAACAGTATATTGTATTCTTAATCCGTTATTACACGGGAAGGTTTTTCATTTTATATTGATGAGGTATTTTTAGAATGACTAAACACATGATTATAATCTAAAAAAAAAAAAGTGTATTGAATTGAACCAGATAAACGTGATATACTAAGTATACAGAATGACTAAAAAATTAACGCTTGCTTTGTTAAAGTGATTAACTATACATTCAATTTCGAAATAATAAAAATCTTGTCTTAGAAATTATGGTTTAAATTATCATATATAATTCAGAAACTTTTGAAAATCAATTTAATTTAATTTTAAGACGTAACGTATATTACGCTTTCTACTATTGGTGGTGCAAAATTAGTGTGTAACTTTCTTAACTTGTAAAGAAAAATTAACTGGCGACACACTAATTGGGTGCAAAAGTAAATGTTTAAAAAGGTGAGCAGGAAAACGTGAGGTTTTAACTTTTCAATTACTTCAATTAAGAGTGCCGTGCCCCAGCTGCGCACAGAATTATTAGAGGTAGCAATTTTTCATTAAAACAATTACTTTTATGTAATGTAATGAACGTGCTAACGTGATTAGTCAATTTTTATTGAAATAAAATGTTAAATTCATTACTCAAGTTTGAAATATATTTTCGATATAAACAAATTCTATTTGAATGTGATTTATTTCTTTACGAAAAATCTTTAATTTTTTAATTGTTTTCGTTGAACATGGGTGGAATAATCATTAGATTTGAATCAAAGTTATCAAACCTTTTTCGTTGACTATAAATATATTCAAACGTATTGGTAGGACATGTAATAGCTTTAGTTGAATATTGAATAACGTTTGTAATATTCGGATAACGTAATATAATATTTTTTTTGTACAATGACTATTAAAAATGTTTCACGAATTTACAATATGATGATATATGGTAATGATGGTAATAACATACGTAGTTGAATAATTTTTATAAATGTCAACTGGTTGGAAAATATTTGTACCATTTGTGCTGTTAATTTAGACACAGACACGATATTAATATACCTGTTATTGTTACTTTATACAATTTTTACAAATATAATATTAGCGTTGCGTACTAAGAAATATAATTTGTTATACAAATATTTACTCGAGTTTAAATATTCTTAGAAAAAGGCAACACTGGTAACAGTTGAAGTAAAATCTGTATAATAACCGAATGAGTTTATTTGTCTCTCTCTCTCTCTCTCTCTCTCTCTCTCTCTCTCTCTCTCTCTGTCTCTCTGTGTATGTGTGTGTGTGTGTGTGATGAATACAATGACAGACTGTTTTGTTTTGGAAATAGATGCTATAGCTACTCCCGGTCCTCCGGCCTAAGTAGCTCTATGGTCTTTGTAAAAAGTTTTCCCGATATAAAATGGACAATTTTAAAACGTCCTATAAGTGCCATAGTACGTTACTAGTCAAAAATTATTCATTTACCGTAACAATAGACTTTTTCATTGATTGCCGTTGTTCACATCACACACGCGATGGCTTTTCATTTACGTGCTAACCATTTTACCTCGATTGCTTTTGTATACGAACCTTTTATTACTCGTCCAATGAGCTGTGAAAACAATCTGAAATTATGTACAGCCATCGATTTTTTAGACATTAGGCAGTCAAGGTCGGGCATTATTTTGTAGTAAAACATGGCATTTATAACATAGGTATTTTAGCTATCGATTATCCATTAGACTTGGATTCTTTTTAAATAGTGATTTTGTACTTAAGAAATATATATAGTTTAAAATATATACCGATCTCTTCAACCTATTACAGTTTCAGACCCGTTTCCATATGAGAATCTTAGGGTATTCTGGGGTACCTACTTAAAGTACTTTTTCGTATTATAAGCCTTATATTAACACTAAGTTTCAATTTATACCTAGCTTACTTACTATTGTGTTCCTTTCGCCAAAACATTGAAATAAAAAACAAATCGATGATAACGTTTTTTCTTTGTTCAATTGAAAAGCTTTTGATATTGATACCTTGTTGAATTGCTGTATGCACGTACGCCTGTCAGCATTCCTCACGTAAGCAATTTGTTAGATTTGCACCCTCACGGGGATATTCACAAATGTGATTTTTCTTATACGTAAAATGTGATTGTTTTCAACAAAAATACAATTTCATTAACTACCTTTGAATAATATTCGTAGAGGTAGATAGCGACACAGTTACTGTATGCATACATAATATACCTGTCAGTTACGATTTTGGATTTGGATGAATTTTGGTATATGAATAGTGTAGAATTTGTAGAAGGATATAGGTTACTTTTCACATGACACATATTATAAGACTCTAGGACATAACGACTCTAGGCGTTTATTGGCTTTTTCGCTTCAACCACTTTACTGGTCATGTCTTTACGTATGACAAGGTAATAATAACAAGGATTTTTTGAATCATTATTTCTAAAGGGTAGAACAATCACTTATGTGCAGTCATTTATTTCAATTGTTGGAATCTGAGAACATTAAAACGTCAAAGATCGGGTAGGTAAATAGTACCTACCCGATCTTTGACAATATGCATACACAAATAGTTGTGTATGCATATTTCTTTAGGGTTATTATCAGTTCTAAGTTTAATTTAAAGTTTTTTTTAAACATTACTTATTAGCAATAATAAAACACAGTTAGACACTTTTATACTCCTCCAATATGCGACAAAAAGTGTTCCATTGGGAAATTGAGTCAACAACATTATGTGCACTGTTCCGTTTCGAGGCCAATGTATCACTCCGTCGAGAGCGTGATTAAGTGTTTGTAACAGAGTTGAACCATGTTTGTAATGAGAATATTAGAAGCAATATATATCTTTATGTCAAATCGTTGCCTGTTTGCAAACTTGCCAACAGTACACATGAAGAATTTATGGTCCAATATTTTATTTTTAACCGACTTCCGAACGGAGGAGGTTATTAATTTGATTGGTATTTTTTTATATATGTGTATTGATTACTCCGTCAATTGTGGACCGATTTTGAAACTCTTTTTGTATTCGGACTGACGTAGTCTCAAAATATAGAGAGTGTGGTATCTACTATTACATTTGACTTGGCACCGACTTCAAACCTATGAATAGGTAGCACATTCAAATAATAGTGTTTCATCTATATTTAAGGTTTGCATATAAGGTGTATTTAATTAAACCTTTATTAAGTTGTTTTATACATTTTAGTTTTTGAAGTCGGTTTTTAAACGAGGTTTTTGTTGCCACATAATATCGATGTATGTAATTAAGATAATTTTAATGTAATTATGTTCAAATCAAAGGTTGAAATTGAAATGATTGCGATTTGATAGAATTAGAATTATGAATTTTACTTCTAGTAGACCTTACTTGGATTACTAAAGCTTAGTAGAAACATGTGTATTTGAGAAAACGCATATTATACCGTCAACAATGCCTGTAACCACTTCTATTTCAACAGGCATAGATATGTTTCGAAGTGTTCTCATCTTTTCATTCAGATAACATTGACACTGTAACGAAAAAAAGGCTGATCCTATTCTATCTTTCGTTTTAAGTAAAATATTTGCTACAATTTTTAATAATAAAATCATTAACTTAAAACAGCTATATTTTATTATTTAAAGTGCGAGCACGCAAAACACCTCCGTCTTACAGAAAACCACATACGTTTTATTGCTTTTCGTCAACTGCGTGAGGTAACCACAGACAGCTCAGCCTAACCTTGATAGTGCGGGAGGAGGTATTCGAAAGGCGGCCACGCGCTTCTGACTCTTGAGATATAAAGGTCTTTGGGCGGCAATCATCACTTATTACCTTAAATATACTTTTTTTTTATTTAATAAAGACACCTTAATAGATTGTTTGCTAGAATGACGCAGTGGTAGGGTAGCGTATGCGATAAATCTGCTGACGTTTCGGTTCAAATATTTTTAAGATCTGAAAATATTTGTTTCGGAGTTTGGGTGTTATCTATGTATAATATGAATGTATTTACAAAAAAAGTATATAAGTATTAATTCAATTAATCTAGTTCTGCTCTGCTTAGTTTGAGGCTAGATGGCGTTGTGTGATAAAATATTTTTTTATTTAAAGTATTCAACATAGTTTAGAGTTATTTAATCCTACTAATATTATAAATACGAAAGTATTTACGGATGGATGGATGTTTGGATGGATGTTTGTTACTCTTTCACGCAAAAACTACTGAACGGATTTGGATGAAACTTTACAGTAATATAGCTTATACACCAGAATAACACATAGGCTACTATTTGCCGCGATAACCGACATATACGCGGGCGGAGCCGCGGTCAACAATTAGTACATGATAAAATACTAAATGGACATAGATCTTGCGTTAACGTATTCCTAATATCACTTTTTCTTTTTTTCCACGCGAGGAATGCTTTTCGCACCATTAACGACCTCTACCGCGTCCTCTTCGCCGTCTCCTTTGAGCGGGATCGACCATTTCCCGATCGCCAGCTTTGCCACGATCAATGCTGGCGGTGACAGGTTTCGTCCGATCTGTCTGACTAGAACTCGACTCCCAAGCAGGGTAGTCCTCCAATGTGGGCGGAGTCCCGTTCGAACCCGCAGTGGTGGCATTGTGCTGTGGCCTCCCGTCCTTTGCGTTTCAGTCACTGAAGTGACCGTCCCCGAATCTGAGTCAATCGATAGGTGACATAATCGGTCCTTCCTATCCAAGTCCTAATATTCCCTAACTTTAATAAAAAGGTATCCATCAATTACCAAATACAGGCCCATCAAACGTTATATCAAATAAACTAAGAGGAGGTCACATGTAATCACTATCAAGGCCTTACAGCCTGCTCGTAAAAGCGGCTAAAGAGCCTGCATTTACGACGCATCCCTGACAAAATAGAGAAGAATCTACCTCGTTATGGCAACCCTAACGATTGAAGGTCACCAATCTTAGATAAAGATGTGAAATTACGTACTTGTAATCTCGTAAGGGCTATGTTGTTGGTAAAACATTTTGGTAAAAAGTTACATTACTTTCTGGCGATGTGTATGTTGGTGAATATTGAGACCTAAACCAAAATATACTTTTCTAATAAATGGTATGATTGTATATTATATTATAATATTGATCTAGTTCTGTGTAACCAAGACATACATCATGTTAACTTTATATATCGTTTATATTTTATAAAATAAGTATGTTTTATGTGTACTTTTATACATTAATATTTAATGTTATATCAATGTGTTTTATTTATCCTACTAATACTATAAATCAGCACCGCGGTGTTAACCGCGGTTGATGTAACCACGGGTAATGCCACGGGTCGAGACTAGTCTAAAAAAGGAGCCTCAGTTACTTCTTATATCATTAACTTTCTGCCAGTGAAAGTCACATAAAAATCCGTAAAGCCATTCCAGAGACTAGCCGGAACAAACAGACAGGCAAAAATTTAGAAAATGAAGCTTTGATGTAAGTACCGTTTAAACTTTCAAATGCATTTAGTCAAAATCTATTTATCAATATAAACGCGGACGAACCTAAAGGTAAAAGCAACTACGTATGTAAAAATCTCAAAATAAAAATTCTCCAACTACTAATTTCTACTAAAATTCTACTATATCTACTGAATATAAAATATTTCGGTAAACCAACAATTATTTTTATGGAAATTAACGCGATCACTTATTAAAAGGTATTACATACCTTAATTTTTAGCTTAATATCATGGAACGCGAAAGTTTAAAAGTTAGTATTTCGATAAACGTTCTCGCATGTCTAATGATTTTCAAATACTAGATAATTTTCATTGACGTTTGATTCGAAATTTATTGTAGTAAATTTCCTTATTCAATTCAATTAGGCAGATTAAGTTGGTGAAGGGAACGGGTGTGATGTCTCTCCAACACAAAGGGAGGATCCTCCGACAAGACGAGGTGATCATGCCCTGGTTCACTGCCTTAACACGTTTTTACGATTTACGCCCCCAGGCGTAACTAGTTGGCAAATAAATGCTTCTATTTCTAAACAAAAATAAACGACTCGGACTACATATGCAGTTAAATACGAATAAATCAAAGTACCGAAGAATATTTTAGCGAAAACAGAAGAATAAATTCATAAAGACAAGAATGCACTGGGTCTTGAATATGTCCCAGACAAGTATAAAAACCGCAGAGTCCATAAGGTAAAGTGAAGTGAAAACTTAAGCCATTACGCTGTCTTGATATGATAATTTTAGAGAGATCATGGGCAAAGATCATTAACCCTAAATTGTATCGTTGTGAATTACAAGCATATGTTATTATAAAAAAATGTATCTGCTATACATTTTTTCATAATTATTGCGATTATATTAATGTAATCGCAAATTTATGAAATAAAGTATATCATTCTATGCTTTTGTCACTTTTTATCTTTGTAGGTACTAGGTTGTTTTCAGTAGTTCCCATACATTTTTGTAGCTTATTTGCAAGACCAAGCAATTTTTAGAATGATCTAAGTTTGTTTATAATACACATTAAAATGTTAGATTGCTTCTGCTAATTTTCAAAACTAATTTATTTACAAAACCAAAAATAAAATTGATCAAGTCATATTCAATGATGTCCTGATTCATATAGCATTTTATACAGATTTATTGATAATTGACAGACGAGAAATTTTCCAAACAACTCAGGTTTAAAATATATATTTAGCTCGTTTCAGTTTTGAATATTTCAAGAATTATGAAGTATGAATACTGATAATTTGTCATTAAATAGTAGCCTAACACACACTGGGCTAGAATTATAATTTTCATATAAAAATTATGCAATTAACATGATACAGTTCATTATCTAACGGCTTCCCGTGATCCCCTACAGGTCGTCTGACCATCTTGTAACCAACGCTGCGTTTTATGGTATGTGCCAGAATACAGATTGTCACAATCCTAATGCATTCCTTTGTAAGAGCCGATTCAGAAGAGACTATACAGCAAGGAGAAGGAGACCTTGAATGAAAAGGGTAAGTGTCAGCTATCCGTCTTTCAAGAGGTCGATATCCTGTAGTAGACTATTGAAGGCTTAAAGTATACAGAAATATTAAATTTATATATAATTTAAATTTATGAAGTGATACAACATAATCTCATGAACTGGAACGAGTTTGCCGTTCACATTTAAGTCGTTTGATGTAGATGGTATATATCAACACTCCAATTAGTATTACAGACTAATTAGTATCAGCCCTTTTCCTTTTAAAAGAGAGTAGATTTTTTTAGATAATTATTGTAAGCTTTGTTTCTCAATCAACAATGGATTAATAGACATAAAGTACGTAATGGCCTTTGACATTTTTCCGAATTCCTTTTTGATTAAACGTTTTCATTGTGAATCGTTACATTGTTCGCTTTATATATAGTGATTTACCAAAATTTCCTCAATCGTTAGCGCTTTCATGTCGATCGCAATTTGTGGTTTGTAGGAATGGACACGCAAAGAGTAATCGAGTTTATTTTTTAGGCATTTTTTTGTTGTAATTTTTTCTAATGTTAAGGTGACCTTCGAGTTTGTATTTACAGTTTTTCACATGCCCATCTCAAGTCAATATTTAATCTTTATTTATGAGTCTATTCTTCTTTGAATTTCAGACTTACTGTACCTTCATATGTAAGACGTTTTTAGTAGCTATTAATAGCATTAAATGAGAATGTCTCTGTTAGGTTTCTGATAGATTTCAATTGAATGATTCTGTTCTAAGTTACGTATGCGATTGACTGATTTATTAACAATATTGATTTTGGTTACCGTGATTATTAGTTTTCAGTAAACAACAACTCAATAAGCATGCATTTAGAATATTTATATTATTTTGTAATATCACTTTAAAGTATAATTGACAAATTGATTTGTTAACATTGTACTGGTGTGCATCACAACATACATATATCAAGTGTATATAGTATAACAGCCTCGTTGGTATTGCGATTGACGTATGCGTCTGCCGATCAAAAGGTCTCTGTTTGTACATATTTTTGTGCACTTTAGGTAATATTTCCTGCGTAGTTAGCTGATCCCCGTTGAGACTGAGCGCCGTGGCTATAATCGGTAAGGAGAACATCTCAATAATAATATTTAAACTTCTATTTGAAACTGTTGTGATAGTGTTTCTACCAGATACTAAAATAATATTATAAAATACTAGCGGACCCTCGTTTGCGTCTCCTATTGCCCGTCGCATGATAATTTCCCCCCGTTTTTGAAACATTTTTCATTGGTTCTCCTCTCCTATTGGTCTTAGCGTGATGATATATAGCCTATAGTCTTCCTCGATGAATGGGCTATCTAACGCTAAAATAATTTTTCTAATCGGACCAGTAGTTCCTAAGATTAGCGTGTTCAAACAAACAAATAAACAAGCAAACATACAAACAAACTCTTCAGCTTTATATATTAGTATAGATATAAAGTCAACATTAAAATACTCGAATACATTAATAAAACAGAGTAATGTAATAATACAATATCTGTTCAACTGATCAAAAATATTGTTCGCCGTTTTTCATTATTCCATTAAAATAAACGATTTACATACGGTTATAAACTCACGTTTATTTCATGTAATTTATTTTATTAAATTTATGATATTGATAAATCTGCTATGTGGTCTTGTTGTAAACCCCAATGGAGTGTTTTAATATACCTACTCGTTGTGTTTGCGTTACGGACAGTTCTAGATATATTGAAGTTGTATTGGCAAATTAAATATATCTTGCAAGTTATTTTCTTAGTTTTTCAAATGAAAATTGACTTTATTCTTGAAAGTAGTCTTTAAACATTTTGGAATTCAGAGTTTACAGCTAGAAAGCCAGCATTTTCTGAGATTCACTCTAGGAAGGAATACCGGAACAAATCACATAGGTTTTTTTCCGTCAGTCGTCAAGTCCGTGAACAATGTTAAACAAAACGAGTAGGTACAAGTGCGATTATAGTGTATGGTCCAGGTTGGCCTTTTTTTATGTATGGGTCTGCCTAAGTGACCACACTTTGTTGATGGAAAGAATAAGCAAAATCCAAAAGTGGTGGTCACCATACTCATTGTAAATACAGTCAATGCAACAGTGAAGATTGGTGACCCACACCATTGCGGCCTAGTGATGCTTATGCATCATTGGGCTTCGCAGTCTCGCACTCACCGACGAAATACGACAACACGAATGCTGTCATTTTAGGGTTGTCTTCAGTGCGAGGGTAGTATAGATGAGCCGGCCCGTTCATGCTGAATTCAGCGTGGCTATTCTATCTTGAACTATTTTTGAAGAAAGGGCTATAGTTTTGAGTCGGCCTGATCGTACGAGTGGACGGGCCCTAGTCATCGTGAACCCAAATCATTTTTAGTCAATGATGAAAGATAAAAGGTTCTTAAATTCTTTATAGGCATAGACGTAGTTATTTTGACTAAGTGTGTAGATACACAATTCTTTTACTGGAATCAACACTGAGGATTTGGTTTCTTCACAGTTCAATTTAATTAGTTCGAGCTGGTTTTGTATTTAGGTTAACCTTGAATAAATTTGCATGCCATTTGGAAGAATCACTTTAAACATAACATTATTCAACAATATTATTTTCTGAAAAAAAAAAAAACTTTTTTGCTCAACTAAAAACGTCACAGTGCGGCATAGAATTTATATACGTGCAATCCTCCGAGCCTTTATTTCGTTTTTTAGGGCTTCAACTACCCCTAAGGATTGCCGAAGTTGTCCCTATGATGGTTCCCCGCATTATATATTGACCTGGCAAGGGTTGCATGTTTTTGCAATGTGTTAACGAGCTCGAGCCACCTCGACCTACGATTAATATACGTTAAGCCATACTTAAATGAAAAGTATGTCATTGAAGTCTTTATATTTATTTGGTTTAAAGGAATTGCTTTTGAGAATTTTTCGATACTTACTAATTGAGAGTATACTCGGGTATAGTTGATAGACATTGAAGAACATTTCATACTACGCCGAGTTTGTTAGTTAGCACTGGTAGTTTCGTTGCTCAATGATATTAACTAGTTTAAACCGGCCCATTCAGTGCTTAGTTTCAGAACTTGTGGAGGTGGTCCAGCATTGTGTTTATTTTTGGTTCATTTGTTGATACAATTAACAGTACACTGAAAGAAAAATAAAACTATACTTAAGATCAAAAAGGTTATTTACGGTTTAAGTTTATTCTACGTTCTTAAAAAATAATGAAAATAATGTTTTTTTTTAATTATTCCATAAATTCCATTAGACATGTAGTAACTTGATTTTTATCATATGATATGAAAATTTATAGTATTTAAATAATAATATAAGTCTAATTTAAATAAATTTATTCTATAAATGTATAGTTTTATAATTTTCAATAAAATAAAATATGCTACATTTAATTATTTGCTCATGTGTTAATAGTGATGGAACCTCGGTGGATATAGCGCCCCTCCGATAATTTCGTCTTTGCGCAATGAATAGATCCTTACATTAAATAAATCATTCGTTTTGATGAAACGATAAGATTAGAAACAAGCATCTAAGAGAGATGCTGATACATTTTTTTGTATACTTATAGAAATAAAGACATTTATTTATATTGTTTTGTTTCAGGAACGGACAGTTTGAGGCGATGGTGGGTCGCCATGGTGCGAACTGGTAGTGCAATGGAAGTACGTAACAATCTTTCACAGATAAAACAGTAATATAATAACTATAAATAATGTAAATTCTATAATATTAAGAGTGTTTTTAAAAAAATAACTTAACTATAACAGAGTACTTCGTCGTACTATGGTTGACTTCTTCAAGGAAACATCAGGGTTACTACACAGGAGGTGTGCCTCTGGCCATCTAGAAGTCGTAGGTGGCCCGCGGTACGTCGGGCTTCCAGGGATTTTCTTTCTATGGTGCACCTAGTACCCAACTACTATGTACACGTGATACGCATAGAGTCCGACGTAGCCACTAACGAATGGTATTCGTGGTGGTATCCTAATTGAAAAAAGGATAAAAGGGAATACAGCAATCTTATAGCAAACGGAGTTAAACAAATTTTTTAGTTGTATTATCGTGAGCGGGGTTGCCAAAGATCCTATAACCCTCCGATTAAACGGAAAAGTAATCAAAGGTTGCGAATGCCTTTGTGACCTTTTAATTGCAGGTTTACCCGAATAAATATGTATCCGAACTGAGACTACACTGAGAATGGAATTATGATAATGAAGTTTGCACTTATAGTTCACGAATAGTATAAATTATGGAGGATGTAAACGGGTGTGAGTTTTGGTTAGACTCATAAATCAATCGTATCTCATCATAAATCATTTTGGTTAGTCAAATAAAGTCTTAAACTACTCAGAACCTGCATTGTTATAGGTAAATTTCATTATCACAGGTACACGAACAATTACAGAGCAAAATAGGTACAGAGCGATTTCGTCGAGTTCGAATACTCGCCTCAATGCTTAAATCATCCCTATATTCAAAGCTCTGGCCTAGTTAACAGGAATTCTAATAACGTACTGTGTACATTAACCACGCTCCATTCTCAATCGTTTATCGCTTCAGTTCAATAAGAGATAACAATCGAATATGATAAAGATACAAAGAATAATTGGTTCTGTGGTTCAATCATAACGTTTTGATGTTACACACACATAAGCATTCGATGAACCCTTATGGATATTTAACCACTCTATAATTTGACCAAATAGTAGAAATATATATGATTTACATATAATGTGTCTGCAGACCAATGTATATTGGTTTTATTTGAAAATTAAATCGAGTGGATAGTATGTTTGAGATCTATGTGGTCTATGTAAAAAGTCCTGTTACTTTTTTCTGTAGTCCTGAGAAGTTTAAATGTCAAGTAATAACTAATAAGTATCTATATCTATATATAAGAGTAAGGTGACTGACATACCCAGAGATTAACGCACAGCCAACTCCGCTGAACCTAGAAATTTTACATTAAGGTTCTTTATATAACGTAAGTGAACACTAAGAAATGAATTTTGAAAAATCCACCCCTAAATGATGATAATGTAAGCCTGCGTGAGCGAAGCCGCGTGCACAAGCTTGCAAGTCTATTATATCTTCTAATGCCCGCAGCGTGATAATTTTCCCCGGTTTTTTAAACATTCTCCATTGTGCTCTACTCCTATTGGTCTTAGCGTGTTGATATGTAGCCTTTCTCAATAAATGTACTATCCAAAACTGAAAGATTTCTCAAATCGGACCAGTGGTTTCTTAGATTAGCGCGTTCAAACAAACAACCAAACAAACAAACTCCTTAGCTTTATAATATTAGTATAGATACTCACATGTAATATCACAAAGAGGTTACATATATAAATATTTGGTAGGTGTTATTCTTTCTTTTTTAAACGTTTTAAAATGATAAATTAGCATTCATAAATATTTTGTAGCATAATATAGCGAAATCACATTTAAAAGATATACCTGACTAAACTGAGACTGCAAGTGCGACGATCGATTTTCTTTTGTATATCCCTATGCGATCTCTGAAACAATGTAGCTGTATGATTTAACAATCAAGATAGTTTAAAGAATTTCCAAGACGAAATACTTTAAACTATCTTGATATGTAGTTGGTTCTTAACTCTATTAGGGTTAATTTATTATAGCTGACCTATGCAACCTCGTTTCCGTCTCCTATTGCCCGTAGCATGATAATTTCCTCCCGTTTTTGTAACATTCTTCATTGTTTCTCCGCTCCTGTAGATTTTAGCGTGATGATATATAGCCAATAGCCTTCCTCGATAAATGTACTATCCAACACTGAAATATTTTTTAAATCGGACAAGCGGTTCTTGAGATTAGCGCGTTCAAACAAACAAACAAACTCTTCAGCTTCATAACATTAATTTATAGTATAGATAATATTAGCATGAATTAAGGTCTTTTGTATATTATACACTAACATTGTATGTATGATACTTTCAATACCATAATTGTATGCAAATAAAGTATATCCCTTATATATCTCGGAGTCTGATCGGCGTTGCAATTGGTAACCAAAAATTTAATACAGCAACAACAACATGTGGTTTCTAATACATAAACATATGTAGGTACTTACTACCAATTATACAATTTTAATAGTTCACTGTTATTAAACTTCCATAAAACAAGACTGTAGATCGTTAATTTATTTTATACTAGCTGACCCGCTCAACTTCGTTTGCGTCTCTCCATGAGACACATTTTTTTCCAATTTTCCAACATTTTCGGTCGATACCCGGCTCCTATTGGTCGTAGAGTGATGTTATATAGCCTTAAACCTTCCTTGCTATATGGATTATCCAACAAAAAATAATTAGCGAAATCGGTTTAGTCGTTCACGCGTGATGCCGTGACCAAGGCAAATAGGGATTCATTTTTATATATATAGATAAAAATTTCAAGATGCTGCAAATTATTTAACCAAGCTCGCAACGTATGGTTAAACTTTAATTCAGCATTCATGGGCTATATAATTTTATTTTCTTTTTCACATATCACCCGTAGAATAGTGGTATTATAATACATTTAAGTACCCATAAACTTCTACACTCAGAATGGTTTATTATCAGTAAAAGTCATATAGGATTACAGCCTTCTCTGTTAATTTTCTTCAGATCTACTTATTTACTGGTTTACTATTTTTTTCCCAGCGAATACGAGTAACATAAAAGTGGTCGTTACATGCCCATAAAATGCATAACGTGGTCCGGTGTACGATTTTCATAGATAGGACAATAACATTAAACTTTTACGGTGTAAACACTGTTTTGCAAAGAGAATGGGATGGAATTTAGGGTCGATGTACATATGTATAGTCACGTTTTGGTTTATTTTATTGAATGCATAAATTAAAATCTATTTACGTACACCTAGAATGTTAACAACATGAGTATTGTTTAAAAACTGAGATATATCTAAACAAAAGAGCGTTTAGGTTATAATCTACAATAAACAATAGTTTTTTTTTTTTTTTTACGAAGTTGAGCGGGTCCAAAGATGGTTTCAATAATTCGAAATTCCAATCCCGATATTACGCTAGTTACCGTTTTTTAAATTGATTTCCTCAGTAACACCAAGCTGCAGCAAAATAATCTTAAGTAACAATGTAACTTTTTGAAGTGAGGACTTCTTAGCCGCGTCGAGCACTTTTCGGTAGGAGAAAATCTTATGAGTTCGCGTCACCGACATGCTAATGTTTGATGTTGATAATTTTAATTTAAACATTATGAAATTTATAACTGTATACATTAATTTTACAAATAACATTCTGAGTAATATAAGTTTTCACTGCTATCGGCAGTCGTTATTACTGCCAAGTTTTTTTTTCTACAAAATATAGTTCATATAATGCTTTACATCATCATTACACTGTCTGCGCAAATTGAAATAAAAAAAAAAAACAACTACCTAAACATATTTTAACTTGTTTGTTGGAAGAAGGCCAGTAACTTAAACCTAGTTTAAATGCAGTAGTGATGGGCTTTCGGCTCGTGTTGTGAACTTGGCCGCATCTTTTACAATTTGCATTTTCTATTTTAGCTGGTAAACAGATGATGCCGCAATCAGCCAAGCTAGAATATTTACGTTTATTTTTCCTTAATATAAAAGTTTTCGTGGAAAAGAGTTCAAGAAACGTGTTTTTTTAGGCGTGGCTTTGTTTTTTTACGTATTTAATCATAGTCCTTTGCTATAGTTAGAAGTGACATATATTTTACTGAAATATAAACATTTTTTCTATAAGACATTTCATGACTGTCTTCCGTTCAGACCAGTCATCGTCATTATAGGAGAAAAGAATAGAGATCCATACCTCTTATGTCAAGTTGTTATTTGATTTAGAATGATAAAACGAATGTACCACGACAAAAACTACGTGAAAAACTCGTGTTTGTTTAACACAACAATGGATCAATTGATGGATGGAAGAGATTGAAAAGTGTCATAGGACGGCTTTATTTAAGAATGATTTAAAGAAAATACATTTAATGAGAAATTATTTAATAACAGAACGAAGAACAGTTTATCACAGATCAGCACAGCGAGCCGCGCTGCTTGCACCACCCGAGTTCGTTAAATCGTGCTTGCGATGGCGCTTGGGGTTGTACTGACCTAAAATTAAGGCGTAACGTAACACGCTGGCCGCGAATGTAACGTCGCTCGCCACGAATGTTACGTTACGCCGAAATGTTTTAGGTCAGTCGGCACCTTTACATATACGGCCCTTCATTTAAAAATGAACAATCCTTTTGATTCTATTTGAATCACTAGGTACGTCAATAGCTTCTCTGAATCTATTAAAAATTAAGAAAAACATATAAATGGAAACACTCGAAAATGTAACGTGTAAAATCTACATGAAGTTGTAAAAACATACTACCGTCCGCGCAAATAAAAATTAATTCAATAAAAAAAACTTGGAAAACATTCCTGAGATAAAATTACTCTTAAAAACTTTCGATTGGACCAAAAACTTTTTTAATATTCAACTTCAATGATTTCCATACAGTTTTAATGAGAATAAATTTTATTTGAGTTTATTTCATTTTATTTACTAGAAACTTCATAATCATAGAAAAACTAAACCGTCGTTTTTTTTAAATCCCGTTTTGGCCTCTTTGAGTTCACGTAGGTATGATGTACTTATTTCCGGGTACCTATTTATTAATTACTAATCTGCCTCATTTTATTGGATTGGATCAAAAAGACATTTGATCAAACAAAAACATATACTGAAATTGTAATTGGTTCCTATTCATTGAATCATTAATTTCGTATAATCTGCGTGGATGGGTATCATAAACGTGGATCAAAATGTACAAACAAAATTACCGTCGAAACAATCAAAATGGAAAGTGTGATCGGAATGAATGTCATGTTTTTATCCCTTCACAAATGTATTTGGAAAACCAATTAGACATTTTGCTATGGTTAAATAACATATTCTAATATCGTTGGGATTACGGGATGATTTTTGAAAATTAGGTACAGATTTTTGCTTGGTGTCACTGATTGGCAGTAGGAGTTAGACGAAATAAAAAAAATTTGAGTTTCAGGCAGTAGGAGTTAGACGAAATAAAAAAATTTTGAGTTTCAGTTCTAAGTAAGGGGACCCCCAAAATTTATTGTTCTTTTTTCTATTTTGTGTGAAAATCTTAATGCGATTTACAGAATACGTCTACTTACCAAGTTTCAACATTAGTTTTATCATTTTGAATCAAATGGTTCTTATAGTTTCGTAAAAAAATGTGGCTGTGACATACGGATGGACAGACAGACATGACGAATCTATGAGGGTACTGTTTTTTGTCTTCGGCATGGAACCCTAAAAAATAATGATGACTAAATTAGTTATTTTTTTTATATTATATAATATTTATTATATTGAATATATATAACTAGCCGACCCACGCAACCTCGTTTGCGTCTCTTATTGCCCGTAGCGTGATAATTTTCCCCCGTTTTTGTAACATTTTTCATTGTTGCTCCGCTCCTGTAGGTCTTAGCGTGATGATATATAGCCTATAGCCTTCCTCAATAAATGGGCTATCTAACACTGAAAGAATTTTTCAAATCGACATCAAGGAGATGTCCAATATCAGGACACTTCAATTTGTTTAACTAACAAGTACCTTTTGTAATCATAATTAAATTATAGTAATCAAAGGTTTAAAAGTACTTGAATCAACAAAAAAAGATAGATAGATATGCAACCTCGCGATTTCTTGTGTTTGTACCACTTTACAGAAGCATGGTAGCGCAGTTCAGCGTTCGACAAACAATACTTCAAGTTTCAAACTCTGTCTCCTCCCGTTTTATTTCGTCGTTAAAAAATACCCGTCCAGATGAAATTGTTGCAAAATACTTTAGATTTTCATATTTTCCATTGTTTCTCATTTCAGTCTTTGTATAATTTTACAGGATAGCAGAATTAAAATTGCATACTGTACCATTCCAAAGAGTAATAGCGTAATAGTAGAGTAGTTACACTAGTTAGTAGTAGATAAAACTAATACTTATTTTAATATATTTATCATTATATGTCTCTATCTAAGACTTATAAACCGCTATCTGCAACTTTCTGACCTTAGACTGCCTCGTTGGTCTCGCGGTTGGCGTGTGCGACTACTGATCGTGAGGTCTCGGGTTCGATTCCCGGGTCGGATCAAATGTTTGTATGATCTACAAATATTTGTTTCGGAGTTTGGGTGTTTTCTATGTATAATATTATGTATTTACAAAAAAAAAGTATATATATATTTGTATCAGTTGTCTAGTACCCATAACACAAGTTCAGCTTAGCTTGGGACTAGATGGCGTAGTGTGATAGATGTCCGAAATATTTATTATTATTATTTATTCTGACCGATAAGTTTGTACCAGTCTATCTTAGACTTTACCAGTTAACTGTGAAACCTAATCTATACTAAATATTATAAATTCGAAAGTAACAGTAACAGTAAAAGTATAAAGCAACCCCTGTATCAATTTCAATGAAATTTACCATGGAGATACTTTGATTCCTGAGGAATGACATTAGCTACTTTTAGTCACGATATCCGACATACATGCGGGCGAAGACGCTCTTCAAAGCTAGTTCTCTTATAAAGAAATAAGAATATTAAAATTATGATGGGGTAGTCAACGATAGAAAGACACATTATTTGTGTCATAAGCTATGTATAGTAATCTAAAAAATAATTACCGCGATGTCCGACATACACGCGGACGGAGCTGAGGGCAAAAGATAGTTATAAATAAATGAATTGATTCTCTCAGAAGATGAAAATTTCTCTCATATTCTGAGGGTAGTAAATACGTAAAAAAACATAGTTGCCAAAAATTCAACGTTAACGCTTCTGGCTTATCTATTAATGAGTTAAAAGTCAATTTTAGCGTTACTTTAACTAAATGACAGCTGAAATTCGAACGAATTTAGTTTAAGTTCCTCTGTTAACTTCAATGATTGATTAAAGCGAATCCGTGTTCTGTTTAATTGATTTTCCAATGTGTTTGTTGTTCACTGACCAAACAGCGTGTGTTCTACGCATTTTATAAGTATTCTGATTAAATCTATTTATTTTATTTACTGTATTATTTAATTTTGCTTGTACTGAATCATGAATAGATTCAAAATGAGTATTTATTGTTTTTAAAATTTGAATTGTGATACAAAATAAACATTAATTACACTAAAGCATTGATATCACAAAACATTATAATTACCGATTAAGGTAGGTAGGGTTTTGATACTTATTATTGCCTTACCGAAATGGCTAAGCACAATCGGTCTGACAGGTTTTCAATCGTTTTACAAGTGATTTTAAATGCTAAAAATGCTGTTATTAAAACACTTTTCTAAGTGAAATGAATTTATATTTTGTATGTTTCTAAAATGTTTACATATAGTTAAAATTATGTTTTAGATTCATTCATCTAAAGGACAATCTGAGTTTATCTGTGACTAAAGGTAATTAAAGTTAAGCATTAAAACGTACGTAATCGTTAAGCAAAGTAAAATAAATCCCAATCAATTTGCCACGCAAGCACGTTCCGAAGGTAATAAACTTTTTCTGTTAATTAAGAACGTGTTGTACCCAATGAACTTATATAGAAAGTAAACCATCATCAATTTTTTTAAATATCTAGACGTTTTACTTAGTCGGCCATTTACTTTTACAAAATTTACCAAATTGATCGGACATCCAGGTACTCTAAAATAACATAGTCAATTTTCCATGAAAATATTTTAGGAAATCAAAACTAAAACTACATTTGTGTTTGCTTTGTCTTTCAGCCTTGATCGTGCGTCTAGTTCTCATTCTGAACAAAAAGTTTTGTAAAAACATGTTGACAGTTTAAGTTTACTACGTTCAAAAGTTAAGGTGACACACAAGTTACTCAATTATCAACTGTTTATTGTAATGAAAGCCTTTGGTGTTCGTGATTTAATTTGAGAGAGCTGTTTCTTGTTTTCGTCTAGAAGCCGTAATAGTTTGTGAGGTAGCGACTTCGTGGATAACTTTTAAAAGTTCTTGGTTAAAGTTGTACGAGTTGATATCTGTTTAATTAATTAAAAACCATTTTTCTTTTCATTTGTATTTGTTTTATTTGTTTTATTGTATTCCTGTATCAGTATAAGTAGCAAACTTTATCTAAAATACATCTTATTTTTCAATTTCTCTAAGTACATTTCACTGTCCAATAAGAGGATAATAAAACAATTTATTAGATAAGCTCCAGATGTCCGCATCACAGTTTTAATTTCTTAGATTACTAGCAACGAATGCGCCATTTGTGTTATGAATGAAATAATTGTTTAGTAAAGATTAATTTACTTCATGTCGTGAATCATTAGGGCTGGTTTAGTAATGGAAAAACCATCTGCTGCACTATTTATCGATGAATAGATTGTTTAATTGACCAAGTCACATAAATTGATTTTCAAAAAATGAAGGAGGTTTTCAAATTTAAAAGGCATATAAATGAGTATAGGTTTCCATTTAATTAGCTACAGCACAAATTGACATGATTTATAGAAATGGCTACTTTAGTCGACTCGGAGTATGCTAGGTTCAGGAGTCTGGATATATATATATATATACATTGTAAACAAACAGTTCTGTTATATGAGGAAAAACAAGAAGAACGTTTAAAGTGGAACTCCCTAGCACTGGTAATGTTGTTAGGAGATATAAAGAGAACATTAATCCTACTAATATTATAAATGTGAAAGTTTGTAAGTATGTGTGTCTGTTGCTCTTTCACGCAACGGATTTGAATGAAACTTTACAATAATAAATAAATAAATAAATATTTCGGACATCTATCACACAACGCCATCTAGTCCCAAGCTAAGCAGAGCTTGTGTTATGGGTACTAGACAACTGATACAAATACACATATACTTTTTTTTTTGTAAATACATACATATTATACATAGAAAACACCCAAACTCCGATTCGAATATTTGTAGATCATACAAACATTTGGTCCGACCCGGGAATCGAACCCGAGACCTCACGATCAGCAGACGCACACGCCAGCCGTGAGACCAACGAGGCAGTCTATAATATAGCTTATACATCAAAATAACTTTTAGGCTACTATTTGCTTCGGTGGCGCAGTGGTAGTGTATGCGACCGATGTGCTGAGGCCTTGAATTCGATTCCGATTATACAAACATTAGGTCCGGGTCAGACCAAATGTTTGTATTATCTGGAAAACTTTCCTTTGGAGCTCGAGTGTTTACTAGGTATGTATCTATGATATTTATTTATAAAAAAAAACATCAATGAATCTAACTTATATAGTACAAGCTGTACTTATTGTGAGGCTAGATGGCGTTGTGTAACATGTGTCCTATTATTAAAAACTATTTCATGCAGTTGTACATAAATCCTCCTTTTTTTTGAAGTCGGTTAATTATTTTGTATTTGTAGTGTGAATTGTGTAAGTGAACAATTTTTATATGGAATAGTATATGTATTTACACGGTATGATATTTTAAGTAAATAAATTTTACATTTTATGAAATGCAAAGTTTACTCATTCTCTCACTCTAATTGCTGAGTTACAGAAACAGTGAGGAACAACTGTATCCATTTTAAATTACCAATTATAAACAGAATGAATATCAAACCCTTTTACTAATTTTATTTTAAATTACATTCATTTTATTTTACCATCATGGAAATAGTTATCGTGTCCAGGAGGGACAAAAACGAATTGCCGTAAACTAATATACTCAGTAGCTTTGGCCAATCAATATCTAAAGAAATGTATTAGTTCTAAGCAATCAAGTGATACGGAAGTACTGAATAGCCGTTTAGTAAAACTAATAAACATTGTTGGCAAGCGACTTGGCATAACATCAAGCCAAACACTGGAACAAGGACCTAACTTTGAACGCAGTTATTTGTGAGACATCTGGATTTATTTGTACCTATCGCGTTCATTGGGTAGAATACTACTTTTGATATTTAATTGTATCAAGCGATTACTCTTTTAATAGTTTTATTATTTTTATCTTTATGTATGACTTCATTGGTTTGTGGTTCTAAAACATTACTTTATATTATACTTTTTAAAATTGAAGTATCCAGATTCGAATGTTATTCGTTAATTTGAGAAGATGAAAAAGAACCTACGTACTATTTGATACAAGTGTTTTCATTAGGATTCCTCATGCAGATCTTCTAAAACAATTTAGACTTCTGAGATTGGAGCACAGACGCACTAGGAAAGTGCGCCTGATAATAATGTTGTAAGGCGTAGCTATGCAATTGGAGAGGCCTATGTCCAGCAGTGGACTGCGATAGGCTGATGATGATGATGATGATGATGAAGGCGTAGCTATGCAACATTAAGTGTAATTTATTGATAACGTACAAGTCCCATTTTAAGATATTAGACTTTTCGCTCTCACAAACTCTAAATTTATTCAGGGGAATCTCATATTTTAACAAGTACGCACTTGTTAAAATATGTGATTCCCCTTTTTTGGTATACTGCTTCACTGTTTTTACTCTAACTATAATCTCCTGGAGAATAGTATGAGTTTATACGTTTTAGAAGTAAAAGTTCTAAGCTATTTGTAAAAAAAAAGTGTAACTGTTTTTGGTTCAAATATCTATATTTATAATTTTTTTGTTAATTATTTTTTGTTGGATATCCCATTTAGCGAGGAAGGTTTTAGGCTATATAACATCACGCTACGACCAGGAGCCGGGTATCGACCAAAAATGTTGGGGAAATAGGACAAAATATTTATTTTGGAGAGATTCAGACGAAGTTGCGCAGGTCAGCTAGTATACAATAAAAGTTAAGTGAAAATCTCAATTGGAACAGAACAAATCAAGACAGATCAACGCATAATGTTGTCTCTCTGGATACGGATTTAGTTTGTAGTTGTTTTGGTTTACGATGAATGAGCTTTGGAGTTCTATTTACTAATTGTTTCCGTCACCACTTATAATAGGGTATTAAACTCATTTTTGAAAAGTGTCTTAATTAGATTCGATAGTGGTATAAGCCCATAGAAAAAAAAAAATATTTATTCAATCGATAAGTGAAATAAAAATGCGTTAAAATTTATCATTTTCAAATTTTGCGCGTAATTTGTCAAAAATGCTGTACTCAGTGGACGCCATATTGCTCTGTGGTAATGATGTCAGTTCGCTTTGTAAAATGCGGATGACATGAAGATAATTTCAACATACAATCTAAAGCATACGCTGATCAGTTGACACTGTAGTGTACTTACAAAGCGGTGTGACGTAATAACATGGCGGCTACTCTTTCATGGTGTTAAAACATACTAGGGTATTTTCCTGTATACGAGAAAAAATATATTTAGAGACATTTTAGGCAGAAACCAGCTGGAAAATGTTACTTTTAGTAAATAAAATAATGAAAAAAAAAATTAATTCAAAGATTTCAGTTCTTTTAATCTGTTCTAAAATGCATTTATAAAATAAATTTCTCATATAATACTAATCATCCACTCTCAAAATATACTACATTAGTTTCTTAAATTTCTTCCTAATTGTCTCGTCAATGGCTACCGTAAAGGCGAGAGAAGAAAGCGGAATTTATATGCTTTAATATTGTAAATTTACTTCAACATTTCTTCTTATCTTTTATGTATATTACTTCCGATTTGTTTTCCGCCTTCTCCCAATACAAATTTAAACAAAAGGAACTCAAGTAAAAAATGTGAATATATATTCGGGCACTCGTTTGGGTATTTTTTATTTTTCGTTTCAACATTTAATACTGACTGCTTTTTGAACGTTAAAAATCGTGTTGAAAATAATTTTACTGCCTCAATTATACAACTTTTGAGATGGTTCTCTCGTCCATAGAAATTTTGTTGTTTTTAAAGAACAAAGAAGTGCTAAGTTTATAATAAAAGTGAAAAAGTAGATAATACGACTAGCCAGGGAGTTTTGTAATAGCTTTACGCCTGTTATAAATTTTCTTGTCTTGTCAGTTTTCAGATTTTTTTTATACGTGTCGTGAAACTAATAATTGTATGAGTAATGTTTATAGGTCTTTTTGTCGTTCCTTTATGGAATAGATATTTACCTTCATAAGAATTTACGTAGTAATATTGGAAGGAATGTCGTTGACATAACTTTTATCACATCTTATATCTTACCTATTGAATGGTAGAAGTTTCTATCTATGCCAAATAATAGTCCGGGTACATAAACAAAATATTACAACAAAATTAGTGTTCACATAATATAAATGCCTCTAACAGAAATTTATATTAATATTTATATAAAATAGTCGAAGTTACATGTAAAGGAAGAAACTTGCACTAAATTATTCATTATTAAACAGAAACAAAATAGTAATAAAACCTTAAAGCTGTGTTTTAATAAAGAAATACTCCCGAACAGTCTCGAATACACGACGTAAGTTTTATAACACCATCGTTGGGGTAAGTTGGAGAAGCCTCGAGCTGTTAAAACACACAGCTTGCATGTAAATAACTTTATATTCATACTGTAAATGTACTAAGAATTTCACTCGTCGAAATTTTCAAACGTGCGGCTGCGTCAAACAAAGAGTTGCGAGATATGAAATTTCTGGGATTCGTCTGCGCTTTTGATAAAGTAACTAGGGATACAGTGGCATCCGAGTTATTTGTCTCCTGTTTATTGTGAGTTTAATTTAAAATATGCATTGTTCTTTTTATCTTTGAAAGAATAATAAATGTTTAAGAGATGATTTCTGAATAAAATAAAGTTCGTTAGATAATACCTGAGTATTACGCTTTTTGCTAGGGCCGGCCCCACGTTAAGGCCTTGGTCGCGGTCGGTTATCGTTATTGGGATGTAAGTACCCCCAAATATATTTACAACTAGTTCAATCTTCAAATTTAATTCAACCCCAGGGCTGCAGAGTTCCAATGTTAGTCGCTTCATGGTAAAATATTCAGGTAAAACCGGTTGAACCTAAATATTCTTGGAAATAAAGGCTAGAAAGAAAAAGAAGAACCAGCACCTCCCCTAACTTAATTCTCACTAAAAGCTAGTTTTGAGTTGCATGGGCAGCGTTAGTTACTAAGCATTAGGTCCTCTGTTTGTTTGTTTCTATACCATGAAAACTTTCTCCTTCTTTTTTCTGGTCAATTCTAAGAATTTTCACCATATTTTATTTATTTTATTTTTTTATGATATTATTGAAGTTTCTATTAGGAATGCCTAGAAATTGTCTTTAAATTTCCTTTCTACATCAAGAAGGCTATTTTGTACAATTAAAAAAAAATTAAAAAATTATGACTTGTATTTTAATAGTGCAGTCATGCTAGTGGTTTAAAATAACAAGGCCTTCGTTAAAGAAGATTGTGAAAGTCTCAATTAAATCAGTATAGTAACAGGTAAACAGAATTACACCTTTGATGTGTTTGTTTATCAGTATACATATCACTACTTTTTAAAAAGGGAGGTAGAGGAAAATGTGAGAATATTAACTACTTAGAAAAAAGAGTTGTAGGACCTGTGAGTGCGGTGAGCATTATAGCGAGTGGCTCACGAGTGAACGAGCATTACAATAGAACTGAATCCTATATAACATAGTACCTGTACACACACACACACATATTAACATATACGAGTATGTGGAATGTATAAGTAACCCCTACAGAGTTAAAACATTTTATTTTCTACGATTTTATATTCGCTTTAAAAGTTAAAAATATTTACAGCAACAACATACATTAACATTACTAAAAATTTTCTTGTATAAAATTTATGAAAACATATTTACAAAATAATGCCTGATTCAATATAACAATGCTCATTTTACCCTATATTTGTCTTAATAATGGAGAGCGGTTTCAGATTTCGGGGCCCATAATCGTCTACCTATATATAGAGTTGAAATATGCTTACGAATGTCGGGAAACTGGTCCCACTTATCTTGGCTCGTCCCAACAAGACGGAGAAACTTAAATGAGGAAGAAAATCTATGGGTTGTTTAGTTGATTCCGGCTTTAGAGCTAATTCACAAACTACTTAATCTTGTTTCGTAAGTACAAGTTTAAGCTGGACGGTTTTAAGTTCGACTTTAGATTGGACAAAGTTTGATCTTGAAAGGAATATCAATTAATTTGTTGAATACAGTATTGCTTGCTACGATATCTAGAATTAGAGTAGAATTCTAGAATTAGAGTACTTGATTACATTTTGATGGATTATAATAAGTATCAACCTATCGTCGGCCTCTGCTAAATGAATGTCTCCGGTATTTCGCTGACCGCAGTATTTGTTAGTGTTTATTTTTACCTGACTGCGTCAAAATTATTGTTCAGTTTTAAGTGTATGGTGATAATATGATTTGTCTTAAACGTGAGAGTAACTAGGTTATATAAAAGTATGTATGCGAGTGAGGTTGTCGGAGGAAGACTGAAAGCATGGCAACTCACTCGGGACTGTTATTGAATTTACATATTTAATAGTAATTTTGAACAGGTTATGCTAAAAAGAAACAAAATGTAATGTAGTTTGTAAATTTAGGAACAAAATGTTTTACACACTCAGGTTTTTTTAGATAAAAACTTATGTGTTCAGCAATATATTGGAATTAAAAAAAAACATCATCAATATTCAACTGCTTTTAAAAATATATTTCAAGACATAGGCTTCTTAGGCAGAAGGTTTTGACCTGCTGCCACGCTACTACCACGCTAGCCAAACGGGTCTGTTAAGCATTTGCTTCAAGCTTTTCTGCTCTTTGCAGTGACGTTGTCTTACATAGCTTATCCCTTAGTCGCCTCTTACGACACACAGGGGGAAAAAGCGGTGGTCACCTTAATTACCTTAATCCGTCACCAAATGCAGGACAGAAAATAAAATTTTCTTTATCATCTACTAGCGGCCCGTCCCGGCTTCGCTACCTCCAATTACTACGCTACTAACATTATGAGTATTTTGTTTCAATTATCAGTTTTAAGTTTGTAATATCTTTTGAATGGAATGTCTGATTTGTATAATTCAAAAAGTTATTTATGTTAAATAAAATAGGTATGACATAGTATGACATACATGAAACATACAATACATACGAAATGATTTCTTTAGTTGACGATCAACGCAAATATATGGATGTTATGACCTATTTTAGTCGGCATTCATATCAACTTTTAAAATTTATAAAGTAGCCACAGTGACATAACAACAATAGTTGGACATTTGCGATGCCTCATTTTTCGTAGATATTAATGTCATAATTTGCTCTATTATTACTAGTCGCCGTCGCGCATGAGATGAAAGCTATTTCATGGAAAAAAATATGCATTGTATTATATTATATTCAGGTTTTAGTAGAGACTTCTTATTTTTCCTCGTATTAATACTAATACTCAGAGACAATGTAGCCCTTTTACGGAGAAATAAATTTTGAATTCCATCCAGTTGTTTTTAAGCTCATTCGTTTTGTTATGGGATATGGCGCAAACGAGCAGACGTATCATCTGAGGGTAAGCGATTCCCACCGCCCATGGATACCCATCGTTACAAATATTTTCTCTTTATAATGTTATTATAGTTTTTAGACAACATTATACATAAGGCTATCCGCACATTATGCATTATTACAACCGATTTCCTAACTCATATAATAAAGGTCAATTTCTATGCAAGTCTTCGGTGCTATAGTATAATTAGATTTTATAGAAACAGCGTATGGCCACAGATTGGTCGATTAAAGCAATTCAGGTGTTGTTTATGGTACTGCAGATGGTCTGACTATACCGCACGAGTAATCCTCTCTACCCTTAAGGATGTGTGAAATTCTGTAACAGATATACGAGTATTACTCTTGTTGAAGTGACTTCGTAAGATTATGGCACAACATGTTTGGAATAAAGGTTTATAATTTTCCAAGTTTCATTCACCTCTTCAAAGTGTATTTTATGAGATGATTGCAGTACCTACAGTCCATTATTATTAAGTGAATGAGTTGGGATAACTTCGAGTTAGTTTTGAGTAGTTTCCTAACTTTAGATAAAAATGAAGCCAAGCAATTCAACCATTACCAGCAAATATATATGACAATGATTGATTTTTGTTTCCTATATAGTCTCCGTGAACTCTACACTCTTCTCCCACCAATGAACAAATCAAAGCAAATCATTATGCACAACTACAATTACGAGTTTTTTGTAATGAGTGCTGCCATCCTCACGTTGAGGCCAAAACAATTTCTTAAATTTTATTTATTATAATTTTTTATATATTTTATTGTTTTTATTATCATAAATTAATACATAGAATAACGTCTATTTTTCAGAGAGGTAGGCAGAGATAATAGATCTTCACTTACGACGGTCCTGACACACTTCTTTTACTTCGTCTACATTCATAAATCACTGTATTCATGCTCGTGGGTTCCTGATGCTTCGTATTAACATAGCAGTTTGACTACATATTTATAATTTTAAATATATATTTTCTTAAATTTGTACACTTTTATAGTCAAACAAACTATTTTATTACTTAATCTTATATAATCTTAGAGATGATATACTCCACGATGTCTTCAACTGTTATTAGTTTTGTAATTAGTTTTCAGCACGAAATCGATGTGTATCTTGTAAAAAAAACATTGTGTAACTGGTAGTGTAACAAGTAAATAAATAAACTGCAATTGCAGAACTATTAACCAAATACATGTGCTTCGTTTGTACTATACCTACTATTATCACAATTTTTACTACCTCTCATCCATCCATTTTCGTTTCATCCTTCGTTTATATGGTGTCGTGTATATTTTCAATAGCTGTAAACTGCGGTGGATGGCTGCGATAAATCTATGTGTTCACACACGGAAGTATATTTTGTCACGTGCAGCGGCTTTTGTAGTATTAATAGTGTGCGTTAGTATTTCAGTGGGTTTAGATAAATGGATATTTATTTACTGTAACAACAGTAGAATGAAAAGTAAATACATAGATGGAGTAATAAGCTTAAGAACATCTACAAATCTAAGCGTAGCCTTTAAACAATACACAATACCATTTTATATTTTCATAAAAGAAATGATTACTACGCTATTCAAACCTACATTATTTAACATTTTAAAATTCTTAGTAGTAGTTCTTTTGATTAGTTCATACACTTAATGTGCTTAATGACTTATTTAAATTACTAATAAAGACTATTATAAGACCAAACATAATCTAAGATGCTGAATCGATCGAATCGATTTTGAAACAAAAAGGTCATAAAATAAAGTTTATTCTAATGCACAAAAATGTGCGAGAGTTCTAAAGTAATGAAGTACTGAGATTTGTATCAACCCTTTCACACTTTAAGGATTTAACTAAAATATACATACTTTGACGTTTGTAGCAGAAATTCTTTACAGTTCTCTTCTTGAAACACTGTCTTTTAGGAAAAATACCAATAGAATTATAAGTTCATTTGCCTACCAACTTACATAAGCGTGTCAGCTTTTTTGCAATAAATGATTTACTCTGCGATTATAATAATACGTAAATTCGTTTTCAGTTTTATAGGTTTTTTTATGTAGCAAGAAGTACGGGCATTTATTTATTAATTTAGGATCTTTAAAAAAAGATATACAGAATATTAGAGTATACAGTAAATGCCTGGAGATGTAATATATCGGTGTACTGCATCACTTACAGCACAGCAAGCAAAATAAAAAATATAAAACAAGCAAACATTTATAGGTAGTAGAGCCACGCTGATTTCAGCACGAACGGGCCGGCTCGATCGGGGCGGTACTACCCTCGCACAGAAGATCAACGTAAAATGACAGCGTTTGAGCTGTCGTGTTTCGTTGGTGAGTGTGAAATCGGAGGCCCAATGATGCAGAAGCATCACTAGGCCGCCATGGTGTGGGTCACCGTGCTGCATTGTTGCATTGTCTGCATCCGCAATGAGTATGGTGACCACCACTCTTGAATTCTGCTTATGCTTTACATCAAGCGGAGTAGAGTCATTTTCGCAGGCCATACATAAAAAAAAGTTACAATTGTAAAACAATCATCTGATTGAAACACTTATTTAGAAAGTATTGAAAAAGAAAAATCTTAATTAAATACAAATAAATAATCATAGCAAAATTAATACAATTTACGGAATTAAAAATCAGTAAGATAAAAAGTTAAAAAAAGAGGTGAACATTTTCATAATGAAGCTAATATTACTTTAAATAAAGTTCTTAGGTATTTATTATATCTAGGCAAACTTAGGCATGTGAATTGGTAACCTTTGAGATATAATTTATATTCCCTTAATGACGGTGTTTATTACGAGGTACTTATTTATTTTGCCTTTCGTGGTAAGCTAAAGACCGCCACTAATTATTCAGTATTATGTTAATGGTAGAATAACACGCACCACCCCTCGGTGAGCGTCCATAAAGTCTATCTTTTTTATTATTTTTAATACAAAAAATGATTTAAAGTAGTATCTACTATGAAAATATTTTTAAACAGAAATTTTTTGAAATAAGACTAATGTGTTCTCTGAAGTATGTAATCGTGAAGACTTGGAATAAAAGTTCGGGTGTTATCTTTTTCAAAATTTATTTAAGCAATTTTAATGAATGCAATTGTTATTGCCTAAATATCTGAATTATTATGTGCAAATAAATAATCAAGATTAAAAAGCATAAACCGATTTTTCTATTGGATATCAATCGTACTTTTTAATTACAATAAATAAATTTAAGCATAGATGGCAAATTTTAAAAAGTTAAATGTATGCACAGAGCAGCTTTTGTTAAAGATTAGCTATCATGTAGGGAAATTCTATATTTCTATTTATATAAAAACTAGCTGCCGTCCGCGATTTCGTACGCGTTATGCTCGAAAATTATCCCAGAAGAACCAGTTAGCGGTGAAAAATTTCTTCTTTTTAAAAAATGTTTTTTTACAAACCTTGTCTTGACCATAACAAAGACAACAAAAAAAGAATTGTCCGATTTGGTGCAGTCGTTCGGAAGTTATTTGCGTACATACATTTCGGAAATTCATTTATAAATACATAGATGAATCACCAAATGTGTTGCTCAGCACAAAACTCGACAACTGCTAGACCAATTTGGTTATTTTTTAAAACGTTATCGTTAAGGCACAGGGAAGCTTCTTATGGATAGAAAATTGCGAGGAAAAGAGTGAAAACTACGCTTATTTGTTTTTAACCGACTTTCAAAAGGAGGTGGTTCTCAACTTGATTGGTATTTTTTTTAGTATGAACACTGATTATTCCGTCAACTGAAGACCGATTTAAAAAAAAATCTGTTGGAATGCGACACGACTGACTTTTGACAGAACGAAGCCGGTGGGGTTACCTAGCCGATGTTAAAGTTACTCTGAATTTAGGGAAAAATTCAAACTTAAAACTAATAAATCAGGTGCGAAAATTGTTCAACAAGTAATATATTAATAAAATGATATGCAAATTATTCATCCAAAAATCCAAATCTCTTTTGTGGAACGTCTTTAAACACATATTTATACGCAGACTTTAAATTGTTACTTACAACAAAATGTGGTGATTCAAGCTAGATGTATTCAGGGCGAGTTCATACAAAGTTTAAAGCCAACATGATGGGCAACATTAGCTGCGAGCAGACGTTATCGCGTTGTAAACTACAGATTTAACGGTAGGTGACACACTGGTACTATTGTTGTATAAACTACTTGTACACAATTGAGGACATTATAAAGTAAAAGCTTTAATAATGGTCTACGTTGATGGTATGTATAATGGACTTTATTTCCGTGTTATAGTTATTACAGTGTCAAATTGTCCACTTTAATATTTATGTCGCATTTATTTTATCTGAAATGAAATCCAAAGTTATATTTATTTACCCTTTTAGAATGAAGAAGAAAATCAACGTAAAGTGACAGCGATCATGCCGTCGTGCTTCGTTGGTGGGTGCGAGACCGGAGGTCCAAAGATGCAGAAGCATCACTAGCCCGCCTTGGTGTGGGTCACCATGCTGCATTGTTGCATTGTCTGCATTCGTAGTATGGTGACCACCACTCTTGGATTCTGCTTATGCTTTCTATCAGGCAGAGTGGAGTCACATTGGCAGGGCCAAACATAAAAAAAAATGAAAAAGAAAAATGTATTAAACTATCTTATCTTTCCTTACAATGACATATTAGTTTTAGATACAGACTAGCTTTGTAGCTTTTATGTTAGTTATCGCAGTAACGTGTTATTCTGATTTATAAGCTACATTACTGTAAAGTTATATCTAAATTTCAATAGTTAAAATATAAATCCATTCATAAGGTTTTGGGTGAAAGATAACAAATGCCCGTACTTCCTCAGTAACTGTCGCATTGATAATATTAGTCGGATTAATGAAAGAGAACTGTCAGCTAACTAAGGATTGCGAAGTTTCACGTATGAAGTATTTGAAATATTTTGACATAATAAATATTTACATGTACTTAAATTGGAGATTGTATTAGATAAATTTTGCATGTATTATTACCTGACTATACAGAAATTAGCTGTCACAAGACATCGTCTTGCTTTTCGGTACAGTAAAAAACATCATATTGAAAATGTAATTGAAAAATTTCAGGGTAAATAAAAAAATCATTTACATCACGAGTTGTATCATTAGATTACGTGTGGCCAATAAATACTGTTCATCATATGAGTAGAATTACAATGTTAATTGGCAATTAACACCTTTAATTGAATATTAATTACCGTAATTTACTACTTAATGTTTGTCTATAATACGCTGAAATTGGTATGTACTTTACCCTTAAACGAGCAATTTTTGTATATCAACGACTTCAACGATTTTGATAAAATTTAGTATTCAGTGGGTTTTCAGGGCGATAAATCGATCTAGCTAAGATCCATTTTGAATGGTAGTAGCTTGGTCATTCAGGTACTATCGTTAAAAGCAATATCGGTTAATAAAAATATTTGGTAAGCCAAATAAAACTAGATATTTTAATGTACAGAAGTTTTAAGAATACTCGAAGGTTGTGTTTTAATAAGTCATATACCAGTCACTCCTTGTTTTGTAGTAGACTTAACCAAACTTAGAAAAAAAGGCTGTAAGGAAAAAAACATATTTTAGATTACTCTCCTTTAATCTTAATACTTTCTACTCTCATGAGTGAGAGTTTGTCTTATTACATAAGTGAGCCAGTCTATAAATTCTTGACATTTCCTAAATATGCAGAATTTTCTTTCCTTTACGTTAAGAACAAAGTAAACCACAATTTATTACTTCCCTTTTCAATAATCAAAGCTCACTTTTAAAAAGAGGACCCAATTTATTTGATGGACCTTTTATTAATAGTTATGTTGTTTACTGAAAGATGCTTTGCCCTATGTTTGTTTCTAATCAATTATTTCAAATTCGAAATGGTGCCCAAAAAACTCAGGCCATAATGTTTGTCGTGACCGACATATGTCTGATTAGGTGTAGTGGTTCTATATACAAATAGATAAAACCACAGAAAATATATAGATTATAGAACTACTTCTGGCGATACTTATGCTCGTTTGCACCTCCATTCCATAAAAAAAACTTCACTTTAATCTTCAACTCTTGCGTCGTTTTTTTTTCTCATACGGCTGGGTTTCTTTTACCGCACAAAACATTGCAATAAAAGTATACATAAATATTGTTTATTTTGTTTTATTTTATTTATCGCTTTTATCTTATATATAAAATTCTTGTGTCACAGTGTTAGTTACCATACTCCTCCGAAACGGCTTGACCGATTTTTATGAAATTTTATATGCATATTCAGTAGGTCTGAGAATTGGCCAACATCTATTTTTCATACTCCTAAATAGTAAGCGTGACCCATCCTAATTTATTTTTCTTATGGCAAAATAACGTTTGCCCGGTCAGCTAGTATATATATATATATATATATATATATATATATATATATATATATATATATATATATATATATATATATATATGTACATCTGGACCTGCCAAAGTGACTCTACTCTGCCTGATGGAAAGCATTAACAGAAATTAAATGTAGTGCGAATGCATACAATGTAACAATGCGGCATAGTAATCCACACTATAGCGGCCTATTGAGATGCTTCTATATCATAGGGCCTCTGGTCTCACACTCAGTAACGAAACACAATAGCACGAATGTTGTCATTTTAGATAGGTCTTTTGTGAGTGCTTAGTACCGCTCTGATTTTTTGTGTATATTATAAACGGATTAGGATGATGAGAGCACATGAAGTTAGAATATATAAATAAGTAACAAGTTAGTTTACAGGTAAAATCAATCTACAATTTATTTCATTTTAGGGTTTTGTAGTTCACGTCTCGGGACTCTAATAGTTTCCTCATGACCGTCCGTTCGTCCTCGAATTACCCTCTACACAGTTAGTGCTAAAAAAATTTAACTCCATGATTATGTGTATTTACCACGTCTCAAAAGTGCTAAAATAAATCAAGTTGTTTTTCGCGTCTAGTCCATATTGTGGGATATCATTAGAAAGGTCTTTCAAAAATATTGAGACGATTTATTGATTTATGCTTCCGATTGCGCAATATTCAACTTTAAAAATGTAAAAATTTGAACGCATTTTTTGGCAAAATAGGGATTTTTATGTATGAGACTAGTTCTCAGTATGACTGTTGACATGAGAAGTTTGTGCAATATATTCTTCATTAATTCTATCTATATGTTAATTATTTTTTCCTTATCGGACGTAAACCTTCTGTACTCAGTTACATTCTACTAATATTATAAATGCAAAAGTTTGTGAGGATGTGCGGTTATTGTTCCTTCCGCAAAAACTACTGAACGGATTCTCATGAGACTTTGCAGTAATATAGCTTAGATATCGGCATAACATAATAAGTTAAAATTTATGGAGATTTTTAAAATTTAGATACTGACATAAACGCGGAGCCGCGGGCAAAAGCTATATGTATATATATGTAGATCATCATAATCGATCATTGTAACGGTACTTATTAACTAGAGTAAACAATATTACTCAGTATTAATGAGTTTTACCCACGTGGACATGTAACTAGTTTAATACTTGACCTTTATCAAAGATTAAAGCATCCTGTCATGTCAGTTGCAGACGCCTGTAGCCTAAACCTTAACTGACTTCATGTGCTCTCACATTCCACATTTAACTATGGCGCAGCTACTTTAATACGAATGAAAGATAACGTAAGAATATTTCTTACAAAGCATTTCTACAATGCAAGGTTAAATAACAGGGGCAAATTTTCGAGATAGGCTTCAAACAATTACTTACGACCCGCATTTGAAATGTTATTGAAATCTCTCGTACAGGTTGACAATATACGAAGGTTCCTGACTCACTTTGATCTTTGAGGGACGCCTACAGACGAGATTAAACGTATAGAATGTCTTACCGAAAAAGGCTTCAGTCTCTGAGACTACATACTCATAAAGAATATAAAAACACCTCCAAATTTACATATGTAAGTAGCTGTTTTTAACCGACTTCAAAAAAAGTAGGAGGTTCTCAATTCGACCGTATATGTATATATATTTATGTGTGTTCACGGATAACTTCATCGTTTATGAACTGATTTTGATGATTCTTTTTTTAATGGAAAGAAGATATCCCACTATGGTCTGATGATAGCATCCAAGGGAAATCGAGTCGAACCTTGAAGTCGGTTTACATTTTGGTTAAATTTTTTACTTTGTATATTGACTATATACTTGATCATAGTTCCTATAATCATCATATTCATTTGCATCATTATTTTCCTGACTTTTTTCCTAATTTAATTCCTTAGGGGTTACTTCATATGTGATTTTGGCAATTCACTGCTTAGAAATAACACTTTTGAAGGAGACTGTGCAAGATAGAAAATTTGAAAGAGAGTTGGGGAGAGATAAGATAAGTTAGTCGCGTATAGGAAAAATATGACATAAATTCCCATATTTTTGACCTTTAATCTTCCCAAAGGTGAAGGTGAAAGAGAATATAGAAAGAACATTAAAATGTTTTTATGTTTCACATTTGATTTCTATACATAAAACTAATATTTCGTCCAGGTCGAGCAGTTGAATTCAAAAGTTTCTGTTGGTTTTGT
The DNA here is from genome assembly GCA_905220595.1 of Spilosoma lubricipeda. Classification (NCBI taxonomy): domain Eukaryota; kingdom Metazoa; phylum Arthropoda; class Insecta; order Lepidoptera; family Erebidae; genus Spilosoma; species Spilosoma lubricipeda. The sequence continues at coordinate 7,492,944 of HG992285.1, read as the reverse complement.
TTTGATATATTCTTATCAGGTCAATACACTGACATTTCCAGTTATAGTTGTTAATGATAATGTAAAAAATAAAAAAAAGAGTTAAAACTTGTTCAAGTGCACACATTAATAACTAATATTATAAAGAGGTAAAGTTTGTGAGTTTGTAAAGTTGTATCTGGATCTATGAAACCGATTTTAAAATTATTTTACCAATAGAAAGTCATATTATTTGTAAATACCACAAGCTATATTTGAACCCGAAAAAGTATAAACGTTTTACACCAGAGAAGCTGCTGGCAATAGCTAGTATGGTAAAGCATTAGAGTCCAGTAGCTTTTGAGACTATTTTCTTTCAATGAATCAATTTAACGAGTCAATGAAAGTCGAAACGTTTTATTACTTTCAAAAATAAAATTGATACAAAATCGTAGACTTATAAACTTCACCTGCAATGAGGAAAAAATGTCGATGCATTTCTTTATTTTATGCAATTTAAATTTTATATATAGTCGTAGAGCCACTGTTAATATTTATCCAAATAACTATTATTTATACACGTAAATAAGTAATTACTTACGGATTTTTGGGGTAATTGATTTTTGTTTTTCTTCGTATGTTTTTATAGAATCAATACTCATCTTTACTTTTAGCTGTAGAATGTCCTTATTTTGTGGAGTTGTGTTGAGGATATTAACGTCAATATTAGTATAAAATTCATTTATAAATAAATGTTAATGTTTAATATATAGAAACCTATGTACATAACCTTAATTAATTAAAAAGAACAGTAACAATATTTACATACATACATACATACAAGCGTTGTTCCGTTACCGTAAAGTATATATATCGTAATTCGTAATTCAGTGTTTCAATTTTCAATGCTGGTAATAATCGTCACAAGGGGCAACCTTAAGTGGTGGCAATTGCAACACTGACTCGTAATAAACATGGAGCCACTGACGGTTGTGTGAAAAAACCTCCGACGCGCGCGCGACTTGTATCGGTCGATTTCCTGCTAGAAATCGAAATCTACTTCATTTTCTCTCGCGTGTGACGTTCACAAGAACTGAAACCCCTGAATTGTCGACTCCTGAACAAGCGAAGGTGGAAACTCAACAAATACCCGTGGCAGTCCAAGGTAAGTGCTTGCATTATACTTTGCGACGGGTTATGTCGAGTTATTGAACAGCAAAACTACACGAATACGTATTTGTCCCAGTGTGGTGTAGATGCCACCCGCTATTTCGGCTGGGTGCCTACGCCACATCTTAATGGTGCCGAAACCCGGGAGTTCCACCTAATTTCCTGCCTATCATCATATGTTTATGGTATTTATGCTCAAAATCGTATTGTTTTATCTTGGAATACACATATCTATCGTTTTATTCAGCTAACTGCATTCTAAGTTATTGCATCATCTCCAATTCTTAACAATTATCGGGCTAACTTACCTACCTATATACATATTATTACGCATATTATCGTTCACTAGTCACCAACAGGGTTTATTTCTATATTCATTTCACACAAATCGATTATTGTAGGATCTAATTACGCAATCACAAACATTTATCGGTGCTTAATTCTATCGGCCTACGATAATTCCATCATTAAAATCATTAATCGCATTCATAATCGTTTGTAGTATCTAAATAATTAACATACAACAGTAAAATAATCAGTTTAAACGTAATTTTGTAAGATATTTCTTAGTGCATTCATTTCTCAAACTTGTAAGGTGGTAGGAAAAAACTTACGCGACCGCTAGCGGTCGGTAGCACGAAACGTTCCTTACCTACCGTCTAACGTCTAGTTATCGTGACTGAACATATTTTTATTTATCGGTAATTCATACATTTATTGTTCAACTAACAAGTTGCTTTGGACCTGCGCGGCGGGTTAAATAGTGCTTATTACTGTCGTATAAAGGTCGTAAATGTTCAGTACATTTTCACTAGTAGTATAAATCGATCTTTGTTATTGTTTACGTTCCGCTTCATTTGTTAGAACCTTTAGTTTTTAAATAAGTTTTACACTATAGAAATTTATCGATCAAACAAAAATGACGTTAATAGGTAAACATTTCACTCGCAGACGACCTTTTTTTTTTTTTTTTTTATGTTTCGCCCTGCCAAAATGACTCTACTCTGCCTGATGGAAAGCATAAGCAGAATCCAAGAGTGGTGGAGTCTCTCTTCTCTAAAGAAAACGAAATCGAAGTCCGTAGCAGTTGAGTATACGATTCAGGACTTATCATCTTTACGTAGAAAGCGGACTATTGCATATAAACGGTTATCTAAGGCTTTGGAAATGGGCGTTTTGACTATGAGTGATGCCTCTCAACGCGACTTATTTTTGTCTTATCACCAAGAAGTGGAACAAATAGCTTTAGCGTTTGAAGAATCGCACTTCGCGATTTTAGAACTTTTGGATGACCCCGAAAATGAGGATAGTCAAATCCAAGAACGTTTTGATGAAATATACTATCAAGTATTATCGATACATCGTAGTTTATCAAGAGGCGAATCGCCTCAATCGCCCAGTAGTTCGTCATCGAATATTCGTCTTCCGAAAATCGTACTTCCGTCCTTATCCGGAAATATCAAATCGTGGCCGGAATATTTCGATACTTTTAACGCGTTGATTCACAACTGCACTTCTATTAGCGATACGGAGAAATTTCATTACTTGATTTATTCTCTCAGTGGCGATGCGTTATCAGTAATCAAAGCGTTTCCCAAGACACACGAACATTATCACGATGCGTATCAAGCGCTTGTCGCTCGCTATAAAAGTAAACGTACAAACGTGCTTTTACATGTTGACGGGATATTTTAGATATCGAATTTAAAGGCAATAATGCGCACGAGTTTCAAAGGTCGCTTGACCTGTTCGAGGGGAACTTGAGTATTCTAAAAACTCCCGAATTACCGATTGCACATTGGGGCTTTGTTTTAGTTTATCATATTTTATCGAAACTTGACAAAGAATTACGCCGTAAGTTTGAAGAAAGTTATTCAAACGTCGAATTACCGTCTTATGAACAACTTAAAGATTTTTTGAGATCCAGATGTGAAGCGTTATTGTGAGATACTCATTTTTCCGACTCGTTGAAACCGAATAAGCCTATGTTCAAGTATTTACCTAACCGGCCTCAATCAAAGCGAGTCAGCGCACAGCACACTCTTGTGACGGCGACTGATAAAAATCCTTCAACTAGTGCTAGTAATAACAAAACCGTTTCTTACTCAAGTAAGTGTTCTTACTGTAACGAGTCACATCCTATATTAACGTGTCAAGAATTTCTTAAAAATTCGGTTGAAGAACGTATGACGATAGCAAAAGATAGAAATTGGTGCTTTAACTGCCTGAAGCCATCACATCACCTAAAGAATTGCAATTCAGTATTTTCATGCCGCACATGTAAACGAAAATATCACACCTTACTCCATCGCGATAAATCTAGTATCGAATCAAATCAAATCGTATCGTCTTTGGTTTCAAGGTCACAGCCGAACATAACCGGGTTGCTAGCTACTGCCATCGTGCAAGTTCAGGATGCTTCAGGCAAGATGCAATTTTTTCGTGCTTTATTTAATACAGGAAGTCAAAGTACTTTCATTAGTGCTTCTGCAGTAAATTGTTTAAACTTAACACCGACTAAAACAAATGGGACTGGGAGATGCGGCTGCGCCGATTATCGGTGACGTTTCTTGTTCCGTCGGTACAAACAATCGTGTTTTATTCAAACTAGATATGCACGTCATATCAAAAATATGTGGCGATCAACCTATCGCGCATTTGAACACATCGGGATTGTCACATATTAAATCGCTGCCATTGGCTGATCCTGTATTTGATATTCCAGGACCTATAGATATTTTATTCGCTGCAGACGTTTCCGCGGATTTTGTCCTTAATCAACACATCAAAGGACGCGTCAACCAACCTACCGCTTTCAATTCAGTATTTGGTTGGCTTCTCTTAGTTAAAACTAGCCTTTCATCTAATACTATGCTGCGTACGTTGCCTGATGTCGATAGCGAATTGAATTCTTTGGTTCAACGCTTCTGGGAACTCGATTCTCTACCGTCCCTATCGATGTTGACTCCGGAGGAATTGCTATGCGAGCGAAAGTTCGTTAACGAGCATACTCGCAGAGCCTCTGGACGATACGTGGTCCGCATTCCTTTCAAAGAAGATTCAGAACCCACTTTCGAAGGCTCTCGTGAAATCGCTTTACGTAGTTTTTATGCAACCGAACGAAGACTATCACGTGACCCAGACTTACAATCTCAATACGTGGACTTTATGTCTGATTACATCGAAAGCGGTCAAAGTATTAGGAACAGAAATACCATAAAGTTTTAGAATATTCTACTAATATTATAAATGCATAAGTTTATGGAAATGGATGATCGTTACTCTTTTACACAAAAACTTTAAAACGGATTTATATGAAACTGATACACCAGTACAAAGCATAGGCCACTGTTTAACGTGATAACCAACATACATGCGACCTAGTCTAAAATGAGTATTATCTTTTCTAAAGAAAATAAACCCACATTTTCTGATCATTCATCATATACTTTACTCGCAATTCCAGAAAAATGCTACATCAAACCGCAATTCTATTTACATTTCAACCACTCAATTTAAATAAGTCACCGTGCTAAAGCTTAACTCTGAGAATGAAAGGCTTTCTTTACTCTGCATGGTAACAAAGAGTGGAATAAAGACTTTAGCCAGATTATCTGTATAAAACAAAGAACGGCTAATGAATTCGCTACATTCACTGTTGCGACGATCGATTTTCCTTTGTATATCCCTATGCGATCTCTGAAATAATGTAGCTATATGATTTAACAATCAAGGTTGCAATTTCCAAGAGAAAAGACTTTAAAATAACTATCTTGATATGTAGTCGATTCTTAACTCTATTGGGTTTATTTTTATTATAGGAGACTATTGCCCGTAGCGTTACAATTTTCCCCCGCTTTTGAAACATTCTTGATTGGCGCTCCGCTTCTGTTGGTCTTGGCGTGATGATATATAGCCTATAGCCTTTCTCAATAAATGTACTATCCAACACTGAAAGATTTTTTCAAATCGGACCAGTGGTTTCTTAGATTAGCGTTTTCAAACAAACAAACAAACTTCTTAGCTTTATAATATTAGTATAGATGTAATATCACAAAGAGGTTATATATATACAGATTTGGTAGTTGTTATTCTTTATTTTTGAAACGTTTTAAAATGATAAATTAGTATTCATAAATATTTTAAAGCATAATATAGCGAAATCACATTTAAAAAATTTACCTGACTAAGAACGTTATTTTGTACAAGAGCCGGTGATTTTTTTTTTTATGTTTGGCCCTGCCAAAATGCCTCTACTCTGCGTGGATGATGAAAAGCATGAGCAGAATCCAAGAGTGGTAGTCACCATACTGCGAATGCAGACAATGCAACAATGCAGTATGGTGACCCACACTATGGCGGGCTAGTGATGCTTCTGCATCATTGGGATGAATATCGACTTACACCCATCTGATAACCAAATCAAACTTCTTTAATTTTTTTTTTTTGAGTTCGTCTAATCCTAAATCAATCACTAACTGCCCAGTGTTCAATATAACTAAAGCAGATCTAGTGTACGTACACTTTACATATCATTCAAACTACGGATCTACACAAATAAAAACAAAATATTCCCATCGAAATTACGCTGGGTGTAATATGTAGTGGTTTCCTAAGGTAGTACTTGTACACCCGGCTACTACTACAATTAGTTAGTAATTAATTTAGGCCTAGACGAAATTTGCCGGTAAAAGCTATCGATACTGCCTTACAGACTAGGGATAACCTATTCATCATCACCTCTAAGGAAGGTTCTAGTAATAGTATTAAACGCCACTATATCAATACTTGTGAACACCATAGTCAAAATGCGATTTCAATGACGACAATTGAAACGGTACTCAGTTACTTTAACAAAAAGATTTAATATTTAATGTCTTAGTATTTCATTATTTGGGATACATAAGTACACGGATCACTTGAATTGTTTATAAAGGAAAACAATGTAAGAAAGTTTCTAAGCTAGAGATTTGTGAAAGTTTGTAAACATAACGAAGATGTTTTACGTATCGAAGTTCTTTCTTTTATCGGATACGAAGATTTAGTCACGTACGATAAAGTAGTGATTTGTTTGAACCGTACACGAGATTGGTAGTATTAGTAGTACTAAATATGACTAATATGATATTTCTTATTACCGTTACATACGTGTTGAGTTAAACGTTGTCCTAAAATGATAATTTAATGAACAATTATAAAAAAAGATTTTGCTTACGTGAATTACGTGTCCATTTATAAAATAATAATAATTCAAGTTTTTGAAAAGACCAATAGACGTAATAAGTAAATCAGTCAGTCCTCTATCTATTCATTCTTAGCTTTGTGAACTTAAACTATCATTATTAAGAGACGTATGCATGTAACAGGAGGCACCAGTAAGGCTGCGGACACGTACTCAGCGTGAACATGAGCGGGACGGCTTCGGCGAGCGGCGGTGCGTTCTAATGCATACATATGGAACTGCCTCCCCGCGCTCGCTGACTTCGATCCCGGTTTAATTTTTTTCTCTCTTTATAGCAAAATAGCAAAAGGCGAATATAATGATTTATAGATTAACAATTATTTTTACGGGAATTAACGTGTAACCAGGTTGCACTGGCCGTGGTCCCAGGCTGACAAAAGCTGGCTGAGAGTCAGCCTGTGACGAAGGCCAGTGAAACCTAGTCGAAACGTCTGGCAAATCAGAGGCATGTAATACCTTTTAATAAGTGATCGCGTTAATTCCCGTAAAAGTAGTTGTTAATATATCATGGAACGTGAAAGTTTAAATGTTAGATTTATAGATTGTTTAGGGTATACCCACTTAAAAAGAGAAAGATACCAGATTTTCCATTCCATCAAGCAGCTAAGTAGCTAGTGTGCACGCAGCCTAATACTGTAACTGGGGTAAGTGTAGACTCATTAACTCGTCTAATGATGTGCCGCTGTCTTAACTTAACCCCTTTAGTATTCTATTAAATCAACTCTGCGGGTTTTGAGGGAGGAATGTGAGATTATTGTGGTTTTAGAGCCTTGAGAAAGTAGGTAAATTGATGATAATGTTGACATGGTGTATATTTAATCAAATAAAGGTTTCTCTAAATGTTAACTACTTTCTTCTTGTAATACAACATAATACTGAGGCTTTATCGCGTTTTCCGTACCGGTAATCACTGCGGATACACACTCGTACCGCTTGCTCGCGACTTGAGCTCTAGTAGTACAATTTTATTAGTTCAGACCATTTTTACTTTTGAGGTTCCGTGAGCAATATGATTAATACAAATACAAATTTTTCGTTATGTCATTTACCAGTAATATGTGTAATGCAATTATGGACAGTAAATTTTAAATTTGTAGGTATATTTTGTATAACTTTAACTATTTAAGAAAATATACCTACCAAAACAAAGGCAAAGCATGCGCCACCTGTACATTTCTTAGCGCAGCATGGAGCACGCGTTGGATCATAACAGTCGCATATTAGGCACTTTATCACCAACGACGATTAACGAGACGCGAGTAGAGCTAGAAACTAAAAAAGCGTTGGTGAGCAGAAGGAACCGAGTGTGTAAGTCCGATAGTTTTTAAAATTATTTATAAGGTTACAATACCTTCTATATCCCGACGTTTCGAACTGGTCATACCGCTCGTGGTCACGGGCAGACCCGCTACACAACAAAAACAGTAATTGTGAGATATTTGCCTTTCTTTAAATTAGAGCACAATGTAAAATCAAAAAAATAAAGGTAACATTTATCAGAATATACCCTAAAGTATTATACATAGCGTCACTACTTTAATAACTAAATATTCTCTTTTGAATGTTACGTGACTTTATAAATATACTTAATACTACATACTATAATGTGGTCGATTTTTTATTGATTTATTTAAGTCTTCATGCATAGGCAGACTTAATGCCGTAGGCATTTTCTAGCTAAGAATGGTAAATGCACAATGTTTAGAAATGTTAAATATTATGATCCCAATTTAGTATATCATATTACCAGAGAGCGAGAGAGAGAGAGAGCTTACAAATGTAAATTAAATAATAATAATTTTACATTATTACTTGTACAATATTCATTACAACATTATTCATCGATTCTACATTAAATTATCATTTTCAGTGCTTGAAAGCTTTTTTAAATTAGTCATTAATCATTAGCTAAAAGCAGTGTCTCTAAAGATCTTTGACTGTAAAAATTAAAGTAAACTTTCATTCCTTTTATCACGTACCAAATAATATTATTTTATTTAAGCCTAAGCTTTTGTGTAAGCTCGTTTGAGGTAATTATTAATGTAACGGTAAAGTAAGAATTAAAAATATGACATTCATTTTATTTATGGCTTATACAACATAATCTATGTGTCAGCCATTTCAAATTGTCAAAAGAGTTATGTGAGTGCTACATGTTATACCTACATTTGTGACTAAAAATTTAAAACAAACATATTTTCTAGGCTTTTAACTAATCTTATATTCTTGAATTTACTCCCTATAAGGTTTAAAAATCTAATAAGAAGTTAAATAAGAAACGTTTTAAAAGTAAATAAAAAATGTTCACATGCGCTTTTCCGCCAAAGAAAGTGCTTTTAAGCCAGTTCTAGTTCATAGATTTACCCCTCTTTAGAGAAATTCGAATTCACCTACGCCAACCAACTGGGCCATGTTTATTCAAATAATTTAATTCACCAATTTCAATTTGAATCTTAATTCTTTGCTAAATCTAGTATTTACAAAAAAATACAAAAGAAATTACACCTAAGCAAGTTTTATGTACTCCTTTTTTTACTCAAGCTTTAAGAGCAATGTCAAATCTGAGTTAATTGTTAGATTCTATTGCTGTCTTCTTATTTTTCAAGAATTTTTTCAGAAAACGAAGCACTTTTCTAGTTTACTTTCTGTATGTTATATGTACGAAGTTGAAAATAGATTTAAATTTTAAACATATTATTTCGGCATAAATTAGTTGGCTTCCAAAAAAGAAATACCTATAATCTGGAAATATTTTGAATGAGCTGAGCTGAGCTCAAAGGTGGCTTTCATTGTTAGAATACATATGTGTTCAACGTGAGAAGTAGAAATACTAAACCCAAACCGCTATGGCTTGGGCTAGAAGTTGTTCGCCAGGCACTTGGCCAGGCACACCGCCAGGAAGTTGCCTGAATCGGAGCGGAGGATCCCACCTTTGTGTTGGAGGGACACGACTCCCGTCCCTCCACAAACAGAACTCTATCTTTTAAAAAAATAAAACTACAATGTTTTATGACAAAGTATTCATTATTAATGTATTCATCCGATAATATGCTTCAAACTTTACATTCACCAGCCACGAAATTATCCATATATTACAACCATTAACAACCGTATCTCAGTGAGAATGGAAATGACGCTAGTTGCCACCAGACCTATTATGAACTCGTATCACCGCAGAGGTTACGCGAGAGATAATTAAGATTTAATTTCATGCACTAAGGCAGTGTGAACAATTGTTTTTGTAGGTGTCTTTTAGACGTACTAGTATGTATAGCGTCTCAACTGTTAAGCACAATCACAATAAAAATAAAATTATGTCTACCATTATTTGATCATTATTGCTAACCTGATGGTATTTCGAAACTGAAATAGATTTGGTAATCAATATTCCTTTGAATAGAATAAAACAAAAGTGTATTGTATTTACATGATTGTCATTTTAGCAAATCACAATTATTGTACAAACTCTTGTACGATTATGTATGTACTGTACTGAAAGTAACATTAACTTTTTTTTTATATTACGCAAAGAATGATAAAAATATTAGACAGGAATTAATCTATTGAATAGGGCATTACTTGCAAGAAATTCTTTTGTTCCATCCAAACTGCTGTCTAAATCACTTTGGAGCGAAACACGTGTTGTCGCATTTTTTCTTCATTCCAGGCTCCGCAATAAATTGTATGTTACGGCTTTGGAACTACTCATACTACTTAATAGACAAACTTACTGACTGACGTTTAGCGAAATTTATTTATGTTTGATCCGTCGCTAGATTAAATAAGCTAATTATTAGAACATGCATAAACAATATTTTTTTGGTAAAAAAAGCCTCATTATTTTCTTTAAGTATGTATCTAATATTTTAATATTCAACTTATACTTTATTTGTCTTTGTTTAACAACCCACACTATATTTATTTCACTTCATATGATCCGTTATACTATTTTCATTTACCCTTCTTATCTTCTTAGTACACCAGACATTACCCTATACTTTCTACCAATTATGTTTTCGCTCCATCCCATGGTTGCATGTAAGAGATTGCCTCCGTGTGATAACCGCCACTTGTGCCTACATACCTAGTTTTAAATTATTTTTGTAATTACCTGGTGTATAATAAAGTAATTACTGTTATTATTACTATTAACCTATAAGAAAGATACAATCCAAGGGTTTTTATCAGAATCTATTCATGATTTTTGTTTTATTGCTTACCATTTAATTCAGTAAGTCAAAGTAACCTAATTTTTTGAAGCTAAGCCTCAATCCAACAAATCCATTACAAGAGAATAGTTGAACTTAATTCAGGGTTTACGTCCAATACACGACTATTACGCTTAATACTCCTAAAGTATTCTGGTTGTTTGGGCCAGTTTACTTACTGCAACTTGTCTCATTATCTGGGATTTACTAACTTGAAAGACAATTAACTTGACTAAGAACATTGTGCAGTGAGAAATCGTTGTTGTGTTCAAATAGTGAGTTTATTTATAGTATTTTCCCCATGGTTCCGTGGCTGCGTCCTAATTAGGCACCTTATTGCTGTAATTAGGTATGTATATGATACTACATACTTTATGACATCACTTACTTCATAGATTGGACATGGTTTCTGTTACCTGATACTAGAGACAAGGTTATAAAACCTACCATTGGGAGTACCTGAAATATACAATTGTGTTTAGTCATAATAATAACGGCAAGGGTATCCGTATCATAAATTCACGTATTCGGTTCAACGCCTTTTTGCAGGTTGTTTTTAAAACAGTTTTATTTTATTTTTTAATTCATAGTCGAACCAGTAAATTTTGTGTTTGTAGTGCTATTTTTACCATTTCCACAATAGAATTCCCTTAAAACATGTAAACTTCATCAGTGTTTAATTTAAAACAAAAATTTCAAATAATCAGACAAAGAAACAAACACCAAAACACTAATATACATTTTATCTCTGCTCTATGCTAAATATAAGTAAGGTATTCATGAACTTTATTTTTCAACTTTACGATGTTAGCGTCTCACCTCAGAATTCTACCTCGCTTTGAAGCGACGCGGCAAAAAAACATGAAATCACAAACGATGCCACCCATTTCCGAGCTCTTAGGTATACCGGCCGCATTAAGAAGCATTAGTTCAGTAACAAAGGGTGGTATGACAAAGTGCCTTCCCTTCGGGGTGGGGTTGGCGACAATAGAGGTGTCGCTTGTTGTACCTCGAAGACCGTGTCGCACGCGACCGTGCCAGCATTGAGCGACCTTAACGACTTAATGCATCGTCTCGTTATTTCAGAACTGGAAACACTGCTTCACTTTAAAAAAAATATGATATTCATAATCAGAAGAGGTCTAGTACCTGTTACGATTGTGAATGGTTTGAAATTTCTAACAAACCTTTACACCGTCTTTCAAGTTTAACCTACAATGCTAGTGACTTCAAACGGGACATAAAACTGCTTTGCATGTATTTTAAAACAATACTAGCTAGAAAAAAGGTGCGTGTTCAAGTGGTCATATTCTTTTATGCTGTTTGTGTTTGCAAGTATAAATGTAAACATGTTTTTAAATAGAAGTCATTTCAATTTTTGTGTTGGTAGCAATGTATTTTTTAAGTGCCAAGGTACTTGAAAAGGTTAAGAAGACAAGGTAATACTAAGCTAAAAGGTCCGTTAAAATCGGTAGTGTAAAAAAAAAACGGACTGAGAAACAGAATCAATTAACGCTATTACAGACCTTATAAACGACAGCTATTCACTACTTGATGTATGTATATTACTTTTATAAAATAAATAAATAAATACTTCGGACACCTAACACAGAACGCCATCTAGTCCTAAACTGAGCAGATCTTGTGTTATGGGTACTAGATAACTGATATAAATACATATATACTTTGTTTTTGTAAATACATACATATTATAGAAAACACCCCCACTCCGAAACCAAAATTTGCAGATCATACGCGCATATGGTTCGACCGAATCGAACCCGAGACCTCAAGTACCGCGATCGCATACGCTACCAATGCGCCACCGAGACAGTAATAGGTATTTATAGATATCTACTGTCAAAGGCCTTTTGGCATTATATTTTTCTGTGAGATCCAAACCAAAATCAGCTTAAAGTAAGTGCTGCTAAATTTATTCAGATCACTACGAAAATAACTTAGAAAACCCTTCTTACAAACAGAACACGATTTTTAACGTTTAGATAACATTGGTATAGCGAAAAGGTTTATTTTCGAGATCACAGGATGGACAAGGAATACTAATCGATTTGGTGAAACAGATCGGAAACGGGGATCGATTAGCTTCATCGTTAAAACTCATGATCAAATCCTATTTCTATATGTTTTATGAAATACAAAGGGTAAGTAGAATTATATTTCGGAATCTGTCATTTTTCATGGCAACTACATTTTTATTTTTAAAGGAATCACATTTCAGTAAATGTATGTCCGTGGGAGAGCCACGCTTCGGCGTGAATGGGCCGGCTCGACCGGAGTGATACCACGGCCTCACAGAAAACCGGTGTGAAATAGCGCTTGCGCTGTGTTTCACCGAGTGAGTGAGGATACTTTAGGCCCATACACCAATCCCTCCCCACATTCCTTTTCCCATCCCCCAAAGGTCGGCAACGCATTTGTGACGCCTCTGGTGTTGCGAGTGTCCATGAACGGCGGTATCGCTTACCATCAGGTGATACGTCTGGTCGTTTACCACGTATTCCATAAAAAAAAAACTTGCATAACGTCCGGTCGACTGCACCAATTTGGATACTTTTTTTTGTATTTGTTATTGTCACTACTGTGTTGCTGTTTGTATGCGCGTGTAAGTATATGGCGGCGTTTCCGTAAAACATCAAGTTGGCAAAATCGTAAATGTCAACCTAGTGAAGCGTCATTGTCGATGGTAGTGCGGGCGGCTATCTTGAATACACTTTTGAACGAGACGGCGCCCGCGCACCACGCTTGTGAGAATCACTCAGAAGTTTCATGATTTAATTAAGTTGATTTTGTGTAATAATAATTGCCAATTACCTAATTACACCATGGTTACAGTGAATACTTATTAAGATACGTCGATTGTGTTCTGAAGTCATTTATTTCTATTTCCGCGCCAACCTACCCACATAACTGGAAGAAGATGAGTTCCGGTGAAGTGCCTCCAGGCCATCTTGGCTCTTTATTTAAATGTTAATATGTTGTTAAATACAAGTCATGAGTAGTGACTTGTATTTAACAACATATTAAACTGACCTTGTCATGACAAGGGTGGTTTAGTTAAATCATGATTAAAAGAAAAAAATATTAGGTTATGAAAAGTAAGTGAGATTCAGAAAATATAAAAAAAAATATTACGATACAAAGCTCGCCGAGTCAGTTACTTTTATATACTTTAATATAATATTAAAGACAACTATTATTTCGGATGATTGTCGGATTGTAGAGTAGCGTAGAGCAGTTGTTATCTTTTGCAAACTCACTTGCCTCATCCACTGTCTGTGATTTATCCTTATTGGTATGCGTTTAACCAATATACGTAAAGAATAGTTATTTGTTATACAAGAGTGCAAAGTTGCTTTTTAACCGCGTGCTCAATTTTGATGACCGAGCATGCGAAAGATTCTAAAATTCTTCTTCTTCTTCGGCCTAGCGTTTTCCCTGCTTAGTGCTGGGGTCCGCTTTCCTACTTAGCCTTCTCCACTTTGCCCGATCTTCGGCATCCTTAGGTGTGAGATCGTTCCCTTCCATGTCCGCTTTGACGACGTCCAGCCAACGCTTTTTAGGCCTGCCGCGTGATCTAGGGCCTTGGACAGTGAGGTCGAGGCATCTATTTCCTACATAGTCGGACGGCCTGCGTCTTATATGGCCATACCATCTAAAAAGATTCTAAAATTAAAAAAAAAATTGAATCCCGAGCGTAAGCGAGGTGAAAAGAGCAAAAGGTGAAAAATCAGCACCATGTAGGTGGAAGTAAATAGGTATGTTTTGGATTCACAAACTTAGTGCACACGATGCACGATAGCAAGCCGGGAACAAAGATATAGATAATAGATAGCCTTAACCTACATTCACATGAATTTCAGACGTCACGCAGTTTAGGTTGTTTTTTTTTCAAAAGTTTTTGTTGAATTCCATAATAGGATATTTCCAACGGAAATTTATTCACCTTTGCAAAATTTTTGCTAATGTACGTTACTTCAGATATGCCTTCCCCAAAGCTCACCACAATACCCACTCCAGTGCTATTCTGAACCCAACGACTTCTTACGACTTTTAGCAGGCGTCTGTCCATTTTGTAGAGGTCTATCCACGCCTCATCTTCCGGTACTTGGTCGCCAGTCCAGAACTGTTAATCCCATTGTTAATTTTTTCTGCAAGCAATATATGCTGCCCATGCTTTCGTGAAAGATAATCTTGTGTACACAAAGTTAGGATTCAGTTTTTTTTTTTGAATAGACATGTCTATTTTGTTAACGAATAGTTCGAATATTCTTGGTTTAATATGTTAGTACAATAAATAGTTGCACAAGTTCCTCTATTCCTTTTGGTTGTCGTTAGTGGCAAAGGGAATTATTCACAAAGTTGGCTCGTTAAGCCTCTTGAGACAAGGGATAACTTTCTGAAGTGAAACAAGAGAATCCATTTACTTTTGTCGTTTTAAGAATTCCATTTTATCTCCTTGTAAATATTATGAATGCCAAAGAAAGCTACCGATGCGGTGATGTTAATCTGTGTTTTCAAAATACTCACACTAAATAATTTGTTCGCAGTTAATAGACCAAAACGAATATTTTATTTTCTATTTATTTTATTTTATTAGGCTATTTTAATAGTAGTTATAAAAACTAAGTAAAAAAATCCGATAGCTAGCAATCTCTTAAGATAGATTACTAGCTAATCTAGCTACTAAATAATCTAACGGATTTGACATTTGACGGTAACATACATAATTATATACAGAGTACATATACTAAAATAACATTTTTCCAGTTTTTGTCTGTCTTTTTATTTAGGCTAATTTCTAGAACAGCTGCACCGATTTTGACGGGATGATCACTGGCAGGTAGCTGAAAATATAAGGAGTAACTTAGGTTATTCTTTTTAGACTTGGTTTGACCCGCGGCATTTCCTGTTGTACCGCTAGTGGGGTTTAGCTAGTTTCATATAAATTTCCACAAAGCTTATAACTTTTATATAGGTATTAGATTACACCTCAACAGTTTTAGTCGTAACTCTTGAAGTAGAAAATTGAATAAATTTTTTCTCTAAAATTTCTTTAACTTTTACTTCAGTTACCAACTTTAAGTACTTAAGTCGTGAACATGTGTAAGTAATAGGCACTATAGATTAAATGAAATATAAAAAAATCATTCTATGTGCCACAAAAAAACTAAAACGATTATAATGACTTGTCAAATAATCTTAGAAATTATTCAAGTATAAGAAAAAGTAGCGAAAGCAATTAAAAATCGATTTTTGTATAATGACAACCCATTAAAGTTTCTTGAGCGTAAAAATGAGTCTCTTATAAAAAGAAATTTCGACACAACAGAGAGCCGGAAACTCTTTCGTTTCTTAGAGATAAGTGCAAATATTCGCCTAAAAGCTGAACAACCGGCCTTTATAAAATGCAGTAATTAATCTAGACAAAGTTGAGGACAGTATAATACAAATTATTATCCTTTAAGAGGCCTTTGAAAAATTACCAAAAATATTATATTTTCATCTAAAGTGAAAAAGTTACATTTGTTCATTGTAAAGATTATTCTATACAGAGCTATATTTATTAGTTGTCTTGCTATATTAAAGAATTACGCCAGCAGGCTATGAAATATTTTAAAATATTACAAATAGAATCTGCTCTATATTATACAGTGTCAAGATGTTTAAGCAAATTAGTTAGGAAGGAGAAAAAGTAGGTACTAATTCTTAAACTTAAAACGATGCATGATGTGTAATTTTTTGATACTGTATTTGAAGTATTAATAATTAATAATAATTGGCAATAATGTACGCCTATACACATGGTCCCTATATAACGGTAATTGCAACCAGGTTAAAACCATAGGCGGTTTAAACGGTCGTGTGGGGTTGGGCCCTGACTTGGCGGGCCCAAACCCTCACGACCGCCGCCACATAACATAACACTTTGTGTAATCCACACATTGTTTTTCTGAGTCTGGATATTCTTTTTGTCTGTTTCATGTATGGTTCTAATGATCAAAGGTAGTAGAGCCACGCTGATAGACCGGGGCGGTACTACCCTCGCATAGAAAATCTCCAACCAACCAACCTCAAAAGACAGCGTTCATGCTGTCGTGTTTCGTTGATGAGTGCGAGACCGGAGGCTCAAAGATGCAGAAGCATCACAAGGCTGACATGGTGTGGGTCACCATGCTGCATTGTTGAATTGTCTGCATTCGCAATGAGTATGGTGACCATCACTCTTGGATTCTGCTTATGCTTGCCATCAGGCAGAGTAGAGGCATTTTGGCAGGCCATATATAAAAAATTAAAAAATCCCGCGATGCAAGATAGTTCCTAGTCTTTTTAAAAAGGAGGAAATTCAAATTTATAAATTAATATTTTTTATATTAACTGCTACATACATAATATATTAATCTTTTATGAAGTCCCTATCTATATATTTTGATGGAAAAATGAATGTCTGTGCCTGTAAACACAAACTGTACAGTACTGTTTTAATTATGCGTAACTTCACTACTCATTTCACAATTTTCCTGAATATTACATGTATTGAAAACGTCTACAGTTTGTACATATTAAAGATGTATTCGAAATTCCATTTTCTTCTCAAGTATTTGGTTAAATACGCACAGACAAATTGACAGAAATTGCTCGTACGACATAGGACCTGACCTTGTTGACATTTTGCCCCTTCTCACCCTCTTAACTCAATATCGTTTGTGATATAAAAAGATCAGTTAGTAGATGTTTACTTAATGTCTATTTCAATACAACTATTGTCATGTGAGGTTCAAAATGACCTTTCGTTGTCATTTTGTGAAATTTATAGTTCATTCTGCAGTAATTCAAGTAAATAATTGTTTTTAAGTAAATTATTATTAAAAATAACAAAAAAAATCGTAAATATTCACTTTAAATCTTTCCATGAAAAAAAAACGTCTGCAAAGATAAAAGCAAAAGACTATTGTCCAAAGAGCTTTTAGCTGGAAAAGTTTCAACCGAAAATATTTCCAAGTTAGAGATTAGATTAGAAAGCTAAAACGTGGACATCAAGCTAAGAGTTTTCCTAACCAGTGACGCTTGAACAAATATATACGCCGCTGGGGATGTAGCAATGATACATTTCGTAGTACTAGCTTTTATTATTTCCTGAGGGTGGCAGTCGCATTTCTAGCTTAGAAAATTCGGGTAACTACTTGTTTCGCGAATTATATCTTTCCGTTGTCGACAGGTTATTACATCTTAAGACAGCAGTTACTAGATTACGTACTGTTACCATAAATATTTGTAGCATTATGATAGAACTTGAAGTAGTTTATTATTTCATTGGAGATTATAAGCTAGACATCCTGTCCACTCCAAAACAATATTTCTCATAAATATTAGTCTTATATTTATATACCTAGCTTATATTTTTCTATGTGACTGCGAAAGAAAGAGGGTTATGTTTTTCGAGTGTCTGTTTGTGGTTGGTCATCCGGTATCCTCACTCACTTGGTGAAACACAGCGCAAGCGCTATTTCACACGGGTTTTCTGCGAGGCCGTGGTATCACTCCGGTCGAACCGGCGTGGCTCTCCCATAGTGAATATGTGTGTATATTTCTTTGGCACGCCCTAAGCATAAGCGGCTTGTCGTATTTTTATGTGAGTGTGATGTGTCAATAGAGTCGTCGTGAGAGTGACACTGGGGAAATAAAAAAAACATAACAAAACAATATAAAAAGTTGAGTTATTTTTTTTTAATAATTCATTACTTGTTTAATGTGACCTATTAGTCTCACAATACTAGTTAATATTTATTTGTACACATTATTTTGTTTTCAAAATTGAAAGGTAAGGTAATTCAAATTTAAAAGAAAAATATAAGAGCTTTAATTGTCAGATTAAATGCATCATCGAAAAAAATTACAAAAGATTATATTAAAATTGTCACGTCCTAATACTAGTTATCTGTGTAACTATATACAGTAGTTTGGGATATACATCGCGTCCGCACCATCTGTCGTCCTATTAACGAAGATTTAGTGATCCAGATGCCGTGTTTATTGTTATCTGCGGTCGGTTACACTACTGCAGCCCAAGAGAAAGATTATATTACAGTTCTATATCAAAATATAGGTATATAATCATAGCTATTATTTATATATTAACTGCCTCTGTGGCGCTGTGGTAGCGTATGCGACTGCTGTGCTGTGCTTGTGGTCTCAATTTCGATTCCCGGGTCGGAACCAGTGTTTGTTTGATCTGCAAATATTTGTTTCGGAGTTTGGGTATTTTCTATGTATAATATAAATGTATTTACAAAAAAAGTATCTTTAAATGTATTAATATCACTTGTCTTGTACTTGTATACCTGTGTTGCATAAGACAAGTTCTGCTTAGTTTGGGACTATATGGCGTTGTGTGTTAGATGCCCAAATTATTAATTTAAAGTTTAGTCTTTAATTAGTATTAATGGTGCGATATCTATACAAATATTATAAAGAGGTAAAGTTTCTAACTTTGTTTGTATGGTTGTAGGGGGTAATCTTCAAAAAGACTAATCCGATCCTACATTGATACAACAACAAAATTTTAACCAAGGAATGTCGTTATACAGAGTAAAAGTGCTTTGAATCTGTAAACGGTACAGACCTTAAATTTCAATTTGCTCATATTTTTGTTACTTGTTATTTCAAAGAACAAGTGTTCGACTGCATTTGCAAGCAAAACTCTGCAGTATTTACTTTTGTGTTCAACCAATTAGATGCACCACTTACTCTTCACCAATGTTTATTTTCCTCGTTTATTTATTTCTCTGGTAGCAAACTAGAGGTCACATTTATCAAACTAAAATCAACTCAAATATCAGAAAAGATGCAACAATATTATAAAAATGTACTTTGTCATGTAAGAGTATTTCTCATGTAATAAAAGTTTCAGTTCTGTTTCACCAGGTGAACTTCTATAGAGAACTTATTAGTCTTGTAGGTAATCCGTGTGACTGCTTGCTTTTTACGTTGTAAATAACTGCGATGCGGCGTAAGGTTCTTGCTGTCCATTCGTGCGAGCTCGCAGAAATTTACGATGTGTTGCAAATTCGCAGTTATGTGTGGGAGCCCTAAAACAGAAGAACATAGTTACAAAACAACACTTTTATAATGATTATTTGAAATATATCTATACAAATAAATGAAATTGGATTGTCTGTTTCTAATAATAAAATAACCGCTTTTTATCAAGTATAAAATATATTTTTTTATAATTTTTGTCTGTCTGTCTATCAGTCTGTTTGTTCCAAGTAACCTCTGGAACGGCTGGACCGATTTTGACGGGACTTTCACTTGCAGATGGATAACAAGGAGTAACTAATGCTACTTTTTTTAGACTAGCTTTGTCCCGCGGCGTTACTCGCGGTACAACAATAACCGCGGGTAACACCGCGAGGTTCAGCTAGTTTTTAAATAAAAAAGAAAATTTCTGGCCAAAAGATTTTTTGCCTTTGCCAATATGTTTTTCTTGCACTTAAAAATCTTAGAAGAGCAGAAAATAAAATACTCAGTACAAAGCTCGCTTTGGCATAGTTCAATCGCAGATCTAGCTACATTGTTACTGAGATCCAAAGACACAAATATATCCTGAACTATGGGTATACAGTGGGGCTAATCAAAAAGCTGGCGATAACCTCGTCCTCGTGCTAGCTTTTCCTTTGTCACCCACTACAGATAAACTACAGTATAGTTAGTACTCTTCCACTGCAAGAGTATTAAATGAAAATTTAAGTATCAATTTAGACTTATCTAAAATTATTGGTTTTTACGTTGAAATGAGTGCTATATTTTTTTTATGTATGAGCCTGCCACATTGAATCTACTCTGCCTAATGGAATACAAGAGCAGAATCCAAGTGTAATAGTCATCACACTCATTGCCAATGCATACTGTTCAATAAATTGATGACCCAAACCATGGCGGCCTATTGAGATGCCTCTAAATCATTAAATTCCAGTCATAAAATCAAAAAATAAGTGTTTTAAGAAATAATAGATAAAATAAATTCCAAGTAATTTTTGATGCATTTTTTACATTAGCGGATTTAATGCCCTGTGTCTTCCGCCTCCTAATGTATTGTCTTTCTGTCAACCTTAGGGTGGCTTAGAAATCTTGTAGGGAGGTGCACAAGGTGTAAAATATACAACATACATAGAATTAAACATAAATATGCAATAAACACGGCGTCAATACATATTATTTATTTAAGATTGGTACAAGGTGTACCAATTTATCGATTAAAGTATTCTTTAATCCAACGCAGAGAAGCTTTTATTTTTATATTTAGGATTTTATAAAACTTTAGCGTGTTAACAATAGAAAACTCTTAAATCATGCGGTCCGTTTTACAACAAAAGCACTTCCGCGTGTGTTGCGTCCATGCGTAAATCAAATTATTATATACCAATAAAAGTACCAAACTGTTCATAATAGCTCCTGACACCGCCGTAAAACCTTACTTTTTATATGTGAGAAAAATGTTTCGGCAAACTCTAAAAAATGATACAGCTTAAGTTCTTCACGGGCTCTATAAATTCCATTTTGTGTCACGCCAGAACCTATGAGATTCACTTCGGGTTAACACAGTTTTAGGGATACTCTTTTTTTATAAACTGTTTTATTTCAAGGTAGGGTATTATTGTTTTGAGGTTACACCATTACCGATAGTAAAAAAGATTACTAACTAGCTTTTGCCCGCGGATCCGTCCGTGTATATGTCGATTGTCATGGTTAAGAGCCCAATATAAAGTTCCTGAAACATAAGCATCAAACGTGACAAACACAGTGACTTTCGAATTGATAATATTAATATAGGCTTACATTTATAACTGGATGTAACCCGCTACGCATCTGTGAGCTGTGGCACATTGTTGTTTAAAAAAAGATGAAAAAACATCAATGAAACGGATGATAAGACGATATATATATATCGTTTTATAACCCGAGTCAAAATTTGAGCCAAACTTTTTAAGTTTTTGAAGCGTAGGTACACAAACCAACTTAACATTTTACAGATCATAAGTAAAATTGTGTTAGGACTTAAAATCTTTCAATAATCTTAAGCACCTTAATCAAGAGGTTTCGCAACATGAAACAGTTTTAAACTGCATAACAAATAAATAAAAAAAAAATTCGGACGTCTAACACACAACGCCTTCTAGTCCCAAGCTAAGCAAAGCTTGTGTTATGAGTACTAGACAATTGATATAAATACATACCATACTTATATACCAAACTCCGAAACAAATATTTGTAGATCATACAAACATTTGGTCCGACCTGGGAATCGAACCCGACACCTCATGATCAGCAGTCGCACACGCCAATCGCGAGACCAACGAGGCAGTTATCAAACATAATAGATTTCAATGAATTCGCTTTAATTGAATTTGTTTTTAGCAATATTTATGTTAATTAGTAAATACAATTCAATTTAAAGAGGTGTTGATGTGATGTGGCCATATTAAATACAAACATAAAACATAAGTAAAGATATATGATGTTAAGAAAACTGCAACGATAAAAAAAGATATCTTTTCAAATGGTAAACGACTCTACTAAACGAGCAGTACATACTAACAAAGCGTTGTTTTTATTGGTGAACTTGACCAAGCTCTATACAAGGTCTGCTGTCTATCAAAACTGAGGTACCTGTGTACCTCAGTAATATATATTTATATAATGTAGGTACAAACCTACATTATAGAATTGAAAACTACAAATCTAGATATTAATTGTATTGTTCGTAAATATTTTAGTGAGTGACTTGCATTGTTGTATTCTAATGTAATGTTGTCCTAAATCAAAATCGTGAGATTACTTCTGACTCAATTTTCGCTTCGCTCGATCTGACTCATAAATGCCGAAGTAAAGCTCTCTCACAGTATTTTTTTTCATAATAATTATATGATGCAGAGGCATCTCAATAGGTCGCTATATTGCGGGTCACCATGCTGCATTATTGATAGTCTGCAGTCGCAACGAACAGATTAAAGTCAGTTTAGTAGGCCCACATTTAAAAAAGTGGTTATAAAGTAATCACATTTGTATTATTAAAATAAAAAATGAATCGTGCTTGATGACAACTTCACTTAGCCATTATCTGTTCACGCATGACTGCGATCGAGAATGCAATACAATTCAATCGAAATATCGTTGAGAAAACGTAAAATTATTGTATTGTATAGATTAGTCCTGATTTATCCTAACTTAGAAGTAGATGGACAAATACAAATCATTTTTTTTTTTGTAAATTTGAAGCTTTCAAAATAACTCAAACACAAATGTATTGTCAATTATACCTATTACAAAAGGAAAATGATATTGCTTCATTTCTGACTGAGCTTTGATGTTGACACAAACGCTTTATCATTTTCTTCTTTGCCTTTTTATGTCAAGCATTAAAAATAACTTTTATATTCATGCCTTATTAATGTTTTGTTTCTTTTACTATACCACATCATTTTACATCCATTAAAAGGTTTCAGTAGAGTTGGTATCTTGAATTAATGTATACTAGCTGGTGAAGTTTAAACATGTTTTTGCACTGCCCATAGCATACGTTTTTGGACAGTCCTCACAACTTTATCATCAGCAGAATTAATATCCTAGTTGTATTATTATCTTTGAAAATCAGTGTTAATTTTTGGATAATAATATTAATACTTTATTTCATCATATGGTTTAACAGTATTCTCTGAAACTATTTGCATTTTGGTTTTATTATAAGTTTTTAATTAAGATAAGAGTATTCATTGACGACTGTATTGTTTAAACTGTGTTACAGCCGCCAGCGCCCTTCTCTGTAACATCTAGGAAATAGACACAAAAACTATGAACACTTCAGAATAATTCTTTGTACACTTAATGATAATAAAATTATAATTTAAAAGAAGTTACTATAGAACTTTTACCATTTGAATAATAGTAAGTAGACAAGGAACTCGATGTATCTGTCATCATCATCAGCCTATCGCAGGTCACTGCTGGATATATTTACCTCTCCAATGACACGTATAAAAGCATTGAAAGCTGAATAATATCCCTAAAAGGCTATGTTAAGATTGAACTTTGTTTGTTCATCTAATCATGTACAGATAGCACGAGATCTAAACATAAAATGTAAAGAACAAAGAAACATAGTTTTTTTTTGCTATTTTCTGTACAACGGGATAATCTGTGTGGATTTTATCACAAGTACCTACTGATTTAAGCTGAGGAAAAGTTTCACGGTAATTGAATGGCAGTTCATATATCACATTCACTTCTTTTCTAAAAGCTAAGCTGTCGACTTTAAAAATATGGAAAATACACCTTTTTATTTTTAATGTGAAAACCTCGAGGCGATCTCATCACATCAGTGTGTCCATATATGAATCGAATAGACTGAAGCTACGAAAAAAAAAATTCGGACATCTAACACACAACGCCATCTATTCCCAAACTGAGCAGTGCTTGTAATATGGGTATTAGACAACTGATATAAATACTTATATTCTACAGGGTAAATAATAGGTCTTTACCTATGAAATTGCCGTTTTGTATGCAATAAGTGAAAGTATTTATTTTTTCATACTTTTTTATTTCTGTTATTCGAAGTAATCACCCATGCAATTGACGCATCTTTGCCAACGCATTGGCAGTTTATTGATGCCCTTCTTGTAAAAATCAGTTGGACGGGAGGCAACAAACTCTTCAAAGGCATTTTGTACTGCCTCTCGGGAATTGAATTTTTTACCCATACAACATAGATAGAAAACACCCAAACTCCGAAACAAATATTCATACATCATTTCATATCAGACCATACAAACATTTGATAGGACCCGGGAATCGAACCCGAGACCTCAAGAACAGCAGTTGCGTACGCTACTACTGTGCCACCGAGGCAAAAAAAATAAGAAAAAAAATAAAATCTACCTAGTGAATATAGCGCAAGACACTTTTACAACAACATTATTAAACCATACGACAAAAGACATCAAATCAACAAAAATCTTATTTAAGGAATTGTGTAGAGCGCTTAGAAAGTAGGTAGGTGGCATGGTGAAACGATGGCGGTCATTTGTTCAATTCAACAGATCGGGGCTCGCTCGTGTGAAGCACGCTCATTTGTTTATATAGCCCAAGTGGTTCAATATGGTAAAAAGTAAGTGCTTTTGGTTCGGTTTAATGATCGTGAATTCTTGAAAATTTTAAAATAATCCAGGTTTTCTTGACGTGCACAATCATCATCATCAACCTCTTGCTGTCGGATACTGGATATAAGCCTCTCTAATTGCATTCTAATTGGTTCGCTCCTCGGCTTCTCGCATCCAGATCCTGTTATTATTTTGCACAAAGTTACAAATGAGGGTAATTATATATTATTATGACTTAACTCAGACAGAAATTAGTACAAGGAACGCTCAGACGCAGAACAGTAATTTATATACCTCACTTGTCTAATGAGGAAATCGAAAATACAATGCTGAGCACAGTGGTAAGCGGCGAATGGCAGCTTAAACCCTACGCCATCCGTGCAGTCAAATCCACATCATACTCAAGATACAATTAAAATTGTCAGTAATTTTTTTATTGATTGACTATTATATAATCCACTGTTGGGCGTAGGCTCCCGTGGAAAAGCCAAACTGGTTGGTATAGAGTTTGTTTTACGTTTTCCTTCGTTGTATTGTCGTGTGTATGTGTGTTGAAGTTGTCGTGCATAATTTGATCCTTTAGCCTCTGCAGAGAACTCTTACGATACCTATGGCATCAATAGGGGTGGTGATATTTGTAAATTTTTAATTCTGTACCATGCAAAGACTTGTAGCAATTACACGAAATAGATGAAACATTCCTTAACGTCTTTTTCTTGCCTATTTTTGTTACCGAGAGTACATAACAGACAATTTATTTCATTACGAGTATAAAATGCTTTTTCCAAGTTTTATGAATTTTTAAAGATTTAAGTGTGAGAGCAATATTGATGTGTCATTCTTTCGTGTTAGTCATTTATAATTTTGTTGTCTGTCAACACGTGACAAATTTAATATTCCAGTAGATATTATCTACTGCTTCTAAGAATGTGTTAGACTCCGATTGTGAATTCTCTATAATTGCGTTTGACCAATTTTGAAGCTAATAAGATTAAACTACGATTACATTATTTTATATAAAAAAAAACAAAAATATAGTTTGACAATTCGACATGATAAGTATTGATAACAGTTTGAATGTTCCGTTTTAGGTAAGATTTCGTTATTTTTTATTTTAATATTAATAATATTTAATTTAGGACGAGTTGCTTCTTATTATTATGATAACAATAATACACAAGCCAATAACGTATTATTTAGAAGCTAATAATTTCGATAATACAGAAACGTAACTGAGAACAATCTGTTGAATTGAGATTGATTACTGAGAATAGTTTCAGCTGAGTAGAACTTAAAACGCATTCTATAACAAGAGCGACGCTTGAGGTTTGATGTGAAATAACAATTCAACGGATACTTGAAACGCCTTTTAAAAGACGGGCCTAAGTTCTACATTTTGGGAAATTAAGGCAAAGTGGACTCTGTTTCTTCAACTCTGATATTGACGAAATGGTGCCATAGTACCCCCACCACTCGCCCTTTAATATACCGTTGAGAAAATTGCGGATTATAGGTTTTGACTATATTAGAGATTCTTTTTAAGTGTCTTATACATATAAGAATACTTAATTTTCATCATTTGGTGTACATTATTTAATTGTTTAAATAGAATAAGAGATTGATTTGTATCTTACTACATATGAAAAATACTTTGAAAACTTATAGATAAGTCTAGAGCCTCAAATAAGAATACGAAAGACAGTCACTAGAATAATGACTCTTAACTGTGAACTTTGTGCGAACTTAACTTTATAGTTCAGTTTGATTTAGTTGAGCGCGTGTTTCGCAAGCCGTAAAGCCTCAACAAGGCCGTAGTTTCATTTAGTTAAATTGTTTCAAGTGTATCAACTATTCCCATTATTATAGAAAGCTAGCATTAAAGCTTCGCTCATTAAGTGTTGAATAAATGAGCACAGCGTCTGCATGATGTTCAAAAAAGAAAATAAGCAGATTACCATCTTTACCATTAACAATAAGATAACAGTAAGTGTGTGTTACAAAAAGCTTAGATGTTTCTCTACATTAAAGTCTAAAGTGGTTTGCGTTAAGGCTTGCAGTATAAAGCTAGTACTATATTTTATTTTTACATTTACACAACGTCTTATAATGCTATTTTTTGGAATTAGATACATATTATACATAAAAACACCCAAACTTCGAAACACATATTCATATCTTACAAATATTTGGTTCCACCCGAGACCTCAAGCACAGCAATGCTTGCATCGAGGTAGTCAAAACACTATTGTATTTGAAACAGGATATGGTTTCAAATCTATAATGCGTTGACGATACCTGAGGTATATGCGATCTACATGGCAATTTGAGAACTATAAAAGGATACGGTCCGATCTTTAGTCCTCTACTCCTCTTTTCTGCATGCAATGAAAAAAATGCGTGTAGTCTACTAGTTAATTACTCGATATAGCGACCATTGAGTTAATATTACTATGTATAGAACAGACATCGTGGTATAGTGTTTTTGCTCCTTACGTTGATGTTCCGAGACATCAGCACAACTAGTTGCTCTGCGGAGCTCGTAGTAATCGAACGCCAACAGAGTGTCGAACATTTTATTCAAAAATGCCATCCTGCTATCCATAAAAAGAAAAAATACCGTGGTGTAATTTATATAATATGTAAACACCGATGAGTAAACAAAACATTAAGTAAACTATTTTTTTACAAATGAATTAAAAAAAATATTCAACATTTTGTGCCCGCCATTTATGACTGAAAATCAAAGATTATAAAAATTGCACGGTAGTAAGTACGTAGGTAAATCTTTATTGAACTAAATGACTATGTAATTTTTGATATAAGACATTTCATGATTATTCATTTAATTGATATAAAATGAACAACCATATTTTTATTTCGAGCAATCCCAATATTATATTTTTAAAAGTAATTATATTTTTTATTTATTATATAACAGTAATTGACTGCACGAATGGCTTTGGTTTAAGCAATCACTACGCCGCTTTCTAATGCGCCAGGTGTCGTGTGTTTGTTTAAATCCCATGCAAACGTTGTGTGATACGCAAATTGTTGTTCTGAGTCTGGGTGTTATGGATTCTCAATATACTCGTACGATTACGACTATGAAATCTAGTAGTTAGAATAGTAAAAAAATCGCATCTGTTGTTTATTAATTTCTAATCTATGAGAACGTCCCCGACCCCAGGAGAGCTCCGCGCGTTCCGTGCGTTCCCCTCCGTTATGAAGTTGTACCACAGAGGAAGGATTGTTCCCTTATAATGTGGTTGTACTATAGTTTTTGGTTGTGATGACTTCTCTATATATTATTCCTCAATGACAACGACAAATATAAGCCAAGATAATATTTAAAAGACTAGGTCAACTCTAACAACTCTAAAAGCTCTTCAATTCCTAGATCAAATAGGTTACATAAATATTTTACATTACTTTTTGTTTCACATATTTGGCTTTATTTAGATCTTTAAATTAATTGAACATGTTCAACTAAAGTTCTTGAATGATTTTATGAATGCACCAAATATTAGAAGAAAAGAGAGTATTTTCGCCGGTGGCAGGCAGTAGTCATAGTCTCAGGTGACCTGTTTGCCTACTATAGAACTAAAAAGTACAAAAGACAATCATTTTGAATTAATACTATGACTTTTGTAGACTACAATTTAAAGGAGTTGGAGTGAAACCCGTATTCTTTATATTAAAATCCACATTTTGTGTTGAAAAAAGACGTTTAAAATTCAAATTAATTAAATTCAAGAAAACTCAAGTGACACTCGCAATGGGCCTCATAAAAAGGCTCAAAGTCGCACAAAGAGCCATGGAGAGATCAATGCTCGGAGTTTCTCTGCGGGATCGAATCAGGAATGAGGTGATCCGCAGACGAACTAAGGTCACCGACATTGCCTGTACAATTACCAGACTTAAGTGGCATTGGGGCAGGGCACATTGCTTGCAGACAAGATGGCCGAGGGGGCTAGAGATTTCTGGAGTGACCACTACGGACTGGACAGCGGAGCGTGAGTAGGCCCCCTACAAGGTGATCCGAGAACCTTGTGAAGGTCGCAGGAAACTGCTGGATGCAGGCAACACAGGACTGGTTGTTATGGGAAGCCTTGGGGGAGGCTTATGTCCAGTAGTTGACGTCTTTCGGCTGAGACGACGATGAAAGCTAAGCGAAGTGTGTTACATTTTATTATTAAGCTAAATAAGATCTTTTTGACACAAATCTTTTTGTGGAAAAATATGTTTTGGTTCCAGCTGAACACTTAAACCTGAACGTTTAATTGTATCGTTTTGTTTATAAAATTCCTTAAGAATTGTTGTGTATCTCAGGTATGTTAAATATTGTTTTTTTTTTCACAAAATATAATTATATAATTCTTAATACAATTAGAATATTCTCAGTACTGCTTTGATTTACCTTTACGTATAAACACAACTTGCTTGTAATTAGGAAATGTTCTCGAGTTTAAAATGAAATATTATAATAATTAAGGTACCGCCTCTGGCCTTGCCTTTGAATCCTATCCATTCCTTAAGAAATTAAAATAAGTCAACTCATTTATATCGATCAGCTGTAATTTTCCAACAAAATGTACAACTCCGTGTTCCACAAATAGTCTAATTGTTCTAAATGGTAGAGGATTGGGGTTATTTAATCATTATTAGGTGTTGACTGGTGCTCAGACACTTACGGATTCAGTGTGTGGGCAGAAAAGTCAATGTAACGAAGATTTACTGCCGCTGTGACTGCGTCCTACGGGATTAATATTGAGAAAAGTAAAATAGTAGTGGACGAATTTTGACATGTAATTGATAGATTTAAGCCATAAAAATCGTAAATAAAACGGGTTGTCTTTATTTTCTAAACAATTCTTTTGTTATAGTTACTTTAATACATCTAGTAGATACTCCGTTATTTTCTGCAAAATCCGGCACACAAATAGGAAACTATGGAATGAGATTTAATTTAAACTGTAGTAGAATGAGATAAGATCAATTATCTGTGGTCAAGTGACAGGAAGAGCGTGGGAGGTTTGGCCGGAAGACTGTCATGGCGTTTTGGGTAACACAGCCAGCACGAGGAACTAAAACGAATAATATTAATATTAAAAGCTAGTAACAAGTTTAAACCAAGATTACAACGTTGTTTTAATAACGACTTTAAATACTACAAAAACACTTTTCGTTTTTGACGAAATGTTTTTTTTGGTAAAAATAAAATCTATCAAAAAAGTTTTTTTTAATAAAAATAAAAGACTTCTGGTATATACATACTTAAATGGTATATCAGATAAAATACTGTGTACAAAAATGTTAAGACTTTTAAGAAAATGTTTGAACAAATATGCTCCGAGAAAATTAGTAGCGCTAGTGTTTACCAGTTTTGTGTAGTTTAGGTTTTTTAACTAAAGCATACAAACTCAGTATCAGATTAAACTCAGCACTTTCTAATTAAGTTTTAGAAAATTGCTTTTAAACATTTTTCTTGTAGTACCTATTTTTAAATTAACATGCAAGTATACATAACGTAAGAAGTTTATTTAAACTAACACGTTTTACATTTAAAAAATGTATGAAGTAGGTTGCATTAGCCAGTGTTTAAGTTAATTAAATTTTCATTTGTTAGTTTAAAGTTAGATAGCAATAATATCTCTAAATGATATGATATGAAGTTTATTTGTACCTAATACCTGAAAACAACACAATGATTAGCAAAATATAACCATAATCATTTATAGCGAATGTTTTGTATTTTTACTCAAAAAACAAAATTTGTTTCTAAGTACAACGTTCACGAAAAGAAAACATAAAAAAAAAATTTAATGTTAGAATATCTACCTTAGTACTACTTTATCTTACAGAACTAAATCAAAGTGCTTTGCACTAGTCGCACTTGATCTGAATGCACTTGGAGGTGAGATGTCGCGTTTCATCTTAATCGAGTCAAAGACTAATGTGTTTGTCTCCCGGGGTGCCCTGACCATTATTCATTGCGCAGATATATTCATCTCTTGTGGGACGTATGCTAATAGTGATATGATTAATTATTACCGCACTACAACCTCAGCATTGAATAATCGACTCTCTTTACTTAGTTAGAAAACCTATTATTAGATTCTTTCATTTGATTCGATTCGTGAAATAATGAAGTACGTTGATCCTGAAAGAGAAGTTTTTTAATGTTTCCGTCACAATTTTTTATTAAATTAAAATGAAAAACATTTTTTTAGATCTCTAAGTTTTTTTAGTAGATTCTGTTTGATACTTTTAGCCATTTTAATAATTGCTATTTTTTACATACATACATCAAATATTTGGTATACTGCCGTTCACTTTTATCCATTATAAAAGAGAAAGTTATAAAATGAACCAATGGTCCTTACCAGTTATCTAGATGTGAAACGTTTTAAGGTTCTCAAATTTTATTTTTAATAAATATAGCTAAGATAAAGTGAGGTATTAAAAAATCGGCCAAGTGAGAGTCAGACTCGCGCACAGAGGGTTCCGTACAAACCTATAGGTATTTATTTAAGTAAAATTTATACTTTTAGCAATTTTTCCTTCATCTCTGTTATAAGACGTTGCTTTGTACCAAATTTCAAGTTTTTGAGTTCACGGGAAATACCCTGTAGGTTTTGATTCTCTTACGAGAGTCTAAAATTTGCAGCATAAAAGGCTATATCTGTTGATTGCGTTGACTTAAAAGTTAGATTTTTCACTGCTCCAAGGGACAGTAGACCTGAGTATTTGAAATAAATTTCAACTCGATAGTGTGGAGGACAACGAGAAAAAGAGTCTTGACAGACATATAGACGGACAACAAAGTGATCCTATTAGGGTTCCGTTTTTTTCCTTTTGCATTACGGAACCTTAAAAACTTACAAAAATATATCAATTTTTCAGACTTTCCAAAATTAGTGTTATTAGTTTTTACATTAGTGATGAGTGTATCCAAATAGTTTTTACTATAAAATATTTTTTATTATCACTCATTTAGAACATTAATACTATGAATATTTATTGCTGAACCCCATTTATTATCAATTCATACTTTGTTTGATATATCTTTTATTATAAATGATATAGTCTAGACAATATTCAAACTGAAAAGACACATTGTCATTGTCTAAGTCTCTAGTTTCTAAAATTTCTAGAAATATTTTGTTGTTAGTAGACAGAATATATGTAACATAATCCCTATGGTATTATTGAGTAAATAAGACAGACAGATAATATTACTACAACAAAAGGAAAACTGAAACGTCTGCTAAGCGATCAATAGTTCTTATACATACATCTGTGGAACAAACGGTTATGACAATCCAAGTAAAACTTCGAGCAGTTATGTACAATTTGTCCATTAGTGTGTTATCTATCACCTTTAAGCGAGCTATTATTGCTTACATGTAATCTTAATCTCGAAAACGGCGGTTTCAGGGGCGATAAAGGTTCAGGTACTACTAAGCATATCGAGATGCTAGTACTTTCTAGATACAGTAATACTCTACACTAAAATTCTTTTTTTTTATCGTGAGCTACTAAAATGACTCTGCCCTGCCTGATGGAAAGCATGGGCAGAATCCAAGAGTGGTGGTCACCATCCTCATTGCGAATAAGCACAAAGCAGCATGGTGACCCGCACTGGCGGCTTGGTGAGATGCTTTTTCACCGCTTTAAGGACTTGGGATCATAGTAGGAGGGAAACACGTATGCTGGTAGTGAGTTTCAGGTTGTGACCGCTCGGCACAGGAAGGAAAAACCGAAGCGATGAGTATTTATTAAAAAAACGGCCAAAAATATGAAATTACATAGAAATTTCATATTATATTGGCCGTTTTTAGATATTTAAAGTGCTTCCCTGGTTATCCAGCATATATTCAGGCAGTATCTAAGCATATAAAAAGAATGTTTTTTTTTTATTTTTTACCGTGTGGAAACCCCCTCGGGCCGAGGGTGTGATATTTACGCCAACCTACCTTTTATTTGTTATCAAAATGAGTTTTATAATGTCACTTTGTGGTAACAAATTACGTTTGTTTTCAGTTGGCAGAATTTATTACTTTTGCAAACCGTTCCACGCCGTAATGTTTTTTTCCTCTACGTTAAGTAAAATTTACATGATGAAATTAAAATATTGAATGTGAATGGAACAAAGGGCACATTAATTAATAATTTTCGATTATATTCAACAATTAGTTTAAAATTTGAAATGTCAGATTACAAAATTAGGATTATGTTAAATTTTAATTTCATAAAGTATCTTGTCGTATGTCATCATTACCAGCCTATCGCAGTCCACTACTGGACAAGGGACTCTCCAATTGTACGTCATTTAGTTCGATTCTCGGTTTATCGCTTGTCGTGTGTATTTCTGTGTTATTAATAATAATGTTACAGCCGTTTTGAATACATGTTTAGTTCAAATCACAGCTTTTATAATCTACTATCGTACATATGCCTTAGAAATAACACTTTGGATTTCGTTACCAGACTTACCAGCTTGGTATAAGGGTTGTTTCAAGTTTTCCTTATCTTTGGAACGGTATTGACCTGCTTAGTTTGCTACCTTAGTCGCGTTTTAGACACCCTTGAAATGGATAATGGTTGTGACACTCCGTATTCTTAATCTGTATATATACTGCCTCGTTGGTATCGTGGTTGGCGTGTGCGATCTAATCATGAGGTCTCGCGTTCGATTCCCGGGTCGGTCCAGTTTGTATGATCTACAAATATTTGTTTCGGAGTTTGGGTGTTTTCTATGTATAATATGTATACATCTATAAAAAGAAGTAAATATGTATTTGTATCAGTTGTCTAGTACCCATAACACAAAATCTGTTTAGCTTGGAACTAGATGGATTATGTGTTAGATATCCGAAATATTTATAATAATATTTATTGATTTTTAATCTGTGACCTCACTCGTATTTAGTAATTACCTACAAATCTATCACTATTATTTGATGAACTAACATCATCTATACAAGTAAATAAAATTGGAGTGTCTGTTTGTAATATTAAAATAACCTCTTTTTACTAAATACATATGTGTGTATACACGGTGCATACACCAAAATAATTTTTTTTTCAATTTTTGTCTGTTTGTCGGTCTGTTTCTTCCAGCTAATCTCTGGAACAGCTGGACCTATTTTCACGGGGCTTTTACTGGTAGGTAGCTGATGATATAAGGAGTAATTTAGGCTACTTTTTTAGACTAGCTACGGGCTTAACTAGGGTTACATCACAGGGTTAAGCTAGTGTGCTATATATGCTTTAAACATAAGAATAGTTAAAAAAATAGTATGAATAATAAATCATTTATTATAGGGAAATACTAGTGTACTGGAATTTCACGAAGTAGCTCCGCTGACATTGATCCTTATCTTACAATTAATATGCATTGTTCACTTGAGTGGTTTTGGTGTCTCGGAGGAATGCGTATCATGATATACAGATGTATCATGTAAAATATATTTACATAAACCTCCAGTATATTACACGCGTCGTTAAATATTACACGTATTTAAAGACGCGATACAGAACTAAGTAAAATATTTTTTTTATATTTTATACAAATAAATAAAACTGAAGTGTCTGTTTGTTATTTCAAATTAACAGCTTAGCACTAAATGTACTTACAGAAAAAACAAAGTTTTAAAATTTTTGTCTGTCTGTCTGCTTGTTCTGGTAATCTCTGGAATGGTTGGACCGCTTTTGACGAAAGTTTCTTTGGCAGACAGCTGACGATATAAAGAGTAACTAAGGCTACTTTTTTTTTAAGACTAGACTTTCCTTCATGCCACGATATTATCCGCGGTTGTTGTTTTAAAGGTATAACAATAAACGCTGGTAAAAACACGGGGTTCAGCTAGTTTTATTTTAAATTTAAACTTTACTAACATATTGTGGGTTAACTTCGTTCACAAATCAAGTTTTAAAGGTTTTTCTGTGAATCAATTCTTATCGTCATATACAGAAAATGTCATTGTATGGATATTTCATACCATACTCGTCTTTGTCGTACTCGGATTTTTAATATTAACATAGATAATCACTGCCTCGTTGGTTCAACGGTGAGCGTAAGCGACCAAGAGTTCGATTTTGACCGATACGGATGATGAATGTTTCCAGCCCGTACTTCGGGCAGCACATTAGGCTGTCGGTCCCAGTTGTCATGAACACCTATGACAATCGTTATTGTGAAGTCAGTGCCCTTAAATGACAGCCAATAACAACTAGTTCAGCCTTCAGATACAATTCACCCTCAGGGCGTGGAGGTACGATGACAGTTCCTCTATGAAAAAAACTGTTATTCTATTAGTCTTGGGCATAATTAAGGCTAGGAAGACTATGAGACAAAAAGATGAAAAAAAATTAGTCATTTTTTAAAATAAACAAATTATAGACTTCTATTATGTTTACATCACGACACGTCATGTTACATACATGAGCGAGACTTTCAACCAAAAAGGAATTATTCATTTACAGCCATAGCTTTTCTAGTAGTAGTAGTAGGAACTAAGTGCTAGCTCTGAGATTCACTTGAAAATAAGGTACAGCTAATATTTGCCAGAGATAGTGCTGGAGTTAAGAGTATGGCTCGTATTCATTATTTTTTAACATACCCTTTTTAGCTTGGGAACTGTGTAATCTTAGACATATGTGAAAGATACGTTTGGTAGACTAAAATGAAACAAAAGAGAGAAAAAACTACGAAAGATGTAATAAGACTGTTTAATATCTAAGTTTTTTTATCTTTCTGTTTATAACTATTGAAGATCTTGATGCAGCCATGACTGGCAAGTTTTTCATTATTGTCGCTTTTTTTATAAATATATGTTCACGAAATAAAGCAAAAATTCGAAACGATCGAAACTGGATGGCCAGGAGACCTTTTAGTATTATTATTCTTCCTCTGATATTAATCTCTATTAATTGTCGATATTAGTGTTGTGTGTAAATAAGTATATACAAATATGTTGTTTGTAGGTAAGGCAGGGGTATTAAAACTGTCTCGTGCCGAGATTTAATAAGTTCAGACGGTCAATCATACTTAATATTCTGATAGGTTTTCTTGAAATATAAAGAAATTTGTGGAATTCGAACCCAGAACGACGATATTATACTTGAGCTGCATCATATAAATAATAGCAGTAATAATAATAGTCTTAGTGATCAATAATTTCAGTAACAATATCAATTATTTTTCTCAAACACTTTAGATGTTTACGAAAACTGTCTCAAAAGTTTAATAAAACTTATCTCATTTAAGATACTCACTTCAACTTTGCCCTAACGTAAGTCCGAAGGATTAATGGAAAAGCATTGCCAAGTAATAATACTATTTTACTTTACTTTCGAGTCAGACCGCCTCAAACTACCTAAATTTATTTCATTATTTCGGTAATTGTCTGACTTACATCTTTGTTTTAAGCTTACGTTTATCTTATGGTTCAGAAATCATGATAAATGTACCCTTTAATATGAAATATTATAGTCATTTATATACCAAGCCTAAACCTAAAACTTTTGAACGTTATTTAATCTTTGGCTTAAGTCTTTAGATCAATGTTTATTTAGTCCAAATGTATAACTAGTAATTGGGACAAAATAATACTAGAGAACTCAGATATTTTATGCTAGTTAAGAGATCCAATTGCTAACAACTAGCTAAGCAACTGATCGACAATTCTAGTGACCAGAAGGCCGGCTATTTTGTTGCACAGAGAATTAGCATTGTCATTCAACGTGACAATTCTACCAATCTCTTGAGAACGCTACCAGTAGGCGATGATGGTTTTTTATTTTCTAGTGTTTTAAATTAACTTCAGTTTACTTAGCTTCCTTTTTTTAATCATTAAATATTCACCATATATATTTAAAAAAAGTGTAATAAATCAATTATCTAAAATGAATAATGTTCATAACTAGTCTTCAAATCTAATATTAACATTTTTAATATGTATGTATAATATTATGTTATTTTGTAACCCTTGATCTTGTTTTACAATGGAGAATAACTTAAGTACTTTTGCCATATTAAAATACATGATTATAATCGTGATGTAAGTCGGTGTTGATTATTTTCAACACTTTAAAACTAAATTATATATTCTTGACACTTTTAAAAGTCAACAATAAGAAATTAAACATCATTTTTGAATACTTTAAAATTCCTTTGTGCGTTTCTAAACAAGAATTTAGTTATGACTTAATATCCAAAGAGTAAACAGACATGATAATCCAGTTTCCATTTTGTTTTAACTGATAATAATCTAAGTGCCTCAGGCTGTCTGCTTAATACAACTTGGTTTGTCTCTAACTTTACGTATTCGTTAACACGTTATTAGAAAACTTTTGATAAAAAAATATTCTGTAAAAAAATATAATATCTTATGTTTTTTTTTTAAGAATCCATATATTAAAGGAGAGAAACTCGTGCTTCACCTACATTCTTATTTCTTCTTCTATGTGGACATGAACTTTTTGTTTTCGTCCAGTTTTAAAAGTAACTATATAGCTATTGCATTTTATGGTTTAAGTCGATTCGATTCCGACAGGTTCTGGTAAGGTCTGATGATCTGCGTGGTTTTCTTTAAGATAAAAAAAAACAATGTCTGTTTTAAATTAAATGTTTCATTTTAACAACAAAAAAAGAGTTGCTTTTGTTTTCTGTTTCTTTGAAACTTAATACGTAGGTGTATGTTTAGCCGATGGCTTACGTAGTCTTAAAAAATCTTAACAATGTATTTTAATAATAAGTAATTCCATAACTCTTGTTACATGAACTTAAACAAAGCTCAAAGAGCTTTAATTAAACGTTAAATTTTAATACAAACAATGTCTGATCCAGTCTTTTAAGTAATTACGATTTTAATTATTACTTTTACTCGTAAAACCCTTACGACTTTCAAAGAATTAACTGTAGAGGCTTTTAAATGGGACGATTTTAGGTTCAATTTAGTAGTCTCTTATTACGTCTCTCTTTACGAAACCGATATGATAATAATTTAATACTCCAGCCTTTAACAGCAGCAAGACATTGAGCACTCCTTGATTTGGAAAAGAGTTTGTTTCCTCTCCTTATTTTGCTAAAGAGTTTGTATTAAGTTTGTCTTATCTGTATAGTAGTATTGTTCCGTCCGTATTTTTCACCTTTAGTCGCCTCTTACTTAATCACCACACACATTTTTTTTCTTTTTTTTTTAGATATGTGTATAATTAGATATAGATATAGATAATTTAAAACGCCACCCCTAACTTGTTTTTATTCAAACATCTGTTAAATTCATTGACTTGTATTATGTAACCAAAATTTAATACATATTTAAGAAGTTAGTCACTTAATATTTATGGAAAAGTATTGCTGTAATGTGCACCAAAGTTGCGGACTTTGGATGCTATCGGGAATTTTGCTATTATAATAATTATGGTCATGTAGAATATTGGTTGAAATTTTTATTAGTTCTGTAGAGACATTAAGTTTATAGGACTTTTATGTGTATACGAAGTTTTTATAAAAATAGAACTATTATTTCAATTAAAATGTAAGAGATAAAATATAAAAAAATGTAAAAAGTATCTTATTTTTATTATAGAAAGAATACTGACAAATCCCAAGCTTTACTGGTCTAATATTAACATGATTATTCCAAAAAATACCGTGGTATTTTTAAAGATAGTTTGACCTTATTTCATAATAGTCTCTGTGGATCGAGGAACAATGGGGGCTACTAACAAAAAATACAAACCCGTGCCATATAAAATACAAACAGTCGTGAAGTCCCAGCTGTCTTAAACACGTTTCAGAGTGGTGTTGACGCATTATGGTTATCATTATTTTGTTACTGTAAAAAATATACGTACATATCTATACTAATATATAAAGAGTTTGTTTGTGTGCTTGAAAACGCTAATCTCAGGAAGAACATGACCAATTTAGTTTTAGAAGATAGCACATTTATCGAGGAAGACTATAAGCTATATATCATTACGCTAAGACCAATAGGAGCGCAGCACCAATGAAGAATGTTACTAAAACGGGGAAAAAAAATTTCCCCATGCGTCAACTAGTTTATAATATACATACCAAATGGTCGATGTTATGAAACTGTAATTTGACAAATATGTACATAATTCTACACACAACGGACTGAGAATTCGATTAGAGATTTAGTATTCGTAAAAATATCCGTGTCCAACTGTTACCCGAAACTTTGTATGTCCTTCGGTTTTCGAAATTGAAATCCTTTTATGTCACAACCGGTGCTCATGATATGTGACTTGTTTTAAGCAGTTGGTCATAGTATATTTTAGTGATGCCGAGTAAATATGTATTAAATGGAGATTTACATATATTTTATTAACCAAATTTTTGTACATAAGAGTTTTCTAAAACTTGAAAATTTTAATTAAAATTAGGAAGGATATATAATATTGTTTAAAAACCTTTAGACGTAGTGTGTAAAGTTAATTAATATGAGGTAAAAAAAAGATGAATTAACGGTTGTTATTCATTAAGAATCTTGAAAAATCGCTCACAAATATATATTTCTCTCACATGTTTATTTTTTTATCTTATAATTTTTTTATTCTGTAAATTGTAATTATTTTGCCTTGATAATTGTTTATACCTTAAAATTTTATTTTTCGTTACTTTCTAACAACCAATCGATAAGACTTTTATCATATACACAAAAAAAACAACAATTCTTTTTTATTTAAAATAATGAATGCTCACTCACTTATCGTTAACTGTATGTTTATAATAAATATAAAACATACAATTAAATACTGAATCATAACACACATGTTAGCATGTTTCACGCAATAGCAAATACTTAACTGATTAGTTAACACATTCTAAAACCAATCAGATTAAACTGTAAATCATTTGCTTTACGAATTAAATTTAGCATACTTCTTCATGGGTACTTGATTAAAGTTTGAGTTTTCCTGAGAGTTCAGACGAAATACTAGAAAAGATTTTTGATTGAAAAGAATAGAAAATAAATAGTAATAACCTAAAAACGACAGTATTTCAGTGAAATCGAATGGGTAGCTACTTTATATGAAAATGCGGAATTTTATATACTTGACAATACACACATAGAAAAGTATTAATTTAATGGTTGTTTAATAAACATTTATTGACCCAACTTACACACCATGTAAAAGCGCTATTTAAGAAGTTTTTACAAAACTCTCAGGCTTTCACAAGATGATTTATTAACTTTGAGACTGAAATACCCAGAAAAGTGATAGGAAAACGGTACTGAAAATGTACTATATTTTGAAAAAGGGTCTAGGTTTGAAGCAACATGAGCATTATCCTTCCCATGTTATATTGTTCATCGTATTCGTTTTCGTATCAGCCGTTCAAGAGGGCGCTACATATTCCCTAGTATTTTATTAGCCACGAAAAAAATAATTGTAGTGAAAAAAATATTGAAGTGCCGTTTCAACGTTTTCGATTAGAACGAATCTAGTCTACATCCCTAGTAATTGAATTTATCTAGTCTCTCCACATTTACCCTACTCAAGATTAATAGTTTATCGTAATGCTAAACCTTCTATTTTACCTTGGGAGTATTACGTTTAGTAATAGTTTTTTATCTATTAACCTGATTTAAGAAATTTCATTCCTTCACTTTGATTACTAGATATTTTAAAGTATTTAACTTCATTCACCTTTCTTTCTTTTCATCGAAAGGTCGTTTATTACACCTTATATATGTCCTACTAGTAAAATCGTCGGCATCTGCATGAATTATCATTTTTTAACTTGAAAAAGTGTGGCAAATACCAAATAATTGCATGAGTTATCAAATTGTGACAACAAAAGCTCCGCACTTTAGAAGACTACTGTAGAATGTGAATTTGGCCAAAGTGGTTCACAAATTTGCTAATTTATGTGAATTTTTCTTAAGACTTCTTAAGACACATTGTCTATTTCTAAGCTTTATTCACAAAAGAAAATTTATAAACCTAAATCAAATATTAATAAAAACTCTAAACTTTAACGCTTTTTACTTTAAAAATAAAAATACAATTTTACCCGGCAGCTGTATCGTGGTGAATTTGAAGTTTGCCGCGTCCACAGAAAGTTTGTTTCGAACTAACGCGGTGCAGTAAAATATTGTTCAAAACAAAAATGTTAGTGGCTCCGCATGTTTGTATGGTTTATCTCCAGTGAATTATTTTAACTACAATACACTAGATTACTACACTATGACCCGACTGATATGTTTAAACATGTTACTTTACAAACCTTTATATATTAATTATTTATTTCGCTTGATCATTTCGAATTATAAAAGAACAAAATTTTAGACTAGCTTTGAAAATCTTAAGACGTATCGTCTCAATTTACTCTAACAACGGACGCAAGCTATGACGTCACGGTTAGTCCATCAATAACTCTCCACCTGGCACGGTATAAATGAGAAAAAGATTAATGTGAACTGTTGGTCCCAATAAATCATGAAATCTCACCCCTTACTTATAAACGGTACTTAGTAAAGGCGCATAATAAATCCTTATTTTTCCTTCACTCCCTAATTTGTAGGTCAAAATAATATTTTTTGTTTTTGCAGCAAGAACTATTTAAGCAAAGAAAGAGTTTTATTCTAAACTAGCTGAACCCCGCGGTTTTACCGGCGGTTATTTTTGTACCGCGAGTAACGCCGCGGGACAAAGTTAGTCTAAAAAAAGTAGCCTAAGTTACTCTATGGATCATCAGCTACCTGCCAGTGAAAGTCCCGTCAAAATCCGTCCAGCCGTTCCAGAGATTACCCGGAACAAACAGACAGACAGACAAAAAGTTTTTTAACTACATTTTTGGTATACGTACCGTGTACATACATATGCATTAAGTAAAAAGCGGTTATTTTAATATTACAAACAGACACTCCAATTTTATTTATTTGTATAGATTCTAAAAAACTTAGCATCAATTATGTATTTCGTTATAATGGTATTGTAGGTATTATGAAACACTACGCCACTGTAATATGGACACAATGTTAGAAAATACAGATAGCAAAGGTGTTAACTAATTATGATTAAACATATCATCTCCTATCATTCTATAGAGTACCACTACTTACATTTGGTAATCTCTGTTCCATTTCTCTACTTGACTATTGAAACCCGGTAGAATGTGTGTGATGAGAATAAAATTGCCGTATCAAATATAATTAAATAAATACATTTTATCTATTAGTGTTCGACTACTTAAGGACCCTAATGGAACTGGTTTTCAAGAATTGTTATTCATACCCCTCTCGTAGTAGATTGAAACTACGAGCAAAACTTTTCATCTTTACATAGTATAAAATGAAGTGGCTTCAGCTATTTATCTGTTCGCTTAAATCTTTTGAACTACTCAAAGATCTTAGAGCAGTTTTCAGCAAGAGATAGAGAATCCAGAGGAAGCTTCATATTTAAAATACATATATGCATATTACAGTAGAGAAAATCTATCAATTTCAAAGACTTCCGTGCGAAGTATCGGTTTTGCTAGTTTTTTACAGTGTAAATAACAGTGATGGATCATTCTATAATACATCCATACTTATATTATAAATGCGAAAATAACGATGTCTGTCAGTCACGCTTTCATAGCCAAACCGCTGCACCGATTTCAATGAAATTTGACATGGAGATACTTTGGTTCTTGAGGAAGGATACTTATCGCGAAAACCGACAAACACGCGGGCGGAACTGCGAATATACGAATAAAGGAAAACTTTTTACGAGGTTTCTGTAAATAACGAACGGTATATTTATTAAATAAAAGCATGGTACTACTAGTTATTAAAAGCAAATAAATATTAGATTTCTAAAGCTGATATAACTAATTACTGTAATTTACGTTTGTTTTCAAATTTGTTTTGTGATGATAAATGATGCCAATATTGTACTCGTCTCATGAAAACTTTCACGTGACTGTCATTAAGAACTTTGACGATCGTTGTTACTAGTTTTTACCCGACTACGGCAAAGCCAAAGGAGGGTTATGATTTTGACAGGCTATGTATGTATGTATGTATGTATGTATGTATGTATGTATGTATGTTCATTTGTTCCCTCCTAGCTCCTTAACTACTCATTAGATTTGAACAAATGAGGTGTCTCTAGAAGCGTCATGATTGTCTTCTGGTTATAGGCTATATGACGTGTCACTGAATCTAATGTGGCGCCCTCTAGCCGACATAAAGTACTGTATAAAAAAATAAATTTGAGATAAATATGCCGTGTTTGGTATCATTGGAAAGGGCATTACTTGTACATTTCAAAAATACGTATATTATTAGCATTTGTTCGTGACTTTGTCCGTATTTATTCGATAAGTGTGATAATTCTATGGTATGCTTTTTTGTTCACTCATTCTTCCTAAACTAGTCAGAATACGACAAATGAGGTATCGTTAGAAGTGTCTTGATTGTCCGCTGCTTAGAGGTTATATGACGTGTCACTGAATCGAATGTGGCGCCCTCTAGCCGACATAAAGTACTGTATTAAAAACTAAATTTGAAGTAAATATGCCGTGTTTGGTATCATTGGAAAGGGCGTTACTTGTAGATTTCAAAAATATATATATTATTAGCATTTGTTCGTGACTTTGTCCGTATTTATTCGATAAGTGTGATATTTCTATGGCACCAAAACATTTTAAATAAAAAAAAGTAAAAACTAAAACCCAACTACGACTAAAAATGACGCTTAAAAAGTAAGAAACAAGTTTCAAAAGCCGTAGTCACGCGTTGTTAAAGTTTTGTGGACTATGGTATACGACATGGATTACGGCTTTTAAACTTAGGAATGTTCTATAGTCCATAACACTTTAACAACGCGTGACTACGGCTTTTGAAACTTGTTTCTTACTTTTTAAGCGTCATTTTTAGTCGTAGTTGGGTTTTAGTTTTTACTTTTTTTTATTTGAGTCTATATTTAATACATGCATACCTAGTTTGATTATACAGTTCTATCCTTGTCCTTGTTCTAAATGTTATATTATAGCTAAAGACATTACCTTTTTTTGCTATAATATATGCCCACCATCGCTCTACACTTTACCTACCTATTAACAATCTATACTTACTTACTAATATTTTAAACGTGCAAGTTTGTAAGTATGGTTGGATGAATGTTTGTTACTCTTTCACGCAAAAACCACTAAACGGATTTGGATGAAACCTTACAGTAATATAGCTTATACATCATAATACTATATAGGCTACTATTTGCCGTGATAGCCACGGGAACCAACTAGTTTATTATAATAAACTATAACTTTGTTTCGTATTTTTTGTGTAGTGGCACAAATATCAGCTTAGTCATTTTATATGTTTGCTATGGGCTATCATTTCTTTAACCATAAAGCAGTAACGATCATAGATTTTATATTAATTGTGCCACAGCGAACCCTTGAACAATATCGTGATAAAAGCGCTGTTAATATACACGAATACTAATTCACCCTCACGCGACCATTGATATTATAATAAGGCTGTCGTGTGCCGGTTTAATTACTCATAAGTGAAAAATTTTACATGAAAATATGACTTTGATATAGCACTTTACGTTCACGGAATATTCCTCTGTTTTTATATTGAATTCATTCAATAATTTATTCGAAACTTTTTATGGGAAAAAATTTTTGATATAGAGAGAGAATATTATCTAATACACACTTAGGGTGCAGAAATCTTGTTTTAATTAATCTGACTGTCAGATTCTTTACAGTGATTGCTATTACAAAATGGTTTTTTTTTATGTAATAGGCATGACAAACGAGCAGACGTATCCCCCGATGATAAGCGATTACCGCCGCCCATGGACACCCGCAACACCAGAGGCGTCACAAGAGCGTTGCCGGCCTTTGGTGGATGGGGAGAGGGATAGGGGAGGGGTTGGGGTGTGGGCCTCCGGTATCCTCACTCGCTCGGTGAAACACAGCGCAAACGCTATTTCATACCGGTTTTCTGTGAGGCTGTGGTATCACTCTGGTCGAGCCGGCCCATTCATGCCGAAGAGTGGCTCTCCCACGGTAGATGTGCATT
Source organism: Spilosoma lubricipeda (assembly GCA_905220595.1). Classification (NCBI taxonomy): domain Eukaryota; kingdom Metazoa; phylum Arthropoda; class Insecta; order Lepidoptera; family Erebidae; genus Spilosoma; species Spilosoma lubricipeda. Next base: position 7,448,123 of record HG992285.1, on the reverse strand, counting down.
CTATTCCAAATACTTCTACTAATTATGTCGTATAAGCGTGTTTTGATACAAACATATCAATTGAAATTATTTAAAAAGATCATCATATCTACTTTTCCGATATCTTGAAAATACACTGGCGTATCACTTTAAGAAAATCTAGTGACAATAACCCGACGTAATATACGTATAAATTGTTGTTATACTTTAAGTAGTACAAGAAATCAATAAATCTTGACTCAATCTAAGTAGATATTGTTCTGTCTACATGTGTTTACAATTTACGTCTTGAAACAATTTTAGTCCCTATTAGATTAGATAAAATTATTATACTCATACCTCTTTGTTGTATACCAAAGATATTACAAAGTGTACGATTAAACCAATGTTATGAGAATAATACAATAGACGGTGTTATCCTTAGAGAGTCGGCTGGCAATCTCTTATAGACAACCCTGAGATAGAAATAATATTATTATAAGACGTTTTAATATAAGCCTGTACATAAAATTACGCAGTTGACAAAAAATGCATAAGTACTCGTAAATCTATATAAGCAACTATTTATAATATGCATTAACCATATTTATATCCAACTATACATACATGCAGCATGATACGATCTGAGAGATACTATATAGTGGTACAAAATGGTGGTAAGCGTATGCGACTCGTCCGAATCTCGCTCTCTTAACTCTCGGACCTCGGAGAGCACGTAAAGTTCTGCGTCTGATTTCTCCTCGGGATGTGTCAGATACCGGTCCCATTGGATTATGAAAGTGTCTCCTAGTTGTTGACTGGTTCGTCGGACTGGCTAGCTTGGCCAAAATCGGCTAGAAGTATATCATCATCATCATATAGGGGCAAAGGTGATGTGTATCTGATTACCAGCAGATTCAGTAGGTACGGCATTTTATAACCAAACCGTTTCAATAAAGGCAGAACCGTCAACGAACTTAGTGGAACACCCGGTCCTGTTTTTACAAGACTCCGGCAAAGCCAAACGAAAGTTTCACTTAGCGCCTAAACTATTGAATAGATTTTAATAATAACTTGGGTGACATAGACCTTGTACATTTTATGAAAAGTTTTTACGTAGTCGGGTTATAGTCTTTTAAACTTTTTCTTGTTAATCTTATCCGAAGAACCCCAAAATTTCAAAGAGATGTAACGAAATCGTACTAAATATAAAAAAAAAAAACATTTGCAATGTGAAATATTACTTTCAGTGGGTGAGTCTTAAGATACTTGCAACATTATTTATAAAAATCCAGGTTCTATGAAACTCAGCATACTTTAATACAATTTTTCATTTTACCTCGAGGTCTAGAACAAAGAAGAATGAAGAATGTTAATGCAATTTAGTAGTCGCATTGTACGCCGCTGGTATTTTTGTAAAATACACGTACGAAAAGTGTCAGGAAGAGAATAGCCCGAAAATAATTACTCAACCGTGTTAGTGATATAACTATGTCGTGCATTTTTAAAGGGTTAAGAAAACACGTTTGGACGGAGCTTACGTTTTTCTAGCTTGAAATATTTATAGCCTTTGTTCGTTTATTCGTATTTTTTTAGCTTAATGAGATTTTAAATTTAAAAATTTAATGGAAGGGTACTTCTGCGAAACCGTTACTAAGCGTTAGAGAGACGGTTTAGTATCCATTTATAAACCCATCGTCTTATGATTCTAGTAATAATCGTAAATTTAAATATTCTTTAAGTTTTTTAGTCTCTGTTTTTAGTTAATTTTGAAATGATTTACATATTAAATAGTTTTGAGCCTGCTAAAAATGCTAAACTATTATTATGATAACGTATCGTAACGCAACGATAATCTGGGGGCACGGTCGTGCCCCCGCCAAGACAAACCAAGCCAAGCGCAAGGGCACTACCTCCCTTCCCGAAGTGTTTCGTCTTTTTTTTGAACCCTCATAACTTTGGTTTCCAATATACCAGATCGTTCAAATTCTCAGAATATGATATAAATAATAATAGACTAAGTATATACAATACAAAATTTCCATTATATAGCTCTGATACTTTAATTGATACCTAAAAACACCGATTTCCTCACTGACACACTGATGATCATCAAAACTGTTAGGGTACTTCCTGAAGTGCTAGAAAGCTGATATTTGATATGTAAACTGAGTTTAGTATACAAACAACAAAAAATTCATAAACCTATTACTTGTGCCCCCCAACCCCCCAAAATTGGGGGTGAAAGACGGTGAGACCATACATTTTTACTGAGATGTAGAATTTGTGAAGTTAGAGTTAGTAGATTTAGGGAGCATCTGTATCTACAATACAGAAGCTTGGCTCTACATGAGATCTGATCTCTTTTTCATAGGGTAAAGTTTTCACACATATGTAGTCGTCTTGGCAACATTTTACATGAAAATGTTTTTAATGATATTATTATATTTGGAAACATCTTCAATGTTATAAATTCAAAAATCACAATTTCTAGCTACAGCTCATAAATACAACAAAACTCATTGAACGACTTCTTGTTTATTATTAATGCTAAATTTCAGTAATTGAAAATAAATCAATAATTTGACGAAACATCAAACATCTTCATTGAATCCTTTAGATATCAGATCAAGTCCCGTATTGATAGCGTAGAAGTTCTGTAAATTTGTATACATATTTTACATACTTAACTAAAATTTTCTTAAAATTATATTTGTTATTGTTTCAGTTATCAGCAACGTTGCTGGTGCTCCTACATATGTCTATGCATATCGTGGACGAAGGGCATGCAGTCAATCCTAGTAAGTACATCCCTGTAATAACTATTTGATTTGATTTTCTCCAATTGTTTTCACTTCTTTTTCAGCTCTTTAGTTTTTTTCAATAAGTAAATGAGATTATGGGATCATCAACCACCTATCCTAATTATTGGAGGAAGCTTTAATTTCTTTGAATTTGGGTTATTGGATTGGGGCTCGTATGCCTTCTGTATAGAAACAAAATTGTAGTTCTTTATTCAAAAAACCATTCTAGATCCTACACCATACTGTACATATGTAGTTTTTATTTAATTAATGTTCGCAGACTTAAAAACAAAAACTGGCTGGTGGTACTGGCTTGCATTTTTTTCAGTGTGATTCTTAGGCATAGGCCTTCTAGCTGTTTAGTCCAACTCGTAAATATATATATAAAAAGATTTACTTACAAATATATATATTAATAGCTACGAACTATGGAAATGAGTATTTCCCAATAAAAAAAGTTTAGAACTTTATGGTTTTCTTGAAAAGCACCACTCTACATGATCATAGCGTGAATGTAAAGAGGAACATTTTCCAACCTATTTTCACAAATTCGACTTCAAAATCGTATTTACTTATTGTTAGCTCAAGTTTTATTAAAAGCTTCTTTTGAAAGTGCTAGACCTACTTTTAGTTTAATCCTATTACTAAAGATTGTAGTAAATTTATTACTGTTGTAATAAATTTAGTTAAGTTTAACTTCAAAGTCTTTTCAAACCTTGAACTTAGTTTTTAGGGGACTGTAAAATAAGTTTTTATTAATTAGTAGTCCGTGTCGACTTTGCCGGCATGACAAATATAGAGATGCGCAAGCGACTTGTGCATTTAATCCAAAAGATATCATCATCATCAATAGTGTGTAATAAATTGGAAAGTAATTTTAACAGCCTTAAATCTTTTATTACATCAAATCAACATCAAATAAATGTACTAAAATTGTGTAACGTTAAATTCAAATGCTACGGGTGACAGACCATGTGTTAAAACGTATGCTTTATCTGAACTCATAGTAGTTAGTCTAATTGTTATAGTGGGTACCTAAGGTACTGTCTCGACAACCACGTTGTAAATACTCGAAATGAACAGTGGTGAGCATGTGCATTAAGCTAGTTCCAGAACTGGATTTATAACTGTTTAGTCACCAATTTCGTGATGTAGATCTAGATATTTGTAAAATACCGGCTATGAAAAATATGCGGAAAAGTTAATATTGAGTTTTATCTTATCATTTGGACGTAAACTTGGATAACTGAATTTAAACAAAGCTCTCGGTATTTTTATCGTCCGTAGTACTCGTACTTTAATAAAAATCAGTCAGTCAATTTTAAGATCAGCGTTTAAAGTCGATTTTCTGTCTCGAATAAATATAATTATATTTCTTCCCCATAGTATAACAGGAAAATTTATTTAAATAAGCTTAAACGCCAAGCTGCCCTTAATAATTTTCTCAGTCATGATACTAATTATTTCAAGTGATGTTAGGCCTTTTCAAGTTACCGTCAGCTGAAATAAGATTTGATTTGTGTTTGCCTGCTTCATTTATTTGTCAAATATTAACTACACCCGAAGTTTCTCACTGTCAACCTTTGATCTTAGAATCGTAAATATGTTTTAAGTTATGTAAAACTTCTTGACAAGAACTCAGTCTGTACAGAGAAACATCTTTATAATTAACATGTCTATTCTATGGTCAGATTTTATCTCTGTCGTAGCAGATCTCTCACAGGCCAACATACGGTATTGTATGTTGGCCTGTGAGAGATCTGTTGGTATGGTTACGATTCCAATCTCGTCAATCAGTTTTAACTACATTCCTCCATTCGAAGTTAGATATTCTTTTACTAAACTCTGTTCACTTTCTTCGTTAGGGCCGTCTTATTTTATGAAAATGATTTTATACCCAAAATGTGCACAGTGCGTTAGAAACCAGCTACCACAACTTTCAACCAAATACAATTCACTCGTTGAGCCAATCTCAAATAAAATGTCTAAGAATTTTAAAACGAATTAAAATAAATGCTGTATTATGACTTTTACTTTAATGTTTCAATACCTAATTGTAAATTACAAATGGGTACTTTACTTTTTATCAGTATTCCCTGTGCAATTTAACATCAAGGACTACGCTTCATTACCTCCTCATGCTATATAATGGTCTTATATGAAATTTTAGTAGACTCCGATCATTGTTAAGATATTTACTCAATCGATACTTAATACATCTAAGTAGACACAAAGGGTCTACACAACCCTAAATTTCCATACAGATTAATCTTAAACAGCTTCCAACGTTTGACTACTATATAACGATTGCGATGCCAAAATATACCCGTTAATGGATAAATTCGATAAACTGCTTTCGATACGCACTGACACTATTTTGTTTGTTTTCTCGATGCCAATGTTGGGACCGTAAACACAACGCACGCCGACCCCATACCCACACACTCTCGGTTTGCTACACACAAAACTATATCGTATTTTAAAGGTTTAAAGTACAGAATTGAGCTTCAGGAAGTGGTAATTCAACTAACATTAGTTATTATGATGCCGTATATAGTAAAGAAACCCTTTGCTACGTCGCGTCGCATTTGCTGCGGTTCGCTCGAGTACCACGCTTTGCGAATTGTCGTGTCGGCATAACCTAGGGTGAATTATGATTTCGAAAATTAAATGCTCTACTAGTAAGCGGGTTTGTATGGAGATTAGTTCATTTAGTGGTATAGAGCAGAATTTTGTGAACTAATATTTGACATAACCTAACATAATGGATTCAAACGACTTATCGACGATATGAAATGATTGTGACTGGTATTTAACTATTATGTACATTGACGTACTCGTATATTACAAGAACTAATGTTCTGAAATACAAATTATACAATTTATTCAACAAATCAGCCTAAGCTTTGAAATATATTTGTTACTTTTCTGATTCTTTCCATCTCTTGTTAACGTTAAACTATTTTACAGACGAATTTACAGAACTAGTAATATTAAGTTTATAATTAAATTACATCATGGAGAAGTTTGGACTTAATTTCTAAAGCTGAAAAAGCTAAAGGAAACACACCAATACGTTTGTTTTTCCATGTGGTAAGCATTTGGCTGTGTCTAAACGAGTTTCAATCAACAAGGAGGCTTTTAATGTGTTAACCAGAAAACCATTTTGTAACGTTTATATTATTTGTCAGTATATATTTTAAAACCTTTGAATGAATGAACACAATATTAGGTTCGAAACAAAATAAAATATGCCGCAACGTGATTTCACTCGGTTCGTCGAAAAGGATTGTGTGCACTTTTAGTAATATACCGAAGTTTCGTTTAAAAGTGCAATGTCATTGCAGCCATTGAAAAAGTTAATATTTATAATAGAAACCACGCGCTTTAGAGAAAAATGAGAATATTTCTTAAGTATACATTGCAGGCAAGTGACTGTAATGGCTGTTTGGAAAAAAAAAAGTAAATTGAAATAAATTCAAGCATTTTATTCAGCTTTGCCACTAATGGACAGTAGTTTGGTAATTTACGTTTACAAAACAACTGATGCATACATTACATTTGCTTTTTTAAATACGTACATATTAATAATGAATGAATACAATAGCTCTTTTTCATAGTTCTGCCTAGAACTGTACGAAGTAGTATAAAATGTGATGAAAAAATTTGTAAATATACCGTTACGAACCCCTTTTAATACGTTTTAGTGTAGATCATCATCTGGTTCCAAAGTGCATAATACACATACTCTTACTGGTCACAGACAGTAGGTACCCATATCAAAACAAATCATTTAAATTATTAACAACACAAAATAGAACCATTTCATTCATCATCATCATTCATCACAATTTCTTCTACGTAAATGTAATAAACTGCAGAAGAGCCATAAACAAGTCGTCCAAATCAACCGAAACCACCACATCTGAAAGCAAAAACCACGAGTCGAAAAGTCGAACAACAAGTATTATCATATAATATTTAGAGGGGGAAATAAAGCATTATGAGGTGTAGTGTACACTCGGCCGATATGGGCGTATGATGAGCGAGCTACGCTGAATTATGTATGAAGGACTGGGTATACAGATAACCTTGCGGCCAATAAACAAAGAACTAGTAAAAGTTAGAAAAGAATAATGGATATTTGTTTATCGAGGCTGCGTAGTTTACAGCAATGTACTTCAGTTATTTATTATTGAACCTTCCCACAAGTTTGGAACTATGCTAAATTGTTATTATTGTATAATTCTGGCAAACAAAAACGATTGTTCAGGGTAAATTTCAAGAGAGGACTTGAAGAACTTGTTCCAGTAGTAAAGTCAACAGAGTGTGTGTTTTTAGTCAACCGTAGTTTTTTTAGCTCCAATAATATTTTTTTATATTTACCTACGTTAAATAGCTTCACGCAAAAAGAAAATAATTCTAGAGAAGTCAGAATCTCAAATGAGATTAGATACCTTAAATTAAGACGCATTTTTGATAGTTAAATTGAACTGAATAGGTAGTAGAGCTACGCTGATTTCAGCACAAACAGGCCTGCTTGACCGGGGCGGTACTACCTTCGCATAGAAGATCAACATAAAATGATAACATTCGTGCTGTCGCGTTTCATTGGTGATTGCGAGACCGGAGGCCCAATGATTATAAACATCACTAGGCCGCCATAGTGTGGGTCACCATGTTGCATTGTTGCATTCGCAATGAGTATGGTGACCACCGCTCTTGGATTCTGCTTTTGCTTTTTATCAGGCAGACTAGGATCATGTTGGCAGCGCATTCATAAAATAATAATAATTGTACCTCACAAAATAACAATATCGTTTTAGTTAAATTAAAATAATTTTCCTAAGAGAACAATAAAGCATTTGATGTGTATAATATATATTTTCATTAGACCAACAGAACAACATTACTATGTAAATAAAATCTTTTGAAAGCTTTAATTTTGTACAATTTTAAGAAAAAAATCTGGCAGAAATACGTCAACAAGATTCTACCCAGACTTAATTATTTAAAAAGACTGGCTTATCTACATCAAGATTTGTAAGGCTTCTAATTACTTGGTCTCTTAAGTCTCGTAGATGTCTTAAGGTTTCTTAACTCAACAATTAATCAGCCAACAAAATATTGGTATTGTTATGGACTCGATTTATTATCGTTGTAAAGTATCTCTCAAACAATTCCGTAATCCTTTGTTGTTGAGTATTATTATCAAACGGGTTGTTCAGTTTGGCACATTTTGTAATTGTGTAACAACCCAAATCCTTGTTTAATCTTAATATTTTCTTTTAAAGGGATAAACACCATCTGCACTAAAAATAGAACGGAACAATTTATTTTTCTTTTTTTTTGGGATTTTGATGATCTCTAATATATCTGATAGGTTAATACCTACTCAAAACAAGTGTTTAACGACACAGATGCCCGAGCGAGAAGAACCGTCTTCGCGAGGCCGCTTTAGTGACACTCTCAACGAATTCGCGTGGGTAGAGATCTCGGCAGATATCCATGCCCATGGTCTCGAGCCCTCCTTGAAATTGTTAAGAAGAATATAAATATTGACAATTCTATTTCTAAAGCAAACGTCATTAGAAATCTGGATACTATTCGGTATTAACAACTCGCTAACGGCACAACGCAGCGTCGCGTAATAACCATTATGCTAAAAGCCTGCGGTGCTTCTTCTAATGTGTCTTCAATTTAGACTAAAGTAATCTTTATCACGTCATTTGAATGTGTTTTATGCTTGCAGTTATGCGAACAATTGTCCCTTTTGAGTGGTAATCTTTTTTGTGATTGAATAAAATTAGACCCATTTACATTGCTCTTAATACGGGTCATCAGAAAAATATACCTAGGCGGATTGACCATGTAGGGAAAATTTACTCACGAAATTTTTTCACGTAGATTTTTCTTTTAAGATAGGTTTTGTAAGCATCTTTATTTAAAATTTATCGGACAATCGACTAAAGTAGTACCACAGCTTCACAGATAGAACGGTAATTTTGTTTGTTTATTAATAGTAAATAAGTTAACTGAAGAACCTAGTCAGCCTCTTTCCCCAATCTTTAACAAGACATTCAAAGGGCCATAGCACAGTCAAGTCTTTTCAGTTTTAGGTATCATTAACAGATAACAATCGCTTGCCCGCCTATACTTGGATAAATTCGTTTCTGAACATATGCATATATATATAATACGTGTAGTAAAACTTGAAAATTATCATTAACAGCCTAACAACCTTAACAGTCCACTGCTGGACATATACTTCTTCTTAGAAAGGATGTTTGAAATTGGAAATAATATGTTGTAAATATTATTTTTGTCAAACCATATAATTAGTTTACAACCTATCTGAAAGTAATTCCCAAATGATAATATTAATTTGGCACATATCTTGTGACGTATATCAGTAGTATCACTATTTACCTTAAGACATATACTAATTACATTCTTAAAAAGAGAATTATAATATTTAAATACAATGTGAGATCATCTAGTAAACCTTCTGACTACACAGGCTTTGTCGAAGAGAACTGCCTTTTGCATCAAACTCTTGATTCAGCCGTCTTGCATGAGCTTTTTAAGTATTGATGAGGCTCTTTACTAAACAATGAATAGGTAGAAACGACTATCGGCATAATAACTACCGAAATTATCATATTTTCTATAATCTTGTATCATTAATTACATATTTTAATTTCCTTTTCAACTGTTAAGAAATTTCTCGTCATGAAGAACACGTTATCATAGATGTATTATTATTTATTATTAATATCAAGCTTAATGGTAACAATCCTTATTTGTGATTATAGAATTGGTTAGAACATAATGCGGTTCGTCTATTCTCGAAAACTAGGTCAAGAACATATCTGTAATCCTATAGTTTGTACAAGATTGTATTTAAGGGCAAGTTGTCGATGTACTGATTTCTTGTTTAACATTAGAAAGATGTGAACAAAGAAAAATAATATGTCTGATGAATATCTCCGAACGGTAGTATGCCTCATAACAGATGTCAACCGTACCTATATCTCAATATATACATACAATTCTTCGTACTTCTGTACGTGTCTTTGTTACTAAACTCCTAAATAGAGGAAGCGATTAGTATGAAATTTTGTCTGATATTTCAATTTGTTCCTGGAGGGTTTGTGAATTTAATTGTATATATGTAGGTCAGTGGCGCTGCTGTCAGTGAAGTCACCTTCGCTATATGGTAACACCGAAGGGAAAAGTCTTACGTAGGCGTTCCCCACTGTCAAAGTTTAAGCCCAAATGGATATATGTGTATGAAACTCTGAATGTTTTATTTTAATTGTTATGTGTGAGTTTGTAGTGAGAGCTAATTGTTTTTATGCCCCGCACCGCAGTAAATGACATACCGTTATGCATAGAAAAAATACTCTATGGCTACTCCACTACGTCCGGTGGCAGATCAATGCCATCGCCTAATAACTAAACACAACATTTCATTTTAAGGCGGTACAAAATTCGCCGGGTCATCTAGTATACAGATATATATATATATATATATATATATATATATATATATATATATATATATATATATATATATATATATATATAGATATCTCTTTTCGGCCCTTGTTGATCTGACGCGACGTGGCGTCAGTTAATTGTTGATCTGTTGGCGATTGTTGATCAGCAGCAGATTTTGTTGATCTAATGTGTATTCCGGCGTACTAATGTGGCTCCGCTCTGGATCAACAATTGCAACCCCTCTGCTGGCAGAATTACGAACTATTTACATCATTTTTATACAAATCCACACCAGCTATTGTTGATCCGATTCAAACGGACCAATCAGAGGCCACCTTCTCCACGATTGGGTCTTTTCTATGGTAGACTGTTTCCACTTTGTTTCACAATTAATGAACGAATTAATGCTTAACGTATTATTGCCTAAGGAGCATTCAAACAAAAAAGGTAGCTATTCAGATATAGTTAGGTTAAAGTTAAATAGTACCAACTTTACCAAAAGTAAAAAAATGAGTTGATACGTATTTAAGCCCTTCTGGATAGTCTACCCCTAAGGGGGTGAAATAGGGGCTTAAAGATTGTATGAAAGTTTGTCATTTTTAAGTTAGAACACAAATCTTTATCTTTGGGCTACTGATTAAAAATAAGTAGATACGTATTTAAGCGTTTCTGGATATTCTACCCCTAACGGGGTGAGATAGGGGATTAAAGATTGCATGCAAGTTTGTCATTTTTTAAGTTGGAACATGAAACTTTATCTTTGGGCTACTGATTAAAAATTACTAGATTCGTATTTAAGTGTTTTTGGATATTCTACCCCAAAGGGCGTGAAATAGGGGTTGAAAGTTTGTATCGAAGTACGTCCTTTTTTAAGTTAGGAAGAAGAAATTTTATTTCACGGCTACTGATAAAAAATTTGTGGTTAAATATTTAAGCGCTTCTGGATATTCTACCTCTAAGGGGGTAAAACAGAGGTTGAAAATATATATATATATATATATTGTCCTCTACTCGTCAATTGTTGATCAGGCCCAGATATGCAATAATTGTTGATCCACCTTTATGCAACTATTTCTAAGGAAGTGTCCAGTGTATCGTAGTATTATACGGCTTGCAACGCTGTGCTTAAGCCTACGGCAAAACCTCCATCTCGATTGACTCGGCAATTGCAGCTCTAATAACCGTCATCTTTTTCATTGATACTTTGTTGATCACTTTTTTCATACTTGATGATACTTTGTTGATCAATATACACAACGTTTGATTAACATATGCCACGGGAACTAATATTTTAAAACGCCGTGGTGTACACGAAGTAGTCAGAGCTGAATTTCAATATTCATTCTGGATGGGATTTTTTTAAACGTGGAAGCACTATCCTTTTAATTTAAACCCTTTTAAAACTACCTACTTGAAAAAATTTTTTTTAACTGTTTTGAAGGTCTAGGAAATAAAGTTTAAAAAATCTTAAAAAAATGTTTTTCACACAAACTTTCGGTCTTTATATTACCCCTTTAGGAGTAGAATTCTCATCAATGGTTATTCGTATAAATGCTGTGATATAAGTATTCATTTATTTGTAATCAAAAGTTTACTTCGAGACTAATCTATATACGAAATGTGAACCCCTATTACACCCCTTAGGGGTAGAATCTCCGGAAAGTCTTAAATACGTTTTAACATATTTTTAATCAGTAGCCTAAAGATAAAGTTGCATGTTCCTCACTTAAAATGACGGACTTCCATACAAACATTCAACCCCTATTTCACCCCATTTGGGGCAGAATACGCTTAAATACGTATCTTATCATTTTTAATCAGTAGCTCAAAGATAAATATTAATGCTTCTTACTTTAAAAATGACGGACTGTTGTAAAACTTTCAGACCCTATTTCACCCTCTTAGGAGTAGAAATTCCAAAATTCCTATTTCTATATTTGGTATTTAAAGAATCAGCCTCCAACTCCAAAAGAATACAAAAGAATATACGTACGTCTAATATTACAATCATCCTCTAATCCCTATCTGTTGAAGAGTTTAACCTTCTACCATCACTTCACCTAAATAACTTGTAACTACACAACTAAAGGTCTATAGATGGATATGAAATCGAAGGAATATCCTCCATCTCCTAACTGTTGAGAGTTATACCTTCCATCATCAGCTTATCTAAATAATTTGAAAGAATACGACTAAAGGTAACATACATACATATGATATTTAAAGATTTATCTTCCAACTCCTAACCGTTAAGGAGTTGTACCTTACATCATCAGCTCATCAACATGAAATGATGATGACCAGACGCAAATATCGGTGTAACTATAGAAAATACACTAAAAACATAGTATGTGCTTACAAAAAATGAGCATACCCTTTCGAACACAAAAATAATTTTCAAAATTGGTGAAATAGTTTCAAAAATTAGAGCTTGTTTATTGGTCCTAAGTCTTGAAACTATATCACCAATTTTGAAAATTATTTTTGTGTTCGAACCTACTACTGTACTATGTTATTAGTGTATTTTCTATAGTTACACCGATATTTTCATTCATCATTATTCTGGCAGTCATCATTTCATGATCATGAGCTGATGATGTAAGGTACAGCTCCTTAACGGTTAGGAGTTGGAGGATAAATCTTTGAATATCATATATGTATGTATGTTACCTTTAGTCGTATTCTTTCAAATTATTTAGATAAGCTGATGATGAAAGGTATAACTCCTCAACGGTTAGGAGATGGAAGATAATCCTTCGATTTCATATGCATCTATAGACCTTTAGTTGTGTAGTTTCAAGTTATTTAGGTGAACTGATGATAAATGGTTAAGCTCTTCAACAGTTAGGAATTAGAAGATTATTTTAATATTACACGTACGTATAGACCTTAACTTGTATTCTTTTGGAGTATGAGGCTGATTCTTTAAATCTATACTAATATATAAAGCTGAAGAGTTTATTTGTTTGTTTGTTTGTTTCTTTGAACACGCTAATCTCAGGAACCGCTGGTCCGATTTGAAAAATTCTTTCGGTGTAGGATAGTCCATTTATCGAGAAAGGCTATAGGGTATATATCATCACGCTACTACTAATAGGAGCGGAGCAACAATCAAGAATGTTTCAAAAACGGGGGAAATTTTCACGCTACGGGCAATATAAGGCGCAAACGAGGTTGCGTGGGTCAGCTAGTACCATATATAGAAATAGGAATTTTGGAATTTCTACTCTTAAGAGGGTGAAATAGGGTCTGAAAGTTTGTACGATAGTCCGTTATTTTTAAGTTAGAAACATGAATATTTATCTTAGAGCTACTGACTAAAAATTATTAGATACGTATTTAAGCGTATTCTGCCCCAAATGGGGTGTAATAGGGGTTGAAATTTGTATGTAAGTCCATCATTTTAAGTTGGGAATATGAAAGCTACTGATTACAAATAAGTTAAAACGTATTTAAGAGTTTCCGGAGATTCTACCCCTAAGGGGTAATAGGGGTTCACATTTCGTATATGGGTTAGTCTCGAAGTAGACTTTTGATTACAAATAAATAAATACTGATATCACAGCATTTATGGGAATGAGCATTAATGGGAATTCCTCTCCTAAAGGGGTAATAAAAAAATCGAAAGTCTGTGTGAAAGTAAATTTTTAAGGTATACAAATGAAACTTTATTTACTAGACCAACGAAACAGTTAAAAAAAACTTTTTCATGTAGGTAGTTTTAAGAGGTTTTACAACGCGAAAGTGCTTCCACGTTTAAAAAAAATCTCAACCAGAATGAATATTAAAATTCTGCTCTGACTACTTGGTGTATACCACGCCGTTTTTAAGTATTAGTTATATGTTAATCAAACGTTATGTATATTGATCAACAAAGTACCATCAAGTATGAAAAAAGTGATCAACAAAGTATCATATATGAAAAAGATTACGGTTATTAGAGCTGCAATTGCCGAGTCAATCGAGATAGAGATTTTGCCGTAAACTTAAGCACAGCGTTGCAAACCGTATAATACTATATTACGCCTATAAGACTATACACTGGACACTTCCTCAGAAATAGTACCGAAAAGGTGGATAAACAATTATTGCAATCTCGGCCTGATCAACAATTGGCGAGTAGAGGACAATATATATATATAAATGTTCAACTCCTGTTTCACGCCCTTAGAGGTAGAATATCCAGAAACGGTTAAATATGTCACCACTAATTTTTAATCAGCAGCCGTGAAATAAAGTTACCTCTTCTTAACTTAAAGAAGGACGTACTTACAACAACATACAAACTTTCAACCCCTATTTCACGCCCTTAGGGGTAGAATATCCTGAAACACTTAAATATGTATCCAGTTATTTTAATCAATAGCCCAAAAATAAAGTTTCATGTTCTAACTTAAAAAATGACAAACTTCCATACAATCTTTAACCCCCTATCTCACCCCCTAAGGGGTAGAATATCCAGAAACGCTTAAATGCGTATCATGTCATTTCTAATCAGTAGCCCAAAGATAAAGTTTCATGTTCTAACTTAAAAAATGTCAATCTTCCATATAATTTTTAAGCCCTTATCTCACCCCCATAGGGTTAGAATATCCAGAAACGCTTAAATACGTATCTAGTCATTTTTAACCAGTAGCCCAAAAATAAAGTTTCATGTTCTAACTTAAAAAATGACAAACTTTCATATAATCTTTAAATCTCTATCTCACCCCTTAAGGGGTAGAATATCCAGACACGCTTAAATACGTATCTAGTCATTTTTAATCAGTACCCCAAAGATAAAGAATTATGTTCTAACTAAAAAAATTACAAACTTTCATACAATCTTTAAACCTCTATTTCACTCTCTTAAGGGTAGACTATCCAGAAAGGCTTAAATACGTATCAACTATTTTTTTTACTTTTGGTAAAGTTAAATAGTACCTAAATATATCTGATTACGTACCTTTTTTTGTTTGAAGGGTCCTTAGGCAATAATACGTTACGCATTAATTCGTTAATTAATTGTGAAGCAAAGTGGAAACAGTCTATCATAGAAAAGATCCAATCGTGGAGAAGGTGGTCTCTGATTGGTTCATTTGAATCGGATCAACAATAGCTGGTGTGGATTTGTATAAAAATGATGTAAATAGTTCGGAATTCTGCCAGCAGAGGGGTTGCAATTGTTGATCCAGAGCGGAGCCACATTAGTTCGCCGGAATACACATTAGAACAACAAAACCTGTTGCTGATCAACAATCGCCAACAGATCAACAATTAACTGACGCCACGTCGCGTCAGATCAACAAGGGCCGAAAAGAGATATCTATATATATATATATATATATATATATATATATATATATATATATATATATATATATATATATATATATATATATATATATATATATATATATATATGTATGTATTAGTATATTAATATTATTACGTAATCTGTAGACACGAAAACAGATTGTTCAAAGATCAACAAAGTTCCAAACTTTGTTCATCGAAACAGTGTTACGCACAATTTGGTAAAACGTGATCAAAATATTTGTGCAACAACAGCCAGACGGTAAGTAGTAGGTTTTTCTTGAATCTTGAATTAAACAGTAAATTGGATTGTAGATTGAAGATAAAGCTTGCAATTCGATAGCTACATATGTTTTCTGAAAATAAATGGGTATTTATCAATTATGAAAGTTCTTTTGCACTAATTACTATACGTACATGCAGGCTATTAGCATACAACTTTTCTGGTAGTAAGTTGTTATTGCAGCCCGTAATCTTTACTTCTATTTTAAGAGGTAAAGCTTGTGAGTTTGAGAGGTTTTAGTCAGTTATCTACGCAACCGATTTAAAAAATTCTTCTACCTATATAAAGACACATTATTTCCGAGTGACATAGGCTCTATATTATCCCGAGAAATGATTACCATGACATTTGAACACACGCGGGCGGAGCCGCAGGCAAAAGCTAGTTAGAAATATGCTCAAAACTTATACCTTCCACAATGCAAATTATTACTAAATAGTAGAAAGTAATTTCAAACTAATACATGTAGGTATAGCAAATTTTGCTTTACCTTGGTATTATTAACTAAATGTAAAATCAAAATGGCTATCATGAAGGAAGAAATTGTAAATATAGATCAGCTCTGTGTAAGATAACGTAAATGTAACTTGAGACAGCTACCTAATCTAAAAAGATACACCTTGCCAAAATCTAATAACTTGTATGGCACTAGAACATGGTGTTATATTTTGCCTGATATATTAAATGATATACCAGAACATATACTACAAAAATACATCACAAACGTAAACTATATAAAAAAAATGCGGAAATTCCTTATGGACAACATAACTGAAGTATGTGGGTAGGTGGTGTTGTATTGTCTATTAGACATTGTACCTGCATACGCTTGCCTGCCCTTTGTTGTCTTGTTAGATTTTTGTGTATATTTGTGCTAAACTGTGTAAATTTTGTTATAGACTATAGTCTATAACAAAATTTATCTGGTCTATAGACCAACTCCCTCTCGCCTAAAAACCCGTGTGGTTTATGCGAGAGAATCTGTATTTACATTTGTATGTAGATAATATTTTGAACAATAAAACAAACAAACAAAAACAAGGAACTACGTAATTAACCAGTTTTATAAGTCACTAGCCGACCCACGCAACCTCGTTTGCGCCTTATATTGCCCGTAGCGTGAAAAATGCCCCCATTTTTGAAACATTCTTCATTGTTGCTCCGCTCCTATTTGTAGTAGCGTGATGATATATACCCTATAGCCTTCCTCGATAAATGGACTATCCAACACCGAAAGAATTTTTCAAATCGGACCAGCGGTTCCTGAGATTAGCGTGTTCAAACAAACAAACAAACAAACAAACAAACAAACAAACTCTTCAGCTTTATATATTAGTATAGATTTCCGTAACAAAAATACCAGAACTAGAGTTAATACATGTATTGTATTAGCCTTATATTAGAAACTAGCTGAACCCCGCGGTGTTACCCGCGGTTATTGTTGTACCGCGAGTAACGCCGCGGGACAAAATTAGTCTAAAAAAAGGAGCCTAAGTTACTCCCCGAATCATCAGCTACCTGCCAGTGAAAGTCCCGTCAAAATCCGTCCAGCCGTTCCAGAGATTACCCGGAACAAACAGACAGACAGACAAAAAATTTTTTAACTACATTTTTGGTATATGTATCGTGTATACATACATATGCATTTAGTAAAAAGCGGTTATTTTAATATTACAAACAGACACTCCAATTTTATTTATTTGTATAGATATGAAAAATGCAATATATTTAATAACTAGCCGACCCACGCAACCTCGTTTGCGCCTTATATTGCCCGTAGCGTGAAAATTTCCCCCGTTTTTGAAACATTCTTCATTGTTGCTCCGCTCCTATTAGTAATAGCGTGATGATATATACCCTATAGCCTTCCTCGATAAATGGACTATCCAACACCGAAAGAATTTTTCAAATCGGACCAGCGGTTCCTGAGATTAGCGTGTTCAATCAATCAAACAAACAAACAAACAAACAAACAAACAAACTCTTCAGCTTTATATATTAGTATAGATAACGTATAAGTTCATATCAAGCTAATTGGTTAAATCGAGTTCAATATTAAAGATACTTGCTTAGAAATTAATTATTTTACCAAAACAAATCAAAACAAAACCAATATTTTACCAAAACATCTGCAAATTGTTCATTTTATTGTAATTTATCTTTATCCATATAATTGTTTAAAGATATTTTTAATTCATTACATTTATAACAGATCCAATGATTGAACACAATTATCCCACATAATTAAAGAGGTATGATTATTTTAACTTCTTTTTATTTTTTATTAGTCTTAATTTGTCTGTTCTGAATTTATATTGATTTTATATTATGTTCCATTACAACCAAATTACATACTTAACACACACATTTTGTATAAATACTCTATAAGTTAGAACTGCTGTCCTTGTCATAGTGATGATATGGTGCTAATTTCTGATTAATTCTAACTACAAACAAGTCTTTTGAACATCACAATTTTTTTAGTTTCATTTCTGGTTTTGTTTCGAGAGATTTTGGAATATCAGAATTAGCACCAATCAATAATGAATGATCTGCTCTTGGTTGCCGCGACACAAGCCTTTAGCTTAGTGCGGAAACCGCCGATAAGTTTGAACCTGTAAATTGTTTCTGTACAAATAAATAAATAACAACATACCTTGTGAGTGCTTAAAATTGTTCTGAACTATATTTTTCTTCTTATCTCTAAAGCTAAAGCTTACTTGCAGTGACAGATACTTAGCCTGTGGGCTAAGACAAGATAGCGTTCCTCGGAAGATCATTAATTTGTCTTAGCTCTTTTTTCAACTAACCGACAGCGACATCAAAAAATCTGAAACACAAATTACGTTAAACAATCACTTTAAAGAGATACTCATTTGGTTAATTAGTTTAACAATTACATGACCTCGTTAAACAATATTACGTTTTTTAGTAATGAATTGCCTCGGCAATTGAATGCGCCGATTTCCCAAGGGTTGGTGAAAACCACTGAAAAAAACAGCTTGTAACATTTTAAAACATGAAGAGTTGGATAATGGGCTGAACTTTTTTTAATTATCTACTTTCCGTTTTTAAGGGCAATAAAAAAAGAAATAAAAGTGAATATCTTTTGTTTTGTTGGTTGCAAATTAATTTAGATAACTACCAACAATACCCGAGCTTCATTTTGCGAGTCTCTTTACAGATACAGTTGTTGGTCAAAATAAGACAATAATTTCTCTTATATCTTGCAAGAATCTTGTTTAGTGCTGGAATTTCTAACTAACTCTTGTTTGTTACTTGTTATAATAACCACGATGATATTGTCGTTGTTGTTATATGATAAATACGTATACTTTCATGTAATACGAAAATGTTCTGATATTATCTATCTAGATTCTCTTTTATTTACAAATGCTTCTAGTTGAATGTAGCGTTATAGAGGCAGTTGCTTATGACTGACAATAACTTTTTTGTTAGAGATTATGAGCCCAATCAAGACGTGATTGTTTATTTTAATAAATTGCAAAAATAGGAGCTTTCTGAACTCTGGTGTTTCTTGTTTATTTCTTACTTATACCTACGGCTTTATAAATTGACATGGAAAATAATTCTTATAAATAGTACGGTATCTTATAAGTTTGATTCCTCATTAATGTGAAGGATAAGTTCAATTTCTAAAAATGGAAGATTACAGAAGACCAACCTAAAATGACAACATTCGTGCTGCCGTTTCATTGCTGAGTGCAAGACCGGAGGCCCAACGATGCAGAAGGATCTTAATAGGCCGCCATAGTGTAGGTCACCATGCTGCATTGTTATTTTCTCGGATTCTGATTCTGTTGCTTTTCATCAGGCAGAGTAAAGTCACTTTGAAAGGCATATTCTAAAAAAACAATTTGCGATTTTGGCTATATGATACGTAATTACTAATAACTATGGTATTTTAATCAAAACTATTTTAAGGTTCTCTTTGGATCACTGAATTGTGATTTTGCCTACAAATAGATGATGTTTGACAGGTAAGCCGAGTACCTTGTTCCTAGACCAAACGCAACTTTCTAAAATTATATACTGGCTTATTAGCATTTTACTACTATTGTCGGTATATAATACAATGCGTTGTGCGTATGTAGTCTCACATAAAATCCTGATATTCATCCTACGAAACCTACTTTGATAATAAATCAATAATAATAATAATAACTCTTTATTGTACACCAGAAAACTAAATAAATGACTTAATGCTAGGTCAGTACAATTGGCGGCCTTATCGCTCACATGCAATCTCTTCCAGGCAACCGTGGGATGCAAATAAATGCAGGACGTAAAAGGTAGTGTCTGGTATAGTCGAGAGTAGTTGGGGAAGTGTAAATAAATAGATAAGTAACCAATATTATAAGCAGTACAGTTACTCATAGTGTGGGTGATGATGCAAATACAAATAGGATATAAAATAATTATAATAAGCGAAATTCATAGATGTTATACACACTGAATTAAATACTGTCACGTAATTGACAATAGTCATGAACATTACAGTTTATTATGGAATAATGTTATCTTCCAAGTCATCATCAAAGTAGGTTCCGTCATTGTCTATTCAAACTAAAAATTAACGTAAACAGTTTGTAGCAATTTATTACTTAATGCTACGAAATAACGCCCATAATATAAATACGAAAATTTGTTAAAATATTCTCAAGGCCGATATAAACGTTTCTAGAAGCAATGAACCCAATTAGGAACTTAAAGGGACGAGTATAACAGCCCACAAGTCAGTGGGGCAGAAAATGTAGGGGTTCGTGACTTAGACAAGGACATTATTATATGTCAATGGTTAAAGTTGGTCAGGATATAATTAGTGTCATATATAGGGTTCATAATCCGTTGAATTTGGCAATGAAACAGATTTTGTGTCACTTATCAAAGCTAATCGTTTTCTATGGTTTTCTTAGAAGTAGACTACGTTAGAAAATGGACATATGGATGGAGCAGGTTTAGTGTTTATTGTTTTAGAGCGTGTATGGTGATGGTCTAAATAATTTAAAGTTCAGAAGATCGTGGTGCTTTAGTTGCTTCGAAAATGAATCACCACCGTGGATGGATTCATTCCTGACTAATAAAAAGGAGATTTATTCACATAATGCAATCTGTTTATTTAGAGAATACTAACTAGAAAAATAGTTGGATTTATTTATGTCAAATTTTTGTAGTGTCATCGGTTCTCGATAGGTCTACCAAGTTTAAATGTGAAATCTGACCGTTTCAAGAGGGTCTAATTCTAAATTAAGTCCAAAGTAGTCGGTTACAAACAAACATTCAGGTGAAAATAATAAAAAGCGTGTAAAAATGTTTATTGCATGTCAATTATATTTTCTAGAATTACAAAAATATCATTTGTGAGAAAACGAATGGACAGCGAGTTGCTGTATGATAAATGACGTGCTGTGTTCGACGGATGTCGTGTCATGTCAAACTCGAAGTTTTCGAATTAAACCCGTCGTGATTGACTGGCAGTGATAAACCACTGGAACATTTTATACTACAGTATTGTAAAAAAGATGAACTAATCATGATCTATCACATATGTATAACAAGTAAAATACGAAACAATTTCTTACGATTTACAATGTAAAAATACTGTTACTCAGTTAACCAACTTTGTTTATTTATTTTATTGCATACTTAAAATGACATAAAACATAGAAAGAGTTACAGTAAAATATAAATGTAACAATCGGCGGTCTTATCGCTCACGACGATTTCTTCCGGACAACCTTAACACGGATATTAGGTGTTTGAAATTTAACGGAAGGTAGTTTAATATATTTGAAATATATCAGAAAAGAATGATAAATAAAACGTTAACACAGAAACACATACTTATACTCATTACACATGTACAAATACGAAATATATTTACTTACATACACTTAAACAGTACTTATATAGTCCATATAAACATACACAAATAAATACACTAAAAATAAGATTCATATAATGACAAATAATAGTCTTTCACTAGTTTTTTACTTTAGTTCGTTTATAGTCACTATCATACCGGAAAAAAAAATTAGACCAATATTATACATGGTCAATAGTTTTTGGAACCTTTTTTTTTTTTTTTTTATATATATTGGTAACTGTAACTATATTCATTTATTTATTTAAACTTTATGCACATCGCCTGACTTAATGCCCAAGGCATTTTCTTCCAGTCAACCTTTGTCAATATTCTTTTAACAGACAGTTTTTTTTTTATTTTAGATTGCTAAGAATGCAAATATAGATACCTTAATATACATTCTTAGCAAAACTTTAAGATTATAAAATTAAACACAAATTGAAATAGGAAACAGCATCAAATAAGACATGAATATGTAAATACTTTATCTAAAACAAAAAAGCATACAACAACAAACGTTTCGCAATTTGCTGCAAAATTAACGTTGTGGCCGCGTTCTTTTAATACTCGACTAAAGCATTCGTTAGCAAAAAATTAAATTGCTGAAATACCGGTGAAACAAGGACACGGAAATCCTGTAGGCACAGGTAATAAGTGAAAGTGCCTTGGCAACGCCAAATTAAATATGAATGCCCTTGTGACAGTACTCTTTCGTAGTTGAAATATAATCCCCTACCTTTTTCAGTTCATGCTGTTTTTATTGTAGTTTTTACGAGCGATGCGACAGGGATTGTGATGTGGGAGGGTTAATAATAATGTTTATAAATATTTTATGGACTTACATCATAGTGTATGGCCTAGTATTTTTTTCGTATAGGTAAGTTTTCATACGTGGTATTAAATTAAGTAAAGCATAAAAGTTATTGATAATACGTTGACGTCTGAGAAGTAGCTATATGCAGACAGTTGAGAGTTCGTACTCTACTACTCTGTATTAGTAGCTGCGATTCGCACAATTCATAATATGTTGTTCTCTACTATAATCTATACTAATATATAAATCTGAAGAGTTTGTTTGTTTGTTTGAACACGCTAATCTCAGAACCTACTGGTCCGATTTGAAAAAATCTTTCAGTGTTAGATAGCCCAATTATCGATAGGCTATATATCATCACGATAAGACCAATAGGACATGAGCACAAATGAAAAATGTTTTAAAAACGAGGGAAAATTATCACGCGACGGGCAATAGGAGACGCAAACGAGGTTGCATGGGTCTGCTAGTAATAATATAAAGCTGAAGAGTTTGTTTGTTTGAACGCGCTAAACTCAGGAACTACTGCTTTTATTTGAAAAATTATTTCAGTGTTAGATAGCCCATTTATCCACTAAAGCAATAGGCTATATATCATCATGCTAAGACCTACAGGAGCGGAGCACAAATGAAGAATATTACAAAAACGGGGGAAAATTATCACGCTACGGGCAATAGGAGACGCAAACGAGGTTATGTGGGTCTGTTAGTTACTAATAAACAAAAAAATGGTACTTTAATAGTCTATTGTTAGTCATAAGCTTTTCTTAGGAAGGAGGTTTTGGCCTACAACACAACGCAAGTCAAACGGGTTGCTTAGGGGGTTGTTTCAAGCTTTCCTTCTCCTTGCAGAGATATCATACTGCGTAGTTATGTCTCTTAGTCACCTTTATTTATCTATATTGTGTATCCATTACTACATGTATTAAAAAATACTTGATCTCACTTACGTTAGAATCTATAAAAAGTAAACCATATGTTGTGGTCTGCTACGAAAGGAAAATTCAACATGTTAAGTGCTCTTGACAAGTTGAACGTGTGTTAATGGCTGCTATGAAAACAAAAAACATTTTTATTTGGGCAGTTTCATTGTAAAACATTGAATTGGTGCGGCACAAAAAGTTATCTTTTCCACAAAACATAAACAATGAAAGTCATCGGTATACGTATCGCTGTATTCCGCTACCCTTTCAAACAAATGAATGTAAAATTTTGTTAGTCCTCTCACAAACAAAATAAATTATGCAAGTCATGTCCATTACATACTTTATCTCAAAGACACAGCTCAATATTAATTCTAGAATGTAAAAAAAGAAGTTAAGTTAAAAAAGTTGTTTTAAGTGTTTTAATGACATTAGAATTTAAAAAAATATACATTTGCTCTAATAGTTCTTCTAGCTTTTCCTATAAGCATCCTTGAAAGCAACAAAACAAACTAAAATCATCTCGATCAGAAATAATAATGATATATTTTGAAAATGAATTCAATTCTGTATTTCTATTAAATTATTTAGCAATATTCGTTTGTAGGTTTTCTTTCTTTCTGTCCAACTTGTGACATATAATTAGCGGAGGAGTTAAATCAGCCAAGCATATAACAGGAAATAAAAATCAAAAGTCGGCTTAAATAGAAAGATATTTCGGTCTTCAGTTAAATTAAAAGATGAAAAAAAAAAGATTTCAAAATTGTATTATAATGACCAACCTGGGTGTTCTTAGTGTCCATTTCATGTATGTTTGTAAAGTACCCCGCGACACAGGTACAATCACCTTCTTAGAATAATCTATACTAATATATAAAGCTGAAGAGGTTGTTTGTTTGTTTGTTTGAACACGCTAATCTCAGGAACCGCTGGTCTGATTTAAAAAATTCTTTCGGTGTTGGATAGTCCATTTAGAGGAAGGCCATAGGGTATATGTCATCACGCTACTACGAATAGGAGCGGAGCAACAATGAAGAATGTTCTAAAAACGGGGGAAATTTTCACGCTACGGGCAATATAAGGCGCAAACGAGGTTGCGTGGGTCAGCTAGTCATACTATAATGATACTACTACTATGTCCAAAGCATTTCCAGTGTATCCAGTTACGTTTACGTCTGTGCTAGTCCACGCTGATGAATGGGCGAATGTTCCCTAATTGAATATTAAATGTGAGTGTCTACAGACGGACTGACAGCGGCTCAGTTTGCAAAGCACCCTCTAATCACGGATTACTTATCAGATTTGTGAAAATCGTATGCGTAATGTGTGCCGTGAATATTTTATACATTTGACATTACGAGTTAGTTTTCTCTAATCATACTCTTAAATTGCCACCTCTAACCTCTATTCGTGATGAATCCTAGAGATTCTGATGTTTTTATTTTTATTGATGTGGTTTTAAAATTAATAAAATTCCATCACAATCACTTTAATTTTATGCCCTGATACTACTTTTCGTCTACTTGAAATTGCTTGAAATGTTGCAATTTTTTCTAAAAAATTACAGATTTTGCAAAAATGCATTTGTAATCGGGAGTTTTTCTGAGAAACAGAGAAATGGGTAAATGTTTCCATACAACAGCAAAAACATTTGTGACCAGAAATATTAAACACAGCAATAATTTAGAAGTTGAGAGATGTTTAAGAAACGTAATATTTAATGTATTAATGCAGCATTGTGACCTGCACTATAGACGGCAGAGGTTTAGCGTAAAAATCGAAGTGCTGCCGTATTGTAGTTGCCTTAAAGTATTAGCCTAAAAAGAAGCCACCGAAAAAAGGCTCAGAGGAAAACAGCATCAAATACTTTCTACGGTGAGACATACCGTAAGACAGGAGCAAAGTGCACTATAAATAAAGGCACATTTTTTTTCATTTCATGTTGTCTTTGATTACGTACATGTGTTTAACTTTGTACAGGAGACCATGTTCTTCAAGATTAATTGAAATTTTAATGCATTAGGAAAAATGAGTATGATTTACCGAAGCTTTAATTTCCTGGAGACCCATTTTTCTTATAGATATAGTGAGAGATCTCTGTGAAGCAGTAGTTTATAATTTTACCACTTCTGAAACTTCTAATGTTTCTTGTGTTTCTATTCTTACTAAGCTCAGTTCAAATTCTCTCTTAATTTCTAGTACAGCCTACAGTTCCATCTACTTCGAATTTCCTTAAATTACTAGAGAATATTTATAGTCTAGTAATTTAAGAGCTAATAAAATAAGTTAACAAGGATATAGTATCAATCGACCTAAATAAGTCGTAACTGCCTGCCCCTGAACATAAATCTTGAATATAAACAGTTACCATTTAGTTCGGTACGCTCGTATACCTTTATTTGCCATTCAGCCTGATCATTTAGTAATTATGAAGAGAAATATATTACTTGAAATTCGTTGCAAAGTTAGACATTGAGTTGAGTTTGAATAGTTGACAATCAAGTGGACGGATTTTCTGATGTTAAGTGACTACTGCTAATTAAAAATACCTACAACTTAACAGACATTTGATCAATCACCTTACTCATTCAGCTATATTATCATTTACTTGTAAAATATAATAATTATGTTGAGTCAAATTATACTTTGTAATATATATACAGACAAAAAACCAAAGGCCCAGGAACCTGAATGTTTTCTTTTTTTAATCAAATATGAAATTGTGAAAAAATATAATTAAAAGCACAGTAAGAAATAGCAATACATATTAAACATACGACAAATAACATAAAATACTCAGAAATTCCTATTATAACAATTCGACAAATTAAGGTGCGACACCATATTGTTTTTCGTAAAGGCCAACGACACTTGTTCGAAAGGCTTTCCTAATGCCATACTAAAATTAAAAGTAAAAAAACTTCGCTTGTTGGGTATCCATAAAAACAGGTCATGCGATTGATTAAGAAGTTTTTATATAGCAGACATTTTCCTTTCTACCTTATCCATTTAGATATAGTAAAAAATACAATCGCTAAACTTTTCTAACTTGTTTACTTCAATTGACGAAGATTAGTAAGAAAGAAGGTTTAGTTTCAAAATACATTTAATTTTAGTGCTATGTTGGTATTTTTGTTTTGGTATTTTTTTTCTATGTGGTAGCGTACTTGCGATAAAAATTTGTCATGATTCCACGTAGTTTAGTATGTTTAGGTAGTGACGTTACCAAATGGCCACCCTAATTTTGGGAGTTGGGAAAAGTAGAAAACTCAATGATTTATAACTTCTGTCTGTTGAGTTCCAAGTATCCATGGACGACTGTTTAAAAAGGGGAAAGTGACGTCATGAACAGTATTTTTAAATACTTTCGAAGTTCGTTTTGCTATTCGAGTTTTGAATAAATAAAACATTGTTTACTTACTTCACCGTACACCCGTGCCAGTTTCATAATAAGTTCATTAAACTGACCTCTATCACTTAAAAGATAGAGTTTTAGTTAAATTAGCACTCAGATTAGTCGTATAACGGCCATCTCTTTAAAAAAATGTTTCGCTTTCACTTTTAAATATTTTTAGGAAAGAAATAAAATAAAGACAACTATAGAACTAGAATACAATTATTACGGAATGAGATATTTGATGATTACTTGGTCTGCATAGAGCTTTGTGCATTGAGACGTCATAGCTCATTCTTGTTATACAAAGGAACCGCAGTTCGCAATATACCAATTATTAATAAATATGTTAAGCATAATAGCCTAAAATACTCGGTTTGGCAATATCATTGCAATACTATTTCTTTAGTGTATCCTAACTTGTCAGTGATTAGTATTTGAGTACTTCGAGGTAGTGTAGCTATATTGATTTCAGCATAAACGGGGCGTTCATATAAAAAAAGAAATTGTTTGTCAAAAAATAGACACGCATCTACTACATTTTCCAACCAACAAGTCAAGTTGAGATTAGTTAAGTACTTTTTAATAGAAATAAGAAACAGAGGAGTATGATTTTCGTGGGAGAGCCATGCGTCGACATATAACGGCCAAGCTTGACCAGAGTAATGCGATGAATGAGGCTGTTTATAGAAACGGGTTTTAACCAATTTTCTCATTGCTGTTGACCAAGTGAGTGAGGGTTCTTAATTTAAATGCCTACACAAAGTGTGATCCTATGTAGTCGACCCCACAACACTTAGCCCCGTAGAAAGCGCCGCGGCAGCCGCTTAGGTAAGCCAGTATGACATGCGTACAATCAACATTGGCTAGCCTTACTTGAGAGTTAACTGCTATGTGAACATTTGTGTCAAGTGCCTCTAATGATGGTTGAAACATTAGATTCATACATGCATAGGATTTAAGGTTTTTAAATTCTTACCTGTAACTCCATTAGTCGTCTTATAACTACAGTTTGTAAAATAAAATAATGTAGTTTTTGTAATGTAGATTCAGACGGATGGATGGATGGATTTTTTGTATCATTTTCACCCAATATTACTTTGGTTCTTTATTATACTATTTTTTATATTTATTCTGCTACTCGTAGAAACATCTTTTATGATTTTTACTTCTTTTAAAATAATTTTGTTAATTTTTGTTGAAACTAGCTGAACCCCGCGGTGTTACCCGCGGTTATTGTTGTACCGCGAGTAACGCCGCGGGACAAAGTTATTCTAAAAAAAGTAGCCTAAGTTACTCCCCGGTTCATCAGCCACCTGCCAGTGAAAGTCCCGGCAAAATCCGTCCAGCCGTTTCAGAGACTACCCGGAACAAACAGACAGACAGACAAAAAAATTTTTAACAACATTTTTGGTATTTATATCGTGTATACATACATATGCATTGATTAAAAAGCTGTTATTTTAATATTACAAACAGACATTCCGATTTTATTTATTTGTATAGATAAATAGGCTTCACAAACCTATTTCTTTCTACTTTATCATAAAAAATAAACGAATCGGCTTTTGTTTTATTATTGTTATGTATTTTCCATATTATGTTATAATTAGATAACTATCTTATCTGTTAGTCGTTAAATTGATCTCATCTACATGTTATAAATACCTTTTGTTTTAAGAAAAAAATATAAAATCATCAATTTACAAAAATCAAAGGTGAAACATTTCATCGGATTTTCGATAAATACGTCAATCAGCCTATCAGTTTCATTCAATCGGGTGCTCGACCGACATAGAACGCATTTCTTTTAACATCCAGTTATATTCTGAACTAGTTTACTACTATTAGTACACCTTTAACTAACAATGCACCAAGCGAAATATTCAGGATTCATTTTAGTCTAAAATTTAAAGCAATCAAGATTTCTAATGAAGTTATAACATTTGGATGTTCAATGAAATTATTTGAATCAATCTGCTCAGTTTCAAATATACTAATGTTTTCTAATTCTGATAATAAACTGTGAAAATGTAACGTTATTTATTTTACGAGGTTCAAAGTTTCAAAGAATCGTAAATTAACAAAATAAAATTTTGGTTGCTTTCTAAATTGAATTAGAAAAGTCGTTTTTTAAGGCTTCAGTTTTCCTTAAGATATGATCCACATTCTCTGTAAATTTTGATTAAAAAAAGAACAGTAGTAATTCCGTAGGAAAGCCACGCTTCGGCATTATTGAGCCGGCTCGATCAGGGTGATACCACGGCTGCACAGAAAATCAGCGTGAAATAGAGCTTGCGCTGTGTTTCACCGAGTGAGTGAGGATACCAGAAGCCTATAATAATTTTCTTTATGTGTTCGTTATTATTAGGACAAGGTAAGCGTACAAGAAAAATTAAAAGATAACGGCAAAAGTATTTTTTTTGGTCTGCGACTGTACACTGCCTGTGGGAAGCAGAGACAGATATGTAAATATGGCGGTACGAAGTTCTAAGTTAACTTCTTTCAATTAACCTAAAAATTTAAAACACCTGTGACTTAGATATCTACTCATATATTTATCAAACCTTGATATCACTTAACTAGATTAAAGTAAAGCTATTTAGCAGATTAATTTGAGTGTTTCAATATGTTGTTTGGAAGCTTACCTATCATCAAAAGGTTAATTGAGATAGCATTTTTCTTCTAAATTGTAAATAGTTTATGCATCTTGAATGTATCTGTTTAGTCTATAGTCGAGAAGATGTTATTGAAATTTATCGTTAACTATAGAAAATCAATCTGATCTAAGAAGTAAGTACCATTATCACTTATACATTAATTAATTCTTAGAATGCCAAATCACTTTAAGAGGCTGCTAGATTGGCAAACTCTATAAAATATCTTCGCCTCTAGCCAATTTCTCTCGAAATACTTTCACGTAAACAATCTGGTACGATAAGAGTTTGAACTGAAACGGGTTGCAGTTCATTAAGTTCCAGACTTACAAATTGATATATGATAGCAATAAGCTATCACTGGATTAGTAAGTTTGCCATTTGAGTTCGAAATATTTTCGCTATAGCTGGCCCAGACATATCGATATTAACTTTGCCAATTCATCACATGAATTCGTTCAACTTGGTTTAATCGCTAAGTGTAAGATCTGAGCCAGGGTCGCCGTTTATGGCTAAAGTTTTGATGTTTGTAGGAGCAGACAAAGCTACCCTTAAGAACTTTCAACCCCAAATGAGTTAAATAGTATAGTCGTGTATGACATTAATTGTTTACGTGACAACCCTAAGAATATAATTAAATTATTCACCCGTATACAAATTGAGGAATACTTAGTAAGTCAAGATTGGTGTTTCATATTTACATCCATCTGTTGTTGTATTTTAATAAACATGTTCATTGATTAATTTCTACTAAGCGCAAAATTTATGCTTACTTCATCTGTAGCTAGGTTTATAAAATCACTTTGTAGAATAAGTAATACATTAATACGAGGGGTTTTGACTTGGATGTCGATTCGGGAATTCTTCTTACAAACACTTCTTAAATTTACAGTTTATATTTTATAGGTATGTAACAACTATTAATTGTTCAATAATATATAATACACACTACATACACAGCTCATTTTTCCACGTTTTAGCCGAAATAAAATAACATATAACGATGTAAAATAAAGGTTAAAAAGTTATTTCAAATGTATTACTAGTTTTATTCAATCACGTATATTATTAACAAATTTAACCAGGGAATCATTTAGCCGCAAAGAACACAAAAACTTAACGATAAAATAAAAAGAACATTAGAAAGCTTCTTTCGTCTGCATTTCATTCACTTAGAAGCGAGTTTACGTTGACCCATTTGGATATACAAAAATTATTGTTCTATTTAATGTATGTATTTAGAGTAAGTTGCTTTAAGTGACAGACAAAAATAGTGCCACTTATTGTAACGAAATGTATTAAATAAACCCCACTTTTTTTCAATTTATATCATAGATATCATATATCATTATATTAATTCAATTTCAATATATTAAATATTATTTTAACTACACACAACAGTAACAAATAACGAGGCTTAAAAAAAACGCAAAATGATACACATAAATCGAATAGGTTCTTGTATTATTATTGGATTATAACATAGGTTTAATAAGGTCGCTTACAGTCACGACTGAACCAAGCAACGATGTCACCAAACAAATAGTCATCAGGTACTACTGACGCATCACCAAACGGATCAGAATATGTGGTTCCTGAATCACCTGAAAGACCTCCGCTAGATGGATAAGCATGCGACTGAGTAGGATGTACATAGTTTTGTTCGTAAGTGATCTGCCCGTCTTGCCCCCATGTCAATCTTTGAATTTTTCCTTGCCACCTCACAACGACAGAAGGATAAGGATCTCCGCCTTGCAATGTCCTGAACTTGCATGGAAAAGTCAATAGTGCTCTGTCCTTTACATCGCTAACTGGTAGAGGCTTGACATCTGTTTCACCCGTTGCAACTCTCCCCTCACTCAATTCAGAAATGATTAACACTAATATAGGTAATAAGAACTTCATGTTGTCAATTGAAACCAACACTAGAGAGTGAGGTATATTCGATGTGGCTTGTTAAATATCAAGCGACGTAAACATGATTAGATTAAGGGGTTAAGAGTCAAGTTATTGTTTGGCTTAGATAATACTATCATTGAAACCACGTCTGTTACTGTTGTTGTCTGATAATTAGTAACGAAAAATAATTAGATAGGTATTAGCTCTCAAATGTCATTATCTTGTCTTTTATTAGCAACTTATCCCGGTTTCGCATGGTCTCTTTGCTGAAAATATACTATAGTCCATGATACCCCGAGAAGATGAACGGCTTAACTTTTTAGACGTCTGCTACAAATATCGTTATATTTTAGATAATATACTCAAAAAATTAACAAATTATATACAAAAACTTTCCCCAAGAATCACTCTATTTATTGGTAAAAACCACATCAAAATCTGTGTAGTAGCCTTTTAGTTTATCGCAAACAGATAGACAGACAGACGTAGCGGAGGACTCTGTTTAATAATATGTGGTGATTATTCCATATATATAATAATTAATAAAGAGAGATAAATATATCTACTTTGTATTTGTTCATTATATTTTCAAAATACTATTTCATTCGACTTGAATATTAAATAAGACAATTTGCATAAAGCGTGACCCCGCAACAAAGCCCAGATTTCTTTGTTCTGTTATTATTAGTATGTATAACCTATTGTAGAAGAAGAACACTTTGAAATTTAAAACAAAGGTTGAATTTTAATTACTATTATTGACGTTGACACTTGTATTTTCACGTATTTTAAACGCAAAGTTAAAAATTCCTAACAACATTTTATCCTTCAGTTCAAAAGATGACTATACATTTCTAGTCATACTGATCTTTTTAATAGCCAATATTTTCAATTCGAAATTGGAGATATTGAATGAAAGTTAAAAAATAATTGCAATTTTAATTCAATTTCAGTTCCGGAATATGGACTTGCACAAATCTCATCTACACTCGGGAGATTAAACGCAGGGAGTTTATTCCAATAACGTGAGATATCTAAGAAAACTTAGATCGTGACTAACTACGGTTCGGCCCATAAAGCATCGCGGTTTAGCGGCAAAGTTCACCAACCGAAAGATCAAAAGGAATCCTCTGAATGGTCGGGAAATAGTTTCAATTAGCCACGGTTTGTGCACGAGTAAGACGCAAGATTACTGACTCAAACGGTTGTGTTAGAAGTTCCATTGCTTTGAAGACCAATGCAATGTGGATAACTTTGTGGCAAGAGTCATAATGACTTGAGTCATGTATGAAATCGTTCTGATTGTATTGTTGGAACGTTTCATAACCAACTCATTTGGAGTTCTTTCTAGAACGGACCGTATTAACTACACTAAAATTAAAAAAAATACAATTGTATTTAACAGTACTTATCACATGTGTATCATTTGCATGTGTATTTCCATACGAAAGCCATTGCCATATGGACTGGTTTCATAGACTATAGATTCATACCACGGCGACACAGGAAACTGATTTTAAGCAATTATTTGATTACCTTTCACAAAAAACTGCCTGTAAAATTTTGCTATTTAGCAACAACAACTTTCAAATTATGAAATAATTAATTTAGACAATTTTTGTACAAGGATATAAAGGTAACTAATAATTACCACTTTCATTGTTTAGAATATTTTTGTTACATTATATTTATTGTAACAGAAGCGTATTCGTTATCTAATGCATTTCAGTCAACAGACTTAAATCTCTTTCTGCATCAAGAGCGAAAGTCAGTGACTATCGTAACAAATAAACTCGTAAAATCGAAAGCAGTAAATATTAAATTTGATTGTCACTTATACCCAGCCACTGTGGAAACTGCTATACGTATACAGTTTCCTACAAACAACAAACAAATAAAGCAGCAAGATGTGTTTTAATCCGTAAATCCGGTTCTAGTCTAGTCAAATCGATAGGTACTGTATATGAAGGTATCATCAAATCTGACATCTGAATGGAATTGAGCGGGCCAATACATCAGAACAAGACCCATAGGAGTCGAATAAAATCGGAAAGGATATAATATTTGATCGTATTTTCATACATTCACCAGCTTTATTCGTCATTCATTTATCGGAAAACTTTTCCAGATAACGTTAAGGAAAACGTTTCATATTGTACGGTTCAGATTTTTTCTATTTGCTTCCACGATGTCCTTGATATTTAATTACTCCAATGTTCGATCTTGATTGAACTCTTGAGTTTGTTTTGCCGGCTCTTCTGTGTATACTTGAAGACAAAGTATCACTTCTGCTCGAAATTAGTACTTCATAACTCTTGAAAATTGTTCTCAACTTCACGATGTAAATTATTTCATCGAAAGAAGAAGTTGTTGATTAATTGCCTACAATATATATTTTTTCATTTTATAAAGCACTTGTATAACATCGATACACTCTTTCGTATCTCTCGTGACATCACTCCTACAAACATCAGGGGCTCAAAGGGCTTGGCTTAGGCAAAAAATGTTTAAATAACTGAAAAGAGTTATTTATATCAATTTTTTTGGTAAATATATGAAAATTTCACTTCTTGCAAATAAACATTTACGCTCGCAATCCATCAGCCGCTGAGCTGTAGAAATCGTGGTTGAACTTTAATTGTTCATGAAATGATTTGCTGAAATTAAAAGATAGCTTTTTAGTATATTTCCCAAAACCTGCAATTGTTTAACTTGAAAATAAAGACTAAAGTACTCTGTACTCTGTTTCACTAATAAATATTATAATACCTGACAAGATTGTTAAAGTACTTTTAATGGCATTTTACTGAGTTGAAACATGGATGTGGAAAGTTGCAGAAACGTTAAATAATATATACTGACCCAAAAAGTAAATTAGGGTTAAACAATGATTTATTACCTTTCTTAGAGCTTTTACCGGACTAGCTATCTGAACTGTGAAATTTCGAAAGTGAAGTATCTATTATCTTGATCGTAATTTATAACCGGAAAATCTGTTTTATACCTATACTAGCTTTTACGCGCGGCTTCGCTCACGCAGTCTTTCATCACCTGATTTACCCACTTAGCGGTGGAATTTCCAAAATTACTTTCTTAGTGCTCACTGTGCTCACACACTTAGTGCATATGTAAAATTTCAGGATTCTAGGTTCAGCGGTTTGACTGTGCGTTGATCTCTGGGTATGTCAGTCAGTCAGCCACCTTCCTCTTTTATATATATAGATTAGCCGACTAGGGTAACGCTGCAGGATAAAGTAAAAAAAAACAATATAAAAAGTATCATGTGTCCGTCTCCTGGTTGTGAGTCTCCCCCTCACCCCTCCACCTATTTTCAGCCAAATCGGTTTAGCCGTTCTTGAGTTATGAGTTATATATATATAGTGTAACTAGCACGACTTTGTTTAATATCTATAGAATATTTATATAAATATATTTCATAAAGCAATCTATCGTGTAATCGGCGTCAGGTTGGTGTTTTGTATTAGAGTTGAGCGTTCCTTTAAACAAAAAATCAAATCTTACCTTAGGTATGTATGTTTGCAGAAATATGTAAATATATTTATTTAGAAATATAAGTTCCCTGATAAGGTGGTTTGATTGGCGTTTAAATCGATCCTATGTACATATATTTGCTAGTAAGTATACATATCATATACATGTACTTTAAAATCAACAAGACCGTAATCTATATATATATAATAAAAATTAATCACCGAAATGTATATACGCGCATGACTCCCTATCGGCTGCACCAAATTAAATAATTCTTTGTTTTATGTGTTCTTTATTGTTAGGACAAGGTTTGTGTACAAGTAAAAATTTAAAGATAATGGGAAAATGTCTTTTTTTGTCCGCCACTGTAAACTAACTGTGGGAAGCTGAGACAGATATGTACCTAAATTTGGCGGTACAAAGTTCGTCGGGTCGACTAGTATAAAATAAATATCAGATAATAAAATTATAACTGGTCGATGTTTGTACATTTAAAATATTAATGAAAAAGAAATGAAGTGGATCTTGATTAATGTATCTTAAAAATATGAAAAGGACATATATAAATAAAATATAGTTTATAAATTATCTTTAATAGAATATATAAATTATCTTTAGTAACAAAACTCAAAATAACAGTTTTATAATTTGTGTCTGTGTGTTTATACGCGCTAATCTAAAAATCAGCTTAACCGTTTTGGACCTAGTTTTCACTTATTTACTGTGGTAACTTTACTTTAATTAATTGTTTCTTTTAATTAAATCAGGTACCAAATAATTAAAAGAATGTAATTTCAGTTTGAAGAATCAGGTCAAATAAGTGACAGTCGTTCTTTGTCAATATGGAGCTGCGGGCAAAACCTAGTTTTGAAATAAATTTGTACAATTGTAGTACACGTTGGAACAAGCTAGTGGCTACGAACAGAGCAACAACATAAGAAGTTGACTCGAAACCCAATTCCACAGTTTGTAACTAACCTGTTTCAATGCTGTTAAACTTTGTATTCTAAGGTAAATGTTGAGGCTAACACACCGCAATCAGGATGAAATAGGATTATTGTTTATGCACACAAGTACATTGTAGCGTATCCTAAAACGACTTAGGATCGATTTAATGCATGACACCTAGTTGTCAACATTTTACTAACTTTAGTATAGAGATCTGCTGCAGTAACATCATACCTCTATATTTTTGTATTCCACATGTTGATTACGGAACGCGGAAATGTTGTTTTTCGAAAATTATACAAAAAAATTGCGTTAGATGTCCTACTTTATTAGTCTTTATTAATTTATTTACGAATTACGAATTTTTCAATTTTCGAGATACGACATTTTTGCTTTCTGCCGATGATATATACATATTATTTTGACGTCGAATTAATAATTCAATCCCAACAGGGGAGTAGCCATAGCATTTTTCTATATAAAACAGTCTGTTATTTATTGCTTCCAGGAAACCTACAAATTTTACACTTAGATACAAAATCAATCGCCTGTCATTACAAACTCAAACAAAATAATTAAAACAATGAATCATAATTTCACACACGTATTAATACATTTTGTGTCGAAACAGTGTTACGAAGGTCCATTTGGGCTTATACTGTGATATGGCTACTCTCTACCGTGTTTCTGTATGAAATCTAATAAATATAAATGACTATAAACAAATTTAAATCATTTGCATCAGAAATAGATAGATAATGATAATAATAACAAGATAGCAAGCGGTAAGGCCAACATTTATCTCATTAAACCATCTCTCAGAAAGGAATTGCCCCAATTCACTAGATAAATGGAAATTCTTAATTGAACCAGTTAACTAATTGAACTAATTATGACGAGACATTGGGATAAATAATGGATAAGGCCACTTCAATTTCCAATGCCAGATCCCAGTCAAGAGTTTTCTGTAATTATCTGTGTGTTCCTGATAATAAGGAACTGTTTTCATGTGCCTTGAATTTAAATTTGTAACACGGAAATTCATATCTGAGTAGATTGGTGTTTCATTTGATATAATTTTAAAACTATATGGATTTCATAATTTTAAAATATATTTTACTAGCTGACCCACGCAACTTTGTTTGCGTCACCTATTGCCCGTAGCGTGATAATTTCCCCCCGTTTCTGTAACATTCTTCATTGGTGCTCCGCTCCTGTAGGTCTTAGCGTGATGATATTTAGCCTATAGTCTTCCTCGATAAATGAACTATCTAGCTATGAAATATTTTTTAAATCAGATCAGTAGTTTCTGAGATTAGCCCGTTCAAATAAACAAACAACATCTTCAGCTTTATAATATTAGTTTAGATATTGAAAAAAATTATGATTGATGATGTATTTAATGATTATATTTTGAATCATTATGTCAAAGTAACTGTAAAAAAATAAGTTTTAAAACAATTTTACAAAATATTATATTTTAGACATAAGCTACAAAGTGTAAAGAATATATTTTATATGAAAAAAAACTTATCAGGATTAATTCTCTAGTAAAACTAGGTATAATAATTATCATTCAATGGTTTGTTGAAATAAATATAACACAAAATAATTCCAAAATGTTATAGTATAACATTATTGTTGAAATTAAATCGATCATTAATTTGTAGCTGAATTATTACAAACGTTATCTACCCAGCATGAGCAACTTCGTCCGGCGACTGTCCGGTATCCGGTCAAGCTGTGCCAATTTCCGGATACCAGCGCGGACCGATGATTGCGGGTTCTCAGATCCAATTCACATTTAGTTAGACTATATTCGTTAAATTTATCTGTATCGGTGTCTAATATCAGTTTTACACTGAAAAACTCCAAACGAATAATGTTATTAAACGATAAAAAATATGCAAATAAATAAAAGATGAGCAAAGTCCTTGCACCTGCCCAGTCTTAAAAAAAAACATCAAAATTCTCATCGTATTTACACATTCCACCGACACCAAAAATAAGCAGAAAGAAATTAGAAAAACAACGATAATAACTGTTCGTATTTTTTAAAATTAGTTCCCTTTTTAATGTATTGTTAAAGTCTTATCGCAAAACTCTTATCGCATGCATATTGCAAAGATGACATTTAAGATTGTATAGTTTTTCAAATTTTAATTAAATATTCTCATTGACAAAAGTTTTTCCAGAAAACATGACCTCGAACTTAACTCACCCCTAGAGAAAACTAAAGGCAAAGAAGCAAAACTACTTTCATTTGAAACACCAAACAATGGAAGAAATCGGAAAAGTTTTTCAATAGATACCGATTGTGAGAACTTTTATGTACTTCTGTAATGAATAAGATAATAATGAAAGAAGGTTCCGATTTTCAGATGGGCTCTTTTTGTTACCCTTGTTGATAACGACGTGTTGCTCACAAACTAATTAAGAGTGCGTTTCACAGTTCTCAACACAAATATATTTTATTCAACACAGATTTACAAATCCTAACTATATCCTGCTAATGAAAATGTATTTCATCATCAACAGTCTTTAATAGATCACTGCTGCATAAAGACATAATTTTTTTTATGAAATATCGTGCAAACGAGTAGACGTACCTCCTGATGGTAAGCGACTACCGCCGCTAATTTACACCCGCAACACCAGAGGCGTCACAAGTGCGTCGCCGGCCTTTGGGGAGTAGGGAGGAGGATGGGGGGAGGGGTTAGGGTATGGGCCTCCAGTATCCTCACTTACCCGGTGAAACATAGCGCAGGCGCTGTTTCACACCAGTTTTCTGTGAGGCCGTAGTATAACTCCGGTCGAACCAGCCCATTCATGCCAAAACGTGGCTCTCCCACGGTAATCTCCTTAGAAAGGCGGTTTCGTTCTCTCTGTCTGGTT
Organism: Spilosoma lubricipeda; assembly: GCA_905220595.1. Lineage (NCBI taxonomy): Eukaryota > Metazoa > Arthropoda > Insecta > Lepidoptera > Erebidae > Spilosoma > Spilosoma lubricipeda. The sequence continues at coordinate 7,409,371 of HG992285.1, read as the reverse complement.
GGTTGGTTATTTGTTGGTATTGAATTTATGTAAAGTTTGCTGTATCAAAGTATAAGCTTTCTGCGATGCTGTGGTCTTGCGTAGTTTACTCCCATCCACGAGATGAATGTGGTGATTAAAGTATATTCTTAAATCGTTACCACGCGAACCTTTAAAAATATTATACATATTGTAGGTTTTTTATAAATATGTACATAAAAATAATTTACGAGTTCATGTTTATTAAGATCTCAAGAGGTTACATAAGGAACATTTCATTACACGTGTAATATTTGATCATCAATCAGCTTAGCAAATTTCAAAGGTTCCTTTTCATTAAGTCAAGCTAAAATTAATTGACAATAATTAATGAATTAATTCAACTTCGATAATATACCACAATTTCAAATCACTCTGTAATCAAGAAAGGAAACATTCAAACTAAATTGGAATAGTTAGCTGGAGCTGTTCTAGGAGTAAGTAATTTACTAACTGAAGGAGTTAACCATGTTAATGAAAATTGCTTCCGATAAGATCTGGTGCCTTGAGTTATTGAATATGAGGTCTATGATGCGGGTATAAGATATGAAGGACAAGGAATATGTTATGAGGAATATTTGGCAGATGAAATTATATTTTAAAGAGTATTTCAAGCTTGGTACTGAATATTGTAACGGGGTATTCATAGCTTTGAGTTTTGCAGTTTTATATTAGTTCATGATACTTGTAATATAGTTTAACTAAACTTCAAGTTATTATAATTAGCCTGGTTTAATCTTTGACTTACTCATTTTTGTTATTAGAAAAAGATAAATACACTTGTCTATTATAAAAAAACGGCCAAGTGCGAGTCGGACTCGCGCACCAACGGTTCCGTATAAACCTGTAAAATGAATTTCAATTTAATACCTCTACACGTTCATGAGGAAAGAGGTAGTAAGTTTTTTTTAATATATATTGTTACTATATGATGTAACTACAAATTTATGCTTTTTGCAGTTTTTTCTTTATCTGTGCTATAAGACGTTACTTTGTACCAAATTTCAAAATTCTGAGTCCACATGAAGTACCCTGTAGGTTTGATTCCCTTGCGAGTGTGGAAAATTTGCAGCATAAACGGCTGTCTTTTGATTACGTTTGTGATGGTGCCTCTGTGAACCTTAGCCCATCCTTGCCTGAGTAAAGTAAATAATTGTCTATCGAACACGGTGTTTATTTAAAAATGCCACCAGCAACCCCCACGTGGAGGTTGGGGCCGCACCCCTCCGCCGTGCATGCCCTGTGGAATCCGGCTCCAGACTCGAGATTCCTCCACCAGCTTTAAAGGCCTCACGCGGATCAAAGAGAAAGATTACGGTCAATTAGACACATCACAATTAATTCATGCTGATCATTCAATCTCTTTCAGTGTGCACTCAAGATTCAGGCGGATTAATGTTCTTTTATCAAGGAGTTCTATCCCGCGATAACAAAATCAAACTCCATTGCCGCCTGCGGTAGTCGCATTACCGTTATGCTACGCGGGCCTTCCCGGTTTGGAACTCGAATCCAAATTCTCCTGCCCGACGCGACGACAATCAAGCTTAACCTTGCCCATAGAACCTCCATGTAGCCGACCATTAAAACTCCCTGCACTAAAATACACTCCCACAAGCCCAAAGACACCAACCTCAGTATAAGGCACCATATTGACAGATCACCGAAGTACAATCGTGTAGCAGAACTAAACGATGATCAGACGCCGAGCTCCACCCGACCGTACCTCGCTTTCACCTCACTATGAACTCTACACTGAGGCCTACTCATACATCTCAAAACATGGTACCTGTAGAATCAATCGTGATGCCTAGTAATTGAATAACTGAGCGAATACATCTACATTTACATTTCTAACAATTACTACGATACTCAGACCGGGATACAACTATATATTAAAATAATGAGCTCTTTATCCTACGAGTTATATTAGAGGACAACGACTCACCTGGTTTCCTTCAACGTTATATATCTTTAACTTACTCAAAGTGAACGCCTCGCACTCTGGTACGCGCCTAGTTTCAACCGATCTCTTCGCTGGCTCCAGACTAACTGCCCTCTCTGCTTGTTCAAAGCCAAGTCCCTCTCCTCAACTCAGTAACTCTCCACGACACCGTACCCGAAAGCGCAGGTAATCCCTACTCTCTTGTCTTATAACTTTCAAACTTTGATTTTTATGACTAACAGATGTGAAGGGTCTCAAGACCGTCCGTATTAACAAAAAGTGCAATAAGTGTTCAAACTACTTATCAGGGTCGCCGCGTTTTTTATTAGAAAGCCCTTTGGACAATCGTACGTGAGAACTTTGCGTTTTTCATTAATATTAAGATTTTAACATGTCGGACAATATTATTAAAGTTTAATTACGTGACTTTTAGAGGTACCATCTCATTCCCCCCCCTGAAATGCAGACGCGAAGACTATTTCTAAGCGTATGGGATTTCACTTATCTTTAAGTTGTAACCAGTGACTGGACTAGCTCTCTGTCTAAATTACTTTCAAAACTTATCAAATCGCATGAGTTGATATATTATAGTCGTATAAGTGTATGGTACTTTACACATTTGAGAATCGGTTTAGCAGTCACGCTCCAGGCTCTCCTTCACAACCTTCAAACCCGATAATGTCAGGATTCTTTCCAAGCAAGTTTTGGTTCTCCAGAACTAACTGCTGTATTGGAATATTTCAGTCATATGTTTTAGTAGTATGGTTCCACTATTGCGTGGTAGTAGCATGGGATGATAGGCATGATATTGTAGCACTTGGATACGTTTTACACACCACCTTCAAAAGGTAAGTTTTATTTGATGAGGTTCGTACGATTTGACTCGTTATTTTATTCATGGCTTAGAATATGATAGTTGATCCAACTGTGTTGTCTCTTATAACTGGTACAATCAAGTTAGTCCCATTGGCTTGTTCACATACCTTATCGATTCTCATTCGAGATCCACTTCTTGTGGCTTGTTCCTATAAGATCAACTCGAATTCTTATTAGGTAGCTGACAACCGTTGTTTAGCGAATATGTTTGGTTGATTCTAATACGACCTGTTGATTTTGTACCAGACAGGTAACTGATAAAAGTGATTTCGCAACTGTGCCTGCTTTATTTCAATATGACCTGTCAATTTTTTTTTCCAGACAATGTTACTGATAAAAGTTATTTAGCAAATGTGCTTGGTTTAGACCAATACGGTCTGTTGATTTATACCGGATAACGTAACTGGTAAAGGTTATTTAGCAAGTGTGCTTAGTCTATCTGAATACGACCTGTTAATTTTATAAGGTGTCTGATAACCATTGCTTAACAAACGCGCTTGTATATCTTAATACGGCCTGTTTATCAGATGCTATTTGTATAATGCTACCTTTAAGGTGCGTACTGTTTGTATACCTGATCATTAATTGTATTGTAAAGACGTTCCTTAAGTATCTCCACCCCTCGTTTTGCCTTATTACATTTTTACACTTCCTCCATAACTCCATTAGATGCATTACAATTGCAATATATAATAAATTATACATTATTAATTAGGATTGTACATTGTAAACTCTGGTGTACCAATAAAGTATTATCTACCTATCTAACTATCATTATTATTTTGCTGCCCTTCGTCTTCCAACATCAATTCATGCGAAGTTTACATACCTCGGACTTGCAATCGTTAACTAAGATTACCAGATATAATTAGCGTGCACGCTCTTTCGCGCAAACTATCGCTTTAGCAGTACATTCTTCATTTCACCGTCGAGCTCCCCAACCTCCAAAGTCGCTCTGCCGCTGTTCAGGTCTCACTGTAGCTCTGCTTTCCTGCGGTGCACCTTTGCTTGCGAACTAACCCGCAGTCACAAACGTCAGCAGCTCTCGACGAGTTGATTGTATTACACAATATCCCCCTTGGCTGGAACATGATGATACCACAGCAGAGAATTTGTTTCGAATGGTATGACATTCACGATATTATCTCGCAATATCAACACAGAATGTTTCATTTGAATACACACAATATATGTCTGTATTCTTCAAGATTTAGAATTGATATTTAAACTATTATTTCAACAACAGACCATTCACCAGCATCTTCGTCTAATATCAATTTTTAAATAATGCTTCCATCAACCACGTTATTGTACGCACTCGTGTGTACTTTAACACAACAACAGTTATATCACCAGCATTTACGTCTAATGTAATTTATTTTTTAATAATGCTTCCATCAACACATTATTATACACTTTAGCGTGTACTTTTACACATCTAATCTGTAAAGAGTTCTTTGTTTAATTTGCTATCAACAATATCTCCATCACTCACGTCTCTGAATGTTTATGAGTATATTTATACCCCTTTACATCAGTAAACCAATATATGTCTAGCTTTACTTCCCAAAAGTGTTCATCATCCCATCATCTGTATGCACATGTGCAACTTTCGTAATTAGACAACCGTCAATCTAACTTTTACTTTACTATATAAACACCCTTCGCTTCATCTACATATATTCAGGCATTTAGTATCTAAATCTTACTTAGCCTTGAATTTATTTAATCATGGTATTCAATTAATGGATCCCGTTACTATCTAGTCTGTATCAGACTCTTAAGGTAAGTTAATCTTTACTAGTTCCTGAGATCGTTATCCCTACGAACTCTTAGTCATTTATCTAATATCGTAACGTGCAAAAGTCTAACTCGTAGGTCTGCACTAACTGAAGTTACATTAGCTTTCGATCAGATTAACTCCTCTAATCGTAATATACTTTGCATGTAATACTCGCCTCAGCTATTAGGTTGTGTCTCTTAATCAAAAGATTCTAAGATTCTAAGATTTACTTACTTAAGTGGTGTGTTACCTACAACCACACAAGTAACTTCTATGTCTGTTTTGTCTACAATCGACAACTATCAGTACGTGTACGACGTTAACCAATGTTATATTTGTTAAAACATGATTTGTATAGCTAACATATGAACTAATCTTAAAGATGTCAACCTGACGGTGACTCAACTGTCATCTAAAAATTGATCTAACAACTTTAACCAATTATATGTTTATTTCGAACATTAAAATGTTACCTCACGTGTTAATGTGTGTTATAACTTAAATTATTAACTGTAAGGACATCCTTACTAGTTCATTACATGAATCAGCTCGGGGATTGAACCCAATAAGCTACTACGTTATGTGATCCTCCGTATTCTTTCTTTGTTACTCATCGCTTAATGCACGCCCGAACATCAAACTTCATCCCCATCTTACATTATTATACTTAATCACAAATCTTAATCTAGATTTACTATTATATAAAAGACCCTCGCTCATCAGACTAACATTCAACTCTTGTAATCGGTAATCGAAGCCGCACAATACTTACAAACGTAAGCATCATAAAGCTACACTATCCAGTCCAGGGATTGAACCCGGCAGATTTTTTCCGTTTATAGTTGTTGCGTAAATTACAACCTATGCTTAAACATCTGGCATTATAGAAAACTGTTATCGACAGCCCTTTTTTTCTCAATGCATTTTGTTCTAGCGTCCTTTGTCCCCAGCGTCAATGGGCATCTCTTTGTCTATCAAAAGAAATTTTGTTACTTTTTCGCTTTCATTTTTTTTTTTTTTGCTTAGACACTAATTTAACGTTGGGACAAGTAATATTTTATTCTTTCACTGCATCCTTCCGGTACATAGCTAAACGTATCTATTGTTTTCTGTTACAAAACAATTGTACACTATCATTTTACGATTTGTTTGTATCGTATCTCATTACTCGTGATAACTTATATTTATTCAAAGTACATATAGTATCATCATCATCATCGTCATCTTAACAGGACCAGTGTCTATTATACAAAATGATTTTAGTTAAAATCTAAATATAACGACTATACAAAGTTATAAGACCGTTTTACTATAACGACCACATAAAGTTAAACCGTTTTATTAAAACGTGTAATAGTGTTCATTTCGGAATCGAACCCTGCTATAAGATGTTTTATTATAACTTGCAATAGCGTTTTAATTGAGAACCGAACTCAACTCACCACTAAATTATTATATATATTTATACTATAAAATTATTATGTATACTGTCCCCCCCATACAAGGTTTTAATAAAACACTCGTTGCGCTCGCTACTTCGTACACGTGACATTTGATTAACAAGTTATTTTTTAATTTTTCACCGTTTAAACCTTCTCTGGACTACGACACCTATTTCAAAATCAAACTCAGCTAAATCGGCCCCGCCGTCCTCGAGTTTTAGCGAGACAAACGAACAGCAATCGATTTTTTATATTTTAGATTTGTTATCCCCCCCCCCCCATATAAAGTGACGTTGATCTGCCTGAGATCTCACACGATAAATGAAACTAAACGCGACGTGCTACGTGATTGCTCCCGCATAAAATAAGTTTTGCTATGGCATCTTTAGAAACAATTATATTGTAAACTCTTCCTTAGCTTAACAAGATAGCAACTTGAATAGCCAGTAGACGCGAGTATACTAAGTGTTACTCCTGGTTGCTTGTTAACTCTAGGTTTCTTTTCTAATATCTCCCACATTAAGAAAATACATACAAACACAAAGAACACCCAGACTCAGAGCAACAATTTGTGGATCACACAAAGTATTGTCCCATGTGGGATTTGAACCCACAACAATTGGCGCAGTAATCAATCGTGCAGTGAAGCACGGTGCAGTTAAACATAGCATGTCTGTTCAAGAGTTAAACTCAATCATGTATATAACTACAAAACAGAATCTGGGTTCCGAGTACATACAGGCACACACATATAAAATGTGCATTTGCCTACTGTTCATTTAACATACAAAGTACCTATGTATATTTGGGCATCGAACCCAATAACACACATGAAATTGTAAATGAAACTACACGGAACATTTGACACTATATCGAACAATGTATAGCGAAACTTTTACATTACATAAATCACATAGTGATTAATACTTGCACACATAAAATAAAATTAAAGTGAACACTCACCAATTTGTCGTCACTTGTAGTCACCCCCCATAATCTGTATCTCCATAAGAGTCTCCTTTTGCAGCCCATATATCTAACTATTATCCTAAAACTTAGAGATTGAGTATTAAATCTAGCTAAAATCAGCCCACACGTGTTGTATTATTTGTGACGCGGTTTAGCACAGTTAATAATTTTAACATAAAGTAGCTTGTTATAATATAATAAAGTTAATTAATTCAATATAACAAACTCAGTGGTTAACAGTACAGATATAAATGTATATAAATTGTATGAAATATTGTATCTGTATAATATTGTATACTTAAATATTAATATATCAACTTAAGTTGTGGCCAATGATATAAAATTTGTCTACGTTGTGTTGTGTTATAGTAACCCTTTTAAGTCCATCCTCGTTGTACTGACGTAAAAATTACGGCTCAATACATTTAATGACGAGGATCCTGGTCACGGCACCATATGTGATGGTGCCTCTGTGAACCTTAGCCCATCCTTGCCTGAGTAAAGTAAATAATTGTCTATCGAACACGGTGTTTATTTAAAAATGCCACCAGCAACCCCCACGTGGAGGTTGGGGCCGCACCCCTCCGCCGTGCATGCCCTGTGGAATCCGGCTCCAGACTCGAGATTCCTCCACCAGCTTTAAAGGCCTCACGCGGATCAAAGAGAAAGATTACGGTCAATTAGACACATCACAATTAATTCATGCTGATCATTCAATCTCTTTCAGTGTGCACTCAAGATTCAGGCGGATTAATGTTCTTTTATCAAGGAGTTCTATCCCGCGATAACAAAATCAAACTCCATTGCCGCCTGCGGTAGTCGCATTACCGTTATGCTACGCGGGCCTTCCCGGTTTGGAACTCGAATCCAAATTCTCCTGCCCGACGCGACGACAATCAAGCTTAACCTTGCCCATAGAACCTCCATGTAGCCGACCATTAAAACTCCCTGCACTAAAATACACTCCCACAAGCCCAAAGACACCAACCTCAGTATAAGGCACCATATTGACAGATCACCGAAGTACAATCGTGTAGCAGAACTAAACGATGATCAGACGCCGAGCTCCACCCGACCGTACCTCGCTTTCACCTCACTATGAACTCTACACTGAGGCCTACTCATACATCTCAAAACATGGTACCTGTAGAATCAATCGTGATGCCTAGTAATTGAATAACTGAGCGAATACATCTACATTTACATTTCTAACAATTACTACGATACTCAGACCGGGATACAACTATATATTAAAATAATGAGCTCTTTATCCTACGAGTTATATTAGAGGACAACGACTCACCTGGTTTCCTTCAACGTTATATATCTTTAACTTACTCAAAGTGAACGCCTCGCACTCTGGTACGCGCCTAGTTTCAACCGATCTCTTCGCTGGCTCCAGACTAACTGCCCTCTCTGCTTGTTCAAAGCCAAGTCCCTCTCCTCAACTCAGTAACTCTCCACGACACCGTACCCGAAAGCGCAGGTAATCCCTACTCTCTTGTCTTATAACTTAAAACTTTGATTTTTATGACTAACAGATGTGAAGGGTCTCAAGACCGTCCGTATTAACAAAAAGTGCAATAAGTGTTCAAACTACTTATCAGGGTCGCCGCGTTTTTTATTAGAAAGCCCTTTGGACAATCGTACGTGAGAACTTTGCGTTTTTCATTAATATTAAGATTTTAACATGTCGGACAATATTATTAAAGTTTAATTACGTGACTTTTAGAGGTACCATCTCACGTTGGATTAAAAGTTTAATTTTCTTACAACTTCAAGGGCAAGTAGACCTGAGTATTTGATATGAATTTCAACTTGATACGCATTCCTGAGAAAAAGAGTATTGATTTGTATTATTGACAGACGGACAACAAAGTGATCCTACTTGGATCTACTACTTTCAAGGTAGTAGAGCCACAGTGATTTCAGCACGAACGGGGTGGCTCGACTGGGGCGGAAAACCTCGCACAGAAAATCAACGTAAAATAACAGCGATCATGCTGTCGTGTATCGTTGGTGAGTGCGAGACCGGAGGCCCAATGATGCAGAAGCATGCCCGCCATGGTGAGGGTCACCATTCTGCATTGTTGCATTGTCTGCATTCGCAGTTTGGTGACCACCACTCTTGGATTCTGCTTATGCTTTCCATCAGGCAGTAGTGTCATTTTGGCAGGGAAAAAACACCTATAAGGGTTTGTTTTTTTCCTTAGTTGAGGTACGGAACCCTAAAAGTTACCTCAGATATCTCACTCATGGCTAATCTCATTCCAAATGCAATATATATATACTAGCTGTCCCGGCAAACGTCGTTTTGCCATAACTACTAATAAATTAAAAATTAATTTAAAAAACATTGTCCAGCGGACAAAATTCTGAATCTAAACCATTCCCAGATCCCCTTGAACACACACAAAAAATTTCATCAAAATCGGTCCAGTCGTTTGAGAGTAGTTCAGTGACATACACACTCACAGAAGAATTATATATGTAAAGATATAAATGTATCCAAACTGCTAATAAACACACTTAAGTATTAAGGCTTAGCAGTCAAGGCCCTAACGCATATTTTTATAATGATTACATATGTCATATTTTACTATGATTTTACCGATCAAAGAAGTCAACGACAATTTCTACGAAGCTTTAGTTTTATAGTTTTACTTTAACGTTAAATATTGAAAAGTTTATTTTTGTAGAACTCGGACCGAAGTTAGCCACTCAGTTATAAAATTACTTTCGATAGTCTTAATTCAGTGTTTTCAGTCGATATTCTTAATAATTGTAAATTTATTTCACAGAATTTGCGATTTTTAGATAAATGGTAATTTTTTAAATATTTTGTCGGGGATTTAATAAAGCTATTATCACCTGTATAAATTTTACCTGAATACAATTTATACTAGTGTTTCTTACACATGTGTGATATCTAAGTCCTCGTATAATTCCTTAGATGTCTCAGGAGTACCTAACCACACGTGGGCGTATAATTATACATGTTTACCACAATCTATAATCAACAAGTTGTAACTTGGGAATCATTCCGCAATATATATTGTTAGATTTCCTCTTGAAACTGGAGACCTTAATTACATTTTCAGTACTAATTTGCGTTGAGGTGTATTTTATTTGTCACGGTTACAACTTCGCATTCCCTCTCTGGCCATTTTCATTTTCACATTACTTCTGGAAATTAAATCAGGTTAACTTTAAATTCAATTTCTACCTAATAATTGAGAATACAGAAAAACCTTAAATTGTAAAATATCGTCAGGTTAGCCACTACATCGTAGTAGGTGTGATTTCAAATCAACCAATGAAAAATCAGAGAGACAAACAAACAGACAGACGTATAAAAATTGCAAAAAAAATACTGTCTTCTGTAACTACCGTATATACTTTCAAGTGCATTTAGTAAAAACTTGTTTATTTAAAATTACAAACACACACTTAAATTTTATTTATTTATTTAGATATATAGATTTACTTGAAAAAAGAACATTTCTGAATGAGAAATGTAACAATATAATCTACTTTTTAGCATCAATGTTGTTTGTAAGCACCACGATCACCTACGCAATTAGTGCTTATGTAATTCAGCAACGATTTACTATTTAGGGTGTTCCCGCTTATGTATAATATCCATATAGATATCGGTATATTATAATTGTCAACCTTTCTAAGCAGAGGCATATGTCCAGGAGTGGACAAAAGTGGTTATGGTAATGATGAATCTATACTCCTCAGTCATTGCAAACTTTACTATATGCTTGCTTTTATTTAAATTCATTACCCGGACGACAGTTTGTACAGTTGAAGCATAAATTCCTAAACTTTTCAGGTGAATCCGTGTTTTATATTCAGTTCAGGTATTTTCCAGTTTCATAATGTTATGATGTTGTGCAGGTTGTGCGTGCATCCGCTTCACGTCGACGTATGGTAAAGAGCGCGGCACGTTCAGCAGCCCTGACTACCCACGCCCCTACCCATCGCACATCGACTGCCTTCTCTACACGTTTGTTGCGGCACCACACGAAATCGTCGAACTCGTGTTCACCGACTTTGAAATACACAAGGAACATGTCGAGTGAGTAATTTATGAACTCTTTTCTTGGTGATTTGTTTTATGAAAATGTATGTGGCCTTAATGATTAAATAAGTACCTAACGTGTTTAGATAATTACGTTCATGGCTTGAACGTGTCAAAGTTAGATTTTATGGCTTTTAGATTCTTCTGGCTTCATGGCCTTGATCGCAAATACAAACTCCTTATAAGATAAAACTTTGATTATGAATGTGCCTTATATGTTTAAAAAAGTGGTTAAAATAGTTGCCGAACAATACCTTTGACCCTTTAAATAAAAAAATAAGTACACTTCGGTAGATTTTGATCGCAGAGTTACTGGTAAGTAGCGAAATTTCCCTTTTTCACAGCTCCGCGCTATAGCAGACAAAAAACTCAAAAAATATACTTCTAAATAATCGACAATCATCTTAATACAAAACAACACACGAAACGGTCGAAGAACAAAGTCGGCAAAGTTTAATTCAACATGACTTGAAACTTCTCTGTTTAATAAGATGTTGTATGAAATTGGGTTACTTCCACAAAATAACCAACTTTAGGTACTTAAAGAATCATTAGGTCTATGTAAAACATGTTGAAAATTCCTACTGTTGATACCCAATATGAATATAAATCATGTTGTTCCAACCTAATTATAATTACATTTTGTAAGCATATTTCTTACCTCCGTAGTTTTTTAAGCTGCAGTTAACGTGATACTGTTTATCAACTCTAACTTAGCTAAAATAAGAGAATACGCAAGACGTGCTCCAACAACAGTTGTGGAACCCGATGTAGAGTTAAAGACCACATAAATGCAGTTCCGAAGTCCTAGCATTTATGCTATCTCTCCAATTTGATTCTTTACACACTTATGAGCAACATGCAAGCGTAATAATATTCATTATATCATCAACAATTAATTTCACGGTACTCAATTACTTGGAACATCTTAATTATTGCAGCAATAATTACAAATATTACTGGCTTAATGATCTGTGTGCACTAGTTAACGAGTTATCGTATCCATCAAATTTATGTGTAATATATCGGGAATATTTTTATGAAAATAATTTATGGCATTTAAACAGATATACCTAAGTATTTTTATCGAAAGGAAGCAGGTTTTATTAATAAAACAAGAAATATATTAACTTGTTCATTTCTTTATTAAAAAGGTATAAATTTGAAGCGGAGCTACCAAACGTTAGCTAGCTAGCTAGCTACCGAACTGATCCGAAATCATACTTTAATTACATTTACGGTTTGCTTGGTTTTTTCAATCCAGCCAGCTTGCTACAAAACTTAACGTAGTCGATCATGGTAGAGCCGTCGTCTTGTACCATCATTGGTGCCTCATCTAACGCGTAGTCTGCTTCTTTTGCCGTAAATTTGTCACCGTAAGTCATCAGGTCGTGTCGAATTCTGAAAATAAGATGAATAAACTTGTTCGTACTTGTTGTACTTTCTATTAAGATAAAGATAAATATGTGTTCACAATTTCCTTTCCTAAAAAAATATTGGAACAAAATTCACATTCTATATTCCACACCGTAGTAAACGAAATAAATTATTGTACGACAAAAAAGTAGTAATGAATAAAACGATATATCACAAAAGTAAAGGAAAGGAAAACAGATGATCATAACGAAATAAATGAATGACGGAAACGAAGCTTATGATTAAGAAACAAATACGAGTACGTACGGAATTTCTTTTTTATGAAATAGGCGGGCAAACGAGCAGACGTATTGCCACCGGAGGCATCACAAGTGCGTTGCTAGCCTTTCAAGAAGGAGTACACTAATGACGAAACGATCACCTAATTACAATGATTTCTCGAGTTTATTCATATAATTTTTACTTTATAACAATCGCAAAAGCTATTGCGTAATTAGTTCATGTTGATGTTTGCAAGACCTAAGAGTTTATAAGGGAGTTGGGTATTTTTGAAATTATATAAATAGACTTTGATTACTTTTTAGGTTATAAAAAACTACATATATATATATATACACGTGTTAATAATGTCTGAGTAAAAATTAAATACGGATTGATAACAAGTATGCGCCTATAAAATCCCTTCACATCATGACTAAAAGATACGAAGCTAGAAAGCTTGCCTAGCTTTCTAGCACTTTTTAGGTTATAAAAAACTACATATTTATATATATATACACGTGTTAATAATGTCTGAGTAAAAATTAAATACGGATTGATAACAAGTATGCGCCTATAAAATCCCTTCACATCATGACTAAAAGATACGAAGCTAGAAAGCTTGCCTAGCTTTCTAGCCTAATTCCCTATGCCAGAAAACTTTTATATTGTTCTACTTAATCCACACGAAAATTATAAATAGGAAAGTAGCTCTGTCTGTTTATCTGTCTATTATGTTTTCATGGTTTAACCACTTAATCAATTTGGACGAGTTTCCGTATGTAGAGGAGTTGAATCTTCGAGAAGAACATGACTGACATGAACTCCTTTTTGTCACAATAGTCAACATATACGCGGGTGCATCCGCGCGCAAAAGCTTGTAGTAAAATGTATATCATTATCAGTATTATAGTATAGATATACCCCATTTTAGTCGAAAAACAAGGCTTCTATCTACAATAGACGTATTTTCAAACAGTCAGAATAACTAATGAAAATAAAGCTACCACAATTTCTTTTCAGATTTTTATAATAATCACCAACAAATGAATATTTGCTTGTGTGATATTTATCTACGCCCATTGTTTATAAGATTGACAAAGGAGATACAACAAAGATAGATTTGAATAATAGAAGACGAAAAATAAATTATTTGTTGCCAGAGATAAACAACTCTTCCAGACACGGATTGAAATAACGCCTAAAGTATAAACACATATATACATTTATGTAACAGCGTGCCTTTTCAAATATCAAAGTTAAATGATCAATATTATGATGTACCTAATTTATTAATTGGGTTTAAATCTTCAGTTCTTACAAACTAAAAATTTTTTTGACATTGGAATGTTTAATTTGGGATACTGATTATTCTACAATTTCGAAACAACATACATAGCTAACAAAAAAGCGCATAAAAATTATCTAAGTTTTAGAACAGTTTTTAGCTCGCTCTAAAGATAGTAAACCCATAAAATATTGCTCTACGTTTAAATGTGACTAGCAATAAACCTTTTTCGAAGTCCCGAAGGTCACGGGAACGAAGCTGTGGGAAACAGCTAGTATGTAATAAATTTTGTTTCAGCGTTTCATATTATCTTCTTATTGATCACGAAATAAAAGGAAACTTTCGGTATAAAATGGGACGTGAAAAGGTTACAACTTTTTAATATTTCAGAAACAAAACAGTCGAGGTCTGTACATAGAATATCTTCTATTGACATTGACTGTTTTATTTTAAATTGGTTTTTGAGTTTCATTAATATCTTAAACAAAAAGTAATGATGGGAGTGTTTATTAAAGTAACAGAACGCCAAACAAAACTGTCTGTTTCTGTGTATTTCTGCACGCTAATCTTAGAACTAGCTTAACTGATTTGGGTTTTTCTTTTATAGATTAATAAACGTTTTTTTACAGTCATTGTTTGTTTTATTCCAATCAGATGGTAAATAAAAAAAATCGGTTTAAAGAATCACTGCAAATACCGATATATACGCGAGTGGAGCCGCTGGCAAAAGCTAGTAGGACTATATTTTTCGTTTTCATATTTTGTTTTAAATATTTACATCTTTATGATGTAAGAGCAAAGGAGCATACGGGAAGGAAAGAGGCTTCCGTCATTCATAGACGCATTACTACTCTTTAAGCTCAAATCTCAAATGCACATATTTCTTTAGGTATATACTTTCTTAGTCCATATACTTTTATCTTAAAGGTCAGAGAGTAGTGTTGATAAAATCTATTCATTTCAGTTTTTAAATTTTCATTCAATTGAAAAGTTTCAGTGCTACATCTAGTACCTTTATATAAGCAATCCATACTTAAATTATAAATGCGAAACTAACTCTGTCTATCTGTCCTGCTTTTACAGCCAAACCCCTGCACCGATTTCAATGAAATTTGGCATGGAGATACTTTGGTTATTGAGGAAAGACAAAAGCTACTCTTTGACTAACAAACACCACGATAAATCGATCTAGCTAGGATTCATTTTAAGAAAATTTACGAAAAAAATACCTAGCCAAGCTAAATCATAGAGGTACTGCACACTAAAAAGCAACAGAATTTTAATTATGTCATTACTTTTTAAGCATTTCTAAGAAACATATTGCACTGTTCTGAGGATTACAATGTGTATGAACCCATAATTTTATGTTACGATTCTCATACGATGTACAAATGTTTTCCGTATACGTTTCCTCGTCAAAATATTCTTCCTTAGAATTATACAAAAGCTTATTCAGGGGCTGTCGTAAAACACAGATTGCACTGAGAATTTTAATAAACTTTCGTGGTGTTCCCTCTTAAATATATATCTTTTTGAATAAACTAACGCACATATTAAATAATTTATCTGTTACATTATGAAGGAGCTTATTTAATTATTACTAAGGATCAGTTTTATTTAATTGAAATTCCTATAGAAGTTCTTTATAAAGGGCTTAAATAGAACTACGTTTATGACACCCTCTCTCACAACTTAAATAAGTAAGTGTTATATGTAGTGCGTTCTGTATTACTGAAGAATCATTTTTAGAATCGTCAATTTTAAAACCCGTCTAAACCTCCACTTTTGTTCAGCAGTGGTCATATAGATGATGATGGCTTGATTTAACTCTATTATACGGAGCGACTCCTGTTATACCTCCACAACCTAAGTACTAAGCGACATCAAAGTTCTGCAGAGTTACTGTTTTTTTAATAAGTAACAAATACATGTTAAAATACGTATTTTGTAATATCTTATTGAAAGAAAATATGTTAGTGTCAAAATTTGAATTTAAACCATTTTTAAAGTCTTCAGAGTTGACTCAATTTAGAAACGTGAAAACTTCAAAAAGGAAATATCTTATTTGGTTGGTTGCCTTTATTTAAAACACCCTTGTGTGTCAGGTGAATAAGGTAACCCCTATCGCATTGTGTAAATACCCATCAGTGAACTATGGGACCAACACAATGGCGAACCTCTGTTCGCTTCAGTAACACGAAGTTAATCAAGTTACTTGGTTGGAAAGGATATGACTTATTAAATTGTTGACACGGTAAAAGATTTATAACTGACATCGTTGATAGATAAAAATGTTAGATGAATTTTTAAATGTGTGTGAATAAAAAATTGCTAGACAATCATTCGAATGAGTTTTTTTTTATCTTTAATTTTAAGAAACTTTTGAACAGAATTCATGTCATTTTATCTTGACCTAATCTTATAAATAGTTAAGAGTAACAAAATAAACATCATTTTAACAGAAATACTATCATCTACTGCTTTTTTAACCTATATATTCGTAAAAATATCACTATTATATCGGTCGAGTCAGTCTTGTACTCCACAAAAACTAACGTAACCTTCGAAGCAAGTAAAAATGTAGTTGCAATTTCAAGTCATCAATCAAAAGTAAAAACTAGTGATAATCCAAGTGAAATTTTAAAATTTTGTAATTAAAAATGTAAGATAAAAATTATTCACATCAATTAAATAATTTAATAATAATTTTATGTTCAGTATACAAAATAATCATTTAATCTCAACACAAAAGTCATGCAGACACTGAAACGGCCCCAGGGCCGGTTTAAATCACAGCTTGTCGGGCTACCCAAACCCTGAATACATCATACAAATATCTGAAAACGTAATTTAAATCTTGATTCGTTATATTTATGATTCTCTTGTGTAATGTAAAATTTAAACGGAACCATTTTATGGCCATTATGATATTATTGTGTTATCCAGTGGGAATAGATATAATTAAATGTCAATGTAAAGCTGAAAAATGTCGATGTTTACTTTTTTAAATTAAAATAACAATAATTTATACCTCATTCGTACTTATTTCCCTATTTAATTTATATTTAAATTGGCCTGAACGCCTTACGACATTATCCAAGGTTCGGTCAATTGTAATTAAATAATGCATTAAGTACAAGTGAGTTTACTTGGAACTTTTTCGCCTTAATCAAGTAATCAATCGCTTTAATCAGGTAATGAGGAAATTAATCTGTTTGGCTTTTTGTACCATTCTTCCATAGAAATTTTAACAGTATAAAATTTCATACTTCTCCGTTTGCATGATTTTCGTAAAAAAGGGTAAAGCTTTTGCTTCACATTTTATATAATAATTTCAGATAGTCAGACAGGACTGTCTAATCTAAAACTCGATAGAACCTTTATTATGTAAAACAAAATGTTGAAAGAATGCTCATATATTTTACTTAGATATCCTACTAATATTATAAATGCGAAAGTTTGTAAGGATGGATGGATGTTTGGATGTTTGTTACTCTTTCACGCAAAAACTACTGAACGGATTTGGATGAAACTTTACAGTAATATAGCTTATACATCAGAATAACACATAGGCTACTATTTGCCGCGATAACCGACATATACGCGGGCGGAGCCGCGGGCAACAACTAGTGTGTCCATAATTATATTATTTAAGAAATAAGTAATATTTTTGAATTAAATCTTGGGAAACCATTATAAGGTCTGCCATGCGGTAAGTGGTTGTCAATGCCTGCAAAATTTCTCGACACAAGATTTGTCACTTTTGGGCTTGCAATCCTCTCAATAAAATTCTTTAAATGTTTGCTTGCGAAAATATACCACTTTAGTTCAAGGAACATGAATCTAATATCCTGTAATACAGCAAATAACATGTTATTGTTAAAAATAAAATGCTTCTTTTAAGAAAAAAATAACTAAATATAATCAGGTATATCACGTAATTTATAAGTGACAATACTTTGTTATTTCTTTTACTTCATCCGTGCTCTTTTTTAAGTTTACAAAAATGTTTGAAAATATGCTTTGAATTATGAAAGTTTATTAAATGTAATTTGCCTCAGTATGGTACAAGTGAAAGAAGGTGTATTCAGAGTAGTTACTACTAATAAGAAATCCTAAATGCTTCGTTTGGGATACACGCACAATACGAACGTAGTATTATCTAAACGTTCAGAAAATAATTCTTACATTCTTATAGTCTGTACCTCTGCTATCTCATTACCATTCGATTATATTATGAACTAGCTGAACCCCGCGGTGTTACCCGCGGTTATTGTTGTACCGCGAGTAAAGCCGCGGGGCAAAGTTAGTCTAAAAGAAGTAGCCTAAGTTACTCCCTGGATCATCAGCTACCTGCCAGTGAAAGTCCCGTCAAAATCCGTCCAGCCGTTCCAGAGATTGCCCGGAACAAACAGACAGACAGACAGACAGACAAACAAATTTTTTTTAACTACATTTTTGGTATATACATCGTGTATACATACATATGCATTGATTAAAAAGCTGTTATTTTAATATTACAAACAGACACTCCAATTTTATTTATTTGTATAGATAAAGATGAGAAGTACATAGGCTGAGGCAGCCTTCTACTGAATACATATAGGTTATCAATTGTATCTATTTAATTTAAATGAGGAATTCAATATATATTTGACCAAACATTTCTCAAGAAAGTAAAATACAGCTAACACTTATTATCATTATTTCTAAGCAGCATTTAATTCATAGTTAATTTTCTTTGTTTATATTAAAACCATTATTTTATTCTCAATAGCATTATGTGATATTAACTAATGAACACATAATTATGAAAATAAAATTAAACCTACGCACAAATTTATTGCACATAAATGAAAGTTTACTACATACATGGAAATAACTGATAATTTTAAATCTCTGGAACGGCTGGACGGATTTTGACGGGACTTTCACTGGCAGGTAGCTGATGACCCAGGGAGTAACTTAGGCTACTTTTTTTGGATGAACTTTGTTCCACGGCTTTACTCGCGGTACAACAATAACCGCGGGTAACACCGCGGACTTCAGCAAGTTAATCATAAAGTTTTGAACTGAGTCATAAGTTCAGTTTTTAAATGTGTTTGCACAGCGTTTCCCCAACGTGTATTTTTGTGATTATTATTCTTTAATCTGGTTTCATATCGACGTAATAATATTTAAATCAAATCAAGAGGTTATTCTTAGAAAACTTTCTTAAGTTCTATCAAAACAACGGAACATCTTTGTTTTATCTGATTATTAACATGTAGAACATAACCTTGGTTCCCTTTTCTCACGAAAGTTACTTGAGAGAAGGAGAATGAACTTTTTACGAAGAAGAAGTCCATCTAACATTATTTTATAAAAAAATATTATATCATTAGGCCCATGATAATGATTAAAAAGTAACTGACATAGCTTACAATAATATAAAAGTGGCTACATAAAACTACTGGATTCTAGTATGCATTTCGATCTTTTAAAAAAATAAATGTTTTGAAGTAGTTGAACTAACACTGGCCCGTGAAATAAGACAAGACATTCAACACAATATCAAAATCCAATCTTTAAGCAGTATCCATTTTTTTATTAAAACTATACTGTTGTACTCGTAATTTGCATTTTGGATAAACCATTTTTTTTCTCAAGCCAATTAATCGAGAACGATGGGTGCAAAACTTAAGAAATAAATATCACACGCGAAACTTTTGTATTAAGTTTATTCTAAGCTTGGTTTTAGGTAAGCGTCATAACCGAGAACTGTGGTTCCAGTATTATAAGGGAGAAATATAATACACGCGTAGAGGAAACCAGTCACGACCAAAAATGTAGCTAACATTTCATTTTACCTTCATGAAATTGTATCGTAAAAGATATCAAGGAAGACTTAGATTTTTTTTTATGGAATAAGAGCAAACGAGCAGACTTATCGCCTGACGGTGAACGATTACCGCCGCCCATGGACACCCTCAACACCAGAGTCGTCACAAGTGCGTTGCCAGCCTTTGGGGGATGGGGAGAAGTATGGAGGAGGGGGTTGGGTTATGGGCCTCCGGTATCCTCGGTCCGGACGTGTTAATAACAGCAGTTCCCGGATCCCTCCCATCTCAGGCGCAGAGTGGCACACCGTGGGGTTTTAGTCGGTTCGATTCCGACACACCGCCCCGCCGCAAACCCCGGCGGGGTGACGGCCCGAGGGGGTTTCCACACGTTAAAAAAAAAAAAAAAACAAAAAAAAATGGGCCTCCGGTATCCTCACTCACTCGGTGAAACACAGCGCAAGGCAAGCACCGGTTTTCTGTGAGGCCGTGGTATCATTACGGTCAAGCCGGCCCATTCATGCCGAAGTGTGGCTCTCCCACGGTGTTATTAAAAAAAACATTAAACTTTAAAGGTTAAGAGATTTATGTTTACATTACGTATTTGCCACCTTTATGATACATTTATAAATAGTAACTGACTCCTATTGCTAGCTCATTATAAAATAAAAGGGCATGATATTGTATAAAACAGAAAATTGACGAGGATAATGTGTCTATTTTCATCATTTTTAGGTTACAAAGAATTCCAATAGTCCCTAGTAAAATAGAAAAAAACTTAGAATTAATCGGGAAGTCAACTTTTGGCTGTACGCTTTAGACCTCTAGTTATTTTAACAAAGGGTGAAAAAAAAGATTTATTTTCGATAGATACTGTGAGACATAAAGTTATAATATTTAAATTATATAAGGTTACTTGATGGTTCTTTAATAACGACATGGAAGTATTTTTGTGTTTATATTTAATTTTTTTTAAATTTATATATAAATAGACTGTTTATTGAAACAAGATAGAAGTCTTATACTAGAAGATAAATAAGGTCATCATTTGTTTAAATGTACAATGAAGTTGTCTAGTGAGATAAGGTGGTAGTTCATAAAACTAAGGCGTAATGAAAATGCTATTATACAAAATACTTGCTTTTGCCCGCGGCTCTACCCGGGAATATGTCGATTATCGCGGAAAAGGCTAGCCTACGTCCTTCCTCGAGAATCAAAACATCTTCATCCCAAATTTCATTGAAATCGATGCAGTGGTTTAGCCGTTTAAGTGTAACGGACAGATAAAGAAAGTTACTGTTGAATTTATAGTTTATTAGTATATAATAAATTATTATACTATCGATCACCTAAAGTGTAATACTTATAAACTATCGGAAATTAATTCAGGGGTATTCCTCTTAATTAAGAGGTTAATTTACACATAACACCGTAGATCGACGTGAACGATAAAACCGCATATTGTCATACCAAATATAGATCTTCATCTATGTCTGTATACAATTTTTATTTTAGTGGTGTGCTACACTTACAACCTAGTAATTTAGAGACAGACTTTGTGCTGAGAATTAATTACAAACTACAGTTTCCCATAATTATTTATTTCTGTCATTATAATGTTTACTATGAAATATTTATTAAGAGGGTATTAAGTACTTTATGAATACAATACCAAATATGACATATCCAGCCCCTGAGTCTCAACAGTTTTGACACTGCTACGTCGTCTTATCTTATTTATCTTCTCAGTCATTGTTTGCAAAACAAATCTTCAGACTAACACGGTGTCTATTGTATCCAGACTAAAGCCTATTCAAGAACATATGTAAGCATAAGACAGACCGATACGAATAAACTACTACGTCAATAAGTGAATACGAGATGGAGGATAGTTTAATTAATATATATGTATATACTACATATGTATGTATGTAGACACACCAGTTTAAGTTTCAAGTCGAACTTTATTAGCGGGCTTAATACACTGGGGATTACACAAGTTAGACCATTCTCATAGTTACTAAGTTATTAGTTGCGCGATGATGTAAATTCATTATTGGGTGGTTCACATAAATATTCTGAATAGCATGCAACTTCAAGATTTATGTTTAATGAAATTTCTGAGTGTACAGAGTTCTCCTAAGTTCAGCCATAAATTTTCATTTTAAGACGGAAGCTTTAATATTATCTAGTAACTAATTATTTTATAGGTATTTAGGTGTTTAAACTATGATCTAAAACAGGGACCAATATTTTCATAAACTTTAAAAAGCAAAGTCATTAAAAGCCAATATTAAACTGAGTAAGTATGCTATGGTTTATAGCAACTAAGAGGTTAGATAGATAGAAAGGGTGAGGTAGGAACACTCGAAATGTATTATTTGTAGATAGCACGGTTTTACACCCTGTTTTACGGATACCTAAGGCGGTGTGCTGTTTTAGTTGTTTCAAATCAAAGATATCTAGAGTATCTGTATGGGTTTATTGTAAAAGGGACTGTAAAGACAAAACTAAACGAAATAGAAAAGGAAGATTAAGATACAGATACAGAACTCTTTTTTTTTTATTAAACAGACAAATAAACCTACGGATCACTTCAATATAGCGGATTACCGCTTTTATATGCTCCCTACAGCTTTAGTTAGGTGTTCGGTTTCAAAATTGTTTAAAACAATTATTCTGTAGAGCTAGTAGTATAATTTGTTCGAGGCCGGCCCGTATGTGTACAAACCTAACTCTCCGACATCTGCTGTATTACTTCTATTCCACAAAGTAACTCAAATATAATAATTTGTCCTACGATTACCTTTCTTCCGCTATTAGTCCTTTCTTGTTTGCATCCTCCCAACGTGACAATGCTGCCAACAATGTTTCTTCTGAATCCAACTCAAGAGTCTTATACCCCAATAGGTTGACGAAGCCATCAAAATCC
Organism: Spilosoma lubricipeda; assembly: GCA_905220595.1. Lineage (NCBI taxonomy): Eukaryota > Metazoa > Arthropoda > Insecta > Lepidoptera > Erebidae > Spilosoma > Spilosoma lubricipeda. The sequence continues at coordinate 7,386,577 of HG992285.1, read as the reverse complement.
AAAGGATTTGGAGCCTAAAAAAATAAAAAAAATATAATTTCAATTTCAATCGTTAAAAAGTATAGTAATTTGAAAAGGGAATTATAAGATTTGAATTGGAGCTCCATAACGTACTTGACAAAAGCTATGTAATTGCATTTGAAATTTAGAACTTCACATAATCGTTAAAGGTAGTCTAGTCAGACTATTTATTGCTTTAATTATTGTAGTCAAGCCAAGGACAGTATTAACTGGTAAGTTTTATTCCCGTTCTTAAAGGATATAATTCCTACCTTATTAAAACTGGTTGTAGACATTTTGAATAACATGAAAAGAATTGGTATTACCTAATTTTAATATGCTTTTATCCGATTGTACCTCAGTTAAAATAAATTGGATTACCTTATCTGATTTTCAGCTAAAAGGATACTCGTATTTTAGATAAAATTAAAATTACGTAGTGGAATTTGTATCAGAAAAGATAAATATTTACTTCACAAAAAATATTTATAGGGTCTACTGCACAGTGTGAGTTTTTTATTTAAAAAGGAGGTGTTATATTCTTGTAGTCCGCCTATGAACTGCAGCGCTGCGGGAAGTTGACACGGGCTTACTAAAAGATGTTTTCTATAATTTTGGAAATATTAAGAAAAATAAATAAGGCGACACAAAGTTCGCCGGGTCAGCTAGTAGTTAATATAACTCGAGATTCTAGGACTGCATATTAAATTTAAACTGAATTAAAAAAAAGGTTTAAAGGTAAATCAATTGAAATAAGAGATTTAATTGACTAAATGTGAACTAAAACATTTAGAGTGATTTTTAATGTGAAACTGTAAGAATGAACACCAAAAGTATGTATTTAAAAAAAAAAATTTTTGGAAATTTTTACAAATAATAAAAAATACATATCATTGCAATCGCAATTGGAACATATTTTCAACTTCTTCTTAGGCCTCGGACGAAATCGGTAAACTAATTTCAATTACTGAGAAGGAATCTGGAAAGTAAGTTGCAAATAATCATGACGATGCTGGAAAGAATACAGAGTAATGCTGGTAAATCTCCAGACAATATCCTAGACATAAGAATTTAAATTTGATCCGTAAAACAGTCAGGGTAAATCCCTATGACCTCGTCTGCGCGGTGGATTGACATGGGCTTAGAGGCCTCTTTCGTCAGGGCCCACAAACTTCCCGAACAATACTTAAGTAGAATTAAAAGAAAAGCTAAGTTTGTATCTGTTTTAAGATGCTGCCGTCATAGAATAGACTTTGTTGTTTTATTCTTATTGGATGAATTATTTCAGTGTTTGTGTTTGAAATGTTTGCCTAAGTAAATTACCTTTAGTTTTCTTTTTGCCCCCTTATTTAGTCAGAGCCATTTTTTTATTTATTGAAGACAATTGTTTCGACAATTATTTGACACAAATTTAGCAATTGTTCATTTAACTTAGAATAAGAAAACCTATTGTACTGTGTAAGTAAGTTTGTCAATTATAGCCATTAGTATTTTCGATGTTATTTATTGAAATATATAGCCAATAGTATATAAAAAATTATTAATTTTATAAAGAACAATTTAATTAATTATCTACAACAGGAATTTCTTTTTTCTAAAACAAATTTACTTGGGGAACCAGGAGTCAAGTTTTATGATAATCGATTGGATAAAAATAGACACTCACTTTCTATTAGTTAAAAGTAACTCGTTTGTCCGCTCTATCATAAAGGCTTATTACAATCAATGTTGATAAAATTTTAAGAATAGAATTTACCTAAATATCGATCTTAATTTTATCACTAAAAGCTCAACGTAATGCTGCATAGTAGAATAAAGTTATATTTGGTTAACGTTGTATAAACTGTTATTGAATTCTGTGAGTGGTCTCTTTAACTACATTCTATATACTTTATACAAGAGACATTTACAACCTCAATTCATATAAATGTATATGTTTGTTATTTATCTTATATTTGGCAGGAGGACTAGAAGCTACATAATACAAGTGATTGTACTAACCTCTGCCAACATATTTCGTATCGCATTTTCATCAATATTATCACCCAAACTGACTAATGTAGCCCGAAGATCATTGTAGTTGATACATCCATCTCCATCCATATCAAAAAGTAGAAACGCCTGGAATATAAAATATATCTTACAATGTACTGTCAGAAAATAAACTGATAATTTGTACAGTGATTCTCAAAACAGCTCAAGATCTCAATCCCACGAAATACTAGGATAAAATTACTTTCTAGATGAGCTGCATATATGTGAAATTTCATCAAGTTACAAATTGGTAGGTTCATTTAAATTAAACTGTGATAAAAGTGGTACATTGATAAAATAGGTGATCTATAAAAGCTGGTGAGAAATAAATGTATTTTTGCACTTTTAAGGCAGCTGTTTAATATAAAAAGATTATAAGCTAAAAACGTTATTTTAATATTAATTACTAGTCACAGAAGAGTAGTATCGTTTTACAGAAATAACAGATTTTTTGTCGATTTTTAGTTTAGTTTCGTTGAGTGACGCAACAACAAAATTAGCTACATGTGACATAAAAACATCACAGCAACCAAAAAAATTAAACACTTTGAAATTCAATATATTAATAAAATAAATAGTAAATGAATAAAATATACCTCTTTCAATTCAAATATTTTATTATCATCCAACTCGGCCAAAACGTTAGCTGGTATACAAAGAGCTTCTCTAGCTCTCGACGCAGAGCGAGATCTCGATGGTTGTGGCACCGTTATCAAATCGTTTCCACTTTCCGTTATTATAGAACTGTTGGAAAATAAAATTGTAGCTAGAATTTTGAAATTGGATATTATTGGTTTCGGAAAAAGGATTATGAAGGAACAAAATATGCAAATCGTTTACATAAAGTATGAACTTGTTACTTTATTATAAGTTTTGACACACAATGACAATTTTGCTATATTTCTTTAGGTATTTTACTAGTTAGAAGTTACGTAATTAAATCACCGGAGTATTTGTAAAGACTGGTCAAATTTTGAATATAATTATGTAAGTAACTGTTTTTTTTTAATTGTTTTACTTGAAAGTATCACTAAACTTGAATAATAATAATATCTATGGTGAATTTTGTGCACGTAATTATATGCTTTAATTATAGGATATTAACAATCAGGATTATTAATACAAATATTTAAACACATTGTTAATTACTTTTTGGATATGATAATCAGTATAATCAAACTAGACCAAACAGAAAATCCAAACAAGTTATTTAAAGTCCATATTATATTTAAAACGTTATCCATCTTCAGATTCAATTCTCAAACTCAAACTCACTCTCCAGATGCAAGAGACTGAAGGAGACTTTCTTTGAATTTCTTTACTTCGTCCTTTCTGTCATCTGGTCCACTGCGGCGACGCTCTTCCTTTGATTTCTTCTAGACAAAGAAACGTAAAGTTTAAGTACTATTCTCCTATATTGTATAATATGTTAAAATATTATTTGTTTTATTAAAAATATTAAAGAAATTTATTTTCTTCTTTGTTTTTTTCTCTCATAGTTTGTCTCTCATGTTTGAGACAAATTAAGACGAACAGCACTCGAAATATTGACCTTTCCGTAACCATAAAAGCCTTAAATGTATTTTATTTAGGAAAAATATAAATAATGTTAATAATCGTCATAATCATCAGCCTATCACTTTCGTTTTAGGTTTAAGTAGTAGTATATCTCGTAAAAGACAAAAAGCGCTGACATTAAGAAAAATATAACTTTCATGGATTTTATTCAAGCTTCTTCCATTATTTTTCACAAATACAACTATAATACTTTAATTTGTGATAAGTTTGATGCTTTTGAAATATACGCACACAATTAGCTTACCAAAAATTTTGTTAACACTGAGTATACCTACATCAAAATAAAGTTTTAGATTTAACTACCATCAATAATATACGTTTTCTAATGTTCATAACGCTCACTCATTTTATTATTTAAAAAATGTTTATTCTGTAACTCATATCGTGAAAAGATAATGTAATAATATGTAATATGAGAAGCTCGAATTTAAAGCCTATCCATAATAAAAGCTTGGCTTAGTTTGGGACTAGATGGCTAGATGGTTGTGTATTAGATGTCCTAAATATATAAGGTAATTATTACATTATCCTAACTTCTTGTATCTAAAAGCTAATGCACCAACAAGCACATATGTGAAATTAGCAGCTATCTGAAACATACGAATGATAATGATGTAAACCTTTGCTTGATAAAGTCAACCATTTTCTATCATGATATAAAATATTCATTTTGTTCTCGAAATGACCGGAAAAGATAATACCGGTGAATTCACAAACTCTTGAATCAACTCTGAATTTTGAGAAGGGAAATTACTTACCTGTCAAAACTTTGCTCACAGTTAAATTTACAAGAGCTTTCGTCTCTTCTTAGAGTGTTATTAAAATCAAAAGCATTAAAATTTGAGTCTAAATAAAAAAAACTTACATTTTTTCCCGTACTATTAGAATCAACTTCTTCCATGATATTTAGAAAATACAAGGTTTTTAGCTTAGAACCGTGTTTCTCTTCACGACCGTGCAAACTAGAGTATGGATATTAACTACACTGACATTTCAAATTTACATTGCATTTTCCGTTAGTCAAGATAATTATTTATTTCTGGCGGATGCACGAAGAATCTAAGATTAGGGTATGATGTTTGCTTCAACTAATTAATCTTAAGATTAAAACGCGTAAAGCTTGAGAGGTCAATAAATAACTCATTATATTTCGTTCCTTGACATTTTTCACGAAAAAAAAACTACTCAAATGCGTATTGCACCACGCTCAATTTAGGGTTCCTTAGCATCTCTTGAAATCCTATTATCACACTAATCACATTATCATTATCGCACGTATGTTTGTTACTTCTTCACGCACAAACTACTGAACGGATTTGTACGAAACTTTACAGCAATATAGCTAATACATCAGAATAACATTTAGGCTACTATTTGCCGCGATAACCGACATAGACGCGGGCGGAGACGCGGGCAACAGCTAGTATTATATACTATCATCATTCAGTTCAGAGTTCGAGGAGGAAGAAGAGAATACTTAATTAAAAAAAAGTAATCACTTTAAGATAACCGATCTGAATATTGCTATTGTGTGAGTCGTTAACATTTTGGTAGAATGCTTCGAATCTTAACACTCACTTTATCTAGTAAATTAATTTATATATTATACCTTTGTCTTCAATAGTTTTAACATTTCTAAGAACATCTACACCTCAATTTTAATTACTAACGGCAACATTGTAGTTAGTATAATACTTTATCGTGCAAAGCATTAATATTAAATTTCGCGGTGTGCGGTATAACTAATCTTATCTTATCTTGTATGGTTATAAACATTGGCAGGAGTTCAAAAATGAGTGGAGCCTATTAATCTTAGTGATATGACCAGGATAGTCAATTAAATCATATTTTACGACCTAGTGGGAACAGTAATGATTTCAAAAATATATCAACATGTTACAAATAGTCTTGGGCAGATGTTATACGTTTGATGAGTCAAAATTTTATGCTAGTGGTAATGATATTATATTAAAAGTAGACCAAGACTCATACCGGTTAATTAATAACATTTCTAATAATATACGCGTAAACACACGCCTATACACAAATATCACGAAATAGAAATAAACATACCACCAAAAACATTTTCATGTAAAATGTTGCCAAGACGACTGCATATGGCTTACCCTGTGAAAAAGATATCAGATCTCAAGTAGAGCCAAGCTTCTGAATTTACACGCCCTAACTCTTCCAACCCTAACTTCACAACTCACTCAGCGAAGCCATACATTTTTACAGACATATCTGTGAAAATGTATAGCTTCGCCGTTTTGCTACTGTCGTCGAAAGCGAAACGAACGCCTTTCGTGTTTGCAAATTTCTAGTTTCTGAAGTAATGTGTCTGTAATCTTTTTCATAGGGTATTTCCATATGTAGTGGTCTTGGCAACATTTTACATGAAAATGTGTTTGGTAGGATTTCATTTATTTTTGTAACTTGCTTAAGGTAGTATTTTTAATTATTTTTTTTGTGGTATATTTCTTGTACACCTTTTTTCTTCTTTTGAAAAAGTATGTAAACAGAAATTAAACCTCCAGGATAAAAATTTGTGAAAGTTTCATATAAACTTCCATCTCTCAATTTTAGGGATTGGGGGGCAAAAGTAATAGATTTATGTTTTTTTTGTTTTTCATGTTTGTTCATCATTTTGATGATGTCTACTAAAAACCTTCCAAATATTTTTTTCTATTAACTATCCTGCTAGATTTTATTTAAGACTAGTAAAATATATAAAAAATAACCTAAAATGGTAACAAGAATACAAAAAAATAGCACCTAAAATATGCTTAAATCAGATAAATTTATTAATTATTCGTATTTGTAGTGATAAACTTTATGGATGACTTTATTTCGGAACAAGTGGATAGGGATTTTATTTTCTAGATTCTTGCAACCAGAAGTCTAAGTTCACATGAATTAAAAATCGTATTATTACGTAATGAACATATTGTCAAAAACTATAATAAATTGAAGACAATTAACAAAAAAATTAAACATAAAAGTGGCAACCAAAATTCGTTAAGACAGAATTTCAACCATAGATTGTGGAGAAATAAGTGCAATAAACTTAACATTTATCCAAATTCAGTCATGTTAGAAAATAACACTTCTACGAAAGGACGAAAGGCTCACTCAACCAAACCTTTACTTCGGTTTACGTGGACACATTCCCTTAATAATATTTGTAAAAATTATTTTGATTAAAACATCTCTCGACAATAAAGTGGCACCACTCCTTCTATTAAAATTTGAAGTACCTCATTTTATGACGAGAGTAAAGTTTTCGCTACCAGTGGCAAAACATAATTTATTTGTCTTCATGTCCAACTGTTCTTGCAGTTACAGTTTCTTTATTATCCTAATTTATTGAACGATAAAAATAATAATACTTTGCTATTGTTTATGAGCTAACAGTAACCATGGTGTGCAATACAATATTGTGTGCCGATATGTGCAATCGCAAATATCGGCAGTCTCAACTGTAGTGATAAAACGACCAACTAAAAAACCTGAGGAAATATTTGTCAGTAATGGGTAACTTATGAAGGCAGCAACGTATATGCAACTTCTGATTTGTGACTTATTATAGATTGTTCGGCGTTGCCCCTTACATTAAAATAAAAATATATTTTACCCTACTTCATTTGATTTAGGATAGATATTTATGTTTATTTACGTACAGATAATACTCTCAGATGACCTTTACCATTCATGAAATTAAACTGAATAAGGTAATAAGATAAAAGTAATAAGCATGTTGTTTAATTCCTGCAATAAAATTGATACGATAGTTTTAATATGGACTAACGTAAATCAACTCGTTCAAGGTAATTCGCATCTCGAACGGATGTAAGTGGCTTTTTAATCAACTACAAACGCAACGGTTTATGAGAGTTCAAATGAGATTTTTTAAGGGCTGCAAAAATTTTAAGCAAATGTTAAATTTTTACAATTTTTTTAAACACTGGAATATGACAACAATACCTAACAATACAATTAGATGAACGGTTTAAATTAAAAATATTAACTATGGTGATTTTTTTGGAATGAGTTGTGTTGTATCTAATATACCAAAAATTATACCGTCCAAAGTTCTCGAAATGAAATACAAAAACAGAGATATAAAATGTATGCATTTGGAAGCATACATATATGTTTGTCAGCAGGCTTTATACCATAGCAAAAACCTCTACCTAATTTGTGTGATGTGCGAAGGTATTATTGTTAAGAAAATTGTAATTTATCACAAGTTTGAAATTTTAGATACCTTTAAAAGGCTTTCCTAACCCATTAATGTATAAATATATAATATATAAAATATTTATATATATATATATATATATATATATAAATATTATAGTTGCATACTTATCATCAGAGACTACTTCGAGAAATAGTGGGTAGTATTAACATAGTGCAGTATCTAAATTATCGCACTACGCAATGTTAATAGAATAACTATTATTTTTATTTTATTTTTTGAATGCTTTAAAAATTGATTACATTTAAGTAACAACCCTAAGCTCGAAAGTAGTCTGGAATGGTAAGGAGTCGGGATTGCACTTAGGTTATTTCGAATGCCGCAATTTATTTTGGGGTTGTAGTAAGATAAGGGTTCTTGAAGTTTACCTTCTTTAGTACCAAAAAATTAAGTGATTTATATAGTTATTGTTGTATAGCGGGAATTATTTGTGGTAAAATTATTTATAAATTCCCCGACGTTTAAAACGACTTCAACACATTTATAATAATGACTTAATTTCGTTGTGGCATAAGATGATTTTATATAAAAAATCAAGGTCTTAATTCACTAATTCAATCATGGGCATAGAGCAAAACAGTAGGGAGTAGCCATCTACTCCCTACTGTTTTGCTCTATGCCCATGATTGAATTAGCGCAGGCGTTCCCCTCTGTCAAAGTATGAGCCCAAATGGGCTTGCGTATTACACTGTTACGACCATAGAGTTATTATAGATAAAGCAGGGGAGCCGGACCTCCAGCTGTCCCTCGGTAAGAGAGAGATAATCGCGGTACCTATCTGTCTCGCTGGCCGCTTCTGGTCCGCCGGCCTGTGTTGCTCTATGGTGATGTCTATACATGTAAATAAAATTGGAGTGTCTGTTTGTAATCCTAAAATTTTTTTGTGATTTGTATTTAACGTCTGGATCGATTTTAACGGGACTTTCACTAGCAGATAGCTGATGATCTAAGGAGTAACCCATGCTACTTTTTTTTAGACTAGCTCTAGCCCGTGGCGTTACCCGCGGTACAACAATAACCGCGGAAAATACCGCGGGAAATACCGCTTCAGGTTTCAGCTACTTATGAAATACAATTTTTCAAACTTCCTACATTGACGTAGATTGAGTTAATGCAAAAATTAATCAATCCCTCTTCATTATTTGCTTTCTTGACTTTTCCTACATTTTAGTATTTTCTTAATTTCTTTAATGACGATATACAAATGTTATTCTTTTTATTTATATTAATTATTACACATGAGAATAAACATAAAAATAATAATTATATTAATTGAATTACTACAAAAGAAATGTATTTATTTATTTTTATCTTTATGCATATTTTTACATCGGCAGACTTAATGCCAGTCAACCTTTAGGTGGTGTAAAAATATGTAAGGTACAAGGGTTGCATACGAAAATCAAACACGAGGCCATACTTGCGAAGACTGACAAAGAACCGAATGCAGTTGGGAAGAAGGTGGTCTAGCTTGTTGAAGAGATCTGCATTCAGCTCAAAATCACATAAATCGCCATAGTTAATTAATGGAAAGATCAAGGACTGAAAAACCATACATTTGATTTTAGGAGGCAAGATATTTTATTAATATGGTAAAAATAATATTAATGAAGAGACCATTAAAATGAAATACAATGTAAAATAATAGCTTCACGTGCTACAGACTAAAGCATACATATAAAAGTTCTCAATGTGTTTGGAACATATACATATATATTTATGTATATGTAAATATATATGTTCCAAAACACTAACGAAGTTCACTACATAAACTTATGTAAACCTCTTATTTGGGGTAGAGTAGGCGAGATGGATCATAGGGCATAATGCATTAGTGGAAGCTATAGAATAGTTCCCATGAAATGTGCGTATATTGAGTAAAAAAAATTGTATATTTCAAAGTAATATTTCAATGAAAACTAGAGATAAGTATTTTTTGTTGGGTATTAATTTTCAATAACCATAATTAGAATACAACTATCATTATGATTTAGAAAACAGTGATCAATAATCCGCTTTGACCTTTATATGCTAAATGCCAAATATAAAAGGATTTTTACCAAAACAAGTTCCCTGCATAGGTAAAGAAAATATAATTCACACTAATTTGGTATAAAATCAATTTAAAGTTGTAGTTATTATTTTATAGGCAACTTGTTGCTTGTTCTTACTATCTTTATATATAAGTGTTATACTATTGGTAAATATACCAACGCGCAGTTTGGTTGTATAAGATTATATAAGTGAAACAGTGATTTTGTATGGAACCGTTTACGATAGAAAAATAAATGAACCACTTTTGCCTACTCTCCCCTATACTTAATCTCTCTGAAAACATTTCTAGTTACGTAATGCTTTTAGTTCGACATCTTAACCCTACTATTTAGGCATATTCAGACAGAGGAATTGATGCCATTTAATCTTATGTGCTTAATGGATTATTTAGTACTCTATTCTGATACTTTGAATTAAGCCGTATTTTACGTTAATGCTTTCATGATATTAACGATGTGCCAATACTTAGAAGCTTTATATGGTAATTGCTACCAAGAACCTAAAATAAGTATAATTGTATGAGTTTTATTACCTACTAGTGAAATGACCCGTCCCGGCTTAACATGTATGTCTTTGAGATTCTCGGATTTCCTATACTATTCAGTAGAGGAAATCCATGTGTTTATGCATTTATTTCACATATAAATTACTCTATCCATTACTGAAAACTGTATAAAAATCCGTTAAACAGTTTAAAAGATCTAAGCAAACAGACAACGGAGGCGAATTTTGGAACACATTTTATGAAACAAAAATGTAATATATCATGCTTTTTTTCTGCCTTTTACAACTTTGCAAAACACCCAAAGGTTTGACTAGAAGAAAATATCTGTGACATTAAGTTCCTCTGATGAAATCGTGTTTCAGTTTAGATACATAATTTACTCTTTGTCAGAAGCAAGAGACAAAGTTCTCAATATAAATGAAATGGTTATCCGAAGTTAATCAAAGCATATTCAGAAGCTAGCCGCATGTATTTGTGTTAGTAACAAAGTTGTGAAACTGTACGTGGTCAGCTTACCGCCTTCCTTCAATAAGTTGGTTATTCAAACTCAACAACCGAACAAAGGTTCGTCAAGAAAGTTGCTGAATATCATTTTCACTGAAATCTCTAAGTTACTACTCAAAGATCTAGAAGAAAAGAAGAGAGTAAGAGGTTATTTATTTTATTAGTTTAAATATTTCACATCTATATTTATATAAATGAATCGCCGAAATGTATGTACGCGCATCACTTCCGATCGGCTTCACCAAATTAAATAATTCAAAAAAAAAAATTAAGTTATATTACATACGACCAATACAAATATCCAGATCAATATAAATAATGCTTGTTGTTTGTAGGATGGATAAGCATTTGTATTTAAATGAAAAAAACTTAGTTTAAAAAAACCGACTTCAAAAATCAAAAAGAATAAAATAACTTAATAAAAATTTCACTAAATACACCTCGTATGCAAACCTTTAATATTGATGAAACACAACATGATCATGTATAATCAGTGCACATAATATACCAAACATCCATTCTGGCAGGTCACCCAGGTGACACCCAGCTAATTACTTGACATTTTTGGATGTTAACACTTATTTTATTACGTCGATAGTAGTCTGTCAGTCAGTCAAGGTCATATGCTCGTAAACTACCTTCTCCAACATCTTTCCAAAATTATTGAGTAAAGAAAGTGCTCTATAGTTTTTTATGTCACCCTTAGACCCCTTATTATGAATTGGTACAATTTGAGCGTCCTTCCATTGTTTAGGGATTACACCGTCGTTTAATGATTTTTGAAACATTATTTGAAGCGGATCGAGGAAACCAGTTTCGCATTTTTTATAAATATAACTGGAAGACCATCGAAACCGGCGCCTTTTTTCGTGACTAGTTTGGTAAAGATGTTTTTTAAAGCTAGAGATGGTTTTTGAACTTGTTTTAGTGTTTCTACGTACGACTTTTACATGCAACAAAAACTTATTTCAATACCATCTTATAAATATACACAGAATTAAGTAGTAACTTCTACAATTCCTGTTTACGTAACTAAAGGTCTCTCGCTGAATATTACTTATTTATTTTATACGTTTATTCATAAAGCTAGCTTTTGCACGCGGTTTTGCTCACGTAGACTTTCATCCCCTGATTTACCCCCTAAGGAGTAGAATTTCAAAAAATCCTTTCTTAATGCTCACTTACGTTTTATAACGAACCTACATGCAAAATTTCAGGATTCGAGTTTCAGCGGTTTGGGCTGTGCGATGCAGATGCAGATAGATATATATAAACTTCTTTCCATCCGGGTGTCCCTTGACACCTCAGTTTTTTTTTGTATAAACAGTCAACTCTTGTACTTTTTTGTATATTTTTTTAATAAATGTGTACTTCATAATTGGCGTATTGTTCAAATACCACTTGTGTGAACTTATGTTGACAGCTGTAAAGGACCTTGCATTAAATAAATAAATAAATAAACAATTAAATTATAAACATTTAGTCGAATGACGAATCAAGCTCGCAACCTCATTACACAACATGCAATAGCGTCAATATAAACCTAAAGATTAAAAGTCAACGCTATAAATATGTAAGATCTATAAAACCAATAAATTGTGCCGACATTTATGATTAGACACTCAAAATATTTTCACGATGGTTTTTGATGATGCATATAGGTATAACAAGAATTAATTTCGAGTTGACATTTGACTGGTTTTAGTACGTGTTAATCTTAATCTAACGCTTTATTAATACATCAATGAAAAGTTAGTCATGTTTATTTAGGGTTTAACTACAGAAAAAAATAGACCAAATAATTGACCCGTAACTATAATTGAAATTTAACGAATAGTGGTATCTATATTTATTGCGCGAACGGAGGAATATGAAATTTCGCAAACTTATCCTACTTCCTACTAATATTATAAATGCAAAAGTTTGTAAGGATGTGTGTGTGTTTGTTACTCTTTCGCGCAAAAGCTACTGAACAGTATAACATTTTAACAAAATGAAATACTGACTTCAAGAACGACGCAATCGTTCGATTTCTCTTAGATGCCATCATCAGATCTTAGTGTCCTTATCATGGTATTACCGTTGGGATATTTCCTTTCCATTAAAAAAAGAATCATCAAAATCGGTTCATAAACGACGAAGTTATCCGAGAACATACATAAAAAAAAATGAAATGAGGACCTCCTCCTTTTTTTGAAGTCGATGAAAAAAGTTATTGGCAATTTAATTATGGTAATGTATATAGGTTTCTATACTACGTAATATAGATTGACAAGAATAATATTGTGTATTCTTCTTGCGTCAATGATGCGGTAGGTAAAAATTATAATAACAAAAAAAGTTTACTTGTTAAAATACATTTCGTTTATTTTATTTTGTAATGTACGCTTCTATTAAACGTTTTCATTTAGCTTGACGTGGTTGTTGTTTGGGTCTAATCTTGTAATTGAAATTTGACCCACTTTCTGTTGACAAATTGATCTGAAATTTGGTACACACTTTCAGTGCTGCTGACAGTACAATTAAATAAATTATGTTTCATTATAAATCCAAGATAGCCGACGCTACAAAATGGCGGTATACAAATTTTGTCGTGACTACCTCAATATGACTATCAAATGAAAGGGCTTGACTAATAGAAACTTTCAAGAAAAGAGCGTATTCCTTCTTAAAAGGCCGGCAACGCACTTGTGACGCCTCTGGCGTTGCTGGTGTCCATGGGCGGCGGTAATCGCTTACCATCAGGCGATACGTCTGCTCGTTTGCCCGTATTTAATAAAAAAAAAAATAAAAAAAATAGAACACAGTTCACTATGAAAAGTTAAAATCCAAGATGGCCGCCGCTACAAAATGGTGGTAAATACATTTTGCCAAAGACTATCACTAGATGGGTGTCAAGTGAAAGGGTTTGAATAGTGAACACAGATGTGAAGTACTATCATGAAATTAAAAACTAAAAACTTGAAAAAAAAAGTTGTAGTAATTTTTTAAAATTATATATCAAAATATTCGGTATAAAATCGTTAGCCCCGTGTTTCCAAACATCTTAGTTGACGCTACACCCAACCATTTAATACCGAATATTTTTTACCAAATTATTTTCAATAAAACCGTGAAATTAATTATTTTTTAATACATTTTTTATTTCTTTCTTTCTGGAATAAGAATTACCGTTTTTTTTTTTTTTTTTTTTTTTTTTTTTTTTTTTTGCCCTACCAAAATGACTCTACTCTGCCTGATGGAAAGCATGAGCAGAATCCAAGGGTGGTGGTCGCCATACTGCGAATGCAGACAATGCAACAATGCAGCATGGCGACCCACACCATGGCGGGCTAGTGATGCTACTGCATCATTGGGCCTCCGGTCTCGCACTCACCAACGAAACACGACAGCATGATCGCTGTCATTTTACGCTGATATTCTGTGCGAGGGTAGTACCGCCCCGGTCGAGCCGGCCCGTTCGTGCTGAAATCAGCGTGGCTCTACTACCTAGACACAAGTTTTTAATACAATTCTGTAAATTTTAACAGATAAAAACCAAAGAACATAGCTAATTTGTGATAATAGCTACTACCATTTGTAATGGTTGCTTCCAAATGAATTGAGGTAATGTAATAATATTCTTAAGAATTAGATGTTTTGTCTGTCGTGTGAAAAAACATGCAACCCCATTGGGCAGACAATTTGGCGTCACATATTTAGCACATCCGTGAAAGAACCACACACAGTTTCTCATTTACCTAAAAGGCAACAAAGCGATTTGGTAAATAAATGATAAACGTTTTATGAAAACACAATCTGCTTTTAGGAAAGAGGGATATAAACACTTTGTTGTTTTAGGAGTTTTTCAAATTTGAGCGACACATTACGTTCACAAACAATTTTTGGTCCGTATATTTAAAATTTAATTAAAAGTTGATGGGTGGTACAATTTTTATGGGACCGACTCGTGCTTCATTTAGGTTATCCACCAAGTGGTTGAAGCACGAGAACTATATAGGATCCTAAAGGGTAGAGAATTGTATCAATGCTCTACTAACTCTCATCTCATGCTTCACCCAGGTCGAGAATCTTGGAGCAGCACAGGTCCGTCTCCAAATTTTCATATAACATTTTTATACACCCTGAAAATGAAGACGGAAATAGTATGATGCTCTTGATAGATATTTAGTTCTATTTTTCCAAAATTTTCAAGGTAATATTCTAATACCAATAGACTTTCCAAATAAACAATCACTATATCCCGCAATGTAAACACAGTAAATATAAAAGAGCAATGTGAACTGGCTATTTTATTACATTCTGGAAGCGCCGACACTGAAATCATCAGCTTCTAAATACAATTACAAACAGCAACATACACCGTAAACTCTGGAGATATATGACACAGGCGAAATTATCCCATTTGCACTTTAGTGTCGCTTAAACTTTTGTTTAAGTACATACACGCTCGCTAGAAACTAAATGTGTTTCCCAATATTCATGGTGTTCGAAAAGGCGCCTTTGTGTCATTTACCGTAATTGTACTAGTAACAGCCGCTGAGAGGCCTACCATTTCGTTTACAACTACTGTCCATTTATGTTAGATCCACTACATTCGTACTGATATTTAACTCGGCCAAATAATTTGCTATAAACAAAACAAGTATGGGGATCTTCTAACGCTGGTATCATTCCACTTCGGGACGAAGCCGTTTCTAGGCTCATTATCGTTAACAAAAGGATTATACTCAATTTACATTTCATCATAGACTTGACAGTGTTATTATGTCTTTTGGGTTTGATTTTTGCACATCATTTAATGGATCATTATCACATCACGTATTGGTTAAGTATATTGTTACAGACTTTTATTTCAGTCTCTGTAAATAGAAGCAAGTTAGAAATAAATAACAATAAATATATTGACGTACATTTCAAGAACACTATTGATAAGAAAACATGAGCATAAAACAAATTGTGTATTGAAAACAGTGTTTCGTGAACACTATTCGAAAGACAAACATGAATCCACATGAGAATCAATGTTTTATTAGTACTCGTCTAATACTCGTATATCTGGTATGTTATTGACAGACGAGATGTATTGCTTCCCTTCAATCATGCAAGACCTTTTAATAAAAAATCAAGGAATCATTTGTAATGGTGATATTTTGATGTATGCGTGATCTTGAATAAAGAATCTGATATAATATCGATATAAATTCTGAAATCCGTCTCTTTCAAGGCCAATATTATGTTTTATTAAGATTATTTATCATCATGGTGCGAAAACATACTTTTATTTATTGCTATCTTTGATTTATATAAACTTCTTACAATCAGAATGCTTGTATTATCTATAGTAAATTGATTCGTATCTTTTGCTTTGTACTGTTTTACTTAATGGTCGTATTGGGTTTATTTTTTTAAATCAACAATAGATTTCCTCTTTTCTTTATTTCCTTTGCCCTATCCACTGCAGTTTCAGAAGATATATCACAGCATTTAAAGCCAACGCTCTCTCGTACATTCTCTATACACGTAACTACGTACTAAACTACTACATTGCAAAGTTTACTTTCACCTTAGCGCTTCGTATAAAATATGTGACATTGCAAGCTTTAAAATTCATAGTGTAAAATGGAAAAATATTATTTGCCTGTTTTGCTGTCATGTATGAAAAGGACAGAGTTTGATGTATTGTTTTATGTCCAAATCAATCTTTGTTGTGATTTGTAAGGTTAAATAAGTGTTGCAACAACTTTACCTAGACAAAGGCTAGTGAAATCTTAATAATACAACATTTAAGTTCAATAACTAAGAATTCCCAGTATAAATGTCTGTTGCACCTAGTATGTCAATATCAAGAGATGTGAATTGAGCTTTATCCACTAAGTCATTTCATTAGGTAGTATATGCCAAACTCATTCTCAGGCATTTTTACCAATCCGTTTGTGTGCTAGAAAACCGCTTATTGTATTAATTATAATACTCATTTGAAATTTATATTTAATACACTGTTTGTGGAATAACGTGGCGATGTACTATTTTCGTAACGGTTATCATTTTTTTTTTTCAATTTTTGTTTTTTTTTATGTGGTTTTTGAATTCATATTTTGTTATAGTCATAAATTCATTACAGACCAACTATACTGTTGTTTTTGTTCCACAATCGCAGATTGTAACATCTACTGCTGTAAAAGAATTATTTTCATAGCTTGTATACTTAAACGCCTGATACGAAACAAAATACTTCTAAAATAATATATAAATAAACCTGTGAAAATATTACCTATTTTAAGAACTGTGAATGTAATTTTCATGTATCTGCTTTTTATTTGCAGAGTTTACTACAAACAAACGGTTTTAAAGTTAGAATGTGCGGGCTCAGTCTCATGGGTGCGCAATATTCACTTTTCCGCCAACAAGAAACTGCGATTACAAGCCTTGTAAAAAAAATACAAAACGTGGAAAGCATATTTTTCCTTCCATTCTCATCATTCAGTTTTTTGGGAAACTATTCATCTACACGAAAATAATTAGGTGCTTTGATTTAAACATTTTTTGCTTTATAGCTTGAAACTAAAATTATTTCGCTTAGTGCACCTTTATGATTCTCTAAAAATAGTAAAAATGCTTCACTGAAGTCGTTTTTCTTTTGCTCGGGACTTTTTTAGGTATAAGAAATGACTTTTAAGTAAAAACCCTATACTTCATAAGATTTTGAACTTAATTAAAATACATATTTACTCCACCTTGAATTTTGTTTTGGAATGTTGGTTTTTAAATTATAATTCTTTAATTTAACATTATAGTTCCATTACGTACTTACATTTGAGATAAAGGAAACCAGCACAGAATTAAATGTGCTTATTCAGGCAATAAATCTAATGTAATAGGTCAGTGGGGTGACATAAAGCTCTAGTGCATTTCTTATCTGCACCTAACCAAAGAATTCGTGATCTCAAATGGGGTTACTAAAAAAGTCATGGAATTCATGGAATGGAAATTCAGAAATAAAGGCGACTTTACAATTCTTTTCTTATATCTTATTCGTATTTATTTTTTGTTTTTGATTCTCGTCGAGATTACATTTTATAAAAATACATTATTTCTTACGTTGAGTTCTACTTTTAAATATTATCTACAGTACATTCAGTCATGAAAAGTAATTGTTAATACTTTGTTAACATGAATTTGCTTTTCCTTCAAACTTATGTTAATGTTTCTTTAGTAATATATTTTAGTTCGTTCACTCTATCTGTGTTAAAAAAATATCTAAATCATGAAATTAAATAAAAATGGAATAAATTCTGTACTTTTAATGAAGTGAATGTGCTCATGGTGATATTAATTTAAAGATACTTTTGTTATACATGATCCCACCAAAAACATTTTCATGTAAAATATTGCCAAGACGATTGCATATGGCTTACCCTATGAAAAAGATCTCATGCAGAGTCAAGCTTCTGAATCTACACGCCCTAACTCTACCAACCCTAATTTCTCAAACTCTATATCTCAGTAATAATGTAAAAATGTAAGTTGCTTAAGCTAGTATTTTTTCTTTTTTTTTTCTTTTTTTGGGGTGTATTTTTGTACATCTTCTTTCTTCTATCGAAAAGTCTGTATACCAAAAATAAAACCTCTAGCATAAAAATTTGTGAAAGTCTCATACAAACTGCCACCCCCTCAATATTAGGGGTTGGGGGCTAAAAGAAATAGATTTAGGATTTTTTTTGTTGTTTGTATACTAAACTTAATTTATAAAAGAAGCTTCGCTTAGTTCGTCTTACGGGGGCACTACCGTGCCCTCAGATATATATTTTCAGTTCATGTTGCAAGTTTTAACTCGAGTGTTAGTTCTAAAGACAAGAAGTGAAAAGTAGAAGTGATCTCCACTTTATAAACAGTAACAAAAGAAGTACAGTATGAGGCTTTTTGTCTATATATTGTTAAATAGATATTCTTCTAAAAATATTAAGACATCACGTAAAACGGTAGTATCTTCATATTAATATCATTGTGAGGATATGACTCATCAGATCTCGTTAATCAAAACTAATGACAGAGATAAAAATATTTCCACATTGTTTTTAGCTATGATTAATGATTACAATTAGTTTTTCTGCGGAACCTGGCTCACGTTTGTATTTCTGATTGAGGGTTCTAAGTCTTAATTACTTTCTTTTTTTCGTGTTGACAAGTTCATTGTATTAGAACAGACGTGTGATTACAGCTAACTTGTTTAATCACTATTTGCTGTCACTAGTTGGATAAAGTAACAGTTGTATTGTACACAAATATGTAGATAAAATTCCAAAAGTTTTGATGTATATAACGTGAATGTATTTATTGTGGCAACAGTACATTTACAAGTATGACGCCTAGGGGTTTGTGTAGTCAAGAGATTAGTGAACCTGAAATTTAGGAAATAACACGACCAAACGTATCTACACGTTTTTACTATAATATCAGATGATTACAATAAATGAATACAGATAATTATATTTCACTGCTAGGAGGTCTCGACTCCGTGACTCCTGCAGCGAATCTCCTCTTCAGTTTTTCAAAATCAAGTTTTCAAATTATATAAATCAAATTTAAGAATAATTGCTTCAAACAGGAGATTTAATCTGCCAGTTGTATATTTTTAACAGTAGGTTGTATGCCTCTTCACCATGAAGGCCTCGGTCGCCACAATATAATGGGAATGCTCTGCAAGCGCAAGAGTGGTGTTAAGCATATCTTACGCTTGCAACGCTGATGTGCGGTAACTGCTTCGATTAAATAGTGCTAGGGAACTGCAACTTGCATGTCACATTATATTTCTTGACGTAATATGATAATGATGGTTTACGTAAACATGACAGCATAAATTTGATACATAATTACTTTGAACGTTAAAGTCGCAGATTGACTGACGCTATCGGTGCACTGAGTGCCGCACTTTAGACTTCAAAGTGCACGCCTATTAAACATTAAACAATGTAGTGGCATCGATCACACATTTAAAGCCGATGTAATGCATCGCTCTTAGTGAATAGGTCGTCGTTTGTCGACGGTCTGTGTCGTGTCTTTGAGATTTATTTCTTCATGTTTATAAATGTTTCGCGTTCACACAGAAATTCAAACTTGCATAAAAATTATATATAGATTATAATATTTATGCAAGTTTAATAATCATAATAATAATCTAATATTGTATGTTTGTCTGTCTATATATTTATTTATATATATATATAATGTTTTTTATTTCCATAAATAAATAGTACAACATTACATATTGTCTGAGTAAGTACAATGGGTTGAAGGAAATTTACATAAAAGAAAACAGAACAAAATGTTTGAGCATGCAAATGTTGTTACAATAATGATTTTAGGCAAACATACAATTAAACTACTACAAACTATCAGTCTGATATGCTTTTACGGCTACACCGATTTCAATGTGACATAGAGGTTCTTTGATTTTTCAGAAATGACATAGGCTATTCTTTTCGGTGCTAACCTACATACACGGGCAAAAGCTATTCTAAATATATCTATACTAAAATATAAAGCTGAAGATTTGTTTGTTTGTTTCCTGACCGCGTTAATATCAGGAACTACTGGTCAGATTTGAAAAATTCTTTCAGTGTTAGATAGCTTATTTATTGATTAAGGCTATAGGCTATATCATCACGCTAAGACCTACAGGAGCGGAGCAACAATGCAGAATGTTACAAAATAGAAGACCCAAACGTGGTTGCGTGTGTCGGCTAGTAAAAAATAAAAAGGATTTTTTTAAAACTTCACGCATTAAGAAGATTAAAATCGAAAAAACGGTTGTATGACGGTTTATCGTTATCAACGTTAGATAAAATAAATAATTACTAGAGTGCATCCACGAGTGAGTGGTTTAGTAGTTAGTTAGCTAGTAGTTTACTAAATTTATACCATAGTGGAAGTATATTATTTTTTAAACACGACCTCTTATAACACGTCGGGCTATAATACTGTAAGTGCATGATTACCTTCTTCAAGTTCAACGTACGAGCAGTTACCATGCGAGCGAGAAAGCTGTGATATAGGTTTGACAACCTTTTTTACGTCTTTCCACTATTACTAGGTAAAAAGTTTGGGAAAAAACCCATCTATCTTCTAAAAAACAAAGTGATTGCTGTAAGTAGATACAACCTAAAGAAATTCAGCCATCATTTCTTTACCTAAGATATTTATTCTCTTTCTTTGTAATAATTTGAGTAGTGTTTAAATAGGTTTTGGAACTTAACACGGATATTCTATTTTAAACTTGTGTGCATCTGTCACATAATAAATATCACATAATTCATTCGATAGACACTCAAATGGTATGAATTATGCCGGTAAATTACCACTTGATATCACTAATAGCTATTGCCCATGGCTTTGACCGCGTGGATATCACTTATCGCGGTGCAAAGTAGTCTACGACCTTCCTCAGGGTCCAAGGTGACAATTTTCATCGAAATCGTTTCAGTGGTTTGGGTATGAAAAGGTAATAAAATGACAGAGAGACAGAGTTACTTTAGAATTTATTAGTATGAAGGCGATTGCATTATTATTACAGAGCATTACTTCAGAGCGATAAAACCGACATATCTGTAGAAACCCATCTTATTATTACATTGCCACTAGTATGAGTATCTTAATGGCAAGCTTTTATTTTGGAATCGATACTCACATCAGATTATAATGTTATTTTTTTAACTTTTTAAATATATGAAACTAGTTTTGGTTATTTACAATTTTAGAAACTAAGTAACTAGGAAATAATAATAATAATAAAACAATAACAATATTTACATACAAGCAAAATTCCTCCGTATCATCTTCCACTGGTAGCATTCCCAAAAGGCTGGCAGCATTGCCACGTTGAATGGCAATGCTACCAGTTTCAGTCAATTCTTTGTGCTAGAAAAAGGCCGGCTTTCTGGTAACGAGAAGCGTCAATAAGCTGCTTAGCTAGTTATATAAACATAGCGCGAGCACTCGGACCCCATGAACCTAGCGTCTCGACCCCAAACGTTTCAAAAATGTAATAACCTATTAGATTATGGTATTCACGCCGTTTGAGGCTTTCCTCAGAAGCAGCAGCAGACATAGTTAGAAGATGAGATGGCGCGAGGGTGTCGACGTAATTTCAGTCCCACACCAAGAGCCTACCCATCCTCCATGGCAGTAACGACAAACCGTCCGGTGTTTTAAATATCCAAAAAAATTTTTTTTCCTAATTACCATGAACTAAAATAAAATAAAGAAACATCAAGTAGGTAGACAAGTAATGATAATTAAGACTCTATTTTTCTTGTACTCTCACTATCAAAAATCAAATTAAGAATAAAAAAATGTGCAATAAATGTTTAAGTATCTAAAAGTTTGATTCGTTTTGAGTGCAATTGCTAACATTTTCTTTTGTTTAAATAATACTACTATGATAACAATAATTACAACAGAAATATGAAAACTAACTTTTTGACTAAAAAGATGTTTAAAACATTTCATTAAAGTTCCACTGAATGCAAATATTCTATTATTAATACGTGACTTCATTGTCAGCACAGAAGGGAAGTGAGGCTTACCGGAATTATTAATCTTTTTCCCGTGCCCTATTCCCTGACCAGCATTGTATATTTTAATTATGATCATAATTTGGCAGAGGGCGGTTATGTACTTACTTAATATACGCGGAACGAAAAAAAAAATATAATTACACACATAAACTCACTCTTGAATCCTATCCAGACATAAACAATACTATATACCAGGGTCGCACCACTAGTTACATCTAGCGTCTCTTCTACATTCATCAGGTCTTTCATCAATTATAATTTGTTTTTTTTATATTAGAAGAAATATGGGCCAGACCTCAGGTACTTTTAATGGAGAAACCGTCGGCTTCTCTAGAAATCACTGGAAATTGGAAATGTAACCACAAGAGAACTTATTAATTAATATCAATCAATCTTTTTGGAAGTTGTTAAATTAATATATTCCTAAATGTAATCTGTTTAATTGGTGTACAATAAAGTTTATTCTAGTCTAAATATTGAAAGCAATTTAATTTGATTATTATAATAATAACTTCAATATTGAAATCAATTTATTTCCAAATTATATGTATGAACCACAGTGAAAAAGAAAATACCCCACTCTATAACACCAACCGTACGACCAATTTAACTTAATTGCAGCATCAATAAAAATTAATGACTAAATCGAGATAAGAATTTGATTTGCCTACATCAAATTATTTTTAATAGCCCGAGTAAAATTAACAGCATTCATCTCAAAAATATAAATTTTCTTTTTGTTGTACGTGATTCTGTAAGTTATATTGAAAACTGAATATGGTCAATAATGTTTTATGAAAGAAAATTTATTGATAAATTATAGAGAAGATAGCTACAGAAATGGTGAACCAAATATGTTATGTGTAAAAGAATATAATTAAATAAAGAGATAATACTACAACAAGGATTTATAAAAATCTTTATTTACTAAGGTAAGCCACAAAAAATGTAGATTAATATAATAAAATCAAAGATGCTCGTTCTCATATTGCACTGTAGACAAATCAATTTGCAAAAAAATAAGACTGCAAAAGAATGAGGCGGCGGAATATTCTTGAAATTTTAATCATAACTACAAAACAGGTTTACTACTAACGAATTTATTTGACTACTAGTTGTTGCCCGCGGCTCCGCCCGCGTATATGTCAGTTATCGCGGCAAATAGTAGCCTATGTGTTATTCTGATGTACAAGCTATATTACTGTAAAGTTTCATCCAAATCCGTTCAGTAGTTTTTGCGTGAAAGAGTAACAAACATCCATCCAAACATCCATCCATCCTTACAAACTTTCGCATTTATAATATTACTAGTTGTTGCCCGCGGCTCCGCCCGCGTATATGTCGGTTATCGCGGCAAATAGTAGCCTATGTGTTATTCTGATGTATAAGCTATATTACTGTAAAGTTTCATCCAAATCCGTTTAGTAGTTTTTGCGTGAAAGAGTAACAAACATCCAAACATCCATCCATCCTTACAAACTTTCGCATTTAAAATATTAGTAGGATATAGTAGGATAAATCTGGCTATCACCTTTTGAGCTGCATTGTAATTTTTATTTTTAAATGAATACAGGACTAACAAGCACACGGTGCGACTAATTGATAGCAATTTACACGCTTATGTACTTCAATAGAAATTTAAAATTCCTTACATTACCGTAGGTATATCAATAAGAAAACTTTATGAATGTGAAAATGCAAATGTATTTAACTAGCTGAACCCCGCGGTGTTACCCGCGGTTATTACCGTACCGCGGGTAACGCCGCCAGGAAAGCTAGAATAAAAAAGTAGCCTAAGTTACTCCTTAGATCATCAGCTATCTGCCAGAAAAAGTCCTGTCAAAATCGGTCCGGCCATTCCAGAGATTACCCGGAACAAACAGATAGACAGACACAAACATTTAAAAAATGTTATTTTGTTACATGTACATATGCATTTATTGAAAAGCGGTTATTTTAATAGTACAAACAGACACTCAAATTTTATTTACTTGAACGAGCCTACCAAAGTGAATCTACTCTGCCAAAGTCACTCTTAGTAGTCAACATTTCTACTCATTGCTGATACAGACAATACAGCATGGTGAGTGGTGACCCACACTATGACAATCTATCGAGATGCTTCTGCATCTCAAGACGATGCACGAATGCTGTCCTTTTAGGTTGGTGTTCTGAGAGAGGGTAGTATCGTCCCGGTAAATCAGTGTATCTATGCTACGTTCTTCAATAAACTTTAATACTAAGCTTGTTTGAAAAATAAAAGTCTGAAAATCTAGTTGTGAAAACATTTCATTGTTGTATACTCCATTGCGGCAACACTGAAAACAATAATAGAATTGCCTAGTTAAATTATTGTTTTCAGTCAACCTCTTCAGAAAAACAAGTCTCGTTTAAGAACACAGTTTGGTTCAAAATAATAAGAAAATAGGTCATTGCATGTTACGCAAACAGATGTTACGTAGCTCAGGATATCAAAACTGTACCCATCTGGTTTGATGCTGAAAATATTCTCAACAAGTAATGTAGTATAGACATCACAATTGATCATAATTCAGGGTTTACTATATTCTTTGAGATTCAAAAAGAAGGAGGTTCTAAATTCAACAGCACTTTTAAATGTATATATGTTAGGTTAATATCCTACTAATGTTATAATATTTAATAATAATACCGTGGGAGAGCCACACTTCGGCATGAATGGGCCGACTCGACCGGAGTGATACCACGGCCTCACAGAAAACCAGTGTGAAATAGTACTTGCGCTATGTTTCACCGAGTGAGTTAAGACACCGGAAGCTTATAACCCAAACCCCCTCCCCCTATCTCCCCTCTCTATCCCCCAAAGGCCGGCAACGCACTTGTGACGCCTCTGGTGTTCGCAGGTGTCTATGGGCGGCGGTAATCGCTTACCATCAGGCGATACATCTGCTCGTTTGCCCACGTATTCCATGAAAAAAAGAACGCGAAAGTTTGTAAGTATGGATGGATGAATGGATTGATGTTTGTTACTCTTTCACGCAAAAACTACTGAACGGATTAGATGAAACTTTACAGTAATATAGCGTATACATCAGAATTACAAATAGGCTACTTATTTGCCGTGATAACCGACATACACGCGGACGGAGCCGCGAGCAAAAACTGACTGGAATGGACTGATTTAAAATAATTCCTTAATATGTTATATTCAGACGTACGCGTACGGTTGGACTATAAATAAAAAAGTAACTGACACACTGGATCAATCCAGTGCTATGCTTGTTACTTTTTTATTTATGTAGTATGTATGTGTCAACACATACACAACTATTTATTACTAAAAAGTCTAGTGTTTCCGTAGAACGAACAAGAAATCGAAAATTTTGCATATCTCATAAATCACGAGTAGCACCGCATGGCGCAACTAGTACCTAATGATAATTCTATCGGTCGTTTTAATGTCATGATAGATTAAATAAAAAACTACTTGGTAGAATTAGAAGTTTCCAGTGTACTTATATTTAACTAAAAAAAAATAACCAAATTCTAAAACTGAAATCGGGTGTTAGACTAGAATTTCATTTATAACATACATTACGTGCCGAAACCCGAAATAGCTTGGATGTTAGATTTATAAAATATATGAAAGTTTTTCTGACATTGTTTTTAGGTTATGATTTAATAAAAGTATCCCTGCAATGTAGCCTAACAAAATACCGTTCACGGAATTCTTCTATGAGAAATATGTACTTGAAATGTTGTACAAATAAGTGGTTTACTAATATGCTTGTTAGTCTTTTATTTAATATGCATTTAAGAAAATGATCTGTAGAGTAAAACAGTGCTGATCTAAAGTATACTACACCTTAAATGTGACTGTAAACGCTTTGTAAAATAAAGCTACAACTACACTAGCGCTTGCCTAGTGTAGGCGAATAATAACTAGAGGAGCTGCAACAAGCTATATGCGTTGTGTTATATTTACAGATACTCTTATACGATGCGCTAGCGTCGCTTAAAGCGAAGCAACACCTCATCACATTCAAAACAGAATCTATTTTCATTTACATAAGCTATACAGTTAGTTACTATTTTATTACTGCTTAGAACCCGTTTAAGGCGAGTAAAGAAAGTGATAATATTGGCACCCGTATAGAATATGAATAAGATCGCAGCAGATCGCTTCCACGATCTGGTTCCGATATTTTCAAAATTGATTTAAGAGGCGGGCAATGGGGAAGACCTATGCACAGACTGGACTGCGATAGTAAGTAATAGCGTAATTATAAGTTTACCTAATTAGAAATAGCATTTTAATTATTTTTTTCCATTTAACATTTTATTCTCTTGGGTATAATAAATAACTCATACGTTATGAGTAATTGGTTCTTCTTAAGTTATAAGGAGAAACATTACAGGCAAGTGTTTCAACGTCAGTGTTTATGGCTCTCGGGGGATTGACATCGCAAAATATTTATTTAATACTCATCTAACTTCATGCTGCAATGTGTTTTAGCTACATGCTATACATACTAGTGATTCGGACCCAGCTAAGATTGGCCAGAGCTGACGTAATTTTATCAAAAAAGTTCAAATATAGGGACTTATTTTTTATATTTAAGCAGTCTACAACACCAACTTTTTCATGAAGATTGATCACACACATTATTACTAGACGGGTTTTCCTAATACCTAGATGGCAATGAATACAACCTAACATTGCAGATTTTGAAATAACACAAACACTAGCTATTGTTCGCGGCTAAGCCGGCGTGCTTGTCGGTTATTCCGGTTAAGAATGGCCTGTGTACTTTATTAAGAATTTAACTCCCTCAAAGTACCTCCATGCCAATTTTCAGTGAAATCGGTGCAGCGGTGTAGCCGTGAAAGCGTGACAAACGTACAGAGAAACTTTCTAATTTATAATATTAGTATGATTATGTACTACATTCTTTTCTACTTGAAAATGCCTGTCAAAAGCTACGTAGCTATTCATTTAAGGTTCTAACTGTTGGTGTTCTGAAAAATGAAAAATAAAATAACAATTTTGATAACGGATATTAATCTTCAATCTGAAAATCTCTAAATTGAATCTTGGCAGAAATAATATGAGTGTTTACGTACTTAATATTGCCTCTTGTACTCTGATAGGCGTTATGTTACAAATGCAAGTAAAATGCAAGTTTTAATGCCAGTTAAAAGTATAGAACAGACAATAAAGCCACTCCTCTGGGCTTTGTATATTCTTTGTCTTTGTTTCGAAAGACGTATATGGATATTTTGTTAAAGCGCGAGGATTGACAAAACGTATAATATATACGTTCACTACCTACCTATATTTTAGGATGTTAATGTTAGTACTACAAACAACACGAACTCAGTATTTTCAGAATAGATTATGTTAATAAGTGACGAGCAGTATATTTATCGTTATTTTTCTTTGTGTCAATATTGAATTGTTTTGGATGCAAACAAGATAATATTATGACTGAATATTGTAAGAAATAAATATTTTATTTCGACTGTAATTTCACAAATATCAGTTATTTTGAGCCACCTCTGCGCTTATGTAAGGAAAACTCCGTAACGGTTGACTGAACCTAGCTGAGAACTCAGAAATGTCAGTGGTTATAGATAAATATAAATTCACTGAGATATTTCGTGTATTTACTTACGAGGCTTCTCTCGAGGGTTTAGATGTACTCGTATGTACGAGAGAGATGGTTTATTGCGATGCATTTTTTTCCTTATGAGGGTTCGGTTTGGTATGTAGTTTTTTTTTATATTATCTGAAATAATTCCAAAGAATTCATATCAGAGAATGTTGATATAGCCGATAGCAGATAAAAATCACATACCTTATATTGAAACTGGTATTACTATTTTATGTTACAGTAACTAATAAAATTAATAATAAATATGTGATTGTTTCCAAAGATTTTTAGACATCTCTTTCTAATTATAAATAATCGTAATTTTCATATCACGACGACTTTTATACGATACTAGCTGTGCTCGCTACTTCGTACACGTGACATTTGGATTTTTAAGTTATTTTAAATTTTTCACCTTTTAACCTTCCATGGACTACTAATAGCTAAATCGGCCCAGCCGTTGTCGAGTTTTAGCGAGACAAACGAACAGCAGTTGATTTTTTTTTATATAATATTGAATAACTTAATTTAACTAATATTTTATTATTTTTATTTTAAATAGCATTATGTATAAAATGTATATCTATCTATATATATATGAAATGAATCGTAAATTCCGATCGGCTGCACCAAATTAAATAATTCTTTTTTTCATGTGTTCGTTATTGTTAGGACAAGGTTTGTGTATAAGAAAAATTGAAAGATAACGTAATTTTTTTTATTTATCCGCGATGGGTAACTACGTTTTGTAAAAGCGGCACACAGTTTATTTGTTACGTACCTACAGTTACGTATGTACGTAACTTGTAACTATTCAACTGTTACCAAAATACATACTTTGAAACCAAAGAAAGCTCTAATCCCATAAGGTATTCTATACATGATTATATTCTTAATATATGTCTTGTATCAACAATAAATGCGTTCAAGTAAGCTAAGCCGTAGATACAATAATAGGACTGAATGATTTAAATGTCATATTTGTTACACAGTCATTAGAGACTAACTACTACTAAATACCTTCGTTAATTTTACTTTGTTGATGAAATATAATTTCCTAGCTGTTTTTATCGAAAGTAGTAAAAGGAAAAAAACTTAGAAGATAAATTTCTTTACGAAAATAAATTAAGCCACAAAAAATTAATCATCACCGAGGCCAACAACGGCCTTGGAACTATTTTCCTGCAAAATAAAAACAAGGCCAATGTTTTCACAGCAACAATAACTTTCAGTTTATGTAAATCACAGAGCGAGTGACGCCTAATATCCGCGGAATAAATAATGTACCGGCGGTTTTCATAAATCCTTTTCTCCAGCCACTGTTACGGGGTAATTCTGGAAGATTGTCAGTCGGCAGAAATAGAGATGTTTTTGAAATATTGATTCAACATATCCGTTGTTTGTTATTTGACAAATGGTTGTTGATTAATTTTTACTTTTAAAGCTCTTATTATGGTGTTTAACACAATTAATTCTTTTATGGTATAGATAATTTAAAAACGATTACCTATTGGTAAATGACTACTGCCGTTTATGGACATCTGGGCACACCTGAGTTCCAGTTGTTTCAGTTTTTTCCTCTATAATTAAAAATAAGATGATAGAGCGTTATCCACGATGTTCCGAAACTTGACTCTGCCACCATATAACTACTGATATACTTCTTAATCCATAATTGCTTTGTTCATTTTTAGGCATGAATTTTTAAATTGCAGCATTATTTAATTTATTTATTAAAGCGGTAGTAGTAGTATCTTTTTTTTATGGAATAGGGGGCAAAAAAGAAGACGTATCGCCTGATGGTAAGCAATTACCGCCGCCCATGGACATCCGTAACATCAAAGGCGTCACAAGTGCGTTGCCGGCTTTTTAAGAAGGTGTACGCGCTTTTCTTAAAGGTTTGAAGGTCGTATTGGTTCAGGAATACCGCATGCGACAGTTTATTCCAGTTTAGTTTAGAACCGTAATAGACTTTAATTACCAGTCAAATCGACCTGACCCCATTTTCTACTTTTCAGAAACTCCCCTCATACCCTTTAGGAACTGCTACCATTGACTGAATGCTATAGATAGCTTTGGCTAGTGATATTTTATCACACCAATGTAATGTATTTAGTAGGTCGTCATATCCTCACAAGCAAAAAATTGTTGGTTAATAATTTGCCAGATGTCAAGATACTAGAAAGAGAAAAAATAAATTTGGATTTGATTAAAAGTGATTAAAAGACTATAAGTGTCATGCTGAGAAAATTAAATGACAGTAAATAAAGGTTGTAATTACAAGATTGAAAAATAATTTACTTGAAAAATTTAAACTATTATTTTATTCACAAAGTTTAATAATTAATTAGTTTTAATTCGATTTCTGAAATTCACATGATTAAGTATTAAAGGGCTTTTGCTTTTAAACTCATATTTCAAATGTAAATTTTGTTCAATTTACATTTGAAATATGTTTTTCACCAGTTTTTTATAGAAGATTACCGTGGGAGAGTCACGCTTCGGCATGAATAGGCCGGCTCGACCGGAGTGATACCACGGCCTCACAGAAAACCGGTGTGAAATAGTGCTTGCGCTGTGTTTCATCGAGTGAGTGAGGATACTGGAGGCCCACAACCAAAACCCCCTTCCCCTATCTCCTTTCACCATCCCCCAAAGCCCGGCAACGCACTTGTGATGCCTCTGGTGTTTGCAGGTGGCTATGGACGGCGATAATCGCTTACCATCAGGCGAAGCGTCTGCTCGTTTGCCCGTCTATTCCGTAAAAAAAAATAGAACAAAAAAAGATGAAGCACATTACTGAAATTATCGTTATCCTTTTTTAATATCCTAAGAAAAATCTTTCCAGAAATTTCTACGGAGGTAAGATATTATTATAAGATAACCTTTGTTGAAATTGCCCTCTTTATTTCAACCCGTTCCTAAATGTTAAATCAATTTCCATTTCTATGAGACCTCTAATATTAATTCAACAGTTGATCGTATAAATTACGTTCATTTATTTTATAGAATTTCGCAATATTTTACGTTTGAAAGGTAATTGTTCTTCTGTTATTCAAGAGTTTGTATACAGAGATATAAAAGTAAATATTACCTCAACCCGTCTCACAATTTCAGTAGGATGTCCCGCTTCTTCATCGTACGTAGGTAGGCAAGACCGGCGCTTTTGTATTATGCATGAGTAATTTCACTTACATTCCCTAGTCGGTTGCATTTGATTAATGTTTCAATAATAAGCGTTAACATTCTTATATAAACAGGATTCTGTAATTGAGTGCCGCTTTTGAAGCGTTATATTGTGATTGTTCATTCGAAGCGTGGTTGGTAAAATAAGGAATTTGATAAAAGATACATTTTCTGTTACATTTGTAATTTTTTTTTTTTTTTTTTTTTTTTATGTTGACCCTGCCAAAATGACTCTACTCTGCCTGATGGAAAGCATGAGCAGAATCCAAGAGTGGTGGTCACCATACTGCGAATGCAGACAATGCAACAATGCAGCATGGTGACCCACACCATGGCGGGCTAGTGATGCTTCTGCATCATTGGGCCTCCGGTCTCGCACTCACCAACGATACACGACAGCATGATCGCTGTCATTTTACGTTGATTTTCTGTGCGAGGGTAGTACCGCCCCGGTCGAGCCGGCCCGTTCGTGCTGAAATCAGCGTGGCTCTACTACCTTTGTTTCATTATTTACAAGCTTTTAGCCGCTTTTTTGCTTACGTTTAAATTGATTTCATCCAATAGGTTTACCTTATTACAAACCTATTCCCTGTACCAAATACCTATTATTTTCTTTAATTCTGATTTAAATAACCAATTAAGTACTTTATTCAAACTTCTATATTTATACGAATAATACAGATGTTCATGGAAGATTGTCAAGGTTGAAGGATATCTAAATTGATTTACATAATTTAATGTACATACGATAAACGAGATACCTGGTCAATGCCACGAAGTGAACTTAATACTAGAGAAAATAAAGCTAATAAAACTGAATGGCTTTTGAGCTATGTACAACAAATCAAGTAGAATAATATAGACGTATGCTGAAACACATATTTTGTATGAAAATCTCACTCTGAAATTGGTTAGAACGAGACTTTCATATTTCCATATTTCTTGTCCGACATACTGCATAATAAATCTATAAGATGACTGTAGTATGCTTGGCCCGGAGGCAGGATTATGTGCGGTGTTATTGTATTATTAATGCTGCCTTGGCTTACAACCGAATTGTGTTCGTGTAGAAAAAATATTAGACGAAATAAAAAATAGTAAATGTCTACACAGGTGTGGGGATACCTAAGTTAGGGATATATTTAATTATTACGGCTTGTATATAAGGTTGTATCATTGTTGGGTGCGTTTTAAACTGTGTTTATAAGGATTATTTTTCGTTGTTTTATTTAGGGATAATATTGATTAAGTATTAGCTGTACCGACCTCTTATATGTAGACCTAGCTATGTTGTAGTTTATGGCTTTAAAATGAGAAATATTTTAGCAATAACTCATATGAAATAAAATAAGGTTGTCTGTCTGTCAGTCTCAAAGTCAAAAGTCATTTTCTCAGGAACACTTGGAGGTAGAGAATTGAAAATAACATCAAATATTCACGTTTGCTCTACATGAGGTACGCTTTGCGTTTGGAAAATTGACACAGACGTGTGTCGATTTGTATGGAAATATTTTCAGAACGGAAAAGTAAAGCAATAAAAACGGATAAAAAACCTTTTTGAATCGATCTCGCACATGTTCCAATTATGTATAGGTTTGTATGGAATGAGATGGCGCGAGTCAAACTCATACTTTTTCTTTTAAACGCCATCTAGCCACAAGCTAAGTAGAGCTTGTGTTATGGGTACTAGACAAGTGATATAAATACATAGAAACTTTTTTTTCCGATTTCATTGTAGATACATATATATCATACATAGAAAACACCTAAACTCCGAAACAAATATTTGCAGATCATACAAACATTTGGCCCGACCCGGGAATCGAACCCGAGACCTCAAGCACATCAGTCGCATACCCTATTATAGTTAGTTATTATTTAATTACGCGGTTATTAAAAAAAATGGTATAATATTACACAGGAGAACTCGGGATGTATGAACCAAGAGTATGTGTCATCTCAGAGTTAGAAACTGTAACCAACTATTTCAAACCAATATTCCATATTCAAAACAAGAATCAAGAAAATGGAAGAGATTCCGTAAATATCACGTAGATGTCATTTTCAGAAAAAAAATGTATAACATTCCTGAGATCATCACTTCCTGAGATTAGCGCTCAGCGCTAGTTCAAAGCGCTAATCTCAGGAAGTGATGATCCGATTTGTGATCAAACGTGTGATCAACAACGAACAAACAAACTCTTCAGTTTCAGAAGATTAAAATGGGTGTCAACTTTATGTTTATAACAGTGTTTAAAACATTAAAACGTTACATATAATTAAGGTTTAAAATATAGAAGTGTCGGTACAGAGATCCTGTAACTTAAATTCGTGTAACTATTAACTTTAATCTTAATATAACTTTGAATTTCTCTGGGGAACGTCTTGATTCCGCTATAAAACTTAGATTAAAAACTTGTACATGAATTTTGAAAATCCATCCTACTTTTACTTTTATTCCTACTTCTTTGTGATTCATTTGCTTGCGTGTTAAGACTTAGTATAATAAATTTAAATATTTATATAAAACAAAATATTTCATACACAAATACTATTATTTGTACAGCTTTTAAACAAGTTTTGAGATTCTTATAAGTAATGCAATCATAACGAAAATTAAATTCTCTTTTACATTTTGTTGAAACGATTTAGATATCTATTACCGATTAAAGAAAAATCAATTTGCAGTTAGACCGTTTAGCTTTCATTTTAAATTTGTTCCTGCCTTTGAAATAACATATTTAAAGGTTAAATGGTTATTACACACGGGTATTATATTAACGAGTAAGGTAGGTAATATAAAATGTTTTATAAATTGTGAATGTTTGTGGCCACAAAAGGTTATAATATTTATTTGCTTTAAATTCACTACTTTTTTTTCAAAACGAATTTCAGTTTTTTTTTCTTTGAACGTGGTCTCGAAATCAGAATGAAATAATCTTTATATCAAATACCAATTTCGATTGGTTACCAGCTCGGTGTAGTTACCTATTCATACCTGATTACCAGGTAGCGATACAGAAATAAGTCATCAAGCCTACCTTGATAATATATATTCTCTAGATTAACATTAGCAACTAAATTCGTTTATCAAATATGGCGAAATCAAAGGAAAACCATAAATTTGTTAGGCACTTATTATGTTTTTCATATATTTTTAAAGCTATTGCAGTATTTACCAACACCTGATAGTCATTATTTCATGAAGATGAGTTGATTATGAAAGATACAGCTACTTAACGGTTCGGAGTTGAAGAATAATTCTTTCAGTTTCACACATATCCATAGATCTGTACCAAATACACGAATAAAACCTTAGTTGTATTCTTTCAAGTTTTTTAGGTGATCTGACAGGTAAAGTTTAAGATAGATAAAACTTTAAGATATCGATCTAATAAGTAGTAGTCATGGAAAGCTATTAAACAAACTTTAAAAAAACATCAAAAGAAAACTCCCTGCTTAGAAAGACAATTACATTTGGCTTTACAACGATTTCAAATGTATGAAAAGATAGCATATACAGATAATAGTGTTTCATCGATATTAAAGGTTTGCATGTAAGGTGTATTTAATTAAATCTTTATTAAGTTAAACGTAGTTTTTTTTTCGCTTTTCCTGTATGCAGCCGGCGTTCATCAATTTATTAGACGTTGTCACGTCAAAAATATATGGTCGGGTTACAGTTTTTCTTTTTCACTTTTTCTTGTAACTATCAATGTCAACACACACAGGGAGGGATATACACCACTTTTCATCACAAAAAAGTTTCTATTTCGGACCGTTAAACAAATACTGCCGATAAAGCCGTACATAACTTTTTTGTCTACATTCACTTTCACTATTAAAACATCATCCCTAAAATTGATCCATAATAAATAAAATAAAATAAATATTTCGGACATCTAAACACATAACGGCATCTAGTCCCAAGCTAAGCAGAGCTTGTGTTATGGGTACTAGACAACTGATATAAATACATATATACTTTTTTTTTTGTAAATACATACATATTATACATAGAAAACACCCAAACTCCGAAACAAATATTTGTAGATCATCATCAAACATTTGGTTCGACCCGGGAATCGAACCCGAGACCTCATGATCAGCAGTCGCACACGCCAACCGCTAGACCAACGAGGCAGTCATAATAATAAATAATACCCAATTTAGTATTAAAATTAGTTCAAAAACAATTAAGTACCACAAAAATCGTATAAAGAACAAAGCAAGTCGTTTTCTTGGTAACAAATGAATCAGAAGGAAAGGGTTACGAATTATTGGAACCTTTTCTTGACCACATAATTTTCTTTGCTGTAATTTTGCGGTAGCTGAAACAATGGGGACTACCACATAATTAGGGGAATATAACTTGATTTGTACGACTGCTTTGTGAGTGATATTAAGTATCCTACCTACTGCGTTTGTGCCTTAAATAAGTATACATTTTAATGGTCACACAGAATAATGTGACGACAAATTAATGATCTAGAAATAAGTCATGGTGGAGAGCCCTTCATCCTTATAGTCAGTTTCTTTCAAAGGGATTTTACTCTTTTTTTCTTGTTCCGTGCCAAACGCAAAAAACGGACTCTCATAGATTGGTTACGTCTGTCTGTCTTTCTGTCCGTATGTCACAGCCACTTTTTTCCGAAACTGTATGAACTATATTGTTGAAACTTGGTAAGTAGATGTATTCTGTGAACTGCATTAAGATTTTCACACAAAAATAGAAAATAAAACAACAAATTTTGGGGGTTCCCGTACTTACAACTGCAACTCAATTTTTGTTTATTCATCAAACCCATACGTGTGACCCAACCAACAAATACCAACGATCTATCATTTTTCAAGACCTATCTGTGAACAGGTCTTCCAAAAATTGTTTTCTAATATTTTTTTTTTCTAAACTGAATAGTTTGCGCGGGAGGCACTTCCAAAGTGGTAAAATGCCCCCCCCCCCCTCTAACTTCTAAAATAAGAGAATGATAAAACTAAAAAAAATGTATGATGTACATTAACATGCAAACTTTCACCGAAAATTGGTTTGAACGAAATCTACTAAGTAGTTCTTTTTATTAATACTTCATAAATCGTAAACTGCAATTTAACTTTCTTTCAATCAACACGAATATAAAAATTATATTATGTTACTTGCTGCTGCCCTTAATGGGCCATACTCACTGCGAGTGGAGACAATGCAACAATTCAGCACGGTGATTTCAGACAATACAAAAAAAGTTTTGATTTTCTGAATTTATTTGAAGTTCGATATTTATTTCTCAAATCGCACAATATTTAAAAACAAATAATAAAATCAACTTAATTTTTTTAGTCCCTTTAACTAATAGCCTATTAAATGTCTACAATAATATACCTCAAAGTTTTTAGTAAATCAAAGGGTCACGTGTACGAAAGGTTATGGCACTATAAACCATATCTTTTGCAACGATCTATCATTTTAAGGTCTTTACTGGCCCAGAGTTAGTGGACGTTTTATGAAAACATGATTGATTTCAATAGGCCATAATGCCCATATCTGATATCTACGACTTTATCGAGGGTCTCTCTCATATTTGCCTCAATTTATATAGGTACGTTTTAGCGGTTTTCTGTCAGTTCTTGCATATGTTTTGATTTTATTAAATTTACATAATTCAAGCTAAGAGATCTCATTAACAAACTTCCCCATGCCTTACTTACGTCTACTTTTAAATACTCAAATTAGCTCAATATCTAAAGGTTTTGTATTTATTTGACTGATAATTTGGATAACGGATATTAATTTTGTATCACAGGCAAATTCTGTACAACGATACATCAGTATCGTTAACGGTACTGCCGAAAAAAAGGGTGTAAATTAATATTGGTGACTTTGTTCGTCAAGCCTGGGAGCTAGAGATTTCTGTAAACAGGTTTTTTATTTATTTATTAATAGGAAACTCAACAGCTTTTTTACAGTAATCATGACATTTTTACATGTAATAATGATTCCAAAGCCAATTAGAGATAACTCTCTAATTGGCTTTGGAATCTGTTACCTGCACTTTGCCATATTTTAAATCACTCCCTTTTTTCCAGCACTTTTCCAGAGATTTGGAAAGAAGCACTTATTATCCCACTACCTAAAAAGAACAACCCTAAATCCTTCTCTGAATATCGTCCTATTTCCATATTGCCCTTCCTTTCGAAAGTCCTAGAACGTCTTGTGCATACCCAATTAAATTCATTCCTAAATAGAAACCAACTCCTAAATCCTTTCCAATCAGGTTTTCGAGCAGGCCATAGTGCAGTAAGTGCATTGATTAACGTTACGGATGACATCAGACTAGGTATGGAGAGTGGAAATCTTACGGTTCTTTTTTTACTGGACTTCAGTAACGCTTTTACTAGTGTAGATTTCCACATACTGCTAGGCATATTGCGCTCTATCAACATATCTCCGACAGTAATTGATTGGTTTCAAAGTTACCTGTTTGGTCGAAGGCAACGTGTGCGCCTGGAGGAATCTTTATCTTCCTGGTGTAACACGTCTGCTGGGGTTCCGCAGGGTGGCGTTTTATCTCCTTTACTTTTCACCATATTTATCAATTCTATCTCTAAGTCATTAACCTCTTCCTACCACCTTTATGCAGATGATTTTCAAATATATATACAAGCTCCGTTGCGTAAATTATCTGAAGCCTTTTCGACTATTAGTCAAGATCTGGAGCGTGTATGTGAGTGGAGTGAGCAATTTGGAGTCGTGGTTAATCCATCCAAAACCCAACTTATTGTTGTAGGCAGTGCCAGAATGGTATCCAGAATAGACTGGACGCAACTGCCTAGCATTACATTTAATGGTACCCAATTACCAATAAGTACTTCTGTTAAAAATCTAGGAATCTACATCGATAGCACATTAACCTGGGGCCCTCAATTGCGAGAGGTCAGTCGGAAGTTGTTTGCATCGGCGGGATCCTTACGACGACTACGCAATTTTCTCCCAACAGCTACTAAAATTGCACTTGCACAATCCCTCCTTCTTCCTATACTCGACTATGCTGATGTCAGTTATCTCGACATTACGGAGGAGCAACTACATAAACTTGAGCGCCTTCAAAATTTCTGTATTAGATTTATATTTGGACTACGCAAATATGATCATGTTTCTGAATATCGCAATCAGCTTAAGTGGCTCCCAATTCGCCTTCGACGGAATGCTCATATTCTTTCCATACTTTATAGTGTTCTATTTCATCCGTTTACTCCACCTTATTTAAAGAAACGCTTTGTTTTCCTCAGTGACACACATTCGAGATCCCTGAGGTCATCTGAATCTCTTGAACTGGCAGTACCAACACACTGTACTAGTTTTTACGATAAGTCGTTCACTGTGCAGGCTGTCCGACTATGGAATGCTTTGCCAATAGCTATTAGACGTGCTAAATCGTTACCTATTTTTAAAAAACTGGTCAGAGATCATTACCTGTCATCTTAATTTGTTATGTGCCTAATATAAGTATCTATTTTCAATTTATTTATTTTTTCTAGTGAGAATGTAAATATTGTATTTGTGTATTTGTATTTATTTATATAAGTATGTATAATAATAGATATTTCTTGTGTTGGTTACTTCTATCTTCACTTGAATTCTTTTACATTCTTTTTATTATTTACTACCCATGAATTCATTTTTTTTCCTAGTACAATTTTTTTTTCATCCCAAGGTTGCCTGGAAGAAATTGCTTGTTAGCGATAAGGCCGCCATTTGTACATGGACAGTCAATTGATATATTATTTTTTTAATGTAAACTGTATTATTTAATGTACAATAAAGATTATTCTATTCTATTCTATTCTATTCTCATTTATCCAGTTCTAATGAAAAGTTAAGGAGCTATGAGGGAACAAATTAACATACATACATAGCCTGTCAAAATCATAACCCTCTTTTGGCTTTGTCGTAGTCGGGAAAAAAACGAAAATAAGCATACGACGACAATTCGAGCCCCTGTTCACTAACATATTTAATATGATTACTCATTGTTGTGTTTTCTATGTATAATATGTATGTATTTACAAAAAAAAAGTATATAAGTATTTATCTCAGTTGTCTAGTACCCATAATACAAGCTCTGCTTAGTTTGGGACTAGATGGCGTTGTGTGTTAGACGTCCGAAATATTTATTATTATTATTATTATTGTATACAATTAGTCAATATAGTAGCTGTTCTTCTTATCTTTTTGTATAATTTAAAAAAAAAACAAGGTGCATTAGAATGCATTTCAAAACAAAGTTTCATATGATTTCCTAGCTTCTATAGAAAACCAACGTAACAATATACAGTATTTTGATGGAAACCAAATTCCCGAAATGCTTTTGCTCCGAAAGAATTCATCCTTGCCGTCTATGGGTGCTGGCAATTGGAATGTTTGTCCCAACAAGCTGAATGCAATTCAGAACACGCTAAGAATGTAAACGTCTGCAACATTAATAACGATATACAGATTACACGAATTTGGCATATTAATTTTATGCTCGTCATTGTAGCTATGTAGTAGAAGCTTAGGTCTCTTAATATCGTCTACGTCTCGTTCCCACCAGAAATGATCAATAAAGTTATGAACACTAATTCTTATAAAAAAAACACAAAGCAGTCATGAGCACTGCCAACAGTAATAAAAACTCAAAACTATAAACAAACTGTTGTTGAAGCTCATCTGAAATGAACCTCTTTGCTAAATCTTTCTTTAAATAAAATGCGCGATAAATAGAAGTAAAAAAAATGCTTATTGTGATGTTATAAAAATATAGGATAGTACTATACAGTATAAACATTACCAGTCATGTCATATTAGACAGTCGAGCCATCAACTGTCACCATGCACACTCGTGCAAGCGCCCTGCACTACCGTCTTAGGATCAGGTTACGTGACGTGTCGTGACGTGTACTGACGCGAGTTTAAAAAAATTTACCCATCCCAAAATAAATTTTGCTAAAGTGCATAACGCCGATTAAGAAATTTTCTCTTCAAAGAATAGATATTTTGACCGATTCAAAACGACGACGGCGGTTGTCAATTCCACTG
The DNA here is from genome assembly GCA_905220595.1 of Spilosoma lubricipeda. Classification (NCBI taxonomy): domain Eukaryota; kingdom Metazoa; phylum Arthropoda; class Insecta; order Lepidoptera; family Erebidae; genus Spilosoma; species Spilosoma lubricipeda. Next base: position 7,346,172 of record HG992285.1, on the reverse strand, counting down.
TATACAATTATATTAATGATGCTTAATTTTCTTAAGTTCATTATTTTCACCTGTTGCTTACAGTCTTGAAATTTGGTATAAGTCCTTTTTCTTAACAAGATCTAAAAACAAAGTAAGAGAAATATTTCACTCTTCATCTAGCTCAAAAAGTCTCGGTAAAGCATTGTTCAACGTACATTTGTGGGATGAGGTTCACGTTGAAGGCAATTTGTCGTAGTGACGAATTTCCGCGCAAGAAAAAACAAGTAGTTTTTTTCTACACCTGTACATAAAAAAGATTTACTGCAAACTTTGTTCCGTGTAATAATACAAAGTATTTCTTGAAAAGTCATCCCCAGCGATTGAGTAGATTATTGTTTGCCGGGATTTTTTAACTTCATTCTTTTTATAGACATCTTGTCCTTGTGTAAAATATGTATGTATGTGTGTATTGCTAGCTCAAGAATTTAATTGTACTATTATTATTGTTTGTAAATAGAAAATCTTAGGTTAAGCTCTATGCAATAAAAATGTATGTTAAAACTACAATTTAGAGTGGGTTTTAAATATGCATGTTTTTATGGCATTAATTGTATTATTTATATTATATTATTTTTTCTTTTAATTTTAGTAAGAAAATTTATACTGTAACCTCGAACTGCGCAATCTGTTACGAAAAAGTCATGAAGGAAAATAGGCTTCTTAAATTAAAAAAGTAGTGCCACAGCCCGTGCTCTTTTTCGTTTTATGGTTGGAAATGTATAAAGAAGGGTTAATGTTGGCCTTGATTTTTGTTGTCTCAGTCTGCATAATTACTATGAGGCTCCAATAAAGTTTACGTACTGTAAAATTTACGTTTTTCTCAGCATTTACGATTCTTAATTTATAAGATCTATTTCAAGACATTAACAAAATCAGAAGTATTTTAACTTTTTCCAAAATAACTTATAAAATGTCTTTAGTACATAACCTTCTATCACATTTTACAGTATTCTCCTTTTTATAAATCTTAGGCGTCGTGTTTGAGTATCTTCCTCAGGCCATAAGCTTTATATTTGTGACAATTTGTGCTAGAGACGTGGATAAAATGCTTTCGCCTTTTTTTGCTTCTATAGACCTAAATAAAAACAGGGATTATGTGGCAAAATAAAGTTTGATTTATGAAACTCCATGATGTATATTTCATAGGATGCCTTTTAGAAATTCCGCGTCATAGCCTTTCTAAATGTTGAATTTATAAAGTTGTATAACTTTTGTTATTCTTCTTGATAGTTATTATATTATTCTCAAAAATAAGTGTATTGAGGAATAGTAACGAGTGCAAGTATGTGTAGATTAAGTTATATTAGGTTTTTATATTTTTTTTTCTTAAAACACATATTTCCTCTTCCTAAGGTCAAGTTTTATATTTACCTTACTCATATGGAATTTTCTATAATTAATCAATACTTTACTAACTCATGTATAGAGTAGTACGGTGCTATCCCATTGTTGGACACTTGTCTCCCTAAAATGATTAAGGTTAAGACATTATCCGACCACGTTTATATCGTATAGAGTTTCAGACTTCAAATCTTTATCACTATATGATAATATATGAACTGATTACTGATTAACTATATTCTCTACATAACGCCTGTAAAGAACGCATTAATATTTTCAGCCCAAGTGGCCATTTAATTTATTCAGTTTTAAGTTTTCATTATGATCGCTAAACAAACACATCTGTATTAAAAAACAAATTAATTTCATAACTAGAAATCCTGCATAACATGCTAAAGTTGAAATTACACATAAAAGCAAAGTAATTAAAGTACATGAGCGGTTCTACACTAGACTCATCAGTCTTAGCTCTAAACGTTGAATCCCATCTTCGTGTAAACACGAATTGAATTACAAATGTTACGAATCGTCTAACACTTGTTCACTAAATGTTTTAGACGTGTAGCTTCATGAGAATCTCTAAGCTATTTGAGGAATGTGTCTTGGAGCGGAACCGAAGCGATGAGGCATTGTGAATGTGAATGAATATCTTGAGGAGCTATTTCACTGCACTGTGATCGTGTACGGGTTGAATAGAACTTTGTGTGATGTGAGAACTTTGATGTTTTCTAGATATTTAGGGGTAAATGACAAATGAGTAAATTAGAAATTTCAATATTTATATGTTTATAAGTTTGGCACTTGCGAGATTTTTTTTTTGATATGTGATATTTGTTTCATTGTTAAATTGTGTTTTCTTACAAAATATATACGGTCGAATTGAGAAACCTCCTCCTTTTTTTGAAGTCGGTTAATGAAAACTACTTAAGACCAAGTTTGACAGGTACCGGACTAATATTATTTTGAGAATATTTAACTCTTTCAGATGTTCAAACGTTTAAAATAAATATGAAATATAAACTCGTTTGAAAACAAACATCAAAAGTTAAATCAAAAATGCTTTAAACGAAAAAAAAATCGCGGTAAACTTCGAGCGTACCGGTGCATTTTTTCTGGACAAAATTAAAATTTTAATTTTTCATAATAAAAGGATCACTTTTGTATTATATTATAAATATTATTTACATTTAGTGTATATATTATTAGTGTTAGTGTTTAGTTTACCAGATAAGGTAAGTTTTTTAAAAATGTTTTCATGAACGATCCGCCTGACTTGTTGGACCCGGGGTGCTGCTAATTTTATGACAGTTGCTTTTCTTTTTTTTTTTAATAATAATAATTTATTTAAACCTAAACTTCACAATTTCTGATCACAGATATATAAATTATACAACCGAAAAATTATAATTTTATAAGGAATGAGAGCTTCATCAGTTGTATCCAACGAATCTGGAATGGAAAGTGTCAGTGCCCAACGTGGACACAATAGAGTACGTCTACATAAAATATGCAAAGTATGGGTTGTTGTTGTGCTAGTGCAGATAGAAAGAATAGTGATTCTACTCCTACTGATAGCCCGGTTGAACGTAATAATATAAAAGTCACACCGAGTAGTGGTTCGGGCCTCTACGATTCAGTATCTGGACTTGCTAGGATCAAGTACGAGGTCAATGCCACTGGCCCGTTTGTTGTGCACGTCTAGAAAGAGGTAATGTCACCCAATGATTATGATATACCACCTTACATCTGGTCATATTTAATAGGTTTCTCAAGACCAATGCTATTCACAAAATTGTAGATGTATCGGTTTAAAGGATTGGCAAAAATATAATTTCTTTAACGTTCTCAGATTTTTGTGATGCTAATTCCTTTAATTCCAATACTGAGTTATTAAAAACGAATTTAAAAGCATTTTTATCAACTTTTCAAATAACACAAATGGACCTTGTTTGTGGTGTTTCTTAGGAATGGTCGCCTGAAGAAATAATTAAAAATGCTTCAGTACCTGATAATTGTAGCAAATTTCTTAAGAGTTTGGAGGATAAATTATAAAACTATTGTAGAAGGATCCCCTGTTTGGAAAGCAACGCAGAGTGTTGTGATTATGCTGGATGGTCAAGTTCGTCCTCCACGTATATATATGTGCTACAACTCATAACCTGTAGAGCTGTACGTGTATCCCACTATCCAATGCTACAATTGTTGTCGTTTTGGAAACACAAATATTCAGTGTAGGTCCAAGCCTAAATGTTACAAGTGTGGCCAAGAACATACTGGTGATATTTGTAATGTTGAGGAATAAAATATAACTTGCTGTCATTGCTGTGGTAACCATGTTATAACTTCTAAATCGTGTACAGAATTTTGGCGTCAAAAAGAAATTAAGACTGTTATGGCAGAAAAATGTATTTCATACGAAGTTCCTAAATTAAATGCTCCTGTTTCTAATTTCTATGCCAAAGTAGTTAGTACTCCGGTTACATCATATCATCATACATCTAACGCTCACTCCTTCCCATACTTCTCATAAAAAACAGTGTATTTAAATCGTTGCCCTCTCCCCAAACCAGGTAAAGGTTACGACCGAGAAAACATCAACAGATACGTAATAAATACAGGTTCCCGACACAGGTATGGGTGTACCGTTAACATAACTACAGCTTGCATACTGTTTACCTTGCATGTAATACTAACACTATTGTACCTGAAAATCTGACTTTGAAAAGAGTCACCATGAGCTTCTTTGCCAATATTCTTCTCATGAGGCTCTACGCATTTTGGAATCTGGAAGTTATGGATCGGCACAGGCAGGCAGTAGATTTTGGTGTTTTCGCCTAATTTACCTCGACAATACAGCACATGCTGTGGCGTCTGTTTGTGTCGACCTATGATTTATAACTGCAGCTTCAATTTAACGTTCATAAATGTCACTTAATGTCATAATTGAATAAATGATTTTGTATTTGAATTTAAGCAAATTTGGTTTGAAAAATTTTCTACTATAAGTGCGTACCATTGAAAGGTAACTAATATATAATCTTCATAATCGATACCCGTATGTACCTCTAATAGATAAAGAGGAAAGTCGATCTTCGGATATCAAGTTTATTACCATGTTTATTAGGTTCATTTCCAAACTCATTTCTCAAGCTATCAACAAAAATTATACACCATTAATAAAAGTGACACTACCCCCATTATATTTCCAATTTATTTCTTAGTCTTTATTACGGAAACGATTCAGATTAACGTGAACTTTGAAGGTTCTCCGGCTAGCCCGTTCATCATTTCCATGACTGTGAATTACATTATTAATACTTGAATGAATTTAAAAACTTTGTTATTGTGTTATGGTGATTGATATGAGAGAATTGATGGTACAGACCAGGTTACTCGTATATTCTGCAAATGAACAGTTGGCTCTTTCAGTTGTTATGAAAATGATTTAAATCTTAATTCATTTATATTCAATTTTTTATCATTGTTGTAAAGAACAAATTATCTTCATTTTTTGTTTTTATCAAACAAAAAAACGTTTAAAAAAAGAAAATTGATAATGTTTGATTCCATCTCCCTAAATCCAATCCACATCATATCTCGAAAGTATTGTGTTTAAAAATATATGGTAGACGGCCTCGTAGGTCTCGCGGTTGGCGTGTGCGACTGCTGATCATGAGGTCTCAGGTTCGATTCCCGGATCGTACCGAATGTTTGTATGATCTACAAATATTTGTTTCGAAGTTTGGGTATTTTCTATGTATAATATGTATGTATTTACGAAAAAAATTATAATATGTATTTGTATCAGTTGTCTTGTACCCATAACACAAGCTCTGCTTAGCTTGGGACTAGATGGCGTTGTGTGTTAGATGTACTGTGTAATCAAGTAATCAAGTAACATACAAATATCGATACTTAAATATAATTATTATAATATCGTCACTCAACTTAGCTCAAGGGGTGTCTTCTTGAACATATCTCCTAAGTACTAATATCATCATTTAATCTAACATTATCTACATATCACATGCGTTAATGCTGAAACTCTCCTGATTCAACTATCACAAGCCCGGATAGTATATCAGCCTCAGGATAAACTTGCCAGGAGTGTTCCGTCGGTGAGCTCGGCACTGCGGAATCGTGATAGCAGTGTGGATGACGTATGACCACGTTAGCGAGGGCTCTCACCGTCTAGTTATTACCTAAAGCCATTTCTCCACAACGATTTGAATTTTCACTGCATAGTTATACAAGTAGCCATAAAACTGCACGCCATTGCATTAAACAATTTTATGATCCCTTTTGTGTAGTTTAGAGATAATAAAAAAGTTGTAAATTCCTCAAATTAAAGTCTTAACACGTTCTTTTCCAACAAATCTATACTATCCGTACCGATAGCAATAGACCGGGCTCTGTGGTGTTCCTTGGGGGAGGCCTACGTACAGCAGTGGACTGCAACGGGCTGATGATGATGATGATGATGATGATGATGATGATGATGATGATCCATACCGATACTATAAATTTGAAAGTAACTCTGTCTGTCTGTTACGCTTTCACTGGTAAATCACTGAACCGATTTGGTTGAAATTTACAATGGAAATCCTTTGATTCTTGAGAAAGAACATAGACTACTTTTTACGGAGACAACCAACATACACGCGGGCAAAGCTGTGGGCAAAAGTTATTACCTTATAAAAGGATTTATTTTGGTCTTAATCGGTAATAGAATATCACAATAATTGGTTGGCATCAAACCAAAAACCGGTCTGATAGAAATGATAACACGGTGTTGCGGAATGCCAGTGTCTAGTTATTTTTCGTAGGTTTTCACCGAATAATTTCGATTAGTGAAACCCGAACTTTTCTTTCCTAGTTCTTATGTTGGGTGGGGGGAGGTACTCAAAGCCCAGCAACGCATGACACTCGAATGCTAAAATCATACAAAGCAATGTTTTATTTAGAATATTAATATAATTAAAAATACTTCATTTCTGTGTTAAATATTTATTTTAAATTCTACTACGTAAGACTTTAATTTGGCAGCTTCTGAAAGTTCTCCAGTCAGAATAACAGGCGAGCGTCTCAACAGATTACTATCTAATATTTTTGCCAAGATCTCGTGAGGTCGGCCAACAAATGTGAAATTAATTCACCATCACTAATTCGATCTTACCTGCGCAAGCGACGATAAATTTGTCTGTAATAAATCTCCCCTGAGCTGATTTATAACCAATGATCTTGGTAGAATTTAGAATGTATATTTTCTACAGCTTATATGTCTCAACTTATTAGTTCTATTGAACTAATTTAAGAACTTGTTTTGTCTCGTGTAGTACTCATCAGAAGAATGCACTACTTATTGAAGAAGAGAACCCCGCTTCGGCATGAATATGCCGGCTCGACCGGAGTGATACCACAGCCTCACAGAAAGCCGGTGTGAAATAGCGCTTGCGCTGTGTTTCACTGAGTGAGTGAGGATACCGGAGGCCATACCCCAACCCCTCCCCACACTCCCAACCCCCAAAGGTCGGCAACGCACTTGTGACGCCTCAGGTGTTGTGGGTGTCCATGAGCGGCGGTAATTGTTTACCATCAGTTGATACATCTGGTCGTTTGCCCCCTATACCTACTATAAAAAAAAGCTTTTGATTATCACGGTATATAGTAGCTCGTGTCCTTCCTTAAAAGTCAAAGTATCTCCATGCAAAGTTTTATAAGAAAAAAAAAAAAGGTTCCGGTGGGAGAGCCAGGAATCCATAGCACAGGGTTATCCTAGTTTGGCTTCCTGACTCCCACAAAAATGTATATTATAAGCATATCCATATCATTGTAACATATATTTTGTGGGAGAAAATAAAAACATTATTATTATTATTATTAAAACCGATAAAGCCGTTTAGCCGTGAAAGTGTAACATATGGCGATAGCCGAGTATTGTTTCTAATTAACTAACATGTAAAATAAGGTTTTCTTTTCCACTGCTTATTTCTATACTTTGTCTTGTAGAAAAACAGCATTTTAATGTTACTCTCTGCGCTCGGGTAGTATAGCGATACTTAAGCATTCTTTCTTATAACTATTGAACCCGAAAAAATAGGATAAACTCTCATTCAACTTACTTTCCCTCGAAGCATACCTAACGAAAAATTTCCTCAAGAAAGTGATCGTATTGGAATTCGTAGAAATATGCCAAACTTAGAAGGAAGAGGATTACTGGATAAAATCTCCAATTAGGCCCTCCCTTCACTTAGACGCTTCTAAAATCATTTGTTTGTATAAAAATCCTTTGTAAAACCAGTTGATGCGTAAGAATGTTATATATATTTTAAATATATTTATAAGGAAAAATGTAGGATTATTAGTTATTATAGGTCAACGATTAACACGTGAACCGTTTGATGTTTATCCAACTTGGTTGCGTAAAAAACATGAGTATTTAGATCTCCATTAAAAAACTTTGCACGTTACGAATACGAAACTCCAGTTTCTATGTTTATTACTTAAAAACTTCGGGTCCACGTTTTAAGACGTACGCCTACATATTGCAAAATAAACATTCCGCTTTAAATTGTGATAAATAAAGTTATAAATCAATGTCCCTTTAAATATAATTTCACAAAATATTTTCGATTTTTCATTTGGAGAAGTGTGATCAGGAAATTAAGTCTTTTACGCTTCAATGGGTACTGTTGAAATAAAGATTCCATTATTAGGTGCCATGTTTTTTATTTCGATCCCTTATCCTTCATTGGGAACAATATAGATTGAATGGTTTTATAGTATTTCATGGCATATACTGAAAAGTATCAACTGTTTAGATAATGACAAAATAATACTTAAAATATTATTGTTAAACAATTTTAGAACTAGAATAACGACACTTTAATAATTTGGAATATTGGATAATATTCATACAATAATATATAAAGCTGAAGAGTTTGTTTGTTTGTTTGCTTGAACATGCTAATCTCAGGAACCGCTGGTCCGATTTGAAAAATTATTTCGGTGTTGGATAGTTCATTTATCGAGGAAGGCTATAGAGTATATATCATCACGCTACTACTAATAGGAGCGGAGCAACAATGAAGAATGTTTAAAAATCGGGGGAAATTTTCACGCTACGGGCAATATAAGGCGCAAACGAGGTTGCGTGGGTCAGCTAGTATTCATACAAAGACGTAACAGACTCAAAATTACAATAGATATTAAAATATCTTTGTATTTTTGTCAACCACATTTAGATATAAACCTCACCTCACTGACCTGAGTCTGCCTGTGACCACGGCCAGTGCAACCTGGTCGAAGCGTCAGGCAAATCAGAGGTATGTAATATACCTTTTAATAAGTGATCGCGTTAATTCCCTTAAAAATTATTGTTAATATTACATGATTATATTTTTATAAAACTTATACTCATAACTTTTATATTACAATCTGCGTATTTGATACTTTTCAATATCTTAATTAAGCCTTAACCTAAGATTCAACCCCCGTTACTGTATTTGTAACTCTACGTGATTTTATTTTCTGCACGAGAGGTATAAGGATACCTTTCATGGATATATAACCCTATTTACTTAAATATGTATGTATACTATTCGCTCTGATAGCATGTATGTAAAATTTCATAATTCATTTTATTTTAATAATGACTGTTATGTTAACAAATGAAAAAATATTAGATTTGCAATATCAGTTATAATTAATCGTATTATAATTGATGCAAACAACTGAATGAAAAATGAATACACCGAGTGATCTTTTTGATCTATATTTACTTTAAAAAGAAAATAAAAAAGTCATGTTCTTGACATGACTTTAAATGCAAGTTTACGTTTCGTAATTATTTTTATGTGATACTGCGACCGATATAATTTATTTTGGAAATCAGGATTCTATTTCAGTTAAATAATCCCAAGTTTCAGTTCAGCAAATAATTTTTAATCGAAGTCATTATATCGCAAGCGTTTTCGAGCTATATTTTACCCCTATAAAGGCTTTGAAACACTGATTAATATTAATGATTTCCTTTTGGAAACTAATTTGAGTGGATAATGGATCTTTTGTATATTATGAAAAAGTAATTTGTGGGCCGACCGACCTACCAATTAGAATACAAAAAGCACGTGTCGGTTTTTCGATTAATCATCGTATTCAGAAATAAGTTGGTATTGAGATATCGCGTGATCCACCTCTATTTAGACGCGGTACTTCGGTACTTCAGTACAAATGAATGGCTTTGGTTGTTTTCACAACTGGTTATGTACGTTACCGATAGTACTATGGTCTAAAAATTGTTGTATTGATTTTATATGGTTTTATTTAAAAAAAAAAACAACTTTAGCAAAATTAAAACAGTCTAGTGGCATCTTTCTTTACCTTTATCATCACGACCATAGAACTTTAACTTCTGAAGTCTGTATTAGAGATTACCTAAATAATTGTTATCTATGGATTCGATATCTATGTTACGCAGTAATTGTTATAATAAATTCACTTCACATAGTTTAGTGAATTATTCATTTAGTAAAACAAATTAGAAAAATAGATTCAAATTTTCTAGAATGGAAATTTGTATCCATTTACGTAATTGAATCTTGAAGGAAAGTTAATACAAAGCTTTTCCATGTAACATAATATTAGTAGAAATGAAGTCAAATAATATTTTCTTTTTTCGTTTCTTATTATTGAAAGACAATCTCCTAATGTCTTCATATTTGAAAGCTTTCACGAAAATCTTATGATGTTCAGAGGGACAGTATAATCTAGATTAAGCAACACAGGCACCAAATCGACATACGTTAGTAAATCAAACTAAATCCATTTTCAGCGGCAGAGGATAAAGTCGGATTTCCAGAACGTTCCATTAGAATTCAAAGGACTTTACCTTAAAATAAATAGAAATTATTTCTGTGCTGTTCAAGAATAAAGCTAATGTAATAAAAGTTACTTTCTCTAAGAAGATGAGTTGTATTACGGTGGGACTTTGTGGCTTAAGAAGACTTATTATTTTATTATCTAATAGGATAATGCCTAAATGTCTCAAAATGTTATTTTGTACCTACTTGTACGTTAAGTACATCTACTTACGGCGCTTTCTCAGTAATTAATATGAAATACTTGTGACTGACCGGTCGCCTCGTCTTTTCTTAACACTTCTGTCGTTTCTTTCTTACTGTATGAGTCTCCTTGTTTGTGAGTTTTTATATAAGGTATATTAAGAAGAAAATAATACATATTTTTTCTAATAGTAAATAAAAATTGATAAAATGATATACTACTGATTTCAAATTACTTATCTCGCGTGGGCACTTAATTATACAGTATAGTATTTGCCCGCGACTTGGCAGGGTGAATATTAGTTATCACGGTAAATAGTAGCCTATCTGTTGTTCTGATGTATAAACTACATATCTGTGAAGTTTTATCAAAATCCGTTAAGTTGTTTTTTTGCCTAAAATAGTAACAAACATCCATATAGCCACAAACTTTCGCATTCAAAATATTAGTACAATGTTATAGGACAACCATTGCGGTTGTGATAATAGACGCCCTAGTTAAATAAAGTTGAACTTTACAACCAATTTCAACAAATAGAACCAAAACGCAAGGCAAATAAGTTGTTCTACTTGTTGTCTGCAATTCATTATTATCAAGAAATCATTATTATTTTATTTGTAATCAAAATTTTAATCTGTCAATTATAATTTAAACTGAATACTTTATCTTTGTTTGAAATGTCACTAAGAGAGAGATCGTAGTCGACCATTGATCTATTTGGATAAAACAGATATGAGTTTTCGTTAGATCAGTACACAGAACTCTGTCTATCAGAAACTGTCAGTTAGCATCTGATGTAAAAGAGACCGTACCTGTAACGGTAAACGTATAACTAGCCTTTTACTTTAATTGAATATAAGAAGAGCCTAAACTTATTAGCAGTATACCAAAAAAAACCTTGTCACTATTATATTAGAAACGATTGTTCCTATATTTTTATTTCATAAAAAAAAACTTAGCTTGAGATTGACTGAGCGGAGAAAACTCATCAGCCATTTATTAGACCCTCTCTAATAATTTAGTAATAAACCTATTTTCTCTTTACTTGAAGACCTACCAAAGTGACTCTACTCAGTCTGATGGAAAGGCTGGGTAGATTCCAAGATTGGGGAGCCATCATACTCACTGCGAATGCAGACAATGCAGTATGTCGACCCACGCAATGGCGGCCTAGTGAGATGTATTGTCACGCTCCGCTTAAAGAACCCGGGATTATAGTGGAAGGAAAACACGTGCGCTGGTAGTGAGTACCAGTTTTTGACTGCTGATCACAGGAACAAAGAGCCAAACCATTTAGCTTGAGAGCGTATTTCTGACACTCTGAGGCGGTAACTTCCGAGGCTAGCACGTGTTCTCCTATAGAAGAAAGGAGAAGGTGGAACCAGTTGAAAGAGACTACATAAAATCCAGTCATTCAACAAAACTTGAAACCTCTTTTGTATTCCAGTTGCATTAAATTCTATTAACCTTTATTTATATCTCAGTACGCAAAAGTTTTTCAAGTGGAAACGTTCACAACATTTAATTATCTAACCTTTAAATTATACTTGGTCAAAAACCCGTAAACTAAAGAAACGCCCGACAATTAAACTTTAAGGCACTTCTTTAAAAGTGATTTAAGTTAGAAGAATCCTTAAGAAAACCGGTATCCTTCTCGGTCTAAGGAGCTCTCCCCTGCGTTAATGAAGGAATTCCGTTTTTATTATACTGAAAGCGACCCTGTCACATCCATTTTGCCTTTTAAAGACAAGGTCGAAAAAGACAAAAGGTAAATCGACAACAGATTGCTATAAATAAACGACCACTTCAATTTTATAGAAATGTGATTTTGTCTGAATGTACCCTTGACTTTTTTACCAAGATTTTATTTGATTTTCAGTGAACCATATAATAAGGGACTATTGTTTTTAGGTTAGGAATTCTACGTATGAAATAACTGTGATTCTTTCATCTCTTAAACATTATTTTAAATTCATATAATGTAGGTTTTTTATATCAAATACCATAAATTAAGTTTACCTACCCACTCTCTGATATTGGACAAATCACAATAGCATTTAGATGTTGAGTCGTGAAACTACCCTGTTTAGGGTTGTAATGGGTACATCGAACTGTATGTATTTATTTGTATATACAAGCTTTTAATTATTTAAAATATGTATGTACCAATAGCTTTTAAACCACAAAAATTGTCACAAAGAAAATATACATCACAATATGAAATGACACCCAGGATGTACCTTACAGTGCGGTAAGGCAGGTGGGACTCCAAAAGTCGTTGATGCAATCCTGGAGCTTCTCCTGACTGCGGAGGTAGGCCTCAGCGGGGTTTTCCCCACGTTATAAATAGGCATTAATATAAAATATGTGTAATCATTATTTAATCTCGTAGTATAGTCTTTACTCTTTATGTAATATATTGTCCTGTCCGGTCATCGATACTTCGGTACTTGGATCTCTTCAAGTAAAAGAACATTTCCAAATTAGAATTTCGAATGGACAGCATGAATAGTAAAATTCAAATAGTATCAATATGACGAAGGCTCGATATATTTGTTGGTCGACAAATATTTATGGTTCCATTCAGAAAGTAATTATTAAACTATCCTTGGAAAGAAATATCAAGTAACGAAAAAAAACAGTGATATTCGAGGTGATACAAGGTTTATTGGGTCATTTAGGATTATAAAAGTATTTAGTTGTGTAGTAAAAGTTTTTATTTTAACCCTCAATATCTTTCTACAGCAGACACCAACGGGTCAAGTATACAAATTCAAACAAACACACATCAATTGAGTAGTAGAACATTGAGTAGAAAGAGCCATTTTACCCGGCTACTATCTATACTATTCTATCTATAATACTCGGCGGATGCACTAAGAGCAGACCGAACTAAATTCATAATAAAGTTTCCTAACTCTTAGAACAGATGGACGGGGGTTGTGAGAAATAATTCAGAGTAACCTCAACGGGTTATGAAATACCTGATGGAATTTTAAAAGCTTTTTGTAAGAAGGTTTTGGAACAGTAATAAATGTTGCAACAATTAAATGAAACCCTGTATTGATACAAATTGAAGGCTCTGATTAAAATACTTATGTTTATAATAAGTTATAAATTAAGAATTAAGTGAGAAACGTTAGTTATTTGACATGACTTTTTAATATTTTGAAATTGAAAACTTCTTTCAAAATCATGGAACTGGCGTCATTCTTACCGAACGCTTTCCATGCTATATTTTTTCATTTCAGGTGAGCTTAAGCAACCGTTTGTTTATAGTTTTGAGTTTTCACTTCTGTCGGCAGTCCTCATGACTGCTTTGTGATAATTTTTTTACAACTGACTGTCAAGGTGATTATAATATACAATTGACACATTATCGTGAATTGATTTATTTCTTTAAAGTTTATTTTCATTGAACTTTATGAAAGTGTGAATAACTACATTACAGACTTTGGATTACAATTAAGCTATAGCACTCAAATATATCGACAGAATCCTGATTAGAAATCCATACGGTTAACCAAGCTCTTATTAGAGGCGACCACAAAATTTCACCAACCGGGTCGGTTGGAAACGTTTGTAAAATGCTATTTTGTATTTATTTTGGTTTACTTACTACATTGATTTATACTGAATTTATTGGAAAACAACTTTTTATTCTTATTTATAATTTGCTTTTAATTTTTCTTATGCGCATGTAGATGTGATTTGAAAAAAAATTTGTTTGTGTTTTATTTTTATTAATTAAAATATGTGCTTTTAAACTACTTTAAATAAAAAAGAAAAAGGAAACACATAAATATATTTTTAATAAGCAAGTGAATAAGAAAAAATAAACTAATTCAATGTGGCAGATACAATTATGGACATGAGTCGTCAATTGAACACCTAAATTAGTAATTTCGTAATCTATGAGATAAATCTTTTCAGATATGTAATGAAATCTACATTATAGCGAGGTTCATAATTAGTATTTAATAGAATGGAAACACATTTCTACTAGATAGACTTATCCCAGAAAACTCTCCTTTGAAGATCCTTAAAAGCCAGTGCATTGTTTCACGATAGTATCTTTCATTCCAACTTTATTTCTTGTTTAAAGTTGTTCCTTTGCACTGCATTGTCGAGGAAGCTTTTGTTGTAGTGAGTCAAAAGATTTCACCAATACAAAAACAAGTAATCTCTCTCAATTATTCTTCCTTTCAAAAGATTCAAAGTTTAAACTCGACGCGTCATATGCCTTTTTATATACTACTAGCTGAACCTTAACACTGAGGGTGTTACCCGCGGTTATTGTTGTACTGCGAAGAACGCCGCGGGACAAAGTTAGTCTAAAAAAGTAGCCTAAGTTACTCCTTAGATCATCAGTTATTTGCCAGTAAAAGTCCCGTTAAAATCGGTCCAGCCGTTCCAAAGATTACCCGGAACAAACAGACAGACAGACAAAAAATGTAAAAACTGTTATTTTGGTACATATATATGTGTACGTGTAAACATTCATATGCATTTATTAAAAAACGGTTATTTTAATATTACAAACAGACACTCCAATTCTATTTATTTGTATACACACAGACAAGCTGACTCGCGCAATCTCGTCTACGTCTCCTATCGCCCATAGCGTGATGTTATACAGAGTGAACTAACTTTGTTCACTATAAAAGACGTTACAGTGAACCTACCTTAAAAGATAGATATTTGTAGTTGTGAACTTTCTATAGAACTTTTAAAGGAGAACAATACCTTCATATTTATATTTTGGATGGTTTAACCATTTATGCAACACACTAAATGTAAGTACTCATCCGTTTTTGCAACATTTTCACTGACACTCTGGTCCTTTTGATTTTACCGTGATAATATATAGACTTTCTCGCTAACTGGTCTATCTAATAATAAAGAATCAAATCGGACCAGTTCTTCCTGAGATTAGCACGTTCAAGCAAAAAAAAGCAAACTCTTTATAATATTTACATAGACCAATAAAAAAAAGTAAAAACTAAAACCCAACTATGACAAAAAACGATGCTGAAAAAGCTTGAAACAAGTTTCAAAAGCCGAAGTCACACGTTGTTCAAGTGTTATGGACTATGGTACATCACACTACATAGACTACGGCTTTTTTCTTTAAAATGTTTTGGTGCCTCTATAATATTAATTTCTTTGCAAAGTATATTTTAAACAGGTACCATAGAAATGTTACAATTATCGAATAAATACGGACGAAGTCACGAGCAAATGATAATAATATATGTATTTTTGAAATGTACAAGTAACGCCCTTTCCAATGATACCATATTATATTTGATGATACGGCATATTTATATAAAATTGATTTTTTAAAACAGTACTTTATGTCGTGTAGAGGGCGCCACATTATATTCAGTGACAAGCCTATAACCAGCAGACAATCATGATGCTTCTAACAACACCTCATTTGTCCAGTTCTAATAAGTTGTTAAGGAGCTATGAGGGAACAAATAAACATACATACATACCTGTCAAAATCATAACCCTCCTTTGGCTGTGCCGTATTCGGGTAAATATATGCGGTTTGTATTTAGGTTATTTTCTTGAATCATAATTTAGATAAGACAATTTCCATTTAAAATAATAGTTAATCAAGATTGTTCTGTCTCTACTGAAATGTTTATATGCGTGCGGTAAAGGAATTCGTCCAAAGAATCACAATTTCAATACGAAAATAATAGACCAAGTATGAACCACTTTGTGAATTTAAATGTTACTAAATCCTTCATCAGTTACCGTGATAGCAGCTTTTCATACTACTAAAATATTCAGGTTCAACATGACAGGCGAGGTACCCAGCATTCAAGACATAATATTCCTAGCGTTTAAAATGTAAAGCCTGTGATAAATGTACATGCGAGATATGTTTGCGAAACACTTTACGTGTTCAACGATATTCAGCTACAACTAGGTATTTTCATGCTGGCTTTACTGTGTAACAGTTCTTTGTACAATCCTGAAAGACATATGAGAAATAAGTACAGACTTTCATCAAAATTTGTTACAAATATTGTGGGATATTAATATGAGCCGTTAAAATGTAAGAAAAACTATTTGTGTCCTGCACGTTGTCAGTTATGTCAATTAAGATTTCCGTATTTCTATTTAGAGGATAAGCAGTATGAGCAGCTATTACTCATTGACTTGAATGACGTCGGCAGAAGTGTGCGTCAATTCCTTAACGCAGTTAGACTACTAAAATAACTAAACAAATCACATTTTATTTTAATTTTGAGTAAATTAAACAAACAATATCTGACTAGTTGTTTGACTCGAAAAATTCTAGCATAATGCCATTCTTATGTTTATAATTATGTTTAAGTTAACAATGTAACTATACGTAAATTAATAAATTATTATTATTTATTAATATTATTAATATGAAATATAATAAAAATTACCAACATTAAACTTTATGTGACTTTAAACATAGTTTAAATAATTTTAAAGGTTACGTTACGTTACGTTTGACTGAGTAGGTAACCGGTGACTAAGAGTAGTACGACCCGTTCGAAACGTCGGTATATAGAAGGTATTGTAATATTTTAAATATTTTTAAAACATACAACAAAAACTATTTATGTGATTTTATCTAGAAAACATAACATTAATGTAGCTCAATAAAGCCGGAAGCAAACACTTATACAATATAATTACGTCTACTATACACTAACATCGACTTAATTATAGGTATCAGTGGATTATAACATCAATATATCTAGCTTGTAGCTCAACGCATTAATATGCGGCATTCGACGCTATGCAATGTTCAGCAAATACACTACGGTTTGAATTTGTGTTTACTGTGGCTGTATCGTCTGTTTTAGCAAGTCTGTTAGAATTTGGATTTACTTAATTTGAAGGAATCAAATTTTTGTACAGAATTACTAGAAATAAATATGGTCCATAAGAGTATCAATTTCCTTGCCTGCTTCAAAGGAAATAGAAACAAAGTAAGTTGATTAGAAGGTAAAAAAAAAACTGTTTCAACGTATGTATAATCTCGGTAGCGAAACTAATAGATATAACACGAGCTGAAGCTGACCCGTGCCCACATCGTTGGGCTTTAAATATTTTGGAGCAAATCCGACTACCATGAAAGAGTTTTTCATTTTCCGGGTTAATATTAAGCCTATGACAAAAATTATTTGACCTTCCATTGCTAAAAGGGTTTTGAAGATTTGGAAAATCCAGAAATTAGCCTGTACAAAGTCACCGATTTTACTTTTTTAAAGATATTAGTATAGAATGAACATAGGAGTAGTTTTTATATGCATAAACTTATGTAGATAAAGAAAAAATTTCCTACAAAAAATGTCAGATGACTTCTAAATAACGTTGTTTTCCTATGTCGTGTTTATTCTGAAATGTACATTGTTACACAGAAGAAGTCCTCCTTTGTTACATAATCCTCCAGTTATGGTAACGCGGTTGCGTTAAAACTGTTTCTTGTTCTTGTTGAAAATGTTGAAAATGTTCTTCAAAACTGTTTCTTCTGGTTAGAAGAAACAGTTTTGAAGGACATTCTCCCGTAAACAGAGTTGGTGCTCCTGAATACTCTTAACTTGACAAAATAAACATCATATATTTTTTCTACTATACCCATCTTCTGTATAACTTGTCACATATTACACGTATACTGTCGTATACGTATCAACTTTGAAAATAATTTGGTTCGGTCTAATATTCCTTATTCAACCGCTAAACTAATCCACCGGTAGTAGAAGACATTAAATCATAACCTGTGTCATAACGTTGTGTATCTGCATTGAAACAGTTCCGGAGCAACTGAATATTAATGTTGGTTCTAATGAGGACCCGATTGACACGGAAACGGAAATACATCACTAAACACCTAGTAGCGAGTCGTTTCATAAATTAAACGAACGTGTTCTGTGTTTGTAATTTAGTCATTTTGTTATGTGTATATTAGGTCTTCACCTATGAAGTTGCCGTTTTGCATGCAATAAGTGAAAGTACTTATTTTTTCAAACTTTTTTATTTCTGTTATTCGGAGTAATCACCCATGCAATCGACGCATCTTTGCCAACGCATTGGCAGTTTATTGATGCCCTTCTTGTAAAAATCAGTTGGACGGGAGGCAACAAACTCTTCAAAGGCATTTTGTACTGCCTCTCGGGAATTGAATTTTTTACCCTCTCGCAAAACGGCAATTTCATTTAAGTTCATAACAATCTGCCGCTGCCATCGTCCTACGCGACAGCAGTTTCATCCCCATTATTTTTATGGTTGGCAGTCCACAACTGTGTGCTTTTCCAGAAACTTTATGCCTCACATAACAAAACTATGAAATGAACTATCGCCTGCGGTACTTCCGGACCAATACGAATTTCAAACCTTCAAGAAAAGAGCGTACTCCTTAAAAGGCCGGCAACGCACTTGTGACACACTTGTGGCAGTGTATCGGGTGTTCATGGGCGGCGGTAATCACTTACCATGAGGCGATACATCTGCTCGTTTGCCCTCTATTCCTTAAAAGGGAGTTTTTCAGTAGATGGTGAAACTGGCCCTTAAGATTTTGTTTTTTATCTAACATCATGTAGTGCTTTGTATCTCACACAATACTTTACTTTTAAAATTCATTGTCTGTTAAAATCGTAAAATAACCTTCTAACCGCCAATACAACCCAGAATGTTTTGTAGACGATGAAATCCATACTTATGTATCTAAGATATTTATATACATTTGAATATCAAGTTGAGAGTTAAAGTTTACCATTATCAAGAAAAGAGCAAACTCTCTCTCCAAACTCACCTCAAAAACTGGCAACGTGCTTGTGACTTTTAAGTTACAAGCAAATATGGATGGCAGTAGTCACTTTTCACTAGTTCTCCTTCCTGCTTGTTTTCTCCTGTACAACATAAGCAAGTGTCATCTGCATCATTTGTTATGGAACAGATTATAGTTCATAATTTTAATGACTTTATTAGTTTTGGACATGTAATTTATTAGACATATAGGTTAATAGACATATGGTATAAAACAATTTTGGAATCGTAAATTTATATCATTACTTTTACTTATTTAATTTCATAAGTTTCCATTTAGCAAATAGCAGTGGTAGACACAGAGTACAATTTCCCTACTTTCGGGGAGAAGTTCTTACACTGACACACTGATATTTCCAAGTACCCACAGTTGTTAAGTTTTAGATGTAAATGTTTTGGGTAAATGTATTCATAACCTTTGAGAATGCCATAAGGCGAAACTGGTCAGGTGTAAAATAAAATAAAATTGTGGAATAAGTACAAGGGAGTTTTAATCAAGAATGTACATAAGCAAGTGTTCATACCAATTAGAGATCCTCCTGATTGCTAAAAAAGAATTTTCAAAACCATATTAGATTTAGTCATTGGTATCAATATTACTTTAAGCCATAAACGGTAAGGTGTACATGAACAGTAACACCCGTCAGATAAGCTGGAGATGAGTAGAAGACATACGCAGGTATGTATAGTTGTGCAACATACACGCTCCGGTTTACCTGGAAACTTCAACCATACAGGTAAACCTATCAAGTATATCCCAACGTATATTACTGCCTAAAAGCATAATCCCCAAGCAAGCATATATCACATTTACGAAGTATTCGCAGAAAGTGATCGTTATTTACTTAAAAGTTTCTTTAAAGAACTATAAGATCTCTAGCGTCAAAACCTTTATAGATAATTACAGACTTAACGTGACATATTACTACAATTAATCATTGTAGCACTGATGAGGTTACAAGTAATTAAGTTTCTGTTATTCAGACCATTACTCCTAATGTTTAAAGTTTAAAAAATCAGGTAAGAGGAGAAATGTTTTCCTTAAATACATTGCACGTAAACTGTCAAGATTGGTATCTATAAAAGTACAAGTAGGCACATAAAAGTGCCTCAGTAATTGGCCAGTTCATGCAAATTACACTGTAATTGTGAAACAACGAAGTTGTTAGCAGATAATCGTTTCTAGTCAGCGAAGTTCTTAGTATTTAATTATGAATTTATTGGTCTTCGTTAATATCTTTCTAAACGTTATTAACTTTGGTAATTCACAATTCAAATAAGCTCGATGCTACATCTAATCGAAGTTTTATAAATTTTATCAAAAATATTAATTTAAAGTTAAATATTGATGAATACAATTTTTTTAACCGACTTCAAAAAATTAGGTTTCTCAATTCGACCGTATTAATATATTTTATACATATACCTTTTATGTGTGTTCGCGGATAACTTCTTCGTTTATGAACCGATTTTGATAATTCTTGTTTTAATGAAAAGAAGATGTCCCAACGGTGGTACCATGATAAGGACATTAATATCTGATGATAGCATCCAAGAGAAATCGAGTCGAACCTTGAAGTCGATTTTATTTTTGTTAAAATTATTACATGTACGCATCAAAACTTTCATCGAAATGTTAACCGAATTTCATTAGTTATAGAGCCTAAACTCACATCGCAAAACTCGAACATTATTCATATCAGACTAGTGGCATAGTTTCATCTCGTTTATTTGTTTTACATAGAAAATTGTAATTTCTAATCCGTTTGGGTTTTGTTACCATAGCAAGAAGGTATGCCGATTCTAAAAAATATCCTATGTATGTAAATGTTCTATGGCGGTGTGGTAACAACAAAGAATACGAAGTGCCATCCCTTTTCATCCCATGGATATCGCAAGAGGCGATTAAGGTACAAACTACTTCAACATCATTGCAAAGAGAATGGTTAACTGCCTCGTTGGTGTTGCGGTTGGCGTGTGCGACTGCTGATCATGAGGTCTCGGGTTCGATTCCCGGGTCGGACCAAATGTTTGTACGATCTACAAATATTTGTTTCGGAGTTTGGGTGTTTTGTATGTATAATATGTATGTATTTACAAAAAAAAAGTATATATGTATTTATATCAGTTGTCTAGTCCCCATAACACAAGCTCTGCTTAGCTTGGGACTAGATGGCGTTGTGTGTTAGATGTCCGAAATATTTATTTATTATTTATTTTAAATCGACTTAAAAAAGTAAAGGTTATGAATTCGACTGTATTTTTTTTATATTTGTTACCTAAGAACTTTTGACTGGATGAACCGATTTCGATTATTCTTTTTTATTAGAGAACTAGTGCTTCCCGTATGGGTCCCCATTTCAATTTAGGCTAGTTCTTAAAATCTTTTTTTTTTGTTAAAATTTTGTTTTAATTTGTCGAGTATTTTGATATGTAATAAACGAAATAACTTTTTGATCCTTGATTCGTCCAATGTTTCTTAGAATCGATGCGCGCAATCTTACAAATACGATTATAGGATTGGACATAAGAATAACCAGTTACGATTTGATTGATCAACAATCGAAAGGAGACTGCCTTGGGTGTGAAAGTTTCATCAATCACATGTCCGCAGATCTATCGGGTCACGCCTGATGACAGCTGAATATTTTTTGTTATGATATCTCTGAAAGATGACACTATGTTTATCCCATCTTCTATTTGTTACAGAGATAATAAATGTTAGTTTTGTTTTGTATGCAATAACACATAGAGTAGTGACAGTTGATAACACCCACACATTTGCTTGAAATATAAGATTCTTATGCAAAATAATAACACTAAACTGGACCTAATGCCGCGTCTCAACGATTTCTTTTATTTCGCGTAGAAATAAACATGATAAACGTTCGCAGTTTTAAGGTCTTTCTTTCGTAGATTACAGCCGGGACAATAGAGTTAGAATACTGTGGCATTAGTCAGTTTCATTACGTAAAACGTCGAAATACCAAGGGGAATAATCACGGATTCTGATTCGTTCACGAAATGTTTGTTTAATAGTATGTGCAGTCTTGGGAATCAAAGTTTGAAGTCGATTCTTATTTTCGGGACTAAAGTTAGCTACCTCATTCATTCACTAAGAGGCAAAGCAAAATAATTATTTAACACTGGTTTACTGTGAGACCGTGACTCCGGTCGAGCAGCTTCTTATTAATCCACGATGTTTTTTCATAGTCTCTAATCACCTAAAGTTCCATAATCGGCTTAGTTTACAATGTTGTTTATTCTTATTTTCATTTCATTTGCGATTACAATATATGTTTTTAATTGTGTTTACATCTTTAACTTTCTTTACGATTACAGAACCTGCTGAGTATACACCATTTTTTATGTCAAATCGACCAATATTTCATTTACCCAAAGCTGATATTATCTAAATAAATTCAAAGTTTAAATGAATATCATAACCGAAAACATTTGAAATTTATCACAAAAAGAATATATCTCTTTTTGAAACTTATGAATAATCTTGATTATTTAATCACATAAATAAACATTGAAACAATTTCTGTAGCTTTTATTGTGGAACAACCAAAATGAAACGTTTTATGTTGGAAACACGACACGAGTTTAAACAGTTCCCTTGTCAAACGCATCCGCTGACAGAGTGACGGACAGACAAAGTCCTTTCATTTGATATAATCATTCTAAACAACATTTTGTAAACTCAAAACCACTAATATAACAGACAAAGGACCATCACAAAAGTTGATCATGAAGTGAAACAGTAAAATCACAAAATGTGGAATGCTACTTTTGGTTTTCTTTTGTGATTGATGTTATATTATAAAGATGTAAAATTTGTGAGTGTGTGGTTATGGGTGGGTAATCTCTGGATCTACGGAATCAATTTCGAAGTTTCCCTAATAGAAACCACATTATTTGTGTGTGTCATAGTCTATATATTAACCCGAAAAACGATTAACTCTATATCCGATGTACACGCGGGCGGAACCGCAGTCAGAAGTCAATACAGCCACAAATATTGTGCACTGAACAAGTTACGAAATTATGTATCTGGTCATTTGTAAACAAATTTAAATATAGTAGCAGCAATTGCAACAGATAGAATGTTGTTATACTATTTGAAATGCATTGCAGTTGCGGGGAAAATTGAAAACACGATAGTGGAATGTCAACACAACGAGACTTGGTGCGAGCTTTAAAATATTTAACGAAACGAATGTGCTTTTTACTCGACTAGGTGAAGCCGAACGGAAGGGTAATAGTTTTGACATATATGTATGATAAATCATAATGCCTCAACTGAACCCATTTTAATGAATGAGGTGTCAATACATTTGTAATAATAACCCGGGTGACATAGCCTAAGTATACAAAATTTTACCGAAAATGATCACGTAATCGAGTTATAGTTTTTTATACTAATTTTTGTTGAAGTAAACATATTAATTATAATAGTTTAAGGTTCTAAAAGTAATATCTTTAGAAGTAACGTTTCAGTGGTTTAAAACTCAATTATTTCTCTACCGATGGCATACCTTCATAAACATTTTTACAAAAGAATTAATGTGGATTATAATTATTCGATCAACCAATCGCCATCCACCGTCGAACGAAAGATTCCCAGGAGCGCGAACTATCGCCGTCTTGGTCTTAAATAATCTATACTAATATATAAAGCTGAAGAGTTTGTTTGTTTGTTTGTTTGAACATGCTAATCTCAGGAACCACTGGTCCGATTTGAAAAATTCTTTCGGAGTTGGATAGTCCATTTATCGAGGAAAGCTAAAGGGTATTTATCATTACGCTACTACTAATAGGAGCTGAGCAACAATGAAGAATGTTTCAAAAACGGGGGAAATTATCACGCTACGGGCAATATAAGGCGCAAACGAAGTTGCATGGGTCAGCTAGTATAATATAAATAAATAAAAATTTCGGACATTTCACGTACAACAAACATATTAAATAGGTAATATGAAAACTAACTAGTCTAGTTCAATGTAATGTATCATCGTTAAAATTCAACATATTTAATGAATTAAAAACACTGTTAACGAGCTATTCTAGTGTATTTTTGTCTGAGTAATGTAAAGTATGGAAATATGATTGTCATAAGTGTGAAATTTCAGTATTCTTTAGGTTTTATATTTTTAACCGTATAATATAGCTCTTAAGGATAAATTAGCAAATACATATATCTACGTAACTCAATACGTTTGTTAATCAAAATGTGTAACCTCTGAACTTGTCAGGCAGGCTACACACCGGCTACTCAGCGGAAGATCTCATGAGCCCAGGGCGCCTTATAAAAAGAAAGTTAAAAAAATAATATGTATGTGTGTGTATGGGAGCCCTAAGGAACTCTTCAGATAAAACACCTTTTTAAAATTTCTAACAATACAAAAAAGTGGGTTGATAAAATTAAATTGAAAGTTTTATGGTGAAGTCCCTCTGCAATTGTTGACTGGAATGGGCAGACATCCACCGGATCACTTCTTCTAGATTGTCTCCTCACAGACCCAAGGTGGCCTGTGCTCTCTCACAAGCTCCAGGTAGCGTGCTTTCGCAGGAAATGTAAATCCGTGATCACATGATCACATGTAGGTGCTAGTTATTGATAGTAATAAAAAATTATAAAATTACGTGACCTTCCTTAAGATATGGCAGTGGGCTTGGAAGTGAGCTGCGTGCTGCTTTTCATAAGACCTCTTTTGCATGAAGTCACGTAACGTAGGACTTCTTCTTCATATATAGTCACGTAACTCAGGACAGGTATTCTGAAGTTCTTCTCTTCAGCCGTAATTATAAGTTCACAGGGGAACGCGATGAAACCAATTTATCACAAATTGGTGATAGGCAAACAAATTGAATAGTATCACAACAGGAATAGTAAGAAAAAAGTCCATTCTGTGGCTATTACACCGCCTTTTAAAGATTCTTTGTCGAACTTTCGGGAACGAAATCCCTTCTCCATCAACGCGAAAGAAACATATAACATCTCACTGTCAGCTTGGATTCTATGCGACTAAATTAAAGTGTACATTCTAGTATTAAATTGGAGCTATGATCGATTACTGGATTATACACAAAATCATATCGCAGAAACAAACGCCATCTAGCGCATCCATGGTGAATCACACAGCAAACCAACTTGACCACGCGCTGCACTTAGTTACAATTAGAACTATAGTGAGAGAAAGGGCGCTTAAAACAAATTCTGCAAGAGTGATTCTTAATTTATTGTAAATGAAAAAAAAACGTTACAAATGGACATCAAATAGTTTGTGAACACTCTATTTTCTACACTAAGGACCATCTCGTTAGTTACAATTGGATTGTCTTTTTTCCTATAAACACAATTAACTAATAAAGTAGATGATCAAAGTCCGCCAAAACGTTGATAAAATGTTATTTTCTTTCATTCCAAATTAATTAAATTTGACAACTCACACTTGAAGGCAAAGTAATTGTTTTCTTTGTCAACTTGAAACCGTTTACAACGTCCATATTTTACGTATCGTTATAATTTAGTTAGATGAATAGATAATTAAATAACTCAGAACACCATTGCTAACTGTCTGAACTCAATTATTAATCACAAATAAGTATGAGTTTCCAGCTATCAATCTACCAAACAGTTCCACTTCGACGATTGTTCTACTTGGAAACTCGAAGCTAGAATTCCAAATTTAGTTCTACAGGCAAACATCGTTTATCAGGCGTTGATAGTAAACTTGTAGTGCAAATCTCACAATCTCACGATACTGCTTCTATTCTATTTTACTACAACACTACAGATTTCCCTGATGCATCGTATGTTCTCACTGTAAGAGGCAATAATAAACTGAAATTTCCTTAAAGTTACTATTTTAACGACGTAATGAATTCCGAAAAGGAAATGTTATACATAGTTTAGGTATAATTAGGATAAGATACGTTTTCAAATTACTAAGAACACAAAATCCCCCAAAGGCCAGCAACACTCTTGTGACGCCTCTGGTGTTGCTTGTGTCTATGGGCAGCGGTAATCGCTTACCATCAGGCGATACGTCTGCTCGTTTGCCCCCTATACCTATAAATTGTTATATATATATATATTGTTACTTAGTTTCTGATCTTAATCATGGGGAATAATTTGCAATCAATAATACTCTTACTCAAACTAGTCTTAATACTCATCTTAATTACTAGGTTCGTGTTATTTTAATACCAATATTTTTTTCATTTGATTGTTATTGAAATTTGTGTTTGAAAAATAAGAGTCATCGTATTTAAATGCTATCGAATGTTGTGTTGAAACCCCTTTAAATTAATTTTATATTCATGTTGTAAGTTGAAGCTAGCGAGAATAGTTGAAACAAACCACATTATATTTTATTTACTCTCTAGTCTACCAGTGACCAAGATACGTGGCTGACGTCTGGAAAGTCATGGCGTCTTCGATAAATTCAATATTTTGTTGCTCTTTATTTTGCTGTTTTGCTCTAGGATAAAATCCATATATTTATCCCGCTTAGAAAAAAGGCTTTGTTGTTAAAAATATTTTATTATTAAGAATAATTTATTATGTATTTCAAAACATATTTTGAAATTTTATAGTATACTCTTTTCTGGAACGAATTTTTATTTTGTTTAAATTTTGTATATATAATCCTGTTTAACTCTAATGGCCTACATAGCACTCACGCCTCGCAGGTAGATATGTCCTTATATAATATATACAAAATACTAATAAATAGGCATTATACCCTATACAATAATTAGAAATATTTAAGAAAGATATTTTAAAGTACTTGTTCCAGAAAGATTTTCATTTCGAAATATGTGTTTATTTAAGCACTAAATTATTATTCCTTGGCTTGAAAGACGTAAAATCATTAAAAACCAAAAAAAAACGTAGCGATCAGTCGCAGTCTTTAATTTTATTCATCGAATAGAAACTTTTAAAATGTTGAAACTTATAAGTTTGCTCTCTAGACTGAAGATAATATTGAGAGACGAGGCTTTAAATTTTCATTACTTTAACTCATCTGTCAGAAAGTTATGCCTTTTTAATGTGATGTAATGAAAACTTTATTGATCAATTGATTCTAAGACGCACAATAGTTTTATTCGCAAAATCATTAATAACTTGTACAATGTAGTTGATCCACAGTTTTTTACTAACTCGGTCTAACGCAACAAAACAAATGTAATCAATAGATTTCACGAATTATTTATCTTGATTTTAACAAAAAACAACCTTACTTATTAATTCACTTAGTATTAAAATTTAAAAGCAATTATATTTCTGAAGTGTTTTAGGTCGAGATACTGGGTTCAGTACTGATCGAAACTTCTCGAAATGTGGTCCTTTTTCTGGCACAAGCAATAAGCATTACTATTTACCGTGTCTATGCTATCGGCCTTTTAGGAACACTTCCAGTAGGCTATAATGATAAAAAAAATATAGAGAGCATAGAACAATTTAAAAGTTGTATTTTTTTTAAGTTCTTAAACGTTTAAATATTGCTTGTGTATGTGCATATGTGTTTACTTAGGTCATAGCAACGAAACAAAGAAAGCCAAATCTATTCACGTTGAATAGTTGATGTCCTGATGTCTCCACATTTCTCCAACTAATTTACACCAACACTAAAACCATATTTATGAGTATGGATTACATACGCACATTTCAACTTACGAAATTTGAATACTGAGACTGAGATGCCATTGGGACATCAACTTTGTTTTTGGCCTGATGCGACCGCAAGAGCCACGCCCTATTGCAACATTTCCATTTTTTCTATGACCTGAGTGTATATACACACACACGTGTATATAAGTTTTTGTCACATTACGCCGTCACGTCATTAAATTATATAATATGAAAATATATCTAAACATTGTCATTTCATTAGGGTTTCATTTGAGGACGTTCAAATGAATGTTAAAATTTAAATAATCTGAGCCCTTTTCTACGATACGAACGTTAGTCCTGAAAACTTTCATATTTCACAGATAGAATTCCTTGGAAAATATAATAAGGCCAATCGCGCGTCCTTTTTTACATTTATTTAACAAAATTATAAATTTAATATGTTTCAAAAAACCAAGTACAATAACTTTTTAGTAAAAAATATAACAAATGATGAAATTAAAAAAGTAATGCAGTATAGCGACAACTTTAAAGTGGAAAGCTTTTAGTATGTGAAAGGCAAGTAATAAAAAAGTTACACTATAACGCCATGAAGCTCTTTAATTAAGAAAACTGTACATTGTTTTGTTATTCCCGTTGAGATAGTCTTTTAGAAACTTAAATACGTAACATCTTCGTCAATCAAGCAACTTTCTAATAAAATGAAACTTGAAATTATAGAAACAAAGTGGATGCCGTTTTTGGTACAATACAAACTGTATGAATAGCGCTGCGACGATGCATTAATATGCATCGAGTACAAACTATCGGCAGCCACGATCGCAATACTGGTAGCAAACACGAATACCTATACTACCTACAGAACCCCTACCACCGTTATGATAGTTAACTACGTTTGTTTTTTCTTATGTATGGTCCTGCCAAAATAATTCTACTCTGCTTGATGGAAAGCATAAGCAGAATTCAAGAGTGGTGTACACCAAAGTCTAGAGTACCTATATGCAGAGACTTGTAATTAGCAATTTGATTAATTTTTTTAAATAGCTTATTATACACTTTATAGAGTTGTGGTTGTATGTGTGTTTGTTGGTGTTTTATCAACATTCGGCGGAAGACATTTGGTTTTAAAATACACTATAGTAAGATAAATTACCAACGTCACCGTTTTAGTAAACGAATGGTAGGGTACACTAACTGGTTGCTTTCCAATTGGAAACACGGTAGCACTATGTTACAATAGACTGCTTTATAGCTGAATTATTTGCTTCACAATTCAGCATTGAGGAAGCAGTATGTCGGCAACTTATCTTGGAACCGAGGCGACTGACGGAAATACGTAACATTGTTACTTTGTTAGCATCAAAGTGGATTAAGGAATGTACCACAGATAAAGCGTATTCCTACGTTTAAAAAGTATCTGTTGTTTATAAGACTAGTGTATTTTCTATTAACAAAGACTAAACCAGTCTTTAAAAAATGACTCTTTTAATGGTGGCCCGTGATATTCGTTATCTGATGCCATTTAAGTTTTAGTACCTGGACTACAATATCTGATAAATTAAAAAAAATATGAATCTTAGCGGGATTGATTAATGGAGCCTGATATTCCTTGCATACTAAATTTCATGAAAATTATTGGAGTCGTTTCCGAGATTCTATCTAAATATGTATTTGAAATACTTAAAAAATTGCTCGTTTAAAGGTATTAAATTAATAGAAAAAAGTAAAATCTAATACCCAAGTACGACAAAGAACGACACT
This sequence comes from Spilosoma lubricipeda, assembly GCA_905220595.1. Classification (NCBI taxonomy): domain Eukaryota; kingdom Metazoa; phylum Arthropoda; class Insecta; order Lepidoptera; family Erebidae; genus Spilosoma; species Spilosoma lubricipeda. The sequence goes on along the minus strand of HG992285.1, from coordinate 7,316,519 downwards.
TTTTGTCGTAGGTGGGTTTTAGTTTTTACTTCATGTCAACTAGAGGGCGCCACATTACATTCAGTAACACGTCATATAACCTATAACCAGAGAACAATTAAGACGCTTCTTACGACATCTCATTTGTCCAGTTCTAATGAGTAGTTAAGGAGCTATGATGGAACATACATACATACTTATACACACATACATACATAGCTTGTCAAAACCATGACCCTCCTTTCGCTTTGCCGTAGTCGGGTAATAATAAAATAAAATATATTTACAATCGACATCAAATCTAGAAATTATTTACAACAACTGTTTGCTATACTTTTTTTTAATATTCATTAGACTATCAATATTGATTTGGCAGTATATCCAAGTAAAGTTCATCTTTTTACAAAATTTCAATGCAATAGGAAACATAAGGATTAATAGTCGTACCTAATACTCAAGTTTATTTATCATTCTATTCTATCACGCTATATACATATATTTGTAAACAACAGTTGAGTTTATCAGCCCAAACTTTTGGTAATTACTGAACTGAATACAGAACATCGAAACTATGTGCTGTATTACTGGAAACTGTTCTAAGTAAAAAAGAAAAACCTACTCATGCCTGATTGCAATAATAATAATAAATATTTCAGACCTCTAATACACGCCATCAATGCCCAAGCTAAGCAGTGCTTGTGTTATGGGTAATAGATAACTGATGCAATTATACATATGTACTTTTTGTTAATACAACTTCGAAACAAATATTTATAGATGTATGAATGTGTGTGTGACACATTTGGTCCGACCCGGGAATCGAACCCGAGACCTTATGATCAGCAGTCGCACACGCCAACCGCGAGACCAACGACGCAGTATGTCTTAATCTAACCACAGCCTTATAATAAGACTAGCCACCCACGCAATCTCGTTTGCGTCTCCTATTACCCGTAGCGTGTTAAATTTTCCTCCGTTTTATTACATTATTTATTGGTGCTCCACTCCTGTAGATCTTAGCGTGATGATGTATAGCCTATAGCCTTCCTCAATAAATGGGGTATCTCACAGAAGAGGAGAATTAAAGGTAGAAATGCGATGTAGGCGGGTCAGGCGCGCCGCAGTTAAGCACCGATGTCACTAATGTCTCTGCTGGCATCAACTGAACGCTTTAATACACGTATTACTTTCATCAGGAACGTAGCTGCGTAAAAAAATATTGCTATGCCGAACTGTCCGATAATTACGCGCTGAAAACGAAGCAAGGACTACAATTTACTCAAAAGAAACATATTGTATCATCAATGAGTCTAAAAACTTTTGTTTTTAAGCGATATTAACAAAAATCTAAAAAGTATTATATAATACACATACATACCGTTATATTCTAATCTATTAAAATAATTATACATTACGTATTAAATTAAAGTATGGTGTGCATAGTTGCCAAGAGAGCAAGCAATGAACTACATTTTCTGCCGGAATGTTTTAAAACATTTGGCATGGCATAAAAGTAATTTTTACAATTCTTTTCCATAGGGACGTAAACAAATTTAATCGATATCGTTATCGATGATATTGATTTTTACAGTGATTTTACGTTTAGTATCCGATTTATATTGTACTATGGTTTTAAAACAATGTTGTATAATCGCAAAATTTTTATTAAACTTATTTTGGAGGTATATTTGAATTAAATGTTTACTTAATAAAAAGTTTATAAATATGTCATATACCAAAATTTTATAGCCACCAGACCAATAAACAGATTTGATTGTACAAAAGATAGTGTGTAAGTACTTTTGATTAAATAACGGTATACGGTAAAGTACACTAAGACTCGGCACAACAATTTGTGAAATCAAGTATTGTTCTACCGCAGTAAAATGCATAGTCGTTTCTTAGAGTTCCGTGCCAAAGGCAAAAGAACCCTTTATATTCGTCATGTCGGTCTGTCTGTCCATCCGTCCGTATGTCACAGCCACTTTTCTCCGAAACTATAAGAACTAAAATGTTGAAACTTGGTAAGAAGATGTATTCGGTGAACCACATTAAGATTTTCACACAAAAATAGAAAAAAAATAAAAAAATTGTGGTTCCCATACTTAGACTCAAACTAATATGAAATTAAAAAAAAAATTCTTTAAACCCATACGTGTATGGATGGATATGGATATGTCTTCAAAATTGATATTGAGGTTTCTAATACCTATTTTATCTAAACTGAATAGTTTACGAGAGAGACACTTCCAAAGTGGTAAAATTGTAACTTCTAAAATAAGAGAATGATAAAACTAATAAAATATATATGATTTACATTACAACACAAACTTCCCCCAAAATTTGTTTTGAATGAAATCTATTAAGTAGTTGTTTTTAATACGGTAAAAATTATTGTAATGTAATTATATTATATTCGACAAATGTCAATCCCTAAGGTTTTCGACGAAACCTTCCACGAACACAAATATGCAAGTGAAACCCTACCTTAGTTGAAAGGTATAAGGTTGTATTTAGTAACATTGTAAGTGGCTTTTAGAACTTATATTCGTAGCATCATTTGGACGAATTAGGATATTGTTCTTTATGTGTGTATAATATTATTGATCGTTAATGTGTGCGTTTAGGCGACAAAATGTACCTTGCACTTGCAGCTCGACACCATTTCTAAGTATATATTCCTCTGTTCTGTGGGCTATCTAACACTGAAATATTTTTTCTAATCGGACACGTAAGTTCCTGAGATTAGAGCGTTCAAACAGACAAACAAACTCTTCAGCTTTATATATTAGTATAGATTTATAGATATTAGACATCAGGTAACGGTATTTGTTAAACGATTTCGAATTACTACTCAGTCTGACATAGTATATATTTAGAATAGTACAATAATTATAAAGTTATTTTTAAATATCTGTAACTTATTGCAAATCTTACGAAAATTAAGATATTAAATACTTCAAAGGCATGATTAAGCTTTGCATTAAATATTATTAATTACATTAACATTTACATCCCTTCTATGGTACAAACCAATAAGCAAACAAACCAAATTCTCAAGGAAATGCAATTTTGTTTCACATGACTGATCCGGATAATAATTTAATCATAAACTTTATGCACAAAATTTACTAATAATACAATTAAAATTAAGTATAGCAAATCATATATGCGTAGTTAATCTTTATTCGTAGTATTAAACCGTCTTATTGGCCTGGTACTTAGCGTATTCCTCAAGATAAGAGATCGTGGGTTCAATTAACACCCGGAACAAATATTGTGTGATACACAATCATTTATTATTGTTATTGTGTGTTTGAGTGCAATAGGATAGATAACTGTATCGTAAATAAATACCGATGTCTCCTCCATTAAAATGCATATTACAAAACATCTCGGAAAATATAATTAGTACAGCTTTTAATTTCTATTACAAATTTTAATCAAATATATATTGAAATATATTGCTCAATCGATACCCATCGATATCTAAAACAGTGACGTCACAAGTGTGCATTTAGTACATTTTTCATGCAAAATTATCGTTTTGACAGATGATACAAAGCAACTAATTTGACTAAGGTGTCATCTCCTGTATTAATATATCATGTTTTTGTATTTAGAAATACATTAGTATATTTAATAAGAAAAATAGATTTCCGGTTAAAGTCTATGCCCTAAATATGGTTAAAAATCATAGTTTGCAAAATTTAGGTGTTTTAATATATTTACCCTATGTCTACCCCTTCGGAGAAAAAGACTTATATGTATTTACATAAACTAAACAATTAATAAATATTATATCCTACTATCCTACTAATATTATAAATGCGAAAGTTTGTAAGGATGGATGGATGTTTATTACTCTTTCACGCACCTACTAATATTATAAATGCGAAAGTTTGTAAGGATGGATGGATGTTTGTTACTCTTTCACGCAAAAACTACTGAACGGATTGGGATGAAACTTTACAGTAATATAGCTTATATATCAGAATAACACATAGGCTAATATTTGCTGCAATAACCGACATACACGCGGGCGGAGCCGCGGGCAACAACTAGTTTACATATATATGAATTCCTGTCACATTTTCAGCATGGTCAAGTCAGTTTAGTACTTCATCTTGCTAGTCTTTATTATTCCCAAGATTAATTGAGGTCGGTTGCTAAGTCAACCAGTATTACCTGAGTATCAGTTTAGTACTATCGACGATAAAATCTATATCTATACTAATATATAAAGCTGAAGAGTTTGTTTGTTTGTTTGTTTGAACTCGCTAATCTCAGGAACCGCTGGTCCGATTCGAAAAATTCTTTCCGTGTTAGATAGATAGCCCATTTATTGAGGAAGGCTATAGGCTATATATCATCACGTTAAGACCAATAGGAGCGGAGCACCAATGAAAAATGTTTCAAAAACAGGGGAAAATTATCACGCTACGGGCAATAAGAGACGTAAACAAAGATGCGTGGGTCAGCTAGTATAATATAAGTCTGAAGCATTCCGTCCAGTAAGTATTCAGTCCACTTGTTTTCATACAAAATTTAATGGCTTCAACAAATTTTGTAGAGCCTACTTTCCATTCTCTGAAATTATTGAACACGGCTCAAATGTTGGATTCATATTTACAATTTTTTTTCATAATTGAATAATTTAACATAATAGTTACATCAATGGCGCTTTTGGACACCACAAACATGATTTTAAAGAAACTTTGCAATATCATTTACATCTCTGAGTTTTAAATAACTCTTTTTGATCTCAACTTAAATTCATACTGGTTGTGTTCAATAATATTAAGACACTACATTTATCTTTTTATAAACTTATGAGGTATTCCTTGAGACAGTTTATATATAAATTAACTGTTATGTACTGTGACGCCATTTAGTCTTTAACTAAACAGAAATTGTACTTTGGATACCAACTGGGCAACTCATATATTAATATATTTAAAGGAACCCATACATATTAATTATACAGAGAAACACCAAAACTCTGAAACAAACATTTGCAGATTGTACAAACATTTGGTCCAACCTCAAGCACAGGGCAGCACTCGCATACCCTACGACTCCACCACCGGGGCAGTTCAATTGAATCATTACTTTTTGTCAGCGGTTGAACTGAATCTTTAGGTATTACTGGATGTACTTCACTTTTTGGAGAAGGTTCACCTCGTAAGAAAAAGAGAGCACAATGGTTGTTCTCGGCATAGTAAACTAATACCCTTATAAAACTGAGTAATTTATTTAGTTATTAAACTATAGACCTTTTAGAGTCGATACTTTATCCCGTTCTGCAGTATCAACATATTAGTTTAAAAGACTATTCAATCGCAATTTGCAATCGATATTGTTCGCCTTTTCTATTTGAATTTTAACAGCAGTTCTAGCGATGTAAAGGAATTGTAAATTTCTTATTATGCTAATACATACGTTACATAGGTATATATTAGCATAATACATTGCTGGCATTAAATTAGGCTGTCATGGAGCAAAAACTGAAACTTGTCAGCATATTTAGAATATTTAAAGTGATATCAGAATATTTCATGCTGTGTTTCTCTTTGACGTATTTTTACTTTGTTAATGTAAATACTAGCTGACCAGCTAGTGTATATATATATATTTATTATTAGAATGCACAACACACGAGTTTCATGTATTGTCATGAAAATTGAGGTGAAAGGCGCCACAAACACGAGATTTGCAATTCACAGTATGTCGTGCTGGCAAATAGCCGAACGTTTGATGACTGTTGTTTGTAATAGAAGGCTTAACATGTTGTTCGGTGCAACGATTAGTGTTGACGATGGTTTCCGATACAGTTGGTGTTGGGAGACTCCGGGAAAATTGTCCAAATTGTATGCTTTTGTAACAACCAAAACGTACGCAATCTAAATTGCTACGGTCCTCCATACTAAGGCACTGAAGTTACAACTTTAACATTAATTTGTGTATGTGTAGTTTCAAATTTACAACTCACATTTTGATGTTTTAACGAATGATGAGTTTACTTTTTTATTTTTACTTTACTTTTAATTATTTTTGTCAGACATCAGACACTTTGAAAAACGTATTTTAATTTGAAATCCTAACATCTAAGTATCCATTACTCCATGCTAACATTATAAGTTCTAAAGTATAAGAAAAGTAACTCTGTCTGTCTGTTACGTTTCACACCTAAACCGCTGCACCGATTTAAATGAAATTTGGGATGACGATACCTTAATTGTCGAGGGAGCACAAGCTTATCTTTACCGCCAACCTCATAATATTGTAAATGCAAAATAAACTTTGAGTCTCAGAATTTTTTAATTTTTAAACTGTAATTGGATGATTTTTATAGGATTAAAATTGTTACATCTTTCGTCTTGTAAGGCCTGACTATTTTTGATTCCAAAATAAAATATGAAAAGGGTGAATATTGATGAATAAATTATAATGGACATTTCGGTACTAATATATAATATCTTTAATGAAACAATCAATACTCCCTATCTATTGTACAACATTTTATAATAGTAATACGAGTATATTGAAAAGATCTTTTTGCAATGAATTTTAAAATATTTATTTAACTTACAATCTACCTATCTCTTTTTATCTTTATTTTAGAATTTTTTATCTATGTAAAAGTGTATTTAAAAAATCTACGTTACTCTAGTACCATAAGCACTCGAGTATTAACAATGGCTAAAGAGAAAAAAGATAGAGTTTTGACATACCTATGCCAAATACTAAATATATAACCAACCAAATATATAAAAACCAAATATATAACTAAATATATATGCCAAAAACCAAAGTACTGTTTTAATACTTCAATCCGAGCCATTTACATTTATGAAAAGCATTAGTTGTTACCCGCGGTTCCGCCCGCGTATATGTCGGTTATCGTGGCAATGGTGGTAAGGTTTCATACAAATACGTTCAGTAGTTGTTGCGTGAAAGAGTAACAAACATCCATCCATTCATTCATACTTACAAACTTTCGTGTTTATAATTTTAGTAAGATTAAATTGTCCATTTGTAGACGTTCTGTAGTAATATAAATAAATAGATTAAATACCTTTATATTAAAAAGAACCATCACTCAGTTCAGAAATCCAGTTAGTGAAACTCATTGTTTATTTGACTCTCTTTGCCAACTAAATGTAGGTCAAATGAATACGTTTCAAATCGAACTTAGGTGTTTTTTGCTTTCACCCTTTTTTGCATTAAACTGATATTGGCATATTCATGATTTATTGTACTGTATCCAACCGGTAATAAATGAACGGCTGCACTAAATTGAATAGAATTTTTACCGGTTTAAGATTAAAGGACTTTAAACCTTAAAATAGGATAATAAAATGGAAAATTCATTGTATTAGTACTTATTTTGTGCTATAAACATGAAGTTTATACGAAGCTTTGTGGTGATGGAATTCCTTTGAAGGTAGTTTACAAGTAAAGCATTAAATTTATTGTATAAACGATATAAAGCCGCTTATTATCACTGAAGTAAAGTGATAAGGTAATCTTTGTGATTATGGAGGGCTCATAAAGTGTTAAGCCGAGGTATACCTGATAAGGTCTACTCTGTTATGAACTCACTCGAGAAACTAATCTATATTTTTGGCTATAAAGTATTCCAGAAGGCATGCTATTAGGTATAATTAAATTCTAATTTATGGGTATAAAAAAAAGAAAAGAGCGTACTCTTGTTTATAGGGGCGGCAACGTGACGCCTCTGGTAATGCGGGTGTCCATGGGCGGCGAAAATCGCTTACCATCAGGCGATCCGTCTGCACGTTTACTCCCTGTCCCATAAAAAGTAAAGACTTAGCGATTTAGTTTTTGCTATCTACATCTTTTTGTTAATTTCTGAAGTCCTGAATTCCTAATAAAATAGAAATGAATTTAATCTAATTGCATGACTATAAAAATTCAAAAACGAACCTAACACCTTCATTTCATCCATAACTAAACTACTCAATCAAATTCAATGTTACCAAGCTAAGGTTTGAATATACAATTTCATTTGCAAATGAAATTTTATTAATTAAATAATTCAAACTGGATGGTGGTCTCACGCCAATTAGTAAATGAATATTTAGCTGTTATCAATGATTGGTTGCTTACAAAATTGTAGTAGCCTGATCATCCATGAGTAACCATATTCAATTACGAGCTTCAATCTTTTTCGAAAAGAGGGTTCAAACCCTTTTTTATCCGACTTCAAAAAAAGGAGGAGGTTTCTCAATTCGACCGTATATATATTTTTTTCTGTTTTTTATTGTCATTTTGCGGATAACTTCGTCATTTATGCACCGATTTTGATGATTCTTTTTTTAATGGAAAGGAGATGTCTCAACGGTGGTACCATGAGCAGGACATTAATATCTGATGATGGCATCTAAAAGAAATCGAGTCGAACCTTGAAGTCGGTTTTATTTTTGTTAAAATTTTACTTGTATGATATGATATATGAGTCAAACTGATGTGTCTCTTGATGGTAAGTAACTACCGTCACCAATAATCATGTGCAAATCAAGATCCGAATTTTTTGAAGACAATTTTCGGTTTAGGTGTATCCCTGTATCGTGTGGTACTTTACAAACATACATGAAACGGACACAAAGAACATCTATATTCAAAACAACAATTTGTGGATCACACAAAGCGTTCGTGCAGTCAAATGCGTACAAAGCCCTTTATGCCCTTGTCTTGTGTTCTTTGCCCTGTTAGTTTTTTTCTTTTTTTTTATGATGTAGTAGGGCAAACGAGCAGACGTATTATCTGATGATAAGTGATTACCGCTGCCCATAGACACCTGCAACACCAGAGGCGTCACAAGGGTAGGGGTTGGGGTATGGGCCTCCGCTATCCTCACTCACTCGGTGAAACACAGCGCAGGCGCTATTTCCCACTGGTTTTATGTGAGGTCACTCCGCTCGAGCCGGCCAATTCATGCCGAGGCGTGGCTCTCCCTCGGTAGCTTTTGTGCGTAGAAAAATTAAGACAGGGTGGATTTGCTTACTTATATAAAATGTATGGCGGATATATAAAATGAAAAAACTGCAAGGTTATCAAACAATGATATAACTTCCGTAGACCCAAACCATGTGTGCCCAAGCATGATTCTTAAACTGTCTTTCTCCTACTTGTGTCCTAAAAGTACAATAGTTAATAAAAAGACAGTTATTCTATTAGTTATCTTTACATATATAATTCTTCTGTGAGTGTTTATGTCACTGAACTACTCTCAAACGACTGGACCGATTTTGATGAAATTTTTTGTGTGTGTTCAAGGGGATCTGAGAATGGTTTAGATTCACAATTTTGTCCACCGGACAATGTTTTTTTAATTAATTTTTAATTTATTAGTAGTTATGCCAAAACGACGTTCGCCGGGACAGTTAGTATATAAATAAATTTCGAGTTTATACCTAAAATCTAAAGATTATGATGTTAGCAAAACAATGAATAGCGAAAATACTGGCGATGTTGGTGTGTATCGAACTAATACAGGTTAGAAGCTTTTACTTGTTTTAATGTCATTATCAGAGTAGGGTAGATTGTTTCAAAAAGCTTTCATCTCAGTGACATTTATCGAAAGCCACAAGCATTACGCACAGTTGGCGTTGACATACAAACTTGGGAAAAGAAATAAATTTCTCACCGCAGAATTTCTGTCCAAGTGAGTTAGGTTGGGGATTCCCCAAAAGCCTGTCAGATCCAATTCTTTTAAAGACATAAGTTGATTGTACCCGTAACTTACCTGATGAAGCCTTTATTTTTAGAAGGAATTGATTCTCTACTCACTTATATATTTATTGTATACTAGCTGTGCCTGCTACTTCGTACACGTGTTATTTAGATTTTAAGTTATTTTTAATTTTCCACTGTATAAACCTTCCCTGGACTACGACAAACATTTCAAAACCAAAATCAGCTAAATCGGTCAAGCCGTTCTCGAGTTTTAGCGAGACAAACGAACAGCAATTGATTTTTATATATAAGAGAAGATATTGTTTCAGCAAAGCCCGTTCTATGTATACTCATTGTATAATTTATTGTAGTAAGGTGGTAAGTTTAGGTTTGGGGATAATAGTGATAAACTAAAAGCGAACTTTCACGTGTTAGATACAACTGAAACCAGCCATTTTAAAAGGAACTCATCACTTGTCATATCTTTGTAAAGCACTTTCTCATCTGATATGTAAAAGATAAAAAAACCGCACTTGTGACGCCTCTGGTGTTGCAAGTGTTCATGGGCGGCGGTAATCGCTTACCATCAGGCGATACGTCCTCTCGTTTGCCCACCTATCACATAAAAAAAAATAAGAACACAATCAACTTTGCGCCATGTTATGACGCCATAGCTGTCAATTCGAATCCATGGGGTAGGGTCAGCAAAACAAGATATTTTTTCAAATATTATTTATTAACGAATCATGAACGAATAATTTTTAATCAGAATTGAGCTTTTAAAATTTGTATCCCAGCGACTTCACCATTACTCGTCTTAAGGTCTCTTTGCTGCCTGCAAACTCTAAGTCCTGCTTCGCGGCAGCAAATATTTTATTTAATGTAAGGATTTCTTTTCAATCCATAACAACACTAACAAATTTGACAAATAATAAACAGAATTAACAAATAAAACGTACTTCTTTACTTTCTGGTGAATGCCAACAATGAAATTATGAAAAAAACTAGTATTTTTTTGTAATAATTATGACTAATTAATGTAAGATTTTTTTACTTTGAATGACTGAGACTCAGTAAAACAAAAAAAACATTATTGATTAGCAAATAAGGTTTCATTGCAGACCGTACTTTTCAAGAAATATTTAACAGATAGAGGTCATTGACGTTCCTATTCTTATTTGAGTCGCATAGTACTTCGATTTGCCTCTTTTGTTTCTACTATTTATACCTATAGTATCTTAAATCTATCAAAATTCGTGAAGTGCTTTGAATCTATTACTAATATATAAAGCTGAAGAGTTTGTTTGTTTGTTTGTTTGTTTGTTTGAACACGCTAATCTCAGGAACTACTGGTCCGATTTGAAAAATTCTTTCAGTGTTAGATAGCCCATTTATCGAGGAAGGCTATAGGCTATATATCATCAAGCTAAGACCAATAGGAGAGGAGCACCAATGAAAAATGTTTCAAAAACGGGGGAAAATTATCATGCGACGGGCAATAAGAGACGCAAACGAGGTTGCGTGGGTCTGCTAGTAATAAATAAGTAGAGATCGAAAGAAGAAATAATACAGTCTAATAATATTATAATAGATAATACATTTAAGAATAAATAAATAATAAATAAGTAGAGATCTAAAAAAGAAATAATACAGTCAAATGATAATATTTAATTTTAACACAACTCAAATTTTGTACTGGAATCATAGAATTGTTTTTATTTTACCTAGACCATTGGTGTAATTACTAAAATTTGTTCAGTGGGATTTTATTTACTGTGGAAAATGAAAAAACCACCTCGATAATTCTGATATTGTATGCGATACGTGTAAACCATTCTTTCAAGAATTAAGAGTCCTATATCCTATCCTATCCTATATTAGAGGCATTCTACCGTGGGAGAGCCACGCTTCGGCATGAATGGTCCGGCTGGACCAGAGTGATACCACGGACTCACAGAAAACCGGTGTGAAATAGTGCTTGCGCTGTATTTCACCGAGTGAGTGAGGATACCGGAGGCCCATAACCCAAACCCCCTCCTTCTATCTCCCCTCCCTATCCCCCAAAGACCGGCAACGCACTTGTCACGCCTCTGGTGTTTGCAGGTCTCCATGGGCGGTGGTAAGGAAAACCTGGAAGATAAGTTTTGAACTCTAAACAACCAAAATGAAAAACATAATAATAATTTCTAACTGCGAATCAAATAGTTCCTCCTCTCGCCTGATAGTGCTGTGCCTGAAAGGGTCCTCACCCTATAAATGTACATTATGGAATGCAATAAATGGAATTGAATTGAATTGTATTGTGCTGTATTTTCCACCGTAGCCCCTAAATTCCATAACCTATTTTAATGGATAGGTGAAATAATGGTCCGAATGACATAGGCAATATTATTTTAAACTATTTCTTTTAACGAGTGATTTATTTAAAAGTTAAAAAAAAAGACTTTTATTACTTGTTCATAAAAACACTTTAAGCCCTTTCATTTCATGCCCATATTGGGTGTGTTGTTCAGAAATATGTAGGTTCGCCAACATTTAATATAACATTCAATAATAATACCGATCATATATAATTGCATTGAGAACTAAATGTATATATCAAATTTAAGCTCAATCGGAAATCGAGAAGAAGATCGAATTTAACTTGCACGATTTGATTACAGACAAACATCGAGACAGGCGTAACAAAATAAAAGTTTGTTTAAAAATACTCTTCTTTACTTTATCGATATCGTATATAAGATCCCTGATTTTATTATTTATTTATTATTATAAAATACAGTGTTCTTTATAACACGTAAGAAAGTCCCTTAACAAGGCAGCAAACACATAATTTTTCCGATAACACGCTTTCACGACATTTTAATAAAGGCTTGTCTTTAGAAAATAGTGCGCTATAAAGCCCAGCTAACATTTATTTTATAAAATTGAGACACTAAAACTTCCCGGCACTTAGCTTTCAATGAACGACCGTTGTATAGTACCTATTGGTAGCTCTTTTAATACACTGAGAGCACGTAGCGATTTTAAGTTTTGCTACCTCGTTGCTGCTTTAAAACGACGTTTATAACACATATAATTTTACTAGTTGTATGCCCGCATGTATGTCGGTTATCGCGGCAAATAGTAACCTATGTGTTATTCTGATGTATAAGCTATAAAACTGTAAGGTTTCAAAAATTCCAAATCCGTTTAGTATCTTTTGCGTGAAAGCGTAACAAACATCCATCCATTCATCCATATTTACAAACTTTCACGTTTGTAATATTAGTAGGATAGGATTAGTGATAATATATTTTAAAGCTATCACTTACAGATATCATTGTTTTAACTGTTTTTTTATGGATTTCTATTTAGTCAGTAGATTTGAATAGTATATGGTGGACTTTCGCCACCGAAATATTTCCAGTTTTATCAATGTCATTATCAGTTTATTTACGGCGCGTTTGTTGAACTCACAATGAACAAAGACGAAAACAGGATGACAGTATTTTTTTAATAAACCTGTCGTAGTCTACTAGTGGACATCGCCATTCTAAATTCCACGTCACTTAAACAATATTAAACTGTATAAATAAAATAATTTTTGTTTCTTTTTTTCATAGCTGCACACGAGGAGATTATCTCAAGGTATACTGGGAAGTCCAAGGGCCGGGTCCACCTGGTGCCATCAACGAGCGCTCAGCTTGGGCCAGGGAGCTATGTGGGAGCAGAGCAGATGCTCCTCCATCATTGTACTCTCCTGGGCCATCGCTTGTGCTGGAGTTTCACAGCGGTCCGAAGCAGAACAATGCAACGGGATTCGTGGGGACCTACAGGTTTATTGATAGACGTGAGTCTCTTTTACATTTAATTCTAATGTACTAAGAACGATAAAGAAGAAATTATATCTTATGACATTCAGTTTACTGCCATCATTGAATATCAAGTTAACATTTTTGTAAATGGGTCTCAGATATTTTGAACATTTGCTTACAACATACGATTATATATTTATGTATTTATTGTTATTCTTAAATAAATATTCTGGTAAATTAAGTGGAGAACTTAAGCAGCGTTTATTCATAGACTAACTAAAAGCTAAGTTATCAACTCTAACTTACAATAGGCACTTTGGTAGCCGTGAAGTTAATTCTCGTGGCTCTTAATACACTACTGCCGAACTTCTAAATAGTTAGACTGGCAAACGATGTTTTATCTGTCTACAACTTTAAGTAATACTTTTTATTTTTCTTTTTAACAACTTGAACAGAACGAATTACTTATGATTCATATTACATTTTTGATAACCCATATCTGTATTTTACTAACACTAGGTTAGTAAGAAATATGGATGCAGTTCATAAATAATATTGTTGTTCTCTTTATTACATTAACATTTTCAGCACTTTAAAAGGAAAAACAAAAAAATATTATCAAGTGTATTAACATATAGCGTTATTAGATTCGTATGTAAAATTTGAAGGAATACGATTATACGATACGATTTTCTTTAATTTTCCAGCTTTTGTTACTGACAAACAAATTTACGAATCGGAATAATGAAGATTTCCGCATGTCAATCATAACGCGAATTCACATGTCCGCCATGTTATCCTTTGTGCTTTCCCAAAAACGCTCTAAACGTATTGTAGATATTTTGATCAAAGCCACGCAGTCCATTTTTAAAATCCAATATTTATGCAAAGTGTGTGAATAATTCGCGAAGCATTTTTTGTTTGTGGACACCATAAATTGCGATGACATCCCTTGAGAGCGCGGTTTCACGACGGTCAAAAGAGACCTGAAAATTTAAATACGCTTTTCCTGTATATTTTAAGGAGCTTAAACACGCGTCACTAAGGATTTTGGTAGTATAAAACAAGACATGTTAAATTACAATATATTTACATTTATCATACTGTATTCTGGTAGTGGTGGATAAAGGGTGTATTTGAATTTGTATTATACAGTTGAAGTGCTTTAATAGTGTGTCAGGAGTTCTATGATAATATGTTGATATAACAATAAAAATAAATACAGTTGCCCTAATCACACCGCTAGAAGATTCATGACAAGAGTGTATAGTACCTAGTAGATATCCTACTAATATTATAAATGCGAAAGTTTGTAAGGATGGATGGATGTTTGTTACTCTTTCACGCAAAAACTACTTAACGGATTTGGATGAAACCTTACAGTAATATAGCTTATACATCAGAATAACACATAGGCTACTATTTGCCGTGATAACCGACATACACGCGGGCGGAGCCGCGGGCAACAACTAGTTCAAAATATATTCTATCAATTGATACATTAGATAACCTTTTATGTTTAGGTGAAAAGTAATTAGTATCAGTATACTTTGCCTAATAAAGTACATCATTTTATTTTTATTTTTTGATGTACGAGCCTGCTAAAGTGATTTTTACTCTACCTGATGGGAAATCATAAATTGTAGGTCATCATACTCATTGTGGATGCAGACAATGCAAAACGCAGCAAAGTGACCTACGCTAAGGCAGCCTATTGAGTATTCAGTCTTGCACTCAACAACTAAACACGACAGCATGAATGCTGTCAATTTATGAAAATGAAAAAAATGAAAAAATGTTTATTAGCAGTTATCAATCCTTTTACATGCTTTTTTACTTCTGCCAAACTGCAGTACAGTTTGTTGGCAGACGTAGCTCCTTATTTAATAATCATAAATTTTGTGCAATTCGTTTAACATTCTTTCCTTAAATTAAAAACTGTGAATATACACAGACGGCTCTCAACAATTAAGAAATACTAGTATTACATTGAAGGTTCTCAAGTAGGTACTTCGACTTCTTGAGAGGGTAGTACCGCCTGGTCAAGCCGGCTTATTCGTGCTGAATCAGCGTGTCTCTAATACCTATTTAAATATTATCTCAACAAGGTTATTACCTAATTGTAAGACATAACAGTTAAACTAAGCTTATCTCAACACAATATTATATAAGTATAGTAATACTATAAACCTATACTGTAACAGGTATTCAGCTACCGTGTAACACAAAGGAAATATCACGTGTTGCCCCGTCTACACAGCGTAATTTGCAATTTCTATAATCTCATACGTAAACTTGAAAGTTGTTGAACCGAATATCGTCTTTACACTTGAACAAATGTATTTGAAGATCACTGACGCTTAAAATATCAGCTACTGTCTTAAGGTAACGTAGTTAAAGTATTTTATAGAAGGTGAATCATGTTTATTAACATAATTAAAATACAGATATATGTAGTTATTAAAAAAATAACTATCATGACATTCACCTATGAGAAACTGTTATTTTTAGGCAGCACCGGCATTTATCAACAGTCGTTTAGCTCATGATTATCTGGCTGGTTTTCCTACTTAATTTACCATTAACTTTCCTTTATCGAACAAAAAACAAATGATGAAGGGTAAAATTAATTATTCATTAGTAATTTGAACCTGTATACGCTTTTTTCTATTAACAGATATTAAGAAGTCCCAACAGATTTTAATGTAAGTATAGAGAATATAATTTGTACGAAAAAATATTATACAGTAAGTGGTTGCCAATGTACACGAAATTCTCCTACTTATGAGTAAAAAGTGTGTTTCAGTCCTTTTGAGAAATTGTTCGCACATACACCAGCTGCAGATTTAACGTGATAAAACTTCCATCCTGACATATAAGTGCGTAACGTAGCTGTGGTCAAAGTGGTCCAGTTCAAATTTCCAAGATGCACTCGTTACGATTGTAGTCTCTATGGATACTTACAGAACTCAGGTGACGCATCTATTCGATTACGTTCATAATTTTAAAAATGATATGAATTCTTTGTGAACAATTCCAGGTGTCCTCTAAAATATAAAGAGATTTTTGTAAACATTTGATTTTACCAATTACTTAAGTACGCTTATGGTATATTTTACAATTATCTACAAGAAATATTAGATGATTCGAATCTCGACAAACCACAACAATTGTGGAATTTCTTAAGCAAATTATCTGCTGAGTTTTAATTACATCGAGCTTTAATTAATGTCCTGGGGAATGTTAAGGAAAACAAAGTGGGAATCAACTGTTCTGGCGGCACGTTTTGACACCACCTGAGTTGTTAATTATCTCCTTATTTAAATGTAAAAACATTCTTGACGAGAAGTTACTCAGATTTTAATAATCGTCGTGTCATTTTCTTTAAATCTATTTTTACCCGACTACGGCAAAGCCAAAGGAGGGTTATGATTTTGACAGGCTATGTATGTATGTATGTATGTATGTATGTTCATTTGTTCCCTCCTAGCTCCTTAACTACTCATTAGATTTGGACAAATTAGATGTTTATAGAAGCGTCGTGATCGTCTTCTGGTTATAGGCTATATGACGCGTCACTGAATCTCATGTGACGCCCTCTAGCCGACATAAGGTACCGTATTAAAAAATAAATTTGAGATAAATATGCCGTGTTTGGTATCATTGGAAAGGGCGTTACTTGTACATTTCAAAAATACACATATTATTAGCATTTTCTAGTGACTTTGTCCGTATTTATTCGATAAGTGTGATATTTCTGTGGTATCTATTTAAAATATACTTTGCAAAGAAATTAGTATTATAGAGGCGCCAAAACATTTTAAATAAAAAAAAAAGTAAAAACTAAAACCCAACTACGACAAAAAACGACGCTGAAAAAGTATGAAACAAGTTTCAAAAGCCGTAGTCACGCGTTGTTAAAGTGATATGGACTATGGTACATTAATAAGTTTCAAAAGCCGTAGTCCATGTAGTGTAAAGTACCATTTGGTACATATCACTTTAACAACGCGTGACTACGGCTTTTGAAACTTGTTTCATACTTTTTCAGCGTCGTTTTTTGTCGTAGTTGGGTTTTAGTCTTTACTTTTTTTTTTTAATGATTACAGCAAGGTGACTTCGTATCTCATAAATGTTGTGAGAACGCTGAGGCTTCTTGAATTTTTGCGGTGATATTAGTCATGGCCTGGTATAAATCAACTTTCGATTAAGCTAGTAATAACAACGAGTACGTTTGTAAAAGTTAACAGAATATTTTGCTAAAAGTCGCATAACTATTGACTTGCCATAGTAATGTAGTGAAGTATTTCCGTCAATACTTAGATCAGGTAATATTTGTTTGAAATATTATCACAAACAAAGATAAAATGTTAAATTTTTACAACTGTAAGTACTGTATATCTTTATTACTTTTTAACGATGTGATATTCTATAGATTTTGGATTCATTTTAAAAGCTCGTAAACAGTGGATGAGTTTTGTACTAAAACCTTTACGACCACACTGTTGCAACAATGTCCTTTATGGATATTCATTTTTCTCTTGTCAATATGAATAACATTAGTGCATTACAACATTAACATTATATGAAAATTTCATACTTGTGTTCCGCTTGATAATGTTTAAAATAACCCCACCCCATATAAAAGATCTTTACCTATAAAATTGCCGTTTTGTATGCAATAAGTGAAAGTAAAGACGTATTATTTTTAAATGATAGGCTTTGTTGCTTGCGACCACATCGCATTGTTCTAAGCTCAGAGGTCCTTCACTTCAAACAAGAGGGTTTGATTTCCACTGTATTATTTTATGTGAGCTCATTAACATCTTCTCTTCGTATTCATGTATTGATTGATTTTAAAATAACACAAACTGGGCCAAATTGAAATCGGACCACACGGAAAGCATCAGCTTTCAAATAAAAAAAGAATTATCAAAATCGGTTCTGAAGTAACAAACATAAAAGAATATAGTCAAATTTGAACCTCCTCTTTTTTTAAGTCGGCTAAAATATTTATAATACCAAGGTGATAGGCCAATAACTACTAAAAAATGATACACTCTAAAACCTATTATAATGGTCCTTGTTCTTCTTTTCGTTGTCGTACACATAACAACCAAAGAGAAGATAAGGGACCATTTTTTGCGGGTTTTGTTATCTAGAAGAGCAGATCTTGGAGCAAGTCTGAATAGAATAAAAACAGGAGGGGAAGATTTAAGTGGCATGCTAATAAGCAAACATGTTCAGACATCGCCATCCATTTCACCCGCGCTACAGGAATAGGTGCCGGCATTTAACTTGGCCAGATTCGTTAGATGCGCAGTATTCGTTTTTTAGGTCCCTTTGGTTGACAAATAGACGCGGGGACTGAGGTAGCACCATTCCGGGCAAGTGATTTTTGCGAGGATTGTGGTAGCACCGTTTCCGAACAAGCGATTGGTGCGTAAGTCGACGACTACATTTCAATTTTGCTTGTTTTGATTTGTTGCACTAGTGTACTATGCGTGAACTTACCCCCACTACGCTGAAGTTTGGCCAAGTTAGATGCCGGCACCTATAGAATGCTTGAAATCGAACGCCTGACAATCGAAATAAGCAAGTCTATTCATAGCAATGTCTTGAGTCTTGACACACTTGATACTAAGTAGCATTTGCTCATTAGTAATTTGCTTTTGTGCTACAAATGAGCATGTCTATCTGTAGCTTAAGTATAGTAAAGTGAAAGAAATATTTGCCGACCATTATTTAACACATTTCCTCATTGGTGTCTTCCTTTATCTAAGAGGAACTTTATAAGCCCGCATCCTTATAGCTCTTCGTGCGTAGGTAGCTATACAGATATAATAATAATAGCCTTAAATTAAGGAAGATTCTTTCCAATAGCGTTTTCTCTTGTCTTGTCGTAAATCATTTTAAATTCTACCTTGTACAAATGATTTAGCTTATCACATTTTAGTCTAATTCTAATACATTTGAAAATAATAAAATTTATGTAGAGACTCCTTCTTTACATATGTAGAACGAAATAAATGTGAAGCCACAAAATAAATGTTACATAGAATTCAAAAACATTAAAAAAAAATAAAAATTAATACCTTAGTTACAATACACCGTCACCATTTCTGCGTTTAAACATGAAAGGAAACAGAGAAATATAATTGTTAAACTGTTTAAAACGATTAGTGAGATACTAGCGAAGGTGTCTTCATAGCCTGTCCGGATGCCTTGAAAACCCCGCTTTAATATTTAATTAAGAGATAGTTACAAGAGAATTTCAAAGCGTTGGAGTTTGAATTTGCCTCCGGGTGATTTTAAATTTAATTCTCGAATACTATTCATCCACAGAAAAATGCTAGTTATTTATTACAAAATGATGACGTCAAAAAATTATGTGGTTTTTAAATCTAGATAAAGACTGGTTGCTTTTGGTTGTTGGCGACTTCTTGAAGAGGTGAAAACAGTGACACTACTTCTATTACTAAACATCGTTTTTAACCCCCGACGCAAAAAGAGGGGTGTCATAAGTTTGACGTCGATGTTTGTCTGTCTGTGGCATCGTAGCTTTTAAAACGGCTGAACCGATTTCGATGCGTTTTTTTCATTTGAAAGCTAGTTGTCTGGCGGTTGTTCTTAGCTATGTTTGGTTTGTCCAGCAGTGTAAGAGTATCAGCTCTTTTACAAAATAATGTGAGGCATTTTTGGCGTATGATTACTCGATTAAGTGCTTTAGCGTGTCAGTATTATCGTTAAATGACAATTACTTGATAACTTCGATCTGATGCCGAGTAGGGGTTTTTAAAATTTTTAATTTTAATTTTATTCAATTTTAGCTACTACTCCTTACAGCTACTAGACCTCAAAGAAAACCGGTGTGAAATAGTGCTTGCGTTGTGTTTCACCGAGTGAGTGAGGATACCGGAGGCCCATAACCCAAACCCCTCCCCCTATCTCCCCTTCCTATCCCCCAAAGGCCGGCAACGCACTTGTGACGCCTCTGGTGTTTGTAGGTGTCCATGGGCGGTGGTAATCACTTACCATCAGGCGATACGTCTGCTCGTTTGCCCGTCTATTCCATAAAAAAAATAACATAACGCCAGAATATTATGAAAATATTAGAACATGTGCTAACTGTATTTATATAGAAACTCTTCATCTATACTAATATATAAAGCTCACGAGTTTGTTTGTTTGCACGCACTAATCTAAGGAACTACTGGTCCGATTTGTAAAATTCTTTCAGTGTTAGATAGCTCATACATCGAGGAAGGCTGGCTATATGTCATCACACTAAGACTAATAGGAGCGGAGCACAAATGAAGAATGTTACAAAAACGGGAGAAATTATTACGCTGCAGGCAGTAGAAGACGTAAACAAGGTTGCGTGGGTCAGCTATTGTTTAAATGAACACACACGAGCCAAACGAAAATTAATGAGTTAGATACAGAAATAGATTATAGTTTTAATTAATAAGAACGTAAGTTACTACTTGTCTAGGCAAAATTGGTTAGCAAAATCGACGTTACCGCGAGCGGAGTCGCTGGAAAAGCTTTAAAACTTCCTTGATCAAAAATCAAGCAATTATGTTTTTTAAGACAAATTAATATACTAGAGGTCTTACACATCTTAAAGTAACGTTATTAATTCATCTATCTTCAAGTTCCCTTATTAACTTTACCAAACCGAAACCCGAGTGTGCCTCCTAAACTAGTAACAAATTGCTTCCTCATTTGTCAACATCCATCAACATTGTCCATTTATGCTACTTAACTTCAGTAATATGTTCAGCACCATTGTGCTAATGTAGTTTAGTTACATTCGTGTTTATAAATAATGATCAATCGTGAATAATATACACAAAATAACACTTTAATGTACCTTCGTCGTTTATTTATGTACATATATACTATTATTATTATATTTATAGTGTTACTTTTGAATGAAATAAAAATCGGAGGCGGCACCGTCGCAAAGGACTCTGAGGCAGCGCTGGTGCAGGAATGCGGTAACCCAGTTGCAGAGTTTGGGGGGCAAACCTAAAGCCGGTAGCTTGAAGAGAAGCGAATGGTACCAAACCTTATCAAAGATCTTGGCCATGTCGAGGCTGATAGCCAAGGATTCCCCATGCCTGTTAATAGCCTCACCATAAAGGTTTGTGACGTACTCTAAAATATCACCGTGAATCGATTCAGTCTAAAACTGTACTGATCATTTAGTAGGGAGTGATCCTCCAGGTAAAATATAAAAGTTTGAAGTATGCGTCGAGAAAAATTCAATATACTTATATGATAACTATAACCAGGTGCTTAGGTGGAAAATAACTTTCGATTTTCTTTTAGTACGAAACTAACAACGCTTTTTCCATACTTTGAAGAGAGTTGTTACTAGTTCATCAACAGTTCACAGTTCATGTTTTAAATATTGTTTTTTTTTTTTTGATAACGATGTTACTTGTTTTTCAATCGAATTGGTAAAACAAGTCATAGGGTCTAGTACAGGCCTTATTAAACAAGACTTTACCGTGAACACATAGGACGAGTAGCTGCCATAGCAATAATCAGCAAATAGTTCAATTTTTACATTAAATATGTATTTTGTAATATGCTATGTATATTGTATATATATCCTTTTAGTATTCTTAAATTAAAACAAAATTACGCTTTATGTGCTATTTTACGATGATAGAATCATTATTGTTAGCACACCAATAATTCTATGTTCTTTAAGTGAAAATTTCTTTAGGCGCGTTGACCACTTTTTGATTGTACAAAAATCACGGAACTCGCGTTATCATCACCGAACACTTTCCATGAGACATAATATGTATACTTTGTAGTTTTTAGGTGAACAAAAAACGTGAAACTCGCGTCATCGTCACCACACGCTTTACAAGTTGCTTACTAGTTAGTCAGTTTTCACTTCTATCGACAGTCCGCAAAGATTGCCCCTCATTTTTATCTAGTGTTTTATTTGTTGTATTATGTCTGTTGTCCATCACCTGTTTTGTATTTTATTTAGTTACCCGATTAGGGTTAGAAGTAAAAATTAATAAAAATTAACCAAGAAATATTCAAAAACAAGTTTTATCCTTAAAAATTTTTGGAGGAATCTCAACTTCAAAGTTGGAAATTTGTCTACCACCTGCGTTCTTATATTTGTTCTTATAAGCAGTCATAACTCATCAGAGTGTATGGTTAAGACTTATTTCTAGAAGCTGGAAACTATGCGACGGACTTCGAAATAAGGTTTGTAATACAAGACAGAGGCGATATTGTATTCTAACTGCATGGTAATATGGTGTAATATCGTATTTACGGTTCCAGAATGGAGACTCTCTCGAGTCAAGTTAGACAAATGTTTGTTGAGGAGTTTCCACACCTGTGGCCATGTTATATGTCTCTGTCGGGATATTCCTGTTAGCTGTACTGACAATGATATAAGGTATCAGAGATTTCACCTGATGGCCATGAATTGTATGACTGATGTTTGTCGCCGCGAATTTGACATCGTGATTAGACTGTCGTCTATCGGGTTGATGGATAACCACCTGAAAAGTTAATGATGTTCGTTAACGCCACTGTTTAAATACTCGCCATTAAACTATTTTGCTTAGCTTTGGAAGTTCCAAGTGTATATCTTGCAATAATGGTTTACTTATGTTGTTATACTACTTATTATACTACTAACGTCGCGCGCGTTAAGCGTAGATATCTGATTTTTTATTTGAAATCTCAAAAACAAAAATAAGTCTATACTAATATACAAAGCTGAAGAGTTTGTTTGTTTAAACGCGCAAATCTCAGGAACCGCTGGTCCAATTCGAAAAATTCTTTCAGTGTTCTTCAGTATATATCATCACGCTAAGACCAATAGGAGTGGAGCACCAACGGAGAATGTTTCAAAAACGAAGGAAAATTATATGTTAATATATATATTTACGGTCTCTAGGAGACGCAAACGAAGTTGCAAAGGTCGAGTAGTATAAAATAAAATACAAATCTTACCGTTTACTACCAAGCTACCTGTTAAGTTATCTTCATTTTTCAATCTGTAAACTGGTTAGCAGTGATTTGTTTCATAGCGCTGAAACAAATTGTTCTCATCTTTGCGATGGTGCCGCACAGTGCCTGTTTGACGCTACAGTACCGAAGCCACCGAGTCCTTTGAGCCCCTGCAGTTGCGTAGAGATGTCGCCTCTATGGCAGTACTCTATCGCCTGTATCACGGAGAGTGTTCTGAAGAGCTATTCCAACTGGTCCCCCCTCCCTCTTCTTCTACAGAACAACACGTGCCGGTTTGGGAAGTCACCGCTTCAGAGTGGTAGACTTACGATCTCGTATTCATCGCTTCGGTTCCTCCTTTCTGTGCCGAGCGGTCAAAACCTGGAACTCACTTCTAGCGCACGTGTTTCCCTCCCACTATGATCCCGGATCCTTTAAGCAGGGCGTAAAAAAGCATCTCATTTGGCGGCCATTGTGTGGGTCACCATGCTGCAATGTCCTTATTAGCATTGAGGATTTTGACCACCACTCTTAGAATCTGCTCATGCTTTCCATCAGCTATCAGCATCATCCAGAGGAGAGTCATTTTGGCGTAGATAAAATATATATAAAAAAAAGAAAACATGGTTTTTGATATTCTTCCAACATTTTTTTAAATATTTTCTTTACTATAAATATATTAATCGGTTACAAATCTTACACCTACCAAATAAAAATTAAAGTATCTACAAAATCAAGATACAATAGATTTATAACCGCTTTAATAATACTTTTTCACAGTAGGTACATTACTAAAAGAATGGTCAGGTGTAAATCTGAGAAAATCCTTCGCTCGACGGTCGAAGGCGCTCAAACAGGATGAGGTCAGGCTTCGTGAGGAAAGCTTATCGGCAGCTGGGCGCCATCCATATTAAAACTACCTGGAGATCTAGCAACTTCAGTCAGAATATTCTATTAGTTCGGACATAAATGTGATGAAGCAGTTGACATTTAATATTCTCGAGGTCAGTTGTCAACATTTCAACATGGTTTATGTTATCATCGTGTCAGCTACACTAAATAGTAAATGGAAATTGAAAAAGGAATAATAATAGTAAATAACATATACCTTATAAATAATGCCTCGGTGGCGCAGTGGTAGCGTACGTGACTGCTGTTCTTGAGGTCTCGGGTTCGATTCCCGGGTCGGATCAAATGTTTGTATGATCTGCAAATATTTGTTTTGGAGTTTGGGTGTTGTTTTCTATGTATAATATGTATGTATTTACAAAATAAAAGTATATAAATATTTGTATCAGTTGTCTAGTACCCATAATACAAGCTCTGCTTAGTTTGGGACTAGATAGCGTTGTGTGTTAGATGTCCGAAATATTTATTTATTTTATTTATTTATTAATATTATGCATTATAGGTCAAACCTGTGGGTAAACTAATACATGCTTTTTTCCAATGAATTAAGTCTTTCACAATAATAATTGATGAATATTTATGTTCCAGACTACTAGGTCTGATCTGCCGATATGATTAACTATGTATAGACATAAATTATTTTTAAATATAGATCTCCAAATTACCCAAAAACTACGAGAAAGAAATGGTAATGACGCTACATTAACTGGTGTACTTCACCTGTTGCCTCAAAACTAGGCGATTGGCTTACTGAGATACTAACATATTACTACTGTTATATTATTTATTTACTTCAGTCAGGAAAACCTACAGCTACAAAATAGAAAGTCACCAGTTTGATATCCAATATCAAGCCAATTACATGTTTTCACAAATTGCAATGCACAGTATTCTTGTAAATCTTTACTAATCCTTACTATTCATACTTTACATTATAAATGCGCAAGTAACTGTATGTATGTCTGTCTGTCCTGCTTTTGCGGCCGAACCACTGCACCGATTTCAATGAAATTTCTCATGGTGATACTTTGATTCTTGAGAAAGGACATAGGTTGATAACCGACAAACACGCGGGCGGTGCTGCACGTAAAAGCTAGTAATATTATAAATGCGAAAATAACTCTGGCTGTCTGTCTGTCGCGCTTTAACAACTGAACTGATTAAATCGAAATTTGCTACACAGATATTCTAAAGCCTCAGAAAGGACATAAGCTACTTTTTAATGCAAAAAAAGAGTTGTAGGTAGTGGGTTGAAAGGGGGGATGGAAGGTTGTATAGAAGTAGCATCATTTTTTAACCGACTTCAAAAAAAGGAGGAGGTTTCTCAATTCGACCGTATATATCTTTTTTTTTATGTGTTCGTGGATAACTTCGTCGTTTATGAACCGATTTTGATGATTCTTTTTGGAAATGACCCGACGGTGGTACCATGATAAGGACATTAATATCTGATGATGGCGTCCACGAGAAATCGAGTCGAACCTTGAAGTCGGTTTTATTTTTGTTAAAATTGTACTTGTAAAGTTAGAAGCTTAAAAACGCTCCTAAAATGCGAAGTCGCGGAGACATCTAGTTTAACATATTTTTACAAAAAAGTGAAATGAGACATTATTTTGTCATCACTGCCTCTTTAAGATCCTTAAAAGCAACCTTTGTATAAGTTTGTGTGTTTTCTAAACGTATCCGTACAAGATTTTCAAAATTTCACAGCAAATTTATTTTTCTCCCGCATAGCTTCATAAAGAGGAATCTAGAAAGTACCCCTTTATATGCTAAGTGATGGAACTGAGTAATACGAAACAGTGCTTCTATATTTTACATATGAGTGTGCATGTTAAAGTTCTTGAAAATATTTTGTTAGACGTGCTTTTGCTCAACGCATTCTATTTTGGGGACGTGTTTACACATTTGGTTACTTTCTTCATATTACATTCTTATGGCTACAGCTTCAGTTGGGTCAATGTAACTAATATACTTTCTCTTTATAAAAGTACTACTCAGTAGGCGTTCCTGTGCTAGTGATAGTTTATAAACCTCTAATTTTGGAGAGGAGGATTAAGAGTGGGGCGACGCGTTAGTGGAAGTTGGGTTCAAGGTCACCATAGTCACCAACGCAAGGTCTAACATTACATAGAATTGTAGCTTCTTTTTATGGTACACAATGTACGTAATTAAAATTCATAAAATATAACTTGATCTCTGTGTCAATTATCACTAGGGTCATTTTAGAATGTCGTGCGTCATCGCGGTAAGTAGTAGTAGTAGTCAAAATTTTATTCCAAATTTCATTTAAATCGGAGCAGAGTATCGCCAAATTCATATCAATCGGTATTCTGATTTAGCCGTCAAAGCGTAAAAGACAAACAGACAGGCAGTGTTCATTTATAATTTCTGATATTAGTGTGGTCTGCACTTCATTTGTGTTAAACTTGTACGCAAAGAATGAAAATATGGATAACTAGCTCTTGCGCGTAGCTCCGCCCGCGTGTTAGTCGATTATTGCAGCAAAGAGTAGCCCATGTCCTTCTTTAAGAATTAAATTATCTCCATGCGAGATTTCATTGAAATCGGTGCAGCGGTTTGGCCGTGAAGGTTGGACAGACAGAATTGAATGAATGAATGAAACATTTATTGGACACACACATTTTACAAGCTTCAACAAAAAATAATAATAATAATAAAAGTAACATAAAAACAGATCAAAACTTAAACTATAACATATAACAAAAAAGGTCAGTGCGTCCAAAAGGCCCCAGCTCAGCTGTCGCTGCGGTCTCCAAGAGAGACCATAGCGCTGATTTTCAGCTGAAGCCCACAGGTGTCTCACGGAGCAGTGTACGGAGATAAAATTTATGATATAATGAATACATAAATAAAATAAAAGATTTGGAGAATAACTGGACAATATAAAGTGCAATAAATAAACAATACTAAACAGTTATTTGTGAAATATTCTAGGTTATATAACGTAGCACTAAAGAAGTGCAGTAAGAACATTAAAGTTAAATATAGATACATCAATCAGATAGATAGAGATAGATTACATAAATTACATTTAATAAAAAAGTGCTTGATTTCTGAAGTTCCATAAATAGACACTTTAGCTCACATCTAAAATGAACAGGACTGCCCAATTTCCGAATTGGTGGTGGCAAATCATTCCAGCACTTCGTAGCACTGTATCGAACTAGTAGTAGTCCACTGCTAGACATGGACTAAGACAATGGAAAGCGGAATAAAACAAATTAAAAATACCCGATAAATCTATGCATAAATTATACATAAGTGGTATTTCTTTGATGATTACAGACCTATTTAAGATTGCCAAAACACATTCACGGGAATTCACACACTAAGTTTGTTTCGTATTTACTTTTAGAGTTACTGTTTGCAGCCCAAGCCAAGTCCTTGTCAACCACATAATATAAGCTTTTCGTAAGAGTTGATAAAGACAATACTACTTATCTGTTATATTTCATAACTAACTGAACCCCGCGGTGTTACCCGCGGTCATTGTTGTACCGCGAGTAACACCGCGGGATAGAGTTAGTCTAAAAAAGTAGCCTAAGTTACTCCCTGAATCATCAGCTACCTGCCAGTGAAAGTCCCGTCAAAATCCGTCCAGCCGTTCCAGAGATTACCCGGAACAAACAGACAGACAGACAGACAGACATACAAAATTTTTTTTAACTACATTTTTGGTATATGTTCCGTGTATACATACATATGCATTTAATAGAAAGCGGTTATTTTAATATTACAAACAGACACTCCAATTTTATTTATTTGTATAGGTATCATACAAACATACGTTAGTGATAAATGGAAGCATGATATAGCCATGGATCCAGTATAAATTTTAAATGATATCTAAGCATCAAGATGTTCGACACCGAGTACACTTTAGTATCAAATTATAATAAAGAATCAATTGTGAAGAAATTACTAAGGAACCTTTGCAATTTGTAATTTCTACAGACTTCCATCATAATATTTAATAATGAATTAAACAATAACAAATTGATAAGATATTTATTTATTGTACATATTTAATCGTGCTAGGAATATACTACAGTTTCACTTTTCTTGGTGTATGTAACTAGGATAAGGTCGTCATATTCGATAAACACACTATAAATCTTTTGGTTTATTGATCAGTCTGATTGCTTGTTGACTTTCAGCTTCAGTTTGTCTGCCTGCAACAAAGTTTAAAAAATAAGTTTTTTGTTTGAAATGAATATCTAATTATCATCGGTTGTATGAGAAAATAATACTTCAATTTTTTACCCGACTGCGAAAGAAGGAGGGCAATGTTTTTCGAGTGTATATATGTATGTATATTTCTTTGACATGCCCTAGAGCCTAAACGGCTTGCCGTATTTTTATGTGAATGGTGCCAATAGATTCGTTTTAGTCGTGAGAGAGACATCACAATATAAAATAAAATCAGTTCTTTCTATTTTTTTTATGGAATAGGCGGGCAAACGAGCAGACGTATTGTCTAATCATTAGACGATACGTCTGCTCGTAGACTCTAATGGTAAGCGACTACCGCCGCCCATGGACACCCGCAACACCAGAGGCGTCACAAGTGCATTACCGACCTTTGGGGGATGGGGAAAGGGACCTGAGGAGGGATTGGGGGGTGGGGTATGGACCTCCTTCACTCACTTGGTTAAACACAGCGCAAGCGCTATTTCACACTGGTCTTCTGTGAGGCTGTGGTATAACTCCGGTCGAGCCGGCCCATTCGTGTCGAAGCGAGGCTCTCCCACGGTTAATCAGTCTACCTTTTCAGTTCTTCAATGAATTTAATAAAGGTGGAAGATATTGATGCAGTAGGTTTTTTTAAATGATCTCTATTTTGTATTTAGAACGACTACTGTTAATTATTTCTCAGAATAGTTTGAAAAAGTGAGTGATGATTATATTTTATATTACGATTTTCGTTTTTCTCTAATGCTTGTTAATAGATCTGATGTCGGTAGTTAGAATAAGGGCCCATTTTCCTTTTTATTTTTCGAAATAAAATACTACTACCTGCAGGTATTAAATACTTATTTAAAGTACGTGATAGTCACTTATAAGTATGTAAATATTACTACTACCAGTCACATTCAATCCCTTAAGTTTCAAAATGAAGACTCCCATTGTTAAACATTTAGAAAATGATTTACTCAAAATAGTTTCTTACAAAAAATTACCAGATTTTTTCAAAAAAAGATACCCAGGTCATATATTGACTTTGTACAGTTCACTTATAATAAGTATTTAATAGGTGTAACAATGAAATCAAGAATTTTGACCTTTTATATTCTAAAAATCTCCAACATTCAACAGTATCCTCCGATTTTATTAACATTTGAAACATATCAAACATATAAACATAACATATCTAAGAAATTTTAAAGTCATATTCACGTCAAAAATTTTATTTTACTAAAGTATTTATCAAGTTGCAAAATTTGGTATAGATATATAAAGTTAAATAATAGTAGTATTACAAGGACTAGGTACTACGCAGAAAGTCAATATTAATATAATAATTCAACTCACCAAGTCCGATATTTTGTCATCAATCTCGTTATAGCTCTTTGGAAAGACCTCTTTAATACTTTCAGGGTCAAAAACTATTTGCCTTTCGCCACCGAACTGATCTATCTGTTGTCTAGCCGATTCGAGAAGGCTCTCTGTACTAGCACCTTCAGGTGCATCGCGTTTGACAAAGGTATGAGCCTGAAAGAAATTTTTAATGTAATGTATTTTTTCTATCAATAATTTATACTTATTTACAAAAAAAAAGTATATATGTATTTATGTCAGTTGTCTAGCACCCATGACACAAGCTCTGCTTAGCTTGGGACTAGATGGTGTTGTGTGTTAGATGTCCGAAATATTTATTTATTATTCACAACTAAAATACAAAAAAAAACAATGCAATCAATTTGCATCGACAAAGGATTGAAAGTAAAATTCCTACACAGCAACGACTTGAATTATGAGTAAATTGTAGGTCAAAAAACTTTGATATTAAGCTTTTATAATGCTCTGATTAGTTAAAACTCATAAAACCATAGACTGTATATAACATAAAGCTCTTCAAAAGGTAAGAACACCTGTACGGTTTATGCGTATAGCAAAACAATCGACTGAATAAATCAGTCCTAAGTCAGTAACTGTTTTGAAAACAATAATGCAACTTGTGTTTTATAAAGAGGAAACAATCGGATTCTTAAAAGAAACTACGTATAACTTTACCCGTTGCACTGCAATTCCTCTGTATGGCTAGCAACTTGCAACGACTCTAAAAACCTTAAAGGACTATAACATTATGTGATAGGTAAAGTTATTTAAAAATTGGTGATAAAGAAGTACAAACTATTGATTGAAAGTCGACTTCTGAAATCTAACATAAACGCCACATTAATTAAAGAAACTACTCACACTAGCCAGGCCGATGACCAAAAGGATAAATAATAGCTTGTTCATTTTTGATAATGAATTAGTTCAAAATGTATGACCTCACAGCCTTACAGCACACTTGCTACTGAAGTATCGGCATACAAAATTCCCTTTATCTAGGAGCTCTAGATAAATAATAGCTATTGAGTTTGTTTATTGTCGTGACCCCAAACCATTAGTTCTTAAGCCGAGTCTTCACCGAACAAAATGTTGCAACTTTTGTGTTGTCAACACGTGTTGGTGATAAAAGTTTCTGTAAAGCCGAGTCTTCACCGAACAAAATGTGGCAACTTTTGTGTTGTCAACACGTGTTGGTGATAAAAGTTTCTGTAAAGCCGAGTCTTCACCGAACAAAAGTTGGCAATTTTTGTGTTGTCAAATTTCACAACACCGAAATTTACAAAACTAATTCATTAATTACCTTGCAAAGACCACTAATTGTTGAAGACTTGGAATGTGGTCGTATACAAATTTATAGTCCTAGTTTCTTGATCATTGCATTCCTTATAAATAAGATAAAGATAAAAGAATAAAGAAAATTCGAACCACAAAAACCGACTTTAAACAAAATATTCTAAAATGCTTTAAAAAGTTAAAGAAAACTGCATTTTCTCGTGTCTACAATAATTGTAGTTATTTATGGAGTCGGTGTTATTTATCAGATCTACTCTGTAGTAGACAGTTTATAAGCAATACCATTGTAATCTCGTAGCTGCTATTTCTTATCAGGTATATTCGAGTCGCTAGAAACATGTAATTGCAATATGCCACATTAAATGTGCAAACCTGCTAACAGATAAGGCCTAAATCTTGTTTACATTTTTGAAGTTACACAGTAATAATGTAAATTGTGGCAATAGTTTGATTCATCTTCATGATTTTGTTCCGGCCAATTTGAGTTAATCCATGCGTTTTATATTTGAAAATAATTTTGGTATTGTTATTCACGACAATAGACAAAATAAGGACAGGTATATACCATAGCTATTGAGTTTATAACATAAATGATTTAACCATTCTTATTAAAAGGGTAAAATAATAATATTTTAGAGTAAAGAGAGTTTGTATTTGGAATTGGGTTTTTGAAAAAAAAATTTTTTTTTGATTAATGGAAAGATCTTATATAAGTTTTGTAAAAAAACTACTTTTTTATTTTTTTTTTCGCAATAATTCAAAAGTTATTTGAAAATAAAAATTAATTTTTGAATCCAGTACCGAAGACGCGCTGACAGCTTCCGAACATACCCGAGCGTGTGTGACGTCATAATGTTAGTTTTCACTCATTGCAGTTGATATAGAAATATTAAGTACACTGTACTTAATATTTCATCTATTTTATTTTGTTGTTATTGTTAAATATTTAAATTTATATTGAAAATTTCGACTCTCAAAAGTTATCGTTCTAGTTTTGTACCATTATATACGAATACTACAAAAACAACTCCTGACAAAATGTTGTGTGTGTACCAATGCCTGATAATCGCGATTTTTTCCAATAGCAATCGACTTCTGTTGGTGTCGGATCTTCACTTCTACGATGGGTCCACATAAGTAATACTAATGCTTGTTTGCAACCACCTATATACACAATATAAAAGATTTAATTGCTGATAACATCAAACAACTTAAATTTAATAGGAGTATAAATTACCCGCTGAAGCTGCACAGTCATGGCATTGAACATCCTGATTTTTTCTTGACTTTTCATCAATAGTTAAAGTAACTGAATAAGCTTTACTCCGAACTCGGTGTAAAGCTGGACAGACCCGTCCTTTTACAATACAAATATTTTTTTAACCGACTTCAATAAAAGGAGGAGGTTTCTCAATTCGACCGTATATATATATATATATATATTTATTTGTGTTCGGGGATAACTTCGTCGTTTATGAACCGATTTTGATGAATCTTTTTTTAATGGAAAGGAGATGACCCAACGGTGGTACCGTGATAAGGACATCAATATCTAATGATGGCATCCAAGAGAAATCGAGTCGAACCTTGAAGTTGGTTTTATTTTTGTTAATTTATGACTTAGTTGAACATAACCTATAGCTTTGTCGCCATAACTGTCACACGATGCTCTACAATTTATGAAATAAATAATTATGTTTAATATAATGGAGAATAAATACTTAAATATTTTTATTTATTATATTATTTTTTAACAGACTTACCTTAATACCTTGGCACCTCGAACTTCAGCAGAATTAAACCGAAAGTATTTTTTTCAAAAATTGGTTATCATAAATATATCAACATCAGGAATATTATCAGACTCTGCCTTAATAAATCCTTTATCACACATAGCTAATCGGAACCAACTAACAACACGTTTTTTAGCAATAAATTTTCAATATTATTGTCTAGTCACGTATCAGCCGTAAACGCCGTACTGTTATTAAATAGCTATAACATTATGACGTCACAACTATGGTGACCAATCATGGCGTGTATATAGTCACGTGGTTTTTTTTAAATTTGATCAATTTTTAATTGTTTATAATATATTGAAAAAAAATTTTTTTCAGTTTTTTCTATCAAATATCAATATTATTAGTAATAAAGATTTGAAGTACATAAAAAAAAAAAAAAAATTTTTTTTTTCAAATACCGAATTATATTTGAACTTTTCTTTGCATACTGTATCGTATGCAAAGAAAGGCATTGTAGAATGTTTACTTTAGAATATCACTTTGAAATACGATAAAACTGATAAACAAAATTTCTAGACATTACATAAATTTTTCTTGTAACCTAATTTTAAATTCGAATGAACTTGTTTCATAAAATTATTAATATACGTTACTAGCAGTTGAGAAAATGAAATAGGATACTTTTCTAATAAAAGACTTCAGGTTTATTATGTTTTATTTTTAAAACCTATGAGATCAAACAATCAAACCAATAAACAGTTGCGGCAAAGTCAAATATGAAAGTAATTATATAACTGCTCCTAAATTTGAAAATAAGCGTATGACTTGCCCGACATTCAGCGCTCTACAGTATTTAGCAAAAAATCATTTTTTTCACCAATAGTCTTAGGTGCTTATTATCAATAGAGCCAAAGTGCCATGTGCCAAAGTGAGAGGTATGTTTGCCAATAAACGCCCACGTGAAATAATCACTATTCATATTTTTATTTTCTAATCTGTTTTGATACTTACAGTTACTCAAAAACTACAACATTTTTACTGCATTATTTATCTGATCCAATAATTGTGGGAGTGACGAAGATAGACAGAGTCTGCAGTCCGTGGCATTTTTAAGGTGGCTCTATCACAGAGCATAATCATGAGAACTCAGAATCAGAGAAAATCAGTCAACAAAAGAAGCTGATGACGACCTTCTATCTTGGCGCCTTGAAACAAGGAGAGCTGGGCAGCTCAAATGGAAAAAGGCTAGGAAGAAGAAGATTCATACCTGACCGTGGGAGGGCCATGCTCGACATAAATGGGCAAGCTCGACTTGTATTTACACCTCAGTCTTACAAAAATTTGTAAAGCAGTTCTTCTTTCTTTTTACCGAGAGTGTGTGAGTGAACGAGGTAACTGGTGCCTGAACTATTCCCTTGCAAACGGAATGAAGGGACGGTGGCACACTTGTGACTCTTACTTTGCAGCTGTCCATTGGCGGCCGTCTATCAGTCTGTTATCTACGCTTTCTCTCATTAATCATATAATAAGTTATACTTACGTATCGTTCGTACGTCGGTGAACTAACTCTCATAGTTACGATGTGAGTAAATTATTTCAACGAAAACTTGAAGAATACATGTGTATTGTACTACCTACAATACATATCAAATCTTCAAGTACAGTTATTAGTCACCATTGATAAATTACTCCAGTAAGGAGGGATAATAAAATTGATTTTACCAATACTTTTAGTGAAGAAACATCTGTAGGTAGTAGAGCCACGCTGATTTCAGCACGAATGGGCCGGCTCGACCGGGGCGGTACTACCCTCGCACAGAAAATCAATGTAAAATGACAGCAATCATGCTGTCGTGTTTCGTTGGTGAGTGCGAGACCGGAAGCCCAATGATGCAGAAGCATCACTAGCCCGCCATAGTGTGGGTCACCATACTGCATTGTTGCATTGTCTGCATTCGCCGTATGGTGACCACCACTCTTGGATTCTGCTTATGCTTTCCATCAGGCAGAGGAGTCATTTTGGCAGGGCCAAAAATAAAAAAAAAAAAAAACATAGGAGTTAATATTTCTTTGTAAACCTCACTCAAATTGTGATCTAAATGCTTTTTTGACAGGGGTGTTATAAGAGAAAAGTTATGTATTTATTTCTGAGGACATTATTCTTCCGTTCGAATTTAAACAAAGTAGTTATTTTGCAAGCATATGTATACAGCGTGACAATACAATATTATAATGACATGAAGCTGATCTGATGCTAGAGCTGAAAAGTGCCCATAGAAACTCTGTAAAGAAACGTTGCAACACCATCGAGTTTAGACTCGTTTGATTCGTCTTTTTTTTCTTTTTAGGGCATTCCAATAAAAGCTTGTTTTTTTTTGTATTTTTTTTTGCACATGGTAAAATTTTTACACTACGGGAAATAGAAGACATAAACGAGGATTCGTGAGTCAGTTAATTTTTACATAAACACACACGAGCCAAACGAAACTTAATGAGTTAGATACAGAAATAGTAACGAACTTAAGTAACTACTTATCTAGGCAAAATTGGTTAGCGAAATCGACATAAACGCGAGCGGGGTCGCTGGAAAAGTTTAAAAACTTCCTTGATCAAAGTTCAAACAATTATGTTTTTTTAAGGCAAATTAATATACTAGAGGTCTCACACATCTTAAAGTAACCTCACTGATTCACCTATCCTTAAATTCCCTTATTAACTTTACCAAACCGAAACCCGAGTGTACCTCCTAAACTAGTAACAAATTGCTTCCTCATCCGTCAACATCCATCAACATTGTCCATTTATGCTACTTAACTTCAGTAATATGTTCAACATCATTGTGCTAATGTAGTTTAATTATATTCGTGTTTATAAATAATGATCAATCGTGAATAGTATTCACAAAATATCACTTTATTGTACCGCGCGCCTGTTACTTTTGAATGACAAAAATTAAATTAAGTATACTTCAACATATTATTCTTTTTACTATATAATGTTTGCAGCTGTTTTAGCCAGTTTGATTCTTCTAAAAAGGGCACTAACATTATATCACTACTCTTTTGCTCATAATAATTTATTACCATTCCCGTGTAAACCATGAGTTGTTATTCGTCGAGATGAGTAAATTAAACAAAACACGATAGCTCAGTAAGTAATTTGTTAAATTGCATTGTATTGTAAGCATAGAACGAGAGTTCTGTCTAGCTCTTGTGTTTCTTCTTCAGCTCCAAAGAGCTCTATTCATATTTCATTCCTTTACAGTTCACTGCCTAAAGATATTGACAACTACTAAACTTTATAACTTATAATTTAAAATATGTTTTTAAATATCATTGGCAATATGTTATGTCTACTGTTTTTTGCTAGAGA
The DNA here is from genome assembly GCA_905220595.1 of Spilosoma lubricipeda. Classification (NCBI taxonomy): domain Eukaryota; kingdom Metazoa; phylum Arthropoda; class Insecta; order Lepidoptera; family Erebidae; genus Spilosoma; species Spilosoma lubricipeda. The sequence continues at coordinate 7,280,143 of HG992285.1, read as the reverse complement.
AAAACGTCCATTTTAGTAAAGACTACAATGTTTTGAAATATTTTATACAGTTATCACCGTTTCTCCGAAGAAATAAACATGGTTCGTGAAGTTTTCAGACTATAAGCAATTCGTTTTAAGTAAAATTTATAATAGACTAGCTGCCCCGGCAAACGTCGTTTTGCCATAATTTTTTTTTAAGGATGGGTGACCCTTTAATTTGAGATTTAAGCTATCCTATCTCTCAAGTTGGATCGAACTGCACATGGTGTGCGAATTTTATTATTCATATTCTATTTTATTAGACATCTTGATTAAACTGTCGTAGACGACAGTCTAATCAAGATGTCAAAATCAAAGTCAAACAGGTGGTTATTTAACAACCCTATAGATCAAGTTGTGTTAACCTAAAAGGGAGGAATGTTTGTAAACACCACTGTTCAAAACTCACTGTTAAACCATTTTGCTATGCTTTGGCTATTCCAAGTGTATATCTTGCAATAATGGTTTACTTATGTGGTTACACCACTTAGTATACTACTAAAACATAGATTTTTGACTTTTAATATAAAATCTCTTTTGAATTCACTATACAAATTAAGTATAAAATAAAATACAAATATTACCATTTACTACCAAGCTACCATAGCTACCGTATACCTGCGGGTTAGCATTTATTTGTTTCGTAACGTTGAAACGTGGTTTTTGATAGTGTTCAATTTTTTTTCTTTACTATGAATATATTTATTGGTTACAAGACCTACACCTAATATGCAATAGATTTATAACTGCTTGTGTAATACTTTTTCACATTAGGTACATTAACTAAAAGAATCTACTGGTGTTAATGTGAGAAAATCCTTCGCTCGACGGCCGAAGACGCTCAAATAGGATAAGGTCAGGCTTTGTGAGGGAGGCTTATCGGCAGCTAGTATTATTATAAATGCGAAAGTGACTCTATTTGACTGTCTGTCTGTCCTGCCTTCACGGCCAAACCGCGGCACCGATTTCAATGAAATTTCGCATGGAGATACTTTATCTTTATCTCCATGGGCAGGCATGGATCTCCATGGCAGGACAGACAGACAATCAAATAGAGTTACTTTCGCACTTATAATATACTAGCTGACTCGGCAAACTTCGTCCCGCACATTTTTTTGTATTTATTTTCTATATTTCTGAAAAACTTGTTTAAAAATTATGCTCACCTCGGCTTTCCACAGATAGTTCAGAGTCGCGAACAAAAAGGAAATCCGATTATCTTTTTTTATATAAACATTCTGGCGCTATCATATTTATTTTATTTTTTATGGTGTAGGTGGCAAACGAGCAGACTTATCACCTGATGGTAAGCGATTAACGCCGTCCATGGACACCTGCAACACCAGAGGTGTCACAAGTGCGTTGCCGACTATTGGGGGATGGGGACAGGGAAGAGGGGGTAAGGACGTTTGGGGTATTGGCCTCCGGTATCCTCACTCACTCGGTGAAACACAGCGCAAGCCCTATTTCACACCAGTTTTCTGTGAAGCCGTGGTATCACTCCGGTTGAGCCAGCCCAATTATGCCGAAGCATGGCTCTCCCACTGATGGTAAGCGATTAATACCGCCCATGGACACACAAAACAATAATAATAATAATAATAAATATTTCGGACATCTAAACACAACGCCATCTAGTCCCAAGATAAGCAGAGCTTGTGTTATGGGGTACTAGACAACTGATACAAATACATATATTCTTTTTTTTTTTTTACAATGATGTAACTTATGTTTTTATAAAGAGTAAACAATCAGAATCCTAAAAGAAAGAAGGGTAAAGTTATACGCAGGTATAACTTTACCCATTGCACTGCAGTTTCTTTGTATTGCTAGCAACTTCCAAGACTCTAAATACCTTACAGGACTATGATAACGTTATGTGATCATTGAAGTTATTTCAAAAATTGGTGGTAAGAAAATAAAAACTACTAATTGAGAGAAGACTTCCCAAATCTAATGTAAACGCCAACTGAAAGAGTTCAGAGTAGATTATCACTAGCTGACCTACCTAAACTCGTTTACATCTCCTATTATCCGTAGCGTAATAATTTTCCCCGTTTTTGTAACATCCTTCATTGGTGCGACGCTCTTATTAGTCTTAGTGTGAAGATATATAGCCAGCCTTTCTCGATATATACGACTGAGAGAATTTTTCAAATCGGACTAGTAGTCCTTAACAATCAAACAAACAAACTCTTCAGCTATATATTTTAGTGTAGATTAATAAATTTAAAAGGTACTCACACTAGCCAGGGTGATAGCCAAAAGATAAGAATAACTTGTTTATTTTTTATATCAATTAGTTCAAAATGTACGACCTCATAGTTTTACAGCACACTTGCTACTGAAGTAACGGCATACGAAATGCGCTTTATCTAGAGCTCCATGGTTTACTTACTGTCGTGGGCCCGAACCATTGGTTCTTGGAAAGATAATTTATTAATTGGCTTGCAATGGCCACTACTTGTTGACGACTTGGGATGTGTTGTTTAAAAATTTATAGTCCTATTTTCCTGATCATTGTTTTCCTTATAAAATTAGATAAAGATAAGAATAAAGGTAGAAGAATAAAAAAATTAGATCCACAAAATACGTCTTTAAACAAAATATTCTAAAATGCTCTAAACCCCATAGTAGACAGCTTAGAAGCAATACTATTGTAATCTCGTATTTGCTATTTCTTGCCAGGTATACTCGAGAACATGCATAAATCTGGTTTACATTTTAGAAGTTACACAGTAATAATGTAAATTGTGGCGATAGTTTGATAAATCGAAATGCCCTTTATCTAGAGCTCCATGGTTTACCTACTATCGTGGGCCCGAACCATTGGTTCTTGGAAAGATAATTTATTAATTAGCTTGCAATGGCCACTACCTGTTGATGACTTGGGATGTCGTCATATACAAATTTATAGTCCTATTTTTCTGATCATTGCTTTCCTTATAAAATAAGGTAAAGATAAGCATAAGATAAAAGAATAAAGAAAATTCGAACTACAAAAACGACTTTAAACAAATTTCTTGTGTCTATAATAATCCCTAATTAATATTATGATGATAATACTGATGAATATTATCTGTAGTATTCTTCGAAGTCATCATAACTATTTATCATATTCAACTTTGAACTTTAAGTTCCTACAACCTCATTATCAATGAAAGATAAATATTAGACGCACGACTATCAGTGCGCAAATCGTATTTACTTTTAGAGTTACTGTTTGCAGCCCAAGCTAAGTCCTTATCAACCACATAATATAAGCTTTTAGAAAGAGTTGATAAAGACAATACAACTTATCTGTTATATTTCATAATAGACTACAGGCCCGTGCTGAAAATATTATGGGTCATTTGAACCACCAGGTGACCTATTTACAACGATATAAGAGCATATAATAATAAGATTTAGCACTATGCCGTCACTTGTAAGCTGTCCAACTGAGTGCAGGTGAGAATTCGAAAGTACAGGTAGAGTGAGTACATTTTGGTCACATATTTTTGTACGGCATTCTTACCACCGATAGATCCATGAAAAATAATGAGAAAACGCGCTGTGCCGTAAAAAAATGGTGCGCCACAAAGTTGGATTTTTTTTTTATTTTCCTACAATTACCAGGGTAAATTTGGTCATTTGACTTTGTACGGCATCTGTGTCATACTATTTCAATACTGCTTCTAATCCCTTATTCCGTAACGCCGTACAAAAATCATGCGACAAGGGGAAAAAATCGAGGGTTGCAATCCCCTCTCTTTCCGTGGTCCATGGGTGATTTGACACAACATGAAATAAATTTATTCTGAAAGTATTTTATGCATAGATAATATTTTTTCATATGCCGTACATTTTTGTTGGTCCATAGGGCAAAAAAAACTGAAAAAGAAAAAATCAAAAAGAAAAAATCCATATAACGAAATGTAAGGTGAAATTTTTTTTATACGGCATTTAGATAGTTCAATGGTACTGATTTTCATAGTCTTTTCGTGATTCTACGTTCCTAGTTAGAAACCATGTTAAATGTGGGTTTATATACTATCGATTTATACCAAAATATAAACATGTTGTCATATCACTGATAATTCCAAAATACAACGTATTCTTGAGAAGTACTCATGACACTAAAGTTAGCAGACATATATATATATATAGACATATAATATCGTATTTTATTCGGATGTACTTGGCTTGGACCCGAGTAAGGTGTTTGCGCTCGCTTTCAAAAGGACAGCTATGAAATTGGAAGCAACGTCGTTTCCCCCTTGTTTCCGGGAGTTGAAGCAACATCTGAAGAGAAGTGCCTACATAGCACATATTTGGTGTAATGCCTACAAACAAGTACCGTCGACCTTGTTTCCAATAAACTATGGATGGGTTGTTAATGACGGCCGGTACGAGTTCGATTGGTTTCACGGCGAGGAATGCCCCCAAAAAGTCTGTGACATAACGGAACCGGATGAGGAGTCAGACGCAGAAGATGTTGACGTCATAGGTAAATAAATAAATAAATCTTTACATCTTTAATTTGTACGTAAGACTTTGATTTTGACAAATACATATTTATGTTTCAGAAAATAATAGAGAAGATAATTCGGACGTCGATAACGACGTTGATTCCGATAATAACTCAGCAACTGATTCCGATACTGAATAATTTAAAGAAAAACCATATTTTTTATTATCATCATTAAATTTATCGAATTTTTCTAAAAAATGACCATTTTTTTTATTATTATCATTAAATATATCGAATATTTCTAAAAAATGATTGTTTTATTTATTCACATCATTACAATGAAACAAATCAATTATATGTATGTATCCATAATGTTTGAAGTATATATTAAACCAAAAAGTATATAAAACTGTTGATACTGGGATTGACAGTTTCAATTCTTGGACATAATATACACACCGTTTCAGTTCAGTTAGACGTCATAGTGATTTTATCATATTATCAATTGTTCTCTTCAAAAATATGTTAATCCCGTACTGTATCAGATGGCCATAAAGTACCCTTAAAATTGTAGCGCCATTTTCATCAGCCTAGAAGATATGGTCTGCATAAAAATGTACGGCATCATTTTTTCCTAATTTATCTATGTTAATACTATTTAAAACAAGGGATAAAATGTAGAAGACTGCTATATTTCATTAATCTATGATATTTAAATTTTTGCAATAATTTGCAAAATTTCAGTTTTTGTATTTCTTTATAATTTTTTTCAGAACGGTTTCTTTTGAACGGCAATACTATATAACAATTGTATTTTACAATATCATGTTAAAAAAAAGTTCCCGTACAGGATCAAATGACTTTACAGCTCTATAAATCAAGAATACGATGAAATTAAGATAATTATTGATATACATTCAAATGAACAATCATTTTTTGACGGCATTATTTTTAATAGTACTTTTGAGTGCTAGGTAATGTTTTGGAACCAAAGCCGTACTTTTTCAAATCACCTCCTGGACCACGGAAAGAGAGGGGATTGCAACCCTCGATTTTTTCCCCTTGTCGCATGATTTTTGTACGGCGTTGCGGAATAATTGATTAGAAGCAGTATTGAAATAGTATGACACAGATGCCGTACAAAGTCAAATGACCAAATTTACCCTGGTAATTGTCGGAAAATAAAAAAAAATTCCGACTTTGTGTCGCACCATTTTTTTACGGCACAGCGCGTTTTCTCATTATTTTTCATGGATCTATCGGTGGTAAGAATGCCGTACAAAAATATGTGACCAAAATGTACTCACTCTACCTGTACTTTCGAATTCTCACCTGCACTCAGTTGGACAGCTTACAAGTGACGGCATAGTGCTAAATCTTATTATTATATGCTCTTATATCGTTGTAAATAGGTCACCTGGTGGTTCAAATGACCCATAATTTTTTCAGCACGGGCCTGTAGTCTATAACAGTTGATTCTCAAATATGTCTATCCCAGACGCTAACTAGATATCATATCCTACTAATATTATAAATTCTACTAATATTATAAATGCGAAAGTTTGTAAGGATGGATGGATGTTTGGATGTTTGTTACTCTTTCACGCAAAAACTACTGAACGGATTTGGATGAAACTTTACAGTAATATAGCTTATACATCAGAATAACACATAGGCTACTATTTGCCGCGATAACCGACATATACGCGGGCGGAGCCGGGGTCAACAACTAGTCTGTAAATATTTTGAACGTGAATAGTTATTATGACATGTTATTTCCATTTATTGGCAGGTAAATATACCCTACATATATACCATACTAATGTAGTTTGTTGTAGCTATCTTTATATGTGTTTTAGACCGGTTAAGTTTGCCTCATTCCAGATTATTTATTATCTGTTCTAAGTATTAAACTAAAAACAGTTCTGCGAATTCTTATGGAGAGCATATTATACTCGTAGGTATATTTAATACAAATATACGTTAGTGATAAATGGCAGGATGTTATAGCCATGGATCCAGTATAAATTTTAAATGATATCTAAGTATCAAGGTGTTCGACACCGAGTACACATTAGTATGAAATTCTAATAAAGATTCAATTGTGAATATGTTACTGAGGAACCTTTGCGATTTGCAATTTCTACAGACTTCCATCAAAATATTAAATAATAGTTAAACAATAACAAATTGATAAGATATTTATTTATTGTACATATTTCATCGTGCTGGGAATATACTACAGTTCCACTTTTCTTGGTGTATGTAACTATGAGATGGTCGTCATATTCGATAAACACACTACATGTATATCTTTTGGTTTATTGATCAGTCTTATTGCTTGTTTTCTATATAATATATAATTGATTCTATATAATCTATATAACTTGATCTCTGTGCCAATTATGACTAGGGTCATTTTAGAATGTCGTGCGTCATCGCGGTAAGTTTTATTCCAAATTTCATTTAAATCGGTTCAGAGTATCGCCAAATTCATATCAATCGGTATTCTGGTTTAGCCGTGAAAGCGTAAAAGACAAACAGACAGGCAAAATTAATTTAAAATTTCTGATATTAGTGTGGTCTGCACTTCATTTGTGTTAAACTTGTACGCAAAGAATGAAAATATATCGATAACTAGCTCTTGCGCGTAGCTCGCCGCGCCCGCGTGTTAGTCGATTATTGCAGCAAAGAGTAGCCCATGTCCTTCTTCAAGAATTAAATTATCTCCATGCGAGATTTCATTGAAATCGGTGCAGCGGTTTGGCCGTGAAGACAGGACAGACAGAATTACTTTCGCATTTATAATATAAGTATGGAATTATAAATATGACGCTAGCTTACAGTAACTTAGTCGGCTTCTTAGCTATCGGTTACAGAGACTAAGCTATATTTTAAATGTTCCAATAATATTAGGGTAATAATGAATAATGTACCGGTTCCTTATTAAATATTATCTGTAGAATTGTTCGAAATTATCATAACTATTTATCATATTCAACTTTGAACTTTAACTTCCTACAACCTCATTATCAATGAAAGATACGCATGGCTATCAGTGCGCAAATAAACGTGAATAGGCTAATATACTTAAAGGTTAATATTACATATAGGATTCACAAATCAAATCGGAGATAAACTTGCTTCGTATAATAAATCCGCAGTAAAAATAGATAGTTACCTAGTAACTAAATCAAGTTCTCAAAACTAAAATGCGTAAATATTATATAATTATAGTAAGTATTATTACTTATATCATTTATAAATATTAGGTTAACTGCTTGAGACAATTCAAATCTTTCAACTTGATTTAAAATATCAAACTGTAGAAATTAGAATAACAACTTACATACTTTATTTTGTAACTTAAAATAACACGGAACAAAAAACTTCCAATAAGTTAAATTAACAGTTTGAAAACTAAGGACAAAATTTATTACATACCAAATCAAATCAATAGCTTCTAATAGTCCACTGCTAGACATGGACTAAAACAATGGAAAGCGGAATAAAACAAATTAAAAATACCCGATAAATCTATGCATAAATTATACATAAGTGGTATTTCTTTGATGATTACAGACCTATTTAAGATTGCCAAAACACATTCACGGGAATTCACACACTAAGTTTGTCTCGTATTTACTTTTAGAGTTACTGTTTGCAGCCCAAGCCAAGTCCTTGTCAACCACATAATATAAGCTTTTCGTAAGAGTAGATAAAGATAATACCACTTATCTGTTATATTTCATAACTAGCTGAACCCCGCGGTGTTACTGTCATTGTTGTACCGCGAGTAACGCCGCGAGACAAAATAAGTCTAAAAAAAGTAGCCTAAGTTACTCCCTGAATTATCAGCTACCTGCCAGTGAAAGTCCCGTCAAAATCCGTCCGGCCGTTCCAGAGATTACCCGGAACAAACAGACAGACAGACAGACAGACAAAAAATTTTTTTAACTACATTTTTGGTATATGTACCGTGTATACATACATATGCATTTAGTAAAAAGTGGTTATTTTAATATTACAAACAGACACTCCAATTTTATTTATTTGTATAGACAATTGATTCTTAATAAATATGTCTAAAACTAAATATCAATAAAACTATCTAAACTAGATATCATATTTGTAAATATTTTAAACGTGAATCGTTATTGTGATACATTTATAGGCAGGTAAATATACCTACATATATACCATACTAATGTAGTTTCTTGTAGCTATCTTTGTATGTGTTTTAGACCGGTTAAGTTTGCCTCATTCCAGACTATTTATTATCTGTTCTAAGTATTAAACTAAAAACAGTTCTGCGGATTCTTATAGAGAGCATATTATATATATACATATGTATATATATATATATATATAATACAAACATACGTTAGTGATAAATGGCAGGATGTTATAGCCATGGATCCAGTACAAATTTTAAATGATATCTAAGCATCAAGGTGTTCGACACCGAGTACACTTTAGTATGAAATTCTAATAAAGAATCAATTGTGAAGAAATTACTGAGGAACCTTTGCGATTTGCAATTTCTACATACTTCCATCAAAATATTTAATAATGAATTAAACAATAACAAATTTAGAAGATATTTATTTATTGTACATATTTCATCGTGCTAGGAATATACTACAGTTTCACTTTTCTTGGTAACTAGGATAAGGTCGTCATATTCGATAAACACACTATATATCTTTTGGTTTATTGATCAGTCTGATGGCTTGTTCACTTTCGGCTTCAGTTTGTCTGCCTGCAACAAAGTTAAAAAATAAGTTTTTTGTTTGAAATCAATATCAAATTATCATCGGTTGTATGAGAAAATAATAGTTCAATTTTTTACCCGACTGCGAAAAAAGGAGGGCAATGTTTTTCGAGTGTATATATGTATGTATATTTCTTTGACATGTCCTAGAGCCTAAACGGCTTGCCATATTTTTATGTGAATGGTGCCAATAGATTCGTTTTAGTCGTGAGAGGGACATCAAAATATAAAAAGTCTTTCAGTTCTTTCTATTTTTTTTATGGAATAGGCGGGCAAACGAGCAGACGTATTGTCTAATCATTAGGCGATACGTCTGCTCGTAGACTCTAATGGTAAGCGACTACCGCCGCCCATGGACACCCGCAACACCAGAGGCGTCACAAGTGCATTACCGGAGGAATTGGGGGGTGGGGTATGGGCCTTCTTCACTCACTCGGTTAAACACAGCGCAAGCGCTATTTCACACTGGTCTTCTGTGAGACTGTGTTATGGTCGAGCCGGCCCATTCGTGTCGAAGCGAGGCTCTCCCACGGTTAATCAGTCTACCTTTTCAGTTCTTCAATGAATTTAATAAAGGTGGAAGATATTGATGCAGTAGAATTTTTTTAACTAATCTCTATTTTGTATTTAGACCGACTACTGTTAATTATTTCTCAGAATAGTTTGTAGTTTCACGATCCTCAGCAGTGAGGGAGCGACTGAAGAGAGAGAGAGAGTTTGAAAAAATGAGTGATGATTATATTTTGTATTACGACTTTCGTTTTCTCTAATGCTTGTTAATAGATCTGATGTCGGTAGTTAGAATAAGGCGTCGTCCTAATTGACAGCAATCGTACGATGACACGATGCGTTCTCGTCGTGCGATGAGTTCAAACATACAGATTTCATGAGAGTGTCCTATTTGAACCTCGCAAGTAATCGTGCGAGCACATGAAATGCTTAATAACGATCGTACGATGCGTTTGATCGTGCGACCATGTAATCAAAGCAACAGATCTCTTTTGAGTGTCCTAAAAGCGGGACGAAAGGGGCAAGGGCCAACACCAGTGACACACAGTAGGTACTCGGTACTCAAAATAAAGGTTGAAAAATTCACCGCGCAGATTCCTGGATCTATAAAGTATTTTATGTTGTCTACGTTTCCTTTTTTCAATGTCATTTGCAATTTTTAAAGCAATATTGCCCGACAGCAAAAACTGTGCTGTTATCTCTATAAAGAACCATCGTTAAAGTGGCATAAGCGCGACGCCAGCCATCGAGCGACGGCATCGCACGATAGACATCGCGCGATCTATTAGGACACCAGTTAGGTCATCGTACGACCACTTTGATCGTGAGATGAAAAACGCATCGCGCCATCGTACGATCGCTCCCAATTAGGACGACGCCTAAGGGCCCATTTTCCTTTTTATTTTTCGAAATAAAATACTACTACCTGCAGGTATTAAATACTTATTTAAAGTACGTTATAGTCACTTATAAGTATGTAAATATTACTACTACCAGTCACATTCAATCCCTTAAGTATCAAAACGAAGACTCCCATTGTTAAGCATTTAGAAAATTATTTACTCAAAATAGTTTCTTACAAAAAATTACCAGATTTTTCAAAAAAAGATACCCAGGTCATATATTGACTTTGTACAGTTCACTTATAATAAGTATTTAATAGGTGTAACAATAAAATCAAGAATTTTGACCTTTTATATTCTAAAAAGCTCCAACATTCAACAGTATTCTCCGATTTTATTATCATTTGAAACATATCAAACATATAAACAACACAACACAACATATAAACATAACATATCTAAGAAATTTTAAAGTCATATTCACGTCAAAAAATTTATTTCACTAAAGTATTTTTCAAGTTGCAAAATTTGGTATAGATATATAAAGTTAAATAATAGTAGTATTACAAGGACTAGGTACTACGCAGAAAGTCAATATTAATATAATAATTCAACTCACCAAGTCCGATATTTTGTCAGCAATCTCGTCATATCTCTTTTTAAAGCCCTCTTTAATATTTTCAGGGTCAAAAACCTTTTGCATTTGGCCACCGAACTGATCTAGCTGTTGTCTAGCCGATTCGAGAAGGCTCTCTGTACTAGCACCTTCAGGTGCATCGCGTTTGACAAAGGTATGAGCCTGAAAGAAATTTTTAATGTAATGTATTTTTTCTATCAATAATTTATATTTATTTACAAAAAAAAAGTATATATGTATTTATGTCAGTTGTCTAGCACCCATGACACAAGCTCTGCTTAGCTTGGGACTTGATGGTGTTGTGTGTTAGATGTCCGAAATATTTATTTATTATTCACTACTAAAATACAAAAAAAACAATGCAATCAATTTGCATCGACAAAGGATTGAAAGTAAAATTCCTACACAGCAACGACTTGAATTATGAGTAAATTGTAGGTCAAAAAATTTAGATATTAAGCTTTTATAATGCTCTGATTAGTTATAACTCATAAAACCATAGACTGTATATAACATAAAGCTCTTCAAAAGGTAAGAATACCTGTACGGTTTATGCGTATAGCAAAACAATCGACTGAATAAATCAGTCCTAAGTCAGTAACTGTTTTGAAAACAATAATGCAACTTGTGTTTTATAAAGAGGAAACAATCGGATTCTTAAAAGAAACTACGTATAACTTTACCCGTTGCACTGCAATTCCTCTGTATGGCTCGCAACTTGCAACGACTCTAAAAACCTTAAAGGACTATGACATTATGTGATAGGTAAAGTTATTTAAAAATTGGTGATAAAGAAATACAAACTATTGATTGAAAGTCGACTTCTGAAATCTAACATAAACGCCACATTAATTAAAGAAACTACTCACACTAGCCAGGCCGAGAACCAAAAGGATAATTAATAACTTGTTCATTTTTGATAATGAATTAGTTCAAAATGTATGACCTCACAGCCTTACAGCACACTTGCTACTGAAGTATCGGCATACAAAATTCCCTTTATCTAGGAGCTCTAGATAAATAATAGCTATTGAGTTTGTTTATTGTCGTGACCCCAAACCATTAGTTCTTAAGCCGAGTCTTCACCGAACAAAATGTTGCAACTTTTGTGTTGTCAACACGTGTTGGTGATAAAAGTTTCTGTAAAGCCGAGTCTCCACCGAACAAAATGTTGCAACTTTTGTGTTGTCAACACGTGTTGGTGATAAAAGTTTCTGTAAAGCCGAGTCTTCACCGAACAAAAGTTGGCAATTTTTGTGTTGTCAAATTTCACAACACCGAAATTTACAAAACTAATTCATTAATTACCTTGCAAAGACCAATAATTGTTGAAGACTTGGAATGTGGTCGTATACAAATTTATAGTCCTAGTTTCTTGATCATTGCATTCCTTATAAATAAGATAAAGATAAAAGAATAAAGAAAATTCGAACCACAAAAACCGACTTTAAACAAAATATTCTAAAATGCTTTAAAAAGTTAAAGAAAACTGCGTTTTCTTGTGTCTACAATAATTGTAGTTATTTATGGAGTCGGTGTTATTTATCAGATCTACTCTGTAGTAGACAGTTTATAAGCAATACCATTGTAATCTCGTAGCTGCTATTTCTTATCAGGTATATTCGAGTCGCTAGAAACATGTAATTGCAATATGCCACATTAAATGTGCAAACCTGCTAACAGATAAGGCCTAAATCTTGTTTACATTTTTGAAGTTACACAGTAATAATGTAAATTGTGGCAATAGTTTGATTCATCTTCATGATTTTGTTCCGGCCAATTTGAGTTAATCCATGCGTTTTATATTTGAAAATAATTTTGGTATTGTTATTCACGACAATAGACAAAATAAGGACAGGTATATACCATAGCTATTGAGTTTATAACATAAATGATTTAACCATTCTTATTAAAAGGGTAAAATAATAATATTTTAGAGTAAAGAGAGTTTGTATTTGGAATTGGGTTTTTGAAAAAAAAATTTTTTTGTGATTAATGGAAAGATCTTATATAAGTTTTGTAAAAAAACTACTTTTTTATTTTTTTTTTCGCAATAATTCAAAAGTTATTTGAAAATAAAAATTAATTTTTGAATCCAGTACCGAAGACGCGCTGACAGCTTCCGAACATACCCGAGCGTGTGTGACGTCATAATGTTAGTTTTCACTCATTGCAGTTGATATAGAAATATTAAGTACACTGTACTTAATATTTCATCTATTTTATTTTGTTGTTATTGTTAAATATTTAAATTTATATTGAAAATTTCGACTCTCAAAAGTTATCGTTCTAGTTTTGTACCATTATATACGAATACTACAAAAACAACTCCTGACAAAATGTTGTGTGTGTACCAATGCCTGATAATCGCGATTTTTTCCAATAGCAATCGACTTCTGTTGGTGTCGGATCTTCACTTCTACGATGGGTCCACATAAGTAATACTAATGCTTGTTTGCAACCACCTATATACACAATATAAAAGATTTAATTGCTGATAACATCAAACAACTTAAATTTAATAGGAGTATAAATTACCCGCTGAAGCTGCACAGTCATGGCATTGAACATCCTGATTTTTTCTTGACTTTTCATCAATAGTTAAAGTAACTGAATAAGCTTTACTCCGAACTCGGTGTAAAGCTGGACAGACCCGTCCTTTTACAATACAAATATTTTTTTAACCGACTTCAATAAAAGGAGGAGGTTTCTCAATTCGACCGTATATATATATATATATATATTTATTTGTGTTCGGGGATAACTTCGTCGTTTATGAACCGATTTTGATGAATCTTTTTTTAATGGAAAGGAGATGACCCAACGGTGGTACCGTGATAAGGACATCAATATCTAATGATGGCATCCAAGAGAAATCGAGTCGAACCTTGAAGTTGGTTTTATTTTTGTTAATTTATGACTTAGTTGAACATAACCTATAGCTTTGTCGCCATAACTGTCACACGATGCTCTACAATTTATGAAATAAATAATTATGTTTAATATAATGGAGAATAAATACTTAAATATTTTTATTTATTATATTATTTTTTAACAGACTTACCTTAATACCTTGGCACCTCGAACTTCAGCAGAATTAAACCGAAAGTATTTTTTTCAAAAATTGGTTATCATAAATATATCAACATCAGGAATATTATCAGACTCTGCCTTAATAAATCCTTTATCACACATAGCTAATCGGAACCAACTAACAACACGTTTTTTAGCAATAAATTTTCAATATTATTGTCTAGTCACGTATCAGCCGTAAACGCCGTACTGTTATTAAATAGCTATAACATTATGACGTCACAACTATGGTGACCAATCATGGCGTGTATATAGTCACGTGGTTTTTTTTAAATTTGATCAATTTTTAATTGTTTATAATATATTGAAAAAAAATTTTTTTCAGTTTTTTCTATCAAATATCAATATTATTAGTAATAAAGATTTGAAGTACATAAAAAAAAAAAAAAATTTTTTTTTTCAAATACCGAATTATATTTGAACTTTTCTTTGCATACTGTATCGTATGCAAAGAAAGGCATTGTAGAATGTTTACTTTAGAATATCACTTTGAAATACGATAAAACTGATAAACAAAATTTCTAGACATTACATAAATTTTTCTTGTAACCTAATTTTAAATTCGAATGAACTTGTTTCATAAAATTATTAATATACGTTACTAGCAGTTGAGAAAATGAAATAGGATACTTTTCTAATAAAAGACTTCAGGTTTATTATGTTTTATTTTTAAAACCTATGAGATCAAACAATCAAACCAATAAACAGTTGCGGCAAAGTCAAATATGAAAGTAATTATATAACTGCTCCTAAATTTGAAAATAAGCGTATGACTTGCCCGACATTCAGCGCTCTACAGTATTTAGCAAAAAATCATTTTTTTCACCAATAGTCTTAGGTGCTTATTATCAATAGAGCCAAAGTGCCATGTGCCAAAGTGAGAGGTATGTTTGCCAATAAACGCCCACGTGAAATAATCACTATTCATATTTTTATTTTCTAATCTGTTTTGATACTTACAGTTACTCAAAAACTACAACATTTTTACTGCATTATTTATCTGATCCAATAATTGTGGGAGTGACGAAGATAGACAGAGTCTGCAGTCCGCGGCATTTTTAAGGTGGCTCTATCACAGAGCATAATCATGAGAACTCAGAATCAGAGAAAATCAGTCAACAAAAGAAGCTGATGACGACCTTCTATCTTGGCGCCTTGAAACAAGGAGAGCTGGGCAGCTCAAATGGAAAAAGGCTAGGAAGAAGAAGATTCATACCTGACCGTGGGAGGGCCATGCTCGACATAAATGGGCAAGCTCGACTTGTATTTACACCTCAGTCTTACAAAAATTTGTAAAGCAGTTCTTCTTTCTTTTTACCGAGAGTGTGTGAGTGAACGAGGTAACTGGTGCCTGAACTATTCCCTTGCAAACGGAATGAAGGGACGGTGGCACACTTGTGACTCTTACTTTGCAGCTGTCCATTGGCGGCCGTCTATCAGTCTGTTATCTACGCTTTCTCTCATTAATCATATAATAAGTTATACTTACGTATCGTTCGTACGTCGGTGAACTAACTCTCATAGTTACGATGTGAGTAAATTATTTCAACGAAAACTTGAAGAATACATGTGTATTGTACTACCTACAATACATATCAAATCTTCAAGTACAGTTATTAGTCACCATTGATAAATTACTCCAGTAAGGAGGGATAATAAAATTGATTTTACCAATACTTTTAGTGAAGAAACATCTGTAGGTAGTAGAGCCACGCTGATTTCAGCACGAATGGGCCGGCTCGACCGGGGCGGTACTACCCTCGCACAGAAAATCAACGTAAAATGACAGCAATCATGCTGTCGTGTTTCGTTGGTGAGTGCGAGACCGGAAGCCCAATGATGCAGAAGCATCACTAGCCCGCCATAGTGTGGGTCACCATACTGCATTGTTGCATTGTCTGCATTCGCCGTATGGTGACCATCACTCTTGGATTCTGCTTATGCTTTCCATCAGGCAGAGGAGTCATTTTGGCAGGGCCAAACATAAAAAAAAAAAAAAAAAAACATAGGAGTTAATATTTCTTTGTAAACCTCACTCAAATTGTGATCTAAATGCTTTTTTGACAGGGGTGTTATAAGAGAAAAGTTATGTATTTATTTCTGAGGACATTATTCTTCCGTTCGAATTTAAACAAAGTAGTTATTTTGCAAGCATATGTATACAGCGTGACAATACAATATTATAATGACATGAAGCTGATCTGATGCTAGAGCTGAAAAGTGCCCATAGAAACTCTGTAAAGAAACGTTGCAACACCATCGAGTTTAGACTCGTTTGATTCGTCTTTTTTTTCTTTTTAGGGCATTCCAATAAAAGCTTGTTTTTTTTTTGTATTTTTTTTTGCACATGGTAAAATTTTTACACTACGGGAAATAGAAGACATAAACGAGGATTCGTGAGTCAGTTAATTTTTACATAAACACACACGAGCCAAACGAAACTTAATGAGTTAGATACAGAAATAGTAACGAACTTAAGTAACTACTTATCTAGGCAAAATTGGTTAGCGAAATCGACATAAACGCGAGCGGGGTCGCTGGAAAAGTTTAAAAACTTCCTTGATCAAAGTTCAAACAATTATGTTTTTTTAAGGCAAATTAATATACTAGAGGTCTCACACATCTTAAAGTAACCTCACTGATTCACCTATCCTTAAATTCCTTTATTAACTTTACCAAACCGAAACCCGAGTGTACCTCCTACACTAGTAACAAATTGCTTCCTCATCCGTCAACATCCATCAACATTGTCCATTTATGCTACTTAACTTCAGTAATATGTTCAACATCATTGTGCTAATGTAGTTTAGTTACATTCGTGTTTATAAATAATGATCAATCGTGAATAGTATTCACAAAATATCACTTTATTGTACCGCGCGCCTGTTACTTTTGAATGACAAAAATTAAATTAAGTATACAACATATTATTCTTTTTACTATATAATGTTTGCAGCTGTTTTAGCCAGTTTGATTCTTCTAAAAAGGGCACTAACATTATATCACTACTCTTTTGCTCATAATAATTTATTACCATTCCCGTGTAAACCATGAGTTGTCATTCGTCGAGATGAGTAAATTAAACAAAACACGATAGCTCAGTAAGTAATTTGTTAAATTGTATTGTATTGTAAGCATAGAACGAGAGTTCTGTCTAGCTCTTGTGTTTCTTCTTCAGCTTCAAAGAGCTCTATTCATATTTCATTCCTTTTCAGTTCACTGCCTAAAGATATTGACAACTACTAAACTTTATAACTTACTAGCTGATCCCGGCAAACGTCGTTTTGCCATAATTTTTTTTTAAGGATGAGTGACCCTTACCATTTAGGGGGATGAAAAATAGATGTTGGCCGATTCTCAGACCTACTCAATATGCTCACAAAATTTCATGAGAATCGGTCAAGCCGTTTCGGAGGAGTATGGCAACGAAAACTGTGACACGAGAATTTTATATATTAGATAATTTAAAATATGTTTTTAAATATCATTGGAAATATGTTATGTCTACTGTTTTTTGCTAGAGAAAAACGTCCATCTTAGTAAAGACTACAATGTTTTGAAATATTTTATACAGTTAACACCGTTTCTCCGACGAAATAAACATGGTTCGTGAAATTTTCAGACTATAAGCAATTCGTTTTAAGTAAAATTTATAATAGATAAACACATTCAATGTAAATTATATATATGTAAAATATGTACATTCTTAAGATGTTTATGAAACAGGTATTACAAGTGTATGACATACAGAATAAATAAATAAATATTTCGGACATCTAACACACAACGCTATCTAGTTCCAAGCTAAGCAGAGCTTGTGTTATGGTTACTAAACAACTGATAGAATGTCAGTACTCTCCATTTATATGAAAATACAACAATCACTGAGAACTATTTATGAGAAAATTTCAAACAAATATAATACTATGCATGTACATATATGATTTAAAATGTTTACGAACATACATTTTGGAAAGTTACTATATACACGTCTAGGATTTTATAATAATATTAAATTCAATTACATCTTTCAAGCAGTAACGCATCTCGACGTTTAAATATTCTACACAAATAACGATTTATTCTTTATTGTATATTAAGTACTTGTTAATATTGTATGTAAATTTCACAAATTTATTATCAATAACTACACTTAAATGTAATTATTTTGAATATCTTTCTATTAATGAGCTTCATAGAAACCTCGAATAACAAAATGGTAGTTACTTAATAAATTTTGTCACGATGAAATAAGTATTATATCTACAGTAAAATATAAAAGTTTTGAGTATACGTCAAGAAAATTCTATATAATTGTATGATAACTATAAGAAGGTGCTTAGGTTAAAAATAACTTTGATTTCTCTCTTAGTACGAAAATAACAACTTTTTTTCTGTAGAGAGTTGTTACTAGTTCATCAACAGCTCACAGTTCATGTTTTAAATATTGTAATAGTTTGAAATCGATGTTACTAGTAATCAATCTGATTGGTAAAACAAGTAAAAGGGTCACAGGCCTTATTCAACCAAGACTTTACCGAAAACACATAGGACGGGTAGTGCTAAAGCAGTAATGAGCAAATAGTTCAACTTTTAAATTAAATGTGTATTTATAATATGCTAGAAAGTAATACTCGTAGTCCTTTATAGCATATCAAAAAAAAAATCTTAAATTAAAACAAAATTACGTGCTTTGTTACTATTTTATGATGATAGAATTATTGACGTTAGCATACCAAGAATTCTGTATTTTTGAGGTGAACATTTCTTTAGGAGCGTTGAGCAGTTTTTGGGTGTACAAAAATCATGGAACTCGTCACCATCACCGAATGATTTTTATTAACTATCTGTATACTGTTTTTTGGTGAACAAAAAAGCGTTAAACTCGCGTGCTTTACAAGTTATTTAGTTTTCACTGGAATCGGCAGTCCCCAAAGACTGCCCCAAATTTTATATTTAGCGTTTTATTTATTGTATCATGATTTTCTGTAGTCCATCATCCCAATAGGAATAGAAGTAAAAATAAATAAAAATGAACCAAAAAATACTCTAAAGAAAGCTTCATTCTAAAAAAAACTGTAAGGAATCTCTACTTCAAAGTTGGAAATTTGTCTACCACCTGCCTGTTCTTATGTTTGTTCTTATAAGCAGTCATAACTTATCACAGTAACGTTAAGACTTATTTCTTGGAGCTGGGAACTATGCGACGGACTTAGAAATAAGGTTTGCAATACAAGATTGAGGCGATATTGTATTCTAAATGTATGGTAATATGGTGTAATATCGTATTTGCGATTCCATAATGGAGACTCTCTCGAGTCAAGTTAGACAAATTTTTGTTGCGGAGTTTCCACACCTGTGGCCATGTTATATGTCTCTGTCGGTACATTCTTGTTAGCTGTACTGACAATGATATAAGGTATCATAGATTTGATCTGATGGATAGGCATAAATGGTATGAGAGAGAGATGTTTGTTGCCGCGAATTTGACATCTTGATTAGACTGTCGTAGACGACAGTCTAATCAAGATGTCAAAATCAAAGTCAAACAGGTGGTTATTTAACAACCCTATAGATCAAGTTGTGTTGACCTAAAAAGGGAGGAATGTTTGTAAGCACCACTGTTCAAAACTCACCGTTAAACCATTTTGCTATGCTTTGGCTATTCCAATTGTATATCTTGCAATAATGGTTTACTTATGTGGTTACACCACTTAGTATACTACTAAAACATAGATTTTTGACTTTTAATATAAAATCTTTTTTGAATTCACTGTACAAATTAAGTATAAAATAAAATACAAATATTACCATTTACTACCAAGCTACCATAGCTACCGTATACCTGCGGGTTAGCATTTATTTGTTTCGTAACGCTGAAACGTGGTTTTTGATAGTGTTCAATTTTTTGAATATATTTATTGGTTACAAGCCCTACACCTAATATGCAATAGATTTATAACTGCTTGTGTAATACTATTTCACATTAGGTACATTAACTAAAAGAATCTACTGGTGTTAATGTGAGAAAATCCTTCGCTCGACGGCCGAAGACGCTCAAATAGGATAAGGTCAGGCTTTGTGAGGGAGGCTTATCGGCAGCTAGTATATTATAAAGTGACTCTATTTGACTGTCTGTCTGTCCTGCCTTCACGGCCAAACCGCGGCACCGATTTCAATGAAATTTCGCATGGAGATACTTTATCTTTATCTCCATGGGCAGGCATGGATCTCCATGGCAGGACAGACAGACAGTCAAATAGAGTTACTTTCGCACTTATAATATACTAGCTGACTCGGCAAACTTCGTCCCGCACATTTTTTTGTATTTATTTTCTATATTTCTGAAAAACTTGTTTAAAAATTATGCTCACCTCGGCTTTCCACAGATAGTTCAGAGTCGCGAACAAAAAGGAAATCCGATTATCTTTTTTTATATAAACATTCTGGCGCTATCATATTTATTTTATTTTTTATGGTGTAGGTGGCAAACGAGCAGACTTATCACCTGATGGTAAGCGATTAACGCCGTCCATGGACACCTGCAACACCAGAGGTGTCACAAGTGCGTTGCCGACTATTGGGGGATGGGGACAGGGAAGAGGGGGTAAGGACGTTTGGAGTATTGGCCTCCGGTATCCTCACTCACTCGGTGAAACACAGCGCAAGCCCTATTTCACACCAGTTTTCTGTGAAGCCGTGGTATCACTCCGGTTGAGCCAGCCCAATTATGCCGAAGCATGGCTCTCCCACTGATGGTAAGCGATTAATACCGCCCATGGACACACAAAACAATAATAATAATAATAATAAATATTTCGGACATCTAAACACAACGCCATCTAGTCCCAAGATAAGCAGAGCTTGTGTTATGGGGTACTAGACAACTGATACAAATATGTTCGCGTACGCCTACTATTTTAAGAAGAGCAAAATTGCGTTACAAAAATCACCGTAGTGTTTAGAGATAGGAGGTCATTGCACTTTGTCATTTGCATATCGTAACACTATTAAAATAGCATCGTATATTTTGTTTGAGTTTTTTATCCAGTAACCATCCTCACCCCTGAACATGGTCCTAGATCGAAGCCGGATTGGATACTAAAGTGGATCAACAGTTTTAAGCAATTTCTTGGTATTAATTACGAGAAAATTAAGAATTCAAGAACTGGATTTATGATTATCACCGGGGAGTAGGAAATTTGGATAATAGTACGGTGTTGATTATATATTTTAGTGTAAAATATAAACCCATCACTCATTCAGGTAATATTTAAAGTTCAATCACGATTTTTCATAAGGTTAGTAAATACTTAAGTACTTATTACCGTTAATTTCATTTAGTTATTTAATCACCTATTGTATTGTGAATGACTTATTTGTCAGAGAATATTTTGTATTAATTAGGTTTAAATCGTACTTAAATACTGTACAGTTAGCATGATTGCTACATTATTTAGCTTAATTAATTAATAATTTGTTGAAAAGTTCAAGTCATTCACTTATTATGTTGTACGTAGGTAGATGTTAATTTATTACTTTAACTAAAATCATACTTTAGAGTGCTAGATAGTATTTATATATTAATTTATATTAATAGATAGAAAAATAATATTTGCACTAAATTATTTAGTTACAGTGTTATATAGAAATTGCATTATTAAGTTTGAATCAATATAACTTTCATTGTAAGTTTATTGAGATTGTTAATTTTGTAATACACGGTAGGCGTTATCTTACCTATCAGCTGTTAAAGATATCAGTATTTTGTTTTGTATTTACGTTTGGCATTGTATACATTCCAGGTTGACAACCCTCGACTCCCAGAATGGCTAAAGATGAGGAAATTAGGAATTTGATAAAAAAGCGAGGCAGTTATATAGGTCAATTAACTAACTTCATAAATTATTATACAGAGGTAAATAAGAAATCGTTAAGCAGTACTGACGCTAAGGAATTGCAATTACGTATAAATAAACTTGAAAATTTGTACCAACAATATGACGGAGTGCAGTTTCAGTTGGAGTGTTTAGCTGACGATACTGAACCTCTGTATGTATCGCGGTCAGAGTTCGATTCTAAGTATTACGGAGCGTTAGCAAGCGCTCAAGACACTTTAAGTAAATTTCATGAAGGTGATAGGGGGTCCGAATCATGTAATAAAAGTACAGTTCGTAGTGCTAGTGGCAGGCATCAGCTCGTTAAGTTGCCCACTATTCAGCTTCCTAAGTTCAATGGGACATATAATAATTGGCTCGAGTTTCGTGATACTTTCACGAGTCTCATTCATTCCAATGACGACATAGACGAAATTAATAAATTCCATTATTTGCGAGCTTCTTTAGAGGGATCTGCCTCTGTCGTTATACAATCCATTGAGTTTTCTACTAATAATTATATTGTGGCATGGAAGTTGTTATGCGAAAGGTTCGACAATAAGCATTTATTAATTCAAAATCATATTGCGTCTATATTTAATATTGAAAATGTTACAAAGGAATCTTCCGTTATTTTGAAACACTTAATTGATCAACTTAATAAGAATTTACGAGCATTGCAATCACTAGGAGAGCCTGTCGAGCACTGGGACACGCTCTTAATATATATTGTCACACAAAAATTGGACCAGAAAACCTACCGAGAGTGGGAAGAGTTCAAAGGTCGTGTTGACATAAAGGATACTATTAAATTCCAAACATTTATTAATTTTATTCGTAATCGAGCTGACTTGATGGAAACTTTAGAGGTGTCACGTAATTATAATTATACAACATCAAATCAAAAGTCAAATAATTCAAAGTTAAAAACTATGGTATCTACGCCAAATATTTCTAATATTAAAACATTGCCCAAAAGTTGCCCTAATTGTAAAAATGAGCACAGTTTGTCAAACTGTCCCCATTTTCTCGCTTTGAGCAATGAAGCACGGCTTAAAGTATTACCTAAATACAAGATTTGTTACAATTGTTTCCATTCAGGTCATTTTGCCAATCATTGCAAAAAGCAAGGTTGTAATATATGTAAGCGACGTCATAACACGCTTATTCATTCAAATGAACATAGACGTAACTATAATAATACACACAATGAAACTTCACACTTTTCTGAAAAACCGTCTTCATCGTCGACCCCGCAGTCGAATGCCTCGTCGTCGAGTAATCAAACTGCTTTGTCTGCGAACATTACTTTAACCAACGGTCATATACAGCATGATGTTTTATTGTCCACCGCCTTAGTCAAGTTTTACGATAATAATAATCGCGAACATATTGTTCGCGCCGTACTTGATTGCGGTAGCACGTCGTGTCTGATTACAGAGAACCTGTGTCGGCGATTAAATTTGAAAACCTGTCAAATTGACAGATCTATTCTCGGTGTAAACAACGTGGCTTCTCACGTAGGTAGAATGTGTCATGTTAGCATGAAGTCATTGGACGACAGTTACGCTACTGACTTTAATTGTTTCGTTCTACCGTCAATTACCAATAATTTGCCAAATCGTAATATTGACATAAGAAATCTCAATATACCGACAGATATCTGTTTAGCGGATCCAACGTTTTACAAGTCGGCTGCTGTTGATGTTTTGATAGGCGCTGATCTCTTTTGGGATCTATTAGGGTCCCAAAGAATTAAGTTGGGTGATCAAAAACCGTTACTTTACGAAACAAAGATTGGTTGGGTTATTTCGGGTCCTGTGTCTTCTCCCAATCATGTCGCGTTGCATGCTCATGATATAAAATGTCATTTCATAAATATTACTGAGGGTCGTGATGACTATTCCGAAGGCAAATTGGACTTGACTCGTTTCTGGCAATTGGAAGAGGTCGATTCACAGTCTTCTCAGTTTTCATTAGAAGAGAAGCAGTGTGAAGAACATTTTGTAAAAAATACATTTCGTATGAATGACGGCCGCTTCTCTGTGCGGATTCCACTTAAACAAAATCCTGAAATTTTGGGCAATTCTTTCCAACGAGCCGCCCAATGTTTATTTTCACTGGAGCGTCGAATAAAAAGTAAGCCAGATTTATGTCAGATGTACCACGATTTTATGTCAGAGTATGAGACGTTAGGTCACATGTCAGAATGTCAACAGCCCGACGCCAACCGCAAGATGTATTTTATACCTCACCATGGTGTCTTGCGGGAGAGTAGTACCACCACAAAATTAAGGGTAGTATATAATGCGAGCTGTGCGACGACGTCGGGGATTTCTTTCAACGATATCCAAATGGTCGGCCCGACGGTGCAGGATGATCTTATGTCAATATTACTTCGATTTAGGCAACACAAGTACATCTTATCAGCCGATGTGGAGAAGATGTATCGCCAAATCTCTGTCCATCCGTCAGACAGGTACTTGCAACAAATTCTCTGGCGAAATAATACATCCGAACCGGTCAAAATATTCCAGCTGAACACCGTTACGTACGGCACAGCTAGCGCTCCCTTTCTGGCCACACGTTGCCTCAAACAGATCAGTCTCGAGTGTAGTGATCCTAAAATCTCCGAAATCATTGAACACGATTTTTACGTAGATGATCTGCTTACCGGAGGTGACGATCTAAGTGAAGTCAAAAACATTCGGAAGGCTGTTACAGATGCACTCGCATCAGCTGGTATGCCATTACGGAAATGGAAGTCAAATGAACCTCTATTGGCGACTGATAATTCAGATCATCTTGTTAATTTAAACATCGGATCTCATGAACCCAGCAAGTTATTAGGCCTCGGCTGGAATGCAAATTCTGATAAACTTTGCTATCCGATAGGTTCGCTTGCACCAAATGGCAATACTAAGCGTGACATACTTTCAGTCATAGCACGCATTTTTGACCCTTTAGGTCTGCTAGCTCCTGGCGTAGTCACCATGAAGATGCTGCTGCAGAAGCTGTGGTTGCTAAAATTATCCTGGGATGAACCGTTATCTCCAGAAATTCATAAATGTTGGAATGACATCTTAAAATCATTGCCGCTTATCAATCATATTAAAATTCCTCGAATAGTTGTTTGCGATTTGTATACTATGTTTCAGTTACACATATTTTCAGACGCATCCGAGCGTGCATACGGTGCCTGTGTGTATGTTCGTAGTATCAACGATGAAGGAGAGGTCTTGGTTCGTTTGTTAACGGCTAAAAGTCGAGTGGCACCAATTAAACCTACCACAATTCCAAGACTTGAATTGTGTGGTGCCCTGATAGGTATTCGTCTATATGAGAAGGTGATTAATTCACTTCGCTGTAAGGTTAACACGGTTTGTTTCTGGACCGATTCCACCATCGTGTTGAGCTGGTTGCATTGTCTGCCTTCTAAGCTTCAGCCTTTTGTGCGCAACCGCGTCGCTGAAATTTTAGAAAAGGCTGGCAACTGTACATGGCGCCATGTCTCAACTAATAAAAACCCTGCAGACCTAATATCACGAGGTACAGATATTAGTTCCCTGCAACATTCTGAGTTATGGTGGTCCGGTCCAGATTTTTTGAAACAAGAACCGATACAGCTTCCTTCTCAACCTAAACATCTAGACAATTTGCCTGAAACCAAGTCTATGGTCTCTTTAAATGCTGTCGTTGACGCTAAGGACAATAAAATCGAATTTCTCGATTTCCAAAGATTTTCAAATCTTTCACGTTTAATCCGATCTGTTGCATACGTTCTACGATTCATCGAGCGTTGTAAGAAAAAGTCAGTTCCGATGAAATTTTTAACGGATCAAGAATTAAAAAAATCATTAAAATTAATTATTAAGAAAAGTCAAGACGAATCATTTATTGAATACAGATTACTTTTAAATAAAAAGGACCTACCAAAAAAGAGTCCTTTGTTAAAATTTAATGTTTATCTGGACAGTGACAATATAATGCGTGTTGGTGGTCGTCTTGACAATTCTGATTTTTCTCATAGTAAAAAACACCCTATACTTATACAGTCCACTCATATTTTTAGTAAGCTGTTGTTTGAATCTGAGCATAAAAAATTGCTACATGCAGGTCCACAATTATTACTGGCAAACATTAGGGAAACGTACTGGCCTATAGGAGGTCGCAACTTAGCGAAAGCCTGTTATCACAAGTGCGTGCGATGCAGTCGCATAAAGGGTGAGGTCATTACTCCGCAAATGGGCAACCTCCCGCGTCAACGTCTTATTTCAAGTGGGTTCCCCTTTGAGAATGTGGGTCTAGATTATGCAGGTCCCATCATGTCTGCAAATCGTCAAGGTCGTGGATGTAGATTGGTGAAAGTGTATATTGCGATTTTCGTATGTTTCACTACAAAATCTATTCACTTAGAGTTAGTGGGCGACTTGACAAGTAGTTGTTTTTTGCTGGCATTGCGTCGATTTATATCACGTAGGGGAAAACCTCTAAATATATATTCGGACAACGGCACGTCCTTTGTTGGTGCTTACAACGATATTTCAAAATTTTTGAAATCCAATTGCAATTCCTTAGGTGAAAGTGCAGCGAATGAGGGCATAGCCTTTCATTTTATACCGGCCTATACTCCTCATTTTGGAGGTCTCTGGGAGGCGGGCGTTAAATCAACAAAATTTCATTTATCTCGAGTGCTGGGAAATTGTAATTTGACGTTTGAGGAACTTAGCACCGTACTCGCGCAAATTGAGGCTATATTAAACTCCCGGCCTCTGACTCCGCTCTCCTTCGATCCTGCAGACTGCACACCACTGACACCAGGTCATTTTTTAATCGGACGGCCACTCACAAGCTTACCTCAGCCAGACTACGAGAACCGCTCCATGTCATCCTTATCTCGTTTTCAACGGATCGAGCAGCTCCGCCAGCACTTTTGGTCTAGGTGGAGTAAGGAATATATTGCAGAGTTGCAGCAGAGAGTTAAGTGGCGGTCCGGCAAGAGTGCACTACAATTGGATACCTTAGTAGTGGTAAAGGAGGATAACCTGCCTCCGCTTAAATGGAAACTGGGCAGAATCGTTGCAGTTCACCCTGGACCTGACGGCATAGTACGTGTGGCAGACATTCGAACTACAAATGGAATAATCCGGAGAGCCTTCAACAGGATTTGTCCACTACCCCTTTCTTCAGCTTCTGGTTGAAATCAGTGCTTTCAACGCCCGGGGGCATGTTCGCGTACGCCTACTATTTTAAGAAGAGCAAAATTGCGTTACAAAAATCACCGTAGTGTTTAGAGATAGGAGGTCATTGCACTTTGTCATTTGCATATCGTAACACTATTAAAATAGCATCGTATATTTTGTTTGAGTTTTTTATCCAGTAACCATCCTCACCCCTGAACAAATACATATATTCTTTTTTTTTTTTTACAATGATGTAACTTATGTTTTTATAAAGAGTAAACAATCAGAATCCTAAAAGAAAGAAGGGTAAAGTTATACGCAGGTATAACTTTACCCATTGCACTGCAGTTTCTTTGTATTGCTAGCAACTTCCAAGACTCTAAATACCTTACAGGACTATGATAACGTTATGTGATCATTGAAGTTATTTCAAAAATTGGTGGTAAGAAAATAAAAACTACTAATTGAGAGAAGACTTCCCAAATCTAATGTAAACGCCCACTGAAAGAGTTCAGAGTAGATTATCACTAGCTGACCTACCTAAACTCGTTTACATCTCCTATTATCCGTAGCGTAATAATTTTCCCCGTTTTTGTAACATCCTTCATTGGTGCGACGCTCTTATTAGTCTTAGTGTGAAGATATATAGCCAGCCTTTCTCGATATATACGACTGAGAGAATTTTTCAAATCGGACTAGTAGTCCTTAACAATCAAACAAACAAACTCTTCAGCTATATATTTTAGTGTAGATTAATAAATTTAAAAGGTACTCACACTAGCCAGGGTGATAGCCAAAAAGATAAGAATAACTTGTTTATTTTTGATATCAATTAGTTCAAAATGTACGACCTCATAGTTTTACAGCACACTTGCTACTGAAGTAACGGCATACGAAATGCGCTTTATCTAGAGCTCCATGGTTTACTTACTGTCGTGGGCCCGAACCATTGGTTCTTGGAAAGATAATTTATTAATTAGCTTGCAATGGCCACTACTTGTTGATGACTTGGGATGTGTTGTATACAAATTTATAGTCCTATTTTCCTGATCATTGTTTTCCTTATAAAATTAGATAAAGATAAGAATAAAGGAAGAAGAATAAAAAAATTAGATCCACAAAATACGTCTTTAAACAAAATATTCTAAAATGCTCTAAACCCCATAGTAGACAGCTTAGAAGCAATACTATTGTAATCTCGTATTTGCTATTTCTTGCCAGGTATACTCGAGAACATGCATAAATCTGGTTTACATTTTAGAAGTTACACAGTAATAATGTAAATTGTGGCGATAGTTTGATAAATCGAAATGCCCTGTATCTAGAGCTCCATGGTTTACCTACTATCGTGGGCCCGAACCATTGGTTCTTGGAAAGATAATTTATTAATTAGCTTGCAATGGCCACTACCTGTTGATGACTTGGGATGTCGTCATATACAAATTTATAGTCCTATTTTCCTGATCATTTCTTTCCTTGTAAAATAAGGTAAAGATAAGCATAAAGAATAAAGAAAATTCGAACAACAAAAACGACTTTAAACAAATTTCTTGTGTCTATAATAATCCCTAATTAATATTATGATGATGATAATGATGAATATTATCTGTAGTATTCTTCGAAGTTATCATAACTATTTATCATATTCAACTTTGAACTTTAACTTCCTACAACCTCATTATCAATGAAAGATAAATATTAGACGCACGACTATCAGTGCGCAAATCGTATTTACTTTTAGAGTTACTGTTTGCAGCCCAAGCTAAGTCCTTATCAACCACATAATATAAGCTTTTAGAAAGAGTTGATAAAGACAATACAACTTATCTGTTATATTTCATAACAGTTGATTCTCAAATATGTCTATCCCAGACGCTAACTAGATATCATATCCTACTAATATTATAAATCCTACTAATATTATAATGCGAAAGTTTGTAAGGATGGATGGATGTTTGGATGTTTGTTACTCTTTCACGCAAAAACTACTGAACGGATTTGGATGAAACTTTACAGTAATATAGCTTATACATCAGAATAACACATAGGCTACTATTTGCCGCGATAACCGACATATACGCGGGCGGAACCGCGGGCAACAACTAGTCTGTAAATATTTTGAACGTGAATAGTTATTATGACATGTTATTTCCATTTATTGGCAGGTAAATATACCTACATATATACCATACTAATGTAGTTTGTTGTAGCTATCTTTATATGTGTTTTAGACCGGTTAAGTTTGCCTCATTCCAGATTATTTATTATCTGTTCTAAGTATTAAACTAAAAACAGTTCTGCGAATTCTTATGGAGAGCATATTATACTCGTAGGTATATTTAATACAAATATACGTTAGTGATAAATGGTAGGATGTTATAGCCATGGATCCAGTATAAATTTTAAATGATATCTAAGTATCAAGGTGTTCGACACCGAGTACACATTAGTATGAAATTCTAATAAAGAATCAATTGTGAATATGTTACTGAGGAACCTTTGCGATTTGCAATTTCTACAGACTTCCATCAAAATATTTAATAATAGTTAAACAATAACAAATTGAGAAGATATTTATTTATTGTACATATTTCATCGTGCTGGGAATATACTACAGTTCCACTTTTCTTGGTGTATGTAACTATGAGATGGTCGTCATATTCGATAAACACACTACATGTATATCTTTTGGTTTATTGATCAGTCTTATTGCTTGTTTTCTTTCGGCTTCAGGTTGTCTGCCTGTAACAAAGTTTAAAAAAATAGTTTTTTTTGAGATGAATATTTAATTATCATCGGTTATATGAGAAAATAATACATCATTTTTTTACTCGACTCCGAAAGAAGTAGGGCAATGTTTTTCGAGTGTATGTATGTATGTACGTACGTACGAGTGTATGTATGTAAACTGCCTCGTTGGTCTAGCGGTTTGCGTGTGCGACTGCTGATCATGTGGTCTCGGGTTCGATTCCCGGGTCGGACCAAATGTTTGTATGATCTACAAACATTTGTTTCGGAGTTTGGGTGTTTTCTATGTATACTATGTAGGTGTTTACAAAAAAAAAGTATATATGTATTTGTATCAGTTGTATCGATATGAGTAACTATGTATAGACACAAAAATGATTTTTAAATATAGATCTCCAAATTATCCAAAAACTACGAGAAAGAAATGGTAATAACGCTACATTAACTGGTGTACTTCACCTGTTGCCTCAAAACTAGGCGATTGGCTTACTGAGATACTAACATATTACTACTGTTATATTATTTATTTACTTCAGTCAGGAAAACCTACAGCTACAAAATAGAAAGTCATCAGTTTGATATCTAATATCAAGCCAATTACATGTTTTCACAAATTGCAATGCACAGTATTCTTGTAAATCTTTACTAATCCTTCCTATTCATACTTTACATTATAAATGCGAAAGTAACTGTATGTATGTCTGTCTGTCCTACTTTTACGGCCGAACCACTGCACCGATTTCAATGAAATTTCTCATGGTGGTACTTTGATTCTTGAGAAAGGATATAACCGACAAACACGCGGCCGGTGCTGCACGCAAAAGCTAGTAATGTTATAAATGCGAAAATAACTCTGGCTATCTGTCGCGCTTTAACAACTGAACTGATTAAATTGAAATTTGATATACAGATATTCTAGAGCCTCAGAAAGGATATAAGCTACTATTTAATGCGAATAAAGAGTTGTAGATAGAGGGTTGAAATATGGGATGGAAGGTTGTATAGAAGTGCATCATTTTTAAAGGTAAAAGCTTAAAAATGCTTCTAAAACGCGAAGTCGGGAATACACATAGTTTAACATATTTGTACAAAAAAGTGAAATGAGACATTATTTTGTCATCACTGCCTCTTTAAGATCCTTAAAAGCAACCTTTGTACAAGTTTGTGTGTTTTCTAAACGTATCCGTACAAGATTTTCTAAAATTTTACAGCAAATTTATTTTTTTCCCGGATAGCTTTATAAAGAGGAATCTAGAAAGTACCTCTTTATATGCTAAGTGATGGAACTCAGTAATACGAAACAGGGCTTCTATATTGTACATATGAGTGTGCATGTTATAGTTCTTGAAAATATTTTGTTAGACGTGCTTTTGCTCAACGCATTCTATTTTGGGGACGTGTTTACACATTTGTTTACCTTTTTCATACTACATTCTTATGGCTACAGCTTCAGTTGGGTTAATGTAAATAATATATTTTCTTTTTATAAAAGTACTAATCTGTGGGCATTGTTGTGCTAATGAAGTAGGTTTAAGTTATCATAGGTATTTAAATATAAAGTTTATAAACCTTGTAACGTGTTTTTTTATTAACAATAAATTAAGAATCACTCTTGCATAAGTTGTTTTCAGCGCCCTCTCGTTCACTATAGTGCTAAATGTAACTAAGTGCAGCGCGCGGTCAAGTGGTTTGCTGTCTGATTCACCATGGATGCGCCAGATGGCGTTCGTTTCTGCGACATGATTTTGTGAATAATCCGATGAACGAAGATGGCTCGAACCTGACACTAGATTGTACGCGATACAGTACCCTTTAAATTTAGTCGCATTGAATCCAAGTTGACAGGAAATGTTGTATGTTTCTTTCGCGTCGAAGGAAGAGGGGATTTCTTTCCTGAATGTTCCACAAAGAAGCTTTAAAAGAGGGTGTAATGGCGACGGCGAGGACTTCTTTTTTCTAAGTGTTCCTGTCTGGACTATTCAATATGTATACCTGCGAACACACGCCACCTTGGGTGTGTGAGGGAACACAGACCACCTTGGGTCTGTGAGGAGACGATTCTGAAGAGGTGATGCGGAGGGTGTCTGCCACATTCAAGCCCAATCTGCAAAGGGACTGCATAGCAAAATCTTTTCTTTCATTTTTTTGTCAACCCACTTATATTAAACAATGTTAAAATAATCTTATTGTAATCCTTGTATGTGTATTTTTAATGAATAATTGAATTATATGTATGTTTAACTGAGGTGAGGGTGTTTCTTCTGAAGAGTTCCTTAGGGCTCCCATACACACACAAATATATTTTTTTATTTTAACTTACTTTTCCTTAAGGCGCCCTGGGGCTGCAGTCTCGACATAGATAGCGATCGTTAAAGATGCGAATTCGGTAGCTAAGTCATACCGATAACTTTTTAACGATTTTTGGTAGTCTCTACCGTTGCAACTATCGATTTTCATCGGTATCGTATCGAATTCAGCTGTCAATTTAACGACAATCGCAAATCGCTTAGCGAGGTATTTTGACTGCCCGCTAACTTGATAAGTATTCGAAAAGGATCGTTAAGTATGAAATATTATAAAAATTGTAATTGTATGAAGATACATATTTATTAGATTGTTAGAATTTCTTTTGCAGGTGTAGTGCACTAATTTAATAATATTAATGGTACATTATGGCGGAGGTTTATTTAGCTTATGACTTGTTTGTGCTCGAACACCGACGCGAAATGGTTAGGCGACGTCTAAGAGCAAGGAACCGTCGAAATGCTAAAAATGCGTACGATTCAGAAGAAGACGAGTTCCTTAGGCTTTACAGAGTCTCTAAAGAGCTATTTGCCGAGCTCTTACTGGAATTACGGCAGTCTCTTCAAAGGCCCTTACGGACTTTCTGTGGAATCCCAAGTGAGTGGTTATTTATACGAGTACCTAAATAGTATAATTATTGTTGCACCGGATCCCCTGTTTTAGCAAACTTTAAAACTTATTTTAATTTTTTATTTGCAGCTACTAACAGCTCTCCGTTTTTATGCCACTGGATGCTATCAGTTGCCTATTGGGCTGCAGTGGGGTTGCAGCATGAGCCAAAAATCAGTGAGCCGTGTTATTCGCCAAGTGACTATGGCTATAAACTCAAAATTGCTGAGGAAACATATAAGATTTCCCACAAAAGGATTTTTGAATTTAAAGGGAAAAATTTGTCTACTCAATAAAAAGTCTTGTAAATCTAATTAAGTATTTTTATTTGCTAAAATTAAAAGTGCATCTGCAAGTTTATTCGCAGCCTCTGCAAACAGCATAGATGCCTGAGCCTGCACTTTAGCTGCCTCTGCTTGCTGTAAACTTGCAGCAGCCAGCATCTGCAAAAATATATATAACTTTGTTATAGTACCCATCAGTCTTTCTATCTTATCTATTTCTGCTGCGAAGAAGCAGTATTCAGTATTGTTGTTTTTTAGTTTGAAGGATAAGAGAGCTATAGCAATTACTGGCACAAAAGACAATCCAATGTCTTCGGGGGAGCACCACTTACCATCAGGTGGTCCATCTGCTTGTTCGTTCCCCGTATAAAAAAAGACCAATTTTGCCACAAATGATAGTGATAATTGCTATTTATGGTAAAATTTTACATTTTGTACATATCTGGACATACTTCAAAGAAAAAAAATATAATTAGATCTGACATACCTTCATTGATTCAGCATTTGACTGAGCAACCGCAAGAAAATCAGCTCTAGCTGCATTATGCTGCTCAGCAACACTTTGACGGGGATTGAGATCTGTTAATTGTAAAAATTTTGTCCATTGAGCACATTAAGTTGTATTACAATTCAATGTATTTTGTGTAACTATTTAAATAGTGTAATTTTGCTTGAAGTTTTAACTCACTTCTGTTTCTTCTAGTCCGAACCAGATTTTCATTCACCTCATTTGTATTAGTTTCTAAAACAAATATTTTAGTGATTAAATATAAATTTATAAGCGTGTTTCTGCAATTAGTAGCTGTAGTATAAAATAAAAAAAACAGTCTCGCTTATAATCTATCTAACACTGTGCCTGAACTAGTTAATCCTGTGTTTCAGGCGAGAAGAGTGGACATAAATACTAAAATAATTACAAAAACAGTTAAAAATTATAGATTAATCTATAGGGTAGTTGTTGTAAAGGTAAACAATGTCTTAACCTTTCACCGGCCGCACTCTAACACCTATTGTCTATGTAATGATGACACTCGGCAAGTAAGAGGTTAATTTAAATAATTATTAACTAATGTAGATAAAATATAGTTACTTATTATATTCACTTTTACAATATTAGTAATTTCTCTGCATCTTCATACAACATAATTTAGAGTGCTTCCAGAAGGGCTTTCTTACTGAGAAACAATTATGCTATCATCTTACCTGTACGGGGTGATGGTGGGTCGGGTATATCAACAACTCGTATATCCGCTGGAATTTGATGTTGAAGTGGCATAGTTTCAATCTGATCATCTGCACAATAAAATTATTTGTGGTATGTAGGCCATTAAACTTGGTAATTATATAATGAACAGAAAGAAAGATGTTTGTTAAACTTACTAGTAATTACAAGATTATTATCTTCTACTCCAAAATCATATTGCCCTTCTACTATCTGCAAAAAAAATTACATATTTAATTTTTTTAAGTAACTGTAATTTATTCAAATTAAATGTAAATTATACTTAAATTTATAAGTATAATTTAGCACCTAATTTCATGGCACTATAAAACTAAGCAAAATTTAATATTTATAACTTACAACATCGTCAGGCATTGAATCAGGGCAATTCGTGCCAAGTGTGTATTGGACACCAACAAGCGATACTATCCTTCTCTCCACCTCTGTCAAGGGAAGAGAAGATAGTGCTCGGTTGCCGGTTTGGCCCCTCTCTTTGTTTAATTTAGCTGCTTTTGCGCAAGCTCTGCTCTTTAAGTCTCGCCAAACCTGAAATTAAAATTGTTCCATTGGGTATATTATTATTATATACATAAATTAGTCTGATAACCAACACACTAACGCATTTATATATTATAAATACCGTAATCCACTGGTCCGAATTTTTGATGGAGCCGTTAATAATTAGGTTCAGCTCAGCAGCAACCTCCTTCCAAGCCGTCTCATAGACTTCTCTGCCTTGAAGACCCGTGAATCTTTTGGTGGCTAAAAAAGGTTGCGCTTCCAACTTTGCCAGCAACGCATCTATTTGATTGCTGGTAGCACGTGAAGTACGTTTGCGCCTACAAAATAGATATAAAACAACAAAAAATATCATTGAACGCTTTGATGCGCATACTTAACTTTATTAGGTACTCATTTTCATTCGACTTTATCAAAACAACACTTACTTGCTCGTATTAACCGACGGTAATGGTGACGGCGTGGCTTGTGACTGCTTTGTAAGTCACTTTCCCTCTCCATTGTATACGTAATATACGTAATATAATAATAAAAAAAAATACACTTAACACTCAACACAAAGCTTTTGAAGTTTTAGTTGACTTATCAATAATGATGCCATGTTGCAAGGGTATAAATATTTGTCCTATTAAAAAATGACACTTTAAATGTATTTTGAATTTAAAACTATAAATAAAAAGTATTTCAGTGTTAAAACTATTTAGGCCATTATTTAACTTAAAAATTTATATTTTTAATAATTATTGATGTCAATTTAAATAAATATAATTAATAGAAACATTAAATTACTTCCCTAAAATTTAGGAAGATATTGTACATGGCACCATTTTGCTTCCAAAATTTCAGACTATAGATAGGGATTTTCGTTAACTTAGCGACATACTTGTTTACGATTTTGCACGTTAATTTATGAGTAGAGACTTGCTCTTGTGATTAAGATCGTTACGGCAAGCGAAAATATTCGTTAACATTTATCGATCGTTAGTTTACGATCGTTATGATATCTATGTCGAGACTGCAGCCCCTGGGCTCATTATTATCTACCACTGAGTAGCCGGTGAGTGGCCTGTCTGACAAGTTCAGAGGTTACAACTTCTTATTTTGGAGAGGAGTGTTAAGTGGGTCGACGCGTTAGTGGAACTTGGGTTCTAGGTCACCAAAGTCACCAACACAAGGTCTAACATTACAAAGAATTGTAGCTTCCTTTTTACGGTACATCATGTACGTAATTAAAGTTCATAAAATATAACTTGATCTCTGTGCCAATCATCACTAGGGTCATTTTAGAATCTCGCGCATCATCACGGTAAATAGTAGCCTATGTCCTTCCTCAAGAATCAAAATTTTATTCCAAATTTCATTTAAATCGGAGCAGAGTATCGCCAAATTCATAACAATTGGTATTCTGGTTTTTCGTGAAAGCGTAAAAGACAAACAGACAGTGTTAAATTTGAATTCCTGATATTAGTATGGCCTGCACTTCATTTGTGTTAAACTGGTACGCAAACAATGAAAATATGAGTGACTAGCTTTTGCGCGTAGCTCCGCGCGCGTGTTAGTCGGTAATCGCAGCAAAGAGTAGCCCATGTCCTTCTTCAAGAATCAAATTATCTCCATGTGAAATTTCATTGAAGTCGGTGCAGCGGTTTGGCCGTGAAGGCAGGACAGACAGAATTACTTTCGCATTTATGATATAAGTATGAAATTATAAATAGCTATAATATATAAATAGCTAGCTTACAGTTACTTAGTCGGTTTCTTAGCTATCTGTTTCAGAGACTAAGCTATATTTTAAATGTTCCAATAATATTAAGGTAATAATAAATAATGTACCGGTTCCTTAATAAATATTATCTGTAGGATTCTTCGAAATTATCATAAATACTTATCATATTCAACTTTGAACTTTAACTTCCTAAGACCTCATAATCAATAATAGATAAATATTATACGCACGGCTTTCAGTGCGCAAATAAACGTGAATAGGCTAATATACTTAAAGGTTTATATTACATATAGGATTTACAAATAAAATCGGAGCTAAACTTGCTTCGTACAATAAATCCGCAGTAAAAATAGATAGTTACCTAGTTACTACATCAACTTCTCAAAACTGAAATGCGTAAATGTTATATAATTATAGTAACTATTATTACTAACATCATTTATACATATTCAAACCTTTCAACTTGATTTAAAATATCAAAAATAACATGAAACAAAAAACTTCCGATAAGTTCCAAGTTAAATTAACAGTTTGAAAACTAAGGAGATAATTTATTACATAACAAATCAAATCAATAGCTTCTAATAGTCCACTGCTGGACATGGACTAAAATAATGAAAAGCGGAATAAAACAAATTAAAATTACCTGATAAATCTATGGATAAATTATACGGTATTTTTTTGATGATTACAGAACTATTTTAAATTGCCAAAACACATTCACGAAAATTCACACACTAAAGTGGGTGATAGACGTACGAACTTAAAGTACGCGGTTTTTAAGATCGTGAACTTACTCGGCTCGACGTCGGTGACACACGTGAAGCTTGCTCATACTATATCGCGATGTCGTCGAGGGAAGAAGCTTTGTGTTATTTGGGAATTATATCATATTACATTTTAAAAACTAATAAAAAAGACGAAATCGACAAGTGTGGGTAAAACACTGGATTACGAAAAGAGAGCGTTTATCGCATGTGAATTTAGTAAGAGAGATACGTGAAGAGAAGGAAGGCTCCCGGCTCGCAGTGCTGCCACACGTACGAGCCGAGACGAGCTACGAGTAAGATTTCAAACAGGTTGGATCGCCGGCGAACTTGCGCGGCAATTTTAAAGTACGCGTTTTTAAGGTGACACACAGGCGAAAAAGGTCGTCGAGCCACAAGTCCGCGTACTTACTCGCACGTCTATCACCCACTTAAGTTTACTTTGGTATTTACTTTTAGGGTTACTGTTTGCAGCCCAAGTCCAAGTCCTTATCAACGACATAATATAAGCTTTCAGAAAGAATTGATAAAGACAATACCACTTATCTGTTAAATTTCATAACAATTGATTCTTAAATTGATTGATTTGATTGAATTTATTCTACCGTGGGAGAGCCACGCTTCGGCATAAATAGGCCGGCTCGATCGGAGTGATACCACGGCCTCACAGAAAACCGGTGTGAAATAGCGCTTGCGCTGTGTTTTACCGAGTGAATGAGGATACTGGAGACCCATTTTTTTTTTTTTTTTTTTTTTTTTTTTTTTTTTTTTTTTTTTTTTTTTTTTTTTTTTTTTTTTTAACGTGTGGAAACCCCCTCGGGCCGTCACCCCGCCGGGGTTTGCGGCGGGGCGGTGTGTCGGAATCGAACCGACTAAAACCACACGGTGTGCCACTCTGCGCCTGAGACGGGAGGGATCCGGGAACTGCTGTTATTAACACATCCGGACCCCTCCCAGCGCTTGCCCGCACACAAGCGGGCACCGTCTGCTGGTAGACTCTCAATTTGGGCGACGTACGGCACACGCGTAACGTCGCCCCCTCGCGGGTGACCACTAAAGCGGATGGAGGGGAAAACCCGTCCCCACCATCCGCGGCCACACTCAGGGCGGCATGAGGCGCTGGTATGCGCGCCTCCGCCGCCCAGTTCGCCGGCGGCGGATCGGGTCCGAGTGGATATCGTCCTCCCGGGCCTTCTCCGCCGCCTCCTTCTGCGAAATTACGTCTTCGCAGAAGGCTGCGACCGCGGTAAAACTGCTGTCGCTACCGGCCATGGAGCGGATGACGGCCGGTAGCGAGAGATCTCCTCCGATGACTGCAGTGAGGGCCCGGCGCTGCGACGCCCATGCGGGGCATGCCGCCAGCGTGTGCTGGGCCGAGTCCTCACTGCAGTCGCAGTGGTGGCAGGCGGGACTCAGTTCCCTCCGGGCGACCGAGTGCAGGTACTTCCCGAAGCATCCATGCCCGGAAAGCACCTGCGTCAGTCGGAAGGAAAGAGTCCCGTGCTGCCGCCCTGCCCACTCGTGGATGACCGGCTGGAGAGCCTCCACGGCGGCAAAGCCAGCGCGTGGAGTCTCCAGCCGGAACGACCAGCGAGCCATCGTGGCTCGACGGGCGGCTTCACGCCACTCGCGTACCTCCTCGGGCGGGGGGCGAATGCCACGCTCCGCCCGGAACGAAGCCACCCGTCGATAAACTTCGGCGAGCACTTCCGCCTCCAAATCCCACGGGGGTGTTCCGGCCAACGCGCACGCCGCCTCGGTCGACACCGTGCGGTATCCGCGTATGGCTCTGACCGCCAATACCCTCTGAGGCCGCCAGAGGCGAGCCTTGTTGAGGGCGGTCAGAGCCGCCACCCACACCGGTGCGCCGTACAGCGCCATCGACCGGACCACCCCCGTGTACAGGAGTCGCGTTGCGACGCTGGCTCCGCCCAAGTTGGGCAATAGTCGCCCAAGGGCAGAGGCAGCGCCGACCAGCTTGGGACCAAGCTGTCGGAAGTGCTCGTCGAAGAGCCACCTACCGTCGAGGATCAGGCCCAGATACCTCATCTGGGCCCGAACCGGTACGAGGACCGAGTTGACCACTATGGAGGCGCCGGGGGGCGGCCCACGACGGGGCCCATGGAACAATAGGGCCTCCGTCTTGTCCAGGGCCACCCGCAAGCCCAGCGCCTCGATGCGCCCGACCACCAGAGAAACACCAATGGTGGCCAGGCGCGCCGCCTCCTGGAAGTTCGCCCCCCGGGCCGTGACCAATGTGTCATCGGCGTAACAAATTACGCCCAGCCCGGGGGGGAGACGACCTCTTAGGACCCAGTCGTATCCCACGTTCCACAGGAGTGGTCCTAGGACAGACCCCTGCGGAACGCCGCACGACATGGGTCGCCGTCTCAAGGCGCCATCTCGATCCTCGTACACGACGGTACGCTCCTCCAAAAGGATACTGGAGACCCATAACCCAACCCCTCCCCATATCCTATTCTGCTCACCATCAGGTGATACGTCTGCTCGTTTGCCCACTATACCATAAAAAAATACAAAAAATACGTCTATCCCAGACGCTGCATAATCTAGATATCATATTTGTAAATATTTTGATCGTAAATCGTTATTGTCAAATATTATTTCCATTTATTGGCAGGTAAATATACCTACATATATCATACTAATGTAGTTTGTTGTAGCTATCTTTATATGTTTTTTAGACCGGTTAAGTTTGCCTCATGCCAGACTATTTATTATATAGTATTAAACCAAAAACAGTTCTGCGGATTCTTATGGAAACCATATTATACTTGTATATTTAATACAAATATACGTTAGTAATAAATAATAAATAAAATTTTAATCCATCCTAAGGTTGCCTGGAAGAGATTGCTTCTGGCAATAAGGCCGCCCTTTGTACACTACATTTCACATTTTATGTACTCTTGTAACTATGTACTATAATGATGTACAAATAAAGAGTTTTCTATTCTATTCTATTCTATAAATATATGGCTATAATAATAAATAATAAAAATAATAAAGTAAACGGCAGGATGTCACAACCATGGATTCAGTACAAATTTTAATCAATTGTGAATATGTTACTGAGGAACCTTTGCGATTTGCAATTTCTACAGATTTCCATCAAAATATTTAATAATGCATTAAACAATAACAAATTTAGAAGATATTTATTTATTGCACATATTTCATCGTGCTGGGAATATACTACAGTTTCACTTTTCTTGGTGTATGTAACTATATATACATATTCGATAAACACACTACATGTATATATTTTAGTTTATTGATCAGTCTGATTGCTTGTTTTCTTTCGGCTTCAGGTTGTCTGCCTGCAACAAAGTTAGAAACATTATTTTTCGTTTGAAATGAATATTTAACTATCGTCGGTTATATGAGAAAATAATACATTTTTTACCCGACTGCGAAAGAAGGAGGGCATTGTTTTTCGAGTGTAAGCGAGACTATCCCACGGATAATCAGTCTACCTTTTCTTGTCTACCTAATAAAGATGGCAAATATTGATGCAGTCGGGATTTTTTTAAATAATCTCTATTTTGTATTTAAAACGACTACTGTTAATTATTTCTCAGAATATTTTGAAAAAGTGAGTGATGACTGTATTTTGTATTACGATTTTCGTTTTTCTCTAATGCTTGTTGAGAAGTCTGATATTGGTACTTAGAACAAGCCCCTATTTTCCTTTTTATTTTTCTATATAAAATACTACGAGCTGCTAGGTATTAAATACATATTTAAAGTAAGTACGTTATAGTCACCTATAAGTATGTAAATATTATTACTACCTACTTATCAGTCACATTCAATCCCTTAAGTTTCAAAACGAAGACTCCGATCGTCAAACATTTAGAAAATTATTTACTCAAAATAGTTTCTTACAAATAAGTACCAGATTTTTTAAAAAAAAAATACCCAGGTCATATTATTGACTTTGTACAGTTCACTTACAATTAGTATTTAATAGGTGTAACAATGAAATCAAGAATTTTGACCTTTTCTATATTGATATTCTAAAAAGCTTCAACATTTAACAGTATCCTCCGATTTTATTAACATTTGATTGATGAAATGTTAAAGTCATATGTCAAAAATTTTATTTCACTAAAGTATTTATCAAGTTGCAAAATGTGGCATAGATACACAAAGTTAAATAATAGAAGTATTACAAGGACTAGGTACTACACAGAAAGTCAGTATTAATATAATAATTCAACTCACCAAGTCCGATATTTTGTCAGTAAACTCCTTATAGCTCTTTTTAAAGGTCTCGTTAATATTTTCAGGGTCAAAAATCTTTTGTATTTGGCCACCGAACTGATCTAGCTGTTGTTTAGCCGATTCGAGAAGGCTCTCTGTAGTAGCACCTGCTGGTGCATCGCGTTTGACAAAGGTATGAGCCTAAAATAAATTTTTATTATAACGTTTATTTTCAATGTATATTATGTATTAATTTACAAAAAAAGTAAATATGTATTTATATCAGTTGTCTAGCACTCATAACACAAGCTCTGCTTAGCTTGAGACTAGAAGGTGTTAGATGTTCGAAATATTTATTTATTATTCACTACTAAAATACGAAAATAAAAAAAAATGCAAACAATTTGCATCGACAAAGGATTTAAAGTAAAATTCTTACACAGCAACGACTTGAATTAGGAGTAAATTGTAGGTCAAAAAATTTAGATACTAAGCTTTTACAATGTCATTGGTTTGATTAGTTAAAACCCTTACAAAGACTGTATATAAAATAAAGCTCTGTAAAAGGTAATAATACCTGTACGGTATGTGCGTATAGCAAGACAATCCACTGAATAAATCAGACCTAAGTC
This sequence comes from Spilosoma lubricipeda, assembly GCA_905220595.1. Classification (NCBI taxonomy): domain Eukaryota; kingdom Metazoa; phylum Arthropoda; class Insecta; order Lepidoptera; family Erebidae; genus Spilosoma; species Spilosoma lubricipeda. The sequence goes on along the minus strand of HG992285.1, from coordinate 7,237,715 downwards.
AGTAACTGTTGTGAAAACAATAATGCAACTTGTGTTTTATAAAGAGGAAACAATCGGATTCTTAAAAGAAACTACGTATAACTTTACCCGTTGCACTGCAATTCTCCTGTATGGCTAGCAACTTGCAACGACTCTAAAAACCTTAAAGGACTGTGACATTATGTAATAGGTAAAGTTATTTTAAAAAATCGTGATAAATAAATACAAACTATTGATTGAAAGTAGACTTCTGAAATCTAACATAAACGCCACATTAATTAAAGAAACTACTCACAGTAGCCAGGCCGATGACCAAAAGGATAATGAATAACTTATTCATTTTTGATAATTAATTAGTTCAAAATGTATGACCTCACAGCCTTACAGCACACTTGCTACTGAAGTATCGGCATACAAAATTCCCTTTATCTAGGAGCTCTAGATAAATAATAGCTATTGAGTTTGTTTATTGTCGTGACCCCGAACCATTAGTTCTTAAGCCGAGTCTCCACATAACAAAAAGTGGCAACTTTTGTGTTGTCAACACTTGTTGGTGATAAAAGTTTCTGTAAAGCCGAGTCTTCACCGAACAAAAGTTGGCAATTTTTGTGTTGTCAAATTTCACAACACCCAAATTTGCAAAACTTATTCATTAATTACCTTGCAAAGACCACTAATTCTTGAAGACTTGGGATGTCGTCGTATACAAATTCATAGTTCTTCTTTCCTGATCATTGCATTCCTTAAAAAATAAGATAAAAAGGAAAAAAGAAAATTCGAACCACAAAAATCGACTTTGAACGAAATATTCTAAAATGCTCTAAAAAGTAAAAAGTACTACGTTTCCCTGTATCTACAATAATTGCAGTTACTTTTGGAGTCGGTGTTATTTATCAGATCTACTCTATCTTAGACAGCTTAGAAGCAATACCATTGTGATCTCGTAGCTGCTATTTCTTGTCAAGTATACTCGAGTTACTAGAAACATGTGATTGTAATATGTACATACGATAGCGATAGCATTAAATGTGCAAACCTGCTAACAGATAAGGTCTAAATCTAGTTTACATTTTTGAAGTTACACAGTAATAATTTAAATTGTGGCAATAGTTTGATTCGTCTACATGATTTTGTTCCGGCCAATTTGAGTTAATCCATGCGTTTTGTATTTGAAAATATTGCTGTTATTGTTATTCACGACAATAGACAAAATAAGGTCAGGTACATACGATAGCTATTGAGTTTTAACATAAATGATTTAACCATTATTTTTAAAAGCGTAAAATAATAATATTTTAGAGTAAAGAAAGTTTGTATTTGGAATTATATTTGAACGATACAGTATGCAAAGAAAGGCATTGTAGAATGTTTACTTTAGAATATCACTTTGAAATACGATAAAACTGATAAATATACAGCGTAACAGTACAATATTATAATGACATGAAGTTGATCTGAAGCTAGAGCTGAAAAGTGCCCATAGGAACTCTGTAAAGAAACGTTGCAACACCATCGAGTCTAGACTCGTTTGATTCGTCTTTTTTTTCTTTTTAGGGCATTCCAATAAAAGCTTGTTTTTTTTTCTTTGCACATGGTAAAATTTTTACACTACGGGAAATAAAAGACCTCAACGAGGTTTCGTGGGTCAGTTAAGTTTTACATAAACACACACGAGCCAAACGAAACTTAATGAGTTAGATACAGAAATAGTAACGAACTTAAGTACTTATCTAGGCAAAATTGGTTAGCGAAATCGACATTAACGCGAGCGGGGTCGCTGGAAAAGTTTGAAAACTTCCTTGATCAAAGTTCAAGCAATTATGTTTTTTTAAGGCAAATTATTTTTTATTTATTTATTGATCTTTATTGTACACACATCATTACATATATAGAAAAAGAAAAAAAAAAAAAACAAAAGTGTTGCAATTTAGAAATGTGACAATTGGCGGTCTTATCGCTCATGGCGATCTCTTACAGACAACCTTAGTACGGAAATTATGATAAGTGACATTAATTAGGGTAGCAGTAGTAGAGTGCACAAATCTTAAACTTAGTATGTGAATGATAAAAACAATCACCAGATTCAAAATATTCAACTTTCATACATATACACACATCTACTCTCATTACACATGTAAACATACTCATATAAACATACACATATATACATACATACACAAACACATACATATACATATATAAATAGACTAAAATAAATAACAATAAATTATAATGATTTAATTTTTATACTTTTAGCAAATTAATATACTAGAGGTCTCACACATCTTAAAGTAACCTCACTGATTCACCTGTCCTTAAACTCCCTTATTAACTTTACCAAACCGAAACCCGAGTGTACCTCCTAAACTAGTAACAAATTGCTTCCTCATCCGTCAACATCCATCAACATTGTCCATTTATGCTACTTAACTTCAGTAATATGTTCAGCACCATTGTGCTAATGTAGTTTAGTTACATTCGTGTTTATAAATAATGATCATATACACAAAATATCACGTTATTGTACAATTAAATTAAGTATACTTCAACATAATATTTTTTTTACTGTATAATGTTTGCAGCTGTTTGAGCCAGTTTGAGTCTTCTAAAAAGGGCACTAACATTATATCACTACTCTTTTGCTCATAATAATTTATTACCATTCCCGTGTAAACCATGAGTTGTCATTCGTCGAGATAAGTAAATGAAACAAAACACGATAGCTCAGTAAGTAATTTGTTAAATTGTATTGTATTGTAAGCATAGAACGAGAGTTTTGTCTAGCTCTTGTGTTTCTTCTTCAGCTTCAAAGAGCTATTCGTATTTCATTCCTTTACAGTTCACTGCCTAAAGATATTGACAAACCGACTATTATATTTATTAATTTTATTCAGATACTAGCTGACCCACGCAACTTCGTTTACGTCTCTTATTGCCCGTAGCGTGATAATTTTCCCCCGTTTTTGAAACATTTTTTATTGGTGCTCCTCTCCTATTGGTCTTAGCGTGATGATATATAGCCTATAGCCTTCCTCGATAAATGGGCTATCTAACACTGAAAGAATTTTTCAAATCGGACCAGCGGTTCCTGAGATTAGCGTGTTCAAACAAACAAACAAACAAACAAACAAACAAACAAACAAACTCTTCAGCTTTATATATTAGTTAGATTAGATTATAAATTTAATTTTGAAAATGGATTTCTTATTCAAATGAATTAAAAAGGATTTCATACGTACTTATTAAAAAGTTTAAAGTTTAAGCTCAACTTTATAACTTTTTTAAAATATGTTTTTAAATATTATTGGAAATATGTTATGTCTACTGTTTTTTGCTAGAGGGAAACGTCCATTTTAGTAAAGACTACAATGTTTTGAAATATTTTATACAGTTAACACCGTTTCTCCGAAGAAATAAACAGGGTTTGTGAAATTTTCAGACCGTAAGCAATTCGTTTTAAGTAAAATTTATAATAGACTAGCTGAACCCCGCGGTCTTACCCGCGGCTATTGTTGTACCGCGAGTAACGCCGTGGGACAAAGTTAGTCTAAAAAAAGTAGCCTAAGTTACTCCCTGGATCACCAGCTACCTGCCAGTGAAAGTCCCGTCAAAATCCGTCCAGCCGTTCCAGAGATTACCCGGAACAAACAGACAGACAGACAGACAGACAGACGGACAGACAGACAGACAAAAAATTTTTTAACCACATTTTTGGTATATGCAGCGTGTATACATACATATGCATTTAGTAAAAAGCGGTTATTTTAATATTACAAACAGACACTCCAATTTTATTTATTTGTATAGATAAACACATTCAATGTAAATTATATATATGTAAAATATGTACATTCTTAAGATGTTTATTTTTTATTTATTACAAGTGAATGACATACAGAATGTCAGTACTCTCCATATATATTAAAATTCAACAATCACTGAGAACTGTTTATGAGAAAATTTATATCAAATACAATATTATGCATGTACATATATGATTTAAAATGCTTACGAACATAAATTTTGAAACGTTACTATATATACGTCTAGGATTTTATAATAATATTAAATTCAATTATATCTTTCAAGCAGTAACGCATATCTACGTTTAAATATTTTACATAAATAACGATTTATTCTTTAGTGTATATTAAGTACTTGTTAATATTGTGTGTAAATTTCATAAATTTATTATTAACAACTACACTTAAATGTAATTATTTTGAATATCTTTCTATTAATGCGCTACATAGAAACCTTGCATAACAAAATGGTACTTAATACATTTTGTCACGATATGAAGTTTTGAGTATACGTCAAGAAAATTCTATATACTTGTGTGGGGAACAGGTGTCGTATCCCACCCACACAAAGGGAGATTCCTCCGACCAGGCAAGGTGATCATGCCTGGCGGGCCACTGCCCAACGGTTGATGTTGGGATGTTGTGTATATGTTAATCGGCGCAAGAACTTCTGTTGCGCGATGCAGGATTGGTAGTTTCTTCGTACACTACATTACTCCTTTGTTTGGTGTGAATCCGGTAGATGCCGTTGTAGTGTGTTTTTCTGTTTGTGTTGTATGTGGAGGTCGCCACAACTTGTATGATAACTATAAGAAGGTGCTTAGGTTAAAAATAACTTTGATTTTTCTCTTAGTACGAAAATAACAACTCCTTTTCTGAACTTTGTAGAGAGTTGTTACTAGTTCATCAACAGTTCACAGTTCGTGTTTTAAATATTGTAATAATTTGAAATCGATTTTACTAGTAATCAATCTGATTGGTAAAATAAGTAAAAGGGTCACAAGCCTTATTCAACCAAGAGTTTACCGTAAACACATAGGACGGGTAGCTGCTAAAGCAATACTGAGCAAATAGTTCAACTTTTAAATGAAATGTGTATTTGTAATATGCTAGAAAGTAATACTCGTAGTCCTTTATAGCATATCAAAAAGAATTCTTAAATTATAAAAAAAATATGTGTTTTGTTACTACTTTATGATGATATATGATTGATGATATAATTATTGACCTAAGAATGCCAAGAATTCTAGCGTTGAGCAGTTTTTGGGTGTACAAAAATCATGGAACTCGTCTTCGTCACCGAATGCTTTTTATTAACTATCTGTGTATTGTATATATACTGTGTATTTGGGTGAACAAAAAATATATACGGTCGAATTGAGAAACCTCCTCCTTTTCTGAAGTCGGTTAAAAACAGTGTTAAACTCGCGTCACCTTCACTGCGTGCTTTACAAGTTACTTAGTTTTCACTTCCATCTTCAGTCCCCAAAGACTGCCCTAAATTTTATATTTAGCGTTTTATTTATTGTATCATGATTTTTTGTTGTCCATCATCCCAATAGGAATAGAAGTAAAAATAAATAAAAATGAACCAAAAAATATTCTAAAGCAAGCTTCATTCTAAAAAAAATTGGAAGGAAACTCTACTTCAAAGTTAAAAAATTGTCTACCACCTGCCTGTTCTTATGTTTGTTCTTATAAGCAGTCATAACTTATAACAGTAACGTTAAGACTTATTTCTTGGAGCTGGGAACTATGCGACGGACTTAGAAATAAGGTTTACAAGACAAGATTGAGGCGATATTGTATTCGGTATTATACGGTTCCATAATGGAGACTCTCTCCAGTCAAGTTAGGCAAATGTTTGTTGCAGAGTTTCCACACCTGTGGCCATGTTATATGTCTCTGTTAGTTGTACTGACAATGATATAAAGTATCATAGATTTGACCTGATGGATAGCCATAAATGGTATGAGAGAGAGATGTTTGTTGCCGCAAATTTGACATCTTGATTCGTGACGTCGTAGACGACAGTATAATCAAAATGTCAAAATCAAAGTCAAACAGGTGCTTATCTAACAACTCGATCTATCGGATTGCTAGATAACCACCTGAAAAGATAAGAATGTTTGTAAACAACACTGTTCAAAACTCACCGTTAAACCATTTTGCTATGCTTTGGCTGTTCCAAGTGTGTATCTTGCAATAATGGTTTACTTATGTTGTTATACTACGTAGTATACTAGTAGCATCGCGCAAGCAAAACATAGATTTTTGTCTTTTAATATAAAATCTCTTTTGAATTCACTATACAAATTAAATATAAAATAAAATACAAATATTACCATTCACTACCAAGCTACCGTAGCTACCGTATACCTGCGGGTTAGCATTTATTTGTTTCGTAGCGCTGAAACGTGTTCAAGTGTTCAAATTTCTTTTCCTTTACTGTTAATATTTTTATTGGTTACAAACCCTACACCTAACATGCAAAATATTTATAACTGCTTGAGTAATACTTTTTCACAGTAGGTTCATTAACTAAAAGAATCTAATGGTGTTAATGTGAGAAAATCCTTCGCCGGCCGAAGACGCTCAAATAGAATAAGGTCAGGTTTTTAAGGTTTGTGAGGGAGGATTTTCGGCAGCTAGTAAATTATAAATGCGAAAGTGACTCTATTTGACTGTCTGTCTGTCCTGCCTTCACGGCCAAACCGTTGCACCGATTTTAATGCAATTTTGCATGGAGATACTTTATCTTTATCTCCATGGATTTCCATGGCAGGACAGACAGACAGTCAAATTGAGTTACTTTCGCATTATATATATATATATATATATATATATATACTAGCTGACTCGGCAAACTTCGTACCGCCACATTTTTTTTGTAATTATTTTCTACATTTCTGAAAAACTTGTTTAAAAATTATGCTCACCTCGGCTTTCCACAGATAGTTCAGAGTCGCGAACAAAAAGGACAACCGATTATCTTTTTTTCATACAAACATGCTGGCGCTATCAGTTTTATTTTATTTTTTTATGGTGTAGACGGCAAACGAGCAGATGTATCACCTGATGGTAAGCGTTTAATGCCGCCCATTGACACCTGCAACACCAGAGGCGTCACAAGTGCGTTGCCAACTATTGGGGGATGGGGACAGGGAAGAGGGGGGGGGGGACGTTTAGGGTATTGGCCTCCGGTATCCTCACTCACTCGGTGAAACACAGCGTAAGCGCTATTTCACACCGGTTTTTCTGTGAGGCCGGGGTATCACTCCGATTGAGGCGACCCAATTATGCCGAAGCGTGGCTCTCCCACTGATGGTAAGCGATTAACACCACCCACAACACACGCGCAACACCAGAGGCGTCACAAATGCGTTGCCAGCTTTTGGGGAATAGGGGCCCATTAATGTATGGGCCTCCGGTATTCCCACTTTTGATTTTTCACAATTAGAATATTTAGAATATATTTTAATTGGAAAAAAACATAACACAGAGAGACAAAGGATTTAAAGGGAAATTCTCACACAGCAATGACTTGGAATAAAAGTATATGTTATGTAAAAAAATTTGGATATTAAATTTTTGTAATACTGTAGGTATGATTAGTTGAAACACTTACATAGACGGTATATCTATACATATAAATAAAATTGGAGTGTCTGTTTCTAACATTAAAATAACGGTTTTTTAATCAATGCATATGTATGTATACACGATACATATAACAAAAATGTAGTTAAAACAATTTTTGTCTGTCTGTCTGTATGTCTGTCTGTTTGTTCCGGGTAATCTCTGGAACGGCTGGATGGATTTTGACGGGACTTTCACTGGCAGGTAGCTGATGATCCAGGGAGTAACTTAGGCTACTTTTTTAGACTAACTTTGTCCCGCGGCGTTACTCGCGGTACAACAATAGCCGCGGGTAACACCGCGGGGTTCAGCTAGTATAATATAAAACTCTTCAAAAGGTACGGTTTATCCGTATAGCAAAACAATCGACTGAATAAATCAGTCGTAAGACGGTAACTGTTTTGAAAAGAATGACGTAACTTGTGTTTTTATACAAAGCAAACAATCAGAACCTTAAAAGAAACTGTGAGTTGGGTGCCCAGTGGTCGCACAGATATTTATCGGATATCTATGCAACTTTGATCTATTAGGATTTAATAATGAATTAAACATTTTAATTTTAATTTTATTTAATGGAACAAAAAACAAATACATGTTAAATTATAACTAGATACAATGTGTACACAAAATTTATGAACGTGTAACCAACACCATTGTTCACAGATTACCAAAAACATTATCAAAGTTAGAAGATATTTATTTATTGTACATATTTCATCGTGCTGGGAATATACTACAGTTTCAACTCTGTTGGTGTATTCGTATGTAAGTATGAAATGGTTGTCATTTTCGATAATACACTATGTAATATATTCTTTTGGTTTATTAATCAGTCTTATTGCTTGTTCTTTTTCGGCAACGCGTTGTCTATCTGCAAGAAATTTAAAAAAATAAAATTTTGTTTCAGATGAATATTTAATTCTAGCGCAATCGTTATCGTACATACCCAGCTCGATACTAAGTCAACAAACTGGTTGAACTGCTTTTTTATAACATCAGGGTCTAAATTATTTTGCGTTTCTTTTATGCCCTCTGTACTAGCTGCTGCAGTAGCTTCGCGTTTGACAAAGGTATGAGCCTAAAAGAAATGTTTATTATAATATTTTTTTTATGGAAACGAGCAGATGTATTGCCTGATGGTAAGCGATTACCACCGCCCATCTACACGCGCAACACCAGTGGTGTCACAAATGCGTTGCTAGCTTTTGGGGAATGGGGGAGGGGTTGATGTATGGGCCTCCCGTATTCCCACTTTCGTTTTTTCACAATTAGAATATTATATTGGAAAAACATAACACAGAGAGACAAAGGATTTAAAGGAAAATTCTTACACAGCAATGACTTGGAATAGAAGTATATTTTATGTTATAATAATTTAGATACTAAAATTTTGTAATACTATAGGCATGATAAGTTGAAACACTTACATAGACGGTATATAATATAAAACTCTTCAAAAGGTACGGTATATCCGTATAGCAAAACAATCGACTGAATAAATCAGTCGTAAGACGGTAACTGTTTTGAAAATAATGAAATAAAAAATGTAACTTGTGTTTTTATAAAGAGTAAACAATCAGAACCTTAAAAGAAACTGCGTATAACTTTATCCATTGCACTGCAGTTTCTTTGTATTGCTAGCAACTTGCAAAGACTCTAAATACCTTACAGTACTACAACATTATGTGATCAGTGAAGTTATTTAAAAAATTGGTGTTAAGAAAATAAAAACAACTCATTGAGAGTAGACTTCCCAAATCTAATGTAAACGCCTACTAAAAGAGTTCAGAGTAGATTATCACTAGTTGACCCACGCAAACTCGTTTATGTCTCCTATTATCCGTAGCGTAATAATTTTCCCCCGTTTTAGTAACATCCTTCATTGGTGCTCCGCTCCTATTAGTCTTAGTGTGATGATATATAGCCAGCCTTCCCCGATATGTGGTCTATCTAACACTGAGAGAATTTTTTAAATTGGACTAGTAGTCCTTCACTTTTCAGCTGTCTTCAAAACAAACTCTTCAGCTTTATATTTTAGTGTATATTAATACATTTAAAAGGTACTCACACTAGCCAGGGTGATAGCCAAAAAGATAATGAATAACTTGTTCATTTTTGATAGCAATTTGTTCAAAATATACGACCTCACAGTTTTACAGCACACTTGCTACTGAAGTATCAGTATACGAAATACCCTTTATCTAGAGCCCCATGGCTTACTTAATGTCGTGGGCTCGAACCATTGGTCCTTGGAAAGATAATTTATTAATTAGCTTGCAATGGCCACTACTTGTTTAAGACTTTGGATGTCGTCATATACAAATTAATAGTCCTATTTTCCTGATCATTGCTTTCCTTATAAACAAGGTAAAGATAAGCATAAAGATAAAAGAATAAAGAAAATTCGAACTACAAAAACGACTTTAAACAAATTTCTTGTGTCTATATTAATCCCTAATTAATATTATGATGATGATAATGATGAATATTATCTGTAGGGTTCTTCGAAGTTATCATAACTATTTATCATATTCAACTTTGAACTTTAACTTCCTACAACCTCATTATCAATGAAAGATAAATATTAGACGCACGGCTATCAGTGCGCAAATCACATTCACGGGAATTCACACATCATGTTTGTTTCGTATTTACTTTTAAAGTTCTGTTTGCAGCCCAAGCTAAGTCCTTATCAACGACATAATATAAGGTTTTAGAAAGAGTTGATAAAGATAATACCACTTATTTGTTATATCTCATAACAGTTGATTCTCAAATATGTCTATCCCAGACGCTGCATAAACTAGATATCATATTTGTGAATATTTTGAACGAGAATCGTTATTATGATATATTATTTCCATTTATTGGCAAGTAAATATACCTACATATTTACCATACTAATGTAGTAACCGGTTAAGTTTGCCTCATTCCAGACTATTTATTATCCTAAAAACAGTTCTGCGGATTCTTATGGAGAGCATATTATACTCGTATATTTAATACAAATATACGTTAGTGATAAATGGCAGGATGTTATAGCCATTAATCCAGTACAAATTTTAAATGATACCTAAGTATCAAGGTGTTCGACGCCGCGTACACTTTAGTATGAAATTGTAATAAAGAATTAATTGTGAAGATATTACTGAGGAACCTTTGCGATTTGCAATTTCTACAGACTTCCATCAAAAATTTAATAATAGTTAAACAATAACAAATTGAGAAGATATTTATTTATTGTACATATTTCATCGTGCTGGGAATATACTACAGTTCCACTTTTCTTGGTGTATGTAACTATGAGATGGTCGTCATATTCGATAAACACACTATGTCTTTTAGTTTATTGATCAGTCTTATTGCTTGTTCTCTTTTGGTTTCAGGTTGTCTGCCTGTAACAAAGTTTAAAAAATTAGTTTTTTTTGAGATGAATATTTAATTATCATCGATTATATGATGAAGCCGAGGATCGAACCAAGTGGCGCGAAATTGGAGAGGCCTATGTCCAGCAGTGGACTGCGATAGGCTGATGATGATGATGATGATTATATGCGAAACTAATACATTTTTTTTACCCGACCCCGCAAGAAGGAGGGCAATGTTTATCGAGTGTATGTATGTATATTTCTTTGATATGCCCTAGAGCCTAAACGGCTTGCCGTATTTTTATGTGACTGGTGCCAATGGATTCATTTTTGTCGTGAGAGTGACACTGGGTACATCAAAATTAAAATAATATCTATCTAAAATAAACCTTTTAATTTCACTTCTTACTATCTCTTCAGTTCTTCAATGAAGTTAATAAAGATTGCAGAAATTGATGCAGTCAGATTTTTTTAAATATTGTCTATTTTGTATTTAAAACTAAATCGTACCTTAACAAAATCGTGATACGAAATATAGTGATGAATATATTTCGTATCACGATTTTCATTTTCTCTAATGCTTGTTGAAAGGTCTGTTTTTTTTTTTTTTTTTTTTTTTTTTTTTTTATGTTTGACCCTGCCATAATGACTCTACTCTGCCTGATGGAAAGCATAAGCAGAATCCAAGAGTGATGGTCACCATACTGCGAACGCAGACAATGCAACAATGCAGCATGGTGACCCACACCATGGCGGGCTAGTGATGCTTTCGCATCATTGGGCCTCCGGTCTCGCACTCACCAACGAAACACGACAGCATGATCGCTGTCATTTTACGTTGATTTTCTGTGCGAGGGTAGTACCGCCCCGGTCGAGCCGGCCCGTTGGTGCTAAAATCAGCGTGGCTCTACTACCTACAAGACTGTTACTGTTATTGGTAATTAGAACAAGCCCCTATTTTCCTTTTCGTTTTTCTATATAAAATACTACTACTTAGTAGCTATTAAATACTTATTTAAGTGTACGTTATAGTCACTTATAAGTATGTAAATATTATTAGTACCTACTTATCAGTCACACTCAAACCCTTAAGTTTCAAAACAAAGACTCCCATCGTTAAACATTTGGAACAAAAATACACAAAATAGTATCTTACAAAAAATAACCAGATTTAAAAAAGAAAAATACCCAGGTCATATATTGACTTTCTACAGTTCACTTAAAATAAGCATTTAATAGGTGTAACAATGAAATTAAAAATTTTGACATTTTGTATTCTAAAAAACTTCAACATTTAACTGCATCCTCCGATTTTATTAACATTTGTTTTATTTACTGACTCAAACTATGGAAGAAATTTTAAAGTCTTTTTTTTTCACTGGTGTATTTATCAATTTGCAAAATTTGGTATAGATGCATAAAGTTAAATAATAGTAGTATTAAAAGGACTAGGTACTCCACAGAAAGTCAATATTAATATAGTAATTCTACTCACCAAGTCCGATAACTTGTCAACAAACTCGTTGAAGCCCTTTTTAATTGCTTCAGGGTCTAAAATCTTTTTCACATCGCCAGCGATCTGGTCTGCCTGTTTTTTGACCGTTTCACTAAAGCTCTCTGTAGCTGCTGTAGGTGCATCGCGTTTGACAAAAGTATGAGCCTGAAAGAAATTTTTATTAAAACTTATTTCTTTTTATCACTGTTATGATACTAAATTGGAATAAAAAAAGTAAAAACTAAAACCCAACTACGACAAACAACGACGCCGAAAGAGCAGGAAACAAGTTTCAAAAGCCGTAGTCACGCGTTGTTTAAGTAGTAAGTACTTAACACGTTAACAATGCGTGACTACGGCTTTTGAAACTTGTTTCCTGCTCTTTCAGCGTCGTTTTTTGTCGTAGTTAGGTTTTAGTTACTTTAGGTTTTAGTTTACTTTTTTTTATTTAAAATGTTTTGGTGCCTCTATAACATTAATTTCTTTGCAAAGTATATTTTAAATAGGTACCATAGAAAAATCACAATTATCGAATAAATACGGAAAAAGTAACAAGAAAATGCTAACAATATATATATATGATATCCCTTTCGTATCATACTAAACACGGCATATTTATCTCAAATTATTTTTTTTAATACAGTACTTTATGTCGGCTAGAGGGCGCCACATTACACTAAGTGACACGTCATATAGCCTATAACCAGCGGACGATTAAGACGCTTCTAATGACACCTCATTTATCCAGTTCTAATGAGCAGTTAAGGAGCTATGAGGGAACAAATGAACAAACATACATTCATAGCCTGTCAAATTCATAACCCTCCTTTGGCTTTGCCGTAGTCGGGTAAAAACATAACACGCAGAGACAAAGGATTTAAAGAAAAATTCTTACACAGCAACGACTTGGAATAGGAGTATATTTTATGTAAAAAATTTAAGATATTAAAATTTTGTAAGACTGTAGGTATGATTAGTTCAAACACTTACATAGACGGTATCCTACTAATATTATAAATGCAAAAGTTTGTAAGGATGGATGGATGTTTGGATGGATGTTTGTTACTCTTTCACGCAAAAACTACTGAACGGATTTGGATGAAACTTTACAGTAATATCTTTACTAATATACAAAGCTGAAGAGTTTGTTTGTTTGTTTGTTTGTTTTTTTGTTTGTTTGAACACGCTAATCTCAGGAACCGCTGGTCCGATTTGAAAAATTCTTTCGGTGTTGGATAGTCCATTTATTGAGGAAGGCTATAGGGTATATATCATCACGCTACTGCTAATAGGAGCGGAGCAACAATGAAAAATGTTTCAAAAACGGGGGAAATTTTCACGCTACGGGCAATATAAGGCGCAAACGAGGTTGCGTGGGTCAGCTAGTAGCTTATACATCAGAATAACACATAGGCTCCTATTTGCCGCGATAACCGACATATACGCGGGCGGAGTCGCGGGCAACAACTAGTATAATATAAAACTCTTCAAAGAGTACGGTAAATCTGTATAGCAAAACAATCAACTGAATAAATTAGTCGTAAGACGGTAACTGTTTTGAAAACAATGATGTAACTTGTGTTTATATAAAGAGTAAACAATCAGATGCTTAAGAGAAACTGCGTATAACTTTACCCATTGCACTGTAGTTTCTTTGTGTGGCTAGCAACTATCTACTCTAAAATCCTTACAGGACAATAACGTTATGTGACTAGTAATGTTATTTTAAAAATTGGTGGTAAGTAAATAAAAACTACTAATTAAAAGTAGACTCCCCAAATCTAGCATAAACGCCCACTGAAAGAGTTCAGACTATATTAACACTAGCTGACCCACGCAACTTCGTTTACGTCTCCTATTACACGTAGCGAAATAATTTTTCCCCGTTTTTGTAACATCCTTTATTGGTGCTCCGCTCCTATTGGTCTTAACGTAGTGACATATAACCTATACGATTCCTCGGTATATGGGCTATCTAATACTGAGAGAATTTTTCAATTCGGAACAGTAGTTCTTCAGATAAGCGCGTTTAAGCAAACAAAAAAACTCTTCATATTAGTATTCATATTAGTATAGATTAAAAAAAATTAAAGTACTCACACTAGCCAGGGCGATGGCCAAAAGGATGATGAATACCTTGTTCATTTTTGATATTAATTAATTAGTGCAAAATGTTCGACCTCACAGCTTTACAGCACACTTGCTACTGAAGTATCGGCATACGAAACCCCCTTTATCTAGAGCTCCATTGGGAACAAATGTTTGTTTATAGTCGTGACCCCGAACCATTGGTTCTTGGAAAGATAATTTATTAATTAGCTTGCAATGACCACTAATGGTTAAAGACTTGTGATGTATACAAGTTTATAGTCCTACTTTCCTGATCATTGGTTTCCTTATAAAATTAGATAAAGATAAGAATAAAGGTAGAAGAAAAAAGAAAATTCGAACCACAAAAACCGACTTTAAACAAAATATTCCAATATGCTCTAAAAAGTAAAAACAAAGTAAATTTTCTTGGGTCTACAATTGTTGTAGTCATTTTCGAAGTCAGTGTTATTCATCAGACCTACTCTATATTTGACAGCTTAGAAGCAATACCATTGCAAACTAGTATCTGCTATTTCTTGTCAGGTATACTCGAACTGCTAGAAATATGCCTAAATCTGGTTAACATTTTTGAAGTTACAAAGTAATAATGTAAATTGTGGCAATAGTTTGATTTATCTAAACGATTTTATTCTTCCCAATCCGCGTTAATTTTATGCGTTCTGTATTTGAAAATGTTTTTTGGTATTTTTATTCACGACAATAGACAAAATAAGGATAGGTACATACGGTAGCTATTGAAATTTAACATAAACGATATAACCATTATTTTCAAAATGAAATACAATTACACTGATAAACAAAATTTGTAACGCCATACATAAATTTTTATTAAAAGCTAATTCTAAATTCCAATGATCTTGTTTCAAAAAACTATGCATTTTAGTTACTAGGTGTCCAGAAAATGAAATAGGTTACTTTTCTAATAAAATACTTCGGGTTTATTACGTTTTATTTTAAAACCTACGAAATCGAACCAATAAACAATTGCCACAAACTCAAATATATCTGCTCTTAAATTTAAAATATATATCTGCTCCTAAATTTGAAAATAAGCGTATGACTTGCCCGATATTCAGCGCTATACAGTGCCAAAAACGTTTGTGTCACCAATGGTCTTAGGTGCTTATCATCAATGGAGCCAAAGTGCCATGTGCCAAAGTGAGTGGTATGTTTGCCAATAAACGCTTAGTTAAATAATCACTATTCATATTTTTATTTTCTTATCTGTTTTAATACTTAAAGCTACTGAAAAACTACAACATTTTTACTGCATTATTTATCAGATCCAATAACTATGGGAGTGACGAAGATAGACAGGTCCGCAATCCGTGGCACTTTTAGGGTGGCTCTAACGCAGAGCATTATCATGAGAAGGTCAGAGCAACACGTAGTGAATACGGCTATAAGTCTACCAGACAACAAAAGAAGGTGATAACGACCTGCTGACCTCGATTCGCATGGTGATCCAGTATGACTAAGCTCTTGAAGAAGGAGAATTTACCCGACCCTATAACCCTTAACAGAATGTCTTGGCGCCTTGAAACAAGGAGAGCTGACCTCACTAAAACGGGAAAAGGCTAGGAAGAAGAAGATTTATACCTGACCGTGGGAGGTCCGTGCTTTGACATAGCTGGCAAGTATTTACACCTGTCTTACAAAAAACTGTAAAGTTCTTTTTTCTTTTTACCGTGTATGTATGAATGAGTGAGATAACCAGTGCCTAAACTATTCCCTTGCGAACGGAATGAAGGGACGGTGGCACACTTGTAACTGTTGCTTTGCAGCTGTCCATGGGCGGCGATAGTCTATTCCCATCGGGTGACCCGTCTGATCGCTTGCCAGTCTGTAGGATAAAATCTCTGCCAGTCTGTTCTCGACGCTTTCTCTTAATAATCACTAGCAACCCGCCCCGACTTTGCACGGATGGATTTCAGATGCACCCGCCCACCAACGAAACGATTCGTGCATTTTAAATCTGTAATATATTTATTTAAATTATACTGTAAAGAGCCATATTGATCTATACTAAATGCACAATGTACTTAAAATACTTAATTGAATAAGGATTAATGCTGTATTATTTAAAATCGCTTCGTAAATAAGCCATTATTTTTCGTAAGAAGAAAGGAATAAAAATGGTTATTATGGGTTATCCCTAAGAGATAGAGATATACCTTCGCGGACTTCAAAAAAATGTGTCTATTTACGGCATCCCATTAGAAACCTCTAAAATTGTTAGTGTTTCTCTACTATATTATACATATAAACCTTCCTCTTGAATCACTTTATTTACTTAAAAACGCATCATAATCCATTGCGTAGTTTTCAAGATCTAAGCGTTTATAAGGACAGACAGACAGAAGCGACTTTGTTTTATACTATGTAGTGGTATCCTTACTTACGTGGAGAATTATTTAGGAAACTGCGTCATCTTTTGTACGTCGGTGCACTAATTATCATTGCGATTTGAGTGAATTATTTCAACGAAAACATCTGTATTATACTACCTACAATACACGTCAAAGCTTTTAGTATAGTTATCAGTCTCCATTAATAATAACTCTAGTTAGGATGGATGATAAAATTTATGCTACCTATACTTTTACTGAAAAACATATGAGTTATTATTTCTTTGTATATCTTCCTCAAATTGTTATCTAATTACTTGTTTAACAGAAGTCTTATAAGTGATAAGTTATCTATTTATTTCTGAGGTCATTATTCTTCCGTTAGAATATAAACAGTGTAATTAGAAAATAATAACATAATAATAACTTTACGGCCATCTGACACAAAACGCCATCTGGCCCCCAACTAAGAATAGCTTATATTATGAATTTTAGACAACTGATATAAATACATATATACTTGTGATTGTAAATACATATTATACATAGAAAACACCCAAACTCCAAAACAAACATTTGCAGATCGTACAAACATTTGATCCTACCCGGGAATCGAACCCGAGACCCCACGCACAGCAATTTGAGTGGGTGTGGTTGTGGTTGTGTGTGTGTGTGTGTGTGTGTGTGTGTGTGTGTGTGTGTGTGTGTGTGTGTGTGTGTGTGTGTGTGTGCGTGTGTGCCGCATCGTAGCCCTCAAACGGATACATCCATTTTGATGCAGTTTTTTTTATTTGAAAGCCAGTTTCCTTGCTATAGTTCTTAACTATGTTTGGTTAGTATCGCTCCATGTCCAATAGTGTACGAGTATCAACTCTTTTCCAAAAAAAATGTAAACCATTTTTGACGTATGATTATTCGATTAAGTGCTTGCGTAGGGTTTTTCAATTTTTTTATTTACACTATACAGATAAATTAAGGAAATATTTTGTTAACTCTTTCACGTTAACTTCTCAATTTCTAACATAATTTTTGCATTCCCTTTTGTAAACACGTTTATTTTATCTCAAACACAGCACGTAAAACAAAGCACATTGTAATTTATTCCGGTACAGTAAAAACAAATCCGTGGTCATCAGTTTAAAATACTTTTCCTTTCTTTACATAGTATTAAAATTATACAGCTTTAACCACGAACCTGTACTGGGTCGTCATTTACACTGCATTACCCTTTAATAAAACAAAACCCATTATTTACTTAGGACAAAACATTTTAATACGTACTTCTGTATAGATTGGGTACGAAATTGTTCTTACCAGGGTTTTCATGTTTACTTGGACCCTCATTCAAAGATATTTATAAAGTGGGGATAAAAGAAAATCTTTTTTAATATTCTCTGTCTGGGTTATGTTCATAGAGATTTTGTTTACGTATCTGTTGATAAACTTCGTTAAAGTACAAAGTACATGTTACAAACTGTGTGGTTTATTAGAGAAATTATTTAAAAATTGTTATTAAATACGATGTATCATCTGTCGTTTTATTTTATGAATTGAAAATATAACACTTGTCTGATCTAAATGTGAATCATTGCCTGCAGATGTAACACAACAACATCTGTAACACAAGCAACATCTGTAACACAAGCAACAAAACTTATTTTCTAGTAACACTTAATATTTCTTACGTATATGTATGTTAACTAGCTGACCCACGCAACCTCGTTTGCGCCTTATATTGCCCGTAGCGTGAAAATTTCCCCCGTTTTTGAAACATTCTTTATTGTTGCTCCGTTCCTATTAGTAGTAGCGTGATGATATATACCCTATAGCCTTCCTCGATAAATGGACTATCCAACACCGAAAGAATTTTTCAAATCGGACCAGCGGTTTCTGAGATTAACGTGTTCAAACAAACAAACATACAAACAAACAAACTCTTCAGCTTTATATATTAGTATAGATAAACAAACTGTGCTCAAGTAAACTAATATTTTGTTTCTTGGTCTGATAAGGGTTTACAAACATTCTAAGATCCGTTCAAGGGTGACCGTTGAGTCGTATTATCTTTAAGATAAATAAATTCCTTTGAGCTAGGAAAATGTAATATGAAATGCGGTATTTAATATTAATAAATTGCAAACTTTAAACCAAAACTGATTGGCATTTTACCACTTTGACTCTTCTCGACTCTACATGAGAAAAAATTAGTCATTATCAACAACCTTTAACAGTTTGGTATTGCAGATAGGGTTCTCTTTAGCCTGGTTTCCCGGCTACTAGTATCTACAACGACTTGTGGTTTTTAGTCCACGAGTAGGTATTCGGGGGGATATCCGACCCAGGAGTTGAACCCTTGACCTCAAAAGCAGCTGTCGCGTACAGCGCTGCTCCATTGAGGTAGTAAAATGTTCTCATATTGGTTGTATGCAATGCAATACATGCCTAACTTATTTGTAATTTTGTTACGAATAGAATTTAGGTTTACCAAAAATGATAGATATTAAATAACATATTATTGAAATTAAAAGTCAGAAGAGTATAGATAAGAAAATTTATTTAATAGCAGAAATCTTATTGAATAATAAGCCATGTTCATCTTTTTGAAATCCTTATAAAATGTCATAATATGTAATTATTAATTTGATATTTTAACAACGAAGTTCTTTGTATTTGATACCTGGCGTATATTACTATTTAGTCAGCAGTTGGAGCAGGACTAGAGCTTGGAGCTGTCAGATCTTCAAACTAAAAAATAAAAATAAAATTTTGTATTTTACGAAACATTTTTGTATCATAACAATTAAAATAATCCTCAGCCACTCTGTATGTTTGTTACAAATTTGGCATGGAGAAACTTTGAGTCTTGAGAAAGAACATAAGCTAGTCTTTACTGCGATACCCAACATAGACGTGGGTGTAGTCACGGGCAAAATCTAGTTAACAAACATTTCCTTAAAAAAAAATCTATGAAGTGAAGGTTGGTGGTATGAGGTTATTAGAAACGTAGACAATTTAAGGATTTTATGTATCGGCTGTTATGAATTCAACATTACCTACTTGATCTTATTCCATACGGTTGCATATCATTAATTATCTTCAATAAGTTTAAAAAGAATACGTTTTGTATTATGTTGATTGAAAGTTTTGGTTGTGAAAAATCGGCTTATGCATCCAATTATCCCTAATTTATTCTATTATTATAAATTAGAATTTAATAGAGCTACTATCTACTAACTAGCTAGCTCTACCGCGATAACACACGGGCATTTATATTTAACATAATAATACACTAATTTCTTATATTTAAATTCAAAACGCTGGTATGATATGATTCAAATATTACCGCTTTAGATAATCTGTTAAGCTGGTCTCCAACGACATCAAAAACAGGCTGCAATTTCTTCTCCACGTTGACATCACTAACGGCTTGGGCCAGACTCTTGTCAATACAATTCTTTAATGAATCCATATTCTTTTTGAAAGCGTCTATGGGATCTGATGGAGGCGATGAGACATCTCTTTTGACGAATGCATCGGTCTGTAAAAGATATTAAAACTTGTACATAAATATTTCGTGTAATAATTTTTGGGATTCATTGGGGAACATAAGTTCTGTCATTTGCTAACTTGCTGTTGACATAAGAAATTTTAATTGAAAGATATCACAGTTAGTCATCTTACAGAACAAACGCTTTATGCACTATATACAAATCAAGTATATAGTGCACGCACGAACATTGTTGAATCGACTGATCTGTTCGCATGTTGAGATAATATGTTACAGGATTAATGGAAAATTGTATATAATTGTACTCTGTTTTTTTTTTATGCTCATAACTTATATAATCTTAATACCAATAGGCATTTTACACGCATAAGTCTCTTTACGCATTTTCACACAATTTGTGATAATATTCTTACATCTAAACACACCTAAATTGTCAAGACCTAAGTGACCTCGTTAACGATAAACTTAGATAAGAAGTTAATATTTGTCCTATACTTAATTCGAAAAGTAAACGTTAAAGTGACAACGAATTCCAAAGTTAATGAAGGTCAAACGAAACAGAGGCGAGTATTTTTCCAAATCTATTGGATTCGATGGAAACAAACAGTGCGTTCGGCGTTGTGATTGAGTAGAAGTGAAATAAACTCGCACTTCATAAATATCTTTGATAAAATTATATAGTATTTATTTTATAGCCTATGCCACTTGAATCATTATAACCAATCTATTGATATTTCATTCAATAAAATCGATGAAGCATACAAACATACATAGACTATCAAAAAATATATTCTTGCTTTTGACTTCGCCATATACGTTATAAAAAGGTTGGCCGCAAGCAACCGCAAAAATAAATTAAAGAAATTTTATTAATCAGAAAAATAAAAACTGATTGTTAACTTGTTTTGCCGTTATATATTTATTAGATTTATACTCATAGATGAAACGCTACTTGCAGTACTTCAAAAAGCAACTGATCAAGAAGTCTGTACCCGTAATCAATGCGATAACTAACTTCATAAACAACGTGATTCAATCGACTCAACGTTCTAGAAGCAACCCTTTCGAAAAGGCACGTTAGCATTCTTTTAGTATCACTTATCGGCAATAACCCTTTTTTTTTTTTTTTTTTTTTAAACCTGTGGACCAGCCGGGGTTTGCGGCGGGGCGGTGTGTCGGAATCGAACCGACTAAAACCACACGGTGTGCCACTCTGCGCCTGAGACGGGAGGGATCCGGGAACTGCTGTTATTAACACATCCGGACCCCTCCCAGCGCCAGCCCGCACTGAAGCGGGCACCGTCTGCTGGTAAAATTCTCAATTTAGGCAACGTACGGCACACGCGTAACGTTGCCCCCTCGCGGGTGACCACTAAAGCGGATAGAGGGGAAAACCCGTCCCCACCATCCGCGGCCACACTCAGGGCGGCATGAGGCGCTGATAGGCGCGCCTCCGCCGCCCGGTTCGCCGGCGGCGGATCGGGTCCGAGTGGAGGTCGTCCTCCTGGGCCTTCTCCGCCGCCTCCTTCTGCGAAATTACGTCTTCGCAGAAGGCTGCGACCGCGGTAAAACTGCTGTCGCTACCGGCCATGGCGCGGATGATGGCCGGTAGCGAGAGATCTCCTCCGATGACTGCAGTGAGGGCCCGGCGCTGCGACGCCCAAGCGGGGCAAATCGCCAGCGTATGCTGGGCCGAGTCCTCACTGCAGTCGCAGTGGTGGCAGGCGGGACTCAGTTCCCTCCTGGCGACCGAGTGCAGGTACTTTCCGAAGCATCCGTGCCCGGAAAGAACCTGCGTCAGTCGGAAGGAAAGGGTCCCGTGCTGCCGCCCTGCCCACTCGAGGATGACCGGCTGGAGAGCCTCCACGGCGGCAAAGCCAGCGCGTGGAGTCTCCAGCCGGAACGACCAGCGAGCCATCGTGGCTCGACGGGCGGCTTCACGCCACTCGCGTACCTCTTCGGGCGGAGGGCGAATGCCTCTCTCCGCCCGGAATTCAGCCACCCGTCGATAAACTTCGGCGAGCACTTCCGCACTTTCCGGCCAAGGCGCACGCCGCCTCGGTAGACACCGTGCGGTATCCGCGGATGGCTCTGACCGCCAATACCCTCTGAGGCCGCCAGAGGCGGGCCTTATTGAGGGCAGTCAGAGCCGCCACCCACACCGGTGCCCCATACAGTGCCATCGACCGGACCACCCCCGTGTAGAGGAGTCGCGTTGCGACGCTGGCTCCACCCAAGTTGGGCAAAAGTCGCCCAAGGGCAGAGGCAGCGTCGACCAGCCTGGGACCAAGCTGTCGGAAGTGCTCGTCGAAGAGCCACCTACCGTCGAGGATCAGGCCCAGATACCTCATCTGGGCCCGAACCGGTACGAGGACCGAGTTGACCACTATGGAGGCGCCGGGGGGCGGCCCACGACGGGGCCCATGGAACAATAGGGCCTCCGTCTTGTCCAGGGCCACGCGTAAGCCCAGCGCCTCGATGCGCCCGACCACCAGAGAGACACCAATGGTGGCCAGGCGCGCCGCCTCCTGGAAGTTCGCCCCCCGGGCCGTGACCAATGTGTCATCAGCGTAACAAATTACGCCCAGCCCGGGGGGGAGACGACCTCGTAGGACCCAGTCGTATCCCACGTTCCACAGGAGTGGTCCAAGGACAGACCCCTGCGGAACGCCGCACGACATGGGTCGCCGTCTCAAGGCGCCATCTCGATCCTCGTACACGACGGTACGCTCCTCCAAATAGTCTGCCACTAGCCGCCTCAGGTACTCTGGCACCCCGTGGTATTGGAGTGCTTCCCTGATGCAGCTGAATGGCATACTATTAAAGGCATTGGCGATATCCAGAGACACCGCCAACACCACGCCGCCACAGCTCACTGCCTCTTCGGTCACGGCCCTAAGGCGCATCACGGCATCGACCGTCGAACGCCCCTCTCTGAATCCGAATTGGGCGTCCGACAGGTCGGGCCCCACCTCGCAGAGGTGCCGGACGATGCGGGCAGAGAGTATCCTCTCAAACAACTTGCCCGCCTCGTCCAGCAACACGATGGGCCTATAGGCCGCGACCGAATCGGCAGGCCGTCCCGGCTTCCTCAATAGGACCAGCTTCCCGCATTTCCAGCACTCAGGGAAGCGTCCGGACGCCAGGCTAGCGTCCAACACCTCCCTGAGGCGGTCCGACATATGGTCGAGGGCTCGGGCCATCACTCGGGCTGGAACCCCGTCCGGCCCGGGGGCGGTGTTCTTGGAACGGATCCGCAGAACAGCCGCCCCAATCTCCGATTCCCTAACGGGCGGAACACTGCCCCCGTCGTCTCTGACCGGATAGGCCATCGACGGGGGAGCGTGCTCCGCCCGCTGCGGGAAAAGGCCCTCGACCACTTCCTGCAGGAAGCTGGGCTGGAGAGTCTCGGTAAGGGGGGGGCCCGCCGTGCGGAGCTTTTGTCGCACCGCACGATATGGGCGACCCCAGGGGTCACGGTCGAGACTCTCCAGCATCTCCTTTCTCTTCACCTCTTTGGCGCGGCAAATGGCCAGCTTCAGAGTTTTCCGCGCTTCGCGGTACTCCTCATGAAGCTGGTCCCCGCCACCGTCTCCGCGGTGACGTCGCCGGCTGCGGGTGTACGACCTCCGGGCACGAGTACAAGTCGCACGGAGGTCCGCCAACTCCTGGGACCACCAGTAGACCTCCTTCCGAGGAGGACGACGACCGTGGACGCGGGGCATGGCCGTATCACAAATTTGCGTAATCGCATCGCGAAAACGGCCAGCCCCAACGTCCACGCCGTCCCCCTCGATCGGGGCCTGCGGAGACAGCCAAGAGTGAATAATGGCCGCCTCCTCTAGTAGGTCCCTGTCGAGCTTGGCGACAGCCCACCGCGGAAAGCGGGATGAATGCCGCGCCGTGTGACCCCTACTGGGGCCCTGGGACCGGGAGAGCTCGAATCGGATATAGAGATGATCCGAGAGCGTCTCGACCTCTTCCAGGACACACCAGTTCCTTACTCGTGCGGCGACAGCAGGGGTAGCGAACGAAAGGTCCACTATCGACCCCCCCTGCTGTCGCACACACGTGTTGGTGGCGCCTCGGTTCAGCAAACAGAGGCCCACCGAAGATCGGCAATAACCCTAAAGAGACCTTTGATAATTAACTCGGAATTACTTTTAGCAGGGTCAACCCCATGAAACTATTTTAGATAGGAGATTCCTTTGACGATTTCCATTTTAGTACAACCCTTGTGGCTTTTATCTGCAATCGTAAATTCCCTTATGTCCCTTTCAGATCTAGAGCGACTAACATATTGTTTCGCCCAACATACTTTCAATTGTATATTTCTGGAGTATTTTCCAACATTGAAAGCAATTGTGTTATTTTTTTTCATTATTAATAGATTTTGGTTCTAATAAAATCAAAAAAAAAGAATTTTGATAAAAAACCTAGTATCTCAATTTTGTGTCCATAAGCAGCTCAATAACTATGTGCATAAATAGTAGTCATTGTCAATCATTTTTAACAGTCCTCTGTTGGACTTAGGTCTCTCCATGCAAAGGAGGCTTATGTATTGCACATATATATAAATCTCGAGTCACAATGTTTCTCCGAAACTATCTAACGTTTTTTTTTCTAATGTGTGTTTTACTGACATGCCTATGATGGGCCAATGGGAGCCGAACATTAATGAAAAGAGAGGCAGGCAAAGTTGCGTGGGTCACATAGTAGATAAATATAGCAAAACAACACAGATTAAAATATAGTTTTAGCTTTAAAAGCCTTTATTAGATTTGAGTTTTTTATTTTTTTCATGTTATTTCTTCTGTTCAGCAAACTACCAGAAGTGCAAGGATTAAACCTTCTGAATTTTTATAAAAATAATGTTAGGTTGAATCAAGTATTTTTAACCTTATACAGCAATTTTTAGGCCAGAAATCGACATGCTAGATTGCTTAATACATTCCTACTTTGTTTATTTCACCCGTAGTGGATGTCTTTCTATCGGTAATAGGTAATTAATTATTATCAACTTAATTAATATTATTAAAGGCAATATAAGTAATAAAAACAAGCTCTACACTACGGAAAGTAATGATACTGTACGAGTTTTTAATTATTTTCTGCAACAATATATACAAATAAACTACAACGTCTTTATCCCCAAAGGGATTACCGTTCTGTATCTTACGTAACACTCGACAATCCTATTGCCCTCAATAGGGCTTACATATTTTTAAATAGACGTCATTATCGTCAACGGTCTTTGATAGTCCTCTGTTGGGCATATGGCTCTCGTTACAAAGTACGTAATAAACATACTTATACATTAAATTTTATTGTTTTTTTTTTTATTTTACTAAGTTAACACCCAAATATTTTCTAGGCTCAATCTCAAATAGCTAAAACATTACTTACATGATCCAATACTACGAATAAAACAGATAATACAGTAACAAATTTAAAAATCATTTTAAAGAAAAATACAAGTTGTCACAAAAGATGATCACACTATGGCCTTACAGGTAATAGTCGCAACTACTTAAATATGGCTACATACTCATTGGTACAGTCGTCTACACAAGATAAATGAAGATTTAGATTTCGAATAAATGAAATTTAACTATGATATAAAATAATAAATATGTACGATAATATCGATAAAGTTATTTCCCATTTCGAATAGGTAAGTATCAAATTTATTACTTACTAGCTGAACCCCGCCGTGTTATCCGCGGTTATTGTTGTACCGCGAGAAACGCCGCGGGACAAAGTTAGTCTAAAAAAAGTAGCCTAAGTTACTCCCTGGATCATCAGCTACCTGCCAGTGAAAATCCCGTCAAAATCCGTCCAGCCGTTCCAGAAATTACCCGGAACAAACAGACAAAGAGACAAAAATTCCTTTAACTACATTTGTGGTATATGTATCGTGTATAAGTGTCATCGTGTGTAAGCTGTTATTTTAATGTTACAAACAGACACTCCAATTTTATTTATTGTATAAATAAAATAAGTTTCCTTTTATTCATCTATAGTTTAGGCTGTAGATACATGCCACCTAAGCTGCGCGCCCTGGTGCACTTGGTGTAGCTAGCATGATATTACTGAGTATTTACTATTATAATTATTTCTTAAAGTAGTTTTAACCGGATAAAATGAAATGAAACTTACTTCAGTCTCGAGTTACAGACACATTAAACAAGGGAATAACTAGGTTTTTAAATCGCGCGATGAAAGTTTTCACGCCAATAAGTATTATTTACAATTTCTAAACATTTGCAGGTCTACACGTCAAGCAAAATAGCAAATTTGAATAGTGCCGCACTCTCCCAAAGATATTTGTCTATCATATGTTTTCTGTTTATATATATGTTACGAGTAATGCTAGAAGATGGAGCAAACCTAGGTTTACCCGGGTAGACTTAGTATTATCCAAGCTTCTTGGGTAAAGTCCGAATAATAAGTTAAATAAATTTTAATTCGGAGTTTACCCATACTCACCTAGGTCTATTCAACTCTGGCTGGGTAATGTTAGGTGTAGATAGAGGAAGAGGCGAGTATCGAAACGTGCTCATGGCAGTTGTAGAAAAAGCTGATGATCTGTATAGGCTAGGAAACGAATGTGGTACTATTGAGGATATGTTCTCAAGGAATCAGTTTTCTGTGTGTCATGATAAACTGATTGATACCGAAAATATATCACCAGAAAAAAAAACTTACGAGAGCTTGCTAATGAACAGTCGCTTAAAACTTTAACATATACATCAATCAAATTATAGTGAAGCATTCAAAACGTTAAAAAAAGCCTAATCGTATATTAGTTTCAATTCCTGTCTATAGAGACTATTCCCGTATTCCTAATATATACTGTATCGCGGGGAACTTTATAGACATAAATGAAATGGACATGAAGAACACATACACTCGGAAAAACAATTAATGTATTTACTCAAATTGTCGTCCCATTTAGGTATCGAATCCACAACACTGACCGCAGTATGGAGCGCAGAGGTGACTGTTTTAACCAGTACACCATCAGTACAGTCTCAAAAATCTACTGTGTCTCACTTCTGTTAATACTATGCATTCTGTATATTTTATTGACTATGTTGTTTATGTTGTTGATTTTGAACAATAACATACAATAAAACACAACAGCAACATCCGAACAAATTTTGATGTTTAACGACTCTACACGGAAATTGACAAAACATTATTTGCATTGAAATTGATTTGGTTTATGTTATGATTGTTGTTTTAGTTAGTTAATCTTTTGATTTTATAATAATATGTTTTTGTTTGATACAGGTTCACATTTAAGAAAATGATAAATAAATAAATTTAGAAATTAGTTTTAAAGAAAAAATATGAGCAATCGTGGATTGTTTTCCTATAATAACAAGGTTTTATAATAAAATAATCTTTTTTTATTGTAAGAAGGACATTCTATATTAAAATAATTACATTACAAGATTATTTCTCAAAAAATGCTAAAGATCCACTGTAAGATTTGGTCACTTTAAAACGATGCCAGTAGTGTAACTATATGCTTATATTATTATTCCATAATTCAAACAGTCAACTACACCTATGTATGGGTATCATACCTACAATCAGTTACATTTAAGGGCCTACTGAAGGTCACCCACACTCTGAAAGTAGATTTCAGAGTTAACAAAAGTGATGACGCCCCTCCGTGCTAAATATCTGATAAACAAATTCTATCACAGAAGTCATAGATGAACAACATTAACCATGTGATTAAAATGTATATTTCTATATCAATCTATTTCCATTTTCGATTATACAGACAAAGCTAAAAAAGATGGCGAAAGTCCGTCGATCCTAGCCTGATCACTTCCCTTTTCGTGATGGATAGTCTCATAGGATTGTGAGAGTGAGGGAACAGATAGTGCATCTGTCTTTGCTAACAAACCTGTGCACTATTATATCTCCTGCACAATAGGCTGATTTCCATTGACAGTGGTCACCATGGATGAAATTGTCTAGAAGTATATCAAAGTCAAAGCAGCTGTAAATTATTAGAGATTTTTAAAATACCTTAGAATCGTCTCTATCAATCATCTATCTATCTATCAATCATCATTTTGTTTGGTAAATTTTCTAAAAATGCATTATAATTAGACCAGTTTATCGCTTTATACTAAATTTCATTAAATAGTAGTCCAGCCGTTCCAGAGATTACCCGAAACAAACAGACAGACAGACAGACAGACAAAAATTGTAAAAAAATGTAATTTTGGTACATGTGTTATACATACATATGCATCACTAAAAAGTTGTTATTTAATATTACAAACAGACACTCCAATTTAATTTATTTGTATAGATTAAAGATACCCATCCAATAAATTTAAAAATATATTTATATTTTATATTAGATATATTTCTAAGTACTAAAAGTAGCAAATATATCACTTGTAATGTAACTAATAATATTATAGTAGAGTTTAAATACAAAAATAAACAGATACTTAACATCGAAATCTTATATTGACACTGACAAATGTAATTCGAAACTACGACAGTCGATCCATAACCGTCTAAAATTTCGTCATCTCAATAAGAAGTATTTTTATCTTTGTAATTTATTCATGAGTATAATAATACTATTAATATTTATCCTATCCAAAAGATAAGTTCAATGATTCTTTAAACTTGAAAATAAGCCCAAATAAAATTATTTTACAATAGTATTTTAAAGACCCCTGACCTTTTCAAAAGAATACAAAATTTAAAACAAGAAGCATTGTGATTTGATAAGTAATTACGTACAATTAACTGATAGAATAATTGTTGTATTAGTATAAGTACCTAAATAAGTAAGTATGTTCTGAGTGTGGTGACGTAGTAAGAATATGTAGTGTCATAATCTTATGTCACAAGAGGCAACTAAGGTAAAAACTACGCGGGACAACATGACTACAAAGAGAAGGAAGACTTGAAACAATCCCTTCTCTTTTTTACGTCTGGAAACCCCTTCGGGTCGTCTCCCCGTCGGGGTTTGCGGCGGGGCGGTGTGTCGGAATCGAACCGACTAAAACCACACGGTGTGGCACACTGCGCCTGAGACGGGAAGGATCCGGGAATTGCTGTTATTAATAGATCCGGACCCAACTTGAAACAATCCCTATACCAATCTGTCTGGTCAGAATTATATAGTAAGTCAATAAATACCTCTTTTCTAGGGAGAATCCTATATCCAGCATTAGTCGGTTAAAGGCTATTGATGTGTGATTGATGTAAAGTTTATATAAAGAGTAATGACATCAAAGATAATATGGTTGAAGTGTTCAAACTTTTGGACAGTAGCAAAGAGCTATTATTTTCTTAAACTTCTTCTTTTTCCTAGTCACACAATTCTCTATATTACTCCATTCATAAATTTCTTTCCTATCCTTTCCTTTGCTTATTATTTGCCCTTCTTTTTAACTATCCTGATGATTTTTTTTAATTACCTTCTAATATTTAAATGAGATTTAATATGCCTCTACCGTTGTGCCTTGAGTGAAAAAGGTTAGAGTACGTACATATGTACGAATAACACGTGAACATAACTGTCGACTGAGCACAAACTCATACATCGAAGTTAATGTAAATAGAGTTTTGCCTGCGATGATACAACACTAATTGATGTAATAGACAAAGTGATCAGTTCTAATTAGACAAAAGGATCGAAACACTAAGATGTTTCCGATACCAATTAAGCAATAGCTTCTAACTCTAGTTTTGAGGTTAATACTTCCCGACTATATTACGAAATATACATCCATATATTTCTTAGTCTTAGTAGATATCAGTTTAATATGCTCGATAAAGCTTAAATAATTATATATATTAAACAAGTTACTAATTAAGATAAACAGTTTTTTATTTTATCTTACCTTAACTCCAAATCACAAGGAAGACATTCTCTGGACTGCCCAAGGTTAGGCAAGGATTATACTGTAATCAGGACAAGAGAGCCCTGGCAAGCCCCAGACGTTGAGCATTCAAAAAGTACTTCTTTTTCCTTATAGCATTTATTAATACTTACCAAGATTATTTGGGGTGAGCTACCAGCTCTATCGGTTTTATCCGAATAGCGAATCTTCTACGAAGCGATTGGCATGTATTCTCCACAACTCTGAGGTTGAACTGAATTTGAAGGCTGAACTAGTTGGACAAAATACGATTCCCATATATATTCATGACGACCTTGACCGAGGGCTTAACATGCTCTCTGAGGTACGGGTATGGAATATCGCCAACTGCCATAAGGTAGAATTTCTTGTAAAAAAAAACTCAACAGAACTTTTTGGTCCGACCCAGAAATCAGAATTTAATCAGCTATAAAATATATACCCATCAAAATCAGAACTTATTTAATATGCCTCTTCAAAATCATACAGCTGTTGCTATATAAATAATAACTGTAACTTTTATAAATTAGCGAAAAGCGAAATTGATTGCGATGCTTCAAAATTATGATAAGCGATTCTTCACTTCAAATTTCTATCTTACTTTGTTGGTAAGTATTTGGCTGGGTGATAGATAATATTTCAAATATAATGTAAAATATGACTTCCATTATCGTAATAAACTATCGATATTTTCGATCATCTTTTCTTATGACAATAATATATTTCTGTTAGTCATTTGCTTCAATGCATTAAACTCAGGTTAGAAGGCAAAAAAATATTATTCCACAAGCGACCCAGCACGGTGATTTTAGAAATTCTAGAATTTTCTGAACTATAATTGCCTGCCTTTTCGACTGCCTCGTTGGTCTCGCGGTTGGCTTATGCGACTGCTAAACGTGAGGTCTCGGGTTCAATTCCCGGGTCGGGCCAAATGTTTGTATGATCTACAAATATTTTTTTCGGAGTTTGGGTGTTTTCTATGTATAATATGTATGTATTTTCAAAAAAAAAGTATAAATGTTCTTGTATCAGTTGTCTAGTATCCATCACACAAGCTCTGCTTAGCTTGGGACTAAACGGCTTTGTGTGACAGGTGTCTAAAATATAAATAAATAAATTAAATAAATCTCGCATCGCAATCCCGCATCTCTCTACCCATTGCTGGAAACTGCATCAGAATCCGTTGAGTAGCTTGAAAGATTTATGCGAAAGCGATTTTTTTTTATACTATGTCAAGATTAGTAAAATTCTTCAGCAAGTATATTTGAATTTTTGATCTAGTTTTTATCGAAGTCGACTATTTGAAATATAAATAACTAGCCTTTGATCGCTGCTCCGCACGCGTGTATATCAATTATCATGATAAATAGTAGCCTATGTGTTATTCTGTCATATAAACTTTATTACTCTAAAGTTTCATCTAAATCCGTTCAGTCACCGCACAGTCAGATACATCAGTAGCTTTTGCGTGAAAGAGTTACAAAGTGGTTACAAACATACATCTATAAAAACATTCAAAGTTATAGCATTGGTAGGAAAACAAGATAGGATCGTAGGATGTCATATCGGAGATATGTGAAAATGTACACGTATAAGACAAACCTCCTAACATCTTTTTTACGTGTGTCACGAATTGAAGAACAAAAAATATCAGTTTACACGAAAATAGCTTACAACCCGATTTTCTTAGTAACACTCGTTTAATAATACTTAATGGTTTACTACTAACAAAACAATTGTAAAAAAAAGTCATTTATCTTCATTACATTTACGTAAACAAACATTTTAGCTACACAATAGATTAATTTAGCAAACATTCGATGACGGTTTCTTTTACAATTTTTTTATCTAATGTGTAAAGTTCAATGATAACACATATATTTATTTTACGAAATGCTTTATACTTTAATCATTAGAATATTCGTTTACATGTAAAATGGCTTTTCATGACTCACAAAAATTAATTACTATTCGGTTTTTCCTTCTTTAGATATTGGGTTGGTTTCAGAATCAGGTATTTTATCCACTATAGGTTTTACTTCTGCTTCAGCTGTAGTTTCAACTTTAGATGTGGTCGTTGATGGTATAAATACGGAGTTTTCATCCATTGGTTCCAGGGAATCAAATTCAATCGTAATATCGCTATCATCTAGCGAGAAGTCGCTTGAGAAACTAGTGTTGTTGCCTGCATTTTTATACAGGAATATCTGAAAAGTAGTATTAAATTAAAAATGTTGTCCAATTTAATTTTATTATTGAAAATTACTGTAAAATTGTGAGTATTATTAATGGCCGAACTGATGCCTATTATTTTAGCAGTAAAAATGTTAAATTTCAATGACTAAAATTTTATCTTATAAATTTGTTTCCATATGTTGAGATCTATGTGATATAGGCATGTAGGTTTTTAGTGAATCATCATCATCAAACAGCTTTACATCAATTCAGCATTGACTAAATTGGCTTTATTTTCATAAACATTAAGAACTACTGCAAAACAGACGACACCTCTAATAATATGCAATCTAGAAATACCCATAAATCCGATAAAAGACCGAAACAGAAGTAGCTATACAAATTCAAATGAGTAGGACGTTAACACAGTCTGTAATAAATTTGGCATTTTATTACTGAAGCGCTAGTCGAAAGAAAGAAAATAACAAAATTATTTATTCAGACATACACAGGACAGAATATGGTTTTAAACAGAAAAAGCAATTATATTATAAAGCCCTGTGCAATGCCAGAAAAGCCGACTATCTCAGCAAATTGCTGTAGTCAGAGTGACTACAGCGCTGGTAGTCGGTCCGTCTGTGTGTGTAGTAAATATTTGTGTGTGCTATATAGATACATATATGTATACATCCACAATAAATAAAATACTACTACTACTGTACTATTTTATAAGTCATGGTATTAAAGGTGTTTTAAATTATTAATGTACCTTGTATTCTAATGTTGTTTTGACATATGAATGGAAATGAAAATATACCCAATGGAAATATATGTTGTTTTTAAAAAAAATTGTTTTATATTCATTGATATTTTAAACCCAGTAAGAAAAATACTTTCACTACTTTATGACCAAGTTTTGCCGTTTTTCTTATCATTTTATGGCTTAATACTAATAACAGTTATGTAGGTAATTTGGCACTAGTAGTGCCAAATTAAAACAATAGACAAGATTGACACGTGTCAATGTTGCCTTCTTCTTTTGATGAGACGGCAACCAGCTGGATTAGCTATTTCTGTCAATGTCGAGTATTTAAAGTCTTCAATTCTAAAATCTTCAAGACTTAATCGTGATGAACTTAGTAATAAAAAAAATTATAGAAAACTTGGACAAGATGAAATGGAGACCGCCTTTCGAAAAACAAAAACGATCCTTGAATTTCGTCAACTACGATGCTCAGTTGTCAATCAGTACCGATTGACAGTTTTTATTGTAAAATTTTGAATAAAAATTTAACTAATTCTAAAACTAAAATAACCATGATGTGATGATGTTTATAACATGAATTTACAGCTATGAAAATTAACTAAAGAAAAAAATCTTACAATTTTATATTAGTAAGAGTAATATTTATCATATTGAGCCGAACAAAAGAACTGTTACGTATAAATAAATACGTATATAGTAACATAATTGAATATGCTTTGTATATTTATCCTGTACTATAGAAGTTAAACAATGAACGAACTAAAACAAACAGACCTTTAGTTGGTAAGCAAATAATCAAACAGATGTGTTGGTTTTACGTCATACATTATCTACAAAAGTAGTAGCGTTTACTTTAAACTTTGTAATTATACAATACTAGCTACGTGTCCCGACTTTGTTAACTGTTAAAAAAATCTATAAGCTAATCGCACAATGTAACTGTTTCTTTTATTTATTATTATCTAATACATAAAATTCTGGTGTCGCAGTGTTTGTTACCAAACTCCTCCGAAACGGTGCGACCGATTTTTATGAAATTTTGTGTGCATATCGGCCAACATTTATTTTTTTCATGCCCCTAATTGATATGGGCCCACCCCTAAATTATTTTTTTATGGCGAAACAACGTTAGCCAGTTCACCTAGTATGTTATATTAATCTAATTACATGTTTTCAACTGCTCCAGTTTCCATCTGATTTATTTCGTTGTGGGTTCCAAGACAGTTAAATTTTTCCTGGGACTTCCCCAGTGTCATAACTCGGTATTCGTGGATCACTGCTGTTGATCCTGGTGTAAAAGAGTTACAGTAGGGATAACCAGTGTTGTCAACTAATTAAAGTAAAGTTTTTAGAAACTCATTATATGTAATGGATGTGCGAATGTGTGAGTTTAAATTACAAAATATTACAGCAAATTAAATTCAATGAAACGTTGTTTCTTATATTAGTCTGAGACTATTTTCAAGTCATTCATATTATTATGTGTATATAAAAACTGTTTTGAAAGACAAATTAAATAGTCCTGGAAATGGTCTAGATGGGCGCCTTCGCACAAGCTTATGATTACAACACCTCTTAAAACTTGTTGATTATCACAAATATGGATCATCTATAGAAAAATGCACGAATTGAACAAAATACCATTAAAAGTAAGAAGTGTCAGTCACTTAGTTCTTTTAAAAATACCAAAAGTTGGATGAAATAAATAATATTTTGGAGTATAACAAAAATAAATATACGTAAAATAGCTTATTCTAATTATGAGTACAATAGACTCAAAGCCAAAGTCGAAAAGAAGGATAATAGTTTTGTCAGTCTATATACTAGTATATGTCTATGATCCACCGCACTGCCTTAACTACTGAACCGTTTTGAGTGAATGAGTTGTCAATGGATGCGTAATAATAGCCCGGGTGATAAAGGATATACGCATGTTATCCAAAGGTTTTACGTAGTCAGGTTTTGGTTTTGAAACTTTTTCTTGTGTATTTTATAAAAGTAAATGTTCAAAAACCAACTAGTCATTATTTTAACGTTTCCAAAGTGCCTTACAAGGCCTACTTAAATTAAAAGCTTTTTGATTTTGAGACGTAAGTCACGATATATTATGTTAATTAGGCAATACTTACAATATAGTTAAAGAAACCACCAAAGCCATCAATTGCCATCATCTTGGCCCGATCTCTTTTTTCTTCAGTTAAATCCGACATGATTGGCAGCATGAAGTTATCGATAGCTAAACTCATGGCGTCAATGAAACCGTTTGTTTCATCTTCAAATTGTCCATATTGTTCAGATGATTGGGAATCGTCTGATGGAACTTCTGAAGATTTTACTACATCTGCAGTTGGTGTAGGGTCTGCAGTTGCCGCTGTTACTGCACTTGTTGCAGTTGCTACTGGTACTGCATTTGTTGCAGTTGCTACTGTTACTGCACTTGTTGCAGTTGCTACTGGTACTGCATTTGTTGCCGTTGCATCTGGTCTTCCATGTGCCTGAAATAAAGCAAACAAAAATGATTATTTACCGTCCATCCAGGCCCAACTTGTAAATGAAGCAATACTACCCAAGAATCAGACAGTATTCTTGTTTTAGTCTTTTTTTTTTTAAATAGTTTTTGGACGTCTGATACACAACGCCATCTAGCTTTCAACTAAACAGATCTTTTGTACTATGATAGCTAGATTGACTGATAGAATACTTATATACTTTTTGTAAACACATACGTATTTATATATAGATAGATTTATACATAAAAAACTCCAAAACAAATATTGGCAGATCATACAATAATCTCAATCTCGAATCGTTGATTTCTGCAACATTCAAATGGTATTGAATGTAAATGAGTGAAACTAACTTAGAACATATTATGCTTATAGATTCCTTCATACTAATATTATAAATTCGAAGTAACATTAATCTGCATGTCTGTCCGTCTGTTTGTTACGCTTTCACAACTGAACCACTGCACCGGTTTCAATGAAATGAAACCGGCATGGAGATATTTTGCTTCTTGATGAACGTCATAAGCTACTCTTTACCTTGATAACCGACAAACATGCGGATGGAGCCGTGGGTTAAAGCTAGTATGCCATAAATGTTACACCCTTAGATAACTTTTTCTTAAGTAATATGGTTTAGAAACTTGGTGTTAAACTGAAATAGTGATAACGCAGATAGTGTCCAATTTCTGTGTGGGAAACTTTCATTTCTAAATACTAGTAATATAATTTTTACGTACCTTTTGGTAATTTGGAGTCAAGTGGTAACACAGGCGAATTTTTCAAGCCTACCTACAAAGCCTTTATTACTAATAGGCTCTCTAACGCCTACCTAACTTACTACTTGTGACCTGTTTAGTACATTACATACAGTATTCAGTAAATCAGCTAAGATTTTATACTTTTTTTTTTTGATAACCTACCTTACCTTAACAGTCTTTAATAATATTTTTTTCATATTACATTTAATAAAAATAAAAAACTTAATCTGAATTTACTGTTGACTTTATTTACACACTAAGACAATAAGTAAAAAAAAAGAGTGTTAATCATATGTTAGTTACGTTTACGCAAGCAAACTTTATTTTCTTTTTAATTAATTTAAAAAAAGCTAAAGTATTACCACATCACACAGTTATTTAGTAAACACGATTTGGCAATTCTCTAAATGCATTGTAAATAGCAAACGAAACAACAGTTAAAATACTCACAAAGTAAAACGCAGAAATAAAAAGCAAAATGCTAAGGAACGACATCTTTAATGAGAACTAGAATTAGAGCAAAAACACGTCAATATTTATATTGGATGCAGTTTATTTATTGTCTCAGGTGAATCAGCATTGTCACGTCCGAAATTGATAAAACTGTAATACGTAAAAACATTAGTATGGTCATTATGTGTAATATGGTAATAGCGGAGTGATAAGGCTTATAATAAATTTATCTCAAGTACAGTAAAAGACTTAGCTGAATGCTTATTAGCTGAAACAATAATGTCTTACTGTTTGTAGGAAAACCATTAGACAGATTATTTTCTCTACTATTAAATTTACTTCACGTACCTACAGTTTACAGGTACACGCTTTGAGAAATGTTGGAGAACAAAATATAACTATTATTGTTTTTACTGTTGGTAAATATTTGTATAATTAATGTCAGTGTATTTTGTGTACCATAACCACAAAACTAATAAATATCTCTCTATATCTCTATTCCACCAGTTTTATACCATAATCAGATAGTTAAATTACGTAGTTTGATACATGTAAACAACACGACGTGTTTACATGAATCATTTTCGAACCTGCGTGCTAATTTAAAAGTTCAAGAGGCCTTATATGCTTATGAAACTAGTTGACCCACGCTACTTCGTTTGCGTCTCCCATTGCCCGTAGCGTGATAATTTCCCCCGTTTTTGAAACATTTTTCATTGGTACTCCGCTCCAATTGGTCTTATCGTGATGATATATAGCCTAAAGCCTTGCTCGATAAATGTACTATCGAACAATAAGGTAATTTTTCAAATCGAACCAGCGGTTCCTGAGAGTAGCGCATTCAAACAAACAAACAAACAAACTCCTTAGTTTTATCTACACTAATATTATAAAGAGGAAAGATTTGTACCTATTTTTGTATGTTTGTATGTTTGTAATGAATAGGCTCAAAAAGTACTGGGCCGATTTAAAAATTTTTTTCACCAATAGAATGCTACATTCTTCCAATTTGACATAGGCTAAATTTCATTTTGAAAAAAATTAGGGATCCTTGGTAAAATTTGAACAATGTAACCGAAGGTGTAGAAAAATGAGTCTTAAAATGTCTTTCGTCGAATGCGCTGCCGAAACTATTAGCGATAGAACAAAATAATGTACAACAATATTGAAGAACATCATAATGTCTACAAAAAACTCCGCGGTAGCATATGTCCAACTATTGTAGTTATGTCACTACAACAACTTTTTTCATTTTAAACATTAATGAAAATGCTAACCAAATTCAAACCATGCTATTTATGTGTTTATATTAATCCTTATCCAAATAAATTATTTTATGGTCAAGACCATTTAACTACCTATAAAATAGTTTTTAAATTATTTAAATTGGACTTTCCATTCAAAAGATATTACGAATTAAAAAATTCAAACAGTAAACAAAACCGCCATAGCGCTCGATCCGCAAAAACGGTCCGCTGGGGCAGCTCTTACAAGACACTTCGCTGGTCATCTGGGACGAGTGCACCATGAGCCACAGGGCGCACGTGGAAGCCGTGGAGCGCACGCTGAGAGACATCCGAAGCTCAGACCGTATAATGGGGGGCGTGACGTTTGTTTTAGCTGGAGACTTTCGTCAAACATTACCAGTTATAACAAAAGGTACTCGAGCTGACGTTATTCGAGCTTGCCTTAAATCATCAACTTTATGGCAATCGATTGAAACTCTTAATCTGCGCACAAATATGAGAGCACATTTAAGTGACAATGACGATAATAATTTCTCACAAAAACTTCTAAAACTTGGAGACGGAAAATTACCGTCTCCGGTTGCAAACAGTCCCCAGGTATTGTTGGATAACGAATTGGGTCAAATCGTTCAGAGTCTAGAAATTCTTGTGGACACAATATATCCGGACATACAAAATCTTACGGAGAGAAATTTCAATTGGCTCTGTTCGAGAGCGATAGTATCCCCGCGAAATGAATCGGTTAATGAGATTAACAAAATTATTATGGAAAAAGTACCCGGTGAATTTAAATCTTACAAATCTATTGACACAGTATGCAACATCGAAGATACAGTGCACTATCTACAAGAATTTTTAAATTCCCTGAATCCTTCCAGCTTGCCGCCCCACGAACTACAATTAAAGGTAGGCACTCCCGTAATGCTGCTGAGGAACCTATGCCCTCCCAGCATGTGCAATGGCACGAGACTTCTGGTGAAGGAATTGCGGGAGAACGACATAGTAGCCACTATAATCACCGGGGCCGCGGCCGGACAGCTCGCCCACATACCGCGGATCCCCATGATTCCTACGGACTTGCCTATATCTTTTAAGAGGTTACAGTTTCCTCTAAAAACATAATTTGCCCTCACAATAAACAAGTCCCAGGGTCAAACATTTTCGATGGTTGGCATCGACCTAAGAAAAGAATGCTTTTCTCATGGACAACTATATGTTGCCCTTTCTCGAGTGGGATCTCCTGAAAATCAATATATTTTGTTGCCATCTACAAATACCACTGCCAACGTAGTTTACAGTGAAGCTTTAAGATAAAAACTGACAAATATAAAAGTAAAAAACGTAAATATTATATCTGTAAATAATGTAAAAGTAAACCTGTAAAATAAAAAATACTAAAAATGTAAATTATTAAGTAATAATAAGAATGAAAATGATTAATGACAAACCCTTTTTTAATAAAAAATAAAAAACAAAAAAAAAAAACACAAAAAAATATATAAAACCAAAATAAAAAGCACAAAACAACAAAACCAAACAAAAAAAAAATAATTTTGTACGGAAAATACTAAATAATAATAGGCAAGTTTCTATCGATACGAACAAAAATTTCTTTGAAATACCTAGATGTATAGGTAGATACATTTTTAGTTGAAAGTTGTCAACGTTTAATTTAGACTGTATATATTTTATTCGACTCTGCTTTTATTCTAATTACTTAAAAAAACATAGTAAAAATGTATGTAATATCCTATGTAAATATTACTTATTTAAGTGCCCGCCAATTAAACCATCAAAGAAATTGAACATAAATAGACTTACATACAAATATAACTGTGGGGTTTTTTTAATATATAATTAATAAATAATATTTTTTTAATAAATAAAAATATTTGTGAAAAACTGTTTTTATATCCAAATTTCCAAAAATAAATAATTGTCTACCCCGTGCGAAGCCGGGACGGGCTGCTAGTATATTAATATAGATAACTCTGCGTCATACTTTAATTGTTAAATCTCTCAAAATCTATGAACAAATCTAAAATATGAAAACTTCAGCTATGTTAAGTTTAATACACCATTATCCCATCTTTCATCATTATCATCATCAACAGCCGTTAACAGTCCACTGTTGGACATAAGCCTCTTCTTAGAAAGGAGGTTTTGGCCTAAACCACGCTAACCAGACGGGTATAGGGTTTTCAAGTTTTCCTTCTCTTTGCAGTTATGTTGTCCTGCGTAATCTTTCTTCTTCTTCTTTTAAGACACACACGGGATGAGTAGGGCCAAAGATTCATCATCAACCTTTAATACTCACTACTCGATATAGGCCTCTCCTTAGAAAGATTTTGGCCTGTTGTGACATATGGGAATGTATCTGTATATTTTCATCCTTTTTTTATTTCTTTTTCTTTCTCCCGTGTAAGAAAGAAATATGGACCCTGTGTCGTGGGGCACTTTACAAACATATACGAAATGGACACAAAGAACACCCAGACTCAGAACAACAATTTGTGAATCACACAAGGTGTTGTCCCATGTGGGATTTGAATCCTCAATACTTAGCGCTGTAATAAGCGGGGTGGCGAGCGCTTAAACCGGTAGAAAGAAAGAAAGAAAAATATTTAATATGGCAAAAAAAAAGAAAAAAAATGTGTTTTTTTGTTTTGTTACCCAGTTCTTTATGTTCAATAAAACGATTGTGGCGTAACGGAGCGTGGACGGGTGCGACTATTATGTTTAAATTAATGTTTATTTGCCCTATTATAAGTACAAAACATACAGTAATATTTCATTTAAATAAACATTAATTAACTCATACTTTGAACGATAATTGTTTGATACAAACGTGACTTCGTAACATGAACGTACTGAGTAGCAGCGTGCGAGATAGAGGCAACACGTGATTATGATAAATATACAAATTATACATCATTATTTGTCAGTTCTTTTGTTTTGTGTTCATTCTTTTGTGTTATTATTTTCAATTGAGAAAATGCATTACTTTGACATATGTTCAGTTCTTTAAGTTAAATATAGAACCCTTAGAATCAAGACTACAAAACTAAGAATTACTGGAATTATTTAGAGAAGATTTATATTAGACTGGGCCGTATCGGATCCTACACGGATTTGAAATGTTACATACAATTTGTGTACACAGTGCATGATCCGAGTCCTGTCCTAGCCCGTCTACTAAAGACCCTGGCCACGATTTGCTCCGGACACGGCCCGGTATACTATAAATTATCTCTTAAACTGACCGTGACTATCTACTCTATAACTCCATGGGGACATAGTCCCCACATTTATCGTCTGCATACTAAATGTCATGAAAATCGTTTTACAAACTACCAAGTTAAGTGCCTCTCTTGTCTCGGAGGTAACCGCATCGAACTCTCAGAACCCACGCCCTGTCTATCTGTTTATCTGTAATTTTGTGCTCATGAAACGTAATTAATTGTAAACCTTGATATTCTAAATAAATAGTGTGAAAATCTTCGTTCTTAAGTGGCTAATTATCTTCAAACTGAACCTCGTGGCCTAACCACCATCACCTCATGGCTCCTAAACCCCACTACGTGACAAACCGTTTCCAAGATTCAGATTAAAAATATGTAAAAGATTTGCTCGCTTAAAGCTGTCGGATAGATGAAAATGTCTAAAAGACGATACCTGTACGCCAAAAAGTTCTGCAGCGATTGGCTCAAATTTTGTTTCAATGCAGAACCCGCTTTAAAGATGGTTTTTATCGTTTTTATCTAGTTTTAGTGCCAATTTAAATTTGTGTCAGTCAGCAAAACGTGTTAGGAAAAATTTGGTTTCCTACAAATTTGCTAATATTCACAAATTGCATATTTTGTTCGAGTGTGTTTTTAGCCCAGTGGCACTCGGTGATATGAAATAATCACCGAGGGAATACAACGATGGTGCGGTCAGTACCTAGATGGGTGACCGAATTAATCGGAGGTCACGTTAAGCAGTAGGTCCCGCACTCGGCCAGCGAGGGGGTGTATGGCCTTAACCCTCTTCACTTCTGGGCTCGGGTCTCCTACCCGAGCCCAGAAGTGAAACGTACAATATAACGAGATAGTTTATGAAACGATTTTTAAAATAATTGTACCAATAGAATAT
The DNA here is from genome assembly GCA_905220595.1 of Spilosoma lubricipeda. NCBI lineage: Eukaryota > Metazoa > Arthropoda > Insecta > Lepidoptera > Erebidae > Spilosoma > Spilosoma lubricipeda. The sequence continues at coordinate 7,195,512 of HG992285.1, read as the reverse complement.
GAGTGTGGGCTAGGCTAGGCTGTATAACCCAAAAAATGTAAACACTGTTGTGGAAGTCGAATTTGCTTGAAAATGATTAAGGCCCAACGAAGTGGGAACGGGTCATCTCGTAGAACTTAATTAGTAAATTGCACAACAGTGTTTTAATTTAAGCTTCTGTTAAATAAACCTCATATTCAAGATTATTTTATACACTTCTGTGTTGGGGTCATGAATTGCAAGGTATACAAAATTTCGACGTGATGGGTTCAGTAGATTCGAAGAAAATTGGCTGCACAAATGGCCTCTGACGCGAGGGATCCTGTAAGGTAGTCTTTTTTTTATTTACATGTTCGAGACTATAAGATTTACTAATAAACTAAATTGAAAAAGTATGAAATAAAATAAATATTATGTAAACTTAAGACGGATTTGTACGTACGTACGTACTCCGAAAGTTTAAAGGACTTTAAAATCTTTTGTTGTTCATAAAAAAAACTAACGAATAAAGACCTAACATAATTTTACTTGATCATTATTTTTCATCTTCTTCTAAATTAGATTCAGAATAATCTGACTGTAACTTTATGTTACATAATATATTATATAATATTTTAAAAATATTTAAAAACATCCAAACTACAAAAAGAAAGCTCTCGGGATCTGAACCCGAGACCTCAAGCACAGCATTAGCATACGCTACCATTGCGATACCGAGGCAGTAATCTTACGTAATGGACGCTTTTTGTCGGCTAGGGTACCCCTCCGCAACGCCTCATAAGAAACTTCGGTCTAAAACTAAAAAACACGCTCACAAAATTCGGTTACAAACAAACAAACGTACAAGTGAAGGTAATAAAAGGGTGTTAAAAAACGTACGTACACACGTAATCTGAAAACATTTAAACATTACAATTTAATTAAACTTAATGATAAAACAAAATACTAGCCCTACACTAGCTACATTATTCATTACTGACATGCTCCGGTTAATAAACGTCGATAAACCACAAAAGTCTGAGCAAATCCCTTCATAAGGCATAAAATCGTCAGCAAACACTGAAGGAAGATATACAGGCATTTGTAGTTACGCAGTCCCTGATAGCACACGTACAGTTTATTAAATTAAACCCTCTTAATATTTAAGCTGGTTCCCTATTTATTTAGGACAACTTGTTACGGTATCTGCCGTTATAATGTAGGGAGTGCTGTGATTATGTGAAAGAACTTGATTAAATAGGAACACTCTTTACAGCGATTCTTGGATAAAACAATTACTAAAGGTATAACATGAATTTACCTTTAGGCTGATTTCATTTGTTTTCTTTAATATATGGAATACTGATATCAAAGCAGAGTAGATTGTTGCAAAAATTGTTTTCTTTGTGGGTACAATCATATGTAATACAACTTCTTCTAATAGACTTAAAATTGAAGACACACGATTCATATTTCATGCTTTTAATTAGTCCCACAGTAAATAACAATATGAATATAAGTCATATTTCGTAACAAATTTAGCTTTGTATACACAAAAGCAAAAGCAATTTTCCTGTAAATATAAAAAATTCTCAGTACGATGTGTTTCCACACGCAATATTCATTTAAAAAGGGGTATTTATTAAGGAATTTCATTATGTACTTATTATATTTCGGTTGGACACTCTCCTGCTTGCCAAAGTTGAGTATACCTGTAGTATTTTATAATTAAAAATAAAATACTTTAAATTTACTTACATGCTGTGCTATCACATATTTCAGCTAAACCAACTCATGGCAATATCAAAGATATAAATATGAGAGACTAATAAAACTGATTGACGGCTTTACGAGCTCTCCGAGGAACAGGGGCAAAGACCTCAACTTTCAAACTTCGGGCTTATAACTATTTCTATAATCGGAAAGACAAACAAATACTTATTGACCTGATCCGGAGATAACGATATTAGTTTATATGCCAACTGATGAACGACAAAAAATCACCACACAAATCAAGTAAAAGGCTATTTCCAGATACCTTTTTTAATTTTGCAGACATGTTAGCAAATACTTATCTTTATAAAAAAACTGGCCCTGGCTTATTCATTAATTCCTCAACACATAGCCTAAACCTATTGGGACTGTGGCTAGAAACTTGAAATTTTGGGAGCAGATACTTTTAATATGTACTATAAACACTCGCTAAAAAGTAAAGTGCTTTTATTATATTCGAAAACAAGATTCAGCCACTAGTAGCTAATATCTATTATACATAAAATGGTTAAAATGTTCAAGACATTAAATTTTCGACATCATAATTTCAAATAACAGTCAACTCAATAGATTGGATAACATATTCCAAGACAAAGGATTTATAGTAATTCCGTTAAGATAAGTCGAGGATAAAATATAAAATTTCGCTAGGTTCTTTCAAGAAAATTGAATATTCATGCAGGAAGATGGGATGCCATCTATCGAGTCGACGCTTCTTCGGCTATTATACTATGCCTGTGTCTCATATTCTTATAAATAAGTATATTTTCGTTATTCATACCTCGAGTTTATAAATAAATTACACAAATTTTATAGCATTGTCCTGTTCAACATTAAATATGAAAATTATATTGCTTTTAATACCCATAAATGGCTACGATTTTTTTTTAAATTTATACTTGGATTCGAGCTAATTTCTTTTTTGAATCTACTTCTACTAACTGTTTTTATGACTATTACACATGCATATAGTTTTTTGTTCTATCTTTGTTATTTGTTTAAAGTATGCCCTTGACCACAAGGACTTAATCCGTTTGAAATGATGGAAAATATAGATATTCTGACCATTTCAATTATTGTATCGTGAATAAGTTTCAGTGTAAAACAAAAAATTACTGCTACTAGTAACACGCCTTCAACGAAAGGTATTAAAAACGTTTGAGAAATATTTTTTATTTCGTTACTGTGATATTATATGTATAAGGCAAGTTGTTTTTTATATAGTTAAACACAGATTAACATAGATCAATTGATAGACGCTTCCAATCTACATATATATCTTAGTCCCCTCTACGGCATACTACCCGGTCCTCTATCTTATTTATATCAACAAGTAAAACCAAATTTAAATTAAACGTAAATTTATATCTCTATCTAGAAACTTCGATTAACAACGTAGTTATATATAGAATACTTTTCAATCCCCATTAAACGAATTTCTATAACAAAGAAGTCTATATTCTAACACAAAGTGAACATAAAGTTTATAGCAGCGCTTAAATCTCGAGTACATTGTAACTTATCAGATCATAGTGAGCGCATGCATCGTCGCATCACGGTGCATCTCGATGCAAACAAGTCATAGTACCTTGAACACAGGTGTGTTTACATTTCATTAGATCACGCTTCAAGATTTGTATACATTGTATTTACTGACAACTTGACTCTATGAAGCGCTCCTCAAATTTTTCACTGTAATATTTTTTAGATTACTTGGACAAGAAACTTACAGGTGTTTTTAAATAACCTATCAAGGTTTATGGGCGCGGGTTAATCGGTAGCACATAGTTCTCAATCAGACTGTATCTTTATATTGTCTTCTTGTTGCTTATCTTTCTTTTTCATTACATTTTGTAGGCTTTAAGCTTGACCTCTTCTAGTTGCTATTATAAGTATACTTTCAAGTTATATATTTTCAAGGTATTAGACCCACGCTGATTTCAGCAGGAGTGGGTCTGCTTGACCGGTGCGGAACTAACCCCTAACAAAAGACTAAACAAAAATAACAGCATTCATGCTGTTGTGTTTCCCTGGCGAGTACGAGTCCGGAGGCCCAATGATGCAGAAGCATATAAATAGACCGTTTTAGTATGGGTCACGATACTGCATTGTTGCATTGTCTGCATTCGCAATGATTATGGACACCACTACTCTTGAATTCAGTTCATACTTTCTGTCAGGCAGAGTAGTCATTTGGCAGGCTCATATTTAAAAAAATAAGTTTGTACTACTTATGTGTAGACCTAGTTCTTTAATTATTCTTTAATTAGTTCTTTATGAAAGTATCATAACATCAATTGTTGCCACCATTAAACTCCCTGCCCTCGCCCCTTGGCAAGAAAGAAAAGATGAGCATTCAATTTTATTCTCTTCAAAAACATAGAAATATGATGAAAATTATAGAAATGTAGGTATGTGATATTAACAATCGTTACCGTTATCAAAAGTTCCTAAGCGTAAACAAATGTAATGAACCCACTTTGAAGTGAAACCTTATACACAAATAAAATAGAACTTATGTTTTGACAATTTATTTTAGCTATCCGAAATAACAATTTGTTTTGTTACATATTTTTCTTTACATATTTTATTTTTGTTGTTGGAAATTTAGTGGAATATGTGACGCCACTTTCCATGGTTAATATTTCTTTAGTCTAATTTTCTAATTGGTGATGATTCTTTCAACAGTTAAGACAAAAAAAAAATACAAATAAAAATTAGACTCTTTTTTAAAACACTAAATACGGTAGAGTTTCAATAACTTCGAAATTATGAAAAACAAAATGTTACATAACTAACTCATAAGGCTTGGGGGAGGTGTATGTCTAGCGGACCTCTTTCGAATGAAATGATGACGATGAAAACTAACACTTTTAATAAAAATTGCACAACAATATTATTTTTTTCATCTAAAGCATGGTTTTGCAAAAATTGTCCCAAAGAGTGACAAATGTACTATAAATTACAATTTTAACACTACTCGCAGTTTTATTTACTTTACAAATAACAACAACATCGTAACTTTGCTTCCTATATTAAAATGGTTATGAAACACTGGACCCAACTGAACTCAAAACTGGGACGGTTATTGAAAAACTGCTATTATTTCAAAGTGAAACTTTTTACTTTTGTGCGATATATATTTTCATTCCCTTTGTGATAAATGCCATACTTGTGCTAAAATATTTTTAAAATATTGTATTTATTATTCACTGAATTGAGGTGACAACTGAATTAATTAAGAATTATTTTGTTGTATAAAAACTCTAACATTTGTTAGATTTACAATTTTAATCTGACGTACCAAAGAGAGTTACAGTCGTTATTATTGTGTATCTATTCACTTTCGACTAAGATTTGCCTTTCAAAATGCTTTAGCCTATTTGTTTTCTATCGGTCGCCATATACGACAAATCAATTTGCAGAAATACGACAACCCAAAACATACTACAAAATTATTGTCTTCAACCAAATACCTTCTTAGAATAATTTCATCAAATACTTTCAAAATTCCCTATAAATCACACCGCTCAACTCTATGTAGTTCGATTCTTTTAACGCTTTATTTGTTCTAGAGACAATCGTACAAAGCGATGCAACAAGAGCACTTGAGTCTCTCTCCGCAGAGAACACTTAACATCCGTACATGCACAATCATATACCGCGAAATACTCTAAATATTTAAAGTTGAAATCGTTGAATAGAGTTTTAAGTTTCTAGCTTATAAACCGGTGACATTATTTACGTATAAGGACTTGGGTAAGAAAATAACATGAAATACTTTTGTCACTGATCCCTTGAATATAAAAAAATCAATCTATTAAGTTAATGTAAAATGTAATTATTTTTCTAAAAAGATACTTATGCTAATTTTATCCGTAATTTTTGTCCAGTTTGATCTTTCGGGATTTGTGCCGGAGAATCGTAACATTTTAAATGGATGTATTTCACATAAAAAATTACTATGTAGCATAGTAGCATACAGCATATAGCATATAGCATACAGCCTTTGATTTTTACTGAGGGAGGGTCACTTAGGATTACCTACAACACCAGTGGCTAAATAGAAGGTCTCTAATGTTGACATTGTAAAAAACACCATAAATGTACTCTATTTATGTGGAATAAATCATTTTATTTCATTTCATTTCAAGGTTAGTCCAAGTTAAGTTCTACAGAAACATGTTGACTTAGATATTAGGTAGTGTACCAGTCGATCAACTTTCAAGATTAGAGTACGCAATCACTATCGAGATTTGTTGACGGAGTCATCGCGATAATTTATCTGTCCATTTATCATTGTTTATGTATGCAAATATGTATGTATGTATTTTTCCCATTTTTAAATAAATAACAAATATGTATGTATATGAGGAATGTATTTATAATACTTATGTTAAAATAAAAACAGCTTCACGAAAACTGAACAATAATTCATTCTCACTTTTTTCAATAATACACCTGCTACACACAGTTCTGCACCACCCAAAGGTCGACTGGAAGATAATGCCTAGGGCATTAAATCCGCCTTATGCAAAAATTGCAGGAAGAATAAATAAATAAATAAATCGATGTATGAAAGAAAAGTTTAGGAGCTATAAAATTAAGTAAAATCCTCAACAACCAATTTCGGAGATCCTATACGTCTGCATTCATGTTCATCACAATTTCTATAGTTCATCATTCAAATCTTGAATCTTGAATCTCAAAATCTTGAAGTACCCATACCTAAAATGTGCAATTTGAGTTTTAGAAAACCCTATTTGTCGTGGTGGCCGCATAGAGAGAAGCGCTCAGTGCAAATATTTGTATGCATTAAAATATTTGCATTTGTCTGAGTATTGTATTTGTATTCTGTGTAATATGTAAAATTACAGTTATTCCAAAAAGTGTACAATAGTAAAACATAGTAGTAACGTTTACTCAATATTTCTGAATATAATTCTCTAACATAGAAATGCAATTTCTACGAACAGGTTTGAAATATTAAGAAGTGATAGGTGGAAGCAGTAACCTTAACTCTGGAATAACTTTTATAAAAGAAACATCATCAATCTATGCACTACTTTTGAAAATTCAGTTTTTACCAGAAAAAATAAAATACCAAGAATCATAAAGTTTTCTAGTTTTGTCGGTTCTCTAAAATATACCAGTCATCTAAGAACTTCCACGTTTTACTTTAATCTTGCAGATATGTCTTAGAAAAAATAAATGTTTAACCGCTAACAAAGGTTCAAACATAGGATCAAGTAAAAAATACTCTTATATTCAAAGCTTTTCTATAACAGAAGTTCTTAGAACGGTGTTTGTTTTCAATCCGAAAAACGAACTAAAGCTCTAATTCCCATAATTCTAAACATACCAAACCTGCTTATCTCTTTACAGGGAGATTTTCACACTGATTTTCCTTTTCGGAACATATTTCACTTGAAAATAAGTTTCAATACAAGCAAGAATATAAACGCAGAGGATTAGTCATGTCACGCAGCAGCTTATTCACTCTACGGCCACGCCTTATCGAATATTGAATTTGAATGTATACACTTTATTTATTACCTCTCCGAACAAAAAGATGAATTACAATTCACGAGAGAACAAATTCGTGCGTGGCAATTTGGTTCAAAAATGTATGTTTTCAAGTCGCGTTGGAGAAAAGTGATAAATTATCTCTAAGTTGAGTAAAAATTAATATTTTATTTTTCTTCAGTGGTTAAATTTGTGGGTGGAATGGGATGGCAGTGTTGCGGTTTGCTTTCAAACAGACCGTCATTTATTTGTGACTGAAATTTTACAAAATTTACACCTGGCTAAACAGTTAAAATTTAATGCATCGCCGAGTTTCAAAGCACGGGTAAAATATATCAAACCTAACAACTGCGTTAATAATTAAGTTAAGGTGTATGGCCATCGAAGTGGGGAATACATTTTGCATCGCTTCATCATGTTATACTTCTTAAATACTGTTAAGGTACTTAATATATTATTTCTCATTATTTTTGTTTGTTTAATTGATTTCATAATTCTGTTTTTTAAAGACTACTTTCTTCTTAGGAATATACATCCTATATTGCGGAGGACTTTACAAACAAACATAAAACGGACACAAAGAACACCCAGACTCAAAACAATAGTTTGTATAATACAAAGTGTTGTCCCATGTGGGATTTGAACCCACAACAATTTTATTAGCGCAGTAGAAAGTGGCGTAGTGACCGCTTTAACCACTAGGCCAACAATGCAGTCGCAGTGCAATTAGAATAGCATACACATAAGAAAAGATAAAAAATAGCATTAATTTGCCTGTTATTTTATGACAACTTTATAACAAATTATCATTAATTAGAAAATTTATCTTCTGAAATAAAAAAAAAATAGAATTTGCCACTAAATAATCGGATAACGCAATTTATTTATTCAATAACTAGTTGTTGCTCCGCCCGCGTGTATGTCGGTTATCGCGGCAAATAGTTTTATATGTGCTATTCTGATGTATAAGCTATATTACTGTAAATCCAAATCCGTTCAGTAGTTATTGCCTGAAAGTGTAACAAACATCCATCCATCCAGCCATCCATCCATACTTACAAACTTTAGCGTTTATAATATCAGAAGGATTACTAAATTATCATGAAAATAGGCGTATTTTTAACTATTTTATATCTCTAAAGAAACAAACATGAAAATCAGTATATCTATACTAATATATAAATCTGAAGAGTTTGTTTGTTTGTTTGAACACGCTAATCTCAGGAACCGCTGGTCCGATTTGAAAAATTCTTTTGGTGTTGGATAGTCCATTTATCGAGGAAGGCTATAGGGTATATATCATCATGCTACTACTAATAGGAGCGGAGCAACAATGAAGAATGTTTCAAAAACGGGGGAAATTTTCACGCGACGGGCAATATATGGCGCAAACGAGGTTGCGTGGGTCGGCTATAGTATAGTAGTAATATAGTAGCTGTCTTGGATTTTTTGGTAACGAGATATGCGAGTATTATTAGTGTCAAGCCTTTCGTTTTAATGACGCGTAAGTGTTTAATGTGCGTCTCTCAAGGGTCATTGTAACCTGACATTAGCACACAACTGTTTTAATTTTTAAAAGCAGAAGGTAAAGAAAAACATTTGTGTATTGTTAAAACACGAAATGCTTTCAGCAATAAAATAGCCCATTATTTTTACTTTGATTTGTAAAATAAATTTAATAATAACTATATTTAACTGGTGCTATGAATACCAATATTCTATACACTACAAATATGACATACGTTGAACTAAAACGAATATAATATATACAAATAAATGAAATTGAAGTGTCTATGAAAGTATGTACAGTACCTACAACATAAAGCAATTTTTTAAATTGTGTATGTCTATTTGATCCGGCTAATCTTTGGAACTACTTAACCGATTTTAACGGGATTTTTACTGATAGGTGGTAGGTAGGTAGGCTACTTTCTAGGATTACGTACCTCAAATGCTAAAACAGAACCCTTATAGGATCACTCTGTTTGTCAAGACCCCTTTTTTCAGGATCGCGTGGAGGAATCAAGCTGAAATTTATATCAAATCAAACTCCTAATCCCACACAATCAAAGATACAGTCGCTTATGCAGCAAATTTTCGACACTCACAAAGGAACCAAAACCTATAAGGTACTTCGCGTGAACTCAGAATTTTGAAATTTGGTACGAAGCAACGTCTTACAACCCTCAGTGCGTGAGTCTGACTGGCACTTAACCGGTTTTTTTTCAACAGCTTCAACAGTTGTTGTTGCAACAAAGGTGGTAGAGCCACGCTGATTTCAGCACGAACAGGCCGGCTCGACCTGAGCGGTACTACCCTCGCACAGAAGATCAACGTAAAATGACAGCGTCCGTGTTTTCGTGTTTCAGTGGTGAATGCGAGACCAGAGGCCCAAAGAAGCAGAAGCATCACTAGCCCTCCATGGTTTGGGTCGCCAATGTCTGCATTCGTAATGAGTATGGTGACCACCACTCATGGATTCTGCTTATGCTTTCCATGAGTCAGAGTATAGTCATTTTGGCAGGCTATACAAGAAAAAAAATAAAAATAAAAAATCGCCATTCTATTTTTTAATGTCACATAATGTGATAAGATGAACGATGGGTTTTGATTTTCCCCGAATTTAATGAATCTTCATCAGCCAAAAAACGTCCTCTACTAGAAATAAGTCTCCTCCAAAGTTCTCCACAAGAAATTAATGTATGAATCATGAATTGCATGATCTGCAAATATTATTTTCAAAGATTGAGTGTTTTCTTATAAATAAATAAATAAATATTTCGGACATAACAAAACTCAATAGATTCGGAGAAATGGTCCGGGTGCGACTGCCGATAGGTCTCGGGTTCGAATCTCGGGTCGGGCCAAAAAGTGTTATTGAGTTTGTGTGATTGTAGAAATATTTATTAACAGCTCGGAGTTTGGAGTTGGGGTCTAAACCACCGTGCCTCGGAGAGCACGTAAAGCAATCGAACCTGCGCCTGATCTCTCCCCGGTCGTGTCGGTTAACCGTCCCATCAAATTATGAGAGAGTGGGAACAGAGAGTGCACCTGTGTTTGCGCACACACTTGTGTACTATAATATATTATGAGTAGTTGGCTGGTCTCCGTTGAGACTGGCCGTCGTAGACGTAACCAGCTAGGAGAAAATTATAAATTCTATCAAAAGTTTAACGTAGTCGGGTTATAACATTTATTAACCTTTTTCTTGTTACTCTCAATCTAAAACCACATATAAAATAAATTTTATATTTAATCTGTTTAGAAAACTCTCCACCTTAGATGAATGGATTAGATAAATCAACAAAATTAATCATAACACTTATACGGCTTAGTTAAAAAGTAATTAACAACAGTCAACAACAACAACTTGAATGTTTAATGTTTGATATTACCTTAACAAAATGAAGTATGTACCTATTAATATGTTTTTTACAGCGCGGATGACACAATGCTTAAAGTAGCATCCTCGCCGCTTCTTAATCCGCTGAGTACAGCGAGTTCTATGCAGACATGAGACACCACTTTGTGTGATCTACAAACTATTGTTCTTAGTCTGGGTTTTCCTTGTATTTGTTTTATTTATGTTTGTATTGATACAAGATATATTTGACTGCATGGTTGGCCTAGTAGAACGATCGATGGTCCGGATGTGTTAACAATAACGACAACAGTAGTTCCCGGATCCCTCCCGTCTCAGACGCAGAGTAGCACAACGTGTGGTTTTAGTCGGTTCGATTCCGACACACCGCCCCGCCACAAATCCCGGTGGGAGTCACCCTCGAGGCTCGAGGGGAATTAACACTACAAAAAAGTAGAACGATCAACACGCCGCTTTCTCCAGCACTGTGTGTACGTTCTAAAGTGCCCCGCAACACAGAATATTTATTCCTAGTGCAGGAGTTTCTTTAAAAAAAAAAGAACAGCGTATAGTTTCGGGTATATGTAATTGTATTTTACATATAATTATATAACCAATTTTTTCTTCCCTCGTCTCTTACCATTGTCATTTACGAAATAAGTAGATTACTGCGACATTTTTTCTTCGTATTTTCGTACATATAAGACTATTACTGTTCAAGTGTTATGTTAGCAGTAAGACGTGCCTCAGAGTATATTAACACTGAAACGACTGGATACCCATAATTTAATATTACTTAAGCCTTTATGGAGGTAGTAAAACGCTACATTGAAACGAATACAGATTAGCCTTTAATGAATCGTGGACCGAAAATTAAGCAGTCTTTTTATGTTTTATTGCTTCATTATTGTTTTTCATTGTCGTTGGTGCCTTTGATGCTTTACTTAACCGTCAAAAGCTTAAAGCAAAAAAAATACACAGTTATAACCGGCCTTTAATTATTAATTATTTGTTTCAAAGGGCCTAATTATAAAAAAGTTCACACATTACATGTAGAATGTTATCTTTCTTTTTGCTTAAAAGTTGTTAGAACTTTGACTATTCATTTATTTACTTATATAAAGTACTACCACATTATACTAACTAACTAACTAGCTCTTAACCGCGGCTCCGCCCGCGTGTATTTCGGTTATCGCGGAAAATAGTAGCCTATGTCCTTTCTCGGGCTATGCTATCTGTTTACCAAAGACAGATAGACAGAGTTACTTTCGCATTTATAATATAAGTAAGGATTATAATAACATGTGGCATGTGGGAACAGCGATCTACATAAAATATTTACTATTTTTACTTCTACAATTTTATATATAGTTTACAATTGCACACTGAAAAAAAACTGTAAACCTCCTTCTGGGGTCAGTCTAGTGAAAATATTTACGTTCTTTCTATGAATTTGAGATTCTAGTTCATCTTGCTCATTCTGTTTACTGTTATACATATGATACCATTATGATTCATAACATATTTCTACATTATAGCAGCCTTTAAATATCTAACCTGAAAATTCTCCTTAGAAAGGAGGCTTTGGTAGAATATACCGCGGTGGCCAAAAAGTAGGTATAGGGTTTGTGTGTTGTTCTGCGTTGTTTGTTCTCTTAACTCGCTCCCACAACACTCACGAGAAGGGTGATGATAATCCACATTTTTAATCCGTTACCACACTGACGTAATTGTAATGTATTGCACGTACGTAATATAACATATTTTCGGTTTCAATGTATTGTATTCTTTGCAGGATTATTCGACACAGACGGTGTCCGGGTGCCCGGTACAGAATGTGACTTCCAGTTCAGTCGATCCGGTAACCGGCCGACGCACGGCCGGTTCTACAGCCCGAGGTATCCGTCCATCTATCCGAACAACGTGCGCTGTTCTTATTACTTTCATGCCAGGTAAGTTTTATAGCTTCACAAACGACCTCGTAATTAAATTAGATTAGTTTTGTGTAAATCATTACTATAAATAAACGTCAGTATTAGCATTATATTTGTAAATTTAGGCACACTGGAGATGGTCAAATGTTGTACTTTTGTATAAGTAGTAAAATAAATACATTTAAATAACTACACACGCAATATATAATATATACGTCGTAACATAAACTTTCTTTCTCATCTTTTCTATGAGCAACGCCTATATGTGGACAGAGCAAAGGCGTTATAACAAGAAAGGTGAAGCTAAACAATTTTCGTAGTTTCTACGCTTCTCTACTAGCACTGATCATTCCTTCACAGTTTTGTCTTTCACATAACATTATCATAGAAAAAAAGGTCCTCCTTAGAAAAGGGGATATTTGGCTTCTATTTAACCGTAGTGATGCCTACATCAGTTGAAGCACAGATGTCTTCTCCCAAAGTATAGGACTCTTTTCAAAATGATTCGTTGCATATTTCTTAAATATGAAATCCTATACACCATTATAGTACTGATAGTGCTAGGTACATAGTGTACTTTACAAAAAAGGATCCAGTCATGTATTGTTACTATCCTTTAAGAAAATTAATGTTATAGTTTATCCTAATATAGTTACTGAATTTTAAGTTATTTATTTATTTATTTACATTATCTATACAAATAAATAAAATTGGAGTGTCTGTTTGTAATATTAAAATAACCGCTTTTTACTTAATGCATATGTATGTATACACGATACATATACCAAAAATGAAGTTAAAAAAAATTTTGTCTGTCTGTCTGTCTGTCTGTCTGTCTGTTTGTTCCGGGTAATCTCTGGAACGGCTGGACGGATTTTGACGGGACTTTCACTGGCAGGTAGCTGATGATCCGGGGAGTAACTTAGGCTACTTTTTTTAGACTAACTTTGTCCCGCGGCGTTACTCGCGGTACAACAATAACCGCGGGTAACACCGCGGGGTTCAGCTAGTACATAATATAATCATGATTTTCACTTGTTTTGTCGTTTTATTCGTAGAGAGAATTTAAACACAGATTTTCCGAAAATTTCAACAAGTTTTAAACTTAGAATACAAATAAATAAAATTGGAGTGTCTGTTTGTAATATTAAAATAACCGCTTTTTACTTAATGCATATGTATGTATACACGATACATATACCAAAACTGAAGTTAAAAAAATTTTGTCTGTCTGTCTGTCTGTCTGTCTGTCTGTCTGTCTGTCTGTCTGTCTGTTTGTTCCGGGTAATCTCTGGAACGGCTGGACGGATTTTGACGGGACTTTCACTGGCAGGTAGCTGATGATCCGGGGAGTAACTTAGGCTACTTTTTTTAGACTAACTTTGTCCCGCGGCGTTACTCGCGGTACAACAATAACCGCGGGTAACACCGCGGGGTTCAGCTAGTATATAATATAATCATGATTTTCACTTGTTTTGTCGTTTTATTCGTAGAGAGAATTTAAACACAGATTTTCCGAAAATTTCAACAAGTTTCAAACTCAGACTAGGGTATGACTATTAGAGTTTTCTATTTACATCCAGGTCCTACAGGACACGTACCTTGTGTTATTATAGTGGTCACGTAGTAGTACAAAGTGTAATCCTCTCTCTTGGTCTGTTGCTGCGTACGTGCGCGGGTTACTAAATAAATGATAGTTTACAGTTTCATCTTAATAGAGGACAGCGATAGTGTTTTGTTATCTGATAAACGAACCTCCATGAGAGAAAATTTGTAATTCACAATTTATTCTGACGAGCTATTGCCAAAACTCCACTCGAATCTATGTCAGCTTTCTATTAATGAAAATCAGTATAGTGAATCGTAAATTAAATTGTTACTAGTATCTTTTTTTTATAAAATAATAACATTTTTATTTTCAGGCCAAAAGAGCGAGTGAAAATCCTTTTCGAAGAAGTATCTCTTCAAAAAGGAGACGTCAGGTGTGTATTGTTATTATATCAGTTGTTGGTGTAATAAAGATCAATTAACTTTATTATATCAACAACTTCTTTAAATATTTGAAGTAAATTTATAATTATAATTTATCAATTATTTTGATAACATTATGTTATAATTGTATATTCTAACACTTCCATTAATTTTATATTTGTTCGAAGGTTTAAAGGTAAATTAAAAATAGGCCGTATATTATAAATAGGTTAATTTTGAATTGCGTTTAATTTTATAGTGATACTGGTATAACTGGAATTGTCATTGTGTGCACTTTTGTACTATAATATACCTATGCAAAATATATACTGAACCCTGTTTTTGCATAATTTTATATTGTTTCTACATATCAACTTAAGCATTCCAAATAAGACATTCCAGCCGTATGAGAATAGCTTAAAACGCGTACAAAGTGTTCTCCTTGTGTAATAATATATCAAAAAGATGTTCTTCGTAACAAAAGCCAGGTTCACAATACAAATAAAAAGAATGAAAGATACATGCATCTGACAAAATTATTTTCAGATATTTTTAAGATGGTAAACATTTTGCTTTTTTACAATTTACGATAGGTATGTATTTTAATAACAGTAACTAAGTATCAAAAATATTTATTAGAAATTTGTATATACAAAACAAAAAATAGTGAAAATTTTAATTTTCATTATTTTTTGTTTCATAGGTGAATTCGTCAGGAGTTTTCTTAGTTATGTTTTTCATTTCAAAGATATGAGGTGCTATGGAAATAAACAAAAAAATTATGTTCACAAATATCCTCGTGTAAGATATTGTGTGTGTGCACAGCAGGCAGGCCCTTTGATTTTGTAGCGACTTGCCGCACGTGCGACGGCACAACGGCGCAATCAAGGTGACCGTTTCTAAGCGAATGTACTATAATCTGTACATCACAAAAATGTAATTTTAATTAAGATCGGTCCAGTTATTTAATAGTTATGGGGCTAAAGGAATAGGCTGAGAAGACCTTAAAGATCTTTGAGTGGGAAAGAATCAGCGAACGTTTACAAATACCGAAACACAAATAGACCCAAATGAGGTGTTTAAGTTTTATACATCCATAGTTTTTTGTCGGAGGTATTTAAAATGTTAATTAATTATCTCAGATTTGAAACACTAGAGATCCTTAAAGTAAGGTAGTTTGAAACTCCAATAATAATTATTAAATACGAGGATTTGGCCTAAGTTCTTAAAGCCGTGAACAATTTCTCTTTTCTTAATCACAAGATGCTCAAATATATTCACAAAATTAGAGCAAACATAAAATTCTGTCGCGCCACAGAACGACCCTTAAAAATACTCATCAAAGCGTATTATTTGTTGTAAAATTTATTAATAAAAATGAAATTGCACATAAAATATATTTCCTAAAGTCACCAGCAATATCCGAAGAGTATAATAAAACTGCTGAAGTATGCGTCATAATCGAATCTTCCATCAAAAATGTTGAATGTGATGATGGAAGTGCAACTTGCAAGTTAGTGCCACCATGTGACTTAATATATTTGAGATTTGATAGCAAGTTAAGTGTGTTAACGACTGTACGAAGCTTGTTCATGTTTTATAGTAACAGATAAAGATAATTTAATCTCTTCTCCATACAAGATATTAAAGTATAAAATAGAATTATTTTTGATGAAACTGATACAATTATAAATGTAGGTAAATAAATAGATTTTGTAACCTGCATGCATGATCGCAATTTTATTTTTTTAACCGACTTAAAAAAAAAGGAGGAGGTTCTCAATTGGACCGTATATATATTTTATGCACGTTCGGGGATAACTTCGTCGTTTATGAACCGATTTTGATGATTCTTCTTTATTGGAAAGGAGATATCTCAACGGTACCATAATAAGGACACTCTGAAGAAGGAAGGAAGGAAGGAAGGAACTCTGAACAAGGAAGATCTGATGATGACATCTAAGAGAAATCGAGTCGAACCTTGAAGTCGGTTTTATTTCTGTTATAATTTTACTTGTTTAATGACATCAATGCAAAATGCTCTTGACTTTAAATTACTGACATGTTGTTTTATTATTGACTATTTTTTATGACAATAAAATATTAAGGGTCTAGCTAATCTATATATATAGAAATGAATCGCCAAAATGTATGTACGAACATACCTTCCGATCCGCTGCACCAAATGCTTTTTTTATGTATTCTTTATTGTTAGGTCAGGGTTTGTGAAAATAAAAAATAACGGGAATGGTCAATGGCGGTACGAAGTTCGCCGGGTCAGCTAGTGAATTATAAAAAATAAGTGGAAAAATACTACTGCTGCTATGGCACCAAAGGCACTAATTATTAAAAATAAAAGTCAATTTCACTGGTAACATTAGCCATTATTACTACGAGCACTCGAAAACTCAAAACTCATCACTAGAGCTTTATACTGCACTGCCATAAACTTAATTTAGCTTTTTATCGTTTTCTTCTAGAATTTAACGAATCAAAAGAACTTGAGCTGAGGCACTTAAATTCTCATTATTGAAATTTAACAAAGCATTACATGAAAAGAGTTTATACTAAGGAAACCTCAACAATGTCAGTTCATGACGTACTTCATAGTAGCAATCACAGCTAGCAATATGCCATGAGATCTACGGTGAATTTTCAGTAAGCGAGGGATATGGACAATGTTGTGTTAATGCACAAAAGAATAAATTATGCAACGTCGACCACCGAGCGATTTCGGTTTTGGTTCTGGCTTGCTTCGCTCCACAGATTTAATTTTTATATGTATTTTGAGTTGTATTTGAATTATAAATTGTGTACTTTTGCTAATGATAAAATAAAAAGTCACTAATTAAACTTCTTCTTCAACAAAGTTGAAAATTTATGTTGCAGTCAAACCAATACAATTAAAAATATATATTAGATAAATATTAATTAATCGGTCTGCTGCCTTTCTTACCCTTTCGCAATCTTTATGATTTATACTCACACTTTGTTAACTGTATTCGTACTAGCTACATGAATAACACTAGGAATGTGTCCATCAAGCTTTAGGATGAAACCAAAATCAGGCAGAGTATAGTATTCCTATTTGCAGTTGAATCAGATAACACACCCAATAAATCGGACTTAATGTGAAATGCTGAATCCAACGATTCAATACATTCGCACCTCATAACATAGCAAGCGTTGAGTACAAAAGGGGTTTGCCGGTCAACCCTAAAGCGGATAGCAACAGAGCCACTATAATTAAATTATGGTTATAACGACCGTCCACCGCACCCATTAATGAGTTGAGCTCATAAACTATACTTGTTTAATTAGCTGGATAATGCATGAATGCGCCGCTTTAGGAGTTTCATAAAGCTACAGGTATTTTGCATATTATTTCGGTACAGTGGTTTTAGTGAGTTTTCGATGTCAGTTTGTTTAAATAAAAATAATTGTATTCGTTACCAAACAGGTATGTATTTATAAAATGTTCAGTTTAATGATACGATGGAACGTAATTTTATAACTTTAAAGTGTAAACCAAGTTTTCACACTGTATCTATTACAATTGCATCATTTGTCAGGCACGCACACCAGGTTATGTTTTGATAATGTCTAAGTCACGCAATCTCAAGTAGATCTGTTGTTGAAGAATTATTAAAGTCTATGCACATATATGCGTATTTTTGTATATAGTTATATTTACGAAATATGATTATGGCAGAGCGAGATTTCTGACCCAAGTATATTTTATATAAAAGAAGCCTTTCATATTTTTATCGTATAATTTGCCGTGGACCAAGTATTTTAAAACTTTTTGGTAGGAGGAGGCTTTTCTGAAGTTTATTTACGAGAAAGAATATATTACACGATACATTAACTGATTGTAAACAGATGTTTCTGAACCCTTAAATTTGGATATGAGTGAGATATAAAATCTTACACTAATTTTACTTACTAATTCTCAATATTTATTCTTAATTAAAAACGAGACAGTAAAGACGACAAATTTGGATATATTTATTAATTTCTTATAATTATGGTAAACACAAAGCATAAGTATAACAATCAGTGGTCTTTCCTTCCGACTGACGCAGGTTCTTTGCGGGCACGGTTGCTTCGAAAAGTATCGAAAAGCACTCGGTAGCCAGGAGAGAACTGAGTCCCGCCTGCCACCACTGCGACTGTAGTGAGGACTCGGCCCAGCACACGCTGGCGATTTGCCCCGCTTGTGCGTCGCAGCGCCGGGCCCTCATTGCAGTCATCGGAGGAGATCTCTCTCTACCGACCGTCATACACTCCATGGCCGGTAGCGACAGTAGTTTTACCGCGGTCGCAGCCTTCTGCGAAGACGTAATTTGCAGACTATTCACTCGGACCCGATGGCGTGCCTACCAGCGCCTTATGCCGTCCTGAGTATGACCGCGGATAGACGGGACGGGTTTTCCCCTCCATCCGCCATCCACGAGGGGGCGACGTTATGCGTGTGCCGTACGTCGCCTAATTAGATATTTACCAGCAGACGGTGCCCGCTTCAGTGCGGGCAGGCCCTGGAAGGGGCCGGATGTGTTAAAAACAGCAGTTCCCGGATCCCTCCCGTTTCAGGCGCAGAGTGGCTCACCTTGAGGTTTTAGTCGGTTCGATTTCGACACACCGCTCCGCTGCAACACCCGGCGGGGTGACGGCCCGAGGGGGTTACCTGAGGTCACTGACTTTTCCAATAACGATTGACATAGGTGTTAATGACAAACGGGACCGACGGCTTAACGTGCTCTCCGAGGTACGAGCGGAAAACACCGCTCTATTCTATAGTCTATGCTGCTGTTCAGAATTTCTTGTGAGAAAAACCAAACAGCAATCCGACCCCGGAATCGAACTCGAGACCTCTTGATCGGCCGTCGCTTACGCTAGCCGCTAGACCAACAAGGCAATAAATAATATAAAAATAAATGGATTCTCACAAATATATAATATATTAATAATGTCAAAAATAAAATAAAACTTTAGAGGTGGGTCACCCTTATCATTTAGAAAATGAAAAATAGATGTTGGGCGATTCTCAGACCTATCAGATATGCACACAAAATTTCATAACAATCGGTCCAGCCGTTTCGGGGGAGTTTGATAACAAACAACGCGACACTTTTACGTGACTTTTTACACGCGAGAATTTTATAAATTAGACTAGCTGACCCACGCAACCTCGTTTGCGTCTCCTATTGCCCGTAGCGTGATAATTTTACCCCGTTTTTGAAACATTCTCCATTGGTGCTCCGCCCTTTCTCTGTACTATCTAACACCAGATGAATTTTTCAAATCACGGCAGCGGTTCCTAAGATTAGCGCGTTCAAACAATCAAACAAACTCTTCAGCTTTAAATGTTAGTATAGATAATATTTTGTTTTTACGTGACCATAGTTTTTTTACAGCTTCTTAGTGCACGTATGCATTATTTATTTATTAGTGATAATTTCATTCGATCAAGTTTAAAAATATATTATTTCATTGGTTAAAATTTCGTACACGGTTTTCGAATATACTCGTATTACAGAACAGTGTTGCCCATCTTACGTATAGGTAGAATAGTCGTTGGTAGCGTAACCCGTGCACATTAAAAGCGAAATTGCTCAACTAATCCATTTACATAGAGGACGTAAACGAATTTAGTGCAAAACTAGGTAAGGCCCTGTCGGTTTACAAGGTCTTCAAGGTTTTCTACACATGTATACTTATACATACCCAGTTGTCTCTTGTGCATTTATTTAGGGATAGAAATTTTATATTGACACTAAAACACTATTTTGCTTGTGTAAAACATTATGATAATGATTTTATTAAAACCTTCGTCAGTCAATTTATCGAAAACTTATTTGGACAACGACTTTACAGAAAAGGTAGGTAGGTAATTACTGTTTTGTTTTCTGTTATTTTACTAATTCGTGCAATTGTTGTAATTTAATCTGCAATTCCTATAATTCGTTAATCTAAAGCGGGAACCGTCACATTAATTTAAACAAAGTACACCGTTATTATTAATTTGTAAATTGAATTACCTACTTGTATGAATTCATTTACTTTGTAGTAAATCGTATTGGGTCGGAAGTTTAATAAATATCCAATTATGTCGTCGTTTCCAGTACTGTTTACATTGCATTAACGTAACGACATACTTCCATACCTAAAGCGTTCGACAACATCGCAAAATTGCTTATTTACTTTTGCCTCATTAATCTTTATGGAATCACATTTAAAAAAGGATGAAATGGTACTGTATTCATCCATTCTATACTTGAGTACATCTTTACAAATATTTTATGAGCTCATAGAGAGTAAATGTGAAACTAGACATGTAGTTTTCATAATTTTTATCTTTTTATTTTTTTATATGCCAAAATGACTCTACTCCGTCTGACGAAAAGCATGAGCAAAATCCAAGAGTGATGGCCCCCATACTCATCACACTAATATATTAAAGCAAAAGTTTGTGAGTGTGTATGTTTGTTACTTCTTCACGCAAAAACTACTGAACGGATTTGGATGTGACTTTACAGTAACATAGCTTATACATCAAAATAACACATAGGCTACTATTTGCCGCGATAACCTGAGGAGGCGGAGCTGCGGGCAACTACTAGTTGATAATAAAACAATGCAGCATGTGACCAACGCTATGGCTCACCAACGACACAAGTCAATTCAAATGCTGTCCTTTTAGGTTGATCTTCTGTGCAAGGGTAGTGCCGCCCCGGCCGAGCACATGTTTTGTAATGTTGTAATTATGATTTCATAAATTTTAAAATTACTAGGTAAGTATCTGTGATGAGCTTGGTTAACTTCTGGTTGTAATTATATAAGTACTCTTCAGTGTCCTTTGCTCAAACATAAATGTCTATCAATGTTGTGTAAATGCGTTTGTGTGTAGATCTTTTTTAATAAAATATGAGATGTTGCAGAATGTTATCCAGCTAGGTGTATTTTTAGGTAAGATAAGTAAGTAACTAACTCTCATGTTAATAGAGTTTAATAAGCCGTCATTCTTTCTTAGTAAAAAAACTTACTTTAAAGTGTGCAAGAATAAAGGGAATATATATTTGTTTTTTTTTTACTTTACGCTCGGAATGCTTTTCGCACCATACCCCCCATGGGGAGACGTAGGGCGTGTGTGAGACTCCCTGAGGATTGGTCTACCCACTAAACCCCGCGACGTCCTACCTCGGCAGTCAGCAGGAGCTCCAGGAACGCATCGGCTGCTTCTGGAGTCGCCCATGCCGTATCCCATGACTGAGGCACATCCCGGGGTGATCAGAGTCACCCCCGGGGCAGTACGCTGTCATGCCTCGCACCGTTCTATACAATAAGAGGCGGAACACCGGCCCGCCTTAGACGACACCCTCGGCAGATTGGTGTTAAGAACTGTATCATATGCAGGGTTCCATAACAATGGGCCCAGTGCAGTGCCCTGAGGAACGGCACCTCGTGATATTCAAGGGCTTTCCTAATGGGATTATTTCTTTACTATAATGTAAACCTCGAGTCTGTTAATCACTGATCTCTGATCTCGGATCACATAAAGTGTTGTCCCACATGGGACAACACTTTATGTGATCCAGAAATTGTTGTTCTGAGTGAAGCGTTCACGTAAACAGTGTTCTTATTATTTAGTGTCCATTTTATATAAATTCTCTCTCTTAATGAAGTCTCCCGCGACACAGAATTAATGGCTGATGTGGCAGTTGTAAAAAAAAAACTTCTTTTATCTTCGTGTTATACCTAATTATTATGAAGCTATGTAGCTGATGATTCAAAATTTGTAAAACAATACACATACAAAACATGTGATTCTTTCCCAATTTTATGACTTTTTATTTATATACCTGTTAGGTTTATAAGGTTAAAGCAAACACGACAATTTACTCTAACGAACAGCCCATAAAACGTACGAAGGTATGGTACTAATGTATGTCAAGAGCAGAAGTGAGCCTATTTCGAAGGTTTACGGTATAATCTCACCGTAGAAATATTTATGAGGGAAAAATTATTCAGAAAGAAAATATGGAAAAATGAATAAATATGATTTTTTATAACTAAAACATGAAAAACGAATGATGATAAGTGGTCACGTTTCTGCGCATCTAAAGGAGCAATATTTGGCTTGTTTTAGCTCACATCAGCAATCTCTTCTGTAAATTAGAATAAGGTAATTCTGCATCTAAGAGTAGCTCCGGAAGATTTAAATCCCAACTAAGTACTAACAATACAGAAACATTATAACGATATGAGTATATTAGTTGCATTATGATAGACTATTTTTATGTTAATGTTGACCTTTCAATTTTTCAATAATTTATTTTAATTCTTAAATATGAATCACAATAGGTATTTGTTTATACATTGAAAACTATTATTTCAATCCAAAAGAAACAATCATTATGACACACTATTATTGTATTTTTCAATGTAACAAAATATAATATACTCATAGTGACATGACATTGCATTATAAATTGAAATCGAGTATTAAAATATGTAAACTAACTCACTACACACTAAATGTTGTGTTAATTATATTATTATGAGGAATAACAAACCACAATTGCCACATATTACCCACACACCGCAGTACTATAAACTATTTGCGGTCACTATAACGCTGGTATACTATTACGGTCACAATGTAAAATGCATCTAACAAATTCAGGCACTAGCTATTAAGGAATTAACGATTGTAATGTTGTACTTAATTAATTAATTAAATCATCACATAGTACTGTCAATTTAGACATAGAAATAGTAGTTAAATAAAACAAAATCCCGGAGAGCCAAGTATTGGTGGAGAGCTGGGGTTAATCATTACAAATAAGGTTTTAAAAATCCCCATCGATCATGTGTGCTACAAAAGTAGAGTTTTTTTATAGAGTACGTATTTAAAAAAAAATTGTCTGTTTGTCTGTCTGTTTATTCCGCGTAATATCTGGAACGGCTGCACCGATTTTAACGGGACTTTCACTGGCAGGTAGCTGATGACTTTGTCCCGCGGCGTTACTTGCGGAACGACGATATCCGCGGGTAAAACCTCGGGGCTCAGCTAGTTATACATAATATGCACACATTTCCAGGCGACCTGTGAGTTAGTGTTCTTGGCGCGTTCCTTTTAACGATGTTTCCCCTGTAGGGCTTCTCTACTAATTGTCATGACAATTTTAGGATAATTTAAGGGAACAACACCCGTCAAGTTCTAGATATTACCTTATTACTGATATTGGTTACTAATATTGCTATTGATTAAACTATTGTTTTGATTTCTTTAGATATTTTAATCAGATTCATACTCTTGAAAGGCTACTTCAATAGTCATGTCTTCTTCGATTTATTCTTCTTCCTCTTGCTTAATGTTCATAAATTGTTCAAATGTGGCTGAGTCATTGGTTTCTTCATTAATTGATACTATTTGCTGTGCAATCTCGTATACCCGTAGTCACGTACTTCTTCTTCTTATCTGCAACTGCTAGTCCATTTAATTTACTTCTAGTCTTCTCTTAACTATTGCTTACATTACATCATTACTCATCGGAGCCCAACAATATTTTAAGTCACTAACTCACTACCTAATATTTATTACCATTCTACAATTAGTAGATGAATATCATACAAAATGTATCATCATCGTGTTATAATCTAATTCTAATATTATCTTGTACCTATGAAGTTAACAATGTGATGAGCAAAATTTAGATTAATTTATAATATGTAGTAAAATTTTAATTCAATTTTAAAAGTGTATCAAATGTAAAGTTTTTGTTTAAACAGTTTAAAGTTTAAAGAATGTGTTAAAGTGTCAGGTTAAACGCGTGTCTATAAAAGTTTAATTGTATCAAAGATTATTATTATTATACAAAACTACAGAGATTTACAATAGTCAAATACAAATCGATAGGAACGGACGATGACAGGTAACTAAAAGACAATATAAAAAACGTTTTATATTGTCTTTTAGTCATTATTATTTTTAGTTATTAGCTTTAAACTATGTTTTATGTTGACTTTCAGTTTGAGTTCAACTCGTAAGTTGGAAATTAATACTGATCACTTGTCACTTTGCAAGTATTCTACCAAAAATGTCCTAAAACGTAAGTTATTTTCCTATTGATTTAACACTGTTTGGAATAATTAAAGTATGTGTTTGTATAATATATATATACTATACATATTTGTGTTGAGTTTTTTTTTTAATTAATATGTATTTTATGATGGCCTAAACTTATGTGAAAACAAGAAGCTACAGTGACAGTTCAAGTTATAGTGGACACTGAAATAAAACAAAACATTCAAATCTTAATTAATTATGGTTGAAACGCAACTCCGCCGGGTGATCTCTAGCATTTATTAATGAGCTCATTACTGAAATGAATTTACATTTCCCGAGTGAATATTATTTAAAATATAAATACGTTTATTTTTAACTTAGACTTTCAGATTAATTAAATATTAAATTTAAATATTAAAGAGGTGTTTTGTTGTGTTCCAGTTGCCTGAGGAGAGCAGACATCATTAAAGTGTTCGACGGCAGAGATACTAATTCACCGACTATATCTATGCTGTGCAATGAGCTATCAGGTATTGTAACTAACAATTAACCAGTAATTGAAGGTAAACTAAATAAAATATCGTTATAAATAAATAAATATTTCGAACATCTAACACGCAGCGCCATCTAGTCCCAAACTAAGCAGAGCTTGTATTATAGGTACTATACAAGTGATATAAATACATATACTATTTTTTGTAAATATCTGTATATATATATTAAACATAGGAAGCACACAAACTCCGAAACAAATTGCGACACCGTGGCAGTAATCGTACGTTTCGCCGCTTTTTGCCAGTTAGGGTACCCACCCAAAGAAACATACATTCGTGTTAATAGCATTAATTACAATATAATTTTCCTTCTATTACTAAAACTGCTGTTTTCAATTAAATCGTTTATAAAAATAAAATCTTGAAATTGTAAAAAAACATATCAATACAGATTGGCAACATTACATGCTACGAACATTTCGGAAATACACATAGGGAAAATTATTTTTAATTCAACTTCATGTCAGTGCCAAATATTACTTGGAAGCGCTCAAAATAAAATTATAATTGGTTGTTTAATCATTTTTATTTCGAAAATATTTGCCCATTAAACGAAACTAATTGATACGAAGTTGAGTAGCAATTACGCAAACATGTCATCAAGCTATTCTGCCTTTGTGATAAATCTATCTTTTTCGAGCTCTGTTTATGCCAATCAAGCTTTGTATATTATAAAATCCTTTGCGTAACTACGAAAGCCGTTGTTTGATCTCTTTCTCTCTGGTTTTTTTTGGACAAAACTTTGTGCGATTCCATTTAGTTTTTAGAGTGTTTTCTCATGTAGAATTTGAACTCACAATACTAGACGCAGTAGAAAGCGGCGGCTACCACATGAACCATTTTTCTTCTATGCGGAAATCCCCCCAAATACCACCTCTTGGTATATCGAACTCGAACCGGCAAAAACCAAACGCCGTTTCGAGTACGAAGTCGGGCACCCAGATGCACCATAGAAAGGAAACCCCTGGAACCCTGGTACCTCGGGCCACCTACGGTTTGTATTTGGCCCCCTCCTGTGTCCCCCCCCCCGCTGCGTACACGCCGCCACCCGGGCCTGCTTAAACTAGGATGACAGATTGCCTCATCTGTCGCCCTCAGGCTTGCGCTTATGGTGGACAGAGCTCGTCTTGAGTCGTTTGAGGTACTTGGCCCGTTGCCACTTAAATCACTTACCCAATCGTGCAGTCTGACCAAACCCTGAAAACAAGGTTTAGTTCGGAGTTTCACAATTTTATATTTGCATTCACACTAATTTGTGTGCCTCTAGTGTTGCGGGTGTCTATGGGCTACGGTAATCGCTTAGCATCAGGAGAACCGTTTGCTCTTAGCAAAACAAAGCTTAGCTTAGCTTAGTTTTTTATAATAGTTGGAGCCGATGTCTCGCTATTCGGGTTTTAATTTGACGCTGACCATTTTGGAGAATTAATTATCACGCGGAAGAAACTGTAGTCTGTAACTGTTCGGGTATCCTTTTCCTCTTAATCTTCTCAGTCCAATGACTGACTGCCTCTTTGACCAAGTTGTTGGACGATTTTAAGTAGAAACATAACTAGGCAGTAGACAAATGACTAAATGTGAGAAAACAGAGAGACAAATAAAACAAAGGGGCTCTAATCAACTCAGAGCTTCCTATTCAAAGGTTTTTAATATGCATATTGATGCTATCGTACATTCTAAAATATAACGCGAACTGTTTACCTTGTATTATGATATTTAAAAAAATTGTATTACACAGTTGGTTTTTATTCTATGTATTCAATTACAATATATTTTAAGACCATGATAGACTGTTAAATTTCAAATGAAATAAATGTACATAGAAATGTTCTACTTAAGTAAAGGGTAATAAATTCCTACGTGTGTACTCCCATTCTTCATCTTAATGACTTTGGCAGTGAACCAAACGGTTAAGGATGCTATAAATATGGCACATGGATCTCTGGCCCAGTCGTTGTCTTTCAACTACAATCAAAAACATATTCTACATTCTTTACTGTGATTTTGTGGTCATAGTAGTCAACAATAAAATGTTTCTTTGTTTTTTGTGTTTTTCAAAAGCTAGGATTAAATAAAATATGCCATTATTACAACAGGACATTTATACGAAGATAACTATACTAATATTTTATAGAGGTAAGGTTTTTGAGGATGTAGGAGGTTATTTTAGGATCCACTAAACCGATTGAAGTCGAAAGTCACCTTATTTGTTTGTGAGTGTCATAAGCTATGAAAATTAAGTACTAGTAACCGCGATATCCGATACACGCGGGTGGAGCCGTGAAAAAAAGCTATTTACAAATAAAGAACAACTCATGTTGAGTAATTTACAACAATATTTACCAAAAATAAGCTCTCTCCTGTAAGGCCTTGCTAGTGAATATAAATTTATTTACAAACTTCGGTTTCCGTTGGGTTTACTCTTAGTTTCATTATTGCTATTAATTGCATTGGAATCTGGAATTCAATATACATCATTAAAAAGAAGCGGTATTTACGTAGCATAGTGTTATCAAGACTAGCAAGATACCGATTCAACCTTAAGTTACCATACAATTCCATTATATTGCAATCCATGCTGGATGTTCAACATTGAATTTCGAAAAAAAAGAGAATTCATCTTCTGGTGCAGCATCTTGGCTCTCATCTGTCACGAAAAAGATAAATACATTATTTCAAAACAGCTAGTTAACTTTGAACTATTGCTTCCAAAGTAAGCTAATTCTGTTTAATCCTATCAAGTATCCTATACAAGTGAATCCTTTCGTATTCCTCGCACATATGTATCGGTCCCGTCACCTCTGAATGACTATGACATTCGACCATCCCCTTTTTGAATGAATAATGCTACGTCAAAGAAACGCTGACTTTTAGGTATAGGGTTGCTACAATACAGAATTTTTTTTCGACGTAATGTAAATGAATTGTAACTTTTGGCAATGTATTAAGATGACAAATGAATTCTCGTTTTCAATAATGTTTCTGTTTAGATCATCAATAAAAATTTACTTAGTATAAAATTGTGTTTGTTCGAAATTAATTTATAATTAAATAGTTAGCTTCTTGTAAAGAAAGTAACGATAAACAGATATATCTTTACAAATGGAGCTATATAGAATTACATAGTGGTGATAGACAATAAAAAAACCAGCAGTCAGCACTAGCCAAAAAGAAGATGATTAGATATTAGTCACTATTGGCCAACTGAACCTAGGTACTTTACTTAATTCCTGATTTTTTTTTTATATTTTAGCTGCGCCAAAATGAATCTGCTCTGCCTGATGGAAAGCTTGAGCAGATTCCAAGAGTGGTGGTCACCATCCTCAATGCGAATAAGGACATTGCAGCATGGTGACCCACACTATGGCCGCCTAGTGAAATGCTTTTTTACGCCCCACTTAAAGGACCCGGGATCATAGTGGGAGGGAAACACGTACGCTGGAAGTGAGTTCCAGGTTTTGACCGCTCGGCACAGAAAGGAGGAACCGAACCGATGAGTACGAGATCGAATGTCTACCACTCTGTAGCGGTGACTTTCAAACCAAAATTCCAAACGTGTTGTTCTGTAGAGGAAGGAGGGGGGGGACCAGTTGGAAGAGCTCTTCAGAACACTATTATTTTAACACACAATATCATTATAACACACATAATTCAAAATCAAATTCAATCTAATCTGGTTTACCTCTGGTCGCTTATAGCCTGTTCATTTGAATAGTGTCATTTTGATCGTGCCGTCCCGGCCCGTGCGGTTCATTGTCAACGGAACGCCGACAGGAATCAAAGGAGATGCGTGCGGCGCACGCCCACGAATAAGTATAAAACCAAAATTATACTTATTAGTGGGCGGCGCTGACGGCTTGATTGTATACGAACAAAATGACACTATGAAAATGAACAGGCTATAAACAAATAAATATGCATCCTGATAGCTGACATCCCTACGCGCAACCTACTCGCTCCAGTTACGGAGTGCTGTGATTGCTAGCCCGACTCTATATACCTAATTTCCAGGTTTTATATTATTCAGTTAATAGTTGGCTTTTCTTGCTACTATTTTCTGAAAAGAAGATACAGATTTTCTTTCTTTGAATAGAGAGTGGTCTAGAAAAATAATATAGTATGAACTTAAAAACTACAACAAACAAAACGAGTTTCCAGTGCCCAGTGTCCAGTTATAATAACTGGACGGAGTTTGGGACCAGAAACATTTGCTGCAAAATGTCGATAATTGCTTGCTGTGAACCGGACGAGTCAAATATTGGCTCTGAAAGAAGTTTACAGTTGACAATCAGGACTAAAAAATCTATGAAACACACTAATACTCTCCAAGACAGAATATTTTATCTTAATAACCTACTTTGAAACTTGACAACTATTGCAACAATGTGTCACCGTTAGTTAGCTTTAAAATCACATAACAATTCAGCAAAACCAGAGATTTATCCAATGTTAGTGATCAAATGTTCTTATTACCCTTCATTAATCTTTTTCCTGTTCCAAATTTACTCAACCCAAAACTGTAACAATAGGGTGGGGATCATTCAAGTTACTACGTTCATCCTTTCAATAGGGACCTTCCTCAAAAACGTTTACTCACAATAGAATCGTCTGGAAGTTATTCAAAATATGTTACACTAGCAGCCCGTCCCGGCTTCGCACGGGGTAGACAATTATTTATTTTTGGAAATTTGGATATAAAAACAGTTTTTCACAAATATTTTTATTTATTAAAAAAATATTATTTATGTATGTAAGTCTATTTATGTTCAATTTCTTTGATGGTTTAATCGGCGGGCAATTAAATAAGTAATATTTACATAGAATATTATGTACATTTTTACTATGTTTTTTTTTAAGTAATTAGAATAAAAACAGAGTCGAATAAAATATATACAGTCTAAATTAAACGTTGACAACTTTCAACTAAAAATGTATCTACCTATACATCTAGGTATTTCAAAGAAATTTTTGTTCGTGTCGATAGAAACTTGCCTATCATTATTTAGTATTTTCCGTACAAAATTTTTTTTTTTTTGTTTGGTTTTGTTGTTTTGTGCTTTTTATTTTGTTTTATATATTTTTTTGTATTTTTTTTTGTTTTTTATTTTTTATTAAAAAAGGGTTTGTCATTAATCATTTTCATTCTTATTATTACTTAATAATTTACATTTTTAGTATTTTTTATTTTACAGGTTTACTATAATATTAAGGTAGATTTACGTTTTTTACTTTTATATTTGTCAGTTTTTATCTTAAAGCTTCACTGTAAACTACGTTGGCAGTGGTATTTGTAGATGGCAATAAAACATATTGATTTTCAGGAGATCCCACTCGAGAAAGGGCAACATATAGTTGTCCATGAGAAAAGCATTCTTTTCTTAGGTCGATGCCAACCATCGAAAATGTTTGACCCTGGGACTTATTTATTGTGAGGGCAAATGATGTTTTTAGAGGAAACTGTAACCTCTTAAAAGATATAGGCAAGTCCGTAGGAATCATGGGGATCCGCGGTATGTGGGCGAGCTGTTCGGCCGCGGCCCCGGTGATTATAGTGGCTACTATGACGTTCTCCCGCAATTCCTTCACCAGAAGTCTCGTGCCATTGCACATGCTGGGAGGGCATAGGTTCCTCAGTAGCATTACGGGAGTGCCTACCTTTAATTGTAGTTCGTGGGGCGGCAAGCCGGAAGGATTCAGGTAATTTAAAAATTATTGTGGATAGTGCACTGTATCTTCGATGTTGCATACTGTGTCAATAGATTTGTAAGATTTAAATTCACCGGGTACTTTTTCCATAATAATTTTGTTAATCTCATTAACCGATTCATTTCGCGGGGATACTATCGCTCTCGAACAGAGCCAATTGAAATTTCTCTCCGTAAGATTTTGTATGTCCGGATATTTTGTGTCCACAAGAATTTCTAGACTCTGAACGATTTGACCCAATTCGTTATCCAACAACACCTGGGGACTGTTTGCAACCGGAGACGGTAATTTTCCGTCTCCAAGTTTTAGAAGTTTTTGTGAGAAATTATTATCGTCATTGTCACTTAAATGTGCTCTCATATTCGTGCGCAGATTAAGAGTTTCAATCGATTGCCATAAAGTTGATGATTTAAGGCAAGCTCGAATAACGTCAGCTCGAGTACCTTTTGTTATAACTGGTAATGTTTGACGAAAGTCTCCAGCTAAAACAAACGTCACGCCCCCCATTATACGGTCTGAGCTTCGGATGTCTCTCAGCGTGCGCTCCACGGCTTCCACGTGCGCCCTGTGGCTCATGGTGCACTCGTCCCAGATGACCAGCGAAGTGTCTTGTAAGAGCTGCCCCAGCGGACCGTTTTTGCAGATCGAGCGCTATGGCGGTTTTGTTTACTGTTTGAATTTTTTAATTCGTAATATCTTTTGAATGGAAAGTCCAATTTAAATAATTTAAAAACTATTTTATAGGTAGTTAAATGGTCTTGACCATAAAATAATTTATTTGGATAAAGATTAATATAAACACGTAAATAGCATGGTTTGGATTTGGTTAGCATTTCCATTAATGTTTAAAATGAAAAAAGTTGTTGTAGTGACATAACTACAATAGTTGGACATATGCTACCGCGGAGTTTTTTGTAGACATTATGATGTTCTTCAATATTGTTGTACATTATTTTGTTCTATCGCTAATAGTTTCGGCAGCGCATTCGACGAAAGACATTTTAAGACTCATTTTTCTACACCTTCGGTTACATTGTTCAAATTTTACAAAGGATCCCTAATTTTTTTCAAAATGAAATGTAGCCTATGTCAAATTGGAAGAATGTAGCATTCTATTGGTGAAAAAAATTTTTAAATCGGCCCAGAACTTTTTGAGCCTATTCATTACAAACATACAAACATACAAAAATAGGTACAAATCTTTCCTCTTTATAATATTAGTGTAGATGTAGATATAGCTGTTTCCGTGTAATATAACAAACACGTGTACAACGATACTGACGTGTGTAGGTATTTTGTCTTACAAAATTTGATGTCGGAATATCCTTTGATGCCAAATCTGACGGTTTGTGACGTTTAACCGCTAGTCTTTTGTTAAGTCGAGCCTTTTACTGCCAAATGAGTTTTGCTTTTCAAAGACTCTAACATAATTGTTTTAATGGTGTTGTTTAGAAAAAAAGTAGTAATATAATTAAAAACAAAAACGCAATTTATGAAAATTTTTAAAAAGTTGTATCAGGCATAAAAGGTGAAGTTAAATTGGGGTTAAGATAGAGCTATGGTACCGTAAATATCGGAAGGAAATCTGGATTGTAATTACAGAAGGTCCAAGTAGCCAGGGTCTCAGGATCTATATTGCCTGTATGTTATAGCTTGGCTCGCATGATTATTGTTCTTGCTTCTATCTTTCAAAATGACGAACTTCCATATCAATACCATCCCAAAAACTTTTCTTAGTAAGTGGTTACAACAGAGAAATCCTAAGCTGCCAAAACTTTAAGTTTGTAGCCAATTTTTTTTGTGCAAAAATCCCTTCGGATACCACCGACTGGTGGCTATGTCGGACTCGAACCGACTAAAAACTGCACATCATCGCGGGTACTAGAAGCCGGGGAACCAGGTGTATCCTCGAAAGGAAATCTCTGGAACCCCGAAGTTTGAGGCCCCTACGGTTTACAATCTGTGTTGATGAACCAATCAGGTCAGTCAGAGTAAATAATTTTACATGTAAATACACATAGCAAAAGTCTGAGTCTATCACAATAAAATTTGATCCTGCAAAAATAAAAAATAATTTGGATCTTGCAACTCTAAAAAGGTATCCTGATTCGTGATCGTAATCTTCCTGCTTTCTAAGTGCGTACCAAGAAGGCTGTTCTTCAACGTTTATTGAAATTTTCTGATTTCAGAAATAACCTACAATTCAATAGTTACAAAAGTACTGTCACCCCTTAAGTTAGCCTCTCTAACGTCCCAGAATCACTATGGTGAAACTTTAATCAAAGCTGCCCGTTTGTGCTCATGCTCTCCTATGGTTATCACTTTACAAACAAGAAAAAGTATGGAAAAACTATAAACCAACTACGTAAAAACTTTTGATAAAATTTATATAGCCTATGACACCCGGGCCATTATTACGAATCTTTTGACACCTCATTCAGTAAAATCGGTTCAATAATTTAGGCTTCGGTGGAACATACAAACATACATAGACTGCCAAAAATATTACCCTTCCTTTAGACTTCACCGTACTCGGCAAAATAAAATTAAAAAGTTCTGCAATTTTTAGATAATCTAGTAACAAGTGCATGAATAAAAATTTAAGGAGTACTGCTCTGTACATAATTCTAAGAGTGTTATTTGTTTTAGGTTATGAGGTACTATCAACAGGACCGGCACTCCTAATTCAGTTCACAGCCAACTCAGCGACACCGGGTCAAGGATTCTCAGCAGATTTCCTCTTTCAACCTCCCCCCGATTCTACAGCTGCTGGTTTGTATGAACTTCATAAATATCGTCTTTAACAGTTTTTCAAATCACGTCGCGTCGGGGTCACCACTTTGGGATTTTTTCACAATTTGGGATGATAAGAAACACAGACAAACTTGGTGGGCAAACTTAACATCAAATTATAAAGTATGAACTCGTGGTTAAATGTGGTGGCTATGCGAGCGTCTCAGATTCTTGGTGACACTTTGTTTTTAACGTATGTGAAACATTTGCGCGCTTTCTCCTACCGTCGCGTTCCAACTGGTCACACTAGACCGTGTGATAAAGGCGTAAATTCAAATCCCATCTAAGTCCCATGAGAAGATGTTCAAAAGAAGATGATTATGTGTAAGGAGTTTGTAAAAGCACTTCACGTAATTACTTGTAACAGAAGCAGATTTAACTTAACGAGCCTTTTAACGTCTGATCTATTCCGTTTCACGCGAAAAATATGACTTACATAATATTTTTTTTAAATTACCACATTGAACAAAACTGGATCTCGGAAAACAACTTTTCTTTAACGCTAACCTAAATTGCGTAATGATTTTACCTAAATTAGGTAGAATCAGTGAGAGAACATAACCAATGCGGCAATGCAATGTAATAAACACTGAATTCCAGTTAAATGGAAATGGGTTCTAACATTTCTAACATTAGTATAGGGACGCTGGCGGAAGGCCAGGTCACCATATCGTAACTGGACTGCGTAGGTACTACGTGAAATAGGTATTTTTAAAACTAAATGTGAAACTTCTGTTCTAATAGCCATAGTATACTTTTCGCTAAAAGGTAACAAAGGTTATAACTAGTTTTTAAAACACAATATACTTTCTAACAAATTAACAACCGATGGTATTTTTATAACACTGCCATCTTGCGGATTTTTCTTGAACTATAAACTTCGTCAGCGTTTTATTCACATACAACTTTCGGTCAAACAGAATCCCGTAGAATATGAACCACTTCCCTAAAGAATTCAGTATTAAGAGAGTAGGTAGATGGCGTTATAAACAATATTGTTGAACCGAGCTTTTATTACAGATTCAGATCGGTTGCTGAAGCTGAGTTTTGGAAAAGCTTTCGAATCCCTCGGGCCTGAAGTAAGCGCTACAAGTAAGTAGAACTTTCTTTACTATTAATAATTCACCGACGTTCAATATTTGAAAGGTAACTGCGTGCAAACAACCTGCCCTTCGGAGGAAAGAGGGCTACCTAATCTTGTACCATGAATAATTTTATGTCTTATTATTGTTTATTTCCCATCACAGTTTCTTAACAGTTAAAGTATATTTTGAACCAAATACGAATTACCAATACTAAATTAACTACCCTTTTCTTGATAAATCTACATATAAATCCAAGATTAAAAAAAAAACCGATAAGTATCTTTCACATAAGATAGAAGAATTAACTTGAAGATCTTAAAGAAATGACGCTACAAAGTTAACGACGATAATAATCGATTATTAAACACATTGATTTTTTAAGTTGTATTTTGGTTACATTAGTAATTTTTAACTTATTTTTGGGTATATTCTTACGCCTACCTGTTAATTTCCTTACGTAGGTTTATAAATATATTCAGGCAGAAGTATTTGTGATTACATGATATAATATCTTGTAATGTGCTAGCGGCTTCAGCTCACACTGTTTCATCACCTTGTCATTCAGAACTAAATCAATTTGATTTTGAAGTTAATTATAATTCAAATTACGTTTCCATCGAAGTAATTTAAGAGAGAAAACTAACCTCTAATGTTGTTTACATGTATATTTGAGCACTAACTTTATTAGAAGTACGTGAGCACGCAATGAACTCCATTACTTAAATGAACTTTCCTAAACGTCTTACTCCAAACTGTTTGGCAAATGTCAGGACATGAACTTCCATTCGTTGCAATCTATTGATATACCGCTGTTTCGATTGTAATGTCTTTTGAATACGAATATGTTTTCAGTGTACAGTGAGTTTAGTACATTTATAAATGTGGCGTTCAGAATTGGTGTTCTATGACAAATTAGCGTAGAATCCTTTCCTAATGTAAGATAATATTGCGTTTGTAAGTTAAGAAATTCTCAATTTTGCTTTAAGATTGCAAGGTTATCAGTTTGCCTAGGTACTGTTATGGATAATATCTTCTATATTTAATGGTATGTGGCGACCTCCACATACAGCGCAACAGCGACATGCTACAGCGTCATCGATCGGAATGCACCGAACTACGGTGTGACGTCACGACACGGAGTACACAACAATACCAATCCTGAATCGCGCAATGATATTTCTCGCGCCAATTAAGAGATATACAACTTCCCAACATCAACCGTTGGGCAGTGGCCCGCCAGGCATGATCACCTCGCCTGGTCGGAGGATCCTCCCTTTGTGTTGGAGGGACATGACACTCGTTCCTCCACAAGTACATAAAGTACTCACAAAATACCAACCTAAAATGACACCATTCGGGCTGTCGTGATTCGTTGATAAGTGCCAGACAGTAGACCCAATGATACAAGAAGCATTTCAATAGGCCGCCATAGTGTGAGTCACCAACAGAACCAGGGTTCTACGTGTGCTAAAGTACTCGAATACTCATGGTAAATATTAAATACGTCAAGTATTGTACACGATGCATAATTTAATAGTACCGAGATGACCAGTCACAATGTAAATTGTAACCAACAATGTCGGGAACTGCTAACCTATCAAGAAATTATCGATTTGGATATTGTACTTATTCAGTAAGTACTAGGATGATTGAGCTGTGATCGGTATTTGATTTTCAGTAAATTTTCTAAAAATGAATCCTAGCAAGATTGATTTCTCACCTGAAACCCCTGCAAACTAAATTTCATGAAAACCATTCGAGCTGCTTCAGATTATGTATATATCTTCTATCTTCTAATATACAAAATTCTCGTGTCACAGTTTTAGTTGCCAAACTCCTCCGAAACGGCTTGACCGGTTCTCATGAAACTTTGTGAGCATATTGGGTAGGTCTGAGAATCGAACAACGTATATTTTTCATCCCCCTAAATGGTAAGGGTCACCCATCCTTAAATTTTTTTATGGCAAAACGACGTTTGCCGGGGCAGCTAGTGTATATATATGTATATATATATACAAGAATTGTTCGTTTAAAGGTATCAGACGTAATATTGTCAGTATTAAATAAACACATTAAACGAAATAACATCGCTGAAAACACTATCCTTAGTGAAACTTCCAAAAATTCTTCCATCATATAAAATTCAAAGAAACCTTTTCATGTTAAGTGAGTCTTCATAATTACGAGTGCGCTGCAAGAGCGCAATGAAGTTACAAATAAACTTGTAAGAAGTAAGTTTAAATGGAATCAAGTTGAAACTAAAAAGTATTTCTTTGAAGTTTCATTGCATTTCTTACATCTTGTTCTTTGATACTCAGAGTTTCTGTTCGTAATTATGTCTGTTTCAGTAGATGTTGCGACGCACACCATTAATATCATATTCATAGACTACGTATATGATTTGTGAATAAATAGCTGCTCGATATTACCCGTGATTGTTGTTGTACCTTTACATCAACAACAGCGAGCAACACGGACGCAGCTAATTTAAAATAAAGGCTAAAATAAGTTACTCCTTATGTCATTAGCTATCTGCCAGTGACAGTCACGTCAAAATCGATGGAGCCTTTCCAAAGATTAGCCGGAACAAACAGACAGACAGATAAAAATTGTAAACGGGTAACGCTGCGGGGTTCAGCTAGTCCTTAATAAATTGAGGCCTTACCTCGGAGAACATGTTAAGTTGTCAGACCCGGTGGCAGCCATACGAACATCTTTGGTACGGATATTTGGGGTCCTAACAAGTTCAACATTGGTATTACTACAGAATTCGGTATCGCCTTTTACTAAGGTTGTGGGGGTCCGCGCGGGTGTTTCACAAACTTTTTTTTTTCGAGCTGGCCGGTTCATGTAATAATCACTACCTCTAAAAAATTACTTCACCTCATTGAAAACTTGAATGTCAAAGTAAAATCTTATTTCACGGTTTAAACGCTCACTCACTAATTGCCATTCCATCTTACTGAATTCTACTTGAGCTGGATTCAGTAGTTTTTATGAAAAACCTATGGCACACAAATGCTGTTGAGTAAAGCTGTAACATGTCTCATTTTATTCCACGACATAGCCTAACTCATATCCAAACCATGTCATGCATCTTAAATTACCCAAAAATACAACACATTCAACAAATAGGCTGAAGTCTACAACAATGTTCAAAACAACTTGAATATGTATGACGTCACAGTCCTGAATGCACCTCCGAATGTCTCCGTGACAAGTAAGTGCATGAAGTATACATTGCTTTAATAAATAATGAAACATACTGCAGTCGCCGACGTTCCTGATAGGCTGAATGGTGGCCAAGGATTTGTAGCGCAATAAAATAACTAAAAATGTCTTACGTGCCTTTGTTTTTATTTATATGAATCGATTTGGATTTAAATATTATATACAAGTAGAACTCTTCTTCAAATACTTTAAGGTATGATTTAACATGACCTTGTAAAAATATACATCGAGATAAAATATGTGACCGTATTGAAAGTAATTTTACAAGTTGTTTCGCTCCTTTAAAAAACTAAATGCTAGCCCTTCCCAAGTAGGCTTCCCCAAAATAATATAGCAATACCATTGATATTTTTCGTGGTAAATATACTATCATACCCCTGTTACATTTGAAAATATCTCTGTCTGTCTATACTGCTTTGACGGTTAAACCACTGCATCACTGCACCTAATGTAATGTTTCACCGATTCACTGGCAATACTTTGCGTGCATGTTTTCGTGGTGCGTACGTGCGTGCGTGCGTATGTGTAGTGTGTGTGTGTATGTTTGAGAGTTATAAATGTGTGCAAGGTAGATCAGCGCATCGAAACACATATACACGTTGATTTCCGCATTGTATTTTAGGTAATCTAAGTTTTGTTAGTTACTTTCACTTCCTTACTAGACAGGAAGATCAGGAAGTGATTGAAAAATTTTAAGAAGACACCAATCCTTTTTTAAATGAAGTGACTTACTTATGCAGACAACACAAAAAAAAAGGAATGTTTTCAGTACAATAAAGAATTTCTGATCACTTTATTGGACATCTATACTAATATATAAAGCTGAAGAGTTTGTTTGTTTGTTTGAACACGCTAATCTCAGGAACTACTGGTCCGATTTGAAAAATTATTTTAGTGTTAGATAGCCCATTTATCGAGGAAGGCTATAGGCTATATATCACGACGCTAAGACTAATAGGAGCGGAGCACCAATGAAAAATGTTTCAAAAACGGGTGAAAATTATCACGCGACGGGCAATATAAGACGCAAACGAGGTTGCGTGGGTCTGCTAGCTATAATAGAACATTTAAAACAGAAAAATCCGTGTTATGTCCCAAGATTCGTACGGACTAGAAAACCACCAGAGGTTTGAATTAATTCTAGAAATGTCTTTGTGGCCTTTCTTTTTCCAAGGTATGAGAGTGAAAAACTGCACTCATTATTTTGTTGTAATCGCACTTCATAGTACTATAAAATATTTTGTTTAATATTTACATGCATTATTTACTACTTCTATGTAAAATATAGTTGTATGTATTTTTTGTATTTAAAAACATCTTTAAATAAAAATTGAAAAACTTTGTTCTAGTGCCTTTTCTACTTTCTTGTTTGTTCTTTTGTTCTAAATCCTTGAAACACTATAACTTTTCGCAGGATTTTAACTGTTGGATAACCGATGTTAGAAGGATTGACTTACGCAATGTTTATTTTCAGAAACGCTTAGTACGGCGTTTATTTTGCTTCCGTATATAAGGCGGAGAGCTCAGCTAATTAATAATGATAATAGATAAAGTGATTGTTATATATTAATGTAATAGAATTGATAGGTATTAACATAAAAGTATTGTGAACAAAAGGTTATTAAAAAGAATTTAATATTCCCATTAGGTATACAAATGTAACAAATAAGAAATCGAAGAAGTTATTTATCTTCATTTGCGATGCGGGTCTTAATATTTTTCTTGTAATCTGTAATATCGAAATTCGGGTATCTATCTCAATAAGCGTAAGCAACTTTTCTTATACATCTTTTTCGAAAACACAGTAGAATGTAACTTAAAGTTTTTGAAAAGAATAACAATATTAAACTGGAATACAAATCAAGATATTTAACTCTTTAAAAATTATTACTGAATTCAATAGTATAATATTGAAGTGTATTTTAAATTTTTTACACCTACAGCATAGCGGAAT
The DNA here is from genome assembly GCA_905220595.1 of Spilosoma lubricipeda. Taxonomy (NCBI): domain Eukaryota; kingdom Metazoa; phylum Arthropoda; class Insecta; order Lepidoptera; family Erebidae; genus Spilosoma; species Spilosoma lubricipeda. Next base: position 7,155,597 of record HG992285.1, on the reverse strand, counting down.
CAGGGTATGCTTTACCCTAAAGTAAAGTTACTTATATAATTACTAGCTGTCCCGGCAAACGTCGTTTTGCCATAACTACTAAAAAAATAAAAATTAATTAAAAAACATTGTCCAGCGGACAAAATTGTGAATCTAAACCATTCCCAGATCCCCTTGAACACACACAAAAAATTTCATCAAAATCGGTCCAGTCGTTTGAGAGTAGTTCAGTGACATACACACTCACAGAAGAACTATATATATACTAGCTGTCCCGGCAAACGTCGTTTTGCCATAACTACTAATAAATTAAAAATTAATTAAAAAAACATTGTCCGATGTCAATCGAGTACCAAACCTTGAAGTCGGTTTTATTTTTGTTAAAATTTTACGTGTTTAAATGGTTTTAAAATAAAAAATGAATAGCTGACCCACCCACACAATTTCGTCTGAGTCTCTTTTCAATTGTGTTCAGCTCCTTTTGGACTATGAAAAATATGAAATTATGTTTTTTTTATAATAAATGCTTATAACTGGATGGTTAAGTTTATTAAAAAATACCAAAAGCTGTAAATACTAACAGTTTTATTACCCATTCGGTTATAGTCGGGAACGTTAAAGTAAATTAAATACCGCACTACGTTACCTCCTAGTAAAACAATACAAGCTAATGTATTTAAGTTTCGTTACTTATATTACAATGTCATTAATTATTCACCTAAGATATTTGTTCCGTTATTGCCAAACCACTAATTTCTATTTCTACAAAGTTTTGGATGCTTACTCACACTATGAAGTATACAAAATCATATTTTTTTAGTACTAGTATTAGTTAGTATTACTTAATATCAGTAGTATATGGTAGCATACATACATAGTAACACAAATAATCTGTACCAATATGTATTATACTTACTTCTCTTATCACGTTGTTGCTCACATTGAACTCCGAAACTATCTAACAGATTTCCACGTTTTTGTATGTGTGTTTTGCTGACGTGCCTAAGATAGGATAGTTAAGATTACGCTTAGCTTAATAGGAGTCGACCATGAATGATGAATGAATCAGCTAATAATATTACAAAACTTAAAAGTTTGTTTAGTTGAAGGTGCTTATCTCAGGAACTACTGATTCGATTTGAAACATAGCCAATTTATCATGGAAGGCTACAGACTATATAACATCATGGCACGATCAAAAGAAGCCGAGCATCAATGAAAAATGTTCCAAAACTGTAAAAAATTAATACACTTGATAAATGCAGAAAAAAATACGTAGGTCTGTTAGTAATAATGGTATGAAATGAAACTATATGAGTATTATAAAGGCTCAAGATTTAAAGAGGGTAGTCAACCTCAACCAGAATTACGATTATGACCGGTCAGGCTTTAATCAGCTTTACCTCGTTAAGATCTCTAGCGACCCGGAAATTGAATATTGTTCTTTGGAGACCTTTGTGTTTGAAATTATATATATAGTTACTAGCTGTCCCGGTAAACGTCGTTTTGCCATAACTACTAATAAATTAAAAATTAATTGAAAAAACATTGTCCAGCGGACAAAATTGTGAATCTAAACCATTCCCAGATCCCCTTGAACACACACAAAAAAATTCATCAAAATCGGTCCAGTCGTTTGAGAGTAGTTCAGTGACATACACACTCACAGAAGAATTATATATATAAAGATTATAATTCCTGATACTTTTGAAGAAATTGTTTTGAATGTAGGTTTAAAGTTTTAAGTTCATAAATTGTTTAATTCTATCTTTGCGAATCAGATAAAATAGGCAATTTTAAATAAAATAAATAAATAAATATTTCGGACATCTAAACACACAACGCCATCTAGTCCCAAGATAAGCAGAGCTTGTGTTATGGGGTACTAGACAACTGATACAAATACATATATATTAAAATTCATTGTGTTGTATCTAAATGAAAGTAAATTCCCTGAGGGTTATGGAAAATGTACATTAAAATATTGAACAGTAACAGCAATCTGGAATTTTAGGTTGCAAAAATACATATATCTGGTGGGCTACCATTTCATAACTCACAATAAAGAATATATAATATACAGTACTTTCTTTTTTTAAACTAAATCGATTTAGTTTATTTAAACTAAATCTATATTTCTTGTTATCTATATCTGTTGTATATCTAATGTTGTTTTTATTTACATGTTATTTATTTATTTAAAACTTCGTGCTCTTATGTACAACGGCGGACTTAATGCCTTAAGCAATCTCCACTAGCCAATTTTGCGGGGTGTGGAGATGCAGAAAGGTAGGTGCATCGATGTTATAGTCGTCAAGAACAACACACAATTGACTTAAGGTAAAAGTTACTACATGTAAATATATATATGCATACATAAAAACATATAAATGTATATACATACATACATATTTAAACACACATACACAAATAGCACGCTGTGGATAGAAACTATTTAAAGAGGTATATTGGTTAGGTGACTCTGCCATCTCAAGAAGGGAATCATGTACATTTTTTTTAATGTCTAACGATTTGTGGACACCCTGATTTCTAGTGGGAACGTATCCCAGAGTTAGACCGCCTGCACGAAAAACGAAGTGTTCACAAAGTCGGAGAGTTGTGAGAAGGACACAGGAGAAGCAGGTTGTCGGTTGAGCGAAGATTTCTGTTCTGATTAGAGGACAGGAAACACAAATAGGGATCAAGGTAAGTGGATGAGAATGGGGAGTTGAGGAAAGAAAAGAGAGAAGTCAAAGCTCGTTGATTGCGGCGCAGACGGATTGTTAACCATTTTAATTGGGAGCGCAAAGCAGACACGTGGTCGTACTTGCGGAGATTAAATATGATTCTAATACGGTTATTAAGAAGACGGTCTAGTTTATTGAGGAGATCTGCATTCACGTTAAAATAACACACATCGCTATAATCAATTATTGGGATGAGAGAGGTTTTCATTTTAGGAGGTAGGAAATTCTTTAGACGTTATAATGTACCTAGGCTTCCAGTAACTATTTGACTCACCTGTGTGACTTGAGCTCGCCAATCAAGCGTAGTCGATGGGCAGGGCTAGGTCCTTAACTACAGGGCTCCAAGAGATAACCGAGCCGTTGAGAACGAGTGGCGGGAGTGAAGATGTATCAGATCTACGAATCATAATTTTGCTGCTTGCTGCTGTGTTGCTTGCTGTTATGTACTTGCATTCTATGTGTACAAACTTATACAAAGGGAAAAATAAAATTAATTTAATTATTACAAAAGCAAAAATTAGACTAATATACAATTTATTGACACCGAGCCACGCTTCGGTACGAATGGGCCGGCTCGATCGGCGTGATACCACGGCCTCAAAGAAAACCGGTGTGAAATTACGAAAAATTACGAAACATAATTACGTTTCTCTGGAATCCGCTCGTCCATAGACTCCTGTAGTCTTTAGCCAACGAAAGCAAACATTGTTTATGAACGGTTTTCTATGAGGTCGAATCACAACCATATATACCGAATCATAATCTCAGGGGAATTCTTGGTAGCGGAGAATAAATAACTCAACTCCCTAACTATCGCTAGTAAACACAGATATCAGAAATCTCGCTTTACTTCTGTCCTATTTACCATATGGTACATAAAACCGAACATCTGAGTAGAGGTCCGTTTACGACCAACAGATCCTATTTTTATTCGATTTTTTATGAGAACACAATATACCTACGTACAAAAAATAAATTACGTCTTACATTATTTGGCTACCTGCTCTAAACTTCAGGTAAACTTTATTTCAAGTAGGTACACATGTTTCATTCAGACATATAAGTGAGAGCAAAATTTCACATATTTTCAAATGTTTTCAACTTCCACGACAAAATTATGTCTTTAACCAAGTGTAAATGAGCACTTTTAAGCCAGTACTCAAAATGAGTAATAACACAATTGAAACAAACACGGAATGAAAGAAAAACAAAGAGTACGAGAGACTTTGAATACAAGAGAACTACTGTTGTTTGAAAACAGATCTTAGTTTAGTTATATTTTAGCCTAGCAAAACTTAATTTATTCATAAGTATCGATTTTTTAAAAGACTCATTTTGTATAGTACCTATTAGGTTTTCTCCTTCAATGCCTTTTTTTTAAATTGAGTGCGTATTGTTTAAATTAAAGCATACCTAGCAATATGAGATTGCTGGAAAACCGGTCTACACACTAAACACCTGTGGCCTATCTAGCATTGGGAGAAGCTCCACGAATGCTAAGTTTAATTTGGATCTCTAACTACTATCGTTATACCTTGCTACAATTTCAGTTGAAAATATCAATATTTCACTCTAATTGGTTAAAGATCTCAATTATTTTATGATGAAATGCAACTAAGAAGAAAATACTGAAAAAATAAACCCGATATCGAAATAAACGATAGTAAATAAATAAGTCGGTAGTACACAAACCTAAATAATACCTAAACAAACTAACTCACAAATGAAAACTAGGTACAAACTGCAAATCAAACACTAACCTTTATAAACAATGGTTATTCATCCATCCTTGTAAACTGCAAGCACAGTTATAACGTGGTGTATTTGTTAGCGAAAAATAAAATGAACTATTTTTTAAAACTACTTCACGTCGTTAATTACTTTTTTATACCACTAAAGACTTTTCATACCTAACTTGAACTTCCTCAGATATAATATATGTCTGGAACTAATAAATAGAAACCGTTCACTAAACAACAATTTCATTCTATGTGAAAACGTAACATATTGAATAATAATTACGATCAACCTTTATTAGTAAAACATTAGATACTCAACACTAGTTATAACTTAGAAACAAATTACGGGAAACAAAGGAAGATTAAACAAGTTAGGTTCGACGTTAATATAATGTAAACCTGTTGGAGGAATTAAAATTACACATTCAAATCAGTTGCTCAAATACCGAATAATATAAAAAGAAAATAACAAAACGTAACATGAAAAATCAGTGTATTTCAAACTCAGCTCAGTCTATATTCCAAAAAATTCATATCGGACGAAAAATGACAGAACCTCACATTGAGCAGCTGGCAGATTCAAAAGGAAATCCGTATTTTCAATAAATTCTCGTTTCATTTCAAATTCTTCAAAGCAGCCGCTCCCAAATTAATTAGAGAGTTTATACTATAGTATTAAACGTGGTAATGCTGCCAGTCTTTTCTATGTAATAAATGTTACTTTTTGTTAAAAGTATTCATAATTTCAATAATACACATTACCTTGTAACAAAAGAGGCGAATACATTATATATATAAATATATATATATAGAATTATAGATAGCGATGATGAAACCCAGACGGCTCATCACTTTACCGAAGCTCGCTAATAAAGTATCAAAATCTAACATCAAAGTATTCCATCACAAGTGATTCTATTGTAACTCGATTGTGACCTAGGAATTCCGTAAGTGTTCGAAAGCTCCTGGTCCGAAATTGTGCCTACAATTATCTAAGTAAAAAGTTTAATTGAAATTAAAGCATCAATGTTTCCATTACATTAAACTTTCCTCTTAGCAATAAGGTCTGTATTAGAATGGCAAATTGTTATTCCTAATTAAGATGAACTTGATATCACGGACTGTTTACTTCAACTTTTATAGACTTAGGCACTTATATAATTGAAATTAGTTTAAAAGGAATGGCTGAGTTAAAACCTACAACTTGGTAATGGCAGACCTCTGCCAATAATTTATACCGGATACAAATAACTTTAACCCATAGTCACAAAGTTTTGTTTGCCATTACTAAAAGGTTTAAGAAAATTTTGGCTTTCAAATTTTGAATTGCCTGAAGTTCTCTTAACAGTTTTCACAGCATTTTAATAACTGACATGAATTTGTTTTTACAAAAATCAACCGAGATGCGGCTGCCTTTGTTCTCAATTTTATATTCATGAATAGAAAATATTGTGCAGAGTTTACATCTTCATTCTCATTGAACATTGTACAGAGAAATGGATATTCTACAAAATAAACAGATTATGAATCACAATTAAAATTCGGTGAACAAATGCCTTAATATTTGCAAATGTCATTTTTTTTTTTTTTTAATTCCATTTCCGTTGAGGGAAATATTATATTTTGCTCGGTTTAACGTCTTCAAAGATCTAACCGAAACAGAAACTATATCTGGAAGGACGATATAAAGTCGCTTAGATTATAAGAAATGTGGGAGAAAGGTAAGGTGCACCTAGAAATTTGAATTCAAATTATAATATTGAACATTGTTTAGTTTTCCTTGCTTTTATCATATCCTTATTTTAGAGGTTGAAGGAATGTGTTAATTTTTGTCGGTGGCGTTCGTCAAACGGAATAAGTTTTAAGACAAAATGGCTGTGCATACGTCCTGAGGTAAGAGGTTTAACTAACGGCCATTTACAATAACCTATATTTAGTTTTAACTAGAGATAGGTTACTGAAAATGGTCTGAATCCATACCAATATTATAAATGCAAAAGTAACTCCATCTGTCTGTTTGTCACGCTTTCACGGCTAAACCTCTACTTTTAATTGCGATTACCGACATACACGCAATCGTACCGCGGGCGAAAGCTAGTTTACCCTATAAAGCTTTTTGAACTACTAAAACTAAAAAAAAAAAAAAAAGTTGATCCTGCATTTTGGCTGGAACCGAAATCTGTTGTAAAATCGCTGAAGGCGAGCGCTGACTAAAAACCCTAACTTCTATAAAGTGATTAAGTTGGGTAGTTATTTACCCACAAACGAAAATATATCCAAGAAGTAACTATATTTTGAATTAAAGCTAACCATTAAATAATAATTACTGTAAATAAAAACTACATGGACATGAATTCATTTAAATATAAATTAATTTAATAGTAATTGGTTACAAAAAGAGCAATATAGGCACACGATATAAGTATAAACACAATAAATCATAAATAAAGTAATGGAAAACTATTATGACTCAGGAGTGACCTCACAATAATTAAGAGGTGTGGATGGAGCGAGATCAGAAGAGAAACTGCCCTCTGTTTCCGATCGCTCCGCTTTATATAGATAATGTCTCCACCTCGCCTGACTCAAGAACCGTTTGATTATGTCACGTGTTCATAACAATTATTTTATTCGAATATCCTCATTCCGACATGCATGTCAACGAAAGTATTGAATCAATCAAATTGAAGTAAATATAAATAAATATTCTGACTATCTACAGTTTATATTAGAGTTAGGATAATGAAAGCAATGAACTTCAACTAACCTATCTGGATAAAGATGACTTAAACAAAGAAAATATTGAACAATGTGACCACATGAACAAGAAAATATGTAACGAAGTCATAACACTATACTTCAGAGTATTAATAATGTATACAAATTGCAAAATTCTACCTTTCAAACACGCAAACAAATAATATTAAGATCTTGCCTATGTAAATAAGGTAAGGGATATATGGGAGGTTCGTAAACAGGTATAAATAAACTATAAATCAATAAAAACTATTCGCAACTATCCTGTTACCTACTCATCAATCGTTCATTTGTAATTTGAATGATCGAACTGCCTTAAAATAATTTGCAAAGAAAACTTCATTGATAAATATGCGATATTCTTCGATTTGGCGCTCATATATATTCAGAGTTTTACAAAAATTCAAACATAATCTCCTCTTATTATCCGCTAAATTCATGTTCATATTTACTCTGAATAACTTCATTTCGCTTTCAAATTAAATACTAAACCAAGTATTAATTATTATTTTATCACTTACTCGCCCCTAATAAAACTACAGATAAAACTTTGTTGTCCATGTATATGTGCAAGCAAAATATGTTAATAAAGTCATAAGTATTGCAAGTGAAACTACCATTTGAAAGGGCAAAAGCTGTTCTGCATATACATTAGCAACATTCAGCAAACGTTAATTGACATAATTGATAAATGTTTAAGAATGGGAAAACAAGAAATATTTATCCAACTCAAGAAAGCGCCATAGTTTATGTTATGATGTCAAATGGGAAGGAAAGGGAATCAATTAAGTGAACAATAACAGTGGTGGTTCGAGATTTTTATAAGAACTTATTTTGTAAGATAACTCGGGAAAGTCGAACCTTTTATTGGTTTTTAAGATAAATAGTTTACATAATCTTAAAAGACTGTCTTTCAGAAGTATAGTTGAAGGTCGTCATACAGTCATGTAACATTTAATACACCTGTCTCTTCCTGAATCTGTAATTTTCTTAGTTTTTAGAGTTACTCGAGCGCATTTGTCTTTACCGTAGTACGCATTTATAGCATTCTTAGGATTATTACGATCACCTACTTTTGAAACTTTATTTGTCACAAAACGATGTTTTGTGACTAATAAAGTTTTTATTAAATTACGTTTTTTGCACATCGTAAGTGCCAACCCTAACACTGCAAACTTTAGAATCGCAACAAACTCCTCTTATATACATGACCACTTTGTTTATGAACACATGCCTAGTTTGTTTAAATGTATATAACTTTAACTTCAAAGTAGGAGAAAGCATGTTTGGACCGTTTATTTACAGCCGCTGAATGTAAATGTTTAATATTATGAGTAATGCTGTTTGTGCGAGTTAGGGTTAACATTCGAACGGCTTGCCAATCGTTGTAATATACGGACTATAAGTGACATTTTATTAAGTTTGTGAAGGTCACAAGGAAAATAAATGTGGTTGTAAACTACTTGTTATGAAAGGGAAAATAGTTTTGTATATTTTCTGCAACTTTCTATATTTTATCACTACAAATTTGTAAGAAAGAATCAATTACGAAATATATGCAGTTACGCTGCATATATTTCGTAATTGATTCTGGAGTGATGTTGATTGGAGGCTCAAAGAGAGATTTCACCCGAAGGTAGTGCCGTGCCAGCGGGCAGGCGCTGGGATTAGTCTAGATGTCGTAGTAAGAGGTGTTCTCGAATCACTCCTTTTTTTTACGTGTGGAAACCCCATCGGGCCGTCGCTCCGCGGGGCGATGTGTCGGAATAGGACCGACTAAAACCACACGTGTGGCACTCTGCGCTTGAGACGGGAAGGATCCGGTAACTGTCGTATTAACACATCCGGACCCCTCGCAGCGCCTGCCCGCCCTGAAGCGGGCACCGTCTCTAGCAACTCTTAATTTATATCCTGTCGCGAAGTAGTCTGCCGCGAGTTTAACATTTTTGACCCACCCCAATATAAATTTTGATAAAGCGCACAACGCCGCTAAATAAGTTTTCACTTCAAAAAAAAGCAATCGCAATGGAGCAGTAAACTAAATCCAGTATGATAAAATGGAATTAAAGATTATGTTTTTAAAATAAAAATATTACTTTGCAAAATAATCCTGACACCTGATGACAGTGGTATCAGCTGAAACATGTGCTTATTTACAATCTGAGAAATCGCATACAAAAAGAACCTTACACATCGTTATCTTCATCTTCTAGCCATTATTATCCCAAGATTATAAGTAGTCGACTACACATTATTTTCAAATAAATAATTAGCAAAAACAAGAAAATTTCTTACTATTTGTCACAAAAACCATAATTGTAAATGCATAAACGTATCAAGATTTTTTTACAATAACACAAACAAATAAATAAACCGGATGACAGTTTATCTTTACTATTATCATAATGTAATGGAATAGGATACTTTACTAGATCCATGTTTATGCGACGCGTTATAGGCAGTGACAATGAATAACACTGATCATCAGTTGTATTTGCATATCATAACATAATTCATATATAGTTCTTCAAATTACTAGATTGGATTACATAGACCCTTAGCTAGCTTAATTATATCATAGTATCTGCAATATCCCTACTAATATTATAAATACGAATGAAACTCTGTCTGTATGTAACACTTTAACGATCATATCGTTTAACTCATTTTAATTAAATTTGGCAGGAAATTGCCTTGATTCTTTAAGCAAGGACATGAGTTAATATTTAATGCGATAGCCTATTTTCAAGCGAGTGGTGCCTTTGGCCAAAACTATTGATATAATAAAGTAAGCTAGGTATATCAGTCTACCAGTTACATATACCATTCGTAGTATTTCTTTACTTTAGTCAGTAGTTTCTATTTTTGTGTAAAATTCTTAATGCAGAGCACAGAATACATTTCCTTACCAAGTTTCAAGAGTATAGTTCTTATAGTTTCAGAAAAAAGTGGCTGTGACATACGGACGGACAGACACAGACAGACATGACGATTCCATAAGGGTTCCGTTTTTGCCACGCTGATTCCAACACAAATGGGTCGGCTAGACCGGGGCGGTACTACCCTCTCACAGAAAACTAACGTAAAATGACGGCATTCGTGCTGTTGTATTTCGTTGGGAACGGCAAGATCAGAGGCTTAAAGATGCAGAAGCATCTCAATAGGCTGCCATAGTGTGGGTCATCATGCTGCATTATTGCATTGCCTATATTCGCAACGAGTGTAGTGACCACTACTCTTTGATCTGCTCATGTTTTTCAACAGGTAGAGTACAGCCACTTTGCCAGGCTCATACATAGTAATAATAATAATATTTATGTATGAGTATGTATCCAACTTCAAAAAACCATAACACCAGTAATACGACTTGCATTGATTTTCTTGTGCAAATCATATAGGACGGTTAGTACTGAAACTTTACCGGTACTGGCGGGTGTTCTTCCGGTCGATCTGAAGGTGCAAAGACGTGCAGCCATGTACTATTTCTACACTACGAAACATGGGATGCGATTTTTTGGGCGTACGAGATCGCGATGAAATCATAAGATTGTTTCAACAGCAGTTCAATGTCTATAAAGACCTAATGGGTGAATGGCAACAACGATGGGACGAATCATCTAAGGGGCGCCACCTCTACCAGTTCTTTCCACCTGTTCGCGATTGGTTGTCGAGGACATGGCTCTAGGTAGATCAGTGTGTCGCTCAACTTCTTACAGGCCACGGTAACTTTAAGAGCAAACTACAATTAGTCGATTCATCAATGTGTCAATGCTCAACACCTGATACTAGCTGTGAATAGTCGGCTCATCATGTCCTCTGGGTGTGTAGTCTTTGGTACAATGAACGTAACACAAAACTCTATAGCTTACAAATGACATCTGGGGCTGTATACTTTAGGGATATTGTGTCAACTGCGGTGAATTTCCGTGCGTTTAGGCGATTCTGTTATACATGCTATAGTAATATTTTATCCGTGGTGTTTCCCGGTTTAAAAAGTGATTTGCCTATTTGGTCTCCCACTTTGCTAAGGAGGGAAGTGGACTTATCATATTTCCAACTCCTCCTGTTTTTTCTTCTTATTAATTTCGTTGCGGGTTCTAAGACAGTTAATTTTTTTCCTGGGACTGCCCGAGTGTCATAACTCGTGGGTCTTTGTTATTGATCCTGGTGTACAGGAGTTACAGAGGTGGGCGTGTGGGCGGGATCAGTCCCAAAAAAAAACAGTTTTACTTAGTTTAGATCTAGAAATCTTTCCCGGGACACTATTATCCATTTTCCTACCTCAATTTATTGTCGACAAGCTTTTCCCATGTTTCCGCCCGTGTATAATTTAGTTATTACGGTAAAAAGTAGTCATTGTTACTCCCTGATAATAAAGCCTTCCATTGGTGCAAGAATTTGATAAACCACATCATATTAGCATTGACGATCTATTAAGACGTATATTTTAAAATTATTCGTTTTTCTAAGTATTATATTAATTATATATATTCTTAAGAACAATACTAAGTCCCAGATCGAAGTTTATGTTAAAAGGTAATCGTTAACAGTGACTAATTGATTTCACTTTATCAAATTTATCAAACTATCTATCCACAAGGTTTATCAGCACATCAAATATCTGGGTCAAACTGCCGCAGACAAGTTAAATAATTTAAATCACTTTATCGAACCTCGACGTTGCGGCCGCTTTGTACAGACTGATGACCAGTGCAAGAGCTAAATGTCAATAAGTAAAACAATTCAAGCCTTCGAACCCGGAAAACGTATATAGTACCTATATACGTACTATATACATATATAGTATTTATATACGTTTTCCAAGAATATCTATAGCTTTCGTTTTGCAACAGTATTCTATTTATTGGTTTGGTTATCCCGGGCTGTTGCTGCACTTAGCCTCTTGATTAGGCGATTGTACGTAAGTTTTTTCATCTTCTTACTCCAACCATTCTGGATCATCATAGAAACTTAGCATCCTTTTCAGGCCGCTGCATGTTGTCTGGAGTGATGTTGATTGGAGGCTCAAAGAGAGATTTCACCAGAAGGTAGTACCGCACCAGCGGGCTATAAAAATGGGATTAGTCTGGATTTCGTAATAACAGCTGTCGAATCACTCCTTTATTTTACGTATGGAAACCCCCACGGGCCGTCACCCCACCGGGGTTTGAAGCGGGGCGGTGTGTCGGTATCGGACCGACTATAACCACACGGTGTGACCCTGAGACGGGAGGGATCCGGGAACTGCTGTTATTAACACATACCGACCCCTCCCAGCGCCCATGTTGATTGTCTACCCGTTCAACTGCCACATTCTTCTACATTCTGTGAATAGGATCGAGAGGACTTCAGGTAATTTTTGTGAAATAAATCTCAAATCGACTGTTCTCCAAGGCTACTATATTTCAAGTCAAAAGATTTTGAGGTAAAATGACAATATGTTAGGAAACGTTACATTTTTAAAAATAAATAAATTATGTACATAGAAATGAAGGCATGCAGATCTTGGCTCTAAACTTTACTGTAGGCGCTCACGCGATGACGCCTCAACATGCCCCCAGCCGTTGAAAGCTTGCCTTTCAACCGGAGATTCCAATAAACGGCAAATCTTCGATGCAGCTCGCCTGACCACTCCATTCGCTGTCCGGATGTCAGCAACTCTGCTTATGTTGTCGCTGCCTGGATGAAGAGCAACGATCCGACCCATCTTCCACTTAAGTGGCGGCAAATTGTCGTCCTTTATAATGACGAGGGAGCCAACTTGCAAGGAGTCCTTACAGGTGTGCCATTTAACTCGCTGCTGAAGCTCGGAGACGTATTCTTTGCTCCACCTCGCCCAAAAGTGTTGCCGTAATTGCTCGATGCGTTGATAGCGAGTCAAACTGTGAATCGACTGATCACAAAGATCCTTGACTGGCAGGGACGTAAGAGGTCTTCCAATTAAAAAGTGCCCAGGAGTGAGAGGCAAAAGGTCTTCAGAATTCGACGAAAGAGGAGTGAGTGGCCGTGAATTTAAAACACCTTCAATTTGAACTAACGTCGAGTTCAATTCCTCGTATGACAAATTACAATTGCCCAACACTCGGACTAAATGGTGTTTAGTCGACTTTACTCCCGCCTCCCAGAGACCAGCAAAATTTGGCGAGTAAGCAGGTATGAAGTGAAATTTGACCCCATCTTGAGCCACACTATCAGCTAAGGAGTCACAATTTTGCCTTAAAAACTTTGTTATTTCATTGTACGCTCCTACAAATGACGTTCCATTATCAGAGTAAATATTTAACGGTTTCCCTCTTCGGGACATGAAACGTCGCAAAGCCTGTATATAATTACTGCTCGTCAAATCGCCCACTAATTCTAAATGTATGGCTTTAGTGGTAAAGCATACAAAAATGACAATATACACCTTTACCAATCTAGATCCACGAACTTGACGGCTGACAGAGTTAATTGGGCCTGCATAATCTACACCTACGTTTTGAAAGGGGAAGTCCGCTGGAGAAAGCCTACTTGCTGGCAGATTACCCATTTGTGGAGAAATAGTCCTTGCCGCTTGACGCCGGCACGTAACGCATTGCCGATAGCAGGTTTTAGCCAAATTGCGACCCCCCAGCGGCCAGTAACTTTCCCTTATTGTTGCTAGTAATAATTGGGGACCAGCGTGTAGCAACCTTAAATGCTCGTATCTAAATAAAAGTTTAGTGAAATAATGAGTGGACTGTATTAATATTGGATGTTTCTTTTCAAACGAGTATTCGGAATTGTGTAACCTGCCTCCTACACGCATGATTTTATTGTTGTCTAAAAATACATTTAATTTTAATAATTGGTTTTTATTAGGTAGTGTTTTATTCTTAATTAATAAATTATATTCCGGGAAAGACTCACGTTGTGACTGTATAATGATGCAATTCAATGAATAATCTAATTCTTCTACAGACAGAGGGGAAGAGCACAATGGTTGACCCTTACATTTGTTAATAAAGCGAAACATATAACATATAGCACGTTGTAATCTTAATAAATTAGAAAAACGTCCGAAATGTATCACGCCTGTATTAATCGCTTGATTGTTGTGACAACTAACCAAACAAATAGTAGGTTGCGTTTCGGGCAAATCACTAGACGCCTCCGACGTTCCAATGCTAGGCCAAGCACTGCTGTCCTTTTGCAGGAACGATGGGCCTTGCCACCATCTGTATATTATTTAATGAAGTGCCAGAAGAAGTAGGAGCACTAGCATTAAAACTACGCGTAACTTGGTAGTAGTGCTACTCTCTCTAAGTACCCCATGGTGAGGTATAAAATATGACGGCTTCTCTTCATTAATATTACACTCTGACATATGCCCTAAAGAAATATATTCTGCCATAAAATCCTTATACATTTTGTCGAGTGAGGCGTCGTTCGTGTTTCTACGCTCGAGTGATAGAAAACAACGTTTTGCACGAACAAATGAATCGCCTAACAAATCTGTAGATTTCTTTAGTGGTATCTTAACGCAGAAACGACCATCAGGCATACGCGAGGTATTTTTTGTAAAATGTTCTTCACACTGTTTTTCTTCAGTGGAATAAGTAGAAGACTCATGACAACTTTCTTCTAGTTGCCAAAACCGCGTTAATTGGGTTTGATCATCATCTACTTCAGAAGAACTTTGAGAATCTAAGTGGTTGTAATTACATTTTATATTTGAGAAAGGTTTTACCATAACGCCTCTGTTAATTGGGCCACAAACTAGCCAACCGAGCCTAGTTTGATACAAAACTGGTTTCCTATCTCCTAATACTATTTTTTCTGACCCTAATAAGTTCCAAAATACATCGGCTCCAATTATAACATCAATGGCCTTAGGTGTATGAAAATACGGATCAGCTAAATTAATCTTAGTAGGTATATTTAATTTTACTCGTCTACTGGGTACATTATCCGTTATTGAGGGCAAAACAAAACATGTCAAATTATCGCTATACGATTTGCAAAGGGATTTAATATTAAAGCGACACATTTTATTTACATGTGATATATAATTATTTATACCTTGCACAGACATGTTTGTTGATACAAATGGTAAACCTAATTTTTGAAATAAGCTTTCGGTCATTAAACAAGAGGAACTGCCCGAATCGAGCAGCGCGCACGCAATATGCTCCTTATTATTAACGTCGTAACATCGTATCAATGCAGTGGACAGCAATGTATCGCTCGAATGTTCACTTTCACTTATGTTAGACGACAGCGTAACATGTCTATTGAGGGCTGTTGTTACGGTGGAGGGGCTGGCAGAGGAGACGCGCGGGGGCGAGGACTCGCCGCTCGCCTTATTACCTGTGAGTGTGAGAGGGACCGGAACGTCACCGTTTGTAGTCGCATTATCTGTTGCATTGTATGCCATTGGTATTTGTTTATTATGAATTAACGTGTGATGTTTGCGACTACAAACCTTACACCCTGGTTTTCGGCAGTTGTTGGAAAAGTGCCCACGACGAAAACAGTTATAACACACCTTGAAGCTTGGCAACACGGATAACCGATCATTAATGTTTAACGACAGGAACTGTGGACAAGTGTTGAGGTTATGATCGCCCTTGCACTGCGAACAGCTGGGTGATGATGTCGTAGGGTTATTATGTGTGCCAAGAGAGACCATTGCCTTCATCTTAGTGTTAACTTTAGTGCTCGACGAACTAGTATTGCCTGAGTGACGTGATAATTCCATCGTTTCAAGCAAATCTGAACGATTCCTCATAAATTCAATGAAATCATTAAATGAAACAGATTTATTTTTATCTAAACGACCTTTGTACTCTTCCCACTCTCGGAATGTTTTGAAGTCTAATTTGTGACTAATTAAATAAATTAAAAGTGTGTCCCAGCTCGTGACAGGCTCGCCTAAAGAACTTAAAGCTCGAATATGTTTATTTATTTTATCAATAATGCGTTTTAATGAAACTGAGGACTCCCTAGTGATGGTCTCGAGGTTGAACAACGCTGACACATGATTATGTATTAGTAAACGCTTATTGTCGTACCTCTCACATAGAAGATCCCAAGCTAATATATAATTTTGAGCTGAAAACTCGATTGATTGTATTACTACAGCGGCTGAGCCCACTAATGATGTACGTAAATAGTGGAACTTATTTACCTTATCAATATCATTATTGTCGTGAATTAGACTGGAAAAAGTGTCTCGAAACTCGAGCCAATTATCATAAGAACCCGAAAATGTAGGTAAGTTAATAGTGGGTAATTTGACTAGCTGATGACGTTGAGAATGACCACAATTATGAATAGGTATATTTTGTTCCGATTGTGTGTGTGATTGAACAGAGTTTATTAATTCTTTGGCTTTAGCTAATGAAGAATAATATTGTAGTTCAATAACCGTCCGTTCGGCTATTTCATCGTCGATGTCCTCACACACACACTCAAGCTGCAATTGTATATCGTTAAATTCATCGTAAAGAAGTTCTAACTTATTTATGCGCAATTGTAACTCCGTTACCTGACAGGACGTTAATTTAGAATCCGTTAAATTACCTAAATAATTTCCAAATACGGTCAATCTCCCCTTACAACTGCTACGCTTCCTTTTAAGTTGGTTAACATCAGCCATTCTGGGAGACGAGTACTGTCGATCTGGAATTTTACAATTACCACTAGTTTATATAATGTTTATATACCTACCTAATGAAATCAAATAAAAGTTGAACAATGTATATAATGTAATGTATTTAACTTGAAATTATTTAACACTAATTTAATTAACAATGTTACTATTTATTGTGGATGAAATACAAAGATAATATCTAAAATTTATAAGAAGGACTATTAGACTTGTAAAATGTTAACAAATGTACATAATGTAGGTAAGTAGCTAACGATGTAACTTTTCTGTTACTGTACAGTATTAAATATGCACGAATTAACTAATTACTACAACTACAAACCTAATATTGTATAAATTCTTTTACATATACTTTCAGATATATCTTTAAAACTTTGTAACAATAGTGATAAAAATAGTTAAGTACTAACCTTGGGTCAGCCACGTAAAGTGGTTAATTACACTTTTCAATTATTACCTGAGCGAGTGTTGGGTGAAATTTAATAATATAATATTTGTAACAAATCCGTTGGTTTTATTGATTGAATGGTAACGTCCAAGCCACTTATCCTTAAAATCACCTTTTCACTCCATAACGAATGTCCGTTATTTTTTCTATTTTTAATTCCTCTTCGAAATATAATTCCTTTTTTCAATTGCGCTGATAATTTATTATTTGAATATCCGGCTCGAAGGACCATGAATAGGATCGAGAGGACTTCAGGTAATTTTTGTGAAATAAATCTCAAATCGACTGTTCTCCAAGGCTACTATATTTCAAGTCAAAAGATTTTGAGGTAAAATGACAATATGTTAGGAAACGTTACATTTTTAAAAATAAATAAATTATGTACATAGAAATGAAGGCATGCAGATCTTGGCTCTAAACTTTACTGTAGGCGCTCACGCGATGACGCCTCAACATTCTGTGAGAATGCGTTGCGGCGTTCCTTCTGCCTTCATGCATCCCCTGGATAGAGGGAATGACCTTCCTGATATCGTCCCTCTTTAGTCTAATCAAGTTGCAGGCTAGTCTTTTTGATGCCACCGGAACCGCGCTTTTTGTTTGCCTGCATTCTTCGTTGTTTTTCCATTCGATTTTGTGTTTGTTCTTCGGTATAGGCGCGGAGCCGTGTTATATGTTATATAGTTCGTATATAGATTTTCCAAGTTTGACGATATCAATAATTTTGGTTTTGTTATAGGATGAACTATATCTTATTCAATGACTAGGTAGACTCAACTCATCCAAAGGTCGTTGATAAATATTGTTATGTCATTGTGTATTACTATATACGTCCTTATATATATTAATTTATTTACTTACATATGTGTAATAGTGTTTATTGATCACATTAACAAATATGTATTTGTACAGACGCATATGTATGTACTAAAACTACAACTTTATTTGACTACAAATTGATTTTTAGGATGATAGACGTCTTTATACTGAGTTTGTTTTAAGAAAATCAATCTTTAGATTCTAATAATAATTATTTTAACTGTCTTTTCATACAATAGTTGAAACAAAAGGATATCAAAACTAACGTAGTTAGACAAAGGTAATGGTTTTAATGAGAAGTAAGCGGTAATAGATGCACATGTAACTATAAAGAAATATCAATCTTCAAAATCATTTTTTAGAGAACAATGTTAGGAAACATTGACGAATATCATCAAAAGTTTAAAATCTAAGTTAATAACGATGCTCATTTGTAAGCGTTGTATGTGCAAGATTGATCGAAAGCTATTTCTTTTCATCTTGCAAAGGTAAGTGACTCACAAATCAACTGATCAATATCGACAGAACGTGAACGAAGATACCATAAATACAGAATCTACCGTAAACGACTAAACTTTACTGACTGTTGACTGTGTCTAACTTAATCATAAGTAACATTTTTCCAAATACATTGTGCTTTATCACTATGTAATTAAAGCTTATTTAAGGTTAGATTTTTTTGTTTCTCAAAGATTACAAATCACTTCACAGAAGAAATAAACATTTTCAATTGCTTCTACAACCAGTTTTAGCAGCAATTGAATTATTTTATTTATTTATTTATTTATTTATTAACTTTGTGCACTTGAAGTACAAAGGCGGACTTAATGCCATTAGGCATTGTCTACCAGTCAACCTTCGGGTGTTGCAGAAATATGATGCGGTAGGTGCAAGGACAAACTATTGAATTCGACAGATAATAATTAAACAAATAATGGATAAACCTACATCAGATGTAACAAACATACATAAATATAACAATACATACATAATATACACAAACATATACATATACGCTACTGCTAATATATATACACATACATATAAACTACACGGGTACTAGCGTTGAGACTGTACTGCCATTTCACTCCGAAGAAGTTCACGCACTCTTTTCTTAAATGTGAGGCGATTAGTGGACATCCTGATTTCGGTGGGAAGTGCATTCCACAGTAGAACTGACTGCACATAGAAAGAAGAATTGATAAAGTTAGTGGTGTGAGAGGGGCATAGAAGAAGCAAGTTGTTTGTAGACCGGAGAGTTCGGTCGTGGTTGGAACATAAGAAGCGGAAGTGTGGTGCCAGGTATTCGGGCAATGATGGAGAGTTCAGGAAAGAGAAAAGAGAAGTCAGAGCACGTAGACTGCGGCGCTGACGAATTGGTAGCCAATTATCGTAGTAGTAGTAGAGCCAAGGTAGTAGAGCCACGCTAATTTCAGAACGAATGGGCTAGCTCGACCGGGGAGGTATTACCCTCGCACAGAGAAAATCAACGTAAAATCACAGCGATCGTGCTGTCGTATTTCGTTGGTGAGTGCGAGACCGAAGGCCCAAAGATGCAGAGTCATCTCTAGCCCACCATGGTGTGGGACACCATGCAGGGCCAAACATAAAAAAAACGTAATTATATGTTCTTGTTGGTCTAGCGGATATTGTATGCGACTGCTGATCAAAATGTCTGGAATTCGATGTCCGGGTTGTACCAAAAATTGTAATTGGGTTTTTTTATAAGAAATTCCTAATAACAGCCCGGAGTATGAAGGTTGACAGTGTTTCACTTCCATACCTGAGAATACGTTAAGCCGCCGTTCCCGGTTATCATGAACATCTATGGCAATCGTAATTGAGAAGTCAGTTCCGTCAAATATACTGACAACTAGGTCAAGCTTCGAATTCAGTTCGCCTACAGAGTCACGAAGGTCCGATGTCAGAGTGACAGAGTCACTTCGTGGAATAACTTATATTTTAGGTAAAACCGGTTCAACTAGTAATTGACTCCAAAGAACATTGGATAAAGATCAGAAATAAGAGAGAGCATAGCAGTTCATATTCACGTACACAGCAAATACTTTCTATCAGCTATTGTTTAAGAATTCAATTTAAGCGTATTTACCCAATCGTTAAACGCATCGGTCCTTATCTATAGAGATTTAACCTGGGAAGATCAGAATTAGTTCTGTTCTGTTATTACAAAATAATCTATTGGATTTTTTGATTTCGTATAATTATTCTTCATAGCTAGAATTTGGAAATGAAAAAATTATTATGGATTTCTAGAATTTTATTGTTACTTCGTATTCTTATGTCCTTATAACAGCCTTATTAATGATATTGCCACGGAACATTTTCTTTACCGGACAATTTTGACCAGCAAATAGGTAATTATATATGGAATCAATATCTGAATTATAAGCGCGTTTCATATTCATGAGAGTGATTGCGAGTGTATAACATTTGTTAGGATCTTTGCGTGGTTTGCAGTATGCTAACAGATTTGTCACTAAGCAAGGACCTAAGATGTCCTTTTAATTAATTTCTGCAAATACAAATGTCAACATTTTAATTTAGATTGTTATTTTGTTGAATGTATCTTCCTAAACTTCAAAGAAAATATGTATGGTAAAATTTTTGATTATCAGTGAGGTAGGTAAACAAAAAAAAGGCCGCTGTCTAATATAATTTAAAAAATTAACCTAGACAGTTTATGAACATGGCCACACTGGCCACGTTCACAACTTGTTCGAATCTCGAAGGTATGTCGTATGTACGTTCGCTCGCATTATAATAACAGGTTCAGAATCGTCCCATTTGGTAAGAATTCTTTAATCAATCGTGAAGATTTTTTGTCCTCATGATTGAGAAGGAAGAGGAAGGTATTTTTTAAAAAAGGTTACCTCACTCGTTTTTTAATTATCATTTTGAAAATGAAACTTTTGCGTTTCGGTTTTATCTCGCGGATTCCCCTTTTAAGGATGATATCTAACAAACGATTTACATTCGAATGAATTTTAATATCGATCGATCGATCGATCGATCGAACATTGTTTATTCGTGTACCACACAGTATTTTAACTGTATATTACCACTAGCGACACGGCCCGGCTTCGCACGGAAGTCTTTGAAATTTTCCGATTTTCTCTACTACTCGTATAATATGCATCATCACATGTAAATGCTATGTGACTCGCGATTATAGTCAAAATTGGTTCCGATGCGAAATTATTTTAATGTGAATGTATTCTCCGTTTGAAAATACTGTAACTAAATTTGAACATGAATCATGATAGAAGTCAACTGCAAAGATGAAAGTTTTATAATTGGCAAGTAAATCACAACTTTGCAAAATGGCTCAGATCCAACTAACGCGGTTGGTTCTAATTTCAAAAGAAAAAAGTGTCATGCACACTGAATAACTTAGTGATACCCGAAATATAATGAGCTTCGATGCCAAATGCGATCTTTTAAATAAATTGATGAAACTACTTCGTGTTTATCGATATTTAATGATGATTGTTTCGGAAATATTTTCTGTTCAAACCAACCCTTGACAAATGGTTCTTTTAATTTAACATGTACTTGATTTGTAACTTTGTAACTGTATTGGCTTTATATATGAATTCTTATGGACTGTTTTACCACATTGAATTTACTAAGCTCAATTTATAATCATTGGAATTGAAATATATAAAATGAATTGAAAAGAATTTTAATAAGTTGGCGTACTATAAACTTTTGAAATGTAACCTACATCTGAATTTCCTTACTGGTAGACTTTCTTCGACACTAAAGTAGGTGTCTTAATTATACTTCCCCAAACATGTTACTCCCAATGTTATGCAATCATCTCTTCACAAGAAAACATAATTGACACACTGGTGTACCAAAGCCACAACTCTTTAGGAAGACTTCTAAACTTATTTCAACATATAGTACATATTCCGTGCAAACACCCAACTCTTTTAGTTAAACCAGGCGCAGTTTACCTTAAACATAAATTTATCTCAACTTTGTGAATGTGACTGAACTAAAGAAATAAAAATGCCTGCTTGCCTGAGACGATTTTTGACTTTCCTAATAAGCCAGAATAACTAATATATACTTCTATATTTAAACATAGTAATGGTAGTCCAGAGGTTGAAATTCGATCATAATTATTTTTTATTTTTTTAAGCTTTCTGCTCTCCTTGTCAATAAAAAGTCCAACTGAGGCAAAATTCATACTCCTCCGTTTGCATAATTTTCGTGAAAGCATTTTTGCTTCACGTATTTAATTATATAGATTATGTCAAATCTCAGTAATAAAAATATTACTTAAATCAAAAGTGTCAGCCTGGATTAAATGAGTCACAAGTAATACGAATACTTTATTAAAGTTGGACTAAAGTAATTGGTTTTTGTCCCGATGTGGTCGAGCAAGATGCACTATAATCCGTACAAATTTTGTTCAATTGAGCTTATTTATTGCAGATTTATTAAATGGAGTATACATTTTTCAGGGCATAAAAAAATCAGGGTTATAGGATTTATTCTTCCGTGAAATTACTTTTCTATAGAAGTACTCTTGACATGAATTGTACTTAAAGTTAGTCAAATTATTTTCATGTCGCATGGGCAAAAATTTTAAGTAAATATCGTAACAAGAAAACTAAGTCGTAATATCATGTAATAGTATGTAAGTAATATTATGTTATCATGAAAAGAACTGTATTATGATTTTCATGTTAATGTTGATAGGTTCAAATGTAAATTCTTTTTTTTAATAAAACACCTTTACAAATAGCAATGACACAATATACTATTTCGTTAGTGCAAATAATTATTTAAAGAATGATTTTTTAATTTAGCAATTCTTATATCCTGAATAGGCAAACACGACTAAGTTTATTGTAAGCAGAGTAGCAAACTTATGTAGTATATTACAGTAACAACACTCCACTAAACATACAAAGGTACACAACCTTTTATTAATGTTGTATTTGGAGTTTGCACGGGTAAGCAAACTCAGTAACACAGTACAGACGGTTATTCATAAAAATATGGAATCTTTTAAGTAATAGGTTCACATAAAAAGTTCTTTTATTACACCAACCAATCACTGAGTATACCTGAGAGTAAGAACTTGCTAACTTAACGTCTAGTGAGAAAAGTGAGTGGAAATTTTCCTTGTAAATTTTGTACGGTGTTGCGGCTGCTTTATTGTAACTGGTTCGGCTTGGCGCGCGTGCCGTAGATTTATTTTGATAGAAAGTGTTCTATGGGCGTTGCAAAGCAATTTACAATTTTTACAAAAATATCGATAAAACAGAAATAACTATTTGTATATGTAGTCGCACAAAGTTGTGGACATGCACACTTTATTTTTAAAAACGCTCGTTTATGATTTATGAAGCAATTTATTATTTTTTGTAAAGTATGATGAATAAGGTTGCTGATTGAGAAAGCAGACCTGCTAGCAACTTTTATTTTTTGTAAAAAGAATGAGGTTCTTGTCATCCTTAACATTATAAATACCTAAATTTGTTACTGAAAAATCAATTGTTTTGATAATTGGTTTAGAAATTCAGACGTAAACAATTTATACAGTTCAACTAAACGACTTATTATAAAGTCACACAATACGGTAGGCTAACTCCAGACCTATTTCACAGAGAAATAAGATTTGCAGACAAATACCGTATTAAAAGTACAAAGTCTACCAACAGCCCGCAGATACAAATGAAAATAAACGAACGACGGTCTTATTTCATATAAACTTTTATTTGTTTCAAAAGTGCCTACTGCAGTTACATAACGATTCTCTACCAATAGACCTAGACCGACTAACTTTACATAACCTTGTGTCGTTTTAGAATTAGCTAGATTTTATGAGGTTAGCTGAAATAGAAATGCAGCATGCGATAATACTATCAATCATGCCCACGCCTTCTTTTGTAGGGACTCTTTAATGTTTGACCAACTATTCTTGAATATTCAGAACACAAGGTCTAATCTTCAACTTTTTTTATGTATGAGCCTGCTAATTTTAATAGTCACCATGTTCATTGGGAATGCAGACAGGGCAACAGTCCAGGATGGTGACTCACACTATGGCGACCTATTGAGATGCTTCTGTATCATTGAGCCTCCGATCTCACACTGTCATTTTAAGTTGTTTTTTTGTGAGAGGTAGTAATACCCAGATTTAGTCGGCCCGTTCGTGCTGAAATCAGCGTGGCTCTACTACCTTGATGATATAAATCCAATTCTTGTGTTTGGAGTATTATAAGTGTATTATTACGCAATTGATATTTGAAGATTCGCTTGAATATAAATACACAATTGGAATGATCTTATAATACTTACGAAGCGGCAGCAAAGCATAAAATACATTTACCTTAATCTATAAACGAGGTAATTCCTTTTAAATTCCAAAGCAGACGATGTACTTACGAATGAGCTACCGCATTGTAATTATCTTCCTGGAAACTGTAGCCAAAACTTTGAAACAAGAGAGTCAAAGTAATAAGTGATTAATTGTAAGACATTAATTTGACATACACGTATGTATGTATTTGAATTTAATTCGCGTTCGCAGTATTTTTGAACTGACAACGTCTTATAAATTGGTTTGCCGGGTGACACTTCAAGAAACTGCGTTACGCTCCGCTCACGTTATGCGCTCACAATGAGAGCGAGTGAGAGGCACGCGTCCCTTCCACTCGGGCATGGTTAGCCCGCCTAAGAGCGAGAGAGACAGACATAAAAAGTGAAAGGCACGCGTTTTACCACTCAAAGTCGTTGTCACGTAAAACTTTCGCCCGTATACCGACTTTACAGGCAACCAATTTTTATTAATTCCGGCCTAAATGACCCTACCAGCCTGAAAGAAACCATAAGAAGAATCCAAGAGTGGTAATCACACTATGCAGGCCTACTGAAATTCTTTTTCACGTTCTTCTTCATGACTTTAAATTGAAATATTTACCCTACATTCAAATGAAACATTTTATATAAATAACTAGCTGTCCCGGCAAACGTCGTTTTGCCATAACTACTAATAAATTAAAAAATAATTAATATTAGAGTAGTTCAGTGACATACACACTCACAGAAGAATTATATATATATAAAGATATATAAATAATAAATTTAAATGTCAGAATGGCTGGTAACATTTTCATTTAAATAAATATAAGCTTATCATAACACAATACACTCATTTTTCTACCTTTAACTTATTGTATTAGGAACTTTTAAAGAGTATTTCAGTCCACCATTTTATTAGTCGCACTATAACTGCAATTATTTTGTATTTTTTTTGCCAAAAACGCTTGCGTAAACAATTACATCTTCTAGTTTCCGGAACCAGTCTCTGGAAAAGTAAACATATTCACTATTCGTACAAATGTGTTAAGAATTTACAGCGGATAATTTAATACTTTACTATGAAACTAAATAGGTTTAAATGCATAATATACTACTTTCAAAGCATGTTATTCATGGTAAATAAAGCGGTTTAAGCGGTTAGTTCCTGAACTGCCACTTCTTAAAGTGTTTGCACTTTGTTGTTATATTTGAGATAATTATTTTCTCGATGTAAGAAAATAGGGTGATACCTTTTCAGTAAAGGAGGTACATTAATATATATATAAGAATTTTGTTAAAACCTCAATTATATAATTAAATTTAAAAAGTGTAATTTAATATGGTTTAACATTAATGTTCATTTAAAACAAAGGGGCCGGGGGATAGGGCCTGGTTAGGCAGTAGGCACGATATCGATACTGGGAAGAGCTGAAATAACATGGTCCAGGTTCTGCCAAGAATAGCGGGGGTAAGGCCATCGGAGTAGTTTTAAGTATAAATACTCTTGTAACGCGTGTAGGTACGAGCCGGAAAACTGAAGGATTTTCAAACAGTTTTCATAAAAGATGCAAAATTTAACTAAAGTTCGTATAAAATAAAATTACTTTCGTCAGCCGGTTAGTTGATGTAGTAAAATACAAAGTCTATTACAGATTATTTATTATTATACAGTACTTAGTACACAAATAGAGTTAAAGTATTGACGCGTTTGGCAATAACTTTTCTTATATCAGAACGGGATCATTTTAAGTGCGCGCTCCCTCGCTGAGCATTTATCAATATTACTGGTATAACAAATAGCGGTTCCATTATGTCGTACGTAAATGTTGCAGACACAATAATATTCTTTAGAAGTAAGCAAAACCCAGAAAATTAGCCAATTTAAAAAAAAACTTAGTGGTCTTTGGACTTTAACTTGATGGTCTAGATTTTAGTGACAGTGGATAATGGTTAGTGAGACTTCTTTCCAGGGTTAATCATTTGCCTAATTTATCTTTAATATGTATCTATTTAATCTATACATACAAATAAATAAAATTGGATGTCTGTTTGTCGCTTTTTACTAAATGCATATGTATGTATACACGGTACATCTACCAAAATGTTTCTTTTTACAATTTTTGTCTGTTTGTCTGCTTGTTACGGCTAATCTCTGGCACGTCTGGACTGATTTTGACTCGACTTTCACTGGTAGGTAGCTGATGATATAATGAATAGCTGAGGGTACTTTTTAAGACTAGCTTCGCCCCGCGGCGTTACCCGCGGTACGACAAAGTTAGTTATGTAATATATCTGTATATGTAAGTGTGGTTATCACCAGTCCTGTAGGTGTATAAACATATGTTTATCAGGGTCTAAGTTGGCATCAGACGGCTATGTTTTAGATGCGATAGGAATTATCTGTTTCCTTTTAAATATGAAATTTAAAAAATTATAATTAATAGAACCAAGATCTAAAGAGAAAACCAAGCCGTCACCCTGTGAGAGATATAAATAAGTCTACTGCTTTAAAGTAAGGCAGTAGACTTATTTATATCTCTGGATCTCTCCAAAACATAATAGTATTATGTTTTAACATACATATTTTTCCAAAGTTACCCGTAAAATCGCTAATCAAATATATTAACATTCAGTAGCTTTATGAGAGTCGTCATAAACATATAATTTTCATTTTGTCTAGCTTATATTTAGGCTTCAATTCTGAAGGGTTCAAAATATCTAGGTTAACCCAGTTACCTTGAGGTATTTCAACATCAAATCTGGCAGCGCATCAAAATCATTTTTTTGCTTGTGCGTGTGCAAATCCTCTTGGATAAAAGTTAGGCTCAACCCGCTAGAACGAATTGGTTTGTGAAATGAAACTTGTACAAAATAAATGATAAACTACTAACACATATATATCTAAAGTATTAGTCAATATAGTTGCCCATTTTAGTTTCACTAAAGCGACTATACCTTGAGTCGTCCTCCCATATCGTCTGGTTTTTTTTTGTGTTTGGCCCTGCCAAAATGACTCTGCCCTACCTGATGGAAAGCATAAGCAGAATTCAAGAGTGGTGGGACAATACAGCATGGTGACCATGACGGGCTGGTAATGCTACTGCATCATTGAGCCTCCAGTCTCGCACTCACCGACGAAACACGACAGCTTGATCGCTGTCATTTTACGTTGATTTTCTGTGTGAGGGTAGTACCGCCCCGGTCGAGCCGGCCCGTTCGTGCTGAAATCAGCTTGGCTCTCCTACCTCTAACAAGCATTAATAGCCTGTTAAAAGAGACTATCCAGCATTTATTATGTATGTGTGTTAAAATCTGAAATAGGTGAATTAAATTTCGGATTTTAAATCTGGTACGGATTTTATGGTAGAGATAAAGTTTTTATTTTTTATCTTTAGTTAAAATAAGTTTTTACGATAGTAAATAATTAATTAATTAATAAAGTAACGCAACTGACACTTATTTCAGAAACTTTATTGTTTAAAATAATTTTAATAGTTCGGCACTATTACAATTAACTTAATAATTTAAAACTGAATATAGTATTTATAAAACACAAAATATCTAAGTGTTTACTATAAGAAATCACAAATTTTAATACATCTAAATAGAAAATACTAAACACTAGTCTGCAGTGTGATGAAGCTCTTACCATTGAGCTAATTTGATTTGGCAAGAAGATAGTATCTATCCGAGACATCTCATACGGAAACCTAGAACCGCGTAAGGCGAGCCAAAACCAGGGAGAAACAAATCACGAGTAGTTCCGTGGTAAGATGTAATCTCCAAACTATAGTTAAGCAACTAAACTTTTGAATAGAAAGCATCTTAAAAAAAGGAATATGAAAAGTCGATAATAGTATTCAAGACTTTAGCGATCAGTTGTTTTCGTTCATCTGGAACACAAACTCTGTAAAGACAAACTCTGAACTACATAAGATCAACAATTCCAAGTTTTAATAGAACCTTCTATACGGCTTTGAGCTAAATCTAACGTCAATAATAAATTTCAATCAGAATCTCTTCATAATTTCACAACGTACCCCAATTCCTACACTTATAGCCCAGTCATATTAGGTAAAAAAAGGGGTCAACCTCGGAATGAAAGATAATAAGCTGCAAATTGGTATGAACCTTTGTTTTGTCATTCTAAATGTTGTCTCAAAAGTCACAATCGTTATCGTGTCCGCGTCTCAAGATATTCAAGGTCAAAGGTCACAAAAATTGGTTTTTCGCGAATATCTGGCTTCCTATCGGTTAAATGAGATTCGCATTTATTATAAAAGTTGTAGGCTATAAAATTCCCTACAACTTTTGTTTTAACTTTTTTTTCATACGACTTTTTGAAGGTAGAGCGCGAAGAGTGCACATCGTACAGTCATATACGGCCTAATGCAAGGTCAAACGTGAGTTATGGTTATCAGTACGTTATAAAGTCAATTATTTACTTGGAAATTATAATTATTAAACAATGCCTATTATTTATGTACTAACTATTAATTATTTATATTTAACTATTTAAGTATAAAATATTATTAATTCTGGATTATATATTTTAGTTTTATTTTAAGTTAACACGACATTATATATCTTTTCTTTAAAACGCGTAAATTTCTCAATACTTATATACCTGGAAATATTTCAACAAGAAAACTGCCCAAAACAAACATTATTATAAAATGGAGTGCGCATCTTGTTGGCATTATATAATGCTCCAAAATCTGAGGACAACATTGATCATTTCCGCTACACGCAATTCATCAAATTTACAAAACTAAATAAACCTGTACAACTGTCAACACTTCCACCAACAAGTGTAGCAGCTCATCAACACATAAAACGTGTCTACTACCAGATTCAAACGTGGTTAGGGATGGACTTAGAACCTCAAGAATGGGGCTGGATGCTTGAAAATGAAATCCTGGAGCCCATACGAACGTTATTACCTCCAGCACCAGCCGAACTACTAATCGTAATATTTTGCAATTGCAAAAATGGTTGTGGTTCCCGCTGTGGATGCAGAAAATCAGGGCTACAATGTTCTTTAGCTTGCGGCCAGTGCAACGGACAAGCTTGCCTCAACGCTTCACTGTATCCAAGTAATCCCGATGAAGAAAATACATATGATCCCGATATTCTGGAAGGTTTGGAGATGAACATGACAGATAATGAGGATGATGACAATGAATCAATTTTTGAGCGACAAGAAGAAGAAGACGACGAAGAAGAAGAAGATAATTAGCTTCCATTTCCAATTTCATTACAATTAAAATCAACAAAGATACTTTTGATATTTGAACTCACATTTTGATAAATGTATATTATGCCGTATTTAATAATAAATAAAAATATGTGTAAAATATATACTCTTACTATCATTTTAACTTAAAATAAAACTAAAATATATAATCCAGAATTAATAATATTTTATACTTAAATAGTTAAATATGAATAATTATATATAAATAATCAAGTTACTTACTTTAATTAAATATAAATAATTAATAGTTAGTACATAAATAATAGGCATTGTTTAATAATTATAATTTCCAAGTAAATAATTGACTTTATAACGTACTGATAACCATAACTCACGCTTGACCTTGCATTAGGCCGTATATGACTGTACGATGTGCACTCTTCGCGCTCTACCTTCAAAAAGTCGTATGAAAAAAAAGTTTAAACAAAAGTTGTAGGGAGTTTTATAGCCTACAACTTTTATAATAAATGCAAATCTCATTTAACCGATAGGAAGCCAGATATTCGCGAAAAACCGATTTTTGTGACCTTTGACCTTGAATATCTTGAGACGCGGACACGATAACGATTGTGACTTTTGAGACAACATTTAGAATGACAAAACAAAGGTTCATACCAATTTGCAGCTTATTATCTTTCATTCCGAGGTGAAAGCCCTAATATGACTGGGCTATTAGGATATATTTTTGGGGCTTCTGCTTTTCATCTTGTATTTAACGCCCACGGTTAGCTCCAAATACGCACTTCTGGATTTATTATTTTCAATGTTTGTAAGCAGTTTTTACCCGACTACGGTGAATCCAAAAAGAAGGGTAACAGTTTTGGAAATATATGTATATTTTTATGTTTCACTGTAGTACCTAAAATGTCTGAGCCGGACCGGATGGCTTGGGGGCTACATAAATTCTTCTTTGCTAATTTAATCTTTTCGAACCATATTAGATCATGTCAGATTACAAAACCATTAGATAGATTATAAGCCTATTAGTTTAGGCCATTTAAAATTTCCAAATGTTGAATTCACAACTTAATTTATGTGAATATCACTAAACTATGACTTATTATTCCACAACTGCTTTTATGTACATTGAATATCACTACTATACTATATATAATATACTATATATATAGTCACTCACAATAATGACTAATATTTGAAAGCGTCGAAGCAAGTTCTGAGTAATTCAGTTACAAAGTTCAGATCCTTGAAACAAATCTATATTGAATATTAAAGCAAGCGATCGTTACCAATTGATGTAAATGTCTTTATTGTATTTATAATGTAATTAGAACATTATGAGTACGCACTATTTAAAGTGAAAGTATCAGTAAAACGGAAAACATTAACTATTAGCTTTTGTCGTCATGTTAGTCATCATGGTAGACAATGGCCTAAGATGTGTTATTCTGATGTATGAGCTACATTTCTGTAAGTTCCATCTAATATCAGAAATCCACCTTCACAGACTTTCGCATTTCCTCGTTGCCTCGTTGGTCTCGCGGTTGGCGTGTGCGACTGCTTATCATGAGGTCTCGGGTTCGATTCCCGGGTCAGAACAAATGTTTGTATGATCTATAAATATTTGTTTCGGAGTTTGGGTGTTTTCTATGTTCTGCTTAGCTTGGGACTGGATGGCGTTGTGTGTTGGATGTCAGAAATATTTATGATTATTAATAATATTAGTAGGAAATAGCAATACTGAAATGATTGTAAGTGATCTTTTAAATCAGGGTAATCCTACCTAAAGAACTCACATTCACTAGAAAGCTCGAACCTAATTAAAACTCTTCTATTGTTCTCGTACCGAGTGCAGACTCCAGTGCTCCAAAGAAGTTTAACACCTACTTTCATCGTTTGAACTTTGTCTGTTGCGCTGCTCGTGCAATAACTATCCCTTACACTCATTTTATATTTTTACAAAGTTGGAAACTTGATAACGATCTATAAAAGTAATAAGAGTTTTCCACGAAGTTTGTTTACGAACTTATTACAACACACACATGAATATTACTTTAAATCTGTCATCTATCACACTGTCCCAGCAAACGTCGTTTTGCCATAACTACTAATAAATTAAAAAATCATTAAAAAAACATTGTCCAGTGGACAAAATTGTGAATCTAAACCATTCCCAGATCCCCTTGAACACACACAAAAAATTTCATCAAAATCGGTCCAGTCGTTTGAGAGTAGTTCAGTGACATACACACTTACAGAAGAATTATATATATAAAGATTGCAAACCTAAAATTAAGTCCAAACACGTAAATATAAAAGTCAGTGAACCAAAATTGTATATATTGAGTGAACAAAATTTTAATTTCCAACCACTCAAAGCATTTTATGCATATAAAGCTCGCGTGAACCTAACGAAATTTCTGCATCAACCTTGTTTAAAGTAAAAAATACAGAGTTGAACGCTAAGCCGGTACTGCGCAGTGGTCCATTTCTCCCGTTCTAGTTAGAGGGACCTCGCTCAGTCGGTGCTCACGTGTCGAGAGCTCTCGACCTTTGCCGAAGCAGTAATCGACACTATTCTACTACCGCTTTCCCACTCGCATACATTAACACGGACTTGTAAACCGCGAAAACAAAAAAAATATGTCATGTGAAAAGTGAAGTTAGTTATTAAAATAAATTTGTCAACAAAAATGCAAGAGTTTTCAGTTTAGTTCTGAAGCAAAAGAAAAGTGTAAAGCAATGATCAAAAAAAGTTATCAAGGTGTGTTTTTAAGTCTCATCTCTATTTCCTTCTGCTGTCAAATTACTGAAACTGTAGCCAAGAGTGCAAGTAGATTCATCGGTAAGTTGCTAATTAACTTTTATAAGTTTTTTAATATAAGTTATAAAAAGTATTGACAGAGTTTATGTTACAAAAGTAACATAAATTGTGCTAATACATGAATATTTGAAAAGGAGGCGTTTTACACTTAGGTCTTAGAATTGCAAATTATTTATTTACGCGCACCTTGCGAGACCTTAACTACCCTCGACCTTGAATCCTGCATTAAACTGAAGATTTAACTACTTAATCCACAGAGAATCTGTTTAATACAGCAACTTTATGTATCACATTGACATGTTAAAACTTTTAATGAACAAAGTACTCTCACAAAAGCTTTTAAAGAAAACTGTATCATGGACTCTTATAACATCATCGAAATTCCCTGATACTTAGGCATTTGCTGCAAAGATGATATTTTACCTTATGTAGACATATATTACATTTTCAGTTTTGCATAAGGTTAGTAGAAAAATCTTGAATATTGCATCGTACCTGGATAGTGAGCACGGCTAACTCTTATCTCTTTAGGGAATACCCACCACTTCTGGAGTGTACGGCGTAGTTCAGCCTAACGAATAATTTATGAGGTTTAATGAAACGTGCATAAATATGATTGATGATTGTTCCAATATTTGACTTTGAAAACTCATGATGATAAGAAAGAAACATCTCTTTTTACAAGATAATGTCCCATGAATGCAAAATTTGTACCTGAATTTTCTTTTTGGATATTTTTTCATAATTGTATTAAACTACCTTCTTTGGAAAATGACACTTGATAAATGAGGATACTAATGAAAACATTATCAAAGTGAGCTGTAGCAATGACGTCATAAAAGGGCGTATATCGGTGTTGTTATTTCAGCTCGGTACTTTGCTTTAATTAGCGCCGTGAACATGCCACTTCATTTTAAATTTATACGTTTGCAATGCATCCACAGCTAATCTATGTGTGAATGAATCGTCCATTTTTTATGTATCTTTTATCTTTGTATTATATGTACAATATTCCAGTCAATTTCAATACATTTTGGTACTTTACTTCATTGCATTAAACGGACATAACGCCTGAGGCAATAACTATACAGTTTCATTGAAAAATATATTATGTCTGAATTTACTTTTGGATTGGCTTGAATGGATGGAGTTAACATAAATATATGTATATAATTACGAATATGTATGGATAAAAATATTTGCACATGGCTTTGCTTTGCCATTTACTATTACGAATGAATGATGTGCATTTAATTTTAATTCTGTATCATACAATTATTTTCGCAATTTTCCATATCCAAGATAAATATTAGTGATTGATCTAAAGGTGATTCACGAGAACGAATAGATCGATAAACGATTGTAAATCTTAAGAAGGCGCGGCGCGACACTCCCCAAATAAAAAGACTTAGCCCTGGAGTAGACCCGGTTTATCTATTTAGGAAACTTATTTAAGTGTGCGCGTTTGTGTGTGAGTGTGTACGTGTATGTGTATATCTAATAGTCTAGTGTCTAGTCGTTGCTGTCTGACGATTTAAACATTCCTTGACGATGATAAACCTTTCAGTCAACAGTTAGGTTTTGTGAGATTGCGTGCACTATTTGTAAGTAAAGAAGGAGGCCAGGAGCTGGCAGAGATGTTCACGTACGAAATAAGTATCGCCAAACCTTTTTTGAACTCCTTGCCTGCTTCTTATATTTGTGTTTAAATCTCTCAGCAATGTAGTTGACACTCACGTCCTTAAATTCACTTATTTAGCACTTTGCCAATCAGTAACGCAATATTGTATCGTGGTATGGGGAGGAACACATAAGACACATCTACTAATACTAGAGCGTGCTCAAAGAGCGAAACTAAAAGTTGGATGGGGGCTCCCGTACCGATTTCCTACCACAGTACTTTACAAAGACTGTGATGTTCTATCGGTGTGAAAATTGTTTGTTTTAAACCTCATTCTTACGACTCACGCTAACACCAAATATGAACCTAATATAATAAACTAAATAAAATATTAAACTTGTGCCTAATGACTAGGAATGAGTGTAAGAGGACAGTTTCTCGTTGGCTTGTTGACTTAGACTATGACGGCACTGAAAATATAATTTACATAGCAAAGTAAACGATTTATAAGTATTTCTTCTTCATCACTTGAAACACACACAGAATTGCATGCGCTAAAATTACACACAAACAACTACACACATATACAACTCCCACAAGATACACTTACACACACCCAAACTAACAACAACGCGACTACTCTCATTGTTTTAGTAACTCTTCTGATAGTTTTAGCTACTATAAGAATTTTGTAGTCATCAGAGTCGAGGCCTGGAGATCTGTCACACAGGTTTCGAACCTAGTTCAGACTCCAGCTCTCAATAAGGTTCTGTCAATGCTGTACTTATCTTTAAATATAAAAATGTAAATGTACCTTTTGAGAGAAATAAACAATTATTATTATTATTCTTTAATTACAAATAGTGCACACAATCTCACAAAACCTAACTGTTGACTGAAAGATTTACCACAATCGTCAGACAGTAATGACTATACACACGTACACACTCACACACAAAGGCACACACTTACTTAATTAATTTTTTTTTTTATTATACAGTTGAAGAAACAAAATTTATGAGGACACTGTCTTTTGTAATACAGAATGTTCCACAGGAAAGTGTTTCAATGTCAATCAATAATACCTACACCCAAAAATATTGTTATTATTATAATTGACCAATTAAAATCACGTACTTACTCAAAATGGCTCATAAAAAATATTTTCATAGTTAATATTAACAAAAAGCACTGCTTTATGTTGGCAACAAATTATTATTTCGTAGAACGTGTGATTATTTATATAAAAATATATATATTATAACATACTTTTTTAGTAAAAATAAGTTGAAACTGCGTGACACAGTTAATAAGTAAATTAAGTTCAAGTGATTTTTTAAATTAAACGTTTTGTTTACTACACGTTATATTACGAGCTTAAATAAATTAATCAATCTTATTCAAAATACTTAGTCATTTATAAACAGTAAGGAGTCAAGGCAATATTTATGAAGTAAAATTGATATTAATAAAGGAGATAACAGGTATTTTAAATTATGACTATGCCAGTTTAATAACAAAATTTTCACTTTACAAATGAAACCCGTCATTTATCAATACTAATATTATAAATTCGAAAGTAACTCTGTCTGCCTGTTAATAGAAAGAAATAGGAAAATAGATAAAAGTGTTCAAGACTTTAGCGATCATTTCTTTTTGTTCACCTGGAACACAAACTCTGTAAAGCTAAAGTAAATCGCTGAACTGATTTGGATAAAAATTACAATGGAGAATTTCTTTATAATAATATAATAAATATTTCAGACATCTAACACACAACGCCGTTTAGTCCCAAACTAAGCAGAGCTTGTATTGTGGGGTACTAGACAACTGATATGAATACTTATATACTTTTTTTTGTAAATACATACATATTATACATACATAGAAAACACCCAAACTCCGAAACAAATATTTGCAGATCATACAAGTATTTGTTCCGACCCGGGGATCGAACCCGAGACCTCAAGAACAGCAGTCGTGTACGCTACCACTGCGCCACCGAGGCAATTGGAATTGGAATTGGAGATCCTTTGATTCTTGAGGAAAAATTAATAAAGCTTCTTGAGGGAGGAATTAAAATCTACTATTTACCGCGACACGCAGGGGAAACATCGGCCAAAAGCTAGCGAAATAATAAAATTGTACTTAATTGAAATTCTTCTATTGGGTTCCGTTTTCTACTACTGTGCTAGTTTGATTAGTTTTAATTTCGTTTTCCTTTTAGTTTTATTTTCCAATTTTATTCATACAACTTCATTGTTCATAACAGTTTAAATTTTGTACAGACATACATAAATGGAGATCAACATTAGGTATTACTATAGACGATCTAATCGCTCTCGACTATCTCTTCCAGACAACCTTTGTATTGATATTGTACGTATAAAATCAGATTTTGGATAGTTGGTGTACTTTAATGGCAGTTGTATTTGTTGGGTTGTACTTATTTTGCTTGTGATATTTAACTATAAGCTACTGTCGAACTTCGTATCGCCATATTTACATATCTGTCTCAGCTGCCCACAGGCAGTGTACAGTCGCGGACAAACAAATGACTTTTCTGTTATCTTTTATTTCACTTGTACACAAACCTTGTCTTAACAACAACGAATATTTAAAAGAAAAATGAAATAAAAAAATTTAAATATTTATTTAATTTGGTGCAGCCAATCGGAATTTATGCGCATACATACATTTCGGCGACTATTTTTTATATATATGTATAGATTTAATTTTCAATTAATCATCTGATTTAAAGTCTTATTATTCATATTGTAGTATATAAAAACACGCTCCCAACTTAACGAGTTGTTCGTAAAGTTAATTTTTAATTAAAAAAAAAAGTTAATTAAAAAAAACATTTTTTAAAATATTTCAGACATCTAACACACAACGCAATATAGCTTCAAACTAAACAGACTGACTGATTAAATACTCATATACTTTTTTTGTAAATACATACCTACATATACATAGAAGAAACCCGAATTCCGAAACAAATATTTTGAAGATCATACAAACATTTGATCCGACCCAGGATTTGAACCTCGGGTTCAAGCACAAGAGTCGCGTACGCTACCACTACACCACCGATGCAGTCAGTTATACACTTCTATATTAAGCAATTTGAACCCTTATCATAAGGGAAGGGTATCGTTTGGATGTTGTGGTGAGAAAGCAGCCGGTGTCTGTCGCCGCTACGCCACAAACATGTCCAAACAAATACGAAAATGAAGACCTTTTTAGAATTTGCGTTTCTAAAATCAGTACTGATCTTCAAATATTTCGTCATTAAATTAATATGCTCGTACTATAGTTAAGTTTATAAGATTACGTCAATATAACCTCAAAAAAATATCTTTAAAATTAATTAAGTCATAGCTGAAATGCCTTAATAAGTATACGATTTGAATTACGAGTATTTTTAAAGATGCCTGTTGAGCTTCAGCCTCAATCAGGGTCCCTGAGCAAGGAGTGAAAATGATTTCGTGTGTATTTGGACTAGATTAATAATGCAAACAGGGTTTGACTCCATACCTATTCGTCTTGCATTGTTAATCTAGTTGGAATACACACGAAAACATTTTCCCTTATTAATTTGAATACCACGTCTAACCTACACACCCTTTTATAAAAAGTACTACATTATTTCAGATACAAGATACTCAGTTACATTCATTATATTATCCAAGAACGTTGAAGACATATTCCGAAGTTATTGTCAGTTCCGCCTTTTGTATTAAGGACGACTATTGCTTTGACGTAAAATAGTTCATACGACATTCTCTCCCATTTATTATTATCAAATGAATTTCATAGGACGACTGCAGACGTTGCATTCAGTAGGATCTGTCTTCGTAAGCTCGAAAATCCGAACTATTATATTAGAAATTCGAGGTCTGGCTTGCTCTGTCAGTATTCTTGAAATTTACTAGTTGTACATATGTATGTATCAATTTGAACATTTATGTTACATTGAACATCTTAGTGATGAATTTAGTGGCTGTCGTTTGGCCTTTGTCCAACTCACGTAGTACGAAAGAATTGTCTAAATGAAATAGAATTTTGCCAATCGAACAAATGCAATGGCGAATAAACCTAATTAGTGAGTTTTTGAGAGTGCTTCATTAATTACTAATGAAATCTTTAAGAAAACGTTTAGTTTTTATACCAAACGACATCGATTTGTTTGTTAGGGCTGACAGCGACCTTTAAGTTTAAAAAAATAACCATTACTATCAAGGACTTACAGCTGTAATGTGCTAAGCTTTCCTTTTACCTGTATAAGTTTGAAACATTTGTAAAAGGTTTTACAATATGCAAATAAATAAATGTTACGGACATCTTACTCACAACGTCACCAAGTCCCAAGCTAAGCAGAGCTCATGTTATGGGTTGTAAACAAGTTATACAATTTTTTTGTAAATAGATACATATTTTACTTAGAAAACACCTAAACTAGGAAACAAATATCTGCAGATCATACAAAGATACAGAGAGCACAAGAGTCGCATACGCTACCACTACGCCTACTAGGTAGTCGTATATTCTGTATGGTTATGTAATGAAAACGTTAAAAGAAGTCCATTTTGCATACATACATCTAAATCCGGTACTATTTATTGTGTAGGCACCTCCTAGACCATAAACAGTCCTACAATAAAATTGTATTACAGAAACCCTTTAAAAAGGACTGTATTTTTGCTTTCTTAGCGTAAAAATAGGCCGCCTATCCTGTAATTTATAACACTAAAGTTTTGAAAGCACTTTGCCCTCAATCTGCGATGTAATTTGTGGCGTGACTACAAAATGTATGTCATACTAATTGGTGTTCTTGGTAAGCTTTGGTTAGTGGACTATCCCTTAAGAGCGAACTAAGTTAAGCATATTCCCTAATGGTGACCACGATTGTCAAGCCACTTAGCGCCGCAGTAATATTGCAGTTTCATACTTACACTGCTCTGAATGAAGCCGCATTAGTATAACTTTCGAGAAGTTAATTACGACATCTGTAATATTTCCTCTTCTGCACTTGAAAGAATGAGTTTTGTTTTGTTTTTGTAAGGGGAAATCAATTAAATATGTTCGGTGATATAAAACGTTAAGTTGTTGAATTAGGCGAGATTTTAAGGCGAGTTTCATACTTTTTTTGCCCTACTACAGTGTAACCAAAATGAAAGGTATGTTTTTATGTTTCACCTTGGCTCCTAAATTATTGAAGGAGGTGCCAATAGATTTGAATTCTCACTTCGAAGAAATTAAACTTAGAAAATCATCACATGTTTAGTATCAAAAGAAAGTTCTTGACGAGCACATTACAAATATTGTTGTCTATACTAATATTATAAAGCTGAAGAGTTTGTTTGTTTGTTAAAACGTGCTAATCTCCGGAACTGCTGATCCTATTTGACAATTCTTTCAGTGTTAGATAGCCCATTTATTGAGAAAGGCTATAGGCTATATATCAACACGCTAAGGCCAAGAGGAGCGGAGCACCAATGAACAATGTTTCAAAAACGGGGGAAAATTTTCACGCTACCGGCAATAGGAGACGCAAACGAGGTTGCGTGGTACAGCTATTTTTTTTTTGTTTAGGTAAATAAACAACAACACAATACAAGGTTATAAATACAATTACATAAAGATATGAATAGTTGTGCTATCAGCGACATTTACCACATAGTAGTAATGTAACATTAACAGGGTTTCTTCCTTTGAGAACATTAGATAGAACTATACAACACACATTAGCGATATTATGTGTTTGACAGTGATATAAAATTAGATATATATATATATATCATATTTTAGGCTAACACTTGATTTAATTTGAATAAACATTAAGATTTTCAAGTAATAACTTTTTAAAAGAGCTAGGACGCACTGCCATTAGATCAATAGTACAGAAATATTTGTTAAAACCATCAATCAATCTGTGCATTGGTGACCTTTTACCAGCATTAGTGCGGCATCGGGTAGTTGCAAAGATGCTACAAATATTACGGCAATGAGTTCTACTGTGTACAACATAACTAAGTCTATTGGTGAGTGCAGTACAATCATAGCTACTGTGGCACAGATCGCACAGTAGCATTGCTTCCAAATATAAGCGTCTGTGTTCTAGCGTAATACAGTTATAACTTATTAGTAGATCTTTGTATGAGGATGATTTATGATAACACTTATAATGCATGCAGCGCAAAAAATTTCTACATAGGGTACATGTACATTAGCCGTGTAATATCGTGTTCGAGAAACGAAAAAGTATTAAATAAAGTTTAATAAACTATGAACTGACTGTGTAAACAGGGATCTAAAAAATATCGCATCTACTAAGATTGTGTGGGTGCTAGGAACACCTCCATTGATATGGTAGGCATACAATAGGTGTTACCACGACTCTGCCTTGATAATTTTTGTAGGAATGCATTCCTGGATTTCTATATCTCAATTATTTTCTTGTTTAAAATAATGAAGCCTTTATTTTACGCAGTCAGATTACAGTGTTTGGTGTGCATGGATGTTTTGTATTATCTGGATGTACATTGATATTTCGTAGTCAATAAACTTATAATCCAGATGGCTTACTTCCACACCCCCCTCCGGTGTGGGACTAGAGCTTAGTATAGTCCTGTACCGGTAGCTATGACGGCTTATTCGAAGGGCTTGAAGCCACGAATATGACGTAAGATATGGTATTATAAGTTTCAGAATTACAATTGTTTCGAGTTTCCTCAAACTATGTAGCTTATTGAAATAATGCAATTATGTTTATCCGGGATTAAGAGGCCAGGGACCTGTAACACAAGTTCACTTAGTACGGGCTCCGGTCTCCCATGAGATTCTTGTATTTACTGTTGTGACTTAACATATGTATATTGCGGGAGAAATAAAATAAATGTATTATTGTTATTATGTGTGCACTTTAAAGAAAAATATATCACAGTTACACACGAACACAGAAAAATTACTTACACTGAATATTTAGAATACCACATGGTCTAGCGTTAGAACATTCTCAAAAGCAACATACTCTACATACTAAAATTTCACGGTTGTAAACACTATGGGAGCAAAAAGGCAGTATACACCTATGACCATCCCTTTGGGCATTCCTTTAGAGAATTACAGTTCGTAGAGTTATTTATTCATTACATTTTAACTTTTGTAATCTCATTTTGTGTCCCTTGTTCGTGTATATGTTCTAGGTTTACGATTGAATATGTTTTATTTACCTTTTTAAGGAAGTCAGATTTTGTGAAAATAGAAAATTCGACATTATGTGAAAGGTTTAGTTAACATCACATTATTTCAAAATTATTTAATATTAAGAGAATAACAGTAATTATAATGTTATTCTTTCGGGAAAAGCAAATACGTACTACCTTTTATTGCCTATTATATTGAGGCTTTTACTCTACTACGGCAAAACCAAAAGGAAAGGGAATGGTTTTGGCAGTCAACATATATTAGATGTTCCACCATAGTGTCTAAACTACTGAACTGATTTTATTGAATGAGGTGTTAATAGATTTGTAATAATGGCCTGTGTTGTAATAATGGTTGTGTAGATTTTTTCAAAAGCTATTACGTATTCGAGTTATGGGTTCTTTACTTCTTCTTGTTAAACATATGATAACTTAAGGTAAGATAGAGATCGATGTTAAGCTTCATTATAAATACAAATAAATATTTACCGCGCTACAAACTGAAAGTTATATCAAAGTAAAGCAAAGCTGTGACTAAAGTTAAAACATAGTAAATAGACAATTGAGATTTACGATCTACGTCGTACAATGTTCTAAGCTCTAAAACATAGGATCGGATGTTTCAATTATTTTGTGAAAAATGACCCAAGTTCTCAATAAACTGAGGTGAGGGTACGATCTTAGCTTTGTTTATTTGTTTCTGAGTTTACTGTTCTGAGCACTCTTTGTTTTTATTTTACGGAGTTTTATTTCTTTGCAAAGATTTACACTCTTATTTCTAGTAGTAAGCCGTTTTTTTGGAATAACGTAATGATGTTTGGACAAAAAGTTGTCTTCCACAAATTAGCTGCAACCATTTTTTTCTAATTTAAATCCTTAAAGCAAAATTGTTTGTGGTGGTATATACTCCCATTAAGTTCCGATTTAGTCAAGCAGACTTTGACAAAGGTGATTTCAACCTACGATTCGATGATTAACTCAATTACAATTTAATATGGGGCACAGAGAAATCAACAAGGACATCCGCTCGATGTGAGTTAGTCAACTCTTATCCAAGTATAAAGAAAAGGAACTGATCCAAAATAAAAATATTGATATTCCAAAGTAATTGTGAATAGGCAGAAAAAAAGTTAATAACTTGGAATGAAATGATATTAGATATTCGTTGTGCTTGTTTTAATAAGAAATTTGTTTTGTTTCTTGAAAAGTTTTTAAAACATCTACAAATAACAAGAATTAAGTACTGTAAAGAATGAAGTTGTTTTATTTGCAGGTTTGTGTTGATAAAAATGACTAAACTGTAAAAAATTGATTAATTCCAAGTTCTTGAAATAGTTAAGGATGTAAAGATTAACATTAGCGAAATAATAATGTACTTAGTGTACAATAATAGAAGATAATAATTTAAATATGCATAGACGATCTCTATTCAGTTCTAGTCAATACATTTTGATAACTCTTGTTTGTCACTAGGCAACACCACGGTCGATCTAATTGATGAATTGTCGCATAGTTACACATCTATGCTACATGAAGTGATGTTACAGTGACTATATTGAACCAATACCACCTATATGTCGCAGCTAACTAGCTTAATT
Organism: Spilosoma lubricipeda; assembly: GCA_905220595.1. Lineage (NCBI taxonomy): Eukaryota > Metazoa > Arthropoda > Insecta > Lepidoptera > Erebidae > Spilosoma > Spilosoma lubricipeda. Next base: position 7,112,669 of record HG992285.1, on the reverse strand, counting down.
AGCCGTTCAATCAACAGCCTAGCTTACCTCTTTACTAAACAGCGCCGTTCAACTAGTCCGTCTTAGGCGCAGAGTGACACACCGTGTGGTTTTAGTCGGTTCGATTCCGACACACCGCCCTGTGGGGTGAAGGGCCGAAGGGGGTGTCCGCACATAAAAAAAAGGCTATTGACTAATTCAACGACTAATTCAAATAGTTGGCTACGATATATTACATATTTACGGTACAGCCAAAGTGTAGTTACACTTGTTGACCACAATCTAAATTCGAATTTTGTCAAACATCCCTTTAAACAATAATTTAAAGTCGAATTGGTTATTATTTATCGTAGTACACAACATTGATTTGAGCAAAAATACTCGTATTAGAGAGGATATCATTATATCACCATACTTGCATTACTTGCGTTGTAATTTTTAATAACTCCTAATACCACTAGTTTAACAAGGTTTTAAACTAACTATCTAATGTTACTTTCTATCAAGTTAGTCGTTTTAAAGATTTCTTTAAAGGTTAAAAAAAGAGCCTAAAATGTTCCTGTAGTAAAATAAATATACGATAAAAATACTTTATTGAAACTTAAAACTATGCAATCCTTCAAACCTAGCGATTCAATTAGAAGTCACAGTTCTTTCAACAAGGTTAAACTGCGGCGACCTAATTTGTACCAACGAGCTCTGGTTCCAATTTATCGTATTTGTGTATGCAATTAGAGTGCGCAGTTAAATCCACGATACAAGGAATCCTATGTAGCTGTAACTATTCATTTTAGTGTGACATTTCTAATTCCAACAGCCGAGTCGTACTTCTGACAATATATTGGAAGTTATTGTACAATAATTATAGTATTCTTCATTTCTATATAATTAAAAGGAACGTTTACTTACATACCCACGTCTGTCATCGAAAGGTTAAGCAATTAAGAGTTCATATTTTGCCGATTATATTTACAAGTACTATACAAGCAAGCAAAGCAAGTCAAATAGACTAAGAGCTACTGAACCTTCCGAGTATTATGAATTTGAATACTTTCGATAAAATAATATTATCATTAATATAAATCGCTCAGACAAACATATATGCATATAAATTACAACTTTACAGAATAAAGTTTATTTTCATTGATCGCTTCGCCTGGGAGGTACTTGCACTCATCGTAAACGCCTGTCATTTCTCAATGAATGAACTAAATCCTTTAAAAATGTCAGGCTTTCAGGAATAAGTTTTTTTTCTCCTTTTTTTAACACTTTAAAAAAATATATTGGTTGATGATTTATTTTATTTATTTATTTATAAACTTTATGCACTAAATTTGTACATCGGCGGACTTAATGCCCAGGGCATTCTCTTCCAGTCAACCTTCGGGTGGTGTAGAAATGTTGTGAGGTAGGTGCACAGGTTTAAAATTACTCGTAAACACAATACATCAAAAATTACAAGTATAAACATACATATATATGTACAGACAAATATACATACATACACTTACATACATACATATCACATCTATACACCATGAACACCGAAATAAGAGGTGTGCTATGGATGAGATAGTTCTGCCAGTTCATTTAGAAGGAGTTCGTGTACTTTCTTTTTGAAAGTAAAACGGGTTGTGGATTTCCTGATTTCGAGCGGGAATGATCTGCAGGGCTGAAGCCTGTCAGGCGATGATTACCGTACTTAGCATGACTCTTCATTACAAGAATTTCTAGCCTTACAGACACACCGTTACTCGGAGGGTTCAGTAGCTCTCTTACTAAGAACCATAACAATTAAACAGACAAAATGGAATTTTAATATGAAAGGAAAAACTGATAACATGCGTAGACAATTTTAGATAAAGGATGTTGCTTTAATAGATCAAATAGGTTCATGTCCCTGTAACTAGAACTGTCTATTGCCTTGAAGTCCAAGCCCTCTAAAAAGAGTTATGTCTTATCGAAACTAATACTGTAAAGCTAACGATTTTCTTTTATATATCTTCAAGAATGACTTAGCCACTTTATTGAAGAAGACTAGAGATCACATATCATTACGCTACCATTAATAGGAGCAATCTAAAATAATGCCATAACGGGCGAAAATCATTCATCTTGAGAGACAGTTCAAATGTAAAATAAAAAAGGTTTGAAGTAAAAACTGAACAGGGAAAACACTATTTTAAGTTATTTTATTACCTGGTATGGCAAAATCATTATAGGGATACCTACCCAAATCATGCTGCTTAATTACCAGTATTACCACGTAAATTAGTGTGATGTAGTACGTAAACTAAAGACTATGATAAATTAACATTCACCTTCAAATTGATTTAACAGTTTACAAAATACATACAACACCTGAGCCTGTAATTCAATTTCAGTCGCAATACATAAAATAGTGATATTATAAAGCTCTAATATTATCACATAAAATTTATGAATCAATACGGATTCGAGAAGCCCAAAATTGCGTTCAATGGACTTGCTCATGCCATGGAATCTATATTTTTTTCCGAAAGAAATAGCCTGCAAGGTTTCAGTTACCTCCATAATATGATTTTTAAGATTGGCTCAGCCGTACAACACACAGTACATACACACATATAGACACACACGAATACAAATTTTCGCCTTTATAATATTAAGTGTGATATAATCAAAAACTTCGATATTTAAATATTCACTCCCAGACAAATACACATTATGTTTTGTTGATGTTATTATGTAAACCGTATATTACTGGTGTGAGGGAATGAAGCGCTGGCTTCAGAGAAAAACTTTTATGAACTAACTTAAATTGGAAAATTGCGTTGTATGCAATCAAGACTACATTTGCAATGATGAGATATCTCACAACGATTTCATTGGGAAATCTACACTAATATATAAAGCTGAAGAGTTTGTTTGTTTGTTTGTTTGAACACGCTAATCTCAGGAACTACTGGTCCGATTTAAAAATTCTTTCAGTGTTAGATAGCCCATTTACCGAGGAAGGCTATAGGTTATATATCATCACGCTAAGACCAATGGGAGAGGAGCGCTGATGAAAAATGTTTCAAAAACGGGGGAAAATTATCACGCGACGGGCAATAGGAGACGCAAACGAGGTTGCGTGGGTCTGCTAGTACAACATATAAATAAATTCCTGTCATAAAAATGGTGTTTCAGAACGCAGGCTTACATTCAATTAATCCCTGTCTCTATAGAGAAGTGTATGGAGTCGATGACTTATTTTGTTCGTTTTTTTTTATACAAACGTTGTTATTAATTTGTACTATTCCATTATCATTGGTACGTAAGTTTTATACCAGCATGTGTAGGCATGCATACTATTAAAGTGGCTACATCAACATCATCCCATGTGACAACGCACTGTTAAATATTGGCCCGTACCTAAACCTGATACTGTAAAATTTATTCTCAGTGTTGTGACGGACTATACATACGAAGTGTCGCTTCCCATATACATCCCATGAGTGTCGTATACGGCACCTAGGGGGCCAAACTACGCATGACAACAGCATCGCTAAAAGAAAAGAACCTTGAAACAAAAACTATACCAACCCATTTGGTAAACCTGGTTTAGTAAGCCCAAATCTTCTTTCTGAGGCGAGGCCTATGTTCAGCTAGGGACTGTTAAATGTTGTCATGTGATACTATCTGATTACACCTCTTTCGAAGTATAAATATGTTCAGAACACTAATGAAGAACATGTTGCATTACTTAATGCATTCCTGTAAAGTACTAGGTGTATATTCCTTTGACTAGTGAAATATACATGCATACATTTTGCATGCGAACCAATTTCACATCTGTGACGTGTGTACTTCACTTCCGTTCGCTGCATCACGATCCCGAAACAGCATATAGCGTCCCTTTGATTGATTGAAATGCTACATCATAATACTCTTATATTTGATTCAGCGTAACCAACCGAAAGTATGAATATTCTCGATAAGTCCACTTTTAAAATGAACAAAGACAAGTTTTCAAATGTATTTTAATTTCGTTCAACATTTTAAATATTTTTTGTCTATTATTTTTATTTTTCAAGATAAAACCTGACAAAAAGAAAAGCTCTTTTGGCTGATGTTAAGTAACTAATGGTTTATTTAAGTTTTGAACAAACACGTAGGGTTTGCTATTTGATTTGTGCTAATCCTGGCCATCAGTAAAAACCAAAACTTGCTATGGATTACAACAAAAGAATGAAAAGGTAGTAGAGCCACGCTGATTTCAGTATGAAGCAGGCAGCCCCCTCATAGGAAATCAACACAAAATGACAGCATATATGCAATCGTGTTTCGTTGGTGAGTGCGAAACCATAAGCTCAATGATGGTTCACCACGCTGCATTGTTGCAGTATGGTGACCACCGTTCATGGATTCTGCTCATGCGTTTCATCAGGCAGATTAGAGTCACTTTGCCAAACTCATACAGAAAAAAAAAATTAAAAATGTTTTCGAACAATACGAAATAAATTAAATCAAAGTAAATACCATTTATGGTACGTTATGTTCTAATTAGTATTTAACTCTATCTAATATGTTAAAGGTGGTGACCAAACGGCTAAGTGCGATTTCCAAATTGGGAAAGGGTAAAGGATTGTCACAAATGATTAACCTTGTTAATATTGAATTCTCCCATTGGGTATTCCAAGGTGTCATATTTATGGCCTTGGGAATGAAGTTTCACGGGATTTTCAGTTATTTATAGCTATCTGTGGTCAAGAGTTAATCAGGTGGTTAGCTGGACATATAAGATGGTTCATTGTGAATAAAACTAAACTCTTTTATTACAAGCTTTTAATTATCTTGCGGGAAACAGCTAGTTTATATAAAAAAAGTTGCTTAGTATTTATATAAAGTTGATTCTATAAACCAACCATATAAATATATATTCTAGACATTTAACACACAACGTCATCTGGTCCCAAGCTAAGCAGTGCTTGTGTTATGGGTACTAGACAACTCATATAAATACATACATATTTTTTTTGTAAACACATACATATTATACATAGAAAACACCCAAACTCCGAAACGAATATTTGCAGATCATACAAAAATTTGGTCTAACCCGGGAATCGAACCCGAGACATCAAGCACAGCAGTCGCAAACATTACCACTGCGCCACCGAGGCAGTCAATCAAATAGACTGACATAAATGTAGTAGTAAGCAGACCTCATTGCGGTCAAACCAGCAGCGGGCAGGGTCGTGATGCAATTCATTATTTGGAAGGGAGTGTTAATCTCTTCGGACATAATACATTGCTTGTTAAACACATCCTTAACACTTTACAGAGCATTAGCACCGATCCTTGAGACACTTGTTTGTAAGTGAATTACTTAGTTGATTGAAAAAATCTTTTCACATTCCTTAACAACATATTTTAGTATATAGATATTATATTCATTCTACCCAAAGAAGCTTTTTAGTCATCATCATTTTTCTATTTTTTATGGCATAGAAGGCAAACGATTAGACGGATCGCCTGATGGTATGCCGAAAAAAAATTTTTGAGTTTCAGTTCTAAGTATGGGGAACCCCTAAATTTTTTTTGATTTTTTTTTCTCTTTTGGTGTGAAAATCTTAATGCGGTTCACAGAATACGTCTACTTACCAAGCTTCAACATTATAGTTCTAATAGTTTCGGAAAAAAGTGGCTGTGACATACGGACAGACAGACAGACATGACGAATCCATAAGGGTTCCGTTTTTTACCATTTGACACGGAACCCTAAAAATGCTTATTGTGAAATTATAAAAACATAGGTTAATGCTATATTGACATTCGAGCCATCAGCTGTTACCATGCACACCCGCGCAAGCGCCCTGCGCCGCCGTCTCACGGTCAGATCACGTGTCCTGACGCGAGCTTAATTTTTTTTACCCAATCCAAAATAAATTCTGTTAAAGTGCACAACGCCGCTAAAAAAGTTTTCACTTCAAAAAAATTACATTATCAGACAAGGTTTTTGTTACAGCCAAAGTTCTAGCAAATATACACATAAAAAATACGATTACGAGGCTTCAACCTAGGTTCTTAATCCGGGTGAGGTATATAAGTGATCTCTGTGCTTCGCCAAGTTTTTTTTTTATGATATGAGGAGCAAGCGAGCAGACGTATAACCCGACTACCGTTGCCCATGGACACCCGCAACACCTGAGGCGTCACTAATGCGTTGCCGACCTTTGGCGAATGGGGAAAGGGATGTGAGGAGGGGTTAGGGTATAGAGCTCCGGTATCCTCACTCACTCGGGGAAACACAGCACAAGCGCCATTTGACGCCGGTTTTCTGTGAGGCCGTGGTATTCATGTGCCCATGGGAGAGCCAGGCGGTGGCATTCATTGGCCCATTCATGCCGAAGCGTCGCTCTCCCATGGTAAAGATCCCCAGATTGACCCGATAGAGACAAGTGACCCACCGGTCTGCCCCCAATTTTACTACGTCAATCCAGATGTTTATTGTAAACTAGCTGACCTGGTGAACTTCGTACCGCCGTTTTTGTTTAATGTTTTTTTTTTATTTCCGAAATATTGTTTCAGCATTTATGCACGCTTCGGCATCCCTTGGGGGTAGTGTGTAGACACAGATAAAAACATTACACTTTCGTTTTTTTTTCATTTTCTTCTATACAAATCTTGTCCTGACTATGACAAATACATAAAAAAACAATTTTGTTCGACTATCGGGAGTTATGTGCGTTATACATTTTTCTTTAGATAGATAATTGTTTCTAATTTTACAAATAATAATACGAGTGATATTGTATCTATCTATACAAATAAATAAAAAAAAAGTAAAAACTAAAACCCAACTACGACAAAAAACGACTATGAAAAAGTATGAAACAAGTTTCAAAAGCCGTTGTCACGCGTTGTTAAAGTGATATGTACCATATGTTACATTACACTACATGGACAACGGCTTTTGAAACCTATTAATGTACCATAGGCCATATCACTTTAACAACGCGTGACTACGGCTTTTGAAACTTGTTTCATACTTTTTCATAGTCGTTTTTTGTCGTAGTTGGGTTTTAGTTTTTACTTTTTTTTATTTAAAATGTTTTGGTGCCTCTATAATACTAATTTCTTTGCAAAGTATACTTTAAATAGATACCACAGAAATTTCACGATTATCGAATAAATACGGACAAAGTCACGAAGTCACGAGAAAATGCTAATAATATATATATTTTTGAAATGTACAAGTAACGCCCTTTCGTATGATACCAAACACGGCATATTTCTCTCATATTAATTTTTTAATACACTACTTTACGTCGGCTAGAGGGCGCCACATTAGATTCAGTGACACGTCGTATTAGCCTATTATTAGCGGGCAATCAAGACGCTTCTAACGATACCTCATTTGTCTTATTCTGACTAGTTTAGAAAGAATGAGGGAACAAATAATCATACCATAGAAAAATCACACTTATCGAATAAATACGGACAAAGCCACGAACAAATGCTAATAATATATGTATTTTTGAAATGTACAAGTAACGCCCTTTCCAATGATACCAAACACGGCATATTTATTTCAAATTTATTTTTTAATACAGTACTTTATGTCGGCTAGAGGGCGCCACATTAGATTTAGTGACACGTCATATAGCCTATAACCAGAAGACGATCATGACGCTTCTAGAGACACCTCATTTGTCCAAATCTAATGAGTAGTTAAGGAGCTAGGAGGGAACAAATGAACATACATACATACATACATACATACATACATACATACATAGCCTGTCAAAATCATAACCCTCCTTTGGCTTTGCCGTAGTCGGGTAAAAATTGGAGTGTCTGTTTGTAATATTAAAATAACCGCTTTTTACTAAATGCATATGTATCTATACACGGTACACATACCAAAAATGTGGTTAAAAAAATTTTTGTCTGTCTGTCTGTCTGTCTATCTGTCTGTCTGTTTGTTCCGGGTAATCTCTGGAACGGCTGGACGGATTTTGACGGGACTTTCACTGGCAGGTAGCTGATGATCCGGGGAGTAACTTAGGCTACTTTTTTTAGACTTACGTTGCCCCGCGGCGTCACTCGCGGTAAAACAATAGCCGCGGGTAACACCGCGGGGTTCAGATAGTAGGAAATAAAAAGGGTTGCTTGGATATTAACAAGAAGACTTTGATCTTACACGAGGCATTACGATTACTTAAACCCATTACAATATTAAATATTCCATGTCATGGGACATTATTTTATGTACACAACATATGTGTGATCAGAAGTTTGTTGGTTAAATAGACGGAATATTATAGTGTTTACATAAGGAAATACTTAACAGAAAACCCCGGGAGTTTGTAAATGCGTAGAACTTTTCAATACCATGAGATTATCCGTACTAATATTTTTTTTTTTTATATTTTCGGACATCTAACACACAACGCCATCTAGTCCCAAGCTAAGCGAGCTTGTGTTATGAGTACTAGACAACAGATACAAATCCATAATTATATACTTATATTTTTTTGATATACTATACATAGAAAAGACCCAAAATCCAAAACAAATATTTGTAAATCATACAAACATTTGGTCCGACCCGGGAATCGAACCCGAGACCTCATCAGCAGTCGCACACGCCAACCGCGAGACTAACGAGGAAGTCCAATTTAGTAAAATTCAAAAGTAACTCTGCCTCTTACGCTTTCACGGCTAAACCGCTGAACCGATTTGGATGAATTTCAGTATATATTAACCCTGGTAAAATGACATAGGCAACTTTTTGTCGCAATAACCCACACATACGGCGGCAAAAGCTATTAAAATATAAAAAACTTGTAATCAAAGTACGTGTTTAATTTCAAGTAATTTAAGTAACTTTTTATTTACTCGACAATTAATTGATAGGGAACTAAAAGTTGAAACTTTGTACTTTTATTATTTCTAAGTACTGTAAAACTGTAATTAACTCAAACATTTCCACAAGGTATTCCTTAAACTTTTGTGAAACTCAACCAATAATGCCCAACTCCCAGTTTTTCGAATCCTTTCCTAACATTTGTAAAACATTATTCTCGTATCTTTTCTACGGATTTTTAGGTAACTGTTGTTATTACCATCAAATTCATGTTCACAAAAATACGTTGATTTATAAAAGAAAAGTCGTTAAAACAATAGATAAAATATCCTTTCTAAATGGTTGAGACAACAGTTCTGACAATTCAATTAAGACTATTTTATCAATCATCATCAAACTAAAACTATATAAAAATAATTCAATATCGCAATGCATATATCAAATTACATTTTAATAAATCGTTTGAAATAATTTATTAAAATGTAATTTAGTCCATCCATAGAGGAGTCCATGAATATTTTATAAATAATTTTAAATCTAATGGATGAATTTACTGTCATCCATAGTTTGCAAAGTAACACATAAGTATCGAATTTATGATAAAAATTACTCTTGAGCAATCGAATATTGTACATTATGTTCTAAGTTATTTCTATCTAGTGTACCTGCCTTATGAGACTTAGGGCTATTCTATTTTTCTTCAAGATTCCCGTTCTGTATTATTCAAGAATACAGAATTTATACAGTAAAGAAGAACGAAAGCCGATTCGCAGATTGTGTGATTCATGATGAGTTAAAGCTAAATGGTCATGATGACAGTGCGTTCCCGATTTCTCGTTTTTTTTTTTTATTTCATTTGTAAACTTAACATTGTAGGCTAAGACGAGTCATTCTCAAAGTATAATTACATTAAATGCGGTTTCGGATTTGAGAACGTTTCACCATTTACGGTGTTACTTAGATAGTAACACCGTTTTTATTCGCTTCACATTGACTTTACGTTCAATATTAATAGAATATTATTTAATATATCAATATATAGTTAATAAACTAGAGATTTATCTTAAAACAGTTGCCAAATATTGAGGATTTTATTTCATTCTATATGTTTTTAACAAGTTTAAATTGTTAAAAAAAGATCAAAAAACGTTTTATAAGGTAAGTTGAGACCGTTTCCAATAAAATATCTTGAGTTAAAATTAGAGATAGTATTGAAACGGACATAATGAAAAAAAAGTCATGTGATGAAAATCCCTTATGGTATTTCATGAAGACAAATGCGTATAAATGCAATTAAAAACCTATTTCTTTAGACGTATGTCTTAAGAAATTAATTATTTCAATATCATAAATGTGAATGTAAAATTGTTTGTGACGCTTTCACACGAAAACTGCTTAACCGATCATCATGATACTTTTTATTAAAAGCAAGCGAAGACGCAGGCAAAAATGAGTAATTTATATTTTATTTGACCATCTTTTACCTAAATTGAGCAACGTATTCGCAATAAATAGTAGGTAAAACTAAGCAATTAATTTGAAATCGGGTGAAGCCCGAACGTGGGCTGAAAAATGTATGGTTAAATTTTATCAAATGTACCTGTGTTTTCTAGGCAATATAAATGAACAGAATGCTGGTTAACTATCAATCACGCTTAAGCTTTTACTTTTGCATTATTAATTTGTTCAATTATGCTACCATTTTTAAAAGTACACTGACTCTGAATTAACTGTCATTAACTTTCACAAGTTCAAAGTAGAACACGTCAGAAGTAAATCTTTACACATTCAGAAACATAAGATTGCACTTGTACTGTATTGTGACGAAGCATCGCAGAAAAGCTATTTCTGTTTCCTCTATCCAATGTTTCAGTTGCTGAAGCCACAAATCCTGCCCTTGTATTTTGCATCGAACTATATGTGGAAGACAAAGGTGAACTATATTATTTAGTTGACCCATATCAACGGAACCTACATGTATGTGTCCTGAGTGTGATTTGGCACTTTGATATCTTTTATTAAAATTGATTTAGTTTTGCAGACGTTAGATGATTTTATAGTAACTGCTACTGATAAAAGTATACATAAATCTGCGTCGCCGAATCAGTCGACCGGCAGAAAATGCCGTAGGCATTTAGTTCGCCAATACTGTTTATTTGTGCATAAAATAAATTGGTAGTTGTAGTTGACTGCTAGACACTACCCTATGGCATTAAGTCCATTTTGTGCAATCATAATGCAGGAAGTATTAAAAAATATGCAAATGTACATATTAGAATTAACTAAACGTCTTTTCCTCTTTAATTTATTCATACTATAGTTTGCTGTTAGTGTTTCTTTGTAAATGCTAAACAATATTTTAAATGTCCTTACACGCACCCTGATAAACATAAATGAAAATTTCATTTAAAAAATAACAGCCTTGACAGATTTGTATTTGTTTAAACTTTAACGACCTGCGTGACGCATTGGCAGGGTTCCTACATTATTCGTGTTCTAATACAGGTGGCCTTAGTTTGGGCCTAAAAGTGATTTATAATAGTCTGAAATATTACTTTGTTTGATTTATTAGATAAAATCATAACTTTATCAAAAGGCCCAAAATAATAGATTGACACTCACAGTTAATGATTGTGTAACAGTTAGTGATTAATATAAAAAGCTTTTTTAAAAAACAAACTTTGATTACTAGTTAATGAAAAAACATTATATATAATTCCATTGTCATCAGAACTTAAAGTGTATTTCAAATTTCAGCTCATTCAGAAATCGGGAAGTGGGTCAAATTTAACTTGTAAGATTTGATTACAAACAAACATCCGAACAGGTGAAGCTAAATAAAATCTTGTAAAATATATATAACTTTATGCTTAATAGTTACATTCTTATTTATCTCGATTGAAAGGCCAATATAACCAAGCCAATGTTTCTGTTAGGAGTGATTTCACGTCAATGATGTATTCATTCCCTCGTGCGGATTGAATTTTAGATTTACACTGTCACTAGTCATTAGTTGGCAGAGAAGAGCTTACAACTCATTATCATTATTATCAGACTTTAACAGTCATTTTTCGAATTTTCTTTAAAGTTGTTGTAGCGAGTTTTGACTGGTTATTTTAATTTTTTGGTACCTGCCTGACCGGAACTCATTTGAAACGTACGTATTCGCTTTCAGACGGGTTAAAGGACTAGTTTAAAATGGGGTAAATAAGGCATGTATTACAAAAGATTTAGATTTAGGGACATCACAAGTCGTGGATGGTCAAATAGGACTAAGACTGCAGTAGCCAAGACATGATTGTTGAGATATTAATGTGTAGTTCTATTGGATTTATAGTTAACGGTTAAAGTATGTAATTATTTTCATTTAAAACGAGATGATGCAAAGGCATTTATACGTTATAATGGTTTTTCAATACATATCGTGTTGATTTCACTGTTGATCCACAAAAAATCGAGTAAATAGAGACTAGTGTTAATCTGCAGCCAAAGCGAAATGTACCTTTGTTCACTGTACACTATATAATCGAATAACGATGAACGTAAGATGACAGCATTCGTGTTGTCGTGTTTCGTTGGTGAGTACTGCGAGACCGGAGGCCCAATTATGCAGAAGCAATACTAGGCCGCCATGGTGTAGGTCACCATGCTGCATTTTTGCATTGTCTGCATTCGCCGTGAGTATGGTGAGAACCACTCTTGGATGCTGCATATACTTTCCATAAGGCAGAATAGAGTCATTTCAGCAGGACCATTCATAAAAAAAAAACAATAAAATGGAAGTTATCGACTATACTTGCTAACAAAAAAACCGGATTCAAGAACTGGACTGAACCAAATTGAAATGGGACCGCACGGGAAGCTTTCAAATAAGAAAAGAATCATCAAAATCGGTTCACCAAATCGAAAGTTCTGAGGTAACAAACATAAAAAACAGTCTAATTGGGAAACTCCTTGTTTTTGAAGTCGGTTAAAATGTATAAAATTACCTAATTAATGATTAAATTTGAGTAGAATAAAATATGGAGCTAACAAACTTACTTTTTATTACAAAAATAAAAAGTAATAATTAACGGATAGCAACCTTTTTCGACAGCATTATCGGATTTCCTAGTATACAGTTAGTTACTTTAGTCTCATCAAATAATTTCTAAAATTGAAGTATTCGTCCAAAAATTAATTAAACAAGATTTTGTGTGATGATACCATTTTACAAATTAAAAGAAAAAATTTATATATAAAAATGATCTGATCATTTTAGGTAAAATGATCAGATCATTTTTATAGCAGCGTTTGTAAGGAATACTTTTCACTATATTTTTTTTACAATTTCGTTAATTTTTGAAGGTTTTACAGCGCTGCACAGCAAACATTATTATTCATTATTCACAATTATACATACATAATAATGATTTTCGACTGCCTCGGTGACCCTAGTGGTAGCGTAAGCGACTGCTGTGCTTGAGGTCTTGGGTTCGGTTCCCGGGTCGAACCATATTTTTGTACGATCTGCAAATATTTGTTTCGGAGTTTGTGTGTTCTCTATGTGTGAAATGTATGTATTTACAAAAAGCAAGTATAAATTATGTATTTATATCAGTTGTCCATTATCCTTATCCATAACACAAGCTCTGCTTAGCTTGGGACTAGATGGCGTTGTGTGTAAGGTGTCCGAAATATTTAATATTAATTTTCGACAATTTTTCGATTATTTTTTTTGTAATATAATTTTATTATTGATAATGTAATATTATTATTAATTATTGACTCTTTTCTCCATCACCTACGAGGTAGAGTCCAGAGGCGCGTTTTTTTTACGAGGTATCCCCTATAATCCAATTAATTTTCTTAATCACATAATTACTCTGTCCTCGTTCTCTTTGATGGACCAGGCTGCGGTTTGGTTGGTATTCTATTTCAAATACTTGATGGAGAACCGAAGAAGGAAGTGGCGTCATTGTCGGCAGTTCATCTTTTAAATCATTTTATTCAGGCGAATATAAAATCAGAACCGTAAAGGCGAAAGGAGTAAAAACCTTACTCGACCGAGCAGTAGCAAATGACTGATGAGGTAAATGAACCATTTTCACAAACAGTTTCAGAAATTACTGTACTACATAAAGCATGTTACTGTTATTAAATCGAAAGTCGAACAGATAATGTCGTTCGTCGTCTCAGCAACAGTAGCAGTTCATCTTGAATTTCAGAAGCTTCAGGGACAGGCTTTGATTTTGTAAACAATTGCTTCAGTTATACGGAAGCGTTGCAAGATAAGAGTAATACGTAGTGACAGCGGCGGGTTTGTTATGTACGTGATGACGGTAAAAAAACAAGCATTATGGACCTTGTAAACAGAAGTCCCGACGACGTTACAATGGGTATCGGCAACGGTATTTTAATATAATGAGGAGGCCCAATGATGCAGTAGCATCACTAGCCCGCCATGGTGTGGGTCACCATGCTGCATTGTTGCATTGTCTGCATTCGCAGTATGGTGACCACCACTCTTGGATTCTACTCATGCTTTCCATCAGGCAGAGTAGAGTCATTTTGGCAGGGTCAAACATAAAAAAAAAAAAAAAAAAAAAAACGGTATTTTCTAGCCCCAGTCTTGTTAGGTTAGGTTAGAAAAAACATGGACAGATATTGATGCCAGTACAAAGCTCAAAATCTCCAGCACCCCCTGAACTTCTTAAGTTAATATTTTGCAGATACCAAGTTATTATTATTCTGGAGGGACTTGCAATAACGTAATGGATATCTCAAAAATAATTGAAAAGAAATGATTTTGTAGATACATTGCCGACAATGAGATCACTGTCTTCTTCGGTTTTCCACCAAGTATTTAAAGTAGAAGGTCAAACAAATCCTAAGCCGCGGCCTTGTTCATCAAAAATACCGAGGACAGAATCCGACCAAGGCACTCTGTTTAAATATGCTCTACCCCGTAGGAAGCTGAGACTACGTGTACCATGGTACACGTAGTCTCGGCTCTAGATAAGCATTCAGTATGTTCAGTGTCATGCAATCATATAAACGTAATAGCTGCATTGCCACATACAAATTGAATTGTGTCGAATTCATTTTCCGGATAATGTAGCACCGCTAATTAATGACAACATAAAATTCTACGTGTATTACTGGTTTGAAATGATTTAAATATTAATGTCATCATGTAGGTATTTGTACGAGGTAAATGTTTGTTTAAAAGACTCGGGTTGTACGACAATGGCCAATTAAATGGCTCAGACTAGCACGAGATATTTCTTACATTTCCCAATCTATACGTATAAGCATAAGCGAGTCACTTTGGCAAGCCCATACATATTATACAGTAAAATAATACCTTTCCTGCCATACATTCTGTTTTAGTGTTCCTCGGAACATACTACCCAATCTACCCAAATAATTACAAGTATTCGTTTCGCAGTAAAAGATTTATTAACTATCAAAATTACTGTTGACAAAATGTGGACGCTTAATACGTTTCTGACAACCACTTCGTGGACTCAAGCACATATAAAGACATTTATGTGTATATTTTGACAAAAAAATCTAGACCACTTAAATTCTAAGATAAGTAAAACTTATTTGAAATTGTGTCTCAATTGTTATCGAGAATTATTATCAGTTCAAAGCGTTTGATGTAAGCCACTTAAATATATTATTCGCCTTTTTACTAAGTAAAGGTCACACGGTATTTCAATATCCAAAGATCCAATAAAACGTTTTTACAATTCGCAAAGAAAGAATGATTGTGTGGAGTGCCTCCAGCTTTTAATAAGATCGACATACTGATTGCAGTGTCACTAGCACTGAGCATCGCAGCTCATATTTAATTTGAATACAGAAAACATATATAGTGTATGTAGGTTATCGCAATAAAATGTAGCTTAAGTCCTTCTCCACGGTGCAATCTATCTCTATACCGAATTTAAAATCTAATCTATTCAGCTATTTAGCCGTAATAGACAGACAGCTGCTTTTGAATTTATAATATTAGAGATTTATTCTTTCGAAAATTGACAGCAAAGTATTCTTCAAATTTGACCTACGCATCTAATCACTTTACGGAAGCTTTTTACGACGCAGAATTATACATTCTCCTTAAGTTGACCTTAAACACAGAGGAAAAACAGAATATACAATGAGATGGGTAGGCACTTAAACTATTATAGTGATAATTCAAAATCAATGGTATTATATATTTTTTTTTTATTCAATCAAACAGACATGACAGTAAGTGCTACTGCTATTGGACATGTATAATTCAAGAGTTACGTTGCTCGAGCCCCCAGAATTATGGGCATTTAGTTTATGTGTATGTATATGTAGCAGCGGTGTTATGTGTTGATGCTGGGAAGTTGCATACATGCTAATCATCACGAGAACTTCTATCTCTCGATGCAGGTTGTTAGTCGCGAGACAGTTAGTACGTAGTTCACTACAAGGCAGTTATTTTTTACAGTCGAACCGGCTTACATGTGCTGAAGCATGGCTGTCCACGCTGCAAATCATAACAATCGCTCGTTATACCGGTTTAAATTCAATTGTTTTGAGGTCATTTGGTAATGACTGTTAATTAATCACCAGTATTGTGTGCCCTCCCTGTTTATGTATTATATTCTCGTATTAGACATGACTAACACTGTATTAATACGTTTCATTTGCACTACATGTCAAAAAACATTAAATTTGTCTACTCACGTTTTTCATGGATACGATATGCAAATTGTAAAGAGCCGATAAAATAACAAAATCACAAAGTGCCTTCTCGTAACATTACGTAAAGAAAGTGTACATTTTTACTTGAAAAAGACTTAGGCATAACAGAAAACTGAGTTAACACACAAACACACCCATCCCACCCGCCACCACAAGATGATCGGCTGATGTTAAGCTGGTATCTATGTTTGTAAACAACGAATGTCATCAACGGAAATCTTCGGTCAGTATCTTGCCAAATAGATAAGCTCTATACACAAAACAATAAATATTTGTATTAGATTTTATCAAAATCTGTTTTATAATTTCTGTCTTAAGGAGTCCTGACAGTGCTATCAATTTGTGACATATGTTTATCAAATAAAATAATACCTTGAAGACATACACTACTACAGGTTTAATAAAAATGTAGAAAAAATGTAATTTCTTTTTAACACAGTGGTTTTCTTCAACTATCAAATTCTAAAAGTTTAATATTCAATAAAGTAAAATCAACAGATACACATACAGCAAAGATCAGTAACTCAGTAAATTACTTTGTTACGAAACGACGAAACGATACTGAAACTTTCAAAGACTTGAGAAAATTGTATGTCAATGTTTCTACGAAATGCCACAGTTTAGAGAGATTTTGGGGTGGCCCTTTAGTTATGTATGGACCGGTATGTCCCAGGGCTTTGTTAATTATGACTTGCTTGTACACTTGCACATTGGATATTTAGGGTTTGAATATCAGATTTCACGTTATACTGTAAAGAGATAACTCTTATCTTGATTATATTATTCAGCTTTATCACATCCATCATGGATGGTAGTTATGACATTTGTGGTATAATCTAGCTAACCTGCATATCTATAAAGTAATAAATGTTCCCCGTTTTCGCAACGTTTTTCATTGATGCTGGGCTTCTATTGGTGGTAGCGTGATGACATATAGCCTGTAGCCTTCCTCGATTAGTTACCTACCTAACACTAAAATCATTGTTGAAATTAGTGGAGGCGCTTACATGTGCACATATTTATGCAATGAGGTTATTTTCGTGGAATAAATAAAATTCGGTTTCATATTTATCTATTTGTTACTTTCTACGACAACGCATATACTGCAGTTATGAAAGGAAGGAATAAAATATATTAAACTGGCGACTTCTAAAAGGGTTTGATAATAGAAGTACCTTACACACTGCTACAAGTATTTCCACACAACACAATGACGAAACTTGTGAACGAGTTAAGGTTACCCCCAATACTTTTTGATACAAAACTTACTCCCTTTAATATTGTATTTCCATAGCATCTTCTCAGTTACGAGATATATTGTGCTACAGTTCCGATAATATTCTAATAATGGCATTGTTTGACAATATTTTAGAACTAAGACAACCACAGAGTCAGTAAGAAATTAGGTGCAGCACGAGTGATTACGAATAGACTACAGTTGATGTTATTAACGTTCTCAATTCTAGAAGTTGTATACTATATGTATCAACTAGCTGTTGCCCGCGGCTCCGCCCGCGTATATGTCGGTTATCACGGCAAATAGTCGCCTATGGGTTATTCTGATATATAAGCCATATTACTGTAAAGTTTCATCCAAATCCGTTCAGTACTTTTGGCGTGAAAGAGTAACAAACATCCATCCATACTTACAAACATTCACGTTTATAATATTAGTAGGATAGAAAATATGTATATACCAGGTATATCAGGTATCAAATATCTATTACAATATGTCGTGCAAATATCTAGTACTACTCTAGTACTACTACTCTAATATTCCATTTTCGTGATCCATTAGATTGATATCAGTTGCGTCCCCTTCTGTTTCGTCTATCTAGACTAGGAATATGACTAGAATAGAATAGAATAGAATATACTTTATTGTACACCAATTACAAATTGTTACACTTATAAAAATTCAAGAAGATGTGTACAATGGGCGGCCTTATTGCCAAAAGCAATCTCTTCCAGGCAACCTTTGGCAGGAATATGACTATATACATACAAGTATATTTTCTAGATAATGGATAAATGAGTCTACTTATTTATAAATATTTAGTTACATATTTGGTATGTAGCAGGCAAATAAAGTAAAAAGGACCCGTGAAAATTATAAATGCCCAAACGAGAGTATATTTATAGAATAGAGTTTTCTGTAGAAAATATAATTATCATTTCAAAGTACACAACTGACGATCATTCAACCATACATTAAAGTAAGTAGTATTGAATATTTAAATAGTATTTAATAAGTAGTATAGTAGTAGTAGAAACTGTTTAGAACCTAAACAGTTTCATTTTGAATACTGTGCCACAGAAATTATTTAACTAAACCTTTATGTCGTATGGTTTTACAGAATTTCTAACGTTAATGCAATTACTTTTCTACAAAAGTTAGAAGTTCTAAAAAATTTACAAAAATATCTAATGTAATTTTGCATGAGACCTTAAAGATGGAGGTGGTAAACCTTCAAAACTCTGTAATTTAAACTCTCAACTGTCGGCACTTGATGGGACTTTTAAGATACATTCTAGAATTAAACTCACTTGTACTTATTCCACTACTTCAATATACTTCAATTCTGACCAGTTTCGTCCTATGGTTTAATGACAACCTTTGATAATGCTATAGGGCGAAAGCGGTCAGGAATAAAGTCAAATAATTACAAGTGAATTTAATTCTAGAATGTATCTTAGAAACTATATTTTTTATCATAGCCAACTTTTAATGGTTTTAAGAATGGTACTTAACTAGCACTGCTAGTTTTAGAGTAATAATCACTAAACTTGTGGGTGATTGCATACTTAAAAAAAAATATACAAAAGTACATAAAAATTAAAAAATAAATAATTGGTTTCGTTATTATTGGTTATTAAAAATGTATTACCTAATGAATTCCAGAATCGCTTTTCTTAATAGCTATTGACGACCTTTGGTGTTATCCATGAAAAATATGGCAAGAATTTTGTTTTTTACTTTCGACGAACCTTCGTTAGCGATAATTTAATTAAGGTCGAATTTCGACCTTTAGACATTAGAATATTTAAAAAATATTTCAATAAAGTTGATAAACTTATCGTTCGCTTGCCAAATAAGTGTTACATAATGACTACATTATCTAAAAGCTTTACTTCGTTACTCTATTGCCCAACCATGGTGATTATGCCCGTATCTGGCTAAATTATCTGCGCTAACAATTTGTGCTGCCGATTGAGTACTTGACAGTGACAATCTGGGCTTGTCACGTATGCAGTCACAATTAGCGTTTCATTACTCAGGTGATTTGTATTAGTAGTATTTGTTCATGCCCTTGCTATGACCAACGTAGAAGTCATCCGTGGGACATGAGGCTTATCATAATAATCTATACAAATAATAAACCTGAATTGTCTGTTTGTAATTTTAAATTAACAACTTTACCCTAAATACATAAGAAGTATTTTTATACGATAGTACATTAATCAAAAAATATTTTTTGTATATCAGTGTGTCCGACTGTTTTTTTGTACCGGCTCTCTGGAACGGCTGGACTGATTTTGAAGAGACTTGGATTGCCAGATAGTCGCGTTGTAAGGAGTATGTTAGGTTACTAGATACTTCTAATTTAAAAAAATAATTGTAAGCAATATCCGATTCAAAAGCAACAAACAGGGCACAGATAACTATCTATGCCCTGTAACCATAATAATAATAATATTGACATCACGTCATTGACCTCACCTCATTGACATTTCACGCGTGACTGTCTGACCCCAAACTAAACAGAGCCAATAATACAATAATTACCAAACTGTTAATGAACATATTAAAATATATTAAATACAGGTAGGTGTCTATTATGGCTATTTTATACCCAGCTGCAGATTACATGATCGTCTTGGTTGAGAATCAAAACTCTTGTTTTGTAGTTAAGGCCACTAGCCACTAGCTCAACAGATTCGTATTTCAAATATTTACTTAATGCGAATTTACTTATTACTTAATCAAAAGTGATGTAAATGCGAATAAAAATTCGTATTTACATCATTTTCGTATACTATAATTTTAGTGCTAAAGATGCCTCTGAGCCTAAACAACTCTTTAAACCGGAAAAATGTCTCCTAAATGGCTTCGCTTTATATCTTCCAGGTATCGCAACTTCAATTTACGTATAAATCGCTAGATAGTCTTAGAAGGATCCTATCGAATATTAGAAGCTCCGTTGCCAGTATAAAGAGAATGAGTACAAAGCGAATTGATCACGAAGTATATAGAGCCCTCAATATTTCAACATTCTTCTGGTAATAAAAGAAAAAAGTATTCGTAATATAAGTTTGAAGAAATGTCTTCGCAATATTGTTTAACGCTACATTTTTGACGTTCAAAATGTATTTGAAGCTGTATAAATAAATAACATCGGAGTTCTTTTGAAGTATCTATTTGTGATGTCATGATAGCTCATATATCATAAAATTATACATCTTTGCACTAGTAAGAATATGTAAATACTCGAATGATGATCAAACGTTTACATCAAAATAGTTTTTAGCTCCGTACCTTTGTAAAGCACTTCTGGTTAAATTAGGGCCTTTCACAAGACTCTTTCAAAACTTAAACGGAACATAGATACGGATAGAACGGACCTACGTGACTCCGCAAATTATATCACGAATTTCATATTAAAGTGGCCGCTACTCCAGAGGGTATTTTCTTTCTACAAAACTTGTCCATTGTTCAGCTATTTCTTGCTTATTCTCTATCCTCATGGTTATTAAAGCTCGTGAGATGTAAATGAAAACTTGGGAATCAAATGCTTCTTTGGCTTTCCAGTTCCTACACAAACAAAGTTCTGTGATTACATTTCAGTTCACAATTGTTTACGTTTTCAGTTAGAGCTTTGTGGGAAAATACTTTTAAGATTGTAAATTAATTAAATATACTTAATTAGAGTTGTACGAAAGACGTATGTGGGTTCAGATGTTGATAAGTGACACGACAAAAGTGGATCAGCATGTATTATCTCTTTATAATTTCGAATCTTTTTCGTGGGAGACTCGTGTTAAAGGCACAAAAGGGCTAGCTGAATCAAATTGACACTACGGCCCTTCGATGTTGATTGCACCTGCTGACGGCTGGATTTTAAAATTTTGATAGTCGATATCCATCTTCCGGTATGTGTAAAAATCTCTGAAATCTAAAAACAGAAAGTTGTTACTGTTACTCTTCACTCTTTGGTTCCTAAGGGAAGGATTTAAAAGCCGGCAATGCACGTGACCCCCGTGTGATGAAAATCACCTTTAACATAATGTCTAATATTAAACTTTAGGATTAACACAAAACGAGCTGCTTTATACACCGTGAACTTATTTTTCATATTTTGGTCGTTAATTTTGATTATTATTTCTGTATTGTAATTATTTTAATTTCGCTATCCAATAAGAAAGTAAAGAAGATAATAAATTTATACAGCTGTTACGCAATGGTGGGCTGTAGGTTTTTAATTTACTGAATAATCTAGGATAGTAAGGAAAAATAACATAAAGATTTACACCGAAAGTTATTAAAAGCTGTTGCTTTTTATTCAAAAAGTTTTTTTTGCCTCTAAGGGTACATTACGCTATTCACCTCAATTCTTATGCTAAAATCTACTAACGTTATCAACAACGTTGATTTATTCAAGAGATTCTGATGGCTTAGTACGAAACAACATTTGTTCAAATGTAAGTTGCAAATGTAGTTTTTGGTGTAAATTGAGCGTCTAATTGATTTAATTTGAACTTAATGAGTTAAAGAGATCCTTAACTTAGCGTACTGGTTATTTTTTCTCTGCAGTATTTTTTATACATCGTATAGCTAAACGTGAGATGCTTACATGTATTAGTTAAAATTCCTGAAGCTATTTATCCACTTATTCGTCAGGAAAAAAGGTTGGAATTTCGTTAACCTTTAAGGTCGAAAATTCTGATACTAAAGGATAAATTATTAGAGGAATAAATAGAAATATAAACTTGTGGTGACGATTAAGAATACAGAGTGCCATCACACTACGCTACTACTCATCCCATGGGTGTCAAAAGAATTTACTGCGGAGGCTATCACGGGCAAATTACGCTAGGAGTGCAGTAGTCTTTCTGACCGCTGAACGGGATCGGGAGAGGGCGATACCAGCCGCTGACAGGGCCGCAAGCTGCCAAAGAGTGGGTGGTAGTTAACCTGAGATCCGAAGGAGTTTTCCACCTCGTCATTAAAAAAAGCGTCCAAGTGCGAGTCGAACTCGCCCATGAAGGGTTCCGTAGCAGCAAGTAACAACATTTTCTTTTATATTTGTGTTGATTGAATGAAAGGTAAATTGCTGTTTACGATTTATGACGTTTTAAAAAGAAAACTCTTACTAGATCTCATTCAAACCGATTTTCGGTGGAAGTTTGCATGGTAATGTACATTGTCAGTAGTTTGTTTACATTTGTAATTGCCACACTGGCAATTGGGAATTTTTTAGTAATAGGTTGGCAACCCTCTCTTGCTTGGGTGCGGCCACGGTGAATGAACGAAAATTGTAACAATTACATTTATAATAAAAAAGAAACATTATATTATATAGATACATATTTACATTTATATTAAAATATGAAGAGTTTTTCTGTTCAACATACATTTACATACATCAAACATTTTTTTTGTTTTATCATTCTCTTATTTTAGAAATTACAGAGGGGGAGACACATTTCACTACTTTAGAAGTGTGTCTCTTGCAAACTATTCAGTTTAGAAAAAAAATATTAGAAACCTCAATATCATTTTTGAAGACCTATCCATAGATGGTCAAACACTCTTATGGGTTTGATCACATCTACTTAACAAGTTTCAACATTATAGTTCTTATAGTTTCGAAAAAAAGTTCTTGTGATATACGGACAGACAGACAAACACACAAGACGAATCCGTAAGGGTTCCGTTTTTGCCATTTGCCTACGGAATCCTAAAAAGGGCCAAAACTATCCTGGAAAACATCACTGCAGGGACAAAGAAAACTTGAAATAAACCCTTAAGTTATCCCCTATCCCGTCTAGGCAGCATATTAGGCCAAATCTCCATTCTAAGGAGAGGCCTATATCCAACAGTGACCTGTTGTAGGCTGTTGATGATGAAGGAAAAACATATTTAGGTAAATAATATAAAACAGCGACCAAAAAACTAAAATAACACAACGGTATTAGGTGAGCAAAGAAAATAGCAAATAAAGGCAGAAAATAAACTTAACTGATAAATCACCTACACAAAATAACTGATAGGAATCTGTGACATACACTCGCGATGTTTGTCACAGAATTCTGTCAGTTATGTAACTTTCTCTAACACGTTTACGTATGTGTAAATTGATCAAAGTAATCTAAGTTCATTCTGTTTAGGAATCTTATAACAACGATCGAAAATAGTTTCATTTCTTGGATTTCATTTATTCTTTACTTAATACAATAATCCATGTATCATATTTCATTAAAGTAACAACGAAATAATATGTACAAAGACGAGTTTAACTCAAATCTGAGTTTTTACCAACCAACCTGTAAAACTATTAAAGTACAAAGACAGCGAAGAAAGTAGCAGCAAATGCATATATTCAAAAGTCAGAAACGCTGAGGTGAAGTATTTTAGGTAAATGTAGTCAAAAAAAATATTTTCTGTCATTAACGGGGACAATGTCCAAAATTACTTTACTTTTAATTTATTATTTACCTACATCACTGTCTATGAAGATGTGGACACGTGGCACAAAAAACTTGTTACATTTAATGTAAAGTGCACATCAACCTTTCAGCGCATATGTAAAACACCAAATATGAATGTTTCATATGAATGCCATTTCTAGGGATGTTTGAGTGAGTTCAAATGTGGAATGGTTAACAGGACGAGAGCATGGCAAATAAATAATGAAGTAAATACACAGTGAGGGCTCGTTAATTCAATTTATACGTAGCCTCCACGTGAATGTCTGCGAATGAAGCTGGACTCCATCATGTTAGCAGAAGCATCCTGAGTGGCCGTAATTTATTTAATTACCACTTGGAGACAGAAAATGTAATAACGTAGCAGAGTAGAGTACGTGTAAGTGAGTACGAGATTTTGTCAGCTTTTTAATATTGTCCATGGATGTTTTGATATGCTCGTTTGTCATTAGAATCATAAATTTGTTGATTATGGTACTGTAAAGGATCTAGTGACGTTTGATGAACGTGTATCACTTTAACCTAACTTTCAAAAACCTAATCCACGTACCACTTTGCCACAATAATTATCGGTATGATAGCTTCCTACCGCGACTTTCCAGGTTGTTTAACGAGCTAAACCATTTGGAACACATTGATCTATTTTATAATAGCAAGTATAATATTAAAAGTCTTATGTCTCATGAATCAGAAATGTTATTATAGTAATCTATATTCTGTTATATTTTACAGTTAATTACAGTCTGATTGTATTTTACAGCACTGTCTTCTTTCTATATGCGTAAACTTTTAATTGGCATATAGAGAAGCAATATTTTAAGTATATTATAAACTAGCTGACCCACGCAACCTCGTATATTGCCCGTAGCGTGAAATTTTTTCCCGTTTTTGAAACATTATTCATTGTTGCTCCGCTCCTATTAGTAGTAGCGTGATGATAAATACCCTATAGCCTTCCTCGATAAATGGGCTATCTAACACCGAAAAAATTTTTTAAATCGGACCAGCGTTTCCAGAGATTAGCGCCTTCAAACAAACAAACAAAGTCTTCAGCTTTATTATATTAGTATAGATTTAGCTGTAAGCTCGCCGAAGAAAATAAAAAAAAATTATAATAATGATTTGAAGACTACATAAATAAATACAGATATATGATAGAATAGAAAATTCTTTATTTGCGCACCGTACAACAGAGTTAAATAAGCTATATACTTCCAAAAAAAAAATTTAAAGGAATAAGTGACTTAATTAAGTATAAAATCAATATATTTGAATTTAAATTGACTCCTTCATTGGTGTATCGTATATTGATTTCGGTCGGTCGTTTATTAAATCATACTAGTTTTGACTTTTTTTATGTTGAATGAGCTCAAAGGAGACAATATTAGTTTAAAAAAATATTAAGTTGCTTTGTGTACGCTTCGAAAATATCCTGAACCGATTGAACTCAAATTTTGTTACGATTTATTATCCGTTTCGGGGATGGTTTATATCAATTTTTCAGTCGTCAATTTTGATTTTTATTTCCCATAAACCCAAATTGAATTTAGCACAGGAAAACCTGGCAGAGTACAGGTAGTAGGAACCTAGTTAATATTTTTAACAACTGTTAGGCGACTTAGAGAGGATGACAAATTTAGAACTTATTTTACTATTTTTGCCTTAGATTTATGTAGATATTGTAGTAATGAAACCAGTTTTTTTTTTCTACATTGTAATATTTAACAGGCTGAGGAAAGAAACAACAAAATGCTATGTCAAAAGTTCTCATAAGGAATACCGTCAACTGTTTCGTCAGCAGTATAAAAGTTTAGAGAAGTGAACGAAGTCAAAATGTTATATGCAACTTCATTAGGGGCTGTTAAATAATATATGTATGTATATCTATGTATCAAGTTTAATAGTACAGGAATGTCTTTTAACTATTGTTTCTTAAAAGTGATAAACTGGAAAAAACTATCATTTCTTTCTCTTTGAAAGGTTATATATTTGAAATAAGCTTAATTATTGTACTTTTAGCTAGGTATAAATTTGTAAAACAAACTTACAAATTTGTACCTAGCAAAAAGTACAATAATTAAGCTTTATAAAATTTTATCTTTTTGGTCAATAACCTAAATTTTTAATAGTTAATCGTAGTTGCAAGTGTCGCTTAGCAGCTAAAGCCCATACCAAGAGATTCGTCTGCATGTATGGTTTTTCCAAACAAATAGAATGATGTCTATGACACAAGAATTATATTTCAAAGGTGCGTTATGAAGACAGTCGGTCGGTACCCGGCTCCTATTGGTCGTAGAGTGATGTTACATAGTCTAAAACCTTCCTGGCTAAATGGGCTATCCAACAAAAAAGAATTAGTAAAATCGGTTCAGCCGTTCACGCGTGATATCGTGACCAAGGCAAATAGGGAATCATTTATATATACACTAGCTGTCCCGGCAAACGTCGTTTTGCCATAACTACTAATAAATTAAAAAATAATTAAAAAAACATTTTCCAGCGGACAAAATTTGAATCTAAACCATTCCCAGATCCCCTTGAACACACACAAAAAAATTCATCAAAATCGGTCCAGTCGTTTGAGAGAAGTTCAGTGACATACACACTCACAGAAAAATTATATATATAAAGATATGTGTATATATATAATTAATTATTTATAGTATAAATATAAATAAATAATATTATTTATAGTCTGACTACTTTCGTTTAACTTGTTACGCTTCCTACCCGCATTACATGTCCATGTCCCACGTAACAATAAGACTGCATGCACACTGCAGATGTAGACCTTAACCGCATCGACCTAACTTACTTCTCAAATTGTCACATTGCATTCTCAACACCAAGGAAAGTCTAAACTTGTGCCAAAGTCGAGTTTTCTAGCTCGTTTGTGCCAATTGTAGGAACGGTGTGAATGTGGCTACGACATCACGTTGTTAAGATACGACTCGGACGTGAGTCTATTTACCTATAGATTGAATTAATACTTAAATTCAGTTTGCTGTTACTTAGTTAAATGTTCGGTTTATTTTTTAATTAAATTACAGAGCAAGGTAAAACAGAGAATTGATTTCATTTGAATTAGAAATTCAAAGTGAAAAAAAATCACTTTAAATTTCTAATAGCAATTTAGTATTTTCATTTTGTATCTTTCATCTTTTGCTTTTTTTATGAAGACTGATGCAGCAAATCTCATATTTGTGTGAAGCCTAAAAATGTAATTAAGAAATAATACTTTAAGAGTTTTCTTGATTTTTTTTGTCATGACTTCCTACTTTTCGACATCCTTTGTGCCTAAACGTTATGAATTCATAATGGACTTTATACCGAAGGCTGTAGAGTTCTTTTTTTATTTTTTACAAAACGTTTGCAGTCTACAGGAGTTACAAATTACCGTTCCGCAGTCCTTTATGAGCGTTTGTTAAGGCAGCTGAATAAATCCCTAGATTTTCAAAGTAAGACGAGGAACACTTATTAGTATTAGTGAGTAGCTTGTTCTAAGCTATAGCTGGGTATATAGTCTAGTACTCTAGTTATTTAACTAATCTAGATAATAGTTATTTTTGTTAATTATTTTAGTAATTTACTTTAGGTTGACACTAATTGAGAAACGTTCAACAGATAACTCTTTTGTTAAGAAAAGACTTAGTAAAGAAGTAGATTTTAGCGCTGAGGTTTAGTATATAGTTATGATGTAAACAAATAAATAAAATTGGAGTGTCTGTTTGTAATATTAAAATAACCGCTTTTTACTAAATGCATATGTATACACGTTACATACAACAAAAAAGTAGTTAAAATTTTTTTGTCTGTCTGTTCGTTCCGGGTAATCTCTGGAACGGCTGGGCTGTTTCCATATCCAGGGAGTAATTTTTTTAGACTTTGTCCCGCGGCGTTACTCGCGGTACAACAGTAACCGCGGGTAACAACGCGGGGTTCAGCTAGTATTTAATATTAGAGTATATGTTACCTAGGTGGTGCAGTGGTAGCGTATGCGACTGCTGTGCCCGAGGTTTGGGATTCTATATCTAGAACTATATCTATCATGTTGTGTGATAATAAAATATTTGTTTCGGAGTGTTGGTATTTTATTAATGTGTAGGCATTTACAAAAAAAGTATGTAAGTATTGCACTAGTAAAACTAGCTATCATAGTGCGAGCTTTGAGTGGTATCAAGCCAGATGGCGTTGTGTGTCAGATATTCAAAATATTTAGTTATAAATTATATTATATGTACATCCTCTTTCGCCTTCCAAACTTAAACGAAAAAAAAAACACTATTGTTAAAATAATTAATCTGATAGACCTTGGTAGATATTAATATACATATTTACATAATATGGTAAATTTAAATTCGGGTAATTCGTTTAATCCATATGATGAGCTGCTGATACGAAAGGTCTACCCTCATCAGCTACTTATCGTAAGGATTTAAGCACACGAGTACAAATTTGCCTCATTTCTTTTGCTTTTGGTTGTTTTCTTTGATTTGGAATAAACATTACTTAATTTTAACAACACTTGATGTTACCAGCAAGTTTTGCTGTTTTCTTATTTTAAAATTATCTACTTCATTAAACATGATTTGTAGCTATTAGACTGTAAACTAAACGGTAAAGGTGATTTTTATGTTGATGTTAGGAAAAAAATCTGATAAGATTTCCCAACTCTCACGCTGAAGTTTTTCAAAGTTTTTTTCACTTTGTCACAGGCAGTTACGAAATAAAAGACAGTCACGTTATCGAAGTCATGCATAAAATAACCTACTATAGGTACTAAGTCCACAATATTTACCACTTTTGCCGGTAAAGGGTTCCGTGTAATCTATAATCCATAAGCTAACCTCAACAAACTACAAGGCTAGTTGTAACCCAGTCACGTATTTGTCACCCGCTCCTCGGTAATGGAAAATGTTTACTGTTATTAATGTAGGGATAGTTAGGAAACTTACTTTAATGGCATAATTAAGTGCTAACATGCACTCATATTAATAAAACAGGTAAAACTGTTGCCGGCTCGTCATAGGGGTGCCATAAATTCATATTTTATTAGGTTTAGTAACACCATTTTTTCCGATGAAGCTTATAAACATATGGATAGGTAGTAAATATCCGTTTTAACAGTAGACTTATTTCTGTATTATGAACGTAATTCTTTAGGTCAGCTTTTCTGACGACCTTGATAGAGGTGGGCCTAGCTAACCGTAAAATTATTCAGTTTGCAGTTATTTATTACGTTGGGCTTAAGCTATTTCAGCTAAAGTTTATATTACTGTCCCTATCTCTTACAATATTGGCTTCAGTTATTTTGTATGGAATTAAGACTATTTGGCTTAGATAACCTCTTAAAAGGTATTTTCTGAAATTATCTATTCACCATTAAATAGGCTACGAGATGACTATATGTAATGATGCATAGTTCCGGTCTTGATATAATTATTTTGCTACAAAGTAATCTAATACTATTTTGCCGAGAAGAAATCGATACTAAAACTTCATATAATAGGGTTCAAAAGACATTTCCAATTTCAAAAAGCCGATCCAGCTCGTATTGTGGGTTTTCTTAAACGTGCATTTCGCAAGTCTCTTTAAAATCGTATTTGTTATATAAGTATTTACATACCAAACGCCCATGCCTCGGAGGGCACGTAAAGCCGTCGGTTCCACTTATCACCATCTATAGCAATCGTTATTGGGCAGTCAGAGCCCTCAAAAATACTGACAAATAATTCAACCTTCGAACTAAATTCGCCCTGAGGATTACGGAAAAACTGACATAGTAGCCGACCTCAAAAAAATCTCTTGATTAATAAAGGCTAAGAAGCGGAAAAGCATGTTGGTATCGTTACTTAAAATTCCCCGTCCCTTCTCTATAGTTTAGGGTAAACGGAGCAAACTCTTTTAAACTGTTACAGGATCTTGTCGTATATCATTTTCATCATCATCATCATTGTCCCTTTTTTTTCTTTTACGAGTGGAAACCCCCTCGGGCCGTGACCCCACTGGGGTTTGAGACGGGGCAGTGTGTCAAACTCGAACCGACTAAAACCACTCGGTATTACATACATGTTTTTTCCACGTCTGCGCCTGAGACAAGAGGGATCCAGGAACTGCTGTTATTACCACATCCGGACCCTCCCAGATCATGATCATTAACCTAACCGAAAGATATTCAGTTCTGGCCATAAGCCTCCTCCAAGACTCTCCACAACAACTGATCATATGCTGCCTGCATACAACTGCTGTTTGATCTTATTATTACCTAATGGCCTCATCTAACCAAGTTATGGAATAATTGAATTTATTTTTTTCCTAGCAATGTCTCCACTAGTCTCTTAAATGGGCTGTTGGCAAAAAAGTAAATTCCCCAATGGTCAACGACTAACAAAGTTACAAATTGATTAACTTATAAAAACAAATTATGGCTTCAGACGTCTAAAAAATAACTAATTCTGTACACTTAGTTTTAGATTCTCATTCTTGAATCTGTCATCATCCATCGGAATCAATTTAAATAAAAAAAGTAAAAGCTAAAACCCAACTACGACAAAAAACGATGCTGAAAAAGCATGAAACAAGTTTTAAAAGCCGTAGTCACGCGTTGTTAAAGTGTTATGGACTATAGTACATTAATTAGTTTCAAAAGCTATAGTCCATGTAGTGTTATGTCGGCTAGAGGGCGCCACATTAGATGAATGACCAGTGACACGTCATATAGCCTATAACCAGAAGACGATCATGACGCTTCTAACGACACCTTAATTGTCCAGTTCTAATGAGTAGTTAAGGAGCTACGAGGGAACAAATGAACATACATACATACATACATACATACATAGCCTGTCAAAATCATAACCCTCCTTTGGCTTTGCCGTAGTCGGGTAAAAATGGCTTGGCTTTAAAACACTGCTACAGAGTAGTTGCTATCTTAAATACTCAAACTAGCTATCCTGACAATCGGTTGCTTGTATTTCCGAAGTTATAAACCAACCAAAAGAAAGCATACACGATATGTGCAAACCGTCCTACAGAATAATGTTTATAAATATCTGGCAATAGAAATTTGTGTGACGATGGCTCGTAGAATGTAAACTGGCTTGTAATTTTGGCCAAGCAAAGCTTACTGATACTATAATACGTTCGTTGTTATATTTTTTCGTTTTTTAGCGTTGCCAAAAAGTAGAATAATATTGTTTACGCACAATAAAATCTATGATTCCCACTGCGTACACTCTCAATTGACGCTGGATAATATTTACTTTAGTGACAACATTTCTTGCTCGAATGCCACCCTTTTATTATCAATTGTTGAAACGCCGTCATCGTGCTGAATTTTCAGGTTTTAAGATTCCAAACACATTTAATAATTTTCGTAAGGTAAGTTGGAAAAGTTTACTAAACTTAATAAAAGTCTATTGACAATATGAATGCCAAGCGCAGTCAATCTTTGGGTGGTGTAGAAATCTGGTGAGGTCTTATCACTTCACTATGGTATGAAAAATATTACTAAAAGAAATTGGTGAACATGGCAACGTTCCCTGTACCGCTCAGTCAGTCTTTACACAAAAAGTTATGATCTCAATAAAAAATTGAAAGTCATGGTTTAAACATTCTTTAACAGCCAACTTTTCAAGTCTGTATTAAACTGTATTTTTATTCGGTTGTTATGATAAAGTTAATTTTTTAAACAAAAACTATTAGCAATCGGGCAAAATACATTGAACAACAACAAAACTGCTCACTTGGAGTAGACATTGTGTATTACATTTCCAAATTAAATTCAGATGAACTAAACATTTTCACAAAAGTAGATCTGAACAAGATTTTAGTAAGTACATTCCTTATTTTCATACAACATCGCCATTTTACCTTAAAATGTTGAGTTTTAAAACTTTCACATATTTTGCTGAAAAAAAGCTTCATACCTCACCCAGCTTTCTACGTTTTTTTTAATAATACCGGCTTCCTGTTCCTCTCAGTGACTAAGTAAATGAACAACTTCAAAAAAACACAACTCACGGCCTATTAGTTGTCAACTAAACAGGGAGAGAGCGATGGTGCGAGTAATCCAATTTGAAAGTTGTGCGCGGCCGACCGCGCCTCGTCATAATTAACTGGTGGTTGGGGACAATGGCCATGAATAAACTAAATCTCTTCGACGGAGTGGTGAAAACAACTGGCCAATGTTACTCGTGTTTGTTTTGTTTTCTACTCTATGTTTCAAATGAGAAATATGCACACAACATTCATTCCTAAATGAAACTAGGTTGTGAGTTGCACTTTTTTCGGTTTTTGGGAACGTTGTTGGTCACTGCAATTGGAATGTCCGGGTTCTTTTGCATGGTTATATCTATGTATGTATCTGTGTATTACTGTCATTTCTTTGTTTAATCTGGACTTTATTGCAAATTAGAAACGAACGGGTGAGCCTAACGCTAAATTTAATTATATATACAGTAATTCATAAATAGTCGATTTTTTCATTTAGGCGTACGCAAGATAAAAGTCGAGTTGCTAGGTACAACACTATTTATGTGTACCTATTTAACTACTGTCGGGATTTTAAAATATTTTCATTCTTGTTACGAGCTTACTGCCAGTCACTAGCGAACTGCCGTCGTCGCCCTAATTATTAATTGATTGGTTAATTGTTTAAAGTGTAAACGTGATCCATATATTATCGGATCCATGGTGCCAGTTGAACTTTTCCCCACGATACGTGTTTGTACGAGTCGTAGCAGACGACATTTCGCGTCTGCAGCTAGGGCGTCAGGTAACGTTCCTGCACCGCGTTACCGACGAAGGGCCAGGCCCCTTAGCCCTCAGGAAGCCGAGCCGCTGGGAGCGTTGGCTGCCACAACTGGCACGTTTCATACCGTACACGAGACCAAGTTTGAATTCTGAGATAATAAATAAATAAATATTTTAATATTTTATAAATAAATTCATTTTAATTAAATTTAAATTAAACGTCTTAAAGATAAAACACGTGGGCAAGCGTAGTGCGACACCGCGTGTAGAGAGAATAAACGTTATAAAATTCCCCGTCCCAATTACATTATTAATTAAATTACAACAGATGGTTTAGTTTTACAAATTACAACAGAGTAGTTAGGGGATAGTTCTGTGTTAAAATAAATAAATATCAGAATATCATTTTATGGTACTTGGGGGAAATGTTGTTACGTCGATCAATCTTGAAGCAATCATGCTTAAATGGTCGGCCAAGATGCGAAGACGCGTCATGACACACTGCTGTCAAGAGTCCTCTTATAGCGGTTTTTCTTTTATTTTAATTTAATGAAAACTTCCGCACTACATATTGTGTCGCGGGGGAATTTACAAACATACATTAAACGTACACAAGAAAACTCAGAACGATAATTTTTGGATCACACAAGTGTTGTCCCGTGTGGAATTTGAACCCACAACACTTTGCGCAGTAAATAACGACATGCCGACTGCTGTTGGTGAGTCATCAGGTTTTATATCATGCAACCTCATCTTTGATAAATCATGAAACACATTTTACTATAAAAAACTTACTTTAATTGAGTTGGAATAATACCTATATTGAATTATATCTTACCAAGTTTATTTTCACGGCAAGAGTTAAGTTATCTCATTGCGAACCTTTACTCTTGCTCTTGCTGACACATTGCTTCGATGTTATCATTGCCATTACAAACCCTGATAGGACATGCAGCAATGTTCAGCAAATACTGATTAGTATTCCGTATTAGAGGCTTCAAACCCTATTAGCAATGCATGCTGCTTATGTACACATGTATCTACATGTTTAACTGTGTAATTCGCAGTGTTTTCGACGTTTAACGCAGAGATTTCTCTGGGCTTAAATTACAGATCGGGTCACTGCAGTGAAATTTATGTGGAATGGTAATTATATCCGTGGAAATTGTTGAGTTCTAGGTTAGGCCTGAAATACCTACCTATGTATCGTATTAACTCTCGTTAGATAGAAATGATAAATTATAAATATTATTCGTTCTTTTTTTCTTAAATTAAAGTAACACCAGTCCGTTGTAAGTAGAATTTGCATATTTTTACTCTAAAACTGGTAACATCTGCAAATACATATCTAAGGAGGAACATTTCGTTCCAAAATTTATTCTAACCTCTATTATAAAGGCTGGATAATATCTCCCCGTATGACCTCTTGTGCTATTGAGAAGGACCAATTTTGGCTACTAAATCTTGCGATAAATCATAACCTCTAAGCCTGTTATAGCTCTCCAAGGAGGTATACACTAAGTATTTTCATTGATAGTTATTACTCTGATAGTTTAATATGTTAGTTTTAGATAAGGAAAAGTATTACGCCCAGTTCCCTAGTTCCAAGTAAAGTTTTAGATAGATATTTACTTACACTTCACAATACTGTGTGACTGATAAAACCTGCTAATATATATCTATGTTTATCTGACATACTTGTCTTTGTGCGAAATTTGTGAAACCAGAATTTTGTGGCTAGCTGCCAAATAACTATAGATTTCGGTTTTCAAAATACTCTACAGTTCAAAATACTCTATCAGGGACTTTAACAGCAAATGGTAAAACGCGTGGTTAATATTGTATTTATGTCGAAAATATTGTATTCCTCTTAATGCCCCACAAAAACACTATATAAGATAAATTGTCAAAACATAATTTGCACTTGTCTGTAAGTAATTACATTGCTGTACCTTTTATTGTGTTTGCTAACGCCTACAATGCAAAAAAATATTACTATTTCATATTTCCAATGTCGTATACGCAGTACAGTAGGTATATGTATTTATTATACGAACTGAATCCCGCGGTAGAAAAACAACGGCGGGTAACGCTGCGTGGAAAAGCTAGTCTAAAAATGTAATCTAAGTGGCCTACTTATATCATCAGCTATCTGCCAATCCAAAGATTACTCGGAACAAACAAACAGACATACACTTTGGTATATGTATTGTGTATAGTAAAAAGCGGTTATTTTAATATTATAAACAGACACTCCAATTTTAGATAGAAAGATAGAAGATTTACTATCCGTATCTACCATTTCAATAAATTAATTTAACCTACTTTAGACTAGACTAACTTATGGATTTTGCAGAGACCGTGTTCTGTCAAAGTCGTATTCCAATTGGAAAAAAATATAAAATTCGTATCGAAATAAACCAATGAAATGTTCTTTTAAGAATGAAATGAAATTGTTGTTCTTTGTAAGATTTGGCTTATTGAGTTGTACAAATAACATTTGTATTTCATCTAATGGAAACTCTGTAATCCTGCTTTAGTTAAAGTAAAGCATAAAGCGCTTCTCTACATGATTCTTTACAAGTATATCAGCTCTAATTTAAATAAAAATCTGATCTGGCTCATCTCTTGTAACATATTACATCTACTAGGTATCATCAAAAAACCTGCCAGATTGCCTAAAATAGAAAAATACAGGAAGAGTCATAGTCACGAATTTTTAAGCCACAAGAGCCTCGTAGGGCACGTTTTAATCATGCGAAGCATTGTGCTTAACTAAGCACTACTTTAGTTACCCAACTAGGGGTTCCAAGGTCACATTATATTAATGAGTAAAAGCCTTTATCCACGAGTTTGTAGGTGCAAGTTTCGTTAACCTAGGTTAGGGCTTTTTGGACTGTTGATGTGGGAATAACTTGTACGAGTGCACACTTACTCGTACCACGAACATAACAAGGATTTTATGAATAAAATGGTTTTATTCTAAACAGATTGACAGACCCCAGATTGAAGAAAGTAATATTTCTCTTACGTTTAAATAATTTTGTTTCCTCCCAAATTGTTTCTTAACAGGTCAGATTCGTTTCGACAAAATCAGCATAACCTTTCTCCATTTTTAAAAACATGTATGTACATACATACACATTTAAATATGTATAATCAAAGGTCATACCATGGCAACGACGAACGAAACATCTGCTCAGATTTTTTCATATTCCTTGAATCGCTTTGGAGAACATTGAACATGACAAACATTTGCTTTCATTTTGGAGAAAACCAATAACTGGCATGCTGCGGTTTTCAAACTGTGTGCAGAATAACGCTTGAACTCTGCACGTTATTCTTATATCAATTTAATATTCGATATAAATTTTTACTAACATTAGATATCACGCGATACTTTTTTTTTTAACTCTTTTCTCTCTTTTAATCTGTCTGTATTGACATTTAGTTGGACTTTATGAATTTACAGGGCGTGTTTAGTTCCGAATCCAATGATTTAGCCAAATTTAGTGTTACATCTCCTTTTTCATTAGATCTTGGGGCGCACGTCTCTTTAATCTTTGAAAAGTTGTGCTGTATTCATTTTCCATAAGGTTCCTTGCAAGTTGGTTTTCATGGTTTTGCATGCGCTTGTGATAACTTTGTAATGAGTCTGTCCCTTCCTACTTTACTGTTTTATGTTCATCCATGATGTAATCTGTCGTTTTTAATATATTATGGGGCGTTCAGAATATAATACCATGTTTGTGTGGTGACAAACTAAGAATGATCACCATCCCTATTCATCGCAGGGGTTTCGTAAGAGGCGACTAACGGAGCTCACTATGCAGAACAATATCATTGCGAAAAGAAGGAATACTTTAAAGAAATCCTACCCGTCTGACTAAGGTACTATAGTACACTAAAACCTCCTTACTAAGAAAAGGCCTATGTTCAGCAGTGGGCTGTCATGAGTACCTATATGATATGACCCCAATATTAGGACAGATAAGTCTAGGTAGGTTTAGTTATACGTAATTTAACAAAGAATGGTATTCGAATGAAAAAATAGTTGCAAAAAGAGGCTTAATTTTCTTTTCAATCTATCAGTACACTGTAATGAATTTATATCTAAAAGGTATCGACCAGGTGCCCGCACACGACTCGTGAAGAGTTTTGTTTGCAGTAGTTTCTTATACGACCACTTTGTGATTCCTTCGGCGGTTCGCCAAGGTTTCTAAACAAAGACCTAACCTTTCGCATGAAGTGATAAGAAGTTTAATTAACGTTGAACTACAATAAGGTATTGTTCTCATGGCTATCACTTATAATTAAATCCTCCTTCAATAAAATACTGTACAATCGCATGTGTTTTTGAATCCTTTTTAAGTGAGTTTTCATGATGAGTCTATTCATTAAATTTTATTCCAATACCAAGTCATAATCTATGCAATTGTTCAAGTGAATATTTAAATATTAATCTGTTATTCTTTTTAATAGAATTAAATTTGGAAACATATCTATGTATAATAATCATTGACAAACTGATACATTTTGGCAATACGTCATACTAGTATTATCAAAGTTACGTTGTCGAATATTTCAGCCGATCCCAAAATTACTTTAGTTCATAAAGAAAGGTATTCTTTAATAATGATTAGTATTTACTCCTATCGTTATGAGGCAAGTCTAAGTACAAAATGCGTACCTATACCACTATTAATTATTCAGTGCCTGAGCGGTCTATCCGCTTTAAATTTACTATCGGGTCGGATAATGGTTCTTAAATTTTTGTACCTAATTTAAGCCAACTTCAAAATACGAGTACGAGTATATTAGCTATTTTTATATTTACAATCTTATTAGTAGTAATAATGATAATACAAATGAGAATCCCTTAAGAAGTCCTACTAGAGAAGGGTCTTTCAAAAGTTCTTATAAAACAATGAGTGATATTTGAGCCACAATACAAGTGTATAAGCAGAAACATACACATCCATTAAACCCAAATACCACAGCTAATACTATAGAGGAATCGTCAACATATATTTTGTAAATGTTACAGTATGCCTAGCATGTATGATGCCTTTAGGTTGCCTATACTCAAATTACATTTTCCCATTAGCTGACAAGATCAACATTGAACGAGCTTACAAGTTAATGTAAGCTACATACACATATATTCACGCATACTCCGTCAAAACCACATGTATGTAAAGTGTGGTTTTGACTCACAGTCATTAGACTACTGATATAAATCCTCTCCCCAACACACACGTTCCTATTAAATTCTAAGATCTTTGCAGCACACATTATTTCACATTACATCGAAAGTTACTTTATCAATCAATAGACGCTAAGTGACTGAAAGATCATTTTGTTTATGCGAAACCAATTTCTACTGACTAATAACCGAACTTCAAGGACAGTAAAATGTGGAACAAGTAAAGTTAAAATATCATGATATCGCTTCCCGGCAAGAAAAGTGTCACAACACATATTATGTACAAAATGACATAATCACAGCATTCAATAGCGCGTATTTCATTTGTCCGGCTGAAAAAATGTCGTTATTAAGTTGCGCTTGGCTACCGCTAGATGGCACTAAGTTCTCTTTTTCACGGAGCCGTTTCTCTCCGAACACCGTCGTGAACAGTGTCACATTTGTGTTAATACAGAGTAGACGTTTACTGTGTCGCCAGAAAAGTGTTTTAACGTGTGATGTGACTTTTTATCGGTAAGTTATACATTCTAATATTCGAATTGTTACTAAAAAGGTGGCACAATCTGTGTTATGACTGTATTATTGACGAAAAAGCATTGTAAATATTGCCAGATCATACAAAAAACAGACATAACTTGTAAAGGGTCGCTTTTTTTACTGTTTCTGATCTATAATCGGGATTTAAGGAAATTTATAAAAACGCAACACATGTAATATCGTTTTTGTTGCAAACTTTTATAATAATCAGGAGTTATATGTTGTGTTCGGTCTTTTTTTCTGTATAAAATTGAACTCAAACTTAATGCCACATTGCGTATTTTATTTATTTAATAGTACTAGTCTTTACTAATTGTTTATTTTTTTAGGATCAATATGAATAATAATAGTCGGGCAGCATTGATATTACAACTGGCTAGCGAGAAATTAAATGAACAAAATATTTGTAATCAAAATGCTTTGAAAGACGATGATGCTTTAATGCAAGGTTAGTGTTTTATAATTATTATAGTGAAATATAAATAAATGTAATGTATTGCCCCGATATTCTAGTGGTTTATGTACCGGACTAGGGTCTTGGGTTCGATTCCCGGATCAAATAAAAAGTATTTCGAAATTTCTAACTTAGCTCTGGTTTGTAATCACCAACCGGCATTTGCTAAGCGTAGTGATTTTCCCAGATCCTATCATTGTAGTGATGACATGAATTCAATGATGAAGGTCTTTGCCTTGCAGAGGGACAGGCTGATTAGTTTACTTTTATGTATGTTTATCAGCTGCTTGATTACCATAATACAGTACGGCAGCAGACGGCCGCATGTCAGTTGTCCAGGGATACTTATTTATTTTGTTTTTTAGATCTCGACACAATGGCATCTACTTCAAAAAAATGTGAAAATAAGCAGTACGAAACTGAAGATCAAAACATGATGCTATTTCTAAGTCTAGGTCACCTGAAACTCTCTGTAGTTCTAATGATGCAGTACTATCCTCTCTGCCATGTAACCAAGAAAGACACGTACCTTACAATAATGTTCCTGAGCAAGTTATGAGTCCAATACGTAAATCTAGCAAAAAACGTAAATCTTGTGTGAACGAATGGTTGTCAAATAAAGCTAAAATATTAAGAAACACCGGAAAATCTTACACTTCTCGTTCTAAGTCACAAAAAAAAATGTCTGAGAGATGCTTAAAACCTCCGTGTGGGGAGAAATGCAAATTAAAATGTACCCAAAAAATAAATTATGTTAATAGATCTAAAATATTTGAAAAGTATTGGCAATTAGGAGACCTGGCTGCTCAACGTAATTTCATTCATAAGAACATGAAAGCGATTATTCCTGCGTTTAGATTTACCGGTAAAACTCAACCACGAAAACTGAACCACAGCTTTTATTTCCAAATTAATGAAGAGTCTATTCGAGTATGCAAAACTTTTTTCAGAGCAACACTAGATATTAATGATCGTGTCATCAGAACAGTTATTGAAAAATCTAAAGACTGTTTTCTTGAACAAGACATGAGGGGCAAACATGGCAATCATAGCAAAGTTGCAGAATCTATTCGCCAGGGTGTCAGAGATCATATCAATTCAATACCAAGAATGGAATCTCACTACATAAGAAAAAACTCGTCAAGGGAATATATTGATGGGGGAAAGTCACTTAGTGATCTTTATAGAGATTATAAAACCTTGTGTGACTCTAATAACGTGCCCTATGTAAATGAAACTTTGTACTCAAGAATTTTCAACGGTGAATTTAATATCAGTTTCTTCAAGCCGAAAAAAGACAGATGTGAACTTTGTGTACGTTATGAGAACGCCCAAGGTGATACGAAGAAAGACTTAGAAGTCCAGTATTTAAAACACATTGAAGAAAAGGACCTTTCCCGAATTGAAAAAGACGCTGATAAAAAAAGTTCTGGTCCAAATAAAATGATTGCAATTTATGATTTGCAAGCAGTCCTGCAACTTCCACGAGGCAATACATCTATTTTTTATTACAAATCCAAACTTAATACCTTAAATTTTACTGTGTCTCTAATTGGTGTTGATAAAACCGATTGTTTCTATTGGCATGAGGGAGAAGCAAACCGCGGAGCTGATGAAATTGGATCTTGTTTGTTCAAGTTTATTCAAAATAGTGTGGTAAATTACGATGGACCAGGCTTAGATCTAATATTCTATTCTGACAATTGTTGTGGTCAGAACAAAAACAGATTCATAATTTCGATATACTTGTATGCGCTGTTAAAATTCCCTATAATAAAGTCTATAACACATAAGTACCTAATTACTGGACATACACAAAATGAAGCTGACTCTGTTCATTCAACAATAGAAAAACAAATACAAAGAAGACTCAGGTCAGGTCCAATTTATGTACCCAGTCAATACGTTGAAGCTATTAAATGCGCTAAGAAGAAAGGTAATCCCTACACCGTGACAGAAATGTCATCTAGTGATTTTTATTCATTGAAG
Organism: Spilosoma lubricipeda; assembly: GCA_905220595.1. Classification (NCBI taxonomy): domain Eukaryota; kingdom Metazoa; phylum Arthropoda; class Insecta; order Lepidoptera; family Erebidae; genus Spilosoma; species Spilosoma lubricipeda. The sequence continues at coordinate 7,071,482 of HG992285.1, read as the reverse complement.
CGTCTGTCTGAGGATATTGGGTTAACTACCACAAAGTCTTTTAAAATTACTGAGGTAAAGATTTTCAAACTGTCGCAGGACGATCCTACGAAGTTGTTGTTTAAAACCTCTTTTAAAGATCATCAGTTCTCCGAAACAGTTTTAACGCGAAAAAAAAATCTTAATGCAATATCCCTCAAACTCGCGTATCGATCTAAACCGAAACTCAAAGAAAATAAACTGAAGGATCTATTGGATTTATTACAAAATAATCATATTCCACCGTTTTATGAGTCTTTTTATAAATCTCTTAAGTGAGTAATTTAGCTTTTTTAGTTGACTGTAAGTTAACGTAAAAAAAAATATTTTTACCTATAAAGAAGTTTGTGTTGATTTTTTTTCTTATTTTAAAAACATGTTAAAGAGAAGGTTTTAATTAGTTATTTTTTCTTATTGTAAGTGCCTAAATTTTATAAGTAAAGACAGTTAACCAATAAAAGTAATGACTTTTTATATTGTTATCGGCCAACAAGTGAATTAAGACTGATTGTTAATTAGGCCAAAGCTAGTAATTTATAACTAATAAGTTATTTTTTGATGTTTTTATTTTATTTTAATGAGAAGTTTATAATTTGGTTACTTTTTCTTTATTTTTAATTAATATTGAAGACTTTTAATAATAAAAGTAATGATGATTACATACATTATAATGTGTATTATTTTTTAAACTACAGAAATTTTAATCGAAAAAAGAGTCGTAATATTCATCAAATTAAAAGTTTCTTAAAAGTTAGTTAAAAAAAAATTCAATTTTGCTATTAAATTAAAGCCCTATAATAAATATATCAATAAGCTATTTACACAACATATTTCAGCAATCTGACTATTATAGTTTTTAAATTATTGACGTCTAGATGAACTAAAAACTATTAAAGTTACATTTTCTCGAAACAGCTATTTTTGTATTCTGACACTTTTTTTGCCGGGAAGCGATATGTCAAAAGCACACCAGGGCTTCTTTTGTATTTGTACTCAAGATATGTAGGTACCTAAGGATGTCATTTGACGAAGGTGCACAGATGTAACGCCGATAACAATATAGGACGCGCTCGACTCTACTCTGATTCAGAACGTTCTTTGGCTTGGTGTTTCCGAGTAAACACAGAGTAGCATAGTACTGGAATGAAATGTCATGTCTGATCATAAAGTCTTTGCAACAAAATTTGTATACAAAACAACAAAACTTACACTAATGCATTAAAACAATCTTTAATAATCACGAATTTTAACAAAAAAACCGAATTCAAGATGTTAGGAGGTAACAGAATTGTCGAATTGATAACCTCTTCCTTTTTTGAAGTGACTTAAAAACGGAGGTATATTTTATCGAATATATAAGACGCACTCTTGCTGCCGACAACCAGGCTTTAACTTTTTTTTAAATTAAAGAACAGAAAGGTAGTGGTAGAATATAGCTAGAAAATCGACCTTCCTGTCTAGGAAGAAGCGAAGAAATTGAAGAATAGGAATATTACTTATATAAACAAGTGTCACTTAATTTGGATTTTTTTCATTATTTTTTTTAAATTTAACCGTACAAATTCTCTTGTTAGCTGTGATTATATATTATATATCACACTAATATATAAAGGCGAAAGTTTGTGAGTGTGTATGTTTGTTACTTCTTCACGCAAAAACTACTGAACGGATTTGGATGAAACTTTACAGTAATATAGCTTATACATCAGAATAACACATAGGCTAATTTATATACTTATATATTTACTACTTTTTGTATATATATATATGTTCAAGCGCCTGCCAAATTGTTGATGGCAGCGTTTGATAGGATTAATTGTTGCTGTGCCATCGCCGAAAGGTTACCCGTAATATAGACGTAGAGCGCGGAGGGCGGGCTTAGCGTCAATATTAACTTCAGAGGCACCGTGGACAATAGCTGGGTGGTTCCATATTCACCACTTTTGCAGCTCGGTCCAGGCTATCATATATATGTAAATACATAAATAAGGGCAATGACCAGGCTATTTTCATCGTGAGGCAGCACAGTAACGTTATGATCGACCCAAAGAATGAGGTGCAGATGTTTTAGGTGGGCCGATATGTGAGTACTAATGAAGCGGCATGGAGAATACTTGGTTTACCGTTGCACCAAAGGCACCCAACAGTGACCCGTCTTGCTGTGCACCTCCCAAACGGCGGACGCGTGTATTTTACTAACTAAATCTGCGAGACCGAGTTGCAACACCGCGTATTACCAACGTCACCGCATTTTTCCGCCAGTGCCAAAGCTGACGAGTTTGCCCGGACGTTGTTGTACATAGAAGTGCCAAGGTATTACACGTGGAATGCGTCGCGGAAAGAATAGAAAGGATGCGTGCAAGGAGAACCCGTCGACGGATGGCCAGGTGTGAAGGCCTCAGATGCTCTGGGCAGAGTGTATACCGTACACATAATACAATTCGAAAGTTATTGTGTACGGTTGCTGCTCACTAGACTCCGAGGCCCCACCAGTTTTCAGGTTCTCAAAACCGTCAATGGGCAAGAAAAGGCCAATTTCCGAGAAGCGTGTGAGGTGATGGGATTGCTGGAAGACGACAATCACTGGGACGCAACGATGGAGGACGCTATATTGTGCCGGTCAGTGACTACGTTAAGAGATACCTTTACGATTATGGTAAGCATATGGATTTACAATCATTCTACAAGGATTCTACAACCCCCAACAGTTATGGGTCAAGTATAAAAATGCTTTATCATAAGATATTGCTAGCCGATATCAAGGAACTGCACAAGTCAACGATGACTTAGTTTTTAACGAAGCACTGAAACTGATCAAGGACTAAATTTTATACGATAGAGATAGAGACGAGATAAATTTTCCTACTTCACAAAGAACGTAAGAGCTTTTTACTGATTTAGTTAGAGAGCTGGGTTATGATACTATTACCTTGAGGACTAAAGTCGCCCAAATAGAGCCTCTGTTACTACCATAACAAATGGAAATTTTCAATCTTATAACAAACCGCATAGCTAGCGAAAAGGTTGTCTTTTTTTCTTGGACGCACCAGGGGGCACCAGTTAAACACTCTTACTGAACTTGCTGCTAGCACTGTTGCGCAAAGACAAAGTAGTTGCGCTGGCTGTTGCGTCCTCCGGAATAGCCGCAACCTTGCTGAGTGGTGGCAAAACCGCACATTCAGTGTTCAAACTGAACAAACTCCCATTTGAAACATCAGCAAAAGCCGTAGTCGCGGTGCTCTAATGCAATGGTGCAAACTGATCGTGTGGGACGAATGCACGATGTCACACAAGCGAGCGATTGAAGCATTGGATCGCAGCTTGCAAGACATTACGGGCAATCGAATGTTGATGGATGGAGTAGTCATCTTGCTTGCAGGAGATTTCTGGAAGACACTGCCAGTTATCGAGAGGGGTACTGCTTCATACGAGATAAACGCGTGCCTCAAGGCTTCATCGTTGTGGAGTAAGGTTGAGCGGTTACAACTGAAGACCAATATGAGAGTCTAGCTCTTTAATGGTCAGGAATATGGACTATTCGCGAAGGTCAGCGAAGGTCGCGTGCCGACAGACGCTAACAGCCAAATAACTTTTCATAGCCGATTTAGCAATGTTGTAAGTTCGGAAGATAACCTTCTCAATAAGGTATTTCCGAACTTAGAACAAAACTTGGCTAACGTGGAAAAAATTATCATGGCGCCTACAAACGTGTTGGTGGAAAAAATAACTAAAAAAATATTGGAGCAAGTTCCAGGTGACGTGGGGACTTATATGTCAATAGGCACCGTCATGACAACTGACGACGCTTCTACGTACCCTGTAGAGTTTTTAAATTTCCACGAACTGTCAGGAGTGCCCTCTCACAAATTAGAGCTCAAGCTTGGTGCGCCTATAATACTGATGCGTAACCTGGACGCGCCCGGATTGTGTAACGGCACCAGGTTACGCCTCACAGAGCTGAGACGGCATATTATACAGGCGACCATCCTCACCGGGGGGCATCAGGAGAGACGGTATTGATACCTAGGATCCCCATAATATCCACCAACTTGCCATTCCAATTCAAGCGCTTGCAATTTCTTTTGAAGATGGCTTTCTCGATTACAATAAATGAAAGTGAGGGGCAAACTCTAAAAGTAGCCGGTATCCACTTGGGTACCTCCTGCTTCTCCCACGGGCAGCTCTACGTAGGTCATTCGCGTGTGTCGAGAGCAAGAAATCTCTTTGTTTACGCAGAAAATAATAAGTCTCTAAATGTTGTTTACCGGGATGTACTGTAGTAAAATGATTTCTGACTTACTACCACCCGAGACAACTAATTATATAAGTCAGCTCAGACTGTTCTCCCGTTCACAGTCCTCGATAAGATTAGTTATCGTAAATACCCACGCTGATTTCAACACAAACGGGCCGGCTCGACCGGGGCGGTACTACCCTCGCATAAAAAATCAACGTAAAATGACAGCGTTCGTGCTGTCGTGTTTCGTTGGTGAGTGCGAGACCGGGGGCCAATAATACAGAATCATCACTAGGCCACGATGAGTGGGTCCGCAATGAGTATGGTGACCATCACTCTTGAATTCTGCTTATGCTTTCCATCAGTCAGAGAAGAGTCATTTTGGCTATCCATAAAAAAAAAATGCCAACCGTAAATTGCGATCTTCACTCTAAAGCTATAAGTATTTTACTCACCGGTTCAGTAACAGTGATAAACCGTAGGGTCTGAAACTTCCTACTAATATTCTAATATACGAAACTTTGTTACACTTCCACCCAAAAACTACTAAATGGATTTGGAAGAAACTTTACAGTAATATAGCTTATACATGAGAATAATACATAGGCTACTATTTGCCGCAAACACCGATATATACGCGGGCGGAGCCGCGGGCAACAGCTAGTAGCCTATAATTGGCATTATATTATTTAAATATAATAATGATGTATGTATGTATGTATTATTGCTTGGTGACACAAAATAAATAAAATACAGATAGATAAATTGGCGAGAGTAAGCAAGCGCTACCTGAACCCGAGCCTGCAGGTTAGGCTCGTTCGTTGGCTGTCGCCGGGAAGTCTGTAGTCTTTTAAAATGAAACTAAACTAGACAAACCTTCCTATAAAATAAATGTTCAAAACTTGATAAGTAATCTTGTAGAAAGAAATTCCTTAGTATACTGAACTATCTTACGTAGCAATTCTAACATTGGTTGCACTGTTTCGTGAACTTTGAATTTTTTATCATGTTTAGGTTGAACGATGTATGCATCTTCCTTACTGTTTCGAAATGGATGGCGGACCAACGGAATCGGCAGTGACATCGATAGATTTCCTGATTCACAGCCTCCCAAACTAACACATAGCTCCGAAAATAGAACTTGAATTTTATTTAGTTTTGGGTAAAATCTTTATTGCAAGATGTGTAAGATATATGACCGCTACTGACTAGTTATGTTTTAGCGACGTTCCTTTAATTCATTTCAGATTACGATGTTAGTTTGAAAAAGGTGACAAAGACATTCGAAACTATGATACAACACCGAAGCATAAAAATGTTTTCTTAGCAACTGACATTGAACTTGTGTTTAATATTCGAAAGTTTTTATATAACTCTGGGTTCGTGTAAAATGTACATTAGCGTGGTGCGAGGAGCTTTTGTAACACGTTACTATTATGGTTTTCAGAAAATAACATATAACTATTTATGTCACAAACTTTATCAAATATTTTATACTAAAAAAGATTTTACTAGAATTAAACACGCTGGGCTTAGTAGAATTAAAAGTAACATATACGCAGGCGGAGCCGCGGGCAACAACTAGTATAACATAAGTATCTGAGATTCCAAATTTCTAAAACATAGTTTTAAGCTTTTTCGCTTACGATTGTTAGACCGCAGCACGGAGCTGCTTAAGCGCATACAACTACATAATATATAAGCAAAATTAAATAAAAAAAGTAAAAACTATAATCCAACTACGACAAAAAACGACGCTGAAAAAGTATGAAACAAGTTTCAAAAGCCGTAGTCACGCGTTGTTAAAGTGTTATATACTATGGTACATTACACTACATGGACTACTTTGGCTTTTGAAACTTAGGAATGTTCCATAGTCCATAACACTTTAACAACGCGTGAGTACGGCTTTTGAAACTTGTTTCATACTTTTTCAGCGTCGTTTTTTGTCGTAGTTGGGTTATAGTTTTTACTTTTTTTTATTTAAAATGTTTTGGTGCCTCCATAATACTAATTTCTTTGCAAAGTATATTTTAAATAGATACTACAAAAATATCACAATTATCGAATAAATACGGACAAAGTCACGAGAAAATGCTAATAATATATATATTTTTGAAATCTACAAGTAACGCCCTTTCCAATGATATCAAACACGGCATATTTATTTCAAATTTAGTTTTTAATACAGTACTTTATGTCGGCTAGAGGGCGCCACATTTAATTCAGTGACACGTCATATAACCTCTAGACAGCGGACAATCAAGACACTTCTAACGGTACCTCATTTGTCTTATTCCGACAAGTTTAGAAAGAATGAGGGAACAAAAAAACATACCATTGAAATATCACACTTATCGAATAAATACGGACAAAGTCACGAACAAATGCTAATAATATATGTATTTTTGAAATGTACAAGTAACGCCCTTTCCAATGATACCAAACACGGCATGTTTATCTCAAATTTACTTTTTAATACGGTACTTTATGTCGGCTAGAGGGCGCCACATTATATTCAGTGACACGTCATATAGCCTATAACCAGAAGACGATCATGACGCTTCCAGAGACACCTCATTCGTCCAAATCTAATGAGTAGTTAAGGAGCTAGGAGGGAACAAATGAACATACATACATACATACATACATACATACATACATACATACATACATACATAGCCTGTCAAAATCATAACCCTCCTTTGGCTTTGCCGTAGTCGGGTAATTAAGTATTGTTTGTGAATTCGCAAAATGTTAATTATGATGTCTTATAGTGGAGCTTTAAAATATAAATAATGTATAAATTATTATTTTCAACGATATCTTGTCATAACTTACTTTTTTTGTCATATCGATTCCATCGGTTTTAAATTCATTAAAATCATCTTCCTAACCTTAATTATTCCCAAGATTTGGGGTCGGCTACTAGTTCAACCGGTTTTACGGGTTTTTTTTACACGGAGCGACTGGCATCGAACCTCCGCAACCTTGAACCAGTTGTCAGTATATTTGAGGGCACTGACTTCTCAATAACGATTGCCATAGATGTTCATGACAACCGGGACCGACGGCTTAACGTGCTCTCCGAGGCACGGGTGGGAAACACCGCCTTCTCTATACTCCGGGCTGCTTTCTAGAATTTCTTGTAAGAAAATCCTAATAGCAGTCCGACCCGGGAATCGAACCCGAGACCTCTTGATCAGCAGTCGCTTACGCTAACCACTAGACCAACGAAGCAGCAGTAAATTCACTAAAATATATGTTTAAATATATATTTAAAGAGTGAAAAATAGTTTATTTCATCACTGAACCCTGAAGTAATGTTTTACCGATCTCACGAAATCCATAAGAAAATTGCATTGCAGTATTTCAGAATAGAGTTCGGCAATTTAAAATAATGTTAGCTCACTATGTGTATCGCATATGTAGACTTGAACAGGAATATGTTATAAATATTTGATACAGTCGAGCCGGAATATTTGCGTTTAGTAAGCAACAGCAGGTTAGAGTAATAACGTTGAAAATTCAAAATCTACCTCTGGCTGATAGCATTTTCATTTCAATAGCAAATCGTTGAGAGGACGGTCAGGTGTAAACGCAACACAAAAGTGTTGGAACAATGTCGGAAAGCTCACCGATAACATTGTTGGTTTACCTGTTTTGCCGCCCACGTCCAGGCAAACTGTACTTCAATGGGCATTTTTACAGATAACCTGATTCATTGTTTGTTAGAAAATATATCGACGGCAGAAAGCAGAAATATACTATCTCGACAATTTGACGAAATGACTTTTGATATACTTTTGATCAGAAAAAAATGTGTTTAATGATCTGTGCCATTACGTTAGATTTAGGTGCCTAACTAAACTTAACGTAATGACACAATATCTCTCAAATTTTAACTTTCTATCTTTATTAACTACGAGTTATGAACTTTGAAATGGTTTTTTGGCTCTGGTACAAAGTTGGATATTTCAAGACATTTTGGCTTTCTGTCGTCGATATGGTTGTGGGCATTAATCGATGATCAATGTATTACATGGAAAATCGTTTGTGTCCAATTAATGTGTGTATATAATGTGTGCAAGCAAATAGAGAAACCATGTTTTAAACTTTAAATAATAAATCTTGAAAAGTCGTAGTACTTATATAGTTTTACAGGTAGATGGTACACACACAGGTGTATGGTAGTAAAATAATAAGCATTGTTTTTTGCAACATCTTTATTTAGTTCCTTTCTGCTAACGATTGAAATGAAAACACACTCGTACAAATATATTTTGTAAATATTTTGGAATATTCTCAAATATTTAGATTGACCCATTTCTATGCAGCTCAGGTTGCAAATGTGAGACAATAAATCCTCTACAATATCACATCGTAGTCAAACATACAGATACAAATGTTCACGATAGAGGTATGAAGTCAAAATATGTTGAATTCTAAAACACTGTCTAACAAAACTTAGTATTTTCACGAATGTTCTTAACTCACTTAAGTTTTTTCACCACTTCTAGGAAGGTCGGTTTCATTACCACGCTTAATAAGTTTTACATTAATTAAATAAATATAGGAAGCTTGTTATATAAATTTAAACCTTTAATAAAATATTTTAGGTTTCAGAATGCCTACAGGTAAGAGGCGGAAATTCCCTGTATCACCTAAAGTATCAGTCGCAAGAGACTTGATATGTTCATTAAATTTTACTCACAAAATGTAAATTATTTGGATGTTTTACACATAATATTCAAAATATGCAAACATTACCGACTCAGTTCATTTGAACGAGAAAAGCTACACGCGGGTATAAATAATTAATTTGTTTTTGCGCACACAAAGAGCTGTATACTTGAGGGTTTGAGCACAGCCGTTGAAAATTTAAAAGGAAACACGCGATCCACTGCCTAAAGGCGTTTTCAGTGGTTATAAGCCATGTTGGGTGTGTTTAACATTGGCCCGTGATACCTACTGAAGTGAGCCGTTACATTCATTTAATACATTTTTCAACCCGTATTAGAAAACGTTCGGCCGCCTAACTACGGTCGTGTTAGAATTTGGGCTCAAGATAGTCACAATTTCTTTCAAGGAATCAAGACACTGATAAAAGGGTTTTTTATTTAAGATTTGTGTTGCATACGGACCTAGCTATGGTAAAAGAAAGTTACAAAATATTTAATGTCAAGGTACGATGATCAAACAAAAAGAACATTTTTTTCTATGTTTTGGGTGTAGTGTTTCTATAACTTAAGTATGTTAGTATTTAGGAATATGAAAGTATGTTTATCAGTAGTCTGATTAAAACTATATAGCCTCTGCCAATTTTGGGATAAGACAACCGTGTTTGAAATGTGTAAGGATGTTATTTTCAAAAAGAATACAAAAAATGTTAAATAAATATCAAAGAAACTGCATCTATGATAAAATACTTAATATCTAATGCACAGTTTTATTCATTGGATCTGTTCAAAGAGACAAATTTAACAACAAACTGACAGTCAGATTCATTCAAATTTAACAAATATATTTTTAGTTTGTAGTATACCGAGGCGTTGAAACCATAATGCAATGAAAATGCTTCGAATGAGGAATTATGAATGAGGGATATACACTATTCAAAGCAGGTGTTTATTGTTCCTAAAAAATGTACCAAGAGAATAATACCCATGGTGACTAAATCCCAGCCCAATAGCTGTTGGTAGTGATACTTCACACACTAATTGCACATCCATCAATGCCAACAGTATCTATCAAGCCATTCTCGTTACTCCATCGTAAGAAAACAGGCGTATTTGAAAGTACTTGATTTACTTTCGAAGAGGGAAAAGATTGTCGGAAATATATTTAACCAAGAATCATTTTTTGTTATTCGATATGAAAACAGTTATAATTTTTTTATGTGTACGAGTGTAAACTATCTACTATTTACATATCCTCGGTGGAGCAAATCAAAGAAGATGAAAAAGTATATAATAACCTTTTTATTAGTCTGTGAGCTTGGAGACTATGAATGGAATTTTATCATACATGTTTTTTAAATTATACTTACGGTAGTAACATTAATCCACAGGACCTTACAGATATTCATGATATAAACAACACAAAGAATACCCAGAATCAGAACAACAATTTATGGAACACTCCATGTGTTCAATACTCAGCACAATAGAAAAGGTAGGTAATCGCTTTGACCACTACACCATGAGTGAAATCACTTACATACTTAATTAAAGTACTTTTTAGATGCAGTTTTAAAAGTATACATTGAAAATTTAATCCTTTTGATGTGAAACATCTATAGGCTCAGGTAAACCAGATTTTTGGCGTGGCGAGAAAAGCCGTGGCGACGCTTTTTCATTTCGCCTTACCGAAGTCACTGATGATAATAATTGAGCTGTCGAGATTTCAAATAAATTAAAAAAAATGTAAATTTTGTATTTAATAAAAATGAATATTAATGTAATAAACACACATTTTATTTTATGGAACAAATAACTTATACAAAACAATTTCGATGTTTCATATCTGCCGGGTGTCCCGTGACGGCTCACTTTTTTAATGTTTCAGAGTTTTAAACGAATAAATCTGTCAATCAATCAAATAAATTATGTTTTAATCGTCAGTTTAAAAAATAATTTAATAAAGTTATTTCATATATTCATATGAAAGCTCTGTCAAACTCAAACATTTGATTTTACGAAACGTTCCTTAAAAACTAGTGCCTATTTCCACGCTATTGAATTTTTGATTACCCTCATACGTATTTAAAGTTGATAAAACTTACTAACTTAGAAGAACACTTAACAAAGTTCGTAAATGTTTTTGAAGGAAAAACGAAAGCTCTAACCTTAGTCTTAAGAGTCCTTCGAAAGAGACACTTGATTTTTATAGTTATAAGTTTAGCGACAAAACTAGCAAAGATAGATAGCAATGAACTATAAAAATAAAGAAAGGTATAGTGTCATACAGTCAAGTTATAATATTATGTACTAAACAGTTTAAATTTAACAAACTAGTTGTTGCCCGCGGCTCCGTCCGCGTATATGTCGGTTATCGCGACAAATAGTAGCCTATGTGTTATTCTGATGTATAAGCTATATTACTGTAAAGTTTCATCAAAATCCGTTCAGTACTTTTTATGTGAAGAAATAACAAACATCCATCCATCCATACTTACAAACTTTCGCGTTTATAATATTAGTATAGACTAGGTGAATCCCGCGGTGTTACCCGCGGTCATCGTTGTACCGAGAGACAAAGTTAGTCTAAAAAAGTAGCCTAAATTACTCCCTATATCATTAGCTACCTATCAGTGACAGTCCCGTCAAAATCAGTCCACCCGTTTCAGAGATTACCTGGCACAAACAGACAGACAGACAGACAGATAGATCGACAGACAGGCAGGCAAAGAAAAATTGAAAAAATTTCATTTTGGTACATGTACCGTGTATGCATACATTAGCCGACCCACGAAACCTCGCTTGCGCCTTCTATTGCCCGTAGCGTGATAATTTTCCCCCGTTTTTGAAACATTTACCATTGGTGCTCCGATTCTATTGGTCTTAGCGTGATGATATGTAGCCTATAGCCTTCCTCGATAAATTTTCTATCCAACACTGAAAGATTTTTTCAAATCGGTTCCTGAGATTAGCATGTTCAAACAAACAAACTCTTCAGCTTTATACTATTAAGTATAGATATGCATTTATCAAAATATTTATTTCAATATTACAAACAGCAAACCAATTTTATTTATTTCTATGTATATGTATGTATAAATTTAGCAAAAATGCTTCTAAAGCAGCTACGAAATTACACTCGACTTTAAAACATTATAGAGTTCCGAAAATCCATTCTCGATGCCACCCATATTGCAAAAGCTATAAAATATTAATGACTTTTCGCGCTAGTGAGTAGCCACTTTAGTAAAAGTCATGTTTCCAGTGCTGCGGATGGTTCACTAAACATCGATTGTTTGATAATAACGTTTATAAATATGAATCTGAACAATCAGAGGCTAGCGTGCAATTATCGGTCCTATATTGCGATTCAAAATTTCACTTTCGCTGAATGGCGATATTATGGTCATTAGAGCTCAAACATTAGTTAGAGTGGCATTTATATTGTGTACAATAATTAGCTTGCTTTTGTTTATTTCATTAGTATTTTGTAGTTATTTTTTTAAGTTATCTTGCCTTGTACAAAATGAGCCTTGAATGCAGTCATATCTCAATCATCACAAGTTTATTTTACGTTTTCATTTATAGTAATCAATAATGTTGCTGATAATGTATAAAGGTGTTTTTCAACCAACTTTCATAAGGAGGAGTTTTTTTATTTCTATTGAGTGAAACTATATATTATTTCTGAAACTATATAACTATTTCATTTATGTGTCACTCGCAATCATTTTGCCATTAACTAATACTTACTTGTCAGAAGAACGAGGAATATTGAATTCTCTTTTCAGGTCCATTATTAACATAGACATTGCACATACAAGATTTAATTCTAACATTTCCATACGCTACATACTTTAATGAAATAATATAGCGTTGTATTGCGCAGCAATATAGATACACCTGTTGCAAAATGTTAGAACAGCAACAATACTTGTTACTTTCAACAGGAGAGTATACCTCTAGGTGAGGTAGGAAACAAAATTGCTTTTTACATCGTCGAAGTAGAGATTTTCCCAAGGCAATATTCGGAACACCGGCCGCAACATGTTCAATCGGATTAATTTTATAAAAAATATATCCTAAGATATTAGATTCCTTAGAAATTTTTCAGTTAGAGAATTGAAAATAAATAGTTCCTTTTCTTTGCCTTTTTGTTATATACCTTACTAGTTGAGCTCCGGTTGGTGTTACCTACGGTAAAATAATGACCGTGTGTAAAGCTACGGGGCAAATCTAGTGTAAAAAAGTAGCCCTAGTTAATCCTTATATCATCAGCTATCAGACAGTGAAAGTCCCTTCAAAATCGGTTCAGCCATTACAAAGATTAGTCGGAACAAACAGACAGACAAAAATTGTAAATAATGATATTTTGGTAAACCGTGTATACATTTGCATTTAATAAATAAGCGGTTATTTTAAATTATAAACAAACACTTTAATTTATACTCTCGATTGTCGGCACTTGATGGAACTTGTTGTAATACATTCTAGAATTAAACTCACTTGTACTTATTCCACTATTTTATTTCCTTTTTACACCTGACCGGTTTCGCCTTATGGCATTCTCAAAGGTTATATATAACCTTTTATATATTATATAATATGTGTATAATATAATATTATATAATAGTGGAATAAGTACAAGTGAGACACTTTAACTTTATTAATTTGTATAGATAAAATTTTCAAGTTCAGTAAATTATGTTATAGTAACAAATAACAATAAATTCGTTAAAGTTGACACATCATTTTTATTTATATACGTACATGTATGTACTATGTACCAGGTATTTTAAGACCCTTTATTGATGCCTCAACTAGAAACTACCTATTTAGAAAAATGTATTAATCCCTCGCCTGATCGGGTTTTAAATTTTACTCCGGCCATATAAAAAGTATCATTCCGTTTTAGCAATCATCATAACATCGTGTGGAAGAAACGATTCTTTCTCAATTTATAAACAAACTTTGTTATAGAGAAGTGGTAAGTGTGCTTTAAAGTCTTAATTATATTTTGGTGTGCTTTATGAATTTAACTTTTCAGTCTCACAAATTTTCTTCAACCAATCGCCGTCCACTATTGAACGTAGGTCTCCCCCAAGGAGTGCCAACCATCCCGGTCTTAGGCAGTCCGCATCCATCCGCTGCCAGCCACCTTCTTTAAATCGTCAGTCCACCGTGCCGCAGGGCGCCCCACACTACGTTTGCCTAATCGCGGTCTCCACTCAAATTATATTCGGCTCTACCGACCGTCAGTACGTCTAGAAACATGACCAGCCCATTTCCACTTCACAAATTATCATGAGCGTATTTTTTGTGTTGGCCGTGTGTCGTCTTTTGCCGTATTCCTAGCCCTGACAGACTAACAATAGTCGCTACACGTATTCATCCCATGGGTGTCGTTAGCGACAACTAAGAAAACAAACTACGCATGACAACATCACTGCAAAGAGAAGAAAACCCTATAGTAAGCCTATGTTCAGTGTTGTATAGTAGTGGGTGTAAAAGTGGACTGTTGAAGGTTTTGGATGTAATTTTATGAATCTCAAAGCAAGTATAGCAAGACAATCAAAAGAAAATAAGACTTCTTCTTATTACTTTTAAATACGCAAAATTATGTACAGAAATTACGGTAATATATAGTAGTATATTGAATATTCTACAATTACGCAGCAAACCACAGCTTTTTTTAATAATCCGTGGTAACTTAGCGAGCTGCAGCTTGCAGCTTCTAGCTTTACAACGCGTGATTATTTTTATTCAGATATGCTGCCGAAAAACCAATCACATTCATGTCACAACGAATATCAAAACGAAAGCCGCACGTCTTTGCTGTACAAGATATCAGTACAAAAGGTCTTTCTATTTCGCTTACAATTACAGTACGTGCTCCTTTTAGATATTATCGTAGATCACAATAGGCCCCCTTCAGTTGACATGTGTTAGCGAGTGTCAAGCATATTTATGTCTATACGTACGTCCATCTTTGAAAAGTTCCATCTCGTAACGGAAATAAAGTCATTAGTTTCTAAAAATATATTTATTCGGTAACTTTAATGTTCTACACATGGACTTATTAATACGAAAGCTTAGTTAATATTAGTTGAACTAACGAAGAAAAACAATATTTAAGGTTTCAGTTTTTATTTATATGTTTGAAAATATACAGTAACATTACTTACATCATCATGTTTGGTAAATTACCAAAGGGTTGTCGTCACGAAGTGTATAAAGTAAAACAGTATCTAAAACGAGAATTATTGCCCTTCCTCGAAGAGAAAGTGCCACAAACTTCGCTTTTTAATATCCATTAACTTTTAAGTTGCAAAGAATTACGTTTTCAGCAACTTAATACCAAGATGACCCACGTAATGATAAGTGAACAACACAACCTCTTCGATTTTCATCAGTAGGGTAAAATTACTTTGTCTGGTACTTTATTGTTATCTGAAATTAAAACGCTTTAAAATACACTTCTATTTCATGGAAATTCTGTTCTGATTTTTGAAGTTTTCTTAAACGATTCCTAAAATTTATTGAGCGGAGTTTGTACTTGTTGTAACTTAATGTATAATGCAATGTCTCAAATTTGAAATTTAGCGGTTGAGAAATCGTAAGCCTTGGTTTTAAGAGGATTTACTCAATCTAAATTATAAAACGATAGACTGAATAAGTTGTGACTGTTATCCAAATTGCTCAAACTTGAGGACTCTTGGCAAGAACCCTTTTTGTTTTTGCTTGTCTGCAACGAAACAATTGAAAATGAAAGTAATTAATAAGTCCCTTAAAGACTAATATCAATATATCTGTCAAATAACTACAGATTTCGTTTTTACAAGTCTTGGTTATATTATACTTATTATCCATCAAATTGGGTTAAATTTCAGATAACTGTCCGAAAGTTCACCAAGAACTGGTAAAATGGGCCATAAATGTCATCATAATGATTTTTGTCCAATAGTATAAATCGGGAGATTCCTTTATATAGCTTAAGTATATCCTTATTGATTGAGAACGTAGTGTGAAATTTCTACAGAAAATATTGCTAAAATTATCCCTGGTACCAAAATTATTATTAAAAGTTATGAAAGTAGGTACTATAGACTTAAAAGACTTATAACTTTACCTACTCTTAGTGAACGAAGTAGCGTTTTTACACAGCAAATTTCCCCCGTTTCGTAAAGTCGAAGGAACAATAAGTTATGTTTGGTAAAGGTCAAACGTCAATGGATAATGAAAGGTGAGAAGAGTTTGATTTGAGGTCTCTTATTTCATTTCCTGATCAGATTCATGCAAACTCGATTACTTTAAAAAAAATTATAGTTAACCTTTGTTACTATATGCCTTTCAAAGGTTTCGCAATACTTCTTAGTTAAATAAACGTAAGTATAAACAATCAAAGCTGTTAATAATCTACTGCTGGATATAAGCCACTGCTTACAAAGTAAGTTTTAGTCTGCCAAATGAGAAGCATAAAACAAAAATTGAATTTTTGCATTGAACAATGTATTGAGCTTCTTTTACGTGATTTTCGTTAAGTTTTGTCCCTTCTGGTAACTCCAGCAATATTATACATAATTCAATCAACCCTAAAACACAATTATAATAGTTTTCTCACTTTAAGACCTTCCTTCTAGCCTTAGATTTAAATCGGAGGCGGGTACGACGACCCTTGATAAACCCGTAAAACTGTTTAGGTAAATTAGTAATATGTATATCTAAAGTTGTAGTGCAGTGTTGTAGTGTATAGATTTCACTTATTGTTAGAAAATACCTCTGCTTAAACAAATAGACTACTACACAAAATAAATCAAATGAATTGAAATATCAAGCATCCTTCAGTGATCGTAAGATATGAAACTCTCGTAGACCTAAAAGCCTACAGTTGTACAAACTTTTGGCCTTGTTTATCACAATTTAATATGTCTTCATTTTTTTTTTCTTATCATTTTATGATAGCCATATTTTGTACATTTAATTCAATACTCTAACATTAGGGCAGTATTAAATTGGCTATCTAACACTGAAAGAATTTTTCAAATCGGACCAGTAGTTCCTGAGATTAGCGCGTTCGAATAAACAAACAAACAAACTCTTCAGCTTTATATATACCTCGCGGTGTTACCCGCGGATAACACCGCGGGGTGAAGCTAGTCTAAAAAAGTAGCCTAAGTTACTCCTTATATCATCAGCTACTTATCAGTGAAAGTCCCGTCGAAATCGGTTCCAGAGTTTAGCCGGAACAAATAGACAGACAGACACAAAAATCGTAAAAAAACATGTTTTGGTAATTGTATCTATACTGATATATTAAGCTGAAGAGTTTGTTTGTTTGTTTGTTTATTTGAACGCGCTAATCTCAGGAACTACTGGTCCGATTTGAAAAATTCTTTCAGTGTTAGATAGCCAATTTATCGAGGAAGGCTATTGGCTATATATCACCACGCTAAGACCTACAGGAACGGAACAACAATGAAGAATGTTACAAAAACGGGGGGAAATTATCATGCTACGGGCAATAGGAGATGGGAGAGACGCAATCGTGTATACATACATAAGCATTTAGTAGAAAGCGGTTATTTCAATTACAAACAAACACTCCACTTTCATTTATTTGCATAGATAGGTATAGATTTTGGTCCTCATTATGATATGAATACGGCGTTATAGCTGTTAAATATACATTGTAGGTTAAACAAAAATCGTCTCCACTAAGTACAGATTTGATGAGCTTATTATATTCTACTACTGCAACTAAAGAGTTGCAGATAAACAGTTCGGTAAATTAGTTTAATGACCGGACCACTGCTACTAGCTCCATGTAAAGTATGTAATGGAATTAGTTTTATGTTTCGATTGATGATACCATATACTTAATTTAAAAAAAAACGTACATGAATTAGTCATGCAGTGAAATATAGTGTAAATAAAAATAAATATTGTATTTATATATGTATGATACCGGCAATTTGCTGTGTCCAGCAGTGATGAATCTTTAGGTATACCTAATACATATATTTTTTTAAAGTAGTCTGGTAGGAATATTAGGTACTAGTTCATGCCCGCGGCTCCGCCCGCATGTATGTCGGTTATCGCGGCAAATAGTACCTACCCTATTTGTTATTCTGATGTATAAGCTATATTACTGTCAGGTTTCATCCAAATACATTCAGTCGTTTTTGCGTAAAGAGTAACAAACATTCATCCATCCATCTGCGGAGGAACGAGTGTCACGTCCCTCCAACACAAAGGGAGGATCCTCCGATCGGGCGAGGTGATCATGCCTGGCGGGCCACTGCCCAACGGTTGATGTTGGGAAGTTCTATATATGTTAATTGGCGCGAGAAATCTTATTGCGTGATTCGGGATTGGTACTGTTGTGTACTCCGTGTCGTGACGTCACACCGTAGTTCGGTGTATTTCTGGTCGATGACGCTGTGGCATGTTGCTGTTGCGCTGTATGTGGAGGTCGCCACACATCCATACTTACGAGTACAAACTTTCGCGTTTATAACATTAGTAGGATGGGTGATACTAAAGATCTCAACTCTGATTTTCGTAAATAATTTGTTAACAGCCCCTACCTATGCCAAACTACTTAATTGGGTTATAGAAATTCTAAACGAAATCGTTGTAAATAAAGCCAATCATATTAATGAAATGATTCAGCTTTTTTATATTTATTGGTGTGTTAACTTTTATGCAGCATAAAATGAAAACGAATATTTTAAGGGTACCAAGATTTTTCTCATTTTATTGTTATGTACCTACTTTATACTCCAATGTAGGTAATCTGGCCGAATTCCTGACAACAGGATAATAAATCTTCAATCAAAAAGATGGAATGCCATTTTCACAAATCTTCTATTTGAACATTTTTTTGAGAGTGAAAGAATATGAAATAACAATTAATTCATTGAATAATGAGTTAATTAACGCAACTATTTAAATAACCGAGAAAATAAAACAAAAATGTTTGAAAACCTTCACTAATTGGAGAGGCATTTTTAAAAATGTAATTAGTAAGGAGAGAAGACTAATTGCCGTGTCGGACTATTAAAATATCCAGGATAACATTTTAAACTTATACTCCCTAAGCATTCATTACTAAGTTTATTTATCCTGACAATGGCTTGTAAACATCAGGTGAAAAACAAAATGGACGAAAGAAAAAATGTTTCAAGTGTAATTACGAAAGAACAAAATGTTGTAGATCAAACGGAAGAGTACTTTAATACTGCCCTAATTTTAGAGTATTGAATTAAATGTACAAAATATGGCCATCATAAAATGATAACAAAAATGAAGACATATTAAATTGTGATAAACAAGGCCAAAAGTTTGTACAACTGTAGGCTTTTAGGTCTACGAGAGTATCATATCTTATGATCACTGAAGGATGCTTGATATTTCAATTCATTTGATTTATTTTGTGTGGTAATCTAGTTGTTTAATCAGAGGTATTTTCTAACAATAAGTGAAATCAATACACTACAACACTGCACTACACCTTTTGATATACATATTACTAATTTACCTAAACAGTTTTACAGGTTTATCAAGGGTCGTCGTACCCGCCTCCGATTTAAATCTAAGGCTAGAAGGAAGGTCTTAAAGTGAGAAAATTATTATAATTGAGTTTTAGGGTTGATTGAATTATGTATAATATTGCTGGACTTACCATAAGGGACAAAACTTAACGAAAATCACGTAAAAGAAGCTCAATACATTCTCCAATGCAAAAATTTTTGTTTTATGCTTCTCATTTGGTAGACTAAAACTTACTTTGTAAGCAGTGGCTTATATCCAGCAGTAGATTATTAACAGCTTTGATTGTTTATACGTTTATTTAACTAAGAAGTATTGCGAAACCTTTGAAAGGCATATAGTAACAAAGGTTAACTATATTTTTTTTAAGTAATCGAGTTTGCATGAATCTGATCAGGAAATGAAATAAGAGACCTCACATCAAACTCTTCTCACCTTTCATTATCCATTGACGTTTGACCTTTACCAAACATAACTTATTGTTAGCTGAGATTAGCGCGTTCAAATAAACAAACAAATAAACTCTTCAGCTTTATATATCAGTATAGATACAATTACCAAAACATGTTTTTTACGATTTTTGTGTCTGTCTGTCTATTTGTTCCGGCTAAACTCTGGAACGGAGGGACCGATTTCGACTGGACTTTCACTGATAAGTAGCTGATGATATTAGGAGTAACTTAGGCTACTTTTTTAGACTAGCTTCACCCCGCGGTGTTATCCGCGGGTAACACCGCGGGGTTCAGCTAGTTGTTAATAAAATGTATCGCATTACGCAGAGGTCGAACCTTGCCGCGACCCGGCCATATAATGTGAAATGGACCGGGAAATTATACGAATTGATGCCCTTTTGCTGTGGATAACACAATTAAATAGGTAGGTAATTTAGCTTTTCCATGGTAAACCTGTGGTTCCATCATCATCCATTGGTGTTAGCTTTAATAATATTCTTTTTTTAGTTCTGTAGGTACTTTTAAAACTATTGCGTTCTCATCCAAAAGGCTGCGTTAACAGTTCTTTATGATTCTTCTAATAAATTTTACATCTTAAAAATATTCATATTATATTCTATTCTGTATATTTTAATTCGCATTATAATTTAAATTTATCCATTTTTACTCGACTGTATCAGAACGAGGTTCAGTCAAAATCCTACTAATATTATAAATGCGAAAGTTTGTAAGGATGGATGGATGTTTGTTACTCTTTCACGCAAAAACTACTGAACGGATTTGGATGAAACTTTACAGTAATATAGCTTATACATCAGAATACAACATAGGCTACTATTTGCCGCGATAACCGACATATACGCGGGCGGAGCCGCGGGCAACAACTAGTAAATATATAATTTATACTCTCGATTGTCGGCACTTGATGGAACTTATTGTAATACATTCTAGAATAAAACTCACTTGTACTTATTACAAAATAAATATGTTCTTTATGGTACTGCAGGCGGGATCTTCAAAACTAACCTTGTACTGCATGCGGCACCGTGAAATATTTAGTTTGATTAATTTGAAGATACATATGTAATTATCATATTATGTAGTCATTTAATTATATCAGTCGAATTTTATAGGAATACTAGCTGTCCCGGCAAACGTCGTTTTGCCATAACTACTAATAAATTAAAAATTAATTTAAAAAACATTGTCCAGCGGACAAAATTGAATCTAAACCATTCCCAGATCCCCTTGAACACACACAAAAAATTTCATCAAAATCGGTCCAGTCGTTTGAGAGTAGTTCATGACATACACACTCACAGAAGAATTATATATATAAAGATTGTGAAATTGTATTTCTCTGTTCAGTTCATTGCTTTTAACCAGTCGGGTTATTGTTTTTATAAGAATAATTTTTACCGATCAAATGGTGTATCACACCCATTATTGAAAAGTGTCTTAATTAGATTCTATAGTGCTATTAAACCACAGAATTTTTTTCAAATTTCGCGCGTAATTTGTCAAAAACGCTGGACGCAGTGGACGCCATATTGCTCTGTGGTAATGACGTCAGTTCGCTTTGTAAAATGTGGATGACATAAATATAATTTCAACAAACAATCTAAAGCATAGGCTGATCAGTTGTCACTTTAGTGTACTTACAAAACTACAAAACGGTGTGACATAATAAAGTGGCGGCTACTATCTCGTTGTGTTATAGAACAGATTAAAAACACTGAAAACTTTGAAATAAATTATAAAAAATGTTTTATTATTTTATGAACTAAAATTAACATTTTCCGCCTGATTTTTGCCTAAGGTATCTCAATAATTAAGATTTCTTCTCGTATACAGTAAAATACCTATTTACGTAGCTGTTCTCTATTGATGAGCACACGCACTTGACACATTTAATGCAATTGCATGCATGCAATGCTATTCTCAAAATATCACAAAGAACTGAATCTTTGAAATGTCTTAATAAAGCAAATTTCAAACAGATTCTACAAAACCTTTCTAAGGAACGGCCTACCTATGTCCAGCATTGGACTATTACTTACGGACTGAACTTGATGATGATGATGAAACAGATTCTAGACTTTAGTATTAGGTTTTATAACTGGTATCTTTTTGTCCCTAAAAATGTCTAAAATGGTGTGTTTATGGACGGACGATTCATACTTTTCGAGGTACGCTAATGAAGAGAGAAAATATTTAAGGCATTAATAAGACTCTTTTATTTTCCATTAACAGAATCCATTTGGACGTAATATTCTCCATTAGGACTGTCTGTTCGGTGTAGACTATAAATGTAGTTTTTTATTAGGTACAGTTATAAAAGAATTACAGCCATTAGCGCTGATATTCACATTACAAGATTTTAATCATATTTAGGAATAGAAAGGTACTATTAAATTCTTGTAAATGGAAAAAAAAATACTACAAGATTAAAGAGCGATTAAAGTTCTAAGGTTTAGAATTTATACTATTTAGCTGGAATAAGCATTTATTTTACGGCATCACTGGACCCATCGGGTGAATGTTATACGAAGGTTGGTTGTTATCCCAAAAGGTTAAGCTAGCATTTTCGAAAGAAAAACTAAATAATACTAAAAATGTACATAACATTATCACACACACACATTATCAATAATTAAAAGTAACTAGAATGTTCTAGTTACTTTTAATTCTTGAGATAATTAAAAGTAACCAGATAATTAAAAGTAATAGTTTTATTTTATACAATTTACGTAAATAGTATAAAATGAAACTATTACTTTTAATTATCTAGTCTTTTACTTATTATGTAAATAGTATAAAATGAAACTGTGTTCTAATCCAGCAGAGAATAGCTTTTTATTGCTACTCAGTTATCGATTTTACCAAATAAATACCTATAGGAGGAAGTAGGCATGTAGGTACGTTAGTTAACTACTAAGCAGGTATTTCAAGTTACAGTGTGCCAACCAAGGACCAAAATATATCTACCTGTTTATCCGACCTAGCTAGAACCCTAATACTTACTTCATTAATATATATAAATACAAATGAATCACCGAAATGTATTTAGGTAGGTACGCTCATAACTTCGATCGGCTGCACCAAATTGGATAATTCTTTTTTCTGTGCATTTGTTATTGCTAGGACTTAACATCAACGTAGTGAAAAAAATATATTATCTTTTCATTTTCTTCTATACAGTTTAAAGAAGTACGAAACTGAAGCGGGTATAATTACTAATTAAGTTTTTTAAAAATCTAGAAAGTATTTACGAAAGAAAAATATGGCAGAACGAAAATTACCGGTCAGTGGTACCGGTATTATCATTATTAAGTATTATTAATTAAATAGGTAATTCTTTCTTATCTGTTCGTTATTGTTAGGACCAGGTTTGTGTAAAAGAAAAATTAAAAGATAACGGGAAAAATCATTTTCTTTGTCCGTGACTGTATATTGTCTGTGGCAAGCTGAGACAGATATGTAAACTTGGCGGTATGAAGTTCGCCGGTTCAGCTTGTTTTACTTAAAAATTTAAACGTCTGTTGTTGTGAAACTACATTATGTAGCAATTTCACTCAATTAGCTAAAATAAAAATAATATTTTACTGTGTCGATTTCCACATACAGCGCCATCTATCGAAAATAGGACACACCACGGGGACAAACCGAACTACAGAGTAACTAATTCTAAATCAACCGATAAGCCACGGCCTGGTCGGAGGATCCTCCCTATGTTTTAGAGGGACATGACACCCGTTCCTCCACAAAATTACTAGAGACCCATGACCCGTCATAATTATACATGCATTATACACATAAACCCTCCGCTTGAATCACTCTATTTATAAATGTGAAAACTGCATTAAAATTCGTTGCTATGCAGGGCGTGCTAGAAAAAAGCACCTTTTTATATTCTGTGTTTTTATTTACTTAAGAGAAACATTGAATCTTTTCATGTATATATATATTATACACCTTATGAATGCATTACCACGTAGTAATGTTTTATCAACGGTATCTCAAGAAGGGATTGTCTTCGACGCCGTTTTAAATGTGAGCCAAATGAGTGAGGTTCCCGGACTCGAAACCTCTCTGATAAAAATATCCGTGTGGTGGATTCAGAATACGGAGTGTCACTACTGATATTCATCCCAGAGGTGTAGTAAGAGGCAACTATAGGGAGCAAACTACGCAGGAGAACTGCATTGCATCAAGGAGGAAAACTTGAAAAAAACCCTGTAACAAGTTGTGTGGGGGAAATGTGGTATAGTACGCTAAAACCTCCTTTCCTAAGAGTTCTTTTTTTTTACTGGAATAGGCGGGCAAACGAGCAGACGTATCGCCTGATGGTAAGCGATTACCGCCGATCGTGTACACCTGCAAACACGAGAGACGTCACAAGTGCGTTGCCGGCCTTTGGGGGATAGGGGAGGGGGTTTGGGTTATGGACCCCCGGTATCCTCACTCACTCGGAGCACACACAGAGCAAGCACTATTTCACACCGGGTTTTTGTGAGGCCGTGGTATCACTCCGGTCGAGCCAGCCCATTCATGCCGAAGCGTGGCTCTCCCACGGTAGATTTATCAAAATCTTCCTTTACCATCCTCAATTTTCTTGAAAATATATTACAGGAATGAATAATTTGATTCACTATGCTATGTATTGCAGTATTGCTAAAGGTTTGTTATATGTATATTTAGAAATCAGTACACATATTATTAAATAGTTGGTTTGGTATAGGACAATCCATTGAAATAATATAATAATAATAAACCTTTTATTTCAGACCAATGTCCATATTTATGTTAGTAAATTGGTGTTAGTAACACGTAGTAGAAATGGAATGTGGAATTAAAATTAAAAATACAGTTCTTTTTTATAATATACTTATATACCGAAACAAATAATAATTTCATTCTTGTAAATACAATTACTGCAGTTATTGAATTATGTAAACAGTGCAAACTCACTTTATCACAGATTCAAGGCTCTACACTAACAGCATATTTAGTCGTATCATACAAACAAACATCATTTATACATTTCATTAACCAGTTTTTGTGAACATGTCTCACATCTGCAGGTAATTTTAGTTTCAACTTCTTCATTTTCTCAAACTCTATACTCTTATTGTTGTGAAGAAGAAAATCAACATCCAATGAACGGATAGCTTTAACAACTGTCCCTCCATATGCAATCCAGTGCCTTTCAAAATGGTTTCGTTCGTCCTCGGGAAAACTTAGGAAATCTGGATAGAAGCCAAGTCTTTTGCCATTAAATACATCAGGTAGCGGGTTTTCTGGATTAAATGAAAATTCCTTGCTATCTATTTCATCTATGCTCTTGTTTCTTTCATCTGGCATTTCAACATCTGAAGAATCTGACTTTTCTAATTTTATTTTAAGCTTTTTCTCTTCTTTTTTAACAACGTCTTGCATATCAACGTCTGAGGAATCTTTAGGTGTAGAGTCCGACTTTTCTGGTTTCACTTCAATCTTTTTCTGTTCTTTTTTAACATCTTGCATATCAACGTCTGACGAATCTTTATGTGAAGAGTCTGACTTTTCTAATTCTAGTTTAGGCTTTTTCTCTTCTTTTTTAACAAGGAACTTATCTATTCTATTTTTAGGACTGATTTTAGTAGCTTTTGTCGGACTTCCTTTCGTTTTAGAAGAATTAACTTTCATTTTCTTTAATGGGGGTTCATCGTTTGAGGCATCGGCTAATTTATTCAAAAGGGAAACGTCTGTTTTTTCTTTAGAAGTTTCATACAAATGTTTCAGCTCTTCCAAGTTAGTTGCCGATTTCCAATCCTTGTCGTCTCGTATTCGCGTTACTCTTGGAAATCTTACTGAAATTCCATCAGCTGTGTGTAGATTGGCTTTCGTCAATTCGGTTCCTGAAAATATACCATAATAGCATTTACTACAACTGAAATTTTGAAAGAAATGTTAATTATCATTTAATAGAAAATGGCTATAAAACGGGATGAATTATTGACTCAAATAAATAATGAACTAGCATTTTGTGTTTTGTTTGTGTCAAAACGGGGGCAAACAACAATTCTTAATTATACATACAACATTATGTAATGATTTATTATTGGTAATTTTTTAATACATGCTTTTGACCGCATCTCTGCATGCATGTTTGTTATCGCGGTAATTAGTAGCCTTGTCCTTTCTCAGGAATCAAAGTGTGTATCTCCATGCCAAATGTAATTGAAATCTGTGCAGCAGTTTAGCGATGAAAGCGTACAGACAGAATTACTTTCGAATTTACCATATTAGCATTGAACTATGGATTTTATGTAAAAATAAAAAGAACCCACCAGTTATTTCCCAAACAGGTTGTTTTTTAGGATCTGCAGCAACAAAGTCAGGAACCATTCCTTTATTGCAATCTAACCAAGATGGTACTTTATTGCTGTCTTGTGATATTTTCACCATAAGCGGCGTCAATTCCTTCTGCAGCCTTTCCAATGTACTGTCATCGTGTCCTGTGTGAACCTTGGTGACTGTCACCCACTTGTTCCTTTTCGTGTCGTGACAGCCCATCAGGAATACTGACATCATGCCACCTTTTTTGCCAGTGCCTGTAATAAAAATGAAACATTACATTAATTTTTGGTTATACCCTGATATTTTTCTTTTTTTTTCATTTTAAAAAGACAACTTCCGCTTCAGGAATTTACATCCTATGTCACGTGGGACTTTACAAACATACATGAAACGGACACAACAAACACCCAGACTCAGACCAACAATCTGTGAATCACACAAAGTGTTGTTCCGTGTGGGATTTCAACCCACAACACTTGGCGCAATAGGACCGTTTAAACCGATTGTCTGTCCTAAGAACTGTGCAGTGCAGTGATATATGACCACATTTTTAGTATATGTACCGTGTACACATACATATGCATCATCACATCTGTATTTATTTATGGTAGATGACTGCCACCCAATTGGAATTTGGCCAATTCACATTTATCCAAGTGGGAGTTCACTGATGGACTTACGCCTCTCCAATTGCAAGTGTAGGACTTCCACAGGCCAGGTGGAGTGATGGTGTGCGCAAGACGGCTGGCAGGAGCTGGATGCGAGAAGCCGAGGATCGAACCAAGTGGCGTGCAGTTGGAGAGGCCTATGTTCAGTTAGGATCACTTACCACCAAATCAAAAGAACTGTTTTTGTTATAATATACAAAATATAATTGTAGTTTGTCTCACAAAATACTTTCTGACACATATGGAATGTTTTAAATTTCAATTCTCTAACTACAATTGGGTTAAATTACCAGTACATTACAGAAAACATATCTGTTGTTTTCTTAAGTAAGGATTATTTGTTTTAAAAATAAAATTTGAATACAGAGTTATTAAATTAAAGTAACTTTATTTTCGTTTTATTGTAGACTTGATTACATACCCATGCATTGTGCCTCTCATTGCCACCAGACTGCACTAGTCACTACTATAAAAATATGAAGCAATAGGAATAATTTATAAAATACAATATTAAAAAATAATTTAAGCCAAAGACACCACAATAAAGACTTTATTATTGATTTTTTAGTCCCATATCTAAAACATGACTGAAGTTATGTATTCTAAATTATACGAGTATATATGTTTAGTATAATAGAAAGTATTTATAAACTATCAATATTAAATAGTTTTAGCAGCATAAGCAGTAGTTCTATATATTATGAAAATTTCATATAAAAAAAGTATGTAGTACTATATAAATACCTACCAAACCAAGCCCCGAGCACAACGAGATCTGCAGTATCAGCCATTGCTCCATCAAATAGGTAATCTTTCTTCACTTTGAGCCAATGTCTCTTGCCTGGCTCATATGTAGACTCCAAGTCTTTTAGTACTAGACCTTCTAACCCAAGTTGTAATACCTGAAATTGTGAGAAAGAACATCAAGAAACATCAATTATCTCATAGAATATTCAATGCAATTCATTTATGAATTGCTTACTTCAACTTTAAGAGAGAGAAATTCAATTTTGTGTATTTTATAAATGGACTTAAACATTATTAATTATTTAGTTACTATGACTGTTCTTTGCTATTGTTTCATACAACAACTATCTACCAAATAACATTAGTGGAAATAGCAGGTGAAATAAGCATGGTGTTTTTCAAGTAACAGTTTTTAAACATGGCCACATAATAGTAAAATTAATAACTGTACCTCAGCAATCATCTTAGCCAGATCTGATGGCTTCTCAATTAATTTCTGTTCAGAAAACATAACATGATTTGTTACTTCAACCATATTGTCAAGAAGAAACTGTCTTCTCTTCTTTATTGGTAAGTCTATTAATACTTGACCATTGTAAAATAAACAATCAAATACAAACAAACACACTTGCGCATCTT
Organism: Spilosoma lubricipeda; assembly: GCA_905220595.1. NCBI lineage: Eukaryota > Metazoa > Arthropoda > Insecta > Lepidoptera > Erebidae > Spilosoma > Spilosoma lubricipeda. The sequence goes on along the minus strand of HG992285.1, from coordinate 7,043,149 downwards.
TAAATTCTGATTGCTTATGAACTCCTAAAGTACCAAATGGTAATGGTTTTCCAGTATTTACATCCACCATAAGTACTTCAGCATCTAAAATCAAGTCTGTTCCTTTCGGAAAAGCTTGAGGTAAATAATCCTTAAAATGACTAACTTTATGTGCCATTACGGGTTTTAATGCTCTTGAAAAATATTTAAACTCATTCCCTTTCTTATGAACTTGAACCCTTTCACCATCATATTTAATTTCTGAGAACATTCCATTAGGGCATTTCTTCATTGCCATTTCTATGGACTTGCAAGCCTCAGCTAACATTGGCAAAACGGGTGTCATTAGAGACAGTTTTGCTTGAAAACCCTTCTGTATAGCGTCTTTATGTTTTACAGTACTGCTCTCAGATAGAATTCTGTCTAAAACCATATTAAGGTCTCGGGAAGTTTGAAAAACACTATAAGCATCAGGGTGTACACCTTCAAGTATATGTTTAGGTCCCGCATTTATTCTCAAATCACCTTTTATCAACCTAATGAGCATTTTTAAGTCATTAGCAGTACATTTCTTCACAATTTTCTTAAAATGGTATATTTGTTCTTCTTCTTTCGTCAATTTTGATAAATCTTCTAAGAAATTGTCAACTTTTTGAATTGTAAGTGTACTATCTTTCGCTGACTCAATGTTTGATTTTAAAAAGAAATGATGAATTGTTTCGGCTATGTCTCCTTGTTCTAAATGTGTTAACATGTCATCATGATCCATACCAAATATTTTAGAAAACAATTTTACCAATTGTTTACTTTTTAAATTATAAACTCTTTTTGATACCTGTGGTAACAATAACTTACACCATAAAGTAAGGTCACCTTGAAATAAATCTCCGTTAGTGCCTTTTCTAAAGAAATCATTAACAACAGAAGTTTTATCAGTGTATGCATCTACTTTTGAAATCTTTTTACAGAGTTTAAAAAATGTAGAAAACTTGTCATCAGCTGTTTCCACTTCCTGTTTGCATCTACCAACAACATCTTTACTTGTATTAGAGACATCTTTACTAGGCTTAGGAGCAGATACATTTTTTATCACCTTCGCTGTGTATTTTCCACTATTTTTATCTTCATACAATTTCTCCATTTCATTGAGCTTCTTTAGTAAAAACTCCTGATCATCTTTACTTATATTCTCCCAATTGCCAATGTCATCGATAGAATCCACACGTTTAGTAGTGGGCCGCTGTTTTAATAACATATTCATTAAACAATCTACATGATACCACGATTTCATACTTTGGCCTTCCCCATATGGACTGGCTACCAGCTTTGCTAGTCGCAACTCTCCACTTGGACAGTTAGTTTTACATCCTTTACATGAAGCCCTACCACCTTTAGCCCTATCAACAAAAAAAGGTGTTGATTCCGCCATAGTTTACCAGAGGTTATGTACAATTTTCAATCATAATATGTAACACCAAAATGAATTGTATAATTTCATATTCAAAACATCACACATGTCATTTCATGACAAACAGCTCATAACTTTTATTTTGAATGTACTGGAAAGCAATGAAAACTATTGAACGTAAAGTGCGAGCATAAGCATCCGTCGTGTGACGACAGACATGACAGTTGTTTGTATGTCAGTTTGTCAAAACTGTAGAGCTGTATTTTACGTTTAGTTTTACTCAAAAATGTTTTGCAAAGAACACCAACAAAAAACTTAATTTTTAACTGCACACCGTATAATTACAATATTTTTTTACTTGCAGAAGGCATTCGTGTCTCTTTAATACGGGTACATTGTCAGGACTACTTAATGTTAAAGAAAGTAAATAGGTAACCGGCGCAACACTATTGACGTTTCTTTTCACGCATGCGTACAAATCTAGTTACTAGTTGCCAAGGAATTTGTTATTATGTTAACTTCCACTATTAAAATAAACTAGGTTCAAACTAGTTAAAGTTCTGCATGATTAAATTGTGAATTATAGTTTTCACCGGTGAAACAAAACATGTTTATTTTCGCGTCATATGGTTACGATTTGCTCTTGTCTCGTTTTTTACCTGAGTATAGTATGTTAACTAACGTCTGTCGAGAAGGTTTAAATCCTACTTCCTATTCTACTAATCACACTAATATCATAAAGGCGAAAGTTTGTGACTTCTCCAGGTAAAAATTTCTGGACGGATTTGGATGAAACTTTACAGTAATATAGCATACATATCAGAATAACACATAGGCTACTATTTGCCATGATAATCGGCGGAGCCGTGGGTAACTAGTAAATATTATATAGACATGGATATACTCCAATGCAAAGGTTGCAAGGTCGCAATATGAGTTTGTGTGCGACTTCAATATTTTTGAAAATCGCCTTTTGCCTCCGATATTATCCAAAATATTGCACTAATTAATCATAAAAGCAACACTAATATCCATTTAAAGTAAGTGTTGAGCTTAGCATTTGAAAAATGTTACATCCGAAAATGATGACACCTACTTACCTATTAACTTGTAAATTAAACCGCCTCGGTGGCGCAAGTGGTAGCGTAAGCGACTGCTGTGCTTGAGATCTAGGGTTCGATTCCCGGGTGGGACCGAATATTTGTATGATCTGCAAATGTTTGTTTCGGAGATTGGGTGTTTTCTGTTTAATATGTATGTATTTACAAAAAAAAAATCTTTCGGAGCTTGGGTGTTTTCTATGTATAGTATATATGTATTTATATCAGTTGTCTTAGTACCCATAACACAAGCTCTGCATCGTTTGGAACGATAGATTCTCATATTATTTATATATTTGTCTGAAAGAATCTTTATATATATAATTCTTCTGTGAGTGTGTATGTCACTGAACTACTCTCAAACGACTGGACCGATTTTTATGAATTTTTTTGTGTGTGTTCAAGGGGATCTGGGAATGGTTTAGATTTACAAATTTGTCCGCTGGACAATGTTTTTTTAATTAATTTTTAATTTATTAGTAGTTATGGCAAAACGACGTTTGCCGGGACAGCTAGTATATAAATAATATGAGATGTTGCTATTTGCTGAATACCAACTCTATTATTACATACTACGTTTCTCTCTCTTTCCAGCATCATCATGTCACCAGGAGTTCAGCAGCGACGGCACGAAGCACGGCACGCTAACATCACCGCACTACCCTTCGCCATATCCTCCGAACACTCATTGCCATTATGAGTTCTTCGGAAGAGGAAAGGAGCGAGTTAGATTAATTTTCCAAGACTTTTACTTGTATAAGTCTCCAGATGGCTCCACAGAGTAAGTTTTCTTTCATTTACGTTTTATTTATTTTATTTATTTTTCCAAATCTTTCAATTGTTCCTTAAATTAGGAATACCTACTTGCTCTGTACTTTGATAGAATAACTTAGGAATAGTTACTTAATGACTCTTAGCAAAGTCTTTATGAGAACAGTATACTTACTGTTCAATATTATTTTACGGGGAAGTGTTATTTCATGAATAAACATTTAACTAATACCTGTTATTTAAATTAAAAAAAACAAGTAGATGAAATTAGCGCAGTGATCGTGTTTGTTATTATTTACTGACAACGTTATTTAAGGAATCCCTTCAAATGAAGAGGTTCTTGATCTTGACTTTAATTCTTTGTAACGGTTTAACGTAAATCGTTATGCTCGAATGTCGCTGCTGGGGGTGACCTTACGAGACCATTGGTTAATAATTTTTGTTCGCACGTAAGCGGAAGGCTTGCTGGGCTAACTGCTCTTTCTCGAAGTCCAGAAGAGTTTATTGACACTGATATTAATTTGAAAATTTAAACAGAAAATGATAATAAAGTTCCTGAGACATCCATAATTTAGCCAATTTATTCTTTCTTTTTTCATTGTAAAGTTTTTAATGTGAAAGTATTTAACTTAAAGTAAAAGCTATATTTGTTTAAAATTATGGCATTATGGACACAAAATGTGACCTGGGAACATAAACTAGGACGTACATACTAAGTACTTGATCGATTTACCGATTCGACGCGGAGGTCTTCACATGTCAAAATACTTTTGAAATTGGGATTGGGAGCCCTTAATTTTTAGGATTTGCGTTGTATTTTCTATTACATATTATCACGTTAGACCTAGTAAAAGTGGAAGCTAATAACAGAGCTAGGGCTTGAGGGATAATAGGAACGGGAAATTACATCTTTTTTTATGGAATAGGCCGGCAAACGAGCAGACGTATCGCCTGATGGTAAGCGATTACCGCCGCCCATGGACACCTGCAAACACCAGAGGCGTCACAAGTGCGTTGCCGGCCTTTGGGTCGTCATTAGTATTTTTTTTATATAGGTTTTCTTCTTATTTTATTAGTTACTACTTTTTCGAAAAAAAACTGACCCACAAAAATAATTTTAATTTCAAAAATTTTACAGTTGCACAAACGTGGATTCGCTGCAAGCTTTCGTCAATGTTGATGGGCGATTGGAAAAGGTGGCAACATACTGCGGAATCGACCTCCCCAAGCCAATTATGTCGAATGGACCGAAACTAATGCTGGAATTCCGTGGAACACAATCTTCGAGATATTCAAGAGGATTTAAAATATCGTATTCGTTTGTAGAAAGTTAGTATCGTATCTGTAATATTTTAACTGCTTAATGTATTATTGACATAATGACTGCGCTGATCGCGGAGTGGTTTAAGTGGATACCTATATTGTGTGGTACAACTTTGCTTCGTGGGTGCAAAAATAACCGCGGGTAACACCGCGGGGTTCAGCTAGTGTATAATAATGGCAGTAGTGCCATGTTTATTTGCCTGCCAACCTGAACCCCGCGGTGATACCCGCGGTTATTGTTGTACCGCGAGTAACGCCGTGAGACAAAGTTAGTCTAAAAAAAAGTAGCCTAAGTTACTCCCCGGATCATCAGCTACCTGCCAGTGAAAGTCCTGTCAAAATCCGTCCAGCCGTTCCAGAGATTACCCGGAACAAACAGACGGAGAGACAGATAGACAGACAGACAAACTTTTTTTTTATTACATTTTTGGTATATGTATCGTATATACATACATATGCATTTAGTAAAAAGCCGTTATTTTAATATTACAAACAGACACTCCAATTTTATTTATTTGTATAGATAAAGCACTACGGCTACTAACTTCACTTTCGGCGTCGGGCCAGTTATCCTCAAAAAGTGGGACAAAACCTGTCCCAAGTTGGAAATTAAAACTTTTGATAAAAAATCTGGAGGTCTGCCAACGCTGTCACCTTGTTACTTTCAACTGCGCTAAGAGTTGTGGGTTCAACACCTGCCTGGGACAACACTTTGTGTGATCCACCAATTATTGTTCTGAGCCCGGTTGCTCTTTGTGACCGTTTCATGTATATTTATAAGTATTCTTTTTACAGAATTTATTTCTAGTGCAGGAGTTGTCTCTTTAAAAAAATCAGATAAATGAAATGTTCGTGATCCGAACTTCTCTCATTTTCCTTACATTTATTACTAAACGAAATCTAAATGAATTCTCCTCGAATTTTGAGAGACATAGCCATGGGAGAGCCACGCATCGGCATGCATGGACCGGCTCGACCGGAGTTATCACTCCGTGGTATCCCACGGCCTCATAGAAAACCGGTGTGAAATAGCTCTTGCGCAGTGTTGTACCGAGTGAGTGAGGATACCGGAGGCCCATAACCCAAAACCCCCTCCCCCTATCTCCCCTCCCTCCATCAAAGGGCGGCAATGCACTTGTGACGCCTCTGGTGTTGCAACGGCGACGGTGATCGCTTACCATCAGGTGATACGTCTGCTCGTTTGCCCCCTTTTTCCATAAAAAAAGACACTAATATATTGCAAGAGCTATGTTTGTAATGTTTTTTTAAACTGTTAATATTATTATAACTTTGATTTAATTTCTTCAGCTATGTAAGAACGACGAAAGTGTTGTTATTTTTTTTTTATTTTATTAAAATATTTTAACTCATGAGTTTATTTATCATTTTTCAGATTTTGGAATAAACACAGGAAGACAGCTCAAAGAGTTTCCATGTGCTTTCGTATACAATAGTAGCGAGGCGCGTAACGGCACGTTCGCCTCTCCCAACTCGCCAGGACCTTATCCTAGGGATACGGAGTGTACATATTTCTTCCACGGCGGCGAGACTGAGAAAGTGCATCTGCATTTTACTAATTTTGACGTTGAAGGAGTTTCGCCGTAAGTTTAAAAAATCTTTGATTAACTGCCAACCATCTTATACTGTTGACTCGAAAAGTAGTTTGATCCTCCGCCGAACCGAGCTCTCAGTTTAGGATTAGCGCAACATTATAATGAATATAGGAACACCTGGCATATGTAGGTATTTCATTCATTCACATTCTTAGGATTTCACATATGAATGTATTAATTAGTGGTCTTTATAGTAGTTCTAATTGCTGAGTTCGAGGCTCATGGATTCGATTACAATAATTGTTCAGGGACAATTGTGTAGCGAACATGATTAGGTTTTTATTCTGTGTTTTATTATTCTCTGTAATAAGCATCAAATTAGTTGGCTATAATATTAGCAACAGTCTGCTCACATGAAACAAAGTCTATTTAATAAACAGCAACGATTCTAATAAGTGTATTTTTATTACAGGTGCGAAGCTGTGTCAGCGAGTGATTATGTCGAATTTTCGAACTATATGACTGAAGACAATAGGTTTGGTAGATATTGTGGGCAATGGAAAGAGTTCCACGTAGAGTCTGAAAGAAATTTCTTTAAAGTTACGTTTAGGTCGAACGACCGCTTAGATGGTACAGGCTTTAAGGCTATGTACCAATTTTTAGAAGCCACTGACGAGTATAGAGCTCCTGCGGCACATGATAAGGCTTCAAAATCTGTCTGTAAGTATTTGGCACATAATACTGAAAGTGTACTGGGAAGCGTCTGATACAGAAAGCAGTTTTTTTTTTTTTTTTAATTTTTATGTTTGACCCTGTCATAACGACTCTACTCTGCCTGATGGAAAGCATAAGCAGAATCCAAGAGTGATGGTCTCCAGACTGCGAACGCAGACAATGCAACAATGCAGCATCGTGACCCACACCATGGCGGGCTAGTGATGCAGTTCGCATCATTGGGCCTCCGGTCTCGCACTCACCAACGAAACACGACAGCATGATCGCTGTCATTTTACGTTGATTTTCTGTGCGAGGGTAGTACCGCCCCGGTCGAGCCGGCCCGTTCGTGCTGAAATCAGCGTGACTCTACTACCTTGAACTACTAGTTGGTAGTATTGACGAAATCACTCATATGAATGCTTACATGATAATATGCAAGTATGTATAAACTGTGAACAAATAGAATTTGTGGAACAATATAAATACTTAGGTTTAACAATAAATTGTCATTTTAACTGGAAATTCCACATCGATATTGTATGTAACAAATTAAGGTCTGTTTTGTGTAAATTCAAGCAACTTAAATATGTAACGAACAGAGCCACGCTTTTTATGTTATATCATGCACTGGTTGACGCAATTTTGAGCTATGGTCTGAGTGCTTACGGGCGTACTTTTAAAACGTATTTGGATAAAGTGTTGAATATACAAAGTAGGTTCCTAAAGATTATGGTAGATAAAAACACTAAAAATAAATGTAATAAAAACTATATGAAATTGTTTAAAATATGTAATATATTACCGGTGCATCAAAAAGTTCAATATATGTTAACTGTCGAACAATATAATAAAACAGAGTTTAAGATACCTAAAGCTCCACATTGTATGCTCAGACAAGCTGTAAGAAACAAATACAAAGAGCCTGTTTCATGTAATTACTATGGTGAACGAACACATATGTTTATGATACCAAGGCTATATAATAAAATATTACTTGAAGAAAATTGTTCAAACTTAAATATATTTAAGAAAAAGTTAAAAGAACTATTGTTACAAATGTTTAATGATCAAATTGAAGATTAGCAATATTACTACTATCAAATGTATCTTAAAGTCTACTTAGGTTTTAAAAAATGTCTATTTGACAAAATCATTTTATAGTGTATGTAAATTGAAACATAAATGTGCATATTGTTTTAAATGTGTTTACATATTTAATATTGTAAAAATGAGCGCACAGGTTCGCCAACAAACTGTCATGCAGTTTGGCGAAATTATTTAATATGTACCTAAATGTATCACATTTGTTATAAATAAAATAAAAAAATAAATAAAAAATTGCCACCGAAATGAGTACCAATGTAGGAAAACTACTAGCCGTAATAGAAAATATCATTATACCTTAAAACAAATCTTTAGAGCTAAATTGACTGACTTCTTATTACTTTCCTAAAACGCAGTGAGCGTTGATGTTGATTACAATTTACTACTGTAATATCACAAATTGAAGAGAACTTTAGTAAATTAATTGGAGTCAGTCTCCGAGAATAGTTAGAGGCATATTTTAGAAGAAAATTCTTTGCAATTATTTGAAGCATATAAATAGTTTTCGGATTAATGTATGTGTATATTTACTCGTTAAGACAAGACAATCGAAATAGTTGAAATTTGCCAAGAAGTGTCTAGTATAGAAAAACTAACACTTTGTTTTCTTCATTTCCAGGTATATTTGAACATTTTCTAACGCTGATCATCCTCGCAATACCACAACTGCATCATCAACTATATCATTAAATAAAGTGATATTAGATTAAATATTATAAATAGTCTATTCCTGTATATTTTGTATAATAGTATGTGCCATACCTACACATGTAATTACGTAGATATGCAATATTTTCTATAAAGTCGCGTTTTATGTTCTCCTCTATAACTTACCAAATAAAGCAATACCATGCAACACACAATAAAGATTATTCATAAAGGCACGTCGTAATAATGAAATAAATTATTTAAATTGATTTGCATTTTTAATATACGTTGTGTATACCTCTTTCTTTATCTTTTAATCTTGTATTCCCTTTAACTTTATCATTGTGACGACTCAAAACTAAGCTCCAACAATGTAATAAATAATAATCAGTGAGGAAGATGTTGACACCGGATGGACGAGGACTGCTCAAGACAGAGGACATCTCGTCCTAAGAAATAATTTAATAGTCTTAACTAACTAAGTTGTTACCTGTTTGGACGAAATCAGCGTGTGCGTCTGGAGGAATCCTTATCTTCCGGGTGTAACACGTCTGCTGGGGTCCCAAAGGATTGCGTTTTACCTTTTTTACTTTTCACTATATTTATAAATTCTATCTCTAAGTCATTATCTTCATCCTACCACCATTATGCAGATTATTTTTAGATTTATACACAAGCACCATTACATAAATTATCGGAAGCCTTCTCAACCATTAGTCTCGATCTGGCGCGCTTATGTGAATGGAGTAATCAGTATGGGGTTGTAGTGAATCCGTCTAAGACTCAACTCATTGTAGTGGGCAGTCTCAGAATGGTGTCTAGAATAGACTAGACACAGCTCCCAAACAAAATGTTTAACGGCACTGCCTTACCAATGATTACCTGTGTTAAAAATCTGAGTATATATATTGATAACTAGCTGAACCCCGCGGTGTTACCCGCGGTTAATGTTTTACCGCGAGTAACGCCGCGGGACAAAGTTAGTCTAAAAAAAGTAGCCTAAGTTACTCCCCGGGTCATCAGCTACCTGCCAGTGAAAGTCCCGTCAAAATCCGACAAGCCGTTCCAGAGATTACCCGGAACAAACAGACAGACAGACAAAATTTTTTTTAACTACATTTTTGGTATATGTATCGTGTATACATACATATGCATTAAGTAAAGAGCGATTATTTTAATATTACAAACAGACACTCCAATTTTATTTATTTGTATAGATAAGAGGCACAAAATTTAAAAATCTGCCAAGTGCGAACCGGACTCGCGCATGAACAATTCCGTAGGTACTTGGAGTACCTACCTACGTAATTCATTAGTAAACATATCTCTAAAATATTGCCAATAAGTGATGAGCAGAAATCGTTCTTTGCCCTTAATAATTACAAAAATTATGCAACTGAAATGAGATTTAAAGCAGTAGTTGCACCACTACTTTCGCCTGGGTCTATTGGTTGTTGCAAAGTTGTGCACCGCGTGTTGACAGGTGTGGCGGCGCCACGTTCGCTTCGTTTAGCCTATTCTCACGCGCGGTGTCCCCACCCCGCCGTACGTCACTTCGAGTTCGTTCGCCGCTCTCTTTGGTGTCGGTCGAGGCTGTGTTTAGCTGTAATCGAAGTCCGCGAAACTTTTTTCGAAGTTTTAACTAAGTGACAGGAAGAGAACTATATTTTGTATATATTGTGATATAAATTGTGTGGAAAACATTATATTTGTTGTGACTTAGGGAAGTGTGAGGGCTGAGTGGTACTGTGAGTGTGATTGTGGTCACAGGTGTCGCATTCCAGGGGGGACGCCGACGCAGCCTCCGTGTCCGTGTCCAATATTAGTGCATACTGACAGGTGGACCGCTAGACTATCCTACTTTTTTTTATCTTGTGAGTATAAAATTTGCATAAGAATAAAAGTTGGATCTACCTACGTAGCAGAATTTAAACCTTCGGTCATAAGACTTGTATTTTCTAAATTAAAAACGAGTTTTAGAAGCGGGCGTGTGTTTATATGGACGGACGTGCAAAGCGATTTTGCTACGAATACAGAAAACTTTAATGTTAATTGTTTTAATTTGAGCGTGAAACGACGATGTTCGTTCGTAAACAAAGTAGCAATATATTAATCTATGAACCCCGCGGTGTTACCCGCGTTTATTGTTGTACCGCGAGTAACGCCGCGGGGCAAAGATAGTCTAAAAAAAAGTAGCCTAAGTTACTCCCTGGATCATCAGCTACCTGCCAGTGAAAGTCCCGTCAAAATACGTCTAGCCGTTCCAGAGATTACCCGGAACAAACAGACAGACAGACAAACATTTTTTAACTACATTTTTGGTATATGTACCGTGTATACATATATTTAGTAAGAAGCGGTTATTTTAATATTACAAACAGACACTCCAATTTTATTTATTTGTATCTATACAAATAAATAAAATTAGAGTGTCTGTTTGTAATATCCAAATATCTGCTTTTAAAAAAATACATAATATATGTTTGTATACATGATACAAACATATAATTTTTTTACAATTTTTGTCTGTCTGTCTGTTTGTTCCGGATAATCTCTGGAACGGCTGGACCGATTTTGACGGCACTTTCACTGGCAGATAGCTGATGATCTAAGAAGTACCTTAGGCTTTTAAGACTAGCTCTGTCGCGCGGCGTTACCCGCGGTACGTCAATAACCGCGGAGAACAGCTAGTTCCGTGGGGTTCAGTTAGTATATTAATTGAATGTTTACTGAAAGATACTTAAGAATCTTATTAGACGTTTTAGTACTAACTAACGCTACTAACAATTTATGTTTGCTTGGTTCCAAGACAGTTAATTTTCTTCCTGGGACTTCCCGAGTGTCATAACTCGGTGTGTTCGTGGGTCACTGCTGTTGATCCTGGTGTACAGGAGTTGCAGTGGTGGGAATGAGGGCGGGATTAGTCCCATTATAAAAATTTATGTTTGCCGGAATCGAATTTGCTTTTGACGATTTGATAGACAAGATTTGAAAACTACGTTGTCAACATTGTTTGACAATGCATATTGCAAAAATGTATATCTACATAACTAACCACTTTTCGAAATATAAAATTATTGACTTATCTTAAATTCAGGTTATGACATAACGCTATAGTTGAAATAGGCCGATTTGTACTGTGAGTGTGCTAGCTAACTCGACTTTGGGCGAGACTGTTTCAGTAAGATTGTTACTTCCTTGAACACCTAGTCTACTTATAGGTATGTGGTTACATGGAGATGTACCGCATTCGTAACTTGAAAGTAATCTATGTAACTAACAAATAAAATTGAAGTGTCTCTTTTGTTTGTATTTATAACTTAACAGCTTTTCATTAAATGCATATGAAAGTAAAACCTACCTATACGATACTTAACTACTTATATAAAAATAATATACCTAAGTATTGTCCGTCTGTCCATTTGTTCGTCTGTTTTTTTTTAAATAAGAAGTAATTCAGCCTACTTTTTTTAAAAAAGAAATAAGTTTACACGAAAATAAAGTAAAAACCAATGAAATAATGAACAATATTCAAAAGCAAAACGGCGGGGCGAAGCTAGTGTCTAATAGTCTTATTAATCTGAGTCTGAATAATATTTACGTCAAGTCTAATTAGGTCTTTAAGAAATACCCAAACAGCGAATTAGGAGATATTTGTTATGATGATTATTGTACTAAAAATTTAATATTTGGGATCTATTTCTCGCTTTTACTGTGTGCCACATAACACGGAATACAAAAAGAACAATAGACAAGAAATGAGTAACAACTGTAATAGCTATATTTGTTGTCGTTCGGCATGACTTTTAATTTTCATACGAGCAAATCACTACAAGAACAAAAAACCTATTTATGACTCATTTGCATCAAGCAAAGGGTTGTTTACAACATAAATTACACTTGTAATTTTTACACACTACTACTAAACGTGTGTTACGTGCGTGCGGATTGGATTGGAACACTTTGCCTGCATGTCAATTTGCTGGCAGGCAAAATGAAAAATCGATGCTGTGATTACCGAGATTAATAACAAAGTCGCAAATATCTGCTGCAATATATTTTGTTAGCCTTGTCTAATCTTAATCCTATTAATATTGGACACAGTTAACAATAAACTTTAATCGTAGTTTTAGTGCCGTTTCTTGTATTAGAACACTAATTCAAACCGGTCAAATTGTACTTTGAGTTCAATTACCACAAATCACTGGAATCATTCGAAACTCGTTGTCATTTTCTCTGTATTAAAAACATAGTTAAATTTACATACCTGTATTAAACGTTTATTTAAATACCTACTTATAACCAACTTGATATTCAACCAGTTTTGTAAGTGACTAGCTGTGTGCCGCGGTGTTACCCGCGGTTATTGTTGTACTGCGAGTAACGCCGCGGGACAAAGTTAGTCTAAAAAAGTAGCCTAAGTTACTCCCTATCTGCCAGTGAAAGTCGCGTCAAAATCGGTCCAGCCGTTCCAGAGATTACCCGGAACAAACAGACAGACAGACAAAATAAATTTTAACTACATTTTTGGCAAATGTACCGCGTATTACATATGCATTTAGTAAAAAGCGCTTATTTTAATATTACAAACAGACACTCCAATTTTATTTATTTGTATAGACTAGCTGTGTCCCGCGGTGTTATTGTACCTGTACAACAACAACGGATTCAAGCTTGTTTAAAGAAAATAGCCTAAATTACTTCTTACATAATCAGCTGTCTGCTGGTGAAAGTCCTGCCAAAATCGATCCAAACATTCCAGAGATTTGCCGATTAACAAACAACAAACTAAATTTTTAAATTCTTTATGTAAGTACCATAATTATTATACTTCTGTGTCCATTTAGTGAAAATCAGTTAATTAGAAATCACAAACAGACACTTTAATTTTATTTATTTGTATACTAAAGGTACATAGCTAGTTGTTATTCCAAACACGTTCGAAGATTCTATACCTAACTATAGCCAGCTAGAAAATCAGAGGTTCTTGTATTGTTGGTTTCTTGCGAAATGTTGCTCAAAGCTGTCGGCCGCTAAAGGTTAGCCGCAGCTTATAAATAATTCGAAAATGATTCTAGAACTTAAATGGCGTGTAATTCTTCAGTACTTGGAGATAATATAATAGACAAGATGCTATACGGAAATCAATCTCAACACCATCTTATAGTGATTGCCACTGATTGGTCTATAATTGTCTACCATTCTTCTCTCAACTAAACGAAAATGTAGTAATGGTAGTTTTGGCACTTCTTACGATGAGATACTATATAAGCGCTGTATATCATTTAGGGCGAGCGTGTAACTGAAAACTTCGGAAACGTTCGCCTGTATATTTTTATCAAACCGCCATATTCCACTGTATAACTAATTATCCACACATTTGTCTCTGATAGACTGTTTTCTGTACTAGATAATAGGATATGAAACTGCCATTTAAGTGATTTTATAATAAAATTTTGTTTCTAAGATCATCGTAAGGCCGTAATTTTTAAGTACGGACGACTCGATAGTACAAAGTACCTATAAATTATGAGCAGGTTTCAATTACAATGGAATGTCTTAGAAACCTTTCCTAAGAAATGTTTGGAAACGGCTCCGCCCCAATGTCTTGTCCCAAAGTTAATAGAAATCGGTGCAGCGGTTTAGACGTAAAACGTACGTAAAAGGTTAACAGACAGAACGACAGAGTTGCCTGTGAATTTATAACATCAGAATGGATGATCTGAATGCGTAGGATATACTTAAAAACTTAGTAATATGCAAGAATGTGCAGGTAATTCGACCGAACGCGATGTAAACTTATATACTTAATATAAAACTTTACAAGCTTGTGAACCTCGCTGGCATTTTACGATAGAATTACAAATTATGTAGTGTGTAGACAGTTTCATGACTCTCTTTTAACATAAAAGCTACAGATCGGTATATTCATTGTATTGAAATTCACCCACATATTCAATGCAACGAATAAGTATTCGAGTACTTATTATGGTGCGTATTGCAAAGTCTGCACAACAAAGGCTGATTTTATCCAACCATATTTTTTTAAGTTGTAGAGTCTACTCACGATATTTATTAATTTATTTTAAATTACTTAGGCGCTATTCAGTGCGACGCGGAATATCCGCGCAGACCGTCCGCGACGGTTGGTAGAATGAAGCCTATACAGCGCTTTCAGTGCTACGCGAACTATCCGCGACGCGGACAGCTGCGCGCGCGGATGTCATTGTACGGTTGTATCCGCGCGCGGATCGTCTATCGCGGATAAATTGTCGTTTAGTGCTGCGCGAACCATACAATGACATCCGCGCGCGCAGCTGTCCGCGTCGTGGATAGTTCGCGTAGCACTGAACGCGCTGTATAGGCTTCATTCTACCAACCGTCGCGGACGGTCTGCGCGGACGGTCCGTGTCGGACTGAATAGCGCCTTACACTTTGAGTCTATGCAACACTAAAACACATGAAAATGTCAAAATATTATCTCTAATATTCTATTCATTGTCAAGTTTGATTTATTTTAACGAAGTTAATCTGAAAACGCTTTATAGCATTCCACTTCTACTTATCTTTTTGACGATTAAAGTATTATATTTTGAAACGGCAAGTACCTAGGTAACTAGTTATTTGAAATTTGTAAAATTTATGCTCTCAAGACATTTGCACGGTACCTGTAGTTAGGAAACGATTCCTGTTGAAGCAGGCAGGACATTTTAATTTAAACATTATTTGATTCAAAAAAGGATAAGCACTTAGTTAAATATCTTGACACATTCCACCCACTTAATAGGTACATTCCACCGTCGATCGGATCCGTTCTTAGTGAGATCAATGTGGTTCTGCTACCTTTAGTAGTGTAATGTAATAAAGTAGGTAATTTGATTGTAAAAAGGGAGTTCAATTCAGACATAGATGCATACTGACATTGCGTTACTAAAACTGCGTCGGCTTTTTGAACTGTCCAAATTGACGGCAGAGAATTTTTCTCTGATTTGAGCTAAAGAAAGTATAATAACTATTGAGTACATAAACATAAAACTAAATTGTCTATGGCGGAAACATGTAATCATACAAATAAATTATAGTAATCACTGCACGCAGTACCACAGCTTCTCCATAAGTACTAATCTGACGATTTGAAATAAAAATTGTTAATTAATTGATGCTATCGACCTCGTCTTCAGAATCACGCTATTGTTTTTGATAGAAACAATGACAGCTAAGCTATTGTGTCAAGATACAAGAATTCTACACGATGTTTATCATAAACAGTATTATGCCTGTTTTTGTCAAAGACAACAGCATTTTACTAAGGTTAGTCAAGTATACCTACTTACGTTTTTAAAAAACCTTCAAAGTATTACTTGTAAGTCGGCCCTCTATTTACTAACTAATTAAGAAAAACCATTATTTATACACATATTTATCCAAGCATACTTTTGGTTTCTGGTGTTTTATTCCCTTCTATATTCATGATAATTTGACAAGACGTACACACACACGGGCGTATAGGCCCAAATTAGACAGTCAGAACGTTACGTTAAGCAGAGTGTCCACCGAACAAAAGTTGGCAACTTTTGTATTGTCAACACGTGTTGGTGACAAAAGTTTGTGTAATTTCCTTATGTTGGCAACAAAAATTGATAGCAAATGTTGGGAACCGAGTTTCTATTTGTGGTGGTAAACATCCAAAGAATACGCATGTTGCCAATGTTTATTGGCTCTGTGGAGACGCTTAGTTGGAATGGTTTTCAATTTGTTGGCGACTCGGGGTATACACAATGGAAACAAAAGTTGGCGATTTTCTGAGAAACACTGAAATTGTTGCTGGCAATTTCAGTGTTTCTCAGAAAATCGCCAACTTTTTTCACTTTATCGGTGGATACGCGCTTTTAGTTAGTTAGAATAAGTAATGATAAATCATCAGCAATCTTACACAGGGCCGTGTGTTCCTAAATTGGGTGCCTGCACTATGGAAACCAAACTTCTGATAAACATATCTATATGTTTCTTACATACATATCATATACTAGCTGAACCCCGCGGTGTTTCCCGCGGTCATTGTTGTACCGCGAGTAACGCCGCGTGACAAAGTTAGTCTAAAAAAGTAGCCTAAGTTACTCCCCGGATCATCAGCTACCTGCCAGTGAAAGTCCCGTCAAAATCCGTCCAGCCGTTCCAGAGATTACCCGGAACAAACAGACAGACAAAAATTTTTTTAACTACAGTTTTGGTATATGTACCGTGTTTACATACATATGCATTAAGTAAAAAGCGGTTATTTTAATATTACAAACAGACACTCCAATTTTATTTATTTGTATAGATAAATTACATCTATACACAGAACAAATGATCATGCTAATTACACAAACATTTACCTGGGTAGGAATTTAATCCACAACCTTCGGTTTACCAAACACTAGGCTAATAGCCCGGTCAATGTATGCCGTATATATTGATCTGGTCACAGAAAAGGCGATAGTGCCTATCCTCACATCATCAGTCTATTGCAGTCAACTGCTGAGCATAGACCACTACCTTTGCACGCCACTGAGTATATTTAAATAGAAATCGACAAACAGCTACATCATAAAGTTCTTCAATGTTAAAGTGATAGGGCAAGCAAGGTACATTCTATTCCTAATATATTATGTACAACGGTTTATGCTTCACACAGTTCAACATTATTACTAAAACAATGGCTTTATTGTTTAACTAGCTGCTGCCCGCGGCTCCGCCCGCGTGTATGTCGGTTATCGTGGCAAATAGTAGTCTATGTGTTATTCTGATGTATAAGTTAAATTCCTGTTGTGTCATTCAAATCCGTTCAGTAGTTTTTGAGTGCAATTTCACTGATATGTCCACATATTGTGACAGTGTTACCTTTATTTAAAGAGCTTCGCTGTATACTATGTTATGCGTAATGCCATTGGAACAATATACGAACATATTAGCATTGTCGCTCACCCTCGACAGAGCCACATAGAGCTTTCCGTTGCTGAAACAGTTCGTCTATGCCTGCGGTGCGCAATGTCTGACCTTATGTCTTGTTTATCGTCATCGCAAAGCATAGACTCACAGACTCACCAAAAACTGCACGCGTTTAAAGAGGAAAGGGAAATAAACTATGGATTGGGGTCATCCTTTAAGATAATAGTCTAAAAAGAAATATTTCACTATAAATCAAACAAAATAATTTAAGTTTCTCGCAGATTGCACGAAATAAAACTAACAATTTTTTTGAAATTTTGTCTTCGACATAAACGTCTTGTGATTGGTTACAACGCTGGTGACGTCACATGCTAATAAACGAAAAATTCCTCTATTGAATATTGTTTGCGTTTTATGTTTTCGGAGTGGTAATAATCGATCTGTGAGCTATTTCTGCAGGACTTTTTTTAATTAACTATTTAATAAGTGGTTCGAAACAAAAAGGAACCAAATTTTGTGCGTGCCGATAACAGCAACCTACATAAGATAGACGCTTTTATGGTTGCACTTTTCTATCTATACAAATAAATAAAATTGGTGTGTGTTTGAATATTAAAATAACCGCTTTTTACTAAATGCCTATGTATATATATACACGGTACATATACCAAAAATGTAGTTAAAAATGTTTTTGTCTGTCTGTTTGTTTCTTCCGGGTAATCTCTGGAACGGCTGGACGGATTTTGACGGAACTTTCACTGGCAGGTAGCTGATGATCCAGGAAGTAACTTAGGCTACTTTTTTTAGACTAACTTTGTCCCGCGGCGTTACTCGTGGTACAACAATAACTGCGGGTAACACCGCGGGGTTCAGCTAGTACATAATAATAACATTGATAACTATGCTGCAGAACTGAAAAATGTTAAAGCAGCTATGTTGCACTTGCATAAGTACAACATAAAAATTGTTTCTGTAATAACCTCTGGAAAAAATTCATTCATTATTTTTGTAAAATCTAATTTACTTTATGTAGGTAGGTATATCTCAATGCTTTTAGGTTACATTTTGAAATAGTACAAAGCGTGGTATTTAAAGATGTTATCTGACCCGACGAACTTCGACCATATTTTTCTTTCGTTACCAGCTACCCATGAGTAGGGTGTAGTCACGGACAAAAAACTTTTTCCTTTATTTTTTATTTTTTCTTGTACACAAACCTTGTCCTAAGAATAACTAACACATAAAAAAAATAATAATTTGGTGTAGCCGATCGAAAGTTACGCGCATACATACATTTCGGCGTAACGCCGCGGGACAAAGTTAGTCTAAATAAAGTGGCCTAAGTTACTCCCTGGATCATCAGCTACCTGCCAGTGAAAGTCCCGTCAAAATCGGTCCAGCCGTTCCAGAGAATACCCGGAATAAACAGACAGACAGACTGACAAAAAATTTTTTAACTACATTTTTGGTATATGTACCGTGTATACATACATATGCATTTAGTAAAAAAGCGGTTATTTTGATATAACAAAGAGACACTCCAATTTAATTTATTTGTACCTATAGATGTATAGATTTGTTCACTGTGGCACTATAAACCATTTATTCGACATTTTAATTAATTTAAAATTGGAGAAAACTGATAAAATTAACTTAAAACGCGCTGTTTTGTTTTGTTGTGGCTAGAGTGTGACGTCACGCGTCTCATGTGACCAGCGCCATTACAGAAATATCGTTTTTGGTTGTCAAGCTTGAACTTTATCTTAAATTTAAATTCATAATTAATCATAATACAGTAGAAATTCTGCAAAAAATTTGATTCGGTAAGTAGTCGTTTCACCACCCGATAAATTAAGCAATATTCTGTACTTTGACCAGGCAGGCATGCGACATAATATCTTATTGTTTAAAGCTGTGCATGCGACTTCGTCCGCGTGGATCTCCTTTTACAATAATGTTTTTTTTTAACTATAGACTGTTAAACTACAATTTAATAAATAAATATGACGCTGCCTTTTAAAAATCTATTTAAGACCGAAGAGTAATTTTTATTTTGCATCGTCACTACACATGTTTACATTTGTTCAAAGTGGACGCTTCCGGTACGTATGCATAAAGATTTGTGGAACTACTGACCCAGGAAAAAGCGACGTACAACTGCCCATGTGAAAAACATCTGAGACTAAGATCTACTCCAGCAACACGGAAAGTCTGACGATGAGATTTATTAATTGTCATTGCATAAATTTACTTATTTGAAATTATACTTATTAATTTTACAACTATAAATATAAAGAAAAGAAGGAGAAACAAACAAAAACACTAAACAAACTAATTATATTATTATCTAATACCTACTTTAAACTGATATCTAAAAACTACGTCTTATGTATTTTTTAAATCTAAAACGCGCTTATTCCCAGTCAATAAGAACCACGTTCGTTCGCATTAACAGTGACAATTCGAGTGAAGTCCATCCAGCAGATCCAGCGGATGGCCGTTTCGCGTGTTAAAGAAAAATCAACCGTAATGTCGTACTTATACTGGTGCGGCGAGATTTGGCAGTTTTATTTCATCTATATCTTGTGTGTTTATTAATTATAATTTTATAATTCTATATTTTATTAAAAAAGATATTAAAGTGTATAGTGATAAGGATATATCCATGTGAAATACAATATATTTAAGTATTTAATACACCTTGAAGAAATGCCTAACGCTTTAACACGTTATTGTGGCTAATTTATAAAAGATAGAAATATACTATTGAGGACTTTTTTGTAGATCTTTTAAAGACCATCATCTTTGTAATACATATTTTTGGTGTATGATCAACGTATGCGAGGATAAGAGCTCGAAAGCGAAAATTTTTTATCCGACTTGCTTCAAATTTATCGTCACTGCTCAGCTCCTATGCATCTTAGCGTTATGTTGTATAGCCTATAACCTGCCCAGGAGTATGGACTATAATCGTACCAAGTTTGGTTAAAATCCCTTCAGTAGTTTTTGATCCATGCGTGCACATACAGACAGACAGACAGACAGACAGACAGACAGACAGACAGACAGACAGACAAAAAACTTACTGATTACATTTTTGGCATCAGTATCGATAACCATTCATCCCCCAATAATAATTTTTAATATATATTCAATGTACAGAATTGACCCCTCTACAGTTTTATTATAAGTATAGACTAGCTGATCCAGCCCACTTAGTTGGGCGGTAAACATTTTTACTTCGATTAGTTTGCAAATCCGGCCACCACGAAAAAGTTCTTCCACTTTTCGGGTTATTATATAGCCTATGTCACTCACAAATAACGTAGCCTTATATTGGTAAAATAATTTTTTACATCGGTTCTATCGGTCCCTAGAACATCACAAAATCACAAACTCACAAACTTTACCTCTTTATATAAATAACTAGCCGACCCACGCAACCTCGTTTGCGTCTCCTATTGCCCGTAGCGTGATAAGTTTCTCCCGTTTTCGAAACGTTTTTCATTGCTGCTCCGCTCCTATTGGTCCGAGAGTGATGATATACAGCATATAGCCTTCCTCGATAAATGTACTATCCAACACTGCAAGAATTTTTCAAATCGGACCAGTGGTTCCTGAGGTTGGCGTGTTAAAACAAACAAACTCTTCAGCTATATATATTAGTATAGATAGATATAGATAAAGATAATATAATAGTACAGATTGTTTTATTAGTGTTAAAAACATCTTAAACGGCTACCAGACTAGCAATTATTCCTCATAGATTTTTGTCACCCTCTATTTACATGCAGAAAAGAGAACTATTCTAATAGAAACTAATTCGGTTTCCGGTATTGTTAATCCATACTAAAATTATAAATTCTAAAGTAAATCTGCTTGCCTGATTGTCTGTTACGCGTTCACGGCCAAACCAATTTGGATGTAATTTATAATTTTCTATCTTCACTGATTTCGGTACTGCCCTCGCATAGATAATCAACGTAAAATGACAGCGGTCGTGCTGTCATGTTTCGTTGGTGAGTGCGAGACCGATGGCCCAATGATGCAGATGCATCACTAGCCCGCCAAGATGTAGGTCACCATGCTATGCATTATTGTATTGTCTGCATTCGCAAAGAGTATTCACTCTTAGATTCCGCTTATGCTTTCCGTCAGGAAGAATAGGCATTTTGCAAGGGCCATGTATAAACAAAAATAGAGATCCTTTGACACTTGACGAAGGAAGATATAGACTACTATTTACCACGATAAATGATATACACGCACGCAGAGCCGCGGGCAAAAGCTAGTTAAACTAGAAATCAACTGGTACTTAACCCTAACTCTACTTCCAACACCAAGCAATTATTTTTTTTCTTTCAATCGTAATGTGTGCTATTTTAATGAGGAAAATAAGTCTCTAATTCTCTCATGAGAATACCTTAGCTGATTGCGGACAATTGTGCAAACAGAACATTGCCGGTGCCTATTAAATGTTTATTTAAATCGAATGGTTCCCGTGCGGTTATTTGTTAGTTTATTAATATGCAAGTGGGTTCTATATAGTTAGTGTTCTGGCCGTTAAAACTCTTCTAAAGGAATTGTAACTACCGTAAATTGTGTCTTGTACAAAATAGCTCAGTCTTAATTAACCCGTGTTAACTAAAAGCGAAGATTTTCAGCAGTAAAAAAATTGTTAATTTATTTATTTCGTTATATATCTCGTCTTAGATTCTAAGTCATCACATATTCTTCGTTTTTAGTAAATTTTCCAACTCAGTGCTGAGTTGGGAAATTTTGGACAGACTGTCCCGTCCAACAGACAGTCTCCAAGCTGCAAGAGCTGGGTTGGAAGCTCTCCCTCATCCGCCATACAAACCAGACCTTGCACCTACCGACTATTACTTTTTCCAAAATTTAGACAACTTTTTAATGGGTAAAAAATTCTATTCCCGAGAGGCAGTACAAAATGCCTTTGAAGAGTTTGTTGCCCGTCCAGCTGATTTTTACAAGAAGGGCATCAATAAACTGCCAATGCGTCGATTGCATGGGTGATGGCATGATGAAAAAGTTTGAAAAAATAAGTACTTTTACTTATTGCATACAAAACGGCAATTTCATAGGTAAAGACCTATTATTTGTTAACGAAAGTAAGGAATATTATTTGGTTAACTAAAAAAACTACCGACAAATAAACACTTCTACACTTATTATCCATACTCCATACTTAATATTATAAATTCTAAAGTAAATTTCTCTGTCTGTATTGAACGCTTTCTCGGCTAAACCGCTACGCAGGTTGTAGTTAAATTTGGCATAAAGATATTTTGATTCTTGAGGAAGGACATATGCATCTCTTTGCGGACAAAAGCTAGTTAGACATATAATAATACCCATACCTATAAAGGTGTAAGTAAACAGCCACCAATAATTTCTTGTACCTATTCTGGTGCGGAAAACTTCATTAACGTAACTTGTTATTCCGCAAAGGTTTTAATACTATCTAGTTCTCCAATTAATGCCATCGCAATCGGCATAGCATCTAACAAGGGATGCGAAGTCCTCATAAAACCCAGTTACGATGCTATCAAACCTATATTTAGTACCACAACGAGCCTACTACGGATAGAGGCTATCTTATTAATTAGTTACAGGAAGCTAAACTAGTCTTGTCAGATGCAAGACCTTTTTTTATATCATAAATAAATTAAGTTTCGCAGTGTCCGTAACGTACTAATCACATAGTACACAAATCGAGTGACCAGTGCAGGGTTAAATAGTACCGATTTTTTTAGTCACGTACCTACGTCAGAAACTCAGTAACATAGGCCCCTATAACTTCTTACCAGAAAGTTCACTCTTGCACTTGCAATACTTATATTGGACTAGCTGAACCCCGCGGTGTTACCCGCGGTTATTGTTGTACCGCGAGTAACGCCGCGGAACAAAGTAATTCTAAATAAAATTGGTCTAAGTTACTCCCTGGATCATCAGCTTCCTACCAGTGAAAGTCCAGTCAAAATTGGTCCAGCCGTTCCAAAGAAGAAGAAGAACAAACAGACAGACAGACAAAAATGTTTTAACTACATTTTTGGTATATGTACCGTGTATACATACATGTGCATTTAGTAAAAAGCGGTTATTTTAGTATTACAAACAGACATTCCAATTTTATTTATTTGTATAAATGGAAGTTCTTGCAAATTGACTTGAAACAGATATTTTAGATCACTCGAAGTTTTACTCTTTAACTCGCTATTTAGTAGCAACTGGCAATGCGACCACTTGCTAACTTAATCATTGCGCCACCTTTGCATTCCAAAGCCTCGATGTTTACGTGACATGAAGTTTATGTTAGTCTAATCCGTCAATCTGCTATGGCTTCATCTGATAAGTGTTGCAACACTACATAATATCTAGTACTATGAGTAAGTTACTGTCACAATTTTGATTTTGTTTTTATATAACTAAGTGTAAGTTGTGATTAAACCTCGTATGTCTGCTTGTACACACACCGACTCCTTATAAGTATAGGGAGACCTTTAATGCACATATACAAAAGGTTGATACTCGTATATTGCTGTATTAAACTGCGATTTACATAAGCTATAAACCCGCTTTGTTTACTTGTTTCTTCATCTCTTCGAATTACTGAATGGAAATTGAAAACTACTATGTGCCTGACCAGGTGTATGTAAATTCACATGATGACCGGATGAACCGGAGTACCTACTTCAGCACATGCAATATGAATCAACTAATTTTTAAATTGGTATACATTATTATTATCAACAGCTTTGAATGGTCCACTGCTGAACCTTTAAAAAGTTTTTTTTTTTACAATACCACACTAATCAATCGGGTTGGTATAGGTTTTGTTTCAAGATTTCCTTCCTTTTGAAGTGATATTATCCTGCGTAGTCTATTCCCTTAGTCGCTTCTTACGACACCCATAGGATGAACAATTTGTATTCTTAATCCGTCACCAATACCACTATTAGCTAATACTAGTATACATGTACCTAATAAGAAAATCAAAAAGTTTTTTTTTACAATACTACACTAATCTATCTGGTTGGTATAGGTTTTGTTTCAAGATTTCCTTCCTTTTAAAGTGATATTATCCTGCGTAGTCTATTCCCTTAGTCGCTTCTTACGACACCCATAGGATGAACAATTTGTATTCTTAATCCGTCACCAATACCACTATTAGCTAATACTAGTATACATGTACCTAATAATAAAAGCAAAAAGTTTTTTTTTTACAATACCACACTAATCAATCGGGTTGGTATAGGTTTTGTTTCAAGATTTCCTTCCTTTTAAAGTGATATTATCCTGCTTAGTCTATTCCCTTAGTCGCTTCTTACGACACCTATAGGATGAACAATCTGTATTCTTAATCCGTCACCAATACCACTATTAGCTAATACTAGTATACATGTAACTAATAAGAAAATCAAAAAGTTTTTTTTTTTACAATACCACACTAATCAATCGGGTTGGTATAGGTTTTGTTTCAAGTTTTCCTTCCTTTTGAAGTGATATTATCCTGCGTAGTCTATTCCCTTAGTCGCTTCTTACGACACCCATAGGATGAACAATTTGAATTCTTAATCCGTCACCAATACCACTATTAGCTAATACTAGTATACATGTACCTAATAAGAAAATGAAAAAGTTTTTTTTTTACAATACCACACTAATCAATCGGGTTGGTATAGGTTTTGTTTCAAGATTTCCTTCCTTTTGAAGTGATATTATCCTGCGTAGTCTATTCCCTTAGTCGCTTCTTACGACACCCATAGGATGAACAATTTGTATTCTTAATCCGTCACCAATACCACTATTAGCTAATACTAGTATACATGTACCTAATAAGAAAATCAAAAAGTTTTTTTTTACAATACTACACTAATCTATCTGGTTGGTATAGGTTTTGTTTCAAGATTTCCTTCCTTTTAAAGTGATATTATCCTGCGTAGTCTATTCCCTTAGTCGCTTCTTACGACACCCATAGGATGAACAATTTGTATTCTTAATCCGTCACCAATACCACTATTAGCTAATACTAGTATACATGTACCTAATAATAAAAGCAAAAAGTTTTTTTTTTACAATACCACACTAATCAATCGGGTTGGTATAGGTTTTGTTTCAAGATTTCCTTCCTTTTAAAGTGATATTATCCTGCTTAGTCTATTCCCTTAGTCGCTTCTTACGACACCTATAGGATGAACAATCTGTATTCTTAATCCGTCACCAATACCACTATTAGCTAATACTAGTATACATGTAACTAATAAGAAAATCAAAAAGTTTTTTTTTTTACAATACCACACTAATCAATCGGGTTGGTATAGGTTTTGTTTCAAGTTTTCCTTCCTTTTGAAGTGATATTATCCTGCGTAGTCTATTCCCTTAGTCGCTTCTTACGACACCCATAGGATGAACAATTTGAATTCTTAATCCGTCACCAATACCACTATTAGCTAATACTAGTATACATGTACCTAATAAGAAAATGAAAAAGTTTTTTTTTTACAATACCACACTAATCAATCGGGTTGGTATAGGTTTTGTTTCAAGATTTCCTTCCTTTTGAAGTGATATTATCCTGCGTAGTCTATTCCCTTAGTCGCTTCTTACGACACCCATAGGATGAACAATTTGTATTCTTAATCCGTCACCAATACCACTATTAGCTAATACTAGTATACATGTACCTAATAAGAAAATCAAAAAGTTTTTTTTTACAATACTACACTAATCTATCTGGTTGGTATAGGTTTTGTTTCAAAATTTCCTTCCTTTAGAAGTGATATTATCCTGCGTATAGTCTATTCTCTAAGTCGCTTCTTACGACACCGATAGGATGAACAATTTGTATTCTTAATCCGTCACCAATACCACTATTAGCTAATACTAGTATACATGTACCTAATAAGAAAATCAAAAAGTTTTTTTTTACAATACTACACTAATCTATCTGGTTGGTATAGGTTTTGTTTCAAAATTTCCTTCCTTTAGAAGTGATATTATCCTGCGTATAGTCTATTCTCTAAGTCGCTTCTTACGACACCGATAGGATGAACAATTTGTATTCTTAATCCGTCACCAATACCACTATTAGCTAATACTAGTATACATGTACCTAATAAGAAAATGCCTACAATAGAACGTTTTGTAAAAACTTCAAAACGATCCGTAAAAACTTGAAGCTATTTCGTGAAACATGAAAAGTACCTTCGATTGACGTTTGTCCAATCCGTCAAGGTTCATTTCCACATGCTATCGTTTCATCTAGCAAGTGTCCCGCAAGTAATAATAGAGCACAATCAAGTATTTTTTTGCAAAAAAAATTGGTGAAGAAGACATCATCGTAGCCAATCGTAGGTTATTACGGTGGCCATTGGCCCAAACAGGAAATTTGTCACCACTTATTTTTTGTTGTAAGAACTGTGTTTTGTAAACCGGCTTTAAAAATATCTTTGACGTTATAAGTCAATATTGTGAATACCATGTCTAACACGCTTTTTGTAGGGACTTTGAATTTTGTACATTATAACTGAGTATTTTGTGTAGGCAAATCAGATGCGTGGCAAATGCATTTCTTACGGACTCGACGTTAAAAGTGGCCAAAATCGTTGGAGTTTCTAGCCTCTATTCTTGATTTTGGTTGTAGTTAACATTCAAAATCATTAACGAATTGTTTTGTGATGTGCCAATGAAAAAATAGAAGGTCATAACTTAAAATCAATTACTTTGAATTTTCGTTAAATAAAACTAAATAATAGAAGAATGCAATCGTAATAAGAAGTCTTTTTACTCGACTACGACAAATCCAAAGGAGGGTTATGATTTTGACAGGCTATGTATGTATGTTCATTTGTTCCCTCATAGCTCTTCAACTACTTATTAGAACTGAACAAATAAGGTATCGTTAGAAGCATCTTGATCATCCGCTGGTTAAAGGCTATATGACGTGTCACTGAATCTAATGTGGGGCCCTCTAGCGGTCATAATGTACTGTATTAAAAAAAATTAAGATAAATATGCCGTGTTTGGTGTCATTAGAAAGGGTGTTACTTGTACATTTCAAAAATAAATATATTTTTAGCATCTGCTCGTGACTTAGTTTTAAATGAAAAATAAGTAAAAACTAAAACCCAAATACGACAAAAAACGTCGCTGAAAAAGTATGAATATTTTGAAACATATACCACATGAAAAGTTTTAGAATTTACATTTTTTTTCTACATAAGTACTACCTAGTAATATAATATGTTCTAGTTTTTGAAACATCTTTAAAAGAACAAAAAAAAATTTGAAATACCTACATATATATATATGAACTTGTATAATATATAAAACTTTGTAATTCAATATCAACATTGTTTGTAGTTTACAGTTTTAAACCTCAATTTTTATCTAGAGACTGCTTTAGTAATGTATTTTGAACTTATCTATACCAGATTTTTTTTTATTAAAAGGTGTTGGATAGCAACTCGACAAACTTGTAATATTTTAATAGATTTTATAATGTAGAATTATAAAAATGTGATGCCCTGTCTCGAAATAAGACACGATTACTAGGGGACAAGACTACTACGAAACATCTGACATTATCGAAGTAACCGACAATAATGCAATATGTTGTATTACTCACAATGTAGGCAGGTAAACGAGTTTTCTGGCAACAATCACGCTTCTATATAGATACCTACTTAACACCATTCACTATAATGTTCTTGACACTTTTGGCACCTAGTGATTAAAAAATATATAGTTTCTCAACTTAACTTTAATAAAATTGGCGCAACGTGTTTTTCTGCAAAAAAAATAAAAAAGCATGTACTGCGAGAGTAACACGACGCCAACATAACCTAATAGTAGTCTCAGTATTTCCTTTTTTTTATTATTATGTTTGGCCCTGCCAAAATGACTTTACTCCGCCTGATGGAAAGCTGAAAGAAAAAGCCATGGAAAGCCATACTGCGAATGACTAGAACACCAGACAATGCAGCAAAGGCATAACAGGAATTCTTCCCTTGTGCTATAGCTTTTGTTTTAGCAACTGGACTATTCCATACTTTTCTGTTGACAGTACTATAAGGAAACATAATACTTTGATAAATCTCTTCCATCTATCGATATATAATATTATTCATTAAATAAAGTTGTATCACACGTCTTCAGAACGTCATTGTTCTGTCATGTTAAGGCCAACAGACTTAGGCGTCGCCGCCGCCCTTGCACTATATACAGAGCTTCGCAACGCAAACATGTTTCATGATAAATAACAATAGTGATTATTAATTCGTTGCTAACATTTTTGAATTAGACACGCGTTATTCGATTTGTAGACACTGACTTTAAGAGTTGACCGTGAGTGAACGATTTATAAGAAGTAAAAGGCAGAAACTGTTGAACTTGCATGATTGTTTTTGTTTGTAAAGAATATTTAATTTTATATCGTCTATTCTAAAATAGGCGTATAGGTGAATTCGCATTCCACGAGCGCTATTCCGAGTTGTAGGATGCGATTGATGACTCGTTGTCGCTTTAACCGTCACATCGACAAGTTCTTATTAATGTTAAGTGATTAAGTCCGGACGGAGTCCCGGTAAAGAGACTAATTCAGTAACAATTTAAATTCAATTTAAAGTTCTACAGAATGCATTTTTTGTCTCTGTCTCTGACTCTGTCTGATGGAAAACATAAGCAGAAGTCAAGAGTGGTGGTCACTATACTTATTGGGAATGAAGACAATGCAACAAAGCAGCATGGGGACTCATACTATGGCGGCCTAGTGATGCTTCCGTATCATTAGGCCTCAAGTCTCGCACCAACCAAAGTAACAAGACAGCACGATCGCTGTTATTTTACTTTTGCTTTCTGTGCAAGGGTAGTACCGTGTGTGTAAGTGTCTCTTTGCCGCTACTTCGTCGTCGGCGGTCCCAAGAATCCTTACAAACAGAATAGGAACGAGAAGTTAATTTTGTATTACGCGTTCACGTTCTAAATGTTCAACCGATCATCATGATTTTGCGACTTCAACTGGAAAAAACATGCTAAATCAACCGACAATACAATACAATAGAGTTAATTAAATCTATTGTCACGGTATTATGTTAGTTAGAAGTAAAATAAAAGCGTTGCGAATGAAAGAGATGTAAATACTGACCAGTGAAACTCCTAGATTGGTGACCAATCCTTGCATTTCACTTGCGTTCACTTCCATTCTGTAACTTCTTAATATCGCGGTGTGATGTTATAAGGTATAGGGTTTCTTTCGTCTAGTATTTTTTCTGTAGAATTAAACTACAAAAGCAAAAAAATATTTGTTAATTCCGATTGTATAGAAATAGTGGGAAATAGGCCAAATAGATTCTTACGAATTACTCTTACTTACGAATCACATCACACTAATTTACAAAGGCGAAAGTTCGTGAGTGTGTCTCTTTGTTACTTCTTCACGCAAAAACTTCTGGACGGATTTGGATGAAACTTTACAGTAATATAGCTTATACATCAGAATAACTCATAGGCTACTATTTGCCTTGAAAAAATAACGCATATACAAGCGAGCGGAGCCGCGGGCAACAGCTAGTGAAGTAAAAAATGCGATTTTAGAAGTACTGCATTTTTTAAATAAATACATTATGTGTTAAGAAATACCTACAGATTTTTAAACCCCATACCACGGCTTTCTATACAATCTATAGAAATAAATAAATTTGAAATATCTGTTTGTAATTTCAAAGTAAAAGCTTTCAGTCAATGCATATGAATGTATATATACATTACTTAAATATATATCAAAAAAACATATTTTTTATTTTTTTCTGAAAGGGTTGGACCGATTTGGACAGAGCTTTCAACGGCAGGTAGCTGATGATATAAGGAGTAACTTAGGCTACATTTTTTTAAAATTATATTTAATATGATACTAAATGTATTTTCTACATTATCACGATTCTTCATTTATCATTCAATACTGTTCCTGTGAGAGTTACACAAGATATGACGACACCAATCGTAGAATACTATACACTATAGTATAGAATTAAAAAAATATTTCTAGTAAAACATAATGTGTCCATGCCCTTAGTTCGAAAGTAACATTGTCTATACTTCTCGCAATTTAGATATCGTTTACTTTTAGTTGAACAATTCGAGATTAAAGTATTGTTTTTGTCTCTGTTTAGGTCTGTTTATGATTTAACGTCTACTAAATTGTGTTTTCTATTACAAATTTTGAAGTTATAGTAAAAGCAAAAGCTAATAAACCGAACCTTATTGCTATGAAAAGGATATTACAACTATGACTAAGTTGGTTTTGTATTTACGGAAGGCATTGAGATTAGAAAAATATTTTGATGTTTGTTTAAATCCTTTAAATGAAGATGTGTACCCTTTTTTACTTGATTACGGCGAAACCAAGTTTGAGAGTATGTATGTATGTTCCACTGTTGCGCCTAAAGTACTGAACCGATCTTAAATAATGAGGTATGACAAAGGTCGTATAAACTCTTTAACGATTTTACTTAGTTGAGTTATATGTACTTAGTTTTTTTAACTTTTTCTTATTTATGAGTATAGTTATACGTTAATAAGGAAAACATATTTTCACAAAAATTATGAATTCCAATATGTCACAATGCTGTCACACAAAATTATTATCTAAATGCCACATGTATGACAAATAATAATACGAATCACCTAGTTCATTAACGTAAAGGAACTATAGGAATCTTCACGGTAAGTGTACTCAACGCCATCTAGTAATGACGCCATCTATTTTAAAATGAATCCTACATCGCGCTATTAATATTCGGCAATACATCGTGGTCTTAATTAGACATTGAATTGGAAATCATCTGATTTTTGGCCCTAATAGCTTATTTGAAGAGTTCATAAAAGTGCCTACGTTGCAAATTCGTTGAAAATATTTAATTCAACACGTAAATGGTCATCAAGTTCGTATTCTGAGTATGATGGAGCAAACGTAAAACCAGTTTATTCTACCGTAGCATACCTATTAGGAAACCTGTCAGTGAGAGGCACACCAGACACACTTTGCTGTATCCGAGTGCAATAGCTGTTTTGCTTTAATCGATTTTTAATTCCCCGATGAAAATACTGCCAGGATAAAGGTCAAAAGCCACGTGGGTTATTTGTACTGGCTATTTAGTTACTATTCAATAATTGTCTCATTGATTGACTGCATTTTGTTTTGACCTCTACAAGTAACATGAATTAAAACTTTCAATAACTTGGTATTTCGTCTTTTGCTTTTTTAAACAACGCCGTCTAACCTTAAAAATAAGAACAATGTATATACTTAATGTATGTTGAAAGAGTTAATATTACTTATTACACAGACTATAGAAACGCTCAGCAAATGGTCATAACTATATTCAATAACGGAATTAACGGAAACCGAACCGGCGACCACGTGAGGTTCTTGAATGCCGTTAAAAACGCAGAATGTACATTTTTAGTACTAACTCAAGAACAAATTCTGTTCTAAGGAGTTTTTATCTGGAATCAGTATGGGTATAATGATTAGTAAATCGTTTGCGAAACAATTAGTTAAACATAGTTTATCTGTTCAAATACCTTTACATTGACAATATATTGTCGTCTCGAACAAACGTCACGGAATGCTGCAATCACATTGTTTTATCTGAGCTTGGAGTAATCTAACCTGTCGAGGAATGTTTGTAAGGCCAGCGAGACAGCCTTTTGTGAATATAGGACCTCATTTATCGGATGTGACAGCTATGAGAATTGAGCATTATTGTGTGCATGTTTAGATACGCGAATCGTGAGGGCAGAGGGTGACAAATTGGATAATTAGTTTGTAATCTCAAAGCTGTTCCTACCGTCTGGTGTGTTGTAAAATTCTTGTAGCATTTTAGCTTTATACGAGATTTTATGTATGCTATGTAATGAAAATATTTTTACCGCTTATTTTTAAATATTATAAGACTTTAGCATTCTTAATGGTATAAATACCTTAACCTCTTGTTTTTTAATTTGCAACAAAAAAACAAACGGTAAACTTGAGGTCAATCTTGTTACAAAAAGAATAGGTACCTACCCTCTTATACTATATACATGTACATATCTTGAGTAGGTAGTTTATCTACCTACTCAGGATGTACATATAGTAGTCTTTAATCTACACACACACAATAATTACTTGGCTAGTTTTCGCAAGAAGAATAACTTATGAAGTTAACTACAAAGTGCAAATATGACTTATATAGTATCATTATAACTATATAATGATACTATATAAGTCATATTTGCACTTTGTTTAAGAGAGAGAGATACTAATCTATCATATCATAAAGGTATTTTATTCCACAAATGCGAAGTTCACTCTGAATCTATTCATCAAGAATTTCAATAGAGAATTAACGTTAAGCTGAGCTGCCTGAGCCCAACAAGACATGATTCCTGATTTCAATTGTAAACTATAAATCGTTGCTCTAAAACCACGGCGTGTGTTAACCGTTACTGGGAGCGGCCGAGCGCTCCTGACGAGGTCGGCTAATGTTAATACCTCTCTCGGGATTATGTCTTTATGAGCCTTTGCATTTTGAATTTTAGAGTTCGTAATCTTCGTTGTAAAACAATTATCTTTGAGTGCCCAGTTGCGGGTCGAAATGAGAACTACGATAGATAATCATATGTCCGTCATTCAGAATGGTCGGCGTATATTTAGAATGTAAATAACATGTGCCAGTATTGACAACTGTAGGTAATACTAAAGCCTGTAAACTGAGTGTAATTACATGTTGCCCCACGTGTCTGCATTTTCTGACTGATATTAGTGTTCATTTTGCCTAGTAAATAATAGATGTAAGCCATAAAGCATAAAGGTCTCTTAACGTTTATAATTCCAATACGTTTAAAAGTAGTTAAAATATCTACATAATTAAAATTGGCATTAATAAATAAATGACATACAAAGAATGCCGCACACGATGACACACCTTGCAAACTGTGATTCAAAGTAACACCTTTATAAAGTTTTATGTAATGTTGTAATCAAATTTATGTGCTTTTCCATTTACAGTATTCCAAATAAGACAGAAAAAGATGGAACACTTAGATTGTTAAACATACCTTGCGGGATAGCTTTCCTTTGACAAGAATTACCTGTGTATAACAAACAATCCAATCACATTTTAGAATTGTAATATGTATGCATGTATAGAACACGTAACCGGCGAAATTATAAATATAATCTACTCATGATGATGTACTCTAACCGATTTTCGACCACGACAGCCAGTCTCACTCAACATAGGAGATATTACAGGGCACAAGTGTGTGCGCAAACACAGGTGCACTCTCTGTTTCCTCACTCTCACAATACGTTGGAACGGCTATCCTACAAACATTTAAAAATGTATTCTTGTTACTTTTTATACGGGTAATAAAGGATAGTTCATAAATCTTAGATCTTATTACATAAGGACTTGATTCTTTCTAACAAATTCTCCTTCCGTTTCTAGTGAAGGACCGAGATGATAATAGAAAGGTCAATCTTTGTTTCACACTTTAAACATTTGCGAACTATATCCCCGGTAAACTTACATAGGTAGTTTCCATGAGGACTTAATTCTGATGACAACTTCTTAATTTTCATTAAAAATAATTATAAATTTATGCAATTTAGCACTTTATCATAGTATAGTCAGAAGCTTTTTACATCATGTACGATCGGATAAGAAATACTATTTCTGTAACTGTTCTGTAACTATTAGGCAGTAATGTCAGCAATTTGCATCAAGCCGTGCCGCGTTGACAACATGGGCGCAAAATACGTCACCTCTGCCACAAAATAGCCGTCGTGACTTGGACTTAGATATTACTTTCTGTCTATGTTTCTCAACATACACGTCTAGCCAAGCGCTTAAGGGTAGAACATAAAAGGTAACAGTGGTTTATAGATATTAACAGTTAGAAAAGGGGAATTTGAACAGTGTTTGATAGTAATTTAGACAGAGCCTGTTTCATAAGTAGCATATAAAAAAATCCTCTATGTTCTCACTCTGTATACCGATTTTCACGGGACTTTCACTGGTAGATAGATGATAATATAAGGAGTAACTTAGGTTATTTTTTAGATTAGCTTCGCCCGGCGTTATCCGCGATTTTAGTATTGTGTGTTGTGTCTAAATTAATACTGAAACAAATAAACTTACTACCCGTCAACGTCCCGTAGGTAAATTATGTATTTTCAACTTATAGGATCATAAGACCAATACTGACTTCGCAGTTGACCAACCTTCGAAATCGTTATGTCAACATTGTTTTGAAATGGAGTGTACTTATGAAGCACAGTTGTATTTTCTTAGCTTTCTGGCAGTATATTTGTTTAACAAGTATTCTGAGATTTCTGAGTTTGCCTTTATTCTTTACTCAGAAACTAATTACATGCACCTTTCCTTTGTGAAAAGGTTGTAGAGTTGCGTAAATCTATTCGTCGGTCTCAGTGTTACTGCAACCGGTACTAGTTGTGAAGTTTACGATAAGTGTCCTACTTACCGCTTTGTTTGCACACTGTTCACTGACAAGGAGAACGATGAACCACTAAAATTATGGAAAAGCAATATCGAGCACGGTGTTAAGCAATCATTTGTTAATACTATATTTAAGAATAGTAAAGACTAGTATTTAAGATTGCTTAGAAAGTAGGCTAGAATGGCAGTGAAAATTAAACAAGTTAACTTTGTTCCTTGTAAAAAATACGTGATATTTGCCTCCAAAGTAAGATTAGATTAGAAGTAGCTAGACCACCCATGATTCACGTAAGTAAAGGACGCTCGCTAAGTTATTTAAATTAACCTACTCCCTTATGTTACCGTTAACAATTTTTTTTTTTTTTTTATGAATGTTATCTGACTTCTCTGCTAGATGGAAAGCATGAGCCGAATCCAAGAGTGGTGGCCACCATTTCATTGCGAATTCAGATTGGCGGCCTATTGAGATGCTTTTGCATTTTAAATCATAGTCAATTTAGATTAAGCAGTTAAATCAGTTTCTTGGATAAAATCTAAAATATCGTTTACGTTTAATTATCTTAACTGATTAAACACGAAGATCAAATGCGTAACTTCTTAAACTCATAAGATTTGTCAGTTATTAATAAAGACATTAGATTCAAAGGAGTCAATTAAACGCTTTTAATAATATATTTTATAACAAAAGGTTATCCTTCGAGGGTGGCCTTTATAGAATTGTACAAAAAAGGTTACATTATAGATGGAACAAAAGTTTTTGTTTTTTTTCTATAAACGAATCAATTACTGTCCGTACATCGCTGCATCGTCTGAAAACATGTCATATTTTTATTTTTTGCTTGTTGCTAGGCTTTTTGACTCATTTGAAAGTTTAGCGTTTTTAAAATTGCTTCAAACAAGTACTAAAGTTAAAATGTTAATTGTCTGAGTGAGTGCGTTGTGTACCGGAATGCACCCGTCGATAGTAGTCGACCTCATAACCGACCGAGGACACTTTGTGGTGACGACTGTACTTTTACTTATCATAAAATTTGTATCTGATTAATTATCTGCAACCTAGTTAACAGTGCATACAATAAATGCACATATAGTGTAATTAAAAAGGCATGCGCTGACTAAGAATGAAATATAGGTATTACAGGCTTAGCATATCTTTTACGAACATGTCTGTTATCGCTTACATTGTGTAATAGTGATAGAAGATACATATATATTGTGTAAATTGTAATATTGAAACAGGTTAATGTAGTTAATATTAATAATCCTCTAAGCCAAACGGATAAAGTAACTCGTAACAATATTTTTTTTTGAAGATAAGATGTCCAAAAAGAGTTTGTAATATTAAAATGTGTTAACGAGACGTACCTAAACGTATTAATTTTTTGAACTGTCATGGCACGGAAAGTTTCATTGTCAATATTAAGAATGTTCAATTAGTACTAAACGCAATGTAAAATGAAAATCAAGTTCAAGTCAATATGGTCGAAATTAGGCCACCAGACGGTCAAAATGATACCGTAACCACTTCCGCGAGATACCTGAGTCGAGCGAGTCAACAACAACAACAGACCTATATTAGTAAAAAAAAAAACTGTACCTTTTATTTCATGTTGTTTTTTTTATTTATGCCATGATTATCACAGCTGCACATACGTGACTATTTTAACCTTGTCCCTGTCACATTCGTTGGCACAAGTGTGCATGAGTCAGTATTCATGTTAGAAGTCAAGTTAATATGGGTACACATTGTACATGTTACTTAAGCTTAGATAATACATTAAATAACCTACTGTGTATTTTTTTGTTTTCCAAAAACTAACCACCAAGAGGTTAAAAAATTTAAACCCCGAACTATCAAATCACGTTTGACACACACACAAACTTGACACTTCAAAATCAATATTTGTACCTACCTAAATATATTTATATTTATATATGCGTATAATATGAGTATGCCAAACAACCCTTTTCATTATAAAAGCAAATTCAACTGCGTTTTTAAATGCAAATTTGCCTGAAACTCTCATGATTAGTTTTATTGTTTCTAACGACGTCGTCTAGTTATCCTTTTAGTTAATATTTATAATTATTTCGGTAATAAATGAAAGCTCTACAGTACAGACCATAAAAATAGTGTATGAAAACCTAAGATTAAACGAGAAGTTAGTTAAACGTGGCTTTTATTGAAAATACTTATAATAGTTTTTTGTGCAGCACAATTATTTTGATCCACTTGCGATGCCATTATTGGTTTAAAGACATTACCTGGTATATTAATAGCCTTAAATGTTTTTACTTTTATTGAATATAAAAACCTTATTGAACACTTTATATTTGCCACACAATATAAACAGAAATGTCAGAACTTCGATTTCTGAATGACGAATGAGAAGGGATGTGCCGATTCGATTCGATATTTTATAAAATCGTATCAAATTCAATCAGTCGAGTTTCATACAAAACTAATCCAAATAGAACTACAAACTGTTATTTCGTGTTTTGTGGGTGGTAAGAGTAAGATTTGAAATTTAATGTTGTGTAACTTATGAAGGGATATAGTTATGAAAACAATTTGTCCGTTTTACATCGCAATTATTTTGTATTGGCCTTTGCTATCGTTGTCAGAAAGAAACTACGTACATCTATTACTACCAATATTTAATTATTTTTTTGGTTGTTTTGCTGTTTAATTTGGGGTTCTATAATGACAACCATATAAGAAATAATTTTATAAATAAAGTTCAAAACTAATTGAATAACGTTTATAAGTTATTTAGTTTCAATTGAAATCCTTAAAAAAGTGTTTCTACACCTGCACATAAATAAATATTTACCCCTTCCCAATGAAATTGAATATGCAAGAAAAGTATCTACGAGTAGTTCGGAAATATTAACAAATATTGCTCTACAAATATTATAATTGTACCCAAAATATGTCTTGTCTTACATGTCTGTTGTGTTCTTCAATTAGCATAAGTTCCTCGAAAAATACTTAGTTACATGTTATATAGTT
Source organism: Spilosoma lubricipeda (assembly GCA_905220595.1). Taxonomy (NCBI): domain Eukaryota; kingdom Metazoa; phylum Arthropoda; class Insecta; order Lepidoptera; family Erebidae; genus Spilosoma; species Spilosoma lubricipeda. The sequence continues at coordinate 7,005,074 of HG992285.1, read as the reverse complement.
ATACCATTTTTTCATCGATTTATCTTGGATCAAATCAAGACGGATCTACGGATCATTATGATTCAGAAAATTAATTGAGCTAAACCAGCACATTACTACCGGTAAGTACCTTTCCCACATATCGATGACACAGTTACTATGAAAATCATTATACAGTTATTGTTTGTTAATGTCTTAAAATAAAGAATTCAAATAGAATTGATAATTTACAAAAATGATATTTTAACTGCCCATTACATAGGTTCTCATAGATTACTGTAACATAAATTTGGGTGGGAAAGCAGAGGTATTCATGACGTTTGTATGTCTTAATTAATGTGTTGAGCTCCAATGTGTTAGACCCTTTCTTCCCCTCGTGAATGGCTTTATTATTCCACTCGCAAGGCTTGTATTATGTCTAACGATCACAGCTATAATACGAACGTTTCTTATTAATTAGGTTTGAGTGTCTAATATACTATTATTTAGAACTAGCTGAACGAGCGAAAAAAAACGGGCAGCACATGTTTTCTTTGATAATTGTTTAGATGATAAAGCATGTACTGTTTTATCTTAGAGCTTATGTATAGGTACTCTAAGTCTTAGAGCGATTTTTTCCTTGCAATCTTTGGATAGACTGGATTAATTTTAAACAAGGTTCTTATATAAAATTTCGAGTTACAAATAAGATATACGAATAACCTATGAAATATTTACCTTTATCATCATACATTTTACTTATCCAGAAAATAATATGTACTTAAATAAAAGTAAATAAATAATAGGTATGTCTATATCTTTAGGCCATGCACTTTTTTTCTCTTAAAACTTATTACAAATAGAAGAAATTAAATACAGATCTTCAACAAGCAGCTATCTTCAAGCGCTTACCTTTAAAGAACCAGCGCTCAAAGAATGTAATTAGACCGTGTCCTGAACTCGCCCATCTATCTTTGTTTTGGAATGCCGACATCTTTTAACGTCTTTATTACGTGTCATTAAGGTTTAAGAGGAGTAAAACAAGGAGAATCTTTCAATTAACACTGATAGCGAATGACGTTTACGAGCCAGCGGACAGTGACGATGATTCGGCATGGCAGGTTTCATTTTATCTTACAGAGCCTAAATAGGCGTAGAGAAGTTAGTTTTTAATTAAACTTTCCTTAATTAAGTAAAAGGAAGTTTGATAACAAGAAAAATATAAGATATGAAAGTAAAAGATCTAAGTTCAACTGTTGTATGTATACTTATTATTCTTTTGTAATTGCCTTGACACCATAAACACTACAGTTCTTTTCCTGCATTTTTATTTCTGGTCCCCGCCGCGTCTAACCACAGAACCGCTGAGGTTCTATATCCCGCGGTTCCTTTGAATGTACCTGCGCACCGTGTCGTATTCTCTTGTCCCTTCCCCTCCCCTCTCACCTACCCATCCCACCGCCAAATCCTCGGGACCATGCTCAATCGTCTTTGTTTGTTAAACGCGATACGCAATAAGGCTTTTTTCAACTTTTTAATTTTTTTTTTCATTCGGTAAGATATCGATCACAAAGTTATCAACACAAAAACGGTGTTCTAGATCGATATGTTATGTATGACCAACGAATAACGATTACTACTATAAAATGTTGCAATTGTGACTTGCAATTATAAAATGTTAAGTAATGTTTTATAGCGAAAACATGCGGTATAAATAATCACAGTTTATTATATTGTCTAATCTGAAATAGGATCTTTCTTTGTCAATGTTTCCTTTGTGGTACCGTAACCATTTTTATTTTGCCGAAACACTTCTCTTTACGAAATGATTAAATTACCGTATCCACTCAACCTTATAGAAGCCACAGCTTTTGCAATACAGTTAAAGTTTTTTCTAAAAAAAATATTTTTACCGGTATCTATTAACAGCTATCGGTATTCGGTCAAAGCAACCGTTGGAGCGGATAATTGATCTAAAACATAATAATAATGTACCTCGCAATACTCATAATTTAAATTCTAAAAGTCTAAGGTCTAAACCATTTTATATAAAAAAAATATATAAAATATAGATAAAAAGCTCATTGAAACAGCTAAATTTTCCTACGTAAAAAACATTTTAATCTATTTAGGCAGTTCAAGTGGAAGAGCATAAATTAACTACTAGGCAATAGTCTTGTAGTTAATATTTATGCTCTTCCATTGACGATGATAATAAACGTTTGAAGGTGTATAGTATCTTGCTTTTTCTTGCTATGATTTAAAACAATGCATTATAATATCTGTTTTCTTAAATTTACGAATGTAAAAAAAGTTTCAAAAATTGTTTACTTTATTTCATGTTTAAAGTTCTCTTCAAAAGTTAAAAAAAGAAAATATTTTACTAAAATCATCATAATTGCTAAGTATTAAAAACGGTTCTTTACCGCATCTAAAACCACTTCCACTCTAATTGTTTTCATGAAATGTATTCTTTTTGTTGAAATTTTATTCCTGTCTCGTCTTTTGTTTAAAAATCCTCTCACCATACATCCGACTAGTGTTTTAAAGTGTCTGGTTTCATTAGCTGTATAATTTTAAGGCGCTTACAAATTACTGGTTTGATTATTTTAGCTCAGTGACATGAATCAGTAAGCATTCTCTCACGATCTAAAATGACGTCAGTTTAAATATTTTTCCGTCTGCACGAAGCCTTTATGACTGTTTTGTTTCATACGAACCATAATTGCTTAGATCCTTATCATTATTGCTTTGGAGGAAGGGATAGCTCCCGGCTAGTCCTAATCTCATTTGGACTTGTGGTTGTATAAAAAACTTGGGTCTCGGTAATCGTGGGAAGGGCTGATGACTCTATATCGATCAACCGCATTGTTTGGAATAACTCTATTAGAACACCATGAATTGTTCTTTCTTTAAATTAACCGTTAATAATTCTAAAGCTATTTGGTTATTTTTTATAAACATAATACAGTACTGTGCCGGAATTCCACTTTCCTTTCCACCAATACTTGTATACATATTGTAAACTAGCTAGACCCTGCGGTGCTACCCGCGGTTATCGTCATACCACGATTAACGCCGCGGGACAAAGTCAGTCTAAAAAAGTAGCCTAAGTTACTCCCTGGATCATCAGCTACCTGCCAGTGAAAGTCCCGTCAAAATCGGTCCAGAGGTTCCAGAGGTTACCCGGAACAAACAGACAGACAGACGGACAGACATACAGACAATTTTTTTTTTAACTACATTTTTGATATATGTACCGTGTATACATAGTAATACATACATATGCATTTAGTAAAAAGTGGTTATTTTAATATTACAAACAGACACTCCAATTTTATTTATTTGTACAGATGTATAGATATTATGATTTTAATTTTCATCCTATTGAGGATAATTAAATCTTTCATAATGAAATTTGCACTCTTTTAAGCTTTAGGAGTGTAAATATAATGCTTATTGAAGGAGATCGATAAAAGTAATCAATAAGGTTCATATTTATCTCGCAATGCGGTTTCAACTTAACCGCCCGTCACAGGTAAGTCAGGTAACACGCACGTATCCACCCGATCCGTGCGTCATACGGATGTGGGTTGTACTCCATGCATCTGTAAAACCAGTTCTGAGAGAAGCAGCTTTTTGTCTTGTATCGTGACCATTTGTTTGCCATCGCGGTTCGCCATTAGCTGCCTGTTAGATTATATGATAGACGGATGGGTGGGGTTCGTATAACCTTGTAAATTCGGAGAATAAAGTACGAGTTAAAAGGGAGAAGGATTGTAGATTTAGACTTAATGAGTTGTTTGATGTGTTTCGATAAAAACATTTTTGAATGAGTTTTATTTACTTATATATTTATTTTATTATACATATTACAATGAGTAAATTGTTAACAAGTTTATATCGTGTACTGTCTATCTTTGTACATGAATATTTGGTAATGGAAAATAATAAATATTGGAAGGTGATTTAGCCTGCGGCTTCGTTCGCAATAAGGCAGAATTTAATTTGTTTATGATTTTTTACATACAGTTATTATGTAATTTCTTGCATCATGTTTAACATAATAAGTTTTATTAGCCTTAGAACTAATATTTTTTTGTTTATATCTCGATAAGGTGAACTCAATCTATCTCTATTATAAATACTATTACTGTGGTCTACCTCTCGATCCAATAGAGAAATCTCCTTTTACGTTCTGCTTTACGAATTTGGGGTTTTAGATCTATCATAATTTAGGTCTACAAAAGGAGTGTACTGAACTATTTAGTACTTTTTAGAATCAGTGCGTTTTTTAATAAAAATATTCATACCTTACACATATGTACAAAGTATCAAATAAAAAATGTTAAGTAGATATGTTAATCTATACAAATAAATAAAATTGGAGTGTCTGTTTGTAATATTAAAATAACCGCTTTTTACTAAATGCATATGTATGTACACACAGTACATATACCAAAAATGAAGCTAAAAAAATTTTGTCTGTCTGTCTGTCTGTCTGTCTGTTTGTTCCGGGTAATCTCTGGAACGGCTGGACGGATTTTGACGGGACTTTCACTGGCAGGTAGCTGATGATCCGGGGAGTAACTTAGGCTACTTTTTTTAGACTAAGTGTGTCCCGCGGCGTTACTCGCGGTACAACAATGACCGCGGGTAACACCTCGGGGTTCAGCTAGTAAATACTATAACTTACTTCCGCACTTAAGATTAATGATAGCTTTTAAGTTTTGCAACTATTCATTCATCTGATCGAGTACACGATTACGTACATACACATCTTACTGCATTCGCCATGGGAACATTAATAGCAAATATATCAAGTCGAATACTATTATTTAGAGTAATGTTCACATGTTCTATATAAGATTTCTCCCACGAGCTCCTATTACGAGTGCCACAAACGAACATCAATCTCCGGAACAATGGACTTCATCGCTTATCTTAGGGTTACCATGGTACGCAAAATCTAAAACTTGCAGAGAAGATTGCGCTGTCAAGCCCTTCCGTGAAACAAACATCCCTTTATTATCAGCAATTATAAACACTGCAAACGCCGTTTGTTGCAACTTCTAAGTCGTCTGGTTTTTAGTTTTCATATTATCGTCAAAATGAAGGTATTGATTAATTGTCTCCCGATTAAGTTCAATATAAGACGTAAATATCATAACATAAAGTTAATGCATTTATCGCATGAACTAGTTAAAACTGTTTTCTCACAGCATCATTAACCCTTAAACGTCCACTATTGAACATATACCTATCCTTAGAAAGCACGTTTACTATAGGCCTACTATACCACACCTGTCAGCCGGGTTGGTAAAGAGTTTATTTCAAGTTTTTTTTTCTTTGCGTCATATATTCGTGTGTATACCCAAGAGTAATCTCTTATCGTACGTACGTAAGAATATGGGGTGTCACTACCTCTACTAATGTAGAGGTAGTGACACCCCATATTCTTTATCCGTCTCCACAGTTCCACACGAACAGTTTCATGTAAAATGAAAGAATTATAGTACTCTAATAGGATAATCTAGAAAGTCCAAGAATAATTTTGATGTGAAACATCTATAGGCGAGGGGTAAACCTGATTTTTGGCGTGGCGAGAATTGCTGTGGCGACGCTTCGTCACTTTACTATTGTGTATTGTAATTTTTTGATGTGAAACATCACTATGGGCGCAGGTAAACCTCTTTCATTAAATAAATTTAAAAAAATTACATTTTTGTATTTAATTTAAATGAATAGAATTGTAATAAACAGTCATTTCATTTAATACAAAACAATTTCGATGTTTTACATCTGCCAAGCGTATCGTGACTGCTTACGTTTTTTTATTTAGATCATCATCAGGCTCTGAATCATGTAAGGTTATGTCCCATCAACTACGTTTTTGTGATAACCCTAACGATTGATACTAAGCGTCGCGAATTTTTCAAACCAAATCTACACCACGTGTGAAATGCCGCTAAGAATCGCTGATGCGTATGACTTTCGATTTTTGTTGTGAAAGCTTTGTGCTGTATCGGTAACGTATGTGTTATTTGAATAACAAGGGCGCATATTATTAGCGGTAGGAACTATTGTTTTGTGTTGATTAAAACGTAAAACATTGGCGCCTGGCGGTTTTCGCTTTGCTCGACGATTACGTAATCCCTTTAAACTGTAAGTCGTGTATTATTTTGCTGCAAGACAAATGTTACTATATAATCGATCGGATCGGAGTCTAAATAAAAAAATAAAAATAAAAGAAGAATACAAACTTCGGTTTATTGTTCTACGATACATACTTCACTGCCTTTTGATATTTTTACATTGAAATAACATGGTCCGGGTCCTCCCCAAATCAGGGCATCTGAGACCGGCCATCGGTGTTGTTTTTAGTGGAATCATCACACACCTGTCTCCTCAGTCCAGGAGGAGCCGTAGATCCGAAGGGATTTACCACCTTGTCGACAATAAAAAAAAGGTATTTGTAGTTGCAATGTTTTTATAGTACTGTAACGTTTATATAGGTAGTTCAAACTTTTTTCGACATTTGTTTTACACTTACATTTACTTAAGTATTCATGAAATATTCTGGTTGCATAAAAAAAGCAAATGTACATTCGAATACGTTTTTTTAAATGCCACTTAAAAGAAATAAAAATATTTTATTGCTAGAACCTTGTTTTATCATGACTTTTGTTTTTAGATATGAGGTTCTGATGTCATCTTTTTTACAGAACGTCTGCTGAGGTATCTCATTAATTTATTTTATAACTACTTCGTGTTCGCAGAATGCATTTTAGTATTTTGTAAAATAAATGCCAAATGGGAGGTTTTATGAAAACCAGTTGTGGACCGAAGTCAGTTGCCTAAAAAAAATAATTATGATTTTCTGTTTTATAGATTTAAATGACCTAGAGAGAAAAATACTTTTCTTTGTAGGTACGTATGTCTATACATATCTTTATTTGTAAGGTATTTTTCCATTAGATAATGATCTCCGGTGTTGAGTATTTAACGGTAATGAAATACATAAGCAAAGTCATACATATGCTAACTAAACATTTTGTACTAATATTTGAATATAGGTCTTTTGTTTTGTGGTGTCACGAATTGCGTTGCGTGTAACGGAACTGTGCGAAACTGTCTATGGAAGACGTCACAATGTGTGAAAACTTTGATGCCATGTTTGCTCGTGAGATACTGGTTTATAGAATGATGACACTTCAATATATTTAAGTACGTAAGTTTACGTAAGTCTTACAATATCAAAAACTTTTTCCGTAAAACCATGGGATTATGAACAATCTTACTTTTATCACAATTTCTATTTTTAAATTTAAATAAAAATCTTTAAAACAATGCAAACAAACAAATATATGGACAGGTATCATTTATTTTCAAAGTCCCGTATTTAGGGCTTTTATTTTCTTCCTTCGTAACCGTATTTTGGTCGTAGAGGTTTTTATTGAGAGGGAATTTGTTTTGTTTTATTTTAACAAAAATATTAAATATCTTGCTATTAATCTACACACCGGGTTCTACTATCCTACATGTCTAGTACAGAAGTAAATCTGTAAAGTTGAAATCGTTTTGTAGATATAAGGAAATGACATCGAGAATCGGATATTGTAGTGATCAATTTGTTTGAAACTTCCCTGTTCTTCAATTTGTCAGAACTTGTATACCGTACCTTTTAGATAGGATGGACTGGGTATTTCTATATTTCTTTCTTGAGCTACTTTTTGTGGTACCAAGATGAGATGATCGAATATTTACTTTCATTATAAAAGCTTCTAATTGAAATTTATAACAGAACAAATATGAGGAAGAGAGAAAGTTTATATATATATTTATATTAAAAGGAGTATTCAAAGAAAGTAAAACTTAACATCTAATGTCAGTTAAACTTCTAAAGTACCCTAGAAAAGAATAAGTAAAAACTGGCGAGTATTAAACTCATATATGTCTCGGTAACCATAGACGTACTGAAAACGTTGGAAGAGACTACTCTTGAGACAACTGTCTTTTTTACGCGAGTAGTATTGTACGAGTATTCCTGCATTGAATAGGGTCCGCTGAGTCCACTTTAGACAAATTATTCTGTCAAAGAGGTATTTAAGCTATTAGGAGCGAGTCCATTCAAATCCTGTTTTGCTTTATACAGGATAGACAATAATAGGCATAGCAAGGTTATAAATCTCCGTGACATGTTTCTTTTCATACAGGTCTTCAGTATTTTTTTATTATTTGTTTGCTCAAGCATTGTCATGAGATGATTAAGGACATGATAAAGATTACAATTCGACTGTCGTTCTGAAAATTAGACAATCATATCACATCAACAGGCACTGGACATACACCTCTCCTTAAAAAAGTCATTTTGGTCTTCTATCTATACCACGCTCACCAGACGCGCTGATATATAGTATGTATTTAGGGAGGAGTGATAAAGTTTTCAGACTTGTATGGATAAAATTTTGAGCCATTACACCAACAATTGGCACAAGAATAGAGGGGCACTTCACGTTCACTCTGTTAAAGAATCTTTACTTAATGTTGGAGAGACATGAAAGCCGTTCCAAAACAAATATACAAAAAGCTCTTTCCTTTCCTTAATTTTGTGTACCATTATCAAATCTTGAGAATTTTAAATTCATGTTTAACATTCATAGTGTTATCTATACTAATATATAAAGCTGAAGAGTTTGTTTGTTTGAACGCTTTAATCTCAGTAACTACTGGTCCAATTTGAATTTTTTTTTGTGTTAGATAAAACATTTATCGAGAAAGGCTATAAACCATCACGCTAAGACCTACAGGAGCGGAGCACCAATGAAAAATGTTACAAAAACGGGGGAAAATTAACACGCTACGGGCAATAAGAGACGCAAACGAGGTTGCGTGGGTTGGCTAGTACTGCATCAAATTCCAAGGCTAATGGACTTTATTACGTGATAGCGATCTTTCATAAAAAGCTTTTAGATTCATGATAAACAATAAAATGAGAGATGATTATAAATGAATCTTGTCAAATGCGGTCATCACTTTTCATTCGGCAATTTCTCACATCTTATAAAATCTCGTCCGCTATAAAGAAATATTGCATAAATATGTAGTTTCTTTGACCTTTTTACTCAATATTTTCACTTTTATTTATTCACCTGTCATTTAAGTTAAGTGATATGGTTAGTTATTTATTTATTAGCGTGGTTAAGACGCTGAACGCGCCGTTTAACTTTATTCCTTATTTGTATTCTGTGGTCAGTTTAGTCTTCTATTCATATAAATCTGAATGTTAGACTAACATTCAGATTTATATGAATAGAAGATTTTCCTGTTATATCTGCGAAGAAAATTTACATAAAAGTCACTTTCATAAGGAAAGTATACAACAAGAATACTTGCATTTTGCTCTTTGTTACGCTTTGACGCGAAAACTACTTAACCAATCATCATGAAACTTTGTACACATATTCTTGGAAGTATTAGAAGTAACGTATTTTTGATTAAATGCGAGCGAAGCCACTGGTAAAAGCAAGTCTATTTATAAATACGTTCCGTCTCCGTTTTATGGTTTCGGTTTTTAATATAGATTGGTACGTAAAGTATAATACAAACCGTTTAAGCAAGTATACTTAGGTAAGAGTGTGAGAATATATATACCTATTATGTAATTATAGGCATTATAATAACTAGAGATGAAATATGCCCTTTAAAAATGGTTGTACCTAAATCTGCATAATTAAACAACTGTTAATAGTCCAAACTTATTCAACATTTTTAAATTCTTCCAAAAACATTCAAAATAAATTTTAAAACTTATTTTCATGTCAATGATGATATTTAAACTAAAAGTAAAGAGATAGATATCGTACAATATGCTTCGGAGTTCAAGGGCTGATGTGGCAACCTTATTTCGTATTACAACTTGCATCTAAAAAGGTATTATTAAACGTCATTTATGTACAATGTTGCATACTATAATCATTGGTTAGGTTCATACGAAATTATTGTTTCGATCCGTCCCCGTCGTGCCTTCAATACTTATCATCGTGTCATTTTGAAAACACTCATATGTGCATATACATTCTTCGAAAATGTTATTTAATAGTGTATCAATTTGCTGCATATGAAGATTCGATTATTGAATGTACAAGTAAAATTTTGAGAATAATAAAACCGACTTCAAGGTTTGACTCGATTTCTTTTGGATGCCATCATCAGATCTTAGTGTCGTTATCATGGTACCACCGTTGGAATATCTCCTTGCCATTCAAAAAGGAGTCATTAAAATCGGTTCATAAACGATGAAGTTATCCGCAAACACTTAAAAACGTATACGGTCGAATTGAGAAACCTCCTCCTTTTTTGAAGTCGGTTAAAAATAACGAACTGCTAATCTCACTAGACACCTCTAATGAAGAAAATCACAATATGTAGCGTTTTCCTTCAACTATTTAAAAAGAGATAGATGTTGGTGAGATGTTCTTGATGAGAAAAACATTTGACTTATCTATTAAAAAAAAAAATAAGTCCGATTATTAGTTAAGGCGCTATGATATATACATACACTTAAAAACATTGTTATATTTATTAGATCGATTTTTAAAGACAACTCTCGCACTAGGAATATTCATTCCTGTGTCGCGTCGCGGGGGACTTTACAAACATACATGGAACACGAACAACAAGGGACAGGTTGTTTTTACTAAACTCCTTTATGGTATGAATTTTAGTAAAGTGTATATATGATGTTCTCCTAGCCGATTACGGCCACGGCGGCCAGTCTCAACAGAGACCAACCAACTACGCAGGAGATATTATAGTGCACAAGTGTGTGCGCAAACACAGGTGCACTCTCTGTTCCCTCACTCTCATAATCCGATGGGACGGTTAACCGACACGATCGGGGAGAGATCAGGCGCAGGACCGACAGCTTTACGTGCTCTCCGAGGCACGGGGATTCAGACCCCAACTTCCAAACTCCGAGCTGTTATTAAGTATTTATAGAATTAGAAAAACTCAATAACACCTTTGGCCCGACCCGGGATTCGAACCCGAGACCTCATGATCAGCAGTCGCATACGTCAACCGCTAGACCAACGAGGAAGTGTATATATAGCATGATGACATATTAACAACAACACCAGTAACAACATTAACAGACTTTAATAGTCCACTGCTGGGCCATAGGCTTTTCCTAAGAAAGGAAGTATGACATAATCTATACAAATAAATAAAATTGGAGTGTCTGTTTGTAATATTAAAATAACTGCTTTTTACTAAATGCATATGTATGTATACACGGTCCATATACCAAAAATGTAGTTAAAAAAATTTTTGTCTGTCTGTCTGTCTGTTTGTTCGGGTAATCTCCGGAACGGCTGGACGGATTTTGACGGGACTTTCACTGACAGGTAGCTGATGATCCAGGGAGTATCTTAGGCTACTTTTTTTAGACTAACTTTGCCCCGCGGCGTTACTCGCGGTACAACAATAACCGCATGTAACACCGCGGGGTTCAGCTAGTAGAACATAATACCTGTGTATACTACTTAAAATAGTCGATGTTTTTAACATGCTTCAAATTTCCATGGTTAATTGTTGTCATTTACATAATATGTATTTATTATAGCGGATATCGACTAAAACCTAGACTCCTTCCGCATTTTTCAACGAGATTTATAAAAATACAAAAAATGATATAAATTCATTAAATTAGCTATCTTAATTTAATGTGTCATTTATTTATTCCCACGACCTAAATGCCAAGAATAACATACATAGTATTCAAATAAACGAATTCATAAGTAACCTACCTACTTGATATGTTTGCTATGCAATTTTCTTCTAATATTTTCACATAAAGCAAAAGAAATCAGTCATTCAGCCTATGTTATTCGTCAAGTCACAGTTGCTCTATTCTCGTGTCAATAGATGGTGCGATGCCACCAATCTGATTCCCTCACGGCTGGCAACTTTATCGCTTCCGCCTCGGCAAACTGCAAACGCAATGTAATAGCAGCTTTATCTGAAACAAAAGGGCCGACTGTACAGCCATGAAGTGCCGTGTTTTGGTACGTTTACCCTCTTTTATAAGACGTGATACTAGGAACGTTATGTTTGAATGGTCCTTGGTGTTTCGATAACAATATCCATATTTATTTAAGGCCTATGTCGGTGAAGTCTCTTTTGGAATCTGTAATAGATACTTATCTATGTGTTGCCATGTTCTTAGAAATCAATTGTTGTTTATGGCTTGTACCTACATGACGTTTATTCTTTCTTTGTTTGTTTCAGGTTAGTATCTTCGAATATTTTAGAAACTGGTTACTATTAAAAGAGCGGTTTTGCGGTATGGGTGAGTTGTTAAGTTTTTGTATCTACATACCAATTATCTTATTTGATTTATTTATTAGTAGGTCATGTTGTGTTCTGATTTTAAGCGTTTAATTCCGAATTGCAAATTTACTTTAGGATTTTTGTAATGAAAGCGGTAACACGAGTGAGCAAGGCAGAGGTTAAGAGGCCCATGCCCTATAAGTGGGGCATTCAGAGTAGTTGTTAAAATCTGGACATGTTTAACAGCTCTGTGTGCTATTAAGAATATATACAAATAAAAATCAAGGTTTATGGATACCTGATGGAGTTGTGTTGCAATAAAATTGCAATATACCTAATTACTATCGTAGTTGTCTGCTCGAATAGACACCATACCTGCTAAGATATGCGATCACCTATTTCGTCCAATGGTTTTATGCAATGCATATAATACACTCTCTTATGCATTCTCGGCGTGAAGTTAAGTGAACAAATTGTTTGCCATTTGAATACTCGATCGCCGTTGTTTGTGCTGAGTAACTGATGTTTCGTATAATCAAGGTCCTTTACCTTTTAAAGTCGTATCGTAAATAATAAGTAAAAAAATATGCAAAAAAAGCCGTAACAAATATTTCCTTCTTAAAATAAACATATTTGAACAATTTGTGAATAATTCATATTATATTTGTTTATTTAAAAATGTGTTTGCCTTCAAACACATTTGTAACGAATGCCACTGAGTTATTAAAAATAAGTGTTTCATAAATTTTAAAAGCACTTAAACGGCTGTCGTAAAACATGCTAAATAAATCAGTATTATCCCGCATCAGAACAAATATGTCGTTCAAATCAAGCTCGACGTTAGCTTGCGTCACATATTTGTCTTGTATAACATAATCTTGTCCAACTGGCAGTCGACGCACGCGGCACCTAACATGCATGGCATGCACGCATCGAATACCATCGCGAACATTGGACCTTGTGTTTACAAAGATCATTTAATATTATATTCTACTTTGCACCCGACTATGATGAAGGAAATGAGAAGGGTAATATTTTTGACAGTCTATGCCTCTATGTGTTTGTTGCGCCGAAACTACTGAATTGTTTTAATGAATGAGGTGTCAATACATTTGAAATAATGACCCGGGTATATATTAAAGATATTTAATCAAAAGTTTTACGTAGTCGAGGTATAATTTTGCTTATTAACGTGTACATATAATACAGCAAGGTAGTAAGAGCAACGCTGATTCCAGCACGAACGGGCCGGGTCGACCGGGGCGGTACTACCCTCGCACAGAAGATCAACGTAAAATGACAGCGTTCATGCTGTCGTGTTTCGTTGGTGAGTGGCGGAGGCCCAATAATGCAGATGCATCACTAGCCCACCATGGTGTGGGTGGGTCACCATGCTGCATTGTTGCATTGTCTGAATTCTTAGTATGGTGACCACCACTCTTGGATTCTGCTTATGCTTTCCATCAGGCGGAGTAGTCATTTTGGCGGGGCCAAATATATATACTATATAAAAAAAATACATGTTATAAACCGTTCTTTAACTGTTTCTTTTTTTATGGTTGTTTTGTTAAAGTAAGGACCTACTTTTGAGTTTAGAGTTTCTGTGGCGAATTAAGTTTACAAATATTTCTTAAGGACCCATAACGTTCAGATTCGAGCTATTTACTTATCACAGATTTTTTGGGTTCAGTAAACTGACTTTTCTGCACTAATCATAAAGTAGTGATGAATTAAATATCAAACTGGGTAATACGACCATATAAAAAATAAAACAAAGGTTACATGAGACTTTCAAGTGCTTCACAACCTAGGAGCTAAATCGTGGCATATAAATCAGCTACTAATATCCTTGATCTCTAATGCTGAACTAGTAACACCTCACGACTTCGAGCGCATCTGGCCAAATGTTATTGTTAGAGCCTCTGTGATATAACGTAGTATTTTCAACGGTATTCAGATCCACTCTTGTGATGCTGATTTCTATATATTTATAAAGTACAGCTATTATTTTTAATGGCGATCTGAAGATATGTACTGTTATGCTATAAAAGTGTACATATTAAAGATACAGAAGAATGTTCATGATAAATGATGACATATAAATGCAGATACTCCTACCACTTTTTCACCGTATTATTGACCCATATCATCCCCTCTCGAGTATCTACTTCTTAAAGATTTTGTACTTGTACGAATATCTAAACTTTGTATTTATAAGCAGTTTAGATGAAATCATACAAAAGTGGCGATCCAACGTCACGGTGCCTGACTGTTGCTCGGGTCACTGCCCCTGAACTCGTCTGCATTTCCTCTATTTACTGGTTTACTGGTGTACTAACCTCATGCTCGGGTTTATTTAGGGCGTGAATTCAATGAAGATGCATTTTGAAGGCAATGACATAAAGCATATTTCTTGCTGATTAATCTGTATTACCGACTTCAAAGGAGGAGGTTCTCAATTCGGCTGTATTTTTTTTATGTTTGTTACCTATATCTTTCGACTAGGTGAACCGGTTTTTTTTATTTGAATGCTAGTGGTACCGCGGTGGTTCCATTTCTATTTGGTCCAGTTCTTAAAGTGGTTTCTTTTAGTTAAAATTTAGTATTATTTTCGTAGTGAAACTTCTCATTTGAAACCATCATTGTACATAATTTGTGGAACATTTTTTTTTTTTTGACCCTGACAAAATAACTCTATTCTGCCTGACGGAACGTATAAGCAGTATCCAAGAGTGGTGGTCACCATAGTACGAATGCAGATAATGCAACAATGCAGCATGGTGACCCGTACCATGGCGGGCTAGTGATTCTTCTGCATCATTGGGCCTCCGGTCTTGCACTCACCCACGAAACACGACCGCATGATCGCTGTCATTATACATGGATTTTCTGTGCGAGGGTAGTACCGCCTCGGTCTAGCCGGCCCGTTCGTGCTGAAATCAGCGTGGCTCTACTACCTTGATTATTTGATATTTGACATTATTTGATTTGTAACATTTGAAACACTTTGGCGAACTATACTTTCAACAAATCAAGTGTTATCTTAACTAACTCTTGCGTGTAATAAATGTTCGTGTGCAAAATAACCCATCTGCATGTAGTGAAACCTGGGCGCGCGCGACCTTTGACACTAAACCCAAGATGGCCGCTAAGCTGTCAAACTAAATGCTTTTACTTTCCGTATCTGTTTAAGAATCATATTTACTCTTTGGTTCTCGCTTTTGTATGGATATTCATTATGTCGCAGATTCACAGATACAGTCTCGGTAATGATTGGGCACTCAATGGTTTAAACTAAATTGAATGGCGTTAACAAAAATGGGCATGTAACGGTGCAAAGGTCAATATTGAAGTAGTAAATATTTCTATTGATAAATTATTTAATTATAATCTGTGTAGACAGGAACAGTTAGAAGCGGTACTAGATCTATTATGGATATCGGAAACTATTTGTAACCTGTATGATGATTTGTAGCTCTCATGGTTTCCATAACGTCGACAAATTACTTGGTTTATGGTGTTGGATTTTGTAATGTAATCCATTTATCACGTTTTCAAAAGGAGCAATAGAAATTGAACCTTCTTTGCACATTGGTGAACATATCACAGATATCACACTTGTGATATGTTCACCAACGTGTTATAAAAAAAAAATAGCTATTACTATTGTAGATGTTTAGTTTACATCTAATGTTATCCTTTTACGCTTTAAAGTAAGGTAGTAATAAATGAAAATGTCGTTTGTTTGTTTCGGTATAATATAAAGTTTTTAATAATAATTTTGCGTGCAGATTTCCTCTTCCCTTCGAGACATTGGTAAAAGCTATTGCCCTAATATATCCATAATAAAGTTCAACGCAACAAGAGTAGAATTACAAAGTTACATTGGCAATGGTTATTATTCAAAGTAAATAATTTTGTTTCAGTAGTGTAATATTAGAATTGTTCGGTACAGACCATCTATTCCTTCAAATATCCATGTTATCAATTACAGGTCATACTCAGGTGGACCATCTAGTTCCCAACAACTTTAAAGTACAAAACACTGTACTTGTTAATTTTTTTAGCAATACGATCATCATGGTCCATGACTGGCAAAGAAATAATGTTAAGAGCGGTGATGTAACTTTAACACATAATTAAATTATACATATTCCAATGCAACAAGCATTCACGTCCGCCCATTGCCATTTATAGAAAACATCCTTGTTTTACTCCACCAATCATTGATTATCCTACTAATATTATAAATGCGAAAGTTTGTAAGGATGGATGGATGTTTGGATGGATGTTTGTTACTCTTTCACGCAAAAACTACTGAACGGATTTGGATGAAACTTTACAGTAATATAGCTTATATATCAGAATAACACATAGGCTACTATTTGCCGCGATAACCGACATATACGCGGGCGGAGCCGCGGGCAACAACTAGTATTTCATATATTTCAAACATTAGAATTTCATAATTGCATAAAGTTTTCTAAGCAATAGTGTCAAATTCAACGGATATGTTACATGATTGTTTGCAGATAGAATAAACACTTTCGTGCAATCTCTGCTAGCAAGAACTAGGACCCGCTTTCTACTGTACACATACGTAAATTGTTTGTTATATGTTGTAGGGGGAAAAGTTTAATGATTGATTTGATAAAGTATGATTATAGCTTTTATAAGCTGTACGTATATGGATGTATTTCGAAATGTTTGACCTTGTTTAAAATATTTATATTTCTATGATCTGTGGTGAATGCGAATGGGTTGATGTCAAATTACACTTCGAAACAAAAACAAATTCTTAGCAGTAGAGTCTAAAATAATCAGCAGTAGTCTTAAATCTGAGGTTAAGCAGTAAAGTAATTACATACATTACATACAAGACTGAAATACGATTATAGTATTCATAGAAAATATTAACTTCAATAAATAACCTTCCGCATTTCACGACCTTAGACTCGGCATTTGCCATCAACGGCTCCAACTCATGAAAGCAGCTCATTATCTAGCAACAAGTATACGCACAAGCTACTTGTTAGGTATAAGGCCCTCATTTGACGCCTGTCTCGGGCCATTGTAAATCAACCAATGAGGCCTAATTGGCTTTGCTTTCTACCTTCCCTTAATTGTGTGATGATAACACGAAGGTTGTATATAACTCCTACTTTTATCTCACAACGACTACTTGATAAGGACATGTGAGATAAAACTGATAGATAAAATAAGTTGAACCATGAACTTCGGTTGCCTATCGTAACTTATTTACATACGGTTGATCTGAAAGAGAACTATTTAAAACATCTTACATTTATTTTTAAATGCAGCTGCTTACATGTAAGTTCAATATTTTTCTAAACATATACTGTGATATTATTTGTTTATAACTTAATTATTAATCAATAAGCATACAAGCTACCACTGTTATTAAAGTCTTATATATTTTGCTTCTCTAATAATTGTCTTCCAAAACTAACATAAGTACAGTTTGTTGTTGTTTTAACATAGATATTTTCTAAAACTACGATCAACTATGTTATATAGGTGGTGGTGGTGGTATAACAAAACAATGGTGGAAGGTAAATCTTGAGTATTTTGTATTATCCTACTTAAATCCATTGACACCACAACTGTATTTGTTTAGTCACGTTTATAAATGACTTCAGAATTGTATGGTAATATTGTGAAATTGTAATAATCAATATAGTTAACATGTTGTGTTTCAAAATAGCACCAAATACTGCATTGAACTTACGTACTAAAATCTATAGAATTATGGACATTGTCAAATATTTAAGGGCTTATTATTAATATTAAGATTAGTGTAACAATACATTATATATTGCGAGGCTTATACATTGTAAATAGCGGTATTGTAGTTAGTCTAAATAGTTTTCGTGTGCGATAAATTTTATTATTAGTGCCGCAACAAAATATAAAGCATGCGACACTATAAATTAATTTTGGATATTTGTCTTAATTGAATATCTCTTTTGTAAATGTTAACTTTGAGTAGTCCTCGACAAAGTTGCTAGTACGTTTTTAACTTGTTGTACGTACTATATAAACTAGATAAGATATTTAATTAGTATTTTACAAATAAGACTTAACTTTGATAACAATAGATCATTATTATCATATCAGCCGTAAGAAATCCACTGCTGAACGTAAACCTCCCCTATTGATTTCCATTTCTACCGGTCGGTTATGGCCTGCATCCGAGTCCCTGCGATCTTAACTAGGTCGTCCGTCCACCTTGTGGGAAGCCTTCCTATGCTGCGTTTGCCGTCACGTGGTCTCCACTCAAGAACTCTGCCCCATCGGCCATCGGTTCTCCGAGCTATGTGCCCTGCCTACTGCCACTTCAACTTGCTGACTCGCTCTGCTATGTCGGTAACTTTAGTTCGTTTACGGATCTCCTCATTACTGATAGATCGTTTTATGTTAATTCTTTAGTGGCCACAACAATAACAGAACGTCCAATAGAATCAGGTACTTAATTCCAGATATCCGAAGAAATTCGTGGATGACCTCATTGTCATGCTCGGTACTTTCAGGGGTATAATGAATGATGTATAAGATCGTCAGTGTATAAGTTGTATGATAAGTTCAAGATAAATCCATACCTTGTTGTTAATGGTTGTTTTCGGTAAAATAAATAAATAGCATATTTAAAAATACTTATTTTTATTCAGTACGTTTAAAATTGAAAAACGCTTACTAAGTTATTTTCTTTAATCATATAATATATTTCCTTATAATCCTCCTCTGGATAATCTAGAGCCATATCCATGGATTTCAAGACAGGATTAGAAGCACTTCATTTACTTACTGACTTTAAACCCATTTCTGAACGTGTCTTGTTGTTAAGACACTATTGTGTTACGAAATACTACGGTACATTGTGACTTGCCCTTTTCGCAGTAAAAAAGTATGAATTAATCCCATATTTCAGTGTAACATTTGATAATTATACATTCCTATGACAATCGCTTATTGTTTAAACAATTGATTGAGTTCTCAGATTATCATATTTGATTTTTTTATGTTTATCTTTAATTTTTTGTATAGATTCGAATCAAATCGAAAAATTAAAATAGGTTTATTAAAACCTATTTTAATTTTCTGTTACTTTTTAATTAAGGTTATATACATAGGTTTCTATATTAAGTATATGTGTAATGTCTAAAATAGATATTTATAATTTTTTAATATTATGCGAATCTCAGCGCAATTTATTATTAACGCTAGACTTCGAATACTACCACCGTTCTCACTCATTACTTTATATTTTTATTTTATTTTAGTTACCTCGAGCAAAACATACAAAAGGCAAAGCAAAGGCACAAAAAACAAAGTTACGTTCTTGCCGCCTTGTTAAACTTCGTGTTCTGTAAAGCAAATCTTGCTCAAGGCAAATAGTTCGGGAAATTACGGCAATGTTTACTTTAAAATGTACCACATACCATGTTTGTTACACTCTTGTTTTTGACATAAATGCCAATATCTATAACATCTTACTAATTGGCTTTTCACAAGTTTATACTATATAATTCAGAGAAGTTGATCTAAAGACTCGGACTCGTAAGTTTAACTTTCAAGTTTAATCTATAGTGTCATACACTCCTGGGTGAGAAGTACTGGTAGAAATATCGCATAATTTGAATTATACATCTCGCTTCGCCCACTTGCCAGCAGTTTACCATATTGCTTGACATTTGTACTGATTGCATAAATCATCTTCTCTACTTAACATAAAGGCAGACCAAGTAGAAATGGTTGATTAAATAAACAAAATAAATTTTTAGCCCCACAAATATATTTGTTTTGCCTTTACCTTGTTAACTCGATACTATTTACAGTAGTACCGAGTCCACTTTTATATCGATGAAACTATTAGTTTTCTACATTCATATGTCTTAAATTGCCCTTATTATCATAATAATTTTAGTGTGGTCAAAGTAATTGAAGCCACGTTAGTATTGACACCCCACCTACATACCATTATCAGTTTCAAAACCTTTTCCAAACGCTATTTGGAGTTAGTACAATGAGTTTTCTTTTTCCTTTTCTTTTGTCGTTTATACCAGGGTAACATTTTGTTCCTAAACTTTTCAGTCACTGGTGCTACTACCGTGTCACCGTTGTCACCGTAACTTCTATAGTATAGAAGTTACGGTGACAACGTTGACTGTACACTTTATAGTAAAGACTTTTTTTTTTTTTTTTTTTTTTTTTTTTTTTTTTTTTTTTTTTTTTTTTTTACGTGTGGAAACCCCCTCGGGCCGTCACCCCGCCGGGGTTTGCGGCGGGGCGGTGTGTCGGAATCGAACCGACTAAAACCACACGGTGTGCCACTCTGCGCCTGAGAGAGGGAGAGATCCGGGAACTGCTGCAGTAAGACCTCCGGACCCCTCCCGGCGCCAGCCCGCACAGAAGCGGGCACCCTCCTCCAACACCTCTCCATTTAGGCGACGTACGGCACACGCGTAACGTCGCCCCCTCGCGGGTGACCACTAAAGCGGATGGAGGGGAAAACCCGTCCCCACCATCCGCGGCCACACTCAGGGCGGCATGAGGCGCTGGTATGCGCGCCTCCGCCGCCCGGTTCGCCGGCGACGGATCGGGTCCGAGTGGATATCATCCTCCCGGGCCTTCTCCGCCGCCTCCTTCCGCGAAATTACGTCTTCGCAGAAGGCTGCGACCGCGGTAAAACTGCTGTCGCTACCGGCCATGGAACCTATGACGGCCGGTAGCGAGAGATCTCCGCCGATGACTGCAGTGAGGGCCCGGCGCTGCGATGCCCAAGCGGGGCAAACCGCCAGCGTATGCTGGGCCGAGTCCTCACTGCAGTCGCAGTGGTGGCAGGCGGGACTCAGTTCCCTCCTGGCGACCGAGTGCAGGTACTTTCCGAAGCATCCGTGCCCGGAAAGAACCTGCGTCAGTCGGAAGGAAAGGGTCCCGTGCTGCCGCCCTGCCCACTCGAGGATGACCGGCTGGAGAGCCTCCACGGCGGCAAAGCCAGCGCGTGGAGTCTCCAGCCGGAACGACCAGCGAGCCATCGTGGCTCGACGGGCGGCTTCACGCCACTCGCGTACCTCTTCGGGCGGAGGGCGAATGCCTCTCTCCGCCCGGAATTCAGCCACCCGTCGATAAACTTCGGCGAGCACTTCCGCCTCCAAATCCCACGGAGGTGTTCCGGCCAAGGCGCACGCCGCCTCGGTGGACACCGTGCGGTATCCGCGTATGGCTCTGACCGCCAATACCCTCTGAGGCCGCCAGAGGCGGGCCTTATTGAGGGCAGTCAGAGCCGCCACCCACACCGGTGCCCCATACAGCGCCATCGACCGGACCACCCCCGTGTAGAGGAGTCGCGTTGCGACGCTGGCTCCACCCAAGTTGGGCAAAAGTCGCCCAAGGGCAGAGGCAGCGTCGACCAGCCTGGGACCAAGCTGTCGGAAGTGCTCGTCGAAGAGCCACCTACCGTCGAGGATCAGGCCCAGATATCTCATCTGGGCCCGAACCGGTACGAGGACCGAGTTGACCACTATGGAGGCGCCGGGGGGTGGCCCACGACGGGGCCCATGGAACAGTAGGGCCTCCGTCTTGTCCAGGGCCACCCGTAAGCCCAGCGCCTCGATGCGCCCGACCACCAGAGAAACACCAATGGTGGCCAGGCGCGCCGCCTCCTGGAAGTTCACCCCCCGGGCTGTGACAAGCGTGTCATCGGCGTAACAAATTACGCCCAGCCCGGGGGGGAGACGACCTCGTAGGACCCAGTCGTATCCCACGTTCCACAGGAGTGGTCCAAGGACAGACCCCTGCGGAACGCCGCACGACATGGGTCGCCGTCTCAAGGCGCCATCTCGATCCTCGTACACGACGGTACGCTCCTGCAAATAGTCTGCCACCAGCCGCCTCAGGTACTCTGGCACTCCGTGGTATTGGAGTGCTTCCCCGATGCAGCTGAATGGCAGACTATTAAAGGCGTTGGCGATGTCCAAAGACACCGCCAACACCACGCCGCCACAGCTCACTGCCTCTTCGGTCACGGCCCTAAGGCGCATCACGGCATCGACCGTCGAACGCCCCTCTCGGAATCCGAATTGGGCGTCCGACAGGTCGGGCCCCACCTCGCGGAGTTGCCGGACGATGCGGGCAGAGAGTATCCTCTCAAAAAGTTTACCCGCCTCGTCCAGCAACACGATGGGCCTATAGGCCGCGACCGAATCGGCAGGCCGTCCCGGCTTCCTCAATAGGACCAGCTTCCCGCCTTTCCAGCACTCAGGAAAGCGTCCGGACGCCAGGCTAGCGTCCAACACTTCCCTGAGGCGGTCCGACATATGGTCGAGGGCTCGGGCCAGAACTCGGGCTGGAACCCCGTCCGGCCCGGGGGCGGTGTTCTTGGAACGAATCCGCAGAACAGCCGCCCCAACCTCCGATTCCCTAACGGGCGGCACGTCTTCCTCTCGACCCCCGTCGTCTCCGACCGCATAGGCCATCGACGGGGGTGTGTGCTCCGCCCGCTGCGGGAAAAGTCCCTCGACCACTTCCTGCAGGAAGCTGGGCTGGAGAGTCTCGGTAAGGGGGGGGCCCGCCGTGCGGAGCTTCTGTCGCACCGCACGATATGGGCGACCCCAGGGGTCACGGTCGAGACTCTCCAACATCTCCTTTCTCTTCTCCTCCTTGGCGCGGCAAATGGCCAGCTTCAGAGTTTTCCGCGCCTCGCGGTACTCCTCGTGAAGCTGGTCCCCGCCACCGTCTCCACGGTGTCGTCGCCTGCTTCGGGTGTTGGACCTCCGGGCACGAGTACACGCCGCACGGAGGTCCGCCAACTCCCGGGACCACCAGTAGACCTCCTTCCGAGGAGGCCGACGAGTCCGGATGCGGGGCATGGCCGTATCACAGATCTGCGTAAGCGCATCGCGAAAACGGCCAGCCCCCACGTCCACGCCGACCTCCCCGGTCGGGGCCTGCGGAGACAGCCACGAATGAACGATGGCCGCCTCCTCCAGCAGGTCCCTGTCGAGCTTGGCGACAGCCCACCGCGGAAAGTGGGACATTTGCCGCGCCACGTGACCCCTACTGGGGCCCTGGGACCGGGAGAGCTCGAATCGGATGTACAAATGATCCGAGAGCGTCTCGACCTCTTCCAGGACACACCAGTTCCTTACTCGTGCGGCGACAGCAGGGGTAGCGAACGAAAGGTCCACTATCGACCCCCCCTGCTGTCGCACGCACGTGTTGGTGGCGCCTCTGTTCAGCAAACAGAGGCCCACCGAAGCCGCCCACTCCTCTACGGCTTCGCCCTTGGCGTCCGTCCTGGGGGACCCCCACGCAATGGACTTTGCGTTGAAGTCCCCCAGCACGAGGACGTGCCCAGACGCTAAACGCCGCATCGAGGTCTCCAAGCTGTTAAGGAAGACCTCGAAGTCGCTCAAACTCCGGTTGGGGGAGAAGTAAACACCGTAAACGGTGATCCCCCCCCACTCGGCGGCAACATATCCAGAGCCCTTGTCTCTAAGCGACAAGGGCGGGGAATGAGCCGCCCCGGAGCCGACGACTGCCACGGAGCCGTCCCAGTCACCCATCCAGTTTGGACGGGGAGGAACGTAATAGGGCTCCGCGACTACGGCAACACCGATCGACCACTGCGCCATGCTTTGCAGGAAGAGATCCTGCGCCGCGGCGCAGTGGTTGAGGTTCGTCTGGACAAGGAGGTTGGAGACGTGGTCCATTACTGAACCGTCTCTACAACCTCCTCCATGGGCGACGATGTAGACGCACTAATGACTTCGGAGGTAGCCTGGGTCGCCAGGCTAGCCCCCGAAGTCTGCCGAGAAGCTCGGGAAGGCTTGCAGCCCCCCTGCCCCATCTGGTGATTGGCGGGCTTGTTGCCCGCCGCACACATAGGGCAGTGAGGGGCGGCAGAACATTCTGCCGCCTTGTGCCCCGGTCGACCGCAGCGGAAACAGAGACCGCTGCAGTCGAAACAGTTTTCGCACTTGGCGCGTGTGTGCCCCGATGCCAGGCATTTGTAGCATCTCATCGGCCTCGCCGCCAGGATTGTGATCCTGGCGCTGACGAAGCCGACGAGAAGCCTGCCGGCGTCACCCAATGTTTTGGCCGACGCCACGGGACAGCTAACCCACACTGCGCCAAGTCCTCCCGGACCGGGGCGGATGGTGCCAATCTTGATGTTGTCCGCGTTGCACTTCGTCCTTTCTTGGACTGCAACGCGGACATCATCGACAGTGACGGAATCGTCCAGGCCCGAGATGCGCAGTTCTGCACACTTCGTGGGCCTGGCGATCCTGACACCATCCGTCTCTGCGAAAACTCCCCTGAGCTTCTCGGCGAAGGAGTCCGCCGTCTTTGCGCCATCGGCCCCAGGGAACTCGAGGACTCGAGCTCCCGTTTGGGCGAGGCGCAAGCGGACTCCTGCCGTCGCGAAATCGCCGGCGAGACAGTCTCGGGCCGTCTTGAAGACGGCCGCGTAGGACAGCCCGCCGGCAGTCGCCTCTGGTGACACCGTGACCACCACAGCCGCGGTCTTAGGCGGCTGCAACTTCCGCGGCTTCTTTGGGGTGGCCCCTGCCACCGGTGACGACTGCGGGCCAGAGGCCGCCTTTTGGGCAGCCTTCTTGGCCCGCTTCTTGGCCTTCTTCGACTGTCGGCCCCCCCCGACTACCTGCCAACCCTCGTTAGAGGGGGCAGATGTGGAGGAGCCAGGCAGAGGCAGAGGTGTTGGAGTGGGGAGCGGAGGAAACTCCGCTCCTGCCCTCGCCGCCGTCTTGGGCCCCGTCTTCTTCGGCGTAGGCGTAGCCGTCTTGGCTGGGGCCCTTGTCATCCGCTGCGTTAGTCGAGCAGCGGCAGGGCCCGGCGCCGATGTCGCCGCCGCGTACGACACGCGACCCCCCACCACGGGGAGCGGGGTCGGTGCCGACGCGACCTTCGGCCTCGGCGCCGCCAGAGGTGGCCGAAGAATAGGGGCGGGAGGCAGCCTCGCCTCCAGGCCGGCCAGACGACCGTCCACCAGATTCCCCACCGAGGTGAGGATCTGCTGCAGCATCTGCTGCAGGACGGCGTCTGGTACCCCGGGGATGGTAGGGGCCGGCTGGGACGTAGACGGGGCCGGCTGGAAGGCAGACGGGGCCGGCCGGGACGCAGACGGGGCCGGCCGGGAGGCAGACGGGACCGGCCGGGACGCAGACGGGGCCGGCCGGGATGCAGACGGGGCCGGCCGGGACGCAGACGGGGCCGGCTGGGACGTATTCGGGACCGACTGGGACGCAGATGGGACAGGGACCCTACGCTCAGGAAGCTCCGCCCGAAATTGGGCGAACTGAGCGATCAGGTCCGCCACCTGCTCCGTCAGTCGGTCATTGGCCGCCTGTAGGCGTGCCACGTCTCCAGCCAGGGTCTCCACGACCCCGGCTACGGCGGAAGAGGAGTCCTTGAGGGCCCTCACGAAAGGGCCCTTCAGGTTCACGGATTTGGTGGCCACCTTGTGGATGATGGCCACCGCCGCTTCCGCTCTCTCCTGCAGGGAGCACGGTGTTTGGGGCACTGCGTCCCCATCTACCGGCTCACCTAACTTAAGCAGGAGATCTGCAATCTCCTCCTCCGCCTGTAATTCGCCGTCAGCCCTGGCTCGCCTATAAGACTCCGCTTTACAAAAGACGGAGCCCGACGGGGCCGAAACCGGGGTCCGCGATCGCCCCCTATGACTGCTAGCCACCTTAGGAGGCAACATCGCCTGGGCGAGGTCACTCTCGCAGTCATTGGGGCGTCCGCGCTTTCGACCGTCTGCCTCCGTGTCCATTGGCTCCAGTGCGTCCGTCCTAGCACCGGAACCAGCACCCCCGACATTCATGGCGGACTTGGAACGCAAGCGTTCTGATGTTCTTCGGCTCCCAGCAGTCAGAACGACTTCTGGGAGCCCGACCGGGATAGGTGTTTCAGCCGCAGCGACATCCTCTGCAGACGAGTGGACGTCCGCCTTTCGGAATTGGCCTCTGCTGTTCCGCGTCGGCCTTTTCCGCTCCGTGTCAAAATTGTGAAAATGAGTTATGTTTTTCGCGACCTCCGCGTTGTTTTCGGTGCCGGATTTGACGCTCGGCAACGGGCGTGTGTGACATTGAATGCCCCCCCCATAATACGATTGGGGGCTGCCGGAGCCGACTGGCTCCGGAAGGGATTCCCCAGACGCGTCGCGTCTAGGACCCTCCTGGGTAGGTATATTCCTATTTTGTTCCATGTCATGAGTTTTATTTAGTTTAGTGTCCTTCGACAGGACGCCCTTGGCACTGGATTCCCTCCAGCGATTCAGCTCATTGCCAGGCGTCAGAGCGTGAGCTTGGGGTATTTTTATAGAGGTTTACGTCCTCGCGACTTCGAAGAGCCACCGGTCCTGTCCGTTCAGGATTACGGCTGGGCCGGACGGGGTCTGCACCAGACCTGATCCGTCCGCCCCCTGTCCCTCTCGGAACTACTGGCACTCTAATACGCCCTCTGCTAGAGCAGAGGGACGTTTAGAGTGCCCCACGCGGCAGTCTTTACAGACTCCGTCTCGTATCCCATTTAGTCTGGGGTCTCCTTCTGGGCCTATCCGGCATGAGTGGCTCTACCGGCATAGCCCCAGAAATCATCGACCCACGCAAGCCCCACCACGACGACAACGTAGGGATACATTGGGGGGTTTATAGTAAAGACTAGCTGAACCCCGCGGTGTTACCCGCGGTTATTGTTGTACCGCGGGTATATAGCGGGTAATAAGTAATAATTATTTATCTAATAATAATATACAAATCTATACTCTATACAAATAAATAAAATTGGAGTGTCTGTTTGTAATATTAAAATAACCGCTTTTTAATAAATGCATATGTATGTATACACGATACATATACCAAAAATGTAGTTTAAAAAATTTTTGTCTGTCTGTCTGTCTGTCTGTTTGTTTCGGGTAATCTCTGGAACGGCTGGACGGATTTTGACGGGACTTTCACTGGCAGGTAGCTGATGATCCGGGGAGTAACTTAGGCTACTTTTTTAGACTAACTTTGTCCCGCGGCGTTACTCGCGGTACAACATTAACCGCGGGTAGCACCGCGGGGTTCAGCTAGTTTGTATATAAAGATTAAGAATGTAGCTCGATAACATACAAAGAACATTTTCCCTTCATCATGTTACTACATACTTGGTGAAAATATAACTTAGAAGCATCTTAGATAAAAGTTTTGTTTTCATTGAGAGAACCTTTAAACTATGCTGTTAGTGGGGACAGAGACACGTTTTTC
Organism: Spilosoma lubricipeda; assembly: GCA_905220595.1. Classification (NCBI taxonomy): domain Eukaryota; kingdom Metazoa; phylum Arthropoda; class Insecta; order Lepidoptera; family Erebidae; genus Spilosoma; species Spilosoma lubricipeda. Next base: position 6,977,487 of record HG992285.1, on the reverse strand, counting down.
CCATCTCTAAAGATTATTATAAACTAATCGATAAACTGAAAACCCCTTTTAGATGTGGCGATGCGTATAACTGGCATGTAAAAGGAAGAATTTCAAAACCATGGGTGGTCTTATAACTTAGATAGATACATTAACCAGAAACTTTGAAATATTCTAATGCGTTTAATGAAATTAAATGTTGTGTAATATCCGTTATCCAAAAAGTAAAAAGTCACGCAACATAAACATTAGGAATGCAATCATGTCGTCAGAGATTTGAGTGATAACCATCATCAGTTTTGCAATGTAAGTATTTTGATAAGTATATTATCTGTATATCTAACATTATGTTTACTTTTACTTTCTGATTACAAGATGAATAATCTTTTTTATTTAATTTTACGAAACCATGTTTGCAATTTCATATTTTGCTTAATTACATAAATCATCTTCATTTTGATTTGATATATTATATATTTTTTATCTTGTAGTTCGCCGACGCTTGAAATTGGGATTTATCTAAACCATTCCCAGATCCCCTTGAACATACACAAAAAATTTCATCAAAATCGGTCCAGTCGTTAGAGAGTAGTTCAGTGACATACACACTCACAGAAGAATTATATATATAAAGATTATCGAGTATCTTAAAACATTAAGTACACAATATTCTACTAATCATAACGTAAAGTAAATAATCAAAGCGAACTGAGTCTTCAAGCATTCTTACCTCGTACTAATACGATAAAAAATGTGGAAGATGTAACCTTCGTCGCTACTCGCTATTCGAAAGGATCCACTATTTTAAATATGATTGTTTTAGATGAACACAAGCGATATTTTATACGTACAATAATTGTACATTTACGGTAGAAAGGAGGTAGGCATATATATATTTTATGTAGCCTTTTTATAGAACGGCCAACCCTAGGTCTGATATAAGAAGCGTGTGATTTACGACAAGACAGGCCGCGGGCGACAGAGTTTCCAAGAAGATCTACAGATTACACCGCTCTGTAATACACAATGCATTTAGTCCTACTTGTACCTTTATTTACCTAACACAGCATGAGAACCGTGCTAAAGTCGAAATTTCAAACAGTAATTGGCAATTGTTTGGTTCATTTGAATTCAATTTCGTGATATTTATAGCGTTTAAGTGACCATACACCGGTTCAAAAGTCACTCTGATATCGTTCCCGTAGCTCGTTATTTCAAAATGATTCTAGGACCCTATTGAGGGTACTTTCATGCATTTCAAATGATAACTTTATTAATTGGGTAATTGTATTCAGGGAGCTGTGAAAGTTTTCAATAGCAAAATGAGCAGACAATTCTACATGATCGTATAAATAGGTGTACTTAACACAGTGGAAAAATTAGGTGAAATTCATCTTATTTACGGTGAATGTAATCAAATAAAAAGTTCGTTTTCGTTCACATATAAAGTTCGTCTTAGTTTTTTTTTGCTTAGTTTAATTATGTACATGTTAAAACAAATTGATTATTATTCTACAGGAATACTCTATTTCTTGTTTTGTGCTCACTTCCTTATACAATGTACATTTTGTGAAAGTGTACTTTAATATAGGTTAGACTGTTCAATAGCTTATTGTCACCGTATGCTTGTACAATATTTGCCCTATACTGTTCTACGGCTGCTGGAACGTTGCTTGGTAATTGTTTTTAATGCTTCTGGAAATGGTCAGTCATTGTTTTGACCTGACAGCATACCATTATTGTAAATTTGCAACATATGTCAACATAGAAAGTTAAGACTGCAATTTCCTAGAACGTTTAACAGCATTGATAAGTTTTTACAGACTGCTTTTGTAAGCTTTTGCTTTTAATCACTAGATTTGGTAGTAAAATAGAAACCAACATTTGGTATTATTGTAGTTGTTAAAGTAGTTATATTTCTTAATTTAAGAAACTACGCATATTTCCATCTGTGTAGGTATTTAGTAAAAAAATGCATTAGAAACAGACTTTGTGTAGATTGGTATGTCTTTAATTACAATTTTATTAATTTAATTTTTTAACTCATTGTACAAGTTGTACAAAGGCGGACTTAATGCCATGAGGCATTCTCTGCAACAGGCGCAAAGAAAGAAAAACAGGGAATTACTAAATGACTTCTAAGTTATGCCGACAATATTCTCTTAAGCATTTATCTCTAACAAAATTATATCAATATACCACATTCTGAAGATAGTATATACAATTCTGATAAACAGTGAATGATTCGGATATTATGTTGCGTTAATAATAATGTGTTATATTGTTATCTTACGGTTGCACTCAGCGTTTGAGCCTTCTGTATTTGAGTCGGAAGATATCAATTACCATATTATCGGATATAGCTCACTAATCTCCGTTATTCATGGAACTAAACTGTTTTATGCTATCTTATAATATATTTCTCACGATACGATCGAAATATGCTATTTATATCGATATAACTGCTTTGATTAAATATTTATGATGACTGTTACTGATCCCGTGATGTTTCACGCATCATTTTACGACGGGGTTCATCACGAATAGCGGTAACATTGGTGCATTTGGGTTGAGAATGAATATCATAAAACACCTCCTGAAATCAGGTCTAAATAAAATCTTAGATATAGTATAGAAATGTAGGACGCAAAGGCATCGTAGTTTAAATCGTAATCGTCAAAATAATTTTAACCTTTATGACGCGAAAGAATTCAGAAAAATAATCTTGTGCTGTTTCCTTTGCAATTTGTGTTCACAAGTTAAAAATTATTGGTTGGGATTGTAAACTCCCAATAACCCTTACTAGTAAGGGTTATTGGGAGTTTACAATCTTTTACTAGTAAGGGTTATTAGGAGTTTACCTAGGTATAAAATGAATGCAGTCAAAAGCAAGACTTGCTAGGACTCGTACGGTTCTACCGACAGTAACTAGAATCGCATCAAATTAAGCTCAGTTTCAAGATACACTCCGTATTCGATTTATTTATTTTTTTATACTATAATTATAACACTGTTTTTATATGTTCCAACTTAAAATGCAGTGATATTTTAATGCTCTTTACTAAAACCGGTATAATAACTATTTAATACTTGTATAACAAAGTTCCGTTACGAAGTAAATCACATTAAAGCTTCACGTTCGTATTTGTCTGGTCAGTCCATAGAATATGACAATAATTGTACATAATGTGTAGCTAGGATGAGGTGCATAAATTTTTCATAATAAATTTTTGTATTAGTAATTTTTGTAGTTTGGTATGTACCTCAGGCTTCGAGCTAGTGATGTTTAGTTTGTACCTAGATCTCATGTAACCAAAATTGTACCTTCCTGTGAGAGAAATAAAGTTTTATTATTATTATTACCTACTGTTCTTGTTTCCGTAGTTAAAAGTGTTAGTTGTTGTTAGTTAAAACTTTGTCTCGAATGTCATCAATTTAACGAGACTCTTTAGGATTTTATCAGTAGATGAAATTAGTAGGAAATGCCATAAAATGATAATAAATAGTTTCCCCATGTGCGTTTCTGTCGACTTTACCTTTTTTCAAACACAATGTGTATGATTAACATCTTATGTTATATTTTTTGAATACTTATTTTTAAAGTTAAAAACGCATCTGCGTATAAACTTAACGACCAAGGATTTATGTCAAAAGTCTTTTTATATCTTGATACGTTGAGTACAATGATTTTTTTTCCTTCTACATATAAATGATAAAATATTATATTGCCTTCATCTTTATGCTGACAAAACTTCAAAGCCTAAATCTGTACATTTCATCTTTTTAAATAATTTTATAAGATACAAATTCCACTTCAAATAAACCATCATAATTTTTGTAAAATATAATGCACCTAAATCTGAACTTATCTAACTGAAAGGCTTTTGCTTTAGACTCGGCAGGTGAACATTGCTGACGACAAAGGTGAAACAGAGTATCCCGTGAGCATTGCTCGTTTTATGCCATAAATAATCCTTGTGCTCCCATGCGATGTGCGCAACGCTTGGGCAAGGCATTTAAGTTACAAGCAATAGGCGATATAAGTTTCGGACTTTCCAGCAAACTATGCATTAGTTTTTATTTAGACTCCGAAGTGTTAATATTAACAATATCCGTTTTCATAGTTTTCTTTTCTTGAAGATTTTTAGTTTTCTCTCAATTATACAGATTTCAATAATTCTTTTCACGACAATGGCTTGCTGACTCATTTTAAGTGAGTAGAATCATATATAATTTGTAAAATATGAGTGTTTTTATGAACTCCTCTGTTTACCCCTTCGGTGAAACAGCCGTACTAAAGTGTTTATATGGATGAATTAATTGTATTTTCTTACTATTTTATTATATTTTTTTAGTTTAAAAAGATTCTACAATAGTATTTCACATCAAAGCCAGAAATCCGTCATCGTTCGCAAGGAATATCCTTTTTCCATGTATTTAAGTTTTAAACACACTGTTGCAGTTGGGAAATACTTGTTTCTTTCTCTTACGCCATATATATTTATTTGCATTAAAGCTCCTTCAACTTTAAGAGGCTCAATGGAACCAGTTCTGCTATAAATATTCTATACAGATGACACGGAAAACTTGTGTTCAGTGCAATAGGACAGTTGAAAAATATATGATGACTAGCTGACCCACGCAACCTCGTTTGCGCCTTATATTGCCCGTAGCGTGTAAATTTCCCCCGTTTTTGAAACATTTTTCATTGTTGCTCCGCTCCTATTAGTAGTAGCGTGATGATATATACCCTATAGCCTTCCTCGATAAATGCACTATCCAACACCGAAAGATTTTTTCTAATCGGACCAGCGGTTCCTGAGATTAGCGTGTTCAAACAAACAAACAAAGAAACAAACAAACAAACAAACTCTTCAGCTTTATATATTAGTATAGATTTATAACGCAACGAAAGGCGACGCACCGTACCGGGTGAGGCGCGCGTGAGAAAAGCGCAAAGGCTATTGCACACATACATTGCAAACAAAACGTTTTATAACTCCATAAATTATTCAAATCTTAGTTTTTTTAATTCTGATCTTTAATTATATTTCGTCTCCGAGATGTTTATCGCCACCCACTTGTGACTTGTGTCATAAATAATAAAACTAATGTACGCCCATTCACTGTCAAGCGGTACATTGGAAGAGGTGTGCAGATACCGAGGCAGTTGACGTATATACTACGTTAATAATTATAGCCCTAACGTACGAAGGTTCTCATATAAGTCTTATGGGAAGTTAATAATAAAATATAATCATGAGATTATAGGTCCCTGAAAGGCACTTGAACGTGTAATTTGATTGAAAACTTCCTAGAAGGTAATAGAGATTAAAATCTAGTACAGGAGGTAAGCAAGAGAGATCTTGATAAAGATAATTTAAGATAAATAACATTGATTAAACATCATATCAACAGTGAGAAATGTAAAGGTTTCTATGTACGACTAAGATAAGAAAGAACTAACACACAATGATTTATCCTAGATGGCAATCGACGAACCCTTGTACTTTGGCTATATAGACAGGATAAATATGCAGAATTTATTAAAAACACATCTGTACAAATAAATAAAATTGGAGTGTCTGTGTGTAACATTAAAAATAATAGCTTTTTACTAAAGGCATATGTATATATACACGGCATAAATAAATGTATATATATACACGGTACATACTTATACCAAAAATGTAGTTAAGAAAACTTTTGTCTGCCTGTTCGTTAGTCTGTCTGTTTGTTCCGGGTAATCTCTGGAACGGCTGAACCGATTTTGACGGGACTTTCACTGATAGGTGGCTAATGATATGAGGAGTAACTCTACAAGGTAGTAGAGCCATGCTGATTTCAGCACGAACGGGCCGGCTCGACCGGGGCAGTACTACCCTCGCACAGAAAATCAACGTAAAATGACAGCGATCATGCTGATGCGAAAGCATCACTAGCCCGCCATGGTGTGGGTCACCATGCTGTATTGTTGCATTGTCTGCGTTCGCAGTATGGTGACCATCACTCTTGGATTCTGCTTATGCTTTCCATCAGGCAGAGTAGAGTCATTATGGCAGGGTCAAAATTAAAAAAAAAAAGAAAAAAAAAGCTACTTTTTTTAGACTAGCTTCGCCCCGCGGCATTTCTCGCGGTACAGCAATAACCGCGGGTAACACCGCGGGGTTCAGCTAGTATTATAGCTGTGCGTCGCGATGAACTGCAAAACTGTCTTACTAATTCTCATATTTTTTAACGTGTGTTTTGCTGGTGAGCCTATTATAGCATAGTTAACATCACGATTACACCAATAGGAGCCGAGCATTGAAAGCGTGATTGAAAAGAGATGCAGATTAAGAAGCGTACACTAAAAGGGACTTTCCGAAAACCCTCTGGGAATTAAGTCCCCAGTTATGGTACAATATTTTTGAGTAATAAGTCAGTCGTTAAAGCAATAAACAAACGTTGTATTTTTCTTTTTACAAGCTTTTTATTAACTTGCAATGTATGTTCGGGTGGAATCTTGCGCCTCAATTTTGAAGCAGATATCTTCAACCAAAATTTTGCAAGCATATGTATACAGCGTGACAATACAATATTATAATGACACGGAGCTGATCTGATGCTGGAACTGGCAGGTTGCAATAGGAACTCTGTAAAGAAACGCTGTATTCTAGTATCTTTAAAAGGTTAAGTAACTCCTAAATTATCTGTTCTACAAATCTAATGCCAAATAACTAAATGTTCCCAGAATAAGTTCACTATTCTTGGCCAACACTAAATTTGAACTCATGACCTTTCCATCGTAAATCCACGCCCTATCATTGCAAGTACCGTTCTGTCGTTTGAATGTAAATATCTTAAAGACATTTAAAGTGATATCGTTTGATATGCACGATTGTGAATTATTGCCTTATAGTTTAAATACTTTAATCTCTATCTTATTGATATTTGAACGAACAAAGGGACAGTTGACAACGACGTGACGTCATAGTTAAATTTTGCGTCATGTATTTTCTATCATTTTTACTAAATAAACGTAGAAAGTCAAACAGACAAACACACATAGAGAGAAGGAGAGAGATACAATAAAATTTTCATATACTAAAAAACAACTGAGCAGAAATGCAATATATACATATAGATATTTAGCATTGCTTAATGTCCAAAGCAAACTTAAACTTAGAGTTCTGGTAAACGAACTCACGCTGAATTATGGCATGTTGCCAGTACATACTAGTCTCGAATAGTTCTTGGCAATGAGAAGTATGCATATATGAATAAAACAAAGTCCTGACTAATTTGTTTGAATATCAATGTTAAGGTCTGAAAGTTTATGAGACTACAAATACCATGTTTGTTTTACAGTAAGTATTGTATTATGTAAGTTTGTGTATTCGTCTATGCATTATAATGATGAATTAAATATTGTTTTGTGTATAAAATATAATGTTTAATCTAATCATCCTTCACCTTTGCGATTTTGTGCATCTGGTAGGTTCTTCACTAGTGACTAATGCCTTCACCAACTTCAAAAAAGGAGGAGGTTAAAAATTGCCTGTATTTTTTATTTATTTTTATGTTTGTTACTTCGGAACTTTCGCTTGGGTGAACCGAGTTTGATGATTCTTTTTTCATTTGAAAACATTTAAGTCCCATAGTCGGTTCTTTCTTGTTAAAATTTGTGATTATTTAATAACTTATCTCCAGTTTCCATAGGATAGGTCAGTGAGAACGCACTGAATTTGTCTTAATAAGGATATTTGTTCTTTTCTTGACAACTAAAACTTATCATTAAAGAAAAGTAAGAACAAATCTGTGGAGTGAACTGTCACCTTCGGTAGTCCTGTACCAATGCTATCTTTAAACTTTCGAGAAGACAGCGTACTCCTTTTTAAAGGTCGGCAACTCACTTGTAACGCCTCGGGTGTCCATGGGCAGTAGTAATCGTCCGTCTGCTCGTTTGCTCCCTATCCCATAAAAAAAACCAGCATCTTAATAAAAGTATTGAAAAAGCATAAAAAATATAGATTATCTCCAGTTTTAACTAGAGATGTTCTAAATCCACTTCGTGCAATCTAAAATGCAGGAAGTAGTAAACAAATGTAAAAAAAAATTAGAGATATAAGTACTTTGGACCCAAATAACATTTTATACTTTTCTATACATTGAAACGTTTGAAATAAATAAGTAATTAAACTTAGAATCGTAATTTTAAGCACCGATAAAAGTTTTACGTAAAACTTTGTACTGAAGAATTATGATCTTGTAATAGTTCTCGTAACGTTTATTGCCGTTTTATAGCCAATCACATGGCATTAAAGTACTATTGCTGTGTTTGTACAGGAATGCGTGCAGGCTTACGTTATCTTCGAAATTATTAAACTTTCACCGACCAACAATCTGTTTCATATAAACACTTATCGTATGGTAACATTAGGTTTAGTTATATTAGAATAGAATAAACTTTATTGTATACCAGTTAATAGACTTAAGATATAAGAAAATATAAATTAAAAGACCATGTACAAATGGCGGGCTATCAAATCAAAGGATATTCAAAGGGCTTTCCTATAACTCTTTAATAGTAGTATTAATATAATAACTTAATTTTATCCAAATATTTAGTAAAAGTATTTGCAATGATCCAAATAAGAAGAATGAAACACATATCACATGTAATAGGTAGATAGACTGCCTCGATGGTCTCGCGGTTGGCGTGTGCGACTGCTGATCGTGAGGTCTCGGGCTCGATTCCCGGGTCGGACCAAATGTTTGTATGATCTACAAATATTTGTTTCGGAGTTTGGGTGTTTTCAATGTATAATATGTATGTATTTACAAAAAAAAGTATATATGTAAGTATTTGTATCAGTTGTCTAGTACCCATAACACAAGCTCTGCTTAGCTTGGGACAAGATGGCGTTGTGTGATAGATGTCCGAAATATTCATTATTATATTATTATAAGTGAATAAAGAAACGGGACATTGATTGACTAGTTTCTTTTTTTATTTCATTTACAGTTCTGTTCTACTTCAGAATATCTATACAGAAAGCGTTAATTGCTTACATACATAGTTTTACAAATTTGTCGAACTGTCTCTAGGCTACGCAAATATTTGTCGAATCTTGATATTTTCAGTTTGTTTTATTTTTTAGGAAACGCAGTCTATTAGTCCTTCTTCCTCGTCAAAGATTGGCTAAAATTAGATATGTCACACTAAAAAATTATGTTATCTAAATGTATACATAAAGAAATAACATTTAGGGAATCGTTTTACTAAAATAAGAAAACTTAGTTTTTTTTTTGTTTGGATAAGTGACGCAACAACAGAATTAACACCATTTGGAAAGGTTTACCACTTTTGAGCGACATTCTGTCCCTTTTTATGCGTCAGAGTAATCTAAAAATATGACATGATGGACGATATCTTAACTAATAGCAATCATCCGCATACCGTTACTTATTTATTATCAATTTCGATAAAACAATATCAATTTTATTTCTGAAGTACCGGAATGAGGAGCGAATCTAGTTTATTCTCATTATAACTGTATTGACCGAGGTGTCTGATTTTAAATAAGCTCAATAGAAACTCGACCACAATAATATAAGCAATCGTAAGAATTGACTTTGTTATTTATATAATGCTAAGTTTGTTTTACGAAGTAACGATAGGTATGTTTAAACGGTCGTTTATTTTAACACTAGCCAGCGGTTTCACCAGAAGGATTTGTTGCTTTAGATTCGGATATTGTTCAATTTTCATTTTTTTTTCGTTTATCCCCATTGTTTTTCTAAAACAAAAGTATCCAAATTTACTCCTAACAGTAGTCGCTCCAAATATTAGCCAGAACAAACAGACAGACCGACATTAATTATAAAAAAAATTTTTGGGGTAAGTACCATATATACTTACACTTCAAGCAAGTATCATGTACAAAGGCGAGCTTATCCCAAAATGGAGTTTTGGTGGTTGTTGTAAAGTAGCTAGGCGATTATAATATGGAACGAATCCTGTCTGTATTGTGACCCATCGCAGTTATAATGTAAGTAATTTATAGGTAATAGAAAGCTTAACTTGCGCGCCTAACGAGTTTTAGTAATCTCATGGGTATAAAATCGGGATGATACTAAACGTCGGTAAATTTTTGATGGTTATGACCAGAAACAAGATGACGTATTTCTCCTACATAATTTACAGTAATGTGACATGTGTGTTACAAAATAGATTTTTTGTCAGTCACTCTGCCTGATAGAAAGCATAAGTAGAATCCAAGAGTGGTGGTCACCATACTCATTGGGAATGCAGACAAGTCAACAATGCAGCGTGGTGACACACACCATGGCGGCTTAGTGATGCTTAAAAACATGATGAAACAATTTATTGTAATAGGTTCTTATGTTTCGGCGACCTTTGGGGGATGGGGAAAGGGATGTGGGGAGGGGTTGGGGTATGGGCCTCAGGTAACGGTGAAGCATAGCGCAAGCGCTGTTTCACACCGGTTTTCTGTGAGGCCGTGGTATCACACCGCTTGAACCGGCCCATTCATGCCGAAGCGTGGCTCTCCCACAAAGATGTCTATGTCTAGCTGTGGCCCTCGTGCGGCTATCTTCTCTAGTCTATCCTCTCTATTCTATTCCGGGTATTCTAGTCTTTTCGACTTGTTGTAGTTTTAGGTTTTAAGTTAAGTACTGTAGCTTTTTAAGCATAGCAAAAAAATTAGACTCTTGTAGGCAATTACTTTGGATTTCGGATATTCCGATTGTCTTTTGCCAACATACCACACTCAAGTTTTTACATCTGGAATTACAGAACAATAATTATATTGATGTAGGTATGTATATTATATATTGACGTTAATAGCCACACCAAATAAAAAAATCCTGACATTGTAATAGTTCTTGAGAGTTTGTAACTGGTTCAATTCCAATAAATGTTTGTAGGTGATTACACCTTTCGTTCGTGATGTAACACGTGCCATTGCTGTAATTTCGCGTGTAAATTCGACACAATCTACTTTTAAGCCGATGTTTTGGCGATAGTTTGAGGTGTTAACAAGGTTATGGGTTTTATATTATATTTTTAAGTTGTAAAATATACAGTTTCCTAGGCTCCCCCACCGTACTCTACGACTGAGATAGGAAACTCTTAAAAATGAAATGTATTAATACTGTGATGATCAGAGTGCTGATAAATATACTTATTCATTAATAGTATATAATGTCACCTAATTTACATCGAGAACGGATTAAAATTAATATGCTCTTCATAGCAGTATTTATCCTACATGGGAACCGAACCCTATGGAACTATCTCCTACCAACAGGCCCTTTGGGGCACATTACTTCAAATACACTAGTATACAAACACAATAGTATAACAAATGACATTTGTAAAGTTGAAGGAACATCAAATGATTCAAATTTAAATATCACCGCGTGTTGAAAGCCTAGTACCGTAACATGGGTATATTACTGTCTATACATAATACTGGTTCGTGACGTAAGTTAGATCATTCTTATATTCGCATGTACACAGTCGACACACTCTAGTTTAAAGCGCTATGTATTGTGTTTTGATTTACTGCATAATAGTCATGTTAGCCTTATTCAAACTCGATCGGTCCGTGAGTAACAAATATTCGTCGTTCTCGAAAATTACTCGCTCGTGACGTGACACTATATCTTGTTTGCGGTCCTAAATAAATTTGTCATCTCTTTCAACTTAAGCAATATTTAAGGAGATAGAAATGTTTAGAGCTGGAATGTTAATAAACTTATTATTTCTTGGACATAACTATTTCCATTTACTGTTCAGATAAAAAGACTAAATAAATAAAAAATCATAAACCTGACTGTATGAAAGCTATCAACAACAAAAACATTAAAAAAAACATACAAGATACGCTCTAAAAACAGTGACAGTCAACAACTGCAATAAAGGAATAATTTCTATGCTAATTTCGTTAACTTACTGATAAAAACTGAAACAATATTATTTTGGGTTAGCGCGTGTAAACAAATAGGTACTCGTCGCTTTTATTAGCATTAGAGTTCAATGCGTTCATGATAAACTTAAAAAAAAAATGTTGTAGTAAAACTGTGTCCTATAATTGTTTTACCTTAGATTTCTCTAAGACACACAGTCGCTAATCAACAGTTAGCCTGATCAAAAATGTGAAAATTAATACCGCGTTTTTATTTCTGTTTATGCAAAAAGATATGTGGCAGATGTATATTTAAAAAAATAATTTAATGTATCTTTTTGTTATCATAAATATGCATATGTAAGGTATTATTCAGAAAAGTTTCTTCATAAACTAATCAGATAGTCTCTGGAATTGTGGTAATAATGTCATTTAATTACAATTTACCAGGTTCGTACAGTCGCAAAAAGGCAATAGCGTTTCAATAAGCTGGTTACCATAAGCGTTCGTTTATTCCGTAATAGGAATAAACATTACATACATTAGTCATGGTGATATATGCCGCGTAAGAATCGTTTCGCTTTCGGAATCACGAGTTTTGCTCTCGAAACGACGGTTAAGGGGAATTATGTTTAAACCAACACACTTTGCTACTTGTTAAGTAGAGCGGAAATATGTAAACAAATACATGCAAATCTAGAAGAGCATAGTAATGGTTAAATCGAAAAATACTCGTACTTCTAAGAATATTACCGACTCGATTCAAATCAGTATGCAAAGTCCACACATCTTGTTTGTACCTTTCATTTTATCAATAAATAAATCACAACTGGGCAACTATACAAACAGACCGCAAAACTTTTTTACACACACGTATATTATAGTAAAGGTTATGCCATGCGATATATTGTGACGCGTTAATCTGTTTGACACAGCCCCGAGTTGTGTTGAGAATTTGTACACAAAACTCAATAATAAATTAAAACGGCCTAGGACTCTATACTGATATCTCAAATTCGTTTTTAAAGCTAAATAATAAAGTCGAAACTGGAATGAAAAGAGCACAGCAGATGCATCGTCGATATGCTCTTGCAGTGTTCCGTTAGCTGCTCACCTGCGCCCGCGCTTCTCTAGTTATGCTAATGGCTGAACGCGGCGCGCTCTCAGTAATAAGTACTATACTGCGAACCATAGAAATAAGTTCACTGGAAGATTTAATAGTCGTATTTCCTTGTACGTGGATGCGTAGCCGCAATATTTTATACCTAAAACAGATTTTGCATACCCAAAAGACATCATCTAATGTCATTATGCAGTCATACGTATTCAAACAAGATCTTTTATGTTAGGAATCTGCTCAGAACTTTATATCATGACCGTTCTCGTGATAACAGTCAGAATTTATAGTAGATTGGTGTGTAAAATCGTTTTTATTGAAACCTATTATAGGATAACTTGGCTTATTCAGTAATGTTTCTTATCTAGCATATATGTTAAATATAACGGTGGGAAATGTTCTGTGAAACGAACCGTGGGTGGACGAGAAACTTTAAAGGAAATCGATTCCGCGGTTCGTGTTTAAGTCGAATTCTCGACATAGGGGTTAAGTGTTTGCGAATAAGATGTTCTCTCCTTGCATTTAAGTCTCGGTACTCGGTAAGACCACTTTATTCACGTGTGACGTGCATACGAATACGTGAATCACGATAGGCAATTAAATTGTGCAACTCAAATGTAATGTTACATTAAGATGGTTCAAGCTCTTCATCTAATGATATTGCACGCCATTTTTATAATGTTTCATGTCTGACTGACCGTGTATATGATGTCTGACTGATGGTTTGTTTATTTTTTAACGCATTTTCCTTAGCAAGTAAAGAAAGAAAGAAAAAAAGATTTATTAGTCACACATAATATACACGAAAAAGAGAAAGATAAGACGTTTAACTTAGAATAAATAACAACCAAATAATATACAAAACAAACAAATTAAAACCACTGAAATGTCTAGCTGTGTGACCAATACAATAAACAATTTGAAAAGCTCTAGTTTTGGATAGCCCATTAGCCCAATAGCGGCTACTACTACTACTAAAGGCTATATAATACGCTATGGCCAATAGGAGTCGAGTACTTATCAATGTAAAAAGTTGCAATCATCATCATCAGCTTACTGCCGTCCACTGCTGGACATAGGCCTCTCCAATTGCACGCCACTTGGTTCAATCCTCGGCTTCTTGCATCCAGCTCCTGCCAGCCGCTTTGCGCAAATCATCACTGCACCTGGCCTGTGGACGTCCTACATTACGTTCACGGAGACGCGTTCTCCACTCAAGAACCCGTTTACCCTAACAATTATCGGTTCTACAGCAAATATCGCCAGCCGTCTCCCACTTCAGCTTGCTAATCCTGTGGGCTATGTCGATGACCCGGGTTCTCTGTCGGATTACCTCGTTTCTGACACGATCCCTTCGAGAAACGCTGAGCATAAACCTCTTCATAGCACGCTAAGCGACTTTGAACTTGTGGACCAGCCGTACCGTAAATGTGAGTAAGAAAGGTCAAAATTTGACCAAGTTACGCTAGTTACATAGTAAAAATATAATTATTACTAATGCCAGTAATTGTCAGGTAATATGAACATAATAGTAAGTTAATTGCGAATAGGTTTAATTTTCCATTTCATCTTTCAACATCCAATTGCGTTTCTAATCAATGCTTACATTTAACAGTAGACTTCATTAAGTCTCACAAAGCTTGCTATTGTGTGACTAACAGAAGCTGTTGCCGCAAGCTTGAAATGTCTTAATGTACTTAGATTACTTTGTCGTTCATATCGAGTACATCGCGGCATAAAATCGATCACTGCTACATCCATCCATTGGTGACGCAACTTCACACTGCGATTTTTGATGTTAAGAGGCACAGAACTAATATATCTGCTACAAATGGTACTATTATTATCAATCACTTTGACTGAAGATGTTACATTTGACAGAATCTGCGTAATAGTCGTTGTTGCTGGTTCGTTTTGCTTACTTACTTTTGATAACATTCCACTTAATTTAACAGTGTGAAGAAGTATGTGATATTATAATAATATAATTGGAATAATATGTAAAATCATTAAAGATTAATAAGTATCAAACTCTCGTGTGTCTTGACATTCATGTTCAAGTTCGACCATATTTTGTCAACTTTTTCTTTGCTTTTTAGAAATACTTTGGATGGAAACCTACGGCCCTACAGTCACGATTGTCATCCTCTATTGTAGTTTCTGTCACCCATTTCTCACTTTCCATTTGGAGCTTTCGTTCGTAATTCGATTAGCGGTGTTACTTTTCGTGAATTGGTACCGTTGGGATGCTACCTCACGAGTTTTGGGCAAATTTGTCCGTTCGTGCATGCATTTGATAATAGAGAGAATAATTGAAGAGATTGGTGATCCGTAAGTTTCCCAAAAAAGTGTTTTTCATAATGAATTGACACGCTTTGTAATTTACGTGACTATTTGCCATGACGTTAGATCTTGTCGTGAAAACAAGTTTAATTTAATGTTTGATTTTTTGTTTTTAATTATGTTCTAAAAATAGAATTTGATATTGGAACGATATCTTATAATATAAAATACTATTAACTTTATCAAACTTTAAATGGGGATATCAAGCAGAAGTAGGTATTTTTCTTATGCAAATCATGACTGTCACAATCTAACCGTATAATTGAGAGATGCTGCAATATACATACATACTATGATAATGATAATGATAAATATTTCGGACATCTATCACACAACGCCATTTAGTGCCAAGCTAAGCAGAGCTTGTGTTATGGGTACTAGACAACTGATACAACTACATATATACTTTTTTTTTGTAAATACATACATATTATACATAGAAAACACACTATGTATACCTATATATGTTGTCTCATGTACAATGTACATATAAGTAAAGTAAATTTTACAGTATAAATATTATTTTGCTTAACAAATCAAAACGATTTGTAATATGTTAATTTTTTTACGTTTCATTTAAGTATCTATTAAGATGGCTGATACGATATGGGCGTGTAAACTTTTTATAAAAAACAACTGGACGATTGCGCTACAACTTGCCGTGTATCCCTACGAGTAAATAGTTTTCTGAGAACGTATGCTTATTATCATAAGTATGTATGTCGATTTACAAGTCGTATTAGTTCATGTAGTTAATGTTTTGTACCGGTGATATGTCAAATGCATTAGTCGCGAGGTTTTTCTGCGAAAGTATCTAATATGGGTTATTCATATTTCGATTCGTACTTATGCAAATTACTTTACACATCGAACGTTGATGACGTTTTAAATGTCGACAGTGTACCTATTGCAATTGGAGATTCTCATAGTTCATTTTGAAACCGGTATTAATTTTATTACAGTTTCTGTTTGAAATGTAAGTACTATGCCGCCGCCTTTGAAGTCACTTTGTAATAGTACCTAACAATAGCTAAATCTAATATATAAAATTCTCGTGTCACAGTTTCAGTTGCCAAACTCCTCCGAAACGGCTTGACCGATTCTCATGAAATTTTGTGAGCATATTGAGTAGGTCTGAGAATCGAACAACATCTATTTTTCATCCCCCAAAATGGTAAGGGTCACCCATCCTTAAAAAAAATTATGGCAAAACGACGTTTGCCGGGGCAGCTAGTAAAATATATCTTTTGACTTCAGTATTAATTATTATTTTATGCCACAATTATCAAAAGTCATGTGGAAATGTAGAATAGTTTTATTAGACAAGGGTGACCTAATTACAACTATGTTCACGATACACGGCGGACTCTCAACATCTAATCATTTACTTCCTTGGTTCATGAGCTCGTCATACCCACCGGCAGCCCTTCGGCAATGTCCGACAGGTAGTCGTCAATCATCGTGACTAGTTCGGGATGTCGTGTCGTGAGCGCGGCCCACCCAACAGGCAAACGCGCATGTAACTGTTCCGCTGCTCAGCCCAGCCATGTATAATCTGCATCTCTGTTGCTATAAAGTTTTAATTATCTTGAAATGAATATCATATGAATATGTATTATGAGAACTAGGCGGAAACTTGAATACATTTTGCCGAATAAATTATACCTTCCTTCGCAATAAGTTTACTAAACACATACATATGATAGGTACTTACTTTCTACTTGGATGTGCCTGATGGTTTTTTTTTTTTTTTTTTTTTTAATAATCGTAGTAAGTTCAAATATGTACGTACGTTATGAATTTCTAGTATTTCGTTAAAAACACCTATTTGTCTAAGTATATAAAAGAAATACGACTGCGGAAATAACGAAATAACAAAAAACTACTTGATAGCTCGTAATAAAAGTCATAATATCTATGAAAAACCAGTTTCAGTAATATTTGTATTCGTGAGTATGTATATATTATATTCAAAGAAAAAAGAATACACTAAAAATATTAATTAATTTAAATGTGGTTGTGAATGCGGATTTTGAAACAAGTTTATTTCCTAGCCTCTTTGCCGCAATTGACACGTATGTATATGTATGTGTAGGAAGATAACCAAGATACGTCACCTTTGCAACTGTCTACGTCTCTGTCTACTTTGAACCTTTGGATAATTTCTGGCATAATTAAAACAATATATTATGTATATCACTCATGTAAGTTCTTCATCGTATATTGACATTAACAAAACACCCAACCAAAAAGGAACCACTATTTTGCAGTAGTATTTTTACATCATACATTTTGGCGGCAATCGGGACAGACTGAAACTACTACTTGTTCCACTTTCATTTCTCTCATTCAAAAACTTAAGCAAACAAAAATGACAAACCACAATGATGTTAAAGAAACTATACATATTAGGTGTGTATCGTTTCACTTTAGAAGCGTTTAAATTTAACACTGGGTGTGTCAGAACGGTGTACTGACCTCGTTTTAGCAGGTAAGCACCGATTTGACGGACTTGTTAGTATTAATACATTCATTGTTTTATGATTCCAAGTTCGCGCAATATTGTATGAAACATTTAATTTTTAGCTCTTTGTCATTTTAAATTTAAATAATTTTACTTTAATGTATTATATATTTGTATGGTATATAGAAATAAAAGTAAAATAGTTTGGGTTTTAAACAACTAGGTTTAAACAAGTCTTTTTGCGTTTTATACCCTAGCGTCATTTTAAGATTTTCATTTTTCTTCTAAGCATGATTTGTTCGGAATGTTGTCCTATTTAATTTGAAAGATTTATCGCCTTACAAGTAACTCTACAATGACAAGCTGTTGCTACCTCGGAACAGAATACTATCGACTTCTTTACAGGAAGAAAGGAATAGAGAAATGATACTACAATATGAGTACAACTCACGATATACATAGCATAAAACCTTTTTATGAATCTAGTTTAAATTGAATAACGTCATAGCTCGCTTACATAATTTCATATCAGGAAGTTGAATGGGGTAATGTGCATACCAAACGCCTATCTCTACCAAGGTCACATGCTAAACCAGTTAGTTTATAGTATCCATAGTGCATTGTGTTAATTCATCAAAGTAGCACATTGTTTCCATGATTACTATTCATAAATCGGCGGCATACTTTTTCTGTTTACAAATAATATAGTAAGTAGTACAACAATGCGTTTAGTTTGAAATGTAAATGGTTATATTGTATAGAGTTCATTCGCTTTGTTTGCTAAACTAAACGTGCGTTGATTCATTGAAAAATATTCTTGGCGGGTTTTGAGAAATATTTACATATTATTTACTTGTATTGATGAGCGTAGATGTTGAAATCGACTGTTTACACAAAGGTTTTTTTGTTATTATGGCGTACTTTGGGTGGTCATACGTTGTGGCGTAATAATACTGGGGAAATTAGGTAGTTTCTATTCACTACAACTACATTCATCTTTTTGAATTGATGTAAGTAAATCCAAGTTTGTCTTGTTTGTTTATCAATAAACTTAAGATCGTTTAGTTGTCAAAGATGTTCTTTTCTTTAAACTTCGTTTGGTTGTCCATTTATTTGAAAGAAATACAATAAATTTTATTTCTTCGATAGTACCTATTTATTTACTGGTTATCAAATGCAGTGTCAAATCAACAGGTGAAATCTTGACTGAATACAATTTGTGGGCGCAACACTGAATGACTTTTTTATTATAATATATGATAATTAAATAGAAGATACTAAGATTTTATAAAAGATGATTTATGGACGGGATATTAACTCTAATATACGAGTATGTATAATATATTTTATGGGTGCTATTGACACAATATGTTATAATGTTATATGCTTTCGTCATCTGATCTATCGGTTGGCTTCTTGTACTGATATCTTATAACACGATGCTGTCAAAGTGTCTCTCTTTTGATTTAAATTCCACACAAGTTTCTACAACACAGAATTGCTAATTGGACTATTTCGTTTACCTTTTCAATGTCAACAAAAAAATATTTTTAATTGCCGTCTGTATAAACCGTCACTATCGATTGAAAATGCAAAAAAGGTTAACTCGTCGCTCGCTCGCATCTCCGTATTCAAAGCGATGCGCGCCTCGTGCTGTGCCATTGACCCACTGCAGGTTTTTACGCTCATAACGGTCTGACACACTTTATCCTTTATCGATTATAAAACTAATGATTTCTAACTACACACGTTGTCACTATATTATTTTTCTACCGTTGCATAATGAACATATATGTCTATTTTACATCAAATTGTAGGTAATTACTTTTTGTGTTTTTATATCTCGAGATTGTAATTACTTAACAGGTATTTTGCTAAATCATTGGGTAATTATAGTCAATTAAGAGTTATTAATATCTGACATTAAGAGACTCAGCCAGCATAATGAAGTTATTTACATATCAATATGAAAACGTAGCTAACTTATTATTTATTCTATAACCAGATTTTAAATTACCAAAAGTATTTGTGTTCAATAGTGTTTTATAAGATGGACGTCGCGTCGCTCGTAAGGGCTGCCTAAGGGATAATAATATCACTGCAAAGAAATTAACAAACATTTCGACCAGGTTGTACTGGCCGTGGTCACAGGTAGACTCTGACCACCACGGCCAGTGCAACCTGGTCGAAACGTCAGGCAAATCAGAGTTATGTAATACCTTTTAATAAGTGATCGCGTTAATTCCCGTAAAAATATTTGTTAATATATCATGGAACGCAAAAGTTTAAAAGTCACTGCAAAAGAGAAGGATATCTTGACACAATAACAAATCGTCTAGCCAGCGTGGTATAGTACGCAAAAACTCCTTTTTTAAAAGGGTCCTATTTTCAGCAGTGCCCTATTTTCAGCAGTGCCCTATTAAAGACTGTTCTTTGATCTTATCTATATCACAAGTTTGTTGATCATGAGAGCTCGGGTTCGATTCCCGGGTCGGACCAAATGTATGTATGATCTACAAATATTTTTTTCGGAGTTTAAGTGTTTTAATAACTATTTTCGGACAGCTATCACACAACGCCATCTAGTACCAAGCTAAGCAGAGCTTGTGTTATGGATCTATGTCAATGTATGTATTTACAAAAAAAAAGTATATATGTTTTTGTATCAGTTGTCTAGTACCCATAACACCAGCTCTGCTTAGCTTGGGACTAAATGGCGTTGTGTGTTAGATGTCCAAAAAATTTATTATTATTATTGTCCTGCCTCCACCCATCTCATGATATCATTTTCAAAGTAGAGATGAATACGAGTTCTGTTAAGCGCTTATACACTTTCTGAGTCATTATGACCTTATTCTTCTGATTCATTCAGTTGATTTACGTCATTTAGGACTGTGGCACGGTTGCAGTCACATCATTACAAACTCGTATTATACACCCATACGGAATCAATTGGAAATTCCTATTTTATTCACAACGATAACGCCATATACCGTTTATTAAGGTAATAAACACCATAAATGTGTTTATTGCTAGTTGGTGTGACCGACATCCATTTCCAAATGAATAAACTGCTACTCTTAATAGATTTTCCACATTTTATTTGAACGAACCTTTAATATATTGAGCATTAGGTAGCTTTTGTCCGCACGCATATAAATCCGTTTCTATATTCATAAGTAGATACGGATTATTGCGTGCGTTTACTTGAATTTGGCAAGTTATCGGTAAATGATACAGCTTACATTAGAATTATATGTAATATCATTAGAAAACAAATCTTAGAACTTTAGATATTAGAATTGTACGAAGCGATATTTTTTGTATACTAGATAGGATTCTAATTGTAATTACTGAACTTACTAACTGATCTTACTAGTTAGTAAGATGATACATGATATTGAAGTTTCAATATCATGTAACACGAAAAGCCTAATACCATTTTCACACTCATCAGGCTTAAATTGCGTTGTCGTAGGTAGAACATGTTGTCTGCTTTGAGTTTCCATAAAATCTACTTATTATGTGTATTATCTCGCGCTATTAATTAAACTAATAGTCGTCCAGCGGTCGAAATCTGCGCACTCCTCCATACAGACTTAAACTATGTCAAATATCGTACCTCCGTTACTATAATTCAAAATAATTTTCTTAAAAAGGTACCTATACAAAGTTTTTGCTTTACTTATTAATATGACTATAGATAATTATTGATAAAACGGACCAGAGTTAAGAAACGATTTAAAAGCTTATTATTAAGATTTTAGTTACCAGAGTCGCATTTCGAAGTAGCCACATCGTTCTCTATGCCACCTTACATGGTTCAGACATGTCAAAAATTTAACTGTTTATAGTTTTTTTATTAATGTAGCTATAACTACTTTTTCGAGTTCTAAGTTTATTGAATGTTACAATATCATGTTTCGTTAACAGTTAAATGTAGAATTAATATTGTATAACGTATCGTATTGTTTATTTAAATGAAGCAGTTCATACCGTATTCAAGTTATGTTAGCTGGCTAGTTTATGTTAATGTCTTGTATTTAATTAAAATTTCTTACACTGCATCTTGTTGTAAATTCTTTAAAATACCTTAAGCGTTGAATTCTAGGCAATATATTTTGGAGATTATAAATAACTTTAACATCTGTTGAAAACTCAAAATATCAAACAAATTTGACACTGTGTTACAAAATTGGGATCCTAACTAAATCACACATCATCTGTAAAGGGCCATCTCAACGAACAAGAGAATCGCGACAAATCCGCGCTTCTATCGTCGGGTAATCTCTCCTAAAAAAAAAAAAAAAAAAAAAAAAAGATATAGTAATTCGTGATACGACAATAATATCCCCGCGATTCTCTCTCCCGTAGAGATTGTCTGTTTTTAAACGTAGTAAAATTTCTAATACTTACTCGCTTGTTTACACCTTCAAACAAGTTCTGAAAAAACTTGCAACGTGTCTTAAAAACATGTGATCATCATAAAGCAGTATTGTTTCAATGATGTCTTGTTTATCTTTTGTTCTATTAGTTTACAACCATGACTTCTTTTCAACAACAAGTATTCTACAGTGGTTGATAATATACAACGGTTCTTAAGCGTGAGATTCTGCGTGAGAAGAGCATAGTGAGTTTTAGATCGGATGGAAGGCCTGTCGTATTACTGTCAGGCGTTGCATGTATGAGATAAGTATGCATACCACTTAAAAGATTCTCATATTCAATAGCCGATAGTCTATACATCTTAAGATCATTGTGGTGAATTATACTGCAAATGCCGTTGAGGCTTCGGTGCAAATAAAATAAAAGCAACAAAAAATGACATTGAATTGGACTTACAGAGGCAGTGGCTCTTTTCGATTTGGAGACGCTCCAATTCAAAAGCGTTTTAGGAACTAATTGTTACACTCTGAAACGTTAGATGATTCTTCTAAGTAAGTGAATGTTTAAAGGGTTTGTGAATTAGTGGTGCGGTGAAAGACATAATCCCTGTTATGCTAAAAATATGTTTGTTGTCCGACATCAGATTTTGCAAGGAACAATTGATTAATGTGTTGATTTGGTTGTCAAGTTGGTTCCAATGTAAAAAAAACTTCCTTTTTAAAATTTGTGTGAGGTTTGTGTACTAATTATCTATACTTCTATCTATATCTATATTAATATATAAAGCTGAAGAGTTTGTTTGTTTGTTTGTTTGAACACGCTAATCTCAGGAACCGCTGGTCCGATTTGAAAAATTCTTTCGGTGTTGGATAGTCCATTTATCGAGGAAGGCTATAGGGTATATATCATCACGCTACTACAAATAGGAGCGGAGCAACAATGAAGAATGTTTCAAAAACGGGGAAAATTTCACGCTACGGACAATATAAGGCGCAAACGAGGTTGCGTGGGTCGGCTAGTACTAATATATAAAGCTGAAGAGTTTGTTTGTTTGAACACGCTAATCTTAGGAACCGCTGGTCCGATTAAAGAAAATTATTTCAGTGTTAAATAGCCCATTTATCGAGGAAGGCTATGGGCTATATATCATCACGCTAAGACCTACAGGACCGGAACAACAATGAAGAATGTTATAAAAACGGGGGAAAATTATCACGCTACGGGCAATAGAAGACGCAAACGAGGTTGCGTGGGTCGGCTATATGAAATAAGTGTAACGTATCAATACAATTATTCAATGTGTTTGTCTGTACCAGAAAATCGATTATATATTAATCACTATTCTTTGTAGCCTTTGTTGCTAAGTAATTCTCACTACATTCCGTGTACAAAATGTACCTCGACCGGCTTATTGCGTAGTCGGGAAACCTGACCACGACAATCGCTCTCATATCTTGCAGAACGCCTTAACAACCACCTTCCAACATTTAAAACACCACTTTACAGAAAAATTATAACGTCTATTTTTCATTGACGTATTGACCTGAGACATTCAAAGCGATTTTAAGCGAAATTGTAAGTTATAACAACGTAGGAAGGATAACTTTATATTGTAGATAATCAGTACTGATAAATCGAACTGTGAGAAGTTGTCGCTCTAAAAACGGCAATTTACTTACACTTCACAGGAAAAATCTTGGTATGTAATAACAACCCACTTAGTAAGGTCAGCGTATGAAAATTAAAACCTTTAGAAACAGGCATTTATATCGATTATCGGGAAATGTATTACTGGATAAACATTTCTTTGATGTGAAATGGTTTTGTACAATCATAATGTTGAAACTAAGAAATACAATTAGCAAAAGCGGTTTTTTGGGTACTTGTATATTTTTATTTTGTCCAGAATGAATTGTAATGTTACTTTTTAACCGACTTCAAAAAAGGAGAAGGCTCTCAATTCGTTTCTTTTTTTAAATATATTTGTAACCTCAGAATTTTCGACTGGGTGAACCGATTTTGAAAGCTGGTGCTTCCCGTGTAGTCCCATTTCAATTTGGTACAGTTCTTGAAGTTACTTTTTTTGTTAAATTTCTTGTATGACCTGTTAGTTCCATTAATTTTGATAATTTTACAAAGAGCACACATGTGTGTCATTTTTTGCCGGATGAGAAAAAACAGACGACAATCATAGGTGTCAACCTAATACAAAAAAAAAAGAAGCAAACAGTTATAGATAAACACGAACCTTCTAAGAAATTTTATGATTTAAGCACAGATATATTTTTGATCCTAAAACAGGCTTCTTATTTAAAGTATAACTTATCATAGCTGATACAAAAAAAAACTGAAGTGAGTATAAACTACCACGAAAAACAGAAAAAAACAACAAGAGCACATAAGAGAGCCTAAAAACCCTACACTAAATAGAATCGTAAGTATCTAAGTAATGACATCCTATAGACTCTTACAACGCTATTTGCGAAATGATGCACTACATATTATAATTTAGAAGAAACGAGAGGCCGTCTTTAAAACCATTAACACGTCCATCTTGTTGATAAATATCTGCAAGTAAAACAGAATATGTTCTTTATTACTTGCAAATATGTGAGCTAACAATGGTTAACTCACTTTTACATAACACGCGCCCAGCCTCTTTATGTGAAATATAATTGCACCGTTTATGAAATTGATTTATCGAATACTATTTTAAAATAATGAAAGGCTAGTAACGCTTTGTAAGAACAATGCTTTTCGGATCTAATTAAAGCAAAGGTTAAATACTTTTTGTTTTGATGATTAAGGAGTCTGGGTCAAAATAATAAAATTTATGTGGTTACTGCCAAGGCGTGAATTACTCTACTGGCAATTATTTAAAAGTGAATTGTGAAAAATGCGAATGTATCTAAGTTTTGAGAGTACAAAACAGTAGGCAAGAATTTATTTAGTAATGAACAATACACTGCCTACAAAAATAGCGCTTAAGTATGTATCACAATTGCATTTTGTTTCAGTCGATGTTTGATATTGTTGCAGAAAGTATTTCAGGTTTGTATGTGTTGAACTTACGATGTAAATCAAATAAAAGTTTTAAAACATTTTAAATGAAATAAAGTAAGAAGCTAAAAGAAAGAAGAGGCCAAGAAGAAGCGAAGTACGAGAAAAACGACGCTGAAAAAGTATGAAACAAGTTTGAAAAGCCGAAATCACGCGTTAAGGTGTTATGGTACGTTTAAGTAACGTGTGACTATGGCTTTTTTTAGTATTTTACTTTATTTTATTTAATTTGTACAGTCTAAAATGAATATTTGAGAAGGACAAAAGAACCAATCGATTTAATAATAAATTGTAAATACAATACTAAAATATAACTCAAGGAAAACTTGCTTTTAATTCAGTTTCCTAAAGTACAGTTATGGAAACAACTAAGGCACGAACCACCGTCACGTCAAGCATTCATCAACGCCAACTTAGTTTCTTCCTACTGCATTAGTTCTTACTTCGTAGAATAGAAATTCGTAGAATTCCTATTTGTTCTGTTACTTGTTAAATTGCATTCCATGCAACAGCCATTTATTCTTGTAATTATTTATTCAATAAGAGTTAGACTTTTGTTTTCAAAGTTAGCCTGCCAAAGTGACTCTAATCTGCCTGATGGAAGTCATTAACGGTATCTAAGAGCAGTGGTCACCTTACTCATTGCGAATGCAGACAATGCAACAATTAAGTATGGTGAATGGTGACCCACACTATGATGTTTTATATGCAGATGAAAGAAAATATGTTAGTTATTGTGCTCTTAATTTGTTTTTAATGGCAAAATTATATTGTGTACCTACTCGAGCATAATAAAAGTAAACCCTAAAACTGCAGTAGAATAGTTCCGTTTCATATTTCTTTTAAGATACGTGATGAAATAAAACTTTTTCTCTTACAAATTTTTCATTAACACAGGCGCTGTTACCTAAATTTAATATGTGTGTATGTCTAATTGTACGTGGTTGTTGTTTGGTATTTAGAAAATCCCCACCGCATATTGCAGAAATTGCAATAGAAGCTGCTTTTGATGCAATTATAATATTAACGCGTTATTTCACAATACGAATTCTCGCATTTACATTTCATTCAAGGTTTCACAAAAATTAACCTATAACACGCTAATCGAAATTGTTGATTTCTAAAATGCCTTAATGTATATTAGAAAGCCAGTTTTACTATTATATTCTGTGTGAATTCATAAGACAAACATATGAAAGATTTAGAGTGACTTTACAAAACTAAGTGCAGGTGACTGGTCATAATATTTTTTTTCATAGAAAGCGGTAGCATTTTAGCAGTTTTATATTTTTAGTAGCTAGGCTTAGCGGTTTTACCCGCTGGTTTTCTTCCTTTTTAATCGGGCATTGTTCACTAAATTATCGGTTTTAATTTTGTTCGTTAAAATGTATTTTTTTACTACAATCAAACTAGCATAAGTTATTCCTTATAACATCAGCTATCTGCCAGTGAAAACTCATCAAAATTGGTTCAGCTTATCCAGAGATTAGCCGGGACAAACAGACGGACTGATAGACAAAAAAAATATTGACGTACGTACCGAATATATTTCCATATGCATTTAGTGAAATGCTGTTAATTTGATTTTAAAGACAGACATTTCAATTTTATTTATTTGTATAGATAAATGTTGATATATTGAGGTGCATTATTAAACAAAACTGTATAGATTGTGAAAAAATTAGATACATTGAGTAAACAGCACCGCTAAAAAGCAGGAAGGAAAGAAAAAATATTGCCAACTTAACACACTTGCAGTGTTAGGTTGGCAATATTTTTGAGAGTTGAATGCACTTAACAATAAAGGTTGCGTTCTCAAATGGCAACATTAAATGTTGCTGCTATAAGCATACCGTGCAGCCAACTTCAAGGCGTCTGAATATCGATTACTTCTTTTTTGAATTATGAACCTTAGAGTGTGTAAGGTATAGTCGATATTATTTTAATAAATTAAATATAGCAAGTAAGTTGCTTGCTTCATACACACAAATATTCTACAATTGTGCTCCTACAAAATCGATCAGGATGGTGTGATCTAAGAGAGACCCATGTCCAACAGTGGAATGTAATAGGTCGACAAAGATAATGAGTATCTCCTCGATTTTTAATTAAAAGAAAGAGATAATTATTTACTTTTTACTCCTTTTCGTGTATTACCAAAATAAGCTGCCGAAATCCTTTCAGACACAAACAAAGTCGATTAAAAAGAATTCAGTAAATGGTCCAAAGTGTGAACGACCTTTACAGCTTCATCACAGTCACTAATAATGCAATTAGATACAATGATCATCACGACAGTTAACAGTTATGAGTCATTGGTCATTAGACAAATAATCGTCGATACAATACACTATTCTCTCTTGCTCGTGCTTGTCACTGCTCTTTAGTATCTGAGATCTGGACAATAGCAGACTTATTGTAAAGAAAAACTTTACTTTAAATGGAAACTGCAAACAGAGCTCGATTTTTTACACTTATAAGTTTTCGTGCGACAGTACAAAACAATTTACTTGTTTTCTATGTTTTTGTTGAATGTTTTTGATATATTAAAAAGCTTTTATGACACAATTGTATAGGTACTTTCACCACAGGGTTGTACACCGTCAGGCAGGTCAATTTTTCATGATTTTACTCAATTTTGAGAAAACATTTTTAGGATAATTACTACTACTACGAAAATACTTTATTTTTTAACTTAATCTATAGCGATTCTGTGTATCACTAGTAACATAGGAATCGCTTCACGAACCATTTTTAAAATATTTAAACTAAGTTCAAAATACCTCATAATTTAGGTAATTATGAGGTATTTTGAACTTAGTTTAAATATTGAATGTCATTTTTTGCTTATACCCACAAGAACTACAAAATTAAAATTATACAACAATGTTTAAAAGTTTTTAACCCAGGATAAGCTAATTTAATTACAAACTTATGATAAGACTAAAAAATGCTTTATGGAGTATCTATACCAGTAACTTTAACTTCAAAAAATACTGTTGTCGAAAATCGAATGTTACTATTTTTTTCCATAAAACCTATTAAAATCTATATCCCAACGAGTACGATGTACAAAACATCTATACCGAGCATAAGTAACTTGCGAGAAGTCAAATAGCCATCTTTATTTTAGTCCACGGCACCGGTGAGAACGTCTTTGTGCTACTTTTTAACCGCAAGTTTTTCTTGCAAATAGTTCCCTTAAACTATGTTACGGTTGTTGGTTATAATTGTTCATTCAAGTTTGTTGGGCACATAATTGTTATTACACGACCAAACCGCCTGTTTTGTAGTAACATTGCGTATGTAATTTGTATAACGTTTAAGGTATGATTGGAACATCTTGTTTAAGCAAATTTTACTTGTGTGCGTTCCTAAACAGTCTCCTTATTTGTAGAATACAATTAAAATATAGTGAATGTTTAAGTGTATTATGCTCGTAGCAAAATAATGCTTTTATAGCAACATTAGACACGCATTTCTTAACACTAGTAGATCCTAAAGCCCTGGCCTCGGAGAGCGCGTTAAGCCGTCAGTCCCGGTTGTCATGAACATCTATGACAATCGTTATTGGGAAGTCAGTGTCCTCAAATATACTGACAACTAGTTCAATGTTCGAATTCAGTTCACCCTCAGGGTTGCGGAGGTCCGATGCCAATCGCTCCGTGGAAAAACTGATATTCAGGTAAAACAGGTTGATCTGTAGCCGACCCCGAATAACCTTGAAAGCAATAAAGGCTAGGAAGATAAGTAGACTCTAAAGCCATGGATGGGAGATAAGAGTTATGATAAAGCTAGGAACTTCAGTCAAATGGACTAGAAGAAGCTAATGTTTTAGATGATGTGGTTTAAGATTTTTAAGAAGTAAAAGTTAAGAATTGTAACATGTTTTCGCAATCTTTCATGAGACCTGCAACCATTATAAACAGAGTAGAATTCTTCTTATGCTTTTATTTAAATAATTGTTTATTATAAGTGAATATACTCCCGTATATCAAGCGGCGAATATATTGCTACTGATATAAACAACAATGCACGTTCTCTCTATTTTAATAGCACTATAAATTGAAATCAACCTTTACGGCAATTATTTAAGATATAAAATGGTTTGAAAGCTCTAACTATCCTTTGAAAATGTAAAAACGAACTCACGTGTCGACGTCGTAGACGTGATCGGCAATTGAAGGAGACATCCTTATATTACTAGAAACCGCCTGTCGTTTCACAATTGTAGATAAAAAGCAGTAAAAGTGTTTTTGCATTACAACGCTTCTTATTACGTAAAATCTATGGCCGCTATTACTCACTAGAATTATGAAATTTCCAAGACAGGTACAGATATATACAGAAGATTTAATGACGATGCTATTCTTAAATTTATCAATCATCATTCAATTTTCTAAAGAGTTTCTAATAAAAAAAAAGTAAAACTACGACAAAAAATGACGCTGAAAAAGTATGAAACAAGGTTCAAAAACCGTAGTCACACACTTATAATAGAAACTTTTTAGAAAATTGAATGATGATTGATAAATTTATAAAATACCATGAAATCAATACGTATAATAAAATCGTAACTGGTCTCTGTCTGTACATGGAATATTATATTAACGCAATAGAACCCAAAACAGTGATTTTTAGAATTTTTGTCTGTTGTGGTTTGCTTCACTTAACATTGTGTGTTAGTTTCATCTAAATCCGTTAATAAATAAAAAAAGTTATGTCACTTTAAGC
Organism: Spilosoma lubricipeda; assembly: GCA_905220595.1. Taxonomy (NCBI): domain Eukaryota; kingdom Metazoa; phylum Arthropoda; class Insecta; order Lepidoptera; family Erebidae; genus Spilosoma; species Spilosoma lubricipeda. The sequence goes on along the minus strand of HG992285.1, from coordinate 6,947,489 downwards.
ACGGTGATATCCGACATTTACACGATCGGAACCGCAGGCAAAAGCTAGTACATTATAAATCATCGCAATGAAGAAATGAAATGTATTCTATACTGATCATATAGTAAGCAGAAGATTGCCTTTCTTCTTAGTACGATATTCATAAAACATTGCATTTTATGTACCTAATATAGAAATAATGCTTAAAATGTACAAATTAACTCCTATGCTTAATTATATTTTTTTTATTGTTCTCAGATTCAAAGATGGCGGAACGATTATGAGGTTGAACGGCGAACGACTTTTAGGTGAGTCTTGAATGTAAATATATATCAGTATTATGCAAACAAAGTCGTTTATGGCTTAGGAAATAATGGATCTGTTCTGACGGTTAATTGAATATTTGTATGTACATAAAACCTTGTCGGCAAAGAGCAGGGTGTGGCTCAAACTGCGAGGAATTAGTTTACCACCCACGCTTCGTTCGGTGACAAAATAAAGTCATTAAATTTATTTTGACAAGACACTGAGCCAACTATGATTTAGTAATGTACCGTACCCTAAGTGTCACTCTATCTTTGAAATGGATTAAGCAAAAGCCACATTAAGTGGTTTTAAAATCGTACAAAAACTTTAATTGAATACCTCTAACGAACGTATCTACAGCTTTTCTTAATTATACAGTATTTTCTTTTATATTATATTTTGCGCCAACTGATCCTATATTGAGGTTATATAACTGAGTCTTTAAAGGTCCAGAAACCGTTTTAAACATACAATACAACAGGTTGTTCATGTATTATCGATAGTCATAATCGTTTAACTTCCAGTATCACGGGTTTTCAAAGATAACAACTTACTTCGTTTCGCAACCACACACTGGGTAATATTTTAGCTCTGTACGTTTCTTGATATTGTAACCTTTATTGTAAATGTATTTTACGTATTTGATAAGAAGTAAACTTATTGTTGCCGGTCTCAAAAGTCTACGGATGTATATGTATATCAAACGACTGGACCGATTTTGATGAAATTTTTTGTGTGTGTTCAAAGGGATCTGGGAATGGTTTAGATTGACAATTTTGTCCGCTGGACAATGTTTTTTAATTAATTTTTAATTTATTAGTAGTAATGGCAAAACGACGTTTGCCGGGACAGCTAGTATGTATGTAAAGTGAGATGAATTAAATATTTTTTTGACCAATACTTTTTCTTTGAATTACATGGGTTAACATGCAAAACGTTATTAATACAATTAATACTTGAATTACTTTCGGGTGCAGTTGGAACTTTCATTGCAAAGTTAATTTAAAATGATGCGAACACATCGTAATTAGTATCTTTCCTTTTGTCTGAAATTATTACTTACCACCAACAGAGGATTAGTAAACCTAAAATAATCGTGGCCGTAACTCTAAATGTTAACTCAATCCAAATATAATAAAACTAGCTGCCCCGGCAAACGTCGGTTTGCCATAATTTTTTTTTAAGGATGGGTGACCCTTACCGTTTAGGGGGATGAAAAATAGATGTTGGCCGATTCTCAGACCTACTCAATATGCTCACAAAGTTTCATGAGAATCGGTCAAGCCGTTTCGGAGGAGTATGGCAACGAAAACTGTGACACGAGAATTTTATATATTAGACTAGCTGCCCCGGCAAACGTCGTTTTGCCATAAATTTTTTTTAAGGATGGGTGACCCTTACCATTTAAGGGGATGAAAAATAGATGTTGTTCGATTCTCATACCTACTCAATAGGCTCACAAAATTTCATGAGAATCGGTCAAGCCGTTTCGGAGGAGTTTGGCAACTAAAACTGTGACACGAGAATTTTATATATTAGATAAATACTGTTTAAAATGATAGGCTTGATAAGAGTTAAAATATTACTATTTTCTCTATTCAAAGGCTAGAGATAAAGCACTTCTAGCCCAGCTATTACCCATGCCATAATCCTTTCGTTTGGTAAACAAACGTTCTCGCACCTATTTTCTTCTCCAAGCACATATTTTGTGTGAAGTGTTACAAATTATGCCCGCAGCTGGATAACAATACACCTTGTTCAACATTGCACCGTGTGTAAGATATGCAACGGTTACGCTAGCTGACTAACGTTAACTGTATATGTATATCGCATACATACAGACTCGCTAAAATCCACTAGTTTCCAGTCTTGTATGCAAGTTATGAGACGCAATTTAAAAGCATATAATGAAACCCTTAGTTTCTGGGCTCTGTGAAATGAAAAATACTTCTTCAAAGCGAAGATCAGCACCTTCTTTGTCGAGTTTCAGTTGGTGCATCATTCTAATTGTTTTAACTTTACAAGGTGAGATTAGTTATTTAAGGTTGCGCAAATTTTGACAGTTAGTTTTTAGTCTAGATATTATTTTAAAGAAAAACAAATGTTAATTGAAATCTGAGCAAAATGTATACCTATCTTTTGTTGTTCTAGTACTGTTAGATTTTCGAATTTAAAATTGGAGCAATATTTATCATGCCTTACAAATATCACCTAAAGAGATTATTTATGTAAGTATGTAGATATAACAGAATAAATAATAATAATATAATTAAGCATCTAAAAAAACACATTGTAAACTTTTATCTATACAAATAAATAAAATTAGAGTGTCTGTTTGTAATATTAAAATAACCGCTTTTTACTAAATGCATATGTATGTATACACGGTACATATACCAAAAACGTGGTTAAAAAAATTTTGAGACTCAGTCTCAGACTCAGACTGTCTGTCTGTCCGTCTGTCTGTCTGTCTGTCTGTCTGTTTGTTCCGGGTAATCTCTGGAACGGCTGGACGGATTTTGACGGGACTTTCACTGGCAGGTAGCTGATGATCCGGGGAGTAACTTAGGCTACTTTTTTTAGACTAACTTTGTCCCGCGGCGTTACTCGCGGTACAACAATAACCGCGGGTAACACCGCGGGGTTCAGTAGTCTAGTCTCTTATAAACCTGGTAGTGCTCAAAACGCAATTTTTTATTGAAACCTCTATTTCGGTGGTCATTGCTCTATGTACATATGTATACATATTGAGTTTGCCAATAGTACTACGTTCATTGAATAAGTAATATATTGAAGCGACGCAGGTATTACGACATGCTCAAATAACGCTGATTTTAATGTAACAGTAAGCGCATAGTCATGGCGGAAGAATTCGGACAGCGTGTTTGTGTAAGGAGTTTTGTTACCATTTCTGGCAATAATGTGGGAATGGTAGACAATTCTTTAGTTATACTTCAAGAATGCAGGTAGTACGACAGATTACCATTCGCATTCAACCAATTGGGGTAATCAGTACTTTCAGAAAAATTACATCAATCCTCGATCGCATAGTGGCGACTCGATCCGAAAATTAATTGAATCGAATGTTGAATGAAAGTTTTTGTGACAGCTATAAAGTCAAATTTCTTCATGGCTTAAATTATTTATAATCTATACTAATATATAAAGCTGAAGAGTTTGTTTGTTTGTTTGTTTGAACACGCTAATCTCAGGAACTACTGATCCGATTGGAAAAATTCTTTCAGTGTTAGATAGCCCATTTATCGAGGAAGGCTATAGGCTATATATCATCACGCTAAGACCAATAGGAGAGGAGCACCAATGAAAAATGTTTCAAAAACGGGGGAAAATTATCACGCGACGGGTCATATAAGGCGCAAACGAGGTTGCGTGGGTCTGCTAGTTATACTATAAGATTAAAGAAGGTATCTGAGTACTAAACTGAACTTATTTAAGCGTCTCAATGTAATACTAAAAAGACTTAGTGACAAATGTATCGTTAAAACTTTTTGAATAACTAAGAGACCCTTTCTATTTACTATACTGTTAATTCATTGTACTAAGTTTTTAAAGAACAAGAAATACCATAACTTAGGACTCTATATTTCAAAGGGCTAAGTACAATATTGTAGAATAAACTGCCCACTTCGTGCGTGTCTGTGTAAATGGTTGGTACTAAGTCGACCGCTGTAGCACCCTTCATGCTAAGGTTTCCTGTCATTTTCTTGAAGTATTTGTTCATCTGATCTTATGACTCCACTTTGTCTTTTCCGGTTACCACTCAAGAACTTCTTATTGAGAAACGGTTAACGATTCTCGAAACTATGTGTTCTGTTGATAGTCACTTCAACTTGCATAATTACATGTTGATTGTACTACGTCTTATACGGTTAGTCTGTTCTTGATTCGGATTTCATCTTTAAAGGATCTTGAGACAAGATTGATCGTTTTCAAGATGCCTTAATATTAAAAGTATTTTTTTTTTATAAATCTAAATTCAAATATAATAATTAATCTGCAGAGTGTCTTGATCATTCATTGTTTAAGTTGTTTTATTCTCAAGTACCTTCTCAAGATCCTTACCTTATTTTTTCTTTCCTTAAATACTTACTTTACATTTCCAATTTCTCCATAATCTTAATATGTGGTCTGTTCTTAGTTTTTATTCATAGAGACTTATACTAAAGAATAATCTCTTTTTTATAGTATCGACATTATGCATCCTCATTTCATTTCAGTAATTCATATTCACTATTTCTCTATCAGGGTTCTGGTGAATTCAATGACTGGTAAGTCTAAAAAAATTAACGTTACTATTATTTTCATTCAGTATATTTGTTATATTTCGACGATTGTCAGTATCCTAGTTTGTTATTAATAAGTGTCCAGAACCCCATGTGTGTATTTTTTGGTGTTTAGTTTCGTCCCTAATCGTTATAACGCATACCGTTGTAACTTATTTCAAAATCAACCTAAGACCACACCTGTCGAAATATAAAATTAAAGCGTACCATAAGAATACATTAAAATCTATTATAGTCTTATACAATTGAAGGTTCTCATCTCAATAACAATAGTGAAGATCACGATCTGTTAGATTGCTCCAAAAGAAATAGCATACAAGTTCAAAGTTCACGCATTTGATACGAACATAAACATGCACTATGTATTAATGTAAATTATCATTAACAGCCTTTAATAGTCCTGGACACTGATAGTTCCAGAACATAGACTTCTCCTTGGCTTAGTTTTCCTTCTCTTTTGTGGTGTTGTCCTACCCAGTTTACTGCCTAAGTCTGTTTTTTTTTTGTTTTTATATATAGCCCTACCAAAATTACTTCTCTGCCCGATGGAAAGCATAAGCAGAATCCAAGAGTGGTGGCCATCATACTCATTGTGAATGCAGACAATGCAACAATGCAGCCTGGTAGTCTAGTGATACTTCTGCATTATTGGGCCTCCGCTCTCCCACTCACCAACGATGTTTCGTTCGTCATTTCTGTGCGAGAGTAGAACCGCCCCGGTCGAGCCGGCCCGTTCGTGCTGAAATCAGAATGGCTCTACTACCTTGATCTTAAATGATGATGAATAGAGATTTTTTTTTATGGAATAGGCGGGCAAACGAGCAGACGTATCGCCTGATGGTAAGCGATTTCCGCCGCTCATGGACACCAGCAAACACCAGAGGCGTCACAAGTGCGTTGCCGGCTATGGGCCTCCGGTATCATTACTGACCGAGGCCGAGGCCGTGGTATCACTCCGGTCAAACCGGCCCATTCATGCCGAACAGTAGGTAACAGTCCATATTCTTATACTGTGAATACCATGAAGCGTCTATCGTCTTTCACGCGTTCACACGTTATTAAAAGATGCGTTTTTAACACTACCTTTTAATACAAAGGCTAATAAAATGATAATCGTTGCTTTAAAGGTGAATAGAGACCTAATATGGCAATTCACACGAGAATACACATTAACATACAATTCAACCATAGTCGATACAAGTGGGAACGCATTATCTAAAATGGGTGATCTGTTTTCTATAATCTCTGTATTAAAAATAATAGATTATTGATTGAAACATATTCGTTACTCAACTATGTACATGTTTTCTATGAACTGGTTGGAGCCATTCATTTGACTTGCGCGGGTTACTGTAGCCATAAAGCGTATTGACATGAGAATAATAGAAACGAGAGAGAGAGAGACAGAGAGAGAGTGCTCGCAGTGGGAAAACTATTATCTTGTCTAATATTACTATTATAAATAGGAATAAAACAAACATATAGCTTACGAGAATGATGAAGTTCTGGCCACCTGTTATATGCAGGCTGAATCTACTGAAATATGTTACTTCTTTTTCCTTTAAAAAAATCTGATTTTCGTTAAAATTAAAGTCTTAAATTCCTACCTAACTTTGCTATTTTCCACCTTACTACATCAAGGAAGAAATTAGTGCAGGCGCACCATTTAAAATAGTGTCGTATTATATTGCACTACTTGGGAATAGTTAATTAATAAAAGTGACACTTAACACCACACACACACAACACTTGTTTTTGTACAATTTGCGCTATAGGCACTTGTTAAGGTGATAATAGTGCTAATGCGTCACTAAACTAAAATTTCTCTAAAACTATCTTCTATTTCCTTATTTTAGTGAAGCGCTTTCAAAAATTTTATTTTTGTATATATCTGGATAACGTGTATTTTTGGTGTGACATGTATAATTTTAGTCAACATTTGACGTTTAGAACGTTGTTTGACAGATAAACGTCATCATCCTTTTCATTTTAGTGCTTTTTAGTTTAGTTTACAGAATTTTCGAACAGCAAAATTAGCACTAGTATCTGCGGTATCCTACCATAATCTGCTGTGTCCTACTCTAAAACATATTGTAATCTTATAAAAATATCTAAATGCAGATATGTATTACCTGTTTTGAATCACGTCATTTGTCTTAAATAACCGATGACTGCATTAGATAAGTACCTTCGATCACAAATGGTATTATTGATCGAAGGTAGGTTTAGTTTGTGGAGTAAGTCTACAAATACGCGGGCATAGCTTGTTTGTTATATAGGCACAGTTACTGGCATTCACTGGACAAACTAAACCCAGAAATATTTTTCTTACTTTTATTATTTCATGTGTATTAAATATGTACACATATTTCTCTTATAAATTTAATTCTCATGTAGTCCTACTATACATGTGAGTAGCGTAATATGAGATCATTAGCTTCGACTTGAATTTCGTTCCCATGAGGTAATCAGAACATTAGAGATTATAAACTAGCTGCTATGTAAAACTAATAAATGTTAGATTGTAAATCGCATTATGTAATGTTACTCATGTAGTACTGCGATGTAGATATGGAGTGACAAATGTGACAATCTATTTGTACGACATACATCGCTGTAAACAGGTTTACTGTACAAGGTAGTCTATAAAGCTAACGTTGAATGTATCTCGAACATCTTTGTAAGAAAACTGTCATGTAAGAATTATTTTTGTCAATATGACGTTTACCATATAAAAAAATATATCCCAACACATCAATCTGGCGGTTTGTTAGTTCAAGTTAATATAATGCTCTTCATTCTGAAGTTACTCCAAATTAAAACAAAATTTTGTAGAAAAAACAATTAGCCATTGAAGATAATAAGTATTAACAAGTTGAGACGCTTAGACCACGTGTTTTGAGGTGGAAATGTTAGCTTTGACATATCTGCATATTACATATTTCCAAAATTGTAATAAGTAAATCAGAATGTATATGAATCATTTAATGGTAATAAGGTCTTTACAATAACAGCACTGCGCCGAACTTTCCACTTACAAAACATATGGATAACATTTACGCACGTCTACGTTCATTGTCAATTTTAAAATTAATAAGATTGTATTTAATTTCATTTATATTTTGTGCTTTAAATTAAAGGCTACTGAGACAATTTATCGTGTGATCAAGAAACCGTGTTGGTGTAATTTTTTGCTTAGAAAATAACAACACAGAGTCCGTTTTTATTGAGAATTAGTTACATGTAAAATTAGTTCTGTAATTTTTTTTTAGAGGAGTTTTGGAACTCTTACGTGGGTTCCAATCACTAAAACACTATTTTACACTAATAACTTAGCAACGGTTGACCATTACACTATATAAATCCTTATGTTTTCTCTTCAAGTTCTTGCCATAACGGTATAAGGCTTGCGCCCCCGTTTCAAAGTGATAATGCTTCTGTAACCGATAGCTGATTGGTCCACGGGGCAAAAGGAACTTATAATGAAAGTTTAATTCGACAAAAATTGATTGTACAAAATGGTTATTCACCAACATGTATGAAATCGAATATTACAGAATCGATCAATGAAATCGAACAAAAAGGAATGGATAATTCGCAGTCAAATGAAACTTTAAAAGTAACTTATTCGTAATGTTCTTAGATTGAAATGTAGAAATTAGTCGCTTGCAAAATAAATACGTTTTTGTTTAGGTTTTTACATCAAACATTTTCTATTGATGTAGTAAGAACTGCTGTAATTTAACTAGCTGTGTCTTGTTAGCCAGACAAAAGTTAAGCAATCTCTGAATTTTAATATGTATATTTGCTCAACTTGCGAATATGCCAATTAATGCGGTAAAAGTAGCCTATATATTCTTAAGAATTAAAGTATATCCATGCCTAATTCCATTAAAATCTGCTCCACGACTTAGCCTTGAAAGCATAACCCACTAACAGTTACTTTCGTATTTATAGTTTTGATAAGAATATATTTGCACCTATATCTCAATGATAAAAATTTAATAAAGTGGCTAGATTTTCTTCACAGTTCTCTTTCCCAGGCTTCATTACAATATTGTAATCTGATGTACGAATATATAGTTTAAGTACATTCACTGTATGTTTCCCTTTGTAATTCACAATAGTATCTTAACTATTACTTACTTAAATCTTTGGTTCTCTAACGGTCTCTTTATCCTTTAGCTCATCGGACCTTGTTTCTCAGGCATTTGTATTATGTTTATCTTTATTTATTAGCTTATACCTTGAGAAACTCTAGACTAGTCTAGACTGTCGTAATAAAATTCATAGGTCGTCATCGGTGTCAACGTAGAACATTCCTAGGAAAATAGTATTTCGAGATTGTTTTGTAGTTATCGTTCCTGTATGAAGAAAATGAAAATGGCCTCAAAGGTTGAATTTAAATAATCGCCCCCTCGCCTCAAGTAATAGCCGATAGTTTTATTTATGCAACATTTACGAGTTCTGAATCTTGTTTGTTGAGTATAATTTGAAAGGCAAAACAGGTACAGATTCTGGTTTATTATTAAATTGATGTCATTTATGTGAATCAATATCGTTAAAGTAATGCTTATATTATATTAAAATACTAAAATATCAGTATGTGGTCCTAATGAAGGCATACATTTTAACTTGTATTCTAAGATGTTTACAAGTTAACTTCTGCCCTTTACTTATTTGGTAAACAAAAGTGTGTATTTAAATTGGACAATTTCTTTTGCTTGAAATGTCAAATTAATATATATGTAGTTAGTTTACGTCTACCGTTATTGGTGTGTTATACTACCGTTATAGATTCGCAGGCTCGTCTACCAGTTTTTATAATAGGTAGTTAAATAGCTTCGCCATGCTCATTTGTAACAGTTCTTAATTAATTAAAAATAAAATTTTGAAAACAGTGTCATATATTCTATGGTGCGTCACTGTCAATTGCCAGTCATTTTATTATCTAGATATTGTTATGTATTTTACATCTTCTACTACTGGAGATAGGCCTCTATAACACGCTGGCCAGTTAGCTTTTTTTAATATATTTGGCCTTGCAAAAAAGGCTCAACTTTGCCTGGTGGAAAGCATAAGCAGAATCCAAGAGTGGTGGTCATCATACTACATACATGCAGATAATGCAACAATGCAGCATGGCGACCCACACTATGGCGGCCTAGTGATGCTTCTGCATCATTGGGCCTCCGGCCTAGCCCTCACCAACGAAACGCGACAGCACGATTGCTGTCATTTTACGTTGATTTTCTGTGCGACGGTAGTACCGCCCAGATCGATCCGGCCCAGCGTGAGATCAGCGTGGCTCTACTACCTTGAAAGTTTTATCAAGTTGTCCTTCTCTTTGCTGTGCTGTATCCCAGCGCAGTCTGCTCCTATAGTCAGTCGGCTCTTACGCTACGCACGGATGAGTAGGAAGTGCTGACACTACCTACTCTCAGCGCTGTAGCATGATGCGGGTGACAGTTGCCATTTTTCACATTCTAGTTGGTTTAATTTAATTTACTACAGTTATTAATCCTACTAATCACACTAATATATAAAGGGGAAAGTTTGTGAGTGTGTATGTTTGTTACTTCTTCACGCGCAAACGACTGAACGGATTTGGATGAAACTTTACAGTAATATAGCTTATACAAAAGAATACTTATATGTCTGTCTTACTTTACAGTAATATAGCTTAGCTTATACAAAAGAAAACATAGGTGACTACTGATATGTCGCGATAACCGACATATATGCGGTCGGAGCCCCGGGGAACAGATAGTATTATAAATATTACTTATAAGTTTGTAAGTATGGATGGATGGATGTTTGTTACTCTTTCACGCAAAAACTACTAAACGGATTTGGATGAAACTTTACAGTAATATAGCTTATGCATCAGAATAACACATAGGCTACTATTTGCCGCGATAACCGACATATACGCGGGTGGAGCCGCGGGCAGTAACTAGTGATTTAATATATTACGAATGTGGTACAGATGAAATACTAACCCATAATTTGTAAATCGCGGCAACTTTGAAGAGTGAAACGAAATGTTACTGAAATGTCACCCGCACCATGCTACAGCGTAAAGAGTATAATCTGTCACCAGATAGACATTTCTATGTATTAAAAACATGGAAACGTTTTTGGACTGATAGCAATAGGACCCTATTAAGTAAGGCTAAAATTGTACTGGACCGCCACTATATACGTCTTCGATTATACAGACTTGAGTATATGTAAGTATGTTTTATTACCATTTATCAAATTTAAATATCTTGTCCATTACGTTTTTAATGTCATTAAGTTTTAAATTAACAGTAAAGTCTGACTTTTAAGTGATAAAAATAGTAAAAAGCAAGGAAGTAAAAACAATAAAGTTGATTAATGACATCAACTATAGTTGATTGAATACTTTTTAAATATGCAGTAAAATAAAATGGGCTATAACATATTTGTCAATTGGTACAAATGTATCATGTTAGAAAATAGCAGTGCTTATATAACCTTTTTCTTTTTTGATTTCTAGTTCTTATTACTCAAATGTCTTGATTTTAATTAATAAGGTTTCATAAATTCCGAGGTTATTCAATCCATTTTTTAATCTTAAAACAAGTTTTGGTTAATCCAGAAATAAATACAAAAATAATAAAAAGAAAACACGCTTCTCGAAATCGGTTACAAGTAAACAAACATACAAGTGACTCTTTTTAGGTTCCAGTACCCAAAGGGTAAAACGGGACCCTATTACTAAAACTTCGCTGTCTGTCCAGCTTCCGTCCGTCTGTCACCAGGTTATATCTCATGAACTGTGATACTGTTGCCGCTATAACAATAAATACATAAATACAAAATTGAATAAAATAAATATTTGAAGGGACTCCCATACAAACAACGCGATTGTTTTGCTCGTTTTTGCTCGATATTGATAACGGTAACAGATGACGCTTGAAATATTCACAGAATGTTTAGATATAAATCCAGCTAGCTGACCCACGCAACCTCGTTTGCGCCTTATATTGCCCGTAGCGTGAAAAAATTCCCCGTTTTTGAAACATTCTTCACTGTTGCTCCGCTCCTATTAGTAGTAGCGTGATAATATATACCCTATAGCCTTCCTCGATAAATGGACTATCCAACACCGAAAGAATTTTTCAAATCGGACCTGCGGTTCCTGAGATTAGCGTGTTCAAACAAACAAACTCTTCAGCTTTATATATTACTATAGATTTAGTTTTTGACACTTGTTCTTGACATTGTGGTCCCTCGTCTTCAAAAAATACTCGTAAATCAAATCAAATAGTATAAGACATAAACTATGATTGGAAAATGGAAATAGACCGTCGCTTAAACAAGTTAGATTTGACATTCTCAGTTCTCAATTTAATTAAATATCTATAATTTCCACGTCGCTAACGGTTCTAAATCTATTAGTGTGAATCAAAAGTTTATCACCATATAAGGTTAGTAATGGCCATCGTGAACATTATTTATTTATATCACTCAGTATTAATTTGAATATATTAATATTATTAGGTGAAAAATGAATAGAAGCTATTTATCATTCGACAGTTATAGTCTAGATGTGTTAGTAATAATATGGTAATCCAGTTCTCCGCAACAAATATCTAAACAAATGAATAAATTTTGAGTCTCCATCTTATATTATAAGCATAGATTTTTGAGCACAAACTTTACTTCTTTATAATATAAGTTTAGATAGTCGTGTATTTAAGTCCATATGAAGATTTTATAAGCATAAAAATCTTTTTTTAATATTGCAATAAAAAAATTACGATTTCAAGTTTTGTCTTGACTTATACTAGTAAATTGTACATTAATTTCTTCAAATCAATCAACAATTTAATCTACTCGTATATATATATTTCTAAAAATGAATAGCTGAATCTCTTTTTTTATGTTTTCATTATTTTTAGGACAAGGTTTGTGTACAAGAAAAAATAAAATATAACGGGAAAAGTCTTTTTTTCCACAACGGGAAGTACGAAGTTCGCCGGGTCAGCTAGTAACTTATAATTAGAAAATTATGAATAATCTATACATCTTAATACTCTAACTCATTAATCTGTATTTTGATTATAATCGATAATAACTCGATAGATACATTGATGAAAAGTAAAAGTAATAATTGATAGAAGTATAATAATAATGAACGTCAAGCATGTCAAAAAAATCTTACAATGAATTTTAAATCTTAAGCTTTTGTATTTCAGCTACTTTTTATTTATATAGAAGACTACCCGGGGACTTCTTGCCTCTTTAAGTATTCCTCCCCTCGAAATTATGTAGCAGGCTTGGCCTCTGGCTAGTTTACTCACTCGGCAAAAACAACAACAGTAACACTTATTTGCCGTGAGGCTGTCATATGACTTCAGACAAACCGGCTAATTTGTGCCGACTTACGGCAAATGCCAATATTTTTGACCATGTGATTATATTATATTCCCATGCATTTATTAATCTAATGTAATACCGTTAAACGAGCAATTCGTATAATATTATACTAGCTGAACCCCGCGGTGTTACCCGCGGTTATTGTTGTACCGCGAGTAACGCCGCGCGACAAAGTTAGTCTAAAAAAAGTAGCCTAAGTCCAGCCGTTCCGGAGATTACCCGGAACAAACAGACAGACAGACAGACAGACAAACATTTTTTTAACTACATTTTTCGTATATGTACCGTGTATACATACATATGCATGTAGTAAAAAGCGGTTATTTTAATATTACAAACAGACACTCCAATTTTATTTATTTGTATAGACTAGCAGACCCAAGCAAACTCGTTTGCGTCTCCTATTGCCTGTAGCGTGATAATTTTCCCACGTTTTTGTAACATTCTTCATTGTTGCCCCGCTCCTGTAGGTCTTAGCGTGATGATATATAGCCTAGAGCCTTCCTCGATGAATGGGCTATCTATTTTTTTTAAATCGGACCGCGGTTCCTGAGATTAGCGAGTTCAAACAAACAAACAAACTCTTCAGCATCATCGATCAGCAAATCGATCTAGATAGTATTCATTTTCAGATAATTTAAAAAAATATATACCGAGCAAAGCTCAGTTATCCAGACACTTTACTAATTACACATTTAAAGAATAAAATTTTGGCTTAGGGACAGTACAGCAAAACATTAAAGTTCACCTACTTTCTTTAGATTGTCATTCAAATCGCCCACGATTAGCGTTAAGTAACATCGTTGTAATAAATGACTTGGTATTATTTTTGTTTTGTACATTTGAAATTCAATTCAATATTGCATTAACTTCTGTATGCTTTCACCAAAAAGTAATAAACACGAATTTAAGAGCGATGAAGGAGTGTGGAGTTTGTTTTTTTTACAGTTGTAAACAGTGAGCCTGATTTTGACTAGGTACAAGGTTTATAAACTTAGAAAATAAGCAAAATAATAAATTAAAAATCAAATTCAGTAACACCGTGAATTATCCAAAACACAGTATCTACACTCGGTTGTTTTGTGACTACTATTATAGAAACATATTTTTTTCAAAGACACGATTCCAAAAATAATCAAATGGTTGTATATGTATGTAATATGTATTTTATGTGGAATGTTAATTGTAAAAAAAAATTTTTACTGCGACGGCTTCTAAACTTTTTAGGATGTTAAGTTCAACAACCTTAATTTAAAAAAAAAATGTCAGCCATTGATCTGGGTACACTTGTTAGCCTCATTAAACATAGAAACGCTGTTTGAATCATCTGAAAAGGTGTTAAAGCCTGTTATCTGGGCAGTTCTTACGTAATTCATTGACCATATTGTGCATTTAATTTGCTTCTTCGATACTGATAATTGCATCATGTCGAAGAGACTGGACAGATATTTAATAAACTTTCACTCAACTGGTCCGTTTTGAGTGTAATTTGAACTGGACTTGTGAAGTTGTGCTGTAACTGCATTAATTTATGAATTGAAAGTTTCAAATTTATTAAATACTAGCTGAATCCCGCGGTGTTACCCGCGGTTATTGTGGTACAGCGAGTAACGCCGCGGGACAAAGTTAGTCTAAAAAAGTGTAGCCTAAGTTACTCCCTGGATCATCAGCGCCCTGCCAGTGAAATTCCCGCCAAAATCGGTCCAGCCGTTCCAGAGATTACTCGGAACAAACAGACAGACAGATAGACAGACAGACAGTTAACTACATTTTTGGTATATGTACCATGTATACATACAAACTCATTTAGTAAAAAGTGGTTATTTTAATATTACAAACAGACACTCCAATTTTATTTATTTGTCGAGTCTCTGCGACATGAAACTTACGTGTTTTAATTATATATAACTTGACGACTTCCTGCACTTAAAGCCCTTCACATATTAACGCTTTTCCTTCTGACATTTTTATAGCAGTACCTGTATAAGTTTCTGATTTAACACAGTACTAGTTTTATTTAGGTGTTAAAACCATATACTTCGATTATTATTTGTACATTTTAAGGCAAAAATGAACTACCATGTAGACGTTTAATCTTCATATAGATATGTGAAGCAAAAACTTTGTACCCCTTTTTACAAAAGCAATGCGATCGGAAATGAAACTAAATTAATGTTTATATGGAGGAGAAGTGTAGAAAGCTAAAAAATAAAAAAAAAATTGTAGTCGAATTTCGACCACTGAGTGATCACTAGTCTAAATATTAATACGCGAAGCAAAAATTTTGTACCCCTTTTTACGAAAAATATGCGATCGGAGATGTTCGAAATTAATGTTTATGTGGTGATGTACAGAAAGATAAAAACAAAAAAGAATTATAGTCGAATTTCGGCCACTGGCCGACCAATTGTCTAAATATTAATACGCGAAGCAAAAATTTTGTACTCCTTTTTACGAAAAATGTGCGATCGGAGAAGTTCGAAATTAATGTTTATGTGGTGAAGTACAGAAAGATAAAAACAAAAAAAGAATTATAGTCGAATTTCGGCCACTGGCCGACCAATTGTCTAAATATTAATACGCGAAGCAAAAACTTTGTACCCATTTTTACGAAAAATATGCGAACGGAAGCTAGCTAGGCTAGTATGAAGTTTAGTACAGTTCGAATTTATATGGTGGCAGATAGAAAAGTGTAAAAAAAATCCATGCCAACATTGTTTTTTTTTTCGTACACGTAATACAATTATTGGTAGTTTAGTTGTCGAATTTTGACCACTGGATAACCACTAGTTAGAATTCTAACACTTTGATCATCAACTGTCATTATAGTACATAGATTATGCTTTTGTGTTTATTATGATTAGCAAATAGCAGCAAATAAATAGCTCAAACTTGGTATCTTCAATCTATATAGGCTTGCTTCTGGTTTTTGCAATCGTTTGATATTACAGCCTGCAGGGAATTTGTATCTGACACCGTAACTCATGCCTTTTGACAAGTAAAATATACTGTTCCTTTACTACCTACGTCTATAGGCAACCTAGGCCGGTTTTCATTCAAAAGTAAAGGAACATTGTTGTTCATGATTACTGTTATGGTTTCTCAGAACTGGGAACCCTTTATGTAGACTGAAGGAAGAAGTAAGACAATATACGTAGTACGTACTCCACTTCTTACGATTCTTCCACATTCATCAATCTCTACATGCATCCTTGTCGGTTCCTGGTGACGGACACGGCTTTCTTCAGAACATCACCAATTTTCTCAGTAAGTGTTCGTCGTGGACTACATTTTTCGACACTTCAACTCCCATTCGCTCTATAACAATAAGTGTTAAACATTTTTATTTTGGAAAAAATATATTTCTAAAATAGTAATTATAATTATCCTGGAGATATAGTAATTGTAAAAGCTTTGTGGTGGTCGAGGAAAAAGCGTAAAAGGTTTATTTTTTTTATATAATTGGGTTCAAACGAGCAGACGTATCGCCTGATAGTAAGCGGTTACCGCCGCCCATCTACACTCGCAATACAACAGGCATCACAAGTGTGTTGCCGGCCTTTAGGGGATGGGGGTAGGGGTTCCTCCGGTATTCTCACTCACTCGGTAAAACACAGCGCAAGCGCTGTTTCACGCCGGTATTCAGTGAGGCCGTGGCTCGCCCACGATAGGAAAGGTATTATTTATTTAAGTTTGAAATTACTGTACATGGAAGTCTAGTTTTAAAATATGGTTTACATCTTGAACTTGCCTGTGCTTGATATTATCATCTAAATTGTTCCTAGAATATTCACAATTATAATCATTTTGTGCTTGGTTATAGTCATTTTAAACACTGGTTTGATAACCAGTATTTAAAATGACTGACGAGTCCGCTGTTCGAAATGTATGTTCTTCAACTAATTGATGTGTGCAAACTGGTTGGGCGACTGGCCCAAATTTGGCACAACCTGTTCAATTCTATTCAACTATAAGTACAAACACCACCGCTACGTCGTGCCAGCTTTGGTACTCAACACGTGTTTTCATGCTGTGTCTTCTGAATGATAAATGGACTTTTGTCTTGGATTTGGTTATGATCATCTCTAAGTTAGTCACCATTTGTTAACCGACTGCTAAAAAGAAGAAATTTTTGACATAATGCTGTTGGTTTTTTATTTTATTTATTACTATCCAATATTGGTTGTTGGTTTTATTTTAAATAAATAAATAAATATTTCGGACATCTATCACACAACGCCATCTAGTCCCAAGCTAAGCAGAGCTTGTGTTATGGGTACTAGACAACTGATACAAATACATATATATATTTATTTTTTGTAAATACATACATATTATACATAGAAAATACCCAAACTCAGTACACAGTAAGTCGCACCCGCCAACCGCGAGACCAACGAGTATTTACTACTACTGTTCAAATATTTTTAAATATTATGTATCACACAAAGACACAAGAAAACACAAGAAAGTTACCTTGATTTATCTTGTTTACATTACTAGTTTATTTTTTCTTGTGATCGCAAGTTTCATCATTCTAGGGCAATGACAAAATGGCAGTCTTTAAATTACTTTACTGTACGTTTTCATTTGACCTTAAAGGCTGATATTTTAAGATCTTGAAGGAA
This sequence comes from Spilosoma lubricipeda, assembly GCA_905220595.1. Taxonomy (NCBI): domain Eukaryota; kingdom Metazoa; phylum Arthropoda; class Insecta; order Lepidoptera; family Erebidae; genus Spilosoma; species Spilosoma lubricipeda. Next base: position 6,929,863 of record HG992285.1, on the reverse strand, counting down.
CCGTGGACATAAACGTAATTTCAAGTATGTGATTTCACGGTATTATACGTAACGGAGTGACAGATGGACTAAACATGATCCGTTTTTCCTGTTGAAACACGGAATCCTAAAAAGTGGGTAGTTATGATGCTCTATTACTTTTGTGTTATAGATTTAATCATTGTAAAGACACATTAAAGGGTCATTTCACTCGTCGCATTTCGAATACCACAAAGCCAAATATCTCTATCAACGTTGAAAGCGGGCAGATAGCGGACGACCGCCTATACACCGAGTGTATCGATCCTAAATTCCGATCGTGGCGATTCTCGATAAGCGATACGTAAATGTTCTCGATTGTCTAGTACCGTTCTATGAGACTATCGTTAAATTATCGCTCACGTTTTGCTACTGAGACGGCGCCCTACTATTACGGTATTGCAAGGAATTGCGATGGTTTCAGCGGTTAACTGTGACACAGGCGTGTATCTGGTACGTGACGTCATAAACATAGATTTAGGACTCTATTACCGTTTTACTTCTAACTTTACGATACGATTTAGCAAACAATATTAGGTTTGTACAATTGAGTACCCAATATTGGAATATATTATTACTCTTTAAACTGTTTCAGTACATGCGTAGGCATAAAATGGGTATCCACAAGCTTTAATGTAATGTCGTGAAATTCAAATCTAAGGGTTAGATGCACTATCAAAGCTGCCTGAATAATTGAAGATAATTTATGTTTGTTCTGTTATCTATACAAATAAATAAAATTGGAGTGTCTGTTTGTAATATTAAAATAACCGCTTTTTACTTAATGCATATGTATGTATACACGATACATATACCAAAAAAGTAGTTAAAAAATTTTTTGTCTGTCTGTCTGTCTGTCTGTCTGTCTGTCTGTCTGTTTGTTCCGGGTAATCTCTGGAACGGCTGGACGGATTTTGACGGGACTTTCACTGGCAGGTAGCTGATGACCCGGGGAGTAACTTAGGCTACTTTTTTTAGACTAACTTTGTCCCGCGGCGTTACTCGCGGTACAACAATAACCGCGGGTAACACCGCGGGGTTCAGCTAGTATCTAATAAAATAGACGTTAGACGTAATAGCTAAATCGTGACACCTAACAAATAATTTTATATAATTTTAAGGCCGTTAGCAATTGTGATCCCTATTGTTTGCGAATTCTAAATTTAAATAAAAATGTTTTAAAAAAAATTAACGACCATTTTTTTACTAACAGAACAGAAAAGGTTTCTGAACTGTTTTCTTCATATCATCTGGATTCATCTTTTCCTAACAAAATTGCCAAGTTTTATGAATAGCTATAATTGGTTGATATCAAACATACAAAAAATAATTTAAATATTCTTCAAATAAAACATTCAATTGAGACCTTATAAGCTTTCTAAATTACTCAAATTAAATAAATAAATCACACTAACCAATTACATACAATGACAGCACTGTCAGAATAAAGACATCTACTTAATGTTCGAATTATGTAAACTATCCAGCGCGTCTGTTATATAAAAGACTTATAATACTTCGGGCCCCTGAGTTTTATAAATCTTCTAAGCTAATGGTTTTCCCATGTTAAGTGTCGATGCGTCTGCGTCGGTGTAACACGCAGTCTCTCGCTACTTGGATAACAATGTTTATCGAATTTTCATTAGTGGGCGTATCTTTCAAATTGGCATGCTGTCACACCGTTACATTATTGACGTCACGAAGGTTCTATTTAAACGGAATTTTATTCGTGGGTAGGTAATTTGTCTGTCGTAGTTGAAATTTGTTAGATTAATGACTGTAGTGCCATGATTGCAAATGTATGATAGTCCGTGGTAATTATGGTCAAATTGTTTCTAATCTAAATTACTAAAGGCATCAGATAAAAGAGTTCATAGTCAAGATGGACAACATAAAGACCTGTTAAAATTAGCGAAATATTCTAAACTATGCAAATATTATGTAATCCAAGGTAGTGCATAAAATATATGAGTCTATCAGATTGATTCTATGTGGGATATGTTTTTATACTTTCTCTTCTTTCGTCTTCTTCTGTTAAGAATAGTTAACTTAGTCAAATATCAAATTTCACTTCGATACATTATAATCTTACGAAAAATAGTACGTTAAATTATGAGTAGTATGTCACAACTGACAATCTTTCGACAGTTTACAATCTCTCTAGGTAGATAATAATTTAATGGTATTTCCAATCTTACGGTGATGCATACATTTTAAAGCTCATGTCATGTGGAAAGCTTTTAACCTGTAAACTATCTAAGATTTTTTTGTGTTTTACAAGAGATAGATTGCACGCATATGCCATTATTCAGTACAAGTTATGGCCTGTGATCATATTACCACCGGCTATGCGGGAGCCGATGCCTACCAATTAACTCTTGTTTATTACTTTCAATAAGTAGTGGTCGAGAAATTTTAATCGCTTGTCATATACGCACTATGATTAAAAGAGGAATATCCTATGGGAATATGACCGCGTTAGAATTAAATCTTAACGTGTTTACTATATAAGCTAACTAACACTACACCTGGCCAGCACGGCATGCCCCTTTGCTAAGGAGAGGTCTTTGTCCAGCAGTGGACTTCTTTTTATGTAAGGCCCGGCGAAGTGACTCTACTCTGCCTTATGAAAATCATAAGCAGAATCAAGGAGTGGTGGTCACCATACTCATAGCGAATGCAAACAATGCAGCATGGTGACCTATACCATAGAGGCCTAGTGATGCTTCTGCATCATTGAGACTATGGTCTCGCACTCACCAACGAAAGACGACATAAAACGACAGCACGAATGCTGTCATTTTATGTTGATGCTCTGTACGAGGGTAGTACCGCCCCGGTCGAACCGACCCGTTCGTGCTGAAATCAGCGTGGCTCTCTCTACTACCCGTAATAGAGTAGTTAAAGTCTATTAATGTGACTGATAAGTTATGCAAAAGAAAGCTTTCTATTTCTCGTTCGGCTTCCATTACATTGCTAAACAGTTTTGAAGATATAATGTCCCGTTTTTTTTATTACGCGCTGCAATGGGATCGGTTTGTGCTCTGTTATTGTACTTGAATTTTGTAAAAATGTGACAATTCGAATAAGAAAAGTTCAAAAGACTTTAACCGTGTAATATCTTGATATAAATTTTTAACAGTCTATTTCACCCGGATTTTTCATAATTCATTAAACTCGGTTCAGTAGTTTGCGCTATAGTGGAACATGCAAACATAATATACTGCCAAAACTTCTGACTGCCTTTCGCCGTAGTCGGGTAAAATTTAAAACCTTCTTAGGGTGAAACATAATCTAGGCCCATTGTATGGGGTAAATGTCATTTAAAAATTTACTATATTTCTCTGTATTGATTGCCTCGTTGGTCTAGTGGTTAGCGCAAGTGACTGCTGATCAAGAGGTCTAGGGTTTGTTTCCCAGGTCCGACTGCTGTTGGGTTTTTCTTACAAGAAATACTTAATAGCAGCCCGGAGTATGGAAGATGGCCGTATGTCCCGCCCATGCCTTGCCTGCTTAACGTGCTCTCAGAGCACGTTAAGCAGGTAAGGCAGTCGGTCCCGGTTGTTATAAACATCTATGGCAACCGTTATTTAGGAAGTTAGTGCCCTCAAATATACTGAAAACTAGTTAAATCTTCGAATTTAGTTCACCCTCAGGGTTGCGGAGGTCCGGTGCCAGTCACTGCGTAGAAAAACTAATACCCATTAAGGTAAAACCGGTTGAACTAGTAGCCGACCCCAAATAATAAAGGTATAATAAAGGCTAGGAAGATGATGAGTATGATTATTTCTCTGTATTGATATACTATTTCGTAGATGAATCTCCTGTATGTATAATTATTATTTACAAAGTATAAACAACTAAGAAGCAATTAGTTTTCCATAATTAAATATTCAACGCTAATTATGGCTGCACATGTTTTGCACAAGTTAGCAGTATTTTACAGAGATTACCTTGAAGGAGAAGCCTTACAAGTACCTAAATACAATTTGGTTATTAGATTTTACCTTTTCAAGTAACACTATACCAAACATTTACTCGGTTGAATAAGAAAATCTTCATCCCATTTACTTTAAAGAAAAAGATTAGATTAATTATAGTTTCATATATTATTTCAATCTAGCTGAGCCTCGCGATGTCATCCGCGGTACAACAAAAGATAGTCCCGTCAAAATCAGTCCAGCCATTCCAGAGATTATCCTGAACAAACAAACAGACAGACAAAAATTGTAAAAAATGATATTTTGGTATATGTACCGTGTATGTGTATACATATTTTTCCTTATAAATTAGATAAAAAGCGGTTATTATAATATTACAAACAGACACTCCAATTTTATTTATTTGTAGTATTGATTCAGTTTTTGTATTTAAATAGCAATGCATATAATGTTGTTAGGCCCACTTGTAATATATTTATACGTCTAAGGCAGATAGCCATTGAAGCGAAACTACCATTATTTATTTGTAGTATTGATTCAGTTTTTGTATTTAAATAGCAATGCATATAATGTTGTTCGGCCCACTTGTAATATATTTATACGTCTAAGGCAGATAGCCATTGAAGCGAAACTACAAATTTAGATAAACCAATAAAAAACTCTTAAATACTGACTGACATAGCAAGAATCTTAGAAAGAGACGGTAGCGATTGAAATTGATTGCATGGGTACAATACAGACTTTTAGCTTTGTGCCGTTCTAATTTTGAATTGAATACAAGATTCACTCTTCACAAACGTAATTCACAATGAATACGCCAAGCTTCAAATTAACCTTTAAGTTTTTAATTAAGATCATTGTACTGTACTCTATGCATTATCTATTTTATTTTTGACAGTTGATAGAGAACGTAACCATGCCAGAAAATAAAACTTTAACCTCACATGAAAACAGATATAAAGAAATAAGGTAACTAATTAAGTTTTCGGACTCTATATTGTCGTTCTTAGTTATTAGCCCCCTTATCCGTAAACGTTATTGAACTGTGTGAAAAGCAACGGTTCTGTGTTATTTTAACTTAAAATAAGATGTAGTAAAAGTGTAAACTAAAACTATTTTCTTTGGTTTTCACTTACGTTCTATTGTTGAATGAAATGATGAAATAAAATATCTTTACGGCAAATGTAGGTATGAATTGTATGTACCTTTTCTCAAATATGGAAAAACTTTTCCTCATCACTTATAAATGATCATATTTCATTCTCTATGCAGTTATTAATCATCTACATTTCGAGTTTCAATTTTAATTTGGAGTACCTACCTAATGAACATTTGAAAAATGATATGCATCGTGACTTCTATCCTAAGTAACATTCATAATCAATTCTAATGTATAACACAAGTATAAAATATATGTATGTAATATAATTAATTAAACGAATACAGTAGTTTTTGATATTATAAATCGATTTCAAAATTATAAATCAATCAAAACTTTTAATCGATTCATCAATCGATTTTAAGTCATCACTATTACCTATCGAACTTTAAAAAAATAGTTTAGACAGAGTCTAGGCGTTTTGAATGAAAGTTGAGCTCCGTGTTTCTTATTACGAAATTTTCTCTAAACGAAAGCTTGCAATCCCATCATATAAGTCTCGTTTAAGGTAGACGAACATGTCACGAACATATCCTCAAATCATAAACATGAGTCATAAAACTTTTGTGGGTCATCTGTGTATTCAACTATGTGTGTGTTTCATAATATCCTTCCTTTCGTTTAAGCGGCTCTTGCGATCAATAATACATGTAAATTTCTCGATTGAGCAGGAATTAGCAATAAGTTTCCTAATTATCTATTAATTATCTCCTCCATTACGAGTACCATTTTTCCGATGAATGAGATGGTTCCCATCGTGACTTGATAAGTAGGTCTTAAAATGTTAAAATAAAGGACACTAGATATTTTTTATATAGTTAGAAAAAAACACAAATATATCGAGAATAAACAGTTGTATTTCTAGTTCGCTGATTTTACAAACAGTCTTGAAACGGACACATAGGACAACCAGACATAGAACCATCATTTTTTGATGAAAAAGGACGAAAAGATAAAATTCTGTGATGTCCCATGTGAGAATCAAACCCATAATACTCAACGCATTAGTAAAATGCTAGGTAATCGCTTAAACCTAGTATTTCTTTAACTCTCTGCGATCTTACTTTAACAGTTTCATTCTTCCATGAATTAATATTTTCACGGTTAATGCCACACAAACTCTTTGTACCGCATCGAATCTTGAATTCGTGTGTCTAATTAGACAATTCACTCGTCAGTTTTTTACCACCTTTGAATATACTGACAAAACTATTGACCCCTAAAATTGATGTACTAATCATTTAATTGCTATGAATTGACTGCGTGGACTTAGTCAGTCCGTCCCATTTTAATAATAAGTCCCAATTGGCCTGTAGTGAATACTGAATTACCACTATTCATGAAAAAGTACTTGTGTGATTTAAAACCTGTTTTTGTAATATAGTTCATTAAAGGATTCCCCTGTACTATCCCGTTACATAGTTTAAGTTCTAGTTGGCTTTACAGTCCATGCAAATATTTGTCCCCGGTGCTCAACTCACGACTGCATAGAAAACGGGCGCCATTAGGTTCATTAAAAAAGCAAAGCACTTCGGAAGAAACCAGTTACTACCGTTACCTCACTAAGTTCATGTATTATTTAAGTAAACAGTGAAGGTGTTGGTTTAAGAATTCTTTTTAGTTTATAGGTGTGCGTCATGAATGTTTAATGCTGTGTTTATATTGTATTTTAAGCGCTTTGCTAGCGCTTCAAATGGTTATTGCATTTATCAAATACTCATATTAACAAGAGGTTAAGTTTCTAACTTTGTTTGTATGGTTACAACCATATAAACCTACATACCATACAATTAACAGAAAGCGACTCTATTCAGGAGTGTCATAAGCCATATTTTATTATAATTGAACAAAAAAATCAGTTAATAAAATTAAAATCTGTAAATCAAGTCGACGAAAAGCGGGCGGTAAACGCCCAACGAAGTGGGCACGGGTCGGCTAATAAAATATATGTTTTAGATTTAACAATATTTTTACTACGGGTAGTAGTTTTTTGTTTTTAATAAAGAGTGCATCATCATAATCCGAGCCTTCTACGAAACTAGGGCACGCTCCATCTTCATCATTAAATTCTTGTGATTAAAATCCACAATCGCAAATCTATATATATAAAAGAGGAAGGTGACTGACTGACATACCCAGAGATCAACGCACAGCCCAAACCGCTGAACCTAGAGTCCTGAAATTTTACATGCAGGTTCGATATATAACGTAAGTGAGCACTAAGAAAGGAATTTTTGAAGTTCCACCCCTAAGTAGGTAAATCAGGGGATAAAAGTCTGCGTGAGCGAAGCCGCGTGTAAAAGCTAGTAATAGATACGCTGTTATAGTATCTGTGACCACCATAACACATAGATACACAAGAATAGAATATAATATGGATATACATAGGTACATATATAAGCATTCTCTCGATATCGAGCCTTGCTTTGCATATCGTACAGGAATATCTGAATACGAGGTTAATCAAATATCTAATGAATCAATTGGCGAACTGGAATGTTTCCTGATGGCAATTATTTGTTTGTTTGCTTTGTATCGGGTTATGCGTTGAGTGATATTAGAACAGATGTGTGATAGCAGTAATTGGTTCTATTAGAAAGCTGGTTAACGTTGACTATTGTTGTGGTAGACTCTTTTTGAAGGTAGAAAATGACGGTAGTTCAATTAATCTAAACTTATTGATTGTATTGTGGAAGATCTATTACAACTACTGTTATGAATATCCATTCTCTTCACTTTTTTGTGTATACAATGTCTGTAAGTAGAAAGACTAGAAAGTTACTATTTAAATTGTCTGTGCGTGACTTTCCTAGATAACTAAATTGTGTGTGTACTTAGTATAAATGGAAAATTAGAATAAAGATTAGTAGTACGTCATTCCGTATAAATACGGTTACGGTTATCCGTGTTCTGCATGACACTGGATTTAAAATGCGTAATGTCACCATAAGTATTCATCCCCTGGGTGTTACAAGAGCGGACTAAGGGAATAAACTAGAGCATAAGAAAAGGAAAAATTAGAATAAACCATGCCTACCCTAATGTGTTTTATATTTAGGTAGTTGTCCAAAACCTCTAGTTAGTAAAAATAGGTCATATTTGTTCTTTATTGAGTTTTTAACCGACTTCAAAAAAGGAGGAGTTTATCATTTCGTCTGTTTTTTTTTGTTTGTTACCTCAATACGTTTCGACTGGGTGAACCGATTTTGATGATTCTATTTTAATTTAAAGCTGGTGCTTCCCGTGTGGTCGCATTTCAATTCGATCCAGTTCTTGAAGTCGTTTTTTTTTTAAATTAAAATTGATGAATATTATTTTTATTGAATATTTGGCGAACGAGTAGATGTGTCGCCTGATGGTAAGCGATTACCGCCATGGCACCCGCAACGGACTTGTGACTCTGGTCACAAGTCCGTTGCCGACCTTTGGGGGATGAGGGAGTGGTTGGTGTATGAGCCTCCGGTATCCTCACTCACTCGGTGAAACACAGCGCAAGCGCTTTATCACTCCGGTCGAGCCGACTGCTTCATGCCAAAGCGTGGCTCTCCCACGACAAATAGGATATAATTACTTACCTAACAGCCAAATGCCTTAAAAATACTAAATTTTGTTCCTTTCAATTAAGTACATAATAAAATACCGTGCTCAGAAGAAATAAGGCTTAACTTACCAATAACATTCCATTACATTACGTCAAGTTACCTAGTTACTACAAAAACCATACTTTTCCTCGTAATATTCTCGCCCAGTCCAGAATAGCTTTTATAGTCAGCTAAACACCGCCTACGTAGTTAGTAATGTTGTCCTATAAATTGCACTTCGTTATGCTAAGTCGATAGGCAGGTGGTCCCAGTATTTTCCAGCTAGAGACACAGATGAATCTGTGTACCTGTGTTACAGAGTATTTCGAATAGAAATTGTTTGAATTATATGCGATGAATCTGTAGTGTTCTGCGTTGAGGTTAGCGTGTACATCTCTGCTTTCAATTTAGAAAGTAGGGCATTATTTTGACTCGGAATCCTTAAAATTAATTAAATACACGACCAAGACCGAGCTATCTTATAAAAAAGAGGATATAAAAGACAACAATAAATAACCTTAAAATGTAGTTACCCACGAAAACTTTTTTAAAACAGTTATTTAAATTTAAGGGAATAAAAATAATTAATAAATAATAATAAATAATAAATATTTCGGACATCTAAACACACAACGCCATCTAGTCCCAAGATAAGCAGAGCTTGTGTTATGGGGTACTAGATAACTGATACAAATACATATATACTTTTTTTTTTTTTTTGTAAATGCATACATATTATAGATAGAACACACCCAAACTCCGAAACAAATATTTGTAGATCATACAAACATTTGGTCCGACCCGGGAATCGAACCCGAGACCTCATGATCAGCAGTCGCTCACGCCAACCGCTAGACCAACGAGGCAGTAATTGTAACTTATTGTAACTTGTTAATTGTAACTTGTGTTAAGTGTGAACTCACTCTTAGGACAATTATTTAACTTTTCTTGAAATATTTATTCAAACAAAGGTTTGAGCAGCTTTGAGTAACGATAACTCAAGCAAAAATTAGCATGTAGAAAGTACAATTCGAGTCGTCCACCAAGTTTTTCGCTTTTAACTTTATTTAACGACATCACCTGAGCAATCTCTATGTTTTATAGACCCGTTTGTCTTAGAGTGGTTATGCCCACATCGGTAAGCGTATAATGGTCCAGTGTTAGTAATACGGATAATTTATTATATGTTTCCGTCTATTGCAAGTATTGTAACCGAATAGGTATGAATAAATATACCAAAATTTACATAAACAAGAAACAAGATAGAAATAATGATGAAAATATACAAAAACGTCATATACTAGAGCTTGAACTCCAACTTTTTAACAGTTAGGTATAAAGGATTTTTTTTTAAATATTTAACTCTGCACTAACGTGGGGACGGATAAAAAAATAAAGAAATTAACTTAAATTAGTACACTTTTATTTTGATAATATTTGAATGAGTAAACCTGCCAAAGCGAAATAGAAATAATCATTATCATTGTTCCTTCCTGTGTCTCTATTAAAGATTTGCTGGGAAAAAAATGCTTTAAACGTGGTGTGATATTAATATCTATCTATACTAATATATAAAGCTGAAGAGTTTGTTTGTTTGTTTGAACGCCTTAATCTCAGGAACTACTGGTCCGATTTGAATAATTATTTCAGTATTAGATAGTTTATTTATCGAGGAAGGCTATAGGCTATATACCATCAGGAGCGGAGCACCAATGAAAAATGTTTAAAAAACGAAGGAAAATTATCACGCTACGGGCAAAAGGAGACGCAAACGAGGTTGCGTGGGTCAACTAGTTCACAAATATAAATATTCTGTCAACTAGAGTCAGCATCTATTCCTATAATAGAAGCGTAAATTATTGAGATTTTAACTGGGAACACTAACAAAGTGAACCAGATGACAAGTAAGTGTGATATGCGAATACAAATCTCAGAAATTTTCTCTATTTCACATGTAAACTGGCGTTAATAGAATAATCAAATATGGTATTGGTATAACCTTTTCTATTTCTGTTTTGTCTGCCATTTCATTGTTTTAGTACAAAGCAAACGCCTGTCATTTTTACATAAGCATCAAATTCATTGTATCTTCATTTTAGAGAGAAATTTCTACTAATGATATGTAAACTTCGGGCTACCTTATATGGATATCGTTCTCGATATTAAATGAACTGATTTCCATTGTAGAACTGTGGCTTATTAACATAGGTTCATCTTAAACAATGCGCGACTACATGATGTATGTATGTTCCGCAGTGCTTCGCATTATATAACTGGACTTTATAATTACAACAAGAAATTATCTACTTTAAAATCTAAGACTAAAGGTTTATTATCGTATATTGGTTAACAAGTGTTATTGCGTATGAAATATGTACGAGAAGCTCGCGGCTGAACTTTCATTTGGATCTTAGAATGAAATATCAATATCGTAAATAATGTAATGAGTTGCTAGAGAACTTCCTATTACAAAATAATTTATAGTCTTAACATACTGTCATTTAATACCATAATATGTTAAATACATATTATTTGCATTGAGAGTCTTCGATTTCTGTCAAATGAAAACCCAACCTTAACTTTCTAAAGGGGTTAGGTTCTATTGTAAGAGATTTGTGAATACATGTTAATAACACTAAACAGTTTTTTCTTTTTTTCCAGGTAAGCAGCGTATGCAGCATTTACCGATAGCCTGGTATAGCAGTAGTTTATCCAGTAAGTAACCTAAGTAATAGAGTAGCTGAATACCTCTTAAACTATCCAAACCAAACTAAATATCGTAAAAACTGATCAAAGTAATCCAATTCGCAATTAATTAAAATTCAAGTATTATAAATAATATTTACTGAGTTAGTATTCATTACTTAAAGCATTAAATGTCATCTTACTCAATATAAACTTTCTTACTATACTTACGATACTTTAAAATTTTTAAATATATTTTTCGTTATGTTAACAATTGTTTATATATCGTATTGAAACACTTTTTATCAAATCATTAATAAAATCTTAAACGTTGTGCAACAAAAATGTATTTTACGCAATGAAGAACAATTTTGTTTTAATGAAAAGTTTTTGAATTCATAAATAATATACTGTTCATAAAGTTTATTGAGTAACTGAATTTATACAATGTCCATAATTAATGTTTGATAGGCTGTTTTCATAAACTTAACCATACATGCTGTAGGTACAGCATTTAAGTCTTACTTAACTGTAGACTTTTAAACTACGTAACATTTGAATAGATTAGATTTAGAAATATTGCTAAACCTTAGGTTTTTCAACGGTATTGTATTTCAGAAGTAATTACGGTTTGAATAGTTTTGTAATTTGTGGTTAACGATTTGACATTATAATGTCTGGTAATTTCCAGGTTCCTATTACGATACTACTGCATAATAAATATTGAAGTGAGTTATGCAGTCGTTAGAAAGTACATTATTAACTGTTTTTCTTTTTAGTATTTTAATAAACTCAAGAGTACAGCTTACTGAAGATATATCATTTTGATGACTAAATGAACCAATTAATACAGACTGTGAAATACATTATACCGGGCCATTTCAAAAAGTGTGTTTTAGTGTTAAAAGTCTACGGCAATAAGATGTACGTCCGTTTAGAGGTCGTACCTTAATTAATTAAAAGATCGTAAAATTAACAAGAAGTGCTCTTGAAAGTCAGCTGTGGTAGGGGCCGTAAAATTCACCTAATAGGTTGAAATAGTAGGAAGGGAAATACCACTGCTTATAGTATTAGGCGCTAACATGGAAGTGAGTTTCGAAGTATCGATGAATCACACGTAAGCAATTCTTGAAATAGAAATGTGCTGGGTAATATCAATACACATAACTCATTTTAGAACCCAACTGTACAAATTAATTAATTATTTACGTTATTAATGATGTTTTTTGTTCAAGATGCTTACAAAATTGACCTTGAAAAAACTACTCCTTGAAATTCTGAGTACGTCCACACTAGTGTCAGCTAGCTAAACTACATAGCAATATACTCGTACAACGATGCAAGTAGTTTTGCTATTGTCTGGTAGATGGAAAAGTGTAAACTAACACCCCCTCACCCCCGCAAATTGTCACGCATTGCTTCATACAAAAATCTCATTAGGGCATCTCCTCTTTGTATTTGCTCCGTGATGCCTATGTTAAATGTTAGTGTAGAAGCGAAAGCAATTAGGTCTCTTTGTAACACACTACTACACCACACGATTTTAATGAAATTTGCCATGGAGATACTTTAATTCCTAAGACATTGCATTGGCTTACCCCAATAACCGACATACACGCGGGCGGAGCCGCGGGCAAAAGCTAGTAGTTAGTAGTCTTCATAAACAGACTTTAGTAGTCCTGTATAGGATAGAGTTGTGTCAAGGTTTCTTCTCTTTCGCTGTTTACCAGTTTGCTTTCTTGGCTTTGTGGATTAATAGAAGCGGTAACATCAATGATATTTTAAAATACTGGGTAACATCAACATAGTCACCACCAGAAGCTGAAATATTAAGAATAAAATGTAAACGGTTATATTTCCCCAAAGAAATAATAGGTTCTAAATCACCAATTTCAAAATAACCGTTTGGAATTCCGCCATTTTATACTCGTACTAATATAGAAAAAGACAAATAGGTAATTGTAGTATCAATACAATAAAATCAGTAAACGCAATGGGGAGGCAATTGTAAAATTGCACTCAGTTCGCTTCTTTCACAATTGTAAAATGAATCTCAAGAAACGATTAGAAACTCGATATTGTAAGCCCACGTTTCGGGTGCTAATAATTATAGGTATCGATTTAAGGCTTCGGGTAAAACGAGAGCTACAATGAAAATTGCAATAGATCTGATTGTCTTCCCGTTCTCGGTTAGTGTCTAGTTGATAAAGGGTCTTGAAATTATATTACTTTAATTACATTTGTAAACGCTTTTTGCTTGTTCAATTTGTGTTTTATTTTTCCAAGTTAAAATTTAACATTTTAACGACAGTATGGAGCAATATAAGCAAAAGCTTTAACAATTTACGTCATGACCTGCATATAACCAAAAGCGAACCCATTTGGTTCGCTTTTGGATTTCTAGAGTATTGTGTGGTGTATTTACCGTATGGCTCGAGAGGCACTCTTCGCTGAAGACGGATGAAGGAAGCAATCTGTTATGTAGAGATTCCTTACAAATGCACCTATCCATTTAGCTGCCCTTTAAAAATATAGAATAATAATAATAATTTATTGTTATAATTGTAAAACCAAGGTAAAGTTTTATGAAATAAAGAACTGGTACGTGTAGCTCTTTGGCGAAACATGGAACGACCTTTTATTCTTTAATGTATAATTCTGTAGGGACAATTACTTAACATAGAGTGTATCGTTTAAATATTGTTCAATGCACTAGTTTAATTATATTTTACCTTGATCTATGAGGTACTCAAATGTATAGAGGTTTCGTAATAAAATAATTCGACTCTATACAAAGTAGGTATAGTTATTATATTCTACAACACATTCTCATCATGGTGTACTCTTATGAAATGTGCTATTAAAATATGAATTTGTATAGAGTGCAATAAGTAATTGAAAATGTGGTCAGCATGTTGTGCTGATACTTGTATTTTTATTTTTTTCCGTCATCTTATAATACAAAGATGATTGACGAAAAGAGGATACTTGTTCATGGGATATGACAACAAAGTTAAAACAATTACAATAATAATTCAAAAATAATCTATTTACCTATGTATAGAATACATTAGATCTTCAAAAATATACAACTTCAGCTTCTATTTAAATGCGGATAAAGCAACAAATCAGTTAACATATTGATTAGCTTTCAGTATCAAAAGAAAATTAGTGTTATGTATGACGAAACAATCCATTGAAACGTGTGAGTGCATTAGGAAATGGTTACCTCGACTCGATGACAGACAGTGGGCATCTGTGTGCTTCTTGCATAAGACCACGGTTAAAATAAAATGTGTTCAAACTGTAATGAGTTTTATATGTTACATGTTTACGGTTAAATTAGTAGTATAGTAACGGTAGGTTAAATAATTAATAATTTAACATCCCATTGATATTGTTTCACTCGAAGCGTAATTAAAATTCAATAATTTGTACTTCTTTTTGCATATTTTTACATCGATTAAAAAAAATTATAAAGTTTTTACTAGATACTACTACTACCCTACTTCTAAGCTACTACTATATACAAGAATCAGTATTAAAGTTTACCTTAAAAGCTATCTTTTGCAATGAACACATAGGCCGTAATTATAGTAAAAAAATTATTTCACTAGCGTGAAAATATTTCGACTGATTCCTTGTCAAAAATCACTAGTACCTATTGAATCTTTATGACAAGAAAAAGCTGATAAGCTTTTATACAATTTGCTTTTGCCCGGGACTCCATGTATCCCCATGTATGGCGAATATTTTTTTCATAGCCTTTGACACTCGACTGATGTAGCTTTCTATTGGTTAGTTGTAGTGGGGTATACCTACTAACATTTGTAGGAAGGAACATGTCACACATACGACATATACATCAAAGAAATAGTGGTGATAAGCATGAATGCGTAAATTGGAAAGCGTATCGTCATCGACATATTAATTAGTTCCGGTGACATCCACTTCTTTCGTTAACTTTCTTGAGTGTAACAAAGAATACATTGGCGTACTTTAAAGGGTTATAATCACCCAGTTTGGCAACTTTACTCGCCATATTAAATACGCTTCTTACAAATAGTCTCCAGAACTGCATTTTATCAAATATTCTACATATTTACTACTAACTTTTGTCCGCGGCACTGCCCGCGTGTATATCGAATATCGTGATTTTTTTTTCATTGCCTATGACACAAGTAATATGGCTTTCTATTGGTAAAGTATTTTCGAAATCGGTAGATACAACCTCAAAGACTTTTTTTTTGTATGGGCCTGCCAAAATGACTCTGGTGGAAAGCAAAAACAGAATCCAAGAGTGGTGGTCACCATACTCATTGCGAATGCAACATGGTGACCCACACCATGGGGGTCTTGTGATGCTTTAGCGTCCTTGAGCCTCCGTTCTCGCACTCACCAACGAAACACGAGAGCACGAACGCTGTCATTTTATGTTGATCTTCCGTGCGAGGATAGTACCGCCCCGGTCGAGCCGGCTTATTCGTGCCGAAATCAGCGTGGCTCTACTACCTCCCTATAATATTAGTATAGGTTTACTCAATCCACAAAGATTCTTCTTCCGTGAATAACATAGGTACAGTCGTCATGACCCAAAATCATCTATTACACAATCATAGCATAATGCTGCTTCTTAGTTCTGCAACTTTTAAATATATTGTTTTTCCAGTGTGTGCCGGCAACTATGAAAGATGTATTCATAAATTACACCAGCGCACACATTCTCGTCTTAGTTTATTGCCTTAGAACCTCACTACACTTTGTTCAGAGATAGTGTTTACGATTTCATTGAAGTTTATGCACCGCTGTGAATCAGTCCTTTGTTAGTACAGTCATTTTCATACATGTATGCAATGTTTGTATGTAACATGTTGAATCAATTATTTTCTTTAATGACTTGCTTTTGTTTAATAATGTATGAACGGTTAGGGTTTGGTACTTTATTGCATAATGTCAAGACCATAAAACGTATTTTTATACTTGCTAGTTACCTATGTCCACATGGCATACGTTATGTGTGACATTAACTCTAAATAAATCCCCTGTCGAATTAGGGGGATCAAAGTGGAAATAAAATCCAAAAAGAGCCCCCAGAGGATCGGTGTAGACGTAAATTCCAAATAAATCCCCCAGGAGATTTTAACGGGGGGCCGGAGTGATTTCGACTAAGAGGAGCAAATTATGTATGACAACATCACTGCAAAGAGAAGAAAACTTAAAAGAAACAGTAGCAACTACCAAACCAGACTTGTATAGTTGACGTCCTTTGGAGGAGGCCTTCGTTTAGAAATGGACAGCGAAAATAAAACTACTAAAACGGTAAATTAAGCTGTCTCATATTTGAGATAGCTTTCTTATATTCACTTTTATGTAGCTTCTAAAATTGGAAAATAGCAAGACAAGCATGGTTAGCTTTCTTAAATATTAAGGGTTAAGAAACACTGTACGCACTCTGACCTCAATGCGGCGTGTCCGCGTGGTACCTAAAATAGTCACAAAAAGTCACGAATTTCCGAATTTCACCATCGAGTAATTGTTACGAATCGAATTATCCGGTTGATTTCGGTTGACTTTGCTCGCGAATGCGATTAGGTGCTATGAGCGTGACTTTCGCAATCGTTAACATTATCATGTCGTGTCTAGCCAAAAGTTAAACGTCGAGGACTGACCTCAAAGTGTTGCTTGACTAAATATATATAATTTTATTAAAAAAGAACCTTAGGGAAAGGCGATCATGTACATGTAAGAAAGAATAAAGAAAAAAACGTTACAGAAAAATGTTCAAAATCAGTCTGACGAAGTAATTGGTAAAAAACATACTAAAATAAACAGTGGAACACAAGTTCTTCTTCTTCTTTACTGTAATGGCAACCAGCTGGATCTCTTGGATCAGCTATTTCTGCCAATGTCAAGTATTTATAGTCTTCAAATCACAAGTCTTCAAGTCTTTAAGTCTTTGTCGTGATGAAATTAATGTTAAAAAATATATAAAATATGGATGAGATGAAATGGGGACCGTCTTTTCGAAAAAACAAAAAACGATCCCCAACTAGTAAGTTAAATACATAACGTGTAAATAAACACTTGTCACATAAAAATTACAATGTATTTTGATTGTCAAAAAACGCGTAAACTTCAAAAATGTTCCTTTGCCCGCTCTCCCTTAATGTCCACAAATTACACCAGGAAAACGAAACTTCAATAAGTTCTAAGGAGATAAAATTATTTCTAGGTCTTTTACTACGTCTAAAATCGTATAAACCATAAAAGCTAGAATGTTTCCATAGGTAACTAGTATAGGTTAGTACGGAGCATTTAATGGTATATCTTAGGTTCATTTTCACGCCTTACAATTACGGCCTTACAGTCAACGCGAACGTTATCAGTGCTTTACATATTATATTTCAAATTGCTCTAATCCTCATCGCCTGATATGGAAACCACCAGTCGTTGTCCATTACTTACGATTTCATTCCAAAAAGATCTTAATCTCGAGCCATTATCGTCTGTAGTAACAGGAAAGGCTATCCGATCTATGTTAGCTTTATTTGGAAGGTAAAATCGAAATTTAAATGGGTGGCGAACGTTTTCAGATGTTTTAAGATAATTCACTCGTTTTATACATACTACAACAGTTTTATTAGTATTTAACATTTATTATTCCAAAAGATTTTTATTTTACCTAGATTTATATTTATAGATTTATACATTGAGTTAGTCTGTAATCACACATGAAAAATAAATGTAAAATTGCCCGCAGCTCCGTCCATATGTATGTCGATCGTCGCGGTAAAGAGTAGCCCATGTCCTGTCTCAGGAATCAAAGTAGTTCCATGCCTAATTCCATTGAAATTGGTCCAGTTATTTAGCCGTTAAAGTGTAAAAGACAGAGTTACTTTCGAATGTATAAAATTACTATGGATTTAAGAGCATGCTTAGGGCAATTTTTGTAGTAACTAAGTATACTGTTGTCAATGTTATTTCTATGATAACTTCTACTGTTTATGCAAATTCTACTTGATTACCACCCACCTCAAACAAAAGTCTGTGCATTTGACTGCCTCGTTGGTCTCGCGGTTGGCGTGAGCGACTGCTGATGATGAGGTCTCGGGTTCGATTCCCGGGTCGGACCAAATGTTTGTATGATCTACAAATATTTGTTTCGGAGTTTGGGTGTGTTCTATCTATAATATGTATGAATCCGTACTAGTTTCCATTTGTGTAAGATGTGTAAAAAACGGCCTTGCTTTGAATTTTTGATTTAAATTATAGGCTTATGAAATAATAAAAAAAGTATATATGTATTTGTATCAGTTGTCTAGTACCCATAACACGGCGTTGTGTGTTTAGATGTTCGAAATATTTATTAAAAATATTTATTATTTATTATTATTCTAATTTATATTTTTTACTATTATTGAGTGTGTGTAGTTATTTCGTTTTGGGCTCATTATGCAGTCACATGTTTTGAATAATTATTATTTGGTACATTAATTTCAGTCCAATGTTTTATCACATCTAATTTATTTTAAAATTAGTACATCAGGTGCGCGTCATATTTATTATTATAAAAGGTATCAATGACAGTGACATTAATTGATTGTCATGATCTATGGCAATCGTTACTGGCAAGTCAGTGCCTTCTAATAAACTGACAACCTTCGAATTTATTTCGCCCACAGGGTTGTGGAGGTCCGATGTCAGTTGCTCCGTGGAAAAACTGATATTCAGGTAAAACCGGTTGAACTAGTAGCCGACCTCAAATAATCTTGGGAATCATAAAGGCTAGGAAGAAGAATATTCTTTTTTTATTTGACATTGGCATGGGTTATATGTCACACTAGCCGACCCACGCAACCTCGTTTGCGCCTTATATTGCCCGTAGTGTGAAAATTTCCCCCGTTTTTGAAACATTCTTCATTGTTGCTCCGATCCTATTAGTAGTAGCGTGCTGATATATACCCTATAGCCTTCCTCGATAAATGGACTATCCAACACCGAAAGAATTTTTCAAATCGGACCAGCGGTTCCTGAGATTAGCGTGTTCAAACAAACAAACTCTTCAGCTTTATATATTAGTATAGATTTTAACATTTAATATGGTCTTTACATTACTTCGTGAATTGTCCTCCTAAATAGAGGCATATGTCCAACAATGGACTGTTAAAGGTTCTCGATGATGATTTTTTTTTTTTTTTTTTTTTTAAGTTTATGTAACAATTCCAAGCTACTAAGAATGGAAGTCGTATTCTGTATCGAGAAGGATAGCAGTTATATTAATAAACAAACCACAAAGTCGGCATTCATATATTTATAACTCTTTTTGGTGGTAAAACATAAAAATACTTACAATTTAGGGACCTTTGATCATACGTTTTAACAAATAACACGCACATTAATTACTTTTATATATCCCTTACGGCTTCTTTCAGGTGCCATATACGGTAGACATAATTACTCTTATTTCTGTAGAAAATCCTAGTTTATTTCTCAACAGTGCGGAGTTGCTACTTTGGTTTATACAATCAACGGACTCTTAGTTTCAAGATAGCAAAATAAATGGCGGTCGTGACGGTGTCCGTACTAGTTTCCATTTGTGTAAGATGTGTAAAAAACGGCCTTGCTTTGAATTTTGGATTTAAATTATATGCTTATGAAATAATAAAAAAGAGAAATCCGTAGTATTATTCAAGTACATTGTTTTCACCGATTACCTACCTACTTTTTCATAGAACAGTTTTATTCTATAGCGCTAGTCTAGATAAAAATATTTTTTAAACCGGTCACATCTAAGTGTGATTTATTCTTTAGCACAACACCTCAATGATATTCCACAAACAAATATTTAATTTAACTATAACCAACGATATTATATAAATATCATCCATACTTTATTTCAATAACGTGAGTAACTCTGTCTGTCTGTCTTTACTGCTTTCACGGCCAAGCCGCTGCGTCAATTTCAATGAAATTTGGCATGGAGGTGCGATAACCAATAAACACGGGAGCGAAGCCACGCGCTAAAGTTAGTTGGCCATAAATAATTAAACAACAAACAGATAAGTCTCTCCGCTTTCGCTCAATTGACGTTTCAAATAGTACAAGTGAATCATTGTCAAACTAATATTCGCTGGCATACACGTTTGACAGCACAGTAAATGAGTAAATACATCGCTTGTACTTCTACGAGGCCAAAGATTTAATCGAGTGACAATCATCGTAAATTGACTTTGAAGAGAAAGCAATTATCGTGTATCTAAAGAGGAACCCCTAAATCAATGTCGATCTTACAATGGAAACCTGTCGTGCTTTCGAAGTTAGAATAAGTAAGTTTTAAGTTGAATTCGTAAGTATAGTCCTTAAAATAAGGTTGATCTGTATGACAGTTGTCACTAATGTTATTATAAAACTTGCGGAGTACATTTTAGATTAATAACATTACAAGTATTTACTTTTGCCCGCGGTTCCACCCGTGTGTAGGACAATTACCGCAGTAAAAAGTATCCAATGTCCTTCCTCAAGAATCAAGTTATCTCCATGCAAAATTTCATGGAAATTAGTGCAGCGGTTTATTCGTGAAATCATAACAGACAGACAATTACTGTCGAATTTGTGATATTAGTATGGTTTCTACATCATTTGTGATAAACAGGCACGTAAAGGATGCAAATATAGGTGATACAAAAAAAAATCGCTTGTTCAAAGTTACTTCGGCGGTTTAGTAGCCATCAGTCACAGAGATGTTACTGTTACATGAAAGGAAAAATACTATTTTTTGCGGTTTGTTGAAATATACAAAAGGCTTTTATTGCGAACAGAATACTTTATTATTTCATGTGCCAATAAAATGAATTAAACAATTGGGGCAGACAATTAATCAGTAGATCGATTTATACCCGCTGCGTAATAAAACATTACCAATAGAACGTTATTTTGGACTCATCAAAGTAGTAGACGGTCTTCACATAACCTTCTAGTATGATTGAGAAATACGCTTTTAATAGTCATTATTTTTACAGTTATTTTATTTGAAGTTCATAACGTTGTAACATATTTGTGTTATGTCAGTTGTAACCGAGTGTTTTCTATCAATCGTTGTGTATAAAACGCTATACATAAAATAGTTAATATATGTAAATTTCAGTATCGCCGACTTTAAATCTTTTATTTTCTACCCTTGGGGATGTGGTATATTATCTACTTATCAATAAAATCAGAAGTAAAAAACGAAGTGATTTTCAAATCTATAATATCGAAATTCTTAGGCATCAAACGTAAAGTTTACCTGCAGTACTCAACGTCTCATTCTGTACGGGGCAAGCAGAGATGATAGACAGACGTTTCTCACGATCTTGACATGTATCTGAACTCGTCCCTATTTTGATAAATATTAAGGAAAAGAAGGTTGCTGCCTCGTTGGTCTAGTATTTAGCATAAGCGACTGCTGAGCAAGAGATCTCGGGTTCGATTCCCGGGTCGGACCGCTGTTGGGTTTTTCTTACAAGAAATTCCTAATAGCAGTCCGGAATTCAGTTCAACCTCATAGTAGCAGAGGTCCGATGCCAGTCGCTCCGTGTAAAAACTGATCTTCAGGTAAAACCGGTTGAACTAGTAGCCGACTCCAAATCTTGGAAATAATAAAGGCTAGGAAGATGATTGAAGAAAAGGTAGCCTTTCGTACATATTCGCCTCCTGTAATATTTATTGTTGCCCGCGGCTCCGCCAGGGTATATATCGGTTATCGCGGCAAATAGTGGTCTATGTGTTATTCTGATGTATAAGCCATATTACTGTAAAGTTTCATTCAAATCCGTTCAGTAGTTTTTACGTGAAAGAGTAACAAAGACTAACCATCCATCCATACTTACAAACTTTCGAGTTTATTATATTAAGTAGGATTCATCTGCCATAAGTATGACAACGAAAATTTGAGCATCCAAATTTGAATGAAACGTTAACAATCATACCATGTACTCGAACTTCTTAAATCGTAATACAACTCTTATAGTACTACCCACAACTTAATACCACTATATAAATAGTATTGCAAAAAGCACCGCTCATCTCGTGACGACGTTGTTCCGATAACGGCATCATCGAGACCTTGAGTGGTCGAAGCTTGAACTTTTATACCTGCCGACCATGCTTTTGCTCCGTGATGAGACTTTTAATTACTTAACATTTGTTTTTATAGTTTCGATTAATGGGTTCATAACTGTTTATACACGTTACACGAATATCTTTTATTATTTATCTTCAGAAGTAAAATTTATACATTCGTTTGTTTTGATGTTTTTGAAATATACATGCATTGTCACGGATCATAACAGTTATTCATCTGTCTATCTCTATTCAACGTTTACTGTTATAACTGGTTTTATAAATAACTAGTTATAACAGCGCGTAACACCGCGGGGCACAGCTAGTCTAAACTATAAAGTTTAGACTAGCTGTGCCCCGCGGTGTTACCGCTGTAAAATAACCACCACGGGTAACGCCTCGCACGTATATACTTTCAGCACTTAGTGCAAAACTAGTTAATTTGAAATTACAAACAGACTCAACCAGTCTAAAATCAATTTTCAGATTCCCGCCACGATTAAGTTTTTGTCAAATATTTCTGGTTTAAATATACCTACAAAGTATAGTATATTTCTTTTATAAGTTAATTTATCATTGCGCATTGCTTTCGATCGTTAACTATAATCAAATAATTGCAATTCAGTATAAAAAGTCTTATGTTTTGAATCCACTATTCAAAACATAAGATTTTATAAATAACTTTAAAATAAACTTTTAAGAATCAAAGATTGAAAACGAGTTTGTACGTTTATGATTTCGCATAAGTATGTATGATGTTACTTACAATTTACTAGGATGTAAGAATTACGCTAATAGACGTGAGAAACCCTTAGAAATATTGCATACAGTAAAAATATTAAGGTTCCAAACTCACTAGATGATATCGAGATTTATACCAGAATCTTTATTCACTGTTATGCGATTTTATCACTTAAGCAACAATTAAATAAATAAAAATATATTTCGGACACCTTACACACAACTCGACACAGGCACATAGCTTGTGCCTGTGTCGAGTTGTGTGGCAGATATTAAACTGATACATATACATACATAAATACTTTTTTTGTAAATACATACATATTATACATAGAAAATACCCAAACTCCGAAAAAAATATTTGCAGAACCCGAGACCTCAAACAAAGCAGTCGCATACGCTCCTACTGCGCCACCGAGGCCGTCAATAAAAAAAAACGTGTCGTGAAAATTTTATATTCATGTTTTAATGCACATATCAAAATGTTATAAAAGTTGCGTAGTCTGGAAGAGCAGTATTGTCTCGAAAAATTGTCTTGTTTATTTTCCAATTTGTTTTAATTCAATCAAATCCGTAACTAACAAATCAGTCACTTAAATTCACGTCATCCTTTATTTCATATCCAATAATTTTACTGCAATACGAACCGTTTTCCTGTAGAAAATGATGGTGTTCCTATTCGTGCATTGCATTCTAGGTTTCAAATGTTATTGCGTGGCATCTCTACGTGAGAATTTCACATTTTGTCGGCAAAAGCTTTCCCGTTAAATAGCAAGAAACTTTTGAAAGGGAACAGCTATTCGTGATTTTATTTATATTTATAACAAAGCTCGTATTTTCAAGCTTGACATCGCTTTTAATTTATTTGATTTGAAAATAGTGTTAAATCCAATTGCATCGCAAGCACGAAGATCGAATGAAAATTGGAGTAATTAAAGATTATTTAAAATAAACGCAGAAAGAAAATAAATAAACAAATTATGAGTTACATTTTGTCATTACATGAGTTATACTGTCTTCAATAATATATAAGCACATTCATAATATTTTTTTCCTATGGGAGAGAACTTTATGGTAATCCTTGCTTGAAATAAAAGTGTTAAAAAACAATATAAAAGGCATATAATAATATTGTAAAACATATTACAAATACCTTTCGCTGTTATTGTAAGCAAATATATCAATATCGACCAGTGAATACCATTTCCATTAAGTTAAAAGCCTTTCATATTCACAGCATGTGAGCATAAAAGATGCCTCCCTCCTCTATATTCCCTTTCCACATTAGTTCCCTCAATATTCCGTTTCCCTACTTACATGTACATCAATATTTATAATCTTGCAAAACACTTAAGCATACGAATTATTTTACTAAATACTATTGATATTGTCATTCTTTAACGATTTAGTTGAGTTACTGTTGTGAGTTACTGACTATGGGCGTGTATATGAATTAGATGTTATATTTATTGACTGCCTCGTTGATCTCGCGGTTGGCGTGAGCGACTGCTGATCATGAGGTCTCGGGTTCGATTCCCGGGTCGGACTAAATGTTTGTATGATCTACAAATATTTGTTTCGGAGTTTGGGTGTGTTCTATCTATAATATGTATGTATTTACAAAAACAAAGTATATATGTATTTGTATCAGTTGTCTAGTACCCCATAACACAAGCTCTGCTTATCTTGGGACTAGATGGCGTTGTGTGTTTAGATGTCCGAAATATTTATTTATTTATTTATTTATTGGACTATAATACTGGAGCTAATAAAAAAATTTAAATGTTATTAAAATATTTATAGTTTGAATTATAAGTATATGATTAAATTACATTGATTGACTCCATGACACAATCAACTGTGTCACAGTATTGTCCACCAGCAAAACAAGAGAAAGGTTTAATAAAATTCCATTTGAGGGAAATGTCAATTGCCGCATAAATTACATTAAGTTTGTATTTTCTTTTTTGACAATATTAATAACACGTTGAAGTATTTTCATACATTTTATAAACGAACCGCCACCCTGTGCTGGGCCGAGTCCTCACTAGTTGCAGTGGTGACAGGCGGGACTCAGTTCCCTCCTGGCGACCGAGTACAGGTACTTCCTGAAGCAACCGTGCCCGGTAAGCACCTGCGTCAGTCGGTAGGAAAGGGTCCGGAACTCGAGGATGTCCGGCTGGAGAGCCTCCACGGCGGCAAAGCCAGCGCGTGGAGTCTCCAGTTGGAAAGACCATTGAGACATCGTGGTTCAACGGGCGGCTTCACGCCACTCGCGTACCTCTTCGAGCGGAGGTAGCGGAGTGTGCTCCGCCCGTATTCAGCCACCCGTCGATAAACTTCGGCGAGCACTTCCGTCTCCAAATCCCGCGGGAGTGTTCCGGTCAAGGCCCACGCAACCTCGGTCGACACCGTGCGGTATCCTATCCACCGGCTCTGACTGGCGGCCTCAGGGGGTATTGACACCCCCTGAGGCCGCCAGAGGCGAGCCTTATTGAGGGCAGTCAGAGCTGCCACCCAAACCGGTGCCCCATACAGCGCCATCGATCGGCCCACCCCCGTGTAGCTGTGTCGCGTTGCGACGCTGGCTCCACCCAAATTGGGCAAAAGTCGCCCAAGGGCTGAGGCAGTGTCGACCAGCTTCGGACCTAGCTGTCGAAAGTGCTCGTCGAAGAGCCACCTACCGTCGAGGATCAGGCCCAGATACCTCATCTCGGCCCGAACCGGTACGAGGACCGACTTGACCACTATGGAGGCGCCGGGGGGAGGCCCACGACGGGGCCCATGAAATAAAAGGGCCTCCGTCTTATCCAAGGCCACCGGCACTGGAGCGAGTCCGGCACAGCGCCTCGATGCGCCCGACCAGAGAAACACCAATGGTGGCCAGGCGCGCCGCCTCCTGGAAATTCGCACCCCGGGCTGTGATCAATGTGTCATCGGCGTAACAAATTACGCCCAGCCCGGGGAGAGACGCTCTCGAAAGCCCCGTTTTGTCCTAGATTAAGTTAATAAGATTTCTTTCCGGTAACTGCTAAATAGATTGTTTATTTGAACTGGCTTGTTTAATTACATACCTTATTAAATCAAAGTAAATAAAAGGTTGTGTAGCTTAAAGCTAGAATAAGATCACAGCAATGTTTCAATATAATAATAATCAATACAAATATTTCTACCATAATGTATAAGTAAGTCACGCCTATTTAGCAATAAGGTTTTTCAGCATAAGACAAACTACTTAATCTATGTAGTAATATACATTTTACAACTCCAAGGAGTTTACTGTTGTCGTGCTAAATTGAATCGTGCCTGGGCTGAGCGATTAGAACTTAAGTGTTTATAACGTAAAATTGTCTAAATATAGTCGTCTCACTATAATATTATAGAGCTTGTATACTGAAATGGGATTAAAAGTAGCGTAGTTTATAGCATAGTTAGTGCGTTAGCGCGTGTGTTTACTTGGAACTACGCAACTTTTTTTGCTTCAACAAGAACAAGACTGTGCCTTATCTACCTTTTTTTATTTGATCTGCGACTGCAGGAAGCTATTGACGGAGAAAAATAAAGAACTAATTAAAGGGAACGTATTTCAGACCTTGTTTTAGAAATCAGCCTACTTCTTAAAAAAATATGAAAACTGTTTTACGAGACCAACGTCTAGTGTCTATTTCGTTCTAATATTTAAATTTTATAGC
Organism: Spilosoma lubricipeda; assembly: GCA_905220595.1. NCBI lineage: Eukaryota > Metazoa > Arthropoda > Insecta > Lepidoptera > Erebidae > Spilosoma > Spilosoma lubricipeda. Next base: position 6,902,946 of record HG992285.1, on the reverse strand, counting down.
ATACTAGTTGTTGCCCGCGGCTCCGCCCGCGTGTATGTCGGTTATCGCGGCAAATAGTTATAGCCTATGCGTTATTCTGATGCATAAGCTATATTAATGTAAAGTTTCATCCAAATCTGTTCAGTAGCTTTTCGTGAAAGAGTAACAAACATCCATCCATCCATACTTATAAACTTTTGCGTTTATAATATTAGTAGGATCAGCAATGTCACTGTATTTTATTTTTGTAAAAGTTCATCCATAAAGTCTAGAGAAACACTTGTTTAGACAGTAAATAGTAAGCCGTCTCATCTAATACCGTTATCCACTTCCCAACTTACTCATTATTATGCCTCTTTACATGGATTACCAGCGTGACCGCTAAAGCATTTAAATTTGAATAGCATTCTTACAATAAACTAGTCGGACCGTAGTAAAATATGACTGGTTTGTTCGATTGTCCGTATAGTAAATGATACAAATATACAGTTGCACTAAATTTAGTTGATATATACCATGAAATAGGTACTTTGTGAAGAAAATAATGAGGATTTAATAGCCTTCTTTACTGTTCTTTTACAATACACGTGAAGTATTTTACACATTTTATAAGCTTACACAAGATAAGAGCGATTAAAGTGCGAGTCGGGCTCGTCCATGAAGAACTCTTCATGGACGAGCCCGACTTATATCCTGTCTGTATCTATGTGGATTTTAATGTAATGTTGTAATATTTTTTGTTGTTATAAACTAATTTCAGAACTGACCATTGAACTTGACACCCATTTGGTTCTCACTACTTTTGTCGTTGAAGTTAATAACCAAGGCATATATCATAATATTGAACTTGGGTCTCGTTTTACATTTATGTTTTTGATGGGATACATATATTCTTAAAGCTGTTATAATTAACTGTTCGTTAACTGTGAAATAATTCGTTTTATTTTGAAAAGAACCAGGGCAATAGTTTACTTTTAATTAATCTCTTTGTTTAGGTTTGAGTGTACTATATCTTGTGTATAAGTGGGTCGTTTGGCAACATGACAATAGACTTGAAACAATGATGAGAATAATATAACTGTTGCTCACACTGTAGTGTTGTCATACGTCATAAATTTGTGTGTTAATAACTGGTAAAATATCATGTAGTTTTTATTTGAAGGCCTGCCAAAGTGAATACTAAGCCTGATTGAATGGTCACCATTCTCAATGCGAACGTGGACAATACAGCGTTGTGACTCATACTATGCTGGCCTAGTGAGATTTTTTTTCACGCTCCGCTTAAATGACTCGGAATCATAGTGGGAGGGAAACACGTGCGCTGGAAGTGAGTTCCAGTTTTTGACTGCTCACTCGACATGGGAAGTAAGACCCGTACCGTTTAGTTCGAGAGCGTATTTCTACGTCCCTGTAGCGATGAGGTTCAAGGCCAGCACTTGTTGTCTTATTGAGGAAGGGTAGGTGGGACCATTAGGAAGTGCTCTTCAGAACACTCTCTATGGTAAAGGCGATAGAGGTCTACTATGTGATATCCCACACAATCACTAGCCAATGACAAAGAGAAGTACAAAAAGCACACTGAATAACCTTCTAGGTGGAAGAGGCACTTGAAGCAGAAGAAGAAACTCACTTATCCAATGCTTTCAGTGTTATAGGATATAATTCGTCCGTGTGATGATAAGTTGGTACTGAACAGAATATAGTGAAAGCTAAGTGTGTGATGTGAGATATCGAAAAAGGGACTATGAGCAAATGAGATTAAAATATATAAAAACAAGTTTTAGCGAATATTAGTTTAGTGTTGTCAACAACAGAATTAACACCAATATCAGATAGATTTGAACTTACTTTTGGTCTTTACTTCCTATATCAAAGAATATGATAAGTTATTTCGTATCGCGTTCAATACTCCCTTGATTTAAAAGAAACAGATGTAGGTAATTCATCGCACACAAAGGTTCAGATTTTTTTGCCAATGTATTGGAGAAAAACCGACAAAATTCAACCAATTTTTCTTCTTAAAAGGAAGTGATATTGAACGTGTTTACTAGTCAGTTGGAACGGACCTATGCAGCAAGAAGTTTTACAAGAACTACATTATACTCACTTTACATATTCAGGATATTTTTTTCTTTTTAGTATATGGTTTTTTTTTTATTATTGAATGTGAAATAAAACATGTGTTCAAATAATACAGAAACCTATGACAATAACTATAATTAACAAAAAAAAACAATATTTACAGACAAGCGTCAAAAAACTCCACATCTTCGCCTACTGTTAGCGTTCCCAAAAGACTGGCAGCATTACCACGTTGAATGCCAATGCTGATTCTCTGTGCTAGAAAAAGATCGGCCTTCTGATCGTAAGAAGCGTCAATCAGTTGCTTAGCTAGTTCCGGTTCAAAAATGTAATTACCTAAAACTAGTTGTATACTATACCAATATTGTATCGTGTCATCTAGTGTGTATTTCATGTTTACATAACTTCATCAACAATAAAATTAATTTGAATTACTATAAGTTTCGCGACTTCGGTGTTTTCATAATTTCATTCCATAAATCCTATCGCCTTTCATAGGAGTCAAATGGTCAAAATAGAAACCATTGATATACAAAGTAGAAACGGGAAAATTTCGTCAAGATGGATCGTTATCATAGATATTATGTATTACTATGTCGTCTTTTCCTTCATGAATAATAAAGACATAAATCTTAAGGTGTAATTTATTGGAACTTGTCATTGATAAAGCATGGGTTATACAAAGATCTTAATAATCCGACTAAATACATTGTTACTGAAGTCCGTGTGGCACAGATAAATCTTGTATTGTGATCAAACTTCCTATTCTATTCTACTATTTATTCAACCTGTACGTGTTTGTTTGAATGATTTTATTTCAAGTCACACCCATCCGCCCACGCGCAGCGAAAGTCGGTAAGAAACTACCTACTACGCTTTTTTGTTTCTTGCAGTTCAGCAAGAGATATACACACTCATCGATTTTGTATACAGTTACATCGATTACGAAAGATTGAATCGATTGTTGCGATTCTAAAGACACACGGGTGGTCTTATTTTCGTTAAGTAGGTAACTAGGTATGTATTTATTGTATTGTAGTGAATTATGTGGATTACAATCGATAACACGTAAGGGCAATTTTATTTTAAATAATTGAATCAAATTGAGAGAGAAGATTCGAATAGCAGTATTAAATTGTGCTTGATTGTAGGCGTAGTAAATTACAATCAGAGATAATACGAATTGAAATTCTATGGGTATTTTTTTCTTGTGTACAATTCATTCTAAAGGTATTCATTTTTCATGGTATGAGAGTAGTTACCAGTAAATCATGATAGTACAGGTTGAAGCTATGGTCGCCTCATAAGGAAAAAGGCCGTAACGATACAATTCAACCGCTTCCTGTCGATATGTTCACGATCGATCAACAGGTTTAATTCCTGGTGCAACCAGTTATTGCTAGTTTACAGTGACGAGACAACATATTACGGAAACTACTGATAAATATTCAGTTGTTAGACATCGTTTTTCCAAGTCCATAAATAAAAATTATGCTATGCAGTAGACGTATTATCATAATTGCAATCTGGACGATAAAATTATGAGTTATAGACCTATTGGAAAATTATAAACTGGAATAAATCTCTATTACTATTTTTAGCTAGAATTTAAAAATTGAAAAGGACAACATAGGATTTGTTACGCGCGTCAATGATGAAAGAAATTACAGGTTCAAGTAGCATTAGCATTATTCTATCTGTCCATTAAATTTAAGTAAGTTTCTTATAAAATATTAGCAGTTAGGAACAGTATGGAAGTTCATTCAAAAAATATAATCGTAACTGTTTGAAAACCTGATATTTTAAAGGCAGAAATTGAACTTAAGAAGCTTTGCTGTACCTACCATGTTACTTACTCTAATGTAAATAATAATTTTCTTAAACAAGTTACTTCACTGGTAGCAGGAAGAACAAAAGACTTGCTATCTTTTTTCTTCTTTATTAACATACTAGCAGCCCGACCCGGCTTCACACGGCAGGCCTTAAATTTTTTTGGATTTATTCTACTATAATACTATATATATATATATAAATATACACATATTAATACTGTACTATAATATAGAAAAGTTTATGTTTGATACAGATAAATTTTCCTCTTGAGTCATTCTATCTTCTATCAAGTCAGATTAATTCGTGTTTACATCAATATTATTATTAATGAGACTCTTTTACGACGTTATTATTTTTACTTATCACCGATTAAAACCTGTTTCACTTGTGTCATAACATTATCGAGAGCAAGAAACATTAAGAGCGAACTTTAGGAATAAATCATACATAATCTCTTTAATAACCCGACGCGACAGTCCACCACTTTTGTCCAGCAAGTGCGTCTCGTGGGACCGGTTCCCACACCCACATCGCCCACACACTACTTCGAAACATTGATATCACTTATGCAAGGATTGTTATATTACCCTATTTTTACCAATTATGTTATTATGGATTCTCTGCCTTAGCCTTTATTTTATCATTGTCATTAGTCTATACCAGTCATCTGCTATATTATATAATTATAACTCTCTCTAATTGCACACCACTTAGGCTAGTTCTGGGTTTTCGCGTTCAGCTCCTGCCAGACATCTTGCGGAAATTGTCTCTCCATCCGGTCTATAGGCGTCTTGCACTACTTTAAGTTTCTATCTTCATTTGAATATTGTATTTCTTATAGCAAAGCAACTCATTCACGAATCTTTGAATTGTGTTTAGTACTCTATTGAATCTGTAAAGAAATTATATCGCTATGCTTACTAGAATATAACATTGAAATTTGGCCATCTAGTAACTATAAAAGTCAATGTATAATGTTGTGAATTGCTGTTAGTCTGCCATGTACTTATTAAATAAAATAAAAACCTTTTGATTCGGCTAATTATATACTTTTGATTTCCAACCTACATTCATTTCTTACTTGAGTTCAGATATTTGAAATATTCACTTTTCAAGTGGATTTACATGAAATTCTTTTAAGCCTCATATTTCTTGCCAATAGTTTAAAAGGAGAATGATGATAGCTTATGCATCTCTCAAGTCACAATACATATCATAACTATCGTCAAAATAACTTACCCTTTGTGGATCTAAAAGCAGATGAAGTAAAATTGTTTAAAGCACAAAATGAGAAATACATTATAAAACATAGTGTTTTAAAATGACATTCGACGTAAATGAAGTCCAGGGAACTCCAATCAACCTGAAGACCACACACATAATTGAAAAACAATGTTCCTTAAGAATGTAATCTAAACTTAAGTATGGGATTTAGTAAGCTAAGTATACATTCAGTGAAGAACGCAGTCTTCTTTATCATATGCACTTACCTGATTCATTGAAAGAACGACTTGGATGGACAATATTACTTTCTGTTCTTTTTTGTAATCGGTTCATAGAAACCTATAATTTATAGCATTGTTATTTCAATAATAGTGTTATTTAGAATTGCTATTGGACCGGGATAGTTGGCGCTCCTAGTGGGAGACCTTCGTTCGGCGATAAGTTGAAGTATTATTATTGGTGTACTATGTAAGTCTGCAAAATCATATTGGCATGCAATATCAAGTGTATGTTGCATGATTAAAGTAACTTAACCGTCATACGCAAAACTATAAAAACTGACGATTCGTTGTTATTATTTAATTCCACTTGTGCTTATTAATGATTAAACGAACTTACCTGTAAGTGAAGTTCTATCATAATTATGTGAGGTGTTTCGTTCGAAGAGATTAGATATATACACTTGTAGTCACACATACAATGTCGCCACTAATGCACTAAGTTTAGAGAGAAAAATAAAAAATATGTGGGTACACTGACACTTCTCTATACATTTACTGCGTTCGATACCTCATTTAGTTCAGAGATAACATATTTACATTTCACAAATTAGGGAGTTTTAGGGAGGGCGGGACACTAATCTCTTCGAACGAAACACCTCACATAATTATGATAGAACTTCACTTACAGGTAAGTTCGTTTAATCATTAATTATGCTTCTGTGTTTCGTTCTCGAGATTAGATATATACACTTGTAGATGTTGAGAGATCTTTGTGAAATGTATAGGTTTTAGGTAAGTCAATAAATTATTGAAAGAACCAAAAATATTCGTTGACAATAAAACAAAGAATTTAATCACAGCTATTAAACATGTAAATAATATCTTTACAATTTTAATAATTTTACCTAGGATAGTTTATTATACTACAAACAATCCCGTTAGTGATTTATGAATTATCATCAATCAAAATACTTCTAGCAAATAGGTCTCTAGAATCAGATAATATTGGCCTGTTATAAAACTTGGCAAATGTTGTGGATGTGCCAGACCATCCGGCAGTCTTCCTTATTAGATCTAAATTGACACCTATTTTATGAGCTCGAGAAGTACTAGCATGTCTAGTACTGTGAGCAGAAAATTCAGTAACATCGATTCCACTCACCTCTAAGGTACTCTTTATCCACCTACTAAGAGTTTGAGCACAAACTTTATTATGCGGTTTTTTTGTACTGATAAAAAGGAAGGTGTGATTATTACGCAACGATTCGGTTACACGTAAGTAATCAACTAATAATTTAGCAGGGCATATTTCGGGTTTTTCTCGAAAGTATGGTAGTATAAGCATTGGCTGTTTAGATTTTACACAGGATGTTTTTATTAAATCAGGGATCTTTATAGATATTTCATTAGGTAATGTACTAATATTCTCGACTTTAATTTTTGAAAGAGTTTGAACTCTGTGGGCTGTAACAAGTGCAAGTAGGGTGACCAACTTCCTTGTTATTTTATCTAGCGGTAAATTATCGTGAGGTACCCAACTAGACAAAGTTTTTATAACTAACGACGTATCCCACGTTGAATCGTATTTAGGCAATGGTGGACGAAGTCTAAATAACCCTTTAAATAATCTTTTTACCCGATCATCTTCGCTGATTTGATGACCTAAAATTAAAGACAGTGCCGACCTGCAACTGTTCAGCGTACCAAATTGGGCACCAAGTTCAAATAAATCAGTAAAAAAAAAAATAATCTTCGGAATGGAGGCCTCATAAATATTAACGCTGTTTTTCATACAAAAATTGTACCACTTTCTTAAACAAGTATCATACTGTTTGATGGAATTTTCTGAAAGGGACGCCAACATGATGTCAATTGATGCAGTAGGAATACCTCTTCTCAGTAGAGATTCCCGCACAATACTCCGGCAACCAGGGTAATCTGCTTGTGTATCTGACGGTTGCTGGAATGACAAATTATTAATTCCTGAGAAGAATGTAATATCAAAGGTTTACTTTCCAAAAGCTTATTAAACAAGGGGTACCACGGTTGTGATGGCCATGCCGGGACGACTAGTATTCCTCTAGCTCTATCACTAATAATCTTTCTTAATGTTTTGAGAATAATTGTGAATGGGGGAAAACCGTAAAAATACCATTCGGACCAACATATTGAAAAAGCGTTAATATTATATGCGTCAGGATCTTTGTGCCATGATACGTATTTAGCGCATTTTTTGTTTATACGACTAGCAAACATATCTATATCAGGCTGACCAAAGGATTTAATAATTTTTTGAAAAGCAAAGTCTGATAATTCCCATTCAATGTCGGGGTGAATTCGTCTTGATTCAGCATCGGCGACACTATTCTCGATTGATGGGATATACAGAGCAGAAACGTAAATATTGCGAGCCTCGCACCATTGCCATATATTTTTGGTAAGTTTGGTTAAATGGGGAAACTGCACACCTCCCATGCGATTTATGTAAGAAATCGCTGTCGTATTGTCAATTCGTAATATAATTTGACATCCGAATAACTTTTTACAAAAAAATTTAATACCAATGAAAGCAGCCATTAATTCTAAATAATTAATATGCTGATTTCTTTCCTCTTGACTCCAACTACCGCTTGCCGTTTTCCCCGCACAAGCTACACCCCATCCCGTAGTTGAGGCGTCAGACTGAATTTCCAAATGGTGTTTATCAAATTTAATTTTGCAAACAGATTTATCAATGGAATTTATCCACCAATCAAAATCTGGATCTAAAGTAGAAGGAATGGTCATAAACTTTTCATAATTATCATCGTCTCTTAGATTTAAGAATTTACATCTCTCAAACTCTTTAGTATAGAGCCAGCCATATTCAATGGCAGGGCAAGCAGATGTTAAAAGTCCTACTAAACGAGCAAAATCCCTAATTTTACATCTATTGAGGTTTTTAAATTTCAACAAATCTTTCTTTATCTTCTCACGCTTTTCAGCAGGTAAGCTAATTTGCATTGTTTTAGAATCAATTACGAATCCTAAATATCTACATGATTTGCTAGGAATCAAACAACTTTTAGATTCATTTATAATAAAGCCCAAAGAACAAAGAAATTTCTTTGTAACTTCAACGTTATCAACACAATCGCTATAGCTATGTGATACAAGACATAAATCGTCAAGATATATTGTTGACAAATTACCAGTACATCTTAATAATTTGACAACAGGCTTCATGATTTTAGTAAAAACGTAAGGCGCTGTACTGAGACCAAAAGGCAGGACATTAAATTGAAATATGTTATTTTTCCATTTAAATCTTAAGTACTTTTTAGAATTATCGTGAATTTTTATTAAGAAATATGCATCTTTGAGATCGATTGTTGACATAAAACAATTCTTTGAAATAAGCTTAATAATTGTTCGAAAATCTTCTAATTTAAAATGCTTTGTAGTTATAAAAGCATTCAATTTTTTTTAAATTAAGAATTAGGCGAGTTTTGCCGTTTGGTTTCGGTACCAAAAATATATTAGATATGAATTGGTTGTCGCAAGGTTCACATTTCGAAACAGCACCTATAGCCAATAAATTATCTATAGCCTGGTCATAATTATATTCTTCTATACGAGAATATTTTTTAGACGGTGGCATATTAATTTGAAATGGAGTTTTTATAAAAGGAATCTCATAACCCTTTATCCATGATAGTACCGTTGGGTCCGATGTTATTTGCGACCACTGATTATAAAAATAACATAGCCTGCTGGCAAAATTTACCGTAGTGTCTATTGGCGATTGCGGCTGTTGCTCGGACGTGACCCTCTGGATGACTGCGCGTGCTGTTGCCTCGTCGAGAGTGCAGACGCCTCCGTTCTCCGAGGCCCCGTCGGTCTGCGATACGGGGCTGGAGCCTTCCAGTTTAAATTCCTGTTTGATGGTCTTGGCTTGTTTGTTAAAACTTTGGGTGGCGGAACAGACTTCAGTTCAGCTCCTGACTTATTTATAGCCTTAGCCGTTTTCAACGTGTCAGCAAGCTCTTGTCCAAAGAGTAGGCTATCTATTTTGGTCAGCTGCATCTGATCTTTCAAATCTTTTTTCAGCGCAGCAAGAATAAAATTACGCCTGGTGATAGAATCATTATGTTGACAATCACACAAAATACGCCCTGAGTCTACAAGTAGTTTCAATATATTTGGATCTTTTGTTTCTTTGGACAAAATAATGGTAATAGCTTGACTAAGACATGAGATAGCGCTGCCTATCTGCTTCTGTTTCGCCTGCATAGCTTTATCTCGCTTCACTATGACGTCAGTAACAGCTGCCCTAATCTCTGGATTAAGGGATGGCGCATCTATCAGCTTACAATTAGCTGGAGGCAAATGAGATTCTAAGAGCTCCTTGCGGAGTTCTTTTGTCAGACCAGAAGTGGCTATGAACTCATAACGTACGGCCAAGTCCTTCTGAATCTCTTTACCAAAGGATGTAGTGGTTAGGGGGTCAATCCCCAATATTTCTAATACGGTTTCGTCTAAATCATTATGCTGATCCTCTTTTTCAGCAGCGGTAGACTCTTCAGCCGTTGGCTGTTGTGGAGACTCTGGTGTCACTTCAGGTACATTTGACACCTGTAGTGACTCCAAGCATGATGCGCTAGTCGATGGTACCGGCTCGTCAAGGTTTACCGGTAAGTCTTCGTCATTTTCCGATTCCTTATTTGCGTTATCTGCAATCGGAAATCATAAATTGCTGTACCATTACCGTTAGGAAAGAATAACAATATTTGTAGTGCACTACACACACAAATATTAATTAAAATTATTTGTTAATAAGATAATTTATATTCAGGTAAATAATTCGATGTATATTCATGACAGTGGTTAAGTACCTTAACAGGTAATAACGGATTTTTATCAAATGTTTTACTTTTATTGAGCGAGGAAAGCGGGTAAGATGAACTCATTTGCGTTACATCGTGAACCCGAATTAAGGTAAATGCATAAATTACTACATGGTTAATTCTGTACCTAAACAGATAACGTAGTTATATTTATATATTACCATACGTATAGATACAGCGGGTAAGATGAACTCAAGACGTTGCATCGTGAACCCGTGATAAATAAATGCATAAATTGCTACATGGTTATAATTCGGTACCTAAACAGGTAACGTAGTCATATTTATACATGACCACAAGTACAGATACAGTGGGTGAGATGAACTCAAGACGTTGCATCGTGAACCCGAGATAAATAAATGCATAAATTGCTACATGGTTATAATTCGTTACCTAAGCAGGTAACGTAGTCATATTTATACGTGACCACGCAGACACAGCGGGTAAGATGAACTCAAGACGTTGCATCGTAAACCCGAGTTTAAATAAATGATAAGTGCAACTGCAACGTCTTTCCATAAAACAATTAAATATTCGGTATAAAACGTAAACACAAGGTACCTTGAGGTGTTGACAACATTAACTCGGGAACCGAGGATGATGAAGACCTTCGGCGTCCTTTTAACAATTTTCTTTCCAATTTCTTTATTTTCTTCTTAATATAGCACAATGAATCCTTGTCTTCACGTTTCCTCTTCGGCATTTTTCGTTAATAAACACAGAAAACAGTAAATTGTCGATAAAAAACTATAACGCAGAAATAATAATACAAAGTGGCGAAGCACTGGAATGTGAATGAGGTATCGAACGCAGTAAATGTATAGAGAAGTGTCAGTGTACCCACATATTTTTTATTTTTCTCTCTAAACTTAGTGCATTAGTGGCGACATTGTATGTGTGACTACAAGTGTATATATCTAATCTCGAGAACGAAACACAGAAGCATAATTACCCCATAAATATAGATACCACGTGTAGACCGTATAATTGAGAACTCTCAATAATATGAAAATGTAGTATCATAGTTATACTTTATTCGTTTGCTTACAAGATAAATTTATATTTAACTAGTTGTTGCCCGCGGCTCCGCCAGCATGTATGTCGGTTATAGCGGGAAATAGTAGCCTATGTGTTATTCTGATGTATAAGCTATACTACTCAAAAGTTTCATTCAAATCCGTTCAGTAGTTTTTGCGTGAAAGAGTAACAAACATCCATCCATCCATCCATACTTACAAACTTTCACGTTTATAATATTAGTATAGATGTAAAATGTTCAATAGACTATTGAAAATATTCATATGCGTGTGTATGCATTTTTCTATTTTATTTATTGTTTGAATATTCACTTGATGGTGTGTTACTAGTGTAAAAACTGTCCTAAAATCATATACACACAATATCCATACTAAGGTTGTCTGGAAGAAATCGCCGTGAGCGATAAGACCGCCAATTGTTACGTTTTCAACGTTCTAATTCATCTTTAGTTTTGTATTTATCTTGAGCATATAATAAATATTCACTTTATATATGTTTAAGAAAATTATGATGAATTAGATGTCGTTATTTATTTGTACTTTCGATACACGTATCTACACATTTTCTTAAAGAAAGTAAATATTTTGATAGAGAAAAGAAATGGTAATGAAATTATCCCAGAACAATTGTTCCCGATTTCGCCGATTCATACGATTACTGAGCAGAACACGTTGGATAAACGTTATCGAAACAAATATTTAATTGGCATTGCTAATTGCTGACTGGTTCCTATTGTGTTGCCGACGATTCTTTCTCACAATTGCCATTGTAGTTGAACAATGTTGGGAGCTGACCCCAAGGATCATGATGCAATCTTGTAGCGATTCAGCGGTAGTGTCTTTAAAGGAAATGATGGGTTCTTAGAACGTTAACTTTTCAGTAGTATATCAGATCTGTTGAATTGATTTTTCGTTCTGTCCTCCTATTGTCTCTTTTAGTGCATGTGGTGGTAGAGTTAACTCAGGTAAGAGACTGATTAGCGAGCAAGATGAATTTTAATACGATTTAATGAATGCCCTGTGTCCCTTTAGTAGAGTAGATATCATAGATTTGAAGACCTTATTTATACAAACGCTCCTGACAAATAACAAAAGCGTCATTACGAATAATACCTTTGATGATGGATAGACAACATTATATTATTAACTGTTATTCCCTAAAAATCATAGTATTTTATTATATATATATTTTTTATTATTGCCTTTCCTTAAAAATCATAGTATCTCCATGCCAAATTTGGCCATTTGCCAAACTAAAACCAGGGAAGGTTTACAGTATTAACTCATCAATTACAAATAGCTTACCTTTTTTTTACGAGTGGAAATCCCCTCGGGCCCTCACGCCGCCGGGGTTTGCGGCGGGGTGATGTGTCGGAATCGAACCGACTAAAACCACACGGTATGCCACTCTGCGCCTGAGACGGAATTGATCCGGGAACTGCTGTTATCAACACATTCGGACAGAAATAGCTTACCCAATGTGAGCAAAAGATTTAGATTTTATATTGATAATCCGAATGCAGCTCGGCCTTTCGAATAACTTCATATACTCTACTCGATCGTACAATTACTTCTTCGAAGAGTTATAGTTGTAACCTATAATTTATGGAGAATATTATACATTATCTAATAGTTGTTTTATTGTTACAGGTGTACGGAAAGAAAGCATAATATAAGTAATGCTGATACATCGGTGCCATAATTTCTGCGTAAGTTGTTATTTGATATTTCCTTTTCGGTTTAACACTATTGTATTTCTTTTCTTGCCAAAGGCACTTTATTTTTTAAACAGATTTATATAAAAACGCGGATGAATAATAGTATAGACGGTGATGGTAACTATTCAAAATATCTTATAGTTTAGTTTATCTATCATCATATACGTTTATAGAGGTTATATATATAAGGCATATCTCAAACCTCTAAACGTGTATGTATTCATTTATACCTATAAGTATATGCAATTTTAGAGGCTTAGTAACCTTACCAAGTTAACTAAGAAGTAGCCTGTTTGCCACTGAGTATACAAAGGTACAAGTAATCATCTTCATGGGGTGCGGTTATCAAAATGAAGTTGGGAGGTCAGCAGACGGTATCCCGTTTCCAAATTTTACAAGTAATAACCATCGTTAATATTCGGATGATTTTTGTAAGCTACCGACGTATAATTAGTAGGCTATCGACAAAATAGGTTTTCTTTTAAAAAGAAACAGTCGTTTGACTTTATGGGATGAAAAGATTGCATATTCATTTACAATTCGATACACGTAGTTATAGCCTCATAGTCACAGCCTCATAAAGTAGCACTTATCACTTGATTTATGTCAAGTTTTGCAATCAGATAAGCCGGAATATGGTACTTAAGCTGGTATGAAAAACGGCAATTCTAAACTGCTTTTCCTGTAACCTGGGTGAATGACTCAATTAAACTTTGGTTTATTTAACATTTTACCTATTCACTCGTTTACCCTAAGGCTAGATTACTAGACTGCCGTATGCTCGGTGTAATAACTAACAAATAATGATAGTTTCGCCTCCGCTCTTCCAAACATGATTTAGTAATAGACAAATTGTAGGTGGTCAACAGAAAGCTTTCTAATATTTTTATATTGCTGTGCCAATTTTTATACTAACTGTCGGGAATTGAACACGATTTCGCCTATGAATTAATTTTCTTGAATGAAAATGAAAATACTTTTGAGGGTTCCGTACCAAAGGCAAAAAACGGAACCCTTATAGATTCATCATGTCTGTCTGTCCGTCTGTATGTCCGTCCGTATGTCACAGCCACTTTTTTCTTGGTAAGTGGATGTATTCTGTGAACCGCATTAAGATTTTTACACAAAAATGAAAAATAAGCAATAAATTTTGGGGGTCCACGTACTTAGAACTGAAACTCAAAAAATTTGTTTCATGAAACCCATACGTGTGGGGTATCTATGGATAGGTCTTTAAAAATGATATTGAGATTTTTAATATATATTTTTCTAAACTTAATATTAAAATATATATGAAAAAATGATGCATTACCATGCAAACCTCCACCAAAAATTGGTTTGAACGAGATCTAGTAAGTAGTTTTTTTTTTAATACGTTATAAATCATAAACCGCAATTTATCGATCAAAATTACAACGAACTACAAGAACTGTTATATTATGTAACTGGCTGCTACGGAACCCTTCATGTGCGAGTCCGACTCGCATTTGGCCGCTTTTTTCATGCATTATAATGATTAATCATCTTACTTATATATAACGTAGTAAATTAAGTTTTATATTAGGATAGAAAGATTAATTTCTTTCGAAATAGAAAACATGTTGTTTCTGAAAAAGTGGATGAGTTGTAACCGAAAAAATATTTATAGTTTTGCCATGATTTTATTCAATTCTAGAAAGAGAGAGATAGGGATAGAAATAGATATCTCAAATGCAAGTTTGTTAAATTCGGTGTCCATTACAAAAGCGGACCATATCTAGCAATTCGCGGACGAAATATGATGATGATTAAATCTATTTTATAGGCTATAAATTACGTTGTCTAAGTTGGTTATATATCTGTCCAAAGTGGACAATTTTACCTGCAAACCCCTATTAACGAAACGAGTAATTGTTCAGCAAATTAATGACTCTACTTTACTAGGGAACTGGCTAAATTCCTTCATCTATTTTTGAATAGTAATATAATGACTACGAAACTATATGACAGCTTTTGGTTAGTTTGATATTTACTTGAAAACCTTTGTATGCCATACATAGAAAGACCAGTTGATTTAATAGCCCACTCACAATTATTGTATGGTTTTGTTTCGTCATAGTTTTAGTTAATTATGTAGATAATATAACTACTTTGTGAAAGAAGTCTCAGTTTTATGCTTTACTAGCTGAACACCGCGGTGTTACCCGCGGTTATCGTCGTTCCGCGAGTAACGCCGCGGGACAAAGTTAGTCCAAAAAAAGTAGCCTAAGTTACTCCCTGGATCATCAGCTACCTGCCAGTTAAAGTCCCGTCAAAATCCGTCTAACTGTTCCAGAGATTACCCGGAACAAACAGACAGACAAAAAATTTTTTACTACATTTTGTTATATGTAGCGTGTATACATACATATGCATTTCGTAAAAAACGGTTATTTTAATATTACAAACAGATACTCCAATTTTATTTATTTGTATAGATTTACGTTACTTAATGACAAATTAAGTGTGTATAGTCCGATTCAAATCCATTATCCGTAGTTTATCCAAGATCAAGTGAAGTCAAACAATAGAAATAGACAGGTTCAATAGAAAATTTAATTAAAATACAATATACCTCCCTGTTGTCAATTCTGTATTAATAAAGCTATGATTTATTGATATCGATACGTAAATGGATGGTAAGAAAACAATACATTTTGTAAGTACTTAAAAAAAGTTACTAGTAATGACACTAAGTTTGCAAAATTCTCTGAGTTCCGGTAGCAGATAATCAACAGTCATAAAACTAACCGTTTGATTGAATAATTGGCTAAAGATATAAGTGAAATCATTCCTGAACTTAACTGTGTATTTTAAAATATGGAACAGAATTTTTAACAACCTATGAAAGAAAAGTTGATCTACTTGTGTAATACAACCACGTCAAATGTCTCTTATCTATACATATATACAAATGAATAAAATTGGAGTGTCTGTTTGTAATATTAAAATTACCGCTTTTTACTAAATGCATATGCAGCGGTAGTACCGTGTATACATAAATATTTATGTATACACGGTACATATACCAAAAACGTATTTAAAAATTTTTTGTCTGTCTGTTTGTCTGTTTGTTCCGGGTAATTTCTGGAACGGCTTGACCGATTTTGACGGGACTTTAACTGGCAGGTAGCTGATGACCAAGGGAGTAACTTAGGCTACTTTTTTTAGACTAATTTTGTCCCGCGGCGTTACTCGCGGTACGACGAAAACCGCGGGTAACACCGCGGGGTTCAGCTAGTCTCTACTGAGATAAGTTTAAAGTTATAACACTGACATAATAATGTTAATGACACTGATAAAAACTATTTCAATATTTTAAACATAAACTTTCAAGAATGTGGTAATATGAAATGGAAATCATTTCTAACCTATATGTTACACACTTATTTAAATTTATTTTGACATTTAAAAATAAAACTGAAATGTTTATGAGACTTAATTAATATCGCAGTCTCTAACTTACTTAATAGAAGAACTATATAAAAAGATACGTAAAACTAGCGAACTAGATAAAACTAAAATAAACTATTTAAAATCATTTATTTGTTTACTAGTGTTGTCTAAGGCTCCGCCGTCGTTTCTGGGGGTTATCGCGGTGATTATTTAATCATACATATATACATAGATGAAAATCCGTTGTGTAGTTTTAAAGATCTAAGTATTTATCGGGGCAGACAGACAGCGGAAGTAACTATGTTTTATACTATGTAGTGATAGTTGGAAGCTCAGAAGGAGCCAAGTGGCACCTTTCCGTAATCAATGAACTATATAAATAGGGTGTAAATGTCATAATAATGGTACCTATTTAAATAACCACTTATGTAGTAAGAAACTAACGCCTACCTACATCTATCGACGAAATCTGTCGAACGTTTTCTGCGATGTAATATTGTAATTATGCTAACAAATTACGAAGTAAGCTATATTTCCTAACAATTTAGATAATATCCTTAAATGGAATATTTATTATTATTGTGTTTTGCCAGTGAACTTATGATTTTATACCGTTGAATTTAATGGTGATTCGACAGGAATGGATGTTTATGGCAAAATTCCAACAGAATATTGTCATTAAATTACCTCGTGGTTTATTCAGTAGGAAGTTCTTAGAAATAGAATCTTATTCGAGTTCGAGTTACAATAGGTTTATGTGACGAAACAGTTTTATACAGTAGTAGTACCTATAAATTGAAATCTATACTAATATATAAAGCTGAAGAGTTTGTTTGTTTGTTTGTTTGTTTGAACACGCTAATCTCAGGAACCGCTGGTCCGATTTGAAAAATTCTTTCGGTGTTGGATAGTCCATTTATCGAGGAAGGCTATAGGGTATATATCATCACGCTACTACTAATAGGAGCGGAGCAACAATGAAGAATGTTTCAAAAACGGTGGAAATTTTCACGCTACGGGCAATATAAGGCGCAAACGAGGTTGCGTGGGTCAGCTAGTATTGTATAAAGTTATAGACGGTTTTAAATTCCTTAGTATTTTTGATGGATTAAGAGTGTTTACATATACCTAAGGATCCATACTTCCACTACATCATCATACATCCATACTACTAATTAATAATATGGATCCGAAAGTAACTCTATCTGCCTGTCAAGGTTTCACGGCTAAATTGCTGCACCGATTTTGATAAAATTTTACATGGGGTCATTGAATTTTGAAGAGGGACATAGACTATCATTTATTTAACCGCTAAAGGTAGTTTTAATAAGTAGCTTTAAAAAATGGAAGGACGGGAGAGTCTTCAAAAAAAAGGAGAAATTTAAAGTAATTAACTAACTAACGAACTACTTTACTAGTAGAATATCAAGACTGTGTAGCCGTTCCAGTTAACCGATAGCTTCTGTTAACAACAAGGGTATTTCGTAGTTCCCAGAGGCTCCAATTTCTACAGCAGCTCCATTCCCTGTAACTAAGTTGCAATAAATTAAGTAGACTCACTACTTTACATTTACATCGTATTAACTCCTGCCATGGTTGCATTAAAATAAAACATTGATTGATGTGTTACATAATTTAGAAATATAAAATGTGTGTTACTAACTGGTCACGTTTTAAGTTACATTTGAAAAGCTTTGGTATCAATTTTCTTTATACAAGTATTATAATTTGATTCTATTATGCCGTTACAAAACCTTACATAGATCTGATACCAACATGGCCTTATTTATTTTATTTTAATTTAACTTCTAATTGGAACATTTATCATCATCAATAAATTATCGTTTTTCTTCTTTATTTCACCACCTGTCTGTTACTTTCTATCCCTAAAACCACTGAACCAATTTCGATAAAGGGGATACGAATAGTAACAATTTTGATCAAGGCTGGAATTCTAGGCATGAGAAATGACAAGATACTTGCATACACAATATATGTATATATACATAAATTATTAACTTGTTCTCATTAACTGTTCTGATTATAACATCGTATCTGCTAATCACAGTTTACAACATGACCCGTTATCTTAATACATTGTACAATGTATGGGAACTAGGAAATGTGTGACCACATTGCGAAGTTCAAGAGCATAAAACTTCTTTCTTGTTTTTTTACGATGTGTAAATGACTTGTGATGTGGTAAAGATATAGTGATGTAGGTAAATATTTTATTTATTACTTATTTATAACTAATTGCTTGTAAAGTTTATGTTCAATTTAATGTTTTATCAAATCATGTAGACCCAATCAGTTTTCAAGATCATTAAACCCTTATGAATCTGCACCGGTCTTAGGGCCGAATTGACCATAGTTAAGGCAATCGGGGATAATCCTCGACAGGGCCCATGTATTAAAAGAAAAGGCCTCCATCTTATCCAGGGCAACCCGTAAGCTTAGCGGCGACGATTCAATATTCCTAAGGTTGCCTGGAAGAGATTGCTTTCGGCAATAAGGCCGCCCTTTGTACATTATATATATGTTATTTTCTGTAATTTCTTGTAAAACTGTAATACGGTGTACAAATAAAGAGTTTTCTATCTATCTTTCTATCTATTCCTTTTGGAACTTACAACATTCTAACTACTACAAATACCACAGTACCTTTCATTAAGATCATAATCTCATAAGTTATCTATATTTATAATTACTATCGTACTATCTAGCGTATAATTACTTAACAATAAAATAATCAAGCCCCAGTGATTGATTTACAAAACAAACAACTCAATTGAATATATTAAACAGATTGATAGACAGTTTACCTAATCTTTTTTTTTCGTAATTGGTTACGAAAGGTCGAAGTTGAATTCTTTCGACATGCGTTATTACGGTACTCATTTTGTTTGGCATGTTGGCCTTTGCTAGTGGAAGACTTAAGTGAAAAAAGTTTGATAAAACCCACTTGAATCATAAGTTTTAGGTTATGATTCAAGTGAAATCTCTCGACATTCGAAATTGCGAAGTTACATGCAATGTATACTACACTGTGGTGGGAAATAAATAGTCAGTAGGGTCGTATACCTATGTCTTACATGAGTTATGAAGAAGTTGAGTCCGAAAAACAATTATTAAATCTTATGTTTAAGTACTAATGTTTTTAGGACTTACAGCGAAATGACACAAACAATTCCAACCCAATCCAAACCTCTCTTAATAATAAAATGTACTGCATGTCAAGATACTGTATATTAAAATCATTTTTAACACTAAACCCAAGTAAAATTAATGCTATCTACCACGACAGGTGTAAACTGTACACTTATACATATTATTATTATGTCTGCCTTATTATTATAAACAAAGGAAACGCACGCACCTGTCTTCCGTTGGCGGTGCATTTGCGCGTTGAACACGTAAAAAAGGGGTTTGCGCGAGTTTCAATTCAATTCAATTCAAGGGGTTTGCGCGAAATTTTATGCGGATGTTATTTAAAATTCATAGGGTATATAGACTTGAGAATTTCGTGTTTGATATTTGATTAAATCTAATTAATGTGTTACTGGAATGCCGCTATGGCGATCATTGTAAGATGACGTGTATTAGGCCTCCTATGAGTAGGGATTTATAGATTAAAGTCAATTTGTCACATACACAGACATGCAAAACTGTTAACATAACGCATACCTATAAAGTTTTACCTATATCTTTGGTTTGGCGTCTGCACACAATTCACTTACAGTGTGAATTAGGCATACTAAACATCCTGATCCAAACAAAGGGGATATTGCTATTGTACATGTTGCATAAAGACAAACAGCTAAGTTATGTTTCCTTCGATTGCATGAAGATAACCTGCTGTCTTTCCTCTACTAAGGCTTAAATAACGCAGTACTTGCAGCGGCCAATCGCACCCAACTCGGCTCAGCGGCCTTTGCGTTTCGTCACAGCCTCAATTCACATTCCTCGATCTAGCGTCGACTTGTCTCTCTTGCCGACAAACATGTTGATTTATGTTCCATGTAATTCTAGTTTTGGATAGGCACTTCCAATTAAAATTAAACGAATTAAGTAGTAAGGATAAAGTGTGAAAGATTTAGGACGTGCTTTTAAAAACAATATTGTTTATTTTTTTTATTTATTGTCTTAATTTTTGTGTGCGTAAGCTAGTTAGTTAGTTAGCTATCTAGTCACAACGACGTTGTAACCTATATTAATCTACATCCATGCTGTCTGTCTACTTGTCTGTTACGCTTTCACGAGTCAACCGATGCACCGATTTCAGTGAAATTTGGCATGGAAATACTTTGATTCTTGAGAATGTAGGTCACTCTTTATTATTTATTTATTTATTTATTTACAACTTTATGCACAAATGCATGCATCGGCGGACTTAATGCCTAAGGCATTTTCTGCCAGTCAACCGGTTGGGCAATGTAGAGAAAACATGAGGTAGGTGCACTTCAAGGGCGAAAACTAGATGATAGTAGCTTTAAAACAGTTATACTATTATTTTAATCTAATAATGCTAATAAATACAGTAAGACACATATATACACATACATATATATTCATACATATACCACAATAGGAGATAAAATGCAAGATTATGAACTAAGAGCTCGCCAGTGCCGCCAATTCACCTAGTAAGAGCTCCTTCACTTTCATTTTGAAGGAGTTACGGTTCCTAGCCATCCTGGCTTCCAGAGGAAGCGCATTCCACAAGAGAACAGACTGTACTATAAACGAAGAGCCGACAAACCCAGTGGTGTGAGAAGGACAAAGTAGAAGGAGATTGTTCGACGAGCGAAGGTTTCTGTTGTGGTTGTCACTTAAAAATTGAATTTGTGATGTTAAATAAGTAGGAGGGGATGGAGAATTGAGGATAGTGTACAGGAATGTGAGAGCGCGCAATTTCCTGCGTTGACGAATAGGTAACCATTTGAGCCGGGAGCGAAAACTGGAGATATGATCATACTTACGAAGGTTAAAAATAAATCGAATGCAGTTATTGAGAAGACGGTCTAGCTTGTTGAGGAGATCTGCATTCAGGTCATAGTAGCACACATCACCATAGTCGATTAAGGGGAAGATTAGAGATTGCACGAGCGCTACCTTAGTTTTCGTGGGAAGGAAATTTTTTAGGCGGTATAACGTTCTTAGGATGCCAGTTACTCTCTGACATACGTATGTAACTTGATCACACCATGTTAGACTGCAGTCGAGTTGTATTCCCAAGTCTTTTACCGTTGTGCAGATGGGTATAGCGGTACCATTGAATATGATTTTCGGTAGCATTTCAGTACTGACTTGGGCCATCGAACGGCGACTGCCGATTATTGTGGCTTGGCACTTTGTCGGGTTAACAGATAATCCAAACCTCTCCGACCAATCCTCGACGGCCTTAAGGTCTGTGTTTATTTTGTCGATAGCTGTTGCTAAATCCCTCACGTTAGCTTGTGCATACAGTTGCAAGTCGTCAGCATACAGATGATACGCACTACGAAGTTCAGGTGTTAAGAGGTTAATAAACAGAGCGAAAAGCAGTGGAGAGAGTATACCGCCTTGAGGAACGCCAGTGTCAACGTCTCGCCAACTCGAGGAGAGATCATCAACTCGTACGGACTGCTGGCGTCCCCGAAGATAAGATGAGAACCATTCCAGTGCCTCAGGCGAGATCATAAGATAGGAAAGGACGGATAAGAGGATGTCATGACTAACGCTGTTAAAGGCATTTGAAAAGTCAACCAGAACCAAGACTGTCACTTTCGTTTCCTCCAAAGCCACTCTGATATCACCAGTTACTTTGAGGAGAGTAGTGGTAGTGCTATAGCCAGGCCTAAAACCGGATTGAAATGGGCTTAATAAGTCATTTTTGTATACAAAACTAGAAAGCTGCTTATGCACACAGGCTTCAAGAATTTTGGAGAGGAATGGAAGGATAGATATGGGTCGAAAGTGATTAGGGAGATTGGGCTTTGTGACTTTAGGTAAGGGGATGATGTAAGCTTTACGCCAAAGCGAGGGGAAAGTTCTGGAATATAAGGAATAGTTTATGATGTGAGTGATGGCAGGTAAGAGTTGATCGAGTATGGTTACGATCATGGGTCTGCCGATCTGATCAAAGCCCACAGCGTTAGATTTGATAGCAAGGATAGTCTTTTTGATCTCGTCCTGTGCAACTGGAAGAAATTGGAAGGAGGTAATATTAGGAGAATTTAGATTTGCCAAGTGGTTGATGGTAAGTTGCTTGATTTGGGTATCCAAATAGGTGCACGTGGAGAAATGGCGGTTAATGTCATCCAGCTGAGCCATATTTTGTTGGTGAGTAGGTGACTGTTTACCAATACCCAGACTTCCTAGGAATTTCCAGGTATCAGCAGTTGAGGAACAAGAAAGGTTACCAAGAATATAACGGCGTTTTGCGTTGCGTATCATCTGATTGCATCGGTTCCTTGCACTTTTGTACAGGTTCCAATTTTCATCTGTCCGATCTTTTTTATGCCTGCGAAAAGCTCTGTCCCTTCGCCCCATAGCTGTGAGAATCTCCTTTGTCATCCAAGGTGCAGGTGGTCTTTTGAGTTTGATCTTCTTAACGGGGGCGTGTGCATCGTAAAGGCTGATAATCGCATTATTAAGAGCTTCGACTTTATCGTCCAGGCTGGTCGCTGCAGTTACTGTATCCCAGTTAAGTTTGGCAGCGTCACCACGCAGCCTATCCACATCCAAGCGTCCAAAACATCGCCTGTGCAATACTCTAGGAGGATTTTTAGGAGGTTTCAGGACATAGGAAAGGAAAATAAGGTCGTGGTTGGAAAAACCGAGAGCATAAATCTGACCGTGATTACGGGTGCGTGTAGGATCGGATGTGATAATCAAATCGAGCCATGTATCTTTTCCCGGGTTATTGTGGTGAGTCGGTTGAAGAGGTAAGACGTGCATGCCGGCTGATTTGATCATTTGTAGGAGTTTACAGGAACGTGAGGACTGGTGGGTAAGATCGGTGTTAAAATCTCCCATGATGACATGATGCACATATTCTGACCCTAAAGATTCCAGTACTGTTTCCAGACTGGAGAAGTAGTCAATAGAGGGAGGACAATAGACCACACCCAGAACCATCTTGCTTCCCCCGATATAAACCTCAAGGAAAAGGTATTCGGCATCAGCAGAGTACGGGGCAGGAGAAGAAGCTAGAATTTTATACGGTATGGAGCATTGGATATAGATGGCTACCCCGCCGCCTCTCCTGTTTATGCGGTCGTTACGAACAAGAATGTAGCCAGGCAGAGGGTATAATGTGGATGCAAGGTTGGGCTTGAGCCAACTCTCAGAGATCAGGACGACATGGACGTTTGTGTCGGTGAAAGCCTCTACCAAGTCTCCAAAGTGGCTAGGTTTACCGCGATAACCGACAAACACTAGCTTCTTATAAAATTACCGAATGTGCTTTTACTTCAATTACTTTTTTATTTTTAACTAGCTGAACCCCACGATGTTACCCGCGGTGATTATCGTACCGCGGGTAAGGTCGCGGGACAAAGATAGTCTAAAAATAAGTAGCATAAGTTACTCCTTAGATCATCAGCTATCTGCCAGTGAAAGTCCCGTCAAAATCGGTCCAGTCGTTTCAGAGATTACCGGAACAAACAGGCAGAGAGACAGACCGATTGACAAACAACAATTATAAAAGAAAATCTTTTGCCACATGTACCGTGTATACATACATATGCATTTAGTATAAAGCAGTTATTTTAATATTACAAACTGACACTCCAATTTTGTATGTATAGATTAGGCAATAGGAAATTGAATACCTGGTCGACTTTTTGTAATTAGTAACGATCGCGACACCTCGTCGGTCTCTCGCTCTATTTCATTTGATATCATTTCAATGAAAGTATTTTTTTTTTAAAACACTTAGTGTTGGCAGAAAGTAAGTTTTAAAATGAAACTTTATCAAAATATTATACGAATATCGCCATTAGGCATATTTAGTAGTATACAATATGGATTAAACATTTAAATCTACACATTTGATTTCAAAATATCAATTACTAGCTGACTCACGCAACCTAGTTTGCGTCTCCTATTGCCCGTAGCGTGGTCTTACCTTGATGATATATAGCCTTCGAGAAATGTACTATCCCACACTGAAATAATTTTTCAAATCGGTCCAGTGGTTTCTGAGATTAGTGCGTTCAAACAAACAAACAAAGTCTTCAGATTTATAATATTAGTATAGATTATATATCTAGAGCCAACAGGCTTCCCGAGAATAAATTTATTTTGGTATTAAAATAATAAGATACAGTTATTTCGATAAGGAGATTTAGAACCTTGTAATATCAGCTCAGATAGTTATTCCTAGATAAGGAACAGTATCGTGCCTCGTGACCCCAATCGCTGCTGTTGTGTATAACCGACCGTAATACCTATGATGATGAAGACTCATATCTCTACAAATTTTTGCACATGAATGTAATTGCACAATATATCAGGACCTGTCATATTCGATAGTAAAAGTCGCTATTGAACCTTAACTCATGAAGCTTAAAATATATTTTAATTTTTCAGTATTAGCTTAACTCATGTAGTCAAGTTTTCTGCGATGCTGCTAAGTTCAATCTTTAATTGTTTGCGCGTAGATTTATCTGAAAGAAACCTTAAGTTTCTAGAACTGTGAGAATCCGTGACAGAACTTGTTGTATTGAAATCGAGTATAATTTGTGTTTAGTACAAAAATGCAATAACCTCTTTTGCAGTAAATAGAAACAACTAATTGAGTTATTGGTTGTCGCCTGACGGCAGTATGACCGTATTCTAAATGACCAATTAAAAGCGGTTAGGAATGCCTTGGACAATAAAAGCTTTAAGGAAAAGAGGAACTGTTCTTTTTAATAAGTGCCCAATGCAAGCCTCAACCTATAAATGACAGAAGAAATATTTTATTACTATATATTTTACGTTTACTTTCCTGGTACCAGGTTACCAGGAATACTTATTTTTATTTGTGACATTTTCTTATCAAGTCGAGTGTAAATTCTGATTTTTTAGACTGAACGTTAAGGTTATCAGAATAGTATTAGGTTTCCACTTCCCGGGGCCATATCAACTCCGATTACATAATCATTACAAACATTTTACATTATCATGTGAGAAATCTTTGTTGATTAACTGTTTTCTTAAAGTAAGAAGCTGTTGAAACACTACCATATCAGTA
Organism: Spilosoma lubricipeda; assembly: GCA_905220595.1. Lineage (NCBI taxonomy): Eukaryota > Metazoa > Arthropoda > Insecta > Lepidoptera > Erebidae > Spilosoma > Spilosoma lubricipeda. The sequence goes on along the minus strand of HG992285.1, from coordinate 6,877,329 downwards.
TATCTCTAAGCAGATAGCACCCATAATAAGCTTAAGCATAATAGCCTATGTAATAAATTATCAACTTTCTCAGTAGATTATTTGAAAATTCTACGCAATAGTGAAAGGGTCAGGCAAGTAAAGATTACCAGTACATTATCAAATGAATATTGTTCGCTGTTCAGAGGTATTTCTTATGTAACTCCGCTGTGTGTGAAGTCATTTACTTAACACGACAACCTGATCCTAAACGAGACAGAAACTCAGTTCTCATGTATGTCTCTCAGTCTGTATGTTTGTACATAATATATATATTTGATACGGGCGACGTTATTAATTGGGCATTATTAATAAGGACCGGCTATTATTGATAATGCTCAAGGGCGTTAGGCAAAGTGATTAATTTATCACTTGGACCGGGCAATATGAATAATAGGCATGATGACTAATTTTGAAAAACGGTTTTATAGTGTTCGGAAGTATCTTCTATTCTCAAAAACAGTTATATTTCTACAAAAAATAAAGTTTTAGTAGGAATAAATTGCGATTAAAAGTTTAAGTTTCAAATTCACGCCAAAACGCTCGGTGGTGTCATGGCGTCTTTTTGTGCAGATGCGACGTCACCATTTCTCAATTATAGCTGTTATAGACAGTAAAATGATCGTCGAATGTATCCGAAGAAGGTGACTTTTATACATAAGTGACGTAAATCACTCTGATTGGTGTTCAACTTAACATGGCGGATTGCTGTATTTGTGGGTTTATTCTTCTTAATTAACTATTAATCTCTAAATATGAAAATAAAAACCATTTTTATACTCTATGAACCCCATTTCATCAGATAAATACTTATTTTTTGTGGTTCTTGGTTACTATCATCATGTCTATTCTCTACTTGTGAGTTAGGTTAGGTTTATTCTTGTTAACTTTTCATGAAAATGATCTAAGTTTAATTTATTTAATATACAAAAACAAAGATAACCTATTTAATTACTTTGCCCAATATAATTGGGTATTATTCATAATGGCCGGGAAAAGTGATTAATCATGCTGTCTTAATCACATTGCCCAATTGAGACGGGTATTATGAATACAGACTGGCCATTATTAATAGTGCCTGGACTTATTAAATTGCCCGTAACACATATGCATAAAGGCATGTTGTTAGTATGTTTATCAGCAGTTTAGTTACCATAGCATAGGCTTGCCTAGTTTTGGATCAGACGAACGTGTGTGAGATGTATCCTGATATTATTATTATGTTATACATATACTAGCTATTGCCCGCGGCTCCGCCCGCGTTTATGTCGGTTATCGAGGCCAATAGTAGCCTATGTGTTATTTTGATGTATAAACTATATTACTATAAAGTTTCATCAAAATCCGTCCAGTAGTTTTTGCGTGAAGAAGTAACCAACATACACACTCACAAACTTTTGCCTTTATATATTAGTGTGATGATATAGTACAGATTATGTACTCTCAGCACAAATCATCGTGTTCATCTAAAAATATCTTTATTCCGTCATTTCTATCTGAATATCTAATCAGTGGCCTGTGTTCAGCAATCAAGATTACTAACAATAGACCCACAGACCTGTCAACTAATCTTCCATCTAGATATGTAAATTGAGATTTGTTAGCTAGGATTGTTAATTAGTTTTACTGGTTTCAAAGCTATAAAGTGCGACATATTGTGTTGTGCACAAATAAATTTAAACTAACCTAAAATAGTTTTGGCAACCCTATGTAAAGTGATCCGATCTCTTGCCTACACTTCCATTGTTTTCTAATGAAAAATGATCTAAAAGATTCTTACAACGCTATTATTATTTTAATATTCGCTTTTTGTAAAGTTGTGGTAAAGCAGATAAATAAAGACTTTCTTCATTTTTCGCTTTAGGCTATTTTCTGTTAGTAGTTTTATTTAGCATTCGAGATCAAACAATGTCCATTGTTGTGCCTGGACTGGTACAGGGCGTAAGATAAATGATTGAAACTATACATCGTGTTAAAGAAAGATGTGGGCTTTAATAAAAGATATTTTACTGTCACAGAAATCTTGGCATAAAGCACGTGTAAATGTAAAAAATAATATTAAAATTTTGCATATGAACTTATCCAATTAATAATACAGGGCCGAAAGAGAGTGAAAACCTTTCCTAAAAATATATCACAAGTCTTTAAACTGAACTACTTTAAATATTGCGTAAAATTACCCAATAAATAAATATATCCCATATGTAATAATAATAATAATGATATATCCTACTAATATTATAAATGCGAAAGTTTGTAAGGATGGATGGATGTTTGGATGAATGTTTGTTACTCTTTCACGCAAAAGCTACTGAACGGATTTGGATGAAACTTTAAAATAATATAGCTTATACATGAGAATAAGACAAAGGTTACTATTTGCCGCCATAACCGACATATACGCGGGCGAGCCGCGGGCAACCACTAGTATATCATATGTTTCTACTAGTATAATATTTCTATTAACATTTTACACTTAATAAGGCCACTATTGTTTCGGGCGTTGGGTGTAATAGATTCTATGATAGCCGACTATGTAATGACCATTAAAGGTACAGTTCCCTTGAATTGAATTTCAATTGACAAGTAACATTAACAGATTTAGTAACTTAAGGGGCATTTGAGTATAGGATTGAATTATATTTTACTAAAGTATAACATTCTTCAAAATTTGATATCGCCTTGTGTGATATATCTGCCAGACCAATTATGGTAGTCAGAGTATAATATAGCCATCATTAATACTAATCCAAAAATTTTAAGATAATCATAAATATTAATATGCATAAGTTTCCTAACAAAAGAGGAAGATCGCCGCCTTTGCTCAATAAGTATTTATTACAACACCGAATGAGTTTGAGACATCTTAGGCCGTCAATTTATTGAAGTGACAAAGCTGTTTAATATTTTCCGTTACGCCTACTGGGTGCTTTCAAACTAGTTGATATTTGTATTGTATATTTGAGTTGACGCAGACACTAATCTTTGACGAGCGCTTAGTGACAGTTGTATAATGTTGTTAGTGAACACTTTGTTATAGGCTGGTCTAGATCAAGATGTGGTGCAATCTACAATTTATCTACGCACCTGTTTATGGTTATCGTTCAATATTCTAAAAACTAGTATAAACTAAGTAATTCGAACGTTTATTGCGATTTTTTATTATATATGTTATATCCATGCAAAAAATAAATATCTTCAAAAAAATCAATATAAAGAAAAGTCTTTGTCATTCCTAACTAATAGATTTTTTGCTAAATGCATATGAAAATAAGTACCTACTTATATCATAAGATTTTTTTTGCCTTTCTGTCTGTCTGTTTGTTCCTGGCAAATTTCTGGAACGGGATTTTGACGGGACTTCCAATGACAGAAAGCTGGTGATATTAGGACTAATTAGGAATACCTTGAGCTACTTTTTAGACTAACTTTGGATCGCGGTGTTGTACCTTTATAACTCTTAACGTTGGTTGAATAGTTTTAGAACACTTTGTAAAATGATAATTTGTTTGTATCAAAAGGCATGATGCCAGGTCCACGCTCACTATATTTTGCAACCTAGCAATGTTTGTTATGTAATAAATGCTATTCTATAGAAAATGATTATGTTTCACGCATAGCGTGAGACGGTGAGATACAGGCACAGTTGGCCGAGGTCACACAATCACCACTTTCTCACAAACAAAACCGCAAAGTGGTTAATCGCTTAACAATTTACTTAATTAATAAAGATAAATATGCGAAAAAAGCTTGCTTGATTTGTTAAGATTTTATGTGAAATACTTGTTATTGGGACAGACTTGGTTGTAGTAGAAATATAGGTAAACTCGCCACGCAACCTCGTATACGTCTCCTATATCCCGTAGCATGATATAATATTTCCCCCCCGTTTTTGTAACATTCCTCATTGGTGCTCCGCTCGTTTTAGTTTTAGCGTGATAATATATAGCCTTCTTCGATAAATGGACTATCTAAAACTGAAAGAATTTTTCAAATCTGACCAGTACTTCTTAAGATTAGCGCGTTATATATTAGTATAGATAAATTATTTTAAAAATTAAATCATCGTATCTTGTATTCTTTTCCTTTTATCACCAGAAAAGTGAGAGGAATCTATTTAGAGAATTAATAATGTCTTCAGTACCTACCTATTTATAGTATTATTCGTTATAAGTTATTTTATTTACATATGTAGATGTGCTATTTAATGAAAGCCTAACTTAGTACTGCGTGTCTTATGTTGTTTAAGATTTTGAAACTTTTAGCCCCTCAGGAGTAAATACAATACTTGAGGCATGTCCACACCTCAGTTTTGGCCACATTGTTTATGTAAAATTGTGCAAGAAATTTCGTTTACCACTTTCAACTGTTAACAACATATAATTCTGCCACACCTCAGTATTTACCGTTTTCGGCACACAGAATTGGTTTGGTACTCACATTTAAATAAATTATCATAGGGTTAAACACATACACAACTAGCTGCCTGACCTCACTGAACAGGGAACAAACGTTACTTAATCTTGGTTTAAATGGTAACAAAATACCATAACCTATACCTATCAAGAGGGTGGTACCGTCCTGTGGAAACACCGGAACTTACAATCATCAGTATATGAACGCAATAAAATACTGTTTTAGAGGAAGAATAAACTACGTGAACTGAACATATGTCCGAATCATTTCGTTTATTGAAGTGAAATCCTCACTTTTTGGGTGAACAAAAGAGCTATATGTACTGTGTATATGTGTGTACTTTTTGGGTGAACAAAAGAGCTATATGTACTGTGTACATGTGTGTACTTTTTGGGTGAACAAAAGAGCTATATGTACTGTGTATATGTGTGTACTTTTTGGGTAAACAAAAAGCGCGAAACTCCCGTCATCGTCACCGCACGCATTCACAAGTTACTAAGTTTTCACATGTATCGGCAGTCCCCAAAAACTGCCCCGTTTTTTAATTCCCAAATATATGAAATTAAAATTATTTTAGCAGCAGTTACCTACACGCATCGAGCTGTCATAATATCATAACTTTTATAAAATTTTATTCGAATTCAATTAGATAAAGGAGATAGATAACTAAAAAAATTAATATGACGTTGTCTAATTGTAGCTGCGCACTCATCTTCAGAAGCGTACTCTATGTGTTAATAGTGTTGCAGTAATTTTATCAATATCGAGGTCAAGTGCATTAGCACTTATTATCGATATTTACACTTTCGCAACTTCCTAAAGAAAGTTTAGAGAAACACACGAAAGATTGATGTTTTTGTTTGTTATGTATGTTTCAAGAGTATACAAAATTAGGATAATCTTAACAAATAAATAAAATTTAAGTGTCTATTTATAATATTAAAGTAACCGCTTTTTACTAAATGCATATGTATGTATACACGGTACATATACCAAAAATGCGTTTAATCGCGGGTAACACCGCGGGGTTCAGCTAGTAATAAACATGAATAAGCAATCAATATTATTCGATAACATGCCCAATATAAAGAACCTGAAATTATACATATTTGTATTTCTTGGTTTGATTATCTCATTTTTGTGCATTACATGAAGTCTCTCATACTTCACTGAGATTTACACTTCTGTACAAATTATAATTCCACAACAAAATATAATGCGTTGCCATTTATTTATTTTATTAAAACAGTACAGACTGCAAGAATCAGGATAACTAATATTTAATAATAATAATGGCAACGTTAGAGGGCTGGATCAAGGGTCTGATGCAGAAGGCAGTCCTTCTTGACACGGCACGTATAGTGAGAAGGTTCCTGTCTCTGGAGCCCTAACCACCGGTTTCTTGGTCCCTGTACCCGAAGTCGGTGGTCTACTATTTTTTATATTTTTAAATGTATTTGTTTTTTATTTTTATATTTAAAAATGTAATTAATATGTATTAATAATTGTAATAAAGACAATAATAATAATAATAAATCTTTATTGTACCAAAAATGGATTACAAGACACTGTACAGCCCTGACTCCCAAAGTAGCGCTAGCTGTGTGTTGGGAGTCAGTTCCTATTCACAAGCAAAAAAGAACAAACCATTAGTTACAATAGTAGACATTAATAGATAGTAGTTGAAAGTGTAAGTTTGTTTATTTAGATAATATATTTATGTTTATGTTTGTGTGTGAGTGTGAGTTTATGTGTGTGAGGAAGCATGAGTTACTGTGTATTTGAGGCCATCTGTTAAGATTTGAGTGTAGATGGTGTGTGTGACATTATTCAAGTTTTCATTACTCTACTATTTGTAATAGGTTTTCAACATTATCAAATTCTAGTTTATTAAGCCATAATTTAATTATTTGTTTTATTTTAAAGTTGCTCAGGTTTTTAGTTTTATAGGTTAAATTTAATTGGTTATAAAGTCTTGGTGCAAGATGACTGTAGTGCTTTTGGGCAAATTTGCTTGCCACTCTTGGAACTGGACACTTTTCTATCCTTTTACCCGATGGTTTTAAATGCGGTACAGTTACTTTGTGATATCTGCGTATAGTTTGGTAGACAAATAGCTTCGTACGGAAGCTATTTGTCTACCAACAACTGTGTAAGCACATCAGCCATTTTATAGACCAGTTGTGTAGGGTGGCGTAATTTATTTGCAAAGTATATTTTAAATAGATACCACAGAAATATCACAATTATCGAATAAATACGGACAAAGTCACGAGAAAATGCTAATAATATATATAGTTTTGAAATGTACAAGTAACGCCCTTTCGTATGATGCCAAACACGGCATATTTCTCTCATATTTATTTTTTAATACACTACTTTACGTCGGCTAGAGGGCGCCACATTAGATTCAGTGACACGTCATATAGCCTATTATCAGCGGACAATCAAGACGCTTCTAACGATATCTCATTTGTCTTATTTTGACTAGTATTTTTAGAAATAAGTATGGAACAAACAAGCATACCACAGAAATACCACACTTATCAAATAAATACGGACAAAGTCACGACCAAATGCTAATAATATATGTATTTTTGAAATGTACAAGTAACGCCCTTTCCAATGATACCAAACACGACATATTTATCTAAAATTTATTTTTTAATACAGTACTTAATGTCGGCTAGAGGGCGCCACATTAGATTCAGTGACACATAATATAGCCTATAACCAGAAGACGATCAAGACGCTTCTAACGACACCTCATTTGACCAGTTCTAATGAGCAGTTAAGGAGCTAAGAGGGAACAAATGAACATACATACATACATACATACATACATACATACATACATACATAGCCTGTCAAAATCATAACCCTCCTTTGGCTTTGCCGTAGTCGGGTAAAAAGACGGAACATAGATATTATGAATGTAGAATAACAGTTTTTGAAAAGACAAATCTTAAAGTAAAAACGGCAAATATAACGGAATGTATTGAACAGTTTCAATGGACACGACTTTGACTGTGATCGGTGATCGTCCAACTAACTATCGATTAAAAAAATTTTACCCCGATTGCGTTTTGTTAATATTATTACGCAAATAAAGAAGAGTAGAAATCGTTTGAAAAATCTTATCTCAACATTATTAATTATGCTGTCAATTTTAACCAAATTTCAATAAGGAATTCTTTCAAGACGTCTGCACAAGCGAAAATATTTAGAATTTTATTATTTTGTATGTGTTTATAATAGGTGTGTTATCCGTAAATCAAAGATAAATCAGAATGCTGTTAATTCAGGTGTTAAATAATATATTTTATCTGCTGTTAATATCACCAGCTTTACCACATTAACAGTTTATTAAGAACCATCTTACACTTCGACTTCTCTGAAATACATATTCTGTCCATTGCCGGTCCAACTTGCTAATGGAAATAATGGATAAGAAATATTGGTTGATTTTGTTCCTGAGATAAACTTAAGCACAGGCGCTAATAAGAGGAATATAAATTCATGCACATAAATATATATACTCTAAGGAAGAAACATAAGCTTTAGAAAGTATGACGAATACAATTATATATTACGTCACAACAGTTTGCCAATTTTACGGTCCAATAACAATGTGCTAACAGTCTTATTATGTGTTCCAGAATGTTCCTATTATTGCCATTTGTAATACGATAATAAAGAGTTAGTCTATTACGTTTGTAATTACTATACCCATTAACACGTATGTGCATGCATCTAGTTTAATATTTACATGAACATAATTCAAATCATAATAGTAACATCAGTAAAGTTATACGCATGGGATGAAAGATCACTCTTGGCGGCAATTTGTTGCATAAAGAACGAACATGTACAATGTACTGTAGAATAATTTTGCTCAATACAACCATTAGATAACGTCTTAGCGCTATTTAAACCATTCACAAAGTAGGAGGCGTAGGATACTGCAATAAAATTAAGTAGTAATAAATTATCTATAGAAAGACCTCTTAAAAAATTCATAGTATCGATATAATTGTTTACTGTTACAGACAACACTGCTCTAGAAAATGTAGATATTATTTGCTCCAAAACATGTAAATTAATTTATTCGTTAATTCAATCAGAAATCTTTAATATTACAGTTTTACAAAATACTTGGTTAAAGGGATTTCTATAAAGACGTATAAAATGTTATGTGTTTTATAAAGACAGAATAACACCATATATTAAAGCTTAGATAGTAGGCTTGAGTAAGAACAGGTTGTAGCAAATTATACATGTCGCTTTGTATCCGGTGCCTCTTCGCAATAATTTATAGTATCTGCTTTCTAAACTCTTTGGTTCGCTAGATGGACGCTTACATGTTTGAATTCAGAGATTTTATCTATTAGATATATTCTTTATAAACTGTACAAAGTTGTAATGTGATGTGTCTCGTTAGTTTATCTTGACTTGGTAAAGGAATTGATGGCTGCTGTGTATTTACTAAAATACTGCTTTTCAATACTGATGATTCGAACAATTAAAGCCACGTGTATAAAAATATTGGTATCTGTTAACTGTCATAGTGCTTCCTTCTGTTACGCAGTTAACATACCTGCCTTTATTTCCCGTGTTTTCTATGATCACGATTATTCTAACCTGGTTTTCTGTGCTTTATAGAATGTAAAGGAATGATTAAATCCGTAACCCTATCTGGTTTACTATATAATATTATACTATTCTTTCTAATTTGTTTGTTGTATATTTTTTTAAATGATTTTCAGAGTATTTAGAAAAAGAGAAAAATATAAATCTTAAATTACTACTATGGAGGTAGGCAAATAAGAACATAAAATTCTATGTTAACATTTAAGATATCTTTACCGGTTGTTGCCCCTAGCTACCGGGTAGGCTACTTTTTGTGCTAAAAAACTAGTCGCACTGCTGTTATCTTTGATATTTATCTTGTAGTCAAGTCACTTTTATGTTTCTGTAGTAAACCGCCTACCGTCTTTTGTCTGGTGTGAGTCTGGTCACAACGAGACATACAAAAACACGTGTGAAGATTGTTGCGTGTGATGCGTACGAAGCGTAAATTTAAGTATATTTATCTCGTGTAAACTTTTATTACATCTATAAATCTATGGTTTCTTTAAGTTCTCCATTTATATCAGTGTGTCCTCACGTATGATTTATCAACATCACACTTTGTAATCACAAAAGCATATTTCGTAACTACTTGTAAGTTCAAAATATAGGTACTTACATATTTTATAATTTGTTTACTGGATATAAATTTAGCAGCAACTTTATATCTTTGTAATGAAGATTTAGATAAAAAAAATCAGAACTGTTTACGAGTAATCGTAAACAGTTCTGATTTTTTTTGAGTTCATTCTATTTAACTTATTTTTAGTCCACATACCTCTTCTCAGAGTAAACAAAATTTAACCTAAAAATAGGGTTTGAAAATAAGTTATATTCAGTAAGTATATTAAAATATGCATTATCCATTTATCTCCAAAGTTTTTTGCAAATGACGTCTCTGTCTACTCAGAACGATTGTGCAAGTTAAAAAGTATCGACAAATTTTTAGGTTGTAACTTTTTAACGTTAAATATTGTGTAATTCTTTTTAATAGTTTCTTTAGTGATTCTAAACGTCACTTCTTATTGAATAGACGGTAATGGCGTACGTTTCGTCTCAATTATGTGCATATTAATTGAAATCATGATTTTTCTTTTAATTAAGTTACATTTCAACGTTTCTTTTTATAGCTATAATTGATGGTTTACATAAGAATTTTACATATGAATGCCATTTAGTTTGATTTCACTACTAAAGGTTCTACTACCAATTTGTTAAAAGATTTATATCAAACTTGTATACAGCAGTACTATACGACATTACGAAATACAGGTGTAGTAATTTAATAACAAACGATTATTTTAAAAAGAGTTGAAGTTATTTATTTAAATACAGATAAAAAAATACTAAATACATTTTAAAACTTGTACAATCATTAATGTATCCGAGGTAGTATTTTATAATGTACATATTTTTTTGGAGAGATGCGTACTGCCTAAGACTGGGATTCTTGGCGCTCTTTCGGGAGGACCTTGGTTCAGCAGTGGACGGCTATTTGTTGATTTGAAGGGAGCAAAAGAGTAGAAGAGTCATCTAATGGTTTGGGTTAACCGCCATTCATAAACACTCACAACTTAAGAGTCAAAGGTGCGTTACTGTCCTTTGAGCTGTTCCACCTAAAAATAGGAGGAAGGATTTTAGGCCCTGTGTTATCTCACTTGGTGAAAAACAGCGAAGAAACTGTTTTTAACACCACTTTTCGGTGTCGCCATGGTACCATTGTGGTCGAGTCGACCAATTTGTGCCGAAATATTGCCTTCCCGCTAGATAATAATTATTCTTTTTCTTACCCTTTATTATTCCCAAATTTTGATTTCGAGTCGGCTACTAGTTCAACCGGTGTTACTTGTATATCAAGCAACACTGACGGCTCACTGAATTCGAAGGTTGACCTATTAAACAATAAATTATCCTAAATAATTTCGTGTCGATTGTTTCTGTTCTATATCCAGCAGCTGTATTCAGTTTTAACGCCTTTACTTGAAAAAAATGTATATCTCTGTTCTCTGAATAAATTTATTACCTCCGAAAAATTAATAAATGTATTATCACGCAGACAAAGACAGTGCACATATACACGAAATGCATCTTATTACCTTAGAGAAAAATTATTACGCTTGTTAGAAAAACTTTTGTAGGACATTGAGATTTCAGTAACTGAATTGTCTCGAGGTATTAGATGATCACTGAAGTGTAGTCATCTTTTAAGATGTTTACATTTGTTGTTCTTTACGTTTATATTGTTCTCGACTAAACAATGTCCGATTGCTTAGCTCATGATGATGCACAGCACAGCATGATGCTAATCCAAAACAAACAACGATGATTGAATTTAGGATAACAACATCTAAAAATTTGTTTCGGCCGTTTAGTGTTGTTTGGTACCAGTGGAGGAACCACGTACTTGCTGTGGCATTTAGTTTAATTGTGATCAATGTGGGTGATGGTGGTGCTACAGCATATAAAAGAAAATAAAACTCCTGTATTGAAGGTGCTTTTTTCCACAATTACGTTTTATCGCGTGAGTACTATTTACCAGTTATAACTTTAAATATACTGAGCTGTTTTTGCAAAGTCTAAATATTCAGTATCACTATTACGATATTATTCTTGATTTACCAATAGCCAATGCAGACAATGTAACTGCAGCATGGCGACTACGGCTATGGTGGCTTATTGAGATCCCTCTGCTTAATTGGGTACGGTATACTATTATAACATAAGCGGACTCTCTTGGATTAAAAAAACATTGAAGGGATCATTATATTACTATTTTTAAGGAATAATTGACAATCACATCTTCAAAAAAGTAGTGTGCATGATTTCTAATAATCAATATTGGGCTAATTAAGGCTAGCCAAACAGAACTATCGCAAATATGTGCTCATGTACATATTAAAGCACGCCCAAGACATCTTGAAAGGTATACATTACGTCATTATAATATCAGAGTAGCACTCACTACAGTTATTAAGTTAATTTTCTCAAAGTAACAAGCTGTCTAAATGATTATTAAAAAATCTAATGTTAGAATCGGATAATGCAAACCATTTCTTTCGCTCACAATTTGTTTCAAAAGGCACAAACGCCGTAATTTTATCATAGGTAAGTGTTAGGTACAGCTAACAGCTAAGCGCGAGTCCTGCTGCTTCTATGCCCGTAATAACACTAATCCTGATACTAGAAATTACCAGACTCGACTTCTCTGCCCTAAGGAATTAAAATAAATAATAACATATACATTGCCTTTTTACATCCGCACGCTGATATGTTGTTAGAAGTTACAATGTTAATGGTTTATTACCTTAAGCGGAAGGTTAATAGTCGAGTTGTATTTCTGTTCTGACAAAACGGGATCGTATTGGTATTCGCCTTCGACAGAACAATTGGATTCACGAAGTCTTTATAATATTCATTGAGTTCCATCAATTATTTGCTGTTTGAATTAAAAATTAAAAATTTGAATATAGGTATGCCATCCCAATGTTGCCATTTAAACATTATAATATTCTTAAAGTTTGAGTCTCAAAGAGCTACTTTATCTAATATATAACATTCTCGTATCACAGTGTTAGTTACCATACTCCTCCGAAACGGCTTAACCGATTGTTATGAAATTTTATATGCATATTCAGTAGGTCTGAGAATCGGCTACTATCTATTTTTCATACCCAAATTTTTTTTTTACGGCAAAGCAACGTTTGCAGCTGCAGCTAGTATTTCTATAAAAATGTACGTACTATTACAAAATTTCGCATAAAGCTACTACTGACCCAACTAAACTAAATGTGAACCTAATACATTTTTAGATAAGCTGAGAATTCAAATCTAAGCTACAGATAAAGCACCCGATTCTGTTTTCTTTTTATTACACTCATTGTTTTCCTAGATACCTTATCTTGCATAAGGTAATCATTTAAATTGCATGAAAATGGTTACCTATATATTTTATTACTGTTATAACATAAAATTCAAGATTAATTTGATAATAAATGAATATAAATGATACAACAAGATGGCATTCGAATTCATTAAAATCAGTAACAAAGACAGTACTAGATTTATTCTAAGGGTTTCGGTGGCGATGTCCGTATGATAGCATCTAGATCGCATCTTACTCGCGTGGCGATCGCATCTTCAAGCTGCTGCTTTAATGAGGCTGATTCAACGTCTCGTGGGAGTGGCCAAGGAATCTGCTTTTTGTTATTCATGTATTGTCACTTGGTTATCTTTTATTTAAATGCAATACAGCTTTATCAGAGATGACCTAGGATTTTCTAGCTTTTTTAAGATAAATACTTTTAACCTATAAAAATCTGATAATCGAATAATTAAATTATTTCTAAAATTTGTCGATGATTCAGATAGTAAATTCTAAAGTTATCGAATCGATCGCTTAGGGCATAAAATTGATAAAAAATGTTGTCATCTGTGTATATGTATAAATCTAAGAGGTATTTTTAGATAGGCGGTCTTTACTTAAAAAAAATTCATTGCATTAAAAACAATTTATCATTAATTCTTTAGAAATATACTACATATTCTGTCTCCTAAATGTATCCAGTAAATTATTAATGAGCGATTGGCATCTGAAATATGAGTTCTGATTATACCTTCATAAAAATGATATCTGTTGATGTCGACCTAAATCATAATAAACATACGATCGTGCTAATTCTTAGAACTATTTCACTACCCCCAATAGTAATATGACTTTCCTTGAGATAGAACATGTTTCCGGATCTATATTTAGTACTCAAGTCTTATGGCCTAGTTCCAGTTCTTCCACTTCCAAATAATCCAATTCACAACTTACTGACATTTTTTGTCTCAGTTTTTCTGTTTTTTTTTTTATATTTAAATTGAGGTGAGCGATATTGCATATAGCTTTTGCAACTAACCAGTTGCAATAACAAGAGTAGACCTGGTTTTTATAACTTCGTTTAAAGTCGTTCTGTTGGATTTAGTACTTGTATCGAAACCTTTGTTTTTTTTTCACCTTACGGAATTTCTTGTTTGATTCATATTTTGAGAATTTAATTTTTAAATGCAATGATATTATAGCTGAAACTTTACTAATAGGATGCAAATTATTAAAGGGTAGACTAAGACTATTTATGTTGCTTTTTATGTTATATTAAAAGGACCCTACAAAATTTAACTATGAAAAAAAAATATAAAGAATTACCTATGTGGTCATTATTAGTCGTATCTCGTAAGAATTCGGATGAGATTATTTTTAGTAAGAGTGTTTTATACCGTTAGTGAACATGCAATGTTCATAATTGCCCATATCTGAAACAAGAATAACAAGTAATATAGTATAATAAATTATTCTAGAAATACGGATTCTTCCTACGACTTTAAACAGTTTAATACTGACAGTAATAAAATGTACTGTAATTATATTATAGAAGGTTTAATCTTCATTTAACGTTTGATATGAAAGTGAAATTTAAACAAGTTTCTGAGATTGTAACGCTATTTATTTACTGTTGACATTTCCCGTTCCAAGAAATGAACATTAATGCATAATTAACATACGTATCAAGGTGCATATCTAACGGATTATTATTCCTGCTGGGTGGTAGTCTCAAATAATAACACTGACGGTTTTCATTTCCCACTTATCTAATAATACGATGTTTTACAGCAACTCACAGCATTTAGCTTGTGAACTTCAATTGCTAAATTCTACAGATCAGCTTTGATACATAAATATTAAAGGAAATGTTGATCAAAGAATCTGTGTACTGCCATATTATTCATGCCCGTAAAATGTTACTAGACATTTCATGTTTTAGTAATTTCAACGTCGTTTCATTCTTCCATTTGAAGAAATTTGGAGGCAAAGATTGATTTCATGTAGCCTTAAAGGCAATGACATTGATGGAACTGAGTGTGTTCTACTATAGATGAGTCATTTGGCAGGTTTATAGCTTACTATGGTAACAAGTTTTTGTCAAATGTTAAACAGCAGGTGATATTTGAAATAAGGGGTGCTCACTCAGTTGTGAACAAGGCCACTTCCACGATCTGTGCTAGCAGCACGAGCAGCAGAATGATATTTATTAATATGATGATAACATTTAAACACGTATGGTGCTCAAGTGCTGCTATTGAGATCAGTTTCTCAACCGAAAGACATCCACTACTAAAAGTTTTACCTCAACGACTGGTTCTGTGATGCCCGCTCCAACAATCTCCCGCTACCTTCAACAGGACCACCTTGTGGACATCCTTATGGCGCTCCGTCTAGTGGCACATGAGAATTCTTGAGCTCATCGGCAATCATTTCTACGAGTAATGTGCGCCGCCCACTGCCACTTTGGTTTGCAAAGATGTGGTATTCTCGCATGATTGTATAAGCGATAATACCACATATTTACTACATTTGCCAATGTTAAGATCTTTCTCATGTTAAGATAAAGTTCTCATGTGCTATTAAGTGGGAATAGTCATTGAATTCCAATAATCTGTGGATTGTGGAATTTTAACAAAATGGCAAGCACAACTGTCTATACAAACTTTTAAACTTTCGCGTTCCATGATAATTATTATTTTTACGCTGAGCCAGACCACGGCCAATGCAACCTGGTCGAAACGTCAGGCAAATCAGTCGCGTTAATTCCCGTAAAAATAATAATAACTATTCTATAGTACAGTAATATAACTGAAACGATAGTGCAAAGCACAAAGTTCTTCCACCAAGTACAATGGTTGCTTATGGAGCTTCGACACGTCAACATAATAGAAGATTGTTGTGGTTGCGACTTCATTTTGTTTTATACTTTTGTTTGGCGGTTACCCTTTAAACGAATGTAGTGCAGTCTCTTCACGTAAATCGAAATCTGGTGGTATCTTCTATATAAATATGTAAAACCTTGTGTTATTCATCACTGATTGAGCTCAACTTTTGACTCGATATACATACCTCCTTTATAAGGAGAAGCCTATGTTGAGCAGTGGACTGTTAAAGGCTGTTGATGTGATACCAACTGTTTCAAATAGTATTTTTGTTAATTTTGGTGTGATCCTTATCTCTCATCAATTATCTAATTAATTTACTCTGTGTATTTGTAAACTGATTTACCAAAGGCTAATACTACAAGCACACCTGATTTCCACGCTCTGCTTTAAGAATATCCTTAAAACAATAATTTTTCTTATGTTTTAACTACCAAACGTGACTCTGCCCTGCCTGATGGAAAGCATGATCAGAATCCAAGAGTGGTGGTCACCATACTCATTGCAATGCAGTATGGTGACCCACACTTTGGCGGCCTGGTGGATGCTTTTTCTAACAAGCCTTATAAATTGCAACGTCAAAACTTGCCTTCCGAATTTTGTGCCATTTAGTCATTAGCATTCATGTTCGTTAGCATGTTTTTCAAGTAATATAATCGACGTAGTACATTACATCTCTATTACATAAAGCATGGCATGTTAATATTGTTGACTGCGTTTATTACTCTTGCTGTTTTAATGATCATTGGTTATGGGTCGTTAGCCTTACTATATATTGCTTTTATCTGTAGTAATATTAGTAATACTAGTTTCTGCGGCGCATATGTCGGTCATTGCGGTAAAAAGTATAGGCTACTCTTTCCTCCTTCCTCAAAAATTAAAGTATCTTCATCCCAAATTTTATTGAAATCAGTGTAGCGGTTTAGCCGTGAAAGCCTAACAGAAAGACAGAGTTACTTTCAAATTTAGAATCTAATATATAAAATTCTCGTGTCACAGTTTTAGTTGCCAAACTCCTCCGAAACGGCTTGACCGATTCTCATGAAATTTTGTGAGCATATTGAGTAAGTCTGAGAATCGAACAACATCTATTTTTCATCCCCCTAAATGGTAAGGGTCACCCATCCTTAAAAAAAAAATTATGGCAAAACGACGTTTGCCGGAAGGCTAGTATTGGTATGGATTTTACTATCATATCAAACATGTAAGAGTGAGTAACGGTTATTTTATTAATGTAATATTTTGTCAAGCGCTCCCTATAGCGCTCAAGATCTCACGAATCAGTTTCGAATTTGGGTTTTTAGGTAGGAAGCCTAAGAGTCAAAACTATTGTTATATTGTTGCGAAATAGCAATAGCTTCTACAAGTAAATGAACACAACCGACAGTCACATTTACACAACGTTTTATTATTTTACACCCAACAATTTAGCCTTTAGATTATTCTAGAGGTATAATCAAGCGCATTATTACTTCCCTACTAAACACTAATACATCACAGAATGCTGACGCGAATACAGTTAATTCACAACAGTCACGACGGTGTGCATTAGATTGCGACCCATTGAACTTTAGATGAAGATGTTACGTAAATTTATGCAAATCGAGGTGAGGATGCACCAGGCTTTATGTAAACACTTTCACGTTGGTTGCAACTAATGAGTGCTTTCTTTAAAAGGAATCTTAGTAAATAGATTTGTTTAACTTTGATAATAACTACTAAATTGCCATAGCGGGTAAGACTAGGTTTAACTAAGGAACTTATACAGTTCATTAACTATTTAGTAAAAAAATCCAAGATTGAATTATTAATTGATTTCAATATTATAATACTCGTAAATGGTTTCCTATCAACTTTACCTTATCTTTTTAAATTTAATTTTAAACCGTGTCGTACTCGCTAACTACTTAGAATAATACAAAATGTTACCAAAAAAAACTGTCTTCAGTAACTGGACCAAATTGCAATGTAACCGCACGGGAAGCACCAGTTTTCAAATGAAATTAAACAATCAAAATCGGTAACCCATTTGAAAGTTCTGAGGTGACAAACAGAAATAAATTAAATTAAAAAGCTTTTTAAAGTGAAAATCTTTTTAAGAACAAGCTTTTTTTGGAATGCCCTCATTAAGTACTCGTCGAGACGAATTAAATGAGTCCAAGCTCGATGATGTTGCGACGTTTCTTTACAGAGTTCCTATGCCCATCTTCCAGCTCTGGGATCAGATTAGCTCCATGTCATCATAGTATTGCATTGTCTCGCTCTAAACATGCTTGCAAAATTTCTGTAAAATCGGATGAAGGTATCTGCTTCAAAATTGAGATGCAAGATTCCACCCGAACATACAAGCATACATACATACATTGCAAGTTAATAAAAAGCTTGTAATAAAAAACTCGTCCCTCCTTCTTTTTTTAAGTTGGTTAAAAATAACGCGCTATTATTACAAGACTAATAATAACTATTAAAAGGTGAACTGAGTAAAAAAAAACAAACATTTTAAGTTTCATCCGATTACCAGCAACCTGAAATGATATTTACGTTGAAAGTCTGAAGAATGTAGGTTTCTTGTATGTGTAACCGGGAATCGTTGTAATCGGGAAACAGGTATCAACGATTTGACATCGAGCCTATGTTTATTTGCAACATGTCGCATTTGTGTAGCAATCGCAGTGAACTGGATGCCGGTGGCGCGGGATCGGGAGAAATGGAAATTGGGAGAGGAGGCCTAGGTCCGAAGACGGACAAACTAGAGGCTGCAATGAATCGCATTTGTATTATTGTCTATACTCACAAAAACTTTATCAACGTGTGTCATCTTTTATTTCACAATTTCATAAAATATTTTTAAAAACATACATCAGATATAACCAGTTAAGTACCTATACAAAACTATGTCCACGTCTTTATTAAGAAACTCTAAAGAGAACGCTGTCGAAATCGCACGGGAGTTTGCCAATAAAAAGCAACTTAAATATTTTAATACAATATCAGTTGAATAACAATCTTATTCCCACGGGTCAAAGCACGATTTCCAACGCAATAGCCTTAGCGTGTTCTACACCTGTCTCAAGGATCAAGAAACCTTAATCTAGCTCATTATTGCTTAGTTCTAAAACAACTTACGTTTGTTCAAAAGGCCGTCTACTTAAGGCGTTGGTCGTTTAATTTAATTAGATCGTATTGAGATAAATGTAAATGCCACGCTACACGATACTTGTTTCTGCATTCGACATTTCTATATTTGCCACGTCTTTATTTTACCGGTGCTTCCACGTTTTATTTTTATACAAACTATTTAATTCATATATATGTTACTAAGGGGAGGAGAGAAGCCGAGGATCGAACTAAGTGGCGTGCAATTGGAGAGGCCTATGTCCAGCAGTGGACTGCGATAGGCTGATGATGATGATGATATGTTACTAGCTGCCCCGGCAAACGTCGTTTTGCCATAATTTTTTTTTAAGGATGGGTGACCCTTACCATTTAGGGGGATGAAAAATAGATGTTGTTCGATTCTCAGACCTACTCAATATGCTCACAAAATTTCATGAGAATCGGTCAAGCCGTTTCGGAGGAGTTTGGCAAACTAAAACTGTGACACGAGAATTTTATATATTAGAAGATAGATAAAAATCATGTTCTCTAAAGTAGAACTAGCCATTTTAATGACATTATTGTAAATGTTGTTTCAAAACTGTAGAAATAAATATAAGCAGGTATTGTGAGTACTTTTATAAGGCTCTGCACCTAATTTATCTATTTTATTGCTCATAATGTAATATGATGTAATACGAATACAATTATGTTAGCACATGATAAAGATTTTTAACTAAATTACTTTTAAATGAGCGCATAAAGTTATCCACGTTATATGTATATTTTCTGTAAATTAAAATTCACTGATAACTTTGTTACCAGATCTAGGAAATTCATTTTAACATACATGCATAAAAAACAGACTCATAAACAGAATTACTTTCGAATTTATGGCAATAATTATAGATTTTGAACATTCATATTCATTTTTCTGTCCACGGGAATTTTGTAACCTAACTCCTATTTTTAGAACCAAATTGACTGGACTAAAGATTAATTGCACTGTATATTTTATGATTTGTAACTAAATCTTAGATAATATGAGGTATTTGCCTTGGAAATATTTCTTATATCAGTTACCGGTTTTTAATGTTCATAAATATGATGTTGACACACTTGACTAAATAATAATTATGCATCATTTTAAGAAAAAATAATCGAAAACCTGTTTTTAATTACTTCCTATATTAATTGTAGCTTATTATAACAACTTGTTCAAACTATGTTGTTATAAATCCAAGTAGCCACGGATTTAGAAAACTTACAGTGTACAACCCGACAAGGGAGTTAAGTGAGAAAACTACGCTCAATAACAGTACAGCAACGAAAGAAAACTTGATACGAACCCTATATCACTTCGCTTGATCAGCCTGTTATAGTAGGCCGAAACTTTCTTCCTATGGAGAGGCATATGTTCAGGAGAAGACTATTAAAGGCTGCAATTGCAGACTGCTGAAACAGGCAATCACGTTTTTTTTATAGTTTAGAGTCGTTATGTTTTAAGCTATTATTTTATTATGTTCGAAAGAAAGAACGAAAAAACATTTATTCTTACATACACTAGACAGATACATGGTTTGAAGCATATTTGAAGTTATCTATACTAATATGTAAAGCTGAAGAGTTTGTTTGTTTGTTTGAACACGCTAATCTCAGGAACCGCTGGTCCGATTTGAAAAATTCTTTCAGTGTTGGATAGTCGATTTATCGAGGAAGGCTATAGGGTATATATCATCACGCTACTACTAATAGGAGCGGAGCAACAATGAAGAATGTTTCAAAAACGGGGGAAATTTTCACGCTACGGGCAATATAAGACGCAAACGAGGTTGCGTGGGTCAGCTAGTAGGATATAATAAGCAATTATAATGACCTGTGCAGTGCCAGAAAAGGCGCCTATCTCAGCATGTTTCTACAGTAAGGACCCGGTGTCGTATGTCTGTGCGTGTCCGGTGGTGTATATTTGTGTAGTGTGTTTAATAAAATGTAATAAATATATCCATACACATATTATATAAATAGTGAAAAAGTGAAATATTTTTTGAGAAATAAATAATGTTACGAACAAACGTATCGCCTGATGGTAGGATTACCGCCGCACATCCGCAACACTAGAAGCTTGAAGGTTTGAAGGTCGTATTGGTCCGAGAATACCGCAGGCGACGACAGTTCATTCCACAGTTTTGTTTGCCAGAAAGTTTCTGGCAAAGCGTACAGTCGTGGACTGCTAACCAACTAAGTGATGGGGATGGAACTGCAGTCGTGTAGGACGGTGGTGGAAAGATGCAGCAGGGATCAATTTGAATAATTCCTCGGAGCACTCCCCATTGTAAATGCGATAGAAGATGCACAAGTATATAAACCGATGCCGTTAAAGGACTTTTGGTGGTGTAATTTATCTATATAATGTATTGCTTAGTATGGAAGGCATAAACGTATCTATCTCACTTCAAATTCCGTGGTTATGTTCTACATCTCTTAAATAGAATAATTTCTCTATTGTTGTTCCTAACTATTGTATTAGGTACGAGATTTTTTTCCTGTTTTCAAATGTATCATAAATATTGTCAAAATTGCACATACCGTGAGACAATATATTCAAAGTCTCGAGGCATACAGTAATAAGTTAATAGATTCATGCGCGTGTGGGCTCCATTGCAATAAAACATCGATCATTGAATGCGCCAGCCGGCGCCGTTAGCAAAGTAAATCGAAGGGAGGAGACGGAAATGGACGGGATGATCCGTGATATTGTAGATCGTAACGGTTTGATTATGGAAGCGTTTTGGATTCGAATTGTAAATTTTCTTGTAATAGGTTTGTGATAGATCTGTTAGAAGTTATGAACTGTACTGTTATTGAATAAATTTGCAATTTACATTCAGAGTAAATATATATAACTGTAGTTGGCATGAAACTAAGTTTTCTTAGTTTCATAGTTCATCATAGTTAGTTTCATTCTTAGAGTAGGTCTTTTAAGTAAGTTCGTAAACCATCTCTAAATCAAGTAAGTGCATTCGAGTACTATGATAATTGATACTCTATTAGTCTGAGGAAATACATTCTGTTCATTTATCCGACTACCCCTTTTTGCCCTTCTAAACAACCGTCAGAAATTATAGACACGTGAATTTTTTTATTATAATTGTCATATCAATAAAAAATTACAGTAATACTCATTTGTGCGTAGCCAATATACAACCAATCTATCATCTAGGTGTCAAAATGTTTTAATGATAGAATTTGCCGGTCGTTTATTTGACAGCGATACAAAGTTTTTAGATGCTATAATTTATACGGTTTTAGATCGTAATTAATCTCTGTTGTGATGACTTGTTTCTAACTTTTAATAAGGTATCGACTTATGGCGAATAAAAAAAATAGTTTTACACGCCATTGCTTATGATTACTATGACTGTCTTTTTCCGTTTCCAAGTTTAATCTCCGTTATTCATTCCATTGGTGACATTTAAATCGAGGAGCAAACAACACAGGATAACTGTAACAGACCTGCATGCAGAAAGAAACTTTAGAAAAGGAGGACATTCTCAATTCGATTGTGTTTTTTTATTTTTGTTACCTCAGATCTTTCGAGTGGCTAAACCGATTCTGATGATTCTTTTTTTTGAAAGCCGGTGCTTCCCGTGTTCATGAAGTTTTTTGTTATATTTGTATTATTAAGTGTAAGCGTAAACGAAACAAAATTTAAATCCTATACAAAAAAATTGTTTATTCTCTAAAAGTAACTTACTAGACTAGATGATATGAAAACAATTTACATATTGGAATCGAGTGTTGAGTCTAGCCAACATATTATTTTATATTAAGATAAGAATAAGTTATAACATAAATATAAGTTTCAAATTCCTTTGAACGAGCGACCGGAGTCACATCACTTACAGTGTAAGAGGAATTGACGCCATCCGTGTCGGGTAAAATATTCTCACACTATTAATAAACTGGACACACTATTAATAAACTATTAATAAAGTGGGACTAGTCAGGTCGCTTATAAGAAATGTTTTAACTTCTAAGGACAGAAATAATGATGAATGAATTAAACGTCTCAACTGAGCCGAATGTTTTGCTTCGCGTATTTATCCACTACAGAAGATTTCTAAAGGAGGGTTTAATGATTATTTTTATCCGTTCTTCGATACTTAATTAGTTGTTTATTGAATTCCGTTGTTATTTTCTTAGAATACTTTATTAGGAGTGCTTTTCTTTGAGTAATAAATTGCCATGGATTTTATAAAAAGTCTGCTTGTAATAAAATATTTATAAATAATGTATAGGTATGTATAACAAACGTTATATATATATATATATATATATATATATATATGAACACTAAATGTACACAATTTGGAATTGGCTTAATCTATACCAACATATAAAGCTGAAGAGTTTGTTTGTTTGTTTGTATGAACACGCCAATCTCAGGAACCGCTGGTCCGATTTGAAAAATTCATTCAGTGTTAGGTAGCCCATTTATCGAGAAAGGCTATATATCATCACGCTAAGACCTACAGGAGCGGAGCAACAATGAAGAATGTTACAAAAAAGGGGGAAAATTATAATGCTACGGGCATAATAGGAGACGCAAACGAGGTTGCGTGGGTCGGCTAGTTTTGGATAGCTGTTCATGCCTTAATTATGGCGTACTGAATTTAGAATGCCAAATTTTGTACCATTGTACCTTTTTGTACCTTAAATTTTTCTTTATAATAATACTATTTTTGTTGTTATTGTCTAGATATTAAGTATCATTATCATACTTAAATGATGCACTCGTTGGTACCTACATTATTCTTTCATTCACCCTAGAGTCTTTACAAAAAATATTAAATTTATTATCTTGTACTAAAACCATAATTAAAACTATTTCTATATAACAGTAATCAGAGTTCGTTGCCACATTCATAACACTTCAAAGACAGTCGTGTAAATACTGGGAGATCCATTGAAAAGCGGTTATCAACATTCAGGCATGCACGGGAGTGCTCAACCGCAATCCGTTAAGACAATGGGTGATAGGTTACAACAGTCCTGTATTACAATACAAATTCCTAGCACAAATTACATGTATACATATTTCCGTGCCCGCCTCTCAATCGTTTTTCATTGTTCCTTGTGCAAATTGCCGATAGGCTGTTCAACGATGCTTCAGTGGAAAGTTTAGCGCAAGAATATACGCAATGAAGTGTTTCAATTCAATTTCTAATCCCATCATAATAAATGTACCATGCATGGTGAAATGGGAATCATTTTGTGCAAATATTCGATAGGTATAGCCTGTTTTTATGTTTCGTACGGTAATAAAAAGTTTAACGTTATCTCACGCTTTTCTGTCTACTCAAATGGTTTAATCTAAAAAGTATTAAATTCATGTTCATATAATTCACTAGCCGACCCACGCAACCTCGTTTGCGTCTTCTAATGCCCGTAGCGTGATAATTTTCCCCCGTTTTCGAAACATTTTTCATTGGTGCTCCGCTCCTATTGGTCCTAACGTGATGATATATGGGCTATCTAACACTGAAATAATTTTTCAAATCGGACCAGCTGTTCCTGAGATTAGCGTGTTCAAACAAACAAACAAACTCTTCAGCTTTATATATTAGTATAGATTACATGTTTCAAGTATGAACATTGTTATGCATGAATTAGAAGCAATTAATAATTTATTCATGATTTAAAGTAGTAAACAATGATATTCTTGAACTGATGCCTTAAAAATGTGGGTCGATGTATTAATGTGACCCGATTAGAGGATACCATAGTGGATAATGAGATTACTACAAACGTAGATGTGTGTTCGTAACTCATAGTAATATCGTTAACGTATTATACGCTCTGTAATCGGCCGTAACTGTTATCTGTGGCTGAAATGCTCTGATTTATTTAATGTCAATAAAGTTCAATAGAACGTTTCTGATTAGGTGTGGTTAGGTGTGTTGGCGGTTAAATGTTATATTCTATTTCTTATGTTTCATTTTGTTGATTGTGTCATAAGATATAATATTTTTTTTGATGATAAAAATATGGAAAATAAATTATTATATTTATCACAAAACGCGACTGATACTGATAGTATTCAAAACTCACACACGTAATACATGCAGACACACAATAATTTGGTTTTAAATATATTACTTTTACGATGAGCCTAAGTTAACCGTCCCAATAATTGTCATTTTATTACCAAGAGACATTTACTAACATTTATAAGTTTGTATTGGATCTTGTGAAATGTAATTACAAATGCAAATTAATAATACATGCTATGTCTATGCAAAATACGTTCTGGATGATCATAGTTTTAAGAACATACCTAATTATGGATGCAGAAGCAGGTGGAGGAAACACGCAGTAAAATAAACCTATTTGTTTGTTTAACACTATACGCAATTAAAGATGAAGAGAATTGAACAGGTGGAAGAATAGTATAGGCAGACTTTTATTTCAGTCTTTATTTAATACAACCTAGAAATGAATGGACCGCGATATTCGAATGAGTTGAAACGATAATCAGTAGGATCGCATGTTGTTTATCAGAACCGAAAATATATTGGATTAAATGTCAACGAATCATTTCCGAAAAGATAGGAACGATGGACCCTTTTTGCTAGTTTTATTTCGAGATTCAATAAGGTTCAAAATGAGATATGAAGATCCTTGTTTTTAATTTGATGTCATTTACATTTATAACGACTATAATTATCTTTTTCAAATGCTTCATTTTGTCAATAAGATTCACTTCCAGGATTTATTAAAGTTAAACTAATCTCCATTTAGAACATACAAATATACCTATTGAATATTTTTTTTTTATAAATAATAAAGACATAGATTATGAAGATC
Organism: Spilosoma lubricipeda; assembly: GCA_905220595.1. Classification (NCBI taxonomy): domain Eukaryota; kingdom Metazoa; phylum Arthropoda; class Insecta; order Lepidoptera; family Erebidae; genus Spilosoma; species Spilosoma lubricipeda. The sequence goes on along the minus strand of HG992285.1, from coordinate 6,851,556 downwards.
TCCACCACAATGTTGTTTAGTTCGTGACATCGCTGGATTAAATAACTGTCGATTTGCAATGGAATGCGAAGGCTCGGTATCGACACAACATAACATTGTTGCGGATAAGATACACCTCGCTAGACCTTCAGGTGAATATTTATTAGATATTGGAATAAATACTTACGTGAGTATTAAATTGCGTATTTCGTATAAACCGTGAGTAAAACATTTTAATGAAAATGTTAGGTCGACATATGTATATGGATTGAAATATAATAACGTTGAGGTCAAAATTCTTAAACAGAATAAAGTTAAAGTCAAAACTGTAAAACAGAGTAAAGTTAAGATAAAAATAGTAAAAAGTAGGATTTATTAGTTTAATTTCGATTCTGAGAATCGCAAAAAAAATTGTATTTAGGTGTACTGGTCACCTAATAGTCTAAAGATGGATGTTAAAACTTTACCTAAGGTTTGGAAACATTATTCATATTAAAACTACAATTCACTAGGTTCCTAGAAAACTGTTGTAATAAAGACTAAACTTGTCAGAGTAATGCTGTGAGATGATGAGTGTTTTACAGTATTTTATATTTCTTACTGCAAAGATCAGCACTCATAAAAGACATAAAAGAAAAATTATCCACTTGCTATATCACTCCTTTATCTTATTTATTGTCGTCTCCGCCCACAAACCTAGACGCTGTGTTAGCCTTTTAACGATTTCTCATGATTTAACTGTCTTCTAGATAGCCTGTTAATCCGGGACTACTTTTTGCACCATCGTGCAACCGGTCAGAACCGCTCATGTTTTATTGCAACTATAAACCACTGTAAATAATTTCACTTAAGAACTAGCGCGCATTGCAATCGTTCATCCACCCTTTTTGTACGTGATCCCGTTGCTCATGTTAATGTAGGCGTAAATTTTAGAAAATAACGCTATGTCTTTATCATCATCATCAGCCTATCGCAGTTCCCTGCTGGACCTAGGCTCTCTAATTGCACGCCACTTAGTTATATTCTCGGCTTCTCGCATCCAGCTTCTGCCAGCCGTTTTGCGTAAACCATCACTCCACCTGGCCTGTGGACGTCCAACACTACGTTCTACGACAAATATGGCCAGTCCACTGCCAATTCAGCTTGCTAATCCTGTAGGCTATGTCGATGACTGGCTCTCTGCCGGATCACCTCATGGTATAACAGAATTTTCACATGTCTTTAGCGTTATGTCAAAACCAATTAAACTGCGTTATGTATTACTGATGATTAATGTGTCTTTGTTGATATAATAACTACATGTGTGTGGCCTTTATAAATACTCCTATGCTAACGTTAAAAATATATAAATATATCGCAAATAGCTATGTTAATTATTTTATGCTTCTCATTTGGAATTCATTGCAATTGCGTAATAGGCTTCACGGGAATAATGAAGCGCCTTACACAAAGTAGATTAATTTACCACTAGGTAGCAAGCTAGATTGGCTCAATTCTTTAAGAAGCATTGGCATTTATAAATCATCATTTATTAAAAAAAAACGACCATGTAAGCTCATTTGCCAAGTAATCACATTACTCAACAAGAAGGTGCGTATACGCCACAAGGTGTCAGCCAATAAATTGTGCTCTAATGCACACCTAAGGCATGAATTCTTAAACATGGTTATATCGACTGCGGTATCCATACAAGTAATTTATACGACAGCATTCATTTTTCTGACTTAGCTTGTGGGATTTCAGTGATTGTAAATTGCATTAGGATATAAAAGGATTTGTAAAGGGGTTCGAAGGCTGCGCCCGCGCGGTTTATTTGCTTAATCGTGAGAATAGGTGTTATTATAGTTATGTTGTTTGTAATCCGATTAATGTCGAACTTGATAACCTCAGTTTAGATATTATAAGTTGGGTTCGTGTATTACTTGTGTGTAGGATTAAAACAAAATTCATTTTAATGATTTGATTTGACTGATTTGCTAAATTTCTTTACTCTTTGCTTTATTAGCAAAAAATCACCATGTGAACAATTTTGGAAATCAAATTTAACCAACTTTTTAATGTCATGTAGAAATAAAAGTTTGTGTAATTCCTAGTTAATATGAAAATAACAACTAACTAAATTCCTTGAGGTTGGATTGTTTTGATTGATTGACGAATCTAAGTTCTAATTTTTATAATTATCTTCAAAATGAACTTAGGAGGTCAGCAAACGGTTACTTTTAATTTTTATGAGTTACATTTATGTATAAAAAAAATCTTCTCTTGTTATAGTGAGATGGCGCGGTGGAGAGCGCTTCAGCATGGACATTCAACAGCTTGGATTCTTCTCTTCTGCATTCTGCAAGTGGCGAGAGCAACTCCTGGTAAGTCCAATCGTTTTTAAAACCTAAAATCTTTCTTTATTATCACTACTAGCTGACCCTGTGAACTTCGTACCGCCATATTTAAATATCTGTCTCATCTTCTCACAGGCAGTGTAAAGTCGCGAACAAAATAGTATAAAGTTGATCTATACAACACAAAAAATTGTAAAAATACAAAATCATTAACATGATTGATCAGTTCATTAATCGTGTTTATGCTTATTACTGATACTCCATTAAACTGCCTATTGTGTTTACAAATACAAATTGTTGAATGGATAAAGTCATCATACAGTAACAGCACCATTCAATAACTATCGTATGCATTCACGTGTGTAACTATTGTTAAACCTTTGATTTCCTCCAAAAAGTCGATATCATAGAATTTTCACATGATTATTATACGATTCATGAAAACTTATAGAATGTGGCATTTTAGAATTAGAGGCATATTCAGACTGTATCCTATCATGCAAAAGAAGTTTAAACGTTATATTTTTTTTAATCAACCGATGATCGATTATGTCAGCTATTTAAGTTTTAATTAATTATTTCTAATAATATATAAAATATAAATAAAATATTCTACTCTATCATTACTTTAAGCAAACAGGTTTTCTCGTGGTTCACTTTGAATCTTCAAAGTTACGTCGAACACTCGTATTTTTTTACATATTTTGTAACAAATTTAATTGAATGTTTCAAGTTGGAAAGTATGGAGGATGTTAGCTTTCACTCAGCAGGGCAGAACTTATTGATACATAATATTTTAACTAATGAACTAATAGCTTTTATGTTAAAACTCGTTAGTGACTCGTTAGCTAGTTTATTCAGAACAAATTCCAAATTAATTGCCCAAAAGCAAGAAAGTACGAGCTACAAGAATTCGCTGTTCCGCGAAAACATGCTACGGACTGTGTTTTCTAATTGGAACAAACACACTTATAAGGGCATACGTGTTTTCCTTTACGGGACCTGAAATATTATAAGCTCAGTGGCCCTAATTAAGACTGTCTTTTATAGTTGCCCTTAATATCTTTAAGCTTTTCATGTACCTAACGTACGTATGTTGTAATGTTGTAAGCAGGTGTACACCAAGACGAGTTATAAATAAACAATCAATAAATACTTATTAACAAATTCGAACATGCTGTGTCTTCAATATATTTAGTTAGTTATAATCATGTTATAGTCAACGTAAACTATTTTTAATAGTCTTCATAAATCGACGAACAGACCTCACACTGTTATGTAATTACTGCGTTTCTGATCGGAATATGTATTCTATTTATTGAGAACCATTTTCTCTGTAGGTGCTTACTTTACACTTGTCGTCTTTAATCTTGAATTGATAGATTATATAATATGTTTTAAACAAGCTTATGTAACACGCGCCAAAACCTCATGAGTTGGGTCCCTTAATTTTTTTAACTGACTTATGTAAAATGTTTACGTACTTGGTTGTATTGTGTCTATGATTTTTTAATAAATAAATCTTTCTTTCTTTGATTACAATTTAAATCAAGTGATTTTGCTTGATGAGCCTCATCAAAATTAAAAGCAAATATAAAACCCCTAAGATTAGAAAATAAAGGAACGATGAATACAAAAAATACCAAGAATAAAATTGCATAAGTTTCAAGGCTACTAAATATTTTTTTTCTTAAGAACAATCTGTATCATTAAACGTTCGGAAGGCACGTCACGATTCACAGTTACGTTATCTGAAACAATTTAATAGGAGAACGAACAGCAGCATTGCAAAACCTTTAATTAATCGTGCTGAGGCCTAACGAGCTAAGGTCTCGTGCACCTGTCGATCCCTTTATTTATTACTGTTTGTTTCTCTGAGAGTTTGTTTATTGTCTAGCTAAATTCACCTTTATTTCAATCAGAACATAGTGATAGGTTGCAACGGCTATTATTCCTACTGGGAATAAAAAGTTATTCTACGTAGTGGATATATTTTTTATGATGATGTTTCATTTCCTTTGCAGGTCCATGTGAAGTTGAGACGGGACAATCCAGCATTATAGTTGATATAGAAGAGAGTAGAGGAGATCGTAAGTTGTGAATTTAACACAATAGTGGTTTAATAATAATATAATTAGTAGTAGATAGTTAGGATAAAGATCTCTTTTTTGGCAGTTTGTGAGAAAATTGGGAGGAATATGTTGCGGAGAAATATGGAGAAACGCAATGGTGATAGATATTTTTAGATTCAAAGAGCATTTCTACATTTTATCACAATGGAAGCCAAGGAAAATTTAACAAGTTATATCACTAACTGCTGTTGCTTTACTTGTGGAGTGCGTAAAGAATTATTCTGTAATTTACAAATAAATGTTCGTCGTCATAGATAGTCGAGAATCATCTAACAATTTGAAACACATATCTAAACGGTTGTATCAGCCTGTCTTATAACAAAGGTACAACAATTATGATTCTATAAATTTAACCTGTATTAATGTGACTTCGTTTATTATTTGTTTACAGAAGTTAACCAAAGTACGGTACCATCGGTGTTACCTATAGTAGGAGAGCCGGATGTAGACGTGGAGTTATCCACAGTGTTTCCCAAAGGTCCTACGGTATTCCAGCTAGATGGAAAACGATTGCAGCTACTCCAACCGCTTGATAGGGATGCGGATAACCTATCGCATATGGTGTTCCAGGTATTGTATTATGGATGTTCTTGTTATGTATTATTTATATTCAGTTTTTATAAAAAAGGCTTTTAAATTATATGAGAGACTCTTTTGTATTTTTTTTTAATTCTTATGAATTATTCTTTTATAAAACGATAGCAAGTTTGCTAAGTTTTGCACACTTTGATAATAATAACTGTTTCTAAGATGAAGGATGCTTATATGTAAGATAAGTAGCCTCACATTATTACGTAACACAAAGTCATAAATTAGAGTTTACTTCTCGCTATTTAATATTTCCTAATAAATTTATTAATATGACCGATTATTTATGGATTTTAAAACATAACAAAATTATGTCTCAGTTATTTGTCATATTTTTATTAAGATCATTAACAAAGCAAAGGCGATAGCCAAACCTAAACAAAACAAAATCAATTTTATCTCTGTTCCTTAAAGCTTAAAATAGCTAGTTAAACTTTTTTGAAGAGCATAGCCACTGATCAAAATTTATATGACCCCTCGGGCTTAGTTATACGATTGTTACTAATGTGTGTTCAAAGTAATTTGGTCTATAATTAATGAGGTGTTTCGCAGCTGGTGTGTCAAGTGAAAGCTACGAAGAAGCGACGAACCATACCTGTGATAGTGAGAGTATCGGATATCAATGATAATGCACCCGTTTTCCAAGGCACTCCCTACGAGACTAGTGTGTCTGAGGTAAGTTCGTTTTAATTTATGATTTCTAGTAAAAATCTATATAAATATTTAATAAGAAAGCGGCCAAGTGCAGCAAGTAACATAATGTAAAAGTTCTTGTAGTACGTTGTAACTTTGATCGATGTTTTAATAATACTGTTTTTTTTGCGGTTTACGATTTATGACGTACTAAAAAAAACTACTTACTAGATCTCGTTTAAACCAATTGTCCAATACATCATATATTTTTTTTAGTTTTATCATTCTCTTTTTTTAGAAGTTACACTACACATATTTTACCACTTCGGAAGTGTCTCTCGCGCACACTATTTAGTTTAGAAAAAAATGATATTCGATACCTTAATAATGTTTTAAAGACCTATCCATAGATTCACACGTATGGGAGGGAAGAAAAAAAATTTTTTGAGTTTCAGCTCTAAGTATGACCCCCAAAATTTATTGTTTTTTCTATTTTTGTGTGGCAATCTTAATGCGGTTTACAGAATACATCTACTTACCAAGTTTCAACATTATAGTTGTTATAGTTTCGTAAGAAAAAGCGGCTGTGACATACGGATGGACAGAGAGTCAGACATACATGACGAAACTATAAAGGTTCCGTTTTTTGCCATGTGGCTACGGAACCCTAAAAATAAGCCTCAGAGCTTGTAGCTCGGTAGGAAATGATAAGTTATGAAACACATTTGATACATAATTAACGTTAATGTTATAAGTATAACATTAACGTTAATTATAACGTTAATTATACGTAAAATAAACGCTACATTCACTCTTCAGAGTGAATGTAGCGTTTATTTGAAAAGACTAAGTAAATGAAATGCACCTTAACAGTGTACATGTGACCACCATGTCTTAAGTTTATCTAAAAGTTTTAATTTTCAATTACTTACTTATATATATGCTCACTGATGCTAATTCTGTTGTTGCGTCATTAAAGTTATATTTCTTTCAAATTATCTTGATTTTCTTATTTTAATGAAGGTATTTCTAGATTTCGTAAATTAGCTCGTTAGATTTTTAATGTGACAAATCTGGTTTTAGTTAATCTGTATCATTTGGAACGTCATTTGACAGGAATGAACTCACTTTTAGTGATTTTTAGTTTAAAGAGTTTATAAACTACCGAATTAGCACCGTAGCAATTGGGTTTACTCTATATACAAGTTGACAGACCTATGATACATTCCTGCCGTTAGGAAACGTCCTTTGAAGAGAATGGAACGCCATTTGATGAGAAATTAGACAATTTATACATGTAACACATTCTGTATCTCAGCTGGTTTCTCTCGGTACAACAATCTTCGACGGCATCAGGGCAGTGGACATCGACGCCGGAGTCAACGGTTTATCGGAATACTTCATAATACCAGGCGATAATGCAACTCTAGAAGAGGCCCATGCTGTCGATGGATACGGCTATTTTGCGATACCATTACCTCATCAAGGGCAGGTTACAGTCAACAGGACTTTGGATTACGAGCGTACGCAGAAGTATCTAGTCACTATTCTTGCTTCTGTAAGTATTTATTAATAGGCAATTCATATTAATCATGGTTCTTTTGTCGTTATTCCAATCGTAGTAGTATTTGTATTTAAAGTAACGATTAACAGTTAAAATTAGTCAGATGATGGGTTGGGAAATCGTCTGATTTAATTGTGTGTTTTGTATTAAGTAACTAGGTGATCTCATAACTTCGATTTATTTTCCTAAATAAATATCATGTAACATGTAAAAAACCGCTATCAATACACAAATTCTTAACAATTTAAGTGTGTTGTCATAGATATTTCTATTTTCTCTATAAATAGCATTTCATTAATGGCGAAATATTCAATACAACTCATAATATTACAGGATCGTTCCCGAGATACGAAACGACGCATGTCAAGTACCACAACATTAACCGTGAACGTGCAGGACGATGATGACCAGGATCCTTCCTTCATTTACAAGGGATGTACTCTGCACGAGGGAGCCTGTTTTAATCCGGAGTATAGTAGTTTTGTAAGTAGAAATTATATTAGGTAATGTCATAAAAACTATTTAGCTTAGAGCATTCTAGGTAGTAGAGCCACGCCGATTTCAGCACGAACGGCCCGTCTCGACCGGGGCGATACGACTCCTCTCATAGAAAATCGGCGTAAAATGACAGCGATCGTGTTTCGTTGGTAAGTGCGAGACCGGAGGCTCAATGATGCAAAAGCATCACTAGGCCGCCATAGTGTGGGTCACCATGCTGCATTGTTGCATTCACAATGAGTATGGTGACCACCACTCTTGGATTCTGCTTATGCTTTCCATCAGGCAGAGTAGAGTCATTATAAAAAATATTCATTCATAAAAAAATCACCAATAGATAAATTTTTAAACGGTTTTATTTAGTTGCCCTGGTTGTTTATTTATTTGTTTGTTTGAGGTCAAATTTAGTAATTGAAATTTGACCCCCTTTCTGTTGACAGAGTGATCTGAAATTTGGTACACACCTTTAGTTATGGTTACAATACAATTATATAAATCCTGCTTTATTGTAAATCCAAGATGGCAGCCGCTACAAAATGGCGGTTTACAAATTTTGTCACGACTACCTCAATATGGATATCACATGGGGGTTGATTAGTAGAATACAGATGAGAGGTATTTTAAGCTTTATGTAAAATTTTACATAGATGCTCCCATTGGTCTGATCCTTGAGCCTGATTTTAAATAGTCTATAATCTTCCTCTATAAATGGACTACTACTATAATGGACTGGAAATGATAAAACATTTTCTTAATTCGAGGTAGTCGTTTTTAAGATTACCGCGTTTAATTAAGCAAACTCTTCCTGTTATATTGAAACAGTGTAAGTTAACGGTGAACTGTGCAATTTTAAATCCCTATCTATGCTAAAAATTATAATGATTTAATTAGAGAAAATTGCAGGCGCTCATTAAATTTAATAGGGAGCCTATAAAAATTACAATGTAATTTATTACTTTACTGTGTGTAATAGCGTACCTTTACGTTCCTTGAATTGATTTTAGAACCTTACCATACAGTTTTAAGACCTTACACTGTAATTAACACAACACAACACAGTGTGTTCTTATATGAAGGCATTCATTTGCACTTGTCGTTATAAAGTTTTAACACTCGTTCAGTGACAGGAAGACCGGAAATTTCAAATTGGAGTTTTATAGATGACATCAAAGACAGCGAAATAAGGTTCTGATTTTAAGATTTTGAAAGATATAAATTGTCTTTAATTTTTTCTCCATTCTAAGAAGAGGTCTCTGTTCGGCCAGTGAACTATTAAAGCCAGTTGATAGTAAAACATTATATTAGAAAAGTACCTACTTTCATGACAAGGATTTTGTAAGAAATAAAACTAATGTAATTAGCTATGTCCAGGAGTGGACTGCAATAGGCAGATCATGATGAAATAATAAAATAAAAAGAGTGGCAAATCAGCAAGTATTTGGTACCTAAATGGTCTTTCGAGCCGCATTGTTATTTTATGATAAATGTTCAGACTTTAAACTTAAGTCGTTGCAGTCGTCTCTGCTTACAGTTAGCAGAAGTTTTATAACCTCAGTCAAATAATTACTCAATCCCAATCACTTCAACACTAATGTCACACCAACAGGTAAATAGCGGTGTTCTCGCCGGAATCCTCACCATCGAACCAGAGAAGATCCAAGCAGTGGACATGGATACGTTAGACGCTAGAATACGATACAGCATCGAGAGCGGAGAACCCGACTCATACAATACCTACTTCGCAATAGATCAGAATACGGGAGCTGTAAGACAACTTGTTCCTGTTGACACTACCATAGCCAAGAAGTTCCAGTTAGTCATAAAGGTACCCAAATGACATCTATACATTATTATTGTTCATTTAACTGCCTCAGTGGCGCGGTGGTAGTTGTAGCGTATGCAACTGCTGAGCTTGAAGTCTCAGCTCGATTCCCGGGTCGGAGTAAATTTTTGTATAACCTGCAAGTATTTTTAATATGAATGTATCTACAAAAAAGGATAAATGTAGTTATGTTAGTGTCTGCTTAGTTTGGGACGAGATGGCGTAGTGTCAGGTGACCGAAAGATTATTTTATTTGTAGGCAGAAGAAGTAAGTGAAGCTAAACGCTTCACGACAGCGAAGCTGACGATTACAGTGCGACCGGTAGATGCAAGTCCACCAGTTGTTGGAGCATCGTCGGATGAAGGAGTTATCGAAGAAAATTCACCAAAGGGCACCAACGTTGTGGATTCAAGTGGAAAGCCTATACAACTAACAGTTTCGGATCCCGATTTGGTAACTAAACTGAATCTATATTCATTTGTTAAATTAACAATCATATAAAAGTACTACCTATTTAATCCGACTGTGATTGAAAAAATCGTTGTAAAGTTTTACGAAACTCGCGTAGAGAAGACAATCCAAACCAATAACATTTTTAACGAATTGAATATTCCAAATGGTTCTAGTTTTACTGATCTTTAAAATTTTTATTATACAGAGTCCAGGTGACCCAATACCAAACTATACATTTGAGCTAACGACGAACTTCTTCGACGTGGATAATGACGGATATTTAGTTGCCAGTGGTGAAAAACTCGACAGAGATCCTCCCAATACTGGCAAATTTAGATTCCAGGTAATTGTTTGCATTATAGTGTGTAAATTATAGAAGACCTAACAGTAAGTATTATTGTCAATATACATAGTTTAGTCACAAAACAATAATATGGTAAAACTTGGGCTACTTATAGTTATATTCTTAATATTTAACTCGCAGTGACCTACTGACTTTATATTTATAAAAAAAAAGGATGAATTAATGATTTTTTATTCAGGTGGTAGCCCGTGAAGCAAATGGTGGTGCAGCATCAGCGCCGTACTCTTTATCAGTGCGACTGTTAGACCAGAACGATAACGCACCAGTTATACCCAAAACTCAACCTATTATTGTTCCCGCCAGCTTGGAACCTACAGCTGTGCATAAGGTTAGTTAGAAGATATATTTGATTTACAAATCGTTACAAATAGTTATCGACTTAGTATAGTATAGGTAAATGACTTAAGCTGTTCAATGGCAACTGTAATTTATGAGCTTACAAGCGCGTTGCCAACATTTGGTCCTTTGAGCTCACCCTATAATCAAGGGGCCCCCTTGATAATAGGATAACCTTACTCATTCGTTGAAAAGCTACGACAAAAACACCAGCATATTGTATCGATCTTATTGTAACAACAACATATTGTATCGATATTAATACAAAATCTGCTGGAACGCCCTACCAGCGCAACGTGTTTCGCTCTTACTATGATCCCGGTCCCGCGAAAAAGCATCTCACTCACCATAGTGTGGGTCACCATACTACATTGTCCACATTCGCAATAACGATGGCCTCCACTCATGCTTTCAATCAGGCAGAGTCGAGTCATTTTGGTAGCTATATATAAATATGAATGAGCCTGCCAAAGTGACTATACTCCATATGTTATATGCCTATATAAAAATATCTATATGATTAAAATAACATAGAAGTCCGTGTTATCTTAATGGATAAGTATCGATGATAATGTTTAAAGTAAGATGTACGTTTACAGGTGGAAGCGATCGACATCGATGAGGGTGAGAACGCACGCGTTACGTACGCCATCTATCATGTGTCTAACAATGGCGGCAACAAGTTTACTATTGACCCTAACACTGGAGTTATATGTAAGTTGCACCATTTCTATTAATACTTGTCTACCAACATCTCTAAAGGTATTACTTTGTTGATATACTGTGGCTCTAATACACTATGATGAGAGATATACTGAATAAATTTCCGACAAAAAACATGGTTATAAGTTGATAACTTATGTATAAATAATGTAAAATTTTAAACAACTTTCTGTATTTTGCTAGACTTCATAATTGCATAATTTGATTCCAAAAAAAACCGACAACAATCATCCTTGAAGCGTGTTGTATATTATATATGAGCTCAATCACTACTGAACTTTAGAGTTGTTAAAGCGTTCACAAACCAACTTAACATTTTTGGTATAAAAAGATTATCTCAACTAACGTTTCTTAAATAGCGTAGAAACCATAGAAATTTTCATGGAAAACATCATGAATACATCTTTAAGATATTATTATTATTATAATAAATATTATTATTTTAATTTATCATTTATCATGGTGTACTTAAATGAGTCGTGTGTTTCTTTTAACTTCGTGTTTAGCACTGTGTTAGCATGTAGCACTATGGATAATACTTTTGACTATTTTTCTACCTGTTGATCAATTTAAGTTTTTCTCTTGTTTATACGTGTTATGTGAATGTGTCTAATACCAATGTGATATGCATAAATCGATATTATATTTCTCTACAGAATTGTCATTTTTCTACTCGGCTTAGAATGATTGAAAGTGTCACGTGTTTTCTTTTAGTTGCACGATTTATATAGCACACATCTACCATCTGTCTATTGGGGTTAATTGTATTTATTTAAATGTTGGTTCCGATCATCCTCACTAATAATAAAATTAACTATTTACAGCAAGTACCGGTCGACTACAAACAGGGGAACAATACAGTGTCACTGTCAGGGCGACTGACGCCAAAGGCCTTAGTTCTCAAGGCATCGTGGAGTTATCCGTAGCCCCGGGACCCAACACCCGACCACCGCAGTTCTCGACCAGAGACTACTCCGCGCCCGTCTCAGAGGGCGCTGCTATCAATTCAACTGTCATTACTGTCACTGTAAGTACATGAAAGAATATTCACTTTGAATTAACAATTACAACACTTTAGATTTACAATTTATTCTTATTAGCATATAATATATAGCTGTGTTAAAGTATTTTAAATCACACTTGAGGTGGCTTCTCTGGCACTCAAGCTAAGAATAATCTTGTGTTGTGAGTGCCAGGGCTTAACATTGTACATACATATTTACAATTACATATGGAGTTTTACACCTGTTTCAATTGCTCTTAAATAGTGTAAGGATTAAATGATCTAAAATTAAAAATGATTCAGAAAGTTAAAATAAAATAAAAAGAACTACTCTGAAGCCTCTAGAAGTGCTGTGTTAAAGTGTGTCTGTGTGAGTAATTATGTGTGTGGTAACAAACTTTACAGCAACTGTTCTGTTTCATCATAGGTTAGTCATAACCCATTCGCTAACCGATTTTTACACTAGTAATGAAAATATGCTAATATAACATTAAATATTATTGTTTTTTTGTAGGCTAAAGATCCGGAAAATGAACTTGTCACCTACTCAATTGTGTCTGGTAATGATCTACGTCAGTTTGCAATCGGTGCCAACACAGGCATCATCACCGTCATCAGAAGTTTGGACAGAGAGGTGCTGACACGGTATCAGCTGGTAAGATGACTTCACTATAATTTATTATTAACGTCCAATTGTCCATTTGCCTAACAGTAATAATGACGACCAATCAAGTGCTGAATCCTTACTAATCTATCTTCAAACTTTTGCGGGAAACTATTGATTCGTTTACTATTTTCTAAACGCGAATGACGTATAGACTATATAAGATGGAGCTATACTATACAATGTACATAAAATTTAAAATTGTAGTGACTTTGTTCTTTTAGAATTACCAGTACTAATTTCCTTCCCATCTTTATAGTTTGTTCAAACTAAGGTCGAAAACTTGTAAGTTCTTTTGTGTATGTTTAGCGTAAGCCAACTCAACACGAAAACTAAAATCAGATAAACACTAGAGTAATTCACTATTGATCCTATTACAAAATAAAACGAAACGAAATATAACTAACTTTTAAACTTTCGCGTTCAATGATATAATAATAATTATTTTTACGGGAATTTACGCGATCACTTCTTTAAAGGTATTACATACCTCTGATTTACCTGAGGTTTCGAACGAAATGACATAAATCGTGAATTATTATATTATTTATAAATTCCTTATACTTTGTTTTCTAGATGGTAAAAGCCGAGGACCCAGGGAAGTTGGCGAGCACGGCGACAGTTAACATCAAAGTCACGGACATTAATGATAACAACCCGAAGTTTGACGAAGATTCTTATTTGTTTAACGTTAAAGAGGGTATGTAAAGATCTTAATATTTTAATTGACATTCTAAAAGTTTAATATATGCTTAGCATAAAGCTAAGGTTCACCTGGTGTCTTAGCTGTACAGGTTATTTTTCTGAGTATTTTTTAAATCCACTTCGGATTTTCCATTCCCTTTACATTTTTATTGATTACCTCTTGCACTTATTTTGTTAATAGTTTAAAAGCTATTCAATTATTATTCGAAGTAAAATAAATACATGTAAATTTACTTTAAATTATGATTTAATGAGTTACATTAAGCTTTAATTTTACACTATACTTTTTTATAGTAGTCGTTATCAAACTGACAATATCACGAATTAACAAGCAATAAATATATTTTATTAAGGCTATAAAACATCTCCCGATAGCCATCATGTTTTATTACCCGTTTTAAAACAAGGGTTGGTTAGTACGTGCCTCAGTTTTCGCTGGAATTGATAAATACTTTATTTTAATTCCAGGAGCGGCAAATGAATTGGTAGGCTACGTACACGCGACTGACTCGGACGAGGGGGTGAACGCCATGGTCAGTTACAGCATACCGACCCACTTGCCCTTCGTCATTGACAACTCCACAGGCATGATTAGTACCAACACTAAGCTCGACTATGAACACACGAAGGTAAACATTGGAACTTTTATATCTAGTAACTTTGTTCCGACTTCCTGCTATCTGTGACAGTAATTTAGTCAAAAGGGACGGAAGTTTGTAACAAGAAGTCATGTAGTCGGTATTGGATTATACCATAGTCAGATATATTTTTCTTTGTATTTTCTATCGAAGAACTATTCCGGTCAAAACTTTCTAAACTTAATAGTTGGATTTCTAAAGTCGAATGTAAAAATAATACTACTACTTTTAGATTCAAAAAAAGAACATCAAGGTTGTTTGTTTATGAGTTATGTTAACATAAACAACTATGTACAAACAAAAGAAAAAAAGCCACAGAGTTCCCTTTACTATTCCAAGGGTCGGCTGTTATTCCAACCGAATTTACTAAAATATAAGTTTTTCCACGGAGCGACGACACGGATCTCCGTAACCCTGAGGGCAAATTGAATTCGAAGTTTGAAGCCCCTGATATTATTATTTTTAGTAACGTTGTTCGTTAATTCGTCTTTTCAGGAATATGAATTCGTAGTAACGGCTATGGACGGAGCGATAGACAAGCGACTGGGTACCGCCTCAGTCACGGTGCAAGTACAAGATATACCCGACGAGGCGCCCGTCTTCTCTCAGGCATTATATTCCGTGCACGTACCCGAAAATACACCTAACTACCCTGTTGTTAAGGTTCAGGTTAGTACAATTAAAATTGCTTGACAACATTCCTTGGAGAATTCTGATGTCACTTGTAATTGAATCATTAGCGATACCACAATTAGGTTTAGAATTTGTACAGAATGCACATTAAGTAATAGATTTGAATTCAAATGATATTCTTTAACATGATTCTTCGAATTGAATACGTGTCATTTCATACTTGTATGTAATTACTTTATTGTTTAAGTGTCACCCCTTACGAAAACGTTAGGTTAGAAATACCATATAGGTTTAGGTCCTTATATCTTAACATTTGAAGGAGCGAATAAAATTTCAAAGAACAAATATAACTCTTTAGATTAAATGATTTATTAATCAATGATTAATTTATTAGATTTAATATTGATTGATATTATTATACGACTAGCGGAACCCCGCGGTGTTACCCGCGGTTATTGTTGTGCCGCAAGTAACGCCGCGGGACAAAGTTAGTCTAAAAAAAGTAGCCTAAGTTACTCCCTGGATCATCAGCTACCTGCCAGTGAAAGTCCCGTCAAAATTGGTCCACCCGTTCCAGAGATTACCCGGAACAAACAGATAGACAGACAGACAGACATTTTTGGTATATGTACCGTGTATACATACATATGTATGTAGTAAAAAGCGGTTATTTTAATATTACAAACAGACACTCCAATTTTATTTATTTGTATAGATGAAATATCATTTTACATTTCAACTAAATAATTAGTTTTCGAGTTCAGGAAGTAAGTACAACATAAGTATGCTTGTCTCATTTTAGGCTGAAGATCCGGACACACTACCAGAGATTACATACACAATTCTGATGGGAGATACAGATCTGTTCTCAATAGATCGTAAGAGTGGTTTGATTCGTACACTTCAGCCCTTGGATAGAGAAATGTCGGCCAGATATGAACTGACCGTCGGCACTGAGGAGAACAACGGCCAGGGAGCGGGTGCTACCACTACCGTAGAAGTTATTGTTGATGTAAGTATCCATACTATAATATTATAAATTCGTAAATAACTCTGTCTGTCTGTAACCCGTTCACGACTAAGCAGCTGCACCGATTTCAATGAAATTTGGGATGGAAATACCTACTTTGATTCTTAAGACAACATATACGGGCAGAGTCGTAGTAAAATGCTAGTAAGTAAGAATATAACTTACTTCTATTCTTTGGCATACTACAGTTCGCTAATTTTTTATTTGAAAGGACGCTATTTGTAATATTGCAAAGAGGTTGATTTTCTAATGTCATGAGTGGGTTTCCTATTTTCCACGTTGAGACTTCTTAATATTGGTAAAAAGAGTCCTTTAAGTGGTCACACCAAATGCTTACATCATCTATGCAGTCCTATTTAAAATGTTTTTCTTTTTTATGAAAACTTATTTCATTTTAAACGATAGATGAAAGCTTATTTTACTATGGATTCAGATAGTAGTACCCAGAATTCTATGATGCATTTACCTACTAGTAAGCTTACACTGTCCAGTACCATTCGTAGATACTTTTGCCACTAGTAATAAATGATTTGTATGGACTCCTAAAATACTCTTGAGATACCGTACCTACAGAATTCATTTTTATTTTCAGGACAAGAACGACAATGCTCCTATATTTACGTCCGTGGTTCGTCCAGTGACAGTAGAAGACTCATCTTCAATAGGCAGCCTCGTCCAAACGGTTGTGGCGGTAGATTCCGACGCTACTCCACCGAACAATAGAGTTAGATATAAGCTAGTGGGTAGAGGCAAAGCTTCGATCTACTTCCACGTGGAGCCTGACACAGGAGCTGTGAGAGTTCGAGATGATTTAAGGAAGGAGACGGACAGCGAGTATACTGTGAGTATAAATATATATATTTTATGGTACAAGTCTGGTAAACGAGCAAACGTATCACCAGAGGCGTCACAAGTGCGTTGCCGGCCTTTGGGAGATGGGAAAAGGGATATAGGGAGGGGTTGGGTTATGTGCCTCCGGTATCCTCACTCACTCTGTGAAACACAGCGCAAGAGCTATTTTACACTGGTTTTCTGTGAGGCCGTGGTATCACTCCCATCGAGTCGATCCTTTCATGCCGAAGCGTGGCTCTTCCACGGAAATGTATTTTCATCTACATTGGTGTTAATTCTGTTGTTCGAAAAACTAAAAATAAGTTTTGTCTTGTCAAACCACGTTCTAAATGTCAAAGATTGACTACAAGTATAAATGTCACAGTAAGGCCATGTTCAGATGACGAGCGCTCAACGCGCGTTTTGCTAACGCGCCTTAACAGCTAATTACATGTACTTGTAAACGCGCGTTAGCAAAAGGCACATTGAGCGCTAGTTTTTTGAACATGGCCTAAAAATAGACATTATCTTAATACATACGAAAATAGCGTTTTTGAAATCGCTTCACTAAAATAAAAGAACAGAAGATAACTTTAAAGAAATTTTAGTTTGCAGCAACAGTATCATCAGCATTGTAACCCTACCGAACGTAATTCCATTTACCTGGATATATCTATACTAGCGACCAGTTCTGGCTTTACAGGAGTGTAATGTGGCTCCTATACTGTGTAATATACAAATACACCTTTCACTTGAATCTCTTTCTCTATTAATAAAAGCCACATTTAAATACGTAGTTTGAGAAATTTCACGTGTCACGTTGTTGCTAACGATGCACTCTGAAAGAGTCTAAACCGATTTACTCGTTTTCTTTTTTAAATGCCTAAGATAGGATGTTTAGTATAATGCTGTGCTACGAAGTTGTGTCTGTCAGCTAGTTCTTAAATAATCCTTTAGTTGGTTTGTAAACACAATATTGTTCATTCCAGGTGGACGTACAAGCGTACGACCAAGGAGAGCCTGTGATGTCGTCCGTTCGTAGTCTCACTGTATACGTCAGCCATTCTGCTACTGTGCCACCCGACGTAAGTCAACTATATCTATACTAATGTATAAAGCTGAAGAGTTGGTTTGTTTATTTGAACGCGCTAATCTCAGGAACTACGGGTCGGATCTGATAAATTCTTTTAGTGTTAGATAGCCCATTTATCGAGGAAGGCTATAGGCTATATATCATCACGTTTAGACCAATAGGAGCGGAGCACCTATGAAGAATGTTGCGAAAAGGGGGAAAATTATTACGCTACGGGCAATAGGAGACTTAAACGAAGTTACGTGGGTCAGCTAGTTTAAAATACAACACCTACAATTTTTATTTCTTCTATCCCATGTAGTGACGTATAAGGATTACGAGTTATCACCGTCCTTATTCATCCCACTCTAAGGGAGCGAACTACATTGAACAACAGTATTGCTAAAAGAAGAAAAACCAATCTCTCTAGTCAGCATACTATAATAGACCACAACGTTCGCTATAAGGCCTATGTTTATCAGTGCACTGTTAAAAGCTGTTCTTGATGATGATGAATTTTAAATATATTTATTTTTTCACTTCAATCTATACTAATATATAAAGCTGAAGAGTTGGTTTGTTTATTTGTTTGAACACGCTAATCACAGGAACCGCTATTCCGATTTGAAAAATTCTTTCTGTGTTAGATAGTCCATTTATCGAGGAAGGCTATAGGCTATATATCATCACGCTGCGATCAAACAGGCAATAGGAGACGTAAACGATGTTGCGTGGGTCGGCTAGTTTACATATAAAAAAGATAATATCACCAAAGACCTTTAACAGTTCATAGCAGGAAATAGTCTCCTTAGAAACGGTATTTAGGCTGACCAGACGTACTAGATAGATTGATAGATAGAAAACTCTTTATTTGTACACCGTGTTACAGTACAGAAATTACAGAAAATAACAAATACATAATGTACAAAGGGCGGCCTTATTGCCGAAAGCAATCTCTTCCAGGCAACCTTAGGATGGATCAAGATGTATCGGAGATAGTAGCAGTTGACGGTGCAATGAGTTTTGATGAGTTATAATTTTCCAATGATTATAAATAGAAATACATATATATCTCATAACATTAAAAATAAATAAATACATGTCATCAGTGGAGCATACATATAATATCTATACAAATATTAACATGTACCTACATATTAAAAACCATAACTACTCAGTTATACTAAATATTACACTATAGATAAATTTTAGACATTTTCGTACCAGACTCGTTTATATCGTACTAATAGGGTTTGTTTCAAGTTTTCCTTTCTCTTTACATTAATGTTGCCGGGCGTAGTTTAGTTTTAAATTAGTATGATGTAAATTTAACATATTTATAATATCATTGCAGGTTGGACTCGGTTTCGCGGATACAGTTTATACTGAGCACATAGCAGAAAACTCTCCCAACGGCACTCTTGTTAGGATCCTACCTCTTCTCAATAAGAGAGAACATTCGCCTGATACTCCACTGAAGTGTAAACTTACTGAATCTTCACAGAAAGGTAAGACTTTATTATTTCTAAATTAGGTATGGCTGGTGTGTAAAGGCCTTAATAATGCTTTGCAAGAAATGTACCCTAATTCCACTTAGAGCATATACACCTCGAGTGGCAGCCGAATGGGCGGAAAGCGTGATCGGAGTAGAGAGAAAGACTGAGTTTGGGTAGTGTCTGTCTCTCTCATGCAAGTTTCTGACTTGTTGGTGTATTTGCCGCCAAATCAGTCATGCAAATTGATATGTGCGTGCTCTAAGTAACTCCATAACAAGATACATATACTGTTACGGAGTTTGGTTGTTTTCTGCGTATGTTATGTATGTATTCACAAATAAAAGTACCTAAGTACCCTATCAGTCAATTTGACTTTCATAGTACAAGATCTGTGTGGTTTGAAACTAGATGGCGTTGTACGTCAGATGTCTAAAATATTATTGTCTCAAAATAAGATAGCTTTTTGCTATAGTTAAAATTTATTATAAAATTATGTATGGCATAAGATTGTGGAACACTGTTTTCTTCATCATTTTAATGGGTGTTATTTAGGCCATAGTTGCGTATAATGCCTGCATACAAATCGTCACATAGCGTGCACGTTTCTATGAAGTAATGAGTTAGTCGATTTATAAAGACGATTTAAAATCCATTATTAGGCTACAATTTATTATCTTATTCAGTTATTTTTACTTCATTTTCATATCTTTGTCATACTTACTCCCCAAAACGAGTGTGTGAATGGGACAATATATTATAATCTTTTCTTTTCCTTGAAAGAAAATGTAGTTATAATTTTCTTTCTAAAATATTGAGATTTATATGTGTGTGTATAAATGTGCACGTGTGTAGTCTTGAAGCTTTCTATCGGATATCTAAAGGTCTGATCAGTCAACTTTTACCCTTTTTACAGGTATTTTCTACGTAAAACTAACAGAAGACAGAGACTGTGCCATCTACCTCAACACTAGTTCCTTAGACTACGAAACTCTTTCCGAATACTCGCTAGAAGTACAACTTGAGTCTATTCAAGGGCTTATCAACCCCGAGAGCAGTAAAGCGACGATCAAAGTTCACGTGAACGATGCCAATGACAATGCCCCAGTGTTCGTCTTCCCTGAACAATCGACTATTGCAGCCGCAAAAGGAAAATATTTTGCTATTGTGACCAAAGATATGTTGTTGGGGACGAATGTTTTGCAAGTTAAGGTGAGTTTTCATGTTATTTTACTATATTTGTTGTTCTGTATGTGTGTGTGTAGGAGAACCACACTTTGTCACAAATGGACTGTTTCGACCGAAGTGATGGTACAGTTGACAGTTCTTTCGTGACTTTTCACCGAATGAGTGTGAGTGAGTTTCTAACATTTGGAATGAATGGGGCAACGGCCTCTTGAGATGCAGGTGTCCATGTGTCCCTAAAATAAGATAAAACTATAAATAATTTATTGTGCATATGTATTGTGTTACTAGACTAACAATTTATAGTATGGGACGCCATACTGCATTGTCTGCTTTTGCAGTGAGTATGGTCGACCCCACTGTTGGATTTTGCTTGAGCTAATCATGAAGCTGAGCAGAGTCACTTTGGCAGGTAATTTATAAAAAAAAAATCATCCAAAAATCCAGGTGACGAAATGTCTAGACTATCCTTTGAAAAAAAATAGAATGATACACGAACTTTGCATAAACGTTACATAAAACATATAATAGTCCTCATATGTAGTAAAACAACAGATATAATTCAAAACACCGGATTAGAATCATTTGGTATTACCAAATCAGAACCGTAAAGTTATGCACACTAATGATTCAATGATTTACAAAAGTAAAGAATGTAATTATTAACGACTATATAAATATCAGTCATTAATTTCACTTTCTACGTCATTTTTAAATACTAGTGTAACTCAGTATAGATTTAGAACTGCAGTGAATGGGGCTATACACTTGTTTTTATTTATTCGATATTATTATTATTTTAATTAAATTATTATCAGGCTAAGGATAAAGACAGTGGGGATTATGGAAAGATAGAGTACCACAAGAACTCCTGGACTTCGGCAGCCGAGGAGTACTTTAGCTTGGACGCTGACACGGGAGTGATCAGTAATATTAAAACCTTCGAGAACGTTCCAAAGGAAGACCTACCGTTTAAGTTTAGTGTGACCGCGAGGGATAACCCCAAAGCCGCCCAGGATTATAACATTGCTAGAGCTTCTGTTGTGGTGAGTGTTTGTAGAATATTATTTTAGTAATTTAAATGTCCATCTAAAAACGTTTCGTGTGGACACACTGTAATTTAAATCCGACACTGGATTAAGAATACATACATACATCTCTATTCATCCCATTGATGTCGTATGAGACGAATAAAGAAACATCTCAGGTCAATATCTCTGGAAAAAGAAGGAAAACTTGAAATAAATAGTTAGTAGGATAAACCTCCTAACTATTTATTTCAAGTTCCGAACTCTCGATAGCAATCGAGAGTTCTATGTCCAGCCCATGTTAGGACTTGGACGTACCACAGAATTTTGTATATCTATTAATGTATATCTTGTCACCTTTTTGCACACGAAGAACTTCAAAACTAGCTTACCGATTTTAATGTCTTTTTTTTAAACGTTTGTATAGCCGTTTTTTTTACAAAGGATCCGCAACTTGAAGAGAGACGGATGCGCCGTTGCGTGGGTCAGCTAGAGTGTATATAAAACGTTCGATTTTGAAAATTCCAATTTATAGGTTCCCAACATATATTTATGCTACGAAATTGTAAATATTTCAGATAAACCTATTAGAAAAAGAAAACCAATTAGTTGTAGAAGTATCAGTTAACCCGGACACGATGCGTCGTCGTTCCCGAAGTCTTCTCACCGCCATCGAAGAGAAGACGGGCCTCGTGGCCGGACTTGAGAAGTTGACTGCAAGGCATTATTTAGGAGAAAATGGAACTTTAGAGACGGACACTAAGGGAACTGACGTGTGGTTGTATTTAGTCGACCCAAGCACTGGACAAATTTTAGCTAGAGAGTCGGCATCTGTCAAAGAGTAAGTATTCTTAAAATAACAATTCTTATAGGGATTCTATATTCATTTAAATCGTTACCATAGTTAAGGCATAATCCGTACTGACCAGAGTCAACGGTTTGCAAAACGCCACGCGGGTATTTAAAAAAACCATTATATTACTATATATTATTACTCCTAACTGAACTATGGGCAATGTTACTTGTTCGTAGTCCTATCGATAGAATCGTGGACAAGAAAAAGCGTTCGCGGTATTATCAGTTGAACTATAGGTACCGATAGTCAAACCGATAGAAATACGGACTCGTGATGATTAGTAGGACTACTTAGTAGCGTTACGAGCAAATAATCGTTTCTCAGTCCAAATTGAGTTAATTGACTAACTGATTATCTTGGTGGTGCAGTGGTATGGATATGTGACTGCCGATGCCGTTTTGTTTCGGAGTTTGGGTGTTTGCTATATATAATACTAGCTTTTGCCTGCAGCTCCGCCCGCGCGTACATCGGTTATCGTGATAACAAGTAGCCATGTCCTTCCTTAAGTACTAAAGTATCTACGTGACAAATTTAATTATGATCGACGTAACGTTTGGCCGTGAAAGGGTGACAGACAGACAGAGCTGCTTTCGAATTTATGATATTAGTATGAATATATGTATTTATCAAAATAAAGTATGGAAGTGGATCGAGGTGGTTGCTTTGAGAAGGCCTTCGTTCAGTAGTATTCGATTGGTCTAGGTTTTATGGTATAAGCTTTGTTTAGTTTACAGTTAGAAGGCGTGTTTTATTATAACACCTCTTTAAGAATTCAAATCATTTCTCGGAGAATTTTACAAACAAAGAACAACCAGATTCAGTACAATAATTCGTGGATCAAACAAAGTGTTGTTCTTTGTGTGGCTTGAATTCACAACGCTTACCGCTTAAATCGGTCAGTCTGTGTCGTGTGTTAAGGCGCGTCTCCAACGAAATTGTTGGCAATTTCACTCTTAAAAAAAATGTTGTTTTGTGTCTACACCGAGTCGCCAATAATTTGAAAAAAAAAACACACCAACTATGCGTCTCCAATAAATATTCGCCACAAGCGCATTCTTTAAATGTTTACCGCCAAAAACAGAAAAACGGCTCTCAACACTCGTTGACAATTTTTGTTGCCAACACAAGGGGCTCACAGAAACTTTTGTCACCGATACGCGTTGATAACACTAAAGTTGTCAACTTTAGTTCAGTGGAGAGTCGGCTTTAGATGTGTGAATGTTTGTATGTACGTCAGTGCGCTGGAGAGCGGCCTGCACAAGTTCGTGTCGGGGCGGCTGCAGGCGGCGGTGAGCGCCGTGCGCGCGCCGCTGGCGCCGGCCGCGCCCCCGCGCCGCGCGCACGCCGCCGCCGCGCCGCTCGCCACGGCGCTGCCCGCCGCGCTCATCGCGCTGGCCGCCGTCGTGCTCGTGGCCGCCCTCGCCGCCACCATCTATATCTGCGCCTCATGGAACAGGTACGCGACACCACCACCACCACCACCACCACCACCACCACCACGACCCTAACCAGACTTTACTTTCGGGTTTCATTATAATAAAAAAAGTAAAAACTAAAACCCAACTACGACAAAAAACAACGCTAAAAAAGTATGAAACAAGTTTCAAAATCCGCAGTACATGTAGTGTCCATAACGCTTTAACAACAGCTGTATAAAGTTTATTTTAAAGAGGTACCATAGAAATATCACACTTTCGATAAGTGTGATATTTTTATGGTATATATGCGGACAAAGTCACCTACAGATATTAATAATATATATATTTTTGAAATGTACAAGTAACGCCCTTTCCAATGATACCAAACACGGTACATTTATCTCAAATTATGTAATTTTATGTCGGCTAGAGGGCACCACATTAGATTCAGTGACACGTCATAAAGCCTATGTCCAGTTCTAATAAGTAGTTAAGGAGTTATGAGGAAACAAATGAACATACATACATAGCCTGTCAAAATCATAACCCTCCTTTGGCTTTGCCGTAGTCGTGTAAAAATAACTATATTCCTTTAACCGTATATTATTATGAGAATAAATGGTGAAAAAATATAAATAGTGAAAATACATTTCGGGAGGGTTTGACCTCCTCCCTAGCTACACCCATGCGACACTCTGTAGTGACCTGCCCGCACGTAGACTTGTTAGTCACACACACACAAAGTACAAACAGTACGATTACCTTGCCTGCGATTTTTAAAATAATTTCTGTATCCGTAAGAACTGGGTTTGTTTCAACTAAAGAATTTCAATAATTATTCCCACATTTGAATAACCGTAAATTGCTGTATAAAAATAATAACAAAAAAATTAATTTGACACTATGATCTATTCGCGTTAAAAAATAGTGATACGATTCGATTATACTCAGACCCTTGATATTTCTTACGATTTTACTAAATATTACATACCATATTAAACTCAAGCCATGTACCATGTATCAGGTACAAGAAGCACAAGGAGCAGGCGATCCAGCAGTACGGCACGCTGAGCATGAGCATGCCTCCGCCGCGGCCGCCCTCCGGCTACGAGTCCAGCGAGGACGAGCCCGCGCCGCGATACGAGACGCAGGTACACCCCACATCGCTCACTTTTTTTAGGATTCCTTACCCAAACGGTAAAACGGGACCACGCAGACTGACTACACCACGCTGACAAGGCGGGTTTTGTATAGAGTTTGTTTCAAGTTTTTCTTTCTTTTTAGAGTCGTGTTGTTATAAGTAGTTTGCTTCCTTAGTCGACTATGATGTTTTCCTTACAAACCTTTCTTAAATTTATTATGGTGTTCAGGTAAAACGCAAAAATTCTATGTGCAACATGTTTTAAATTGAGTTCTACTTTCTTTTGAAATTCTTAGATAATAATTGAGCAATATTTATTTTAGGTCTTGAATATGGCAGTAGACGACGCTGATCTACAACTGGACTTCAGTTCAAATAACCACGCTTTCAACATTCACAGTGTTCAGTATTTATCCAAAGACAATGGTTAGTATTCTTTATATACATACATCAATATTTTTGTAAATATATGAATATTACAAAAATATGTTTATAAAATTTCAGGTGAACGTAGTCCAACGATCTCCGAAACAGCGACCACCGCCCGCGCTTCAAGCGTCAATGAAAACAGCGGCACTCTCAATAACCACAACAGTCAACTATTCGAGCCCATCGCCAACAACTCGCCCGCCGTCCGCAACACGCAGACGCTCAACCGCCGAACAACTAACTCTCACCCTTTGAACAACGCGATAGGCACGCTACCTCGCGTCAACAACAACAACGTGGGAGGAGGCCTGCTCGCTACTACACTAGGAAGGAAGATAAACGGAGGGAACAACCACAAGAAGAAAGCAACACAGCCTATTATGGCGTACGATGAAATACCCGGATTGCAAAGGTTTGTTATGAAAGCTGAAACTAAATGTAGAAGTGAATTTGTCTAGTTTTTTGGCTGGATCTAGTTATGATCTCTTACTTACTGACTTAGTACCCATTTCGTGGTTATGTACACGTAACAATAAACAAAAAAGCTCTGAGTCAAAGTTTGTTTACAAAACTGTATTTATTTATTATTTCTTATCAAGATTATTTAAACGTACAGGGCTAACTCACCCGATTACAGTGAAGCCGAAAAGAAAGGGCAGTTTATTATATGTTTGTATTTTCTACCGAAACACTAAAATACTGTATTACTAATTACATCAGAACTTTTCACCTTTTCCTGTACATTTACTAGTAATGTACCTCACTACTTTATTTTTAATATTCAAAAAACTTATTTGCGGTTTCACATAGTATTATCATACCACTACTAATAATAATAATTACTAAAATTATTAATTTGTAATTTTGTTTCACAGAGCGTTAGACAACGATAACGTCACATTTGGCAAAAGAAACTTCACTGGTTATTACGACCAATCACCAGTTGAGACCACCACAGAGCTATAATCACCGTGAATATTTAAGATATTAATAGTGATTAACAAAATGTATTGTATTCCTTCAAGTGATAACTAGGACATGAATTCAGGAAAACTTTGTAGTGAAAGAACCGAAGTGAATTCCGTCCGATATTGTTTTATAACATTTGTGTTCAACGAATATAATATTTGCTTCGTGATAAGATCGACTGAGAGACTTTTGAATAATTTTACACGTGTGAATAACGAATTTTTAGATAATTATATTTTTGTACTTAATAATATATTTTCTTAGCCATGGCTAGTCGCGTTTTATGAACAAATTGTGCATAATATTAATAATGTAAATATGGCATTACATGGTGATGTATATTTTAAGGTACCTGAATTGTAAATACAGGTACGAATACTTTTTCAAACTATTTTTTAGTCTTTTTTTTATATTTTCGTTTTGGCAAAACGTGCCATTTCTTCTACACTACTTACATTAGAGTAGTTATGAGTATTACAGCCAAGGTTTCATTCGACTTCGGTGCTGTGATATATTCTTATCTTAAAATCTCATATGAAAGCTAAACTTCTCGTACTTCGTCGTTTCTTTACATATTCTTTACGAATTTTGTGCCAGTTACTGTTAAAATATAATATAAGTAATTAATTACGTCTACACTTGCCTTTATTTTCGTACTTTTTTAAAGAATGACCACTTGTGGGCGTAGTTATAAAATAATAATTAGCGTAATAAATGAAAATGCTCAGATTTATATGATTTTTATTTTTGAATCTGGCCTCAAAATGTTATTTGTGCCAAACTGATCCAATATTTTAATTTATTTCGTATTGGGAGTGTAAAATGTTACCTAATGTAATATCACTGTATATCTTGTAAAATAATAAAATGGTTATTTTGATTGTGAAAAATAAATTTGTACTATATACTTTTGTGGTAAAAATGTTAATATAATTTTTGTAATAAATTGATTTTTATTATTCAACTGGAGTTTTGTATTACCTTGAATCCTTTACGAGCTACAACTATCATCTAAATAGAGAGGGAGAGATATATTTGCGTGTCAGCAGGTAATATTAAAAATGCCAAAGTAACTAGTCTGTCTATCTGTTGTGCTTTCACGCTAAAACTACTGAACCGATTTAAATGACGCTCGCTTCTCTCCAAACTTGCCGCATTTGGCCTGCCTCCCAAACTCTGCACCTGGATCGTCGCATTCCTGCACCAGCGCCGCATTAAGGTCCTTTGCGACAGTGCTGCCTCTGATATCGGCAGGTAAACGCTGGTGTTACTCAAGGCTCTGTCCTGTCACCCACGTTGTTTCTTCTTGGCCATTGGCAATATACATTGCTATGCAGACGACAGTACAGTTCATGGGCGATATTTTGGCCATCCTACAGCCAAGTCTGCGGATGTTGAGAACCGACGGAATCTTGTCCTGAGCTCGACCTGGTTTCAAGGCAGCATCTCTCATTGGGGCAGTGAGAATCTGGTCGACATTAACGCCAAGAAAACACAGGTGTGTGCGCTGCCCCTACAAGATAACTATAGCGAACCTTGTTTGGTACAAGAATAATAACGCCGAGGAGTAAAGTTTATGTGCAGTATTTATTACGTAGTGGGTCTAGCCCCTTTATACTAAACTATTACATGGTGACGTCTGGTAACTGTACCGCAATTACATCTCATTTTATACAACTAAAATGATTCCTTACACTGCCTTTATCATGTCTTATTCTCGATGAGATAAGCCATGTCTTCGTACTACGTGCTCGATAACATCTCCACTGTCATCTGCTGATCTAGCTGGTCTGTCTTATATATGGATACATTCTTTTGATTTAATGATATATAACGTCGTAAGGACGTGACGTAGGAATAATAAACTTGGTACCCTGCCATGACCTCACCATGCGTGAGTATATCGAGAGCGTCATAAAAGCGGCCACGCGGAAGTTAGGTGTACTTAACAGGGTCTTTTCGAACATCTGTGTCTTCTTTACAAGACAGCAGCGAACATGCAGCGGCGAGTTCCTTGAACCATCTGCAGCTGCGAAGAAATATCGCCTCTATGGCAATCTTCTATCGCCTGTATCATGGGGAGTGTTCTGAAGAGCTCTTCCAACTGGTCCACCCTTCTCCATACTTCTTCAGGACAAAACGTACTGGCCTTCGCAGTCACCCTTTTAGAGTGTAAGACATACGCTCTCGAACGCAATGTTTCGGTTATTTCTTCTTGTGCCGAGCGATTAAAACATGGAACTCACTACCACCACAGGTGTTCCCATCCCATTATGATCCCGGGTCCTTTAAGCGGGGCGTGAAAAACCATCTCACTATGCGGCCATAGTGTGGGTCACTATGCTGCGCTGTCCACGTTCGCATTGGATAGTGACCACCACTTTTGGATTCTACTTATGCTTTCCATCAAGCAGAATTGTCATTTTGGTAGATTGATCATAAAAAAATAATTATTATGAAATTGGCACAAACTCTAGAGCCAAAGAAACCACATAGGCTGCTTTTTAATGCAAATAATGGTTGTACAAGCGGTTCAAAGGGGGAAATATATGTTTTCTATATTTTATCCGAAGTCACTTTTCCATGCGGAAGAAATCGCGCGCTCAACTTTTAATTTAAAGTTCTAACAAAAATCCTTTATAATTTGGCCATATCCAGACAGACACTGAAAAACGTACGGACGGTAAATGTATGGACAATTATCAAAGTATCGCGGCGAGATATATATATAAATATATAAATATAGAGTTAGATCCTCATATGAACGGGCCGTCGCACGACGCGTTTGCGCGAGCGTAATACTAGGATAGTGACGTCTCGCTCACATACGCAGGGCTCGCCTTTAGCTACTACGCCGCGCCGGCGCGCGACCCCATAAACATATTTAACTAAATATACCTGCTGTCCCCATTGTGTAAGACGGTGCTAAATTTGTTTAAATTAAACGTGTTTATACATTTATCTGCATTTAACCAATTTTGTTTTGTTTAGTAGCTACTTAAGTTGTACGTTGTGCAAGTCGCCCTTAACATTTATTCTTTTGTTCAAAATTACTAGCTATTTGGTACAGGTGTCTGTTTGATGCAGTTTTTGCCAAAAAAAATTGTGTCACATAAACATACATACAAACAAACATTAATTACTGTAGCTGTAAATATAAAAATGTTCTTCTATACTCTCTTTAAATTCCTGAGACGTGAGTAAATGTATGTGGGATATAACATAAACCTCATATTTTTGGAAATGTTCAAACATAAAATACAGATTCAGTTCAGAATATTAAAATTATATAATAAGTATCATATCGGTCTACTCGTGCAGATGTAAATAACGTGATCTTCATGACTTTTATGTGTATGAATCTGTGGTTAGACCTATAAACAAAACGAAAATTGAAACCGCGCATCGTAAATAATGTCTCAAGGGTTAAGCGTTAACTAAAAGGTTGCGGTCAACGTCCCCTCCTGTTAAAAAATTAATGTGCCTACGAAGTTGTTTTATGGCCAAACCATGTAATGTAACAGAGTCGTGAAATAGTAGTCAGTCCTAATGGAAAGGTAAAAGATTCTCAAGGGAAACAGGTAAGACCGAAAACCCCTTAAACCACTTTGAATAGCGTGTCAAATTGAATTTTAATGATCAATTGGATCCTTCACTTTGGAATCTATGACTCTTTCGTTTATTAACGTTAAACAATTTGAGTATTTTGTCTTTGAAATGAATTCTCTCTGGCTGACTGGAGTTTTGGAATGTATTAGATTTCCTTTACTTTGTAATGCGCATACCTACATGTTTGATTTTTAGAAAAGTGTGGATATAATTTTCATATAAAGGCATGGCTTTGAAACAATTGATCAAAAAATACCAATGAAATCGAGAATCTCCTCCTTTTGGAGGTCAGTTAAAAATGACAGTGTTTTCTAGAAATTTTGAACTGTAGGTATTCTTGTGTACAAGAAGTGACAGGTTAGGAATACAGAGTGTCACTATCCCTATCCCTGTCGTGATATTAGAACCATCCAAGGGAACAAACTCTACATGATAGCAGCATTGTCAATCCAGTCTAGCCAACCTAGTATGGTATGCTCTACCATATTACGTTATTCAGACTTTCTAAAGAGAGTTTTACATCTAGCAATGGACTATTAGAAGCTGTGAATGTGTCGTAATGTGCGTGCGATATTTTTAAAAATACCACTAGGTAGGTCCACATCTATCTTTATATATATAATTCTTCTGTGAGTGTGTATGTCACTGAACTACTCTCAAACGACTGGACCGATTTTGATGAAATTTTTGTGTGTGTTCAAGGGGATCTGGGAATGGTTTAGATTCACAATTTTGTCCGCTGGACAATGTTTTTTTAATTAATTTTTAATTTATTAGTAGTTATGGCAAAATGACGTTTGCCGGGACAGCTAGTATATATATGTAATTCTTCTGTGAGTGTGTATGTCACTGAACTACTCTCAAACGACTGGACCGATTTTGATGAAATTTTTTGGGTGTGTTCAAGGGGATCTGGGAATGGTTTAGATTCACAATTTTGTCCGCTGGACAATGTTTTTTTAATTAATTTTTAATTTATTAGTAGTTATGGCAAAACGACGTTTGCCGGGACAGCTAGTACTCGTATATGTATATATATAATTCTTCTGTGAGTGTGTATGTCACTGAACTACTCTCAAACGACTGGACCGATTTTGATGAAATTTTTTGGGTGTGTTCAAGGGGATCTGGGAATGGTTTAGATTCACAATTTTGTCCGCTGGACAATGTTTTTTTAATTAATTTTTAATTTATTAGTAGTTATGGCAAAAAGACGTTTGCCGGGACAGCTAGTATATATATATATATAATTCTTCTGTGAGTGTGTATGTCACTGAACTACTCTCAAACGACTGGACCGATTTTGATGAAATTTTTTGGGTGTGTTCAAGGGGATCTGGGAATGGTTTAGATTCACAATTTTGTCCGCTGGACAATGTTTTTTTAATTAATTGTTAATTTATTAGTAGTTATGGCAAAACGACGTTTGCCGGGACAGCTAGTATATATATAGATTTTTAATTCTAGTAGTGTGATAGTTTTTTTTTATTGCGTAATCCAAGTTGAGGCTTCTAGTGGCACATTAAAATATGTAGGTACTAACCCTTCAAAATATTTGTAAAAGTATACGCCATGTAGGTAGCTATTAGAGGAATCTCATCTGCGTACATTTTCAAATTTAATATCTCTATGCCGCGGTCTCCTGCGAATATTACGTCGTACAAAATTACAGAAACGTCGAATAATATAAAATTCTACACTGCCTTACCTAATGGCGTGTACGGTTGCGGACCCATTCGTACATTTGAAAGACGTTAGAGCCTACGTATGTTTTAATGGACAGTATTTTTTGTTGAGATTTTTAGTACCTATCTATTTTTATTTATGAGAGTAATCTATACTTATAAAAAAAAACAACACTGAAAAAGTATGAAACAAGTTTCAAAAGCCGTAGTCCATGTAGTGTAATTTACACTAGACCATAACACTTGAACAACGCGTGACTACGGCTTTTGAAACTTGTTTCACGATTTTTCAGCGTTGTTTTTTGTCGTAGTTGGGTTTTAGTTTTTACTTTTTTTTATTTAAAATGTTTTAGTGCCTCTATAATATTAATTTCTTTGCATAGGATATTTTAAATAGGTATCATGGAAATATCACAATTATCGAATAAATACGGACAAAGTCGCGAGAAAATGCTAATAATATATATATTTTTGAAATATACAAGTAACGCCCTTTCGTATGATACCAAACACGGCATATTTCTCTAGAAATTATATTTTAATACAGGACTTTACGTCGGCTAGAGGGCGCCGCATTAGATTCAGTGACACGTTATGTAGCCTATAACCAGCAGACGATCATGACGCTTCTAACGACACCTCATTTGTCCAGTTCTAATGAGTAGTTAAGGAGCTACGAGGGAACAAATGAACATACATACATACATACATAGCCTGTCAAAATCATAACCCTCCTTTGGCTTTGTCGTAGTCGGGTAATAACAAGTCCTGACTGACTGACTGATTCATCATCGCCGAGCGTAAACTGTGATAGTTAGAGCTATGAAATTTGGTGAGTAGGATCATTTTAGTGAGTAGACACCCACTAAGAAAGGAATTTTGGAATTTCTACCCCTAAGAGGGTGAAATAGGGGTTGAAAGTTTGTATGGAAGTCCGTCATTTTTTAAGTTAGAAACCTGAAACTTTACTTTTGGGCTGCTGATTAAAAATGAGTAAATACGTATTTTAGCGTTTTAGAATATTCTACCCCTTAGGGGTGAAATAGGGGTTGACATTTCGCATATAGGTTAGTCTGGTTGTCGGTCATTTTTGAAGTTCTAAACTTTGTTTTTAGGCTACTGATTAAAAATAAAGAGATACGTATTTAAGCGTTTTTGGATAATCCACCCCTAAGGGGTGAAATAGGGGTCGAAAGTTTGTATGGAAGTTCGTCATTTTTCAAGTAAGAACCATGAAACTTTATTCAAATGCCACTGATTAAAAATGAGTAGATACCTATTTAAGCGTTTCAGGATTTCTACCACTAAGGGATAAAAAAAGGGGTTGACATTTCGCATATAGGTTAGTATGGAAGTCTGTCATTTTTGAAGTTCGAAACATGAAACTTTGTTTTCAAGCTACTGTCTAAAAATGAGTAAATACGTATTGAAGCGTTTTTGGATAATCCAACCCTTAGAGCTTAGTTAAATTTGTTCAAATTTTTAAGCCTCTGCATGAATGAATTTTTTTATAAATGTATACATGATACATGTAACAAAATATCTTTTTTTTTTAATTTTTGTCTGTCTGTATGTCTGTCGTCTCTCTGTCTGGCTGCCTGTTTGTTCCGGGTAATGTCTGGAACGGCCGGACCGATTTTGGCAGGACTTGCACTGGCAGATAGCTGATGATCTATGGTGTAGCTTAGGCTCCTTTTTTTAGACTAGCATTGTCCCGCGGCGTTACCCGGGGTACGACAGCGACCGCGGCTAATACCGCGGGGTTCAGCTATATTAAATGAATTGGATATTATGTTATTTTTCAATTGTATCTTTTAATCAACATAAGATCACTATCGAAGTATTGTTAAAAGGAAGGATTAAATTGTTGAAGTAACGTAACCAAAGACGGAGGCACTCTAACGGCCACCCCTAAAATAAACCCACAAACCGCCATGCATGCCACGTTGACGACTAAAATTGGGAAAAGAGACATATTTTCAAGCGACTTCAAAAGGAGGAGATTCTCAACTTAATTGGTATTTTTTTAAGTTCTTGAAATGATAGTTATGTATATTACTATGTATATTTATGTTTATCTTTATGTTTATTACTATATAGAAGTATTAAGTCAACGTTATGGATACCTTGCGCTCAGAACGTAATAGTAATAGAAGATTTAACATAAATTTAGGACCATATAACATTTTTTGAGAAAGCCGTTGAGAAAGTGGTGAACTTCATTCAAGTCGTAGCTTCTAGGCAAACCACCAATGAAACTACTATTGCGTTTCAGGAAGCGTACTTGTAAATATTAGTAGGTCAGGAGATTGGCAACATTTATTATTTATAGAAAATCCTTCCGATATTGCTTAAGGTAGCACTTCTATTGCGGCTCCTGTACTATATTTTATACTAGCGTCTATAGCCTGAAGATAGTTCAGGCTAGAAAACAATAAACAAATTAATCTTATAACTACAATACAGATTGCCTTTGTTTAGAAACGAAACTGAAACTGGCAAAACATTGTTTTTTTTTTAAATACTTAGCAGCAAGTTTCAACTGTTCAACTTTGTTTAATAAAGGATGCATTCACATTTGATACTAGAAACAAGTTTTTTTTTTTAAACCAGGTTTTATTACTAGTTACTAAAAAACAACTAAAGCGCTTTCATTTGATACTCATATTGGGTAGGCTGTCATATCAGAAATATGTTCGGCGCCACTTTGTTACGGCGGCCATTTTGGATTAATACCGAATATATATTATTGCATTGTCATCAGATCTAAGGGTATATTTCAAATTTCAGTTCAATCGGAAATCGGGAAGTGAAGGAAGAAAAGAAGGAAGAAGGAAGATTTGGTTACAGACGAACATCGGGACAAATGAAACTAAAAAATATTAAAATTATAGTTTAAAAAACACGTTTTAATACCAATCGAACTAAAAAGTAGAAAATAATTTTAATATGAAAAGCGTGGGTCGACATTATTGAAATATTTTCGCTTTCTACATTAAAATTATTTTTTACTTTTTACTTCGATTGCTATTAACGCTGTTTTTTTTTAGTTTTAGAAATAGTATTTTTGCAGTTCCATATCTGAGTGCAGCTGTATCCCTTAGAGGATAAAGTAAATTGAATTTAGGACATCGTGTGCACTAAGTTTGTGAATTCAAAACATCATTAAACCTACTTACTTCTACCTCCATGGTGCCGAATTTATCATACAACCTTTTTTACTTTGTTAAAAACTCAGACTCGGAATCTTCTTGGTGTACTTATTTTTTAATTTGCTTTGCCCGCGCCATTTTCTTTTCACGTCATTTAGTTATGTCCTCGCTGAGGTGGGATGAAAAGTTACGTGTTGCACTCGAGTGCAAAGATTTTTCATGCCCTTGCTGACGCTCAGGATTCTAATTTTTTAATCATTCCTTCGCTTGATCGTAATATAGGGCATGCAACTTTGCACTCTTGTATAAAAAATAACTATCCTACTTTTTAGTTTAGTTTTTTAAAACTATTTTATTTTAGAAAAAAGAAATGTTTTAATTTACTTTTTTCAATTCTTAGATTGTCATCGGCCCTTGACCCTGTGCTAATTTTCAAGTTAATCAGACTCCTAGAAGTAGGTGAAAATGAAGTTAAAAAATTCTGTTACATACATACATACAGGTAAAGCTAATAAAAGCGTTTTAAAATGAACTGTATTATATTTTTCACCTATTTCAAAAAAGGAGGAGGTTCTCAATTCGACCGTGTATATATTTTTTTTCTTATTTGTGTTTGCGGACAACTTCATCGTTTAAGAACCGATTTTGATAATTCTTTTTTTAATGGTGGATATGATTACAAATTAGCACGTAAATAGGTACTCCTGTCAATAATGTATGTACGATAGATATTATATAAGTAGGTACGTCTTTAAAAATCTTAACTTGGTATTAATTTAAACTGTAACCATTTTATACGGATCCATAGTGTTGCAAAATATACGAGTATGTAGGTATTTCGTTGTGTGTGTACAGCTTTATTTAGAAACTAACAACATCTTGCTGGACTTGTACGACGGACATAACTCGTAAGTTAATGTTTGTAAAACGAGTTTCAGTTAACGAAGTTAGTAGAGGCTAGGGAGACATTATCCTTAGTTGCTCATATATAGGACGTAAGGGTCTGTCGCTACCTTATTGTACACATTGTCGTTAGCTCGGTAGCTTAGTTCTTGATGAGTTCCTAATTGAGTAACGAGATCACGACATTTCTGGGCATTATGTTTTAATTAAAATTATAGTTATTTGTTTAGTAGGCATCAGTATTTGCCCGCAGTTCTGCAAGCAAATTTGGGTTTCTTCCCTTTTTTTTATATCCCTGGCAACTTTTTGTTCAAGTTGTTAAGTGTTACCTACTACTATTTAGTGGTTGTATTATCATAAGTTAGAATTTACATACTAGGAATGTTAAGTCCAACTATAGTTAGTTCTAAATTTATACTAATATATAAAGCTGAAGAGTTGTTTGTTTGTTTGAACGTGCTAATCTCTGGAACTACTGGTTCGATTTGAAAAATTATTTCAGTGTTAGCCCATTTATTTAAGAAAGCTGTAGGCTATATATCATCACGCTTAGACCAATAGGAGCGGAGCACCAATGAAGAATATAACAAAAATGGGGGAAAATTATTACACTACGGGCAATACGAGACGTAAACGAAGTTGCGTGGGTCAGCTATTATTTAATATACCTACTTCGGCTTTCTGTGACTTTGTGTCACACCGCAATCTACAATTCAATCTCAGTTCAGAAATTGATGTTTTTTTTATTAATTAAAAATAAAATTAAATTTAAGAGAAATTACTAACAAAATTTTAAAATAAACTTTAAAGGATGTTTTTAAACAATTCTAAATACCTACATAAATAATTATTTTCTCAGGTGACAATGCAAAATACCTTAAGTATAATAATATTCTGAACGGGTCTTGAGGCGATAGACAAAGTTTATACCTATAGAAGCACAGCGTCCGGTACCTTTGCAATCTCCAGCATCGCATAAAAGGTTCCTCAAGCTTTCATTATCAAACCCTTTTAAATCTAAAAGCCTTTTAAGTAGGTATGTTCTTTCTAGGTGGTCAAAGGTTATTTTACTGTTATGCATAGGTTTTTTATACCTAATTTATGGTTTTTATAAAAAAAATGTTTAAGAGTAGAGTGCATTGATTTTCTTAGAAAGGCTGTGTATTCATTTGTCTGATCCTTGCATGTGTAGGAATATAATAGGAAGCACAAAAATGATGAAAAAATGTCTACAAATGAAAGCCTGCAATTTAGGAGTCACATGCAAGTTATCGGCCTTATAGATGGGATTACCTTCTCTCTTTTATTGAAGTATCGTGGATTTTTAATAATTGGATAAAACTTCCTGTTTTCGAGTTTTGTACCTACCTACTGTTCGCTATTTGTAGGTAGGTAGTCGATTCAGTTCCTGAGCACGAGCGACCATTGCAGCCATCCGCGGGTAAAGTAAATACTACTAAAATATATTGATTAACCTACTATATAGCACAATTATTTAAATACAGTAGGTACTCAGCAATAAATAATTTGTATATTACCATGGATTGAGATCACGGCAATAATATACATTGGAGTATTGAATTTGCATCTGTTGAAAAATCTCGTAACATGAGGATAAGAGCTCTTTAATAATATGTGCACGTAAAATAGAGCATGATAGTTACGCGTCGTCATGTAAGGCGCTAAGACTATTTTAATTACAATGTGATAAAACAAAATAACGCTTGAAGCAAAGGTAAATTAAGATTGCGGCAGTAGAAAGTTTGAAAAAAAAAACACCTACATTAATCTAAAAACTAATTGATAAAAAAAAATACTCTAATAAACAATCATTTCACTTTAAAATAAGATTATGGAAAAATTGTTCGTAAGAAACCGTTAAACATTAAATATTATATGCAAAATCGAAAAATTTATGAACGTCATGAATGCATCAGCAATTTAATGTTGTCGCCTCGGCGGCGGTGCAATTTTGTAAATAAATAAAATGAAGTGTTGTTCATTAGTCTTACTAAAACTTGGGAATGACTGGATAGATTTATAATTTAAATCTTACTAAGTTTGTTTATAAAATAATTCTGGAAGTCTATGAAAAACCTAACCTAAAAATTCTAAATACTCTTGACAATAAGAATACTTAATTTAATATGACATCAGAATAAGTAAAACAAAAATCTAAATAGATCAGAATAAGTAAAACAAAAACCTTTAAAAGCGACTTAACATTAGATATTTCAATTCTACACTGTCAAATACACAATTATCTATCTATATATATAATTAAAGTAAAAACTAAAACCCAATTACGACAAAAAACAATGCTGAAAAAGCATGAAACAAGTTTCAAGAGCCGTAGTCACGCGTTAGCTTATATCTATGGGCCGTATAAGGCTATTCACAAGGTTCGTGACCCTCGAGAAGGAAGCAGCACTGCTGGACAGGATTAAGCATAACCTCTAACAGGCAACCATGGGTTGAGAGAGAGTTTCATTAATAACGCATACTCAGGTGACATTTACGACTACTTTTTTTATAATAGTCAACATCGTGGACGTCAGCAATAGTTGTTCAGCTTGTATGTACACAAACATGTACAGGCAAATACATATATAGATAAGTCATTAACCACTAGATATAATCAGTTGTATATAATATGTTGTTTGCTGTAAAAAAAAACTGTAAAATGTTATTGATTTATCGTGTTAAATTTTATGTGCAAAATGATTTTTTATTTGTTCAGTTGAGGCAAATAATTTATTACATATTAATTGTGTGTCCTTATAATACGTACAATTATATATTCTAGCTTATCACCGATGTAACGGTTGTTTTGTAAAGTATTAACAACAGATCACACGTTATGTTGGTGGTAATATTGCTTGTTTTAAATTTATCGGACACTGTTTTTAGCCTGCGAAAGTATCACTGGGGGCAGCGTAAGTTATACATACATAATATTTTCTGTACTTTTACGCTTTTAATTTTTATACATTGACACGCCTTTTTACATTATTTCCACCAAAGAGAGCTTATTATTGACTGACTTCAAGAACTGGACCTAATTGAAATGGTCCAGGAAAAAAAGCCGTGTCCAAGCATCCAACCAGCTTTCAGATAAAAAAGAATCCTCAAAATCAATTCACTTAGTCAAACGATCTGTTAAATCTTGTTACTATTTTGACTACAGTTCCTCTGCCAACTACAGCCCAAAACATCAAAGGCACAGGTGTGCTATTTTTTTTAAATTGAATCCTTCACTGACAATTCACGAGACGAGTGACAACATTCTTTGGGATAGTTGTATGTCTGTTTTCAGTGAGGATTATTTCAATTAAATTTAACTTAATTATAATAAAACAATACTTACCTAATCAATAAGGAGCCCGTTAAACTCGTCGTTAAACCTAAACCCGTTCAACTATGCATATTTTGCAAGATGAACGAATACTGATCCCAGTTATTTTCTTTTCCATCGTTCCAATTCAAAACAGGACCTTTACGATCAGTTACTTTAAGATATGAAAATTCTCTCAGTAAATTGCCAGGGTTCCAGAAAGTTAAACTTTCCACAGTGATAATGTTGCCATTGTTCAACGTACCGTCATAAGAGCAAGCACGGACTTTAGGATGTGAATTATTTGTGTCAGCCTCAGCAATGGTAGCAAACAAACAAATCAGAAATAGATTTGATCATCAAAGCATTTTTATCAAAGAATAAGAGGAATCCAAAAAAGAGACTTTATGAAGCAAAACTCGGACGCAAAAGTTTGAAAGAAGAAGATTTGAATCTGAATTCATCAATTAATGGAATAGAAAAGATTAATGCTCCCTGATTTTTTTTAAATTGTTTAAATGTTTGCTTCTAATTATTGTACCGTGGTATAGCCACGCTTCGGAATGAATGGGGTGGCTCGACTGGAGTGATACCACGGCCTCACTAAAACCAGCGTGAAACAGCGCCTGCGCTGTGTTTCACCGAGTGAGTAAAAGTACCGGAGGCCCCAACTCGATTAAAAAAAGGTGCTGGTGGATTACATTTGATTTGGAAGCTTTTTTTTGCATTTTAACACTTTGTGTGTTATCACTTATTGTAAACTAATAGTGTTTTAGTTTCTTTTTATTTATTTAATAGCCTTGCCCAAATGTGGACCATATGAAGTAGCGAGTTTTTGCGCAAGAACTTGCCCACCTCAATCATGCGACAGCTTGTATTACGAATATTTGTGCGCAGAATCAACACATTGCAGTCCTGGTTGCAACTGCATTCAAAACTATTTAAGAAATTATCTTGGCGTTTGCATTCCGATCGAGCAATGCTATGCAGGTATTTAGAAATATTGTAAGAGCGAACAAATAGATAGTCGAAAGTTATGGTTATGGTTGGAAGCAATTTGAAATTAACATAATTACTCGGTCTTCACACAAAAATGTGACATTGTTACTTTCAACCCATATATTCAACTATTTAATTTCTAACTTACTATTTTCTGTTTTTTCATTC
The DNA here is from genome assembly GCA_905220595.1 of Spilosoma lubricipeda. Lineage (NCBI taxonomy): Eukaryota > Metazoa > Arthropoda > Insecta > Lepidoptera > Erebidae > Spilosoma > Spilosoma lubricipeda. Next base: position 6,811,182 of record HG992285.1, on the reverse strand, counting down.
CTGTTCGATTTCTATTTCACTTTTTTGTTAGTAAGATTTTACAAAATAATAGTACCCAAATCTCTCGTTTTAACATACGTAATAACGTAAGCACTTAATCGAGTAATCATACGCCAAAAATTCCTTACATCATTTTGCAAAAGAGCTGATACTCTTACATTGCTGAACCGATATTAAACAAATATAGCTAAAAACCACCGCAAGAAAACTGGCTTTCAAAAAAACCGCATCGAAATCGGTCCATCCGTTTGACAGCTACGATGCCACAGACAGACACACGCACACACACACAAAGACAGATAGACAAACAGACATCGACGTCAAACTTATAACATACCTCCATTTGCGTCTTTGGTTATAAACGTTGACCGTATTTCTATAGTAAACTTTTCATAACTGTAGTCTACTTATAAACCAGTAAAAAAAATCCCAAAACCCAAAAGAAAACAAACGTGAACAGTAATTTTTATTATTTAAAATATGTTTTTTTTTTACACTGAAATCGTGAAAATATCCTTAATTAAAAGTTAATAGGCAATTTGTCATAAACACCTGTTATGTCAATAAAGCTGTATCAACTGCACGACAATTGTCCAAATACTGTAAATAAGGCTTTTATCTTTTCGTGAGTAATTAAATAATCATTATTTAATATATGTTTTTATAGTTATATTGATTTAACTGGATTATATTTTGCTTTGAAATTTTTAGTTAGTGAATATGTTTTTTCATATTCATGGGGATTAACGTTTTTAAATATTTTTAGATTTGTATCATCCTGTACTTAGTAGAAGAAATGGTGTAACGTGGTATCGAAGTTTGTATCAGTTCATAAAAAGTCGTCTTATGGACTATTTACCTGTTGCCGATTCTGACGCTGAATCGTCACAATCTTCTGTTTCTTGTTCTTCATCTTCTAATCAAACTGGGTCCGACAGCGGTTAGTTCAATTGTTCAACTATTTTTTTCTTCTTTTTAGTACTAATTTGCTTTTATAATATCTTTAAATCTGTGTTTAATATCTTCATTATATTGTGCGTTTTGAATTTGTTCTGAGAATTGAGTACATCAAAATTCCATAGTAAGACAAGATGATTGCGGAGATGGAAGAGTGTTTAGACATTTGTTGCTTTTTAATAATTCTCAGGAGCTTGTGTCAACTCGCAGTAACAGAAACTAGCCATCTTTAATGTAAGGTAACTCTAACCTGCAATTGACGACCTCAGTGGCGTAGTGGTAGCATATGCGACTGCTGTTCTTAAGGTCTTGGATTCGATCCCCGGGTCGTATCAAATGTTTGTATGATCTGCAAATATTTGTTTAGGAGTTTGGGTGTTTTCTATGCCCCAGTTTACTAAAAAAAGTGTTTATGTATTTATATTAGTTGTCTACTAACCATAATACAAGCGCTTAGTTTGGGAATAGATTAGAGATTATTAATTAAATGTGATAAAAAGTTACATTTTTCTTAAGATATTATTTACTCAACAAAGGTATAATAAAGGACATTTCTTTAAAAGACTTCCATTAGTTTTCACTCATTTACATCTTTTCATTTATCGTATTTTAGTGCTGCCTTGTCCAGTAGATGAGCAATTTGTGGAAGATGATGTCAGCTGCATAAGAACATGTGGAAATAGATTGTTGCCATGGGAAGCATTCGGAGCTTGTGTACCTTACACAGGCTGCGTTTGCAAAACTGATTATGTAAGGAAGTATGACAATGGAACTGGACCTTGTATACCAGAGGAAAGTTGCCGTAAGATTTTACTTCATAAGCTTTGATTGCGTATAAATTATAATTTATTTACTTTTAGTTGACACTAATTTATTAATGAATTTTTGTATGATGGCATCATTTTAGCCAAACTATGGTTTCGATAATTAGGTACAGTGTAGGTAGCGCTAGCAGCAGTTTCTGAGACTTTTGTCCACTAGTAAATGTAGACATGTTTTTTATGCTGTAAAATGATTAGGTTTATGATTGACTTTGAGTTTTGTTTTAATCAAACCTGTCACTTTTCAACGTGGACAACTTCTAAATGAACTACTAGGATTAAATATAAAAATTCAACACACTCAGTGTAAAAATAAATATCATGGTCATAGTACGATCGTCAAAAGGAATATCTGCAAAACTTAATTTAACATTGAATCATTACTTTTCATGGAAATAGCTAAAATTTTGGAAGAATGTGGTATTAATGAGGTGCGCTCTAGCTGCAAAATTGTTTGTCCACCTCAAAGTTGTGATAGTATCTACAAGTCTTACCAGTGTTTAAACACTGAATGTGAACCCGGTTGTAACTGCAAAGATGGATATCTTAGGAACTCTGAAGGAGTATGTATTCCTGGAGACAAATGCCCATCAGGTAAGTAGTTCTTATTATGTCTCAGAAAATAAATTATATGTTATAGCTAGTAAGATTACCACTGATTAAATTTCGCTTATGAATTTGTAGCTAACCAACAATGCAGCGATCCTAATGCGTCTCCCAAGAATTGCCCAAGTTCGTGTCAACCGACTTGTGACCAGCCAAATACTAAAGACATAATTTGCACCCGACAATGTCTTCTGGGTGGCTGTGTCTGCAATCCGGGATACATTTTAAATGCAACTAAAGGAACTTGTATTAAAAAAGAGGAATGTCCGAAAAAGCGTGAGTATTATTATTTAAGTACGCATTGATGTATTATTGGATAACGTATTATCAATAAGTAAATATTCAAATTCTTGTGTGTATACACAAGAATTTGAATGTTAATTTGATTTTTGTTGGCTTCTTTGAGTCTTTTTATATCATCACTAAGTAAGTTTTATAAAATTCTACAGGTATTATTAAACCCAGAAAATAATTAAATGAACAGTCTTTGCATAAGTATTTGCTGACGTATCTTGAACTTACCATAAGTGACTTTTTCTTTGACTGTGTTAACTGGATTTCATTGTCTATTTTCGATAGCTAATTTTTTTCTTAAGAAATTCCTTTAAGAAGTAAAATTATTTTAAAATAAAAACCCGACTGCAGCAATATCTGTCATCTTTATTAAATTTAGTAAAAAAAAAATTAAACAAATTTTGTATATATATATATATATATATATTCGTAATCACCGTTAAAAGTTCTATATTTTGATACCACTCTCGACGTATTATGAAAACATTTTTTTGACTTAACTTTTTGGCGCCAAAAATCCTTAATTTTTATTTTATTTTAATATACCTAATGTCACTCTCACTAAGACGAATATATTGACACCACTTACATAAAATACGACAAGCAGTTTAGGCTCTAGGGCGTGCCAAAGAAATATACATACACTCGAAAAACATAACCCTCCTTCTTTCGCAGTCGGGTAAAAAGAAAGAACATTAAATGATTAAAATCCGTCTAATCAATCTGGCCACAGATAACTTTGAGCTTCATTAATCAAAGTGTGAAAGTGTAACAAATGTAGTATGAATTGGTTGTAAAATCACCCCATTCTGCTAAAGGTGGAAAGATAGTGATACATGTTGATAAAAAGTTGCTTTCCGGTTATTTATTATTCTCAATAAATGATAAACGATAAATATATATATATATATATTTAAGGATCGAATGATTGTTTCATTGTAATTTCAAATTTGCAGCTAACCAAAAATGCAGCGATCCCAATGCGTCACCCAAAAATTGTCCAAGTTCATGTCAACCGACTTGTGACCAACCAAACACTAAAGACGTGATTTGTACCTTGCAATGTCTTCCGGGCGGTTGTGTCTGTAATCCAGGTTACATTTTAAATGCAACTAAAGGAACTTGTATTAAAAAAGAAGAATGTCCGAAAAAGCGTGAGTTTTATGTTATTTAAGTATATATTACTACCTAACTATGTCACTGTATCAGAGCGTAAATTATTAAGACAATAACACGAGACTTCTGTTAAGTGGTGAAAACATAGTGATACGACATTAGTTCAGCGAATTATTCTGCAGTAACCTATTAGTTTGTGTAAATTTAAAACATCAGAAACACACTTCTTTATTAATGGAATGTAATTTTCATTGCATTTGCAAATTTCCAGCCAACCACAAATGCAGTGATCCTAATGCGTCTCCTCAAAAATGTCCTCGTTCTTGTCAACCGACTTGTGACCAACCCAATACTAAAGACGTGATTTGTACCTTGGAATGTCTTCCGGGCGGTTGTGTCTGCAATCCAGGTTACATTTTAAATGCAACTAAAGGAACTTGTATTAAAAAAGAGGAATGTCCGAAAAAGCGTGAGTATTAAATTTAAGTGTGTATCACTGCATATCTGTATTAGTGTTATTTATTAAGAGCATAACACAAGAACACATCTAAGTGGTACAAACATAGTGATATAGCATAAGCTCACATCTAATTATTCTCTACATACTTTTTCATTGTACATGAATCGTGAGGAATATACATTTTTTATTCTTCAATAAAGGTTTTATTGCATTTGCAAATTTGCAGCCAACCACAAATGCAGTGACCCTAATGCGTCTCCCAAAAAATGTCCTAGTTCTTGTCAACCGACTTGTGACCAGCCCAATACTAAAGACGTGATTTGTACCTTGGAATGTCTTCCGGGCGGTTGTGTCTGCAATCCAGGTTACATTTTAAATGCAACTAAAGGAACTTGTATTAAAAAAGAGAAATGTCCGAAAAAGCGTAAGTATTATTATTCTCTACATACTTTTTCATTGTACATGAATCATGAGGAATATCCATTTATAATCCTTAAAAATTTTCATTGTATTTGCAATTTTGCAGCCAACCACAAATGCAGTGACCCTAATGCGTGTCCCCAAAAATGTCCTAGTTCTTGTCAACCGACTTGTGACCAACCCAATACAAAAGACGTGATCTGTACCTTGGAATGTCTTCCGGGCGGTTGTGTCTGCAATCCAGGTTACATTTTAAATGCAACTAAAGGAACTTGTATTAAAAAAGAGAAATGTCCAAAAAAGCGTGAGTATTAAATTTAAGTATGTATTACTGCATATCTGTATTAGTGTTATTGATTAAGAGCTTATCACAAGAACACTTCTAAGTGGTATAAACATAGTGATATAGCATAAACTCACATCTAATTATTCTCTACTTACTTTTTCATTGTACATGAATCGTGAGGAATATACATTTTTAATCCGTAAAAATTTTCATTGCATTTGCAAATTTGCAGCCAACCACAAATGCAGTGACCCTAATGCGTCTCCCCAAAAATGTCCTAGTTCTTGTCAACCGACTTGTGACCAACCCAATACTAAAGACGTGATTTGTACCTTGGAATGTCTTCCGGGCGGTTGTGTCTGCAATCCAGGTTACATTTTAAATGCAACTAAAGGAACTTGTATTAAAAAAGAGGAATGTCCGAAAAAGCGTAAGTATTATTATTCTCTACATACTTTTTCATTGTACATGAATCATGAGGAATATCCATTTATAATCCTTAAAAATTTTCATTGTATTTGCAAATTTGCAGCCAACCACAAATGCAGTGATCCTAATGCGTGTCCCCAAAAATGTCCTAGTTCTTGTCAACCGACTTGTGACCAACCCAATACTAAAGACGTGATTTGTACCTTGGAATGTCTTCCGGGCGGTTGTGTCTGCAATCCAGGTTACATTTTAAATGCAACTAAAGGAACTTGTATTAAAAAAGAGGAATGTCCGAAAAAGCGTGAGTATTAAATTTAAGTATGTATTACTGCATATCTGTATTAGTGTTATTTATTAAGAGCTTATCACAAGAACACTTCTAAGTGGTACAAACATAGTGATATAGCATAAACTCACATCTAATTATTCTCTACTTACTTTTTCATTGTACATAAATCGTGAGGAATATACATTTTTAATCTGTAAAAATTTTCATTGCATTTGCAAATTTGCAGCCAACCACAAATGCAGTGACCCCAATGCGTCTCCCCAAAAATGTCCTAGTTCTTGTCAACCGACTTGTGACCAACCCAATACTAAAGACGTGATTTGTACCTTGGAATGTCTTCCGGGCGGTTGTGTCTGCAATCCAGGTTACATTTTAAATTCAACTAAAGGAACTTGTATTAAAAAAGAGGAATGTCCAAAAAAGCGTGAGTATTTTATCTATGTATGCATAAGTTATTCAGCGGTAATGATACAGATGAAAGCACTAACCATTAAGGTAAAAAAATAAGACATTGAAAGTTAAATATTGACTGCGATTTATGTTTTACTTTTTTGAGTCACTTCATTATTTTAGACTTCTTAAGTTTGCTTCTATGGATTGAGTTGACTTGACTTTGTGCCTTTCCCTGTCTCACAGGGAAAGGCACAAAGTAATTCCTCTTTGCCTGTGTCTGTCTTCTGCCTGTGTATGTACTTGTAAACGTCCTTGGTGCTTGTAGTCGGTCAACCTAATATTGAGAGTTATAGGACATTAAGCCATGAGACCATCAATCTAAACAAACAAATTCATATACGCATTTGTAATATTAATTAGGGTTTTCGTTACAGCTCCTAAATGTAATGGTGACCCCAATGCTATGGTATTTGACTGTCCTACATCTTGTCCACCCACTTGCGATAAACCAGATACTAGTAGTCAGCCCTGTATTGCCCTGTGTGATCCTAGTGGCTGTATGTGCAAAGGCGGATATATTTTATCGAAGATTGGCGGGAAATGTATTCTGCCACATGAATGTCCAGGTTTGTTATGCCATACATTTAAAACAAAATAAGTTAGTTATTGCAAATGCAAAGTTATATGACAATATGCGAAGTAAAGTCATTTTTTGTTTTTGTCATTACATCACATCAACAGTTTTTAATATTCATCTGCTGGTCGAAGACAAAGGTATCTCCTCATATAAGAGGTTCTGGCTTGCTAGCTAGGTTTATTTCAATTTTTCACGGTTACATATCCATGAACGTTGTTTTTAGGTGGTGCTCCAAAATGTTCTGGTAATAAAACTTTCGCTGGCTGTTATGTTGACTGTCCGAACAGATACTGCCCAGGAGATAACAGCGACGCATTAGTCATTTGCGATCCAATGTTCCCTTGTCCGCCCGGCTGTGGTTGTGTGAAAGGTTATCTAATGTTAAACAGCGAAAATCGACAATGTGTGTTGGCTTCTGAATGTCGTAAGTATAATTGTCTATAATTATATTAATGTATGTTACATTTGATAGTACTCGATTTCAACTGTTGGTCGACTTTAATTTAATCGTGAGTAACACTGTTACAAATTAAATATTAGGTAAGTGCTATTTGTAGCATGTTTACCATAATTTTGACCATGTAATCGTATATTTAAAAATCAATTGGTGTTCGTTTGTCTCGCTATAACTCGAGAACGGCTGAGCCGATTTAGCTGATTTTGGTTTTGAAATGTTTGTAGTAGTCCAAAGAAGATTTAAATGGTGAAAAATTAAAAATAACTTGTAAATTCAAATGACACGTGTACGAAGTAGTGGGCACAGCTAGTATGTAAATATATTAATTAGACGCTACTGACTCGACTATGTAGTTTTCGAACATAAATATAAGAATCTCCATCGCAATCACTGAGACCCCACCTTGTGTGTGTAAACCTGCCTATTGTACACATAGTTGATTATGTCGCAACATCATCTGTGAGAATTTATAGAAAATATATTTAGTACATACCAAACAATGTTCTCATACCAATACTCGTACAATGAATTCGAAAGTAACTCTGTCTGTCTATCACGCTTTCGCGCCTAAACTGTAACACCGATTTTAATGAAATTTGGCATGAAGATACTTTGATTCTTGAGGGAGGATATTTAACCGCGAAAACCGAAGTACACGCGGGTGAAGCCTCGGGCAAAAGCTATGTATTAAGTAAAATAAAGTATAATACTCCTAACTTAAGATGCTCTTCCCTGTATTGTACAAAATATTGCAAGAGAGAGCATAATTAATTCTAAGATATTAATAAAATTTTCAATCGACTTACCATAAGTATGCGTAGCTGGAAATGTTACATGGAACTCTAATTATTTTCCATTCATATTATGTGTTAATAATTAATTTCACATTTAAACGTTATTTTAATTACATTAACGTTAAAATTAAAAAAATGTGTTGTTACATTTTAGCACCAATTCAATGCACACGACCAAACGAAATATTGGATCCCGCCCCCTTAAATTGCAATCGAGAGAGATGTGAAGATGTTAATGTTGATACCGAATGTGACGATTTATCAACTGGGCCTCCAAAATGTGTTTGCAAACCTGGGTATTATAGGGACACGAACAATGTTTGTGTACCTGCTTCTGAGTGTGGTGAGTTATGGAGGAAGTCAGCAATATTTCCCTTTTTATTTATTTTATTTACAACTTCATGCGCTCATGGGCATTGGTGGACTTAACGCCTTAGGCATTCTCTACCACCCAACCTCTGGGAGTGTTGAGATCTAGTAAGCTAGTAAGATCAATATCTATTATAATATATACAGGGTTGCTGGTTAAGTCGAACTATACACGTTAAGGGCGTTTATAGCACAGAATAGTACTTACGTATTTATAGTTCGGTGTCTCGCGCGCACACACCGCATTAACCTTAAATAACAATTGGCGTGGGACTTTTAGAATTGCGACCTGGCGGCTCGTAACTAAGTTTTTTTTTTATTTTTTTCATAAAGCCCTAGGTTGTTATACCTCGTTGGATAGCTGATGAAACGTAGATATTTTAAGCACATCTGCAATACAGGCGCCATATTATTTTTTTAGACATCCATTGAAGAAAAGTAAACTTTCTATATTTGTATATATTTTTTTTAGTTTTAATCGTCTACAACGACTTATTTAGTAATTTTACGTATAGGATTGACTATTAAGGTCATAGAGCATCTTATTTTACACGTAAAGTGAAATAATAGTAATAATAAGACTTACAAATTTAAAAATATCTAAGCTGACAGCCGAAAATCGTTTTCTTTTTTTTGTAAAATACAATTAAATCCAAATAATAATTAATTGTCATGTCACGTTGTTCGTTATGATGAATTTTGAAACTAAACAATTTTCACGTGTTTTTTTATGTGTTTTGTTGGCGTGCCTAAGATAGAATAGTTAAAATCACGCTTAGACCAATAGAAATCGAGTATGATTGAAAAGAGACGCAGACGTGGGCCGGCTACCTATTTATAAAATAATTAAGCGATTGCAGGAACTTCAAGTTTCACAGACGATTCACCTGCTACTAAGCCACAAGTTTGTTGCCACAATGATTAGTATACTACAAACTTTGAAAGAAGAGGCTGTTTCTGTTATTTTATATGGTCTAAATAAACAGATAACTCACCTGCAACCAATATTTCGTCAGTGCCTGCAACTAAGAGTCAAAAGTGTGTTGCCGTCTTTAGAGTGCCCCTTTCTGACATTACCGTGCTCATCAAACATTTCTTCTTTTATTTAAGGTAAATGTAATGGTGATCCTAATGCCATTTCCACACAATGCGCTACCGCTTGTCCAGCGACATGTGCGGATCCAGATGCCTCAAGTAGATCCTGCATCGAAGTTTGTTTAACAAACGGTTGTCAATGCAAAACAGGATTCATTCTATCCGAGATTGGAGGACAGTGTATTGAGCCAGAAAATTGTCCAAATGGTATTTCATAGTTATATTTCCTTACTAGCATCATTTTAAAAAGTTATATATCGTAAATTAATTTAAATTTGCAAAGTTTAGCTCAAGTATCATACTTCAATATTTATAAAAAAACTACAACGTTAAGCAATATAAATTGAAACGATTTTTTTTTATTTTAATTAACATAATAATGTTTGTAGGAAAGTACCCACAAAAGAAAAAAAGCTATACTCAATTAAACATAGATTTTTTTTAATGTGTAATTTGTTCTCGTCTGGACAAAATAGACTTTTATACATTTGCAACGAATAAATTATTCGGAATAAATAAAGAAGACTTTAAAGTAGTCGCTGAACACAAGATTGTGGTTCCAGATGGTTGTTATTTAAAATTTGAAATCAAAATGTTTAAATTGGATCTCTAGGAATCCCATCATGCGGCAAAAATAAAACCTACGTGGACTGCTTCGTCGGCTGCCCGACTAATTACTGTCCAATCGATGACAATCGAGCAATGATTGCCTGTTCTATTGCGTCTCCGTGTCCTCCAGGCTGTGCTTGCAATACAGGATATATGATGTTGAGCTTCGAAGACCAACGATGTGTTAAATCTTCAGAATGTCGTAAGAATACTTAGATTGAGTACCTTTAACAGGGTCTTGCTTTATAATCATGGGCTGGTTCAAATGAACAGATAAGGAGCAACTCATTCGTTGCTAATCGTTAATCGTTGCAGCAAATACGCCTTGAGTTACACTTATTGAGTACGCGTGTCTTCTTTATTTGCCTCTATATTGTAAAAGAAAATATTTCTGACACACCAAAAGTGGGTAGCATGTTTTGAATTGTAATAAAACAAATTCCCTTTGTGAATTTGTACTGTATGATTTTCATTTACGGTAAAAACTTGAAAAAAAAAATTTGAAAGAATAGACTGCCTCGTTGGTCTCGCGGTTGGCGTGTGCGACTGCTGATCGTGAGGTCTCGGGTTCGATTCCCGGGTCGGACAAAATGATTGTATGATCTACAAATATTTGTATCGGAGTTTGGGTGTTTTTTTATGTATAATATGTATGTATTTACAAAAAAAAAGTATATATGTATTTGTATCAGTTGTCTAGTACCCATAACACAAGCTCTGCTTAGCTTGGGACTAGATGGCGTTGTGTAATAGATGTCCGAAATATTTATTATTTATTATTTTTAGCACCAGTGAACTGTACAAGACCTAACGAAGTATGGGATCCTGCTCCTTTCAACTGCTACTCAGAAAGCTGTGCAGACCCAAAGACAGTTTGTAGTGATAACCCTGGTCCACCAAGATGTGTTTGTCAAAGTGGATTTTATAGAAACAGGGATGATATTTGTGTTCCTGCTTTAGAATGTGGTAAGTGATTTCAACAAGGATTAAGAGACTCATAAAAAAAATGTGATGCAAGAATAATAAAAATACAAAAAATCACAGTAAATGTTTTCAACATTGACCATTAATTACGACACGACGGACAATTACAAACGATAAATATCGAACTTGGATAATTTTAACCAAATTGCCGAAGAACATTATTTATGATGATGTTATCCGCGACATATTAGTCGGTGGCGAAATTTACCATGAATTTCTGTTATGATAACAGATATATCTGCAGAACCTAAAGTTCGTTATACCTATACTTTTATTACAAGACGCAGATGACGCAAATAAAGGTGTAGTAATATACAGGCTTGGGCCTTATTTTTAAAAACGTTAGTCTGTTTTTACACAGAATTTTATAATATACTGCTAGTCTCCTAAAGTTTCAGAACTCCTTATCAGTACATAGGCACGCATAAAAAGAAACAAGTTTGGGACGTCCATAGACGTAGACAGACGACGTACTAAATTACACCTTAACCCATTAATATTAGAAATTTGATGTCCATCGTTCTCGTTCGACGTCTACGACCGATCTCCAATTTGTTTTTTTTACTGTTATAAATTATGTTGTTCAGCGTAAGACCTCTAAATTAAGTAAATAGACTGGTTGATCAGTTAGAATCACTAACAAATTAGACATATATAAATAAAATAATATTATTAATTTTCTACTTAAATGTTTTTCTTATCTATAGATACGGGATGTAATGGTGATCCAAATGCAATACGAAGCGATTGCGCAAGTTACTGTCCACCTACTTGCGATGAGCCAAGCTCGTTTGGTAAAATATGCATAGACGCGTGCGACCCAATCGGCTGCGAGTGCAAACCAGGTTATATATTGACACAATATCCTAACGGCAAATGTGTTAAAACAGAGGAGTGCCCAGGTAAGTTCTAAAAAATTGTTTCTGCAACGGATTTCTGACTTCTGAATCAATTTTGAATATAATCAGACACATTTTTACAAAAAAAACACCGACTTCAAGAACGACCGAATTGAAATCCACCTATAAAATAAAATAAAAAAATTAACAAACACACTAGTCGGCCGTAAAAATTTCGAAGGTTCCCCTCGATTTCTGTTGGATTCCATCCTATAGTTGGAATATCTCCATTTTATTAAAAAAAATCATCAAAATCGGTTCATAAACTATGAATTTATTCGCGAACACACCTACATATATATATAAACGGTCGAATTGAGAACCTACTCATTTTAAGGGTTACGTAGCCAAATGGCAAGAAACGGAACCCTTATGGATTCGTTATTTCTGTCTGTCTGTTTCTCTGTCCGTCCATATATCACAGCCACTTTTTTCCGAAACTATAAGAACTATAATGTTGAAACTTGGTAAATAGACGTACTCTGTGAACCACATTAACATTTTAACACAAAAATAGAAAAAAATTAAACATAGGGGTTTCCCATACTTGACGAGTTGTGCAAGCTCTTTGAAAGAGTGATTGCATGGCGCCTCATCAAGCATCTCTTCAGGGAACGCCAGATCTGGCGGACAACCAGTACAGTTTCTGTCAGGGGCGCTCCACCGAAAATGCGCGTAAAGACTCTGGCGGAGGAAACAGCTTTCCGGGGTAAAGTAGTGTTGGTGGTGTCTTTAGACATCGCCACCGCGTTCGGTCGCACCCTTCGGTACCCGCACGATCTCTTGAGGCGGCAAGTCTCCTGGCCGGAACTCCACCATGGGATATGGAGACGAGAGAGTCTCCTAAAGTTGCGGAACTCCTTATCAATACATAGGCACACACAAAAATAAACAAGTTTGGGAAGTCCATAGACGTTACTAAATGAGCACACCACCCCCACCCATTAATACTAGAAATTTGAAGTCCATCGTTGTCGTTCGACGTCTACGACTCTTAGATAAAGATTAGATAAATATTTAAAATAATATAATTAATTTTCTACTTAAATGTTTTTCTTATCTATAGATACGGGATGTAATGGTGATCCAAATGCAATACGAAGCGATTGCGCAAGTTACTGTCCACCTACTTGCGATGAGCCAAGCTCGTTTGGTAAATTATGCATAGACGCGTGCGATCCAATCGGCTGCAAGTGCAAACCAGGATATATATTGACACAATATCCTAACGGAAAATGTGTTAAAACAGAGGAGTGCCCAGGTAAGGTTTATACAATTATTTCTGTAATGGATTTCTGTTGAGTATTAACATCAGAGAACCACTCATAAAGAATAGCTTTGCAGCTGTAACAAGTAAAATTTTATTTTGGTTAGGTTGCTCAAGTCGTTGAACGAATCCGACGCTGGGTCTCGAGGTGGCTCTGCAGAAATCCGAGATTTTGTCTTTTCACGGGCCTCGGAGCAAGCCACCTAATCGAATCGGCCTCACAGTGGGAGGCTCAGCATCCAGCCCTCTATGAGGTATTTGGGGCTTGTACTCGACGGCTGATGCTGCCAAACATGAGGGGACCCGATGACTCCTGCAGGACACTCTAGGCGGGGGTTGTGCGGTCCATGGCCCTTTATGGGACCCCAGTATGGGCGGAGGTTCTGAAGTTCAGCACTATCGCGCTATTGCGGCGACCGCAACGAATGCTGGCCATCAGGATATAAAGGGGTACCGCATGATCTCTTTTGAGGTTGCAAATCTCCTGGCCGGAATTCCACCATGGGACCTGGAGGCGAGAGCCCTTGCGGCTCTTTATCAGTGGCGCAAGAAGGCGCAGGAGTTGGGTAGGAGTCCTGAGACTCGAGAAATCGAAGATCGAAAATACCAACTCCGCCAGGTTCTCTTGGAGGTATGAAAGGAGGGACTTGGGCAACCGAGCGCTGGGCACACCGTTATTGTGGTGTTACGACCCGTTATGGAGGATTATTTAGAGAGGCATCACGGGGGCCTGTCATACCGGCTGACACAGGTGATCACTGGAAAAGGATGTTTCGGAGAGCATCTGTGTCTAATCCACAAAGAGCCAACGTCTGAGTGCCAATACTGCGATGGCCAAACCGTGGGCACGGCGCTCCACACGCTGGCAGAATGTCCCGCGTGGGGCAAACCGAGACGTGATCTAGTGGCGGCCACCGGAATGCCCGGGAACGGGCCAGGTACCGCGGCGCGAGCTCTATAAAGTGCTCGGTACGTCGGGGTTCCAAGGATTTCCTTTCGAGAGTGCACCTGATTCCCCAGCTTCTCGTACCCGAGACGGTGTGCGGTTTGTAGTGGGTTCGAGTCCGACATAACCACCAATCATTGGTATCCGAGGGGATATCCGCAGAAAAAAAAAAACTACTTAAAACTGAAACTCAAAAATATTTTGTCATCAAACCCTTATCTGTGGAGTATCTAAGAATAAGTCTTCAAAAATGATATTGAAGTTTTTAATAAAAAAAAAAATAGTTTGCGCTACAAACACTTCCAAAGTGTTAAAATTGTCCCCCCCCGTAACTTCTAACCTACATTACCATGCAAGCTTCCACCGAAAATGTATTTGAACATGATCTACTAAATAGTTTTTTTAATACGTCATAAATCGTGAACCGCAATTTACCTTTCATTCAATCACCTCAAATATGAAAAAAAAATACAACGAACTACAAGAACATAAAATATATTATTTTACTTGCTGCTGCAGAACCATTCGTGGGCGGGTCCGACTCGCACTTGGCCCTTTTTTTTTAAGTCGATTAAGAATGATAAATAAATTCAAAGTCATTTTAAAATAGATTTCTAAAGTCTGTGTTCGTGAGCGATAGGCGTGTTCGTCTATTCTCGGCTGCCTTCGGGAGCCGCCGGTGTAGCAAGGCGACAGCGGGGGGGCCACGGAGCGCGACGCGAACCGTCTGCTGGCCCGTGACCATAGATAATACACTATAGTAGACATAGATGCGCCACTAAGGATTTCAATTGATTTAATGGAAGTACCCAAGCACAGAGATGGCGCTGCGTGTATTAATTACATCTAGCCCGATAGATGGAGCTAATGAATTTTATACTTGTTTTTGGATTAAGGACAAATTTATTAATTAAAACACAAGTTTAGATCTCTTAAGTTCGCCGTTTATTATGAGAATTATAATAATTTAACGCTTGTATTTTCGTAGCATTATTATTACACAAAGTGGTTTTGCCTTTAAGTAATCTGTTGACATTTGTACACCAGCTGTTTAAAATAATATTTAGCTATCCATTACAAAATTTACTACTTCTGTTTTGTGTTTTACACAAGAAAACTGCGAAAAATTACAAAAGATCACTTAAGAGCTGACTTTCTCGGCATTTTGAAAGTGTCGTCGAATCCAAATCGCAAAAGCAAGCGAGGTTCAGTATTCACAGCGTAGGGTCAATAGTTGACGTATCGTATCACAAAATCCAAGGAAAAAGCAGAGTCAAAGGTTGAAAAAGCACAAAATAGACACCAAGTATATCACCAGAACACAACGAAACCAGAAACAGAAAAGTTTTGAAAGTGAACGTTTACTGTTTACTTTTCTGTCAGTACTAATTTACGTTTCGTATCACCAAAATAACATTTTCAAACTGAAAAATTGAAATAATAGGTTTTGACAGAAAAAATGCTTTAGTTATTAAATTAATTACTAAATTAAATTAATTAAAAGTTAGTATATTTAAGTAAGTACTTAATTTATTTCAAGTTTTTATGTCAACTAGCTCCACCTATCGGTACGTATATTATGATGTATATTATGGTCAAAGTTTGAGTACCTCTTTAGAGGGGTGACACCACCTTCTATGTAATTTTTTTGTTAAGACAGATGTATGGAAGTTTCATAGCCCTGCCCGTGACAACGCTACCGAACTCCGCTAGCATTGCACGCGCACCGCCACTATTAGAATCTCATTGTACATCTTATTATATTATAACAAATTTACAGTCCATTTGCATTTCATTTAAACCAGTAATTCACGGATTTAACATTGGTCCTTCGAACGTCTTTAACGCCACGAGTTGAGAAAATCAAGAACGTCGGCAACCGGCAGAAAGAAAAAAAAATAGAACAAAAGTAAAACCGTTGAAGATTGAAAGTGGGTCGTGTCTTCTGGCTAACGGACATATCGGCGTTATAAAAGTTGTCATCTTCATACTCGAAGTCTTCAAGACACAGTGCCTTCAAGCATCAAGCACCGAGTCACCGCTTCGAGGAATTTTAACATTTAAAGAGGATTCCGAAGTATTGTGCTGTCTTCAACAAGATAATTACCGAGTCGCTGCTTCGTGTAACCTGTGGAAGGGATAGTTGTGGTATCGTTCCAATATTTTACCCTTTATTTTCCTAGCCAGCCATTTCAGTTTAAATTTAAATTTATTTTAAGTTTAAATTATTTTTCAAACTATTCTTTTCTCTGTCTTCACCGTCATTATTCGAAACATACAATTACCAGCTCATTTTATAAGACTTATTTCTTTGTGCGTTGCTTATATTGTGCGCTTGCTTGTTTACGCCGCCGCTTAACGTTAGATTATAGTAATTATACATATATTAACGGCCGCAGCCGCAGCGCCTCCGCTTGCACCTACCTACGTACGTTACATTTATATAACGGTCAGCTGATTCACTTTCCAATAATACATATTTTTACTTGTTAGAAGTTTATAAGCTTTATTTAATTGTTGCATTCATAATTTATTTGCACAATGGTTAATTTAGAGTTAATCATTAAAAAGCGCAGTGGAATGAAGGCCAAGCTTACGAATTTTGCTAATCATATAAATACACTACTTAGCTGTGACACCCTCTCCGATTTGCAGCGGATAGATTTACAAGGGCGACTTAATAAATTTGAAAAGTTATACGATATTTTCGACGAATTGCAGGTTGAGATTGAGTTGCACTCCGACGAGCCAGACGAAGCGTATGAGGAACGCACCAAGTTTGAGGAACGTTATCACGCATTGATAGCGCAAGCGCGTCGTCTGCTGGCCTGAGCTGGTGATGACGGGTCTGTAGCGGGCTCATCGAACAAACACAGGTCAGGTCAATCATGCACAACTAATTTCATACGCTTACCTAAAATTAGCTTACCTAGTTTTTGTGGTGGCTATCAGTACTGGCTTGAGTATCGTGATAAGTTTATGTCGTTAATCCACAACAGTAGTGCTATAAATGACATTAGTAAGTTCCACTACCTTCGTGCATCATTAGAAGGTGATGCCTTAGAAGTAATAAAAAACATTGATTTTAAAGCTGCTCATTATGAATTAGCGTGGAATTTACTGTGTGATCGGCTTAACAACAATCGGCTTTTAGTAAATAACCACATCAAGGCATTGTTTGATGTTCTGTGTATAGCAAAGGAATCAAGCAGTGCTTTGCGTCGCTTTGTAGATTTGATAAATAAAAATATTAGAGCGCTTAAGGCATTGGGTGAGCCCACAGAATACTGGGACACACTCGTAATCTATATGATGTCTAATAAGCTCGATTCTGTCACTATTAGAGGTTGGGAAGAGCACCGCAATAGAATAGAAAATTTCAATGCAACCAATAGAACAACCTTGTTGCAATTCGTTTCCTTCCTGAGCGAAAAGGCTGATCTATTGGAAACGTTAGAAAATAAAAATATTAATAGTAGTTGTACCTTAGTTAACCAACCTAACGTTTTTATTGTTGAAGAAAGGTCTTCAAATAAGCGGAGATCATGTCCCGTGTGCGGTCAGGATCATGTACTTTATTCATGTGAAACGTTTCGTAGTTTACCAGTAGAAAGTCGTAGTGCAAGGGCAAAAGAATTTAAAGTCCGTTTGAATTGCTTACGTTTTGGTCATACAGCAAAACGTTGTAGATTGTCGGGTTGTAAATACTGTAAAGGTAATCATAATACGCTCTTACATGTAGATAAACCCACTGAATTTGTTGATCCCATGCCAAGCAGTGTTGCATTAAACACTGACGTCTCAAAAGTCAGCACCAACGACTGTCCACCTACCCCAAATATAGTTTTATCCAGTGATCTTGATACACAAAATGCTACTTCTTCGTGTATTTTACTGTCCACAGCGCTGGTGAAGGTGATGGATGGCAGAGGAGGCCAGGTGAACGCCAGGATCCTGCTAGATAATGGTAGTACAGCCAATTTTATTACGCAGTCGCTATGTGATAAGCTAGGATTGCCTAGACAAAGTGCGAGCTCCACAATTACAGGCATAAACGGTCAGATCACATCGAGCATACAGTTTTGCAATATTACTATTATTTCAAGGCGAGGTAATTATAAAACAAACGTTAACTGTTTCGTGTTACCTGTTATTACAAAGGTACTGCCATCTACCTTTATTAATAGACAAAACATACCTGTACCTTCGAATGTACACCTAGCCGATCCTAAATTCTATGTACCGTCGGCAATTGACATTTTGGTGGGTGCTGAGATTTTCTGGGAGGTTTTAGGTACCTCATTTGTTGATCTCGGGAGAGGTAAACCCACGTTAAGAGATACAAGGTTTGGGTGGCTAGTTTCGGGTTTCGTGCCGGGTTCGTTGCATTCGCCCTCTCAGTCGCAATTGCATTCTTGCAATTTGTCGTTAACGGAGCTAAATACTAATATAAGTAAGTTCTGGGAACTGGATTCAATGTCTGCTAAATATTGTATGTCACTCGAAGAACGAGCTTGTGAAGAGAGTTTTCGACTACATACCAAACGTGACGAGAACGGTCGATTTGTCGTTACCATGCCCTTAAAGGCCGATCCCAACGTATTGGGTGAGTCATATGCGCTGGCTAGACGTCGATTCTTATCACTGGAACGTCGATTCCAGCGAGATCCTGTCTTTAAAGGAAGGTACCTGTCTTTTATGCAGGAGTACGAGAGCTTGGGACACATGACAGAGATTGAAAATTGTGGCGACCCTCTTTCGGGTGAATTTGTCGAGTATTTTTTGCCGCATCATGGGGTCATCAAGGAATCCAGCACTACCACAAAACTTAGAGCAGTCTTCGATGCATCCGTTGCCAGTACGTCTGGGATCTCGTTGAATGATATCCAATTGGTTGGCCCCACTGTTCAGGATGATCTGTTTTCCTTACTGTTGCGTTTCCGGCAGCACAAATATGTCATTTCAGGGGACATTGAGAGAATGTATAGAGCCGTGTCTATAACACCGAGACAGCGTAGATTGCAACAAATTATATTTCGGTCGGATCCAGGGCTTCCCATTAGAACATACTGTCTTAATACGGTCACATACGGTATGGCGTCAGCTCCTTATCTGGCGACGAAGTGCTTGGTCAGTTTAGCGAGTGAAACAGCCAATGCTGCCACAAAGTTTGCAATAGAATACGATTTTTATGTTGATGATTATCTGGGCGGGGGTGATTCTATCTCAGGAGTGGTAGAAACAGGCAGAGAAGTCATCTCAATTTTGGCTTCGGCAAATTTTCACCTTCGAAAATGGAAGTCTAATAGCAGAGAAGTTCTCTCTCAAATTGCTGGTACTACAGATAGCTCAAACAGTTTAGACTTATCGGAAAACAGAAATGTATCCTCAAAAACATTGGGTCTGCATTGGCTCTGTGAGTTGGATTCTTTAGCGTTTTCAATTAATATTGACACCAACAAAAAAAATACTAAGCGTCATATTTTGTCGGTGATTAGCCAGGTATTCGATCCATTAGGTCTCGTTGGTCCTTGTGTGGTTGAAGCTAAGATAATAATGCAGCGGTTATGGAAGGTCAAGTGTGATTGGGATGAGCCGGTCAGGGATGATATAAGGGCTCTCTGGATGTCCTTTGTAAACACTCTCCCATGTTTGAATACACTACATATACCGCGTTGGGTTCATTGCGACAATTCAACTAATCATGAACTTCATGTATTTACGGATGCATCTGAAAGAGCCTACGGAGCTTGTGTATACGTGCGGTCTACCGACAGAGAGGGTTTAGTCAGAGTGCAATTACTAGTCTCTAAAAATCGCGTGGCACCAATTAAGCCAATCACTATACCTAAACTTGAACTCTCAGGTGCGTTACTGGGCTCAAGACTGTGTGCTGATGTGCTGAGTGCTCTTACCTTGCCTGTCTCTAAGTGCCTATTCTGGTGTGACTCGACTATCGTGTTGAGTTGGTTATTGACATCACCCGACACGTTAAAGCCCTTTGTACGTAACCGAGTAAGTGAAATACAGGAAAGCACTGCTGGGTCCACGTGGAGCTATGTACCGTCTAAGGATAATCCTGCGGACCTTGTCTCTCGCGGGCTGAAGGCTGACCATATCAATAGTAGCTCTTTGTGGTGGTCAGGTCCTGGTTTCTTGTCAAAAGATGATAGTCACTGGCCAAAGATGCCTAGTCAAACATTGGAACAAGATTTACCAGAGATTTTATCATCTCATATTCTTGATGCGAACTTTCATTTGACTTCGCTGCATCAATTAGTTGATAATAATTCCATTAATTATTTCACAAAATCGTTATTACATAGATATTCTAACTTCAACCGTTTACATAGAGTAGTAGCATATGTACGTAGATATATCTATAATTTAAAAAATAAATATAAATCTATGGGAAATCTAACGACACAGGAACTTGATGATTCATTTAATTTCGTATTACAACAGGCTCAGGGTGACATGTTTCCAGCCGAAATTACGTCATTGCGACTGAAAAAACCGTTCGCAAGAAAAAACAGACTTATTTCATTGAGTCCCTTTATGGGTGCGGACGGTCTCGTCAGAGTGGGAGGCAGACTGGACAACTCACCCCATGACTATAATGTCAAACACCCTATCTTACTTTGCAGTAAACATCACATTACAAAACTAATTTTTCAAAAATATCATAGGGATCTATTCCATGCTGGTCCTCAACTGTTATTAGCGAACGTACGTCAAATGTTTTGACCCTTCGGAGGTAGAGATCTTTCTAAAATCACATTAAAAAAATGTATTAAATGTTTCAAATATAAATGTCAAATCGTTCAACCTATTATCGGCCAGTTGCCTATTTCGAGGACCCAGTTATAGTTTCTCTTTTTGAGATGCAGTGTTGACTATGCCTGGCCAGTATTGATCGCCGATCGTAAGGGCCGCGGATGTAGACTTATTAAATCTTATTTGTGCATTTTTGTTTGCTTGGCAGTTAAGGATGTTCATATAGAGGTCGTTACAGACCTGAGTAAGGAGGGGTACATGGCAGCATTAAATCGCTTCATTCCTCGGCGCGGCAGGCCCCAGAGTATACTGTCCGACAACGGTACAGATTTTGTTGGTACATGCAATGAATTGAATGAGTTTTTGCGCGACTCTAATTTGGACTCTGAAGTTGCTCAGCACGGCATTGATTTCAAATTTATTCCACCTAACACACCGCATTTTAATGGCATTGCCGAAGCTGCCGTCCGGTCAACTAAGCATCATTTAAAGAGGCTTTTAAAGTTGTCTCACTTTACATATGAGGAGCTGGTTACTTGTATGAATCAAATAGAGGCAATCCTAAATTCTCGTCCTCTGACCCCTTAGATTTGTGTGCCCTAACGCCTTCTCACTTCCTGATTGGACGATCACTAACTTCTGTGCCCTATCCACAGGTAACTGACATCAACATTGGGCGACTGGAGCGCTTCCGGAAATTGGAGCACATCAAGCAACATTTTTGGAATCGCTTCCAACTTGAATATGTGTCTTTGCTTCAGCAGAAGACCAAATGGACATCGACTTCAGGGCAACTGGCCGTGGAGACACTAGTCCTAATAAAGGAAAGAGGACAACCACCATTAGTGTGGCCGTTGGGACGGGTTGTCAAGATATTTCCTGGCAGCGACGGAGCTTCTCGCGTAGTCCAACTGAACACCAAGAAAGGCTTATTATTGAGAGCTTTTAACAATATTTGTCCTTTGCCTGTTTAGTTGAATGCTTCAACGCCCGGGAGGATGTTCGTGAGCGATAGGCGTGTTCGTCTATTCTCGGCTGCCTTCGGGAGCCGCCGGTGTAGCAAGGCGACAGCGTGGGGGCCACGGAGCGCGACGCGAACCGTCTGCTGGCCCGTGACAACGCTACCGAACTCCGCTAGCATTGCACGCGCACCGCCACTATTAGAATCTCATTGTACATCTTATTATATTATAACAAATTTACAGTCCATTTGCATTTCATTTAAACCAGTAATTCACGGATTTAACAGTCTGCATTCAATAAATTGGCATGGGCTGCTTTACAACATTTTAAACTATTATTTAACTAGCTGGCCCCGCGAAATTTTCTCGTACCCAAATCTTGTCCTAACAATAACGAACACATAAAAAGAATTATTAAATTTGATGCAGCCGATCGGAAGTTATGCGCGTATATACATTTCGTTGATTCATTTTTATATATAGATTACAATTTATTATTGAAGATTACGAGGCATTATAACTAAGTAAAATTGTTAGTGGTAAGCATCATAATCTAGTTTTAATCAATTTTAAATTGACCGTCTAAAAAAAAAATTATGAGTTATATTATAATGAATCTAAATTTTATTTCTAGGTGGATCTCCAACATGTGGTGCAAACAAAACATTTGTGGAGTGTTACGCTGGCTGCCCGACTAATTACTGCCCTTCGGATGATAGTCGAGCGCTTGTAGCATGTGACATTGGTTTTCCTTGTCCCCCAGGCTGTGCTTGTAATCCAGGATATTTGATGTTGAGCTACGATGAACAAAGTTGTGTTAAATCTTCGGAATGTCGTAAGGATATACATATTTTCTTAAAATGTTTAATGATGATTTTAGTTACCCTATTATGCAAGTTATTTTTTTGTGTAGTTCATTAAAAACCCTTTATTTTCATCATCAACAGCTTTTAACAACCCAGCTAGTCAAAATCGGTTCAGCCGTTCCAGAGATTACCCGGAACAAACAGACAGACAGACAAAAAAATTTAAACTTCATTTTTGGTATATGTACTGTGTAAACATCCATATGCATTTAGTAAAAAGTGGTTATTTTAATATTACGAACAGACACTCCAATTTTATTTATTTTTATAGATTAGCTGAACCCCGCGGTGTTACCCGCAGTTATTGTTGTACCGCGGGTAGCACCGCGGGATAAAGCTAGTCTAAAACAAAGTAGCCTAAGTTACTCTCTGGATCATCAGCTACCTACCAGTGAACTTGAACGTGAACTTCCGTCAAAATTGGTCCAGCCGTTCCAGAGATTACCCTGAACAAAAAGACAGATAGACAGACAAAAATATAAATAAAAAAATTTGGTACATGTGCATTTATTTAAAAGCGGTTATTTTAATATTACAAACAGATATTCCAATTTTATTTATTTGTATAGTCTAAATACTTTTTTATCTTCAGCACCAGTGCCCTGTACAAGAACTAACGAAGTGTGGGATCCCAAAAGCTGTGAAGACAGGAATTCAGATTGTAGTATTAAATATCCTAGTCCTCCAGGATGTGTGTGTAAGACTGGATTTTATCGAAACAAGAAGGATGTTTGTGTACCTGCTGCGGAATGTGGTAAATCACTTTATTATTTTTAAGTGTGATTTAGTAGTCATTAAATTAAAAAGACAGGTAATTAAGTAGAAGTACCTGGAGTACCTATTCTAACAAAGGATCTTTATGCATCTTTTTTAAATATCCTGTGTTTTTAAAAATCAAGTCACAAAATTTACTTATCCCTTATTCATTTTCGTTCTTTGCGTTCATTTCACAGATACAGGCTGTGATGGCGATCCGAATGCTATTCCTCACAGTTGCCCAAGTTTTTGCCCACCTACATGTGATGCACCAAGTTCTCGAGGTAAATCATGTATTGCTGCTTGTGATCCACGCGGCTGTGTGTGCAAGCCAGGTTACATTCTAACGAAGTATAAAGGAAAATGTGTTAAACAAGAAGAGTGTCCAGGTACGTTATAAAATGTACTCTTGGATTTATGTATATACTAGCTGAACCCCGCGGTTATCGTCGTACCGCGAGTAACGCCGCGGGACAAAGTTAGTCTAAAAAAAGTAGCCTAAGTTACTCCCTGGATCATCAGCTTCCTGCCAGTGAAAGTCCGGTCTAAATCCGTCCAACCGTTCCAGAGATTACCCGGAACAAACAAACAGACAGACAGACAGACAGACAAAAAAATTTTTAACTACTTTTTGGTATAGGTACGTACCGTGTATACATACATATGCATTTAGTTAAAATTGGTTATTTTAATATTACAAACAGACACTCCAATTTTATTTATTTGTATAGATTAGTATTGACTAGCCTGCGGTTGAATTTTAAGGTTTTATTGTGTAAAAAAAAAATATTGTGCATATCTTTTGAAAATAATAGCTGAAACCCGCGGTGTTAACCGCGGTTATTGTCGTACCGTGGGTAACGGTGTGGGACAAAGCTAGTCTAAAAAAATAAACTAAGTTACTTCTTAGATCATCAGCTATCTACCAGTCAAAGTCTCGTGAAAATCGGTTCCGTTCCAAAGATTACCCGGAACAAATAGACAGAGAGACAGATAAAAATTAAAAAAAAAAAAATTTGAAGTGGTTATTTAAATATTACAAACAGACACTGAAAAATTATTTATTTCTATAGATGTATAGATTGAAGGAAAGAAAGTTCAATACAGTTTTTCCTTTTTTCTATCATTTTCTTTTTGCAGAAACATAAGTTATTCATTATTTATAATTGTTCAACAATAGTAGGCGCATAATTAAAATCAAGAACGTGCCCAACATTTAAATTTTTGCAGTTTTTTTAAGAGCTTAGTTAAATTTGTTCGAATTTTCAAGCCTCTGCATGAATGAGTTTTTGGGCACAGAGTTTTTGAGGTTTAACATATTTTTAGCTAATACCTTGGAAATGAAAGGTTAGTGGCATTCAGAAGTCACCAAAAATGTAAAATAAAATAAATGATGGCCTTTACGTGACAAAAGCATGACATTATCAGTCGGATTATTTGTCGCACGGACAGAAGGGATTAAAGGATGTCATTAGTTAATTCTCTTTTGATATACTAAGCTTCTACTGACGTTTTTGTTTGCAATTTAGTGACGAGAGGGGTTTGGATTTTATTGTCAAGTGTACAAATTAAATTATATTGTCTGTGTAATAAAATACCATTTCAGACGATTTTATAATAAAAATTTGAAAAAATAACGCAGTTCAGGTCTTTGCGGGATCTATCGCTGAAGTTTTATCCTTAAAAAATCTAGTAAAAGAAATTTAGTAGGTACTAGACTTTTGTCTAGTGTTAAATTTTATTTTTAGAAATGTTTATAGACATTTGATACTTTTCATACTAAAGACGTACATTAAATTAAAAGGCTTAGAAAACTTTTACAGAAGATTAAATTTACAATTACATTCTTGAAAAGTCTCTTAACAGTGAAAACTTTTCGTTCAAAATACGCAAGTTTAAAGTTTTAATGAAAAAAGTACTGTTTGAGAAATTTAAAACAACTTGATGCGTTTCTAATTAGTAACCTTATCCTGTTCGCAACACACCTGAACTTCCAAACTAATCCCCAATGAAACTGAAACTAATCAGGACAACACTATTGACGTAAAGTAGGTAAGCCAGACTACATGTTTTTAACTTTCTTTTGTTTCTTTATCTGCTTGGATTTCCACCTCAACCATATGAAGTCAAAGAAAGTTTCTCGTAAAGTAGTTTTTACGGTAAACTAATGCCTAAGTAATTCACTTTAAATAAGTCATCATCAATTGATAAGATCAATCATTTCGGATCTTAATATAGGTAACTGGTTTTCTAATTTAAATAAACTAGGTGGCAATCGAACCCAAAGCACTCAATTGCATGTGACATATTTATAAAACTAGATGACCTGGCGAACTTCGTATCGCCATATTTACATCTGACTCAGCATCCTGTCGCGGATAAAAAAAATATCTCCCGAAATATATATTTCCCGTTATCTTTTAACTTTTCTTATACAAAAACTTTGTCTTAACAATAACGAACACATAAAAAAAGAAATATTTAATTTAGTGCAGCCGATCGAAAGTTATGCGCATACATACATTTCGGCGATTCATATATATATATATAGATTATAGACTGGTATTTAAAAATACTTCTACCAAAAAAGGAGATTTTGTAGTTTTGTTTTTGGAGATATCATCTTACACACAAAAACGAAATGCTGTCCGTTCCTTTTACTAAAAGTCGAAAATGGCCAGACTGTTGTGCACGGATTTGATTTGGAAAAAATAACGATTTCAGTTAGTCAACCGCTGTGTTCATAAATACCCCTCTCCTTTACTTTTTTGAGAGATACAGACGAAAATGGGCGGGTCGGCTTGTACAAATATAAATATGTAATTCTATAATGTTGTCTGATAGCGGTCATCTCTGTACACACAACCTAACCCACTTTATGTTTCAAAGAATCTATTATTCATTCTACACAATGGTTATCTTGAAAATCCCTCTTTACACACGAATATCATAAAATATGTGGGTTTTTCAACTTTTCAGTTACTGAATTACTACTTAAATGTCATGTTTAAAGGTAATAGTTTAAAAAGCCACTAAACTTTTTTTCTTGAAAACAAACAAGGTATAATTAAATTTTATTCACAAGTTGTCTTTTGTCTCGAGGAAAATTTATAGCTATGTACTTGAATTTCAAAGATATGCAATATTATAACCGCAACGCTTGGACAGTAAACCTGGTTTCCATATTTTTCATTTAAGTTTTGTCGTGAATAGCTGCATAACACACGGTATAAATCTATGAAAGATGACAAGAACTGTATTTAAGCAAAAAAAAAAGTATTAACGTAGGATTAAGTATAAAATATAGAAACACAGTTAAATATAACACACACTCACACACACACATAAACAAAAACACACGCACACACATCTACGCGTACTCATGTATGCCCATGTATACGGAAAAAATTACAGTCAAGCAAAGCTAATGTTTACAGAATTTAAATAAAGCACATACAAATTACCTACATTAAATTTATTTCATTGATATTGTATTCAAGTTATCAAGTATTAAACGAGTTTCAAACCCAGAGCAGGTAGTATCCATACCTACAGACCTGTGTATTACGTTCTCTTTGTTCGAATGCCTTAGAGCGAATAACACAAAACTGAAAAGTGGAAATAAATCCCAGCTTTTTCAAAGGAAATTCGATGGCTTAACTGGATACCCAAGTGAAACAGGTTTCTTCGACTTAAGTAAATCTAATAGAAAATATTTGGCTCTCGGATTACGTTATGTTCTCGTTTTCTTTTGTGTGTTGAGTGACAGATATACTGTGAAACGTTTGATGCCTTTATAATGATCATTGTAGGCTTACAAGTAGATTACAGAAAAGCGTTTTTTCGTTCTGAATAAACCTTTAGTTTTGTAGACATAGTTGCTACTTATTTAAATTTGTGATGAAAACTTGTGATAATATTACCATCTATATAATACTGCCATCGACACGGCGGAGAAGCAATTAACTGACTTTATGTTTGTCTTTGTTTTTAATTAGTTTATATTTAAACAGTTTAAACAGACTAAGATATTTTTTAATGTAGGCACTATTATATTTTTCAAATCAAATGTTAAATTAGTGAATTCTGAGGGCCCTGTTAGATTAACTTATATTGATTACAGTTTACTGGTACTGGAAACACAATTAAACATTACAATTTATGGCTTTTTATCAGTTTAATGAATGAATAGTATTAAACTTTTACATTATAGGCCATTAATAAAGTAACAGTAGGAATTAGTTCTAACGTTGGTATAAAATATACATTTACTTGTGCTAGAGTGTTAGAGTAACAGAATGAACTAAACAGTAGTAGTTGTGTTTAGCTTCTCCATTATTCGACTATTCGTGACTTTGTTTTCCAAAATCATTATCAACAGAAAACCTAAAATAATCCACAACTGAATATAAACTCACAGACAATTAAACACTGACCTCAGAAAAGAGGTCTCAACAATACAACTTTCTTATTTTATCTCAACGGCTATTTTGTAAATACCCCTAAAAATATACAATTTTAAATAGCTATTTAATGTATTACATTGTAGTTTATTACCTCCAATGTAATACGAAAGGAATTAACTTAGCAGGTAGTAACGTAATTAATGAACAAAATAGAGGTAACGAGTTCCCGCCGAAACAGTAATTTTATATGCACATTAGTGCAGTTCACGGAGTTCTCTGTCTTCTAAATGGAGTGTTGGTTACATTACCAAATTGCGTCATTATTCTCAGTGTTCTTAGAAATAATATGTTAGGAGTGTAGTCATGTAACATTCGCGTTAATCATCCTTGAAGCGAGACGCTCATAGTCAACTGTATAATTAATGTCATCTTATGAACGGAGTTAATTCACGACAATTTGGAGTGATAGAACTCAGTTCTACTAGTATATAGTAATATTCTTAATTGCTATTGTTATTATTAGTTTCGACTGTATTATTGATTATTATTTAGTTTTTGCAAGGATAGTTATTATAATATATGTAGTATATAAATCTGTTTGATAAAGTCCATTCAAAATATTAATAATTATTAATCATAGACCGATATTTGGCACTCCTTGGGGTAGACCAGCGTTAGGCAGTGGATGGCGATTGTTTGATATAAACAAATAACAATGTAATTTTGAGGTCATTCTTTCTATGTAAAAGGCAAACAGAGTATCTTACAATATTGCATTTTATTGACTACGATAGCCCTAAAAACTTCCTGCGAAAATTTATGCAGAGTATGCAATTAAATATTTTATTATGCAAAGCGTAATAAAGAACAGTAGTAATAAAACTTACGAATTTCAATTGTTTATTCATTAATTTTGTTTTAAGAGGTACATTTACAATTTAATATTTTTAATAAATGTTTTATACCTAATTATTTTTTAGAATAGTACCAGAATACAGTAATATAAACTGTATTAAAAGTTATTGTACGTACATTACAAAAGTTTAAATTGAATTGCGGACCCTTGTGTAAGGTTATGTATAATAATAATAGGAAACAAAATCTGGAAATAATAATCTGAATCTATCAGGCATATTATTTCTGTTTGTTCTCGTCTTGCTAACGGCGAGTATTTGCACAGGCACAACCAAGTAGCCAGGATCGTATAACAGCAACTTGTCCTTAAATACCACCTTGTGAACTCAAAGGTGCCATACTACAGGTATGTGCTCGACCCAGTTCACGAGAATGGTCGTGATACATAATATTGGGATCGATCTGTTATCACAGATAGGACTATTGTTGCCAATAAGCCTGATATTGTGGTGATAGATCAATTGGAGCGCCGCGCAATGATTGTCGATATCGCCGTTCCTCATGACGAGAATCTCGTGAAAGTCGAAAAAGAAAAACAAATAAAATATTTGGATTTATCTCACGACATTGTCGATATGTGGAATGAGAATTCGGTGATCATTGTTCCGATATTCGTATCTGCTCAAGGATTGATAGTCAAGAGCCTCGACCAATACCTTAAGAGGCTCTCGTTGGACGGCTGGATCAAGGGTCTGATGCAGAGGCAGTCCTCCTTGACACCACATTTTTAAGTTTCATCATTTTACTATTTGTAGTAGATTTACCGACATTTTCAAATGCCAATTCGCTTCACTTAAGCCACAATTTAATCACTTGTTTTATTTTAAAGTTGCTTAAGTTTTTAATTTTATAGGTTTTTTGAAACTTTTTAAATTGTTTCCCCATTATCAAATAACTTTACGATTATGATTAACAGCTACATATGGGGTCATGACTGTCGTCAGGTGTAGGGCCTTACCCTAAGAATTAGAATTACCCATTTGTGGTTCTTTATTTGAACACACTTCACAGTTTGCTTGAAATTAATAATACATCGCTTCTGTTATCAAGAGCTGGCTTAAGCTGTAAATCAGAAGTTCAAAAAAATAAATTTAAGGATGTAGTCTAATTCTTGGAAAACAGTGTTGCCATTCAGAAAATTGCATTCATTTTTAATTGAATTGTTTAAGTAAAATTAATCAAAGTATAGTCAGCTTTATATTGTTACAGCTTTAAATTGTAATAAAATTTTATTATTACAAACAGTCACTCCAATTTTATTTATTGGTATAGATGTATATAGATAGGAGAATATACTATGTAGGAGACAGATGTCTTTTTTAAATCAATCCGATACCTATAATGTTGTTGTTGAGTTGAAGTAAAGGTAAAATAAAACCATTTTACTCATGATGACATTTACTACTACGAGTTTGAAAAGTTAAAAACTAGACTTATATATTTAAAAACCAGTTTGTAGACTGAACATTTGCAAATTTATCAATTTGAATAAAAAATCCCCGAGTACCAGATAGTTGGTTTAATGATATCTGAGTCACGATGTTGAATGGCGTGCAGTGTGTTTTATCCTCATTATATTGTTTACAAACCAGTTCGAAGTTCAGTATCGTTGTGTTCGGAGTATCACAATGTTATTATTTGTGTGTTTCTCTATACTCTGTTTTGTTAGTAGTAGCATATCCAACGATGTGAAATTAACGAAAGGTATTTAATGTTTGAACCATATTTTTAACCTTTTTTTACTATTTACGTTCATATGTCTTGCTTTAACGTTACAAATGCTTAATTAATATAATTATTTTAAATTAAATTACAATTTAAACCGATATAACAAAGGAACGATAATATATTACTAAATATTAGTTAGTATTATAGTATTTTACAGTATTTATAGAATAGTATTTTTATTTTATTTTTAGTATTTTAGTAGGTATAGTCAGGCAATGAAGAATGTAAGGCGAAAATGATAATGACAAAACATAGTCTAACCTTCCAATTTTTTTATTTATCAATGTAATAAGTGAAAAATGACATTTATTTAGTTACATCTAAAAGGCATTCATTTTAAATGAAAGGTATTAAAGGCCGACAAAGCACTTGTAACGCCTCTGGCATTGCGGGTGTCTATAGGCGGCGGTAATCGTTTACCATAAAGGGATCCGTCTGCTGGTTTGCCCCCCTATCCTATAAAGGAAAAGATACATAGGTTACTACGATTTGCACAAAGCTTTTTTAATGTATCTCCTTTAGTATGTAAATAATCTTTAAGTTTTACCCCTTCATATTTTAAATGATAGTTTTGGCTATCAACAATATTTTAGTGTATACTTACTTATATTTATAAATCCTAAACTTTTTTTGAGTTTGTCCTTTTTACATGAAGTGGGTCAATGTTATTTACAACCACTGTATTAGACCTAAGTTAAACTCGATTTCGCGACTTTGAATGTTATTACTTTAGTAACGATAATTCTTTACCTCTACAAAAAACACTTATTTACTTTTTACCACACGCACGTGTGCCACTGGAAAATAAAACTATTTGTTTTTCTACACCTGTGTATATCTAATACAATAAATGTTAGATACCAATTTTTAAATAACATTTTTTTAAGAAAACACACAATTGAAATATTTAATTTTTACTATCTTGTGAATTTATGTTTTCAGAACCTTGTACGAATTTATCAAATGTTTCGTTTCTTAGATAATTCTAACATTTTATCATGACTTCGTTAGATCCAACATCACCGATATGCGGTATTAACGAAATAGCAAGAGACTGTCGAAAAATTTGCCCCCCGCAGACTTGCCAAAGCAGACTTGCTTTATACAGGTGTCGCAGCGATATTCCTTGTGAACCCGGATGTGACTGTATACCTAATTATTTAAGGAATTCCCAAGGTGTCTGTATACCTGCTGACAAATGTGATTCAAGTAATAATTTTTACTTTTATATATAAAATTTACAATTATAATTACAAACTCAGACGGTCTCCTACGGTACCGCACTATTTATTTTCTTGAAAGAAAGCAAGCACTCGTTTCTGTAAATGTAGTGTGGGACATCCACAGGCAAGATGGATTGTATGCAAGAACTGTATGCGGGAAGATGAACCAAGTGACGTGTTAAAGATACATAGGCTACTACGATTTGCTCAAAGATTATAAAATGTCTGCTCCTTTTGTATGTACATAAACTTTTAGTTTTACACCTTTGTATTTTAAATGATAGAGGTTTGGATATCAACAACCTTTGTATACTTACTTCTATTTTAAATCCAAAAGCTTGTTCTTGAGTTTATACTTCTTACAAGAAGACTTCTGACCGTGGGAAAGCCACGCTTCGGCATGAATGGGCCGGTTCGACCGGAGTGATACCACGGTCTCACAAAAAACCTGTGTGAAATAGCGCTTGCGCTGTGTTTCACCAAACGATTGAGGATACTGGAGACCCATACCCAAACCCCTCCCCGCATCTGACAGATGGGGAAAGCCATCCCCCAAAGGTCTGCAACGCACTTGTGATGCTTCTGGTGTTGCTGGTGTCTATGGGCATCGGTAATCGCTTACCATCAGGTGATACGTCTGCTCCTTTGCCCACTATACCCAAAAAAATCGGATCAACGTTATTTCTAACCACGTTATAGGCATAGATCAAACCCAAAGAGTAAAGAATTACTTTTTTTCTTAACTGCCTGAACGCCTTGACTATATTCCTGACAGAAATATAACACTTCATTGTACCAACACGTCTCTTCTTACACAGATATCGTTTATATAGTTCATCATTACACAAAGTAGGTATGCATACTTTGTGTAATGATGAGATTTTGATTATCAGCCCAATCCATTTAAATGTCACTTGAATATAATATGTCACATGCTTTAAATTCAAATGTAATGCTATATGTATAAAGAGGATTGAATGAGACACGAGGAGGTGTAAGAGGCGAAGTGGATGATTCTTTGTCTAGATTTAGATGAGAAAGCATTCCATAATGACATTATTCTAAAAATTGAGCACAAAATTAATGAATAACCTTAGTTAACATTATTCTATGTAACTTAGTAACTACTTTACTGATACTTAACTACTTACTTTTATTTTAAATGACTTACAATTTATTTTAAAGAGTCTATAAAGTTAAAAAACGTATTAATGTCTTGGCTCGTATTATTTTCCTTGTAACGCTATTACTTTTATAGGCTTTCCCAATGTTTTATTGACAGGATGATAGCTGGGTAAAGAGAGCTCAAAGCTTTCTCTGAAATACGAATTTAGTACATTAATTTTAAAAATTGATTTCGTGTCAGTTATACTGTCAATTAAATATCTGAGTTTAGTATGTTTTTACCTTTTTTACCCGATTAAGCGAAGGTAATAGTTTTAGTAGCCCATTAATGAATCGATTTTAATGAATAAGATCTTCATAAATTTGTAGTATTGTAACATCGTCTAATTAAGTTATATTTGGGGGCTCAAAAGTCTTAACGTAATCGGATTAGAGTTTTTAAACTTTTTCTTATTGATGATAGGTGTGTGCCAATAATATTATAAATATTATTTTGGCTAGTTGCAGAGATATACTCTTCATGTGGGTCGTATGTATGTCGAAATGAATCAGAAGAACTTTTTGACTGGAGTATTTTATCATTCTTATTTGTATAATTCTTATGTGTAAGGTCACACCTAATGGTCACTGCTATCTACTTAGCAACAACAAAATATTTGCGAGTGAACAATCGTGTGGCGACATGCGTGTGACCTTACTACTGCTATTTTATTACATAAATGCATTAGGTACAAATACACTGTGACCGTGGTCATCCCGGATGTACCTCAACTTGTGAGGTAAGGCAGGTAAAACTCCAGAAGCCGCTGATGCGTTCTTGGAGCTTCTCCTGACTGCCGGAGTAGGCCGCCGCGGGTGTTAGTGCGTAGACCGGTCCTCCGGGAGTCCCACGCACGCCCTTCATCTCTCCAACGGAGGGTATGGCGCGAAAAATATTCCCCACGTAAAAAGACAGGTACACATACATTAGTTACACTTGCGAAATCTTTATGTCCCTGTTATAAGTCAGAAATTAAAAAAACATATAACGCCGAATGGCGTCGTTGGGAAGGAATAAAGGGGCTGTTGGAAGTCGATCCATGATTATAAATAAACTCTGCTTTTTGTTGCAGCAAAACCTATACAGTGCGGTCCTAATGAAGTAGCGGTTAAATCCAGAACAATTTGTCCACCACAGAACTGTGAAATAGCGTACACCGATTACGATTGTTCCGACTACAAGAATATTTCTGAGCCGGGATGTGATTGCCTCCCTAATTATCTCCGGAACGGCAGTGGTATATGCATCCCGAACGATAAATGTCCATGTGAGTATATCGATTGCTATGTTACGAAATTTATATGAGGTTTATGAACTTTGTTTATTAATACCGGTGACTCTGAATGTTATTACTTTATAAACGATAACTCTCTACCGATACAAAAACACTTATTTACTTTTACCACACGCACGTGTGACGCACGAAAATTAAACTTTTTGTTTTTCACTTGCACCTGTGTATATCTAATACGATGAATGTACTGCATTCATTTTTTGAATAGGCATTATTTTAACGAATACACAAATTAAAATATGTAGGTATATAATTTTACCTTGTAAATTTATTTTTAAAAGTCTCATACCAATGTAAACAACTACTTCAATTCTTCATTTCTTAGATAATTCTAACATTTTATCACGGCTTCGTTAGATCCAACATCACCAATTTGCGGTATTAACGAAATAGCAAGAGACTGTCGAAGAATTTGCCCACCGCAGACTTGCCAAAGCAAACGTGCGTTATACAAGTGTCGCAGCGATATTCCTTGTGAACCCGGATGTGACTGTATACCTAATTATTTAAGGAATTCCCAAGGTGTCTGTATACCTGCTGACAAATGTGATTCAAGTAAGAGTTTTTACTTTTATGTAAAAAAATTACAATTATAATTACAAACCTGGATCCTATTCTACGGCAATGAACTTTTTTTGTTCTCGTCTTCATTTGCCGAACAAGACACTTATCATTTGCCGAAACAAATGCTTGTTTTCTACAAACACTCGTTTCGGCAAATGTAGTGTCCACAGGCCAGATAGAGTGTATGCAAGAATTAGATGCGAGGAGCTGAACCAATCGTCGTGCAATTGGAGAGGCCTATGTTCAGCAGTGAACCTGGATAAGTTGATGTTGATGAATTACGGTAAGCATATGTCTGTTCGGTCAACAAACAAGTGTTTATCATAATCTGAGGTCATTTGGCCGTATTATATCAATAATGTATATTAGCGCACTGATGACGTTTACTCAACAAAAACACTCAGAACTCATTTTTTAAGCAAAACGAAAAAGATTCATTTATATTTTGATCTTCATTTTACTTCTTTGACAGTCATTGAAAGCAAAACATATTTTCAATTCATCTGATTTGTAAAAGGATTTTCATAGCCCGATTTCGGACACACATTCAACTCTTTGTACGAACTCTCTTTCATCGTCTCAAAACACTTCCCACAAAGATCTTAGTAGTGTCATGGGTATAGAAAAAGTCACAACCCATGTCAAGTGCCAATGCGAAGTTTGTCGAATGATGTGAATGTTGCTTTTGGTAAAGATGCGTATCTGACATTAAAATTGCGAACACATCAATACCGAATAAGAAAAATAAAAAACCCGACCACGCAAATATTTTTGATTAAGTTTGTATAACCTATACCATCAGGCCTCAATTAAAATCGGTTCTGTTATTTAGACGCTACAGTAAATATATCAAAATACTAAGACCTTCTTAGACTCTTTGTCATTCTCGCTTCTGTTTTCAATATTTATCTTCAATATAATACACTCAACTTAATTCCAAATAGCAAAATTAGGATAATAAGGCCAAAAAATATTCACAATAATTGGAATAAGTAACGCACAAAAATAATTAGACTATTGTATCGACTCGGATCAAGAGCGGTTTATTTGAATAGAGAATTCCAGGTAGTATTTGATCAGGATGTACACGGTAGTTTACTTAGGAACCGTAGTATACTTGTCAGTATAATTGAAAATAACAAAACTTACAATGAAACATAACTTGTAATGAAAGTTCGAAAAGAAATTTGTAGAAACAGACGATTAAATTAGTATTATTTGTAGTATTGTATAACCAACCTGTTACAAATTCATGTAATGCTTTGCTCATTAGTTTGACATACTTTTTTTATGACAAAATGACTCTACTCTGCCTGATAGAAAGCGTAAGCAGAACCCAAGAGGTGGTCACCATACGCATTGCGAATGCAGACAATGTTGCATGGTGCGGTGTGGGCCACAAACAGCATGGTGGCCCACACCATGACGGCCTAGTGATGCTTATGCATCATCGGGTCTCCGGTTTCACACTCACCAATGAAACACAGACAGTACGACCTCTGTCATTTTACGTTGATTTTCTGTGCGAGGATAGTACCACCCCGGTCGAGCCGGCTCGTTCATGCTGAAATCAGCGACATTCTGTTCTATCTAATTCAAAGTGTGAAAGGAACGAGTTTATGTATCTGACGGAATATTTCAGGTAATATAACATGCAACGGGGATCCGCACGCCAGAGCAAAACGTTGTCCTCTTCCATGCCCCTCAACATGTGACTCACCAAATGCTACACCCTGTAAAAAGGCGTGTGACCCAATCGCATGCGAATGTGAACCTGGTTATTTATTTTCAAAGATAGGAGGCAAATGCATTTTGCCGGAAAAGTGCCCTGGTAAGACTGTTATTAATTTAAGTTCTTGTATTTTTTTATTCATAGTTGTTCAAAATATGATTGTCTTGCCCAGAAAGACTGATTCAATGAAGAGTTTTCAATGTTATGCATGTAAACAATGTCAAACATACATTTTGCATCAGTAAGGAAAACACACTATCATTTTTGTGAGATAGATTTTGTTTTCAATAATATCATTGAGTAACCATAACCAGTATACAGTAACAGTATATTACTAGTGATAATGCCTAACATTACCATACCATAGATGTTTATTACATTTTGTTTACCTTTCTTTTATAGGAGGCAACCCGTGTCCAGAAAATTCGGAATTCCGCCCATGCAAGTATAACTGTCCACAAGACTATTGTCCAGCAGATGAAAATACAGACAGTATTGTTTGTGATCCCTTACCTTACTGCCTATCGGGCTGCGTATGCAGATTAAATCACAGAAGATTAAGTTATGAAAATGACACATGTGTAGTTGCTTCTGATTGTCGTAAGTTTTGTATTTGATAAGTCGAGATTTAATTGTATTCCTCACACACTTATTTTCCTCATAGTATCTGGAAGGAGCAGATCTTTTGTCGAGATCTTTTCATCGGGGTTCGTGTCAACTTAGATGTATATCTAACACTGACTTAAATGAAATCAGATACATTTATTTATGTTAGCAGTGGACCAGGCATATATCTTGCCTAAATGTAGAATTTTCTTTTATGTTATACGAATAAACTAAAATCTTAAGAAATACCATATTCCAAGAAGTAAAATTTTTAAAGATAGGTCGTATTGCTAGTGCCGAATACAGTAATATAAGTGTATGTCACTGAACTTCATAGAAAACATGTAGTTTATGAGCGAGAGCAGTGTTTATTCATAAATAATTTTAAAAAAATATGTATATTTCATCTGGTCATCGCATAATAAGTCGATATTCACCGCCTCTTAGACCATCTATACAAGAAATATAAAAATAAACTTTTTGAGGTCATGATGGACGGATACCAAAATAGTACAGTGAAAGGCTAGAACGTTTTTTTATGTTTTCAATAAAATGAAATGAAATTTATTTACATAGAACATAGGCGTAACATAGGTGGTTTTTATTCATATCATATTCTGCCTTGTTCTGGCATACAAATATTTATAAATTGACATTATGATCTAAAAATAATTATTCTGCTATATCACACTAATATATAAAGGCGAAAGTTTGTGAGTTTGGATGGACGCAAAAACTACTGAACGGATTTGGATGAAACTTTACAGTCTCATCAACAACCCATAAGGTCCCACTGCTGGGCGCGGGTCTCTTCTCAGGAGAGGGTTAAGTTTAAACTTTACAGTAATAGAGTTTATACAACAGAATAACACATAGACTATTATTTGCCGAGATGGAATAACACATAGACTACTATTTGCCGCGATGACCGACGTACACGCGGGCGGAGCCGCGGGCATAAACCAGTATTAAATAAAATAAAAACATGATCTGTTACATTGCTTATAATCATATAAAATTGTAATTTGATAATTTATTTCTTAGAATTTATTATTACTATTATAATTTATCAAGTATAATTACATTACATGCATAAATTCTGTTATTGTATAAAAACACTTTTCTACCAATCATTTGTGCAACTTAGTTCTAAAATATTTGAATGGTAATTCTCGTATATTTTTGGGTAATCTATTATAATTGAAATACATTTTTTATATAATGTGATTGTACAAAATGGGACCACAATTTTTGTAGGATCTCTGGGTGTGTATTTCGTATAATATAATAATAATATCTTTATTTCGGAAATACATCCATATTGTGTTAGTATAAAATATATCTTAAGAACTATGTTAGTACATGTAATTTACATAGATATTTAAAAAGTGGACTGTCACTTCTGTCTGCAATGATACTCAGGAGACGGTTAGGGCTACCACATATCTTCTGCAGCAGTGAAGCCGCTCGCTTTCGCCTGATCGCTGCAAAATCATCTATGTGTGCATCAGCGAACATGCCAGAGGCACTGCAGCACCATGGTAGCCCCAACAGCATATATAACTATAGTATAACCATCGCCCTTAAATTTAAAGAAATCACATTATATTTTCTTACAAATATTAAAATTTCTGAAACATATATACAGGTCAAGTTTAACCAATTTAATTTTTTCAATAAAGGCCTACATGACCATCATAACCATCGCGCGATCGTAATGCTCTAATTATATTATATTTATAACTCTCTTCCAGCACCAATTGATTGCACTAGACCGAATGAAGAATGGGCCGGGTGTCCATCTGACTGTTTCTCAGGGCATTGTGCAGACAGAGAATATCAAGATGCACCTTGTTATACGTTTGTGTTGAACTGTCAACCTAAATGTGTATGCAAGAGAGATACTTTTAGAAACGCTTCGGGTATTTGTGTCCCTGCTTCAGAATGTCGTAAGTATTATGTGACGGTTAATTTCAAATTTGCTAAATAAATTTTTGTGTACGAAAAAATTGATAATTACGACTGATTCACATAATGTGGGCTTAGTTCAAACGTAAATGTTTATAGTTTGTCTTTTTTGGTGTTTTTTTGGCAAGAAATAAAAGTTATGAAACAAGTTTTGCTATGCCGAAACTCGTACTTATATGTTTACGTCATAGTCCATTTTCAAATTAAGAATTAAATTTATAAGCGATCAAATTAACATTATTGTAACAAAAAAAAGTGAAAATTTAGGTATAAAGTGCCAAAACTTTTTACATCAGTCAATTACGCAGAGATAAATATGAATATAATGTTACTTTTAACTTCACATTTTCTCTACACATTTCTACGGAAAAGGGTCTTGACAGACAGATAGGCAGCGAACTGATATTTTGACTAAAGGAACCATATGATAAGAGAGCGTGTATTATGTAAATACCTATATTCAAATTTCTATTCTATACACAATGACTATAGAAGCATTCGAATGCCCATCAGCGACACTCTAGTTTATTTTATTTATCGTCTATTTATACGTAAGCAGGTACAGTCCGACCATGCTAATAGAAAAAAAAAGTTTCTATACCAAATCTATATTTCAAAGATAAGACCTCCCAACCTAGGAGGTCTTATCTTTGTTTCCCCCAGTTAAACCATCCACCAGGTTTTGGGGGACAATTATGTAACTCAGTATTGTTTTGTTGGTAATAAATAAATAAATAAATAAAATAAATAAGCCTAAGACCTAAAAAGTCCAGCACCAGAAACCTATAATAATTATACTTTCCAGGAACACTTGCATATTTTGGTATAAGATTTCCTATGTTTTATTTTTAATGATTCCAGCTCCACTTTGCTCAGTGCCTGAGCAATGTCGACGCACGTGCTCCGTTCCAGATCCCCCCGATTGC
The DNA here is from genome assembly GCA_905220595.1 of Spilosoma lubricipeda. Classification (NCBI taxonomy): domain Eukaryota; kingdom Metazoa; phylum Arthropoda; class Insecta; order Lepidoptera; family Erebidae; genus Spilosoma; species Spilosoma lubricipeda. Next base: position 6,771,166 of record HG992285.1, on the reverse strand, counting down.
ATTCATGAACCATCGCACACCAATGAAGATGGGTGTAAGTGTATGGAAGGCTATGTACTGTCTGATATCGGGGGAACGTGCATGAAAATTGAAGATTGTGAGGTGTCAAGTGAAATTATTATTATAACATAAATACTAAGACTCGACGATGTGATACTGTAAGATATTATTTACTTAATATTGTTATATTTCGTGGAATCTTTATACCTTTCTCTCATTCTTCTTCCTAGTCTTTATTACTCCCAAGATTATTTGGTGTCAGTTACTAGATCAACCGGTTTTACTTAAATATCAGTTTTTCCATGGAGCGACTGGCATCGAACCTCCGCAACCCTGAGCGTGAACTGACCCCTTTGATCATATTGAAACCTTTTCCTATTATTTTTTTAAATCGGTGCTAACGGAGAACTTACGACATGTAACATGCAAATTTGCCCAAGCTGCTAGTTGTACTGGAATGAGTTAGACTAGCTCAAATCCCAACTTTACTATAACACATAATGTAATATCTTCAAAGCCCGATTCGGAAAATGAGCCCATTGGCATTACATTTTAGGACAATAACATTAAATGGTAAAATTTTAAGATGGATAAAGTTAAATACATTTTATTTTAGAACATAATCATACTCTATATCCTTAAAGGAATAATACGTGCCTAATACAGACCTATGTTACGCCATTGAATTTCTTAAGAAATTAATGAAATTAATTAATTTTACGTTTAGTTAACCTGTAAGAAACCTGAACTTTCATCTCACTAACACGTTTTCTTTCCAATCTGAGATTTGAGGCATTCCTTAACTGGGAAAGAAACTATTCCCTTATTCGTTTCCTTTACACTAACTAACTTTCTTCCTTTGTTTCGTCTGAAAAATATTACAAAAAGGGTTGGCGTCAGTAAAAAAACCAGCTAAAATAAACTAACTCTCGAGAGTAAGTAAAAAGCATAGAAGAGATTTTATGCTGTGTAAGACAGGGTTTATAATAGTTACTTAAATGTAGAAGTACAATTTACATTATAGCAGCAATAAAGTATTGAAATTGAAAAATGGTCTGATAAATGATTAAGATGAAAGACTAAACTAAAACTAAACGAACGCTGACTTAATATAAAAGACCTTTCTCATACCATAAAGTGAAGCCTCAAAGTGAAAATATATAAGTACGTATAATATATGTGTGTACTAATCATTTAAAGAGCGTCGTATAAATCAAAGAGTTTATTTACAAACCGTTTAGCATAATGTGAAAGCAAATATTACTCGTCATGTACATTACAGATTCTCCTCTGGGTAAACACTGCATATTTAAATTATAGTCTAGAATTTGAACCTGAATTAATTTAGATAGTGTATGCTGTTAATCATGTTATGCTAAACAAGCTGGCTAACAGTCGAGTACCTAGAACTTTGACCTTTTGCATGAAGAAATATGAACACTGTGGAATTGAGTTACCAGTAATGTGTCTAGACTAATACTTATATATTAATATATTTTAATTATGCCTTTGCTACTATACCTTACTAAAGCAACTACTCATACATATTATATAATATTGAGAATTGTTAACATTTGAGCCCAGGCCAGGTATGTAACCGTACTTAAGGAAGACCTAGCTCAGAACGACTATTTGTGGATCACACAAAGTATTGATCACACAAAGATCCCTTCTACCTCAAAGAACGATTCAAGTTCCTTAATGACACACATGTAAAATGTCTAAGGTCATCTGAAAATTTGGTACTGGTGATGCCTCAGCATTCTACGAAGTTTTATGATCAGTCTTTCACTGTTCAAGCTGTACGCTTGTGGAATAAATTGCCCTTAAACATAAGGCAGGCGCAAACGATGGGTGAATTCAAGAGGTTGGTTCATGAATATTACACATCAAAATTTAGTCACTCACACATTTAGGTATGATTTGTGTCTTTTCTTTCTCTTAAATTATGGTTATGCTTATATTTGTGTATGTATGTTTATCTTTTAGTATGTAAAATTATTATTATTATTATATAAATGTTTTTTTTTCTTTTCAATTTTGTGTGTATGTTTGTATATATGTATATAAAATATATGTGTTTATGGACATAATATTTATTTTCCAAACTCATTGCACGTCAACTACTACTGTCTCTCTGAAATATTTGATCCATCCTAAGGTTGCCTGGAAGAGATTGCTTATGGCAATAAGGCCGCCCTTTGTACACTACACTTCGGATATTTTATGCATTATGTACTTATTTAGCTCTGTAATAAGGTGTGCAAATAAAGAGTTTTCTATTCTATTCTATTCTATTCTATTGTCCCATTTGGGAATCGAACCTACGATATTCAGTAAACTAGAAAGCAATAAATCAACCTCCTAAACGAATATGCTATCTGTGCAGTCTTAGCTTATATCGAAATAAGTAAGATCAGCTGTCTCAAACATTATAACACCTAATGAATTGAATCTGAAAATAAAATGCGCTTGACTGCAATAATCCTAATAAATAACCAGCCAAGATACAAGTGTTTTGTGTCTCTTTCTACAATCGCTCACATCTCTATTCTATCATATTATTGGCTAATATATTGTTTTACCCATGTGACTTAGAGATGTGTGAGATGACGTCATTCTCATACATTTGTTAGTTTTCTAAAAACGTGCACGTTTGTAGAATGTCAACTTGGCTAGGGGCCTCCCTATACCTATCTGCCAAGATAGTAAGATAAAACCGTAAACAAGCAATAAATTATAACTAAACATGTTTCTTCAATTGTTACTTGTAACATATATCAGAATGTTATTATTATATACATTGTAATTAATGTCATATCTATATCTATACTAATATTAGTATTTATGTATATAAAGCTGAAGAGTTTGTTTGTTTGTTTGTTTCTTTGAACACGCTAATCTCAGGAACCGCTGGTCCGATTTGAAAAATTCTTTCGGTGTTGGATAGTCCATTTATCGAGGAAGGCTATAGGGTATATATCATCACGCTACTACTAATAGGAGCGGAGCAACAATAAAGAATGTTCCAAAAATGGGGGAAATTTTCACGCTACGGGCAATATAAGGCGCAAACGAGGTTGCGTGGGTCAGCTAGTCGTATCATATAAAGATGTCCAGAGATATCAATAAAGATGGGAACATTCTATTATTAGATTAGTTATTTAAAGTTATTTAATTTAGAGAATAGAATAGAATAGAATAGAATAAGCTTTATTGTACACCAAATAAACAGTTTACATTTAGGAGTATATTAATTTTATAGAGTTCATTCTTATCAAAGGTTACAATAATTTATATACATTTAATCAATAAAGAAAACCGTTAAAGTCTGCCCTGTGGCTCTAACTTTTATTTGACAATTTCATGTTATTGTGTCTTACTGTCAGTTTCATTTAATTTAAGAAGTTCTTAAGAGCTCTATCACAGAATTCCGTTCTGACAGATTAGGTATTTGAAGCTCGGTGACAACTCGCTAGTATGCGATATGATATGTAATTTGTTTATTTACAAGTACTAGGATGACTAAGCTTTGTTTGGTGCCTTTTTTGGTACATTTACTGAAAATTAATCCTATCAAGATCGACTTATCGCCACTGATATTTTATGAAAGTATACTAAAGTATAAAAACGCCGCATACTAAATTTTATGAAAGTCGTTGAAGCCATTTTCGAAATTCAGATTGTCTTTATTCTGTACCAAGTGTCTTCATTTATCCCCTGATCTCTCCCCGGTCGTGTCGGTTAACCGTCCAATCGGATTATGAGAGAGAAGGAACAGAGAGTGCACCTGTGTTTGCGCACACACTTGTGCACTATAATATCTCCTGCGTAGCTGGCTGGTCTCCGTTGAGACTGGCCGCCGTGGCCGTTATCGGTTAGGAGACTATGTACCAAAAGTAACTTTTTTAAATTTTTGTCCGTCTGTCTGTTTGTTCCGGGTAATCGCTGGAACGGCTGAACCAATTTTGACGGGACTTTCACTGGCATATAGCTAATGATCTGAGGAGTAACTTAGGCTACTTTTTTAGACTAGCTTCGTCCCGCGGCATCACCCGTGTTACGACAATAACCGCGAGTAACACCACGGGATTCAGCTAGTTTATTTATATAAATTGTTTTGAGACTTCTCAAAATAATAAATATTTTGTACAACAACAATTTTGTACCGTTAACAAACAATAAATAAAAGTTATTAATCAAGACGAATATTAAGTATTTTTGTATAACTTGTTATTTGTTAGTCCAGAGAAAAAAGGTTTGACACAATTATGAAGAAAAACACACAAATAAAATAATAACTAATTGTTGTCAAAGTTTTCTGGACGAAAATAGATCGCCGTTATCAATCTTACGCAACTGAAGTTTCTTCTTCGCAAAATTGGATTACAGGGTAATGTTTCTAACCCAGCGTATAGTTTCAAAAGTTCCCGAAAGTGAACGTTTACAGCAAATGTTTAGAACTAAATAACTGTTAGACAGGTAAATTTGCATTCCTAGCAATCAGAATTAGTAATGAAAATTTTTATTCACAAAATAAAATGAATGTGTGAGGTAAGCAAGGTAAAAAAACATATGAGATCGCTTGCTGATTCTTCATAGTCGCATTTTTCCACTAATGAATGCTAGTTGAAAAAGTCTTTCATCATATTACATCATTAGCTTGCCACACGATAGTTGTAACTGCAAACAAAACCGCTATGAGTCTCTTTGAATGAAGATGTTACGAAACTGATCATGATCACTAAAGATTTCACTCCAGTCGATATGGCCTGTATGTATCATAAAGATAACGGCCATGGCGAACCTTATCCCAGCCTATCATAATTCTAAACATATAAAGTACATTTACATCTGTAATGTTGATCATTGTGTTTACTTTACTTTGTGTAGAGTGAATTGCATAATCAAAACTTAAAAAATAAATAAACCGACTATAAAAAAACATTAAACAGAAACTTCCTGCCAGAAATACTAAGGCAGTGGTCCCACCGCCGACGATGAACGAGAAACGAGTAGAACTAGAAACTATGAAAGAGTTGGCGATCAGCGGGCGTAGGTGCAGTTTCGATAGTTTTGTCGCTGGGTTATAAGCGAGTGTTCAAGTGCGATGAGCAATTACTCGCGCCAACACCACATTCCAAGACACTATGGATGAGTTTTTTATTGAATGTGTCCGATAATATCCCTATCGTATAAATACTATGTAAAATACATCATCGTCGTGGTCTGAACTAGACAAAAATGAAATTTGCAATGATTTGTTAATATCCATAGGTGTACATTTAAAGCCGCACTGTATAGAAATGAACAAGCGAACGAGGATCGCTGAACGAGTTTATTTTTGAAAACTTTTGTCGTTCAGCGACAAAACTAGTGAAGCGAGTCGTCGTCGGCAGTGTAAATAGTCGGAGAGCAACTATTATTATATGCATCTCTTTCGTTTACACGGAATGTATATATATTGTAAGTTTCTTGAGCGAGAAAATCACCTTACAGTCGCTATTTCGCCGGCGCGGGCGGTTGGATCACTCCCTATAAAGCGTAAAATAAATGGGCTGTAATTTGACTGTTTTAAAGTACAATGTTACAATTCTTGTCCATACCTAATTATCGATTCATTTAAATAGTCTTCTTTAAGTCGGTTACTAAACACTTTATTCCCATTTAAATGCATTATCATTCAATTTTGCTAACGTATTAAATTTTAAGTGCATAGAACTAAAAAGCAAATTAATTTGGCTCAAAGTAATAGACTTTCAAATATTTTAGTTCAAATAAAATTGCTCTATACTCATGTGTATACTAAAACAACTTATAATAACTTTTACACATCTTAGCTGTCTAACAAGAACTATATTTTTCTTCTCCCTTATATTACTGAATGCACAAGCAGCAGTTTCTTACTCAATTGTAGATTTGCAGGAGTTATAGCCTCTTTGCTGATTGCTTAAACCATCGTAGATCTTATTTCCATCTGCCACATTTGCTATGCAAATCGATGGATATAAATTGACTCACTTTTCAATGTAACTTATTCCTTGCTGTATAAAAGTATGAATAAAGTGCTTGTAAAGCAAACTGTATATTGAGGGACTATGGAAATTGATAGAAATGTTAATAAACGCAATTTAGTCACGGTAAGATAGTTTGAGAACGTTAGTTTGATTAGTTGAGGTATACCACAGAAATATTTTAGGATAGAATGGCGAAAGAGGTGCGGCACGCGTGCATCATGCATTATGTTAATGTCGCCCTATACACAACTATGATTATGTCGTCTCTATAAAATTAGTATACAGATAGATATCATATAGCAAGGATCTATCTATTAGAGGAAAAGGCTTTATTAGCACATATAAAAACATTCATAATATATGTACCTACCTAAATTATGTAGATGTTATTTCACACCCGATAAATATTATAGTTTTTTTTTGGGAAATTTAAGCAATCATGAACCGAAAATCACGTAGTTTTCTTGCACGACTAGTTCCTGAAATATAAGATTGTATTCAACACGAACTATGAGGTCGACCGTTACCAGACGTCAAATAATGAATGAGTATAAAGGACAGTAATGTATCTACAATCTTCTTTTCTTCTTAGCGTTTATTGAAGTATTTTTGCAAAGTAAACAAACATTACAGTATGCTTTGTGAACAATTTACATTGATAATTTAACAAGAAAGTGTGACACTTCATTAGTCGGCGCTCGCGCATTGACCAATCGTGTACGTTTGGGGGATGTGGCTTGCTGGTTTTATGCCACGCCGAAATTATAGGCAAAAGTATGTTCGTCACCATTCTATCCTGATTTATTTCTGTGAGGTACACTCTATAAGTGTTTGTTTATTGTAAGTACTAACAATTAAACTGAACAATTTTGTTCATACAGGAATACAAATTAAATCGGGAAATCTTTTTAGACCACCAGGTGATATTTAAATATGTTGTTTCTGTTCTCTTCTTCACACGTTTTTTTCGGGGCAGAAAGAGGATATCCAGGTTTCCAAACAGGAGAGGGCTATCTACAAGCCGTTTCAGACCCGAGATACATCGGGGTTCCAGGGCATTGCTTTCTAGGGTGCTAGTACCCGAGACGGCGTCCGGGCCGGTTTGAGTATAACATAACAACGGGTGGCATCCGGGGGATATTCAGATAGACAAAACAAAGGTGTTTCTCTTCCGCTCCGCATAAGGAATCTTGAGTAACGATTTGCCAATAAAAAGTCCTAATACATAACAAAATTATACCAAGCCGAGGATTCTTTTATAATTATCTTTAGTTTGTTTAGTTTTTAAAATTAAGACAAATACAAGTAGAGAGGTAGAGATAATACAACTGCTTTAGTCTTGATTATAATCTGTATGTCGGACTTTGCGCAGTATGTGGTGTCTGTTGTTTATTAGCACTTGTTTTACACAAGTAATTAGTTTATCCTAGTATTTTCTCCAAGAATATGGAACTTTGTACGTTTTTTTATTGGGGTTAATTTTAATTCGTGTTACTTTTTATCTTTTATATTGTATGTGTCTTGTATATTACTGTCGTACTCTTTATGTGCCTGGGTAGTATATAGATGCTAATGTTATTCAAGCATTTATTTTACGACTCTGTTGCGACTGTGCAAGAAGGAGGGTTACGTTTTTCGAGTGTATGTATGTATGTATGTATATTTCTTTGGCATGCCCTAGAGCCTAAACGGCTTGTCGTATTTTTATTTTTATGTGAGTAGTATCAATAGATTCGTCTTAGTCGTGAGAGTGACACTGGGTACAGCCAAATTTAAAAATAAACAAAATAAAAAATAACCTGAATTTAGTAAAGATGGTAGATATTGACGCAAACGGGTTTTTTTTTATTTTAAATAATTTTACTTGTTTGGGAATGTATATTCTCTAAGCCAAAGTATGGATATAGTGAAAATTCAAAAATTATTTATCAAGACTACAGAACCATGAAACTTAAGTGATTATTTGGCAGAAAACAAAAACTATTTGGTATTAACGGTATTAACAGTATCTTTTATCTAAATACCAAATCAAACAATCGAAGACGATCAATCTACGTGACCTTTTATAATTTAGATTCCATCTTTTTGTTCTCGTAATCTGGAATCTAATTAATTTACAATTTATGAACGTAGGTTCCGTGCTATATAACATATTTTAATACAAGACTAGCTTTTGCTTGCGGCTCCACCTGCATTTGTATCAGTTATCACGGCAAAAGGTAACGTCGTTCCTCAAGAAAAATAACAGTTGCAGCTACTTTCGAATTTCTTATATTGGTGGATAGATGGTATGGATGGGTATATTTGATATTATGGTAGAAATATTTAGGCACAAATTTTCCTTAGTAACAGAAGACATTCATAGTGTCAAGTTGCCAAAGTGCATTAATAGACCTTTCTTTGCTATTTACCAGTGGCTCTTTTTTCATCAAACTGGAAACTAAAAGGGTTTGCGTAACCCAAATTATACGATGAATTGAGGACACCGTGTTCTAATATTTTTGTGAAGTTGATTTATTTCCAATTTTTACCCGACTACGGCAAAGCCAAAGGAGGATTATGATTTTGACAGGCTATGTATGTATGTATGTATGTTTGTTTGTATGTTCATTTGCTCCATCACAGCTCCTTAACTATTTATTAGAACTGGACTAATGAGGCATCGTTAGAAGCGTCTTGATTGTCCGCTTATTATAGGCTATATGACGTGTCACTGAATTTAATATGGCGCCCTCTAGCCGACGTAAAGTATTGTTATCAAAAATAAATTTGAGGAAAATATGCCGTGTTTGGTATCAAACGAAAGGGCGTTATTTGTACATATAAAAAAAAAAATTAGCATTTTATTGTGACTTTGTCCGTATTTATTCGATAGTTATGATATTTCTATTATTATATTATAAACTATTATTATAGAAGACAAAGGATTCATCGTATATACAATAACACAATACACCCATACACTTACATAACTTATATATACACATCACAAACTCACATCACACACCTCACTACGCACTTTTATCACATCACTGTACCATGCATAAGATTTATCTGTTTCTTTTAATTAACTGACTTCTGTAATACAGGTCAGGAGCCTAGCTCAGGAGTCAGGGACTTCAAATATTTATGTACTTTTTATGTAAATATATTAAATAAATACATAAAAAAAGCTATGGTACATATTTAAAATATACTTTGCAAAGAAATTAGTATTATAGAGGCACCAAAACATTTTAAGTTAAAGCTAAAACCCAACTACGAGTGTTATGGACTATGGTACATTACTAATTTTCCAAAGCCGTAGTCCATGTAGTGTAATTTACCATAGTCCATAACACTTTAACAACGCGTGACTACGGCTTTTGAAACTTCTTTCATGCTTTTTCAGCGTCGTTTTTTGTCGTAGTTGGGTTTTAGTTTTCCTTTTTTTTTATTTACTATCAGAACTTAGTTTGCAGTTTTGCAAGTAAATGTAGATAGAAGGTTTGTTTAGCAGCAACCGGGTGAACAAGATATAAAGTGAAAATGGAAATTATTAACGTTTTATGAAATAGGGGGTTAATGAACAAACAAGTCAACTGCTGGAAAGTGACTATCTCCCAATCCTAACGCCTACTAAAATCACATATGTCTGTCCATATTAAAAAAAAAATCGAATGAGATTGTTACGTTTTCATAGCTAAAGTGCTACACCGATTTCAATGAAATTTGCCATGGAGAAACTTTGATTCTTGACTAAGAACATTAGCTACTTTTCAACGCGATACTCAATATACGGCCGGTGGAGCTGCGGAAAAATCTAGTATTATAGCTAAAACTTTACAAGTACGTAAAACAGGATGTAAATGAAAAACACAATAAAGTATATAATGGTTTATCCGCATGTACTTAGAATTACCCATGAATAAAGTAAAATAATCTATCGATTCCAAATCTAAAAAACTTGTAGCTTGGGAATCGTTACAAAATATGACTTATTCTGCGAGGGTGTTTATACTTGATATTATACATTGTGTAGGTGTCTATAAATATTATACGATATTGTTAGTCATTTACTTTACTAAAGAAAAGTTATAAGTGGAGTCGTTATCCTTCGTTCAAAGGAGTTTACTTTCAAATTGAAATCGAATCTTACTGACGTAGACTCTGTTAAGTTCTCGATGACACCTCTATTTTCTGACAAAACAACTCTCAAATTTCAAAGTTATGAAACTTCCAGTATAAAGTGGAGACAAACTCTGACGGACGTTAAGGCGTAAAGTTGATATTTTAATATTCCCTTGTTGTCAGTTTGAATCAAATTTTGAAGTAATCTTCGTATTATTTAAGTTTGTACAATGCTTGGGTCACGTAGAGTATTTATAGGGCGTTTAAAAGATCGATCTATAATTTATATTTTTACCCGACTACGACAAAGCCAGGCTTTGACAGGCTATGTATGTATGTATGCTCATTTGTTTTCCCATAGCTCCGTAACTACTCATTAGAACTGGACAAATGAGGTGTCCTTAGAAGCGCCTTGATTGTTCGAAGTTTATAGTCTATACGACGTGTCACTGAATCTAATGTGACGCCCTCTAGCCGACATAAAGTTCTGTATTAAAAAATAAATTCTAGATAAATATGTCGTGTTTGGTATCATTGGAAAGTGCGTTACTTGTACATTTCAACTATACATATATTATTATTAGTATTTGCTCGTGACTTAATCCATATTTATTCGATAAGCGTGATATTTCTATGGTATGCTAGTTTGTTCATCATCATTGTATATATAGTATTGTTTTTGTATATATATTATTAGCATATTTTGTGACTTTATTTGTATTAATTCGATAATTGTAATACTTATATGGTACCTATATAAAATATACTTTGCAGTTAATTTTATATTATAAAGGCACCCAAACATTTTAAATAAAAAAAGTAAAGGCTAAACCCCAACTACGATAAAAAACGACGCTGAAAAAGTATTAAACAAGTTTCAAAAGCCGTAGTCACGCGTTGTTATGGTACATTTGTACGTAACGTGTGACTACGGCTTTTAAAACTTGTGTCATACTTTTTCAGCGTCGTAGTTGGGTTTTAGTTTTACATTTTTTTATTCGTTTAATTTAATCATGAATTATTCAAATGAAAATATTTTCCAAAAAATAATTACAGACAGACATACTATCACTACAAATGGTATGATATTTTTAACCGTTATGAACCGATATTGTTATGGACCGATTTTGATGATGATCTTTTTTCATGTTAAGGATACTAAGATCTGATGATGGCATCCAAGAGAAATCGAGTCGAAACTTGAAGTAGGATTTCATCATCATCATCAGCCTATCGCAGTCCACTGCTGGACATAGGCCTCTCCAATTGCGCGCCACTTGGTTCAATTCTACTTCTTGAAGGAGGATTTATTTTTGTTAAAATCTTTAGTAAGTATTATTAGTTGTAAGAGAGCGGGAAAATGAGCAGATATATCGCCTGATGGGAACTTACTACCACCACCCATGAATGCCTGCCACTAATTACTGATCATTATTACTAATTATTGTGTTGTTCTTTAGAGCTTAGGGCAGAATTATGTCTAGCAGTTGACATCTTTTGGCTGAGATGATGATTATAGCGAAGATTAGTCAGATTATTTAACTTAAATAATAAAATCATTAATAATCGAATACGTCACTGTCTTTCACAATTTAGCCCTCAAGGGAAAAAGGAATTGAGCAGTTTGTATGGCCGGTAATATTTTTATAGCACATTAATTTGAAACTTCGTAGATATTAACGCCCCTTTACACAAGTTAGTAAAGTTTTTTTTTTATATGCTGGACATAAAAATAAATCAATTTGAATATTTAATGAAAATTACTGACCCATAGCTTAAGTTTGCAGTTTAACGTTTTGTTTTTTGTGCCATGGAAAGTCTGATACACAGATCATGATGATGATCTGATACATTCGAATATCAGTTACAAAATTTTGAGGCAACAGAGCATCATTTAGTTCAGTAAAAACATTTATGTTATTATAGTAATTGTATTATAAATAAAAATAAACAAGATATGGTGTAATACAGCACGGATGTCGGTCGTAGAGGTTTAAGCGTTCGACACGCTGCTTTCTACTATGCTAAGATAATGAGAGTCAAAATCCTACATGGGATAATTTTATATCATCCAAAAATTGTTGTTCAGTCATTTAAGTCATATCGACTTTAGTAAATTATGTACTAGGAGTGACATATTTGCGAACGTGTCATTGAAATAAAATAGTAGATTTAACACATTTTATTTAGCACGCCCTCTTACACTCAATCCTTGTGTTATTGGAAAACGCTTTCAAACTCTGTTGCAGCTGTTATTGATTTAATGTATCGGAAATTCGGTTCTTTATGTTTGTATATAGAATGATTTATTATGAAGAGTATTCTTTACTATGTTTTAACAATGATGATATGAGTAGTAGAGAATATATCGCAGAATATTCAAGATAGTAGAGCCATGCTGATTTCAGCACGAACGGGCCAAGGCAGTACTTACCTTTCACAGAAGATCAAACTAAAATTTCGGGATCTTCTGTTTCGTTGGGTGTGTGCGAGAATGGAGGTCCAATGATGCAAAAGCATCTCAATAGGTCGCTATAGTGTGGGTGACCATGCTGCATTGTGGCAATGTCAGTCAATGTGTATGGTGACCACTACTCATGGATTCTACTTAGGCATGTCATCAGGCGGAGTCAAATCACTGGCAGGCTATGCATATATGGATATTTATAAAAGAATACTTTTCAAATAACACCGAATCATTTCAAATATCTGTAAATCATGTCAATAATTGTTCCCGTAGGATTCAAATCTCTATTTCTCGAGGTACTTTGTAGCGATAGTTAGCGAGATGATTACTTCTAAACCAATAACCTAAGTGAGATGTGTGTTGTTAGAATTATTATTACTATTATTTTATAAACCCTCGTTGTTAGTTAATTAATCTTTTCAACTGTTAATCCATAGACACCAAACATAATTACTTTTCAGGGTTATTTCATTTTATATTGAATAATAAAATGCTAATGCATTTAAAAATACCTTATTATTAAAATACATGCATACCTTTACACAAACAATCTATACTTATAAAATAACAAGTCCTGACTGACTGACTGACTGATTCATAAACGAGCCTAGCGTAAAATATGATAGTTAGGGCTATGAAATTTGATGAGTAGGATTGTTTTATGGAGTAGACACTCACTAAGAAAGGAATTTTGGAAATTCTACCCCTAAAGGGGTGAAATAGGGGTTGAGAGTTTGTATGGAAGTCCGTCATTTTTTAAGTTAGAAACCTGAAACTTTACTCTTGGGCTGCTGATTAAAAATAAGTAAACATGTTATTCAGCGTTTCTGAATATTCTACCCCTAAGGGATGAAATAGGGATTAATATTTCGCAAATAGATTAGTCTGGAAGTCCGTCATTTTTGAATTTCGAAGCATGATACTTTGTTTTTGGGCTACTGACTAAGACTGAGTAGATACGTATTTAAACTTTCCTGATATTTTACCCCTAAGGGGTGAAATAGGAGTTGAAAGTTTGTATGGAAGTTCGTCATTTTTTAAGTTAGAAACGTGTAACTTTATTCATGTGCTAATAATTAAAAAAGAGTAAATACGTATTTAAGCGTTCCTGGATGTTCTACCCCTAAGGGGAGAAATAGGCAGTGATATATCATATATAGGTTAGTTTGGAAGTCCGTCATTATTTAATTTAGCAGCCTAAAAACTTTCGTCTTTGTGTTTCTGATTATTATAGATGAATACTTGTATCAGCATTTATGGGAATTCTGTTCCTAAAGGGGTTAAAATAGGGGTCGAATGTTTGTATGAAAGTTCTTTTAAATGGGCTATCGATCAAAAATAAATAAAGACGTTGAAAACATTAATAAACTATTCATACATGCTTTTACACAGTTTTAATTAAATACATATACTCAAATACCACGCGAGCAAAGCCGCGGGCATCAGCTAGTTCTGTATATAATCTGAATGTCGAAAACGGCTCGAAATATTTCCTTGAAATTTCGGGGGCGATAAATCTATCTAGCTAGGTATTCATAATTAGAAAATTTACGAAATGGAATACCGAGAACAGCTCGGTCATCCAGGTATATCAGTTTAAAGAAGTATGCAGATTTGACACGACCACAGTTCGTTCACATTAATATTAAATAATTACTTAATAAACATTTTTGTATATAAAATGATATTACGCGTGAATCTCATGATAACGTGTACAATTTACGAAATTCAACTGTGGTATTTGGTATCAGAAATAAGAAAAACTACTCCAAATCAACTCGTTTATAAGAAGAACCTCAACGTACTACAGAAAGGTTTTTATGTTACCCATAAATCAATCCCAAGGAGAGATCTCCCTAAACTTTTTGCTACAATCCTTGTTCAGATTTAGATAGTCACATTTTAAATACGAATAAATTTACTTTGATGTACAGAAGACTGGTTGGAATTCTTTTTTTGACTTTTCAGGTTTAAGGAAATAAAGATAAGATTTACATTACCTAGATTTATTTATAAAAATCAAATAGGGTGAATTAAAGATAGATGTTAATCTTAAATACATTAATATTTCTTCATGATTTAGTACCTACTATTGATAGATGTAACAATTTATCTTATTACTTATGTAAGATAAAACTTCAATAAATCTCATTAGTACGATCCATGTGATGTTATCCATGTGGTGAGGGATCATAAATACAGAAGATGTCATCACCTCTATTCATCCTTGTTATAAGAGACAACTAAGGAAACAAACTACGTAGAGCAACAGAAGTATAAATAGAAGAAAAACTTGAAACAAAACCTAAGCCAAACCGTCTCGCCAGTTCAGTATAGGAGGCCAAAATTTCCTTTCCAGGTGAGAAATATGTTCATCAGTGTACTGTTAAATGCTGATAATGTAATCAATAAAACTCCAATTTTTAACACATTAAAGGCATGTCTCAATTCAGTGATACCGAAAAACAATAGCCAAACAAAAACCCGATGCTGAACGTTTCTCTATCGCACACACCAATTTCCTAGTCAAATAAGTCGTAAAGAAAACATCCTATGACTCCTCATAGTCTGTACTCGCTTCGTCAAGTAACGTTCGATGGTTCGATTAATTAGTGTTATTAGTTCCCCCTCAAACTCTAACTAAATAATTGGTTACGATAAATGTTATTCAGCCAACTGTAATTGGTTTTCGTCTTATTTGTTTGCTCACGTTCATTTTCTTTTATTTCTCTATTTGATCATTCTGTTTATGTGTGTGTCAGATAATTTTGTTTGTGTTCGTCTTTATCTTTTTGTCCTAGCTCTTGAAGTTGATTGAGTAGCGTGAAATTATATTGAATGAATCTTTGGTTAGTGTACATGCATTTTTTGTGCCAATAACAAGTAATTTGAACTGTACGAAATTAATTTGATTAAATAATTAATTTGGACTTATTTAAATCAGATTTGGATTCAATGATTTTTCAATTCAGGTAGGGAAGATGTAAAATTACATTTAAATTCAAAAAATATTTTAAAACCAATTTATATCCTATGTTATCCACACATCCACATTTATGACGTATGACGTAGGTTTAGGCGGACGCTACAACGTTTTCTAGTGCGCTGAGTGTTGTGAGTTCATTTCACTCGGCCATTTTGCCGTGATTGCGTAAGAATCATTCTTTCATGCCAAGAAATGCCAAGTAAATGTAATTTATAATATTACGGGTCCACCCGCGTGTATGTTGGTTATTGCTTAAAGAATATGAGTAACTTTCAATTTTATAATAATGTATATGTATATATTATATATGTATATAATGTATATGTAGACTATAGATTGAAAAGTTCCATACTTACCGAACGGTCGCTCACTTTAGTATGTCAGGTTCATCGTATCCTGATCTAAAGATATCGCTACATCTTATTGTTTTAGCGATTATCGCCGCCCATGGACACCCGCAACACCAGAGGCATCACAAGTGCGTTGCCGGCCTTTGGGGGATGGAGAGCGGGATGTGAGGAAGGGTTGGGGTATGAACCTCCGGTATCCTCTCCTACTCATATCGGTGAAACACAGTGCAAGCGCTGTTTCACACCGGTTTTCTGTGAGGCCGTGGTATTACTCCAGTCGAGACGGCCTATTCATGCCGAAGCGTGGCTCTCCCGCGTATTAATGATAAAATTTTGTGAAACATGCCTACGTCGACTACATTCAAATTCAAGTCGGACACTATACTATTTCTACTAGACCTAGACTCATATCAGAAACACTTCATCGGTCGCTCACAATAGGGTAATTTACTGTACACGAGAAAAAATCTAAAAGTATATTATTAAGATACCAGGCAAAAACCAAATAAAAACCAGTCGGAAAATCTTAGTTTTACTTCATAAAATAATCAAATATTTTTATAATTTATTTCACAGTTTTTAGTTTTTTTTTAATCTGTTCTATAACACCATGAAATGTAACCGCCATGTTATTACGTCACACTGCTTTGTAAGTACACTAAAGCTCAGATAAGTGAAGTGGTATTCATTATCTGAGCACTAAAGTGTCAACTGATCAGCATATGCTTTAGATTATTTGTTGAAATTATATTCATGTCATTCACATTTTACAAAGCGAAGTGACGTCATTACCACAGAGCAATATGGCATTCACTGCGTCCAGTATTTTTGACAAATTACGAGCAAAGTTTGAAAATGTTAAATTTAAATGCATTTTCGCATTGATTGAATAAAGCCTTTGTGTTTTTTTGTTATTTAATAGCACTATAGAATCTAATTACGACAATTTTCAAAAATGGGTGTAATACCCTATTTATATTTCAAAAAGGTTAGGTTATTTAAAGCAAACCATTCACAATTTATTCACAACTAGTAACATTAATCTGTATGGAAGCGGTATTCTCTAATGGCTTTTACCGGGCCGTACCAACCTACAGAGATAAAAGATTATGTGTGAGTTTCTGTAATAGAGCTAAAATGTTTCTCTTTACCGTACGTTGTAATTACTAAAATGTCACTGGGAACGTGGTTTGAATTGAAAATGAAGAATACGTTATGTTATTATTATTACGATGGTTTTATATGACACATATCGTGAATCTTGCGTGTCTTAATTGAAACTGTAATAAAAAGTATTTTTATACTTATATCTCAAACTGAAGCATATTAAAAAAATCAATTCAATTCAAATCCAGAAGAATTTTCAGCAGCGGTTTTTGAGTACACTGTCATTCACACCAGTCTTTTTTCGTGAAAAAAGACAACTCCAACAAGCATTAGGTATAAACATCCTATAAACGTCTGAGCCAGACTCAGAACAACAATTTGTGGATCACACAAAGGGTTGTCCCACATGGGATTTGAACTCACTAGGCGCAACAAAAATCGGCGTGGAGACCGCTGAAACGCCTTATTTTACGTGTGGGAACCCCCGCGGGCCGTCACTCCACCGGGGTTTGTCGGAATTGAACCGACTAAAACCACACGGTGTGCCACTCTGCGCCTATGAAGGGAACTGCTGTTATTAAACACATCCGGACCCCTCCCAGCGTACGTCGACTCCTCGCGGGTGGCCACTAGAGCGGATTGTGGGGAAACCCGTCCCGACCATCTGCGGCACATACAGGGCATCATAAGGCGCTGATAGACGCGCCTCCGTCGTCCGGTTCGCTGGCGGCGAATTAGGTCCGAGTGGATGTTCTCCCGGGCCTTCTCCGCCGCCTCCTGCTGCGAGATTACATCTTCGAAGAAGGTTGCGACCGGAGTAAAACTGCTGTCGCTAACGGCCATGGAGCGAATGACGGCCGGTAGCGAGAGACCTCCTCCGATGACTGCAGTGAGGGCCCGACGCTGCGACGCCCATGCGTGGCAAACCGTTGTTAAATAGCGCTTGCGCTGGGTTTCACCGAGTAAGTGAAGATACCGGAGGCCCATACCCCAACCCCTCCTCACATCCCTTTCCCCATCCCCAAAAGGTCGGCAACGCGTTTCCGACGCCTCTGGTGTTACGGGTGTCCATGGGCGGCGGTAATCGCTTACCATTAGGCGATACGTCTGCTCGTTTGCCACCTGTACCATAAAAAAAATCAAAAAGTCCAGCGCCTCGATGCGCCCGACCACCAAAGAAATACCCCAGGAGGCCAGGCGCGCCGCTTCTTGGAAGTTCGCCTCCCGGGCTGTGACCAATGTGTCATCGGCGTAACAAATTACGCCCAGCCCTTGTGGGAAACGACCTTGTAGGACCCAGTCGTATCCCACATTCCACAGAGTTTTTATGTTTTAGTCTACGTGTACATTTTGAATACCTACTAATTGCCATACAACTCAAGATTAGTGGATATTTAATAATTGAACAGTTTACAAGAAGAGCTATTCGTACCCGTTGGCAACGAGATTTATTCGGGCAAACAGGTTGTATTGATCAACGTTTAATTTATTTGACAGCAATTAGGAAGAGAATGTTGAATCGTTTAGTATAACTTTCTTAGAATTATCTCAGCCTTATCTTCGGCCGAAATGAAGCGGTTAATTTGTAAAATGTCCTTTGGTTTGTATAACAGTTCAAAATGTCTGCTTCATCGGTGTAATATTTTTAATACTTCAATTACAAATATTGTCACAAATCACAAATACTGATTGTCCATTACTAGTTTTATTTATGTTTTTCATTTACGTACAGTCAGCATCGACAATACCTACCACTGTGCCTACTGGACCACTTACCTACTGTGTGATTTATTTTTTGTTTTCTATACATTGGTGTTATTAAGCTAATTCAATTGTAGTAGGAGCATTATCCTCAGTTTTTTCATAAAGCAGATGTTGGTACGATATTTGAAAGTACATTTGTAATGAGTATGACGATCACTACTCTTGGATTCTTGCTCATATTTTCCATCAGGCAGCGTAGGGTCACGTTGATTCTATGAAATCAGTTTTGTCAAGTAGTACACAACACACAAGTACACAACAAATCATTCATGGGTTTACCGAATCTTTTGCAATTAGTGAAAATGTACCAACCTCTCCACCTTCGGCATCGAAAATCTCGAAACTTTAGTTTAACTTCTATCGTACATTTAATTCATCTTATATCGAAAGCAGTCAAAGATTTTTGCATAATGCAAAATTAAATAATCATTGTGTCAAGAAAGAAATAAGTGCTTTTAAGGATACTTCTTTATTTATTTCCACTAATTGTTATAATGGACTTTTAAACAAGACAAGCGTGGAATAAACGTTGAACAGAGCATTTTTTGGCATCTAATAAATTGATTTACATCAGATACGTAATTCATTCTAAGTCTTTGAAGGTTAGATGCTCTTAAAAGTAGTTAAACAATGAGATTTAGATAAATTATTAAAGTTATTTAAAAGTCTTTTTTCCTGACAACGATGAAGCCAAAAGGAAGGGTAATATGTAGTTTTAACAGACTGTTATTTGTATATTTCACCAAAGCAACCATACTAATAAACCGATCTCAATGACTGCAGTGTCAATAAATTTGTAATAATAGCCCGGGTTACACAAGGTATATAAAATTTATCAATAATTCCATAACCCAACTACTTCAAAACTTATGATAAATTTAAAGTTCTAAATAAATTTAATCTGATTAGTTTATTAACTAGCATCAAACAATGTGACTAATTTGCTATATGCAGGAACTAATACATACAGCATCAACTCTGTTCATCTGTCGTTAAAAGGTAAGAAAAACAAACTGTTTATATGAAATTCATTTTATTTTAAACATAAAATGGATTTTTAAATTTGTTTTTAACTTAACTAGAATGTTTACAATGCTTAGCTGATCAGTCTTCATCACAATATTCCTTATAATTATCCTCCAGGGCAAAGTTGTAAATACTTGCTTGATTTCATGAAAAAATTTCAACTTTCTCGAATTCCCCTCCAAGTTTTCTTTTTTCCTGTAAATTAAATAAAGTCACGTTATGACGAAAATTCTTGTTACATTTTTAACGGTTTTATAAATACAATTTTTTTGTTTGAAATATTTTTTCTAGAAACATTAATTAAATATTTAACAAGTTACGAAGAAATAAAAGCTAAATTACTCGTACCTAATTTTATTCTATCGTATTATTATATTATATTCATAGTAAAGGATAAAACATATTCGTTAAGGTACAGTCTATCACGATTGTTCTTGAATCAATAAATTTTATTCATATTTTGTTTAATCTTAAATAATAAGGTGCTCTGACTACATGGTAAAGGTTGCGAGAAACTGTCGGATTCGGGCAGCACAGAATCACTTGAGGAGAACCGTGCACGTTTTTCAGCTGAGATGATACTGACGATGTTTATTATTTAGAAAATCCAATAATAGAGAATAATCAAAGCGTGAATATGTCTTAATCTTAGAAGAAGATTCTGTATCTGGGTGTAATTTGTTCGTAATATATATTTAAAAATGTATAAATTATGTTTACCAGCAATTCTGCTTAGTTTGCTTACATTCCTTACATTCGACTTAAAGAATAAAAACTTAGAATATGTAAGCTTTAATATATTCTTAAATATAGTACAATACTAAAGTACAATAATTTAATACCTAACTCAAGAACAATTGCCGCGTCAAGAGAATGCTCGAAACCTGGTTTGAGAGTCAAATTTGCACTTAGCCGCTGTGTCATAACTGTTACTTCAACAACAGTAATTAGAAAGGCCGTAACAACTTGACGTCGTAATTCCGCACCGAGCTTACTTATTAAGGCCCTTGATATGTAAACCGATGTACGGCTGAGTAAAATTTTAGGCAATTTCATAAGTGTTCCCGAAATTAGGTGCAGACGGATAAAACAGATTGGATTTTGGAATTACTACTGTGCAAGACAAAATGGTTCAGATAAGGTTCTTTACAAATGAAGAACACGTTTCTTCTTCAGGTAAACGGCTTTTAACAGTTACGTCGACGGAGTTTTTATGGTTCGTTAGCGCGGCTTCTCGGAGTTAACAGGCTTGACGATGTAGCAAAATGTCAATATGGACGATGTATCTTAATAACTGTACGGCAGATTGTTTGAGTTGTACAGCTTGTAGAAATGAAATGTTACATTGCCTGTCACAGTCAAATCGTAATTTTAACCTTGATATATTGAGCATTTATTGTGTATATAAGTGTGGATTATATCTTTAATAATACCAACTTTAAATACCTTACTATTTAGACGTAAGTGTCAGCTATATCAAAAAATTGTCTTCTATTATTTTCTAAATTAAAAATATATTTTTTATGGTATAGGGGGAAAACGAGCATATGCATCGCCTGATGGTAAGGGATTGCCGCCGCCCATGGACACTCGCAACACCAGAGGCGTCACAACTGCGTTGCCGCCCTTTGGGGGAGATGGGGGGGTTAGGATATGGGCCTCTGGTACCCTCTCTCACTCGGTGTAACACAGCGTAAGCACTGTTAAACACTGGTCTTATGTGGGGCCGTGGTATCACTCTGGTCGAGCCAGTCCAAGCGTGGCTCTCCTTAGGGTATTATTATCCCTAATAATGATAAAAAGAAGTAGAAAACTGGGTTTATTTATGAACGTGTAATCATCAATGACCTGATTTTAAAATTCATATATTTATAACATATAGAAAGAAGGATGGCTACATTAGCACTTACACAGCTCGTATAAACTACAGCCGTTTAAAACTTATGGGAATATAATTATTTTATTCTACATAAATAAATCAAATTGAAGTCCATCTGTAGTTACAAAATAACAGCTTTTCACTTGATGCATAATTATGGAAGTTAATACGGTACTTAGATCAAAAAAGGACTAGGCCTAATAGAGGCTGACACGGTCTCAAAATTAATGATTCTGGTATTGTGAAGATAATTCAAGGTAACTCATTTTCGTTTACAAAAGGAGAACTCATTATAATGTAAAGGTGAAAGGTTTCTTAAATGCAGTGACGGTGTTCCCCTTTGAAGTGACGTCTCAATATTTCAGATCGTGGCTGTATAGGTGAACAAACTTAGACATCGTTACGTTACTAGCCTTTGTGAACAGTTAGCAGTATTAAGATGTAAGTACCTACACCCATTTGTTTATTGTTATATTACTTTATGTTGAATTGATGTCTGTGACTTTTACTGATCACATGGTTTAAATCTTCATTGAGATGGTGTTTTTAGGGTTCCGTAGCCAAATGGCAAAAAACGGAACCCTTATGGATTCGTCATGTCTGTCTGTCTGTCCGTCCGTATGTCACAGCGTCTTTTTTCTAAAACTATAAGAACTATAATGTTGAAACTTGGTAAGAACATGTATTCTGTGAACCGCATTAAGATTTTCACACAAAATTAAAACAATAAATTTTGGGGGTTCCCCATATTTAGAACTGAAACCCATGCGTGTGGGGTATGGATAGGTCTTCAAAAATGATATTGAGGTTTCTAATTTTTTTTTTCTTAACGCTTGAGACACTTCCAAAGAGGTAAAACTAAAATATGAGTATAACTTAAATAATGATGAGTATAAATAAAATATATATAACTAAAATATATTCTAAAATAAGAGAATCATAAACCTAAAAAATATATATGATGCACATTATCATGCGAACTTCCACCGTAAATTGGTTTGAACAAGATCTAGGTAGCATTTTTTTTAATATGTCATAAATCGTGAACAGCTATTTACTTTTCATTCAATCTACACAAACATAAACAAAAAATATTATGTTACTTGCTGCTACGGAACCCTTCATACGTAGTCCGACTCGCATTTGCCGATTCTTTATATATTCAAGCGTATATCAGATCTATCTATTGTAAATGGAATAAATAAAAATAGCGGACCGCTGACATGTTGCTACATCATCAAGCCTGTTAATGTTAATACACAGTTAATGTCAATTACTTACAACAATCCACAGGCAATACGCAGCGCTGTAACCCTTCATGGAATACATAATTCTTCTTGCAATCGCAGCTGTTGTACCGACAGCCACTTAAACATGTTTTGTTAAGTTCTTTATAGTCAGAACAGGTGTTGCCGCAGTGGTTACCACAACCTGTAGTAGCGTTGAAGTCCGATCGGCAGCTGACTGCAAATAGCGTTATACATATATTAGCAATTACTTTTCCAGTTTCAGTTTTCCAATTTCACTTCTGATACTAAAGGTAGTAACTAGATGTAGTTAAAGCCTATATAATCTTTCCCAATGCATGTTTAATTCACTGAAACAAGAATAATTCTAATCTAAAACGATATTTTTTTTTCGAAAATTACAAATCTAAGAAAAACATTTGCTGTATTGTACCAAATATCGTCTACTATTATATTAATATTAAAGTTAAATTATTTTAATTCATCAGTCAATCAGTATATTATTATTTCTCTAAGTTTACTATTATAATTACTATTGCAGTTCTTGACTGTATTTCATACAACCGTGGTCACTGCCCTAAGGGCCGTAGAATTGTATTAAAGCACCTATAACTTCCTAAAGAATTAAGGTATCAACTCTAAGATGTAGTAGTAGTTCTAGAAATTTGTAGATTAAATCAAAAAACATGGTGTGAATTTCTTATTAACATGTTTAATTGATTTTAAGGCCGCTTTTGGGAAATGGAACTTTGATATTTAGCCATTTTTATTCCGAAAAGGAGTCAGATCGTAAAAATGGAAATCAGCCACGAATCACATAAAACACTGAAAAATATTGCTTAAACCATCAGGAGAAAATCCGATGTTTACATTGAATTAATATTTTGTCTGGTATGAAACGAATATATTCAAATAATTTGGGTATTTATAAATGGAATTATAAATGGAGAAAATGTATTTAAAATCCGAATAGGTTGCGACCTTCAATAGACTTATATCGTACCTATTTATTAATGTACATACATGAATAGAAATTCTGATTATTAATATTTAAATAGTGCAAGTCAACATCTTTTAGATATTCATCAGTACGATAATTTACTGTATATGTCCCTATTTACATATGTATCCACATAAACAGTATTTTACCCGGACCTATGTCATGATAATAAAATCCATCCAGGTTGTATCAATATACTTGGTAAAACAATTGGTAGTAATAATAGAATCAATGTAATGTAATGCTGCCAGTCTTTTGGGAACGCTACCAGAAGATGTGGAGTTTTTATATGCTTGTATGTAAATATTGTTAATGTTTTTTTTTAATTAAGGTTATAAACATAGGTTTCTATATTATGTAATAAATATTTTACTGTTTAGCAATAAATAAATGTAAAATTGAAAAATAACTTATTGACTTCTACGAGAAGATAATTCCCTCTCACTCTTGCGACAAGATGAATTTCTAAATGTAAAAGAATGTAGAGTAAGCTACTAAAAATAGTGTTCAATTAATTAGGAGGTTCTTAAATCAGGAACTAATGAAAGAGTGCTGGTTATGTACAGTTTTGTAATGAATGTTTGATACCAAAACTTCAATTTAGTATCGTAGTGTAAACTATAATGTTGTAATGGCAACACTTGGTTTTTGTCTTTGGAAAATGTCAATTGTCAAATATAACCTTACTTTGATTCGGATTTTTTCGGTGTTATGGCGTGTATAGGTTTTGTTAGAAGCGGCGTCTGTTAAGCCTTAATCACACTTCACATTTATATATAAAGGTGAAAGTTTGTGAGTGTGTATGTTTGTTATTTCTTCACGCAAAAACTACTGAATGGATTTGGATGAAATTTTACATTAATATAGCTTATAAATCAGAATAACACATAGGCTACTATTTGCAGCGATAACCAACAAACACGGGGCCGGGAACAATAGCTAGTAATACTATATACTAGTTTTTGCCCGCGGCTCCAACCGCATATATGTCGGTTATCGCGGCAAATGCCTTTGTTGACCTTCGTTCACCAGTGATCGGTCTACGAGTGCTTAGCTTGTAGAGCATGAGCTGTATAAGCCTACTCACAATGATTTGTTCCACTCCAAGGAACGTAGCACTGGTGGACGGACTAGACAATGAATATTATCAAAACATATAGATTTCAAATGATTTCTGAATAGGCATAATGCATTGCACCTTACTTCAAAGACTAAGCAAAGTTAAATAATAAAGATAAAAAAATAAAAACTTGTTCACTTAGTATACACAGAAGAAAAATAGTCGTTATTGTTTATCAGGTATATTTGCAGGTACCAGTTTACTTTCAGTAAGTTTCTATGTACGTAATACTTGTACCCGCAAACCACAAACTTGACTTAGTTCTTACTCCTTCCGAGTTTGTGAGACTTCAAATAACAAACTTATACTACCTACCATTGTTCCATTTGTATACCTCATATGGATTCGTCTTGAAAGTTGTCTTTTAAGTAAATTTAATGAATTAATATTGGATTTTAGAATTAGAAGATGAGTTGATATTGACAAAGAACAAAATGAGGTGGGGTTAATAAGATTTACTGAATTCTTGGCCAAATTTAGAACGGTAATTTTGGTGCTTTGTAAAATTTCATCGTGCCAAAAATATGCTACAGTTTTGTTAAATGATTTAATAATTAATTTCACTCGGAGCAGACTAATTTATTCTCAGAACTGATTCCTTTTAAAAAAAGTTCTAGAACCGTTTAAATCTTATAAATCTTAATAAGCCTACAGTCAAAATTAATAATCAATCTGGTCTAAAACTTAAGAGTTAAGATAAAATACGAAATGTCAGATTTTGCTTCAAATTCTTTGAATTTTAACGAAATTAGGTTATCGAGAATCGCAAGTAGCAATAAAATTAAATTTTATTATACTCGTGGATGGTTTATTTGCTATCTAAGTGGCTTTTACATAAGGTAATCTCTGTAACGAAAATACCAGGAATTTGAGTTCATTGTCTCTCTTAAGAATTTAAAGCTTATTATAGTTAATTAATGAAAGGTTGGGTATTATTAGAGAAAATATTGAGATGTGTTAAGTGAGGTAATACTCACGGCACTCAGTCTTCGCTATGCAGGTTCCATTAGAGTCCCTCACGTACCCATCTATGCACACGCATTCCGGCTTGCACAGTGATGTGGCCCCACCGCATCGGATCGGATATCCAAGCTCTTCGCAACGCTTTGGCCCGCAGTGTGCGCACTCGACGTTAGCTTCGTTTTCTTTGCATATCACTGGAAATATTGCATTCTATCACAATAGATAAAATAATCAATGTAACTTGCTTCTAGAATCAATACTAATTTCGCATAATGTTTTATAACCTGATATTAGTCAGTTACTTAGTTTATTTTTCTTTTTCCTTGTTAACAAAAGGGTAACAGGATAACTTTTACGTAGAAGATCTCAGTTGTAATTTGGGTCAAAAGATTTTGCATAAGTTGTGAAAAGGTTATTTCTCAGTTAATCTTTTGCCTACTATGTAGTAAATTACTAAATAGTTGTCTTGACACAACTTTTCTTGGGCACTCTTGAAAAGTAACTGTATTTGTTATTCCATTATTTAATAACTTTAAATTTAAGCTGACCGGTATCGTTCTATGGCATTGTCAAAGGTTGTTAGTTTATTTTATATTAAATTATTCACATCTAAAATCTATAAACTGTGGGTATAAATAATAGTGTGTCGATGTAAAACAGGGAGATCCCCGTGGATGATTGGAATGGGTAAGTTGTGGTATCTCGAAATTCAGCATTTAATATAAACTACATTATAAAAGCAAAAAAAAATCCAATTACAAATAAAAAATTTTTTGTTCTCTTTATTTCAAAAGAAAAGAATGATAAAAAATTGTGAATTTTTATAAAAATAAACATTCGTGGGCAAAAAACACAGCTCCAGTGTATGAAAGGACATTACGAATTTTATCAGCAATTTTATTTCTATTATTCTAAGTGAGTGTCAAAGAATGCCAGAGTCCCAAATCTGAAACCACCTGAGGATAGTGGCACTCAAAAGATACCAACGAGCTTCCTCTCTTAGTAACAGGTGTCCAAGAGCACAGCAGTAGCGAGTTATTTTTAGTTTAGCCACTTTATTATGAAAAACATTTTTGGTGTCTAAATTCCTTAACGCAAGACAAATAATTTTTTTCAAGAACGCACGCCCTGTAGTGACACTAGCACGGGAGGAATCTTATTAAAACATTTCCATAATTATTGTGGCATTACTATCGTGTCTAAGGAAGGAAGAGTTTAGAGTAGTAATACTCACATGCGAAGATCAAGATATCATAAGTATGTTCAAATGTGATCTGCATGCCGTGCATAGAGCTTTTATGTTTTTCCTCATAAAAATGCACCAGGAAACTTGTTCAACACGATATTGCAACTAAAATTTTGCACCTGCAGTATATTTTGATACGTGCCTTTCATACGAATTATTTGCATATCAAAATTCTAGTTGTGAAATTTGTGGGCGATGAAAAACGCTATATCTTTATATATATATAATTCTTCTGTGAGTGTGTATGTCACTGAACTACTCTCAAACGACTGGACCGATTTTGATGAAAATTTTTGTGTGTGTTCAAGGGGATCTAGGAATGGTTTAGATTCACAATTTTGTCCGCTGGACAATGTTTTTTTAATTAATTTTTAATTTATTAGTAGTTATGGCAAAACGACGTTTGCCGGGATAGCTAGTGTATTAATAATAATCCGAGTTCATGTGACTGTTCTGTGAACAGAACTTACTGGTTCTAGAAGTTCTAGAGGACAAACGGGTGTATCAGTAGAAACATATGTTTGTCTAAAGCATTAGAGATCACCAGGTATTCCCCCCCACATAAGTCAGATTTATAGCGGTATATTTCCTGTTTTTGTGGAGCTTTTTTCCTTACGTCTTGTATTGCATTATCTTGTATTTTTACACTGAATCACGAATCAAATGGGTTTTTTAAAACCTCAGTTCTGTTTTGCAAAATCCTTAAAAAATAATGACAATATGCTAGTAGCTAGAGCAATACTTAGGAATATTATTATTCCCCGCCTCGTCTATAAAAGTAGTCTCATATTTTACAACTAGCTGCTGCCCGCGGCTCCGCCCGCGTGTATGTCGGTTATCGTGGCAAATAGTAGTCTATGTGTTATTCTGATGTATAAGTTAAATTCCTGTAGTGTCATTCAAATCCGTTCAGTAGTTTTTGCGTGCAATTTCACTGATATGTCCACATATTGTGACAGTGTTACCTTTATTTAAAGAGCTTCGCTATATACTATGTTATGTGTAATGCCATTGGAACAATATACGAACATATTAGCATTGTCGCTTACCCTCGACAGAGCCACATAGAGCTTTCCGTTGCTGAAACAGTTCGTCTATGCCTGCGGTGCGCAACGTCTGACCTTATGTCTTGTTTATCGTCATCGCAAAGCATAGACTCACAGACTCACCAAAAACTGCACGCGTTTAAAGAGGAAAGGGAACTAAACTATGGATTGGGGTCATCCTTTAAGATAATAGTCTAAAAAGACATATTTCACTATAAATCAAACAAAATAATTTAAGTTTCTCGCAGATTGCACGAAATAAAACTAACATTTTTTTTGAAATTTTGTCTTCGACATAAACGTCTTGTGATTGGTTGCAACTCTGGTGACGTCACATGCTAATAAATGAAAGATTCCTCTATTGAATATTGTTTGCATTTTATGTTTTCGGAGTGGTAATAATCGATCTGTGAGCTATTTCTGCAGGACTTTTTTTAATAAACTATTTAATAAGTGGTTCGAAACAAAAAGGAACCAAATTTTGTGCGTGCCGATAACAGCAACCTACATAAGATAGACGCTTGTATGGTTTTTGTCTGTCTGTTTGTTTCTTCCGGGTAATCTCTGGAACGGCTGGACGGATTTTGACGGAACTTTCACTGGCACGTAGCCGATGATCCAGGAAGTAACTTAGGCTACTTTTTTTAGACAAACTTTGTCCCGCGGCGTTACTCGTGGTACAACAATAACTGCGGGTAACACCGCGGGGTTCAGCTAGTACATAATAATAACATTGATAACTATGCTGCAGAACTGAAAAATGTTAAAGCAGCTATGTTGCACTTGCATAAGTACAACATAAAAATTGTTTCTGTAATAACCTCTGGAACAAATTCATTCATTATTTTTGTAAAATCTAATTTACTTTATGTAGGTAGGTATATCTCAATGCTTTTAGGTTACATTTTGAAATAGTACAAAGCGTGGTATTTAAAGATGTTATCTGACCCGACGAACTTCGACCATATTTTTCTTTCGTTACCAGCTACGTGCTAGAGTAGGGTGTAGTCACGGACAAAAAACTTTTTCCTTTATTTTTTATTTTTTCTTGTACACAAACCTTGTCCTAAGAATAACTAACACATAAAAAAAATATATAATTTGGTGTAGCCGATCGAAAGTTACGCGCATACATACATTTCGGCGTAACGCCGCGGGACAAAGTTAGTCTAAATAAAGAGGCCTAAGTTACTCCCTGGATCATCAGCTACCTGCCAGTGAAAGTCCCGTCAAAATCGGTACAGCCGTTCCAGAGAATACCCGGAACAAACAGACAAACAGACAGACAGACTGACAAAAAATTTTTTAACTACATTTTTGGTATATGTACCGTGTATACATACATATGCATTTAGTAAAAAGCGGTTATTTTGATATAACAAAGAGACACTCCAATTTTATTTATTTGTACCTATAGATGTATAGATTTGTTCACTGTGGCACTATAAACCATTTATTCGACATTTTAATTAATTTAAAATTGGAGATAACTGATAAAATTAACTTAAACCGCGCTGTTTTGTTTTGTTGTGGCTAGAGTGTGACGTCACGCGTCTCATGTGACCAGCGCCATTACAGAAATATCGTTTTTGCTTGTCAAGCTTAAACCTTATCTTAAATTTAAATTCATAATTAATCATAATACAGTAGAAATTCTGCAAAAAAATTGATTGGTAAGTAGTCGTTTCACCATCCGATGAATGAAGCAATATTCTGTACTTTGACCAGGCAGGCATGCGACATAATATCTTATTGTTTAAAGCTGTGCCCGCGACTTCGTCCGCGTGGATCTCCTTTTACAATGATGTTTTTTTTTAACTATAGACTATTAAACTACAATTTAATAAATAAATATGACGCTGCCTTTTAAAAATCTATTTAAGACCGAAGAGTAATTTTTGTTTTGCATCGTCACTACACATTTACAAAGTGGACGCTCCGGTACGTATACATAAAGATTTGTGGAACTACTGACCCAGGAAAAAGCGACGTACAACACAACTGCCCATGTGAAAAACATCTGAGACTAAGATCTACTCCAGCAACACGGAAAGTCTGACGATGAGATTTATTAATTGTCATTGCATAAATTTACTTATTTGAAATTATACTTATTAATTTTACAACTATAAATATAAAGAAAAGAAGGAGAAAGAAACAAAAACACTAAACAAACTAATTATATTATTATCTAATACCTACTTTAAACTGATATCTAAAAACTACGTCTTATGTATTTTTTAAATCTAAAACGCGCTTATTCCCAGTCAATAAGAACCACGTTCGTTCGCATTAACAGTGACAATTCGAGTGAAGTCAGCGCGTGAGCGCTCCCGCCTTTTTGTAGATTCAGCGGATGGCCGTTTCGCGTGCTGTTAAACAAAAATCAACCGTAATGTCGTACATATACTGGTGCGGCGAGATTTGGCAGTTTTATTTCATCTATATCTTGTGTGTTTATTAATTATAATTTTATAATTCTATATTTTATTAAAAAAGATATTAAAGTGTATAGTGATAAGGATATATCCATGTGAAATACAATATATTTAAGTATTTAATACACCTTGAAGAAATGCCTAACGCTTTAACACGTTATTGTGGCTAATTTATAAAAGATAGAACTATAGTATTGAGGACTTTTTTGTAGATCTTTTGAAGACCATCATCTTTGTAATACATATTTTTGGTGTATGATCAACGTATGCGAGGATAAGAGCTCGAAAGCGAAAATTTTCATCCAACTTGCTTCAAATTTATCGTCACTGCTCAGCTCCTATGCATCTTAGCGTTATGTTATATAGCCTATAACCTGCCCAGGAGTATGGACTATAATCGTACCAAGTTTGGTTAAAATCCCTTCAGTAGTTTTTGATCCATGCGTGCACATACAGACAGACAGACAGACAGACAGACAGACAGACAGACAAAAAACTTACTGATTACATTTTTGGCATCAGTATCGATAACCATTCATCCCCCAATAATAATTTTTAATATATATTCAATGTACAGAATTGACCTCTCTACAGTTTTATTATAAGTAAGTATAAGTATAGATATAGATATAGATATAGATTACGATGCTATGTTTTTCGTTGTAAGAAATTTTTTAGCATTCCACCACAAACCTTAATATGCTTGCGTTCTCTGGAAATGCTGTTTACATTGAAATAAGTGTTTAGATTACACTTGTAATTGGGTAGTTAAATTGTAATTGTACACAATGTCATGAAATAGAAATATGTGATTGTAAATCTAAAGGAAAATTACTGTCTTTTAGACGCAACGGTTTTCTGTGAGGCCGTGGTATCACCCCGGTTGAGCCAGCCCATTCATGCCTTCTATTTCCTGATGTTTACTTTTTTGTTCTATTGCTAACACTTTACATTAAAATCAGATGAGAATTTAAAGTTAGGTAGATAAAAAGACTAGGAGAAAAACGAGTTTCTTATGTTTTCTACATAATTGTTATTTTTATTCAATTATAATACATAAATCTATTGGAGTTATATTTTTTTAGTTGTATTTTAATCATTTACACTTACAAGGCTTATTTCTTTCAAAATTTTTACTCTAAGCTACAGTAAACTAGTTTTCAACACACTTTTATTAGCTTCATCTGTATGTCTGTTAATTTATTTGTTACCTACTTTAGTAAACATATTTTACTAAATTATGTAGTTTATTAATAAGACTACTCATGCTGTATATTACTATTAGTCATATTAATCTCCCTAGTTATGTGCTCAGTGGTGGTTTATAAATCTATATATATAAAAATGAATCCCTCTTTGCCTTGGTCACGACATCACGCGTGAACGGCTGAACCGATTTAGCTAATTCTTTTTTTGTTGAATAGCCCATTTAGCGAGGAAGGTTTTAAGGCATGTAACATCACTCTACGACCAATAGGAGCCGGGTATCGACTGAAAATGTAGGGTAAATGGGAAAAAAATATTTCTTAAAGAGAGACGTAAACGAAGTTGAGCGGGTCAGCTAGTATATTATAATAAATATTGCGGACATCTAATACACAACGCCATCTAGTCCCAAGCTAAGCAGAGTCTGTGTTATGGGTACTAGACAACTGATACAAATACATTTAAACATTTTTTTTGTAAATACATACATATTATACATAGAAAGACTCAAACTTCGAAACAAATATTTGCAGAACATACAAATATTTGGTTCGACTCGGGAATCGAACCCGAGACCTCAAGCACAGCAGTCGCGTACGCTACCACTGCGCCACCGAGGTAGTATGTTAATTGCGCCTTGAGTGGAGCTTAAAATTATAACAACTCGATTGCGGAAATCCCCTCGGATACTACTAACGGTGGCTATGTGGACTCAAACCGACTAAACACACCGTCTCGGGTACCAGGTGCATCCTTGAACCGCCAGTAGGTACCAGGCCATCTACGGTTTGTTCTCCGCCTCCACTATGTTTAAATTTAGTTTTTTTTGTTTAGATCTAAAATGTTTATTATATTTATAAGATTATATTTAAAAATTAGTTATGTAGGTTCGTAGTCTACAATATGATTGTTTCATTAAAAACAAGAGTACTTACATTCACTATGTATAAAGTAAAGCCAGCACGTGGTCACAAAAGTAATCACAACCCACTTGGACATTTTGACCACGAACGTCCACTGCGGTCCTCAGTCACAACACAAATGACATTTCTTTACAATTTAAATTCACTACTGACCCTACATGGCATTCAATCTTTTCCTCTACATTGAATAAATTCACTGGATTACTCAATATGTTTTCCTCGTCTAGTCAGATAAATAGAGTGACTTGGCATGTTTTGTCATTAACTTTAATTACTTTTAAATTTAAATAAAGTTCAATTTTATCTATCATTGTTGGCACAAGGTAAACCTTGACGGTCATGTGATAGCGACTGACTGTGCATAATTTTGTTTTGTGTTTTTATTTGCAACTTTCAAAGAAACCAAAACAAATCGTAGATTCTTACTTTCAGACTATAATATGTCTTATTTTAATGTAAATAAAAAATAAATTGCTTAGTTAAAAGACTATAATAATAGTTATTATTTTATACATTATTACAGTTATGATTTCAACTCTATTGGCTATAGCTAACCAATATCATAGGCTATGTAATATGAACATTCTAAACACTATATAGTATATAACGTCACATTTACTAAACATATTTTCATTAAAAGGAACGCACGTTCAATCTTAACTGTTGCCACGACTTATCATCACTACAATATGATTACATATTATTCAAACCATTTAATACTATTATCATGATGTTAACAAAAGATTTGTATCAGAAATAACCCCTTAGGAAATAATATACATATATCATATACATACACATTATACTCTTTGCGCTGTAGCATGGTGCGGGTGACAGTTGCCTGTATGAACATTCTGGTTGGTTTAATTTAATTTACTACAGTTATTAATGATTTAATATATTGCAAATCTGGTACAGTTGAAATACTAAGTCAAAATTTGTAAATCGCGGCAACTTTCTAGAGTGAAACAAAATGTAACTGAAATTTCACACCCGCACCATGCTGCAGCGCAAAGAGTATATTTATTAGTCTTAATATCTCTTTAATATCCTCCTAGCTGAATTCGGCTACGGTGGACAATCTCCACGGAGACCAGCCAACTACGCAAGAGACATAATAGTGCACAATTGTGTGCGCAAACAAAGGCGCACTCTCTGTTCCCTAACTCTCACAGTCCGATGGGACGGCTTATCCGACACGACCGGTGACACATCAGGCGTAGGACCTCTAAGGTTGAGTCCTTAACTTCCAAACCTCATGATCGGCAGTCGCATACGCTAACTGCTAGACCAACAAGGCAATTATCTATTTATTATTCTTCTTAAGATTTTACTTTACCAAACAGAAATAATTTGAATACTGAGAAGTTGTTTGCAAAATAATGTCAACGCCACGAAACTATTTTTCCACCTCAATTCCTGGTAAATTGAAACACTTTATTCCAAACATTGTTTTCACCGCAAGCCATTACTTCCCGGACGAAATCCCAAATATGAAATTGTAAAAAAGCGTCCGGTGACAGAATATCTCCGGCGTAGACAGCTTCCACCGAATTCGTTCTATTTGTCTCAATATACCCTTAGCGTCGATCGGATTTCTTTTCAAAAGCCTCTTATCCTGTTTCCTCGATGTTTATAGTTTTTGCACGGCTTACAGAGTGTTTGAGTGCTTATAACAATTCGATTTTTCTTCGGTTGAAATTTGATTGTAATTCAATATTGTTAACTGCATGATATTTGTAAAGAAATAGCGTCTGTGATATTTGTAGTGGAAATTTTTGTAGTTTCACTATCATTATCAAATAGTATTGTCCCAAACTAAGCGGAGCTTGTATTATAGGTACTAGACATCTGATATAAATACATATATATTTTTTGTTAATACGTACATATTATACATAGAAAATACCCAAAGTCTATACAAACATTTGGTCCGACTCGGGACTCGAACCCGAGACCTCAAGAACAGCAGTCGCATACACGCGCCACCGAATCACCAAGAGATTGATTGAGTGGTTAATATCTACAATTTTATTAATTTCTTGTTTTCACATTTATATTTGTTAAAGTAGGAGTTATATTTAAATATCTTAAAAAAGAATTAAAATGATTTATTTACCAAATATTACCAATGAGTGTATTCGATTTTAATTTTTGCAGAGTAACTTTGCATACAGCCAGTATTAAACATCAATCACCAAAAAACACAAAAAATGGAACCTCGCATTCATTGTACTTGAGCTCATTGACTTGATAAGGACCTTCTTGCCATAATTTTGATGATACAAAATATATATGGTTTAGTTACAATGAACATCTTCGTATCTTCGACTACGAGATATTTAAATGAATAACAACTACCAAAAATAGGGTAATGTTGTTTCAATATCTACTTAAGAGATGTAGTGTTTTTTGATAGACAAACTGACAGGTCTTTAACAAGATAAAGGGTGAAATAAACAAGTGTTTTACATTCTGTCAGATATTAGAGCTTATAATAGAGCAATTCTTTTAGGGTTCCGTTGTCAAATTAGAAAAAACGAGCCCTTAGGTACAGTTTCGTCATGTGTGTCCATAACAACATAATAGGTACGGTATATAAATATATTTTTCGGACATCTAAAACACAACGCCATCTAGTCCCAAGCTAAGCAGAGCTTGTGTTATGGGTACTAGAGAACTGATACAAATACATATATACTATTTTTGTAAATACATACATATTATACATAGAAAACACCCAAACTCCGAAAAAATATATTCGTAGATCATGCAAACATTTAGTCCGATCCGGGGATCGAACCCGAGACCTCATGATCAGCAGTCGAACCAAAACAATACGACCGACGATACCAATCACGTCGACGAATCTTAGAAAATATTTTTATTACCCCGATCGTCTGGTCGCAGCAGCCAAAATTCTTCTAGCCGGAAGATCATTTCCTAGGGAGCAAACTACTGTATTCGCGCAATTTTTAACTTGGATTTTTAAAATGGACTCATCTAAGAGACATGTCTTCAAAGCTCACAACCTTTCAAACTGTTCCTTGTATTTATATATATAAAATGGCAAAATTTGTTAAAAATAACCGTTCGTTTTTTGAATCTAAAATTAAATTTAGCAAACGTGAAGCAACACATCTTCCTTTAAATATGCAATACCCAGAATCGAACTATTTTGAGGAAATTGCGTGTATAAGGCTCCACTTATAAATAACACAATAACCCAAGTGGATAACTGACCTACCACTCAAGAAGTTTTGTGATGAATCTGATTTAGTTATTGTTAACTATGAAATAATTTAGTTTTAGCAATTTAATAAGTACAGTACGAAATTTGACAATTTGCTTGCCTATTACTGGCGAAATGTGTATCGCGCATACTTTTTTTACATTCTTTTTGTACCACATTTATGCAAGTAAAATTATATTATTATTTTAATTATTAATACTCTCTTAGATGCCTCTTATGACAGTTATGGGAAGAATACACTCTGTATGACAAGATCAGATTGTATTCTTAATCCGTAATAAAACGTATCGAATTCAAAAGAAAAACTATCAGAGCTAAGTAGGGCTTATAAGCTTACGAGTAATTGTGACTAACTTATTCAACAAAAGCGTTATCAAGTTGAGGTTTATTTATTGAGACAAATAAATAATTATGACGCATTCATATTCTTAGAACTCACATATTACGTAGTTACAACATATAATAATATGTTACAGTAACTGTTGCAAGTCTTTACGCGGGTACAAAACTTATTTTTCTATCTTACAAAATTAATATTTTTATTACCTAATGACTGTCGTTGAAGCAAAATTTAATTAATGACATCAAACATATTTGTAATGTGAATAAAAATGCAAAAGAACAATTTTCCCTCTTAATGTTTATTAAGAACTAGGACTAGGTTTATTTATCTCGTATTTCCTTGTATTATTATGGGTTTTCCTCAAATATCAAGAACACTTTTTATGTGTTGTTTGGTAATTTTGCGGGCAAATAAACATCGGACTTTCCAAAGGCAGTGACTGCGTGTAACCCGAGACTATTATGGATTTTCAACAAAGGCAATAGTTCGTAGCTAAACATCTTATTTCCCACGATACGAGATGATTATTTAATACAGTATTGGTCTAAAGCTGTTTCTGACCTAGAGACATACCCACTAAGAAGACGGGCATATGCCCACTAACACTTATATACCCGCCATCTATACGTCAGAGTATTCGTTTTTAAATTCATCATTTTCCTTCCAACAAGTTCTTCAAATATCAATTTGTAGGGTTCAAACCTCGTAGTCATTGCAACTCTTTCAAATTATTTTTGTCATGTGGCTAATCTGAGAGCTTTGGGTTTGAGTTTACTAATTAACAATTTCTGTTTAAATAGTAATACAAGCCATTTATTTGCTAACTTATGAGAAAACAATCTCTCCTCTTTTTTTCGGTGCCATTTTGATAGTTTATCTAGCCTATTTCAATACCACGATTCTGATAAACTCAATGACACCTCATAATCAAAAAAGGTACAGCGGTTCGGGCTATAGGCCGTAACAAAGAAATGGACATACATGTTTATGTATGTCCATTTCTTTGTTACGGCCTACATATATACATACGCTTGAAAAACATTACCCTCCTTCTGACGGTAAAAACTAAGTCAACAAAAAAGAGTCAGGCCAAAACTGACCATATAAAAAATCTATCAAACTGAGAACCTCCTCCTTTTGGAAGTCGGTTAAAAAAATCATCCTAAACGCTTGTGAGATATTGGGATAAGTTCAATCTAAACAAAAGTTTGTTAAAGGGCAAATGTGTGATGACGAATATGTTATGACAGTTTAAGAGCAAAGGAAACAAAGCAT
Organism: Spilosoma lubricipeda; assembly: GCA_905220595.1. NCBI lineage: Eukaryota > Metazoa > Arthropoda > Insecta > Lepidoptera > Erebidae > Spilosoma > Spilosoma lubricipeda. The sequence continues at coordinate 6,733,400 of HG992285.1, read as the reverse complement.
AAATAAATCTAGTTTGAAATGAATATTTTTAATTAATCTTCAAGCTCTAAGGTATGCTAATTTAAATGTCCTAAGAATGAACAGAAACTTAAAGTAGTAATTTTAATTTCAATCAAATTTTATCAATACATCTGTTAACATAAATTTTCTAATGATTATCATTTTAAAACTCAACTCACTATCCAAAATGCATACAAATTCCGATGCAAAGAATACAGAAATAGAATCTGGATTACCTTTCCAAACCCAAGAACCAGTATTTTATATAAAAATATTTGTTCAATTTATCTATTATATACGAGTATTTACGACAATTCACACTACGCCCTTTCTGCTCATGACGGGACGTGGTTGTAAGTAATGGTTTGCATTGTTGCTCATTCAATGCCTATTTTCCGCTTGCTACAAACAATCACATGTGGAGAAAATATTCTTCATTTTGCAATAAAAGGAATTGGTATGAAATACTTAAGCAAAAAAAAAATCTAAAATATCTATCTCTGTATCTAAATTATCTATAATGGAAGAGTAGGTATTGAGTAGAGCCCTGTGAATGGGTCGTATAAATTTATTAATTATATTATAAACCAGCGGATTTTATTGGAAAGATTTTTAAAGTAATAAACACTTTTTTGTGTAAATAGCTCTTTATGAACTATTTTAGATAATTTTGACGTAGCAAATTGTTCTCATTTTTAACCGTGACCCGTTACATTGGGACTTTGGTTGCAATGGGTCCTACAATGTCATGTTGGTTATTTCTGCCACAAGGAAAAGATAAGATATTTTTTAAATCAAATCTACAAATTCAACATTCAAAATTCATTCATCAAAAACATGATGTAATTTTTATATCTAATATTCAAAACATTTCTAGGAGGTTCCCGTGTGTATTTCTATAGACTGCAGTTATCTTAAAAAAAGGAAAAAACTAAGCAAATATAACAAAACTCTAATGTTGAAGTTTAATACTTCAGGATATGAATTGTGCAGAATTCAGTTTTGGGAAGAAGCGGGGCCATTTCTGACTTAGTAAATAAATAATCCTAGAAGTTGACCCCGTTGCAAACTACTTACCCTTTAAGGTTGATGTAATCTATTTTAGCTAAATGAAGCACGTTCAGTGTGTTCTAGAAACTTAACCTAAAATATCTTTGAATAAGAACTGTCTAAGTAAGTTTGTAATTGGAAGCACACGTATTTTGAAATAGGTGTGAAACAGATTTATTTCGTAAAAACGCGTCATTTTTCTAAACTACCATTACTAAAATGTAAATCAAGGAATTGATATCTTTGCAACGCATACATTACCTTGTAAAACAAACATTTCTTGAAGAACAACAACTAAGAGCCGACAATTATTATATGTATTTTATGAAATATTTCAGTCTCAGTATATTATGATTCAGTCAGCAAAAAGTAATTAAAACTTCAAACACTCAAAACGGGTAAACGCTCTTAAATTATGTTTGCAAAATAATTACGGCGTGCTTAATAATTAATTTCGAGGCGAGTATTAGTATAACAACATTAATAACAATTAGCCGAGTTAAAAACTTTCGTCAAATTTCTACAGTCATTCATTTTATCTTGTAAAGATTCGAAAATAGGTTATGTCCCACAATAGGCTGCATCTCCTTCGGACATTAATATTTTATCGTAAATAGGATAAGTTTAATAAGCATTGGAGCGTATAACATTAGCGTCAAAATTTCGTGAAAGAAAAGAAAGAACTTTTTCAGAATCAAGAAATTATTTAAAAGGAAAGAATGTTTTCTCATAGAAAATTCTCGCAAGTTCAGTGAAGCGTAGTTGAGGGAAACACTAACAATTAAAAACGCTAAAAATGTAGCAAAAAATCTACGAATAGCGTCCTACCGTGGGAGAGCCACGCTTCGGCATGAATGGGCCGGTTCGACCGGAGTGATACCTCGGCCTCACAGAAAACCGGTGTGAAATAGCGCTTGCGCTGTGTTTCACCAAGTGAGTATACCTGAGGCCCGTACCCCAACCCCTACCCATCTCTCAAAGGCGGGCAACGCACTTGTGACGCCTCTGGTGTTGTGGGTGTCCATGGGCGGCAGTAACCGCTTACTATCAGGCGATACGTCTGCTCGTTTGCCCCCCTAGTCCATAAAAAACATACATTTTTAAGGGAAATATTTCCAGTTGATATTTTGTGATGAGGGCATCATGTTTTAGGTATTATAAAAAAACGATTATTTTTTTGTCTACACTGCCATACAGAATGTCAAAACTAGCCACGATGATACATTTGATGATATCATAAATTAAAGAGGTGTACCTAATTATAAATGTATTGTGTTTAGTTATAGCCTAAGACAAAAGAAAGCTTATAAAGTTTAAAGTAAAAATGAAAAGAATTATGGCCAAATTTCGACCTCTGGGCGACCACTAGTAGAAGTTAATGTAGGAACGAAAGTTGAGAGTAATGGTACATTTCTGAATTCGAGACAAACGTGTCTGGCTCAAGCGTGACCTGTACCTTCACTTTAATACATGATTTGGATGTGTCGGACATGACTCGCACCGCCTGGCATAATCAAATATAAATCATCCTTAACTCTGTAGGGGAAAGCCAGTTAGTAGTCGTTTTTGTTTAGTTATATTTAAGTATTCTTTCCTATTCTGCTATTGTAGTATAAAATACATACAAACTGTATATAGATTCTGCGGACACATATACATACATGCGATAACTCCTTTGTAGGAGTAAATAGTGAGCACACGTCATCAGGCTCATAAGAAAAGTTAGCCTTTTATTACTACACTAGCTGCTGCCCGCGGCTCCGCCCGCGTGTATGTCGGTTATCGTGGCAAATAGTAGTCTATGTGTTATTCTGATGTATAAGCTATTTCACTGTAAAGTTTCAATTAAATCCGTTTAGTAGTTTTTGCGTGAAAGAGTAACTAACATACACACTTACAAACACCTTTATAATGTTAGTGTAATTGATGATAAAAACAGTTAAACAAACAAAAACATAATACCATGTATAATTTAACATAATATATAATATATTTGGTGCTAGTCGCATTTGAAAAATATGACAGCCTGACAATGACAACTTACCTACCTACAACCTATGTAATGTTATTTAAAAAAAAAAACGAAGTAATTTGGTAAAATTACAGCTACGTAATCTATAATAATTAAAATAAAAATGAAGTTTGTACGTGGAATTTTGTACGTGTAACTTCTAAAAAAAAACTGTCAATACTTAACCTTAGTCCTATATTACTTTAAGTAAAATGCGGTTTTAGCTAATCGTAAATGCCATGAAAATTCGCAAAACGGACACAACCATCATCGACGTCTGCCCTCACGCGTATACCTACCTACCCGCGTTCGGGTCGCGCACTCAGCGATAAGCAACCTATTCGCATATTATAATATCGCGCACTCGGTTTGTCATCATCGCAACTAAAAATTTAAATATTTATTTATTTGTCTTTATTTGTGTGTATTTATTTGTATAAATATTTATTTGTCCAAATGATGTAGCGCGAAAGATATATTTTATCTACTTTAAATACCAGAAACGATAAATGTGTTCATTTTCATTTAGGAATCAACTTATTACTACCATACCAAATGTGCATTTGAAATAAATCATTGTTTTTTATTGTAGTTATGGTTCACTATGTTGGCTTTAATATCTTACACATTTTAACTATAACGGCCTTTAAGATAAACATTTCCATCATACATTACATAGTAAAACTTTTGCGATTTTGGCAGCGCACGCCAGTATAGCTCACAGATGGTAGATTTTTTCTACTACCTACTTGACACTTATCGTCATATTTTAGAGAATTCACACAATATCTATATTATTTGTAGCCTATGTGTTATTCTGATGTATAAGTTAAATTACTGTAGTGTCATTCAAATCCGTTCAGTAGTTTTTGCGTGAAAGAGTAACAAACATCCATCCATCCATCCATCCATTCATCCTTACAAACGTTCACATTTATAATATTAGTAGGATTAAGCAACGCTATGATCCGTTGCACTTTGCAAGACTTTCTTTGTATTTCTCAGAAGACAGTAAATCAGGTATGGATTTTCTTCATTGTGCGTATAAAATCTAAAATCCGAGGCTCTATCGTAATATACCTACCTATAGGTATTTGTGTAATATCTGGTTGATACTTAGCGGATAAATCTCAAAGTATTCCTTATTCTCGATGACTATTCCTTTTTATATGTATGTATTCCCTAACCCTGTATAAGCATGCAATTTCACTGATATGTCCACATATTGTGACAGTGTTACCTTTATTTAAAGAGCTTCGCTGTATACTATGTTATGTGTAATGCCATTGGAACAATATACGAACATATTAGCAGCGTCGCTCACCCTCGACAGAGCCACATAGAGCTTACCGTTGCTGAAACAGATCGTGGTGAGGTCTATGCCTGCGGTGCGCAACGTCTGACCGTCTTGTTTATCGTCATCGCAAAGCATAGAAACCAAAAAAAGGAACCAAATTTTGTGCGTTTGTGGATTTTGACGGAACTTTCACTGGCAGGTAGCTGATGATCCAGGAAGTTACTTAGCCTACTTTTTTAGACTAACTTTGTCCCGCGGCGTTACTCGTGGTACAACAATAACTGCGGGTAACACCGCGGGGTTCAGCTAGTACATAATAATAACATTGATAACTATGCTGCAGAACTGAAAAATGTTAAAGCAGCCATGTTGCACTTGCATAAGTACAACATAAACATTGTTTCTGTAATAACCTCTGGAAAAAATTCATTCATTATTTTTGTAAAATCTAATTTACTTTATGTACTTTACTTTATCTCAATGCTTTTAGGTTACATTTTGAAATAGTACAAAGCGTGGTATTTAAATATGTTATCTGACCCGACGAACTTCGTACCACCATATTTTTCTTTCGTTACCAGCTACCCATGAGTAAGGTGTAGTCACGGACAAAAAAACTTTTTCCTTTATTTTTTATTTTTTCTTGTACACAAACCTTGTCCTAAGAATAACTAACACATAAAAAAATATATAATTTGGTGTAGCCGATCGAAAGTTACGCGCATACATACATTTCGGCGTAACGCCGCGGGACAAAGTTAGTCTAAATAAAGTGGCCTAAGTTACTCCCTGGATCATCAGCTACCTGCCAGTGAAAGTCCCGTCAAAATCGGTCCAGCCGTTCCAGAGAATACCCGGCACAAACAGACAAACAGACAGACAGACTGACAAAAAATTTTTTAACTACATTTTTGGTATATGTACCGTGTATACATACATATGCATTTAGTAAAAAGCGGTTATTTTGATATTACAAAGAGACACTCCAATATTATTTATTTGTACCTATAGATGTATAGATTTGTTCACTGTGGCACTATAAACCATTTATTCGACATTTTAATTAATAAAAAATTGAGAGAGATTAATTAAGATCTACTCCAGCAACACGGAAAGTCTGACGATGAGATTTATTAATTGGCATTGCATAAATTTACTTATTTGAAATTTTACTTATTAATTTTACAACTATAAATATAAAGAAAAGAAGGAGAAACAAACAAAAACACTAAACAAACTAATTATATTATTATCTAATACCTACTTTAAACTGATATCTAAAAACTACGTCTTATGTATTTTTTAAATATAAAACGCGCTTATTCCCAGTCAATAAGAACCACGTTCGTTCGCATTAACAGTGACAATTCGAGTGAAGTCAGCGCGTGAGCGGCGGCGTGAGCGCTCCCGCCTTTTTGTAGATCCAGCGGATTGCCGTTTCGCGTGTTAAAGAAAAATCAACCGTAATGTCGTACTTATACTGGTGCGGCGAGATTTGGCAGTTTTATTTCATCTATATCTTGTGTGTTTATTAATTATAATTTTATAATACTATATTTTATTAAAAAATATATTAAAGTGTATAGTGATAAGGATATATCCATGTGAAATACAATATATTTAAGTATTTAATACACCTTGAAGAAATGCCTAACGCTTAAACACGTTATTGTGGCTAATTTATAAAAGATAGAAATATACTATTTAGGACTTTTTTGTAGATCTTTTGAAGACCATCATTTTTGTAGTACATATTTTTGGTGTATGATCAACGTATGCGAGGATAAGAGCTCGAAAGCGAAAATTTTCATCCGACTTGCTTCAAATTTATCGTCACTGCTCAGCTCCTATGCATCTTAGCGTTATGTTATATAGCCTATAACCTGCCCAGGAGTATGGACTATAATCGTACCAAGTTTGGTTAAAATCCCTTCAGTAGTTTTTGATCCATGCGTGCACATACAGACAGACAGACAGACAGACAGACAGACAGACAGACAGACAGACAAAAAACTTACTGATTACATTTTTGGCATCAGTATCGATAACCATTCATCCCCCAATAATAATTTTTAATATATATTCAATGTACAGAATTGACCTCTCTACAGTTTTATTATAAGTATAGATATAGATAATACTCGTATATGATTACAGGATATACTAGTACCATTTAAAGACTGCCTTTGTGTAAAATCAGCACCTGTCCTTCCGTCTGTCTGTCTGTTCCGGCTAATCTCTAGAATGTCTGAACTTATTTTGATGAAACTTTCACTGGTAGATAGCTGCTGTTATACGGAGTAACAAAAGCTCATTTTTAAGCAGGCTTGACGGCTTCGCCTGTGGTTATTTTTGTAAAGTTACAACAACAACACCGCGGGGCTCAGTTAGTTTATATATCATCAATAACCCATAACGTCCCACTGCTGGACTCGGGTCTCCTCTCAGGAGAGGGTAAAGGCTATGCGTCCCCACCCTGGCCGAGTGCGGGTTGGGGACTGGTAAGTCTACGTTGTGGCCACGTAATTTTACCGTCGAATGTTTTTAAGCCGCCCAAAGGCCTCCAACTAAGCTTCACAACTATTCAAAACAACCGGGACCGACTGCTTAACGTGACCTTCGAATCACGGAGACGCTCATGGTATAATGTCACCAGCGGTCACCCATCCAGGTACTGACCGCGCCATCGTTGCTTACCCTCGGTGATTGGAATTCCAATCACCGAGTGCAACGAGGCTATGAGCACCTCGTGAGTTTATATATTTAAATTTTAATTTACATGAATTATGGAGGCTCCGGGTAGTCATGCTGCTTGTTTTTTGTTTTTTCTGTTCACTGTCGCAGATTAAAAAATAAATAGATAAAAAAACGAACACGAAAATGAAAGTCGAAAATTTTGTAAAGTAGATTGTCAGTTCAAACTCTATCAAAAATTGATTTAGATATTATCAAATTATTTTTCAAACTTACTGAAGTTGAAATTATTGGTTTAGAGATTAGAAGATTTATTCAACGTTAAATATGATTATTGAGTCTTTAACCGACTTATCAGGATATTATTAAAAAGGAGCCGAGTGTCCCTTTGAAAAGACATTTCTAAAATGACCTGAATTGACCTTTTTACAAGTCAACCGGTAGGTGATCGCGTCGATTATTTATAGGAAATTAGTTTTACCCAGAGACTTTCGCTGTTATCGTTCAACACCAAAATAAAGTAAAAACATAGGAAAATGGCAACTTTGACTCATAGTATTCACAAGAATTTAATAAACATTCTCAAGGTTTAAAAACATATTAGTAAAGTAGCTTAATGAATCACCTGGGACTAAGAATGTGTTGAGTAAACTTATAACTTTAAATGTAATTATTTAAAAACCTCTTAAAGTAATAATAAATAAAAAGTGTAATATTTTTTTTCATAAAAATAGCAGTAGTATTTCAGTCAACAGTGTTATAATTAAAGCATGGTTAATTCCAAAGGCGAGCAAATTGTACTCGGAAAAAATATCTGCAGTGTAAAATTAACTTAACTTGTATTTCAACCAAAAGAAAATCAAAGGCTCATTACAAGATTTCCACAAAAATAGAGAGAAATAAACCATCGACTATTAAAATAATATTCTCCATTATCCAGAGCCTGGCCCTGGCACGCCAATCGCTGAATATCGAATTAGATGGTTACGGTAAAATTGCATTTGCATAAACTGAACACAAATTTGAACTACTGATTTAGTATAATCCAACATTCAACTTTTCCTATTTAAAACTGCACCGGTTACGAAATTGCACAACTTAATGCAATTAAAAATGACTCTCGCTATAAAAATCCGACTCAGCTCTTTCAATTTGAAACTTTATTATGAGGGATGGAAAGTTTTAATAATCTCTAGCGACAAGCGCTGAGGACGTCCAGATCGAGATGTTGTAACCTCATTTCACACCGACCGGGTTTTAGTTATTCATTTTTAAGGTAATAAGTTACTTTATTATTAATGTCCTCATTCATTTTGCACCTTGAAAGCCTTCTACGAGAATCCTCAGGTAAGTTTAGAGTTAAGGTGTTTAATGTTTTAGTTGGATTGACTTTCGTCACTTCAAAAACAGGAAATATTAGTTTTTGAACATTATTAAGATACAAATTATAGAAATTGGTGTTTATTATGACTGGAAGTCACATTTACTTAAACATATTTAGACAAATTTAAAGTTTCTTGTCTTGATATTGGCTAAGTAAATTATGTATTATGGTAAATTATAGTAATAAATGTGATAAAAGCATTATACGAGTACATCGTAATCACTTCGTAATCATAAGAGACAACTAGGATAGGATAAGACAACTTAACCATATAAAAGGACCATCTTGACTGGCATGGCTGGCTCGAGAGATAGCTCAATTTTTTTTATGTAATAATCGGGCAAACGAGCAGACGTATCGCCTGATGGTAGGCGATTATCGCCACCTATGGACACCTGCAATACCAGAGGCGTCACAAGTGCGTTGCCGACCTTTGGGAGGATGGGGGGGAGATAGGGGGAGGGGTTTATTTTTTATGTTATCCCTTCCGTATCTCCCTAGGATAACGCTGCATTCCCCCGTCCATGCTTGGTACAGCACATGCACAGGCCCTTGTTATGCTATTCGTATATTTACTATTGGTTGATGTGTTTCGCACCAAGTGCCTCCCATCTGACTCTTAGCTCTAATTATGTTTTTGTATATATTCTTTGAATTTCTTCTATTATTATTATACAAATTTTACAGTACAGCATTATTTCTAAAATTTTAAACTACGTCATTATTTTCTTAAATTCTATTTTCTTTTTTCATTCATGTTATTAACAACAATTCTAGATACAAACAAAATAATTTTCATTGCAAAATTTTTCATAAGTTAGTTAATAATCGTGGAAATTTTTAATTAATTGTCAAGGTATTATACTGGTTTCTTTACTTCTCTTTTATTATAATATAGTGTTATTTCTGAACTTATTTTCTGTTACTATACTATTTATGTATATTGTTTTATTTAAGGTTATTTTTAAAAATATAAATTTTTAAATATTTTAAAAATATATGTTTGTGTGTGTATTTCTGTGTCGTGCGTGTATGATTGGGTGTGTCACAAATATGCCGTCGTTAATCTCGCCAGATAGTCCCACATTTTCTGGATTGGGGGGAGGGGGGTTAGGGTACAGGCGACACAAGTAACCTTTGGGGGATGGACCTAGGTGTGGGCCTCCGATATCTTCACTCACTCGGTGAAACACAGCGCAAGCACTATTTCACACCGGTTTTCGACCTATTCATGCCCGAAGCGTGGTTCTCCCACGGTAATTATCCACTAATCCATTACTCTGTTCTCATAGAAAACCAGTTCTTAACAATTTTTTCTTCGCTTTTTTTCGAATGAGTGAAAAAATCCCTCTATTCTGAAAAGAAGGAGACTTAAATGGCAGCGGTAGTCAATACACATCATGTGAGTCATGAGTCCATGCTGGGGCATTACCGTAACAGTGATAAGTGACCGTGGCTTATTTTTACTCGACTATGGCGAAGCCAAAATGAAACGTGAAAGTTTTGGCAGGTTATGTATGTTTTAGGGATGTTCCACGATTTTGCCCAAATTACTGAACCGATTTTAATTGATGAGTTGTTAATAGATCCATGGTGATATAGGATATATAAATTCTATCTAACTTTTTTTCATAGTAAGTTAAGGTATAGTTTTTAAGCCGTTACCGTTTGTTTATGTTTCTTGTTTTTATATTATATTTCCATCAGATTTTAGATTCAACTTATACCTATTACACTTTAACCTTTACAACTTATACCTATTACAATTAAAATGCGTGTATGAGTAGTCACTCCTAATGAACTTCAAACCCTTGAAGTTCATACTTAAACGAACATGTCTTACAAAGTGAGATGGAACTACTACGGCAAACTCTTAATCGCAGTAACCGGCTTCACCACTCGCACTGACTCACTGGACTTCTGGGAAAGATATTATACTAGTTAGTGACATTTTTATAACTTCCTCATAAGTTTCATCTCAGTGGAAGCCTACGAACGAACGCGGAATAATGGACATCATTTACTATGTTTATTCGGCCTGTACTCAAAAATAGAAACAGGTTTTTGTGTTCGAGTCTATTAAAATAGTAAATCAAACGCTGAAAGTCATTGTAACTAATTATATCATTATTAGTATTTTATAATGCTAGATATAGTCTTCATTCGACATTACATAATGAATATGGTATATATATACTATACGACAGTTAGTCATATCTGAGTCATAATTGCAACACCCTGATCCTGTATAAAGCAAAAAGCAATATACATGTATATACGTGATATGCATAAACATTTCATCGTTAAATGACATGATCAGAAAAAATCATTTGACTACAAAATCAATCTTATCTTACTGAATTCTCTGTAAGCAAAGCACAAATTGAATTAAGTGTTATACAAAGGAATCCAATATAAAACAATAATCTAATAGTGTACCGAAACGAACGGAATACAGGTATCTAGCCTATCACATCCAAGTCTTTGTAGAAATTCGCTATCTTTGTTAGGATTTACTAACTGATGGTTTGATATTTTCTATTCAGGTTAAAACTGGCACTTATTCTTTTCAAAATAAAGCTACTTTCGATATGTTCTAAGCGAACTTTGCTTGGCATGAAAATGTACAACTAACATTAACTATGAAACCAAAAGAAAGAATCTTTTTCACTTTAAATATTCTTGCTCGTCTCTCATTACTGCTTTTTAATTTACATATGTTTAAAAGTACTTATTGTTTTTCTTTTGTTTTATAAGTTATTATGAAATAAGGAGACTGTAAAACGTTTAGTCAAAATGTAAACAAAGAAGTCATAGCACAGACATCTATACTTTTGATTACTCTGATTCACTCGGTAAAGACCACTCAGGCGTGTGCCAAGCGCTCTGCCCACTTCTAAACATACCGGTCTGTTGACCGCCTGCATCGTCCACGTAATTTGATCAGATGCGACATATCATTGAGTTAATTGAATATTGGCAAATGTAATTATACCAAAGAGACCTTGTATTGATATGGACTCGAGAGCTTTTGAACGGATATTGAATGATGAAATTAAAATATTAATTGAATTTAATATTCAGAACACTCCCTGAGTTGTACTGAAAAAAGCATGTACTGTCAGGTATTAAATAGGTAAGGTAGGTTAAAAAACTGATTAAAATGAGATGAGTGTTTTTATTTAATAAAGGCATCATTTAAAATTATCGGTATCATGTTCTTTGACATAACCAAGTTACCATTACAGAATATAAAAGTGGGTAACCTAAGTTAATTTCTGTTGAATAGTGCATCTACTTGCCAATACAACCGTTATTTGTTTTTGTCCACCATTTTATAAGGCACAGAAGTGTTAATTAACTAGGTGGATTCAATAGCAGCATTAACCTACTCTTTCTATTGTGTTACACAAAAGTGGAGCAAGTAAAATACTGAAGAAATTTAATTTAATTATGGTAATGAGCCTTTTGTGAATGGTGCATTAATTGCAATTTCGTCCTAGCTGATAGAATTAACACAGTCATTACCGTTTACAATAATTAAAGGTGTCAGTTTTTCCAAAAGAGATAAGAAGCACTTCTAAATTAGTGCTACAGCACTTAACTAATATTTTCTTCTACTCTCTTATTTTAGTGAAATTACTTCTGAAATGCTTTTTTAGTATACATGTATTTCAGTAATATATATTTTTAGTTACCGTGGGAGAGCTACGCTTTGGCATAAATGGTCTGGCTCGACCAAAGTGACTGTGTTTCGCCGAGTAAGTGAGGATACCGGAGACCCATACCCCAATGCCTAGTACCATCCCCTAAAGGCCACTTCTGTCACCTCTAGTGTTGCGGCTGTCTACGACACGTCTGCTCGTTTGCCCCCTATTCCATAAAAAAATAAAGCTCACTTTTAGTGATTTCAAACTAGTTTCGAGAATTTTCAAACAATTATCAGAACCAGCCTCAATGTAAAAGATTTGTCAAATTAAATAAAAGTGAAATCTAGTAATTATTGAAACAAGAATAATTTAATTCTAATAAATCAAAGTTTTGAATTATTTTCTGTCATAGAATTTCTGTCATAGTATTTTTAAGTATAGTTTTAGAAATATTGACTTATTTGAGTACTCACTTGAGACTTACAACAGTAATTTTGTCTGAAATAAAACATCCAATGCCGATGGTAGAATGTTATTTGCTGTTTTATTTTCTATGGTCTGCATTTAATATTTTTATTTTCACTCTTGGTGATTATTTGAATCGCATAGTTGAGAGAGCTCGTGCATTGTGTTTAGCCGCTTGAAGTACATTAATAACTAAAGTACGTTGCATTTGTGCATAGGCTTTCAATATAAATGCTAGTTCGTATTATTTATGAAATAGCGCATAGTTTATCAAGTAAAACTGTGTAGATTAATTTATTGTAAATGTTTAAACTGGAAGTCTAAAGTAAAATAGCATAAAATTTATTTAAAAGTTTATTAATTTTTTACGCCAATATTAAATATCATTTTTTTGTTTACGAGATTCCATAGACGGTCATTGATCTGTCAACGTAGTACGATTACATTAATCACATTATTCATCATTTCAATGAAGTATTATAGTTATACTAGCTTTTGCTCGCGACTCCGCCCGCATGTGTCGAAATAAAGAGTAGCCCATGACCTTCCTCAAGGTCTAATCTGAAGGCATTGAGACTTTCGTGAAAGATATCGAACTGTGAGCACACGGTATTATAGTTCCTGCACATTCTGTTTAGTGGGTTATTATGTGAAACATTATTATTACTGGGAGGAACACTAAATAATTGTGGTATACGTACAGATCGTGTTGGTATTTTAACTTTGGTGAGATTCAGTTAGTCGATAAGGGGAATATGAAACAAAGTTAAAAAAGTTTTACTTCTTTAATAAAATCCCTCTGTAGCGTAGTGAAATGAAACATAAAACTAATGAACTGGGTTAAGTATACATTCATAACATCTAAATGTAAAATTTTAGAAACGTTTAGTAATTTTAAAACTTAAATAGCGTTTACTAAGTTTCTACAAAAAAAGGAGAAGACCTGTAATTCAATAGTTGTTTTGCTAACAAATTTTACCTTCTTTATGTAAGTGGGTCTTAAAATTAATTTACATATCTGTTTAGAGTTTCTTCAATACATGCTTCGATCATCGAAGAATACATGTGACGTGCATAATATATGTAGCACCTGGATGACCGAGCTTTCCTGAGTTTTTGTTGGTAAATGTTCTAAAAATGAATTCTAACTATATCGATTTATCGCCACTAAAACCGCATATATATGTCTATACTTATAAAATAACAAGTCCTGACTGACTGACTGACTGATTCATCATCGCCGAGCGTAAACTATGATAGTTAGGGCTATGAAATTTGGTGAGTAGGATCGTTTTATTGAGTAGACACCCAGTAAGAAAGAAATTTTGGAATTATTAAGGGGGTGAAATAGGGGTTGAAAGTTTGTATGGAACTCTGTCATTTTTTAAGTTAGAAACCTGAAGCTTTGTTTTTGGGCTGCTGATTAAAAATGAGTAAACATGTATTTCAGCGTTTCTGAATATTCTACCCCTAAGAGGTGAAAGAGGGGTTGACATTTCGCGTACAGGTTAGTCTGGAAGTCCGTCATTTTTTAAGTGAGAAGCATGAAACTTTATTTATGTGTTACTGATTTAAAAAGAGTAGAGACGTATTTAAGCGTTTCTGGATATTCTACCCCTAAGGGGGTGAAATGGGGGTTGAAAATTTGTATGGAAGTTCGTCATTTTTTAAGTTAGAAGCATGAAACTTTATTCATGTACTACTGATTAAGAAAAGTAGATACGTATTTAAGCGTTTCTGGATATTCTATCCCTAAGAGGGTGAACTAGGGGTTGAAAGTTTGTACAGAAGTTCGTTATTTTTGAAGTAGCAAACATGAAATTTTATTTTTGGGCTACTGATTAAAAGTGAGTGGATACGTATTTAAGCGTTTCTGGATATTTTACCCCTAAGGGGGTGAAATAGGGGCTGCAAGTTTGTATGGAAGTTCGCCATTTTTGAAGTTACAAACATGAATCTTTGTTTTGGGCTACAGATTAAAAATGAGTAGATACGTATGTAAGCGTTTCTGGATATTCTACCCCTAATGGGTGAAATAGGGGTTGAAAGTTTGTATGGAAGTTCGTCATTTTTTAAGTTAGAACCATGAAAGTTTCACTGTTCTAACTTAAAAAATGACGAACTTATTCATGTACTACTTATTAAAAAAGAGTAAAGACGTATTTCAGCGTTTCTGGATACTCTACCCCTAAAGGGTTGAAATAGGGGTTGAAAGTTTGTATGGAAGTCCGTTATTTTTTAAATTAGTACCAAATAACTTTAATTTTGGGCTATTGATTAAAAATGACTAGACATCTATTTAGAGTATCTGCACATTTTACCCCTAAGGGGATGAAATAGGGTTTGAATTTTTTTATGGAAATACGTCATATTTAAGAATACATAGAAATAATAAAGGTGAAACTTTACTTTTAGGGTGCTAATTAAAATGAGTAAACACATATTGCAGCGTTTCTGAATATTCTATCCCTAAGGGGTGAAATAGGGGTTAACATTGCGTACATAGGTTAGTCTGGCATTCCGTCATTTTTCGGAATAGATGAATACTTATATCAGCATTTATGCGAATTCTGTTCTTAAAGGGGATGAAATATGGGTCGAATGTTTGTATGAAAGTTCTTTTAAATGGGCTATTGATCAAAAATAATTAAATACGTTCAAAAACATGAATAAAGTACTGATACATACTTTTACACAGTTTTAATTAAATACATATAATCAACTTCCACGAGAGCAAAGCCGCGGGCAACAGCTAGTATGTATATATAAGAATTGCTCCTTTAAAAGGTTTCAAATATAATATTGGTATCTATAAATTTTTTTTTTTTTTTTTTGTAATTTCTCCATCTGCAAGCGGCTCCAAAGCCTTTATCAGATTTTTTCTCTCGTGGATTTTAGCGTTGACATGGCTGATTCTCCAGTAAGTATCATGGCCATATATTTAATTTTAATCTTTATATTTTAAACTCTTTGATCTAAATTCAATATTTGCCATCTTTTTAGGCGAGCATTTTGTTCATCTGAATTTATTAGGTCTTGTGCCAATTTATTTTTGTGGTGCAGGAGTCTTTCTTTATATTTTTGGCAGTATTTGACAATTTCTTCCTTCACAGTGGGCATTTCAAGGTATTCATGTATTTCAGCATTTCGAGCATACCATGGAGCATTGCATATCATTCGTAGAGTCTTGTTCTGAAACCTTTGTAGGATCTCAAGGTTGGAATTACTAGCCGAGCCCCAAAGTTCGAGGCCATAGGTCCAGATGGGCTTTATTATACATTTATATATGAGCAGTTTATTAGTCATAGAAAGTGTGGATTGACGTCCTATTAGCCAGTATAGATTGTGATATTGCATGTTTGCTTCTTGTTTTTTTGCTTTAATATGATCCGCCCATGTCAATCTCCTATCCAAGTGGAAGCCCAAATACTTGACACTTGTTTTGTTTGGCAGCTCTTGGCTTCCCATGGTAACAGATTTGCAGTTTCCCTTGCGCAATGTGAATGTTACATGTACGGACTTAGTGACACTCGATTTGATTCTCCATCTCTGCAGCCATTCATTAACATTGTTCAGTTGAATTTGTAACTTGGCTGATGCTTTGTTGGGATCTTTATCACTAGCGAGACAGGCCGTATCATCTGCATAGGTGGCTGTCAGTACTTGCTCTGACACTGGTAAATCTGATGTGTAAATGGAGTATAATATTGGGCCAAGTACTGAACCTTGTGGCACAGATGCCTGAACATCGTGAATATTCGAAAGTTCCTCATCGAATTTTACCATGAATTTGCGATTTTGGAGGTAAGACCTCAGTACCATGTAGAATGAGTTTGGGAGAATAACCTTCAGTTTGTATAAGAGTCCCTTGTGCCAAACTTTATCGAATGCCTGGGCAATTTCAAGGAAGACTGCAGAGCAATACTCCTTTTTCTCAAAGGATTGTCTTATAGCATTCACTACCCGATGAGCTTGCTCTACAGTGGAATGCTGTGTTCTAAATCCGAACTGGTGGTCTGGGATTATATTTTCACTATCCAAGATTGGCTTGAGTCTAGCTAGAAGTATTTTTTCAAAAACTTTGGAGATCGTTGGTAGCAAGCTAATTGGCCTATAGGAGTTTAGCTCCGTTGGTGGTTTACCCGGTTTTGGCATCATACGTACTGTTGATATCTTCCACAGTTTTGGATAGTACTGGACTCTATTGATAGCATTAAAAAGCATAGTTAAGAATACCAGATCTTTTCTGGGTAAATGCTTCAGTACTTCCCCAGTGATAAGATCGAATCCAGGAGCCTTTTTGTTCTGCAGACTTCTTATTGTTCGGCCTACCTCCCTTGGCGTAACCAATTTTAAAGGCAAAGACATCTGTTGGTCGCTGTTTATCACGCAGTTAATGTGATCCTCAAATTCATCGTCATTGACTTCATTTGGGGTGAATACATCTCTGAGATAACTGGCAAATAGTTCAGCTTTTTCACATGGTTTTTTGACCCATGCTCCCGAAGGTTTTCTTAATGGCGGAACAATTGTTTGCGGCCGTTTAAGTTCTTTTGTCATTTTCCAGAGAGAGTAATTGCTATTTCGAGTTGCTGACAACGTAGATAGTTTTTGGTACATTGAGTTATTTTTTTGTTCTTGTATAATTTCTTTGAGTTCTCGTGCTGCTGTGTTCCATGCTGATCTATCCCCTGTTAATCTACTTAGCTGCCATCGACGCCTTAACTTCCTTTTCTCCTCCAGTTTTTCCCGTATTCGAAGTGGTGTATTAGTCTTCTTACTCACCCGGTTATTATAGGGAGTGGCACGCCATGCAGAGTCCGTATTATGCGTGTATAGATTCGTTTGTTGTGTTCTATAAATGACGGAGGTACTGAAGGTACAGATTACGGGAGTATGGTCTGATGATGTATCTAAACACGAGTCAACAAATAAATCTATACAAATAAATAAAATTGGAGTGTCTGTTTGTAATATTGAACTAACCGCTTTTTACTAAAAGCATATGTATGTATACACGGTACACATGCCAAAAATGTAGTTAAAAATTTTTTTGTCTGTCTGTCCGTCTGTCCGTCCGTCTGTCTGTCTGTCTGTTTGTTCCGGGTAATCTCTGGAACGGTTGAACCGATTTTGACGGGATTTCCACTGGCAGGTAGCTGATGAGCCAGGGAGTAACTTAGGCTACTTTTTTAAGACTAACTTTGCCCCGCAGCGTTACTCGCTGTACAACAATAACCGCGGGTAACACCGCGGGGTTCAGCTAGTATAAACATAAGATTGATATAACTTATAGAGTAGACGGGGTAACCGTTGGGGACAGACGGGTTCTTGAGTGGAGACCGCGTCTCGGCAAACGTAGTGTAGGACGTCCACAGGCCAGGTGGAGTGATGATCTGCGCAAGATGGCTGGCAGGAGCTGGATGCGACAAGCCGAGGATCGAACCAAGTGGCGCGAAATTGGAGAGGCCTATGTCCAGCAGGGGACTGCGATAGGCTGATGATGATGATGATGATAGATATTTATGACAAATTTAATTGACTTTATGTTACGATTCCATGATTGTCTAAATTTATGTGTAACTAGCTGAACCCCGCGATATTACCCGCGCTTATTGTCGTACCGCGAGTAACGCCGGGCTACAAAGTTAGTCTAAAAAATGTAGCCTAAGTTACTCCCTGGATCATCAGCTACCTGCTAGTGAAAGTCCCGTCAAAATCCGTCCAGCCATTCCAGAGATTACCCGGAACAAACAGACAGACAGACAGACAGACCGACAGACAGACAGACAGACAAAATTTTTTTTAACTACACTTTTGGTATATGTACAGTGTATACATACGTATGCATTTAGTAAAAAGCGGTTATTTTAATATTACAAACAGACACTCCAATTTTATTTATTTGTATAGACTAGCTGAACCCCGCGATATTACCCGCGCTTATTGTCGTACCGCGAGTAACGCCGGGCTACAAAGTTAGTCTAAAAAATGTAGCCTAAGTTACTCCCTGGATCATCAGCTACCTGCTAGTGAAAGTCCCGTCAAAATCCGTCCAGCCATTCCAGAGATTACCCGGAACAAACAGACAGACAGACAGACAGACAGACAGACAGACAGACAAAAATTTTTTTAACTACACTTTTGCTATATGTACAGTGTATACATACATATGCATTTAGTAAAAAGCGGTTATTTTAATATTACAAACAGACACTCCAATTTTATTTATTTGTATAGATGAATACAAACTTGAGCTAATAAAAAAAAAAAGATTTAAAAAGTCGGGCATAGCTAATTAATAGAGCCTGAAAAAATGTATAACGAGAACCACAACAGAATAAGCCCAATGACTCCTATTTCAGGTATTATTTGCGAAACACTTGTCTCGGTGACTAAGTGAAGACTGTTATGGTTTCTTGTGATAAGAAAATACAGTTAGCTGAAGGTGACAGAAATATATTAGGGTTCCCTCCCACGACTTATAACCGTAACTTATTTTACGTATATGTCCTACGGCAATTTGTACCTTTGTGGTATTTTGTCTTCATTTACTCTGGGATAAAAATTGTTTTATATTTATAAGTATAAACTCTCTGTTCTGTGTTCTCAAGTATAAAATCATACTGACCCATGGAAATATTCTACGTCTTATATTTTGATTGATATTTCACTTAGCAAAGCTCTTTTTCACTGGAATTAACGACTGTATGAGCTATGAACATACTGTAATACCTGGCATATGATGCGTTAAAGATGAGAAAAAGGTGTGTTTGAATGTGTACTGTGTTATTAGGTATACTCTAGCTAATAAAACTTTTGCAGCAGTGTTATTAATTAGACTTAAGCTAATAACATTAGCTGCTAGAGTCTAAATGAGTTGGAAATATAAAATAACTTTCTCCTTTACAAAGCACGAGACTGCACGAGATATAAGTTGTCCAGGAAATTGTGTAGGTCCTGTAAGCCTTTTAATTATATTAATGCACAATTGTGACACTTCATATTCGTAGAATATCATCACATGGATAAATTAAAAACTCAAAATTAGCAATAAAAAAAACGACACTTCCAGCACATCATAATATATTATTTCTCTGCAAAACCATAACATGGCCAAAATATGTGCGTATAGTCGTGCCAAGCGAGAGAGCTCTAACATTTCAAATTACGTATTAACTGTCGTAATAAGCTTACAAAATGAGTAGTTCATAATAAGCTTGTGCATATGCAAAGGTCGACAAAACACTGCATTTGGCCGAGTAATGGGTTCATTATGGTTGAGTACATTCTCGAATTATTTCTCCGCTCAACTGTTACTCTCGGAAATTTTAGCTTTCATTAAAGAAGTTAACTATATGTTAACTATATACTATATAATTATACTATTACATGCGGTTTTCTAAAGAGTTCTTCACTGTCAATAGGGGAATATTCCTATTTGGGAATGCCTGTCAATAGATAAGTAGTTTAAATTTTCAGATTCTATAACGCTTGATTTTATGCAGTTGGTATTCCGGAGCATTCAAATAAAAATATTAATATTCAAAACACATCCTTTATGTTTAACTGATTATCAAACAGTTAATAATGATTTAGTTGTCTTTTTGTGTGTGTGTATGAACCCAAAGTGACTCTAAGTTGCCTGATGGAAAGCATTGCAACTTTGAATAGAGGACGTTCATGTACTTCTCACTGATAAAATTTAAAAATCGGCTAAGTGCGAGTCGGACTCGTACACGAACGGTTCCATATCAATATCAAGAGCAAAAAATCACGTTTTTTGTGTGTGATTCTTAAATATTTGTTTTATTTTAATTATTTATTTTTAAAGTGATTATAAAATTATAAATCCAAATCATCTTTCATCATATTTGAAGCGTCATCATTCTACCTTTTACTGTTATCCATTTCGAACATTAACGAGCAAAAAAATCACGTTTGTTGTATTGGAGCTCCCTTAAATATTTATTTTATTCTGTTTTTTAGTATTTGTAGTTATAGCGGCAAAATAAATACATCATCTCTGAAAATTTCATCTGTCTAACTGTCACGGTTCATGATATTCAGCCTGGCCACAGACAGACGAAGAGCGAAGTCTTAGTAATAGGGTCCTGTTTTACCCTTTGGGTAGGAAACCCTAAAAACTGTAGATTAAATGGAGGAAACTTTATTTTTCTTTTAACTTGTTACAAGTTCGATTCTAACTTAACTCTTAATTAAACGACTTTGTCAGTGTAATCATAAGAAATCTAGTTTTTGTTCTTTGAGTATCTTATTCCCTAATGAGGTGACAGTAAGCTAAAGTGAGATTTATTTAATTGAATTAAGGTTTAATATCAAATTGAATAGTCAAACTTCTTAAGTATCGTTTTCAATTTGATTAAATGAAATGGATTAGTAAAGAAAGGAAGCGGTGGTTCATTTCATATAAGATTAAGTAAATATACGGTTGAGGAGATAACAATCATGTTATGTTCTTGATAATTTTACGTTCCTATGGGCAAATAATTGTTTACTAGGCAGACTATTTAGGTCATCGCGGTAAATACAGGTATATTGATACAAAAATACTAATTATAACTAAATATCTATAACATAAACATTTATGCTGTGGGAGAGCCACGCTTCGGCATGAATAGGCCGGCTCGACGGAGTGATACCACGGCCTCACAGAAAACCGGTGTGAAATAGCGCTCGCGTTGTGTTTCACCGAGTGAGTGAGGATACCGGAGGCCCATCCCCCTTCCCCACGTTCCCTATCCCCCAAAGGTCGGCAACACACTTGTGACGCCTCTGGTGTTGCGGATGTGTCCATAAGCGTCTGCTACGGCGGTGATACATCTGCTCGTTTGCATATTATTCCACAAAAAAAAAATCAAATAGAACACATACATTGACATTTATTCTATTATAAATAATTCTTCTGTGCATTTTTGCTTTCAATGAACTTCGAAACTATCTAACTGACTTTTGAGTATTTTTTTATTGAGTGTTTTGCTGGCGTGCCTATGATAGGATAGATAACATCACACTTAGACCAATAGGAACCAAGCAGAGACGCAGACGAAATAGCGTGGGTCAGAAAATAAATAATATAAAACCACTAGCAAACCCGGCGAACTCCGTTTCGCCACCAAGATGGCTTCGTTTTATGTAACATTTCGTTTGGTGATTAAAAGATGAAGAAATTTTTTTGTTTGTTTTATATTTGAAAAGGAAAAAATTTATTTCATTTCACAACAGTAATGAATTCATTTTGATTACAAAAATTAAGTGTTATTTAGTTGAAGTACTCTAAGTAAATGAAAGTGAATACAAAGTAAATACTGAATCGAAGCGTTATACGTGTCCGCAAATTATCCGTTTCATTGAAGTGCTCTTTGGTAAACCACATTTTTTGTTTTTTGGTCTGACGTTAACACAATCAAAGCGGATGGTTTCGCAACTCGTGAATACGCAACGTATAACTGCCCATGTGAAAAACAATGATTTTCTGAATTTATCCCGCAAACACTAAGCGATTGGCCTTGCGACTTGTTAATTGTCATTGCGAACGCAAGGCGAACTGGAAATTGCAATCGTTTGAAGTCAAACGAAAGATCAGTCGGAATCATTGGTAATCGAGGAATACATACATTTTCACCTGCGTACTTTCCGTTAATAATAGTTGCCTCAATCAAATTCGGCATAAGTCTTTTTACCGAAAGTCGAGTACCGTTGGAAAGTCGCGGATTCAAATTACGCAATATCATAATAACTGAACCAACTTTGAGTTGCAAGTTATATGGTGGAATTCCTGGTAATCCCAGAGAGGTCAAAAACTCCGTTGGATAATTTACTACATCATCGGGATTTGTTATGGAATCAACGGATTTGTATGTCACCAAATCGCCAGCAATATTTGATTGAATGGTGAAATTCAGTGCGTGTACATCATAATTATTTGCGGAAAGAATTGCTCATTGACTTAACCAAGCATAATTCTGATAATTCTCACTAATGTTTGGGAAAACATTTTCAATAAGAGCAAATTGAGAGTCTAAAAATTGGTAAGTGTGTAAGTGGTTCACAGTTTTCAAATGCGCAAATGATTTTGGTGCACGTACATTTACCAACAGCAGTCACAAATAAAAACATTCATTTCTAGGATGAACAGTATACATGCGAGCTAGTGCATCAGTGGAAAACACCTGTGGCCAATCTGGAACTGGGGTTCCTTGTTTGCGACGTTGGAATTTATTTGTTGATTGATTCCAAGTGTAATACTTGGGCATTTCAATGTACATCAGCGTCGCTGCGAATGGATCTGCTTCACACATTGCAAAGAAGCTAGTCAATGTTGTCGATGGTGGTCTCTCAGCTCGTTGTGCCGCATTAGCCTCAGTGAAGTAAACTCTTTGGCTATTTTCCAAATGCACTGCTAAATGTAATTTTGCACGTACGTCATATCGTCTTGAGCGTATTCGTGCATGTGGCGTGGGCTTCCGACATAAGATGATGGGAGAATCGTCAGACGTCCAATATTCTGAACATCACCATCTGAATGAATAGCATCACGTAAGTGTATATAGTCTTCAGATCGTAGCTTTGCCTGATTGAATCGGATGAACGCTAAACGTTCGGTCTCGACTTTGACATACATGTCAACAGCGAATTGCTGGAATAGCTGACGGCACTTCAGAATGACATTCTCCTCATGTGTACGAATCATCATACGATACGCATAGTAATTCATTGCGCTTAGATTTTTATTCGTTGATACGCCTGAAAATGCAAAATTAAATGAATTGTTAATGGAAACCAATAATAGCAATAAATAGTGTGTGAATATTGTACCTGTAATTGGATCGACCATCTTCAACGTGACGTCGCATCCGTCTTGCCCTTGCCAATAAATGATTGGATATTGTAACGCATCGTACAAACGATGTGTCTCGTTTACACGATGCATGATATTGCTTCTTCGCTGAACGACAATGTCTCGCGATTTAGTTGGATTGCCAACAATAATTGCAGCAATATCATTAACGGTGGGTGCATTGAATCTTCGCACATGTTCACTTGTTGGGGTACAATCCACTCTTATGACAAATTTGTGCGTATCCGATGGCATTCGTTCCAATGCTGTTTTGAACATATTAACCACAGCATTATTAGCGTGAAAAAATGCTTGCAACTGTTCAATAATTCGTCTCTTTAACTGTTTTGTTCCCTGTATATTGCACCGCACATTCAGCTGATCCACCATCGACAAAATGAAATATATTTGCAGAAATTGATGCGGTTCATCTGGTGTTGGCACCATTGAACCATGCAAATGATATATTTGTCCTTGAATCTGTAATTGCAAACAATCATTTGTTTAAGAATACGGTGTAACTTCTGATCGTGTGATGGTGTAGTGTGTGGTGTATATGTAGTTGTTATGTGTTGCAATTCATTGTGTTGGTGTGAGTGATTGGTTATGTGTGTTGTATCTTTTACCTTGCAAGTCGGCATGAAGCCGCCTTCTCGAATGATGAGCTCCAAAGGAAGTCATGCGAAAGCAGTTATTGTATTCAAGGATGTGTTGAAGAAAATGGCTGGAATCGGGATCACTTCCATCGAACAATGGTTTCAGTGGCTGTGGTGGTGTAAATAATGGATCCAGTTTGACTTTTCCACTTGCACAGCAATTAACGCATTGCAATATCGGCATATAGTCGTCATTGGTCCAATATGAAAATTTTCATCATCACTGTAGTTCGCAGTGGGATCACATTGGAATGCCAAGCGATTGTATGATGCCAATGATCTTCGTGTGCTCACGCGTTGTCTCAATCGGACATTTTCTCTTATTATATTTTGTCTTTCCTCGCTTAAGTTCTGTGAATACACTTGTTGCTGGCTTGCATGTCTTGTGCGGCGGCCAATGTCGCACGTCGTCCTCTAGGCATTTTGGACTATGGACAGAGTGGTCAATTCAACCTCAAATGCACGATCCACATAATTTACACATTTCAACTTACCACCTTAAAGACAAATGCCTGCTGTTAAAATTGAATAAAAATTTGCACAATACACGTGATTGATTTGATGGTTTCCAGTTGAAATGTTAGGAAACGAATAACTTATTTTTGTTACTTTTTTTCACAATTTCACAGTGAACACAATACTGGTTTGTCAAATGAAATTAACTGAGCAGAGAACAATGAGTAGCTGTCACACAATGTATCACTTCTACTATCAAATATTGGTTTGTAGTACATGCTATGTATCAGAGATGGCGCTGTATGTGAAATTGTTTTTCCAGCTTTTCTGTTGAAATTTTCCTGAATTTTCTTTGCTATAAACCTCACGGAGCCCGAAACCTTTCCAACGAATGCAAAACCGTGGAAATCGGTTCGTGCGTTCTGGAGTTATAGCGTCAGGAAGGAAAACCCGACTTATTTTTATATAGTAGATTTACTGCATACCCATCCACCGAACACAACTTTTTTAATTTAAAAGTAAAAGGAGCTGAGTAAAATGATTAAAAACTGTCTAAGTAATGAAGCGGTTACAGTGTCTTTGAAACAGTTAAGCTTCTAGAAAGTCATTGTCTAAGCTATATTTATATGCAAATACTAGCTGTCCCGGCAAACGTCGTTTTGCCATAACTACTAATAAATTAAAAATTAATTAAAAAAACATTGTCCAGCGGACAAAATTGTGAATCTAAACCATTCCCAGATCCCCTTGAACACACACAAAAAATTTCATCAAAATCGCTCCAGTCGTTTGAGAGTAGTTCAGTGACATACACACTCACAGAAGAATTATATATATATAAAGATATACTGTGTCGGCATCGATTTCTCTTTCCATTTCTACTCTCTCTCTCTTTGCACCATATTTATTTCTGAATAACCCATACTTTGTCAAGTTCTTATATCATAGGAATGAATTTAAAATTTAAAAATATAGAGAAAATAACATATCTAGAAATATAGAAGTTGAGAATTCCACGGCGCATGCAATTAAAAATGTATGCGTCATTGATATCATCTACGTGAGAAATGTGCTCTTCTCTCTACTTTATTTTCGTACTCACAGAATTAATACTATGGACGCATAAAAGTCAACAAGCGATATTTATTCTTAAAAAAAGTCACAGGTTTAATCTATACTACTCGTAGTATGTAAAGCTGAAGAGTTTGTTTGTTTGGACGCTGAACGTTGAATAGAGGACTACATCAGGATGATGATGATAATAAGGGTCTCTGTGCATTAATAAAGTGTTTAATCTTATGTTCAATCATAGTGTACAGTCATCTGTAATAACTATAAAAAAAAAGTGGCCAAGTTCGAGTCGGACTCGCCTATGAAAGGTTCCACAGCAGCAAGTAACATAATATAATCTTTATTTAATTTTTAACCGACTTCAAAAAAAGGAGGAGGTTTTTCAATTCGACCGTATATAAGTTTTTTTTTTTGCGAGTTCGCGGATAATTTCGTCGTTTTTTTAATGGAAAGGAGACATCCCAACGTTGGTACTATGATAAGGACACTAAGATCTGATAATGGTATCCAAGAGAAATCGAGTCAAATCTTGAAGTCGATTTTATTTTGGTTATTTTTTTTTATATCTGTGTTGTCTCAGCTATTACTCTCGATCTTGCACGCGTGTGTGGTTGGAGTAATAACTATGGAATTGTTGTTAATCCCTCTAAGACGCAACTTATTGTTGTGGGCAGTTCTAGATTGGTATCAAGAATAGATTGGACACAACTTCCGAACATAACTTTTAACGGTACTCCATTACCTACGAGTTCCTGTGTAAAAAATTTAGGGATCTATATTGATAAAACTTTAACTTGGGGACCCCAACTGCGTGAGGTTAGTCGAAAACTGTTTGCGTCAGCGGGATCCTTACGTAGACTGCGCAATTTTCTCCCAACGACAACAAAAACTGCACTTGCACAATCCCTTCTTCTTCCTATACTCGATTATGCTGATGTCAGCTATCTCGATATCACGGAGGAGCAACTTGACAAACTTGAGCGCCTTCAAAACTTTTGCATTAGATTCCTATTTGGACTACGCAAATATGATCATGTATCTGAGTTTCGCAACCAGCTCAAGTGGCTCCCAATTCGCCTTCGACGGAATGCTCACATTCTTTCCATACTTTATGGTATTCTATTTCATCCGTGCACTCCACCTTATTTAAAGGAACGCTTTGTTTTCCTCAGTGACACACATTCAAGATCCCTGAGGTCATCCGAATCTCTGGAACTAGCAGTAACGACTCATTGCACCAGGTTCTTCGATAAGTCGTTTACTGTACAAGCTGTCCGACTATGGAATGCTTTGCCATTGGCTATAAAGCGAGCCAAATCCTTGCCTATTTTTAAAAAAATAGTAAAAGAACACTATTTATCATCTTAATTTATAGTGCTTAAAAATGTTTTATGATATTATTTATGTTATGCATTACTTCCTATTTAATTATTTGTTTGTATTTATGTGAATTTAAGTCTCATTTCTTCGAACACCAAAGCTACCCATGAATCTGTATTGATACATTCTATTTGTCCATCCAAAGGTTGCCTGTAAGAAATTGCTTTTTAGCGATAAGGCCGCCATTTGTACATGGTTGTAAAATTAATATACTCCTAAATGTAAACTGTTTATTTGGTGTACAATAAAGTTTATTCTATTCTATTCTTGATTGACTGAAAGGTAAATTGAAAAAAATACGATTTATGACGTATTAAAAAAAACTACGTAATAGATTTCGTTCAAACCAACTTTCGGTTGAAGTTTGCATGGTAATGTACATCACATATGTTTTTAGTTTCTCATTCTCTCATTTTAGAAGTTACAGGGGAGGGGGAACACTTTGGAAGTGTCTCTCGCTCAAAGTATTCAGTTTAGAAAAAAAAGTATTAGAAACCTCAATTACATTTTTAAAGACCTATACATAGACGACACATACTGGTTCGATGAAAAAAAAAATTGAGTTTCACTTCAAAGTATGGGGACCCCCAGAATTTATTGTTCTTTTGCTATTTTTGTGTGAAAATCTTAATGCGGTTTACAGAATACGTCTACTTACCAAGTACTCTAGCTTAGAATAATGTCGCTTATGTATTTTATGTTTATGTGGATAAGATATTTTTTTCATAAATGTATTTGTCAATGACTTCCTTCATACTTTATCTATACCATAAAGTTACATGAAGGTAATTTCGTTCTAATCTAAAATATTAAACGTTCTTCCCATTGAAATGCTCTCGTTTATTTAGTAACATTCGTCCCACGCATGACCAAAAACAAACACTTGATCGTCTGTTTGAGGTAAATTTCACAGACCAACTGAACAGCGATCTGCATGTAAATGGAACAAATTTAGACATGTAACACTGTGATTCGGGACCAAAAACTGACCCCCACTGGGAAAAGTTCCATGTACGACAGAATAAGTTGTTTACATACATCCTCGTATTTATAACTATAATTGTTACTATCAAAAATCGTGAAGCTATGAGATTTGAATTTGGTTCTGCCATCGCGATTGTTTTTCAATACAATGAAGCGATGTAGTTATTAATAATACAACAGCTTTTGGCCACGGCTCCGGGCGCATGTATGTCAGTTATTACGGTAAAAAGTAGACTATGCCCTTCTTCATGAATCAAAGTATCTCCATGCCATTCAATGAAATCGATGCAGCGGTTTAGCGTAACAGTCAAACATCTAAAAATGTATTTGTATGGAGAGTGTATGGCAAAAAATATTATATTTTGAAAAAAAAGGTCTAATTCAGGCATCGAGATGTTAACATACCTACCACTTACGGCCTTATTCACAAACGTCATTAAAGCTGCTGCTTTAATGACGTTTGTGAATAAGGCCGTTTGTGTTATTTTTAATTTTAAAGCCCTAAGTTTGAGGTTGAAAATAAAGTTAAATAAAATTCATAAACAAAAGTAAAAAAACCGTTAATGTTTTCAACTAACCTTACAGACTAAGTAAATATGAGACCTATGTCTATTTATAAACTCGTGTATATTTATGAGGGTAGGTATGTCAAAAACCATTTCGCACAGTTTGGGCCTAATTCGTGCGGTACCTTGATGGTTATAACCTCAGACTAAGGTTATAATATAAGTGTAACCAATTCTATGAAATAATATTGTAATATGTCACCATATTACGAAGCCATTACAATATTACCACAAGTATACGACCTTTTAGGTAATCGAATAACATAGGCCTTTCAATAACTGCTACTAACATACGAAAAATAAGTTCTGAGCGGGGCTTTCAATGAAATTTACTATCTACAACATAAAATATAACATCAAGTTTCTCTGAAATACATTTGGCCTTATTATCAAAATTATAAATCATCTTTATCTCGCGTTTTGTCGATTTCCTCCATCTATTGTTTGTGAACAGTGAGGCTTTGTCGACTATGAAATGGTTGTGATTTCCTCAAAAACATCAACTTCAAAGGAAACAGGACTTTTTACCAGTACGCACAGAATACTTAATTGCGTGAAAATAGTTCAAATGCTTATGGCTTTTGAGACGTTTTTGCGTCGATTACTGAGATGTAATAAAAACATTTTCTGATATCTGTCAATATTTTCATTACCATAAGTGTTTCCGTTTTAAGTTGATAAAATTACCGTAATAATTGATGGAGTAATATTTAGGATTTCATTTAAATCTAAGTGTACCAAACCCATAATCATGATATTAACAAGTTAAAATTTCTAATAGGAACTTTACAAGGTGTTGGCTATAAAACCTACCAATAAAATGAAAATACTTTCCGTGGAGGTCGCATACATTTGGAGACGAAATAAAATCACAAAATATATAAGCTACGGGTAAGTTAAGCATACTGGCATTCTGACAACTATATAGAGAGCTTACTAGAGACTAAAATAAAGTTTATGCTTTTGAAAATAGACCTTTTACCATTAAACTGGGCTAAAAGCTATTTCGAGCCAGACTGTTACTTTCGTGTTGAGTGAAAAGTTTCGGTTTATCATAAATTTGGGACCCTAATAATAACTAAAAACGTATAAAAACACTATACATATAATGATACGTTGTATTATATTTGTGGGGCTACTACTACCTACCAACTTTGACTACAGAGCCACCATTGCTTTCAATAAAAATACTAATAAAGTAATCGAGTGTAGAATGTAAATATTTTATTATTCTAGTTTATTATTCTAACACTTTTTATACTATAATATTACTAATTTAGAAACTAATTGTTCTGTAACCTTTTTATGCCTAAAATAATGAACTGACTTTAATGAAATTTGGTAAAGGGATACCTTAAGAAGGTCATAGGCATATGTATATACTCTTCTGATATAATACAACAAATATTAGAGTACTTAATATTATCATACCACAAGTAACTCTCAAACATAGTATACAATATTGCTCTTTAGGGATTCTTATCTCCTAGAGCTACAGATGTACTAGTTAAGTCATAAACATAACACGATTATGATATTTTAAGAGGGGTTTTACAGCTCTCCTTTATGGGGATGTAATAAAATGAAAAGCATTACTAGTGAAAAAGTTGCAATCTTGTCGACACATGACACTGTAACGTTGAAAATCTTAGATATCAAGCAATTTCTTTGGCAAAATCCATTAGTGTTATGACATAGTGTTGTGTCCTTCGTGCTGCTAGATGGGCTATGTTATTCAAAATAACATCACGCAAATTCTTGTGATAGTAATAACATCACACTGTATTAATTACTGTGTGGTTAAAAAGATTCTTTTCAAAAATGTTTCTGAATATGATATGCATACCCTTGTTTTTTTATCGTCTACATTTTCAACTTTTATGCAATAAACATAACAGAAAGTATATGTAATATTACTATATAATTTTATCCATTACATGGTTATACATTGGTTGATAATATAATTTATTATTTTAAATAAATGCACCCAACTCATCTATTCTCTGCAACACACAGATTGATTGAGTTGATTGGTAGAGAATGCCTGAGGCATTTAATTCGCTAGCCCATTACTTAAGCACAAATATAAATAAGTGAAAAAATCGGTTAATATAATATACTAAAAAATAAAAGGTTTTAACAAAATGTGTTTAATACAATACTATTTTATATCACAGCACTTCTAGTATAGTATTACATCAAGTATCCATATGGCACAATTTGTCGCCCCATGGACACATTAAAAGGAATATCATTTCACTAATGGACCGTTGTTTATATATGTAGGTGTGGAAAAACCGGCGTATAAACATCTCTGGGGCGCTAGTTTAATATACAAACGTGTTGATGCGTGAAATATAATCATTATCATACATTTATGCGGAGGTTTTCGTTTGTTCGGAAAATTGGCGTGTTATTATCTATTCAAGTGTCTGACGTTAGATTTTTTTTTCTTTTAATTAAACCAAAAAAATTTTGAGTAATTACAATTTCGTAAATGAACAGTAGAAGTAGATTCATGACCACGTGTATTGTAGACGTTTACCCTATCACACAACATTAGAGAATATGTGTATGTGTGTGTGTATGTTACATTACATTTAATTTTAAGGTTTCCCCTAAAGTACCAACCATCCCGATATTGGGCAGCCCGCGTCTATCCGCTGTCAGCTATTTTCTTCATGCCGCCAGTCCATCGTGCCACAGGGCGTTCTACGTACATTTAAATAAATTCTTTATTTCTAGTGAGTCTAGGCCAATAGCAGCGAACAATTCACAATTATCGGATAGGTATAAAAAAACATCCTTTTCATGTTTTCGTTTTGTATTGCATTGTTCTAATATTGTGGGTAGGTATTGCAGAAAGTTACTAATCCAAATGCAAATTCATGAGTATGGCGAAATTATACACATACAAATAGGCATATAGGTTTACCTTGTAAATCTAAAATTCCGTACACTCATCAGATACAAAATATGCTCATAGATACCTATTTGTTATTTATGTATTAGTCCTTTTTATACGTATTTTTTTTTGTTAGTATCTAACATTCATTATTAACAGACACTTTTAATGGACACTGCCAGATGCTTTCAAGCTCCTAAAATATTAGAGATGTTCATAAAAGTAACCCCACATTTTATGTAAGCTTGTTATATGTGGTACTATTTTTAGACCTTTTGTAGCTTTCAGGTCTATTATTTCGTCTCACATCACACATACGCACACTTCACATACGTATATGTACTGAAAGGGACAGACATAGACATGTTTAAGTCCACATTTTGCCGACCATAATTTTAGTCCTAGTTGTGTTTATTAATTAAGGCAAGCCTATTCCTGACGACCAAGTACTTTGTGAATCAGATGATAAAGTTAGAAATGTAGAAAAAGTAAAAAGATAAATGACATAGAGATGTTTCTTATTTGGTGAATTTTGGGATTGTAAGCAATAAAAGCAATAATTCGAGTAGGCTCGCATAACTGTAAATCAGACTGGCTTTTGCTCAGGAACCTGAGTGTATTGCAGTGTATTTTAAAATATAATTGACTAGCTTTAATTGACGTATGATGTCGTATATAATGGTAATCGATTTTGGGTTATTATATTGGCTATAAATCTATATCTATACTAATTTATAAAGCTGAAGAGTTTGTTTGTTTGTTTGTTTGTTTGAACACGCTAATCTCAGGAACCACTGGTCCGATTTGAAAAATTCTTTCGGTCTTGGATAGTCCATTTATCGAGGAAAGCTATAAGTATATATCATCACGCTACTACTAATAGGAGCGGAGCAACAATCAAGAATGATTAAAAAACGGGGGAAATTTTCACGCTACGGGCAATATAAGGCGCAAACGAAGTTGCGTGGGTCAGCTAGTACCATATAAATAAGTTAGTTTCTGGTATAGAACTATAAAATCACAGAATTGTTGGTTCAATTTATGATACAAAAAAGATCGATATCGATTCTATTAATAACAAACAAAATATGCAGTCTTAACAGACACGCGCTGTTTGTGTCTTCCGTATAATGTCAAAGAAAATATTTTGCTATAATTCAAATTCAAAACCATTTATTCAATCAAGACACCAAGTGGCATTTATGAACATTAAATTGAAACTAAACACAAAACACAAACTGGCGCCACACCATGTGCAGTTAAGAAATACTATGTAATTTTTTTTTTATTTAAACGGTTTTATTCAAAACTAGTTGAACCCCGCGGTGTTATCCGCAGTTATTGTTGTACCGCGAATAACGGACAAAGTTAGTCTAAAAAAGTAGCCTAAGTTTCTCCCTGGATCATCAGCTACCTGCCAGTGAAATTCCGTCAAAATCCGTCCAGCCTTTCCAGAGATTACCCGGAACAAACAGATAGACAACAATTTTTTAACTACATTTTTGGTATATGTATCGTGTATACATACATATGCATTAATTAAAAAGCTGTTATTTTAATATTACAAACAGACACTCCAATTTTATTTATTTGTATAGATAATGTACTAGAAGCTAAACAATAATTTGGTAAAAAATATTCGGTATGAAATCGTTGGGCCCGTTTTCATCCAGTCATATCAGTTTACCCTACGACTGACGATTTTATACCAAATAATTTTTTCGCCTTTAGTACATTATTTTCAATAAAACCGTTTATTTTTTTTATTTTTACGTATTTTATTTTTTATTAGCATACACCTTAAACACGTGAATGAATGAAAATTGTGAAAAATTACAAGGCTGTCTCCAAAACTTTTTTGTACCTACTTGAGTCATTCGTTTTAAATTTTTTGGAACGTAAACTAGAAAATTCTCACAAAAATTCAAAGAAATGTAAAAATAATGATGTAGAGCGGACTGCACGAACTGTCGACTGACGAAGATCCAGTCTCAGAACAACAACATTGGCCTTATACATGATTTCCTTGTAACTAAAAATAAAAAAAAAAACATCTGTGTTGAATAACGAATAAATGATATATAATGTAGTATTTCGTGAAGGTACACAATATTATAAGTTTTTGTTATTTGATCTACATGTAAAACAATTTATGAGTTAGAGTAGTGTGATGTATCATATTAACAATACTGGACAATCAACTTTATATATTACAGGAGCATAGTTTTCACAATTTGTACATGACCTTTATTTATATCACACAGTCACCAAGTTCTGGCAAGCTGTTTTAATGTTTTTGTATAAACAGTTTTAATTGTTTTACCGCAAACGGTTGAGGATATGCCATATGGAAATAAGTCTTGTAATGATGATAAATTTTTATTGTTTCCTCACAATGAATAAAGTTGAAATATAAACTTTGTTTTTTTTTTTTATTTTTTACTGATTGAAATGGATATGGTTTACTTTTACAATGAAAATATTATTCACAAAAATTTAAAGATATGGAACATAGATAATAGGAGACGTCGGAGCGGGACCGGGAGAGGTTTGGAACTCTCCCGGCCCGCCAGTCCCGGGAATGGGCAAGGCACTACAGGTGACTGAGACGCCGTAGATCGCAGAACGATCTTCGTCCTCCATCAGCGCAAGAGGGTGACAGATGTTGCCATCTGTTACCCAAGCAGAAGCAGACCCCAGTGGTGGCGCGGATGTTGTGGAGCGTGCACACCCCGGGGGACAGTAACTTGAACATTGTGTTTACACAGAAGGGGGCTATCTAAAAAACGTAAGTGGCCCGAGGTACGTCGTGGTTCCAGGGTTTTTCTTTCTAGGGTGCGCCTGGTACTCAGGCTTCTAGTACCCGAGGTGGCGTGCGGTTTTAGTCGGTTCGAGTCCGACATGCCACCAGGATTTCGTATCTGAGGAGATTTTCACACGGAAAAAATGCCTGTTTGTTCCGGTTCATCTTAGGATCGTCTGGTCCGATTTTGATGAGACTTTTAGTGGCTGATAACTAATGACGTTAGAAGTAACTTGGACTACTATTTTTGAAACTAACTTCACTCCGCGTTTTTACAACTACAACACTGCGGGGCTCCGTTATATATTATTAAAATTATTAGCTTAATTCGAGTTTATTTTAGAAGTTGGAACAAAAACAGTAATGATCCTTATAACAAAAGCATTGAAATATTCAAAAAATGTAATCAGCAAGGCAGACCCTTATTGCAGCGGTTCCCGCTCTATCCGTTGAGATACTTCCCGTTAAGCACTCATGTCCGGCACTGGGCAGGAGAACCTTATCGCCTCTCTAGAGAGTCCTACGTAAAGGGCCTCACCGCCATGATCATTGCGAGCTTTAGCAGCTTATGTTAGATCGATATCTTACTTATGTAATAAATAATAAAATATGCAAAGGCAAAGGTTAGTGCCAAGGCTCAAGATTTATATTGAACAGAAAACATCATCATTTGGGAGCCCTATGCGGTGCATATAATGCTCTCATTACGTTCTACATGAGATTCCAGAGCATAAATATTTTATCCCTCAGATTATAGCCATTAAGCTGTCCCGGCGAACTGCGTAACGCCCTATTTACATATCTGTTTCAGCTTCCCATAAGCAGTGTACAGTAGACAAAAAGAAACTATCCCGTTATCTTTATTTTTTTTCTTGTATACAAACCATGTCCTAACAATAACTGAAGTTATGCTCATACATACATTTCGGCGATTCATTCCTATCTATACTCTATACAAATAAATAAAATTGGAGTGTCTGTTTGTAATATTAAAATAACAGCTTTTTAATCAGTGCATATGTATGTATACATGATACATATACCAAAAATGTAGTTAAAAAATTTTTTGTCTGTCTGTCTGTCTGTCTGTCTGTTTGTTCCGGGTAATCTCTGGAACGGCTGGACGGATTTTGACGGGACTTTCACTGGCAGATAGCTGATGATCCAGGGAGTAACTTAGGCTACTTTTTTTTTACTAGCTTTGTCCCGCGGCGTTACTCGCGGTACAACAATAACCGCGGGTAACACCGCGGGGTTCAGCTAGCATATAATATAAATAATATATAACTTCGTACCGCCATACAACATTACAAATCTGTCTTAGCTTCCCACAGGCAGTGTACAGTCGCGACAAAAAAATTGTCTTTATCTTTTTAATTTTTCTTGTATACAAACCTTGTTCTAACGTTAACGCACACATAAAAAAGAATAATTTAATTTGGTCCAGCTGATCGAGTACATACATTTCGGCGATTCACTTTTATACATATAGATTTACGGTAAAATTGCGGTATGCTATTTAATTTGTTCACTTTTTCAAATTGATTAAATTCAAAGTGCAAAATATCAATATGTAATCCTATAAATAGGTTTATTTAACTTCAGTATGGACACTGTAAAATGAAATGTTTATTGACATAATAATTTTACAAATAAACAGTATAGCTACTCAAGTATGGAGCCAGGAGATGGAAAGTGAAACCCTTACTCGTATTGACTAATCCAGGTTTGGATTAGTAGCACTACCCTAATGTTGTGTTTATTAATTGGACACAATATTTTTAGGATTAATATTTGACATATTCCTTAAGAGTGTAACATACATCTCATAAGAAAAAAAATTGCCAAGCTGTCTCCAAAAGTTTTTTGTACCTATTGGTTGTAATTTAATGGAACGTAAATCAAAAAAAATCTTGCAACAATTCAAATAAATGTAAACAGAATGATTTAGAATAAGATATACAATATCATGTTGTTTATATACAATCAAGTGGACTGCACGGAATGTCGACTGATGAACATTCAGTCTCAAAACAACAATTTGTATATCACATTCCCATGTGGGGATGGAACCCATAACACTAGGCGCTTTAGGAAGCGACGAGATAATAAATAAAAAAAAAAGGAAAAAGTCGTATTCACTACCTTACGTAGAAATGAACCATAGTCCATAACACTCTTACAACGCGTGACTACGGCTTTTAAAACTTGTTTCATACTTTTCAGCGTCGTTTTTGTCGTAGTTGGGTTTGTTTTTTGTTTTTACTTTTTTTTATTTAAAATGTTTTAGTGCCTCTATAATATTAACTTCTTCATCACTTTACTTATTTACTTTATTTTTTAACTTCTTCAATTCCCGGGAACAAACAAGCATACCATAGAAATACCACACTTATTGAACAAAGTCACGAGTAAATGCTTATCTAATATATAAAATTCTCGTGTCACAGTTTTAGTTGCCAAACTCCTCCGAAACGGCTTGACCGATTCTCATGAAACTTTGTGAGCATATTGAGTAGGTCTCAGAATCGGCCAACATCTATTTTTCATCCCCCTAAATGGTAAGGGTCACCCATCCTTAAAAAAAATTATGGCAAAACGACGTTTGCCGGGGCAGCTAGTAATATATATTTTTTTGAAATGTACAAGTAACGCCCTTTCGAATGATACCAAACATGGCATATTTATCTCAAATTTATTTTTTAATACAGTGCTTTATGTCGGCTAGAGGGCGCCACATTAGATTCAGTGACACGTTATATAGCCTACTAGCTGAACCCCGCGGTGTTACCCGCGGTTTTTGTTGTACCGCGAGTAACGCCGCGCGACAAAGTTAGTCTAAAGAAGTAGCCTAAGTTACTCCCTGGATCATCAGCTACCTGCCAGTGAAAGTCCCGTCAAAATCCGTCCAGCCGTTCCAGAGATTACCCGGAACAAACAGACAGACAGACAGACAGACAGACAGACAAAAAAATTTTTAATTACATTTTTAGCATATGTATCGTGGATAGATACATATGCATTGATTAAAAAGCTGTTATTTTAATATTACAAACAGACACTCTAATTTTATTTATTTGTATTATGTATTATTTATTTGTATAGATAACCAGCGGAGAATCAAGACGCTTGTAACGATACATTTGTCCAGTTCTAATAAGTAGTTAAGGAGCTAAAAGGGAACAGATGAACATACATACCTACATAGCCTGTCAAAATCATAATACTCCTTTGGCTTTGCCGTAGTCGGGTAATAACTACGCTATTAGTGTAGTATTTTTTGAAGATAGGTATGTCACGGCAAGCTGGGCGAGTAATGGTTTTTAAGAATGGGTGGGTTATCTCATTAGTGCCACTCTTGATTTAAAGCAATGGAAATCGCTCTCAATCATTTCATTATTACACGTTGGTAGGTAGGGTTTATTTGCACAACCAAAGACAATATAGAATTCCAAATAGTTTATTGCATTAATGAAGCTACAGTTAAAATCATAGATCGGCACAACATGGTCAACGTGAATTATGTGAAAACACCAAAATTCACTGCCCGTCCGTGTCAATCTATAATTTCCAGTTTCCAAAATGCGTAGGGCCTTATGAGAAGAATACTGGCAAAGAAACTCATGGCCACTCTTTTAAAGTTACGTCTTAACTTATTAGTTACAAACGTTTAACGTTATTTTACAACAATTAAGAAGTCTAAGTACTTAACTTATTTACAGCTCGTCCTTCCTCGTACAATGCTCAAACTAGACTGACTAGTGATCTCCAAGTTTATCTTTCTCAACAACACGAAACCAACCGACATCAAATGTTACTGGCGGTAGTAATGGCGCCCAAATAACGGATGTCGTTTGTTTTCGTATTAATTTACAAAACAATAAGATGTGTCACGCCCTATTTTAATGGCATGATAAATCCTTAATTAAATAATTAGAATTACTGCGATCAACCTCACATTATTTTAATAATTATTAGATTTAAGAGTAACACTATTACGTTTAGAAATGTCATAATCCAACAACTTAATCAAGTATCCCTTTTTACAGGTAAATAGAAATAATTGTAGTTACCAAATATTAAGATATTAATTGTTAGACAATAACATTTCGTTTCCGACTTTATAATTGATAGTAAAGTTTTATTGAGACGCTCAAACACACAAGTAGATGTTTTCGCGCCGACAGGTATTATTATAAGTTTTTGTTGTTTAAATTATGTGAAACGAATTATGACTTGGTGTGGTGTGAAATATTAACAATACCGGACAATCAACTTTATATATATAGAAGAACCGTCTTCACAATTGCACATAACCTTTGTTGATACCACTCAGACTCCACGTTCTCGCGAGCAGTTGTAATTTGTTTGTTTGTCTATGTATCAACAGTCGTAATTGCTTTACCGCAACTGGTTGAGGATATCCCTTTAAGTAAGTAATCTTTTAATGATGGTAAGTCGTTATTGTTTCCTCATAACTAATTTTGTTCAAATATACATGTTTAAATGCCAAGCTTATAAATTCCACGAAATTTTATAGTTTTTCAAATCTCTTTTCATTAAATAAGATGAACGGGGTTTTCTTTTACTATGAAAATATTATTAACAAAATAGTAATGAATACATATAAGAAACATAGATACATCATCGCACATAGGAAACTTAATTTACATGAACATAGCTTAAACAATGTTTGGTTTTACTTACCACAAGTGTAAATTGATATGAGAAGTATATTTTTAAGTCACAAATTTAATTTTTTTTATCTGTCTGTTTGATCGGTTTAATTTTTGCAACGTCTGATGTAAGGGGTAACTTAGGCTACTACTTTTTAACTAACTTCGTCTTGCGGCGTTACAACAACACCATAGAGCTCAATTAGTTAATATTAAAATTATTAGTTTCAAATCGAGTTTGTCTCAGAAGTTGGAACAAAAACAAAAATGATTTTCATAACAAAAGCAATGAAATGTTCATAGAATGTAAGCAGCAAGGTGGACCTTTATTGCAGCGGTTCCTGCTCTATCCGTTAAGATACTTCCCGAAGCACTCATATCCGGCACCGTTCAGGAGAACCTTATCGCCTCTCTAGAGAATCCTACGTAACGGGCCTCACCGCCATGATCGTTGCGTGCCTTAGCAGCTTAATGCACATATGTTTACATTAAATTTCTTATAAAAAATAATGTAATCACACCATTACATGTTTGTAGATTTATGTTTGCAATATTCTTTGTTTGGATGGAAGCTTTAATCAAAATTTTTTTAAAGGTAGTATTAAAATACTAGTGTTAGGCTAGTGGTCGAAATTCGACCATTATTGTGTTTTATAGTTTTCTGCATTCGTCCATGTAAACTTTTAACTATGCCAAATTTAATACTTCCCTTTTCCATAATTTCCGTAAAAAGCGTACAAAGATTTTGGGCACGAAGTTCCTTGTGGCGTTGGGAAGCGTACCATAGCCGTCAAAAAGCGTCCGTAACGTAAGATTTATGCCTCGGTGTCGCAATGGTAGCGTATACGGTCGGAAAATTTTTTTGTATGATCTGCAAATACTAGTTTTTTCGGAGTTTGGGTGTATTCTATGTATAATATGTATGTATTCACAACCCTTTTTAATTCAATTTAAATTATTTCGTTACTCCGTACTTGTTACATACAACCATAATGAACAAGTACGGCCTAACTCTAAACAGAACTAGTTTCAGTAGAGATTACTAGGTGGCATCACAAGTGACCTGTTTAGATATTTTTAATTTTTATTTTTATCGATAAAAAATCATAAAAAAAAATGTACACCTGAATAGTTATTTTCTTAATACCTTGAATAGAGCTTAAAATTAATATTTTGTTTTGATAAGGAACTTCGTTCCTATCTGGTGTCCCACTACACGACACGACTTTTTTATTTACGTATTAAAACATATAAATATATTTTTTGTTACAGACCCATTAAAAGATATAGTTTATATTCATTCTTTTGTATGCAGCGTTTGCCATAAAAGATAAACTATGTAATGTTTTTAGATATAAAGATAGACTATGTAATTCCTTCCTCTCGGACAGGGTCACATGTTATGGGTACGTTCACTAGTATTACCTAAGCAATATATATATATATTTAGTTTGTAGGTATAACAAACAATTAAAACTCTGGACTTGATGAAGAAACTAGTTTTATACCACACTAATAAATTCAGTTACACCCCTTTTGTGGCAAAAGGTTTGTGCCAAAGGCTCAAGATTTGTATTCTA
The DNA here is from genome assembly GCA_905220595.1 of Spilosoma lubricipeda. Classification (NCBI taxonomy): domain Eukaryota; kingdom Metazoa; phylum Arthropoda; class Insecta; order Lepidoptera; family Erebidae; genus Spilosoma; species Spilosoma lubricipeda. The sequence goes on along the minus strand of HG992285.1, from coordinate 6,692,911 downwards.
CAGAAAGTATTATCATTTGAAAGCTCTATGCGGTTCATATAATGCTCTCATTACGTTCTAGATGAGATTGCAGAACAACAATGCAGTTTACAACACACGTGTGTACTTAGGTATAGATCGAAATAATTGCCTTAGTGGCATACATAAATAACAAAACATTATAGTGCCTTCAAGAGCAAGTGGCATTTGTATAAAATGGTAGCAAATATTTTGATGCAGTCTATTAGCTGCCTCCCGCACTTTGTCCCCCAGATTACGGCTAATTTATGATTCAATTCATAGATGCAGTTGTACCGTAACTAAATAAAAACTTGATAGGGATGTAGATACTTCGCATTTAAGAAAATAAATATGGTTACCTTATTATACAATAAAAATAAAATAAAAGAAACCATTCATTTTTTTCGAACCACACCATTTGTATCGATAAAAAAAGGAGGTGACAATGAGTCGCAACGACGATTAACTGAGTAACTTAAAAATGCTATAATAGCTCATCAGAACATTACCCGGAAGAAAATCATTTTTGCAAGAAACTACTAGTTACGTAGGCGATTCAGTTATTTGGGTTTTACAACCAATTATCGTGATAAGTTTTCGAACGGTAAATCCCAGATTTGGTTTACTGGCCAAACTTATCATAAACATCCATTCCAATTTTGTATTATATAGAGAATCATCTTCACAAGTAAACATTACAGTCGCATACATCACGTAGTCATCATGTTCTTCCGAGCTGTTGTTATTTGTTTGTTCGTCCTTGTAGCAACTGTGGTAATTGCTACATCGGTTGAGCCGAAACCGTTTGGTGAGCCTTTCAATAATAATATTGATTCGTATTATGTTATTTTTTTTTTAATTAAAACTAAAGTTTTTCTTGAAATATTTTTACCTTATGAATTTTTACTTTGAAATATATTTACATAGATAAAACTCGTTTTTTCCATTTGGTTCAATATATTTTTCTTTCAATATTGTAAATTAATGCAGGGTTTTCAGTACAAAGGAGATGGCGAATTTACCTAGGGCACTTTGCCTAGCAACTAAAAATTCACGAATATTAAAGAAATTTGCTTTTTTTAAATTAAGTATATATAGCCCTAAAATTAACTGTAAAAGTAATCCAGTTCAGTAACTCTTATTTAACTCAGATTTCTTAGAAATTAACAAAATATGTCTTTGGCATGAACCTCCCGGTAGCTTATTGTAGTCTTTAAACACATTTACATACAATAACAACACTTTAATGATATCATAAAACGATAAAATAAAACTAATTAATTAACTCTAAACGTAATTTTTAATACAGATCTTGCTATTACAATGTTTGTAGTAAGCGCAGGGAAGTTGGTGAAATGATGTTAAATGGAAATTATAATTGCTTCTACAAATCATTCGTTGCTCTCTCTCTCTTTTTTTATGGAAAGGCATGTCTAACGAAGACAACATGTTTCTTAGCCGTTCCGTTGCTATACCGCAATGAAAAAAGTTTTGTTAAAATAAATATTATTTATATAATGGTATGAAATATTTAATCAAAATAATATTCACATTTTGTTGATTACTCAATCAACAAAGTATGAATATTATTATGATTACGATAGTGAATAATCATTTAACAGTCAGAATAATTTTTAATATTACTCTGATGGAACATTAATATTTTAGCTTTACAGGAAAAGAAACGTTTATCTAAAATGGCGCGTTATCTCGGTATACCAGAAACGAAAAACAGCTTTTTAAGTTTAAATACTTTTTCTGAAGTTATTTTTGATTATTAATAATCAGGCGTACATTAATGTACATACCACTGAGTAACTAGGCTGAAACTGGCCATATCATTTATTTCATGAGATACGCAAATAGTTTATGTTACTATTATTCTGGTCACTATCTATTACACAGATTGTCCAAAAAACGAAGTTTACTACAGATGCACTTTAGAAGTCTGCTATAAGAAATGTGCCGACCTCAAGAAACCAACACCATGCCCTATGATTGCTGCAGGATGTTACTTTCCAGGATGTGAATGCAAAGAAGGCTACCTGAGAAATGAACAAGGTGTTTGCGTTCCTAGGGTAGAATGTTGTAAGTTAAATAATTTTCTATCATGAGTTTAGTATCAATAGACTATAGATATAATATGGTAACGACGTGTAGAAATAGAAATGTCACGAATAAGCACAAAACATGCATTTATGACTCCTTTCTTTCGTAAATGTACCTATCATTAGTTACTCTCATACAGGCATGTTGCATGTAAAATGAAAGAAAATTATTATATTCGTACAGATTTAAATAAAGTTTAACTTTGACTATTTATAGAAATTACTGTTACATTAAAATTTTAAGAAAATGTTTTTTTTAATAATAATAATAATAAATATTTCGGATTAGATATCCGAAATATTTATTACACACACACATACACAACGCCATCTAGTCCTAAGCTAAGTAGAGCTTGTGCTATGGGTACATATATATACTTTCTTTTTGTAAATACAAACATTATTATACATGGAAAACATCCAAACTCTGATACAAATACTTGCAGATCATACAAACATTTGGTCTGATCCAGGAATCGACCTCAAGCACAGCAGTCGCATACGCTACCACTACCACACCGAGTCAGTTCATTTCGGTTACATACGTAAAGATTTCACAATTTCGTGTACGTCGTTTATTTATGTAGTAAACATTGGAGTTAAAGATTCAGATTTTAATATGGACTCACATACTCATATTTTAGGGTCTATTTTTATGTTGACTGGCGGCATTCGGAATTTTCGTTTTAATGATAAATGCTATTTTGACACCAAATATAATGCTTATCTATACTTAATTAGGTGGGTATTCCTATCTACATTTTTATCTCCCTAATTACGTATGTATGAGTTTATTATTTTTAATCACTTGTCCAGGTCGTGATGTTTTTTTTTTGGAGCAGGGTTACTTAAAAAAATATGTAACAACTCTTACAAATTGTAGAATTTATAGCTCTATCTACAAAAAAAACTTCTTCAATTGCTTCTTTTTAAATAATTTTTCTCGCTCTTAGGCCTCGGACACAAACTCAGCGGGAGGGGAGCGGCCGCTGTAGAGGAGCGGGAGCTGCACGGTCAAATGTTTAAACTTTTATGGGGGTGTTAACGAACACAGCGGAGCAGCGAGCGGGCGACGAGCGGGTGACGAGCGGTGCGCATCAAGGTTGCGGTGTCAGATAGGGGTGGAATAAAAAAGGGATCACTTGTGATTAATTATTTTAAATTTTGTCAATGTTGTGATTTTTTCAAGTTTATTCAATTATTAATATTATATGTTCGATTTATTTCTTGCTGTTAAAACATTTTAATAATATTTATTACTTGTAGTTTTGTTCGCTTGGCTGATGTTATTCTTTTTTCATTATTCTTTTTGTGATCTTTTTTAAGTGAATGAGTATAGCAACCTAATAAGCCCCTAAAATATCAATTGTAGTAAATTATTATGTATGCACTTACAACTAAATCAAGATTTTTCTAAGATTATCAGACTTGGGTTGCACGATTTTAGGAAAATAAATTTGATATATTCATTAATAATAATAATATAAGATAATAATAATAATTAATTAATTAATTAGTTTATAATTTATATGGATGATTTAAAACTACTTGCCCCCACTAAATTACAATTGACAGCGTTACTAAAAGTCACTGAAAACTTCAGTAATTCTATCAAGATGGAATTTGGTGTAGACAAGTGTGCAGTCATGTATGTAAAGAAAGGTGTGATTGTGGAATCTGAAGGAACAGAGCTTTCGGATTCTACAAGACTTAGATCTCTGTCTGCAACCGAAACCTACAAGTATCTAGATTTTTCACAGTCCTTAGGAATACCAGAACCTGACATGAAACAGTCGTTGCGGGAACGCTTCTTTGGCCGCCTGAAAAAAGTACTTAAAAGTCTTTTATCAGGCGGTAACAAGGTGCGAGCCTACAATGGTTGGGTCATGCCGGTTCTGATGTATTCCTTTGGTATACTTAGATGGACTCAGACCGAATTAGATGCCATAGACAAGAGAGTCCGTACACTGCTGACTGCATTTCGAATGCATCACCCGCGTTCATCGGTTATGAGATTGTATATCCCGCGAAAGCTTGGGGGTCGTGGTCTATTAAATGCCAAGACCCTACACAATCGCGAGATATACAATCTTAGAGAATATTTCCTTCATACTGATGTGGGAGTGCATCGCAGTGTAGTTACAGTGGATACCGGATTCACTCCGCTCGCTTTGGCTAAAGAGAATTGGCGCAAACCTGTAGTACTTAGTACTAATGATCGCAGGGAGGTATGGAAGGGCAAAGAACTTCATGGTCGATTTTATCGGGCCCGTAATGGGCCTGATATAGATTTTAAAGCATCTACGTCCTGGCTACGGTATGGTGATCTCTTCGGAGAAACCGAAGGTTTTGTTTGTGCGATTATGGACGAAGTTATCATGACGAATAACTATCGGAAATATATCCTGAAGGGGGGTACGGTCGACATCTGTCGGGCATGTCACCGTCCTGGCGAATCTATCAGGCATATTATTTCTGGTTGTTCTCGTCTTGCTAACGGCGAATATTTGCACAGACACAACCAAGTAGCCAGGATTGTACATCAACAACTTGCCCTTAAATACCATCTTGTGAGTTCAGAGGTGCCATACTATAGATATGTGCCCGACCCAGTTCTCGAGAATGGTCGTGCTACGTTATATTGGGATCGATCTATTATCACAGATAGGACTATTGTTGCCAATAAGCCTGATATTGTGGTGACAGATCGATTGGAGCGCCGCGCAATGATTGTCGATATCGCCGTTCCTCATGACGAGAATCTCGTGAAAGTCGAAAAAGAAAAACAAATAAAATATTTGGATTTATCTCACGAGATTGTCGATATGTGGAATGTGGATTCGGCGATCATTGTTCCGATAGTCGTTTCTGCTCACGGATTGATAGTCAAGCGCCTCGACCCTAACCAACACCTTAAGAGGCTCACGTTGGATGGTTGGATCAAGGGTCTGATGCAGAAGGCAGTCCTCCTAGACACGGCACGTATAGTGAGGAGGTTCCTGTCTTTGTCTTTTTTATATTTATATTTAAAAATGTGATTAATATGTATATAAAAATATAATAAAGATAATAATAATAATAATTTTATTGTTTCCTTAAATCAAAATTTACAATTTATATATACAGGATGTCTCTGGAGCCCTAACCATCGGTTTCTTGGTCCCTGTACCCGAAGTCCCACCGACTTCGGGTACTAATAATAATAATTTTATTGTTTCCTTAAATCAAAATTTACAATTTTATATACAGGATGTAACCAGACGTCGACCAAAAACGAAAGAGGTAGCTTCAGCACACCAAAACCTATTAAAAAAAACAAACATTTGCCCTGAAAAAAATTGTAGCTGGAGAAAACAATGTGTCAAGATTTTTATTCATTTCAGAAGCCAGCAATGTATTGCACGCACCGCGTAGCTACGTTAATGACTATTTATTACAATTTAAGTACCTACGCGTCGGTACAGTTGCTTATGCTTACTAACGAAAGTAGGTAGGGTAGCCTCGGTCGAACTAGAAATGGTTTCAACTGTTAGTTTTTAATTACCAGAGAAAAACTAGGGGCAGATACAGAACGTATGTACTTACATAAAACACAATAATAGAAATGCCAACCAAGCAAAACCATAAAGTTATTAACGTTTTTAAAATCACAAAATACTTTCATATTGTAATAATTACCCACGTATCTCGTATCTCGCTCATCGCAGTCACAGCGGGCGCACCGCGCGGGCGACGATTGATTAAATATTATTATTGCAACGACTTCAAACACATTTAGATTTATGGTTAAATAGTAACAATGCCTCATTATACTTGATTGTAATTCTAGTAAAATCATAGTATTTAGGCAAAGTTTTCGGTAAACTGAGTAGCAGAGTGATACCTACCTACTTAACAAAGTTTTTCAATTACTCATTCAATTTTATTTTACGAATCTGTTTTTAAGGCCTTCTCGTTGTGATCAAATTACAATTTTTAATTTTCGAGTTCGATACACCCGAGAAGTCAGCCTTCAAATTGACCAAACACAAAATATGTACCTACTAATGTTTTCCGATACTGATACCTACTGCTTTATTATTAGTTAGTTTTAAGTTTAAGTAATCAACTGTAACTACTACAGAACTTAATTTAGGTACGTATTTCATACATACATAAGAATTAATGTTGCAAACATGAACACACTATTTATTAAATTCACTTTTAAACTTGTTAAACCTTCACTTCATAAATCCACAGGAGTTAATCGAGAGTCTGTTTACACTAAAACTGTGTTAGAATTAATGCTGCCGAGTCAATTTAGTATTCCTCATTGACCACAGACGTTCGTTGTGACGGTTGAACAGTCCTATCCTTGTAAACAGTGTCGGTTAACGAAGTCAAAATTGAAACTGCACTGCAGGCAGCCTTTTTCAAATGACCCCTCCCGCCCCGGAGCTTTGATGCGCCGCGCCGCCGCCGCACCGATGCTCTCGCGGTGGCGAAATCGACACATGTAGTCGTGTATAAAATAAAGTTTTGTACCTACCTAATACAATATTATACGCATCTACATAGACAATTGTTTACGCAGATGCACGCTTCATAAAGTTAGGGCCTTAAATTGTATTCATTGTTAATGGCCACCTACCTACTTTAATATTTTGCATTTTTTTAGAACTTAACCTAAGTTCTAAAAAAATGCAAAATATTCTAAGAAGTTCTGTTTGTAAAATTTAGGCGGGCTGTGCTGTCTAGGTACTAGGTTACCACCTGGTGTCTAGGCAGCAATATTAACTAGGCAGTATTAGTCTTATTTGTATTATCAGAAATTAATTAATTAATTAATCATATAAAAATGATATCCACATAGTTTGGAAATATATTGTCTAAACTTTTTTTATTCTTATTTTTTATTCTTAATCTACTTTGGGGTTTTGATCCAATAAGGATATGCCAACCTACTACAATAATTTATATGAAATCAAAGGGTATATTGTCTCATTGCTAAATTATTGTAATCGTGTGACATATTTTTGTGGGTGTGTGATATTTTCTCACAAAAAACTAATAAAACCCACACGTAGTTTTGTTGTCAAAATTCATACGAGTATATTACACTAACTGAGCCCCGCGGTATAACATCAACTGCAGTTAACGCCGCAGCTCGAAGTTAGACTAAAAAAGTAGCGTAAGTTACTCCTTATATCATCAGTTATCTGCCAGTGAAAAATTCGTCAAAATCAGTCCAGCCGTCCCAAAGATTAGCCGGAATAAACAGACAGATAGACAGATTTGCTAGAAATTGTTAAAATGTTATTTTGGTATATGTACCGTGTATACATACATAATTGTATGCATTTATTAAAAAGCGGTTATTTAATACTACAAACAGACACTCCAAATTTATTTATTTGTATAGGAACGACGCTGAAAAAGTATGAAACAAGTTTCAAAAGGCGTAGTCACACCTTACGTAGAAATGTACCATAGTCCATAAGACCTTAACAACGCGCGACTACGGCTTTTAAAACTCGTTTCATACTTTTTCAGCGTCGTTTTTGTCGTAGTTGGGTTTAAGTTTTTATATTTTTTTTAATTTAAAATGTTTTGGTGCCTCTATAATATTCATTTCTTTGCAAAGTATGTTTTAAATAAAGATATCACAATTATCGAATAAATACCGACAAAGTTACGAGCAAATGCTAATAATATAAATATTTTTGAAATGTACCTACAAGTAACGCCCTTTCGAATGATTATTTTTTTAATACAGTGCATTATGTCGGCTAGAGAGTGCCACATTAGATTCAGTGACACGTTATATAGCCTATAACCAGCGGACAATCAAGACGCGTCTAACGATACATTTGTCCAGTTCTAATAAGTAGTTAAGGAGCTAAAAGGGAACAGATGAACATACATACCTACATAGCCTGTCAAAATCATAACCCTCCTTTGGCTTTGCCGTAGTTGGGTAATAACTACGCTATCAGTGTAGTATTTTTTGAAGATAGGTATTATTATAAGTTTTTGTTGTTTAATTTATGTGAAACGAATTATGACTAAGAGTGGTGTGAAATATTAACAAACCGGACAATCAACTTTATATATATAGGAACCGTCTTCACAATTGCACATAACCTTTGTTGATACCACTCAGACACCACGTTCTCGCGAGCAGTTGTAACTTGTTTGTTTGTCTATGTATCAACAGTTGTAATTACAACTGTTGATACATAGACAAACAATCAACCGGTTGCGGTAAAGCAATTGCTTTACCGCAACCGGTTGAGGATATCCCTTTAAGTAAGTAATCTTTTAATAATGGTAAATCGTTATTGTTTCTTCATAATTAATTTTGTTCAAATATAAGTGTTTAAATAACAAGCTTATAAATTCCACGAAACTTTATGGTTTTTCAAATCTCTTTTCATTAAATAAGATGAACGGGGAATTCTTTTACTATGAAAATATTATTAACAAAATAGTAATGAATACATATAAGAAACATAGATACATCATCGCACATAGGAAACTTAATTTACATGAACATAGCTTAAACAATGTTTGGTTTTACTTACCACAAGTGTAAACTGATATGAGAAGTATATTTTTAAGTCACAAATTTAATTTTTTTTATCTGTCTGTTTGATCGGGTTAATTTTTGCAACGTCTGATGTAAGGGGTAACTTAGGCTACTACTTTTTAACTAACTTCGTCTTGCGGCGTTACAACAACACCATAGAGCTCAATTAGTTAGTATTAAAATTATTAGTTTCAAATCGAGTTTGTCTCAGAAGTTGGAACAAAAACAAAAATGATTTTCATAACAAAAGCAATGAAATGTTCATAGAATGTAAGCAGCAAGGTGGACCTTTATTGCAGCGGTTCCTGCTCTATCCGTTAAGATACTTCCCGAAGCACTCATATCCGGCACCGTTCAGGAGAACCTTATCGCCTCTCTAGAGAATCCTACGTAACGGGCCTCACCGCCATGATCGTTGCGTGCCTTAGCAGCTTAATGCACATATGTTTACATTAAATTTCTTATAAAAAATAATGTAATCACACCATTACATGTTTGTAGGTTTATGTTTGCAATATTCTTTGTTTGGATGGAAGCTTTAATCTAATTTTTTTTAAAGGTAGTATTAAAATACTAGTGTTAGGCTAGTGGTCGAAATTCGACCATTATTGTGTTTTATAGTTTTCTGCATTCGTCCATGTAAACTTTTAACTATGCCAAATTTAATACTTCCCTTTTCCATAATTTCCGTAAAAAGCGTACAAAGATTTTGGGCACGAAGTTCCTTGTGGCGTTGGGAAGCGTACCATAGCCGTCAAAAAGCGTCCGTAACGTAAGATTTATGCCTCGGTGTCGCAATGGTAGCGTATACGGTCGGAAAAATTTTTTGTATGATCTGCAAATACTAGTTTTTTCGGAGTTTGGGTGTATTCTATGTATAATATGTATGTATTCACAACCCTTTTTAATTCAATTTAAATTATTTCGTTACTCCGTACTTGTTACATACAACCATAATGAACAAGTACGGCCTAACTCTAAACAGAACTAGTTTCAGTAGAGATTACTAGGTGGCATCACAAGTGACCTGTTTAGATATTTTTAATTTTTATTTTTATCGATAAAAAATCATAAAAAAAAATGTACACCTGAATAGTTATTTTCTTAATACCTTGAATAGAGCTTAAAATTAATATTTTGTTTTGATAAGGAACTTCGTTCCTATCTGGTGTCCCACTACACGACACGACTTTTTTATTTACGTATTAAAACATATAAATATATTTTTTGTTACAGACCCATTAAAAGATATAGTTTATATTCATTCTTTTGTATGCAGCGTTTGCCATAAAAGATAAACTATGTAATGTTTTTAGATATAAAGATAGACTATGTAATTCCTTCCTCTCGGACAGGGTCACATGTTATGGGTACGTTCACTAGTATTACCTAAGCAATATATATATATATTTAGTTTGTAGGTATAACAAACAATTAAAACTCTGGACTTGATGAAGAAACTAGTTTTATACCACACTAATAAATTCAGTTACACCCCTTTTGTGGCAAAAGGTTTGTGCCAAAGGCTCAAGATTTGTATTCTACAGAAAGTATTATCATTTGAAAGCTCTATGCGGTTCATATAATGCTCTCATTACGTTCTAGATGAGATTGCAGAACAACAATGCAGTTTACAACACACGTGTGTACTTAGGTATAGATCGAAATAATTGCCTTAGTGGCATACATAAATAACAAAACATTATAGTGCCTTCAAGAGCAAGTGGTATTTGTATAAAATGGTAGCAAATATTTTGATGCAGTCTATTAGCTGCCTCCCGCACTTTGTCCCCCAGATTACGGCTAATTTATGATTCAATTCATAGATACAGTTGTACCGTAACTAAATAAAAACTTGATAGGGATGTAGATACTTCGCATTTAAGAAAATAAATATGGTTACCTTATTATACAATAAAAATAAAATAAAAGAAACCATTCATTTTTTTCGAACCACACCATTTGTATCGATAAAAAAAGGAGGTGACAATGAGTCGCAACGACGATTAACTGAGTAACTTAAAAATGCTATAATAGCTCATCAGAACATTACCCGGAAGAAAATCATTTTTGCAAGAAACTACTAGTTACGTAGGCGATTCAGTTATTTGGGTTTTACAACCAATTATCGTGATAAGTTTTCGAACGGTAAATCCCAGATTTGGTTTACTGGCCAAACTTATCATAAACATCCATTCCAATTTTGTATTATATAGAGAATCATCTTCACAAGTAAACATTACAGTCGCATACATCACGTAGTCATCATGTTCTTCCGAGCTGTTGTTATTTGTTTGTTCGTCCTTGTAGCAACTGTGGTAATTGCTACATCGGTTGAGCCGAAACCGTTTGGTGAGCCTTTCAATAATAATATTGATTCGTATTATGTTATTTTTTTTTTAATTAAAACTAAAGTTTTTCTTGAAATATTTTTACCTTATGAATTTTTACTTTGAAATATATTTACATAGATAAAACTCGTTTTTTCCATTTGGTTCAATACATTTTTCTTTCAATATTGTAAATTAATGCAGGGTTTTCAGTACAAAGGAGATGGCGAATTTACCTAGGGCACTTTGCCTAGCAACTAAAAATTCACGTATATTAAAGAAATTTGCTTTTTTTAAATTAAGTATATATAGCCCTAAAATTAACTGTAAAAGTAATACAGTTCAGTTACTCTTATTTAACTCAGATTTCTTAGAAATTAACAAAATATGTCTTTGGCATGAACCTCCCGGTAGCTTATTGTAGTCTTTAAACACATTTACATACAATAACAACACTTTAATGATATCATAAAACGATAAAATAAAACTAATTAATTAACTCTAAACGTAATTTTTAATACAGATCTTGCTATTACAATGTTTGTAGTAAGCGCAGGGAAGTTGGTGAAATGATGTTAAATGGAAATTATAATTGCTTCTACAAATCATTCGTTGCTCTCTCTCTCTTTTTTTATGGAAAGGCATGTCTAACGAAGACAACATGTTTCTTAGCCGTTCCGTTGCTATACCGCAATGACAAAAGTTTTGTTAAAATAAATATTATTTATATAATGGTATGAAATATTTAATCAAAATAATATTCACATTTTGTTGATTACTCAATCAACAAAGTATGAATATTATTATGATTACGATAGTGAATAATCATTTAACAGTCAGAATAATTTTTAATATTACTCTGATGGAACATTAATATTTTAGCTTTACAGGAAAAGAAACGTTTATCCAAAATGGCGCGTTATCTCGGTATACCAGAAACGAAAAACAGCTTTTTAAGTTTAAATACTTTTTCTGAAGTTATTTTTGATTATTAATAATCAGGCGTACATTAATGTACATACCACTGAGTAACTAGGCTGAAACTGGCCATATCATTTATTTCATGAGATACGCAAATAGTTTATGTTACTATTATTCTTGTCACTGTCTATTACACAGATTGTCCAAAAAACGAAGTTTACTACAAATGCACTTTAGAAGTCTGCTATAAGAAATGTGCCGACCTCAAGAACCCACCACCATGCCCTTTGATTGCTGCAGGATGTTACTTGCCAGGATGTGAATGCAAAGAAGGCTACCTGAGAAATGAACAAGGTGTTTGCGTTCCTAGGGTAGAATGTTGTAAGTTAAATAATTTTCTATCATGAGTTTAGTATCAATAGACTATAGATATAATATGGTAACGACGTGTAGAAATAGAAATGTCACGAATAAGCACAAAACATGCATTTATGACTCCTTTCGTTCGTAAATGTACCTATCATTAGTTACTCTCATGTTGCATGCAGCAGTCATGCAGTCATCATCATGTTGCATATGAAATGAAAGAAAATTATTATATTCGTACAGATTAAAATAAAGTTTAAAACTTTGACTCTTTATAGAAAGTACTGTTACATTAAAATTTTAAGAAAATGTTTTTTTTAATAATAATAATAATAAATATTTCGGACATCTAATACACAACGCCATCTAGTCCCAAGCTTGTGCTATGGGTACATTGGTACATGGTACATGGTACTTTTTGTAAATACAAACATTATTATACATGGAAAACATCCAATTTCTGATACAAATACTTGCAGATCATACAAACATTTGGTCTGATCCAGGAATCGACCTCAAGCACAGCAGTCGCATACGCTACCACTACCACACCGAGTCAGTTCATTTCGGTTACATACGTAAAGATTTCACAATTTCGTGTACGTCGTTTATTTATGTAGTAAACATTGGAGTTAAAGATTCAGATTTTAATATGGACTCACATACTCATATTTTAGGGTCTATTTTTATGTTGACTGGCGGCATTCGGAATTTTCGTTTTAATGATAAATGCTATTTTGACACCAAATATAATGCTTATCTATATTTAATTAGGTGGGTATTCCTATCTACATTTTTATCTCCCTAATTACGTATGTATGAGTTTATTATTTTTAATCACTTGTCCAGGTCGTGATGTTTTTTTTTTTGGAGCAGGGTTACTTAAAAAAATATGTAACAACTCTTACAAATTGTAGAATTTATAGCTCTATCTACAACAAAAACTTCTTCAATTGCTTCTTTTTAAATAATTTTTCTCGCTCTTAGGCCGCGGACACGAACTCAGCTGGAGGGGAGCGGCCGCTGTAGAGGAGCGGGAGCGGAATGGGCAGCGGCACGTTCAAATGTATAAACTTTTATGGGGGTGTTAACGAACACAGCGGAGCAGCGAGCGGGCGACGAGCGGGTGACGAGCGGTGCGCATCAAGGTTGCGGTGTCAGATAGGGGTGGAATAAAAAAGGGATCACTTGTGATTAATTATTTTCAATTTTGTCAATGTTGTGATTTTTTCAAGTTTATTCAATTATTAATATTATATGTTCGATTTATTTCTTGCTGTTAAAACATTTTAATAATATTTATTACTTGTAGTTTTGTTCGCTTGGCTGATGTTATTCTTTTTTCATTATTCTTTTTGTGATCTTTTTTAAGTGAATGAGTATAGCAACCTAATAACCCCCTAAAATATCAATTGTAGTAAATTATTATGTATGCACTTACAACTAAATAAAGATTTTTCTAAGATTATCAGACTTGGGTTGCACGATTTTAGGAAAATAAATTTGATATATTCATTAATAATAATAATGTAAGATAATAATAATAATTAATTAATTAATTAGTTTATAATTTATATGGATGATTTAAAACTACTTGCCCCCACTAAATTACAATTGACAGCGTTACTAAAAGTCACTGAAAACTTCAGTAATTCTATCAAGATGGAATTTGGTGTAGACAAGTGTGCAGTCATGTATGTAAAGAAAGGTGTGATTGTGGAATCTGAAGGAACAGAGCTTTCGGATTCTACAAGACTTAGATCTCTGTCTGCAACCGAAACCTACAAGTATCTAGGTTTTTCACAGTCCTTAGGAATACCAGAACCTGACATGAAACAGTCGTTGCGGGAACGCTTCTTTGGCCGCCTGAAAAAAGTACTTAAAAGTCTTTTATCAGGCGGTAACAAGGTGCGAGCTTACAATGGTTGGGTCATGCCGATTCTGATGTATTCCTTTGGTATACTTAGATGGACTCAGACCGAATTAGATGCCATAGACAGGAGAGTCCGTACACTGCTGACTGCATTTCGAATGCATCACCCACGTTCATCGGTTATGAGATTGTATATCCCGCGAAAGCTTGGGGGTCGTGGTCTATTAAATGCCAAGACCCTACACAATCGCGAGATATACAATCTTAGAGAATATTTCCTTCATACTGATGTGGGAGTGCATCGCAGTGTAGTTACAGTGGATACCGGATTCACTCCGCTCGCTTTGGTTAAAGAGAATTGGCGCAAAACTGTAGTACTTAGTACTAATGATCGCAGGGAGGTATGGAAGGGCAAAGAACTTCATGGTCGATTTTATCGGGCCCGTAATGGGCCTGATATAGATTTTAAAGCATCTACGTCCTGGCTACGGTATGGTGATCTCTTCGGAGAAACCGAAGGTTTTGTTTGTGCGATTATGGACGAAGTTATCATGACGAATAACTATCGGAAATATATCCTGAAGGGTGGTACGGTCGACATCTGTCGGGCATGTCACCGTCCTGGCGAATCTATCAGGCATATTATTTCTGGTTGTTCTCGTCTTGCTAACGGCGAATATTTGCACAGACACAACCAAGTAGCCAGGATTGTACATCAACAACTTGCCCTTAAATACCATCTTGTGAGTTCAGAGGTGCCATACTATAGATATGTGCCCGACCCAGTTCTCGAGAATGGTCGTGCTACGTTATATTGGGATCGATCTATTATCACACATAGGACTATTGTTGCCAATAAGCCTGATATTGTGGTGATAGATCGATTGGAGCGCCGCGCAATGATTGTCGATATCGCCGTTCCTCATGACGAGAATCTCGTGAAAGTCGAAAAAGAAAAACAAATAAAATATTTGGATTTATCTCCCGAGATTGTCGATATGTGGAATGTGGATTCGGCGATCATTGTTCCGATAGTCGTTTCTGCTCACGGATTGATAGCCAAGAGCCTCGACCAACACCTTAAGAGGCTCACGTTGGATGGTTGGATCAAGGGTCTGATGCAGAACTGCGAGGTGGGGCCCGACCTGTCGGACGCCCAATTCGGATTCCGAGAGGGGCGTTCGACGGTCGATGCCGTGATGCGCCTTAGGGCCGTGACCGAAGAGGCAGTGAGCTGTGGCGGCGAGGTATTGGCGGTGTCTCTGGACATCGCCAACGCCTTTAATAGTCTGCCATTCAGCTGCATCAGGGAAGCACTCCAATACCACGGGGTGCCAGAGTACCTGAGGCGGCTAGTGGCAGACTATTTGGAGGAGCGTACCGTCGTGTACGAGGATCGAGAGGGCGCCTTGAGACGGCGACCCATGTCGTGCGGCGTTCCGCAGGGGTCTGTCCTTGGACCACTCCTGTGGAACGTGGGATACGACTGGGTCCTACGAGGTCGTCTCCCCCCCGGGCTGGGCGTAATTTGTTACGCCGATGACAAATTGGTCACGGTCCGGGGGGCGAACTTCCAGGAGGCGGCGCGCCTGGCCACCATTGGTGTCTCTCTGGTGGTCGGGCGCATCGAGGCGCTGGGCTTACGGGTGGCCCTGGACAAGACGGAGGCCCTGTTATTTCATGGGCCCCGTCGTGGGCCGCCCCCCGGCGCCTCCATAGTGGTCAACTCGATCCTCGTACCGGTTCGGGCCCAGATGAGGTATCTGGGCCTGATCCTCGACGGTAGGTGGCTCTTCGACGAGCACTTCCGACAGCTTGGTCCGAAGCTGGTCGACGCTGCCTCTGCCCTTGGGCGACTTTTGCCCAACTTGGGTGGAGCCAGCGTCGCAACGCGACTCCTCTACACGGGGGTGGTCCGGTCGATGGCGCTGTATGGGGCACCGGTGTGGGTGGCAGCTCTGACTGCCCTCAATAAGGCCCGCCTCTGGCGGCCTCAGAGGGTATTTACGGTCAGAGCCATCCGCGGATACCGCACGGTGTCCACCGAGGCGGCGTGCGCCTTGGCCGGAACACCTCCGTGGGATTTGGAGGCGGAAGTGCTCGCCGAAGTTTATCGACGGGTGGCTGAATTCCGGGCGGAGAGAGGCATTCGCCCTCCGCCCGAAGAGGTACGCGAGTGGCGTGAAGCCGCCCGTCGAGCCACGATGGCTCGCTGGTCGTTCCGGCTGGAGACTCCACGCGCTGGCTTTGCCGCCGTGAAGGCTCTCCAGCCGGTCATCCGCGAGTGGGCAGGGCGGCAACACGGGACCCTTTCCTTCCGACTGACGCAGGTTCTTTCCGGGCACGGATGCTTCGGAAAGTACCTGCACTCGGTCGCCAGGAGGGCCTGCCACCACTGCGACTGCAGTGAGGACTCGGCCCAGCACACTCTGGCGATCTGCCCCGCATGGGCGTCGCAGCGTCGGGCCCTCACTGCAGACATCGGAGGAGATCTCTCGCTACCGGCCGTCGTTCGCTCCATGGCCGGTAGCGACAGCAGTTTTACCGCGGTCGCAGCCTTCTGCGAAGACGTAATTTCGCAGAAGGAGGCGGCGGAGAAGGCCCGGGAGGATGATATCCACTCGGACCCGATCCGCCGCCGGCGAACCGGGCGGCGGAGGCGCGCCTATCAGCGCCTCATGCCGCCCTGAGTGTGGCCGCGGATGGTCGGGACGGGTTTTCCCCTCCATCCGCTCTAGTGGCTACCCGCGAGGGGGCGACGTAACGCGTGTGCCGTACGTCGCCCAAATTGAGAGTTTTTTACCAGCAGACAGTGCCCGCTTCAGTGCGGGCAAGCGCTGGGAGGGGTCCGGATGTGTTAATAGCAGCAGTTCCCGGATCCCTCCCGTCTCAGGCGCAGAGTGGCACACCGTGTGGTTTTAGTCGGTTCGATTCCGACACACCGCCCCGCCGCAAACCCCGACGGGGTGACGGCCCGAGGGGGTTTCCACACGTTAAAAAAAAAAAAAAAAAAAAGGGTCTGATGCAGAAGGCAGTCCTCCTAGACACGGCACGTATAGTGAGGAGGTTCCTGTCTCTGGAGCCCTAACCAACGGTTTCTTGGTCCCTGTACCCGAAGTCGGTGGTTTACTATTTTTTATATTTTTAAATGTAAAAAAAAAAATTAAAAAAAAAAGTACTTTTTTTTATTTGTATATTTCAAAATGTAATCAATATGTTATATATATAAAATCAAGAGAATAATAATAATAATTTTATTGTTTCCTTAAATCAAAATTTACAATTTTATATACAGGATGTAACCAGACGTCGACCAAAAACGAAAGAGGTAGCTTCAGCACACCAAAACCTATTAAAAAAAACAAACATTTGCCCTGAAAAAAATTGTAGCTGGAGAAAACAATGTGTCAAGATTTTTATTCATTTCAGAAGCCAGCAATGTATTGCACGCACCGCGTAGCTACGTGAATGACTATTTATTACAATTTAAGTACCTACGCGTCGGTACAGTTGCTTATGCTTACTAACGAAAGTAGGTAGGGTAGCCTCGGTCGAACTAGAAATGGTTTCAACTGTTAGTTTTTAATTACCAGAGAAAAACTAGGGGCAGATACAGAACGTATGTACTTACATAAAACACAATAATAGAAATGCCAACCAAGCAAAACAATAAAGTTATTAACGTTTTTAAAATCACAAAATACTTTCATATTGTAATAATTACCCACGTATCTCGTATCTCGCTCATCGCAGTCACAGCGGGCGCACCGCGCGGGCGACGATTGATTAAATATTATTATTGCAACGACTTCAAACACATTTAGATTTATGGTTAAATAGTTAAAATGCCTCATACTTGATTGTAATTCTAGTAAAATCATAGTATTTAGGCAAAGTTTTCGGTAAACTGAGTAGCAGAGTGATACCTACCTACTTAACAAAGTTTTTCAATTACTCATTCAATTTTATTTTACGAATCTGTTTTTAAGGCCTTCTCGTTGTGATCAAATTACAATTTTTAATTTTCGAGTTCGATACACCCGAGAAGTCAGCCTTCAAATTGACCAAACACAAAATATGTACCTACTAATGTTTTCCGATACTGATACCTACTGTTTTATTATTAGTTAGTTTTAAGTTTAAGTAATCAACTGTAACTACTACAGAACTTAATTTAGGTACGTATTTCATACATACATAAGAATTAATGTTGCAATCACGAACACACTATTTATTAAATTCACTTTTAAACTTGTTAAACCTTCACTTCATAAATCCACAGGAGTTAATCGAGAGTCTGTTTAGAGAGCTTATTTATTTTTTATTCTTAATCTACTTTGGGGTTTTGATCCAATAAGGATATGCCAACCGCATCGTACTACAATAATTTATATGAAATCAAAGGGTTTGGTATATTGTCTCATTGCTAAATTATTGTAATCGTGTGACATATTTTTGTGGGTGTGTGATATTTTCTCACAAAAAACTAATAAAACCCACACGTAGTTTTGTTGTCAAAATTCATACGAGTATATTACACTAACTGAGCCCCGCGGTATAACATCAACTGCAGTTAACGCCGCAGTTCGAAGTTAGACTAAAAAAGTAGCGTAAGTTACTCCTTATATCATCAGTTATCTGCCAGTGAAAAACTCGTCAAAATCAGTCCAGCCGTCCCAAAGATTAGCCGGAATAAACAGACAGATAGACAGATTTGCTAGAAATTGTTAAAATGTTATTTTGGTATATGTACCGTGTATACATACATAATTGTATGCATTTATTAAAAAGCGGTTATTTAATACTACAAACAGACACTCCAAATTTATTTATTTGTATAGGAACGACGCTGAAAAAGTATGAAACAAGTTTCAAAAGGCGTAGTCACACCTTACGTAGAAATGTACCATAGTCCATAACACTTGAACAACGCGCGACTACGGCTTTTAAAACTCGTTTCATACTTTTTCAGCGTCGTTTTTGTCGTAGTTGGGTTTAAGTTTTTATATTTTTTTTAATTTAAAATGTATTTTGGTGCCTCTATAATATTCATTTCTTTGCAAAGTATGTTTTAAATAAAAATATCACAATTATCGAATAAATACCGACAAAGTCACGCTATGCTAATGCTAATAATATAAATATTTTTGAAATGTACCTACAAGTAACGCCCTTTCGAATGATTATTTTTTTAATACAGTGCATTATGTCGGCTAGAGAGTGCCACATTAGATTCAGTGACACGTTATATAGCCTATAACCAGCGGACAATCAAGACGCTTCTAACGATACATTTGTCCAGTTCTAATAAGTAGTTAAGGAGCTAAAAGGGAACAGATGAACATACATACCTACATAGCCTGTCAAAATCATAACCCTCCTTTGGCTTTGCCGTAGTTGGGTAATAACTACGCTATCAGTGTAGTATTTTTTGAAGATAGGTATTATTATAAGTTTTTGTTGTTTAATTTATGTGAAACGAATTATGACTTAGAGTGGTGTGAAATATTAACAATACCGGACAATCAACTTTATATATATAGGAACCGTCTTCACAATTGCACATAACCTTTGTTGATACCACTCAGACACCACGTTCTCGCGAGCAGTTGTAACTTGTTTGTTTGTCTATGTATCAACAGTTGTAATTGCTTTACCGCAACCGGTTGAGGATATCCCTTTAAGTAAGTAATCTTTTAATGATGGTAAATCATTATTGTTTCCTCATAATTAATTTTGTTCAAAATACGTGTTTAAATAACAAGCTTATAAATTCCACGAAACATTATAGTTTTTCAAATCTTTTCATTAAATAAGATGAACGGGGAATTCTTTTACTATGAAAATATTATTAACAAAATAGTAATGAATACATATAAGAAACATAGATACATCATCGCACATAGGAAACTTAATTTACATGAACATGGCTTAAACAATTTCAATTAAATTATATTCTGTTTAAATCAAATATTTCCCTTCTTGCTCGTCTTAGCCTAAAATAAGGCTACACATCAGGAAGTTCGTTAATAATTTGTCACTTTGGTGCATAATCTCTATGTTAAAAGTCATTTTGTATTTGTGTTTTGATTTTGTAAATCATTTGGTACAATTGTTCTATGTTTGGTTTTACTTACCACAAATGTAAACTGATATGAGAAGTATATTTTTATGTCACAGTTTTTTTTATCTGTCTGTTTGATCGGGTTAATTTTTGCAACGTCTGATGTAAGGGGTAACTTAGGCTACTACATTTTAACTAACTTCGTCTTGCGGCGTTACAACAACACCATAGAGCTCAATTAGTTAGTATTAAAATTATTAGTTTCAAATCGAGTTTGTCTTAGAAGTTGGAACTAAAACAACAATGATCTTCATTATGAAAGCAATGAAATGTACATAGAATGCAAGCAGCAAGGCAGATCCTTATTGCAGCGGTTTTTGCTCTATCCGTTCAGATACTTCCTGAAGCACTCATATCCGGCACCGTTCAGGAGAACCTTATCGCCTCTCTAGAGAATCCTACGTAACGGGCCTCACCGCCATGATCGTTGCGTGCCTTAGCAGCTAATGCACATATGTTTACATTAAATTTCTTATAAAAATAATGTAATCACACCATTACATGTTTGTAGGTTTATGTTTACAATATTGTTTGTTTGGATAGAAGCTTTAATCAATTTTTTTTGAAAGGTATAATTAAAATACTAGTGTTAAGCCAGTGGTCAAAATTCACCCATTATTGAGTTTTTAGCTTTCTGCATTCTTCCATGTAAATTTTTAACTATGCCAAATTTAATACTTCCCTTTTCCATAATTTCCGTAAAAAGCGTACAAAGATTTTTAGAAGGAAGTTCTTTGTGGGGCGTTGCGGAGGCGTACCATAGCCGGCAAAAAGCATCCGTTACGTAAGATTGATGCCTCGGTGTCGCAATGGTAGCGTATACGGTCGGATAAAATTTTTCTGCAAATATTTGTTTTTTAGGAGTTTGGGTGTTTTCCATGTTTAATATGTATATATATACGAAAACAAATATTAACTAATTTTCTTCACCTTATTTAATTTAATTTAAATTATTTCGTTACTCCGTACTTGTTACACAACTATATGATATGAACTTGTTTGAGTAAAAAATACTATGTGGCAGCATAAGTGACCTTTTGAGTTATTTTTAATTTTTATCGATGAAAATCATAACAAAAATGTGTACCTGAATAGTTAATTTCTTTATACCTTGAATAGAGCTTGAAATTAATATTTTGTTTTGATAAAGAACTTCGTTCTTATCTGGTATCCCACTACACCACACGACTTTTTTATTTACGTCTTAAAACATATAAAAAGATTTAATTTGTAAAAAAATTACAAATTAACCGATTAAAAGACATAATTTATATGCATTTTTTATTAATGCAGCGTTTGCTATAAAAGATATAGACTATGTAATGCAAACCTAAGCTCTTCCCCTGCTCCTGTGACAAACCGTGGTAGGTATTTAAAGTACTTCCTTTCTCTCTAAAAGAGTCACATGATATGGGTACGTTCACTGGTATTACCTAAGTAAAAAGTATATATATTTAGTTTGTAGCTATAACAAACAAATAAAGCTCTGGACTTGATGAAGAAACTAGTTCTATACCACACTAATATATTCAGTGTATTTTGTGGCAAAAGGTTGGTGCCAAAGGCACAAGATTTGTATTCTACAGAAAACATTATCATCTGGGAGTACTATGCGGTGCATATAATGTTCTTATTATATGCACCGCATAGTACTCCCAACGACAATGCAGTTTACAATACTCTTGTGTACTTAGGTATAGATCGAAATAATTGCCTTAGTGGCCTACATAAATTACAAAACATTATGCTGCCTTCAAGAGCAGTTGGCGTATGTATGTATAAAATGGTAGCAAATATTTTGATGCAGTCTCTTTGCTGCCTCCCGCATTTTATCCCCCAGATTACAGCTAATTTATGATGCAACTCACAGCTGCAGTTGTACCGAAATATGAATAAAAACTTAATATGGATGTAGATACTTCGCATTTAGGAAAATAAATATGGTTACTTAGTTATGCAATTAAAGTAAAATAAAGGAAATCATTCTTTTTTTTTCGAACCACACCATTTGTAAGGATAACAAATAGAGGTGACAATGAGTCGCAACGACAATTAACTGAGTAACTTAAAAATACCATAATAGCTCATCAGAACATTACCCGAAAGCAAATCATTTTTGCAAGACACTACCAGTTACTTAGGCAATTATTTGGGTTTTACAACCAATTACTGTGATAAATTTTCGTACGGTAAATCCCAGATTTGTTTTACTGGCCAAACTTATCATATACAATCACACCATTCGTATTGAACGCGGTAGTTTTTCTATGCCTAGTAAAGTCGTGCATTGTTTGTGGATAATTATGGGTTGCTAATCGTAAAGCAAGTTTTTGACTCGACGAACAAGTTTGTATTATATATAGAGAATCATCTTCACTAGTAAACATTACAGTCGCATACATCACGCAGTCATCATGTTCTCCCGAGCTGTTGTTATTTGTTTGTTCGTCCTTGTAGCAACTGTGGTAATTGCTACACCGGTTGAGCAGAAACCGTTTGGTGAGCCTTTCAATAATATTTGTTTTCGTATCATGCCATTATTTTTTTTAATTAAAACTAAAGTTTTTCTTGAAATATTTTTACCTTATGAATTTTTACTTTGAAATATATTTACATAGATAAAACTCGTTTTTTCCATTTGGTTCAATACATTTTTCTTTCAATATTGTAAATTACTGCAGGGTTTTCAGTACGAAGGAGACGGCCAATTTACCTAGGGCACTCTGCCTAGCAACTACAATTCACGTACACTAAAGAATTTTGCTTAGTTTTGAATTAAGTATGCCCTTAAATTAACTGTAAAAGTAATACAGTTCAGTAACTCTTATTTAACTCAGATTTCTTAGAAATTACCAAAAACATGTCTTTGTCATGAACCTCCCGGTAACTTATTGTAGTCTTTAAACACAGTTACATACAATAACAACAGTTTATTTTATACATCTATATTATTATCTATACAAATAAATAAAATTGGAGTGTCTGTTTGTAATATTAAAATAACCGCTTTTTACTAAATGCATATGTATGTATACACGGTACATATACCAAAAATGTGGTTAATTTTTTTTTTTGTCTGTCTGTCTGTCCGTCTGTTTGTTCCATGTCGAGATTACCCGGAACAAACAGACACAGGAACGGCTGGACGGATTTTGACGGGACTTTCACTGGCAGGTACCTGATGACCCAGGGATTAACGTAGGCTACGTAACGTAGGTAGGTTTTTTTAGACTAACTTTGTCCCGCGGCGTTACTCGCGGAACAACAATAACCGCGGTTAACACCACGGGATTTAGCAAGTAATATCATAAAATGATAAAATAAAACAAATTAATTAACTCTAAACGTAATTTTTAATAAAGATCTTGCTATTGCAATGTTTGTAGTAAGCGCCGGGAAGTCGGTGAAATGATGTTTTACTGACACCGCTTGGCCTGTGACACCGCTTGTCACCAGTTTAAGGTTAAATGGAAATAATAATTGCATCTACAAATCATTCGTTGCTCGGTTTAGATAATACAAGATAACTTTTTTATGGAAAGGCATGTCAACGAAGACACAACATGTTTTATTATATATTATTTTATATACATTAGCCGTCCCGTTGCTATACCGCAATGAAAAAAGTTTTGTAAAAATAAATATTATTTCATAGCATTCACTCGAATACTATAAAATATTTAATCAAAATAATATTCACATTTTCTTGATTACTCAATCAACAAAGTATGAATATTATTATGATTACGATAGTGAATAATCATTTAACAGTCAAAATAATTTTTAATATTAGTCTGATAGAACATAAATAATTTAGCTTTATAGGGAAAGAAACGTTTATTCAAAATGGCGCGTTATTTCGATACACCAGAAACGAAAAACAGCTATTTAAGTTTAAATACTTTTTATGAAGTTGTACGAAAATGTAACTAGTTTTGTAATTTTCATTTTTAATTATTTAAAATTAGGTGTACATGAATGTACATACCACTGAGTAACTAGGCTGAAACTGGCCATGTCATTTCACTTATTTCATGAGATACGTCACTGTCTATTACACAGATTGTCCAAAAAACGAAGTTTACTACAAATGCACATTAGAAGTCTGCTTTAAGAAATGTGCCGACCTCAAGAACCCACCACCATGCCCTTCGATTGCTGCAGGATGTTACTTGCCAGGATGTGAATGCAAAGAAGGTTACCTCAGAAACGAACAAGGTGTTTGCGTTCCTACAAAAGATTGTTGTGAGTTAAATTATCTTATATCAAGTAATTTAAATTTATATCATAAGTTTAGTATCAATAAACTCCAGTAGGTTTAGTATTGAAGGCGTAGTATATACTATGGTTACTTCGTGTAGAAATTATGTTAAATCTTTGTGCAGATACGTTAACGGCTGGCTCAAGCCTCTGAAACAGAGGGACTAGTCGAACACGGTACGCAGTAAGGTTCGTTCCCAACTCAGTAGCCCGAAAATATACCCGCATGACATTCTCATTTATAGAATGAGTCATTTCATGCGGTGCAAAACATGCATTTGTGACTCCGTCTGTATACCTATGTATGATTCCTTAGCCATATCTATGCATCAACATGCACGTTGTATGTTTGTTATGTTATGTATCCAGCAAATAATATATAAAATGAAAGATAATTACTTTTCGTACAGATTTCAATAAAGTTTAAAACTTTGACAACATTTTATAGAAAGTACTGTTTTTTTAATAATAATTAATTTTATTTACTTCATTGGAGTTTAAGATTCAGATTTTAATATGAATTACTAATGTTCATATTAAAATCATAGTAATTTGTATGTTGATTGACGGCAAACGGAATTTTTGTTATAATGATAAATGCTGTTTTGACACCAATATATTATGCATATCTATTTTTAATTAGGTGGGTTTTCTTATCTACGTACTTACGTATCAGTTATTATTTTTAATCACTTGTCGAGGTCATGATGTTGTTTATTGTTATTGATCTAAAACTAACTTGATAGTTGTAGTAACAGGAAAATATAAACGGGCAAATATAGTGTTGATGACTGCAAAACTATTTGTAATGTCTAAAATGGTACTAAGGTTTTGAAATATCGATAATATTTTAAGAACGTTATTTATATTTTTGATTATATTTGATAAAAAATATAGATTATTATATCAATAAAGAAGTCACTTAAAAATATGTACCATGTCTTTTAAATTATAGAATTTTTCAAACTCCGATCATCTCTGTTTTAGTTTTATATTTTGGTTATTTTTTTAGTTTAATTCTTTTCAAAATCGATTAAGAAAATAAATATTGGAGTGTTAATCTTACAAACCGATTTACTTATTTAAGATATTAATATTATAGCTCTTTCCACACCGAAAACTTCTTCAATTGCTACTTTTAAAATATTTTCTCTCTTTTACAGAATGGCATCTGAGATCTCCGACATAAGAAGCAATGCAAACAATTGCAAAATGAAATACTTAAAATTCAATAAATAAGGTCATTGGATAGACACATACTGCAGGAACTACGGATTTATCACTAAATTGGTTATTAATTAATCATTAAAAATGTTATCAACATAGAAATGTAGTAATTATTGTCTAAGGTTGTGTACCACGAGCTTATTAAACGGTTTTATTTAGCTTGACCTGGTTGTTTATTTGTTTGTTTAGGTCAATTCTTGTAATTGTAATTTGACCCTCTTCCTGTCGACAGATTGATCTAAAATTTGGTACACACCCTCAGGTCTGGTGACAATACAATTAAATGAATCCTGTTTCATTGTAATTTTATTTTTATTCTTTACTAGCTGAACCCCGAGGTGTTACCCGCACTTATTGTCGTACCGCGAGAAACGCCGCGCGACAAAGTTAGCTAAAAAAAGTAGCCTAAGTTATTCTCTGGATCATCAGCTACCTGCTAGTGAAAGTCCCGTCAAAATCCGTCCAGCCGTTCCAAAGATTACCCGGAACAAACAGACAGACAGACAGACAAAAGAAAAATTAACTACATTTTTGGTATATGAACAGTGTATACATACATATGCATTTAGTAAAAAGAGGTTATTTTAATATTACAAACAGACACTCCAATTTTATTTATTTGTATAGATTTGATTTGGGGTTTCGATCCAGTAAGGATATGCCAACCTTATTGTAGTACAAATTATAATTTGTACTACAATAAGGTTAATTTATTTATTTATTAATTTTATTTATTTCTTTGTACATAAAAAAAAAAACAGGTTTGAACTTATCGACGGTTTCTGCACGAAGCTCGAGGCACAAATTAAATTTAAAGAGTTTGGTATATTGTATCATTGCTGAATTATTATAATCATATGACATTCTCTCTCATATATTGTGGGTGTGTGATATTTTCTCACAAATAAAAATAAAAACCATTCGTAGTTTTCTTGTCAAAAGTTATGAATTACACCAGCTGAGCCTCGCGGTGTTACCCGCAGTATAACGTCAAAGAGAGATACCGTAACCATCAGCGCACTAATACAAGATGCGGATATTTGTGATGTTTTTCGTTTAAAGGTGACGGATAACATAGATAGTCCTAGTAGTCACTCTAAACTTGACTTTTAAGAAAGATAATGTCATTACGGCGCTAAGGACGTATAATAAAAATAAAAGCTTAGAGAATCGATTGAATACGACAAGTTTAAAAATGCTTGGACAAGTCAGACCTATTTATGTAGTGGAACCGTTGCCAAAACAGGCTAAACATCTGCATTAACTGGCTAGAAACTTTGCGAAGAGTTATAATTATGAGAGTTGCTGAACGTCCTATGGCAGGGTGTATCTTAGACGTAACAAAGGAGCATCCCGCATACTTGTCGAAGTGAAGAGGTATTGGAGAATCTCAGAAATGCGATGTGGCTAACAGAACTGTATTGTATAGTTATTCTCTATTCACTTGGTCAGATAATTGCATGCTTAATGAATTACTTATATATCTTCCAAGGTAGTAGAGCCACGCTGATTTCAGCACGAACGGGCCGGCTCGATCGGGGCGGTACTACCCTCGCACAGAAAATCAACGTAAAATGACAGCGATCATGCTGTCGTGTTTCGTTGGTGAGTGCGAGACCGGAGGCCCAATGATGCAGTAGCATCACTAGCCCGCCATGGTGTGGGTCACCATGCTGCATTGTTGCATTGTCTGCATTCGCAGTAAGGTGACCACCACTCTTGGATTCTACTCATGCTTTCCATCAGGCAGAGTAGAGTCATTTTGGCAGGGTCAAACATAAAAAAAAAAAAAAAAAACTCTTAAAAACTTATTTGATAGATTTCTAATACTGCAATTATTAGATAAAACCTATTATTTAGTCAACACAAACAGCACATATTCATATTGATTAAAAACTATCAAGTTACCCGCATATTTACATAACACTCAACCATCACACTCACCTACACTTCTATTGAGGTGGCAATAACTTCTTTCTATCATTTTTATTCTCACACTCATAAAGTGGCATTAACTATATGTAAACACGACAGCATCTACTGTCATAAAGATTATTTGATTTAATATTTAGGCACCTTAAAATGCCTGGGATTTTACGTAATAATTAAATTACCCTACTTTTATTCACCACAGTAACTTTTACGATGTATAAAAGAAACAATGGTTTTCGATACGTCCACAGATTTGCATGAGGATGTAGACCTCATCTCGGTTGCAGAGTCGATGACCTATATGATGAGAAGATAGCAGAAAGATTGCAAAATTACATAACAGCACATTCTCGCTACTCTGTCAAAACATCAGGAGCATCACTAAAAATTTCGATGGCTTAGTGACATTATTATAATAATAATAATAATAATAATTTATTTATTTACAAGAAATTACACTCAATACACCTTGTTTACAGATAATATTTCACATTTTTACAAACAAATCAATAATAATAACAATCAGTTCTATGCAAACAAAATATTTTAGTTCTTGGCTCCCAAACTAGGTTTATCACCTGTGACTTGGGAGCCAGTGTTCCTCCATAATCACTTGATTTACAGTCAAACTTAAGGATTTTTAAACATTTACATTTTAACCAACGCTCAATCTTATGAATAAGTGTTTGAGTGCGTGTAAAATTTGTTTGTGTGTATGTATGTGTATGTGTGTGTGTGTTTGTGTGTGTATGTGTGTGTGTGTGTGTGTGTGTGTGTGTGTGTGTGTGTGTGTGTGTGTGTGTGTGTGTGTGTGTGTGTGTGTGCATGTTTCAGTTTAAACTGTTGTACATGCATAAATGTCAGCTTGTAAGGTTTATGAAGGGAAAACACATATCTTTTCTATTTCCTCATAATTTTGTTCTAACAACCATGATTTCACTTTACGTTTACACTGGTAATAGTTAAGGCCATATATTCGAAGCAATCTATTTACCTTATTGTATATTTTTTTACTGAGAAAGTAGTACTGGTGTTCTGCGAATGTTGTGAAATGTTTTATGGGAGGGAAAACAATATCTACTCGACGTTTATTCACTATATCAATTGGGGTGTGGTGTGTTCTTGCTATAGACTGGAGCACGTATAACTTCCTGGCCGTCAATACCTTACACTCTCCGTAGAGGCGCTCAGTGGGATATCTGTAAGGCTTCCGGAGCATGACTTTAAGCACGGCTCTTTGTGCTCTTTCGAGTTTAAGAAAGTAGGTCTTACAGGCTCCACCCCACACCGGCAAACAATAGGTAATCAAAGACTGACAGAGCGAAAAGTATACCACCATAAGAGTACTCGTGTCACATGAGTATCGAAGTTTTTTAAAAATGTAGATCAGCTTGCGTATTCTAGAAACCAAGTCATCAACGTGCGAATACCAATTCAGGTGTTTGTCAATCTGAACACCTAGGTACTTCGATTGTGATGTTACTGATAGGTTAGGACAAGAACATGATGCGCACTTTAGGTGATGTGGACAAGTGTGAGCTTTGATAGAAATATTTTTTTTGGGTTGGGTTTGTTTGCTTATCGAAAAATTTAGGATTTTAGTTTTTTCTGTGTTAAGCGTTAATAAATTTTGGGCTAGCCAATTCATCACTATATCTAGTGCCAATTGAGCGAATTGTTCTGTTTCATGCCAATCTTTACCGTGTACTAATAAGGCTGTGTCATCAGCGTAGGTATACACGGAACAATTTTTAAGAGAAAGTGAGCAAAGATCGTTTATGAAAACCAGAAATAGTGTTGGACCCAATATGCTGCCTTGGGGCACACCGAACTCTATAGCAGCCCTATCACTAATCACATCCTCAATTTTAGCGTGTTGGTATCGATTTTTGAGGTAGCTAGAAAATATATCAAGAGCTATACCACGTACACCTATGCGCTCCAATTTTGTTAAAAGCAGGGGAACAGGGACACTGTCAAAAGCCTTTGAAATATCCAAGAAAATTCCAAGACATTTACGCTTTACATCCAGCCTAGCCGCAGTTTCAACTAAATCAATTACTGCGTCTTCCGTAGATATACCGGATCTAAAGCCATATTGATTTTTTGATAGAATGTTGTTAGCTCGAATATAGGCAAGCAAACGGGTATTTAGAAGCTTTTCAAGGATTTTGGACATCGCTGATAATACCGAAATAGGCCTATAATTATTGACATTGCTCCTGTCACCGCTCTTGAATACTGGATGGATTAAGGCTATTTTAAACGCATCAGGGAAAACTCCAGAAGATAATGAAAGGTTGCACATGTGGGTGATGTAAGGTACTAGGGTCTTACGTGCTACCTTCAAAACACTAGCTGAGATACCATCTATTCCAACCGCTGAATTTGTCTTCAAATTGTTTATAATTTGCTCAACTTCTCGACAATCAGTTTCCAGTATAACCATTGAGTGGTAGGGTGATTTAAATTTATTATTTTTGAATGGCAGATTAACACTACTACGTTGAATTCTAGAAGCCAATCTACATGCAATATTTACAAAGTAGTTGTTTACCTCATTAACCGAACTACTTTCTGTACTATTACTTTTTAGGAGCTCCATTGGTGGCAGCGGTGCTTGTTTGGTATAGGTGATTTCCTTTATAAAGTCCAAGGTAGCTTTAGGATTATTCTTTCTTTTTAAAAACTCTGCTTTCTCATAACTAATCTTAAGCTTTCGCAACAATGAGTTGCAGAAGTTTCGATAGCGGGAATATGTTATTTTTAATATAATGTTATCTGGTTGTGATTTTAATGTTTTATGCATTTTGTCTCGATTGCGGATACATCGTAGTAGACCAGGGGTAATCCACGGTTTGATATTTCGTTTCACTCTCGAGACTCTGTTATAGCGTGTGTGTTTTTGAATTATTTGATGTAACGTAGCAACCAGAGTGTTTGCCGCCTCGTTGGTATCATTGGCTAAAAGAACCGAGGAGAAATCTGTACATTCTATATCTCTTTGTACACTAGTCATGTCAACTATTTTAGTGTTGCAAGTATGCTTAGACTTTGGCTTGTTTAAGTTGATATTTAGAAATACAGGCAAATGGTCAGTAATTGGATACTCTATTACAATAGTGGTTGCCATTTGCTTCGTTCTTAAAAGAACATGATCGAGGCAGTTATTCAAACGGGTAGCGCAAAGGTGAGCCGGAAGTAATCCATGAGAAGCAGTAAAATTGAGATATTCATTTGAATGTTTGTCTTTATTATTATGTTTGATGTCAATATTGATATCACCTACTAGAGCAAGTTGCTCCAATTTGGATAAAGGCAACAGTATAGTATTCAGGCTATTCAGAAAATTATCAATGAGAAGATATGAGGGTGGTCTATAAATCCCTAGAATGGCTACGCTAGTATCGAGATTACAAAGTAGGCAGTTAGCGTCGATGATTTCTGGTTCAGAAACCACGCACTGCAAAGAACACTTTGTGTACATTATGACGCCGTCATTCTGATTACCTGTGTTTTTTGTATAATGCATGTTATAGCCCTTTAAGTCCGGTATTACAATAGCTTTCTTTATCCAACATTCAGTAAGCACAATTATGTCATTTTCTAGTTTTAATTGATCTAAGAAAGCCACAAAGTTGTCAAAATTTTTACTTATACTGCGAATATTTAGATGCAATATTGATAGATGGCTTGGTGAGCTTTCTATAACATTAGAACACTCGCCTACCGCGACCTTATATGATTTTGATACTTGGAAAGTATCTAAGTCTAGCGATAGCTTTTCTATGTGATTAGCCATTTATAAAAATATTTATATGATAACACCAAAACGTGACAATAGTTTTTGACTCTTGTACCCAAAATACCGCAGATGCGAACAATTTTCGGGCAGCGTGTATGTAGTAGATATATGTAGAAAACGTAGTATTTTTTTTTTCTTTTGTGTGGTTTGAATATATGTTTATTTCATAAAAATTGTTTATTCTATATAACTGTATGAGGAGTAGAAGTGATGTGATGTGTGTGTGTGTGTATAATTTGAATCATACTTAGAAGTGTAAAAATAAGCTAGCAAAAACGTAATGAAAGTAAGATTAAGAAATGTTAACTTATCATGAAAAACATTATCAAATAGTGACCTAGTAAAATGCAATAATAAACACAGTCATTGCAGTCCTTCCAACTCCCCAAGACTTTGTTCCGATCTTACATAAATCTGAGTATCACCCTCAGCTTTCCGCAAAAATACCCTATTATTAGTACACCAGCAATACTTGAATTTGTTCTGGGTTGCAAATTCTCTAGCCCGGTAAAATATTTTCTTTACTGATAAAGATAATTGTTCGCTTACATAAATCGGGCGATTTTCGCAATGAAGACCTATTTGAGACGAATTCAGCTTTTGTTGTTTCTCACGGCCCTTATTGAAGGATCTGACCGCTGCAATGTATTTATTTCTTATTGGAACCGAGGAAAACTCCGCAATAATTGGTCTGTTTGCATTCGTTTTTCCTGGAAGTCTATATATATCTCTGATATCTGTTAGTTTTATGTCAGTTTGTACAGTAGAACCAACTTGCAATACAACTTTTGCTAATACCTCAGTAGATTCATTTGGAACAATTGGCACATTTCGAACCTCAATAGCCGCCGAGCGTGATCTGAATTCCAGGTCTTGTAGTTTTATCTCTAAAGTCTCAAACGCCTGTTTATAATAGTTTCGCTCTTTTTCAAGTACTTCAACACGTTTGTGCATTTCTTCAAAACGAGTGTTAAAAAAGTCTATAGATTTTTCAATGTCAGAGTTTGTTTTCTGAATTTGAAGTGACTGTCCTTTCAAGTCTGCTATCTCCGCAACTATGGTCTTCAAACTGGCCGAATGGTCATTAAATACTGCACTCTGCTCGGTCTTCCACGACAACAGCATCTCTTTTAGTTGTTCTATACTCGTGGATTGTGTGCTATGATCGTCAGAGTGCGGACGCTTGGCCCTGGATGTAACTTTAACACATTCCACGGCTTCACTTGCAGCGATGGTTGCCACATTTGGTTCTGAGTGTGCCTCACCAATGGTAGTTTTTGGGGGTGATCGCTGAACTCGTGGCATCTTGATTTTCTGTTACGTTGTTTACAATATAAAGTATATAAACAAATTCAGAGAAACCGTAACAATTCAAAGTTTGTCTTAATGCGTAACTCGTAGCGCCACCTGTGATCAAGCTCCCCACAACAATATTGTAAGCGATAGCGGTCGCAAATTTGATGCGTAGCCTCCACGCGTTGGTGACTCAGTTACAAGAGCACACGATACACACCTCAAAGTGCGAGGGTTCAAATTCAACGTCCAGCAACTTTCTCTTTTTGAGATTTGTATTGGACTGTTCTCGCGATATGAAACAGAAGGCGCAACTCACAGAATACAGCTGTCCTGTTCAAGATCCTCCCAGTAGGCGGGGTCACCGGAACAAACTTTGAAGGTGAGACAAGGAATAAATGATTCGAGAATACACCAATCAGAAATTTAAAACTTTGATTTAAAATAAAATTCAATAGTCAGTTCGACAAACGTCCGACACCGACAAGAACCGGCGGAGGAAAGATTATTAGAATGCTATAATAATCCTAACGGAATGTTGGCTACTTAAGGCTCCAAAGCTACCAGAAATGAATGGCTATAACTTAGCTACTACCAAAAATTACTTAACACACAATGAAGGCATCGTTGTTTGTTATAGACAGTATCATCAAATCTCAGTATCCGAGCTATTTCTTCAAAATGCAAACTGCCTTCTAGTAACACTTAGTAAAAACACAATTGTTATCGCTATTTATCGACTTCCTGCTATTCGTAATGTAACTTTATTTTTAGATTCCATAAATCAAATTTTATCAAAATTTTCCTCGTTTAATAATATAACTCTAACCGGAGATATCAATATCGATATCGCCTGTAACATTAAGGATTCGCGGTCAATTGATTATCTTACGTTACTTGCTTTCCATGGTATGCTACCGGCTCACACTCTTCCCACTCGTAAAACCGCTCATGTCTGGATCACCTTATTTTAAAGCCGTACAAACCTTTTGTTATATTGCGCAGACTTCCATTACGGATCATGATACTGTAACACTTTTTCAAATGACCGATGCTACTAACATGAATCATACGGCTAAAACTACTAAGATAAGATTGATGTGGACCTCGCTCAAGCCAATTTTACCCAAATTTATGCAACTTCTGATGTAAACGAAGCTACAAGCTATTTCATAAATACCCTTAGTTCTGTTATTGCTAATAATACTACTCTAAGGGTCCTTATCGTAGGAGAATCAGGATGGATGGATGACGCCTAGGCTCCTTAAATGCTTAAGAAATCGGGATAATCTTCACCTAAAGTCAAAGATATCTCCAGAAGATGCCATACTTACCGTAACATTTAAGAGGTACAGGAACTACTGTACAATGTTAATTAAAAAGGCCAAAATGGAGTACAATAGGAACATGATAAATGATGCACGTAATAATAATAAACAGCTTTGGCAGGCTATAAAAACTATCACTTATACTGCAAAGCAAAAAAAGGGGCGAGTGATCTTTTGTCGCTCGAAGATCAAATAAATTCAGTTAATGAAGCAAATTCTTACTTTGCTAATATAGGACGAGCCCTGGCTGAAAATTGTTCGAATTACAACTAATTCTCCTTTGACCCTTAGTCCTTCATGCCCTAATACTTTTGTTCTGCTGGAAACAGATAATTTAGAAGTCAATAATTTAATAACAAAACTCAGAACGGACTGTGCTGTGGGTCTTGATAATATTTCAGGTTCTCTTCTAAAAAAATTAAAAATATATTGATTCCCCACTTAACGTTTTTGTGTAACTTTTCATTACGAACAGGAATTTTTCCAGATTATTTAAGCTGGCCACCGTACATCCTATTTATAGGACTGGGACAGGGCTCGACTGGATAGTTACCGGCCTATATCTATTTTACCCACATTATCCAAATTGCTTGAGAGGCTCATAAACATTAGGTTAACTAAATATTTAGAACAAAATGCAATTTTATCGCGATCTCAATATGGTTTCCGCTCGGGAATCTCCACAAGTAATGCTGTTTTGGATCTAACTACTAGTGTGGTTATGAGTTTGGCAAGGGGGAAAGGGTCATTGGAATCTTCCTAGATCTGGCGAAGGCCTTGGTTACGATCTTTGTCTCCGCACTTATAATGAAACTCGAAGGTATTGGTATCAGAGGTACTCAACTCGCTCTGTTTAGAAGTTATCTGTTAGGGAGGCGCCAATGTCTTAAAGTGAACCATTGGATTAGTGATGAGCTTAATACCTTTTCAGGCACTTTTGAAACGTTACAATGGTGACTATAGTTGCGCAGTTCCAAAGAGTCATTCCTATGGAAAAGAACCAACAAGAAAATCGATAAGTAACTCTTTTAAAAACAGTGGGTGCTGTTGTGTGAAGATCAGTTTACAATAAAGCCGATTCTGTAGATGTTATACAAAATTTCCTTAAAATTATGTTATATTGTCTTATTTTAATGAAACGATTTCTGAAATGCTAGTTTTGTATGTACGTGTTTAGTAATGTATATTTTTAGAGTGACATATAAAATTTTAGTCAATCTTTGACTTTGGTTTTCAAATGACGGAATAAGCACCAATATGAAATTGTTTTAACTGACTTAAAAAGCACCAGACTCTAACTATTTTTTATTTTTTACTTTACGTAATTTTATATAGTCCTTGCATCTTTTCAAAAGCTTAGTAAATAGAATGGACTAGTAAAAAGGCGACACTAATATACTTACTTTACAGAGTGAAGTACAAAATAACCCAAAACTTTCGCGTGAAGAAACAATAACGTCATACAGGAAATTAAATACGCTCTCAACGCTTTCCAACCAAATTTATAGAGGTACTATATCCTCGAGGATCAAGAATAGCATTAGGTATGGGATGGGAATCTATGGTTTCTCTTACTTTTAAAACACACGTTCGTAATCTCAATAAAGGTAAAGTTTCAGGTCACCTTTAGCATAGTAGTAATAACATCACAATTTAGTTTAAAGATATGTTTTAATAATACACGTTATAATAAACAAAATATTCAATTTGAAAGTATAAAGTTGCAACTCAAACATGGAAAACCTTTCATCAACACCTGTTAACGAAATAGTACATAAGACACTTTCACTTGACTTGACACAAGTTGAACTTTTTCGAAAAACCAAGACGACAAGATACAAGCCGTACCAGAATTGATTGTGCTAATTTATATATTGATTACAACTCCAACATAAATTGACTTTTAGCTCATGTTCAGATGACGAGCGCTTAACGCGCGTTTTGCTAACGCCCGTTTACAACTACATGTAATTTAATTCTAGGAGTACACATGCTAACGCCCGTTTCTACATATAGTTGTTAACGCGCGTTAACAAAACGCGTGTTGATCGCTCGTCATTTGAACATGGCCTTATGCCGCCACGTTCGTCTTGTATTAAAAAGTTTACACTTGCTAATTGACTGTACTACGAAGTTTTGCTCTCGCCATTTGTCACCCGCATTAGTGAGATGAAAGTCCTTTATTTACCTCACATAATTAAAATATTTCAGGAACTTATCAGTATTGCTTTTATATCCCAAAATATCTGAGTAAGATGAGTTTGAAATGTCCGAGCCCTCTCAATCAATCTTTATTTAGAAATAAATCTGATTGATAAAAATCATATTGATGTAGTAAGCAAATGAATTATAAATAGGCTACATATGTTCAACAGTAATATTTACCATTTATATTCATTCTGGTAGCTACATAACCAACCAAAAGATAAAATAAAAACCTTTAAAAAAGCTCCAAAACTCAATCGGTTTCCATAAAAATCAACATTTCCGTTTCATTTTCAGTTCCGACCGCAAAAAACAAACTTTTTCAAAAACCCTCGACCGGCTACATTAATACTATTTCTGTTGGAATTTCGACACGGACACGAATTTTTGTATACATTCGTGAGTGTTCCGTTTAAATATTTTGTGATATTCCATAAACAGTCAGTTGTAATGGTCGAGATATTTTAAATTGCTTCATGAATAGAAAAGGGGAGTTAGCACACTGAAATTGCGTTTTATTATCGTAGTGCGAGGTTATCTCATTGTGATTGTATAGAGCTTTAGCATTCGGATCAACAGCAGGAATAAAATGCCTTTTAAAATAAAATATAGATTAATCTCTTCAAAAAAAGGTAAAAGAAACTTTAATCTAGGGCTTTAGTAAGGGTTTGTTTGCCAATGCTCCCGGTCACAAAGAAAGACGAAGTAGCAAGCTCTATAGATGTTGATGAAATGACAAAGCATGGGATGAGTTCAAATTCGAATAGTAAACTAAGAGAATTTTTATGAAGCTTATTCAAACTATTACACAAAAATAAACTCAACGGTTTTCAGATAGGTCAAAAACAACCAACAGACAATAAAATAAAAGTTTATAATTTAAATATATTATCATGTTAGTGCCACTCTAATGCGTATTTATACCAAATAACTATGACATATATTTTTTTACAACTGACATAAATGCAGACGAAACGACGTCAAACGAAATCATGTCGGTAGTAAATAATAAAATAATCCGTATTTTTTTCTAAATTTTAAATACGCTACTTTACTTTTGATTACTTTTAACTGAACGTATGGCATAGTGGTATAAGTAGTCACCTTGCTACTTCCTACAGCGCTTTGTTCTTGTTTCAATCCCCACAATATCAACACTGTGAGATTTATTATAGTATGTGCGAAAACCTGAGATAGTGAGCGTGGGAGGTATCCAAACATCAAGCTTATATAATTGCTATCTGAAGTTTGGGTGTTCTTTATGCCTATTACATTAAATATTTGTTAAGTATATATTCCCATTCAAAGGAGTTGTTATTTGTACCCAACTACAGCAAAGCCAAAAGGAAGGTTAGAAGTTTTGGCGGTCTATGTATGTAAGTTCACCATATCGCCTTAACTACTGAATCGAATTTAATAAATGGGCCGTCAATAGATTTGTAATAGTGGCTCGGGTAACATGAGTTACATAAATATTGTTGATCTTTTTGTTCGTTCAATTGGACTAAGTTAAGGTAGTAAAAAAAACTATCTCATATATTAATATTAAAAATTGTGGTTAATGGTAGAAAAAACCTTCTAAGAAATTTGTCTTCATAGATTATACTCTATGCAAACTTATTCACAAATGCCTTTGCCCTTAGCGACCTCTATCTTATAATAATTATTTTTTAATCACTATGTTATTTGTATTTTATTTTACCCTATTTTCTTTTTGGTTTAGGATTTGATACAGTGAAGAAAACGATATTGTTATTATTAACATGCTTTTGATCAGTAAATACTTACTCTCGAGTACCCACTAATGAAGCAGTTCTTTCTCTCCTAGCTGACATATTCCAATCAGAGCAAAACATAGAAACAATTTTTTTTTACAAGTTTTTATATAACTTGCAATGTTTAAATGTAACTATGAGTGGAATTTAGCAACTGAATTTTAGAATCAGAATCCTTCAATCGATTAAGCTGTTTTTTTAATAAAGACACCTTTCCTCATTTGTGGCAATAGACTATTCCATGAATAATATCAGAATCAGTCAACATATTTGATGCTGCGCGTAGAAAAACAGACAATAAAATAAAAGTTTATAATTTAAATATATTATCATGTTAGTGCCACTCTAATGCGTATTTAACATACCAAATAACTATGACATATTTTTTTTACAACTGACATAAAAGCAGACGCAACATGGTATACCATGTTGCGTCTGCTCATATTTATGAGTGGAATTTAGCAACTGATTTTTAGAATCAGAAATCTTCAACCGATTAAGCTGTTTTTTTAATAAAGACACCTTTCCTCATTTGTGGCAATAGACTATTCCATGAATAATATCAGAATCAGTCAGTATTTGATGCTGCGCGTAGAAAAAAACACACATAATGTTGTGTAGGTAAGTTTCTATTGTTAGGTTTCAATGGAGGCGTGTAATTTGCATAAGCAAAGTTCAAATTTAAGAGACAAAGGCCTGCATTATTCAGGTTTAAATTGCTAGTACAATTCGTGGTATTCGTGCATGTGATACGAAGTTTTCTTTATTTGGAGCTAACACGCTCACTGCAGTTCACATAAATTCTGTTCCAATTCTACTAGTGTTATTTCTATTATCCTTTATTTTTTATCCGACTACGGCAAAGCCAAAGGACGGTTATAATTTTGACAGGCTTTGTATGTATATATGTATGTATGTTCATTTGTTCCCTCATAACTCCTTAATTACTCATTAGAACTGGACAAATGAGGTGTCGTTAAATGCATCATGATTGTCTGCTGGTTATAGGCTATATGACGTGTCACTGAATCTAATGTGGCGCTCTCTAGCCGACACAAAGTACTGTGTTATAAAATTAATTTGAGCTAAATATGTTGTGTTTGTTATCATTAGAAAAGGCGTTACTTGTACATTTCAAAATTACATATATTATTAGCATTTGCTCGTGACTTTATCCGTATTTATTCGATAAGTGTAAGTGTATTGATTGTCCGCTAGTTATAGTCTATATGACATGTCACTGAATCTAATGTGGCGCCTTCCAGCTGACGTAAAGTACTGTATTAAATAAAATTGAAAGAAATATGCCGTGTTTGGTATTATGCAAAAGAACGTTACTTGAGCATCTCAAATATTGTCCGTATTTATTCGATAAATGTGATATTTCTATGGTACCTATTTAAAATATACTTTGCAAAGAAATTAATGTTATAGAGGCACCAAACTGAGCAAAAATAGTTGCAGTGTCTGTTTGTAATTTCAAATTAACAACCATTCAATAAATGCAAATGAAAGTAATATCGGTACTTACACAATAAAAATCATTTTTATAATTTGTCTGTTTATGACGGCTAATCTCTTTAATGGCTGGACCGATTTTGATGGGACTTTCACTAGCAGATAGCTGATGTTATAAGCAGTCTACATTCAAACGGTGCGGGTGGTTTTAATATAATAATAGCATCAGCTATCTGCTCAACAAGCCGCGCTTGTCGTTACAAAGGTACA
The DNA here is from genome assembly GCA_905220595.1 of Spilosoma lubricipeda. NCBI lineage: Eukaryota > Metazoa > Arthropoda > Insecta > Lepidoptera > Erebidae > Spilosoma > Spilosoma lubricipeda. The sequence continues at coordinate 6,653,068 of HG992285.1, read as the reverse complement.
ACAACAACCTCGGAAAACCCCGGGGTGCAGCAAGTAATTATACTTTAGTCATGATTATTTTACCTTGAGAGAGTCTCGATTCAGCTCTAAACCACGCTGATTCCAGCACGAACGTGCCGCCTAGACCAAGGCAGTACTATCAAAATCAACGTAAAATGACAGCGTCCGTGCTGTCCTGTTTCTTTGGTGAGTGCGAGACAGGAGGCCCAATGATGCAGAAGTAGCACTAGGCCGCCTTGGTATGTATCATCATGCTGCATTGTGGCATTGTCGGCATTCGTAATGAGTATGGTGACCACCACTCTTGGATTTTGTTTATGCTTTCCATCAGGCAGAGTAGATTCGTTTTGGCAGGGCCATATATAAAAAAAGATAGGTCGGTATAATCAGAGCGATACCACTAAAACAATGAAGAGATAATTTCGTTGCTGAAATATCTGCTTTTCAGAAAATTAATGAGATTACTAGAGACCTCATGATTCTAAGGGAAGAAAATGTACAAGTGTTAAGGTGATGTAAGTTGCAGGATAGATCTTAACTTAAATAGATATTATAAGTTATGCACAAATACATAGAAGGCAAACATGTCTCCTCGTATTTAAGTCATCAAGCGTCTATTTGTATAGGAAAATGAGGCATTCTTGTCTCTACACGGGGCAATGTACATTAGTAAGTCAATACCACAATTGATAATGTTTGCTGACGAAAATTTGGTTCTAACCATTAATGATTTATTTTTTAAATCGTATCATAGAATCTACCGCTCTTACCATACATATTTTAGGTGAAATAGTGATTATGATAAACTAATGATGGTATAAATTAAAAAAGAAAAGTGGAGAATAAATGTATGAATAGTCGATGGTCGAATCAAAGTATCTCATTGATATAATTTTTGAGACCCCTAAAGTTGAATTGAGTGAGTAAATTGAATATAGAGTCATTTTATAACCGTGTAATGAGCTACTTTAAGAGCTACTTTTGACAAACTTAGAACATTAACAAAATTATCAGCATCATTTTCTTGTTCTTCTTCCTATTCCGTTTGGAGTCAGTGTGATGTGCAAGATTGAAAATGGTTATAAATGGCTTTTTAATGGTTGGTGGTCTTTCTAATTTAATTAATGTAATTAATTTAACTAAAGTCCTATTACGTTTAATCGTTAACTGCATCGAACTGTGATAACAGGATGGGTGAAGGGGTAACGAAACGTAAGAGCACCGAATCGGAATTCAGTGCCATAGCGACATTAATTGGAGTATAACTTGGGTTCTGTCTACTGATTTGTCTACCTACGCGAGTCCTATCTAAACAACGACTCTTTGACTCTTTTAATTTTGCGTTCATTACGCCATACATACACAAACATACGGCATACAAATGAACTTCAAGTTTACATAGATAGATAGATAGAAGATACAGGTTTAACAATATTATATTTATATTATTATTATTAATAAATCAACCACAATGCGGCTAAAACATTGAACCTCATGCAAAACCGATCTAGCAATTTAAATATGGACAGAAGGACAGCGGTAGTCAGTTACCTGATCTCAGTTGACTGGTATGTTTGCTTGTACCACCACAAAAATAGGTAATTTAAAGCTGATAGCGATACATGACGTGTCATTGTGACTATACATCTAACCCTTTATTCATAAACATTATTTACCTTTCGGCAACGGTACTGTGTTATTTTCAACTCTAAGTTTAAAGTAACACAGAACTGTTGTGTAACAACTACAAACAGCAATACGAATTCATACATTCCTAATACTGTTTAATAAAATAACCCATCTTATAGTAAGCTGTTTCGTAATATACTCACGTGTTACTGGATACAAAACAGACGCCTTACTTAGTAGATATAAGTACTCAGTATTATTGGTATTTATTAATTGAAGAGCATTCTCAAGTCACGTACACACTCGCTTGTTTCGTTATTTCCGTTTCGCTTTCAGCTACATTGAATCTCATGTTCCGAGTACATCTACGCAAGATGAAAACTGTGTCATCAGGTAATATAGAAGGTTCGATATTTCATCAGCCACAAAAGTAAGTGAATAGTATTTTAATAAATTCGTTGTATTACTTGTTCGGACTAGAACAAATACTGCAATTATGTAAAGATTAGTTAGAATTAGTGGTTGAATTATTTATTAGAGTCTCCTAAATAAGATAATTTAATGCTTGAGGAAGGCTATAGGTTACTCTTTACCACAATAATCGACACATACGCGCGCGGAGCCGCTGGAAGAAATTAGTATTCTCAAAAGTTATCTTTCTTGATTAAATAAACATGCAGCTGTTAAATATCTTTTACATTAGATAAACAGTGTGAAAGAAAATAGTTTACTATTTTGATCCCAAGTATAATTTAAACATTTAAATGCACTGGTCTTAATGTAAAAATTACGCAACTTAAGTTGAATTTTCCAAACATATTTTATTAAAGCTGTAACATTTGAAAAGTAGAGATAAAAATCTTTATACCTACCTAGTGTTTTAATTTTCTCTTTTAGTGTTAAGAAGTTCATTTTAAAAATTAACAACGTACTGTTTGAGCACGCGAAAGGAAACGATAAACTGCTGACTTGATATAAATTTTATAACCTTTTTTCAGTTATGTATCCTTAATTTTATTTTCTCAGCTTTATTTTCACGCTGTTATTGCTATAACTCTGGTATGAACTACTATGGGACTGGAATTTTGATTTAGAGAACATGAATAACCAGTCAATAACAAATAGAATGTTTATGTGGGTACCCTTTTAACACGGAAAATAACATAATATGGGACTACAGATTTATTATTGTTCTAATATCAGTAAGGGTCACTGATAACTTTTGATTCAATACAATAACCCATTCATTGACAGATATTTACGGCCTACCATCTCATTATCAACCAAAATATTTATCTTAGTTCAGACGTTTGACGAATGTAATTCTGCATTATGCAATTCCTATTAATAACAAAGTTTGTACATATGTAGTGTGTGTACATACTAGGATTCTATTTTTAATTTACTTTCAGTTGATTTAGTAATTAACTTGTTAATGGGAGTTATATTTTTATCAGCAAAGTTTATATTTGTCATCAACTTTTATCAGCTAATTAATATATCTATAGCCATGAAATGTTTTTATTCTCAGACAAATAAAAAGTGTCGCCTGGTATGTATTACCAAATTAATGTCAATCTTTATATATATAATTCTTCTGTGAGTGTGTATGTCACTGAACTACTCTCAAACGACTGGACCGATTTTAATGAATTTTTTTGTGTGTGTTCAAGGGGATCTGGGAATGGTTTAGATTCACAATTTTGTCCGCTGGACAATGTTTTTTTAATTTATTAGTAGTTATGGCAAAACGACGTTTGCCGGGACAGCTAGTATTTATATAAAATAAGAGATGGATTATCAATGAAATCGTAGTTCATTCCAGGAATAAAAACTTCATTCTCAAAATAATAGGTTTATTTCTTAAATATTTATATATTACTGTATAGCTTCGTACTCAGATCTGTTGCCAAATAAATCTAATATCGTCCTTAGATTGCGACTTGTTTTTATTTCGTTCAGTAAATAAAATAATATATAAATCGGTACCAACTTAATATATCAATTTACAAATTTAATGAAAAAATGTTGAAAGGAGCGGAGCCAAATTGGCAAAATTATTTTTAACAAAAAAACTGATTATTGTGACTTGAATTAAATTATGTGCTTTATTTACTGTTCTACTGGAAATCATCATTTTAATATATTTTATTTATACTACCCATGAAAATTCGTTTACGTCATAACAAACATTTTTTTCCCGTTTGCCCAAATATTTTCGGTCGATACCCGGCTCCTATTGATTTTAGAGTGATGTTACATAACCTAAAACCTTCCTCGCTAAATGGGCTATCCAACAAAAAAAAGAATTAGAAAAATCGGTTCAGCCACTCACGCGTGATGTCGTGACCAAGGCAAATAGGGATTCATTTTTATACATATAGATTTGTTAAGTGGGATAGTTCAACTGTCAACTGTTCACTGTAGTTCAATTGGATCAATTACAAGCTCTATCTCCTGAGATAACCGCATTCAAATAAACAAACTCTTCAGCATTATAGTATAGGTAGTGTAAATAGTATTAACGTAATACATACTTTAAAGCCTACGCTGCCTCATTTCCTAAGTTGCTCCTTAGAAGGCCTCTTACAAGAGGGAAACACGTGTCAGATTCATTTCCTGATACTCGAAGATTGTATAGCACGGGTGTGAGAACTTGCTCATAGTGTACTTAGGCTGATGTTTATCATTCCTCAAACATCTTGTCTATTTAGTTACAATGTACGTACATAGGACTTGGTTCTTGTTCCTACTATATATGTATAAGATTTGCCGAAATAAGTTCATTGAATTATGAGTGAGTCTTATATCAAGGTACTACCCTCGCACAGAAAATTAACGTAAAATGACAGCGATTATGCTGTCGTGTTTCGTTGGTGAGTGCAAGACCGGAGGCTCAATGATGCAGAAGCATCACTAGCCTGTCATGGTGTGGGTCACCATGCTGAATTGTTGCATTGTCTGCATTCGCAGTATGGTGACCACCACTCTTGGATTCTGCTTATGCTTTCTATGAGGCAGAGTAGAGTCACCTTGGCAGGGCCAGACATAAAAAAAATATTACAATATATAGCAATAATAATAAAATAATAAAACAATAAAAATTAAAAATTGAAGCACCCTTGACACAAGTACCAACCTAAGGTTTAGTTGCAGCATCAAATCTAAGTTACCGTATTCTTGAAATACCACTAAATTAAAAGAAACACAAAATTTTAAATCATTCCGAGTGTCAAGACAACTTGAGTTTATACATAAACTCAAGTTGTCTTTGAATATGCAGAGAGGTTATAAATTATAATAGGATAGTTGACTATATCGTGAATAAATACCGATGTCTCCTTCATTAAAATTAATATCAGAAAACGTCTCGAAAAATATAATTATTACAGCTTTTTATTTCTATTACAAATTTTAATCAAAAAACATTGTTATATATTGCTCAATTGAAAAGTCTAAAAGTGTGACGTCACAAGCCAGTTTTTAGTACATTTTTCATACAAGCTATCGTTTTGATAGATAATAAAAGTAACTGATTTGACTAAGGTGTCAACTTCCTTATTTGTGTAGAACTCGTCAGTTTTTGAACAAGAAAAACTATCGTGCTACAGACAGATAGACAAATTCGTCAAGCTAATACTCTTTTAATATTGTAGACAATACATACATCCATAAATCAATAGACATAAAGAGATAACTCACATTTTAAAACGTGTTAATATTTCGGGTCAAGCGGTACTTTCTTAACAATTCTTCATAGGTATACTTTTTATTTGTCTGCACGGCAATCCAACCGAATACCACCTCCCTGGTGGTTATGTTGGACTAGAACCGATCAAAAACCGAACGCCATCTCGTGTAACAGTGCCGGGTAACCGCTTGCTCCCTAGAAAGGAAAACCTTGACGACTTACTTAGAGAGCTCCCTCTTGTCATTAATATATTTTAATTCAATAGTAATAGCAACTTAGTCTCTCACCCATTTCTTTCTTAAAAACCCATTTTTCAAGAAACAACCAATCAAAGGTTGTAAACATCTAGACTTCCATAAGACTCTAATCTTTATTAAATTTCATAGTAACTGCCCTCCACAGAAATATAATCATAACAATAGCTATGACTATTTAAAATGAATATAATTACAGTTGGGCTTCAATTTAAATAAATGATTTTATACCGAAACCCTTTTCAAATGAACAACTGTTTCAACTACCATTATTTAAACATTTTATATGTTATTTCAATTAAAGCAATTAAGGTAATTGGTTAACAAGTTATTATGAGGTAGTCCGTATTCTGATCACGTTTAGGGTTCAAACATCTTGCTCGTATCCTTTCGAAATGTACGCAAATGGATTCCAGGCCCATTTATACATCGATCGCTAATGAAAATTGCTAATTTTAAAGTATTAAAGTTTAACTCTGTGTTCTCGCGAATCCGAAATTATGAGAATTTGTTGGCATTCGAAATTATGAAAATTAGTTTGGATATGAATTTAGAAATTAAAGTTTTTTAATCAAAAGCTTAAACAGTTGACTAAAAAGTTTATTTCTTTATATTTTTAGGAATCTAGCTTATCTTTAGTCTCAGACTTAAGAAGATATGTGTCACGGATAATTTCGAAATTGCCTCTGTTATCATAAGATTGTCTTTACAGTCCGGGATCCCCGGAAAAAATTTTACAAGTTATTACTATCAAGCCAATTTTTCGTGAGTGGCTTCATTTTGATGGGAGATCCACTGTTTACCTTATGTGAACACATACATTATCCAGGTCCTACGTTCAACAGCTTTTTATCCCTGCTACCTCTGTTAAGTACCAAAATCGAAAATTTTTGTAAGGTTAAAGGTGGATGTCTCATCAAAATGAAGCCACTCACGTAAAATTTGCTTGATAGTAATAGCTTGTAAAATTTGTTCTGGGATCCCGGACTATTATAAATTTTTGTTTCGAAGTTTAGTGTGACATGTCTCATACAAATTTAATACAATTTAAAGCAGATGAATAATAACATAAGATGTCATATGACTTCTAAACACATCTAGACACCTACTTCGTACAACCAGGTTTAATTACAATCATATTAGAGACAATTATTGTGCTAATTTCTTTAATGATTAATACACTGTACAATGTATTGTTTTCTGTGTTAATTAATACATTTTATTTTTCACGTTGGTTGACCAAAATACTTCTGTAAAAATTCAAAAGTATTTTATTATTATTAATAGCCCAAAACCTGCTTGTCTTGCAGTGGACTATTAAAGGTTGTTGATGTGATGTGAAAAATAATTAAGAGCATTTTGGTCCAAAATAAAACTACCTTATTCAACGGAATATCGTAAACACCTAAGTTAAAATTTATTTGTATAGACTGTAACAATTCTGTACATTCGTCTACACACAGTACCAGAACTACTATCTGTTAACGAAAACGCATTAAATGCATAAGCATAATTTATAAAAACGTAAACAAAATCACTCTTGCATTACAAAATTGAGATGTTCACATCGAAGTTTCGCAAAAAACCTTTTAATATTTATCATGAAGCGAATTATTTTCTTCTGATGCTAGTTTAAATTAAATTATGTTGAGTGCCGTCCGATAAGACAACAAAAGATGAGTCGACTCGACCCCCGATTAAAACAAACTTTCATAAATGAGGATTCAATTTTTTGTTAACGTTAAAATGAAAGTCGAATAACTTTCTTTGGCAATTGAATATCTTTTGTCGATTTTTATTTTAGAAAGTATAAAAAGAGCAAGATTATTATCTATTTGGAAACCAATTCAAACCTTTAAGTAATCTTAATTGACATAAGAAATAACAGCTATGCTCAAAAGATAAAAAAAAAAGAATTAATTGGATAATAATAAAAATATTCAACCCCTTAAAAAAGTGAAAGTAATTTTTACAAAACCTACTAGGACGTAACTGAGAATGAAATACAAATTATTATCTGTAGTGATGCTCGATCAAATCATTCAAACACAAAACATTACTAAATTTCAACCCTTTAAAAAGAAAGGACTAGCAATTTTAATACAACCTGCAATGGACGTAGCTGAGAACGAAATAAATTTAATTATTCATTCAAAGTGTTCTGTGTGGAACAAACCACATTTTAAACGGGCGGGCCAGTTAACAGGAGGAATTGTTGAAAGAGTTTCAAACAAATTAGTAACTTAATCTGTGTTGAGTCATGTTTTTGGCTCGCTTACTGCTAGTTTTAAATTCGTGGCAATTATGAACCATGAACCTTGACATAATTTTGCGATATTAATTTTAACGAGGAAAACGGCAGAGTTTCTTAACAATGTTAAATCTTGTCGGTTTGGCCGTTTATAAGACTGGGTTTGAAGATATAGGCTATTTCGATTGAAAAAATTCTGATAAAGCTGCATTTTGTTTTTTATAAAGCCTCATGACGTGTGTGTTTATGATTCTTACATAATGGTAGGAATTAAGCAATACAGATTCGGTTAATAAATAAAGAAATTTACTCTAACGCAAAACTTTTCTAACCGAAACGATAGCTCAATAGGTGTTAAAGTTACCCTGATTTTTTTTAGTTTAAATTATTGGTATTGCAATTATTTTCTATTAACTTTATTTTTTCATTAAATAAATAAAGAAAATATTTTATAACTTCTTGAAGCAATTGGGACATGTTTTTTATGGTATAAGGGGTAAACAAGCAGACGTATCACCTGATGGTAACCGTTACCGCCGCCCATGGACACCCACAACACCAGAAGCGTCACAAGTGCGTTGCTGACCTTTGGGTGATGGGGAAAGGGATGTGGGGAGGGGTTGGGGTATGGGTCTCTGGTATCCTCACTCCCTCGGTGAAACACAGCGTAAGCGCTATTTCACACTGGTTTTCTGTGAGGCCGTGGTGTCACTCCGGTCGAGCCGACCCATTCATGCCGAAGCGTGGCTCACCCACGGCGATATGTTGCAAACATTGTAACATAATTAGTTGTATAGAAAAAGTTATACAACCTAGACTAAGCTTATTGTTTCATTTAGTTATAGAGTTAATGATCCCAGACACAACAAGGTTATCTCTTCTAGTCGAGGAATTTTTATTACCGCTCAAATATCTCCATCGTAAGCTCTCGAAATTGTTAATATCAGTTGTAAACAGAATATCACAAGACTATTTTGTTGCGAACATCTCATTCAATTCTTATCTTCTAGCTTCATTATTATTAACACATTTTAAAAACAAAGCAGTGTTAATGCACTTGTGGCTTTTTTATTTACACAAGATCTAGTTATAGATCTAGATAATTTATTGATACATGTTTTAAACTCATTTTTAATACACGACTGCAATTTGGCAACGAAGAGGCTCCGGAAAGATGAAACGAGAGTTCTCAAATAAATTCTAGGTAGTACACCGATAAAACATGTTGAACTTGGTGCTATATAATAATTATTTTGTAATATCTGGATACTTTTTTAAAATATAAAGAACACTAAGTTTATATTATTCAACATACGAACAGTATATTTATGTATGAAAGTAGTTAGTATAGATAGTATAGATATAGATAGTATAGATGGAACGAGATGATATAGAAACCTAATGTACGTATGTAATTAGAACACCAATTTGCTGTCTATGTTTTAGGTAATCAAGCGAATTAGTGGTACAGTTCTGGAGATCGTTCCAATTCTACCACAACAAATGTCTTCTAAAAAGTCATAATGAAACCACCATTAACCTTGTATAAAAACAAAATAAAGCCGTTTCTGAGCCCATAAAGGCAAGCCATAAAACTTTCAGTGTAACAGACAAGGGCTTCGTTGGTAAGAAGCAATTTTTATTGTCTTTCATCCAGATCGAGTATTTGTTTAGAGGCGTAATGTGGGCAAGCCTTTAAGTTTAGTGATGTAGACGTATCGAAAAGTTGTTGTTATTTTAATGAACTTTTTTTCTATTTATTTTATTATTACAGGAAAACTTAAAGAACATAGTAATAAAAGGCCAATTACAAGTTTTCACACATGAATATCAATCACTATTTGTTTACGAAAACCAGGCAGCAACACATACAAAGACATGCAATAGTTACACAACAGATACTTATTTAAAATAAGAAAATAAAAAAGTACATTTTTTTTTTCATATTTTATATTTCAGAAATGGTTTATTTTCAAATGGGCAACACTGAATGCAAACAAGTCAAGATCGACTCTCCAACAGTTCTACGACATTTTACATTTTCATTGAACCTACGACATGTTCTAACAAGATATAAGGACTGTCTGTACGTTGTGTGCGGTGTACGGCTTGGTTTATTGGTTTAACAACAGCCAGAAATGTTTTTCTGTCGAAAGGATTCCGCGGTTAATGGAAAGTGAAATTAATTATGCAACTATTTTATGTTACGACTACTCGTGATAAGCTGTTACGGTGTTACTAAACTGTTATCACGTTGAAACTCATAAGATTATAAATTTAATGAATGAAATTTTTGAGGCTTATGTATATACATTTGTTGAATTTAATAACTTTAACAGTATCTTGCATGTACGACGCTTTTTTTTTTTTTAATATTATACTGAACATTTCAACATTTAAAAAAAACGTTAAAATTTAATCTGAACGCCTTATAATAAGATAATATATTAAAATTTATTTATGTATTTATACCTATTCGAAATGACTGCAAGATTGTGGAAATTGCATGTTGCTAATATTTCACTAACCGACTTCTAACAAGAGGAGGTTCTCAATTAGTTCAGTGTCAGGAGGCAGTCAGTTCTATTTTTGTCAGGTTAACGAAGTTCTTATCAAATATTACTCAATAGAAATTGAATATTAATCTGCCTGAAGCCAGCTTTTGCCCATGACATTTTGTATTATCTATACTAATATTGTAAACGCGAAAGTTCGTAAGTATGGATGAATGTTTGTTACTCTTTCACGCAAAAAGTATTGAACGGATTTGGAAGAAACTTTACATTAAGATAGCTTATCATCAGAATAACACATAGGCTACTAGGTATTTGCCACGATAACCTACATATACGCGGGCGTAGCCGCGGGCAACAACTAGTAAAGAAAAATCCAATTATATGATTATTCTGGAACCGTAGAAATGTAACAATGGCCTTTTGAAGACTTTCATTAATATATTTTCCACTTATACATAAATTTTTGCTACGCAATATCATACGATAATATAATAAGATCATCTTTATTAAAGGTTCTTTATAAAGAAATGGTTACGCTTATTATAAAGATACATGAATTTAATCATAAGTATATTTCGGCAAGACCAACTATACTCTTTTCGCTGTAGTATGGTGCGTGTGACAGTTGCCTATACGATCATTCTGATTGGTTTAATTTAATTTACAACAGTTATTAATGGAGATCGTTTTTTGTTTTTTCGAAAGACGGTCCCCATTTCATCTCATTCATATTTTATATATTTTTTAACATTAACTTTATCACGATGAAGTCTTGAAGATAATTTGAAGACTATAAACACTTGACATTGGCAGAAATAGCTGAACCGAGAGATCCGGCTGGTTACCATTTCATCAAAGAAGAAGAACAGTTATTAATGATTTAATATATAGCGAATTTGAAACAGCTAAAATACTAAGTCATAATTTAAAAAATTGCGGCAACTTTCAAGAGTGAAACGAAATGATACTGAAATGTCACCCGCACCATGCTAGAGAGCAAAGACTATCGTTTTAGATCACATAGGGGTTGTAGATCTTCACGCAATGTGTACAACTGGTTTTTAATCGTTTCCATTGGTTTTATATTCTTGGGATTTGTGTTAGACATTTACGACCTAACCATTTATTTTAATAAAGTAATAATAATATAATAATAATCTTTATTGTTTTAAATAACCTTTTACAATTGCCTTAGAGTTAAAAATTACAAGGTTTAAGGTAAAGGTTACACAATTAGACTAACTCTAACTCCCAAACTAGGTATTCCTGTGACTTGAGAGTTAGTGTTCTGCTGTTACAGAGACAGATTATAATGTTTAAAGGTAGTCTAAAATTAAATAAAGTGCGTGCGTGTGCATGTGTGCGCGCGCGCGTGCCTGTGTGTGTGTGTGTGCGGGTCTGTGTGTGTACGGCGAAAAGGCGAAAGTATGAATATGATTCATGAAGGTTATATATATATATATCATTTAACCATTAAATGGTTTTATTCACTTGTTAAAGGGCATCGCAAATAGTTCTGATCCTGGTGTAGTCTTCATATATCAAGTTGTTATAAAAGCTTTAATAAACAATTAAACCAGAAAACAAACAAAAAATTGATGAGATTTCACGTGAGTCCAAGAAATGGATAATAAGGAATATAAACTTTACCGAAAGATTTAAACTGAGAACATTTAAAAATGTGTTCTAATTTAAAGCAAGAAAGCTTTAAATTAGAGCACCATCTAAACTGCGGCATTAGTCTAAGAGGAAAAGACAACAACTTTTAGAAAGCAAGAAAAAGATTAAATAAATATAATTTGTTTTCTAGAAAACCGCTATTTATATATACAAAAAAAGATTAATTTTGTGTTACCCACAGAAAATAAATCCAATTTTTAATTAGGAGTGTTCTTTGTATTCTGAATTTAATAAAGACTGTATACAAGTCATTCAGTAGTCGATTAACTTTCTCAGAAGGAATTATAAAAAAAACAAAAAAACCGAACCACTTAATATAAAAACACTGGGTATAAAACTTTTTAGAATTTACAAACATAATAAGGCTTTTGACTTAAAGTTATTTTATCGATAGCATGGCTGAAGTATTAGCCATTCACTAAGACATTGTGATCTTTTACGATGGTTTGTGGTCGGAAATAGAATACCATAACTATCTGGAATCCATTTCCTCTTTAAAATTGGCTATAGACATGTGAATCACTTCAGATTCTTGATAGGAATAGTCCTATTTGTTATGTATAGATTGTCATATTATCATAGGCAATTGATCTTGATATTGTTATTTGATATTTTTAGTTAACTGCTAGTTACGACGCGAGTTAGGTCGATATAACCATTCGCTGTGTCAAATCAAAACACCCCCCGTACAATAAAAGAAGGTCGTCGATATATTTTCGTATACATAGAGTGAAGTATTTATACCATACCTATGTAAATAATATTCTGATAATTGTATAGGACCTTTGTATAATAGTTATGAAAGACTAACTGATCCTGTGAACTTTGTACGGCCTTTTTTTTCCTAAACGTTTTCTAAATTTCAAAAAAAAATGTTTTAGTAATTATGCCCGCCTCAGCTTCCCACAGCTAGTGTACAGTCGTGGACAAAATATTTTTTTTTCCGGTTCTCTTTTCATTTTCTTGTTTACAAACTTTGTCCTAACAATAACGAATACATAAAAAAATATTATTTAATTTGGTGCAGTCGATCGGAAGTTATATATATATTTTTTTTTTTATATATAGATTTATTTTTAAACAAGCCGATAGTGAGTATATGAGACACCGTGAGTGGATTGAGGTACCGCTGTTACCATAGCCTCTCTGAATAACAAGGTTACGTCACTCTTTCGTTGATTCGTATCTTTTCGTTTGTTCTTTGCCTTTCCTTTCGCTTTCAACTCAATGCGATGCTCTTGTTTCTCTTGAATTAAATCAGTCCATAGGCAGCGGTAGATTATTGAAATTAGGTGAGCTATATATTATGTACGCGTGCCACATGTTATAATAAATTACTTTTACAAAATTGCCTGCATCTTTTATCTTTAAAGTAGAAAAATATTTTTGTCTCCAAAAAATATTATGTGGGTATTAGGATTTAATATAATTTTCCTTGTTTCTCTAGTACGTAAGTACTTTCATTTCTCATTGTTGTTAATCCCGCTACTTATAAGGGTCACTGGTATGATTAGTGAACACGGCACATTAATTAAGTTACAAAAGTCTAAGCGTTTAAATACTGGGTGTAGATAAATTTTTCAACTATCTTTATAATTTTAAACTTTACGTACATTATCATTATCATCATAATCGATAGTTTTTAGTAGTTCACTGCGTCACAGGCCTCCTTACAAAAAAGGCTTTGTTTTATTCTACCACGGTGGCCGAACGGATCGCAATTGTTCTAAGTTTTCCTTCTTCTTGTGGTGCTGTTTTCTAGCGTAGGTTGCTCTCTTAGTCAGCTCTGGCAATACCTCCAGAATTAAACAGAGTGACACTCCAAAGTTTGAATTCAATAGCATGCGGTCGACATAGTGTATATTCGACAGTTGGTAATGGAACGCATCATTAAATTAATTTTATACTTGTACAAACAGGCCTCAGTTTAACATACGATAGCCGTGCAGAATGTGCTTAACATCAAAATGCCACGTCATTGTATTAAATTTTATACATCATTTTGCTGAATTACTTATTGTTCAGGCTGATTTTTGTATAAAAAGGGTTTGTTCCTATTTGGAATATATTTTGTCACAATAACACGTTACCGTTATGCTAGCGTTATGCCGCGTTTTGTATTTCAAAAATGGAATAAATTATTATACATGAAATTCAGTTTATATATAATACATGAATTGTAACTTTTTCATTTCATTTTAAATAATTTAACATTTAATTTATCATAATTCGTTTATGAAATAAGTAACAAATATGATTTATTAGTGATAGTTCTAGGATTTAAAAAAATGGGGCTAAAGACACTTTCATAGTAGGAGTATATAGGATATGCTTAAATATATGTCTAATTAGTTTAATCAGAGCTTCTTAATTGTGCTGTTGTTTGTGAAGAAAAGCATCTATATATAGTAATAGCAATGGCGACAAAAGAAAACACAGAGTGCTCAATGACTTGTACATTTTTTTCTGACATTCTTGATTCTGTGGTTGTGTAATAACAAAAATATTAGGTATTCGTATCAAAAAGTGAAAAACAAAACCTTGCTCTTATTATCACTCCTACAGTTCGTTCGTCATTCGTTTACGAATCACGTTGTACTATTCTATAACCATTATTAATAAAGTCTTGAATAATTAACCTATTGTAAATAGGTCCATGCCCTTAAATGTAAATTTCTTCCAAGGTGTGACCGTTTTAACACAATGGAGACATTTGGATCAAGGACCTTTGGTAATGATATTATTATGATGGCTCATTCCTTACTTTTTTATACGAGTTTTCACAATAAAGAGGCCGCTAGGAAATAATTTTAGCATAAAAGAGATGTTTAATTTAACGTGCGGTTAGATTCTCATTTCTAAATAAATGGGCCTTAAGATTATTTTCGACAAAGACTACCTTTTCAGGATTGCGTGTTTTGATTTGGGGTAAGATTTGAGAGCTGTGTAAGATGCGTAGTAAGGGGTGAATGAATAGATGTTATTCAAAAAATGTCTTCTGCATTTGGAGCACGAATAACTGAAAGAACAAAATAATGGTTTCTGTTATTTGGATTTATTAACTATTTATTAACCGACTTCAAAAAAAGGAAGAGGTTTTTCAATTCGACCTTATATTTTTTTTATAACGACGTTATAAGCGAACACAAGTTCGCTTATAAGTTCGTCGTTTAGTAACCGATTTTGATGATTCTTTTTCTAATGGAAAGGAGATATCCCAACGGTGGTACCATGATAAGGACATTAATATCTGATGATGGCATCTAAGAGAAATCGAGTCAAACCTTGAAGTTGGTTTAATTTTTGTTAAAATTGTACTTGTTTTAAATAGTTTGAAAGTAGTAAAAACAAATGTTTACATCTTGATTTCAGAATCCAGGTCTAGTGGTAACCATACTTATTGCGAGTATGCACAGTATGGTGACCGAGTGAGATTCTTAATATTATTAATGCTACTCAAATATCAATACAGAACTTAGAAGTTTGAAAAAAAAAAAACTATGAAAACTTGACGCCGTAAGGAACTAACAAAAAGAAAACAAATTTCACCTAGGATTTCTTTACCCTAAATCTGAACAGAAATAGTGCCTTGGGAAATATAAAAAGTAACAGAAAAGATAAACCAAGCAATCTAACCTCACCATCAAGATCTGTACATTTCAAGCGATCTGAAGACGTAATCTTATTCTTGGATTACCTCTTCAGCCGTCAAAGGGAGATTGCTTAAAAAGAACCAAATTATTCCAATGAGACTATCCAACAACATTAGAGTATATTGACCTGAAGAGTATCGACTTGATTCCCTGATGCCGTTCGTTAAAATCCGTCGCACCGATTCACACCGTAAATTGTATCAAAAGAATTTCAACGAAACCAACTTGAAGTCTTTCGTTAGTGACTTCTCGATTGAAAGTCCAACGGGTGACGATAACTACGACTATTCAATACCAATTTAGGTTGACTGAAATATTTCTGAAAATTTTTACTAAATTAGGACTTTTGGGAATAATATTTCAATAAAAGTTTGAAAATATACCCTACAGGCTACAGCGGCTTCAACAGTCTTTGAACCAGGGAACATTATTAGAGCTAAAACTCATTAGAGCTGCATTATTTTAAAATCAATTCACTGTATTTTACTGAAATATTTGCTGCAAGTTGGATGGATATTAATCCATATCATTGGCCTCATTACGTATATACATACATACATACACTTTTTGTGAGAAACCTTGTAATGCCTTTATAAAATTTACATCTAAGGAGATATGCACCTTACTATCTGCTAGCACTGTACAGTTAAAAGAACTATAACCTTTACTGTGTATTTAATAACATGAACTTTCTCATATTCAATCTTCCCACAGAAGAGTTGGTTTAACCATTTCATTTTATTGTTTTCATCGATTAAAACACATACCTAACCGCTTTTTAGAGCAACATAGAGGATAATGAAATTTCACCTCACTCCAGTGTAGACTTAGAAGATAACTATGATGATTAGACAGAAAGAATTCATACAAAACGAATTACAGAAAAAAATACAACTCTAACTCCATAAAGTTCACTTTTGCTTAGTCTCACATTGTAAATATAATTGCAAACATTGATTCATACACTAATTCATGAAAATGTGTTTATAAAGAGTAATATTAAGGTGTATCCTACCTTAGTTTTATATTTAAGCTAACTATAGGTTAACGGTTAGGTGTAATTGTAATTAAAATAATGGAATAAATACAAGTGAGTTTCATTCTAGAATTACAAGAACTTCAATCATGTGCCGACAATCGAGAGTATAAATTAAACTAAGTTTTTACACAAATACACAGACAATATATTAAAATATATTTCAAAACCCAATAGTTTTATTAAAGCGAGTTTTTTTCAATATTGATTTATTATACAGTCTTATGAAGTTGCCACCGGTAATCGAAATCGACTCCATAAATAATTGAAAATATAAAAGTGTCAGAGGTCATATTTCAATTTCATTGAACCACGATTCTTAAGACAATCGAACCGCAATTGATCAAGTTTGAATAAAAATAAGCCCGATATCGATAGGATTATGTGAAGCCAAGCGATTAGGACCACTGACCGATGACCGTTTTGTTGGGACGACTAAACTTTTTTAATAAAACCTACTTTTTCTCGCTCTGGAATAAATTTGGATAGGGGATGGACCTTACAAAAAATTTGGCTTGAACAAATAATTTATGTTTACGTAGGACAGAGTTTGCAATAATTAAAAGGTTCGGTAAACAATTTAATAATATTATTTCAGCTCCCAGTACTTTATACCTGTGTTTATTATTGCATGGATTTAACGTGGTTTTTGAGGTGAATGAGGGCAGTGGAAGCTTTAAGATTACCGTTATAATATACAAATAAATTTATTTAAAAAAGACTGTTAATGGCTATTGATAATTAATAAAATGATGTCCATTTTGAAGAAGTTTTACATATTTTTTATAGAATATTTGTACATTTTTCTTTATATGAGAATGTTTTTAAATATTACAATTTTATTTATTAAAAAGAACAGCAACAATAAGACATACAATCGTCAAAAAACTCCACATCTATGTCTACTGGTAGCGTTCCCAAAAGACTGGCAGCACTACCACGTTGAATGGCAATGCTGATTCTCTGTGCTAGAAAAAAGCCGGCCCTCTGGTCGCGAGAAGCGTCATACCCTTGCTTAGCTTTTATAGAATGTGTTTTAAATTTATTTCTCTAAAAACATAGTTATTACAAAAGATATTTTAATACATTCCTGTGTAGTTACTTTTTTTACATGATGAGAAATGCGTGATGAAAATTCGTGAATTGAAGTGTATCCTTTTTTGTTCATTTTATTTAGACATATGATTACGAAATTTCATTGTGAAGAAAATTTAATAAAGATCTGACACTGTGTCTTACTGAGTACATAAGTACATCTTACCATATAGTTGTGCGTTTAAATATATGTATATTAATGATATTTTGGTATTAATAAACGCATTATTCTAAACAGCAAAGACTGTAGTAAGTATCTAAAAATAGATTAAAATTAAAAATAATTTAATGATTAATTAGGCCGTTCATAACAACTTTCAAGTAGCAGCCGTTTTCAATTCTCTCATGGGTGAAATTTCGAAGATTTATATTAAATATTATAACTCAAACCAAAGTATAAGAAACAATTCAAATGCCTCAACATTCTGAGTATAATTATATCTCTCTTTGCGAACATTCATTAACAAAAGTTTTTGTTATGATGGAAACGATATTTCAAAACAAACTTATTAATTAGACTCGGATAAACTTGCTTAATATTTTAGCAGCTTACACTTACTTTATCAATTTTGGAGTGTTAAGACTTCTTGTTATTGAGTATAAATAAGATTATTACTATCGCATGTTTTAACAGTTGCCAAAGTATGAAAGGAGCGGCTTTAGACTCCCTGTGGACTTTGTTGTCTCTTATTATAAACAGATAAACAAATTTCCGGACTTCCTAAGGTAAAAATTATAATATTGAAAGGTTTATATGATATCGATATTCAAAAGAATGAAAGTGAAATTTACTTGTCTGTTGTTACAGACAAGTGAACCTGTGGTTCGAATAAATGATAATTAAGTCATGTTATAGGATAATGTATCCTGAGAAAGTTAGTGATTCTAACCTGCAAATAACTATAAGAGAATCACATGTATACTCGCAATTAAATCCCAAAGAACCGTGCCTTAGCAGGAAGTAGAGCCACGCAGATTTCAGTACGATTGGGCTGGCTCGACCGGGGCGGTACTACCCTCGCACAGAAAATCAACGTAAAATGACAGCGATCGTGTTTCATTGGTGCAGTGCAAGTCCGGAGGCTTAATGATGCAGAAGCATCGCTAACCCGCCATGGTGTGGGTCACCATGCTGCATTGTTGCATTGTCCGCATTCGCAGTATGGTGATCACCACTCGTAGATTCTGCTTATGCTTTCCATCAGGCAGAGTAGAGTCATCGTGGCAGGGCCAAACATAAAAAAAACCTATATTGCCAACACATTATAGTAGGCAAAACCTCCTTGCTAAAGAGATGCTAATATCCAGCAGTGGACTGCCAAAGGCTATATAAGTTATATAAATATTTCGGACACACAACGTCATCTAGTCCCAAGAAAAGCAGAGCTTGTGTTATGGGGTACCAGATAACTAATACAAATACATATATACTTTTTTTTTGTAAATACATACATATTATAGATAGAACACACCCAAACTCCGAAACAAATATTTGTAGATCATACAAACATTTGGTCCGACCCGGGAATCGAACCCGAGACCTCATGATCAGCAGTCGCTCACGCCAACCGCGAGACCAACGAGGCAGTCAACAAAAAGGCTGTTGATGATCACGATAAAATTCCGAAGGAATGACTTAATCTGATTATACCTTTAGTTTTACGTGTGTAATAAGAGGCAAGTATATTGCTATCAGTTGAACATTTTATGAATTAGATTTGTAAGTTAAATTAGAAGAATGGGAAGATAATGTTAGAATAGTGAAATTGATTATACGGTTGAATTGGAGAGTATAAGACATAGCAATATATATATGTTAACAATAACATACTTATACATGGTTTTACCATATTACCAGAAAAATTTATAGAAACATTGAGAATTTACAGAAAAATCATAATAATATACACACATACAATATTTCAATTTCAAATAAGTGCTTTTACAAATAGCAACTTTCCAAAGAACTTGGCATAGAGCGTCATTTAAGTATCAAAGTTTCCGAACACCTGCTTCGAAACAATGTGGGTGCATGGCTTCTGAATTGCATTTACAAAATGAGTTAGCAAAGTACACATACTTTCTTGCCACTGCCTTTGATAAATTGCTTCGGGGCAAGAAACTTGATATATTATCCCGCTAAATAAAATTTTTTTTTCTAGTTTTAATAGTTATTGATTAAAAATTATCAAGATAGACCATATTCATATGTTCTTTACTAGAAGGTACTAGAATAGGTTTTGGTTTTAACTCTTTTAGAGTCACAACAATTTCGTGGAACTGACTGAAATCTTGATGATGTTTCCTTCTCTTAAGTTCTTTTCAGTATACATTGTCGTATTTTACTACTGCATAATTAGAACAAACCATTTTTAACCAGAAATCATACTGAAATACAAATATTTACTCAAGAGTGCCCTTACTTAAACAAAGTTGGCATATTTTAAATTGTAAATTCATGTAATTGTTCTGGTTCATGACAAAACAATTTCTCAAATACGTTTTTACTGTGTGTACTGTTTTACTCAACCGCACATAAATAAACCCTGAAATAAAAACATCACCAAAAAGGTCGCTTTACCAGCCTCTCTTAAAACAACGCTCTTCATCACTTTGTCATACAATGATATTGTTTACAAACTGAGTGCTTTCCTAAAGAAAAAAATCATTTTTTTTTCTTTGCTGCTTTTTAAATATGAATTCCAGATGTTTGTCTATTTTTATATTTGAGTCTTCAGATGTGATTTTACTCTGCATGATTGAAAGTATGAGCAAAATCCAAGAGACCAGAGGTCACCATACTCATTGTGAATGCAGACTATGTAACAATGCAGCATAGCCATCACTCTATGGTGGCTTATTGAGATGCTTCATCATTGGGCCTCCGGCCTTGTATTCTTTATAATAGGTAGCTTTCAGTTGCAATTTGTATGATTTACACTTCAACACTAGAGTTTTTAAAAAAGGAAGAAGAAAAGAGGCTATGTCCAATAGAGGACTACACCAGGATGATGATAATAACGGTCTCTGTGCATTTTTTTATGTTTTACCTACCAAAATAACTCTGCTCTGCCTGATGGAAAGCATGAGCAGAATCCAGGAGTGGTGGTCACCATCCTCAATGCAAGTAGTTACCAACACTATGGCGGTCTAGTAAGATGCTTTTTCATGCTCCGCTTAAAAGACCCGGGTTCATAGTGGGAAGGAAACGCGTACGCTGGTTGTGAGTTCCAGGTTTTAATAAAGTGTTTAATCTTATGTTCAATCATAAAGATAAAGATATGCCTATGAAAGGAAAAAAGAAATTATACGAAACATGTATTATGCCGTGTTTATTATACGGATGCCAGACTTGGGCCCTAACAGAACAACTAGAAAACAAAGTAAAAGTATGCCAAAACTGAATAGAAAGAAACGTCTTAGGTATAAAAAGAAGGGATAGAGTAAAACTACAAACAATTAGAAGTAAAACAAAATTTAAAAATGCATCCAAAATATACAGGCAACTAAAATGGAGATGGACGGGGCATATGCTAAGAGAAAGTAAAGAAAAATAGACAAAGGTAATAACATAATGGTATCCAAGAGACGGCAAAAGGAATAAAGGTAGACAAATAAAAAGGTGGGAAGACGACTTAAAGAAAGTAGCTGGTCTTGTATGGACCCGTTTAGCTAGAGACAGGAAAAATAGACAAGCTGTTACGGACACACCCGGTTGCCGATAATTGAAATAATTAAGAATAGAAAAATAAAAGGGAAGTTAGATAGTAGGCATTTATTGTATTATATTTTAAGAAAGTGAACAGCAATAAAGGCTATTTTATTTTGCAATATATATATAATAAATGCATTTGTATGCATTTAGTAAATACACGGTACAATTACCAAAAATATAGTTAAAAAAAATTATCTGTCTGTCTGTTTGTTCCGGGTAATTCTGGAAGGGCTGGACTGATTTTGACGGGATTTTCACTGGCAGGTAGCTGATGATCCAGGGAGTAACTTATGCTACTTTTTTTTAGACTAACTTTGTCCCACCGAGTTATTCGCGGTACAACAATAACCGCAGGTAATACCGCGGGGTTCAGCAGTTCTGAGCAGTCAATAATTTAAATTCAAGAATTATTAAAGTCCACTTGTTTAATAAATCGTAATTATAACAAATATTAAAGCTTGTTCCTTGTTGTAATTCTCATCTTTCCCCTTTAAAATATAATACAAAAAATGCTCTTTTATAAAAGAGTCTCTGATGAGTTCTGTACTTCACTATAAAATAAAATTAAATTAATCTTGTTCACGAGACTTCAAGTTCTTGACAGCCACTTTTCATAAGTAGGTCCACTCGTTTTAATCTTATCGCAAAGCAGCGATGAGCAGCCGATAATCCAATTAACGGTTAAGTAAAAAACAGGGGAATTTAAAAGCTAATTTTAATAAAGTGCCCGTAGAACTTTGAACATTGTCAGTCGAATTGAAAAGTATACTTTTCACTCAGACTAATTGGTGTTTCCATAGATCCAACGTTGCAATGCGTAGCTTTGAGTTTTTTAACTTTTTTAACTTAGTAACATAATTGTTTATTAGGATATCTTTCTTTTCCTTTTGCGATGTGTACATTAACCTTTGTGTGAAATTTAGTAAAGGTAAAAAGCATCTGGTTCTGGATGAGAGCAAAAATGCAAATAAGGGTGCGTGGTTTATGTTTCCTACTGATTTTCTGTAATGTATACGGGTAAGTAAACATTCTGCACTATATTTGCTTATCTACCTCAAGGTTTTTAACGTTTGTTAAGATATATGTTTATGAAATACTGTGATATGAGTATGTTGATATGAGGAAAATTTTGTGATCACATCCAAGTACAAACTTCCTTCAGTATCACCCGAACTGTGAGAGTTTCATCATCTCAGCCAAAAGACATACGCAGCTGGAGAGAGCTTATAAATCTACATTAGATTCTACTTTGATCGTGTTAAAAGTCACAACATTGATTCGCTTATTGATGGATCTTATTACGCGCACAATTTATAGATGTTGTCAAAAGTTAGAAAGAAAATAATTAAAGGATGAAATGAAAACCTTTCTTATATGTAGATAAGGGTTCTAATAATATTTTAATAATATTGTTCGTGTAATAAATCAACGTTATTTTTTAATCCATATTACTCGCTTTCACTGAGACCTTTTCTATTAATTTGTGAGAACCGAGAGAAATTCGCCTTTTATGTAGACAGGTACGAATGAGAGCGCTTTTATTTGAGCAAGTTTAATACTTCTTACAAAAGGTGCTTTCAAATGATGGGTTTGTATCCGTATACAAACGTCCCGTGACGAAATAATTAATTAAATCGTTCAATAAACGTATAATGAGAAGTTGTTAATAAACAAATAAACCACTCTTATTATAATCGTTAATATGTACTAGAAGAAGAAAGACAGAAACCAGAGATGGCTATGGTTTTATTTAATTGAGATTAAACATATCGAATCTTTATGTAATTAAATTTTCTTTTACAAAGCAAATCGTCTTAAATTAATGTAAATTACATTGTGAAAATTTTAATATTATATGCTGTATTTTACAATGTGTAGTATATTTATGGTAGTTGACTGATGAATGAACTTACTCTTATTTACTCGATGTATTTAATTTAAACTTCTCGTAAGCAAATATTTTTTGTTTTATTACTATAGGTGCACATACTGACTAAATGTAATGGAGAGTAAATTTTCATTTTTCGGATCGTAGGGGATTCCAGCATTGTAATATACATTCCATTAAAATTGTTATTGCATTTTCTCTCAGCTTTATTTCCAATTGTATTTTTATAGAGGGTCAAGTTCTGACATTAATTTATTGAAGTGAAGTGGGTAAGTTGTAGTAGTGAGTAAATTGAAGTAAAGGCGCATTGTGGTAGGACTACCTGAGTTTTTACTATTTTCCAGTGCCCGATATCTGTAATATGTAGTTGTTAACGCGCGTTAGCAAAACGCGCGTTGAGCGCTCGTCATCTGAATAAAAATACTAAAAAAAGAGTAATAGTTTTCTAACATTATTTCCTATCCTCTATTCACTCTAAGGTTAGCTGGAAAACAATTCATGTTTGGTTTAAGCTCGCCCTTATACGTGTATTTCCTAGTAACTTAAGTGTTTTCCATTTCTGTGCAATAAAAAATAAATAAATATATAGTTTTGGCAGTCTGTGTGTATATATGTTCGACCGTACCACCTAAACTATTAAACCGATTTTTATGAATGAGATGTACCTATGTAACTAATAGCCCGGGTGACATAGACTATATAAATATTTTCAAAAGTTTTGACGTAGTCGTGTTGTATTTCTTTCAAACTTTTTTGTTGAACAATAACATTTAAAACAGATAATGTTATTTAAAATTACCGCTTAGCTGAGATGGAACAAAATCCCCCAGAATTCTGAATTTATTACGTTTATATTTATTAAGATTTATTTCTTCAGTGGTCTGATTTAAATTAGACATGAATTTTATGAAAATTGATATAATATTAATAAAACGGTTAACGGAACGTTGGTTCCGGCTTATGCGAACTGCGGTTAAAAACTCTGCAGCTTATTAATCAGGCTTTACTTTTAGTTTTCTTGTGAAAGGAAAACGCTTGAATAAATAGCTTCCATAAATTAATTAGTCGTACGGAACTAACGCACCATGGAAGCGCAAAAATGAAGTAATACAAACGTAATTAAGGTAAATGTTGGTCAGATACAGTCAAGCACCGTCAGTGGTTAACCTGTATCAACTACTCGTTTAGATTTATTGAGTTTTCATACAAGATTTACGAGTGTCATTTATTATTCACTATCTGCGGTACAATCAAGATTTATGGCACACTTTTCGGTATGGTTTTATATGAATAAATAAACTATTTCTTTGTAATATTTTGGCGACTCGCATGATAAGTATCTTTGTTGACCGAAGTATCTGAATATTTAAACATTTGCGAGACGTTAGGCAAATGTCTGCTATCTGGAAGAATCTATTACTCTGTCACATCAGTATCAGTGTAATATGTAACATAATTGTGATTCAGTTATGGGAACCATTTGTGACTTATCAAACATTTAAATGTGGTCAATATGAAACAAAAGATGAAGATACTTATTTATATCGCATAGGTTTATTCAAGGTATGGTTTTTATAGCGGCGAGTCGCCGAGTATGTGTGGTAATTGACGTATTGTATCCAATAGACACTAAGTAATTCAAAATTGACTGCTGTTACACAAATATAGATGGAAATGTATAATAATTTTATATATATATCTTTTTATTATCCACGAGTAAATAAGGTGAAAATAAACGACTAATGAGTTCACAAAACTGTATATTTCGAGAATAATTAGAGCGCCTTAGAATATAAGTTTTGGTAAATGAAAAACTCAATTAAGGATCTAGTAATAAATAATAGTAGCTAGGTGAAAATTTACCACTTACTTGTATCTCATAAAATTGTAAATAACTAAGCGCGATGAGGTGTCCGTCTGGCTAGGTATTTTGACTATCTTAAATTATTCGAACAGGTGTACTAGGCATACACTAATACCAAATCTATAGCCATAAAAACAAGACAATAACATTTATGTAAGCAACTGTAGGCCTAAACCTTTCGGAAATGCTACTAGTAGTAAATATTCATTTAGTATTCGTCTATGGTTAGATTCGCGTCAATGTTTTAGTAAATTGTTTTATCTAAAACACTTTCTTACAGGAAAATATATTTTTTACTTGAATAAAATGTAAATTTTCTTTACTTCGAATATATCGTTTCATTAAAATGTACCGTAAATTTGATAAAATGAAATTTCTGTATGGGGTTAAATATTTTAATCCCACCAAAAACACTTTCGTGTAAAATGTTGCCAAGACGAATGCATATGGCTTATCCTGTGAAAAAGTTTTTAGTTCTCATGTAGAGCCAAGCTTCTGAATCTACACGCCTTAACTGTACTAACCCTAACTTCACAAATTCTACATCTCAGTAAAAATGTATATGTTTGTTGTAATACCATTAAGTGGTTTATAGGAGAGAGAGAAAGATAGAGAGATAAGTTGTGAAATTTAATTAAACTACATGCTGTCAAATAAGTGATCTTTTTTAAGTAAATCGCCCCAAAACATATCTGAGATCTGTTATTATTATTTTCTAACCAAATTCTCACTTCAGTATCATTAAACTATCGCAGTCCACTATTGGATATTCCTTTCCTATTTCAAGCCACTTTGATCAATTTTGGGCTTCTTGCATCCAGCTTATCAGGTCTCTAGCGCAAATTGTTACTCCATCGTCTTACACTAGGCTTACCGCGACGCAGTAAATTATCGGTTCTGCGGCCAATGATATATATCTTACCTAAAAGTTATCAATTTACCCCGGACCTATTAAAAGAATTATGACCTCATCTTATTTTCGAACATAAGACAGCTGAGATTATAATATCATTAAATTATATTTCGACCAGATGTCAAAATTTATTGCAGGAGAACTGGCTATATTGACTGCCGTAAATTGGTCATAAAATCCGAGACGGTCGACTTTATGCGCTCTTGAAGGTGAGATTCAACTTATCATATAATAGATTTGAATTACAATATTACAAACTGTAACTCAGATATAGTATGTAGTAGGTACCATTTATATTACGACCCTGTTATGATCTATAGATCGTAATAGAGTTTCTCAAGAGGCTTAGAGAAGAAGCTGGTACATTTTATTTACTAAGTCTCTAAGCTGTGGTCTTTAGATGGTTCTTTATTTAAAACTAGCTGTGCCTGCTACTTTGTACACGTGGCATTTGTATTTTCAAGTTATTTGTAATATTTCATCGTCTAAACATTCCCTGGACTACGATAAACATTTTAAAACAAAAATCAGCTAAATTGGCCCAGCCATTCTCTAGTTTTAGGGAGACAAACGAACAGCAATTGATTTTTATATATAGGATTAGAACTTGCTTGAAATAGTATTGTATTTTTGTATTATTCATAAACAATATTCCATTAGATAATAAATAAGTAACTTGTGGTTTGCTTTATTTAACGAAATAACAGTCAATAACAAAAAAAAGTTTGAAAACTATAACCCGATTATGTAAAAAATTATGACGAAATTAAAATAGCTTATAGCTATTATATCCTGGCTATTATTACCAATCTATTAATATAACAAGCATTAAAATCGGTTCAGTAGTTTAGGCGCTACGATTGAACATAATATATATATATATATATACATTGACTGCCAATTGCTAAAAAGGTAGCTATCTCCAGGTATACAAAACTTATGAAAAATTTCTAGCAGTTTGAGCGTGAAGCAGTAACATATATATATCAATATGTAACTATATATTTGTCTGTGTACTTATCAAAATAATTTTATCCCGTTTTATATTAAAACAAGTATCAAAATGTACTAGTCAATGGTTTAAACACGAGTTATTTTGTGAAAATGAAATAGCAGACAGTATCACACGACACGATAACTTTGTTAAAGTGTTGCAGTTCCAATTTGCTACGCTTGAAGGCGTTTTTCATATTTGATGGCGTTTTTGTAACTGCTCTATGTAAAAGTGGGGATTTTTTACAGAACGCACGTAGTTATAACTGTACTATCGATTAAAAATCGATTTCGATTTGAAATAAATGATCACTGTGTGATCTAAAATAAATTCAATAATTAGCGTAAAGATAATGAGCAAATCAATTCTTATTACTTTCCTTCTGGAACCTTAATTAAAGATCTTCCTCCTACCCTTTATCTTGTATCGCAATATTCTATGAGGTCATCTACTACTTCAAACCGGTTTAACATGAATATGGAGCATGGAGCGACTAGCATGGAGGCCCAATTCTGGCGATTCTGAGAGTGAAATGAATTCGAAGGTTGAACTAGTTGTCGGTATATTTGGGGCACTGACTTCCCAATAACGATTGTCATAGATGTTCATGATGCGACCGACGTCTTAATATGCACTCAGATGCACGGAGATCATAGCGTACACTGGTACTGACAGAAAAACTAGCACCAGAAATAACACAGTTGTTTGTGATATGACTGTGATTGGTGATGATTAAGGTATGAAAAATACATTTTAGAAATGGTTAGTAAGATATTGAATTGTAAAACGGTTCCCTAATATTGTGTTAAATTAAATATTATATGTGCTTGTAATGTATATTTCATTTTTACATCGACATAATAATTACAGGATCTGGCAGACCGGAGGATGGTCAGCCGGTCAAAGGTTATTGGGTATTACATAAATCTTATAAATTATCGTTTAGTCTCAGTAAAGTATTAAAATGAGTTTGATAACAAAATTATATTTGAAATGGCGGGTATACGTATATTTCAATAATTTTAATCAATTTAAGATAGATTTTTGAAGAACTAAGACTAACTTACCAAACGAACAATTCACATAAAAAACTCAAAATAAATGAAAATCGATTGTCAAAGAAGTATTCAACAGAAAAATATCCGTATAAGTAGGTGTTGAAATTAATATTAATAGGAAATAAAAATGTTCGTATCTCAACGGTTCCCAAAGGAGTGGAAGGAAATCAATTGATAAAGTTGGAATATATAGTATTCCCCTGCAGACGATACGTTTTCATTTGCTTGTCGCATCTAGACTCTGTGATTGGACAGAATCGGGAGATAAATTCAAAGGAACGTAAAAGCAGGGAACAGTAGACGGTTTTCTGTTGAGTACTTCGCTGTTCGTGAAGTGAGTGTTATTATGTGCAAAGAAACTATTTTTTCTTTCTGTTTGATTCTCATTGCGAAGGATTGACTCGATTGCTCGTTCTGCTTTGTGTTTTTATTTTGTTTCGAAATATTTTATTATCTTAACTAGCTGTTGCCCGCGGCTTTGCTCGCGTGGAAGTTGATTATATGTATTTAATTAAAACTGTGTAAAAGCATGTATCAGTACTTTATTTATGTTTTGTTGTGTTTTTGAACGTATTTATTTATTTTTGATCAATAGCCTATTTAAAAGAACTTTCATACAAACATTCGACCCATATTTCATCCCCTTTAGGAACAGAATTCGCATAAATGCTGATATAAGTATTCATCTATTTCGAAAAATTACGGAATGCCAGACAAACCTATGTATGAAATGTCAACCCCTATTTCACCCCTTAGGGATAGAATATTCAGAAACGCTACAATACGTATTTACTTATTTTTAATTAGCCACCCAAAAGTAAAGTTTCGCTTTTCTTATCTCTATGTATTCTTAAATATGAGGCATTTCCATAAAAAAAATTCAACCCCTATTTCACCCCCTTAGGAGTAAAATATGCAGAAACTCTAAAAGTATTTTTTGTTCTAATTAAAAAAATGACGAACTTCCATACAAAGTTTCAACCCCTATTTCTCCCCCTTAGCGGTAGAATATCCAGAAACGCTTAAATACGTATCTACTCTTTTTTAATCAGTAGTACACGAATAAAGTTTCATGGTTTTAACTTAAAAAATGACGAACTTCCATACAAACTTTCAACCCCTATTTCACCCCCTTAGGAGTAGAATATCCAGAAACGCTTACATACGTATCTACTCATTTTTAATCTGTAGCCCAAAAACAAAGTTTCATGTTTGTAACTTCAAAAATGGCGAACTTACGTACAAAATTTCAACCCCTTTTTTATCCCCTTAGGGGTAGAATATCCAGAAACGCTTAAATACGTATCTACTGTTTTTTAATCAGTAGCACATAAATAAAATTTCATGTTTCTAACTTAAAAAATGACAAACTTCCATACAAACTTTCAACCCCTATTTCACCCCTTAGGGGTAGAATATCCAGAAACGTTTACATACGTATCTACTCATTTTTAATCTGTAGCCCAAAAACAAAGTTTCATGTTTGTAACTTCAAAAATGGCGAACTTACGTACAAAATTTCAACCCCTTTTTTATCCCCTTAGGGGTAGAATATCCAGAAACGCTTAAATACGTGTCTTCTCATTTGAAATCAGAGCCCAAAAATAGAGTTTCATGCTTCTAACTTAAAAAATGACGAACTTCCATACAAACTTTCAACCCCTATTTCACCCCCTTAGGGGTAGAAGATCCAGAAATGGTTAAATACGTATCTACTGTTTTTTAATCAGAAGCACATAAATAAAATTTCATGTTTCTAACTTAAAAAATGACGAACTTCCATACAAACTTTCAACCCCTATTTCACCCCCTTAGGGGTAGAATACCCAGAAACGCTCAAATACGTCTCTACTCTTTTTAAATCAGTAACACGTAAATAAAGTTTCATGTTTCAGACTTCAAAAATGAGGGACTTACAGACTAAGCTATGTACGAAATGTCAACCCCTATTTCACCCCTTAGTGGTTGAATATTAAAAAACGCTGAAATACGTGTTTACTCATTTTTAATTAGCAGCCCAAAAGTAAAGTTTCAGGTTTCTAACATAAAAAATGACGGACTTCCATACAAACTTTCAACCCCTATTTCACCCCCTTAGGGGTAGAAATTCCAAAATTCCTTTCTTAGTGGGTGTCTACTCAATAAAAGGATCCTACTCACCAAATTTCATAGCCGTAACTATCATAGTTTACGCTCGGCGATGATGAATCAGTCAGTCAGTCAGTCAGGACTTACTATTTTATAAGTATAGATAAACTAGCTAATTGTTATGTCCTTATTGGCAAAGCGGTAGCATTCACAACTGCTGTACTTATGGTTTCGGGATCGATTCCCGGGTCGGACCAAATGTTTCGTATGGTCTGAAAACATTTGTTTTGGAGTTTGGGTGTTTTCTACATATAAAATGTTTGTATTCACAAAAAAGTAAATTTAAATTTATATCAGTTGTCTAGCACTTATATACAGGACAAGCTTTGTTTATTATGGGACAAGATAACGTTGTATGATAGATGTCCAACATTGTTATTATGTTCAGAATATATTCCTTTCTATTTTGTTTAATTATAGTTATTGGAGACTGAATTTTCAGAATTGATCAACATCCAAACAATGGCAGCTGTTTGCTGACGGTACAAAAACCGTAGCTGACACTTTCTATTGTATTTCTATTAAAATTAACTACAAGCTTTGTATTCACAGCTATTCAAGATTGGGTATCCGGAATTTGCATGAATAATGAACGTTATTCAATTTTATTTTGAAAAGTAAAAGTCATTACTTTGTACTCGAATACGAAAATATATCAGTTTAGCCTTCAAGTTATCTATTAGATTAAGAACCATTTTTGGATTGATGAAGATAACTAAGAACAGTTATTATTGTTGACTAGCTGAATCCCGCGGTGTTACCCGCGGTTGTTGTCATGCCGCGGGTAACGCCGCGGGACAAAACTAATTTTACAAAAGTAGCCTAAGTCCTAATTACTCCTACTCCTTAGATCATCAGCTATCTGCCTATGAAAGTCCCGTCAAAATTGGTCCAGCAATTCCAGAGATTACTCGGAACAAGCATACAGACAGACAAATTTAAAAAAAAATATTTTGGTACATGTATCGTGTATACATACAAATGCATTTCGTAAAAAGCGGTTATTTTAATATTACAAACGGACACTCCAATTCTATTTATTTGTATAGATAAAACTTTCCAACAAAAATCGTCAATTTCTTCTAGATATCTTCAGAGTTAAGAGGCAAAACACGATCTCAATATCACGAAAAAATATTATACAAGCAAAAGGTAAGACGACCTCAGTAAGACGTAGACCATAATACAATTGATCGAACTTAATATGTAACTACATATTTACACATAAGATAAATTAAATCCCCATAGAACAACTCAATACAATCATGATCCCTTTATCCCGATACTCAACCTCCGAAGACAGTACCTCGGTGACAATACGATTACACTTCTAATCTTTGTTTTCTCCAACTTATTTTCCCTATAATTGACTTTTTCTATTTGACCCCCCAACACGAACCTAATGTATACTAAATGCAATTATTAGATTCGTTCACACGTACGCTTTTTACTGCAAGAGTCGGATCGAACGTGAGATAAATAGCTAATATCAAGGTTTTGCGAAGAGCGATATTCGTTTAGTTGGCCACAATTACAAATGAATAGAATGTTACATGTGTGTCTGTACTATAATTTTTTTTATACCATTCCTGATTATTTTATGCTTCTTCTTTTGTTTTTAAAAAAAAAAGTTTTTCAGAGAACTCTAGACGTAACAATCTGAATTACATCTAATATTGGAACATGTATAATATATTATTTTATCTATGATATTGATTATGGAATCCTTGAAACACATATCAGATTTGTGTGGTCTGATTTCTTTTATAATTAACATTATAGAAATTGCCTTCGTTTTTATACAGTTCCAGCGTAAACTAGAATATTATCATCGAAATATTGCGAACAATACATAAGATCCAAATTACCTACAGCTGTGTGAAGATAATTGAGAATTGATATGTAGATATAATGAGAAAATATCAAAGCGCTGGTTAAATATACTATCGGCATATGTCTGACCGAACAGATTGCCTTTATAAGAGGCTATCTAGCTGACCGAGATAGATAAGATCATTCTCTTAATAGACGTATGACGATCTCTGGTAAATAAGAACGTTTATGTGTTCATTGACTTTATTTGGTCATGGTTATAAGTGTGTATCGAAATATCGAATCGGTTGTGTGTGATGTGTCTGTGGCTATTCTTGAAGAATCTATTTATCGTCTCGCTATTATCAATATTGAAACATATAAATCCGATCGATAGCAATAGACTCTCCTGTTACGTATGTGGAACAAAAATTGATTATATATTAATAGAATCTCAAGAAGAATGGCTTCTTCATTAGGGACTTAAATATAAGTTTAATATTGTAATATACTGAAATAAACAGTTATAAAATAGTCAATAATACGTCTTAAGCTAAATTCTATTGTGCTTATTTTAGTAGCATTGCATTTATACATTTTTCAAGGAGTTGCTTAAATAATTTGCTTGTTAAATGAGGTATATATAAAAAAAAATTAAATAGTATAATGTGTAAATCAAACGACATCAATTCTTAGTCGCGATTTTCATATAAAACGCATGGCTCGCGTTCCAGCAGACGTAAATACTGCTATTGGATAATTCAGAACCTTTAAATTTTGAAAGTTCAGATAAACATCGTTATTTTTACATGGAAAACGGTTTTTTTTATAAACTGCATTATTATTTATATTCGTCTTACAAATATTTTTGTCGCAACACTTAGTAAAAGTGGTTTTATATATTATCATTTGAATTAAATATATTAATAAAGTACTCAACAGTCTGTGATTTATATAGAATTAATAAATTTGTTTCATAATATATAATACTATTTCTTGCCCGTGGCTCCGCCCGCGTGTATGTCGGTTATCGCGGCAAATAGTAGCCAATGTGTTATTCTGATGTATAAGCTATATTACTGTAAAGTTTCATCCAAATCCGTTCAGTAGTTTTTGCGTGAAAGAGTAACAAACATCCATCCAAACATCCATCCATCCTTACAAACTTTCGCCTTTATATATTAGTGTGATAAGTAGGACTATAATCTATGTAATGTCTAAGAGGTTTTGATATGAATAATTCATATTCATGAAGATATTTATCAACTTTTATCGAACTCAGGTAAATGAATCTAAAAGTGTCAATGCAAATAAGATTGTTATGTTTTAATTATTGCGTGTATTTTGGGGAAGACAATGAATAACCTCAAAGAGTTAAGTGACCTTAGTGTGAGGCACTATAGTGACCTAGCCTCTTACAAATTCTGCTTTCAATAACAGTTGCATAAAAAGTTATAAATGAAACTACTACCAACAAAATATGTAACAAGTGATATCTACTAAAACCAATCAAATCAAATAAAAACAATAGAAGCAAAAAAACTTGAGCGAAATCAGTCTGGCCTTATTTGAATAAAATACCAAGGGATGCCACAAATAAACACATCACTGAATACAAATAATGATAAATTACTTCCAGTAACACAATTAAGAAGCCAATTTTCCTCTATTGATTGTAGCGATCCCCAAATATTGGAATAATTATTTCTGTACGCTAACCTATACAGTATAGTATAGAGATATGTACATTAGGATTACATTTTTTTTATAACCAAGAAAATTTTAATACTGATGCTTTCAATTGTAGATGTAATAAATTACATTTAGAGAGTTTCTTTGAGTAGATATCCGAGTCATACACTATAGATTTAGTGTTTTCGATTTGAAATTAACTTTAAACTATAAATCAATACAGTTTTACATCCTTTGTTTCTCTCTATAAAACCAATTAATGATATTTTTTTTGTTTTTTATTCTTTTGCGATCAGATTACATTCAAGTCTCAAATTTCAGTCAAAGTAAAGCTCTAGCTCTTCGTTTGACATCTAACCCGATACTTCCCGACCAAGTGTCATTATAGCATTATTGAATTTTGGACAACACTCGCAACACTCAACCAAGGATAGGAACTGCCTTATTTAGAGTTCTTAGTTCTAATTTGTAAATACAAAAAGCTGATGTTTCGTTGATCGTCTTTTGTTTTGGTGCTTACTTTACTTTTTTTATTTATCAAAAACTATTCGAGCTCTAGTTTAATAACTATAAATACTTACTATAACTAACTTACTATAACTATAAATATTGATACTTGTGCTTACGTAAATAGCAGTGCAATAAGTTGCTACTCAAAGGCCAACGGTCAGTTTGTTTTTTTTCTTACTATTATAAGGAGTTTTTTCATGTAAGACGCAGATAATTCCTTAATGAATTTCTTTCACGCGTATACACTTTCAACATATAATTAACACGTTATTTCACGTTCAATATAAAGAAGTCATGTACTTTATTATTTGCAAGATTATTTAGAGTCAACTACTAGTTCAACGTTTTATCTGAATATCGATTTATCTTCGTAACGAGTGCCATTGGACCACCGCAACCCTGAGGGCAAACTGAATTCGAGGGTTGCACTAGTTACCATATTATATTTGAGGGTACTGACTGTCCAAGAACGACTGTCATAGGAATGACTAACTGGGATATACGGCTTAACGTGTTTCTTGAGGCACAGGCATTAGTTACCATCACACTTCTACTTCGGGCTGTTCGTAAGAATTTCTTATAAGAAAAACTCAAATGACATTGTATTAACCGGACGTAGGAATCGAACCTGAGACCTATTTATCTGCAGTCGGACAATATGCTAACCGCTAAACCAAAAATTAAAGAATAAATTATAGAACCACTACTTTTTAACTACGTACCTATTTTTATTTAATTGTTAAAGGTTTGCATTCTAAAAATAAACTAAGAAAAATTTTTAGGTTTAACTACTCCTACCATTGATGGTTGGTTAGTCAGTCTAACGTTTTATTAAGTTATAGTGCTGTAAACATATTACACGTTTCAAGATAACCTTCCTGAACTTCGTATTATTTAGTTTTCCCAAACTTTGACAGCGCATGACTCTTGAAAAGGGTACATGGCAAGTAAGATGTAGCAGATACTTCATAAACTAAATAGTTCATAATTATAACAAGAGAGAGCTTTTTTATATATTTCTTTAATTTTAGAGTCTCTACTTGCTTTTTTATAAAGGTAACTCCCGCATTAGGAATAGAATAGAAACCCCCTCCCCCTATCTGCCTTCCACATTCCCCAAAGGCTGGCAACGCACTTGTGACGCTTCTGGTGTTTGTAGGTGTCCATGGACGGCGGTAATAGCTTACCATCAGGCGATACGTCTGCTCGTTTGCCCAACTATTCCATAAAAAAAAGAATATACCTGTGTCGCGGGAGACTGCATAAATAATAATAATAATAATAACGTCTTGCTAACGGCGAATATTTGCACAGGCACAACCAAGTAGCCAGGATTGTACATCAACAACTTGCCCTTAAATATCATCTTGTGAACTCAGAGGTGCCATACTACAGGTATGTGCCCGACCCAGTTCTCGAGAATGGTCGTGCTACGTTATATTGGGATCGATCTATTATCACAGACAGGACTATTGTTGCCAATAAGCCTGATATTGTGGTGATAGATCGATTGGAGCGCCGCGCAATGATTGTCGATATTGCCGTTCCACATGACGAGAATCTCGTGAAAGCCGAAAAAGAAAAACAAATAAAATATTTGGATTTATCTCACGAGATTGTCGATATGTGGAATGTGGATTCGGCGATCATTGTTCCGATAGTCGTATCTGCTCACGGATTAATTGCCAGGAGCCTCGACCAACACCTTAAGAGGCTCACGTTAGATGGCTGGATCAAGGGTCTGATGCAGAAGGCAGTCCTCCTTGACACGGCTCGTATTGTGAGGAGGTTCCTGTCTTTGGAGCCCTAACCACCGGTTTCTTGGTCCCTGTACCCGAAGTCGGTGGTCTACTATTTTTTATATTTTTAAATGTATTTGTTTTTATATTTATATTTAAAAATGTAAATTATGTGTATATAAATGAAATAAAGGAAATAATAATAATATGAAAGTCGAAAAAGAAAAACAAATAAAATATTTGGATTTATCTCACGAGATTGTCGACATGTGGAATGTGGATTCGGCGATCATTGTTCCGATAGTCGTTTCTGCTCACGGATTGATAGCCAAGAGCCTCGACCAACACCTTAAGAGGCTCACGTTAGAGGGCTGGATCAAGGGTCTGATGCAGAAGGCAGTCCTTCTTGACACGGCACGTATAGTGAGGAGGTTCCTGTCTTTGGAGCCCTAACCACCGGTTTCTTGGTCCCTGTACCCGAAGTCGGTGGTTTACTATTTTTTATATTTTTAAATGTATTTGTTTTTTATATTTATATTTAAAAATGTAATTAATATGTATTTATAATTGTAATAAAGAGAATAATAATAATATTTTTTATTGCATAAACTTAACCATACAAAAGGGGTTTGCACAGCTATTCAAATTAGAATAAATATACATGAAACGCACACAATGAACAGCCAGACTCAGAATATCTATTTGTGGATCACATAAATTGTTACCTTACATCCCACAACACTTAACAGTTAGCAAAATCATAATAGTCAGAAGATTTTATCGTCAACTAGTCAAGCACTTTGATGTGAAAGATACGGTTTTACGTGCCATATTATAGCAGAACTTTTAACTTCTTGATAAAGGTCCCTCAATCAGTCCAAAACTCTAAAGTCCTTCGAAATATATTATATACCTGAGAAAAAGAATAACGAAATATAAATATTAAATGTCTTTCATGTCTGTTTTTTCTCAGATATATTCATAGTTTCATAAGAATACTAAGAAATTACCAACATATTTGAAAAAGCTCTTTGTCTTAATTTTACTAATTAATAGATTACCTATATTTTATTTGTATGTGCCTGCCAAAATGACTGTACTCTGCCTGATGGAAAGCATAAGCAAAATCAAATGGTCACCATACTCATTGCGAATGCAGACAATGCAACAAAGCAGTATGGTGACCCACACCATGACGGCCTAGTGATGCTTCTGTATAATTGTCACTCACTCACACACAATCTTTCTCCAAAAAATTACGAAAAACAAAATCCTTTTCTTTATACTCCAAGGCCAAGCGCCCTGATATACGATTAGAAAGCTAATATAATACCTAGACCTTAGCCTCGTCTTAAGCCGTGAGAACAACAAGAAATACTTACGAGTCACTAACAAAGCCTACAAAATGTACCCGTAAAGTTTCTTACTAACTCGCAGCCTCTCACGGGTATGTTAATAATAAACCTAACATTTTATTCAGCGAAAATAAAAGCTGACCTCGATAACAACAATTTGATGACTTAATATTTTAAGGTCCTTACATTCGCATATTCTTGAAAAAAATGTGCCTACGTTGGTCATAAAGTAAAAAATTTACGCGTAACATCACCATTTTACTTTTTAATATAGGCGTTTAAGTATTCGTAGAGAGTCTGCAGTCAGTGTAGCGTTTATACTGTCGGGTGCGGACGTCTACGCCGTAGATTGTAGGCGTACGTAGTATCGAAGATCGCGCTACAAGCCAGTGTAGAAAAATTCGATAGAAAGTATTTTTAGAAGTACGTAGTTAGTCTTGTTAGTTCATGTGCTAATTAGATCGTGTTGTGTTTTATTATACTGAAGATTACTTAATACAAAAGTAAGTAATTTGCAAGTTTTCTGAAATTTTCTGTAATGTTTATTTTAATTATTATACTACACATCTTAAAGATCTATTGAACATTTGTTTTATATTTTTTTAATATTTAATTTTAAGTTATTTCTGAACTCAGACTTTTTTGGTGCAGAATTATTAATTTATTTTACTTTTTTTAAGAACTCTTCGTTATGTTTCTTTTCACGTTTAGCTAGATAAATTGTTGCTTATACGCTTTGGTTATTACATTCGTTAAAAGTTTCAGAAATAGGTTAGTT
Organism: Spilosoma lubricipeda; assembly: GCA_905220595.1. Taxonomy (NCBI): domain Eukaryota; kingdom Metazoa; phylum Arthropoda; class Insecta; order Lepidoptera; family Erebidae; genus Spilosoma; species Spilosoma lubricipeda. The sequence continues at coordinate 6,614,797 of HG992285.1, read as the reverse complement.
CCAAGTGAAACTACTGCCATACTCTATAGTGTGGAAGAAACCCTTTAAACAATGTCATAAGTCTTTTTCTGGCCGATTGAGCGTAAGTATCTTTTTCAGAAATGGGGATAAAGACTAAGCCACTGTGTCGCTTAGTAAATATTCCCTTCGAAAAAAAGATTTTCTATACCAAAAATTTATTAGTAAGTCATAAGGTTCAGGGCAGTAATCCCCGTCGGTGGGTTGACGGTCCCTTCGTATAAAGAAACATGTCAAAAGTATTTATAGAGGATTGCTTAAAAGTTTGGAATTGATCTGACATTTAGTATGTTAAATACAGTTATTTATTTCGTATTACCGTATTATATAGGTTTCGGGTGTTTTGTTTTTAACAGTTAGTACAGTTTTAGTTTATTTTTAATTTATTTTTAAATTACTTAATCACATGTTGTGCATCGGTACATTGGGGCAGTTCCGTTCGAAGTGGAATAAGGTCTTAGGGAACCGGTGCTGGTAGTAATACTATTGTTTGCAAACTCACAAAATTGTACTAAAAAGCACTAAAATATTAGTTTTATCATGTCAAACGTCGTAATGTTCAAAATTTCAAAGATTGCTTAGAATTAAACAAGTCATACTAAAATGCAGGTTACCTAAATACATAGATAGGATTTAATGAAATCGTTTCACAAAAATAAAAGAGTAGAAGATAGTTTTAGAAAAAAAAAATGTTTTTTTTATGTATGGGCCTGCCAAAATGTCTCAACTCCGCCTGGTGGACAACAAAAGCAGAATGCACTATGGTGACCCACACCATGGCGGCCTTGTGATGCTTTCGCATCCTTGGGCCTCCGGTCTCGCACTCACCATCGAAACACGGACGCTGTCATTTTACGTTGATCTTCTGTGCAAGTGTAGTACCGCCTTGGTCGAGCCGGCCCGTTTGCACTGATATCAACGTGGCTCTACTACCTTGAAAAGTTTAGTTTAGTGACGCGACAACATAATTAGCACCATTGTGCCATTTTTTTGTAGTTTTTCACCGAGTGAGTGAGGATACCTGGACCCGAGATCCCTTTTTTTGGGAACTGGTTAATGAAAAGCAATGTACTCTGTGAGTCAAGAATTGTAAGTGTCCATAAGCAGCGGTTGCCACTATCAATTGAGCCATCTTCTTGTTTTTTTCCTGAAATTGTAACGCACATACCTGAGCAATGTTCTGTGGGCAGACGTTCAACAAAGTGATCATATTCATTATTCTTAAGAATTGAACTTTAAACACGAAAAAAGGAAATAAATAACGTCATAAAAAAATGCATTTTCAACTAAATTTTTAAATGAATTAAAATTAATCGCGTATACAATAAGTCCTTACGTCTTGTGAGTAATAATTCGGTGAAAGAGTATATTCTTCGCTCTCCTCTAGGTATACTAACGGCAGAATGATGGCAACTTTCATATAGCAAGACGTTTTCGCACTAGCTGTGGTTTATTTTTACGGTAATTACAACTACACCCGGTCGTCCAATTACATCCTTACATCTGAAGTGTAAGTCGTGGTAAAAACAAAAGAGACTCTTATGTGCAGCAGCTTTTAATACTACTGTATATAAAACTGCTAACCCTTCCCTTCATCGGTTTAGACCTAGATAAGCTGGCTAAATACTCTTACTTCAAATTACGAACAGAACCTACATCACATGTTTTGAAGACACATGTTGCATATATAATAAAAAACCTGCATAATAATACCATAAGAATATATTTTGTGACCCAGAGTCTTTAAGAGTTTGCTCATAAACGACACAGTTTATGAGTTATAAACTAAATTAATCTAACACAACACATCACAGCAGGAGACGACGCAATAACAATCAATCCATCATAGATTGTAACAAATGTTCCAAATGTAGGTACAGGCCGTGTCATAAATAAACGTTGACGCAATATAGTAACTAATATGATGATATAAATAACCCCTCAGCACGACGCATGGAATGGCTAACTTTTCACTCGCTGTCGTCTGTCGCTTTACGTGTGTGGGTCATTTTGTTTTTCTCTTAAGAAAAGCCATCATTGTTTTATTTTTGACTAGCTGAACCCCGTATCATCAGCTACCTGCCAGTGAAAGTCCCGTCAAAATCCGTCCAGCCGTTCCAGAGATTACCCGGAACAAACAGACAGACAGACAAAAATTTTTTTAACCACATTTTTGGTATATGTATCGTGTATATATACATATGCATTGATTAAAAAGCTGTTATTTTAATATTACAAACAGACACTCCAATTTTATTTATTTGTATAGATGTATGATACGATATATAAACAACAAAAAAATTGGTCAAACCATATGGCTCGCCCTATCTAATAGTTAACAAATCTCATAAAGAGCCAAGAGTACCTGATTTTGACACGTCCTACTTCTGTAAAACTGAACTTCACTTCTACATCTTAATCGAAATATGTATCTTGGCCGCTTCATTACTAACAGTAAAAAAAAAACAATGAATAATATTGTTTTTCCCTTGCGCGTGACGGTAGCGATTTTACCTAAAGCACATGTAATAGTAACTGTTGAAAACTGTTGAAAAGAAAAGAATATGTAAGTCAGTATCTCAGGGTTTTCCCATCATCAAGGTAGGAAGGTACATGTATGAATTTGGATGATGATCATCATCACCACCATCATATCAGTAAAAGTTCAACTTTTACTGAGATGGGAGCTGTACTATTGAAACATTATACCTATAAGTGTAAGTTCACTATTGAGGTATGATCTCGTACTTATATAATCGAAACCTAAATTAGGGTTAGAAAAAAAAAACGAAACTTTTTCAGGCCCTACCCCAAGATAGCAATTTCAAGGATTTAATTGACACAGATCAAATATTTGCGTTCCAAATTTGCTATGTAGACTGTTTCCATGTATAATGTTATAAAAACATTCTAAGTAATATTACACAGAGCCATAGACTGAAATTATATCCCACATAATATTAAAATTTTATGTCTTCGTAGACCGATTAAATCACTGTAATGATGGAGCTAAATGTGTTGGTTGCGACATTCGGAGGTTTCGTGTGAGTTTACGGCTGGTATAAATATTTGCATAACATTAACGAAGCATATTGTATGTATATATATGCCTTGTTACATTATCTTGCATATAATTTAGAAATGTAGTACAAATGTATATTTATATATATTTAAGAAACAAACATCTACCTTTAACACAATAGCTAACAAAAAGCGTCTACTCTGCCTGACAGAAAGCATTCAAGAATTTAAGAATGTGAATCTAAAAGAAATAGACATCTTCTAAAACTCAAATTACCTATATAATATTAGACATGGTCAGTTTTTGTGTGTAGATAACACTGTCTTAGTGATATGTTCAAGAATATTACTTCCTGTGAAGGGTCTAGAGTCTAGACAGTCTCGTTTTAAAATTTTGATATGGTTTAATTAATTTTAATGTAATACTTTCTTTCATAAATATTTCTTACCTATCTAAAATGTGTTCAATGTAAATTTCTTATCAGAAAACTATAGAGCACTACAAAAAAAACATTTTTTTAATGGAGTATTTTCCATAGCAGCATATATACATTACTACAATTGAGGCGAAAAGAATGCCTTGGGCATTAAGTCCGTCGATGTACTAAAGTGTATAAATTTAAAAATAAATATATAATGTACAACTAATTCTTGTAGTGAAAGGCTACATTAGTTAATATGAAAAACTGTAACGTCTTCTCTAAGATATTCTCACAGGAATTTTTATGAAATTGCTAAGGTTATTATTTTTATGAAACAAGGCGTTGTGGGACGAAGACCTATCGCAAAACACTGAGGCAATGAAGCTGTGAACAACGCTTATTAACCAGCTGTGTTCGCAACTTTCGCCAACTAACATTGATGTATATGAAATAGTGGTTTATATATTAAATAGGTTTATCCACACTTAAAAAAAATTAAAGTAACTGTGTCATTTTGTCTGTCGGATACATTAACACGGCTAAACCACTGCATCGAATAAAAAAAACATTAGGAATGAAAATTCTCTAATTCTTGTAGGAGATAGGCTACTCTTTATCGCGACAACGGACATACACGATGTTATTATAGGTCCGGTTGTCAATGCCTACAAGGTGAAAAACCTAGTAGTAAATAATCCACATCGCATATACTCAACTTCGCATTATGACAACTATTGTCTGATCTCAAACTAAACTGAGTTGTGGCAATCAGATTGTTGATTAAAATGCTTATGTCTTTGTGTATTCATATACACAGATTCATATCTTTACATAGAAATAACACACCGACAAAATATTAAGCAGCTTCCAAATTTTCAACTTACATAATTGTTATCCAGATTAAAAATATATGTATAAAAAGTTTTATTTAGAAAAGACAGTTATAATTAGATTATTATTAACGTTCAAAAATTGCTTACATAGCCTTAAGTGTAACCAATAAAAACGTGTTTTTTAAAATAATACAACTAATATCTAATTTTCATAACCGCTTTCAATTTATAAAAAGCTTTAAAACTATTGATTTAAATTAGTAATTTTTAAGCAGATTTTTTTTATCCAAAGAGTATCTCGTGGCATATAGGCATTGATTTGAATAAACGCACGTAATATACAGAGTCTAGAGAGCTACGCTCACGTATAATTCTATTTATGTACATATTGATAAGCTCATATTTATGATACATATAAGTTTGCTAAAGAATTTGCAATAAGGATATTATTGAAAAAGATATTATGTTATCTTCGTGCTAACAAAGCCAGGAAAATATTTCTGTTCAATATTCGTGACTCCCCTTGTACTAATGCGACAATACGAACTAATATATCATCCTAGTCGAAATTGGATGGTTGGCTTTTCACCTAAAATTTGGTTAGGTTACTGTGAGGTTTTCATATAATCAGAGCATTTCAATGTTGTAGTGAAGTTGAACTAATATCTATTTTATATAACTAGCTGACCCAAGCAACCCCTGCTTGGGTCAGCTAGTTATATAAAATAGATATTAGTTTTATTGAATAAATTTTCCACGTTTTTGAAACATTTTTCATTAATGCTACGCTTTTATTGGTCTTAGCGTGATGATATATATAACTGTTCAGAACCATCTGGATTTAATTTAGGTATTTCCTAGTGGACTGTAGGGTTAGTTATTCGATCGTAACAATAAGACACCACTATTGGCACTGCCACAGTAATAATTTTAATTGTATAGTAAACATAATTATGTATGCGCGGTACGTTCACAAGCTGCAGAGGGGAGAAAAAGTACACGAGTGTTGACACACTTAAAAATTATATGTTTTAATTTTGGAGTTCCCAACAATAACCTATAGCCTTCCTTTATAAATGGGCTAACTAATACTGAAATATTTTTTCGAATCGGACCAGTAGTTCCTGAGATTAGCGCGTTCAACTAAACAAACAACCTCTTCAGCTTTATATATTAGTATAGATTCTCGTGTCAAGTTGTTGCTCACGATAAATTCCGAAACTAACCGACTTTCACGGTTTTTTTACATATAATAGTTAACATCACGCTTACATCAATAAATGACTGCATTTTATAATAATAATAGTATCATCTATTTTGAATTTCGTCTATATTTGTTAGTAAAAATCATCATAACCCTTTCAGTGTCCGGCCATTTTTAAAGTACACATTAGACATTGGTTATCAAAAACGTAGTATAACATTTAGGCTTATTCAATGTGCCACCGGTGCAGAGTTCTATCGGTACACGGGGTCAGGATAGTAAATACAATATTTAATAAAGAATTTAACATGTATTCGAATTTAGAACAAATTATAAAAACAAAAAATATCCAACACTAAATCAAAACCGAAAAACACTTCTTTTTACAAAAACATAACAATAGTAACCTTCCGTATATTTTAAATTAAAAACTGGACTATATTATTAAGTCCGTATTGCATGTTATTCGTGTGTATGTATGGATCACGTAACTACACTAAGTTTAAAGGTATATTATGATTATACTCAGTACAGACGAAAATAGCCTTAACCCGTCCTTTTAACTTACTATTCTAAACAAGACTTTATAGTCACGTAGCTATAGTAGAGAAACGCTTTTCATAGTATACAAACTAACGGTTGCCCGGTGGGCAAAGTTTAACCATAATTCATTTAATTTTGAAAGTTCCGCGTTATTCATCAATATTAAACATAAGTCTAGGTATGCATTCCCAATATATGTTCCACTATTAATTCACTTTTCATAATAAATCATAATTTTGTGCAAAATTTATTATACACTGGGTTTTGGCTGTGATGTAATTTGATTAAAGTTATAGTATTTCATACAAAAGAAAGAATATTCTATACGGAATATAAATATTGACAGTTCTTGTTTCAAAAAGCTATGTTTTTGCCGTATTTTATGTTATGTACTTTAATTGCCCGACTACTTCATGGCGTAGTATAATAGTTTTGCCACTTTATATGTATATTTGTATGTTTTACCATAGCGCGTAAACTTCTGTACCGATTTTGATGAATATCACATACGACGAATGTGACATAGGCTATATAAATTATGCCATAAATATTTGCTTAGTAAGGCTTGCTTTTCTAAACTTTTCCTGTCAAAGATCATGCAAAAATGCTTAAAAATCAAAACTACTTTTAACAAACATGTTTGACTTACATTCAAATAAGAAGCCGGTGACCTTCGACAGTTCCTACAAATGTTTTATTCTGTACCCAAAAACAGAAAATAAACCCCATGTCAAGAGAACTAAAGTCGATAACCGGAAACTAGCATTGTAATAGTAGTCAACATTTGATATGGGAGGAGTTTTCTGACAATCTAAACTATACTTATAGACATGAATATATTGATGCCTCGTTGGTCTCGCGGTTGGCCTGAAGCGACTGCTGATCATGAGGTCTCGGGTTTGTTTCCCGGGTCGGACCAAATGTTTGTATGATCTACAATGATCTACAGATGTTTGTTTCGGAGTTTGGGTGTGTTCGATCTATAATATGTATGTATTTACAAAAAAAAAAGGTAAATATGTATTTGTATCAGTTGTCTAGTACCCCATAACACAAGCTCTGCTTATCTTGGGACTAGATGGCGTTGTGTGTTTAGATGTCCGAAATATTTATTATTATTATTATTTATATAGTTGTAGCATCTAACAAGCCCAGAAATCGTTACTTACATAAAATTGAGAATTTTTACACACACAATAATAACAAATGAACAACATCAAATAGCGATAAATGTACATATATTACATATTACAAACTAATTAAGGAGCTTTAACAAAGAGGACCAATTTAATCACTCCATGAGGTCCTAAGCTAATCTTGTTCATGACTTCTTAACACGGAACTCTTGGGTAATGGCATCAATTTAATACTGTTTAAGTACACCGGCTCATCCCGTTACTTGAATGGTAATTCGTAACTAATTTTATTTGACTTTTGGAAGAGAAAACGTCGAACTGATATGATTACGTTAATGGAATAAAGAAATGTCGAATGTTACTGAGATTATGGAAATATATCGTGTTTGAGATCTGATAAAACGAGTAGGTCAAATGAAATTACATTTTCTTTCACCATTTCGTCACTAACATTTCTTTACATTTGGGTATTGGGCACAAAAAACTTCGTGTATTTAGTATATTTCAGTTTTATCTATAAATACATGTGAGGAGAATTTATGTTTGGTAAGCTACCAGAAGTTTTAGAATCTCATTTGATTTAGAAACTCATTTGAGATTCTAATAATTTAAGGAAGTTAAGGAGTAAGTTAGTTTGAGGCTAATGAACCTTATTATACTCACATTAATTTGTAATAATAAGTATGAAAATGAAAAGAGCGCTCGCTCATCGGTAAAATCAAATCGCAGTTCCGCACGTTTTCAGAATATGACTGCCTCGTTGGTCTAGCGGTTGGCGTGAGCGACTGCTGATCATGAGGTCTCGGGTTCGATTCCCGGGTCGAGCCAAATGTTTGTATGATCTACGAATATTTGTTTCGGAGTTTGGGTGTGTTCTATCTATAATATGTATGTATTTACAAAAAAAAAAGTATATATGTATTTGTATCAGTTGTCTAGTACCCCATAACACAAGCTCTGCTTATCTTGGGACTAGATGGCGTTGTGTGTTTAGATGTCCAAAATATTTATTTATTTATTTATTTATTATTATATATTGAGATTACTACAGATTGTCCCCATTTTTTCCCCACACTAATCTAGTCTGTGCTGGCTGTCAAGGTGGTAGTTAATGAAAACACTACATACGCCTAGCTCTTGTGTTTTCAAGAGATCAAAAAGGATTTACCACTCCGTTAATAAATTAATGTCTCTTCTTTCTTACATATTTATATCTGTTCTGTGTAATCTTATTATAAGCCTTTTAATATTAAATACTACGACTATTTTGTTCATAATTAATGTGTGATACATTTGACATTTTATTAAAAGCTTACTATTAAAAAGAGTCGTAATCAAACAAATTATGTTAGGCTTGAAATTATATACCTCAAAAGCCACTACTTGTTGAATATTAAGTCGTTTTGGTTTCATTCTAAATGTGAGTAAATATATAATGTATTAAATTATTTTACAACTTCTATTTTGTTGAGTTAAACAATAAAAATGAAGTTTCCTAAGGGGCGTTGCGGAGAGGTATCCTAGCCGGCAAAAAGCGCCCGTAATGTTAAATCAAAAAAGGGTAAGATTTTGAAAATTTTGTATAGCGCTATCTGTATGCCCTATCCGGAAAAACGTCCGTAACGTTAAATAGAAAAAAGCGTAAGATTTAAAAAAAAAACTGGTATAGAGCCATCTGTAACTTGCATATATTCTTATATTTTATGATAAGGAACTAAAAGAGTAAGATTTAAAAAGTTTTGTACAGAGCCATATATGTGTAAGTTGCATATATGTGTTATGTGCTACCCGCGGTTATTGTCGTACCGCGAGTGACACCGCGGAACAAAGTTACTCCTTAGGTAACCAGCTATCTGCCATTGAAAGTCCAGTAAAATAAGTCCAACCGTTCCAGAGATTACCCGAGCAAACAGACAGGCAAAAATGGTAAAAAAATGTTATTTTGGTACATGTATCGTGTATACAAGCATAGGCATTTAATGAAAAGCGGTTATTTTAATATTCTTTCGAACAGACACTCCCGTTTTATTTATTTGTATAGATTTTATGATAAGGATCTTCGCTTTTATCTGGTGTTCCACGACACCACACGACTTTTTTTTTTGTTTATTGTACGAGTGCTAGTACTAGAGGTTAATAGTAGATGCGTCGTGGTTATAAAGTTATTTCTTTAATAATACAATATTACGTTAAGTAAACAATAAATATTGACCTCCAGGGAATTAACAAAAAATACTTGTGTTATAAAGTGAAAGAATAAATAAGAAGGCAGTCAACAGCTCTAAGAATAGAATAGAGTTTTGTTTATTTTGGTAGGTATAAAGAACGAATGTACATTGACCTTATGGTAAGTTGCCACTGGTACCTAGGTAGATAGCAGTGGCATAGCTGCCTGCAACTAAACATCGCAAGTATAAGTCACAGTATAAAAAAGGCTTGCATTTTCGGAAAACTTATCTATTGTAAAGCAATAAAAGATTATTTACATAAGTTTTCTGGAAGACTGTGGTATGGAATCTCATATCTATGTAAGCTAATTATAAGTAACAAGAAATTACCGCACTAAGTAAAGAATTACGATTAAATTATATAGCCTATCGTATCATTCTTACGAATCTATTGACACCTCATTCATTATAATCGGTTCAGTAATAGAGGTGCTGTATTGGAATTTACAGACATACATTGACGGCCAAAACTATTACCTACCCTTCCTGTTAGCTTCACAAAAGCAAGAAATATATATTTCTTTACCGAATCGTATAAAATCCAGACATTTACCAAACGAAAAATAATTGGGACTCATCAATATCCATTTCAATATAAGATAAAAACAACATGAACATACAGACCAACAGATCCGATTTCCTGTCGATCTTCATCAGTTAGCCCGCGCTTGAAAGGAACCTATCCATTTTGCAATTTTACCCAGCAAATAATACCGATAACTGAAAATAGTATCCGACAGATTTTATATATATTTTCTTGAACGAAAAGTAATCCCGAGTTCAATGGCCTTTAAGAATATAGATGGATTCTAATCAAGATAGGCATTTAGGTAAGTATATGTAACATGGGCCGATCCTGCCAGCTGGCAGCTGATTAATTTTCATGTTTAGTGGTCTAATCTGAGGGGTCGAAACCGAGTGCAGGTTGATAGATTTGTTAGATTGGATACGCTTTATTTATTTAATTCTTTATGGCTCTTGGAGAAAAAAATCACTTTTTTTTTCTACTAATTTTCCATCTTATTAATGTTATAAACCTGAAGATGCAGGTAAAACTTTATAACTAAACCAATTATAATATGAAACAACAAATATATACACAGATTATAAAGAGGCCCACAAGGGCAAAGTCGTGGGAAATATCTGCTATGTTTATATTTCCAAATTTACGTACTAAAACTCGTCAAAACTTTAGCAGTTTGTAGCAAACTAGTTAGTAACTTTCTACCAGAATTTGTTATCAACTTCATTCATTATTTCATCATTCTTCATTTTTTATCGTCCATCTTTGTGTAGAGACCCAACCAAAGAGTTTGACTCAACTCAACGCTGAGTCAAACTCTTTGGTTTATTGTATGCCTTAAATATGCCTAGTAAAATTTTGGTAGACTTTAATAATCTGGTACTAAACTAGCCAGACACCAACATTGAAAGAATATCGAAATAAAATGTTTCAAACATTGGCGTAGCGTAAACTGAGAGAACTGAATGGAAACAAGGGACAATGATTTTATACCGAATATTTTTTACCAAATCATTTTTTAGCTTTTCGTACAATATTTTCAAGAAAATCATTTAAATAAAAATAAAAATACATTTTTTTAATTTTCAAGTTTTAGTTTTTAATTTCATTACATAGTTCTTCTCATCTGTGTTTGATGTATTCAAGCTCTTTCATTTGATACCCATATAGTGGTAGTCCTTGACAAAATGTGTAAACCACCATTTTGTAGCGGCGGCCATCTTGGATTTACAATGAAACAGAATTCATTTAATTATAATGTCACCAGAACTGAGGGTGTGTACTAAATTTCGGATCAATCTGAAACCGTTTAAAATGTAGCAGTTGTAACCTAAAAATGTTTTACTTTTTTCGATAAGGTTTTTAACGATACATAAATCCCATCAGTCATTCTTTAGAAAAAAACATAATTTACATTTAACTACGTGTTCATTTCAGAGGTAAAAAACGTGAGCCGTCACGGGACGCCTGACTGATGTGAAACATCGAAATTGTTTTGTATAAAATGAAATAACTGTTTGTTACATTAATATTTATTTTTATTAAATACAAAATGTAAATACAAATAAAAATACAATTAACAAAACAACAAAAAAAATAAAAAGTGAAAACAGTGTTTTAATTTATCAATCTAATTCAATGAATTATAGAGTCCCTAGTATTTATTATTAGCTTAATATATTCATAAAATGATCATCAGAGTATTTATTTTCATATTGTGAAATAGTTCAAATAGTATAAGTGTGCGGGAATGCACACTATTCTACAATTTTCAGTGTCCATCTTCTTCTCCAGCATAGGATTTAAAAAGTGATTAGATTATGCTGATTCAAACTGTGAATACAAAAAAAACAATTTATATTTCTGTCATTTTAAATTTAAGGTTTCCATACATATTACTTACACAGGATAAATATTAGTAGCTGCCTGAAAATATAAACTCTAATGGCTACAACTTACACGTTACATAAACTTTTATTTAATTTTAACTTTAAAAAACTCTCCGAATTTTTTTTCGTTTAAATTTACTTAGCCATTTGATCGAAAACATTGCCGTGTTCTTTCAATATCAATGCGCGACATCTAAATTCTCACACCTCGGGGTTTGAACAATAATTGTTCTTTCGGATTGTAGAATCCGCAAAAAAGTCCATTTAAGTAAATATGCCCGAGTCACGGTGAAATTAGGCGCACCCTGTAACGTTATTAATGACTTTCCGATATTGCCCTCACTTTGCCTCTGAATTTAATAACCTGGCCGAAATTTTAGAAATCACCGTATTCTTTTTATTATCATTCTTGGACGTTGACTTGATTTTGAAGTTTGTTTAGTTTTTACATATTTTATTTTATCTTTTTAAATGTTTAATGATTTTGAAAAGGGAACCTTAGTATAACCTACTTTAAAATTAAATTAAATACTAAGAAAAAAAAAATACAATAATTTTATTCAAATTCAAAATCATTAATTCAATTAAGACACTAAGATACAAAACGCGAGGTGAGAGAATTTGGATCTCACTGAAGCATAACTTGATAAGCTTGAGCGACTACAAAATCTCTGTATATGATTTGTATTTGGCCTGAGAAAATATGATCACGTCTCCGAATTTCAACTGCTCAAGTGGCTTCCGATTTGCTCTCACCGGAATACTCATATTCACACTTTTCTCTATAACATCTTGTTTATTAAGTTTGTTTTCTTTGTTTGGTATAACGTGCTAATCTTCAAAAACACTGGCCCGACTTGAAAAAATATTTTACTGTTAGATAGCCCAGTTATTGGCCCAGATCAAAAGGAGTGGAGTATCAATGAAACATTTTGCGAAAACGCGGGAAAATTATTACTTTGAGAGCTTCCATTGCGTGTGCTTCAAAAATGGTTAAAGAATCGCTACAATAATAAAACTGTTCTCCTTTCTAAAAATACTCTCTATCTAAAAAAGTCCACAACAGCATATGTCTATTTTTTCAGGTTAGCTCACAATAAACGTTTTTATGGTTACTAAATTTATTCACGCTTTAAAACATCAAGATACGCAGACAACGTAGCGGTGACAAGAAAGTAAAACATAAAAAAAAATATGAAACTTGTCCTCAAACAGAATAATCCTAATCATTGTCAGAGAAAGCTACAACAGTTTTCCCAAAATGTATGTTCCATTCCGTGGCAGCCAAATCCTTTGTTCTCCTTTTGCGGGTCATCAAATACAGCTTGTTGCGGTATTGATGGCTCTTATGGCTTGCCATTAAGTCCGTATGGTGTCAATGTTTTGGATTTCAGTTAACGTACTTAATATGCCTCTTTGTATATAACTACCGTACGAGGTTTTGTTTAGTTAATAATTGATCTGGGCTACATTATTTAAGTTGACACGTTATATATATAGTACCTCGACGACCGAGCTTTGCTCGGTATTTGTTCTTTGGTAAATTTTCCGAAAATGAATCCTAGCTTAATTGATTTTTCGTACCCGAAACCCCCAGCATACTAAATTTCATGAAAATCGATGGAGCCGTTTTCGAGATTCAGTTTATATATATATATACATAAAAAGATATTAGATATACATTTCTATAAAATGTCGTTATATTAACAATTAAATGTTTTCAAAATGATTAAATAGTATGTAATACTAAAAGGAAAAGATTATTACCTTGTTTTAAAATCGTTTTCTTAGTTCCAACATCCTATTTTCCATGGCAACTCCGCTTTTAAGCTTCGAAAACCTCATTCACTTAGCTAAAACAATGGTAGAATTGCTAAATACTAATATTCTCAGATCAACTGATCCATTTGAGCTGAAGCAAGATTCTCAAACGGCCTTTTGGTGTTACTAATCATATATCATACTTTTATTAACTGTGTTTATATCAGTACTTAATTTTATCCATGTATATTTTTACTAAGAAAACATAGTGGGAGTCACCATACTGCATTGTTTATGTTCGCATTGAGAACAACTCTTGCTTTCCATCAGACAGAGTGGAGTCAGATTGGAAGCTAATACCTAAAAAAATATATAATTATTATGAGAGGTTCATGTTAAGGATAAATGTATAAACGCTGGTCTCCTAAATAATTGTTTTGATACTAATAATGCTGGATAAAGGTATCAATGGTTAGTTAATAAACTAATATATATATAAACAGAAAAGTTTTCTCAGAATTCACTCGAATAATAATACTAATAAATAGTAAATCCGTCTTAAAGATTAAACATTTAATTTTACTCTTTCAGAACGTCTGGATTTCAAATTAAACGTAGTTTTGGCCTCAATGACTTCAAAACATCCATTAACTTAGAGATTAATATAAGACATTAGATAACATCTAACCCCCATCCAAATTTACTTTGCTGGCCAAAGGCAGCCGATTAATGAGAAGCTTTATAGTCTCAAGACGAGTTTATACTTAAGAGATTATTATGCACTAAGAAACAATTATTGTTCGGACTTTGATGACTTTAGTGGATTTAAGTATTATATTGTAGCATTTGTGTAGTATTTTTTGCGGTCATTTTAAAGTGATGTATAAATCCTAATCTATCATAATCCCAGCACATGACACCCAAGTCAGAGGTCATTTCACTTCATGATAAAGGGCTGTTAGGTTTTGGTTGAAACCAAATCACCAATTAACATTTTTAAAAGTTCTGTATCTTTATAATTGGAGGGCTTGGTTTTATATTTAACAAAAAAAAACGTATGTATTATAATTTAATTTATTTATATGTGTTATTTATGTTTCATTTATTCAAGTACAAAAACTTATTCTGTTAGTAACAATTTACTTTTATCTATGTTATGCAAAAAAAAAAATTTTGATTTAAACATGAATTTTGAAAAACAATTTTATATTTTTTATTTAATTGTTTCAGATTCGGAATGTTACAAAACATGAGATACAGAAATTTGAAGGTAAGATAAATTACTATATTTAATCAAGTATTGTGTATCATCATCATCAGTTTATAGCACTCCAATGCTCGATAAAGGTTTCTTCCATTGCACATAACTCTGATCGATTTTGGGCTCCTCGCATCCAGTGTCTGTCAGCTATCTTGCGCAAGTCATCACTCCACCATCCTGTACCACATTTTGTGTAGTATAACAATCTATCAACCATCTTGCGCAAGTTATCGCTCCATCATCCTACACCACGGTTTGTGTAGTGTAACAAATTGTCAACCATCTTGCACAAGTCATCACTTCATCATCCTACACCACGTTTTGTGTAGTGTAACAATCTGTCAACCATCTTGCACAAGTCATCACTTCATCATCCTACACCACGGTTTGTGTAGTGTAACAAATTGTCAACCATCTTGCACAAGTCATCACTTCATCATCCTACACCACGTTTTGTGAAGTGTAACAATCTGTCAACCATCTTGCACAAGTCATCACTTCATCATCCTACACCACGTTTTGTGTAGTGTAACAATCTGTCAACCATCTTGCACAAGTCATCACTTCATCATCCTACACCACGGTTTGTGTAGTGTAACAAATTGTCAACCATCTTGCACAAGTCATCACTTCATCATCCTACACCACGTTTTGTGTAGTGTAACAATCTGTCAACCATCTTGCACAAGTCATCACTTCATCATCCTACACCACGGTTTGTGTAGTGTAACAAATTGTCAACCATCTTGCACAAGTCATCACTTCATCATCCTACACCACGTTTTGTGTAGTGTAACAATCTGTCAACCATCTTGCACAAGTCATCACTTCATCATCCTACACCACGGTTTGTGTAGTGTAACAAATTGTCAACCATCTTGCACAAGTCATCACTTCATCATCCTACACCACGTTTTGTGAAGTGTAACAATCTGTCAACCATCTTGCACAAGTCATCACTTCATCATCCTACACCACGGTTTGTGTAGTGTAACAAATTGTCAACCATCTTGCACAAGTCATCACTTCATCATCCTACACCACGTTTTGTGAAGTGTAACAATCTGTCAACCATCTTGCACAAGTCATCACTTCATCATCCTACACCACGTTTTGTGTAGTGTAACAATCTGTCAACCATCTTGCACAAGTCATCACTTCATCATCCTACACCACGGTTTGTGTAGTGTAACAAATTGTCAACCATCTTGCACAAGTCATCACTTCATCATCCTACACCACGGTTTGTGTAGTGTAACAATCTGTCAACCATCTTGCACAAGTCATCACTTCATCATCCTACACCACGTTTTGTGAAGTGTAACAATCTGTCAACCATCTTGCACAAGTCATCACTTCATCATCCTACACCACGTTTTGTGTAGTGTAACAATCTGTCAACCATCTTGCACAAGTCATCACTTCATCATCCTACACCACGGTTTGTGTAGTGTAACAAATTGTCAACCATCTTGCACAAGTCATCACTTCATCATCCTACACCACGTTTTGTGTAGTGTAACAATCTGTCAACCATCTTGCGCAAGTCATCACTCCATCATTCTACACCACGGTTTGTGTAGTGTAACAAATTGTCAACCATCTTGCACAAGTCATCACTTCATCATCCTACACCACGTTTTGTGTAGTGTAACAATCTGTCAACCATCTTGCGCAAGTCATTACTCCATCATTTTCCACCATGTTTTGCGTGGTTTAACAATCTTAACTAGTTCTAGTAACGAAATTACAATATAAAACATTGAGATTACCTTTGCTTTGAGCAAATATTTTTGACTTTATTTACAAGCAAAATATGAAAAGTGCTACTTAGTGAGACTTAAACTGGTTAAATGAAAGTACTCTAATTATGATTATGCTGGCACTTAACATTAACAGAATGTTTTACTTTTACCCGCCATTTACTTTTCATTCATTCGAAAACATAACATAACAAACATGGCTATAAGATGAAACAGAATACACAGGGGTAACGAATTAGGGGTAACACCAAAGACGTTCTTGGGTTCTGTTGTTCTTAATGCTATATCTTTTATCCAAGTCCTGCCTGTGTAGTCTTATTAAAACTTATGTTTTAAGGCAGTTATTGTTTTCTAGGTACATTGATTTCTAGGTAGCTGAAACTGAACACGTTTCGGTTACTGATATATTGTTATTCTCTATATGTATAAATATATACTATAATGAAACTTATACTGGAAACCATGTTCCGAAGATGTTTCGGTAAACATTATGTAACGAACAAGAGCAATACTGAATCATTAATTTACATTTGTTAACTTCTAAATTCCATAAAAATCTTTTAAAGTAAGTCCTATTACATTTGACTAAAACCTACAATATTATTGTGATTTTTTTGTAAATTTCATATTAATTAATCATTTAACATCCGTGAATAATAATTTGTGGAATTATTGATTTTATTAATAATATAGAAACTCAAGGATTAAAATTTTAATGAGGATTTTAACGATGTGTATTTCTACGAGCACTTATAAGAGCTTGTACACACCATAATATAGTATGTCCTCATAAATGTCTGTGTACCTCAATACACCTGTAATAAAGTCCTACTCACACAAAGTTTATGTAACAGTAACCCATACGTAGGCTCAAATTAGATATAACTTAACTAATACTCTTGTAAACACAATTTTAAATTTTTGGTCATCTTCTTCATTCCCAAAAAACCCTGTCCTTTCTGAAATGAATAATGAATTAAGTCACTAGTTGTTTTCGCACTATTCGGTCTTTGCCTATTCAAATTGCAGCGATTCTTGGGTACAATACATATACAAAACAAATAAGTAACATATAGACATAAACATAAATTCTTACTATGGTTTTTTATGTCTAAAATCAAATTTTAGGGGTATGAGTATAATATTTTAGATATGAATATGTTAATATTGTCAGACTACATTCTAGGTATTTCAACTGTACTGTAAACAGATATAGACTGCCCAAGATCGAGATGGTTAGAGCCCTTAGGGGGAGATCTATGATCAGTAGTTGTCGGCAACAGGATTTTATTTTATTTTATTCAATAGATACAAATAAGTGATTGAAAAAAGACAAAAAGCACTTTTGAAAAGCAAGTGAGTAAACATTAGTAACTAAAATAACTATAAAACAAATTGATAGCTAAAAGGCTATAGTAATTAGGTCTAGTGCGCTTTAGTTAGAGTGCTGTCTATAAACTAGTTAGATGGACTTCATCATCATCATAATAAACAACATTTAAACTTTGATTTTAATAACTCTGTAATGCTTTTGGAGTAATCGAAGATCACTTAAACTCTCAAGAGAATGGATTGTCTTTAGAGATTTGTCTAGGTTCATCTAAGATCTGAATTTGTAACTACTAAGTAACTAATACCTTAGTTCTATTATAAATACTATGTTACATGTATTTGTTGTTACTCAGTTGTGCTATAAACACTGAATCGATTTAAATAATTTTTTTGCCAATAGAGTGGTTTTAGTCTCAATAGCACATAAGATAATACTTTTACTTGTATTTTTATATCGGTTATATAGTAAAATTTATATTAATACGAGTGAAATCTCGGGCAGTAGTTTTTATTTCATTAGTTTTGGACTTTCGAATAACTGCTCTCAGACATAGCTATGACGAATTTTTTGCTATAAAAATGGGTACCTCTTTGAGAAACCGTGAAGTACGCCTGTACCTATATATTATGTATCTTAATAGACGTACTATGAACCGTTATCCGAATGTGAAAAGGCGAAGCAAACATACATTGCTATTTTCTGTTATATTTCCGAGCAATATCCAATACAAAATACGTTACGTATTTGGAGGTCAAGCTCAAGGTCTCACTGTAATATTTATAAACAAAAATTGGGCACAATGCAGTAAGATTATAAATACGTACGTCCAAGTAATGTAAAAATAGTTGGTGTTATATTTTTTCATTTTTAATGTCCTAGATGCTTGTCTATACTAAAGTTATAATAACCAAAAACTTATTCCAGAAGTTTAACTAGGTTAAAATAGTTATCCGAGTAAAGAATAAAAAAATGAAAGGAAAGAAAAATGCTACTAATGTCTAATTCAGTGCCAAAGATGTCTAATTCTTAAAATAATACCATATATTTTTATAATAAATGGATGAATAAAAGAAGAAAATAGTTGTTAATTGATTATCTTAAATATATAAATCAATTGCTTTCAAATCTAAAAGCCCAAGACCGAGGCTACCTCTACAACTTTTATAAGTTTAGAAAAATAGCTCTTTGTTCAAGTTTCAGTCTTTTGCGCTTTGGACACAGATCCTTATTTTCAATTCTATGTCAAGATGGAGGAAATATTTTAGGATTAAAAATTATTAGGATTAAAGTAAAAAGGTTTTGTATTGTGTTTTTGATTAAAAATGGGCGACTTCCACATACAGCGCAACAAGAAAACACACTACAGTGCCATCTACCAGATTTATACCAAACGACGGAGTAACGTACTATAATAAGAAGAATCTACCAATGCATCGCGAAATAGAAGTTCTCGTGCCGATTAGCATACATACAACTTCCGAACATCAACCGTTGGGCCATGGCCCGCCAGATATGTACATCTTGCCTGGTCGGATGATCCTCCCTTTGTGTTGGAGGAACATAGCACCCGGTTCCCCTCACCATGATACAGTATGACACAAATAACAAATATAATCAATTCTAGAAAACTCACAATAAAGAAATACTCAAAGTATGGCAAAACCATGCATATGCATAAGGTGCATAAGGGAAGGATGCATAAGGAAAGCATGTCCGTTCCGAAGTGTCAGTGTTTCGCCTTATCACACCTATGACAATAACGTAGCCAGTTGAATCACTTTGAGCTTAAGCACACCCATCGATATCAAACGAACCAAACATACACACTTTAGTAAGACCACACCTTTTATTAATACAGAGTATTACCATAAACAAGACAAACCAATCACTGAAATGAAACTGTGATGAATATCCTTAGGCTTTCTAAGTTAGAATTAAGTTAAGACTACTTTGAGTGATGATGGAGATATACAAAGTGACTTGTTCAATGCGCTGAAGTATTTGTTATCAACTTTTGAAGCATTCTTACCTGCCTACCAAAATTTAAAGGTAAAGTTACGAAATTGTAATAATTCTTGGACTGTTCAAGAATTTGGAATTGTTGTAAAAGTAAGTTTTCGGACTATATTAAAGGTAAGAACTTGAACAAGATAAAAAGTTACAGCGTTTTTTTTCAAACAAAAATAAAGTGGCGACGAATTTTTAAGCAGTCTCTTAATCAATTACTAAGAGAATACATGAATTTTCAATTAGAAAAATAAATACGAATATAAAATTTGGACGCAGTTGTTTCTGAGAACAATAACAATATATATAAACATGCCATATTATTTATCTATACTAATATATAAAGCTGCCTGGTTGTCAAGGTTGCCTGGAAGAAATTGCTTGTTAGCGATAAGGCCGCCATTTGTACATGGACAGTCAATTGAAGTTTTTTTTTTTTTTAATGTAAACTATATTATTTAATGTACAATAAAGATTATTCTATTCTATTCTATTCTAAAGCTGAAGAGTTTGTTTGTTTGAACGCGCTAATCTCAGGAACCGCTGGTCCGATTAGAAAAATTATTTCAGCATTAGATAGTACATTTATCGAGGAAGGCTATAGGTTATATATCATCACGCTAAGATTAATCGGAGCGGAGCACCAATGAAAAATGTTTCAAAAACGGGGAAAAATTATCATGCTACGGGCAATAGGACACGCGAACGAGGTTGCGTGGGTCTGCTAGTATATGTATACAAGTTGAAAATAAACATTCACACACTTTTCTTAAAACCAGTTTATAAAACGTATAATAATTTTCTTGGGATCTAAAACTTGGATGTAAATAAATAAATAACTACTTTTGCAAATTATTCTGTTATTTTTACGTAAACTAGAATTCTACTTACTTGGTACAATTTTAAGCAAATAAACAAAAAAAACTCTTAAAATAACATTAGAGGTTTTGTAAGGCATAGAGATAAGTGTTTGAAAAGATGACAATGAATTGAAGAGTTTCTAGAACAAATAACTAAAAGGTTTTAACAAAATAGGTCTTATTTACTTAGGCTGTACTCTATTCATTTCCTTTCACCTCGTTATATTTTAACTTGTCGTTATTTAAGTCTTAGGTCACTGAAATGATTATTTTTGTGTATTCGCTTTTGAGGATAGAAATATAAAGTCTAAGTTATGAAGAAAAATAAAATTTTAGAATTTCGCGAAAGTCTATCTTAGAATATATTATTAAACTTTATTAAATATTCATGACTTTGAAAAAATAAAAACTGACAAAGTGCCTATTTTTAAGTAGTTATTTTTAAGAGTAATTAAAATAAATACCAAAAAATTCAAAACAAACTATGCAAAATGAAAAATAATAGTTTTGAAATAGAAATAAATTATGAAAGCTAAGAGGCGTATGATAGATTTGGTGAAACAATTTTTTTGAAAAAAAACGTACTGTGTTTATACATAACCACAGTACGTTTTTTTACAAAAAAGTACACTTTCAGTGGATTATAAAATTTTTAATTTGTTACTCGTTCGATTTAAGTCGCAATATCGACATACTGTTGAGATAAAGACAATGATAAAGTAACAAACTACGAAAAGTAAATACACAGTGTTTATTATAGTAGCAGTATATATTTATTAAACAAAATATCAAACTAAACACAAAAAAAAAATACAATTTAGAATAATGTTAGTACTTATACCTATTTGAAAGTGAACTAACTATTCTATCTTTACTAATATTATTTGTTGCTTGCTGACTAATATTATTGTTTGCTTGTTTCATTGTTTTTAATCTCAGGAAGTACTGGAGCAATTTGGGAAATACTTCCACCTTAGATAGTCTAGTTATCGAGGAAGGTTATAGTTTATCTTTATAGATAAAATGGGGGAAAATTATGTTTTTGGAGAGCTTTCATTGGGTGCACTGCGTAAATGGTAAAAGTTTTACAAAAACAATGTACGATAGAATTGTTCCCCTTTTAAAGTTTCAAAAAAACTTTGGACGGTAAATGGTCAACTTTTATACTTGGCTCACTATAACCTTTTTTATGGCAAATAGATTTGTTCACGCTGTTATAACATTACGCTACGGACAATAGAAGCCGAAGACGAGAATGCGCGGGTCAGTAAGTTAAAAATATTACACGTTAGTTATGATTTATACGATTGTACCTGAAACAAAATTTACACAGTAAACACTTATTCTCCTGACCTCTCAGGAAACAATGTGGTTTGCTTAACACAGTGCTTTATTTATGAGTTATGCGTAAACTTGTGTTAAACTTCTAACTTAATTCACCCACTAAATATTTCAGGCCGTTTTACATAAACCAACCACTAATGTCTACCAATGTACTTACTAACATCTTTAGTATCTCAAACTAACCAAACTTGGGGTATTTATTCACTAGAACTTTAGATGCACGAACTTTTAAAGCACTTTGGTACTGTTCGTGTAACAAAGGTAGTTGGATGAGTTCAGTCCAACAAATGAGCATTGGACGGTATTAAATGGCGGAAATAACTGACGGCCCCGGATCTTTTGTAATGCTAATATTTGGCCTCCGGAGATGACAAATTGTGATGCATTTTGTGAAAAACCCGACGGACTTACGATGACAAACGTTGACAGATATAGATGTGCACAAATAAAAACTTCCTATCTCACAAAAACCAATCCTCGGGGACTCGATTCATGGCAGATATATCTGTTTTCTTTTTCTGTTTAAGCTTCTTATGTTGATGCAAAACACGTGTAGAGTGCCAGCCTGTAATTGTTGTTTATGTTACAAAGTGCCTTAACCATCCAATCTTGACAAATATTATTGTGTAAAGTTTTTAGTGGATCTCAGCAGGGTTTGTCTTCTTGAAGTCAATGCAAAGAGGCAGTAACACATACGTGTATAATATATCTTAAATTTATTTTCAAAGATAATAATCGCTATTGTTGTAAATAATCTAAGTATTGAAATTTAATGTATACATAGCGCAAGGCCATTAGGCTTCGATATAGCTATATAAACTATCCCATTTGATTCAGGAGTGCTTTATCACTCAAAGTTTGCAAGGACACAAGAAAGTTATAGCCAAGCCCGTCACGGTTACTATGTAATGTAAGGACTTAGAGCTAAATACATCAATCATTGGAGGAAAATATACCTTCTGCCAAATAGGTTAACTAAGTTCTTAGAAGGCAAACATTTTTGGGAAAAATGCCGTTGCCTTTTTACATATTATACACAGAAATAAAGATGTACGTTTTATCGAAGTGTAGCTTTATTATGAACTAGCTTTCGGCCGCGGCTTACCTCTCCTTTAATAAAAAGTATACTGTGTTACTTCTAATACCTCCAAGAATATTTGTATAAAGTTTCATTATTATCCTTTAAGTAGTTTTCGCTTTAAAACTTACTTTTACCTTTATAAAAAGTCTTGTTGTGTAGTGGGACACCAGATAGGAATGAAGTTCCTTATCAAAAATCATCAATATATGTAATTCAGTCGTCTGTAATTATTTATTAACTTCGTGAACTTAAATAAATAATTATAGATGGCGCTATACAAAATTTTTCGGTTACGCTCTTTAAAAACCACAAAATTGTCTTAACAGCTTTATTTTATTTTTAAAGGTGTTAAGAAAATGCGCAGAATAAAGAAAATAACTATTCAGGTATACATTTTTAAAGTGATTTTTTATCCATTACAATGCTAAACAAAATGTTCCTTTCAAGAAAAAAAAAAAAAATATGTCTTATATCTTTTTTGTAAATACATACATATTATACATAGAAAACATCCAAACTCCGAAAAAACAAATATTAGCAGATCATCAAAAAAAAAACCTGAGACTCCAAGCACAGCATTCGCATACGCTCCAATTTTGACACCGAGGCTTCAATCTTACGGTCCGGACGTTTTTTGCCGGCTAGGGTACCCTCCACAAGGCCCAATAAGGAATTTAGTTCCAATAATATTGATGTTAGCATTGATTACAATACTTTATTTGAACACAGTATTTTTTTTTAATATTGATTAGAAAATCAATTTTAATAATGTAACGTATTTAGTATTGTCTAGCTTTTGTCTACGGCTCTGCCAACGTGTATATAGGTTCTCGCGGTAAAAAGTAGCTTATGTCCTTCTTTAAGAAGAGTCTCTTCATCCTAAATTTAAATGAAATAGGTGCAGCTGTTTAGCCATGTAAGCATAACAAACAGACAAAGTCACTTTCAAATTTATAATATTAAAGTACAGATTTCTCTACTTTTACCAATTGATAATTCATAAGCAAACCAAGTAAAAATTTGTGAAAGGGAAAACCCATTTTATTTTCTAAACTCAGGTTTTAATGTATACTTTTAGTCCAGCTTTGAGCATTAAATGATTAATGTAATATCCTAACATCATTTTGTATTTAGTCTTGAACATTTGCCTTTACGTGTCACCTTTGAGCAAAACCTTTTTCGAACCGTTGACGGGGTAAGAACATACAGGCGGTAAATTCAGTTTGAGGTCCCGCGAGGAAAATATCTACCGGTTAGTGTCACACTGCCAACTAAGTTTACTTTAGTCCCTAAGTACATTGGAAGCTTTATGTATTTTCTAGCAGGATTATAATATTTACTCTATACCATTTTGGTGAACGCAAGGATTAAGCTTTCATACAAAAGAGAATAGAACAACTTTGTAGTATCTTTGATCTGAAAGGTCATGGGATTATGAGTTAAACTTTTACTATTATTTGTTGCTATAGTAATAGATAGAGAGATAGAAAATACTTTATTAGTAGACCGTATTACATAGCTACAAGAGAGTACATATTACAATGTAATATATTCTGTTTTATAGTATATAGTAGTATATAGTAAAAGTGTATAAATATATTGTGAATTTTAGTTTTTGACTCACTGAAAAATTATGAGATTAGGTACACTGACTTTTTTATTAATTGAAATTTCGCTAAAGTCATTTGTAAATCACTATAGACTTTTGCAAGTTTGATGACAAAAAACCAGTTCAGAAAAGTGTTAATTGTGACCTAAAATAATAAGGCCAGTCAATACTTTAAAGTTGATTTTAAAGCGGCAAATTTTAACGAGAAAATGTTTAAATGTTATGTGATACCCACTCTTCTTTCTTTTCGTAGTCTCTGTACAAACATGTATAAAGTACACACTTGAAACAATTTAGTTAATTTCAACAAAACGCCACTTGTGTTAGTTTGGAATAGTAAAAATTCACGATCTAGCGATCAGGTGTGTCGAGAGTCGAAGTATCGTTCCAAGTCATTTGCCTAACGGTTTTTCAAAACTTTGGAGAGTGTAGGCAACAGACGTAGCTTTCAGTAAAAATTGAATTTCGGATATATTGAAGATTACATTTTAAAGTTATAAAGAAGATAATGTTAAATTAAAAACTCTCTAAACTTTCTCAACTTGAAGTTAAAATTATTTCTTTATATTTCAACGTGCCATATATGTATTCGGCGATAGTCTTATTTTAAAAGAATACCAAAATGTCAACGTTGTTCGTAACTGATACTGTCAAATTGTTCTCAAGGGCTTCTGAGACATGCCAGTATTAATAAAAAAACAAAATATCTAAGAGAGGTCTAAACCTTGTGCCCGGAGAAAACGCAACTCGACACCAAAAGTAATCCTCTTATCCTAATATGAGATGGTGAAAATCTTTTTATAGAACCAGGCACGTACATATCCTGAATATAAGTGCAGTATACGTCATGTGTCATATACGTGTATACTCTTGTACATATTCTGTGTCACCCGCATCAAATTTAAGCCGGGTCTTAGGTGGCTTTTCTCGGGAAATGAATTGCATTATACACTTAGTTCCTTCGGCTTACTTGGTAGTAATAACCTTATGTAGATAATGAGGCATGTTACAGTTACTTTATAACTTAATACTGTGTTCTGGTGTGATGAATTCCTTGATTACTGCCAAATTGAAGTTTATACTTAGTTTTCATATTTTAATCAATAATGATTACCTACTTAATCAATTCAGTATAAGAATCGTGTTTTGTTCTGGATCTTTAGTCTTATTGATAATGATAATAATGAAAGGATTTTGTTAGCACATTAAGACTTATCAGTTTGGATAAGACTTACTAATTAAGCTGACCACTCCCTCGCTATTCAGGATAATGTGACCGCCTCTTTTCTCGGCCTGAAGACATATCTTGCTAAGTGGGCTATATGTGGATTTAATGGAAGATTATTTGATATTATGTGGTCGATTGACGATCAAACCTATGAAGTCTGCAAGTGCTTGTGAACTAGCTAGCTAACTAGACTAGCTGAACCCCACGGCGTTACCCGCGGTTATGGTCGTACCGCGGGTAACGCCGCGGGACAAAGCTAATCTAAAAAAAGGAGCATAATTTACACCTTAGATCATCAGCTTTCGGCCAGTGAAAGTCCCGAATCGAAAGTCAAAATCGGTCCAGTTTTTCCAGAGATTACCCGGAACAAAAAGACAGACAGACAGACAAAATTAAAAAAAATGTTATTTCGATACAAGTATCGTGTATACACACAAATGCATTTATTAAAAAACAGTCATTTTAATATTACAAACAGACACTCTTAATTTTATTTATTTGTATAGTAGATTAGGATGTAGATATAGATTGTAGAACTCGATATATGATTTTCCATTTTTTTGCTATTCTTTAAAGTATTAGACGATCAAGCGAAGAAAAATTTACCCCATCCATCAACAAACAATCAATCATCATTAATTGTTTGTTTTTCATCATTTATTCGAAATTTATTTTATTTATTATTTCGAAACATAGGTTAGTTACAGGTCTTATGCCTATGTGAGAGTTTCTTTTGTTCTACCACATAATGGTGTATAAATATTCATATGTACAAAAATGTCGTTGGTTACTGTAACATTATCAAAATTAGATGTCAATATGTTTACATGAAATGTTAGAAAAAGAATTTGAATAGTCATAAACGTATATAAAATTATCAATGATATTAAACTTAGCAATAGTAGATTGTTATAATTATAAGTTGTGGTACAGTACAGCATAAAATTAATGTTTTTTGTAAAAATTGTAATAATTTTTTCTAGTAGTAGCCTACCAGAATGACCCTATTTTCCGTCTAGTGTAAACATTTATTGAAATATCAACCTACATTTAACGTTTACAGAAGTAAATTGTAACACAAAGCAAAAACCCCAAAACTATAGGAATGAACTGGTTTTCAGTTATCGATAAAATAAAAATCTTACATATTTATTGCTTCAGAAATTCTATTTCACGGTTTCAGTATCGATAAAGCTGTGGGTTTTGAGGGTTATACCGTACCGTTATACCTAGCAATATTCCAATTAGCAACATCCTTTTTGATTCCAATTCGGTTAACCCATTATTAATATAACCTAAATTACAAATTGTCAATTATATTAATCAAACCAATTGACAATCATAATAAGCGAGAAAATTTGGCTACCGTTCTGTATAATAAACAGAATATCAACATGAGACATTAATTTTATTAACTTAGTTTTAAAGATGAGCAAAAAATCCAATTTGAAACCTCATAGTCCATTTGTTCCGGGGATCCCTCCCCGGAACAAATTTTACAAGTTATTAAAACTAACAAGTTAGTTTTTTGCAAGTGGCTTCATTTCGATGAGGGGCCCACTTTTCACCTTAAAAACATTTTCGATTGGGGTAGCTAACAGGGACAAAAAACTTTTGATCGTATAATTTAATATTTATATAATTTAACAGCCTAATGTCCTACAAATTGCGTGGTACGTTATCCCGGTGTTACGCTCAAAAGTTTTTTGTCAATGCTAACTCTGTTAGCTACCATAATCGAACATTTTTATAAAGTGAAAGGTGAGCCCCCCATAAAAATGAAGCCACTCACGAAAAATTAACTTGATAATAATAACTTGTGAAATTTGTTCCGGGAACCCGGCCTATCATAGGAAGGACAATTAGCCGATGTATCATATATAATTCTTGTTTAATATTATAAACAACGTAATGACTTGAATTTTTTTTCTCTTTGAATTTTTATTAAATTCACTTGAAGTAGATTATTAGTACCCAGCAGGCCCACGCAACCTCGTTTGCGTCTCCTATTGCCCGTAGCGTGATAATTTTCCCCCGCTTTTGTAACATTCTTCATTGGTGCTCCGCTTCTGTAGGTCTTAGCGTTAGTATATATACCCTATAGCCTTCCTCGACAAGTGGGCTATCTAATTCTGAAATAATTTTTCAAATCGGACTTTGGTTCCTAGGATTAACGCGTTCAAACAAACAAACTCTTCAGCTTTATATATTAGTATAGATATGTTTTTTTTTGTTTCTGCCCGATATTCCGATTCGACTGCCGAGATATTATAAATATAATAAAACTTTGCTATTCTGATACGTACAGCCACTGAACCAAATCGAGCAATTTCAAGACTCAGCGAAATCATCAACGATAGTAGGGATTTCGTAGACAATCAAGCGATTCCACCGGCGAATTCCAGCCCTTTAAAGAATATTTTATTTTCACAAAGGCAAATCATCTATTTAATTAAAAAAAAGTAAAATTAAGTTCCTATGTACCAATTGTATCAACAAAAATAATCGTAAAAATATTTTCAAATATATAGAACTGATTATAGAGGAACCTTATGAAGCAGTATCTAATATGTTTTAACGAGCAATTTTTCAGGGTTTTGGGGGCGATAAATCGATCTAGTTAAGATTCATTTTTATAAAATTTATCAAAAAAAGAAATACTTAGAAAGCTCAGTCAACATATTTTTGACGGACGTATCCAACACTACTACGCTATTAAATATTCATAAATGAGTATTTATTTCTGTTAGTTACAGTAGAACGTGAAACTTAGGTTTATAAAAATTAATACGCTGTGATTTTACACTAATATTACAAAATTTTATACTATAATACTAATATTATGTTCTTATCCATTGCATCAAATCATAATCAAAAGCAAAATATAAGATTTATTCATCTATGTGCATAAACTAATGTCCATTCTATTATTACATTTCCAATTTACAGGTAAATAAACATTAAACAGATTTTCATAAGCATCTATATTACATGTTTGTTCAATTATCGACAATGTACTTACCTATTTACATACCTTTTAGATCCACATTAATGTTTAAAAGCTGGTTTCATAGAAATCTTAATAAGCCATCTGGATTTAGAATAAATTATAATTAATATTTTAACTTGCAGTTGTCGGTTACAGTTACGTACGTAACTTTTATCTCTATATTAAGGACTGCTATAGGCGTAGACGACGGATAAGATTATGTCAGAACGAAATGACTAAAAACCGTGCGCTGTCTTGGGTGCCCTGACGGACTTTAAAAGGAAAGCCCGGATGCCCCGACGGACCCCGGGCCATATACGGCTTAAGGATGACCTTCTCGTCTAAATGTTTACACTTGGCCTCACTTCAACTCATTTTTAAGCTTAAATAAGAGAGTTTTTCGAGATGAAAACCACCAATTTTATTTAGAAGTAGAGATATGGAGCACGAAAGCTATAAAAAAACATGAGAAGTGTACAAGAGGAAATTACGTTCCAGTAAAACTCGATAAGGGTGAAAGTTGGATCATTTAAAATATTTGGTTAAGTTTGGTTTACAAATCACATTTCGTAGCAACAGTTTATCACGTTGTTAAACTAATATATTTACTAAGGCACAACTTTCTAAGAGATTTTTATTACTTTTACTTTACTTTCTTACCTTTGCTTTAGATTATTATTATTATATAAAAAGACAACTTCCGCACTAGGAATAAATCCTGTGTCGCGGGGACACCTGACACGGACGCAAAGCAGATTCAGAACAACGATTTGTGCATCATACAAATGTAGAATTCGAACCCATAACACCTTTTTTTTTTATTTATTTATTTATTGATACAATATATACAATTTAGGTGTAATCTATAGAACATCACAAAACCTTGACAGGTTTGTCTGGACGTTGAATCAGTTGGCGAAGCAGAAAGCGGTATGGCGACCGCTTGCACTGGCTTAAACCACTAAGCCACATGTGCGGTCAAAAAACCAGTCTAGATACGTGACGCGTTTTTTTTTTTTTCCGGACCCCGTTTTCTCCCCCAACGTAAACGCGGACCTTTGGTGGATGAATAATTTCGCAACAATTTTTTATTTTAGATAATAAGTCATTATTAACTGCCTCGGTGGCGCAGTGGTAGCGTACGCGACTGCTGTGTCTCGGGTTCGATTCCCGGTTCGGATCAAATGTTTGTATGATCTCCAAATATTTCTTTCGGAGTTTGGGTGTTTTCTATGTATAATATGTATGTATTTTTTTTTTTTTTATGTTTGATCCTGCCATAATGACTCTACTCTGCCTGATGGAAAGCATAAGCAGAATCCAAGAGTGCTGGTCACCATACTGCGAACGCAGACAATGCAGCATGGTGACCCACACCATGGCGGGCTAGTGATGCTTTCGCATCATTGGGCCTCCGGTCTCGCACTCACCAACGAAACACGACAGCATGATCGCTGTCATTTTACGTTGATTTTCTGTGCGAGGGTAGTACCGCCCCGGTCGAGCCGGCCCAACAGTGCTGAAATCAGCGTGGCTCTACTACCATGTTAGATGTCTGAAATATTTATTTATTTATTATTATTATTTATTTATTACATTTGTGGTTACTCTTTTATTATGATGCAGTACTTGACATGTATTTTATACTTCTTCATATAATTTACTTATATAATAGCAATCTTATGTCCTATTCCGCGCGATGCGTTTAATTGCATATAGTTCAATATGTACACTTAGGCCAATTGGTAATGGTAAGGAGAAGCCCAAAATATTTTTGTGACCAATGAGTGAAGATAACAAAAAATAGTCACTATCTTTTGTAAATTACATTATTTCTGAAAACAACCACATCTAATCCTGTTACTGTTCTTAATCATACTTAAATTACTGATCTTTCTGTAATATGCGGCAGTGATTTTGTTAAAAGGGATAGACGTGGGTTACAAAAAAGGAAATATAAATATGAGCGATCTTTATATTTCTAGAAAAGACTGCTGTATCGCTCTTATTTAAATTCGTGAAAAATGAATATGCAACTTTCTAATCTATCGAGTCTATTAATTATTACGAATTCTACTTTATGTAATAGAAATATTAGTAGCATCTGTATCTTTTGAACGTTCCGTAATTATTACTTCGGGAATTAACGTACGTAATTATATCTGTACATAGCATACCTGCCTTTGCTTACTATAGTAATAGATAACGTCTTTATTCTTCTTTCCGAAAAAATATAACTCTTGCATTAGGAATATACATATTATCCTGAGTTGCGTGGATTTTACAAACATACATGCAACGGACACAAAAACACCCAGACTCAGAAAAACAATTTGTGGATTACACAAAGTGTTATCCCATGTCTCCAATTTTTTTTTGACGTTTGGAAACCCCCAAGGCCGTCACCCCACCGGGGTTAGCGGCGGGGTGGTGTGTCGGAATTGAACCAACTAAAACCACGCGGTCTGCCACTCTGCGCCTGAGACGGGAGGGATCCGTGGACTGCTGTTATTAAGACATCCGGACCCCACCCATGTCTCCCACTAGGCCAACCGTACAGTCTATAAGCAAACGTTTTGGAGACTCAGTCCATTTACATCAGATATAATATGGTTGATACCAAAGTTGTATACGATATTCACAAAGTTTATCTTTATAGTAGGTATTGGTATTGCATTAAATGCTATTATATCCTACTAATATAATAAACGTGAAAGTTTTTAAGTATGGATGGATGAATGTTTGTTACTCTTTCACGCAAAAACTACTGAACAGATTTGGATGAAACTTTATAGTAATATAGCTTATACATCAAAATAACACATTGGCTACTAGGTATTTGCCGCGATAACCGACATACACGGGGTAACAACTTGTGTCTTATATTTTACACTTCAGTTTAAATTTTTGCCTTAGTGTATTATTTTACTAATTTAATACAAGAGCAAATCAAAACAAGAGAAACAATATAGTACGTATAAATGAAAATTAAGAAGTATCTTGGCTGATTTTCATTATCTCTAGTCCCAAGGTAGATACGTGCTTACATTGTAAGAGTAAATCAGGCCTAATTTACACAGAGATTTGTTTCCTGCTATGTTCGAGCTCGCGCCATACATCACGGCTAAGCACATTTAAATTCAACATGCTATTCCTTTAATTCGATTTAAGCACTTCCAATGTCAATTAGATGTCTTTATTCGAATAGGTTTGGCTTATTACTGACCATTAATTAGTTTAAGAATGTTTTTTACACTTCATTTCTCTGAGTGTGTCTGATTCTTATTAATTTAGAATCTGGTTTTAAATAACGATTTAAATGGGTAACTTTTATCGAAATATTTTTATATTTTATATTTATTATTATATTTTTATTTAGACTGTTTTTTAATGTCGCTCGTATAAAAACTACTATTATTGTATTTTCTACACTAGTATGATAAGGCCGAAGAGTTTGTTTGCTTAGTTAAACGCTTTCATCTCAGGAACTACCAGTCAATTTTAAAAAAAATATTTCACTGTTAGATAGCCCATTTATCGAGAAAGTATATAAATTACCATAGTATAATAT
This sequence comes from Spilosoma lubricipeda, assembly GCA_905220595.1. NCBI lineage: Eukaryota > Metazoa > Arthropoda > Insecta > Lepidoptera > Erebidae > Spilosoma > Spilosoma lubricipeda. Next base: position 6,582,173 of record HG992285.1, on the reverse strand, counting down.
ATCAATACCCATAGTATCAATAGAAAGTAAGCAAAAAGGGGAGAAAAATAACATTTTTTGAGAGCTTCGTAAACAGTTCAAATTTCGCAAAATAATGTGTGAAAGAATTGTTCCGTTATAAAGGATCTTAAAAAAGTCCACAACAGCATAATCTTTTAAGGTTAGCTCGCTATAACCTTAAACAAATTACTTCACGCTGTTATAACATCACGCTACGGCCAATAGGAGAGACAGTTTAGCTAGTATAATTAAAAAAATTAATGACATGGAGCAATATGCCTCATAATAGAAGACTTTTTATAACACACGTAATACTAAAAATTTTTAGAGCTAAAACTTTCTTACTCGTTCTTCACACCAATTAATTCAAAATGCCTATCTTCAATTAAGATAATTGGACCTGTTACAGTTTTATTATAAGTATAGATAGATAAATTGATCATGGAAAAATATGTGAAGTACTTCCTTTCTAAATAAAAAATGAATAAATGTTATCGGACTACGTGTTATTGAATAACAACTAAGTATACGTTTTGAAACATAATGATAGTGTTACTTGATTCCAATCGTTGTCGCTGCTTTAAAGAAAGGAAAAAAAAACAAAAAAAAAAAACTTTTTCTATGGAAAGAGAGAACCTAAAACAAATACCTACCGATCAAATACTAACTATATACCGTATTACACACAATGCTTGTGCATAAAACGTTTCCATGGTTATTTTGAAGGTTTTACGTCAAGCGGGCATAGCCAAACAGACAAATTTGATGTCTACAGATTTATTATAATTATATGTATAAATAGATCACGGAATAATATTCAAAGTACTTACTTTCTAGCAAATAAAGAATGGAGAAAATCGGACTATGTGTTATTGAATTACAACTAAGTACATATTTTGACTTTCATCCCCTCTCCGGGACACTGTGCTGAATTTTGGGATAAAAATTATCCTATGTCCTACCTCGTAGTATGAACTCAAATCATGGCAATTTTCGTTTGAATCCATTTAGTAGTTTCGGCGTGATGCGCAACCAAGATACAGACAGACAGACAGACACAAATAAAAAAAATACAGTGATGGCTTCAGTAACGATTATAGAGAGCCCTCCAAAAAAATTTTCTAAATATCTTCAATGTACAGGATTGGACCTACTATATTTTTTTTATAAGTATATAGAAGATTTTAGCAATCAAAGAGCTTTAGATAAGTGTTTTACGAACGAAACAAGTTTTATTTCACTTAATATTGCATAGCGTAAAAATCACACACACAATTCAAATAAAATGACAATAGATAAAAATAAATAAAACTACCGCGTCGAAAACCTCTCAATCATGGTCGGGAACAATTTTTCATTGTTATTAGATAAAGGACCGATTCCGAACGCCTCGGAGGTCGGCGGGTCTAACTAAGACATTGTCAGTTTTCGACTTGACTTATGACATGAATACGGAACGTAACGCGTTCGGATTTTGTAACATTCTAATGAAAAATTGTATTTTGCCGACTATTAATTTGATGGTGAATATTTTGTAGACGTTTATTTCTAATCGTTATATATAATGATATCATACTATGTATGTACTTATAGGGAAGCTTATAATGAAAAAATTAAGTCTTATAATTATTTTGATTCTTCTTTTTTGGCGATCCTACTGAGGATTCCAGCAGGCAATTGACTAGGAAGACGGACCCGAAACTCAGTCATACTTTCCGATAATTATTGTTATGTTACATTGTTTGTAAATGGGAATCATGAATTGAAGTAATTTGACTGCCGCGGTAGCTCAGTTGTTAGTAGCGTATGCAAATGCTGTGCTTGAGGTCTTGGGTTCGATGCCCGAGTCGGATCACATATTTGATCTGCAAATATTTGTTTCGGAGGTTAGGTGTTTTCTATGTATAATATGTATGTATGTATTTACCAAAAAATGTATGTATGTATTTATATCAGTTGTCTAGTACCCAAAGCACAAGCTCTGCTTAGTTTGGGATGTGAGGACGTTGTGTAATTAGATGTGCAAAATATTATTATTATTAAAATTGTCCAATAGTCATTAAAAAAACTTAGACGCTATATATACTTTGACCTCTGACTGACTGACTGACTGACCGTGGACCCCTTTGGACGTCATAAAGCTAACGTAAATGAGTATTAGGTAAATTCGTGGTTTGCGATATACAAAATTTGTATTGAAACTTGGATATGAGCGTGAAAATTTATCGATAGAGCTATTATTTAATAAAAGGGCTGACATTAATGGTACTATAGGTAATTTATACGACAAACGTTATTGGAATGTCCGCGTTCATCCGGCAATCTAATAAATAAACAAAATTATTCAAATTGAAAAATGTGTATTACGTTATGTTGTTGTAATATCAGAATTTTTTTTCGAGTACAAATTATTTGAAAACATTTCTAGTCAAGTTTTATAGTTAAGATAAATTTCAATCTTGACTATTATTACATATTTAAATATTGACATATTTCCCTTTCATCTAGAGACAACATTATCTCATAGGATGAAATAAAATACTTTTCATCATTGGAAGCCGTCGGTAATAGCTAGTAAATAATATAGGAATATCAATAATAACAGGAATAAAAACGATCATTATTAGAAATTTATGTTTTAAAAATAGCTCAGGTTATCAATTACAAAGGGAACAAATGAGTAAAAGGAAACCACCTCGGCGTTTTCCTTATAATACAATTTGAAGATAAAACACTTTCCCCCTTAAAAATATATATTAGCGAGTAAATTTAACATCTTATTCTTTTGTTATTTAAAAAAAAAATACAAAAGAATGCACTGACATTCCCTTGATTTGTAAAAGGAAAGCAGTGTAATCTAATATTTAGAGTAGAAACCACGGGCGGTCTGTAATTATGATGTACGAAGGTAGCGTTATTTGCAAACCGTAATATTTATATAACACATTTATTCGCATGGAAATTTTAGGGAATAATGAAAAGGTTTTATATTTATTTTTGCGGGTGAGAGGTGGAAAGGTGCTATAATACGCTTTTTATTGTAGAACGTGGCTGTGCGATTCTACATGTTTAGTAAGGGTTTATTTTTAGAGCTAAAATGGTACCTGCTACGTAAAGATTGCGTATTTTATCTGTATGATTCTCGTCAAGTTACGAACAAAACTTTTGAATTACTTTTCTATATTTCAATAAGTATGATAAATTTGCTATAAAATAAAAGGCAGTAGAGTCGCGCTGATTTCAGCACGAACGGGCCGGCTCGACCGGGGCGGTACTACCCTCGCACAGAAGACCAACGTAAAATGACAGCGTTCATGCTATCGTGTTTTGTTGGTGAGTGCGAGACTGGAGGCCCAACGATGCGAAAGCATCACAAGGCCGCCATAGTGTGGGTCACCATGCTGCATTGTTGCACTGTCTGTAATCGCAGTATGGTGATCACCACTCTTGGATTCTGCTTATGCTTTCCATCAGGCAGAGTAGAGTAATTTTGGCAGGGATAAATAAAAAAAAGAATTTGGAAACCAATAATCTTTCCAGCATAAAAGAAAGTAAATCTATGAATGTTATCCAGAAATCAAACAGTATTTTTTTAATCATAACTGATGCTGCCCGGCGGGGTGACGGCCCGAGGGGGTTTCCACACGTTGAAAAAAAAAGGGTTTGTTACGTTTTCTTCTCTGTGTAGTGTTGTTGTCCTGCTTAGTCTATCACCATAGCCGGGTACAAATGTTCTTAATTAAAAACCATACGGACAGGTTTAGTTATTACCTTCAAGAAAAAAATGTCATTCGTGAATAGACCATACTTAGGCATATAAGTATGTGGCGGCCTCACTGAAATGTCAGTAAGCAATATTATAGGAAGAGCAAACTCCCCATCTCAGTTATTTCGGAGCTACTTAACTGTGTAAAGTCAGAGTTCTACTAGCTTGCATAAAAATATGAAAGCACTAGTTGTTGCGCGCGGCTCCACCCGCGTATATGTCGGATATCGTGGCAAATAGTAACCTATGTGTAAATACGTTCGGTAGTTTTTGCTTGAAAGAGTAACAAACATCCATCCATCCATCCATCTATCCATACTGAAAAACTTTCGCATTTATAAAATTAGTAAGATAAGTATAGATAAAATGAGCATCTTACGTGTTATAAGCATCTCAGATTTCATTTTCAATTTCTGAGAAATGTGTTAATATTTTTTTTTTGTTTTTTATATTATAACTCTCTTTTCTAAGTACATACAAATACGTTGCTCAATAGTATCTGGTTTCGACTGCGCGAGTTGCGTAATGGTTAAAGTAATTGCCACGATTCTATTCCCTCACGAGAGAAATAGTTGCCTTTAGTCAGGGTTTTCTTTATGTCAGTTGTTTGAATGTTTCTTAAGGTTCCAACAATATAGGGGTTTATCTTGATGTTGTTCCCGTTTCTAAATTAAATAAATAGATCTACAGAACTACTTTTAACGGTGCTCTATCCGTCTTAACAAGTATCACATAGAAGGAAGTTTAACTGTCTGTTGTATTTTTACCAGTTCCATAGTTTTTCTAATAATTTAATATCTATTTAAGATTTGCAAGGATTTAAAATTATTTTGAGATCATCTTATTTTTGTTCTTTGAAGTATTCGCTCAGCTGGCAGTGAGTTCTGTAAATACTGCAATAAGTACAAACTTTTAAAACCTGAATTTACTGTCTTTTAGTTAAGTTTAGATTAAACATAACTATGTTTAATCTTTATGCTTACACACATTACAAATGATAATGCTCGTTAATATATTTCAAATATCTTAGAGATTCTGGTTTACGATCAGTATTTCTTTAAGTATGGGCTTATGAAAGTGACTTTACTCTATCTGATGGAAAGCATAAGCAGAATCTAAAAGTGGTGGTCACCACACTAATTGCGAATACGGACAAGTAACAATGCAGTCTTTATGTAACTTCATACATTCATACTTGGATTAATATGCATTCTTATTATTTATATATATATATAAACTGAATCTATACCCATTTATAAAAATTACCAATCATCATCTTCCTAGCCTTTATTATTCCCAAGATTAATTGGGGTCGGCTACTAGTTCAACCGATTTTACCTGAATATTAGTTTTTCCACGGAGCGACTGTCATCGGACCTCCGCAACCCTAAGAATGAACTGAATTCGAAGATTTAACTAGTTGTACAAAAATTACAAATAATTTTTATTTAAAACTTTCATATTGATGTTCTCCTAGCCGAATGCGGCTACGGCGGCATGTCTCAACTGAGACTAACCTACTACGCAGGAGATATTATAGTGCACAAGTGTATGCGCAAACACAGGTGCACTCTCTGTTCCCTTTCTCTCAAAATCCGATGGTGCGATCAGGCACCGGACCGACAGCTTTACGTGCTCACCGAGGCATGGTAGTTCAGACGCCAACTTTCAAACTTCGATACGTTCATATTATATAAAACCTCACAAATATATGAGCAGCTATATCATGTATATTGATTTCGTTTGTAATATATGGATGACGTAATATGCAAATGACTGTAATGCCTTGCATTTATATCTCACTTTACCATAATACTTTAATACATGTTGTCGGCTTCACGCTGAAATGAACGGATTTATATAATAGAGGCTCAGGTTTACTTCGTCTTACATATGACGGTTTAATCTTAAAGCACAACCCATTCAGGTTTGTATGTTATTAATTAACTGTTTTAATTAACTATTGTTGTGTTCTTGGGTAATAACTAGTTGGTTTTACAACAATGGTCTTAGGGAGTATTTAATCATTCTGCCAGCTTTGCTTACTAAGTTTTGTTTGTCTTACAAAACGATGTGAGTTATTTGATTTAGAAATGATAATAGCTATACGTTGTTTAGTAAATAATTGTGATATTTCAGGTAATTATTCGCTTCAACGACTGTCTGTGTTCTATTTAATAACCACAAAATGTGGTTTATAACTCACTTGAAACTATAAGTAGCTTATGATATAACGTTATACAATTTAAGTAGGCACCTGTTAAAAGGCTTCAAAATACCATTCGATATACAATGTAGATAATGTTATCTACTAAAACCATAACCCCGATATAAATATTTTTATCGTAATTTTCCATTTTCAAAAAAGTAAGTTACTCGAAAAGTACGTGTGTGCGATTAGAGAAAGTTGAACTATTGTGGTTTATACATGTTTCCTCGATTGAACTGTATAAAACTAAACGGATTTTACAAATCGCACTAGCAGTTCCTGACATTAACGCGTTCAATCAAATAAAGATACGACTCTTCAGCTTCATAATATTAGTGAAGATTTCCTTGAAACAAATTTACAAAATGATAAGTGTGCAAATGCATCTTTTTTTATGGAATACGGGGCAAACGAGCAGACGTATCGTCAGATTAATATATCTGTATTAATTTGTCAATTTTTTACAAATACTCTGAGAACTAATCAGAATATTTTTTTGAAGTGAAAACTTCTTTAACAGCGATGTGCAGTTTTGGAATAGGTAAAATATTAAACTAGCGTCAAAAACTGGCGTTAGGACACGTGACCTGATCGAATATTCGTAAGATGGAGGCGTAGCGTAGGAGAGGAAGTAATATCCTACTCTCTTTCTACCGCGCGGCGAAAATGTATGCCTGCTACTAGTGTTTCGTTTATGCGACGCAGGGTGCTTGCGCGAATGTGCGTGTGTGCAAACCCGGCTTCGCTCAGGTAATATTTCTGCTGTATAGCATTAACCTATCTATACAAATAAATAAAATTGGAGTGTCTGTTTGTAATATTAAAATAACAGCTTTTTAATCAATGCATGTGTATGTATACACGATACATATTATACCAAAAATGCAGTTAAAAAATTTTTTGTCTGTCTGTCTGTCTGTCTGTTTGTTCCGGGTAATCTCTGGAACGGCTGGACGGATTTTGACGGGACTTTCACTGGCAGGTAGCTGATGATCCGGGGAGTAACTTAAACTACTTTTTTAGACTAACTTTGTCCCGTGGCGTTACTCGCGGTACAATAATAGCCGCGGTTAACATCGCGAGGTTCCGCTAGTGTTTTTATAAAATCACAATAAGCATTTCTGTAGTTATCGGTTCTCAAAGAATATTTAAGGCAAAGCAAGGCATCGTTCATTATGTTTAATAAATATAGAAAATTAAAAAAATGCACAACGTTAATATTCAAATTTTTACTTCTATTGGCACTCCCCGAGTGCAACCCGTTTTTTTTAATAGCTTTTGTTTATCTTGCAATCAGTTCAGTAGTTTATGTGACACGGAATTAAAGTATAACTTTACTGATCTGATCAATACGAATTATTGACTTGTTTTAAAATAGAAAATTTTAAAGCTTAATCAACTTTATATACTGAGTAGGTACGTAATATATTTTCAGTATGCACTATCCGCGTGAGTAGTATTTTTTTCAAATAATGTTTTACTTAAACAAATAAATTAAGTTAGGAATAGATTTGCTAAGTAATTGCAGCATTATTTATTGTGCTCCTTAATTGATTTATAAACAAAAAAGCTGAGAATCGATCTAACTTATCAATGGTTAGGTCATCTTGCATTTTAACTCTCTATAAAATAACAAAGGCTTTATCCTGAGTAAATACACTTTACGTTATTATTAAAACTGTAGAGTAGCAGACCCAGTAAAGCGATAACATACATCGTTGCATGTTACTGTAACTTTGTTTAACTTCAAAAACATCTGCAGCTAAACACAGGTAGTAACTAACTAACTTTCTAGCTGGAAATATTGACATATTACATTTTAGAGTTATTTTATAGAGATAATAATATGCCTAACAATAAATATTTTAGATTAAAATCTGTAACCTGTTTTTTTAAGGAAGGCTTTATGATATAGTATCACATTAGGGTGAACGAAAAATCTATACTTCTATTAACAGCCACATCATCCTACAAATTGCTTGGTACGTTTTCCGGTCCTACGCTCAAAAGTTTTTTTGTCCCTGCTACCCTTGTTAGCTATCACAATCGAAAAAATTATAAGGTGTAAAGGTTGCTTCTCATTGTTTCTTTTGGGGGCTGCTTAGGTTCTTCAATAAAACTAATTCTTGATTCAGACTTTTCGACGACGATCGACCTCAATAGCGTCCATTCCATTGTTCGTAAGCCAAGGAAGAGACATAGACAATATATTTTTATTTTAATGTTACACTTAAAGCCTGACCTTCGTATTCATTATAATCATGTATACTTTCAGGTGACATTATTTCTTCAACATTTACAAATACTGGAGATTTCACCATCTCCTCTGACTCAGTCTGATTAGACTCTTCTGATAAAATGGAATCAGAATCATTTTTTTCTTTGCTTGTAGACTTTGCCAAATGACTTGAAACCTGAGTGAAGATAAATATACTCTTATCATCCTCCTTTCCTTTAATTTTAGAATTTTGTGATAATGTTTCTGATTTCAATTTGTTTGTTATACTAGGACTTACTTTTTTACTTTCATACATAGTGTTTTTAGTTTCATTGAAATTGACTTTTTTATTAATTGATTTTAACAAGTTTGTATTGTTATTTGGCTTATAATCTAGACGAATATGTTGACTATTTCTTCTGTAATTTGTGCCATGATAATCTTTAACAATGAATGACCTGGGAAAGTTTGTTTTGGATACAATAGTACCTTTGGTCCATGGATATGATATCTTTTGGATTTTTCTTATAGTATATTTGCTGATTAATATCAAATGTTGGATATGTTTTACAATTTCTGTTGTAATATGACTTTGTTTTATTTAACCTATTGTGTTTGTTTACATTGTGGTCTGAAAATTTTACAATTTTAGGTCTTAAATTACTTACTTTATTAGGTAATTTAGTTCTCAAATTTCTTGACATTAGTAACTGAGCAGGTGAGGCAATATTTCCTTTAGGGCTATTTCTATAATGAAGTAATCCTATGTAGGGATCTGACCCTGATTCGTCACATTTTCTTAATATGTTTTTTATGATTTTTACAGAAACTTCTGCGAGACCGTTTGACCTGGACAAATATGGACTTGACACAATATGTTCAATATTCCAATTGATTAGAAATTTTTTGAATTCTAATGAGTTATAAGGGGGACCTCCATCACTTATAAGTTGTAATGGGATACCATGTCTAGCAAAAATAGATTTTAAGTGTGTGATTTTAAGTGTTATTACATTTAAAGTTCCACTGTCTTTGTTTAAATTTGCTATTTCTATGTAGTTAGAATAGAAATCTACAACAAGTAAATGTTTTTTAGCTTTATATTCAAATAAATCAGTAGCTAGTTTTTGCCAAGGGAATAATGGTTGTTCGTGAGATAACATTGACTCTTTTGTTTTATTTGATGAGTAAATAGCACAAGTTTCACATTGTCTGACTTTATTTTCTATATCCTGGTTGATATTAGGCCAATAAACTACTCCTCTAGCCAAATTTTTTGTTTTTTCTATACCTAAATGACCTTCATGAAGGATATTCAAGGTTTCTGCTCTCATAGATCTAGGTATAATGACAGAGTTGTTTTTGAAAATTATATCATTAATTACATGAATTTCCTCCTTAATATTCCAATAAGGTCCTATCTATCCCATCCTATTTTATAATATTCTTTTAATTTTTGTGATATTAAATCTTGATTTGTGTGCTGTAAAATTTTTTCAAGTTTTTCTTCTGTGATAGCTAAGTTAGAAGTTAATAAGTTAATATGAATTTTAACTTCATTTTCCAAATCATCCAGGCTGACAATTTCTTGATTTTGGTTAGTGTCCTTGAGGGGAGCACGTGACAGAGTATCTGATATATACATTTCTGTACCTTTAGTGTATGAGACAATTAAGTGATAAGCTTGTAAGGCTATCATCATACGTTGTAATCTAGTAGGAACTTCTGACAAGGGTTTTTTGAATAAAGTGACCAATGGCTTATGATTTGTTTCGACCTGAACAGGTTTACCATATAAATATTGATGAAACTTCTTGCAACCAAATACAATGGCATAAAGTTCCTTTTCTATTTGAGCATAGTTTAATTGACTTTTATTTAGTGATTTTGAAGCATATGCTATAGGATTTTTACCATGTAATATTACAGCGCCTACTGCATTTTTTTGATGAATCAACAGACAATCTTATAGGCTTTTTCATATCATAATGGACTAGAACGGGTGACTTACATATTAATGATTTTAATCTTTTAAACTTTGATCATGTTGATCTAACCATTGCCAAGTATTTTGCTTTTTCAGCAATTCTCTGAGAATAGCAGTTTCCTCAGCTAAGTTATGAATGTAAGAAACTAAATAATTGACCTTTCCAAGAAATCTTTGAAGTTCTTTGACATTTGTTGGACTGGACATATTAGAAATTGCTTCAACTTTAGATTTGTCGGGTGACACACCATTTTTATTAAAAATGTGACCAACATAACATATTTCAGACATACCAAATTGACATTTAGACTTATTGAATTTTAAATTTACTTCCGATGCTCGTTTGAATAGTAACTCAAGCCTTTCATTGTGCTCTTTCTCGTTTGACCATAGACAAGAATGTCATCGACGAATATTATTATTCCTGGTAAGTCTCCAAATAATTGATTCATGGTTCTATGGAAGATTTCTCCACTGGAATTAATTCCATACGGTAACCTAAGAAATTTATACCTACCATAAGGTGTATTAAATGTACATAAGTCACTACTTTCTGAATCTAAACATATAGTCCAATATCCAGAACTAGCGTCAAGCTTTGAAAAAATAGAAGCTCCGGTTACTTTAGATCTAAGGTCATCAAATGTAGGATATGGATAGTAAGGTCGCTTAATAGCTTCATTTAAGTTTCTAGGATCAAGACAAATCCTCAATCTACCATTAGGTTTTTCTACTAAGACTTTTGTTGGCTTTTCAACCTTTTCTATGACTTTCTGTTGTTCCATACTCTTTAGTTCATCTTTCAGGCGATTTTCCAAGGAATAAGGAATTCTACGTACTGGACAAATTTTTGGTGTGACACTGGGATCTACGTCTAAATGAGCTTTGTAAGGTAAACACCCTAAACCTTCAAATGTATTAGCATAATTTGACACAATATTTTGTACTGACCTGTCGCTATGCCTGTCTTTAATTTTGAATATTCTTTTTACAATACCAAGTTTTTGACATGTTTTCCACCCAATTATTGTTATGCATTCACAATCTACAACAGTGAAGTATAGTTGTGTTGACCTTTCTTGAGATAGTTCTAAGCTTTTTGCAATTTTCATAGCAGTTTCTATTGTCAAGTTTTCTTCTTGAAGGAGTCGTTCCTTTATGTGTGTATTTTTTATACCAATGACCAGCATATCTTTTATAAGAGAATCTCTTAGTGTTGCAAATTCACATGCGGTTGATAAGTTAGTGAGAATTGTGAGGTATTCATCCAAAGTTTCGTCTTGTTTTTGTATTCTAGTGAAAAAATTGTATCTTTCGACTGTTATGTTACTGTGCGGACTGAATTTATCATCAAATTTTTTCAAAATATCTTCCACCTTTGTCTGTGTCCTGTCGATGTTAAAACTATTGAAAATTTCAAGCGCATCATCACCAATCGCGTTTAGAAGAATTGCTTTCTGTTTTGCAATCGGATATTTGTCGATTTCATTTGCGTCCCTGAAGATTTCGAAACGTGGCTTCCATTGTCGCCATTTCTCGGCAGCATTGTCGCCATTTTCTATTTTGAGGGGTCTCATGTTCGCAATGAATATTTTTTCTGACATTTTGAATTTTGACTATTTTCTTACCTCTTGTGACCAATTCTGATACCTTATCCCACTTCTGACACCATGTTTCTTTTGGGGGCTGCTTAGGTTCTTCAATAAAACTAATTCTTGATTCAGACTTTTCTATTTTATTCGGGTCGACCTCAATAGCGTCCATTCCATTGTTCGTAAGCCAAGGAAGAGACATAGACAATATATTTTTATTTTAATGTTACACTTAGCATAGACAAATATGCAACACTCATCAATATGAAGCCACTCACGAAAAATTTGCTTGATAGTAATAATTTGTAAAATTGGTTTCGGGGATCACGGAGTAAAAACATTATTGTTTATTCTAAAAAAATCTTTCAATATATCAAATGATTAGCTGCATTCAATTAGCCGTAAAAATATTATTTAAAATATCTTTAACGATATTCAAAATAATAATGTATTTTACATTCGAACTGCTAAACTATTACTTTCACAGGTAATTATTTATTAGAAGTTTCAAATTAAAATACATTTATGTCATTAAAATTTATAAACCTTAAGAAGATGTTACATTCTTAAGATTCATTGTACAACATTTTGGCAATTTATATTTTTGAGATTCACTTGAAGAAAATTTACCAATGTATATATTAGACTAACCATTGCCCGCGGCCCCGTCCATGTGTATGTCTGTTATCGCGGCAAAGAGTAGCCTTCTAGTTCTATCAAAGTATTACCGTGCCAAATTTAATTTAAATCGGTGAAGTTGTTCAAATTTACTACTAGAAAGCATAACAGACAGACAGAGTTACTTTCCAATTTATTATGTTAAAAATTAGTATCAATAGGTGTTTCATAGTTTTGAACTGGTTGGACTTTCAATCAAGTTAGCAATGATCAAAGGCGAGAAGTAAAATATTTAATTTCACTCTCTAACTTGTATCCAACGCTAATGAAATTATCCGAGCCTTAACCACAAATTACATTATTCCAGACTGTCACCCCGACGAATGTTTAAATTCGACAGGAGACAGATTTTAACACTATATACCCTTTATCAATTATAATTAGAATGGGTTTACAGGAACGTTGTTCCTACGTCACCAATGACGTAGTTTAAATATCCTATTCCTACTAATATTATAAACGCGAAAATCTTCTCTTTCACGCAAAAACTACTGAACGGATTTGGATGAAACTTTACAGTAAAATAGCTTATACATCAGAGTAACACAAAGGCTACCATTTGCCGCGAAAACCGATATACACGCGGGAGGAGTTGCTGGCAACATTCACATAAGGTGGTAAGCATAACCATGTTTACCACAAAACAAACCTGCTTAAAACTAAGAACTCACATAAGGGTCGTGGACCCGTGTGTAGAGCACAGCAAATCACAATTCACTTAATATCAATTCATTCACTATTAATAGTTAATATGAAACAAACTCTATAAACAGAATATTAGTACTATTTAAATTATATTTAATTTGTCGCGGTGGCCCAGTGGTAGCATACATTACTTGGTGTCCTCAGGTTCGATTCATGTTTGTATGATCTACAAATATTTGTTTCGAAGTTTGGGTGTTTCTAGGTATAATATGTATGTATTTACAAGAAAATAATATATCTATTTATTTCAGTTGTCTAGTACTTATAGTAGAATAAGTACAGCCCTGTTTAGTTTAAAAATAGTAATATTTTATTTTACTAGCTGGACCCCGCTGTGTTTCCCGCGGTTATTGTCGTACCGCGAGTAAAGTGAAGCTAGTCTAATAAAAGTAGCCTTAGTTACTCCCCATATCATTAGCTACCTATCAGTGAAAGTCCCGTCAAAATCGGCAAAGCCGTTCCAGAGATTACCCGGAACGAACACACAGACAGACAGACAAAAAAAATTTTGCTACATTTTTGGTATATGTAACCAAAAATACATATGCATTTAGTAAAAAGCTGTTATTTTAATATTACAAACAGACACTCCAATTTTATTTATTTGTATAGATTTAGGTTTAGCTTTCAGGGAAAAATCTAAACTACTGTGCTTACAATACTATTGGTCTTGAAAGAAATATATTGTACAGAGTATTGGTATTAAGCGACCTTATGTGTCACTTCGAATTTCGCTCAATAATGATCCTATTAGACTACGTACGTATGTGGGTATGTAGGAACGACGCAAGGACTTGTAAGGTTTCGTAGAGCGACGTAATGCATTAGTCGTGTTACAGTTCTGTTATCGGGCCATTGATATACTAAGATTGGAGCGACCTCAATACTGATTGTATAATTAGTCTTTATATACTATATGTATGGTTTTGTCTAGGAAAATACATTCGTTCGATTAAAACACATTTATTACTTAACAGATCACGATAAAACCATGTCATACTATTAAAGTACAAGATAAAATTTCCTTTTACACAGAGAACATTACTATTTCCGAAAGAGTAAAAATAACTTTTCATCGTTCGTTTGGCACCATCAACAGTCTATCTCGCCAATTGCACGCCACTTAATTTAATTCTCGGCTTTTTGCATTCAGTTCCTGCCAGCCATCTTGCGTTCATCATTACTTACCACCACCACCTGGTTTGTGGACTTGCAATCTTAAAGAACAATTTCATCTGCTAAAAGCCAGAAATTACCACAGCTAAGACACATAGAAAACTTTTTTTCTGTAATCGATGGTATTGAATTGGACTTTTATATTTTTATGATTCCTTTTTTCATTACACCGTTTTTATAACCTTGATTAGTAGCTATTTAGTATTATGGAATAGTACTAGGTATTGTAATAAACATTGAGGATTATCATACTTTAAATAATAATATACTACTTACTTACTTAGGTACATACTCTAAAAATATGAATCAAATCAGTTCATTATTGATCTGATTTGATTCATAAAGAAGTTAATAAAACTATTGTAATCAATGCAAGTTTGAAATATTAGCTTTTTTATAGTCATCTATTAGCAAAACAATAATTTAAAGTACATTTACATTGTGCTGTGACACTAACTTTTTAAAATTAGGAAAGCCAATATGCCCAGGAAGTGTGTTTAAAAAGAATCTTGTGAATGCAGAGAGCTATCGAAAGAGTAGATAAGTCAGCGCATTGGATTTCAAATGAAGCAGTTCGTATTCGTTCCAATGCGTTCGCATTCAGTCGGAGCACACTGTAGTGTGGACAAAAACTGTCAATTCTTAGAAAAGGATTATGTTTGACACAGTTTTCGATTCAAAAGGATCCTCTTTGTTAGCTACTACGGCTTCTGTGTCAACTTATTTCAGAACTTTGATATTTATAAGTGCTCTCAATACTACACACTGTAATAATTGTACAGTAATCATCACACTTCACACTAATATATAAAGGCGAAAGTTTGTGAGTGTGTATGTTTGTTAATTCTTCACGGAAAAACTACTGGACTAATTTGGATGAAACTTTACAGTAATATAGCTTATAATTCAGAATAACACATAGGCTACCATTTGCAGCGATAACCGACATCCACGCGGGTGGAGCCGCGGGCAAGAGCTAGTAGGATATAAAGTAAACAGCAACTTGTACTCGTGTGCTGATAAATTCAATGTTTAAAAACCAATTTTAATTTAATGTTTCAGACATCAACCACGTTTATCCTGCTTCTCCACTTATCTCTTCACACAGTCGACGAAGGACACGCAGTAAATCCAAGTGAGTATAAAAGTACTCTCGTTTTGTTAGCTTAATATCATTTTGTTTACTGCGACCGTAATTTGTAACTTTTGTAGCGTAATAAAGCGGATTTTCGCTTCTTTTAATGTTTTTGAACCTTAATCTTCAGAGACCTTTAGTGTCCGATGCTGCCATTGGCGTTTAGTAAAAGTTTTTCTTTTGAGAATATTATTAGTTTGGAACAAAGGACTCTTAGTTCACTATGGCTTAATATAGAGTAAAAGTTCTGAAGCGAGTAAGCTTTATTATTATGTGAGATGATAGAAAAGGAACAAGAGAAATGGGTAAAATCCTTATGTTATTACTTAATGCGAAAGTGAGTTTATTTGTTTACTACACTTTCAAATTTTCTCAACTGATTATCATTTTTTTTATTGCACCCTATTACTCAGAAAAAAATATGTAATGTAATGTTTAGATCTGTTAATATTTACTTATTTATTATAAATATAATTATGCACTTTCGTACATCGGCGGCCTTAATGCCCAGGGCATTCCCTACCAGTCAACCCTAGGGTGGTTTAGAAATTTTATTAGACAGCTGCATGTAGTTTAAACAGTTTACTGCATAAACACATACACACAAATAATAATAATAATAAATGTTTCGGACATCTAACACACTACGCCGTCAACAGTCTGACTGATCGACTGATCTAAGAGAGTGAATATGACAGTTGACGTTTAGTACTTGGGTGTCTTTAAGCCATATTGAAAATGTTCGATTACGAATACACATACACACGATAATAAAGAAATGGACTGTCTTTTCGTTCATAAATTATATTTAGTGTTGATAATAATTCTTACCTCTTGTCAAAAACGAATATCACTTGTTAACAAGTGACATTCGTTTTTTACACACGTTTGACCATGTAATTTTAGTATTAATGTTTGTTCAGTTCAGTTTCATTAAACGAAAAGCTTATATGAAAGTTAAAAAAGAATGAATGAGTATCAGCTACTTAATTATAACGAAAATCATCACTGTTTGACGAGTCGATAACATCCGATTTGTAAAGCAAAACGAATCATCACTAAATTTAAAAAATATAAATCCTAGAATGTAATTGTTTTAGGACATCTTGCAGAATGAACTTTAAATGAAGAATCAAGTGATTATTTAATATTATTTGTAGAAATTTAAACTGAAATATGCCCCATTACATTCATTCAACTCAGTAGCATAAATTATTTTATTTAATCAATTTATTTGACTTAAATTAGAATAGTTTTATGGTGAGTTCCATTAGTGTATGGTTGCATTTTGTCGCTACGAACGTCAGTTTCTCCTGTCAAAATCACTTTCTAAAAACGGATAAACAATAGTGACAAGCTAATCGTAGCTTGTGTTACTCGTATGGGTACTAGACAATTGATATAAATACAGATATACTTTTTTTTGTAAACGCATTTCACACATAGGTTTTTTTTTGTAAATACATATTACACATAGAAAACATCCAACATTTGCTACATTTCTGAAAAACTTATTTTAGTAATTATGCGCATCTTCCCACAGATAGTTTACAGTCGCGAATAATAAAAAAATCCGATTATCTTTTTTTCATACAAACCTTCTCGCGTCACTACCGGATATCTGTACAACTTAGACGCTAAACCGCCATATTAGGATTTCATAGAACTAACCGATAAATACACACTAAAGTAGTATAATAAATATTTAATTTGCAATAACAAATATTGAGATCAATAATTGAGATAAAAACTACCCTATCTCCCAAGTTGAACCAAATTACAGATTCTTACAAAATTTTATAAAAAATGGATCAGTAGTTTGGTAGTTTATCGCGAACATACATAGTGACACGAAATTTAAATATATATACAGCTTTCTACAAAACCACCATAATGCGAACGAAAATGAGATCATGACGATCTCTGTTTTATGGTTAACATTGGGCCAAAACATGAAACAAAAAGTTATATCGCACTCTGAGATTTTTTATATGAACGAATGTGTGTTGTAGAGTCACAAAAAAATTAAGTATACTACTGCGTTTTATAACCTATGTGTAAGTTATGTTTGGCTTATAGCAGTCATTTCATATACTAGAAATATAGCACAGTAGTGTATGTGCCAGAATATTATCTTTACCTTACGCGTAAAAACACAGCATGTGTGTAATATTTTTGTTATCTAGAAATTTGTAATATTATGTTTGTTTCTCTTGCTTACAAATGTTTACATAATTCATATATCTACTCGAAATTGCTAGGGTTTCCACAGGCCCGACTGGTTAGATTCGTGGTGAGAGCGCTTTAATAAATTATGCATCTATTACCAACTCAGAATGTTACAGCCTCACAGAACTTTTCGCAGTAATAGTTTAACGTAGTTTCATGTGGAATAAATTAGCGTCGTTGTGGTTAAAACCATTAAGGGGTGACACACAGGCTATAAGCGCTAGTATCTTATGTATAGCTGTTCTTAATCTTTTTATATGACTTTCATAAAGAGGACAACTTAAATAATATATGCAACCAAGATCTAAATTGTTAATTTCATAACATGAGGCTCCACGAAGACCTTGTTAAAGTAAAAAGAGCTTTGAGTGCATGTTTATTATTAAAATATGTTAATATCTTAAGAATTTACAAACAAGACTGGAAAGTTCCATGGATATGGTTTTTTTAAAACTTCTTCACTTCAATGCGATTTATAATTTGGTTTACCTGTTTATTGTGTTTGTTTGAAATGTTGTGTGTGGCAAGATTCTTACACGATTTTGGGAAATTACTTCCATTTTTCTTTCTCATTTTTCAATGAATAGTTTACGATTCCATAAAGGACATACAGACAAACATTCGTTTTTATGTATATAGAAGAATAAACGTTTTTGTAACGTTATCGACCATTTAACATAAGACAAAATAATTAACGGAGACTATGATAATATCTTTGTTTTTACATTTTATGTTATAGAGAAAATTAAGTCCTTCCACGCGTTATATATATTCGACTAATATAATATTAGAAAGACATCAAACATTCATAATTTGAAAGTGCCTCTTCAATATATTTTGTGATGTCAAACATTTTACGATCTAATTTTATGTGTATTATACTCACGTCAACATGAACTCTTTTATTGGTGATATAAAAAGCCCGTTGGAATCTTTCAATATGAGACATGAGGTATTACGGCTATTACAACTTAGATTAGCTCAAACGTAAATAAAAAATGTAGACTTATTTGTTGTATTTTATGCCAAGATAACTGTTAAACTTTATTTATATACAGAATTAGTTTCGAAAACAAAGTTAAGAAGGAATCCTTTATGAATTAAATTGAATAAGCTCAAGAATGTCATATTTAATTTCATCATTATATTAGGATTTCGAAGCTAACTTTAGTGACCATATAGAATTTAAAGTAACATAGACAAAAGTAATAGCGGATTAATAATAATAATGAAAATTTATTTCCTAATGTGCATAAAGAAACAACATAGTGGTGTTAATGGAACTGTGCAAATTGATAAGATCTAACTTGTGTTAGATTAAAAGTTTTGTAAAGGCGTGAATACTATTTTTTAACCGACTTCAAAAAAAGGAGGAGGTTTCTCAATTCAACCGTATACATTTTTTTTTATGTGTCTCGCGGATAACTTCGTCATTTATAAACCGATTTTGATGATTCTTTTTTTAATTGAAAGGATATGTTCCAACAGTGGTATCATGATAAGGAAATTGATATCTGATGATGGCATCTAAGAGAAATCGAGTCGAACCTTGAAGTCGGTTTTATTTTTGTTAAAATTGTCAATTCAGCGATCTGGATGTGAAATATTTACTAAAAATAATAGAAATTAAGGATATTAAGAAAGTATAAGACGAAAGTAAGAAAATAGTACATGATAACGCGGAATTACTACAAAAATAGTTCATATTGCTAATTAAAAGTTTAATGGCTATTCTATAACAGTTTATATATTACATGCTAGTTTGAACTGGAATTAGGTTACAAATTCACAGAATAGAACTAACTAGCTAACGGCACGAATGGGTTGATGGTGTAATTATGAAATAATGAGAATTCTTTGTACTGCTCGCTGTAGGAATAAGCTGTAGTCAAAATAAAGTTATAGTTTGAGGTATTATAAGCATGGAGGTTTTATTTATACATTCTAGAATAATAAAAAAATCCATGTGTTTTATTCAATTTATTGTTACAGTAAAAATGATCTGTAATATTAAGTGAAAAAACATATTTGATTTCATTAATTAATCAATTTTCTTGTCCTAAGAAACAACTTACCACGTATCGTTGTATGGCGTATTGCATCGAACTCTTTACATAAATTCCTGATACAAGCCTCTACTGGTATTACCCGAGGCTCCTAGCAATTAAACCATCCTCATATTCTCAATAATAAATATCAAAACCAAATGTTAAATTAATGTTAAATATTTTTAGATATCATCGTTAGATTATGTGAGGCGTGCAATCTAACCACTGCCGGCCCTCACTACCACCCTGAAATATCCTGACGGCACTCTGGCCTATCAGCCGCAAGAGAAAGCGAAATTTCTTGTAGATCTCTTTGCGGCTAACTCCCGAATTGACGACCGTGGCGCGTATCCGCCTGCTATTCCAATCTGCGACTCAACAATGCATGACATTCGTATCCGGCAAAGTGCGGTCTGTGTGAAAAAAGGCGTCTTTAGAGAAAAACATAATACTTAAAACGCTTATCCATGTTAATTAGTTTTAGCAGCCATTTCTATCAATTTGTAATGATTACTTAGTCAGTCGTTTTTTTGGTTCCCAATTCGTATTACTACCTCACATAACCTTTAATACAAATAATATGTAAAAACCTCTCAAAAATATAACAAGATAAAACGACAATATAAGTTGTGGTATTGTGTAAAGATATTATCATTCATGTTCAGCCGATTATGCTGTTGGAGGAGTGTCAAAACATCACGGAGATGTTTACCCAAAAAATTATACCGCAAATAAAATTTTGTGTAACGCAAGTTTATCTACAATTTCATTCAAAATAACGTCTTGAATATCTCATTTGACGCCGTTGAAGATTACGGTGAACTCCAAGTCGACGCCTGAGGATTTTTACATAAAATATTCATCATTGCCAAAGCCCCAAATCGCGTGCTATGTACGTCACCTCTCTTTTTGACGTTTTATTTGTTCCCTCTGTTTCATTAAGCATCGTCGCTATAGCTTTTTTTATATCGTTGTAAGGTAATTACGGTGTACAATGAGCACCTTTGTATTTTTTATTAGTTTATTATGCGAGAATGTCACATATTAAGGACAATAGATGCGTGTTTTGGGTTATGTTTTTTTCTTTTTGTATTTCGTCTGTCTCCACTTTATATGATTTGAGTACGCAAAAGGGTATAAAAACTAATGGCAAAGTTTAAATAAACTTATTTATTCTTTTATCTATGGACTTGAAATATAAAACTATTGCTTTATAGCTTCTTTTGTTTGAAATGAATCACAGCTACACTTTCGTAAATATAATCTAATCACAATGATAAAATATTAAAACATATAGATTTAAAATTTGTACATTAGTAGCTGTATATAAAAACACAACTCACACTTGACAAACCCCATTACTGTGTAATGAAATATATTACATTCTAAAATCCGTTCAAGCGGTAAATACCTTGACGATTAAATTGAAACAAGTCATTCAACAAGCTACATATTCTGACATTTCTGTCTCCTCATCATGATAAGAATTTGTGTTTACAAATTGTGCTAAAAAAGTTGAGCGTTTAGCACTTTTTGGTAGGAGAAAATCTTATGAGTTCACGTCACCGACATGCTGACGTTACAGACATGCTGACATAACATTTTCGAAGTGAAAACTTCTTTTCCGCGTTGAGCACTTTCTGGTAGGGGAAAATGTTTTGGGTTCACGTCACCGACAAGCTAATGTTTGATGTTGATAATTTTAATTCAAACACTATGCAATTTAAAATTTTACATATTAATTTTACACATAACACACTAAAAGGTATAAGTTTTGACTTCTATTGGCAGTTCTTATGATTTTTTTTCTGACATTGTATTTCATCTCATGTTGACTGTATTATTTATTGCTAGTTCTCAACAGTGGCTTCGCTCGCATTTAATGAAAAGTATCTTAGGTTACTTCTAATACCTCCAAGAATAGGTGTACAAAGTGTCCTGATGATCGTCTAAATAGTTTTCGCGTAAAAGTGTAACAAACAGAGTTACATTTATAGGAACAGATTATTTAATGCAGAACAGTTAATTTAATCATAAAAAACTACTTCATTAAAAAAATCAGCTGGATTTGACAAAAACTTTGTAAATAGATATTAATACAGATTTTGACTATTAAGTCAGGCTTAAAATATATATATACGAGTATGTACTTACATTTCTGTTCTTTAAAGTATTGCTATTGACTTAAACAGTTAAAATATCCTCAACTATAAGTTACTGATTTATGACATCTATTTTATAATCGACATAAGATCAATTTTTGTATTTTTTATAAATTTTAATCAAACTAACTTAGCCGACTACCTACAATGTGATAATTTTTTACAATCTTTATGAGATGAAAGCTTTTGACAGAAGTTTACTTCATTTATTTCAATCATCAGGTTGTACGTGTCTCCGCTTCAAGTCGACGTACGCCAAAGAGCGCGGCACGTTTAGCAGCCCAGACTACCCGCGCCCCTACCCACCGCGCATTGACTGCCTTCTCTACACGTTCGTCGCGGCGCCTCACGAAATCGTCGAACTCGTCTTCACCGACTTTGATATCTATAAGGGACACCTCGAGTAAGTGATTTGAATTCTAATCCAAGCTTTCCACGTGGAATCTTTTTGGTATTTTTTATTAACAGGGACAGCAGCTAACGAATTAATGCCATTATATGTTTAATTAATTCCAATTTCTTCAATAAATAATAATACAAATTTTTTTTTTATAAAACTGTTTTCTTGAGTTTTAACTTTATTTCAGTAATTGATTTAATGGTAAAGCATAAGATTTGATTTATCAATTAGTTATTACGCAAGTTAGTTATCTTGAAAATGTTTTTAAGCAAAAAGTATATATTTAAAAATATTTTTTTTTAGAAAGGCATTTTTGTAAAAGAAAATGTCGATTAGGTAATTACGAAATGCAAAGATTTCAAATTTAAGCTTATTCGCTTTTACCGTAACAATAAACGTTCAACAAAGTAAAGGAATGGTTGTAACCTTTATTTACATTTTCGTCACATTTGTAGTAATAAATTTGAGATGTAAACGTTTGAAGACAGGCGTTTGCGAGCGCTATAATGCTCATTGAAGTGTTAAAAATCCTTGAATACGTGACTTTCAATTATACGACCGAGTTTATTGTCTTCCTTATTTTTTTTTTTTTATTAAAAGCACAAAAGCTTCCTGAATTAGAATCTTCTTTTCGTTAGCTTTATAGATCTAACCGAAACTAATAAAATAACAGTGAAATTCATTTCTGAACCCTAATTTTTGTAATTCAGCAACAGACTTCTATAAACTTTATAATTATAAATAGAAGTTTACTATATTTTTCATTTTTCAATTTATAACCTACCTAACTAAATTAAAAAAAAATACGGCCAAATCTATACTTAATATATAAAGCTGAACAGTTTGTTAGTTTGTTTGATTGAACACGCTAATCTCTGAAACCGCTGGTCCGATTTGAAAAATTCTTTTAGTGTTAGATAGCCCATTTATCGAGGAAGACTATAGGCTATATATCATCACGCTAAGACTAATAGGAGTGGAGCACCAATGAAAAATGTTTCTAAAACGGGGGAAAATTATCACGCTACGGGCAATAAGAGACGTAAACGAAGTTGCGTTGGTCAGCTAGTAAGAAATAAAAGGTAAATTTAATTAAAAAGGTATTTGGTAGAATTTGAACATAAATAAACAAATATTGAATAACAGGGCACGATACAAATAAAGCCTCAATCAAATATCCTCTCCCGTAAATGAAATAAGCATCTAAAACCAATTACTCCTACTTTCGATAATGAACCAATATCTAAAAGCATTGCAATCAGCGCGATTGGAATCGAAAAAAAATACACGCCTAAGTATTTTTGTTGATGGTATTTTAAGGTAACGTACATATGTTACAATAGCAGCATTGGGAGCAAAAAGATTCTCATCTCAAAATTGCTCTATTCACTCCGCATCCGAAACCAATTACGACAAAATTAATGTTCCCTACTCGTTCGTGTTGAGCAATTTACCAACGTTTCTCGCTCATATTTAGATAGTTTACATTAATTCGCGAATAACCTTTACGATCGTTAGGATCGTGTGTTAGATATTATTTAGACAATAATGAAGTTGCCTTTTACGAGAAATACAAAATCAAAAATTGATTCTGAATTTTAGATTTTTTTCTGTTTAGTAAAAATCTGCACCAGCCCATTTAGCCCGTTTTGAACCTGGGAGATTTCTTGTAACGTGGTCGGCGTGAATATGTTGACATGTCCAAAATGTCGATTTTACAGGGCCGCAGTTTTAAAGTTTAACGTATAAATGCGATAAATTTGTGTCGTCTTTGGGAATTTAGTAAGAAATATGCATAAATGATAATATTTTGTTCATTATCATACTTTTCAATTTTTTCACCAACTTGTAATCAATATATTCACTTTTATTTTAAGAAAATGATAGTAAGTAAAGGGCGATTAATTACTGAATTAAGAATTATTTTAAGCATTTTTGGTTTCCTCTCTGAGTTCATAACATTTAATAGACCCTTCTTCTTTATCCTCTGTTAAATTTATTCGATTTTAATCAAAACAGTTACAGTTGTAATAGGGTAGTTGACATCTTAGTCAAATTAGTTCGTTTTCTCATCTCTCAAAATGATTGTGTATGAAAAATATACCAAATACAAACTGTGACGTCACTGTTTTAGGCTACTCAATTAAGCGATATATTTCTATGTTTATTAGATTAAGGATTGTGATATAAATTATAAGCTGTAATAATTATATTTTCGGAGATGTTTTGTAATATTCGTTTTAATGAAGTCACTTACCATGAATACGAAACAGTCAACTAACATGTTAAACAGTTACAGTTTTTTCACGGTTTGCTCTCAAATTCAAGTCAATATGCTGATTCATCAGATATTTGGTAAGACAGACTTTAAGAATTACTTTTCCCAGAAATACATTAAGGCATACACTAACATCTTTACATAATGTATTACTGTTAATATTTAAAATAAAAATATAGTTCAAAAATTTAAAACTAGCTTACAAAAATCGGTTACACACAAATAAACTAACATTCAAGTGAAGCTAGTAAATAAGTGTTAATAAAAACCATATTATTTTAATCCTCTGTTTTTATGATAATAAAAAAATCGTGTGGTGTCGTGCGACACCAGATAAGAACGAAGTTTCTTATCAAAAATACGGATGGCGCTATACTAAATTTTCGTTCACGCTCTTTAAACATGACAAAATTATTTTAACACCTTTATTTTATTTAAAATGATTTATAAAATATTTAAAAGTTTTATGCAACGTATAAAGAAAAGAACTATTCAGGTATACATTTTTATTATGATTTTTTATCTATTAAAATTAAAAATAAAACTAAACTGGTTATTTGTGCTGCCACCTAGTAACCTCTACTGAAACAAGTTCTGTCTAGAGTTACTCTGTACTTGCTATATACAACTTAAAGATTACTACGCTATACTAAATTTTACGTTCACAAAAAATCCAAATATTTGCATATCATGAAAAAATATTTGATCCGACCGGGGATTCGAACCCGAGACCTCAGTCGCAGCACTCGCATGCGCTACCATTGTGACACCGAGGCGTCAATCTTGCGTTACGGACGCGTTTTGCCGGCTAGGTCCTATGCAATGCTCCATAAGGAACTACATTCAAAAACTTCGTTAACAATGTACATTTCGTTATTTTTTTTTTGACGCAGTAATAATATATGCAACTTACAGATGACGCTATACTATTTTTTTTAATCTTACACTTTTTTGATTTAACGTTACAGACGTTTTTTGCCGGCTATGTTACCTCTTGGCAACGCCCCATAAGAAACTTTCATTTCAAAATAAACAATATACCTTTTATTATAAAAATACAAATATATCACGTTTCATACTTAGAATTTTGTTACAACGCATTGAAAATAAAAATAATAACATTTATTTTACTAAAAAAGCAGTATACAATTTGTATAATTTGAGATATCTATTTCATATTTATTTGGTTAGCGCGTACTAATTGATAATTGAACATATAATAGGTCTTTACATATGAAATTGCCGTTTTGTATGCATTATTGCAACGGCCGAGAGGCAGTACAAAATGCATTTGAAGAGTTTGTTGCCTCCCGTCCAGCTGATTTTACAAGAAGGGCATCAATAAACTGCCAATGCGTTGGCAAAGATGCGTCGATTGCATGGGTGATTACTTCGAATAACAGAAATAAAAAAGTTTGAAAAAATTAGTACTTTCACTTATTGCATACAAAATGGCAATTTCATAGGTAAAGACCTATTATATTGGATTCACTACAATATTTTTACTTTTATTAGCAAGAATAGATTGACAAATCAATACATCAAGAAAGTGCCAGCATATTTTCTTATTTTTAAAGGCGGCCATAACTTAATAGGTCAATATAGGAATTTTGTAACATTTCATATTGTTATGCGTTAATTTGATTAGTCTTTTTGTTAAATAATGTACCTTCAAGATGAAGTTATCCAGGTATTAACGCATGTAATAACTCAAAAAGTTACACACATCTAAACGATTTCATAGAAGAACATAGGCCTAGGCGTGTAAACGGATAAAAAATAAAACATGTATGTCGAGATATCAACAAATTCACGCCAGCCACGGGTATGTAAGCAAATTTATTAGAGTTTATATAAATTAAGAACAGAACCTAATTTGGGGAACTACAACTGGACAGACGAATTTCTATGATTCGCTAAAAAGATTCGTGTATTTCTACTACTACTAACTACGGATGAGAAACACTGTTTTATCTAATAATTATTTAGTCGAAATATAAAAATTATAACATCCTATTAAAAAGTTTGTTACTAACACATATTTATGCTCCTTTAAAATGTGTAACGAAAAGTGATGACCAGCGCAAATGATACAAATATGCCAATCGCTGCCTTTCTAAAATCTATCCTTTATTTTATTAATAAGTATTAATATATGTGTGTATGTAATGGTAGCTTTCCAAAGGTTGAGTGTTAAATTTTAATTAGTGATTGATGTATCCATAGAGGGATTATATAAGAAGCTATAGAACGCTGGTATTCAATCGCACCCATTGAGGCGTACGTAATTTCTAGTTAATTGTCTGTGGTAAAATAGTGATATAACAGTAGTTGTCTATGTAAATCTATTGGTGGTACTAATTAGTCGTGTACTGTATACGTAATAGGTAGACGTTAGATTAATGAGTTTTGAGAGTATATAATAATTATTTTTTGCTTTTTGCACCATATCCTCCGTATGGGAGGTGAAGGGTGTGTGTGATATTAAACATTCTCTGGAACATAACATCCTCTCAGAAGTGGACCGCGTTGATCAATGCTGGCGGTGAGAGATTTTGTCCGATTTGTCTGACCAGGACTCCCACACAGGACAGTCGTCCAGCGTAAGCTGGGCGGAGTCCAGTTGGGACCTGCTGTGATAGCATTGTGCTGTAGTCTCCCGTCCTATTCGATTCAGTTACTGACCGAAGCAGCCGTGCCCAGTGAGTACCTGAGTCAACCGATAGGTGACACAGTCGGTCCTCGCTATCCATGCTTCGAAGTTCGGCAGAACGGCTCCGACAGCGATTTGATAATAAAATAATAATTTGTCCTTACTAATAAAAACACATGAATGTATTTAAAAATACATTTAATGTAATAATGAATTACGGTAAAAATTTGCTCTCGTCTATTAAGATTATATTATTCGGGGGCATCGAATCTTCTTATAAATGAGCATATATACGCTGTGGAAATATACGCTGTGAAAATTGTTTACAGTCACAAACAAACATACGTAACGGCATAAATATTTCTCATTCTTACAAACTGTACTTATATTTTCCTGTAACTTTTTACTTTAATAAACTATCGGTGCCTCCATCCCACGTAGTTTTTGGAACAAAAAGTATTTCTACAACTTTGTCTGTCATCCATTGAAAGATTTACTGTCCTTTTGTTTCATTCGTTTGAAATAAGAAAGTGTCGTGAGACGAACTGTAGAGTAACAACCTTTATAAGTTTTTCTCACACAAAAAGTAGTGATGTATGTAGAAATATATACTACTAACAATGGTATATAAGTATTTTTTATGTAAAAGTTAAATTCCATTTCAATGATGGTTGTTCTAAAACAACCTTACTTACTATCCTATTTCCTACTTCTTACTAATATTATGAACGTGAAAGTTTGTAAGTATGGATTGATGGATGGATGGATGTCTGTTACTCTTTCACGCAAAAACTTCTTAATGGATTTGAATGTAACTTTACATAAATATAGCTTATACATCAGAATAACAAAAAGGCTACTTTTTGCCGCGATAATCGACATACACGCGGGCGGAACTGCGGACAACAACTAGTGAATCTATAATCCGTAAAATGTAATCAACCGTAAAATAAAACAAAATTAGAGGATTAAAGTCAACAATGTATAAAAAATTTAAAAGTCAAATATCTCGAAATTATTACAATTGTTAAGTTTACTTACTACTACTGGTATATTGTTTTCTTTTTTTACATTTTACGTGAACGAAACTTACTGGATTAATGACAGGGTACAACCCTGAAAAAAAGGTGTAATAAAAACAAACAAAATTAGGGGATTAAAGTTAAACAATTTGTAAACAAAACTTAAAAGTCAAATATGTCTAAATCGTTAGGTTTGGGATATGGTATTTTACACTGGGACCTATAATTACAACCCTTAAAGTATCTTGGTTAGCTTCACCCCATTTAGCCCATTATGGTAGTCCAATTTTTTGTGTGTTCTGTATTTTCTTTCTCTAAATTGTCTACAACTGACAAACATGTCTCACACAGTGGTAGAGTCAAAGTGTTTCATAAATTATATATATGAATAACAAGAATCAAATCACACTAATATGTAAAGGCGAAAGTTTGTAAGTGTGTATGTTTGTTACTTCTTCACGCAAAAACTATTGGACGGATTTGGATAAAACTTTACAGTAATATAGCTCATACATCAGAATAACACATAGGCTACTATTTGCCGTAATAACCGACTACACATGAGGCGGAGCCGTGGGCAACAGCTAGTAGAGAATAATAATTATTATTTATTGCCATAAAATACAGTTTGGAATATGGTATTAGAACACTTAACATATATGTGTAATCAATTTAAATTTTAATGTTCTGCTGGTACTTAAAATAGAATATCCAGTGCTGTAAGTACCTCTAAATACATATATCCGCAATACGTAAAATAATAATTTGATATCTTCACTATACTCAATAATGTAAGTGACCAAAAATCACATTCATATTTAAAAAGCAAAAATGGATTTACAGTTAAACGCGTACGGGCCATTGCTCAACGCTACTGATACTGAGATTGGGAATAGCCCCATTTCTCTTTGCATAATTTTGATGAAATCGCTTAAGCGATGTCATTAGGGATTTCAATTACTTTTCCTTGTTCTACGTGTATTTACTTTGTGACATTTATTTTCAGATTTTATTTACGTGGCAAAATTTTTATAGTGTGTTTTTTCTTATACTGAATGTTATACTATAAATATTAAAAAAAAAAACAAATAAAACAAAGTAATTGTTATAGCCAGTGGCCCAACACTAAACTAGCCTAACCTGTGGGTGCTAGAAATACCAAAAAGCGTTAAACAAACAGGCCCCAATTTGCAAATATTGTATGCAACTATGTTTTATGCATTTCAGGTTTATTGACCAATAAATTAGTCTTGAGTAAGAATCTAACAAAAACGTTTTTAAAAACTGTGCGTGACAATGTAAAAACCTTTCAATAAAATTTTGCAATACCTTGTCACCCAGGCCTCCTGGGCCCGGACCTATAGACGCTACGGTGGACATACAAACATACAAAGACAGTCAAAAAAATAATACTCTACTTTTTGTCTTTGCCGTAGTTGGGTAAGAAAAGATAATTTTACTATCAGCACTTAAATGCACAGATTATGTCAAAGGTGAAAGAGCTTAATGCTTAAGCAAGCAAGTTGGTAGTTTAATGAAATCCGAAATACATTATTTAGTTGCAGTTTTCATAATTTCAAAAACACAAAAGTAACAAGCCCTTTAAAAAAATAGATTGACATCGCAGATTCAACGTACTATACGTACTACAGTATATATGTTACGGTTTTCTTAGTACAGGCTCTGCCTACTACTACAGGGTCCTAGGACCACTCCTGTGGAACGTGGGATACGACTGGGTCCTAAGAGGTCGTCTCCCCCCCGGGCTGGGCGTAATTTGTTACGCCGATGACACTCTTGTCACAGCCCGGGGGGCGAACTTCCAGGAGGCGGCGCGCCTGGCCACCATTTGTGTTTCTCTGGTGGTCGGGCGCATCGAGGCGCTGGGCTTACGGGTGGCCCTGGACAAGACGGAGGCCCTGCTATTCCATGGGCCCCGTCGTGGGCCGCCCCCCGGCGCTTCCATAGTGGTCAACTCGGTCCTCGTACCGGTTCGGGCCCAGATGAGGTATCTGGGTCTGATCCTGGACGGTAGGTGGCTCTTCGACGAGCACTTCCGACAGCTTGGTCCGAAGCTGGTCGACGCTGCCTCCGCCCTTGGGCGATTATTGCCCAACTTGGGCGGAGCCAACGCGACTCCTCTACACGGGGGTGGTCCGGTCAATGGCGCTGTACGGCGCACCGGTGTGGGTGGCGGCTCTGACCGCCCTCAACAAGGCTCGCCTCTGGCGGCCTCAGAGGGTATTGGCGGTCAGAGCCATACGCGGATACCGCACGGTGTCGAC
The DNA here is from genome assembly GCA_905220595.1 of Spilosoma lubricipeda. Taxonomy (NCBI): domain Eukaryota; kingdom Metazoa; phylum Arthropoda; class Insecta; order Lepidoptera; family Erebidae; genus Spilosoma; species Spilosoma lubricipeda. Next base: position 6,551,630 of record HG992285.1, on the reverse strand, counting down.
CGAGGCGGCGTGCGCGTTGGCCGGAACACCCCCATGGGATTTGGAGGCGGAAGTGCTCGCCGAAGTTTATCGACGGGTGGCTTCTTTCCGGGCGGAGTGTGGCATTCGCCCCCCGCCCGAGGAGGTGCGCGAGTGGCGTGAAGCCGCCCGTCGAGCCACGATGGCTCGCTGGTCGTTCCGGCTGGAGACTCCACGCGCTGGCTTCGCCGCCGTGGAGGCTTTCCAGCCGGTCATCCACGAGTGGGCAGGGCGGCAGCACGGGACTCTTTCCTTCCGACTGACGCAGGTGCTTTCCGGGCACGGATGCTTCGGGAAGTACCTGCACTCGGTCGCACGGAGGGAACTGAGTCCCGCCTGCCACCACTGCGACTGCAGTGAGGACTCGGCCCAGCACACGCTGGCGATCTGCCCCGCTTGGGCGTCGCAGCGCCGGGCCCTCACTGCAGTCATCGGAGGGGATCTGTCGCTACCGGCCGTCATTCGCGCCATGGCCGGTAGCGACAGCAGTTTTACCGCGGTCGCAACCTTCTGTGAAGATGTAATCTCGCAGAAGGAGGCGGCGGAGAAGGCCCGGGAGGATGATATCCACTCGGACCCGATCCGCCGCCGGCGAACCGGGCGGCGGAGGCGCGCCTATCAGCGCCTCATGCCGCCCTGAGTGTGGCCGCGGATGGTCGGGATGGGTTTTCCCTTCCATCCGCTCTAGTGGTCACCCGCGAGGGGGCGACGTTACGCGTGTGCCGTACGTCGCCTATTTAGAGAGTTCATCAGCAGACGGTGCCCGCTTCAGTGCGGGCAGGCGCTGGGAGGGGTCCGGATGTGTTAATAACAGCAGTTCCCGGATCCCTCCCGTCTCAGGCGCAGAGTGGCACACCGTGGAACGTGTGGAAACCCCCACGGGCCCTCACTTCACTGGGGTTGGCGGCGAAGCGGTGTGTCAGAATCGGACCAACTAAAACCACACGGTGTGCCTCTCTGCGCCTGAGAAGGAAGGGATCCGTGAACTGCTGTGTCACATCCGGACCATTCCCAGGGGGTACAGGCTCTGCCTAGTTTAAAATCTGCCATGTGACAATAACAATTCTCAATATGTATGAAAACAATACTGTTTACACTGCTCATTCTTTTCGTATAATCAAAATCTTTTACTCAACTACGAATTGAGTAAAAGATTTTGCTTGTCCTTTCTTGCTTATCTTTCCTACTTTTTTTATTAAAGCCAATATTAATTTCCACATCGTTAATTCCAAAAGTTTTAGTTTATACGTACCTATGGGTGGAACCAAATTACCGTTGGGTGTTCGCTTCCGCTTCTTCTCATAGAATATATAGACGTGAGTTTATGTAAAATGCATTATCCTGACAATATTTACATCATAAATTATGATACTAAAGTGTGCCTCTATAAATCATATGACGTGTTGCGGTGACGCGACTGTCATTGCATCATTACGACTAATCGTGCGTAACTAACAAACGACGCGTTACAGAATATGCTTGCCGCTTTTGTGCGGCTGCCTTAACGTGTATGAAATATTAGACGTACGTAAATTTAATTAAATTTACTGTGCAGAACCATGTCTGCCTTAATAACTATATAAACATTTTAGTGAGAAATCCTTGTCAGACTGTTTTATCACAGTTGTAATAACAACTGCATAGATTTTTTAAAGTTTCATACACATTACAAAAACCCGTTTGAAGATTTTGAGATACTTTGCAAAGGAAGGGCAGTGTCGACAAAATTTATTTTTTTCTCATCTAGCAAACATCTCACACTGGACAACATGTTGAGACAACAACTTCATGAATAATAACAATAAGACACACTAAATAACATACTTTTTTATCATATTGATGTCTATTCTGTCTGTAGAAATGAGATGAATAATGCACTTATTTATGTATTTCGAAATGGTCCGTGTTGAGCAGTAATATACTTTTATGAAAATCTCAGCCATAATTGCTCTGGAGTTTTAGAATATACAAAAATAAAATGTGAACGTCAAAATACCATTATGATCCCGGGTCCTTAAAGCGGGGCGTGAAAATGCATCTCACTAGGCTGCCATAGTGTGGGTCACCTTGCTGCATTGTTCACATGCATAATGGGAATGGTGGCCTCCGAGATTCTGTTTGTAATTTTTATCTGAAAGAGAAGCGTCATTTTGGCAGCTTTAACCACAAAAAGTAATTTTAATAACCATAAAGAGAAATTAAACTTAAGTTTAGGTTGACGCATACATAACCCCCATTTTATAGCAATGAACCATATACCTTGAAGCAAGTATGTAAGTTAAAAGTAGTGATTGAACGAAACGAAACGTACAAAACTACGCCTTTATAGCTTTAAGATAATTCTTTTTCATCTCATTAACCGGATAATGCTGTCAGTCATGAGCGTCCTTGGAAGGCCTTTGCCAGAAAATTACTGAACGATTAACAGTGATTGATGAATCTGCTTTAGTATCTTTGTTTATAGTTCCTTACAACTAAAATAAACATAAAATTATTTGTGTAGGCGTGAAAGTACAATGAGAAGCTTAAATTATATTATCGTTTAGTTTCAAGAACTTTGCAGTATTAAACAGGTCAACGTTTTAGTATATTCAATTAACTACGATTTTTTAATATTTTTCTCACTTTTGACATGTTTAGTATCTAAAGATTATATCAAAATCTATATTTTACACCTTTATACTGCTCATTCGACTATTTATTTTACAAAGACGTTGCAGAAATACAGAAAAAGAAATACGATACCTTTCTTCGCGAAAAAGGTGCTATTCAGGAGGAGGGATGGTAAATTATTCTAAGACTGCCTAAGCCGCGGGATAACGCTAATATATATCAGATATAATATTTGTGGTTTCACCCGTGTGGGTATTAAAGTTGTTGTTATATTTAGTATCTTTCTCCGCTTAAAATATTTTTTCGCACGCAGCTTTTATATTAACGAAAGGTATAGGTAGTTGTGAAAATCTTTTTTTTTCCAAATCTCTTTCATTGTGATCTGTAATCGTTTTAGTGCACGCCGGCTGGTTGATGCAATATTCTGGATCTATTTTATTTATGAGTCTGGATACGAATTTAATAAAAGTTGGGTTAAACGTTTGGATGTACTATCGGGCTTCAATAATTTGATATAACAATGTGATGCGGCAATTTCAAACAATCAGAACTTCGGTATGATAAAATACCTTTAATTCATTCTGTAATCATACCTGATTCTTAGTGGGATTACCACACACTCCTAGCTCATATATCCGCAGGGAATTTTAAGCCCCCCATAAAAAAAAAAATGGCGACCAATGAAAAAATATTTAAGTGTCATCCATGAGAAAATCATATAAGTCTTGAATTTGCATTGACAAATTGATGAACAACTCAATATCCCGCCAACCAATTTCGATGATTCTTTTTTATTTGGGCCCATTTCTATTTGGTCCACATCTTGAAGTTTTGTTAAAATTTGTGATTATATGTCACTTTCATTTATGACACTTGAAGTAGTACAGTTACCCACAAATATTACGGGCAACCCCATAAAGGCAAAATAATCTTGAATCTGAACTTTATTCAGTGAACATCTTGAATGTATAAGACAATTAACTTTCAAAGTTAAATTGCGTCAGGTAAAACCTAATTGTACGTTGTCACTAGTACTCACTGAATTATTTAAAACGATTCACGCTTATAATGTCTACCTTTAAATAATAATAATAAATAGTTTTAGTAGCTACTTAAAAAATACCAGCACTGATTTAATCTGTACCCGCAATAAACTCATTTAATTTTTTTTATTTGATAACATACTTATGTATAGCTGACCCGGCGAAATTCGTACCGCCATATTTAGATATCTGCCTCAGCTTCTCGTCGCGGACAAAAAAATACTTTTCCCTTTATCTTTCATTTTTTCTTGTACACAAACCTTGTACTAACAATAATGAACACGTAAAACAAGAATTATTTAATTTGGTGCAGCCGATCGTTATCGATCGATTCATTTATATATGTAGATGTATGTAGATTTATATATATAGATATAATGTATAGCGTGTTGACGTGAAAAAAACTATTTTCTGCCGTATAATGTAAAACATGGAAGCAAAATAAATAAATAAATAATAAATAAATATTTCGGACATCTAAACACACAACGCCATCTAGTCCCAAGATAAGCAGAGCTTGTGTTATGGGGTACTAGACAACTGATACAAATACATATATACTTTTTTTTGTAATTACATACATATTATAGATAGAACATACCCAAACTCCGAAACAAATATTTGTAGATCATACAAACATTTGGTCCGACCCGGGAATCGAACCCGAGACCTCATGATCAGCAGTCGCTCACGCCAACCGCGAGACCAACGAGGCAGTCAAAAAAAAAAACAATAAACATAGTTTTCAAAAATAATCGATTAAAAAGTGTTAGTATTAACATTCATGAGAATTACTGAAAAGTTATGTATTTAAAGAATAGCTGTGAGTTTTAAATGATTTTTTCAAGCAAGATTGAGTAAAGATATATTGAAATAAAATTCTCATTTAAAATTGAATCTTCGATTTAAAAAGAAGTTAACTTTTGCACGAATGAAACAAAAGCCGCCTAACAAAAGAACAGCAAAAATGGTTCGCTTGTCAAAAGCTTTATGCAGCAAAAGTGCAAAACTAGTCTGTTTTTAATCGCAATACCACTTTTATTCTGCACAGCTTATTTTAATCGAATTTGGTGGCAATCAATAAAGGGAGCAGTGTGAAAAAAATATGAAAGCAGTCTTTCGTAAAGCAATGAAACCTGTTCATCTGCAGTAACTTTGTCGAACTCTGCTGATACCAGCCTCCCTAGCCAAGTTGTAAGCGTTCTTCTTTCTGCAATCGTTAACGCCTACATTCTCGTGTGTCATTGGCTAATCTTAGACAAAGTAATCTTAGACAAAGTATTAGCCAATACACACGAGAATTTAGGCGTTAACGATTGCAGAACAAAGAACGCTTGCAATTTGGCTAGGGTTGCAGGTTTGGTTAGTAACGTACTTCTATGTCTATTGAGTTAAAGGTCTGCATGTGCAGTAGTTACTTACTATCCATTTTTTCCGTCACCCCGCCGTGGTTTGCGGCGGGACGGTGTGTCGGTACCGAACCGACTAAAACCACACGGTGTGCCACTCTGCGCCTGAGACGGGAGGGATCCGGGAACTGCTGTTATTAACACACCCGGACCAGTTACTTACTATCCATAAAGCAACCCTTCTATATTCGTTTGCCCAAAGCACCCGACCTCATTAGGTTACAGCTTTATCAATGTAAACCATTTTCATAAATAAGATCATACTGTAGTACCCATTATACGTTTTGTCAAATAACTACAACACTATCTTAGTAATAGGCTAAAAAAGCGTAGGTTAATGAATTCTATAAGTAAATGATTTCAGCTCAATCATAAAATGTAACCTCGAAAATCCCACATGATTTGTTCTCTTTTTCTTGTTACCAAAAATTATTTCTTTTTTTAAATTCGTAAAACAACATCAAACATAAACGATTTGACTAAGAAACTACATTAAAATCATTTTGTAGTACTACAGTAATTGGCTAGGTATTACGTCAAGTCATATTTCATACAAAAAACTACGTTTCAACCATTCAACTCTGGTCTAGTACCAAGTACCCTTGAACTAGTACCAAGTCTCAAGTTTTAACGTAAAAAAATTAAATTCGACTTGTCAGTTACCTCAACCGTGACAGACCTAACCCGTGATTGTTATATGTTACAACTAGATAAAAATATAATTTTCCCTACAGTAAACACTAGTAATAAAATAATTTTCCAGAGAAACAAACGCAAGTAACTAACAATTTTAAACTAAAAGAAACAAACTAATACTAACAACATCAAGAAACGCTTTATAGCCAGTCGACAAAGAAAATAAAGAAATCGTCTACGGTTGAGAGAAGCCGGCAAAACCTTGGTCAATGTTGGTATTTCCAGCAATAATTTTGCAGTTTTAAAACGATATACAAAGCGAAACTCTTTTGTTTTCTTTTTTCTTTTTTTCTATTGCGCTTTTGTAACACAACAAAGGAGTAATGAAATCATGTCAAGAGCAATTCAAACGTATTATGGTTTTACGAGTATACATCTTTACAAATGAGTTAAATTGCTAGTTTGTTCTTAATTTAAAATTACCAGTTCCGTTGCCAAATGACAAAAAAGGGAACCCTTATGAATTCTTCATGTCTTTCTGTCTGTCCGTTCATCGTTCGTCGTATGTCACAGCCACTTTTAAAAAAAAACTCAATTTTTTTATCAAACCCATACGTGTGCGGTGGTCTATGTATATTACATAAAAGACACTTCCAAAGGGTTAAAATGTGTGTGTCTCTGTAACTTCTAAATTAGAGAATGATAAAACAAAAAAAAATATATGATGTACATTACCATGCAAACATCTACCGAAAATATTTGAACGAGTAAGTAGTTTTTTTAATATGTCATAAATCGTAAACCGTAATTGACATTTCATTCAATCAACTCAAACACAAAAGAAATATGTTACTTGCTGCTAGGGAACCCTTCATGGGCGAGTCCAACCCGTATTTGGCCGCATTTTTCACTAGATGCATATGTACCGTATGACCTATTTTATACGCGGTACTTACATCAAAACTCAATTGTAAAACTTTTGTCTGGCTGTCTATTTCTGCCGACTATTATCTAGAACAGCTAGACAGATTTTTACGGGACTTTCACTGGTAGATAGCTCATTATAACAGGAGAACAGGAGTAACTAATGCTTATTTAATTTCGCGCCGCGGCGTTACCGTCTTGTTTAAAAGTACAACAACAAAGTAGGACTAATCTATCAATTTATCAGGTACATTAATTTCAGTGTTAGACTGTCTATTATATCATTCCTATAAACAAAACTCCGTAAATATTTTTAACAAAACAAAATTCTATTTCTACTACTCATACACATTATCAGTTACGTAGGAGAGAAATACTTAAACAGATACGTACGGGCTCTACCAGATACCACGACCTGACAAAAAAAACAGTGTTAAGGAACTCTTCTGTTGTTTTTCACCGAGTGAGTTAGGTTACCGCAGTCGCAGTCTAGTCCCTTTATATCGAGAGGAGGAGCGGACAAAGAGTAATAACCCAGATCTGTCTATAGAATTGCAAGTCTCCACGAGCGATGGTAATCACTTAGCAATATGTGACCCGTTTCCTCGTTGTTATTTCATAAAGTTGTTATTATTAATAACTTATATCATTAAGGGTCACTCAGGGTCAAAATTCGACCATAACTCATTCTTTTTCAGTTTTATGTACTCAATCTGAAAGTAAACTATAATTGCGCCAAATGTCATACTTATTTGTTCGCATGATTTTTGAAAAAAAGGGCACAAAGTTTTTTACTTCGCGTATTAATATATAGATCTTCTAATCCAAATGGTAACCACACCTTGGAAGATTATGATTACTCTCCCAAAAACCGCAAAAGTTAACCATATGCAAACCAAAGATTTATTTTCAACAAACAACCGTAATCCGTCTAATCTATTAGAATATTTTTTCACTGTATACGAGACGGGATGTACGTGAATAATTTGTAAGCGATGGCGATGCCGACTCGTCCGTCATATTCGTCATCAATCATCTTCATCCACAGCTTACACCTGCGGCTGTTACATGATATTTAGACATTCCGTAACTTAATCCTATAAGGGATTTAGGATACCTGTTTTATTCGTTTAGAAAGAAATATTTTGATTGATTTACTTATTAAATGCTGTCAATATTTTGAGATCAATCTAGAGATCAAACTAAGCAAAGGAAAGGATCTAGTACATTAAAAAAAATGAATAAGTACCTTGAAGTACTTATTCACGTTAATTCATTTCATATCTATATCGACGTTCTTCTAAATAAATCATCGTATACAGTTTTTTCGTTCCTTTAATAAAACGACAAAATAAAAACATTATCAAATGGCCTAAATTACACATGCTCATAGCTTAAAACTATTTGTCAAATCTCATTCAAATTTAAATGGGATCACACGACAAAGACTAGCTGCCCAAAATTAGTACACACATTAAGAAGTTATGAGATAACAACCACAAAAAAAAACAATCGAATAGAAAACCTCTTCCTTTAGTAAAGTCGATTAAAAAATACATAAAAACTGTCTTTGAAGTGTAGTACGACTATATCGTTTCAATATTTGAGCAGTTCAAATTATTTATTTTATTTATAGATGAAATAGCTTATTAACTAAGTTAAGTATACATTTTAATTTGTATATAAAGTAATGACCTAATTTACAGAGCCTATAGCACAGAGTAAACAACTATTTTCTATTTCAATGAGCTCCAACATAAATTGAATCTACATCCTTTCAAGAGAACGTAAATAGCTTACGAAATTTTATCTCAATCACTATATCTCAAGTTGCCGGCATATCGCACAATAGTGTCAACGTATTTCTCTCTTGACTTTCTAGATACCCAAATAGGTGTCCAATTGTATTGTACACATTCGTTGCTACAAATTACAACTGAACAGACGCGTGCGGTGTACATTGTTCGAAACCAACCCTTTTTATTGTTTTGCGAAACACAAAATGTTTTCTGCTATTGTTGCAAAAAGTGGCCCTTTATCTTATTTAATGTTATGTGGATTAAATAACCCGTGCTGTATTGCTGTAAATGGTTTAATTCTACGTAAATTGTTTCCATTTATTTCACACGTATTTTATGGAGATTTCTTTCCGCTCCTTCGTTATTTTAAGTGTTAATACACTTGGTGTTTCTGGCCAGTGTTTCTGAGTACTTATGTTGAATAAGGTTGTAGAATAAGACTGTTCATGAAAACTTTAGTACTGTTTTATACAAATAAACTAGCAACCCGCCCCAGCTTCGCACGGGTTCATTACGGAAAATATATTACTCGGAGAAGTTGTGCGGCTTAATTTTTTCCGACCTCTTCAACAAATATCGATAAATCTTAGTCAATATACTTTAAAATTTTACAAATTATATATGATAACCTTCCTCAAGAATCACTCTATCTATTGGTAAAAACCACATAAAAATCCGTGCAGTAGCTTTTGAGTTAATCGCAAACAGACAGACAAACAAACGCTTAGGTGGATTTTGTTTGGTTTTTTATAATAATAATATTTTGTTCAACCAATAAATCCTTATAGCTAGGATATATCGTTTTCAGATACATATTAGCAAATTTACAAATCATTGAACATCTAATCTAGATAACTAAATATCCTGTATTTTAGACCACGGCGCTTTTACTGTTTAGATTTCTAAATGATGCAGTTCTTACATTTCACATAAAATGAATCAAAGAAAAATTTAATTAAACATTTTATGTTTTATAATATGTAGTGGTGTTAATTCGCTTATACCTAGTATTTAAATTTATAGGTCAGTTGCGTGTAATATTACATAGTATATATAAATAGAGGTTACTAGTCTGATTAATTATTCTATTTTATTGGATGTAGCGCCTGACATCGACATAGAAAGTCACTTCACTCGTTGATATAGATCCCCGTTGGGTTTGACATTATTCGACACTCACACATATGTATATTCATATGTATGTAGGGATGCCTCGTGTTGTGAGGGGTTAGGATTATGGTGTGTCACCACCATTATTAATCTCGTGGGTGTCTTAAGAGCCGATTAAGGAAGCAAATTATGCTCCTGCGTATGACAGAACTGTAAAGAGAAGAAAAAACACGAAGCAATCATTAGGATTGCCGTCAGAAGTGAAAACTCAAAACTATAAACAAAAGTTGTTTAAGAAACACTGTACATTTGGCTTATTTATTTTACAAATATATTGAACATACAAAACGGATTTATTTATCTAATTTACGTCTAAGGTAAGAAACAATAATGTTCTTTAATGAAAGTGACGGCCTTGTTGACTCGTCCTCAAGACGTCTAGCGAAGGTACCGCGCAGGCACGTGGCGAGTGAACCGCCACATATTCCGAGCCATCAGCTGTCACCATGTACATTTGCGTAATCGCCGTACTCGCGCAAGCGCCTTTAGAAAGGAGGAGCCTTTAGAAATAATAAAAAGTGAAAAAAAAATAGTAGGATGAAACCCATTGGAAAAGTAGGAGAATACTATAAAAATGAAAGGAAAAATAATTTACGGGCGATCTGAGGTCGGGAAGGGGAAGGGGGTGAGTTTTTAGGGAGAAAAACGGTTTGTCTCGATTTCCGGCATAACTATTTTTTTTTGGTTTCTAAAATTATCGACCCTGGTGTACTAAAGAAGTTTTCACTTCAAAAACTTGAAAATATGTTATTATGAAAATAAATGTACATGTTTGTTGTAAATCTTTCAACTAATTGCATTCTCTTCATGTTTGCAATCTTGTACTAGTAGTGAAAATTTTACTTTTTATTTTAAACCTGACGGTTAGATCAAAACCTGAATAGAATTTACCAACAGCCCTTTTCAATAAAGAAAAAAAAATCTTCTAGATTAATTACAGAGGATGTTAAAGTGAGGTATACAAATTATTTATTGCTTTCTATTTACTTTGTACATTTATGATTTTTACTTCACTTTTAAATATCTGTCGTCTTCCAATCATCGATGGAAAGAACAAATTCTTAAGTACCAGTTCTCCGGAAAAGTTTTGAAACATTAGTTGACTAACATATCTTTTGAAATATATTGAATATGAAACTAAGAACTTAGTTTGAAGGTAAACAATATTAACCTACAAGGTTTTATGTTTTCTTAGTTTCTGAATTCTTAGAGAACGCTTAGTATATTTTTAATATTAATGTTCTAGTAAAATAATATAGTTCAGTGTTATATTCCTAAGAGAGAAATTAATACTGCCCAAAGAACGAAGTTCAATTGTTTTTCAGCGAATATTGACATACAAAATGTTAAAATACAATTTTTTTTTTCAGTCGTCAGATTGTCGTTTGTTTAAACAAAATAAAACGGTTTGCATTCAACATTTCTTTCATTTTCTCATTTTTTTCATTTTCTTTTACAGTAACTGTAAATTGTTTTTCATTTACATAAAATTAGACTATCCTTTCTTCCCTATTTTGATCATCATTCGCTTCTACGGTTCGTAATGTGGTTTTATGGTAGCCTAAAACTTTCTTTAAGAATATATTTAAAATTTATAACTTAATACAAATGTAAACAAATTAGTACGTAAAGACAAACAAAATACGGGTTAACTAATTGTAGATAAGCTAGTTTTTTCAAACATACTAGGCTACTATTGGTCTTAGCGTGATGTAAGCTATCTTGCCTTGGACACGCCAGCAAACATGCTTAAAACAGAATAGTAAAACTCGATTGATTTTGGAATTCATCGTGACAACTGTATAAATATATATATTATATGATAAATATATAGTAAAACAATAGACATCAAAACGTCAATTTTAGATACATTAGGAGGTACGTTTAAACTTCGAATTTACAAAGCAAGTACTTTTCAAATGAAGATTAGTTTCCGCCTAGCAAGTTTGTAGTCCCAATGTTTTATCAATTCTAATTAAACTGTGTAGGTAATAGCGCACCGTTTTTTTTTAAATACGACTTGCAAAAGAGTACAAGTAGCGAAATAATTTATACAAATATTTTTTATTGTATAAGAATTAATTACCAAATGGTGGTCCTAAGGGGCAGTTAGGAATAGAAAATGGCCCTTTTAAGTTGATTACGGGGTTGAAATTCCAAAAGGTATCGTTTTTATAAAAAGAAAATTAGGCGTTTTTACGAAAAAAATTAGGCCTTAATCACAGTGAAATGTTCCTAAATAATTGCAATATAAAGGATGTCTCAGTAAAAGTGCTTTTTTTCATTTTGATATAAAACACACATTTTTAAGACAATTGTGATATTTTGATTGGATTGTAAAGAAGGTATGTTCTAATTAAGTAGGTATCGAATAAAATATTCGTCGAATACCCCCCACGGTTCTAATGATAGGCCCTTACCCTTTTCATATTTTTATGACTTTGTCAGGATGTGGCTGTATCTCACAGATGACACGTTGGATCTCAGTCTGGCTTATTCGCATACACCTGAGATTTCATGAAACCCCAAAGAAAAAAGGTGCAATTTCTCGACTGAAGTTATCATGATGAGACCGCACACCATGATAAAACGCTCCACTTTTAATTATTGGATAAATATATGAGACACCTACAATATTTTAAAACTGTCACTTGAAAAAATTACACTAAATTAAAAAAAAAAGCACTCTTACTGAGATACCCTTTACAAGTGTAGAAATAAGAGCACGATGCGTGATGTTAATATACTTATAGACCCTGTAGTAAAAGGTGGTTAAAGTCATTAAAGACTGCATTGGTTTAACTTTAACGTCAGATAAATACACGTTATGTAAAATAGAACTATTTGACCCTTTGTATTGCTCACAAGCAGTTTGAAACGCCGCCTTTACTCCGTTAAAGTAAACCGCCCAAGGTTGTTCAGTCCTTACCCTTTTTTACAATTCAAATGTATACGATTCTCGGGGTATAATTAAGATCTGATGCGGCTCCATAATTTCGAGGAAAGAAGAGATTTTATTTTTTTGTTTAAATATTATTTAATCAGAACTTCATTTTTGCATACGTTTCTAGACTACTCGCGCACCAAGAATAATGAATATTTTAGCTGGTGTCGCACCGTACTCTACAAACATATTTTTCATGCAATGGACACAAAGAATAGTTAGAACGATGTTGTGTTGCATGTCGGATCTAGCCCATAGCACTCTGCGCAGTAGAAAGTGACTGCTTAATCTACTCACCCATTCATGTAGACAGGCATTAAATATTTTTATAGTAGAGTAGGTATTATCATACATCAGAAATAATAAGAATCCTGAAAAACTTCTGATATATAAAATATCAATGACCGTATGAAAAGTAATTGTTTGGGTGTTTTCTATGTATAATATGTATGTATTTACAAAAAAAAAGTATATATGTATTTATATCAGTTGTCTAGTACCCATAACACAAGCTCTGCTTAGCTTGGGACTAGATGGCGTTGTGAGTTAGATGTCCGAAATATTTATTTATTATCCGAAATATTTATTTATTTATTTTGAAACATAATACGAGAATCTTTGATTACACTTTTGTACGAACCTATGTTTATAATACCTACATTCACGAGGCTTTGGAGAATTATTTCGTATCAGCTATCTATGTGACAAACGATCTCATAAATTCACATGGACAAATACAAATTCGTGTTTACGTCTACAAACCTAACATCGAGATTAGAATAACTAAAGAACAATGGCAGGTTTGTAGGGGACTTTTGTACCGCCGAGACGTATCTCAAGTCAACGATAGATTTAGTATTTATTTATTTGGCTGCTAATATCACCAACACTAACACTTTGAATTCGTAGATTTTTGATGATTGCGTTAAAGAGTTATATTAGTTTTTAAATTACAACGAAATGGGTCTATTCTATACTAATGTTATAAGCGCGAAAGTTTGTAAGTATGAATGGATGTTTGTTACTCTTTCACGCAAAAACTACTGTACGAATTTGGATGAAACTTTACAGTATAGCTTATACATCAGAATAACACATAGGCTACTATTTGCCGCGATAGCCGAGATACGATGTGGAAATGCACCCTTAAACATTTTCAATGTCTTCTCATTATCTACTCTCCGTTCACTACTTTAAAATTATCACCAACAATATCATAAAATCCAAACCAACAAATAGGAGCAACGCCTTTAAAATTTTTGCTTATAAAATAGTAATGTTGTTCATTTATCTTCTTGAATGAATTAATATACTATTTATTCCCATAGAATTATGAATCACCAGCGATATAAAATGTGCGCAAAGAGCGAGACGAACAATGAGCTCTGTATCTTTTTATTGTGTAGTGACACGAAAGAATGGCAATAATGTATAACATGCTGAATAGAACAGTTATAATGTTTATGCCCAGCCACACAATGCTTACATGGCCGGTTCAATGCCAGGAAATAGTAATATCGAACACCATCATGTCAGGCTGTTGGCAATGAAATGCACAAAATTAAATGCAACATGTCCGTATGCACACACTTTATATGTGCCTTTATAGGGTATATAATATCACCCTACGTTTATAGCTTTACAGTGGAACAGTGACAATAAAGCAGACGATTAGTGGAATGATTAGTAATACAACATTATATTTATGTAGGTACCTTACACACGAACATGAATAAAATAGTTTAAAACAAAACTACCAACGAGTTCATCTATTGCCTGTTATCGCATTGAAATCGGTGCATCTGTTTGAGAGCTACTATGTCACACACACACACACACACACACGCACTCACAGAGACAGATAGAAAGACAACGATGTCAAACTTATAATACTTTTTGCGTCGGGGGTTAAAATTAAGACGCCAACAGTAACTGTCTTCGAACATGCTAAAGCCGAAACGTTAAAGTAAATTTCTGCTGTAAAGAGGAATACTCAAGCTAAGTAACTTTATATTGCTGACTTACTTATGTAGTAAAAGTTTAAGGTACTAAGTTAAATTCATCGTATGATTCAAGGTAAACATTAACATATTCCTTGAAATCTAAACTTGAAACGATTTAATTTTCATCAGAAGTTTCCTTTTAGGTCAATCTTTAGCAGCATTCACCTTTTCATAAAAATAATTTACTTTATATTTTTTTTAAGTTTTGTTTTTTTTAATTTCTAAGCGTAAAAGTATTTGTTTGTTCATTTATATACCTCAATAACTACCGTAAGGTTTTATATGACGTTTGGTGTGCCATCAAAATTTCATGCGAACAATATGAGTAGAAAAAAACACGAAAGACAACAAAAATACTATCCTGTTTTACATTACATTTTGCATGTGGAATTTCATAAAAGTAAGTTTAATGCTAATGCTAATTTTCATCTTTTTATTATTTTCATTTTTTTTTAGAATTCACATATGCTATTTGTAGTTTTTGGTTATTTTTAACTATCTTTGTAATGCCCATTTTGTCATCTCCAACAATTGAAGAAGGACATGACATAAACTTATTTTACTTTGTTATGCAACTAGATTTCTTGTCGGAAGTCCATAATATGGTATATATATAAATCACAGCACCGACAAACCACAAACAAAAACGAGTTACTGTTCCCAATACATGCCGTATCGTAATAATTGAATCCTGAACTGGAAAGGACAAAAAAACTCATTTGTGCTGGACATGTTATGAGATTAAACCGCGTGAGTTCGAATATGTTCGCAACGTCATATTGTTTATACGTAACTGAATTTCGTATGCCAGTCTCTAATTAACTTTAAGTTTATCAGCCACGATTGCTCTCTATAGTACTATAAAATATTCAAATACCAACCATTGCCCACGATTTCGCTAGAGTAATGTGTTCTTATTTCGTGTGTATATTTTTTTATATAATGAACTTCCATGCTATCTTTTTATTCCTTATTTTAGCTTTTTGCGGGTTTAATTCCCAAAGAGCTCTTTCTTGGTGGATTTTTACGACACAAAAAGCATAATCTGACGTAACGCCAGCGGTCTAGGCCTTATATTGATGAACTAGACAGTCAGTCAGTTTGGGAAAGTAATTTTATAGTCAAAGTTAGTCTTAGATTTCTCAGCAAGCTATTTGACCTCTGGAGCTAAGCTGTTTGGAGTTTCGGTTAAGCAACCTAGTTAACCTATTCGAGCCATTGCTTCGACTCTTTAATCCATCCGTATATACAATATTAGTTTCCTAATATTAACCTAACCTTCCTATATTCATCCTTTCAAATTTGACTCCCAATTTTTTTTCAGTTGGTTTTCAAAGACGGCAATAGGACGTAATAGTGGCAAAATATTAAACTTTAAACGTTAAAAAAACTTACCTTAAAATTATTATTACATTGAAATTTACTTGTATAACTTTAAAATATCTAGATCTATCTAGCTAGTGCATAAGAGTATCTAGAATTATATCAAAATTCTGAGACTACTAACTCACTAGCCTTTGATAGAACCCACAGATTGTTCTACTTTTGGCATTGTCGTATGAGAGCTAGATTGAGAAGATAAGAAGAAATATAACATTTGGCAAAAGTATAGGATACAAAGTATAAAATATAAATTGTGAACAATAAGTCTACATCGAGAACTAAATTCATTAAAAGTATTCGTGCGACAAAATGTTTACAACTGGAAGTCTCGAAATTTTTATACCTAAAATTTCTAGTACAGCATGTATTTTAGAAAATTTTCATAGCTCATATTATACTTTTATTTTAAAATACATATTAAGAATGCGGAGGGAATCCACTAAGGGATTAAAGCATGCAGGAAAACTTTAAACAAATTATACCACAGTCCAGCGTAGGTTCTTCTAAGTCAAAGTTCACTTTTTAAAGAGAGGCGTATGTTCACCCAGTGAACTAGTAAAGCCTGTTGCTATTAATAATAAATAATAATATTGGACAGCGTGGGGACGTATGGCCTTAACCCTCTTCTGAGAGGAGGCCCGAGCCCAGCAGTGGGACGTTATGGGTTGTTGATAATGATGATGATGAAATAAATCAAATTAAATAAATATTTCAGACATCTTACACACAGTGCCATCTATTCCCTAGCTAAGCTTATGTTATAGATACTAGACAACTGGTATAAATACATATATATACTTTTTTTTGTTAAAAAAACAAAACATATAATTCCAGCTCATACAAACATTTGGTTCTACTCGGGAACCGAAACTGAGACCTAAAGCATAGCCGTCACCGTCGCAGCACAGTGTACACTTGCGCCACCAAGGCAGTTAATAATGCTTTTTATTTGTATAAGAAACGATTTTTCTTTAATATTTCTCAATTACAAATAACATTTGAAAAGTATGTAAAACTACTACTTAAAACTAGATCCTAATACTGAAACTAAAGGAAACAATACTGGAAACGCCAGTATCATTTCCTTTGTTTTCACATGTGAATTGCTTTTACAAATATATGCTGTACGGTATAAGCAAAACATTGTAAACTATAGTCACGTTCTAAATGCTTATATTATACTAACGTTTTAGTCGAGTTGGGGATTTTGCTAAGCACTAAACGGTTTAGCGCTCAAACACGTTCACTATACTGCACGGGTAACTTTTATGTTAAAAGTTGAAGGTACATCCTTTTTAAAGTAATGTCATTTTGTCGGCACTTACAAAGCACTGAATTCTGTTCTGTTGGCGCATAATATTCACTTCTTGACCTCCTTAGTGTTAATAATTTTAGCTTTTTGACTGAACTGAAATATACTTCAAACGTAAGTCATAAAAAGACATTAAAATGAAAAAAAATACAAATATATTTTTTATTATTTGAATCATCATTTATCATCATCAGCCTTTAACAATTTAATATTCCACTGTTGGAAATATGACTCTCTTTAGAAAGAGATTTTGGTCTACTATACCACTTTAAATAGACGGGTTGGGATTACTTATGGACTTATTATATATTCGTCATGTCAGTCCGTCCGTATGTCACAGCCACTTGTTTCCGAAATTATAACAACTGTGAACAACATTCTGTGAACTGCTTTAAGATTTTCACACTAAAATAGTAAAAAATACAATCAATGTTGGGGCTTCCCAATACTTGAAACTGAAACTCAATTTATTTTTTCATCAAACCTCCTAAATCCATAACCATACGCGTAGGGTATCTATGGATAGGTCTTTAAAAATGATATTGAGGTTTCTAGCAACATTCTCGTTCAAACCAAAAATTGGTTTGAACGAGATCTAGTAAGTAGTTTTTTTTAATACGTCATAAATCGTAAACCGCAATTTACCTTTCATTCAATCAACCCGAATATTAAAAAAATGTTACTTGCTGCTACGGAACCCTTCACGGGTAAGTCCGACTCGCACTTGGCGGCTTTTTTTAACCGACTTCAAAACAGAAGGAGGCTGTCAACTCGTCGGAATCTTTTTGAAGTGAAAACTTCTTTAGCGGCGTTGTGCACTTTTTTTGGGATGGGTGAAAAATATTAAACTCGCGTCAGAACACGTGACCTGATCAAATTTTCGTAAGTCGTTCCCAAGTAGTCCCATGGTCACCATGTCGCTATCTAGTAATGGGGTTTTGAAGAAATTGATCAATCCTGGTATTTCACAGGCAATGTTGTGTTTTATAGATTTTAAAACTATTCAAGTATTTGCGTCCTTGAACACCAACTTCAAACATATTTTAGGTACCTTGTAATTTAAGGCAGCCAAATTGAAGCCAGTTTATTTTACGCTTTTTAGTATTTCTACGCAGGATGTTATCGTTGGATGTTTTTTGTAGTCAGTTTAATTAAAAAATAATAATTTCTTGCAGTAAATGTTATCCTGGGTAGTTTGCTCCTATGGTCGCCATTATGACACACACGGGTTAATTAGGACTGGTGACACTCCGTATACTTAAACCGTCACCCTCACCGAGAATTATCTACGTACTGGATATAATTCTCCTTAAGTCCTTAAGACGTAATTTTTAATTAAGTATATTATGTATAGACTAGCTGCTGCCCGCGGCTCCGCCCGCGTGTATGTCGGTTATCGTGGCAAATAGTAGTCTATGTGTTATTCTGATGTATAAGTTAAATTCCTGTAGTGTCATTCAAATCCGTTCAGTAGTTTTTGCGTGCAATTTCACTGATATGTCCACATATTATGACAGTGTTACCTTTATTTAAAGAGCTATACTATGTTATGTGTAATGCCATTGGAACAATATACGAACATATAAGCATTGTCGCTCACCCTCGACAGAGCCACATAGAGCTTTCCGTTGCTGAAACAGTTCGTCTATGCCTGCGGTGCGCAACGTCTGACCTTATGTCTTGTTTATCGTCATCGCAAAGCATAGACTCACCAAAAACTGCACGCGTTTAAAGAGGAAAGGGAAATAAACTATGGATTGGGGTCATCCTTTAAGATAATAGTCTAAAAAGACATATTTCACTATAAATCAAACAAAATAATTTAAGTTTCTCGCAGATGGCACGAAATAAAACTAACAATTTTTTTGAAATTTTGTCTTCGACATAAACGTCTTGTGATTGGTTGCAACTCTGGTGACGTCACATGCTAATAAACGAAAGATTCCTCTATTGAATATTGTTTGCGTTTTATTTTTTCGGAGTGGTAATAATCGATCTGTGAGCTATTTCTGCAGGACTTTTTTTAATAAACTATTTAATAAGTGGTTCGAAACAAAAGGAACCAAATTTTGTGCGTGCCGATAACATCAACCTACATAAGATAGACGCTTTTATGGTTGCACTTTTCTATCTATACAAATAAATAAAATTGGAGTGTGTTTGAATATTAAAATAACCGCTTTTTACTAAATGCCTATGTATATATATACAGAGTACATATACCAAAAATGTAGTTAAAAATGTTTTTGTCTGTCTGTTTGCTTCTTCCGGGTAATCTCTGGAACGGCTGGACGGATTTTGACGGAACTTTCACTGGCAGGTAGCTGATGATCCAGGAAGTAACTTGGCTACTTTTTTTAGACTAACTTTATCCCGCGGCGTTACTCGTGGTACAACAATAACTGCGGGTAGCACCGCGGGGTTCAGCTAGTCTATACTTATAAAATAGTAAGTCCTGACTGACTGACTGACTGACTGACTGACTGACTGACTGATTCATCATCGCCGAGCGTAAACTGTGATAGTTACGACTATGAAATTTGGTGAGTAGGATCCTTTTATTGAGTAGACACCCACTAAGAAAGGAATTTTGGAATTTCTACCCCTAAGGGGGTGAAATAAGGGTTGAAAGTTTGTATGGAAGTCCGTCATTTTTTAAGTTAGAGACCTGAAACTTTATTTTTGGGCTACTGATTAAAAATGATTAAACACATATTTCAGCGTTTTTGAATATTCTACCCCTAAGGAGTGAAATAGGGGTTGACATTTCGCGTATAGGTTAGTCTGGAAGTACGACATTTTTTAAGTTAGAAGCCTGAAACTTTATTTTTGGGCTACTAATTAAAAATGAGTAAACATGTATTTCAGCGTTTCTGAATATTCTACCCCTAAGGGGTGAAATAGGGGTTGAAAGTTTGTATGGAAGTTCGTTATTTTTTAAGTTAGTAACATGTAACTTTACTCATGTGCTAATGATTAAAAAAGAGTAAATACGTATTAAAGCGTTTCAGGATATTCTACCCCTAAGGGGGTGAAATAGGGGTTGACATTTCACATATAGATTAGTCTGGAAGTCCGCCATTTTTGAAGTTACAAACATGAAACTTTGTTTTTGGGATACTGACTAAAATAGAGTTAATACGTATTTAAGCGTTTCTTGATATTCTACCCCTAAAGGGATGAAATAGGGGTTGAAAGTTTGAATGCAAGTTCGTTATGTTTGAAGTAGCAAACATGAAACTTTGTTTTTGGGCTACTAATTAAAAATGAGTAAATACGTATTTCAGCGTTTCTGAATATTCTACCCCTAAGGGGTGAAATAGGGGTTGAAAGTTTGTATGGAATTCGTGATTTTTTAAGTTAGAAACATATAATTTTATTCATGTGCTAATGATTAAAAAAGAGTAGATTTGTATTTAAGCGTTACTTGGTATTCTACCCCTAAGAGGGTGAAATAGGGGTTGGAAGTTTGTATGGCAGTTCGCAATTTTTTAAGTTAGAATCATGAAACTTTATTGGTGTACTACTGATTAAAAAAGAGTAAAGACGTATTTAAGCGTTTCTGGATATTCTACTCCTCAGGGGTGAAATAGGGGTTGACATTTCGCATATAGATTAGTCTGGAAGTCCGCCTTTTTTGAAGTTACAAACATGAAACTTTGTTTTTGGGCTACTGATTAAAAGTGAGTAAATAGTATTTAAGCGTTTCTTGATATTCTACCCCTAAGGGGTGAAATAGGGGTTGAAAGTTTGTATGGAATTCGTCATTTTTTAAGTTAGAAACATATAATTTTATTCATGTGCTAATGATTAAAAAAGAGTAGATATGTATTTAAGCGTTACTTGGTATTCTACCCCTAAGAGGGTGAAATAGGGGTTGGAAGTTTGTATGGCAGTTCGCAATTTTTTAAGTTAGAATCATGAAACTTTATTGGTGTACTACTGATTAAAAAAGAGTAAAGACGTATTTAAGCGTTTCTGGATATTCTACTCCTCAGGGGTGAAATAGGGGTTGACATTTCGTATATGGGTTAGTCTGGAAGTCCGTAATGTTTGAAGTTCGAAACATGAAAGTTTATTTATGTGTTACTGATTTAAAAAGAGTAGAGACGTATTTGAGCGTTTCTGGGTATTCTACCCCTAAGGGGGTGAAATAGGGTTTGAAAGTTTGTATGGAAGTTCGTAACTTTTTAAGTTAGATACAGGAAACTTTATTTTTGGGCTACTGATTAAAAATGAGTAGACACCTATTTAAGCGTTTCTGGATATTCTACCCCTAAAGGGATGAAAAAGGGGTTGAAAGTTTGTATGGAAGTTCGCTATTTTTGAAGTAGCAAACATGAAACTTTATTTTTGGGCTACTGATTAAAAGTGAGTGGATACGTATTTAAGCGTTTCTGGATATTCTACCCCTAAGGAGGTGAAATAGGGGTTGAAAGTTTGTATGGAAGTTCGTTATTTTTGAAGTAGCAAACATGAAACTTTATTTTTGGGCTACTGATTAAAAGTGAGTAAATAAGTATTAAAGCGTTTCTGGATATTCTACCCCTAAGGGGTGAAATAGGGGTTGAAAGTTTGTATGGAAGTTTGTCATTTTTTAAGTTAGAACCATTAAACTTTATTCATGTACTACTGATTAAAAAAATGTAAAGACGTATTTAAGCGGTTCTGGATATTTTACCCCTAAAGGGGTGAAATAGGGGTTGAAAGTTTGTATGGAAGTCCGGTATTTTTTAAAATAGTACCATGTAACTTTATGCATTATCAGCATTAATGCGAATTCTGTTCCTAAAAGGGATGAAATATGGGTCGAATGTTTGTATGATAGTTCTTTTAAATAGGCTATTGATCAAAAATAAATAAATACGTTCAGAAATATGAATAAATTACTGATACATACTTTTATACAGTTTTAATTAAATACATAAAATCAACTTCCACGCGAGCAAAGCCGCGGGCAACAGCTAGTACATAATAATAACATTGATAACTATGCTGCAGAACTGAAAAATGTTAAAGCAGCTATGTTGCACTTGCATAAGTTGTTTCTGTAATAACCTCTGGAAAAAATTCATTCATTATTTTTGTAAAATCTAATTTACTTTATGTAGGTAGGTATATCTCGATGCTTTTAGGTTACATTTTGAAATAGTACAAAGCGTGGTATTTAAAGATGTTATCTGACCCGACGAACTTCGTACCACCATATTTTTCTTTCATTACCAGCTACCCATGAGTAAGGTGTAGTCACGGACAAAAAAACTTTTTCCTTTATTTTTTATTTTTTCTTGTACACAAACCTTGTCCTAAGAATAACACATAAAAAAAAAAATTGGTGTAGCCGATCGAAAGTTACGCGCATACATACATTTCGGCGTAACGCCGCGGGACAAAGTTAGTCTAAATAAAGTGGCCTAAGTTACTCCCTGGATCATCAGCTACCTGCCAGTGAAAGTCCTGTCAAAATCGGTCCAGCCGTTCCAGAGAATACCCGGAACAAACAGCCACACAGACAGACTGACAAAAAATTTTTTAACTACATTTTTGGTAAATGTACCGTGTATACATACATATGCATTTAGTAAAAAGCGGTTATTTTGATATTACAAAGAGACACTCCAATTTTATTTATTTGTACCTATAGATGTATAGATTTGTTCACTGTGGCACTACAAACCATTTATTCGACATTTTAATTAATATAAAATTGGAGAAAACTGATAAAATTAACTTAAACCGCGCTGTTTTGTTTTGTTGTGGCTATAGTGTGACGTCACGCGTCTCATGTGACCAGCGCCATAACCGAAATATCGTTTTTGGTTGTCAAGCTTGAACTTTATCTTAAATTTAAATTCATAATTAATCATAATACAGTAGAAATTCTGCAAAAAATTTGATTCGGTAAGTAGGTAGTCGTTTCACCACCCGATGAATAAAGCAATATTCTGTACTTTGACCAGGCAGGCATGCGACATAAACTGCCCACGTGAAAAACATCTAAGATCTACTCCAGCAACACGGGAAGTCTGAAGATGAGATTTATTAATTGTCATTGCATAAATTTACTTATTTGAAATTATACTTATTAATTTTACAACTATAAATATAAAGAAAAGAAGGAGAAACAAACAAAAACACTAAACAAACTAATTATATTATTATCTAATACCTACTTCAAACTGATATCTAAAAACTACGTCTTATGTATTTTTTAAATCTAAAACGCGCTTATTCCCAGTCAATAAGAGCCATGTTCGTTCGCATTAACAGTGACAATTCGAGTGAAGTCAGCGCGTGAGCGGCGTGAGCGCTCCCGCCTTTTTGTAGATTCAGCGGATGGCCGTTTCGCGTGTTAAAGAAAAATCAACCGTAATGTCGTACTTATACTGGTGCGGCGAGATTTGGCAGTTTTATTTCATCTATATCTTGTGTGTTTATTAATTATAATTTTATAATTCTATATTTTATTAAAAAAGATATTAAAGTGTATAGTGATAAGGATATATCCATGTGAAATACAATATATTTAAGTATTTAATGCACCTTGAAGAAATGCCTAACGCTTAAACACGTTATTGTGGCTAATTTATAAAAGATAGAAATATACTATTGAGGACTTTTTTGTAGATCTTTTGAAGACCATCATCTTTGTAATACATATTTTTGGTGTATGATCAACGTATGCGAGGATAAGAGCTCGAAAGCGAAAATTTTCATCCGACTTGCTTCAAATTTATCGTCACTGCTCAGCTCCTATGCATCTTAGCGTTATGTTATATAGCCTATAACCTGCCCAGGAATATGGACTATAATCGTACCAAGTTTGGTTAAAAACCCTTCAGTAGTTTTTGATCCATGCGTGCACATACAGACAGACAGACAGACAGACAGACAGACAGACAAAAAACTTACTGATTACATTTTTGGCATCAGTATCGATAACCATTCATCCCCCAATAATAATTTTTAATATATATTCAATGTACAGAATTGACCCCTCTACAGTTTTATTATAAGTATATAGATATAGAAGAAGTGCAAACGAACGAACGGTTTACTTGATGGCTTACTATCGCCGCATATAGATATTTGCAACTCAGTGGTGTCATCTAAATCAAAGTACTACATTTTCTATATTACTCAGTTTACAGTGTAACATCGTCCTAATGGGTGACATTTCTGCAAATGTAGTCATTTGTCTACTTGTTTTCCTCTTGACCCACATCGCTGCGCGTTAATTAATTTAGTTTTCTTATTATTTTATAACATATGAACTCTTTTAAATACCTTCATAGTTTTGAGTATTAAAGCTTTATATCCGCTACATATCGCAGAAATATCATTACATTAATATAATTTTTAAAACGCATATGATTTTAACCGACGAAAAATAAAGAAGTTTCTAAATTCGACCGTATACATACATATGTATATAAATATTTAGTCGTGTATGAACCGATTTTGATGATTATTTTTAATGGAAAGGCAATGTCCCAATAGTAGTACCATAATAAAGACACTAAGATCTGATAATGATGATTCAAGAGAAATCGAGGGAAATCAAGGGGAACCGATTTGGTCATACTTGAAGTTTTTTTTGGTAAAATTTTACTTTTTAAAGAAAAAACAGGAAAATAAAATATACTAAAGCGGTAGGGTACTTTCAAATATCATAGTTTAGAGTCAAACAATGATATTAAGTAGGACAGCTCGGTTTGTTAAATGTGAAGTTACTTAAGTGTTGTGGGGAGCTATTGTATTGTAAAGATTAGGCACTAAAATTAAAAAAGTTTATGTAAGACCACATACAATTTAAAAAAAAAAAAAAATAAAGATCAGATTCAAATACTCGCATTTAGGCCGCGTACACGAACACACCGGGAGCGGAGAGGGCGTGGGAGTGGAGGGGAGCGGAGCGGGCAGCGGCATATTCAAATGTATAGACTTATATGGGAGTGTTTACGAACACAGCGGAGCGAGGAGCAGTTGACGAGCGGCATACGAGCGGGCGCATCAATCTTAGTCGGTAGACAAAGTATTACATAAAATTGACACGCTAACAGTGTTACCACGAGCGAGTGAGATAATTATACCATTTTCCACTGTGTTAGAGAACGATAAGCAATTTTTATCGTAATCGCAGTGTTGCTTTTTTATACGGTATATAAAAAAATACGTGCCAAACAGTGTTGAAAGCGGAAACTGTGTCAGGAGTGAAAATCACGTTTTTTGACAAAATCACTATGTGAATTCAATTGTATTTAACAGTTTGTAACACATGTACTTTACCTACTGTGGTACAGTGTTGTGTTGTCGGCTGCAAAAGCCGCAGAGAACGTAAATGTGAAAATATAACCTTTCACACATAACACTATAAAAGTTGCGTTTTATCGGAGTAATATTGTTTTTAATATTGACTACGATTAATTATATAAATTTTAGTGTATTAATATGCAGAAATTACTTCTAAAGTGTGAAAATGTTGTAAGTAACCGACCAAATTGTGACCAGATTTGTTGAACGTTTGGAACATTAATAAGGGAGAATGTGCTTTAACCTGGTAACATTAATATATGATGTACTTGGTTTCTATCCCTTACGGGTGTATGCAAATGTCAAGTATATGTAATACTTTATCTAAGGCACGAATGTAGCGGTGTCATATAGGGATGGAATAAAATGCCAATAACCTGTGATTAATGATTTTTAATTTTGTCAAAGTTCTGATTTCTTCAAGTTTATTCAATTATTAATACTTTATTTATTGGTTGCTATTAAAACATTTTAATCATCTTTATTACTTGTAATTTTGTTCGCTTTGTTGAGGTTATATTTTTTTCATTGTGCTTTCTGTGATCCACTAAAATGATTAAGTATAGTAACCTAATACTTCCCTAACTGGTCAATTATAGTAAATTATTGTGTTTACAATTACGACTAATCAAGATTTTTTAAGGTTATCAATCTTGGGTTTTAGGATTTTAGAAAAGTAAATTTAAAATACTTATTTATGACGCTGTTAATAAAAATATTATTAAATATTAATCGTTTTCATTAATTATTTGAAATCACTCATCATTTTTTGTAAAATCTGTCATCCGTATCAAGCTATATTATACGAGATATTGTTTCGTTGGCTTCGAAAACGGGTTAGCGTTCTCGCTCCGCTGCTCGCTTCGCTCCCCGCTGATATCGAAAACGTGGCCTAATTATTTTTATACATATATGCCCTATGTCACTTTGCTAACCAAGAGATTAATCTATTTTTTAACTTTTTATTTCTTTCACTAATATTTGGATTTTGAAACGCTTTATTACATGCTAAACCATTGTACAATATTATTAATAATTTGTACGTAGATGACGTATATACACGTCAGGTATTATTATTGGTGATAATCAGTATTGTTTTGTTCACAGTTGCGCTCAAGGAGATTACCTGAAAGTTTACTCGGAAGGCGGTGTTCACGGGCCGGGACCTCCTGGAGTGAATGAATATTCTGCATGGTCAAGAATCCTATGTGGCAGTAGAGTAGATGCTCCACCAGCTCTTTACTCTCATGGACCTCTACTGGTACTAGAGTTCCACACAGCCGCTAAAGTAACCAATTCAACGGGTTTTGTGGGAAACTTTAGATTTATAGACAGAAGTAAGTTGTTGTCGTAGATAGGTACAAGTTTTTAAACTATATTACGTTATCTAGATATAATTATAGTATTTAGCTTTAATAATATTAAACTACGATTACTACTAAACTACTGATCGATGAAATATAATAAAACATTCAAAACATAAATTGCCTCAGTGGAGCATTGGTAGCGTATACGACTGCTGTTCTTAGTCTCGGGTTTGTTTTTATTTCTAGTCGGACCAAATATTTGTATGATCTGCAAATATATTGTGTTTAATTATAAAAAAAAGTATATTTGTATTTATATCAGTTGTCTAGTACTCATAACACAAGCTCTGCTTAGCTTGGGACTAGATGACGTTGTGTTAGTTGTCTTAAAATAATTATTTATTCAAAACATCCACCAGGTGCTCTCTAGTGATAATAACGATGTCATATTGGTATACACACACATACATAGTTCGGTTTGATAACACTTTAAAAAGAAGATTTAATGAAGAAACTCTGATTTTTTCTTTATATATCATTTTCATTACAGTGATTTTTTTAGACTAATTCGGAGCTGTCTGTCTCTGTCCAACACAATCAGCGCCCGGTCTGGTTAGCTTAAATATACCATTAATTTTGCTAATGTTACAAATGACTTGAATAATGACGGTGCTAAATAAATGATTTGAAAGCATCCGGGATTTCGCTGATTAATTGACGTAAATTTGTGTAATTTTTACTGTCCAATAAGTAACTTGAAGGTTCATTGTTTTGACGGAATGGATGGATGTGTAAATCTAAAACTTGCTTTGAAAACCAATCAGTTTTGATGACGTAATGGATAAATTTCATAGTTTGTTAGTGTTATCGTAGTCACTATAGTTGTTACTTAAATTCATCACCAGTAAATAAGTGCGAGAAGCCGATAATTAAACCAAGTAGCGTACAATTAGAGAGGTGTATGTCCAACCTATGATAGGCTGATGATGATGATGAAGTAAGTTTCATGACCCGAAGACTTGGGGAAAATCATATCGTTAATGATCATCATCAACAGACTTTAAAAGTTCACTGCTGGACAAAGAACAATTATATACCTAGTATTATGTAAGTTTATGTCAGTTCTATACACTTATTGACAAAATTATTACCTCTGACTTCCACCACAGTGCACCTACCTTACAATATTTCTACATCACCCAAAGGTTGGCTGGTAGAGAACGTTTTAATAAATAAATAAATAAATACCTTCATTGTATCCGTTATACTGTTGGAATAATATAATTCCTATTAGTACGAGATACACAGCTGTTAGGTATCGTTTTGAAATGCACTAAAAATAGTGATATTAAATTTTACATTTAATTTTAGACCACATAAAGATCATTTTCTTACAAACAAAACAAAAATTTTACTCACGTACCATATTGAGTCCTATCTGTCGATATCTGAAGTTTTCCAATTTTATAAAACTTGTGTGTCTGCTGCTAGGAAATTTCGAGACAGATGGCGTTCGAGTTCCAGAGACGTGGTGCGATTATTTGTTTCACTCACAGCCAAACAGGCCAGCTCATGGAAGATTGTACAGCCCTCGGTATCCGTCTAGTTACCCTAGTAATGTGAGATGCACTTACCATTTTAATGGAAGGTAAGGTTTTACGTGGTTTTTAGTTTAAAATAAAATGTATGAATTTTGTGGAAATGAAACATTTTCAGTAATTGTTACTTCTTAATAAATGAGTAGCAACTAGTAAAAGTCAATTTGTGTATACAATTCACTTTAATAAAATTAAATTGGCTGAAATGAAAACGTGTAAATAGATGTTAATGTTTGTTTTGAGCATAAATATACCTTTAGTTCATACTTCCTACAAAGCTAATGACTAACACAAAGTCTTTAAACAACTTCAAACTCTGATAACATTCCTACAATATTTATAACAAATGAAACTTGTTTGTAACATACTAAATCAAATCTTACTATTTTAGGCAAAGCGAACGGATCAAGTTAGTTTTCGAAGAATCATTTCTCCAGAAAGGAGACGAGAGGTATGACGCATTTGACTTGTTTCTGGCTACCGTTCAAAATCCTGATAATTATACTAGAAATAACTTCGTTTTGAAAGAAACATTAATGTTTCTATAGTTTTAATTGTTAAAGCTTTGCATGTGACTTTTTCTATCAAACTTTTTAGGTTTTTGACATAGTACCATTTCATAAAGATACAATTCCTTTTACCTCCTGTACTACCTAACTTTTGAACTTTTCAGTTGCCTCAATCGTGCAGATATAATAAAAGTATTTGACGGGCGGACTTCATTGGCACCAGTGCTTGCCTTATTATGTAACGAAGCCATTGGTAAGGTTTACTGCAAACAATAATTAAAAAGATACTATTTTAATTAGTAAGTTAAAACATTTTAGAGGTTTGACTTATCATAATTGACGTTAGATTTTACACATAAGATATGACTTTGAGACTTTAATAAATATTTTTCTCATTATGAAGTATGTTAAGGTAAGTTAAGAAACGTTAGGCAAATCAGAGGTTACATTCCTTTAAATAAGTGATCGCATTAATTACCGTAAAAATAATTATTATTACATCATAGAACGCAAAAGTTTAAAAGTTAGTAAGTTAAGGTCAACTTATATTTCTGCCAGTGGCTAAATATGTTACAATAAAAAAGCTTTTATAATGCTCGTAAGATGCAAAAATGCAGATGAATGTATTTTGTCGCTCTAATTTGATCAAACACTGAATTTGCTACCTTAAGTTGTGTACTTATAAAATATTCAAAATGGTTTATTGAATTGTTATTAAAATCAACTCAAATATACAAAACTATTAAAACTACGTCAGTGGTTCACTCATCGAAACGAACAGCTGTATTACCTGGTTATATTTAGTTTATTAGTTTGGAGAATATATCTTGTGTTTCTCGTTGTTGTAACTAAGAAAATATTAGTTAGAGAACTGTCTTATGTGTACGATTACTATGTTAATCTCTTAAGTCTTAGTTCAGTAACATCAGGCTTAAGCTTAAGCCATGTTTACTTTGAAACTAATCAACTGTTTAAAGTACTGAATTGTACTCGAATTTTAGTCAGCTTCAAATTCCGTTAAAAATAAAATTAAAAGTAATTGTTATCTTTGTGTGTATTTTGTTTAATACTCTGTGAGCCTATATATGAGCCAGGGAGTAGTTGCTATATAGTCAGATGGTAAATGGATTTTTCAATATATTTGTTACAGCCACAATGGCTTGACAGCTGAATTTGTGTATTCAATAAGCTTCTGGTTGCACAGATTGTTTAAGGATCGCAATAATTAAATGAATCATATTCATGATCTATTAATAAAAATACTACATACAATATTGTTGGAATTTAGTAGTAAAGTGGACAAAACGGTAAAATATGTGAAATTGTTAGCGTGAAAAATGGATTTAGTAGTTCACGTTCTGCTTCCGATCGATGATTGTGTAGCGTCATTGATATTATAATTACTTTAAAACAATAATTATACACAGCCTATAGCTAGGCACAGAGGTACAGAGGATCTGTCTAAATCATCTCAAAAGATGAAAGTCTTATATACTTACTAGCTGACCCGGCGAAATTCGTACCGCCACATTTTTATTATAATACGGCGCCATTTCTTGGATATCATGGCAACTTAGATGTCAAAACACCACCTATTAGGATTTTATAGAACTAACCGGTAAATATTAAATTTGCAGAAACAAGTATTGAGATCAATAATTGAGATAAAAACTACCCTGTCTCCCAAGTTGGACCAAATTACAGATGCTTACAAAATTTGATACATACACACATCGTGATACGATTTTTATATATATGAATATATATTTAAGAATTTTAAAATATTTGATTGCCATGTGTAAAGTAATTGCTATAATTATTAACTACGTAAATGTGTTCCCTAATGTTGTGCAGGTTACGAGATACTATCAACTGGGCCGGATTTAATGGTTCAATTCACGGCCAACTCCAATACTCCAGGTCAAGGATTTAAAGCAAGATACCAGTTTCAAATGGACGATGATACTAATTCAGGTTTAGTAAAGCATACTAATTTGAATTAAGAAGTACCTACTTAGTTTGAATTGTTTTTTTTTTTTTAAATTAAATGCTAGTTTTGCGCTCTTGCCACTTATATAATTTATGGTGTTTTTGATTTGTCCAAAATATGAGTTTAAAATTAAGCCATATGAAAACTAGTTTCAAATAATATGGAATACAAATTTTGAGAACCAGAAAATCTACAATGTTATAATATGTTGATACTTTGACTATCTGAGCAATAAAATGAGAAAGAAAATTTTAATACTTTTAACACATTTTTTTTGTCAGTCATGTGTTGTAATATAAAAATGTATATACAAGTGTATAAACAATCAAGTTAACCAAAGGCATTATAAACTTTAAGTAGTAACTACTTAAAAAGCAAAACAATAATTCATACATGTGCAAAGTTTGCATAAAAAGGTGGCCATTTTGACTTTCGATTCATCAGAAATACGTACGGTATATGAAGACTAGATTTATGTGCGTGTATGTAATGGTAGCAATAGTAGCCTATGTCTTTGTTCAAGAATCACAGAATCTCTATTAATTTCATCCAAATCCGTTCAGCAGTTTTGCCGTAAAAGCACAACATTCTCTTAATATTTAAATCAAAGCTCTAAGCAAAATTTTGAAAAATATGATAGATCTCTGTAAAATTCAATAAAAATGTCGCAGTAAAATCATCAAAGGTACATTTAGAGGTCTTTTTAATTTAAAAGTTTTAATGTCCCATAACTCAGACGCTAATTTGGGACATTACCGCACAACCACTCTGATTTCCCTAGAGGCAACCATCACGTAATAGTTGTATATTAGAAGCAATGAAATTAATATTTTGAGGTTTTAAGGTCAAAACAGATCATTTGTGTGTTAACACAACTATACTTAGGAATGATATTCATCTAAGTGAAATCTGTTATTTATAATTTTCTTAATAAATTAATAGATTAAACAGGTGAGCGGATATGAAAACCTATATGTAGGATCAGAATTACATTAGATAAACTAAATGACATAAAACGAAATTGTTTTAGATATGGCCTGATTTTAATGCGAAAATCTTATTTTGAAAGTGACGAGTTAACTACAAAACAATTTTGACGCGATAAATTTTGTGCACCAGGGGGAAATACTAAGATTTTTCTGAAAATATCTACGAACCAATACTTTTAACCTGAAAACTACATATCTCTCTACTTATATGCTGACAAGGCAACAACCGATATTAACAAATTCAATCTATTCGCACTGTTGTGTTCAATGTCGGTCAATTATATTCTGATGAAGATTTTATACAATCCGTGCTTTGTTGGAAGACATTCTGAGAATTATTTCGGCCTATCTCCCACAGGACTTTTGCGATATATAATACTCGATATCGATATAATATTCGATATTTGAGAGTTTCTTAATAAAGTTAACATAGTGTTGGACTCCTCCTGTTTTTCTTCTGATTAATTTCGTTGCGGGTTCCAAGACAGTTAATTTTCTTCCTGGGACTTCCCGAGTGTCATAACTCGGTGTGTTCGTGGGTCACTGCTGTTGATCCTGGTGTACAGGAGTTACAGTGGTAGGAATGTAGGCGGGATTAGTCCCATAGTGTTGGAAATGAAAACTAAATAATAAAGAAGATACTCGTATACCTAATATTAGGTACATTATTGAGGTTATAAGGTTCGTGTATATGTACGACATAATTATAGAAAGGTACCTTACCTATGTTTTAAGAAAAATTTAAAAGCTTATACTATCTACAGAGTTTTATACACATATATATATATATATATATATAGATAGACAAATCCCTGAAAAACAATAAAGTTACCCAACACAGTTTTTATTTTATATTAATTAAATTTTCATAGCGATTTAACGGAACAATAATCTGTTTCTCAGATGGAGATATTAATAAGAAATCAACCACAGCGGAGGGAATATCCGGCTTAGGACCCGCTGTAAGCGCGACCAGTAAGTATTAAAATAATGCCACCATTTAAAAACACTGTTCCAGCGTTTTCTAAAGCAAAGTTCCCTCATATATTATAATTGGAGAGGTTTTTAACATTAAATCAGTATCAACTCAGCATTTTTGGAATTTTCTCTTTATTTCTTCTCGAATTGAATTCATTATATTCCGACTAGTTTAGTCTTAATGTTAAATACTAGCATTAATCTAAGGCTATGTTAGTACTGATAACATTTAATAAAAAAAATATCCTGCTGAAAAGTACCTCTGTACCAAAACTTCATAAAACCTCGTTTATGCGTTATTGAAACACAAAAATTGATCCATTGTATTTACAATATTAAGATAAAAGATGTATCGAAGTCTACGTCGTACAAACACAGTAATGGAAATAACTTTTTCAAGTACGAATATTTCAGTGTATGTTCCTACAGTATACTTTGGTATTCTATTACCGGAACTCTTTGCTGATAAAATCGCCTTTGGGCACCCCAAGACAACAAAGTGGCCGTACCTCTGTGTAAACACGTTGTTGTTTCCTTTCAGTGTTCGGCCAAGATAACATTTGTATGACTCTGTTTATGTGTGTCTTCTTCATCTGATAACCGGAGCATAAATTAAGGAATGTTCACCAAGGTTTACCGCTGCTAGATGCCGGAGACATGGAAAATCTGTTTTAGATTAAATCATTCTAAGCTATAATTTTGGCTTTTATAGGTTAGGAAACTTAAGTTTACGGCCGATTGATCTCTAAAATAAATATACTATTATCATCGCCGTCCACTGCTGAACAAAGGTATCCGTCAAGGAACGTCAACTATCCCGGTCTTGGGCAGTCCGTATCCATCCGCTGACACTTACTTTCTTCAAATCGTTAGTCCATCCCGTCTACACTTTGTTTCCCTAATAGCGGTCTCCACTCAAGCGCATTTCGGCTCCATCGACCATCGGTTCGTCTAGGGACATGACCGGCCTATTTCCATTTCAGCATACTGATAAAGAAATATAGAACCAGTATTACCTATAAGTAAAGGTATGTTGAAAAATTTATAACATTTGTAACAGTATGATGTGTATTTCAGCATCGTCTTGTCACCAAGTATTTAGCAGTGATAAAAGTAAGGCGGGTAAATTAATTTCGCCTCTGTATCCTTCGCCGTATCCTATGAAAACGCAGTGTAACTATGACTTCCTAGCCAGAGGAAGAGAAAGAGTGAGGCTCGTGTTCGAAGATTTCAGTTTGCAGAGAATATCGGAACATATTATTGAGTGAGTTTAAATTACATAGTGTCATTTTTAAATCTTGTTAATTTATTAATTGCCTTTAAAATAGTATGACAAAGGTACAAAATTTTTTTTGTTGATGTCATCTGATGAAAAAAAAACAAATTATGGTGGGTTTTCGAAGATCTGTTAAACATAAGGTAATGTTATTTCTGACTATGACTAAGCACAGACTTTAAGTGTTACTATGTTTTGTACTATTAAGAATTAACGTATTGTATAACCTCGCTGTAAGTTGCTACCTATACAAAACAACTAAATGGTAATAAAAGACAGAACTTCCTTTATTTCAAATAAATCTGATACAATAACGGAGACAATTAATACCGTTTAAGCAAAATTTATTTGGTAATATAATACACATGTTCTTAAATTTTTAATTAGAGGATAATAACAAGAATAAAATTGCTCATACTTCTTATTACAACAAGAACGTACATGATAAGCTTATGGAAACCTTTTAAATTGAGGACGAATGATCAAGAGGACTCACAAAAGCCGTAAATAATGCACGAACAAAAAGAAAATAAAGCACTCCAAATGATGACGAATAAGCAAATTCACTTTGTTACAGTTGCGAGAGTATGGATTCTTTCGACGTATTTTTGTATGTAGATGGTCGTCTTGAAAAGATGGCATCATTTTGCGGCAACGAAATACCAAAACCAATAATGTCCAATGGACCCAAGTTATCTATCGAATTCCGTGGAATATACTCTTCCAGACATGCCAGGGGGTTTAAAATATCATATTCTTTTGTTGAAGGTAAGTTTTCTTTTTATCTTAATTTGGTATGTGTTGTCATGCATTAGTGTTGTTTTATTACAAGTTTTTTATTAACTTGCAATGCATGTATGTTCAGGTGGAATCAATTTCAATTTCAATTGTGATGGTATTAATAATTATGCTAATAATTTTTTTTAACCAAAAGTCGATCAAAGTGACGTGCAAATGAAGCGGCCATGTACAACAGGCTACGATACTAAGATAGCCTGATAATAAAATTGATATAGATATACTTACTAAAACTTATTTTTGTTTACCAACAGTAAATCAGTGGCAACATATATGAGCAGTCAGTGACCTTCCAAATTCCAATTAACCGTTCAAACTACAGATCGTAGTTGTTAGATTAGATAGATTAATTTGATGACTTAATAACGTACTTACACCCAACTGATCTTAACTTCACATCAAGTATAAAATGTCATTGTTTTCCTCACATAAAAATAATAATGTTCTCCTAGCCGATAACGGCCACGGCGGCCAGTCTCTACGGAGATCAGTCAACTACGCATAAGATATTATAGTACACAAGTGTGTGCAAACACAGGTGCACTCCCTGTTCCTTCTCCTTTGTAATGCGATGGGACGGTTAACCGACACGAGCGGAGAGAGATCAGACGCAGGACAGACAGATTTACGTGCTCTCCGAGGCACGGGGGTTCAGACCTCAACCTCCAAACTCCGAGCTGTTATTAAGTATTTCTATAATCAGAAAAACTCAATAACATTTTTTGGCCCGACCCGGGATTCGAACCCAAGACTTCTTGATCGGCAGTCACATACGTCAACCGCAAGACCAACGAGGCAGCCACAGACAATCTGAACCGCGCCGCTTCATCTTTGTCTCTATAGCGTTTCTCAAAAGATTTTTTATATTCATGCAACTTTTTTCATTGATGCTCTATTCCTATTGCTAGTAGTATGATGTTATATAGCCTATAGGTTTTCTCTAGGCTATACAATAATAATTACAACAAAAAGATTAACCAATTTCAGTCACTACTGGGCAGTTACTGAAATTGGCGTATTTAATCAAAGAAATAAACTTTCAGACATAAATAAGAATAGTTGTCTCAGTAATTTTATGAATTACTTTTTGTAGGTAATAATTAGGAGGGCTAGAAAATTACTACCAAACTTCGTATTATGTTTGTGTCATATGTTACTTAGAGAAAATTACTAGATGTTTTCATAACCTTTGTGAGCTTGATAACCCCAAATACATTTTCTTCGTACTTTTGGGCCTAATCCCGCCCACACACCCATCACTGTAACCCCTGTACACCAGAATTAATAGCAGTGACCCACAATCACACCGAGTTATGCCACTCGGGTAGTTCCAGAAAAATTAAGCTGTCTTGAAACTGCTACGGAATTAATCTAAATAAAAGTCTAGGAGTTTGAAATATAATAAGTCCACTTCCCTCCTTAATAAAGCGGGACTCGGACTTACGGACATAAAATATTATAGGCCCTAAGTTAGCTGTATTTCATTTCTATGTTTGTCACAATCGCCTAGTTAACGCAAGAGCTCCATAGTAGAAGCTCTCTTTGTACAATAAATTTAAGTTTTACTTTTACAAATATTTGTTAACCTATTAGAATCAGGATTCCTTTATAATCGCAAACACATATAAGAAACATAAATTACTTAATAATTTTAATTACAGACTAACCGAGTCTGGCGGTACAACAACCGCGGTTGACGCCGCGGGGCAAGGATAGTAAAAATTAGCTTAAGTTACTCCTTCTATCATAAGCCATCTGCCAGTGGCTGAAGTCCCGTTAAAATTGGTCCAGCCGTTTTAGAGATTAGGCGGAACAAACAGGCAAAAATTGCAAAAAATATTACCCAATAAGTTATTACCCCATACATATACCCAATACATATTCATTTAGTAGAAAGCGGTTGTTTTAAAATTACAGACACTACAGTTTTATTAATTGTATAGATGTATAGATTTACCTGATTTCCAGATTACGGAATCGCTACCGGGAGACAACTCTTAGAATTTCCATGTGCCTTCGTATATAATAGCAGTGAGAGAGTCAAAGGTTTGATGACGTCACCGAATCACCCCGGCCTCTATCCACGGGATACCGAGTGCAATTACTTCTTTTATGCAAACGAAAACGAAAGAGTACATTTACATTTCACTTATTTCGACGTCGAAGGTGTGGTCCCGTAAGTACATTTAAATAGTATTCGCTTTTTAAAGTTGAGAGGCGCTCATTATTATTCAACAGATGAACTTTTTTTTAAATATCTTTCTTATAAGCTACTGTTTATTACCCGACTATAGCAAAGTCAAAAGGAAGGGTAAAAGTTTTGTTAATCTATATAACATGTTTGTATGTTCCACAGTAGTGCCTAAACTACTGAACCGATTTGCTGTTTTTTGATGTGATGGGGAAGGGGATAGGAGGATGGGATATGGGCCCCCGGAATCCTCACTCACCCGGAGAAACACAGCGCAAGCACTATTTCAAACCGGTTTTCTGTGAGGCCGTGGTATCTATCACTTTGGTCGAGCCGGCCCATTCATGCCATAGTGTGGCTCACCGACAGTATCATGTCGAGGCGTGGCTCTCCCACGGTAATGAACCGAATGATGTTTCAATAGACTTGTAATAATGGCCCGGGTGACATAAGCTATTTAAATGTTATCAAAAGGTTTTATCTAGTCAGGGTCACTATATTATGTATTTGTCAATAATATACATTTTTTTTATTTCATATTAAAAACCAATGACATTGAGTAAATGGGCAGAATGGTTACTTGATGGTGACTGTTACTGCCAACTAAAACCTGCAGCTCTAGTGACTCAAGCAGTGGAAAGGGGAGGATTTCCCAGGGATTTATTTCTAGAATACACTTGCTTCTACGGTTACTAATACCCGAAAGGACGTTCAAGTTTTGGTCGGTTCAAGTCTGATATAATTACCAGTGAGTGATATTTAAGAGGTTATCCGCACAGACAAAAAAGGGTAGAATTAATTTTCACATCTCAGATTTAGTTAGCTTCTGAAACAAAATTTAACATAAATTGATAAATGATCATGACATGAGCTGCATTACTGTTCTACGATACCCTTGCTAGTCGCCCAGTGGTCGAAATTCGACCATAATTCTATTTTTTTTCTTATTTATTAGTTTTCGGCACTCTTCATCGCCTAATTTTCGTAAGAAGTGGTACAAAGTTTTTGATTCACATATTAAAATATATATTTCTTTTTACAGATGTGAAGCAATTTCTGCTAGTGACTACCTCCAGTTTTCCCACCAAATGATTGAAGCCCAAAGTCACAGATACTGTGGACAAATCAAAGAGTTACAAGTTACATCACAAAAGAACTTTTTGAGGATCACTTTCAGGTCCAATGATCGGTTGGATGGTACAGGGTTCAAAGCTAACTACATATTCTTGAGAGACTCCAAAATAAATAGTATGACTATGCCAAACACTATTGATACAGGTATTATACATATACATTTATGTAAATGATAATTTTGATGTTTTACATGTGTGAATGTGTTACATTAAAATTGATAAAAAATATTTGCATAGTAACGGTAAAGTTAGATTCAACTGGATTCAACACATTATTATTTGCTGAAAATAACAATATCATTACAAAAGATAACTGTGAGCATCTTAACAGGACTACATCTCTTTACTTTTACTAGACTGCGGTGAAGCTAAAAGGAAAGGTTTTAGCAGTCTTTAAATGTTCAAGTTCAAGTTCAGAAATCAAAAGTTTTTACGTATGTTATAATTTAGTGTGTTGGTGTCCCCCGAAGATGGACGAGAAGAATTTGTATTCAGTAAATACTCGACTTTAAAAACACAATTTCCATAGAACTTTTTTTTTCATTAAAACGATATACATTACAATTTTAAGAATTGAATATATTTATATTTGTTTCAGGTACTACAAATTGTATATCCAAATATTTAATATTGGTATGCATGTACCAACTTCTGTGGAATAGCAGTTGAAAAAAAAAATTTGTACAAAACAAAAACGTAATAAATAAAATATAAATGTTATAAAAAGAGTTTTATTTACTTTGTATAAGTACATGAATATATAATCAAACCTAGAGAAGTATGTATAAGATATAAGATCAAGCGCAGTGTGTAGTTGTGTAGTTCAATACTACTAGATTTACACAAGTAATAACTACACACGCCTGTTGCAGTCACAAAAATTACATGAAGAGTCTTTGTTATTCCGCTGTTGGACTTAGAGGCGAAGGGTAACCCGACGTAATACAACAGCTCTGCAAGGAAAATAAAAACTTAAAACACCATACTACGTTAGACAAAACGATTGGTACCAGTCGATACCAATTCTTCTGGCTAACTTATACTGCTTTCTAAAGGGAAAATCTTTGTACAACAGTAATCTATATATCTGTTGATGATGATGGCAGTAAAACCAAAAGAAAAATTAACTTAAATAAATATGTCCTGATTGGAGAGGCTTATATCCATCAGTGGACTGCGACAGGTTGATGATGATGATGATGATGATATACGTCATACGCATTGAAAAAGGTTTTAAGCGTCATTCAATATAAATAAAAGCGATATTATGATAATCTCATTTATTTCACTTATCAAAAAATCTGAAAAACCACTTACCCTATGAAGATGATTTTAGCCAAGTAAGTTTACGGCAGATAAGAATTATTTTAACGACTGCGCAGAAGTTGAGGAGAGGTGAGATTAAGATTAGGTAGATCCATCGGATAAGTGTTACTTTAGTAATTTGGATTAAAAAAGTTTTTACAAGAAATTAGTGTCTACGAGATAACAGTAGGTACAATGGATAGCTGGAAAGGTCACAGTATTCTGGGTGAGGTAAGTAATCCCGGCTCTCAATACAAAATGTGCTTTAAATTCGTAGTTTACACTTTTTACTTTCTTAAATTGAAAGCAAAGAAGAGAAGAAGCTATAAATTACACATGTGTTTAGGATTCTGTAGTTAATTAAAACTAAGTAAGTGAACTGTAAAACTTACAATATTCATAATAAGGCAATACTCTGGGGAGGGGAACGATTCATGCGCTGCACGCGTGAACACATGTCTTTTAAAATTCTACTGCTAGACGTGGCCTCTTCTGAAAAGAAAGTTTTTACCTGCTACACAACACTGACCAAGTTTTCTTTTTTGTTCAGTGATGTTGTCCTCTTAGTTTGTTGTCTAAGTCGTCTCTTATGATACCTATAGGATGAATAAGGTGGTGACACTTCGTATTCTTGATACATCACCACTTGTAATGTATATCGGCGAAACTACTTAAATGGAGGTCATTGATATCGATGACGATAAAAATAAAGAGGTGTTGTTATAATACAGTAAAACATTTAGTTTATTAATTCGGATAATTTTGTTAGTAATGAATTATTTATGAAACAGCTGTGAAATCAAAGCCTATTTAAAAAAAAAAATAAACTTTAGATGTGTCAGGGGTCACTCGGATGGAACGAAGTTCTACTATACCAGTTACGTTTCACTCGCATAATAATGATCATCAGAAACAATATTATTATGAGTATAGTAATGAAGAAAAAGAGATAACGCACGGCGAGAAGTCCGCATCATCAGTAGTCCCGAAGCCACTGAGTTCCTTGAACCTCTGCAGCTGCGAAGAGATATCGCCTCTATGTCAGTCCTCTATCGCCTGTATCATGGGGAGTGTTCTGAAGAGCTCTTCCAACTGGTCCCCCCTTCTCCATTCCTCTACAGGACAACACGTGCTGGCCTTCGCAGTTCGCAGTCACCCTTTTAGAGTAGAAGACATACGCTCTCGAACGCAACGTTTCGGTTCTTCCTTCTTGTGCCGAGCGATTAAAACATGGAACTCACTGCCACCACACGTGTTCCCATCCCATTATGATCCCGGGTCCTTTAAGCGGGGCGTGAAAAAGCATCTTACTAGGCCGCCATAGTGTGGGTCACTAAGCTGCTCTGTCCACGTTCGCATTGAGGATAGTGACCACCACTTTTGGATTCTACTTATGGTTTCCATCAGGCAGAGCAGAGTCATTTAGGTAGTGTACCGGCTTCTGTCGGTACTTGAATTTCGTATATTGGTAGCCCGTGTGCTGAACTGAATTTGCGTTTTAATGGTGATAAATGAAACAAGTGTTCTTTCGAAAGGTAAGTTGAAGTCTGTATTGCGAATGATATATTTTTACATGATTCGAGGAAAGTAGGGAGGTAGGGAACAACATGTTGACCAATGAGAACAATGGTACATCACGCCACCTTCGTGGTCCGATTGGTGACGAGCAAGTAGTGTTGCCAGACCACAAATACCACTTGTATGCGTGAACAGGTAGCTTGATCATAAAAAAAAAAAAAAACAAAAAAAAACGCGTACACTTGCTAAACACACAATAATGGAGAGATTATAACGCTTACGACTTGGTTAGCACAATAATAAAGAGAAGTTATAATGCGTACTTGCTAAAAATACATAAGCATTTATCATTGTCTGTATAGAATCTCTACTTACCTAACTCCATCAGCAATATCCGGAACTTGTGCAGAAATACTAGCAGGACTCATTATTGTTATTATTTTTTATTATTGAATATGTACAAAAAACCTGTATACACTCAACAAAAATAATCGTCGCAACACCACACTGTTCAATGCGAAATAGAAAGACGAAACGAAAATAACTGGCTTGCTTTCTATGAGAGAGA
The DNA here is from genome assembly GCA_905220595.1 of Spilosoma lubricipeda. Classification (NCBI taxonomy): domain Eukaryota; kingdom Metazoa; phylum Arthropoda; class Insecta; order Lepidoptera; family Erebidae; genus Spilosoma; species Spilosoma lubricipeda. The sequence goes on along the minus strand of HG992285.1, from coordinate 6,509,903 downwards.
GAGAGACACAGACAGAGAAACACGCGCATGCCGCACGGCTTACAACTATAGCAAAAAGTGTCGTTACAACTTTTGGTCTTAATTTTTATCCGTATAGCCCCCTTTTGCAACGCGCGATAACGAATTTCGTTTCAATATTTATTATTATTATAGTTCAACACTTTTCTAAGACTCAACAAGGTCTTCCGTACTTAATTCCTACAGATCTACGTACAAATATATCACGGATCTATGTATTCTTTATACATAGATCCGTGATACATTTGTACGTAGATCTGTATCTATCTCCATGTATCGAGAGTATTTTTTTTAATTGTAGCACCCAGCCGTTGCTTCCCCTTCATTTACGCGACGACGACAAATAGCTTAAAAATTAATTTCTTAAAAGTAAAAAGTTAGCTTCAAAATAACAAACCTTTTCAATAGCTTTGCTAAATTTTTGAAAAAAAAGTCCAACTGTTATGACAAAAAAGTTCTTTCTTTGTTTAATCAGACATCGCAACTGTATTAGGTTTGGTTCTAAATTCTAACAAACTAGTTAAAACAAATTTTATTGGACACGAAATTATAGCAACTTTTTCGGTACAGTATTCTCAAAAGTATATTTTTGTTTTGTTAAAGTTAGGTTTTGTTCATATCAATAATTTTATTATTGAAAAAAGCAGGAACAACTATACATGAATCGGGATGGTCTTTTTATTTATAGGTTAGAGTAAATTTGAAACTGGGGTTTTGATAAATTACGTTTGTTTAGACATAGTTAAAGTGCCAGAGACAGCCAGAGAAAGACAGCGTTCAAAATTATTACACCTCTCCTTGTGCGTTGGAGGTAAAACCTGAGTAAATATAAAAAGATACAAAAAGTGAAAAATTTTGTTAGCTCTAATATCTAGATTTATTTCTGGGTTTAACAGCTTGTAACGAAATCTGTTGAGATTAGTTTTTATGAAAATTAATCCTCCATCGTTTCGCAACTTCGATTTGTAAATTATAAAACGTTTGGAGTTTTGGATTAAGTTGTTGAGATTAATATTTCATCTTTACTATAATTTCCTTTTAGACTTCTGATGTCACCAACAATCACTGGCCTATAAAGATTACTATTTCTATTAAATTGTATCCATTAATAATATAAATACTAACAAATACCCAGTATGTTCGTATTTTAGGCAGTATATTACTTTACCTAACTACGGCGAAACCAAAAGGAAGGGCAATATTTTTGCGAGTCTATGTATGCGTGTTCCACCTTAACGCCTAAACTGTTAACGCCTAAAAGTAACTCGGGTGATATCAGGCTATATAAGGCTATATAAATTTATGAAAAGTTTTTAATTAGTCAGGCTTTAATTTTTAAACTTTTCCTTTTTGAAATTCTCTCAATAAATACAAGCAACCTCTTGAAAATATATGTACCCATTTGAAATATATATACATGTATTATTTATGAAGATTGATGCTCTTGGAAGACTATCTTTAAAAATATACCATATTAAAGAATGAGTTTGCAAGACATCTGTAATAATTTTAAAGTTATTTTATCCAGCAAATAAGAAATAAAACGTTATTGAATTTAGAATGAAATTCGTTGTGATTTCAGTTATAAACTTTTGAATTTATAGACCTTTGTAAGAATATTACTTTGAGAAAGACTTGAAAAGCTATTAAGTATAACGAAATGATACTAAACATCACACTGGTAATCCAAACCAACAAGTTTATTCTATCTACTTTATAATTCTATAACATAGCGTAGAAAACCGGTCATAAATTCCAAATTGAGATACATAAGTGAAGTTAGAAGTCAGAAGAATACTATACAACGATTATTTATCATTATTATAAATACATACATGCTTCGAAAGCTCATCATTCAGCTCAGTATTCAGCACTCCGCTCATATAACCCGTTAACACATTTTTCTACTTTACTGTTGTACTACGTATAAAGACATAATTTATGACAAGCATAAAATCTGACGCGTAATTCGATAGTAATACAATAATCGACTACGAAATTTCTTACCTTTAGGCCATACGAAAATAATTTATGGAGGCGACGGGCTGTACCCGTTCGACCGTAGGAAAGGACTGAAGGATTCACTCACTGGATTGTTTACACGGAGCCGTGATGTGGGTAAAAGTGACGTTTAAGCCGCTTAGTTCCCTGAATATACGCTCCGATGATTGTGGCTGTCATTTCTGCACGAATTCTATTGTATAATATGAGACTGTAAGATCAGTTTGGTAGTGATCATAAAATTTATGTTAAAACTGAAAATGGAAATGTCGTACTTTAATAGCGAAATGTTATTGTGTATTGTTGTTATGACTCGTACAGAAAATAGGTTTTAAATTAAAAACAAATAAAAATATTATAGTAGCATATTATCTATACAAATAAAATAAAATTGAATGCATATGTATACACTCTACATTTACCAAAAATGTAGTAAAAAAAATTTTTGTCTGTCTGTCTGTTTGTTCCGGATAATCTCTGGAACGTCTGGACGGATTTTGACGGGACTTTCACTGGCAGGTAGCTGATGATCCAGGGAGTACCTAAGGCTACCTTTTTAGACTAACTTTGTTCCGCAGCGTTACTCGCGGTACAACAATAACCGCGGGTAACACCGCGGAGTTCAGCTAGTTTAAAATATTAATAGAGTACCAGCGCGATGAATTTAAAATTCACATTCTAAATCTAGCACCACACATATAATGATTCCTCGTAGCGTCACCATCCCTTAGGTGTTTTAAAAGTCGATTAAGGGACCATACTATGCAGAACAATGGCATTGCAAGGCGACGGAAAACTTAAAGCGAATCATACACCATTCCCCCTGGTTGATATACAGATTTTTTCAATGATCAATAAACGTATGTTCCTCTTAACATTAATTAAATTAACTAACGTATAATTTACTTTAAAATAAATAATTTAAAACATTCATTTCAAATAACGAATTAATCAGTAATACTAAAATCAGTTAAATAAAACCCTCCGGCAATCCTGTAAAACGACAAATAAATCCTTGTTTGAAATATTATTCAGACATAATGAAATCATAAACGTCACCGAAACAAAAGTATTACGTCTGATTTAACCTATAGTCCGAGAGCCGGCACGAATTTTAGGGTAGGTATTTGAGGCAAGCTGAAAACTTGTCAGATACCTCTCCTATTATATCCCAACTCGGGATTGCAGACCTGGCTGGTGAGTAGCGGGGCTAAATCAACCCCTATATTTTTAAAAATATTTTTTTTTTGTCCCCAAAAATATATTTGAGGCAATACGCAATTTATATATGTTGCAGTGTAATGCTTTATAAATACGAAAAAAATAAGCCAGATCATTTAAGCGGGGTTTTAACATTGCCAGACGCGTGCAAAAATATTTTGCAAAAAATTATAAAAAATGTTTTTGAGGCAACTTGAAATTTTAATGGAGTGTTATTTATAACTAAAAAATTAGATTCCCAAAAAGACAGATCATTTCGGTGGGGCTTTCTACCTGCCAGGTGATCAAACAAATAATGAATGGGTACGAGGATGCAGTGCTATAGACAAGCTGTAGTGTGAGAGAGAGCGCATAACGACAGCTGTCTTCGTTCTTACTTACGCGTTAAATTAAAATTTTCTGAATTTGTACTAAAACATTTTGCTTAAAGGTGATTGTATTGATTTTAAACGTAATAAATTGTTTAAATATTCGATATTTCCGCAGAAATATTTATTTTTTGAAAAGAATAAAAAAAAAACCTTTTTTTCAATTATTTTTGTTCCAAAAATTTTTGTACAGGTTTCATATTATTACCCCTACATTCAAAACTAAAAATTGATTTTTTTCTCTGGCAGTATTTTAAATAAAAATTTATACGGAAATTAAAAATTGTTTTATCTTAAAATGAATAAGGGTTACGTATTAAAAAAAGCAATAATTAAAATAAAAAATCACAAAACCAGGTTTATAAAACTATAATAATTCTCCAGTAGTGCAATTATTTTAAGTACAAAAAAAAATTGAAGTAAATTCAATTTAATTCATAACATATAAAAATTAACATTCTTCATCTGTGGATTCTTCATCAGAAGTAACTAAATCATCGGAATCATCTGTGTCAGATTCGGCATCCTCTACACCATCTGCGAAAAGAAATATATATTTTTATTTTTAATTAATCACTGAAATTTGAATGCAGCAGTTATTAAAAATAAACCATTTATTCTCACCTGTAGTATGATTTTCATCATCGTTATTTTTATTTTCCTCGTGAACAACAGCGTCGAATACTAATTGCGGCATACACTCTCCGTCAAACCAGTGAAAATCTAGTATATCCTCATTAAGTGTCCATCTATTTCTATTAGGTGTCAAAGAGCTGGGGAATCGCAAATATGCATTTCTCCAAATGTTTGTTATATATTGCGTTCTTAAAAGATGTTGTTTTAATTCAGCTTTGCATGGACGTAATGCAGAGGGATCACAATCTTTCAGTTTTTTTTAAAGGTTCATCTTCAGTGTCGGCCTTGTAAGTCGCACAAAATTTAAGGAATCGTGCTCCATTTATATTTGATGTATTAATAAATCCATAAATTTCGCATACGAATTGTTCTAAGACTGGAAAAATTTCATCACGCGAACCAGTAACATGCGCAACTCCAAGATCTGCTAATGCTTTCTGATAATTTTTGTTTTTAATCTATATTTTGTATGGTCTCATCTTGTCTTTTTGAAAAAATGATGGATTGTAATCGCATCCTCGTACCCATTCATTATTTGTTTGATCACCTGGCAGGTAGAAAGCCCTACCGAAATGATCTGTCTTTTTGGGAATCTAATTTTTTAGTTATAAATAACACTCCATTAAAATTTCAAGTTGCCTCAAAAACATTTTTTATAATTTTTTGCAAAATATTTTTGCACGCGTCTGGCAATGTTAAAACCCCGATTAAATGATCTGGCTTATTTTTTTTTCGTATTTATAAAGCATTACACTGCAACATATTCAAATTGCGTATTGCCTCAAATATATTTTTGGGGGAAAAAAAAAAAAAAATTTTTAAATGTAGGGGTTGATTTAGCCCCGCTACTCACCAGCCAGGTCTGCAATCCCGAATTGGGATATAATAGGAGAGGTATCTGACAAGTTTTCAGCTTGCCTCAAATACCTACCCTGAAATTCGTGCCAGCTCTCCTACTACTACTTTGTAGGTATATTATTAATTACTGTTAAAATTAAATTGAAGTTACAAATTAAATCAATGCTTTTAAAAGCCTCTATTTGAGCATAAGTCCAGGTAAGCAGTAAATTCTGTTTTTTTTATGGAATAGAGGCAAACGAGCAGACGTATCGCCTGATGGTAAGCGATTACCGGCACCCACGAACGCCCGCAACACCAGAGGCGTCATAAGTGCGTTGCCTGACTTTGTGGGATGGGAAGAGGCATAGGGGGGAGGTGGGGGTTGGGGTGTGGGCCTCCGGTATCCTCACTCACTCGGTGAAACACAGAGTAAGCGCTATTTCAAACCAGTTTTCTGTGAGGTCGTGGTATCACTCCGGTCCAGCCGGCCCATTCATGCCGAAGCGTGGCTCTCCACGATATTAGTAATAATTAAGCGTCATGAGATGTTAAGGTTGGCTAAGCTACGTGTTTTGTTAAACCGATTATACAAAACACTACATATAGGCACAGAAACGCGTTACAGATATGGTATTAACCTTAAGGAAAGAGAGTTTTCAGACATGTCTAGATCATATCTTGAAAGTCATTGGAGTTGATTATTACGTCTCCTTGTTTAGTTTCTTTACTAAAAAAAAGAGTAACAAGATAAATAAAATTTAAGACCTACTGGAATCATTTTCGCCGTCATCGCCTTTAAAACCGCTTTTAATATGGACTGAGTTCCCGCAAACTATAGTCGAGTGTAATGAGTTCAGAAAGTTGTCAACTTGTGATACGGGTGCTGTTAAACTGCGGGGTCAGAGCTGTTTTCTAAAAAGCTTTCGTTTCAGAGTAATCCGATCCCAGTATTACTATAACTTTGATAGAATCTAAATGTAACTTTCAAAGTCTTTCATTATTTACAGTCTTTGTTTATATAAACAATTGAGTTATGGATCTTCGCGTCGTCTAAATAAATACTTCAAAAGTAATTGACATATTTACTTCAAAGTTAAGCTCGATCATTGAAATATATCAATCAGAAGAATTTAGTTAATTCGGGGACAATATTCACATTTAATTGATGAACTTAAGATTAAATTTAACCCTCAAAATAGGTTTTGATGTAGCTTATGATATAATAATTTGATTTAAAATTCGTGCAAACAGAGGTACATAGATTGTAAATAATATTTGATTGTTTCCGCAATAGCATTGCATTGCCACTTGTTTCGGAGCTTGGGTGTTTTCTATGTATATTATATGTTTTTACAAAAAAGTACTACTTACTATCTTAAATTACTATCAGTCAATCTAGCTTTCAAAGTGTAAATGTTGTTTTTCGTTTGAGGCTAGCGTTGTGTGTCAGGTGTCCAATATTAATTGTCTTATACGTATTACAAGGCACTTTTACTCATCTTTAGAACCTTATCTCAAAGTAGATGAAAGTCAGCTTTCAGCCTACAATGAAAACGTTGAACTTAATTCATTACATGGAGAGACTGCTATAAGATCTCCACAATTGAAATACTAGGTTACACCGAAGTTCTTTAGATAGACTATTGACGAACTTTTCAAGGGTCCAAATAAACAATATGATTGAATCAAAATCCTACTAATATTATAAATGCGAAAGTTTGTAAGGATGGATGGATGTTTGGATGAATGTTTGTTACTCTTTCACGCAAAAACTACTGAACAGATTTGAATGAAACTTTACAGTAATATAGCTTATACATCAGAATAACACATAGGCTACTATTTGCCGCGATAACCGACATATACGCGGGCGGAGCCGCGGGCAACAACTAGTAATATAAATAAAATATTCATATAAGGTAATTGCGACCGACGCAGCGAATGCTCAACCTTATCACTAAGAAATGGAGGGATCTCAATGTCTTAAGAATAAATAATAGTAATTAATAAATAAATGTTTTGGTAATCTAACATACAACGCCACCTATTCCCAAACTAAGCAGAGCTTGTATTGTGGATACTAGACTAACTGATATAAATACATGTTTTACTTTTTTGGTTTTTTTGTTAATACATACATATTACACATAGAAAACACCCAACTCCGATTGCCTTTACCTATTCATTTGGTTATAAATACCCGAGTACATCCGTATCACATACATATATATGAAAGCGTACACTCGTATGCACCTTGTTTGAAAAATATATTGCCGACTAAAATTAATTGGGTGACAATATATTTTTTAACTAGGTCTTGCCCGCCACTCCACCCACGCGTATTTCGGGTATTTCCTTTCGCAATATTAAAAGTGTCTCCATGCCAAAGTTTATTGGAATCGGTGCAGCGAGTTAGCTGTGAAAGCATAAGAAACAAAGAGAGTTTTACTTTCGAATTTATAAAGTTTGGATTATGGAATTATGAATTGATGATGTTCTCCAATTCGATTACGGCCATAGCGACCAGTCTGAACGGAGACCAGCCAATTACGCAGGAGATATTATAGTGCACAAGTGTGTGCGCAAACACAGGTGCACTCTCTGTTCTCTCACTCTCAAAACCGACACGACCGGGGGGAAATCAAGCGCAGGACCAACAGCTTTACGTGCTCTCCGAGGCACGGGGGTTCAGACCTCAACCTCCAAACTCCGAGCTGTTATTTAGTATTTCTATAATCAAAAAAACTTAATAACACTTAACCCGACCCAGGATTCAAACCCGAGACCTTTTGAACGGCTAGTCGCATACGTCAACCGCTAGACCAACGAGGCAGTTATGAATTACAGTATACCACTCGAAGAAAAAGTTCTGCTAGTGTTCTTTTTTGATTATGAGGCCACTGAATCTACAGTTGGGCTAATCTTGTAACTCAAACGGCCGTGTCGAGATTATCGTACCCTTTAAAATATTAGGTATTTAAATAAACAACAAAATTTCACAGAATGAAAAATACCCTTGTAACAAAATTAACGTGACTAATAAGAGATTTAAAAGGTTGAGTCAGAATTAATGCCGTCGTCTCGTTATCCTGCCCTGCCCTGGCAAATATATTTTGTTTGGTCATGTTTCAAAAGAGACAGTTTTATTGTAGCACGTGTTACCTTTTAGTTGAAATTATTTTCTTTTTTCAATTTTTGTATATTTTAAACCCATAAAATATAACTTTCGTTTTTCGTGACCGAACAATTTAATTAGTGGGAGAAGTTCTACCAGAATATATTATATTTTTTATATGTTTTGTTTAATTTTATTTAATTCAGGGAGTTGTAACAAACTGCTGAAAATAAATATCCTATGATTTTTGTAGGATATTTTATTTTACTTAAAATTATTATATATATATATATTAAATTAAAAACCAACTTATAGAAGTTGGTTTTACACTGCATCTCTCAAGAAATTAGTTTGAAGTACTAATCTATATCAGTATTATAAAGGGGTAATGTTTGTGACTTTGAAACTAGTAATCTCTGGATCTACTGAACCAATTTGGAAAATACTTTTACCAATAGAAAGCTATATTATTTGTAAGAGAGCGCGCGTGCGTGATATCTCATAATCCAGCGGGTGGTGCAGTTCATAAAATCTGGTGTGATTATAAAACCGAACAGATATGTTTTATGGGAAATGAATTCTATCTTGTGCATTTTATATTTTTTTTATAAATTGAAAATTTTCTCTATATATGACAGCAGTCTCTATAAATGATATATTTAATCAATGTTATTTCCAACAATCAATATTTTCATTTTCACATACCTTCGTTAGTAGCACCAAAGACATTGTCTACTAAATATAAAAAAGGCTCCTAACAAGAATTTCATATGGTTCATTAAACAAAGGTAGGCCCAGACGGACTTCGAAATGAAATAATGCGGTCAATGGTAACCGGTTCTAATTTTCCACACGAATTAATTCCATAGCAGATACTTTCTAAGAATGTCAATTGCAATTTCTAGTAGTCCTTTTATTTAAAACGGGTTTGGTTTTGTTGTTTAACCATTTATTCTATTGATAGAAAAGCATAATTATATTTTAAACAACGCACGTTAACACTAAAACAGAAACTAACAAAAACTTCTGAAAAAGGGAATGTGTAAAAAAAATCTGCTCCGTAATTAATTTTACTTTTTCTTCTTCTTCCTAGCCTTTATTATTTAGTGTTGGCTACTAGATCAACTAGTTTTGCCTGAATATCATCCTCCCCAAACCTGAGGGTGAACTGAAGTCGAAGATGGAACTAGTTGTACTATATTTGAGGTCAGTGACTTCCCAAGAACGATTGCTGTATTATGTTCACGATGTTCGATGTTTAAGAGTGCTATCCGAGGGAATGGCGTGATAACGTAAGGAGTTGCACACCTCCGTAGCCACTATTTATGCCTGTCTGCATTATATTATATATGTCATAAATAAAAGAAAAATAACTTACTATTGAATTGCACATGTCATAGGTATTAGAATAAAAATATCCATATCAAATGTGTTTCGATATCATCGTTTATTGGGTTTTATTTGCACTGATCCCCCACAAATTGGTAGCAGAGCGTGGTTATGTGTAAGTGTAACCCGTGGATAAGTCAAAAATGAATATATCGAGTTATCGGAATATTGAACTCCTGAACAAGGTAAATTATGATACCTGGTGTATGCAAGCACAGGCGGTCCTGATCAAAAATGACTATTGGGACATCGTCAGCGGCGAAAGAAAATTATTGCCAAATTCAACTCTAGAAGAAAAACATGTTTTTCAAAAAGACGATCTAAAAGCAAGAGCGGACATTTTGCTTTTACTGTCACCATCGGAGTTAAAACAAATAAAAGCCTGCTCCACCGCAAAAGCTGTTTGGGATAAATTGAAAGCAACTTACCAAAGTGCTGGGCCTGCTAGAAAAGCTACTCTATTAAAACAACTTGTCTTAAAACGCATGAATGCTGATGAAGACATCCATGATCATATAAATAATTTCATGGACATAGTTGACAAACTTGCTGACATGGATATAAAAATACCACCGGAATTACTCAGTATTATGTTACTGTATAGTTTGCCGACTACATTCGAGAATTTTAGGATAGCTATTGAATCCAGAGATACATTGCCAAATCCAGAAGACTTAAAAGTCAAAATTCTTGAGGAATGTCAAGCTCGAAATAGTAATGATAAACCTGAGAAGGAAGCATACTATTCAAAGAAAAATAAACAAAAACTGTACTGTAAAAATTGTAAAAAGAAAGGTCATTCTACTGAGATGTGTTGGGAAAATAAGAAAAACATAAGTCAAAAAGGAAAAGGTAAAGCATCAAACATTTATAATGTTTGCCTAAGTACTGCATACCCAAGTTCAAATGAAAGAATTTGGTGTCTTGACAGTGGTTGTTCATCGCACATGTGCGCTAACAAATCAATGTTTTTAAATTTAACCGCTGAGAATGGCACATTAAAGATGGCATCAAATAAATACACAAGTGGAATTCAAGGTAAAGGAACAGTCAAAATAAATGTAGAGAAAGAAGGTTATAATTTTAGTGAAACCTTATACGTTCCAGACTTATCAATAAACCTAATGTCAGTGGGTAAAATAACCGATAAAGGTCACAAGGTTTTATTCGAAAAGAATAAAGCATATGTTATTGAAAATAATGGTAAAATAACATTGACAGCTCACAGAAAAAATGGGCTATATTATATTGAATCTGACGAAAAAGAATTTATTACTGCTAAATACACTACAAAAACAAAAAATAACATCATGGAATGGCATCGAAAACTTGGTCATATAAATGAAAGAGATTTGATAAAAATGGCAAAAGACAACCTTTTGTATGGTTTAAAATTATCTAATGAAAAGTTTGATATATGTGAGACCTGCATCAAAGGGAAATTTACAAGATTACCATTCGAAAGACATGATGAACTCTACACCACAGAAGTTTTAGAAATAGTACATAGCGATGTCTGTGGACCATTTGAGTGTGAAACGATGGCAGGATCGAGGTATTATGTTACTTTTATAGATGATAACACACGCTATTGTCAAGTATATTTTCTAAAAAGGAAAAATGAGGTTCTTTCATACTTCAAGGAATATAAAAGTGAAGTAGAGAAGCTTCACAATAAGAGAATAAAATACCTACAGTCAGATAACGGTACAGAATACCGCAATAAAGAGTTTGATAATTTTCTAAAATTACATGGCATTAAAAGAAGATTGACAACTGTATACACTCCACAACAAAATGGGATTAGTGAGAGGAAAAATAGGTCATTGTTGGAAAAAGCCAGATGTCTCTTGATCGAAGCAAATGCTCCTAAAAAGCTATGGGCAGAAGCAATAGCTACTGCCAACTACTTGATCAATCGAACCTCTTCTAAAACTTTGAAAGGTGAAACCCCCTTTAAAAAATGGATAAATAAAACACCATCAGGTAATCATCTTTATGTTTTTGGCAGGAAAACGCATATCTTAAAAAATAATAAGCGAGGCAAATTAAGCCAAAATACCAAAGAAGGTGTATTTGTGGGATACTCTATGATCTCAAAAGCCTACAGAGTATACATACCTGAAGATAATGATATAGTTATAAGTAGGGATATAAAAGTTTTAGATAAAATGTATTATGAGGAAAATACTCAAAACTATGAGAATCTCATAAATGAAGTGGAGCAACAACAATGTTCATCATCACCTGAAGATGTAAATAAAACTAAAAATAAGTACAATAAAAATTATGAACCAGTAGAAATCGAATTTATAGAAAATAAAAATGATAGTAACTTACAAAGCCCTATCAGCATTGAAAGCTATGAATCTTCTGAAGATTCTTTCAATGATGCCTCAGAAAATGAAGAAACACCTGTTCATGGGAGGCCACAAAGAAACAGGCACCTCCCAGCGTGGACAAAGGATTTTGTTGTAAATAATACTGAAGAAAGTTTATTATCTGAAATATCTCTCTTATCTGATGGAGATGAATATGATAACTACTGGCACGATGCAATAAAAGATGAAATTAGAGCACACGTGAAAAACGGTACATGGAAAATAAAAAAGAAAGATAAAGAAATGAAGGAAGTAGATTATAAAATGGTGTTACGTAATAAAGTAGGACCAGACAATAATATAAAGAAAAAGGCGAGACTCGTAGCACGAGGCTTTTCCCAACGGCCAGGCATCGATTATCATGAAACATATGCTCCGGTCGCTAAATTAAGTTCAATCAGATCTGTCATTGCAATTGCTATGGAAGAAAATCTAAAATTAAACCAAATAGACGTAACAACAGCGTACTTGAATGGTGAATTGGAAGAACATATAGTTATGAAATATCCTGAATATTTAGAAGAGTATTTGACAGAAATATTAGTCGAAGAAAGCAGAAATGACGACCTGACTGTTTACAATAAAACAAAAGATATGTTAAGGGATATAAAACTAACTCCCAAAGACAAAGTATGTCATTTAATGAAATCTCTGTACGGCCTAAAGCAGTCTGGGAGGCAGTGGCATAAGAAACTTGACGTAGAATTAAAAAATATTGGTTTCATTCCCTCGGAGGCAGATCCATGTCTATATAGACTAGAGATAAGAGGAGCCAAAATAATTATAGCCATCTACGTTGACGATTTTTTGATTGCCTACTCTAGCCCTACAGAACTTCGAAAAATAAAGACTCAGCTAAACTCAAAGTTTGAGTTGAAAGATTTAGGCGAGCCGAAGCGGTTACTGGGCATTGATATTACTTACGGCCAAGATACAATAAAATTGTACCAAGAACATTTAATATTAGATACCCTCAAGATGTATGGAATGGAGGACTGTAAACCAGTATCTACACCGATAGAACTAGGCATTGCTTTACAGAAAAAAGAAAGAAATCAAACAAAGAGCCTTCCGTACAAAAATTTAATAGGCACTCTTATGTTTATAGCGGTTGCAACTCGACCAGACATAATGTTTGCTATAAGCTACTTTTCCCAGTTCAACGACTGCTATGATGAAGAACATTTTAAATGTCTGAAAAGAGTATTACGTTACTTAAAAGGTACACAGAGTGTTGGTCTGGTGTTCCACAAGACTGGAAAAGAATTATACGGCATGGCAGATGCAGATTGGGGATCAAATAAGATTGACCGAAAATCTTTTTCGGGATATTGCTTTAAATTTGCAGGAACGGCCATAAGCTGGATGTCTAAAAAGCAAAGAAGCGTAGCCTTGTCGACCGCAGAGGCGGAATATGTGGCACTGACTGAAGCTGCAAAAGAAGCTATTAACCTAAAAGGTATTTTGAAAGGCATAGGGATCAGTTATCAGAGTATAGTTATATTGAATGACAATCAAGCTGCCCTTAAACTTAGTCAGAATGAAATGGTGACATCAAAGTCCAAACATATTGATCTAAAAATGCATTTTATTAGAAATTGTATTCAAGAAGAAAAAATAAAGGTCAGATACCTTCCAACCGAGAAGATGGAAGCAGACATGCTAACCAAACCCCTCGCTGGTCCGAGACTTGAAAAACTACGAAGCAGTCTAGGGTTGGCTTCGTGAGCTGTGAAGAGGAGTGTGATAACGTAAGGAGTTGCACACCTCCGTAGCCACTATTTATGCCTGTCTGCATTATATTATATATGTCATAAATAAAAGAAAAATAACTTACTATTGAATTGCACATGTCATAGGTATTAGAATAAAAATATCCATATCAAATGTGTTTCGATATCATCGTTTATTGGGTTTTATTTGCACTGATCCCCCACATGGCGTTACACACCACCAAGCTTCTATACTCCAGACTGTTAATAAGATTGTTTTATTAGAAAAACACAACGAGGCTTTCGCCCCGACCCGGCAATCAGAATCACCTTTACTGTACTTACGTATTATAGTACATACATAATATAAGAAAAACGTTCCTGAAGATGAAGATACATTAATACTAATGAAGTCTTTGATTATGGACACAAAACATATTGATATCAAAAAATGTTTTGATAAAGTCTTGTCAATATGACATGCTTCATTAGGTTAGAAAAGCCATTTCATAGAGAAAAGCTAAACTATATTTTTTCTAAAAATACATATATTTCTAAGCAGTGTTTCTCTTTATACAGATGAAAAGTATAATGCGGGCGAAAAGGGAAAAACTTTTTGTATATTCATTAGCCAGAGTCTAGTTCACTTAAACATAACTTTTAGAACACTTTATCCTTGATCCCTTATATTATGACAAAGAAAAGTTTAGAATACGGGTAACATAATACGTAAGAGTGTAATTTCGAATAAATTTAGTTCGTAATGTATTAGTAATGTCTATCAAAGTACGCCCCAAATTGCTGAGCATCAGAATAGGGGTATATTATTTTGGCCTTTGAAGACGTATTCAATGTTAATATTCTCGTCTAGCTATTCTTATTAGCACAATGATTTTAGGAAAAATGAGAAAATATGCGAGTGACACAGCGGGTACAGTGAGTTTTGTTTTAAACATTAAAAGGGTTAAAGAGCAGTCGTCACAACCAACAATAAGTGACCAGTGAAGCAAACTCAAACTGCAGCTCATTAAATACAAAAATGATGCCGTCTTTTAGGTTGCGGTTCTGAAATAACTGGGAGCAAGGCTGTGCAGCGGTGGCTCAGTGACGCTTTCAAGCGCGGCGGTGCGGCCAAGATGCGAATATTTTTCTATTGGGGCAGTTCCATATAAATCTACGCATTCTCAACGCACTGCTGCCCGTGCCGCCGTCGCCGCTTAGCCTCTCTCGTTGACTTCGTGTCCGCGGAGTTAAGCTCTATTCACCTCCAAGAGAACGCCTATTTAACTGTTCATTTCTGATGAGTTTATTATGTAGTGCCCTTTTGGACTTACCAAAAATGAGAGGTAATGTATGTGTATGGAATATTATGTTACTCTTTTTATAGATTTACTTTATCATGAGATCTTTTCTTTCAAGTAACTCGCAGCACTGAAAAATAATAGTACTATTTGCGACCAGTGTGAATAGAATCTGAGGAAGAAAGAGGAACCCCGTTTACTATTAAACGCATCATAAACTTTGACAATGAGTCTTTTATTACTGGAATTACGTTTTATTTGATTTTACAAAATGAAAGTCTTAAAAATTTATTTGATACTAGCTGTCCCGGCAAAGGTCGTTTTGCCATAACTGCTAATAAATTAAAAATTAATTAAAAAAATATTGTCCAGCGGACAAAATTGTGAATCTAAACCATTCCCAGATCCCCTTGAACACACACAAAAAATTTCATCAAAGTCGGTCCAGTCGTTTGAGAGTAGTTCAGTGACATACACACTCACAGAAGAATTATATATATAAAGATTAACCACTGAAATGTTACATCATTGAATCCATATATTTGTACAATAATACAATATCATCAGCCTATCGCAGTCCACTGCTGGACATAGGCCTCTTCAATTGCATGTTACTTGTTTCGCTCCTCGGCTTGCATATAATTATCTCTCAAATTACATTCCTTAAAAATTAATAAGAGTTGTGTCAGTATAGAGTTCAAACCAATAGACATTCAAAAAAGGCATGTCCAGGTCAATTTCTATGAATTAAAATACCTAAAACAATAGAGTGTCCTTCATTTAGTTTTCATCTTCTAAATCTACTACGAAAGACAAAGAAACTTGGACAGTTAGTGCCTCTTTTCTGATATAGATTTTGCTGTCTACATTAATACCACAGATCTGAATGAATATAATTATTTCAAATTACTTATTTCTAAACTTTTTAAGCCATAGTATAGTGATTTATAGCAAGAAATTTGAAAGTTTTACATGCTGTATCATGACCGTCCTAAGAATTTCCAAGTATATTTACCTTTCATATATTTCAGCCTCGATGGCGCAGTGGTAGAGAATGTGACTGCTGTGTTGAAGGCTTGGGTTCAAATCCTGGATCGGACCCAATGTTTTTGTGATCTATAAATATTTGTTTCAGAGTTTAGGCGTTGTCTACGTATAATTTGTTTTTATTTACAAAAAAAAAAAAACAGTTGTCCATTATAACAACACAAGCTCTGTTAGCTTGGGATTAGATGGCGTTGTGTGTTAGATGTCCGAAATATTTATTATTATTATTTATTTATTCGTAAATGTAATGACGATTTTCATAAATTACATCAGTAAGACAGTGTATTTCTATTAATTGTTTTTAAAAATTCAAAGAATGTCATAAAAACATTATAATTTCGACTTAAAACATTTTATGCTCATGTACAGTTTGATGTTTAAAAGTTCTGTACATTACTGTTGTTATTGTTAAAGGGAAATTTAGGTTTACGAGGTTTTTCTACCCTTAAAGGCGATTTCAGCGGATTATGTTTAACCATTTTCTGTGCGCATAATGCCTTGGTGACAGCAACTAAGCTCATCTTTCTAAAACGGTAGAAAATATGCAATTTGATTCATTTTAAATATTTACAACTGTAGACCGACGATTTGAAAATTTCTCAGAATATCACAAGGCAGAGGGAGAGCAAGGACACAATTAGAAATGAATCCTTCGAATAATTGTTCTTACATACTATAAAGATACTGAATACAATTTTGAACCTACAAAACTAAAACAGAAAAATTGTTTAACTACACAAACAATACATTTTTGTCATCCTCTTGTGAATCGTGGTAAAATATACCAAGTGAAATAATGGTAATTTGATGCTACGCATATAGGATACGTAATCATTAAGGTTATAGTAAATATTACATATATATGTATATTATTATTAAGATAAGTATAACAAGGTGACTTGACAAAACACCTCCGCAAAGTAGACTATGTCTAATTCTTAGCCCCCAGTCATTGCAACAGAAACATGTCCTGACTTTTATACGTAAAAGTCCCAATGAGTTCACTTTCAGTAAGCTCAAATGCGTTGCTTTTAATCATCCGCTAGACACTTGCCTTACAATATTTCGCCTACATTGCTTGGTTGACCTAAATTATTCATCGCAGGGGCTTGTCCGACCGTTCTGTCGTACTCAACTTTAGTATTCTCCTGTGTATGGTACTTACAGAATAATGTATGATTCTGTACCGTATTACGCACGTGGACACAGATTATAGAGAAGTTCTACTCGTTTAGATCGAATGCAGATGTTATTTTAAATCATTTCTCTAATTTGTAATTCAATTACTTTTGGGTAAAATCTAAAACCAACGCAGTACTAACAGGGTCCTCATCCACAAGTATGTTTTTAAGTATTATACTCTCTACTAACAATGATCCTATGCTTGGTGTACTATGGTATTTTATTGACTGTATGCAGAAGTGAACATTTTTACCACTGAATCCCCTATTAGTACCTGAAGGGCCGAGTTTTTTTTTTTTTGGTAAATTTGTCTTAAAGTAAATCCTAGCTTGATCGATTTGTCGCCTTCGTAACCCTCTGCAAAATAATATTCTTGAAAATTGTAGGTATAATGACTATGAACTATGAAATTCAATTCTCTGACTCAGAATTAAAGTGCATTTTCTGAGATTACTGAATTGTTGCTCTGATAGATTTTACAGTAGCGGTGTTTTCTTTAAAATTTTTATCTATATCTTGCTTCGTTTGACTATGGTGGAAGCTACCACAGTTGTAATGGAATATTTTTGAACTTTCTTTGTGCCTATGATTTCCTGATATGTTACACCTAGTGCGTATATTTTCATTATTATTATAAGAAGAGTGAATATTATTATTTCCAATTCCTTTAGTATCCGATTAGAAATGTGTAAGTAACAAAGGAAATGTAACAAAGGTAATTTAAATTTGAGTAAATAATTCTTTTGAAAATATTTTTATCTATTTTTTCAACAGTAATAAGCATGATTTTTAATGAAAGATAAAGCAACAATTTCCCTGGTCTAGATCGTTAATTATTCTTCTTGGCTAAAATTTATTAGCACAAAAGAATGCCTCATGAAAGTAACGATGAGCGTACGATATTCATTTGTTTTCATTAGCGCGCTAAAAAGCTACTACAAGAACTCACAAAAAATCGTTGACTTGTCTTAATTTATATTTGTCGTCGTAGAGCGTGGATGTTACCTATGCTATATAGGTTTTAAACAAAAAAGCTTCTCCCGCAAGCGAACGCACGGCGAAGCGACACAGTGAACACCTGGGTAATCTCTACCGACGCCACGACATTCTGCCAGCGTGTGGAATACCGAGTCCATGGTCCATGGTGGTTTTAGGTTTTACCCAAAAGTAGTGGCTCGTCGCTCCACCTGGCCTGTGGACGTCCCACACTACGTTGGATTATAGTGACGTGCAATGGGAAAGGCATATGTCCAGCAGTGTACTGCAGTAGGCTGATGATGATGATAAAATTTAGATTCTCGATTTTTTTTGTACATAACAGAGGTGAAATAATATTTACGAGTTTCCGTGGTACCGCTTAACTGCTATGCAGCCAAGATTAATAGCATATTACGGTTTTGTTTACTGGCAGTCATTATTCAATTAAATATCAAAGGCAGGAATATAGTAGTATATGATGGTTAATGAATAATATAACAATTTGAATGTAATTATAAAGTAATAAATTTGGTACCAACGCATTTTGTAGCAGGAAAAAGATAAAGCAAAAGACTTTTTAATGCTAAAATATCGCACAAAATTACTACCCCATTAATAATGTCTGTGTAAAAGGTCAAATATTAATTAGGTCAATTAATAAAACTCTACAAAATTTATTTATCTTTTCTGATATTTAACTACATATTCATATTGATTACATTTAAAGATTGAATGAAAAAATAACAGAAGATGACAGATGTGACAAATGTGATTCTAGTGTGTTTATAACAATATGATGTATTGTTAATTCTTTGATACCCTTTTATTCTAGCTCTAGTAATTTTATAACAAATACGATAATAACTGTATTTTTATACCAAAAAAATGTTTATCGAAATCTCGAGGCATCAAGCTCGGAAAGGTCAATCGGGTAGCTTAAGTGAGGTCGTTACAGGACTGGCAACATCGGTTTGGCGTTTGATATTTGTGACATACCATTAATCATGATCGGAGAGAAAAGATAGCCAGAGGACAGATAAAAGGAAACGAACAAAAGACAGTTGTTGATCGAACCGCCAGGAAGCGAACTTGTGAACCTGGTCCTAATCAATTCGCTTAATAAGTTTCTGCGATTTATTGCGGCATACGGCAATGTATATCTGGCTTTTAGCCACAATATATAAAAAAAAACCTTTTAGAAATACTAAAAACAGCATGAGTACATTCAAAGGAATGTTTATTTTGGTTTTTCAACTATGTAACGTGATAAAAAAATACCATTCCGGCTCCATCCGTCCCTTTTGTTCCCATTTCAAACAAAACAATAGGTTTCACATATGTATGATAATTTTACATTGTGTATTGTTATTATTAAACATATTTCTTCTGTCTTTCTTTCTGTAAGTTTTTTTTATTTAGATCGAGACCTAAATATATAAACATCGTTGACAAACTCTTCGCTCTGTTTACTTAAACACTAACAGTAAGTGCCAACGTCAAATTATTTTTCTTTTTTTAAACAAACAACGAGCTTAGTAAATAGATGTCGCAATTATGCACTAGGTATAATTATATAAATTTTCGTGTTGTAGGTAATTCGGTGCGACTCACCATAGAAATAGCTACCATCTCAAAATTGTTGACTCGTAATTGGCTTCTGTAAATTACAAAACGAGGAATGGATATTGCAGTAGGTACTGATTTAAACTATTTACAAACACCATATTTTTAAAATCAGTGTTTAAATTTTAAACAGAAAATTATAGTGAACTCGTTGTCGGTAAAGCAACTTTGTTTTATGGGCCTAAAATAATAATACGAGTCATTCTAAAGAGTAAAAATATCTTGAAATTGAATTAGTAACTGAATACAGATTCTAATGTAACAACCGCAACTACGCTAT
Source organism: Spilosoma lubricipeda (assembly GCA_905220595.1). Classification (NCBI taxonomy): domain Eukaryota; kingdom Metazoa; phylum Arthropoda; class Insecta; order Lepidoptera; family Erebidae; genus Spilosoma; species Spilosoma lubricipeda. Next base: position 6,489,811 of record HG992285.1, on the reverse strand, counting down.
ACGTGGGAGAGCCACGCTTCGGCATGAATGGGCCGGCTCGACCGGAGTGATACCACGGCCTCACAGAAAACTGGTGTGACAGAAAAATAGTGCTTGCGCTGTGTTTCACCGAGTGAGTGAGGATACCGGAGACCCATAACCCAAACCCCCTCCCCCTATCTCCCCTCCCTATCCCCCAAAGGCCGGCAACGCACTTGTGACGCCTCTGGTGTTTGCAGGTGTCCATGGGCGGCGGTAATCGCTTACCATCAGGCGATAAGTCTGCTCGTTTGCCCGCCTATTCCATAAAAAAAAAAAAAAAACATTTTTTTTTGTAATTGCTAAAGACCAACTGATACATGTTTTCACTACTGGCAAATCCAGTTTTGACAAATTATCAAAGATGCCATAGAAAATCGATATCATTTGAGGCGTGCATCGATGTTGTCAGACGTCTACCAATTTAGTTCAATAGCTCAACATTAATCTCTTCGGAGCCATCACGGTGGACTTACCTCTTCTATCAAGTACCTATTCAGCTTAGCATTCACTTCATAAATACAGTAATTATGAAAAACAGTGTGTATGTATTTCATAATTATTATTCCTATTACAATTCAGTTGGTAATCAGCTATCTTTTACTTTACTGTCAGCACTACCACCGAACAGTAGTATGTTATTTTTTAATTTTTATGTTTGACCTTGCCAAAATGACTCTACTCTGCCTGATGGAAAACATAAGCAAAATCCAAGTGTGGTGGTCACCATACTCATTGCAAATACAGACACTGCAACAATGCAACATGGTGAACTACTCTATAGCCGCCTAGTGATGATTGGGCATGTGGGCTTGAGGCACAAATTGATTTTAATTTTTTTATGTATGGCCTGCCAAAATGACTCTGCTCTGCCTGATGGAAAGCATAAGCAGCGTCCAAGAGTGGTGGACACCATACTCATTGCTCGTACAGATAATGCAACAATGCAGCATGGTGACCCATACTATGCGGCTTAGTGATGCTTCTGCATCATTGGGCCTCCGGTCTCAGACTCACCAACGAAACACGACAGCATGAACTTCTGTGCGAGGGTGGTACTACCCCGGTCGAGCCTGCCCAACTGTGCTGAAATCAGCGTGGCTCTATTACCTGGAGATGAGAGATTTATGCCACATACCCACAATTTTTTATTTTTAGGTGTACAATTTAGTATGTATCTATATAAATACAAATGAACAGAACCCAATTCGTTTTAGGGTACCGTAGCCAAATGACGAAAAACAGAACCCTTATGGATTTGTCATGGCTGTCTGTCAATTTTTTCCGAAACTATAAAAACTAGACTGTTGAAACTTAGTAAGTAGATGTATTATGTGAACCGCATTAACATTTTCAAAAAGCAAAAAAAAAACAATGAATTTCGGGGGAACAGTTAGAACTGAAACTCAAAAAATATTTTTCATTAAACCCATACGTGTGGTATCTATGGATGGGTCTTCAAAAATGATATTGAGGTTTCCAATTTTTTTTTTTCTAATCGGAATAGTTTGCGCTAGAGACACTTCTAAATTGGTAAAATGTGAGACCTTGTACTTCTAAAATAAGAGAATGATAAAACTAAATAAATATATGATGTACATTACCATGCAAACTTCCTTCGAAAAGGAGTTTGAATGAGAAACCACAACACAATGAGTAAACCACAATTTACCTTTTCATTCAATAAACTCAAATATAAAAATAACAAGTAAAATAAAAAACCAGACTTCAAGAACCACAATGACCAAATTGAGCTATTTCTCTTGGATACCATCATCAGATCTTAGTGCCTTTATCATAATACCATCTCCTTTCCATTAAAAAAATCATCAAAATGAGTTCATAAATGACGAAGTTATCCGCGAACACACATAAAAAGAAATATATATATACGGTCGAATTGAGAACCTCCTCCTTTTTTGAAGTTGGTTAAAAAACGAACTACAAGAACTTTTGCATTATGTTACTTGCTGCTACGGAATCCTTCATGGGCGCCGCCTCGCGCTTGGACACGCACACACTTTGTTTTAATATTTCGTTATGATGTTGAGGAGTCTCTACCCACAAACCGTTTCCGTTAACCACGGCTCGTGTCCAGAACCATCTCTTTCCTCTGCTCCAACCTATGGCAAGTCACTGAGATGAGTTTACTGTTCCTCTACTATGGGTAGAGACTCCTCTACATCATCCTAAGGCACATGGAAGGTTCTCATGTAGAGAAAAAACTTAAAATTTGCGAGAAAAGCAACACTTATTTATTTCTTCTTTGGACTGCGACCACTGCGGCAGTACAATAACTTTTGACAGCACCAAGTACTGAATTGTTGAATATAAAAATGTATTTCTGAAACAAACTTACTTTCAAAAATCAAATCAGTAGTGCCCTCTTTTTGCAAAGTCAAAAAGTTTTTTATACTGTCATCTACAAGGGTGCTTTTGTAAGAGAGTGCTATGTTTTGTAGAATGTTACAGCATAAGAGTTTTGTGTAGTTCAAATGTAAAACTCTAGATGGCGCTAAATACAATTTTAAGTTTTCGTAGTGGAATCTGAAAAAGTAGATTTTCATTGTGAGGAAAATTAAAATATTCATCAATGTTAATCTTATGTTATTATCTTAATGTTAGCTCTACGATAAAATCAAACCATTCTTCAACAAACTATGTAAAACAAAGTTCTTGGTTATCAATTCTAAAAGCTTGAAATTCATTACGGATATCTCTGATTTGAATATCTTTTACAGGCAGGTCAAAAACGTTGGTACTTTGAATTTGAATATCAGAAGCGCTCACAGACGGTAATCCCTGAAAGAATAAAAAACTTTAGCATACAAAAATTATGTTAAAACAAGCTAAAGTATAAATTCTATAACCCAACTACGTCAAAGCTTTTAATAAAATTTGTATAGCCTATGTCACCGATCCAGTAGTATAGGCGTTACGATCGAACATGCAAACAAATATAAACTAAAACTATTACCCTTCCTTTTGGCTTTGTCATAATCGGGTAATAAAGCAAATTGCTCTATACTCGTAATTATTATTATGCCACTAATAGATACTGTAAACTTATTATTGTCCGTCTAGTAGAGTTATTCATATCTTGTACTAGCCGACCCACGCAACCTCGTTTGCGTCTCCTATTGCCCGTCGCGTGATAATTTTCCCCCGTTTTTGAAACATTTTTCATTGGTGCTCCTCTCCTATTGGCCTTAGCGTAATGATATATAGCCTTCCTCGATAAATGGGCTATCTAACACTGAAAGAATTTTTCAAATCGAACCAGTAGTTCCTGAGTAATCTCAGGAACTACTGGTTCGATTTGAAAAAATCTGTTCGTGTTCAAACAAACAAACAAACTCTTCAGCTTTATATATTATATTAGTATAGATTATTGATTGACTACCTTGCAACGGTGGGTTTCAAGCGGAACATCATAATGAGTCGATGACAAGTTTGTAGATCTTGGTCCAATTACTACGTTATTCCATGACAAAAGTTGAATCGATATTGATGTATTTGTTTCAGAATAAGGCGCAGTATTATAACACCGGTATGTTAATGTTTGCCTAACAGAAGAAGATTGATCTTGGAACCATTTCAACTGCTCTTTTGTAATCTGTAAAAGAAGCACAAGCTGTTTTTTTTTTTTAAATATCTATCTAGGCTATCCTTCTGAATTTAGTAGGATTAATAATGGATTCCAGTGAACTAAAGTGAAGTCCAGTGAATTAAGCTCGGGTAACTTTCAAGGTCGTCACTTTGTTGCTATGTAACAATGTATAGATTTGTGTTAGAAATAAAATAAAAATTTAAGATAATAAAATATTTTTTAAATATAAATTTTAATGGAAGACAATTTATAAGTATTAGAAAATTACGAAACAGCATTTTAAATGTTTATTAAGTAAATATTTCTGATTAGGTGATCCCGAGAAATACAGAGCCGAACCAAATGTTCATAAAAGTGACCTTTCTATCTCGTTTGTTAAGTGATTAATGAACGAAGTGGACGATACTGATATATACTCCGTAAGGTTTCAGAAAAAAGAAAAAATATAGCTAGTGAGTTAAAAATTTTTTTCACTTACATTATATATTTCAGTTAGATTGACGCCCAGTTCACTGAGCCAGAATGGACCATCTACAACAAAGCGATCGGGTAAATTTGCTTTTTCCGCGGTGTAATTTATTTCTGAAGTTTTCTGAGATCGATCTTTTGTGACTAGACATGTTTCTTTTGTTGTCATGTTACAATATACTTTGAAGGGTTCCAACGGTGGTCCCACATAGTAATAACCTGAAATTAAAAAACAAGATTATTAAAGCAAATACCACTCACTTATTAATCACGAAATCTCAGAAACTGTAACATCTACAAACTTGAAATTTAGCAAGTAGGTTCCTCATAAGGTGTAGACATACGCTAAGAATTTTACGAAACTAAGGCGGTAAAACTGGGGATGGTACTTTGTATGAAAGTCCTATGTATTTGAAGTAAGAGACTTGAAATTTAAAATTTAAACTCTATAGATGATGTACCAATAATGTATCTTTAGAAATCAACCTCCTTTTAGGGTTAAAACGGGGGATGGTAGTTTGTATGAAAGTCCTAGGGTTTTAAATGGTATTTAAGTATAAGAATTATTGCAAACAACTACTTGCTAGTATAAGAAGGGATGTTTTATTATAATAATAAAGAGTAGTTTAGCGTGGATCGTGTGGACCGAGTCGCCTCGCTCTACGCCAAAGCTTTTTATTAATAGTAAGTTTTCGAAGTTCATATTGAATTAAGATGGGTGAAGAAATTATAACTATCAACAATGTGCAAATAACCGCTAGTAACTTATATTTTCGATCATAAAATCGATCCTAAAAATAATTGTCAGTTTATTCAAATTTAAACAAAAAGAGTACCTATTATGACATATTATGTAGGTACAATTTTATCTTCATGTTGAGTTTATCAATTTAAACTCTGAGATAGACAAACAACAAAGTAGATATCTAGCTAGGTAGTAAATGCTCAAAATACGCCTAACGCTGTAATCTTCATTGTGAGATCAAAGGTCATGTGACGTCACGGTCACGTCTGTTATTCCCAGAAGTACAGAAGTTATGCAAAGTACTTTATAAATATACATATATATAAACAAAGTTTTTAGTTAGTGGGTACTTAGTCAGGTATAACTTAAAAACGGCTGGACCATTTTTTATGATTTTTGTATTTCTGAATTTGTCTTCTTCCGGAATATGATAATACGTTTTAAAATATAGTTTCATCAATAAAAAAACTTAAAAAAAACATGATCTGCTGCACTCATTCATTGACTGTTAGGCGGAACGAAGTTTACCGGGTAGCTACTATTTTATAAATGGAACTTTTGCCCATGGGTTCACCCGAATATATTATTATGTAAAAATATATATATCGCCATTGGTGAAATAAGGACATTTTATGTAACTTTAAGGTACTTTTACAGACGTAGTAAAAACGTGATTTACTGTACATAAAATCAGGTACTCACCACTTATAAAATTGTCAGGAGCCGATTTACATGTAAAGTTGAATGGTTCGTTCTGTGTTAAGAATATATCTTCGTTGTCTCCTAGAAATTGAAAAAATCAAACTATATTTTAAATTATAAAACTAGATACATAAAATATCATTGCAAGCTCATATAAAAGTAAAGTTTGTAGATCTTCTTGTACACAGAAATAATGTTTAAAAAACACATCTTATTTACTAAAAAACTAAACACCGTTTACGTTTACAAGTAAGTAAACACATTTATGGGGTTAACTTATGTCGTTATAGAACTGATTATCGCTAAATATATTTCAATACTAGCTCTTACACTGGATATTCTTATAATTATTTTTGCACTAATTGCAACACACAATAAAATTACACAATATTTGTATAAATCAAGCACACACCGCTACACTTGTAATGAATGTAAACAAAAGATCGACAGGAACACATCTGAATTCTGCGATTTGCATATTATTTTTTTAACTAAATTAATAAACTGGACAAGATACCTTTCGCAAGTTGTAAAACCACAGACAATACGAAAATAAATTTTAACATAACGTCCATTGTGACACTCTGTACACTTTATAGTAAAGAACAGTATACATTCAATATTTAATCATTATCAAATAGTTAGACAGAGTAAACAAAGTGCTTAATATACCTACGAATGAAATAAAATGAAATGAATGAGTGAAATATGAGATTATGATGATAAGATTAAATTGATTTGCAAAACTTATAAATATGTGAATACTGTTAAGATGTTTTTATATGAAGAAAACTAAAGACAGGTAGGCTAACACCTACAGCAACCAACCAACTACCTACTTTGAGCCATCGATAAGACGGACCTTTTTAAATTGGGACCACGTGCACAAAAGCCTTCCTGGAAGGATCAGTGGCTTTACGTAAGGTAATGTTGATAATTACGTCTTGCCTTGGAGTTAGTGTTAAGCAGACTGATCGGCTAACTGTCGATTAGACAAAAATATTTAAACTCTTTGCACATATTGCGACGAAAAACATTCCATAAAGGAAAATCAAGGAACATTCATAGATTGTACTAGATGGAAACATATTCGTTTACACAAATAGTAGTGCAAACAACAAAAACGTAGATATCTGTATTTAACGGGAATCCCACTGTTCCATCATAAGTTCATTGGTTTTCTTAATATTATAGTTTTTACGGATTAATGGCCTCGTTGGTCTAGTGGTTAGCGTAAGCGACTGCCGATCAAGAAGTCTCGGGTTCGATTCCCGGGTGGAACTGCTGTTGGGTTTTTCTTACAAGAAATTCCTAATAGCAGCCCGGAGTATGGAAGATGGCGGTATTTTCCACCCGTGCTTCGTAGAGCACATTAAGCTGCCTGTCCCGGTTGTCATGAACATTAATGGCAATGGTTGTTGGAAAGTCAGTGCCCTCAAATATACTGACAACTAATTCAATCTTCGAATTCAGTTCACCCTCAGGGTCGCGGAAGTCCGATGCCTGTCGCTTCGTAGAGAAATTGATATTTTAGTAAAACAGGTTGAACTAGTAGGCGACCCCAAATAATCTTGGGAATAATAAAGGCTAGGAAGATGATGATACTTTTATGGATTAAAATAGTGAATAACAACTATTGGTTCAATGGCACAGACGCACCTAAATTAGAAAATATCTAATGACAGTTCTCACAGCCGTATTTCATTCTTAATGTGATGCAAAAAGAAAAGGTTCTACATAGTATGCAGTCGTCATCTTAGTGACGAAGGATTTTTTTGAGCCGATCGTCTTATTACAGGCAATTTCCTTAAGTGGCAACCATCTAAGATCTCTTTGTTCGCATTTTCTCGCCTGGGCTCTTTTGAGGAAATTGTATCGTGTGCCCTGAATGGATTAGGGAATTCGGTCGTTAATTAACAATGTTAGTATTCTGTATTATTTCTCGTTCATCAAAGTACGAATGTTGTTTGATGGATTGCCGTAGAATATTGTTCTCAAGACGGTTATTCTAATAAGGTTTTTCTTTTATTGAAGTTAGTTTTATTAATATGGTTCTCAAATTATATGCACCATAATTTTTCATGAAACGTAAACTTTTCTGCAAAATACATACAATATAAGTTTGTTGACTTACTTTAGATATTATAACGTTAAAAGTTTAAACTTTTCGAATGGTTTGCTGCTTTTCAACAAACATAAAGTTGGCTTGTTAACGTTATTTAAAATGAAGAGCAAATAAACATAACTAACAGAGCCTACGATGAAATAGTTAAAGTAGTCGTTATTAATATACATTTATTGGGTTTCAGATTTATATAAGTGGTGCAAACTTCGTAAGGAAAAGAAACGATCTTACTTTTTATACATTGCAAGTTTTAACTTCACATACTAGATATATCAGAAAAAGAGATATGTAAGAAAATCCCGTTGAGATTTCTTTAATTTGTGTAATTATCCCTAACGAAGCTTACCAAGTGTCGTTCTTTGGTAAGCTTAATTATAGTTTCACATCATTTATACCACACTGCTTCAAGACTGTGTCCTTTAATCGATGTACTTTGCCAATAATGCCTTACAGTGCCTAGACGTGTACACTTATGATGAAGTTGGTCCACTAGCTCAGAGTGACCTAAAGAGAAAAAGAAAAGAGATTTTTTTTATATATATATTTTAGCTGGGCCAAAATGACTCTGCACTGCCTGATGGAAAGCATGAGCAGATTCCAAGAGTGGTGGTCACCATCCATTCCATCATGTGAATAAGAACATTGCAGCATGGTGATCCACACTATGGCCGCCTAGTGAGATGCTTTTTTACGCCCCGCTTAAAGGACCCGGGATCATAGTGGGAGGGAAACACATTTAAGATTTGAGAACTGAAATGACAATAAACTCAATTAATAACAGCCATTGATTACAATTACTGAAGTGGAGACCCCATTATAGAGAACGTACCGAAGAATACCGTGTGTAGTAGAATGACGATGGACCTTAAACAGTACAAGAAATTTAATGACAACAGTTAGCAATCGAGCTTAGTAGAACACAGTCTTCTACGTGTACACATGTACGTACAGTGTTAAGGTATTAGGTTATTCATTTCCAAGAAAATTATTTCTACTATAATTTCACACGAAAAAACTCTCAGAGAAATAGAAAAGATAAATGTAATCAAAACATAAAGTTTCTATTGGCACAAATCCGTCACCAATCTATTCTTTTTGTAAACCACCGCGAAAACTGCACGAGAATCCTTAAGTAAAAGTTGATGTTAAAGTTTATTTTACTCACGTACCGAAAGAGAATGGGCAACATATGAGCACACGTTGGCAATGCGGTCACGGATACAACTGAAGGTGTGGTAGAAATTTACTTTGTTTTGTAAACTTATCCAAAAAAAATTGGAACGGGCACTAAGGTGATCAATTTTTTAGAATCATCTGACTAATAATGTTTAGATACAGTGCTTTTGTTCTTGAATTTCATGGAACTCTATACAAAAACGAAATTTAAGAAAAAAGTCAAATTTGTTGCTTAGCCCAAAAACTCGAGAACCGCTCGACCAATTCAGTTTTTTTTTAAGTTTTCTTTAAGTATTGTTCCTTTGACCCTGGAAGGTTTTTAAGGAGAGAGAAAACGTAAAAATAGCGAGGCAATAATAAAAACAAGCCTTTTATTTTACCATACACAATATACAGTTAATTTAAATATCTATCGATAAAGTCAGCAGAACGAAGGGGGTGCTTTGGGGTTAACTAGTTACAAATAAATATTACTCATAATTATGATGTCCTCAGGAAATCTAATCTCTCTTCTGACATCGCCAAGAGTATTATCATTTGACTATTTTAATAAGTTTTACAGAAAACAAGTCACACAGTGTCTGCATTCGCAATGAGTATGGTGACAACCACTCTTGGATTCTTCTTTAGCTTTCCGTCAGGCAGAGTAGGGTCATTTTGGCTGGCCCAAACATAAGAAAAAAAATATCAAGTTGTGATTCGGAATATAATGATATAATTATGCTAGTACCAGGCAATTGCTACTCATAGTGTGCAATGGGGAATCAATTTGTTAGATGTCAAAAAATTATTTCTACTTTTCGATTTTTAGTTGACAGTAATTAAAATAAATTGTGTCGGTAAAATAATAATGATAACCTACATACATAAATATACTATTATTTTTTATTTTTAATATGTTTCTTTAGCAAGAGGCACGTTCAAAATATTGATCCGTATGTTTTGAGTATATACCTTATTTTCACACTTGACAAAGCAACATTTGATTCCATACACGTAATATAGTCTTCTTTGTATTGAAATTTTATATCGGAACACGGGACATTTTTTTTTATTTTGTAAGAAAATTACAATGTGTTAAAAATATTTGCCATAGCCTCTACTTTTCGGGAATCAAGCAACGCCAGCATGACAGGGAACATTTCTTATAAATTCCAATGTGTTCATGATATGTTTCATAGAAAAATCATAATAGTAAATTGTTGAACTACAATTGTAAGTATGTACTAGAAGTATAAGTAAATTAAGTACCTGGATGACCGAGAGTTACTCGTTTTTTTTTTTTGGTTTTTTTTTTTAGTGAAATCTGGCCAGACCGGTTTATCGTCGGCGACACCCCCTGCATACTAAATTTCATGAAAATCGTTTGAGCCGTTTTCAAGATTCAGATCATATATATATATATACAAGAATTGCTTGATTATAGGTATTAGATAAGGTAGTTCACGGCAAAACACTGACCAACTCAACAGATGACAAACTCAGAAAGACTCGCATTCATGCGAGCTCGCAGATATTTGCGATGCGTTGCGTAGTTCTAAGATCTATAACTCAGAACACGTAATTTTTTAGCTAGTTTATTACCTTAACTTTACCGATACTGTTTTGTTTTTAACCGACTTCAAAAAAAGGAGGAGGTTATCAATTCGACTGTTTTTTTTTATGTTTGTTACCTCATAACTTTCGACTGGGTGAACCGATCTTGATGATTCTTTTTTTATTTGAAAGCTGGTGCTTTTCGTCCCATTTAAATTTGGTGCAGTTCTTGAAGTCGGTTCTTTTTTTTTAAATTTGAAATTATTGTATTTAGCGATGAAACCACTAATTACAACTCAAGACCGATCGATATGGAAATTCACGATCAACGTCTTTTGTCCTAAGTGTATATGTGTACATGCCTCGTAATATTATCTGCTTATACTGATGTTTCTATAACTCTCAAATCAAAGTCTAAAGGAATTTTTACCTCGTTGTAACTACAGGTAATTACGGTTTGAGAATTTCTATTAGGTAATTCTAAGACATACCAGTCGGAAACTAGAAAGCGTAACTAAGTAGAAACAACTTTGAAAACGGTCTGCATAGAGTTATATGCACGGTAGCTTCTAGGAACTTAGTTTATGTTAGCAACACAACACTCTTGAGATATGTAGTTTCGCGGAAACTGTGTAATTGTTTATTGCATTGTAAGCAGTAAAACCACTTGTTTTCAGAATAGTACTAGCGTTATTTAGGCACCCTAGAACAAAACTAGTCGTCATAATGTATACGGGAAAGTAGGTGCTCCTCGGGGGGGGGGCTCCTCTTAAGCAGTGGACAGCGTAAGGTTTATGATCATGATAGTATACTTAAAAAATACTAGTGGTGGCAGAGCAAAAACTACAACGACACTGAGAGTATAATGCAAGCCATGTAATTAATGTCAATACACACATGCACCCATCTACTCACCAGCACTCACCCACTCAAAAACGAACCCTCACACAGGCCTATACACATACATATATATCCCTACACACACACACACTCATACACACACAACACACGCGTAACGGCGTTGTTTTCTTTTGTTTCTTACTTATATGGAAGATACTTTAGATACTACCCCACCATACAGGAAATCCTGGTGTGGGCCTCATGTAAATTTAGATTTAAGGAAAATAAGGAAACTAGAAATTATTATTATTGTAATATAGTTTGATAAAATAAACCCTCATATTTACAAATGTACCAATCAAATGTACCCGAAATTACTTATTGGAAACACAGCCTTTAAAATAACACACACACACACACACACACACACACACACACACACACACACACACACACACACACACACACACACACACACACACACACACACACACACACATACAAAGTTACTTGCCGCTACAGCTTTACCCTACGTACGTCAATCTAGCTTTACAAGAGAGTTAGCGAAAACCATTCAACGTGAGCTTTCAAACAACAAAGAAAAATTGACACACAGACACGTCAAACCTGTAACAGCCCTCTTTCCTCGGGGGCTTAGAATGTTGCATTCGTAAGTGTAGCCGCGTCCTTAGTGTTACATTCCAACCTGTGTGAATAAATCATTTTCGATCAGATTTGGGACTTTTGACACACTATCTCTATTTTAGTGTTTGATATTTATAGATCACACAACGTATATTAAAATGATCATTGTATGATAAATCATCAATTTTTTTGCCCAAATGTATTTTTTAAGGGAATACTTCTTTAGTGGCGTTGTGCACTATAACAAAATTTATTTTGGGATGGTTAAAAATGTTAAACTCGCGTCAGGATACATGAATCGATCTTAAGACGGCGGCACAGGGTGCTTACGCGAGTGCATGGTGACAGCTGATGGTTCGACTGTCTAATATGACATGACTGGTAAAATGTTTATACTGTACAGTATAGCATTAACCTATATTTTTATAACACAATAAGCATTTTTTTTACTTATACTTGTCGCGCATTTTATTTAAAGCACAAAGAGGTTTATTTCAGGTGAGCTTAAACAACCGTTTGTTTATAGTTTTGAGCTTTCACTTTTCACTTTATCTTTATTTTCTCCATTAAATAATTCAAACATCTACCTGTCGCTGTTATTTATAACGAGCTAAACATTACTACATTAAACGTTTTTAGTGTTTGTGGTTATTACGAAACAGAAAAGTTGATGTTCAAAGACAATTGACAGACGGACGGACGGACAGACAGATAGACAGTGGAATCTTAGTAACAGCTCCATATATTTTTCAAATTAACAATCCAGCAGCTAAAAGTAAAAAACATCTTTTATATACATCATCTACAATACAAAACTGGGATCAAATATATATACACGTAATTTAAAAAAAATCAACAAGAAAAACAGGTTAATCAATCAATGTCTAATCTGAATCCTCCGTACATCCTATCTTAATCCTTAAACTCTTGAAGCAATTCATTCATTCTCTTTCATCCGAGTGATTTTTTTGCTCGCCAAGAATTTAATGAACGCTAGTTTTCAAAAGTTTCGTAATTAAATAATACTGAAAAATTAGTATATGAAGGAAATACCTTAATAGTAAAATACAAGCATGGAGAAAAAAATAACTGCTAATCCCCATCCAATTTTTTTTTGTCAGTAATGTCTAAAACAACTACAAAATTTTCACGCACGTATACAAAGGCCTGTCTTGGTAAAGTCCATGGAAAGTCAATGACAATGTGTTTATCTGGAGAGTGAAAATAATCATTAATTGATTTCGAAATCGTACCCGGGAATTTTTTGAACGGAGTGAGCGTTCGTAAACTCATTCTAGATGAATAAAAAAAGTAAAATCAAAGGAATAAAATCAAATCAATCAAAGTTTACATCTTACAGATCTCTAATTTTCTTTTGTATTCCCTTAGAACTTTTTCTTACCTCTTGAAATTCGGTTTCGACCCCGCAGCAAATACAAACACTTTGAGCATCACTGGTGTAGGTCATTCGTTAGCATTCTGTTTTCATCAGGCGTTTCAGTGTTTTGATAAGCGCTCTACATTTCATTTTAATGTATCCTGTTTCCTTTCTCCTTTTATAATACTCTCCTGATTGTAGTCAACTCTGATTTATAAAAATTATCACTTATTTAACACCAAAAACTAAGCAAGTATTTTTTGGCATATTCGCATTTAATGTGTAAAATTATGCCGCTCTGGACATAATTCTCTAATAATAAATAGTGATTTTAAATTACTCGTATTTTGCGGACTGTTCTTAAGTATTATGGTATACAAAATTCCATTTACATAATCGTGATACTACTTCAGCTCCAATTCCTCTTCTGTAGCACTAGTTTATAGCAAGGGAATTTTGTATGGAAAAGTTTTTTTTTGGCCTGCCAAAATGACTCTTCTGATTAATGGAAATATAAGTAGTGTCTAAAAGTGATAGTTACCATACTCATTGTAAATTTGGACTATACAGTGCGGTGATCAACATTATTATGGCCTGGGGAACTGGGGAAAACGTGCACTGTCAGTGGATTCCAGGTTTCAATTGATTTGATAGGAAGGAAGAGCCGAAATATATTATAAGAAATCTCAATGTTTTGGTGTCAATGAATCTTAAAATTAGAATTTAATTAAAGAACGAACGAAAAGCACTTTATAATTTCTATCTACATCTTATTATTGACGTCCAAACTTTAACTCTGTCATGGTCTTACTTTCCATCCTTATAATCCTTTCCCGCTTAAACAGTATATGTTTCATTTAAAAAAGTTAAGTCTGCTACAGAAGTTATCTAATATTATATTTTATAGAACCCTCTCAGGGACCCTATTATATAAGGGTATAGGTTTAGTTTAAGCCCCAGCATAAAATAGATACTTTGAAATAATAATAATAAATAAAAATATTTGAACACACAAAGTCAACTTGTTCCAAACTAAACAAAGCTTGTATTATGGGTACTAGACAACTGATATAAATATATACGTATTTCCCTTTTTATATGTATTGCGTGTTCTTTCAGTTATGAATTCAGTTTTTTTTTACATAATATAAGACTGTCAGTATTTTTTAAATGAAACTTTTTCTTTTACTGTTCTCAAGTAGGTACATTTATAAACTTAAAATTCTAAGGCAACACTGAAAAAAGACGTCCTTACAAACTTTAACTATAACCTATGATAAATCAAATATTTCTACTTTACAAAACAGTCTAACTAGTAATACTGGTTGGTAATTCTACGAGAGCAAGACACAAACTTACAAGTCAATTTGTTCGCAATTTGTGTAAACACAACTGGGCCAAACTCTCTGGTCAAAGTTATACAATACAAACTATTCTGCCCATTGTTGTGGTGTTCACAGACGGTTACAGATTGGACTTATTACTTTATTTCACTTAATATCTTTGCTACCAGGTTTTGATATTTTTTTTGACGAATTAATACTACTAGAATTATAACTAAATATATCAGACAGTGTAGATTGGAATGTAATAACCCAAAAGAAAAAAAATAACAGGAAAAAGACCTAAACATGTAGTCATTGCAATTTAACTCTCCTTCGATACAAGTATGGCGTGTTCGCATTTTAGTCGGATAATTATAAAATAATTCTAAATCCTTGATGCTATTCCGTATCATACCCTGTTTCTTGCTTCGCGAAACGTATCAACAGGTTTATATATTAACTTTCAGTTTCATTGTACCTTATACATGAGTGAATGAATTTTCAACGCAACGAAACGTAATTCTTAAAAAAAAACAGTACAATTCACAACACAACAGACTCTCATGGTACATATTACGATTGTATATATGTTTATCCCTATATTATGTTCTTAACAATCAGAAAGGGGGTTAAAAACAGGAGACTTTGTGCCGCAATTGATATTAGAGCTTCAATAATCTATGTATAACCAATAGGGTTTAAATAGACAACCAATTTTCTAATAAATCATTTTACATCGACTGTATCCGATTTCTTCTCAGCGAAAAGGAACAGTAACAATATAGTATACTTATTTAAAGATTAGATGATTTTGGAATTATATAAGCGGTTATTATATTTTGTTAATAAATGGAATACATATAAAATCTCGTTGAATAAAGGAAGATATTTAGTTCTTTTTTGTTTTCTATGTATGATATGCACGTTGTTACAAAAAACGTAATTATGTATTTATATCAAATGCCTAGTAATGTAGTAGCAGCTATGGCTAGGCATAGCCATAATACAAGTTTTATGTTGGTTGGAACTAGGTGGCGTTGTCCGAAATATTATTAATATATATTAAATTATTTAATAAAATTGGTTCATTCAAATACCTTGAAACAAGCACAGATAATTTCTCAAATTTACTATAAAGCACTAGTTCGTTATTACTTTTCAGAAATGCTTTTAGTTGTCAATCATATTTGAAAACCTTATTTAATACGATATTTTCTGGCGTTTGAGGTGTTTCCAAGACTTTTGTTTTTGTATTTTACGAAAACTCTTAGTATTTTATAAATTTTTATTTCATTCTGGGTGCCCACTAATTATAGGAATTCCTCTACCTGCTGGTCGATCATTGGTCGAAATGCTAACCAAATTCATTTTCTTTTTACTTTCTACATTCTTATAAACACTTCTCTGTTCGCATAATATTTGTGTCCTTTCTTGCGTTGCGTGTGGTCATGCATGAAGGCGATAGTAACTCGTTTTAAGGGGATTAATTTAACAGCTTTCCAGTACTGTATTTCAGTCCAAAGTGAATGGGATTTTGACATCAGGCACCCCACGCCTTCTTACATTCAAATAATTTATTTGATTTACCACTCTATTCTTAATTTAAATTATTTAAAGAATTTGTTCTTATTTTTTAGTTTGGTTTATTTATAAAAACAAGTTTTTTAGTTTTTTATATATATTTTTTTTGTTTTTTTTTTTTTCTCTATAATCCTTCATAAGTCCTCTAAGTTTAAATGACCGTTTGAACCGTTTGAAGTGGGTCAAAATCAAGTCCAAAGAAGTCGGTTACAAACAAACATACAGGTGAAGCTAATAAAAAGCGTGTAAAAATATGTGGAGAGCTTTAATCGTTGCAGAGGTCTTCAAACTGAGGTAAAGTTTTTCGGATACCCAATTAAATTATATCTATTAAATGTATTCACTCTTTCAAATTAGTCTCTATCTATGTTTGTTGTGTTGGCCTTGTTTATTTCTCTAGATTTCTTGAATAAGACATTTCTAAAGTTTGTCTTCATGTTCGAACTTATTGATTCCTCTAACTAATTCAAAACTTTAATATCACCGATCTTTGATAATAATAATTAACGAGATTGCGTCAACTTACAATTAAGATCCCATATCATGGTTGTAGATGACAGTTCTGACAGGTTCTGATATAATAAATACACGTACTTGAACTTAGTTGGCGAACTATTAAATGAAAAGATAGTAGCCACGCTGATTTCAGAACGAACAGGCCAGCTCGACCACAGCGGTACTACCATCGCACAGAAGCTAAATTAAAATGACAGCATTCGTGCAGTCATGTTTCGTTGGTGAGTGTAAGACCGGAGCATCATTAGGCCGCCATGGTGTGGGTCGCCATGCAGCATTGTTGCATTGTCTGCATTCGCAATGAGTAAGGTGGCCACCGCTTTTGGATTCTGCTTATGCTTTTCATCAGGCAGAGTAGAGTCATTTTGGTAGGCCCAAACATTAGAAAAAATATCAAGTTATGATTCAATATATAATGATATATGGTAGTCCCAGGCAATTACTACTCATATTGTACAATGGGGAATCAGTTTTTTAGATGTCAAAAACTATTTCTACTATTGGATTTTTAGTTGCCAGTAATTAAAAAAACCCATTCCGTTCCATTTGTAACTTAAAATGTTACTGCACTGGTTTAGAACCAAGTTCGTTATTATTTACTCTCCATTTAAGTAGTTCTGGTATGCCAAAAAAGTTTGTTGTTTATCCATTTACTTAGAATTTGAGCTTATTTATGAAATTTTAATGCTTTATGAGAATAATTACAGATTCAATTTTCATTATTAATTGTTTCATTTTCTTGAAATAATATTTATGGGATTCAAGTTATGTATCCTTAGAGTATTATTGTTGCCACTCTGAAACAACATTTAGAATAAAAACTTATGCAAGAAAAAAAAGAATAAAGCAACACGATTCATCTGTGAGCATTAGTTTATTAACATTTGAATAAAATTTTATATTGTAAATAGACAGGTTCCTGAGAGTAACGGGTTCAAACAAACAAACAAACTCTTCAGCTTTATATATTAGTATAGATTTCATTTTAAGCGACATTGGTCTAGCCATTGCCTCGTTGGTCTAACGGTTAGCAAAAGCGACTGCAAATTCAGGAGGTCTCAGATTCGAATCCCGGATCGGGCTAAGTCTTATTGGGTTTTTTTTACAATAAATTCTTAATAACAGGCCGGAATATAGAAGTTAGGCGGTGCTTTTCGTCCGTGACTCGGAGAGCACGTTAAGCAGTCGGTCCCGGTTGTCATGAACATCTATAGCAATCGTTATCAGGAAGTCAGTGCCCTCAAATATACTAAAAACTAACCCAACCCTCAAATTCAGTTCACCCTCAGGGTTGCCGAGGTTCGATGCCAGTCGTTTCATGGAAAAAATTATATTCAGGTAAACCGGTTGAACTAGTAGCCGATTCCAAATAATCTTGGAAATAATTAAGGCTAAGACAGTTAATGTTTTTAAGCCTCATTCAAATTAACAAATATTTTTACGGGAATTAACGCGATCACTTATTAAAAGGTATCACATACCTCTGATTTGCCTGACGTTTCGACCAGGTTGCACTGGCCGTGGTCACAGGCTGACTGAAAAAAAAAAAAAAAATCATTCAAATTCTTCTATGTGAAGGCAAAAAAAGCAAAAGTCTACACAATCTTTTATATAACTTTGTGAAATTTAAATCTATTGTGGGTAAAAATGTATTTCAATTTAATGAAGAGTAAAATATATTCATAGCACAGATAGCGAAATGCGATGTTAAAATACCAAGAAATGTTGTATTTAAATTTCAAAACAAACTTTGCGAGTCGTCAAGATGCTAACTTTCAAAGAATATTAAATATTTATAAAACTAGAAGTACAATCTGTTTTAAAGTATTTGCAACGGCTTAAATATACTTTATACTTTGTTCATAAGAAAATCAGTCTCTTGTGTTTTAGAGTAAATATTTTAATTTTTTAATGCTTGTGTGTGTATAAGATTATACATTCGTATTTATATGAGCACATGATGATACCATAAAGCTTTATAGTGAGTTAAGTACACTAAATACTCAAGGTTTTTGGGATATAGCCGAAATTTAAGTTATGATTTTTTTACATTGACTGTATAGATACATAGACTTCTGGTTGCTATGTGATGTAAACAGAACTTGGTTCTTATTCTTCTTATTCTTCTTTGATGAAATGGCAACCAGCCGGATCTCTCGGATCAGCTATTTCTGCCAATGTCAAGTGTTTATAGTCTTCAAATCATAAGTCTTCAAGTCATTTAGTCGTCGTGATTAAATTAATGATATAAAATATAAAAAATGTGGATGAGATGAAATGGGGACCGTCTTCCGAAAAAACAAAAAACGATCTCCCAGAACTTGGTTGTTTCTTTTGGTAAGTTAACGTGACGTGAAAAGAAAATAGCGCAGACAAAACAAATAAAAAAAAAGTACACCAAGAAGGTTCCCAGTCTTAAGTTTTTAACAAATTAAAATGGTTGATAAATTTGGCACCATGGAGGTAGAGGTTAATAGGTTTATTGACGTTTTGAATTCACAAACTTAGTGCACACGATGTTTTAAATTCAATTTACTTCATTAAATCCTCTAGCGGATAAAATCGGCTTTTGCGCTCAGATATAAGAATAGAAGGCTAAAAATATCTTTCCGAGATGGGGGAATGAAAAGGTATAAGATATCTACAAGTGGAGATATAGAAATCCTTTCACTGATGATGGAACGCTACCAGTAGTTCTAATAAATAATAAACTATTCAGACTTTATTTACGTTTAGATGATGCTGGAATAAGAAAATAATACTAACATACCGGAGGCCAATAACCCAAACCACCTCCCCCCATCTCCCCTCCCTATCCCCCAAAGGCCGGCAAAGCACTTGTGACGCCTCTGGTGTTTGCAGTGTCCATGAGCGGCGTTAATCGCTTACCATCAGGCGATACGTCTGCTCGTTTGTCCGCCTATACGATAAAAAAAAAACTTAAGACATTCAACTGTTATTATTGTTATTGATGCACAATACAGTTTATTCTATTCTAAGTTTTCTGATACTATTTGTAACAATCATTACCCTAATACAAAATTAGATTTTGTTTCATTGAATTGGTTCATGTCATACAATAGCAGAAGAGGGTTATTTTTGAAAAAAAAAAAAAAAACTTTTAACGTTCATAAATAATTTATCATTTAAAAAGCCTGATAGTTTTCTTTGGAATATTAGACTTTTGAAAAAAAATTTTGCCAGATCTTTCAAAGAAGGGGATCAAATAAACTGCTCGAATCGGACCGGTGCCCACAAGTTGATAAACTAAATTCTTTATTTAATTTTTATTGTAGTACAATGGACACCACGCCAGAAAAAGCAGATTAAATTATGGTTAGATATTTTTTTAAATGAATCGGTATATACTATATAACTGATTTTTATTACTAGGATGTCATTTTATAGTAAAAAGTAATAAGAAAATATTTCCAAATAATCAACCTTTTTTTATGCTACTGATCGGTTTGAATCGGTTTGACTGCACACCAGTGTAGTTGATCTAATTCTTATCTAATTTTTAACAGACTTCAAAAAAGGAGGTGGTTTTCAATTCTACCTTATATTTTTTTATGTGTATTCGCGGATAACTACGTCGTTTATGAAACGAATTTGATGATTCTTTCTTTAATGGAAAGGAGATATCCGTGGTGGTACCAGGATGTGATGATGGCATCCGAGAGAAATCGATCGGTTTGGTCGTTCTTGAAGTCAGTATTTTATTTTGTTAAAATTTTATTTGTATCAGTTCTAATGCATACATGCAATCGAGATGATTTAGGACACAATTTACATACTATATACTATTCCAAATAAAATTAATGGGGCATAACTCCATAACAATCCAGAAAGTCTTGTAATTCATGTACTCATTACGCGACAGTTTTACTGTTGTGAGTACCTACCTACTATTTATTTGTCAAATAGACGTTAACGATTACTTACCATCACATCAACTGCTTTTAATAGTCCTCTGCTACATGTAAATATAATAAACCTCTATTTTTTTACTTTATTTAATTAGTAAATGGATGACCTAGCTTTGCTCAGTATTTTTGTTAGTAATTTTTATAAAAATAAATCCTAACTAGATCCATTATTCGGCCACGAAACCTCCTGCATAATATATATATATACAAGAAATGCTTGTTTATAGGTATAAGATAGATAGATAAATAATATTATGTGACTGCTTGTAACAGATTGTCAAGTATAGTATGAAAATTATTATTCCTCCAGGGTAACATAAATCTAACCGAACCAAACATTAACGAAACCACGAAAATGTTTTGGACCTTAAACAAAATGAAATCTACGCGGTACTCTCAGTATAATTATCGTTGGAGGAAATAATGAGGTAAGGCGTGACCTTTTAAAATGTAAAGCATTCATTAGAATTCAAAATGAAAGGTTTCTTACAAAGTTGAAATAAATGGATTTTAATATTTATTTGTAACATAAATATTTAGGGTTGTATTACAAATACTATATTTTATATGTTTTTAAACATTAGTAGTGATTGGGTATTTAACTCTATGATTTTTAACTGTAGCTTCAATTTAACGTTCAGAAATGTCACTTAGTGTCTTAATTGAATAAATGAATTGTCACAGTTACTGCGAAATTTTGTTACTTAGATATCCATATCGATTAGTAAGTCAGAATACAGAACAAGATATTAATTCATATCTTCTTCTTCTTATTTTGAGAAGATGGAAACCAGGTGGATCAGCTGTTTCTGCATATGTCAAGTATTTAATGTCTTCAAACCTTAAGTATTCGAGTCTTCTTCGTGTTGAAATTAATGATTAACAATTTTAAAAAAGTGGATGAGATTAAATGGGGCCGTCTTCGAAAAATAAAATAAATAATATTGTATAATGCGTGTATTGCGGCAGACACATGCAAGGGGATAAAAACTACAGACAATCATGAGCACAGATAGTACATAGTATAGATATACCAATAAGGTTAACCCTCCCTAATTGGCTAATACTTTGTCTAAGATTAGCCAATGACACTCGAAAATTTAGGCGTTAACGATTGCAGAAAGAAAAAAAACGCTTGCAATTTGGCAAGGGACAACAGACAACAGAGTATGTACATACTCTTTGTCTACCTTAGTTCATAGAAACAAATTGAAGTATATTTCTGCTCACATATTAATAGTAATAATCATAATAAATAATAAAGCCTCTTTTTTCATGTTATTCACATGATACATGTTTAAGTAATTTTTATCATTTTTTAGGTAAGTGTAAAAGAATAAACAGTATACATTTCAAGTTACTTAGGGTTACTTTTGTCAAATTAACGTGATCCAGAGATGATAAGTAGTCTCTATCTAAATATTTCTGCATCTTTCTTCTCCATATTTAAGAGTGTCGCTTGCTCTCATAGGCCAATAAAACTTTGTAGGATTTTTAAAGAACTTTTATAAGAAAACCAGTATCTGCTGACATATTATAAGATAAATATATGAAAATCACAAAATAAACTGTTTCAAATTTTAATATAAAAAGTACTGGTATCTTATGTTAGATGTCTAGCTTCAATTAAGTTACTGGATACAATTTTATTAAAAAAAAAATGTCTGCTCCATCTTGTTTTACCTGAATAAACAAAGACGTATGATCATCTATAGAGATACATTATAATTTTTTTCTAGTAGTAAATCTCAGAATTTTCTATAGTCAATTTATTTTTTATTATGTTTGTCCCTGCCAAAATGACTCTACTCTGCCTGGTGGAAAGCATAAGCAGAATCCAAGAGTGGTGGTCACCAAACTGCGAATGCAGACAATCCAACAATGCAGGATGGTGACCCACACCATGGCGGGCTAGTGATACTTCTGCATCATTGGGCCTTCGGTCTCGCACTCACCAACGAAACACGACATCATGATCGCTGTCATTTTACGTTGATTTTCTGTGCGAGGGTAGTACCGTACCGGTCGAGCCGGCCTGTTCGTGCTGAAATCAGCGTGGCTCTACTACCTTGAATATGTAGTCCTCGTAGTACTCACATATATCTAACGTATTTGTAGGTACTACCATGTAATGTAATCACAGCGTATTCAAAGGTAAATTCAATTTGAAATAGTTTACAAGAAAAAAATACGGTATACTATTACAAATCTTATCTCACCTTATTTATCAAAATAGGTTGAGTAGTTGCAGCGCTACGGTGGAAGATACAAACATATATAGTCTGCCAAGAACATTATCCCTCTGTTTAGTTTCGCCTTTACTTACAGGGGCTCAGCTAGTCCAAACTAAAAATAACTGAGGTTACTTCTTATATCATCAGCTACCTGCCAGTGAAAGTCCCGTCAAAATCGGTACAGCCGTTCCAGAGATCACCCGAAACAAACAGACAGACAAAATTTTTTTTATATACATTTTTGATATATGTACCGTGTAAACATACATATGCATTTAGTAAAAAGCGGTTATTTTAATGTTAAAAACAGACACTCCAATTTTATTTTTTGTATAGACTAGCTTCACAATGCGGTGTTACCCACGGTTTTTCTTGTACCTTTACAACACAGCGTAACACTGCAGAGTGCAACTAGTATGAATGTACTAATATTTCTTCGCGAAATATCAACAAAATGTAAACGTACTCTTGTATTATAGTATAGTTTAAAATGAGTAGAAAAATCTTAATAGTGTAATTTTCCAAAAATGTAATTAATATGGCTACAGTAATTCTAGAATGTTCAATTTGCGTATTAATAAAGTATTAATTAACTTCAAAGTTCGTTAATGTACAATAACATTTCTTATTTCTAAAACAAAGTTCTTAATTGAATAATTTAGCAGCATTTCACTTAAACTTATAATTGCTGCCAATCAACGGTATGTCAGTCGAGATTTAAAGTTAGTATTAACTAGATGAACCCCGCGGTGTTACTCGCGGTTAATGTTGTACCGCGAGTAACGCCGCGGGACAAAGTTAGTCTAAAAAAAGTAGCCTAAGTTACTCCCCGGATCATCAGCTACCTGCCAGTGAAAGTCCCGTCTAAATCCGTCCAGCCGTTCCAGAGATTACCCGGAACAAACAGACAGACAGACAGACAATTTTTTTAACTACATTTTTGGTATATGTATCGTGTATACATACATATGCATTAAGTAAAGAGCGGTTATTTTAATATTACAAACAGACACTCTAATTTTATTTATTTGTATAGATGTATAAATACCATTAAATTGAGAAAACTTAATAAGAATCCCTTTCACCTCTTCTTGTGAACGTTCGAACTAGTGGTGACATTTACTGTCAGTTTAGATCATAGTTCTTCTTTTTAACCCCTGACGCAAAAAGAGAGGTGTTATAAGTTTGACGTCGATGTCTGTCTGTCTCTGTGTGTGTTTGTCTGTGGAATTGTAGCTCTCAAAGGGGTAGACCGATTTTGATGCGGTTTTGTTCGTTTGAAAGCCAGTTTCTTGCTGGCTTTCAAACGAACAAATGTCCAGTAGTGTAAGAGTATCAACTCTTAAGATGTAAGGCATTTTTGGCGTAGGACAACTCAATTAAGTACTTCACGCGTGACAGTAGTTAACTTTAATGTAATTGTTTAAAATTCTAAATTAGGTACTATTATTATTATGGGGTAGAGTTAACACTTTATCAGGAAATAATTATGTTTAGCATAAAAGTATATTTAGTATATTATTATAGTCTACCCACAAAAGGAATCAATTAATTTTCATTGCGCGTATTTATTAAAATTGTAAATTAAAACTTTTCACTGGAATATATCTTATAACTATTTCTTAACAAAAAGTGTAGTGGATAGAAAATAACGTGCTACGTATACATTAAAAGTTATTGTAAATTGATAATTATATTTATAGAAAAAAATTCATATACACATCTGATAACAAGCTTACCGTACATTTCGGTTTTACCTATTACATTACTACATCAGTAAAGTAAATAAATTAATTTCTGAATGGTTGCCATATTTAGTTTATATCATTTGTGTTTTTTTAAAACAAATCATAAGTTTGAGTATAATATGAGTGATGTATTAGTAGTAAACTTAGCAATCAATCAAATCAGCGTTAGCTGCTAAGTGTTGAATAAAACTTACTAACTCATGCAACTTTATCTTCGTCTCTTTGCAACCATTCTCAATATTCGGGGTTCCTATTGGTCTAAGCGTGATGTTAACTGTCCTATCCGCAAACCAGCAAAACACACATTTAAACAAAACGTGATATCTGTTAGATTGTTGCTGAGTTTATCGTGAGCAACAACGTGACACTAGAAATATATATAACTAGATGTTGCCCGCGGCTCCTCCCGCATATACACGCATGTCAGTTATCGCGGCAAATAGTAGCCTATGTAGTATTCTTAGTTATAAGCTATATAACTGTAGAGTTTCATCCAAATCTGTCCAGTAGATTTGCGTGAAAAAGTAACAAACATACACACTCACAAACTTTGGCCTTTATATATTAGTGTGAAGTGTGATAGGTTATTATTTATATATAGAATTAATACCTAGTATAACGTAAACTCAAACTAAAATGTTTTATTTCAAAGACTGAAAGACCAAGGTCACAGAGAAAATTAACATAAAACCAGAAATGCTTTGAAACTGGAACTTCTTAATTTTAAAATGCAATAGGAAAAGATTTCTCAATATTAAGCAAGTAATTGAATGCACGAAAAATCTTTTTTATAGTAAGAGAAGACTTAATAGCTTATACCGGATTTTTTATTAAGAAATTTTAATGAAACTTCAATGTACTAAGATTCTACAAAGTAGTACCCGTAGCTATGTTCACAAATACTATTTTAATTTTCATTCCTTTCTACATAAAAGAAGAATATTTACTTATTTATATATTCATGACTCCAAGTGGTCAAAACATAGAACAGCTTAGAATAATAAAAGACTGTTAAAGTTCTTTTCATATTTAATGCTTAAACATTTATAAAAATATCATACAGTGTCACCAAACAGTTTTTCACTTGCGAAATATGTTCTCAATAAATTATGTCTTTAAGTACTGACAGATGAAAGATGAAAACATTTATTTAAACTTTTTGTTCAAACAAAAACAAAAAGCTTTTTGAAAAATTAGTTTAATGGTTTTCAGTCAGCACTTTGCATTTATTTATAAAGCGGGAGTGTTAAACAATATATTTCTAGATTTCTGAAATGTCACAAATATTTTTATTTATTTCCGAGATCGGTAAATTACATACATGCATACATAGATTCACGCCTATTTCCAAGAGGGGCAGACAGAGTCGATCGATTTCTACTTACTATGGTCCTGACACACCTTTTTTGTTTCATTCACAATCATCAAACGTCGCATGCATGTTCGTTGGTACTTGATGCTTTTTACATTACCCTTTTCAGAATATCACGGACGACCTTTTTTGATACTTCCAAGTACATTCACTCTATAAATTTCTTTCATGAGTCTTCTATCAATCATCCTCTCTAAGTTACCAAACCATTGAAGCATGCCCTTTTCAATCATTGTCAATACATCTTCTTTTAATCCGCAACGTTCTCTTATCACTGCATTTCTGACTTTCTTTTTCTTAATTTTTATACCACACATACTGTTCTGGAGCGCATTTCTACAGCATTGATTTTACTTTCATACCTCTTCTGCCATACTTAAGATTTGCTACCATACATAAGGGTTGGAAACAGCACACCATCGTACACAGCTAAACATGCCCTTTTCGACACGCTTTTGTTGTCAACAAAGAAGTACAGAGCACCATTTACCTTATTTCCCGCTTTCACTCTCCTTTCTATATCATTTTCATTTACTCTATTCCTTGTGAACATACAACCTATACATACAAACTTCCTCACTCATCTTCGCGATATTCAAATCAGTCATAATATTTTTCCTTTCAAAAATCACTACTTTGGATAACATAACATTCACTTTCATACCATCGATTATTTCATAGCAGTATTTTAAGTATAAACTACTAGGTACTATGTTGTAAGGCTCATAAAAGTCCCAAGACTACAGTACCTAGTGGTTAAATGGCCTCACATTTTAATTAAGCCACTCCATTCATTTTCATGAGGCCACAACACGATATAACAATAGCTTGTTCAGAACTTTTTTAATATTGTATAGCTATAAATCAGGAGTTGCGATTGAAGATGTAAAATTTGGTTATACAAGCACTTCAGTATAATATATAAATGAAAAATATATTATTTTTTTGTCTTATGTTTTTTCTTATTTTATACGGGAAAAAAGAGTAGACGGGTCTTCTAATGACTGCGGACTGCCTGACTAAGTCCGGTAACTTCACTCTCTCGTTAAAAAGCGATAAAAGAATTCCGTGATATCAGTTCGACCGAACTGGCTGTTTTGATCTCATTTTGCATGGATTTACTTCTGAAAGTAATGGAAATACTCTGGTTCTTGAGGAATGATACATGCTACTCTATTCCGCGATAGTTGACACATACAATAAATACGTGTGCTTTGATACTTTGGAAATTTGAGACGTTTGACCACGGTCTGACAGATCTGAGATCTTTAGACGCGTAAGTACATATTTGTTCATAAAAATGTTTCATTAAATTCTTATAGATATATTACAGTAGGTACTTCGAATCTAAT
The DNA here is from genome assembly GCA_905220595.1 of Spilosoma lubricipeda. Classification (NCBI taxonomy): domain Eukaryota; kingdom Metazoa; phylum Arthropoda; class Insecta; order Lepidoptera; family Erebidae; genus Spilosoma; species Spilosoma lubricipeda. Next base: position 6,462,511 of record HG992285.1, on the reverse strand, counting down.
GTAAAAAGTTTTTATTGCAACTCAATTATATGAAGCTAAAGTAATTTTTTTAGTCACTTTGTAATGTCATTGAAATTGTTATTTAAGTCGTTGCAGAATACTACTTTGAAAAGTACGAATGTATGTAAAGTTTAAGTGTAATTTTATACAAAATTAGGAATCTTTTAGATACTTAAGGTTTTTTTTATATGTGATGTTGCATAAGTTTTAATTTCATTCTTATTTCGTATTTATTCTCATAACAAAAACGAATTGTTTGTTAAAATTACATCTAAGCCAATACTCTATTCAAAGATTATAGAGATGACATGTGACTATTTGTTAGTGACTTTTGAAAAACAAAAACTGTTCTTTGATTACTAAACATAATCATATTATCAACATTTTCATAATCAATAGATAGGTAGTGGGACAGTTTTTTCTTAAAACAACTCCCGCATGATGAATATACATCCTGTGTTGCGGGGAGCTTTACTAATATACATAAAACGGACACAAAGAACATCCACACTCAGAACAACAATTTGTGAATCACACAAAGTGTGGTCTTTTTTGGAATTTGAGCCCACAATACTTAGCGCAATAGAAAGCGGCTTTGCGACCGCTGAAACCACTCTGCAATGACTGCAACTATGCAGTTATCACTACATTTCTTAATTAAGTTGAAACTAAAAATCTACTATTCATATTGATATTAAATAATCCTTAACAAGGGAAAATCTTGAGCATTTTCCAACGGTCGGAAAACATTCAAATTTCTTTCTGGTACTTACGGCTCTTTTGGTACATGAACCTCGTTACTACTAAAATATTAAATTCTTTTTTTTTATGGCATAGGTGAGCAAACGAGCAGACGTATCGCCTGATGGTAAGCGATTGCCGCCGCCTATGGACACCTGTAAACACCAGAGGCGTCACAAGTGCGTTGCCGGCCTTTGAGGGATGGGAAGGGGAGATAGGGGGAGGGGGTTTTGGGTTGTGGGCCTCCGGTATCCTCACTCACTCGGTGAAACACAGCGCAAGCACTATTTCACACCGGATTTATTTCATTTGAAGTGAAGGTTGATGAGAGTTCAGTTAATATGAATTCTAACATGTTATGTCAATTTAGACGTTACGTGTAAATTTTTCTATTTTGTTATATTAATGGGTTGGTAAAGAGTTTGTTTTAAGTTTTCCTTCTCTTTGCGGTGATGTTGTTCTGTGTAGTTTGCTCTTTTAGTCATCTATTACGAAACCTATGGGATGAATATGTGTGGTGACGGTCCGGATTATTTCTGTCACGTCATCTATATACTAAAATATAAAGCTGAAGAGTTTGTTTGTTTGTTTGAACACGCTGATCTCAGGAACTATTGGTCCGATTTGAAAAATTATTTCAGTGTTAGATAGCCCATTTATCGAGGAAGGCTATAGGCTATATATCATCATGCTAAGACCAATAGGAAAGGAGCACCAATGAAAAATGTTTCAAAAACGGGGGAAAATTATCACGCGATGAGCAATAGAAGACGTAAACGAGGTTGCGTGGGTCTGCTAGTAATAAATAAAATGAGTATTTTTTTTATGTTTTGCCTCGCCAAAATGACTCTACTCTGCCTGATGGAAAGCATAAGCAGAATCCAAAAGTGGCGGTCACCATACTGCGAATGCAGACAATGCAACAATGCAGCATGGTGACCCACACCGCGGTGATGTTTCTGCGTCATTGGGCCTCCGGTCTCGCACTCACCAACGAAACTGCCTCGGTGGCGCAGTGATAGCGTACGCGACTGCTGTTCTTGAGGTCTCGGGTTCGATTCCCGGGTCGGATCAAATGTTTGTATGATCTGCAAATATTTGTTTCGGAGTTTGGGTGTTTTCTATGTATAATATGTATGTATTTACAAAAAAAAAGTATATAAGTATTTATATCAGTTGTCTAGTACACATAATACAAGCTCTGCTTAGTTTGGGACTAGATGGCGTTGTGTGTTAGATGTCCGAAATATTTATTATTATGATCGCTGTCGTTTTACGTTGAATTTCTGTGCGAGTGTTTCTACTACCTTAAAAAAAAAAAAAAAAAAATGTAAATTGTGTTGATAAGTATAAATATGCGAAACAGTAATGGCGTGTCGCCAGTAAAAGACAATCGTAGGAAAAGTGACGGGGTTCACACACGCTACGAGTAAAAGAGAACCATATGTAAGACAGAGAGAGACATATTGGTGGTGATTTCTTGGTGTCATCACTAAACTAAAATATATAAACTTGACATTGCGCACTAAACTTAGACGTCGTCTAAATACATGACGACTAAATTACTAACGTAATTAATTCTTGTAATTATTACTATTTATTTAGAGTTCAGTCTAGTTTTCTTTACTAATAGACAAGCGTGTGCCTCTGATCAAATTGTAGTCGGTATTAAACTAAACATAGTGAAAGCTGAGATGTGAGATATTGAAAAATAGACTGTAAACAGTACAACTTATAATTTAATATTAATAATTTACCCTACCGTAAATTCTTTATATTAAATTATAAGTTTTCTTGCGAGTAGTTTAGCTCGAACTGACCAAGTTTTAAAATGTTCAGTATGTGCTTGCTAATTTTCATTGCAGTGTGTTGCATCTCTCCATTTGAATCCGTGACAGGATTGCTTGAATTTTTAAACGTCGTACTGCGTTTTCAACGGAGAGACGAATTACCTTTTTAAGTTCTCGAAATCTTTAGCTTTGCAGTATACATAATAAATGTATGTTTAGTCTATTTAGTGTATGTTATTCTGAGAAGATGTGCCGTTTAATTTTTTCCGACGTCTTCAAGAAATATTGTTATATTTTAGCCATTATACTCAAAAATTATAACAATAATTATATACGTAAACCTTTCTAAAGAATCATTCTATCTATTGTTAAAAACGTATATAAATCCATGCTGTAGCTTTTGAGTATATCGCGAACAGACAGACTGACGCAGTGGAGGACTTTGTTTCATAATATTTAGTGATATGAATTATGTTGTCATATGTAGTATTACGATAATAATGTGTCATTTTCAAATGATTTTTATTTACTGGCATTTGTGATCTTTTGGTTTTAAATTTTTTGGGAATGCTTTTACCATAACCTGTGAAAAGATGTAAAGGTCTTTAGTAATTCTACTTTAGTTCAGTTTATAATCGGTACATATTGAAAAAAAAAATAATAAGCGTTAACTACATAGGTACATTCAATTCCTCGGTTCGTTAAATTTTCTTAACTCCATATAGTGTATCGCGGCAAAAAGTAGCCTATGTATTATTCTGATAAATAAGCTATATTACTGTAAAGTTTCATCCAAATCCTTTCAGTAGTTTTTGCATGAAAGGTTAAACAAACATCCATCTATCCATACTTTCGCGCTAATAATATTAGTGTTTCATTTCCCGTATTACAGTGCATACAATGCAATCCCGTATTACATTACATACAATGACAATACCGGAGATGGAAGCGTTATGTTGTTATCATTCAGGCGCTTGTTTCTGCAATCAATAATTAAATTGTAATAAGGTAAAAAATCCACGCCTATTATCGCCTTGGTAACATCGGCAACAATAAATCGCCAAGCGAAGTCACCGCGCAACCTCAAGACTAGAACTTAGACAATCATCGGCCGCCATCAGGCCTTATACGTTTCTCGCCGGTTGGTAGTCGCATGGCTTAACACATTTCCTTGCTCGATCGCCGATGTTCTGATGATACCAGTCATGCGGGTGTAGCCTGTATGCGGCATGCGGCGTTCAAGCTGCGGCGGCTGCGATTACGGGTTTTCGATCTACCGCGTTCCCGTGACAAGCTGTCGATTTTTTCTGTTAACTACACGACTTGTTTTGTTAACTTGACTTTACTTGGCTTGCGATGGCTAAAGTTGACGACGTCGTTTATTCGGTCAGCTGGGTCAGCCAGGTCCTGCATTGGGCTTTCCTGGCTCCAGATGGTGCGCAGGAACTCCCCGGGAACCCCTGGCCCGGCCAGGTTCAGTAGGTGCCGGTAGAACTGCGATGGCTTTCTATCCCCTAGATTTTATAATTGTTGACTTTCTTTTCATGCGACGCTGAAAGCCGTTTTGTGATTCACTCTTAAGTTTTTCGTACTTATTTGGTCGGAGGTAGGTTATTTATATGTCCTCAAATTTGCACGCATACTGAGGATCCAGGTTTTCTATGACGTTATAAAATTTTGTCTTGTCGGTCTTAATGCTCGACAAGGCTAACTGCGCCTCCATCTGCGAAAAACACAGGGCTGGCTTTTCTCTTTTGGCTAAAAGAGGAATTCTTACGCCCACGCGAAATGACTCCTGGGGTTGGTTGCTAGCTTCACGCTGTAGGCTTGCCTCTCCAGATCTTTCGTCCGTCATTTTTACCGTGTTAATATTTGGGGTCACCACTGCAGGGGATAAGTGTGTCATGTCCCACCAACATAAAAAGGTAGGATCCTCCGACCAGGCCAGGTGATCATGCCTGGCGGGCCACTGCCCAACGTTATGTGTTAATCAGCGCGAGAACTTCTATTGCGCGATTCAGGATTGGTAGTTACTCTGTGCAGTGCGATACTTCGTAATTCAGTGTCCACAACAGACTAGATTTTTTATAAGTATTATTTAAACTAAATAAATGAGGTATGGAAAGAATCCAACTCGTTTACAAAAGTAAAGTGGTTACAAGGAATTCCTTCAAAGATGAGTTCGCCAAAATGTTTACCTTTCACTGTAATTAATAAGCTGTATAATTTATTTTTTACAAGAAAACGTTCAAGTTACAACATAAAATAGACCTAACCGGCACTTTCGCTAACTTAAACATTCGATTAATTAAAATTCAAGTAACAACTCTGTGCGTTTTCTGTTACGTAAAAGTTTTGTATACATTTCATAAGTTCTTTAATTATATTTTTGATAACTTTGTACCAACGTAGACGATAAATTAAATAGACAGTGGTGGTTATAGATTATTATTAATTTTCTTATTATATTTTTATCAAATAACTCTGCCTGATTGTATGGAATTCAACAAAGAGGTCATGTTCTTAGAAAAAAAATAGTATAATATCCACGTCGTGTTTCGTTGGCGAATATGAGACCGGAGGCCCAATAATGCAGAAACATCACTAGGCCGCCATAGTGTGGGTCACCATGCTGCATTGTTGCATTGTGTGTACGAGCAAGGTGTATGGCGACCACCACTGTTGGACTCTGCTTATGCTTTCCATCAGGCAGTGTAATTTTACCAGGCCGTACATAAAAAAAAAACCATCGAGATTTTCAAAATGGCTAATAACATAAAAAATTGCCCATATTCAACGAACATATTTTAGGTATGTAATTTAAACTATGTCAAGCAACACATATCGTAGGATGATGTTACTGACAACCTTTGAAAGAAAAAATCATTCATTTCTGTGTTTGTATTCCTTAATTGCAAGAGATTTATGGAGGTCACAAATCAATCTCTTGCAGTTCAGAATATTGATTTCACACACAAGTGAAAACTTATAATTTACCTTTATCAAAAATGTTGCAATAAATGACATATAAAAAAGTTACCTGATGTTAATTGGTCGCGAGTATATACGAGTGTTTAACTTGAGTATTCCCGTCTAGAAATTGAGTCATATCTTATTAACATTAACTTAATCAGTTTTTCAGATGCCATTTATGAGATTGACATTTACTCCTCTTATCAAATCGAAATGAAATGCGTTGTCTCCTAGAATTTGATACGAATATTAATGTTAAAATGAATGAAACTTCGTGCCTAGTATAAGAGTACCATAGTTTATACTTTTAGAAATAATTTCAGTTTAAAGAAAAGTAATAAAATGCTTTTGAAAAACTTGATTCGATTTACATAACGTATAATTTTAACCACATTATTCCTAATACATCATTATCATCCCGAAAAAGCAGCTGCTTTTAGTATTCAATTGCCGCCGACCCTCTTACTCAAGTCATCCCACCTAATACATACAAGATAAAACCTAAGAAAAAAAATCGTATATATATGTCTCACTTAATCTTACTAAGTAACTTGTACTAACTGTCCTAATTTACATGAAAACTTTCAAACAAGATTGGTACATTTGTAAATTCCACGTCATCAGTACATTGCCGTCTATTATCCAGATGACTGAGCTTGCTAAGAATAATGTCACAAGTTACGAACGCTAGGCATCCCATTAAAAGTTCTCGCCGACTCTACACTACAGAAAGTGCAAACTTAATTATGTCAAGTTAAATTTACTAGACACCGCTAATTTCCTTTAAAATTTTCTTTACTTAATTTAAGTGCTTTAGTAATTTAATTACGTTTTGTCAAGGTCGGTGTCAGTTAATGCCTATGTACGTAATTAAAAGCTAAGAAAAGGCAGTCCATTTACTCTGCTTTTCTACTCTGTTGAATCTTAATACAAAGTAAACACGACACTTTCATTTTAGAAACTTGGGAAATAAAATAATGATTTTTTTCCGTGACCTGCAAATAGCAGTTTAATAATTAATTGTAGATTAAATGTTTTTAATTTCACTCAGAGCCCTAAAACATCAAATTGAAATTAATTTAATTTTGCTGTGTAAGGAGCAATTTAGCAATAACATGTAGCTGACCAACTTATTTTTATTCTCAAATCATATAATTTTAGTTCATCAGTGCATTTCATTTTAAAAGTTCCAATAGCTTTAAAAAGAATACAATGAACCACGCTCGGTCTAAAACCATTGTTCAGATCGTAAATTTTACTTATAAAGAAATAAGGTGCAAATTACTTTGTCAACCTTCATATTTTGATTTGCCAACAAAACTACTACCGCTAATTAATCTACTCTTTCTATATATCCCACTAAGAACGCCGATTAATATAAGGTTTTAAACCGCAAATCTCTTAACTATAAAATCAAGTGAATTTGCTTTTATTGTAGAACACATTTTCTACAAAGAAAACAGGGGAGCTCACAAAAGTGGTCTAAAAAGCCGAAATTTGTCAAAAAGTTAAGCTGTAAGTTATGATATCCATCGTCAAAGGACCCATGGGGAGTAAGGCACACTTATCAAAGCCTAACGAAGATTTATATTGTGACGTCCTTTATTCCTATCTCCACTCCATGATATCTTTTTATGGGAAATAAGGTGAAAATGTTTTTTATTCCCGAGATTATGTTTAATATGACAATATTCTAGTTTTCAGCATCTTTTGTAGAGCAAGTGATTTTCTTACGGTGTCTGGAAATAATTTTCTTTCTGTTCAGGGAAACTCTTTAAACACTCCAAACTTATGATGACTTGAATGACTGACTGACTGACTGAACTGACTGAATTTGACTGCACGATTGGCCTAGTTGTTTAAACGGTCGCCACGACGCTTTCTATTGCGCCAAGTGTAAGGGGTTCAAATCCTACATGAGACAGTACTTTGTGTGATCCACAAATTCTGAGTGTGGATGTCCTTTGTCACCGTTTCATGTGCGTTTGTAAAGTCCTCTGCGACCAAAATAAATATCCTAATGTGGCAGTTGTTCTTTAAAAAGAAAAAAAAATTCTGATGTGTTAGCATTACAGTAGTGGTGGCTCAGTGACCAAAAGTCGACCATAAGTAAATTTCATACTCCTCCGTTCACATTATTTTCGTAAAAAAGTCGTGTGGAATCGTGGGACACAAGATAGAAACGAAGTTCCTTATCATAAAATATAATAATATATGCCAAATTACAGATAGCGCTATACCATTTTTTTTAAATCTTATGCTTTTTTTATTTAACGTTACGGACGTTTTTGAATTTTTGTTACGAAAAAGGGTACAAATTTTTTACCTCACGTATAGTTATAAATGTGCTCACATTTGATGCAATCTCATTCTCATGAGAGATTTACCGTGCGTTAAGGTCATCGATTATAATAAATCAGCTATACAGTCACATTATACAAACGCATATCGTCGGTAAATGCTAAATAAACCCCGTGCCAAATACATTGACATATACAACGTTCGCTGTCCGCACTAGCGACTACGTGTATTTGTATAGTAATATAACTTAATGAAAAAAACATAATGAAATTTCTTTATTGTCAAGAACACGTCCATGCGGTAAGAGTATTCCCACGAAGATATTCCTACGGGATATATCATCACGTGTTTCTGAGATTCGTATTTTAATGATAATTATGTACACCGTGATGTACACCTTACAGAAATCTCGTGAACGGTATTCATATTGACTGCCTCGTTGGTCTAGCGGTTGGCGTGTGCGACTGCTGATCATGAGGTCTCGGGTTCGATTCCCGGGTCGAACCAAATGTTTGTACGATCTACAAATATTTGTGTCGGAGTTTGGGTGTTTTCTATGTATAATATGTATGTATTTACAAAAAAAAAAGTATATATGTATTCATATCAGTTGTCTAGTACCCATAACACAAGCTCTGCTTAGCTTGGGACTAGATCGCGTTGTGTGTTAGATGTCTGAAATATTTATTATTATTATATTAATGAAAGATGGATGAATGTTTATTAAAAAGAAATAATAATACAATATTCGTAATTCATATTTGAAGCGGAGTGAGACTCCGCTGATTGATGATGTAGTCTCCCTAGTGTTATACGTTCGGTGTGGTTCTGGTGTTCAATAATATGAGTCGCAAGCGCGTTTGAAGTATTAGCTCCACAAAATTGACTTGATTGCACGATTGAGCTAGTAGTTATCGCCAAATCAGTTTCTATGGCGCCAAGTGTTGTGGGTCCAAATCCCATATAGGAAATCACTCTATGTGATCACCAAATTAATTTTTGTTCTGAGTCGGGTTGTTTTTTTGTGTCCGTTTCATGTATGTTTGTAAAGTCTCTCGTGATGCAGGATGTACATTACTAAGGCAGGAGTTGTGTTTCAAATAAAATGATGTTGAACACATATACAGTTCAGTCATTTCGACGGGCACAGACTTTGTCACAGACCGTTGAGAATATAAGAAAATATAATAAAAACTACATCAATGGTTATTTCATCATTTGTGCTTTTACGAAACACCAACCATTTTCCACAACGTTAAATTTCAACGTTATCAGAGAACTAATATTTGCAATAATACTAATTAGAAAGCTGCTTATCCTCCGTAATAACACTGCTTCGTTAACTTTTGTACTTACTTTAAACTTGTATGGCAGCAACTAATGTAAAAAAAACCTAATGTAACACAAGTAAAATTTTAACAAAATAAAAAACCAAAGTCGAGAACGACTAAATCGATCGATTTTTCTTGGATGCTATTATCATATTTTAGTTTCCTTATAATGGCTCCATTGTTGGGATATCTCCTTTCCATTAAAAAAAGAATCATCAAAATCGGTCCATAAACAACGAATTTATCCGCGAACACATATAAATATATATATAAACTAGCGAACCCGACAGACTTCGTCCTGTCAAAAAGATTTGTAATGTGGCAGTTTTTTGTTCCTACGATTTTTATAGTCGGGGCAAAAAAATCTCCTGAACAGAACCGTCACCCTGGTGATAAGGCGTTGTGAATAAAAAAATATTAAATAAAACATATTATACACATATTACACCTAAATAAAACATAAGGATTTAAAAGTAATCGTTTTATTGTTAATCATGTAAATCATAATTATTAACAAAAAATAGTTTTATTATCATTGTAGTGCTTTATGATATACGATGTTTTTTGTTTGATTACCTGGCGCATAGATAAACAAATCTGGTGGTTTTCCAACACTGGAACAGGAAACATACAATTGACCATGTGAGAAACATGGGTTTTCCAGATTAATACCACAAACACTTAATGATTGCCCCTGGGACTTGTTTATGGTCATAGCAAAAGCAAGCCGCACTGGAAACTGTAGTCGTTTAAACTGAAATGGCACATCAGTCGGAATCATTGGGATGCGCGGTATGAGAACATCTTCTCCTTTATACTTTCCTTTGAGTATAGTTGCTTCTATCACGTTTTTTAGTATTTTTTTTATCGCTAACCGTGTTCCGTTGCAAAGACGCGGTTGGTTGATATTTCGCAACATTATAACACCCGATCCAACCTTTAATTGAAGATTGTGAGGTGGCAATCCTGGCAAGTCCAGCGAGTTTAAAAATTCCGGTGGATAGTTGACTACATCATCTTGGTTAGTAGCCGAATCAACTGATTTATATATCCTCGATTCGCCTGTAATTTGTTCTTGAATTTTGAAATTTAATTCATTTACATCAATGTTTTTTGCAGCCAATATAGCTCGTTCGCTCAACTAATCATGGTTTCTGTAATTTTGAGAAACATCTGGAAAAACCTTCTGAATGAGTTCATCTTTTGATCGAGTTAACTGACAAAAACTTTGAGGAAAGTTAATGCAGCCAGTCAACGTGTCTATAGGGAATTTGCCATTACCAATGTCAATGAGTTGTTTAGAGAATATGTTTCCAGATTGGTCATTTTGCAACTCGACACGCATATTCTTGCTTAAATGAAGTACTTTGACATGTTTCCACAAATTCGAGGACTTTAGACATGCATTGAGTTCATCTACTGGCGTTGATCGTGGAATTACTGGCATTGTTTGACGAAAATCTCCTGCTAATAAAGTCAATGCACCACCAAATCAGTTATAATTGCTCCGTAGATCTTTTAAGGTTCTGTCTAAAGCCTCCAAAGATTTTTTATGTGCCATCGTGCATTCATCCCAAACAATAATTTTACATTGCTGCAAAACCTTTGCCATTGCAGAGTTCTTCGAAATGTTGCAGGTTGGAGTTTCATTGCTTTGCATATTTAATGTCAATTTTAGTGCTGAATGGGCTGTTCCACCACCTTCAAGCAAAGTTGCTGCAATTCCCGACGAAGCGAGTGCAAGTGCAATTTTATTTTGTGAGCGAATTGTTGCTAATATTATAGAAATCAAAAAAGTTTTTCCTGTACCACCAGGTGCATCTAAGAAGTAAATCCCGCCAGTTTCATCATTTCTTACTTTCATAAGAGTATCAAATACATACTTCTGTTGTTCATTCAACAGTAGATTTGTTTGAATTAATTCTTTCAAAGTGTTGAGATCATACAGTTTTTCTCGAAGCAACTCTTGTTTAAAAGCATCATGCATTGGACGATTAGGCGCGGCCAGACCTAATTGAATTAATAGTTTGTTTGATATCATCAAGCACATGTCCACAATTGAAATCAATGCTTCAGTGTAAATTTCTTCACTGATTTGTATATTTGGATTTCCCATTCTATTCCGTATTTGATACAAAATATAAACAGACATATAATTCTTGTACTTGATCCACAAATCAATTGGGTTTGATGGGAAGCATGCAGATATGATTATTGAAAACAATGTTCGTATTTGATGAGCGTGTGATGATATTTTTGTTAACGCGGTTTGTATTTGACTGATGGAATGACGTGAAAACTGATGCATTTTATGTCGCGTGCCGATAGTAAAACGAAATAAATTTAATATTAACTTTATACAATAGCAATAAAGCTCAAATTGACTACGTTTTAATTAGAAAACGTTTGAATGGGAAAAAGAAGAGGGCTGTTTTAAGGGATTTTTCGGCAATTATTCGAATTTTTCTCGCCGTAAGAACAATCCTTGAATTCCAAGGAACATTTAAAAAAAAAATTGCCCAAATTGGTCCAGGCGTTGTTGAGTTATGCGCTTACCAACACATTTTGCGATTCATTTTTATATTATAAGATACGATCGGATTGAGAACTTCCTCCTTTTTTGAAATCAGTTAAAAAGTTTAATTATCAAGGACCATGCGGTATTCCTAGTAATACACGTTGACTTATTAAAACAGATAGAACGAAATTTGTTGAACAGCTCCAAAGGTGCAGGTGGAAAATTTGAGGTTGATATGATTCTGTTATTAAAATGCCGATTAGAAACATGACTTACCTTAAAGAAACAACTTTCGCATAGTAATTAGATCAATAACATAAGATTTAATCTAAGTCTAACTTTCAAACATATTCTAAAACTAAAAATAAAAATCAATTTGTAAAAGTACAAGTAAAATATGATATAAAAAAAGTTTCTAGACATGAATTTACTTACGTACTTATATTGTGTTGTATATAAAGTTTGAAGTATAAAGTATCAAAAGTAGATGTCTTCAATTAAAATGTAGCCTGGAGTAAAGAAAAATGTACATCTTAATAATAATACTAACTTTTAAACTTTCGCGTTCCATGATATTAACAAATAAATATTTTTACGGGAATTAACGCGATCACTTATTTAAAAAGGTATCACATACCTCTGATTTGCCTGACGTTTCGACCAGGTTGCACTGGCCGTGGTCACAGGCTGACTGTCGACCTGGTCGAAACGTCAGGCAAATCAGAGGTATGTGATACCTTTTTAAATAAGTGATCGCGTTAATTCCCGTAAAAATATTTATTTGTTAATAATAATAACTGTAAACGTTCCTTAAACACAGTCTCGTTGAATGAAACAATAAAGTTTAGGATTTAGTGAATTAATAAATCTATCTACAAAGACCGTTGTAAAGTTGAGATATCAACGTCGCAAGGCAAATAAATTGGTCGAGCTGTTGCCGGGTGTAGGTCGACCCTCTAGAGCGCACTTCACTCAAGGGCAGAGTTAAACGAAGTCCTCTTGGACCCTGTCTGTCTATAAGTTTATTATGTGATAATTGTTTTTTTTATTACATTGACAATTGTATTTTATAATGTTTAAAATTACAAAAAGCTTTTACGAGACAATTAAAATTAGTTTCATCTACTTTGGTTTCATTTTTGTTTGAATAATTTTATTTTTATTTTTTCCATCTAGAAACCGTTTGATAAAATAGAAAGATAAATTGGTTAATTAATACATTTATGTGATTCTATTTATTAACGTTGTAGCATGTTTGATATTAAATACATATATTAAAATTCATCGCTACGTGTCTTATAGCCGGATTTCTGTTATATATATACTACAGGTGTTAAAACACGGGCGTATGTATATAATCGTAACGTTTTTGAGGCTGGACGATTTGCACTTTTTTGAAAATAACATTGAAAATATAAAGTTTGAGCGTTATTTTTCATTTTAAGTAAAAACATTATCTTTGAGTACTATATTCCAATCAGTTTCAAATTATTTCTTTTGAATCTTTGTAAGATATACGAAATTTATTTTAAAAAATCCTTATCACGATTAGAATAAATAATTTAGTCCTTGTTTACCATGCCAAAAAAGAGTTAATGAATTAAAAGAATACTTGAAAAGGCTTCATACGGTTCTCAAAAGTTTGATGCTTGGTATTTCAATCAGAATGATTCTAGCCAGTATTTGTTTTAAGTCTGTTACTAAAAGAATTTTGATTGTTACTAGAACGGTTGGGATTTAGGGTGTTAAATATGATACTTAATTTCGCTGTACTTAAGCAGAGTCACAAAATATGTATAAGACGATAGCCGTAACAAAGCTTGTTCAACAAGAGTAAAAAAAGGGTTAACTTTTTAATTTAATTTAGCAATTAATAACACTTAGTGGTTACTGTAATGGCAAAAGTTTTTGCGTCAAACTCGATAACCTCCTTTAAGGATGCCTATTTCAGTCATAGTTACTAAACGGGTTTTATTATCCACAAAAGTTTAGTTTCCTGTTTCAAATTTACATTACATATCGTCATTGAATCAGTTCTTCAATGCATTTTTAAATTAATTTCAAAATAATGTAATTTATTTATTTATTTTTATTTATTTATTAATATTAGGGAAACTTACAGCAATACACTTAAAATAGGTGACAAAAAATAGCAACAATACGCCATTTACAAGTCTCCACATATAGAAACAAATTATTACAAAAGAAGTAATGCAAAGGTATGATCATAATTATGTCATACTAGTTGTTGGCCGCGGCTCCGCCCGCGTATATTTTGGTTATCGGGGCAATTAGTAGAATATGTGTTATTCTGATGTATAAGCTATTTTACTGTAAAGTTTCATCCAAATACGTTCAGTAGTTTTTGCGTGAAAGAGTAACAAACATCCATCCATCAATCCATCCATCCATCCATCCATTCATGTTTACAAATTTTTGCGTTTATTATATTAGTAAGATACGCCAATTCTCCTTTATAAAAAATCCATTCACATTTCCCTTTTTCAATCGTATTAATTTAACCTTGCCTTTCACTAACAGCAATATTTTTATGTATATTTGACTTGTGTGTCAGTGTTAGTACAACGAACTATAATAGTTTTCTTAGAATCCAAACAATACACAGTGAAAGAGTACTCAAAATATTTTATCTTTAGTCCTGCTATTTGTGAACTGAATGAAGGTGATTTGAAATATAAGTTAGTCTAAATTAAAACTATCTGAAGTTTTTCCTTATATTTATCAGCCATCTGCTAATGAAAGTACTGTCAAAATTCGTCCATCTTTTAGAGATTAGCCGAAACAAACAGAAAAACAGACAGACAAATAATTTAAAAAAAATGATTTTTGTGTAAGTACCGTATATACTTTCACATGTATTTATTGAAAAGCTGATAATTTGAAATAACATTTATTTGTATTTGTATTTATTCTTTATTATATATATATATGTACAAGCTATAAATATAAAACAAATACAAGGAAGGGTCATGTGCAAAGGCGTGCTTATCCTAAAATTGAGTTTTCTTCCAGCAAACCCTGAGTGACTAGAGGATAGCAGAGTAATGTAAGCGCGTAGTCATGCGTACATAAAAATCAGAAGAGAAACGAATATAATAAATAATGAAAAAGTAATAATAGTATTTATAGACGTTGATTTATACCTACAGTAGAATATAATTATACATATTAACACACATACAATATTTATGCGTAAATACGTATGTATTTGTATGTATATAAATAATATGTATAGTGACAATGTATGTATATACATACATCATCACTATACATATTCATATATAAGTAGTAAAAGAAATAATAAAATAGAACAATGGTTGTTGGTGATATATGAGCTTTTATTACTGTAACACAGTAAATTACGTTTCGTTTAAACATTCGTATGTTTTAAGTTACCTTAGATTTAAAGCAAAATAAATACAGGAAACTTAATATAAAACTCGAGAAATCTGTTGAAGCACACTTATATACGTTCTTTAATTTAAATTTACATGCCGTACCTCTTCGATAGGTCATCCATTTCGATCAAGATGACGTTACATTAAAGGCGATAACTTAACCATCGTTTACTAGTAGAGGCATTAAAACATATTGAAGTAAACATTTACATATCCACGTTATACTCGTAGTATGTTCAGAACAGTTTTATGTGTATTATATATCCTTATACTATAAAATGTAAATGTAAGTTTGTTTGTTAAGCTTTCACGCAAAAACTACTTAACCAATCATCATAAAACTTTCTGCACATATTCTTAAAGGTATTAGAAGTAACATAGGATACTTTTAATTTAATGCGGGCGAAACCGCGGGTTTAAGCTAGTGATATAATTATGTATGTTCCTTTCCTTTTTTAAAAAAAAAAAACGATCTCGACATGTTGAGATGTGATCTGTGTCTGTATTAGTTATTATTTTACAATTCTCTTTTCTACTATTTAGGGATGAGACTTAGTTTTACTGATCTAAATAAGGTTATTTGATGATCAAACTGTATTGCAAAGAAATGCAATACAAAGTGATTAAACAAGAAACTTGACAACATCGGTAAAAAGAACAGCAGCAACAAAAAAAAAACAACAGCAACCTAGTGATTTGTTTAATAATAAAACCCATACCTGAATCGTTCCAAAGGGTTATATGAAATACGTACACGTGTATATATTTTATGGTTCTATAATTTCTCATATCCAAAGTTTAACCTAAGTTCATTATTGTTCGTGTGGCCAAACCGCAGACTAACGGACCTTTCGTTTGATCAATGTTTGATATTTAGGGTTGTTAGCGATATAGTCCCTTGGAGAACCTAATCTAAAACGATTTAATTTCATACATTGGTTACTTTATGATGTAGATTTCAATTGAATAGATTTATATAGCAACTATACTCTAACTTTTAATTCAATTCCAGATTTGACAATTTCAGTGTTGCAACGTTATGACAAGTAGTAAATAGTGACGTTGCGAAATTATTCGATACGGAAATGGACGATTTCCGGATCGATTTATCTGGTTTATAGTAGTATATCTAAACAACTACTAAACAAAAACTAAGTATACTAGGAAATTAAACATTTCTGAACTGATAATTTAGTTATGACGATTAATTTTATTAAGGCTCTGAGAGTTTTCTTTAATAATTGTATGTGAAATGAATAAAAAAATGTGATCATGAAGGAATATGAGAAATAAAACCAATAGATGTAAGTAATAATTTGTTTTGTAAATCATCGCCGTCATCGCTACCGCTGTCGCTGTCATTTTCTGTAACATTTTATTCCCGATGTGTCTGTGATATTGTCAATTAACATATCTAGCCTACTAAATTTTTCAAATTCAAATTTAAAATCATTTATTCAATTAAGACCCTAAGTGACATTTATGAACGTTAAATTGAAGCTGTAGTTAAGAATCATAGATCGACACAAACAGACGCCACAGCATGTGCTGTATTGTCGAGGTAAATTAGGTGAAAACACCAAAATCTACTGCCTGCCTGTGTCGATCTATAACTTCCAGTTTCCAAAATGCGTAGAGCCTCATGAGAAGAATACTGGCAAAGAAACTCATGGCCACTCTTTTCAAAGTCAGATTTTCAGGTACAATAGTGTTAGTATTACATGTAAGGTAAACAGTATGCAAGCTGTTGCCACCTGAATTTCCTTTTATTAAAATGCTCCAAAATCTAACGCTCAAACAAAAAAAAAGGAAAAAGAAAAATCACTCATTGATAACGTTAAAGGTTTTAGTCTATTAAACATAGAAATCATTCAAGGTGCACATCTACTTACAATCAGTTGCAAAATCTGCTGTTGAAAATAATTCGTGACTAGATTAAAAGGCTACAGTTGCAGTTGAACGAACCAAAATAATAGTATGTCAAAAGCATCGCTGACTAGGCCGACCAATCACCCCAAGCAGCACCCGTTCACGAGTATGACGCATGGACCAGCCATCGTCTCCTTCGCCATATCAGAGGGAAAGAAACGACCCGCCCCACGACGACACCGCAAGCAATGATATTTTAGTGAGCATGACAGACCATAGTCGAGATACTGATAAAAATCACTACTAATTAAATTACCATGATAATCGCCACGCATTACCCTCAACTAACAATTCCTCTTATTTGACAACGTGGGATACGCATTTAGACCATTCCGTAGCCGTAATTTTTTGAATGCCTTCCTCAAATAAATTTCGCACGTCTGTTAATTTGAAAGTTTTATTATTTTGAGCTACATGCCCCTTTACCTGCGCCCATATCAATTCGATAGGGTTTAGCTCGCAATGGTAAGGGGGGTAAAACCGGGATCCCATGTTGTGCTGCCATTTCGTCTACAGCGTACTTATTAAAAGACTCGTTATGTGAAATCAGTTCTAAAAGCGTAGCTTTAACCATAATGGTTCGTAATGAATATTTTTATTTAAAAGCCAGTCTTGAATCGCAGCTTCTTTTCCAGTTCATTTTTGGTGCCGTTTCCAATTTTCGGGAGTGGTAAGGTGCATTATCCATCAATATGCTCTTTTATTATAAGTTTTGTTTTTAGTATAAAATACAAAAATACTAACTTTTAATAAAATAAAACAGCGGTTACTAATTAATAGATAATCATTATGAATAATTATGTATTTATTTAAATAAAAAACAATAATTTAGTCTTTTATTGGCACACCAATATTATGATTACATAAACAAAAATCGCGATTGTTCATGAATTTTTGTGTTCATCACTACACTATTATATGTGGTATCATTATTTAACAAAATGACAGTAGCTAATGTCAAATGTGGAATCGAATTAAAAGTCGTGGTATAGTGAAAACTCCTTCAAGGTAAACAGTCAGTAGTTTATATATAATAGCTTTGTACCTGGATGATCGAGCTTTGCTCGGTATTTTATATTTTTAAATTTAAAAATAATCCTAACCAAATCTATTTATCACCGTTAAAACCCCTTGCATACTAAATTTCATGAAATTCGTTGAGCCGTTACCGAGATTCCGATTCTGAATACAAAAATTGCTCATTTGAAGGTGATTTATACTAAACATAATAGTTTATTCAAACATAGGTGAAGGAAAGTATTGCTATAGTACTATTTTAAGAGACTCAGGTAACCGACGACTTTATAAAAATGATGAATGGCTTTAGAGACACTTTCATAAGTGTGTCTGTATGATGACGCATGAGATCATCACGTCTAGATATAGGACTCTCCCTAGCAAGAAGATTTCCTGAAAAAGATAATTAGATACATATCATAATATTATAATCTTTAGGAAATAAGTATTCAAACTAAATAAAAACTCGTCCACTTATAAAAAAATACTGTAATAATAATTCTCTTATTAATGAGGATATAACAATAGAGTCAAACTCAATAAAAGCTAAGTAAGTAAATAATTAACGAACATTAAAAAAATGATGATGGGTATGGATTATGTATAAATAATATCAATAATAATATTGTGCTGTACTCGACAGGGTTCATCTTTTTATTTTATTTCTAAAGTGTGCCAAAGTCACTACTCTGTCAGACGGAAAGCATTAGTAGCATCCTAGTATGGCAGCCAGCTCATTGTAAATGCAGCATGGAGACCTATGTCGGCCTAGTGAGATGCTATTTCGCGCCTGATCATAGTGAGAGGGAAACACATTCACACGCGCTGGTAATAAGTTTCAGTTTTTGAGTACTTGGTACAGAAAGGAAGAGACAAACCGTTTAGTTCGAGAGAGCATTTCTATCACTGAAACGGTGACTTCTTAAACCCGCCCGTGTTGTCCTTTAAAGGAAGGGAGGAGGTAAGTGTTGTTATTTAGCATTAGTTGTAACAACTGTATAATATAATCTAAATTCAATATTGAGTAGTTTTTACTAAGATTTTGACCTCACTGGCTTGACGTATTGATATTGGATTTAGTCCAGGTGCTTGGACTTTTCTTCTGCATTGTGTTGTGCGTGAATTTCTAATCACTTGGAATTAATTATGAATCAAATCGCCTCTGGTTTTGTAACGAATATCATTTGTGTAATACTTTGTGAATTTTTGTGTGAACCAGATATATTGTTGCATTTATGTTACTAGAACACAACTCATCACAGTAGAATCTATTGATTAAGACTATCGTCAACAAGAGACAATTAAGGCAAATTAATATTTTATAAGAATTATGCAATTTTGATGTTCTTATTTGAAAATGTTTTTATAAAATGACCCTTGCTGAATATAGAGCAGGGGGCATTCAATGCAAAATTGTTGTTTTATTTACCCCTAAGATTTCTGATAGATATAAAGTTCTATCTTATTATATTTCAGTTTGATTGATAACAGTTTGAGTAACGTTTGCACAACGAGTTTTCAACATGTCAATGCTAGGAACGACGGCGCGTGCCATTGCGGCGAACGTGTCGACCGTATCATCCTAGTACGCGTCTCAATGGTATTGTGCACACTTGATAGTAAAGTTACTTAGTCCACAAATCGGTAAAGGAAACCGTTAAAGTAAACTCTCTGTTTAATCAACTTCAAGGAGGAGGTGATCAATTCGACCATATATATGTTTTTTTTATGTGTATTCGCGAATAACTTCGTCGTTTATGAACTGATTTTGATGATTCTTTTTTTAATTGAAAGGAGATATCTCAACGGTGGTACCATGATAATGGCATCCAAGAGAAATCGATCGATTTGGTAGTTCTTGAAGCCGGTTTTTATTTTGTTAAATTTTACTTGTTATTTTTCCGTTTCCGTCTTTTAACTTTGATCTGATGTTGTTTTACGATTTAACTAATCATAAATGTTAGTGAAACTAGTAGACAACCCCAAATCTTGGGAATAATAAATACGTAGATGATATGTATGTATACGATACGATACATATCCCAAATTTTTTTTTTTCAATTTTTGTCTGTCTATCGGTCTATCTGTTTGTTCCGGCTAATCTCTAGAACGGCTGGACTGATTTTGACGGGACTGCCACTGATAGGTAGCAGATAATATAAGGAGTAGCTTAGGCTACTTTTTTAGACTAGTTTTGCCTCGTTGCCCGCGATACGACAGTAGCCGTGGGCAACACCGCGGGACTTAGTTATTTCCAAATAAAATTATACACAGGTTTAGCACTTGATAATAGTTTTTCATTTATATATTTGTGGATACTAGAACCATTGAAATATATTTTACTTCTGAGAAATTGGAATATCCTGTAGTTTATAGTAAATTACTTAAAATTCTCAGAATCGCCGTCTCAAGTATTCAGAACGAGTTCTAGAGGGAAGAGGATGAATGTATTGCATTTTCGATAAGTAAGTTCGTTAGATATTCCGACATTCCTTAGAGTTCACAGCGCACCTTTACTAGTAGAAAATGCTCAGCTTCATCGGTCGCAAACTACGTCATAGCTCAATATGAATTTTCTCTGATTAAGGGAAGTTTTAAGGATTTCTTTTTTCAAAAATGTCTAACTTATTTAGAAGCCACCTTATACACGTATTAAGTTGTAAACTTATTCATTTTTTAAAATAATAATTCTTAAATTTTAGCTAACATGACTATATCACTTGAAATATTTATGCGGTATCTAAATAGTAAAATGCCTTTTTCTCATAAATATTTAGAAAAATGCCTACGTTTCAAATAGAATAAATTGAATTAAAAAAAGTACAATATTTCAAAAGCAATCAAAACAAAAGACTTGAAGACTTATGATTTGATGACTATGAACACTTGACATTGGCAGAAATAGCTGATCCGAGAGATCCGGCTAGTTGCCATTTCAACCTAAAAGAAGAGAAGAAGAAGAGAGAAGAGAAGAAGAAACCTAAAGCGTTTTGTATTTATCGTAAGTTTTGCGTTTATGTTATAAAAACATATATAGTAATTTACTGTTTTGTAGTACGAAAAATCCTTTCAATATGAAATTAATATCTAGATAGTACTTAGTAGTAAGTATGTTAAGCGGTGCAGCCAGTATTCGACACATTCATAGATTTTGGTTTGAAATACCGAATACGACCGGTTCTCTAGATATATATTCACACTAGCTGAACTACGGGTAACGCCGCGGGACAAAGCTGGTCTAAAAAAAGTAGCATAAGTTACTTCTTAGATCACCAGCTATCTGCCAGTGAATGTTCCGTCAAAATCGGTCCTGCCATTCCATAGATTACCCGGAACAAACAGACAGAGAAACAGACAGACCGACAGACAGACAAAAATTAAAAAAAATGATATTTTGGCACGTGTACCGTGTATACATACATATGCATTTATTAAAAAGCAGTTATTTTAATATTACAAATAGACACTCCAATTTTACTTATTTGAATAGATGTATAGATAATTCTTGAATCGTATAAGTCAAAATCACAGCAATTTAGTAACACCCTACCTTTCCGCAGTAGTAAGTTAACATTTTCTAGTCACGTTTCACCAATTTTCTTAGTTTAAATAACTCGTTAGACTTGGTTGTTCCAATCTGTTCTCTAAGCAGTGGTAATATTTTGTGAAAACTGAACTATTAGATAGCTACTATTTTATAATAGAACTAGCTGTCCCGGCAAACGTCGTTTTGCCATAACTACTAATAAATAAAAAAAAATAAAAAAAACATTGTCCAGCGTGACAAAATTGTGAACCTAAACCGTTCCCAGATCCCCTTGAACACACACAAAAAATTTCATCAAAATTGGTCCAGTCGTTTGAGAGTAGTTCAGTGACATACACACTCGCAGAAGAATTATATATAATAGAATAGTGTGCTATGGGTGTTGCATAGACACAGGGGGCACACACTTACATTTATTAGAACTTGTCAAGATTTTCTTACCGGTTAACAAAGCTTTGTACATACATTGCGCAAAGGCCTACTCAGGCAGTATTGGTTAGCCAACGTAAGAATAACATAAAGTATATATGTATGAAAAAATGCGTGACTGTATGTTTTATTATTGTAATACAGATTACCTACAATATTTAGTAGCACCACTATCCTTTGTAATTCGGCATTAATGATGGCTCAATATTTCGTAAAAATGGCATTAAAACTTGGCGATCTATTAACTCCAACTAATTCAAACAGAGTACAGGCGCTAACTAAATCTGTCTCAGTTCATTGATGGTCGAAGTGTTGACATGCCCATTAGGCGACTGGCAACTTGTTACCGAAGTTACTCAATCGTATCCGTTAATTTCCTGAGAGCTTCGGACTTCTATTTCATTGGGTATGAGTTTCGTAACTTAGAGCATTGGATTGTTAATAATACGTCTGTCTGTCCGAATCGTACTTACTTAATTTGTAACACTTATCTATACACTATATAAAAGTTTGTTTAAATACGCTTAAAAAACTCAAAAAGTTTATGGATGGATATGCATGGATTAATGTCAAATTATATTGAGATTAAGTGGGAAATTCCTAAGATGTATTGTATCTACCTCGTTTTTTTAATTGTATTTATTCAAATCATGGCTAAAGTCATAAAATATAACTATCGTCTTACGAATACGTCTGAGTTTCAAGATAAAATACATCACTAGGTATTTCCTGCCGCCTTGTTCTGTTTCACTTTGTGTTTTTACAATAATGGAGAAACAAAAGTAAGGCTGAAAATAGATTGAAATCATATTTTTGTATACTATCCGACCTCAAGTTATTATTTTATAAATATATTTTAAATCGCTCTTTACGGTTTTCGAAATTACACTTTCACTTAATTGCTTTATTTGGCTAAGTTTTAATGCAAAAATAATATTGAGCCTGATACGAAAGTAAATGCAACTTGTATGTAATATAACCTTCGTTTCTCAATATATTGCCCTAATAATAAGGCGAATTAAAATATTTTTATAGATAAAAACAGTACTTTAGCCAACTAATAGTCGGTGGCGTCCATCCGTCGAAACAAATCTAATATATAAAATTCTCGTGTCACAGTTTTCGTTGCCATACTCCTCCGAAACGGCTTGACCGATTCTCATGAAACTTTGTGAGCATATTGAGTAGGTCTGAGAATCGGCCAACATCTATTTTTCATCCACCTAAATGGTAAGGGTCACCCATCCTTAAAAAAAAATTATGGCAAAACGACGTTTGCCGGGGCAGCTAGTTAAATATACAAATACAGTCGTTCAAACCGCAGGTATATAAGGTCACACCGCGGTTACGGAACACCGACCCACTATATTAATAATATCATGAAATATGTTCACAGCACTGTAGCACGGTTTCCATTCCACAAATTCTAATAATATCAGTATCTCGTAGGTGGAAAATGTACATTATTATGCCTTTCAAAAGATTATTAACATTTATTTCGTAATTCTGAGAACTGTGTTAAATATAGCATGACTATTGTAACGTATATAACTTAATATTCAGCCAAAAAATGTCGGCGATGTACCGCGTTATTAAAATATGATTATTTCTTATAATATTTTTTTTTGGAGAATGTTACTCTGAAAAGAAATAAATTAATTTCATATCATAACCTTGGCATAGTTTACTTGAACATCATTTCAAAGTTTAGCAATAACGTTAAAATTTATCCAAAGCAATAAAATCTATCTATCCTAAAATGAACCAAGTTGGATTATAAAATCCACATCGCGTTCTAACAATAGTTTCTTAGATTAAGGCTTCGGGGATAACCTAAAGAAGGGATATCCTGTAAATACTTCTGACACATGCCATTAATACAGATATTTTCTAGTAAGGTGTATACCTTTGTTAGCCTTGCATTGAGTTTTCGTAGGTCACCTAAATAACCCCTACTGACAACTTTATGCATTCGTCATTATTAACTATAGTTTATTAGAGACAAATCAACGTTTTTTTGCACCTAATATATGGCGAAACCATATAAAACTAGTTGCACTAAATAAAATTGTCATTTCTCTGAAATAATCGCACCTGTTGTTGAATAGCTTGTGTCAAAACGAAGCGTATTTAAAAAGTTATACTTAGTAATTTAAATAAAAGTACACACAAGACAGTAAAACAAAGAAGTGTAAATATAACTTTATATTATAGATATATATGTAAAAACAATATTTTGGACATCTATCACACAACGCCGTCTAGTCCCAAGCTAAGCAGAGCTTGTGTTATGGGTACTAGGCAACTGATACAAATACATATATACCTTTTTTTGTAAATATATACATATTATACATAGAATACACCCAAACTCCGAAACAAATATTTGTAGATCATACAAACATTTGGTCCGACCCGGGAGTCGAACCCGAGACCTCATGATCAGCAATCGCACACGCTAACCGCGAGACCAACGAGGCAGTCAGTACATAGATAATTTATATTGTTTACAACAGAACTCGTAGTTACTACTTAGTCTACTTAAAGTATAATAAAATTAAAAGTTCTAGAGATGGGTCGCATTTAACAAAAGTTTCCACTCCACAGTTCTTATCTACAATAGTGGTCGTTCATTTTAACTCCTCTCTGTAACATTAAGCGTGTGTAGAGGAGATTAATCGCGTAGCATTAAAAAGTATAAAAAAGTTTGTTGCAAGTAAATTCTGAAAAGAATGATCTAAGATAATGCGATAAGGTTTATAATTAAGCCTACATCATTATACCAAGATTATTTCGGGTTGGCTTAGTTGAACCGGTTTTATTAGAATATCAATTTTTCCACAGAGCAACTGGGCACCAGACCTCCACAACTCTAAGGGCGAACTGAAATCGAAAGTAGTTGTCAGTCTGTTTAAGGGCACTGACTTTTCAATAACGATTGCAGTAGAAGAAACGACGTTTTGACCCAACCCGAAATCGTATCAGAGACATCTTGATCGACAGTCGCATACGCTGACCGCTAGCTAGATTAAAGTAAGTATACATGAAAGCTTGATTTCACATGTTATCATTGTAGAAAATAAATACTATACGAGAATTATTACACTACCTATTTTAAGTTAGTAAAACTTAACACCACAATAGAATCAATCGTGTAAGTCATTTTACGCTGTAGTTTCAGTTCAACGTAAAATAATAAATGACTCTAAATTTAAACTAACGCGGCTGTCATACTCATGAGTAGACACCAGATTATATGCAAAGTAAAAAGCATAAATGCACGAAAATACACAAAATATGGCAGAATATGCTAAATTTTTTTTTTCTTCTACAATACGATTCGTGATTTATCCTTTGATAAACGATAATAGGTATAGTAGTAACATTATATGACGTTAAAATTATTTAATACTTTTATAAACGTAAACAAACTAGTATTTTTCCACGTGTTCAGTGGTAAGACTTTGTCTGCGATCATCTGAAGTGTCTGTTTGTCTCTTAGGAAAAGATTCGCAGATTTCAATTTGGGCAGAATTTGAACTGAGGTGCTATGTTAGCACATATAGTCTCTAGCACAAGTTCTGCCATCCCAATAAAACTATGATATTGACACAAATGTTCAAAACCTGGATTATAGTTCAATATGTTTTCAAACTTTTTTTTAAAGTTTATGCGTCAATGCCCTCGGCATCGTGGAGTTCATTTAGCGCACTTTATTCATTGTTTGGATAGATTCTGTTAATGCTAAACCGTCAATTTCTGTCTTTTTAATACTTTCAGATATGTGGGAAAAATGAGTGTAAAACACGGATATGTTTTTATTTATTACTAGCTGGCTCGCGGCTCCACCCGCGTATATGAATTTTCGCGTCAAACACTAGCCTATGTGTTATTCTCATAGTAGTAAATCTATACAAATAAATAAAGTGAGAGTGTCTGTTTGTAATATTAAAATAATCGCATTTTACTAAATGCATATGTATGTATACACGTTACATATGCCAAAAATGTAGTTAAAAAAATTTTTGTCTGTCTGTCTGTCTGTCTGTTTGTTCCGGGTAATCTCTGGAACGGCTGGACGGATTTTGACGGGACTTTCACTGGCAGGTAGCTGATGATCCGGGGAGTAACTTAGGCTACTTTTTTTAGACTAACTTTGTCCCGCGGCGTTACTCGCGGTACAACAATAGCCGGGGGTAACACCGCGGGGTTCAGCTAGTATGTATATAAAGTAGTCAATGTGTTAGTCTAGGGTGTCAGCTTCCTGAATACCAAATTTTATTTAAATTGGTACAGCCGTTTTCGCGTGAAGAAGTAACAAACATACACACTCAAACTTTCGCCTTTATAAGATTCATCAACAACCCACAACGACCCACTGCTGGGCTCAGGTCTCCTCTCAGGAGAGGGTTATGGCCATACTTTATGAGATTAGTCTGATAGAATCCTTAAATGCTTGCTTAAACTGATAAATGGTTGCCTCAAAAATATTGTAAATGTACCTATAATATGCATCATATAACTAGATCTTAGATAAAATATGCTATTACCTCTGAGAATGGCCTAAATATACAAATGCAAATGCTAATATGCAAATGCATAAATATAATATAATTCGGACTCTACTAATGAGGCAAGGTAAAAATAAATGTAAGTAAATTTCTTTAAATAACATCAATTTTACTCTAGATAGATCAAGTAAGAGTTGAACGTTTATTTATATTCATCTCGAATGTCACCCTTGGATTTATTGAGTAGCAGACATGTTGAAGACTGTTCTGAAAACCTAAGTAGTTTTCGTTTCAAGACGTTTTGATTTTTTTATTAGTTTTTAGCTTAACGTTGAGTAAATAATCTCTATGATTGTCTATCTGATTGCATTACTCGTGGCATTGAATGTACATGTACGTGGCTTGTACATAAAATCTCAGTACTGATGAACTTTAATAGTGTTAGGAGTATTCTTTTCTGTCCAGAGATTCAGTTTCATTAGAGTTCATAATTTTTTTTCGTATTTTACACACCGTACCTTCAGTCTATATACAAGTTTCATTTTGTTGTGTTATTTTAGTATTTCTTTGCACATAGTGTCTCTTAGTAAAATTACTTATTTAGAGCTGCAAGTAATAACAATAATAACTATTACCTATCTATACCAATAAATAAAATTGGAGTGTCTGTTTTTAATGTTAAAATAACAGCTTTTTACTAAATGCATATGTATGTATACATGGTTCATATACCAAAAACGTAGTTTAAATTTTTTTTGTCTGTCTGTCTGTTTTTTGATTTCGACGGGACTTTTACTGGCAGGTAGCTGATAATCCAGGGAGTACTTAGACTGCCTTTTTAAAGACTAAGTTTGTCCCGCGGTGTTACTCGCGGTACGACGATAACCGCGGGTAACACCGCGGGGTTCAAGTAGTTTCAAATAATTCAGTTGGTGATAGATAGATAACTTTTATATCTCTCAAAACACTTCATACCTTAAGCGTCTACACCAAAAGAATATCACTGGCCTACGCAACAAAAAAACCCTCACCATATTTACTTTTATAATGAACTATTGTCTTCAAAGGTACTAACCAACAAGGTCATTTCAAATGAAAAAGGTGTTTCTAAATAACATAGAAAAATAAAAAAATAAAAATACTCTTAATAAACATACAAATGTAAACAATACCCTACGGCACTATTTAAACCAGAATATTTTATTTCGAACAAATTTAATGAGAAATCTCTAAGCTGTTCTCTGTAATAAAAAAAAACCCGCATAACTTATGAAATCTAAAAGATACCTTTTAACAAAAGAAATTCTCATGAGGGCTGTGAGTAATAATTCTAGGCCAAAAAAACAGACGAAAATGACTTATGAAAGACGCTTGCGTAAGTAATGAGATGAATGGTAAATGCCTAAATCTCGAATGACCCTAGGGGCATTTTGCTTAAAAATTTGGGTAGTAGAATAGTCAAAAATTAATGAGTTATCGTATGATACGTCTATTCAAAAGAGAAACTTATATTTAGTTTCAATTTCACTTTGAATAAACCCGCGAAACAAATGGTGATACCTTGTTCTTAATTCTAAAATGATTAACGATAAATTTCAAATTACCTCAGTTTGAATAACCTAACACAAATTATTCATTATCGTTTACAAAATATTGTTTAGTTCTATGTAGAGACGATTTATCATTCAATTAGATAAATAGAAATTCAATTCTGTTTTTAGAAAGTGGTCAGAATTGTCGATTAGATTTCTAGATCGCTTGGTTGATAATAATATAGATTGTTCTGAAGCTAATCGTAGCCGTACATTTGTAGCATTTGTTTTTTAAATGCTATTAAATATCAAAAAAAAAGGTGAGCACAGCGACCTCACGGCGTGTTACACTCTTGCTATTGGTTCGACCGGCCGAACAGTTCATCCAAGCGGCACCAGAGGGCGTTATTCTGCACTGCGTCATACAAAATGTGTTGACAGTTCGCATAGTTCAAAGTTTAAGAATAACCTTTTTTTAGTATTAATTGATATGCAATTGTTCACTTCGCGAAATGGCGCCTTTATATTAGAATATATCGGAGTGTGTGGTGCTCATGTTTAGCTGAAAAAGTGGTGGGAGATTCTCGAACATTCGTTTCCAAGTCTTTATAAACGAGGATTTTGTCGATGACTGGTTCACTGTCTTCAGTTCTCTGCCTATTGTGATTATCCTGCATAAGCCTCGTGATTGTTGTTCGCTGTGTATAGTGAAACGCTGCTGTAATCTTCAATTCCCCGTCTGAGGTAAAAAATCAAATATAACCTATAAATTAATCTTAACCATGTCTTTATTTCTTTGAATGTGTGTCTAGGAGTTGTATTTTCTGTGTAGGGTTCATGGTTCCGGACAGAACCAGTAGATTACGGAGCACACATCCTGGGTTGTGAGGTTAAATCCTGGCAGGGATATCGTCTGAGGCAGCCCGCAGCTCACCACCTAGCTCGCTTACGTGTCCAAAGGATTCCTCACTAGGACCTATATAATAAAAAGTATTTATTTTATATTTTTTCACCCACATAAGGTGTTATAATTTTATCTATCTGCAAGATCATCCTTAGAAGCCCGAATAGACCCTCGCCTGAGGTCTGAAAGGGTTTGGGAGTTCATCTGGGTGTCTGTCAGCAGTGCGGCGACACCGAATAGTGGTTTTTTTTACTGTAAATCTTTATTTTTTAAGCTAGTGACAACCCACCTAGGGAATAATCTTGTTACCTGTAATTTTTTTATATTTGTTAATATATGAATGCATCACTGAGGAGTATTCGTTTCATCTGAAGAGCACCCTGGTATCCCAAACACACACCCACACATATTATCTTTTTTTAACTCTTATTTATTTATCTTTGTCTAAATTTATTTATTTATTTAACTTATTTTCTTTACGGCGCCCTGAGATTCTCATGGTCTACGGCTGGCCCGTTGGTGAGGTGACTGCCTGACAGGTTCAGGGGTTACAAATTGGCGCCCAACGTGGGGCTACTTTTAGAACCTTTGTGTGTGTGTGTTGTGTGGGTGTTCCTAGGCTCACTCTGGAGGAAACGTCTACCCTCCGTCCGAGACTTCCCAGGACGTTAATTGGTTGTGCGGGTGCAGTACGCATGTAATAATCTCTCATTGCTTTTTTCAGCCTATACCTCCATCTCAACGGTGTGGATAAGCATTGAGCTAAATTCTAAATTGAGACAAAATTAAAACTGCACACATTTTAGTAAGTCTTTGGATTCCTATTAGAAACTTTTTTTTTCTTTTCTTTTTTATTTTTTTCTTTTTTTATTTCTTGTTGTCAGTCCCTATGGGATCTGCTATATTTTAAGTGATGCATACATAGAATGTAATTTATTTAGGTGCATTTGAAAAGTGTACTTTTAATTTTATGATTCTACCTTCGAACAAAAGAAGTGTATATTTTTTTCTTTAAACTACATCAAGCCAAATAGTGGGTTTGCTTGTTGTAATAAAAAGGATATATTGTTTTTTCCTTTTATCTAGTTTTATAAAGAAGCTTTTGTTAACTTAGTTGTGTTAATTTAATTTCATGTGGGTCTTACCCTACTTTTAAATTTATGTAAAGAAAACTTTTACAAATATAAAATTTTAACACTTTACTGTTTGGGAAGCAAGAATTGATTGCTAACAATTTATATAGTGACTATAACTAGATTAATTATTGTATTCTTGTTAGTGAATTTTCAATTTGAAGATTTTTAAAAGGTGATCAAAAAATTTTTTGATACCTCACAAACATAATTTAATTTGTTTTAAATAATTTTAAAATTTACTTTCATCTCAGTTAACAGTGTAGTTAACTGAGTTAACTGAATAATACTGTATATTTAGTTTTTTTTTACAGACTAAGACAGTGTTTTTTAAGATTGTATTTTTTTAACTCTCTTTAAGCACTAAGAATATTTTAGTGCCTTATATTATATTTTTTCTTTTCATTTGCTGTAACATTTAAAGTTAATCTTGTCCATTTAGACCATGGCTCAACTGGTTAAATGTATTAATTACCTTAAAAAGGATGAACTTATTAACGAATTGACTGCTATGGGCATTTCAGCTAATCCTGAAGACACGGTGGTTAGTTTGAGGGGTGAGCTGCGAACTGCATTACGGCTTATCCGGCGTGGCAGCATTAAGGCCAGCGCTTTAGCTACTGCTTCTGCGGCTTCAGAACTGTCTCTCTGCGAGCCCAAGGTTATTGAATTGGAAGGAGCCATTTCTTCAGGTGATTTCTTTTCTAATATGACAGTGCGTAATAAGATTGCCTTGAGGGCTAATTATCTTCTCGATAGGTTAGCAAGGTGTGGTTTGGACTGCTCAGAACTAGTAGGGATCCGTAACCGGTTAGTTAAAATTTTATCGTTAACTGAAACGGAAACTGACTCTGACTCAGATGGTTCAGAGGGAGATAAAGGTCCTGTAGCGGACCAAATCAATTACACCTCACCTGTGCCGAGGGGGGACCGTTCGACGCGACTTAACGCAACAGCTGCCGATTCCATACCGACAATGGTAATAAGGGATAAACCCATTAATCTCAATTCTTTTAATTTAAAATTTGATGGATCTACCTGTGTACGTGTTTTCATAGAAAGACTTGAGGAGCTCAGGTGTGCTCGGGAGGTCACCAAGGACAAAATCCTCACGGCTTTCTCCGACCTTTTGGAGGGTCCAGCCCTATCTTGGTTCCGTGCCAACAGGGTGGACCTTACCTCTTATGAGGCTGTGTTGGAAGAGCTGAGGGAGAACTTCGACCTTCCCGACTATGATTATCGTCTCCGAAATGAAATTAGGCAGCGTACACAGGCTCGATCTGAAACATTAGGCAATTACATCTCTACGATGCAGGCCATGTTCTCTAGACTTTCATGCAAGATGCCCAGTGAGGAACAACTGGACATTCTGATGCATAACATAAGGCCTGACTACATGAAGGAATTAGCTCTTCATGACGTAAAGTCCATCATCGACCTGAAGCGATTGGGGAAGCGCCTAGAACTTGCTCGTGCAAGGGCTGAGGCATTCCATGAGCCAGCATTTGAGAAATGCAGTATCACTGTGGATCTACACCACCAGAAATTTAAACCTAAGTCACAATATAAAACTCACCAACAGGTCTCTGCAGTGACTCGTCCATCAACCTCGAGCGAGCACAATTGCTTTCGCTGTGGTGAGGGCGGTCATTCTACTCCCAGCTGTACGAAGTCAAGAGAGGTGGTGTGTTTCCGGTGTGGTCAGAAGGGAGTCAGAGCACCGGAATGTTCCCAGTGTCTTAACAAGCCAAAAAAACGGGTAAGTCAGGGCCTTGTTGAGAGCTTACCCATCAGTTCAGTGCATTCTACTCTGTCTGATGTCTCCTCTGATAGGGTCCTGTTTAATAAACGGGATAATGATATTAGACCGTATTTAGTAGTTAAGATCATGAACTTAAATGTTCTAGGTCTACTTAATACGGGTGCGGCCTGCTCTATCTTAGGTAAGGGTGCGCACCACAAATTTTTTGAATTAGGGTTTGAACTTGAAAACATCCGCCCCAATTTTAGTTTAACTACAGCAGACGGCACATCTCTGTCTTGTCTAGGCTGTATTTCTCTTCCTATAGTATATAACTCTGCTGTCAGAGTTATTAAGTTTTATGTTGTCCCGGAAATCACCACTCCTATGATATTTGGTGTTGACTTCTGGCAACGATTTCATATAGGGGATAGATTGATATCTCGAAATATCAATCTCTCTAATTTTGATAAGTGTAATCCTGTTGAGTCACTGGCTCTCAACCGTGGTTTGAAGGATTACGATAATTTGACCGCTGATCAGAAGCGGATTATAAATAGCATTATTGAGAAGTTCAATAACATCAACACTGACAAGGTAGGTCTAGGACGTACATCCCTGGTGCATCATGTCATTGATACGGTTGACGCAATAGACACCAGTGTCTCCAAGGATTCTTGGTACCTTCACACTCTAAAAAGTGTGAAGAATAACCCCAGTAACTTCCCTAGCTTCGACCTACGCAACGATGCTTTGTATAGGTTGTCAAAAGGCAAGTACACATTAACATCACAGTTTAGCTGGAAGCTGGTGGTGCCACAGGAGGACAGGCTGTCCCTGCTCTCCAAGTACCATGACCACGTCACGAGTGCCCATGGAGGTGTTCGGAAAACCCACGAACGCTTGGCCCTCAACTACTACTGGCCCAAGATGTATGAGAGCGTTAAGGAATATGTGGGCAAGTGTGAAACTTGTAAGCAGGACAAACCAGTAAACACTGCTCGTCCTGGCCGAATGGGTAACCCAAAACGTGTGTCGAAACCTTCGATCCTAATGTCTTCCCATCCTAACTCTGTCTCCATTGACAGTCCCGTGTCCTGTGGCAAGAGGTTGAAGGATCCTCGTCGTGTATGCGACCAGGTGAGCAAACATTTGAATGTTTCTCACCGGCGTAACGAGGAGTACTGCAACTTCAGAAAAAGGCATGTGGAGTTAAAGGTGGGACAGTATGTCTATATGAGAACCCATTATCTTTCCAACAAGGACAAGAACTTCACTTCCAAGTTGGCCCCTAAATCTTTTAAGTGCATAGTCACTGCAAAGCGCTCACCGCTGGTCTATGAACTATCAGATTTGGATGGTAAGAATTTGGGGACATACCATATTAAAGACATTTTAAAATACAGTGAAGAGGAACCATCTTCTGTTCCTTCTCCCCACTGTATCTCTTCTATATTTAAGTCGTTCATACGAACGTAATCTAATACTTTTTGTGTTGAACGATAATTAATGACACACACCTCTCCACACTGTGCAATTCACCTATGTGACAGGCATACAGTGATGTAGGGCGTGGAGTCAATGTATGGTTATCTTGTAGTAGTCTTTTCACTATCAACATAGTGACCTATGTTATATTTTTTAGATCAGTTTTTGTATTCTTCCAGAGTGGACTATATTTTTTGCTCTGTGCTAGGTATTCCCTTCGTGCTCAACTCAGGGAATTCTGTGAGGAAGGGGGTGGTGTAGCATTTGTTTTTTAAATGCTATTAAATATCAAAAAAAAAGGTGAGCACAGCGACCTCACGGCGTGTTACACTCTTGCTATTGGTTCGACCGGCCGAACAGTTCATCCAAGCGGCACCAGAGGGCGTTATTCTGCACTGCGTCATACAAAATGTGTTGACAGTTCGCATAGTTCAAAGTTTAAGAATAACCTTTTTTTAGTATTAATTGATATGCAATTGTTCACTTCGCGAAATGGCGCCTTTATATTAGAATATATCGGAGTGTGTGGTGCTCATGTTTAGCTGAAAAAGTGGTGGGAGATTCTCGAACATTCGTTTCCAAGTCTTTATAAACGAGGATTTTGTGGATGACTGGTTCACTGTCTTCAGTTCTCTGCCTATTGTGATTATCCTGCATAAGCCTCGTGATTGTTGTTCGCTGTGTATAGTGAAACGCTGCTGTAATCTTCAATTCCCCGTCTGAGGTAAAAAATCAAATATAACCTATAAATTAATCTTAACCATGTCTTTATTTCTTTGAATGTGTGTCTAGGAGTTGTATTTTCTGTGTAGGGTTCATGGTTCCGGACAGAACCAGTAGATTACGGAGCACACATCCTGGGTTGTGAGGTTAAATCCTGGCAGGGATATCGTCTGAGGCAGCCCGCAGCTCACCACCTAGCTCGCTTACGTGTCCAAAGGATTCCTCACTAGGACCTATATAATAAAAAGTATTTATTTTATATTTTTTCACCCACATAAGGTGTTATAATTTTATCTATCTTCAAGATCATCCTTAGAAGCCCGAATAGACCCTCGCCTGAGGTCTGAAAGGGTTTGGGAGTTCATCTGGGTGTCTGTCAGCAGTGCGGCGACACCGAATAGTGGTTTTTTTTACTGTAAATCTTTATTTTTTAAGCTAGTGACAACCCACCTAGGGAATAATCTTGTTACCTGTAATTTTTTTATATTTGTTAATATATGAATGCATCACTGAGGAGTATTCGTTTCATCTGAAGAGCACCCTGGTATCCCAAACACACACCCACACATATTATCTTTTTTTAACTCTTATTTATTTATCTTTGTCTAAATTTATTTATTTATTTAACTTATTTTCTTTACGGCGCCCTGAGATTCTCATGGTCTACGGCTGGCCCGTCGGTGAGGTGACTGCCTGACAGGTTCAGGGGTTACACATTTCATAATGACAATTGATACTGTACACAAACTAAATAATATAAAGTAGTTCTTCAATGTTGGCAATCTATTTTCATATTTCGTATGTGTAATTTACGTCTATATTGCAGATTAGTTGTTGCCCACGGCTCCGACTGCGTTTTTATCGGTTATAGCGGCAAATAGTAGCATATAAGTTTCATCCAAATCCGTTCAGTAGTTTTTGCACGAAAGAGTAACAAACATCCATCCATCCATCCATACTTTCGCGTTAAAATAATATTAGTAAGATTAAAATTTTCACTTTAAATTAGTTGTCCCGTAAGTTAAAATATAGCAATAGAATGTAAAAAGCTGTTTCAAACTCAAATGGTCTCATATACATTGTCATTCACCTTTCGTGATGGGCAAAGTCTATAAAATATACACAACATATAAATAAATAATGTTTAATAAAAATATTTTTGTACGTATCATCATATTCAATGAGGTCTACTAATGATACTTAGTAGTAAAGAGTAAAACAAGAATGTCTAATATTTTTAGTTTTTTAGATGTCGCAGTCTTTTTAGAGTCTGTTTTTGATGAAATATCCCTTTGTTCAACCCAATTATAATAAAATTCCAATGGTAACTCGATGGTAAAAATATTAGTTCTTTTTATTTTATGTTTTTGAATATTTATTTTTATCTAAAGCACTCAGTCACGCCTAGACCTTCATAAATGTAATTTTATAAAGTTTTCTGAATAACTAGATTTTAGAGCCAACAAAATATTATATAACTGTTTAATAATACTGAAAATATACAGTAGTGGATTTAGTACGTACATATTTCGTTGTGGTGAATTCATGCGATGTCGGAATGAAATGAATGTGTTATTTCCTTTGGTATCTAACAACGTGAGAGCTATAACTGCTAACGGCCTTTTTTATAGAACCCCTGCTGATAATGCTAGGAGATACTTTTGGAACCTTAGTTGAAATATAGCATAAATTAGTTTTTGTGAAATTTATAGTGAGTGAGAAACTTGTTCAAGAAAGTCAAAATACTATAGATCTGTACATACACATACTACAAAATACTATAGTCTATAGATAAAATAATTTCAAAATCGGTTCAGTTGATCCAGAAATTACAACCCCAGAACCTCAGAATTTTACCTCTGTAAAATATTTATAGGTATATATTGTAACGTCAATTTTACATCCAATTTGTGTTCTTTTTTTAGTAAATGTTTTAGGAGAATCAAGAATAAAATAGATCGTCAAGGTTATATTATGTTGGCGTGCCTGGTTAGGTGAAAACGCAGGTAAACTGCTTTTTAAAATGTAAAATAAATTGTATAATATTAATATTCTTTATGTGCTTAGACAAAGAATTAATTATGTGTATCTTTTCAGTACGAATAGTAATCGTTTATGTAATTGGATTGAGAGAACCCAATTTCTATCAAGCAATCCTTAGAAAAAGGTAAGTTTTTATAAAGAAACTGTTGACTTCAAAGGTCTCTAATACTTTGTAAGTAAAATTGCCAACAAAAGCTAAACCTAACGATTTAGAAAGGTTATGTCGAATAAAATAAACGTAGATGATCGTATATTTAGTGTAGTTACACAACTAAGTTATGAACATGAAAGTGTTACTCGTACGTACGTGCTTTAAAAGCATAAGTCTCGTGATTCAATAGTTTTTGTTTAATTCTGCCTTGGTGGCGCAATGGTAGCGTATGCGACTGCTGAGCTTAGGTCTCAGGTTCGATTCCCGCGTGGAATCAAATGTTTCTATGATCTGCAAATATTTGTGTCGTTCTTTGGTCGCTACAAAATAATAATAATTATTTACAAAAAAAAAGTATTTTATCAGTCAATTTAGCTTTCATAGTAAAAGTTCTTTTTACTGACTGCCTCGTTGGTCTCGCGGTTGGCATGTGCGACTGCTGATCATGAGGTCTCGGGTTCGATTCCCGGGTCGGACCAAGTATTTGTATGATCTACAAATATTTGTTTCGGAGTTTGGATATTTTCTATGTATAATATGTGTGTATTTACAAAAAAAAAAGTATTTATGTATTTGTATCAGTTGTCTAGTACCCATAACACAAGCTCTGCTTAGCTTGGGACTAGATGGCGTTGTGTGTTAGATGTCCGAAATATTTATTTATTTATTTTTAGTTGGAAATTAGGTGCCGATGTGTGTCGGAGGTCCTAAATATATATTTTACATTTATTCACGAATTGATTTATTATTTTAATCAAAATATAGTTTGTTCACATAAAATAGATTGTAAAAAAACGTGTTCCAAAATAAAGTTTCAAAAAAAATATAAATACAGAACGAATAAATATAACTATACTTATGTTGGAATATTAATTCCAGATTTAACAAAAGTAGGTACATAATTATTTTTAGTAGCAATGCTGAGCATTCAGAAATAGATGTAGTTGATAATAAAGTAATAATACTGCAAAAAAATCTTGTGAATTAATCCATGGTTTAACATTCGTAACCAACTCTGAAATGTTTGCATATTTGCTCCCAATTTATCAACCAGACGACACATATATATAAATTTCCACTGAATGGTAATAAATTTGTTTAAAATAAGCTACTGTTGAGGAGTGCATACTAGTTAAAATGAATTAAAGAACAAACCAAATGCAATTTCAATTTTAAGAAAAATATCGCACGTTGGCTTGCAACCTCAATTTGATGAAATATTCATGAAGACAATGTAATTTGTTACCGATATTGCTCCTGTATGGAACGTTATTTTACATTCTATTTACACAGTGACTCGATCATTAATAATAAGGCGATTCTGTTTAAGCAAACGAACCTTCAGAAATTTGTATTTCTTGAATAACAAATATTTTTCATTTTGAGCCACTACTATCAGGTTTGCACAGCTGGTGTTTGTTATTAAATCAATACAAGCATCAAACGAATTCATACAAGTTTATACTGCCAATAGATTTAATTAATATACACATGGAAAAGAGATTTGCGTTTTCTAAGTCACTAACTAACTTCTACAGTGTAAGAGACAGAATAAATAAATGTCAATCTCCATATTACTAGCTTTACGGTACTGTGTAAAGCTGAGTAAAGCGATAAGTCAAACGTTTTACTCAGCTTTACAAAGCCGGTCATCATTAAAATTTCTATTGACGTCACAAAGGTAAAGTGCAAAAATGACCATTTTTTTTTGGAATTTTTAGTAAAAGAACTTGAATAAAATTTAATACTATTTTATATTTAATAGACAAAAATTACCTGACATTTGAAGGCTGTCTTGAAATACACCTTTTAAAACTACGAAAAAATTATTATAATTAAAAAACATAAGTCATTACTTTTTATTGCCAGAAGACAGTAAAACCTAATCTTTAAAAGAATTAAATTTCTAACGTTCACATCATTTGTTTGTTTTAGTTATTGTTTATGAAGACGTTAAACTACTAAAATTACTTTCTGCAACTGTCTGCCATATATACCTAGTGCATGTATATGTCAGACAATTTATATTTATTGGGCTACAGATAAAATATTTTTTTAATTTAAGCTAAAGTACCAAATAAATTCAAGCAAGCTATGGGTAAAATCAAGTATTTAATTAGCTCGATAAAAATTGTAACTTACAAATTCGTAACGTCTGCTGATTTAAATTGACGTTTTATCAAATGTAACAAAGAAACGGATCCCATTTCAAAATCCTTAACAAAATCTTCGTCAATGTTGAAATTGGAATAATGACAATGAATTAGGGATGGCACTCCGGTTGATTGCAGACGCGGCATCTGCCACACTATGACGGATCTAGGTCGGGATCAAAGGGAAATGCGATGAAAACAGTAATTCTGTTAATATCATTCCGAAAAGGCAACAGTTATACTTTTAACCACAGAAATCTTACATGTTTTCATAATACGAGTATGAGCGATATCTTCGTGCTAGTTTTCTATCCTATTACATAGCGTTAGTATTAAAAGTACTTTCTTATTTACTATGGATGATAAATAAATTATTGTTATCATAGTTAAATTAAGACTTGTAACAACAATTTGTTTTTCTTAGTATTTCATAATGTATGTATTCGTTTACTGTACGGTTTTCTTCAATATCATTTCAATATAAGGTATCCATAGCGTATTACGGAAACCGGTCTTTAATATTAGCTAGCAACTAGCTAGCCAATTTAATTATCTTTTGAGGTTAGAAGTACAAAGATAGGTACATTATTATGTCATGTTTGACTTTCAGTAAACATTACAAAGATTTATTTTCATGTTTTTGTTGGAATTTTACGGCGTTTACCTAAGATAGATAGGTAATATTAATTGGTGTACAATAAAGTTTATTTTATTTATTTATTTATTTAATATTTTATTTGTACACCAGGGTTCACAAACAATATACGATCCTAAATAATTAAAGAAGAAATAGTGATGTACAAAGGGCGGCCTTATTGCTGTTAGTAATTTCTTCCAGGCAACTTTTTAAGAGTTCTAATCTTTCTTTAGACGTATACAGAACGTCAAAAATTTCAACAAAAATCTAACCAATTATGATAGACCGCGTCCGACTTATGCACCAATGCATGCATACATTTCATTGCGACAAACGTAAAATTTTGTATTTATCATGTACCTACCACATTAGTCTATCTCTAAGTAAACTCTCAAAGATTTTTAGTGCGGTATCTCCTATTACATTTTGGCTTGGCGCCGACTTCAAACATGGTTAAGGTACCTAGAACACATAAGAATACTACTATTTAAATGAACAAAGAATTAGGTATAGACAAGAATTGGCATAGCAATTTATGAAGAGTCAGTTTATTTTAAGCTTTTTAGTGTGTTTTGGCAGGGCGTTTTCGTTGGATGTTTTTTGGAAGTCGGTTTTTTAATATTTTTTTTTTTTAATGAGGTTTTCCCTCAATTTCCCTGGAATGCCATCATCAGCTCCTAGTTTCCTTGTCATGGTACCACCATCGGGACATCTCCATTTCAACAAAAGAAGAATCATCAAAATCGGTTCATAAACGACGAAAAAAAAGTATATACGGTCAAATTGAGAAACCTTCTCCTTTTTTGAAATCGGTTAAAAAAACTTGTCAATTGTCAAATTTAAAATGTACCCAACTATGTCCATGCTTTCAGCAAAAACTAAAAAATACAGCTTAAAATATACGTAAACGAATCATAACAACAACTTTGTAACGACGCCATAATTAAGTTAGTATCTAAAAAATAAAAATACCGTTCCCTACATGGGTTTGCAAAATTGCTCCAAGCTTTTTGTGAGCGCCAATTGCGCGGACATGTAGATAGGCATGAGAAAAAAAGAAGTATACCAAAATTTCCTTAACAAGTCTGAAATATGTTTAATAATTTACTCTAGGGTTTTTCGCCTTTAAGGTGAATTTTGCATAGCAGCACGTCGTTCCAATTATGTTACCACTTTATTTTTTTTGTTTTATATTTTCTATCGCATTTACTTTAAGTCCTTCACAGACTACTTAATATATAATCTAGAAGTACAGTCGGTATCAAAATTATCTTGGTAAGAGGCTTTTACTTTTCTTTTGCATATTTTACAAGCTTAACAAAATGAAAATTAGCTTTTATAGATAGTACTACGCTTCTATATAAATATTCTGCATAATATTTATTTTATATCGAGAACCTTCTTAGCTATCTTAACATTGACCTTTTCATATATAATAAATAGTATTTTAAATTTATGAAATTACGTGCTAACTTGAAAAATAGAATAGTCCATCCCACACAGAAGACACCATTAGTTTTATAGGCGAACGTTGCTGTTAGATTATTTCTTCTTTGATGTTATTTCAACACAGAAAATTATCAAAAGCTCCATTAACTAATAACAACTTGGAATATTACCTTTAGATTCTTGCCTACACATTTCTATGATGTTTTCTCAAAGGTCAGTTGAGGAACTTACGCTAATATTTTGGCGCAAAAGTGAGACAAATAGGTTTCTCAATCTTCACACTACAGTTAATAATCATGATCACTATCATTAAATTTTGGCAAAGTTTTGTAAATGATTATTTCTAAATTAAAATGAATTGCTTCGTGGTCGGTATCATCCGCGGTATAACAACAACCACATGTAACGCATTGGTCGAAGCCAGTGTAAAAATGTAGCCTAAATTACTCCTTATATTATTAACTATCTGCCAGTTAAAATCTCGTCAAAATCGACATATATAAAGACGACAGTCAGACAAAAATGATAAAAAATGATGTTTTGGTAAATATACCGTGTAAAAAATGGTTATTTTAATATTACAAACAGACACTCCAATTTTATTTGTTTGTATAGATTTGGGCATATATTTTATTTGAAAAATTGTATCTTACTTGAATTGACTATACGAGAATCTATTTGACACTGAACTATTGCAGCGGTATGTATGGCAATCTATATAAACACAATCTAACCCGGGCAACCCCGTCTGTGTCTCTTGTTGCCCATAGGTCATAGTGAGCTAACCTTAAAATATAGTCATATACTGCCATGGAATCTTTTTAGAACTTTTAAAGAAAATCAATTATTTTTTTATACATTATTTTGGCGAATTTTTAACTGTTAGTTTAGCTGTTTACACAGTACATGCAATGGGAGCTCTCAAACGGAATAATTTTTCCCCGTTTTTGCAGTATTTCGTTTCGTTACTCCAATCTTTTTAGTCGCAGTATGATGCCTATAGTCTATAGCTTTTCTCGGTAATTGAGTTTACACTGAAATATTTTTTCAAATCAAGTAGTTCCTAACATTAACGCGCTTATCCAAACAAACACACTCTACAGCTTCACCCATAATATTAATATAGATAATATATCAAAGCCGTTAGAAATGCCACCATGCCAAGTGACCGACTCATGTAATTTACTCTCTGACCCTAATGCCAACTTTCTTAATTGCCTGCCTATCAATCTTTGACTATACATTAAATAGCAATACTGGAAGTAAATTGCCAAGTTCAATCGAGGTCAGTCACGTCACGTCACAACCCTTAAGCTTCAAACGTGTCTGTGGCCGACGTATGCGTAATGAGACACCAAGATGCCGTATGACATCAATCTACGATTAAATGGAAGGAATCTTAAATTTATTAAAAAAGGAGATTTCTTAAACAAATTTTAAGTTTAGCTTAACAAACTAAGTAGGCTAGTTTTGACTAATAGAAAACGTGTAAAATTTAACTTCTTTAAACATTACGCCTTTCCCACTTAAAATCTAAGTAGATCCTTAGGAAATCTACACATACGTTGTAAATCAGAAATCGATATTTTGGTATGATTAGATTTCATTGAATAGTATGAGATATAGGTATCTCATGATTGTATCATATTAATCTTTACTTAATAATTATGATTGTGACATATTGTAAAATATTATATTCTTAACCAGCTGCCCTGGCAAACTTCAGTATATACAACAGGCAATGCGGCTCGATTAATATTTTAACTTAGGTTTAGTTTTAATTCAGTGTTTTTTTTTCTTCATGGTTATCATATTGTAATACTTATTATTCTATTTCGGACGAAAACAAATCCAAAAACACAAAAATCATCAGCCTTTCTTGAGGTAGGTATAAACGGCATAAATAATAACACGTCATCTTAAATTTATATATATATATATAGATACATCAGGACATATATGAATTTAGTCACCAAATTTTTAGTTCTTGCTTATGAATGAAGTGAAATTCAGCGGCCGAAACCAGTTTAATTAACCACCAATTTGCAAATTGAAATTGGAAGAGATTCAAGCGTGTTTCCTTCACACATGGAAATGGATATTACATAATTGCTAAATCTAAACGTGGTCTTGTTAGGTCATCGTGACTGCACGAAATTTAAGAGATAAATTTCATTTATTTAATGTGTACATATATTACTTAGGTCCACTGTACTGTTTAGCAACAAGAACTGCATTTAAGGTAAGTACGTAAGATAAGTACTTAGAAAACATTTTATGGTTTAGTTGAAGAATTTCTTGGTTTGTTTTTTAACGCCCTAACGTCAAGTGGTAAGTCCAAAGAGGAAAATATTTTCCATTGGACTTCTGGTCTAAAAGTATCTAACAATTCCAATAAACGGATAGAAATCAAAGAAATCTTTGTAAAGACAGTGGCTCGAATAGCCATTACGCAAATCGAATATTAACGAAAAGGGTCGAACTATGACTCAACGTTAATGGTAGTTGTCAAGTTTTACTTTGTCATATTAACAAAGTAAACCATTTTACGTTCCGTGACTGAAATATTATTGAAATGGCGTTCGGAAGGAATTTCAAAATACGATCAAATATATTACTTTTGGGAATCTTGGATTTACTAACTAGATAAGATGTTAATAAACCTCACTGACACGTAAAGTCTTTTTCCCTTCTAAACTATTTGTAGCAGCGGTTCAACGACTCACATTTCTAAATAAAAAAAATTCTTAATTTCAATACGAATTATGTCTAGTACAAAGTAATAATAAAATCTGTAAAGAAATACGATAATGAATAGGCACAAGTGTTATACGTATATTTATAAGTACCTTATTTTGCAATAATACCCAGAAGATTTTAAGAAAACAGAATTCGTTAATACCCCAATGCTAAAACTCCTCATAGCTGAGTTAAAGGAGGTGCTTTATTTTGAAAGGCTGCATTACCTGATAAGGAAGTGTTTTATGTCAGTCTCACTGGATTACGGTGTAGCAGTAATTCGTACAAGTAGGTCCACTTTTACGAGTTATGGAAACAGCTTGCACAGCATGTTTTACTTAGGCTGTAAAATATATATTTTGTATATAATGACTTAAGTATTGTTACGTGTTTCAAAAATAATATATGAAGTTGTAGGGAAGTAAGTGTATATACATTTAAAAATCATTTTTTTTGAAAATCAATAATTCCTCTTTATAAAAAGTTGAATAAATTAATTTAAAAAAAAAAAAGTAAAAATAAGAGATTGTCAAAACCTACTGAACCTTTTGGAGACGTACCTACTTCTTAGAATTTATGAATTG
The DNA here is from genome assembly GCA_905220595.1 of Spilosoma lubricipeda. NCBI lineage: Eukaryota > Metazoa > Arthropoda > Insecta > Lepidoptera > Erebidae > Spilosoma > Spilosoma lubricipeda. Next base: position 6,418,728 of record HG992285.1, on the reverse strand, counting down.
ATCATTTTATAACAGACCTATTTTTGATAAACAAGAAAGACCAAACTTACTGATTTCACTTTCAAAAAATGACGAAACCTATTTTTTTGTTTTCTGTTAAATACTATTATCTATCCTGTAAAAATATTGTATGTTATGTATATATTTTTAAATCACTATTTATCAATCAATCAATGTTATGATAAAAATTGCCTAAGCTTTGTAACTGTAAATAACCTCTCTATAGTTATCTATTGAAGGTCGTCATGATTTGCCTCAGCAATATTCACTATCATGTGACAATAAAACTTAAAGAAAAAATGGTTTTAAAATTACATTATTTTTTATGTATCTTCCATAAGAAAATACACGTTCACAATAAGTAAATTTAATAGTTTATTATACCACATAATATTAATCGTGATGTTTATTAAGATATTTTTAATGCCGCCCTACTTTTAGTTGTATTTTAGTTAAACAAAAAACCCCAACAACACCATCATAATAATCGTCAATTCTCAATCTAAATACCTCGATAAGCCTCCTCAAAGGTTCGTCACAATCGATTAAACGCTGACTTCCTAATAAAGGAAAAAAAAATTCTTAAATAAGAATGAAATATAAAATAGCCATTAAACCACACATTAACTTATAGTTAAGACACGAGATTAGGGCAGGAGCTCCTTTGTCAAGTTCAGTCGATGAGTCGGAAAGAAATACTCTCATAAGAAGAAAATAAATGTATTTTTTTTTTCTTTTAAGGTTTATATTACTATAACACACGTTTGTAACGTAACAACGTAACGGGATGCAATTAATAATGAGCTCTCCTACATAAAACATTAAGAGATTTATTTACATAAACATTCCTGAACGCGAATTGAATATCAATTTGTTTCAATTTTGGTTCAATGTAAGCTTCGGATTAATACATCACAAAATAAGGAAAATATTTCTGTTTCCATTGATTCAAATAAATTATCCTTCCTTTACTTTGGGATCGAAATTATGATTGAACTGTAATTCATTTGCTTCGTTATGAATTACGAATGTATATCTTTTCTACCTTTCACGAAATGTATCTCAGGGTAGAAAGTAATCCTGGACAGCGACAAAATTGGAATGGCGGTTACTTTACTTTCCCAGGTAATGTGATTGAATTCTTGTGAAAGGAATTAGTTTGCTATCAGTTAATTAACAGAAATCCCATGACATTTACTCAGGGTTAACTTTGAGTAGAATTTCGTACTCGTATGTGCCTTGGGGATTTTCCACTATATTACTGGGCATCGATCAATTATTGAATTTATGTAAATTGTAGTGTGTAAATGAAAAGCTAAGATAATTTTAAGCCATTTGTACACTGATTCATTATAGATCCATTAAATGATAGCTGTAGATCAGAAATATACTAAACTAGCTGACCCGGCGAACTTCGTACTGCCAGATTAACATATCTGTCTCAGCTTCCCACTGTAGTAGGCAGTGTACTGTCACGGACAAAAAAAAAAAACTTTTCCCGTTATCTTTTAATTTTTCTCACACACAAACCTTGTCCTCACAATAACAAACACATTAAAATAGGAATTATTGTATTTGATGCAGTCGATCCGAAGTAATGCGCGTACATACATTACGGCGATTCATTTTTATATATTTAGATTGTTTTCATTAAATCGTTCCTGTTTAAAAAAATATTTCTTTACATTTTCTGCAAGCTAACGTTCTAAAATGATGGATCCGCTTTACAAAACTAAACTAAATAATTATATAATATTTGATAACTTGTCAAGATGGCAACTAGATTATTTATGTAAATATTGCCGTCTATAACAAATTATAAGGTTGTTTATAGTAATCAAATGCAATGTAGTAAGTAGTAAGTTTTTCTATGACCGTCTTGTAATAGAGTGGTGGCAGTATTTATGAATATTAAAATATGAACAGTACTACCGCTGTGAATTTTAGTATCATATATTCCCGACCGGTATCTAGTTAACGGTCACCAAGGGACTTAAAGATACAAGTTTCATTACACGCCAAGATAACATAATATGTGTTGTAAATATAAAATTTATGAAGCCATTATATGGGATAGTAAAGTATTTTTTCTTTACGAAACATCGCGGACTGAGACAAAAGACTCTTTTCAAGTAAATGTGAAAACAAGGTGTCGGTCAGAAAATAATCTTCTTATTTTTGTAGAATTCATTAGCATGTACCAAAAAGAAAATTCCAATACGATAAGGAGCTGGTCATCTCTGCAGGTGGACTAATGGCCGCTGGAGCCGATATCTGCTAGAGGTAAGACCTCTGTTGCAAACGTTGTGAGTGGCACAATGGATGAACGGCTTACGAAAATGATAAGATGATTGGCGCTGTTTGAGGGAGGCTTTCTTTTAGACGACAATAAGCTGAAGAAGACAGGGATTAGTGATAAATTAACTTTAAACATTCCTACAGGTTATAGACACAATGTCTAAATAACTATCATTTCAGAAATACATATATGCATCTATATACATAATCAGAACTTAAAAGTTGACTGGTAGAATTTACCTTGAGCGTAATGTCCGTCGAGGTGCAAAAGTGTACAAGTTATAAATAGATATATGTGTCCTGCTATATCTTTTCTTATGTATCCCGGCCCACAATAAATAGAAGCATAAATAATGTAAGTCTCATTACAACATCATGGCCTTTCCTTGCCTTTTTATACACTAGTAAACATCGTAAAAAATATAAACTATGCTTAAGGAACAACACTTTCCTTTTTCCTATCTTGCATAATATGAATTTAGTGTCACACGAGACATGCAGCAACGTCACAATTCTGCACATAAATATAAATAAATGCTCTCACAAATCTTTTGTAACTGAAGTGCGAAGTCTTTGTTACGAACATAAAACGATAACCTTATTCGAAAATAGTAAAGTCATTACCGATGTGGCATTATTAAACTTTAATTATGTCAATGTAGCTAATAAATAATTAAACTCACTGCTGTAGATGGATGGATGTGTATTTCTATGTACTTATTGTTGCCCAAACGGTAAATCGTAGATTAATTTATTTTCGTAACAAGAAACAGTCTGAAATTTAAAAATTATACGGTGTAGCTGTTAGTATAAAATTAATGAAAACATGGTCTAAATAATAGATTGCTAGATAACAATTGAAAAACAGTATTAGAAAATCATGCTAAAAATAAGGATAAAAAACTCCGGTTATAATTTTTGTGAATTTTTTTCTTAGAAGAATTAAAATTCAAACTCCTTACTTATACAAAAAATAGCACGAGGGTCGAAGGGAAAATTGCCGGGTATTTTTTCAAACGTTTCTAAGATTAAATGTTGCGTATAATGTAACGACTTTGCCATGGGAACAAATATTTTCTTAAGGAAGCCATGTTGTAGGTGATATTTATGGGTTATTTGGTATATTTTTGGTGTTTCTTTATATCACTATACGTTTTTTTAAGTAATAGAGTGCTAATATCAAGATTTATTCTGCATTCTGTAGCTTTATTAGAAATATTCAGTTTACGTTATTGCAATCATAAAATTATATATACGGTACTTCACTTATTACCATGGCTATTGTTTTTTTATAAGGTAGTTAACATGTAATAGCAGAAGCCGTAAACACATATTATTTATGTATGTACTAGATCAAAACAGAATTGAATATAAGATTGTAAGATATTATTCTACAATACATTGTTTTTTTTCTTAATATAAATAAATAAATAAAGAAGCAGCTAAGGGAGTAAACTACACGGTGAAACATCAGTGTAAAGAGAAGAAAACTTGAAATAAACCCTGTACCAAACCGTCTGGCCAGCATTAACCTCCTTTCTAAGGAGATACCAATTTCCAGCAGTGCATTGTTGATGATGGAACCAATTGAATCAAAATCACATTGTGGCGACCTCCACATACAGCGCAACAGCAACATGCGACAGCGTCATCGATCGGAATACACCGAACTACGGTGTGACGTCACGACACGGAGTACACAACAATACCAATCCTGAATCGCGCAATGATATTTCTCGCGCCAATTAAGAGATATACAACTTCCCAACATCAACATTTCAAGGTAGTAGAGCCACGCTGATTTCAGCACGAACGGGCCGGCTCGACCGGGGCGGTACTACCCTCGCACAGAAAATCAACGTAATATGACAGTGATCATGCTGTCGTGTTTCGTTGGTGAGTGCGAGACCGGAGGCCCAACGATGCAGAAGCATCACTAGCCCGCCATGGTGGTCACCATGTTGCACTGTAGCATTGTCCGCATTCGCAGTATGGTGACCACCAATCTTGGATTCTGCTTATGCTTTCCATCAAGCAGAGTAGACTCATTTTGGCAGGGCAAAATATAAAATAATAAAAAAACGTAATACAGCCGTGGATATTAATATACAAAAAAGTATTATGTTAATCAAGTATCGTGGTTTAACTCTCAATGTTACTCTTACTATAAACATAAACTATATAAATCATTCTAAGTCTAACATATATTTTCCAATATAATATGTAAAACTTCAACAAAAAATATAATTCTAATCTTATATATGAGTATTACATTTTGCAGACAACCACGCAATTTGTGTCACGTGTTTAATATCAAGGGATATATACGACACAATTTTTTGAAGAAACATACGACTTGTTCTTATATTTTTTATTAAACTCGAACACGGTTTATATTTAGGTATTTTTAACTAGCTATGTCCCGTGGTGGTACCTGAATTCATTGCTGTACTTTCCTCATTTCTCAAGAACGTCGAGAACTCCAGACTACAAGCTCTGGACCAAATTCATCTGGGTCCGTTTAGACGCCTTTGAGTGAAAGAAGAACAGATATATATACATCTATAGATATTTTTAAATGTATAGATATTTGTGTTCTGGTTTTCGAGTTTACATGTACCAAAATCGTGCTTATACGCATTCACCCTGAAATAATACTAGCGGAAAAGTTATTTAGCAACGTCAAAACCCAGTTTTCTCCCGCGGCGGCAGAATCACAAACAGTAAACAAGTCTGGCCTAACTTGTCTAAAGTAAAACATGCAAACAAAAACAAACTTAGTGGGTCAGTGTGTCAATAGAGTTTTTGAATGTTCATATATACAAAATAAACTATAGTTTGCGAGAAAATTTATGAGAAGTAGTTTCTTCTATTTTTCATCTCGCGTGACGTCTCGACAAGGAAACGTAAAAAATAAATCTATCTTTGCTAAAATATGTATGATATTGATGTTTTTCTCCGTTTTTTTTTGAAATGACATTTAATAGTCTAATAAAAACATAAAGTTTTGACAAACAGTAATTTTCGTTGAAGTCAATTTTGTCAATATTTTTATTTCTTATCTTCCTGAAACATTGTAATGGATACTCAGTAATTTTAAGTCAGATGTAGTGGTTTCGACCCCTATCTAGAACAATGACTATTTTATAAACCCTGTAACATGAGGTTTAAAGTCATATAAGTTTTTGCATAGATATAAATGTGTTCATATCAGCCTAAGATTAAATTAGTCAATATTACCTTTATAAAGTACTAGATGTTTCCCGTGGCTCCGCCCGCGTATATGTCGGTTATCGCGGCAAATAGTAGCCTGTGTGTCATTCTGATGTATAAGCTATATTACTGTTAAGTTTCATCCAAATCCGTTCAGTACTTTTTGCTTGAAGAAGTAACAAACACACACTCACAAACTTTCGCCTTTATATATTAAGTATAGATATAGAATAAATGAAATCGCTTAAGCTGTCTGTTCGTTGAGATCTTTTGAAACTACTCAACGAATTTTAACGCAGTTTTAATCAATAGATAGAATGATTTAAAAGGAGGATTAAGATGTGTACTACATGCATACTATGGTAGATAAAATTCAAGAATTTAAAGAGTTCAGCCGACCTGGGTCGCTAGTCGTGATTGTAATTCTAAAGGTTTAATGCCAATTAGAAAGTTGCACATAACGTACTAATGTCCATTTTATATTCTGGTCACTTTGTGTTTTGCGCAAAGGATCAACACAAACGATGTTTTACCTGAATATGACCTTTCTCTATATATTTATATCTCAATGCTTTAAACATTGAATATGAACATTTAAAATATAATGTTTATTTACTGCAATTTTTTTTATTAAATAGGTGTGGCAAACGGGCAGACGTATCAGCTGATGGCAAGCGATTACCGCCGCCCATGGACACCCGAAAACCCAGAGGCGTCACAAGTGCATTACCGGCCTTTTTAGGCAGGAGTACGTTCTTTTCTTAAACGACGTATTGGTTCGGGGCTACCGCAGGTGACAGTTTATTCCACAATTTTGTTGTACGGGGCAGAAAAGAAAACAAAAAAAAAAATAACAGATTACGGACTTTTTGAATTTAAATTTTGATGACATGCACATATCATCCATACATATAAATATTTCGGACGTTAAACACACAACGCAATCAAGACCCAAGCTAAGCAGAGCTTTTGTTATGGGTATATTTTTTGTAAATACTTAATATTATACATAGAAAACACCCAATCTCCAAAATATTTTTTTGCATGTCATACAAACACTTGCCCCAACCCGGGAATCGAACTCAAGGCTTCAAGCACAGTAGTCGCATATACTACCACTACGCTACGAAGGCAGTTGTATATAATAGACATGTCATATCATTCTGTAAAAATATTATTTAATATGGCAATTATACACATGTCAGAACCTAAATTATAGAACTCATACTGCTGAGAAACATAATGTTATGTTACCAAATATATATAGATGTAAAAAATCTACATCCAGATACAAAATAACTGAACTAATTAAAGATAATGCTAATTACGTAGTAGTTATAATAATATTTAGAAAAACGAAGACTGCTATTACAATATGCTTAGGCTAGTATAATATTTAAAAAACAACATTTACAAGTACATATTAACAAACATACACAAATACATATTTCCCTCGTGGGAGAGCCATGCTTCGATATAAATGGGCTGGCTCGACCGGAGTGATACCACGACCTGACAGAAAACTAGTGTGAAATAGCGCTTGCGCTGTATTTCATCGAGTGAATGAATCCCATCCCCACATCTCTTTCCCCATCCCCATCCCCACATCTCTTTCCCCATCCCCATCCCCCAAAGGTTGGCAACGCACTTGTGACGCCTCTGGTGTTGCAGGTGTCTATGGGTGGCGGTAATCGCTTACCATCAGGTGATATGTCTGCTCGTTTGCCCCCTATACCATAAAAAAACCGAGTTTTATTAACTTTACAAATAATTTCAAATTTTACCAAAAAAATAACCGACTTTAAGAACTGGACCACACGGGAAGCACTTTCTTTCTAATAAAAAATATCAAAATCGGTTCACCCAGTCGAAAGTTATGAAGTAAAAAACATAAAAAAAAACCGTCGAATTGATAACCTCCTTCTTTTTTGAAGTCTGTCAATTAACAAAAAAAGAACGAACTTTAAGAACTGGACCAAATTTAACTGGGACCACATGGGAAGCACCAGCGTTCAAATAAAAAAAGAATTATCAAAATCTGTTCACTCAGTCGCAAGTTATGAGGTAACAAACATAAAAAAAATACCGTCGAAATGATAACCTCTTCCTTTTTTGAAGTTCGTTAAAAATATAAACAATTTTTCAGGGTTTATCATAAATATCGCTGGAAACAGATGGCTGACGCAAAACTAAAACTCAATCTTCATTCTTTCAAACATCCAACTAAAATCTTTTGTGTAAAAGGTACTAACAAATTGTTTGCGTTTCAACAAAGGTTTTTCTAACTTACTGCTTAACATTGAATAAACAAGAGCTTACTTAAAAACCTTCACCAAACAACGTTTCTGAAACTCAGACTAAATTGTAGTCTACCAAGGTCTCGGTCTCAATATTAAAGATAATCATAGTCAAGAAGGGTCTAACGGACCAGAAACACTTATATATTCTATGTTTAAGAAAACAATTCTCACTTTCTACGTACCCGCTTTTTATACTTAGATAAGTTTTTGTTCCCTATATTTAAGATCAAAACTGTGATCGTCTCAAGCTCAACGCCTGAGACTACACATTACATATTTAAGAGTCACTCGTCAAGTTGTTTGATTTTCTCGTTAAAATTTGTTATTAAATGTCAGAAGTAACTGAAAATTTTGGTGTGCCTGTTTATTGTTTGATTCAATCGGACTACAAATTTTAATAAAACTTAATTACTAAATAAATAAATGAATAAAATTTTACTCGTAATTTTAAGGTCCTTCAAAATAATTTTAAAGTACTAATCTTATTTTTAAATTAAACAGTTTTCCTGACAATCGTTACTGTCTTTATATCATCTATTACTATGTACTCTGTCTTCGAGAGTTTTATAAATTAAAAGTACCTGATGAATATTTCAATAATATTACAGTGATTAAGTGACGTCTACAAATTAGTAAAGATTATTAAAGTAAAATAACTATCGAAGCCGTAGAAATCGCCGTTTAGGCTTTATAGGAAAATATAGCTATGGAAAAATTTCTTCAAATTTGAGTCGCCTCTTTGATTCCCAAACTTTATGGTTAAACAATACTGCAAACTAGGCATTGTCCTTCCTAAGAAGGGTCAACAGTAATGAAATTCTCTCAATTGCAATGGAAAAGTAGAATCGTTGCCTTTGCAAGCGTTCCTGGCTAACCAATTGCCATGAGCCGACAACATTGTCGCACGAAAGTTATTATGAAAATGGTAAAAAGTTAAGTCCTAGTTGGAAAAAAGATTTGGCATTATATGATTGCAATTTACTACGTAAACATGCGATCGCTTGAAATAGAAAAACATTCAATATTTTGATACAGCCGCCACGATCGTTTCAAGCAGATTTAGGTTTATATCGACATTCAATATCGTCGTATCCTGACAGACGGGGTTATGGCTATAACTTTCAAACGACTGTTTGTGCTCAAGATCACATCATCACATCGGAATCATTGAATCCGATGTTAAATTATTCTCTATGGAAATCGAGTAGAAAAAACGTAAAGAACTAGTTGTGTGTTAGATGTAGAAGAAAAAACGTAAAGAACTAGTTGTGTGTTAGATGTCCGAAATATTTATTTATTATTTATATTTATTTATAACTTTAAAAGTTGCACAGGCATGTCGAGCTGAACCCCGCGTTGTTACCAGCGGTTATCGTCGTACCGCGGGTAACACCGCGGAACAAAGCTAGTCTAAAAAAAGGTCTAAGTTACTCCTTGGATCATCAGCTATCCGCCAGCGAAAGTCGCGTCAAAATCGGTATAGGCGTTCCAGAAATTACCCGGATCAAACAGACAGACAAAAATTGTAAAAAAAAAAATTGGGACATGTACCTTGTATAGATACATTTGCATTGATTAAAAGCGGTTATTTTAATATTACAAACCGACACTCAATAATCACTTAATAATCACAAATTTAACCAAAAAAGAACCGACTTCAACAACTTAACCAAATTGAAATGGGGCCACAATGGCAAGCACTAGTTTTGCTTGAAATTATAACTGTAAGTGTATACTTGGGTCACAATACTGAAACAGGTTAGATTCGGTCTAATTAGTAAATGGTTTTTTTTTTATGTTTATCCCTGCCAAAATGAGTCTACTCTGCCCGATGGAAAGCATAAGCAGAATCCAAGAGTGGCGGTCACCATACTGCGAATGCCGACAGTGTAACAATGCATCATGGTGGTCCACACCATGGCCAAAGTGATGCTTCTGCATCATTGGGCCTCCGGTCTCGCACTCACTAATGAAACACGACAATAAAATCGCTGTCATTTTACGTATCATAGCGCTGATTACTCATTACTCATTAAACAAATGAGAATTATATTTGACTGATGTCCTATAACTCTACTCTACTCTTATTTTATTGTAGATCTATAAGTTTTTTGTAGGGAAATACATATTTTAATTAAAGTAAGGAAACGTTTTTATTTATGGTAAAATATTGATGTATAATAAGCATTTGTTTTAAAAAATCCCCGGAGGTTCTCAGTAACAACACGTCCCTTGCTGCCTAAGCAAACGAATACCTTCACTTGGTCGTCGGAGCACTTTTTATGGGGCCTACCAACCCAGTTTCTTCCACTACGCACTCGTCATTCTAGAAGTTTATGTTGCCATCGGCCATTGCTACTACGAGAAATGTCCGTCCGTCTGTCTGTCTGTCAGTCAACTGACATATCTATACAAAAAAATAATTAAAGTATCTATTTGTTATTTCAAATACACAACTTTTCACTAACTGCATTTGAAAGTAGGTATATCGAATTTTTAAAATTCTGATCGCCGGATAGATTTTAAGGCAATTTTCACTGGCAGATAGCTAAGGTAGCTAAAAATAGTAGCCTAAGTTACTCTTTATATTAATAAGGAGTAACTTAGGCTACTATTTTTCAAACTAGCTTCGCCCTGCGTTGTTACTCGCTTTTACTGTTGAGCAACGGGTAATACTGCGGGGCTCAGCAACTTCTTTTATAAAATGTAATCATCACGAAGGTTAATACAACACTCGTAATTAACAACGTTAACATATCATGCTAACAAGTGAGGATGTATTAAGGTGCTTCACACTAGTGAGGATGTATTAAAGTGCTTCAACATTTTCAGCAATTCCAAAAGGCACACATATTTTGTACAAAGTTGTTTGTACTTGTAGGGCATTGCTCTTCCCATGGCGTGAGTAAAACTCGACCGCTATCATCATTAAGTGCTTTTATCGCTTAAAGTCACGTACAGTAATAATGCCCCGGGCTCTAGGATTGTCCTTATCAGGTGGATTATTTGTAATGTTGTCTGAAATGTAAACTCTAATTGGATTAAAAACCAGGTAAAGATTTGTGTGTATGATATACATTATACAATATACATTTTTTTTTATAATTATAAGCGTTTGTTTAATAAAATACCTACTCCTATAGGTATATTAGCATGCCTAGTAGTAATGACGTACTCTTAGCTGATTTCGAACTTTAACGAAGACCAGTCAACTACACAGTAGTTGACTGGTCTTCGTTAAAGTTACACACAGCAGGTACACTATCTGTTCCTTCACTCTTATAATCACACACGGAATGGCTATCATACTACCGAGGAGTAATCAGGCACAGGATGGACGGTCAACGGAACATAGTTATCAATACAAATGTAAAGCAAGTAGCAATGTAATACAAAGTAATAAAAGTTACAAAACATGACGCTTATAAACTAAAACTTAAATTGTGGTCACAAGTTACTAAAATTCTTTTTAAATCGCATAGTTTGGTAAAAAGTGGTAGATCGTCTCCTGGATTGGGTTCAAAGTTTAAGCCGACAACCCAACAACAACTCATTAGACGTTATGCGTTAGGCGTGATTAGACTAACTAAAGTAGAACATACAAGTATTACTTTTAATGTTGCGCGAATAGCAATCCATACTAATATATTAAATTCAAAAGTAACTCTGTAGGTCTGTTTGTCTGTTAGGCTTTTACGGTTAAACCGCTGCACTGAAATCAATGAATTTACATAAATACTTTGATTCTTAAGGAAGGACATCAGTTACTCTTTACTGCGATACCAACAACGACGCGGTCGGAGCCGGGGCCAAAAGCTAGTACACTATATAGTGAATTTTCACATCAGACTTCTCATAAAACAGATAGTTAATAATAACAGATACAGACCTAGGGCATTAAGTCCGCCTTATGCAATGTCGTTGCAGGAAGAATAAATAAATAAATAGTTCTCAGTTTCAAGAAGTGTTTAAGATGCCGACACTCGTTATTTATACGCGGCAAACAAAATACTGTAAGTCAAGTGCAAACACGTCCTTACGAATAAGTTAACACAAACACGTATGTTGTTAGAATCAGCCTAAGGAAACTCGTATGATTATTACAACGTGTGGTAAGTGTATGTAAATTAAATAATTTATTATAAAAAAAAAATGTACGTGTTGAATTAAATGCTATCTTTGACAGTTAATTAAACACGTACATTTTTTTTATTTCTGAGTGTTTCCATACTCCATACTAATAGTATAATTCGAAAGTAACTCTGTCTGCCTGTCTATCTGTTACTTTCACGGCTAAACCACTACACCGATTTTAATGTAATTTGCCATAGAGATACTGTGATTCTTGAGGAGAGACATAGGTTATTTTTTTTACCGCGATAACCTTGGGCGGAGCCTTGGGCCAAAGTTAATAAAATATAAAGAATCTTTCTTCGGCTATGTTGTCGTAATTTACGCGGCTATGGTTATCGTGGTTGTTACATAAAGCTCAGTGGATACAGTTTAATTTAAGATTTAAATAGATTTTAAATCAATGTAATGTTTTGGAAATAAACCACACTTGTTATTTTAAGTGTGATTCTCTAGTTGCTAAAAAGCTGTTCTTTTTTAAATCAGCTTACATATTTACTGCTGCTATAGCTTACATATTATTTTTAAATTGAAAATTTTTGATGAAAAAGTTTTAAAATTCTTTTTTTTCTTAAATTAAAAACCTTAATTTTAATGAAATAGTTAAATGCAAACCACCAGTGACTCACTTTAAATGGGTAGTAGAGCCACGCTGATTTCAGCACGAACGGCAGCCCGTTCGTGCTGAAATCAGTTGCGTTGCGAGGGTAGTACCGCCCCGGTCGAGCCGGCGCTCGACCGGGGCGGTACTACCCTCGCACAGAAGACCAGCCTAAAATGACAGCGATCATGCTGTCGTGTTTCGTTGGTGAGTGCGAGACCGGAGGCCCAATGATACAGAAGCATCACTAGCCCGCCATGGTGTGAGTCACCATGCTGCATTGTTGCATTGTCTGCATTCGCAGTATGGTGATCACCACTCTTGGATTCTGCTCATGCTTTCCATCAGGCAGAGTTGAGTCATTTTGGCAGGGCCAAATATAAAAAAAAAAAAAAAAAAAAATAGGTGGAAAATTTGCCAAATGTTCGTACCGTTCGGCTATTTCTTTTTTTGTGTGCTTAGAGCCACATTTTTGTCAAACGTAAAGTAATAAGTTACCCAATGAAGCTTGAAAAAGAAATACCAATGTAATAAAAAAAAAAAATCTCTTGATTTTCTCTCACAGAGCTTTCTTATGGTAATTAACAAAATGCCACATATTTAGGTAACTTTCTGAGAGTCTGGTGCCTGAAATAAGTCGACAAAAACCTGTAATTGCGGGTCACCAGGGCCCTTCCACAGCTACGGATCTATACATTTATTACGTATTAAAATAGCGTACAAATTAGATACAATATTAGTTTTAAAAGTAAAGAAAAAAAGTGTTAAAAATGTAATCGGAAACCAGAGCTCCTTTGTATGTAGAATGATGATTTAAAAGCCTATAAAAGCTCTTCATGTTTATTGTTTGAGAATCGTATATCGAAAACAACGCCTGAAACAGGAACATGCGGTTATATTTAATAGCACCATGTTCTTCGAAGTGTTGTTTTCTAAGTTCCAAATTCAAAAATTATTGGTTGACATTCATATCGGAAGAATTATGGCAACGTTACAATTGAAATATGTCATAGTTGTTTCAAAGTAAAAAGAAACTAAAAAAGAAATTCAATCTGGAAACTAAAAATCGATATTTTTTTATTTTTTTTGTCGGTATTTTTATAGGCCAAGGTGACTACTCTGCCTGATGGATAGCATGAACAGAATTGAAGAGTAGTCCGCTTTGGTAACCTATTCAGCTTTGTGAAAACTGAACAAAAACTTTTTTTTTATGTTTGGCCCTGCTAAAATGACTACTCTGCCTGATGGAAAGCATAAGCAGAATCCCCCGGTCGAGCCGGCCCGTTCGTGCTGAAATCAGCGTGGCTCTACTTACTTTTTGAGCTTAGCTCACTTTAAACATGCGTTGAGGACTTCATGGTTCATGGACATTTAATACAGTGGTTTAAGCGGTCACCACGCCGCTAAGTATTGTGGATTCAAATCCAATATGGGACAATACTTTGTGTGATTCACAAATTGTTGTTCTGAGTCTGGGTGATCTTTGTGTCCGTTTCATGTATGTTTGTAAAGTCCTCCGCGACACAGGATATAAATTCTTAATACAAAAATAATAATAATACATAGTTCATTTAAATGTACCCTAAGCCTAATATGATATTTCTTGCTAACAAATAAATAGTAATATAAATAAATGGATAAAGTGGTTTATATGTGTGATCGACCCCATATATCATGTCTTCATTTATCAGACCTTTTAATATAGATTGCTTTGGTAATCTTGAAATCTAAGTCGAAAGCTTTATATACTATTATAGCACTAAACCAGCCACTAAATCAAAGATCCAATGAAGATAAGGCCATATAAATATTTCGTGCCAAAAAACTTTTTCCATCGATTAAATCAGTTATGTTTATTGCTTCATTCTTTAAGATTAAAATTGTAAGGCTTACAAGAAATAGTCACTTACTACTTAAGCAGTTATACAGACAGAATTAGTTACTTTCAAATTTATAATACTAGTATGGAATATTTAGTAGGAGGAGTAGAGCTTTCTTGCGCACGTCCGCGCAAGATAGCATATCATTTGAAATGCCTATTTAGTATTTATGTAAATAGTGGTTTAGTACGGGTCGAACTGCTGTTGGGTTTTTCTTACAATAAATTTTAATCGTAGCCCGAAGCATAGACGATGGCGGTATTTTGCGCCCGTGCCTCGGAGAGCACGTTAAGTCGTCCGTCCCGGTTGTCATGAACATCTATGGCAATCGTTATTGAGAAGTCAGTGCCCTCAAATATACTGACAACTAGTTCAATCTTCGAATTCAGTTCACCCTCAGGGTTGCAGAGGTCCGGTGCCAGTCGCTTCGTGGAAAAACTGATATTCAGATAAAACCGATTGAGCTAGTAGCCGACCCCAAATAATCTTGGGAATAATAAGAGCTAGGAAGATGATGATGAGTGGTCAGGTACATATTTGACTTTCATGGTACAACAGTTTATACAATGACTCGGTTCCATAAAATGAAAAAAGAATTGATAGAATATAAGTACTGTACTAAAAAAATATAACTAAAATTTTACTCCACCTTGTATTAGGTCGTTCTTACTTGATTAGTCTATAAGAATCTAATTTCTATTAAAATACAAAATTGTTACAAAGCTCCCCCGGTCTATATGTCTCCGCTGGTATAGGTGCCGGCATATAACTTGGCCAAACTTCGGCGTAGTGGGGGTAAGTTCGCGCATAGTTCACTAATGCAACAAATCAAAAGAAATGAAATCGAAGTGTAGTCGACCTACGCACCAATCGCTTGCTCCGAACGTCCAATTGCTTGCTCGGAATGGTGCTACTACAATCCCCGCGTCCCTCTATCACCAAAGGGACCTTAAAAACGACTTTCTACGCATGGCCAAGTAAGCTGCCGGCACCTATACTTACAACTTTTTTCTAATTATCACCACTGGTGGGGATAACATATGGAATCTTCTTCTCTATGTATTCCTTCCGATTGCATTGGTATACATAGTTATTTTTTAGGATTACCATTAGCAGATGGATTTAAAAGTTTTCAGTTAGAGATATGTGGAACAGGGGTTGAATTACTTGAACCGCGATACCTATTGCGAATCACCAATCACTACACGCGACAGAGTCTCATGCTTCGATTAATTCAGAATAGGTTCGTTACTCCGCCCGAGTCAATTTTAAAGTAGAACGAGTTCGCGGTTCAGTTCACGTAAATTATGTTTAGTAACTATAAAACTATTACTGTATTATATTCCTAACTCCATATTCTAAGCACCAACGTACCTGAGAAGGTATATCTAAAATTGAAAACATTTAAAAACCATACATTTATAAAAAGTTTTTGAGTTCATCAATCCTAGTTACATTGTCAATGAACATTTATTTCTTCCTACAAAAAAAACTTAAGTGATGTGTCATTATTTGCTAGTGTTATTTCCGAATAATAAATTATGTTTTATCATTACTCATGTGTTGAGAATAAAAAACATTTATCAAGGTTTTGATTGTGCCCCCAATTCGTTCCCTCAGGGCTTTCTCATGTTTGTTCAATGTGAAATTGGAACTAAAATAACAAAAGGCGTGGGACAATGTTCAGAACTTGGGAATTTGCTCAACAAAGATTTCTCGGGGATGAAAATTGTTTTTCTTGCCATTCCGGGTTTGTCTTTGTGTTCTAAAATTATGTTTGATTTTAAGATGATACTATGATTGGTAATTTATCCTAAAAATCTTAATTTATAAAAATTGGTTTTAGTATGGTATTGATTCATTTAAAAATAATTACGTAAATATAACTTTGACAAGTCCATCACAGACACTTTTTATTTCCTCTCCTAAAAAAAGTAATACAGTTTTATATGAAATTAGTTACCGAACGAGTAAACTTTTAAACTGGGCACTGTATTTGAAAATTAAAGAAACAACAAAAGAAACGTAACAAATTATCTTTTGTCAAAGCTAGAGAAGGCATTTAAGAAATGATATGTATCATTCATTCTTCCAATCAGACCTAATTAAATACATAATGTAAAAGAAAGCCTTACCTGGTCCCTACCTATTCAACATCTATAGTTTCCATATTGATTGTTGTAAATTTGAAAGTTACTATGTCTGTGTGTCTGTTATTTTCATAGCTAAGCTGCTACAATGGATTCAATGAAATTTAGCATGGAGATACTTTGATTCCTGGCAAAGGACATAGACTATTCTTTTTAGGGATAACCGACATTCACGATGGTAGAGTCGACTAGTAATTCATAGTCAGTTAAAATGTAATATAAGTACAATACGCTAAGCTCTACCCCTTCGGGGTAAAATGTGAGTATGTAGAAAAATTGAATGATAAAGGGAACCCAAAACGATTTCTGAAGCCTTTTTATAAGTCAACGTAGATACTTTGTGTGCTTAACGTGAAAGAAATCCTTATACAATAGAAGGAAATCAGTTATGAATTCACCTGTCAAGTTGAATAGCAGGTCGAGGACGATTCTTTTGTCATGGTGAAATGGATTTATTTTATTCATATATTGCAGAGAGGACGGTGCTTCGATAAAATGTACAAAAAGTGGAAAATTTTACATGACTCTGTCTCAGAAATTTTGAAGAAACTTTATGTTAGACTATCGTAGTTGTGTCGTGAGTAAGTCTTATTATATTAAATACAGTTTGATTTTTTTATCACAATTAGTATTTTAAATTAATGTTAAATAAACATATTTTCATACTATTGATATAAGAACACATAAACATAAAAACATCAATAAAGTAATTTTAGCAATTTTTTTTTTAATCCAACCATCTTATTTCTTTCTCTTTGACAAAATCAACAAGTGATTAATTTAAAAAGTTTTTTTAAAGACAAGCTTTTATTACTTGTTAAAAAAAATAACATTAAGTCCTTTCATTTAATACACATATTGGGTGCGTTATTTAGAAATATATGCGCCGCCATTTTGTCACGACGTCCATTTTGGATTAATAATAATACCGATTTTATATAATCGCATCATCATCAGAACTAAAGGTATATTTCAATTTTATCTCAATCGAAAATCGGGAAGTGGATCAACTTTTACTTGCAAGATTTCATTACAGACAAACATCGGGATAAGTGACAGTAAATAAATGCTTGTAATGAAGAACACTAAAATGAAGAAAACTAGACCTGTAAATCATAACAAAGATTTTTCGTAAGTGTGTAAGTTTCTACTGAATTTATACCCTTACGTTATTATATTTCGAAGAAATATAAATATTTTCATCATTAGGCTTTCAAAAAGTAAAAGTTTCAACATTATTACTATACATTTTTATTACGCCTTATTAAATTCATATAGACTGAAAGTAAAAGTATAATACATGTTTTCTTATAGTTAATTGGTACTAAAAACTTTAATACATAGACGGAGTTTTCTTTGGAGTTAGAAAATTTAAAAAGCGCCAAATCTTAAAAAAAAATTGTGCGATGATATTAGAAAATAATAACTACAAAGAAAGTACGTGTAGCTGAGAGTAAATTAAATCTGATAAAAAAACGTGTGCGTCTCGGAACGCCCAACTGAAGTGATAAACTAATCTTTTCTTTACTGCCTCGGCACAAGCGGTAGCGTAAGCGATTGCTGTGCTTCGATTCCCGGGTAGTACCAAATATTTGCATAATCTACAAATTATTGTTTAAGAGTTTGGGTGTTTTCTATTTATAATATGTACGTATTTACAAAAAAAGTATATATGTATTTATATCAGTTGTCTAGTACTAATAACACAAGTTCGGCTTAGCTTGGAACTGGATAGCGTTTTGTGTTAGATATCCGAAAATTTTATTTATTTTTATGAATCTAAGTTTAACTATTTACGGCTAGCGCTGAGGTTAGAACGAGAGAGGAGGAGCCTGCCTACTTCTGCCGTGTATGCGTGAGAGAAAGGGAAGCCAGACAGATTGGCGCTGTAACCTGTTACGTTACAAAGCGGTTTTCCCTCCCTTAAGAAGTTATCACTTCAAAAATAATATTCAGCACGCAAAAACACTTCACACGATAGATTATTTAGCACTAATGAATTGTGAAAGCTGAGAAGTAGTAGAAAACGTAAAGAAGAGGGTTATACTTATGTGAAATAGAAATATTGTAAATTATAGGATGGATTAAGGAGAAAATGTATCACACGGTCCGCCACGGTCACGTACACAAGTATCCGATTAAGGAAGTAAACTACGCAGGACAACTTACACAATACTGCGAAAAGAAGGAAAACTTGACTCAAAACCTATCCCAATATCAACACCCATCCATCAATATATTATTATCCTTTTTAACCGACTTCAAAAACGTAGGAAGTTCGCAATTTGACTGTATTTTTTATATTTGTTATATCAGAACTTTCGACTGAGTGATCCGATTTTGATGATTCTTTTTTGGAATGAAGTTCCTTATGGGGCGTTGCGGAGGGGTATCCTAGCATGTAACAAATGTCCGATACGATAAACCAAAAAAGCGTAAGATTTTATAAATTTAGTACAGCGCTATCTGTGTACCCTAGCCGGCATCTGTAAGTTGCATGTATTATTATATTTTATGATAAGGAACGTCGTTCCTATGTGGTGTTTCACGACAGCACACAACTTTTTTATTTGAAAGCTGGTGAAAGCACCAGCAGCTATTTCAGTTTGGTCCAGTTCTTGATGTCGGGTTTTTTTTGTCAAAATTTTACTTGCGTAGGAGAAGTTTTTTTCCAGCAGTGGACTACTAAAGGTCACTAATAATACAAGTATAAAAGAAATAAAAACTTTTTATTGATAAAACACGATATTTTTTAGTAAAACACTACAAAATGCAGGTACAACAAGTATAGTTATGACTATGGAATGTATTTACTAGGAATAAAATTTATTCGTTCTACAATGTGCTCTCAATCGAAGTAAAGACCGGAATAATCGAAAATGTATACGAATAGAGGCCTCAGGTAATTACGTGCATATGAAGGTAAAAGACCAATGTCGTTTACCGCTGTTCGTCTCAACTATATTTAGAGTCATTTCATTTTATAAAGCTCACTCGCTTTGTCACCGTATACTCTATCTATTCTTAATATTAAATAGCTGAAGAGTTTCTTTGTTTGTTTGAACGAACGCGCCGTTCTCAAAACTACTGGTGCGATTTGAAAAAATATTTCTGTGTTGGGTAACCCATTTATTGAGGCACAACTCACTACGACCAAAAAGAGCTGAATTCCAGTATTGCAATAACTAGGGAAAGTTATTCCTTTTGAGAGCTTTCATTGATAACGCTGCGTAAAAAGTTAGTCTCACAAAAATAATATTAAATAAAAAAATTGTACCCCCTTAAAAGTTGTTAAAAAGTCCATCAGCATTTGTATATCTATAATGATTGATCACTTTAACCTATTTTATGATAAAGATATTTGCCCACGTTGTATAGCTTCACGACACGGGCTAGGCGGGGGTCTGCTAGTCTAATATAAAAGTAAAATCGAAATGACTGATAGTTTACTGTTTAATTGTGTACTGATTAGTTACTAGGAAGTGTATATTTAAACTCATAATCAAAAAATGAAGTTCTTAAACTATTAAACATAACACAACTATTATAGTAAATAAGAATCTAGAAATATTAATATGAATTCTTATTTCAAGGAGTACAAGATCTGCCACACGTTTAATAAAACCACAGGCTTGACAACCTTTTTAATATAATCGTGTTTCATCAATATTAAAATATACAACAGTGATATTTGCCTAAATCGAAATGGCTGTTTTCTAAACGTTAATAAAGTTTATATTTATTTTTTTCTAGTTGACTTTCAGTTTTCTAGTGAAGATTAGTGTACTTTATTGACTTAACAGCTATTTCGACACAGTTGTTCATTCATCTGTCATTGCTAATGTTTTGTTGTTTTTCTTCTTCTAATTGCTGGTGTTTCTTTTTTTATGTTTGGGCCATCCAAAGGATTCTTCTCTGCTTGATGGAAAACAAAAGCAGAATCCAAGTGGTGGTCACCATACTCATTGCGAATGCAGACAATGCATCATGGTGACCCACACCTTGGTGACTTAGTGATGCTACTGCATCATTAGGCCTCCAATCTCGCACTCACCAACGAAATACGACACATAAAGTTTAGACTAGGTTCAGCTCTCATGAATCATTATTGCTGTTTGTCTACACAAGTCGAAATTTCGTATCATCCGTAGCTAATTACATCGGAAACTGGGCTTGAAACTAATAACTAAAATGCCAGAGGCGATTCGGAATCGACAATGAGCAAACAATAGTCTGACAAAATGTTATAAATTAATTTTAATTAATTACGCTCTGTTTCGAAGTACCTATTTGGGACGGCTGTCGGCTCGATCGATTTAATAACATAACAGAACAAAAAGTTTATAAAACTATACTTTGAATAGGCAAAAACTTTTGATAAAATTTACATAGCCTGTGGCATCCATTATTTTGAATCCTCATGAATTATTAATTGATTTTAATTGATTAGAAACGGTGTCACGCGGCAACACCATTCTCCCCGGCCTGCTGCCCCCACCTGTGGATCGCTGCCGTTCCACCGCAGGGAACACATAAAAGGACGAGCGCACCGACGGCTCGGTCTCTTTCTGCGCGCTTCTTTCTGCCGGCGTCTACCACGCCCTGGCTGGGCCGCCCGGCCTCTAATGCCGGAGCCTGATCTCCCTGATCTCCAGCCTGATCCTGGTTACTTTCACCTGACTGACACTTGAGCCTCCAGCCCGGCGTCCCTACGCTACTGCAAACTAACAAGTTAAGTGCCTCTTGCTTGGAGGTGCAGCTGTGATCGAAACTCTCAGAACCTACGCCCTGTCTAATCTGTATATAATTTTGTGCTCACGAATTTGTTGAATTGTTAACCTATTTATTCTATAATAAATAGTGTGAAATTCTTCTTCATAACGTGTCTAATTATCTCCTACTGAACCTCGTGGCCTAACCACCATCACCTCATGGCTCCTAAAGCCACTACGTGACA
This sequence comes from Spilosoma lubricipeda, assembly GCA_905220595.1. NCBI lineage: Eukaryota > Metazoa > Arthropoda > Insecta > Lepidoptera > Erebidae > Spilosoma > Spilosoma lubricipeda. The sequence continues at coordinate 6,397,198 of HG992285.1, read as the reverse complement.
ACGGCTTAGAAGTATAAGCTCTTCGATGGAACATGCAAACATACATTGACTGCTAGAACTATTCTTCGAACTATCAAACAAAAACAAAGACCAAAAAAATTTCGTTTTAATCACTAAAATATACAGTATACTAATGTATTTCATGGTAATTTGAAAGAAAGATTTGTTGAATTAAATTCACATAAATTCACCATTATTTTACAAATTTCACAGTAAAACAGCGCATAAATTATAATGTAAAAAGTGAAGTGACTTACACCGTAACAAGGTTGAATGCAATTTGTTGAATTTAATGGACGTTGTTGAGCATACGACTGTACTGTGAACTGTTATAACGATATTGCTTTGTTCTCGCAATTGAAAACTCTAGAAAAAATGTTGAGTGAGTCTTGTTTCAAATAAATGAAAAGTTGCTCATTTGATATTTGAATTGTTGAGTTTTACTCTGGTTTGAAGGTTTAAACTGTTTTCTATTAGTGAAATAATAAAATGAAGAGATAATGAAGTTAGAAAATGATTAGTTCAGGTTCGTTTCGTATTTTTATGGTAAACTTCGGTAATATATATATATTTTTAATGCCACTGCTGTGTTTGACTTGATTTTAATAAATGTCTTCTTATTACTGTTAGTTCTTATAACGATAAAGATAAGATAATTTATAACGTTCTTTGTTAAATTGATATTTTTCTCTTAAGAAAGTAACATAACTGTGTAATATTGTTATAATTATTTTATAAACTTTAAATTTGACTTTAGTACTTGGGTTTAAGATAATAGGTAGGTACTTCATAACTTAAATGTATTTAGAACAGGCGGTAATATCAAATATAAAATACTTTATTTACCTCCTCTTTAAAGAAGTTCATTTATTTACATAAATTTAAACGAAATGTTACCACACAGAATATTCAAATAGTCCTTTTTTACAAAAGATACATCAACATAGCCTTATTTGTACTACATAATTGTATCATTCATACCTTCATTTCCAATTGCATCATCATTAATAGCCTTCCTTTATCAAAGGCACACATCAATACCTTCATCTCTACGAGCCATATGTCAAATGACGTCACAGAGAAATCCAACCCGGTCGCCACACTGCTCTACCATTAGAAATGATTTGATTGATGTTTTGATTTTGACTGCGTAATGTTGTATTGATTGATAGAGCCTACGAGAGTTTATACTCGTTAAAATTCTCGAACGTTTCGAATTTCGAAGCTTTTATACATTTAATGTTAGTTTGACGTCGAATAAATATTTTATATTTACAGTATATATAAATCTATAAGTTTAGTCCAGTTGTGTCACAATGTGTACAAGTGATTGCGTATATTAGCAGTCTTGTTAACGAGGCACAAAATCTTCTTAATTTGGTCTTGTGTGAAATGTGTGTAGTTATTATGACTAATATAGATTTATGTTTACGCGGTAGGACGCTTTATTCTTTGCAATATGATCCATGTCCTATCCCAATTACACACGTGAATAGTAAAATTTGATAATAAGTTATGCTTAAAAGGCATAAAACACAAGAACAGTGATACAGTTTTAAAATGTTTAGAATAAAAAATTTCTTGCGATTAATTTAACAGACCTAATTCCTTTCAAAACCAGTAAATAGTGTTGAAATAAAAGAACGTTGACAAATTACTCTAATCCCAAACATGGCCTAAAATCCACCAAAGCTTCAAAACAGGTAAAATGATTTTGGTCTAAGTTTTTTTATTGTCAAAAATGCAAATAATTAAGGATATTTTTAAACTATATTAACAAAAAATCATTTCTTCACTTTTTTATTAATTGGAAGAATAATATTTTTGGTATATTCGTACTTTATTTGTTTATCATTTACAAGAAAAAACATAACTACATTTTGACTTGTCAGTTTAATTCGTAGACATGTAGATATTTTACATTCAGCTTAAAATGATATAATATGGTAAGACAATAAAATTGCGACTATGATCATTTTGAGAAAAGTACCGTCCAAATTAAAAATTCCTCATTTAAATATTTACGGTGTAAATAAGAGTATATTAAACTTCAACCTCTTTATAAAACTTCAGTTTATTTTTTTTTATTGATACTGTTGCATAAAAGGGATGTTGACAGCGAAAGGCCAAACTTAGGTTTGAGTGGGTGACCGTGCGTGCTCAAGCATTCGTCTTCAAACTGATGACTAACACCGCTTTTATTGGAGTACTTAACCTTATCTTTAAAGGTACCTTTTTTACGTGTAGAAGCCCCCCCGAGCCGTCACCCTGCCATGGTTTGCGGCGGGACAGTGTGTCGGAATCGAACCGACTAAAACCACACGGTGTGCCACTCTCTGCGTATGAGACGGGAGGCATCCGGGAACTGCTGTTATTAACACATCTGGACCCCTCCCAGATCTCTAAAGGTACCTAGGTTGATCTAGTAAGCAAGGAAGATAATGAATCGAGTGTTACAACTGGACATAGGTATCTTCTTAGAAAGGAGTATTTAGCCTACCTTAGTGTAGGCATTCTACGTAATGGGACGATTAGAAGTGGTGACACTCTTTCTTCACTGGCCTTTAGGTTTAAACCTGTCACATTTTCGAATATCTCTACAGGAAAACTTTCTTAATTCTTGAGTATGAAAATTTATCATTTATAGTAAGTGTTTATTTTTCATACCATACCATATTTATAATCTATCTACAGCTCTAAAGCTTTTACATACAATTTGTAAGTAAAATTGAACACAATCACAAATGTGCACAAGAGCTCAAGAGAGACCGCAGTCAAGCCGAGTGACCGCGCGTGTTCAAGCCTCTGTTTTCGTTGATACGTGGTTCTGACAAAATTGCTAACTGGCTCTTATAACATTTAAAAATAACTTATTCAAATGCCTATACAGAAGGTCGAGGGAGGCAAGCAAGTTTTCAGAATCGCCATCCAATTTGTCGGGCTTATTTTTAAAAGCGGTATGTCCTACTATTTTAAATTGTTTTGGTTAGTTTTCAGTGGAAATATGTTAATCAAAAAATTTCATTTAACCTCCATCTCAATAGAAAATTGATTAGGAACTATATCAATAAAAAGTAACTTTAAGATTGGGTTTAAAGTGTATTGTATTCAATTAACATCTTGTTATAGTGTACCAAAGAAAGAATATAATAAAAACTTTTTATAAAAAAAAACCGACCTCCAAAAAAACAAAACTCCCTGCCAAAAAACACTAAAAAGCTCAAAATAAACTGGCTCTTCATAAATTGCAATGTGCCAATTCTTGTCTATACCTAACTCTTTATTCATTTAAATAGTATTATTATTATGTGTGCTAGGTACCTAAAATCTGTTTGAAGTCGGTGCCAAGCCAAATGTAATAGTAGGAACACACTCGCTATATTTCGAGACAACCATAGGCAGCCCGCGCGGGTCTGCCTGCTTGGGTTGTTTTGTTCTACACGAAGAGCTGCTATCCGGCAGCGGCGATTGCGGTACCTACTATTACATTTTGGCTTGGCACCGACTTCAATCAGATTTTAGGTACCTAGCACACATAATAATAATACTATTTAAATGAATAAAGAGTTAGGTATAGACAAGAATTGGCACATTGCAATTTATGAAGAGCCAGTTTATTTTGAGCTTTTTAGTGTTTTTTGGCAGGGAGTTTTGTTTTTTTGGAGGTCGGTTTTTTTTTTTATAAAAGTTTTTATTTTTAAATATTCAGTGTAAATAATCATAGGTAAGTAGTGAGTTAAACTAATTATTTAATACAAATCGCGTGAGCCAACCTACGTAAGTGACCACCTACAAACGTTACTCCCGCTGATGCGAATAACTGTAGGAGTTGGATATTTAAAGAATTATTCTCCAACTTCTAACTGTTAAGGAAATGTATCTTCCATCATCGGCTCATCATCATGAAATGATGACAAACATATGCAAATATTGAAATACCTTTGAAAATATGTGATAAACATTATGTTTTCATCAATATAATTGAATAAAGTCGAAACACAATGTGGCTACTCTAAATCATTGAGAAGTTCCCTTAACTGTTCTTCGTCTTCATTATTAGACCGCTAATGATAGTTACAACTATTCTAGGTGTAAAGTTCTCATCAATACAAATTAAACAAGCCCAAACACAAGGCAACTGCTATAAATCGTAGAGGAGTTCCCTCGACTATCTTTCGGCTCCATCATCAGATCGACTCCAGACCTCCATTAAATTGTAGTGCTTTCAAATACTTTATTAAAAAAATTACAAATGCACTAGTCGCCCCTACAAATTTCGAAGGTTCCCCTCGATTTCTCTGAGATGCCATCATCAGATACTAGTTTCCTTATCATGGTACCACCGACGAGACATCTCCTTTCCAACAAAAGAAAAATCATCAAAATCGGTTCATAAACGACGAAGATATGCCCGAACACACATAAAAAAAAAAAAAAAATTCTATACGGTCGAATTGAGAAACCTCCTCCTTTATTTGAAGTCGGTTAAAAAACAGACCCGGTTTTTGTTAAAGAATGAAATGGAGAAATTCGAACATTTTATTTTATTTATACGTACAGTAACGCTCATTATGGTTATGTTTATTTTTATATGTCTCCAGGAGTAGGCTGTGTATAGTAAAATTTTATAATCTACACTCTAATGATATTGGAATGAGTAAACTGTTATCCGAAGATACAGCTTTTATTTGTATTAAATGCTGAGTGTTCTCGCTATTGGATATAACACTCTGTATGTGTTATAATTTTGCAACAAATAAACCTGTGAAAAAATCTAAATAGTTATTTTTTTATTTTTAACAGCAGTTTCTGTTAAAAAAATTGAAACTGAATCAATTGTCCGGCAAACTTTTAGTGCTTTCGTTTCTAATTTTAATGATTTATTAATACAATAAATCAATTGCTATCAATTTTTTTTCAATAACAGCCTTATTATCCCGAAGTATAAGGTTAATTTATTAAATTACTCAATTTAATACGAAGGGTCATATACGCACTGTACTAAACGCCATTACCCACAGTTGAACGGCAACAATACCGAGCCTGTATTTACGAGTAATTGTTACCCAATAGCATTTACTTGTTCATTCACTTGATATTCTGTATTTAGGTACTTTTGTATCAAATACCCATTATTGTAGGAAGGCTTTCAGAGGGTCTGTGTGATCTATTTATTTAACGTTTTGTTAGACAAACGATACCATTGGACGATTGGTAATTTGTCAGGGGTTTATTTGTTTAAATATTTCATCAGAAATAAGCTTATATAAAATATGTTTAATTATATAAAACCAATAAAGCGATTGGGTTATTTAATATACTACATACAGTACTACTACGAACGCTACTCATTATCTTAACTCACATTTTACCTGCACTAAGTATTTTGAAACATGAAGAAATATCACGTCTTATAATATAAAACGTGATAAGACATGATATTTCTTCATGTTCGAAAATCTTTAGTGCACTCATAACCCAGTTGCAGTCGGTGATTCGAAACAAACACCGAGGGTAAGCAACGACGGCGCGGTCAGTACCTGGATGTGTGACCATTGGTGGCATGATGCCATGAGCGTCTCCGTGATTCGGAGGTCACGTTAAGCAGTTGGTCTCGGTTGTTATCATAGCTTAGTTGAAAGCCTTTGGGTGGCTTGAAAACACCCAACGGCAAGATTACGTAGCTACAACGTTGTCTTGCCAGTTCCCAACCCGTGCTCGGTCAGCCTTAACCCTCTCGAGAGAGGAGACCCGAGCCCAGCAGTGGGACATTTTGGATTGATGAAGATTATTTATATGCCTATTCGATACTTGGTTTAAAACATGACTATTGTGTTACATTAAGCCTGCATTAGAAACGCATGAATACTGAATTTTAAGGAGATATTAATACATCAAAAAAACAAATTTAGTGTTCTTATAAAAAGGCTCATCACTAACTCGACAGTATAATATATATTTAAACAAATTACTTTTGTCAATCATTTTCAGTTGCATAACTTTGTCTACGCTACTCGTCTAACATTAGGGGTAAAAGCTTTGAATAACTCATGCATTATGAGGCTCTTAAGAATGTCATGCTTATACATGTAAAACTCATAAGTCGTTTTAAGAATCTGCCTTCTTGGTAAAAAAGGATGTAAATAATTTGTGACTGTTGAAAAATTAACATTTGCATACATTTTAAAAGGATCGGGATTGATACATTTTTACGATGTGTTTTTTTTGTTGATAAATACAAATTAATTGCGCTTATCTGTCATTACATTTGACGATGTTGAAGAGCAAAACGATTTATAACTTTTTCCCGCAACTCTACCCGTGTGTATTTTGGTTGTCGCGATAAAAGTAACCCATATCCTACTTATGCCAAACATTGTAGTCGGTGGTAGCGGTTTAACCGTGAAATCGTGACAGGCAGACAGACAGAGTTAATATTACTTATAATAATGGACTTCCATATTAATAATGACTACAAGTAAATAATATTTTGACTAGATTCTTGATAAATTAATTTAGTTGAAAATCTTATATGTAAAAATCAATTCCTGTTCATTTGTCTCGCTAAAACTCGAGAACAGCGGGGCCGATTTAGCTGATTTTGGTTTTCAAATGTTTGTCGTAGTCCAGGGAAGGTTTAAACGGTAAAAAATAAAAATAACTGGAAAATCCAAATGTCACGTGTACGAAGTAGCGAGCACAGCAAGTATATTTCTAAATATATGCATATTACAGACATATTACTCTCAGACACAGAACAAATGGCCTCCTATTATTACCAGGCTAGCCAAATATAAACATTCACATTTTCATTTTACATATATTGTATTGGAAGATACGACTTTGTGTAATGAAGTTCTTATCATAAGCCTAATAAATGAAAATGTATCACTTGTACTAATGGCGCGTTTTCTTTTAGCCCTCTTTATTTTTTCAAATATATTCTATGAACGAATGGTGGTAAATAACTATTACTGTAGTTCCAATTAGGTCTCTGTCTTCGATGAAGGACATCACAGGATTATATATAGCGCTAATTTAGATAGCTAGACCATTGTCTGCTGGCTGAAGTTACCATGCAAGATTTATAGCCAATAACCTAATACATTATTTATTGCTAGCAAATATAAATAACATATATTAGTTAAAATAATCAAAGCTAAAATATTATTAAGTGGCAAAAATAATGCTTATGTTTGAATGTGTGACTTGCAAATATAAGTTAAAATCTTAAGTGTATGATTGAAATAGAATGTAAAATATTTTATAGATTATTAGTACATAACTAATATAGAATTTTATGGCTTAGACATCATAATATTTTAGAGAAAGACAATAGAATACTAATTGGTGATCGAGGGTAGAAAATGCCCGACTATCAAAATCATTGCAGAAATATTTTAGTAAGCGCTAAAGTTATTAGGCTGATTCCACTAATAAATTAAACTTGGAGAAATTATAACTCATAAATTGGAATTAGATTTTTTCAGGCGCGGAAAATTTTGGGACAAAAATCCTAATTTTAGGAGAAAGTTTTCAAAGATAATAATTTATTGATATTCGTACAATTAGGTCCATCGTAAGTTGAAATTTTTATAAAAAACAAACCAGCTGATCCTACATGCGCAATGAAGCTTCTTTTGACGATTAGTATGTATACAATTATAGAACTTCGATGTGGATTAAATTATGAAGGGCACCCTTAAGGAAATTAAACGATATGCTTACCAAGTAAACCTTTTTTATGAATGAGCCTTTCCAAGTGATTCTACTCTGCCTGATGGAAAGCATGAGCAGAATTCAAGAGTTCTGGCCACCATACTCAATTCATATGCGGCAAAAGAAACAATTCACCATGGTGGCACACAATGGCGAGATGCTCCTGCATCACCGGGCTTCCAACACAAATACTGTCATTTAAGGTCGATCTTCTGTCAGAGGGTATTCTCGCCGCCCCAGTCGAACCGGCCCGTTCATGCTGAATTCAACGTGTCTCCACTACATTAAATAATAAATAAATAAATATTTCGGACATCTAACACACAACGCCATCTAGTCCCAAACTAAGCAGAGCTTGTATTATGGGTACTAGACAACTGATATTAATACTTATATACTTTTTTTTTTGTAAATACATACATATTATAGATAGAAAACACCCAAACTCCGAAACAAATATTTGCAGATCATACAAACATTTGATCCGACCCGGGAATCGAAAATATATAGTCAATAAAGTAATTTTAAATGAAATTTTAGGATTATTCTTACAATGACACTGTACATACAAGGCAAAAAAAACAACCAACATTTTCCAAAACAAAATTATTGTTTTTAATTTCGCTTTATTGCGACGGTAAGAAGCTCTCAGGGTTTTAAATTGAGTTCGGAGAATACTTCATACTATGTTTGATGTATTTCTTTGAAACTTCTTAATGCATGAATAAGAAGAAGATTAAGAAGGGTATTCTTTGACGTTCAAATGTAGATACATAAAAGCTTTTAACTTTTTCAATCTCTGTAATATTATATTCAATAATAATATATTCAATGAAAGTTTTGAATGAGCTTTATTTGCAAACTTCGAGTTATTTTTTTGAGGCACATAATATAACATGCGATAAAAAAACTGAATTATTATTAGATTGATACTTTTTTGTAAAGTTTCGTAACTTTTCGTTTTTGTTAATGTTTTTTTCTTACAGGTGCGCGAAGACCTGTAGACCTTATTGCTTGCTAACAACTAGTAACGGCCTAATAACATAATAATTATTTTAATTAGTCCTTGAATTATCAGGCCCAAAAAGCGCTGGCTGGACGTCGTCAAAGCGGACATGGAAGAGAACGATCTCACACCTGAGGATGCCGAAGATTGGGCAAAGTGGAAAAGATTAAGTAGTTAATCCTGGTCCTGCTATACATGTTAAAGTGTGGATAAACTGTTACATTTGTACAAAAAATATCTACTACATATTTTGGGTGTGCGATTAGGTCGGACCAAATACTGAGTGCGAAAATACGACTTTATACGCAATAGTTAAGATAAAAAAATGCGATGCGGGGCGGGAATAATATAATAATGCGACTTTAATGGACTGTATCTTTATGCGAGGTTTGACAGTATCTACTGGTACTGTATCTGCGATGCGTATCTAAACTGACTGATTGACCGCTACACAGTATTGATGAACTGCCCTTAGGAAACAGAAGAATATGGACAGACAGTTCGTTTAATAGGTAAGGGACTAACCTCTCTGTGGTGCCTTCACGCGTTGATGCCGGCGGCCGACGCTAGGGGCTGCTTGACGATTCACCAAGGCCTGTCACTGTTCTTAACTACACTTTTTTGACACAGGAAAAGATAATAGTTCACATGAAAAAATGCGGTTCCTAATCACGTCACATCAGTCTTTTGCGAGCGCGAACTGCCCTCAACGACGGTTGAGGCGAAGAACGAAAAACACTTTGTTAATTATGCGGAATGCGGGCGCGCATCGACTACCCTCAACGACGGTCTGTTTTGAACTGTCACTTCCATTTGACAATTGACGAAATGATGCGGCGGTCTTTCTTGGTAGTTCATTCCATTTTGCTCAAGGTTTGGGGAAACAGGAAATGTGGATAGGACGCGTTCATCAGTCAGTCAGCGCGACAATTAAACAAATGAAAATATGGCGCGTCCATATTTGTTTGTCAAAACAAACTTTGATGTTTTCATGTTCATCCCTACGAAGGATAATGGTATCATGCAATTGTATGTGTGTGTACCAAAAAAAGTTGCACAAACATAATCACTAGCATTTTATAACATATCTAAAGTTTACAACCAACCTATATAATATTTTTATGAAAGTGAAGTGTTAAAATTTTAAACGTCGCGGCGTCGTCGCCATGCTACTGACATTCTGACAGTTTATTTCGAAATGTAACTTATTTTTAGTTTTCATTTCCAAACTTCCCACACCACACGTGAAAACATTTAACGCATTTATATATTTGCGAATTAAAATAAATTATGTTGTATACTATTGATTATATTGGCTACCACCATGCATTTGACAGTTACAGTTATAATTACTTTGAAAGAAAATGTTGGGATTTGTATAAGTGGAAAGTGGCAAACCTGGTTCCCGTCAAAAGAACTATTTACATATTATTATACTCAAAGTCGCGTAAAGAGCAATGGAGAGATAAATGCTCGGCGTTTTTCTGCGTGATCGAATCAGGAATCAGGAGATACGCGGACGATCTAAGGTCACCGACATTTCCCGTAGAATTGCCAGCCTCAAGTGGCAGTGGACGGGGCATATTACTCGCAGACAAGATGACCGTTGGGGCCAAAGAGTTCTGCAGTGGCTGTGCTACCTGCACAGGACCGATTGTTATGGGGAGCCTTGGGGGAGGCCTATGTCCAGCAAGTAACGTCGACGTCTTTCGGCTGAAATGATGATGATGATACATAACAGTACTGCCTCGTTCTAGTGGTTAGTGTATGCACTGCCGATGCATGAATCGAGCTTTAGACGTGCTCCATTCCCCGGTCGAGCTACAAAGTATTTTTTTTGTTTTCTTGCAAGAAGTTCCTTTAAAATCGAGGATTATGGAAGTTGCTGAAGTTTCATGCCATCGTGCATCGGAGAACTTATTAAGCAGTCGGCCTTGGTTGTCATGAACATCTTTAGTAATTCTTATTGAGTATTGGTAAGCGCCACCTAATTTAGAGACTGCTGCCAACGCACTTGTGATGCCTCTGGTGTTGCGAGTGTCCATGGGCGACAGTAACCGCTTATCATCAGGTGAATACTTCTGCTCGTTAGCCCCCTTACCTAAAAAAAAAGTTAAGGTAAAAATTAATAATTTAAATAAATATTTCGGACATCTAACACAAATCGCCGTCTAGTCCCTAGCTAAGCAGAGCTTGTGTTATGGGTACTAGACAACTGATAGAAAGACATATATACTTTTTGGGTGTCACTACTCATATTTATGTCGTGATTATTGTAATACCAAAGGAACAAAACGGAGGAAAATAACAACACTGCAAAAAGAGAAGAAAAATAAAACAAAACCTTATATCAACTCATGTGACGACAGAATAGGCAAAACATTTATTTCCAACTCCAACAATAGATTATTAAAGCCTTTGGATCTCTAAAATACCTGTATTTTTTATGAAGCAACAAAGTTTAGTTCTCAACTCTGTTTTAGCTAATCTGACCAAGTATATCTAAATGAAATAGACAAAAGTAGATACAGGATTCATTTATTTCCAGCTATTATTAACTTGAGATACTTAATGATTTCTGAATCATTAAACGAAAATGTTCTTCTTTTCAATTAAAAGTTTTCATGTCTTTTAAGAACTTTCTTTGCGAAGACATTTGATTTCATTCCTAATATTCATACTATGGGTAATAAGACAGAAGTATTAAGTAATCAAAGAGAGTTGGACTAATTGTATTGAAAAGTTCACTAATGTATATTTCTATATGTAAAAATGTATAATTTAAACTATACTGTTGTTTTGTTGCTGTTATTGAGTTATTGCAAATAAATAGTGTCTTTCAGACACTATTTTTACAACTACTTACTATAATATACGTTGCTTCGTACCAAATTTCAAGATTCTGAGTTCACGAGAAGTACTCTGTAGGTTTTGACTCGCTTGCGAGTGCCGAAAATTTGCAGCATAAACGGCTGTGAAATCTTTTGATTGCGTTGACTTAGAAGATTGATTTTTTCACAGCACCGAGGAACAGTAGACCTAAGTATTTATTATGAATTTCAACTTGCTACCTTTACGCGTTTCTGAGAAAAAGGGTCCTGACAGACAAACGGACAACAAAGTGACCCTATAAGGGTTCCATTTTTTTCTTATTGAGGTACGGAACCCTAAAAAGTATTTTACCTAATATAATTTTGAAAAATGTAGTAGTTGAAAGTTAGCTTATAGTTTCAATAATTGATGAAACACTAAACAATAACATAAAATACTCTTTGATTTCATAATATTTCATATTGAATATTCTTATTTTTCCCAAATGTCGCATTCGCTGTTTAAAATTCCTTTGAATCTGAATATAGAAACAATTCAAAACAAACTAGATTAATATAAGCAAGGGATCAAGAGGTTATCAAATGTATACCTGTATATTTTTCGGTTTATGAATAGCGCTTCGAATAATACTTGTTAAATAGTCTGCCCCATGTCACACCACTGTGTTACTTTCTGTAGGACGTATATTCGACCTAAGGGATCTATGTGACAGCTTAGATATATACGTCTAAATTACTTGCTGTCATTCCTTGCTCACTAGAAACATTTATCATAATACTAATTTGTTTTTTAGTAAAAAAAGTGAACAGAACATGTAAAAACTACTGAAGAATGTATCTCTACAACTAAATAAAATTTAAGTTAATATTGTAGAAAAATTACTCTTGGAAATACAATAAAAGATTGAGCTTAAACACAATTATCTACTTGGGTAGAAATTGAACCCATGACAGTCTTGACAATGAACGCACACGAAAACAAAACATTTAAAAAAAAATGTCTTCAATTTTTAATAACAAGTCGCTTATATTTTCTTTACCCTACACCAATATAAAAGTAAATGGAATCGCAGCTGGCAAAGGACATGTACACTAAGAGTTGGTTAATTGAGTTGGTTAGTTTCTTTATTAAACGACCAACCCAGAAATAATTACTTGAACAGACGTAGAAAATCTAACAAGTTACAATATATCTATTTCTTTACTGATTCATAAGCATTGGCGATTTAAACTGGAAAATTTATTCTGATCGCATAAGACATAAATGAATCCGAAAACTTTATTAATGGACATTCCGAAGGTGGACGTTTGCTCTCTTGAATTTCGTGTACAGAATTTATAATAACACTATGATTTATTCTAGTTACTGTTTGCAGTTTAGACATTAATGAAAATTAATTGTCATTCTCATTTGTTCAATAGTCACGACCTTAACTGTGAAACCCATGAAAATGCTTTAGACCAATCCAGCGGCTGAATGTAAGATTTTGGATCTTGACAGAAGGCTTAGAACCTAATTGTAGTTTATGTCTAAAGATGAAATTCCAACATTCAACAAGATGAAAGTTCACGCATGTATCCGAACGGCTACATATATAATAATAACGGCGGTTGATACTAACATGCTTAATTTGGAAGATCTTAACAACTTTTTATTTATTTTATACGGTTTTTACTTTGAAAAATAAATTGGCAGTCATAAGGACTGCCGACAGAAGTGAAAACTTATAACTTGACGGTGACGGTGACGCGGTGACGCGATCTCATAAGATTTTCCACTACCAAAAAGTGCTAAACGCTAAAGAAGTTTTCACTTCAAAAATATGTAAATGACTATACATTTAATGAATTTTTATATCTATACTAATATATAAAGCTGGAGAGTTTGTTTGTTTGTTTGTTTGAACACGCTAATCTAAGGAACCGATGGTCCAATTTGAAAAATTCTTTCAATGTTGGATAGTACATTTATCGAGGAAGACTATAGGCTATATATCATCACGCTAGGACCAATATGAGCGGAGCAACAATGAAAAATGTTTCAAAAACGGGGGAAAATTATCACGCTACGGGCAATAAGAGGCGCAAATGAGGTTGCGTGTGTCTCCTAGTGTTTTTATATGGTTTTAATACCTTTTAGGAGGCCTATCTTCAGCAGTGGATGTCTTTCGACTAATATGATAATGATGATAGTCATATATTCACAGAATTATTTTCAAAACAATAATGTTTTAAGACCGAACTATGTTTTTCATTTTATTTGCTTCAGCATTTAGTTTAAAGAAAGATTGAAATTTAATTGTATCAAAGTGTAAGAGTTTCCAATTTCAGGAGCCCATTTATTAAATGTCTGAGTCTAAAAATGTTTCTTTCAATGAAAGAAAAATCCAATGTAACGGTACGTCGCTCAAGACCCTTTTATATTAGCAATTGATTATATTAATTCAAAATTGCATTTTAGTAGATAAAGTAGATATTAAAACTGACCTAAATGTGCTTAGACACGAAAATTTTATTTAAGATGTGGAAGTATGGTATAACCACGGTTGCTCCGATGGTATAACCCTCTGTGACATTTATCAAAAAGGTTCATTCTCGTAAACAAAAGTGTATTCTTGTGGTAAGTAATTACGACATAATTTTTATCTAGATAATAAATAGTCTACACATGAAAATAGGAAAGCATGACATAATTTAGAATGACCAAACATTACGTGAAAATAATTGTGTGAAGAAACCTTCTGCTAAGGTTACACAGGCCATTTTGAATCTAGCGCTATGAAAAAAAGCAACCAAGTGCGAGTCGGACTCGCCCATGAAGGGTTCCGTAGCAGAAAGTAACATCCATATAGTTTTTATTTTATTTTTATTCAATGAAAGGTAAATTGCTGTTAACGATTTATGACGTATTAAAAAGAACTACTTACTAGATTTTGTTCAACCCAATTTTTGGTGGAAGTTTACATGATAAAGTCATCATATCTCTTTTTAGTTTTATCATTATCTTACTTTAGAAGTTACAGGGTGGGGGGGACACTCATTTTACCACTTTGGAAGTGTCTCTCGCCCAAACTATTTAGTTTAAAAAAAATGATATTAGAAACCTCAATAGCATTTTTGAAGACCTATCCGTAGAAACCCCACACAAGTGGGTTTGATGAAAAAAAAAACTGAGTTTCAGTTCTAAGTATGGGGACCCTCAAAATTTATAGTTTTTTTTTCTATTTTTGTGTGAAAATCTTAAGCCTAATCTTATCCTAAGAATTTTTAGGGTTCCGTACCAAAGGAAACAAACCCTTTGGCACGGAACCCTAAAAATAGAGGAACAACAATTTTTCGGGGTGACATCTACGCAAGAGTAATAAAAATTTTGCGTACTAAGAAAGGGAGGATGGTCAAGGAAAAAGTGGTTGACCTGTGTAGAATGGAACAAGAAAAAATACCGGGATAGATAGACGATTATGTAGGTATTTTATGGTCTTTACAAGTAAATACTGCCAACCTACTTTTTACTGTTTTTTTTACTATCTACGCTGCATCTATTAATATACAACACAGACAAATATTCATGATAAAAAACACAAACTGTACTCTGAAAGTCTACCTTTTACAACAAATTGTACAGATTGTTAATATTATTAATTATGGTTGATTTATGTTGTACGCATGTAAAAGACGCCCGCGGTTAATTTATTTCCACCAATATCTGGAATGACTCAATTACAGCCGACTTATTTTAAAATTCAGCAATAAATTACAAGAATTATTAAATTACGTATGAATCACTTGCAATCATATAATCTGTCTAATAGGTTTAAATGATCAATTCTTTTATCCTACTAATATTATAAATGCGAAAGTTTGTAAGGATCGATGGATGTTTGGATGGATGTTTGTTACTCTTTCACGCAAAAACTACTGAACAGATTTGAATGAAACTTTACAGTGATATAGTTTATTCATCAGAATAACACATAGGCTACTATTTGCCGCGATAACCGACATATACGCGGGCGGAGCCGCGGACAACAACTAGTAAATATATAATTATACTCATATAATCCTGAATATCGGAAACGACTTCAACGATTTTCATGAAATTCAGTATACAGGGAATTTCGGGGGCGACAAATCGATTTAGTTAAGATTCATTTTTAGAAAATGTAGTTTTATTTGTGTTTTCAACAATTAACTTTATCGATAATTAATCAATGTCCATTAAGCGCCATCTATCGCAATTCGAGCGAAATAAATTAAACTATACTGGAATTAGATCCATGGCGTTGTCATCGGTGCAGAATAAAGTGCAGGGCATACAAAGAGGGCGTACAAAGAGAGGGCGCCACTAAACTTGTATAAAAAAAATACCGAGCAAAGCTCGTTCATCCAGGTACTTTAAAACTATTATTAATACAAATATAATTCATTCATCATCATCAGCCTATCGCAGTCCACTGCTGGACATAGGCCTCTCCAATTTCCCGCCACTTAGTTCGATCTTCGGCTTCTCTTATAAATATATTTCGGATATCTAATATACAACGCCATCTAGTCCCAAGCTAAGCAGAGCTTGTGTTATGGGTACTAGACAACTGATATAAATACAATAATACTTTTTTTTTGTTTTGTAAATATAATTGATAGTAAGAAATATAGGTAAAATGTTATGCAAGTAGGTAATTGTAATTTATAAATTTATTTATGGTTTGCTTATTGTCATAACATTATTACTTACCTCAGGTTGCATCTGCAATAATTTAGGCTAATGTTGCATGTTTTAGTGCATGTTGTGTTTACTTGAAAGTGGTTGTACCACTTCGATTACCACTTCGATTACCCGACAGTGCCAACTCCCACTCGCATAATTAGAAGGCATGATGAGAAAATGAACAAGTCGTGTGGTGTTGTGGGACAACAGATAGAAACGAAGTTCCTTATAAAAAAAATTATTAATTTCAAGTTTTATTCAAGGTATAAAGAAAATTTATCAGGTATAAAAGTTTAATTATGATTTTTTACCGTTAAAAATTAAAAATAACTAAAACAGTCACTCAAGCTGCCACCCTACTAGGTCTACTGAAACAAGTTCGGTCTAGAGTTACTCTGAACTTGATACATACAACTTACAGATGACGCTTGAAGAAAAAGTTAATAATAATTATTTTTTGTAAATACATACATGTTTATATAATTCCGAAAAAACAAATATTTGCAGGACATGCAAACATTTGATCTAACCCGGGAATCGAACCCAGTTCCAACCCATAAAATGCATTCGCATACGCTACCATTGCAACACCGATGCAGTCAATCTTACGTTCCGGACGCTTTTTACCCCGACACATAAGGAACTTCGTTCCAAAAAAGAAAAGATTTTGTGACATGCCGCCATGTATGACTCGGATGAAATTGATCTTAAATGTCATATTTTTTCAAATATAAACTACAAGCGAGGAGAGTTATGACGTTTTACTTTTATCTAGATTACTACACTTTGTCTTTTTCTTGTTAGACTCGTGTCACTTACTCTAGCGAGACTGATGAAATATACCAAGAATTTCTTCATTATGTTTTATGACGCAACTCGAGCTTTTTACAAGATTACACACATTTCTTGGAAGTAATATAGCTGTGATGTCGTACAACACGACTACACGTTAAACACCTGTAGCCTCTACGCAAAATATTTAATAGAAAGGCAATTTTTGTCACAGATTTTCTTAATTCAATGTAATTTGTGTTGTCCTTATTTGAGGAAACCAATATGTAAATTATGGTCTTAACCCAATTTTGCGCTTTGCCTACCATAAATTATTGTAAAATGTGTTCTTTGTAATGCAAATAAACATATGTTTATTTCTATTATTAAACTAGCTGACCAAGCGACCTTCGTAGCGTCATTTTCTTGTAAATATTTCCTAAATTTCCAAAAAACTTCTTTTAGTAATAATGCCCGCTTTAGTTTCCAACTGGTAGTTTACAGTCGCGGACTAAGAAAATATGAAGCTTCCGGTTTTCTTTTAATTTGCTTTAATACAAACCTTGTCCTGACAATAACAAATGCATTAATATAAGAATTATCCAATTAAGTGCAGTCGATCGAAAGTTATGAGCGTACATACATTTCGTTGATTCATTTTATTTATATTGATAATTGATAAGATTGCCGTTTGGCCAGTCAGACTTTTATTTACAATTTAAGGTAAGATTTAGGAGCTGATACGTGTTTTAATAAACAACGTCACCATTTTCCTAGCCTTTATTATTCCCAAGATTTGGGGTCGGCTACTAGTTCAACCGGTTTTACCTGAATATCAGTTTTTAAACGGAGCGACTTGCATCGGACCTCCGCAACCCTAAGGGCGAACTGGATTCGATGATTGAACTAGTTATAGTATATTTGAGGGCACTGACTTCCTAATTACGATTGCCTTAGATGTTCATGACAACCGGGACCGACGGTTTAACGTGCTCTGCGAGGCACGAGCGGGAAACACCACCATCTTCCATACTCCGGGCTGCTATTAAGAATTTCTTGTAAGAAAAACCCAACAGCAGTCCGACCCGGGAATCGAACTCGAGAGCTCTTGATATGGAGTCGCTTACGCTAACCACTATGCCAACGAGGCATTTTTTAATGAACGACAATGTTAAAAAATTACCAAGATCCTTGACTATAATTTTAAAAACATAAAAAAAAACTATCTTAGTTAATTATTCATCATTATCAACAACTCATAACGTCGCTGAAGGTGCGATCTCGCAGATATTTAATGCATTGCGAATTCGCAGTTTTGTGTGGGCGCCCTTAAATCTGTTTTCCTCACTTATTTGTTTTTCTTATTGTATAAATCTTACAAATACTCATCGACACACACGACACACGGTACAAACGACCTAGGAATCTTTACATAGTTTAAAATGAAGTCGCTGTTAGTTCTTATGCGCTTAGCTCTTTAAAGGTACCAAAAATAATGATTTTTCCTATAGAAATACTATTTAATAGACAAATTAAATGGTAAATTCAAGAAAATGGTTTATATGTATAAAGTACATTATATTGGAATATAGAAAGTCCATGATTTAAAAGATTTGTCAGTTGATATTGTTAAAAATCACATTGTTATCGTTTTGCTAAACTTGTGAAATGTATGAAATAGATCAACTAGTAAGATATATAACAGGCATCTCCACAAACACTTTCAATACGAGGTGTTTGATTTTGAGAGTGCATGAACTTTCCTTCACACTCTACGGATCTCTGACGATTATAATAAACAAAAAAAACCATCTTTTTAACACGCGTATTTATTTCCCTTCACTACTACCGAGTACTATTTCATTCTGCATTAGTACTTACCTAACCTGCAAAAACGTTTACAGGGTTTTAAATTTAACCTTCTTCACATTTTATATAGAGTATGAGTCTCACTCATTCAAAACTACTGAAACAAAGACCTGTATCACAGTTTAAAATGAAAAACTGCAAGAAAACTTGGAAAAAAATAATATAAATAACATTTATCGTAGAATATCGTACCACAAAAGCTCAGTTCAAAATTTCATTTTGACAGTCTTTTGTACGTGCACACTGTACAAGTGTATTTGTCTGAACAAAATAAAAACTATCAAGAAAATGCTAGAAACTTTTTGTGTAGTTGAATTTGTGAACACTCCGTTTCTCAGATGCTTTTGACATGCCACGGATATGAGCAACGGTCTGCGGATATGAAGTTTTGTCCGACTTCTGACGTTTCAAAAAACATGGCTTGAAATTGCTTTAAGTCATTGTTCTTTGCCAATTTATTATGTCGTTCAATTTAATTTGTAAGACCTTTGGACAATTTTGCTGTTTTTCTTAGCTAAAATTGCTAAGAACCCCGAAGATGAACTTTTATTGATTAGACTTATGAGTACCTAAAGAAAAACATTAACAAAGCCATATTATACTATTTTTTCGTATTCGTAGATATTAAATTCACCCGACTACAAGTTTGCCGAGTAATAATATAAATAAACATTTTCCTCCAACCTACTGGGACTACTAAGGCATTATGAGTGCCTTACTTTTATGTTTACATACCTATACTCATAACCTCACAAACTTCATACCATACTACATATAATAAAATTACACTCACCTCGTAAATAATTAAATCATTTAAATTTAAAACAGAACACCAAAGAAACTCGGAAGATCAAGAAAACAAATGAGAAGGTTTTCAAAGTTGCTTTCCGGTTATTACCATTAAGCTTCCTACTGAAGTTATAATTACTTAAAAAGTTATTGTATTAATAATAATAGACATTATTTAAATAAAGTATGAAATCATTTTGGTGTGTGTTTCTTCTGCATATTAATGACATGATATCCCTTGACAACTCATTACACGAGGTTTAATTATTATATAGGTATATAATGTGTATCACAATCGAATGCAGGTGACGCTTATTCAGCTCTAGCTAGTCATCTCGACAGCTATCTATTAAGTGCGGAGAGTACTTCTACTACGAGTACTACTGCCTACTTCAACGAGTACTAGCCCTTTTGACTCGCTTATATGAAATAGTGTTGGCTTTTAGTGCGCTTGAAAGAAGCATCGATACGAAATAATTCGACAGATAATTGGAGTATCCGATATCGCACGGAGAATTAGTAGCTGAAACGGAAGTAAAGGCAGTTAGGCTCACTTTGACTCACCCATACATAAAAAAAAGGTATGCCGGTGAGTGCTGAGAACTCCGCGACACGATTGACCGACGATTTGAGAAAAAAGTCTGCCAGTGGATGGATACAGACTATCCATGATCGGGATTGATGGCGCTCTTTGGGTAAAACCTTCGTTTCGCTGTGGACTACAATAGGCTAAAGCTAATATAATCCTTTCTCTATAATGCAGTTTTCTCTAGAAATTCAAGCGTTTTATTTGTCTCCACACGTCTTATCCTGCCAACTGAAGAACAGCACTATGAAGTCAAGATGCATATTTACAAGCCCCTTTCAGCCAATTTGGCCGATGCATCATTTTATCTATAACTGGTTTCGACGTTTATCTATTGTTAATAAGTTACATAATGAAATAAATACATACATCAATTTTCTAGTATAATGCCCTCAAAATTTCTGATTTCCGCACGAACGGCCCGATTCGACCTGGACGGTAGTACCCACGCACAAAAACCACCATGCTGCATTGTTACATTGTCTGCATTCGTAATGAGTATGGTAATCACCAATCTTGGATTCTGCTTATGCTTTTTATCAGGCATTGTAGAGTCATTTTGGCAGAACCATACATAAAATAAAAGTTCAATCAGTCATTATGAACAAACGTCAACCCGTTACTTTATTAGCATTGCTACACCTACCTATGATGATTGTATTTCAATATGCGTTTCAAACTTTCATCAGGAAGACTTTTTCTTAAAAAATAATATCCAAACAAACATAATCTCACTTTATAGCTAAAGCTAAATTTCCAATTTCGCTTTTAAATATTTACTATATATTAATACCAAATCATTAAAATTGCGCAGCTAATTAAAACTTGCTAAATAACAGCCTGCCAAAGAACAAATGAAGCAATAAATAAACAAACAGTCGACACGAGCTCGGGAGTTTATAAACATTAAATTGTGTCGCCGTGACCTTGTTATAGCATCGGCATAAAAAGAGTGCCGAACTTCGTCTCAAAGAATTTGCTGGCGTCTATTGACATAGCGGATAAAAACGAAAAAGTTGAGGCTTGTAATTACTTTTAAAAGTCGTATTTTTTATAAAACACGTCTCGGCTTTTGATTAGCTTTTGACTTACTTACTTTTAAAATTTTAAAAGAAAAATGAAGTCTTTAATCTTATTACTACTCAATCCATTAGTTAAACTCTTACACTATAAGGATGGAAAAAAGTTATCACGATATATCATTCATCATCATTTTCATCTCAGTCAACTGTCGGCTCCCCATAACAACATAAATAACAAGTAGAAACTTTCATAACAACAACATTTATATATCAGTGCTTTCATAAAAAATAATGTTTACCAACCAGACTCAGAATTTTTTAGGCATACTTCTGTCTCGAAAGCCGGTAACGCACTAGTGATTCCTGAGAGTAGGCCTCACTTTCTACAAGATGGAGTATGAGTAGGCAATGGCATTAGGTGAACGCAATAATAAATCAAACCTCAAATATTATACTAAAGCTTTTCAAATCTGCGTATTACTTTGATGCAAATGGTTTCATAATAAATATTGACATAAGGCTTGTTATCCCACTTTTATTTTAAGGCGTTGCCCAGCCGTAGATACTTTTTGTTGCCAACACGATACACCATCACAGGGAACCGTTAGTAGTAGTTAGTATGTCATGTAGCAGTGATCGGACACCGTCGCACGTTACTTCTACTGGTCACTAGTATGCGTAGTTGCTCTGTCACCTATGACGGCAATCTGACGCAGTCACCGGTCGCTTCTTCCGGCCACAATTCGTTGCTTGTTTTCCGTCAGTCTTACAATGCACGTCGATGAAGAAACATTATCTCTGCTGATTGTGTTGATTATACGTCGACGTTCAGTGTGCGTGGCTTGTCTCACACAGGAAGGAAAGTAAATTTGTAAGGAAATTTGTTACTGTTGCTTGTGTCTTCAAAGGACGACTTTTAGTTTCCAGGTACCGACACCGAACACTTTTTGATCGTCGTGAGTATGTGTTAAGTGGAAGCAACTGGACACAAAAATTGTTTATGTATGCGCAGGAAGAAAGTTCTATAAAAATCTAATATTCATCGGTAGCTTGTATCTGACACAAGACACAAAAATGTCTACGTTTATGCCCTGCCTAAAATGACAATTGTTTTATTTCTACGTAGAAAGTAAACATGTGTGTATAAGGTGGATGTTGTCTCACTATTTTCCGAGTTCCCTCGAGTAAAACTTGGTGAATTGGCGTTGACAAGATAGAAGTATTGTCTATGTGTGCGACGTGATTTTATTTAGATCTGCGTTTACGGCCTGTAGTTTTCTGTATCTTGTTGTTATGTGTAAAAACCTACACGTATTTTACTTTGCTTTATATTCTAAGGAACTGCTGAACTAGTCTCGTTTAAACGACGACTTAAATCTCGGCGACAATACAAAGTACTATTTGTTACATTCTTTCAAATCTGTTTTACCTACTTTTATATGTGCTAGCACTCCTCTCAGGTCCTTAATTTCTTTTTTAATCATTTCCTAATAAAAAAAGTGTTTGCACAATTTTTCGAAAAATTCAGTTTTTGTATTAACCTATCGTATGTTAGGAAGTATTTAAACAATAATCATCTTACGTCTTTACTAATCCATATATCTTTATTTTTTAAACTAAACCTTAAACTATTTACAGTACTTATTGTATGATTTATTTACTATTTTATAAGAACTTACAAATTATAAACGAATTAAAGAAAATCACCCAAAAATACTTACTTAGCATTCAGATTAAAATTTAGTTTTATTTGTGACTACTGATTAATTACTAAAAACACATTATGGTTATCAAAAAACACATCTTTTATAAAAAAAACACGTT
Source organism: Spilosoma lubricipeda (assembly GCA_905220595.1). Taxonomy (NCBI): domain Eukaryota; kingdom Metazoa; phylum Arthropoda; class Insecta; order Lepidoptera; family Erebidae; genus Spilosoma; species Spilosoma lubricipeda. Next base: position 6,374,073 of record HG992285.1, on the reverse strand, counting down.
ATGATTATCAAAAAACACAAATTTAGTTTTATTTCTGACTATTGATTAATTACTAAAAACACGTTATGGTTGTCTAAAACCCTTTTTTTAAAAAAAACTTCAGCATCAAAAATTGTACTACAATAAGTTTTAATAACACAAGAAATGGCAGAACTACCGGAAGAAAAATAATAAAACTAATGAATAGGAAACAATGAGCTTTGTTTCTTTGTTAGCAGCAACTTTCGTTAGCAGTTACTTGAGAATTAGTTCATTCTGTAGTAACAATATGGAGATCCTACATTTATAATGTAATTAGCAGTTTCAAGATCTTTACCTACCTTCATTGTTACTACTGCGAACTCAGAAGTTTTAACACGAAGAAAAATAATAGAATTAGAAAAAAAGAACAACAAAAAATAAAAACTAGAATGTACGTGAATAAAGTCTAGACTGCCTCGGTGGTGCAGTGGTAGCGTATGTGACTTATGTGCTTGAGGTCTCGGGTTTGATTACCGAGTCGGACCAAATGTTTGTATGATGTGCAAATATTTGTTTCGGAGTTTGGGTGTCTTCAATGTATAATATGGATGTATTTATAAAAAAAGTATATATGTATTTATATCAGTTGTCCAGTGCCAATGATACAAGCTCTGCTTAGTTTGGGACTAGATGGAGTTGTGTATTAGATGTCCGATTTTTTTTTATTATTATTATACATATATTTTAAAATATCAACTTGGTTTATGTACGCTTTTAAAACTCGATAAGTTCCCAACTGATTACGCTCAAATATTGACTGGATGTGGAAACCACCTCAAAGGAGGCAATGATGCAGAAGCATCATTGGGCCGCCATAGTGTGGGTCATCGTGCCGCATTGTTTACATTCGCAATGAGTATGGTAGATATCCTCTCTTGGATTACGCTTACACTTTCCATCAGGCAGACTAGAATTATTTTGGCAAGGTCCGTACAAAAAAAAAAGGTTGTTTTCATCTAGTTTTACCAGACTTCGGCGAAGCCAAAAGGAAGGATTAAATAGTTTTGGCAATATCTAATTACTTTAAACGAGCAATTCTTGTATGATCTGAATCTCGGAAACGGCTTCAACGATTTCGATTAAATTTAGTATGCAGGGGGTTTCGGGGGTGATAAATTGATCTAGCTAGAATTTATTTTTAGAAAATTTACGAATAAAAGTACCGAGCAAAGCTTATTTGTCATCGGTCATTTAGTGTAGGTATTATAATTTTTTTTAGAACATCTAACACACATCATCTAGTCCCAAAGTAAGCAGAGCTTGTGTGGTGGGTACTAGTATGCTAGACAACTGACATAAATACGTTTATACTTTTTTTCTAAATACATACATTTAAACTAATATTATAAAGAGGAAAGATTTGATGTTTTGTTTGATTGTTTGTAACGATTTAACTCAAAAAGTACTTCACCGATTCAAAAAATTATTTCACCATTAGAAAGCTAAATTATACTCGAGTAACATAGACTATATTACATTTACAAAAAAATTAGGGATTTGTATGAAAAGTTCGATAATGTGTTACAAGGTGTAAAAAAAATACCCAATAAAATTCATATATCGCTTGCGCTGCGGAAAGTATTGACAATAGAGCACAATAATGTAGTACAGTTTTATAGAGGACATTTATGTCCACAAAAAAGTCTGGGGTACCATATGTCTAACTATTACAGGTAGTTCACAATATCTACTTTTTCGTGTTAAAATTTGAGTGAATGACGTCGGTATAAACTAAGCCTCATTATTCGTACCTTGGTATTAATTATTCATCAAATAAATTCCTTTATATTCAAGGTTATATCAGTATCTATAAATTCGTTTTTAAATTATTAAATTCGAACGTACCATTTAAAAGTAATGATGAGTTTATTATTTATCAAAAATTTAATTTAAGGAACTATGCTCAAGTGACTGAACTTACAGAAAACATTGTCTACCGTGCGACGCCAGGACCGGCTGCTAAATATTATACATAGAACACCCTAATTCTGATACAAAAATTAAACCGAACCCGATAACGTCAGTTACTTTGTATGTCATCTAGGTACTGTGTTCCACCTGTTCTATGTCAACATCTTGGCACACATATATATGTATTTATATTCCACCGTAGAGCCTTAATTAGAGGACAGAACTATGTACCTACTATGTTGATGTTAGTGTCAAGAACACTTCTATTGACATGACATCTTGTGGGTGCGAACACAACTTAATCATTTTTAGGGTTCCGTACCTCAAAAATAAAAAACGGAACCCTTATAAAATCACTTTGTTTCCGTCTGTCTGTCTCTCAAGACCCCTTTTCTCAGGAACGTGTCAAAGTATCAAGCTGAAATTCATATCAAATACTCAGAGGTCTATGATACGTTAAACTTGTAACAAAATCAAACCTTTAAAGGGTCAATTTCCATTTTCTGTTTTTTTTTTTGTATCACCACTTTCTATTTAAAATTTCTAATGCCCGATCTTTAGATACCATTTTTAAGTATTCAACTTAATACGGCAACTACATCTATTTCACTTACCAAGAACATTACATCAATCTCTCTAAGCGCACTACTGTACCGGTAACGTAAGCCCATAACACGGGTATGAACAAAAGTTATAGTACATTAACTGTTTGTTACTTGTATGTTAAACATTAAAGGGGTCCATGGAATAGCTGGCGAAAAAGGTTTTCTTTCATTTTACGACATTAACTGTCCAATAAATGGCCAACATATATTGTTGGTAGCTACATAAGGTTGTAACAGATTATGGTAAAAAATTACTTAATAGTAAATTGACGTAACTAGGTCAGACTTCGATTTTGCTTCCTTATTCTGATGTAGTATTCTTGAATGGTAAAAACTACTCTATGAAGAATATAATTACTTATTAATTTTGTGTAGGTTGAGTTTTTATTATACTAATAATGTTCTCCTAGCCGATAATGGCCACGGCGGCCAGTCTGAACCGACACCAGCCAACTACGCAGGAGATGTTATAGTGCACAAGTGTGTGCGCAAACACAGGTACACTCTCTGTTCCTTCTCTCTCATACTCAGATGGGACGGTTATCCGACACGATCGAGGAGAGATCGAGCGCAGGACCGACAGCTTTACGTGCTCTCCGAGGCACGGGAATTCAGACCCCAACTTCCAAACTCCGAACTGTTATTAAGTATTTCTATAATCAGAAAAACTCAATAACACTTTGTGCCCGACCCGGGATTCGAACCCGAGACCAACGAGGCAGAATTTTGTTATACTTTTTTTTATATATTACTTTTATTATAGTAATGTATGAAAAAAGTATAATATTTAGTGAGTAGTAAAAGTTTTTCCATAGGTGCAGAACTTTTACAATTCTTAAACGTACACAAACTGATTATAAAAAGGGATCATTTTAATGCAAATGTTTTTTCAGTACATGTAACTAGTGAAGAAAATATATATGAACGGTTAACAAACAACTACAGCTAGTGTACGCGTAGCAGTAATTGGATAGATTCCAAATACATTCGAAGTCATAGATTTCAAAATCAGCAAGGAATGAAAAGAGTTTGGCTCACACAATTTGCTATCAACATTTCAGGATCGTTTTAAATGTACAGTTTCTACAGAACTTTTATCATACATAAATAAAATATTTTTTATTTTCTGTTTCGCTACTAATTAAATAGGTATATTAATTAGTGAAAATTTTCTATTTTATAAAAAGGTACATATGAATCAGATAAATCTAAGTATATATATAATCTATCTATTACTAAACTGAATTATTTTAACATAATCACAAAAATAACGAAATTAATAAAAACTGAAATTCATTTAATAATTCATTGACCCCTATTTAGAGTCAATAAAATGACAAAAATAATAATGAAGTTTGTGACAGTGATTTTAATGCTGAAGAAATGTCTTAGTGCTATCTTTCTTTAACTACTTAACTACAATTCTGGAATCATTATTTGGACTTGTATAACTCAAACTGTACTTGTACTATCATTAAATATACAGTTAACGTATTGCGTTGACATATTATTATATACATATATTAGTTATAGAAAAAGAGCCTGTTGTATGAGGCAATCTGTTAATAGGAGTTTAAAGTCTATTCATCTAGTTCATTCGGATGTGTAACGTAATAAAAAAAATTAGTTAATTTATTGTATTTCGTATTTTTACTGCAATAGGTATTTAATATAAAATTTAATATAATATACCTAAAGCTGGCAACGCCCTTTAAGTAACATGACATTTTATACTTTCACAGATAAATACCACTTAAAAGACTGAAGGTGTATTTGTACGAACAGTTTCGTTAGTTATAGTTTTTAAAATCTTTTCCTCTTCAAAATCTCAAAAAGAATTGATTAAAAGTACATAATTCTTGTTTTATTAATTTCTATATACATGGATGACAAATTCATAAGTTCGCACAGTTTATGAAAGAACGATAGTGTCATAAATAAAAAGGGCGAACTGTTATGGGCAGTTCGTGACGAGACTCACTTCTTGTGGATTCAATGTCCAAACATACGTAGAACACAAATCGTCACATAAATATTTGTTTATTTAGTGAATGCCTTCTCGTTAAATACGTCGAAATCTTCAAATATTTTTATAGAGTTCATGCTCATGGTATTTTAAGAGATTTTTTTTAATGATTGCATGATGTTGCAGTGGTTTAAGCGGTCGATCAACAGCGTTCTATGTTGCGGGTTCAAATCTCACACGGACACATCTCCACCGTGGGAGAACTAAGGTGTAACATGTATGGGTCGGCTCGACCGAAATGATATCACGGCCTCACAGAAAACCTGAAGTGAAACAGCGTTTATGCTGTGTTTCACCGAGTGAGTGAGTATACTGGAGACCCATACGACCCTTACCCATCCCCCAAAGGCCGGCAACCCACTTGTGACATCTCTGGTATTGCGGCGATAGTCGCTTACCATCAGGCGATACGTCTGCTCATTTGCCCCCTATTCCATAAAAAAACACAAACAAATTTCAATGAACTACAGATCGCGTGGCGGTTTGAACACTTTCAATGTTTTATTTGATTGTCCAGCACAATTTGAGCTCTCAATATTTTACTTTTGCATTATGATAGGTTAAAATATATATATATAGTCGACTATTTATAGTATATAGACCATAGTGCACTCGTTTCATTTACACGCACATTTATATGAAAATAATTCAAATATAATATGATTCCGTGCGAGATATTTATTTAGAAAGGATAACAAAGCATTTTCTTTTCGTAATAGTTTAAAACTCACTGAAATAAACAATGGTATTAATGTCAATAGTTCGAAAACCCCTTTGTTGGAAAGCAAAATTTAATTTCATCAGTAATTATATTATTTGTCAAAAGATAAAGTAAAAGCTAAGTGGTAAATAATTAATAACGAAATTTCTAAGAATGAAATATTGAATAACAATTTGTATTAGAAAGAGAGACAAGGACATGGTTCAAGAATTTTTTTATGTTTACTAACTCTCTGCATAAAACTATTGAAATGGTACGATAAAAAATGTGTTTTCAATTTCGCTACATAATTGGAAATAATTGTTTTAAAAATTATCCAATTAATTGACAATGGCGTTAAACACTAGAAGTCCAATCAATATTATATCAAGATCTTGAGAATAAAATACTCTTTCATAAAGTAATAAGATCTATGGGGGTATAAAAATGCCATATTTATGGCCATGCATGGTCTGGGTAAAAGTGAATAAACTACTGCTACGAAATTGCTACGAACTCTACGAAAATCGTAGTTGATAATATTATGTTTTGGATAGTATATACAAACACATTGTCAAGATGATCAAATTGTGATATTATTGTGCTCGAATCTTGACATTGCAAAAAAAAAGAATGGCCTGCATACGAAAGAAAATTTAATTATAATTTAGTTTTGTCTTTTTCGACCTAAAATAAAAGCTTTATAAAATTATTTTCACCATATGAAAAAAAATCCTAACATTAGTTTTAATTGGAGTTACAAATTCAAAATTGAAGAAAAGCCTATTTCAATAAATGTTTTCAAAATAGAATAAATTGCAAACCTAAATTAAACCTAGAGACTTAGACCTAAGCATATGATGGATAGAAGAATCAAACTAAAGTAGCTATAAGTGAGTATGAATGTGGTGACGGATCAATTATATAGAGTATCACAATTCCTATTCATACAATCAATGTTGTAAGATGCAATAGGGTAGATGGCTGTGTCGTAAATAAATACCGATGTCTCCTTTATTAAAACGAATATAACAAAACATCTCTCATCCCAAAAATACAACTATTTATTACAGCTTTTCATTTCTTCGTCGTCGGTCCCGGTTGTCGTGAATATCTATGGCAATCGTTATTTGGAAGTCAGTGTCCTCATTTATACTGACAACAAATTCAACCTTCGAATTCACATCACCCTCAGGGTTGCGGAGGTCTTATGTCTCGTTGTCGACCTCAAATCTTGGGAATAATAAAAGCTGGGAAGATGATGATGATGATGACAGCTTTTCATTTATATTACACATTTTAATCAAATAAACATTGAAATATATTGCTCAATTGAGTAGCCTAAAACAGTGACGTCACAAGCTTGCATTTAGTACATTTTTATATAAATAAATAAATATTTCGGACATCTAACACGCAACGCCATCTAGTCCCAAGCTAAGCAGAGCTTGTGTTATGGGTACTAAACAACTGACACAAATACATTTATACTACTACTATACTATACTACTTTTTTTGTAAATACATACACATTATACATAGAAAACACCCAAACTCCGAAACAAATATTTGTAGATCATACAAACATTTGGTCCGACCCGAGAATCGAACCCGAGACCTCATGATCAGCAGTCGCACACGCCAACCACGAGACCAACGAGGCAGTATAAAGTTATCGTTTCGGCAGTTGATAAAAGGAACTAATTTGACTAAGGTGTCATCTACCCTATTAGTCTAGATTAAGTAGGGGCAAACTACACAGGACAACATCACAGTACAGAGAAGTACAACTTAAAATAAACTATTCCAAGCTGTCTGTTCAGCATGGTGTTGCAGGCCAAAACCTCCGTTCTAAAGAGATACCTACATCCAGCAGTAGGACTATTAAAGGCTATTGATGTAATGATGATGATGAGACATAGTGAGCTTTTTTTTCCTTTGGCGAGTATCAGTTGTGTATTAGATCTAAGTTACTATTGTAAATTAAAAAAAAAACAAATGCTTGACGACATATCAAAATTTATTTTTTAAATTGCCACGGATGTCATGGTGTCATAATGAAGTAACCAACATGAAGAAATGCAACTAATTTGATTTAAATAAAAAGTGTGAGACTTTTCATTAAAGTTCATAAGAGTAAATAGATGAAATGGCTTAATGGACAAACTAACTTTACAATCCAACCAACACATCCATGCTAATATTACAATTTGAAAGTAACTCTACCTGTGTAAACCACTGCCCTAATTTCAATGAAATTTGGCATCGAAATACTTGAGGAAAGATACAGCCCAGCTTCGTATTTGCCATGATAAGCGACAGACACGCGGGTTGAGCTGCGGATAAAAGTTAGTTTCTAAATATGTTTTAATTTTAAATACAGTTTACAAATTTAATTAAATCAAATATTTAAATAAAATTAAAAGAAAAGGCGTTGAATTGGTTCAATTCATATTAATATTTTTCTTATATTATAAAATGAAAATTAAATTTAAAAATCTGAAACCCACCAAAGAAGTATAAAATCGGCTCTCCTCAATTACTACTTCCAACTACTTATTTTTTATAGTAAAGGGTGTATTATTCATGAATAACATTTAAAAAAATAATAATAATACTATCTTGATCGATTTATCGTCCCCAAAAACCTCTGTATACTATTTTTTTTGAAAATCGTTGGATCCGTTTCCGAGATATAGATTAAATATATACAAGAACAACTCATTTAAAGGTATTATCCATAGTTTTGTGTAAGACTTGTTAATTTACACGCAATCGTCCGACGAGGAGAGACTTGACATTGTCTTTCAACACATAGCTCGTCTTTAATCGTTAAATCTGTTTAAATGGAATTTATTTTACGACTGAAACTTCGTCACTGAAGATCTATTGCAATTAAACTATTTGCTTCATTTTCTTCGGATTTCATTTAATAGCTATTACTAACTAAAGTGTTTTACCTTAAGTATGGATTTTGAGAATTGATTAATCAAATTGTTGAGATACATAGACGCGATAACATTTACGATTACTTTATGTTATAACTAGCCGTGCCCTGCGGTATATCCTTATCTTTGTTGCTTTTAATTTTCTTTCCAATAATCCTATATTTTTCTAAAATCAAAGTAAATTATGTTAATCCTCATCATCAGCTAGCTCCCAGTAAAGGTTGCCAGAGATTAGCCAACAGTGAGACAGACGATATTAAAATATATTGCATATAATATATATATATTTATTTTGATGTAATGATAGTATAAACTTACATGATGTATTTATAGAAAATGTTTGAAAATTGAAATTACAAACAGACCCTTAAATTTTATTAATTTGTGTACCTTTAAATTTCAGTCTAAATACGACAGTCTATGATAACTATTATTATTTATTTAATCCTAATTAGTATTAAAGATGTTGACAACTACTTGGTTTTATATTTTTTTACGTGTATGCCATAACAGCTTCATTGAGCAATATATTTTTAAAAGTATTATTTAGGTTGTGTATCTTCTTATTTGTTTTGCCTGCCACGTTTAGCTGTGGCATACTAAAATTGCAGTCTTCAATTTTTTAAACAGTCCTTGAAGCAGGTTATACATCATGTGAAATTTGAACAGAAAATTTTTTTTTGCTTTTGAAACCAATATAACAATTTTATACATATGATTAAAACTATGACGAATTCAAACTTTAATTAAATTGGACTTATTTAATTAATAAAATTTCAGTTCATTTCATCAGGTCAATAGTTTGAACTTTAAATGAAACACTAACTAACTAACACAGCTGATTATTATCTCCCTGGATTAAACTGTTACTGACAGGACAATCAAACCCCAAACTCAAACAGACATTCATATTACCGAAACTAGACATTTTCAAATTAGTTATTCGCCGAATATAGAACTCAGGTAAAAGTTATTTGATTATGTACCCGCAAAGTCCCATTAGGACTTTGTTCAGCGAACCGCAACTTGATTTCACATTGATCAACCCTTTTCTGTTAAGGTTTGAGGGTTGCTTTGTGGCATAACCGACATTTTGTCACCTAACTTGTGAGGTAAATAGCAAGTAACATCTTATTATAGATTCTCAAATGTAGTAAGAGTTGAGTTTAGTGTTGCGATTTAAATTACAGGTTCGTTTAAATTACAAGACTGGTAATAGTTCAGTATTAAAATAATGTAAAATACAATTGTGGTTTATTTAGCAAACGTCTCTGTTATCTATTAGGAAAGCCAGTCAACAGGTTCATTTTTTTATAAAAAAAAAGGTAAGCTTTTCAACGCTTGTCTTCATGGAAATTTAAATTAATGTACTACATAAGATTCTTTATAATCTGTAGAAAACTTTAATAGAATAGTTAAAATAATCTTTGGTAAACATAATGGTTCAAAATACGAATAATCATATGTAATAATGATGTTCTTCTAGTCGATAACGGCCACGGCATACGTCAACCGTAAGACCAACGAGGCAATTTAAAGCAGACCAACGAGACAACAAAATAAAATATATAAACGCATACCAATACAAATACTTAAGTACATATTTATTTAAATTCAAATTCACACATGCGTGAAGGTATTAGAGCCACGCTGATTTCAGCACGAATTGTCTAAATCGAGCAAGGTGGTACTATCCTCGCACAGAAGATCAATCTAAAATGACAGCATTCGTGCATTGTGTTCCGTTGATGAGTGCGAAACTCGAGGCCCAATGATGCAGAAGTATCACTAGGCCTCCATGATATGGTTCACCATGCTGCATTGTTGCATTGTCTGCATTTGCTCTTACTCCATTACTCTTAGATTCTGTTTATGCTTTCCATCAGAGTCCAGGTCAGAGTAGATCAGATCACTTGGTAGCTCCATACATAAATAAAGAACATGCATATAGATCGAATACAAAAATAACCAACCAACTGTTGTAAAGTAGTTTAGTAAAATTAAATAGAACGACACATTTAGAAGACTCAAATTATTGAAGTAAAATTGTTGAAGTTTTATCACATATTTTTATATTAGAACAAAATCGTATAATGTAGGTAGTTTTAAAAATAAACAAAAGCCCTTATGTTTCTTTTAAAGAGCAAAACAGAAAAAATAGTACAGTCCTATGTGACACGAACGTCGTTTAAAGGCCTCCCATAAATCTCACTTAAGCATTGACCCAGGCGGATAAATTGAATACTGTGGCTTTCATTGTGCAGGCTTTTATATAAAAAGCTACCGAATAATTTTAAGATCTTCCGACATTGCACTCAAACCCTTTTGATTCAAATTGAGGACATTTTATTTTTATGAAAACGAAATATCTAGCTATGTTGACGCAAGACGTTAAGTGTCCCCAGAATCAGAAAAAGGTAGTTTGGGCCTTCGAAGCATCACGCTGGTGAAAAAAAAAAAATGCCTTTCTACGATTTACCGGGATGCTGTGACGTCTCTCTTTTGGAGATAGCCCGTTTGTACCGAAACATAGCTCACTCTACACAATGTTATAGATTCAGTAATTTAATGCCTAGGTACTAAAACTCGTTGTGAATATATATCAATCTCTAATTGATACATTAATAAAAAACTAAAATGAAATAGGTAATGTTAAACAGACATTTTAAATATACCTACCTAGGAATTCACTCTACTCTTTTATTACTACAGTTTTATTATTATATTTCAATAGAAACTGAACTTTTTTAACAAAACGCTTTTCAAATATCATTAAATTGGCTCTTTATGGTAAGTGCATCTGCGCTCAACATAAAGAACTAATTTAATAATTTTGCAAATTCTATTGAGTGGAACTATACACTTAAGAACTTGTTAACTTAATGGATTCACTAAAGTTCTAAGAAGAAAAAAGTAATATAATTTTTTGTAGAAAAATTCCAGTTATTCTGAAATAATAGATTTTTGAAATACTTGAATCTTTCTTGAAAACATATATTAAAAACCTTATTAGTTTTAAAATACTATAAAATAAAATTATAGACATTCCGTAGTAAGTGAACCGGTGTACCATGAAAGTACTTGGCTCCGAAGTGTGTAGTTAATTAAGGAGTAGCAATAAGGGCTCTGTACATTGCCAAATCACAATATACAAAATTGCCGTGTAAACACTCATAACTAAAGGTTTGTCACACCTGCTATCTATACTAATATATAAAGCTAGAGAGTTTGTTTGTTTGTTTTTTTGAACCCGCTAATCTCAGGAACCGCTGGTCCGATTTGAAAAATTCCTTCAGTGTTAGATAGCCCATTTATCGAGGCAGGCTATTGGCTATATATCATCACGCTAAGATCTACAGGAGCGGAGCAACAATAATTTCAAGCCCCATTGTTGGTTTCATAATAATTAATGTAACCATAATAACATTAATTCTTCTAAGTAACAATGGCTAGAACTTGATATTCAGATAAAATCTGAAAGCTTATTTAGAAAGACAACGAATGCAAGAGATTTATTTAGCATCCTTACTGACAAGAGTACCATCTACTGTAAGTAATTTTCATCCACCTTATCATAACATAATATTATACAAATATCATTTGCGTACTTCGCTTATACATGTATGTGCATTATGCTTTATTATTATTATTATTTTAATATTTTGTGGTAATATATACGAGACATATTCCGATCATTCATACCAGCCCTACTGAAATATCCCCAGTAGAGAATTCTATTTTCTCAAAGGTAGAACTTTTTGAAGGTGAATTAAAAAAGCATATTAAATTGTATAATCTTTACATCTATACAAATAAATCGAATTGGAGTATCTGTTTGTAATACTAAAATAATCGCTTTTTACTAAATGCATATGTATGTATACACGATGCATATACCAAACATGTAGTTAAAAAAAAATTTGTCTGTCTGTTTGTTCCGGGTAATCTCTGGAACGGCTGGACGGATTTTGACGGGACTTTCATTGGCAGGTAGCGGATGATCCAGGGAGTAACTTTGGCTACTTTTTTCAGACTAACTTTTGTCCCGCGGCGTTATCGCGGTACGACGATAACCGCGGATAACACCGCGGGGTTCAGCTAGTTTCAATGTGTGTGTATACGTGTGTATACATATGCATTAAGTAAAAAGCGGTTATTTTAATATTACAAACAGACACTCCAATTTTATTTATTTGTATAGATAGATCAGTGCTACGAATTTCCTTCTTCTATTCAAGTTGATCACTTGACATCGTCTTTTACTCATTCTTTAATTTCATTTCATAATTTAAATTAAAATTAATTTCATATTGGTAATATTAGTTTTATACATGATTTGTAAATAAAGTACTGTCCACCTTAAGGTTGCCTGAAAGAGATCGCAGTCTGCGATAAGGTCGCCCATTGAACCACTGCTTTTAATCGTGTAAATTAGACATTGTATATATTTTTTTTAACTGGTGTGCACTAAAGAGTACCTATCTATCTATCTATCTATTCAATACTTTTGGCTCTTATTTTCATTCCATCATTCCACGCATACAAACAAAATAAATAGTGAAAAATCCGTAAACAGTAGCGTCGCAGCCTTATCTGGCTTCTACAAATACGATGGTTCCTCAAAGCCAGCCTCGAGATAGTAATTCACTTAGAAGCTACACTAGATTCCGTTCAACTGATACAACCATTAAATCCACCACTAATGCTCAAAGTTAGTGCTTCTGATTTGCTGAGACATTGTTAATTGGACTAAATTTATCAGGAATCCGAAACACGATCTTAATACAAGTTATTGACGGTTGTGAGGTATACAGAAGATACTCACTCTATATTTAATTAATCCTCTTTAACTCAAGCGATCCCGCTTGCTACAAAAAGAGCACTAAGTGTTTGATTCCGTCTAGCCGATATTGAGGCATGCCGCTAGTAGATTGGGCTGGAGAGGTAGATCATTTTAATATAAAATATCAAAGTGGTGACTTTCAGCCCGTTAATAAAGGGTAAATACAAACCAGCCGATATAGGCTACAGTTTTTTAATTAAAATCGTAAAGCCACTAATAATTGCAGCACAAATAATTGATTTCGGCACGACCTGCTCAACCAGGGCCCTCAGAAGGTCAACCTAAAATGACAAATGACAGCATTCGTGCTGCTATTTTTCGTTAGTGAGTGCGAGACCGGAGGCCCAAGTATGCAGCAGCATCACTAGGCCGCCATAGTGCGAGTCACCATGCTGCATTGTTACATTGTCTGCATTCGCAATGAGTATGGTAACTACCACTCTTAGATTCTGCTTAAGTTTTCCATCCAGCAGCGTAGAGTCACTTTATCAGGAACATACATAAAAAAAGATTAGTTATTATCGCTATTTGAAAAGACCAATCAACCGAGCAAACGGATTTAACTACGAGGGATATTGGTTTTCAGCGTCTTATTAGTTTACTTTTATTTAAAATTTTCTAATAAAGCTCAACACTTTTTTAATTTTTTTAAACAAAAACAGGAAAATAATGGAAACAGAGAACAAAAGGGTGCAAATAATTACTTTGCTACTTACTTTTTGCTATTTGCTATTTATTGCAAGGTAGTAGAGCCACGCTGATTTCAGCACGAACGGGCCGGCTCGACCGGGGCGGTACTACCCTCGCACAGAAAATCAACGTAAAATGACAGCGATCATGCTGTCATGTTTCGTTGGTGAGTGCGAGACCGGAGGCCCAATGATGCAGAAGCATCACTAGCCCGCCATGGTGTGGGTCACCATTCTGCATTGTTGCATTGTCTGCATTCGCAGTATGGTGACCACCACTCTTGGATTCTGCTTATGCTTTCCATCAGGCAGAGTAGAGTCATTTTGGCAGGGCCAAAAAAAAAACTTCTAAAAGGCTATTGAAAAAATATTTGCATTATTAAAAAAAAGTTACAGCATCCTAACAAGACTATTAATATTATTATTCGTAACAAAATATATCTACCAACAAATCATATTAAACGATCAAAGGCCAACGAAAGGATTGCCTGAAGCTGTAAATACATAAACGAACCAAAACAAACATCTATAAGGAAAGCAAATATTTGCTTCATCGGGGAACGAACTGGTGAGTCTTATCTCGAATAACAGTACGATTCACTACAACAATACGTCAGGACGTGGAGTTTTATAACTTCTGTATTACCCTTTTTTATAGTAACGTGTGGAAATCCTCTCAGGCCATCACCTCATCGTGGTTTGGGGCGGGGTAGCGTATCGGAAAGGGACCGACTTAAACCACGTGGTGTACCACTCTGCTCATGAAATAGGAAGACAAATCCTACAGTGACCAAATGTCACTGTAAGACATGCAAGAGATGACGGGTCCCATCCATTCGCAGCTACACTCAAGGCGACACGAGGCGCTAGTAAGCGCGCTTCAGCTACCCGGTTTGAATTGGGTTTGGGTCCGAGTGGAATTCGTCCTCGAGGGCCTTATCCACCGCCTTTTAGCGATACTGGCTCCACCTGAATCGGGCAAAAGTAACTCAAGGATAGAAGCAGCGCCAACCAGCTTTGGAACAAGCTATCAAAAGTGGTCGTCGAAGAACCAAACTTATGTATTATCTTACTAAAATAACTGTTTAATAATTGTTTCGACGTGAACATTTAAATAAAAACAGTAGTAACGTACAATGTTTGTTTAATTTTGCAATACTTGAGTGAGTTTAGTTACTTTGTTGCTGGGAAAAAGTAATTTATTGGAATTTCTCTTGTTACCTTTTAAATGAAAATTATTCGAGTACTTACATGTTGGTTTTTCGACAATGTAACAAAACCGCAATATGATTTAATGAGCAATCTGTAAATAGCCTATTACTCTCTTAGCTCTTATTGTTCATACTCTTAAAAAATAATTCTCCTTCTATCGACTACTTTAATACTGAGTTCAAAATTACGTACTAACCCCAATCAGTTCCCTAACGAACATGTTCTGAAATCATATTATGAACTTCAATTATTACATTTTTATTAGATACAATTTGAAAGGAAAAGATGTTTTATTCTAAAAGGATATTGAAAATTTCTAAGCTAACCAAAATTTACTGAAAAATCAAACTTTTTCCACAGTACGAAACTTCTTAATCTATGGTGGAATTAAAATTTCCATATTTTATTTTCTAACATTTGGACATCCGTCCACTCATCCACTGAAGCCAATATTAAACTAGCTGAACCCCGCGGTTATTGTTGTACCGCGAGTAACGTCGCGGGACAAAGTTAGTCTAAAAAAAGTAACCATCATCAGCTACCTGCCAGTGAAAGTCCCGTCAAAATCCGTCCAGCCGTTCCAGGGATTACCCGGAACAAACAGACAGACAGACAGACAAAATTTTTTTTAACTATATTTTTGGTATATGCATCATGTATACATACATTTGCACTGATAAAAAAGCTGTTATTTTAATATTACAAACAGACACTCCAATTTTATTTATTTGTATAGATTAAAAATGCTTAGATAATGGTTGCAGCTAGTAGAAATGTTACTATACTATGCAAATAGTTTAGTTTCATTTTTATATATGCCAATTTTCATTACAATTTAAATATACGACTTTAGTATTTTTTAATTTTTTTATATATTAGAATGCCGTTTTTAAATAAATTGCTTATGTTGGCATCTGACGTGGCACTACCAGACTAATTTCCTGTGCATCAAAACTAATTTAATAAAGTTTTATGAAATATAACCGCCGCTACATAGGTAATATAAATGGATGGATGAAAAATTGCCGACCTAACCATACTATAAGATATATTTTTCATATTTTTTAAATTTTCTACAAAGTTTCTTCGCAATGCTCTCATTTCTGAGTGTGATAAGTGCAAAGCTAGTGTCGAGATGCAAAGATGCATAGCTTAATTCACTAGTTTTTATTAACAAGTGATGTTATCTTCACAAACCCTTACAGTAATATACCTCATAGATCACAATAACACAGTATGTAAATAAGATTATCTTGTTAGAGAACTTAAACAGCAACACTCCCACTTATTTTCCATATCGATAGTCTCCAAATAACTTTATATTTAAGTGAGACCAGTTACAAGTTGCCGATTGTTTTTAAAAAGTAAGAAATTTGTAACATAATCGTATTGTTTCTGATATGTGTTTTAACTTTAAATGACACACCGGTCAAGCCATACAAGGAAAAAGCATTATTTGCTCTCATAAATTTATAACTATATGGACAAGAGAGTGATCTTCTATAACTAAAGATTATAAAACAAAGTCCTCCGACACATCAGTCTGTTTGTTTGTTCGCAATGAACTCGAAAAGTACTGCATAGATTTTATTGCGGTTTTACCAACAGATAGAGTGATTCCTAAGCAAGGTTTAAGTATTTTATAATAATAATGATAACTCACTTTTTTGTACACCAGATTACTTACAAAGGTAACACAAAACTAGGACGTACAATTGGCAGTCTTATCGCCACTAGGCAATCTCTTACAGACAACCATGAAATTTAACTCGTAAAATAGTTGATATTGGCTAATAGATAACGATATTTGTTAAAGACATCCGTCAAAATTAAGCCGCACATCTTTGCGGGGTAACATAGGTTATATTACATTTTCCGTAAAGAGCCCGTGCGAAGCCGAGGTAGGTTGCTAGTTTATTACTATATACTTCAGACCTTTCTTGTACTCATTAGTTTTAATTACCAATTGAAAAAGAGAAAACAAAGTGATATTTTTTTCAGAAATACAAAGAACTTATTGTCCTTTGAAAAGTTTAAGTAATACCTCTCATAAAAATTTGACAGTAATCTTGAAATAGAAAAGGATCTCGTCTCTCTTAATAACGCTTCTCAATTGCTATCTTAATCATATTGTTAATCCTGCTTCTTAAAAACAGAACAGTTTTTCAAAACAATTACTTAAGACTTAAAAAAAAGGAAGACGTTATCAATTCGACTGTATTTTTTTTTATGTTTGTTACCTCATAACTTTCGACTGGGTGAACTGATTTTGATGATTCTTTTTTAATTTGAAAGCAGATGCTTTCAGTGTGGTCACATTTAAATTTGATCCAATTCTTGAAGTCGTTTCTTTTTTGTTAATATTTGAAATTATAAAGATGAACAAATGTCAAAGTTACAAATAAAGTGAAGGCGATACTAGTAAATTTTTATTTATGTTGCTTTTTTTATTTTTTCCCATTCTGATAAATTAGATTTTTATTTACAATGCACAAAAATTACAGAAATTTACGATTAAGTATTTTGCTTACTGTTCGATACCAATCGTAGTAACAAAAGTTGCTTCCACTTAAGGGGGAAACGAAGCATTGGTGGACAGACTAAGCACTTACATTTTACAAAAAATTGCGTTTTTACATAAAATTTAAAACCAGCATTATTTAAAATTTTAACGAAAAATGAAACAACTTTAAGAACTGAACCAAATTTAAATGGGACCACACGGACAACACTAGCTTTCAAAAAAAAAACATCAAAATCGGTTCACCCAGTCAATAGCTGTGAGGTAACAAACGTAATAAAAATCCAGTCGAATTGATAACCTTCTCCTTTTTTAAAGTCGGTTACAAAAAAGTAAAACAACAGCAATGACATATTTAGACTAAAATAAAGTTCTGCATTTCTTAATTAAAATTACCGTTCTGCAATTAAAATCCATGTCGTCGTTAAGATTTGAGTAATAAAGTGAACTTTACCGACTGCGCCAGATGCTGTATAGTTATGAGTTTGAGTTATTACTTCCTCGGTGATTTCATTATTACTTGCAATAAATATTTCTACGTGTAATTTATGCGAATTTTGTGATGATATTACGATTTAAGTATTTCACAATGTGTTTTGTGCACAATCACGCATTTATCAAATTAGTTTGTTTGACAATTAATGTGAATGCTACAGAAAATGATACTTTAAAAGACTCGATTATTCTATGGCAGGCAAAAGTTATTTTCATCTTGAAGAAATGTCTTAAACCTTAGTCATCAACCACCATCATCCTCTAAAGGGCGGCAACGTACTTGTGATCCCTCTGGTGTTGCGGGTGTACAAGAACACATACAAGTATGTTTTAATTCTAATCACTGAGGGAATCACATTTTATAAAAAATATTAATAACCTTCTAACAGGTGGACTCGAAGGCTCTTGAAGTGGCGCCCGAAGACACATACTAGACGCGGAGTAGACCACCAATGAAATGGGAGGACGACATCAAAGGACGTGCAGCAGATTAGATATCGGTGGCTCAAGACCGTCAGAGGTGGAAGAGTATGGAGTATGGAGATGTCCAAAACTGGTTAGAAAGAGGCTGAGATAGATAGAATAAACTTCTAAATTCCACCCTTCTAATGTGACCTCAATGTGAAGGAGACTAATTCTATACTTTGTTTTACTCTTAATTCGATTTATATATTTGAAAAGTTTTATTATGGTAGCATAAAATACTTTAGTTTTAGAAATAAATAGTCATACAATTTCTACCTTGTGAACACTATACTCTTATTACAGCGAATGAAAATTCCTAAGTAAATAAACACGGATAAAAGTCTCTAAGGCGATATAAAGAGAAAAGAAAGAACATTTTACTTTACTTAAAGGCTTGTATTTACATATCGTTAGCGCCAAATGACAAGGAACTAAGTAACGTAAGCTCACGTACGGTTTATCTACTTTGTAAGTACTTTTTTCGGGAACTTTATTTTTTATTTTAGCATAGACTTTTTACCTGATCAGGTTTACAAGTTATAAAGAACAACCAATAAATATGTATTACACCCGCCCCCTTTGTCAAGTCACAAGTGTTTCGCGTCGATTCTCTTTTTACAATCGGTAAATCTTTTGTGGGCCAAGGACATGTGGAACTACTATCCTGTATTACTGGCAAATTTTTTTTTGACCACGGGCGTTAACATTAAAAGACGTCTTTCCCATATATTTGTTGAAAACTATTACTAGATAGTGTGGAGGAGCGGGTGTCATGTCCATCCACACAAAGGCCGACCTCCGACCTGGCGAGGTGATTGAGCCTCGGCCACAGCCCGACTGTTGATGTTGAGAAGTTGTATAGATGCTAATCGGCATGAGAACTTCTTTATCGCGATACAGGATTATTTAGTAGTAGTAGTAGTTACTCCGTGATTCGTTACTTCGTAGTTTGGTGTAATTTTGGTAGATGGCGCTGTAGTATATTTTGTTGCACCGTGTGTGGAAGTCGCCGTAGTACAATGCTTCTTTAGTAAAATCTTCCTTTCTTAAGATGCTGCTGATGCCCTTTAAAACTAACTGTACCAATCAGCATTTAATGCAAAGGAAATAAAACAATTCTTCAAAGTAGAATAATATATTAATATAAAACATGCTGTACTGTTGCATTGTCTGCAACCGTAGCGAGTATGGTGACCACCACTTTTGGATTCTGCTTATGCATCCATCCATGCCATCAGGCAGATTAGAGTCACTTTGGCAGGTCTTTACATTAAAAAAAAACAACAGGTGTATAACTATTAAAAAAATTGTTTCGGTCTGAAACATACCAAAAGAAAACAAAATCGATTTGATATATTTTATAAAAGTATATAGTTATGTTGCTTTTACCAAAGAAAATATAAATTTGATATCATTTCTCCCAGAACAATTATATTTAACGTATATTAGATAAAATATTCGTACCACGAATGTTTCCAGACTGTATAGCAATCAACAAATCAATTTGTTATTAGAAAGGGTGCGTGTAGGATAAGTTTCGTTCCAATTTCCCAAATTGTTTCAACAAAAGGCAAAGCTTTTGTGAACTTTTCCACTCTGCTAAGCTAATGATTTGTTTTATAATTTTAAAGTTAGAAAAGGTAATTTTGGACTTCACAATCGCAGTAATACTACAAAGAAATTATTTTTTATTTTAATTTCTAAGGAATTTTTCCCTTTTTTTCCTTCCCCTTGCCACTTTTCAGAACACTCAAATGCCATTACAAGGTAGGCTCGATATACTGGGCATGGATATCTGTCGAGACCTCAACCCACGAGAATACGTTGAGAGCGTCACTAAAGCGGCCTCGCGGAAGCTAGGTGTATTAAACAAGGTGAGACGGTTCTTCTCGCCCGGGCATCTGTGTCTTCTTTACAAGACCCAGGTTCGTTCGTGCGTGGAGTACTGTTCTCATCTTTGCGATGGTGCCGCACAGTACCTGTTTGACGCTCTCGACCGGTTGCAGCGACGAGCAATCCGCATTGTAAACAGTCCCGAAGCCACCGAGCCTTGAGCCCCTGCAGTTGCGTAGAGATGTCGCCTCTATGGCAGTACTCTATCGCCTGTATCACGGAGAGTGTACTGAAGAGCTTTTCCAACTAGTCCCCCCCGCCCCCTTCCTCTACAGAACAACACGTGCCGGCCTTGGAAGTCACCGCTTCAGAGTGGTAGACATTCGATCTCGTACTCATCGCTTCGGTTCCTTCTTTCTGTGCCGAGCGGTCAAAACCTGGAACTCACTTCCAGCGCACGTGTTTCCCTCCCACTATGATCCCGGGTCCTTTAAGCGGGGCGTAAAAAAGCATCTCACTAGGCGGCCATAGTGTGGGTCACCATGCTGCAATGTCTTTATTCGCATTGAGGATGGTGACCACCACTCTTGGAATCTGCTCATGCTTTCCATCAGGCAGAGCAGAGTCATTTTGGCGCAGCTAAAACATAAAAAAAAGAAAAACTGTATTTTGTGAATTAAGTCAAGATAAAAAAATTACTTCTATTTTATTTCGTCACTTTATTCTTTTATGTATTGGCTGCCAAAATGAATCTGCGCTACCTGATGGAAAGCATGAGCAGAATCTAAGAGTGGTGGTTACCATCCTCAATGTGAATAAAGACAATGCAGCATGGTGATCCACACTATGGCGGCCTGGTGAATCCTTTTTAACGCCTCACTTAAAGGACCCGGGATCATAGTAGGAAAGAAACACATGCGCTGGTAACGAGTTTCAGGTTTTTATCGCTCTGCACAGAAAGAAAGAACCGAAGATTTTATCACCATTCCAACTACATTTATAAGTGAAAACCTTCACAACGACACTATGTACATTATATTGTTTTAAACTTTCATGGTCAGTAACATTAAAATGGGAATCTGCGGGATTGCTACCATGTACCTTTTTGTTTGTGAGTATCCGATATTTCGGCGCTGTTGCAAGCGCAAGTTCTCCGTGATCATGGCGCTTGCAACAGCGCCGAAATATCGGATACTCACAAACAAAAAGGTACATGGTAGCAATCCCGCAGATTCCCATTTTAATATGTACATTATTTTGCAAAAAAAAAAAAATAGGACACAAAATACTGCTACTACTACTAATAAAGTATTTTAAACGGTCACAAATCGATGGAATGATGTAACGAAGAAATAAACTGTATAATAACTAATTGGTGTTTACAAATAAAGTAATTACTATTTAGAAGTACTCTACATTACCTCTATAGTCTTCACAATTTATTAAATCGTTCATTTATTTACAACTAACCTAACAGATTTCCTTCTGTTTAGTCTAAGTCAGATTGTCAGCCTTGTGTCATGAAGAGATTCACAATTTTCTGATAAAATTTCATGCTGTGGTATTTCGTTAATGAATGCGAGACCGGAGTCCCAGTGATACAGAAGCATTTCATTTGGCATCGCATCGCATTTCATGCTGTATGCAGCATTGTGGCCAAATGAGATGCTTCTGCATCGCTACAGATTATGGTCTGCATTCCCAATAAGTATGGTGATTAATATTCTTGGATTCAGTTCAAGTTTTCCTCATCAGGAAGAGTATCGTCACTTTGGCAGGCCCATACAAAAGAAAATCCAAGACTTGAGGAAGAAACCTGTAGGTTTTTGACAACATACAAGTTTACATTACTCTATCAGAAACTTCAAATTCAAAATCATTTATTCAATTAAGACACTAAGTGACATTTATGAACGTTAAATTGAAGCTGTAGTTAAGAATCATAGATCGACACAAACAGACGCCACAGCATGTGCTGTATTGTCGAGGTAAATTAGGTGAAAACACCAAAATCTACTGCCTGCCTGTGTCGATCTATAACTTCCAGTTTCCAAAATGCGTAGAGCCTCATGAGAAGAATACTGGCAAAGAAACTCATGGCCACTCTTTTCAAAGTCAGACTTCATCTCCAAGTGGACCATATAATACCGTATTTGAGTTCTTTACTACTGCATATTAATGTGTATAGTATATTTCATCGTAATCTTTAGAAAATGCCATGCATTTCACGCGTAGGTACAGAATTAAATCCGATTTTAGATTTTATGTGACGTTCTTTTTCATTGTAAATTTAGGTTTCATATCTTTTAAAAGACGAATTCACAAAGGGATGCTCATAAAGTAAACATTTACACACATAAAGCAATCCTTTCTATCCCCGATCGAGTGTTCAATTTCAGATTATGGTAATGTAGACACAGTGCACTGAATCAAGAATGGGAACAGTTGCAATTTATATTTTTATATTTTGAGAACTGGCCATATTTCAATGGTTTTTAGAAGGATAGTGCTGGTTCAGTAAAATGTTGAAGTGATATAAAATCTCGACATATTTGGGACACCAAAATTGTAATACTCTTGGTCGCAGACTGCCTTAATGTGCTCAACATACTATTGTAAGTATGTAGGTACCTTATGGCGTTTTATTATAGATTTATGTATTTCTAACCTATTACTTTTTTGTCTCTAATCCTTGAGGTAAACAGTGTTGAAAATTTAAGGTGTAATATTTTACGTATGTGTCCTATGTAGCTATAAATTAGAATCATTGATATATAACATGAGTTACTAATCAATAAAATTTCAATTATTTTTAATCACACGATAGATTCGCCCGTAGTTTTACCGTCTAATTGCAATTAGTCTCAACAATTTTCTGTTACGATTTACACAACATGATTGATTACTTCGGCAGTTCAATTTCTCTTTGTTATTTAAGTGGGCTAAATAAATTGAAAGAAAGATTGAATTCACTAGCCTGTGTTCAAAATTTTCATGGATCTTATAATCTTATATTTTTAGTTATATTTTGACCCCTCAAACGAAACCTTTGAGTGATCTAAACCAAATCAAATGTAAACTTCGAAAAGAAGTGCCTGCAGGTACATATTTATCTGCAGATGCTGGGATCGTCTGCCTCGTTGGTCTAGTGGTTAGCGTAAGCGACTGCAGATCAAGAGATCTCGGATTCGATGCCGTGTTTCCCGCCCGTGCCTCGGAGAGCACGTTAAGCCGTCTGTCCCGGTTGTCATGAACGTCTATGGCAATCGTTATTGGGAAGTTAGCGCCCTCAAATATACTGACAACTAGTTCAATCTCCGAATTCAGTTCACCCTCAGGGTTACGGAGGTCCGATGCCAGTCGCTCCGTGGAAAAACTGATATTCAGTTAAAACCGGTTGAACTAGTAGCCGACCCCAAATCTTGGTAATAATAAAGGCTAGGAAGATGATGATATACTGATAGGGTCATTATCGATTACTGCGTAAATAGCTATTTTTGAAAGTTAATTGAGTTAAATAAAGCAAGTGTTTAGATGTCACCATCGTCATCAACATCACGTTTATTCGATATACACTGACAGATAGTATTACCTCAAAAATATCTATAAGATTGGTTGTCACATTGCCTTCTTCCGTCGGCTTTGAATAAAATAGATATAAAAACCACAAAAATAGACTTCGCTGCTTATTGGGCCAATAAATTAAGCTCAATTACTCAGAATCTGAAGACAAAAACAAGTTAACAAATATATAAACCAGGCAAAAATATTACCCTGTGAAGAAAGGAATGTTTGCCAAATTAACTGTCATATACATTTTCGGAACCTTATTTATTTTAGCTGGTTTAGAAAGAAAAATGTATTTTATATTTTCTAATGATACACTATAATAGTAGGTAAATATATTACAAGCCATGTAATCTGGCATATAATAATAACGTTTATTTCTAAAAATATATGACGACAAGTTACAAGCTTGCTTTGTTCAAAGGATACATTCTATCCTACTAATATTATAAACGCGAAAGTTTTTAAGTATGGAAGGATGTTTATTACTCTTTCACTCAAAAACTACTACACGGAATTGGATGAAACTTTACAGTAATATAGCTTATACACCAGAATAACATATAGGCTACTATTTGCCGACGATAACCGACATACACGCGGGCGGAGCCGCAAGCAACAACTAGTATATAATATTATTAAAAATATATTTATCATTTACAGATACATGGTTTTATTATTTTATTTAACCATCCCGACATGGCCGGTCTCAGATCGGTGCTCTGAGGAGGACCCAGATCATGTTATTTCAGAGCCCCCCAGATCGACCTATCTATCCTGGGGGAAGCCACAGATGCTTCCTCCTGCCTATCGGCCAAATCATTATAATATGTTACTGCTGGATCGTATTTTCGCAATCAGGCCGCCTTCCTACCACCAACCTCAGCAATTAATCTGCCACCAGAGGTCTAGAGGTCTAGAGGTCTACAATATTTTTTTTATGGTATACGGGGCAAACGAGCAGACGTATCACCCAATGGTAATCGATTACCATGGTCACCCGCAACACCAGAGGCGTCACAAGTGCGTTGACGACCTTTGGGGGATGGGAAAGGGGATGTCGGGAGGGGTTTTTTGGGGTATGGGTCTCGGTATCCTCACTCACTCGGTGAAACACAGCGCAAGCGCTATTACACACCAGTTTTCTGTGAGGCCGGTCAAGCCGGCCCATTCAATCTTTGGCAACATGCAGCTCGTTAGACGGACGGTGACGTCCTCCACCTTCGTTTTCGGCCCTCTCCCGACCCCGTTCAGACATCTCTTTCTGGAATACGACTTAACAAAAAGAGACCACTGCGTCCCAGCCTTCCTTCTGGTGGGGACAAGTCTCATCCAATTTGATCGACTAAGACTACATGTTCAGATGCGGGGCAGTCCCAATCGGCTGCGCAGTGGTGGCATTGTGCCGTCTCCTTGCATGCATCCTATCTTATTCAGATACTCACCGACGAAGGAATCATGCCCGGCTTTTATCTACGACAATCGGCATCAGTTATTAAGTAACGCGACCTTCCTCCCTACCTAGCCAAGTTTTGAGGATACGCATAACGACACCGTCAGTGCATTGATGTGCGTTTTGCGCTTGTTCCTGCCGTAGGCGTTAAATTTTTTTACAGTTTAAGTTTATGTATGAACGTCTTAGTTTATTAACTAGAGGTCTTCAAAACGCAGAGGTCGTCTATTATATTCTTGTGATTTTTGTCAGGGCCTCATTTTCTCTTTGACTAATCTTTGAATTAATAAACCTCAGATAAAGTAATAAACAAATAGTCCACAGATAGTTACAACTGTAAAGAAATTGTAAGGTCCATAAATATTTTTTTAGATGTCTTTGCATTTATCACTACCCCCGAAAATCGAACAGAGGTTTGAATATAAATACTATAGTGTATCCAATCATTTATTTAACTTTTGACACCTCTAATACTTAATCAAATAGTGATACCCTGACCCGTTACCGATTCGATTTCTTTTATCGATCGATTTTGTACATGAAGAAGTTTTAATCGATTTAACACACTCATTATTTTACCGATAATTTCGTAATTTTATCGATTATTAAACCGCAACACCGGACGCGTAGCGGACATTTTGTAGTTAGTCATAATTCACATTTTCATACGTCGAGTTGAGTATTTTTATTCCTCCGTTTTGATTTATTTGTGAATTCTCACGTTTGGTTGAGTTGAGCGTATCGTCCCTCCCTTCGTTACTGTCAAAATGCCAAAAATTAAGGTGCTCAAAGGACAAACAAGAGAGTTTGTCTTGCGACTTCGTGAATACTTTGGAAAGGAGAGCTGTAATAATGGGCCTCTTATATCAGTGACTCAAGTTTAGAGACCGTGTGATTTGATATAAAATATAATCACAATAATGTTATTGTATGTTTTATTAATATAATCGATATTCGATTTATTTCAAACCCGTTTTTATAGTCTGTGGTCATTCATTATGAATGACACATCTCTAAGTGGGCGGAGCCCGTCCATGAAGTACAGTATTCCCTATAATACATTGATCAAAAATTATTACAAAACTTTATGTGCGTGATCTGTCAAAAGTTAAATAAACGATTGGACGCACTATAGTGTTATCGCAAGTTGACGGCAAGCTATGTCACTAAGAAAAAAAACACTAACTCTATTTAACCCGCATCTTTAAAATATTTTGTTTTTAATAATTACAGTTAGAAATTCATCTATGAACATCTTTTAATGAATCTCTTAATGAAAATATACTTTATCTATACTATTATCTATACTTCTATACTTATACTTATTATTATTTTTATTCTATATTGTATAAAGAGGGAAAGTTTGTGATTTTGTAAGTTCGTGACGTTGTAGGGGGTAATCTCTGGATCTACTGAACCGATTTTGAAAATTATTTTACCAATAGAAGGCTACATTATTTGTGAGTGACATAGTGACAACCCGAAAAGTGGAAAAAAAAATTCGTGGTAGTCAGATTTGCAAAAAAAATATTTACCGCCCAACGAAATGGATGGATGGATATTTGTTACTCTTTCGCGCAAAAACTACAGAACGGATTTAGATGAAACTTTACAGTAATATAGCTTATACATCAGAATAACACATAGGCTGCTATTTACAGCGATAATCGAATATACGCGGGCGGAGCCGCGAGCAACAACTAGTATAATATATGTGTAAGTCATTATTTTAATTTACAATATTCTATTTAGGTATATTTTTGTTCATGAATAATCTTGATAATAATCATGATGTTGAATACAAATTTCCTGTTTTAAATTATATTAAATAAAAATTTTCACTGAAACACGAATAAACATAAATAGAGGTAAATTTTAAGGACAATGTAGGTATATAGGTCTTAGTAATATTACTATTACATTGTATGTTATTTCTTAACCAAATTAATGATAAAGGATTTTTTTTTAATTGAAATAGGGGGGCGAACGAGCTGACGTATCACCTGATGGTAAACGATTACCGCCGCCCATGCACACTCGCAACACCAGAGGCGTCACAGGTGCGTTGCCGGCTTTTTAAGAAGGAGTACGCTCGTTTCTTGAAGATTTAAAGGTCGTATTGGTCCGGGAATACCGCAGGCGACAGTTCATTCCACAGTTTTGTTGTGCGAGGCAGAAAGTTGTGCCGTTGTGGACTGCCAACCATCTACATGATGGGGATGAAAGTTTTGTCGCGTGGGACGATGGCGGAAAGAGGCGGCAGGGATCAATCCGAATAAATTAACTAGACCGAGCTTTTACTATATTAAACAGATTCCACACTACATAATATAAAAAGGCGGATAAGCGGCTGGCATAGTTCTGCCGAAGCATAGCTCTTCTACGTTATAAATCACATTGTTTGTTTTATATTTATAAGAAACTTTTCTTTTACATTTTATTAATTTTAGCAAAGAACCCCAATAACGTTTTCATCCGCTTTGGCTCTCAACCATTTATTTTACTCTAACATCCAACTGTTTTCAAATTCTTTATACTAACTACTAGGATATCTCTAGCTTTATGTAGATAGAAACGGTTCATAATGACATAAAACGAAGCAAGCTGCACAACATTATTGTTTTATAGGCACTCATGATGTATGTAGGTACTAGGCGTCTATATTGTCAGCCAGTGGTGGTCTATTCATTAGCGTCTCACGCTGACGAACCCAATTTGCATTCGTATCCTCAGTTACGCGTAACTGAGCTTTCGAAGATAATATGCCGAGATAACTTTAATTAGATACCATTTGTTTTACATTGATATCAATTATATTATCTGTGAAGACAATATACGCCACCTTAATGTGGTGTATTTTAATATTTTAATTTAAGCTATTTTATACAGAAAATAGTTCCATATTCTCCATAAAAATAACATTAATAACTCCATAAAGCTTGTTTGATTTTCATAAAGTATATCATGAATTATCACGACCGAGCACTGGAGGGAATCTAGAATCGTAGGCTAAAATGTGGGATACTATATTTTAGGCGACAATTTTTATTATAACGGGATTTGCTAGTGTAGCGGTTATGTTGGTAATACTGTTGACGACGCCGAAGTTTTTACCGATATTTGAATAAAAGCTGTCAAGTGGGCATTTTAATTGTATGACTGTTAGTTTAGTTCTCGAGGGGACAATCCAAGTAAATAATTATACCTGAGTTTGTATGTAATATGAAACCATATTGCATACAGTAAATACATAGTAAAGTGTATTCCATGTTTTAAATTTCGGTATTCCAATTATAAACTGAAATTAAAATAAACTGTGGACTGATGTTTATACAGTTTTTGTGTGTGTGTCTACAAAATCACAGTAGAATCTTAAAATCATTTAATCAATGTCACCTATAAAAACAGTATAAAATAACTTAGAGCCACTGGGAAAAATCTAATATTTTAAGGTTGCAATAATTTTATGATAAATTGATTACATGGAAGTACCGCGCAGACTGGACTAAACTGAACAGGTCTAATTAAATACGATAAAATACGTTGCCTCCTTTTAGTTTTTTTTATAAAAAGAATATTATATCAAATGACATAACCGTACTAGAAGTCACGAGTCACGAGATAAATCTGTCAAAAATTGTACCAATAGTTCTGAGGTCTTTACTTCCTGTGTAATTTTATAATTATATTGTTTTAACTTTACTAATAGATATAAAGTGAACTTATTAGTTATGGCACCTAAAAAACCGCCGGCTCCTGCGCCTAGTGGCCAAAGGAATCAAGCTTTCCATGAGGTCGATAAAGCCATGTATGATTTGCAAATAGCAGATCTTAATAGAAAGTTAGCTAGATACAGAGCGAGTATTGCTGAGTATGAACAACGAAATTTAGACTTACAAAATGCATATGATCAATTAGATGAAGATAGGGCAGATATAATTGCCTATTTAAAAAAAACTCTCAATCTAAAGAATGAGGAAAACACTGAACTAAAGGATAGAGTTAAAAGCTTAGAAGAATTAAGGGAGTTAGAAACAGCGCAATTCCGAGAGAAAGTTATTGAATTAGAGAAGAATTTTACTACCATGAAAGACCAACTTACATCTGAAAATAAACTTCTAGCTGGAAAACTTAATACACTTGAGGAATTTAGAGCCATTAAAGATGCTCTTATGCAAAAATTCGAAAAACAAGAACAAGAATTTGAAGCTCAAGAAATGAAGTATAAGAGAGTAATATATGATGCTGAAAAGAAATTTGTAATTGGTAAGGATAAACTAAAAAAGGAAATGGAGGGACGACTTCTTCAACTCGCTCAAGAATTTCAAGATGCAAGTGAAACTAGAATAGCTGCTTCTACCCATAGAGTAATCCGAGAAAATATTGCTTTAAATAATCAGTTGGATAGCTTATTATTTACACAGGCAAAAGTAGCTGAACAAAATGAAAAGTATAAAGAAGACGCAACGCAAGCACGGAACGCTATGGAGGTTGCTGAATCTGAAAGAGATAAAGCAATCAATAAGAGTATTGTTCAGATCAAAGTTATCGAACAGTTAACAACAGCATTTCGAAATGCAAGTCAAAATAAAGCGTTACATGACAAACAAGTATATGACTTAGATACCCTTCAAACAAAGGTGCAAAAACTGACAAAAGAAAATGAAAACATGATTTTACAAATACGCATACTGGAACAAAATCTCCACAGCTGTTTGGGCCAACAAACTAAAAACATAATTGAAACAAAGAAACTCACAAAAGAACGTGACAGGTACAAAGAAGTGATCAATAACGCTACATCTGCTATCCAGGCAGCTTTAAAAGTTGACCTATGGGCTACAGTAGACCCTAGACGTGAAATATTAGAAAGAAAAGTAGTATTGACAAATATTCTTGAGGTCATAAGCCAACACCGGCGTGCAATTTACGCCGAATCTGTTGACTCACTGATTTCGCTTACTGATGTGTATGAAAAAGGAGATCTTGGTTTTGTTCCAAAACCTAAGCCAAAACTTCCAAAATCTAAAACGTTAGTCGAATCCACAAAATCACAAGAATCTATTGTACCTAAGCGTAGCAGCGCAGCCGCTTCAACGACGATATCTTCACTTGGAACGGTAAAAACCATGCCTAGCCTCGAGATAATACCTCATCGCGAAGATATTTCAATATCATCGAGGGAGAGTATCCCGTCATTTACAGTGACATCAATTCATTCTCACATAAGTGAAAGTGACATAGTACCTGAAGATTCTTTTGATGCTTTGACTGATTTAGAAAAACAATTAGCTCTGAGCAAATTAGAGATTCAAAAGTCTATTTTAAAAGACTTAGCTTTATCAGGTACTGCTTTTCATTCAAAATCTCGAGTTGAAATCGTGGAACCTTCCTCAACATTGAAAATGTCCGAGTCGAAATTGTCAGTGGGAAAAAGACGAGGAAGTGACGAAGTCGGTGAAGCTAAAAGTAAACATGGTACAGTCGAGGAAGATGAAGATACAAAGTTTGAAGGTGAGGATAAAGAAGGTGAGAAGCCAGAGGATGAAGAAGCGGAAAAACAGGAACCAGCAGCAGATGAGCAAACAGATGATAAACATGTTGAGAATAGTGAAAATATTACACAAGATCAAGATGAAAAAGCCTTAGAAGAAAAGGGTGCAGAATAGTGACTTTCTCTTTATTTCTATAATTTTTGTTTCATAGTACACTAATGACTGTATTATTATTTTATATTAAATAAATTCTTACGAATATTTCCTTGCTTCATTTTTTTAATGATTGCTACTTAAATAGTGCAATTGTTCGGAAAATTAACTTTTTTTTTTCTTATTAATGATATGGTCCCTCGACATCTACTCATGTTCATGCAAAGATCATGAGCTATCAGATTCAGCGGAACTCAAATCTCTGTCTACAACCGAAACCTACAAGTTTCCAAGTTTTTCACAGTCCTTAGGAATACCATAATCTGTCATGAAACTAAATGTTGCACGAACGTTGCTTAGGACGCCGGAAAAAAGTACTTAAAATTCAATTATCAGGAGGTTACAATATGCAAGCCTGCAATGGACCCTCATGCCGGTTTTGATGTTTTACTTTGGTATGTACCAATGACACAATATTTCGTCAGTGGTATGTACATAGATGGACTCGGACCGAATTAGATACCCACAACCGGAGAGTCTGTACATAGCTGACTGCATTCCGAATCCCATCCGTCCATCCCATCGGTTTAGAGATGAAGAATCAGATGAATTTGAAATTAAATATTTTAAAATAAAAATATATTTTTAAAGAGCAGACCTCTTTCAAATTATTTTATTAAGTAATACTATATAACCGACAAAATCGTCTGGGTCTTTTGGAATTTTATAAATACTCAAATAAAATAAAAAGTTGGCAAAGAAAGTTTTTTCTCTTTACAGAAGTTATAAGCTGCGCAGTAACCGCAAACACTGTACCAGACTGGTACAAAAAGATTCGTTACTAGACGAAATTTTATATTTTCGCAATTTCAGTTTGCCAAAAGGAACTTCCTGTAATTTGTGCCAGCTCTTTATTTTGATGATTTAAGCCAATATTACGAGTATAAAACTATTTGTCCAGTATAATTGATTTGTATATTCCTAGGAGCATTTATAAATAGTTACTTGACAATGATACAAAACAAGGAAAAATATTGATAGTGCACTAAATGTATTGTTAGCAAGTACTAGCAGCACCAAATAGGCCATCACACGTAAATAACTTACCTATGAGCAAGTGTCAAATGCCATTTAGAGGAAGAAATAAGAAGATGACATGTGTTCGTAAATGAACGATCTACATATTATTTTCTGGTGGAAAAGACTAAGCTTCGGACGTTGCTCTGTCTAAATATATACTCAGTAAAATTAACTGTCTCATTGTTGAAAACCCTTCTCGAACTTCACACTTCAGAAGTGGGATAGTTTTTAAAATGTCGGGACCTTATTTTCATGGTTTGGGTAAACGTAGTCTGCAGTATAGTGAGTCTGACAGTTCTGACGATGAAAATGGTGTCATTTTTTTCTCGAACGATCGTTTCAAATCAAAAACGAAAAAACGACGACATGTTGCTCCTAGTGATGCTGAGGTTATTCCTAAATTTAGACCGGAGGATAACAGCAGCAACGTTGTTGGTTGGCTCCACAAAATAGACCAGTTAGGCGACGTTTATGGCTGGGATGACACTGACCGAACATTTATCATGCAATTACGCTTATGGGGTGCTGCCCGAGAATGGTACGATGACCTCGAAAACTATGATTTGCCTTGGAACGAATGGAAAAAGATACTTCGTATCGCTTTTCCTCGTTCAACAGATTACGTTGAGAAACTGGAACGTATGCTGGCGAGGACAAAGGAAGATGGGGAGACAATGACAAAGTATTATCACGGAAAGTTATCCTTACTAAAAAAGTGTAACATCGACGGTGAGGATGCTATTTCTTGCATAATTCGTGGGTTGCCTGCCGAGTTGAGAGCCAACGCCAAGGCGTACAGCTGTGAAACGCCTGAACAGTTATACTACGGCTACCTATCATCATTAGAAAACTTCAAACGAGTGGAAAAATATACTACGCAGAAGTCTGCGTGGAGAAGAGGTGCTAATATTAGTACGTTATCTTCATCATCAGGGCATCAGCTCCAACCGAAGAAATGTTATTTGTGTCGTCGACCGGGTCATGAGGCTCGCGACTGCTGGCAACAACAGCGTTGCGAGACCTGCCGTCGCACCGGACACACAACTGATGCCTGCTGGTTCGGCGCCGGATCATCACGACAGCAGCCACAAAAGGTTGGTAATGTAATGCATGTTACTTATAATGTTTATCTTGATATTTACAAGAAAATGGTAATGGTAAATGGACAACAACTCATGGCATACATAGATACTGGCAGTAGATTTAATTAGCTTTGTATTCCACAAGCTAAAAACTTAAAAATGAAAATTGAACCCAGTGCGACTGTTATGAGAGGTTTTGGAGGAGCCTGTGTAAACTCACTCGGTTCATGTTATTTAACCATTGAAATAGACAACGTAGTATTAAATGGAGTAGTGGAATTAATTAATAATATAACACCAGGTATTGATTTATTAATTGGACAAACAATGATTAATAGTGAGAGCGTCAGTTTAGTCACTTCAACTTCTTCTGTTCGTTTTGTCAAAAGTGAAGCTTTAGGCGATATACCTACTTAAAGATATTAATTTAAATGAATTTGATTTTATTGAAAAGTTTCTGGTTTATTTGAAGCATAATATTGTTATACCCAGTTAGGATAATTACAGATAGAGGCAAAGCTTTCACAAGTAGGTACTTTAAACAATTTTCTCAAGAGAACCAATTTAAACACATATTAAACGCTATAGCTAGTCCACGTTCTAACGGCCAAGTTGAACGCGTCAACCGCACATTACTAAATGGTCTCAATACGATGTCTGAAAGCGAATGCACATGGGACAATAAGTTAGACGATATAGTATGGGGAATAAATAATACACCTAATGCTACTACTGGCTTTGCATCATTTAATCTTATGTTTGGTCACAAAAATTCTAGATATCTAGCTATTCCGTTAGAAACGCCCTCAACATAAGATGCCCAACAAAAACAATTGCAGGTTGATAGAGAAACCGCCAAGCTTCGTATTGACAGAAACATGAGTGCTATGAAAAGTAAACAGTAGGTCAGTTAGTTCTTTGGAAAGGTGGGGTAGCTAGAGATGCTATTGGCGTTACTAGGAAACTTAATGGGTTATATACAGGTCCATACAAAGTAAGTAAGGCAGAACAATTATTAGATCGATACACGATCTCAAGTATTAAGGGGATGAAAGATTACAAAAAGTTTAGTGCTGTAGTACGCGCAGAGACCCTTCGACCATATAAATTAACCATGTCTGAGGATGAGGATTCCGCCAGCGACCATGAAGTAGACCGAGACGATTTAATTGATCTTCTTGAAAGTTAATTATTTAAAGATTTTTCTAATTTAATCGTGCTTATAAAAGATAAACTCCCGTTAAGAATGCGTGGTTCTTTATGAATCAATATAATCTTACCATTAGTTAATACTTGGTTAACACAAGTAATAACGCCAAATAAAAAAATAAAATAAAAAGTCCATATGTTTTCCATTTACCTATCACTGTCTGCAATTATCTAGTACACTATGTGATACTTCTAAGTGAACAGTTAACTACCGTGTGTTAAATCTTACCTTTAAAGACGGCTGCGTGATCAAGTCTGGCTATGGTTCCAAGTTTAAGTGCCTTACGTATAAATATGAGCGGCTGTGTGACCAAGTTCATGTAACTAAAAAGAGGACGGCTATGTGAACAAGTCCACCTAACTTAAAAAGGGACGGCTAAGTGATCAAGTCCGTATAACAACGATAGGGACAGCTGTGTGATCAAGTCCATACAAACGATAGGGACGGCTAAGTGATCAAGTCCGTATAACAACGATAGGGACAGCTGTGTGATCAAGTCCATACAAATATTAATTAATGATGATCAAGCTTGAGTAAATAAGGACGGCTAAGTGATCAAGTCCAAAAAACTGTAACTGCATCCATAACTGAGCTCACATCAACATAAAAAGTTTTATTATAGTAAATTCACCATTACAAATAACCCTTAATCTTTGGGTGAGGCATAAAAATAAAACAACAACATACATTGATTAGTTAATAAAAAACAATACTGTGAACATTGTCTATTCCAACAAGTTACTGCTGTAATAATTTTCCATTCCAGGACAACGGATTCGTTGCTGAAGAAGGCAGTGGAAGCCGTGGGACACGTCTGATGCAGGATGGCCGAATGTTAGCAAGTACTAGCAGCACCAAATAGGCCATCACACGTAAATAACTTACCTATGAGCAAGTGTCAAATGCCATTTAGAGGAAGAAATAAGAAGATGACATGTGTTCGTAAATGAACGATCTACATATTATTTTCTGGTGGAAAAGACTAAGCTTCGGACGTTGCTCTGTCTAAATATATACTCAGTAAAATTAACTGTCTCATTGTTGAAAACCCTTCTCGAACTTCACAGTATATATAACTACATAGCATGAGAAATTTATAAATTCGATGTTGGTAAATAAAAGTGAATTGAACTTCAATAAAAGTAACTACTCATGTTCAAAACATTTATTATTTCCTCATTTCAATCGTTGACACAAATTACTAACTGCTTTACTTCAATAAAGCTTCAAACAACATATAAATTACGAGCAACATTAAATTAAAACATAAATAGTTTAACATATTTAGTTTTCATTTCATTATTACAAGAATAAAGACGGTTTAAACATTTTATTAACCAAAACATACATTTTTGAAGTAGAACTTTAAATTAACACAAGTATAAGACTTTGGTCGGAAAATTTTCGGAGTTGAAAATAGGTAAATAGAGACTATAAAATTACTATTATATTTATACAAATTTGATAATTCCTATCATATCTTATGCATCTTATTTATTAGAAATTGAGACGCTTAAGGCACAGCAAAATTACATCTAACTAGAATATACAACTATAGACACTCTCGGTAACAATTTTAATTCTATTTTGCAAATTGTGATATGTACAAAAATATTTATTTTTCTTTATAATCTATTTATCCATATTCTTAAACATTTATTGAAAATGAAATATTTTTAGAACAAATAATTAAATGCATGGTATGTGACGGTAATAATGAATTAATAAATAAAGGCTAGTAACATAAAATTCTCAAACAAAAGCCAATTACACAAATAGTACACTGAATAAAAATATGTCCTTTGAACTACACAAAACTCTGTTAACACTAATTCACTATATCTGAACATCAGTGTCTGTACATATCGGTTCCAATTCTAGAACCGATATTCTTCAAATCAGGCCCTTGAATTCTCTCTTCGCTCTTTTTCTAGCTGTTTTCTGTGACTGTGTCGTTTCCTCGCGATTATTGCCACAAGTATCACAATAACTGCTAAAGCCACAGCTATACCTATCCACCAGTATGTGTTATAAGATGCTTCTTTCGTATTTGTCTCTTCTTTTTGGTCCCCAGATGCAACGGGATTCTTTACTTCTAAAGCTCCTACTGTAGTCGTTTCTACACTAAATTCAGAGCTCGTTTTTTCACCTAAGTCAATAATATATTCTTTGTGTGTTTCGATGTTTTCACGTGGTTCAGGTGCCGAGTCAGGGATTTCATTTTCTTCAGGGACTGGTTCATCTACAATGGGTTCTACGTAATCATCAGAATTCTCATTTTCAGCAGCTGGATCTAATTGATTATCTAAGTATTCATCTAGAAATTTGTAGTAATCAGTGAGCCCTGTATATTCTAGACCATATTCGCGCTTTGCTAAAAGATCACTGACCATATCAGGCCAAGCAGAGCCGTATCCTTGCATCATTACATCTCTGTAATAAAACAATCATTGTCAGTGGTGTTATTCATTGTGGGACTGATATTACTTTTAAAAGTTTAAATTAATCATTTTGTACTTACACTAATCTGTAGTTGTTTTCAGCGATATGTTCAACTAAATCAGAATCATCCGATATCATCTCTTCAGCAAATGATTGATAAATTTGATATTTTAGAATAAGACCCATAAATTTCCTGTAAGAAAGAAGAATATCGAAGTTAATTATTAATAGCAGTATTACAGTCGATATCATATCTTAGACTATAAACAAGTAACTATTAGAATAACCGACAAGTAAAACAGACAGTAATGCAGACAAATTGACCGTAGAAAGACAAATTCATGGGTAGTTTTGGTGTGAAAAAAAAAATGAATAAAATAATTCATTCATTTCAGATAAAATTAAAAAAAAATTGGCAGTTAACAAGCACTTCAGTAATTTTTCACGTGTAAATAAAAAAAATAATGCAAAACTAATAGGATCCCAACTTAGTCACATGTAAAAACAGCTCTTTTCTGCAAACTCTAAAAAGTAAGTATGTTGTGCTACTTACCCAATAAAAGGTTTATTCAAAACCATGAACGGGTCTCCAAGGAAATCTACATTAGATGTTTCGATGAAAGAGAAATTTTTACGAAAGTCACTCCAACTACTTGATATCTTTGCATATGGGATGGCTCCCATCAAAACCTTTATTCTCCATTCATCAGCGGCTAAATAAAAGTTAAGTCTGTAAGCAAAACAATTTTCAACTTTATATAATGTCTCTTTTCACGGTTAAAATACCAGCCCTAGTGGCTTCTCAAATCACACGGCGGACATGAATCACGTAGACTTTTCTAACTATTGCAGTCTAGGTTTCGTTTTCCCTTATCTTTTGTAGAATCAGTTTTCTCAGCCCCAATTTACCTTCTTCCTCTGTTCTAAAACAATTACATCACGAAAGTCTAAGAAGAGCCAAAGAAAAAAGACTAGCAAAAACATCTCCCGCGCTGGCAATATAACCTGTATCGTATAGAAACATTCATTCCAACGAACACAAAGCACTCCCAGATTTAGAATAACTCTTTAGGAATCACACAAAATTTGGTCATAGTTGAGAATCGAATCTACAAAATTCAGTGCTGTAAGAAGCGCTGAGGTGAGCACTTATATTGCTACGGCATCATTGCAGTTATAGTTTAAAATAATGACTTCAGTAATTTGGATTTAGTTGTGACGTATGGATAGGTAGTCGCACTGAGGAATTTTGTATGGGTCCTTTTATACGTGTAGATTTAAACTTCGTCAGTAAAACAGTTTATAAATATTACATATAGAAAAAAACTTACTTGGGTAAATCTTTTAAAGCCATTATAAGTTGTAAAACAAGACGGTGATAGTTAGGATTATAATTAAAAATTTCTAACGGAAACAATTCAGCTCTATCCAAAGCATGTGGATTCAGTGAAAGTAAGGACACAAATCCTGGAATGGCTTCATATATAGCTGTAAATAAAACAAAATGTTAGGGCCGAAAATTTCATAAATGGATAATTTTCAAAGTAGTGGAGTAGTTGTTACCAGAATAGCGGGACGCTTCTCTCAAAATGTAAGTATTATTACTGTGTAAATTAATAGTTTGCTTATAAACTATCTTCATGACGGCTTCATGTGCCTCTATGTAGTTGGCTATGCTGACATCTTTACATGTTATCACCTTAACATTATTTGGTTTACACCAATCTATGAGTCTTGGTGGACAAGTACTATTAAATACAGATTCAGTGAAAATTGATTCATTTGCTTCTCCTAAATTTAATGCTTTAATCAGTTTCGCTGCTTGCTTGAAAGCTTTGGCTCCACCGAGTTCCTGCAAAAATATTTTATTACGATTTCTATTCAATTATATTAATCAAACTATTTACAAAATTACTTTGGTTACCTTCAACTGCAGGTTAGCATGTATTTTCTGGTATATTCCGGCATGTTTTGGCAGTAAATTTTCTATAAGGTTGGACCAGTCATCACCAGTTAATGATTCTAAAAGAAAATATGAGTAAAAGCTTATTTATTTAGATATGACATTGAGTATTCAGTATCATTAGAGTTTTGAAATTGTACATGGTAAAGCCCAAACTTATACTGATGAGAATGTAGTTATTTACTCAGTTAAAATTGGCTCTAACAACATGCACACAGCAGTTTTTGAAGGTACTATGTCAGTGAAAAGGTGAGTATTCGGCAAGTTGAACTGAGTAGTTTAGTTGATCACTTACGATTCTCAAAATCTTTATGGCTTTTAATGAAAATTTTGTTGCCTTAAAAAATAATTTTCTATAGTTTAAAGATTATTATTTCACAGTTTAAAAAGTTACAAATAAGCAAAATAATTTAATACTTATTTAATCTAACAATATTAGTGTTATACGACAATGATTGCCCAAAGTATTGAAACGTCATAATTTCATATATTATGATAACACTGACATTTACACTTCAATTTTACAAATTCGATTGCCTAATCTCTAATATTTCACTTCAATAATCGTAAGTAGACAAACATAAATGTTACTCACTAAATAAATGTACTGGTAAAGGTTTGCCAACCGCTTCAGATCCCTTGAGCCTTAGTGCTATGTACTTATGGAGTTTCGTGTACAAAGGTTTTACATTTTCCCATAGTTCTCGAGCTTTCAGAATAGCACCTTCGTATTCACCTAAATTATCCCAGTATTCTTCTACTGAATGGTAACCTGTGAACAATGTTTATATTTAGTGTAGTTTAACATTATAATTCCGCAAAATATCAATAGAATCAAATAAAAAATTGGTACACTAATAATATTGTAAATGATAACGGCTTAAATAAAATTGACACATTTAACACCAAGCAAAATTTAATTTCCAGAAACCTACATAAGTCATCAAAAAAATATTTGGCGATTGGAGGCATCAATTGAAAAAAAAAAAGTTAAGTGAGACTGGTTTAAAACTCTAACCAAGTACGTTAAAATACTATTTAACGTTCTCGGGTTATAACTAAAACCATAGAACTTAATGAATAACTAACTTTATGTACGTTTTTTTTCTTCCCTGCACTACAACAAACATTTTAAAACCAAAGCAGCTAAATTGGCACAGTCGTTCTCGAGTTTTAGCGGCGATACAAACGACCAGCAATTAATTTTTACTATAAGATATATAAAATTCTCGGGTCGCGATGTTGTTACCAAACTCCACCGTAACGGCTGGACCTATTTTTATGAAATGTCGTGTGCATATCGTGTAGGATAATAATAAGGGTGACCCACCGCTATTCTTTATTTTGTTATGGCAAACTACGTTTGCCGGGTCAGATAGTATATATACTAAAAATAAATATTTTTCTTTTAGATATTTCATGCCTATATGATTACTGTTAGTTACTTTTTCGTTTATGCTACTAGAATGTCTACTAGACAGTAATACTCTTTTATAATTTATCTTAGCTATCTATAAATTTATAAAAATAAATATTTTGGACATAACTAACTAAACTAGACTATCAAAACTAAGCACAGCTTGTGCTATGGATGCTAGACAACTGATGTAAATACATATTTATTTATTTTGTAAATACATGCATATTATACATAGAACTATATACTCAATGGTTATCTATTATCTTGTATCCTTTCTATTCGACACATAAAACTATATTTACCATATTGTGCTCATCCCTCTACGCTATCAATCGTACACATACATGCTCGATGCAGGCGTTATTCACTTTTCGGCCTATAGTCAGATTCGTGTACAACTGTTTTTAGATAATCAACTTATAAAATTTTCCATTTCTTTTGGTCGAAAGTTTGAAATCGTTTTTTTCTTACCTATAACCTGTTGTTTACCCCACATTAATTTGAAGCTCAAAAGAGTGTTATTTTTCACCTCCATTTTGCATCGACGTGAGTCAAACAAGTGATTGATCCTGCTCTAACTAGCGAAATAGAGCAGAAAATCCCCGTTTCATTTTACTAATTTCAAGCGGAAATATTGTTTTTTACAATTTTATAATATTAATTATTAGTTCCTGGTTAAACAAACTATTATCTATATAAGAACCCAAGTTAACTATATTCCAATATTAGTTTTAATAACTAAAATTTCTTTCTTTGATGAAAGAAAGAAAAACTAAAATTAATAACTAAATTTAAACTGAAAATATATTTATTAATACGTTGACTGTCAATGTCAATCAAAGTCACGTAATATATTGCCTTTGGACCATAGAGGTAGGAATTATTCATAGCTTTTATGCTTTGGAACATGAAAGTCCAGAGACAACTATTCAGCTAACATTCGGGAACCTTTTGTTCGCGAATGTTAGCAGTTATAGTCTAAGAGCTGATGGAGATCCGATCTACACCCATCTGATAATCAGATGAAACACTTTTTATGATTTCCCATTGCAAAGCTGTCATGGTAATAGTAGACTTATCGTTAAATACTGAACAGAACTTTCCGGATAAAAATTTTAAACGGAAAATTGGATGCTACATGCTCTGAAAATTATATTGACAAATTCTAAGCGAATTTCACGGAACTGCTGCCGATACAATCTTGTTGAACCGTAATTTAATATTGATTACATAATTAAGATTAAAAATTATTTATCGTATTCGCACTTATTATTAGGGGACTTAATTATAGTATACAAATAAAATGTCTTTAAATTACATTAAATATAAGTATCAGGATAAGATAAGTATTATACATATTAGTATTAAGCTATTCAGTGTGACGTGGATGACTTACGAGGATGTCCGCGCCGGACGGTACACTGTATTAAGCCTATATACGCGTTCAGTGATACGCGGAGAGCTCCGCGACTATCCTCCGCGCCGCGGACGTCCACGCTATTGCTCTTAATGTTGTTGTTCGGTGCTTGACGGACGGTCGTGCGGAGCGGATGTGATATACTGTCGTCGTCGTCTTAATTTTTTATCCTTGACTATACAACGGACGGCCGCGGACGCGGACGGTTCGCGTCGCACTGAATAGCGCCTTACTGACTAAGCACTGTTTTGTTGATCTCGCTTATAAAAAGAGATAACTAGAGTCACTGCTTCATCTACACATTGTAAATCATCCCTCTTTTATATTTTCATCATCAACCATTTGCCGTAGATTAATTATAAATTTATTTATTACTATCGCATATGTATAGTAGTGTAGTTTACAATTTCTTTTTTAGTATCTGAATATAGAAAGAGAAGACAAATGCTAAACGTACTTAATTGTTCAGATGCAGCCGCTTAAGCATGAATTCATCAAAATTGATTTTTCTTTCTTTCAAGGTTCAAGTCGTTTAGGAAATAAATGTCAGTTTCGATGATTTACAAACAAAATCAGGAACACATCTACAAAATTTAAACAAGAGAATGTTTAAAATTACATATCCCAACTACATAAAAACTTTAGATAAATTTCATTTAGCTAGGATAGTACTTGTATTGCAAAAAATTATTACGACCTCATTCATTAAAATTGGTTCAGTAGCCGCTGTGGAACATACATGACACATAGACTGTTAAAACTATAATTCTATCTTTGGCTTCACCGTAGTCGATCAAAAAATATAATTATTTGTAAACCTGGATGTTTTGAAAAAAGTTACTTCTTAATTATTATTTTTATACACACCACGAGATTTCGACTTACGATATTGGTGATCATTTAGTAAATGATAAAATTTTGTACATATATATTCTCATAAAACAGTTATAAAAATAGTAACTATAGACTAATAGTAACTATAGACTATAGTGGGTAGGATTATTGTATCTAGTTATTCAAATGTTTGTATGATCTACAAATATTTGTTCCTGAGTTTTGGTGTTTTCTATGTATGTATATAATACATATAGTGTGCATGTATTTACAAAAAAAAAGTATATATATGTATTTGTAGCAATTGTCTTGTACCCATAACACAGCTCTGCTTAGCTTAGGACTAGATGGCGTTGTGATAGATGACGGAAATTTTTATTATATTTACCAAAAAAAAACTGTATGGTATACATAGAAATTAGCTAGATCGATAAGAGAATATTTA
Source organism: Spilosoma lubricipeda (assembly GCA_905220595.1). Lineage (NCBI taxonomy): Eukaryota > Metazoa > Arthropoda > Insecta > Lepidoptera > Erebidae > Spilosoma > Spilosoma lubricipeda. Next base: position 6,331,243 of record HG992285.1, on the reverse strand, counting down.
ATAGTTCATAAGAGATCTGAGTCTATAAGAGGACTTCAAAACATTCACTGTTATTTATCTCAGGAAGTACTCGAAATTGCACCCAGTTAAAATTAGAAAAAAAAAATGTTTAATTACCGTACTATTTTATTTTACCTTTTAACTGGTAACACACAAGCATAGCCACCTGTGAAATTTTGACAACAGGCACACAGTGACATATTTTGATACGATTTATGTATTTTTATAATAACTTTATTTACATTTAAACAATGGCTCCTAAAACAGAAAAAGCTAAAAAGAATGAAAACGCTGGAGTTTTCAATCAGGTAGAAAGAACTTTATTAGAACAGGAAGTTACCGAATGTAATCGAAAGATTGCTCGACTCAGATCTGCTGTAAGTCAATATGAGGCACATAATGAAGAGCTACAGAATGCTCTTGAAAAACTAGATGAAGATAGGGCTGATATAATTGCTTTTTTGAAAAAACAGCTCAGTACCAAAATTGAAGAATATAACGAGCTGAAAGAAAAAGTGGATGGCCTTACAGAAATAAGGGATAAAGAGACCATTCACTTTAAGGAAATTGTGTCAGAACTGCAAAATAATTTTACAAGAATGAAAGATCAACTTACATCTGAAAATAAGTTATTAGCAGGCAAGCTTAACACTCTAGAAGAATTTAGGTTTATTAGAGAAGATCTCATGAAAAGATTTAATGAGCAAGAGAAAAAATTTGAAGATCAAGAAATGTGCTACAGAAGAATTATCTACGAAGCTGAGAAGAAATTTGTTGTTAGTAAAGATAAACTAAAAAAAGAAATGGAAGCAAGACTATTGCAGTTAGCGCAAGATTTTCAAGACGCAACTGAAATTAGAGTTGCTGCTTCTACTCATAGAGTTATCAGAGAAAATATTGCCATAAGTAATGAATTAGATAATTTATTAAGCACACAACAAAAAATTTCTGATCAAAACGAAATGTACAAAGAAAATATTAAAGCCGCAATAATTGCAAAAGAAGTAGCTGAAGAAGAAAGAGATGCAGCTATTAACAAAAGCGTTGTCCAACTTAAAGTAATTGATCAATTTACAGCTGCTTTTGAAAATATTAAAAAAGAAAAAGGACAATGCGATAAGAAAAATCAAGATTTTGAAGCTTTGCAAGCTAAAGTCGAAAAACTAACCAAAGAAAATGATAATCTAACATTACAAGTACGTATTTTAGAACAAAATTTACATGCCAAATTGAGTGGTCAGAATAAAGAAATAGTTGACGCGTCTAAAATAGGTAAAGAACGAGATAAACTACTGAAAATATTACAAAACGCTGCTTATGCTATTGAAGCCGCTTTGAAACTTGATCAGTGGACGTATACTTGCCCTGAACGTCAAGCCATGGATAGGCAATTCCTTCTTACCAACTTACTTCAAATCGTGACCCAATTCCGTGAAACACAAAAATCAGAATCATTAGCTACTATTGCTTCCTTTGGTGACATTTATAACAAAGGAGATCTTGGGTTTGTGCCTAAGTCTGAAACTAAACGTAATGCATCCTGGCAATCTGGTTATTCTCGCATTTCTTACGGTCAAAAACTACAATCAGGAACATTTAGAGGGGAATCAGGAAAAAGTGAAACTGCTACATCTTTATTAAGTTCCTCTGTAAGCGAGAGTCTTAAAACAATTCCAAGTATGCATGCTCTACCTAGCATATCAAGCAAAAAAATAACAATACCTGAGACCCAGGTAAGTCAGGAATCATTTATAGCGTCAACAAAATCAACGGCTTCAGATGAAGAGGCGTCTGAGTTAAGTAAAGATAGCAAGACTGATATTGAAAAACAATTATTATACAGCAAATTAGAGATCCAAAAGTCTATATTAAAGGACCTGGCGTTCTCTCAATTATCAATCAAAAAATCATCACTATCTATGACTCGAAAATCGAAGGAAGCAATTGAACCTCTGAAATCGACTACATCAATACATAAAAGATCGCTAGTTCGCGAAGAAAGTGATCAAAACTTTAAAGAAATACAAACATCGAAACATGACCTGTCTGCTTTGGAGCCGCCAGAGCAGAAACAGTTGGATGAAACGACAGATGGTACAGTGTCGGAAGAAATTACTGTTGCAAAAACTGAAAAACCACCAGAGTTACTAACAGATGAGAAAAAAAATGATACACCTCATGACAAGTAAAATCCACCATGTATAGCATTCAAGACACAGGCTATATTTACTACAGACAACGAAGTGACACGTTTTAGATTTTTATATACATATTGTATTTTATGATTTCAGTTTTAATTTTTGTAATAGTTTTAATCTTTGAATCGTTTTTAGACATTTGTAACATTGGTAATAAATTTGTTATTGTATTAAATAATTTATAAAAGTTATTTTACTCATAAGTTCACACTTATTTTAAGTTAAAATAGCCAAATTATAGCGTTATGTTTATGAACTTGTATGTTAAAAACCACAGCTAAAAATTTTAATTTAAATCGTTACAAAAAAATAATTAAATAAATTGCATTTAGTCATAAGAAACAGTCAAAAGTATAAAAAATTTTAGATTCCCTGAATCATCATTCACAAAACTACATTTCTGTTCTTTTTTGTGTTATTATTACGTATTAGGGTGTTAACTAACTAAAAACACCAAAAACAACCATTAAAAAGCAAGTGTTTGTTTTAAGAGCACTTTGAAGTAGCGTGGCCCACTTTTCTTTAAAAAAATAGTTTTTAATTTTATTTCCAAAACGGTATCTTTATCTAGACTCATTTACCCCAGGACAATTTGATAGCTAATGGTCTCTATTATCCCCCCTTAAAGGGGTCGCTACATATTACTAGTAACCTTGTATATTTAATCTTACCCCTCGGGCCGTCACTCCTCCGGGGTTTGCGGCGGGGCGGTGTGTCGGAATCGAACTGACTAAAACCACACGGTGTGCCACTCTGCGCCTGAGAAGGGAGAGATCCGGGAACCGCTGTTGTTATGACCTCCGGACCCCTCCCGGCGCCAGCCTCCTCCACAACCTCTCCGTTTAGGCGACGTACGGCACACACGTAACGTCGCCTCCTCGCGGGCGGCCACTAGAACGGATGGAAGGGAAAACCCGTCCCGACCATCCGCGGCCACACTCAGGGCGGCACACTCCGCTGCCCAGTTCGCCAGTTCGCGGGTCCGAGAGGAGGTCGTCTTCTCAAGTCTTCTTCGCCGCCTTCTTCTGCGAGTTGACGTCTTCGCAGAAGGTGGCGACCGCGGTAAAACTGCTGTCGCTACCGGCGATGGAGCGTATGACGGCCGGTAGCGAGAGATCTCCTCCGATGACTGCAGTGAGGGCCCGATGCTGCGACGCCTATGCGGGGCAAACCGCCAGCGTGTGCTGGGCCGAGTCCTCACTGCAGTGGTGGCAGGCGGGACTCAGTCCCCTCCTGGCGACCGAGTGCAGGTACTTCCCGAAGCAACCGTGCCCGGAAAGCACCTGCGTCATTCGGAAGGAAAGAGTCTCGTGCCGCCGCCCTGCCCACTCGAGGATGACCGGCTGGAGAGCCTCCACGGCGGCAAAGCCAGCGCGTGGAGTCTCCAGCCGGAACGACCAGCGAGCCATCGTGGCTCGACGGGCGGCTTCACGCCACTCGCGTACCTCTTCGGGCGGGAGGCGAATTCCACTCTCCGCCCGGAACTCAGCCACCCGACGATACACTTCCGCCTCCAAATCCCACGGGGGTGTCCCGGCCAACGCGCACGCTGCATCGACCGTGCGGCTGTATATTTAATTCTAAGTTAAGGTAGACTGTGCTAACAGCAGATGTTAAACATATTACATATTGTTAAATTACATAGTATGTTATATATGTAGATAAATTACATGCAGACACGGGACATGACTGTGCGCATCATACAACTTTTGTTCTGAATGGGAATTTAAAATACTTCTGGTTTAGGAATCAGCATCACCACTAAAACAATAGTTCAGTCAACAGTCAGTCAGTTAGTTACGTATTATAAAATCAAAAAACTAAATTGAAACTAGCTGACCCGGTAAACGTTGTTTTGCCATAAAATTTAAAATTTAGGGGAGGGTCTCCCTTATCATTTAGGGGTATAAAAATAGATGTTAGCCGATTCTCAGACCTACCCGATATGCACACAAAATTTCATAAAAATCGGTCAAGCCGTTTCGGAGGAGTTTGGTAAGAAACACCCTGACACAAGAATTTTATATTTTAAATAACAGCCTCGGTGGTGCAGTGGTAGCGTATGCGAATGCTGTGCTTGAAGTCTATGGTTCGATTAGTGGGTCGGACCAAATGTTTATATGATCTGCAAATATATATATGCATGTATATCTATACAAATAAATAAAATTAGTGTCTGTTTGTAATATTAAAATAACCGGTATTTATAAATGCAATTGTATGTATACACGGTACATATGCCAAAAATGTAGTCAAAAAAATGTTTGTCTGTCTGTCTGTTTGTTCCGAGTAATCTATGGAAAAGCTGGACCGATTTCGACGGGACTTTCACTGGCAGGTAGCTCATGATCTAAGGAGTAACTTAGGCTACTTTTATTAGACTAACTTTGTCTCGCGGCGTTACTCGCGGTAGAACAATAACCGCGGGTAACACCGCGGGGTTCAGCTATTATATATATAAAACGAAGTATATGAATTTATATCGGTTGTGTAGTGTCCAAAATATAAGCTCTGCTTAGTATGGGACTAAATGACGTTGTGTGTTAGATGTCCCAAAATATAAATATAAACGTTTTAATCGTATGTTTTAAATTAAAACCCTTTAAGAAAATTTATAATATACAGGGGTTTTATTGTGAATAGAAGATTTTCTTATATCACAATTTTATTGCAATCTAGAAGATCGTAATCAATAATGTATCATTATGGTACTGCCATTTCTATTTATAAAAAAACTTTGATACACTTCTCCAACTATTCAACAACTATTAAAATTTACTTACTGTTTTGTTTCGAAGCATTCCGCAGCAATGGCAGTATGTGTTCCAAGTAATCATTTATATCTGGCAAGTTTCTTTCCCACGATAACTTCATTCTTCGTAATGTTTCTTCATCTTGTTGTCGTGCCAGATTGTAATGAAGTTCTATAAAAGAAAGCAAAATTAATGACATTGTATTGGACTACGTAACGTAAATCGAAAACCTCCTTTTTGATAAGAGGCATATTTCCAGAAGTGGACTTTTGAAGGCTGTTACTGATGTACTGTTACTATTTTTTTAATAGGATAAGTATACTATTATTGTTTTATTTTTATTAAACTGGCGGTTTAGTTACTCATAGATGAGACACTTGGACTTTAAGTATAAGCCGTTTATCCGGCTTCCAGCCATTCTCGCGTTAACTGAAATAAATGTTAGCCCCTAACCCTTACCCCTTGTCACTGTTAGGACATAAAAATGTTCACTGTAATGCCATTTGCCTCTAGCTTTTTCTATCTTTTTTTTTGTACTGTGTAAAATAACATGAGCACTATTTGTATCCTAATCATTTCTAATCCAAAGGTTCTTTTGTAAAGTTAGGACATTTTATTCTAGGAACACTGCTGGCTTTTGCTCGATTTTTATTTTATGAAATAGGATAACGAACAAGCAATGGACCTATTTGCTTGTTTCAGTGACCACACGTTAAGTACGTGACTACCGTTACCTATGGACACCGTCAACTCGAACCTACAAATGCATTGAACAGAAGAGTTTTTCAATGTATGTATGTTAATAGATTGCTCAAAAGTGATTCAACGTCCAGACAAACCTGTCAAGGTTTTGTGATGTTCTATAGATTACACCTGAATTGTATATATTGTAGCAAAAAAAAAATTATTACATGAATGATAAAATAATAATATATTATTATTTTCGCTTCCTTGTTATTTTATTCTTTTAAATAATAACAAGTATTTATGCCATTATATACATACATCAATATTGAATTAAAATAAATTTTGTATCAAAATCTAAGTATACTATTAAGTAAATGTTCACCATAACTATACAGAACATAAATAAGCTATAATATTTTAGAGAAAGACGAAAACGTCACTCTTATGATGGCGAGTATAAGCTCTTAAACATCTTTAATATGTATCTCATGTATCTAAAATGTTTTGTTGGGCAGATTCAATATTTTCACAGTATAAAATTTATCAACAGGGTTTTTATTTCCTTACTAGCTGAACTCCGCGGCGTTACCTTAATTTAAAATTGCAAACAGGTACTTCAATTTTATTTATTCGTATTATCATAAGCATACGCTTGTAGGTGTCGTAGCATGGTGAAATTTATGTCGCCTAAAGTTATAACGCCGCTAAACAAGTTCTCACTTCAAAAATAAATAAGTATATTTAATTCCATTCCTTAAATGACACAGGTAAAAGGCCTAAGCCTGATCTTCAGGAATCTATACAAATAAATAAAATTGGAGTGTCTCTTTCTAATATTAAAATAACACGGTACTTATAACAAAAATGTATTTTTATAATTTTTTGTCTGTCTGTTTGTTCCTATCTCTGAAACGGATCTGAATGGATCGATTTTGACGGGACTTTAACTGGCAAGTGGCTGATGAGCCAGGGAGTAGCTTAGGCTATTTTTATAGTCCCGCGGCGTTACTCGCGGTACAAAAATAAACGCGGGTAATACCGCGGGGTTCAGCTAGTCCTTAATAATAGTCGTAACATGGCAACAAAAACACACCACTTAAGGTTTATTTTCTATAAAAAAATAAGTGCTTTTAGGACAGATGAGATATTAACTTTACACGAATGTTTGTCTCGGGCATCGAGTTATTAAAACTTTTTCTCTTTTATGGAATTCTTAATGACTTGCGAATTATGTTTCTTACTGATTCTTAACTTTTGACCTCTTCTATGACGTAAATTCATTTACAAAGTCATCCATCTATTTTTTTTCTTAATAAAAAGTTTTTGCTCGAAAATCGTTGTCCTTGCTTTAACATACGATATGAAAGCGTAGGTATTATTAGGTATATTATTGTTTTGAGGTTACAAAATATGAAAATGTATCAAACAGCTACTTTATAAATTTACCAGTTAATTTAAAGTCAAACATATTTTTTATGTAACAATAATAAAATTAAATGGTAATATGACTCTCTCTTTGTAACTGAACTTTGAATAAGATTTCTTTACATTTATGTGTATTAAACAGCATTGCATCATTTATTTGTCATTCTATATTATTATACTGAATTCACTTATTAAGTATAGGTATACAATGTTTTTTTTTTCATTATCATCAGCTTATCTAACTTTTAAACTTTCGCGTTCCATGATATTAACAAATAAATATTTTTACGGGAATTAACGCGATCACTTATTTAAAAAGGTATCACATACCTCTGATTTGCCTGACGTTTCGACCAGGTTGCACTGGCCGTGGTCACAGGCTGAAGCAAATCAGAGGTATGTGATACCTTTTTAAATAAGTGATCGCGTTAATTCCCGTAAAAATATTTATTTGTTAAAATCAGCTTATCTGTTGGACACAGGTCTACTTCTCGCATCCAGATCCAGGCAACAGTCTTGCGCAAATCATCACTCCACCTAGCCTATAGACGTCCTACACGTTTGCCGATACGCGCTAGCAATCAACGTTTTTTAGATACATTTATAATCTTTAACAAATTTATTAAATACTAGCTGCCCCGGCAAACGTCGTTTTGCCATAAATTTTTTTTAGGGATGGGTGACCCTTACCATTTAGGGGGATGAAAAATAGATGTTGGGTGATTCTCAGACCTACTCAATATGCTCACAAAGTTTCATGAGAATCGGTCTAGCCGTTTCAGAGGAGTATGGCAACGAAAACTGTGACACGAGAATTTTAAATATTAGACTAGCTGCCCCGGCAAACGTCGTTTTGTCATAATTTTTTTTTAAGGATGGGTGAACCTTACCGTTCAGGGGGATGAAAAATAGATGTTGGCCGATTCTCAGACCTACTCAATATGCTCACAAAGTTTCATGAGAATCGGTCTAGCCGTTTCAGAGGAGTGTGGCAACGAAAACTGTGACACGAGAATTTTAAATATTAGACTAGCTGCCCCGGCAAACGTCGTTTTGTCATAAATTTTTTTTAAGGATGGGTGACCCTTACCATTCAGGGGGATGAAAAATAGATGTTGGCCGATTCTCAAACCTACTCGATATGCTCACAAAGTTTCATGAGAATCGGTCAAGCCGTTTCGGAGGAGTATGGCAACGAAAACTGTGACACGAGAATTTTATAAATTAGATTAATTTAAAAGTAATGAAGACGAAATGGCTATTTTTTTCTTAACAATCATCATTTTCATAAGAAGCCAGCGTTATAGTGTTGATATCGTATGATTTTTATTTATGTAAGAACATAGGTATTCAGTATATTGTAAGTGTTTCTTACCTCTCAATGTACAGTTGCTGGAAGTACCGCAGTCGTAGTTGGTAGCAAATCTAATTTTGTTAAGAGCGTTGTCACCGAAAGTCACAAGCTGAAAAGGAAATAACGGTGAACTTGTATAATTAATTATATTATATCTAACAACGTTATATAATAGAAGTAAATGTTTAAATTAGATGTATAAATTTACGTAATTTTCTTTTAATCAAAGTCTGCAATCTAATTTTATTTAGTATAATATGTATGGTTTTTTATGCTGCGAGCTTAAGCTAGCTATTCACGGTATGGTTACCAGACAGGTTTACCTGCACATTTACACCCGTCATTTAAGCTTGAGTTAAGTAGGATTCATACCACAATGTCCACAATTGTACAACATACACGCTCCGGTTTAACTGTATAGGCAAACCTATCAGGTATACCCTAACGTGCATGGCTATGACAAAATTTTTAAAAATAAAATGAGTCGCCAAATGTGTTTCCTGAACCACGCGGAGTTTCCCGTGCTTATTGTCGTACCGCGGGTAACGACGCGGTACAAAGCTAGACTAAAAAAAATAGCCTAAGTTACTCCTAAGTTTATCAGCTATCTGCCATTTCCAGAGATTACCCAGAACAGACAGACAGACGAAATTTTGGTATATGTACCGTGTATAAATACATATTCTTTTAGAAAAAAGCGGTTATTATAATATTATAAACATACACTCTAATTTTATTTATTTGTGTGGATTAAGTTAAGTCACATGGAAGGTTCTTATGCAGAGAAAAACAGTAAAAATTTTGAGGAAAATAGTAAAAGCAACAATTTACTTTTCCCATTAAATCCATAGATTAAAAAAAAAACATCTTTTGATAATGTCAACAGAACGAAGTCTGTCGGGGCAACTAATAATTTGTAATAATTCTGATCATGGAAGGGAAATTATTTTAATACCACAAATTGTTTTTTTTTAGGTACGTATTGTTTCAAACAAATACAGTTACTAAATTAATTGATTTTACTTCTAAAATAAACAAATAATGTAGTACAATAAATGTATGACATATTCCTCTAAATCAGGTGATTTACATTTCTTTAAAATTTTACACTACCTCAATGGTTTGTTAGCCTAATGGTTAGTGACTCTGATTGTTATGCCATCGTTCATAGGTTCGATTCCCATCCAGGACCAATGTTTGTGTGATGACCACGATTATTTGTTGTATGTCTGGGTCTAATTTATCTATGACATGTATGTATTTAGAAATATTCAAGTATATTCAGCAGCAATTTGGTGACAATAATACAGACTCTGTTTGGAATCAGACTGTAGTCCAGGGGAGGTTTAAACGGTGAAAAAAATTAAAAATAACTTGAAAATCTAAATGTCACGTGTACGAAGTAGCGGGCACAGCTAGTATGAGATGATTACTAATTCTTTTATTGCAGGCAAAAACAAATAATGGTTAAAGTATTATTTTAACACAAGTAACAACGAAATATTTTGTATGCCAACCCTATAACATATAACTGCCTCGGTGGCGTAGCGGTAGCGTATGCGACTGCTGCGCATGAGGTCTCGGGTTCGATTCCCGGTACGGACCAAATGTTTGTATGATCTGCAAATATATTTGTTTCAGAGTGTGGGTGTTTTCTATGTATAATATATATATATATAACAAAAAAAGTATTTATATATATGTTTATATTAGTTGTCTAGTACCCGTAACACAAGCTCTGCTTAGTTTCGGACTAGATGGCGTTGTGAGTTAGATGTACGAATTTTTATTTTATTTATATCACAATGTCCAAACACTGTAGCATCATAAAAGGTATACACATGTTTAGTTTTATTACAATATATGTTTAAAATATTAGCTGTTCTAGAATGATGTTGTTTCCTCGAATAACAAGTTACAATGTAATATATCAACGACAGAGAAACCTAAATCTCATAAATTTAATTCCAAGACTCGTATCAAAATGGTATCGTTGTGGAACCAAGCATTTATTTGGAGATTTATTTATTTTAATCCGAAGCTAAGTACATAAATCGTAATGCTGGTGATGTCTTTGTTCTAATTAAGATGGTACACTGATATAAGTACAACAGGAAATTTTACGTTTTTCGACATGTTGAAAATATAGATTAAAAGTAATGTTCTAACCATAAGTCCGTTGGTCTAGTGGTTAGAACCTTCCAGGACACACCAGTTCCTTACTCGTGCGGCAACAGCAGGGGTAGCGAACGAAAGGTCCACTATCGACCCCCCCTGCTGTCGCACGCACGTGTTGGTGGAGCCTCTGTTTAATAAACAGAGGCCCACCGAAGCCGCCCACTCCTCGACGGCCTCGCCCTTGGCGTCCGTCCTGGGGGACCCCCACGCAATGGATTTTGCGTTGAAGTCCCCCAGCACGAGGACGTGCCCAGACGCTAATCGCCGCATCGAGGTCTCCAAGCTGTTAAGGAAGACCTCGAAGTCGCTCAGACTCCGGTTGGGGGAGAAGTAGACACCGTAAACGGTGATCCCCCCCCACTCGGCGGCAACATATCCAGAGCCCTTGTCTCTAAGCGACAAGGGCGGGGAATGAGCCGCCGCGGAACCGACGACTGCCACGGAGCCGTCCCGGTCACCCATCCAGTTTGGACGGGGAGGAACGTAGTAGGGCTCCGCGACTACGGCAACACCGATCGACCACTGCGCCATGGTTTGCAGGAAGAGATCCTGCGCCGCAGCGCAGTGGTTTAGGTTCGTCTGGACAAGGAGGCTGCAGATTTGATCCATTACTGGATCGCATCTACAACCCCCTCCATAGGCGTCGACGAGGACGGACGGACAACGTCGGAGGCAGCCTGGGTCACCAGGCTAGCCCCCGGCGTCTGCCGAGAAGCTTGGGGAGGCCTGCAGCCCCCCTGCCCCATCTGGTGATTGGCGGGCTTTTTGCCTGCCGCACACATGGGGCAGTGAGGGGTGGCAGAACATAGGGGCCCCAGTAGGGGTCACACGGCGCGGCGCTCTTCCCGCTTTCCGCGGTGGGCTGTCGCCAAGCTCGATAGGGACCTACTAGAGGAGGCGGCCATTATTCACTCTTGGCTGTCTCCGCAGGCCCCAACCGAGGAGGTCGGCGTGGACGTGGGTGCTGGCCGTTTCCGCGATGCGATTACGCAGATTTGCGATGCGGCCATGCCCCGCGTCCAGGGTCGTCGCCCTCCTCGGAAGGAGGTCTACTGGTGGTCCCAGGGGTTGGCGGACCTCCGTGCGGCGTGCACTCGTGCCCGGAGGTCCTACACCCGCAGCCGGCGACGTCACCGTGGAGACGGTGGCGGGGACCAGCTTCATGAGGAGTACCGCGAGTCGCGGAAAACTCTGAAGCTGGCCATTTGCCGCGCCAAAGAGGAGAAGAGAAAGGAGATGCTGGAGAGTCTCGACCGTGACCCCTGGGGTCGCCCATATCGTGCGGTGCGAAAGAAGCTCCGCACGGCGGGCCCCCCCCCTTACCGAGACTCTCCAGCCCAGCTTCCTGCAGGAAGTGGTCGAGGGCCTTTTCCCGCAGCGGGCGGAGCACGCTCCCCCGTCGATGGCCTATCCGGTCAGAGACGATGGGGGCGATGTTCCGCCCGTTAGGGAATCGGAGGTTGGGGCGGCTGTTCTGCGGATTCGTTCCAAGAACACCGCCCCCGGGCCGGACGGGGTTCCAGCCCGAGTGATGGCCCGAGCCCTCGATCATATGTCGGACCGCCTCAGGGAGGTGTTGGACGCTAGCCTGGCGTCCGGACGCTTCCCTGAGTGCTGGAAATGCGGGAAGCTGGTCCTATTGAGGAAGCCCGGACGGCCTGCCGATTCGGTCGCGGCCTATAGGCCCATCGTGTTGCTGGACGAGGCGGGCAAGTTGTTTGAGAGGATACTCTCTGCCCGCATCGTCCGGCACCTCTGCGAGGTGGGGCCCGACCTGTCGGACGCCCAATTCGGATTCCGAGAGGGGCGTTCGACGGTCGATGCCGTGATGCGCCTTAGGGCCGTGACCGAAGAGGCAGTGAGCTGTGGCGGCGTGGTATTGGCGGTGTCTCTGGACATCGCCAACGCCTTTAATAGTCTGCCATTTAGCTGCATCAGGGAAGCACTCCAATACCACGGAGTGCCAGAGTACCTGAGGCGGCTGGTGGCAGACTATTTGCAGGAGCGTACCGTCGTGTACGAGGATCGAGATGGCGAGTCTGTCCTTGGACCACTCCTGTGGAACGTGGGATACGACTGGGTCCTACGAGGTCGTCTCCCCCCCGGGCTGGGCGTAATTTGTTACGCCGATGACACCCTTGTCACAGCCCGGGGGGCGAACTTTCAGGAGGCGGCGCGCCTGGCCACCATTGGTGTCTCTCTGGTGGTCGGGCGCATCGAGGCGCTGGGCTTACGGGTGGCCCTGGACAAGACGGAGGCCCTATTGTTCCATGGGCCCCGTCGTGGGCCGCCCCCCGGCGCCTCCATAGTGGTCAACTCGATCCTCGTACCGGTTCGGGCCCAGATGAGGTATCTGGGCCTGATCGTCGACGGTAGGTGGCTCTTCGACGAGCACTTCCGACAGCTTGGTCCGAAGCTGGTAGACGCTGCCTCTGCCCTTGGGCGACTTTTGCCCAACTTGGGCGGAGCCAGCGTCGCAACGCGACTCCTCTACACGGGGGTGGTCCGGTCGATGGCGCTGTACGGCGCACCGGTGTGGGTGGCGGCTCTGACCGCCCTCAATAAGGCTCGCCTCTGGCGGCCTCAGAGGGTATTGGCGGTCAGAGCCATACGCGGATACCTCACGGTGTCGACCGAGGCGGCGTGCGCGTTGGCCGGGACGCCCCCGTGGGATTTGGAGGCGGAAGTGCTCGCCGAAGTTTATCGACGGGTGGCTGAATTCCGGGCGGAGAGAGGCATTCGCCCTCCGCCCGAAGAGGTACGCGAGTGGCGTGAAGCCGCCCGTCGAGCCACGATGGCTCGCTGGTCGTTCCGACTGGAGACTCCACGCGCTGGCTTTGCCGCCGTGGAGGCTCTCCAGCCGGTCATCCTCGAGTGGGCAGGGCGGCAGCACGGGACTCTTTCCTTCCGACTGACGCAGGTGCTTTCCGGGCACGGATGCTTCGGGAAGTACCTGCACTCGGTCGCCAGGAGGGAACTGAGTCCCGCCTGCCACCACTGCGACTGCAGTGAGGACTCGGCCCAGCACACGCTGGCGGTTTGCCCCGCATGGGCGTCGCAGCGTCGGGCCCTCACTGCAGTCATCGGAGGAGATCTCTCGCTACCGGCCGTCATACGATCCATGGCCGGTAGCGACAGCAGTTTTACCGCGGTCGCAGCCTTCTGCGAAGACGTAATTTCGCGGAAGGAGGCGGCGGAGAAGGCCCGGGAGGACGACGTCCACTCGGACCCGATCCGCCGCCGGCGAACCGGGCGGCGGAGGCGCGCATACCAGCGCCTCATGCCGCCCTGAGTGTGGCCACGGATGGTGGGGACGGGTTTTCCCCTCCATCCGCTTTAGTGGTCACCCGCGAGGGGGCGACGTTACGCGTGTGCCGTACGTGGCCTAAATCAGAGAGTTTACCAGCAGACGGTGCCCGCTTCAGTGCGGGCAGGCGCTGGGAGGGGTCCGGATGTGTTAATAACAGCAGTTCCCGGATCCCTCCCGTCTCAGGCGCAGAGTTGGCACACCGTGTGGTTTTAGTCGGTTCGATTCCGACACACCGCCCCGCCGCAAACCCCGGCGGGGTGACGGCCCGAGGGGGTTTCCACACGTAAAAAAAAAAAAAAAAAAAAAAAAAAAAAAAAAAAAAAAAAAAAAAAAAAGTGGTTAGAACCTGCCAAACTTAATCAACTCCACCTAATGGAAAGCACGAACAGAAACTAAAAGTGATGGTCACCATACTCATTGTGAATGCATACAATGCAGCATGGTGATCTACATTATAGCCGCTTAGTAAGAAGCCTTTTTACGTCCCGCTAAAATAAATCGGGATCATAGTAGGAGGGAAACATGTGCTCTGGTAGTGAGTTCCAGGTTTTGGACTGATTGGCACAGGGAGGGAACACGAGAGTGTATGTGTGTACCACTCTTAAAAATGAATTTCAACCCCAGGCATATAATAGGGTGATGGGTATCATCATTTGTTCTGTATATAAGTCTAATTTACCTACAATGATGTTCCTATTTAGAAGCATTAAAATTTTTATAACTTTTGACTGCCTCGGTGGCGCAGTGGTAGCGTACGCGACTGCTGTTCTTGAGGTCTCGGGTTCGATTCCCGGGTCGGATCAAATGTTTGTATGATATGCAAATATTTGTTTCGGAGTTTGGGTGTTTTCTATCTGTAATATGTATGTATTTACAAAAAAAAATATATAAGTATTAATATCAGTTGTCTAGTACCCACAATACAAGCTCTGCTTATTTTGGGACTAGATGGCGTTGTGTGTTAGATGTCCGAAATATTTATTCATTATTTATTATAACAGTCTGGCTATCATATTAATAGCACATAATACTAAGTAATAATAGCTTTGTCTAGTCTAAGGTCAGAAAGCCCTGTGTAAGATGTCTGAAAAATTGTAAGCAAAAATAAAAATTACGTAAGCACACTGTAATGTAATAATAGTCATTTATTTTAAAATGGTTCTTGTGGGATTTAAAATTTAACAAATAAAACAAACCTAATTAAATATCTCCAAAAAATGATATTTCTAATTTATGTGCAAATTCCAAGTGCAAAATGCTTATGACATTTAGCCCACCTTCGTACATTAGTGCATTAAATAAATAAATTTTGAACCTACAAAGATAGATACTATTAGTACTTACTCGAAACGCATACACATGTGGTAATAATATGAAGTTAACTAACTTTAGTTCTGCAATGATTGCGCGTTTTCTCATACAACGGTCAGGTAACTGCGGCTAGCAATATATTTTACGGATAAGAGAGTTGGACGTCATAAATAAAGCCAAAGATTTATGTCCAATTACTTCAGCTATCTATCGTAATAAAAATAAGTAAATGAATTTATTGTATGACGTATGTGGAGATTACGTTGAAATAAAATAAAAAGACAATTGAAATAGAAAACAAAAGGAAAGTAGTTTTCATTGATAGATGGATGGTATTACTTTATCCAGTATTTATATAGTAATTATAATTCATATAGACGACCCGGGCCACGCGGTGTTACCCACTTTTGTCGTAAAAGGGCAACGCGTAACACCAGGACGAAGCTTGTCTAAAAAACAGGCTTAAGATACGGCCTTATATCAGTTATCTACTAGTGAACGATCCGCCAAAATCATTCCAGCCATTCCAGAGTTTAGCCTTTTTATGTAAGTACTGCATATACTATCATGTTTAATGAAAAGCTGTTACATAGATTGAAATTACAAATATATGCCTCTATTTTATTTATTTAGTTGTTTAAATTGGCAAAAAGTTTTCATAACATTACTATAATACTATACTACGAGTATGTACCACTTCTAGGATACTGGCGTGAGTAAATCTTAAAAAATATAACAATAAGATATGAAAATTGTTTTGTATATTAATAATATACACACTCTTTACTAACAAAGAATATATAAAATAAATCTTATAGTGACACTTATAACTCAAACAATGACTAGGTTAATTATTTGAGTTATAAGCAATTTACTTTCTTTTGTGTGACGCCATTTCACGTGGGCGATAAAACTGGATGTTATGAAAGCCACCGAGCTACTCTTTTTCAGTACTACTAAAGAAGTACTACTGAAATTGCCAATAAAAACACGGGTGTGTTTGGTACAGTCTACATAAATGTCGGTATAATTAATTCTACAAGACGTTCCTGGTGCAGAGGTAGGCCATTGCCGCTTAGCGTGGGAACGCAGCAAGCATTATGAGCAACCTGGAGTTATTTGATATCATAATATTAGAAAAAAGCAAAACAATATAAATTAACATAGGTTTGACAATAGCTTCTTACATGAATGTTAATAATATATGTTAGGTGTTATTAGGTACACTACATAATAATTTTAACTTTAAAATTTAGTGACAAGCAGTATTTGTGCAATCGAGTGTGACAAGAGTATGTAGCCTTTAAGTGCTTCCTATCTTGGTTAATGAGACGTTTTCTCCTGTACTTTTACTCATTCGGTGGAAAGTACTGAAAGAAATGCTTAAAGTCGGCTTCTTATGTTTCTATGACGTTACTCAAGTCAGTGACCCACATGCTTTCGTGCTGAAGCATGACTCTCGGGTTTTATTTCTATACCGAAATCTAATAAAAGAATACTGCGTACTGGTGTAACTAAAGTATGAAACAATAACATTCGGAGTCAATGATTAATTTTATTCTATCTCTTTCGAGTACGTACCATGCGGAAGTATGATAAGATAGAATATGTTTATACTGTGACAGTATTTAAAGGTTACGTCATTGAGGTAAGATCACGAATGCTGAGTATGCGTTTTGAAAACGTGTTAACTATCAAGTACATGAATTTTCGCTAACGCACACTAATATGTGGGAGACATGAAAAAGAGCAATCAATCAGACTCAATACCCGTCATCTAAAAGTAGCTTAAAGCAAAATGTGGATCCGCTTCATTACAAGTAGTACATACTCTTCTAAGCTTCTTCAGGCTCAAGTTTGAGCTTTATTGACACTTAGAGGTTGGGGGGAAAATAGTAATATTTTCCCTAGAGCAGTCGCAATAACAAACTTTCGTCAATTATAACTCGACAGTTACGACTCGTAAATATAACTTGTTGTCGTTTTGAATGAATAACTTTATATAAATTTATTCAAAATCTTTATGTTTAAACTAGAAGGGTACAAAAATACTGGAAGACTCAAGGTAGTAGAGCCACGCTGATTTCAGCACGAACGGGCCGGCTCGACCGGGGCGGTACTACCCTCGCACAGAAAATCAACGTAAAATGACAGCGATCATGCTGTCGTGTTTCGTTGGTGAGTGCGAGACCGGAGGCCCAATGATGCAGAAGCATCACTAGCCCGCCATGGTGTGGGTCACCATGCTGCATTGTCTGCATTCGCAGTATCGCAGTATGGTGACCACCACTTTTGGATTCTACTCATGTAGAGTCATTATGGCAGGGTCAAAAAAAAAAAAAAAACTTCGGTATTTATTTTTTCATTAGGTGCTACTTAAATCATGGTAATTTTACATAAGTTTAATGCTTAAGCTTAGATCATGTAATCTAAGCTTAAGCATTAAACTTACGCCAAAATTATACTTTGAGTGTGTATCACCGTAAAAATATAAGTGAAAGATCCCTTACCCTGATCCACTGCTCAGTCTCCAATAGCGTATCACCAGGCTGCAGCAGTAGTGTTACTTTTCGCCTTAGCACGTTGTCGTCCGCTGCCAGCGCGTGTGCAGTAAGCGCACTCTTTATATCAGTCGTTTGTTTACATACAAACATGCCGAAGGATTTGTCTCTTTCCAGCTGTTGAAAAATAATCAGTAATTTAGAAAATGACTCATAGGTGTACCTATACATATTGCTAAAATCAATTGATATTTTTATTACAACAAAGATGAGTTAAGATGGAACAGTACGAGTTCTCCACTTTATACTAAAACTTTTGCAATAAGATTAAGCTGCGTGTGTGTGTTAATATTTAAATCCATATTCTCTTTAATTGACTATAAATTAGAAAAAGAGAAGATGTAGCCTAATTATTTTATTGCATATTTATCCATACGAAATAAAAATACTGTTAATACATTTATGTTTCAATTCCAAAATAATAAAACCAAGCAGACATAATGAACAATTTAGAAGTTGATTCGCGGAATCTTTCCGCGAATTAAATATTGACCAATAGATCACCATGGGAGAACCACGCTTCGGCATGAATGAGCAGGCTCGACCGGGGTTATACCACGGCCTCACAGAAAACCGGTGTGAAATAACGCATGCCGGACCTATAACCGCAGTCCTATACTCCTCACTCTCCCCACAGCCCTTTCCGTCCAGCCCGTCTGCTCGTATGCCACGTATACCATAAAGAAAATAAAATTAAATAAAATTAATCCATAAGCATTAAACGACTTACTCAATGCACAGCATGATTTTCTTTTTTTCTATCTGTGTGTGTAAGTGAATATTTCTGTTTCTGCACCTGTAGGGTCTTTGCAGGTAAATTTTATACTTCCACTTATTTCGTGCACTGTGAGGTCACAGTGCATTTATGGGTGATAACTAGGTCTACTTTACAAAAGAAACGATTTAACCTAGTTAAAGGTAATTCAACTTCTGTTCTAAATAAACAAAATAATAACCTTCATAGCCAAGCCTTTGCTTTGTCCAAGAAGTTCATTCCAGGAAGCATCAGCTCTCTTTTCGCAGTGATCCACATAATCCAGTTCTACGAGGTCTACCAGTGACACCAACCATCGCCTGTCGTCCGCACCACTGGAGGACGTTCCGCATTGTAGAGGAGAGAGAAGAGCGAAGTAGCAGATGTAGAGGAGAGAGGCAATAGATTTCATTGTTGACCTGCGGAAAAAATGTTGACAATTAAATAATTTATTTATTTCCTCAGTGTTATTTCAAAAAATATTGATAAAAAGAAACTGAAAGAAGATAAACCTACATCGCCATATTAAAGTTTAAAAACTGCCTAATTGTTCAATATTCGATGGCATCTATGCATACATGAAAGTAAATAAAATTAGGGTGTCTTTTTGTAAAATTCAAATAATCCCTTTTCATCAAATGCGTATGTACGAGTACATACGGTACAAACACCAAAATTTTTTTTTTAATTTTTGCCTGTCTGTCTGCCAGTCCATCGGTCTGTTAGTTCAGGTTAATCTCTGGAACGGCTAGACCAATTTTGACGGAACTTTCACTGTCAGATAGCTGATGTAATAAGGAGTAACTAGGCTAGTTTTTTAGACAAGCTTTGCCCCGTGGTATAACCCGTGGTTATAAAGGTACAGCATTAACCGCGGATAGCACCGCGAGGCTCAATTGGTTGTAATATATTTTTGACAGTTATTTCCTTAGCATCACATCATTGATTATTATCAACTGCTAGATATAGGCTTTTCTTAGCAAGGACTTTTGGCCTAGTGTACCAAATTAATCAGACAGGAAACATACTATGCCTATAGGGTGTTTCAAGTTTTCCTTCCCTTTCCAGTGATGTCGTCTAGCATAATTTGCTACCTTAATCGGCTCTTACGACAACCACTGGATACATATGGGTGTTGAAACTACGTATTCCAACAACAATATTAAAATAACCATTATCTATATTAATTAAACGGACAAAAAAAAACGGCTAAGGTCACTTGTACACACACGTACCAGCACGTTTCTTGGCGTACAAATCTACGGTTAATTTGACGCGTCTAAGCACAGTACGCAGTGTCGTATGGATCACTATGAGAGCTTGTTGACATACACGGCGGCGCAAAGTTACCGCCGCCGTATGCGTCGTGCGATCCCCTCAGCGCGCCGTGTCTACGCATGGCGAAATTTTTGTCAGTGTTGTATCGCAGTCTATGCGAGTGTGTCGACGGCGCCGGACGTTCTCACGTTTCCGTAACGGCTTTAATATGCAAAAGGTCTGCTGGGATATTTTTTTAAGCAATTTATCGAATGTTGTTTCAAGCATCCTAAAATAATTTGTGAGACTTGTCTCCATCTTCCCTCAGTTGATTCTTAACCAGTGTATGAAATGCACCGAATCCTTTCCGTTTTCCCAAAATCGAATGTATCCAAAACTTTATTTTTCTTTTTTCTCCTTTTTTAAGTTTTCTATACGTATAGTACGCAAGGATAATTTGTTTCTTACAAGGACCCATGGCAAGGCCGTCGTAGCTTGGCGGCAGAAAAGACACAACTGAGCGCTCGTGGCCGTAGTCTCGAACGGTAGTTTTTCCGTGCACGTAATGTACACGTAAGAAAACTTGCCGTCTACAAGAGGCCTAAAGGTGTTAACTGGACACCACCTATATGAGTTGTCATTCCTAACAACACAGTCGCGATTGCCTAGGCGATGATAAAAATAAACAAAGATGGACATTATCCAAAAGAGTTTCTTATAGTATGATTCATAAACTGATTTATTTGAAGCTGCAGCATCTATAAATAATAAATGAGCATTTTAAAAGTACTTTATAAACTCGTTATGTTTCTCAAGCGTTTAAGTTGGTACGCTATTTAACGTTGAAACAAAGCAATATATGTGCATACATTTCCCATTAAACCTAATTGTTGTGGGATATTCATTATCATATAAGTGCTTTTGACATATGTAAATATTCTTTAAAGTTTATTTGTAAAAAATAGTCGCGTATAGTTTTCTTTTAATAGAATAACTATGTTTATTTTATTTTACGTTTATATAAATTATCTGCGACAAATTTATTTTTATTTGCTGCTACGTAAGCAGGCTAATTATAGAATTGAAGAAAAAATAATGTCAACAGATGTCAGTCTGAGAGAAATGATCATACTAAGCAAGACAGTACAGTATTTGTCTTATTCATTTGACAGAACAGTACATTTATTGCAATATTTATTAAAGGGGATACACAAATAAATTTTTGCACCAAGTCAAAGTCAACAATAAACATTTTGTATATATACATAAGCACATATTAATAGGAGACCCGACTTCAGCTCTTTCTAAAGATTCAATCGCTCAAATACACATATTAACTTCGCTTGAAAGCTGTTTTCAAAGTCATTATCTTTTTTACACACAAGACGCGTCAAATTACGAAATCGCACCCTATAGCTAAAACCATTAGAAGAACATTTGATGAGGGGCTCGCTAATCTATATTGGATTCGCACGGATTTAGTAAAATCCCATCTCTTAAAGGAAATTTTTCTTTTATTACAGAACAGACCACTAAATAAATGGTGATATAAGTACGCTAGCCACTAGTTTTTGTTTCAGGAAATTTGTACATGTACACTTTTTACGACGCGACACATAAAATAAGTTTACAGGTAAGTCCTACATAGGTTGGCTTATTTGACACATAAAACAACACATTTCGTGATTGCCACCGACTTTGCAACTTTTAACTTGATTATGCTTGGGTTTGATGTCCCTTTTCAAACTTTATGAGTTTGGCGACAACACAGATAAACTTACATTTGTACAATCACGAGTAACGTATAAAGAAATGAAAATCTTCAAACCTTTTTTATCGTTACCGTTTGTTAGTTTAGACTTGCTATGTCAAAAAAAAAGCGGCCATGTGCGAGTCGGACTCGCCGATGAAGGGTTCCACAGTATGAAGTACAATAATTTTTATTTTAGTTTTATATTTGTGTTGATTGAATGAAAGGTAAATTGCAGTTTACGATTAATGACGTATTAAAAAAACTGCAGGGGCAAGTGGCGTGCAATTGGAGAGGTCTATGTCCAGCAGTGGACTGCGATAGGCTGATGATGATGATGATGATGAAAAAAAACTGCTTACTAGATTTCGTTCGAACCAATTTTCGGTGGAAGTTTGCATGGTAATGTACATCATTTCTTTTTTGTTTTATCATTCTCTTATTTCAAAAGTTAGGAGGAGGAGTTAGAAGGGGTGGGGGACATTTTACCACTTTGAAAGTTACAATTTTTTTTGTTAAAGTTAATTACAAAGATTAAAGAGAGTAAAAAAAATCGAAACAAAAGATCATTAACAATTTATTCCCATAAACAGAATTATTTAATTTGGTGACAATTCGTTTTTTTTCAGTCAAAGAAGATAGCGCCATTATAATATGATTTGAAACCCATACGGTTGGAACTTGACCCATTGATTAGTATTTGATTATTTAATACCACTTTCAGTTCTGTTTGTATTTAAACCTATTTTTATATGTTTCACTTTATTATCATACAATTATCCCAAAGTATTCAGATATGGCATTTTATAGAACTGCCAAAATCACGTGACAATAAGTACAAATACAATATTTTTATAAACATTTTTTGACCCAGTACTAAATCTAGAAACGGTAGTAAAGATTTCATTTTCTTCTTTCGTAGATGTATAGTAAATAAGACTTGAGCGATTCCTGGAGTTATTAGATGATTTCATTGATATTCAATTTCCTTAAATAAATAACACTCAATTTGAACAAAACATCTTGTTTCAATATACTTTCAAAAACGTAAATCCTTGATTTAAAGAGAAACAATCGCCTGAAGGTACATTTATCTTGTAATTTAAACTTTATTGACACAACCTAAACAGTATCAGTTCCTTTGAAATAAAGGAACCTTTAAACAGACGAAATTAATGAAATTAATAAGAAAACCTGCAAATTTAAATATTATTTAACGGCCAACGTTTTCTCCGTAGACAATTTATCCTTTTTTGTTTGAAAGGGTCGAATGATAAAAAAGAAAATAAAAGAGAGAAAAATTAAGGCGATTATAGCCTTCATTAAACTTCTTTTAAAGGACCTGTCAAATATTTTCATGTATACATTCATTCATTTTGACTTAAGCTGTTATAATAATAGTAGTAGTAAAAGTACAATACATATTAATAATACTCATTTCGAAAAAAACATTGCAACACATTTTTATACTGTATATCATTAATTTCATCACGACGACATGAATTTAGAATTGAAGACTTTAAATACTTCATTAGCAGAAATAGATAATTAAAAACAAAAAAAGAATGATTATTTAAAACACAATATTGAAATGGGATTGAAAGTGATCACTACCTACACAAACTGTAGTTTCTAACAACACAGTAACATTTACGCAAACGGTCCTCAAACTTTTGAAACAATTTGAGGTTAGTAACTGAATTATCCGGACTTGTTCCGTTTGAACGCCAATGTCAAGTTGTACGACCTATTTCAACGGGATTTACCTATTATACGCTACATCAAGTTTCCAAAAAGCCAAGCTGAATTGAACGCAACGGGAATGCCGTAAGCTGACCCTGTCTGAACTATTGCTGTTGTTATGCTTTTCAATGACGACATTTTTAATGATTTCAGAACTTTATCTTTCTTCTTCCTTATCGTGCAGGTCTTGACGTAGATGTGGTGATCAAAGTGAGATGTAACTTGTTGTAACTTGCCAAATTACATAATCATGAAAAAATGTGAGGCCACTGAAAGTCGTTTAAAACCGTTACCTATGAATGTTAACCTGGTGGTAATATTGGCACGAAAAGTTCGAAAAGCACTGCTAGCAAATGCTGATTTGGACGTATGTATTTTGTTTTGAATACATTTTTATATTGTTTCTTAACCAGATATCGTATTAATCCGTAAAATAATTAAGTAACTTTTATTTGCGTTGGATTGTACATTCGTTGGAGTGTACATCCATTTCAAGGAGATACACATCTATTTTGTCCAATATTAATAAACTCATTCACTAGTGAAATTGAAAAATACTAAAGTGTCTAACTTTATTTTGAAAATGTTCAGAATTTTAAAGAAAAAGGAAAAGTTCCAGGTTAAGAACGCAGACGAAATACGATATTTTAAATTTTTTATCCGTAGAGGAACTCTTGAAGATGGCATTAGCTAGACTTGGGATGAATACAGATTTACTAGTTCAGATTACTCAATTACTTTAGAAAGTTTTGGTAAAATACTGTAACGTTTAATCATAAAGTTTAAATTTCAACATCAATCGTATCCTACAAACACCGTAATTTTCATGATTTTCGATGAACATGTTACAGTAGTTATTCAAGACATGTAAGGAGATTTAACGCAAGCTTAGCACTTAAATGCTTTGGATGACAATTATTTTCTCATTTCAGCATTGCATTCCATTCACTAAAACACTACGGGGACTAAAAACATGTCAAATTTACACATTTAGAGACAGCAAGGAATTGTGAGTGCTCTTTCATTAGTTTCCACAAATGAAATAAAGGTTTTCGTTCTCTGTACTTTTTAAACTGAGTCTAAGAACTCATTAGTAATATAACATCAAAATATTTTAATTTGGTTTAAAATTTACTGCGTTCAAGTTTGTTTTACTTCTTTTTATAAATTATGTAATTAGGTAATAAAGACGTTATCACATTAAGCTATACCTCTTTTATTTATAAATGCAACTGTGCAGAAAACTTAAAATATAAAGTAACAATAAGACCTATTATAATCCTCGCAAAGCACTAATGACAAAAGAAATGACATCAAACCTCATCAAACAAAATTGAAAGTATACAGCAATAAAAACGTAATTGTCAATTTAATTATGGAATTTGACAGATTAGTACAGCTTAATAAGGTATATAAATATATATATATACATAAATTACAGTTCGGCCAAAACGAAATGATTTCTATCGGAAACAAAACTTTGTTTGAAACTTTAATTGAAAGGCACTGATGCGTAACCGATAACAATTTCAAAGTACTTTTTGTGTGTTTTTGTTAAATAGATTTATAATTATACTTACTAGTTAACAAGTTAGTTACCTGTATTTTAAAAGACAATAACAATTCAACGTTTAATTATGTATATGACTTAAGGGAATGCTATGACCTAACAAGCTCGTTGGGACCCGTAAATAAATAAAGCCGCATGTCTGACAGAGGTCCTACATACTATTATCCGTCTGGGATTCCAAAGAGTACTGAACCCTTTTAAAACATTTCCATTATATGCAAACTGAAGCGTTGGTAAAAGTGTTCAAAGATTTATCCCCTTTATAGCTTTGCACAATTTTTGTGCCCACCTTACTCGTGAAGTGCAGACTGCATGGAATTAATTATGTGGTTTGCCCTGAAAGAGCTAATTAATTCCAGAAAATACTAATTTTATCTATGTGATTCTAGGTGCTGAAATAATATTAAGCATAACTGCTGTCTGAATGTCCTTTATATTCCAGAGGTCATTCCATGAAAATTCAGAGAAAGACATGTTTATGAGCTTGCTAAACTCCGTCACATAATCAGTTTCATGTTTTGTTTGCAGCATATATTATTGTCGCTTTCTTCAAACTTAATTCTAAAGTGACTAACTTTGCATATCCTGAAAAGATAAGGCAAAGAGAATTCATCTAAAACTCATATACTCCGATGAAATTAGTCCCAGTTAATACAAGTGTTTTGGTATTAATAACTTGGCAATTCACTTAACGTGCTTCTTATAATTGAACTAGCTGCGCCCCGCTGCCCCCCCGAATTACCCGCGGCACAACAAAAAACGCGGGTAGCGCCGCGGGACAAAAAAGCCTAAGTTACTTATTATATCATGAGCTATCTGCCAGTGAAAGTCACGTCAAAATCGGTACAGCTGTTCCCGAGATTAACATACAAGATTTTCCAAAAACAAAAATAACCTGAATTAATAATATAATTGATTGTAATAGACAAAAGTCACTGTCTTGGTATATGGATCTTCGTTTAAACGTTGAAATAGGCAACATCAACTTTTTAAAAAGAATACAGCAACATTAGTAGATTTTTGTTCGTAAAGTAATTCCTTTTTTTATAAAAAAACAATACGTAAAACGAGTATTCAGTGATAATATTATCAAATGACAAAAAATAATTCTAAATCATTTCTATGAGCTTAATTTAAACTATAATTTAATAAACTCTGCCACAGCTATGTTCTCAGGCAACTGTCAAAAGAAAATTAACGAACTGTTACCATGTGTAGAAAATGAAACAAATATAACTCAGTTTAAATATGTTATCATAGATTTTAAATTTATGTAACCCATCCAGTGTACTTAATTCCTTTGTGGAACAATAACATTTATTATTTAAATAAGTCAAATAATACTTCGACGAAATATTACCAACAAAGCAATGAATTATTAACGGAACATATGGGACGTACAGGAAATACATTATCGTCTAAGCCCATCAATAGGGCTTAACTCTTTCGCTTCCCTTCCTCAAAGCTTAAGAATAACCTTTTTGTAAGAGATTACTGGTACGGCAACAAACGACCCCTAACGTGCACTAAATAAAGGTCTTTGAGAGTTTGTATTGAACATCGCCAACAAACCCTATAAGAAGTATGGATAAGTTTACTGAAAACAAATAGCTATCGTATCCATTCTAAATTTGAATTTGACTTGAGGTGTAGAACGATCACAGTGAGAATATTGTGGTCAAATGAAACTAATATTGAAAAGTAACTAACTGGGGACTAACACATGACGAGATACCACGTCGGTTGATTCTATTCAAATTTACTAAAAGTGATGAAACCAGGGTTCCCACACGTTAAAAAAGGGTTATCTCTAGGTAAATGCTAGTAGAACCACGACCCGGCTCGACCGGGGCGATTCCATCCTCGCGCATAACGTCAAACTAAAATTACAGCATTCGTGCAATCGTGTTTCGTTGGGGAGTGCGAGACCGAAGCCTCAATGATGCAAAAGCATAACTAGCCCCCATAGTGTGGTTGATTGTGCTGCATTGTCTGCATTCGCAATGAGCATGGTATCCACCACTCTTGGATTCTCCTTATGCTTTCCACCAGGCAGAGTAGAGTCACTTTGGCAGGCCCATACATTAAATAAAAACTCTCAGGTGTCCCCTCACAATACACCGAATACCGGAATAGATAAATAATTAATTAGATAGATACGTAATAAGTAGACAGCAATTTAAAGAACTACTATCTACCTAAAGACCTAAAAAATTATAATAATGATGAGTGCTTGCAATAATAATAGTCCAGTGGTACCATACTACAGGTATGTATGTGCTCGACCCAGTTCTCGAGATTGGTCGTGCTTCGTTATATTGAGATAGATCTCTTATCACAGACAGGACTATTGTTGCCAATAAGCCTGGTATTGTGGTGATAGATCGATTAGAGCGCTGCGCAATGACTTTCGATATAGACGTGCCTCATTACGAGAATCTCATGAAAGTCGAAAAGGAAAAACAAATAAAATATTTGGATTTATCTCACGAGATTGTCCATATGTGGAATGTGGATTCGGCGATCATTTTTCCGATAGTCGTATCTGCTCACGGATTGATAGCCAAGAGCCTCGACCAACACCTCACGAAGCCTCACGAGTGGCTCACGTTAGAGGGCTGGATCAAGGCTCTGATGCAGAAGGCAGTTCTTCTTGACACAGCACATATAGTGAGGAGGTCCCTGTCTTTAGAGCCCTTTTTTTTCTTTTTTTTGACGGTGTGAAAAATCCCTTCGGATCTCCAGCTCCTCAGGGATACAGGAGCCAGGAGTATGTGGTGTTTCCACTAAAAACACCCCGACGACCGGCCTCTGGCGCCCTACTCTGGGAGGACCCGGACCATGTTATTTCATGTCCTCCCCGAATTAACGCCGTGCCTTATTATGCCCAGTCTCGGGGGAAAATTGTTGGCCCCTTCCACTTTTATCGCCGACGTCTTCTTCGCTCGGGATCGGCCCTCTCCCGATCCCGTTCAGCAGTCTCTTTCTGGAGCATAACAGCTTCGCAGAAAGAGACCACTACGTCCCAGCTCCCCTCATCCGCCAGCATGGCAGCAATAATAGCTGGCGGAGACAGGTCCCGTCCAATTTGGTCGACCAGGACTTCGCGTTCAGATACCCATGCATGGCAGTCCTCCAGCGTGTGCTGGGCGGAGTCCCGGTCGGCTGCACAGTGGTGGCATTGTGCCGTCTCTTCCCGCCCGATCTTATTCAGATACTCACCGAAGCAACCATGCCCGGTGAGTATCTGCGTCAGTCGGTAGGTGACACGACCTCCCTCCCTTCCGACCCAAGCTTCGAGGTTAGGCAGAACGGCACCAACAGCGCGTTGGCGTGCATTCTGCCGCTGCTCCAGCCGCGCGCGCCACTGTGCTAGTGCCTGTCGGTGAGCGTTCCGCCGCATTTCGAGCTCGTCCTGGTCTTCCCCGCTTTCACCCCGGCGGATTGCACGAATCTGGTCATAAACCTTCGCGTCCATATCCGCCAGGATATCAAAAGGCGGGAAACGAGCCAGGACTGTCGCCGCCTCCGACGAGATAGTGCGGTAACCTCGTACTATCTCCGCATGGCCGCTACCCGCTGCGCTTGATTGAGCTTAGCTCGGCAGCGGGAGGAGGCCGATAGGCGCATGGCCCATATCGGCGCTCCATAGAGGGCCATGGATCGTATCACCGCACCATAAAGGCGGCGAACTTCTTCCCGCGGGCCCCCTAAATTAGGCAATAGCCTCTGCAGGGAGCCCGCCACTCCCCGAACTCGGGGGATCATCCGCTCGAAATGCTCCTCGAAGCTCCAGCGGCTGTCTAGGGTGAGGCCGAGGTACTTCATATGTCGCCCAACTTCGACCTCCGTTCCTCCCACTCTAATATGCGAGTGGGTAGGAACGGCACCTCCGCGTTTCCTATGAAACCACAGGGCTTCCGTCTTATGAGTTGCAACCCGTAGACCTAGACCGCTGATCTTCTGGACGACACATGCCACCCGTGATTCGGCGAGCTGTCTTTGGAGCCCTAACCACCGGTTTCTTGGTTCCAGTACCCGAAGTCAGTGTTCACTTATTTTTTTATATTTTTAAATGTATTTACTTTTATATGTATCTTTAAAAATGTTATTAATATGTATTTATAAATGTAATAAAGAGCATAATAATATGTACGTATAACTCATTCGTTGCAATTCACTCTAGTATTTTATAACGTTTTCGTGATTGTTTCCGACCTTTTCTGTGCAAATTGCAAAAAAAGTAGTAAGTAAACCTAGAATAGCGGCGTAACATGTTTACTACACACTCTCAGCTTCAATTGTAGTAAAAATATTACTTCGAGTCTGTAATCCTGAATACAGTCGCACCTTTGAAAGTAGTGACAGAACTCAACGAATAAATGTTATTCAGGACGACAGCTACTAGATTTGTTCGAGACGAGTTTTTCTGACATAACATCCCTCTAAAATCCCTCCGAAACAAATATCCATGTAACCAAAAGAGATTTGTAGAAAACCAGGGATCTTCGTAGCGCTGTGCGAATGTTAATTCATTACTACTTTCCAATGTATTCCGAAATTTCGCAGAAATGTCTTTCGTTTTTTTTGGAGAAATATCCCGCTCTAGGAATAAATCCTGCAGGGGACTTTACAAGTCATTTCAGAACAACAATCTATGAAAGATCCCAGGTGCGTATTGAACCCAAAACACTCAGTGTAATATTATTAATATTATGTTTTACTTTAATTAAAAAAAAAGTATAATAATACACAGCACGCTATGTTTATAAATGAATAGTTAAATACGCAGCCCAGTTATAAATGAATAATTAAATATTAGGTTGAGAAACTCAGAAAGTTGTTGTAATGTAAAATACGACCGCCTTACGAGAGCGAAAAAATACAATTTTACACTACCTATAGTTATGACTTCTTGGTATATCGGTGCCCTTATAATGTCTTTTTATACTATATACGAATATCGAGCCGTTTATTTCTACGCTTTCGCATCTAAATCACTGAAATAATATGATGGAAAAAATTAAAACGTTATGAATTGGTATAAGTATAGAAAAGTTAAAAGAACAAGAAAAATAATTATTTTCGAGGAATAATATAGGAAACGATTTATTAAAACTTCATTATTATGAAACGATTTAAGAA
This sequence comes from Spilosoma lubricipeda, assembly GCA_905220595.1. Lineage (NCBI taxonomy): Eukaryota > Metazoa > Arthropoda > Insecta > Lepidoptera > Erebidae > Spilosoma > Spilosoma lubricipeda. Next base: position 6,301,247 of record HG992285.1, on the reverse strand, counting down.
TATTTTGAATAAAAAATAATAAGGTGAACATTTATACCATAAAGAACAGGTAGGGATAACTCCACGTATAGCTATTAAATACTAAATTTATGTCTAAACTTGGTAAAAGTCCAAACCTACCCAAATCGAATATACTAAAGTTACAAACGTAATTTGTTGACAATCATTTGAGCAAATTAAATGTACCTATAAAATGTAGAATATGTGACCAGACCCAGACGACAGTAGAAGTAACGGGCATTCGAATAACATCAATACCTGCAAACGAATGAACTTAGCACAAACAAGTATCAGAATTCTTGAAGAACTTTGAAAGTTCAAACAGGGCGAACGTAAATTCGAACCGAGTTATCGGGCTACAGTCATTCCCAGTAATGAGTTACGAAGTTACCTGTGGTGCTGGAGTAGCCAACTTTGCGAAACAAGCAATGATGATTAGATCACATTGTTTACACGTCCAATACGCCATATACGCTTCCTAGACTAGTTCTAATTTCGTAATATATCTTCGTGTATTTCGAAACTATTGTCTCACATTTTATTCCTTCTATTTCATTCGATTTACTTCCTTCTAAAAGTTTTGATATCATCGAACATTTGATGTTGTGCTTCTGAGAAGCGCTAACAAGCAAACTAAAGTGTTACCTTTATAATAATAAAATGATATCGAAAAATCATAAATTGAGAGACAAAATCCTGATACACTTCATGAAAACTTTGTAAAGCTATTCTTGTACAGTGGATTGTTGTTATGTACAGATTATTTTTGAAACTAATGATCAAACATAACAACTGCGTTTGTGTGAGTTAATCAAATAGGTAGTTGTTTTTTTTTAATGTTTATTCATACTATGACATATTGCGGTTATATGATAATAGGGCGCCCTGCGGCACGACGGCGGATATACATACCTATATAGACTACCCAAGTCTGAGATGATTACCAGAACGACGATATGCTGATAATAATGAATAGAATATTGTAAATGACGTTGAATTAAATAACTTTTAGGAATATGACAGGACACTGAATTGGATGAACTTTATCCTACAAAACAGATAGTTGTAATATTTTTAATAAATTTTATAAAAGATAAGGAAAAGGAAATATAATTAAAATCCACAAATACTAATTTCGGGGAATTCTTAAAATTAAAAAAAAAATTAATTGCCACACTAGCGAAGTCATAGCAAAAAGATACTCACCAGTATAATAGCTTCTCTAGTTTTCTAAACAGTGCTTCATTAAGTTTTATCTGCTCAAAGACTTTCCAAGATACTTAGACTATTAGTTAGAACAAAGTTACAAAGAGATACAGTTTTTTCGTCTGTGAAATTAATTGGAAGGATGATATTGTCTTCTCTAGATATTAGGCTAAGAACTTAAATATGCCTAGTTAATACTTTTTTCTTTTCGCTAAACGAGTTTGCTTAAAAGATATAAAGTACCTTACTTTTAACGAAATAGAAAGTAGCTCCTTAATTTAACATTTTAAAGGCTTAATTAATAAAAAATATTAAATTGAATTCATGTTTTATATATCAGTTTTATCATGTTTTATATATTTTCTTAAATAGTAAATATTTTACTGTAATAACTAATTTGATCATCTGTCAGGTAAGAAATATGATACGGCTCTGCTGCAGAAATACCATGGCATTATAAAAAAAACAAAAGTTAAGAAATTCCTTTTATACCGAGTAAGTGAATTACCGCGAGTTACCTGAGATAATTCCAGGGGGGAAGAGTGATACTGATAAGATTTAGAATTATAGGAAAAGTTTGCTTGCATCGAAGTAAAAAGAAAACAACTGCTATTGTATTATGCACTCAAACACTTTGGAATTTTGGACCAATTCAGAACATCAGTAAGTTCATAATCATAATCATCAGATCGTTTATTTAAAATTAGTACTCACTGTGGTTATAAACTTTCAGCGTGAGTATGCCCTTTGTTTAGGTTATTATCATATCGAAATGTATCGGTTTTATTCACTCGTATAGAATTTCTGCTTCTATTCGGATATCCCTGACTCGAAATGATACAGTGTCTTACTCCAAAAGTCAACACCAGTCACTCACAAACGACACTCGTACTTTGATTCTCTAGCTTTGTCTAGGTACGATGTCAAATGCATTCGTAACTAAGTAATCGGAGAAAATGATCGTATTGTGTATCCGTCTACGTTTGTATTTCTCAATAACGCAGAGTATAGTAAATTTAAACAATATATTACATTCAGCTTCTACTTATTTTATCAGTATACAATAAATATACGCGGTTTAAGTTAAGCCTCACAAGTTAAGAGCTTCACGAAGATCAACAGGAGAGAGTTTATTGTATCGGGAAAATAAAAATGTTTAAATCAAATCAAAATCGATTGCAATTTCCTACGTAAACACTTCCTAAGCGTCAACCTGATTAAACGGAGATCAAATGCAAATATTTTTACCCTTTGTTAAATTATGAAACCATTTTATACCGAGCTATAAAAAGGACTATCTCGGGACAGTTTTGTTCTCATTTCACATACAAGCGATTCTGACAAGGCCGAAAAATATTTTCTTTATCTGATAACATTTTTCTAGGGTTTGTTCAAGGGAACTTTCAAAAAGAGTTTATTCGAAATTTGCCTATAAGTATCTTCTAAGAACAAGTTAAGAACGAATGAATTACATGAACATTTTTTACATTTCCCGTAATTTTTCTTCTAGTTGTTTACTGATAACAAGTTCAATAGTTTGCTTAGCAGTAACAAATTTACAGTGATACGCCTCGGCTTAAATTTTTGGCAATCTTTGAAATTCTCTGTATTTCTCTATTATAACATACATGTTTTATACATACATATAAACTACCTCTTGAACCACACTCTCTATAGGTGACAGTTTAATAAAAATACGTTGCGTAGTTTTAAAGATTTAAGCGTACAAGAACGATGGGCGGCTTCATTTTATGCGATGTAATTTTGGGTTAGCCACCCACTGATAACAATTTTCCAAATTTATCAATTAAGCAAAAAATAAAAACATGATTTCTGTAACTTTTTCAACAGTATAATTGTAAAAGAAAACAAACTCACAGAAATTATTTAAAATCAAATAATATAGAAACATCGTAACGTATTTAAAAAACTAGCTAGCAACTAATTGACGCTTTTTATGACCGGAGTGTCTGCCTTTTCCTAGAACAGAGAATTAGCATTGCAATTAAATATAGCAATTCTGAACGTCTTTTAGAAACGCTACCAGTAGACAGTGATGCCTAGGAAGTTTTTGGTGCTTCATAGTATTTTGTGCCGCATTTCATAGTATTTTAATTTAATTTTGTAAAGTAAATAAATAGAAACCTTAATTTTGTACCGCAGCATGTACTACAGTTATCAGGTATGTTGTCTCAGTGGACGTAAAAAAATGAAAGAATTTCATTAATTTGGTGTAAGATATTTCAAATACAATAATTTTTTTTTTTTTTTTATAAATATTTTTTATAAATATTTCGGACATCTAAACACACAACGCCATCTAGTCCCAAGATAAGCAGAGCTTGTGTTATGGGGTACTAGATAACTGATACAAATACATATATACTTTTTTTTTGTAAATACATACATATTATAGATAGAACACACCCAAACTCCGAAACAAATATTTGTAGATCATACAAACATTTGGTCCGACCCGGGAATCGAACCCGAGACCTCATGATCAGCAGTCGCTCACGCCAACCGCGAGACCAACGAGGCAGTCAAATGAACGTGCGAACAATACATTTTTTATTAAAGTCATTATATCAGAAATTACTACTGCGAGTGCTTGGCTTAAGACGTTTCCTACAGACGTCGACACGAACATAAAATATTTAATATTTGCTTGAAAATCTAGCAGCTGGAGCTTCAATATGAGAAGATATGATTTTATTGGTGGATGAACTTATATGATCATCATATATCTATTTAATATTTATATTATACGTCTATATAGTCGTTGCAAAACTACATTTTTTATATAATATCATTGTTCAAACCCATAAATTTATTTAGGTGATAGTAGCTATTGAATAAGGTGTCGAACTTTTGATAGTTGTGTAAGTAATATGAGAGTACATTAATCCTGGTTAAAATGTAGTAAAATAATTATATAGTAAGTATTAAAGTAGCATTCATTTTTCTAAAGGAGATTAACTCTGAATTTTAAATAGGTCTCTTTGTGCTCTTTCTAGAGGAAAAGCGTGAGAAATTTAGCATGCATCTATTATAGTAGGTACAACGAATGGGAAAATAGTAAAAATGGTAAGTACCATTAAAAAAGAATTACATTAAATTTGTTGAATATTACTATTTTTCAAATTTTATTTTGCAGAATTTATAATATACACGTTCACTTTAGATTTGCTTATCTATGAATATTCGTATGTATGAATATAACGAAAACAAAAATTTTAATAGCTTTCAGTTAGATCTGATACAGATACTGTATAAGGTTACGATAAATTTACTTGAATACAATTTCCTTAATATTGTGTTCGTTTGAAAATATTTATAAAAATATTTATAACACTCTTGGGTTTTCTCTTTGATTTTATGTAGGTAAATAATCTTTTTTGGTTTCTTTCTAGTTAGAAATGATTTTTCCTAAGAGACTCATAATTGATAACAAGGCAGTTATCATTTATAAATAGTACCTGAAGGACCGAAATTTGATATATTCCAAAAATGAATTCTAGCTAAATCGATTTGTTGTCCCGAAACCTCCTGCATACTAAATTTCATGAAAAACGTTGAAGCCATTTCCGAGATTAAGATTATATACAAGGATTTCTCGTTTAAAGGTTTTAGATAAATGACATATAGCAATCATGAAAATCCCCAAATATTAATAGAAAGTGGTCACAGGAGACCAACTTTAAAGGAAAACTTATTTATTGATTCAGGTTTGAAATTGTGCCAAATTCAGACTCAGTTTATTTCTAGCGTGAGCGATATGAATAGCGCCGTTATCAGTTAATAAGATCAATTTTCAGTGCCATTTTCTCTTGAATGGTATTACGTGTTTGTGGGTGCAATATTTTGCTCTAAAACATTTTAGAATAAATTAACATTTCCTTATATCGGGTTTGTAAATTGGATTTAATATCGCCTAGATAGTTTTCATTGTCGTACCACTATAATCCTTGTAATACAATTTAATACATTTCCTAACACCCAGTGGAGTCACACGACTTCGTCATAAACCGGACCGAAGGCCCGATGATGCAGAAACATCTCAAGACCGCCATGGTGTGGGTCACCACTCTTGGATTCTGCTTATGCTTTCCATCAAGTTCCATCCACTGAGTAGAGTCATTTTGGCAGGACCATACATAAAAAACGGCCTTCATGGACCTGACACTAGTTGTGCATCTCAAAGTACACTAATGAATGCAACTAAATATTCTTAATGTACTGATTCTGAGTCGCCATCGCCATCAAACGTCCAAGTTTGACGAGAATAGTATTTAAGAAACTATTGTTAAAAATTATATTACTAATTACAATATATATATATATATATATATACACGAGATGAGTCAGTTTGACACTGCATCACCGCTCAGTTCACAGTCACCTGATTTCGTATTAAATATCACCTACAATAAAAAGAGATTTCTATCCTGAGTCGCAAAAGCAATTTCCGTAAATTGTGTCTTTGTTGTCCTTTATAAGTAACTTATGAGACAAACAAAGGTGAGACAACAAAAGGGCAGATCTTTGTAATCATCTGTTTAAATACCAACATGAGATGTTCACACAGATGTGAAAGCAGGATTAAGTTGGGTTATGTGTAAATATAAATTGTATTTCTAATTTTAGTAGGACTAGAACAAGCTTTACTAAGAAGATATTATTTTTTGCAAACAAATAATTATAATCAACTAGCTGACCCGCGCAACTTCGTCTGCGTCTCTCCAAAAGATTTTTTTTTTCCCATTTCCCCAACATTTTCAATCGATACCCGCCTTCTGTTGGTCGTAGCGTCATGTTATATAGCCTTAAACCTTCCTCGCTAAATGGGCTATCCAACAAAAAAAGAATTAACAAAATAGATTCAGGCGTTCACGCGTGATGTCGTGACCAAGGCAAATAGGGATTCATTTTTATATATATAGACTAGCTGACCCGCTAAACTTCGTTTGCGTCTTTCCTTAAGAATTTTTTTTTTCCCATTTTCCCAACACTTTCGGTCGATACCCGGCTCCTTTTGGTCGTAGAGTGATGTTACATAGCTTAAAACCTTCCTCGCTAAATGGGCTATCCAACAAAAAAAGAATTAGCAAAATCGGTTCAGTCGTTCACGCGTGATGTCGTGACCAAGGCAAATAGGGATTCACTTTTATATATATACATTTAAACACTTTCATTTTAGACGTGGCTTAGTGGCTCGCGATCCTGACTGCTACAACAGAAATCATGAGTTTAATTCATACACAAAATGAATGGTTCTTATATATTATTATTTAGTTATTACAGTTTTCCGTCACGTTCACGTACGCTATTTATTTATTTCTTCCGTAGCCATGGATATAGTCATGATGAAAAGGAAAGTTAAATTATCAATAAGCATTGTGTTACAAAGTCTTTTCTTTATTAAACTTGTACTTGTATATTACTACTAAGAGCTAATATCAAGATTTTTTAAGTTTATTACTAAACATACATCGTATAATTCAATAAAAATATCTCTAATAAATTCTGAAACAAACGTAGTGACGTTAAAGAAACAATGAATAAAAACTTTGGATCTTTTAGTTCTATTTTACGAGCTCTAAGCCGACCTCAACTAGGGTCTTATTACGCATAAATTTACGTAAAAGGTTCAATATAATAAACATGCCTTTTGACTTCTGGGCTACATAAAATGAGTCAGGTCAGAGTATTGCAGGGTGATGTAACAGACTATAATTTTTCACTTGTTGAATTTTTTACTACGTACATGTGCCTACTTTGTTTCAAGTCCCCCACACGGTTTCCTTGAATGTTTTACTGAAGTCTCTACTCCTCAAATAAATGATTCATGACTATCCTCTTTGTTCTCACGGAATGACGTTCAGTGTTGTTGAACGCACCACAAAAAGGCTGTATAAATCCAAAACGATGCTTACTGCCGGTTAACTTTAAGACCGCTATTTTCTTACATTTGTAGGAGATTTCTCTTACAATTGTAAGAAAATACGAATCTCCAGAGATATTTCTGGTGAAATTAACATAAAGGAAAAATTTTACTATTTAATTCTGTCCCATCAATCAATCTTAAAGAGCGCTCGCCTCCAAGGCAAAATAAATTTTCTCTCTCATAAATTTCAACAGGTTTTCTTACTTAACGTTAGTTACAATTGTTGCACAATGCAAGTCAAGGTATTATAACGGAGAACAAAAGAACCACGTACATTGTTTTATTTCCGTTTTGTTATAATTTTTTATTACTGTTCAGATTATACGAAACTCACAAGTAGATGAACAAAGATGTGTCCATAAATTACTTTAGAAGAACTCCATGACTTTTACTGTGTCCGTTCTCCAACTAAATCTTGTTGTGTGTTGTTCTATATTTAGGAATTTCACGCACAGAAGTCATTAATTATAACTTTTTTTTAATTCTAAAATTATTGTTTTTTATTAACATTTCCCAATAAAACTTAAAGATCTGTTCATTTATAGATAATATTTTCTGCTTTGACATCAAAATTTGTGTATCTCAATCACCCCAGGAAAGGATGATTGAAGATATAACGTGATATGACATCCTCTCTTCAACTGGGTTTAATTTAAGAAGTATTGTTATACATACTGTATGCTCCACAGACCTTAGTTTGTTACCTGTAAAAGAAAATACAAAATAAGTTACACTTTACATATCGTAATATTCTGCTACGAAAATGAACTTTAAAAAGTAGAAAATGCTTTGAGCAGTAGCTGCTTAAGGTGTTCTTTGTGTGGTGAAGGATATGGTAGACAATTCTCACTCATTCAAGTCATATTAAGCACAGTTTATGTTATGGTTATGCAACAAACTTTTATTACGAAAATTATATATTCTTGAAACACTTATTTCATCGTTAGCAAAAAGTTTTTGTGGGTTACAGCGGGACTTATTCGCAATAAGGTCGTTTGAAAGGTTACGATCTGCAGTCTACCTGTTTCAAACATCGGGAAATAGAAGGTTTAGTAACTATTGTAACATTTTAAAACTTTAAAATTGCGAATATTTCGCACTATACATAACTTTATATCTCGCAATTAATGATTGTGAATGCTATGGATTCTTGTAGAAAGACAATGGTCATGGATTGCCTTTATTGAACAATACATCAATTAAAGCAGCTGAAAATTTTACACAAAACCCGTGTTATGAGTTTATTTAGGTTCATAACAATTATGTAGTCTATCGTTCTCTATTATAAAAATTTAATTATATAGTTATTTTATAAATATTGAACAGGTTAGTCACATAAGAGAATTAGTATCAGGTTTGTATAAAAAACGAGCAAGATACAGAAGGAATCCGAAGAAATCTAACCCCTCAATGATATTCGAGGATTAGAAAGGGCGAGTGGAAAAAGTTTCTAAGTCTTTCTTTAAAATTCGCATATGGTTTACTTGTTGGGACTGTTCACTTATACGAAAAAGTTTTCAAAACAAATAAAAGTCATTTATAAAACAAAGAATCTAAATCCGCGTTTAAATCTCATTAACAGGTATTCTCCAGTTAAGTTAAATTTAGCGTATCTGCTAGAATCAGACGCTAAACGCTATTATTCCTGCATTTACAATCAAAGACCAGTTGATCTTTTCTTTGAATTTAAACAGAAATCCATTCTCCCGCTTTCGTTTACATTCTATTGTTAAGGAATCCCTCTTCCATGCAGGGCTCAGAATCTTCAAGCCACTTATTTAGAGTGCACACTCTTGGTATTCGCATCAAAATCAACAATTCTGTGATTTCATTCTAACATTTAACCTTCTTTATTTGTTTGTTGACTATTCGTGTTATTTTCTTAATGGATATCGAAATTCTTTCCACATTGTTGCATTAGTTAATTTCTTCGTTGTCATTTGCGCGCCTTTATTTTTAACAAAGAGTTCACCACGTATTTTAGCAGTTGTATTTAGGTTGCTCTGTTTGTATTGTATACTAGCTGATCCCCGCATCGTCGTCTGCCTCACCCGTATTACCCTTATTATATTACACCCTTATTACCCGTAGCTGATGTTATAACAGCGTGAACAAATTTGTTTACCATAAAAAGGTTATAAAAATCAACCTTTAAAGATAAGATATATGCTGTTGTAAACTTTTTTGTAGAACTTTAAAGAAGAACAATTCCTTTATACATTATTTTTGCGAAACTTAGCAATCGCAGTGTACGCAATGAAATCCTTTTTCATTGACACTCCGCTCCATTCAACTAAAGAAACAAACTCTTCAGCTTAATAATATAAGTATAGATTATGGGGGTCACTTGTAATTTTTACTAACTCCTAATTAACCAGTTAGTTTCAAATATTATGAACAAACATTTGCAGTTTTGATGATAACACAGAAGCCTGTGTTACGTATTTCAGTAAATTTAACTCTCACACTCAATATAAACTTGAACTTTAAGACTTGACTGAAAACTAAATGGTAAAAAATTTGAAACTTTTAGAAAATAGAAACTAGATACTTAACATACCTAATATTCAAACAAGAATTTATAGCAGTTTGTAAATCAACAAAACTTATAGACAATGCATTATTATTTCAAGATAAATGTCGTATAGATAAAACTTAACACAACGCTCTCCTCATCAATCTAAATAAGACAATAATCAGACTAAACCTAAACCGTAAGCTAAAGCTAGATAGATGGACATAAGTTAAACTCATATACAACTTGTAACAAGACAATATCTATCATTACGGACGTTTCATGCAATGAAGAAAGCTATCTATCGAGCATTTCCAAAAAAGCTTAGTTAAAAATTAAATCTATTGGTATTTTTTAGTTTTGATTCATGATAGTAGGTAATATTCTATCTATACAAATAAATAAAATTGGAGTGTCTGTTTGTAATATTGAAATAACCGCTTTTTACTAAATGCATATGTATGTATACACGGTACATATACCAAAAATGTAGTGAAAAAATGTTTTGTCTGTCTGTTTGTTCCGCGTAATCTCTGGAACGGCTAGACCGATTTCGACGGGACTGGTGGTCCAGGGAATCACTTAGGCTATTTTTTTAGACTAGTTGTGTACAAAAATAACCGCGGGTAACACCGCGGGGTTCAGCTAGTTATTGATATAACTCTCTCATCACGTTTTTGTTCACGATGACCTCCGAAAGTAATTTAAACACGATAACATTATTTAAAAGCTTAAGGTATCTTTTATTGCCCAACGTTTCGAACGGATTATACCACTCGTGGGGTATACCGTATATATACCTAAGATCTAATTTTCAGTTTAATCGGTTTTATACATTCTGAGGTATATAGCTGTAATAGACTGGGCCTTAGCGATAAGAAGTTCAAAATTCTTAAAAACCGGGCCAAATGCGTGTCAGGCCACGCATAGAATAGTGTTCCGTGGTTATCCATGATTGCACGTAGATTTAGAAGGTAGGATTGGTATTTAAAACTATGAATAATGTTTACTTATTATTCCATTATTTTTGTGCGTTTATCGACTAAGCACATTTCCCAAGTTAGATTTCTATAACTCCTGAACTCACAAAGTTATCTTAGCCGTTATAAATTTCTTTCAAAGTTCATCACATGGAGTATCATTGTGACTTTCTTTTAAGATTTTAGAGCCAGTCGTTTAGCTTTTAGAGGGGAGGGGGTCGCCCTATTTTAACAAGCAAATGCTATTGACAGTTGAAAATTGCGCGAACGGATACCTAAATAAAAAAAACATATAAGCAACCTCTCACGCTTTTAAAAGACCTATCTAATGAGAATTAAATATACTAGATTAGTTTAGGCAGAAATCAAAGAGTATTAGATCCTTATAATTTTTTGACATGAGAACTCGTTCCGAGGAAATCAAATATATTCAACTAGCTCCGCCAGCGTATATGGCAGTTATCGCATAAAAACTAGTCATGTCCTTCCTTAGGAATAAAAGTGTCTCTATCTCTATACTAAATTTAATTGAAATCGGTGAAGTGGTTTAGCCGTGAAAGCGAGACAGACAGACGTTACTTTCGCATTTATAATATTAGTATGGATTTATTTCATGAAAACTAAAATCCAAAAAATAGTAAACAATAAAAACAGCATAGTTTATTAAATTAATTATAACAATTTAACGTGGTCATTTGCTTTTTACTTAGCGCACAGACAAAATAACTCATTCTCTGCCCGTTCAACATGCACTTAGCTGAGCTCCTATTAGCTATCCATCCACCTATATCATTATTTTGAACGTACCTTTAAATAATTTCACATTTGTCTCTCCTTATAGTCTTTTTTTCTCAGCAATCTATATCGCGTGGTAAAAATGATTATCGAGTTTATAAAATTTATGTGCGACAGGAGGGTGAGACGACCCTAATCAGCCGCTATATAGGTCACGGTATAGGCAAATTATGAATCCTTGAAAAAAGCTTAAGGCTATTATTTCTGTGAATCCTAATTGTTCAACTTCGATTTCGTTATTCTTCATTACAGTCCAACGATAGAAATTCGGAGTTACAATTATAATTTTATACGGAATCTAATAGATTTTATTTGATGAAAGGAACAAATTAAATTCTGAAGGACAGGACGCTTTCCTTCGATATTCATAATGCTTATTGGAGACACTTTAGTCTATAAGTGTTTAATTTATTTGAAAATGAAAAGTTCAATTCAATTTCATTCAATTTATATTAGGCACAATGGAAAGACTTATATGTATCATACTTATCTATTTATACTAATGTACCTTTCTTATAACGTATCACTAATCATCATCATTACACTATTGCAGTCCACAGCTGGACATAGATATCTCAGTTCGTATCATCAATGAGATTATACCGTAAAAAAATATTTAAGACTTATAAAAATAATTTTCTTGGTACTTTTGATGTAGTAAATACAGGTAGCCTTAGGCGAAGAACCTATCTAGATAGAGAGTGGAAAATATCACAGAATCGTTTCTTTTTTGATAGAATTAAATTTAATTTGATTGCTATTTTGACTAGTCACTTAGTAATGAAGAGTTTTTATATTAGTATTGTATATAAAGAGTAAATAAGAACTCGTCGGGGTATCTTAGGAATAGATCAACGATCTAATCAAATACTGAACAAACTTAAAGTCAGTTTAAGACTACTACAAAGTAGGTAATTAAAATTTTACTAAATACTATTTACATAGATTAGATAGATAGGTATTATTTAAACTTGTTCTCAGATGTTTAAGATCAACTACATCCCAAAGTTAAACAAAGAGTAACAATGTTTCAGTTTTGTAAAATTAAAGTGTCAGTAAAATATTTAGCTATGAGCAGATTTTTTTTTTTAAAAACTACCTGATCCCCGCGGTATGGCCCGCGGTATAATATCAACCGCAGGTAACGACGCGGGTCGAAGCTAGTCTAAAAAAAGTAGCCAAAGTACTGTTTACATCATCTGCCATCTGCCAGGGAAAATCCCGTCAAAAACAGTCCAGCCGGCCTATTCATGCCGAAGCGTGGCTCTCCCACGCGTATGTACAAAAGTAATAGAAAGTCTTACGAGTAAACATTGACCATTGACCTAGCATGGACTCCAGTCTCTCACAAAGGATCATTTAGTAATTTATTTCGTATTTTTTACAATTATTTTTAAGTTCTTGATGTAAGTGAGCCTTTGTGATGAAAAAATAAATCATTATTATTATTGTTGACGGTATATATTGACTGCACGGTTAGCTTAATGGATTAAGAGGTTGCCACTCCGTGTCGTACTGCGCCAAGTGTCGTGGGTTCAAATGCCACATGGGACAACACTTTGTGTGATCCATAAATTGTTGTTCTGAATCCTTGTGTCCGTTTCATGTATGTTTATAAAGTCCCCCATGGCACAGGATGTACAATCCTAACGCGGGAGGTGTCATTTAAAAAAAAACTCTCTTCAAGTAAAAGTTTAAATATAAGATATAAACTACAAAAAAAAAATAGTTATTCGATGTAGTATACAAATAAATCAAAATTCCTTATCAAACCTATTTACAATTTAATTTCCCGAAACCCTATTTTATAAAATGAGATACAATCTCAACGGAAATGTATTTCTGGAATGTCAGACTAAAAGTACTCCTCTCTTTTGGTAAAATTATGATTGTGGTGCAAATAAAAAATAAATATTTTAGAACAGCGCCTCGCTCTTATTGTTATTATTTACGCTCGACCAGGGAAAATAAAATAACTAGTCTATGAATGACATTTTGGAAAATAGTTAACTAGGATTATAAATATGAGATGTTATGGTTGTGTTTACTGATAAACATAGGCCTTTGAATAAAAGTTTTAGAGACTGTATTTAAAGGTTCCCACTTCACACCTGCGAAGTCGTTATTCGACCAATCTAGTAGAGATAGGACCATTGCTTCAATTCCAATCTAAACCCGCCACTTGAATTTTTTCGTCGATTTTCGAGATAATACGACCTACTCGTCTCCACGTTAACTGTCAAGTGATAATACTGGGGTGGTTGTTTCCATTGTGTTACTTATTTTGTCATCATCATCAACCCGTTGCAGTTCACTGCTGGACATAGGCCTCTCCAAAGGCACGTCACAGAGCCCAGTTTGCTGCTTTTCACATCCAGTCGCCGCTGGCCCTCTTCCTTACGCAAGTCAAGTCATCCCGCCATCTGGCCAGAGAGTGCGTCACAGCAGGTCGGCCAAGACGCGGTCTCCACCCCAAAACACGCTTACTCCAACGGTTATCGGTTCTGTAAAATAATCCACTAGCTCATTGCCAATTCAACCTACCTTAGCTGATTTAAATATTGGCCAAGAAACATCTTGCTTTGTATGTACTATAACTACAATGCAAAAAGTTTTTTGTTTGGGATTTAGGAATTTCATTTTGATATTACATAATACATACAGAAAATATATTTAAATTGAAACTATTTTTAGGAATAAAATAGGACTCACAATGGATTCAGGCCGAGAAAGCCTGAATGAAGGCTTTAATATTTATAAGCAATCGTTCTCGAGAACGATTGTTGAGCGAAAGTGGGCGATGATCGAGTGCTGTAATTCCATGTCAGTGATTTTATTATACACTTTTTAGTGTGTTACTTTATACTTCATTTTATTGCTTGGAGTTATCATAATCACCTTTGACAATCGTCGTTGGGAAGTCAGCGCCCTTAAATATACTGAAAACTATTTCAATTTTCGAATTCTGTTCGCCCACAGGGTGGTCCAATGCCAAGCGATCCTTGGAAAAGCTGATATTGCGGTAAAACCGATTGGCAAGAAACAAATAATCTTGGAAATAGCAAAGGCAATAAAAAGAAGAAGTTTAAAATTTACTTATTTCGTTAGGTTGTATTGGATTTAAACTTCAATGCGACACCAGATACCGAGATGCTTCATTTTATGAAAAGGAGACCACGATTGACAACGAAAATCTAACATAAACAAACAAGCGAGAAACAATATTAAGGTTAAGGGGCCGTTTTTCAAACGACAAACGTAAGGCTCAATTTGAGAGTATATATTTATAATTTTGTTTTATTTTTGTAGCAAAATCATTCAAATTACAATTGTACGGCATATTTCAAGGTTCACATCGCATGATTTATGAACAGTTCAGTCAATTGACCTTCTTTCTATATAATCGCCATTACAATTCTGATAGAGATCTTATAACAAACGAAGATATATGTTTGTCAAGAGCAGAATGTATGCATCTAATAGTTGGTTTATTGAGATTTATGTATAGTTAAGGTTATGTGATGTACAGTTTCAATCACTCCTTGAAGGTTAGTTACATTTTAATTTTAACATGATTGTTTGCATCTCACGTAGTACGCAAAAGAAAAAACATGAGATTGATGTTTATCTATTATTAACACTAGGTATGTATA
This sequence comes from Spilosoma lubricipeda, assembly GCA_905220595.1. Taxonomy (NCBI): domain Eukaryota; kingdom Metazoa; phylum Arthropoda; class Insecta; order Lepidoptera; family Erebidae; genus Spilosoma; species Spilosoma lubricipeda. The sequence goes on along the minus strand of HG992285.1, from coordinate 6,286,151 downwards.
GTTTATTGCCTAGTAAGTCAGAAGGTGACCCTGTACACCAGTACTAGGTGGGACACACAATCCCAAAGGCAAAGGGGAGTAGTCATTTTAAAAAAGTAAATTGTTTTAGAAAATTAATCAAATGTATAGAAATATCGTCCGCAACGGTATGTCACGTGGTCAAAACATAATAGTAGAAGAGAACAGAAGAGAACTGTAGAACGCGATTTGTCACAAAACATTTGTATCTTGGCTAAGCCACCAATAACTAAAGTACTTTTAATTATATTCCTTACAAGTAATAATCTGCAATTTACAAAACATTATATCTCAATACATTAAGATACAAGAACAACCAATTACTTACATCAGAACAGGGAAAACCAGCTCCAAAATCGTCTTTATCAAAATCCAGTCAATCTTTGCCTACAATAATGAAAAATTAATAAGAAATTCAAATAAAAGATACAGCTTTCAATCCAAAGCAACCGTAAAATATTAGGTGTTTGCAATGTTCCATTCATTCGTTCCTCGTTTCGTCCCCTGAGTGAAGCCTGCAATCCGGGGAGATTACCCCAGCTTTTGCTCGGTCCAAAAACCGGCAAAGTTCGAAGTTTGGAACCTATTGAGCTACTTTCCTTTGAGAGTGAGGATGTGTCGTTGAATGTATGTGTTCAAAAATATAATCGCCATTACAATTCTGATAGAGATCTTATAACAAACGAAGATATATGTTTGTCAAGAGCAGAATGTATGCATCTAATAGTTGGTTTATTGAGATTTATGTATAGTTAAGGTTATGTGATGTACAGTTTCAATCACTCCTTGAAGGTTAGTTACATTTTAATTTTAACATGATTGTTTGCATCTCACGTAGTACGCAAAAGAAAAAACATGAGATTGATGTTTATCTATTATTAACACTAGGTATGTATAGTTTATTGCCTAGTAAGTCAGAAGGTGACCCTGTACACCAGTACTAGGTGGGACACACAATCCCAAAGGCAAAGGGGAGTAGTCATTTTAAAAAAGTAAATTGTTTTAGAAAATTAATCAAATGTATAGAAATATCGTCCGCAACGGTATGTCACGTGGTCAAAACATAATAGTAGAAGAGAACAGAAGAGAACTGTAGAACGCGATTTGTCACAAAACATTTGTATCTTGGCTAAGCCACCAATAACTAAAGTACTTTTAATTATATTCCTTACAAGTAATAATCTGCAATTTACAAAACATTATATCTCAATACATTAAGATACAAGAACAACCAATTACTTACATCAGAACAGGGAAAACCAGCTCCAAAATCGTCTTTATCAAAATCCAGTCAATCTTTGCCTACAATAATGAAAAATTAATAAGAAATTCAAATAAAAGATACAGCTTTCAATCCAAAGCAACCGTAAAATATTAGGTGTTTGCAATGTTCCATTCATTCGTTCCTCGTTTCGTCCCCTGAGTGAAGCCTGCAATCCGGGGAGATTACCCCAGCTTTTGCTCGGTCCAAAAACCGGCAAAGTTCGAAGTTTGGAACCTATTGAGCTACTTTCCTTTGAGAGTGAGGATGTGTCGTTGAATGTATGTGTTCAAAAAGTTTTTAAAAGCTCTTTGTGTGGAAATCTATCGAATGGTGCGTTGTTTCTTTTTTGGATTATTTTAACTGCACTTTAGTGTAAAGTAAATGCAGTCTGCTATTTGAGTCTTATGTTTTACTAAAAAGTTTTTACTAGTTGTTTCAGGGATTTAGTTAGATTCAAAAAGTATCTTCATAGATTGCAACATTAACAACCTGAATGAGTCTTAAGTTTCACAAAAACATTTTTATACCTCATGTTTTAGAAAGTAAAATAGGTTAGAAAATGATGTTGGAGGTTTAATTTTTTTTTAAATTCATTAGTCCCTTACAGCCATTACAGAGTTTTCATAGCTACTTATACTATGGGAATGAGTTTCTAACTTGTCCTATAGTTGTAATTAAAATTTTCATTTTTAATGAAGTGATATGTACATCTTAATATGTACTACTATTAGTACTTACTATTTGTTACTTCTTACGTTGTTTTTTATTATATTATAAGAGCCTAATAAGGGGCAAACGAGCAGTTTCGTCCTCTGTAGGTAAGTACCAGCGCTGAAGGTCAGCTGCAGTTAAGTGTCAAAAGTGCAAAGCCGTTCTAGGAGTCCGTCCCACTAGAGTCTGGAGAAGAATTTGGGCTACGGAAACGTCATCATTCGTCATTCATTCGCTAAAGGTCATTCATTGGTGAAAAGCAACAAAAGAGTTGCTTAATGCCAGTTTTCTATGAGACCGTAATATCACAGCTAAAGCAAGGTGCAAAAAAAAAAAAAATACATAGTAGGTAATATTAGGTTTATTAAGGATTCTTTACGGCTATTAAATTTTTACATTATGGAACACAATACGCTCGGCTCTGTAATATTCCCGTATATTTTTATAGTGTAGTAATGTCGCATTGTCAGTTCCAGTTCGTCTGTCGCGCGTGGCGGTTGCAATTGTAGTAACGGCGACGCACGGAAGCGTACCTAGATTTGATGGTAATAAATGAACGCCATATTAACATTATTTACATTACATCAACAGTATTTCATTTACAGGAAATTTGGTAGTGCTTATTTACTATGTACACATTTTGCTGATACTGTTTCCTTTCTTTTCTAAAACACCACTTTAACAATTCAGCATGAAATACTTTTCTATGATTTATAAAAATTAAATATCAGAAGGATTGATAAACAAACCAAATCCTCTTCTATCATTTTTCAAGAGTATGAACCTTATTTATGTCTTAATATTTTTATACCTGCCTCCAGTTTTAAATTATTTGAGTCTATTCAAGATTGCCTGTAAGTGATTGCTTCAAGCGATAGGACCATCTAATGGACTTTGTTATTCCTGTGCATTTTAAATTATCTGTTATAAATTTTTAGTTACAAATAAACTAATATCTATCTATCTATTCTGCCTAGGACTTAGGTATTTAGTGTACTCTAGTCTTTTAAGTAATTATACATAGGTTGGAATCAGATAAAATCAAGGCCAAACGGGGGTTTAACAAAGACAATAACGTTTAAGAACGAGTAAGATGTCGGAAAGTATTAATCTCAACAGTAATTATTTACCATAAAACTTTACAAAACAAAATAAACAACAAGACAAATGTTTAATGTTTCGGGCGTAGGTACCTACTTTATAACCCATTTATCACAGTGGTAAAGCCCTTGGCACTACATGGATCTTTGTGTTAAAAGAACACTTGAATATCGTTTTGTTTTATTGCAGAGTTCATAATGTAATCTGATTTAACCATAAAGAATGATGCTTCACCACTAAAAGACAGACTCATAGAACATCATTATTTAAAATTTATTTTTATTATTATTACAGGGGAAAGCTTATCAATGAATCCAAATTAATTATGTACACTAATATTGTAAATTCGAAAGTAACTCTTGTCTGTCTGTCTGTCTGTTAATATTTATTTGTTGCAATAAAAGACATGCAAGCGAATGGAGCCACTGACAAAGGCTAGTAGAAATACATATCTGCTACCTCAGCCAATTAAAGGTACTGCAGTTAGGCTATCTCTTGTCCCATCATTTTCATTAATTTCAAAGTGTTTTCTACTTTTATTCCATTTCAAACGGATTCTTTCCAAAAAAACTAAGCGTCGAGCTGGCATCCATTCTTATATGAAATCAGTTAAAATTGTCCAATATTACACATTGCCCAACTCCTTAAACAATTAATATAAAATAACACAAAATTTGTGATAGCTTATCTTGAAATCTTTGTAGATATTGTACCTCTAAAAACTAAATGAAATCAACATGATTATTACAGAGTTATTATTTTAGTAATAATTGTTTTAGAGATAGAGATAGAAATCTTTAGTAAATAATGTAGACTGTTCAAATCTGTTTCTACGTCTTCGAATCTCTTGAAAGATAATAATAGTTCTATTCAAGAACGTTCGTTTTCTTTACGCTTAATTACCGATCATTTACTTGGTACTAAGACTATTTTCATTAGGTAAGATGTTTTCTGGTTTGGTTTTCAAGCTTAATTATATTATTATTGCTAAAATAGAATTTGTTTTAGTTCAAGTTGAGCCGAAGGCTGAAAGCCTTTTATTAGGTTACATTGTTTTTGATTTCAAACCTCTGTTTTGCCAATGCCTACAGTTTAAATCGGTCCTTTAATTATATTTGTCCTGTTTACCATAACAAAATAACGTAGCTCGGAAGAATCTTCCAAAGTACTAGGTATTTCTTTTTCCTAGACTTTTTCGTGATTAAAATAAAACAAAAATATTTTTTTTTTATTTGAATACGATCTCTATGGAAATTAGAATGTAAGTAGAAACAGAAGCATTGAACTTCACTGCCAATGATAGGTACCTGGAATGAAATTCGATTAACACCTGCTAAAGTTCCAACTTTTCCGACATCAACTCAATTGAGGCTATCGGATCATCTAACTTTTGCGTGGAGAGCCAGGTGTCAGCTGAAATAAGCAGTACTTTTTAAATATTTGAGATAAAAACGTTTTCAATTTAACGTCTTGCTGAAACGTGCGTGTTTTATATGATATAATTGCCTCCTACGAATATTAACTGTCCTCTAAAAAATATTTTTGAAAAATGCTAAATGAGAAGACTATTTTTTTTATTTTATGATAAAAATAAAACAAAACATCCCTTTGGAGATGAAAAATACAATAGGAAAAAAGACCGGTACTGATTATTCTTTCCAACTTTATTGTTGACAAAATCGCTCTCAGGAAAAAACAAATGCGCGGAATCAGAATCATTTTATTTGTGAACAATGGTGTACCATGGGGCGTTACGGGTCAGAGAAGTGGTCAAATAGTAAAAACCTTATGCCTGTAAAGTTACCTTTGTGTAAACCTTTTTTTTGGGTGAATTTGTAAGTTCTAACGACGGAATAGAAAACTTTTGAGGTTGTAAGGATAGGAACAAATAGATAGAGTTGTTGTCTATCCCGCAAGCAAAATAAAACTAGTAGATAAGTTTATGTACAGACACCTGGTTGTCTCATCATCATCAGTATCATCAACAGTATTTTCCTGTCCGCTGCTTAATTTTGGCCCCTCCTTAGATAGTCGATTTTAATAAATTAAATATTTCGGACATCTAATACACAACGCCACCTACTCCCAAACTAAGCAGAGTTTGTATTATGGCTACAAGACAGATGATATAAATACATATATAAACTTTTTATTGTAATTAAATGCATATTATACTAGAAAACACCCAAACTCCGAAAAAATATTTACAGATCATTATCATAAAAACATTTGATCCGACCCGGGAATCGAACCCGAGAATCTAGCACAGCAGTCGCATACGCTACCACTTCGCCACCAAGGCAGTCAGTTAGTCTACTCTTTATCTATACACTTTTACATTTTTTTTAACAACGACAACAAGTTTGGACTTCTTAGATTAGGATAGTTGGCGCTCTTTGGTTCGTTTAGCAGTCTTTACATAGTTTTTTTTTTTATAATTTAGCTGCGCCAAAATGACTCTGCTCTGCCTGATGAAAAGCATGAGCAGATTCCAAAAGTTGTGGAGTTATATTTATAATAGTATATAGAGTTGAATACGACAAGGGGATTACAAAAATCCTTGTGTTATTTATTGTTTATAGTTATTTAAACAATTAATTCATAAAAATAAGTAACATTTAATTTTATTTTTAAAGTACCTAATATTGAGCTTACATTTCAATCGCATGGTATTCAAAGTAAAAAAATATTCAGCATATTTTAGTTCCTCTAGTAAAGAAATATTGCTCCTTATAGCGCCTTGGTAAAATTTTATGTCACTGGTTGGTAAGGGTTGGGTGAAATGAATTGGAAAAACCTTTTATGAGTGAATGGATCCACTTAGATGCGTAACTCCCTAAGTAATGTGTGGCGTGATTTCCAGATGAAACGGGTGAAGTACCGATTATCTACACTAAAAACGGAAAAGGTTTGCTCCTTCACCTTAAAAACGAAAATGCACTACATTTTTCTTACTTTAATTTTATTTCCTTTTGGGATGCAAATTTCTCAATATGCAAAATACAAGTTACAGTGTTACTGAAATGATATCACAATGACATACAGTCAAATGCACCATTTACATAATGTACTGTTACTATTCCCCTCTAGTAAATTTATTTTATCGTTCCATGAAACTCGTACATTTAGCAGAAAACACTCGATTCACTTCTATAAAATACCGCCAGTTTCCACCTATGTAAAACGCATACACTACAAGTTCTTTTTAGTTTACTATCGTGTTCAAAGTTTTGCAATATCATCCATCGTTGACTATGTCCCCACAAATAACATACGTTTGCCTGCCAAACATTCCATGTAAAACATTTTTATAGACTAAGGCTAGCGTCAATATCAGACCCAACCTTTTTATGCAATAATATACCTGTCCTTTAACAGTGTAACGAAGTTACTAAGATTACTATTTTTTTTGGGGTGTTATTCCTTTTTCATAGTTCTGAACTTAGTACTATATTGTTATACTAGTTGTTGCCCGCGGCTCCGCCCGCGTATATGTCTGTTATCACAGCAAATAGTAGCCTATGTGTTATTCTGATGTATAAGCTATATTACTGTAAGGTTTCATCCAACTCCGTTCAGTAGTTTTTGCGTAAATAAGTACACAGTTATTGTATGTAAAAAAAGATATTAATAATTCACCAACTTGCATGTTTGTGTAAAATTTGTCACTTTATATGTGGTTGACGATTAAGTATATAAAAATAATTGTATTTCATGAAATGGTTGATCCCATTAGATGTGGTTTCAGCCATTTAAATGAAAAAAATTGTCTCGACGGTGTGTGTCTGTATTTCATATAAGATCAGATTATTAAAGGAATCAGCAAATTTTTTGTTCAAACCAAATAGGTGAAGATACTGAAGATAATATTGAAATCAAATTATAAATAACAATCAATTTTTAACTTTAAATAACACGCTTTAAGATGCTAAATAAAATAACCGTTTCGAATGATAATTCTACAAAGGTTTTAACGTACACGCAGTTTACTAACCTTTTATGTAGTAAGTATCTTTCCAGATTCAGCATTAAGAGCGCGCATAAACCTAATAAAATATCAAATTTCACCCGCGCGCTTCACACCTCCCGCTCTCGTATTGGCAAGAAGGCAGGTATGTTACTACGTTCGTCACCGCGCGTTTCCGTAGCTACCGTCTTGTTTTGTCAAGTACGGTCGCGCACAATACACCCAAAATAATCAGATAAAAATTGGCTAAGTGCGAGTCAGTTTCTATTTTTGCCAGCAAAAATATATATTGATAGATAAAATGGTGGTAAATAAAACGAAATTGTAGGTACCTAATATAATGATGTATTTGTAAATGTAAATTCAATAATAAAAAAAAAACTATTTTAAATCTGTAGGTACTTTGTAATGATTTTCTTTTATGAATTTTACTCAAAGTAATACAAAGACAAAAATTTACAGTTTATATTTTAGAAAAATAATAATAACATAAAAGATACTTTTATGTACTCGTAGGTGCATCAATATTCTGAAAATGACAATATTTTTTGTGGTCCATTAGAATGACCAACGGTAGGGAAATCTGATGAAAATGTTTTGTTTTCCTCCGACAACGTAGGCTGAGATTGGATTTTTTCTAATTCGGCTGATAATGTAGTTTGTTCAGAGGTTCCAGCTTCAGAAAAGTTCTTGTCTGAAGCGGTAACTAAATCTGAAGAACGGATTTCCACTAATTCGGAAGTTAGATTCGACCTTTTTGGGGGTCCAGCTTCAGTCAGTAGTTCGTGTTGACGTTTTTTGCTAACTAATGGTTGTCTCAGTGGCATAGCTCTGGTCTGACGTGGGTCAATCAACTCAGGCAATATATGTTCCATGTAAAATTCTGTTAATTTACCAACCATTTTATATTTCCAAAAGTCATCATCACGCAAGATTTTTTCTACAGTTAACTTTTGGTTATCAGCGGACCACACTGCAAAAAGACATATTTGTCTATTGGTTATATGAAGTTGGCCTTGTACTTGATAATACCAAGAATCGGTTTTGTTAATGACCATTGTGTTGTCTTGTATGTTCCAAAATTTTCTTTTTTTCTTTTTTATTGCTTCGTTGATGTGCATTTTGAACGCAGATAGTGGACATTTTATCTCCACAATTGTATCATTTCCAACCAGGCCATCAGGAGTTGCGGCCAGAAAAGGTATTTCACTATCTATGAACAGCCCACATGGACTGATTTGTACTTCTGCTGCGACTTGGTTAAGAGCAATTGCTTTGTTGTCTATACCATGTTTTATAGAAACAACATTTGATATATCGCTCTTGTACAGTAATGTTTTGACGATGCTTGCACTGGTGGTCGGGTGTCGTTTGATGATCTTACCAAAGTTGGATGCTGTCAATAAATTTCTGCGAAGCTCTAACCATTCGCTACTATCTCTTTGTAAGATAGTAGCTCTTTCGATCTGTGATCATTCAGTCTCAGTCTTTTCCAATTTTTTTAGAAAACTACGTTTTGAAAATTTTCCAAACCGATACCAGCATATGTGATACCAGAAACTGCAGCTGTATTTATATCCAAGTTAGCAGTTGGGTGTGGATCTGACGTATTTATAACAGATATAGCGTTACACATATTACAAGAAAGTTTTAATTTGGAGTGCAGACCTATTTTTGTTTCACCAGTGATATTAAGATTGGAAAAGTTACAACCAAATTGAGGTGCATGAATTGAAATAATTTTAAGTTTTTCAAAGAAGTACACTTTATCTATTATAAGTCGTTCACTTGCATCATAAATATTTTCATCTATAGCTTCTTTAGTCTTCTTTTTCTTTATTGCCGTCTTTGCCCGATTATAACCCGTGGCTCGATATTACTAAAATCAAACAATTGTGTTTGAATTTATTTCATTATTAAAAAGTATAAACGAAAATAAAATACACACCGTTGTGGTACAAACGTTTCATCATAGTTTAGATCAAGTTCTCTTAAAACTTCAATGTTCTCTAAAGTTTTAATTGTAGGTCTGTAAAATAATTAGAAATTAATGAACAACCAACCATATATAGGTTAGTATTTTATATATTATAACAAGTACAATAAACTTACAAAGTTAATGAGTGATTTCCGCTTAACGATTCGGCTGGATTGCATTCGGCTTGTGTGTTGTTACGAACTAAAGCGGCTCTGAAATACAAAATCAATATAAATATAAAACAAAGTCGGGTTAATGATAAGCAAAACGATAAGCGCTCAAATCTCGAGAACGGCTTGACCAATTTGGCTGAATCTTTTTATGTTCTTTATAATAAGTTAGTATCAGAAGAAAGTTCTTATGGAAAGAAAAAATAAGAAAATTGTGCAGAGAAACATCGACAAAAACGCATGCAGATCCGCGGGTAAAAGTTAGTTACACATAAAATTGTACGGTAAAATATAAGTTCATAAATATACGTGCATCAACATGCCAGTGGTCAAAAACATCGATTTGTTTTGCTTATACTACCCACACGCCGACATTACTCTAGCGCATCTACATTGTACAAAACACAAATATAAAAAAATAATGTTATAGACACATACCTTCGACAATTAGTCATGAGTTGAATTTTTTTAATTCTTTTTTAGAGCGTTTTGTTTTATTTTTTTTATTTGCCATGATCGACGAAGTATTTTCTCGAACTGGAGCACAGAAGCACGGTCCTCTCGTCTCAACGGAGCGACCGCGACTGATTGATGAAACAAAACATGCCCGTTACCTCGGGTCAGGTGCGATAGAAAGGGAGCGTTCTGCACGGAATAAGAATGTAGTAAGCGCCGAATTAGTTTTATTGTAATTGCTCGTAAATTGTACATTATTTTTTAAAAACACTAATAGAGTCCCTCGGTAATATATTTTTATACAATGCATCAAAATATTGACTCAGTAATATACATATTTATGACAATAAATTGATTTTAGTGGAAAATTAGACGTAACTTTGTGATTATTTTCTATCGATAAAATATTACAATTTTATGTTTTCTCTGAGATCAGTCCCTTTCAAATATAATGTAATATATATATATATAAAAACAGATCATTTGTGGCTTATTTTCAAGTGTGAAAATCAAATCTAAGATCGGCAATTTATCTTTATACCCCCTCTGCTGAATCTGGAAAGATACTTACTACATAAAAGGTTAGTAAACTGCGTGTACGTTAAAACCTTTGTAGAATTATCATTCGAAACGGTTATTTTATTTAGCATCTTAAAGCGTGTTATTTAAAGTTAAAAATTGATTGTTATTTATAATTTGATTTCAATATTATCTTCAGTATCTTCACCTATTTGGTTTGAACAAAAAATTTGCTGATTCCTTTAATAATCTGATCTTATATGAAATACAGACACACACCGTCGAGACAATTTTTTTCATTTAAATGGCTGAAACCACATCTAATGGGATCAACCATTTCATGAAATACAATTATTTTTTATATACTTAATCGTCAACCACATATAAAGTGACAAATTTTACACAAACATGCACAGTAATCTGACAATCAAGTTGGTGAATTATTAATATCTTTTTTTACATACAATAACTGTGTACTTATTTACGCAAAAACTACTGAACGGAGTTGGATGAAACCTTACAGTAATATAGCTTATACATCAGAATAACACATAGGCTACTATTTGCTGTGATAACAGACATATACGCGGGCGGAGCCGCGGGCAACAACTAGTATAACAATATAGTACTAAGTTCAGAACTATGAAAAAGGAATAACACCCCAAAAAAAATAGTAATCTTAGTAACTTCGTTACACTGTTAAAGGACAGGTATATTATTGCATAAAAAGGTTGGGTCTGATATTGACGCTAGCCTTAGTCTATAAAAATGTTTTACATGGAATGTTTGGCAGGCAAACGTATGTTATTTGTGGGGACATAGTCAACGATGGATGATATTGCAAAACTTTGAACACGATAGTAAACTAAAAAGAACTTGTAGTGTATGCGTTTTACATAGGTGGAAACTGGCGGTATTTTATAGAAGTGAATCGAGTGTTTTCTGCTAAATGTACGAGTTTCATGGAACGATAAAATAAATTTACTAGAGGGGAATAGTAACAGTACATTATGTAAATGGTGCATTTGACTGTATGTCATTGTGATATCATTTCAGTAACACTGTAACTTGTATTTTGCATATTGAGATAAAATTCGAATTTAATAATGTACGTACATTTTATATCTAATCGTAATGTTATCTTTAAATATATAAAAGTAAATAAAATAAATTCTAATTAAATTACAGAAACAGTATACACCGTTACCTAAAATGGTTATGAATTACAAATATGATTTTTTTAATAGGATTGGATTAGATATTTTTAGTTACCACTCAACGCATAGAGGAAACGCAGCATAGGTGAATATTAGAAACAGGTTAAGTAACAACGACACTTATGAAAAAATATGGATTTTCGAAAGTAATTAAGAACTCGACATTTTTAATGGCATTGTTTTTTATACTATAGTTAACATAGAATTTATTTAGAAGCGAGCATATCAATGACATATGTCCTTGACAAATATCACAAGTATTAGCAGATATAGAAATTACAGAGGAAATCCTTGCTACAAAGTAATTGAAAGCGTTCCCTGCTAAGTAATAACTGCGTAAGTTTTTAATGGATATAAACTCAAATTACGACCAATCTTAATTACAAAACTTCGCTCCCAAGTCAAAATCACAAAGTTCTTGTTTAAAGAAGCCTGTTTACGCCCGCAGTATTGAGCATTGGGCCTTTGCCAAACGCCTATCGGAGGCAAAACGTAGGACGGAAACAAACCGTCACATCATGCAGAATTAGAATTACATTCTGACGGCTAGCTTTTGTTCGACTATTACCGGACATTGCTCCGCCATACTTACTACGTCAACAACGAACCTACTTCCGCAGAAACCTTGGCAAAGTCATATCAAGTATTATCTTAAATAAATGGAACTCGAGTTACAGAATGATGTAAGACTAGACCACAGTTTATACAGCTCTGATAAATTTAGTCCTGATGTGGGACTAAATTAAAAAAGACTGTTAGAAAAAGCTCAGTATTTTTTTTTTCATTGTGATAATTCCACTAATATTATAAACGCGAAAGTCTGTAAGTATGGATAGGTGGTTGGGTTGTTTGTTACACTTTCACGCAAAAACTACTGAACGGATTTGGATGAAACTTGACAGTAATATAGCTTATAGATGAGACTAACACATAGGCTACTATTTGCCGCGATAACCGACATACACGCGGCGGAGTTACGGGCAACAACTAGTTATTTCATAAAACTATTGGAAGCAATTTTCAAAAATTGTTTAACTAACTATTCTTTAGTAATAAATACATGCATAATGCGTACTTAATACTAGGGTAATAGTCACATGTTTATTTTTTAATTAATTTATAACAGGAAACTTTATTTGTGTTATTCAAGAATGAGAATTTGAACCAATTCTCCACACTTATTAATTCGAAAGTAACTCTGTCTGTCTATCTGTTACGCTTTCAAGGCCTAATCTTCTTCTTTTTTTGTTGAAATGGCAATCAGCCGGATCTCTCGGATCAGCTATTTCTGCCAATGTCAAGTGTTTATAGTCTTCAAATCATAAGTCTTCGTCGTGATGAAATTAATGATATAAAATATAAAAAATGTGGATGAGATGAAATGGGGATTGTCTTCTGAAAAAAAAGACGATCAGGCCTCACCTTACTAACATATAAATTAGGAATTAAGAAAGGACATAGACTACTCTTTACAGCGAAAACCGACAGACACGCGAGCAGAAGCTAGTAAAGACGTCAAGTATTGTAAGGAATAAAAAAACATATTGCCAAGCAAACGCAAACATCTTTATTAATTAACCGTTCATAGGTAAATATTTTCAATAAATATCGATTGAAACTTAAACATGTTTTGTTTTAACAACTATAAACATTTGAAGTACATAAACACATAGGTAGGTATACACTACGTTCTTAATAACTTCCAACGGAGTTTGGAATAACTTTTCTAAAACAACAAACGCTTCAGCTAAACGAATACGTATTAAAACGTTAATTTTAAAGCAATTAAATGTGAAACGGAGAAGAGATTTATTTCAGTTTTTCTTCTTCTCTTATACTTTAAGTGAAGCAATGTGAGGTTCAACATTAATCAACATGACGTTTAAAAGATTTCGTTCTGTTATAAAAGATGCTATTGCTTAAAATGTAATTCAAAAGTTTACACCGTCATTTCAAAATATCTCTTTACTTTTATACGAGGTACACAGTTCTGTAAAGTGCTAATATAGTCATTGAACTAATATTACTATGTATAGAAGCTCCATATAAGAGCTTTATACTTTGATGGCCCGGGACATCAGCGCAACTATTCGCTCTGCGGAGCTCGTAGTAATCGAACGCCAACAGAGTGACGAATATTTTATTTAAAAATGCCACCCTGCGTGTTAAAAACGTGCAAAAAACTATCTTTAAAAAGAAAAAAAATATTGGTGTTACTTATCATCGGTAAGCAAATTAAACATTAATAAAAGTACTGTTCTACAAATAAAAATAAAATAACTTTTAAACATTCTGTGCCCGCTATTTACGAATGAAAATCATAGATTATGAAAAGTGCAGGGTTCAGACTTCACACATAGGTAACATAGTTATGGTAGTAGTAAGGTCAATCTTTATTGAACTAAATGACTATGTAATTTTTGATGTGAGACATTTCATGACTACTTATTTAATTGATATTATATAAACAATCATATTTTATTTCGAGCAATCCCAATTATAATTTTTTAATAGGTAGTGATTATATTTTTTATATTACAGTACAGTACTTAACAGTAATACAGTAATTAACTTCACGGTTGGCCTTATGGTTTAAGCGGTCACCACGCCGCTTTCTATTGCGCCAATTGTCATGGGTTCTAATTTCACGTAGAACAAAACTTAAAGTCCCCTGCGATAGAGGATTTTATAGAAACTTACTAAATTAATATTGTTGAGGGAAGATTAAAGTTTATATCTCTATTTAATAATACCTGAATACAAAGTATAAATGAGATATGATGTGTTTACACGCTTAACATGGTACTTTCTAAAGAAATAGAAAACTATCCGTTTGAAACATCTTTTAAGTAAATATTGTTAAAAAAATACATAAATAATACATTATATTTTCACAAAACCCTTTAACGATTTTTGAACATACTTTGAAATCTAGTAAGCAGAATAATTAAAATATCGCATCTGTTTGCATTAAGTACTAATCTATGAGAACGTCACCCCAAGAGAGCCCCGCGCGTACCGTGCTCTCCCCTCCGTTCTGAAGTTGTACTATAGTTTTTGGTTGAGTTGTCTTTTATTTAGTTCCTCACAAACATATATGTGACTTAAGTGCTAGTAGCAGGCAACGTGACGAAAGTTTTAACCAATTCGAACTCAAGAAAAGTGAATCAGTCTTAAGGGGGTGTAAGATTAGGTATTTTCATCGCCCCAGATCGTTAAAAGTAAGCAAGATGATAAAAAGTTTTCCTTAAATAAAGTCGTAAATAAACTCAATCGAGAACGACTCCATTAATATAATTTGGTGTAGCCAGTGACCTGAAATAATAAGGATTGTGATAACGGGATTTGTTTACATACTCCATTGTATAGATATGATGTCGTGTCAGGGTTGGGTTATCTATGGACACTGCACTTGTAGGGACGATGCAGTTGCAAACTTACTTTATTTTAAATCAGTTTGACGAGTTCTTATTTTACTTTTCTCGTGGTATAGGGGACCAACGGCAGACGAGTCACTTTAAGGAAAGTCACTACCGCCGTTTATGGAGATGGACAACTCAAGAGTTACAGGTTCATTACTGCAATTCAAGGTTGAGGGTTGGACCCCCCACCCCGGAAGTAAGGGTGCCATGAGCAGATTGCTCTCCAATAACCTCACTTTACCTTGAATTGTAGACCGCGCCTTCGTTCTGATTACTATTTTATGAAAAACCTATGTAATTTTCAAACTAAACTAAAATAGGCTCTGAAGTATAGGTAGTCTATATCTGTTCCAAATTTCATCGTTCATTTAGTGTTTACAATATTATATGGATGTATCTAAAGGATATAATTAATTCCTTATGGTAAGGTAACCAAATATTGGGTCCGGATGCGTTAATAGCAGCGGTTCCCGGATCCCTCCCGTCTCAGGCGCAGAGTGTGGCACACCGTGTGGTTTCAGTCAGTTCGATTCCGACACACCAACCCGCCGCAGAACCAGGCGGGGTGATGGCCCGAGTGGGTTTCCACACGTAACAAAAAAAGTTAACCAAATATGATATTTTTCGAATGCATAGCAGGTAATTTAATTTAAGTAGAAATATTTAAATAGGACGATATATATTGATATTTACAAGCAAACAACAAAACTTGGTTATATTGTAATGTAGATTATTATTAATTACTTTGTCCCTATAAGCTCCCTTATGATCAGTAGACGGAATAATGATCGTAGTTCCTTTGTTAATTATGAACCTTCTGTCGGGTCACCTTGACTTTGAAGTTATATACTGATCTACATATAAACCTTATATTTATAGAGGATAACATATACTTTATATACCTAGTGGATACACGAATTTTCTGGAACCGAGACATTAGGGATAAAAAATATTACATTATCAAATATACTGCCCCCACTATTGAGATGTGTGCGTCGTTAAAATACCACTCGTGTTAATAATTTCAAATTATTTTAGTTTCAATTGGAATTAAAACACTTTTTTGTCAGCTAATAACTTTACTATGACTAAAAAGGGTTAGAGGTCGACAGTATTGCAAGTCATACGAGTAACAAATAGGATAAGTTTGGCAGTTAACACAAGAGCCTACTTGGTCTAGGCGACAATAGCTATGCCTTTGTATTATTTCGCTATATACGAAGATGACTGTGCAGAGTTCAATTATACTGGGCTGGAACATAGTTCTTGAGGGTATGCCAAAAGTGATCTCTATATTCTTAAGGAATGTCGCAGATAGATAGACAAAAGACTGGATGGATGCCGCAGTAGTAAAATAAATTTGAAGTGAACTCCCTGATATTACGTGGAGTACGAGAAACACACACACATGGAATATTTTACATTAACAATTAAATAGCCTTATCTCGCTTTAAAAAGTTGCTGTCAGCATTAGAAATTTCGTGGAAGATTCGGCCTCAAATATTCTGACGGCCCTTCTGTACAGGTTACCCCGACACGTATATATATATATATGATGCGTAAGTATGTATGCGTAGGTAGTATCGATATAATAATAACATACATACCCTGAATATAACCAATATGTTTGTTGATTTACTCGTACTAGAATCTTAATTAATACTAGAGTTAAAAAAATATTATAGTCTGGAGTATTTCATTCTTCACCATGAAAGGCTATACATGGTGCAGTTTTACCTTCTTCCCGTTTCTAGTGTTAAAACTTTCATTTATGATACATATTTATATGTGTTATCTTCTTTCAGCTATAAACAGCAAACTATAACAGTTCCGACCAAAATACCGATGTGTTTGTCCCACAAATGCATGTGTGTAATCACCCAAATTCTGTGGTGTAGAAAAACAAGGTGATATATTGGAATTCAATCGACTGAAAACAACATATTGTTACCTCACAAGTTGTATCATAGAATAACAGCCCCAATACATGCCCCTATTCCTCCTTTAGGATAACCAGGGCCGGATTTAAACTTAGTGCCGCCCTTGGGCTTATAATTGCTTATAATTTAACAATAAGGTATGTTTCATCCACTTTATAACATTATAATACTTTATCATATTATAGTGTAGATGAAACATAGAAGAGTTTGTTTGTTTGTTTGAACGCGCTAATCTCAGGAACCGCTGATCCGATTTTAAAAAATCTTACAGGTGGATAGTGCATTTATCGAGGAAGGCTATAGGCTATATATCATCACGCTAAGACCAATAGGAGCGGAGCACCAATAAAGAATGTGTTAAAAACAGGGGATAATTATCACGCTACGGGCAATAAGAGATGCAAACGGTGTTACGTGGGTCTGCTAGTAAATCATAAATCAATAAGGTAAAATATTTTTTTATGATCATGAATGACAATGGCCATATTAACCGCAGAAGTGATTACCGTTGGGGTAAACGGGTTCTTGAGTAGAGACCGCGTCTCGGCAAACATAGTGCAGGACGTCCACAAGAAAGGTGGAGTGATATCTGCGCAAGACAGCTGGCAGGAGCTGAATGCGAGACGCCGAGGATCGAACCAAGTGGCGGGCAATTGGAGAGGCCTATGTCCAGCTGTGGACTGCGATAGGCTGAAGATAATGATGATCATGAATGAACAATACTGCTATAAGCGTCATTGTCATAAATAAATAAAATTAAAGAAAGAGTTGTTTTACTTCTTAATATTATTTTTGAAAATGTTTTGGCACCAATTTTGAAAATAACTTGCCGCTTAAGATGTTCAAAGTTTTAGCCAAACCAATGACCCTTTCGTGTATCCAAAGATATTTTTTTTGTTCTTCACAGTTAAAAGGTCTATCCATTTTTTTTAGGTTTTTATCTACAGTAAGGAACTTATGCCTGCTCGTTTTATTTGCCCACATAGGTACTGCACAACACTGCGGCATTTTAGAAAACAATATTTGTATAAGAATGCTTATAAAAATAAATAAACCAAAATAATTTATAAAAAAAAAACAAATATCGTACTTGACAGTTCATTGGACCTGACGACAAAGTGCCGCCATCTGGAGTAGACCATTCCAAAAAACCACAAAACCCCCACATATAATCGATGAATTGAATTTCTTGAATTATCAATTAAAACTTAAAATTATTAATTAACGGAATTAATTAATTATAATATATTGAGCAATCTTGGTTAGCTAAACAATGTTTTTCACTTACCAAAGTTTGCCGCCCTAAAAAATTTGCCGCCCTGGGCACGTGCCTCGACTGCCCCTATTGTAAATCCACCCCTGAGGATAACTGTATGTTTTTGGAAAAGAATATTTTCATATTTTATTTTAAAATTTTAAATCCAATGAATAAAACTACTCGCAACGTTTTTTTCTTAGTTGATCACCAAACAGGTTGGCGACACACTCATGATATTACTTTCTATGTTTTGACTGCATAGGATATAAATAAACGATAATTAGGTATAATCTAGTCTGTGGTTTAAAAACTGCAAGCTTTTTTTACTTACTTACATAACAACTCACGAAAGGTTTGGAGTAACTGGACATATTATTTATTTATAAATTAATCCATTGAATGTTTGAAATGATTGAGTAATTTTAATAAAAGCATTTAGTAAAATGGGATGACGGACACACATGACTTGCTATTGCAAAATGTATAAACATTAATATTAAATCGATCCAGTTTTTACAGCAAATTTATTAAAATAAACCAAACAAATACGAGTGTTACTCAAACGAGGGTTACGAAAGTTATTTATTATTACACAAATCACACATAAACTGGATTCCACGCAGTAGATAATTTAAAACCATCTTCCCTATTGAAAGTTTTATGCTTCCTCAATCGCTTCACGTACAAATGAGAGGTATGTAATACCTATCAATAAGTGTTCGCGTGAATTCCCGTAAAAATATTTTTTTATAATATAAATAATTATTCAACCACTTTCGGGTGTTTTCCTTTACAGATGCGATGAGACCAAGGTGAGACCTCCCACATTTTTCAGATTGCTCGATTGTCTGGACAGATAGATTTGTATTCACGGTTCACTAGACGTTTTTTTTAAGTGTACATAATAAAGAGCTAAAATGCCTGCTGTATAAGCTGGCCACGTCTACTACTCCCCGTCGAGTAGTGAAGATTGTGGCCACCTTCTTGCAAGACAGACACTTTCAAGTGGCGGTTGAAAGCGCCCTGTCCACTGAGCGACCCATCTCTGCCGGCGTGCCACAAGGAAGTTGCTTGTCTCCAGTGTGCTACTCTTGGTACACAGATGACATCCCTGCCACCGAAGGCGTAAAACTCGCGCTGTACGCTGATGACGCGGCCTACATAGCGACGTCCCTAAATGGTGCCAACGCTGCTGCCAAGATGCAGCACACACTAGACGCACTTCCCAGCTGGCTGGAGGAATGGAGACTGATAGTCAACGTGGCAAAGACTCAAGCGATCTCCATAGGAAGCGTGACACTACCGCAACTGCAGCTCATGGGGCAGAAAATCGAGTGGTCCGCAACGGTGAAATACCTTGGCGTGACCATCGACCGTACCCTGTCCATGAAACCCCACGTGAATAACGTCGTTGCACAGGTTCGTGCCACGCGTTCCCTTCTGCGGCCCGTACTATCGTCCCGATTGCCGCTCCGTGCAAAGCTCGGCGTGTACAAGGCGTACATTCGCACCCGACTAACTTATGGTGCCCCGGCCTGGTTTGCGCTCGTTTCCGAGACGAACCGCCGCCGGCTGCGTGCGCAGCAGTCGCTAGCGCTACGCACTCTTGTAAACGCCCCCCGCTTTGTGCGGAATAGGACGATCTCAAGGGATCTGCGCATGGAGAGCCTAGATAACTTTGTAAGACGCCTGAGTTCAAACCTGTTCACGCGGACCGATGGCTCGCAAGCCCGCCACCTGCGTGAGCTCGCGCCCTACCATCGGCGTCCTCCGGACAGGCATGGCCTACCGCGGGACCTCGTCTCCGTGGCAAACCCTACCGAACTACCCACTACTCCTGACCTGGTGCTGGCTGACGGGCGCTCCTAGGGATACCCATCCCTCGGACCTCGACCTCGCTAAGTATAGGCAACAACACACTGCAAGACAAGGGTGTAACTAGCAAGTTTATCACGACTCGTTAGCTACCCCTCCCCACCGGACTGACACCCCGGAACTACCAACAGACCCAATTGGGCATAACCCAGTGACCCGTCTGCTGTTGCAGGCGGCGTGGAAAATCACTGTGACAGGCCGTAGACCTGGAGAAGTTACCCCGAGACCCCTAGCTGTGGTCTACGAGAAGAACCTGATGAGCTAAAATGCAGTCATTTATTAGGCACGTTGGCAACTATGCTGTTTCTTAGAACTTTCTAAGAAATAAAATCATATTTTGTTCAATATAAGAGTAGCATCCGGACATAAATGCTGATTGTTTTGCTATCATCATCACATCCTTCATCATCATCATCATCATCCGGGCAATTTCCGCTCTTAGCCTCGTGATTAGGCCGTTGTACGTGGGTTTGTCATCTTCTTACTCTAACCATACCAGATCATTCCAGAAGCTCAGCAGCCTTCTTGGTCACTATATGTTTCCCATGCCACAATGCTTAGAGATATTACTAAATGAGTTATATCAATTTTCAGCTTTGTAGTGTATGCGTGTATTGAGTCGCAACACTCGGTTTTTCGCTAATGCATTCACTCACTCGTTCACCTATATATAAAGACGTACAGTCTCACGCAATACTGAATTGAGGAAACCGCCGGCGAGGATAGACGTGAGTGCAAGTCTACGTACATCTTCAAGGGGAAGATGCTACAAGCATGATTCACACATTTTAACACTTTTCACTTGCCGACATCTTTGGTCAAAACAAGTACAATTTTAACCGGTGTGGTTTATGCGAGAGAATCTGTATTTACATCTGTATGTAGATAAAATTTTGAACAATATTTCATAAAAAAAAAAACAAAAAAAACCGACTTCAAGGTTCGACTCGATTTCTCTTGGATGCCATCATTAGATATTAATGTCCTTATCATGGTACCACCGTTGGAACATCTCCTTTCCATTAAAAAATAATCATCAAAATCGGTTCATAAACGACGAAGTTATCCGCGAACACAAATAAATATATATATATAGTAAAAAAATAAAGTTAACGATACGAAAAGAATCCGTGGTGTAATAAAATAGGATATGTTCAAGCTAACATCTAAAGTCCTTAAACACAAAACGTTCAAACTGCTTTGTACCATAACGATTAACAATTTACAATTTGCCTCTGGGGTTGAAATTTCGCCGCTGCATGATGCAACGTTCAACCTCGCATTGTCCGACGACGTCTTACAACTTGCAGACTAACTGAACAATATGAATACGCTTCGAGGTAGCTATTGTCGTTAGACGTGCAGGCAAATTCCTTTTTTTTTTCTCATTCTGTGACACAATACTCAGTTTTTTTCGCAATAAAAACCTGAAATGGAACAGTTATCTCTCAATTCTTAACAATAGCAGTACTCTTTAATAAAAATTGCAAATGATTATTGACGGAAACCTGTTTTTTTGACATTTATGCGTGGTCTGTAAATTAAGAGTTCTTATTATGCTCTAGCTACTCAAAATATGAACCGTCTAAAGAATAGTAGATAGTGAAGGACAAACTTCGAACGCCTAATGCTTATTTGAATTTATTATTACGTAAAAAACTTTAAAATACCTCATTAAAATCTACTGTCTTGAGGTCTACTGATATTTGCAACAGATACAATATTGAACAATCTCCTCTTGTAATAACTACGTATCTTCTCATAGCCAGTATAGCCTTAGTCACCTATTACCTAATTCAGATAGTTGTGGTACTAAGTAGAACTAGAAAATGAGATAAGTTTTTTTGGTATGTTTTTATAAGATTTACATTTAAAAGGCAAAAGAGATGTTAACATATTCAGAACTTTGCACGACAAAACGTTATTTCTAGTTAAAAATAAACGTTTCCAGATGGAATCAGACCAATGTGCAGCTATTGTCGAACATCGAACTAAGCCTCTATTAAGCTTGGAAACTTGATGAGACAATTTCAAGTTTACCGTCCGTACAGTGCCTCTGTGCAATTTAATTGGGCATGCGGTTTCAATATATTTTCTAAGCCTTTTTATTTTTGTTCAAGGGAATAATATACTCGATTTAGTTGGGAAAATGTAAATAAGATTTTGCTCAAGACAAAATTGTGTTGTTTTTAGCATTGTTTTTTTTTCGAAAAAATTCTAATCGGGGATATTACATAACTCTAAACTAGTTCTACATATCTCAAAGTGGATTCAGTTTTGTTGATATACATGATACTAATGAAAATAACCTCTAATACAGGACAACACTAGCAGCAAAAACTCGATTATAGTGTGAAATGGTACCTATCTAGTCTAAAATGTGTATCCAGTTAAAATGGTATCGTAAAACCTTAACAATTCTACTTACACAACTGGCTTAAACCATCTTATTATTTCAATGTTAAAAAACAAGTGATTAATTTAAAATATATTTTTATAAACAAGCTTTTATTACTTGTTAATAAAAAAAGGACTTTAAGCTCTTTCATGTGATGGGTTTTGATTGGGTGGGTTGTTCAGAAATATGGACCGCCGTTTTGTTATGGCGGACATTTGAATTAATAATAATACCAATTATATATATATTTGCATTGTGAACCAAAGGTATATTTAAAATTTCAGCTCTATCAAAAATTGGGAAGTGGAGATCAAACTTAACTTGCAGAATTTGATTACAGACAAAAATCGGGACAGGTGAAACTAAATAAAAGCTTGTAACAAATGCTTATTAATTAGGACCAGGTTTAGTCAGACAGGCATTTTGGTATTTGTAAAGTAGAATTATGAAACTTGAAGGTGTGATAGGCTCAAGGTGATAATGACATTGAAAGGGCAAGGTACTCAGCTGTCTATCACTTACATCAAAGAAAAAAAAATAAACGAAGAATACGCAAGATAAAGTCTACCAACAAATATATATTCAAATTTGAATTTCAAATTTAATCGATTTAGATAGATTTAACTCAGATACGCGAGACAATTTATTTTTTTGGTAGTGTTCGATAAATTGCTTATTTACACTTTGTAAATTTGTTTTTGTTTCTACAATAATTGTTTTAATAAATAGCTCGGTATCTCTAGAAGATAATTGGATACGACGATACATATACAATAGACTGTAGCTATTCACGCTATTATTATAAAACGCGAAAGTTTTCTTTGTACTTCATTACGTTTAAACGGTTATACAAACTTTGATAAAATTTATTGTGAAGGTACGTAATACCCTATTAGCTATTTTGAGTCGAAATTGGAGTTTTGAGTACAGTAGTCTGTTCTGCGATTATTTGTAATTAATCTACAACATAAGCTGTTTGGACATATCAAATTAATATTATTAGTTTGAGTAGTAATGATTACATTTATCGGATTATTATCTAAACACTTGGCAATAAATCCATAATGCTACTCTTTTCAACGATTTCAAAATCAACTTTTCAATTTAACTGTATTAAATGAAACTGTTACGAAATATAAAACAAATAACTATAAAACAATTAGAAAATTTAAATAAATGATTATGTTTTCCTATAAAATTTATATCTCAAGACATATTTTAGACATTCGAAGTGACGACGCAGTTTAAGTTTTACTAATACATATATTAATTAATTTAGTACAAGTACAATTTAAGCAAAAATAAAACCCACTTCAAGGTTCGACTCGATTTCTCTTGGATGACATCATGAGACGTTAATGTTCTTATCATGGTACCACTATTAGGACATCTTCTTTCCATTAAAAAAAGAATCATCAAAATCGGTTCTTAAACGACGAAGTAATCCGCAAACATACATAAAAAAATAAAAAAAGTATATACGGCCGAATTGAAAAACCTCCTCCTTTTTTTAAGTCGATTAAAAATATTTTAGATATGATGACCGTATATAACTTCCGTATTATATAAATATTATTGAACTTCATAATATTATTTTAATGTCTTTAGAGATATCAAGCATCAAGATCTGTTATCAGAAGTGATAGTTAAGCAAATTCAGATGAAGTAATCTGTGCTGCAACAACATACAGAGGTTTGATAAATCAGGTATACTATAGTCTTCTTGTGATCATAGTTAGTGACATATTCTTGGAACATACGTATATAGAATATTTGTTATTTCTCCATATGACAGCCAAAACAATACGTGCTTGTTTTAATTTCAGATTCTCATTAAAATACGTTGTGTTAATTTTCTTTAAAAAGAAATTCCGATGAACGTATGTTTCTCTTGAAACATACGTCCATAAGAATTTTGTATTGTCTCCGTGACAGCCGAAATAACACTTATTTGTATTAATTCCAGATACATTTCAAGTAGAAAGAAATTAATTTTCTGTTTAACAAAGGGATTTCGCAAGTACAACAAATCACATATTCTGAACACCAAAATTTTCAGCTACAACACGTGAACTGGCATATGCTCTGGCTAAAAGTTCCAAAAATAATATAAAAAAAAACACGTGAATCAAATTTTTATCTAGAAAGTGATCACATCTTTTTGAAAACTTTGAATAAGGCAAATACCTTCATACGAATCGCTCAATTAAAAAGGACTGAATACTCAAAATTATCCGTTCAATTAAAAAGAACTATTGAGTATTCATCATCATCATCATCATCATCAGCCCGTCGCAGTCCACTGCTGGACGTTGAGTATTCAGTTCTTTTTAATTGAGCGATTTAGGTAACAAGTTTACACCTGTAAATAAACTGATTCAATGTTAACAAGTTTCAATAAAGTTAATATTACATTGATAAAAGATGACGCTTCTCGTTTTATTTTCAGTGGAAGCCCTAAAACTCATAAGTACATTTATGTTATTCAGCAAATATTTGCGATGTGCTTTTATTATCAGTTCCTATTCATAAAGCCGATGCCTGCCAAAATTATTCATTCAAAATATATAGTGAAGAAAATATGAACTTTAAGCCTTTATTTGCCCGCAATATTTTTTCCTGTATTGAAATCTGTATGTAGATTATTGATGTTGAGTCTTAAAGCTGCACAGCCTATTGTTCTCTTTAAAAAACACTGTTGCCATTTCACCAAAAGAATTTAACTGTAAGATAAAGTTTCAAAACTGTACCCCGACTACAAGTTATGAATCTTTTGGTTTCAAATTAATTCATTAGTTTAGGAATATACATACTGCCAAAGTTATTAACCTTTCTTATAGCTTCAGCGTAGTTAGATGAAAATATTGTATAGTCTAATCTACATATACAAGTCGTACCAACCGATGTAACACAGATTAGAATCAGACATCAGACATCTAACACACAACGTCATCTATTACCAAGATAAGCAGAGTTCGTGTTATGGGTACTAGACAACTGATATACATATATACTTTTTTTTTGTAAATACATGTATCTTATATGAAAACACCCACACTCCGAAACATTTGGTCCGACCTGGGAATCGAACCCAAGATCTCAAGCACAGCAATCGCATACGCTACCACTACGCCATCGAGGCAGTTAAAAGATTAATGATGTTGATGATGACTCCTAATACCAAAATATTTTTACTTACTTTTGGCTTTCGTCTAATGAATCAAATCAAGAGTTATGTATTGAAATATTCTTTTATTTTTTCATTGTTCTAGAATTTGCTTAGATTTTATGTTCTAAGTTCTTGGATAAATAAATTTCTTGGAAGAATTCCAAAGCATGAATAAAGGAAATGCACCCGGGAAGTATATTGTTGTCACTTACTAGTATTATCCGTGAAAGTTTTATTTCGAGTGATTCCTCTTGTCAAGAGTTTTGTAAAGCGAGTTTATTTTATTACTTGTTTCTGTACCAGATGTAGGTATATTCTATAGTAAGGCCATGATTAATATAAGTTTCTACAATAAAGTTATGTTTCACCGGTTACCGATGAGTTCCGGATAGCTAATCTGACAAATGGTTTAACAATATTTAAATGGAAGATACGTTAAATTATCTGTCAGATAGGCTATTTAAACTACTAACCTAACTAAACTAAACTTATCTGTTACCGCTGAAACCTATCAGTTCATTTGCCCGCTCTGTCTTAAAAATAATAACTAAAAAAACAAAGAACAGATATAAACATTCACATCTAGCACAAAATCTATTTACATATTTATACACACAGCAGTATTATAGTTTCTTTGTTCTAAATAACTTTTAACAATCTCTTTATAAAAGCATGTGCATTATGAACTAGAAAAGTAATGACATGCTCTTAAAATAGCAAAAATGTAATTTGTGTAACTCTCCTATTCTTAACAGAACTTTTCGATCTAAATGGGAGTCACATTTCCTCCTGCGATAAGGCGTAGGCTCCCTTCTTACTCTTGAACTGAATCACAATTTGGACAAGATAAAAATACCTTATGATTTTCTGTTATCAATAATAATGTTTTCTTATAACTATTGTTTACTTTTAACTGTAAGAGTTTTAATATGTCATAAGCTTCAAATTACTTTTTTTTTTATAGCAAAAGTAGTACATACATACGTGTCACAAAAAAGAACATTACAAATAAAATATTGCGTTAACAGCTTTTAAAATTAAAATATGACGTAACAGGTAAGAAGTTTAACGTTCGTAACGCACAGACGTACAATTTAATTGACAGCAAAATCTTCTGACACCAATACTTTTTTAAACGAAAGCACGTGTAACATTTTAGTGTTCTGAATACTTGCCAAACAGGTCAATAGCATGCCAACAAAACTAAATTCTGTGAATACATCGAATAAAATTCTTTGGATTTCGTTCTCATATTTTATTTCTTATCTTATATTTTTATGTGATATAATCTTATACTATCCTACTAATATTATAAATGAGTTAGTTTCTGCGGATATAGATGTTTGTTACTCTTTCAACCAAAAAATACTGAACGGATTTAGATGAAACTTTACAGTAATCTAGGTTATGCATCAGAATAACACGAAGGATACTATTTACCGCGATTACTGCCCGCAGTTCCACCTGGTGGCAGGTTACCAGGTAGAACCGCGGGCAAAAGCTAGTTTTCATATCATCATCATCATCACCAGCTTTTAACAATCCACTGTTGTATTTATGACTATATTAAGAGAATTTAAACTATATTTTTTGAGGAATAGTTTGACCAGCTGACAGTTATCTAACTTGGTTGCCTAAGACACATGTTTGTGACTCCTGACTTGGAGTTGAAATGCCTGATTACAATAATGCAATAAAATGACTAATGGTTTATGCTAATGAAGACACCAAACGCATGCAGAAGGTGCTTTGATTCATGATTGTTACAAAATCGACGTTGTGGATGCTGGCCTCCCCAAATGTACGTACGTACGTGCAGGTGTTTATTACATTGTAAATGTAGTGAGCATTGCAGGTCGGTTTTTGTTTAATTGATATAAAATTAGATAGAAATTAAGAAAAACATTATAAAAGCAATTGTACATAACATGTTGTATTCAGACTGTAACCTTTAAATTGTAAACAAACAAATACTTTTTAATTTTGTACCTTTTTATTTTCCTAAACAAATTTCTGTAACTTTCCCCTAATAAAACCTTATTTTCTTTAATTTTATGTTTATTAAACGAACGGGTAGAATTCCACGACAAGCATAATTAAATGTACTGAACCGATTTGAAGCTGGCTCGGAATATTTTTAACATTTTTCCTAACAACCATGTCATGTCTAACCCAAACCGTAGAGCCGAAAGAGATTATGTCGCTGTCATGTGAGTAACAGGGATTTTATGGAAAATGCTTTAAACAAAAATGAGAATAACGTACGAGAATTATGATATGTTAGTAAACCTATTAAAAATTTCCTTATGAATGGCATCATAAATTTGCTAGCTGGACACCGCGGTACTACGTGCGGTCTTTGTCGCACCGTTAGTCTAAAAAAGTAGCCTAAGTTATTCCTTATACCATCAGCTACCTAACAGCGAAAGTTCCGTCAAAATTGGTCAGACAGACCGACACTGCTCCTTCACGACAACGCGCGACCCCATACTGCGCAACAGACAGTCTCCAAGCTGCAAGAGCTGGGGATAGAAGCTCTCCCGCATCCGCCATACTCACCAGACCTTGCACCTACCGACTATTACTTTTCCAAAATTTAGACAACTTTTTAGTGGGTAAAAAATTCAATTTCCGAGAGGCAATACAAAATGCCTTTGAAGAGTTTGTTGCCTTCCGTCCAGCTGATTTTTACAAGAAGGGCATCAATAAATTGTCAATGCGTTGGCAAAGATGCGTCGATTGCATGGGTGATTACTTCGAATAACTGAAATAAAAAAAAATGAAAAAATAAGTTCTTTCACTTATTGACAAAACGGCCATTTCATAGGTAAAGACCTATTATTATGATTATATGTATATGAAGTACTAGGCTACTTTCTACGGCGATAACCGACATCACAGCGGACAAAAGCCAATTTCTTTTATTGCCAAGTCTGAAATGATAAGAAAGCACACGATCACACGATAAACACCTACAACTTCATAAAAACAATCGCAATGCTGTTCTTTGAGCAAGGAGTGCGGTTTTTATTCAAAGGTCGTATCCGTCCGAAAATACCGAATGTGATTACTTGTTCCACAGATTGGTAGTCCAAGGTAAAAAGTGTTTAGTAAACATGCTTCGTACAGCTCCATAGTACTCAAAATTGAAAAGCTACGAGTTGTGATAAGGTAGTTTTAAATGGCACACTATCCTGGACCACAAAAAAAAACATGAAAACTTTGAAGGAAGCTTTAAAATCCCACCAATCACCCAAAAAATGGCAGAAAGCTTCGTTGATACGGACATGTGAAAAGATGTACTGAAGACCATTTGGTGCAGATCGCACTAGTCTACCGGAAGATAAAAGAGGAAGAGGCCGCCCGTCAATGACCTGGTGGCTAAATATAGAAAGAAACCTCAAGAAAACCCAGTCGCCAGAACCGATAACTCGAGACAGAAGGACTTGGCGCAGACAAATAAGGAGACCCGACCCCGCATAACGAGATCAAGGAAGGAAGATGAAAAAACAGAGGCGTGATAAAGTAGTTTTTTGACCGTTTTATACAATGTTTTTACGAAGTGAAACATTCTACATGAGGATATACCCTAAACATAGTTTTATACTATAGTAAAATTTCGCTAAAATGCTTCTTCCACAAAAGATTTATGGGACCAATAAAGTTGCTGCTACAAGACTAACTAATCAATTAGACATACACATGTACATACAAATGTAACGTAAGAAACGAACTGTAAATAAACAATAACGAGAAGAGAACAAGGACGGAGAAAATGCGTAAGACGACTGCGGATATTATCAAAAATTGGATTAAGCATGATTCATGGATTCTATCGCGGGACCGTTTTGTATGTAAGTAAAGAAAACTGCCGGCTCTTGTTCTGGTAAGGAATATAAATTGAAGTTATGTTGTCACAGAGTAATTGTATAAAATATATAAAATTTTATTTTTCTTTCATTTGGCTATTAATGGAATCGGTAGACAAATAAGTAATTTAAAATACTTACAATACATGAACTCGAAAAATCGTTGTATGTTGTTATTCAATCAAGAGAATTAATGCTTTTTTATCTAACTTAGTCAATGACAGTTGAAAGTTTGAGTTTATTTTAAGTTATTTATTTATTCTTTGAATCCAATTAATAATACCTGTACCTACTTAGGATAACGTTAGTAAATATAATATGATACAATTAATTACTTATACGCAAAAATATAGCGTGAATAGCATAACTTGACACATTTCTAACATGGTTGTCTAATTGCCGATAATCATTGTACTTATACATTTTTAGATACAAAAAAGACATATAAGTAACACCGCACAGAACAAATAATCATGCTCATCACACACTTGTTTGTTCTCTGCCAGGGTCAGTAACCTGTAAAAATCAGACTAGTCATAGAACAATTGAAAACAATCCTTTTCAACAGAGATCAAAGATTAAACCTTTCAAAGTTTTGCGCATCCAACTTCATTACACATGAAAAGTTTTCCTTAAAGTTTTACAAGAACGGAATACTGTTCCAACAGTGCTCTATAGCAAAGTTAATAAAGCTTGATAAATGAGGCGCGAAACAATTCATCATTCCACTCACGGGAACACCAGTTGAGATAGTCAGCTCATATTTTCGTCATTTTTGAAATTACTTTCAATAACTACTCCTTACTTTCTTAGATATGAAATATGAGATCACCTCATCGAAGTCCGTTTGCTAAAAGTAAATTTCGTTTTCCAGTATGTCTTTGCTGTTAGTAATACTAAGGAAATTTATTACTCTGTGTCAAATATTATCTTATGATTATAGAAATCAGAAAATATTTCCACTTACATTTTTAACAAAATTCATGTGGTACTTTAAATATACAATTTTGGATAAAGAAAAAAGTCATAAAGATGAGGAGTAGATCATTATATTGTACAGTATCTCTTAGGCACGATGTTACCTTGTTGTGCAAAATGATTGTCGGGGTGGTTATTACAATATGAAACAAGCCAATGACGTGTATTTACTTACCTGTTTTATCACAGCACAATAAAATAACAATTACTAATTGTTACTGTAACGGCTCAGACAATGTATGAAGTGGTTTAAAAATAATATTCCATATTTATGGTCATTGGCGAGCAGAGTTAGTTTTTAGACAGTAAGAATCCCATAATCCCTTTACTAGAAGAGGAATGAATAGACCCACATGGATGACTATTGGACATCCAATTCCATTAACAACAAAAAAGGTATGACACATATTTGTAAATTTTACTAAATTTTTATGATTATTTTCGTATGTTTTTAAGGTTCCGTACTCAAAGGGTAAAACTAGACCATATTACTAAGACTTCGATTTCCGTCCGTCTGTCGCCAGCATAAACCGTGATAGTTAACCAGTTGAAATTTTTAGTGTTGATGAATGTCTGTTGCCGCTATAATACAAAAAAAAAACAGAATAAAATAAATATTCAAGGGGTTCCCATACAACAAACATTTTTTTTTGCTCGTTTCTGCTCGATATTCATAACGACAACAGAAACACGCTTACATTGTATAGATAATGGTACGGGACCCTTCCTGCGCGAGTCTGACTCGCACTTGGTCGATTTTTTTAAGTATGAGATGGCAAGCGGTTCACCTGATGATAAGTAACTTAACAGAGTAACAGAGTAAAAAACAAAAAATAGCAAAGATAATAAGTAGAGTTAAGAGTTTTTCACCTTTTATGTGGTTTCATTATACTTTTGTCTAACATTTTCCACAAATCTATACAAATAAATAAAAATTGGAGTGTCTGTTTGTAATATTAAAATAACCGCTTTTTACTTAATGCATATGTATGTATACACGGTACATATACCAAAACTGTAGTTGAAAAAAATTTTGTCTGTCTGTCTGTTTGTTCCGGGTAATCTCTGGAACGGCTGGACGGATTTTGACGGGACTTTCACTGGCAGGTAGCTGATGTAGTAGTAGTAAGTAGAGGGAGGACTTAGGGAGTAACTTAGGCTACTTTTTTTAGACTAACTTTGTCCTGCGGCGTTACTCGCGGTACAACAATAACCGCGGGTAACACCGCGGGGTTCAGCTAGTCTATATATAAAAAAAAAAAGGTGACTGACTGACTGACATACCCAGAGATCAAGGCACATCCCAAACCGTTGAACCTAGAATCCTAAAATTTTGCATGTAGTTTCTTCATATAATGTAAGTGACCAGTAAGAAAGGAATTTTTGAAATTCCACCCCTAAGGGGGCAAATCAAGGGATGAAAGTCTGCATGAGCGAAGCCGCGTGCAAAAGCTAGTTTTAAATAAAAACTTTCATTCATTTATTTTTAGATTTCAAACCAATTTAAAATATTTGCTCTTTTAAACTAAAATACTATACAGCAATTAAATTAAATAAGAAGATTACAAGACAAAGGATCTGTCCCAAGTTGCACTAAAACAATTGCTCGCCTATCGAAGACCCACTGCCATTTCCATAAGTAGATTAACACTGTATCCACCACTTACTAATCGTCCCAAGAAAAGGCTAAAGTGGATTGCGTAGCCTTTATTATAGTAAGTACTAGTCATTACCAGTTAGTATGTAATACTTTAGGTGCTCTATTGCCGAGAAGAAGAGTAAATCGATGTTAGTAAACGTGTAACGATGTTAAGGTAATATTTGTTTTTTGTTATGTTTGGTCCTGCCAATATGACTCTACTCTGCCTGGTGGAAAGCATAAGCAGAAAACAAGAGTGGTGGTCACCATACTGCGAATGCAGACAATGTAACAATACAGCATGGTGACCCACACCATAGTGGGCTAGTGACTAGTGCTCAGCAATCACGACAACATACAAAAAAAGTTAAATTACAACATACATGACAAGGCGTCAATTTGTAATAGACTTGTTAATTGATGATTTCGAAACATTTTTTTGTTTCAATTAGATTAAAACTCAAACAATAAGAATACTATTTAAATAAAAATAAATCAATCAGTTAAATTTAATAATATGTATTAAAGATAAATATGTTTATTTGTTTAATGTGACTGTAACATTAAATCTGAAATGAGCTTCCTGTCAAGGTTTTTGCGTGTGGCTACGAGTAATGAGTGTTTATGTTTTTAAAAGGGCAGTCCTCTAGCATCACACGTAATTGAAAATCAAATATATGGATTGCCATTAAGGCAGGCTGTGTATTGGTTTACTAACGATATGAAACTATACAAAATCGGATTCCCTTTAGTAATAATCAAACTGTAGAACTCAAATCTAAACCACTGTCTTGGTTATATTTAAAGACTTAAATTTTATGAAAAAAGAATTAATTGTGTACAATACACTGTAACATTAAAGAAATAAAATATCTTCAAGACATTCAAGCTTTACAGAAATGGATTTTGTAACCTCCATTTCCGAATGAAGATTTCTACGAACGCGTCAATACTTAAGACAGCTTCTCTTTTAAGACTTACATAATTTATTACAATATTATTTTACTTCTGAGCAATGAGTATGCTTTTAATAAAATAGGAAGGAAATGGCATTTTGAAAGGACGCATGGAATGGAGGCGTGCCATTGCCTCTATAAATTTTACATAATATTTACACAACGTACATTGCGAGAGGATTACTAACCTCAAAATTGATGTTCAAATAAAAAGGTACAAAATTCTGAAATGTCTCTTTGAAAACATAAATATTATATGATATCTTATTGCGTTCGTGTATTACCAGTGGAAAATAATACAAATATAAACTATGTAAAACACATTGTCATTCAAGACTTCTATATTATGTGTGTGTGGACTGATGTTCTTACGAGATGATTCAGTTTTATATGGCTATTATACAAAATACGACTACTTATTTCATGAAATGGTCGGACACATTATGAAGCGGTTAATTCTAAGATGTGGCCATGAAATATGTCGTATTTATTATATAGACGAAATACACCACAGCAGTAAACCAAGTTCATTGACCGAAATATAACAATAAAAATTAATGCCGTTGTTTAAATTGGACAGAATAATCCAGCTTAGATACATTCGCAAAACATTGATACAAAGATACTTATTCTGTCGAATTATTGAGTACGACAAAATGTGACCCAAAATAAGAACATTAAACATTAAGTAGGAACTGATGCAATAAATAGTACCTATAAAATAGGCCAAAATCAGAAGCTAGAAGAAAATACCTTGCTCTTTACTACCAAACAAAGTTTATAAGTTCTCTCTGTTTCTATAAAAAAAAACATATAAAACCTTTTATTCCCAGTCGTAAACTACACGAACGTATCTAGTTTTAGCATACAACACTTTTGCAATGTAAAACTTTTCACTAGCAACTCTTACACGGAACACGGAATATCTCAATATAAGTTTACACGCTACAAATACAACGCACGAAGCTTTTATTAAAACCGTGAACTGAATACTTGGAACTTTTCTAATTTAGCAAATATATTAAGGAATTTGAATTTTATTACCCTGAAATTAATGTATATTTTGAAATTAATGTATATTTTAGAGGCGGGATTTTATTATAATGAGAACAGAAATAAAACGAATATTTACTTAATTTGTATGTTCAATTTCGGGTGTAGAATATACAAATAGCTTGTTGCTAGTGAAAAGTTCAAGGTAGTAGAGCCACGCTGATTTCAGCACGAACGGGCCGGCTCGACCGGGGCGGTACTACCCTCGCACAGAAAATCAACGTAAAATGACAGCGATCATGCTGTCGTGTTTCGTTGGTGAGTGCAAGACCGGAGGCCCAATGATGCGGAAGCATCACTAGCCCGCCATGGTGTGGGTCACCATGCTGCATTGTTGCATTGTCTGCAGTCGCAGTATGGTGACCACCACTCTTGGATTCTACTCATGCTTTCCATCAGGCAGAATAGAGTCATTTTGGCAGGGTCAAACGTAAAAAAAATAAAAAAAAATAGTATATTTGTTTGCTACAACTGAATAACGGGGTATGAAATAGCATCTCACTAGACCGTCTCATCGTGTGGGTCACTATGCTACAGTGTCAGTATTCGCAATGAGGATATTGATAACCAGTCTTGCATTCTACTTGTGTTTTCCATAAGACATAGTATGCAGTAAACTCTTTGTGAACGACTACTCCGTTTTGATGATGAATCCTGTAGGAGAACAAAAGGTGAGTCTCTACAACATAATTGGTTATTGTACTTAATCAATTGTAATCTCATCGTTGTGCTTTCTTATACAAATAATAAATGCTATATGAAATTACCTTCACAATTTTTAAGTGATTGTCGATGTAAAGCATTACTTTCAAGAATAAATTACCTACATCGGTTTTTGGCAGGTTTATTAAAGGTATTAAACATCATTTTATGATACTCTGTAATATTTTAAGAAATGTTATCCAACATCCAAGTTGCTCAGCGCCTCTGACGCTGGGAAGCCTGCCTACATTCTAACAGATATTGAAATACAAAACAACTGTTGTAGTTGATACCATTATTAATTTTGCTACCTTAAAACATAGCTAGCTAGGTAAATTACTATAGATTTGTGAAGTGTGAAAGTGAGTACAATGGCACTACCTAAGGAATTTTCTTTAAAAGTACATCAATTAAAATGAAATACACAAAAATAAAATTAGCTTTTGAAGATATTTGATTATACCTCTTATGTGCTAAATTAGCGTGTTCATCAAAAAAATCACGTCACACATATCGAGAGCTTTTAATAATTCACTGATGAACATAAGCCTCTCTTTAGAAAAGAGGTTTTGGTCTACCATAACACGATGGTCAGATTCAAGTTTCTCTTTTTATTTGTAGTAATGTTATCCTGTGTAATTTATCCCCTTACTCACCTTTTACGGCACCAATGGAATGAATACAGATGGTGACACTGTGTAATCTAAATTATGTCACCACACATAAAAAAGGAGTCTAATTTAAAACGTTACAAATTAATGTAACTTACGTGGTATATAGGTACTTTCATTCATTCATTACGTTCATTCTCTTCCTTTATTTTGTTTTCTGCTATTTGCATTTGAAATTACACAAAGTCAACTTTATATACTCTATATTTTTTAATTGTTATCTTTTTTACTTTTTATATTATACGAGCATGGAGAAACGTCTAAAGAACTAATAAGACCTAAAAGTGAGGCCCTATTGTTCTTGGCAACCTCGTTTATAATGAAGGGTCACTTCTGTTTTTTCGTATATTGTAATCTAGATCTATACAATAGCAATACTGGCACTTTATTAAAAGCTGTTCTGAATACAAAGCTTAAAATAAGGCTTCACCGTCCTAATAATATAAATTAAATCTAGTTTTTTGGAATTCATAAACGGAGTGTTGATATCTATGAGATCGTGAGGATATTTTAAAATCTCTTTCGAGTGTTTTACTAACGAAGTATTTACAATAATACAGAAAATTTAAATTTCACTTTCGGTAAAACTGTTATGAAATATTTTAATATATTGGAGCTTGTTAGTATTTAATATGTGAGAATATTTGTTATTAATTACGTCATTAACGATGATAGTTAAAATGTAATTATAGAAAAACAACGAGTAATCATTCTCTATATAAAATCTTTTCTACATTATTATTATTTTCATTAAATTTTTTTGCAAGTTTCAGTAAGTTCTATGATTATGTTAAAACAATTGCATAGTAATAAAATAAATATTTAATATACATCACAATGTATTGAATTTTCTGGATGTTCAATCTTGGATATAGATAATATAATTTGTATACCAGGAAAATGGTTTTCGAATCGCAAGATTTTAATGGCAATAATATTTTTAATGACATGAAAACACGGTAACGACTTTTGACTTCTCGCTTGATATAATGACTCTGTGTTCATAGAAAGTACCTTATACGTTTTGATTTATTTATAAAGTCTAAAATTTAATCAATCACCTTATCGTTTGATTATATATTGACTTAAAAGCTTGATTTTTGTAGGCCTTGAGCTTTCTTGGGAAATTATATTATGATAGATAGATAGACAGAAAATAAAGCGCCTCTAAATTTTTTTTTACAATTATAAAATACTAGCTGAACCCCGCGGCGTTACTCTCGGTACAACAATAACCGCGGGTAACACCGCGGGGTTCAGCTAGTATTTTATAATCCTACAAAGTTAGTCTAAAAAAAAGTAGCCTAAGTTACTCCCTGGATCATCAGCTACCTGCCAGTTAAAGTCCCGTCAACATCGGTCCAGCCGTTCCAGAGATTACTCGGAACAAATAGAAAGACAGACAAAAATTTTTTAACCACAGTTTTGGTATATGTACCGTGTATACATACATATGCATTTAGTAAAACCGGTTATTTTAATATTATAAACAGACACTCCAATTTTTTTTATTTTTATAGATTTAAAACGAGTGCAGGGTATCACAACAATTTCACGTGCAGATATAAAGCTTCCGTATTAAATGATCTTCCCCCAGAAAAATTAAGTTCTGGTCGTCGAACTCGGTGTCGAGATGACATCAGTTCTATTGCCTAGTGCGGTGCTTTTGCCCTAACGCAGAAGTACCTACTCCATAGCTACATCCAATTAGAATCAAATAACCAAACTCCAACAACATTCAATCACAAATGACTAAAATTACTTGGACACTGATATTTTAGATTCCAAACTAAATTCAGCATGTAATAGGAAACTTTGTCAATATAGTGGAGCACTTTTCGGTATGTTTTACATCATAATTTTTCGGCCTGAAATATCGAGAAACGCGAATGATGTATGAATAATTTTGTAGACCAATCTACCTGGGGGTCTTTATACATCCTTTTGACGTACACCGAGTTATTGAGAAGGTGGCCGTAAAACCAAACAATGATTTTATATTTACTTACGAATATATTATATTAATATTCAGTATCAGTATATTGGATTATAAATTGTCGTAGGAGATCGATCTTAAGCACAAATGGGGCGGCCCGGTTGGTGCGATACAACTCTTAAGAGACTCAAACTAAAAATTTAAAAGTTTATTTTTTCTACAAATGTAGGCAACACAAAAGGCTATAAACCTGTAATGTTATGTTATAATCCCTTACAGAGTCGTTTTATTCTTAGCTGGTATATTCGATCCGCCATTAATAGCATTAAAAGGCAATCCTTAATGAGTCTTTAATTAATACCCTTAAGTATTTGAAATACTTAATGATCTTAATTAAAGATGGACGAACAAAAAGCCGGTACAAGACAGTATTAATTACAAACCAACCGCAAAGTTGCACCCATAATCCTTCGCAACGTCGCGGCGTCGAAGTATCGAAAGCACTATTAAGGTATCTTAAGGCGTCACGAAGAATTTCTTATAACCAAACTATAGTAATGAGACACCCATTTGTCTTCGTAAGGTTTCACTAAAATGGTCCCTTGTCGTAAGGGTTGCGGATGAGAACATCAATTTATATACTAAGACTTGATTTTCAAGCTAATACGTCCTATAGAGATATTTTTAGTAGGACCCCAAAGGATAATTTAAAGGACATTTTAAATGAGTATTTGGCTCATGTATTATGAGCGAGTAAATTTCCAGCATTTCCTCAATGGGAAATGAGCGCTTTAATTTTGTGAATTTTGATGGATTATGCGAATATTAGGCGTGTGGTTTCGGGACAGTGTTGATTGTACTTACGTATGTGTTACTCTTTTTGATTAAACAAAACTTAACGATCTTTATTTATCTTCGATTATCAAAATAAACGTTTGCACAAGATATATTTTAAGGGTCGTAATACGTATTTATGGTTTATTATTTATATTTATGGATTATGTACCGTGCCTTCAAATGTTTATTAAAAGGCTACAATTGAATAAATACGTCAGATTTTACCATAGCAGATTTTGGTCATAGTATAGAAATTTGATTAAAAATGAAAGAAGAAAAATACCAAATTTATTATTTACGTCAATTTTCACACACGTAAAACAATGACTTTAGCAGGTGAGCGATGGGGACATCGTATCGTTGGCCCTGTTCGTTATTCCGCGTATCCAATTACAATGAACCAAGCAGGGTTCAAAAATCCGTCAATATTTTTCAAATGTTACTGTATACCAACATCAGTAGTTATAACAATGACAAGAACGTTAAACTTCAGAAAACCGTTTAGGAACTTTATGGCCATTGTTAGCAATCTTAATTTTATTAGGTTTTTATATCTGAACAAGACATAAAGACTTTTTTACGATATTGAGAGCAATTTGTGATTTTCAACGTTCATAATCATCGTCATCATTTCCCTTTTTCAAGTCTATTTTTGAACGGTTCTATTTATAAACAAAGGATTTTGACTATATTTTATTAGAATAGTTAGGCACTTGAGAGGTTTGGCCTCAACTGGAAGCATTTTGAGGCCAAAAAGGAAAGAACGTAAACAATACTTCGAAACAACCTTCAAGGTAAGAGTGTTCTCCTTTCTTACGCGTTTGTGACTGTCTTTTCTTTTGCCCGCTCTGTTACTGAGCTTTTGAAAACGGATAGTTAAGCAAAGCTAGGGTCATTGTATTCAACAAATGGCTGTTTTCGTGTTGCGACATTTATTTTATTTTATTTTATTTGTCCACATACAATGAAATAAATACGTATGTTCTTCAATACGCCCTACGCTAATGAGTTCCTGCTTATCCCGCATCGCGATATGTTAAGTTCTCACGCTTAGTGCTAACGTG
Source organism: Spilosoma lubricipeda (assembly GCA_905220595.1). NCBI lineage: Eukaryota > Metazoa > Arthropoda > Insecta > Lepidoptera > Erebidae > Spilosoma > Spilosoma lubricipeda. The sequence continues at coordinate 6,246,983 of HG992285.1, read as the reverse complement.
ACCGTTAGGCAGCAACCTGCTAAACATAGTCACCTAAACTGCTCGAATAATCCTGACTTGGTTTTAAAGGGAATTGAAACGCGTACATTCACAGTCGCATAAAAGGGTGACAACGTTCCTAAAATTGAATCTTGCCTAACATATTTCTGATTCATATAAATCTGGTTAGGTTCATAAAATTCTTAGACAACCCACATACGAAATCAAATAAGAACGCAACATAAAACATAAATGCTGAAGAGTTTACTTCCCTCAATATATAAATTGATGCCCGTAAAGCCCTGCCATATAAATTTACCGACAAAACGGGCTGCCATGGACGAACTGAACGATTCCACTTGACGCGCAAATGCCAAATACCTACTACTTTTGTTTTATTTTTCACATTTTAACAATACACGTTCACACATTTACGTTTTTTCCTCCTTCAGAGAAAATACGTCGTGCAGAAATCGTAGACATGTCATGTAACATTATTCACAAATGGTAAGACAAGACAACACAAAAGCCTAAAAGTTACTTCCGTATTCGAAAGAGTTCTCGTCAATTCACTTAAGTAAAGAATGATGGGCTTTTTGTATAATCATCAAAATAAATATTTTAAACATGCATGATAATCCAGAACTAGTAGACATTACCCCATTTTATTGAGGTACTTTACAGATGACAAATCACCAAAAAAAAGATTGTAAAATTTTAAAAACTGTAAGTTAAGTAACTGCTTAAAAAATATTTGTTTTATTTTTCTAAATTAAATAAAATGGGAGAGAAATAGGAAACATTTAAAGTATAATGAACTTAATAGTCGAAATCCGACTATTGCACGTATTTCATTATTGATATTTTAGCATCTATTCATCATTTTCCTAGCCTTTATTATTCCCAAGATTTTGGGGTCGGCTACTAGTTCAACCGGTTTTATCTGAATATCAGTTTTTACATGAGGCGACTGGTATAGGACCTTTGCAACCCTGAGGGTGAACTGAATTCAAAGGTTGAACTAGTTGTAAGTATGTTTGAGGGCACTGACTTCTAAATAACGATTTCCATAGATGTTCATGACAACCGGGACCGACGGCTTAACGTGCTCTCCGAGGCACGAGCGGGAAATACCGCCATCTATCATACTCCGGGCTGCTATTAAGAATTTCTTGTAAGAAAAACCTAACAGCAGTCCGACCAGGGAATCGAACCCCAGACCTCTTGATCTGCAGTCGCTTACGCTAGCCACTAGACCAACGAGGCATCTATTGATATTTTAAAATTGATTTAAAAACTGTATAATGTTTAAATATAAGAACTGTAACAATTAGGTATATTATTACATTCTTAATATGAGTGTATTTAATTTATATTTAAAGATAATGTTTTCAGCAGTAGGTATCACAAATGCTATTAGTACTTAAGTTTGTACATTACATTCTAAATTATATCTATCGATTGGCTCGAGCCCTGTAATACCTAAACCACTGCTATCTACGAGCATTTAAAAAAAACACAAAACTTCTTTTATAAATCTTATAGTATTGATTTCACTTTAGATGTTTCTAAAAATAAATACCTTGAGCAAAGTTTTAAATCTCTTTGTAAAATACAGTTGATAGAACCAGATTGTATCGCTTGCAGTTTGTCTACCATGTCCCGTTACTTTTGTTGAACCAATACAGCGACTGCCTTCTTTACTAGTACACTTCCATATATACCTAAACCAAACGTCGAGAACTTGAGAACTTATTCAAAGCATATATCCAAACTACTGAGATATGTATTATGTAGGTATATCTACATGTTTGGATTTTGTTACAACAAGTTCTTATAAACAGTTGCAATACAGACCTTGTGAACTACACACGCGTTTTATTTATACGCCAACTATACAGACGATATTCAGCCTTATTTTCATTACAACACAAACGAATATTAAAAACTAAATAGTGTTTTTTTGTGTTTTGGCACTTACGACCTAACTACGGAACTAATCATGATAAAATTTTGTAAAAAAAGTTTCAAGCATGCAGAAAATGTGCTTTTCATGGTGAAAATTTTATGCTAGCTAACCATATACAGAAAATAGTGTCTACAAAAAAAAAACGATCAAGTCTTACAGTATACAAATGTTTTTTTTTTACAATTATTTTTGTAAATAAATCTTTTAAATATATTATGATAGGTATGTCTGATAATTAGTATTTTACATCTCAATAACTATCGGATGGTCAACTTATGCATCGCCTGCCCGCGCAAATACCGCGCTCTTCTCTTGACCCTGTTTGCACTTCTTCGCCTATTCACAGAAGTTATTATTGCCGCAGGTTCCAAGTAAGTGTGAGAGGAAATATATAATTCATCAACCAAGTACAAAATGTTAAACAAGAATTATACAAAAACAATAACAGGGTTGTGCTATAAATTATCTACCAGATTTTGCACAAATTCATTTAACACAATATTAAACATAGTTTTTAATATACACGCAGATTCCATTATTTTTAAGATGTTGTAATATTGTTTTTGTATACCGGTGCAGTTATATTCTTGATATTTTTCTTGTCTCGTGATTTTAACTTAATACTAGATTATCTTAGTTTACTGTCTAATATTTTCTGATCTTATTCATGCCATAGGCGCGGGATTTGGGAGGGTCGTTATCACAATTAATAACTATTGTTTACATTCTCGCAGCCATAAAGAAGCGCCTAACAAAACCTGATAATAAATTTAAAATATATATAGCTACTCTCACTGTAAACTTAAAAGTTGAAAATGAATAGATAAGAAATATCAAAAGAGAAAAGTCTACGTCAAATTGTATAAAGCACCGATGCATAGAAAAACTTTTCTCATCACACTTTGTCAATTTTTCTACAAGTATATATAACTAAATAGTTAGTAACAGTACACTTCGATGCAATATAAAATATTTGCATGCTGTAGTGAACGTTAAAAATGAGCTTCAAAGACAGTAATTGCCTAGTGATTGATAGTTAAATTCGAAACTTTGCAATGAGCTTTTAACAAATACTAGCTTTCGCCAGCGGCTTCGCTCGCATTTAATAAAAAGAATATGTGTACAAATTATCATGATGATCGGTTAAGTTGTTTTTGCGTGAAAGCGTAACAAACAAACTTACATTCACATTTATAGTAACAGATATGTAAAGAACACTGCTCGAATATACTACATACACTGGCCGCCTCGTTGGTATCGCGGTTGGCGTGCGCAACTGCTGATCACGAGGTTTCGGGTTCGATTCCCCAGTCGGACCAAATGTTTGTATGATCTACAAATATTTGTTTCGGAGTTTGGGTGTTTTCTATGTATAATATGTATGTATTTACAAAAAAACTTAATATAATCTTAAATCTTTAACAGAGACTTAAAAAGATATAGAGAAATAGAAAAACACTCATCCATATAGTATAGCATGTTATGAGGTAAATGGAAAAAATACTTATTTGTGATTATGACCCGTAATCGATTAGTAGTAAATTACTTTAGGCGTAACATTCGTTTTGCACGTTACACAAGAGAACATAAAAAGTATTTCGAACAAGTCTAATCTCATTACGAGAAAATATTACAGCTGAAAATAGTTACCTGATTGAGAATTTCTTATCACAATTTTAATATAGCCCTGGAGAGCAGTACGTTGCTTTTACAAATAAATTTATGGGATTTATACTGGTTACTTAATCACCGCGTACGTAACCATAAATAGGAGTTATGAACGTTTTTATTAACCCTTAAAATAAACTCTATTTGAAGTAGTCGGATAAGGAACTTTCCGTCGATCTTACGTCTTATATACCTTTTTATTGGAAGCAATATAAGAACGTTAAATAATAATGCTAGTTCGAATTGAGTCTGAGGAAGCAAAACCATAAAAATTTTAGTGCATAATAGCGGTACAATAAACTTTGTTTATGAAACCTGATTTTAATTTCAGACGTATATCATTTCTCGATATTTTATAGAACTCATCATCCTTATTTTGATTGTCTTACATTTTTAGAGCTCAATTCATTTCCTCGTAAAGAATTCATAAGGAATTCCACTTTCGTAAGTACAAGATTCTGTTGTCATGGTATATTTACTTACTAGCTGTTCTCTGCGGCTCCGCCCGCGTGTATTTTCATTATCGTGGTAAATAATAGCCTATGTGGTATTTTGATGGATAAGCTATATAGTTTTTGCATGAAAGAGTAACAATATATACTATATACTAATCTAAAATATATATAAGTAGTTTTATTATAATAATAATTATTCTATGTTACTAATCTACATTGAAATTCGTACATAAAGCGTAACACTCCTTTCTTCTTTTAACATATATATGTAATTTTTTTAGATATGAGCCTGTCAAAGTAATCTAAATAAAAAAAGTATCGCATAGAAATAATTAGCTCCAAGGTTTAAGTTTACTATGAAATTCTAACATACGTTTTGTTAATGATGATCAGTTAAGTATTATGGTATTCACCTTAAACTTTGAATAAAGCGACCAAAGCGTAAAGTCATAAGATTTCTTCATTATGTATTCGACAACCCTAAAATTATCTTATTAATTTTATACGTGCGCGATCAAGAACATAATTAATATTAGCTCAAAGTAATAAAGATAAACATTAGATAGGTTTACTTGATTACAGTATTAATTTTAACAATATAATCAGAATATTATTAATAATTGATATTACGTTAGATTGTTAATGTAACAATAATAAATGCAAGACATGCCTCTAATAAAGGTGCGCTGTCACTAACGCAGAGTGGAGAGGGGCGGACCGTAAAGTAGCCAATCAGAGTGCTCACAATTTCCACTCAACACCAGTAAAACACTGTAAATAAAGCGGAGCGGACTTTAGAAGAAAATACATAAACGCGCGGCTGATATGCTCCTGAGCGTAATAAAAAGGTGGGGTATGACGAGTAGATTAAAACTCTTACCGAATCTTCATCTCTTAGCAAAAAGAAAAAAGCAAAAGCGCTGTTCCTTCCTTTGCCGCTAACATGACGTATGATCTCTTCATGAGGTTTCATTTGTCTTTTGAAGATCTCGTCTGGTCAACTCCGCTACCCCGATCAAACTGCCACTTTTTACTGCACTTCTCCGCTCTACTTGCCCAACTTCACGTCAGTACAAACGCACCTTTACACTCGTTCGGAGAATTGATATTCGTTTACATATTTTTTTCTTTATTGAAGCTAATCAGTAATAAGTCGACTATAAAGAACAATTTTTTGTTGTGTTCAAAACTTTGTAAAATGAACATTTTATAAGGAATTATGCTAACTATAAAATAAGCAAGCTTATATGGTTAATTATGCACGCTGACTATGGAAATAAAACAAATTGAGATTATTCATATTTGGTCAAGATACATTATGGAGACCTTTGTACTTACAATATTTTTAAAGGTCATGGATGAACAAAACAAAAGATGAGATAAAGTAATTAATATATAATCTCTAGGAGTTCTTGTAGGTATGAATGAAATTGAAATTGTTTAGTGAATATCTTAGTTCTCTAGAGAGGTGCGGATCTAGGGGATTATTATCAACTTGAAACTCAATTTGTATTTGTGTCAGTGTTTCTACCCACACTGTATATTTGAAACGAAATGTCTCTAGATTTATGTTATAATAAAGACCACGTGAGTATCCAATACGACTTGTTAAATGTCAGAAGGGAGTGTGTCTTGTAGGTAGCCTTAAAAATAAACTCTGGGTCGGACTTAAGCCTAAAAATGAAGAATTGTTCCCTCAATAGTAAACAAAATTATGTTCTACCAATATGTTTTTAAAGTAGAATTATAACGAACACCAAGTTTCTGTTAAGTTATTAAAGTTGGCGATGCGTTCATAAAGATAAGTTAGAACACACATCGTAAACTCACTGAATTGTTCAAGTTACTGCCGCGAGATATTAAGACTAAGCTAAAATTAAGTGCAGTACACATTTTCGTTAAAATTGAACTTTGGCTTGTTTTGAGGAAGAAACCACTATAATTAACAAATGGAAGCATCAAAATTGCAAAGTTTTAGTAAATTTTTAATTGAATTTTAATAATCTCAGTTGAAAATTTTATGATATAAACTAACTTTTAAACTTTCGCGTTCCATGATATAATAATAATTACTTTTAAGGGAATCAACGCGATCACTTATTTAAAGACCTGACCTGGCCTTGGTCACAGACTGTCTAGTCAGCCTGTGATCACGTTAAAATAATAATTGTTATGATATTATGTAGTATACTCATACTACATTACAAGTGTAACTCAGTATTGTTATACATAGATGCAATAAAATCTCATTCATCATCATCATCTTCATCATCTCAGCTGCAAGACGTCTACTGCTGGATAAACCCCCTTTAGGATTCTCCGCAAGGTTCTGTGCTCCCCGCATCCAACGGATTCCCAAGACCTTGACCAGGTCGATCGAGCGTTGAATCTTACTGAAATTATTCATTTAAATATTAATATAGGTTTTCCTTCATGTTTTGTTTCTCCTTGCGGTGATATTGACTCAAAAGAGAGTATCCCATGATTAAGGGAGGTGATAATCCGTATTCTTAATATGTCAGCACACGAACGTAAGGACCTGAGGACCAAGTTAACGGACAAATGACAAGTTGGAAATTTGTATGTACTAATTAATACTCTAAAGTCTTATAATCTTATAATCATGTCTTATAATCAAGTCTTATAATCATGCTGACGGACCAAAAAAAAAGTTACTGACACATACCTACTATATACTGTACACATAGCCATGAACATAAAAAAAACGTGTGGCTCTCGGGGACTGCCGCGATAAAGCAATTATAATTATTTATTTATTTTTTAAATATGCAGTTTATGTAATATTGTGAATGAAAAATACTAAACTATTTTTCAAATGCTCCATCGCATTCGAAGTACACCGCTATCTATATAATTGGTGCCATACAAAAGTATTTTAGGAATTACCGGAACGTTAGAATTTATCAAGTAGCATAAGAACAACAACTTTAACATTTAGTAGTAGTGAATTATTGGTAATGATTTATGACGAGGTGCCTCGAGTTCAAATCTCAACTTGGCTTCGTCGTCTTTTTGTGAATGTTTCCTGGATGTTGTGGTAAAAGGTATTCATTAAATAACTAATACAAAATTACACAAAACAAAAAAGATACGAAAACTTCACAACAAACAAGACAGATAAAATACTTGTGTGATATGAACGCACAACAATCAATTCAGTACATATAGACTGAAATGTTTTTGAACAAATTAGCTCGCAGCCCACTTACAACATCTGAAAAAAATCGGGTTAAATTTTTAATGTAACAGTTTGCTTAATCCGAGATTCCATAACTCTACAAAAAACTCCAGTGGGTGAGGGTTAAATTTTTTCACAACATTGTTTTAATGGCATGCATCGTACAAAAGTATTTTTTAAATTGTTGAATGTGTCAATTTTGATTAAAATTTTGACAGTTTCGATATTTTTTTTTAATTTCATGAGATTTTAAAGTTAGTGGTTATATGATTTTTCGTTATGTATGGAGAGGCCTATGTTCAGCAATGGGTTAATAAAGGCTGTCGTTTATCATATGGTAATAATAATAATACATGCAAAATGCAAATGATAGCTTCAGGTTGTGACTAATAAGAGTATTCGATAGGACCCACATTTTTTTAAATATAAAGAAACCTCCGATACGGGCCAAGACATAAAAAAGATAGAAAAGGTACTAAATACTAAATGACAGTTAAAATAAACATTAGTTATAGCAGCAACACCCTTACATTTAAAAACAGCAAACATATTAGCCAAGAAAATTAACAATACATCAGACCGTTTATGGCTCATGACAATCAGTCAGTAAAAATAAATATCATATTTCGCTCTTAGAGACAATAAAAACCAAGACAGTGTGAGTAGTAAGATAGTATAACCGTGTTAGTCAACCCAAGAAGCTGATCAGACAGCTAATACTTAAGAGTAATAACCACATAAAAAACACTTTAAAAAAGATCCAACTACATAAAAACTTTTTTTTAAATTTATATCACCTGTTTCACCCATCCGGGTCATTATTATGAATCTATTGACACCTCATTCATTACATTAAAATAGGTTCAATAGTTTGAGCGCCACGCTAGACTTCCAAAACTATTTCGCCGTAGTCCGGTAAAAAGTATTCTAACAACAATATTATACTAAATTTGTATTAGATTTTCCCTCGAAACCGATAAGCAACAAAGTGACTAATCCTGTGTACATAAAGCAACCTATTACTAACTCGAACCCGTATTTAGCGACTGTGTAATTTTGCGATGTTAATAATCCGTTAACTAAGTTACATGTGAAGCGTTCAACTCGGCACAAAGGTATCACAACCCGCTTACATCGGAGTGAAATTATTCAGTTACTAAATACAATTACACTGAAATTATTTAAACACTAATGTAACGGTTTTGCTGATTGTACTTACTAAGTGTTTGTTATTAAGTTACAGTAAAATTTGACATATGTAATAAAATGCCAAGATGACACGCATTAATCCTACCTACGAATATATGTATAATGTACTAGGGTTTGTTCTTAGTTCCGCCCACGTCTAAGTTGGTAATCGCGGTAAAAAGTTGAATATGTGATTTCTCAAGAAGCAAAGTATCTCCGTGCAAAATTTTATTTAAATCAGAGTAGTGGTTAAGTAATGCCTGGATGACGACTATAGGATTGTCCCAGTCCTACTGCCGTTAGAATAGAAATGTGTGTATGTATTGAAAGAGTGTAGTTTAGTATTTAACAACTACTTACTCTACTCACATATGCCGTAACTCACTAAGTGTTAGATGAACAAAGTCAAAGTGGTGTTTGACCTAACTTTGCATAAATCTTTGAAGTAAATATTTACAGGTTGGTTTTAAGGCAATGTATTACGTTCTAGCTAGACACCTGTTAGTCTTAGACAGGGTGATGGACAACGTTACTAGAAACAAGATGGATATTTCTTGTATCAGAGCATTTCATTATTTTTACATGTACAAGGAGCCACTTTGGTTTAAATATTTTTATCTTAAACTTCTTTATTTTCTTTAATCTTAATGTTTTTCATGTCATGTTACCTTTTTATCTTTACATAGAGAAGATGTTAGTTTTGTCTGTTTAAATGAGTCGTTACATATCGGAGTAATTTCCAAGGAAGTTTTATTGTCATTGCAGTTCTAATTATCCATTATAATGAACTAAATATCTAAGACTTGCTCGACATACGTGTCATTATATCACGCTTTGAGCAGAAATCATCCTGTCACACGAGTAGTGGCACAACGTCAATAGTTGCACATATATTGATGATTAATAGTATCGGAGAAAGACGTACATGACATGTAATACCTACAAATACTTTAAGTCGTTTTAGTACTACACTTTACAGCAACCAGTACGATTTCACAATTAATTTAGTATCTAAAGTTTTTATACTTCCACATTTAAAAGAAACTTTTGTCCTGGAAATCATTGCGCATGATATAGGATGAAAGCATTGGAATCAATACCCTAGAGAATCCCCATTAAAAAGAAGTGCACTATATTCAGGAGAAGAGCAAGATAAATAAATATTACGGACATCTAACACGCAACGCAATCTAGACCTAAAATTAACAGAGCTTGTATTATGAGTACTAGACAGATGATGTAAATACATAAATTCTTGTTTTTATTTTTGTAAATACATATATTATGCGAAACAAATATTTGCAGATAGCACTATTATTTTATTTATTTTAGTCCGACCCGGAAATCGAAGCAGTCGCATACGCTACAAATGCGCCACCGAGGCAGTTACTTTAAAGCGAATACATCAAAAACCTCAAACTATTTTCGAAAGTGTTTGTAGTTCCACATTTAAAAGAAACTTTGGAAAACATTGTGCATAATATCGCATCAAATCACTTGAATCAGTATCCTAGACACTCCCCATAAAAAAAAGTGCACTCTATTCAAAAAAGGCAAGATATTTAAATAAATACAAAAGTATAATACGACCGGTATTGCTTCCTCAACTTTGCCAAGAATATATTTTATAGTTTGAACATTAAATGCGGCCACTGCTGTTTTGTATCACATTACTGGCGAGGTTTCGCTGGAGCTGAGATGAGGAACGGAGTTTCAATATCCAGTATTATGACGACGGAACTAAAACGATTAGAATCTCGATAGCTTTGGTGCTTATGAAGTCTTGTTCTATGATATCTAAAGCTATCTGCATTTAATATGCTGCTGTCGTTTACAATGGCATGCCACTTGGTGTAAGTATGATTGTAGAGTTTAAATTTCAATGAATACACCATTATTATACCTATCAATTAACAATATTTTTTAAATTTACAAAAAAAATATGATTAACTTACTATATTTTAATTAAAATTGCTCTTAAATTATCGTTTTAATGACAGATTTAAGTAACTGTTTAAAAATGTATGAAATTTTGTCACAAACTTCAAAAGTTTAGAGGAAAACCCCTTTTGCCTTATACTGACATTATTACATTAAGCAATAAACCTAATAAGGCTTCTTTTTTTTCTATCGTAGGTATTACAACAGCGCACATACAGCACACTTGAAACAATAGTTCATAAAAGAATATTATCTGGTATGCGTAGCAATTACAGGTACTCACAACATTCACCTATAGGAATAAAGATTTGGATGTGTATGTATATTTGCATAACAATTGCATAAAAAACTAAAGCTGAAGTAGATTCCACTATACTAGATAAATTGCAACTAGTTCATGGAGTTGCTTCCTTGCGTACCTTATAATATGTACATATATGACGGGGAGTCTCAGACACCCGTGATGGATCACTGCATTTCCAACTAGGCACTCAGCGAATTGGCAAACGAAGATTTCCACACGTAAGAAAAGTGTACTCGCTAAGATATTTCTTAAAACTCATTAACCGACTTCAAAAAAAGGAGGAGGTTTCTCAATTCGACCGGTTTTTTTTATGTGTGTTCGCGAAACTTCGTCGTTTATGAACCGATTTTGATGTTTCTTTTTTTAATAGAAAGGAGATGTCCCGACGTCCCGATGAGAAGGACATTTATATCTGATGATGGAATCTAAGAGAAATCGAGTCGAACCTTCAAGTCGGTTTTATTTTTGTTTAAATTGTACTTCCTACTATCCTACTAATATTATAAATGCGAAAGTTTGTAAGGATGGATGGATGTTTGGATGTTTGTTACTCTTTCACGCAAAAACTACTGAACGGATTTGGATGAAACTTTACAGTAATATAGCTTATACATCAGAATAACACATAGGCTACTATTTGCCGCGATAACCGACATATACGCGGGCGGAGCCGCGGGCAGCAACTAGTGTATTATATATAATTCCAGTCGCAGTTGCAATGTTGACGTCAACCGTTTTTAACATTCAAATCTTTCAGTTACAGGCACATCTATCATCCATTATGTTTTTATTATCAAGCTTAAGTCCATTAAATACACAATAACTATATTTTACCTTAGTCTTTGCAAATAATATGTATATTTAATATGTTAAATTTGTATTTAAAACTTACAAAGTGCCCAAACATATTTCAGCTGGATGACCATACACTTCCCCACCTCCCTCTCCCAATTCCCCAAAGGCTGGCAACGCACTTGTGACGCCTCTGATGTTGCCCATGAGTATGTGTGCTCGTTTGCCCCCTATTCGTAAAAAAACACAAAGCAGTCATGAAGACTGCCGACAGAAGTGAAAACTCAAAACTATAAACAAACAGTTGTTTAAGCTTACCCGAAATGAACCATTTTGCTCATTTAATAAAATTCGCGATAAAAATAAGTAAAAAAAATATGCTTATTGCGATGTTATAAAAATATAGGTTAATGCTATACAGTATATTACCACTCATATCATATCAGACAGTAGAGCTATCAGCCGTCACCATGCACAAGGGTCCTTTTTTGAATGCATTGTGCACTATACCCTCCGTGGTAGGAACACACGGAGGCCGTGTGTGGGACTCCCGACGTATTGGTCTACCTACTAAACCCCGCGTCGGCCTACCTCAGCAGTCTGCGGGAGCTCCAGGAACGCATCAGCGGGGTCTGGAAACGCCCATGGCTCATGGCTGAGGTACATCCCGGTAACTATAGTCACCCCCGCACCGCCGTCTTATGATCAGATCACGTGTCCTGACGCGACGTGTATAATTTTGCTAACGTGCACTAAGCAGCTAAATATTTTTTCACTTTAAAAAGAAGCTGTGATTATTTGCCGCATTTCAATCAAATTTGCTGAGCTATTTAGTAATTTTATTTGTTGTTTTCTAGGTAAAAGATATAATAATTTGTATAAAATGTAAATGTAAATTTAATAAAAGAAGAACGAAACATTTTAAAAAAATAATGAAATAGAAATGTCGCGTTTAAACAAAGCCTCAAGTTGTTCAAAAAAAATTGGACTTTAATGTTGAACATTTTTGTAACAAAGAGCTACAAAATTGAATATCAGATCAAGCATATCCTTAAAGAGAGACATCGTGTAATGGAAGCATAGACGTTTTACCTCACTTTGATATAGACACACGCGCATATGTATTTAATAAAAGCTTTCTAACATGTTCACTGAAGTGAAATAAAAGACACAGTAATAATTAGATTTTTTTATTTTACGCAAGTGACTTAAAATATAAAAGGACCGGGTTGAATAAGGTCTGAAGTTCTTTACAGACAAAGTTTATGAGAATATTCAACCGTTTCATGTCTCGGCAATACAAAGAGTAACAATAAACAATATAAATGTACACACAACAAAATAATGATCTATTAAAATATTATGGAAGAATTGTGTATTTTGTAAAACTTTAGCAATACTGTATAATATTTATAGGTCTTTATTATACAGTATATATATGTATTTCATTTTATCAAGTACTTAATAATGGTTCAATGAAACCTCACCTTCATAAAAGTCGGTTTTAAAAGCCGTAGCTTATTAAAATAATACTTTTCAATCTTAAGTACTTAATAAGTAGGTAAATATGATGGTTGTGTTTGATAATAATTTTAAAAGGGTTTCCATTTGTATGCTTTGCGTCTTTGCGCTTTCTAAGGTATTAAATTTGAATATAATATTAAGTTATTCAGATGTTTTAAATCAAAATATAAAAATATCCTTTTCTATTGCGGTTAGATAAAGAAACATTACGAAGTTAGGGTTGTAAAAATAAAACTATATCATAACTAAGTACATAAACATTCTCGTGGGTAGATTAAAGTGAAGAGGTTATTATATACATGTATGTATATAATGTATAGGACTTTGATTGATAACGCGCTAGCACCGTTTAAGCAAACATATTTTTTTATTTACACACCTATCCTTTCAGTAATAGGCTCGCCCTAATTACGTATACGAGACCAAATTATAGTTAACAAAATTGGGATTTTAATAAAATGTCCATTTCTGCATATCTTCTCTTAAAAAATTGAGTGTATGTATTTTCTATAATATCATGTGGCAACCATTCACGGTAACAAGTACAGTTTTAACAAAAATAAAACCGACTTCAAGGTACGACTCGATTTCTCTTGGATGCCATCATCAGATATTCATGTCCTTATCATGGTGCCGTTGGGACATCTCCTTTCCATTAAAAAAATAATCATCAAAATTGGTTCATAAACAACGAAGTTATCCGCGAACAAACATAAAAAAAATACGGTCGAATTGAGCAACCTCCTCCTTTTTTTGAAGTCGGTTAAAAAAGTGAACGGTCACGGGACGCCCTGCAGAAATCTCTTGAAGGATGGGAAACGTTCTTGGTAAACACAAATGAATGTAATTAATTTGTTTGCACGAAAGTAGCATAGTTGCATATTGCATACTTAAATTGAAAGACATTGGTCCTATGCATGTATTTTTTTATCAATTTTGAATTTTTTTTGTACATACTAAATAAATACTATCATAACATCTAATAAAATACTAGCTTTCATTACACTTTTACACATTACATTACGATAACTTTTAATGTGTATAACTGAGTACATTGACTCTGGATCTAATATGCAACACATGGTTTCGTAAGCCTGAGTAACTGAATATTCATTAAGTCTGTCACTAGTTCGAAGCAAATATTAAAGACTCATTATTATTATACATATCTATACTTATAAAATAGAAGACACTTGAGTTATGTTAATTTACACTAGTTGTGATGCAGAAACATCACTAGCCCGCCATGGTGTGGGTCGCCATGCTGCATTGTTGCAGCATTCGCAGTATGGTTATCACCACACTTGGATTCTGCTTATGCTTTCCATCAGGCAGAGTAGAGTCATTTTGGAAGGGCCAAACATAAAAAGAAAAAATAAGTTATTGCCCGCAGCTCCGCCCGGGTGTATGTCGGTTATCGTGGCAAATAGTAGCCTATTTGTTATTCTGATGTAAAAGCTATATTACTGTAAAGTTTCATCCTAATCCGTTTAGTAGTTTTTGCGTAAAAGAGTAACAAACAAACATCAATCCATCCATTGATCCATACTTACAAACTATCGCGTTTATAATATTAGTTATAGATGTTATTCAGACTTAGTTAACTTCTTTTGACAACGGCCTTTCTTATAATAAGCAATATTATCATTTTTCTAATAAACGACATCATGGTTAAACTAACAAGGCGGTTAATACCGAACAGTAAAGTTCTGTGCTCAAAAAGTTCTGCAATTTGCTGGAATAGTGTCGCTTTAAAATTTATAATAATGCTTAGTTTTAGATAAGATATCAGATTGTTCTAGAACGTACCGAAAAGATTTTCTTACAAATATATTTGCATTTCTCAACGTGATGTAAACGTTGCTTGATGCGATACAACAATATTCACTCTTCAAACTCTGTAATCAATCATGTTACTTAAAACATCTGAACTTCATCAGGAATTCCACTAGTTACGATCAAAAACTGGGACGACGACTTGCAAACAGTGGGGTGATCTATATGATCGAAAGCACCGCATTTGATTGAATAAACAAAAACACATGTGGCAATAAAAGCGAATAAACTACATAACAGCCCCGCTAGCCAAGTTGCAAGCGTTCTTCTTTCTGTGATCGTTAATGCCTAAATTCTCGTGTGTCATTGGCTACTGAAATATAGAATATAACTCGTTTCTACACAGAAAAAAAAGGTATAATTGCTTTACTGAATTGCGGAATGTTTTACAATTAGGTACTATTACTACATATTATAAAAAGGTACTCACGCCACAATCAGGTCACTGTATGCCACTCGCAGCCCTGCGTACAATCAGAAAGTACATATCAGTAATTGATTTTCGCACAAGTCAACCGTGCTTGCGTTTCCGTGAGGTCCTTTATCGGAGCTTTTATGTTGAAAAAACGATTTAAGTGATCAGGGACTCCACTTTGTTTTGACGGGAATAAATTGAATGTCTTTGTTTTTGCGATAAAAGAAAATTTCAGGCAGTTTGCATAATTATTTAACTTTGTTTCTCGATAAAGGCATTTTCCCTTCAGCTGAGCAGGTGAAGACTGGAATCGAAATACAAAAATAATAAGAATAGAGAGCTTGATATTCTTTCATCTATTTCGTTAAGTTTCTGAAAGTGATTTCACTAACGTTTCAAGCCTTTGTAAATTTTGTTCAATATTTCAAAATTTCATTCGAATTCACGTTTTGATTTTAATTTGCCCACTCAATACAAATGTACCAGTATAAAAGTAACAGAGTCGTTTACACGTGTTTTTAAAATATCACCAGATTATTTTAAAACTAAATTTTTTTACCTGAGGTTAAAACTTTCTTTTCTATTTAATTAAAAAAAATACTTTCATCCTAATACAAATAATATGTTTTTTTTAAACTTCTAATTATATGGCTTAGTTCTAGTTTTTAAGTTTTCTAGTTTTTTGTATCGCGGTAATAATTTTTTGTATTAATATATAGCCTATGGCACTCACAAATAAAATGACTTCTTATCGGTGAAAGAATCTTCAAAATCGGTTCAGTAGATTCAGAAGACCCGTTACAACATCACAACTTTACCTTTGATAATATTAGTAGTATACATAAGTAAATAAAACTAAAAGTGACCATCTTTTAAAAGGATTAGGTTGTTGTAGTATCTAACAAAATACATAACAAAATATCCCAGAAATTGATTATGAGAAGCTTAGTTACCTGTTGATGAATACAGTACAAACCGGTGATTACATCAATACTAATGTATCTTTCAAACATTCATTGTGACAATAATCACTTAGTATTAATCAGTTATTAAACCATGGAATTTGATACTACCGCATTAAAATTTCCCTTCAAGTCATTACGAAGACAAATAAAACCAGATTGAAATTTTGCACAATCATCTTTATTTCTGTAACAGAACAGTGAGAGATATCTACCATTAGACATTCCTGCCACATAAAAAATGAAAGATTAAGCCATAAAATTGTTCCAGCTGGAAGGAAGAATCTGGCCGCTTGTTTACGTAAATCTCTCGGGCGCGGCGCCTTAGATCCCACAACGAATTTATGTAATCAGGAATTGAAATATGAACAAATATAACAATTCGTTTTTTCTTTGGTATTCTGTAACATTTAACTTCTTATTTCAAATATATTTTCGATCTGATTAATTGTTCGAATTCTGGCATAAGTTTTATACGGATTAAATATTTGAAGAAATGCAAAATATGTAGTGAAAGTGGTAAATTTTGGAGTAAGACACGCCGTCAATGGAAGAGACGAGTTTTAAAGATAAGGAGAATTCTTTGAAGTACAGTAAATATAGCTGCGGATAAAAGTAGAAACTTTTCATCCGCAGCTATTCAAAACCTCGAAAAGTGTTGAGTCCAATCTACGGCCGCGGGTTATAAATTAAATAAGTTAACCCGCCAGAACACTTGTTTGACATCCGGAACTGAAATTTGCTAAACAGGTACTCTGAAGGCGGGAAACATTAATTAGGACAGTTGTTCGGTTGCTCTACTATCAATTAACACAAGTAGGGTAAGTGGTTGATTTCCAAGTCAATTAGAACTATTGGTCAAGGCGATTGTGGTCTAATCATTCATCGCATGCTTACAATTAGAACGTGTCAATAAGGAATATTTGTTTGGGGTCATGGGAACGTAGTTATGTTTGCAGACAGTTGATAAATGCAACGAACTTAGCCCTCATCTGATTAAATTAAGTTTTAAAAGTAGTCAAAAGAATTTAACATTAATGGTATAAAAATTTTGTATGTTTTTACTAACTTGGGTCTTGTATTTAAGAGACTATTCATCCATTACGTTAAGGATTTTATCTCTAATATTATTTTCTGCAAATTTTTCGCTAAGTTCGTAATATGACTCAGTCGAAACTAATCAGTAAGTCCAACCTTGAAAAATTATTTATCAATAGCTGGATTTATAAAGAACTTGGTCTCGAAGGCCAAGATTAGGTACACTGGTAATCTGATGAGATTACATTGAAGGATACTGTTTGAGTTATAAATAATTAGGGTAATCTTTTAAACTAGTATAGCTAAAACTCAGTTTCGAGGACAATATTAGCATTATGGAAATCGATCGTCGTTAAAATCGAAAATAGCGATAACACTTCAATAATATTTTGGATGTTATGCTTACATAAAGCATGATAACACTTTTGATGTGTGCCATTTAGTTACGGTCAGATGGAAATAGTTGATTTCAGTATCAGACGGAAATATTTGACTTCAGTATATTCTTACTTATGAAAATATTCTTACTATGAACAAGCCGTGTATTGTATTAAGGTTAAAAATACTTTAGGGCACAATCTTGAATATAATCCTTTAATCTTGGTTTTATCTTAAATATAACATATTTTTTCTGTCAGTTCCGTCATGAAATAGTTTTGACAGAACCTACAATATAGTAATTATTAGACAGTATTAGTAGTATTAGTAGTACAGTAGACGGCTCAACCGGGGCGGTACTACCCTCGCACAGAAAATCAACGTAAAATGACAGCGATCATGCTGTCGTGTTTCGTTGGTGAGTGCGAGACCGGAGGCCCAATGATGCGGAAGCATCACTAGCCCGCCATGGTGTGGGTCACCATGCTGCATTGTTGCATTGTCTGCATTCGCAGTATGGTGACCACCACTCTTGGATTCTACTCATGCTTTCTATCAGGCAGAGTAGAGTCATTTTGGCAGGGTCAAAAAAAAAAAAAAAAAACTGTACGCGCACTAACGCGCACTGCTCTGTGGTGTTATTTTCTTTACGGACATTCCCTTGGATACCACCATGGTAATTATGTCGGAATAAATCGACCAAAAATCGCAAATCGTCTTAGATACCAGTAGTCCTGGAATCAGATATACCCTAAGAAGGATATACCAGATTTCGACGGATCTCGGGCCATTTCTGGCATATCACCCTATCGTTTGTGAGACTCACAATTTTTCCAATCTTCTCTCTAAATATCAATGTGATAATTACCAGTTTAAGTACCAATAGAATAAAAAAGAGAACTTTTACACATTTTTACAAATTTAGGATTACAATCTGACCAGTCTTATAAAAGATAGACATACAATAAGTACAGATATAATATGAAATCACAGATGTTGAAACAAGATGGATCATTCAAACGTAACAACGACTCGTAAACATAAAATTTTTTAGGTATTAACGGTTATTACCTAATTTGTGTTTCTACAGTTGATTTGTCCATCCAAAGGTTGCCTGTAAGAAATTGCTTTTTAGCGATAAGGCCGCCATTTGTACATGGTTACTATATTGTTTAGTTTATAAATATAACTGTATCAATTGGTGTACAATAAAGTTTATTTTATTTATTTATTTTATTACCTATTTAAGGGGCGTTTTGTGAGGAATTCGCCAAAGAGCCTTGTTTGTGAGAAATACAATGTTTAATGACTTACTTGATATATAGCCAACAACCAACAAACATGGCGAATCTATAAGAGCTGGATAGGCGGAATTCTCAAAATAAAAGCTTGTCTGTAAACATTTATACAGTACCGTACCATCCTATTCTCATGAAATTTTGCATACATCTTGTAATATGGATAACATAGAGAATCGTCCGATAAAAATACTAATGGTAACATTTTGGAGAAAGGGTCATAACAAAGATATTATGAGTATTTTACTTTTACTTTCATTCAAAGTACTATCGTGGGAGAGCCACGCTTCGGCATGAATCGGCCGACTCGACCGGAGTGATGCCACGGCCGGTGTGAAATAGCGCTTGCACTGTTTCATCGAATGACTGAGGATACCGGAGGCAAATCCCCTAAGGTCGGCAACGCAATTGTGACGCCTCTGGTGTTGCGGGTGTCTATGAGCGGCGGTAATCGCTTATCATCAGGTGATACGTCTGCTCGTTTACCACCTATACCAAAAAAAAACTACGTATAAAATACGAATAAATAATTTATTTTGTTTCAGAGAAAGTTTTAGTCACAAAAATTAAAGAACTTCCCATAAATTGTAATATTCAGGAGTATTTAAATAGAACAAGATGCCAAAGAAGATCAACTTTAATCAGAGTAACAATTCTTTTTAGAAAATATTAACACCCCTGATTGAGTCCCTGATAAAGATGTCTTAAAACATAGAGGATCCTAGCCTACTGCATTAAATAATAAATTCCTTTGGGTAAGTTTATGATCGCTGTTCGGTTCTTTAGCGACTGATAAAACGTCTTAATATTTTGCAAACCCGAAGATAAAAAGGACGGACTTTCAGAGAAGCGAGTTTGTTTTACAAGGTTCTAGATAAATAACATGTCACGTCTTGCTTACCCTTGTGATAAGGGATGACTACAAGTCTCGATGGCGTGCGATGTTCTAAAATATGTATCTCTGAAGGTTTATATTTTAGACATCATCATTAGTACAAACCAATGCGAAGATCTGTAAATTAATTGCTATATTTTGATAACTATTCTCAATGAGTAGAAAAGTAGAAAACTTTCGGTAATAATTTGAGGTTTTTGTTGTATTCGCGTTAAAGTAATGCTTCAGTGGCGCAGTGGTAGCGTATGCGACTGCTATGCTTGAGGTCTTAGACTCGTTCCCGGGTCGGATCAATATGTTTATGTGATCTGTATATTTGTTTCAAAGTTCGGGTGTTTTCTATATATAATATGTATGTATTTACAAAAAAAAGATTATATATGTATTTATATCAATTGTCTATTACTCATAACACAAGCTCTATTTAATTTGGAACTAGATGACGTTGTTAGAATTTCAAAAATGTTTATACTTATTTATTTTCTGATCATAGAAATACGTATATTAATAAACATTTTCTATCTTACATAGGTAAGTGCATATTTTTTATTAAAACTATAACGCTTTAGGTACCCTAAAGAAGTGATTATAATGAATGACAAAATGATGTCATAGACATAAAAAAAACCGGCCAAATGCGAGATGTAGCATTATGTAACTAACAAAAAATCACGTTTTTTTGTATGTGAGCCCTCTTAAATATTTGTTTTAATTTAATTACTTATTTTTAAGGTAAATATATATCTAAATATTATGTGAATATTTCAAGCGTCTACCTATTGCCGCTATCAATATCGAGCAAAAAAATCACGTTCATTGTATGGTAAAACATAAAAATTTCGTGAGATTTGTATGTATAACTGTAATCATACTTTAAATAATGTACTAGTATATGCAGCTCATCAAATGATTTTGAACTAGCATTTTGACATCATTTTATTGGGCGTTATTTTTAATTGAAGGTTAAGAATTAGAAATTGTATATCCTCAGTCTCAATTGTGATTATACATTACAGAATTTTCCGTTTTGCACTACAAACCACGCCAGTATATCAAACTAAATATGGTCTTTTAATGTCCTTAATAAACGAATTCAAACCATTTACTGTGAAATATGTACAATAATTAATATATACATTTAAATAAGAGAGATATTGCATACTTATACATCTATGGTCGTATGAGTCGAGTAAGAGCTTTACTGCTAAATGCGTTATTATTGACCATATATAGTTTCTATTCTAACTAGGTATAATAACCATTTATCTAGCTTATCAAAGTTCGCAGTAAATAACAACAAGATCAATTCCTGGTACATAGATAATAAACAACACACGTTAATAACCGAAAACTTAGTACAATATGATGCTGTTTGTATAAGGACTTACAGCAAAGAAGCTTATGTAACTAAATTTAGTAATTCATGAGCACAGTTCCTTAGTATAACGTGAATGTTGTAGGCTTGTGTAGTCTTGATACGAATGTCTTATATCCATACTAAAATTATAATTTCGAAAGTAACTCCGTCTCTCTGTTACGCTATCACGGCTATACTGCTGCACCGATTGCCGTAAAATTTGACATGGAGGTAATTTAAATATTGAGGACGGACATCGGCTACTTTTACCCGCTATTACCCACACTTAAGTGGATGGTATCGTGGTCAAAAGCTAGATAATATTTTACTTACGTAAAAACAAACTTCGCACTGAAAGTCAAGCTACAAACAAGAACTTGAAATTACAATTATGTGATAAGAAATCTTTTTATTTAGTTTTGCTTGCTACCTACAAATATATAGCGGTCAAACGAACAGCGCTATTCGGCCCTTTAGTGCAAACAGGGGTCTCCCACGATGTCCTTCTTTCCCTGACCTATCGTAAAACCAGTTACTGAAGTAAGTTTTAATATCGGATTGTTGTCAGTGAAAAGAATAAATCTGAAATAATGAAATTGGATATTTTTACTCAGATACGAATCCAAAGTTTCACAATATCACTGGATTCTTATAAAACATCAGAAAGCACCTAATAAAACAGCCCAATAATTTGTTAACGCAGTAAATATCATATAAATATAATAAACGTGAATATTATCATGTTAAAGACGTCCAAAATCGTCTATGATAAGCTATACATTTCAATAGAAAATTTCTCAAACCGAGGTCTCCATTTACAGCCGCTGAACAAACACAGGCGAGCGCCGCGAAAATACAACTTAGTGAACTTAAACCACACAAGAGGCAACAACTTCAAACTTAGAAGGTTTCACACCCACTCACTCACTCGAACAACTTAGAAACAATGTTAATCCTTAAATTGTTAAAGCCGTCTTATAATTAGTCGTTTAATTTCCTAAAGTAATATCCAATATCGCTGCGGATACTGCAATTAAACCCGACTTAACCTCGGTAAATGAAAGTTAAACAAGTCAGTTGACATTAATCCTACTTTAATTAGGCTTTATATGAATATTAAGGTACCTCAGAGTTTGTTAGGCTTTAATAATATTTACTTAGTTAAATGAGAAAAGTATTTTATGTTCTAATTTTGAGGCTAGGTAGTTTGTTTTTCTAGTATTAACATGCGTGTGTGTATATTTACTATTAATCGTTTTCGGCCCTCAAATACTCTACACAAAACTTTTAAGTATTCACAAGTATGAGTATATATTTACTATTAATCTTTTTCGTTACATATTATAATACTGTACTCATAACTTTTACTCTGGAATGAAATATTCACCAGTAAAATCCTACTATTAATATTATAAATGCGAAAGTTTGTAAGGATGGATGGATGTTTGTTACTCTTTCACGCAAAAACTACTGAACGGATTTGGATGAAACTTTACAGTAATATAGCTTATACATCAGAATAACACATAGGCTACTATTTGCCGCGATAACCGTCATATACGCAGGCGGAGCCGCGGGCAACAACTAGTTTTAAATAAAAATATGTTTACAGAAGATTTGGCATTCCCATTATTGACTCGTTGATGGTGCTTTTTGATTAACAGTGACATTTATTTCTTTATATGATTAATTACATTCGTCGGCGTTATCAGTCGTTCTTGTTTTTTCTGTTAATATAACTTTCCTTTCTTGTGCCTTAACTAAAATACTAAAAAAAATACCGAATTGGTCGAGCAGTAGTCGACTTTTGCGCTTAGCATTAGCGCTTAACATTGGCGAATCATTTTTATTAAAATAGATGTAACTAATTTTCAAGACCTAGAATTCCAACTTTGAATATAATACTTTTAATGTCATAAACTGCGTGCGAATGAGACTATGAATGTTTTATGTTTGATTATTCAATAATTACTAGAAGATTACTTTATACCTATAAGTACTTCAGCGTCTTAGGCTTTATACTCAGACATGAGCGACGCGGTGCTCTAAATTCACTTTTTGCTAAATGGAATTTCAGACCCCATTTATGTAGTGAAAGGGGTCAATTAAAATTCAGTTCAATAGAATGGATGGAAGGATGTGTTACTTTTTCAACAGAAGTGTTTAAGAGTCGAATTTTATTAATGAACACGCTTTTATTTTTGGCAGTTTTTTTATGTAATATAAGCAAATGAGCAGACGTATCACCTGATGGTAAGCAATTACCGCCGCCCATAAACACCCGCAACACCAGAGGCGTCCCAAGTGCGTTGCCGACCTTTGGGGGATGGGGTGGGGGAGGGTTGTGGTATGGGCATCCGGTATCCTCACTTACTCGGTGAAACACAGTGCAAGCGCTATTTCACACCGGTTTTCTGTAAGGCCGTGGTATCACTCCGGTCGAGCCAGTCCATTCATGCCGAAGCGTGGCTCTCCCACGTGGTTTTGTTCGAGAGCGAATTTATACCACTTTTACACGGTGACTTCTAAGGCCAGAATGTCTTGTCCTGTAGAGGCATGGAGAATGTGAGACCAACTGGAAGAGGGAAGAGCTACTCAGAACAGATTCCATGATAAAGTCGATACAGGAATGCACAAAGACGCGATATCTTTATTTATGTTCAAGCTATCAAAATGACTCTACTCTGCCTGATAGCAAGCATAAGCAAAATCCAAGTGGTCACCATACTCATTGCGAATGCAGACAATGCAACCACTATGGCGGACTAGTGATGCTCCATTGGGCCTCCGGTCTCGCACTCATCAACAAAACACGACAGCACGATCGCTGTCATTTAACGTTTTTCTTCTGTGTGAGGGTAGTACCGCCCGGTCGAGTCGGTCGATTTTGATCTTAACTCAAACATTGGATTTAAGAACATTTCTGTTAAACTAAGGCGTAAGTGAAGATTATTTGCCAACATAATAATTATTATTTGAGTTTCTACTTATTGATTGACTAATTGATTGTACTGATTTAGATTGTTAAAAACGTTATAATTAAAGTGATGACAAATGCCACGTGATGATCAGGTACTGATTTCTTCTTAGTCTTGTGTGAACAGTTTATAAGGTACTTTAATAAGCTGACGATCTGTTGATTCGTCGATGTCGATTTCAGAAGCTTTGGACACATATTATTTATGTATGTACTAGGTCAAAACATAATGTATTTTAGATTTTAAGATATTATTGTACGATACATTGTTTGTGTTCCTTAATATAAATAAATAAAAAAAATATACAAAAAAGCAGGCTGTTAAAATATCTCTTTTCAGAATTTGGATTCTGAAGCTATTTCAGGTCATTTAAATAAATCACAATAATACCAAAGTCTTTTCAAATTATTTAACGCAAGGATCCAAATTCAATTGTAGCAAAATTATTAACAAAATTGCATAACAATAATAATTGAAATTGAATAATGAATTATAACATGATAAAGAATTAATTATCACAGTGTAAATAACATAACGTAGCTACATTTGGTCCGCCACTTTGTAGTCGAGAGGGATACGAATTCAATAAATTTTATAAGCAAATATTTCGGTATAAATTCATTAGAATTGCTCGACCGATAAAGGCATGCAATACATATTTATAATCTAAAACATAATATTCATAAAGTGCACACATAAATATACACAGATTTATTTAATAACTTATTTCTCTTGCGGAGTCAGACTGAATACTAATATTTACTAGAAGCATCGTTATACGAGTTATCAACATTACACAAAACGTCTGGGTTATATTTACAATAATAAAGCTAACATATTTCAATCAAAATATATTCAAGGCACATGCAGTGTTTACATTCCGTACGTCAGATTATAAATGATAGTTATTTTTTAAGTTAACCTTTTACTGATATTTTTACACGTCGGACTTTACTACTAGAAGGCGCTAGCATTTACTTCCTATGCAAAGACTGGGACTGGGGAGAAATGCCAATACAAACCACATTGGTTTTTTTAAGGTCTGTGAATATTATTTAGTAAAAATAAATCACCTTTATAACTTGGTTTACTTTTAATTGAATAAATAAATATATACCAAATATATATACCTATATAAATATACCATGTCTGTCAAATCACATTTTCCCTGCGGAAAGACAAAAAGAAATGTTTTTATAAGTTAACTTCACTTCAGTGAGTGATCTATGAATTCACTGAAATTTACACTTAATTCATTATATTATTGATACTTCAACAAAATATGGTGTACTTTAAGCATTTTTAGTAAGCTATCCTCTCCACACTTTTAATTTTTATCTACCTACCACTTATACTGGTTTATTCGTTATTTCATACAAAGAAAAGCCGCATATTAGGATGGTGGCCCAATTCATCAAGAAGATACGCAAATCGTAATTACATTTCATCATCTTAATGATGAAAATATGTAGTTTTAACTAGAAGTAAGCAGTATTATTAGATTTATATGAACTTAACCTATCGTCTTACATATACTGTGATCAGACCTAATTCAATCAGAATCCATAGAAAGTGCTGCATTCAGATTACGGAAAGGTTATATTAGTATACTCGTAGTTGTGAGTTTGTCATGCGAACACGGCGTGTGCCTTAATAAATTGCCAACTAAATCGTTCGGGATATTATTTGTATTCAAGTGCTGTTTTCGAAAAAATAGGACAATGTTTTACGCTTGACTTTATTGTACACTTTTAAGGAAGTATAAATAATTGATTCGTCTAACTTTCGCATATTGTTGTTGGTAGATCACTTACAATCGTAGAAATTTATTATGATATACCTAAAATCATCTTAGACTTGGCAGTCGCTATTGGCTATTATTGACTTATGAAAGTTTGTCCAGATACACGTACCGTTTCAATTTAATAAAAGAAACCTTTACTAAAAGGTAATCACACTGAAAATATTAATAAATTCAACAACAACTTTGTGTCTTCTCTATTTAAATTTTCTTATTTAAAACAAATTACCAAACGTCTCTATCATTACCGTACGTTCTCATACAATAAAAAACAACTTAGAAAGCGCAATGACCTACACCTACGTCTTGGCAAAGTGCCTGCGTGTACAATGCGGGATTCCCTTATCGCTTGTGAGGTGGATAAGTCAATGTTCTAGTAGGTATACACACTATTCTTGTAGTTCATAGAACAGCTTTATTACCCGACTACGGCAAAGCCAAAGGAGGGTTATGATTTTAACAGGCTATGTATGTATGTATGTATGTATGTATGTATGTATGTATGTATGTATGTATGTATGTATGTATGTATGTATGTTCATTTGTTCCCTCATAGCTCCTTAACCACTCATTAGAACTGGACAATTGAGGTGTCGTTAGAAGCGTCATGATTGTCTTCTGGTTATAGGCTATATGAAATGTCACTGAATCTAATGTGGCGCCCTCTAGCCAACATAAAGTACTGCATTAAAAAATAAATTTTAAATAATTATGTCGTGTTTGGTATCATTGGGAAGGGCGTTACTTGCACATTTCAAAAATATATATATTATTAGCATTTGCTCGTGACTTTGTCCGTATTTATTCGATAAGTGTGGAATTTCTATGGTATGCTCGTATGTTCCCTCCTTTCTAAACTACTAGTCAGAATAAGACAAATGAGATATCGTTAGAAGCGTCTTGATTGTCTGCTGGTTATAGGTTATACGACGTGTCATTTAATCGAATGTGGCGCCCTCTAGCCGACGTAAAGTACTGTTTCAAAAAATTAATTTGAGAGAAATATGCCGTGTTTAGTATCATACGAAAGGGCGTTACTTGTACCTTTCAAAAATATATATATTATAAGCATTTTCTCGTGACTTTGTCTGTATTTATTCGATAATTGTAAAATTTTTATAGTACCTATATAAAATATACTATGCAAAGAAGTTAATATCATAGAGGCACCAAAACATTTTAAATAAAAAAAAAAAAGGAAAAACTAAAACCCAACTACGACAAAAAACGACGTTGAAAAAGCATGAAACAAGTTTCAAAAGCCGTAGTCACGCGTTGTTAAAGTGTTATGAACTATGGTACATTATACTACATGGACGACGGTTTTTGAAACTTAGTAATGAACCATAGTCCATGACACTTTAACAACGCGTGACTACGGCTTTTGAAACTTGTTTCATGCTTTTTCAACGTCGTTTTTTGTCGTAGTTGGGTTTTAGTTTTTCCTTTTTTTTTTTATTATGAACTAGCTGACCCACGCAACTTTGTTTACGTCTCCTATTGCCCGTAGCGTGATAATTTTCCCCCGCTTTTGTAACATTCTGCATTGGTGCTTCGCTCCTATTAGTCTTAGCGTAATGATATATAGCCTATAGCCTTCCTCTATAAATGGGCTATCTAATGCTGAAAGAATTTTTCAAATCGGACCAGTAGTTCTTGACATTAGCGCGTTCAAGCAAACAAACTCTTTATATATTAGTATAGATATAGAAATGGTAATGGTATGTGTATGAAGGTACACGTATATGTCGACAATATATAACTATTGCAATTTTGCAATTGTTATATCTTGTCGACATATACGTGTCGTACATACCTTAACATCACATCTTAAGTGCCATATATTGTTTTCCAACTAGATGCCCCTAGAAAATATATTCTAGGAAAATATACGAACACAAAATTAAACCGTCATGGACACCATAATGTACCTATTATAAGTGTTGGTATGCAATACACCGGGTGTTTGCTCTCACAAATCATATTCCAGTCAGCAGCGTTTGATATTCTATCCATCACTGGTTCTCACGGACTGTATGGTGCATTAATTTACTGGATTTACTGAAACAATGCATAGGATACGGTACCGTGTGGTTATATTTTCTAAATATTTATAATCTTGACCTGGGCTAGAATGATGTTCTCCTAGCCGAGGGCCACGGCCACTGGCTCAACGGAGACCAGCAAACTATGCAGGAGATAATATAGAAAAAAAGATTTTAGAAGCCCTGACGGATTTGTATTGTGTTAGGATTAACACTGTCGTTTGTATGATATGCACAGTATTCACACGGGTTATGGATAATAACTAATCTCTTCGCAAACAACAACATCAATGACATACTTATATATCCTCGTTATAATCCCAGGCAACTCTCGCACTACTACACTACATATTACGCATACATGAAACGGACACAAAAACACCGAGACCCAGAACAAAAATTTGTGGCTCAGACAAAGTATTGTCCCATCCTGGATCGAAACATCAATACTCAGCTCAGAAGGAAGCGGCGAGATGGTTGAGCCATTACGCTATCCTTGCAGTCGGTCCGTCTACCTACTTATTTCAATTTCCAGCAAATACATCGCAAAAGACAAAAAGACAGTCTTAAGCGATGTAAACGCTTTTAGCCAGGAGACCGATCAGACTAACAACAATATCTTCAACCGCCTTCTTTGAAATTACGCTGGATTTTATTAATACTAGCTAAACGCCGTGGTGTTACCCGCAGTTATAGTTGTCAGTGAAAGTCCCGTCAAAATCGATCCAGCCGTTCCAGATATCACCCGAAACAAACAGACAGACAGACAAAAATTGAAAGAAATGTTATTTTGGTACATGTATAGTGACATACATATGCATTTATTAAAATGCAGTTATTTTAATATTACAAACAGACACTCCTATTTTATTTATTTGTATAGAGTATAGATATAGATTGAATGTACTCTATCATTCTGTAATCAAGCCCGTATTTGCCCTGACAAAAGCTTTTAATTAATCTAAAAAGATCCACGGAACTCATTACATGTAATCTGATATTACCTTATTCTACCTTAATGAGAAGGCAGTTTTTGTTTTCGACGTCGATGTTATTTTCGCATAGATTTTTAAACCTTTATTTCAACAAAATGAGGTTTAGATTTCTTCAATGAATACTTTTACATTTTCAATTATGTATATTCAAATTACACATTAAATACCTGTATTAGTATGTAGGAACATTCAAGATTAGTGTAATTTTTCTTCTTCTTATTTTTCTTTGCTGAAATGTTAACCAGCCGGATATCTCGGATCAGTTATTTCTGCCAATGTCAAGTGCTTATAGTCTTCAAGTCATTTAGCCTTCGTCGTGATGAAATTAATGATATACATATAAAAAATGTGGATGAGATGAAATGGGGACCGTCTTCCGAAAAAACAAAACACCTAGTGTAATTATATATTTACGTAACTATTTTCGTCTTCATCGTCACTTGCCAATCATCATCATCATCTATTATTATATATCATCAGGCTTCTAATCAGAAAGGAGGTTTTAGGCCTACCATGCCACGCTGGCCAGACTGTTTGTTTGTTTGAACGCGCTAATCTCAGGGACTACTGGTCTGATTTGAAAAAATATTTTAGTGTTAGATAGTCTATTTATCGAGGAAGGCTATAGGCTATATATCATCACGCTAAGACTTACAGGAGCGGAGCAGCAGTAAAGAATGTTACAAAAACAGGGGAAAATTATGTATGATATTGTGTGATGAAATTTGTTTGCGTCTCCTATTGGAGACGCAAACAAATTTACGTGGGTCAGCTAGTACGATAATACGCAATAAAATTTAGTTTCATTACAGTACCTACAAATATAAAACTATATCGTATAATTACGAGTTCTGTATATTGTACACAGTTCTGTATATATATTGTTTTGTATTAATATTCCAGTCACATGCGAATATTAGACACATACATAAACACTTAAATTAAGCAAAGTATTTGGCACATGTAGTGCGCTGTCATTACATGTGGATTCGAGAGGCCTTTCATAATGCCTACATTCCTATTTGGCAAAAAGTATGTAACAGAGCTACAGGATTGTATATAATACATAATAAACAATTTGTATAATACAACTTTTATTCATTTTTTTCTGCTATGCCTAATTTGAATTAAAAATCTTTATTAATGCCATATGTACTAATATTATAGACGCGAAAGTTTGTAAGTATGGATGGATGGATGGATGTTTGTTACTCTTGCACGCCAAAACTACTGCACGGATTTGGATGAATCTTTAAAGTAATATAGCTTATACATCAGAATAACACATAGGCTATTTGCCACGATAACCGACATATACGTGGACGAAGCCGCGGGCAACAACTAGTTCTTAATAGTTGCGTGTATCTTAGTGTAGACCGAAAGATTCACAAAACACATAAAACACACACACAAATTCTAACTGCTTGCATTTGTATAACGGAATTTTTAAATTCAATTAACAATCCTCGATCTTAATTATCAACAACCTTTAACAGTCAATTTCTGGACTCTCTTTAAAAATGAGACAATCCTACGTTGGTGGAATTTTCTTTAAAATACACACAAATTCTTTACATTCAAAACGATAAAAGTTTCAAAATTCATCTCAAATAAAAATATATATCACATTATGATCGTTTTCTACAATGCAGAGATTGATGTCTACAAGAAAGTCTTTTTACATTTCCTTTTATACGTATTCACTTCGTATAGTCAACGTTAGCAATAAAGTTTATTTCCATTCCATTCTATTAGTAATAGCTTGAGGCACCATTCACCATCAGGGCGGCCATATATCAGTTTCACTAGAACATCAGGCATAGTGCTCGTAAACTTTGATATTCCACATACTGTTTAGAGTACATACATCCCTATATGACTTGACAGATTGAAAAGGCTATACGCATATAGATAGTAGCAAAGCGTCAGCTCAACCCATCAGTATGCTACATACTGTTTATTCAATAAGGGCTTATCTCTTAAAACTACGTGTATTCTGATGAGTGCCAGACGCTAGACAAATCAATTTTATTTCAGATATTCTCTTAAGTGGGTTGCGTCTGTCGATAACTGTGTTCATATTCTTTACATCTGTTTTTCATGAGTAGACCAAAGATCTGTTTGTAAACATATCTTATGAACAGAATTTACTTTAGAATTTAATAAACAGAAACTGTGCCGTAATATGTATATTACGGCATAATTTCTACTTCATTCATTGTAACAGAGTTTTATTTGGACTAATTTTGATAAAATATTTAAGAGATATTTATATAATTACCAAGATTTCGCTCTAGAAGTATTCG
Source organism: Spilosoma lubricipeda (assembly GCA_905220595.1). Taxonomy (NCBI): domain Eukaryota; kingdom Metazoa; phylum Arthropoda; class Insecta; order Lepidoptera; family Erebidae; genus Spilosoma; species Spilosoma lubricipeda. The sequence goes on along the minus strand of HG992285.1, from coordinate 6,215,660 downwards.
AATGTCAAGTTGCACATCATATTGATTTTGGAAAAAGTTCTATCAAAAATAAATATTAGAAATCAACTAGTGTAAAATTATTCCATTGGGACATATTGGGATAACAATTAAGTACACGTATATTTGGCATAAACTTATTTTAGAACAGAATAATATTTATTATATGTTTTATTAAATTTGCAAAATGGATAAGATACATATACCATACATCTCTACGATAAAATATAAAATTTCACAATGGTGATTCAGTCTTACATATTCCAATCATATTTATATGAGGCTACTAGTTAAACCGCTTTAACCTGAATATCAGTTTTTCCACGGCATCGACTTCTACAACAATGAAGGCATACTGGCGATTTACTGTTCAGGTAACTTTAATATACCCCAATAGCTTAACTTAAAATGCTTTTAGCCTGGAGCTTCAGACAAAGATCATATTATCGCAGTGATTCTTTAACCTGAAAAAAACATTTTATTTTTCAAATAATTGAAATAAAATAAACACCAAATGTATAATGAAATTTACCACAATACATAAGAGTGAACTGGATGCAAATCGGATAAACAATAACCTAAATTTAATAGTCTAAAAATATTGTGTATTGAATAATTCTTAAACTTACATATCCCATTTATTTTGCATATTATGAGATCAACAAAACATACAATTCAGTTACGAAACAGTCAAAATGACCCTCTCTCGTGAAGCAAAACAGTCATGTATTTCAGGTACTTTTACATTACTGACTCTAGTTGCGCGGTTCCGAAACGTCATTGCTAAAAAGAAGAACCGACAAGAAAATCCATAACGTTATCTTTTAATATATACGAACTACACTAGCTACATAGAATGTTTATATGTAAGACTATTGAAGTCCATCCAGCCATAGTAGCAAATATAGCATAGTACCAGCAATAATACATTCTTTATACATCCACATTGACAGTAGGATCAGTTAGGCTGTACAAAGAAAACAATAAAAGAATAAACATATAAAATATGAAAATGAAATTTGTACAAAAAAAACCAAACAAAAGATTGAATAAGCCAATCCCGCAATAAATTGTTCAGGATAAGTCAGATTGTACTCAACAGAGAAACGAAAAGTAAATTATTCCACAAGAAATATAGAGGCGGGTTGGTTCTTATTACATATTCCATTAAGTGTTAACAGTGACATTTTTTATAGTTCTTTTTGTGCGTATTCTATGGCAATACTTTCTTTCATCATAGTAGTTGAAATCCTGAAGGAATGTGGTCACTGAAATCAAAATATCAGCGTTATTGTAGCATTGAACGAAATAGGGCATTCGCTGACTATGTATTTTAAAAAAGACCTTAGTTCTATCGGTGTAAGGTTGTAAATCTCCTTTAGCAGGAGTGGTTAAAGTTCTTCTGAACTTTCTGTTTGTTATGAAAAGCTAAAAACTGTTGATGCTGATGATGAAGTTTCTGATAGTAATAAATACAATTACTATTTTTTTAATTTACACAAATTACTTTCTAAATTACACCAATCATTTTAAATTACGATCCAAAGGTATAGTAATATTGCTAACCCAATCCTGCATAGAACTTCCACGTAAAAATAACAAAATGCAAGTAATTTAGGTACGTACTCTCAATTATGCTAACTGCTGTGAGGTCGTATCCCCAACTCGAGTTCTTACCTGAAAAGAAAGTAGAAAATTTATTGAAAAATTTAATTCTTACAACAGGATCGAACATATTCTGACATTATTTTAATAGCGTTCGAAAAACCTTTCTTCATAGATAATAGGGTAGATGACTGTATCGTGAATGAATACCGATGTCTCCTTCATTAAAACGAATATTACACAACATCTCGGAAAATATAATTACTACAGCTTTTCATTTCTATTACAAATTTTAATCAAATAAACATTGAAATATATTGTTCAATTGAGTAGCCTAAAACAGTCACATGTTTGTATGTAGTACATTTTGCATACAAAGTTATCGTTTTGATAGCAAAATAACTGACTGCCTCGTTGGTCTAGCGGTTGACGTGTGCGACTGCTGATCATGAGGTCTCGGGTTCGATTCCCGGGTCGAACCAAATGTTTGTGTGATCTACAAATATTTGTTTCGGAGTTTGGGTGTTTTCTATGTATAAGCATGTATGTATTTACAAAAAAAAAGTATATATGTATGAGTATCTTCTTCTTTGATGAAATGGCAACCAGCCGGATCTCTCGGATCAGCTATTTCTGCCAATGTCAAGTGTTTAAGAGTCTTCAAGTTATGTATGAGTATCAGTTGTCTAGTACCCATAACACAAGCTCTGCTTAGCTTGGGACTAGATGGCGTTGTGTGTTAGATGTCCGAAATATTTATTTATTATTTATTATTATTAACTAATTTGACTAAGGTGCAATCTTACCCATTTAATGACGCTACATGCAAAATACCTTAGTTAATCTATTCTATTAGTAATAGAGAAACAAAAATGTCGAAGACCTGGTTGATGTAGAAGGTTAAGTATAATCAAATTTATTTTATTCGCTTTTTTCCTATTCATCAAATAAATTTTCTGGAAAAATAAAAACCATATCTGTGAAGCCAAAGTAAATAAAGAACTAAACATCTAAGGAAACGTTTACAAATTTTAGAAAATAATACTTAACATACCTAGAATCCTATTTTATTGAGGACACGATCTCTTGCTTCATTATTTTTTGTTTATTTCTTCATTAACAATAGATAAGTAAAATCATTACCATCAAACAAAAACTATTGTACTCGTATAGTTCATTCAAAAGTAATTAAGATGATGATATTATATAAAGTTACATTTCTGCAAATCATTCAGTGATAAAGTGCTAAGATACATCTATAGAATCTTGCTATGAGTGTGACTGGACGAATACACTACTGCGAATAATTTTGTGACTCTGGTATAGACTAACGGGCAATAGCAAATTTTTTTGCGTAACCTAGGGATAGTACTAGTATAGGCGTTTTTATATGAGCCTGCCAAAATTACTACTATTTAGTCTAATAGAAAGCCTAGGTGGAAGTTTACATGGTAATATACATAATATATTTTATTTACTTTTATCATTCTCTTATTTTAGAAGTTACAGGGGGGGAGACACACATTTTACCACTTCGGAAGTGTCTCTCGCGCAAACTATACAGACAGAGATAAGGGTTCCGTTTTTTGACTATGGCATGGAACCCTAAAAATATTGCTTTTTTAACAACAAAGTTTTTAAAAGGATATCAGTTTTAAATAAATCTCTCTCGACGATTTTAATTTTGATTCGCACGTGAGATTCGTTAAAAAGTTAGCTAGCATATTTTTCGTCGATGATAGTACACTGAAATAAAAACACATAATAACTTAAAACAGAAAGACAAAGTTTGAAATTTAAGTAACATTGTATTAAATTATTTTAATTCTGATATACATGGCAGTGAATTATTTATTTCTAAACATGTCAATTTATAATACGGTTTACTATGTATTTCCATGTATTTAAATTGATAAGAGGTCGTCCAGTGCAGTGATCGAAATACGAAAAATATTGTTTTAATTTTTTTTTTATTATTTTTAGCTTTTTACACGCATCTGTAATTAACTGTGCCAAATTTAAACTTTAGCTTCACGTATTGATATATCGATTTAAGCTCGATCGTATCGTACACTATTTTTATCTATAAATATTGATACAGGAGACATGTAAATAAAATTAATTTATGCGAAAGAAGTAAAATACCGTACGTAACGTTTGAGCTGTATATATTGTGAAATGAATGCGATTTGGAATATTCCTACGTGTTTTCCAATCGTTCTTTATATTCTTTGATCCTAAATCAATATTTGCTACCTTCAATTTTTACCTTTAACAGTCCTATATAACATTACTCGCCAATTTTAATGTATATTTGCATAAATTCTATAAATGGGTATATCTATACGCAGTCTTGTGCTCCTATGTAAATAAAGCCTCTTTACTCGATGTTTTGAACTTTGAATTGCACGTAATATTCGTTAAAAAAGTTAGCTAGCATATTTTCCATCGATGATAGGACACTTAAGTTTTATTGTGTACGTCTCGTTAGAACTTTGTTTGTTTAATAACCGACGTCACTCATGGACACCTGGCCCCAGTCAAGTTGTAAGTGTTTCGCGTCAATTCTCTTTCTCAATGTGAAAATCAATTAAAGTTTTGACTACGTGACTTAGCGTTGAGAGACGTCATTCCCACACATTCTTTTGTTTTCTATTAACGTTTATGTTTGTAGAATGAAACTTGGCTACTTGGTACTAAACTCAAGACACACAATGGTATCGTCACCTTTTGAAACCGGAGGTCTGCCATTTCCTTTTGAAAGAATTAGGAGGAAATGGCGAATGAAATGAAATAAATGCGGACAAAGTCACGAGAAAATGCTAATAATATTTGAATTTTAGAAATGTACAAGTAACGCCCTTTCCAATGATACTAAACTTACTTATTTAACTAAAATCTATTTTTTAATAGAGTACTTTATGTCGGCTAGAGGGCGCCACATTACATTCAGTAAAACGTCGTATAGCTTATAACCAGAGGACAATCAAGACGTTTCTAACGACATCTCATTTGTCTAGTTCTAATGAGTAATTATGGAGCTACGAGGGAACAAATGAACATACATACATAACCTGTCAAAATCATAACCCTCCTTTGGGTTTGCCGTAGTCGGGTGAAAATTATCATTTATGTGATTCTAAAAGAAACATATCGTCAAATAACAATCTTCATGTTTGTCGTCCATTTTATTGCGATATACCCTTGATTTTACGGCAACAAATATAAACATGCATTTATAGAGTAATAAAAAAAGGTGTAGGCATTTACATCTATAAATAACAAATAACTCAAAATATATATTCACTGACAAAACTCAGATATAATTTTATTGTTATGGTGCATTTTTCGATAGATCGGTAATCGTTTTTATAAAGAACCATTTGCACCATGCTACGTTTTGCTGTGGCACATTATGGTTTAGCTTAGTACCTTTAGCTTTGCTAGGTTTGCTTCTTTGCTGAATTTTCTAGAAATGAATCCTAGCTAGATCGATTGATTGCCCCCGAAACCCCTGCAACCTTTCATGAAAATTCATTTCCGAGATTAAAAAATTGCTCGTTTAAAGGAGGAACACGGACGCAAAAATAGATAAATACAATATTTAAAGTATCTCATGAATACCTGTTTCAGTTACAAGCGTTTCGGGTCGATTCGCTCACTACAATCACTGACGCCTCCGTTGTGTTGTTATTAACGTGTCAAAATTTGAATTCAAACGATCCGAACTCATCTGCTCAAAAACAGTTTAACTTGCAAAAGTGTTTATACAACCTAATTGCAGAATAAATGATTTCATTTAATTTCATCCAACACTCTTAGTTTTTGACGGGTGCATAAATCAACTTAAGATTTTTATGTACATAGATCTAATAATTAAAACTGAACTAATAAAATACATTATGAGTAGTTGAAGGGATTACAACAATTATAATCGTCAAGAATCTTTTTCTTTTTTTTTTAATCTCTATTTATGGAACTTAGCCACAATTATGACTATGTCGCTCCATCATAGCCACATTTTATTCTACACAAGTCTAAGATATTCAGCATACAAATAATATAATGCCTTGGCTGTATCCGACAAAGAACTGGCTAGGATGCTGTTACATCTTCCATCATCAATCAATTTATCACTAAACAAGCCATCTCTAATCGGTTGGTTCCGAGTACATTCTATCAAAACATATATCAAGAATCTTAATCAGCATATAAATTAATTTATGGACGTTAAGGTTTTGGTCGAAGTAGTATAACTGAGTATAACATTACAAATAATAAAAGGTATAGATATCTTGTAATGTAACTAATAGTTCGTTTTTTTTATTTACCTTCAGGTTAAATGGACTGAAGTGGAGACACAAAGAATGCAGCCCCATACTGTCTGTTGTTTATATCCAATTTATGGGGTTATAGACCTACTTTGATTGCTATAAAAATGGGTCGTCTTTTGTCTATTCTTTCCGTTTCCAATAACGCTGGTCACGATAAACTTGCTCTATTAACTGTACCTATAAAGTGTTTTATAGGCACTATTTGTTCGGAAGCACAAATTTATTGGGTGTAATATCATCTCCACTTATCAAACGAGAGTAATCGTTAGGTGTCGCTATCTGACACGTTATTAGAAAATACAGAGTCGAAATCTGATCTCTTAATGATAAGATGGTGAGAAGACAAGACATTTCTACGGCGCAGTGATGTTCGATTAAATAATATATGTATTTTCGTTTTACCTATGTAGGTCACGGTTACTAACGGGTATTACCCTAATCAGACTACTAATTATCCAATAGGGAATATGCATAAAATTTTCATTTGTCTCAAACATTTTTTCTACGTCAACAATAGTTTGGTCTTTATGTATGATATCTATCTATACTAATATATAAAGCTGAAGAGTTTGTTTGTTTGTTTGTTTGTTTGAACACGCTTATCTCAGGAACCGCTGGTCCGATTTGAAAAATTATTTCAGTGTTAGAAAGCCCATTTATCGAGGAAGGCTATAGGGTATATATCATCACGCTAGGACCAATAGGAGCGGAGCAACAATGAAGAATGTTTCAAAAACGGGGGAAATTTTAACGCTACGGGCAATATAAGGCGCAAACGAGGTTGCGTGGGTCGGCTAGTACTAATATATAAAGCTGAAGAGTTTGTTTGTTTGTTTGTTTGAACACGCTAATCTCAGGAACCGCTGGTCCGATTTGAAAAATTCTTTCACTGTTAGAAAGCCCATTCATCGAGGAAGGCTATAGGGTATATATTATCACGCTACTACTAAAAGGAGCGGAGCAACAATGAAGAATGATTCAAAAACGGGGGAAATTTTCACGCTACGGGCAATAGGAGACGCAAACGAGGTTGCGTGGGTCAGCTAGTCTTGTATAAAGCGGAATTGAATCTAAAATTAATTTGACGACAATTGGATTGAATAATTAATCATACTAATTGAAAAAAGTCTTAGGTTGCAAAGTAGGAAACATTATTGCAAATGGATGCTTCGAAACTCTTTCCAAAGTTAGGCAGTAATCGATTTAAAAAGTCTGTATTGAGAGTTTTAAAACAAAACTAAATGTGTAGTACATTTAGTTTTGTTTATACCACCCGTAGAATTGTAATGCTTTAAAACCTTCAATGTTATTTTTTTGTATTTTACACCTAAAAAAGGCGTGTTAACTGATGTAAACGGATATTTGCTAATGTTAATAGATTATGTACAGCTATTTTAGAATTCTCATAACTCCCGATGGGAAGTAGGTACGCCACTGTTAAATACAATTTTACTTTACATGCTTACTCATTACTCTGGTATTATCTTTCTTAAGTAATGTTAATACTGAAAAGTTAAATTTTACACACACACAAAAAAACTCTTAGATGAGTCCAGGAAACGTCTAAGAGTATTTATATTTGATAATCAGGACTAACTGATAGTAATTTACAAATAATAATACTCCTTATAGTTAAACCTTACTTATTTTAATTCCTTTAATCATAAATAAAACAATAAAGGCAATAACCAATATAGTTCAAAATAAAACTCAATTTATCAAAGAATCATTATTTTTACTTTGAAAAATATATTTTTGTTTGTCGTTTTTAAACTTTTATGTAATATATATAACAAATTAAAGAGATAATCTAAATTTAAATAATTATTTACTAGAATTATCTCTTCTTCTCGTAGATGTCCAATGTTCAAAAACCAGATTTCCATAAACCTTCTTGGCATTTGCAGTTTGACGATGACAGCCACTTAATTTCACTTAGGACTTTAAAAAACATACATATCTTCTGTAATAATTTAATTAAAAATTTTGTATTCAATATAAGAGAGACATTGAAAAACTAAGTTGCTATTATATTAAATAATTCAGTCAAGATTTTATCAAAATTTCCGAGTGCGTTGAATAACCTTTGAAAGGCAATATCGAGAGCCAGTAATAGAATCATGGATTCAATTTTACCTCCTAATCAACCTTTAACTACGGGGGATAAAACCAACATCAATAGACTGTAGCAGCTTTGAGCTCTTTAACGAAGATTGCGAGACCAATATACCGAGCTAGTATAGCTATAAAAGGCAGCTCTTTTGTAGTCTTTGCCCGAGGGAGAAGTTCTTCAAACAAAACGATTTTTTACTGTTTTTGACTACGTTATTTGTTTCGTCCAGTTCTCTTCTGGAATGTAGCAAAAGCTTTTGGTTAAAATTGAACTACTTTATACGTGCACCCTGAAATTTTACATAGACATTTTAATTCTGTTCGATGCTTTGACTGGTGTTTATATTGAAAATGTATTTTTTAGTTCGTGTATTTCCGAGGCTTCGTTGCCGTCAAGAAATTTGTCGTGGATGAAAGGTACCTGTCATGATCTATCCTTATTAAAGTGTATGCAACATCTTTATGATAATCAGCTAAATAATAAGCTCAACGAACAAAGACACACACATTTTGAAAAAATACGGCTAAGATATGTCCAGATAAATATATGTACGGGCACCGTAATAATCTATATCTATATCTATACTTATAATAAAACTGTAGAGAGGTCAATTCTGTACATTGAATATATATTAAAAATTATTATTGGGGGATGAATGGTTATCGATACTGATGCCAAAAATGTAATCAGTAAGTTTTTTGTCTGTCTGTCTGTCTGTCTGTCTGTCTGTCTGTCTGTCTGTCTGTCTGTCTGTATGTGCACGCATGGATCAAAAACTACTGAAGGGATTTTAACCAAACTTGGTACGATTATAGTCCATACTCCTGGGCAGGTTATAGGCTATATAACATAACGCTAAGATGCATAGGAGCTGAGCAGTGACGATAAATTTGAAGAAAGTCGGATGAAAATTTTCGCTTTCGAGCTCTTATCCTCGCATACGTTGATCATACACCAAAAATATGTATTACAAAGATGATGGTCTTCAAAAGATCTACAAAAAAGTCCTCAATAGTATATTTCTATCTTTTATAAATTAGCCACAATAACGTGTTTAAGCGTTAGGCATTTCTTCAAGATGTATTAAATACTTAAATATATTGTATTTCACATGGATATATCCTTATCACTATACACTTTAATATCTTTTTAAAATAAAATACAGAATTATAAAAGTATAATTAATAAACACACAAGATATAGATGAAATAAAACTTCCAAATCTCGCCGCACCAGTATAAGTACGACATTACGGTTGATTTTTGTTTAACACGCGAAGCGGCGGGAAAAAGGCGGGAGCGCTCACGCGCTGACTCCACTCGAATTGTCACTGTTAATGCGAACGAACGTGGTTCTTATTGACTCTTCTCGGAATAAGCGCGCTTTAGATTTAAAAAATACATAGATACGTAGTTTTTAGATATCAGTTTATAGTAGGTATTAGATAATAATATAATTAGTTTGTTTAGTGTTTTTGTTTGTTTCTCCTTCTTTTCCTTATATTTATAGTTGTAAAATTAATAAGTATAATTTCAAATAAGTAAATTTATGCAATGACAATAAATAAATCTCATCATCAGACTTTCCGCGTTGCTGGAGTAGATCTTAGTCTCAGATGTTTTTCACATGGGCAGTTGTACGTCGCTTTTTCCTGGGTCAGTAGTTCCACAAATCTTTATGCATACGTACCGGAAGCGTCCACTTTGAACAAATGTAAACAAGTGTATTGTGCAAAACAAAATTTACTCTTCGGTCTTAAATAGATTTTAAAGGCAGCGTCATATTTATCTATTAAATTGTAGTTTAATAGTCTATAGTTACAAAAAAAACATTATTGTAAAAGGAGATCCACGCGGACGAAGTCGCGAGCACAGCTTTAAACAATAAGATATTATGTCGCATGTCTGGTCAAAGTACAGAATATTGCTTCATCCATCGGGTGGTGAAACGACTACTTACCGAATCAAATTTTTAAATTCGTTACTTTACTTACCACTTTCACCCAATAATAGGCTATTTGACTGATTATTGGAAATCGTTTTAAATTATTCTTTATTACATAATTAGCACACTCCGATATTTTGCAGAATTTCTACTGTATTATGAACTATTATAATAGTAGAATATTAATAATAGTATAATATTAATAAAATTGGGGAAAACTGATAAAATGAACTTAAATTTAAGATAAAGTTCAAGTTTGACAGCCATTTCAAAAAACGATATTTCTGTAATGGCGCTGGTCACTTGAGACGCGTGACGTCACACTCTAGCCACAACAAAACAAAAGAGCGCGGTTTAAGTTAATTTTATCAGTTTTCCCCAATTTTATTAATTAAAATGTCGAATAAATGGTGTGTAGTGCCACAGTGAACAAATCTATACATCTATACAAATAAATAAAATTGGAGTGTCTGTTTGTAATATCAAAATAACCGCTTTTTACTAAATGCATATGTGTATTATTGTATAACGCATACATACATTTCGGCGTAACGCCGCGAGACAAAGTTAGTCTAAAAAAAGTAGCCCAATTTACTTCCTGGATCATCAGCTGCCTGCCAGTGAAAGTTCCGTCAAAATCCGTCCAGCCGTTCCAGAGATTACCCGGAAGAAACAAACAGACAGACAAAAACATTTTTAACTACATTTTTGGTATATGTACCGTGTATATATATACATAGGCATTTAGTAAAAATCGGTTATTTTAATATTGCAAACACACTCCAATTTTATTTATTTGTATAGATAGAAAAGTGCAAACATAAAAGCGTCTATCTTATGTAGGTTGCTGTTATCGGCACGCACAAAATTTGGTTCCTTTTTTTTCGAACCACTTATTAAATAGTTTATTAAAAAAAAGTACTGCAGAATTAGCTCACAGATCGATTATTACCACTCCGAAAACATAAAACGCAAACAATATTCAATAGAGGAATCTTTCGTTTATTAGCATGTGACGTCACCAGAGTTGCAACCAATCACAAGGCGTTTATGTCGCAGACAAAATTTCAAAAAAAAATGATAGTTTTATTTCGTGCAATCTGCGAGAAACTTAAATTATTTTGTTTGATTTATGTTATATGTCTTTTTAGACTATTATCTTAAAGGATGACCCCAATCCATAGTTTATTTCCCTTTCTGCTTTAAACGCGTGCAGTGTCTGGTGAGTATGTGAGTCTATGCTTTGCGATGACGATAAACAAGACATAAGGTCAGACGTTGCGCACCGCAGGCATAGACCTCACCACAAACTGTTTCAGCAACGGAAAGCTCTATGTGGCAATGGCATTTCACATAACATAGTATACAGTGAAGCTCTTTAAATAAAGGTAACACTGTCACAATATGTGGACATATCAGTGAAATTGCATGCTTATACAGGGTTAGGGAATACATACATATAAAAATCACGGTAATACTCATAACTATTACCGTGAGTTCGAGCCCTGAAATCGGGAGAAAAAAAAACCGCTACTAAAAAAATGATTTTTCAACCCCTTTTCGGTTAGCACGAACTTTCCTTTTATACATTTTTTGACATTTTGTTGCAATCTTGCTCAGTATTAATTATAGTTTTTATTCATGGGCATCTACGAAAAAATGTTAAAGTAGTGGAATACTTTGAGATTTATCCGCTAAGTATCAACTAGAGACTACACAAATACCTATATGTATATTACGAGAGAGCCTCGGGAAAGAGACAACGTTTAACACATGAAATAATAAAGACTTGCACGAAGCACTTTGTTTCAGTATTTTATACGCACAATGAAGAAACTCCATACCTGATTTACTGTCTTCTGAGAAATACAAAGAAAGTCTTGCAAAGTGCAACGGATCTTAGCGTTGCTTAATCCTACTAATATTATAAATGTGAAAGTTTGTAAGGATGTATGGTTGGATAGATGGATGGATGTTTGTTACTCTTTCACGCAAAAATTACTGAACGGATTTGAATGACACTACAGTAATTTAACATAAACTTCAGAATAACACATAGGCTACAAATAATAAAGATAGTGTGTGAATTCTCTAAAATATGACGTTAAGTGTCAAGTAGGTAGTAGAAAAAATCTACCATCTGTGAGCTATACTGGCGTGCGCCGCCAAAATCGCTAAAGTTTTACATATGTAATGTTTGATGGAAATATTTATCTTAAAAACCGTTATAGTTAAAATGTGTAAGCCATTAAAGCCAACATAGTAAACCATAACTACAATAAAAATTAATGATTTATTTCAAATGCACATTTGGTATGGTAGTAATAAGTTGATTCCTAAATGAAAATGGACACATTTATCGCTTCTGGTATTTAAAGTAAATAAAATATATCTTTTGCGCTACATCATTTGGACAAATAAATATTTATACAAATAAATACATACAAATAAAGACAAATAAATAAATATTAAAATTAATAGTTGCGATAATGACAAACCGAGTGCGTGATATTAGGATGGCGCATGGCGATTGGCGCGGGGAATAGGTTGCTCATCGCTGAGTGCGCTACCCGAACGCGGGTAGGTAGGTTGACGAGTGAGGGCAGATAACGATGTTGGTTGTGTCCGTTTTGCGAATTTTCAAGGCATTTACAATTAGCTAAAAACGCATTTTACTAAAAGTAATATAGGACTAAGGTTAAGGACAGTTTTTTTAGAAGTTACACGTACGAAATTCCACGTACAAACTTCGTTTTTATTTTAATTACATTACATAGGTTGTAGGTAGGTAAGTTGTCAGTGTCAGGCTGTTATATTTTTCAAATGCGTCTAGCACCAAATATATTATATGTTAAATTATACATGGTATTATGTTTTTGTTTGTTTAACCGTTTTTATCATCAATTACACTAACATTGTAAAGGTGAAAGTTTGTAAGTGTGTATGTTAGTTACTCTTTCACGCAAAAACTACTAAACGGATTTAGATGAAACTTTACAGTGAAATAGCTTATACATCAGAATAACACATAGACTACTATTTGCCACGATAACCGACATACACGCGGGCGGAGCCGCGGGCAGCAGCTATACTTATAATAAAACTGTAGAGAGGTCAATTCTGTACATTGAATATATATTAAAAATTAATATTGGGGGATGAATGGTTATCGATACTGATGCCAAAAATGTAATCAGTAAGTTTTTTGTCTGTCTGTCTGTCTGTCTGTCTGTCTGTCTGTATGTGCACGCATGGGTCAAAAACTACTGAAGGGATTTTAACCAAACTTTGTACGATTGTAGTCCATACTTTTGGGCAGGTTATAGGCTATATAACATAACGCTAAGATGCATAGGAGCTGAGCAGTGACGATAAATTTGAAGCAAGTCGGATGTAAATTTTCGCTTTCGAGCTCTTATCCTCGCATACGTTGATCATACACCAAAAATATGTACTACAAAAACGATGGTCTTCAAAAGATCTACAAAAAAGTCCTACATAGTATATTTCTATCTTTTATAAATTAGCCACAATAACGTGTTTAAGTGTTAGGCATTTCTTCAAGGTGTATTAAATACTTAAATATGTTGTATTTCACATGGATATATCCTTACCACTATACTCTTTAATATCTTTTTAAAATAAAATACAGAATTATAAAAGTATAATTAATAAACACACAAGATATAGATGAAATAAAACTTTCAAATCTCGCCGCACCAGTATTAGTACGACATTATGGTTGGTTTTTGTTTAACACGCGAAGCGGCGGGAAAAAGGCGGGAGCGCTCACGCCGCTCACGCGCTGACTTCACTAATTGCGTGGTTCTTATTGACTCTTCTCGGAATAAGCGCGCTTTAGATTTAAAAAATACATAGATACGTAGTTTTTAGATATCAGTTTATAGTAGGTATTAGATAATAATATAATTAGTTTGTTTAGTGTTTTTGTTTGTTTCTCCTTCTTTTCCTTATATTTATAGTTGTAAAATTAATAAGTATAATTTCAAATAAGTAAATTTATGCAATGACAATAAATAAATCTCATCATCAGACTTTCCGCGTTGCTGGAGTAGATCTTAGTCTCAGATGTTTTTCACATGGGCAGTTGTACGTCGCTTTTTCCTGGGTCAGTAGTTCCACAAATCTTTATGCATACGTACCGGAAGCGTCCACTTTGAACAAATGTAAACAAGTGTAGTTAAAACAAAATTTACTCTTCTGTCTTAAATAGATTTTAAAGGCAGCGTCATATTTATCTATTAAATTGTAGTTTAATAGTCTATAGTTACAAAAAAAACATTATTGTAAAAGGAGATCCACGCGGACGAAGTCGCGGGCACAGCTTTAAACAATAAGATATTATGTCGCATGTCTGGTCAAAGTACAGAATATTGCTTCATCCATCGGGTGGTGAAACGACTACTTACCGAATCAAATTTTTAAATTCGTTACTTTACTTACCACTTTTACCCAATAATAGGCTATTTGACTGATTATTGGAAATCGTTTTAAATTATTCTTTATTACATAATTAGCACACTCCGATATTTTGCAGAATTTCTACTGTATTATGAACTATTATAATAGTAGAATATTAATAATAGTATAATATTAATAAAATTGGGGAAAACTGATAAAATGAACTTAAATTTAAGATAAAGTTCAAGTTTGACAACCATTTCAAAAAACGATATTTCTGTAATGGCGCTGGTCACATGAGACGCGTGACGTCACACTCTAGCCACAACAAAACAAAAGAGCGCGGTTTAAGTTAATTTTATCAGTTTTCCCCAATTTTATTAATTAAAATGTCGAATAAATGGTGTGTAGTGCCACAGTGAACAAATCTATACATCTATACAAATAAATAAAATTGGAGTGTCTGTTTGTAATATCAAAATAACCGCTTTTTACTAAATGCATATGTGTGTATACACGGTACATATACCAAAAATGTAGTTAAAAATTTTTTTGTCTGTCTGTCTGTATGTTTGTATGTTTGTTCCGGGTATTCTCTGGAACAGCTGGACCGATTTTGACGGGACTTCCACTGGCAGGTAGCTGATGATCCAGGGAGTAACTTAGGCCACTTTATTTAGACTAACTTTGTCTCGCGGCGTTACGCCGAAATGTATGTATGCGCGTAACTTTCGATCGGCTACACAAAATTATATATTTTTTTTTATGTGTTAGTTATTCTTAGGACAAGGTTTGTGTACAAGAAAAATTAAAAAATAAAAAAAAAAAGTTTTTTTGTCCGTGACTACACCCTACCCATGGGTAGCTGTTAACGAAAGAAAAATATGGTGGTACGAAGTCCGTCGGGTCAGATAACATCTTTAAATACCACGCTTTGTACTATTTCAAAATGTAACCTAAAAGCGTTGAGATATACCTACCTACATAAAGTAAATTAGATTTTACAAAAATAATGAATGGATTTTTCCAGAGGTTATTACAGAAACAATTTTATGTTGTACTTATGCAAGTGCAACATAGCTGCTTTAACATTTTTCAGTTCTGCAGCATAGTTATCAGTGTTATTATTATGTACTAGCTGAAAGCCGCGGTGTTACCCGCAGTTATTGTTGTACCACAGGTAACGCCGCGGGACAAAGTTAGTCTAAAAAAAAGTAGCCCAAGTTACTTCCTGGATCATCAGCTACCTGCCAGTGAAAGTTCCGTCAAAATCCGTCCAGCCGTTCCAGAGATTACCCGGAAGAAACAAACAGACAGACAAAAACATTTTTAACTACATTTTTGGTGTATATATATACATAGGCATTTAGTAAAAATGGGTTATTTTAATATTGCAAACACACTCCAATTTTATTTATTTGTATAGATAGAAAAGTGCAAACATAAAAGCGTCTATCTTATGTAGGTTGCTGTTATCGGCACGCACGAAATTTGGTTCCTTTTTTTCCGAACCACTTATTAAATAGTTTATTAAAAAAAAGTACTGCAGAATTAGCTCACAGATCGATTATTACCACTCCGAAAACATAAAACGCAAACAATATTCAATAGAGGAAACTTTCGTTTATTAGCATGTGACGTCACCAGAGTTTCGTGCAATCTGCGAGAAACTTAAATTATTTTGTTTGATTTATGTTATATGTCTTTTTAGACTATTATCTTAAAGGATGACCCCAATCCATAGTTTATTTCCCTTTCTGCTTTAAACGCGTGCAGTGTCTGGTGAGTATGTGAGTCTATGCTTTGCGATGACGATAAACAAGACATAAGGTCAGACGTTGCGCACCGCAGGCATAGACCTCACCACAAACTGTTTCAGCAACGGAAAGCTCTATGTGGCTCTGTCGAGGGTGAGCGACGCTGCTAATATGTTCGTATATTGTTCCAATGGCATTACACATAACATAGTATACAGTGAAGCTCTTTAAATAAAGGTAACACTGTCACAATATGTGGACATATCAGTGAAATTGCATGCTTATACAGGGTTAGGGATATTACCATAACTATTACCGTGAGTTCGAGCCCTGAATGGGGAGAAAAAAAAGCCGCTACTACATAATAAGAGTTTATTGACGGGATGCGTAAGTATAAAAAAAATATTTTTCAACCCCCTTTCGGTTAGCATGAACTTACCTTTTATACATTTTTTGACATTTTGTTGCAATCTTGCTCAGTATTAATTATAGTTTTTATTCATGGGCATCTACGAAAAAATGTTAAAGTATTGGAATACTTTGAGATTTATCCGCTAAGTATCAACTAGAGACTACACAAATACCTATATGTATATTACGAGAGAGCCTCGGGAAAGAGACAACGTTTAACACATGAACTAATAAAGACTTGCACGAAGCACTTTGTTTCAGTATTTTATACGCACAATGAAGAAACTCCATACCTGATTTACTGTCTTCTGAGAAATACAAAGAAAGTCTTGCAAAGTGCAACGGATCATAGCGTTGCTTAATCCTACTAATATTATAAATGTGAAAGTTTGTAAGGATGTATGGTTGGATAGATGGATGGATGTTTGTTACTCTTTCACGCAAAAATTACTGAACGGATTTGAATGACACTACAGTAATTTAACATAAACTTCAGAATAACACATAGGCTACAAATAATAAAGATAGTGTGTGAATTCTCTAAAATATGACGATAAGTGTCAAGTAGGTAGTAGAAAAAATCTACCATCTGTGAGCTATACTGGCGTGCGCCGCCAAAATCGCTAAAGTTTTACATATGTAATGTTTGATGGAAATATTTATCTTAAAAGCCGTAATAGTTAAAATGTGTAAGCCATTAAAGCCAACATAGTGAACCATAACTACAATAAAAATTAATGATTTATTTCAAATGCACATTTGGTATGGTAGTAATAAGTTGATTCCTAAATGAAAATGGACACATTTATCGCTTCTGGTATTTAAAGTAGATAAAATATATCTTTTGCGCTACATCATTTGGACAAATAAATATTTATACAAATAAATACATACAAATAAAGACAAATAAATAAATATTAAAATTAATAGTTGCGATAATGACAAACCGAGTGCGTGATATTACGATGGTGCATGGCGGTTGGCGCGGGGAATAGGTTGCTCATCGCTGAGTGCGCGACCCGAACGCGGGTAGGTAGGTTGACGAGTGCGGGCAGACGACGATGTTGGTTGTGTCCGTTTTGCGAATTTTCAAGGCTACAATTAGCTAAAAACGCATTTTACTAAAAGTAATATAGGACTAAGGTTAAGGACAGTTTTTTTTAGAAGTTACACGTACGAAATTCCACGTACAAACTTCGTTTTTATTTTAATTACATTACATAGGTTGTAGGTAGGTAAGTTGTCAGTGTCAGGCTGTTATATTTTTCAAATGCGTCTAGCACCAAATATATTATATGTTAAATTATACATGGTATTATGTTTTTGTTTGTTTAACCGTTTTTATCATCAATTACACTAACATTATAAAGGTGAAAGTTTGTAAGTGTGTATGATAGTTACTCTTTCACGCAAAAACTACTAAACGGATTTGGATGAAACTTTACAGTCAAATAGCTTATACATCAGAATAACACATAGACTACTATTTGCCACAATAACCGACATACACGCGGGCGGAGCCGCGGGCAGCAGCTAGTTCTTAATAAAGCGGTAATGCTTCAATCATAAACGAATTCCTTTAATAATAAAACTTCAAACAAAATCAAGTTACGAGCTTTGATACAGGTCTGACTAGTCAGCTGATGGCGTCTTTTCCACTTACAGTCAGCCTGTCTATCTAAGACCGATTCGATCTGAGATGGCGTCTTTAAGTGACTGCAAACACAAATACCAGCAATACCTCATCAGGGATTTACTGTCATCGTCACATGAAAGTTTAAACTGAGGAAAAACTGCATATTGAGCAGAATATAGACAAAGCAGTCACTAGCAGTATAAAAACAGCGTTACCTTTTATACACATAAATACACCGGCACACAATAGTGAATGACAAAATAAAACCACGGAAAATGTGAACTGTTATTGCTATGTCGGTCAGCGTTTTAAACCTAAAGTTACCTGGCCAAAACGTGTTTGTTCAGAGGTATAGAACTATCTTAGTAATTCTAAAGTTACGAATCGTGAAGGCTCACACATAATTATAGATCATAAACGTAATTCAATGATAAGCAATTAAAACCCCTAACTCGATTCAAATTAATTCAATTAAAGAAAACCTTTAACCTTATCATACTTTTGAAAATACACATCATACGAAAGTTCTGAGATAACAAACATAAAAAAATGTGTTGAATTGAGGATCTGCTTCTTTTATAAAGTCGAATAAAATACAGAAAATACACAGATATATTGTTCTCAAAATGTTATGAAATACATACAAAGTCGCCACTTACCAATCGATACATACTAATAAACTCCCCAAGTCCATAAGTTACAATTCAAGGTTTCCACATTTCCCAACTCGTTAATTAATCCAATGAGAAGCTGGGCGCCAAGTTTATTGCAGATTATGTTTTTGTTGAAAGCTAGAAATACTCGTAATATAACACTGTACTCTAATATTATCGCTGGCATCTATCCATAACTATGAAATTTGAAATATTTGCTGACTCTACTATACGTTTATTTTCTCACTAGCTTTTGCACGCGGCTTCGCTCACGCAGAATTTCATCCCCTGATCCCCCTTAATGGTGGAATTTCAAAAATTCCTTTCTTAGTGCTCACTTTCGTTATATAAAGAACCTAGATGCAAAATTTCAGGATTCTAGGTTAAGCGGTTTGGACTGTGCGTTGATCTATCTTTATGTCAGTCATCTTCATCTTTTATATATATATAGATTAAGATTTGAAAGTCCCTGGTTCTTCGTTTGTTTGTTACTTATGAATATTTAACTCTATAATTTTATGTAATAAATCCAATTACCAGGGCCTAAAGATGACAAGAAAGTTTACCACTATTTGGACATAATTGACATAAATTATGGGATACTAGTTGTTGCTCGCGGCAACCGCATATGTCGGTTATCGCGGCAAATAGTAGCCTATGTGTTATTCTGATGTAAAAGCTATATTACTGTAAAGTTTCATTCAAATTCGTTCTGTAGTTTTTGCGTGAAAGTGTAACAAACATCTATTCATCCATCCATACCTACAAACTTTCGCGTTTATAATATTAGTAGGACTTTAGGTTTTAATATTATCTGAACCAAGAAAAAGAGAAAAGTTACCATTTTATGCTCACATTTACATAATTACATATTTATTATAACAATGTCCTGAAACTAATACGCCACAGGAGAATTTTCACTGTCGCTTATTTTTCGAACACTTATACTCGAACAATAATACAGAGAACAGTTATAACAACATTAAAATGGAAAACAATGTATAAAGAAAGCATACCTATATGTGAAAAATAATATACATAATACACCAATGGAGGCTTTCTTTAACAACTTCACAATTCCCCACATCTACCATACATAATAACATTTTAACATATGTTGCAGCATTCGTGATTTTCTATTGAATAAAGTTCCTATCATTATTATTTTATTCATCGAAATAAGTTGAAGTACATAATCGAGAATTTAACTTAACAGCCGCTTAAGATGAAAAACTAAAAGAAATAAAGCGATCAGTCAGTCTTGATACAGCAAACGCGTTCAACCAAGTCTAGCGGGAGTCTTCAATCAAAGTTCCAAACTCACAAATTGTAGAAACAAATTTTAGGAACAACTTACTGTAACTTTATCCCATTTAAATAAAATACAACAGTTTAAAACAACTAAGTTGGCTTCAAATTGTACTAACTAGCAATGAGAAAAAACTGTTATGAATCAATTATAACCTACTCAGGATTATCGTACTGCTATCTTTAGTATACCATCTTAAATGCCGAAATTATTATTATCATCCCACTAGGTCCTCATTCCGCGTATCTTGTGATTTATCGACTAGCCTACTTAACTGCCTACAATCAGATTTGTAGTTAATATATCTAGAAGTTAATTCTAAGTAGAGTATTACACAAGAAAACGTATGAAATTATTCATACAATTACACTTATCTAACATCATGAGGCTTAGCTTAATCACGGGTCTCTAATGACCCCTAAAATGCTAAACGTAAACAGTTGTGCACGATCCCACAGAACCCTCGAACAACTTGTATGTAAGAAGTTCCTCGTCGGTCTCTAAATATTCATGTTTATAGCGAAATTTAATTAAAGGAACCATTTAAGTTAATATTGTGTACTTGAAGATATTGCTTGGAGTAAAACGTTGGGTGTAATGTCATTTTGTCAATTTAATATGAGTGTGTCTTTCTCTGTGTCTATATTTTTTGTTATCGGGCCAAGCGAGCGCTCGGATGAAGAGAGGTACTTGTTAAGTTGAAATTCTACAAACGTAAACGTTATTAGAAAACTAATCAAAAGTGTACGGGAATGACGTCATCTCAACGTTAAGTCACGTTAGAATTAAAGTTCGATGCGATACATTTGTATCTTGATCACAGGTATGAAAGTTAGTGGGTAGCACCACCCATGTACACCTGCAACTTAATAATCACAAGTATGTTGATGTAAGTTATCTCACGTTACCTCGCATCCTCGGTCTAAAGCAACGGAATAAATGCTGAGCACCGGTTACCTGGAAGATTGTAGTTACTAGAGAAGAAAAGAAAGCCAAATAGTTTATTAGAAAAGGATCCATGAAATTTTGATAGCTATTATTCTACAGATTTACGCTGACGAACTTCGGTTACGTTACTTTTCGTCTTTTGGTCGGCTTCTATTGTTTTATTGCAATGAGCGCGTTAACTGTCCTAAGCAACGTACACATTATATATAAAAATATTAACAGAGATTTGAAGCGAAATTGGGAAAAAAATATTTGAGCAAAGTCACCAAATATATCGAATGAGGTTCGGTAACTTGAATTCAACAGTTTTATGTCAATCGTTAGAGTAAATTTCCAGTACCGCTGACTTCACGTTTGTCGGGAAATGTCGCGAGTCGACATCTTTATCCTATTTTAATGATCCACATCAAGTTATCGAGGAAACGTGAGTAGACTTTGATATTCATTAATTTCTCCGAATGTCACGTCAATATTTTTCAATTTACTTCATTTCATACCTGACGGTACTGAACTTTTGTAACCAATAGCTGAGCTTCGAATCGAAAGCAATTAATTATAAATTTTGGTAAAAGTAGTTATTTGTAGTGTAAGCATAAAAACTGACAGTGTTACAAGATAATGATTTAATGAATTCGTGAAAGGAGACAAAGAGGAATGTTTAAATGAAAACTTAAATGAAATAAGACCACAATTGCTCTCATTACTATGCGAAGTCAGCTAGCTTTCGTAAAATTAATAAATAAAATATATTTTCCTGGACGCTCCAGTTTATGGTTTCCAAAGTATCTCAGTTCATTAACAATTATTTTAACGGGAATTAACGCGATCACTTATTAAAAGGTATATTACATACCTCTGATTTGCCTGACGTTTCGACCAGGTTGCACTGGCCGTGGTCACAGGCTGACTGTGTGTCAGTGCGATCATGGAACGCGAAAGTTTAAAAGTTAGTATCTCAGTTCAGTCATCAAACTAATTCCTGGTTAGAAATCCACCAATCCAATTTATTGTCCCCACTTTGTTCGGTTTATTTCCTTTATTTATAACGATCTGACATGTAACTCAGCTTTAATTTTTTTTTCTTTTATGGAATTGGCGGGCTAACGAGCAGGCGTATCGCCTGATGGTAAGCGATTACCGCCGCCCATGGACACCTTCAACACCAAAGGCGTCACAAGTGCGTTGCCGGTCTTTGGGGCATGGGGAGGGGAGATAAGGGAAGGGGTTTGGGTTATGGGCCTCCGGTATTCTCACTCACTTGGTGAAACACAGCGCAGGCACTATTTCACCCCGGTTTTCTGTGAGGATCACTCCGGTCGAGCCGGCCTATTCATGCCGAAGCGTGGCTCTCCCACGGTATAAATTCGCGTACTAAAGAAAACTTACACGTATTATATAGGTATGAAAAACCAAATGTCTAAATAGACTCCTTACTATATTCCTCGTTTAAGTACTCCTAAATCACTGGATGACACAATAATAACTTAACTTATAATTTCACTAGCCATTCCTTGGGCTAGCTTAACGGTTTTATGTACCCCATATTTCATAGTATTGAAAAAAGAACCACTGTTATTTGGCCAATAAACAAAAAACCCTCTCGATTGTTAATAAATATTCGGACATCTAACACACGACGCCATCTAGTCCCAAGCTAAGCAGAGCTTGTATTATGGGTACTAGACAACTGATATAAATACGTATATACTTTTTTTTGTGTAAATACATACATATTATACATAGAAAACACCCAAACTCCGAAACAAATATTTGTAGATCGTACAAACATTTGGTCCGACCCGGGAATCGAACCCGAGACCTCATGTTTAGCAGTCGCACAACCAACCGCTAGACTAACGAGGCAGGCAGTTACCGAATTATTCGTGAAAAACAACACATTTCATTTAAAAAAAAAACAGTTGCTACTAATATTATAAATTATACCTCCAAAACTTTCTATAAAGAAAATCTTACTCAATGAAATACTAACCACTGTATAACGGTGTCATTATACCAACAGTTTGCAAGCTTAGTCTTTGTAATCTTCAGTAGGTTCAGTAGTTGCACAAGAATAGCTGATAGAGGTTGAGTCCCATGCAAACAAATTCTAAGGAATATAGGACAGATAAGCCGTCATTCTACAACTTGTAGTGTAGGTTGAGATAAATTACGGTCGTCAAACACCAAAGTTTGAGCTAAACGTAAGCCGTTTTGAATAATTTTGCTGGTTGAAAGGTCGGTGGGCTCGTAAGGTTATGTATTCACTAGGGATCTTTGTCGGTTATGACAGCATGTGATGCCTAATTCCGTGGCTTGAGAACGTGCGCTAGTTTCATTTCAGTTTCTTAGTTTAGCAGATTCTCCTAAGGCAATGTAAGAATTGTAATAATAACATAACTAAATATTCTAACTCTATATTACTTGGATTAGAGTGTTAAAAAAGACGATTCGGCCAGTTGAATATCCTGTATCGCGGAGGACTATACAAACTTGAAACAGATACAAAGAAAACTTAGTCCGAAAAACAATTTGTTGAACTCGTGGAACTCACAAAGTATTGTCTCATGTGGGATTTGAACCGACATTATGTGCAACGCCGCGATCACTTAAATCACTACGCTGTGTGTGCAGTCAAGTTATTTATTTAGGCGAAAACATAATCTAATAAAAAAAGAAATGCGTTATAATACAAAAACAAGAAAAAGAAATGCGTTTTCAGGATATATTTAAGAGTATGAAATTCTTCTTGACGCAAACATTGCTCCAATAAGAAAATATAATATATATTTGGATTTAAAGTCATACATACTCCATGAAATCATGACACATTCTTCAGGAACGAGGTAACTATCGAATGTAATGATTCGCTACTGAATGGGAAGCTCAAGAGTCTGTTAAAAATGAAACAAAAGTAAATTTCTGCGAAAAAATCTTAAAAGAGTGGCTTTGAAGTGAAAAGTTTTATAAAATACCTTAACTAAACATAGTAAAATTTTTATACATATTCTGTTTTCGATTCAGACATAAAAAAATTACGTTGTAATAATGTAGGCATTGGTTTAAATTTCTTAAAGTTTTTATTGTAATAAAATTTACAAACAACCATTCTATCTTTGTTCTACATTATTATAAACACTTTCACATTTGATTTAAAAGATCTGATGTTTTATTCAATTATTCAAGTATTATAAATTTTCACTGTCTTTCAACACACACATAAAAAATAAGTATTGAGCTCTTCACGCCGGAACTGAAGTTTACACTTGAAATTAATATTTCCACTCATAGACACTCAACGGCAATAAATCATTCAACACATCAACAATCAGGGTTCTGTTTTGTGTACTACCCACATGTATTATTGGTACGTTCTAGTATTTGGCAGTATTATTTAATAGGTTCACTTTGTTAGGTGTTGTAAGTAATATCCGTGTTCCTGTTATTTATGTATTTATTGTTATTTTGGGTAATACTCATAAAAACGAAGATACGTGTATATATTATGATAGATGCGTTTGGTGACCACCACTCTTAAATTCTATTTTTGCTTATCATCAGACAGGGAAGAGTTACTTGGGTAGGTACATTTAACCAAAAGATAGACGACATAGTTTTTTCGATGTATTTTAAATGATTATAACGTTTCATGTGGCTGTACTAGTAGAAGCGTAACTATTTACGCTCGAAAAAGGCAATAAAACGTTATAAAAATGTTTTGTTTTGTCGGCATTCATTCTTTTTCTTCAAAGGGATTGCTGTATTAAATCGAAAGTATCAGAAAATCAAAGGAATTAGAAAATTGAAGACTGATTTTTACACCATAGCTCTTTACAGATTAGTCGTCCTCGGAATACTTGGTAATGGTGTTAACAAGTAAAATTTTAACAAAAACCGACTTCAAGATTCGAGTCAATTTCTCTTTGCTGCCTTCATCAAATCTTAGTGTTCTTATCATAGCACCACAGTTGGGATATCCCCTTTCTATTAAAAAAAAAAACATCATCAAAATCGGTTCTTAAACGACGAAGTTATCCGCGAACACACATAAATTATATATGTATATATATATATATACGGTCGAATTGAGAACTTCCTCCTTTTTTGAAGTCGGTTAAAAAGTTATTAATATAGCGGAAGAACAAAGATGAAGAAAAGTCACATACCCTATTTAACAAACTAATAGTCTATAATGTTGAAGATGAATTGCCAGTAAATTGTAGGATCAGTTATCTAAGACCTTGAATCTACCGTTCCCTCAGGAAATCAGACATCCTGTCGCAGACTTACTATGGTAGCCGTTGTAGCGCCGCGTTGTACACTCAATGTTTACTTAGAAAACCTCGAACCAGATTGGGTTAAAACCCTTTGAGATGGTAGAAACAGCTAGTTTTCGCCTTTCCTTAAGAGTCCAAAGTCTCGTTTCTCAGGTGAGTGGCGTATATACGAAGAGCCATAATTACTCAGAAGATTTCTTAAAGGACAGATCTGAAAACAAGGCAGGAGATGATTATTCAACAAACCACCTAAAGTTTAGGTGTTCTTGAATATATAGTTCAGGTGATATTCAGAGAATTATGACAATTGTTCTATCCATACAATGTATGTATCTCAAATGATACGAATAGCTGAAAATATTAATCCATAATACAATTTTAAATTCGAAAGTACTTCCATCTATCTGTCTGCTAAGCTTTCACGGCTGAACCGCTGAACCGATTTTCACATAACCTATTACATAGGCTACTTTTCGTTTCGATAGCCAACATACACGCGGGCTAATACTAGTATAATTATACACAAAGCTGTAGTTCATGTTTCGGTTGTGATGACCTTTCTATTAGAATAGTTGAACTTTTATGTTATGATAAAATACTATGTTTTCAAAATTTACCGGTAGGCTAATACTCTGTAGGTAAAGGTTAATCAAATATGTACACAAAGTTGTATATTTCAAATTAAATTTCAGTAATAAACATTTTAGAAATAAAATAAATTTAGATCAGTATTTTACTTGAACGTAGTTTTATTTTTGTCCTACCTGTTTTTGACATGAAACTATTTTTTTTCCTAACCTCAATATAAATAGGACGAACACAAACATTATGTACCCACACAAAAGTAAAATATATATATATAAAATATAAATAGTATATAAGGTGTCGGGCACTGTAGTTCATAGGAGGAGTTAAGAAGAAACAAAATCTGAAATTAAAAAAACTTAAACATTTTTACTTCTATAAATTGACAATTAATGTTTACCAACTTCCTCGTGGGGTCGTAAAGCGGGACAGTTAGGAGATGTTAAAACCAAAACAGTATAGCACCACTTGAGAAGTGCTCATTCGGCTTTTATACTCCTCGTAACTCAAGGGTTACAACCTGAGACGAAAAACAAACACATTCCTTATTCTTTTATGTACAAAGTAACACTTGTGAGTGACAAAACTCGTGCTTCTTCGTATTTATTTAATCGAAATATACTTTAGTATATCTACATTTATTTAGATCACTCAACAATTATTCAAACAAAACGCTTGCAATTTAATGGTATACAATCATATATCTCAAAACGACCTGTACATAAAAGATTAATAGGTATAGTAATTACATTCTTAGCACAATTTTAATATGTGTTTATACTTTATACTATTGGTAAAGTGTAAAATCTCCGTTCAGACGATCGGTGTTTTATGTGCCTTCCTTCCATTTCAATAGCCTTTAATTAAAACTATACGTCATGACCGTTTTCAATGAATAAATGTACAGTGAAATAATATTCTACAAGGGAGCGTCAATGACTTGGTTGTCGTAGACTTCGGCACTACGCCAAGAAAGTCTTACAATACGCACGTCTCACGCCTGTAATCTGAGCAGGTCGTTAAGTAACAGCAGATGGCTGATGAATTGTGGCGTTCAGTTAATTAGTTACAAGTACGTATAACGAAAAGCTCTTAAGCGTTCAACAGGTATAATTAGACGATTAACTATTAATAAACGTAAGTTAAGCTGACTATTAAAGGAAAATGTGCGTACTATTAAAATCGTTGGGCCCGTGTTTCCATCCAGTCGTCCGTTCCATCCATACCGAATATTTGTAACAATTTTTTTTTTATTTTTTAGTACATTATTTTCAATAAAACAGTTTCAATTAAAAAAAATTGGTCCTAGGTCCCTAGTCGACAAAAACGTCCGTAACGTTAAATAAAAAAAAAGCATTGATTTTAAAAAAATGTGTATAGCGCCATCTATATACCCTAGCCGGCATCTGATAGTTGCATCTATTATTATATTTTATGATAAGGAATTTCATTTGTGTCTGGAGTCCCACGACACCAAACGACTTTTTTAAATTTTTTTTTTTTTTTTTTTAACCTATAAGTACTATGTAATGGCCCAAGTGTCATAGGCTACTTAATTTTATCATTTTTTTAAGCAGTCTGATTATCGTTTTTTAAACTGTTTCTTATTTATGGAATATGAAAGTAAACTAATTGTCTGATGATAAATGACTAATGACGATCCGCCGAGACACCCCCCTCTCCCCTCCCCTCTCATCACCCCTGAACACAGATTTACTATAATATGTTATGTCATATACGTTTAGGACTTCAATCCCTTAATAAACTTAGAACTAACATCCAAGAAAGACCACACCTTTATCTAATAACTCCATTTACATTTTACATGAGTCTTAATTAAATAACATTTGCCCAAACTAGAATAACATTATTATTCTTGAAAGGAACATGAAACCAATTTTATTCTTCTATTAGAATATTCTCTTAGAATACTCGTATAAAGATGAAAGAAACTTGTATTTTTGTTATTTCTACACATTAAATATCTAAAAGTATTGTGCTTATATCTGTCATAAATTAATCTATATATCTATACTAATATACTTATACCCGTATATATAAAGCTGACGAGTTTGTTTGCTTGAACGCGCTAGTCTCAGGAACTACTGGTCCGATTTGAAAAATTATTTCAGTGTTAGAAAGCCACTTAATTGAGGAAATCTATAGCCTATACATCAACAAGTTTAGACTAACAGGAGCGGAGCACCAATGAAGAATGTTACATAAACGGGTGAAAATTATTACGCTACGGGCAGTAGGAGACATAAACGAGGTTGCGTGGGTCAGCTCGTTTACATATATATTGTTTACTTACTGAGCACCACGATGTTATCCGTGGTTGTTGTACCTTTACAAGAACAACAACAGCTAGTCTAAGAAATAATCAATAATGTATCAAATTTAAGTTACTTCTTATATCATCAACTTTCTACCAGAGGAAGTACCGTCAAAATTGGTCGGCTGGACCATTTTCCAAAAATTAGCCGAAACAAACACACTGACAGACAAAAAAACATATTTTTTTACTTTTTTATTATTATTTATTTTGATACAGAACAATCATCAACATAATGTAGTTTAAAAATATTCCACAAAGTTGATTTTTTCATGTAAGTACCGTATCTAATTTCATATACTTTTGGTGAAAAATTGTTAACTTGAAATAACAATCATACACTTCAATTTTTATTTATTTATATAGACACGTTCTAAAAGAAAACCTTATATCTCATAAAAATAACAGCAATGCGAATATTTTGCGTAGCAAATACAATCCTCAGTGGCATTGATAATACTATGAAAACTGCTACTGCCTCCTACCTTTGCATTGTTAATGTGCCCGTGTATATCAGTATGTACACGGGCACATTAACAATGCAAATGCCTTAAGATTCCAAGCCCCGAGATTCAAATCTTTCAACCCCACTAGACCAAGAGCTACTGAACCCTCCGAGTAACGGTAAGTCTGCAAGCAAAAACTTTGGACCCCTTCAACTTTATACCGACTTCAAAAAAGGAGGTTTCTCAATTCGACCGCGTACAAGTATATCTTTACGAAATTAATTACAAATTAAAGAATTAGGAATCGTATCTTCTGATTAACTAATTCGTATATCACATGAATTTGGATATTTTCGACAAAATAGTGCTATGTTAATCAATATGCCTTGAAAGTATTCCGGATTGTTTATAACAATTTCGATTTGTTTTGAGCATGTAAAAATCCTATATATCGATTTCTTAACATGTATATTGCATTGATTTAGATGCTTTCGACGATTTAAATAATAATGAGAAGTTCGTCGTGTTAGGACCGTCCGAGTGTGCCCAGACACATTTTTACTCGCACACCAATGATCTCCTCACCTAACAAGGAATTATGCTAGCCAGAACCGCCTGTCAATTGTTTTTTAACTTCTCAATGAATGAAATAAATTGTATAACAATTTCAAGGTTACAGGAACAAGTTTTTTTTTCTTTATTTCTTTTTTATCAGTTCAAAAATATATTGGTTGATGATGTCCAGGGCTGAAGCTTGCTAGGCGATGATTACCGTACTTAGTATGCTATGACTCATCACTATAAGAATTTCTAACCTTACAGATACACCGTTACTTGGAGGGTTCAGTAGCTCTCTTACTACATATGTCATAGAATTGACAAGTAGACAAAACTTTAAGACTTTCTGTATGAATGAATATCTATACACATAAATAAAATTGAAGTGTCTTTTTATAATTTCATGTTAACAGCTTTTCACCAAATGTCATATACGTTTGGTGAAATGCTGGAATATACAGTACTTTCATAAAAAAAAATATTTTGTCTTTCTGTTAGTGCTAAGTTTTAGAACGGTAGGTAACTTTCACTGGCAGATGGCTGAGATAACGAATAACATAGACTCTTTTTTTAGATAAGCTTCGCCCCAGTTCAGTTTTTTGTTATGTGCTTTCTTATTTTTGTTTGTTTGTAAACAAATATTTTTATAGTGTGTGCCAAAATTAATATTTTTCACTTTCATTTTTTTTTCAGTAGTTGCAATCAAGATCCAACGATAAACGCGGGTAACCAGGTGGGTCTCAGCTAGTATTATAAAAACTTTCTTTGCTATCCCTACAAAGGACATAAGATTTACGGTGTACACATCCGTAGACAGTTGGCTGGCAGACAGTAAGTGGCACATAAGCTCCAACCAAAATTATGTTTATATGAGTTAGATATTGAAGTACATATATCTAGATTGACGATACAATATTATATATACATATGTTTACGTAATATATATTTATAAGCAATTGTAAACCGCAAAAGCACACTATAGTTCCTTTGTTCAATTCATCGTGAATTGATTAGCGTAATTTTATTAATTTACGACGATCAATCAGCTTAGCTAACTTATTTAGTTAAATGGTTATCTCATTAAATTATTCTCTAGCAGTAAATCTGTTAGCCGATAATGAACATCATAATGAAACATTATTCAAAAATAATTACGTCAGATTATAAATTACAGTAAAGTCTGTAAATGAACATATTTCAATAGATAAAATTATCTATTGAACACATATCAGGTTTAAGATCGTTTATTTCTCATAAAGAATAAAAATAAATATTCACTTACATGAGAAAATACAAAAAATATAACACTTAAATAACTGCGATACAGAAAACAAGAACCGTTATTTATACAAAACAAAAATCATAACAATCACATTTCAAAAACATAGTGAGGGTACATTCAAAAAACATACATGCATTCCGAACAAAGATTTAGTGAATCTAGAAGCGATAGATTGGTTTGCACAAAAACATATATTTATAAATTGAATATATCTATTGAATATATAAATATATTTCAATAGACTATTTTAAAAAATAGTCTATAGAAATTTAATTATAAGTAAGATACGCATTACACATGTATGGATTGTTACAAAATAATAAATATTTATTTTTTTAATAAAGGAAACGAAAAAATAAAACAAAACTTCATGTTTTGAATATAAAAAATATACTGACAACAATCTTTTCAAAATTTATTAAATTTTATTTAGTAAATGTAATCAAAATTATAGAAAGTAGTTACAGAATTCTATCAAACTCAATATTTCACTTACAGTTTTCTTAAGAAAGTGATTTTAGGCACCGAATTATCATAATAAGTTTTCCTTGTAAGTACTTATTTGCTTTAATTTTATTCACTTTAAATATTACGATACAATTTCAAAAACCATTCCAAAAAGTATCATTACAATATCGAAATCAGTCACCCTAGTGATCAATAAAAAAAACAACATTCTATAGAAAATACGATAAATCAAAAATACTCAGTATGAAGATTCTCAATTTGTTGTAAGTACTCCTTATCTGATCCTCATTCAAGTATTATTCGAGTAGGCTCTTGAAAAACCTATTCTCCTTAAGATTCCGCACACAATGATTAAAAAATACTGTGCACAGTACCTCTACAACAGAACACTTGGCATGTCTTTTATTAGCATGCAAACCCAACCAATAATTGGAAGCTATTGTTCGCGATACGGGATCAATCTTTGTCAGAATAAAAGCCTCATTGTATATCAAACGTATTGTTAGATTATAAAAGAAATATCGGCAGAAGTGAACTTAAACGTTGATGATAACGTTGATAGGTATGACAGTCAGACAGATTTGTTCTAGTTATGGTGTACTGGATGGAATTAAAAGAGATATATGTTAGATGTAATTAGCATTCAGTGATAGGATTATGGTCTGGTTGATTATATTCTATGACTAAAATTGTACTATTTTATAATGTGTATATATTGAGTGATTTTGTTTTTTTTTTTTTTTTTTTTTAAACCATACAAGAAAAGAAATAGAAAGAAGAATCACTCTAGCTTGGCAGAAGTATTGGAGTTTAAAAGAAATTATGAAAAACAGCTCTATAAACATAAACATCAAGAAAAAACTCTACGAAGTAGTGATACTACCATGCCTTACCTATGGTTGCCAGACATGGTCATTAAGAAATGAAGACGAAGAAAAAATAGTTATCTGCCAACGTAAAATGGAAAGAAGCATGCTTGGCTTAAAACTTACAGATAAAGTCAGCAACGATAACATCAGAAAGAAAACAAGGATAATAGACGTAAGAAAAAGAACGAGAGCACTGAAATGGCAATGGGCAGGACACGTATGCAGAATGGGTAGCAATAGATGGACAAAACGTGTAACAGAATGGCTACCAAGAGACTCGAAAAGGAAAAAAGGGAGACCAATTAAAAGATGGAGAGACATCTTTAAACGGAGATGTGGGTCGCATTGGATGGGATTGGCGCGTGAAAGAGGTGTATGGAAAGGTTTAGGAGAGGCCTACGCCGCGGAGGCGACTATTACAATTAAAGTTTAAATTACAAATAAGGTTAGATTTAAGAAAGCATGTAAACATTGAAATCTATTTATGTATACTATCAAAACTTATATGTATCTATGCAAAGATTGTAGTAGAAAATAAACGCTATTTTTATTTTATTTTTATTTTATTTATATATTGAGTGATATATAAATGTAAACCTACCTATAGTAAAATATTCTATACAAACAAATAAAATACTGATTGAAGCTTCTCATGACCAGAAGGCCGACCTTTTTCTAGCACAGAGAATTAGCATTGCCATTCAACGTGGCAATGCTGCCAGGCACTGCCAGCCTTTTGGGAACGCTACCAGTAGGCGATGATGCGGAGGAACAAATATTTGTAGATACAAACATTTGGTCCGACCCAGGAATCGAAACCGAGACCTAAAGCACAGCAGTCGTATACACTGTCCCACCGAGGCAAAGGAAAAGACGTAAACCAATTCGTCAGCATAATAGCAAAATTGACAAATCCGTAACGTAAATAAGAAGCAAAATCAATATCAACATTTGTGCTATTTAAGATAAATGGAAAATTTTGAATTTAAATTATTTCTAAATGATGACCAATTCATCATCATCATCATCTCCTTATCATTTTGGTCGAGCAAATAAATCTGTGTTAATGTCAATAATATCGTTTGTACTTTGCTAAGTGTTAGTTATCGCATTGCCACGAGTCATTAATCAGTCCTAACGGTTTTACTTCGTCCTAAAGTTTAGAAAATAAATGGTTTGATTAAAGGTGCATATTTATTCATATTTAAGGTAATGTTTGTATTTGTATCACAATTTGAACTCCTTAAAAATGTACTTTTAATAACGTAAAATTGGGTGTCGTGTATAAATTATAGTGATACTAGGTGATATGAAAAGTTTCTGACGTCAAAGTGAATATAACGTTAATATAATTGTACATTTTCTGGTTGTGCTTTGCATTGTGTATTCATGGTGGGTGAAGTGTGTAGAGTTCAAAAAGATTTCTTGATCATCGTTAGGTAGGCAATATTTCGGAAAAATGATACATAGTTTTAATAATTTTGGACTGATAAAATAACTATGATTAACAGGATATTTGACATGTTTTCTTATTTGGTTTTGTTTAAATATTAAACCTGAAAAGGAAAAATCTCCTTATAAATATAGTCACTTTAATGATGGAGGATGTTTCCTCAATAAATTAACGTGATAAAATTGCCAAATTGTAGAATCGATCATCATTTCTAAGAAGGAGGAGGAAGGATAATATTTACGAAAATACATTGTCCACAGTTATTCCTATTTATAAAGAGGAAACGATATTTTAGGGCGATATTAAAATGTCAGACCATTTCACGAATCTTGTTAGCTAACTTTGACAAAATTGTTTGGAAGTTTCTGAATAAGAATTCAATAAGTGCAATCCCTGTATGTCACAAACTTAGACAAAGTATTATCATACTTTCAATCAGTTCCTATTATTTTAGCTTTGAGCACACGCGGTTTTATAAACCCAAGTTTTTTTTTAAAATTCAGTTACTTCTACAGTTCAGAATTGAGTTTACATTTGTAATCTTAAATATTTCAAAAAACTTTATTGATGAGAAACATCTATAGGCGAGAGGTAAACCTGATTTTTGACGTGGCGATTTCAATTTTTTATATTATTTGTATTTGTTTTGTTAATTGAATTTTTATTTGTAATTGAATTTTGTACTTAATAAAAATGAATATATATATAGTAAACAGTCATTTCATTTTATACAAAACAATTTCGATGTTCGACATCTACCAGAAGTCACGTGACTTGTAACAATATCTTGCAAGAAATAATTTGTAACTCTAATAATATATATTCTAGAATTAATAATATCTAAATATCATTGCAAGAACCTAACTTAGTAGAACTCTACTCAAAAATTACGCAAACGTAGTTATGGGCACCGTTAAAGTTTTTACTGAGAACGTCGCATTTTGACCACCAGTTAAAAATAAATACATAACTGTTGGACCTAAATTTCTTAAAATTGTATTATTATAACTAGCTTAATCCTGCGGTGTTACCCGCGGTTATTGTCGTACTGCGGGTAACGCCGCGGGGCGTAGCTAGTCTAAAAAAAGTAGCCTAAGTTACTCCTTATATCATCAGCTACCTATCAGTCAGAGAAAGTCTCGTCAAAATCGGTCCCGCCGTTCCAAAGATTAGCCGGAACAAACCGACAGACAAAAATTGTTACTATGGTATAATGTACCGTGTATACATAAATATGTACTTAGTAAAAAAACGGTTATTTTAGTATTACAAACAGACACTCCAATTTTATTTATTTGTTTAGATATACTCGTACATGTATAGATTATGTTTAATTAT
The DNA here is from genome assembly GCA_905220595.1 of Spilosoma lubricipeda. Classification (NCBI taxonomy): domain Eukaryota; kingdom Metazoa; phylum Arthropoda; class Insecta; order Lepidoptera; family Erebidae; genus Spilosoma; species Spilosoma lubricipeda. Next base: position 6,180,923 of record HG992285.1, on the reverse strand, counting down.
TTATTTATATTTGAATATCTTGCTATTTCTTGTTTTGGTATTTTAATCAGATAAGTATATTCTATTACTTTGTTTTATTTTATACATTTTTTATACTTTAAATTAATCCTCAGATTAGTATTTTTTTTTGTTTATGTATGGCCTGCCAAAATGACTCTACTCTGCCTGATGGAAAGCATAAGCAGAATCCAAGAGCGGTGAACGCCATACTCACTGCGGATGCAGACAATGCAACAATGCAGCATGGTGACCCACACCATGGCGGCCTAGTGATGCTTCTGCACCATTGGGTCTCCGGTCTTGCACTCACCAACGAAACCCGACAGCACAAACGCTGTCATTTTACGTTGTTTGTCTTTGAAGTGGTTACAGCGGTCATCACGCCGCAGCATATTATGAGTTCAAAACTCATATAGGACAATATTTTGTACGATTTACAAGTTCTGGGTTCTGGGTTCTTTTTGTTTCATGTTTGTTTGTCGCGTTACAGGAATATTCCTAGTGCGGATGTTATCTTTAACAAAAAGTATTTCCAAAATCGATACACAATTGACGGAGTATTCGGTGAACAAAGATACAAAAAAAAACATACATTGGAACATAGAACCTCCTCCTTTTTGAAAGTCGGTTAAAAAATAAATTTATGTATATGTATTTACTATATCTGTAAAATTATAGGTTTTACAGATATAGTATATACATATAAACATTACATCTATACTAATATATAAAGCTGAAGAGTTTGTTTGTTTGTTTGAACACGCTAATCTCAGGAACCGCTGGTCCGATTTGAAAAAATCTTTCAGTGTTTGATAGCCCATTTATCGAGGAAGGCTATAGGGTATATATCATCACGCTACTACTAATAGGAGCAACAATGAAGAATGTTTCAAAAACGGGGGAAATTTTCACGCTACGGGCAATATAAGGCGCAAACGAGGTTGCGTGGGTCGGCTAGTATACGAATAATCGTCTAAAGTTCAATAAATTAATGCTAATTATAAATGTAATATTTAACATATTGTAGTAGTTTAAACCAAATGTTAAATAATATTTTTACTCTGTTTAAAATAAATGAATGTTTCCATAGTGTTTGTTTCTTAAAGAAGACTGCTTAGAAAGCGATAAAATGATTTTCTGCTCGGTAATCCATCATTAAAGATCAAACAGCCGCACGAACTTTAATGAACGAATCTACCAAAGCATCTTTAGATAATACCCCAGAATACTTAGCATTAGAAATAGGTACTTTAATAAACCAAATCTAAGTTGAAAATATTTTTTGTATGTATCTTTGATTTTTTTATTTATTAAAGTTTTCAGCAAGCATACTTCATAAGGCCATTGGCATTTTTAACCAACTTCTCGGAGGAGGAGGTTTCTCAATTCGACGGTATATGTCTTTTTTTTTTATGTGTGTTCGCGGATAACTTCGTCGTTTATGAACCGATTTTGATTATTATTTTTTTAAAGGAAAGGAGATGTCGCAACGGTGGTACCATAATGAGGACATTAGTATCTGATGATGGCATCCAAGAAAAATCGAGTCGAACCTTGAAGTCGGTTTTGCTTTGTTAAAATTGTACTTGTATTAAAATCAATGATTAGTTGTTTATTTAAAAGTTAGATTGGAAATATTTCTTTGGTTTATTTATTGTTTGCTAAAACAACATGATAAATATTTCCAAGCGTAGATGAGTAATTTTGTGTAATCAGGTACTACTATCGCTTTGAGAATCATAATAGAGGAACCATTTGATGAAACTGTGATCAGCTGATATACCTAATATAATGATTTAAATCTTCAGTAACTGCAGTTTTCTGACTTTCTCTTTGTAAAGGACCTTAGAGTAGAATTTCTTATGTAGTATTAGTTGCCTAGTAATTTAATTTTTCTTTTCGCTACGAATAATACTATAATGATGCAGAAGCATTTGAATGGGCCGCCGTAGTATAGATCAGTATGCTGTATATTTGCATAGTCATTGCAAACGCATTGAGTACTTATAGTGCTTTGCATGCTTTCGATTAGGCAGAGTCACTTTGGCAGGCTCATATATTATACTACCTGACCCACACAATTTCGTTTACGTCTCCTATTACCCGTATCGTAATAATTTCACAAATTCAACAACAACATTCTCTCTCAACTGCCTCGGTGGCGCAGTGATAGCGTACGCGACTGCTGTTCTTGAGGTCTCGGGTTCGATTCCCGGGTCGGAACAAATGTTTGTATGATCCGCAAATATTTGTTTCGGAGTTTGGGTGTTTTCTATGTATACTATGTATGTATTTACAAAAAAAAAAAAGTATATAAGTATTCATATCAGTTGTCTAGCACCCATAATACAAGCTCTGCTTAGTTTGGGACTAGACGGCGTTGTGTGTTAGATGTCCGAAATATTTATTATTATATTATTATTCTACATTGGTGCTCCGCTCCTTTTGGTCTAAGCGTGATGATATATAGCCCGCCTATAGCTTTCCTCGACAAATTTGCTATCTAACACAGAAAGAATTTTTCAAATCGTACTAGTAGTACCTGAGATTAGCGCGTTCAAACAAACAAACAAACTCTTCAGCTTTATATATTAGTGTATATAGATTAAAAATAAAATACGGTGAGCTAATGTTTAAACTTAGAATAGTTTATAAGTCACATGTTAAGCTAATATAAGTCTTAAAAAGGATTTTTAAAGATCACAAACCTCAACACTTTTGTACATTTTGTACACAGAAATCCCACGTGAGATACAGTAAGTAGTACGAAATGTTAAGCTAACTTATAACAACAGCCTATTTTGCACAACCCACGTATCCCTAAAGCATTATGTTACTCGTAATGCTTTAGGGATTTTGTTCCAATGAAATTTATATCCAAACCTGACATAACTTGTGACATAACACCGTGTCAAAATTCATCGTTTTGCAACCTTGTAACCACAATATGGCAATGACAAATTACCTAAATACAGTAAACTCTCCCTGAAATCAATTCTACTCGTATATACAGAAACCCGTACTTAAAGGCATTTATCCGCACTTATGCGGGCTTGTCGAAGGAATATTGGAAACCCGGAACGCTTAATGAGAATAATACTGGGAATACGAAACCGACCCACACGCTGATAAATTCCTACGCATAGCACTTAATGACAGAAGGGACTAGAAGGATGTCAACGGTATTTTAGAGATATTGGAGAACATTGCTTTAGGGTATTTATTAGAAGTATTATTTTGTATAATTATAAAGCTGTTCTTTTAATTTTTTTAAGTGTAAAACAAAGAAATTTATTTATTTACTAGCCGACCCACGCAACCTCGTTTGCGTCTCCTATTGCCCGTAGCGTGATAATTTTTCACCGTTTTTGTAACTTTCCTGATTGTTGCTCCGCTCCTGTAGGTCTTAGCGTGATGACATATCACGCTAAGCTTATCACGCTGGTCCGATAGGAAAATAATTTTTCCAATCGGACCAGCGGTTCCTGAGATTAGCGTGTTCAAACAAACAAACAAACTCTTCAGATTTATATATTAGTATAGATTGAATTGTAAGTACATATATATAGAGTATTTTCTATCAACTGTACTAGTCATTAGTGTACTGAAAATAGCAGATCAATTTTTTTTATTTGTAATACCTGTTTAGTTCAAGTTCATATTTAAAAAACACTCGCCTGAGTGAAAGTCATCCAAGTAAAGTTTATATTGCATACTAAACTATTATAACACACTATAAAACATTTTGGATACGGTCAGGTAACCCTTTTCATAAGTAATACGTTCTGCCACTGAGTAGTTGTTATACGCATTTAAGTAATTTAACTTTTAATAACCGTGATCAGTCATGCTGGTATTGAAAGTTGTTTTTAACCGACTTCAAATAAAGGAGACGGTTTCTCTATTCGACCGTATATATTTTTTTGTGTGTGTTGGCGGATAACTTCGTCGTTTATGAACCGATTTTGATGATTCTTTTTTTAACAGAACAAAGATGTCCCAACGGTGATACCATGATAAGGACATTAATATCTGATGATGGGATCCAAGATAAATCGAGTCGAACCTTAAAGTTAGTTATATTTTTGTTAAAATTGTACTTGTAATCTAAATAAATCAAAGATCATAAAACTATTTTAGTGCACAGACGATTAAAATAAACTTATATTTGTATTGTGTGGTGTTGTGCACTGCCTGCCGTAGTAAGTATAATTCAACTGTTAACTAACTAGTAAAATGAAATCGTGTATTGATAAACTCAAAAACTCATCTACACATTTTATTTTCTGCACCTACGGTAACAAAACTATGAAGCTTTATCGAATGATTCAAAATAATGTTTGTGGAATATACTGAGATTTTTTAATTCCATTGTTGGTCACTGAAGTACATTTAATTAATTAGATGTATATATTAATGTATGTATTACATACTATAACTGATAACATTATAAAGAATGTAAGTTTTTGTGACATTGTTAAATCAATGTTTAAAGAAACTATTAGTAAAATAGGTATAGAAGTATATAATAAGAGGTATACTATATAATATTTCAGATGAAGACTATTAAGGGGAGATTGATACAATTCAGTAAATTTTCAAAGTAATTTAAATAGAATTTAGTCAAAATTATAGTAACATTAAAACTATTTACATACATGAAAACATGCAGGGGCACAGTTATTTCATATACAAAGCGTTCGTTGAAATCTGACGATGTGACGGCGCCAGTCGCTATCATTGTATTCTCCAATAGTTAGATATAGATAGTACTATTCTTCGAATTGTAATTGCTGTGGACATAGAAATCACGTTATTTTTGTATGTTTGTTGTTAGGCAAAGCCTATTTTAGGGTGGTATGTCAAATTTTATTAACCGTTGACACTTATGTTTTCCATCAGGCAGAGTAGAGCAATTTTGGTAGCTTGATTATAATAAAAAAAAGTCGTTTGGCAGGACCGAGCTCATTTTAAGTGATTTTTATTTTAGTTTAGAGAGTTTTCGAAGAACAGAATTAGCAGCTATGTATATTTCTTCTCACCTAACAATGAGTCATCAATATCTTTCTAAGCTTTAGAGCTACTAGAGCTGTATTACTAATAAATTTACTTCACATCATGATGGCAATGATTTTCATCTAACTCATGAGATAATAAGACTGTAAACGTTATTGAAGCCCCAATTCAGAGATTTCAATATAAATATTTAAGATATTCGTTCCGATTCTCATAAAACTACATAAAGAGCCTATCTTAAGGATAATCCTAATGACAGAGAGTCCAATTACAAATACTTTGCTTTTGTAAACGGGATAAGAACGAAACCCGCATTATCCTTTTCAAAGGATAAACAAAGAAGGTTCGCGGGCTTATTTAAATGGGAATGAAAAAATCAGTGACACAAAATAAGGTTTGTATTTGCATAATCCCACATTATGATCCCCTTGGCTTTTAAAAACAGTATCAAGTTGTTGTTTTCTATTACTTTTACCTGGCACTGTTGATAACTGCGGAAATTGTGCCGGCTTAACTTCGCGTAGAAGGCAGTGTTCCAATTTAAACTATGGCCCGGCCTCTTTAAACGAATTACATAACTTACTATTTATTGAAAAGAATATACACAAAAGAGAAAAATAAGTTTATCTTGAAATTCATACTGTGTTAAGAATTTTCATAGATTGTTACTAATATAAATATAAGCTAAATATTTTGGAGCAAACATAACGTAGTCTAAACACCAAATAAGCAAAATTTTTTTTTTTTTTCTAGATAAAACGAAACTGATATTAGCTAATGTTTTAGCATTTTCAAAATTACATTATGGTAATATCTATACTAATATTATAAAGCTGAAGAGTTTGTTTGTTTGAACGTACTCAGGAACCGCTTGTACGATTTGAAAAATTGTTTCAGTGTTGGTTATTACATTTATCGAGGAAGGCTATAGGCAACATATCATCACGCTAAGAGCAATAGGAGCGGAGCACCAATGAAGAATGTTTTAAAAACGAGGGAAAATAATCACGCTACGGACAATAGGAGATGCAAACGATATTGTGTGGGACAGCCAGTTTTTTTATCCTTATTTAGCTTCTACCATCGTTTCACATCAATAAGTAGATCTACATTGTTTTTTATATAAAGACATACCGAAACTAGCAATGTTAGAATTCTATGAAATGTATCGGCTTTAGCAATCAAATCCTTAAAGCTTAAAGTATATTTTGTATTCAACTGTAAAATTTACTAATGTAAATAAGTAAATTCAACAGTTGGTTTCATAGCACGGTACATAAACTGATTACTTACAATTTAAAAGTTATAATAACCATAAATATTTCATGTAGCGGTAATCACAAAGCGAGGACATTCCAAAATATCATCAAATATATCTCTGTCAACGTAAACCTATCCGCAAAGTAAACAGTTGAAAACTTTCTCTACAAATAAATACTCCGAATGGGTTTAAGTCGAAACTAATTTTAGTTGAAACCGTTTACACGTCAGATCAAAGGCTTTCCAGGTAAACTTATACATTGAAATATAAGTAGCGAAGGGTGGTTGGATGTATTTGCTGATTAAATACATTAAGAAGACACCCCAGTGACACCACAGAGAAGTGTTAGTTTAATTGAAATCAATGCGCACGTTTCATAAATACACCTTGAATTCATAATTACCAAATAATTATATTACATACGTGGGAGAGCCGAGCTTCGGCATGAATGGGCCGGCTCGACCGGAGTGATATCACGGCCTCACTGAAAATCAGTGTGAGATAGCGCTTGCGCTGTGTTTCACCGAATGAGTGAGGATACCGGAGGCCCATAAGCAAACCCCTCCCCACATCCCTTTCTCCATCGCCCAAAGGTCGGCAACATACTTGTGATGCTTGTGGTGTTGCGAGTGTCCAGGGGCGGCGTAATCGCTTACCATCAGGTGATACGTCTGCTCGTTTGCCCCCTATAACATAAAAACACAAAACAAATGTTTTGCACATTGTTATTCAAACGTTATTTTCGTTTTTGTTTGTATTTGTATTGGTTTATTTAATATAGGTACTGTAATATTGAACTGTTTCTATTTTTTAAGAAAGGAAATAGTTACTCAATGAAGAGCAATGAAAGATAAACTTAGCTTCGAAATATACATTACATACATACATTTATTTCGATATATATACATTTGAGTATCCAATTATAAACAAGATCTCCATACAATTGTTGTGCCCATAGCAAGTATCATTAATAATGACTATCAATAAAACGGTACTGCCCACAGCTCGTAAATTAGCCGCACAATTGCTATTTAACAGGCACTTGGGCATTATAGGGCAACGGCAAAACCTAGATAATTAATGTGTAAATACATTTTGTTTAAAACCAAACAGCCAAAACTTTGACAATGTTACACATTGCGTCATATTCTTAATTAAGAAAAGGATTACAAAAAGAAGATGGCGTTCGTTTCGGTTGAAAGTTCAAGGTCTTTCTGACAATCTAATAAGCTTTAGTTTAGACAAGTACAATTATAACAAAAATAAAACTGACTTCAAGGTTCGACTCGATTTCTCTTGGATGCCATCATCAGATATTAATGTTCTTATCATGTATCATGGTACCACCGTTGGGATATCTCTTTTCCATTAAAAAAAGAATCATCAAAATCGGTTTATAAACGACGAAGTTATCCGCGAACACACATAAAAAAAATGTAAGTACGGTCGAATTGTGAAACCTCCTCCTTTTTTGAAGTCGGTTAAAAAGAGACTTCAGGACAACTAACTTTCTTATGGATCAATTCCGTTAAAACTTTCTGAATTTCTAAACATACGTAATTGGATAACTGCTTAAAATTTAGTAGACCTTTTGTCTGTATCGTGTATAAATTTCTTTAGTACGTAGGGATTCGAACCGGATTGAAATGAGGGTCTTTTCGTGTTAACTTTAAGGCCCTTCTGTGACTATTAAAAAGACTGGAGAAACTTTCGATTTATTATTAATCTATGTTTGAGCTATATCTAGTTATAACGTATGCCCAAAAGACTAATTTGATAATATAATTTATACTCTCGATTGTCGGCACTTGATGGAACTTGTTGTAATACATTCTAGAATTAAACTCACTTATTCCACTATTTTATTTCCTTTTTACACCTGACCGGTTTCGCCTTATGGCATTCTCAATTTTCTCAATCTTTGTAATTTGATAATATTTCGGATATCTGACCCGCAATGTCATCTAGTTGGTCCGACGCGAGAATCGATACCTCAAGACTAGAGGTCGCAATGCTAAAGAACAACATGAAACGTCACAATACAAGTATGAAATACGCACCAAGTCGAAATCAGGATGTCAACTAGTGATTTCTCATTAAAAAAGAACGTCCATCTTGACGAAATAGCAGGAAAGTCATAATTTAAAACTCACGGTGTACGAATGTAAAGTTTATGTATTACTATGTATATATATATACATACTATGGATACTAAATGAATATGGTCATATATGTTCATATTCATTTGTGTATACATATATGTAGTTATATATGTAAGTTTCCATTATGTCAAAATTTATAACCTCTGACTTCAACCATTGTGCACCTTCGTTACAAAATTTCTACATCACCCAAAAAGGTGGCTGGTAGAGAATGCTTTGGGCATTAAGCCCGCCGATATACATGTGTGCATGAACTTTTTAAACAAAAAAATTAACAGATATTGTAAATGGTAACTTCTTTGACGCTACTTTTTACGGCTCCAACTGTAATGATTGCCAAAGATAGTAATTTGGCAAACGGGAGTCGAGACGACGGTTTGACGTGCTCTCTGAGGCAAAAGTTAAATAGAACAAAGGGCATCAGAATTTTTTTTTTTTATAGTTACAACATAAAATGAATTCAACCTCATTAGATAACCCTGCTCTAATTCCATACCCCACTAGCCACATTCCAGCTTCCTACTTTATGCACGCCAATACATTAACCTACATAAATAAAGTATTATTATGTGTATATCGATCGATTAAATGTCGGTATATCTATTTCCATGAATCAAGTTATCTTGAAAGTATTAGGTTCGAATGATGCCAATTTGATAGGCCGTAAAATAAAAGCACCTTACAGTTTAGCATCACATTTGATTTTGTTACTGTTTGTATAAAAATATTATTTATTGATTGCCTTTAAGCTCTAAAATAAAAACGTTTTATTTGATACCTTCATTTATTATCATTTTATTTTCAATTGAATACGTATTAAAATTCAATGTATTTTACTTATACTTTTTATCTCAGCCGATTAGGTATGTGTTGAAGTAATGTGATTAAAGATAAGGCAAGAGCAAGAGCTTAAATTGATGTAAAAAAGTACACACTAAAATACGTTTACAACAAAAATCGGTGTCGAATTAATTCATTATTTTAACAAGGAAAATATGGGTGAAAGAAGTTGTTCTTTGATAGACGAATTACAAATAGTTTTAAAAGCTACACAGGAATAGTGAAAAACTAAAAAGTAGCGGGCATAACGTACAACTTACAACGAATGTTTTTGAACATTCTGTATACTAACATTAACCACACACTCATTTATTTAATCAAAAACAATCAGAAATACACGATCAACGGTTACTAACTTTATTTAAAAAAGAAGAAAGGTCTAAAAAACCAAATTAATTTCTTTTGTTGCCCCTACAAAATGTCAAGGTTGAACTTTGATTGCAAAAGTTTTTTTAAACGTCTATATGAAATGTGAAATGATATCCGCCATCTTATTTTCATAATTGAATCGCATCGACTTGTTCACAAAGTTTTTTGTTTTAATTTGTATTCGTCTTATTTTTGTTACCTTTTTCAACGGACTTAAGACACTTCAACAGGCTTTCATTACCATCTATTATATGTGAGTAGGTAATTGATCATTTTAAAATATTGGATGTCACTACTAATCTACTTTTACAACTGTATAATTTCATTTTGAATCATAATTACCTATTTATGAAATTACACACACAGTGCAAAAGAGTATGAAGACAATGACAATGAAAGAAATTTGGAACACGGCCGCCAGTCTCTACTACTATTACGCGGGAGATATAAAAGTGAACAAGTGTGTGCGCAAACACAGGTGCACTCTTTGTTCCCTTACTCTCACAACCCGAAGGAATGGCTTGGGACAATACCATATTATGGAATATAGCTGATCTGACGATTGAGTCAAAACTATGTTACTCTTCTTTTTACTTTTTAATTTCGATTCCTATTAAATCGTTGTTTTAATTTCAATAGTCGAATAAAAAACAATTAGTTGGTTATTACATTGAGTGGTTAAATAATGAAGTTCTGTACTGTAAAGTTCATTTAACGTCTATACGTCCTATTAAACTCAAGACTTATAACATTTCTGAGTACAGAATTTATAGTACACTTTCATTTCTATTCTTCTACTTGGGAAAGCAAATAAAATAAATAGATAGCTTCAGCCTTAAGTGCCGTTGGAAGTCACGTACTGCAATAACTGTTATAGATCGTGATGCACAGCACCAACAGGTTGCTAGGTATCAGAAATGAAATAAAATAAAATGGGCCTAAGGATTACAGCTCATGAAATAAAATAATATAAAGTTTATAAGCATTGGTGGGGTTGAACACACTTAAATGAACTTTATTGTTCCTTTACTTCAATCTACAACGAGTTATAGAAGGGTATGTATAAACCGATAAGTAGTAAACAGTCTGAACAAAAATGAAATACCTTACTTACCTACTTACTTATAAATTTTTGAAGTAAAACTTCTTTAGCGGGGTTGTGCACTTTTACAAAATTTATTTTAGGAGGGGTCAAAAATGTTAAACTCGCGTTAGGACACGTCACGACAGGACACGTACCTGATCGTAAGACGGCGGCGCAGAGTATGGCGGTGCAGAGCTTTTGCGCGAGTGTGCATGGTGACAGCTGATGGCTCGACTGTATAATATGTCTAATATGTTTATGCTGTATAGCATTAACCTAAGTATATTTTTATAACATCACAATAAGCATTTTTTATTTACTTCTTTATATCGCGCATTTTATTTAAAGAGCAAATAGGTTCGTTTGAGGTGAGCATAAACAACGGTTTGTTTATAGTTTTGAGTTTCCACTACTGTTGGCAGTCCTCATGAACTGCTTTGTGTTTTTTTAAGTCACGATTTAAAAATATATTTCAGTGTTAGATAGCCCATTTATCGAGGAAGGCTATAGGCTATATATCATCACGCTAAGACCTACAGGAACGGAGCACCAATGTAGAATGTTACAAAAACGGGGGAAAACTTTCATGCTACGGGCAATAGGAGACGCAAACGAGGTTGCGTGGGTCGGCTAGTATTTGTATAAATTGAGATGCATTACAACTCCCAATCTAATTTAAGTTGATACCAATATTGATGTACCAATATAAATTATTAGTGTACTTGTATTTCAGCTAAGACTTTTTTTTTTCTTGAGTACCCTTAAAATAAAACTCGTAACTGCATTGCAAACTAAAGTGTCGAAATTCTAAAAATAGATCATTATTAGAATTTTGACTTTTTAGTTACTTTACTTTATGTTTACATTATTTAACGACCTGTTTTATTACTAGTTTAGAAGAAAGAAAGGCAAAAACTCACCTGATAGAGACGTTGGTAGAGTATGAAAACCGCTTAGAAAACTAATTGTTGTTACCGCTTAGAAACTTACCTGAAATGAGAAAAATTATTAAATAATATTATTTAATACCTATGTCATTGTTTTAATTTTCACATACTATATTATCAACAGTACCTAACGTGTGATACTATATTCTTGCAGACAAATAATTAGCAAGAAATCATCAAGTAACATTAAAAAATCAAGCAAGCGTTTTCCACATAAAATACAAAACAAAAATATGTATCTATCTGTAAACGAGCAATTCTTGTAAATAAATAATATAAAATTAATCTTAGAAAAGGCTCCAATGATTTTTATGAAATTTAGTATGCGGTTTCGGAGGCGATAACGGATTGTTTAAAATTATTCTGAGGTTGACTAAGTGCGATAGTAGGCATCGTGCTATTAAACCAATCATCTACGATTCATTTTCAGAAAATTTACCAAAATGAAAAACGAAAAAACTTCGGTCATCCAGGTAATTAACCATGATATTCTGTCTAGTTCTGTGTAAATAATAAATAGTTAAATAACTTGGGTTATGTAACCATTATATAAAAGAGGAAGGTGACTAAAAACCCAGATATCAACGCACAGCCCAAACCATTAAACCTAGAATCCTGAAATTTTGCCTGTAGGATCTTTATATAACGTAAGTGAGCACAAACAAAAGATGTTTTTTTAATTCCACCCCTTATGGGGCAAATCAGGGGATGAAAGTCTGCGTGAGCGAAGCCGCGTGCAAAAGTTAGTTTATTATATTATTAATAGTATTTCTAAACGTAAAAACTGAAGTAAAGAATAATTCTGATAGTACATAACTCATTATGTTAGGGCTCATTAGGTTCTAGGTATTTCTAACCCAACGTACCTAATCGCTATATCATATATATCGGAATGGCAATAAAAATGATGAAGTGGGGACCAAAAATCCGTACCTAAAATTCGTACACGAATTAGGATTCAAAAATATTTGTAGCTCGACCCTAGGTATTGATTTAGAGGATAGCTATTTCCTAATGCTGTTTATCATTGTTTATTTATTCAACATAACGTTTTAGTCATTAGGGTGCTTTGTTTTTCATTTTATTATCTACTATTATAGGTTTCGTCCGCGGTTTCGCTCGCATTTAATAAAAAGTATACTATTTTACTTCTAATACCTCCAAGGATATGTGTACAAAGTTTCATGATGAGTTAAGTTACGGTTAAGTAAATCGAGCCAAAATTGGATACAAACTGTCCAAAATAGAAACAAGTTGAGGGGGTTGATGGAGGCCTACACCAAAACGGTTGAAGAAGGCTTGATATGATACTATACCTACCCAAGTGTTCTATATTTTTATATTTCACGTGTTTGTTGTCCGTAAAGTACTCAGTAAACTTGCTACACCCCACAAACCCCTTTTCACGACCTTTGTAATAAACAAATATATTACGAGATTAATGTTTAAACCAGCTTTGTTAATTCGTTGCAATACCTTCCCACCTTACTACGAGTATGTTTACGAGCTTTTTGGTAAGGAGTAATAGGTATGTAGACTGTCTGTGAAGCTGAAGTGTTACCTACTACTAAATGGACCAAATCTATACAAATAAATAAAATTGGAGTGTCTGTTTGTAATATTAAAATAACTGCTTTTTACTCAATGCATTTGTATACATTTGTATACATGATACATGTACCAAAAATTTTTTTAAACATTTTTGGGTCTGTCTGCCTGTCTGTCCCTCAGTCTGTCTGTTTGTTCCGGGTAATCTCTGGAACGGCTAGACCAATTTTGACAGGACTTTCACTGGCAGGTAGCTGATGATCCAGGGAGTAACTTAGGCTACTTTTTGTAGACTAACTTTGTCCCGCGGGGTTACTCGCGGTACAACAATAACCGCGGATAACACCGCGGGTTTCCGCGAGTATTTAAATGAAAGGTATTCCCGTATTTAATTAAACTGGGATTAATCGCAGTGCACGGCAGCGCAGCTGCCTTTATGCACAAGTATACTTAAAATTAATCTATCTAACACAAACATTGTATATGGAAGGAAAGTGAGTAAGTTAAATACGTTCTGTGCCTACACCATGCTTTTCTATTAAATTACTAAGATTATTATAATTATATCTAAGTTAATAAGCCTAAGTTGAAGGCAAAAGATTTAACCCGTATAATGTGAGTGGAACTGTAATGTTTGAACGCTACTCTAAACATGCAAATCTGCGTAAGTATGTAAACATACTTTTGTATCATGGTGTGTAGTAAAAGCTACACACCATATTCTTTTAGAAGATATGGCATGGATACGGTATTCTCAATTTATCAGCGAAACCTAGGCTGACAAAAAAATCAATTTTTTTTTTATCAAGTGTATTATATATTTATATATATTACTAGCAGCCCGTCCCGGCTTCGCACGGGGTAGACAATTATTTATTTTTGGAAATTTGGATATAAAAACAGTTTTTCACAAATATTTTTATTTATTAAAAAATTATTATTTATTAATTATATATTAAAAAAAACCCCACAGTTATATTTGTATGTAAGTCTATTTATGTTCAATTTCTTTGATGGTTTAATTGGCGGGCACTTAAATAAGTAATATTTACATAGGATATTATATACATTTTTACTATGTTTTTTTAAGTAATTAGAATAAACGCAGAGTCGAATAAAATATATACAGTCTAAATTAAACGTTGAAAACTTTCAACTAAAAATGTATCTACCTATACATCTAGGTATTTCAAAGAAATTTTTGTTCGTGTCGATAGAAACTTGCCTATCATTATTTAGTATTTTCCTTACAAAATTTTTTTTTTTGTTTGGTTTTGTTGTTTTGTGCTTTTTATTTTGGTTTTATATATTTTTTTGTGTTTTTTTTTGTTTTTTATTTTTTATTAAAAAAGGGTTTGTCATTAATCATTTTCATTCTTATTATTACTTAATAATTTACATTTTTAGTATTTTTTTATTTTACAGGTTTACTTTTACATTATTTACAGATATACTATTAAGGTAGATTTACGTTTTTTACTTTTATATTTGTCAGTTTTTATCTTAAAGCTTCACTGTAAACTACGTTGGCAGTGGTATTTGTAGATGGCAACAAAATAAATTGATTTTCAGGAGATCCCACTCGAGAAAGGGCAACATATAGTTGTCCATGAGAAAAGCATTCTTTTCTTAGGTCGATGCCAACCATCGAAAATGATTGTGATGTCAAATGATGTTTTTAGAGGAAACTGTAACCTCTTCAAAGATATAGGCAAGTCCGTAGGAATCATGGGGATCCGCGGTATGTGGGCGAGCTGTCCGGCCGCGGCCCCGGTGATTATAGTGGCTACTATGACGTTCTCCCGCAATTCCTTCACCAGAAGTCTCGTGCCATTGCACATGCTGGGAGGGCATAGGTTCCTCAGCAGCATTACGGGAGTGCGTACCTTTAATTGTAGTTCGTGGGGCGGCAAGCCGGAAGGATTCAGGGAATTTAAAAATTCTTGTGGATAGTGCACTGTATCTTCGATGTTGCATACTGTGTCAATAGATTTGTAAGATTTAAATTCACCGGGTACTTTTTCCATAATAATTTTGTTAATCTCATTAACCGATTCATTTCGCGGGGACACTATCGCTCTCGAACAGAGCCAATTGAAATTTCTCTCCGTAAGATTTTGTATGTCCGGATATATTGTGTCCACAAGAATTTCTAGACTCTGAACGATTTGACCCAATTCGTTATCCAACAATACCTGGGGACTGTTTGCAACCGGAGACGGTAATTTTCCGTCTCCAAGTTTTAGAAGTTTTTGTGAGAAATTATTATCGTCATTGTCACTTAAATGTGCTCTCATATTTGTGCGCAGATTAAGAGTTTCAATCGATTGCCATAAAGTTGATGATTTAAGGCAAGCTCGAATAACGTCAGCTCGAGTACCTTTTGTTATAACTGGTAATGTTTGACGAAAGTCTCCAGCTAAAACAAACGTCACGCCCCCCATTATACGGTCTGAGCTTCGGATGTCTCTCAGCGTGCGCTCCACGGCTTCCACGTGCGCCCTGTGGCTCATGGTGCACTCGTCCCAGATGACCAGCGAAGTGTCTTGTAAGAGCTGCCCCAGCGGACCGTTTTTGCGGATCGAGCACACAGATTGTTGTTCCAAAGACACAGCCAATGGTAATTTAAATGTAGAGTGAGCAGTCTTTCCATCATTTAATAGGGTTGCAGCAATTCCGGACGATGCCACTGCGACAGCTTTTTTTCCAGATTGACGTACTTTTGCCAACACTAAATTGGCAAGGAAGGTTTTGCCTGTTCCACCGGGCGCGTCCAAAAAAAACAGTTTACCGCTGTGATTTTCAACACTCTGTACTATAGCATCGAATGCTATTTTTTGATCTGCCACCGGCGCTATGGCGGTTTTGTTTACTGTTTGAATTTTTTAATTCGTAATATCTTTTGAATGGAAAGTCCAATTTAAATAATTTAAAAACTATTTTATAGGTAGTTAAATGGTCTTGACCATAAAATAATTTATTTGGATAAGGATTAATATAAACACATAAATAGCATGGTTTGGATTTGGTTAGCATTTTCATTAATGTTTAAAATGAAAAAAGTTGTTGTAGTGACATAACTACAATAGTTGGACATATGCTACCGCGGAGTTTTTTGTAGACATTATGATGTTCTTCAATATGGTTGTACATTATTTTGTTCTATCGCTAATAGTTTCGGCAGCGCATTCGACGAAAGACATTTTAAAGACTCATTTTTCTACACCTTCGGTTACATTATTGAAATTTTACCAAGGATCCCAAATTTTTTTCAAAATGAAATGTAGCCTATGTCAAATTGGAAGAATGTAGCATTCTATTGGTGAAAAATTTTTTTAAATCGGCCCAGTACTTTTTGAGCCTATTCATTACAAACATACAAACATAGGTACAAATCTTTCCTCTTTATAATATTAGTGTAGATGTAGATTTCTCAATTTAATTCAACATTTAAAAAATATTTCTTGAAATATTGTACATATTTTAAGAAATATATCTTTTGAAACAAGAAAATTACTGTGCGTCGCGGTTGTTTGAAGTCCATTCCAATACGAGACCTTAAAATCACAAGGGATTGGCCCATAATTAATTGAATAGGAAAATCGAAATGACAAATAGAACGTTTCGTTCGGAAATGGGCGAACCAATTATAAATTCTTATGTCAATAAAAACATTTTTTGTTTATTCAAATGGAAGAAGACGAATCTATGAGGACCAACTCAACTTCAACTTTTAGTTAAACAAGGAAATACCGACTCAAAATTGGTATTGGCATTTACCTTCCCTTTTAAAAATTTTCATTCTGCACCGTTGTGACGAAATGTATTAAAACTCAAAGGCAGAAAGTAAATTAAACTTGGTCCAAATATTTTCATACAAAAGAGTTTTCTTTTGATGTCAGTAAAGTTGAATTTCATTTATGTTTCTGATTTTTTCTTTCAAGCCTTTTCTCCATTGTTCACGAGTCTTTTACTATCAATAAGCTTAAATGGAGTTATTTATTTGTATGTCTTGATATCTTTGTCCAGTTGGCCAAAATAATGTGATTAATGGTGAGTAATAATACTAGATTATATGACTACATCAATAATTGGGTTAATTCTTATCTCGTGCAAATACAGCTGTTCCAATAAAGTTGAAGAGATAACAAATCTAAGTAAACAACGCCGTTGACACCTGTAATTTATGAGTCACATTGTGCTGCCGCCCCTTCTCCTTCAATTCCAAAATGGTTGGGAATCGAATGCAAATATAAAATGGCTTTAAAATTATTTCCACCGAACGGCTCTCATCACAACGTATTTTACCATTTTTAAACGACAATCATTCGTATACGCACTGTTTAAAGTCTATATTTCTCTCCTGGGACCTCGCTTTTTCTTTGCTTCATAAACAACTTGTGCAGCCTCTCACTCACTAATGGAAAGATAGTAACATACGCCGACGACACTTCAAGAAAATGGATTAACACTTAATCCTGAAAAAACGTATTGCATGCCTTTTTATATCAGGAACATGCCAGTTTCCATGCAAGAACGACATGGTGTACTATATATATCATACATGTTCACTGCGCGGCCCTTGCTCGTGTGCTCTTCTGAATAAAGCCTCTAGCGTGAAATACCTGGGAGTTGTGCAGGACAGTTCCTTGATCTGACCTGACCTGCTCTCCTGAAGAGTTTGTGAATTAATGTTTCTTTTCCCAAACCATCGTCATATTTCAGACCTTCAGGTGATTAAAATGGCTTACATGACCCTCTGCCAGTCGATGATAGGCTATTGTGTGACGATTTGGGGGAGGCGCATGTAAGAGTCATTAAATCTTTTTGAAATTGAATTTGAAATGAAATCTTGTGAAATTGGAAAGAGCTCAACGGGCGGTACCGAAGGTGAGTCGATGCCTGCCATTTCTCTTTTCTACCAAAGACCTGTATCAGCTTACGGACATACTAACAGTGAGGCAACTATTTATCTTGGGAACCATATTGAAACAATATGGTCCTCTTACCTATGACCCGTCTTCTCTTAATCAGAAGCACCGAAAACATCAAGTCTGTATTACAATGTCCACTCAATGGACTACATTGTTCGCCAGGAGGTTCTTTGGTTTTCTGGGAGGTTATCTTTATAATAAGATCAACAAACAGACTGACATATACTCTTTCACGTGTTACCATTGCAATAAAATTGTCACATCTTTTCTCAAGTCACTTAGCTACGATGAAACAGAAGATCTTTTACGTATTCCATCCTAATGCGCGTTCTTATATTCTTACACTTTATTAGTTTGCACATGAATATCCTAATCACATTCTACACTTAAGATGTTCTTATATCATCCACATACACACACTTGCACATACACACACTTACGCACTCACACTCTTAACGAACACACACACTCTCGCCCATCTATATATGTACACACTGTCACACAGCACACAGCTTTTGTAGTAGTTCTTTACATTCTTGAAACTTACCTTACGTAAAGTACTGCACAAAACCAGAGTTGGGAGAGGCTGGCAGTCTGTCGTACAGGTCTGTCCTAGTACAGATGCCAGTCTCTCACATAGAAATATAGTAATTTGTCCAATGTTTGGTTACTTTTGTAATTTCTAATGTAATGTACTATGTGAGAGAAACAATAAAGTTGTTATTAATAATAATAAGAACTTTTTTGCTTATCGGTTGTATAAATAACCGAGCAACTCACAGCAGAATGACCGGTAAAACACATGCTCATTACGAGTTTCTGTGATATACTCTGACTTTCTATCATTCCGATGCTTCAATGCTTGGAGCATTACTCCTTCACGATTAAACTGCATATAGGGATTTATTTAGCAAAATCATTGATAGTATAGTAGATGTGAAGAATACGGTCCTAATTCAAGTAATTTTCTCGTTTTATAGTAATACCAAACTGCAATTAAGTATTATTTACATAAAAATTAAAACCATTTTCAAGGCGTCTCACTTGAAAACCGATGGAGTGATTAACCGGTCAGCTAATTACTTTTTTTAAATATCCTTAATAGCCTCGTTATGGTTTTTAGAGAGCAAAAATGCAAACGAAGCTTGAAAATTTAGATTGTTCTCGAAAAAATAATGAGTTTTTTATTCCCATGAAAAGGCATTAAAGTATTAATGAGAGTATGAAATGATTGGCCACTTTAGATTAAATTTCATACATGTATATGCATATTGACACGTGCTGTACTGGTAACTGTACTCGTATAAAAAAAATACAGAGTAATTAAAAATTAACCACAATAGAGTTAGAATTATCGGTTAAAATCAAACATTAAGAACGGGCTATTAAAAAATGCTTGCAATGAAAGTAAAACTGACTGTACGAAGGCTAAGGAAGTGCTGATTTATTCATACATTTCTGTACCAAAAACACAATGCGTAGGTAGCAGTGCCCACGACTGATGTTTTATGAACGTTGGATCGCAAGCAAAGTCCTATATGTTGTAGCCTACAAAACCCTCCCACAGTTTAATACTTTTACGAGGCTTCGTGACGTCAACTAGTCGTCTCTGCAAAGCCAGTGTGACGTATTTGTGCTTCATCCTGGGTCATGTAATAATTTTCTAGGGCATTAAGAGATGCTTTATTTGAAACTAAAAAGAACCCTTTATCTATGGGTTAAAATTGACTTTTCCATGAATTTGTCGTTTTGTGCTGCTGTTAGCATTTCGCAATTAAATTTAATATAATTATTGAAATTTATTTATTATTTCTTAAGTCCTAATGAATGTCTTAAGTCGGATTTGTGAAACGCTCACATTATACAATGTAATAAGGAAAACAAAGTCTATGAAATTACTTAACAACCATTAACTTTGCCAAACAAACATTTCTTTGATAGAAACTATGTTTTTCATCTCTTGGATCATAACATTCGTAACCTTCAAACTTTTCATGTTACTTTACCTTTATGGTAGAACATTTTATTATTTCCTACGCATGATGGACGGTTGGAACAAACACAAAGTCGCAAGTACATCCTGGAATGGCAATATGAGGTTGTTGTTGTCTTGGGTGTGTTTATTAATGCTCCAGTTACAGATTTCTAACTCCGTTGTAAGACGGATAACAAAACGAAAGCTCTATCAACACTATTTCTAGCAAAATTTGTGGTCTTCACAATTTCAGCATCAATCTATCTTCGGCAAACGTCCACAAAGCTTCTGTAATAATAACACCCATTGCTATATATGCTCGTTAGTGGAAAAAACCCCATAATTTTTACGAATTCGCGGCCTCAAAATCCATAGAATTGAAGGCACAATTTACTTGACAACTGTATTTAGTTTCATTTTGCCTATTACCAATTGTATTATATAATATTATTATGTGATAAAACGAAACTGTCATGTCAGAAACAAACTTTATTTATTAAACAACAAACTAGTTTGACATTAATAATACAACTTTAGAGTGAATTTAGGGTTCATTTAAGTAACTTTATATATCATTTCAAAATTTAGGCCAGCGGCCTGTGGTCATTTATAATTATCGTTTTTATTTTTAGTACTTGCTGTACAATCCTTAAATTACATGTTTTTTTTTAGTTTGTCACAAATTTTTATTTTTATAATTGATTGATATTTAAAGATAAAGTTAGAAAATAACAAAAAGAGAGTTAAAATCGATCTTGTTCTAAATAATGCAAGACTAATAGATAAATTTAAATAAGTGTTTGCTTTTGCGTGTTGAGTATGTTTGTAAATATAATATTATATTCAAGAAAAGGAAATTGTATCGTACCGTGGCATTGCACACAGTTGGGAACAGTACTGCCTCAAGTGGTCCCATACCAACCTTTAAAGCAGCAAAGCAAGCGAGCGTTAAGCTTATTGTTTGTGTAAGAAAAGTTCAGATAAGTATTGTAGATGTCAAGTCAATGACATTCGTGAAAGTGTGAGCTACAAATATTTGAAGCAAAGCGGACATCGACTCGATGATTTTTGTAAAACTCTAAGTAACGCAAATCAAGAACAACGAAAGCAAAGCAGCGAAGCAAAACAAGAATGAAAAATTCTTTCAGTGTTAGATAGTACATTTATCGAGGAAGAATATAGGCTATTATCATCACGCTTAGATCAATAGGAGCTGAGCACCAATGAATAATGATACTAAAACGGGGTAAAATTATCCCGCTACGGGCAGTAGGAGACGCAAACGAGGTTGCGAGGGTCAGCTAGTAATAATATATAGGTCGTAACATACTACTATATCTGTTAACCAATTTATCAAATCAACTCTAATCAGCACATCTATATTTGATAAAGGCGACAATTTCCTGTAATGCTATTACTTTCCCATTTCTTATCGTACCAGGTGTTATACTGCACCCATAAATATATCGTAAACACATTAGCTTTTACAGTACAATAACCAATACTAAGATTAAACTTTACAGCCGTAAATTCTGAATTTTCGACTGATTTTATAACAAGGTAGGTCATACGATAGCTTTTATTGTTACATTTAAGAACTAAAACAAGTACAATTTTAACAAAAATAAAACCGACTTCAAGCTTCGACTCGATTTCTCTTGGATTCCAGGATCAGATGTTAATGCCCTTATCATGGCACCACCGCCGGGACATCTCCTTTCCATTAAAAAAAGTATCATCAAAATCGGTTCATAAACGACGAAGTAATCCGGGAACACACATAAAAAAAATATATACGGTCGAATTGAGAAACCTCCTCTTTTTTTTGAAGTCGGTTAATGAAAAGGCTTTTCAAAGTTTGTTTAAAGACAGATAGTTTTTAACAGGCAAAGAACAGATAAAGTTCATTTGATGCGGTTAGAGGGTTTGAGTAAGGATTCTCCGAAGCGCTTTGCTGGTATATTCTACGAAGCTTGTAATAGTAGTCGATTTGATTTCGACATACTGACCTATTGAAACCTCCTGATGCCCAATACCCAGTGTGGCCCGCTGGGATTTAATCCCGAGTGTTTATGGTGTGGATTGTAGAGTAACTGTATTATATCAGCAAGTATTTTAAATTCCCATGTAGCATTACTAAAGGCTAGCTAAAGTGATGTTTTAAAACATTTATTATTCCTTCAAATGTATTCTAGTACAAAAGATGTTAACACATTATAATACGTCCTTTATATTCTACCATTTCTGGTATACAAATTATAAATCTTGTGAAGAAGTCATCATAAGTAGATGATTAACCCATAACACAAGCTCTGCTTAGCTTGGGACTAGATGACGTTGTATGTTAGATAGATGTTCGAAATATTTATTTATTTATTAACAAAAGTATTCCTAATGTAAAGTATTATTAGTTATTGTTATAGTATTAAAATATGTCCTCGTATATTATTTTACTTTATAATGCAATAAACAAGAAAAAACTAACTAAAGCACATGCAAATGTACATATCACGTAGATTTAACTAATGGTTTCAATTCCCCTAGTTTACGAGTATATCTCAATTTAATGGTTTCCAAATGTACCCAAATGATAGGAGAACCTAATTAAACCGTAGTATGGCGCCATAAACGGTTATGTTGGGTTATAAAGTTACTCAATATTGGTCGTGTGTAAACATTAAACAATGTTTTATGTTGGCACACATTCACACTTTACAGGTAATAACTAGCTTTAATGTAATGTTTTTTTTTTAAATAACTGCTTTTAACAATTCTATTAAAAGTATGGTTTACCTCTGCTTAAAATCGCAATCATTGATTGAGCTTTTATTATTTTTGTTAAAATTATTGTACGTTTTATCAACTTGTATATTCACGTTTGGTAAAAAACAGTCCTCCAATCGAAGAATACACAATGCAAAATTAAAACACATAAAATAGAACTGTCGTTATAAACCATACCAATAGGTACGGTACGCGATCGCAAATAGAACTAAAAACTTCAACCTCGATTAGAGACCGATTTATTGCATAAATGTCATAAGTCGTGTTCGACTTGCAACTATACCCCAGTGAGTTTTAGACGTTCATCGGACACCTTTCCTACAAACGAAAAATTGCATCCACAAATACATAGTTATCACAAGTTGGGCAATCTTTGTTGCCAATTTTTGCCTGTGACTTGAAAAGAGGAAATAGAATTTCATGAGCGTAAACCAAAGAATGATTTAGAATAGTTTACGTTCGCACTGTGACTTGAATTTGATTACTTCTGGCTTATAATTAAAAGCTTTAAATGTATATCTCATCATTGTGGTTAATTTA
Organism: Spilosoma lubricipeda; assembly: GCA_905220595.1. Taxonomy (NCBI): domain Eukaryota; kingdom Metazoa; phylum Arthropoda; class Insecta; order Lepidoptera; family Erebidae; genus Spilosoma; species Spilosoma lubricipeda. The sequence continues at coordinate 6,157,463 of HG992285.1, read as the reverse complement.
CGATTAAACTGAACTCATGATTTACTTTATTCCATTAGTCAGAAGTAAAGATTTTCTTTCAAACTATAACTACACAACTGTACAAGTTAACCCGAAATATATTAAGCTTTATGTCTTTCCTATGATAGTTTTTCTCCCTACGGCAATTTATCGTTTTACTTCGGATTTATCCTTTTCTTTATAAATACATATACCTTATCCGTAATGTATTAATAATACACATTGCTTGTTTATTCAATACCTTATTTTCCTCTTAAGATGTGATCGTGATTTCATATAAAGATCGGATTTTTATGGAAAACAATAGAATTTTTATTTTTATGACATTCATTATTTTAAAATTGAACTTTGCAGAGAAACGTTTAATAGAAGGTACGTACTACAATAATTTACATTGTTTGATTTGTTTGTGGATGGATGGAGTGACATTGTGGGAGTTTGTTTGGTGTTTTTTGAGAAGGCATACGCCAGGAAGTCCACAGTGCCATATTAATTTTGTTTTATGTTTTGTGTTAATTTTGTTATTATTTCCTTTAAATTTTAATGTTATTGTTTTGTAATATCAATTGTTTCAATGTTAATTAATGTAATTGGTGTAAACCGTTTTAATTAATTATAAATAAATAAATACATTATATATTAATCTGTATAAGCTTCTGAGCCTTTATCCAAAAATTCTAAGTAAAACAACATTTCGTAAGGTATTCGGCACAATCTAAGAGGCAATATCCAAAAAAAAACATAATAATTTCTTCCCATATAGTACAGTTACATTGTATGCCACAACCATCTAACAAATGGCTGACAATCTTTAACATCAGTGCCCATAACTCGTAGCTATTCGATCTAAGTTCCCTCAATTTGTCATAACGACCACCCCCATTTGACTTGTTATAACAAACTTAAGTCCGATGTAAACGCTTCCTGCTAGTGTCTGGATACGTTTCATGTCGACCGCAAGTGACATTTGAGATTCATTGGGCTTTTTGTACATATATTATTATTGTGATGGACATTAGGCAGCAGATTTATTCGGAATTAATTAAAATATAAAATAAAAATATTCGAACGGATGAGCATGAAATTTGGCAAACTTAAAGACTTGGAGGTGGAGTACAAAACAGTAAAAAAAAACAAAAATGAACTATGCTCGAATTTCGGCCACTGGTCGAGTTCTAAGAAAGATGCAGTACTATACACATAAATGCAATCAAAAAAAATTACTTTAAAACTGATTAACTGCAAATTAGCGTAATACATTGCAGCAATATCATTAAAATTTATAATTTTATTAGCTCTGGACAAAGATTTCAATAAAGATCGAAATATTGTAAAAAGAACTTCCTTCAATCACAAACTTTATTAAAAATAAATGAGACTCCCCGATTTTATCCTTACAATGAAATGAATCAAATTTAAACCGAGCCAATATCAATCATTCATTGAACGAAATCGTCGTCATATGCAAGCGTTATAAATAAAACTGTGTGACGTGGAAACGTATGTATATGTATGTATTAGTGTATTACAAACTAGTAGCAGTTTGAGGTAGAAGATGAAGCGAGATTTAAAAGTCAATATCAACCATAGCCATTACCCGATATTATATCTTAACTGAAGTTTAAATAGGGTCGCAATTCCTTAAATTTTTGATTACAATAAAGTTATGTGTAATAAGGTAATTAAAAGACGATGACAACCCATTTCAGTTTTTTTATATCTCTGCTTATTCACACAAGGAAACTACAATTTAGTAGTAGAAAGAATATTATCAAAATTAAAGGTGATCGATTATGTTTTGAATATGTTTTGAGTATGTAGATTTGCTGTGAGTATCTGGCTAAACTGATAACAGTGGAAAAAAGTTTACGTAATAAACAGTGAATTGGGTCACAGCTCTTAGTTATTCTTACAAAAATATACAAAATGTTATCTGAACTCAGGAATGATTCTATATTTTCACCATTTTCATTAAGATAAGGCTACGGTTTTCATTCCACCTGATTTATATCTATGTATGTTAACGAAAAAGTCTCATAATGGTACAGCTGCCATAACGCGTAAAGGAAATTAAAATAAAAATGTTAGGAAATGGTTGTATATTTTAAGCCTTAATGAGGGTTATGGAGTTACGACCGACTAAAAACGTTAATGTGCCATCTCATGGCATTTGATACTGTATGGAGTAACGCCTTGAAATATGTATGTAAGCTACTTAAAAAACCTAGGATAATAAGAAATTTTAAATAGAAGTAAAATTAGAATAAATTCATTGTTGCAATTGAATATCAAATCCCCTAATATACTAGGTGGTTTGAAAATATATCGACCGCAACGTGAAGATAACATACCCGTCAGTAAAAACTAATAAATACAGTTGCGTATCTTTGCTTTTACATTGTGAATCGCTGCGAGAAGTGTGTAGAGTTTAAAGATACTGCGTAGAAATAATAAATAGGTATTAGAGCCACGCTGATTTCAACACGTATGGGCCGGCACAACCGGGGCGGTACTACCCTCACACAGAAAATCAACGTAAAATGACAGCGTTCGTGCTGTCGTGTTTCGTTGGTGAGTGCGAGACCGTAACCCAATGGTGCAGAAGCATCGCTAGGCCGCCATGGTGTTAGTCACAATGCTGTAATGTTACATTGTCTGCATTCACAATGAGTATGGTAACCACCACTCTTGGATGCTGCTTATGCTTTCCATCAGGCAAAGTAGTCATTTTGGCAGGACCTTACATTTAAAAAAAATCAATATTTTGAAAATAAAAATGACTTCAAGAACTGGATCAGACCACACGGGAAGTACCAGCTTTGAAATAAAAAAAAACATTAAAATAGGTTTAACCAGTCGAAAGTTCTGAGGTAACAAACATAAAACTTATTGACTTGCAAGGTCTAAGCATGAGAGAACTTAAAAATAAATTAATGACATATATCCATAAACTGGACTACACTGAAACTGAACAATTACTTCGCGTACCTTCCTAGAATTTACCTTCAACCTCCTACATACATACACACACACATTCATAATACACACAAGAAGGACTTTCTACACTTACACTTCACAATGCCTTATTTTGTTTTAATTTTCTTTATTGTTATATTGTTTTGTTTTGGTTTTTATTGGATTTATTCATCGTACCTTTTTGCATCATAATCTAAAATGTAAAACTGCTTCATTCAGAGGTCTAACTAAATAGGGGAGCGCCATCGTCTAGAATACAGATATTTAGTTATCTAGTTTAGACGTGGATGTTCACTAATTTGTTGATTTGTATTATGTAGGTATCTGGAAATGATGTAACCTAGCTATAAGAATTTTTTGAATGAATAAATTATTATTAATAACAAAAATGCGGTTGAATAGAGACCCCCTCCCTTTTTTGAAATCGTTTAAAATGCCTTGTATTGGGTTGGAAAAGTTTCAGAAAAAATATTTATAAGATAACATTTAAAAAAGCAACTAACTCTGTAATCTTAGATTAACATACTTTTTTAAGGCATAAGTATGACTGTTCGGCACGTACGCCGGTTTCTACTTCGTCAAGTGTAATGGGTTCAAATCCCACACGGGACAACATTTGTGTGAACCACAAATCGTTGTTCTAAGTATGGGTGTTCTGGCTGTTTCATGTATATTTTTTGTAAAAACCCCTGCGACACATTATGTATTCCTAATGCGGAAGTTATCTTTAATATAATAGATTTAAATAAAATAATGAGGCAAACGGGCAGACGGGTCACTTGATAGAAGTGACGACCCATCGACACCTACATATCAAAAGTCACTGTGCTTTAGGAGTCCCATTTTACACATTGTTATAAAACTACTCAACCTTATCATCGTATTAATTCAATCAATTAACGTAATGTAACATTCTTTGAACATGATTTAGCGACTGATTTGATGCAAACAGATTCCTCTTTCATTTTGCTAAGGGGAATTAAGATATCAATGGACGTAGGTGGTTTGGAATAAAATATTGTATGCACGTAAATAATAATAGAACATGCATATACTTGATAATAAGTAGGTACATATATTCACAATTATTACACAATATAAATTATATAGTTAGTATTTGCACATTAGTGAGAATTATTCATATAATTTCCAGTAGCTAACAAAATGGCAAAAGTTTATTTGTAATTTAATATTTATCATCGGCTTTCAAAATAGATTTTAAGCAAAAAAAAATTGAGAACCTTCTCCTTTTTTTAAAGTCGGTTAAAAATAAGGAATTTCTTGGAGACTTGTCGCAAAGAGTCAGAATAAAATGTAGCACATATTTTAGAGTCATATAAATGCTTGTTAAGAAATAAACAACAATGTATCTAACCTATTTCACAGAACACTAAAATACCATTATTTTATATCTCTTATGTCTTGCACTAAAGCTCCAAGTAGCTATTGCTATCAAGTGACGGACACTGAAGCCGCCAATTGAGATTGCTGACGCAGATTGTGCTGATCGTAAAATTTCCACAATAAAACTAGTGCAAATATTGCGTTGCTTTTAGTTTAACCATAAAAGTTAGGTATATCAAGCTGTTCCTAGGATATAAGTACCGTACCATTTTGTTCAGCAATTTTTGTTTACATGATAACAAAATATTTATCCAAAATTTTTTTGAATGGTTATATCGGTCATGGACAAAACATTTCAGTACACATTTAATAAATACAAACCATGCGCTTAAGCCGTAGAGGTTTTTATGTGAGAGGAAGTTCGTTATATCAACAACTAGCAACCCGCACCGGCTTCGCCATAAGCCATTATTTCTCGTAAGGCATCTCGATATTTGAAGGCAATTACTGATTTTACGAAAATATTTGATAATTACTGTTGCATAAACCCACCATTTTTTTTTTTTTTTTTTTTTTTAACGTGTGGAAACCCCCTCGGGCCGTCACCCCGCCGGGGTTTGCGGCGGGGCGGTGTGTCGGAATCGAACCGACTAAAACCACACGGTGTGCCACTCTGCGCCTGAGACGGGAGGGATCCGGGAACTGCTGTTATTAACACATCCGGACCCCTCCCAGCGCCAGCCCGCACTGAAGCGGGCACCGTCTGCTGGTAAAATACTCAATTTAGGCAACGTACGGCACACGCGTAGCGTTGCCCCTTCGCGGGTGACCACTAAAGCGGATGGAGGGGAAAACCCGTCCCCACCATCCGCGGCCACACTCAGGGCGGCATGAGGCGCTGATAGGCGCGCCTACGCCGCCCGGTTCGCCGGCGGCGGATCGGGTCCGAGTGGAGGTCGTCCTCCCGGGCCTTCTCCGCCGCCTCCTTCTGCGAAATTACGTCTTCGCAGAAGGCTGCGACCGCGGTAAAACTGCTGTCGCTACCGGCCATGTTGCGAATGATGGCCGGTAGCGAGAGATCTCCTCCGATGACTGCAGTGAGGGCCCGGCGCTGCGACGCCCAAGCGGGGCAAATCGCCAGCGTATGCTGGGCCGAGTCCTCACTGCAGTCGCAGTGGTGGCAGGCGGGACTCAGTTCCCTCCTGGCGACCGAGTGCAGGTACTTTCCGAAGCATCCGTGCCCGGAAAGAACCTGCGTCAGTCGGAAGGAAAGGGTCCCGTGCTGCCGCCCTGCCCACTCGAGGATGACCGGCTGGAGAGCCTCCACGGCGGCAAAGCCAGCGCGTGGAGTCTCCAGCCGGAACGACCAGCGAGCCATCGTGGCTCGACGGGCGGCTTCACGCCACTCGCGTACCTCTTCGGGCGGAGGGCGAATGCCTCTCTCCGCCCGGAATTCAGCCACCCGTCGATAAACTTCGGCGAGCACTTCCGCCTCCAAATCCCACGGAGGTGTTCCGGCCAAGGCGCACGCCGCCTCGGTGGACACCGTGCGGTATCCGCGTATGGCTCTGACCGCCAATACCCTCTGAGGCCGCCAGAGGCGGGCCTTATTGAGGGCGGTCAGAGCCGCCACCCACACCGGTGCCCCATACAGCGCCATCGACCGGACCACCCCCGTGTAGAGGTGTCGCGTTGCGACGCTGGCTCCACCCAAGTTGGGCAAAAGTCGCCCAAGGGCAGAGGCAGCGTCGACCAGCTTGGGACCAAGCTGTCGGAAGTGCTCGTCGAAGAGCCACCTACCGTCGAGGATCAGGCCCAGATACCTCATCTGGGCCCGAACCGGTACGAGGACCGAGTTGACGACTATGGAGGCGCCGGGGGGCGGCCCACGACGGGGCCCGTGGAACAATAGGGCCTCCGTCTTGTCCAGGGCCACCCGTAAGCCCAGCGCCTCGATGCGCCCGACCACCTGAGAAACACCAATGGTGGCCAGGCGCGCCGCCTCCTGGAAGTTCGCCCCCCGGGCTGTGACCAATGTGTCATCGGCGTAACAAATTACGCCCAGCCCGGGGGGGAGACGACCTCGTAGGACCCAGTCGTATCCCACGTTCCACAGGAGTGGTCCTAGGACAGACCCCTGCGGAACGCCGCACGACATGGGTCGCCGTCTCAAGGCGCCCTCTCGGTCCTCGTACACGACGGTACGCTCCTGCAAATAGTCTGCCACCAGCCGCCTCAGGTACTCTGGCACCCCATGGTATTGGAGTGCTTCCCTAATGCAGCTGAATGGCAGACTATTAAAGGCGTTGGCGATGTCCAGGGACACCGCCAACACCACGCCGCCACAGGTCACTGCCTCTTCGGTCACGGCCCTAAGGCGCATCACGGCATCGACCGTCGAACGCCCTTCTCGGAACCCGAATTGGGCGTCCGACAGGTCGGGGCCCACCTCGCTGAGGTGCCGGACGATGCGGGCAGAGAGTATCCTCTCAAACAACTTGCCCGCCTCGTCCAGCAAAACGATGGGCCTATAGGCCGCGACCGAATCGGCAGGCCGTCCCGGCTTCTTTAGAAGGACCAGCTTCCCGCATTTCCAGCACTCAGGGAAGCGTCCGGACGCCAGGCTAGCGTCCAACACTTCCCTGAGGCGGTCCGACATATGGTCGAGGGCTCGGGCCATCACTCGGGCTGGAACCCCGTCCGGCCCGGGGGCGGTGTTCTTGGAACGGATCCGCAGAACAGCCGCCCCAACCTCCGATTCCCTAACGGGCGGAATATCGCCCCCGTCGTCTCTGACCGGATAGGCCATCGACGGGGGAGCGTGCTCCGTCCGCTGCGGGAAAAGGCCCTCGACCACTTCCTGCAGGAAGCTGGGCTGGAGAGTCTCGGTAAGGGGGGGGCCCGCCGTGCGGAGCTTCTGCCGCACCGCACGATATGGGCGACCCCAGGGGTCACGGTCGAGACTCTCCAGCATCTCCTTTCTCTTTACTTCTTTGGCGCGGCCAATGGCCAGCTTCAGAGTTTTCCGCGTCTCGCGGTACTCCTCATGAAGCTGGTCCCCGCCACCGTCTCCGCGGTGACGTCGCCGGCTACGGGTGTAAGACCTCCGGGCACGAGTACAAGCCGCACGGAGGTCCGCCAACTCCTGGGACCACCAGTAGACCTCCTTCCGAGGAGGCCGACGACCTTGGATGCGGGGCATGGCCGTATCACAAACCTGCGTAATCGCATCGCGAAAACGGCCAGCCCCAACGTCCACGCCGACCTCCGCGGTCGGGGCCTGCGGAGACAGCCAAGAGTGAATAATGGCCGCCTCCTCTAGTAGGTCCCTATCGAGCTTGGCGACAGCCCACCGCGGAAAACGGGAAGAGCGCCGCGCCGTGTGACCCCTACTGGGGCCCTGGGACCGGGAGAGCTCGAATCGGATATAGAGATGATCCGAGAGCGTCTCGACCTCTTCCAGGACACACCAGTTCCTTACTCGTGCGGCAACAGCAGGGGTAGCGAACGAAAGGTCCACTATCGACCCCCCCTGCTGTCGCACGCACGTGTTGGTGGAGCCTCTGTTTAATAAACAGAGGCCCACCGAAGCCGCCCACTCCTCGACGGCCTCGCCTTTGGCGTCCGTCCCGGGGGACCCCCACGCAATGGATTTTGCGTTGAAGTCCCCCAGCACGAGGACGTGCCCAGACGCTAATCGCCGCATCGAGGTCTCCAAGCTGTTAAGGAAGACCTCGAAGTCGCTCAGACTCCGGTTGGGGGAGAAGTACACACCGTAAATGGTGATCCCCCCCCACTCGGCGGCAACATATCCAGAGCCCTTGTCTCTAAGCGACAAGGGCGGGGAATGAGCCGCCGCGGAACCGACGACTGCCACGGAGCCGTCCCGGTCACCCATCCAGTTTGGACGGGGAGGAACGTAGTAGGGCTCCGCGACTACGGCAACACCGATCGACCACTGCGCCATGGTTTGCAGGAAGAGATCCTGCGCCGCGGCGCAGTGGTTTAGGTTCGTCTGGACAAGGAGGTTGCAGATTTGATCCATTACTGGATCGCATCTACAACCCCCTCCATAGGCGTCGACGAGGACGGACGGACAACGTCGGAGGCAGCCTGGGTCGCCAGGCTAGCCCCCGACGTCTGCCGAGAAGCTTGGGGAGGCCTGCAGCCCCCCTGCCCCATCTGGTGATTGGCGGGCTTTTTGCCCGCCGCACACATAGGGCAGTGAGGGGCGGCAGAACACTCTGCCGCCTTGTGCCCTGGTCGACCGCAGCGGAAACATAATCCGCTGCAGTCGAAACAGCTTGCACACTTGACGCGTGTGTGCCCCGATGCTAGGCATTTATAGCATCTCATCGGTCTTGCCGCCAGAACTGTTATCCTGGCACTCACAAAACCGATGAGTAGCCTGCCGGCGTCGCCCAAACCTTTGGCCGACGCCACGGGGCAACTCACCCACACTGCGCCAAGTCCTCCCGGACCTGGGCGGATGGTGCCAACTCTGACGCTCTCCGCGTTGCAACCCGTCCTTTCCCGGATTGCAACGCGAACGTCTTCGGCCGTCACCGAATCGTCCAGGCCTGAGATGCGCAACTCAGCGCATTTCGTAGGCCTGGCGATTTTGACACCATCCGTGTCCGTAAACACCTCCCGCAGCTTCTCAGCGAAAGCGTCTGCCGTCCTTGCGCCATCGGCCCCAGGGAACTCTAGGACTCGAGCTCCCGTCTGGGCTAGCCAACCCACCATAACCCACCATAGTCCAACTCAGTAGACTACTAAAGGTTGTCGATGATATCTATACTAATATATAAAGCTGAAGAGTTTGTTTGTTTGTTTGAACACGCTAATCTCAGGAACCGCTAGTCCGATTTGAAAAATTCTTTCGGTGTTGGATAGTCCATTTATCGAGAAAGGCTATAGGGTATATATCATCACGCTAATACTAATAGGAGCGGAGCAACAATGAAGAATGTTTCAAAAACGGGGGAAATTTTCACGCTACGGGCAATATAAGGCGCAAACGAGGTTGCGTGGGTCAACTGATTTTTTTCATTCATTAGCGTGTTCAAACAAACAAACAAACTCTTCAGCTTTATATATTAGTATAGCTAGATACATCAGAATAACACATAGGCTACTATTTGCCGCGATAACCAACATACACGCGGGCGGAGCCGCGAGCAAAAACTAGTACGTAAATATAATCGTGACAAAAGATACAGCTGATTTTTTTTATAAATGTTTTATGGCGATGTTTTCCTAGTTTGTCAGATTATCTAATAATTGTGAAACTCACCTGGTGTTTTGCTGGTTTAGGGTGAGCATTTAGCTCAGCTGTTTTTAATTACAATCCTATACGCCGCTATTTCAAACTTTTTTTGAAATTGAGTTGTATGTTTAATATTGAGTAGAGATACGTAAAATTACGACCTAGAGATTTATAGGTAACTAAATTGACTATATTATCTAGTTACAAAATTAACAATTTGAAGTGTTCTGTCTCTTTTTATTAATAATTAGATTTTTTAAATACCGTTTTGTGGGAAACCGTGTTATATTATAACAGTAGGATGATGTTTTTTTTTATGTATGGGCCTGCCAAAATGACTCTACTCCGCCTGCTGAAAAGCATATGCAGAATCCAAGAGTCATGGTCACAATACTCATTGCGAATGCAGACAATGCAACAATGCAGCATGGTGACCCACACTATGGCGGCCGTTTCAAAACGAAACACGACATCGCGAACGCTGTCATTTTACGTTGGTCTTCTATGCTGAAATCAGCGTGGCTCTACTACCTTGAAATAGAAACAGGCATCATTCATTCAGAATATATAAAACAACAGCAGCAACGTATCGTATACCTTCATACTGTCAAGCTGTTACATTCGAGATAGCGGTTTGTCAACAAAAAGCTGTTAGAATACCTTGCAACGTAGTTCGCGTCTTGATCGTCAGCAATTATGCTAGCAATGTAGATCATTAAGCGCTCGCACAGTTTTAATATAGTTTATACTCAAATATGACTCAACTTTTGCAGAATTTAGATTATAACCGTGTGATTATAACTAGGTGACCATCGTCCGCGTCTCCTATTGCCCGTTATGTTATGTTGTACAGCGTAACCTAATTTGTTTGCCATAAAACAGAGTATGGTGAGCCAGTCTTAACAAAAAACATATAATGTCGCTGTCTTTTTTCAGAACTTTTAAAGAAATGTTAATGTTAAATGTCGCCATAGAGTAAAGCTCTTTTCTCTTAATGGTGTAGCTACTAGCTACCTAAGGCGGCCAGGGCGTACTGAGGTTTTTTGCAAACTTTCTGCACAGGGTATATCTGAGTACTTTAAACCAATTCACGTATGACAGAAACCATATAGTAGATTATAGCTGGTTCGACATAAATCTACAAGATAAAAAAATGTGTGTTAAAAAATAACACATGAGTCAAGTACTAATAGAAGGACTAGAACAATGAAAATAGAAACTTGCTTCGCTTAAAAGTGAATTCTATTAAAACGTTGTCGACAGACAATGATAATAAGAGACGTTAAGTGTGATTGGCTGCTGTTCTAACTGCAACTGACTAGACAACTAAATACAAACACGACTAACAGTAGTATTAAAACATCTGTAATTATAGAAAGTATTGCTTCTTTTAGTACGTCTTAGTTTTATACCCTGCCGTTTATTTATTTATTTTTAGCAGTATTTTGAAAATGTTACTGCAATAGTTTGTAAAATTTGACGTTAAAAAAGTGCCAAATCTTAAGGTTCAACTTGAAGAGTGTACGCTCTCCTCATTTTTAATCCCATCCCCAAAGTATAAGTTTATCGCTAATTACAAATTGTTGAACTGTTAAAAAGCAAATAAATTAATATACAGGGTCTAAATTTTTTTTCAGTTACAAACAACAAAAGTTACTAATTTAAAGCAAGGAATGTAATTATGGCAGGCATACGTGTTCATAGCTCTAATAATGACTATACTGTAGTACTATCATGTAGATATAACTATATCTACATGATAGTTACGACAAGCTTTTTTGTTCATTCTCGTATCATCATCATCAGCCTATTGCAGTTCACTGCATTATAATTAAACAAATTTTCGTTTCTTCTCAAATCTAATTAGCTTTATTAGATTCAAAAGCTGATACGCTTTTAATTTTAGAATAGTTATTGATATTTTAAACCAATATTAAGTAAAATTAACCTTTTAAACTGATTGGTTGATAGGATTTTGCGGTTAAATCCTCTATTAACAAGACTTTAGAGCCAAAATATTCCAATTTAGTTTATTTATAAACTGGTTTTGCTTGCTTTAAAGCTTTTCAATAAATCGAGGGTTAGACAATCGCTTAATCTCTATCAACGCCGACCACGCAATGAATATGATACTATGTATTGCGCAATAAAGACTATCATGATTGCAGACTTAGCAATAAGTTTTCTTTATAGAAGAAAAAGTCTTGCAGGATGGTTATATAAGTTATAGCTGACCCATGCAACGTCGTTTGCGCCTTATATTGCCCGTAGCGTGATAATTTCCCCCGTTTTTGAAACATTTTTCATTGTTGCTCCGCTCCTATTAGTAGTAGCGTGATGATATATACCCTATAGCCTTCCTCGATATATGGACTATCGAACACCGAAAGAATTTTTCAAATCGGACCAGCGGTTCCTAAGATTAGCGTGTTCAAACAAACAAACAAACAAACTCTTCAGCTTTATATATTACTAGCCGACCCACGCAACCTCGTTTGCGTCTCCTATTGCCCGTCGCGTGAAAATTTTCCCCGTTTTCGAAACATTTTTCATTGGTGCTCCGCTCCTATTGGTCCTAGCGTGATGATATATAGCCTATAGCCTTCCTCGATAAATGGGCTAACTAACACTGAAAGAATTTTTCAAATCGGACCAGCGGTTCCTGAGATTAGCGTGTTCAAACAAACAAACAAACAAACAAACAAACAAACAAACAAACAAACAAACTCTTCAGCTTTATATATTAGTATAGATAAGTTATACATTTAATACTAAGAATTTGAATTGGATATCAATACAAACAAAATAAAAGAACTACCGCGGTCTCAAGAAAACCGGTTCAAAATTATGCAATTTTTCTATGGAGGTGAGAGTGTGGTTAACGAGTTTAATAAGAGCCCTCTGTCATAAAATCTGGATATTGCCTGATCTTAAGAGCTGTGGCGCACTTGTAAATCTTGTATTACAGGTGATCCATATGCGAAGCTGATGCATCGGGTGCTCGTTCGACCTATGATAAAGAAGTTTTCAATTTTACGTGCTTTTTTATGACTCGCTGTTTACTGTACAGACTTACTATTGCAATTGACACTAATAAAATTATAGCTGTTGCTGTTCTATATAGCTGCTCATTGCTTTGCTTTGTTGGGTTTCTCGTTGACCTGTCGTGTTTCAGTTTTCATTAATGCGACCTCCATTTACAATGATTACCCGAAATGGTCATCCATCGTAATATTTATCCGTAACCCAGAATTGTCAAATGTTGTATAGAAATGTAAATGAACGAAGAAAAAATATACACAAAAATAGTAACGAAATGAAGCCGGACATATGAACCCGATGGAGATTGATTGATTGATTAGATACTTGTGCCGAAAATGGGAGTTTAATAACACATATGAAATACTTGTTTTATATTGTGGATGAATGTAATTGGTTTGATAAAACCTAACACCACTTATTAAAAAAAAGTTTGTTATGTGCTATACGTTTGGGCTAACAAACATACATTTTGTACAAAACATTGACATATATACAATTGTATGTTTGTATGTATGTCAATGTATTGTAAAAAGTCATACATGAATTCATGTATGACTTTTTAACATATTTTGTTAAGAAACGATGAAATTGAACAAATATATTACAATTACACACTCACTTGAAATGTTTTGACACGCCTTTATTTTTTTTTTATGGGACTAATCCCGCCCACATTCCCACCACTGTAACTCCTGTACACCAGGATCAACAGCAGTGACCCACGAACACACCGAGTTATGACACTCGGGAAGTCCCAGGAAGAAAATTAACTGTCTTATTACTAATACTAATTAACTTAACACGCCTTTATTATTCCCAAGATTTGAAGTTCGGTTCTACCGGATTTACCTTATTATGAGTTTTTACACGCAGCGACTGGCATCGGACCTCTGTAACCCTGAGGGTGAACTGAATTGGAAGGATGAACTAGTTATCAGTATATTTGAGGATGCTGACTTTCCCAATAAAGATTGCCATAGATGTTCATGACAACCGGGACCGACGGCTTTACATGTTCTCCGAGGCACGGGCGGGAAATACCGTCATCTTTCATACTCTGGGCTGCTATTTAGAATTTCTTGTAAGAAAAACACAACAGCTTGTCCGAATCGGGAATCGATCCCGAGACCTCATGATCAGCAGTTCCTTATGCTAACCACTAGAGTTCACTAGACCAATGAGGCAGCTTTAAAAGAATTAGACAGCAAAGCTAGTTTTCATTTAAAACAATAACTAAGTCTCTTTACCGAGCGAGCTCGTGTAAGATTTTAAATTATTTTACTTTCTGTAAGAGATTGTCACTTGTGTTCTTTACAACACGATCATAATATTTTTGCATTTATTTTTATCTCGTTGTTTACTGTAATGTTTCAAAGTCTCTGAATTTAAATTATTATGACCACCAATACTTAATATTGTTTCGATATATAAAAATGTTATCCTGTGATCAAAGAGTCACGGAGACGCTCATGGTATAATACCACAAGCGGTGACCCATCTAGTCACTGACCGGCCCGAGAAGCTTAGTTGCAGGCCTTTGGGCGCTTTGCAAATATCCAACTGCAAGATTATCTAGCTACAACGATGTCTTGCCAGTCCCCAACCCGTCTTTAAACTTGTTTCAGACTTTTTGAGCGTCGTTTTTGTTCGTAGTTGGGTTTTAGTTTTTTTATTAAAATACCTATATGTGTAGTAATATCTGTAAATCGAAACCTTCGTGTGTTTTAAATGAGAAAATTTAAATAAGTATCTAGTAATAATTTTATAAGCCACAAATCCGCAAATTTTCCATGTATTCTAAACTAACCAGTAGTATATGTGTTTGTTTGAATGAAAAACGAAACTCAAGTTTTACAGTACACAAACACAAATATAATACGAGCTTTATGGACAACTGAGTACAACCGTGTAGGGATTTTTTTGAAGTGGTCTTTACATCTTCGTTATTGCATTATTTTTTATTATGCTTTAAATGCCCCTTTAAAACCATCCAGGTGCAATGTCAATTACCAAGGAAATTGGAAAAGAGTTTTAAATTGACTTGAGTGAAAGAAAATCTGGCATGAAACAAAATAAATGTACAATTATAAACAAAGAGTTTCAGATGAACTTTGTCCGCGCCTGTCCGCGCCGTTTGCGAACACGGAACTTTGAACAGAATGTCAATTCAGGTAATTATATAAAAACTTGAAGAAAAGTTGACTGAAACGAAACGGAACGGAAACGAAATGGAATTATAATTAGTCAGAATAATTAACATTGTAATTTAGATTCCTTTAGAGCATGATGTTTATTAGTTTTTGTGCTTGTATTTATATTGCATACTAACTGAACTCCGCGTTGTTACCCGCGGTTATTATCGTACTGCGAGTAACGACGCAAGACAAAGCTAGTCTAAAAAAAGTAGCCTAAGTTACTCCCTGGATCATCAGCTACCTGCCAGTGAAGGTCCCGTCAAAATCGGTCCAGCCGTTCCAGAGTTTACCCGGAATAAACAAAGAGACAGACAGACAGACAGACAGACAGACAGACAGACCGATAGACAGACAGTCAAAAAAAATATTAACTACATTTTTGGTATATGTACCGTGTATACATACATATATGCATATAGTAAAAAGCGGTTATTTTAATATTACCAGCAGACACTCCAATTTTTATTTATTTGTATATAAGAATAAATAGGTACAGATTTTGAAGTATAATGAAATTCCCCTTCTGAAATTGATAATACCCCATTGACCCAATCTCCATGTTCACCTTGCTAAAACTTCCACGTTGTACTAAACTGCGCATAGAAATTTCTGACAGCGTATTTAGGCAGTACCTACCAAAATAGACTTTTTCTTTGGTATTAGAGATTACAAAATACACAGTACAGTACTTACGCATATGCGGCATAAATATAAACATGGTTAATAAGATGAAATCTAGATTAGAATTTATATTAACATAGTTATCACACTTGTACAACAGAAGCAGTTACAGAACTTGTGTTACAAACAGATCCCAAATGCACACTTATTTAGATATACAGTTAGTTTACAGCGTGTTTATTCAAATATATATCCTACTTGCTTCTTGCAGTGGCTTTGCTAGCTTGATCATTTCTTGTTTCTTGTTTCCAACTTGGTAAAGAGCGAACCTTGCGAAGCTTGGGAACCTTTTTGGGGGTAAAATTTTCGAAAATCCTATCTTAGTAGATGCTTGCATTATAAAAGTATCCGCTAGAAATATTTCAAGTTTGTAACCGCGTCGGTTTAGGCTCTGCGTTGACAAATCAGCCAGTATGTGTAAGTAATATAATACGTATAGATACGTACCACCGTTGGGATATCCTTTCCGTTTAAAAATAATCATTAAAATCGGTACATAAACGACGATGTTATTCGCGAACACACATAAAAAAAACATATATACGGTAGAATTGAGAACCTCTTCCTTTTTTAATTCGGTTAATAAATATAATACATACACATAGACTCGCTGAACAAAGCGGTAAAACAACAGCCACAGCAAACGGGCGAAACTAGTTTTAAAAAGTAGCCTATGTCACTCCTTATATTATCAGATCCCGTCAAAATCGGTCCAGCCGTTCCAGAGATTAGCCGGAAAGAACAGGCGGACAAATATTTTTTTAAATCCTTTTCTTATTTAAGTACTGCAGGTATATACTTTCATTTGCATTTAGTGATTTGTGTTAATTTAAAATTAGAAATAGACACTTCGATTTTATTTCTATTATATAGATATTTTCAATTTCAAAACCTTACTTCATAGTAGGTAACAATCGCAAAATATTGTATCTAATACTGTTGCGTAGCTAGACTCAAGCTAGTTGGTATTCGCAAAAAAATGTTAACGATTTCAATTCGCGCGACCAGAAAAAGTTAAAGCAAATTAGAAGACACTATTAGGACTGGGAACAATTTGAATGTAACAATTATACAAACTAATTAGAAATGTTCCAGAACGGTTTACAAAGCTTATAGGAGGAGTTCAAGTTACGCACAAAGAGTTAATTTCATTTTATTGTCTGTTTTTACAAAGTAAATGTAATTACACTCTATGTGATGTTAGGATTATTTTACTCTAAATTAAGAATTATTTACTACTACTAAATTTAAGAATTATTTATTACTTGATGTGTTTGGAGTTATCGAATTGTAAGAAAAATAACAAATTTGTCACTTAATGAATTCTGTATAATGGCAAAAATCAATTCTATGTAAATGTATGTAAATTAATAAGAGTCACGCTGTAACAGAAGAAGTAGTTCTTACTTTCTCACCTAACATAGTTCAATACACAGTTAATTTATAGGTCAAAACAATATCTAATAAAAACAAAATGCTCTTATATTAAGTCGAATCCTATTAGAGAGAAACTGGCATACATATCTGCAAAGTTTTGTTTCAGCACATGATCTAAGTAAAAAGGATTTGTACAAATATTCGTTCTTTCGGAAAGCCAGTTTATTCAAGAAAGTTATAAGCTACTTAATATGTATCACGTTCTGAACTTCGTACTTATAGTAAATGTTGACCAAATTTGTACTAACTGTTGTGTGTGAACGGTTACATATACCATTGTGTTAAAGTTATATTCAGTGATTTCATATGTTCTGATTTGGTATAGGTATAAGTGTATTCCAAGCTATGGTATGAATGATTTTTGAATTTGTAACAAAACTGGTTTAATTGGTGAGAAAAGTTAAAGGAGCTTAATTAATTTATCGAGATGCAAAGACCTGGTTTAAAGAAAACATAAACGATATAAAAAAATAACAGCATATGTCAGCACATATGCTGTTATTTTGTTATGTTATGTTGTGTATTAGTTAGAGAGCGCAAAACTAGAGGCTCAATGATGCAGAAGCATCTCAATAAGCCAGCATAGTGTGGGTCACCACGCACTATGGTTGCATTGTCTGCATTTATAATGAGTATGGTACTATTGAACTCTATTCATGCTTTTAATCAGGCAGAATAGAGTCATTTTGGCAGGCCCATATATAAAATTAATTAGTTGGTAAGAAATGTTTACTGATTATTGACCATTTAGGAACGACTAATGTGAGTCACAGATGCGACTGCAAATGTAAGATCATAAACTCCTTTACAGACGCAACAATTGCTTCCAATTTAATATCGATCGTCATCGGCGTAGCAAGTTGATGTACCTCTGAAGGGATAAATTTCGTGTCTAAAATATGAGTCGGAGATAGGCTAGAATGGGACAGCAATAACACCTACTATATGTTTCTATCTTGCTATTTTCTTACACTACAGTACGATACAGTATAAACAAACCGATATAACAATGCTTGTCATGCAAAGATTACAGTGCATAGTCAGTCACACATACATATATAATTACATATACTACGTATAAAATGGAAATGACAAATGAAAACAAAAATTTCTACGATTCGGATTATGAAGTTTAATGTAATACATATGTATTTTTTTTTATATTCTAGACCACTGACATAATATGTGACTACTAATTCATTCTGTACGGTAAGGTCAAATGCCAAATCATTTAATCTCAAATGCTGAACCAAGTAGAATTACTGTCTAGGCGACACTTTATGACTGAAATTCAATTTTTTTATTTTACAGTAACTAGGTTCTTGAGTAGTACATAAATGTTACTTTATATATATATATTTAGAAGGAATGGAAGTATTTGAAATAAAGAAAAGTCGTACACTCTTCCCTAACCTAAAGTTTTTCTTCGTACACATTAATAAAATAAATATGCATAAATGAATGAATTAAGAAAGGCGACTAAAAGCAATACAAGAAGAAAACTCACTGTAAATAGAAGGAAAACTCGAAACATATCCTTTGCAAATCCGTCTGGTCAGCGGGGCATCATCAACAATCCATAACGTCCTACTGCTGGGCTCGGGTCTCCTCTCAGGAGAGAGCTAAGGCCATACGGCCCCACGCTGGCCAAGTGCGGATTGGGGACTGGCTAGACAACGTTCTGGCCACGTAATCTTACCGTTGTATGTTTTTAAGCCTCCAACTAAGCTTCACGACTGTTATCCTACGATAATTACCGGGACCGACTGCTTAACGTGGCCTCTGAATCACGGAAACGCTCATAGTCACATGCCACTAGCGGCCATCTATCTAGGTACTGACCGCGGCTTCGTTGCCTACCGTCGGTGATTGCTGCGCTATGAGCGCCTTAGCGTGGTATAGTGGGCCAAAACCTCCTTGGCAAGGAGATGAAGAATCTTTACAAAATTGATTTAAATACGAATAAAGCATTATAAGAGATGTATTTTCAACACTAACAAAAGCGCGTGACATGCCCTTGGTCACGAGTTTCTAATTGAGATTGATTCAATCTAGTTCACAGTTATATTATAGGTACAGTGCGTCAATGTAACTCGAACACGCTCGTTATTTACAGATTTTATTCTATTTGTAAATTGTCCGATTTTATAACAACTACTGGTGTCGTTGGCCTCTCACACTCCGCTGCACAGAGCTAGCTGAGCCTAAGGTCTCGGGTACGATTATCAAATATTTGTATTGCACATATTTGTTTTAGAGTTCGATGTCTGAAATATTCTATGATTATTATACTAGCTTTTGCGAACGTCTCCGCCCGCGGGTTTGTTGGTTGTTGCAGCAAAGAGTGGCATATGTATTTCCTCAAGAATCAAAGTATCTCCATGCCGAATTTCATCAAAATCGGTGGAGCGGTTTGGCCGTGAAAGCGGGACAGACAAGCAGATAGAGTTACTTTCGCATTTATCATATTAGTATGGATGGATATAGATCCAAATCTAGGAGCTTTAATTGTGAAACGCCGTAACGTCAATTACATTCCATCAAACTTCTAATATGCCATTACAATAACAGATTTCTTAGAGTCAATGAATCGCTTGACCAGTAAATTAGGTCGATATATATACGTATCAAGTTAGTGGCTCATCTGTCAGAAAACTTTCAGCTTAGTAGTAAAACGAACATCTGGAACTGTGCCCAGTATACTAGCAAAGATATCATAGAAATGAAAATACACAATGGAGTTTTTTTTTGGGCGATTATGGCCTGAGGGATATGACGTTACTATGTAGAACATGTATACAATACTTTTAAACGGAGTATTGAAACCAATTTCCCCTCGGATAGTTAATTCTTCTAATTTAAACTGTGACAATAATGGTTGTTATTAAAGGAGCCGACTTAGCAAGGTCAATAACAATTCGTTGTGGATGGATAGAATAAACGCTCAACTAGCGTATCTAAAATGTTCTGTATTCAAGGACAATGTCAGTTTATAGCTTCGTTGATTTAAAATGATTACTCAGAAGGGGTTCTAAATTCTCACATGAATGAACTGAAATGAAACGAACAAGGCGCACAATATATAAAACTCGATCATCTAAATATTGATGTTTTACTTTGGAATAAATGGCTAATTAAGATTCTTACACACAGACAATTGAAGAAATTACTTTTTCTATTTGTAGTAAGAATTTTATGACTCTATTAATCATTTCTGCGAGCAATGTGGCGACCGCATACCAGAAGACGCAGCGTTGGTATGCTATGCACAAGGTGGTCCAACGACCTGATGAAGGTCGTAGGAAGCCGTTTGATGCGGGACAGGATCGGTTCTTGTGGAGAAATTGGGGGAAGTCTATGTCCAGCAGTGGCCGTTTTTTGGCTGAGATGATGATGATACGTATTAAGGTAATGTAGTATAGGACATCCACAGGCCAGGCGGAGTGATGACTTGCGCAAGATGGCTGGCTTCGAGAGTTAGATGCGAGAAGCTCAAGATCAATCACAGTGACGTGCAATGAGAAAGGCCTATGTTACACTGGACTGCAACAGGCTTATTATGATAATATTGAATGTCGATTGTAACAAATAACTAGTCTCCAAAAAATAAACAGTATTTTAATAGCGTTGATAGGCTAAAGTATAACTTACCAAGGACCTCTTGAGACTTAAATGAAATATTATTAATACGGCTTATTACCTGAAAAAGAAATAAACAAAATTATAGTATTAAATAAAGATATTTTAATGTGTAGCCAATAAATAATAATGATTTTCAAATATGAAATCAAATTAAACCTTAAAAGTTATATCATCATCATAGCAACCTATAACAGTTCACTACTAGAACTACAGAGAGGCTTCTATTCTTAGAGTCGGTTTTGACCTACCTTAAAAAACATATTTGCATAATATATGTATATACTTGGTAAATAAATATAAATAAAATAAATAAAATATTGTTTATTGACACAAATATGACATATTAAGTATGTACTGATACTGAAACCCAAACTAGGCCAAAGGCCTGTATCTTGGGAGCCAGTGTTCAGTCGCACAAAAGGTAGACAGTACTGTCTGTTCATCATCCTGCTACGTACATGTGTATAAGTGTGTGCATGTGTGTGAGTGTGTGTGTGGCTGTGTGCTTGTGCGGTGTTGTGTGCTTATGTCTTAAATGTAAGTAGTTTTTCAGTTTTTTCGTAATCTAGAATAAACAACAGACACGTGTTTCTCAATGTGTCTGAGGTACTCTCGGCACGTACAATGTAAATAAGTTACAGCCTCCATTAAGCATACCAACAAACGTTTAATGACTCCATAAATATTTTAATTTATCTCAAGCATTACCAATAATAATGATGTGATGTTAGTTTTCTTTATTGATTATTGTTAATATTGTTAATTAGTATGTCGGAGTCACAGTGTGGCGATCGATCGAAGCGGTTTTTAAGAAATGGTGACGTCAGCTTCGCCGACGTCACTTGCATATTTTGTCAAGTGGCACTCATGATCCAAAGCAACAGAAATCGCTCTTAATCAAGTCTAGTCTAGTCTAGTAATCAATCTTCATTATTACACACGTTGGTAGGTAGGGTTTATTTGCACAGCCAAAGACAATATAGAATTCCAATAGTTTATTGAATCAATGAAGCTACAGTTAAAATCATAGATCGGCACAACATTATCAAAGTGAATTAGGTGAGAATATCAAAATCCACTGAACGTCCGTGACGACCCATAACCTCCAGTTTCCAAATGCGTAGGGCCTTATGAGAAGAAACCGGCAAAGAAACTCATGGCCACTCTTTTGAAAGTTACATCTTAACTTATTAGTTACAAACTATCAATAGTCAATTACAACAATTAAGAAGCCTATGTACTTAGCTTATTTACAGCTTGTCCTTCCTCGTACAATGCCCGTACTAAACTGATCTGTTGATTCTATTTTACTTCAATACGAAACGGTGGGTAGTTAGATTAAGAGCCAAAAGGTTAGTAGTCCCGCAACTCGTGCGGCCGCTCTCTTTTATACCGGCTGCTCGTTTTAACTAGTGGTGACACCTACCACTATATTCGGTGTTACCCGCACACATTTTAGTAACATTTAATATTGCTTACAGAATCGACTAAAACTAAACCAACATTATTAAATCAAGCTGTAAGTAAACTAAGACGTAATAATCACATCGTTAATAACAAATAATCAGTGCGCCTTCTTTAGCATACACCGTCCACAGATTCCACCCAAACTGCCATGTTTCTCGATGCACAGTTTGACGTTTCGAATAATCGATTGAAATAAACACGAATTCAAATTAAAACTTAAGAAAACTACTCGTTCTCCGACACGGCCGTCCTGATGCATCACACGTCCTCGTGTGAGTCATCTGTAAACAAAGAAAAAGCAACCACAGTAGCTCAATTTATTCGGCCTGTATTGCCTGGCCCACAGGCATTCTGATGGACTTACACGTCTACGTGTTTGTTAACTGAGGAAACATCTGGACAGTGAATCCGTCCTCTCGGCTATTCCTGACCAAATTAAAGATTCATAGAAACCAATTTCAATGATAACAAATTATTTTGCCTTCATAATTTTAACTTTAAATTTGATTTTTCTATTCACGTCAGTATCACGATAAGATTCTGACCATGCTCATTTATGTCTCTACCAGCATAATCACATAAATCTTAGTACAAACAATAATGATTGTTAACCCAGGTTCAGCACCTCTGTCTAAACCACCAGTAACAGCGTTAAGACGTTTTGACTTAGTCGCTTAACCAGCAACTGAGTATAACCACTTAACCAGCGGCTTTTTGCTCAACTCTTAGCCAGAGATCGAGATCTTTTTATTGTCACTTAACCAGCGACTAACATTCGCATAGCCAGATGCGCACCGCGCACTCTCTACAGATAAGTACTGCATGAGCTACGGCTACAAATGACCAGCGAGACCTAAGGAGGTAGTGAAACCAGGTTACCAACACTACATCCCTTGTAATTAAATAACTTTGTTTATTAATTAAAATAAACTTAAAACGTCACAAAATACATTCCAAATAATTGTTCACGAACAAAATAAAGACTTCGATTAATTTAATAAACTATTCAAGGATCATTGTTTTCTACATCATGTTCATCGGACATATCAATAGGGACTTCACTAGTGGGTATCTGACGGTCTGTATTCACTTTGATTACTGCGAGTGTAGATGATCAATGGTTGGTAGAAAATATGTGTGTACAGCAAATTCGCGGTCTCTCTCTAGTATTTCGGCGTCCACGTAAGGACCTTTATACTGTGGGTTTAACTTCATTTGCTTGCGATCCTCATTTTATGAGAGAACGTAGGCATCAATAGAAACGACCTTATTATTTTTAAGAACTTTTCGAAAATTACAACTGAAAAGCCTAATGCAAGCAGATTTTCATTCTTTTCTTTATATAATTATGTCGTATGAAATACAGTAATCATGTACCTACTACAGGAAATGCTATTCAGTGCATTTCTTCAACTCGGATATCATGACAGAACTTATTGTTTTATTAAAAAGACAACTCTCCCATTAGGAATAAACATCCCGTGTCACGGAGGACCTTACAAACGTACACAAAGATCACCCAGACTCAGAGCAACAATTCGTGGACCATACAATACTATGTTACAATAAGGGCGGGCGTTACCTACCCTCAATAATAGTACTGCACTATATTGTCGTTGGCCCAGAAATCTATCTGACAGAATTTGTCTTATTAAAGAGCATTTGAAACAAAATGAAAACTTCTCACCAAATCTTTCTTGGAGCTGAACTAGCGCTGGTTGGATGGAGCTGACATTCACTGGTTACTCGGTTTGCAAATCGTTTGCCTTGGCATTCATATTAGAACTGCATCTATGACACCACACTTGAATAAGGTTCAAGTAATCGTCTTCTGCGCTTTGGTTTCCTTCGACTGTCAGGCGAGGTAGTATCTGAAATCTCAGATTATGTGTTAGCAATATTGTCACGACTAAAATTGTCCTAATCTTTACTGGATAACGTAACCTTTTGATTTTACCACAACTGTGACAGCGCTTGTATTTTCACACATCACTTCTTCACTTTTACAGTCGGAGTAGTTCTTTCACTAGTTGGCGGTTCTCGTATAGCACAAATTAATTACGTATCGAAAAGATTTTTTTTTAACGTAGGGTAAACGAAAATAAAATAATAACAATCTGCCCTGTATTTTGTGCCTGATCTGTTATGGGTAACCCATAGGGGTAGTTCATAGGTAATCTCTATAGGTAGTCCACAGGGGTAATCCATAGGGCAATTCAAAGGTAATCTCTAGGGGTTAGTCCACAGGGGTAATTCACAGGTAATCCATAGGGTAATTCACAGGTAATCTCTAGGGGTATCACAGGTAATCCATAAGGTAATCCCACTTCTGATGTCGGAGTCACAGTGTGGCGATCGATCGAAGCGGTTTTTAAGAAATGGTGACGTCAGCTTCGCCGACGTCACTTGCATATTTTGTCAAGTGGCACTCATGATCCAAAGCAACAGAAATCGCTCTTAATCAAGTCTAGTCTAGTCTAGTAATCAATCTTCATTATTACACACGTTGGTAGGTAGGGTTTATTTGCACAGCCAAAGACAATATAGAATTCCAATAGTTTATTGAATCAATGAAGCTACAGTTAAAATCATAGATCGGCACAACATTATCAAAGTGAATTAGGTGAGAATATCAAAATCCACTGAACGTCCGTGACGACCCATAACTTCCAGTTTCCAAATGCGTAGGGCCTTATGAGAAGAAACCGGCAAAGAAACTCATGGCCACTCTTTTGAAAGTTACATCTTAACTTATTAGTTACAAACTATCAATAGTCAATTACAACAATTAAGAAGCCTATGTACTTAGCTTATTTACAGCTTGTCCTTCCTCGTACAATGCCCGTACTAAACTGATCTGTTGATTCTATTTTACTTCAATACGAAACGGTGGGTAGTTAGATTAAGAGCCAAAAGGTTAGTAGTCCCGCAACTCGTGCGGCCGCTCTCTTTTATACCGGCTGCTCGTTTTAACTAGTGGTGACACCTACCACTATATTCGGTGTTACCCGCACACATTTTAGTAACATTTAATATTGCTTACAGAATCGACTAAAACTAAACCAACATTATTAAATCAAGCTGTAAGTAAACTAAGACGTAATAATCACATCGTTAATAACAAATAATCAGTGCGCCTTCTTTAGCATACACCGTCCACAGATTCCACCCAAACTGCCATGTTTCTCGATGCACAGTTTGACGTTTCGAATAATCGATTGAAATAAACACGAATTCAAATTAAAACTTAAGAAAACTACTCGTTCTCCGACAAGTATATCTACCTCTGAAACTAATGCAGTTGAGTAGATACAACTTCGGGAAGGAAGCCGATAGGAGAATCCAGTTGGGATGGGCAGCGTGCAGGAAGTTAAACCATAAATTTTTAGTCGGATATGCCACAGAGCCTGAAGACCAAAGTCTTCAACCAGTTCGTCCTTTCTGTAATGACGTACGGTGCTGAGACCTGAACATTGAACCTAGGATTAATCCAGAAGCTCAAAGTCACTCAGCGTGCCATGGAAAGAGCTATGATTGAAATCTCTCTGAAGGACACAATTTGTAACAAAGTAATCCGTCATAGAACCAAAGTGACCGACATAGCTCTGAAAGTTGGTAGTATGAAGTGGCAATGAGTTGGTCACAAAACAGACAATCATTGGAGTAAGCGTGTTTTAGAGTGGAGACCGCGTCCTGGCAAATGTAGTGTGGGACGCCCTGGCCACATGGCGGGACGACTTACGTTAGAGGACTGGCAGCGACTGGATGCAGAAAGCAACACACCGAGCTCTGTGGTATTCCTTGGGAGAGGTCTATGTCCAGCAGTTGACTGCAACTGATGATGATGATTACCAACAAGTACAGATTTAAAGTAAGAACTGCATAATAATTGAAAAGAAAATATACGCAGTCTTGGATTCGTAGTTTTTCATTATTTTTGATAAGAAGAATTCGTCTTTTTTCTATGCTGTAAATGTACTACGATCGGTAACACATCACTTCATGGAATATAATTCTGGAGGCCTGTTTCCAACCTTGAAGGCACTCATCAATAGCATATATCAGTTAATAACAGGACATAGGCCTCTCCTTAGAAATGAGGTTCTGACCTACTATTTCACGTTGCTTACCAGACGGGTTGGCCTAGAGTTTGTTTTAAGTTTTCCTTATCTGTGAAGTGCCTTTTAGTTTGCCTTTGTAGACTCTTACTACATCCGAAGGTCCGGTCTGGAGATTCCTAAGTAGGAAACCCACGTCTTAATTTGTCACCACACTGGTAGAATCACTCATCCCACAAAAAACTGATCTCGCTTCATTTTGTGTCGAGGCGATAAAGGGAATTATTAATAACATGTACTCCAAGTTTAGTCGGTCTATATCTTAGTCTCGTACCAGGAGGATATTAATTAAATTTGTCGTTGGTTCACAGCGGCACATTCATATGCATATCTTACTGAAATACTAAGTTTCAGTTGGCTTCACGCCAATCACGCCCATCAGTACATATAATGCAAAAGATTTAAGTCTCGGGCACAGTGCTCTGAATTTCAAGTCGAGCAAGTAGGTTTGAGTTCAGTCTTAATTCATGGAAGAAATTAAATATATCTAAAGTTATGTAGGGCAATGCATGTTTTTTGTTGTGTACCATTATTTCATTTTTTTATTAATTTCGAACTTCATGCATATAGGATTGTAAATTTTGTAACATATAGAAAACTCAACAGCGTAAGTGACTTCGTTTAATACTATGTACGTATTAAACGAAGATGTACGGGAAGTCTACACAATGCCAAAAATTATACTGGGCCAGAAATTACGGGAAAACATTCAAAACACAATGAATTAGTATATTTAACTATCTAATGATAAACGTAATTTATAATGCAAATCACTGTAGCTTAAACGTAACAAGCCATATTATTACTAAACCATATGAAGGGTATCCACGGACCATCAATAACACTTCATTATGTCATCGTAATCCTAACTTCCTAAGTAATGCTACTAATGCGAGGGAGTTTGTTTGTTCCGCTTCCACACCTTACCAAGTTAACTTATCTTAGCGAAGTTTTGTATAAATATAATTGTCAGGAATACAGAACAACCTACTCACTTTCTTCAATCAATGCTAATATCATAAAGTCGAAAGTAGCTGTCTATCTGTAATGTTTAAACGACTAAACCGCTGCACCGATTTCCATGAAGTTTGGTATGGAGATACCTAGATACTTCTTGAAGAAGGACATTGGCTATTCTCCACCATGACATAGACACAAGCTGCAGACAAAAGCTAGTAATAACCAAAAATGATCCTCCTGAATATAATACAAGTTGAATATCAAAATGTAGGTACTTTACCAAAGTTAAAATATTTTCACATGAAGTAGTTCTGCAAAAAAAAAAATCCTTGAATATTATAAAAATGAAAGTAATACGAGTAAGAAAAAACTTAACTGCGGTGCTGCACGAATGGCGTAGCGGATTATATCATATCGGTCACCCCACCTCGCTTTCTACTGTTGTGAGTTCAAACCTTACATAGAATAACATTTTGTATGATCCACAAATTGTTATACAAACTTTTAAACTTTCGCGTTCCATGATATATTAACAATTATTTTTTACGGGAACGGGACGTTTCGACCAGGTTGCCCTGACCGTGGTCACAGGCTGACTGGCCGAAACGTCAGGCAAATCAGAGGTATGTAATACCTTTTAATAAGTGATCGCGTTAATTACCGTAAAAAAATTTGTTAATATACCACAAATTGTTGTTCTGAGGTCCGTTACATATCAAAGAATGACGTCCCCAGCGATACAAACTCCTGTGTTGTTCAACCTTTCCTGACTTGTTTAAAAAAGAGCTGAACAACTTGTTTTAAAAAGTTTTCTTTAAAATATTCGATTTTTGAATACTCTTTACGAAAAATCAGAGAAAGTAGATTCAATAATAAAAACAGCCCAATACAAGACATCTATATCCTAAGAAATAATCTTGTTTATAATCTAGAATAGTTCATGAAAATATATCAAATAGTTTACTTGACCAAGAATAATATAATTTGAAAGAGCCAACGTAGTGGACTCAATATAAGGCTTAGCCAGACGCATTCTTATAGGATGAGCAGCAATTTTTATTGAGATTCCACTCATACTATTATATGACATTATTTATGAATAGAGTATAAGTATTATGAAAATGATTTAAGACAAAAGAGGACAGGTTTTCCTCTGTCCGTTAATATAAAATCTTTTTCTCTTATACTTTGTTTTACTTCATCATTACCAGCCTTTAACAGTAACAGACCACTGCATAACATAGATCTCTTTTCAGAAAGGAGGCTAATTTTGTTGACTTAGAAGGCGGTAAAATTAGATTGATTTGATAGGCATTCAGCATTCATCATAAAAGTGCCAGCAGTGAACTATAATAGGCTGACTATAATGATTATTGTTTTTTTTTTTCACAGCACAAAACAGTACAACAACACAGCAATTGTAAGAGGACTGGTGTCTGAATTAAACTTGAGACTGTAGTTCAGATCACCAGGCGCTCACCCCGCTGACACACAGCTAGTAGCTATGTGTCAGCGGGGTGAGCATAATATATGAGCATATAGCATTATGATGATAAACAGGTAATAGGTACAGTATAACTCTGTTTTCAGTATTTTCTTTTGTAAGCAAAATTGTAGGATTCATTTTGGAAACAAGTTTAAAGATAAAGAGGCTTTATGAAAGTGTTAGCTTTGCTGTTAGGATATCTAGCCAAGTACCAAATTTAAATGTCACATACATAAGTATAAATTAAATCTACCGTAGTACTATTTTTTTTAAAATTGTTATTTAAAAAAACTTGCTGTAGTGTTTATGCTCGCCTTTTAATTTTCTTTTCTACAAACCTTGTCTTGAGAATAAAAAAATTATTATTATCAACGCTTTTTGTATACCTTATTAAATCTAGATATGTCAAAATGTCAAAGCACAATCGAAATCATAAATTTTACGGGTACCACTGGACTTTTACACTATCAGAAGGAACAAGAAATAAAGTTTTTGGCAAACAAAATGTTTTAATTTTTTCGAAACTTAGAAACTGAAAATCATAAATAACAACAATGAAAACTAACTCCCCACTAGTTAGAACTTAGAATACAGTAGCTAGAAGAAGCAGGGGTTTTTGTTTCAAGGAACTGCTAGGTCTGAGATGTAAAATAGTCAATATTTATACCATAATAAAAGCATTAAATCTGATATTTCCCTGCTGTCAGTATAAAAACGCGACGCGAAGACTTTAGAAGAATAGTGACATTTTTCAAGTACATGCCCATGAAACATCAAATTTTATGACAATATTCACACATGCAAAGGTTACAAATCTAGATCAAATCCTATCACGTATATGTATATAAAAACATACTTCTTTTGTGCCTGGAAGCTGGAATGAAGTCGTGATCCGAGTGCAAATTATATTATTTGATGTAAGACTGAATACAAAGTAGGTTTACAAAAGATATGTTATTACTTATTCAATCATTATTATGATTACTCGGAAATAACAGATTATTCACGATCTCTAGTGGATTCATAGGCAACTTTCTCCTTATATATTATATGTAATACTCTAGTGACTAGAGCCTCATGAACTGTCAACTATAATTAAATGAGTATCCTCCCGACTTGGGCAAAAATATTCCATTAATTAGGAATTTCACAGGGGATTCAGGTATATGTATAGGGGGAATCCCCGTAACGCCGGACGGCACCTAACGTCGGACACTCGTACTATCTCGACAATTGACAACGCGATCTTTTCGAATATCGGTGAAAGGGATGCGGGGGAACGTAGCAATACTGGATCATGGGTCGAGGTTTGCCAGCGAGGCACATAGCCGCGGTGGGAGCGGTCAATTGCTGTTTTTGGCGGGAAGTCGTTGCGTCAAGTAAATTTCAAGTGAGTATTACTGCTATGGTTTTATCTTTAACCGTTTTTATTATTTGTTCATTAAGATACTGTCCCATTATAATTATTATATTGTGAAAGTTTTTATTGAATATCTAAACAGTTTTAGTATGAAATATGTAATTTCGGATGTTTCCTGTCCCCTACTTCCGGACACAAAGGTGTCCCTTACAACCGGACAGTTTATAGGTTGGCTTTTTTACTAAGCATTTGTACTTATTATAATGATGATTGTATGTTGTTTTACAGAATAGAAGGAGGGAGATATTTCAAAATGGAAGAGAGAAAAAGAAAAGAAAATGGGATCAACAAGTTTAAAAAGTGCAATGGACAAGATTTTATCCAAAGAAATGAGCTTGAGGGAAGCTTCGTTACGTTAAAAGATACCAAAAAGTACTCTGCATGACAAAATGACTGCATTGAGCAGTGGAGAATAAGTCTCGTTACAACCAAGGTCGTCACCCTACAAAATTGTTGTACAAGAAAAAGAAAATAAAAAGAGCCAGAAGAAAGAAAAAAAAAATGGAAAATAGTTTAAAATTACAATAGAAAAAAGAGGAAACAAACCAAAGGTGCAAGACCAAAGGAAAGCATAGTTATGACTTCAAAAAGTTGGAGCCAGTAACTGAAATATCGAATATGGAAAAAGCTACTTGAGTGCTTAGACGACCACGATGAGGATCGGATACAATGCTCCAGCTGCCACGAATGGGCTCATGAGGCATGTGCAGACGTTCCGGAATGTGCAGATCTCTATATATGTGATAGATACATAATGTTTTAAGAATGTCCGGCGCTTGGGGTTTGAAGATTCACCCGTCCGGTACTAGGTGCCAATGCCATAGACTGATTTTTTTCTTACCAAAAATTAAATTACGTTCCTAGACTATATTTACATAGAAGTTGTATTTTGTTATTTTATTATGATTTTATGTTATGTTGATTTAAATAATTCATAAATAAATACATTTTTATCGAAGTAGTTTTAATTTTAATTCCTGAAATCCTTATATGTCCGCCACTAGGGGACCTCCCCCTAACCTTGTCAGAAAAAGAAGGATGTAATAATTGTAAAATGAATTCCTTGATGAACTATCAATTTTGATTTCTTAATCTTATTCTGATTGCTGACTTCTTTGAAAGTCGAAGGATCTGGTGTAAGTTATCTTCGAGCATAATTTAGGTTTAGATGTTGGATTTTCGGCTATAAACGGTCAAGCCGTTATTTCTATGCAGGTACTTAAAGTCGTTAGCTTTCGGATGTGAATAATGTACCTAGTTCAATTATGAAATTTTGATAATGGCACAGTAAACGTATCAGGTCATTTTTAATGAAATACTAGCAAAACCCCGCGGTGTTACCCGCGCTTATTGGCGTACCGCCGGTGAAGCCGCGGGGCGAAGCTAGTCTAAAAAAAGTAGCTTAAGTTACTCCCTGTATCATCAGCTACCTATCAGTGAAAGTCCTCGGGTGACCATGGACGGCGTTAATCGCTTACCATCATGCAATGCGTCTGCTCGACGTCTATTTAATAAATAAAAGGACAAGGTAGGTTTAGTTAAACAAAGTATTTTAACAGGTCCCGCCAAGTGCCGACAATAGAGAGTATAAATTTTAGGTACATGGTGTTATTGAATATTATGGCGTATTTGTATGTTCTAAACTTATTTCGAGAATTTAAAGTTTAAAATCATCATATTCTTACCCTTTATTATTCCCAAGATTACTTAGGGTGGGCTACTGATTTGGTACCTCAGTAGCTTTTAAAACATTTGTTTGAAAAGTAACTCTACTCAAAGTAGTTACAAAACGCGCTATTTTAATACTTAAGTTTTCTACTATAATAAATTTGCATAAAAATCTTATTCGAAAGCAATCTTTTTCATGAATAAATAATAAGTTTCAAAGAAATGATTGCATACTAAAACATTGCAAACTATAAAAGCGCGATTCAAGACGATTAATCACAGTTTATTATTGATATACAGAACTAAATACGGCATAGAACCGGATGATAGATTTTAAGCACTTCATATTAACCTAGAACCCTACATTGCCCTAAATAGTTCGTCCCAGCTTTCAGTTATGTGACAGCTTAATTGCACTAATGTTTAGCATACTAATTGTACGTACAACTAAAGGGATTAGTAGGCTAAGATATCCGCTTGAGAAATCTATATTTATTACTCTGAATTTAATTTATTTTCTGGATTTGTTTATGGACTTCTATCGCAACTTATACATATTTAAAGAAAATAAGATATTAGATTTTAAAATAATAATAATAATTATTTTTGTCCGTTTTTAGCAATATTTTTCATTGATACTTCGCTCCCGCTCCGGTTTTAGTGTGATGATATGCCTATAGCCTTCCTCGATAAATGGGTTATTCAACATGGAAAGATTTTTTAAATTAAACCAGCAGTTCCTGAGATTAACGCAGTGAACCAAACAAATAGTCTTCCTTGGTATAGATTAATTCGGAACATTATTTAATTTTAATGGAAAAGTAGGTATATTAACAAATTACATGTACCAATAAGTCTCAGTTCACTCATTGCTGTTTTTTATTCTACGCTTAGTGAATTTAAACATTAATAATAACTGTTACTTACTATAATAAGTCGCAAATGTTGGATTTTCAATTAACAACTAAATAAAATACAAACCATTACCTCACAAAATGTTTCTAACCACAATTGTGTTACTGTTTGACCCATTGTATGAGGACGACCAATTAAACCCGAAGCAAAATGTATGGTTTTTTTTTTTTTTTTTTTTTTTTACGTGGTGGAATGCATTTACGCGCTTCGCTCCCCCCCCGCGGGGGCAGGGGGTTCGCTTCGTGTGGGACTCCTGACCACTTGAGCCTGGCCAGACTACCCACTAAACCACCACGGTGTTCCTCCTTCGCCCAATCCGAGCCGCGGGATAGTTTGCTCACCGCGACTCGGCTGGGGATGCCCTGTTGGTCGGGCTCGCTACTGTCGAGGCCCCACCCTCCGGGCCACGTGCCCAGATGGTGGGGCCTGTCCTCCTCGCCTGAATGCACCCCAGGAACACAGGGGGGCGCATTCCGCCACTTTAGCATGGGGCGGCAGGTCCCCCGACCCACCGCCCGTGGCCACTCTCATTCGGGGGCGCGGGCGAATTGTGTTCGCCGGCGCCCCCTCTCCGGGGGTCTGCGGGGCGGGAGAGTGAGACCAGCTCGCTCCCGCTCCCGCAGAGCCTCTCTCTTGGCCGCCATCACCTCGTCGGCGAACGAGGCAACGGCGGCCCAACACTCTTCGCTGCCGGCCATAGCCGAGACCACGGCCGTCAGCGAGAGGTCCGCACCGACGGTGCTCATGAGGGCCGCCCTTGGTCCGTCCCACGCCTCACACACACTCAGGGTGTGGTGGGCAGTGTCAGGGTCGCCGCTGGTGCAGTTTCGGCACCGGGGCTCCGACTCGATCCCCACCACTTCCCACAGGTACTTGGCGAAACAGCCATGTCCTGTGAGAAGTTGGGTGAGGTGGTATGTCGGGGCCCCATGACCCCGCTCTACCCACTGACGCAAGACGGGCCGAACGGCCCCCACAAGCAGCGAGCCGCCGCGGGTCGCCCGCAGTCTTTCGGCCCATTCCCGGAAGAGATCATCGCGAGCCGATTGCCTCCAGCGATCGATCTCCTCCGGGGGGGGCCGACCTCCGAGAGCACGCCGCATCAGGGCGCCCTCCTCGTACACCCTCTTGAGGACGCGAGCCTCGAGATCCCAGGGGATACTACCCGCTATCACGCACGCCGCCTCGTAAGAGACGGTGTGGTACGCCCGAGCAGCCCTCTGCGCGACGGCGCGCTGCGGACGCCGCAGCAGCGCAGTATTCGTCGGGCAGAGGGCCTCCGCCCATATGGGCGCTCCGTAGAGCGCCTTGGAGCGCACCACTCCGTCATAGAGGCGGCGGCAGGCAGACCCCGGGCCTCCGCTGTTGGGCAGCAACCGCGAGAGCATTCCGGCAAATGCCACCAGCTTCGGTGCCAGCTGCCGGAAATGCTCCGCGAACCGCCACCGACCGTCGAGAACGAGCCCGAGGTATTTCAGGCTCGTCCCGACAGCGATGGGGGTGCCACCCACCACGATCGACCTGTCTCGAGGCGGCGTCTGCCGAGGCCCGTGGAAGAAGAGGGCCTCGGACTTCTCGAGGGCGACTTCGAGGCCGAGCGCCCCGATGCGACGCACTACGTGCGCGACGCCCGCCGTCGCAAGGACGGCGGCGTCCCGAAATGTGGGGGCCTGCGCGGTGACTAGGGTGTCGTCGGCGTAACAAAGTACGCCGACTCCCCGAAGATTGGCACCGCGCAGGACCCAGTCATACCCGACGTTCCACAGGAGCGGCCCGAGGACCGACCCCTGTGGAACGCCACAAGACATGCCCCTGCGGACCACCCCGTCTTGGGCCGGGTAAACTATGACCCGGTCCACGAAGTAGTCCGCAAGGACGCGCCTGAGGTACCACGGGACATCGTGGTACCTCAGCGCCTCCGCAATAGTTTCCCAGGGGAGGGTGTTGAAGGCGTTCGCTATGTCCAACGATACCGCCAACAACACCTCACCCCTGGAGACCGCTTCGTCGACGCCGTCCCGCAGTCGGGATATAGCGTCGAGAGTTGACCTCCCGCGACGGAAGCCGAACTGGCCGTCGCTCAAGTTGGGCCCCGCCCCCCCGAGGTGGCCGACGAGACGCGCAGCGAGCACCCGCTCAAAAAGCTTGCACATCTCGTCGAGCAACACGATGGGGCGGTAGGCCGACGGCGATTCGGCTGGGCGCCCGTGCTTTCTAAGCAGCACGAGCTTGCCGATTTTCCATCGCCGGGGGACCCTCCCCGACGCCAGACACTCCGACATGAGGGACAGCGTCTCCTCCTCTAGTGCCGGCATGACTGTGGCAATAACCTTCCCAGGGACTCCGTCCGGGCCCGGGGCGCGATTTCTGGACCGAAGTGCCAGTATCGCGGCCCCCAACTCGGCCTCGGACACGGGAGGTATTGCCCCTTCGTCTGCCGGCACCTGACTCGGTGCTGCCATCCGCGGCGGGACCCACTCTCCCCTCGCAGGGAAGAGGGAACTGACCACTCGGTCCAGAAGGCCCGGCTCGAGAGTTCTGGTGAGGGGAGGCGCCCAGGGCCGGAGTTTCTGACTCACGGTCTTGTACGGGCGCCCCCACGGGTCTCGATCCAGGCTCTCGAGCCACTCCTTCCAGGCCTCGTCCTTGGCGGCTTTGATCGCCGAGCCGAGGGCCCGACGAGCGGCCAGGTACGCGGCGTGCAACTCCTCCTCGCGGGCGAGATCTCTAACAGCCCGCCTTCGGCTGCGGGCGTACTGCCTCTGGGCCGCGTAACTAGCAGTACGCAGCCCGGCTAGGTGGGGTCGCCACCAGTACACCTGCCTCCGGGGCGGGGTTGGTCTCGCCCTCTGCATCGCCGCGTCGCAGACGCGAGTCAGCGCTCCAGCGAGCCGCTCGCATCTCGCGTCCACGTCCTGGTCGCTGTCGACAGCAGCCCAACGCTCGACGATAGCCGCCTCTTGAGCCAGTTCCCGGTTCAAAGAACCGAGGCGCCACCGCGGACCTTCTCCTGTTAGAGGGCGGTTATTTCCACCTACTTCTCCTCGGGCGGCCGCTGAGTGAGAGACCACGTCGAACCGTACGTAACGATGGTCCGACGCGGTCTCCACATCCTCGACGACCCGCCAATTGCGAGTGCGGCTAGCCAGGGCAGGGCTAGCAAACGATAGGTCTACTATCGAGCTGCCCTGGGGCCGCACAAGCGTGGGAACCGCCCCCCTGTTGAGCAGCACCAAGCCGTGGGACACCGCCCATTCCTCCAAGATCTCCCCCCGGCCGTCGGTCCTCGGAGATCCCCACGCCCGTGAGTGGGCGTTGAAATCCCCGGCTACCACGACCGGAGTGGGGTGCGCATCTGCCAGCAGAGCCCCGACCTCCGTGAGCCACTGCTCGAACTCGGCGAGGCTTCTGCTGGGCGAGAAGTACACCCCGATCACTGCAGCGTCGCCCAGCGTGGCGAGGACGCACCCTCGGCCTCTCACCACTCTGTCGAGTTGGTGAGGGCCGGTTCGCTGGGCGACGATAGTCACCAATCCGTCGCGGTCGCTGACCCAGTTGGGGGCGGTGCGAACGCAGTACGGCTCGGCGACTACCGCCACTGTCGTCTGCCACTGCATCACGGTCTGGGCGAGTAAGTCCTGGGCCGTGGCGCAGTGGTTGACGTTGGCCTGCAGGATGGAGATCTTGTGAGCCATTAATTATGGGCGGTGTCCATCTCCTCCTCGTGTGACGGCGGCGACAGGGTGGTTGAGGTGGTTTTTTGTTCCACCCCCCCTGTCGCTTTGCGTCTCGACTGGCAAGCAAAATGTATGGTTAGGTGAGGTTGGTCTTTGTGACTTGGTTTGATCTGAACGCTAACGAACTGCTAGTACGGGAGTTGAGCACGAAATCTTTTAACGGTTTTTTATTGTAATTAATACGCTGGCAAATTAAATGAAACTGTATTTGAAACGTTGCTGAAACAAAGATAGATGACGACGTAAACTCAGATACTTACCAGTTGGCATATGGAAATTTCTATTTTGCCCTTAGCATAATTGAAGGATCAAATTATATGACACTAGCCGACCCTCGCAACCTCGTTTGAGTCTCTTATTGCCCGTAGCATAATAATTTTCCCCCGTTTTTGTGACATTCTTCATTGTTGCTCCGCTCCTGTAGGTCTTAGCGTGATGATATATAGCCTATAGCCTTCCTCGATAAATGGGCTATCTAACACTGAAAGAATTTTTCAAATCCCACTAGCGGTTCCTGAGATTAGCGTGTTTAAACAAACTCTTCAACTTTATATATTAATATAGATGACAATAAGTTGGAAACGAGTTTATAGCTTGGATTGTGGTTGACTAACTTTATATTAACAGGTATTGGTATTTTTTGTCTGTTTCTAGTATGTTTGTTCATATCCAATGGCGATAATGCGTTAAATGACCCAGTAACAAAAATATGTGGTACACATCGTTCTATAGGAGAAATGTAGGTTTCAGGAAGTCATGGATAAGACACACGGCACAGAACCGGATGATAGTTCTTAAGCACTTCATATTAACCTAGAACCCTACATTGGCCTAAATAGTTCGTCCCAGCTTTCAGTTATGTGACAGCTTAATTGCACTAATGTTTAGCATACTAATTGTACGCACAACTAAATCGATTAGTAGACTAAGATATCCGCTTAAGACATCTATATTTACTACTCTGAATTTAATTTATTTTCTAGATTTGTTTATGGACTTATATTGCATCTTTCACATATTTAAGAAATGGGAGTGTAGGTAATGAGAAATGTAGGCTTCAGGAAGTCATGGATAAGATTATAGATTTTTAATATAAAATTAGTGGTAGTACATTATACTTAAAAAGAATAGAATTTTCATTTACGTTCATTTAATTCGTTAATCCGTTAATTTCCATAAGCGTGCACTTAATTCAAAGAAAATCGGATATGCATTCCGTTTCCCAGCTCCCGGTTCATCGTACGAGTGCAAAACCAAAATGACTTGTAATAGCCACGCACCGAATTCATTAATT
This sequence comes from Spilosoma lubricipeda, assembly GCA_905220595.1. Classification (NCBI taxonomy): domain Eukaryota; kingdom Metazoa; phylum Arthropoda; class Insecta; order Lepidoptera; family Erebidae; genus Spilosoma; species Spilosoma lubricipeda. The sequence continues at coordinate 6,119,812 of HG992285.1, read as the reverse complement.
GGAACTGACTAAGGCCAGATGTGCAATATCGACTGTGAAATTTTTGTAATTGCAAGAAGGGTTCGGACGGACTACCCACAATTTCTCACTCGCAGTTAGGGTCTATCCATATGTTACGTGTAGGGAACACTGTGTTCCTGCCTACTGTATAACCGGAGGACACGTAATCTTACAGTACCGTTTGGGAAATTAATTGCTAGGGCGTAGTATGTTCACTGTTTTAATTAACGTAACTGTTACTCGCATAATTAATGGTTACTTTTATGTCTATTTTTCTCAGTCTTGGTATATTTTATATGAGAAATGTGGACTCTAGCTGATTTTCACTGAAATTATACTGGATGGACGATAGTTGAACATTTAAATTTTTATCATTATGTTTAACATCATGTAGTAATGTAAGTAACTTATGTTTGTAACTTAATTTTTCTGTTTTTTTTATACACTAGAGATGGGACTTGCTTAGATTCGGGATATCATTCCAAAAAAAATAAATAGCTCTTTTACTTGTGTTGTACGTAATTTAGTAACCAGATGTTTCCATTGCATTTTATACGAATTGTTATCACAGTACATACGACTGATGAACCCCAGCAGATACTTCTGTGGTATGAGTTTAGTCAACTAACCCACTTGATCATTATTATTTTAATTTATTTTTTCGTAATTTCGGTACTTTTATTTATAATACTTCATTAAATGCCTTCGAGTATGTTTGCTGATTTGTTGTCAACAGAATTTTAAAGTGTATCAACTTTTGCGAGACCAATAGCTTTACTAAAACAAATACGAATACAGTTGTTTAGACTGCGACTACGTAGGAAAAAGTTACTGCACCAGTTGGAAACTTCGAATTAGTGCCTGTCGGAGGTTTCTATACGCTTTACTGAAAAGCTACATCCAAACATTGCCTCAATAAATTTCCTTACTCCATCGGGTAGAGTTTTTTCATAAGGAAGGCAGTTACGTTCTGCTCTACTGAAAACCTACAATAGCAGTAATAGGAAGGATGTAGCTACTAAAGTAACTCAACTATTATTATAGACTAGATAATAAAGTGTTTTTGGCACGAAAAACGCAAACGTAAACAAGTTTTTACAGCGATACGGCAACGAAACTTTATCATAACAAAAAAAGTTACGTTATAAAAACGCAGTTCACACACATTTGTATCCTTAGTCTGTAAGATACCACCCTCCAATGCAGTGGTCATTAATTCGGCCACTATTGAAGTAACTAAATCATATTTATTGGCTACATGCGTATTTTGTATCTCAGCTAATGTTCTTGGCACCCTACCAGAAAGGAAAATTACAACTTAGTGGCACAATTTATAAGACCGTAACGTAACTTAATGAAACGTAACCAAATATTTCAGATTATTTTCTTTTTTGTATCAGAGTTTAAAAGTTTTATCAACATATTTGAATTAGGCAAAAAACAACCTTCTTGAGGAATAAAACAATTCATTATTAGGTTAGTTTGTTCATCAAATTTTTTTTATGAGTAGACATAGCAAAAATTATAATTATGCAAATTTAATTAAATAAATTATAATTATTACCATGCAAATTTAATCTTTAAATATATAGTTTTAGATGATAAAATAAATAAATAATAAATTTACACATTTCACACACGGCCGTCTTTCGACAGCAGGCAGAGCCTGTCCAATAGTAACCAGACTGCTGATAGACATAGCTATTTATTCCTAAATACGTACATATTACAGACTAGCTGAATACCCGCAGTGTTACCCGCGGTTATTGTCGTACCGCAGGTAACGCCGCGGGACAAAATTATTATAAAAAAGTAGCCCAAGTTACTCCTCCGATTATCAGCTACGGGACTTTCACTGGCAGATAGTGAAAGTCCCGTCAAAATCCGTCCAGCCGTTCCAGAGATAACCCTGAACAAACAGACAGACAAAAAGAATACAAACATATGCATTTAGTAAAAAGCGGTTATTTTAATATTACAAACAGACACTCCAATTTTATTTATTTGTATAAATGTATAGATAAACAAAGCTGACCCACGCAACAACGTTTACGTCTCCTATTTCGCGTAGCGTAATAGTTATTAGAATCATTTTTCATTGGTGTTCCGCTCCTATTGGTTTTAGCATGATAATATATAGCTTATAGCGTTCCTCGATAAATGGGCTATATAACACTGAAAAAAAATTAAAATCAGATCATTAGTTCCTGAGATTAGCGCGTTCAAGCAAACAAATAAACTCTTCAGCTTTCTATATTAGTATGAGATTACACCTAGACCACAGAGTAACTCGTGTGCCGACACAGAACAAATCACCGCGTCCATCATACACTTATTTGTCCTAGGTAGGAATCGAACCCATGACTTCCGGCTTAAGAATGACGGTCACTAACACTAGACCTATAGGCAAAAATATGAGAATCATGCCAATACACCTAACTTTTGTTTCAAATTTTCAATTATAGTTTAATTGAATTTCGCCCACTTCGGTACCTGGGAAACACGTTGACAGCCTTACCAGATTAATTTAGTTGTTAGAAATTCGTTTAAACTTGTGAATTTTTACTCAAACCTAATTTACTTATTAGTGACTAAGCGCTGCCAAGTCTCGACAAAGATGATAATATAATTTATTCTAATTAGAATACTTTATAAAAACTTATCTTTTAGTTAAGACTAAGTTACGTTAGTGGTGTTCTCTAGTCACGATTTTACTTTTTTTGTCACTTACAATTAAAACAAATTTAAATTAAGAAAACGCACAAACTAGCTCCGTTTTTCATAAACGTTATTAAACTTTAAGCAGCGATTTTGTGCTATTTTAAACTTTAAATCTGTAAGAAGTTGAAAATATAATAAAAATATGTTATTGAATATTTATGAATAGATAAACGTATTAAGCTTAATTAAAACTAAGCCTGACCTTGATTCTTCTTTTTGATATAATACGAAAATCAATTAGCGTCGCAAGTTGTGAGCGTAAATCACTTTCTTATCATTTATTAAATCTTAATCTTATTACTTATTTATCTGGATAATGTTAGCTCTCAAGGACTTGCCGTAATTATACTACACTAAGGCTCCTTGAAGAAATGCTTTCATAATACAAGAAAATAACAAATGTAAATGACAATTGAATAAGCTTTTTCATGGAATTTTATCTTGTAATTTTCTTTGTATTTGTAAATTTATTTTACTAATCTATTATTTTTTATTTAATTCCCGTGCTACATTGTTGTTCACGGTGAAGTCCGAAACAAACGAGATTTTGCTGGTATGCCTAATGTACTAATATATTATTACACTTTCAATATATTTAGTAAATTATATAATATTCAATATTGCTATACTGATATTAGTATAGCAATGTATACAAATAAATAAAATTGGAGTGTTTGTAATATTAAAATAACTGATTTTTACAAAATGTAAGTATATGTATGTATACACGGTACATATAACAAAATTATATTTTTTTTAATATTAGTCTGTCTGTCTGTCGGTCTGTCTGTCTGTCAGTCTGTTTATTTATTTTATTTTATTTTATTTTCTTTATTTGGAACAAAAAACAGTTACATGCTAAAATCTTAACTATATACAATTAAATATTAGAGGTAATGAACATGTAACCAACACTATTGTTCACAGATTAACAAAAAATAAATTAAATTAAGACGAAACGGGTCACACTGTTACAGTGATACTTAAACGCGTGCAAGTAAACCATGTAAAACAATTTAATGGCGTATATAAGGAATAACTTATTTTGTTGGTAAAGCAGACAATAATTTAATATTGTTTGTTTCGGCTAAACCTCGGAAAGACTGGACCGATTTTGACGGGACTTTCACTGGTAGGTAGCTGATGATATAAGGAGTAACTAAGGCTACTTTTCTTAACAATAACCGCGGGTAACACCGTGGGGCTCAGATATTTGGTTTATGTTAATCTCGTAATACTCATCCTATGAATACGTAGTAATATTTATATAATTTAACAGCCACATTGTCCTACAAATTGTATGGTACGTTATCCCGGTCCTACGCTCGAAAGTTTTTTGTCCCTGCTACCACAATCGAAAATTTTAAGGTTAACCACAAAATTTTCGATTATTAAAATGAAGGCATTCGCGAAAAATTAGCTTAATAGTAATAACTTGGATCATTTGTTCGGGGGATCTCGGACTACTCTGCATATATTTAAATATTCCAGAACGATTCCAAAAAATGAAAATACTAAAGAAAATAAAAAAATACTAGGTATTAAAAACGAAGCACGCCACTCGTAACGGGTAGTTTAGGTGTAAATGCCACATTCATATACATTAGGTAACGTTATCACTAAATGATGGTACATAAATAAATATGATTCACATTAATCTGATTACTGTCTTGCGTAAAATATAAAAGGTGCCGCGAAGCCTTGAATCAACAATATATTTCGTGTAGAAGTACAATCAGACAGAGAAACATCATATTTCATATAAAATGTAGTTACATCTCGCTCTGTTTAATTTCAAATGCTATTTTTAGAGGCAAAGGGGCAAACCAATAAGTACCTATACGGAAGTTAATACTTAGGTAAAATTCCTAAAATTTGTAAAAGAAAATTTTTAGATACATGTTTTCCAAAATATCATTCCAGAATTTAATTGAAATCAGTCTATCTAATCTCAATCCAGGTCATCATTCATTCAACATACATATATACGTCCACTCACATATTTTATCTATAAAATATTAATATTTTATTTTCAATGATTATATTCATGAAAGAATAAATATGAATAAGAATGAAATCCAAATTTTTCAAGCCAAATTTATTTAGAGTTAGTCAGTTTATTTAGAGTTAGCAGTCATCACGATTTGCAGTCTAAAATTATTATGTTTCATTACGTCTTTGTGTTTGTACTTTCAAGTCAATCTTAAGTTAATTTACGTTAGTTAAATAGCATAATTGAATGATTTCCTTATCCGTGCGATAATAAATTCAGTCTATTTGTGGATTTGTTCTGCAGTTTGCCTTACCAGACCCCGAACCGGCCGTAATAAAAACGTTTTAGGGGTGTTTGCGGATTAGCGTGAGACGACATGACTGTAGGGGAGTCGTGAAAGGCACTGTCAGAATAAATTATAGAATAAAACTCATAAAACAATCGGTGTTAGACAATGATATGTAATTCAATGAATTTTATTCAATTTTGTGTATTATTACGCGTGTGATCATTTTATCTATTGAGATTTTTTTTTATAATCTATAAAAAAATATTAAGAAGACCTATGTATTAGTTTTCCATGAATTCAACGTGCTGGTGTCGGGTCCATCGCATAAGAGATGGGGGTAACTACGGAGAAACAGCTGCGACAGATAAATGAGCTTTGCGACCTAAGGATAGACTATAATTTACTACAGATTTTATTCTGTTTAGATAATCATCTTCCTAGCCTTTATTATTCCCAAGATTTGGGGTCGGCTACTAGTTCAACCGGTTTTACCTGATTATTAGTTTTTGTTTCTGTTCCGTTTTGATTTCGATTCTGTTTAGATAATCTTATTTATATTTTTATCAAATATTGTTAACACCGATATCTACCATAACAGCATTACATGTGACTTTCCGATTCTATTCCACTGAGTGCCCAGTAATATGAATTCCAAAGTAACCTAAAATATAATATCAAAATGGGAGCCACCGTCGAAACTTTTAAATCAAATAAATGTCAAGATTATACATTTAGTTGTACGATGTCAAATTGAATAAGCATGTATGTACATTGCAAACAGTACACCACTATACTGGAAATTCCATTTTGAAAATAATATGAGATAATAATATAATGTTGTTTATTGACAGTTGCGTGTCGTTTCAATCTTTCTTTTTGGTTTTTCTTTGGATTACAATAATAGTTTTATAGACAATGGTAAAAAATAGCATGAATGAACTTTTTGATTCGACATTTTGATTAATGTTTTAATAATCAAATAACACTGATTTCACGGGTGGCTTAGTGGTTGAAGCGGTTACCTCACCGCTTTCGTGGGAGTGTTATGGTTTGTGATAAACAAAAATGGTTGTTTTGAGTCTGAGTATTCTTTATGTACGTTTTGTGGGTTTGTAAAAGTCACCGAGATACTGAAATATTCCTAGTGGAGAAGTTGTTTTTTAATGAAAAAGAAAGTAAGAATATCAGAATTACCAAAGATAGAGAGCCTCAACGAGAGAACCATACGAGAACTGTTCTACATTTCGGTCGCATTTAGAACACAATGTTTGTGTGTGATTATGAATCCTATCCTACTAATATTATAAATGCGAAAGTTTGTAAGGATGTGTGTTTATTGTTCTTTCAAGCAAAAACTACTTAACGGATTTGGATGAAACTTTATACAGCTTATTCATCAGAATAACATTTAGGTTACTATTTGCCGCGATAACCGATATATACGCGGGCGGAGCCACAGGCAACAGCTAGTAAACGTTTATAGTTTTCTTTGTTTTTTTATAATAATAAAAAAAGTTGCCTTGGAAAGGAGTTGCTAATTAAGAATTAAAAACTGCAAAAGACACACTTTGTGGTTTGGATTCATACGTATTCATTTTTTATGGATTTAAATATCGTTGCTTTATGGTAACTTTATGAAAACTGACAAATCTATACTAATATTATATACGCGAAAGTTTGTAAGTATGGATAGATGGATGGATGTTTGATTCTCTTTCACGCAAAAACTACAAAACGGATTTGGATGAAACTTTACAGGAATATAGCTTATACATCAGAATAACACATAGGCTACTATTTGCCGTGATAACCGACATATAAGCGGGCGGAGACGCGGGTAACAACTAGTGACTATATATTTAAATAGAATAAAATATATATAACAAAGTATGTACACAAATAAAGCAACCTACCCATACAATATTAATTTCTCCACTAAGCTATGAACAACATTACTAACAAGACTTTGTATTTGGACATCTTGTTTATCGAGAAAAATGAAGGCTTAGTGCTAAAATAATAGGATTGTCAGTGAGGGTCCTCGAATTCCGACCCTTGGCATACACTGGGAAGTTAACTAACAACATATATTTTAATGTCACTCGACCCGGGCTGTACAAATAACATTACTAGCGACTACCAGTATACTACAATCTACAGACCCCTATTGTGTTGAAATGAGACTTGAAATAGAGTATATTTAGTTGTACACGTAATACGTTCGTACGTTATAATATAATAATAAAAAAATAATGAACAAGGCTTTGTTATAACATATTTTATTACGTTATTTTTAAAGTTTTGAAATTGGGATTCAGTTCAAATAAAAGCAAGGTATATTACTTCTCTAATCTACTAGCTTTTGTCCAAGGCTTCGACAGCGTGTATGTAGGTTATCGCGATCAAGACTAGCCTATGTTCTTCCTCAAGAATCAAAGTATATCCATGCCACTTTTCATAGAAATCTGTGCAACGGTTTAGCCGTGAAAGCGTAAGACAGACAGAGTTTCTAATTAATAATGTCGGTAGGGACAAAGTGAGTATAAAAATAACAGGTATTTGACACGTAGGTATGGTTGATTAACAACGATTGATTGAGTATTCAGTATCTGTAGGTACAGTAAATACAATTTATCCATTAATCACGTCCCAGGTTTTGTTTAGATTTCATTCTCTTCAAGAAAAATAATCATCAATCTTTTTGACGTTTGTCTCCACAACTTTCCCGCCTGCCAATTGTTTTAATGAATTTTGCTATAAACTTTAGACTTTCTTGAAAATGTTTTGTACTTAATTTATGAAAGGCTAGAGGCTAATGTGAGTTTATTTGTTATGCTATTACGTTTATGTCTCAACTTCTTTATATTCACCATGTAATTTTGTATACACACTTTCATGGGTACGAAAAAAGATTTAAGAAATGTTCTATGGTATTGATATATATTTACATATTTCATGATTTATGAACTGCGTTTATTTATCTATTTAAGGTCAAAATATTAGTCTTCTACCATTTATTGCCTTCTTACAAATGCCTTTCCTATCTCATCCTTTCTCTACATCTTATCTTATATTTAAATTCATATTGATATTTCTTGTTTTAATAAAATACCCAACTGTTACCAAGTTAAACAAGGTAAAGCATCTAATTGTTGTTTCTTACCATTGTTATGAATCAGTAACGAAAGACGAAAGTGATTAATTTGATCTTCGTACATAAGTGTTTTCTTGTTATGTCTCTTTACACTGATTACCATCATTACTGGGCTTCTTCGTAAAATTATATATTTCGACTTAATAATGAAGGTTAAGTGCGTTTTTGTGTTTTCATAATTATAATTTGTAAAACTTTGGAAGACAAAGCTAATTTAGATTTATACTTATCTCACATTTAAACTAATGAGAGAACGAATTACTTATTGTAGGGATAATCTATACTAATATATAAAGCTGAAGAGTTTTTTTGTTTGTTTGTTTGAACACGCTAATCTCAGGAACCGCTGTTCCGATTTGAAAAATTCTTTCGATGTTGGATAGTCCATTTATCGAGGAAGGCTATAGGGTATATATCATCACGCTACTACTAATAGGAGCGGAGCAACAATGAAGAATGTTTCAAAAACGGGGAAAAATAAATACGCTACAATACTATTATACATTAGTATAGAATAGCCGACCCACGCAACCTCGTTTGCGTCTCCTATTGCCCGTCGCGTGATAATTTTCCCCCGTTTTTGTAACATTCTTCATTGTTGCTCCGCTCCTGTTGGCCTTAGCGTGATGATATATAGCCTATAGCCTTCCTCGATAAATGGGCTATCTAACACTGAATGGTTTTTTTAATCGGACCATCGGTTCTGAGAGATTAGCGTGTTCAAACAAACAAAAAAACTTTTCAGCTTTATATATTAGAATAGATAACACGAATGTTCTTATAGAGTCAGTACCTACGCTTGTATCACATCACAACATCAACAGCCTTTAACAGTCCATTGCTGGACATAAAGATCTCTTTAGAAAGAAGGTATTTAGTTTACTATATCACGCTCGTCAGACAAGTTAGTACAGAGTTTAAGTCTTCCTTCTCTTTGCAGTGATGTTGTACGGCATAATTAGTCTTATTCGCTTCTTACAACACCCACGGGATGAATAGGGGTGGAACAATCCGTAGTACTAATCCTTCACCACACCGATCACATGATCGTCGTATAAATAGAATAGGATTGATAAGAAATTCAGATCATGGTGGTTTTGGCAACCACAGAAGTGAAAACAAGGTAGAGATGCTATGTAGGCGGAGCAGGCGCACCGCAATTAAGGGTAAATGCCTCTATTTTGTCTGATGGCATTAATTGAACGGTTGCATTCGCGTTTTACTTTCATCGGGAAAATATAATGAAACAATCATACACTGCGTATTAAATTTGATTTCTACTACATTCATACTATTTCTACATTGTTTTCAAGAGAATACGCAATGAACTGCATTTCCTTCGTGAATATTTCGATTTATTTCGCCCGAACATAATTAAGGTATAGGGGCCCAAATATTCATAATGCATTCGATATTGCAAATTGTAGGTGTCGATGATATTGGTTTGTGCTTTCCTTGAGTCGAAAGAGTTGATTTGTTTTATATTATGATTTTCAAAAGAACAGCAAAATAATTTTTATTTTAAACTTTTTTGGAAATAGTTATAATAAAATTGAATAGGAATAATAGAAATATTCCTTTTAAAACTTAAGACATATTTTAATGATTAACATGTTCTGGCTGTCCGACATTATAGTTCACCTATCTCGAAGAGGTAGCGTATGATACAACTGTTGTATATTTTTAGTTTTAGCATTTAAATGTTTCTATAAAAATTGTACATCTTGTGATAAAATAAAAATAACCTCATAATTACATGGTTCTACAGAAAAGCGTCGTTGAAAACCATGAAAGGTTTAGAAGTAAGAACTATTCCTAATAAGAAATCGACAGGACTACATCTCTAGGGTGTTCTTTTTTTTGACACGCCTCTAAAACGCTTCTTAAGTGAAACGCTACCTAATGCCAAGTGCATAAAGTTGTAGTTTAAGATTTATATTAATTAAATGTATTTGATAAATTAGAATAGTCTTCATTATGTGTGTATAACATTATTAGTCGTTTATGTGTGCATCTCGGCGACAAAGGATTGCTTACGAAATAACGTCGAAGGCATTTCTGTTTGTTCTGTGTTGGCAACTTTAAAGTACCAAATATGTAACAATCTTAAACTTGGTTCCGTTACAGTAAAGATCATGTTTTTTAAACTATCTCTGTAATAACACTAAAACTTTGTTCATTGCAAACACTATGCTTCTCCTATCGTCTGGATCGAATTCTGTCATTTTCGAGGTGATTTGGATCAAATTATGTTTTGCATGGATTTGCTTTACTTTCCTTTAAACATAGTTCAAATATATAATGGTTATGTCCTGTCAAACGACGTTTCAAATGTCAAATATTAAACACACACACAAAAACAAACGTTATCTAAATACATACAAAAGTACAGTTTTGGAAATTTCTTCACAAAACGGGAATATAATATAATTTAAGAATAAAATTTGTGTAGTGATAAAAAAGGTCAATATTTTCGTTATAATTCAAAGTACATGATACCTGTACACGTATTTACTTGAAGTATAATGAAATCTTCATTGTAACTTAAATTAAACTGAAGCTTGTTTTAATTAAGGACTTTCTAAATAACTAAACTCATACTTTTTGAAACTAACTTTGAAATTTGTTATATTTAAGATATTCCATTAGAATGCAAAATTTACAATAGCTATTAATTAGCAGTATTTTAATAATTATCTTCTATGAGTATGTATACAATCAATTCTTCGGTACAATGTCTCATAATAGTTCACATATTATTTTCAGTTACTATCGGTAGAAACGTGTTCTTCAAATCGTTAATAGTACGTAGTTCTTTCTTACAAGGTTAATACAATTACTCTTATAATATAGTTTATTCGTTTTCATAAAATTATATATTCATCATCTCCCTACCCTTTTCCCAAATTTATTTGGGGTCAGTGCAATGAGTTTTCCTCCTACATTCTCCTCCATCACTCGTTAGTTCATTGCTTACTCCCTTCCTGGCCATATCCTGTTTTACGCAGTCAATCCATTTTTTCTTTGATCGTCCTCTACTCTTATATTCGTCGATTTCCATACTTAACACTTTCTTAATTACTTTTGCTCATCTCTATGCATAACATGTCATACCAAGCTAACCTATTGCTTCTTAACTTTTCATTTACTGGTGCTATTTTCAGGTTCCCTCTAATGAATTCATTCTTCACCTTATCCATTCCAGTCATACCACTCATGCATCTCAACATTCGCATTTTAGCTACATGTAGGCGTCTCTCATCCATTTTCTTTATTGGCCAACACTTAGATTCATGCAGGACGGCAGGTCTGATGATCGTTTTATATATTTGTCCCTATAACGTTATAGGAACTTGGGATCGCAAATAGTTTCTGTGACCTGCCGCCACTTCATTCATCCTGCATTGAGTCGATGCTGCACACACCAATCTATTTCGCCATTATTTCATAACAGCGAACCGAGGTACTTGAAATCGGTGCAGATAAAACTACATATTACGTACATCATATCATAATCCAGTATAAATTGAATATCAATGAGTTTTACGAGTAGTACCATCACTAATCACATAAACTATCCAATTCTGCCTCTGTCAATAGTCTGTTATACCTTTTACCAGCTTATTCCTGTGTAACAGGTAGGTAACAAAATTTGAACAGTAAATCTTGATCTTCATTTTGTTATTTTTAAATTAACTTCGGCCGGCGGCTTCGCCCATGTGTATAACAGTTCTCGTGGTAAATAGTAACCTATGTGTTATTCTCATATATAAGCTACATTACTGTATAATTTTAACTAAATCTGTTCAGTAGTTTTTGCATGAAAGAGTAACCAGCATTCGTGCATTCCTAAAAGATTTCGTAATTATAATATAACTAGCTTTCGCCCGCGGCTTTACTCGCATTTAATAAAAAGTATCGTATGTTACTTCTAATACTTCCAAGAATATGTGTACGAAATTTCATGATGATCGGCTAAGTAGTTTTTATGTGAAATCGTAACAAACAAAATTACTTTCACCTTTATAATATTATAGTGTGATTATTATTTTATAAATATCATAAATACAACGTATTCGTACTTCCTACACTAAATCACACATCCGTAGTTAGTAGTAAGTAATCCGCAGTTATTAATACCGTTTGAAACCAAAGTGGTCTGCTCATTTAAAGGTTTCTAAGATCATCGGTTAAACAAATCCGTTGACTAGTTTGTAGATTTGTCAATATTAATCCATCACAACCGCATGCAAACTTTGTAATCCGCATTTACCGATAACGTCAGAACCGCGTTCTTAGTTATTAATAAGTATCATAAATTTATCAGTTCTGTAAATATTTATACCATATCTGTATCAGTTAATATTATACTCGACTTCTGTATACTGTCATCGTATCGTCCGATTTACGGAGTTTTATGTTTGAACGTATCTCGTTCATGTATTTAGTAATAAACTTTTTTTTTTTTTTTTTTCGTGTGGAAACCCCCTCGGGCCGTCACCCCGCCGGGGTTTGCGGCGGGGCGGTGTGTCGGAATCGAACCGACTAAAACCACACGGTGTGCCACTCTGCGCCTGAGACGGGAGGGATCCGGGAACTGCTGTTATTAACACATCCGGACCCCTCCCAGCGCTTGCCCGCACAGAAGCGGGCACCGTCAGCTGTTAACTCTCTATTTAGGCGACGTACGGCACACGCGTAACGTCGCCCCCTCGCGGGTGACCACTAAAGCGGATGGAGGGGAAAACCCGTCCCCACCATCCGCGGCCACACTCAGGGCGGCATGAGGCGCTGGTAGGCGCGCCTCCGCCGCCCGGTTCGCCGGCGGCGGATCGGGTCCGAGTGGATATCATCCTCCCGGGCCTTCTCCGCCGCCTCCTTCTGCGACATTACGTCTTCGCAGAAGGCTGCGACCGCGGTAAAACTGCTGTCGCTACCGGCCATGCAGCGAATGATGGCCGGTAGCGAGAGATCTCCTCCGATGACTGCAGTGAGGGCCCGGCGCTGCGACGCCCAAGCGGGGCAAATCGCCAGCGTATGCTGGGCCGAGTCCTCACTGCAGTCGCAGTGGTGGCAGGCGGGACTCAGTTCCCTCCTGGCGACCGAGTGCAGGTACTTTCCGAAGCATCCGTGCCCGGAAAGAACCTGCGTCAGTCGGAAGGAAAGGGTCCCGTGCTGCCGCCCTGCCCACTCGAGGATGACCGGCTGGAGAGCCTCCACGGCGGCAAAGCCAGCGCGTGGAGTCTCCAGCCGGAACGACCAGCGAGCCATCGTGGCTCGACGGGCGGCTTCACGCCACTCGCGTACCTCTTCGGGCGGAGGGCGAATGCCTCTCTCCGCCCGGAACTCAGCCACCCGTCGATAAACTTCGGCGAGCACTTCCGCCTCCAAATCCCACGGAGGTGTTCCGGCCAAGGCGCACGCCGCCTCGGTGGACACCGTGCGGTATCCGCGTATGGCTCTGACCGCCAATACCCTCTGAGGCCTCCAAAGGCGGGCCTTATCGAGGGCAGTCAGAGCCGCCACCCACACCGGTGCCCCATACAGCGCCATCGACCGGATTTAGTAATGAACTAGCGGAACCCCGCGGTGTTACCCGCGGTATTGTTGAACCGCGTGTAACGCCGCGGGACAAAGTTAGTCTAAAAAAACAGTAACCTAAGGTACTCCCTGAAAATCTGTCCAGCCGTTCCAGAGATTACCCGGAAGAAACAGACAGACAAAAACTTTTTTAACTACATTTTTGGTATATGTACTGTTAGCGACGCGAGCAACGAATAGTTCTTAAGTGATTTATGTATATAGTAGAATTGTATAAAATTAAGAAACATTGTAAACTTGCACTTGTATACGTAAATAGATAAATAAGCGCGCTACGACAAAACGGCTTATCGTTAAGGTAAAGTTTCGTGGTAGCTTAGAGAGGGAAAGAGACGGAGCACATGGAACTTTCTCGAACGCCGAGTGGAGAGGGCAGCCAATCAGCGCAGAGCAAGCGTCGGAGGCCGGCTATAAATACGGGGTCGTTTTAGCCGAAAAGTGTGTACAGTTCAGACCGCCTCGAAGAAAACACGAAGAGAAGAAACCGAAGAGCTCCAGTACAAGAACACTGCAAGACATATTGAAGACATATATTGAAGACCGATATTGAAGAGCAAGTCGAACCGTTGAAGATAGAAGATCGTAGCGTAGTACGAGTGCGAGTGACGTCATTAGCATCCGTGTAGACTTAGTGTTAGCAACATTGTGTAAATAAACCTAATTCTCTAAGGATCCCCGACCGCTATTTTATTTCGTTTCGAACAGATACAGTCCACTACAGATAAGTCGAAGACTAGTAGGCGACCCCTACAGTTTTGGTCCTTCGGAGCCGGATCGGGAAGATAAGTCGGTATTAGAGAATTGGTGTGAAGTTAAAATGGTGCTAACACGTAGTCACGTCTCCGGAGAAGAGCAGCAAGAGGCAGCGTTCCAGCCTATTCCCGGAGCCCCGACCCGCCGTGCCATACGTTTTGAAAACTCGCCCAGATCACCCTCCGCGGACACGAACACCGGTCGACGTGAAGAAGTGCAGCGAGAGGAAGCGAACGCCGACGCTGGGCCAAGCGCACGATCGGAAAGCCGCCACGTGCCGATAGCGCATGACGTCATCACACCGATGCCGCCACCGGAACAAGCGGTACGAACGCGACACCGCAACACATCGCCGGCGCGATCCGTCGCATCCAACAGATCGACTAGCAGTGTTACCGCACGTATACGACAAGCCCAGTTTGATGCCGAAGAGCGGCTGGCCTTGTTGAAAAAGCAAGAACTGGAACTCGAAGCCGAACGAATTAGGCGGCGTCTCGCCATGGAGATCGAGACGATACAAGAGTCTGAAGAGAATCCCGAGAACGACGGAAGAGAGAAGGTGGAAGACTGGATGCGAACGCACGGGAACGTCGACAGCGTGGTCCAAGAGGCTCGCAACGTACCCGGCAGCGAACTAATGGGGCAAGTTGGAAGCAGCGTGATCCAGGGGACGCGCAACGCAACCGACATCGTGGTAGGAGTACGACAGCAAAACGATCACGTGACGCCTGATCGAGCCCGTGGAGCAATACGGGGGGAGCCACGTGACGAACGAGCAAGGTCGCCTACGCCTCATCGGAGTTCGTCGAGATCGCGAGGAATCGAGCAACTCGTCGAAGCCATGGAAAAGCTGACGAGAGCCAGACCACCACCGAGGCAAACCTATGAGCTGCCACTCTTCACGGGATCAGCGTACGAGTGGTTTTCCTTCAAAGCCGCTATGAGGGACACCACGAAGATGTACAAGTTTAGTGCAACGGAGAACATGGCACGCCTTAGAAACTGTCTGCGCGGGGAGGCGCGAGAAGCAGTATCCGCGTTGTTGCACACAGTCGACGATCCGAACATCGTCATGCGAACACTAGAACAATGTTATGGAAGACCGGAAGTTGTGATCGACAAAACAATCGACGAACTCAAACGCATGCCGCGCCCAGGACAATCAGCGAGTGAATTGAACGCGTTCGCCATTAGAGTGCAGAACAGTGTAACCGTGCTACAGTCAATTGACAATAAGGGATACCTACACAACCCCATGTTGTCAAGAGACATACTCGAGAAGCTTAGCCCGCATCTACGATCGAGATGGTGCGACTATGCCGAACAAAATGAAGACTCGATGGAACCCGAGGTCATCAGGTTATCGCGATTCCTGATGCGAGAAGCCGACCGTGCACTCCGTTACGGCTACACGGGGGGAGCGGCCGTCACTGCCGCACCAAAGAGGGACTTCAGAGGTTCTACAGCTTCAAGAAATGAAGTTAAAAAGAAGCCAGTGTACACAACGACTGAGGCACCACAAGCAGAAGTGATTACGAAAAGCTGTCCGAAATGTAAGGGACAACACACACTTCCGAAATGCCCGACGTTTCTCCAGATGGGACTAGAAGATCGATGGAAACTCGTAAAGGACGCGAAGCTTTGTTTTAAGTGTATAGTCGGTCAACACCGCCGCGGTAATTGCAGAGGGAGAGGATGCGGCATACAAGGCTGCCGCCGACCACATCATACCCTGCTGCACGACCAGAGCTACATTAATGCAACGTCAACGTCTCAGGCTTCGTCGTCATCGTCCGAAGAGAATACAAATGAAACTGAGAACGTCAACGCAACGGTAACTGCGAGAAAGGAAGTGATGTTGAAGATATGCCCGGTGACGATATCAGGACCGAAAGGTGAAGCGAAGATATACGCGCTCTTCGACGAGGGATCTACGGTGTCACTTTTGGACGAAGACATCGCCAAGCAGATAGGCGCTGAAGGTCCAGCCAAGACGCTTCACATCCGAGGTATCAATACGTGGCAAGAAGGCATGAAGAGCCAACTGGTGAAGATCGGCATCAAAGGTATGGACGAAGAGAAACGGCCATTCTCCATCCGGGCAAGAACGATCAAACATTTGAACCTGGCACCGCAAACCATACCGGACGAGTTGCTACAACTGAAACATTTGAGCGATTTGAAAGACAAGAAAGTGTGCTACGAACAAGGACGTCCACAGTTACTGATCGGAGCCGACAACTGGGATTTGATTGTGTCAAGAGAACTCAGAGTAGGGCGAAGGAACCAACCAGCAGCTTCGAAGACACAGCTGGGTTGGGTGATCCACGGGACTCTACCACGGACAGTGTTGAGGGAGGGGCCAGATGCAGTGCTTCACCTCGACGTGGATACAAGTGCACGTCTAGAAGAGATGGAAGCGGATCACTTCAAAATCGATGCCTTAGGGATTACGGCAAGACCACGGATAAGCAAGGCCGACAGCAGAGCCTTGGAGACTTTCGCACGAACTGCGAAGAGAGTCGACGGTCACTACGAAGTAGGGTTGCCATGGCGTGAGGATGACCCGAAAATGCCACCGAGCTACGATGCGGCACTGAGAAGACTAAAGAACCTAGAGCACAGGTTGGATAAGTCTGCCGAACTAAAGAACGTCATAGCCGAACTCAACTTACCGAGGTGTTATGACCCGAAGAAAGAAGCGAGAAGCAAGCAGCTTCATGTGTTTTGCGACGCGAGCGAACACGCCTTTGCGACCGCCGCGTATTGGAGACTAGAAAAAGAAGACGGCACCGCAGACGTCGTGCTGGTAGCTGCCAAGGCTAAAGTGGCGCCGATCCGCGCACAAACCATTCCTAGGCTGGAGCTACAAGCGGCAGTCGTCGGTACAAGGCTTGCAGCTACAATAAGAAGGGAGCATCGCTGGTCTACAGACGAGATCACATACTGGACCGACTCCCGAACCGTGTTACATTGGATTCAGAACGACGGTGGAAGATACACACCCTTTGTGGCACACCGGCTAGGGGAAATCGCCGAGGCCACGAAACCGAGCGAATGGAGGTGGATTCCTACCGATTTGAATGTCGCAGATTTGGCAACGCGACCAGGTTACGTACCAGAGTCACAAGAGGACAGATGGTTCATGGGGCCAGCCTTCCTGCGTACTAGGAAGACTGAGTGGCCGCAATTTATGAGCAGAGACGAAAATGAGAACGAGAGGGAGGAAGAGTTCGTTCTACACATACGATCGAAAGACTACAACCTCCCAGAGATCGAAAGATTCTCCAGTTACGAGAAGCTGATAAGAGCAACAGCCGCGATATTTCTGTTCGCCGATAAATGCAGAAAGAAAGCGACGACAATGGAAATGCAACACATCAACAAAGCAGAACGGTTATGGATGTTGAAAAGCCAGGAAGATAGCTTCGGCGAGGAAGTAGAGCTGCTGAAGAAAGGGAAAACTATCCCAGCGAAAAGCAGACTATTTAGATTGGATCCGCTTCGAGGAGACGACGGACTTTTAAGAGTGAACGGCAGGATTAACGCCGCCAACGTGTCGTCCGAGATGAAACAACCGATCATCTTGGATGGAGGACATCCCTTTACGAGATTGCTTGTTCATCGGGAGCACCAGACGGCGGGACATGCAAACTCCGAACGAGTAGTCAACGACTTAAGACAGCGCTATTGGATTTTGAAACTTAGACCGACAGTACGCGCCGTCGCCCATAAGTGTGCACTGTGCAGAGTCCGAAAGGCACAGCCACAGATACCAGTCATCGGAGACTTACCTGCAGCGAGAATGGAGCCATATCACCGACCCTTTTCCAATTGCGGGGTTGACTACTTCGGACCACTTCTGGTCACAATAGGAAGACGCCACGAGAAGAGATGGGGCGCGTTGTTTACGTGTTTGACAACGCGAGCAGTACATTTAGAATTGGTGAACTCACTGTCTACCGACTCAGCAATTATGGCGTTGCGACGGATGGCTGCGCGACGAGGATGGCCAGCCGTGATGTATAGTGACAACGCCACAAACTTCAGAGGAGCAGACGCCGAGCTACGGGCTGCCTACGCCGAATGGGCACCAGCTCTACGAGAATATGGGCTGCTGCATCGGCTAAATTGGAGGTTCATCCCGCCCGGGGCACCGAACCAGGGAGGTGCGTGGGAGCGATTGGTGAGATCAGTAAAGGTCGCTCTCACTGCAACGTTGAACCAGAAGACACCGCGAGAAGACGTGCTTCAAACCCTACTCGTTGAAGCCGAATACGCCATCAACGCGAGACCACTAACCCACGTCTCGGTTGATCCGAAAGATCCGGAAGCCATCACACCCAATCACTTTTTGTTGGGCTCATCCAACGGGCTGCCTATGACGGGACCGTGCCGAATCGCCGATCGACGAACATGGCGCGCTAGCCAAGCCATGGCTGACGAATTTTGGCGCCGCTGGGTTCGCGAGTACCTGCCCACGCTGATACCGCGTCTCGGAGCTACGTCGAACGACCGCCAGCTGAAAGAAGGAGACCTGGTGGTGGTCGTTGATCCGACTTTGCCTCGCAACACGTGGCCACGAGGAGTCATCGAGCGAGCCTACACGGGACCAGATGGAGGAGTACGCAGCGCCGACGTGAGGACACGCAGCGGAATATTCCGGAGGCCGACTACTAAGCTCGCCGTCTTACCGGTGGAGGGCTGCGCCGAGTCTTCGCCGGGGGGAGACTGTTAGCGACGCGAGCAACGAATAGTTCTTAAGTGATTTATGTATATAGTAGAATTGTATAAAATTAAGAAACATTGTAAACTTGCACTTGTATACGTAAATAGATAAATAAGCGCGCTACGACAAAACGGCTTATCGTTAAGGTAAAGTTTCGTGGTAGCTTAGAGAGGGAAAGAGACGGAGCACATGGAACTTTCTCGAACGCCGAGTGGAGAGGGCAGCCAATCAGCGCAGAGCAAGCGTCGGAGGCCGGCTATAAATACGGGGTCGTTTTAGCCGAAAAGTGTGTACAGTTCAGACCGCCTCGAAGAAAACACGAAGAGAAGAAACCGAAGAGCTCCAGTACAAGAACACTGCAAGACATATTGAAGACATATATTGAAGACCGATATTGAAGAGCAAGTCGAACCGTTGAAGATAGAAGATCGTAGCGTAGTACGAGTGCGAGTGACGTCATTAGCATCCGTGTAGACTTAGTGTTAGCAACATTGTGTAAATAAACCTAATTCTCTAAGGATCCCCGACCGCTATTTTATTTCGTTTCGAACAGATACAGTCCACTACAGATAAGTCGAAGACTAGTAGGCGACCCCTACATGTACCGTGTATATATACAAATGCATTTAATAAAAAGCGGTTATTTTAATATCACAAACAGGCACTCCAATTTTATTTATCTGTATAGATAGAAAAGTGCAATCATAAAAGCGCCTATCTTATGTAGGTTGCTGTTATTGGCACGCACAAAATTTGGTTCCTTTTTGTTTCAAACCACTTCTTAAATAGTTTATTAAAAAAGTACTGCAGAAATAGCTCACAGATTGATTATTACCACTCCGAAAACATAAAACGCAAGCAATACTCAATAGAGGAATCTTTCGTTTCTTAGCATGTGACGTCACCAGATTTGCAACCAATCAACAAGGCGTGCATGTCGCAGACAAAATTTCAAAAAGAAATGTTAATTTTTAACCGACTTCAAAAAAAGGAGGAGGTTTCTCAATTCGACCGTATATATATTTTTTATTTTTTTTATTTTTTTTATGTGCGTTCGGGCATAACTTCGTCGTTTATGAACCGATTTTGATGATTTTTCTTTTGTTGGAAAGGAGATGTCCCGACGGTGGTACCATGATAAGGAAACTAGGATCTGATGATGGCATCCCAGAGAAATCGAGGGGAACCTTCGAAATTTGTAGGGGCGACTAGTGCATTTGTAATTTTTTTAATAAAGTATTTGAAAGCACTACAATTTAACGGAGGTCTGGAGTCGATCTGATGATGGAGCCGAAAGATAGTCGAGGGAACTCCTCTACGATTTATAGCAGTTGCCTTGTGTTTGGGCTTGTTTAATTTGTATTAATGAGAACTTCACACCTAGAATAGTTGTAACTATCATTAGCGGTCTAATAATGAAGACGAAGAACAGTTAAGGGAACTTCTCAACGATTTAGAGTAGCCACATTGTGTTTCGACATTATTCAATTATATTGATGAAAACATAATGTTTATCACATATTTTCAAAGGTATTTCAATATTTGCATATGTTTGTCATCATTTCATGATGATGAGCCGATGATGGAAGATACATTTCCTTAACAGTTAGAAGTTGGAGAATAATTCTTTATTAAATATCAAATGTTTGCGTGTTACCTATATTATTGCGTGGTAGTCGTATTCTTTTAATTTATTTAGGTGAACTGATAATGGAAGGTACAATTCCTCAATGGTTAGGGGTTAGAGGATAATTCTTTCACTTTCATACGTATGTAAGTACCTGTAGTTGTACACTTTCAAGCTATTCAGATGAGCTGATGCACGAAAGAACTATTTACAGAACATACAAATATTTGGGCCGACCCGGGAATCGAACCGGAGACCTTAAGCACAGCAGCATTAGTTTAAGTCACTACTTACCTATGATTATTTATACTAAAAATGTAAAAATAAAAACTTTTTATAAAAAAAAAACCGACTTCCAAAAAACAAAACTCCCTGCCAAAAAACACTAAAAAGCTCAAAATAAACTGGCTCTTCATAAATTGCAATGTGCCAATTCTTGTCTATACCTAACTCTTTATTCATTTAAATAGTAATATTATTATGTGTGCTAGGTACCTAAAATCTGATTGAAGTCGGTGCCAAGCCAAAATGTAATAGTAGGTACTAAGGTATCGCACTCGCCGCTGCCGGATAGCAGCTCTTCGTGTAGAACAAAACAACCCAAGCAGGCAGACCCGCGCGGGCTGCCTATGGTTGTCTCGAAATATAGCGAGTGTGTTCCTACTATTACATTTGGCTTGGCACCGACTTCAAACAGATTTTAGGTACCTAGCACACATAATAATAATACTATTTAAATGAATAAAGAGTTAGGTATAGACAAGAATTGGCACATTGCAATTTATGAAGAGCCAGTTTATTTTGAGCTTTTTAGTGTTTTTTGGCAGGGAGTTTTGTTTTTTGGAAGTCGGTTTTTTTTTTATAAAAAGTTTTTATATTTCGTGCAATCTACGAGAAACTTACATTATTTTGTTTGATTTATAGTGAAATATGTCTTTTTAGACTATTATCCCATAGGATGACCACAATCCATAGTTTAATTTTCATAATTGTCAAATAGCCTATTAAACAACAATTTAATTGGCATATATAGAGGTTTTAAGTAAATGACATCAACCAATAGATAATATGGATTACCAAAATACATGATAAGACTATGCTCTAATCTGAATCTTATGCATATTATTAATTGAATATTTATCAATATAGATAACAGTGGATGTCATTCCACTGTTATCTATATTATCTGTTATATACACACACACATACCACACCACACACACATAGAAATTAATTTCTTATCTGAGATTTGATGTTTTTATGTACCAGAAAGGAAACGAGTGTGAAGTGAATTAACACTGTACACACAGTGATTGCAACACAGTCTGCTGCAGTGTTTGACTGCACACTGCACAGTTTAAACGGACACCCCGCCTTCATCTACTGCGCTGAATGTCGTGGGCCTGATCCTCAAATGAAATAACACTTTGTGTAATCCACAAATTCTTGTTTCTTAAATTATTTAAGTCTGTTACATGAATGATTGTGAAGTCCCCCACTACAGTGAATAATTATAATAATAATAAAATCGGTTACTCGGTACGTTAATAATAATAAAGTCATCAGCGAGCTCAACAACATAATTCCTAGTTTTAAGAGACACGAAGCCTTTAGCTGTAAGAAATACCGAGCAAAGCTCGGTCATCCACGTGTTATTATATGATAATACTAGCTGAACCCCGCGGTGTTACCCGCGGTTAATGTTGTACCGCGAGTAACGCCGCGGGACAAAGTTAGTCTAAAAAATGTACCCTAAGTTACTGCCCGGGTCATCAGCTACCTGCCAGTGAAAGTCCCGTCAAAATCCGTCCAGCCATTCCAGAGATTACCCGGAACAAACACAGACAAACAGACAGACCAATTTTTTTTTAACTACATTTTTGGTATATGTATCGTGTATACATACACATGCATTAAGTAAAAAGCGGTTATTTTAATAGTACAAATAGACACTCCAATTATTTTTACGGGAATTAACGCAATCACTTATTAAAAGGTATTACATACCTCTGATTTGCCTGACGTTTCGACCAGGTTGCACTGGCCGTGGTCACAGGCCGACCATGGAACGCGAAAGTTTAAAAGTTAGTACAGACACTCCAATTTTATTTCTTTGTATAGATGTATATGTTTTTTGTAACAAAAAAAGGATTTGTATATTTTGCAAACTAAAAAGGCAAATTAAGTTTTTCTCTTCGTATTTAACTGACAGCTTAGATTTAATTTCTGGGAATAGTAAAATATCTTTGTACGTTCTATAAACTGTTAAGACGGTTAGCACAACTTTTGTTTTATACCGAAGTTTGAAGAACATTAAATACTAATATCAATTTCTTCAAGGATATAATATCTGAGTCTTTATTTGATGAAACCATCTATTGATGCGATAAGATAAACATTATTACAAGTCATCAAAATATATTCTTAGTTCATACACATATTGTAACTAAAATACAATCTAATAATAAAACATTCCATGAATATGGAGACTTTGGAACTGAGTTCGGGCCAGTACAACACTATTGTCATGAATATTATATTGAATTACATAATATTATATGAATTGAGATTTTCGAGTAGTACCTACCAAATACTCGTAAAATATTTATTATTCGTAGAACCGTCGTCTTCTGTGCGACACGCTCCGTTGAATCTTAACTACTACATATATGCAAAATTATGTTTACTCTACAGGAGTATTTGCTTACGTTCAATTATTATATCAAAACTTTATTTATTCCACATATGAGTCAAATAAAAATACTCATAGATAATAGAACGATAGATATAGACAGAGATTAAGATACAGTGGCATTGTATGCAACGATTTTTCCTTAGTTGACGATTTCAAGCAGTCAAGTTTCCAAACCGCAGAAACTTCCTCGAAGCTTTCACGTTTCTAGAGCTTTTTAATAAGTTTATGGAAATGATGACTCTATTAAACTTGAAATGGATGCGAGAAGCCCGAGATCGACCTAAGTGGCGTGCAATTAGAGAGGCCTATGTCCAGTAATGAACTACGATAGGCTGATGATGATGATGAAACTTGAAATTATGATGTCGTGTTCTTTGCAGTTTGCACTTTGCACGGACACTGACGGTTTTAGTGAGACCATCTCTATTCGTCCCATGGGTGTCGTAATAGCCATCCCATAACATTAATTAAATTCAATTATCTAACAGCTACAGATTTATACAATAAAGTTATCAATATGTATCAAACTGGCCGACCCACGCAACCTCGTTGGCGTCTTCTATTGCCCGTAGCGTGATAATTTTCCCCCGTGTTTGTATCACTCTTCATTGGTGCTCCGCTCCTGTAGGTCTAAGCGTGATGATATATAGCCTATAGCCTTTCTCGATAAATGGGCTATCTAACACTGAAATAATTTTTCAAATCGGACCAGCGGCTCCTGAGATTAGCGTGTTCAAACAAACAAACTCTTCAGCTTTATATATTAGTATAGATGTATCAATGTATCAGTGCAAACAAATCAAAATGTATCAATGTATCAAATGGATAGCACTATTGAGGACAATGATTGGACTCCATATTAATAGGTATGATACCATATATCACAAACAGATATCGAGGTCAATATCCATCTTTAGTTTTTACAATGTACGTAGTTATTAAAATGTAAACAAGCGTAATATTTACAAGCTTTTGCCCGCGGCTTCGCACGCATACATTTTGTCGATCAATTCAGTGATCCCATGGGAACAGAAGTATTTTACTTCATGAAAGGTTGGTGCTTTGAGTAATATTCGGCACCTATAATATGTATGCAAATATTTGATGATTGATCTAGTTGTTAAAACGTGAAAGCGTAACTATATTAAGACAAACAGTTAAAGTTGCTTACACAGTTAAAGTCTTAGGCCATCAATGTGTGTGATAAACCACAAAACAAATGCCAACTTTATTACGATCGTGTGGGTGCTATGCTAATGGAGTGTATAGGTATAATAATATAGTTATTATTACAGTCATACTATTTCATTGATTTTAATTATTTTCATTTTTTTTTTCAAAAGTAAAAGTAGCCTTAGTTACTCTTTAGAACATCAGCTATATATCATTGACCGTCCTGTCAAAATTGGTATAGCCATTCCAGAGATAAGCCGGAACAAAGAGACAGACAGACGAAAATGTATATGTATAGTTAGTTACCGACAATTTGACGCTGTTTTTTTTCGACGCTCTGACAATCTATCTACATCTTATTTCCAATGATTTATAGACATTAGTCAAGTCAAATATTTTCTTTTAAAAAGTTAAGCATATCTTAGAAGAAATATATGTTATCGCCGGATACTTAAATATTTATTCCAATATACACATTACATCTCCTTAAATTTTTCTCAAAATATTCACGTATCAAAAAACACAACAAATTAAAGACAGTAAGTTTCAGCAAAAGTATTTTACAAATTCAGGTTTAATGTAGATATACAACAAAAGTGTCCAGATATCAGATATTCACATTTTTTAAAATTCAGTGCCGTTTTGATATAACAGAAAAATATTCACGAACATATCTCGCGTCTGGTAACCATTAATAAATGATAGCGTCCTTTGCACCTATTTCAAGAGACGGATGGGGCTGTCCGAACTTGGGAATCTGATTACAAAATGAATGTATCACCCTGTATCAACCCCTTACAGTTTATATTATATTTCATACACAATAATATTTACGCTAAAATCAGAAACTACTCTTATGAATCAAGAAATGTTTTTTTATAAAGCGATGTTTTATACTCAATCGGTTTAAATAAAGAGTGGTTTTATAGTATGCAGGTATGTACATTCATACGTGTGGTGACTGGTGATGGTTTAAGAACACAGAGTGTCACCATCTCACCACCCTTTTTTATCTCATCAGGTTAACTTTGTTGTATAAATCCGTTTCTAAATTTAATTTAATCAATTTTACGTGGTGGTCGCATAATTTAACAGACATGGTGCACTGTTCGCATTTCGTGTTCGCATTTCGTGTTCGAAATCCGTGTGATGATGGAATAGGAATACGAAATGTCATTTCTCATATTCATTCCGAAGGTGTCGTTACAGCTGACTAAGGGAACATAGCACGAGCACTGCGAAGAGAATTAAAACTTGGAATACGCTAGTTAGCATGGTACTGTAGACAAAAGCCTTATTTTTTAAGGAGAGGCCTATTTCCAGCAGTGGACTGTTAGAGGCAGTTGACGATGTTAATGCACATTCATGTGTTAAGCAACTCCTCAATATTCAAAAATACATTCTATGAAAAGGGGCTCAGAGGTTTTCTAATTTCATATGGTCAATCAAATTTTACCAGGCCTTATGCCGCCAATATACCTAGAAAGCATAGTACAGTACACCTCCTAATTTCATCAGGACTAACCATTTTTTACCGACTTCAAAAACGAGGAGGTTCTATGTTCGACTGTTTTTTTTGTTTTTTTTTATAATTTTAACAAGGATGTCTGGATTTTCAAATGTGAGCTTTAAGAAAAAAGACAACAAATGGAACTTTTCTTTGCAGATTGGACCCAACGTTGTTTTACCCATTTGACTTATTTAAGTAAGGCTGATACGTGAAAATAATATACATAAGTACATGTTGACGATACTTTAATTATTCAGGTTGCGGTAGACCTTGATCCGACGAATGGACGTAGTTCACAAATTATTAACATTTAAGGACGAACCCTATGTTGTTCTCTATCAAGGTAAAGATTTAATTTTGCATCATGGGGAACCGTTTAGGTAATTAATTCATGATGATACAGATAATCTTTATAAAACATATTCTGTAAACATATTTTAATACGTTCATTGTTGCTTAACTGTACTATTATTTTGTAAAACGAAATGAAGAGGATATGTTTCATATTATAATAACAAGCTTACAAAGACTCACTGTACAATGCAAAAAGTTTGTTAAAAATTACACAATTATTAGATATATGACACTTATCCAAAACAAATGTTATGAAAATAAATTAAAGTAAAAATCTTTTTAAAAACAAGCTTTTATTGGAATGCTCTCCTAAAGTACTAGTCTAGCCAAATCAAAGGAGTCCAAATGCCCACCTTCCAGCTCCAGCATCAGAACAGCTCCATGTCATCATAATATTGCATTGTCACGCTGTATATGCTTGCAAAATTTCAGCAAAATCGGATGAAGATATCAGCTTCAAAATTGAGTTGCAATATTCCACCCGAACATACATACATACTTTGCAAGTTTATAAGAAGCTTGTAAAATTAAGGCAAACTTTGGCCGATATAACAAGATACAAACGAAAGAGAAAGAAGAGTAAAGTTTAAATTGTACGCAACACCAAGAAGTAAAATATGGACAAGGATAGTTTCATCAGAGTATTTAGTTCTGTATAAGAAGTTAGTTTAAATTAAAAGTAAATTTTTGGATAGGCAGTGCTATTATCTCTAATGAATACGATAATTTTAAGTTGTAAATGATACTTTTGTGGTTATAACCGCAACGATAGATGTATTACTTACATTCTGAAAAGTAACTTCGAAATGTCTATCGAACTTATTGGAAATTTAACAAGCCGGTGTTAGTTTCACATTAATTTCACACCACCGGCTGTCATCTGTGTGAAGTTTCTCACCCACTCTGCCCACGTTCCGTAAGGTTTTGTATCAAATGTCAAAACATCAAACGGATATTAGAACTTAACCTTTGGATCGCTTTGTACTTATAAAAAATAACTTTGCTGTAAGAATTACTTTAATCATAAACTAGCTTTTACCTACGGCTCCGCCCGCGTGTTTATCGATTATAGCGGAAAAGAGTAGCCTATGTGTTATTATAATGAATATATGTTACTGTAATGTTTCATCCAAACCCGTTCAGTAGCTTTCGCGTGAAGAATAACAAACATACTTACAAACTTTCTTCTTTATAATGTACTGTGATATATATTAGTGTGATGATTAGTGTGATATTCAGAAATATATCATATATGAAGCCGTTCATAAAAGTAAGCATGTTTGAATTTGAAATTTAATTGTCACAAACCATTTCATGAAAATACGACTTGCTGTTTTAATTTAATACCAGTGATTCACAATTAAGTGTTCTTTGTTTACCAAGAGTTTTGCATGAGACAAAAATTAAACAAAAAATATAGTTTTTGCTGCAGTATCGATTAAAGAAGAGCACTCGTAAAATTTGTTTTAACCAGAATTAAGCCTGTTACATTTTTATTATAAGTGTAGATAGATATATCGTACTCTTTTTTATGTTATTATGAGATACTAGCTGAGCTTCGTGGTTTTACCCGTGATGCAACAACAACCGTGCTGTGGGACGAAGCTGGTTTAAAAGGTAGCCTAAGTAACTCATATCATCAGCTTTCTGTCACTGAAAGTCTCGTCATATTTGTCCAGACAAACCTTATTTTAAAAAGTATGAAATTTTAACGTTTATACAAGTAAAAGATTAGATTAGAATTACGATTTTAGAGATTAACCGGAAAAAGCAGACGGACACAAAATTTTTAGGTTCTAAGTATCAGAGGTATATGCTTTCATATGTGTTTTGTGAAAATCAGTAGACTTGAAATTAAAAAGAAATAATTTAAATCATAAAAATTGAAAAGGTTATGAATAAAAAATTATAATAATGTGCATAAAAATTTAATATTTTTTTATAATTAGCTTTAGCATCGTCGTGTATAAAAGAATAAAGTGAACGAATAAAGGCTTCACATTGCAAAAATAAATAAAGAAAATGTACTCAAGACATGACGTAATTTGTTTTTAAAACCGTTTATGCTTTAAGAATAGTCGTTACTGATGAAGATCCTTCAAAATATTTTAAACTTTGAAGAGAATCAAAATTCATAACCCAGAACTTCCTCCCGGCAAACTTCTTTACGTTTATTACATATGCAGTGACACGCCCTCAAATTCATCCTCCGTACCCGTTTGCAGGGTTAATTAATCAGGCAAAAGTCCAAACGAAAATTGCACATGTTGCTCGAACAAATTTATGTGTTGAAATTAGGTGTTCGAAGTGTCAGAGGGTTTAATATGGTTTGGGAAAGTGGTTTAATGGAGTAAAGACACAATTTGCCGCTTGAAATAGTTCTTAAACAATATTTAAAAAAAAAGCTTAACAAATATTTTGTTTATATTCTTCAGTATTTGAACCAAAATAACATCTCAGATCCTGCAAATTATGCGTAGCGTATAGTTACCTATTTAGGTAACTTTACACTACATATGTATAAAATAATAATACATATTTAAGACATCTTACACACAACGCTATCTAGTGTAATAGTGTAATGAAGACTAACGGCGAAGCCATGTATTTTTACTGAGATGTAGAGTTTGTGAAGTTAGGGTAGAAAATATGCATCTTAAATTCATTTTCAACCAGCTTTACGTATGGTGACAAATTAAGACTAAAGCATGTCGCAACTCCTATTCATGGCGTTGGTGTCGTAAGAGGCGATTTAGAGAGCAAATTATGCAGGACAACATCACTGCAAAAACACTTTCTAAACTTCATACAAACCCTATACGAACTCGTCTGATTAGATCCTCTTTTTTATATCTCTGTACCGCAGTGGAATATTAAAGACAGCTGATAAGATGAACAACAACAAGTGAAAGAAATCATGGCACTTTATTATTTGTATCTTTCAATGCAAAGGGTTTATTATTTCTGTTTAATTAAGTGTTTTTTTTTTTCAAATCTGTGTGAAATGTGGCTGAAATGGGATCATTCCTACGCTGCTTTATATAAGGGCCATTAAATTTAACGGAGTTTATTTCGACTCTATTCGTTTAAATAATTATACGTGCTTAGCTGGAATCAGGCGATTTATTTAGTGAAAAACAATGGCTATTGTAATGTGGCGAGAGTGAATAAATTGGTGACCTGTTGTGAAGTGTCGACCGTTCCGTTTTACTGAGCTCCAAATGAATACATTACTCATTGTTTAGCATTTACACCTCTACAAAGTCTCATTTGTACTTGCAGTTACAGTTGTCAACGGAGTTTTTGTAGTTGTTAACAGTTTTGGTTGTAAATAAATTACCTGGTTTATTAATAGTAATGGTAAAAAATAATATTACCAATAATATTAAAGTTAAATGTTGTTAATACGCATAAAAATGAAACTAAATTACTTGTTTTTTTCTATCATAAACACCATCATCACATATGAAATTTTGTATTATTAAATAATTGTAATGTTATTAGTTCAACTTAGCACTATGATCTTACCTATAACTTAGAAAAGAATTTCACGCAGAGACCACACGTTTCTGAAACAAGAAATAAATTTCAAATTACTTACTCATTTAAAACAAAAAAGGTATAAATTTAAAATAACTATAACCCGACTATGTAAACAAATTTGATAAATTTTATGTAGTCTATATCATCCATGTCATAATTACTAATCTGTTGATTAGGTGCAGTGGAATATTATTACATATTACATTACATGTCAGAACTTGGCTTTGTCATAATCAGGTAATAAATTAAATTTTAAATATAAGGTTGAACAACTTAAAATATATTAATATTTTACGTTGCTATCGATCTCTCGATCGATATCTTGTTGGGTATATATATTTAATTGTACTCTAATACTAATATAATAATTTACACACACATAAAAATCCGATATATAAATTACAGAGTAACATGTAAAGCAAAACGATGAGATGAGATAATGTAAAGCAAGAACATGAGTGTGAATTACGAAACGTACTAAAAGTCTGTCTTCGAGTTTCATACAAATTGTTAAATTTATTTATGTAACTCGATATCTTCGCATCATACGTTTTCATTGATTCAAATTTATGGTTGTTAGCGCAACCGGAACCGCCTACCCTGACAGACGCGGCATTGTATGTTAATACTGTATTGAGAGAGTATTTATTTAACGAAATGAATACCGTATCGGATACAAATGGCCGTTCTGTTGAGGGCATTTTTTGCGGATTTTATTTTGTTTCCGGGGACTTTTTTGATACGTCTGATGAATAAACAAAGTCAAGTAGTTCGCAAGAACTGAATTAATTTATATTTTAACAAAATCTTTGTCTTTTAAGAGTGATTGACATATTTTATTATTACAAAAGACTAATTTGGCCCCCGATAGTCCTCGATAGACCACGTTAAATCAGTTATCGCGGCAAATAGTAGCCTATGCAGTATTCTGATAAGTTTTTTTTACTGTAAAGTTTAATCTAACTTCGTTTAGTAGTTTTTACGTGCAAGAGTAACATTTATGCATTCTTCATTCATTTTATATTATTACTAGGAATGGTCGGATTGATCGTTCCTTGAGTAGCTATAGTCTTTGCTTAGCATCTTTCAAAAAAATAAAGCTATATCTATGAGTTTATTTAGATAGTATATTTGTTAGATTTATTTGTTAAAAACAGATGTTCAACCAAATACGTGAGACCTAATAGTTTAATTAAGCTTACAATGTTGAAATTCGAAAGACGTATGCGGCAACACAGTACCAGGATGACCTTTGCTTGGGATTTTATTTTGGTAAATTTTCTAAAAATGCATCCTAGGTTTATCGCCAGAACACAGAATTTTATGAAAATAGTTGTAGCCGTTTCCGAGACTCAAATTATAAATATATAATAATTGCTCGTTTTAAGGTGTTAGATTAGCTTTGAAATTATTCCTCTTCCTTTGCTATACTATTGACCAGTTTCAATCTTGATTTAAAAATAGCGTTGTCTTTTATGTTTTAATGGCCCCCTTATCGTTCATAGATAATGATTATTTAATGATTTGTTATGTTGCATCAGCTATTAATAACCGATATCGAAATATTTGAATCTAATCATTTGTGATTACTTTTTAATATTTAAAAATAAATAAATATAATTATATTTTTCTAATGATGCCTGTGCAACATATGGCGTAAGTCATCTGAAGATTGACCTATTTTTTTTTTAATAAGAATCCAAGAAATGTTTTTGTTTTGACCACGTAACTTAGCGTTGAGATGACGTCATTCTCATACTTTTCTAATAACGTTTTCGTTTGTAGAAAATTAACTTGGAATGGGAGACAGGTCACGCGCCGGTCAATCTAAACTAAACTCATAAAATAAGTGGCGCCAAAATGTTATTGTCTACACATGTACGCATTTGCGTATGTATAAAGCATTGCTTTGTATTATGCGAATGGTTTTATTTCTTTAGGAAACGGACATCCTTGTTACGGTATATTTGTTGTGCTTAGAAACTCAAATGCTTTGATATCGCCGATAATTTCGTTTTGAGTGATTGTGAGTTTACATGTTACCATACTATACTAATATACCTACATTATTGTATGTATACACTAAAATTTTTGTTCATATATCATACTAGCCGACCCACGCAACCTCGTTTGCTTTTCCTAATGCCCGTAGTGTGATAATTTTCACCAGTTTTTGTAACATACTTCATTGGTGCTCCGCTCCTGTAGCTCTCAGCGTGATGATATATTGCTATAGCCTTCCTCGATAAATGGGCTATATAACATTGAAAGACTTTTTCAAATCGGACCAACGGTTCCTGAGATTAGCGCGTTCAAACAAACAAACTCTTCAGCTTTATATATTAGTATAGATTACCCTGTCAAAGTGACTTCTATACGTGATAGATAGCATGAGCAGAATCAAAGAGTAATGGTCAGCGATCGCCATGCGAAAGCAAACAATGCAACAATGCAGCATGTCGACCCACACTAAGGCAGCCAATTGAGATGTTTCTACATAATTGAGCCTCGGGTCTCGCTCTCACCAACGAAACATGACAACACGAATACTGTTATTTTAGGTTGGTTTTTTGTGAGACCGTCGAGCCAGCCCGTTCATGCTGAAATCAACGCGACTCTAGTACCTTAATTTTTTTATCATATTAATAATACCTATAATAAAATCACTTGATTTCATTAATTTTCTTTTAAAATGAGTTCGATCTGTTCAATCTCCACGAGTGTCACTCTCTGTGGGTGTATTTTATGAGTTAATTAGATTTGTTATGTGCCTATAATATATTAATTACTTCAATATACATATTTATGTATAAACATACCTGACTATTTCAAATAGGCTTCGTGTTCCCTTAATTAAATCTTTTAGGGAAACACTTGAAAACAATTTTCAGGAGTAATATTAAATTCATTTACTTAACGTTTAATAGAAATAATACCCTATGTATAGCCCTATATTAAGGATTAAATCTAAACTCCAATATTGGTAGGTATATTCAAATCAATGTTGGAATGTTATCTAATCTGTGCAGCTTTACGTTACTGTCATAACCGCAAGCAGCAAGCCGATTAACAGAACAAAGGTATGATGAACGATCGATAACAATAACAAATTCAAATGTTTTACACACGGTAGTCTGATCCCAAACTAGGCAAAGCCCATGCTAAAATAACACAAGCAAAATTTTAACAAAAATAAAACCGAATCGACCGACCGAAATCGAGTTAAAACTTGATCTTAGTGTCCTTATCATGGTACCACCGTTGGGATATCTCCTTTCCATTAAAAAAAGAATCATCAAAATCGGTTCATAAACGACGAAGATACCCGCGAACACACAGAAAAAAAAAAATTTATTCATATACGGTCGAATTGAGAAACCTCTTCCTTTTTTTGAAGTCGGTTAAAAACTAATTATAAATATACTTCTACATTTCTAAATACACACATATCTTTACATAGTATACAAGTACAATTTTAACAAAAATAAAACCGACTTCAAGGTTCGACTCGATTTCTCTTGGATGCCATGATCAGATATTAATGTCCTTATCATAGTACCACCGTTGGAACATCTCCTTTCTATTAAAAAAAGAATTATCAAAATCGGTTCATAAACGACGTAGTTATGCCCGAACACACATAAAAAAAAAAAAAAAAAAAAAAAATATATATACGGTCGAATTGAGAAACCTCCTCCTTTTTTTGAAGTCGGTTAAAAATGAAGTCGCACCCGCTGTCTTGTCAATTAGATCTTTTAAACTACTCAACGCATTTTAATGCAGTTTGCATGAGTCCCACTGCTAGGCAAGGGTCTCCTCTCATGTGTAATTTGTGCAAATTTAGAGGAGGTCGCTAGTTATAGACAAATCACTCTCAGACATCAAATAAATGATCGTGTTCATCACACAATAGTCATGTGTCAATTGACAGTAACCAAGAACCACTCAAATTAGCTAATGAACTGGGGATCATAAAATAATTATATGAAACTTATATTTATTTTCATATTTAGAGCGAGATTAATAGTTGATTATCAAAATAAAACCACAAAATATAGCAATCCGTCATTTTAAGTTAAAAACCAATCAGAGCGAGTTACGTCACGTTTCTGCAAACGTCATTTGTTTGGATATTATCGACGATCACTTTTCTGTTATATGTGCTATAATTGACACTGGTTGAAAAATGGTGACGTCAAAACGGACGTCAAAACAGAGGATATGACACCATAAAGCGATTTGGCGTGAATTTAAACTTAAAATCTCCCATTTTTTCTACTAAAACTTATTATTTTTTGTAGAAATATGATTGTTTTTAACGATACGAGATACTTTCGAACACAGTAACACAGTTTTTCAAAATTAATCATCATGAATATTTATTAGTGCTGGGTGGATAACGAAACTTGCCTCCCGACTTAGCAACCAGTGTCAATTACAAGTAGATCAACATGCCCGACAAATAATTACTTCCCCGACTGTAACATCTTCAACAACAATATGATTAAACTCCATAGAATTTAATTATACGGTATACTTCAATAAAGCCGCTACAGAAATAACTGAATCACCGAGATCAACATCGCTAGAGACAGCTAACGAGTTGAGCTGGTCGTCAAGGAAACCACGATATTAGTTTCAAAGGCCCCTTTTGCCACCGTGAGAACACAGAGCATTACTTGAATAACAGTCGACACAATATGAATGTATTGTGTAAGTCCGTCAAATCCTAAATTGGTCGCGTCTAAATCCTAAAGGGGCTACGGGTTATGTGTCTGAGACAATAGAGGTTTGTACCTATAGTAGTATTTCGTTAGGTTTATTTTCCTTTATGTGTTAACACTTCTAGAATTAGTAGGATTATTACGTTAGGTATACGTTTAACATTGTTTCTTAGTTCTAAAAAAGTTTATTATCATTTTATTTATTAAGAACTCGACCAGTGTTAGTACACAGTTTGTCTATAGGTTTAGATAGTAATTTACACGCCAGTTAAAGTATATTTTTATAATAATCTATATTAATATTATAAATTCGAAAAGGGCTCTTTCTGTCTGTTACGCTTTCACTGATAAATTGCTGCACCAATTTCAATAAAATTTGGCATGAAGAAACGGAGTTGTCTTTATAAGTAAAAGAAATATATTATTTCATAGATATTATCATAACAGGCGATATTTATAAATAATCCATAAAACACTATGTGTGCAGAAATAAAATCAGCTCGACTAGAAAGTCTGTACGAATTGAGGATAATTAGAGGTTCATTGAACTCCGATGTGTGTCATTGATACAATAGATATAAATACATGTGTCGCGTTTTTTATCTATGACCTACCTACCTACAGCGAGGGAGAGGAGGGTTTAATATGATTAATCACCATCTGCTGATAATACCCGAACAGCTAGTTGAATGTATATTTTTTAAACTTCAGGTCAAATTCAATTAAATGATTCTATTTGATAGCTAATTCTTGTGACTAGTATAATAAAATAACCATTTATTATAGCAAAATGAAAGGCCCAAATAGGTATAACTCATCTAACTTTAAACGAAATCTGATCATAGTTTACATTAAATTATATTTGTCGCAATTTTCTTATCTAAATTAAACTGGACGTCGTCAGTCTACCGAACTACAATTTTATTTTAAAACTAGCCGACCCACGCAACCTCGTTTGCGTCTTCTATTGCCCGTAGCGTGATAATTTTCCCCCGTTTTTTGTAACATTCTTTCTTTGTTGCTCCGCTTCTGTAGGTCTTAACGTGATGATATGTAACATATAGCCTTCCTCGATAAATGGGCTATCTAACATGAAACAATTTTTCAAATCGGACCAGCAGTTCCTGAGATTAGTGTGTTCAAACAAATTAACAAACAAACAAACTCTTCAGCTTTATATATTAGTAATAGATATAAGAATACCTCAAGTGCTCTTTTTCAGTTTGAATTCTAATCAATTCTTGTAGTATTTGTGGCAAGAATGACGTAAAACACAAAGACCTGAATACAAATTAGTCAAATTACTGCGCATTACGAGTACTTAGCATAAGTAGTTATTTTTTATTTTTTATTAAAGTGTTTTTCTTACACATTGAAGGCTAAAACGTCACACACCGACATTAACCTATAAAAACCACTTAAGAATATTTAGGTATATTACATACCTAACTAGAATTAAGTGAGTATAGATTACTGTGATTTTAGTACATTTATAGGTACGTGTCCTTATAATTTGGGAACGTTACTATGTATGTACATACCTATGTACATACATATGTGATTTTAGTACATAGTAACGTTCCATATCCGTATACGAGTATTGTTACATTACAATAAACATTTTTTTTACACTTAAATATACTTTTGAAGGTATAAAACACTTCAAATAAAACTAACATTACTTTTTACTATGTACAGGTTTGACTAGGTAACAAAACAGAGTAAATAAAAACTTATTATACACACACAATCACATCTTTAGACGAAATACTAAATTCCTCTATAGTTTCGACATACAAGTCGTACTACATTATGATTATGATAGTCATATCAGACGCATTGATGATCGGAGGCGATAGAGGGGAAAAGTAAGAGGGAAAAAATATATTACATAAATATTTATGTGGTATATGACTTCATTGTAGCATGATTGATAGCACACAATGCCCTGACCTTTAACATAACCACAGAACAATAAAACTCCGATGTTCCTACTCAATTAGAACAGGGAAAACTGTAGCCAAATTTTATAGACACAATTTAATAATTATGGAATTAGTTTTTTTTTACGGAATAGGGGGCAAACGAGGGTACGTATCACCTGATGGTAAGGAATTACCACCGCTGATGGACACCCGCATGAATGGAGATAGTGAGTGACCAAAATACATATAATGTGTGTGCCAGGTGGAGTGATGATTTGCCAAGACGACTGACAGGAGCTGGATACAAGAAGCCAAAGCATGCGCGCGCAGGCTGATGATGAAAGCATTTAATCATCATCATCTCAACCAAAAGGAGTCCTTCCACTTCAACAGACACCTTCTACACAACTTAAAATATGAAAAAATAAATATACCTATATATATTTGTATTTAATATTAGATAATTGAGTCATGTTTCACTGTAGCCATGTGCGACGTGTGACTGCAAAAAATAGATAACTGCAACATTTTTAGCTTGTTTTCATTGTCTCAAAACTTTAGCACAATCGGTGCAGATCTTTGAAGCGTACACAAACCAACTAAACGGTTTTATATATTTAGAAAAACATATATGTAGTCATTCAGTTGTCATTGATAGAAAAATATTTATGTAACGAGTAGATATTAACGAAGTATTTCATGGTTGTAGAATAATTGCAAAGATATACTGCCTCGTTGGTCTAGCGGTTGGCGTGTGCGACTGCTGATCATGAGGTATCGGGTTCGATTCCCGGGTCGAACCAAATGTTTGTATGATCTACAAATATTTGTTTCGGAGTTTCGGTGTTTTCTATGTATAATATTTATGTATTTATAAAAAAAAGTATATATGTATACATATCAGTTGTCTAGTACCCATAACACAAGCTCTGCTCAGCTTGGGACTAGATGGCGTTGTGTGTTAGATGTCCGAAATATTTATTATACAATATGCGTATCACAATGCATAAGCACATGAACCATTTACGAGTACCTAAAGTATTTTTTAAATAGATACAATTACAGAGATAATATAATTTGAATGTAGATATACACCTGATTCGCATTACCAACTTTCTGGTTTGCGGACAATTACTACGAGTGTAACCTACTTCCATAACAAAGTAACAGGTGTTTAATCACATTTAAAATATACAACAAATAAACATTGAACAAGACATAATAAGGTCTGAATAGTCATGAGTATGTTGTTTTATTTACTTCTCGAACAAACAGTTTAAATTGAAAATACAAAGTCTACCGATTATAAAAGAACTGCTAATCTTCGAACCACTCAAGTGATTGTCTTGAACAGTAACACTCGCTAAAAAGAATTTCATAATAAAAAACACTCAGAATCGGTTTATCCATTGAGGAGCTATCATGGTAAAGAAGGGTACAGAAATTCACGTCAAACTTATAACACTGTATCTAATGATATATAATATCAATGACTGTACCTTTTTGCATTAGCAACAGTAAAAACAACGAACTGTTTATTATTTTTATTGCGAATATTGTGTATGAAACGTAACATATATGCGACGGGATGCTACCGGACCAGTAGTTCCTGAGATTAGCGCGTTCAAACAAACAAACTCTTCAGCTTTATATATTAAGTATAGATATAGATTTGAAAATATAACACAAATAGGTATTTCCTGTATAACAAACAGAAAGGCTTCGCTAATGTTTTATTGGTATACAAGCTGTGCCCGTATAATTGTAAAAAATAAAGAAAAAATACTTCAGGTTGGTATCTTCACTGACATATTTTTGTTTACCAATATAAACGTTAACCAGAAAGGCGCAGTCTATTGTCGGAGGCCAAGACACACTTTGGGTCGCTGAGTCAGTGTCGTAAGTCACATAAACGTTAAAAAAATATTAAATTTCAACAGTATTATAGAATTTCGTATACAAATATGCATGGAGAATGTATAATTTTCCAGCCATTTTATTACAAGCCAAACATACACATTATGTGTTTTAATAATAGATAATTATCCTAAATAAACACGAACGCAGAACGGGATTCTACCCGAGATCATTTATTTTAGTGGAAATTGAATTAATTACTCTAATTACTAATTATCCTATATTACAGTCTTGCTCTTGCCACGAAACCGAAAGGTCTTAAAGCCATAACCACAATACTCTATTAACGTAATAAAAATACAATAAATAGCTTGCTTCCGATAGATTTCGGTTAACAATAACCACTTAACCTCGTTTACAAGCACATTCAGCGACATCCGAGTGGTATCACCATTCCACTAATTCCTTACGAATAAGATTAGGATCTTAGGAACAATGTTATAGAATGTTATCTCCATGTTACAACATAATGTACCTACATATAAACATGCAAGTATACATTACTTAGTTAGGGCCTAGTTTTGTTATCAGGTTGTGTAAAGTAAAAACGATAAGCAAAAAAGGGGTTTTGTTACGCTAGAGATTTAGACGTCCTCAATGTTGTAATGTTTGGTCAAAAAAATGAAATTTTACTGGATCATGCTTATATTTATTTCGTCTAAAAGTTGTCTCTTTTTAAAAGTTACGGTTTAGGTATTAAAAGATCAATATTTAATTTATGAAATTAATATATTTCATCGTGCCTTTATTTTTAATACAATCGTTATGTACCACTTCATAAAATTATCTGATATATTTCTGAAATCACATGGGAGAGCCACACTTCGG
This sequence comes from Spilosoma lubricipeda, assembly GCA_905220595.1. Lineage (NCBI taxonomy): Eukaryota > Metazoa > Arthropoda > Insecta > Lepidoptera > Erebidae > Spilosoma > Spilosoma lubricipeda. The sequence goes on along the minus strand of HG992285.1, from coordinate 6,080,276 downwards.
CATGAATGAGCCGGCGCGACCGGAGGGATACCACATCCTCACAGAAAACCGGTGTTTAACAGCGCTTGCGCTGTTTCACCAAGTGAGTGAAGATACCGTAGGCCCATTCCCCAACGGATTTTGATGCGGTTTTCTTTAATAGATAGAGTGATTCAAAAAGAAGGTTTATATAAGTATTACATGCATAAAATAGTAAAGCAACATTGATAATATAATTTTAGAGGTTTCTAATGTGACAAGCACATTTTTTTTGCGCATACATTGCAAACGCTGGCTGAACCCTACGAGATAGATGAAAATAAAGTACTGCAGTATTCTAAACCTTAAAAAGGTCTACGAAATAATCCGGTTTTTCTTTTTTTTTTTATTGGTACATGAGTGGGATGGTATTTGTCTATCTCTTAGCAATAACCCACAACAACCATTTTAATTCTTTCCTTTTTACGAGAAATAATGGCTTAATTAAGAAGCGATTTTAAGAAATACAGCATAAATCCTTATCCAATTAAGTAGCTTAAAAACATTGTGCATTTAATATAGGTCCAGATGGCTATTGTAATTACAGTATGTAATTTAAATGAATATATTCGAAGAAATTACATATTTAAAATGCACGAATCGTTGGTGGGCGCAATTGAATTCCACCCGTGTGAAGCTGGGGCGGGTCGCTAGTTACCTTAAAAACACAAAAACGGTATGAAAATCCATTCATAGATTTAGAAGCTCAACTCACATATAGACATCCTAATTTATACCCTCTAAACATGATGTATGGACCAAATGATTGCAAGAATAAATCAATTTTATAAAATCTTTGTTTTAACACTATTTTGAACGTCAAGTAATGTAACAAAAATAGGTCTAAGAGAGAAAAAGCCATACAATAAAAGAAGCATATGTGCAATGTAGGCATTGCATAGCAGACAACGGAGCTGAAAAAGTAATGTTTGTTTGTGTATTTCATGGGTCTAAATGTGTCATTCGAGTTAGATAAAACATGATCGATGAGAAATTTCTCGGCCAAGTCCAAGACTTCTAAGCAAGGATCATCGTAAATATTGAAGATATATGTTCGCATAGGAAAACTAACAGGACTTACAATGAATTAGTGCTATTCAACTGTCATCTATTACTAAGAAAAATTATATAAATGAACATATGTTATAATGATGTCAGATTTGTAAATATCAAATGATTTATTAGAATATTATAATAACTTAATACATCGCACACATGGTCGTCTGATCTCAGACGAGACAATTTGTTACATAGTTATCTGACTACTAATGAACACACTTTTATATTTCTAAACATATTCATAAGTAAAATGAATGAGAAATGATTGTTTTCTTACACAATTCTTAGTTTTGTAAGAAGCTAAATCACGGATCTGGATAAGCAATCAAAACGGAGTGACACGTTGCTTCTTATAGAGCTCCCCATCGTCATCAATCTAGTTTTTATTATTTCTAATATTAGTTGGGATCAACAACTACTACCAAAAAACAGTTAGAACTAGTAAGTTCTAACTGTTTTTTTTATGTGTTAGCTGCCAAAACGACTCTGTCTTGCCTGACGAAAAGCATTAGTATAATCCAAGAGTGCTGGTCACCATGCTCAATGCGAATAAGGATAATGCAGCATGGTGACCCGCACTATGGCGGCCTGCCTGGATGCTTTTTCAAGCCTTTTGGAAGAGCTCTTTAGAACAATCTCCATGATAAAGGCGATAGAGGACTGCCATAAAGGCGATATCTCTACGCAACTGCAGAATTTACTTTCTTTCTATTTATTAGAGCGACTTGCATCGGATCTCTGCAACCCTGAGGGTGAACTGAAATCGCAATTTGAACTAGTACAGAGTAGCCTCAATTCAAAGGGTGTTCCGAAGGCGGCAATGTACTTATGTTCCTTGAGTTACAAGTGTTCAATGTGTCCATGGAGTTCGGTAGTAACTTAGACATGAATGAAAAGACACTTTTTTTGCATGAAGGGAACTTCTGGGTAGTTATTTATTCTCAAAACCAATGATCGTAACGAATAGATTAAACCAGTCAACCACATTTAATTCGACACAGTAGCTTACACGCCAAACAACGGTTCCCACTTATGCAACTCGCACTGCACATTCAAAGCGTAAAGCCTTATTTTAATTGCGGCTAAAAGTCAGTCTGCTACTTTCTGTATTCAATAATGTTATGAGGATTGTACTAGTGAACACAATTAGCTAGTTATAAATTCTGTTAAGGATTTAATTTAAAATTTTGCAACTGCTGCCATTCTGGTCTCAAAGTTCTTGGAAAATATTGCCAACGATATAAAATCACATTAACCAAACAATCAGCTAATTTAAAAATCTAACTTCATATATACTTAAAGAGACAATTTTTTTTACTGGGAAATGTAAAGCAATTTGTTTTTGTAGTTTTTGTACGATAACAATTGATGCAAAATTATTAGAAAAACAAAATTGAAATATATCAATTGTGTGTTATTAGTATTTCAAATCCTTTCATTACTCGAAGAATAGACTACTGGCTCAGACAGAGAGACCTAGACACTGATCTTGTTTCAATGAATATTGTATCCAATACAAAATGCATTTTTTAATCCGATTCGTTATATGCCAGATATTGTAGTTCGTTTAAGTAAATAACTGTTTAGCTTTCATACTAGGAGAGAGTCGTCTCTTAACTTTTTATATTTTCCAGTTTCACGAGCTTTAAAAAACCTTTGTTTCCTTATTCAGATTGATAGAGTGCTTTGTTATGATAAATTTTTACATTGGAGTCTAGAATATAAAGCTCCAAATAAAACGTTTTGTTGTTGAAATAAAACGGTAACTTTTCTTTGTAAGACATTTCAAAAAGTAGAAGAAACGTCTAGTTTTTGTTGTGGTGAAAAACATAATTTGTAATCCTCGTGGAGGTCGGTTGACAAATGAGGACTTTGAGACTCCATAAGATTAAGTACTGGCTAGACTTTTGTCGTAAAATATTGGATTATTACTCTGGGGTTCTGTGTTCTGGTTTACTGTACATCTTTAACGTCGATACTAACTTTAAGTTCAAACTTCAGACGCCGTTTTCTAATTAGTACTCGGTAGGCCACTACCACTTTCTGATCACGAGAGCTGTGGGTTTAGGTCACAAAATTTACAATTGAAAATCTCGATGGTTAAGAAAGTGGACTTAGTAAAATAAACTGTTGCAAAAATTATTAAATAATTCGTGCAAAAGTTGTTTATCAACTTGTATCAGAAAAAGAAACATGTCATAATAACAGCTATTTCCTAAATACAACAAAATTGTTACATGGTTAAAGAATACAAAAGGTTTTTTCTGTCTATCATTAATCATGACAGAGAATTATTTTTAAGACTCCGTACCAAAAGGGTAAAACGGGACTCTATTACTAAGACTCCGTTCGTCTGTCTGTTCTTCTGTCACCAAACTGTATCTCATGAACCATGATAGTAAGACAGTTGCAATTTTCACAGATTATGTATTTCTGTTGCCGCTGTAACAAAAAATACTAAAAAGCAGAATAAAGTAAACATTTAACTGGGCTTTCATACAAAACAAGTGATGTTTTGCGATTTCAATAGATAATGGTACGGAAAACTTCGCGAGCGAATTCGACTCGCAATCGGCTGTTTTTTTTTATAATCAGCTGTTATCGCTAATATAAACATCCCAATATATGTATACTAGGTGTTGCCCGCAGCTCCGCCCGCGTATACGTCGGTTATCGCGACACACAGAATGTTATAATACAATACAATAATACATAGGCTATAACCGCGTATACGTCGGTTATAGCCTCTGTATTATTTTGATGTATAACCTATATTACTGTAAAGTTTTATCCAAATCCGTTAAGTAGCTTTTGTGTGAAAGAGTAACAAACACCCATCCATACATACTTACAAAATTTCGCGTTTATAATATTAGTAGGATTTTCGAAGCACTTAATGGAATGGTAGTCTCTCCAAAGCGTTATAACTTTAAATGCTATATAATATAAAAATATATAATTTACGATTACTAATAAAAATATTATGATTCATTTCAGTAAACATCGAGACCTTTTCTTGAGACACAAACCCGCATTTAGGGAGGCAAAAGTCTAAAATTGGAACATTCCTAAACGAGATTTTCGAGGAAAACTGGCAACAGTTTACTAATAATGTATACCACCAACTAAGTTATGCAACCTACCGCTGTTCACAATGCTAAATCCTCTCTTAAAGAGTCGTTTACTGTTCCACCAAGTAAGTCGTTTCTAGTCAAGAATTCACCGAGACATTAAACTGCCAACTTCGCCAGATAATTTCTTTAAAAACAAAAGTTTTTATGGCAGCTCTAATGTTTTCAAAGTAAGTTGCACTCCATTAAGAGTTTGCCAGTGGTCTTTGTGAAAAATATTGCTTGAAAGTTTCTTTGATGGCATTTCTATAGACAAGCGAATTGGAATCATGATAATAATTTATAACGGAGATCAGAACAATAATTACAATATAATCTTTAAAAAAATATTTCGTAGTAGAACTGGAATGACACTGTAATACTAATGATTTTATTAATAACTTATAACGATAAAATTTCCAACAAATAATGTAAATCGTCTGGATCTTGTAACAGAATGGTTTCATTGATAAAATACAGAATTTTCATAGTAAGTTCTACAAAACATTTTCAAGCTTCGCTGCTCTAGGATTAGTTAAAAAAATACTATCGTATTTTCTATTCTTACAAAAATGAGTTTGATATCTTCGTTTCTTTTGTTAATCAATTATTTAAACTTGACACGTTAACACAGATTTGCAGGCGACAGAGAATTTTCCTTGTTTATTCATTAAGTAAGTCAAATATTTGCATAAACGTACTAACGACATCCTCAGTCACCTCCGAGATAAACAAACGTAATAATTGTCAAGTGACGGAAGACTAATTATGAAGATTGCGCTCGACGAGTTTAATATAATGTTATCCACCATCCACTAAACTAGTAGACATACATACATTTACTTTAAAAATATTGTGCCGATCTCTTTTTTTTTTAAATGCTGGGAAATTATGATGATGATGACTTTAATATTAGCCTAAATGAAGTACATTAGACCTACATTACAAAATCACATTTCACGCAAAGTTAACATCTTACTCGTATATGTCAGTTTAACATATGCTTATGACATAAATTTTACATGTTACTGCGACAAGGGCATAATTCAAGGCAATCAGTTGAAGTTGTCGTGGTTTCTAGTTATGTATAAAACCGGTTTTCGTTTATTTTGTCCTTTTGCTACGGGTTCTTGTGTTATCTAGATAATTATGTCATGTTGATACTATTATCTAATACCTTTAAGAGCAAATTTTGTGTATATATTATCTGAATCTTGGCAACGGCTTCATCGATTTTCATGAAATTTAGAATGCAGGGGTTTCGGGGCGATAAATCGATCAAGCTCTCATTTTTTGAAAATTTACCAAAAAATAAACAAGCAAAGAGCGGTTATACTGTACTTTAAACGGCTAAAGCTGTCAACATAATTGAAATTAAATTATATTTAATATTAATAGTAGGTACTGTATATATATACAGTACCTACTATTATAGTATAGGTTATTTAATGTTTTATTTCTACTAGATTAGAATACTCCTCTGCACTCTTCGCCATGGATTAAATCAGCGCGAGGAACATTTAACGTGTTTCTTGTTGTCAGGCTAAGTGTTACTAAGTTCTATTCAAAGAAGCTCTAACTTTTAATAATGATGTCAGCTATTGGTTTCTTGTTAAGTTTGCTTATATTAGTATAGTAAACTTTTTTTATGCCTCTATTATGAATAAAATGAAATCTGAAATATTTAATTCATAAGTCTGTCACGTAAGTGGACTGTTGACCCTTGGGCCGAGTGATGGGGATTGTGGACATGTATATATATATATATATATATATATATATATATAAGTACGGACCTTGTTATATACGTGACCTACATACATAAGTTTCTCTCAAATCCAATTTTTTCATTTTATGTATGTTATGTCTGGCTACAGGAAACATGTACAGGGAGTGACCATAATAAATGAAATGACAACATTTTTGTATCGCTTAATGGTTGTGTAGTAGTATTATTTTAAGGAAAACTTTTAATATCGAGTAGATCTGGCATAAATACCTGTAAATAAACAATGTTCAAAACAAACCTGGAAATTAACTTTAATTAATTACGAATAAGGAAAAGGAGTTTTTATCTGCCTCCGGCAAAGCAAAAAATAATTAGCGCTTAAACTACTGAACTGATTTTAAGGAATGATATGTCCATAGATTCTTTAAAATAGCCCGGATGATATCAGTTATATTTATTAGGTTACTTTATGAACTAAGAATGTACATCGGCGGACTTAATGCCCAGGGGATTCTCTTCCAGTCAACCGGTAAATTCATTCGGGTGGTGTAGAAATATTGTAAGTCAGATGTGCTGAGGTTTTTCCAATAATAACTAATCATTTTTTTTAAATAGTCGTGTTAAAGTTTAAAAACAAATTTCGTAATTAATAATTTCTAGGTTTGTATTGAACAGTTTAATAAACTTGTAATGTGTTTTGTTAATTTAACATTGTTTACGCTTCCTTTATTTGGAACGTAATTAACAGTTTTAATATTTCTTTAAAAAGTATGGCATTATATTTGAAGTGAGCCTTTGTATGACTTAGCATGTATTTATAAACGTATGACATCGGTTAGTCATATTCTTCATTCACATATTGCTGCAAAAATTTAATCCATTTAGAAGTTACTTCATCACCCGCAATATGCTACTAAAACAAATGAAATAACTTTTAAGGCTGATCTCATTTCTCTACTAGCTCATGTCATATTTCTATACAAGGCACGCTCTCCAGTTTACGTGTATTATCATTAAATGTGTCCACAAGTTATTGTTATTTGTAAGTATTAGTTGGCTTTGAGACTATTGGGATATTGTACAAACAAGTTATGAATACAATATTTAGCTGTTAAGAAGATTGACTGACTTGAGACTGTTCGTTTTATCTGCGTGGTTCGACTGAAAGTTTTCGAACTAAAGACTTTTTTATGATTTTTTCTTTACATAACTTTTTATAACTCTATACACTTTTTTCTTCTTCTTCTTGCACAACTACATTATGTGCTACTATCTTCACGTTTAGGTCGAAAACTTTTCAGAGCACATGGTATAACATTTACACAATACATTCGTTAATAGTATTTTCCAATACAAGTTACTACTCATCTACTCTCGCTGAAATGAGCTTTTTTAATTATCAAGTCTTTTTCAATTGCAGTCTTTTGGAGCTGTGGATTTTTTTGACGCTTGTTTGTAAATATTGTTGTTATGTACATAGGTTTCTATATTATATGTAATAAATATTTCTATATATACTTTTAGAAGGTAACCACTAAATGTAAGTAATCACTTTAATTGCCAATTATCAATTGTACACTTCAATGTGATAAAGTAGAGAGAATCTAAATATGATCCTCCATCCTTGGGTTTAGAAACTTTGATACATGTGTATCAAAGAAAGTCACGTTGATTTCAGCATGAACGAGCCGGCTAAACCGGGGCGGTACTACCCTCTCTCAGAAGACCAGCCTAAACTGACAGCATTCGTATTTCGTTGTTGACTGCGTGACCGGAGGCCCAATGACGCAGAAGCATCTCATTATATCTCATTAGATGGTGTATGGTGACCATACTCGTGGATCCTCGTCATACTTTCCATCATGGAGAGTATGGTCACTTTGGCAGTCTCTTCAATAAAAAAAGTAAAGTAACGTGTTTGTTACAGTGTTACATAATGAAAGATATTAGTCATAAAGATTTCATTTCATAATTCATATCGAACACGAAATAAAAACACAAGAAATGTTTTCGACTGTTGTATTTCAATACAATCTATAACTGAGAACAGACAAAAGTTAATAAACTACGTACTTAAACTGATGGGAGTTTTGAAAAGAACTTCAATGCATCCGAGGTAAATGACACCATTGGGTATAATACGAGCAATAAAGAGAATGTTTAAATGAATCTGGGACAAGGTTCGAGATCTAATGAGCCGGTCACGAGACGGTTGTGCATACTGTAATGTGCTCAAGTTCTTCAAAAGCGAAGATCCCTGCACTTTGGAAGTGTGTACTCTAGTTTGAAAAGAAAACTTGTCTTTAGAAGTAATAGCTACGTAGTTTAAAAACTAGGAACGTCAACGAGAACGATTTTGGAATAAATTTTATGTGATATCTTTAACCTGACCCAAATCTTATTCTTACGTAGCAAATAAATATAGTGAACATCCTCTTTATTTTTTTTTACTATTATTTAGTTTTTTGTATCCAATATTTTCCAATATTGTATCCAAGAAGTGCTAAAAGGTAACATTTTAATGGACTAAATGAAATTACTTAGTATTATACAAGCAAAATAAAATCTAAAAACTATATAGATAGGTGGATGAATATTTGTCAGCACATCCTTTTAGTGTAGACACCACAATGCAAATCCCCCTCTTCTATATCTGGTGTGGAGAAAACAAGCATAAACTCTTCTAAAACAAAAGATAGGTAGCCTATAAAAAGTAGCTTATCGTAAATATTTTACGAGTGTTCCCGTAAAAATTAAACGGAGGACTCAAAAATATAGCCCATATGAAAGAAATGTGTCGTTGTACGAGGCGATGGGCGAGACCCTGTCGTTACTTATTTAAAGCTGTTGTATCATTTTAACAAGGCTTTTAGGTACCATTCGGTGCTTACGTGAAAGGGTAAACATGACTAATATACTGGGATAGTGACATATATTATGTGACGTAGGTAGTATGAGATAAGTGAATTTAACGTAGCTTTAAATAAATTACGCAGAATAAATACCTACTTATGAGTTGAAAAACTTTATCTTGACAGTTACGCTATATTTTCAGATAGCAGAGTGCGTAACGGACCTTCACTTATCCAACACTATATTCTGAGCAGTAAAGTGACAGTTGTAACCCGTGGTTGTAACACACTTGTTTCACAAATTGAAAGGAATTATGTTCTTAAAACCCATTTAATTACTTTCGTTGATCAAGATGTCAATACAACTCTTTGAAACTTAGGAATAAATATTTTTTTGCAGATGTGATTGACTGACATTAGAATAGTTTCTTCATATTTTGAAGATAAACATTCAAAAAACATGATTGAAAGATAAATTAATGGTTAATAAATAACTCAATTATTTATTACTTTATTAACATATTATTTTATACGCTCCCTACCTTTAGCAACCTCTTTTCCAAACTGATTGCTCATAATTGTTTCGTTAAATTATCCTATTTTGCCATATTTTATCAAATCGGTGACATTTACGATAGGTACAATATATTTACAAATATTATATACAATTTATTATGACTATTCTAAAATAAAAGTTTAAATAATTCTTTGGGTAAGCATATTGAATGCACACATAGACTAATGGAAGATTTCGTCAACTTCGCGCCATAACTTGGTAGTCAAGTATCGAATGCAATGTGTAATATAAACTGATGTAGACAAAATGTAGGTTACGTGTCAAATCCTAGCCCCATCTCGACCTCATACAAATCGTAATATAGTTCTTTCTTTAATTGTTCTGAAATGAGTAAGCTGTAAGTTCCAAATTATCGAACCCTCGAAGTTTCACAAGTACCTACTAATAAATTTTATATTCTATCTAGAACCTACTAGACAGAATCAACGTGACTCGATCAGTGCCTTTAAAGTTAGCATCCTTCGTCTTAATCCTCTGGTCTAAACGTTTAGGCTATTAGGCGGAACGAAATTTATGTCCTGCTTAAATCTAGCCAGGTTTTCAAGCAGAAATTTTTGAAACAAAAACTTTTAGATGTGCTGCCGAAGCAGAGTGTTAGATCCAATTTCGGGGAATTAATAAGGTTAATTTAACTCCCCATTCCTCTTGCCGAATACGGGTTATCTCTTAGCTCTTAATTATAAATAAATTAGAAACTTGAATTAACAAAAGTAAGCAGCAGCAAGTTTAAATTTTGGTGAAATTTCGATAACCCAGCTTTAACCAGCTAAGAACACCCAGACTCAGAACAACATTTTGTAGAACACACAAAGTGTGAGATTTATACCCACAATATTTGGCGCAGTAGAAAGCGGCGTGGGAACCTTAAATCACTTTTTTTAAATCTGTGGAAACTCCCTCGGGCCGTCACCCTACCGGGGTTTGCGGCGGGGCGGTGTGTCGGAATCGAACCGACTAAAACCACACGGTGTGCCACTCTGCGCCTGAGACGGGATTGATCCGGGAACCGCTGTTATTAACACATCCGGACCCCTCCCAGATACCTTAAACCACTAGGCCAACCGTGCAGTCGAGTCAATTAATGAATTCCCAAACTATAAAGGCAATATAATGTGTATTTCAAATTTCAAAGAACGCTGAATGAGCCTTAAGTGAAGAGAGATTAATGTCTCTAGTTCTCTAAAAAGAGTTAATCTCGAAGCGAAACAAAAACAAGCTATATAATCTGTATCAAAATCGTTGTACTTAAAATATCCATTAATTACAGAGGATATCACTGAACAGGTTAAACACTGAACATCAGCAATCAGATTTTTACGTCAAAATGAAGCAATAGAAATAAAAAGGGCACTCAGCACCCACTCTCCTCTTATCTGAAAAGTTGACCCTCTAAACGCGAACCTAGATCTTATTTACTAGTACTTTAGGCATCATTATATCCTAACCATGTTCCTCTTATCTCTTACAACTGGTTATCTCGGTTTTGTACCTGAATTTTCACTGCTTTGCTTATCTCGTAACAAGGAATCCTCGCAAATGGAATGGTACCGTGAATTTTAATAAGTTTGTATGTATATTTTACTGCAATCAGCATTGATTACATCAAATTAAATTTGAAACTAAAAGTAGGTCACCTGATTAACCAAGAAACTAGATTTTTTAATTATTATAACTTATTTTTATTGAAGTTATAAAATCTCTTTAAATTTATATAAATAAATAAAAATGAAGTTTCTTTGAGTAATTTAAAAATAACAGCATTTCACTAAATAAATTTGAAAGTATATACGGTACTTACATCAAAAATTAGTTTTTAATTTTTGTCTGTCTATCTGTTTGTTTTGGCTAATCATTAAAATGGCTAGACCGATTTCGACGGGACTTTCACTGGCAGATAGCTGATGATACAAGAAATAACTTAGGCTACTATTTTTAGACCAACTTTCCCCGCGGGGTTCAGATAGTCCTATACAATATTTGTAAACTATGTTAAATAATAACAAACAAGTAAAACACGTGTATTTACGTGTAAATTCACTTTACACTCCCCTTTGCTAAAAGTCTGTCGAGCAATGACAAGGCGTGTTGTCGTCTTGGTCTTGGCATCGCTTTATCAAACTCTACGAGTTTCCTTTGAGAAATATCTACGCTATACTGCACTTTGTCTCGATTTACTCGGTGTTTGACACCAACGTGTTACATATTCCTTCGCAGTAAAACCTTACTATGAACGTTAACAACACACACATGTTTTACAGTGAGTAACAAAACTCTAATTATAAACGCTGTAAAGTAACACTTTCGTGTGATAACCTCGCTCCCAAATGACCCCGAACCTGATTCTCATTATTAAATTTGAGTTTCCAACCGCGATTATTAAAACAAAGTACAGCATTAGAGTTTGTTTCAGGGATTTTTTCTACACGCTAGTAATTTTTGGACCTTGATGGATGTAGCAACATTGTTTTTGTAAAGTGTACTTTTTTTTTTTATTTCTTTTGTCCTTTTATCAACATCCATGGACACTTGCAGTTTGAGAGTTACTGATGGTGTTGCAATTCTTCGAGACGGAATTTTTGAGGGACACAATTTGTCTAATAGTGTGTGATTTTAATTTTCATACTAACTGAATCCCGCGTTGTTACCTGCGGTTATTGTTGTACTGCGGGTGACGCCGCGGGGCGAAGCTAGTCTAAAAAAGGTAGCCTAAGTTACTCCTTATATCATCAGCTACCTATCAGTGAAAGTCTCGGTTGAGCCGTTTCAGAGATTAGACTGAACAAGCAGACAGACAAAAATTGAAAAAAAAAATGAACCGTACATAATATGCACTTAGTAAAAAGCGGTTATTTTAATATTACAAACAGATACTCCAATTAGGTTTATTTGTATAGATCGTATAGATATAAGATATTTGTTATGATTATTTAATAATGAAAATTAGTTAAGATGCAATTGTATATTGAATAACTGTAATTCTCGCAATGAATTTATATACGGAATGTGTGTGGGAGTGTCGGATAATGTCGACAAAGGCGTTTTAAAAAAAAGACCCAGAAACCGACTAGCATGTACACAGCGATTGATGAAAGTGTTAACAAAGGTGTGTCAGGACCGTCGTAATTTGAGATCAATTGTCTCTGCCTACCACTCTGGGAAATAGGTGTTAAGGATACTATAAATTTTGGATACAAACTATGTGTATACAAATTTCAGAAATACCATTTTAAGCAGTTAATATGAAAAAGAAGTTAGGTAAAAATATCACTTTTTTATTTACAACCAGCTGAACCCCGCATTGTTACCCGTGGTTATCGTCATACCGCGAGTAACGCTGCGGGACAAAGTTAGTCTTAAAAAAAGTAGCTTACGTTACTCCCTGGATCATCAGCTACCTGCCAGTGAAGTCCCGTCAAAATCCGTCCAGCCGTTCCAGATATTACCCGGAACAAACAGTCGCGTGATAATTATCCCCCGTTTTCGAAACATATTCTATTGGTACTCCGCTCCTATTAGTCCTAGCGTGATGATATATAGCCTATAGCCTTCCTCGGTAAATGTGCTATCTAACACTGAAAGAATTTTTCAAATCGGACCAGCGGTTCCTGAGATTAGCGTGTTCAAACAAACAAGCAAACTCTTCAGCTTTATATATTAGTATAGATATGTATTTAGTAAAAAGCGGTTATTTTTATATTACAAACAGACACTCAAATTTTATTTATTTGTATAGATTAATTTAGATTCTGCAATTCCCACTTAGGATTCTATTTAATACAGTTGTATTGTATATGTTTGCTCTCAACTTCGTTTTTAGATACAGTCATAAAAGAAGACCATGAATTTTTACAGCAGGTTGTTTTACTTGCAATGTCCGTCTATTTACGATAAGGCTTTAGATGCGAACAGTGCTTTAAATATAAATGTGACTTCTGATGTTCATGGCATTACCTTTCCACTTCGATAACTGTTTTTATTTTATGTGACTGTTCAATCGAACTATTCACAATAGGTTTGATGTAGTACAGTAAAGAATTGAAAGGAGGATCTTTAGACCAGGTCACGCCACACCTTTTGAATGCGCGCATTCGGTCTAACGGTTGCTGCTCTACAGTGACTGCATCGCATTTGCGTGCTGCGTGGTATATTTGTAGATTTTTTGTTTTATTTTTCGGTTTGTATGGTGCTGTAGTTCGTGTGGAATTCAATTTACATTGCCAAATGTTATCTTCTTATCTTAATCAAGTATTTCTTAAAAACCTAATTAAAGATCAAGATACGTGTGATCTCCAAGGGGCAGTGAACGTTCGGGACTAAATAATGTGACGTTTATGTGTTGTTGGTCAATTTCTTAAAATATATTTTAATAACCAATAAAAAAAAATTCGGCTAAATTTTGTTTTAACTGCATTCAAATAACCATTAAATTTTTAATCCATCTTAAATCACAATGAAGATTGTTATTTTATTTATTTATGATATTTCTTTATCGTAAATAAATAAAATTCAAAGTTTTATTGCAAATTGATCAGAAGGTATAAATATTCTAGTGAAAACGAAATACAATATTTAACCCCACAAATACCTTACCGAATTCTGGTATAGGTCTGTGCTGTTTAAACTAGTATTTGCTATGTAAAATAATTATGCATAACGGAAGTAGTAACGTTATAACGTCACTGTTTAAAACTGTGATAGAGTCAGTAGGTACATCTTTCTCTAACCAAAAACGCTTGACGTTGAACGATATTTTTTATTATTATACATGCATGTTTATCGAGTAAAAAAATACACCAACTGCAAATAAAATACATCTGTTTAATTTACGCAAATTCAAAGCACAAAAGCGCTTTCATATGGTCAAAACCAACAGGAATTGTTCACTTCATAATGTCACTAAAATGTTTTCGCCTATTCACGTCACAGGGTTTAATAATAAACAGGGTACCATGACGGGTCTCGCCGCTAAGTGTGCAATTGTGTTGCGACAACGAGTTTTAATGAATTAATTCGTTTCGACTGTACCTTGAACTTAGCAAGTGTAAAACTGGGTATTCGTTATGGACTTAACTGTCAACTTCACTGTTTCGTAACCTCTTAAACTTAAAGGTCGTGATAATCATTGTGTCTCACATTATGTCTTTACGAAGGCTAGGCTCAAGGCTTTTAGGTGTTTCGAAAATTAAAAAAGATATTAATACATTTAGATGTAGGTATTAATTTTTTTGAGTAGCACCCACGTACTGGAAGACGAAGCGTGGGTAGGCCCTCACCAAGGTGGTCCGACGACCGGGTGAAGGCCGCGGGAAACCGCTGGATGATGGCAGGTTAGGACCTGTTGTTGTGCGGAGTCTTAGAGAGGCCTATGTCCTGCAGTGGACGTCTTTCGGCTGAGATGATGATGATAAATTATTATAAAATATTTGTATATTGTTTGCTTAAAAAATATATTCTTTGTTATGAATTCGCCAAAATTCCCTTGATGAAGTGCAGCAATTTTTTGCACCATTTTAGTTAATAAGGTCAGGGACAATTTAATCAAGCTAAAGCAAAATTGGAGTTTAATTTAGACAATTCATCCAAGATCAAACCAAACTTTGGTTTTTAATTTCGGTTTATGAAAGACGATGGATTTTTCATTTCAATGTAGGTAATATTCTCAAAGGTTTATAATTTCTATATTCACCGTGTACTTTTGACGTGACAACGTCTTATAAATTGGTTTGCCGGGTGACACTTCAAGAAACTGCGTTACGCTCCGCTCACGTTATGCGCTCACAATGAGAGCGAGTGAGAGGCACGCGTCCCTTCCACTCGGGCATGGTTAGCCCGCCTAAGAGCGAGAGAGACAGACATAAAAAGTTTATTGTATGTATATTTGTATATAAATACGTATGTATGTGTAAAGGTAAAAATAAAATTTTGTTAATATGAAATTCAGTGCGAGATTCTTTGTATAAATTAATGTTTTAAATATAATTCTTTGTATAAATAAATGTTTTAAATTGTTACTATTATTTCATCCTTCTTCCTACTATACGAATGAATATTCACATTAAAATTATTTTACCACTCAAAGTCGTTGTCACGTAAAACTTTCGCCCGTATACCGACTTTACAGGCAACCAATTTTTTTTGTGTTGCATTTGTGTGTGTTAATATATTTACCAAGGCACTTTTATGTAACTAAAGAGGCTTTATGACAAATAACAATAGTTATATATGATTTATTTCAACGCATTTCACTCTTGAGTCCTATATCTGATACATAGCACTTAATCATTCCAGGTGGCGTACTGAAATCGTAAGTCTATATAGTTAAGGGGCATTCCATTATCTATACAAATAAATGAAATTGGAGTGTCTGCTTGTAATATTAAAATAACCGCTTTTAATAAATGCATAAGTATGTGTACACGGTACATATAATAAAATAACATTTTTTTTCAATTTTTGTCTGTCGGTCTGTCAGTCTGTTTGTTCCGGGTAATCTCCAGAATGTCTGGACTGATTTTGACGGGACTTTCACTGGCTAACAGCTGATGATCCAGGGAGTAACTTAGGCTACTTTTTTAGACTAACTTTGTCCAGCGGCGTTACTAGCGGTGCGACGATAACCGCGGATAACACCGCGGGGTTCAGCTAGTTTATCAAATATAATAGGCACATGGCACTGTATATCTAAAGGTAACACCGTAGACGTTCAAATTTAACCATTTTGTTTTTTATATAAAAAACACACCCAATTATTAACAGTGTCATCTATCTATGTGCGAAGGGATCTACGGGTCCAGTGAACTCCAGTGTGAGTTTGTTTCACTTAAACTCGATCCTGAAAGCGACTGAAATCTTCACCAATAACATTTAATTTGTGAATATCAATTTTTGAGATTAGCGTGTTCAAACAAACAAACAAACTCTTCAGCTTTATATATTAGTATAGATAGATAATCTAGGTAGCTCGTTACATTCGATTCCAAAGTATTACTGGCATACAGAGTTCATAGATCCTTAAGTAATTGGTTAGTAAGATAGAGAGAGTCCAAATACCTCACAGTCTAGATTTCATAAACGAAATAATTTTTTTATGCAATAGTAATAACAGAGGGCAAACGAGCAGACGTATCACCCGATGGTAAGCGATTACCGCCGCCGATGATATAAATATAATAATCTATACAAATATATAAAATTGGAGTGTCTGTTTGTAATATTAATAACCGCTTTTTACTAAATGCATATGTTTGTACACGGTACATATACCAAAAATGTATTAATTTTTTTTTGTCTGTTAATCTGTTCGGGGTAATCTCTGGAACGGTTGGACGGATTTACTACTTTTTTTAGACTAACTTTGTCCCGCGGCGTTACTCGCGGCACGGCGATAATCGCGGGTAATACCGCGGGGTTCAGTTAGTAAATAAATAAAACCAGAGTTAACCTTATTTGTAATATACCTACTTGTAATTACAGTTTAAAACAGTACCTGATAAGGTTAAACTACATGAAAAATAACATTATGTTTTCATCCACCGTTTTCGTACTTACCATAAAATAAGTTTAGTATCACAAGTGGAACAACAAAACGTAGGCGTTTCTCGGAATTATTACATCGAAATAGCAGGTATATACATATACCTACTTCTCTACTTCTGATAGAAAACGTTATTAATTCACCATTTGATCGACTAGTCAGTGTGTACAGAATAATTATGTCGAAATATTATGACAAACCGGTATTGCTTCCACGTATAAGACAATAGGTGCAGTATTACATAGTATGGCTGCATTTTACAGCATTCCAACTTGATGGTGCCAAGCAAATGACGTCATTCGAACCTCGATGTTAAAATTCTTGCCCAATGTAAAAACAGAGCCTGCACTTAAGAGTAGCATCTGTGTCAGTGAAGTGATCATAATTTAATCCCGCCTTAAATGCTTACAAAAGGCTTTGAAACAATACCTTTTCTGGTTAAGATACACTCCCGTAAATTACGGAGAAAATCGTTATCCTTAAGTGACTCTTTAATTTGTTGCCATTTGTGACAAAGTTCTCCCCACGGTAATTGGTATTTTGTTGTTAAATAAATTCGGCATCATTGGTAACATTCAAACATATGTTTCTAAATGCGTACTAAACGTTTAATTGTGCTATGAGTCAATTGAAACTGACAAATCATCATAATTATAATAAGGTTGTCTGTTTATGTTAATGCCTCGTTTTAAAAGTTTTCAGTTAGTATAGTCTTTTCGGCAGTTTCCAGTTCGAGTTACCGTGGGAGAGCCACGTTTGGGCATAAAGGGGCCAACTCGACCGGAGTGATACCACGGCCTCACAGAATACCGGTGTGAAACAGTGCTTGCGCAGTGTTTCACCGAGTGAGCGGGGATACCAGAGGCCCACACTCCAACTCCTGCCTCCATCCCCCTCCCCCTCCCCCAAAGGCCAACAACGCACTGGTGTTGCAGTTATAGGTGTTCGACACAGACCTGTTCGTGCTATACTTACTTGTATCAACCCATCTATATTGTCATTCCTTACGTAGATAAGAGAAAACCAAGAGAAGGGTAAAGTAAGACAATAGTATTATAGTCTTACCTCCTTACCAACATTTCTTTTTAAAATACTCTCAGTTTTTCAAGATAGTAAAGCCAAGCTGATTTCAGAACGAACGGTCGTGCAACGAACGTCGGTGTGCCTACTGTAATATACCGGTCCAATAGTACCGGTATATTACAGTAGTGGAACTATAGAAGTACAGTACAGTACTACATACAATACAGTACGACGCATCGGTAAATCCCTTTGAATTATTAACGTATAATTATTGTAACCATCGATAAACGTTCGTATTTCGTCCCCTTACTATAGGCATACTTGAATTAATAATAGTCTTGAATTATAAATCAATAATAATAAATATGATCAAACTGATACGCATGCTGTCAACACCCATGCTGCACGCTTAAAGCAGGTAGGCTGCCGACTCGGCTATCGTATCTAATCAAAATATACATTAGAAATAAATCAAGATAAGTCCTCACAGTACTATGTAGCACGGCACGGTAATTTATTGAATATGTGCCGGCTAAGCAAAATAATAAATCAAATAAATTTATAAATATAACATCGATTAATTTTGGTGAGTTAATGCTAACGGCTTTTCAATCACGGGATGAAAACACGGGTACGCGTCTGTACAAATTTGTAATCGGTCTCAAGAAACCTTTTTTTCACGTGAAATTAAAACGGTAACTGTATGATCTGTTATTTTATGAACATATTATGTTATTATAATTACAGATATAAATAACATGTTGAGAAATTCAAACATTCAAGAAATTTAATCTTATTTTTAACAAATTAAAGCTCAACTACATTGAACTACTACTGGTACCAGAAATAATAAAAAAAACATCTGTGACATCCTCTTGTAATTATAATTAGATTATGTTTTTAACGTTGAAAAAAAACAAAGGTGCAAAGATCAGCCACCTTCTCGAATGTGAATAAAAGATGGTGGATTGGCAACGTTAACACAAAAGAAATGTGAAAAGTGACCACCATCAAAGCAAAATGCAGTTAGAATTGGGTTTATATCTATAGTACTGTTCAAATCAACCAATACATAGTGTGTGATCCGCAAGTTTCTGTTTTTTTTCACCGAATAGCAGGCAAACGAGCAGACGCATCACCTATGGTAAGCGATTACCTCCGCTCATGGACACCCGAAACACCAGAGGTGTCACAAGTGCGTTGCCGGACTTTTAAGAAGAAGTACGGTACGGTACTCTTTTCATGAAGGTTTGTAGATTTTTTGCTGAGTATCGATGTTCTTTGTATCTGTTTCAAAAGTGCTTGTCAGGTCTCTATTGCATATGCTTATCGCAAAAAAATGCCCCGCGTTACCCATTCCGTCATCACCGCTTGTGTTTTATCTGTTCGATGTAATTTAATAACAACGAACAGGCAATTTCAGATTACTTAGTTATTACTATCTGCCTGCGCAAATTTACTTAAATTTGTCAGTCAGACAGGCCCTGTAGTACTTGTACAGTACAATTAATATCTACCACTTTATTTGTATTCTAAGAACGCTAGATATACTATTAACAATCTGATAAAATTATTTAAATAGGTACTAATCCCTCATTCTCGTTTTGTTCTGAATTAACCAATATTTGATTATTTTAACTAGACTAAGACTTTTAAAGTGTTTAGAGTGCTCGAAATGTTCAAATACTAAATATTTAATTAAATCTAACGCAACTTCTCTTGTTAATAGTTATTAATTACTAAAATCTAAATTTCAAATTTATATTATTTTTGCATTTGCTATTAAGCGTTATTAATAAATTAGTTTCTAATCTTAAATCTAAATTCCTAAATCTTAATCTACTCAAGAAATATATGCCTTTCGTAAGTTATTCTAAAACTCAGTAAAGTATCATAGTGTCTCAGTTGATCTGGTAAAAAAACAAAAATATAGTAATCGATGGCACTGTTGGCCGCTTTCTACTGCGCCAAGTGTTGTGGCTTCAAATCCCACAGGGTCAATACTTTGAGTGATCCACAAATTGTCGTTCTGAGTCTAAGTCTCTGTGTTTCATGTATATTTGAAAAGTCCCCTGCGACACAGGATGAATATTCTTAATGAACGAGTGTCGTCTTTAAAAAAAACTTTTTGTTTAACTCAAGTTTTCATACATACACATTTAATGTGTGTGTAATGCTAAAGTGCTGAAGTCTAACAAAAAGTTATAGCGAACGAATTCAATTTTATCATCCCTAAATGATTGGAAGACCCACATCTAACTATATTATACACTACTTAAAAGCTAATTATTTGGAACGTCCCATATTAATATTAAAGTTCTTTTAGTTCTGGACAAAAACAAAATAAATAAAAAACACAGCAAAGATAGCCATCTTCCAAGCCGGCTGGTCACCGTGGAAGAAAATGACCACCACCCTCCAAAGAAACAATTAAAAACAGACGGAAAACCCGGAAATCTCTCGACAAACAAGTTATACATAGCAACGTACAACGTCAATACACTCTCTTCACACGGAAAACTGTTAGAACTTGAAGAAGCTCTAAAAGAAATAAAATATGACGTCATAGGTCTGTCAGAAGTCAGAAGATTGGGTAGCCAAATAGAGGAATATGAAAACACGATATTATGTTACGTAGGCTCCACGCCAGGACTTTACGGCGTTGGGTTCCTCATAAAGAAGTCCTTAAAACCTTACATCGAACAATTTATAGGCTTCACGGAAAGAGTCGCTCTGTTAAACCTCAATATTCAAGGATATAAAATAAGCATTATACAAGTATATGCCCCCACAACTCTATCAAGTGAAGAAGAGATAACAGAGTTCTATCAAAATTTGGACATAGCAATACAGACATCTTCTAAAAACCTTATAATAATAGGAGATTTTAATGCAAAAATAGGGCAACCACTGAAAGATGAGCATATTATAATAGGAAAATATGGATATGGAAATAGAAACGATAGAGGTCAAAGATTAATAGATTTTGCTTTTGAAAATAGACTCTCAGTTATCAATACCTTTTTCAAAAAAAGAACAAGTCGGAGGTGGACCTGGCGTTCACCCGGCGGGGCAATCATGAACGAAATTGATTATATACTGTCGAATCAACCTAAGCTATTTCTAAACATAGAAACATTAAACCTAAACTTCTCCACAGACCATAGAATGGTAAGAGGTACAATAACTTTAAAAGTAGCAAATAAAAGCCGAATCAAGTTCACCAACAACCAGAATAGTACTTTAAAAACGAAAGAAGAAATAGAAGCATATAAGCAAAATCTAAGGCACCATATATTAAACTCAGTTGATTTTGCAGTGGAGATGACAGTACAGGAATATTATAACAAAATACTATATTTTATCAACGTCAGTCTACAAGAAGCACGACAAGTTAAGAAGACCTCTATGGGACACAACATTTTCTCAGAGCGGACAAATACATTACTAAATAGAAGACAAACATTACAAAAAACACCAAACAAGACTCGCTCGGAAAAAAACGAACTTAGCGCCCTATACAAATTAACGAGCAAATACATAAAACATGATTATGAAAACTACAGAAAGGAAAAAATACAATCTCATCTTACACAAGGGAAAAGTTTCAAAAAAGCGATAAAAGAACTCCGAACAAATAAGACTTGGATTGAAGGATTAAATCAATCAGGAGAAACGACACACAACCGTAGAGAAATAATAAATATTGCTACTGAATTCTATAAAAACCTTTACAGTACGACTACACAACAGACACTTATCAACAAACAAGAAACACACAAAGGCCTAAAAACTAATATCAACTCTATCGATGAAATGGAAATTATACAAGCGGCTAATAAGTTGAAAATGGAAAAGAGCCCAGGCCCGGACTTTATTTGTAATGAAGCAATTAAACATGGATGTGATATATTAGCGTCACCACTGGCATCATTGTTTAATTTAATACTAAAAACTGCGAACACACCTGTACAATGGTCAGAATCGAATATAATATTGCTCTACAAAAAAGGAAACCCTAATGACATCGGAAATTATAGACCTATAAGCCTTCTACCGGCTGTATACAAGCTCTTCTCTTCCATAATAAGCCAAAGAATATCTTTAACTTTAGAAAAGAGTCAACCCATAGAGCAAGCTGGTTTTCGCAAGGGATTTTCAACTATAGATCACATACATACTCTGGAACTTATTATCGAAAAATACCAAGAAAACCAAAGACCGCTCTACATAGCCTATATAGACTACCAGAAGGCTTTTGACACAATTTCACATACAAGTATATGGGAAGCATTAAATAGACAAGGAGTAGAAAATGAATACATACAAGTAATAAAAAATATATATAACAACTGCGTAAGTAGAGTCAAACTTGAATCAACTGGCCCTGATTTCAACATCAAAAGAGGAGTAAGACAGGGTGACCCATTATCTCCAAAGCTATTTATTGCAGTATTGGAATTAATTATAAATAAATTAGACTGGAAAAGGTATGGTTTATATATCAAGGGAAAATTCATAAATCATTTACGATTCGCAGATGACCTGGTACTGCTATCTGAAACAAGCGGCATCCTAGAACGCATGATACAATTACTACACGAAGCGAGCAGACAAGTCGGACTGGAAATTAACTTAACAAAGACAAAAGTCATGACAAACAGTTATAAAAGAACCATTTTACTAGAACACAAACCAATACAGTACGTTGAACAATATATATATTTGGGGAAACAGATAACATTGAACAGTAATGGCAACGAACTAGAGATAGAGCGCAGAACAAGAATTGCATGGAATAAGTTCTGGAGTTACAGAGAAGTAATGAAAAGTAACATGTCAATAGAAGTAAAAAAGAAAATGATGGACACTTGCATTTTACCTTGTCTTACATACGGTTGCCAGACATGGAAATTCACCAATAACATCAAGAGTAAAATAACGACATGTCAGAGAGGAATGGAACGCAGCATGCTCAAAATTAGAAAAACACACAGAATCCGTCATACAAAAATAAGAAGTACAGTCAAACCTGGGTAAGTGAGAACTGGATAAGTGAGAAAACTCTATAAGTGAGAGTAATAGCCAGGACCCGTCATTTTAAGCTCCCAAAACCTCTATTAGCGAGAAACAGAAACCTTTGTAAGAGAGAGTCGTTTTTCCCTCATGGACCTCCGTAAGTGAGACTGCTACTTATCTATACCTCTATAAGCGACAGTCGAGCCTTAATTTATTTATGTATGTATGTATTAGGAGGAACAAATGACAAAACAAATTACAAATTTAACATCTGCCATTTTATGACTCATTCTTAACTTTCGTGTAACTTCTTACCATTGTTTTTGTATTGTTTCTCGTCAATATTGTTCCTACTCTATTTCGTGGAACTAAATAACGTTATTTTATCGCATTCTTTTTAAATGGACACGTGTGCCTGTGTACCGTCCTGTTTGTCGGACTTACTCAGTTTATCGTTCATCAATTGAAAACGGAAAATTAAAGTACTGCAATATTCGACAAAATTTATGAGTTAAAGAAAAACATTTAAAATACAAAAACAGAAACCCAAACGAAACAGACGGTGTAAATAAGTTCTAAATAAAATAAAATTACATAGTGCATGAATATATGTCTTGTTATTGCTGCGTACCTCTATAAGAGAGAAACGCTACCCATGTACCTGCATTAGCGAGAAACTCGGGTTAGTGAGAAACCTCTATAAGCGAGAATGGGATTGTGCTCCCTTGAACTCTCGCTTATCCAGGTTTGACTGTATAACCAAAACATTAGATGCGCTCCAATATGCTCATAGATTAAAATTCAAGTGGGCTGGTCACGTAGCACGACTGAAAGATAAGAGATGGACATCTGAAGTAACTTTATGGGACGGCCCTGAGGGCAAGAGACGTGTTGGTAGACCATACACACGCTGGGAGGACGACCTCAAAAAAGCCGCCGGACCACATTGGATTAAAGTAGCTAGAGACAGAGATAAGTGGAAATCTTTGGAGGAGGCCTTCACCTGAGAGGGGTCCATGCATAAAAATTATAATAATGACATTATTTGACATTATATGAATTTAATTAAATTGTAATGTAATAATATAAATTTAGTATAATATAATAATAATAAATCTAAGTATATAATTTAGAAAATTAATGTTGTAAAAATATGGTAATTGCATGGAATAAAAGGCTTTTTTATTTTTTATTTTTATTTATTTTTATAGTTCTGGGCTGTTAAACATGCAATACCTACATTTTCATAAAATACTATCTTACCCGGTGAACTTCGTATCGCCATATTTACATATCTCTCTCTGCTTCCCACAAGCAGTGTACAGTCGCAGACAAAAAAACACTTTTCCCGTTATCTTTTAATTTTTCTTCTATACAAACCTTGTCCAACAATAACGAGCACATGTGAATTGATTTCGGCGACTCACTTTTATCTATATATAGATACATTCGTGTATATTTTAGTAACAATAGTAGACCCACCATCTATTTTGTCCCTACCCGAATAATTATGAGTAAAGTAAGTGTATACTCGTACATGAATACATTTACAAATAAATACTAACATTGACCCTATTGTTATTCCGAGAACACGAGGAAAAACAAATGAAAAATTTATATCCATATAACAGTATTCAATGAACTGCCTACGTCATTGCTCATGTAATTTTATGAATGACATTATAAGAGTTCTGGTAAGTTTCTATGTCATCTTATGTGACCGCACGGCGCCACAAATAAACAAGTTATTTCAAGTCACGATTACATGTTGTGGTTAGTGGACACAAAACAAGTACAATGTCGCACTATTTTTACTCGACTTTGACTTTGACAGGCTATGTATGTAAGTTCATTTGTTCCCTCATAGCTCATCAACTACGGTATCGTTAGAAGCACAGTACAAAGGAATAGAAGCGTATATAGGTTATAGGCTATATGACGTGCTACGGAACCTAATGTGGCGTCCTCTAGGTCATAAAGTGCCGTTTTAAAAAATAAATTTGACCCGGCGAACTTCGTACCGCCAAATTTACATATCTGTCTCAGCTTCCCACAGGCAGTTTCGGCTAATCTCTGGAACGGTTTGACCAATTTTGACTGGATTTTCACTGGTAGGAAGCTTATGATACAAGGAGTAACTTAGGCTACTTTTTTTGACGAGCTGTGCCCCACGGCGTTGCCCGCGTTACAACAATAACCGCGGCTAACACCGCGGGGTTCAGCTAGTATAACATATAAAAGATGGTGTCTTAAGTCTTTTTAGATATTATATAGCAACCTATTTTTAATAAGAGAACTCCACTGTGACAAGCGCTAGTGTTCTACATAAACTTACACATAATCGCAAATGTTTAGCACGCGTCCGTTGAGACATGCTTGGCTTTTCGCTACAAAAAGAAGGTTTATAACTTTATAGAGTACATGGAAGTGCTATCAAGAACTTCAATGGATATTATCACAGTGCAAAGATTTTCCTGCAAATTGATATATTAAAAAAAAAGTAATAACGAAAACCCAACTACGACAAAAAACGACGCTGAAAAAGCATGAAACAAGTTTCCAAAAATTCCAAAGCTGTATTCACGCGTTGTTATTGACATTTTTTTAATAAAAACAAATTTATCTCACATTTTTCTTGCTTTTTCTAGTTATACCAGTTAATTTATTTTAATATTATTCAAGAACATCTGACAGCTACCATGATTCCGAATGATATCAAAGCGAAGGTGAGTTCTCCTCCCATATTATATAGCAGGATCAAACATATTAATACTTTATTATACTTATTTTGATCTGTATTGACATGTGTATGGTACAATGTTTGTAAGAAAAACTATAAAATGTTCATTTATTCATAGTTGCTAATCTTTTAAAGTTTTTATTTGATCATTCTGAACTTGTACACAACTGCAACGGTGTATTCTTGTTACGTACAAACGTACATGATTTACTTTTACACGTAACTACTAATCTATGACTTGAGTAATGGAGGTAATATCATCAATTACAACTAAGAAAATTTGCGATTCAAATTAGGAAAGTTTATACTCGTAGTTATTTTCTAGTGAAATTGATAGCATTTTTTTTTTCATTAATACAAATACATATATTTACTTAATTTATATCCAACCATATCCTTCATTTAATTAATTTTTTTATGCGTTCCTGTGGATAAAAGAGAAGGAAATAGGTTTTGATCAGAAAAACTTCGTCTCAAAGGGATGATAGCAAAAATTTATTAAGTACACGCGACGAAACCCGAGGGCAAAACTTCAATATTTATTTGTAACCATGTTGTTTGACATTTTTTTTTATGTCATGTATTTGATAAAGTACATAAACATTAATTTCTAGTTAGGCAGTCTGAGAGAGAAAACCCATCGGATTGAAACCGCAATTGTACATTATTTGCGTAAATAAATTACTCTAATAAATAAATTATACTCTATCTTTGATCAGACTCCAATAATTTCTAATTCTGATCTCGAAATATATTAAAGCTTTCACAACGAATGAACTCGTTAATTATACAAAAGTAACGGAACAATACCAACTTCGTAATAGAGTTAGGCCTTTGGGGTTCACACCTAAACAAACTCTGTTTTGTTATCATTGCCAAAGGCTTGTCGAGACAATTTATACCCACACCACAAGATACAAATTTTCGCTTGGTTGGAACGTAGCCAGAATAAAAGCACAACATTAGAAGTAGGAGGATTACACAATCAATGTAAATAGATCCTTTTGATACGTCCTTACATTTAGAATCATTTATTTTTTTATGGATCTCCGAAGAATCTTTGTGTGGATAATTCTGTAGATAGACTAGGTGTCGCCATCATTAAACTGAATGTTTTTTATACTTAGAACTTACTAGACATAGAAAATTTCTTAAAATATTGTTTTATTTTTACATGGTGGCGATAGTTCGTTCGTTAAATACATCTAAGATGCTGCAAGTCAACTAGAACGATCTAAATGGCCATATTTGTGTGCTAAAACATTGTACTTTATTTTCCCGACAACGTAAAAATAAGAATATTGGTGCTTGTTTTTATAAAATTTGAGTATGTTAGGATAGGTAATGTGATTTGGTCGATAAAGGGGTTATTGACACTAATGACAAATTTAAACAAGGCTAACTAAACTATTGCTTGTGGTAACAGACATTCAAATTCCCTAAATTTAGGAATACGAATACGCAGTCATGATTACAGTGACAGTCATGCGACTGCACCTTGCCCTATTTTAGGTAAAATGTTAAGATAATGCAATAATATGATTGTAATCGGGCTTTATATTGACACGAGACAGTTCTATTTGTGTAGGTATTATAATGTGAATCATTATAAAGTTGCAACAAGAACGAATTTAGGTTTCTTTAAATTGCCATATTATCGTAACCTCCTCTATCCTTTTACTGCCAAACATTTTCATACTCATAGCGGCGTGGGGAAACAGTGGTTATGTGGAGTGCTCTTTGCTCGTCAAGAGACTTCACTTAGCAGGAATGAGTAACCCAAAATAACCTATTAAAAGAATAAATAGCTGTAGCCCAATTACAACACAAAAATAAAGTGGGACCTTCTATTAAATGACCGTGCGAATAAAAGCCGACAAAAAACAAGAATAGTCACGTTCTACTTTAATGCAACTAATCTTTTGAGCGATACCGGCTTATTTTTGTTTAGTTTTATTAAAAAAGTTGGCAAAAATCAAGTTCGTTTCAGTACCTAGTATAAATACTACAAAACTATACGCCGTTGATATATTAGTGCTTTTCTAGAGGTCCTACTTCATTTTACTTTGAGATTTTCTGATCTGAAATTGGTAACTGATGAGACATATTCTTATGGAAATTGACTCCCAGGTGCTAATTCTTCTTTATATGGACACAAGTGTCAAGTGCAGTAAAACTGACCACCGAATTATGTTGAATACGAAAATAAAGCAAATTAAAAATAACATGCCATGTGCGAGCAACATAAAACATTAAAAGAAACATTGTACTTTCAAATGAAGTTCCTGAAATGTTATGAGATACTTTGAAATATCGATTCGTGAAATTGGATTTGCAATCGATTAAAATATCGATTACAGTTTTTAAATACACGCAGATTTATATAACTGTTAAAATAAATTGGTAAAAAATCTGCGAGTCTCGGTAAATAGCGCTGCTGAGCATAGTCTATATGAATCATGACGAAGTACATAATAGTTAATACTATCTCTTCGGTCGCTTTAATACAAAACAACACTTATATAACCACATATACGTATTTATATGCACTCGAATCTTTATCGGAGTCATTTAATGAAAAGGCTTAATACGTTATAAATATGTTTATACGTTATACATATGTTAACATTCGACGAAACATGATATTAAAGCCATACTTTTATATATTTCATTTGGCAATCGACTATAAAAATCATGAATCTCGAAATATCTTCAAAGGGAAGTTGGATTTATGAATAAAAAAATCATGTTGAATAAATTTTTCTAACAACTGTTACCGTTATTCTGTTTTATTCAACGAATCAAATGTCTATGGGTGGAAATTTTCATCTAAAAGAGTGTTGACTCCGATTTCCGTTACGATTCGATTTAAATATTTATACCAAAACGGGATTTTAGAATTTTCCATGAATCTCAATGAAACAGACGCCTGGAAGACTTACTAAGTTTTCTTTACTTTTATTTTCTTACATATGTTTCTAGCTAGTTCAATGGCCAATTTTAATGTTTAAGAAGCCAATTTTAATGTTTAATGTTTAGGTTAAGTTGTGAAAATGATTATGCCATCATCAAGTATGCGTTTCCTCTCAAAAATCATCAGTGAACTCCTCGAACTTACTTACTAGAGTTCGAGTTAATTAATTTAAAAAAATTAAATATTTTCCAAAATTATTATTAGGTAGTTCTTGGCAATTTAATGTAAAACTGCAGTCAAGTTATTTTCAAATGATTCATTTGTTAACAATTTTTTTCGAAGCACTTCATTCTTCGCATGGCACCATGGTATGCACATCTTGATCAGCCAACATTCTGATCAAAGAAATTTCTTAGTAATTTCGATAGATAGATATTATGTATAATATCTTGTGAGCGAAGTCACCAAGAAGTTTTTTCAGCCATCTTTTTTCGACAAAATAATATTTTTACATAATCTTATAGTAACACGTGTATAACGTTATAACATTATACCTTTTATTATGAAACCTATAGATTTTTTCTAAACAAGCTTAATTTAATAAAAATTTGAATTCGGTTGAAGTAATTTTGTACGTTGCGGAGCGGCCTTCAGGTTTAATTAAATAAATAATACTCGTTTCACTGAAATTCGGGTAAACAGAAATAAACAGGAATAAACAGGAATAAACAGGAAATATACATAAATAGCGTGTCTCGATATCTCATTATAATACGGGAGATTGTGGCTTGTTTATTTTATAACGCGCAAATAGAATCTTCGATCATTTAATTATCTTTAACTGAGTTAAGAGTCAAGACCTCATTAGTGAGAATTACTAGTACTGGATTATTTTCTTGGATTACTATTGTGTTATTTTAAAACATACTAATGTTATCTAATAATTCAATTCGGGCCGTTTCTTATTGCTTCCTCTTTTTGCTGACTTGCTAACGGAACAAGAACAGGAGACTTCTATTGTCTCCTATCTTGACTTCTAAATGTCTCGCAACGACTCCTGACTGTGTGAAGAAATTGGCATATTATCTTATTAATTTTTAAATGGATCGAGTACTCCCATGTCGCTACATGACATAAATCGATCCAAACTAACAAAGGAATATAGATGAAATGAAATGAAATGAAATCATTTATTCTGCAATTAGGTTGTATTAACACTTTTGCAAGTTAAACTGTTTTTGAGCAGATGAGTTCGGCCTTTCCTAACTGGACTAGCCCTGAGAAGAAAGGACGAAACAAACTCAGGGATCAACGTCTCTTTTAAAATCCAGACAATTTTCATAAATGCAAAATACATTAATTCAATAAAAAAGCGATAATTACAATTTGAGTTACAATTATAATAATCAGAAAAGATTATAAATAATAAAAAAAAAATGTCAGCTATAACAATAGTTTAAGATGAATTTATTTCAAATTATAAATTATCGTCACATTAAAATAAATTTAAAGATTTAAAGACAAACAGCATGTGCAGAATGGGCAGCTCAATCCCAGGCAGTTTTATCATCAAGATATTCTGCTATAGTAAAATACCCCTTTGCGGATAATTTTGATTTAATTGTATTCTTAAATTTCCTTAATGGCAAATTCCTAATAGTAATAGGGAGCTTATTGTAAAAGCGTATACATTGCCCCATGAACGAGTTGCCTACTCTGTGGAGGCGAGTGACGTGAACACTAATATTATGTTTGTTTCTAGTATTTACCGAATGAAGATCACTGATTTTAAGAAACTTTGATATATTTTTTTGAACATAAATTAAATTTTCGTATATATATTGTGAAGATACAGTCAGAATATTTATCTCTTTAAATTTGGAACGGAGAGAAACTCGAGGGCCTAATTTATAAATGGCTCGTACACCATATAGTAAGAAATAAATATTCTAGGGGGGTTCTCAAAAGTCAGCTACAAACTAAGATTTTTGGCATTTACCACCGAGTGATCTGTCTATATAAAACTAGATAATAATCCTTAATTTTTGTACATCTGAAACACAACGCCATCTAGTTTCAAAATGAGCAGAGCTTCTTCTAGATTGATTAATAAACCACTTATATACTTTTTTGTAAATACATACACATATTCTATATAGAAAACAACCAAACTCCGAAATAAATATTTGGAGGTCATTCAAACAGTTGGTTCGACTCGGGAATCGAAACCGAGACCTCAGCACAGCGCAACCGAGGTAGTTAAAATAATTCCACACACGAGGATAGTGTAGTAGGCTTTTCAGTTGGATGAATATACTATTTTTCCTTAAAAACTGTAAATGTCATGTTAGTCCGGAAATACCGCAGACACTTTTTTTGCACAGATAAGCGACATCGAGATTATTACGTAGTGCGTAATATCTCGATATTAAGAGAGGCAAAAAATCCTTGAAAACAGACCGTTGAGATCCTTTTTTCCATTTAAGATTAGTATATTTTATTATGTATTTTATATTGGATTAAATTTCCGATGGAATTATTTCTCGTTTTAGGACACAATACAATCTGATATATTTGAAACACGGAACCTATCACACTAACAAAGAACTAACACAGTTTATATTGAGTGGCGTGCATGTTCAATGTTAACTCGAAAATAAATAAAAAGGTTTAAAAAATTACTAAGAAGAGAAACATCTGCCTGTCCAAAATACAGAACTAAAAACTCATCAAAGCATATTAATTATGAATAAGCCCATCAAAACAGTGCCAAAACAATTTAGTTAATATTTTCTAAACTTGTATATTTTACAGAGGTAGTAACACAAATGTCGACCTAAAATCTCTGACCTCTACTGAACTCTGGAATTAATTCTGTATATATTTAAAATTAATAGGGTTTGTAATACAGAAAATGAAGTACAACAAAATTCAAACAATGTAGATAAAAGTCGTTGAAATATGTAGAATACAGAAACAAGTAAAATTTTAACAAAAATAAAACCGACTTCAAGGTTCGATTCGATTTCTCTTAGATGCCATCATCAGATCTTAGTATCCTTATGATGGTACCACCGTTGGGATATCTTCTTTCCATTAAAAAAAGAATCATCAAAATCGGTTCATAAACGAAGAAGTTATCCGCGTACACACATAAAAAAAATACGGTCAATTTGAAAACCCCCTTTTTTTAAAGTTGGTTCATAACAGTGGGTGGTTCATTTCAGTATCACTTGGACAAGTACTAACAAAACAAAACTTTGCCGCATTACTAACCAACCAAATTAGGTAGAACCTCAACCTATAAATATTCTACTCAAGTTACGTGTAGTAAAATCCAGTCGAATTACAACACATCGTCAAAGCTCACCTGACAACAGTGGAGTTACTGTCGTACATTATTCAAGTGTTGACAAACTTAACGCGAGTTGCTGGTGCATAAAGTACGGACGGGTTATTAAAGGGTATTTTCGAATTCAGTTCGCTTTAGTCGTGGTTTTAATCTGTGTGCAGGAAATACTTAGAAGTAATTTATCGTATGTATAATTTCTGTCCACAATTTGCTTAATGATAAACTGTTCGTTTTTGTACTAGAATTTGTAGGCTTTCACGTAAGGTAAATATGCCGACCGCGCGAAGTGTACAGTCATTAGGCCGTACATTCTCCGGAACCCAAAGAGATTAGGATACTAAGGTCTTTTTTAGAAATACATTTCTGTGGATAGCTGAATAGATCGTCTGTACGTGACCAGCCTGGCGATGAGCCACTAAAACTTGTACCACTTTCCCAGTACAGATCCCTTCAACAATTATTTGTTTCCTTTTTCACAGGAAGGTGGCTAATCCACTGACTAAGATAAGACAGGTAAACACTTCTGAATAATCAAGAAATTATGTACAGGTGGATATTGCATTACACCAAAAGAGCTCGAGTAGTGTTAAGTAAATATGAAAATCATTGCCTCTCCTTTCAAAAGCTACTTAGCTAAAGTATCGAGTAGTGAGACTATACTTAACTTGACGTAGATATATTATACTCAACAGTTTGTTGAATGTGTGATAAGTAAGATTTCTTGTTCATTTTTTGATGCTGAACATAAAACCCTGAAGTTTTACTTCAGGGTTTTTATGTTAATGATGTGTGAAATAGAACTGACTAAAAACAAAGAAAACTTAATATATTTACATTTTGTACTTACATTATTTTTTATATGTTTTTCTCAATTAATTTTAGAGTAGTAAATGAGTCCCCCGTATTATTGTGGGAGTAAACACTCAAATACCGATATTATAATTGTGTCTCTTGAACTGTAGTTATCCATTGACACACAGTAGTTACATAGTATCACCCTCCCTACCTACTAGATAGTAGGTAGGGAGCGGATGCTCGTTTAACCCCATTCCATAAAAAATCCTAAAAAAACTGAAATGATTCACTCACACATAGGTGGATAGCTTTAGTACTTTATTACGGTTTAAAAAGTACATAATTGTAAGTAGGTACCTATTACCAACACGACACATTTTTTTGTGTTCTTTAGTTCATCACATTTCAAAGTCCAGGTTCACAAAGAACTAAATAAAGAGGCTGAAAAAACAAAGTATCACGATAAAATAGGGTCATTTACTTAATGCCATCCTGTAATAACATTCATTTATAACAGAAATTGTAGCAGAACAAGCAAAAAGTCTTATACTATTTGCCCACGAACTCACAGAACTTAAGTGTTATTCTTACCCACAAACAAACCATACCCTTCTTAATAAACCTTTTGACGCCTTCTGAGGAACATTCTTTATTAATTCTTACGTTATATCTTCAAGTTTATTTTGGCAATCACATATATAATGATTTCACCTAATTTGTAACAGTTGAATTCAAAATTTTATTTCAATCTCAATTGTGATCGAAAAAAAGAGGTGTGTCAGGACAGTAGTAACTAGAGATCAATAATTGTCTTTGTCCACCTCTCTGGGATATAGGTGAGATGTTATGTGAGTATGTTTCCGAAACAAATTATAATAATTAAGCTTTTAATTTGACAACATTCATCACACTCTATCACGGTTTAAGAATACTTATTGAAACAAGCAAGTATTGGCATTTCAAGGATGGAATCGATGTTACTAATTATAAGTAATTATCGAAAGGTGTCAGCTTTCCAGCCCAAACTATTAGCATAATACAAAATCACATACACCGATATAAATAGCATAAGCCAAAAGGTGTTGTTGCGAGAAATATATATTTAAAAGTATATTAAATGATATTTAAGATTAAATACGTCAAGTTTTACAGAAATCCTAGGTTATATTACATTTTTATTTCCATACTCTGCAGCTGAAATATTCTAGCTGCTATATCAAATTTTAAAATGAAAATGTGGCAATGCCGAGCATGGGTTATATGTCCGCATGAACTTGTCTTGGTAACAGTCGACTACCAACCTTGTGTTAATGTAGTTCAAATATACATTTTGTTCCGTATTGTTACTTGCAAATTTTAAGAAAATAAAATGGCTAACAAATATTAAGCTTAACGCAGAAAGATTACGACGTGAAAAATGGATAAAATCTGCCATAGCTTGGCTGTGAGACTCGCGGTATAAGATAGGTTTGTCCAAGTGTCTTTAAAAAAATCTTCGAAGATGGATATAAAATAGAAGAGCACTTTTAGGAGTCAGTCGTTATCTCAACTCGTGTAAAGCACCACAAAGGAACCTACTACGTGGCAAATAGTACTATGATTCATCGCTATCTATGCCTTACACAGGAAAGCTTGTAGTAAGGGTTCTAGATTTTTTTTTTATTATTTGACAGCCTTCCAAAGTATTTCTGCTCAGTCTGATGAAAAGCTCAAGTAGAACCGAATGCCGACAATGCAGTATGACGTTCCACACTATGGGGGCCTAGTGAGATACTTTTTCACGCACCGCTTAAAGGACTGGGAATCATAGTGGGAGGGAAACACATGCGCTGTTAATGAGTTCCTGTTCTTAACTATTTGGTTAGATACATTTCTTTTTAAATATATACATAGGTAGTTCCTATAAATTTAAACACAGATCAATGTTTTATTTTGATGCACAGAACCACACTGTCCTGTGCACCGAACGTTAGTACAACCACTTTTTATTTCGACTCAGCAGTTTATTTGAGAAAATTTACTAGGTATACCAAAGTTAAAATGTAAAAGTCAAAGACGTCAAACACAAAAAGTAACATCTTGCTAATCTAGTGGATGAGACGGAATTTGTTGAAGTTAAAACTTTTCTTTCATTTATATTACACCAACGTCTTAAGTAAATTAAACATCGACCTGAGTTTTAAGCTCGCCCTTCTTATAATTCAAGAATTAAATAGACGAAATACTCTAAGATGATAGAGACTTGTTCGGGAGTAATTTTTAAGCTTTTTCCGCAAGTAATTAAATATTCATCTTTTCTTACAGTACGTGTAATTCGCATAGCGAATTTGGCGAATTTAGCGAATTTTCAATACTGTTTTCCTTTAATCTCAGAAGATGTTAGGCATTTATTTTAATTAGTGAAATTAAATATATTATACTCAGTAATTCTATTTGACTTTGACTACACATGTGTAGTAGTATAACTCGCCGCTTTCTACTGTGAGGGGCAATTGTATCATCCAGAATTTCTTATTCAGATTCTGAGTGTTCTTTGCGTCCGTTTCATATATGTTTGTAAACTCCCCGGCATAGGAATATAGAACTAGCTTCGCCCCGCGGTGTAAGTCGTGATAGTCGTTGTAAAGATACAACAATAACTACTGCGGGTAACACCGCGGGCAACAAGTAGTGATTATGATAATGACTTCATAGCGATTGGATAAACATTAAATACCATCTACCCTGGACCTTAGAATGCCGAAACGTACTAAACAAGTAAAATTTAAAAAATAAAGCCGACTGCGTCAATTTTGTTCATCTTTGTTATATATTCAGTTTCTTTAAATAAAACATGGAAGTGTTACACATATTCGTAATCACCGTTAAAAAATCTTTATTTTGATATCACACTCGATGTATTTTAGTTTTTTTTTTTAATTACTTTTTGGCGCCAGAAATCCTTGATTTTGATTTTTTTAATTTTGATGTACCCAGTGTCACTCTCACGACTGAGACGAATCTATTGACACCACTTACATAAAAATAGACATGTCGTTTAGACTCTGGGACGTGCCAAGGAAATATACATACATACATTCGAAAAACATAACCCTCCTTCTTTCGCAGTCGGGTAAAAAGTACGCGTGTAACAAGAACGTTTTTTCGTCATACTAATCACCATAACGAGATTAAAAATCTTTGATAATGAAGGTTAATTAGAAAACCAATCGTAGATAGACCTTCATTTAATTAATACGTTTTTATCTATTACATTTACCCTAGATGTAATTCTAAGGTCGAATGGTGTAGCATCTAAAATATTCACATATTTCATGAAGCTCTTGTTTGAATACGAGTAATAACATTCTATCTTCATATTATTGCAAGTATATAAAAAAAGAACCGACTTTTTTTTTAATAATGTATGAAGATTCTAAGCTTTCTCCTTTTATGATTGAAATGCGCTGTTTTGTTTCGAGTCTATGTTCCCCTTTGTGGTGTTTAACTGTGAAGAGAGTTACAATGAAAGTATTCTTTCCACATTCATTTCAATACGTTACCATAAACAAAATATTTTGGCATGTATATAAATAACTTATACATAAATGTCACTCAAGTCGATTTTTAATACTACATTGAAAAACATGTATTAACCGACTTCAAAAAAAGGAGGGGGTTTAATTTTGAGAATTATTATTTTAATGGAAAGGAGGTGGCATCCAAGAGAAATCGAGTCAAACCTTGAATTCGGTTTTATTTCTGTTAAAATTTTACTTGTGTAAATGAATGTCAATCTGTGTGTAAAGACTGACTACCAAAATGACTGGATTTATTTACACGGGATAATGTTCAACTTAATTATTTTAATCTCTCTATGTGCTGCTGAAAAATAAAATAAATTTTCTGCTTGTGTCTGCGAATTGAGAACCTCCGTCTTTTTTTGAAGTCGGTTAAAAATAAGAGTTAAGTTTTAGTTTAAAAACATATTTCAATTTGCAACAGTACTCATATAATTAGTCAAATATTAATTGTGTGTAAAACCTAATTCAACGAAAACAGCTGAAAAATTCCAATTTTTTATTAAAGTTTATTATTTTTTTATTAAATGTCATGTTCAAAGTAACAGTTTGTTAATTTATAAAGATTTTCTATAAACCTTTGAAGTTTAATAAAGCGAAAGTGATTTGAGTGTAAACTACCCTAATTTACTTTACATTAACGAGTTTACCCTT
Organism: Spilosoma lubricipeda; assembly: GCA_905220595.1. Taxonomy (NCBI): domain Eukaryota; kingdom Metazoa; phylum Arthropoda; class Insecta; order Lepidoptera; family Erebidae; genus Spilosoma; species Spilosoma lubricipeda. The sequence goes on along the minus strand of HG992285.1, from coordinate 6,043,340 downwards.
ATTTCATAATGAATACTAGAATGTTTAAGAAAATTTCCGTTTTGACATTCCAGAAAATATATTTGTAGACCCTGCCAGTTTAATGGGTGAATTCTAACTAATAAATTAAATGCGGAAATGAGATTGTTTGTAATGCTTTCACGATTACAGAACACAGCTTAGGAGCCACTATACCGAAGAGTTACTTTCTAACTGCTTTGTTCTGTCTAGTTCTGTCTAGGCCCTTCACAACATTACGCTTATATCAATAGGAGCCGAGCATAATTGAAAAGATACGATGACGAAGTTGCGTGGGTCAACTAATATTATCTATGTATAAATAATATTACTCTTCTTGTACTGAATAGGGTAGATAACTGTCTCGTAAATAAATACCGAAGTCTCCTTAAAAACTCTTTTTAAGCGAATTTTACAAAACATACAGCTTTTCTTTTCAATTACAATTGTTTTTATGGTGTAGGTGGTAAACGAACAGACCTATTACCTGATGGTGAGCGATTACCGCCGTCCATAGACACCGGCAACACCAGAGGCGTCACAAATGCGTTGCCGTTGCCGGCCTTTAGGGGATGGGGAAATGGACGTGGGGAGAGGTTGGGGCATGGGCCTCCGGTATCCTCACGCTCTCGGTGAAACACAGCGTAAGCGCTATTTCACACCGCTTTTCTGTGAGGCCGTGGTATCACTCCGGTCGAGCCGGCCCATTCATGCAGAAGCGTGGCTCTCCCACGGTAAACTTAAATTAAACATTGAAATATATTGCTCACTAGCTGAACCCCACGTAGTTATCCGCGGTTATTGTTGTACCGCGCAAAACGCGCGCGCGCGAACTTTATTTTTGTTATATGCACCGTGTATAAATACATATGCATTTAGTAAAAAGCGGTTACTTTAAATTTTACAAACAGACACTCCAATTTTATTTATTTGTATAGATTGAGTAGCATAAAACAGTGACGTCACAAGTTTGTATTAGTACATTTTTCATACAAAGTTATCGTTTTGACAGAGGATAAAAAGTAATTAATTTGGCTAAGGTGTCATCTACCCTATTGTTTTGTGTATCTAATGTCTATATTTGTAAGTGTGTCCAAGTTATTCGTACTCAAATGAGTACGTGATTGTCGGTCAGCAAGTACAAATGTCGCTCGTACAGTCACTATTGGTATCTACTATTGTGAAAAGAAATCAGAGTTTAGAGTATTTTTATCAAGAAAACAAACGTAGTACGAGTGAAATCGCAGACTAAAACTATTTATACTTACTACAAAAATAAACCAATATTTATAGAAACTGTTATCATCAAGGCTAAACGGCAATCACCGTGGGAAAAACTATAAATTAAGTATTTGTGTACAACATATTAAGTACAAACGAATCTTAATGGCATCGGTGATAAGGTTTCAATTTACGTAGTATTGTTGCGTATTTTATTTTATTTTATTTATTTATTTGGCTCACCAACAATTGATTACACTGATACAATAGAAAAAAATACATTCAATGAACTTATAGGCTAGTGTAACAATTTCTTACAGGTAAGCACATCATGCACTACTTATTTGTTAACATTATTCAAGATTGTCACAATGGATTAAAGATCCCCACCAGTCCATGAACTTAAAAATAAAGAAAAAAGAAACAGAGTCACGGTGACAATGCCGTAACCAGCAATGGTCAAAAACATGGACACTTTCACAGGGTCTTATAAATAGCACTTGTGAACCTACCAAGTGAGTCAGAGTGCAGATCAACGAGATCACTGCAGCTGTTTAATAGTTTGGAGAGGCGGGGGATGGGAGAATTGGCACCAAGAACGGTTCTGCGAAGAGGAGGATGTAAAGGAGTTATAGGGGTTCTTGGATATTTTGTAGGTACACGGATTTTTATTCTGCTCAGTAGCTGGGGACAGTCAATTTTGTATCTTAGTATTTTAAACAGAAAAACAGAATCCGCTATATCTCTCCTCTTTTGTAGGGATATCATATTGAAATGTGAGAGTCTATCCCTGTACGATGGCTTCCTCTTAGCTATCCCAGAAGAATATGCCAAATGCCACATAAATCGCTTCTGTACCCTCTCCAATCTTAGTGTGTGGGTGGCGTAGTGAGGTCTCCATACAGTGCTACAATATTCGAGTGAGCTACGGACCAAACAATAATAAATCAAAATTTTAGTCTTGCTATGACGGAAATGAGTTATATTCCTGATAACAAACCCAAGCATTCTTGAAGCTTTTTTAACCACATTCTCGATATGTGGGATAAAGGTTAATTTCCTATCAAATAAAACTCCCAAATCCCCTATCTGTTCCACTTCTTGGATCAGGCTGCGACAAATATAATAAGAGGACGATTTATATTTTGTTTTTCTAGTAAATTTTACGTGATAACACTTGCTGATATTTAGACTCATGTCGTTATCATCACACCACTGCACCAACAAGTCGATATCTTTCTGCAGCAACTCAACATCAAGATCTGATTCAATCACTCTGCAAAATTTTAAATCATCGGCGTACATGAAACACTCAGAGTATTTTAATCTGCTGGGGAGATCGTTAATAAAGAAATTAAATAACACTGGGCCAACATGTGATCCCTGGGGAACGCCCGAAGTGATCATATAGGAGTTGGAATGGAATCCGTTGAGGGCAACAAAGAAGGAACGACCGTCAAGGTAGGACTTCAACCAACTGAAAAGAGAGCCAGTGATGCCGTAGGAGGTTAATTTATGTAAAAGTATATTATGAGAGACACGATCAAAGGCTCTGCTAAAGTCAGTGTATATTACATCGACTTGTTTCCCAGAGTCAATGGCGCAAGTTAGTGTCTCCGTGAATGTTACCAAGTTTGTGCAAGTAGATCTAGAACTCACAAATCCATGTTGAGAATCACTAATGAAAAGTCTTAAATGAGACTGTATGTACGGGCAAATCAAGGACTCCAAGATCTTGCCGAAGGCAGATAAAATTGAAATTGGCCTATAATTGCTTACGTGATCACGATTGCTGCATTTATAGATCGGTACAACTTTTGCCACCTTCCAAATATCCGGAAACACTCCTGAGGTCAGAGATCGATTGTATATTCGCAACAGTGGGGATGTTAAGGAAGAAGCGCACGTGGAAATAAAGAAAGGAGGGATTCCATCAGGTCCAGCTCCTTTTCGATGATCCAAAGATTTTAGTTTATTTAGCAGGGTATCAAATTCAAGCACTGGCATAGACAAAGGCAAACTATTAGCTTACATATTCTGCAAGTACTCTGAGAACGGTGGATGATCTGTTACATTTCGCTGACCGTACATAGAAGCAAAATGAGCAGCAAACATTTCTGAGACATTATTGCCATCTGAAGATGATGAGATGCCATCAGTCATTAATAATGGAAAAGTACTGGTACCCCCACGCTTCTCCTTAATGTAAGACCAAAACCGTTTTGGATCTTTAGTTATAACTGTCTCCAGGTCAACAACATATTTTTTGTAGCAAGCGGCTGCCATAACGGAACACCGCTTACTAAGTAGCCTCAATTCAAGTTCATCCATGGGGTTTTTATAAATTTTAAATCGATTCCGTTTCTTTTCCCTTTCTCTTAAACTTCTAATTAAATTCCCATTGAACCAAGGTGGATATGTCTTACGGACACGTGTGGTTGGTGGGTTTGTTTTTTCTATTATATTCTTGATTTTCTGATAAAATATGTCGACCATTTCGTTAATATCACGAGTAGGATCAAATAACAGGTTCCAATCGGTCTCATTTAAATGCTTACGAATACCATCATAATCCAATCTATAAAAGTTCAATCGTTTGTTATTATTGTATGAAAGTCGCTTGTCTTTACATGTCTTTAAGTTTATTTCTATTGGGGGATGCAAAGGGTCAATTATGCTTAGGGGACTATGAGCAGAGCATACAGTACCAGAAATTAAGTCAGTCAACACAAGGTCCAATATGCGACCGGATACATTTAATATATTATTAAGCTGAAATAATTTATTCACGTGACTGAAATCAGTCAGTAATTGTCCTATACCTGGTGCAATGTAACCACTATCCGACTCACTCACCAAGTTCCAATTAATGTTACTTAAATTAAAGTCGCCCACTATACATGACCTCAAGTTTGACTGTTCAAATATTTTATTACAAGAATCGAGGAAATGTTCCAAACCTGAACGAAGTACAGGCGGGGGCATATACACTGCGCACAGAGCCACTTGACAGACAGACTTTGCAATCGCTACGTCAACAATAACCCACAAATCCTCACAATTACTTTCCCACTGCCACATGCGTTTAGAGTTTATTTTCTTAAGTACAGCAATCAAAACACCTCCTCCGAATTTCTTCTCGTTATTTCTATCTCGTCTATAGACTACATATCTGCCATCAAACAGCTCTGAGCTCATTACGGAATCATTTAGCCATGTTTCAGTTAATATTATTACATCATAGGTTTCACAAGCAACTTGACGACAAAAATTATGACATTTAGTTCGTAAACCTCTAGTATTTTGATAATATATTTTTAATTCGAGGAATGATTTTAAGTATTATATACCGATACTCTGACAAAAGAACAAAGAAAAAGCTATTGGAGAGAAAAAGTTAAACTAATTTATTTAAAGTGTCCCTGTTTCTAATTAAAACGTGCTCTGCTTCCGGTTTCTTCCGCATGAATATCCGACCACTACGCACCCAGACAAACTGATAACCCAGTTCCTTAGCTCTGATTCTAGCTGCAGCGTGAAGTGCTTTATTAGTAGTGGAAAGATGTTCTGCAATGTAGATTGGGGATTTAGGGCCCGAGTATCCCAGATGTGTAGTGTTTAGTCTGTTATCCGGGTTTGATCTATTAAATTTAATGGTAGCTGCAAGAAATTGATCACGGGTACGAGGGGAAGCTAGTTGTACAACTATGGCACGTGGACGAGTAGTTCCAGCATTTTGTTTGGCGACTCTTGTGCAATACTTGATGTCTTTGTCTTCAACACCACTTCCTACTACTTTAGATAATTGTGACACAATATCTATTAAGTTTTCCTGTTTCTTTTCGGGCAAGCACTGTATTTCAACATTGCTTGCACGGGTCTGCTGCTCTAACTGATCCATACGTAAGGTCAAATCGTTAATACACTGTTTCATCTCCAAGTTTTCTTTTCGTAAAACTTTCATATTTTCCTTGGAGGCTGTGTATTCTTTCAAAAGATTTTCGTATTGCGAGTTCATGAATGCCATAGACTTTTCCATATTTTCCATTTGCTCTCTAACAGGTTTCAGTTGGTTATTTAAGGTTATGTTCATGTTTTCCACAAACTTAGTTAACATCTCTGCTTGTCCCCGTTTCACTGCCTCCTGAATAAGTAGACAAATGTCATCGGGTGATGATAAAACTTCAGCAGTCGCCCGCGGTGGAGAACCGACTGCTTGCCTCTTATTGCTTTTAGTAGCTGAGGCTTTACGCAGAAGCGTGCTATCGGATTTGGAGAGTTTCGGGATCGAGTTAAGGCATTCAGGACACTGCCACCCGACAGGCACCTTGTAATCGTCAGCCAAAGACAGACATGCATAATGATATCTCTTACCACATTTTAGGCAAACAGCATGTTTTTCGCTATCAGTTGTTTGGTCACAGCATCCCCATACGATCTTTGAGCTTAGCGACATACCTTTTCGCAAAGTTTCAGGAGTGGAGGTCTTTTTCGAACTCATTTTTAGTAGTTTTATATTTCTCTCACTAGCAACACTGAGTCCCGTCAATTTGACGTAACTTTACTCAAAAAGTTTTTTTTTTTTTTTTGTGGGTAGGTCGAGATTCAATCCTATTGTGAGTGTCAAACACGTATTTCTTTACAGATTTTCAGACAAAAAACCACTGTTCTGCACCAACATAACACTAAAGCAACATTCACTTTATTCAGTAACTACATTACACATGTTTTTATAGGTGTCATTAAACTTTACAGCAGAAATTCAATTTATTTGAAGAGCCCAACTATTTTGTGACTTGACAGTTCAACGTTATTGATTTGTTTTTTTGTATTACTAAGGTAAAGTTTATATTATGTTAGATATCTAATATTGACAAGCGTGGCGACGCGTCGCCATATTATATGATAGTATATGTGACATGGAATCTGATATGACGACTCGTTTGGAAGCACAAGTAACTCTAGGACTCTCTCACCCTGACATTCAATTTTTTTTAATGGCAACTCTCCTCTGGGTAGAATCAATTTCGCGGGAGACTTTGTAAATATACAGGAAACGGCCACCAAGAACGCCCAGACTCAGAACAGTTTGTGAACTACACATATTGTTGTCCCATGTGGGATTTCAACCCATAACACTCAGCGCAATAGAGAGCGGAGTGTCGTCCGCTTAAACCATTATGTTATCCGTGTCAGATTTAATACTCATATTGTTATTGTATTAGGTACTTACTTCTACAAAATAAATTTGTATTAACGTGATTTATTTTGATTAGAAACTTAACCTTACCACGCGAGTATTAGTCGCATTTATCCATATTTATAACTAGCTGAATCCCGCGGTATTACCCGCCGTTATCGTCATACCGCGAGTAACGCCGCAGGACAAAGTTAGCCTAAGTTCCTCCCTGGATCATCAGCTACCTGCCAGTGAAAGTCCCGTCAAAATCCGTCCAGCCGTTCCAGAGATTACCCGGAACAAACAGACAGACAGACAGACAGAAAGAAAGACAGACAGACATAAAATGTTTTAACTACATTTTAGGTATATGTACCATGTATACATACATATGCATTTAGCATAAAGAATCACTCCAATTTATTTATTTGTATAGATTAATTTTTACTTTCATTCAAAATTTTCATATTGATACATTAACATTAAATTTTAACACATTATACTTCAATTTTATCTCCATTCAAGGCAGTTACGAGAATGTGGTTGTCATTTTCGAATATTAAAAAAAAGAAACCAGTGTTGAAGAACGTGATTCGAATTTTAAAATTTGTTCCGTAGGCAAAAACTTGCTAATAACGCCATTGGCCTTGTTACGTTACGTCATCGTATAACACTCGTAAGACATATCTCTTCGATAATGCTCATTCATCTTAGGTCAAGGAAAACTTTAAACTATTGTAAATATGGGCGTACCAATGTTTGTAAGTGCACACACCATGTGTTAGTTGTCATTATTTTGTGTCATAACAATCGAAATGCAACTTGATCGAGTGTTTCAGGATTGATTTTCTTGATTTTGAATGCCATTCAAATTTTTTTTTTGTTTAAGGAAATTTACAGTCAGCTTAAATTTCATTTTTTTTTAAACTTTTTCTTAGTAAGTTAGTAATAGTATTGCATGCTTTACCCGAGAGTGATATACATACTATACTGTATAATGTTATAAATTCGAAAGTAATTGTATTTCACGGCTAAACCGCTGCACCGATTTCAATGAAATTTGGCTTGGAGATAGTTTAGGACACAGGCTAATTACCGCGATAACCGATATATACACAGGCGGAGCCACGGACAAAGCTAGTAGTTAATAAAACATTGCAACATCAGTCGTATTACTTAAAACTTGTAAAAATAAATTCGTGTGGGAGCATACAGATTTTAAATACTATTTATCATTTGCTCATGTCTTTTAAAATTAAATGTTAACTCATTTACAGAACTGGTGAAGTGCAATACCTTGTTCAAACTGTGTATCATACAAAGTACGCCTACCATAATGTAGTTTTTAATTCAATTACAAAAGTGAAGAGGGCTCTCAGACAGACAGTTTCAGTATATTAAAGACTAGGTGAGCCAAAGTGAGACAAAGCTAGTTTAAAAAAAGTACCCTAAGTTACTCCCTGGATCATCAGCTACCCGACAGTAAAAGTCCGTCAAAATCGGTTCAGCGGTTCCAGAGATTACTCACCCGGAACAAACAGGCAGAAAAACAAAAAAATTATAAAAGTTATTTCGATACGTGTATCCGTGTATACATACTATATGCATTTATTAAAAAGCACTTATTTTAATATAACAAACAGACACACCAATTTTATTTATTTATATAGATAAAGATACTAATATGGAAACTTAGATATGTATTTTAAAAAGCCAAATCCTCCACAATATGTTAACATTAGCCTTCTATTAGACACATCACATTCGATCTGTCAGAGATTGATTCTGTCCGATCTGTACAAAATATAGAGTGCATCAGCTTAAACCTCTTCAAGAATGGTTATGTTATCAAAAGCGTGAGGTAATACCCAATTGAAGCTGACTTATCACAAAAAAAAACAAATGAGAATTAGTATCAGTATGTGATGTGTGGCATCTGACATGATCTAACACCGCGCACGCTTCTTCGATCTGTCCGTCCTTTGGCAAGATCGCAGAAAAGCAAAAGGAAGGAATAACAAAGAAAATAACAGACAGACACCCATGCTCTTCAAAACCATATTAATGGTTTTACTAATAACTCATTTTTTGCCATAACTCTCGTTTCCCCAAAATATCGTACTATTAAAACTTAAAAAAAGATTTCCTCTTAAACTTAAATACAAAATAGCTATTTTTATGTATTAATTCAGTTTGGAAATAACCTTGAAACTCGATTTAAAGTGATGCTGAGAACTCGCCTGAAATAATGATAAGTAACGGTATTATCGTCTTATCGACGTGCAAATGACCGCGGAACACGAAACATATATTATTTACCGTTTCTATTGTTTTTTTCATAAGACAGTGATTGTAGGAAGCAAAGATAAAATATATTTTTAAAATATTTCGGACATCTAATACACAACGCCATCTAGTCCCAAACTAAGCAGAGCTTGTGTTATGGGTACTAGACAACTGATACAAATACATATATAACAGACTTTTTATTTGTAAATCCCACTAATATTATAAATGCGAAAGTTTGTAAGGATGGATGGATGTTTGGATGTTTGTTACTCTTTCACGCAAAAACTACTGAACGGATTTGGATGAAACTTTACAGTAATATAGCTTATACATCAGAATAACACATAGGCTACTATTTGCCGCGATAGCCGACATATACGCGGGCGGAGCCGCGGGCAACAACTAGTACATACATATTTTACATAGAAAACATCCAAACTCCGAAACAAATATGTGTAGATCATACAAATCTTTGGTCCAACCAGGGAATCGATCCCGATACCTCAAGCATAGCAGTCGCAAACACTACCACTGCGCCACCGAGGATCATTAGCCAAAGATCAGTATTTATTTCAATACTAGCTGAACCCCGCGGTGTTACCCGCGGCTATAGTTGTACCGCGAGTAACGCCGCGGGACAAAGCTAATCCAAAAAAATAGCGTAAGTTACTCCCCGGATCATCAGCTACCTGCCAGTGAAAGTCCCGTCAAAATCCGTCCAGCCGTTCCAGAGTTTACCCGGAACAAACAGACAGACAGACAGACAGACAGATAGACAGACAAAAAAATTTTTAACTACATTTTTGGTATATGTACCGTGTATAAATACATATGCATTTAGTAAAAAGCGGTTATTTTAATATTACAAACAGACACTCCAATTTTATTTATTTGTATAGATAATAATATATCCTCACACAACTTACAACACGGCCCTCTGATCCCAAAATAGGCGAAACCTGAGCTATGATTACGAGACTGCAGACTTGATAAACATATAAAATTTATATACTTCCACATACATATCTATATAAATAAATTATACCCATAATTAATTAATTAGATAAATAAGGAAGTATGTTTATGTCTTATTATTCTTGTTTTTTTTTTTGTGAGCAAATGACAGATTGTTAAGATTTGGTTAGAAAAGGGTTACGTTAATTTAATAAATTGGTAATTCAATTTTCTTTGCTTTTATTTTAATCGTGATGATTTGATTTTATTTAAATACTTTTCTTAAGAACGTCACCTAATTACCAGGTCAGGAGAAGACAAACCTAAGGGAGTCATAATTATATTGGTTAAATTTTTTTCATGAAATAGTTCGTATACTAGCAACTGTATGTATGTAGTTTCCGCTGTGTTCCGAACAATCTAGAATAAAGTCTAGATTGTTTTGAACATAATTTCTAACTTCTTACTGCTAGAACAGTACACAGTCTTAGTTAACGTGAACGGAAATAAATATCGCAAAAAGCAGTGACAAATAATTTGACATTCCTCACAGAAGGCTGTCTGATAAAGATCGCAGTTAGCGATAAGACCGTCCATTGTAGTTTGATTTGTAAGATTATTGTTTCTATATTACAATACGATTATGAACATCTTAATGTTCTGCTTATCTACATCATAAATAACTGTGCCCACTACTTCGTACACTCACTCAATTTACAACAAACATTTCAAAAGCAAAATCAACGAAATCGGCGAAGCCGTTCTCGCGTTTATGCTCATGAGTCATACATATAAACCTTCCTCCTGAATTACTCTTATTGAATCTTATCTTAATGAATTATTGTCTCTTATGTAATGATTAAGATATAGGATTTTATTTTTAACTTTGTCTACCAAACAGCAATTGATTTTTATATTATAAGATTTCAACTTTCTTGAGTTTTCAATTTAACACCATTGTACCAAGTGTATTCAATTGAGTGTATTTTTTGTTAATTCCTATATTAGTTGTTTACAGGATTTTCCGAGTTCATCAATAATCACATCAACAGACGATATAGGCGTCTCTTTTAAACAGAGGTTTTGGCCTATGTACTACACTAGACAGATGGATTGGTTCAGGGTTTGTTACCAGTTTTTCTTCTCCTTGCAATGATGTTGTCCTTACTACACCCACGGGAGGAGTAGGAGTAGTGACATTCCACGTTCTTTATACGTCAGCATACGAACTGTGCTAAGTTAATAATGTCAAATGAGTTTTATAATCAGAAAATAAATGAAGTTAAAAGGCTTTTTAAAAACAATATTTTACTGAAATGCCTCGAGACGAATTAAACGAGTCCAAACTCGAGGATGTTGCGACGTTTCTTTAAGAGTTCCTATGGCTACCTTCCAGCTCCAGCATCAGATCAGCTTCATGTCATTATAATATTGTATTGACACGCTGTATACATATGCTTGCAAAATTTCAGTAAATTCGGTTCAAGATATCTGATACAAAATTGAGTTACAAGATTCCACCCGAACATACAAGCATACATTCATACATGGCAAGTTGATAAAAAGCTTGTAAAAACTGCTTCATAACCCGGTGCTATTTTGGTCTATACACACACACACACACACACATACAAACTACACATCGGAATATATTACACCATGTAAATTTATTATCGCATTGCCTTGGCAACTATAACTAGAGATCTTATAATATTTTTTCTTGTGACATTTTTTATGTAGGAACATCCGTTGTGAATACATACATGTAAGATAAAAATTTGTTTATAAGGACGCGATTTGCAGCACTGCCCTGTGACGTGTGTATTATAGTACGGTTTTACAGGCAGATCAGTTTCTAAACAGAGAAATGTATTACCATAGTTCCTTAATGTACACGGTGGATCGCATACATTGATAACAAACCAGGTTTATATGTATAGTCGCAGGTACATACTATTTAGTAACTAATCCTCACAAATTGGAGTCAATCTAGGTATATAATATCTCTACATCGAATGTACACGTGTAACGAATACGTCGCTATATAGTTCCCCTATGATTTAACAGAACGTTAATGCTATCCTGACGAATGGGAAGACCCTACCATTAGTTATAGTGCATTCGCTTAAATACGATCACCTTGATCGTGCTGCCCACAGAACAAAGGAATATACTTCTCCTGTTCTGTGGTGCCGCCACGCCGTTACAGGTGAGGCAAGCTGCCCTTGCAATAAACAAAGGGCCCGCCTGCGGCGTACACCCACAAGTAAGTATGATTTGTCAGTTTACGCCATTGTATTAATTAATATATTCGTATTTCACAAAAATCAGTTGCGTGCGGGTGCACTGACACTATCTAAACGAATGGACTATATAAGAATAGAAAAATGGTAACCATCCATTTAATGCGTTTCATTATCACACGCAAAAAACATTCGAACAGGAAAAGTTTGCAGATACCCCCTTACGGCTTTTAATAAATTGGTCATAGCTATATGCCGAATGGCCGATAGCGTCAGAAACTAAAATATGAATCGAGTGGATAGGTGTATTGATAACATCTTACATTCTAGAGATTACATTTTAATGTACCTAGATAGAATAGATAGATGTCATCAATCCGCCAAAAAAGAAGCATTTTTTTGTTTTTGAATATATTATTAATTACTAACTTTGGCACGCGACACCGCCCGTGTGTTATCGCGACATAAAGTAGCTTATATCTTTCTCCAAGCTCCAATCTATCTCAACCTATACCGAGATTCATTCAAATCAGTTGAGCGGTTTAGGCATGACGCTTAACAGACACACAGAGTTAATTATCTATACAAATAAATAAATTTTTTACTTAATGCATATGTATGTATACACGATACATATACCAAAAATGTAGTTAAAAAAATTTTTGTCTGTCTGTCTGTTTGTTCCGGGTAATCTCTGGAACGGCTGGACGGATTTTGACGGGACTTTCACTGGCAGGTAGCTGATGATCCGGGGAGTAACTTAGGCACCTTTTTTTAGACTAACTTTGTCGCGCGGTGTTACTCGCGGTACAACAATAACCGCGGGTAACACCGCAAGGTTCAGCTAGTAGTATATAATATTAAGTACGGATATGATAGTATGAGTGATTAAAACAAAAACGGAAAACCATCACCGGTTTTTCCATTCAATTTAATTTATTTAACAGCTTTCTGTGTGTTTTTCGATTTTAGAACAATATTAAACATATAATATAAATTAATTTGTGATTTTATATTTCTACCGTAGATACTTAATTATAATTTTTAAAATATATTATGTCAGCTATTTAACTGCAAGTAATACTTTATAAGGAAGCATACTAGTTTTATAACAAAAGCCATTAAACAAACTGACTGAAGACTTTATTGCGTACGAACGTTGGCACAAGTACACATACGAGTATTTTAATGGTTTCTTTACATGAACCAGCAATAAAGCCAAGAAAAATATTGTAGTTAAGTATCTGCTATTTAATGAAGATTTTCAAAATATTTAAACTAACAAGAGAGATAACTTTAAAATCAGTTCTCCGGCCCTCAGTGAAGTTAATACTTTTAAGTGAAGTCTTTGTAGCGATCTATTGGTTTCTGCGATCGGTAGAAGAATAAAAAAGACAAAAAGTCGTGTAATATAAAAGCGTCTTTATTAACACACATACACACATCTTATTCGATGTCAACTCTGTTGTTGACGTAGTCATAGAAAAAAAACGCAAGGCAACAATGTAAAGTAACAGTAAAAATGAAAAAAAATGAGTCCATCCTTTTTGCTGTTGGTTTTTATAATAACTAGCTGACCCGACGAACTTCGTACCGTAATTTTTTATTTCAAATAATAAAAAAATCCCTTTTATCTTTGATTTTCTTCTATACAAATCCTGTCCTATTAATACGAACATATATAGAAAAAAGATTTATCTTATTTGGTACAGGCGATCGGAAGCTATGCGCTTACACAAGTACATTTCGGGGATTCGTTTCTAGATGTACCTATATTTACAGATTTTCTTTTCTTTTATTGCATGTAATGATACTGGGACAAAATTGAAAATACATCCCACATCGATGCATTGATGTTTTCAAAACTTACAGAAAACTTACTGGATAAATACAGGCCAAGCTAATATGAAGCCAGTATTAACAAAGCAAAGTTCTTGGAACATCAAAACAACCGAAGCAACAAAGCCATTTTGATCGTCCCTTTTTGCCAAAATCGTACATGTGCTGTGTATTGAGGAAGCGCAAAAACTTGGGTCATGTCCCACAATCTGGGGCGCAATCAACAATAACGATTCCTTGTATCCCGGTGTCGCAGGTTCGGTTACTTCGATAACTGGGCCATACAACCGTAATATTCCGTTTAAGCTTGTGATTGAATGACTTTGGAATATTAGGCATTTATCCGATATGGCAAGGTTCTTCCTGGTATGAGAAAAATGTAATTCTATTCTGTATACTACAACATCCACAGAAAGGAGAACCTTTGTTCTGTGACAATATCTATAAATGTATACACAGAGAGATATAGTTCTAAGATGGTTTTGTCTTGAAATATCTTAATCTTACTCACCACATGATTTTGAAGGTTATAAAATTTTATTCTGTGTTTATGTTCAAGTTAACACTTCTCGTACAAAGAAATATAGGTAATTAAAAATAAAAAACTTTTGGCTTACGCTTGACTGACCTAACTTATTCACCAGTACGCCTAATCATATAAAATAAAAATATTTCTTTAAATAGGTAGGTACAAGATTTAAACAAATCTTAAAAGGTACAAAGGTACCGTACTTATGTCGTATGAAAATGCATGTTGGATGGAGCCATTTATTTTCTTAATTATCAGGTGGTCTAAGTCTGCAGGGGTTTTGGGAGACTTCCTTGATAGATATGGTATCCCGAGTCCTCTACAACAGACAGTCTATCTAGAATAGACTCAACTTTGACGGAACAATTTGTGATTTTAGTTGATTCGAGAGATGACGTACATTATAACACCTGGCTTTGGTGACCCGCAGGCAATTCCCCGCTAACAAGCTTTTGACGAATAGACGGTCCTATTTTGTTATCCTTTGCGTAAAGGAAAAAAGGGATGTTTGACATAAAAAAATCGACAATACCTCAGTAATTGACAGCAATAAAAAGTCAAGGTATAAAGCGTGCTAAGTTGCACGATCATGAATAAAAAATCTTCACAAAAAAAGGTTGACAGTAGGTATGGCTACATTCCTTACCTACTACAGAATGACAAAACTGACTAATCTGTAACAAGACTTATAAATTAGCTTATCGTCGCAGTATTAGAGTAATCTTATCAAGAAATGATATATTACTCAGGACTGTGTACACATTACAAAACCCATCCGGTTCTTAGTTCATTTGATAAAACATAGCTCAAGTAACGCATGCATTTAACTACCCACTGATAACGTGGTCCATAGTCCTTATTTAAGTACTAATACCATGTTTATATTTTAAAAGACAATTACGTATTGATTTTGAATTCAATTGATAACAAATCTATAAACTACTCACACAACAAAACACCACACATATAAATCCAAAGATGATTTAAATTAACTTCACAATTTCTGAAACACAAAAGATGACACTACAAATTCATTTATCACAAAAAATAACCACTAAACAACGTCATTATAACACAAATATTCACTTAGCAAGTTTTTTTACTTCGTAAATCGAGAATTGCGACAAAGTCGCGGAACAAAAAATCCACGCGCGCAAAACACCCGCTCCACGCGGCGATCGCTCGCAGACTGAATGAGTCTGAATGAAATGAATCGAAATTCAAAGTTATGATCGTGACGAATGACGAGTACAACTCGAGACTTGACAGGCACGGCTAGATACCGCGAAGATGAAGACAATCACTCATACAGCCAATCTTTTTTATTTTACTACTAGCTGAGTCCCGCGTTGTTACCCGCAGTTATTGTCGCACCGCGGGAAAAGTCGCGGGACAAAGCTAGTCTTAAAAAGCCTAAGCCTAAGTTACTCCTTATATCAACAGCTACCTATCCTATGTAATAGTGAAAGTCCCGTCAAAATCGGATCAGCCGTTCCAGAGAGGATTCCATTAGACTGAACAAACACAAAGATAAAAATTGTAAAAATGTAATTTTGGTATATGTACTGTGTATATACCAAAATAGCATTTAGGTATATATTATGGTATATATATACACATTACATACATAATACAAAAAGCGGTTATTTTAACATTACAAACAGACACTCCAATTTATTTATTAATATGTATATGTATGTATATATACATCTATACAAATAAATAAAATTGGAGTGTATGTTTGTAATATTAAAACAATAGATGGAGAGCTGATAACGAATTTTGAGAAGGTTCTTTAGGCAATAGGTTCTGAAATTGCGAAAAATTACAGTTTCGTGAATTGGCGAATCCAGTCCTGGCAGTCTTTTAGCGAGTAATAGCGGTATTTCGCTACTGCAGCACATCACATTTGCAAAAAAACTAAAAAAAAAATATGTATGTATACAAGGTACATGTACCAAAATAACATTTTTACAATTTTTGTCTTTCTGTCTGTCTGTCAGTCTGTCTGTTTGTTCCGAGTAATCTCTGTAACTGCTGGACCGATTTTGACGGGGCTTTTACTGGCAGGTAGCTGATGATCTAAGGAGGAGCTAAGGCTACTTATTTTAGACTAGCTTTGTTCCGCAGCACGGGTACCACCGTGGGATTCAGCTAGTAAAAAATATTCCTAACTTATATCTAATCCTTTTTTTGACAGTACATAATATGATTTTCAATCGCGTAAGACCAGTCACGTAGTCTATAAATGAACTGAAGTCATACGTTTTCTTGTCACACTCTAAATCGTGACCGAAGACGGAAAGTAGATATTTTAAGGCTCAATACGAAAAGTATCTTTTTGTTTACGTTTGGAAACCCCCACAGGCCGTCACTCTACCGAGGTTTGCGGCGGGGCGGTGTGTCGGGATCGAAACGACTAAAACCACACGGTGTGCCACTCTGCGCCTGAGAAGGGAGGGATCCGGGCACTACTGTTATTAACACATCCGGACCCTCCCAGGATACGAAAAGTAACTGTATGAACCTTTTTTGCCTTTAAGATGTTATGACTGTCTTATGTTCTATCATGAAAGGTAGTCACACCGAAAATAGATCGAGGGTTGATCGGAACATTTGGAATCGACCGAAATTTGATTATGAGAAATGGCCTCCTGATTGCTATACGGCAATCTGCTACATATACATGTAGCATGGTTGGGGCAATTTTTCAATCAATTCGTGTTGGTAAGTGTGGAATAGAGTGCACGCGTATTACTCTTAATAATGTACAAGAAAGCACGAAGTTTGGACTTGATAGACATGCATAAAGACTGGCCTCCAATATTTCTAACGAGATAACAAAATGAAACTATTGACTTGTATTGTTTAATGTTTGCAATATAATTTTTAACCGACTTCAAAAAAAGGAGATTTCTCAATTCGACCGTAAATATATATTTTTTTTTACTTTTATTTTTATGTGTGTTCGCGGATAACTTCGTCGTTTATGAACCGATTTTGATGATTCAACGGCGGTACCATGATTAGGACATTAATATCTGATGATGGCATCCAAGAGAAATCGAGTCGAACTTTGAAGTCGGTTTTATTTTTGTTAAAATTGTACTTGTTTTAGTGAATTTGCTCTTGCTAATCTAATGTAGGTAGTAATAAAATGTAATGGTAAGTGGAAAGTTCGCTCTACCCCATAAAGACGGTGTATGTAAACACATTCCAAAATTGCCCTGATCGTTTTCGATATAGGCCCTGCGACAGGTGTGTGTAATAATCGGCTTCAACTGATTTCAACAAAAGCAATAACAAATATAAATTAATAAATACTTATGCGACTGAAATGTTTAGTAGTGTCTCATGTACTTACCAGTTTGAAACCTAAATATTTATAGTTTTTAATGTTAGTTACACAAATAGGCAATATCACAAGACCACCAACTTTATCTACATTTGTACTAATATATCAAACTGAAGAGTTTGTTTGTTTGTTTGAACGCGCTAGGAACCGCTTATCCGATTTGAAAAATTCTTTCAGTATTAGATAGTACAATTATATAGGAAGGCTATAGATTATGTATCATCACGTTAAGACCAATAGGAGCGGAGAATGTTTCAAGAACAGGGGAAAATTATCACGCTACGGGCAATAGGAGACGCAAACGAGGTCTGCTAGTTTAATATAACCAATGACACAATAATTTCGTCAGTGATATAACTTTGTAACTTTCCATCGAATAGATAGACAACACACAAAAGAAAATATTTTTTTAAAAAGGGTGAAGGATGTATACAGACGAGAGCGTGACATATTTTCAAGAGAATGTAGTAACAAAAATTTAAGTGGGTGAGCAGAGGTGGTTTGAGCAAGTGGAAATCGTTGAACGTGTACGAGACGAATGGCAAAAAAGTACACAGGATACTGAGTAAGTTAATAGGATGATCATTAGGGTTTCCATTACTATTCAGAATAAACTTTGGGGGAGAGCCACGTTTCGGCATGAATGCGCCGGCTCGACCGGAGTGATACCACGGCCTCACAGAAAACCAGTGTTTCATCGAGTGAGTGAGGATACCGGAGGCCCATAACCCAAACCCCCTTCCCCTATCTCCCCTCCCCATCATGCCTCGGTGGCGCAGTGGTAGCGTACGCGATTGCTGTTCTTGAGGTCCCGGGTTCGATTCCCGGGTCGAACCAAATGTTTGTATGATCTGCAAATATTTGTTTCGGAGTTTGGGTGTTTTCTATGTATAATATGTATGTATTTACAAAAAAAAACAGTATATAAGTATTCGTATCAGTTGTCTTAGTACCCATAATACAAGCTCTGCTTAGTTTGGGTCTAGATGGCGTTGTGTGTTAGATGTCCGTAATATTTATTATTATTATTATCCCCCAAAGGCCGGTAACGCACTTATGACGCCTCTGGTGTTGCAGGTGTCCATGGGCGGCGGTAATCGCATACGTCTGATCGTTTGCCGGCTTATTCCAAAAAAAAAAAAACTTGTGAACAAAAATTGATGATTGGAGAATCAATTTTTCCATTTTGTTTTTAGATAACCTTTTGTACCTCGTCTTTTTTCTTAAGTAAATAAAAAGAGTAAAGGAATACTTTTAAACATAATCACCACCTATGCAAGTTTTCATTCTACAATAGTAATGTTAATTCCATTTCTGCTGTTTGCAAACAAACCCCATTTGTATGCTAACTTAATTAATATGAATTCAGTTTAGTTTTAAATAACATGAGTTCAACAAACAAATTTATATTGCTTACCCTTATTAGTACGTAATGTACTACATACATAACTATACAGTTCACTGTTGAGCAAAATTGAATAATCCAAAGTTCCAACAATATTTTAAACTTATCTCTAGATTCTATTTCTGTGGGTTTTCTGCGTATTATCTAATAATACGTCTGAAAGATATCTGATGGCACTCCGACTAATAGCCCCAGAGCTGCCAAATCATTTTCTAAAGGCATTGGAATTACTTTGGAAAAATGACACGATTCTTGGATGTGAATGAAGTGCCGCCTACGTTTTCAATACCTAAATTTAATTTATTTTTATTAGATTGCAGGTTTTGTAGTTTACCTTTTACTAGATATTATTTATGTTTTTACAGACATTGACTGCTTGTGGCGCAGTGGTGGCGTATGCGACTGATGTGCTTGAGGTCTCGATCGAGGGTTCGATTCGGGATCGTATATTTATGTATTTATATCAGTTGTCTAGTACCCATAACACAAGCTCTGCTTAACTTGGGATTAGATGGACACTGTGAAAAAAACTACTGTAAAAAAATATTATTGCTTATATTATTATCATTATTAATTAATTGTTTATAATTATATTATTTTTTATTAAAACATTTTTTGGTGGTTTGTTTTAATTATTTTTTGACTAGGTCACAGGTGCCTATAAAACTGTACAATTCTAAGAAACCTACTCATAGAAAAACACTACTTATGTCAATAGTAATTGTATTTTAGCTTTTCTTTTTCCATTATAGCATATTTTCTTAGGACGGTGCGGTACTTTTAACCATCGCCGGTAAATAGAGAGTATTCAAATCAAGTCGTATATATTTTTTTTCACTATACCTAGATTCAACACAAATTTAGAATGAATATGGATACAAAAATATATATACCTCTTTACACAAGAGCTGTTTTATAAACTTTTATAGCGTAAATATAAACAGAATATGTCTGCCTTGATAAGCTCGCAAATTGTTGAAGTTTCAGAATATATTATTGCGAGGCAGGTAGAGAAAAAGGTACATGTTTAACTAGGTACTCATACTAAACTAGGTCTAAGTAGGGTATATGATATATTGTCTGGAAAGTATCACATAAGAGTTTTTATTAGATATTAAAAAACTTTTTGGATTCTTCTCGCTTACTAATTATAGCCTGTTCATTGTCATAGTGTCATTTTGATCGTATATAATCAAGGCTCCTGCGCCGTCTGTCCACTAATAATTATATTTTTTATACTTACTTGTGGGCGTGTGCTGCACGCGGCTCCTTTGATGCGTGTCGGCGTTCCTTAGATAAAGAACCGCACGGGCCGGGGTGACACGATCAAGATTATACTATGAAAATGAACACGCTGTACCACTAATGCTGAAATCCATCTTATGTTAAGTTTTAAAGGTAAAGTTTTTGTTTTTTGTAAGTTTTGCATCGGGTATACGAATAGAACTGATTACTTAATTTTCACATTTCTTAAGAATCACAAATTTTAGTATACTTTATATATTTTATTATAGATTTTCTTTGACACTAAATTGAAATTGGAAATTGGAAAATATTACATATTTTCTTACAAGTATTTATTGGAAATTTGGCTATTTAATTTTAATAACCTTGTCGTACACATTGCTATATCTTTGGGTTTCTTGGCCTCTTAAATTAATTTTGTAGGTTACCTGATGATCAGCCGTAAATACTTCTGATGGTAGACTGTAATTTTTTCACCCGACTTCGGCGAAGACTAAAGGATTGGTAATAATTTTGGCAGTCTATCTATATTTTACCGTAGTGCCTAAACTACTAAACCATTTTTTTATAAATGACGCGTCAATAGATTTGCAGTAATAGCCTGAGTGACATCTAACATACAAAACCATTTTTTTTGTGTTGTTGTGTTGTGTACATGATAGTTAAAAAACAAATGAATGCTCCATTTAAACTTCGTTAAATATCCTGTTTTCATCAAATAATTAACAAAACAATTGACAACACTCAAAGATTGATTGAGATTGATAAATAAATTTCCTTTCAATCGCAATTAAATCAAACATTTTGATCAGAAGATTTGATTTTAGAGAGGAACTTACAAATTAATTTAGTATTGAGAATAGAAATGAAGCGGTACATTTTAAAATGCTATGGTGTAAATATATTTCTTATACAAACTTATGTACTCAATTATATCCAGGAAATTACAAAATTTCAAGTAATGAATAAAAACTTTTGGATTGTTTTTATATTTTAAACTTAATAAACAAATCTTATTATTTTAATTCATACTATATTTATTAAATAATATAGAAACCTATGTATATAACCATAATTAAAAAAACAATAATAATATTTACATACAAGCGTCAAAATTCACATCTTCGCCTACTGGTAGCTTTCCCAAAATACTGGCAGCATTACATTTGCATTTATGAAGCAAATAAATTGGTTCGAATTTAGTTGATACTAGCTGAACCTCGCGGTGTTACCCGCGGCTATTGTTGTACAGCGATTAACACCGCGGGACAAACTTAGTAAAAAAAAGTAGCCTCCCCGGATCATCAGCTACCTGCCAGTGAGAGTCCCGTCGAAATCCGTCCAGCCGTTCCAGAGATTACCCGGAACAAACAAACAGACAGACAGACAAAAATTTTTTAACTAAATTTTTGGTATATGTACCGTGTACATACATGCATTTGGTAAAAAGCGGTTGTTTAAATATTACAAACAGAAACTCCAATTTTATTTATTTGTATAGATGTTTTGACTTTACAAAAACATTGATTATTTAACTAACCATCTGTTGTCTATGTATGTGTATTGTATAATATCTCGTTGTTGCTGGTAATGAATACTACCATGGCTAGGTGTGACGAATGGGTTTAATAGGAACATTCCACTACGATATTTTTGATTTCACGGATGGCGCTCTGGTCGTTGTAGATGTCACATCGCCCAACGTTTTAGATCAGTCTCGCAGATAACGACGCTGTAACCATTTGCACTACTGTGAGAATTTATATGGGATAGAAGAAACAAGCAAACGGGATGCCCGACAGAAACAGCCAATGAGATCTTCTTCGTAAGTTAACTAATAATATAATATTTCGGACATATGTCACGCAATGCCATCTAGTCTCAAACCAAGAGAGCTTGTACTTTGGGTATTAGACAATAGATTTAAGTTCGTGCTGAAATCAGTGTGGCTCTACTTACTTGGACATTTATCTCTTAACCCTCTCACTTTTAAAAGACACATAGGCTAAGGCTTAATAAACACTGGGTAGAGAGTTAGAGTTCTTGTAACACGCGTTACAAGAAGGTACACAATTTTCATGTTTAACACTCTCGGATACTGGACAGTATTTGAGAAATTCCTAATTAGCAACTGTAACACCACACCAACAGATGTTAACCAGACTCTTAATAAATACAAAACCACATACATTACACAAACACCACAGCTCTATACGACGCTCCTGGGAAAACATGATTTTATCCCATTTTATCCTCATTACCCGCATAACACTTAATGGCATGGAAGCACACTTTCATTCTTTTATCAACTCGTTTACTCTATAGTTGTATGGTCCATAATAGCGTAACTTTAGCCATTGTTGCCTATTAAGTAATATTAAATGTTGGGACTGCCTTGACCTAATTAGACCGAGGAACATATTCTTCGGAACAGCACACACTACTCGTATTAGGAATGCGTGTACTCTCTTCCCATGTTGATTTTATGTAAATCTAAAGCTCTTATTTAAGAAATCTATTGAAAAAGCAACATCAAATAAGAGAAAATGAATTAAGTATTGTTGTAGTACAACCTTAGAGTGCCATACTTTGACACCAATGAGCATAACATACCTACCACTTAAAGAAACTAAGAGCGATGTTTTCGTTACACAGTATTGAAATCTGTGATACTTATTATATCTAGCTTGGGGTTTTCAACTATCAAGAAGAATCGTAAAAGTTGTGCTCATCGACTCGCAAATTCAATTTATGGCTTAAAAGGAGCTGAAAAATGAACCTTAAAACATCGTTTTTAATCATCGATGCAACGCTACTATCCATATGAACTATATTTAATGAGATCTTTCTGTTATTGTAAATGCAATAATTAACTGTTATTTCAACTTTCCAAGAGGTTATCTACTAATGATACTACAGAGATAAAGCTGTATATTATTACCATAAACTAATTATAGAAACTCATTCACTGTACATCAATAACATAATTTGAGATAATTAACACTGTAGTGAATTTATGTGGAGCTCGCCGGTGCTTTTCAAGTTGCAATGACATATCATATATTTTTTATGTAATCGGCGGGCAAACGAGCAGACGTATCGCCTGATGGTAAGCGGTTACCTCCACCCATAGACACATACAAACACCAGAGACGTCACAAGTACGTTGCCGGCCTTTGGGGGATAGGGAGGGGAGATAGGGGGAGGGGCTTTGGGTTATGGGCCTTGCGGTATCCTCACTCACTCGGTGAAACGAAGTGCAAGCACTATTTCACGCCGGTTTTCTGTGAGGCCGTGGTATCACTCCGGTCGAGCCGGCCTATTCATGCCGAAGCGTAGCTCTCCCACGGAAAAATATTTGCTATGCAAATGTGTAGCTAACACATTTGGCTAAGAGCTGCAATGTAAATAATCTCGGTCCACTATAAAAATAAAACATGAACCAATATATATTGAAATGGATCAACAGCAATGGGTCTAACTGTACTTACTTTTGCATATTGCCTTAAAGCTTACGTAGTTAGTACTAAAGTAAAGTGATAATCTTCATCATCTTTATCACCAGCCAACTGCAGTCCATTGGTGGACATAGGCTTCTCCAATTCTGATCTATTACAATAAAAAGAGCTCATAAATACTGCTTTAAATCTAGATACGCTTATTAGGAGTCCGAGTAAGATCTCATAATTAAAATATACATTTATATTTTTCTACAGCAATTATCATAAGTAATTTTTTCGTTGTAAATAATTTCTCATAGACAATCTTTAAATGGATAGAATATAACATATAATCTAACTTCAAAGGCTTTCGATAGTCTTTCCACCCACGTATGATTGATGATAGCCCTAACACCTTTCAGGAAACTGGACAAACATCAAGATTTCTTTTCGTGTATACTAATATATTTTTTTATGTAATAGACGGGCAAACTAGCAGCCGTTTTATTTGATAGTAACCGATTACCGCCGCCCATGGACACCTGCAACACCAGAGGCGTCACAAATGCGTGGTTGGTAGAGTTAGAGCGTGTAGATTCTGAAGAATGGCTCTACATGAGTTCTAATTTTTTCACAGAGTAAGCCATATGCAGTCGTCTTGGCAAAATTTTACCTAAAAATGTTTTTGGTAGAATTTATTAGTATCAATGAATCGATTAACTGTTTTTATCTACTTCCAGTTTAATATGATTTTCAAGATGAAATCCTAATAATCGTAGAAAAATAAATTAATAGGATTCGTGAAATTAAAATCACTCTCAATGAATTGACTATTCTTGAGAGGCGTAGATGGGTAAGTACCTACAACAAATTTGTATTTAGTATTCCCTACGAGTATAACGTAAGAAACTATGGACAGTGAACCCAGTCTACCCGATATAATTGCTCTGAAACCTTTTATGGCGCCCTCGGGGTAGAAAAGGGAATATACGAGAAATCTATTCAGTAAGACTCTTGACTTCAATGTTGAAATATTTTGCTAAGAATTATGAATACTCGTTTTTTTTATGTTTAGTTTTATTTATTACTAGCTGAACCCCGCAGTGTTACCCGCGGTTAATGTTGTACCGCGAGTAACGCCGTGGGACAAAGTTAGTCTAAAAAAAGTAGCCTAAGTTACTCCCCGGATCATCAGCTACCTGCCAGTGAAAGTCCCGTCAAAATCCGTCCAGCCGTTCCAGAGATTACCCGGAACAAACAGACAGACAGACGGACTGATAGACAGACAGACAGACAAAAATATATTTAAATACGTTTTTGGTATATGTACTGTGTATACATACATATGCATTAATTAAAAAGCGGTTATTTTAATATTAAAAACATACACTCCAATTTTATTTATTTGTATAGATGTTATGAATACTGATTAGGTTTTATAGATTCTTATTTAATCTTCTACTGTGACTTGCTAATAAAACTGTAGGAATGGGTATATGAAATCAGTATTATTTTTAAAACTAAAAAAACTTTGATCAAGACTAAAACCCATAAGGTATAATGTACCTTCTTTCAAATTGAGAAATATATACTTTCGTGCCACAAAGGTAAGATACCTTAGGCGCTGCGCAAACGTTTGCGTAGCGCCTGGCCACTGGTAACCTTCTAGTTGCTGTGTCCGGTGGCGGCAATTGGACACTGTCACCGGTCGTTACTTCTGGTCACAATTCGTCGCTTGTTTTCCCTCAATTGTGTTCCGTAAATTTGTTAATGTTGCTTGTGTCTTCAATGACGACTTTTAGTTTCTAGTTACCGACACCGAACACTTTTTGATCGTCATGAGTATGTCTTAATTGGAAGCAACTGGACACAAAAAATGTTTACGTATGCGCAGGGAGTGGATGATTTCATACTGGTTTTATTGAAATCAAATATTCATCGGTAGCTTGTATCTGCCACAGGACACAAAAGTGTCCATGTTTGTGCCCTGCCTTAATCAGAATAAACTAAATTTATTCTTCCCTTGTCAATTACGGCTCCCACACATAATGCAATAACTGCAATACATTAACTACAACACATTAACTGCAATGCGATGCGATGCGGCGTGAATTTCTTGCGGTGCATTTATTAGAGCTCGGTTGCGAATTCGCTGTTGTGTGTGGGAGTCCTTAGTTAGTCGTTAGTTAAAATTATTGAAATCTAATTTCGAACAGTCAACTCGAAACATTAAACCCATTCGTAAATACAGAGCTACTTAATAACCAAGTACTATGTCTTAAGTACATAAATCCTAATTCTTTCCACTGATGAACAAATAATGATTGGCAAGCAAGGTCGTTGAGTACAGAGCCCTCTTTGATTACCATGCGTCTGTTTTACATTAAACACTGATTAAATAACATGTAGCTGTACTGCTTTACTCAATCTGACCTTCTGGAACTTTATAAGATTACGTTTTGATGTACAAACTATTAAAAGGGCTCTATTAAACATATTTTTGTTGATGAGTAAATATACTGTAATGTAGCAGATGGACTGGCCAGATGTCTATGCTTACTCTAAATTTTTGATTTGAAATTTATACAATAGTGGTTGTAAAATTTATATTTGAAATTGGTTTCACCGTTTCAATTCAAATTCAACGTACCTACTGTTTAGTTTGACATTTTTAGTAGAAACTAAAAATATCACTAAATTTCACTTCTTTAAATTTTCGATTAAAATTTCTGACCTTACCTGTCATAACCTAGTAAGTTGGGTGAACATATTCTCGTTTCCTCTAGAAAAATGACTACAATCTTATACGTAAAAGTTTATGTAGAGGTATTTTATTTATTTGAGACTGCCTCGTTGGTCTCGCGGTTGGCGTGTGCGACTGCTGATCATGAGGTCTCGGGTTCGATTCCCGGGTCGGACCAAATGTTTGTATAATCTACAAATATTTGTTTCGGAGTTTGAGTGTGTTCTATCTATAATATGTATGTATTTACAAAAAAAAGTAAATATGTATTTGTATCAGTTGTCTAGTACCCCATAACACAAGCTCTGCTTATCTTGGGACTAGATGGCGTTGTGTGTTTAGATGTCCGAAATATTTATTTATTTATTTATTTATTTCAAAGATTTGATACCCTAATAACACATTTTTTGGGTTTAGGATTAGGCATTCAGTTGAGATGAAAGTCTTTTAAAACATTTCAAGGTGCGGATTCTGCTATTGGAACAACAACTCTTGTTAATTTATTTGCATATATACGATGTAGTAGTGTTTATCTACCCCGATCCTGATGCTCTCGGCTAATGAACTTAAGCGCCGTAGCGCGTGATCTGTTTATTCACACGAAGCAAGCGCTTCATGTGCTTAATTGACATCGATGTTGGAAACAATATTTAATTATATGATACTGTGTAAATTAGTAATTTTATCGTTAAAATCTGATGAAAAATTTTACTACGTTTCAAAACGCATTTATTACTAATCAAGCTAAACATACAACACTCATGCACCAATACACATACACACCAACACAAACACACACCACTGACACAAATAGCACGTTTCTATATAAACACATACACCAACTATATGTTAAAATTGTAAATTTCATTAATGTAAATATTTTATAGTATCAAAGCTATAATTCTGTAATACATAGGTAGTTGGCGTTGATAGTCAAAATACAGACTCCGCCTAGTTCGACCACAGAAGCTAAATCATTTAAATTTAAGAAGTAATGATAAAGCTATTGAAAGGTGTAACCTTAAGATTTTATGAAATAAATAAATAATTATAAGACACATTTATACATGGACTCTTACGATATAACATAAACGCATGAATAACCGTGAATTTTATTTAAAAACTAGTCTAATTAATAAAATCACATAAAACCAATTTCACAGAAGTGGTCTTAGTATCTGCAATATCGATATCACGAATGCGAGAAGTCACGGTATATCTGCAACGTAAGAAGATCAAGATTAGTCACGATTGTAAATGAACACCTAATACTACAAGTATACAAGATACTTGTTATTGGAATTCACCGGACTTGCACTTTTGGAGTTGCCATTTTGCAGACTCCTTAGTATTCCAGACTGCATATCTGTAAAACTGAAGATATTTTTAATTAAGTCTGGTATAAATAAAGTTAGATTATATGATAAGTCTGAATGACCTATCGACTCTATAAAAATATTAACTCCATTATTTTACCTACTCAAAAGACAGATATTGTAGATTTGTGTCACGTAGGTGTATCGTACACGTAAGTTAATGCGGCCTATAATAAAGCATAGACATTTCATATAGGCTCAACATACGTATTTCTATAACATAAGTTTTTTTAGTGTACACTTTTTCGGTAGACCAAACACAAATTTATTTTTGTGATACAAAACTATAATTCATTCGTCAGTAAGTTGTCAAGCTGGTGTGATTTTCATATTTTAATCTTAACATAAAGACTAAGGAGCTTAAATATTCATCGTCATTGTCACTACATAATGCACACAAATAAGTACAAAATTTACTTGCGTCTAATCTTCTAAGATAGGTATCATACAGATACACGCGAGCGGAGACGTGGCATAAAGCTAGTCAGTTATAAAACTAATTTTAATGTCAATTTTGTGTTATTAATTGTTCCCTAAAGATTAATTACCGAGAGTATCACGTAATATATGTAAGGAAGAATGCATTTTGTAGAGCCAATAGATTTTTATTAACAGTACGCGCTCCGCCGTTTTTAACAAAATAATGGGGTCAGGTAAAATCGTGGCGATGAACCGATAATGCAATTTATGCTAGAATCGCTTTTGCGTAAATACTTACCTTTGTTATTATAACGTGAAATAATTAATATAAGGCATATTTGCTCCCAATTTCAGTCATTTACTTTAGTACTTTTAATGTTAATGTTATTATTAATTCTAAAGTTTATTTCTTTGACGAAATTTAATGAAAACATTATGTCGGATTTCTGATTGACTACAAAATTTAGTGTACTATACAAAAACATCAAAACAAAGTAGGTAGATTTTTACAAAATATATTTCAACGTCAACTTGAAGGCTTTATCTTACGTAAAGGTTAAGAAATACAAAATTATTTTTATTAGATGATATAGTAACTGAAGCTCTAAAACTTACTT
Source organism: Spilosoma lubricipeda (assembly GCA_905220595.1). NCBI lineage: Eukaryota > Metazoa > Arthropoda > Insecta > Lepidoptera > Erebidae > Spilosoma > Spilosoma lubricipeda. Next base: position 6,014,488 of record HG992285.1, on the reverse strand, counting down.
GAATTTTTATTTGACTATTTAATAAACTTAAACTGACCGGTTTCGCCCTTTGGCATTATTGAAGTTAAAAATAGTGTAATCAAAGTATGCTAATCCTATCCTATCCTACATCCTACTAATATTATAAATGCGAAAGTAATTCTAATGCTTATATAATTCTTTTTGCAAATACATGCATATTATCAATACATAGAAAACACCCAAACTACTAAACAAATTTAACTGTCATTTGACTAAACTATATATATTTATATCATTGCCTAGTACCCATAACACAAGCTTTGTTTATCTTGGGACTAGATGGCGTTGTGTGTAAGATGTCCGAAATATTTTCTTATTATTATTTATTTATTATTAAATATTTACACTCATACAACCATTATGTCCGACTTGGGACTCGAACCCGAGACCACAGCACAGGGTCGTATGCGCTACCACTGCGCCTCCGAGGCAATTAATATTGATTAATGCATGTCAAATTGATATACCGTGAGAGAGCCACACTTCGGCATGAATGGGCCGGCTCGACCGGAGTGATACCACGGCATCACAGAAAACCGGTGTGAAACAGCGCTTGCGTGTTTCACCGAGTGAATGAGGATAACGGAGGCCCGTACCCTTTTTTTTTTAACATGTGGAGACCCCCTCGGGCCGTCCCCCCGCCGGGGTTTGCGGCGGGGCGGTGTGTCGGAATCGAACCGACTAAAACCACACGGTGTGCCAACTCTGCGCCTGAGAAGATAGAGATCCGGGAACTGCTGTTGTTACGACCTCCGGACCCCTAGGCCCGTACCCAACCCAACCCCTCCCCACATCCCTTTACCCCCAAAGGTCGGTAACGCAATTGGGACGCCTCTGGTGTCCATGGACGGCGGTAATCAGTAATCACTTACCATCAGGTGATACGTCTGCTCGTTTGCCCCCTATACCATAAAAACAAAAAATACTGACGAATTACGTTACTCATCTCCTGATAACATCAACAAAATTGTGTCTTTTGGTTTAACTTGTTGAATATACTCACAAGTAAGTAAGTGAATTCTTAATCGGATTGTCACCCGCTTTGAAAGGAGTATCTTGTTTGACTTGAGTTTTTAATACTAAGTACGTTTTCAGTACTTTCATGTTTCGTTTAAAAAACTCCTGCCCACAGCTTTGCCAGGATGAAAGTTATTTATATCTCTCGGGAATCATATTTTTTGCGGACTTGAGGTACCTTTTGCCCTTTACTGTAGCCCACGTGTGTGATATAAAAGCGTTACATATTAAATTTCACTTTCACGTTAAAAACATGAGTAGGAGTTGGTAAGGGTTATTAGGTACGCTTGTTAACTTTATTAAAAGGAACTCACATTTTCATATTTGACTGTCTCGTTGGCGCACTGATAGCGTATGCGACTGATGTGTTTGAGGTCTCAGGTTCGATTCCCGGGTCGGACCAAATGTTCGTATGATCTACAAATATTTGTTTCGGAGTTTGGGTGTTTTCTATGTATAATATGTATGTACTAACAAAAAAGTATATACAGATGTATCTAAGTTGTCTGGTACTCAGAGTACAAGCTCTGCTTAGTTTGTGACTAGACGGCGTTGTGTGTCATATATCCGAAATATTGTTGTTATTATATTTTTACTAACTGAACCCCGCGGTGTTACCCGCGGTTATAACTGTACCGTGGGTAACGCCGCGGGACAAAGATTGTCTAAAAAAAGTAGCTTAAGTTACTCCCTGGATCATCAGCTACCTGCCAGTCCCATCAAAATCGGTCCAGCCGTTCCAGAGGTTACCCGGAACAAACAGACAGATAGACAGACAGACAGACAAAAAGTTTTTCAACTACATTTTTGGTATATGTACCGTGTATCCATACATATGCATTAAGTAAAAAACGGTTATTTTAATATTACAAACAGACACACCAATTTAATTTATTTGTATAGATACGGAGTAATACCATTTACAAAAGATTCCCAGTACTGGACTATTATTAAAGTCATTTATTAATAAAAGTACTGATTCAAATGAGCTCGCACAACTAATCCAATATGCAACAGGTAAAGTTTATTAACCGCGACGCGTTAACTACCTAGGTGTCAGATGCTTTCCCTTGACAGTTTTAAAGAGTCCATTCACCTAGATTAGCCAAGTTAAAGCTATGATAGTGAGCTATTTAAATTTTTTATTACCTTTATGTACCACAGAATAGGGGCTAATTTCTACATAATTAATTTCTCAGAGCAGAGCCCTTGTTTGTGAAACTGTTATTTGTAAACGGATCGCGTTTAATCTCAAGAGATGTTAATTGGTGATATATACTGTCATCGATCTCTCATTGGTATTATTTGGCATGGAGTTGAACTTCGTATCAATATCAGTGCGTAAATAACATTTCCATATATTGTAGAAAGGAATTCTACTGTCCATTGATATTAAAGTTATTCTATCAATACTAATATATTTGTGAAATAATGTGTATCCCGTTTGTTGACAATATCTATTTTTAAATTAGGCGACGAAAAATGAATTCTGAAAGATTTTATGAATTTATAACACACAAATATAGATTTATAAAAAATAATTAATGAAATTAAAACATAAATTAGAATTTATAAAATAGATGATGATGATTTTGGTCTTAGTTTTAATGTACTTCTTTTCTCAATTGGTCTCATAATGAAATTACAACTGGTGATAGTTGCCTGAAACCTGTGACCATGCAGTGGGTTACTAGAACTGACTGAATTAAATATAAAAATACAAACGCTGATAAGTATATTAATAGCACCAGTAAATAATGATCTTAACACGGAACATTAAATATTCAATTTTTTGAAATACAAAAGTACAAGTATACAAATCTCTGCTGAAATAATTAACTAAATAACATTGAGAGTGTACTAATTTTTAAACTTTCGCGTTCCATGATAATTAACAATTATTTTTATGGGAATTAACGCAATCACTTATTAAAAGGTATTACATACCTCTGATTTGCCTGACGTTTCGACCAGGTTGCACTGGCCGTGGTCACAGGCTGACTGGCTCAGCGGCGTATGGGTCCCTGTCACACTGAGTATACCGTAAGCCTACTCATACGGATAGCTACCTACACGCCACGTCTCATCATCACCCCCGGCACTTGCAATCTGTTGTGACTTCACTCAAGAACAGAGCTTACGACCTTTGTGACCCTGAACATTTACAATGGGAGCTAGAATATGTTCAGGAGTTACTCAAAGGAAACGGATATGAAGTGAATGGAGGACGGGAGCAACCAAAAATAAGATGCAAGTATCCAGAAGTGAACAAGCAACCAGCCTATATGCCTGGGATCAAGAGAGTTACGGATAAGATCGGGTCCGTGTTAAAGAAATAGTCAATTCCGACAGTATACACACCAGGCATAATAGTTAACAACATCATCGGCACACCGAAGGATACATTGCCACTACAAACTCCGGGTGTTTATAAAATAGACTGCAGCTGCGGAAGCTCGTATATAGGCCAAACGAAGCGGACTATTGCTGAAAGGGTCAAAGAACATATCGCTGCTGTGAAGAACCGACAGACGAGCATTGCAGAAAATGCACTCGATACAAGCGTCCTCTCCACCAAACGTCACATTTACTCAAGAGTTTTACGTGAAGCGATTGAGATTAAAAAACATAAAATTTTCAATCGAGAAGATGGTTTTAAATTGTCTACAGCGTAGAATCCAGTATTAAAAAACATACCACCTCGCTTTTCTGCGCAGTCGAATAAACACCAGAATAGGAGCACATCGGTTTGCTTACAGAATAGGGACACTGTGTGGTATGTGATGGTACATGGCGAAACAAATTTATTAAAAATATCGAAAAAGTGCGGGTGGACGAACAACCTTCTACTTCACGGATTCGACGACGAGGGCGTGCGCCGCTGAGCCAGTCAGCCTGTGACTCTACTGTAGTGTATTATCTATGCCTGTGACCACGGCCAGTGCAACCTGGTCGAAACGTCAGGCAAATCAGAGGTATGTAATACCTTTTAATAAGTGATCGCGTTAATTCCCGTAAAAATAATTGTTAAAACATTGAGAGTGGTAAAGTTTCAGTTTAATTCTGTTTAAAAATATCAAGAGCTTAATCGCGGTTTTCTGATAGTACAATATAATATAATAGTACAGTAATATTAAACTGGTTTCGAAGTATATAAAAGAGACACCCCAATGTTAAAAATATCGATCAATGTACAATGAGTAATTGAGTAAGTACTGTTTGTTTCATAATAGCAAAGTATATTGAAAACTAAACTATTTATTTTCTCTAAGGGCTTAACGTGTCGATACGCAAGTCATCTAAATCCATACACCTTTTGCTACACTAACTTAAATTGCGAAAGTCTGGAGAGATTCTTAGATACTAGCAGCATTGGAAACTATGTGGAAGTCTGCGGTCGGCGTTTAGTTTCCAATGCAGCTAGTCTTAGGAAAGTCATCTACGGTTACTATTAGCGGTGTTACATTACATGAAAATGATAGCTAACCATGTAGTTAAAGCGAATTGATGTAGTTAATTCTAGTTTTAAGTCCGGCTTTGGTTTAATGCAGTCTTTTAAAGCTATAAAGAATATTTTGCTCTTATTAGTGTCAGAACAAAACTGGTTTTTCGAAGGTTTTTTAGTCGAAACCGAAACTGAACTTTGGACCTTGGTCTCCTCAACCTTGAAACAAACGCGAGCCTGTTACAATTTGTATTTCAAAAGTTGCCTTGGAATATAGTAAATCACAAGTTTTGTATCTTTTATGAAAATAAAAAAGCGTAAGCATACATTTTCTTGTAGTAAATAATTACATGTTTTCGCCGAAGCCGAAACTTTCGGTCAGTCACTAGTTCTTATCAATATCTTTTGTAACAGCAACAAACTATACCCCGATAGTACAAAGAAAATATACAAGTACATAATTAAGCTGTGGCTATTTTAACGTCACGTCACACATACATCAGTCTTTAACAGTTCACTGCTAGACATAGGCCTGTTCCTAGAAAGGAAGCGTACAATACTGTGCTGGCAGGTTTGAGTTAGAAGCAACGTAAAATCTATATTCTATACTAATATATAAAGCTGAAGAGTTTGTTTGTTTGTTTGTTTGTTTGTTTGTTTGTTTGAACACGCTAATCTCAGGAACCACCGGTCCGATTTGAATAATTCTTTCGGTGTTGGATAGTCCATTTATCGAGGAAGGCTATAGGGTATATATCATCACGCTACTACTTATAGGAGCGGAGCAACAATGAAGAATGTTTCAAAAACGGGGCAAATTTTCACGCTACGGGCAATATAAGGCGTAAACGAGGTTGCGTGGGTCTGCTAGTGTTCCTATATTTCTGACCAACTTCAAAATGTCATATACGTCACTACAAATGATCCAGTTATGGTTCTTTGAAATAAGCGAAATTAGATGAAGTTAAATAAATCCATTTAAGATATGTTTCTAATGAAAGTCACTGCTTAAAGTTGTCGCAATAAGCTCGATGAATAAAATTTATGGAATACCTTCCTAAATCATTGACTTGATAAAAATCTAATTAATGATTGCAGATAAATTCAGACAATCTGTTTTAAATACGTATTTCGATTTAAATTGTTAGGGCCAAGTCAGATGGGGTAGAAAGCTAATCTAAGCTAATAGAAAGTGGTAAATTAAGCTTCCAAAGAGACATTATTTATGATTGTTAAGGATCAGTTCTCGTAGAAAGTAGAATGTATTAAAATATGTCAAAATTATTATTTTTTGCTGTATATTACATAATTAATTAAAATAAAGTTTAATCACCGTTATCAATCTATACAATTAAATAAAAGTAGAGTGTTTGTTTATAATATTAAAATAACCGCTTTTTACTAAAACGCATATGTATGTGTACACGGTATATATACCAAAAATGTAGTTAAATTATTTTTATCTGTCTGTCTGTCTGTTTGTTCCGGGTAATCTCTGGAACGGCTAGACGGATTTTGATGGGACTTTCACTGGCAGGTAGCTGATGATCCGGGGAGCAACTTAGGCTACTTTTTGTAAACTAACTTTGTCAAGTGGCGTTACTCGCGGTACAACAATAGCCGCGGGTAACACCGCAGGGTTCAGCTAGTGGTTAAAATAAACTCCTCATCGCACAGTACCATGTGGCTGCCTAGAAGGTGAGGCTGATATGCATTTCATTTTTTTAAATTCGTGCCAGTGACATTAGGTATTTAAAAGTACTCAGAAAAGTTAATTACATTTTACTAAGTTCTAATAGTTTTTTTTAATAATAATTTGTTTATGTCTCCCATTTACATATTAATTGTACAGTACACATTGCTTATTGGGAGACTGGTTTCCAAACTAGGTGAGAACCTGTAACGTGGATAACCAGGTTTCCATTACACAGACAAAACATAGAAAGTGAAACACTGTTCATTCATGTAGAAGTCAAGAAACAAAAGAGGGAAAAAGTAAAAAAACAACAAAAAATTACATCTCTAATTTAATGTGTGTTTGAGCGCGCTTTTGTGTGTGTGTGTGTATGTGTGCCAGCGTGTGTGAGTACTCATGTATGTGTGTGCATTATGTGGGCGTCATAGCTAGACTGTTATTTTTGTATTATTACTTTTGTATTACAGTATTGTATTATAGTTTAGAAATTACAACAACAAGGAAGGAAGAAATATTACGAGATAAGTGAAGCCATTCCCATTCTATTTTGACCTCAGTACAGTGACTAATGCTAATAAATTTATTTTACCGCTTCGATTTAGGACCGAATATGTACTGCTTCAGATTATGCTACGCTTATTTTTAATTTTTGCGATACACCAAGAATACTTACTTCTGTAAGTATGTATGTTACAAACGTATAAGTATTGTGTAAATTTTGTTATCTATTGTGTCTCTGTTGTACTTGACGTAGAGTCGTCTCTGTGGGATTCCCGTCAGCAATCATTACTGTCATGTTGGCAGGTGAGGAGGGCCGTGATGTAGTGATCATTTTCTATGAAGCTATATAATACTCCAGAAAGATAGCTAAATCTTATTTATAGTAAGTTTTCTTTCTGGAAAACAGAAATAAACTAAACATCATCGTATACAAAACAAAACAAAACAGTCCAGTATTTTTGTACGTAATACGTAAACCAATAACTTTGTACCTCTTTTTTTACTAAGCGAACGCAAGAATATGAAATTAGTCACAGTTTAAGTTCCTAGGAAGTGTATAAAGCTAAACAATCAATTGTGATTGAGTTTTAACTACAAGACGACCACTAGTTTATTGAAAATCAGTTGACAACATTATTTAAAAAAAGTGGCCAAGTGCAAGTCGGCCATGAAGGGTTCCGAAGCAGCTAGTAACATAATATAAAAGTTCTCGTAGTTCGTTGTAACTTTGATCGATGTTTTAATAATAGTGTATTTTCTTTGCGGTTTACGATGTATCACGTATTAAAAAAAACTGCTTATTAGATCTCGTTTAAACCAATTTTCGGTGGAAGATTGCATCATATATTTATTTTAGTTTTATCATTCTCTTATTTTAGAAGTTACAGGGCGGGGGATACACTTTTACAACTGGATTGGATGTGTCTCTCGCGCAAACTATTCAGTTTAAAAAATAATAATAACAGAAATCTCAATATCATTTTTGAAGATAGTTGGGTTTGATGAAAAAAATATTTTTTATTTCAGTCCTAAGTATGGTTAGCCCCCAAAATTTTTTGTTTTTTTTTTCTATTTTTGTGTGAAAATCTTAATGCGAATACGTTTTTTTTCTATTCTGATTTATTATAGAATTAATAATATATAATACTAGCTGACCCACGCAACTTCGTTTACGTCTCTTATTGCCCGTATCGTGATAATTTTCCCCCGCTTTTGAAACATTTTTCATTGGTGCTCCGCTCCTATTGGTCTTAGCGTGATGATATATAGCCTATAGCCTTCCTCGATAAATGGACTATCTAACAGTGAAAGAATTTTTCAAATCGGACCAGCGGTTCCTGAGATTAGCGTGTTCAAACAAACAAACAAACCAACTCTTCAGCTTTATATATTAGTAATAGATAATAATAATACTTATTCTATACTTATCATAGAATACTTACCAAAATTCAAGAGTTTCTTCTTCTTCTTCTTATAGTTTCGGAAAAAGTGGCTGTGACATACGGACGGACAGATAGACAGACAGACATGACGAAAATAAGGGTTCCGTTTTTTGTCATTTGGCTACGGAACCCTTATAGCCTAAACTAATATTTTTCTAAATGTTAAAGGTAGTTTTATAGTCTAGTAGATTTAACAACCTTAAAATTTTTGTATGATAAATAAAATGAAACCTGCTACTTGAACAAAGCGTTCATAAGCTGGCAACACTAATAAATATGTACTTAGTGCCAGCGGCGCCCTCGTTCCACCAGTTCTTTACGAGATGGAATACATTCGTTAATTGCTGATTAGATGTGGGAATTGGGAGGAGTTAGCCAGTTGAAGTATTTATGTAAAATTTGCCTCATGGTACTCGAGAACGAAGCCTCCTATTTACCATGAGATGAAATTTAAGTGGATTAAATGTTAGTAGAAGGCATATTTTGCAACTTCGAGCTGGTTTCTAATAGTTCAACTAGGCTAAGAGCCACCTATGTGCTCTGCGTCTCCTGTGTTTTAGATCTCGGGTTCGATTTCCGTGTCGGACCAAATATATGTACGATCTTCGAGTATTTCTTTGTGTTTCAAATGTATAACATGTCTTTACAAAAAAATGTAACCATGTATTTGTATCAGTTGTCTACCACCAATAGTACAAACTCTGCTTAGTTTAGGATTAGTTGGCGTTGTGTGTCAGATGTGCGAAATATCTATCTATACTAATATATAAAGCTGAAGAGTTTGTTTGTTTTAACACGCTAATCTCAGGAACCGCTGGTCCGATTTCAAAAATTATTTCAGTGTTAGATAGCCCATTTATCTTATATATCATCACGCTAAGACCTACAGGAGCGGAGCAACAATGAATAATGTTACAAAAACGGGGGAAATTTATCACGCTACGGGCAATAGGAGTCGCAAACGAGGTTGCGTGGGTCGGCTAGTTATTTTATAATTTTAACGAAAACATGCTAGTGTGTGACCAGAAATGATATATCTTAAGCAGTTTCAAACTAAAATTGTTCAAAGTTACAATAGAAAAGAGAATTTTAGTACAAAGAACGATAATAACTGCACAAAAGAGGGAACATACACTCATATTCCCGTGTTAATTTATTCCAGCAATTAGCAGCTAAATGTATTTTTCTCCCTGGAGTTCGTCGTATAAAGTGTACATTGTATGTATAAGATTTTACGTTATGGCTGTGCATTATAAATTGGATCTTCCTACCGTCCTCGGGGAGCGACAGCAGCGGAAGCCGCCTTCTGTTATTATTTTAATATATTCAAAAATTCCGTAGATATATTATTTTTAAATTTGATTAAGGTCACCAAAAATAATGAGTGTAATTCAAGCACAGAAATCAGTTAAAACTGTTTGCGGGTTTGATACACATCACGTTGATTTTATTTTTATCTTATCACTAGCTGACCCACGCAACCTCGTTTGCGCCTTATATTGCCCGTAGCGTGAAAATTTCCCCCGTTTTTGAAACATTCTTCATTGTTGCTCCGCTCCTATTAGTAGTAGCGTGATGATATATACCCTATAGCCTTCTTCGATAAATGGACTATCCAACAACGAAAGAATTTTTCAAATCGGACCAGCGGTTCCTGAGATTAGCGTGTTCAAACAAACAAACAAACAAACAAACAAACAAACTCTTCAGCTTTATATATTAGTATAGATTTGTAGGGAAGTAAAGAAATCTATTTAAACAAAAATGAGTTGCCGAAGTGTATGTAACATAACATTAGATTAACTGCAACAAATTGGATAATTCTTTTTTATGTGTTCGTTATTGTTAGGAAAGTGTTCGTATAGAAGAAAATTAAAGGATAACCTGTGAGAAGCTGAGGCGAACATGATCACTGAAACAAGTTTATCAGAATTTTAGAAAATATTTACGATAGAAAAACATGGCGGTATAAAGTATAAAGTTCGTCGGGTAAGCTAGTTTAATCATATACAATGGAGAATGGGTATGGAGGAGGAAAACATCTATTTCACTATTACAATAGTTTTCATGGATTTCTTAAACAGTAATAATTAATTCATTCAATCAATGGATTTATATTTAATACTCACCAACTCACACAACTTTGTCTGCATAATTTTTCCATCATGCCCGGCTCCTATTGGTCTAAGCGTGATATTAACTATCTTAGCCACGCCAGACAGATATACAATTCGAAGAAAATCCGGAAAATCGGTCAGATAGTTTCGGAGTTTATTGTGAGCAACAATGTGACAGGAATGATTTATAATAGACGTCAAGTATACCAAGACCTAGAAGGAAAAATCAAAAATAAACTAAATGAGCGTTAACACATGCCTCGTCCATAAAACTTCTAAATTGCATGCTTTTAATATTAGTACCAGACATAAATGTTCACCATTATCTTAGTTATGAAGTATCTTAAGTACCAATTAAGCAACAACGTTGCTTATCGACAAATTGCCACTCAATAACTATTCAATGAGACAATTACTTAGTTAGTCTATTCTGTCCGTATTCTCTCAAGTGCCTAAATCCGAAGACATTAATACTGAATTACTAATAACAAATACTCGTAAAGAAGATCTAATAAATAAGAAGAAAAAAAGAAGCTCATACGGATTACATATCTTACATCATTTACTATTACTAACAATACGGATTCTATCTTGCCTTATAACTACATTGCCTACTGTTTACTTTAGAGCAACACAACAGTAGGGATTAGCCATATGTAGACGTTTCCCTCCATCAAAGTATAAGCCCAAATGTCCCTATACATTACACTGTTATAACACAGAATGTACTTAAGTGTGAATTACGTATACTGCAGCCGGAGGTTCCAAAGAAAACCAAATTTACTTATAGTTAATTTAATAAGAAAAGAAATTACAAACTAATTTACAACTATGTGAATCCTACTCGAAGTATGAGCTAGGAATGATCTAAACTAATTGAATTTTTAATATATATACACTATAATGATGACGTCGGTGCCTCGTGTTACCGTTGGTCTCACAATAGGCCTTTGTGGTCTGTTATCGTAATGCTGCGTCGGCGCCTTGTGTCGCTGTTGAGCTTGTGGCCAGTTTCCGCCGTGGGTCCGGTTGCATAGAGACTGCAGTTTCGGCATATTGAACACGAGTTCGTGATCTCATAACAGGCCTTTGTGCTCTGTGTTCGTAATGCTGCGTTGACGACACATTTAGGGGTTTCATATAAAACAAAAAGTCATTCTTTATTGAGAAGAAATACTGATACGTGTGTTTAGACTAGACGCTATAAATAGTTACGTAATGCTGCGTTGACGATATATTTAGGGGTTTCATATGTATATGTAACATGTGTGTTAAATTGAGAATGTTTTGTTTTAAGTGTTATGTGTGAGTTCATAGTGTCAGGCGATTGTTTTTGTATGTGAGTATAAAATACTAACTGACCCACGCAACCTCGTTTGAGTCTCCTATTGCCCGTAGCGTGATAATTTTCCCCCGTTTTTGTAACATTCTTCATTGGCGCTCCGCTCCTGTTGGTCTTAGCGTGATGATATATAGCCTATAGTCTTCCTCGATAAATGGGCTATCTCACACTGAAAGAATCTTTTTTAAATCGGAATAGTAGTTCCTGAGATTAGCGCGTTCAAACAAACAAACAATCTCTTCAGATTTAGTATAGTATAGAATATAGATGTATGAAAAAGACGTTAAGATTACTCCCCTCCGGTTCACCGGCCGGTGTATCTAGTTCGAACAATAAAAATCTGATCAAGGCTAACTGAACTTATTGGATAACATTTTTGTTCTTTGGTATTATTGATTAAACAGTTTACTATTTAATAACCAATAAATCATTGTATTATAACTAGTAGCGCTACATCATTGGTCTATTTAAAAATGGCGAACGGTTTAAGTAGATGTTAAAGTTCGAATAGGATCACCGCTACTGGTATTTAATTAATATATGTGATTGGTTTTAGCAAAATGTTTACTATGTGCACATTTTCATTTAATTCCTGTATTTCATTTATAATATGTAGGTATCAACTTAGATTTACTTATTTACTTTTAAAAGAGAGAGATGAAAGAAATCAGACGGTGTGTGAGATATTGCTTCGTGATATTTCCTTTTTCAACTTTCCTGGCTATGTATAGGAAATGTTAGGTTAAATAAATGTGTGGTTGTGTATTAGTTTGAAATTACAATACATTTGCAACCAGCAATACATAACCGCATTTAGAATATATGTATTGTTTGTATTCTACTGGACTGTGAATCAGTTTTGTCGAGAATTCATCATTTGTTTATCTAGTTTAACTCTGTTTTATTTCACTTTTTATTGGCTTGCTTTATTTTGCCCATCATCAGTTGAAGTACCAGGCAGTACCTACTTATCCTAGTATGCCTCCAAATTCATTCAAAGTAAACTCAGTATTATTACTTTTGGATACCAACCTTACATGGTGTCGGTTCAGGAGAAGTATTAACAAACGCATTCCATATTTCACAGAGGTCCATAACATATGATTATTTTAAATACTGGATAAGTCTTCATTTACTCGGTATTAAAGTCATTGGCCTTTGTCCAGTACTGAACAATTATAGCTCAAATGGGTTACAATGTGGGTTCAGGGCCAATTTACTGAAGCCGCTGTGATCGATGTCAACATGTAACTTAATAAACAGTGAACTTTAATCCAAAAATAGGAAAACAAATAGAGAAATGTTTTGGATGGTCATCGCTGAATACACTTGGTGAAAAATATTTTGTAGATAAGTTGCTGGTAACAAAAATAGTGGTTATTCGACTTTGATGCACGTCTCGGTAAATGACAATACTGGTAAGAAACCAATAGTACACCTCATATCACACACCGCGATCTGAAGCACAAGTGCGTTGCAGGCCTTTGGGGGATGGGGGAAGGAATTGGGGTATGGGCCTCCGGTAAAATCACTCACTTGGTAAAATTCAGTGCAAGCGCTGTTTCAGATCGGTTGTCTTTGAGGCCGTGGTACCACTCCGCACGGTCGAGCCTGTGCTCACAGTGCATTGCGTTATCAAAGAAGACTGCCTTCTGCATCATGCTCTTATTCCAGCTGCGTAATGGAGGCTTTAATAAAATAGTATTTTATTTTTTTTCTTGATCATATGTTATTACTCACAGACAAAACAAATCGTTCAAATATGATTTTTGTGTAGATGTATCAAAAGTAAATCCTAGTGGTCTGGACATAAACTCTTGCTTAGCGGTTGGGGTCACTAACCAATAGATAGAGAGACTTGGTCAGTCAAATAACATGTTCACATTACGGTAAAATATAGTACTAAAAGACAAATAGAAATATTGCTTACCTTCTAAAAGAAAAAGTTTAAAAACTATTCACCAGCTAAAACTGTATAACGATGTATATCACTCGTGACGTTATTACAAATCCACTGATAACTCTTTCACTAAAAGCGGTTCCGTAGTTTAGACGCTACGATGAACATACTAACATACATAGACTGCCAAAATTATTACCCTTCATTTTGGCTTCGCCAAAGTCACCCGCCTACTATAAAACTGATCAGTGATGCAAAATGTGAGCCATTGATTGGATTAAACTAATGGAAGCACTAGAATTATGATCAGTTCCGTTAGTAAATTCATACTGCACGTCCGTTATTAAATTATAGGACATGATCAGCTAGCTTTAACTACATTTTGTTTGAATAACAGGTAACACCGGGTGTGACCATGTTAAGGGTTAATCATGTTTTTTAATGTTATACAATATCGCAGTAGAGAGGACAGTTTTATAAATACAACTAGCCGACCCACGCAACCTCGTTTGCGTCTCTTATTGCCCGTCGCGTGTTAATTTTCCCCCGTTTTTGAAACATTATTCATTGTTGCTCCGCTCCTATTAGTAGTAGCGTGATGATATATACCCTATAGCCTTCCTCGATAAATGGGCTATCTAACAGTGAAAGAATTTTTCAAATCGGACCAGTAGTTCCTGAGATTAGCGTGTTCAAACAAACAAACAAACAAACAAACAAACTCTTCAGCTTTATATATTAGTATAGATGAAATAGACAGAAATCGAAGACAAATGAAACGGTTTTAAAATTTGAGTTAGTTAATTAATTAACTGAGTAATGAAGTGACAATGTCACTTCTATAATTACGTTCAGTAACGATCATTGCCTAGAGGCAGTAAATTATTACTAATAACCAAAGTTTGACCGAACTCTGATTCAAGGAGCCATTGCCATTGGAGTTATTAACTAAGTTCAGATTATCTGCAGTGACTAATTACTGTCCCGCTACTCTACCTTTCGAAATATGTAAATTTTATAAAATACTAGCTGTTCCGGCAAACGTCGTTTTGCCATAACTACTAATAAGTTAAAAATTAATTTAAAAAACATTGTCCAGCGGAAAAAATTGTGAATCTAAACCATTCCCAGATCACCTTGAACACACACACAAAATGTCATAAAAATCGGTCCAGTCGTTTGAGAGTAGTTCAGTGACATACACACTCACAGAAGAATTATATATATAAAGATATGTTTGTTAAAATTCAGTTTTTTATGTGTACTTTTTGAAGTAGCTTGACAGTCAGAGGATGCCAACATTTTGCCGACCATTTTATTCCCATTAGCAGGCGTCCCATTCATATTAAGGGGCGAGCCTATTACAATCAGCAAGGAAAGCTACGAACTATCTGTAAAAACTGGGATTTTAATATGAAAACAAAAGTACTGAAATCGAAACCGGATATGTTTGGAAACTTCCAGGCCTTTTTTTTAATTGTATTGCGAGGCCTTTATCTATATATATTATATATATAAAAGAGTAAGGTGACTGACTGACCTACCCAGAGATCAACGCACAGCCCAAACCGCTAAACCTAGAACCCAGAAATTTTGCATGTATGTTCTTTATATAACGTAAGTGAGCACTAAGAAAGGAATTTTTGAATTTTCACTTCTAAGGGGGTAAATCAGGGGATGAAAGTCCGCGTGAGCGAAGCTGCGTGCAAAAGCTAGTAATATGATAAGTCAATAGTCGTATTGTCAGATATACGCTTTTGCTTCGATCTGTCACAATATTTTTTTATAAGCTCTCAGCAGTTTACGAACCGAAATTAGTCGGATTCTCTTAGAGAGGTTAGCATATATAAATAAATAAATAAATATTTCGGACATCTATCACATAACGCCATCTAGTCCCAAGCTAAGCAGAGCTTGTGTTATGGGTACTAGGCAACTGATACAAATACATATTTTTTTTTTTTTGTAAGTACATACATATTATACATAGAAAACACCCAAACTCCGAAAAAAATATTTGTAGATCATACAAACATTTGGTCCGACCCGGGAATCGAACCCGAGACCTCAAGATCAACAGTCGCACACGCCAACCGCGAGACCAACGAGGCAGTCAATATAAATATATAATGGTGGTATAATACGGAAGACATGAAAATGAAAAAAATGGTCCAGCAGTGGCCTGCAATGGGCTGATGATGATGAAGATGAAAGGAAAATTTACTGAAAATGGATGTGTATAAGGTAAAACTTGCTATTTTTCGATAATATAATTAATATTTGAATTATCACACTGTCTGTACCAAAATATCTAAAATAAATAATGCTACAGATCTGCACGAAGATGCTTTGTGCGGCCAAGACAGAGTAAAACGTGACGAAACTCGTGAACGAGATTAAATATTCAACTGTACGGATGGTTATGAAATAACTAGGAGATGGCAACGACCTTAAAATTTTGTATATATACCTCAAAGATTGAGGCCACATTTTATTAATTTAAAAATAAAAATTAACTCCTACCGTGGGAGAGCCACGCTTCGGCATGAATGGGCCGGCTCGACCGGAGTGATACCACGGCCTCACCGAAAACCGGTGTCAAATAGCGTATGCGCTGTGTTTCACCGAGTGAGTCCGATCTCATATAGAGTCAAGCTTCTGAATCTACACGCCCTAACTTTACCAACCCCAACTTCACAAACTCTACGTCTTAGTAAAAATGCATAATATGATATCTGATATCTTTTTCACAGGTTAAGCCATATGCAGTCGTCTTGGCAATATTTTACATGAAAATGTTTTTGGTGGTATATACCTAATGCGGTAGTTGTCTTTTAAGAATGGTAACAGGGTAAGCAATATGCAGTCATTTTGGCAACATTTTATATGACAGTGTTTTTGGTGGGATTTCATTTACTTTGTAAGTTGCTTAAGAGAGTATTTTTTCTTGTTTTTTTTTCTTTTTAGAGGTGTATTTCTTGTACTTATTCTTTCGTCTTTCGAAAAAGTCTGTATATCAAAAATAAAACCTCTAGCATAAAAATACGTGGAATGGACACAAATAACAGCCAGACATGGAACCAAAATTTATCATTGGTTATAACTGTTATACCTTCTTTTCTATGTTTGAACCGCACAGAAAATCAACGTAAAATGACAACGATCGAGCTGTCGTGTTTCGTTGGTGAGTGCGAGACCGGAGGCCCAATGATGCAGAAGCATCACTAGCCTGCCATAGTGTGGGTCACCATACAGCATTGTTGCTTTGTCAGCATCCGCAGTATGGTGACCACCACTCTTGGATTCTGCTTATGCTTTCCATCAGGCAGAGTAGAGTCATTTTGACAAGCATAAAATAAAAAAAAGAACCTACGACAACCAACGTAGTAGAGAACAGCGTGGCGGCCTTTTAAACCATGAACGCTACTTGTATCTACATATAAAAATGAATCGCCGAAATGAATGTACGCTCATAAGTTCCGATCGACTGCACCTGATTTCTTTAATGTGTTCGTTATTGTTAGGACAAGGCTTGTGTACAAGAAAAATTAAAAGATAACAGGAAAAGTCATATGTCTTTACGGAGATTTTTGGTTTAGGAAAACCTCATTAAATTAAAAAAAACTCTAACTGCTATATAGTCTGAAGTTCTATTGATGTGCGTTGAATATACTGCAGATCAATTAGTGCAAGTTAATTACTTAATCTCATTATGAGCTATGTTTGGGAGTTTATAAACGTCTGTATTCAAACAAATTACTACACGTTAACGTCAATAACATACAT
Organism: Spilosoma lubricipeda; assembly: GCA_905220595.1. NCBI lineage: Eukaryota > Metazoa > Arthropoda > Insecta > Lepidoptera > Erebidae > Spilosoma > Spilosoma lubricipeda. The sequence continues at coordinate 5,997,221 of HG992285.1, read as the reverse complement.
TTCACAGTTCTGACACAAAATTATAACTTCTATAAGCCTTTCGTTGCTGGTAGAGACCCTTTTCAGATTCTGCAAGCGAAGTCTGCCTTTGTAAAGTCATTCCCGGAAATGCGCTCACGTAAACTAACATACGAAGCTCTAAGAGCGCTTATTATAAAACTTGGTTGAGATGTGGGGAGTCTTTTATAACAGTACATACATAGAATATAATAATATATGAACATGCCAAGAACATTTTGTTATGTATAAATCTATTTTCCGTAAGGCTGTAGGAAAATAAACGCTTCAGGCGGCTAGTTACGTCAGGTTCCGTAGCCGGAAATCTGTTTATTTATGTTATACTAGCTTTTGCACGCGGCTTCGCTCACGCAGACTTACATCCCCTGATTTACCCCCTTGGTGGTGGAATTGCAAAAATAACTTTCTTAGTGCCTCACTTGCGTTAAGTAAAGAACATACATGCAAAATTTCAGGATTTTAGGTTCAGTGGTTTGGGCTGTGCGTTGACCTCTGGGTATGTCAGTCACCTTCCTATCTATATAAATAAATAAAATTGGAGTGTCTGTTTGTAAAATTAAACAACCACTTCTAAACATACATAAACATACATCCATACTAATACTATAAACTCGAAAGTAACTCTGCCTGTCTGTTACGCTTTCTCGACTAAACCGCTGCATGAATTTAAATTAAGTTTGACATGGACATACTTTGATTCTTGAGAAAGGATATAGCACAAAAACCAACATACACGTGGCAAAAGCCAGCCTCATAATAGTAGTATTCTTACTGCTGTTGCAAACAGTTCCTTCTATAAAATATAAAGCAAATCAAACAATTCAAGTTAATTTTATGTTTCTTTTTAAAGGTTCTACAAAAATGCTTACCAAGATCTAATACAAACTAATTGCGGTAATAAACCAGCGTATCAAACATCACTTATTAACTTTTACTGTCGTTTAACGAGATAACAATGTGTTTTAAATATAAAATGGCCATTTTATGGGCTGAAAATACATTACCATTTTTTTGTGTGACGTAATCTATAGACACTTAAATTGGAGACAGAAAGACCAAGATTTTGTTCCACAAACGCGGGTACATGATGGGAATTATATGTAGAGGAGGACAAAAAAACTGATCGAATTTAGACCACGGGGCGACAACTACTCCTAATCTATCACTATAAACGTGAATGTAAGTTTGTTTGTTACGCTTTCACGTGAGACACTTAAATTGGAGACAGAAAGACCAAGATTTTGTTCCACAAACGCGGGTACATGATGGGAATTATATGTAGAGGAGGACAAAAAAACTGATCGAATTTAGACCACGGGGCGACAACTACTCCTAATCTATCACTATAAACGTGAATGTAAGTTTGTTTGTTACGCTTTCACGTGAAAACTACTTACCAATCATCATGAAACTTTGTACACATATTCTTGAAAATATTAACGAAGCCGCGGGTAAAAGCTAGTAACGGATAAATGTGGAATACAATCCTTGTGTGCGTTTCAATCTTTTTTATTATTATTATTAAATAGGGGGCAAACGAGCAGACACATCGCCTGATGGTAAGCGATTAACGACACCCGCAACACCAGAGGCATCACAAGTGCGTTGCCGGCCTTTTAAGAAGGAATACGCTCTTTATTAATTAAAACATTTAATATTCATACCATATCTAAAAAAATATAATTTTAAAAAGCTGAAGTGAGACGTATAGTTGTTTGTGATATATTTTTTCTGTTACATCTAGTTCTCACATGTAAAAGCGCGTTAGTCCAACTGTGTAAGATAAGACACATACGCAAGAAAATAATCGTATCTTTTAGACTTAGCTCATTGGGCTGAATTTAATTTATCTAGTAGAGAAATAGTGAAAGAAAGAAAAAATAATATAATCTTTATAGAGAGTCTATTAAAATCTAAAGCGTAGGTACACCATTAGATTATTATTACACATTGACCTAGAAATGGATTGCTAATTTACTTAAAATGTAAAAATCTATTAGTAATTTAAGACATTTGTTTCTAGTTTATCTATTTAGGTAGTCCATGTGAAATACACAGTGCCTGTGAAATTTTCACAAATAAACAAAATTGATGTGCCTGTTTGTAATTAAAATATAACAAACTAACAGCTAACTTTTTTCTAAATCCATATGAAGGCATATTCGATAGTTACATAAAAACATATATTTTAAAAAAATATCTGTCTAGTCGTTACAGCTAATCGTTGGAATGGCTGGGCAGATTTTCACGGGATTTTCACTGATAGATAGCTGATATTATAAGGAGTAATTAAGATTACTATAATTTATTTAAAAAATAGAACGAAATAAAAACGGAGGAACAAAACTCGCGGGTTATACCGCGGGGTACAACTAGTTAAAAATAAAATACCTATGGATTTCACAAGGTATGTCAATATTAAGGAAATAGTCCTTAACCAGTTAAGCTTGTATTTCATTCTTAGACTAGCTGAACCCCGCGGTGTTACCCGCGGTTATTGTTGTACCGCGAGTAACGCCGCGCGACAAAGTTAGTTTAAAAAAAAGGAGCCTAAGTTACTCCCTGGATCATCAGCTACCTGCCAGTGAAAGTCCCGTCAAAATCCGTCCAGCCGTTCCAGAGAATACCTGGAAGAAACAGACAGACAGACAGACCGACAGACAGACAGTCAAAATTTTTGGTTAACTACATTTTTGCTATATGTACCGTGTATACATACATATGCATTTAGTAAAAAGCGGTTATTTTAATATTACAAACAGACACTCCAATTTAATTTATTTGTATAGATAAATTTAAAACCGAATGCTTTGATTTATTTCAATGTCATTAGTAGTTCAGCAATATCATAAAATTCAATAGGCTTTCAAAATGATTTGAAAAAAAATAAAAACTACAAGAACAGCAATAAAATGCAGTAGTAAAATGCATAAGTGTACTCAATGATGATAAATTGACAGACATTACTGTCCATAATGGTTCGTGTGTTTGTGTGGGGACACGCGTGGTATTTCAGACGTCCTGACAGTGTCAACAGTATATTGTCAGTTGTTTTAGTAATATTATAGGATTGAAGGAAACAGAACAGAATCCTTACCGTTTGTTTATTGCTATCACAGAGCAATACAGTCGCGCGGACAGGAGTAGAGTAGGCATAGCCTCTTTTTCTAGGACAAACAGTCACACACACACACACACGCACACACACACGCACACACACACGCACACTCACACACACGCGCACACACACACACACACACACGGGCACACGCACGCACACACATCAACAATCACCTCTTATTACGAACTTCACTATCACAACTTATTCTGTGTTAAAGTCGTGAAGGGTTATACTGTGACAGAGGGGTGACAGAGAGGGTGCTCCCAATCGTGTTGCTCTATGATTGCTACGCCTTTATGAACTTTTCGTATACCTACTTCATGAAATTACGTAAATTATAACTAAAATTTTATTTTAGTATTTAACTTAACTTTTGTATAACAATATAAATTCATATCAATCAAAAATAGACAAGAACTAATTCCCAAAAGTGTGGTTTCGCGAAATAAGATATGCAACCGTTTTGAGAAAGTACCATGCAATAATAGTTGACTATATATATTACATTTGCTTTACGATATAATATTATAGAAGGGATATACATATAATGCGTGTGTAGTGTAGAAATATCTATGATAACACATAATTATCTGAATGCGAGATTTCGACAATTGTAAGCAATCTGAGTCATAAAAGTAAACTGGCAGTAACTTTCCCATTAAATATCAAGGGAAAATCTAATGAAGGTTTATCAAAGTAACAAAAGAGTTTGAGACTGCCGTATCCGTCTTTCCATTAAAACAATACAAAAGATTAAAGAGATACTGTGTAATTTTGAAGCCCTTGTATAAATATAAGGGCTTCAAAATTACACAGTATCTATATACGAAGGCTAAATATACAATGAAGTTTACTAAACGGTATGTTTCAGATTACTTGGTTTCGTTTATCGGTTGTGTCGGTCGGTTGTGCTGTAATTAATAGTTTACGACTGACCTCATTTGAACTGTGAGGTTGATTGTCAAGGGTATTTGATGTCAGAAATATACTTGATCTACCTAAACCATTATATATGTTACCGTGAAATTGTCAAAACCGTTAGGTTGTAATCTATCTCGCTAGATTGTAAACTGTCGAAAGATTGTGAACTGTAACATACTGCTTACAATTTAACGTATTATTTTTAGTTACATTATAATCTATTAAAGTAAAACCGCCAAATTAAGATATAGTATGCGACGGATCGCATCTCGCGCGCTGATTAGTTAAACAGCATATGTCCCGCGTCGCCATATTTGTTTGTTAATTCATTTGTTGCCGAATGTAAAGTATTTTGTGATTGTAAATGGTTTTAATGTTGAAAATACCTCACACCTTTATAAACTGATACATGAAATTGTTGTGGCAGTAAAATGAATTTGTGATTAATCAAAGAAGTTCGAACCAAACCTAACTCTATGGCCATAGAATGGCCTACTGTAGGACCTACCAATCAGGGAAAGTTGAGCTAACGAAAAATAGTACGTTAACTTATAAGTAGTATGTCACAGTTGACAATCTTTCGACAGTTTACAATCTTGCTATTTAGGTAGATTATAATCTAACGGTATTGACAATCGTATGGTGACATATATATTTAAAATTTATGAAACATGCAGCGCTCAACAGAATATATTACAACATGATAACAAATAGCTTCCCGCGTCTTACACACACATATGTCAGAATCTTTATCGAAAAAGAACTATGTAAGCCGTAATATGTTTGGTTTGGTATTTTATGTCGCAACCGGATATCCTAACCGGACTGAATGAAACGTTAGAAATAATCAAGGCACAAGGCACTTTCGAAGCGTGATTGCGCGGTTCCAAAATATCATTAATATGTAAAACTTCTAGCAAGAAACTCCAAAAGTTACTTTAAAAAAAAAAGTAGATTTTCAATTCTCGTGTACATTATTACTTTTGTATGCGAAATAAACCAGTAACAGCTAATCAATAACTTTTAAAAAATACTAATAAATTAAAACCATCTCGGAATATAGGAACAGAAAAGAAATCAATAAAATAAATCTGTATATTTACAAACAGTAACGCATCACGGGTAACCAAGACCCTAGCACCAACAGTCAATAAAATAGCAATCAAAATAACAGTAATAGCAATAACCAGCTGTCCTTAACATCTACTTAATATCTACCTAACAAGGCAACAAAGTTAGTTATTGCGTTGGAACTACTATACATGTGTGCTAATCAGAATAAATACGTAGAAAAATAAGTGATACAGACAGAGCAATATAAATCTCGATACAATATTTACTGATGTAGAACGATTTATGTCCGTAAACTAATCTGATGTGATTGCTGCTGATTCCATATTCAACACAGAGCATATATTTGTATGACTATTGTGTTTCTACAACATTGTGCGACGCTCGAAACGAACGAAAGCTTTTCTCAAATTTCATATTACGCATACTTACCTAAACGGAGACTTAAAACACATAAATTCTGTTTATTTAGCGTCTCAAAGTATACAAAATGATAGTAATGGTTTGTCATGTTGCATAAATGGCTAAAAAATCAATTAGGCAAAACAGTTGGACCTTCCTTTCTGTGCCGAGCAGTTAAAACCTGGCATTTACTACCAGCGCACATAAATATGTGAAAAGGTTACCCTCTTCCATTTTTATTTATTTATTCACACTTTATGGACTTTGTACATAGGCGGACTTAATGCCCATGGCATTCTCCCCCAGTCAACCTTCTATGATACAGGATCTGAAGGACGGGGACGTAAAAAAGAATTTCACTTGGCTGCCAAAGTGTGGGTCACCATGCTACATTATCCGCATTCACAATGAAGATGGTGACTATCACTGTTGGATTCTACTCCAGTTTTCAATCAGGCTGAGTAGAGTCATTTTGGCAGCTATGTATGTAGAAAGAAAAACAAACGAACATGCATATTTGCCCCGCGGCGTCTGCTTAGATTATATAAATTTGAATTATTCACGAATAAACGGATATTGAAAGAAAATAAAAAAAAAAATCAAGTAATCCCTATAGAAAATGGAATACGAGGGTGTTATAATGAAATGCCATTTTCTGTGTGTTTATTCTTGTTTGAAATGAAATGAAAGGTGAAATAAAAGCATATGATAGACACATGTGTATCGAATATGATTGTATTCAAATGTAAAAACGGAATATTGATTTTATGATAATACACACATCTTTGACATCATTTTCATTGTCATAAAATATTCTGTATGTAATACTGATACCGAAATCTATGAGTATGTACCTAGGTAGCATATACTTTAAGACATTAACATTCATTCTTAATTCTGAAAGCAATTACTTTTAACGCTCATGTCCGGCGAGACAAGGAGGCGACAAGACTAAGTCAGGAAGATAAATAAATTTTAAAACTGTAAATCTCTTCGAGGACAAATCAGGCTCCAAAAAAAATTCAGTGACAACTTAAACTTTATTGATAGCCTCATTAAATATTTATCGATGGCAGTGAGCTTACTACAAGTGCACTTGAAACAACATCAAGTTGCCTGAAGTATCCTGGGATAGAGACAGACAGCATTTTGAACTTTGTAGCCTTTATTAATCCCAAGATTATATGGGGTTCGTCACTAGTTCAACCGGTTTTACCTGAGTGTCAGTTTTTCCTAAGAGCGACTTTCATCGGACATTCACAACTCAAAGGGCAAACTGATTTCGAAGGTAGTACTAATAAGTGACAGCAACCGAAACAGTGACTCATTTTGCATTCCAGATGCTTTAATTTATATTTTAATACGTAAAGCAATTGTACCCCCTTTTTCGAAAATTACACGGAGTTGTATGCAATTTGGCATAGTTAGAATTTATATGAAGGAGGAGTGCAGAAAACTGAAAAAAAAATATGAATTCATTTTGACCACTAATAAAAGTAAAAAAGTAAAATGTGAACTAAATCTCAGTTTAGTTGTTACTATTTTACCTAAGATTTTTGCGCTTCCGTAATACTCGGCAAAGGTTGCAGCTCTGCAAACGATGTCAAGACAACGACGAGATGTTATCCATTTTTTTCTTATCCATTAAATGTCTTCATGAAGTGTCTAAAATACTTATCTACGTACGCAAAAAAAGTAAGGTTGCCATTATATAAAATCACAGTAACTATGTATTTTAAAACTTAGTTCATAAAAAAAGTTTAATAAAAGTCACCATGGGGTTTATAAAAACCACCATTTACCTACGGAGAGCCACGCTTCGGCATGAATGGGTCGACTTAGCCGGAGTGATAGCGGCCTCACAGAAAACCGATGTGAAATAGCTCCCCCTTTCCCAATACCTCCTTCCTTCCCCTTCGTTCCAGAGATTACCCGGTACGAACAAACAGATAAAAATTGTAAAAAATATTATTTTGGTACATGTACCGTGTATACATACATATGCATTTATTAAAAAGCGGTTATTTTAATATTACAAACAGACACTCCAATTTTATTTATTTGTATAGGTACGGTACCTATACCAAAATTGTGGTTAAAATTTTTTTTGTCTGTCTGTCTGTCTGTCGGTCTATATGTCTGTCTGTCTGTCTGTTTGTTCCGGGTAATCTCTGGAACGGCTGGACGGATTTTGACGGGACTTTCACTGGCATGTAGCTGATGATCCGGGGAGTAACTTAGGCTACTTTTTTAGACTAACTTTGTCCCGCGGCGTTACTCGCGGTACAACAATAGCTGCGGGTAAGACCGCGGGGTTCAGCTAGTTTTAAAATATAAGAATACCTCAGTGCTCTTTTTCAATTTGAATTTTATCGATTCTTGTAGTATTTGTGGCAAAAATGACGTAAAACACAAAGACCTGAATACAAATTAGTCAAATTACTGCGTATTATGAGTACTTAGCATAAGTAGTTTTATTTTTATTTTTAATGTGTTTTTCTTACACATTGAAGCCTAAAACGTCACACACCGACATTAACCTATAAAAATCACGTAGGAATATTTAGGTATATTACATACCTAACTAGAACTAAGTGAGTATAGATTACTGTGATGTACCGTGTATACATACATATGCATTTTGTAAAAAGCGGTTATTTTACACACATCAACGGTTGCACAGAAACAGACACTCCAATTTTATTTATTTGTATAGATGTAGCGTAAGTAAGATGTACGTAATGTAAGAGTACGTTCGTTCAAGACAAAAAATGTTAATGTTAATAACTATTAAAAACTTCACAAGAATTTTATGTTAAATTTACATGTAAATCTATATATATATAACAGGAAGGTGATTGACGTACCCAGAGATCAACGCACAGCCCAAACCACTGAACCTAGAATCATAAAATTTTGCGTGTATGTTCTTTTTTAATACAAGTGAGGCACTAGAAAGTATTTTTTTCATTTCCACCCCCAAGGGGATAAATCAGGGAATGAAAGTCTGCGTGAGCGAAGCCGCGTGCAAAAGCTAGTATAACATAAATAAACAGATTTCCGGCTACAGAACCTGACGTAACTAGCCGCCTGAAGCGTTTATTTTCCTACAGCCTTATGGAAAATCCTTGAACATTACACAGATCCTATGCAAGCCAAACAAAGACGTGGTAGTATCGATCAATATTAATAGCTTAACCTCGACTTTGTGTAATATAACTATTGGCACCATGCCAGAACGCTTCAGCGAGGAAATGCTTAGGAGATTTATTGTTACGCACGAAGGCGTTTCGGGTACAAGTGGCTGACCTCAAAGTTCCTTGATACAGGAAAGTAGGAGCAAGTGATAACGTCGGACGCCTGTAAACACCGTAACAGGTTTAGTTCCCGTATGAAGATTAAAACTTGTTGTTTTTGGTAGATAATATAATGTGTGTATTTATTTTAGTAGGATAGCCGTAGAAGATTATTATGGAAAAATTAGCTGGCCCGGAAAAAATATTTTCCATTATCAAAGCTATTGAATTTAGGTATAATAAAATCTTAAACAAATAAAAAAAAATCTTTACGATCTATTCTCATGCCTTCCTGGTATCCTCACTCACTCGGTGAAACACTGCGCAAGCGCTATTTCACACCGGTTGTCTGTAAGGCCGTGGTATCACTCCGGTCGAGCCGGCCCATTCATGCCGAAGCGTGGCTCTCCCACGGGTTGATAGCTGATAAACATACTTATGTATTTCTAAATACATACATATTACAGGTAAGTAACACCAAGACACAGAACAAATGTTCGTACTCATAACCCAAAAATTTGTCCGGAGAGAGAATCGAATCTACGACCTCTGGTTTAGCAGTCAGTATCACTAGCCACTATACTAACAGGCCCTTCAAAGTAAAAACAATCTAAAGGTAGAATAACTCGACTGTCAGCAAGGTGAGTTAAGTTCGTACATAAAACTTCAAAATGAAATTACAAAATTTCATTTCCAACTTTTACGAATATTTCGCGAATCTATTAAAAATACAAAGAGTGAAAACTGCCAATCAGAAACGAGTCGTGTCATAAGCGTAGCGCGTAAAAGAAAAATATTTCAATAGCAATTCGTCTTTAAAAATAGCACTGTGACCCGAATTTTATCTTTATGATATTAAAAAGTTAGTATACAAGGTTCATTTTTTTTGTAAACCAATTTCCTTTCTACGTTTTAGGGCTTTATTGCAAAAGTTCAAATATAGCCATTGATTAACTTGGAACGTGCGAATCGTTGTTTGAAATGGTTCTTGTTGAGCCTCGATTGGTAATTTTATAAGTGGAATGAGTTTTCATAGGTTCGATACAACCCTTGCTAATTAATGTGGGATTATATGAAGTTTTCTTAGTCTTTAAAGTATATGTCCAGCTAACTTTTGAAGACAACCTAAGCTCCGTAGTTAGAAATCAACGTGTTTTAAAATTAATTGATAATTTTAGAAATGTTTAGTTTTTTGGAAGATAGATGAATGAAGTGTGAATTGTCTAACAATTGAAATATTCTCAAATTCCGATATTCACTTGTCTAACAATGTAAAACCAATGCTGAAGTATCAAAAATGTGTTTATCTATTAAGTTTCTGTAGTTACGGAATCAAACTGATGAAAACCACACAGTGATCCAAGTCTTCAAGTTTTTTTTTGTTTGAACCTACAACATACCTAAGAGTACCGAGTGACATTACTGAAACTATATTTCAATAATATTGAAAAATTTACTATTACAGTCTATCTCTACCCAATGATACAGAAGCATCACTAGCCCGCCATAGTGTGGGTCACCATGCTGCGTTCGCAATGAGTATAGTACCAACACTCTTGGATTCTGCATATGCTTTCCATCAGGCAGAGTAGTCATTTTGGCAGGGTCATACATCATACATCTTTACTATCAAATATTTCATAATAACTCTGTTTTTTCATGAAATAGCCAACAATCGTAATGCAGGTTCTATTGTGCCCCGATGAAATTAGAAATCTATACTTATATTATAAACGTATACTATGTAATATATACGAACGTTTGTAAGTATGAATGGATGGATGGATGTTTAGTACTCTTTCACGCAAAAACTACTGAACGGATTTGGATGAAACTTTACAGTAATATAGCTTACACATTAGAATAACACATAGACTACTATTTGCGGCCTGAACCGCGGGCAATAACTAGTAAATTTCATATTTACTAAACACGAACATCGTTGACAATCGTCACAGGCCGTAGAAAATCCAACAAATCTTTCAATCGCATCGATATCTATATATAACAATACTAGGATTCTATAAATTTTGAGTCGTATCCTTGTAGACTTACAGCAGCCAACCCAAAACTAGTTTGGTAAAAAAAAATTAGAGGAGGATATTAATTTTTAACCGATTTCATAAAAGGAGGCCGATTTCATAATTTGATTGTATTTTTTATGTTTGTTGTACAACTGGGTGAACCGATTTTGATGATTCTTTTTTGTTTGAAAGCTCTTGCTTCCCGTGTGGTGCCATTTCAATTTGGTTCAATTCTTGAAGTCGTTTTTATTTGTTAAATTTGTGATTTACTTTGAGAATTAAAAAAAAGACATTCAATATCACTTAATCAGCAATAACATATTTAAGTATTTTTTTTTTTATTCAACTGAAAATAGTAAAGAATAAAGATGAAAGTGATAATATAAGTCGAATATTTTCATCATGTGCAGTAACATGAATAGTTCATCAATCTCCAGCCTGACAGTGTGAACGGCTTTTAATGTTAAAAGGTAACTCCACACTAGGGTGCCATTTTACGAGTATAAAGTTTCAAAGTTAAAATATTACCAAATCTCCGAACGACGCTTAACAAGACAAATGAAAGAGAAGTTCAGTAATACTAATTTATCATCCTAAAATGTGCATTTCGGTAACCTCAGAGCTGCACGACATCTGATGATTTATCTACGTATATTTATTTATATGCTATCGTGTAGAATCTACACCATAGCATCTACACTGTAGATGAACAGTTAAGGTTTTAAAATGTGAACGGGATGTTCTATTTTTGCATGGAATTTAGTACTAACGTCATTAAGAATTTTTAAGTAAAAATGTTAAAACTTTCAGTACGTGTTGCGATATAAAGTGTAGAAACAATGTAAAAAATCGTTAGCGCAAGTTTTATTCGCTTCCAACATCAAAATGAAAATTGGAGTAAAGGAATAAACGAATAGCTGCTTTGAAAAGTTAATACTAAGCAACTTAACCTTGTATATTATTGAATATATTTTGTTTTACTATGCTTTGTGATACAATTATAAATTAACCAATTTTAAAAAGGAGGAGGGGTCCTAATTCGACTATATTTTTATTATGTTTGTTACGTCAGAACTTTCGACTGGGTAAACCGATTTTAATGATTCTTTTTTTCATTTGAAAGTTGGTGCTTCTCGTGTGGTCCTGTTTCAATTTGATCCAGTTCGTGTAGTTGTTTTTTTTTTGATAAAATTTTGTGATAATTATATATTGGAAATAAATATATTATAGGTAGTAGAGCCACGAGTAGAGCGACCGGGGCGGTACTACCCTCGCATAGAAAATCAAAGTAAAATGACAGCGTTCGTGCTGTTGTGTTTCGTTGGCGAGTGCGAGACCGGAGGCCCAATGGTGCAGAAGCATCACTAGGCTGCCATGTGTGTGTCAGTGTAGGTCACCGTGCTGTATTGTTGCATTGTCTGGCACCACTCTTGGATTCTGGCTATGCTTTCCATCAGGCAGAGTAGAGTCATTTTGGCAGGCCATACATAAAATAAACAAAATATTGTTATGGTGCTGATCTCGAGTCCACAATAATCGTGATCACTAAGGGCGCTGTCATCGCGCACACGGCGAATAAGAACGAATTCTATATTACACATATTTATGATAAAGTACCTCGATTATTAAACAAACTATATGAATAGGTTTCAAACATATAAAAATACATAATTATATTATTAGACTGAGTAAATGAAAACATAATTGTATTATCTAGTATAAGCAGTATCAGGTAATTAAGATGCTTAAAACAAAAGCTGAACCTCAACATAACTCTTTACTACCTGACACAGGTAAAACTTGCCCAAAAGAAGACTTCAACCACATTTACCTCTTACACTTTCGAATAAAAAGTTAATTATGTAGGTATAAAAAGGTATTATTAATAAGTCGGTTAAAAAGACAATAAGAAAGAATAAATACTAAAAGCCGAACGAATATTAATTTTAAGTAAACGATCCGAATATTCATTTTTTATTTTGTCGTCTATGAATGTCTGAAAACCATCTTCCAAGACCGGAGAGCCAACAACGCGAAGAGACATTTTCTCCCAAACTTTAATGTTAGGTACCAAAAGAATTAATTAGTAACTGTACCTACATAATAATTAATTCTTTTTTAATTCTTTTTCTTTTTCTTTTCTTTCTATAAATAGGTAATGCTCAACGTTTACAAGCACTTTACAAGTAAAATTTCACCTTTAATACCGGACTACAACTAAACTAAAAGGAACGGCAATAGTTTTGGCATTCGATGTATGTTTGTATGTTCCACAGTAGTATCTTAATTACTTAATCAATTTTAATGAATGAGGCATCAGTAGATTCGTAATAATCCCAAGTGACAAAGGCTATGTTAATTTTATCAAAAGTTTTTACGTTGTCGGGTTATAATAGTAAGTAGTAGTATAAATAAGTTTTTTTATTATTTGTAGCCTTACCACAATGACTCAACTCTGCCTGATGGAAAGCATAAGCAGAACCAAGAGTGGTGGTCACCATACTGCGAATGCAAACAATGCAACAATTCAGCATGGTGACCCACACCATAGCGGGCTAGTGATGTTTCTGCATCATTGAGCCTCCGGTTTCGCATGTAGTACCGTCCCGGTCAAGCCGGCCCGTTCGTGCTGAAATCAGCGATGCTCTTCTACATACAAGTTAACTATTTTACTTAGTTACTAGTTCTTAAACTTTTTCTTGTTAGAAAACAGGTTAGAGAGTCTTGCACCAATTTATTTGAGTTCTAATGTATGACGAGTTAGAACAAGTTTTTTGATCAATTTGTACGTAATAGGGTTAGTTTTTAAACTTTTTGTTCTTATCTACCAATTTATTCAAGTTCTAATGTATGACTTGTTTAAACTTGTTTAGTATAAATTGCACTGAGTAGTGAATTGTACACACCGGACCCGTACTCTGGAGCCGGGCCGGGTCGTAAATTACTCGTAAGTTTAAATTTTATTTCAGACCGCAGAGCGAGTGTAGTTGCTTGTTTCGTTATTTTCGTGTTGTATTTTCGTAAATAGAAAAGAATGAAAAATACATAAACGTGTTGTCTCTTTAGTATTTTTATTGTCATAAGAATGCCGTGTGCATAATTAATGTATGTATATGTAATGAGTAATAATTAATAGTGGAAATTTTAGTTATAAATCGAATGAAAAAAAGGAAGAGAATCAAGAACTGGGTCTGTTAAATATTTCCTTGAATTTTGTTACATCATAACTCACTCAATTATAAATCAATATCATTTTTTTATGGTTTAGCCGGCAAACGAGCAAACGTATCACCTGATGGTAAGCGATTACCATCGCCCATGGACACCCGCAACACCAGAGGCTTCACAAGCGCGTTGCCGACTTTTGAGGGATGGGGAAAGGGATGTGGGGAGGGGTGGGGGTATGCGCCTAGTGTATCCTCGCTATTTCAAACCGGTTTTTTGTGAGGCCGTGGTATCACTCCAGTTGAGCAGGCCCATTCATGCCGAAGCATGGCTCTACCACGGTAAAATTACTTTACTTTTATACGAAGGTGTTTTTTCTTATTTTGTTTGTGCAATTCAATGAAATAAAGAAAAAATACTTGAAAGTGATAATGGAATAAAACAACTACTTAATTGAAATTGGCCCAATTGCTAGGCGATTTCTAGTACAGCTTATCACACATAAATAAACCACGAATTAAGCAGGCGCATTGGCGTCGGTGATACAATAGATATGTAATATTCCTAAATATTATCTTGATTATAACACAAAATTTTTCGCCGTCATAGTTTTTTCGTTTCTAATTAATTTTATTGAAAACGACCACTTCCGTCCTACCAATATATTTTGTGTCTCGGGATTTTATAGAAATGTGAGATAGACAAAAAACACATAGACTAAGAACAACAATTCGTGGATCACAAAAAATATTTTTAAATGCGGACATCGTATCCGTAACACTTGGCGTCTTGATGTCAATTAAAATTGTCCTAAAACTGAAATTAGGCACTTGACTTTAGGAAGAATTGTTTTGTGATATTTACCTGTGCGCGAAAATAAAAAAAAAACATTTTCCAGTAATACCATAGACTATGTACCTTTGCGTAGTTCAAATCACGGTCAGTCAGTATTCCAAATTCATTCTGTTTTCAATTCAGCTTTAAAGACATGATGGAGGAAAAATATTTACGGCTCTTCAAAAGCACTTTTTATTGTTTTTAACTTTACATTTGTGAGTGTCACGGTAGTAGGAGGTCAATTGTCACACTGAATCAATGACTGTTTGGCTTTACTACCAGTTGTATTTTCTTTCAGATCATACTTCTATATAATCTTTCGCTTCAAAGACTCACTAAGCATCCAAAAATATTCATATGCGAGGTCATACTAGGTATTACTTTTTAATAATATACATACAACTCATGATACTTTTTTATTTAAATGATATCATTTAAATGCACTCTCAAAAAGCAAACAAGTAATTAGAGTTCGTTCTTTCTATCTTACTTAAAAGGTCAAACGGCTATCTAAGGCAAACAGATACTAGGTACTAGCCTGATATCCCTTTAAGTTGCCGACTGATTGATTTCTTGCGTTTTATTACTATGCGTTTCAATTTAAATGGATCGCAACCATCTATACTTTTCTGTATACTCTCATCATTTCTCTCTGCCTCAATATGAATGTATACAAATATGTATATAGATTTGTGAAGAAAGGAAAATTCACAATGTAATACTTAAGGTACAGGTAATATAAAGAAATACAGGCCACGTTTTAAGTAGAGTTTTACTTTTTTACCCTTTCAAAGAAATTCGGTCTTAGAGGATTTTCGTTGTGTATTAAAGTCTTCTGAATCGAGAATTTCGGGTCGCTGAAATTGTTATTACTGGGAAATCGAGGTGTTGTTACGGTGAGGTAATGGAATTGCTTCGTTTTGTGTTGAAATGTATTTTTGTACGTAGCTTTAAATGGCGAATGATTGGTTTTGCTATTTATTGTAAGAAGGCATTAATACTATACGAAAGCTATTATTGTGTTCCATGTCACGAAATACATATTTTCTTAAATATACTATATTTTTGTTCACCTGGACAAAAATATGGTATACCAATATTATATGGGTAGAGTTTGTAAACCTATTTTGAAAATTCTTTTACCAATATAAAGCCACATTATTTGTGAGTGTCATTGACTATATTTTAACTTCAAACATGTTTACCACGACATCCGACAGTAGTAGGCTAGTATCTTATATACACATAGGTGAACCATTAATTCTGGAATAAAAAGTTTTTAATTCACCGACCGAAACTCGTTGATTAAATTGCTATTGTTCAGACCAAAAGTATTAAAGCAATTATTTCAAATTTAGAACACCACACGATGTTCAATTTGACAGTCATATTTTAAAATTTGACGCAAACTGTGTAAATGTTTGTATCTCATACAAAATTGATATTTTCTATTTTTAGATTATATTTTAGTTTAAAAATTTAAAATGCAGTCTGTTGTGACTTTTGAGAAGCCGTTACCGCATCTGAGTTTAGCTGATTGGGACGCCAGGCTTTATGGTTTAAGGGTATGCAAGAATTTTACACTATAATGTACTCGTTGTGATTTATTTATTTAATACCTTCACCCCCTCGCCCACACACACGTACTCGTCTTTTCCCGCCTTTTTACTGGAAAGTTGACTCCTCTATAATCTCTGCGTGCACACACATATGTGCCCTAGACAGGTAGACATACACGACATGCACTATTGTAACTCGAATTAAATAAAAAGTCTCAATTTTGCGTTAACTTATTCAGCATATACGGTAATTGAAAAGCCGTCCACTGAGAAAATTCTATTACTTTTTATTGATACTGCACGAACCACACAAACGGTGAGTGTCGGAAATTGACTGCGTTTGAATCTCAAGTTCGATCGGAGTTGGTGTGAGTGAATGTCATGTACTGAAGCTCCGAAGCCCAGAACTGTGTTGCAATCTAAAACTATTTCACTCGTTCCACTGTTAGAGGAAACATACAGCAGTTACTTGTTCCTTTCTTCTTTCAATATAAGTAAATAAAATTGAATTTTCTGTTTGTAATTCCCAATTAAGTTTTTCACTAAATGTACCTATTTGAAAGTTTATGAAAACGATTCTTTTTTTATATTTGGCCCTGCCGGAATGACTCTACTCTGTCTGATGGAAAGCATAAGCAGAATCCAAGAGTACCACTCTTGGATTCTGCTTATGCGTTACCAGGTCACATACTGCAAATGCAGAAAATGCAACAATGAAACATGCTGACCCACACCATAGCGGGGTAGTGATGCTTCTGCATCATTGGGCCTCCGTCTGAATGCAGACGGTTATTTTTGAACTTATAATATTTGAACAAATTTCAGAAACGCTTACGCTTAATTTTCACAGCACGTATTGAAACACTTTGAGACTGACATTTTTAATCGTAATAACACTCTAACAAGTGTAATCATAATGACGTCATCACATTAGGGGTTCTGTAAGAAGTTTAAGTTGGGGCCTTATTTTCTAAACTAGTCATCAAAAGTTGGAGAAATATTCAACTTTAGACACTAGTCTAATAATACTGCAATCAAAATAGATTTTACTTGGTTGCCAAACACGATTACACACTCTAAACTTAGAGCGTATAACGCGTTTATGCAAATCGTGCTATTAAACTTTGTTCAGGCGTTACCATTTTTGTGTATGCGAGCGAAATACAAAAATGTTTTTCGTTCGAAAACCATTTTGTAGGCGGAGTCCGATGACCGATTACTCGTAGACGTCATCCATTTCTTCACAATTTCCTGTTGTCAAAGTTACGGGAAGTAATAACGCCATGACAAACTAATATAACAGGCCTCTATTTGCTTACCTTCTTACTACTTAGTATAGTTTAATTATATAGATTTTCTTTGCAAGTGAAGTTACTTAAATAATGGTGGAGCAACATCGATAAATATAAACAACTAGCAATCCCGCCCCGGCTTCGCAAAATTCCGGAAAAAATGTAAAGCCTATGTTTCTCTGAGATGTGTGGTTTTTTTCCTACGTCTTCAACAAAAAATATATATATCGTCATATTTTAAGCCATTGCAATACATTCGAAAATTTAACAAATTATATGCGAAAACTTTCCTCTATATATAAGTAAAAGTCGCATAAAATTCAGTGCAATAGCTTTTAACTTTAACGCGAACAGATAGCGACGAAGGACTTTGCTTAATATGTAGGTACCCAGTCCAGAAATAATACTCTCTTGTTACAAAATTGAGGCATAATACATAGAGAAGTCATCTCAACTAAAAACTGTAGTACAACTTCCTAACGGAGGGAATGCGGGGCTCTCTTAGGGGCGGGGACGTTCTCATAGATTAAAAATTAATGCAAACAGATGCGAGAATTTCATTATTTCTACTAAATTGAGATGTGAAATATCGAAATAATGTTGTAGGAAGATTTTATTTTTTTTATTTAAAACAGCTTTCGCATTAGGAATATAAAATCGTGTATCGTGGGAGACTTTACAAACATACATAAAACGGACACAATGAACACTTAGGCTCAGAACAACAATATACGAATCACACAAAGTTTTGTCCCACGTGGGATTTCAACCCACGACACTTGGCGCAGTAGAAAGCGGCGTGGTGACCGCTTAAACCATTAGGCCGATCGTGAAGTCAATTACTATTGTATAATAATTAAAGAATATAATCACTGTTATAAATATAAAATTGGAGTTGCTCTAAATAAAACTTTTATTGTTCATTTAATATTAATTAAATGAATAAACATGAAATGTCTCACATCATATATTACATAGTCATATCTATACAAATAAATAAAATTGGAGTGTCTGTTTGTAATATTAAAATAACCGCTTTTTACTAAATGCATGTGTATGTACACGGTACATATGCCAAAAACGTAATTAAAAAAATTTTTGTCTGTCTGTCTGTTTGTTCCGGGTAATCTCTGGAACGGCTGGACCGATTTTAACGGGACTTTCACTGGCAGGTAGCTGATGATCCAGGGAGTACGCTACTTTTTATAGACTAACTTTGTCCCGCGGTGTTACTCGCGGTACCACAATAACCGCGTGTAACACCGCAGGGTTCAGCTAATAGTTCAATAAAGATTAACCAACCACGAAGTTTTTACTAAAAAAAATCATAGAAGTTTTTATGAATCATGCAATATTTCTAAAAAGAAGCTACTAATTTGTTTCAATATCAAATTTAATGATTTGGTTCAATGAGTTAGGTTAGGTTTCATTTCATTTCATCTCATTAAATTTCATTTTCATTTCATATTAATAAAAAAAAAATTACTGAAGACTTGGCTGTCTGGGCATAGTTTCCTTTGTCTACCCAGAATGGGTGAAGAAAACAAAAAAGAAACTCTGCTTATATTTTTTTACGGTTGGCGCCATTTTCCAAAAATGTTCTTTGCGAGTTTAGTTGTTTGTGGCACAAAATGAGTAATTTCGAAGATATTTTATTTGAATTAACACCACCGGAACTCCGTATAATTGCACAAAATGCTTCGGAGAACATTTTACCGGAAAGACAAGTCGCTACATATCTAATTGCTTCATTTTTTCGCAACTGTATTAAAAATAGTTGTTCAGTTTGAGAATTAAATGCGAAATTGCGAGTGCGGAAAGCCTGTCATTGCAACTTGTTTCGACTGTCAACCATCACCTTCGGTTGCGCGTCGGCTCGGGTGGACATTTGTCGGAACTCTTTGCAATGACAGGCTTTCCGCACTCGTAATGAAATATACTATTTTGATTTATTTGTAGAACAGTAGTTTACTTAATGTTTTGTTTGCTTACCGATGATAAGTTAAAATATCATCTTTTTCTCTTTTATAGATGGGTTTTTGCACGTCTTTAAGACGCAGGATGGCATTTGTTCGTCACTCACGGTCACATTTGACGTTCGATTACAATGTACTCTATTTGTCTATATAATTTTTAAAAACGCTGTACCGAGATGTCTGTTCTATACAGAGTAATAGTTCAATGCTTGTTACTTTATATTATTATATTGTTCTGTTATAAAATAATAAACTATAATGTTCCGTAATTCTATTTTCTTTATTAAAAAGTAATAACTAATCGTGCAATCACAGATGTTTCGGAGAAAAAAAGATTTTGGCTCTAAGGAAAAGATGAATTTATAAGTCTAAAAACAAAAATGTACTAAAGTATTTTTTAAGTAAAAATGTTTTCATATATATGGCAATAAAGATATTTTTTTATTCCTTCTTTTAGATGAATTACTTAAAATAGCTTGCTTCAAACGGCTAGACTCTTGCCTCCAGGGTCGCACTACTCGAGCTTTGCACCCTGAACGTTAATATAAAGATGCCACTGCTAAAAATAACATTCATAGCTCATTGTCGTAGTTATATTTCGTGCACTTTATTTTTTAAAAAGCAGTGTTTTGACAGGTCACGATGAATACAAACGATGTACTTTTCAAGATTTTTCAGTAAAAACCGTTTGTGACAGTATTAGTTAAATTCGAAACAGAAAATTTATTGTTTAATTTTCCCAGACATTGATTAAATTTGTGGATAAAATTTTCTTAGTTTTATGCATTTCGCGAACAGTAAATTTTAGTTAAATTTAAATTCATCCGCTATTAATAAATTTTGTGCACTACGATTTGGTTTTTCCGTTGTTAGGGATTGCGTTGAGTGAGGGTAAGGTTTAAACTTTGCTAATTTCAGATAAACAATTTTAATAATAATAAATAACTCATCACTCATATTTTGCCACTGACTTGTACTTTGTAACTAAGACTCTAGGGTTATAAAATTTATTTTATCCTTTAAAAAATAAAGATTTTATTCTCTACTAGCTGTTGCCCGCGGCTTTGCCCGCGTGGAAGTTTGTTATATGTATTTAATTAAAACTGTGTAAAAGTATGTATTAGTAATTTATTCATGTTTTAAACCTATTTATTTATTTTTGATCAATAGCCCATTTAAAAGAACTTTCATACAAACATTTGACCCATATTTCATCCCCTTTAGGAACAGAATTTGCGTAAATGCTGATATAAGTATTCGTCTATTTGTAATCAGAAACATAAAGCCGAAAGTTTTCAGGCTGCTAAATTAAAAAAATATGGACTTCCAAACTAACTAATATATGAAATGCCAATGCCTATATATTTCTCCCCTTAGGGGTAGAATACCCAGAAACGTTTAAATATGTATCTACTCGTTTTTAATAAGTAACCCAAAGATAATATTTTATGTTTCTAACTCAACAAATGACAGACTTCCATGCAATCTTGCAACCCCTAATTCACCACCTTAGGGGTATAATATCCAGAAACGTTTAAATACATATCTACTCATTTTCAATCAGTAGCCCAAAAACAAAGTTTCATGTTTCGAACTTCACAAATGACGGATCTCCAGACTAACCATTTCACCCCTTAGGAGTAGAATATCCAGAAACGCTTTAACGGGTGTCAAGTCATTTTTAATCAGTAGCTCAAAAATATAGTTCAATGTTGCTAACCTCAAAAATTACGAACATCCATGCAAACTTTCAATCCCTATTTCACCCCCTTAGAGGTAGAATATCCAGAAACGCTTAAGCACGAATCTACTCTTTTTTAATCAGTAGCACATGAATAAAGATTCATGTTTCTAACTTAAAAAATGAAGAACTTCCATACAAACTTTCAACCCCTATTTCACCACTTAGGGGTAGAATATCTAGAAACGCTTGAATAGTTATCTAGTCATGTTTAGTCAGTAGCCCAAAAACAAAGTTTCATGTTTTGAACTTCGAAAATTACGGACTTCCAGACCAACCTACACGTTAAATGTCAACCCCTATTTCACCCCTTAGGGGTAGAATATCCAGAAACGCTTAAATACGTATCTGCTCATTTTTAGTCAGTAGCCTAAAAACAAAGTTTTATGTTTCGAACTTAAAAAATGACGAACTTCCATGCAAACTTTCAACCCCTATTTCACATATTTAAAATATCTAGAAACGCTTAAGTACGTATCTACTCTTTTTTAATCAGTAGCACATGAATAAAATTTCAAGTTTCTAACTTAAAAAATGACGACTTCCATACAAACTTTCAACCCCTATTTCAACTCTTAGGGGTAGAATATTCAGAAACGCTTATATACGTATCTACTCATTTTTAATCAGTAGCCCAAACACAAAGTTTCATTTGTCGAACTTCAAAAATGACAGACTTCCAGACTAACCTAAATGCGAAATGTCAACCCCTAATTCACCCCTTAGGGGTAGAATATTCAGAAACGCTTAAATACGTATCTACTCAATTTTAGTCAGTAGCCCAAAAACAAAGTTTCATGTTTCGAACTTAAAAACTGACGAACTTCCATGCAAACTTTCAACCCCTATTTTACCCCTTTAAGGGTAGAATATCTAGAAACGTTGAAATACGTGTTTATTCATTTTTAATCAGTAGCCCAAAAGTAAAGTTTCAGGTTTCCAACTTAAAGAATGACGAACTTCATACAAACTTTCAACCCCTATTTCATCCCCTCACAGGTCGAAATTTCAAAAACGCTAGAACAAATGTTTTATTATTTTTTATCAAGTGCTTAAATATAAAGTTTCATGGTTTTATCTTTAAAAATTATGAAATCCCATACAACTCCCCCCCCCCCTTTTAACCCCTTACAACCCCTTTTTCGCGATAAAAAGTAGCCTATGTTTTATCTCGGGGTCTAGAATATCTGTATACCAAATTTCATTCAAATCCGTTCAGTAGTTTTGGCGTGAAAGAGTAGCAGACAGACAGACAGACAGAGTTACTTTCGCATTTATAATATTAGTTAGGATTAGTTAGGATAATCTATCTCTAACGAAGACTATCTTCATATATATATACATATATACCTTTATTGTGTTACAAAGCCTATATTGTGTACAACAGGTAACCTCTGACACCCGAAGGGCTGACGCTTTTGATCTACGTTATAGTGCGAATCAGCTTCGCAATGAAACTCGCATCAAAACCGAGTGGGACAGCTATCACAACAATAACCGTCTTAGATCCAGGTAAATTCTTATTCCAAAAAAAATTATGGTTTAATACCAAACAACAAATGGATAAATAAAAATATATTTATAAATATACTTGACAGCCTCGTTACCGTAGTACTTACGCGTACGCGAATGATGTTAATGAGGTCTCGGGTTCGATTCCCGGGTCGGACCAAATGTTTGTATGATCTGTAAATATTTATTTCCGACTTTGGGTATTTGTATCAGTTGTCTAGTACCCATAATACACGGTCTACTTAGTTTGGGACTAAGTGGCGTTCTGTGTTAGATGTCCGAAAATATTTATTATCTTATTACGAGTATATACTTGAAAAAATTTTTTGTACTTTGGTTTATACACAGGTACAACAGGTACGCACGTCAAGCAGGTAACCACGCTAGTGTAAAATTTGAAATTATGCCCATATCTAAATTGCAATGGATGAATGGACATAACTTTTTTAAATACCTATGCGTACTTACGATTTTAACAGCACGAATAGTGCAATGCTATAGCTAAATCAGTCACCAATCTGCTACAGAGTTAAGGCTCGATTCCCAGGCGAGAAAAACATTTTTATTGCCATAGTATGGACTGACTATTTGGAATAAATCCGGGAAATTGTCTATTATTTTAATGAAATTTTTGTTTTTTCCTGCAGAGTCTATGAAATAGAGCAATGGCGGTCCACTCTTCAGGAACTCATGGATCTACTGGATCGTGAAATGACCAGCTTGAAGGATGAGAAAGCCTCCACTGAAAGAGAATTGGAACAACTAAACTTACCTCTACTTGTGACTTCGGAATGTCTGTCGAATAGAGATGGAAGGAGAAGCACTGAATTAACGTACGATCTTGCTGATACTGAGTTGAAAAAGGTTAGAATATTCTGTTGTACTAGATTCAATTATCAATTGTGTTTAGAAAAGTTAAACGACACTATCTTGCAAAAAAGTAAAATTAATCTTTACTGTGTGTGTTTACCCATACATACGTTATACATGTCTATAGCTATGTTTAATGTATTTTTCAAATTCAAAGATTAAAATTTAATAATATGACAACAGGAACTCTGCGTTACTGAAAGTAACAAGAAACTTTTGATTGACCGATGTCAGTCCGCTTGGGAGAAGATAAACAAATTAGAAGTCGTCAAATTTAAGCTCCAACTGGACTTAAATGATAAAAATGAAGCCCTCCAAATTGATAAAGATATGCTTAACTTGAGTAAAGAGAGTGCCAACATAACGTATAAAACGGATTCCTTGAAGACTCCAGCGAGGTAAAAGGTCATTTTAACAATATTCACATATATATGACTAGCTGTTGCCGGCGGCTTCACCCGCCTAAATGTTAGTCTGATGTACATGCTATATTACTGTAAACTTTCATCCAAATCCGTTCAGTAGTTTTTGCGTGAAAGAGCAACAAACACACAACCTTACAAACTTTCGCATTTATAATATTAGTAGGATAATGTGGGCTGGTTTTTTGATCTGTTTTAGTTATGTAGATGATGATGAGGATGAATGCAGAAGCATCGTTGCATTGTCTGCATTCGCAATGAGTATTGTGATCACTATTGGATTTTGCTCATGGTTTCCATCCAGTCGAGTAGAGTCAATTTGGCAGGCTAATATATGAGAAAAAATCTTTACTAGGTTACATTTGAAGATGAATTTAAATTAAAGCCAATAAGATACAGCAAAATAACGATAACGCAAAATAACCAGAATCCAAATAACGATAAAAAAATGAGCATCATAAAATTATTTTTTGATTTGGATTTAGTGACTGCCGGTTATTAGATAAAAGTCTTCTCATTCCGTAGAAATTTATAGATACTACTCTTTAATATGAAATAAAAGTTGTAAATATCACCCAAGGCTCTTAAAAAATGTTTAAACTTTTAAACAATTAAATTTGTTAGTTTAAAGTAACGATGCTTCGTAGGAGATAGTTGCACCTGCGACTTAAAAGGTTCTCTCTAGAACAATCTAGTCTTATTAAAATATACTGCAACAGCAGACCCTGAATATAGTTCTTTATTTTACCATCTTTACGATGTTAAAATAAAGAAATTTAATTAAATCAAAAAAATAAAAATCAAATATGATGAAATATATTGTTCAATTGAGTAATCTAAAACAGTGACGTCACAAGTTTGTATAGTACATTTTTCATACAAAGTTAGCGTTTTGACAGATGATAAAGGAGATAATTTGACTAAGATGTCAACTACCCTACTTTAAAACAAAAAATGTTACAATTTCTTTTCCTCAAGCCACCTTTAAAGTGCTAATAAGAATTCTAGTATATCCTTGATTGAAGATTAAATCCCGCTTACCATAGGTACTTGGTAGTATGTTTTACTGTACACAATAAATAAAACACAAAGAAATAGTATATATCTCGCGGTCTTGTCACTGTCTGCGATCTCTAATAAGAGATCAGCTTTTCTCTTATCAAATGGACTTTACACAGTCCATCCAACATTAACTCAATCGTGATTCTTTATTCGATATATTACGACATCTGGAACGTGTTAAATGAATAATGACGTCATTAGTTTTGATGAGCTGAAGTAAACTACTTTATTGGTTAACTGATCATGACAATGACACTTGTCCTGTATAAGTCTGTGATCCATGTTTGTATTAGCCGGTTCCCATCCCCAGTTGCGTCCCATGAATAATTAATATTTTATTAGATGATATGAAGAAATCATTGTTTTTTTCTTGAAACTATAATTAAATATCAAAACATTAATATACCACCAGAGACTTAAGTTAAGACAACCTCATTTATTTAAATAGCATCTTCTTATCTTGAAACTTGAACATAAATATTTATTTTTGAAGGTTTTAATGTAACTTAATTTTAGAATTTTCATATACGCGTTTTAAATAAATAATTTTTTCAGTAGACGCATTTTTGTTTTGAATCCAACAAATGATCACATAAATTCACTATAAAATGAAGTTATAGCCGACCAAAATTGGAATTGCGATGAAAAAGCCAAAGCATGAAATGTGAAGTCTATATGCTATGATTTTTCATTTTATATGGGCTAAAATAGCTCTGATACCCAGAAAAAGACAATAAAGTTAAATGATAATATTTTAAAACAGGATGTTGACATACCAACAATGGCTGGAGAAATGTGAGGCAACCAAAAATATGGCGGTGTCAGAACTTCAAGATACGCTTCGCCTTCGCGAGTCCCTCTTCGTAGCTAGGGGTCGCGCCAGAAACGCGCTCAGAGCTCAAACTGACGTCACGAATTATATGCTACGTAGGCGCATCTACGAAACACAGCGAGCCAGAAATGAATTGCAATGGCAGAAAATGAAGGTATAGAACGTTATTCTTTAGTACACATCTATAAAAATAAATAAAATTGGAGTGTCTGTTTGTAATATTGAAATAACCGCTTTTAACAAAAAAAAAGTAAAAACTAAAACCCAACTACGTCAAAAAACGACGCTGAAAAAGTATGAAACAAGTTTCAAAAGCCGTAGTCACGCGTTGTTAAAGTGATATGTACCATATGGTACATTACAATACATGGGCTACGGCTTTTGAAACTTATTAATGTACCATAGTCCATATCACTTTAACAACGCGTGACTACGGCTTTTGAAACTTGTTTCATACTTTTTCAGCGTCGTTTTTTGACGTAGTTGGGTTTTAGTTTTTACTTTTTTTTATTTAAAATGTTTTGGTGCCTCTATAATACTAGTTTCTTTGCAAAGTATATTTTAAATAGATACCACAGAAATATCACAATTATCGAATAAATACGGACAAAGTCACGAGAAAATGCTAATAATATATATATTATTGAAATCTACAAGTAACGCCCTTTCGTATGATACCAAACACGGCATATTTCTCTCATATTTATTTTTTAATACACTACTTTACGTCGGCTAGAGGGCGCCACATTAGATTCAGTGACACGTCATATAGCCTACTATCAGCGGGCAATCAAGACGCTTCTAACGATACTTCATTTGTCTTATTCTGATATAGTTTAGAAAGAATGAGAGAACAAATAAGCATACCATAGAAATATCACACTTATCGAATAAATACGGACAAAGCCACGTACAAATGCTAATAATATATGTATTTTTGAAATGTACAAGTAACGCCCTTTCCAATGATACCAAACACGGCATATTTATCTCAAATTTATTTTTTAATACAGTATTTTATGTCGGCTAGAGGGCGCCACATTAAATTCAGTGACACGTCATATAGCCTATAACCAGAAGACGATCACGGCGCTTCTAGAGACACCTCATTTGTCCAAATCTAATGAGTAGTTAAGGAGCTAGGAGGGAACAAATGAACATACATACATACATACATACATACATACATACATACATACATACATACATACATACATAGCCTGTCAAAATCATAACCCTTCTTTGGCTTTGCCGTAGTCGGGTAAAAATGCATATGTATACACGGTATATATACCAAAAATGTAGTTATTTTTGTCTGTTTGTTCCGGGTAATCTCTGGAACGGCTGGACCGATTTTGACGGGACTTTCTCTGGCAGGTAGCTGATGATCCAGGGAGTAACTTAGGCCACTTTTTAGATTAACTTTGTCTCTCTCTGCGTTACTCGCGGTACGACGATAACCGCGTGTAACACCGTAGAGTTCAGTTAGTTTGAAATATTTTCTTTGACCACTTATTTAATAGTATTTTTTTTATTTATGGGGCAAAAGAGCAGAAATATCACCTGGTCGTCCGCGACTATCACAGCCTTGGACACTTGAAACTCAAGAGATAAGTGCGTTGCGAACCTTTATGGTTCTTCCCATACCTCCACACTTCCATATCCATTCAATGGAAGAATTTTACCCGGTAACCTTAGTCACTTGAGTAACGAAAGAATTGCATATCATTGAAACCAAAGATTAACAGTCCAAAGGAGAAGCTTAATTTATAAATATTTGTATAAATACATTAATGAAATAAAAATTGAGTACCATTACATAAAAAATAAAAATACAACAAATAAACGAAAAACATTGATTTTATATGAGGTCGTTGATCAGCGCTCGTCACCCAAGGTTGAGCCTCTGGTCGAGCGAAACTCATAATAAATGTTCTGATACAATGTATTCATACTTTCATGAGACATAGCTCAGAATATGAATCATAATAACTTACCAGAAATAAAAAACTTGAGGGGCGTCAAGAGACACCCGGATGGAACGAAGTTTATGTATATTTTCTTTTTTTGAAATGGCTACTACTAACAAAAACGCGCATAAAATACTCAAATTATTTTAGAAATAATCAGACAATAGAAAATATACTATCAAACAATATATTTTCTGTAAATAAATGAAAAAAGCCAACATCACGTGGTATTCCCAGGCGGTCACCCATCCAAGTACTAACCACGCCCAATGTTGCTTAACTTCGGTGATCGAACGAGAACCGGTGTATTCAACATGGTATGGACGTTGGCAATCAGTTTGTTATATTTAACGTTGAGTATCCAGCACCATGGCGTCAACTCAATGTTAATATAGCAAAAAGTGCATAGAGTGCATAGAGTGCATATAGATAGAGCAGAGGAGCCAGGCCTAAGGAAGAGAGAGACAACCGCGGTATCTGTAACAACCTATGTAACCTATAACAACTTTATAAGTTATTTAATTTGATTTGAATTTATTATTCGAGGTTGTCATAATCACAAGCAGTCCTTTACTGCGCATGCGTCACTAGAGAAAGACAGATGGGGTACCGCGATCTTTTCTCTTTCTAACTGTTGGGCGTTTCCGCTTACAGGCAGCCATATGTCTGCCCCACTTTATCTATAATAGCTCTATGAAAAAGTGTCGTTGCACTTTTTCCGTCTAGCCCCCTTTCGCAATGCACCATAAGGAACTTCGTTCCAATAATACAAATTTTTACTCCGTCTGTTTGTTATTTGGTTAATAATAAGTAGTATCCTTTTAGTTAATATTATGTTTCATCCGATTTCTCAAATGGTCAATGTTACAGATGGCAGAAAATATGGACAAACTAGCAACAGAACTGAAAACTATGGGTGAACAGTTCGCTGACAAAATAAATTCATTGAAAGTAGCAGAAACTCGGTTGGAAACAAGAGGATATCGACCAGGAAATGAACTGGCTGCAGATGAAGCAGATATAGGGCTAAAGGAAGAAGTCAGAAGCTTGAGGGAGACGATCCGCCAGTTGCAAGAGAAATTAGATTGCGCAAAGTAAGTTATAATAAAGTTAGTTTATTTACCTAAACATGCATAAAATCTGTTGTTACAGGTTCATGGTTTACACATTATATACACACAAAATTATTAATACAATCATATAAGATATTTGTCTCACAAGTCCTTTGATGAGTTTTAGAATATTACTATTAGTTGCAAGTGAGCTGCTCAATTTTTAGCATACGACAAAAAAATGGATACAAAGTAATTGTGTGTAATATCTCCTCTGTCGTTGACTGTAGAAACAAGTTATACAACATAATTAATTTTTTTATGATAACTTATCAATACAGTTGTTACACACTTCAACATACAAGCTTAAATACTTACCTGATATATTAACAAGTAAAATTTTAACAAAAATGAAACCGACTTCAAAGTTTGACTCGATTTCTCTTGGATGCCATCATCAGATCTTAGTGTCCTTATCATGGTACCATCGTTGGGATACCTTCTTTCCATTAAAAAAAAATCATCAAAATGGGTTCATAAACGACGAAGTTATCCGCGAATACACATAAAAAAAACTTTATTTGAAGTCGTTTAAAAAATAAATTGAAAGTTATCAACATATAACATACAATAGCTTGTAAAATTTGGCGTTTGATTTTTTTTTTATATTTATTATGAATACCTCATACGCGTTAGTTATGGTTACAGACGGACTTGGTGACAAGTCCACTTGTGAGCACCACCAGCATTATCTGTTCAAACTTCATGCATTTAAAAAGAACTTATAAGATAGTAGCTGTCCCGGCAAACGTCGTTTTGCCATAACTACTAATAAATTAAAAATTAATTAAAAAACCATTGTCCAGCGGACAAAATTGTGAATCTAAACCATTCCCAGATCCCCTTGAACACACACAGAAAATTTCATCAAAATCGGTCCAGTCGTTTGAGAGTAGTTCAGTGACATACACACTCACAGAAGAATTATATATATAAAGATATACGTGTTCTATATATAGTATACCGTCACAACGCCAACTAGTTTTTATCATCATAGGCATGTTTTACATGTCTCGGAAGCGCAGTGGCTGCTTAAACAACTGATCTGCTGAGGTCTCGTATTTGTTGTCCGAATCGGTCTAAATATTTGTATGATCTGCAAATATTCCTTTCGGAGTTTGGATGTTCCCTATGTTTAATATGTAAGTTTCTAAAAAATATACTCTATCAGTTCCTTTAGCTTCCATGGTATAATCTCTACTTCGTTGGAAACTAGTTGGTGTTGAGACGGTTGAGTGTCAGTTACCCAAGAATTTGATAGTCATAAATATATTATAAATAAATGCCCATTTTGTTTTGCAACATCAATGCTACATGCGTTCTATTGTCCGCCTTTTGAGATAATCCCTTGTCATGTTTATGACGCCCACAAAAACAAATGGAGTTCCACTTTTATAGCCGAAACCACACAATAACTTATAGACTTATTTTGCCACTTTACTTTTATGATACGATTCACATTGGGTGTTTTTTGTTGGCGAAGACGAAATCAAATAAACAAGAAAAAAAAAAGTAAAATATAACATTCATTTTTACCAATTTAAAGATTAACAGCCATGCGTTTAGTTGCTTAAAAAATAAATCAACAAAATATGATTAACATAATTAAACAAAATAATGTAAAAGCTCCGTTTGTAATTCGTCGTCAAAATCTGATACCAAATACTGAACATTTTGCTAATGTTTTTACTTCTAAATTTCATGCTTGTACTCAGTGTAACTTTTTATCCACAGGGCTACATACAACGCCCTTGAAGCTACATCTATCAAAATAGATATAGATCTGAACGACAAGAACCAATCGTTAGAAACTGATACCTGTGCGTTGGAAATGAGGGAAGCCCTAGAACCTAAGAAAGCTGAGGGAACTGAGAAGAATCTCATACTTGCGAACATTACCAATGAAGTGCCGAAACCAGCCTGATTTACCTTTCTCAATGATGGAACTAAAGTTACAAAGGTTCTGCAAAATTCCAAAAAAAACAAATGAAATTCACAATGATGACTCACATTGTCTATTTTCGTATCCGTGGTTTAAAAACACTATCTCACTTGACATAATTGATAATTCTAGGTAGCTATGCTTTTAATGAATCTATTATATTTTTACAAATAAATCAAACTTCAATTTGTTGAATTGTATTTGTTATGTATATAATCAAATATTATTAAATAATAAATAATTGACCTATCATTAACATTCTGCGCTACTGCCTATATTTTATTTATTTTACAAGTGTTTAGTAAAGTGTTCACTCGTAACGCATAAGCCCCATGCCTAAGCAAATACATTACCATTTTCACAACGAGATGAGTTTTTACGTAGAAGCAGGAGCATTTCATAAATCAACTTTTTGCAACCGTACTAAAATGAAACCATATTTTTTTATAAACAAAACAACCTGAATATAAAAGTACTTTAAAATTAACAGTATCTACATACGCAGTGTATGTGGAATTTGTGGTCATCTAACATTTAATATTTTACTTTGGTGTAAACTATGAACATTTCGACAGCCTTTGGTCTATTTAATTATAATTATATTTTATTATATTCACTAGTAGTAGTAGACCTCCTGCCTCGTTGGTGTAATGGTTAGCGTAAGCGACTGCTGATCAAGAGGTCTCGGGTTCGATTCCCGGGTCGGACTGCTGTTGGGTTTTTCTTAAAAAAGAAATTCTTTATAGCAGCCCGGAGTATGGAAGATGGCGGTGTTTCCCGCCCGTGCCTCGGAGAGCACGTTAAGCCGTCGGTCCCGGTTGTCATGAACATCTATGGCAATCGTTATTGGGAAGTCAGTGCCCTTAAATATACTGACAACTAGTTCAACTTTCGAATTCAGTTCACCCAGTTTCACCAGTTGCAGAGGTCCGACGCAGTCCGTCTAAAAACTCATATTCAGGTAAAACCGGTTGAACTAGTAGCCGACCCCAAATCTTGGGAATAATAAAGGCTAGGAAGATGATGACTAGAAGTAGTAGTAAAAGTTGTAGGTTTTATTCTCCTGTAAAGTGTTAAAAAGGTTTCAATAAGGTTTAAATTCCCAATGTATTGGTGGGATGAAAGCTTGAATGAATTTAACAGGTTCAAGGAACCTCAGTGATAAAAGTCGTTGGCAATTTTACTGTCACAATTTTCTGAATGAAAGGCTTGACAGACACAAAGGCAGACAGAGAGACAATTTAGTGCAAAATTATTTTTTCTGGCTTTACGCGAAATCCTTTGACAGTTTCTCTCAAATACATGGCATTGGCGAAATTGTGGTCACACTCTACCACAAAGCCACCAACCATCAACCATAAAAGGTTGAAATTGACAATTGTGATTATAATCAAGGATTCTTAAAGTGATAACGGAATCCGAAAGTTTAAACTTCTGTATAAAAAGACAAAAACAAGCAAAGCTACTTCATAATATAATTAACGTTTATTTTTTACGACCAACAATTCGCCAGATAATTTCCGGATTAATTACAAGCCGACGGCAGAAATAAGCCCTTAAATTACATTTTTACCGAAAGCTTGCAATCCCTTTTCGTTGTTTTTACTGCTGTGTCTTTCACTTCCGATGACGATAATAGGGCATAATGGCGTACTTCAAAACCCGACTCGCTTCAATTTTACGGTTACATGATTATGCACATACGTACAGTCACTGTTAATTTACCGAAGGGGTCGACTAAGACGTATTAAAAGCAACCAATTTGCCAATTATAGTTTTAGTCGCACGTACGTAATAATAATAATAGACAAGCTAAGTGCCTGGTGGACTTAAGGCAAAACATTCATTTTTATTCAATACGATTTTTTTTTTGGGGTTCCCTACCCAATGGGTAAAACGGGACCTATTACTAAGACACCGCTGTCCGTCCGTCCGTCTATCTGTCCATCTGTCACCAGGCTGTACCTCATAAACCTAGATAGTTAGTTCAAATGGTCACAATTTTCACTAATTATATATTTTTGTTACCGCTATAACAACAAATACTTAAAAATAGAACGATATTTATAACGGCAACAGGTTGACGCTTGAAAAATATAGATAATGGCACGGAACCTTTCGTGTCCCACACGCTCTTGATAGATTTTTTATTTCTTATTTTTTTATTAGTAACAAATGCATTTTGTAAAAACTAATTATTACAATTGGTTAAAACTCACTGTTGCCAAAAAAAATTGATTCTCTGAACTCGTATCTCTTATCATCAACCTTTGCAAGCCTTCAGTACTTCACTGATAGACTTAGGGCTAGTAAATAGCAATTGCGTTCAAACAATCACCTCAAATCAAAGAATTATTTTAAAAAACATACAAATTAATAACTTGCAACTTTGTGTGATGTCACATCATTAAGACTATCAGAGTTTATCAGGAACAGGAAAAGATTAAAGTCAATAGCAGACACTAGTAGACGACCACGTACTACGTAAGATGATCTATAAATATCAGTCTAAACAGGTTGTGTCAGTTTCTCACCTACCTACTATGGACTTGTTGACTTATTCACATGATCCGGAAAGGATCACACAATTCAAATCCTATAAATAACAAGCTTCGCTAGTGAAGAACATGTATCTAGTGAATCAACTTCTTGATAGATGTATTCAGTGTACCGTTGATAGTGTATAGGAGTGCATGAATGACTCAATTGTTTAAATGCGTAGCTCGCCAACTGCCATCGTTCTTGAGTGTTGTGGCACAACTGTTCTTGTGATTCACATATCGTTGTCAAATCTAAGTGCCTCTGCAGTTTGTTAGTCGTCTACATTTATTTAGAGGAAGCTCATTCGATGAATAGAGGAGGAAGGGTAAGGGTATAGGGTCATTCGATGAAGGAGTAGTGAAGCGAATCTCTAGAAACTGTTTACTATAAATAATTCTCTAAAGCAGCTTCGTAAGGGTTATAGTTTCTGAAAAAAAGTAAATAAGTCACTAGTGCTGACCCGCTCAACTTCGTTTGCGTCTCTCCATAAGAAATATTTTTTTTCCATTTTCCCAACATTTTTGGTCTATACTGGCTCCTATTGATCGTAAGAGTAATGTCACATAGCCTAACACCTTCCTCGCTAAATGGGCTATCCAACAAAATTTATTAACATTAGAATTAGCAAAATTGGTTCAGCCGTTCACGCGTGATGTCGTGACCAAGGCAAATAGGGATTAATTTTTATATACATACATATATATATATATTTTTAGGCAGGCTGAAAGTTATGATCAAAAACTCTTAATGATTCCACTCTATAATGAATTCCTTTGTGAATTCTTTAGAATACTTTTTAAATCAAGGAAGCATATAAGATGCATATAAGCAATACTTATATTTTGCCAGAGTTTTTTTCTGCCATCTGTTTGATCAAAGTTTGTTTTATAAGTATCGTTTACGTATCGTTTAACCGACTTCCAAAAGGAGGAGATTTTCCGCTTGGTTAATGCACTGATCAATAGCTACTTGTGTTGTGTTGATTCACTAGTTCCAAAACCGAAAATTAAACAAATACAAATGTGCAAATGTTTGCCCAAATTTTTAACAGGTTGTATGTTAGGTATGTCGTCCTTTGTTTGATTGAAAATAAAATAAGAAGAAGCATAAAAACATCTGCGTTGACTAGTTATTTTTTTTTTTTAATTTTACGCCATTACATTACATGATAGGTACTAGAAGTCACCTGTTAGTAAAATTTTCAGCCATTATGGATGTCATTTATTTATTTCATTAACCAGTGCAACTTGCTTTTTGGCTGCTGTGCCATTGAAAATATAGATTTGATATTTTCTAACTTTACAGTACTTTAATTGATAAAATTAGCTTTTTGTACGTCTTTTACCCCTAAACATAAGAAATTTACTTCACTTATATTTATATTTACCCAACTACAGTAGAGCCAAAAGGAAGATAAATAGTTTTGTCTATACATATTCGTATGTTCCATCATAGCACCTAACTACTGAGCTATTTTGAATAAATGAAGTGACATAGACTATTTAAATTAAATTAAAAGTATTTACGTAATCGGGTAATCGGTCTTTAAAGTTTTGCTTGTTAGATTTTTAAATACAGGTACATAGTCTTACAAGTTTATTTCATACGCATTTAGAAGCATAGAAAGTAATAACTTTTCCTTAAGAAAGATAGTACTGCGCCCCAAATAGACCATATCTACGTTACCAGTTCCACGAAAGCGAGTGTTGTATATTATGCAAACATATCACGTTGTGTCAAGGGTGCCGTATAGTCTTTATGAATTTGGGCAATTGAACCCCGACGCTTGGTGTAATATTTTGACAGGGGATTCTTACTATCTTCATATGATAATGTATACAGCTGACTTAAGCGTTGCATTAAGATTCTTGTAGTTTGTATTTCATCGTCTTCAGCCTATTGCAGTCCACTGCTGGATGCAGTCGATGAACTTAGTTCTCTACCGGATCACTTCATTCCTGATATGATCCCTCAGAGGAACGCCGAGCGTAGCCCTTTCCATAGGTTGTTCCAATGTAAATTTTTACTAAAATCAAAAATCAATCATTCATTTAACTAAGTACTGTCTACTACTGAATATAGGCCTCTTGGAATGACACCATAGCCGTCTTCTATGTCGTCGTCTATCTGCTTGACCGGTCTTTTCATTTACGAGTTCACACTTTAAATTCTAGGATCCATTTGTTCCAACGGGCATTAGTCCTTCGGTGGACTTCGCCAGTCTATTTGTGGCGAGTTGGAACGCGACGAAGGGAAGAGGAGCGCGAAGTTTGACATACGTCAAAAACAAGGTGTCATAGAGAAATTCGCGCGGTACTCTCGTTTTACCACTCTCTCTACCATTTACATTCCAACAGGATTATTTTTGAGTGATAATAAATAATAAATAAATATTTAGTGATAAGTTCACAGAGCACTTGTATAGTTTCATATCATCCTGAGTTGGGGGAGAACATTCCCGAATTGTGGAAGAATCCCAAAGTGGTGACCTCCGAAGAAAACACGCTAACCAGTCGGGCAGTCGCCTTGTCCACCAATTTGTGTGGGCGGGCCCTCCAGAAGTACCTATATTGACTACCACGATACGAGGAGAAGGTGATACTGATAAATAAAGGTAACATTGATTCACCTTCTCAATACACAATCCATTGGACTACAGAGACTTTTAACAAATCAATTAAAGTAAATCACATCAGATAAAAGAGACGTTTGATCTAAAGACCTGCTACGACAAGGACACCGTCTTCCAGAAAAAGAAAAACTAAGAATTTATAAGTTGCTTAATACATTTTTTTTTTTTCTCTAGTAAATAACATTCATGTTAAACAGTAGTATTACTAATTTCAAAAGCATATTCAAGATGACCTAATTTAAGAAATATTCATATTTTTACAGTTATAGTAAGTAATAAAGCAAGGCAAACAAAAGCTAATTAATTGTAATATACTCTAAGAAATTAGAATATTATATAGATAATAGCATTCATGTTGAACAATAGTACCCAGTATTACTAATTCCAATATTATATTCAACAAGTCCTTATTCTACTATTAAAACAAGGTAAATAAAAGCAAAGTTAATTATTGTACAAAACTATAAGAAATTAAAATATTTAATAGATAATTAATAGCATGAGCGTACAAAACCAACTTGTAAAATAAATAATCCTGGTATTGTCATTGGTCATTGGACATAATTTCATTGTGAATAATATTGTAAATGTTTGATTATAAAGAATAATCTTATTTACTTCGAATAATATTGTAAATTAATAATAAATATTAATTTTAATTGGCCTTACATAATAGTGTAAATTGTTTAGTTATAAATAATAATTTTATTTTGCTTTGAATCAGTTTTGGGAATAATCTATTTTGTATGTTTGGTTTGGTTCCGCTTGGGCGTGTGGTAAGAGTGACTTTTAATTTAGTTTAGTAATATATACTTTTTGTTGACCTCATATCACAATGACGGAGCAGGAGCCTCAGGCACAACTTGAGACAACCCTCACAGATAATGCAGAGCTACATGAGAAGCTGGCAAATAAGGAGAGAGAAGCCCAAGTGTATAGGGTATCTTTAAAATTACCCACATTTTGGGCTGACAAGCCAAACATTTGGTTCGCTCAAGTAGAAGCCCAATTCCAAATTGCCAATATTGTCAATGACACTACCAAATATAATTATATAGTAAGTCATCTAGACCAGAACCTGGCAGGAGAGATTGAAGATATAATCACTAACCCCCCAACAGAGGGGAAATATAAGAAAATCAAAGAAGCTCTAATCCAACGCCTATCCACTTCACAAGAAAAGCGAGTTAGACAGCTTCTCAGCGATGAGGAACTTGGGGATCGGAAACCGTCCCAATTTCTCCGCCACCTTCGATCACTTGCTGGATCCTCACTTTCTGATGACAACATCATACGGGAACTGTGGATGCGCCGATTGCCTCAGCAAGTACAAGCTATATTGGCCGTACAATCCGACCTAAATTTAGAAAAAGTTGCAGAATTGGCAGATCGGATTACAGAGTTAGCTCCTGTACAAGCTGTATGTTCAACGTCTGAACCTTCAGAGATTACAGTGACTGCGCTGTTTAAACAAATACAAGATCTTAGTAACCAGGTAGCAGCACTCTCAAGACAACAGCGTAGACCCGCACGCAATCGCTCTAATTCATCGCACAGATCTACAGATGCTTCCGGTTTCTGCTGGTACCACAATAAATGGGGGGCAAAAGCTATCAAATGCATCGCCCCTTGCAAATGGTCGGAAAACCAGAAAGGCAGTCAGTAGCGGCGGCAACTGATTGTGCAAACCATGGCCGCCGTCTTTTTGTCACCGACCAAGCAACAAAACGTCAGTTTCTTATTGACACTGGCTCAGACCTGTGTTGCTTTCCTCATAGTTGGCTGTCAGCCCGCAGAGAGGCCACCAACTATGACCTCACCGCCGCAAATGGGAGTTGCATAAAAACTTTCGGGACAGTTAATGTCTCATTAAATTTAGGTCTTCGGCGAGATTTTTCCTGGCAATTTGTAGTAGCTGATGTCAGTACAGGCATAATAGGTTCCGATTTTTTAGCTTTCTACCACCTTCTGCCCGACTGCCGAAACAAAAAATTAGTTGACGGTATTACTGGCCTTTCATCCTCCGCATCAGTTGCTACTACTTTCCAGCTGAGTGTACGAGCAGTTTGCGTCACTAAACCAATATATGCCAATCTTTTAGCCGAGTTTCCAGACATAGTTCGTCCCCCAGGTTTTCCTAGGGTAATAAAACACGATACAGTGCATTACATAAAAACTACAGAAGGTCCACCTGTCAGTTGCCGCCCTCGACGCCTAGCGCCACAAAAACTCGTTTCAGCAAAAAAAGAATTCGAAGAAATGGTACGATGCGGGACAGCTCGTCCATCTAAGAGTGCATGGTCTTCGCCTCTCCATTTAACTCTCAAAAAAGATAATACCTGGCGTCCTTGCGGTGATTACCGCGCCCTCAATGCCAGAACAGTCCCAGACAGGTACCCGGTTCGCCACATCAACGATTTTGCTCACAATCTGGCTGGTGCAAAAGTGTTTAGCACTCTAGATCTGGTAAAAGCGTATCATCAAATTCCGGTTTTCCAAGAAGACGTAGCAAAAACTGCCATTGTGACCCCGTTTGGCCTCTTCGAATTCCCATATATGACTTTTGGTTTACGAAACGCAGGACAAACCTTCCAGCGTTTCGTCGATGAGGTCACACGGGGCCTTGAATTTTGTTTTCCTTATGTAGATGACATCCTAGTATTTTCAGAAAATGAATTTCTACACTTACAACACCTACGAATTCTGTTTAAGCGCCTGCAGGACTACGGAGTAGTTATCAATCCTTCGAAATGTGTTTTGGGTGCTAGCGAGGTGATTTTCTTGGGCAACCACATAAGCGGCAATGGTACTTGTCCCCCACAGGATCGTATTAAAGTTTTGCTAAATTTTCCACCACCTAAGACCGTACAAGGTATGAGGAGATTCCTTGGCATGTTAAATTACTACCGGAGATTCGTGCCCAGTGCCGCTAAGTATCAAGCTCCATTAATCGAGGCATTAGTGTCAACCAATAGCAAAGGAACAAAGCCATTTCCCTGGTCTCCAATATTGCTGCAGCAATTTGAAGCTTGCAAAAGAAGTCTATCGAGTGCCACGCTATTGCAACATCCGGTCAACAATGCCAGGTTGGGCTTGTTCACTGATGCCTCCGGTGTCCATATAGGTTCCTGTTTGCAACAACAAGTGAACGGGCAGTGGTGTCCCCTCTCATTCTTTAGTAAGAAATTAACCCCACAGCAATCGCAGTGGCCAGCCTATTACAGAGAGTTGCTTGCAGTATACGAAAGTGTCCAACACTTTCGGTATATAATGGAAGTTCAACACACTACAATTTTCACAGATCACAAGCCGTTGTTACACGCATTTTCGCAGCGCCGCGAAAAACTTCCACCACCACAACTAAACCAGCTTTCTTTTATCAGCCAATTCACCACTGACATCGAATATATCAAAGGTGAAGATAACGTCGTGGCTGACTCCATGTCTCGTATTGACGTTGATGCTATCTCCCTAGACCAAGATTTAGAAGTCTTGGCTAAGGCACAAGCCTGTGATACTGAAATGTCTAAAATATTACAAGGGAGTTCGAGTCTCAAATTGACCAAAATTTGCACCCCTGGAACGAACATTCCTATTTACTGCGACATTTCGACAGGGAAACCACGCCCCTATTTGACACCCTCCTTCCGCCGCGTGATTTTCGACAAGTTACATAATTTAAGTCACCCTGGTGCTCGAGCTACCACACGCCTCGTGGTAG
Organism: Spilosoma lubricipeda; assembly: GCA_905220595.1. NCBI lineage: Eukaryota > Metazoa > Arthropoda > Insecta > Lepidoptera > Erebidae > Spilosoma > Spilosoma lubricipeda. The sequence goes on along the minus strand of HG992285.1, from coordinate 5,957,182 downwards.
ACCGTTTTGTTTGGCCTTCAGTAAGAAAGGACTGCCGAGCCTGGTCACGGTCTTGTGAAGCGTGTCAGCGCAACAAGGTATCCAGACACAATTCAGCCCCGACTGGTACTTTCGAGTTACCATCGGGCAGATTTTTACATGTCCACATGGATATAGTTGGGCCGTTGCCAGTCTGCAACGAATACCGATATTGTTTAACGGCTATAGACAGAGTGTCACGATGGCCTGAAGTCTGGCCGATGCGATCTATCACGGCAGAAGAGGTATCAGATACCTTTATCAGGGAGTGGATACCGCGTTTTGGTGTACCTTCTGTCATTACTACTGACCAAGGCGCTCAATTTGAGTCCGATTTATTTCAACGTTTTTTAAAATTATTTGCCGCAAAACGCATTAGAACTACTGCATACCATCCATGCGCAAATGGAATGATTGAGCGGGTCCACCGGCAGTTAAAGGCCGCTTTAATGTGCCACGAAAATTCGTGGCTTAAGTCCTTACCGTTGGTTCTACTCGGGATGCGTTCATCTTTAAAGGAAGACCTAAGCGCGACCACCGCAGAAATGCTCTATGGCGAACCACTGCGACTTCCTGGGGAAATATTAGCGCCATCTACAGTTTCTGACAAACTACAGAATCCCGTCGATTTAGTGGCACAGTTGCGACACAAAATGTCGTTAATCCGACCAGTTTCCGCATCGCGACATGGAAACAAAGCCACCTTTATATTCAAAGACCTGGCAACCTCGTCGCATGTTTTCCTAAGAAATGATATGGTTCGGCGAGCACTACAACCGCCATATACTGGTCCGTTTAAAGTTTTACATCGCTCGAGCGATGGTAAGACATTTACAATCGATATAAAAGGTAAACCCAATGTGGTGAGCGTCGACAGACTCAAACCAGCTTTCATCGATCACCCAGACTATTGCCCAAATACCATCAAAACCAACCAATCATCCGCTCAGCATCTCTCCGTGCCTGAACCTCCGACAACGGCTCCCACATTGCAAAAAGCCACAACTAAAGACAATTTAATTACAACTAAAGACCCTAAAACGCCTTATACCACACGTTCAGGCAGACAAGTTAGATTTAAGCATTTTGATTTATAGATTTAAGCGTTCTTGACTTTATGGGGTTACGTTTCTCCGTAGGGGGGTGGTGTGGCGAGTTGGAACGCGACGAAGGGAAGAGGAGCGCGAAGTTTGACATACGTCAAAAACAAGGTGTCATAGAGAAATTCGCGCGGTACTCTCGTTTTACCACTCTCTCTACCATTTACATTCCAACAGGATTATTTTTGAGTGATAATAAATAATAAATAAATATTTAGTGATAAGTTCACAGAGCACTTGTATAGTTTCATATCATCCTGAGTTGGGGGAGAACATTCCCGAATTGTGGAAGAATCCCAAATATTATTTAGTTTAAATTATGAGCGGACGAGGGTTCTTTTGAAAATGAATTTTAACGACTAATGTACGTAAAGAAACATTTCCTACACGATTCCAAAAAATTACGTTGTTTCAGCCTCGTTTATGGTCACTAATCTATCCCGAGGCTCACAGACTTTTTTTATATTATGACAACTGAACACCCTTGCCTGTCGAAGTTACAACTCTAGAGGACAGAGTACAGTGGTCTTTTATTTTTTTTTTAAAGTAAAAGCTGCCAAAATGAATCTACTCGGCCTGATGGAAAGCATGAGTAGAATCTGTAAGTGGTGGTCACCATCGTCAATGTGAACGAGTATCCATTTGTGAGACGAAAGTGCGCTCTTTGTTTCAAACATTGCTACGTTATATCTACGTCCTAATCGCTACGTTATATACACAATTTGTTACAAAAGTATTGGCGCTGGTTTGGAAAGAAATATTGATTTAGTTTAGTAATCACTCCAAGCTTCTTCTTGTTTAAGCTACAAATTGCAATGCTACGAGAAACTGTATATTTTTCAGATTTAACTAGTCTAGCAGTGGACTATTAAAGGCTGTTGAAGTGATGAGATGTAGAGAAAAAATATCAAAGAAATCCAAATGCCTGACGTTCCTACTACCTCTTAACTAGGAGATGTTGTAGTTTATTCGTCCTTAAATTTGTAGATAACAAATTAAGTATTAGTACTGTCATATTTTACTGCAATTTACGAAAGTCCAAACCATTCACAATGAGTACTTCAACACTAAAAGATTCCTACAAATTCTACTGACACTCTTTTCTCTCTCTTGCTTCAATTTATAGACTGCACTAGTTCTTATCATTAAGTTGGCCGAGTACACTTTACAGTCGGGATTCAAGAAAATTCTGTTCCTATTCGTTAAAGTGTGAAGTCGAGTAGTAGGTATAACTTCATTCTGATCAAATATACAGGCTTTCACGCCGATTGATATTTTTCTTTATTGATACAAATTACGATACAGTAAAATGTATAATCTGATAGTTTCAATAATGAGCTAGTACTATAATATCTAAATGGTTCTATAATTTCACTCAGAAAACGGTGTAAACTCTACAGTTTTTTTTTTTTTTTTTTTTTGCAAGTTGGCAAACGAGCAGACGTTTCGTTTGCCCGCTATTACCGCCGCCCATAGACACCTGCCACACCAGAGGCGTTGCCGACCTCTGAGGGATGGGGAAAGGGATGTGGGGATGGGTTTGTGTATGGGCCTCCGGTATCCTCACTTACTCGGCGAAACACATGAGGCCGTGCAATCACTCCGGTCGAACCGGCCTATTCATGCCATGGCATTACATCTAACTTTACTGAAAAACAATACATTTAGATGCATTTATGATTTTTGTGTAACAGTACACAATATCATCATCATCATCATCATCAGCCTATCGCAGTCCACTGCTGGACATAGGCCTCTCCAATTGCACGCCACTTAGTTCGATCCTCGGCTTCTAGCATCCAGCTCCTGCCAGCCGTCTTGCGTCGTCCGTACACAATATGGATATTCTCAATTTAACTTAAGAATTCTTATTTTAAGCAGATTAAAATGTATTCAGTAATCGGGACTTCAAAATTAATCGAGTAAGTGGTCGCCTATTGGTCGAATTTCAACTTCAACCTTATATTTTGCTTTCTATTTTTCGATTTGTTTTTAACTGTCTGCGCTCCTTCATATAAACATCAACTGTACCAAATTGTAGACTCTTCCATTCGCATAGTTTTCCTATAAAGGGATTCAAAGTTTTCACTTCATATATTAATAGTACATCTATATATATAAAAATGAATCCCTATTTGCCTTGGTCACATCACGCGTGAAGGGCTTAACCGATTTTACTAATTCTTTTTTTGTTGGATAGCCCATTTAGCGAGGAAGGTTAAGGTTAAGCTATGTAACATCACTCTACCAACAATAGGAGCCAGGTATCGACGAAAAATTTTGGAAAAATGGGGAAAAAATATTTCTTATGGAGAGACGCAAGCGAAGTTGAGCGAGTCGGCTAGTATTATTATAAAAAATGCACAAGTATGTGTAAGTCTACACGAACGAAGAGTGCCGTAATTTTTTACTGCCAGTTTTAGACAAGCAAGTACAACATCATGTCAGTATTTTTTCCAAAAGCTGTTGAGCGAAATTTATCGTTTAATTAAGCTGACCAATTACTTTTTTACTCTCACACAAACATGTCTAAAGTAATCGAGATATTTTACTATCAAAATGTTTGAAAAAGAGCTATTTTCAAGTTTATTTCATATTTTCCAAATAAAACGTTTAAGTCATGGAAGAGAATGGGTTGGAAAAGAAATTATTTTAATGTCAAAAAAAATATTTTCTACTTTTTAGTTTAGTTTAGTTTAAAAGTGTGTTTTTTTAGGTTTTCTACACTATTCCTTTTTTCCCCAAATTATTGTATTGTCATCGGTCCTCGATAAATCTACTAAGTTTCAATAAAATCTGACCGTTTGCAGTTGGTCAAAATCAAGTCCGAAGTAGTCGGCAACAAACAAACAAACAAACAGGTGAAGCCAATAAAAAACAGTAATAAGGTAAGAAACGAACAAGTAAGTATTAAAGAGAATTTGGCTGCCTATCGAATTATTATGTAAACGCTTCAATTTACACCCAAAGAAGACATGATTATATTATAACTAGGTCAGGAAATGCGAAGAGGTAAGTAAAATGAAGTGAAGAGAGTTACAATCTCTTTTGCCTCTTTCCTTCTTGCATTTTGTTTAGTTCAGTGTTTAGTAGTTGTCGCTCGTTTGTATGGCTGGCCGCCTACCTGACACAAGCCTTTCTTGGAAATGTGATCGCTTTAGGTATGTTTTAATGCAACATTGGATAAGGAAAACGGATGGATAAAGGACTCAATGATGAGAAATATCACGGGGCACAAAATAGGATTTTCTCGGCAGAAGGTCAAAAAGACTGCGGTCCCCTTATGTCATATCTTTCATGGGAGACGATTAAAACATTGATATCAACTAAGGAAAAAAATCACCATCAACAGTCTTTAATAGTCCACTACTGGACATAGACTTTTCTCGCTTTAGAAAGGAGGTTTTGGGAAAAATTGCTACTAAAATTTCTAAACCCTGTAATGTCAAAACACTCGCAAACAATAGCACTGACAATGATGATCGATACAAGTAAAATTTTAACAAAAATAAAACCGACTTCAAGGTTCTACTCGATTTCTCTTAGAGGCCATCATTAGATCTTAGTGTCCTTGTCATAGTACCACCGTTGGGATATATCCTTTCCATTAAAAAAATAATCATCGAAATCGGTTCATAAACGACGAAGTTATCCGCGAACACACTTAAAATATATATGTATATATATACGGTCGAATTAAGAACCTCCTCCGTTTTTTGAAATCGGTTAAAAATTGGAGACTGCCTGTTGTTAGAGTTTCTTTCTCTACGTATTATGATGGGAGGAGGTTTGGCTTGCCAATCCGATTAAAATCATCGAAATAATTTTACTGTCCCGGTTTTCTATGAGGGCTTATCACTCTGGTGAAGCCGGTCCATAATGCGCTTAGACATAGCTTTTCCACGACGAATCTTCAACTGCTTTGGGAGGCTACAAAATTACTAGAAGTTAAGCTTCTTCTAATTAACAACTTTATTAAACTATTAGCTTTTGCTTGCCACTACGTTTGTGTGTATGTCGAAAATCGCGGTAATTATTTTTTGCTTTAATATGTAGCATATGACACTCACAAATAATGTGGCTTTCCTTTGCTTAAAGAAATTTTTAAATCGGCTTAATAGGTCCAGAGATACTACACAAACTTTGCCTCTTTATTATTATGTTAGTTTAGTATATAAGACAACTTTTTAACCACCAAATACTCACAAATGTACCTACCTATAGTTGTAAGCCTATAGGTATAGTAAAGCTCTATCACATTAACGATCTAATCACATCTGCAATAACCTTTCTAACTAATAGTACGTTTGAGACATTAGCTAAATCAAATTATCCGATCCATATAGATAATGGAGGAATCTCCTACTGTTTCTGACATGGCTGGTTAGATTAGGCTGTTAGGATTGAGTATAAAACCTCAGGATCCTGGTCTCTTCAGCACATTCAACTGTTTGCATCCTAGCATCCACATTAGAATCTAACCAAATCTAACGGTAAGTACTATTCTGATTTGTTTTAATGGCTTTTTTTTCTTGTATTATTGTTGCTGTAAAGCTTCCATACTAAAATATTCACGCACTTTTCATTTTTAATCTGGGTGAATTCTTTTTATATACTTATTATAAATTTCATTGGGCAGTTTATATCGTACTAGATTTATCCCGCTCTTCGTTGACTCTTCCATATCTTTAGAAAATTCTAAATAAGTTTGTACGTCCATTCTGACATGATTGAGTGACAAACGTCCATCTATATATCCAAACTTTCACTTTTATTTATAATATTAGCATTATATTAATTACTGTTTACAATGTGCTTTATAAAGTGTTAAGCTCCACAAATTTCGATGACGACTTTGTTCTAGTCATTTTTGTTTTTCTAATGAAGCGCCAACATATTCTTCTTATTTTTTGATGAAATGACAACCAGCCGGATCTCTCGGATCAGCTATTTCTGCCAATGTCAAGTGTTTATAGTCTTCAAATCATAAATCTTCAAGTCATTTAGTCTTCGTCGTGATGAAATTAATGATATAAAATATAAAAAATGTGGATGAGATGAAATGATCAACCATATTCTGTTATGTCTTTTGTTCTTTTGTTATTTCTTGTTTTCAAAATAAACTTTATTATTTATTGTTTATTTATAATGGGGACCGTCTTCCGAAAAAACAGAAAACGATCTGCGCCAACATAATTACTACTGCATGTTGTATCGCAAGATTTCGCTGACAGACGTCATAGATATAAAAATCATAAATAGATTGAGCTGTAAATGTTAATCCTATTTTAGACAACAACGTATATTTTATATACCAATATAGAATTTTGTCCGCATGATTTCATACGCGGAAACATTATTTTTTTTATTTATTTAGAGCATCAATCACGTTATTTCGTATCCGGCAGGATTGAGAATTCATAATTTTAAGTTTAGGAAGTTGTAATAACAATAATTGAAATTTAAACCGATCGTCTGATAACGAGATCCGCTTCCTAAAAGGTGTAGTACTCACTCCAAGAGTGGTTTCTTTCTAGTATAATTTTCCATTGCTCCGTACTTACGAACAAGCGTAAATGCTACCGGTTTTAAGGAGCTATGTAAATGCGGTAACGTGATAATTTCTTACTATCAACTACTTAGTACACGAATCGAGTATAGAGGTTATTTACATTTGACTTTTGTTCGTCAGCGCGGAAGTAAAATGCTTTTGTCCTAAATGTGGGTTATTCTGCGACAATATTCCCAAACATAGTTAAAATTTGGTAAATCCTTGTTAAATTTAAACACGATTCCAAATATTTTATTAAATATTATATAAAGAGCTGTATGCCTACTACTTTTTTCTTTTTATTGAACACAATCGGTTGTAGTCGTAAATAATAAGATTACTGAATTTCCTCAGATATGTAATAGTTATTTCTCGCAAATTATATAAGCAAATTGCAGTCAATTCAAGATTTACAAAATTTGTACTAAAATGAATTTCGTCAATATCGAAAACCAGTTTTTGAATAGACCTAAGAGTATCATCCATGTACAAGCATTCAGGCGCCCCGGGCTATCTCTGAAGGCAAGCCAGTTCAGTCAGATACATCAGAACCTTATGGATAAGCTGTTTCATATTTTTAACAATTTTGTATCTACATTCCCAGATTATTTTATTTCTATAACGCGCATTGCATAAATGTTTGTCTCTTTGTATATGACGTATTGATATAAAAGAATATGTCACTTATTTTTATGGAATATCAAGAGTAAGACGATAAACTAGTTACAATAACTATTAAATATTATATTTTATAATCATAAACGGTGACATCTAACGCAAGTCCTGTTTATTTCTAGGTAATAAAATTGTTATAGTCGGAAATCTAGACTCGTTTCAACCTTTTTGCTCAACAGCTCTGAGTGATCAACAAAGGGTCTCGATATTTATAGAATTACGTACAAAACGTGTCACGATTCTCTTGACGCAACAATGATACACACTTTCCTTGAAAGAAATGAAGTAACAGTTTCACCAACGGTCATAGAGTCCACCTTGGTCTACTTTATCTATTACATAAAATCCATGTGCAGACTTCTCGACCTTGAAAGTTTTTCTAGTAGGTAGCTTTTTAGTAGCTAGGTTTTTATTACATTATATTATGCGGAAGAAATTGTGTGGTATTAAAAATGTGATGACATTATAAACTGGTTTTCTTGATTTTTATTAAAAGAATCTTAAAGTTCTTTGTTCTGTTTTTATCGTGGCTTGACGTCAATCTACAGATTTTTGGAATAATTTAATTACGCCATCATAAATTATTAATTTCATTATGTCGGGTAAACCCATTTTGGGCTGATAAAAATGATTCGCCTAAAGAGATGTATATTTGCTTAAAATGGGGTTTTCTTATTTCCGTTAGTAAACTTTAGTTGATTAAAAATTAATATAGAATACAAGGAAAACGATACCACTTTATGAAACTAAATGAAAAGTGAGATATCGATATATAAACTAATAAAGGTATTTTAGGTTCAATTATAGATTAAGAGCAATTACATTCATGGCTTTCATAAACATACATATAATTGAGAACTTCAGAGCTATTTTGTAGTTCATTCATAAAATTAACTATTACAGCACAAAGAAATCTATCATGTAGATATGAAGATTGTATGTAGATAACTACTTCTTTATAATTTTATCTACCATAGATGGTATTTCTCTTTGATGAGTTGTATAAAAATACACGAAGGTTTTGCTATATACAGGTGATTATGTTATAACTAAGATGCCTGTGTACTTAGCGTGCTGAATTGCCGCTCTATTTATAAATGCCTATTGTATTCAATTATTGTACTTAAGATTGTCCCATGGTTGGCATTATAAAAATGTTGGGAAAAAAACAGTCTTATTGTAGATATCGTAATTACGATGTGGATATCCTTATTTCTCAAACAGTGTAATGCGCATTAATAAAAATATGTTGCCGGTTTGTTTATGACCTACTAGATTGAACTCAGACGAGTTGTGAAAAATCCATGTTAATATCATCGTAATGTCATCGACTTCCTACTTAGAACTTTCGTCTTTCGCAAAAGTACAGACCCGTTTCCTGGGATATCCCTTAAGCGCACGCGCAGTTTCGCCCCACCTCGCAACCTGCAACCATAGTTAAGTGGTTACATATTTAAACAAGTTCCATTTACGAACGGTCGTTGGCGAGAATTTTCCGTTTTAAGTTTACGTACGTGCATAGTTTTAACATTGTTTACATTTGCTATATACGAGTACATATGTTGGTAGTGGACGACAGCGAAATGAGCTTTGCTAGTGTGGTGCTTATGTGATTACCTATTTATGGCAAATATGGCTTCAAGTTTTGTGTGATGTACAAGTCAGGTAGGTGCATTTACGTTTTTGTTGTTACGTTTTATTCAGTGTCTGCTTGAATTAATAAGTTTATCAGTAGTTATAATATAGATATTTAAAAATCATTCAATATGATCTGAAACCGACATATCGTAATCAGTGGTTTATAATCCTGTCCCATTGTCCACTTAGGGTCTTAGTCTCTCTAGAGAAGTGTTTTGCAGAGATACTTAATGACTATTAAGCAGCAATAAGTAGTCCCAACTCCAAACTTTTTCATAAAAGACAATTTTCTTCTTTAATAAGTTAATACTTTGAGAAAAAATATTACTTATTACAGAGAAGTATAAACTTCAGTGGCTCATTATTTATAACAAGCATGACAATTAGTGTCAATTTGTGTACTTTATGAAAAATAGATTATGTTCTTTCTTTACGTATATCAAATAAATAAAAAATATCAAAGGTCTTAACTCACTTGAAATAAAGTCTTTAATAGATTGTTTTAATTACATTAATTCCTTAATCGATTCCACAGCTACCTCATCAAAGATGGCCTGCAAAATCACTGCTGCATTCATCGCGTTCGTTGCTGTCGTTGCCATTGCCAACTTCGGACATGTCTCCTGCAGCCCAGCTATCGGTAACTAGATTTCTATGAATAAAAACATATCATTTACAAAATATAATCCACAAACATACACTCTACTCAAGGAATATTATATTTCTACGCACAAAAATCATTAAATCCTACCACGACGAACTAACACGGGAAATTATCAATAATTTGCTGAAAAATGAAGTAAAATGATTGCAGGAATAAATTTCTGCTCAAATAGTACAATCGTCTTCTTTCTAAAAAAGTGCAGTGTCAAATTATAATAGCTACAAGTCGTAGCTGATAGATTGAGAGCAGAGAGTTGTGTGGCAGGTATGAATGTGACATTTTGGCATCTAAACCCCACAGTTTGTTGAGGCAGTGTTTCAAATTAAACGGACTAATAGACGGTGTTCATAAAATTCTGTTGTCCTGAAATAAAAAGTTTTAATTCCAACCAGGCCTTTTTAGACATTTTCAAATCGTTACAAAAACTAAAAACATAGTAAAATTCTAGTTGCGCAGTTCCAATATTTGATTCTATTCTATTCTTCTAAATAGAGATTAACAATATTGTATTAATGTTTAAAATATTTTATTTTTGTTGTTTATACATGTCCAAAGCATTACATACACAACCACAAGTACAACACACAATAGAAATATAAGTAAACATAAACACAATAAATATGTAGTCCTAAGCAAATCCCTAACAGGAACTTCCTAAATCTCAGATGACCGGAGACCTATGTTCGCTGGCGATTAATTGTGGCTTGGTAGAGATCTTCAAAACTGAGCTCTTTCAGACGCCTTCTTTAGCAAAATAAGATTTAACTAGAAGGAGGCCACCGCGATGAAATAGCTAAATACACGAATCGTACATGGGCTGGTATAATGAAGTCCATTTCAGTATCTGCAGTGGGGTACTGTGTGGTCCAACCAGAACAACTTGCGAACCCATGCTTACTCGAGTTCTCATTGTAGTGGCACTGTTGACAGGAACGAAACAATATTTCGTCTTAGTACCCATTCGAAGATGACCAGCTAAAACTCCTCTATGATGATAAAGTTAGTATATGGAGGCTCAAATCATTAAGCTTACGACCAAAGATCTATCTTACTTGTGCTGTTACCTCACACCACTTCTATACCTTTGTCTTCAGGCGAGTGTCAGTATGCCGGTACCCCCGAGTCTCCCCGCGAGTACTGATTATGATCAATTTTTAAACCACCTTTGAGGAGTCTAAACATCATCACCCATTAAGAACATTAGAAGCAACAATAATCTGCTTCAACTAGATTTTTATTTAGGATTCGATCCTGACTGAATCGTAGCCGCCAACACATGAATTTACTTAGTCTGTGTTTTTTAGAATTCTTCTTTGTTCTGTTTTCTCGAATCTTCTACGGAGCCGAATATCTGCATAAATAAAAATTATTTATACAGAATATACAACTGACCTTTCGATGTCGTAATAACTTTAACACTTTTAGGTATTCTATTTTCCTTTGTGGTCCAATGTTCTGTTATAGATTTACAAAATATTCTTAGAATCCTTATTAGTCTGAATTCTTTAGTTAAATAATTCGTGGAATCGGTATTATTTAGTAATCAACATTTATAAATCTACCAAATTTTAGATATTGGACGATTTTCAAATAATAAAAACTTGCCACCATATCAGGATCGGATAATGGGATCCCAGGGAAATCGAGGGCATCCCTCATTTTTTTATATTAGGCACATACTATGTTTTTCGTATATTATCTGAACTTACTCCGGTATTTGAATCTGGTAGTCACCATTTCATGATGATGTAAGGTAGAACTCCTTAACGGATAGGAGTTGGAGGATAAATCTTTAAATGACATAGGTATGTTATGTATGTATGTTTTTTTTATGAAATAGGGGGTAAACGAGCAGACGTAAGCTATTACCGCCGCCCATGGACACCCGCAACACCAGAGGTGTCACAAGTGGGTGGTATACGCACGTATATGTATAATATCGCAGGCGACAGTTCATTCCACAGCTTTTTGTACGAGGCAGAATGGTCCTGGTAAAACGCACAGTTGTAGACTGCCAACCATCTAGATGATGGGGATGAAATTTCTGTCGCGTAAGACGATGGTAGAAAGAGCAGCAGGAATCAGTCCGAACAATTCCTCGGAGCAATCCCCATGGTAAATGCGGTAGAAGAAGCACAGAGAAGCCAAATCTCTACGCAGCGCCAAAGAGTCTAGCCGAGTTGTAAGTTCTTGGCAATCGACGATCCGAATCGCTCTCCGTTGAATGTGGTCCAGAGGGAGGAGCTGGTATTGGGGTACCCCCGCCCAAAGATGGGGACAGTATTCCTGCGCCTTATAACGCAAAAAGCGGTGGGCCGGGGTGAAATATTGTCTGGATCTGTTGAGCACACCAAGCTTCTTCGAGGCCAACTAGGTTTTACTCTCCAAATGGCCACGAAACTGGACTGCGCTCGATATGTCGACGCCGAGTATTCCAATATTGGCTGAGGCAGATAGGGGAGTGTCTCCAAAACGAGGATATGATCCACGGCAGTTTTTTAGCGGTGGATGCGCAAATTTGTGTCTTTGTTAGGTTAAATTGGAATAAATTAATTCTGTCCCAATCTGAGACCTTTTCCAAAGAGGTGTCAACTTCAGACACAAGTTTGTTTCGACTCTCGATGACGTTTACGACTTGACGACGAATGTTACCTTTAACCAAGTTATTTAGGTAAGCTGATGTTGAGGAGTTGTGCCTTCCATCATCAGCTTATCTAAATAGTTGGAGGGATAAAACAGAAGCTGACAGTTTGTACGTCCGTAATTTTTTAAGTTAGAAACATGAAACTTTCGTTTTTAAGGTTAGAAACTTGAATGGTCACATTTGAATGAATTTCTGAATTCTCAGACAAATTGATATATTTTAATCTTCATATTGTAGACTTTAAATTACTCAATTTTTATCAAAGAAGACAGAGAAGACAATTTACTCTTCTCGTGCCTTATTTACAGTTAATTAAAATGGTTTATACCAATTACATTAATTCACATAGAAACAATTGACATTACAAACCTATAATGTAATATGAAATTCTGTAACATAAAAACAAAAAGAAAATAATAATAAAATTAACACAAAACATAAAACAAAATTAGTGCTTGAAAGTGCCTAAGGTATTTTGTCTTGTTTCTTACATTCTTGTAAGAATTTTCTAATATTGTTATTTCTTAGTAGTTCTAAAACACTGTAATCTGAACATGCGTTTTGTTCAATTTACGGAAATCGATAAACCGAGAACTCTGCTTTTTCTATATTTTTAAAGTGAATCAGGTTTTCCACAGTTGCTCTTTACGTCTACTTAACCTTCTATGTTATTATTACTTATAAGATTTAAATCGTAATTTTATACGGGATAAAACATAACAATTGATATAATAAAAAATAACGTTTTCATTTAAATAAATACATATATACATAATAAAAATCTAGTTTACTGTTTTTCCCACAGATTAAATTATTCAATTAATTTTAATAATATTAATTTTAACATTTTGCATTCGTATAAATTATTTATTTAAGTTCATAAACAGGACTAGTTTTTGCCCGCCACTCCACCCGCGTGAATATTATCATATTATACAGTTTTCGCAATAAAAAAGCCTATACCCCTCCTCAACAATTAAAAGTATCTCTGTCTATGGTCGAATCGGTTCAGCGGTTAAGGCATGACATTGTAACAAAAAGAGTTACTTTTGATTTTAGAATATTGAATGATGATGCAGAAGCATCACTAGGCCGTCATAGTGTGAGTGGCATGCCATGCTGTATTGTTGCATTGTCTGCATTCGCAATGAGTATGGTGACCACCACTCTTGGATTTTGTTTATGCTTTCCATCAGGCAGAGGCAGAGATTTTGGATACATAAAAATAATAATACACACTTTATGGATAATTTCGGGGACAAAAGCTATTTAATATATTTTTCCATAACTCAAACTACCTCAATAACAAATTTTATCTAAATCTTTTCAGAGATTATTGATTTCTCATACAAACTTACACATTTTCACCCATTTCAGGGATGATTTCCGGAATTGAAACTATCCCTTGTCTCTTCTAGAACTCACTTTTGTTCGAATCTATCTTTCCTATCTCTATACCAAATTTCAACTAACAGACAGACAAACAGACTTTCGGTAGATATGTTTCAAGAATGTAGTACCTATATTTAACGTTTATGCAAGTAATTATTAAAGTAGAATGATTTCAAAAGAAACGAAGCCAATCCCCCTACCACATTATCACCCCTATCAAAAGACGTTCACGGTTGAACATTAAATATTTAAAAAAAAATATACAAAGAGTTATTCATCGCCTCCACCCTACTAGTTTAACCGGATCATTGGATCCTCAATGTCATGTCTGTGGTCATATTTAGTCAGTCTTTCTCCCCAATCCTTATATATTTAAAAAGTTTAATATGCAATCGAATGGCACTATGCGATGTAATGTGTTTTGATTCCTACTCTATTGTAATGATTGATCTCTTTTTAACCGACTACGGCAAAGCCAAAAGAGGGTTATGATTTTGACAGGCTATGTATGTATGTTCATTTGTTCCCTCATACCTCCTTAACTACTCATGAGAACTGGACAAATTAGATGTCGTTAGAAGCGTCGTGATCGTCTGCTGGTTATAGGGTATATGACGTGTCAACAAGTTTCAAAAGCCGTAGTCACGCGTTTTTTAATTGTTATGGACTATGGTACATTACACTACATGAACTACGGCTTTTGAAACTTAGTAATGTATTATAACACTTTAACAACGCGTGAGTACGGCTTTTGAAACTTGTTTCATGCTTTTCAGCGTCATTTTTTGTCGTTGTTGGGTTTTAGTTTTTTTTTATTGGGAATAATCCCGCCACTAATCTACTGTAACTCCTGTATACCAGTATCAATAGCAGTGACCCACATATACTTCAAGATAAAATAACTGTTTTCAACGACAAAACTAATCAAACGAAAACTGAAGGCATTGGAAATATCAGAAGTCCACTTCCCTTCTCAGCGAAGAGGAGGCAAATGAAGTAAAAATAGGCAGACACCTTTTTAAAACAGAAAAACACAAAGGACTTAAAATATGATCACCTATTCAAACTTATTCATTACTCCTTTAAAGCAAACTCATTTATAACCAAGTTCACTAGGTTACAAAAAATACAATTTAAAATTAATAAAAAATTACTTTAAATCAAACATTAACTAAAACCTATTTTTAAATAGCTTTTTAAAGTCGAGTAAGGAAAATAATAAATTCAAAGGACTGTTACGCGGTCAATGCGTATAAAGTACGAAATTTAATCTTTTACACTGGACACGTGCTTCAACAGATTTAAATTCATAAGGTCAACGATTAAGATTAAACGTGACCAGCAAAATAACACAGAATACTTTTGAGCTTTGTCTTTGCTGAGTCAATCTAAATTGCATCTAAAATTAAATTTGCCGTAAATGAATATGAAAAACAAAAACGTAAACTGGCATCACATTTAGACTGTCTATTGTTTGCTGTGACTAAAGCGAACGAGCAAAATTAATTTGATATTATAATATGCACGAAAATTTATAACATGTACTAAAATACTACTATTTCTAAATGCGACCGTCTTATCTTTATCTTTTATTTAAATTCTCAGTCAAGTTGTTGCTCACAATAAACTCCGAAACTATATTTACGTTTTTTTTTAAAACATGTTTTGCTGGAGTGCCCAAGAATCCTAAGATACTGATGATAGTTATCAGGCCAATCAAGCAAAGTTAAAAAGAGACGCAGAGGAAATTGGATGGGTCAACTAGTATTTATTTATTTTAGTACATACTTAATCAATTTTTAGCCTATCATTTATAAAAGAGAGAGATTTTTTCATAAAGCAATCTATGGTAGCTATTCCTATATAATAACATATTTGATATACTCATGTATTAAGATATATTTACAATAAGTAATCACAATATTTTTACAAATAACATTAATATAATAATAACTAGAAATAAATGCAGTTGTCGGAATTCCAGAGCAGCATATACCTATCCACCTGAATACGAAATCAACTAATTGGGAATTTTATGTGAAGAGATTGGCAACAATGTATTAATAGTGTTTGCAATATGCAAGCACTATTCATACGTTTCTAACATATCCGTATATAAGTATTATTTTTGGGAGCATCAAATATGGTGACTCATGTAGAAAAAAGGTCAAGAATTTTTTTATTCATCCTTAAAGCTAAGCAAAGATTACTTAAAGAGGTGACAACAGTTTTGAACGCTAACTCGAATACTTAAATGCTCTTAAAAATGCATGAGAGATGTATTCGCTCGTCGATCACCGGAGACAATGACCTCAATCCGTGAATTGGACAACTCACTTTCGCTGTTATTGCGCAATATCACCTTAGACGTGCACACTTGACCCCATAACCGAGAAGAGATGTATATATATTGATCGATTGACATTTGTTAGATATTTTTGAAATGTTACAGATTGGATGAGTGATGTGTTAAACTTACAGATCTATAAACTAAAACGATATTGTTAACATCAAGTGTCCAAGAACAGTAGTGCAAGATGCATCTATTTCCGTTATCCAAGGTTCTGATAATCGATTTAAATCAAAGATATTTCTCCTTTTTAGTGTGGTCACATAACTATTGGCTTGGATATTCATAATTACACGAAAGTTCTCTGTTCTGTGGGTGTGACTAAGATATGAAAACTTATCTGGCCTACCAATGGACCAGATAAGTTCTAAGGCCTTAATTTTCACTTAACGATGTGTGTAACAAACAAATACATGAATGCTCCTACGTATCCCAATTACTACTCATTTATATTTATTCTAGCTGCGCCCCGCGTAGTTACTCGTGGTTGTTGTCGTACCTTTGAAACAAAAGCCACGAATAACACCACATTCCTTATAAGGTGCCACCGATATAAGTATTTTAAACCTATCAAATCTGGGGCAATATTTAACGCCTAGACGAGCAGATGAAGCTAAATTCTAAATTCAAAAGTCTATCTTTACAACATAAGCGTTTATTTGAAGTAAGAATCAGTACTACAGTTTAAATAAATTCTAGTGGAATTTACATATTATATTCTGCAGTTTCCGTAAATTTTATTTCACTCTTTGAATAAAAACTTTGGCTTCTGTGCATGTTGTGTCCATTAATCACTATTTGTAAAGTCCCTCGCGAAACATTTAAAAGCACGTCATTAACATGCACACGACACATAAAGTTTTGGCAGCTCGGGATTTAAGTATTAATGAATGAAATCAAATATTTTTGAATTGAAGTTTGGATATTAAAACGTGTAATGTGTTGGAGGTAAATAAGGTAGGTATAATATTCGAATCACAGTTGTCTTTTGTAGAGTATTTTGGTTAAAAAATATAAACGATAAAAATCAATCATGTATTCTTATGTTATTAAATTTTAGTTTCTTACGTTATTAAATTTTAGTTGATTGCACGGCTGGTGTAGTGGTTTAAGCAGTCGCACGCCGCTTTCTACTGCATGCGTTCAAATCCTACATGGGATAACACTTTGTGTAGTTCAAATTGTTGTTCTGAGTGTTCCTTGTGTCCATTTTTCAGTAGTTTTTGAAAAAAATTACAAAAAAAAAAAAAAAACTTTTTTTCTTGTATAAGTACGTTTACATACCTCTCGCCTTTTTGACACAGCAAGTAGATAAATATAGTTTACAAAGACGTGCCGCTAAGTACACCTTAAATATTTATAAAGTGAAATGATGTTTATGCTCTCTATGTTTTTTGTTCGATGTTGACTCTTATGACTTGAAATACATTTTAATACTAAACTGATTTTACTTACAGATTTTATGAATTTGTTGATTCAAACGATCATGTCTAAAAATAAATGTTGAAGATTGCCGTAAGATAACTTAGCTGAATCTGAGTTGCCGGTTACCTACAGTTCTCTACTTCACTACAGTCGAATTGGCTTATCTATACTAATACTTGTATTATAAAGCTGAATAGTTTGTTTGTTTGAACGTACTAATCTCAGGAACCCCTAATCCGATTTGAAAATTCTTTCAGTGTTGGATAGTACCTACATTTATCGAGGAAGGCTATAGGCTATATATCATCACCCTAAGACTAAGAAAAGCGAAGCACCAATGAAGAATGTTACAAAAACGGGGGAAAATTATCACGCTTCGGGCAATGGGATCGCAATCGAGGTTGCGTGGTTCAGCTAGTAATATATATCTGCCAAAGTATGGCTGCCCTATAGTTTAATCCTAAAATCATAATATTTACCTACTAATATTATAAAGAGGTAAATTTTGTGAGGTTGTAGGGGGTAATCTTTGGATCAACTAAACTGGTTTTTAAATTATTTTACTGATAGAAAGCCACATTATTTGTGTCGTATATTATGCTACATATTAACCTGAAAAGTGATTACTGCGTTTTCTGACATACACGCGGGTGGGTTCACGGGGTAAAACTAGTCCAAAATATTCGGACACTGCTCTTGCAATCATCGTATGTAAATCCATGTTTGCTCTTAATCACCTCTTTATAAATAATCTTTAGGCTACTTTTACAAATTTCAAATACTTGTGGATATTGTTATTAGAATTTATTCAACTTATTATAATTAAAGAAAATTATAGTATACAGGTAATTATAGTATTAAATTAAAATACTAGGAAACAATAATTAAACAACAACAATATTTACATGCAAGCATTAAAAAAACTCCTCCGCATCATCGCCTGGTAGCGTTCCCAAATGACTGGCAGCATTGCTACGTTGAATGGCAATGCTAATTCTCTGTGCTAGAAAAAGGTCGGCCTTCTGGTCACGATAAGCCTCAAACAGTCGCTTAGGTAGTTGTTTAAACAAAGAGAAATATTTGTTTCTTATAATTAGTCTTAAAATAAACAACGTACCTATATTTATTAATGTTGTTACAGTTAGTTGTTGATATTGTAACAGTGAATATACGTGTGTTTATCAAATATATAAAAACGTATTAATTTCATATTAAGTCTGCAAATATATCGAACTAAATTATTATCGAATTTAACTGAGTTTATATTTGTTCTCAGCTACCTACGATCCTCTGGGAGCCTGCATTGAGAACTGCGCGCAGTGCAAGAAAATGTTCGGTGCTTGGTTCGAAGGACCATTGTGCGCCCAATCCTGCATCGAGTTCAAGGGAAGCCTGATCCCTGAATGCGAAAACCTTGCATCCATCTCTCGTTTCCTCAACAAACTATAAGAACCAGGACGAAAAATAGTATGGACCGAAAACCGCATTTGAATATGTTATGATTGTCATGATGTTGGATTTCATACTTAAAATGACTTCCTTTAAAAATTATTTTTGATTGTTTTAAGCTTTTTAGATGAATGAAAAAGAAATATAAAATATTTTCATATATTTATTCATTTGCGGCAAAGGTCCATAGGACAGATACTTGAACCGACGACATACCAAAGTAATTGATACTCTATTGAAACTAGCTTTAAGTGTTTTAATTTTTATACTCGTTTTGTATACAGGGATTACCGTAAGATTGTATTGAAATAAAACAATTGCGTTCATATAACTTTCTTTTATTTATAATTCAATAATAGAACATAAGTATCACACAGTCTTGCAGAAGACAGAAGCGTATGACCTTTAAATATACATTTAAACACGTCTTATGTAACTTTTAGTCCATTTCCTTTCAAAGTAGTAGCCGCCATGGTGTAGGTCACCATGCTGCATTGTTGCATTGTCTCCATTCGCAATGCATATGGTGACCACCACTCTTGGATTCTGCTTATGCTTTCCATCAGACAGAGTAGAGTCATTTAGGCAGGGCAATAGATAAAAAAAATCCGTTAAGACCCATACACTGATCAATCATGTTCCTCAAAGCCAAGTTGACATTCTACAAACGTAAACTATATTAAAAAACTAACAAATGTATAGAAATGACGTCGGCTCAACGCGAAGTCGCGTGGTCAAAACAATATATTGGCAAATATTACATGGGCATAGAGGTGTAAGCGGTCGTAGAAAGAGATTCGACGCGGAACACTTGCATCTTGGCTAAGGGGCTGGTCATTGGTCAGGAGGCGGAGCTTGGTCTTTACGTCACTATATTCTTAACCCGAATAGACTATACTCGCTATTGTATTGATATATTGATATATCAAAATTTTGAAATGAATATGAAAGACGTTTAAAATGGACAGTAAAATTTTCATAATAAATTTTATTTCTTAAAAAGGCTTGCAAAAAGAACTATAGATACCAAAATATCAAAATATTGAAAGGCCCATTTCAATATTTTGATATTTTGGTATCTATAGTTTTTTAATGACGATTAATTGGAAAAAATAAGACATGGATCAAACAAAAGAGCAAATCTGAAATAGTAGCTTAAAAACTTGAAAATTTTCGATTGTCAAAAGATGTATTTTTGGACTATTCTGACATTGGTACTAATGGATAAAAGTAATACTCGAACAGATGGGTTCCTAAGATTAGTAAACTTAAACACATTCGAACTTATTAAAACTTGAAGACGTTAAGCAAGTGCGAGGACCATGTTTGTGTTTGCATTGATATCATGTATTGGTTTTAAGTTTATGTTAAAATAATGGGCAGTGATTTCTTATAAGTAAATAATAGGTATATTAAAACTATCTATACTAATATTAAACAGCTGAAGAATTTATTTGTTTATTTGTTTGAACGCGCTAATCTCAGGAACCGCTTTTCTGATTTAAAAAAATCTTTCAGTGTTAGATAGCCCATTTATCGAGGAAGGCTATTGGCTATATACCATCAAGCTAAGACCAAAAGGGGCGGAGCACCAAAGAAGAATGTTACAAAAACGAGGGCAAATTATCACGCTACGAGCAATAGACGACGTAAACGAGGTTGCGTGAGTTTGCTTGTGTAAGAATAATCTTTGATACCAATATAATGATATTGCATTTTAAAGGCTCAATAAAAATGAATTTATATTTATGTCATTTTTTCACAGATAATTTACCTTTTAAAGCTAGAAGAAAGTACATAAAACATTGCTTTTTGCGATCAGAATCACAACCTCTTATGTGTATACTACATTACATGTATGGTTATCATTCTTAAATTAATTTACAAAAATCAAACTTTCATGTTTAATGCTAATTATATATATCAACTTTAATTATGGTATATGTTGCACCTGCTTATGACTACAGCCAGATGAAACACATTCCTGTATGCATTTATAATTCTCCATTTTATTTACTTAAAGAAATAACTTTACTACATTACTACTCCTAAGTACTATAAAAGAAAGAATTGAAAGTGTTAACGGGATTAGATTCCGATATTGAGGGATAACTTATAACTTAGACTGAGATACTTTGTTTTCTCTATGAAGCAAATTATATAATGACTGTGCCTTTTGCTTTTATACAACCAAAAATACCTCAAGTACTTTGAACCAATATGATGCTAAATTCCAGTAAAGATCGAGTTACACCAATCAGCCAGTTAGATGAGATATATTTTATACATGTATACTAGCTGACCTGGCTAACGTTGTTTTGCCATTAATATAAAATAAAATATTTAGGACATACGTTATGATTTAGGGATGGAAAATAGATGTTGGCTGATTCTCTTACCTACCCGAGCATCCCAAATTTCATAAAAATCGGTCCAGCCTTTTCGGAGGAGTTTGGTAAAAGACACTGCGACACGAGAATTGTATATACAGGGTTTGGCGTCTCAATGGTATGTAATGAATCAAAGTGATAGAATGAGACAGATGCTGACGCTGTCAGTCTGACGGACTATTAATTATAATTGGACCTACTTGCATTTCCTCCAAAATAATCAAAATCAATAATTTTTTTATCGTAACACTTAATTATTTCTTCCTTAAAACTAAAGTAAATACTAAAATTGTTTGCCTTCGGCTCGAATAAAAGCTCAGCATCGCCTCAGAAAAGACTTATTCAACAGTCGTGCAAATCTCTTTTCTCCTTGCATTTGCAAAAATATCAGACCAGTTTTGCCGTAGGCAAGCCATCAAAGATATGTTCAATAATTTTATTAATAAAGTGTAAAACTTATTTAATTAGGTTATCAGATGGGTGTAAGTCGATCTTCGCCAGCTCTTGTCCTATTCAATATTACGATAAAGTAGGTATACTTTCCTTACTGATCAAGAAAAAAAGCAGTAATTGTTACAGAAGAAGTAACGAGTAGATGGAGATATCCTCTCTTTAGGTTACATACTTTAAACAATCCATGGAATATAAAAGGGACCTTACATACAATATAGCGTCTATCACATTAACCAACAACCCTTTATCCTTAAGACTAGTCCTCGCTATAGCTAGTGTTGTTGGTTCAGTTGACAGGCACAGCCGCGGGTTGTGGCTCGTCGGGCGGCGCTGGCGGCAAGCTCGCTGACTCTGTACGACAAAAAGAGTATTTCACACTATCACACATCGTCAACAGTCTTTTTTAGTCTACTGCTCGACATAGGCCGCTTCTTAGAAAGGAGTAGAGCCACGCTGATTTCAGCACAAACGGCTCGGGTTACTACCCTCTCACAGAAGAACAACCTAAAATAACAGAATTCGTGCTGTCATGTTTTGTCAGTGAGTGCGAGACCGAAGGCTCATGATGCAGAAGCATCTTAATAGTGCGGGTCACCATGCTGCATTGTTGCATTGTCTGCATTCGCAATGAGCATGGTAACCACCACTCTTGGATTCTGCTGATGCTTTCCATCAAGTAGAGTTGAGTCACATTGGCTGACCCATAGACCATAAAAAAAGAGATTTGTCCTACTACAGCATTCTGGACAGCAGGTTTTCTCTTCTTCTTTGGCAGTGTTTTTCTACTTAATATGCCCTTTTCATTTTCAAATTAAATTCGGACAGGCCTGGAGAATTGATACTAATAATTTTCTTGATATAGGCTACATACCTTTATCATTCTCTTGTGTTATTTCCATTGGTTCAGGTACTGCTTCTTTATCGACACTTTCGTCTGGTAACTGAAATTACAGAAAACCAGTGTGAAATAACGCTTATGCTGTGTTTCAAGTAGTTGAATGAGGATACCAGAGGCCCATACCCCTCCCCTCATCCCTCCCCAAAGGCCGGCAACGCACTTGTGACGCCTCTGGTGTTGCAGGTGTCATGGGCGGCGGGAATCGCTTACCATCAGGTGATACGTCTACTAGTTTGCCCCATATTCCATAAGGAACAATATCAAGAATTAAAAAGAAACGAATCCAAGTCTTGCGAAGAAATTATGTATATTAATAGTTATCCCATCACCACTTTCATTACAATGAAACTGAAACGAAAATTCGATTAAAGAAACTAACAAACTATGATTTAGAATAAATATTCTAATATATATATTCTATATTCTAATTTGAAATAAAGTACGTAGGTAAAGATTGCGTAATAAAAAGTTAATGATGCTCATAAACTAATAAGAATCTCTTAATCTCAACCTTCTCGTTTCTAAACTAACCTCTGGTGCAATTCTCTGTATTTTCCCAACTTTGTGTCTAACGCTGAATGGTGCACATTCTTCATAATACTTTATGACGAAGTCTGGATACGCTTCACCCAAGTCATGGCCGGGTACCACGTCCACATCTAAACAATCACACCTGAAAAATAAATTATAAATGTTGTATTATATTTGTTCTAAAAAGCAATTTAAATAAACAACAAACACAAAAATTATACAGAATAGTTGTAGCCTTCGGCTCCGCTCGCATATATGTCGGTTATCGCTGCAAATTATACTGTAAAGTTTCATCCAAATCCGTTCAGTAGTTTTTGCGTGAAAGAGGAAGAAACATCCATCCATCCATACTTACAAACTTTCGTGTTAATAATATTAGTATATTTTTAGAGAAGGGATATCACTGAGTGTTACAACAATGTTCAATATCCATTATTTATAATTCTCAAGTCATGTTGAGCTCACAACGAACGTCAAAACTGTCTAATCAATTTTCATGTGAGCCTCACTTAAATATTGACATTTTTTAGTTTTTAACCGACTTCAAAAAAAAGGAGGAGGTCTCTCAATTCGACCGTATATATTTGTTATTTTTTTTATGTGTGTTCGCGGATAACTTCGTCGTTTATGAACCGATTTTGATGATTCTTTCTTTAATGGAAAGGAGATATCCCAACGGTGCTAGCATGATAAGGACACTAAGATCTGATGATGGCGTCTAAGAGAAATCGAGTCAAACCTTGAAGTCGGTTTTATTTTTGTTCAAATTTTACTTGTTAAAAGTAAAAACACAGCAAAATAAAAGATTAGCTTAAATTATTCAGTAATAGTAAGGGAGCACTTAATTAAAATACAAACGTGTTACTAACCATTTGACTAAAAAGTACAATGTGCCATGAAACAGTTGCCCAGCTAAGATCTTTTCAGGAGCTAATCCTCGGGCCAGGCCTCGAGGTTTTTCAATTTCTTGCAATGCCTTCAAAAATAAGAATATATGTATTATATATTATTTAATTATATAATTAATATTATTTAACTGTTTGATCTTGTATGCTTAGATAAATAAATAAATAAATATTTCCAACATCTTACACACAACGTCATCTAGTCCCAAGCTAAGCAGAGCTTGTGTTATGGGTACTAGACATCTGATACAAATACATATTATACTTTTTTTTTTGTAAATACATACATATTATACATAGAAAACACCCAAACTCCGAAACAAATATTTGTAGATCATACAAACATTTGGTCTGACCCGGGAATCGAACCCGAGACCTCATGATTAGCAGTCGCACACGCCAACCGCTAGACCAACGAGGTAGTAGCTAGTAGTAGATCTTCCAAAGTGCCTACTAATCCGTAATTTTTTTTTTTTTCAACTTGTAGGAATATTATACATACATGAAACAAGCACATAGAACACCCAGACATAGAACAGCAATTTGTGGTTCACACCACAGAAAAGAGAATATAAGGTAGAATTGCTAAGTAGATGGGGCAGGCGCGACGCGAAATAAGTCCATATACCTTTATTTTGTCTGCTGGCATTAACTGAACAATAAAACAATCATACATTTCGTATTAAGTTTGATTACTAACTACATTGCTTTCACGAGAGTACGGTAACTTTCTCGGGCAGTCAGCGGCGGAAGAGGTAGCATATACACATCTGATACATTTAAGAATATGAGACATCTAAAAAACGTCTGTCTGTTGCTTATATATTTTTGTTTCTTGCATTTAAATTTAGGTATAAAGAATGTACATCTTAATATGTACTATCAAAATTTATGGAGATTATGTGTGTTACGTCTATAGAAAGTTGTGTCGCGTTGATAAGTATGAAACGTCAAACTCCTAAATTAGATGTAAAATATGTACTTATGTTTTGACAAAACCAATGTCTCATTTTTAAATTAACGAGAAACTAGTACAATTTCATTCAATTCATTTCTAAGACTGACTTTGATATAAAAAATTACGATAACAATATTTAAAAAACATAACTATTTCTTATAGAAATTTTAAAATTTAATTATTATAATCGACAGGACCACATCTCTACGGTGGGTGGGTCTTCAAGACGAAGATCTGCCTCTAAACACAAATTGCAAGTAAAACTGTGCCTAAGGCCAAGAGCATAAGGTTGTAGTTTAATATTATATTCATTAAATCCCTTGGACGAATTAGAATAGACTTCGTTATGGGTGTATAATATTATTAATTGTTTATGTGTGCGTCCCGGCGACAAAAGATTACTTACCAAATGACGTCGAAGGCATTTCTATTTGTTCAGTGGTTGACAAAGTGTTGTCCCAAGTGGGATAAAGACCGTGACCACTTAAGTTACTAGGTCATTAGCACTGTTGTTGTAAATAGGCTTTTAACTAATTCATTACCTCTCCTTTCTTTTTCTTATCTCCTCTCCTGCCTCTCTTACGGTTAGCTAAATTCTCTTCTAGAACTGGATCTGTAGTTGGAATTGCAGGTGGAGCAGCGGCGGCGGCAGCAGCAGCAGCCGCAGCAGCGGCGGCAGCGGCAGCAGAGGCGGCCGCGGCTGCAGCAGCTGCTGCGGTATTCTCTTCTTCTTTTTCTTTCTTAAGCCTAGCCTCTTCATATGCCGATATTAGTTCTGGACAATCCAGATTGTCTTCTGGTTCCCAAGTATCATCGTCACTAGAATTAAGATAATTGTTAATTAGAATAAATTTATAGTCCATCTTATCTAAAAAGTACCATAGGTAAAGGTAAGGTAAAGGTAAAGGTATGACAGTGCTGACAGATTCAAGAATAAGGCAAGGGTAAGTGTTCAAAGAAATCAATCACTCATAATCTTCCTAGCCTTTATTATTCTCAAGATTTGGGGTCGGCTACTAGTTCAACCGGTTTTATCTGAATATCAGTTACAGAGAACGACTGGCATCGGACCTCTGCAACCCTGAGTACACCCGTACTGAATTCGAAAGTTGAACTAGTTGTCAGTATATTTGAGGGCACTGACTTCCCAATAACGATTGCCATAGATGTTCATGACAACCGGGACTGACGGCTTAACATGCTCTTCGAAGCATGGGCAGGAAACACCGCCATCTTCCATTCTCCAGGCTGCTCTTAAGAATTTCTTTTAAGAATTCTATGCGATGGTGCCGCACAGTATCTGTTTGACGCTCTCGATCGGTTGCAGCGGCGAGCAGTCCGCATCATCAGTAATCCCAAAGCCACCGAGTTCCTTGAACCTCTGCAGCTGCGAAGAGATGTCGCCTCTATGGCAGTCCTCTATCGCCTGTATCATGGGGAGTGTTCTGAAGAGCTCTTTCAACTGGTCCCCCCTTCTCCATTCCTCTACAGGACAACACGTGCTGGCCTTCGCAGTCACCCTTTTAGAGTAGAAGACATACGCTCTCGAACGCAACGTTTCGGTTCTTCTTTCTTGTGCCGAGCGATTAAAACATGGAACTCACTGCCACCGCACGTGTTCCCATCCCATTATGATCCCGGGTCCTTTAAGCGGGAGTGAAAAAGCATCTTACTAGGCCGCCATAGTGTGGGTCACTATGCTGCTCTGTCCACGTTCGCATTGAGGATAGTGACCACCACTTTTGGATTCTACTTATGCTTTCCATCAGGCAGAGTAGAGTCATTTTGGTAGCTTGATAATAAAAAAAAAAAAAAAAAAAAAAAAAAAAAACCAGCAGCAGTCCGACCCCGGAGTCGAACCTCAGACCTCTTGATCAGTAGTCGCTTACACTAACCACTAGACCAATGAAGCAGTGCATTTCGACCGGTACAGATGGAACAAAAAAATCTATTGTGTATATATTTGCTTTTTTTGTTAGTTTTAAAGATTTGCATTTTAATTTAGTTAAAAAATGCACATCTTGTAATAAATTAAAACAGCTTCATAAAAGTTTTACAGAAAAGGTTATTGAAATTGTTACGCCTAGACCAAAGTTGTTTCAACTTCAAATGTGTGAAACATCATACAGTACTTTTTAAATTAGATGAACTATAATTTAGTTTCAAGCAAAAAAATATTAAAATGGTGTTAAAAAGATTGCAAAAAATACAGTGGAACAGTAGTAACTAGTTTAATCACAGCTGCTTGCACTACTAAAGACTGCATCATCTTAACAGACCTAGTTTATGTTTATTTTTTATGGTATAAAGGGGCAACAGAGCAGATCGTTCACCTGACAGTTAGTAACTAACGCTGCCCATGAACATCTGCATCTCAAAAGTCACTAGTTTGTTGCCGTCATAGGAGTAAAGTGAAGAGGAGTTGGGGCTCTGGTAATTTAAATAGTGGTAAGATTACCTTACATTAAATATTTCTGTAATTGAAATTATTTTGTCCGAGTATTATTTTTTAAATTCAGATTAGTAGTCGTAATAAGTTACTAATATTTATGACTTCACCTCAACGTCACCGAAGGTTCAATTTCTAAGCACTTACCTATTTCATTGTAGGTGACAAAATGTTAAATACTTACTGAGAATAGCCTCTCCACTTCAGAAGATATTCAACTTTGCCATTTTTGACTCTGCGATCCAATACTTTTTCAACAGAAAACTCTTCATGTTTCCCACTTTGGGGCGCAGTAGATGGAGTCATCGGTATCGGAGCATCTATAGTTGGATTTGTGGGTGCAGCAGCAGGAAAGCTTAAATCTGGCTGAGTTAAAGACTCCATAGATTCATCCATGACTGTAAACAATGAATACAGTAAAATAAATACTAGAATTAACGTAGTTTAAAAAGCAGTATAATAACATTAGGTTAGCGGGCGGGAATCGCTTTGTTGCTTTCGCTGGGATGATAAGAATTTCACATACCTTTAACACGTATCAAGAATTTCAACGAAACTAAACCTCTCGATAGCAATACTTTACAATATAGAGTAAATATATATTTATATGCACGTAACAAGAAAAGTATCTGATCCCGATTCAGCCAAACAAAATTTTGACAACAAACAACTATTACAAATACCTTTTTTTTTATTAGATTTTACGGATCTGGGTTCTAGGTCTTTTAAGCCAGTAGTTGATATTTGATTGGAAACAGTTAGGATGGAGAGTCTTGCTTTCAAGTTTACAAGTTTTTTTTCTACAATATTTCACAGTTCACTTCACACCCGTAACTCGGGGTTAAGTTGAGTCTGTTAAAGTGAGTGGGAATGTGGCAAAGGCCAAACTTGTTCACAATGCTAATGAACTTTCTGCTGTCTATGTTTATGAGTACCAAAGGTTAGCGGGCGGGCTTCCCTGCATAGTCGTTTTCCCTTTTGTGTATTTGCTTAATACAGTATTCATGTCACAACCTTTTCAGATCATGGGTGATCGCTGCTTGGTAGTCAATGTGCGAATTCTTCATAGTAGCAGAGTGATCGACATTAAAACGGGAACAAGACCATGAGCTGGTACCCACAAGAAATAAATAATTTTACCTGTGACCTGACTTATTTGGTAATGATCTTTCTAATATCATAAATTATGTAATTTTAAGAGATTGTGCCTCCCTGGGTTGTCCCTTTAAATATAAAATGTTTCGATTCATGTTATCATGTAGGATATTATTAAACTTCTTAAACATGTTTCTTTTATACAAAAATTGAAGCATCCATTTGATCAACGGATCTACCTTTAAAACTGTATATAAGTATCTCTGGTATTACAGAATTAGTAATAGCCCGTTTTTCATTACCGATTGCTATAAAAACACCAATCAGCTCTTTACGAAAATAGTCATTAGTTATTATTTCGTCAATAATTTTTTCATTGGACATATTCTGTTCTTTGTTTCAGAAGCAGTTGAGATCGGGATAGGGACAATAGGAGATGTAGAAGCATCTTGTGTCTTATTTGATGACAAGGACTTATAGTTAGCCCCTTAGTGTTAGGTAAATACAGCTCCATATTTCTATTCAAATGGAAATTAGCTTGGAAAATAAAACAAATCAAGGACTATAAAATGCGATTACAATAATATAGTTATGTGTAATATGTCTGTATTAAAAGTATTGGAGGGCAAAACATTTGGTACTGACCTCTTTAACGCTATCAAGAATCAGGGTAATTAGACATCGCAGAAGACCGCAACTCCGGTTCTCGCCCAGCCTTACTTCTGTTGCTGCCTTTCAAACTACTTCACTTCTGGACTATACAACATACTTGTGAAACACACTCCCAAAGGTAGAAAACACACCCGTCTGAAGACTATCTAAACTGGTAGGTACTGACCAAAATATCTTGTATGTAAATTACTTGTAGCAGATTGATCAGTTTTGGGAGACAAGACGTCCGAATAGTTGTAGGAAGAGATGGCATCAGAAGCTTGCGTGAGGCGTGAGAGAGACCGACTAACCAAACTCAGTCTCTCTCTTTACTCCGATCACGCTTCCAGCCCGTTCAGCAGTCCCTTCAAATATTTGTTTTTTTATTACTAGCAACAGACTTATGTCAAATCTAAAATAAAAACAAACCACGAGTGTGTGTCACTGTTGAAGTTTAATTTCAATAAAACAATAAATAATAATATAACCTCTAAAATCTTTAGTAGTGTGAGTTTAGTATTAATCCAGTTGTCGCAATGGCTAATAACAGTACAAGCCAGTTTTCAGCAAGTACGGCATTTTGCGCCCGATGCGGGTCCATTTTGCCTCTACTTCAAGAGTTTGGTTCTGTTAAATGTTATGCTTGTAAAGCAGTTTATGACGCTGAAAGTGAGTAAATTTTTAATACTTTGCGTTGATTTATTATTCGACGTTCGGCGGAAGACTATTACATTATAACATATAACTCTGGAATAGACAATGTGTTAACATTAATGGTCTAATTCGTTGAGGCCTTATCAAAATATATATATATATCATAAAGGTCAGAGATGTGAAAGTTACCACCATGTGTGAAAAAGATTTTTCTAGAAAGAAGCAAACAATTACACACTTAAAACTTTAACTACGGCAGTATCCAAGGTTTACTGTTCAGTAACTTTTGATAATGCCACAGGGCGATACTTTTAAGTTAATTAAATGATGAAATAAAAGTAAAAGTACAAGAGTTTAATTACATCAATGTAGTTCAATAAGTTTTACCTAGTGCAGAAATTCGAGAACTTAAAGGTTCTTAAATTTCCGATACCCATGTCCAATACTTTAGGGTCCACTTCCTAGCCTATACAATAAAAACAGGAAATTACTTTATTTTTTTTATTTATGCCTTCTGTAACCACTCAATGATCATTTTTATCATTTCAGATTTCAGCAACTTGAAGTTTGAGTATACAATCCACTTTAATGCAGTTTCTGTTGTATCCCATGAGAATTTGTTAAATATGGATGGTCCCGAGGGTCCCGTTGTTGAGAGAAGGTGTCCAAAGTGCGGTCATGATAGGATGTCTTATGCTACACTTCAGTTGAGGTCAGCTGATGAAGGACAGACTGTGTTTTATACATGTATATCTTGCAAGTAAGTGGTTTGACATATTGTATTGCCTTTGTTGAGTTTGTGTTCTCCTAGCTGATTACGGCCACAGCAGCTGGTCTGGAGACCAGCCAACTGGGTATGACATTTTATAGTGCACAAGTATGTAAATGTGTGTGTGTGTGTGTGTGCAAACACAGGTGCACTCCATTCCCTTTCTCTCATAATCCGATGGGACATTTAACAGACAGCTTTACAGGCTCTCCGACTTCACCTACTTCCAAACTGCAAAGTATATCTATAATCAGAAAAACTCAATAGCACTTTTGGCCTGACTCGCGATTCGAACCCAAGTCCTATTGATTGGCAGTCGCATATGTCAACCGCTAAATCAATGTTTGTTTGCAGTTTGTTTGTTTGTTGAATTTCCCTGTGTCTCACAGTGTTACCAGCAGTATTGTAAAGTACTTTTACAAACAGACACTCCAATTTCATTTATTTATATAGATTTGTGTTTTTTCAACATATTAAAATGAGTCACCAATATTATTACATACTGTTATAGTTTATCAGAGTTAATTTAATTATTTTTCGAAGATGAGTATAAAATAAACTGTTTGTACTTAATAATTGAAAATAATTTGCTCTTGGATTAGCTATATACTTTTTCTTCTAGATCTTGGCTAATATTAGTATTTATTTTTTCAGATACAAGGAGACAGAAAATTCATGAAGAAGCTTTTACTTTACTTTATATTTTGTTAAGTTAATAATGTTAAGTAAATTAAATAATAATTGGATGTTTTAATTCCTTTTTCTGTATTTTTAAAAGATATTACTTAGGCACTAGGATATATATATATATAGATATTACTTACCTGTCATAGGCAACTGTTCAAATTATAAAACAAGAGATGCAAAGAATACATCAAAACAAAGAACCGTTTCTAAATAATAACTAACATAATAATAATAATAATATACATAATCATAATAATTTACTATTAATATTAAATATAGAAAGCCAAGATATTATATTACAGTCAGTGTACAGTTTATATTTTACATTTCTAACTTTACCTCTTTGTCAGAGAATGACCCATAAAAAAGGGGCAGAGAGGGGGGAGAAGCCTGACTTCCCGATAACATTTTTTTTATGAATGAATATAGTGACTTTATCCTGCATGGTGCAAAGCATGAGCAGAGTCACATAGTGGTGGTCACCATGATGCATTTGCAATGAGTATGACAACCTATCATGTCCTCTGTGGACTCTCCCCCCCTCCTCCTCCCTTAGAACTGCGTCTGCAGCCTATTGAGATGATTCTTCATCATTGGGCAATTAACTGTAGTTATAGATATGCCACTGACCTATATTAAGTTCTGAGACTTCAATTAAATACATCTTCAGGATTGATTGGTTTATTACAGTTCACAAGTTCACACAGTGACCTCCAGCCATGACACCCACTAGTGATGTTACACTCAACTTACTAATAGGGACGCGACATCACAACAATCTACACAACCAAAGCAATAGCTTACCCTCCCATATCTATTCGTAAAACTAATTCGTTCTCCTACCTTATTTACATTGTCATTATACCATCTTTTCCATTTACGAGGTTGAGGACCTGTATTATGTACTTGGTTTCAAAATTATAAGCGACAAAAGTAGACATTTTATATGCCTCTGTTCATACTAGGTTACCTGATGACAATGTTGGTGTACTTCTGGCTTATATCGACCATGGCGGCCAGTGTTAGCAAAGACCAGCAAACTACTCAGGAGCTTTAGTGCAAAATTATGTAAGCAAACGTAAGTCGACGCTGTGTTTTCTCACTCTTATAATGGCATGGGATGGACGGTTTTCCGAATCAACTGGGGAGAGATAAGGTATCCATGGCTTTAGTGTTCTCTGGAGGCTTAGGGGTTAAGACCTCAATTTCCAAGCTACGGGTTTTTTAAGCATTTTTCTATTAAAAAAACTCAATAGCGCTTTTTTGGACTTGACCTGTAAGATCAGCAGCCACTAGACCAGCAAGGTAAGTTACTGGGGTACCGATGTATGAAATAAATATATATCCTTAATTGTTAACAAAATCTTTACTATACTAAATAGTACTAGACAGTTCTCATTTCAGCAAAAATCTTTTGCGCAATATATTGTAGACATCCTTTAGCTGTTGCTTTCCAAAGTAAACAAACTGCACATTGCGTAATTCCGTTTAGTGAGTCAGGAGAAAACGTTGAATTTGTCGTGAAATGCAATAATTAGAAAGTTTTATTGGTGCTGTGTTGATAAATATATACATATCAATCGAATCACAGCATACGGGTGTTTGACCCCTAGTAATGAAAGCACTGACGCTGTCTTTACTTTTAGCTTTAACTACATATTACGAATCATGTACATATACAAATCTTGAGAGTCTAATTCAACATCGTCGTACCTGAATCAAAGTTTGTATTCTTACTGGAATACTGCGAAGTTAAAAAGAAGGGTAAGAGCTTTAGTTTTGACAGTCTATCCATGTTTTTTATTTTCCAACGTATAGCCTAAACTTAAGAACCGATTTTAAAGAAGAGGTCTCAATAGATTCGTGTCAATGACCTGAGTAACATAGACTAAATACATTATTACAAACATTTATAAGTAATTGGTTTATTTTAAACTTTTTATCAGTGCCTCAAACTGTCAAACGAAACGGGTCTGATGGTAAGGGATTACCTTCGCCCATAGATAAGAGTGCATCACTGCATCTTAAGAGTTACAAATGTGTTGCTGCTCTTTGAGTCTTCTTACCCATAATCGGACTGCACGGTTTTAGTAACAGTTTCGCATTATGATATCTAATATTGTTCTGATATGAAAAGTACTAGAAACAAATCCTCAAGCGTTTAACGCAATATTTTGCATAACTTGAATTTTGGTTTAGACTGTACGGTTAGTTTAGAGGTTTAAGCGGTCGCTAATCACTTCCTACTGCGCCAAGTGCTGCGAGTTCAAATCCTACATGGAACAACACTTTGTGTGATCCACAAATCTTGTTCCGAGTCTGGTTGTTCTTTGTGCCCGTTTCATGTGAGTTTGGAAAGTCTTCTGCGACACAGGATGCATACCTATTCCTAATGCGGAAGTTGTCTTTTTTTTTAAATAAACAGAGATCAAAAACCCCTTGTTACTGTCTCCGGTAGCCTCACACACTCGGCGAAAACCAAGGAAAAATAGCTTAACACACGGTGCCCGCTTCAGTGCGGGCAGGCGCTGGGAGGGGTCTGGATGTGTTAATAACAGCAGTTCCCGGATCCCTCCCGTCTCAGGCGCAGAGTGGCACACCGTGTGGTTTTAGTCGGTTCGATTCCGACACACCGCCCCGCCGCAAACCCCGGCGGGGTGACGGCCCGAGGGGGTTTCCACATGATTAAAAAAAAAAGGTTTTCGGCAAACCCTTGGTGTTACTCCGTTCCGAGTCCATTTCTTCTTAAGTATGGTCCTTTTTATGTAGTAAAAATTTATATAGGTAGGCAAGTTTGCATGGTTAGTAAATTCATATTCATAAGTCTACATATCGAAATGGTCACCTGACGTGTTAGCGCTTGAGCCAGCTGTGAATATATATATATAGAAATATCTAATATATAAAGGATGTCTCAATATGAGTGTACTAAGAGTGCATTTTTGTTAATTGTGCAAGTGGTAATTCTGAAATATTGCAGCTTTGACATATGTTTACTCTAATTATTAAAAAATGGAGCGCCTTATTAAATAACAATTCTTTATAATTGTCGCAAACTTATTAGAAAAATTTGGAATGTTATGTAACCGACTTCAAAGTTCGACTCGATTTCTCTTGGATGCCATCATCGGATCTCAGTGTCCTTATCATGATATCACCGTTGGGATTTGGGATATCTCCTTTCTATTAAAAAAAGAATCTTTAAAATCGAAACGACGAAGTTATCCGCGAAAACACACTTAAAAAAAAGAAATATTCGGTCAAATCGAGAACCTCCACCTTTTTCTGAATGGTCGGTTAAAAATGAATACGAATGGTCTCAACATTTTATATTTTTTCGGATATAATATATTACGGTTTTTGGTTTGCTTCAAGAGAGTGCTCTATTAACTCATGTCATCTTTCATCATTTGCGACATAATCGTAAAGGTGAAAAACATTGATAATATGTTTTTTTAATTCTTATTTATTATATGTAGAGCGTGCCAAGCATAGGCAAGTAGCATTT
Source organism: Spilosoma lubricipeda (assembly GCA_905220595.1). Taxonomy (NCBI): domain Eukaryota; kingdom Metazoa; phylum Arthropoda; class Insecta; order Lepidoptera; family Erebidae; genus Spilosoma; species Spilosoma lubricipeda. The sequence continues at coordinate 5,922,328 of HG992285.1, read as the reverse complement.
GGCGTGCTCTACAATACTCTACCTATTATAAATGATATTAACTACTGTTTTGCTTTTGAGGTCGAGAGTCGGCCGGCATGTATTGTGTAGGATAGATAAGATTATGACAATTTACTGAAAAACAAAAAACAAACGCACAGTTATCGATACACTAAAACTTACCTAACTCCAACTCTATGCAATAACTTAATGTTCTTATTTTTATCGTACCATAGTATGGCTCCATTAAATTTATTATATTTTTAACCGACTTCAAAGAAAGGAGGAGGTTTCTCAATTCGACCGTATATATATTTTTTTTAGGAATAATCTAAAAAAAGAACCGTTTAAGTCAATCATTTTTTCAGTTTTGTTATGAGCAGATATCTAAGAACTCGTCGTGATAAAAAGTGAAAAGTAAGCTGGTTTAATTTCCTTACAGCGTGTGTCTTCTGTAGAAGTACAATGTGGTTATCGTAATTACAAACTTAAAGCAATAAAGCTGTAAAATGAAGCTAGAAATTCTTCTCTTAAGTCGTTTTCTTAAATAATCTTGAAATTTGTTTTTCTCTAACTAACTTGCACAATATTAAAAGTGGTCTTGAAACTTATCAAAGGGACATGTTACGTGATGCAATGTCGAGACACGTTTATGAACCATTTGATTTTTAACGCACTAATTTATAAAGCAATAAGACTCCTAGTCAATGACTCTACGTACTTTTCTCTTTTTATTCGACAAGTTATTGAGTTTAATTTAAATAAATTAATGTGTTTAGATGTAAAAGTTTAAAAGGGTTTTATAAAACGTTTGTCGGCGTAATTATCAAATGCTGAAACGCGGATGCTGTAGCCACCCACATTGTTCTTAACTCCAATCTTGTCCACACGCTATTTATTCAAGCTACAGGTGAAACTTACAGTTTCACATTCAGCACGCAGTACCACTGAAGTAGCTATGCATTTTTTTCATAAATTAGAAAGAGACAATCGTACCGCACAGCCTTGGGAAAAAGAGAAAGGTGATGATTTTTGATCGAGAGCGTCGTGAAGTCGAGATGAGGCGGTAATTAATTTGATCAGTACATTGCTTACGTATAAATAGTGATGTTGGGTGTTCGATAAATAGTAACTAGTATGTAGTAGTTTTATATCAATATTATCTTTGGATTAAATAATTGCATCAGAATGCTACAATCATTAGAAGTAGCAGTTCCCTGTTAACCCCAACAAAATTTAATTTAATTAGTTCACTATAGAACCACATTGAAACACCCAGGACGTCTAGATTTATTGTCAATTGAAGCACAATGCCAAAAGAGAAACTTGAATTCCAACGGTGTTATAACCCCAACTGATCTAATAGAACTGTTTGACTCCCACTCTCAAGTTTATGGACATCGACGTGTAGCCAACTAAATTTCCAAAGTATCGATATCGATGATACTTTCCACCTGTCACTAACCGCGGGGGCCGGGCGGCAGGTGCAAGCCAGACGCGGCGGCGCGCCAGTCTCTCGCGGCCATCGCATCGAACACACGTCGCGCGCACCCCAATACGACACTATTATCGACACGTGCGTGGCGCAACCCTAACTTGTTGTTCTAAATTTGAATTGTGTTGTGTGGACTGTGTAAGGGTGGGATTAGAAAACTATATAATACCGGTAAGTTATTTTAAAAACGAAACGTTCATCAGTTTGGAACGGTATTTAGGCTATGTTTTGGTTTCAGTGTGATAATTCAGAAATGCGTTACCAATTGGTACAACAACGTGTTTTGAACATTAGCAACAGTGAAAATGCGCTTTTCACTTTATTTGAAAGTATGTCAGTGTGTTAGCATTTTCTTAGATGAATAAAAAGTTTCACGTAATTCTATTATCTATACTTTCATATGAGTCGTGCGAAAATTTGGCGTTTAATGTTTAGAAATTAATATTACAATCGATTAACTCGTGCCAGATTCGTCGTATCTCAAAGCATCGTATACGCAAACTCGCGTTGGATAAATATATTCCACTAATATTTATTAAGACTGCATTTCGCAGCGAAAAGTTGAGTTTTGTAAGCGATAAAAGATAAGGCTGACAAGGGTAAAACATGGCACGTTGAAAGCCGCATACAAAAGACATCAACGCGCCACGCATGCGCAAACGCCGTGCCGGCGTCTGTGTCAGTAGCTTCATGTACAGTTTTGTACACAAGTTTAGAATATCAGAACAGTACGGATTATTTGTTCAATTTTAGGAAAACTTCATAGTCAAAATTCTTAGCCTGAATGTTACGAATGTTAGGTCACCTAACTGAGGTGCAAATTTCTTACAAAATTCACAAATAAGATTCTTTATGAAATTAATCTGCCTTATGTTAGTTTAGACATACTACAGACTCAATCGAAGGCTATAATAAAGTTGTGGGCTAACTAAATCTGTTTCTTTACAAGCTTATTGCACAAACATCCTTGAAAAAAGCTATATCAGTTTTCCCCACATTTTTTATTTTCCGTATAAAATGTAAAATTTTTCTTTTTTGGTAAAATCTTATTAGAAATATTATTAAAACTAAAAAGCAAATTATACGAAGAATTACAGTTCAATGCCAAAAAGCAGTATTTAATCTAACTACTGTTATAAACCCGAAATTTTAAATTTCCTGGAAGAAATTGCTTTTTAGTTTAAGGCCGTTATTTGTACATGGTCAGTCAATTGATGTATTTTTTTTTACATACACTGTATTATCTTATGTACAATAAAGATTATTCTATTCTAATGTGTCTTTCATGTGTCTGATCATGTCAGAAAGGTTTTAAGAATTTTGGTGTAAATTAGCACCGGAATAAAATAAATAGAATAACTATCTTAACTACGAAAACGACTTCAATGTAAACGAAATTGCGAGCAAATTTGGTTTTCAGTTATATAGCAGATGAAGTGATGAAGGTAAAAAGACATTTTAACTGTAGCACCTTTACTAGTTTTAATTCAATTTACTGCATTCTCTCTTCATGTATAAGACACTCTGTCAGTGAGTACATAAAAGTAAAGATGACTATACAAAATATAGGTGCGGAATTACGCGGAGTGTTACGCGTTGCAGACCCAAGAGGTGGCTCTAGGGTCGGCAACGCGTACGTGACTCTTGATTAATAGACCGTTCATATATCACCGCAGTCACACGCTACCAGAAGACTCATGTGATGAGCCGGTATGTAATATATTTTAATAATCATTACATTTTATAAATCAAAGTCCTCCGCCGTAACTGTCTGTCTGTCTGTTCGCGATAAACGGATTTCGTTACGGTTATTACAAATAAATAGAGTTTTTCTTGAGCAAGGTTTTGGTATACAATTTGTTAAGTATGGGTATATTGGCTAAACTAACGGTATTTGTTAAAAATGTCGGTAAAAATTACGCGGCACATCTTCTCGGATAACATAGGCTATATTATATTTTTCGTAAAGAACCCGTGCGAAGCCGGGGACGGTTGCCAGTATTAATATATTTCAATCATTGAATTATCAAAGATTTATTAAAAGTGCATAGTGAGGTAATTAATACCAAATTATGTAAAACCATTATATAATTCATATAAATTTAAACCAAATCAAGAAAACTTAGCACACACATACATTAATAAAAAGAAAGTACTCATTCAAAAACTAAATTTGAAATGTAAATTTAGCAAAATTTCTACAAATTGATTTGAAATTTATTATTCGCATAATGTTTTCACTTTTCTAAAGTGCGCCTTAAGATTCAAATATGTAAATGAGTGTCTGACAGGATAAAAATGAGAATTCGAATAAATTATTTAAAAAACTTTGACGTAATTTTTATACCTTGTGCTGTTAGCAGTTATTTGAGGTAGTTGACTAATGCTCCTTTTTATATACCTTACTCCTGATATAAACTAAGTCTTATTTTAAAACCAATCTATTCAAAACTATTCCCAAAAATCCCGATCAAAGTCTTATAGTAGAGAGTTAAGATTGCAAAACTTTCAAGTTACTATTGGCAAACAATAAGTTTTTGACTTTAATTCTTAGTCGTACAATAAATAATCTTCAGCATTATATTCATAAACTTTAATATTTATTATTATTATTATTAGCGGTTATTTTAATATTACAAACAGACACTCCAATTTTATTTATTTGTATAGAAACTATAAATTTCCACTATAACCGATAAACCGTTCAAGTATTTATCATTCTTTGAAATGTGTATAGTTTAACGTTTAGTGTTCGTTTAACGTAATGAACAGCAAAATGAACATTATAAAAGATTGACTACTACAAAGTTAACTTAATTATTGAATTCGTTAGATAATACATTTATTTGAAATGTATTTTACTAAGGTTGTAATATGGTGTATTAGAGAAGAGTTATTAGGCAGCCTTGCTTAACTGGTAATGGTAACTGAGTTTACCACACACTAAGCCCTTGGTAAAATATCTGTAATCTGACATAATGGTAAACCGGGAAGGTATAACAGAACACGTAGGTATACGTGTATGAAAACTGTATACTAATATTTCATTTAGAATCAACATGAAATTGGATTAACTGTACTTCAATATAATTAGAGCTGTCTCGTTATACGAAGCAACACGTTTCATGGTAATATTTTACGCATCTTACAAATCTTTGCCATCGAGGATTACGCATCAAATTGCTGAATTAAACGTAATTGGATGAATAATTGATTAAAATAAACCGTTACCTATTAATAAATTAGTAGTGCTGTGAGTTTCACACACAATGAAATAAAAATATAATTTAGTGCCATCTAGTAAAGACACATCGAACTACGGAGTAACTACCATTCCTGCATCGCGCAGTAAATGCTCTCGCACCGATTACATGTTCATAATATCTTGTAATTTTGAGCCTATACAAAAGACCAGTTCAAAAACCAGATTTTTAAAATTAATAACAATCAATTTGTGTTTAACTAAGGTATATAGTAATAAATATGTAACATATTAATGAAAAATAAATTATAAAATTGAATGAACTTTGTGGAACTTCTTATCAAAAGCGTTAACTTGAATTTAAGTTTTTACATTTGATAAATGTTTGGATTATTCAAATTATTTATTTCGATAACTATCAAGCATCAAAACTCAATCTCATGTAATTTATATTCAGGGAAACTGTCATTATTCATGAGAACAGTATATTTTATTACTACCTATTTTTGTTAAGTGGATTATACGGACGTCAATTAGTGGGAGAATAATGTAAGAAAAAGTAATTATGAACAGTGTGTGGTCGTCTTCACAATTCTTTTGAAGAGGTTTGTTTCAATCATTATCTTTAAAACTAAGTTTTCTTTTGAATACATTTGTTTTACCGTTAGTATATTTCAGTGTGGTATGAGGGTGTGGTCTCTTAAGAACAATTATAGTAGAGAAGTTTCAGTCTGTCCTTAGATCTAAAATATTTAAATGTTTGTATGATCTGCAATTGTTATTTTCGGAGTTGTCTGTTTTCTATTTATAATGTGTATATATTTACAAAAATATATATATATTATGTATTTATGTCAGTTGTCTAGTACCCATAAAACAAGCTCTGCTTAGCTTGGACTAGATGGCGTTGTGTGTTAGATGTCCGAAACATTTATTCATCTTATTGGTTACTCGTAGCGAGGTTGACGCGTTCTTGAATTGTTTGTTAATAACCTTTAAGACAACCGTGGTCACTTTTGTCATCACAAAAAATGATGACATATTTGTGTAATACAAGAAGAATGTAACGTGTTCAAGAGTTAGTTGGTTAGTAATTTGTTTTCAAAATGGAAATCCTAGAATTTTCTTACAGTATTTCGATTGACCTACTTCCTAGATAGCTGCTCCACTTTGACGTACTATAGATAGATTTAGCAAATTCACGAGAAAAATAGGGAAGAATACATGTCTGAAAAGCTTATTCATACAAAAAGTTGGATTCAAGATAAACATCTACAAACCTCATCTTTCGTGTTTTTTTTGTTAAAGATAAATCGCACACTAGGCATAAATCTTGTGTCATGGGGACTTTACAAAGATACACGAAAGAGACACAAATAACACTCAGATACAGAACAGCAATTTGTAGATCACAAAAAGTATTGTCTCATGTGGGACTTGAACCCTCAACAATTGGCAAAGTCGGAATTATTTGGAAGAATTGGCAATTTTATGAGGTACAAAACCTTTTGATTACCCTAGCTTTTGAACTTTACCTACATAAAGGAAATTAGATCTTATACTGCCTCGCACCGGTGGCGCAGTGGTAACGTATGCAACTACTGGGATTGACCAACTGTTTGAATAATCTGCAAATATTTGTTTCGGATTTTGTTATATAATCTTTCTTGAGTTAAGTTCGATTCAAGAACCCGAGGATCAAACCAAGTGGCGTGCGTCCAGCAGTGGACTGCGGTAGGCTGATGATGATGATAATGTTAAGTTTATTAGGTACTTCTATTTTTTTAAAGTAAAAGAAATTTTGTAATTGAAATCCTTACAGTTGTTTCACAAATAAAACAGTTAACAATATCACCCTGCACGTAATCTCTAGACAGTACTGTTAACACATATACCAAGTCTTAAGACAAACTCTCACTCGCTTGCATAGGTTGCTGTTGTTTGGGTTTTTGGGTTCTGCAGAAAAAAAAACTTTTTTAAGTAAAGTAGTATATTTTTTTAGGTTTTGTATATTTGTCCGTATATGATATTTATCTGTACGTGTGTATATCTACATTTCAATTTATTCCTCCATAACTTCTAACTGATAAAAGAGACATGAGTGTGAACATCTCTTGGTGTTATTAGAATCCTTTTATGATCCTCAAAGATATTTGAAATGAAATAAATATAAACCAACCAACAGGAGGGATTTGCCTTTAAGAAAAAAAAAAACTGAATGAGAACACACAATAACTGTAAATTTAAACAATGTAAACAACCAATCAATGCGTTAGAAAGTACACATATCATTACAAAACGTTTTCTTTACCACAGAACCCTAAGTATTGCGGTTCGTGCGCTAGCGGAATTCTGTAAAATCATGATTAATTTATTAATGTTATACTGCTCATCTTGGCTCTCTCCTCTAAACAGGGCTTACGCTTCGTTGCTCAGAGAAGTGTATCCTCTTTGGCTGTTTAACAGTATTGTGTATAATCATTGGACACTTGAAAACTGATCTATTACGGTGCAACATTTTTGCTTACGTATTTTAGCTCTTAAGTGTAAAGTGTGAAAGTTATTTTTTTATCAGAGGAAAGAAAATTTAAGAATTATTTTAATTAAAAAAATGTTCAAAAGTCGACATTGACCTTGAAACTAGTATGACCTATTTGTCTTTTATGTAAACGATCATTGTATTGGTATCCTAAACATCATTGTTGAGCCAACACGTTTTTACCATTAAAATATTAGCAAGAATGTACATCTTGGCTAATTACTATGTTGTCTACCTTGTATATCTAAGTTAAATATTTTTAGTATTTTTAGGACGTCTACTACGACACACAACGCTCTCTAGTTCCTAACTAAGCAAAGCTTGTAGTATGAGTATTAGACAACTGATATCTATATATATAAAAGAGGAAGGTGACTGACTGATGTACCCAGAGATCAACGCACAGCCCAAACCGCTGAACCTAGAATCCTGAAATTTTGCATGTAGTTTCTTTATACAACGTAAGTAAGTACTGAGAAAGGAATTTTGGAAATGACGCCCCTAAGGGGGTAAATCAGGAAATGAAAGTCTGCGTGAGCGAAGCCGCGTGCAAAAGCTAGTAAAGACATACATACTTTTTTAAATACATATATATTGTACATAGAAATAATAGTTGTGATAATATTTAAAACTGTCATGTTATTTATTATATTACTTTCCCATTACATTTCTATCATCGCTGGTTACATACTATAGAAGTATTTTAGGAACATCTACAATAGAATATGTATAAAAAAGTAAGTAGTTAAAGTATGTTGTATATTGTTCATTCACTTGCACCTAGTGGCACACTCTCTAGCCTCTACAGCTGATCCCCAACTCAGAAATAAATTACTGTAATAAAGATAACCTGAAAAAAAGCTCTACACAGATTCTACGTTCATACATATTAATACAAGACACGCAAACATTTCACAACACCATTTCGTTTCACAAACAGTAAGCGCTACCGTTCGTAGTGTGTCAGTTCATACGAAAGAACGGGAACTCACAATAATTAGTTAGCACCACTCTAAACAGATTCATGTTGTATATATAACTTATGTGTGTACTAGCTTTTATCCGCGGCTCCGCCCGCGTATATGTCGGTTATCGCGGTAAAGAGTAGTCTATGTCCTTCCTCGAGAATCAAGTATCTCTATGCCAAATTTCAATGAAATCAGTGTAGCAGTTTAGCCGTGAAAGCGTTATAGACAGACAGAGTTACTTTCAAATGTAATATATTAGTATGAATAACACACATCTTTGAGGGAAATAAGTATTTAAATGAATGTAATTCATTTTATGGTAGAATCGTTAGCAGTTTTCGCTTTACGTACTTTATTGATTATGTAAATTTTACATTGAGTGTCATTTCCATAGCACGTTAAGGTTGATTGGCTTTAGTAGTAGTTGGTATTCACATATTATTCATAGTATACTCAAAAAATACATTCAAATAAACATACATAAATTAGAAACTATGAGCAGAAAATGAAAAATTATTATTATATTGTACCTTTAATATTGATAAGAAAGTTTTATATTACGTAGTCTTCTATTGTGTAGTAATAATATTGCTCATCGCGTTATTCGTCTTGGGTGGGAATCGAATACACAATCTCTAGCTCAGGATTCAAGATTACTAACATTTAGGTAAATAGGTCCGCTGTATGTAATAATAGTAACTGTCGTGTACATACACCGTAAGAAGAGTTTATCAGGCAAAGTTTGTATTACAGTTACTTGACTCACAAAATTTACTAATCTCAAGCATTGGCCTATAGTCATGGTCACTCCTCCTGGTCAGAGGATGTTCTCTTCATGTGCAGTGCCCACAGATCAAATTAAAAAAGGTAGATAACGCACCGCCTTGTTCTTGTTGAAGCAGATAAAAGGCGCGTAGTTCCAAGTTAACACACGTGAAACGCACTAACTTTGCTATAAACTACACTACTTTTCACATGTACAAGTATCGACAACTTATATGCATAGTTTATAGCATAGTTAGTGCGTAACGCGTGTGTTTACTTGTAACTACTCGCCTTTTTTCGGCTTCAACGAGAACAATGTGGTGCGTTATCCAACTTTTTTTATTTTATCTGAGGCAGTACGTAACAACCTATCTGCTTCATTACTTCTCTTAAACTATATCCTCATTTGTAAGTCTTCATCTGTGTCTATTTCTTTAAACTTACCGTAAAGTGTTCTCCTTCGTCACTTTCATACTTATTATAAAGAGAAAAGTGAACGTGTGTTATTATTATTCATTCAGTGAGAAAGTTTTTATGGTACCGGCAAATTTGTAGTAAATTTACAATCTCACCGACCAAGTTGTAAAATTGATTTATCGCCTTAGAACTGAAACTAAACACTATCGTCATATACAAACATCGTATGACAAAAATCATCGGCAACTTTTATATAATTTTATTTAGATTAATAGCAATATCCGTTGAACTAGATTTCCTAGTTCATTGAAGTACTTTATAAATAAGCTTTTTCTCTATTAATGAGTACTAAGTACAAACATCACATAGACGACAATCGTCGAAGAAGTGAGAAATCTTATTTATAGTTAATGTAACTCGAAAGCCAACACTACTAAATAATGACGAGATTTGTAACAAAATTATCTCAAGTAGAACTCGTACAAACGAGAGCAATTTTGTACTTACAATTGACACAAATAAAGCATTTCTCCGTCGTAGTAGCAGACGCTAATAAGACGAATCATAACAAAATAATCTCAGAGCAAGTGGCCGTCTAATTTTGTTGAATTTGTCGCAGAAACGTGTCGCAGTACGATCTCGACCATATACGACGCACGTAAGTTGCTCACAGCAAATGTACCGTACGATTTCGTAACCTAAGAAGGCATAGACGTGGCAATATGTTACGTGTTTTATGATGCGAAAATATCCGATAAGGGAGTTTATAGTGGAAATACATTAAGTACATTTCTAAGTACCTTTGGGGTATTTGCATTGCCTTCCTGTCTGCTATTTATGAGCTCTTTTGAACTGAAATGTTCGATCGAGACTTAAAAGAATGTAAAGGGTATCGTAATAGTAAATATAAGCTGTAATTTGTGATTATTTTATTAGCATGTGTATATTTATTTGAAAAACCATTATTTGTCGACTGATTCAAAGAAAATAAGTTATGTTGAATTTGACTCTGAAGTTAACCTTCGTTTCACTTTAAATCTTGACCACAAAGACCGTTGATTCTCGGTAACTGCCTTGATGGCACAGTGGTAGCGTACTCGACTGCTGTTCTTGACGTCTCTGGTTCGATTCCCGGGTCGGACCAAATGTTTGTATAATCTGCAAATATTTGTTTCGGAGTTTGGGTGTTTTCTATGTACAATATATGCATGTATTTACAAAAAAGTATATAAGTATTTATATCAGTTATCTAGTACCCATAATACAACTTCTGCTTAGTTTGGGACTAGATGGCGTTGTGTGTTAAAAAATGTCCACACACACACACACAATTTATTTTTATATTTTTATTTTAAGTTCAGAAATGGGCGTTCTTAATTCACACTACTTCATTCTTAATACACATAACAAATTTAAAATTATTTAAAATTTGATTAAAATCTTACAAATCAGTCAGTGAGTCCGAACTTCCATAATTGCAGAGTGTCTTGTCTAGTACAATACCTACATGACTAATTCAATTTGAAACTTGGGGCTTCAAAATTATTTATAATATCCGCTAACAATTAAATCAAACACCTCACACTTTTGAACATCTACTCTTCTTTTGAACGATGTATTAAAAAAACTATTTTGAGTTATTGCCACGTGCCGTGTCTACCGCGTTTGAAGTCCACCTGTCCAGCGGAGCAAGACATTTGAAATTAAAAATATAACGGCAGAGTGATCTTACAAACAATTGTTCCGATTTTCCTCGGACATTAATGCAAGATCGCTCTCATTATCAAATGGAGTGCTCTTTATGATTACGACTTGTGAGATTACTTGAAGTATGAATTAAAGTAACCGGTACGTTGATTCAATACACCTTCATATGTATGTATTCTTCATCTCATTCTTTCTTATATTGTACACAATAAAATGAAAAAGTTATATATGAAGTAGCAACAACTATGTATTATGTGTACAAGTTTTAGCATATGATAAGTTTATTTATGTATTTGTATCTATACTTATCTTACTAAATATACAAAGCTAAAGACCTTTGTTTGTTTGCTTGAACGCGCTAATCTCAGGAGGTACTGGTCCGATTTAAACTCTTACAATATAGATAGCCCATTTATCGAAGAAAGCTATAGAATATATGTCATCACGCTTAGATCAATAGGACCAGAGTACCAATGAAAAATGTTACAAAAGCGGGGGAAAATTATTACGCTACGGGCGACGATAATAGGAGACGAAAACAAAGTTGCGTGGTTCAGCTAGTTTGATATATTGCAAACAACCTAAATGCAACTACGGCCTATTTTCTCTGCATCACCCAAAAGTTGACTGGTAGAGAATACCTTAGTTATAAAGCCCCCCAATGCACCTAAAGAACATGATGTATAATAAATAAATAAAAAATTAATACTTTCAAGGTAGGATTGATGACTGCATTGTTTACACAAAAATAAACAAAAACACAATACCGCATCCAACAAATGTAGAAAATCTCGTATCAAAGCAACATAATTCACAAGTAATACGCCCATAATTTGGGGACACATGAATAATGTATGTTCATCCATATAACTGTAAATGACAATGCTTGGACCTCTTGCTTCCACACGATCGATTGAAAGAGACGTGAAATATTTACTAATAGTATATTTAGTATCGCCGGTCGTGACTTTGATGTTTTTCTAGGTTTTTTACTTGAATACTTAAAGAGAAATGATAGGGAGTTATTTATAGATAGATTAATAGATAAATAAGAAAATCTAAAAAGTCGGTTCTACATTAAAAGGAAGGATTAAATGAAATTGAATTGTAAACTGATTTTATTGAGACGCGATATTAATATTGAAATGAAGTTACCTTATTTTAAAAGATCCAAAAATCACTATTTTACATGTTATAGAATAGATAAAGCTAAAAAGGTTCAGTTTAACTTTTAACGTAAATGATAGTTCTTATTATATGAAACTAATAGCTGTTGCCCGCAGCTCCGTCCGTGTGTATGTCGGTTATCGCGACAAATAGTAGCCTATGTGCTATTCTGATGTATAAGCTATTTTATTGTAAAGTTTCATCCTCTTGACTGTCTCGTTGGTCTCGCGGTTGGCTTGCGCGACTGCTGATCATGAGGTCTCGGGTTCGATTCCCGGGTCGGACCAAGTGTTTGTATGATCTACAAATATTTGTTTCGGAGTTTGGGTGTTTTCTATGTATAATATGTATGTATTTACAAAAAAAAATAAAAGTATATATGTATTTGTATCAGTCGTCTTAGTACCCATAACACAAGCTCTGCTTAGCTTGGGACTAGATGGCGTTGTGTGTTAGATGTCCAAAATATTTATTTATTTATTTATTTAAATCCGTTTAGTACTTTTTGCATGAAAGAGTAAGAAACACGAAGCATCAACATGCTAAATTTCATTGCAATTGGTGCAGCGGCTTAGCCGTGAAAACGTCTTAGACAGACTATCATATAGACAGAGTTACTTTCGAATTTATAATCTTAGTATGGATGATAGCTTTTTAACAGTCTATAACACATAATCTTTATAGAAAAAATAATAGCCTAATAAGTTTTTAAAGTATTTTTTGTGCACCATAGTTCTTACGTGTATTTGCCATATTTTAGTACACTACTTAACTTTTTTTAGTTTTTTTAAATTGATTATTTTAATGAATATTCTACATAATAACAAGTACAATGTATTAGATTTAGTTTGTGTCAGAACTGTACCAACTTTATGAAGTTTTATGAATTATGAGGCCTATACATGTATTACACAGAAGTACTTGTAGAGTTTGATACAGTTGTTTTGGAAGAAATTTTAATTCATTTTGTTTAAAACTATTGTTATTCTGTAATTCAATACATAAACTACCTTTAGACTTCTAAATTTCACGTACTTACATTCTCTATAAACCTTATTGTAACCATGCACAAAGAATTCTCTACCCATTTCAATTTATAAATACCATCATGAAATATTGTGTGAAATTAAAATAATGTTGCCACATCCTTGAAATAACGAAGGAAACGATCAAATAAATTCCTGGCAGGAATAGCGTTAAATTTACTCTTAACACCTTTGTCTGACCTCTAGCCATGCAATTTTATTTAACAACCTTCTTTCTACGAATAGTGAAAAACCAGATAACAAATAAATGTATCTTCCCACACCTCTCTTTAAATGCGAGATCGAATCATTTATATCTGTAGTGTCTTCACGGTATTGCGGCCGGACTCTTTGGTCTTGAGCCTATTTCCTCTCCATTGTCTTTTGTCATTTTGACAGATAAGTTTAAAACAGTCTCTGTTTCGGTTTGTAACTTTATTTACATTCTTATTATGGAGATCGTTTTTTGTTTTTTCGGAAGACCATTTCATCTCATCCAAATTTTTTATATATTTTATCATTATTTTCATCGCGACGAAGACTTAATGACTTAAGACTTATGATTTGAAGACTATAAATTCTTGACATTGGCAGAAATAGCTGATCCGAGAGATCCGGCTGGTTGCCATTTCATCAAAGAAGAAGAAGAATATTTTTATTATGAATTTCTTTATGATGACTTGAAGACTGCTCGTAGAAGACTTTAGAATTGAAGACTATATTTGACATTGGTAGAAATAACAGACTTTTTAAACTGATTGCCATCTCTTCAAAAGAAGGAAAGAGGGTAGCATTTTAAATATCCATTCTTTTAACTCACATAAAACTTTTTAATAATTCTAAATATGAAAAATGCAAATGTTACTTGATTTTTTGTATCTTTCTAAGTGGTTTGTCTGAAATGTTTAAATTATAAATGGTTTTAATTATTGGTACTATGTCTTTTAGGGCTGGTTGGTATGCAGAGAAATGTTTTGGCAAGACCTTTTTTCTTCTTAAAAAAGCCTCCGTTGATTCATAACTATTCGGAGATGGTGATCTCCATTATGAAGATATATTTACTAAAGTAAAATAACGTAGGTGTTTTATCTATTATTCATTTTCATTTTGGTAATGCCATTCTTTTATTAATACAAAAACCAGCCAGCATACGTGTTTCCTTTCCACTATGATCCCGGGTCTTTTAAGCGGGGCGTGAAAAAGCATCTTACCAGGCCGCCATAGTGTGGGTCACCATGCTGCATTGTCCTTATTCGCAATGAAGATGGTGACCACCATTCTTGGATTTTGCTTTTGCTATCCATCAGGCAGGGCAGGGTCATTTTGGAAGCTGACACAAAAAAAAATAAGTAAGTTGTGTGCGATAAGTTGAGTGGGCATAACTTTTATGTTTTATTAGTTTTTGTAAAATATGCTTCAAAATATAGTATACAATTTTGAATATTTCTATCATAGTTTAATCGCTGCATAATTTGGTGTGCTTGATTAATATCTTAATCGTGAAAAAAAATATCGATATACAAATATAGTTTATGGAACCGAAACCTTCTAATTTTGATAATGTCTTACTCATATCTATTAAGAAATTAATCAAAACGTATAAAATATAGAAATCAATAATATTTTAATTAAAGCTTAGTATATTTAATGACAACGATATTAATCAAATGCGTCATAGTCTGTGGGAATCAATTTTTCTCTTGCGATTGATTGAATGAAAGCAGAATTGATATAAAAGACACGATGTAATATAAATATTGTTGTTAGATCAATTAATACTTTTATATCCATAGTTTTTCTTTGTAATTTATTGTTCAGCAGTTATTAATTTAGAAAGAAAGTATTACTTTCTTTATCTACATTGTGATAAATTAAATAAGCTGTAAAATATACCCTATAAATTTTCATCCCATAATATTTCCTTTAAAAATTAAGTTTATCAATTTTATTTAAAAACAAGAGATCCGCCCAACTTTGCTGTAGTTCTAGAATTTTCTCAACTATAATATGCATGTATTAAACATAAAAACTTTGGTCTTGGATCACTCTCTTCAAGTTGCGTAGTTTGAAAGAGTTTAGCGTATAAGAAAAGAAGCGACTTTATTTAATACTTTGCAAAGATAATTATAGAAACCGGTTAAAAAGTGGTGAAGATATCGAGTAATATTTATGTAATGATACTCAGTAGAATTCCAAATGTGTGCCTTTCTGAAATCCGTTTAAAGTAACAGTCATGTGATTTATGTATTTGATTGAGAGAGCATAACTTAAGTTATATTAGATGCTTGTCAGAGCTACAGCTATGTTCTTACTTTAAAAAAATGGATTCAGTTAAGGGTTTAAATGCTTCACAATTTAAAAATACAATATATACACGTTTCTATAAGATGCTAATAATATTATCTTACAAAAGAGCTCTACTTTTTACTACTACTGTTACACTACCGCTTTTATGCTTGAAATATTTGAATGGCAAAGCTAATTTGAAGCGTATCATTTCATTAATTAATGTTCTTTGTTAAATTATTGTCAATTTATCGTATAATTTGAGAATCGTTGTTTGTTTGTTTGTTTATTAATAGATATTCTTATACTAATAAGACATACATAACACTTAAAATATAATTACACTAGCTGACCCACGCAACCTCGTTTGCGCCTTATATTGCCCGTAGCGTGAAAATTTCCCCCGTTTTTGAAACATTTTTCATTGTTGCTCCGTTCCTATTAGTAGTAGCGTGATCATATATACCCCTTAACCTTCCTCGATAAATGGACTATCCAACACCGAAATAATTTTTCAAATCGGACCAGCGGTTCCTGAGATTAGCGTGTTCAAACAAACAAACAAACAAACAAACAAACAAACAAACAAACTCTTCAGCTTTATATATTAGTATAGATTTACACTCATGTCCATATCCTTGCAAGGACAGTCCATCTTACGTACCTAATTGTGAGCAAGTCTATTGCCGTCTACAGAGCAAATATATTTCAAAATTAATGACTGGTATCTTGTTTGGTACTAATAAGTCAAAAACTATTTCTTTTGTATATCAAATGAGACCAATTAAATCGAAGGAAGGCTAGGCACTTTAAATAATTTGTAGGAACTAACATTCCGTCACTAGAGACCTTATTACTCTAGATCATTTTCTTTATGCCAATTGAATATATAAACCACTGTCAATAGCTACGCCAATAACTAGGGCCGTTGTCTAATTATGTCGAGAACAAAAAGGAAGTCGGTAATTGAAAATGGCATAACATTCTTTTAAAAGTAATATAATAACATATCAGCTTATCTATTACAAAGCATTACTTCTTAAATAGACAGACTCAATGTCATACATGTTACTACCATTATTAGCCCGAGGCGGTCATTACATACCCGATATAAATAGACACTTCATTCTTCTTATTGATAGAAGCGAGTACCTCAATTTGGGATAGATACGGAGGTCATTAAAGCTGGTTATTACCGAAGATTGTACCTCAAAGCTCTTGTAACGAAGCTCCACCTTCGAGGTCGTTATCCGATTTTGATCTCTTCTTATTGGTTCTAAGGTTTCTATTAGAAAGCGGTGAGTAACACCCAGGTGTGTGTTGAAAAAAAAAACAAAATGAGATATGATGATTAAAATTTTTTTCGATAGTTCTTTGAACGAATTTTTACTAGTTATGAGTAGGTACGATAATATACGAGCAGGTGTTAAATATATACTACGTATGTTTAACATTATTTTATTGTACATTTTGTGTTGATGAGTAGATCGATTCGTTAACCATACTAAATGTAGGATGCTTTGGTCGAATCAACATTGTCAAGAAAAAAGTGAATTTATTGAACAATTCCGAACATTTCTTAAGATTAAAACCAACTTCAGAAATTAGGCCATATATTTTCTTTTTATGATCATTATAACTACACTCTTATTGCAATAGCGCTAACAATGTTAGTGTTTATTGCTCCAGAATTCTTCTATCTCTCTATTTCGTAATTTCACATTCTAAGGAGCCTCACTTGATACTAATGCCTTATACATTAACGTTATTACCCGACTACGGCAAAGCCAAAGGAGGGTTATGATTTTGACAGGCTATGTATGTATGTATGTATGTATGTATGTATGTATGTATGTATGTATGTATGTTCATTTGTTCCCTCCTAGCTCCTTAACTAGTCATTAGATTTGGACGAATGTGGTGTCTCTAGAAGCGTCATGATCGTCTTCTGGTTATAGGCTATATGACGTGTCACTGAATCTAATGTGGCGCCCTCTAGCCGACATAAAGTACTGTATTAAAAATAAATTTGAGATAAATATGCCGTGTTTGGTATCATTGGAAAGGGCATTACTTGTACATTTCAAAAATACATATATTATTAGCATTTGTTTGTGACTTTGTCCGTATTTATTCAAAAAGTGTGATATTTCTATGGTATGCTTATTTGTTCCCTCATTCTTTCTAAACTAGTCAGTATAAGACAAATGAGGTATCTTTAGAAGCGTCTTGATTGCCCGCTGATAATAGGCTATATGACGTGTCACTGAATTTAATGTGGCGCCCTCTAGCCGACGTAAGGTAATGTATTAAATAATAAATATGAGAGAAATATGCTGTGTTTGGTATCATACGAAATGGCGTTACTTGTAGATTTCAAAAATATATATTTTATTAGCATTTTCTCGTGACTTTATCCGTATTTATTCGATAATTGTGACATTTCTGTGGTATCTATTTAAAATATACTTTGCAAAGAAATTAGCATTATAGAGGCACCAAAACATTTTAAATAAAAAAAAAGTAAAAACTAAAACCCAACTACGACAAAAAACGAAGCTGAAAAAGTATGAAACAAGTTTCAAAAGCCGTAGTCACGCGTTGTTAAAGCGATATGTACTCTGGTACATTAATAAGTTTCAAAAGCCGTAGTCCATGTAGTGTAATGTACCATATGGTACATATCACTTTAACAACGCGTGACTACGGCTTTTGAAACTTGTTTCATACTTTTTCAGCTTCGTTTTTTGTCGTAGTTGGGTTTTAGTTTTTACTTTTTTTTTATTTAGCTTTAAGCAACGATTCTGTGTACCTTCAACTTTAATTTTCCAGCCGTAAAGTTAAAATAACACAGAAAAAAAAGTTGGAGCGCCACGCTTCGGTATCACGGTCACAATCACAAGGCTTGCGCTGTGTTTCACCGAGTGAGTGAGGATACAGAAGGCCCAACTCTTCCTCCCATCCCCCTCAGATTCCCCCAAAGGCTGGCAACGCACTTGTGACGCCACTGGCGTTGCGGGTGTCCATAGGTGGCGGTAATCGCTTACCATCAGGAGATACGACTGCTCGTCTGCCCCTATTCCATAAAAAAAAGAACCAGCAATCTTAAAGTTAAATAACGTTTATGAATAAGACTGTTAGTGTGCTAGCACTCTGTTGCCTCTCTCTTTCCTAGACGGAATTTATAATGAATGTTTTCTGCAGTATAATAAATATTTATAACTGATATGTGAATCTAAACTGATATGATGCCCCAATTCTAGAGTAAATATAAAGTCCCTTTGATATTACGTTATAACCCTTAAAAGCTTATTATTGATGGCTATGAACTCGAGTAAATATAAATAAATAAATAAATATTTCGGACATCTAACACACAACGCCATCTAGTCCCAAACTAAGCAGAGCTTGTATTATGGGTACTAGACAACTGATATTAATACTTATATACTTTTTTTTTTGTAAATACATACATATTATAGATAGAAAACACCCAAACTCCGAAACAAATATTTGCAGATCATACAAACATTTGATCCGACCCGGGAATCGAACCCGAGACCTCAAGAACAGCAGTCGCGTACGCTACCACTGCGCTAAACGTAAAAACATTGAATTAAATTATTAATAGTAACAGTATTGCAATACAAGTACACCGCGAAGAATTAGAATAATTAATTGTATTATTCAATTTGAACAAGATAAAATAGGAAGTACACTCTTCGAAATAAAAACCAACCAACTCATAAATGACGGGGGTTCCTAATTATCAAACAAGTCGATTTAAAAAAAAAGAAATATAAGAACCCCCTAATTAAAAGACGATTAAAAATATAATATAAACACATAACGCTACTACTGACACGATTTCATAGTTAAAAATAAAACTGTCGAAGTGAGAACGAACTTTCAC
Organism: Spilosoma lubricipeda; assembly: GCA_905220595.1. NCBI lineage: Eukaryota > Metazoa > Arthropoda > Insecta > Lepidoptera > Erebidae > Spilosoma > Spilosoma lubricipeda. Next base: position 5,902,865 of record HG992285.1, on the reverse strand, counting down.
CTCCATGCTCTTTCACATGTATATAAATTACTTATTCAGCCTTTACGGATATTCCTTTTGTTATAAATTTAGAAAATATATTTCGATGGTATGGTAAATTATGCGTCCACAGATAACGAAAGATATAAAACATATCTAATTTGATAAACATACACTACCTATTGGATTGGAAGTGAAATCAGTGCTTGAAACGCTAAAATCCACTTTTTGCTTTTTTTACTACTTTTCTGCAGTTTTACTCGTCACTTATATTTATTACTACTATCGTCCTATATATATATTAAACTATATACTAGTATACTAAACTGCCTCGATAGTGCAGTGGTAGCGTATGCGGCTGATATGCTAAGGTCTCGGATTCGATTCCCGGGTCGGACCAAATGTTCTGCAAATATTTGTTTCAGAATTCGAGTGTTTTCTTAAATATATGTATTTACAAAAAAGGATATATCCTATCAGTCAATCTTGATTTTGTTTGAGCTCTGCTTAATTTGAGGCTAGATGGCGCTGTGAGTCTGATGTCCAAAGAATATTTATTTATATAATAATATGTATAAATTATACCAATTATGAAATCTCCAATTGGAGATTTCATTAAATGTGCATTAAAATAAATAAATAAGGCTAATAATTAATTAACTGCCTCGTTGGTCCAGTGATTAGCGTAAGCGACTGCAGATCAAGAGGTCTCGGGTTCGATTACCGAATCGGACTGCTGTTGGGATTATCTTACAATATTTTTTAAATAGCAGCCGGGAGTATGGTAGAAGGCGGTGTTTCCCGCCCGTGCCTTGAAGAGCACGTTAAGCCGTCGGTCCCGGTTGTCATGAACATCTATGGCAATCGTTATTGGGAAGTCAGTGCCCTCAAATATACTGACAACTAAAAATCCAACAACAACAGTTCAACTCTCGTATTCAGTTCACCCTCAGGGTTGCGGAGTTCCGATGCCCGTCGCTCCGTGTAAAAACTCATATTCAGGTTAAACCGGTTGAACTAGTAGCCGACCCAAAATCTTGGGAATAACAAAGGCTAGGAAGATGGGTTCGATTGCTATTAAAGCGTGTTTTTTTAGTTTTTTTAACTACGATTTTCTAATTTTTAGTTTGGTATATTTATAAAAACGTGTTTGTTTATTTTTTAAATTATTTTTTTTGAAACTATATCTTTTTTTAGTTTTGTTTTTCAAATTATTGTATTGTCATCGGTACTTGACCTCTGTGCAAATTTTCAAGTTAATCATTCATTGTTTTACTCCCTCATTACAAGGTAATCTTTTAAAATAACCGATTTAGTGGCATTCAACATAAAAACTAAGAAACAAAAATGGTACGGGAATATTAAATGCAAAGCCAGATTCAGAAATGAGTGATGTTACAATAAAAGCTATTAAAGCGATTGCAATAACGTTAACCGATGCGCCAATGAAATAAACCTATATAGATTAACAAATTGACTTTTACCACTTCACATGCACCCTCAGGCTAAATTTCATTTAATAACAGCCGTGTGTATTGCAGCTTCGGTTCAACTTACATATATATAATTGAAAAACAATCATCAATGTACGGCGAGCAAATAAATTGATTCGAAGTTCGTGAGATACGGAACGTTTATTGATATTGCTCTTAATAGAATTTTATTATTGTAATTTGAGAGCATGTAAAAAATTCGTGATTTACGGATTAAATGTAATTGTGTATTTGGTTAGTTTGTTACATATAATCGTGGATAACTTGCTCTATTTAATAAATATTTATCACCATAATTAAAATTTAAAGTTTATCTATTATGTTAACAGACTTAGGCTCACACAGCCTACAACCGGTATCTAAATCACTCACCAGTTTTTAAAAATAACTAACTTAATATGGATGAAGTAAACAACATGATCAAACTATTTAATGTCAATAAACAATAACAATTCTTGAATAGAGTTAGTTTTTTGTTGCAAGCAGACAAACCCTTCTATCGTATCGTCCTTCTATCACATTCTTCTTCAACTTAATAAAATACTACAGATACTACCTTCAAGACGAAAACATATTTGAACTGTAGTACTGACATTTCGGCTACATTAAATCATTTTATGAGCGTGGAATATTGGCTTTGCAGCGAAATTTAAACTATTTATGCGTTAGGTATGACGTCTAACTAGTTTATGAGCCTACGTATAAACTTTCTTTTATAATTACCGATATTCACAGAGATAACCCCGTTCACGCGTCATACGTTTATATAGATCAATGTGTTTTAAAGACTATTGTACACTTGAGACGTATGTCGTTGCGTACACGCAACGTGTCCATACATACAAACAGATAGTTTTTGAAATACACATTCATAAATAAACATCAAAAATGTAATCAGTTCAATATTATCTTGTCAGATTTCGTTGTTTAAATATATATAGCCATAAATAGTTGAAAATGTTTAGAACTTTCTTGTAATCCGCGAAAATTTTTGCGCATTTATGTTTGTTTATTGAATGTAACTCGCAAAATAGATAACTCATGAATGTATGTCTTCATTTTATGTGACTGTTCACTTAACTGCAGCACTACTGTACGTTGAATAAATCGAATAAATTTGTCTTCGTTGTTTATTTTACTGCGTCTTTTCTAAGCTCGTATATTGAGATTGTGCGATAAGTGAGCACGCTTCTTAAGACACTCTGAGTCAACTTATGTGATTGCTGTCTTATCACACGACTATTGTGCTCCCGAATGTTTAGTAGAATTTTATACGTTTATAGTATGTGTAATTATGCCGATTTCTTTTTGTATTGTATTATAATATAATGACCCTTTTCTACGATTTTAAATTATACTTATATGACGTTTACTGATTGGGGTGACTGGTGTTCTCACACATTTTATGTGAAACTCGCTACGTTTGTTAAATTTATGCACGTTGTTTTTTACTTCAATGATTGATTCACTGCTCGGAGAAAACTCAAAACTGTTATTTTCAACCAACGCTTTGGGAAATGACATTGAAGAGATGTTCTTAGAGTTTTTTCACTTTACTGAATAAATGGTATAAAATTTCTTTTCATCATAATAAAGTAAATAGATATGGAGAAAGATATAATAACCTACTATTTAAGTCTTCTCTAAATAATAATAACAAAAGCGTTTCTAATTTTTTTTTAATGTTGTTCCTACGTCATAAAGTCGTATTATTACTTCAGAAGTATCAGAAGAAAGTTTTCCAGTGTCAGGTGCACAGCTGTCAGAAACTAACCACATCATTTGAAACAATGACTTACTAGTGCCGCGGGGTTGCCAACGGGCAAAATAGAAAATTACCGACTTGTTTGAAATTGGAAATGGGTTTACATACTGTAGTTTGTGATTTTATGTAAGTAATTTCCTTAAGCAGAAACGACCTAGAGAAATAATAACAAAGGTTCTGTTATGTGATTCTTAAGTAGACGACAATATTATTCCACTAACGCAGTTGCAATAATGTAATACTTGTAATCAATTAGTTTTAATATTTCAAACCGAGAGACAAGACAACAAGAGACGGATGGGAGGCACTTGGTGCGAGACACATCAATGAAGTGCAATAAATGACTAGAGATACAAGGTCCTGTCGTAATCTTAGGACGGGGGAAAGCAGAGTTATCCCTAGGGATAACATATAAAAAAAAATCAAACCACGAAAAGGGTGTAAAAGTGTTATACAAATTTGTAACAAAAATCAGAAATATATTACAGGTTAAATCTAAATCTTTGAGTTTTGTCTTAAATAAATTTAAAATGGCATACGGCTTTTTTCGATTATGTTACTTATGCTACATTCTAACTTAATCTTTGTTTAATAACTTTCCAAAAATAATTTAAAGGCTAAAAGGATTAACAGTTATCGAATTAAGTAGAAAATGTATAGAAATATTTGCCTGCAACTAAACAAAAATACGTAGGTATATGTACTTACATAGGTGCATTAGACATTAAGCTCAGAAACAAAGTATAGACAAATATTCAAAGCGCGACGTGCAGCCTCGTTGGTATTTGTCAGTCATGTCATAATTTACCCGGAGGAATGTTTAAGAAGACCACTAAAATATAATAACATGCTTAAACACACATATAATAGATGATCAACCGAACTTCGAGAAGCGAAGTTCGATCATTATTATATGAGTTGTTTCATTCGAAGATATACTTATAACTAGGTAGTACTTTTATCCTACAAGGCAGCTCGCACTATTTAAAAGACTATCAATTGACTTGTCATTTTATTGAAAATACTGTAATCGCCTCCACTCGGCCGACACCGTCACATTAACTCATTCTTTTCAGAGAGTATAAAATTAAATAAATCTTGTTCTTGTTATAGGGTGGGGCTGGGCCGGGTGTTTATATCTTCGAATGAAACAACTCATATAATAATGATCGAACTTCGCTTCTCGAAGTTCGGTTGATCATCTATTATATTTCGTTATTTCATTCGAAGATATACTTATAACTAGGTAGATGTTTAGAGATAGGTGTGCTAGTTTGAAATTACAAGACAACATTTTTAATTGATGTTTATTTAATTTTAGACAAATCTAATAAACAAAATAAGTACCTACAATCAGTTTTATCAGATTATTAATTCAACAAATATATATTGATTATTTTACAATTATCATATTAATTATTTTTAACTATTTGACACACTGATTCAGCAAATAGTCTGCCTGTTCTAGATACACTATCTGAAATTGGACGATTATAAAATTTTGCAAAGGTTTGGGAAGATTCTGACCATCCAGCAGTTCTTCTTATTACGTCAATACAGACGCCAGCAGAGGCCGCCGCCGACGTGGACGTGTGTCGCGTGCTGTGCGCGCTAAACACGCTAACATCGATCCCGCCCTCTGCCAATGTCTGCTTAATCCATCTGCTAATAGTCTGGGAGGATGCTTTTCTATAAGGTTTTTTATATGTAATAAGAAGAGTTTTTGTGCTGGGTGGTCTTAAAGTTTTCGTGATATACATGTAATCATCTAAAGCCATAGCGGGACATATATTTGGGTTTTCTTTAAAGAAGGGTAAGTACAAATGGGGCTGTTCTTTACCAGCTGAAGACGTTTTTATCACATCGGTTATTAATATTTTAATCCCGTCGGAAGATTTTATGATATTTTCAATTTTTATCAAGGACAAGGTTTGTACCCTATGAGCAGTGCATAATGCTAAGAGAACAGTCACCTTTTTAGTTAATCTTTCTAAACTCAGGGTTTTATGAGGAACCCACTGAGAAATGCAATCTAGTATTACTTGGGGATTCCAAGTAGTAGTATACTTAGAGCGACAGGGCTTTTCTTTATAAATGCCTTTTAACAACCTTTTAATTCTCTCATCGGAGCCTACATGATTACCTAAGAATAACGATAGTGCAGAACGATGGGTATTGATAGTGCCGTATGAACTGCCGCTATAAAATTGATCAGTAAGAAATGTTATTATTGATTCTATTGAAATATCTAATACATTAAGACTTTGTTTCCGACAGAACTGCCACCAAAGTTTAAGTGAAACGTTATATTGTCTTAAAGTGTTTGCTGATACTGAAGAAATCATCAGATCGAGAGCTATGCTTGGAACGTTGCGGTGCTTAAAGGCGTAACGGAGAGCTTCGCGGCAGCCAGGGTAAGAGTCTGGTGCAACGGGTGAAGAGATCTGAAACGGGATTTGAGAAGATGTTGATTAGGCTCGAAAAATATGATTTCAGAAGTTATCATTGTTTTAAGTAGTGGAAACCACGGCTGTCCAGGCCAATGAGGGAAGACTAGTATGCCTGAGGCTTTATCATTGATTATTTTGTTTAAACACTTTAGGACCAAAGCAAATGGAGGGAAAGCATAGAAGAAATATTTAGACCAATTAATTGTAAACGCGTCTATAGTTACTGCGTCAGGGTCTTTTTTCCATGATATATATCGTTCACATTTAGCATTGACGCGAGATGCAAATAAGTCAATGTCTGGTGTGCCAAGCGTTTTCTTTATGCTATTAAAGGCCCACGTTGAGAGTTCCCACTCTATATCAATATTAAGTTTTCTAGATTCTTGGTCAGCTTCGATATTATCTAGAGAATTTATGTATGAAGCAAATAACCAGATATTGCGCCTCTCACACCACTGCCAAATGGACCTAGCTAGATCATTCAAGTGTGGGAATTGAATTCCACCCATTCGATTGATATAGCATATTGCTGTTGTGTTGTCTACGCGCAACAGAATGGAGCCGTTTGAAAGATTCTTAGCAAAGCACTTAAGTCCCATGAATACAGCTAATAGCTCCAGGTAATTAATATGTAAGGAAAATTCACTGTCTTTCCATCCTCCATTTACTCGATTTCCATTACAGAAAGCTCCCCAACCCGTCTTCGACGCGTCTGAGAATATTTCTAACATAAATTGATCTTGTGGTCTTAGGGAGTTACTAGACGAAGTTATGTTATTATTCCACCATCGTAGATCAGGTAAAATATCGTTAGGAAGCCTAATTTTTGTACCGTAATCATCATTCTGTTGCAATGCTAAAAATTTTACTCTTTCGAGACTTCGTGTGTACAGCCAACCGTATTTAATAGCTGGACATGCTGCCACAAGCACCCCAATTAGTTGTGAAAATTCTCGAATTGTACATTTTGGTAACTTTAAATAAATATTTATTAACTTAAAGATCTTACTTCTTTTGTCTACAGGCAAACCTAGTGACATTTCAACTGTGTTAAATGTGAATCCTAAGAATCTGCAGTTTTGTTGGGGCAATAACACACTTTTTTTCTCATTAACGACAAAACCTAAGCGCTCTAGTACATTTAATGTTTCCGTGACATTTCTGAGACATTCACTGAACGTATCACCGATGCATAAAATGTCATCAAGGTATACAACTGATATATAACCCTTGGATCTCAGGTGATTCATAACTTCTCTCATTATTTTCGTAAAAATACGGGGAGCAACAGATAGACCATATGGTAAGACATTAAAATTATAGATTTTTCCATCAAAAGCAAAACATAAATACTTGCGGCAACTTTTGGTTATGGGGACTAAAAAGTATGCTTCCTTAAGATCAATAGTAGCCATAAAAGCGTTTACTGATAGAAGTTTAGTTACGGTCCTTAGTCTTCCATTTTAAAATGATCATTAATGTTAAATTTATTTAGTGATTTTAAATTGAGGATAAATCTTTTATCGCCATTGGGTTTTGGGGCTAGGAAAGAGCTAGAAATAAAAATGTCGTTGTGTTTAGATAACGAGATAGCACCCAAGTCTAATAGCTTCTTGATTGCAAGGGACATGTAAGATTTTTCATTTGTACCTAATATATTTTTCGGAATTTTCTTTTGGTACACAGCATTATTAAATTGTATAGAGTACCCCTCGCGAATCCATTTCAGAACCAATGGATTCGTGGTAATATTTTGCCAATTATTATAGAAATATTTTAATCTACCCGCATGTACCTGCGATCCTGTTAAGTTACACGGCGGGTTGTCTTCGTTAACATCGACTGGTTCATCATGGGACCTCTGCGGTAGTTGTTTTCCGCAGTGTTGGGCTTCCTCGGCCCCCCTCGCCCCCCCCTGTTTGATGGGTAGCGAGGAGGGCCCGACCAGTTTCCCTGGGGCCTATTGCGACTCGTAGACGGCTGAGGTATAAACGACGAAAGAGGTTTTGGGGTAGGGACAACCCGTTTAATTTGTAGACTCTGCTTTTCTATGACTTTGGAAGCTTTGATTTGTTCCGAAAGCTTACTACCGAACAGCATTTCATCTCTGCTTACCCCTTGTACCATTGTCTTAAACGATTTGTCAAGGCCTGTAGCTATATTTTTTTTTTCTAGCTGCAGTCTCTACGTGATGGAGATCGCATAAAATGCGGCAACTATCACTAAGAACCTTAATTGCCTCCAATTTATTGTTATTGCCGTCAAGCAGCAGGACAAGGGCCCTGTTAATGGCTGTGATACCAACACCTAACAGTTGTTGAATTGATTCAATACGCTTATCTCTAGCTCGAGATGGCTCTGAAATAGCAGCCGATATCTCTGGATTGAGAGTGGGTGGTAGTAATAGTGTACAATTTTCAGGAATCAGATATTTCTTTAAAAGGGTATCTTTACTTTCCTTGGAAAGACCTGTCCGTAGTATCGGAGTCCACAAGCGCGCCAGGTTGTCGTAGATTTTTTCTCCCAATTTTGGTGCCTCTTCCGTGGTCTCCCCTAGGGTGTGTAGAATCTCAGGGTCTAATTCCTCATGTTCTGCCACTAGAGAGTCGCCTGATGGCAATACAGCGCCTTCAGCATTCTGAAGTATTTCTTCTTCGAGAACGTCCGGTTCGATAGGCATTACTTCTGGTTCTGAAATTAGCAAATATATATGTATACATATACATATATAACTCTTCAACTTATAAATGTCCCACTATTGGGCACGGGCCCCTACACAATGATAGGGTATTTGGTCTACTATAATACGCTGACCATGTTAGTATAGGGCTTAGATTCGAGAATTCCGTCTCTTAGAACATGTTATCTTCTTAGATTATCCCTTAATTGGCTCTTATAGCACACATGGGAGGTAATAGGGTGATGACATGTGTATCCTAATTCGTCACCATACAGATATAATATTAAAATGTATATTAAAATTTTTAATTTACCCCTTTGTTTTAATCACTGGGATTAAGTTAACAGCGTCTTCTGTCGCTGACTGTATAAGCCACGTGTTAACCCACGGTTAACCTCTAGGCATAATCTGACCCTTGTGTTGACCCGCAGTCAACCTCCAGTCATTAAAGCAAAAATGAACAACTAATATTCTACTTAGTTGTTTTATGCCTTCGTGATAACCCGCAGTTATCCTCTAGGCTTTGCTTAAAAGTTTCTCACTAAGGAGTCGATATTTTTTGCGAATAAATCACTTATTATAGAACACTTGAAAAATAACATTGTTACATACCTGAATTGTTTTCAGAATCCGACGATTCTATTATTCGACGACGTTTTCTATTTTGTTTCTCCTCTAATCGTTGTAATTTGCGTTTATAACGGTTTAACTTTTCTTCATAATGTTTCGGCATTTTATTACTTAGTAAAATGTAGGTAGATGAAATTGAACTAGCAAGCCGGTGCGTGTGCGAACGCTGCCTCGCACGAGAAAAGAATGAGTTAATGTGACGGTGTCGGCCGAGTGGAGGCGATTACAGTATTTTCAATAAAATGACAAGTCAATTGATAGTCTTTTAAATAGTGCGAGCTGCCTTGTAGGATAAAAGTACTACCTAGTTATAAGTATATCTTCGAATGAAATAACGAAATATAATTTTAGTATTTATTTACATGTCGTTAGAGTCTATAATAGCGGTAGTTAAATTGCCGGTCAGTAGGTGGCATATGAATATATTTCACGCTAAGATATCGAGGTCTGGGGCTACATATACCGTTTATTACTGTATTCCTACTACTAATTATCTCTGTTAATAATAAAAAAGTATTTTTGAACAAGCGCAATTTTCTCAAAATAGTCAGTGCGCGGAAAATGTTCTTGTATTATATTACTTTAAGTAATTCTAATTGATATTAGACCAATCAAAATTAAGTACATGGATCTGTGTAATAAGAGGTCTGTGAGAGTCAATTATGGTTCTTTTTAATGAGATTTTTGTTTCTTTAGACTGTTTTTTGAGAAGGTAAGTTTGGATTTTTATTGATCAATTGACTTTTTTTATGTTATGCATTTCCTAGAATGAGCACTAACAGGCTTTCTCGAACGGTGCAAAACAGGAGGCCAAATGAAGCAGAAACATCTTAATAGGCTGCCATAGTACGGGTCACCATGTTGCATTGTCTGTATTTACAATGTGAATCTCGACCACTACTTGGATTTGGCAGAGTAGAGTTATTTGACGGGCTCATATTTATATTAAATAAAGACAGAAAGTGAATGAGCTTCATAAGGCCGCAGTTATATCAATTGATCAAGACAGTTGTTCTTTCTCCATAAAATTTGAATGGATGGCACAACAGAGATGTGGACTGGTAAATAACTTGAGGGCATAGAAATAAGGGTAACAATACATTAAATAATTACGTTCATTATCCAAGACTAATACTAGTACTTCTACTAGTATAATTCAGTTATATCAGTATTTTCAGTTCCGAATCAATTGTAGAATATCTAAAGTCTGTAGAAATAAATTAAATAAATAGTATTGTTAACATTTAGAAAGTATTTTATCATATCATAACTACAAATATACTAACTTGGGGTTATATATAACTTACAGTTGTTAGAAGACCAAGATATGTACAAAAATAAATATCACGCATAGTAAAAGTACCCCCAAAGTACTGCACATTAGCAGAGTGAGTTTTAAAATACCGCAATCCAATGCATATAAATACTAAACAGTAACTTGCGAAGTACTTCCACGTCTAAGTATTAATATTTCAAAGTAAATATTTTACAGCTGAACGCTTCAAAGAATGTGTCTGACACCGCTAACAGTTTTACCACTTTTACTAGAAAATGCAGGCAGTGTGTGTGTGTGTGTGTGTGTGTAAGTATCACTAGGCCAGTAAATAGTCATTTATTTAAACCGCGTGCCATTATTGAGCGCGTCTAGTGAATGTGTTTGTAAGTAGTTAATGTGTACTGTCGTTGACGGAAGCCTACTGCTAACGTTACGATGCGTAGAAAATGGCTCAACTTACGGTAGTTCTTTCTGTAAGTTAAGTTAATTGTTATTAATTGATTACGTGGGTGAATTTTCGTTTTAAAATTAGCTTAGTAACTGTTACGGTGTCGTGTTTCAGCGTCAATTAATATGCGTACACTAAGGTATGCATTAGTAATTTATTAACATGGGTATGTATATTCTCGTTATCTCTCTCTCTCGTAAATAATAAAGAATATTTAAAAAAGGTGCAATATAATAAAACGCTAGTGGTTGCCTATTAATTTAATTCGCGATTTTGATCTAATGTGCGGTCGGTTCAATTAACAGAATTATGATATAGTATAAATATTAAACATTATAACTGATTAATCTACTAACTTTCGTTAAGATTATGCCATATATTGGCATTAATATAAGAAAATATAATTAGTAGTTGCCGACTTAAGATAGACTTAACATGGATACAAAATCTCAAATTGAGATAAATCACTTGAATTTTTTATAAATTTATGTTCAATAAGACCTCTCTATATCCTGCCTTATACAATAACATCATACCCAAAATCGTAGACTTCAAAATGCTTTATAATTAAGCCATTACCTTCTTCTTAAGCCATATCATGTACGCACAAACGGAACAAATACAAATCGTGTGATGTAGATCCTAATCTAATCATAATCTGCATGGAGTCATCAAAACAATGTATTATATGTTTTGTAAGTAACTTCCATTGTTTCTGTAGTTGCTAAATTTCCTTTCAATGTGTTCCGAAGACATCGTGAGATATTTGATAATTTCGACTAACTAGTTCTAACCGTGTTAATTAAGCCTTTGATTTTGAAGTTTTAAGAAAAGTTTAAAGAAATTCTTTCCGTTTTCAGTTTTTTGTTTTTTATGTTTGGGCCAAACATAAAAGAAAAAAAATACTCTACTCTGCCCGATGGAAAGCATAAGCAGAATTCAAGAGTGGTGGTCACCATACTGCGAATGAAGACAATGCAACAATGCAGCATGGTGACCCACCCATGACGGCCTAGTGATGCTTCTGCATTATTGGGCCTCCGGTCTCGCACTCACCAACGAAAGACGACAGCACGATCGCTGTCATTTTACATTGATTTTCTGTGCGAAGTTAGTACCGCCCCGGTTGAGCCGGCCCGTTCGTGCTGAAATCAGCGTGGCTCTACTACCTTCATCTTTGCAGTGATGTTGTCCTGCCACATCTTCCTTAGTTGCCTCTTGCGATACCCAGTGGTTGAATAATTGTGGTGACATTCCGTATTCTGAATTCGTCACCCATACTAATTGTTAATTTATGGATTAGTAAACAGAGATGACGGGAATCTAGATAAGATAGGTTCACTATAGACAAGTTCAAGTCCATAACTCGCTGCACAAGGACTGTAAAACAAGAGTTGTTCTCCCGTATAAAAAAGTAAGACACAGTTCGTAGTATGTTGTACCGTATCGCGAATGTTGACTGTTGCGTCACATGTGATACCGTTAACATCGGTACTGCGAACACTATCGCGTAAACTGTAAAACTTGAGTAAATCTAAGTAATAAAAATATAGAAACAGTTTTAAACACTACATTTTTACAAATAAATAAAATTTAAGTGTCTTTTCGTAATTTCAAATTTCAAAAAGCTTTCCACTAAATGCATATGAATGTTTATTCGGTACTTACATCAAAAGCATTTAAAAAAAAAAGATGTTTGTCTGTTTGTCCTGGGTAAACTCTAGAACAGTTTTAAACACTACATTTTTACAAATAAATAAAATTTAAGTGTCTTTTCGTAATTTCAAATTTCAAATAGCTTTCCACTAAATGCATATGAATGTTTATTCGGTACTTACATCAAAAGCATTTAAAAAAAAATGATGTTTGTCTGTTTGTCCTGGGTAAACTCTAGAACAACTGAATCTTAACGTTGTACCGCGGGACTCACCTGGTTTCAATATAAACTTATGAATACAAGTTAATGATGACATGGTTATGGCGACAGGCCCGTTGGTCTAGTGATTGTGAATCTGACTGTGAGGCCAAAGGTCATGAGTTTGAGTCTCACTTGGGACAAATAATTGTTGGTCCGGGTCCTGTCAGAGTAGGTTGCCAAAGGCCGGTTGTCGGAGTGCTTTATACTACATACCTGGCTCTAGTGTCCCCGAGGAGTCGGAGATCCGAAGGGATTATATACATACCCTTACAACAAAAAAGGGACAAATAATTGTATGATGAGTAAGGTCAATTGTTTTCTGTCGAGGTGTAATTCATCTGTAGTATTTAAAACATTATTTCAGTATGTTTATCAGTATTAACAATTAACGCAGTAGGTACAGTCACTGCTTAATTTGCTATCAGAGGGCCGGAGATGAATGAGGTTGATTATTACAATGAAACTACTTATTAATTACTGAAAGTCTGATACTTATTGTTGTTGCAGTAAATTTCCATTAAATATTACATATTTGGAAAACAATACATGCAATGTATCTATCATTTTCATTTCTTATCTTCACACGTTCCTAAAACCTTTTTGTTATAAGTTTATAATGTTTGCTGGCTGCCCGGACAGACTGTGAACCTTCCGTGGACCCGCATATATATTTTTTTTAATTCTTCCCTGGACCTTAAGGATCTCATAAAAAATAAATTAGCCGAATTGGTCCAGCCATTCTCGAGTTATGCGCTTAGCAACATTCATTTTTATTTACATAGATACAATGATTATAATAGAATTGTATAGATAAGTAGAAAGTAACCTTATAAGTTAATATTTTTTTTTACGAAACACTTATATACACGAAAAGGGATCCGTTTTATATTCGCGACGCATCGCATTCCATTGGGTCTAAAGTCGTTTATCTACCTTAGAAAGTCTAAAAGGCATGACCATAGCGAATAGCTTTTCCTATATGAATATTACATAAATATACCCTTTGAAATGCTTTCTATATGTGGGTCCACAAGTATGTGCAAGGATACTTATTTCACAGTAAAACCCCTGTTCTCAAGTTGTTACCGTCACCGGGTACCTTCAAAAATGTCTGAATGGTTCATTGTTGTTTGCTCACAATGAGCTTAACTTGTTTAACACCATGAATGCGGATTTTCTCAAACAATCATTCAGTATTAAAGCTTGCTAATGGATTGTACTTGAAATAGTTTACTGAAACCATATTCATTCCCGTTATATTTGATATTTCGTGCTGTAAAGTAAGAGTCAAAAAGTCATTACTTCATTTTATCATAATATTTGTAAATGAGAAAATGTAGTTTTGTTCTTTGTTATTTTTTGATGAATTAACTGATAAATGTCTTTTGGAAAAAGGGCCAGGTTTTTTTAGTCCAAAAAAGAAATCATTCAAAAACCAAAGCATCACATTGACGCTAAAACAAAGTTGGGTAAAAGATTGACGTGAAAAACGATTGTCATGACACGTTACTAAATGAATTAAGTATGTTAATAAATGTTTTTGTATTTATTTACTAATTCACATGTACATCTGGTGGTTAATACCTAATATATTCTCAATCAGTTGACCATCATTATTCAATAACTCGATAAAATATTAATTTTAAAGTTAACGAGTTGAATTTTCTAGCATTAATGAAATTACGTGATGGAAAATAAAATAAACATTACAAGTATTTCATCTGTAAATCGATTTTTACAAATGCTCGTGCATCATCATCGCCTTACATTAACAAAATGAGATTCTCTCACGAAGTCGGTCAATCGATAATCGTTATCAATATATCTTTGTTTACCTTATATCGATTTCCTAAGAATTAGAAAGTTGTACCGCATAATCCAAAAGCGACTATTGTATTACCAGATACTGGTCGTACCGCTATTCGTTTGTTTACAGACTTGATGATTTTAGCCCGCAGTACTTGTGTCATTCTACAATGATTTGGCAATTAAACTCCATTCTTGAAATCGTCAAGCTTTTTATCCTACTTTTTAATAAAACATTACTAAACAAATAAACGAAGGTAATTTGAATCCAGCTTAGTTATAATTCGCTGGTCATGGTTATTAATAACTAGTAGAATTGATATTTTAACTGGGCACTAAAAGATCATAAATATTTAATATTGCAAATTTAGATTAAATTCACTTCATTAATCTTAAATAAGAAATTTTAAAAGTTTATTTCATTATCGATTGTGGTCACTGGATCAAGTGCCATCAATAAAATTGTCCTTGAAAAACCCATTGAAATAATTAATATCTATTTTTCATATAATTAACTGTATTTTCTCGATGTGTTAATTATTTCAAGGAGAAATAATCTTTTATTGTCTTATTTAATACCTTATTGTGAATTGAGTTCGCACTTTTCGTATCAAGGTGTCTAGTAGAGCTACACTGGTTTCAGCACGAACGGGTCGGCTGAACCGGATCGGTGTTACCCTCGCACATAAGACCAACTTAAAATTACAGCCTTTGTGCTGTCGTGTGTCATTGGAGAGTGCGAGCCCGGATGCTCAATGATGCAGAAGCATCTCAATAGGCCGTATGGGTATGGGTCACCATGTCGCATTGTTGCACTGTCTGCATTCACAATTCGCAAATAGTGGTCACCATACTCGGTGACCACTACTCTTGGATTCTGCTCATGCGTTCCATCAGGCAGAGTAGAGTTACTTTGGCAGGCTCATATATATTATAAATATATAAAGTTATGATAAGACGTAACTCCTTTTCAACGTGACTATTAAATTATAAGTTTCTAAGTGAGATCACCTCCAAAATCTAAACATTCTTTCATTTGGAGACATGCCACACCTTGTTTCTTAGCAATGTAGAGATAAACAAACAATATCTACACTTATATATACAAAAATCGTTAAAATATGCAGTAATATTTCCTTTGTTTGAAAAAGAAAAAAAAGTAATTTTCTCTTATAATTTGATACTTGTAATAATTGTAGTTTGTTTTCTGTTTCAGGTAAACCTATCAAATCGTGATCAAGTGTAGTGTTGGGTAGTATGTTCAGTGACCCTGGTGACGTCACGAGGAATAGGTGACAATTGTGTTGTGTACATGCCAGTGTGTTCTAGATGATGACTGTTTGGAGAGCGAAGAACACTAGTCGTCGGAAATACGGGAGTTGGTATGTATAATAAGCGTTATATTTTATTCTTGAGTATCTATTGCCCAAAGCTAATTACTTTTTATTTTGTCTTTAACTTTGAAAATTGATAATAACGAGTTTCAATGCAACTAGTTAATCCTAATTTTACCTTTTAAGGGTAAAATTTCCAAAAAATACCTTTTTAAAAGCGCGGCTTAGATCCATAAGTCACGACAAACAAAAGTAATGGTAAATGGTAGGCGGCATAATTATGTGATTTTATTCGTTTCAATAACGGAAACATCAGTAAGTTTTGTAGTATCCATTAAATAAAATCCCATTACATGAGCTTAGAGACTTTCGGGATACCAAAGTATAAGACAACTCCCAAGAATATATTAATGTATCTGGAATGCTGTTGGAATGTTAAGTGTGCTGGTGTAAAGCATATTTAACTTATCATAATGGGGCCAACAGATTCATTAAAAGCAAAAATTTGAAGAATTATGTTTTTTTATGATTTGTGGATGAAAGTTTGTTATAACGAAAGTATCATAAGCCAAAGTAGCACAAATACAAATACAAATGATTTGGCGTTGGGTTTCTGAAACTTTTTTCATTAATGTTGAGTTATTGAGACAGGTTTTTTGATTTAAATATCGAATTTTTATTTATGTTTTACATCAAAATCTGATTTCAAATGAAGTTCCAAGCTCGGTATTAGTTTAATAATATTATTCATACGACAATAATGTCTTAAAGCTTAGTTTAGTATTTAATCTATACATTAATTTTATCAACCCGCATTAGTAACGCTGAGAAACAAAACTTATAACCTCTAGCACATAAAGAGTTGAAACATTTTTTTTTCATTAAAATTAAGCTTTCTGTTTTGTATATTTTTACTTTGTAAATCAAATAAGAACGTTAATATGCTAAATGAAATACATTTCATAAGCAAGCCATAATTTAGGCAAAAAAACAGTCTTTGTCAATTAAGTTGAAAAAACACGATGTAATTACTGCGGTTATTAGACGACTAATTTGCAACGCAGAAGGCTTTAAACGCTTCATTTATTCATTAATAAAACCAGAACAGGAAGGACTATATAAAACTAAGAGACAGGCGAGGGAATTGTGCAACAATGTGTTAATATAAATCCGTCGTAAGGTATCTTATCTTATTTGAGATGTAAGGAGGAGATAAGGAAAGGAGGTCAGAAAGAGGATTAAGTTAACTGAGGATAAAATAATTGACTCGATGGCCTGTTAATCTGGTGTTAGTGTAGAGATGGGTTTTACTATGTAAATCACATATAAGGTACACCTGTTCCAATTTGAAGATATACCTAATCCAAGTACCTAAAACGCATAATCGTCTTAAGCTCATACACAAATCATTATGTTACTAAGCAATCTCAATCTGCCTATTCCTAATCTCAAGAGTTCTGATATTATTATTAGGATTTAATAAATGGGATCGTTGGATAACTATTTGAATGATTAGGATAAGCATTACACTAGTCTCGTAAAATACCTAATGTTCGGATCTGTTCTAATAAATACGACTTATCTCTATTAGGGACAAGTAATTGTGTGATGAGCACGCTGCACGATGTTTTGTTCTGTGTCTGGGTGTAATTTATCTAAGATATGTATGTATATAGACATATATATAAATATATGCATGTATATAGAAATATATATAAATATATGCATGTTTATTAGCAGATTGGATACCATAGCACAGGCGATGCCTAATTTGAAATCAGACTACGTGAATAAGTTATGTGAGCTTATTATTATAACTAGCTGAATCGCGGTACGACAATAACCGCGGTAACGCCGCGGGGCGAAGCTAGTCAAAAAAGTAGCCTAAGTTACTCCTTACATCATCAGCTATCCAAAGTTCCATCAAAATCGATGCAGCCGTTCTAGAGATTAGAAGGATCAAACAGACGGACAGCCATAAATGTAAAAATATCTTAATTTGGTGTTTATGTATAACTTGTAAATGCATTTAGTAAAAAGCGGTTATTTTAATACTACAAACAGACACTCAAATTTTATTTAATTGTATAGATGTAAGATAATCATCCTATACTCAATAGTCGTAAATTCTGATAAGCTGCAACACGACAAGATTTAGTAGTACATCATATTAATGTTGTATTTTGTCGGTTGTCAAAGTGCTATTAGCAGTTTATCTTAAAGCACTATTTTTTAGTATGTAGACTTTGAGATCTAAAAAATAAATGATGACATTTAGTCAAATTAATTACCCAATATGTATGCAACTATAGCAGATACAAGTTTGCTTAGGAAATAACTTAAAGCAATTTAGCTTACTCTGTTTCTACTCTTTGAATTAGATATTCTTTTGTGTTTTACAATTCTCTTTGCTGTCTACTTTTTTTAGGGGTACTTGTAAAATTTTTACTTCAAATTATACAACCATTATAAGCCAAGGTAGTAAAGCCATGCTGGTTTGCCAAGTGGTGTAGTAAAGCCAAAGCACGAATGGGCTGGCTCGACCGGGGCAGTACTCGCGCAGAAAATCAGCGTAAAATGGCAGCGATCGTGCTGTTCGGCTAAGTTGGTGAGTGCGAGACCGGAGGCCCAATGATGCAGAAGCATCAGTAGGCCGCCATGGTGCGGATCACCATGCCGCATTGTTGCATTGCCTGTATTCGCAATGAGTATGGTGACCACTACTCTTGGATTCCGCTTATGCTTTCCATCAGGAAGAGTAGAGTCATTTTGGCGGGCCATTTTTAATAAAAAAAAGCTATTTAGAAAGAGCCTGTACTATGGTCAGGATCAGACATATTATTATGAAATACATAGATATTTACATCTGGACATAGAGTTAATGATCTCAGTCATCACTTATTATCATTACCTAACTACAGTGAAACCAAAAAGATGGGTTATAATTTTGGCAGTCTATGTTTGTTTCGATGTAGCGTCTAAATCACTGAACCGATTTCGATGAATGAGGAGTAGATTCGTAATAAAAGACCGGTGACATGTTATTTAAATTTTGTCAATAGTTTGTTCGTAGTCGGGTTATAGTATTTAAACTTATTCTTGTTTGCTAACCTATATTAAGCTCTCATAAGTAGATTGCAATTGCAATAAGGCCACCCCTTGTACATTAGATTATATATTGATAATGTTACGTACTCTCTTGTAAATATGTAAAACGGTGTACAAATAAAGAGTTTCTATCTGTCTATCTATATTTTAAGGACTAGACTAGTAAGACCCATGTCAAACATTTGAAAATGACTTTAAGCCTGCCTTATAAAACACTAGTTGATGCCCGCGGCTCCGCCCACGTATATGTTGGTTATCGCGGCAAATAGTAGCCTATGTGTTATTCTGATGTATAAGCTATATCACTGTAAAGTTTCATCCAAATCCGTTTAATAGTTTTTGTGTGAAGAAGTAACAAACATACACACTCACAAACTTTATATATACGCCTTTATATTTTAGTGTGATGAACAACATTTTTACATGGAATAAAACGAGCCGCTTCTGCTCTCTGTTTGCTTTGATCTTTTAAACTACTCCACGGATCTTAATACAGTTTTTAGCAATACATGGAACGATTTAAGAGAAAGCTTTATATGTGCAATACCCGCATACTTCCATGCGAAGCCGGGCCGGGTCGCTAGTTTCAAATATTCGAGTATGCAAAACTTCCTTCTTACTATTTCTAAACCTGAGACGAGTTTTGTCTATAATGAAAATGGTTTTATGGATAACTAAACTATCATATTGTACGTCACGATTGGCGTTGAACAAGCGAGTTCATTGCGTGAGAAACAGTATTGCCTACGATTACTTTCGAATGAGACTTTCCGTTCACTCCAATGAAAATAGATCAACATAATTAATCACCACTCTATTGATATAATGTTCTTTTTGCTCCTTTGCTACGGCTAATACCTCTTGTTTAGGAAGAGGGTCTATGAACAGTAGTGGACTGTTAAAGAATGAGGAATAAATAAAATAAGTATTTTTTAATCAAGGCTTGTAACGTGAGAT
This sequence comes from Spilosoma lubricipeda, assembly GCA_905220595.1. Lineage (NCBI taxonomy): Eukaryota > Metazoa > Arthropoda > Insecta > Lepidoptera > Erebidae > Spilosoma > Spilosoma lubricipeda. The sequence continues at coordinate 5,883,021 of HG992285.1, read as the reverse complement.
TTTCATCTCACAACTGGTGCACTATACTTGATGTTGAATTGATTTTATTGTAAAGTTTGATTGCGGTGTATATATTTATACAAAGAGTACTGAAGGTAGTAAAGCCACACTGATCAGCACGAACAGAACCGGCTCGACCGGACCGGTACCATCCTCGCACAGACGACATATCTTAAATGACAGCATTCGTGCTGTCGTGTTTCCTTGATGAGTGCGAGACCGGAGGCCCAATGATGCAGAAGCATCACTAGGCCGCCATGGTGTGGGTCACCTTGCTGCATTGTCTGCATTTGCAATGAGTATGGTGACCACCACTTTAGGAATTTATGCTTTCCATCAAACAGAGTAGTTAATTTGACGGGCCCATACTTAAAGGGTGCTTCATTCATGGTAATTATACATGTTGGTGCCTACTTTTTGTTCAATTTTAATATACTTTATTTTCTTTTCATGATTAAAATAATCAGCTGAACATCGTATTTAATTATGTTAGAAAATAATGCATAACTCATGATTAAATAAGGAACATTTCAATATTTTGTTTGTAATTTATTGTTTATGTAGATGTTACTGGTTTGATGGACACCAACTATAGAGTTTAAGGTGACAGAGAACTTGACATTATTAAGAGTACGCTATTAAATAAGGCTTTACTGTTAACGTTTATGGTCTGTCGAAATTATATCAAAATTATTTTAATCCAGTTCTCTCTCACTTCCCAAATGGTTTTATAAGTTATAAGAAAATAAAATCAAATGGTAAACTAAATGAAACGTGATATTATCAAAAATATAAAATTTCATTTGTTTACATTCGTAAAGGACTTTAAAATACATTTTCTCGTATTATAAATGGATTCCATGATTTTACGTTTAGAATATAATTTTTAGCTTTCTTTGACAATAAACAGTGGTGGTAAAAATATTGTATTATATTTAACACAACATTATGTTACCTTTGTCATTTATCTAAAGTGCTTTTCTCTCTCCTTATATTTCCACTCATCACAAAATTCATTCGTAACTACTGTTCTTTTAAATTTTAGCGAAGTCCAAATCCGACAACACTGTCGTCTAACATGACATCACTTATAAGTTTATGTATTTTTCATTTAACCGTAGATTAGTTATACATTATGATATAATATACTTGGACAAGCGATTAATACTTTTTTCAAACAAAACATTTTTATTTTATTTTCACTCTTTCGTCTGAAGATCTTAAAGCAAAAAGCTCATAATTAAACAAGATAACTTATTCGTACGAAAAATTTCATGAAGCGGTATCGGCACGTGTTCGCGGTTAGCTTTAATGGGGTGGTGTGGTTAGGGCGATTACACACTCGCGTGGTTTCTGCAACGACGTAGTTTACCTCAAACTGTTTTAGAGGCAGACAATTGTGCATTTCAGTCATTCAGTCTCGTGAATCTATATAGAAGTCTCTTAAAATAGTAAAGACTTTACTTAGTATGGGTTAATATTATTTTTAATAAAATGAGTTTTTTACAAGACAACTTCTAGTAATATATTCTGTCGCGGGACTTCACAAACAATTTAAACGGACACAAAGAACACCCCAACTTAGAATAAAAAAAATCATACAAATTTTGTCTCTAGTTGGAACCAAACCGACAACACCCAGCGTTGTAACAAGCATGCTAGGTGACCGGTTAAACTACTAAGCTATCCGTGCAGTCAATTATTAAGTAAATATAAATGACAAACTAGCACTACTCTGCCCCGTTTCACTGCAATTAACGCAAAAATAGATAAATTAATCTTTGAGGCGGTTTTTCTATAGTATCAAAGTTTGAGCTCAATGTGAAACATTTTTATATAAAGACTAATTAAATATACTATAAAGAAGACACTTTTTAAAAAAGGTAGACGAATCGAAATACGTGTTAAACTAAATTACTAATACCGTTAGTAAAGCTTCAATTGACATTCAAATGTCCCACATGTAAATGCCAATCGTTGCTGTGCTCTGATACCTTTGTATGCATATCGCGTTTCATTAAATTTTTAGTGTCAGGTAGATCCACAAAGTGCACAATTTTAAAGGGGAACAGGTTAAAATAAGTGAATACCATTCACTTATTTGAAGTTATTCCGCGGTGTCTGACTTATAAAAGTCATGGAAATATAATATTTACTGGTTATGTCACATCATTGTTTGTATGTGAAGTTTATAATTACAAGTTTAAGCAAAAAAACCGATTTCAAGAACTGGACGAAATTGAAATGGAACCATACGAGATGCACTAGCTTTCAAATTAAAAAAGAATCATCAAAATCAGTTCACTCGAATTGTAAAGCTCCTACTTTTTTGAAGTCGGTTAAAAATGTGAAAACTTGTTAGTGCCTTATCACTACGCGCGGCAGGTATGTTCATTCATAACACTAACGAACTGACATAAAATAAAATCTGGAAACGTTCCACTCAAAACGTTTCAACATCTTATGAGTATTTAACTACCAGCCTAAATTGCGATGAATGTGCCATTGTTGAGGATGTCTTTAATTTTAAATAAATAGGCGATAAAAAAAAACATTTACATAGATTCTGACACTGACACTTCCTTCACGCCTTCACGTTTCTCAAGCTTATCATACAAGCTCGACAATTTTAACACTTATACCTGATTTTAGCACAACTTTATGCTGCCGGCTAGTCAGTAAAATAATATTTTTTGGAGTCTAAACACACCGAATTGCACTTACATTAGAGCCTTTATACCGCTGTGATGAGTATTTATTTTTTACAAATTTAAATGAAATAAAAATTATAAAAAAATTTAGGATTTTTAATATGATCCCATAAGCTCCATTATATTGTGTTTAAATTTATTGAAATGAAATGAAATGAAACTAACTAACTAAACTAACGTCTAATAGTCACTTTCAGAACAAAAACAAGTAATTACATGATAAATACATCATATTTGTCATTTAAATAAAAATTTAATTATGAAATTTGCTGCATAGAGTAAAAGCTCTTGAAAAAGTTATGTCACATAGGTACTAATATTAATATACTCCGTTAAAGTGACTTCATTAATTAAAAATATTAATAAAATTAATGACAATAAAAATCGACACGTGTGTAGAACGCCTAAAATCTCATCGGTGTGCAAGTAAATTTGATTGATGAAAACGTCCTACAGCAACTGACCAAACTTATTAATTCATGGAAGAGATGGTGCCAAAAAATAAAAATTTAAGCACGTTACTTTGGGTTCCGTAGCTATTAAGCTCCCTATGGAACAACAAATCCCATTTCAACGTGGTGTGGTTTGAATGTAGTTTATTCTTCTTCGTGTTATATATTTTGTCCGTTCAATATTCGGCCATAGACACTATTCGGCCATTTTTGTCCATCCATGACCATAGCCACGGCGTTATCCGTTGCCCTCTATAGCTCCTCAATCTATACAAATAAATAAAATTGGAGTGTCTGTTTGTAATATTAAAATAACAGCTTTTTAATCAATGCATATGTAGGTATACACGATACATATACCAAAAATGTAGTTAAATTTTTTTTTGTCTGTCTGTCGGTCTGTCTGTCTGTCTGTCTGTTTGTTTCGGGTAATCTCTGGACGGCTGGACGGATTTTGACGGGACTTTCACTGGCAGGTAGCTGATGATCCAGGGAGTAACTTAGGCTACTTTTTTTTAGACTATGTTTGTCCCGCGGCGTTACTCGCGGTACAACAATAACCGCGGGTAACACCGCAGGGTTCAGCTAGTTTAGTTATATAATAAAATCATTATGATGAAAATATAGTTTAAACATGTGTGGTTTTGCCATTTTGCAATTACCTAATTGTGCAAAAGCCTTAGACCACGGCATTGATATACTTGATATATTAGGTAGTTAAGTATTCTAGGAGTTTTTAAATACTTTAAAAAAAAACAAGATTTTCAACGAAAAAAAATATTGTAGACGGTTTTTTTTGTATATTTTACATAACATTTTATTATGTGTTAGATTGAAGTGAATCAAATGAAATTTATATATTTCACTCGAAGCAGGCTTTAATAAATTTTATGTAACGGTATTCCAGGATTGTGGTTTATTCTTAAGGAATACAATTTCTTAACTATAAAAGAATACTTACTATGAATTTTAATGCATGTATCTGTTTACCTGAAGATCTTGAAATGGCACAGGAATATTCAGTTGCTGTGTATCATCATCATCATCCTAACCTTATTATTCCCAAGATTATTTAGAGTATGCTACTAGTTCAAATAAATTAATAGTTCAAAGAAATATTTTATTAAACACCGAGAGAGAGCCAAAAACTTATATGTAACTTTTATAGCTATAGAACTTAATTTTGTATTTACATATTTATGTGACACTAGTTGCCCGCGGCTCCGCCCGCGTGTATGTCGGTTGTCGCGGCAAATGGTAGCCTATGTGTTATACTGATATATAAGTTATATTACTGTAAAGTTTCATCCAAATCCGTTCGGTAGTTTTTGCGTGAAAGAGTAACCGCCCCGCCGCAAACCTCGGCGGGGTGATGGCCCGACGGGGCTTTCAAATGAAAGCAAAAAAAAGGGGTTTTGAATTTAAACGATGTTTATAGCGACAGCGATGCTCGATATTTTGTGAAATTGTAGGTTTTTACTATATTTTAGCAAGATGTCTGGAAAAAGCTCGTTGTGTACTTGCCACTCTTTGTGAATGAACAGCATGAAAAGGATTCCAGATAACACTACTATATTCTCATTTATCACATGGACAGCACTATTTGTGTTTTTGAAAGCCTAAAGCCTGAGCGAATATTTCGTATGATTAAACGGCACATTTGAGTAGATCTTTTGACAATGTAATTTATACGAGGTTTCAAGCTAAGGGCACTGTCCGTTATAACGCCCAGATCTCATATTTCATCAACTTTTGACAATATTATGATGCACAGTTTATATGAAGTGAGAATAGATTTATTTTTTCTGGCAAATCGTATGTGATGGCATTCTTTAGCGTTAAGGGTCATACCATTAGATTTATACCGCGATTGAATGTTTTCGGAATCTTTCTTGACGAGGAGACTATCTTCTACACAGGTTCTATATATTTTTAAATTTTCAGCAGATATCAAGCTACGGTAATGTTGGCTTTGGTTCGTGATATCGTTATCGTATCGTATCGTCGCAAATAGAATGGGATAATTTGGAATTTATTGTCCAATATTTTTGCAATAACTACAAATCAAGCGTATTCTATGGTAGGTACGACATGTATGTTTGTTTGCTGTACTAACATTGATCGTAGTTTTTATCACGCGATACCTTCAAGACCCTTAAACTGTAAGATTAGTTACTGGTAGAGTTAAAAGAAGAAAAGCAGATCTAAGTGAGAAAATAGCAGTTGAATTTTTTAATCTGATGAGAATCAACATGAGAGGTATACAAACAAATGTTTACCTACTATAATTTATGTACGTGTATGTCTTAAGTTAGGTCTATCTATATATCATGTACAAAATGTACAAAATGTACAAAAGCTCACATAAATATGGACAGGCGTTGTTGTTGACTTACCTTTATATTCTAGTGTGTATTAGTACTTTATTTAATTATATTTTTTTGAAAGATAACTTCTGCTTTGGGAATATACATCCTTTGTCTCGGGGGACTTTACGAACAAACGTGAAACGGACACAAAGAACACCCAGACTCAAAATAACAATTTGTGGATCACACTAAGAGTTGTTACATGTGGGACCTGAACTCACAACACACTTGGTGTAGTTGAAAGCGGCGTTGCGACTACTTTAACCACCAGGCTAAGTGTGCATTCTATTTTATTATAATACTTTTTTTTTTAACGTGTGGAAACCCCCTCGGGCCTTATTATAATACTAGCTGAACCCCGCGGTGTTACCCGCGGTTATTGTTGCATCGCGAGTAACGCCGCGGGACAAAGTTAGTCTAAAAAAGTAGCCTAAGTTACTCCCCGGATCATCAGCTACCTGACCGACCGTCAAAATCCGTCCAGCCGTTCCAGAGATTACCCGGAACAAACAGACAGACAGACAGACAAACATTTTTTTAACTACATTTTCGTTATATGTATCGTGTATACATACATATGCATTGATTAAAAAGCTGTTATTTTAATGTTACAAACAGACACTCCAATTTTATTTATTTGTATAGACTAGCAACTATTCGATTAAGATTTTTTAAAAACAATAGATAAAAATATTGTAATCGAATGATCATTTGCAAATCGATAAACTGATGATGCTCCTTATTGACATAGTATAAGTCATTCATTAAAAGTAGAAAATTATACATTTTTGTTATTCTAATGGCATAGTAATCGTTATTTAAGTTCGATCATTTATTATTCTATTGTTTAATTTATCGTTTTAATTTATAGCAAGCGGTCTTAAATTGCTAATGACATAGTTATGGGTTAGGCACACACCCACTCATATTACACATGCATTCACACAAATATATTACCCAAGAAGTCTCTTTATAAATTTATTGTAATGTTATTATTATTTTGTTTTATTGTACGTTCCACAGGCCTTGCCTATTTTGAGATCAGATTGTCCTCTACGTAATTAATAACTTTTGCACGCGACTTCGCTCACGTAGACTTTAATCCCCTGATTCACCCTCTTAGGGGTGGATTTTAATTAAATCATTTCTTAGTGCTAACTTACGTTATATAAATAACCTACATGCTAAATTTCAGGATTCTAAGTTCAGCGGTTTGAGCTGTGTGTTGATCTCTGGGTATGTCAGTCACCTTCCTCTATATATATAGAGATTTTTGTTGATAAAAATTATCTCTAAATAAGAAAAAAACAATAGATAGATAAACAAGAAATAATAGTAGAATACTTTGAAATTTCTTCATGTCAAATATCCAATGGGCGAAAATTTGGTTTATGATTTTTGCGACCTAGTCACCTACAAAAGTACCATGGCAATAAAACTAAAAATTTTTTCTTGATATTTATTAGTATTTGGCTGGCAATGACCAGTTCCAGGTGAGCAACCCTGTCTTTCTTTAGCTCATCACCAACAAGCAACCAAATAACAACTAATACTGTTAAAGGAGTTAGTATATGACTGTACACACATGAAAACGAAAAAACTGTGAATCATAGTTCAACTATTTCAAAATAACCACGTAACTACTCGTATATCTAAGTGTATTTCAATAAACAATTAAAAGTCTTTAAAAAAATTGGCTATTACCTATAGAAGTGAAAACTTATAACTTAGAGAATATTATTCTTAAAATTATTGTGTAATATTAGATATTTCATAATGTTTAAATTAAAATTTTCAACATCAAACATTAGAATGTCGGTGACGCGAACCCATAAAATTTTTTTCTATCAAAAAGTGCCCAACGCGGCTAAAGAAGTTTTTACTTAAAAATCTTAACTGAACCCTAACCGGGCCGCCGCGGCCGTTCAAAAGCATCTCACAACCGCGATAAGGTTGGCTGTGTGACCTAAAAACTTTGTGATAAATAATAATTTATACAAAAACTTGCATCGCCCATACATTGAGAATACGCCAGTTAATAACACGATGGATTATTACATGTAACCTGTGAGTAAATTATTATCGCTTTATACATTATAATGTATTTTGTGTGGAGTGATGCGTGTGGCCTGATAATGCGCGTATGATTAAATTAAATAATTTTGCCTTTGTGGTGAAAAAGTAATCAAGAATTATCAAGCATATTTTGCCGAGCTAAGAATTTGCCAGTAAAGAATATGATGCATACCACTTTGAAAGTGTCTTTTGCGCAAACTATTCAGTTTAGAAAAAAATGATATTAGAAACCTCTAGTCATTAAAAGTTTTAACATGGTAGTTCGTATAGTTTTGGGAAAAAGTGTCTGTGAAACATGGACGGACAGACAGACAAACTTGACGAATCTTTAAGGGTTCCGTTTTTTGCCATTTGGCTACGGAACCCTAAAAATAGCAAAAATAGCAATAGCCAAAAAGGAGGCAACATGTTGCAACTGCTGCACTCGATCCGGCTCCCTAGGAGAAGTGTTATTTAAAGGCGCGTATTCACCGAAATTGTTGGCAATTTCAGTGTTTTCAACTGCTTGTAACTCTTCAGAAAATCGCCAACTTTTGTTTTCAATGTGTATATACCGAGTTACCAACATTTTGAAAAACATTCCAACTAGCGTGTCCACAGAGACAAGCAAAGAAGCGTATTCTTTTGATATTTACCGCCAAAAACAGAAACACGGTTCCAAATATTTGTTGCCAACCAAGGAAATCAAAGAAACTTTTGTCACCAACACGTGCTGACAACACAAAAGTTGCCAACTTTTGTTCGGTGGAGACTCGGCTTAAGATCTAGAATATCATGACATTGAACGTTTCTGTCCACATTGAAGTTTACATTATTAAGAAAGAAATGGCAACCAGCCAGATCTCTTGGATCAGCTATTTCTGCCAATGTCAAGTCTTCAAATCATAAGTCTATAAGTCTTCGTCGTGATTTATATAATCTTAAAAATATATAAAATATGGATGAGATGCAATGGGGACCGTCTTTCAAAAAAACAAAAAACGATCTCCCTAGAACTAGCTACCCCGATAGACTTCGTCCTGGCCAAAGTTTATTGGCTAGTCATACTTCAACAGCAAAAATACTATATAAAACTGAGGCTTTACCGGTGTTGGCGGGTGTTCTTCTGGTCAATCTCGAGATACAAATACGTGCAGCCATGTACTATTCCACACTACAAAAATATTTAAAACAACAGTTTTCCCATTCAAACCATAGACTAAATTAAAACATCTGTCAATAATGTCAACAGAATGAAGTCTGTTGGGGCAGCTCGTCTGAAATTAAACAGTCGAAAGTCTAATGCTAGGCGACTTGTAGCTGTGGTAAATCGCTCACAGGGCGAAACAAGTTGCAGGAAACAAATAGTTTGACATCTAATAAATAGTAACATTCTTTTAACTTTTCAGAACCAATAGAATCTTATCTTAATTCGTATTTTGATGGTCAATAATGGATTTCATGTGTTTAAATATATGTAAATCTTATCTCAAGATATGCTAAACAAATCTTTAACGTGCAAATCTATTCATTAAATCATTGGAAAGCGAACAGGATAAAGGTAATATGTGAGTAGAGAGAGCCAATAGGCCAATGATACACGTCAAATATTTGTGCGCCAACACTTGGACCGTTAATCCATTGCATGTTTGCGATACCATATTTACTTTAACAACTAAATATTTTGCGTATGTTTGTGCAGAGAATACTGATATTTGATAACCACCACTTACTGGTAACGGACAGCTATTACTGTGTTGCAAATGGTAGGATACGCATGATAGTTAAATTGAGGACGCATATTACACCGTAGTGTAATTGTATGCATCACGAACATAACAATATCGTGTGTCAGATTTATTGTTCGAAAAAATGGTTTTACTATATGGAGATCGGAGATGAGGATAGCATTTTACTTTAAAGAAATGTTTTTGTGAACGTAAAATGTTTGTCTTTTACTCTTTTGCGTACATTTTTAACACTAACCTTAACGTAGATATTAAAATTATTTTTAAAATAAACTTAAAATAAAAAACACTAGGCAGGCACTAGTTTTCTTGGTATCGAGTCGTCATAAGTTTAGTATCGCCAATATCGTGTTGTCGTGGTTTGATTGGGCAAGTAGCGGTCCTAAACGGAACTAGCTAAAATTACTCAAAGCGAGGTGGCTGTAGGCAAATAGTGTTTTCCCAAATTACCTTTTCTTCTCCGATAAATCCGATTTTAAAATTGAGTAACTGGATATATTTTTTCCTCTAATCGGATTAATTATCAGAAAAATACATTCAGTTACTCAATTTTGCATTAATTTTTAGTCCTGCTTCTTCATTAATCACAATTATCCATTTAACGGCCTTCCGGATTTCTTTTTACTATGAAATGTTTAATGCATGTACTAACATGTACTAACAATGCTAGTTTATAAAATTATAACAAAGAAAACAAAAAAACCTATTCAATCTAGTCTACTTCAAGTCTCTAGTCACTTAACCGTTGAACAGTGCATAGCATAAATTTCACATTTAATGTTTTGCTTCAATACACTACGTTGTAATAGAAGGCTCTGTAGTAACTTTCGCGGTCATGAAGATGTTCCTTTGTTATGAAAATTCAATAGAGACATTTCAACAGGTGGAATTTGAAAATAAAAGCTAGCTTTCAGTAGGTAGTCTTAGACGGTATTCTTTTAATTGAGGTCAAATGCGGTATTCTGAATAAATTTTCCGATTTTAATTTAAATAAGAATTCCGTGGTTTGGCTATTAAATTTTAACTGTCTACGCTGAATATATATGCGTTTATAAGAATTGATTAAATTAATCAGATAATTAATGATGAGGAAATTTTTACTTTTATTCGAACTTTATTTACAGTCTGGTTGATAATATTAACCAATGAATCGTGCGAGTCTGTTTTGTAGCAGTATGTTTTGATCTTTTGGTTATTTTATTAGAAATTAATAAAAATTACAAGCCTGTGTCATATTTTTTTAATAAGAAAGATTATTATCATGGTGGTTGTTTTATGATCAATATGGTCGCCCTTGGAGTTAAATCGGCAAACTATACAGCCAACCTTTTTTTAAAGTCGCATTTGCTAATATAATAATAAAAAAAAATAGAATATATATATATATATATATATATATATATATATAAAATAGAATGCACACTTAGCCTGGTGGTTAAAGTAGTCACCACGCCGCTTTCAACTACATCAAGTGTGTTGTGAGTTCAAGTCCCACATGGAACAACTCTTAGTGTGACCCACAAATTGTTATTTTGAGTCTGGGTGTACTTTGTGTCCCTTTCACGTTTGTTCGTAAAGTCCCCCGAGACAAAGGATGTATATGCCCAAAGCAGAAGTTGTCTTTCATAAAAAAATATATTATAATAAAGTACTAATACACACTAGAATAAAAAGGTAAGTCAACAACAACGCATGTCCATATTTATATAAGCTTTTGCACATTTACAACTACGAGGTACAGTACTGAACTGCCTCATAGACTTCGTATTTGTAATAAAAGCTACTAAACATGACAGAGAAATACAGTTAATACAAGATTTTACAACAGTCGCTGAAACCTTGTTTGTTTACGACCTCGTGTGATTGTTCACTTGTTTTACGCACGTTTAGATGCTTTTATATTCATAAGTTAAAATCATCCGATTTCTGAGACAGATAAAGTAGCATGCTCGTATCTCAGGCTCAATTCACTTTAGTTATTTCTATTATTTTTATTTTGGTGTTATTCTTTACAGACAATGTTGTGTACATCTATAATAGGTATACATATAAGATTAAGCTTTAGCTACAAATGTTAACCAGTTCTGTATATGTATATTGTTGACGTACCTTAAAAAAAAAAACACTCTCTAAAAGTTTAATCCAGAATTTCTTGTATGTTAGTAACTTTGTCAATTACTTTAAATTCGTTTCCGTTCTTCTACCGACCTAGAAGAACGGAAGGAATATAGAAAAAATGCTGATTGTTCATCACTGCAGTCGCTCAGCAATAATTCATAACTGAAGTTGATGCATCAGACCTCAGGTGTAGAGCTTGATGACGTCAGCCTTTTATTGCTGAGAGAAGAATACAAATTTATTGTTTTTAAATTAATTGTATATTGGACATCGAATTATTGAAGTATTATCTTGTTGCAATAAATTTGTTTAATTGACAGCAGTAGTACCGCAGGGCGAGAGTTAATTAATAGTTTAATTCCTTAGTTATCTCGATGTATTGGAATGTGTTATTAACTATGACACTTGGGTTTTTAATTGAATCCGATTGTCCATTACGGTTTGTAATAAATCAATTATTGCTTACTTCACATATTATATTAATATTTTACATTTATCGTAAATCATTTTTGTTATACTAATGGGTTTGTGTTTGTTGTGTAGGTAGTCGTATTAATTTTTACTGTTTTCTGATTGCTTTTTTATAGCATCGTAGATCTAATTAGGTTTGTCTAGTTTTTGTAATCAAACTCCAAACTAACAGATCTTTAAGTGCCTCGAAGAACTAAAACCACAGTCATGTATTCAATTTATTTTATTTTATTTCATACGTAAAGATACGACTATATTCCGAGGGGACAGACGACACAAGCGTGGTGTGGTATGTTTGCGAAGACTTACGTAGACGGCTTCCAGGTGATTATGCGTAAGCGCTGTGCATTGATGATGGCATGGGTGACGGTATTCTGAATTTTGCACTGGTGATCTCTACTACGCACTAACTATGCTATAAACTACGCTACTTTTCTTCAGTATCGTACAAGTTGTTGTTATTTGTACGATACTGATGAAAAGTAACTAAGTTTATAGCATAGTTAGTGCGTAACGCGTGTGTTTACTTGGAACTACACTACTTCTTTCTGCTTCAACAAGAACAAGGCGGTACGTTATCTACCTTTTTTAATTTAATCTGAGCTCGAGGTACATTAGATAGGCCTACATCTAACGCTACATTTTTGAAATCCCATATCTATATTTTAGTAATACTAAACTAGGATTATTGTCACTAACAATCGTGGACTCGACAAAGTCCGAAATAAATCTTATTATTATCATTACATAATAGAAGGCTTCCCTATTAACATCTCAACTGAAAACTTCAAAATTAGATAGATAAACCAAGTGGTTTATCAATCTAATTTCTGGGAAGTTCTGATACTACTGCGCTACAGATACCATTCATAGCTGTCTCATTGGTATTTCAAAGTATCTTGTGTTAACATCTTAATGGCCATCACAAATAATCGGATTAATATATAAAACCTATTAGCTAGCCTTGTTTGTGTAAGCTAGCGGTTTTTGACACCTACGCAGGTGAAATCACAGGGGGTCAAAAGTTTTTAAATTGTTAGAATTTTGATGCCATCTCGATAATAAATTAAAAACAATCACCTACTGATATTATTAGAACCATAATGGGTTCCTCTAAAGTTTTAGATTATAACTACTTTACTGTGAGACATTACAGTAATATGTATACTTTAGTATATATATGTGTGAAAGTTTATAAAAATAATAATTAAATCTTGTTAAAAGGTGATATCAAGAATCAAAGTATCTCCAGCCCAAATTGTACAGCGGTTTAGCCAAGAAAGCGTAACAGAGAGACAGAGTTCCTTTCGGATTTATAATATTAGCATGGATTGTATATAATATTATATATATATATGTTGCAAAATTGTCTTATAGTTTAATAACTTAATAGTGTGAAGTTATCTTAATAGTGGTAATTTAAATCAGTTTTCCGTATTGACTGTTTATTTCGATATGATATCCGAGTTTATACAGAAGTTTGCTAAGGAAGTAATTTATGACTCCATAAAATTAAAGTGCATTTACTTTCAACTTCCTTATCGGCTTTTGACAACAACTCTTAAGAAAGAGGAACATATGTACTATAAGTATATGCATTAATGGATTTCCTTATGACTTGCGTTTTTTCGAAAAAATACTCGTACATTTTAGAGGGATTAAACTGGGTTTTAACCAGTAATGTCTATATTTTTTCTATCCTTTACCATTATTTAGATTAAAAAACTGCAATTAACCTGATAGTTTATGCTAAAAACAAGTTGCTGATTTTAGATTGGCCTCAGTGGCGCAGTGGTAGCGTACGCGACTGCTGTTCTTGAGGTCTCGGGTTCGATTCCCGGGTCGGAACAAATGTTTGTATGATCTGCAAATATTTGTTTCGGAGTTTGGGTGTTTTCTATGTATATTATGTATGTATTTACAAAAAAAAAAGTATATAAGTATTATATCAGTTGTCTAGTACCCATAATACAAGCTCTGCTTAGTTTGGGACTAGACGGCGTTGTGTGATAGATGTCTGAAATATTTATTTATTTATTATTTATATTTATTATTTAGATTTCCATAATCGTGTTGAAGATATTGTTTTGGAAATGCTGGTTAAAAATATATATAGACAGATCGATGTAGATGGTCAGAGAAATATTTGTACAGGGTGATAAATATTATTATGTGGGATTGCTGATAAGAAGGAGTCGTTTGAGGTGATTTTATTTTAGAAAAGAATTAAGAATCAAAAATTTGTGTAATTTGTAGGAATAACTAGTCCGTTTTAAATTATTAGGGTGGTTTACTGTGAATGTATGTACGTATATATAAGTGTATGCATAGGTGTGCATAAATATAGAGTGGTAATAGAAATATTATATCAAGTTATATTTTCCTATCAATTAGTTTGTTTTATAATTAAGACACAATTTTAAACAGTACAATTAATTCACGGATAGCTATGGTAATATGTCCATTACTTTTTTTACCTCAAGTGCAATAATCAGATAGATAGAAACGCTATTCATAAATAAGAACTTTAAGCCGTTAAAGCTAAAACCAAACCTTCTCGAAACAAACAACATTTTATATTTTACTTTCGTTTATTTTAAGTAGTAAGTTTTATCGTAAGGTTTATAAAAATAAGGTCGTTTCAAGTTAGAGCCAATAAAGATAAGACAATAAGCATCTACATACCACAACAAAGCGACACAAAATATAATCTAAGTGTGAGCTGAGGAAGAGTGAGGAAGTACTCTGACGTCGACATTGACCGCGATCGTTTTCGCTACGAGAAAGCAAATTATGCTGTCGTCGACAGCTATCAACCCGCACAACTAGTTTATACACTTTATTTATTCATATATTTTCACTTATGTAAATCATACAAATTCTCTTTTGCTCCTGTGAACTATCCGGTGTCCGGTTAGAAAACTATTAGCATTCGTTTATGGATTTATCATCGGATTGACATAACGGTTTCGTCATTTGAGGTTGAACGTATAAGGAGGTTTGTCTATGCTTTTTTGTATTCCAATATGTTTCTTAATTGTTTAAAAGTCGACTTCAAATTTCGAATAGTCGGACTTTCACAATATTTTGAATAGGTACAGAATAATATTTTTTTAAACTTATCGAGAAATCGATCTCGATTACAGTTAGTTTGCTATTTGAAAATTTAAACATCAATGATATGATTGTTCTGTAACAAGTTGAGTCTCCTTTACTATTTACAGTAATTTTACTATTTACACATCTACAAATAAAACGCAGATTCATTCCTATGAAGATGTGAGATACTTATTAGAAGATGAAACTGCAATAATCAAAGAAATCGAAAGTTTGTTAATCCAATAATCAGACAGTATGTAACAAGAGGTA
Organism: Spilosoma lubricipeda; assembly: GCA_905220595.1. Lineage (NCBI taxonomy): Eukaryota > Metazoa > Arthropoda > Insecta > Lepidoptera > Erebidae > Spilosoma > Spilosoma lubricipeda. The sequence continues at coordinate 5,867,728 of HG992285.1, read as the reverse complement.
TTTTTGTCTGTTGTATAAACATTTATGCTTGTGTTGTTTTCTGAATCATAACTCAAAACAAAATCAAATTTGTCATGAAACTTTATAGTAATAATAGGTCTTTACCTATGAAATTGCCGTTTTGTTTGCAGTAAGCAGAAGTACTAATTTTTTCTAACTTTTTTATTTCTGTTATTCGAAGTAATCACCCATGCAATCGACGCATCTTTGCCAACGCATTGACAGTTTATTGATGCCCTTCTTAAAAAAATACAGCAGGACGGGAGGCAACAAACTCTTCAAAGGCATTTTGTACTGCCTCTCGGGAATTGAATTTTTTACCCACTAAAAAGTTGTCTAACTTTTGGAAAAAGTAATAGTCGCTAGGTACAAGGTCTGTTGAGTATGCCGGATGAGGGAGAATAACAGATAGACTATTTTTTTAAACGACTTAAAAAAAGGAATCATAACTTTCGACTTTGTGAACTGATTTTGATGTTTTTTTTTTATTTGAAAGCTGGTGCTTCCCCTTTAGTCCTATTTCAATTTGGTCCAGTTCTTCAGGTCGGTTATTTTTTGTAAAAAAATGTGATTATTTTTACCGCAATATGTGATACACGTGCGGGCAGAGTCGTGGGCGAAAGTTAGTGGGTATACCTTAAATCAGATACACCCTATACCTACTATTATTTCCAGGCTTTTGATATAGGTGCGAGTACTTACACAGATCTAATGGATAGAAACGAACAAACCTCTAATAAAGCAGTCGGGATATCGCCAGTCATTATACAAACAAATCTGTCGTTTCAGACTGTCAAGAGATTACTATTGCAACTGAGCAAACTTAGAACAGATTTTTAATAATAATTTATACCTATTAGCTTAATTTCTTGCGTTTAACACATCAATGTGTGAGCGACTGTTGTTGAGTTGACTTGAAGTCTCGGGTTCGATTCCCGGGTCGTATCAAATGTTTGAATGATCTGCAAATATTTGTTTCGGAGTTTCGGTGTTTTCTATATATACTATGTATGTATTTACAAAATAAGTATATATGTGTATTTATATCAGTTGTCTAGAACCCAAAGTATAAGCTCTGCTTAGTTTGGGACTAGATGGCGTTGGGTGTTCGATGATTAAATTATTATTATTACAATATACGTTCAAAATATATGAATTGATAAGAAAGGTTTATCAATTGGTTAGATGTGGTTTCTACTATTCGTTTGTCAACTTTCATAAGTAAACATAGATATTACCTGTGTATACAAGACTTACTCTCGTTTAATAATACCGTGTTTGGTTATATAACCGTGATTAATGAAAACGTTAGGATACCAATATAGGGAGATAAGTGTTGATTTACACATATATTGAAAATGTTAGTTTTGCTACATGTCAAACAAACTCACAATAATATTAAGACTTTTTATAATTTAATCATAACATGACCAAATGCTCTCGCTTCGATAATTTTATTTAAAACTAGCTGAACCCCGCGGTATTACCCGCGGTTAATGTTGTACCGCGAGCAACATCGCGGGATAAAGTTAGTCAAAAAAAAGTAGCCTAAGTTACTCCCTGGATCATCAGCTACCTACCTGTGAAAGTCCCGTCAAAATCCTTCCAGCCGTTCCAAAGATTACCCGGAACAAACAGACAGACAGACAGACAGACAGACAGACCGACAGACAGACAGACAAAACTACATTTTTGGTATATGTGTCGTGTGTACATACCTTATTAACCTTAATATGCATTGATTAAAAAGCTGTTATTTTAATATTACATACAGACACTCCAATTTTATTTATTTGTATAGAGGTGTAAGTTTGAGAAAGTTAAAAAAATACATGCAAAATTTGAATGTCAATATCCTGAAGTAATTATGTAACTTTGTCGACAAACAAGATCAGTTGATGTAAATACAGCTTTTTAAAACTTTCGGAATCATGAATAGTTATTATATCAGAATCAGAAATTTGTGATTTCTATGTTGTTAATCATGTTTTAATATGTAATAAAATTATGTATGTATAAGGTAATTAACGCAATCAGGCAGTACGTGTAAATTTACATATCTATATACTAATATATAAAGTTGTTTGTTTGAACGCGCTAATCGGACAGGAACCGCTAATCCGATTTGAAAAGTTCTTTCAGTGTTGGATAGTAAATTTATTGAGGAAGGCTATAGGCTACATATCATCACGCTAAGACCAATAGGAGCGGAGCACCAAGGGAGAATGTTTCAAAAACGGGGTAAATTATCACGATACGGGTAATACGAGACGCAAACAAGGTTGCATGGGTCAGCTAGTTACCTAATATTTTGACCAGATATCGCTGACGGCTGTCACGTTGACCAACAGTGAGACCCCCCGCAGACTACATACTTTTAATCGGCCGATGGTTTGCCGATAGTTTAGTTTGAAGGCAGTTGTCGGCCGATACCGCGCACTCCCATACATCTTCGTAGTGATTAAGAAATCTACTAAAAACTTTGTAGTCTGCGGGGGCTCTAAATATTACAGTTACATTATTCACTACCTTTGTAAATCAATTCAAACTTTCGCGTCGAAATACCCAACATGGAAGATTGTCTTCTTAGCGTATTGTGGTTTATTTCCGAAGAAATAAGAAGAAAAAATTATAGTCTTATAACATTAGAAATATGTACGAAATACTTATCAAAACCAGAAAAAACAGTGCTGAGAATATTTGCAATAGAGATGTCAATGATCTATTTAATTCTTTCTTTCCCCATCACAATAACATACTTTTAATATTCCACTGCTGGATATGGACACTGTATCAACTTTAAATAAAAATCTACTCATATTTTTTTCTTTTATGTATGGCCATACCAAAATGACTCTAACCTGCCTGATGGAATGCATAGGCAGAATCGAAGAGTGGTGATCACCATACTCATTGCGAGTGCAGACAATGCAACACACAATGGTGGCCTACTGCATCATTGGGCCTCCGGTCTCGCACTCACCAACGAATCACGACAGTACGAACGCGTCATACGTCATTTTACATTGATCTACTGTGCGAGGGTATAGTAGCCGGCACGTAACATGGCAAGGATTTGGTATAGTGGGGGTAAGTTCGCGCATCGTACACTTAGTGGCACAAAAAAGTGGTCCGTTTTAGTGCTTGTCATTATTCTATGGTTATTGCCATCATTTATTTTTTATTTTTATTTTTAATCGTGTCTGTTCATAAGGAACAAACAGAATTCGTGATGTTTATTAGATGTCAGAAATAAAAAATATGCATTTAAAAGTATTTTTTTATTTAAAAATATAGTCAAGTGGTCTCGTCACTATCACTTAAATATCTTATCCCTGGCATCAAATTGACAGTACCACCTGAGCTGGTGGAAGGACGTGGCTCTTTATAATCGATAAAACTGTCCAATTCGCTCTCATTACTGGAGGAGTGGCTGTCGTCACTGGCGTAAATAATAAAAAGGTTTTTTTTAATTTCTCGCATAATTTAGACCATTCATCGGCGCCCATTAGTGCCTTTGCCTTTGCCTTTCTCCTTAATTAGGTCTATTACATGTTAACAACAACAGCAATTAACAACAATTCGTAACAAAAATAAATATCTAACAATAACAACAACTAATAACAAAAACGAAATTTAAAACATAACAATAATTCGTAACCAAAACTTAACAAAAACAAAGCGGTCAACTTTCGTGCTCGCAAGTGTATTCGGGAGCGAACGGGACGTAGGCACAATGCGAGGGGCGAAGGTCTACTAATGCACCAATCGCGCGCTCGGTTCGGCGCTGTCTCACACCCCGCGTCCCGCGCGCGTACCAAAGGGATCTAAAATATGACTTCTGCGCATCTAACGACTCTTGCCAAGTTACGTGCCGGGAACTATAGTATCGAACCGGCCCATTCGTGCTGAAATCAGCGTGGCTCTACTACCTACATTACACAAAGTTTTGAACACAAGTACCATTTACATGATACTATATTTTTATTTATTTATTTTTTTGTTAAATATCCTTGTGTAAAGTAAGAACTTGTATTTAAATATATTTTTCCTTTTTCAGGTCCAAAATGGCGTCCGATGTTGCATCACATATTAGAAAAACGTCATTTCTATGGCTTATTCTAGCCTTAACTAATGTAAGTTTTTGAACTATGTCTTCGAATGTTTTTTAAGTAACAATTTATCATGGAAATTTTCGACTTTATTTTGGACTAACCAATAATTGCCTAAGCAATTGATGTATGCTTACATGGAACTGATGAATACAATAGTTCTAAATGCAGAATATTGAAATGAAAAACATTTGTACTTCAGAAAGCTATTCCTCAGTGATTAAGTACTTTAGTATTTGACATTCATACTGTTCTAAAGTGTTACTAACAATAAACAGTAAATTTTAGTGAATAAAATAAAGAATCACTTCACTTTCTTTTATAATTTTTTAAGTTGTTAGTTTTACCTAACAAATAAAAAAAAAACAAAATCTTAATTTCTCTACTGCTTTTGTTTAAATATCTGATTTCGATTCGATTTATAATTTCGATAAAATTAAATTTAAATTTTAGAAACGGACCAAACTTTTTCTATTTAATTTCAAAGTGAAAACTATTTATGAAACTTCCTCATGATTAACTCTCTTTCGCCCAAACTCACTTATTTACATAACGATTTTTAAAAATTTGTGACTTCATAAAAAGTTCAATATCTGAAAATAATTTAATAGTTCAATACATCATTTTCAATAATATTAAAATTGTATATAATATTAAACACATCACAAAATGATCATCGCTCTGCTATCACTTAGTAGCATTCCAAAACTCATTATTCTTATTTATTATAACACAGTCAAAGAATCAAAACGAACTGCACCGAGCGTGATTATAATACACCGATATAACACATCATACGCTTTCGATTTCTTTTCGAAACGTGAGAAAGATTTACTCGAAATAAAATACCGTAATAAAAGTAAGATTGGAACAAATTCGAGATATATTGTAATTATACAAGGTGTTACAGATTGTAATCTTATTTTAAGTGCTTTTATGAATACCTAAATCCGAAGAATACTGAAGTTAGTCTGAAATGAAATGAAAGAAAAATGATAACAGTGTAGATATTGTAAAGAAGAATTTATCAATTTTCGATTCAATTCTATGTTAGTAATATTATATTAAAAAAAGTATATATGTATTTGTATCAGTTGTCTAGTACCCATAACACAAGCTCTGCTTAGCTTGGGACTAGATGGCGTTGTGTGATAGATGTCCGAAATATTTATTTATTTATTTATTTATTATTTATTATTTTCTATAATAGAGCGTTTATTAGCAATAAACGCTCTGTTATAGAAAATAATATCACTAATTGGCTAATATTTTATCTAAGATTATTTGGTCTACGATTAGCTAATGACACACGAGAATGTAGGCGTTAGATTGCAGAAAGAAGAACTAGCAACTTGGCTAAGGGGACAGGTTGGGTAATCGCAAATTCTGGCTTGTAATCCCAACATCTTCGCCACTTGATACTGGCGATGCAATTCCTTTTACCAAATCCTCTATTGGCCTCGTTCACCACTTAATTAATGACTTTATTTACAAATCTATTTTTATATGATAACTGAGCTTTTTGCTTGATTGTTCATTTGTTTAGTCTAATATTTTATCAGACAGAATTATTTTTGTTGATGGAATTAGTGTCCTCTAAAATGTTACACTATGTCTTTTAGAAGTGGAGATATGACTTTTAGAGTGCCTTGATCATAAACACCTAAACACATTGCGAGAATAAGTATTTGTAGTATACATACGTAAGACCAAGATTCAAAGAAGTCGTATCTTTACTGCAAACGTTTTGCGCTGTGTGTGGCAAGAAAACGTAAAAGGAATGTTATTATAGTGTATACGTTTATATACAGGTAAATGAAAATCATGGGAATTAATTTAATTGCTGGTGGATTTCTTGAAATTTTGGGGAAATCTTGAGAGGGGGTTAGGATTGCTATCGCAAAATGGATGTAATATATATGTCAAGTAAGTCACATATATATTTGCAACATATAAGTTTTACGGTATAAAACATTTCTTATTATATATTCAAGACATTAATTACGTTCAAAGAAAAGATAAAAAAGGAACAGAATGTTTGGGATTTATGTTTAGAAAAATATTAAAATTACAGAGAGACAAAGATAAGTGAATCTCTTTGCGAAACATCAAACAAGTTAGAAGTTAAAACTAAAAAAAATAATTGTAAATAATAACAAATGTTTATCTATACATCTATACCGCCATAACTCTAGCTGAGTCCCGCGGTGTTACCCGCGGATATTGTTAAAAATATAAGAAGAATCGTTATTTTCCAGCTTACTATGTAATAGATCATTGTATAAGTAGAATCTAAACGCCGTCCTTGACGAGGTCGACGATATAAACCAGCTATATACAATATACTACCAACGGGTATGTAACTTACAATGTCACAACTTTCACGTTTGGTCGGTTAGCTTTCTGTAGTGTCCGCTCCATTTGACGTGGTGTCAGCGCATGCGCGTCCGGTGGCATACATAGCACACATATCGCACGCCAACTAGACCAAGTTAGTAAAAACACACGGATAGAGTTAGTACTGTTCGCAGAAATAAAAACGCAGCTCAATTAATTTTCAATCGGTATGTCTGTTTGTGTAATGTAAATAATTATGTTCAAGAGGAAGTGTAGTCACTTTTACAGAGGGCCCATTTGTATTGAAAGACTTACGTTTTGAAATAACTTTCTTGTATATTGTGGTTATTTTCATTTTCAGAGTTGTTATTTTTTACCGGTAGACCGAAAATTGAATAGAATTACTGAGAGACATACCTGTAATGCTAATGTAATTGGTTATTACTGGAAAATCAGAGCCTTACCGGTAAATACTATCAACCTACCCTAACATACTTCTGTAATTTCGTCATCATCATGATCAGCCTAATGTAGTCCTCTGCTGGACATAGGCCATTACCATTGTCAGTTCTACTAAATATATCGAGTCCACAGTATTATTTTGTATTAAATTAATTAATATTTAAAGTAAAATTTGCCATAACCTGCTATTGTCTTTTAGAAGACTTTAGGTTATTGCATTCCTGTTCAATTAAACTTGTAAATAATTATTATAATAAAAGCCTATAAATATATTTTTTATTAAGTAAGTTTTTTTCTGACGTTACAGTGCAACGGTTTTGCTTCTTGATAAGCGTGTAACAGTATAATTCAAATATTACCCGCACTTATGAGCCTATTAAAGGCAATAATATAGTTTATTTTTTTTGTTTGCTTTACCAAACATATCCACGCACATCTGCAAAGAGAGCCTATTAATAAAACTAATATATGAAGTCACTAAGTTACGAGTAAAAAAATACATTTAAAAAAACATTTCAATTCGACAGCTAATTTATTATTTTGTCTAGATAAGATTAATACTAACAAGTTGTTCTTTTTTTATTAGTAGGCAATAATATAAAAATAAAAGCTTCTAATATAATCATGTGTCTATCGTTATCTCATTATCATAAAATATTAACGCACACCTTACTATAAAATATTCTATTAGATTATCTTTCTAGTCTAACTTATTTTTTTATTATCTACATTTAAATATATGTATATTATTACGGATGTGGCGTAACCCCGGCGAGTTCGATGGTTGATTTCAATCGATAGTATCGAATGAAATCTACGAAATGAAGAGAAATCGATTAGACTTTATATCGTTTTACTTTAAACACAACAAACATAGATAGACGCATTTATTGTATTATATTTGTTTAGTCTTTATTTATATTTATTTATCTGTTTGCCGGACAATTTCCGCACTTAGCATTTTGATTGGGTCTTTGTACGTGGGTTTGTCACCTAATCATCTCAGAACCTCAGCAGCCTTTTTAGGTATATATATAGTAGTATATATATTTATTTATATACTAATATAAAATGATGATCAATCTTTATTTATTTTTCTGGTAGCTTTGAGATACTTTTATTCGACCTTCGACTATTTATTAGCAGAAACACTGTTCACTAGGAACCGTTTACATCTTCTCTAATATCTTGGTAGTTGATCTGTAGACCAATAATTGTATTATTGTGCTTAAGTACTATGTACTCAGTAACACTTTGAACTAAGTAAGATCACTTGTCCCTAGCTGAGTTGACATTCTACAATCGCAAACGTTAGTAGAAAACTAACAAAGGTATGGAAATAACGTCATGCCAACTAGGTATGAGTAACGTGGTCAAAGCAAAATTATATCCAATAATCCAAGAGTACACAGGCGTTAGCGAATGCAGATAAAGAATTTATGCGAAATACTTGCATATTGATTAACATTATTTTAACAAAATAAATCTTAGACAAAGTATTAGCCAATGACGCACGAGAATTTAGGCGTTAACGATTGCAAAAAGAAGAACGCTTGCAGCTTGGCTGGGGGCAGATCTTACTTAGCTCAAAGATTAGGCACTGTGTAAAAACAACAATAGAATAGAAGTTAAAATTATAAAATTTAAAACATGTGGTGCATGCAATGAGACATGAGGTTATTGCGCTATCACTCTCATATATTTGGTATCGGCATATATCTTCTTCATTTATATAATCTACGTTACATACGTACAATAGGTTAGTTAGAAGCCTGTACTAGAGGAACGGCGATTAAATCAATAAGCTCGTTATTTCTTTATAGATGTTAATAACAGATACATTCAAACATTTGATTTCGACCTTAAATGAGCCAGTTAAAATAGTTGAGTGTTCATAACTAGAATATTATTCTATGTGAAGTGTTGCATTCCTCAGAAATGTTATGGCATGTGATAAAACTGTACTACGTTATGAATAGTTCCAGATTGGGGGCAATTAAATTTTAAACTGCAATTTACTGCCAGTATATTTAGAAGTAGATGTACACGTGACCCCACGTGGAACATCTTTAAAAATCGTAAATTTGATTCACTTTTTTATGACTTTTTAAATAACGATGAGAACGAATCTATTTTTATGAAACTGGAATATTGACAGCGAATATTCACCTCAATCTGAAATATTTACCGTCAGTCTTAAGATTACAACTTTTCAGCCTTTTCTATTTCGATTGATGGAATTTTTCCTTGTAAAAGTACATTTAGTAGGTATACATGTTAAAGAAAAAGGTGTACTTGTTATATACTGAAAGCAGAAACACCATACTCCCACCTATTTCCATCAGGCGACCCGTATGTTTGTTTGCCTTTGATATCAAAAACAAACTGAGTATAAGCAGTTTTATTTATAAAATTAAATCTAACCCATTTAACATCTAAACACGTTGTTTAAGGAGCAATTTTCATCGCACACTAAAGGTTATTCTGCTGTTAATCGATGCCTCCACCAATGTGTTTGATAAGTTATTAATGACTGAGAAAATACCAAATAGGGATAGTACTTACTCGTAAGAATTATTAATTAGCTGGCCATTTGATATGAGTACTAATAGCCCTATAAATCAGTAAATACAGTATATCACTATATTTAGTTATGACCTAACGGTTGAAGTAACATTAAATAAAATGGCGGTACTATAATGTTTGAAGCATTTAATTTGCTATCAAGATGAGAAACATCATCGACTGTATTTTACGAGTTTGATAAAGTACTATTTTGTTGGGCATATAACAATTTTTACTTTTACAATAATTTGGCACTTTAGCCGTTTAAGTAGGGCAGAAGTCTTTTGAATAAATTTTAAATATTGTCGAGTATATAATTATTTCTTACTTTTCTGGCCAGATTTACCCCATTTCTGTCCACCATGAATGTTTTCCCATGATGAAATCGAGCCTGAAGCGCTCAGCGTAGCAGGAATCAGCGCGATGATTGGCTTAAAGCCTTATGCTATCCACAATCTACACAGTTAATAAAATTAGTAACTTCTAGTTAACCCAAGCACCTTCATCTGCGTCTCTTTTCAATCATGCTTGGCTCCTATTGGTCTAATTATCCTATTTTAGGCACGATAGCAACATACACATTAAAAAACACGTGAAAATCGGTTAGATATTTTTGAAGTTCATCCTGATATCTTATGGTACCCCAGAGCTTAGAATTTCATAAATTAGGAGTTTCCATTCTGAGGCTATTAGATGACTATGTATTTAATAGTTACATCGAAATCAAAATAGCTATGATTCACGGGGCAAATATTTACTTTAATTTTTTTCAAAAGAAAGTTATTCCAAAATAAGTACTTATTGTTTCGGCAGTGGTCAAAGTAAAATGTCTTTAAGATAATCATATTTATCTGAATTAAGAATTACTTCTCACTGAATGATTCAAGAGATTTAGTAAAGAAGTTTCATATTGAAATATTAGGTGCTAATAAATATATTAATGCAGTATCACGGCTTTCTATGTTAAATTACTTTAAATTTTCTATTTAATTTCTACATGAATACTAGATCTTGCTTGATTCTACGTACAATAACGCAACATTTGAATAGCTTTTCGTTAATTTCAAAAAACATTTAGTATTTTCACAATAAATAACTAAACTTATATTATAAATTCAAAAGTAACTCTGTCTTTCTGTTCTGCTTTCACAGCTAAACTGCTGCATCCATTCCCATGAAATTTGGCATGGAGATAATTTGATTCTTAAGGAAAGATATAGGATACCCTTTACTATTATTACAGACATCAGAGCCGCGAGTAGAAGCTAGTTATCTTTATAAAAATGAACCTAAAACGTTTATTTTATTTAATTGGACACGTCAATCTATGAAATCCCAAGTCGAATAAGAATTTGATAACCGAATTCTTGAGGAAGATAAAGCCACTTAACACCACACTGCGAACTTTCAATGCAGGGAACGTCTATACCATAAAATATTTTTACTTAATAAAGAACTTTCTTTAAAAAAGTAATACAATAGAGTTTGATGGGAGGATAAACGTATGTGATAAGACGTAATGACGTGTAATGAGGTTCTATCGGCAACCACTGAGTTGTTACCACGGGTGTGGTATTTCAGTCAATTCTGTATTGTGTAGGGCTACCACATTTGCTGTTTAAACTATCAATGCTTATCATTTAGTGAAGGAAGTACAGGTTTTATGTTACGTTCTAAGAAAGTAAACATGACTCCAGTATAATATTAATTTTGAATTTAATTTTACTTCTAATTTCATGTTTAGATCAGTACATTTAAAAAAAATTGTTTTACACTAAGTATAACTTTTTAATTTTTAGGTTTTTCATATGTACAAATTTTGTTATGAAGGATTTGTTATATAAAATTGACTATTAGTTATTATACATAATTAATTAAATGTGTGAAAACAATTTATCTTCGTCTGTTACCCACTAAACATAGACAGTGTTCTTTTTTATTTAATAAATCTAGGCACAGGTAACGTTTTTTGCGCTCATTACCATTAAATTACCATTACAAGAAAATCACCCAATGTAACTATACATTACTTAAGCAAAAATTAATTGATAAGTCTTCATACAAAATTTTCTACACATTTTTGACCAGCCCTTTGTCAAACATCCATTTCTAAGCGTCCTGCCTACATGTAATGGTCTGAGAAAGCCGTGTGAACTATACGTGACCCATTGTGCAAAACACGTACACCTATCACCTCAATTATCCGACTTCGACTAATTACCCAACGGCTGGTGTGGAATTCCAGTTGTTCCGTGGAATGCTAACCGTGGCAAATTAACTGTTTCTCCTCTATCGATTATGTTCTTACTTCAAATAAATCAGATACCTTAAGAATGATTATCGGAAATAAAACATTGTTTTTTTTTTTAAAGATGAAACTAAACTTTTTGAAAAAAAAATTATGCCAGTCCAAAGCACTGTTTCGGTAAAAACATCTTGAACTGTATCGTATTTTTGTAAGTTTTTTTTTTGCGAACAAGCCCAAAGATAATTTATACTGTGAGAGGTGATTTTATCGAATCTTTGTATCTTATTAATTATTTATGTTTGTGTTTGATAAAACAACTATTATATGAATACATAATGTATTAATAAATCTTGCAAATCAGCTTTATTTGATAAACTTATTTCTTATTCTTGTTGGCACGTAACGGTTTGACGCAAAATCTTGAGTCAAGATTAATCTTGTTTCAAGTTTAAAAACATTTGAAGATGTGATCTATACTATTTTAAACAGTTCAAAACTTTCTTTACACAACAGTTTCGAACAGGTCACAGATTTCACCAGAGATTTAATATCCAGAATGCAACAGGACATGCAATTGCATTTTGCTATGAATAAAAGATTAGAGCACAGTGTACAATAAGAGTAGCAACGCGTGATCAGAATAATAAAACTTTAACGGTGACAAATTTGCCTATCCATGGATTCCGATGAATATGCAGAAATCACCTATTGGGATGACGCCTCGTCTTGGAATGTTAACGGTTGGTATACTTTGACAATGAATCTTGTCACTTAGGTTTTACTATCGAAAGTAATATAAATCCGGTTTTGGAAGAGGCTCGTACGGTTCTAGGTAAGCACATAAAGATGTAAACACGTGAGTTAGAATTAATGCGGTTCCACATTTAAGGATCTTGGAAATAACTTTATAAAGTGAACCAGTGGAGGACATCATTAGGACTTGAGATATACAATTCTGCAATACGAAAGTTCCACAGAAATGTCAACTTCGATTTATTGTATCAACTAGGACAACTCTCAAAGAGTACAAGTTCACCAGTGCAAGTTTTTTTTTTTAATTTCGACTCTACAGTCAAGTTACTTACTTCGCACATTTAATTCGTCTTTTTAAACATTACTAATAACTTAAATAACTTTTAAGCGACAATAATGGCAAAACAAGAAAAAGATTGAAAAACTGAAACTATGTATATACTATCACTATGAATGTATTGAAAACTCATTTATTAAAATCAGTACAGTAATTTAGGCGCTATGGTGGAACAAACAAACATACATAGAACGCCAAAACTATGATCCTTCCTCGCCGTAGTCAGGTAATAAAGCAGTTAGTCCAACAGTAGTCTATATAAAACCTACCAGTAAGTCTAATTGTTGACGAGTCTTTCGTTTCCTTGCTGTCAAGATGCTATCAGTTTATGTATTGGTTTCCACACCTGCAGTAACTGCAATCCACACGCCTTCTATAGCTATCGGCTTTGTTAACTACAGAACTAGTAGTATAAGACTTTAATTAGGATAATAAACAAGATTTCCTAATGCAATTTCCATTTAGAAGTGCTGCTGCAATCTCTCGAAATAGTTTATTGCGGTAATTGCTGATATGATTGCAGTAAGACCTCTTAAGCAAATGTTGTTCTTAAGGAATGAATATAATAAGTGATAAACCAAATGATATACTGCACAAATATTTATTATTTGAATTTCGCAAAGGTCAGATTGTTATTAATTTTATTATAAACATGAGGTTAAACATTGTTATGTGAAAATCTTTACATCTTTAGTATCAGATTAGTCTCGGGAGTATTTCTAGTTTGTATTTGTCATTTGCACTATAAATTTTGGATTACCTTTCACCTACATCGCGTCACTGTTCTATAAAAGTATTGGAATATAACGGCTTTATAAACTAAATCCAAAGATGTGACACTTAGATCCTTGAAAGTAATGATTATCTGATAACCAACTAACTGCTTCCAGTTCTTACTAATATAGAAATTGTGCTGATTATTCAATTGCTTTCGAAAGCTTGGTACGACTTAATGAACGTTGATAATTATTAAACGCCTTAGTAAAATAACACAACAGCCAAAGAAATCAAAAGATTATAGCATAGAAAAGTTAATAAGCCATATCCTTCTAATATCAAAAAAAGACTGTCCCCTAGCAGAGTTTAATTCCGTCTGACTGATCTGTAGATTTAACGGTTAGCGAATCTGACTGCTAAACCGGTAGGCCTAGGTTTACCGGGTAAATTCCTGCTAGGCCTAATGATTTTTGAAGAGTACGATCGATTCAACTGTTTTTAGGTATAGTTTATCTACAATATACATGTATGTTGATTACTTGTTTTATTACCATTACCGACCTTGTGTAAGAAAACAATGTAACATAACATCCATGTGTGCAGTACTTGATCTGCCATCTTTTGCTTACTTTTACTGTTACTATGGACTGATGATCCATCACTATTAATAAGAGTCATATACTACTGTTTTATTTCTAGGCAATACTGTATCTATATAGTAATGGATGAAGTAAAAACTTTGTACCCATTTTTACGAAAATTGTAGCACAGTTTTCGTAGAAATGGAAAACTTTCACTGTGTTAAATTTCATATTCCTCGTATGAAATAAATTTCACAATTAAACTTACTACGCAGAATGCTTAACTTAACTTACTCTTTAATCAAAATTCACAAAGGAAAATGTCTGTATACACACCCTTTAGTTCTGGAATTCAAAGTGCATGCAATTAAATATTAACTTGCAATTACTTAGAAACTCTGCAATTCACATCAGATCTAATTGTGGCAAATAAAACAATCTTAAGTTTAATTAGAAACAGTTTTATATTGAACTTCTAAATTCCATGTAAATATTCGAACTAACCGTAATCACAACTGAGCCATCATTCTAAGTCAAACCTCCTTCCTAAGGAGAGTCCTTTGCCCAGAAGTCGACAAATTGATGCTGTTGATTATGATGTTTAAGTACGAGTATAAATAGTATTTTGTCACCAATGTTAAACTTGTCTTTATTGGAATTCACAGTATGTAAGCTGTTTTTTTTTGCAATATACTTTCTTTGGTTGCAATTTGCTTTTATTGCCATTCGATTAACGTTATCGTAACAGGTTTTCGTAATCTATTCTGAACATATGTCGCCAGCAGATCTAAGCACTGACAAATTTAGGATGTGTTTGACTATTTCCTGAAATTAAACGAAAACGACCACTAATTAAATCTATGCATTATTAAAGTAATATCTATTCAAGGTAGTAGAGCCATGCTGATTTCAGCACGAACGGGCCGGCTCGACTGGGGCGGTACTACCCTCGCACAGAAAATCTACGTAAAATGACAGCGATCATGCTGTCGTGTTTCGTTGGTGAGTGCGAGACCGGAGGCCCAATGATGCGAAAGCATCACTAGCCCGCCATGGTGTGGGTCACCATGCTGCATTGTTGCATTGTCTGCGTTCGCAGTATGGTGACCATCACTCTTGGATTCTGCTTATGCTTTCCATCAGGCAGAGTAGAGTCATTATGGCAGGGTCAAACATAAAAATAATAAAAAAAAAAACTAATTTGTCTACTATCTGTTATCTAATATTCTAGGACTCTGATCGACGCTCATTCCTTAAAGGTACCTACACATTTCTATACTTTTTCTCAGAAGTATGAAGTTACGTTGTCACCTTGCTACGGTATTTAAAAATATAAGAAGTACTACTCAACTATTTCACCGAAACACCCACACTATCTTAGTACTTCTGTTTAAAAGCACAGCTTAAAATTATCAACATTGTTTACTCTGCAATAGAAAGTAACTATGTTAATTAATTTGTTATAGCACTCAACTTCTGTTAAGTTCACTACGTGTGGGCTTTTATGTACCCACTATCTCTCTGTAAAGTGTCTCTATTTCATTGTAAGAGTAGATAAATTCCAACTGTTGTTTAGTAGTTTGATATTTTCATATTTATGCTCCGTGTTTTATAGACTTAACTCAGGTACTGTTTAATCTAGCGGCGTTTATTTGCAGTTGCGATACTGGAAAATACCTCGGTTAAATAACTTGAAACTTTATCGTTATAGGATTTCATATATTTCTAGTGAAAATTTATTATTTCGACTTATTTAATCTTTACATAGCTTGACAAATATTTTGTCTGACAGTGTATGCAGATGTTTCTATTAAGAATTAAGAGGTGAATATACACTTGAATTCATCTCGTTCCGTCATAATACTAATATATTTTTTAAATGTTTAATATACTGCATTATGATTACTAATAAATCATCATCACTGTTTGTTAGCAGTTTAGTTACCATAGCAGTAGCTCTGTCTAGTTTTGAATCAGAATACTTCGTGGGAGAGGTGTGAAGTTATTATCAGTATTCGTTTAGGCATGCAAGAACTTTACAGCTAACCGTAGTACGAGTATAATATATCTATCTCATTAAAAGCGCAATGCGTTGAATTGACAATTCCACAGATGTTCGAACACGAACGTGTAATTTATAACTCATAGCAAGTTAATAAGATAATTCGTAAATAGAATAAGTGAAAAAACAGCATGATAATTACAAAATGATAGGCTCCAAAGGTGCGTTTATGTAGTAGTTACAAAGAAATTCGGTCAAGTGCACGTTTCTCGCAAAAAAATGTTCCGTAAACTTTTCGGTAGGTACTTTTTAAACAAGAAACGAGTTTGAATTACAATCGTCCATGCATGACATCATATGCCGTAACTAAGTACTTGACTTTTATGTGTTTGTTAATTTTGAAATGTTTGGAACAAAATTTATATCTATATCAAATCTGCCTCTCAATTACAGAGGCCACGAACTATGACGTATGATGTGCCAATAAATCAGTAGCTGGCTTGAAGTTGAAATGAACCTTTAATCAAACTGATGATTTAACGGAAAATTAATCTACTGTTATTTCCAATTAATTATCTAGTGTATAGCCTCAATGTAATATCATCTCTATATACAAGCTTAGTAACTGAGCAACTTTATATTAATTTGCCATAAACCATAACTATTCGCTACAACTTTGTATTCTAAGCTACTATGAACATTATTTACTCAAGTTATTAGATACTCTTGTTATTAAAACTTGTGATAATATACAGAATATTATGTATAGTATAATATAAGTTTTGTATATTTATTAACTCGTCATATGCAATCACATTATGCATTAGACTTGTGTAGCCGACTTTGGAGAGGTTAAAACTCTAGAGTAGGACAGACAATTATGTTTAAAATTCACTTGAAACCTTCTTACAAACTTCGGGGAATCACCATCTCCTTCTTTTTGCATACTCTTTTTTTCTTATGTTTTCTTTGCCTATAACTATTGATATTTTATGAATTTATAGATGGTGTTCACTTTATTTCTTTCACATAACAGAACGTAATCACTAAACTGCGAATAACTAGTTCAGTAATTATGAACATGGTGATAGACGAATACCACCCAAGTAGCTGTCCGAATGGTATAGATAAAAATCAAGTTCGTTGAAGAAATAGTAACATAATGCTCACATAATATAACTGCCACCGATAGATTTTATGCCTTCATGTATGTAGTAGAGTTGTTGTATCAGCATTAGCATCAGCGAATCACATCACATCAACAGGCTTTAACTGTCCGGTGCTTGACAAAGACCTCTCATTAGCAAAGAGGTTTTTGCCTATAATATTATTCTGGTCAGACAGGTTGGTATAAGGTTTGTTTCAAAATTGCCTTCTCTCAGTGAAAAATAGCACTATGTTCAAAATCAGTATCAGCAACAATCTGAATGCTGAATTTAAATACTGATATACTGGTAAAAAACGTGGCAATACTACATTCAAAGAATTTTCCCAACTGGTTCAGAGATGCCTGAGCCGCACTTATTTATAAGTCTTTATTAATTATAAGTTAACTTTATTCAAAATATTATATCACGTTAGATAATAATTTTATAGTGAGATAGTTTTATTTGAGTAGTTTATTATATCAACATCAACATCCGTTGATACACTAAAACCTGCATCAATAACAGCTCTGGAATGTAGTGTGCTACGTTAACGAAGCTAGTAGTTCCGAATAGTCAGAATTGTAGAAATTCTCAAAGTATTTATTTTTCTTTTATTAAGTGAGGTTTTTGAAGAAGTGTCATAGTGGCGTTGTGCACTTTTAAAAAATGTAATGATATGGGTTAAAATTGTTAAACTCGCGTCAGGACACGTGGCGCATCAGGACACGTGACGTGACCTAAGACGGTGCAGGGTGTTTGCGCGAGTACGGAGGTCCAGGGTGCCTTGATGACGTGTTAACAAGGCCGTCACTTTTATTAACATCATTAACATTAACAACGTAAATTAAATAAAATAAATCCGTTTTGTATATTCAATATATTCGCAAAATAAATAAGCGTTTTAAAATATGGAAATTGAACAAAGTGCATGTATTAATGAAAAAAAACGACGAAGAAATAGTGAAAGAAAATGAGTGAGTACTTTATGAAAATACTAGATGAAAACCCAACTTCGCTCGGGTAATATGTTTATACTGTATAGCATTAACCTATATTTTTATAATATCACAATAAGTATTTTTGTAGTTATCGGTTCTCAAGGAATATTTTACTTCTTTTTATCGCGCATTTTATTGTGAGAGCAAAAGGTGAGCTTAAACAACAGTTTGTTTATAGTTTTGAGTTTTCACTTCTGTCGGCAGTCCTCATGACTGCTTGTGTTTTTTGTCTTCTAATAGGATTGCTCCCGCACAGGGAAGTATATTTTGTGTTCGGAGAGACAGTATACATTCGTGAAATGGATACAATGAACACCCTGACTCAGAATAACAATTTATGTAACATACAAAGTGTTATTTTATGAAGATCTCGAATCCACAACACTTAGCGCAGTACAAACTTTTGAGGCAATCCGTCATTTTAGAAACTTACAAAGTATTCCTCTGCGCCTTACTTTCTTAAAATGAAATAACAAAAATCTTGTTAACTTATGTACTTTAGAGGTGAGTTGCGTTCTACCTAATCAGTAGCGTTACAAAATAAGCACGATATTACAAGCTTTAATAAGTAGTTAGGTTAGTTATACATAGTTGTATTCTCAATGTGTTAATAAAATTTATAGATGCAGTTAACTCTCGTTTACACGATACTAAACAAGTGCTAATATTTTTTACGTCGTAACATATTTTAACTATCTTAAGATCTTTGTTGATATGATACTTACAATGTTACTTAAATTGTAGTGCGTAAAAATACAAAAAAAGGAGTTTCACTGACACATTTTTTGCATGAGAAATTAATTTTGTACTAAACAATAAAATAACACACGTTATTGTTCGGACACGCGACTTTTTCATGTTTAACAGTAAAATAATTAGCCATCTCGTATTAAATTAACTTGGTGAGAAAATGACATGTCTATCGGTGGACTAACCTATCATTATCATTACTGTACGGATGTAGTCCGTGACTAGATGTGATACGGTGATAATCTGTACCAATATACAGCTGAGTGAGTTTTTGTTTGTTTGTTTAATAGCCATAATCTCTGAAACTGTCACTCAATTGCAATGGTACATGTTAAATGATACATATATGATATTATACCATTAAAGCTATATGTCTAGTCCACTATTCTCTAAAACAAATTGATACTTTATTATCGTTTCATTTCATACAATCGTTTTGAATTGTGTGTTTTTCCCCAATATTAGTAGTAGTAATATTCAAAATGGTTTAAAAAGGTTATCATATTTAGTTTGGAAGCCGTCCTTTAGTAAAATATATTTAGCTTCTTTTTTAATTGTAAAACCACAAGGTTTATTATACTAAAAACAAATTTATGAATGACAACTGATATAACTCATTAACAAACTCAAACCGGTTACCAAAAGTAGCCGCAGTAAATAGCTAGGTAGCGAAGATTCAACATACCTACTAGTACACGTTCTATATTCTTTTATTCTTTGTTAGAGCAGCTACCACCTGGCACGGTGCCATTGAACTGCGCACTGAGTACGACATTGTGCCAAAAAACTTGATATACTCACACACAACGTGATGAATAACTTGTTCTTAATTGCTATGAACTTTTAAATTGAGATTATTATGCGTGTTTGGGTTAGAAAGATGATCTTCTTTATAAATAACGATAGCATGTTTGTTGGTTGTTACTTTATTCGATTGTAACGTTGTTTATTTATTTACGTTTAGTATTTTGTTTTGAGGTGTTATAGTATTTGTTATACTACTATTATTTTTGTTGTATCTTTTCATGTTGATTAAGTCTGATCGGCTACGATTTTGTTAATGATTTTAAGTAAGTTTCGCTAAGTGTGTCAAATTAAATTATTAGACATAATACAGATTGTCAGTAAAGTTGTAATAAAACGAATGTCATTTTAAGAAAAATATATTCATCCGGTAAGAGAAATTATTACAAATATCAGACATCATTTAGATCAATCGAAAAGGAGACATTTCATTGATATTATAATAAATCTATTTACACCAATTTAATAAATCTGATACGGATTCCGATGATGAATTTGGAAACATTTCACTTCACTAACTTAATAATTAACTCCACTATCTATTAAAAGTAATAAAAAAAAAACGATTCCTTCACTATTTGAACAGGTACCATTAAATTTACAGTTATAAGGATCTCTTATAAAGTAAACAAATTTGACTTACGCATTGTTAGAGCTTCATTGAAGATATATAATACTCCTTCAAGTCGTATCAAAACCGTGCGTATCTATTGAGACAGAGAGACTATTCACAATTGGATTAAAAAAAAAACAAACTAGACATTCAAAGCCTCAATACTATTCATCTAAGATCCATTCATAACCATTAAAAATACATCATTGCAAAATAATTGATTGAAATAATTCAAATGCTAAAACTGTAGTTATTTTAACTATGGAATGAGGCGGAACTAAATTTATTGCTTCATCCTGCTGTGCGTTAATAACAGCCTTAGTATTTTATGGTTATTGGTGTCTGTGATAAGTACTATGATTCTTTTAGTCCTTCGAGGATTTAAATAAGCGTACATAACTTGAATATTTATTTTTGTTTACAATACCTTTTCATACACATGGCATTGAAAATGCATTTTCCAGTATATATATTGTTTTCTTTACATAAACAATAAATTGTTTTTGCCCGAGGCATAACATGTCGAAATCAAAGTCGTGTCAAATTTTCAATGTCAAATTTCATTAAAATCTGTTCAGCGGCTTAGTATTGAGAGCATAACAGACAGATAACTAGACAGAGTTACTTTTGCACTTCTAATATAAGTCGATATCGTCTTACGAGTACATACTTCCTTGTACTGAACTGAACAGTATTAAGGATTTCGATGGAATGCGATTACATCAATAGAGCCACGCTGATTTCAGCACGAACGGGCCGGCTCGAGTGGGGCGGTACTACCCTCGCACAGAATATCAACGTAGAATGCCAGCGTTCGTGCTGTCGTGTTTCGTTGGTGAGTGCGAGAACGGAGGCCCAATGATGCAGTAGCATCACTAGGTCGCCATGGTGTGCCTCACTGTTCATACTGAATTGTCTGCAGTCGCAATGAGTATGGTGACCACCACTCTTGGATTCTGCTTATGCTTATCATCAGGCAGATTAGAGTCATTTTGGCAGGGAAATACATTAAAAATGAATTTGTATGTAACAGATAGTATCTAGTATTCTTTTATTTTTATACTATAGTTTTCCACGGAGCGACCTGACACTCGTAGCCTTGTTCCAACCCGAGGACCAACTGAATTTAAAGGTTGAACTAATTGTCAATATATCTGAGGGCACTGACTTCCCAACAACGATAGCATAGGTGTTCATGGGAACCGGAACCGACGGCTTAAGTAAAATAAGAATAACCGTTGATAAACTATATGCCTAGTTCTAAGGTAAAATAAAGGAAATGATACAATAAAATTGTGACTCTCCTCTTTTTTTGGTAGTTTAGTCACAATTCCTATAACAGAATAAAAATGTAACATTCTATGACGTCACATGTAACATGTCCTAGCAGGTGGTCGTAGACTTTCGAAAAGGTGTAAAACTTGTAGATTTTTTGCGCACACGCAATGTTGTTGCCATGCCAATAGATGTTTTATTTCCGTTTATTATACATGTCAGATGTGCCGCGAGTCTCTCAAAACGGGTTTTGACATGATGTGGTGTAATAGGTTAGAACTCTGATCTGAACTAAAAGTGAATAATTTAAAAGTGGAAAATAGTTTTACTTTAAGGCAGGGGTTCCCAATCTTTTTCAGCCTACGGCGCACTTTCAAGATTACAATATTGTCACGGCACCCCCCCCCCCCCCCCCCCGTACCTAACCATTACACATAGATAGTAGGTATTACACTACGAAAGAAACTTAAGAAACACAAAAATAAAAAACAATAATTTCTCAATAATAGTAGACGTGAGCCTGGTATTCTGCGCCCAGTTTTTCGAAGCGTGGGATAAGGTTTGAGACTGCCACTCCCATTTCTTGCCCCACCTTAATTCTTGAGCAATATTTGTTCTTGATTACGGCTACTGCTAAAAATCCAGCTTCACACAAATATGACGTTGCAAAGGAAATGAAAATGTTGAAGCTTTTGAAGTTAACTTTAGCGCTGCGTCGCATCGTATCGCTATGGATTCGCGTGTCACCGCCTAAGAGTACATTCTTATTGTACTGAAAATCACCGCGTCGGATCGCATTACAAAATGTAATTCGCTTCGCGTTGAAACTTCTACGTAGGACAAGGCCTTAAGAACCTATGATGCGAGCGGTCAAAATATTGTTGCGGTATGGATACCCGCAAATAATTAACCCTTTCGGATAATGATAGAAGACCGACTCGCGGCGCACCTCGCTACTTCCTGCGGCGCCCCAGGGCGCCGCGGCGCACACTTTGGGAACCCCGGCTTTAAGGAATCGTAATCCCTCGCTCTGGAAAAAGTAATATTGAGTATAAAATACATTAATAAAAGTCAATGTCAATGTCAGTGAAAACTGATTACAAGCTTATTTACTTGAAAAAATTCTTGATTTCATTTACTACTTTGACGCAATAACTAACTTATTCTTCTCTTGAAAAGATATTTTATAATCTCGAATTTGATAAAGTATTATAAGATATACAAATACCAAGATTCAAAGAAAAGTATTTAAAAAGGTTTGAACATGTATGTTCATGCAATAAATAGAAAGGCAAGGGTCCAAAAACGTCTATAAAATGAATTACAGATATAAGCGTTGATAAGAATGTCTAAATTTTCTGCAAACAATTTAAATTAAAGGCATTTACCTAATGTAATGCATTACATTTTCACTATATGATTAAAGGTAGTAAAGCCACGCTGATTTCTGCACGAATGGGTCGGCACGACCGGGCGTTCGTGCTGTCGTATTTCGTTGGTGAGTGCGAGAACGGAGACCAAAAGATGCAGAAGCACCATTAGACCGCCATGGTGTGGGTCGCCATGCTGCATTGTTGCATTGTCTGCATTCACAATGAGTATGAGAACCACCACTCTTGGATTCTACTTATGCTTTCCATCAGTCAGAGTAAAGTCATTCTGGCAGGCCATACATAAAAAAAATATAAAAATGTTTAATACGTAGAACCACTGACGAAATATATTGTGTCATTGGTAGAACTAAAGATTTCAAAGGCCATAAGATCTTATCCGAATCTTTACGTCCGCTGCATTTGTTTGCATATAAGCAAAATATGTATTAAACTAATTACAAGTAGTCTCAATTTTTTTTACGATTAAAGAAAAATGTTTTATGTTAACAAACCAAAAGAAATTTAAAGAAAAAGAAAATTAACCGAAATGTACTGATCATTATGTTTTAAACAAACAAAACGAAAAAGACGGTAATGAACAACATACTTTGAATACCTTCGACCCAACCCAAGTTCAGATGTGTATGACGCAGGTTCCGTATGCTAATAGCCTGTGAGTAATATAAACGTGAATGAAATGGTGAAAGTGGGTTCACGTTTGATTAGGAACTTTTTTAGAAACTCGATGGTGGACGTTTGTCGCTTTGTGTAGAGATAATATTCTTCTTCCCGTGTGACCTTTGATACTCATGCTGGACATTGGTATTGTTCTTTAAATATTTTCTGTTGTTAGAATATAAAAGATTAGCGATTTCCTACTGTTTTCCAGGACTAAGTCGGACTCCGGATCATTAAGATCATACAAGATAATTTTTTAAAGTTATATTTTTGTTACAATTTTCTAGTGACTTGGCTTATAGTCGGAGCAACATGGTGCTAAAATATTAACAATTATCAAAAAATTGTACCGTATTTAGGTAATATAGCTGTTCAATGATGAACTAGTCTTAATAAAAGCACTCGTTCACGATTATAACACATACGTCAACTATTATCCAATCGAATCGTAGCAGATCTTCTCTACTCCAACTTCTGCTGATGACGTGCTTAAAACTGTCAGCAAACATTACAAATTAACTTAATAATCGAATGAACTTAGCGTGGAAATCTTTGGGATTGCTGGAATCTCGAAATCAACTGTTTATACTATTTTGGAACTTTAATTTATTCTGATTTATTTACATTTTACTACCTAGATAAATCTGTCTACTGTCTGTATGAGTCATTTTGATTACGCCTTAAGTTTCTTAAAGATCTAACAATAAAGCCGACCTTTTATACATGTTGGAGTCGATGTGTGTGACACCGTTTCTAATTATAATAAGATATCAATAGTAATTTTTATCCAACTACTTACTACTCCTTATTAAAGTTTGGACGGACAGTTAATCATTGTCTAGTTTGTATAGTATCGAGTGAACGAGCGTCTAAGAGCCACTTACGATTAACAGAAATATCTATACCCTAACATATGTATGGTACTTATTATACCCTTGATTAATATTTTTGTAGCTTAATGCAACTTTAAGGTTAAGAGGGAATCGATCTCTATATGAATAGTAATCGACTGACAGGGTTCATTAAGGTTTCATTATACGATAGAATTTACTGTTGTGACGATTATTGATGATTTTGACACTTATGCTTGTTTACATTTGTAATGATCGGTTTAGTTTATTTTCCCACCGTATGATAGAATAAGCCATCTACAGAATGCGCGCATACCAGCCTCATACTGATATTGGATACATAAGTACTAATAGTCCGGCATTCCCAGAACAATTTTTTTCAAGTTATTACTATCAAGCAAATTTATCGTGAGTGGCTTAACTTTAATGAGAGATATGAGCCCACCTTAAAAAAAGAAATTCGATTGTGTTAGTTACCAGAGCTAGCAGGAAAAAAACTTTTGAGCGTAGGACCGGGATAACGTACCACGCAATTAATAGGATAATGTGGCTGTTAAATTATATAAATATTAACATTTTCCACTCACGAAGCCATACACGAAAAATTAGCTTTAGAGTAATAACTTGTAAAATTTTGTTCAGGGGATCCCGGACTATAAGTGTAAATTGCGATTTAGTAGTTTTAATGGGGTTCTGTTAACTTTTAACATTGTTTACAAAATTTAATGTAAATGAAATTTATTTAGCGTGTATTCTAATTATTATTAGATTATATATAATTAGATTAGATATTATTGATTTTATTCATATTTAGTACAATTACAATAGGGCGTTAAACACGTGTTTTGAATGCTGATTAGCAGCGATTACTTTAGAAAATGAAAACCTTATAGGAAACATACAACCAAAGTCTAAATACATGTAACTAAAAACGACAAATCTAGCTGATTAATGTAAAATGATAAAAATGAAAAATAAAGCAATCATTACTTGTCTACCTTTATAAACTTTGCACTTAATGGAACAAGCCAAGTAAAGTATTCTCACATATCCTCCTGTCAGCTATTATCTTGCAGAATTAAAGACGTTATACACCAAAGGCAGTTCGACAAATGTGTCCCATTATTAAAATATACTCGTAAATTATTTGCCTTATTTGATTTGCATGTACAAAACGGACACAAAGAACACACACATTCAGAAAAATACTTCGTTGATTACACGAAATGTACTTCCGTGTCGGGTTTGCACCCATACATCTTTAGCGCAGTAGATAGCGGCATTTCGACCGGATAATGCATTACTCCATCCATGCAGTCACTGTGAGATTTGAATTCGTAGTGGACAGAGAAGACTTTGAAGATTTTGATTGTTTTAGGAGGAGATTACTGCCTTGAACTGTTTAACTATCTGATATCCAGTTATTTAAAGTACACTAAACTAACAATATCGATATGATAAAAACTGAAGACAAACCTACAGATACCCAACCCAACCGGACCGAAGATAACTTCGTCGTTTATGAACCGATTTTGATGATTTTTTAATGGAAAGGAGATATCTCAACGGTGGTATCATGGTAAGGACACTAAGATCTGATCATGGCATCCAAGAGAAATCGTGTCGAAACTTGAAGTCGGGTTTATTTTTATATATAGAGTATTAGGTAAATACATTTGAGAAATATTGTGTATAAAAGCCCTTAATCATTAATGTAACCTTTACCTAACACCTTTACACATAAATAGCTGAAAGAGATGCGGAATAAAATTAAAATATGTTCCCGAGACGGCAATAGTAATAATTCACATGGTTTTATTTGATAACCCTTCGTTTTAACATTAAGCGTTAAACTTCCTAGAAGAAACCGTTAAATAATTTTATAATGGTGCTAAAATAGAGTTAACTGTTAGACAAGTCAGTTTTGTTTGTTTATTAAACATAAAAATGATTGACTTTATAGTTATTTACATGAAATAACCATCTGTTTTGAGTTTATGATTTTAAAACCTGGCAACTAAGCAATTGCTAACTACTGAAGTTTTAAAATAAACCTCCTTTCTATGGAGAGGCCTATATTTAGCAGTAGATGAGCTATTGATGGAAGTATTGGAATCAAAGTAATTTTAAAATAGAAGTCAAAAACCAAAGAGAATTAAAAGCAAATGTTTCAAAGAAGAATTAGTGGGAAATCCGAGCTGGATGCGAGAAGCTAAGGATCGAACTAAGTGGCGTCTAGCAGTGGACAGCGGTAGGCCCATGATGATTGATAGAAAATTCTTTTAATCAATGTTTAACCTAAATGTCTTGTAAACTTTTAGAATTGGTATTAAAATTAACATACACGTACAAATAAAGTCATGTCTATGGTTTTTCTTTAGCAAGGACAGCAATCAGTTCTAGACTGGTTAGAATACATTATTTTACATACTTAATATTTTTTCCAGCTCTTATTAGACATGCATCCATATTACTAGTATAAATTCAAGGTAATTGTCTGTTTGTCTGTTACGCTTTCACGGCTAAAACGCTGCACCGATGTCGATGAAAGATGGCATGGCGATACTTTAATTCTTGAGGAAGGACATAGGCTACTCTTTACCACTATAACGTATACGATTTCTGACATAAAAGCGGACGCAACCGCGAGAAAAAGCTAGTTTGATGATAAATTAACTTATTCCACAGACTTTCCTTTATCGTGTTCGTAATATAATCCGTCTCTTCTGTCTGCCGAATGATTTAACGATATTCGAGATAAAAATCAAACAACTATATTTATTTGAAACATGATATCATTTATCTGATGTTCAACTATCATGGACATTACTCTCGGCTGTTGGTCATGTAATTTTATTATGTTGCACAAAAAATATACCTATTGTGATTTTAAAAATAACATTATGACGTCGGTTACCGTATAAGACATAATTTTTCAACTTTTTTCCGTGATAAAAAAATCTGGTATGGAAAAGGACGAGCATAAAGATCAACATGTTTTTTTTGTACGTGTTGCCTAATTTGCAATTAATTGAATAAATTATTGAGAAGGTTTTTGCTCAAATACCTATAAAATGAAAATGGAGCAAAGCTCTATGAGCCGTTTGGATTAAGACTAAAGTGTGTTGTAAACGTATTGTTTAAAGTACCTTTGTTACATATGAGTTACTCTTTTGCTTTGTTTATTACACGCTATACTTACTACTCTGTCACTATACTAACTTTTAAACCTTCGCGTTCCATGATATATTAACAATTATTTTTACGGGAATTAACGCGATCACTTATTAAAAGGTATTACATACCTCTGATTTGCCTGACGTTTCGACCAGGTTGCACTGGCCGTGGTCACAGGCTGTCTGTCTGTTACTCTGTTACTCTGTCACTTTTAAATAATTATATTTGAAACTATACTTTGCTCGTGACTCCGCCCGTATGTATGTCGGCTATTGCGGTAAAAATGGCCTATTTCCTATTCTGAGGAAGGCTCAAGAATCAAAGTATCACAATGCCGAATTTTATTGAAATCCGTGCAGCAGTTTAGCTGTGAAAGTGTAACAGACAGACTGACTTACTATCATGTTTATCACATTAGTATGGATGATGCAGATATGAGATTTTTTTTTATGTAATAGGCGGGTAAACGAGCAGACGTATCACCTTATATTAAGCGATTACCGCCGCCCATGGACACCTGCAAACACCAAAGGCGTTTGGGGGATAGGGAGGGGAGATAAGGGGAGGGGGTTTGGGTTAGAGGCCTCCGGTATCCTCAGTCACTCGGTGAAACACAGCGCAAGCACTATTTCACACTGGTTTTCTGTGAGGCCGTGGTATCACTCTGGTCGAGCCGGCCCATTCATGCCGAAGCGTGGCTCTCCCATGGTATAAAAACAATTGAATGAACATGAAACAAATGAATATAGAAACAATGTTACACCGGTATCGAACACCGTCAGGAATATGAGATTGATAGACTTTTTATCGTGAAATTAAATTAGTCATTTATTTGTGATTTTCAGAAAACTATTATGCGAAAATACAGACAGGTAATGTTTTGGTTTTATTTCTAGGTATTATTATTATCATTAAAGAATTGTTTTATGAATCGAATCGAATGCACATCTATATTAAAACATACATTTAATTTTGAGTTCGTTCACACTAAATGATTCTATGCTGAGAAGTTACTAAATCCACAAATTTTTAACTGTTATCTACTTAATAATGCAAAAACGAAGTTATAATAAATAAATAAAAAACAATATACATCAATTTATAAGAACCTGCATGGTGTCTTGTTTCAATTCACGCTATATCCGACTTTTATGATATGAATTACGGTTCCGAATTTAGATAGATTTAATGTGGATATTCGACAATTTACAGCATTCGATTATTCGGTATGGAATTTGTTTAGGATAATTTCTTAATTATGTAAATAAATTTAATCTACACTTTAACTTTAACACTACAGTTTAAGTTGTGAAAAACATTAAGCATATCAAGTAAATATTGAATGTTCTTATATGGAATATAATTCTCTAACATATAAGACCGTAGACATATTAATCGTTTTATGTACAGGCTCCGTTGTTTCAGTCTAAGTATACTAATATATAAAGCTGAAGAGTTTGTTTGTTTGTTTGTTTGTTTGTTTGAACACGCTAATCTCAGGAACCGCTGGTCCGACTTGAAAAATTAGTGTTTGATAGCCCATTTATCGAGGAAGGCTATAGGCTATATATCATCACGCTAAGACCTACAGGAGCGGAGCAACAATAAATAATGTTACAAAAACGGAGGAAAATTATCACGCTACGGGCAATAGGAGACGCAAACGAGGTTGCGTGGGTCGGCTAGTGGAGAATATGTGTGTCGAAAGATGTAATCTTTACATGACGATTTTATGTAGATTATATATGTTATTGGAGTTTTTATATAAAAATATATTTATTGGCCCTAGGCCGTCTTTGAGCCCAGGGAGGGCCAAAGTTTCCATCTATTTACACATACTTCGTTTTTCACATCTTCAAGTCCTAAGCTTGTCGGTTGGTGAAAATATTCTTGACGTATGAGACCAAACTATGATTGGCAAATAATGAGTATTAATTATTTATTTAATGTTGTATGGTAGATATTTATTAACAAATAATATCCACATTTAAATTGCTAGATTATAAGTTAATGACAAGTATAACTAAAAAGCCAATATTGCATACACTAGGTACTTAAAAACGTAAAAAATTTGGTTCAATTTGTACATAACCTACAATGATATAATTAAGAGTATAAGAAATAATTTTATTTCACAGATCTTTGCTTACTCTACCTAAAGACACGGGCTTATACAAATGTTTGTAAATACAATTTTCTTGATCTAAATTCCTAGTTTCCTAGTAACAAAATTAACGGGTAGTTTCACTAAAAGAAACGCACATGTTTAATGGGACACATTTGTTACAAATAATGACTGTCGATAGCAGTTGCTGATTACTATATATTTTCTAAGCATACGACCACCATTACTGTAATGCTACGTACGAACATGATAGTGATGGGAAATAAGGAGAGAGTTAAGTGTTTGTATCGAGTAAAATTTGTGCTTAATTTTTAAGTCGATTTACAAACGGTTTTAAAGAATTGAATACGGTGATAGATGTTTCCAAATTACTAAATACTATTTAAAATAAATACCGTTTATTAAAATTATAAACAAATATACATACTTACGTTTTTTTTAATCTGGCCAGTGAAATATCACATATCACAGCTACTCTTCACATACACCTATTAGTCATAGAAATGAGACGAGGGTCGTGTGGCTGTAATTATTTCATTTGTCGTGAGGCATTTGACCTTTTATGATTAATAGTAGAAACACAAGTAGTCAACACGTTTAATAAAATACTTAACTATTTCTTATTATAAATAACTGTTGTTTTGTACAGTTGTACTTGATTATAAAGAAATTAATTGCATGAGTATTATCATGCCATAAAATATTTCCGTGTATCTACTATAATATGACACAGCTGTAATGTTTTTTGATATTGGTTCTATAATTTCTTTCTATACAATGTACACACTTTATACTTAAAGCATCTAATAAAGAAGACTCTAGAATAGGCTGCCATAATCCCATTACGAAATCAAAACATGAGGTAAAAAAACTAACAGATTTCTTCACGGACTGATCAATCAATGTATAGTCGTTGAGTATAGAAGCAGGTTAGTACTAACTAGGCACTAAGGAAAGCTGGAAAGATTTAAAATACATCGTCATTGAGGGTACAAAATGGGTGTTTGAAAGTTATATAGTTTTTTGTTTCGTAGCTTTTTGAAACACTAACCATTCTTTGCGAATTAAAAACAAAAATCCGTAAAAATCATTGCGCTGTCACTACTATAAGCCATGTCAGACCCAAAGGCCGTATAAGTACCAATTTTGTTTATATATGTTGAACTGTTTAACAGTTACAGAAATTTTTAATGCACTCGTGCAAAGCCGGGGCGAGTGGCTAGTCACCATAGTCATAGTTGTAATAATTCGTATCTACGTAAATGCTTCTCAGGATTTATTTGAATCTACAACAGTGTCATAAAAGTGATTGAAAAATACCTTTTTCGATATATATTCAGTGAGTTATATTGGCATCACTATTGAATATTCATATGTGTAACAGTCGCGTGCCTGCCTAACACTGCATTAGAGAATAATAGAAAACAAATTGAATTAACAAGATTTTCTCCGACCACATAGAAATTATGTTAACCGCAACGAAAAGTGTTATTATTATGGTAATTTTGACTCACTTGATGTATTGCTGTTGTTCTATTCAGGAAGGCAATTTATTGTCTTTTTTGCCTCTTTAATTTTAGTACGGTTGCAGTAAGAGGTAGTCTTTTTTTGTGATGAAAGGGAATGTTGGTTTTTGAATGGTAAAACAGACAAGTGTAAATAACTTTAGAGATCTAATATAGCCGCTAAATAAATAATTGTATCAACTTGCAAAAAAAATGATTTGTGATTTAATGAAAACGAACTGAGAGATTCCCTAATCTACATATATAAAAATGAATTCCTATTTGCCTTGGACACGACATCACGCGTGAACGGCTGAACCGATTTTGCTAATTCTTTTTTGTTGGGTAGCCCATTTGGCGAGAAAGGTTTTAGGCTATGTAACATCATTCTACGATCAATAGGAGCAGGGTATCGACCGAAAATGTTGGAAAAATGGCAAACGAAGTTTAGCGGGTCAGCTAGTTACACAAAAAAAGCACCTAACGTTATAAGAGCTTTTTTTTGTTAACTCCCTTTCTTTTGGCTTCGCCGCAGCAGTAAAGTCATCTCACGTAATAATGTATAGAGATAATAACAAAATAAATTAAAAAATAAATAAATCCTAAGCCTTAATTAAGCCCTATTTTCGTGCCTGCACAATTATGTTCTCAAAGTGGAAATTATGACATTATTTATTATAATTTCTACTTTTAGATTAGCCACACGCCACGGATATTCGAGGATGTTAAACGCACTGTATGATGACTATATCCTTATATTATTATTATTTTGCTATAGAATTTCAGAAGCTCAAGCCTGACATCGATTGAATGGTTCATCGATTATTCTCGGCGTGTAATCGATTCAAAGTTACTATTGAGTTTCTCATGTACTGTATCTACTAAAGTTTATTAAATTTAACCGTTAAACTCCGTAATGAATCCTCCTCTCTCTCTATGAAGGAAAGCTAACGACCTTCTAAAAATGTTATTATTTTTTGTATGGATACAATAATGTTTGGTTGTGATGACTTTGAAGCAATTATAGACCCTTTTGTTCGTCTGACTAGAATGTTTAAAAATAAATTCCTGTGTAATTTTTTAATAAAATTTACTCAAATATCAGCTCTAAAGGGACGGGCGCTTGAGGGTTCATAACCTGTAAGAACTGATATTTGATTTTTTCCCACACATAACTGCGATGTAATATTAAATTCTTCTTTCGTTGACACAGCGCTATAGGTGAAATAAATTATCATTAGTATAAGGTGAATTAATTTGATGTTCCGTTTGATAATTGCTTGTTTCGTTTTTGCGTTTTTACCTTACCCTGTCCCAGGACGGCCTAAAATGGAGTCAATAAATGTGATGTAATATCGCAGGAATGCACAGAACAGATTGGAAGATTGGAAGTTCTTGCGGTGCAATCCTGCGAGCTCGCAGATATTTCCCATGCGTTGCAAAATCGCAGTTATGTGTGGGAGCCCTTATGCATTAACTATAGGTTAGAATATTTTGCCACGCCAGGCCTTCAGGCCAGGCCTCCAGGATCCTCACTCACTTGGTGAGGCCGGGATATCACTTCGGTCATGCCCATGCATGCCGAAGCGTGGCTCTCCCACGGTAATGATGGCCCATCAACGATTAAGTAATTATTGACACTAGACTTAAGCAGTCTTACAATTGAAAGATGATTTGGGATTGCCTAAGTAAATATGATGTGTGATCCGATCTATTTAGGGCTTAGAGCTATTTACTTGACTACGGCAAAGCTAATGGGAAAGATAATAGTTTTGGTCGTCTATGTATGTTTGTATATTCCACCATAGAGCCTAGAGAGATTAGATTTTATATAAAAAGAAAACACCAATAATTCCAAAGAATATTTATTACATTTAATATTGAAAAACATACGAGTAATATCCAATCTCAAAAAACTGTGCGTAGTTACTTAAAATTCCAACCTCTTCTCATATAAATACCATTTCACATTCAAAAGACCTATCAGACTCTAATAATCTCTAGCACAGCCTACATTATATGGATATAATTACACGTACCGTCGACAAACGGCCTCAAACACCCAATAACCAGATAATAATGAAATTACCGGCATTTCATTGCGCTTACGAGTATTAAGAAAGTAGAACGTAACAATCAGGTGTGTGTTTCTAAATACTGTGAGCACGAACCGTAGTTATGAAGTTGGTATTATCTACTTAGTACCTACTGTTCTTGGATAATTATTTGGTGTTGTTATCGTAAGTGCGGGATTCTTCATTTGAATTGACTGCCGCATGATTACGTAGAGATGGCCTTAGCCGGAGGAAACTGTTTATTGCTACGCGTTCATTTAAATATATAAATATAACTAGAGACTGTATTGTGGTAATTATTAATATTTTCATGCCTGTTACTTACGACAGATAAATATTTGCCTGTCATAGTAGATAAAGATGTAGTAGCTTTCTTATATTTTCCTTAACCACATGTAACTTATAAACACTCGTAATTTCACTATCATTAAAACATTTTTTATGCTTCTTACCTTCATGTGGTCATTTGTGTCTTATCGCCACGCTCTAGAAATAGAAATAAATATCATATGAAGCTATTACTAAGCGATTTAAATAAAAATACTTCGAGTCAGTCGATTTCAAAATCATATTAATTGATATTACCACCTTTATCTCGTTAAAATCAAATGATAAATTTTCTGTTTAGTTTTGAATTTTAAGACTCTGTCTTTATTAATTAATTGATTTGTTAAAATATTTTATATCATTCAGTATCACTCTCTTTTATTTGGCGACATTCCGTACATAACATGATACGTTATAAATTCAAAAGATCGATAGTTTATTAATATAATTAGCATATTGTAAGAGGAATCTAAGCAAACTTAATATCGACTAATTATGAAGGGTAATGAACTAATGGAGATTAAAAAACCATATTAAAAATACACCTATCCTTTCTATTACGATGCCCGTCTGGTTTTAACTGCATAACATAAAAACCTCTAGCTATGAAAACAACGACATATTACAAAATAGCATTGCCATAAACAGTGAATTATATTATTGAATTGAATTATACTATGAATTGTTCAATTATTATTGTAAGCAATAAGAAAATCTGTTAAAAAATAAAGTTTTTCGTTTCCCAATTCCTCTTTACCTGTCCTGTTTTCTGAATTTCTTGTTGACGCATGCGTGGGAACAAAATGCGCTTGTACTTGCTGTTCCAGGAACGTACGCTCGCGATTCATCAAATCGTTTTAGTACAAAGATTATAGCGAGCAAATGCGCGCAGATAAGTCTTTTCATTAATGTAGGTAATTTCTTTTATTTTCTTCGTCACTCTGTATCATACTTTACTTAATATGTTAATTAAATAAACAACTGGAGCTAATATTTTCTAGTTTTACATAGAGATTTACCATAAATAAAAATTCGCTAGGTTTACAAGTTCACGATTACAATGAGCTTTTGTTTTGCACATTGTCACCGATTTTATTATGGAATAATTCTTAAAGTTACTATGTATAAAATCAGAAATACAGCATTGTTGAATAATGAAAAGCAAACAGCCCAGGATAGAGAGAGTTTAAATTAACGCCCTATTTCGGTTTTTTTCTGTGCTATTTGTACTGTGACTGCGTCAGATGGGATATTAATTACCTTACTGATATCCAAAAAAGTATCTTCTTTCTATAGACACCAGTTTAATATCCTTAATAATTTAAAATGGTTTTTGTACAAACGGGAGAGCCTATGCCCAGCAGTGGACCGCCATAGGCTTATGATGACCCTTGATTTGATGTAATATACTAATGTTTAATATTTTTTTAATTGTAGCACGATATTAATAGGTAGAAACCTCTTGCCGTGTCTGATATTTTTACTCTTTAAAGTACGTCATCACACGCAAAGGATAACAATCATCCAATTTTGGTGTAAACGTTCCGTTCAAAAATATTTCTTTTGTTATTTATTATGTTTACACTGTTCTCCTTCGAAGAAATCTCTCCTTATTAACATATATTATATACAATAATATACATACTAACATACAGATGTAGTGTAGGCGTAAAATTTTCAACCTAATTACCAAATTAGGTTAGGGAAAAGATTATTATGTTATATTACATATTATGTTATTGTCAATTAATAGTAGGTTACGTTTGTTTCTGTTCTTTTACCTATAGTACAATAATTCTAATTTACGTACTTAACATGTAAACTACAAAATGTTCACCTGGTTATAGTGACAGATAAGACGAAGAAATAGGTATTCTAGCTCAATCCATTTTTAAGATAAAAAAGCATTTATAATGTGGTATTTTATTCACTGATGAAATAAGATAGATACTGTTTTGTTTTTACAAATTGGAATTTGAATCTATAAGTCGATTTCAAAGATTTACGTGTACATTAAACTCTCTGTGCATCAAGTGCTCTTTGAAATAATTTATTTCTTATAAAACTTTTATCCGATTATCTAGTTTTCTCTGAATACTATTAATCATTGTACCCCATTAATAACAGCAGTATCACATGACACCTTTTGTTTATAAAAATGACAATTTCTGATTCTTCCCAAACACTCATTGCAATAAACTTTCGCACGGTTGCCTCCGTCATGCTGTGACGTGTGTGTGTGAATCATTTATATGAGGCATACCCGATACTTTCACCGATGACACTAAGGATATCAACTAACAAATCAACAATGTGTCTCAAGGTAGTAGAGCCACGCTGATTTCAGCACGGTTGGGCCGGCTCGACCGGGGCGGTACTACCCTCACACAGAAAATCAACGTAAAATGACAGCGATCATGCTGTCGTGTTTCGTTGGTGAGTGCGAGACCGGAGGCCCAATGATGCGAAAGCATCACTAGCCTGCCTTGGTGTGGGTCACCATGCTGCATTGTTGCATTGTCTGCGTTCGCAGTATGGTGACCATCACTCTTGGATTCTGCTTATGCTTTCCATCAGGCAGAGTAGAGTCATAATGGCAGGGTCAAACATAAAAAAAAAAAAAAAAAAATGTGATTAAGCTCGGTTTGATTTGGGTGATCATTTTTCGTGTTGTATTTTTTTTTTTGTAATGCTACCAAGTATCGATTTAATATTAGTGTTTAAAATTTATTAGACATGAGGCTACATCGGCTACTAGTTCAACCGGATTTACCTGAATATCAGTTTATACACGGAGCGACTTGCATCGGACCTCCGCAACCCTGAGGGTGAACCTAATTCGAAGTTTGAACTAGTTATTAGTATAATTGAGGGCACTGACTTCCCAATAACGATTGCCATAGATGTTTATGACAACCGGGACCAACAGCTTAACGTGCTTTTCGTGCCTGGGAGGTGTACCCACCTCCGAGGCACGGAAAGCACGTATGTAGGCAGTATGGAAGAGGGAGGTGATACCTCACCTCCCTCTTCCATACTACGGGCTGCTATTAAGAATTTCTTGTAAGAAAATACAAAAACATATAAAAAAGTACAATATAAAAACAAATTTGCATACTACACGGTGTAGAAATGAATATGAAAAATATCGTTAACAAAGGACCTACTATGAATTGATTCAAGGTTAAAACCTTACTTTTCATCCAACCTCTTACTTTAAAAAGAATAGGGTATTTGGCACCTTGTCAAATTAAATACTACTTATCATCTGTCAAAACGCTAACTTTGTATGAAAAATGTACTAAATACAAACTTGTGACGTCACTGTTTTAGATTACTTAATTTAACACTATTTTAAATGTTTATACGACTAAAACTTGTAATAGATGTGAAAAGCTATAATAATTATATTTGCCGAGATGTTTTGTAATATTCGTTTTAATGTAATAAACATCGGTATTAGGATTAGCTTTTTAGCGGATTTAGGATTAGCTGAACTCCGCGGTGTTACCCACGTTTGTTTTTGTAACAAACAGACTGACAGACAAATATAAAAAAATATTTTGGTAAATGTACCGTGAATACATACATATACATTTAGTAAAATGCGGTTATTTTAATATTGGAAACAGACACTCCAATTTTATTTATTTGTATACATACAGTCATCTACCCTATTACAGCGTTATTTATGGCACACAATATTAACAATTTATTTTACTTGTTGTACAGACGCGGGTGAGAGCGGGTGAACTATGGCCTATGGAGAGGCCGGACGGCATGCCAGTTATCCAGTCGTTAGAAGTCATGTGTGGGAAGGATCATATGGATGTGCACCTCACTTTCTCACATCCATTCGAAGGCATCGTCTCATCTAAAGGTAGGTTATACAAGTTTATGTATTCTAACTTTTAAACTATGACGTTCCATCTATACTAATATTTTCAAGCTAAAATGGTTATTTGGTTAATCGCCTTTATTTTAGGAACTACTGTTTAGCATTAAATAAATAAATATTTCGGACATCTAAACACGCAACGCCATCTAGTCCCAAGATAAGCAGAGCTTGTGTTATGGGGTACTAGACAACTGAAAGCATTGAAAAATTCTTATAATGTTAGATAGCTCATTTATAGCTATATAACACCACGCTACGAACAACAAGAGTTGAGCATCACTGAAATGTACTGCAGAAACAGATTTTGAGAATTTTGAGAGACGCAAATATAGATGTTTTTTTTTTGTGTATCGGCCATAGGCCTGCCAAAATGACTCTAGTCTGCCTGATGGAAAGCGAAAGCAGAATCAAGAGTAGTGGTCACCATACTCATTGCGAATGCAGACAATGCAACAATGCAGCATGGTGACCCACACCATGGCGGCCTTACGTGCCTTTGCATCCGGTCTTTTCCTTACGTAAATTATATTTTTTTTTGTGGGAATTAACGCTGAGATAGGTATTAGATACATACCTTTGAAATACCTGACGTTCCGACCAGGTTGTGGCTGACTCAGTTTACTGTCGATTAAACTCTTAAATCTAGAAAATCTAGGATTCCACTCATGCTTTCCATCCGGTTGAGTTTTGACAGCTTTATTTCAAAATAATAAAAATAATCACTTCTTTTTAATAATATTCTGTTCCATTTTAAACTTTGACTATAATATTAGTAAATTCATACCTAAGAATTATAAAATTACAGACAGAGTTTAACAACTATTTCTTATCATCCACCAAATAACCAGGCTAAAAAGATCCGAATAAAGAAGCCCTAAAAATAGGGTATATTTTTATGCATCTCGAGCAAAACGTACTACAGACCTAGTTAAAATTTATTAGCTATCCAAATAGTCATAAGTTCACTTATTACACTGCCTAGTGTACTTAATAGTGACAAGCACTTACTAAGAGGAAATTATTAGAAACTAGCGAGTATTCAGACCTGCACTAATTGTGGTAAGTAATTGCTAAGGTTTCACTCACAATTATGACGGATATATACTTAGTGAATTATTTATAACGTATGCTCCAGTTAGCGAGCTTTTAGTACTGCGTTTACTGTTATATACACTACTTTAAATTGTTTAATTTAAGTATATTTCTCTCGAATTTTGACGATTTTTTTGACATGAATGCGAGTTAAACTCTGTTAACAATATATGACAGTTTTGCGTAATGACAATGAGATGTAATATGCGTAATCGTTTTACAAGAAAAGCAAGTACAAAACAGATACAGATGAGTTATCAAATCTTTGGGAGTATTGCCTTAAATTTGGGTACCAATATCAGAGGCGAATTGATTCTTGTACTATGATACCCACTGTGTGCGTGTGTTTTTTTAATATTCCTTAAATGACCTATTAAGAAAATCTGATCTATTAAGTGTTACGCTGAGATTACCTCAACTCGCATTCAGTAAAACCTTATTAGTTTTATTGTCTGGGTACTAAAGAATGATACGTGAAAATTTTACTAATAAAAACTGTAGTCACTATCTTGTGTAGCAACTTTTGTAGTGAAATATTTCGATAAACAAAAAATATAGTTTTTATTTTATAAACTGTTTTTTTTTTTGTTAACAGTAGGTTCCATATGTTTGTCAAAATATCTAGATAGTAACTGTCTCCTTAAAAGTAGCAGTTATTTTACTGTTATTTTTATCACATAATTTATGCGGCTGCGTTGTGGCAGTCGAGACTTTTGCGGTCCATACCGTGTCTTACGGCATTCCATCGCGTGCTAATCTTGGTATCGTCGCATCACTTTTAAAGCTAGACGTATTTGAGGAAGCTGCATAGTCTCAAATTACTTAGAAATAAAAAATAACTGTGCGTACGGAATTTTTTATTTAGAAAATAGTTTTTACACAAAATAACAGTTTCGTGAAGAAATTTTACACATAAATATTCGGATATCGAACATGATGGATGATGATGAACACGAGGAATGCATTTCTACTTTTTCCAATCGCAAACAAATGCAGAAATCTAGATGAATAGATCATTATACCTTTTTAACCGACTTCAAAATAGGAGGAGGTTATCAATTCGACTGTATTTTTTATGTTTGTTACCTTAGAAGTTGCGACTGGGTGAACTGATTTTGATGAGTGTTTTTTTTATTTCAAAGCCGGTGCTTACCGTGTAGTTCCATTTCAATTTGGTCCAGTTCTTTAAGTTGTTTTTTTTTTGTTGAAATTTTGTACTATTCATATTAATCATTATCAAGAGTCTTAAGCAGTTCACTGCTGAAAGTAAACCTCTCCTTAAAAAGGAGGTTATTTTTTTTCGGAGATATTTGTCGTTAGCTCATTTGCATTAAACTAATATTACTTTGTCAAAGTTAAATATACTAAAAACTTAAGAAGACTTTTTTAATACTTTCAATTTTAGAACGTTAAATTTTCGAAGCGAATCATCAAAAATTAAGTAGAAGCCATGGTGGTTTTCACAGAACTCTATAACTCTAGAGCGTAGCGGCTCTTAATAGGTTTTCCTGTACTCATTACTCTGTTTACCTTACTAAAGATATTGTAATGAGTGTAACGGGCAACGTATGTGCTTTCTTAATTAGCAATTAATGTCAGTTCGAGATTAAGTTTCATAATTTTATTGTACTTATAGTACTTTGCATTATATTAATAAAACCGAAATTCTATGATTAATCTATGCAAATAAATAAAATTGGACTTTCTGTTTGTAATATTTAAATTACGAATTTTTACTAAATGCATATAATATACATGGTACATATACCAAAAATGTAGTTAAAATTTTTTTTGTATGTCTGTCTGTCTGTTTGTTCCGGGTAATCTCTGGAACGGCTATTACGATTTTGACGACACTTTCACTTTCAGGTAGCTGATGATCCAGGAAGTAACTTAGGCCCCTTTTTTTAGCCTAACTTTGTCCCGCGGCGTTACTCACTGTACGATAAAAACCGCGGGTAACACCGCGGGGTTCAGCTAGTTAATCATAAAACTGAATTAATTAAGAAATCAGAGTGTCACCATCCCTAATTATTTTATGCGTGTGGTAGGCGACTGAGGAAGCAAACTACGCAAGACAATATGCAAGAGCAAAGAGAAAAAGAACTTAAAACAAAACCCTATACCAACCCGTCTGGCAGGAACCTTCTTTCTAAGGAGAGACCAATTTCCAGCAGTGGACTGGTAAAGGTTGTTGATGAAGGTCGATACTTTCTAAGGCCGTGGTATCATTCCAATCGAGTCAGTACATGTGATGTATGCCGACAAATTAACGGCTCTTCCACTGTTCCCCTTTTAAATTGAAATAAAATACTTACTCGCTCTTAAAATAATAGTTAGTCGATCAAAACATTTTCAATTGATTTATTCATTGATCAGAGACAATAAGAACTGATGTCTTTAATATTAATATTTATGCTGAATGATACCGATGACGATTACATTATCACATCAAGCAATTTGATTTAAAACCATTAGATTTCATAATGATTACTTCTTTATTATATGTAATAATGGTTTTATTATATCCGCAGGTCAGCACGGTGACCCCAGATGTGTGTACGTGCCTCCATCCACGGGCCAGACTTACTTCTCGTTTCGGATTGCGTACGCCAAGTGCGGGACTAAACCAGGTACGTATTCGGTTCTGTGTTATTTTTGTAAAATAGGTGTTTTAGAATCATTCATATGTGCCGCGATGTCAAAGTCTTGCCATTTTATATGTAAGCAGGACTCAACTTATGACATGGTTTCTTTCATTTTTTTACCGAAATCTGAAATTGTATCATACATTTTTTCGTTATTCTCTTGAAGAGGATAAATATTAAAAAAATTACGCGTTAAAATAGGTTTGTCCAATAAAATATTTACATAGTGTTTTTCTAGCTTTAAACGTTTCTAGTACTAGTATTCAAAATATGTATATCTCTATGATATAACTTGTATTTAAATAAATTCTTAAATAGTATAACAATTAACGTGTTTTCAGAGAAAGCAACGTTAAATATTTGTAATAAAATCTACATAGTACGATTAAATCGTGTCTCGCTTCGACTAGAGTAAATGGACCGTGATCAATGTGTGAAATCAATAAGTATATCCCACAGCTAATGATGCGAACTCGTGCAATCGAATGAATATTCGATATATTAAATCGTTTAAACAAATCGATTTATCGTGTAACATTCTAATTTTACATGAAAGCTTTGTGTAAGTGTATGTTTTACAATTTGTATGCGAATAAGTTATTATGAAATGATTTGAGATTAAGTATATAATAATTTGTTGCTTTATAATAGGTCTTTACCTATGAAATTGCCGTTTTGTGTGCAATACAATGTCAAGGTCAATCGGTCGTCCCCACTGCTCCTTCACGACAACGCGCGACCCCATACTGCGCAACAGACAGTCTCCAAGCTGCAAGAGCTGGGGTTGGAAGCTCTCCCTCATCCGCCATACTCACCAGACCTTGCACCTACCGACTATTACTTTTTCCAAAATTTAGACAACTTTTTAGTGGGTAAAAAAATCTATTCCCGAGAGGCAAAATGCCTTTGAATAGTTTGTTGCCTCCCGTCTAGCTGATTTTTACGAGAAGGGCATCAATAAACTGCCAATGCGTTGGCAAAGATGCGTTGACTGCATGGGTGATTACTTCGAAAAACAGAAATAAAAAAG
Source organism: Spilosoma lubricipeda (assembly GCA_905220595.1). Taxonomy (NCBI): domain Eukaryota; kingdom Metazoa; phylum Arthropoda; class Insecta; order Lepidoptera; family Erebidae; genus Spilosoma; species Spilosoma lubricipeda. Next base: position 5,825,247 of record HG992285.1, on the reverse strand, counting down.
TTTGAAAAAATAAGTACTTTCACCTATTGCATACAAAACGACAATTTCATAGGTAAAGACCTATTATCACACTAATATATAAAGGCGAAAGTTTGTGAGTGTGTATGTTTGTTACTTCTTCACGCAAAAACTACTGAACGGATTTGGATGAAACTTTACAGTAATATAGCTTATACATCAGAATAACACATAGGCTACTTTATATACTTATATATTTACTACTTTTTGTATATATTTATGTTCAAGCGCCTGCCAAATTGTTGATGTGCCGTCGCCGAAAATGGTATATATCTACACTAATATTATAAAGAGGAAAGATTTGTACCTATTTTTGTATGTTTGTATGTTTGTAATGAATAGGCTCAAAAAGTACTGGGCCGATTTAAAAAATTTTTTCAATGTTACATTCTTCCAATTTGACATAGGCTACATTTCATTTTGAAAAAAATTGGGGATCCTTGGTAAAATTTGAACAATGTAACCGAAGGTGTAGAAAAATGAGTCTTAAAATGTCTTTCGTCTAATGCGCTGCCGAAACTATTAGCGATAGAACAAAATAATGTACACCAATATTGAAGAACATCATAATGTCTACAAAAAACTCCGCGGTAGCATATGTCCAACTATTGTAGTTATGTCACTACAACAACTTTTTTCATTTTAAACATTAATGAAAATGCTAACCAAATCCAAACCATGCTATGTATATTGCATATATTATATTAATCCTTATCCAAATAAATTATTTTATGGTCAAGACCATTTAACTACCTATAAAATAGTTTTAAATTATTTAAATTGGACTTTCCATTCAAAAGATATTACGAATTAAAAAATTCAAACAGTAAACAAAACCACCATAGCGCTCGATCCGCAAAAACGGTCCGCTGGGGCAGCTCTTACAAGACACTTCGCTGGTCATCTGGGACGAGTGCACCATGAGCCACAGGGCGCACGTGGAAGCCGTGGAGCGCACGCTGAGAGACATCCGAAGCTCAGACCGTATAATGGGGGGCGTGACGTTTGTTTTAGCTGGAGACTTTCGTCAAACATTACCAGTTATAACAAAAGGTACTCAAGCTGACGTTATTCGAGCTTGCCATAAATCATCAACTTTATGGCAATCGATTGAAACTCTTAATCTGCGCACAAATATGAGAGCACATTTAAGTGACAATGACGATAATAATTTCTCACAAAAACTTCTAAAACTTGGAGACGGAAAATTACCGTCTCCGGTTGCAAACAGTCCCCAGGTATTGTTGGATAACGAATTGGGTCAAATCGTTCAGAGTCTAGAAATTCTTGTGGACACAATATATTGTGTCCACAAACCGGATATATCCGGACATACAAAATCTTACGGAGAAAAATTTCAATTGACTCTGTTCCAGAGCGATAGTATCCCCGCGAAATGAAGATAATCGGTTAATGAGATTAACAAAATTATTATGGAAAAAGTACCCGGTGAATTTAAATCTTACAAATCTATTGACACAGTATGCAACATCGAAGATAGAGTGCACTATCCACAAGAATTTTTAAATTCCCTGAATCCTTCCGGCTTGCCGCCCCACGAACTACAATTAAAGGTAGGCACTTCCGTAATGCTGCTGAGGAACCTATGCCCTCCCAGCATGTGCAATGGCACGAGACTTCTGGTGAAGGAATTGCGGGAGAACGTCATAGTAGCCACTATAATCACCGGGGCGGCGGCTGGACAGCTCGCCCACATACCGCGGATCCCCATGATTCCTACGGACTTGCCTATATCTTTTAAGAGGTTACAGTTTCCTCTAAAAACATCATTTGCCCTCACAATAAATAAGTCCCAGGATCAAACATTTTCGATGGTTGGCATCGACCTAAGAAAAGAATGCTTTTGTCATGGACAACTATATGTTGCCCTTTCTCGAGTGGGATCTCCTGAAAATCAATATATTTTGTTGCCATCTACAAATACCACTGCCAACGTAGTTTACAGTGAAGCTTTAAGATAAAAACTGACAAATATAAAAGTAAAAAACGTAAATCTACCTTAATATTATATCTGTAAATAATGTAAAAGTAAACCTGTAAAATAAAAAATACTAAAAATGTAAATTATTAAGTAATAATAAGAATGAAAATGATTAATGACAAACCCTTTTTTAATAAAAAATAAAAAACAAAAAAATATATAAAACCAAAATAAAAAGCACAAAACAACAAAACCAAACAAAAAAAAAATAATTTTGTACGGAAAATACTAAATAATGATAGGCAAGTTTCTATCGACACGAACAAAAATTTCTTTGAAATACCTAGATGTATAGGTAGATACATTTTTAGTTGAAAGTTGTCAACGTTTAATTTAGACTGTATATATTTTATTCGACTCTGCTTTTATTCTAATTACTTAAAAAAACATAGTAAAAATGTATATAATATCCTATGTAAATATTACTTATTTAAGTGCCCGCCAATTAAACCATCAAAGAAATTGAACATAAATAGACTTACATACAAATATAACTGTGGGGTTTTTTTTTAATATATAATTAATAAATAATAATTTTTAATAAATAAAAATATTTGTGAAAAACTGTTTTTATATCCAAATTTCCAAAAATAAATAATTGTCTACCCCGTGCGAAGCCGGGACGGGCTGCTAGTTATTAATATTGAATACTTTGCTAGACGGCAAAACTATGGCAATGGAATTATATGCACAGTTATAAAAATAAACTGCTCAGGATGCGAACTCAAATCTGTTATGTAACTGTCAATTAACATTCCGAATGTATCTTGAATAAGAATAATAATAATATGTTATCTCAAAATCAAACTGGAGATTTCTTACAAACGGCCATCTCATTCCAAATAAAAACTACTAATATGGAATTTATAAGCGATCTCAATACCACCAGACTGCTTGTATAGTCTATTCGCTTAGAAACGGTCACCTTGATCGTGCCGCTATCGCATGTGCGGCAAGCTGCCTTAAAATCAGAGGGCCCGCTTGCAGCGTATACCCACAAGCAAGTGTGATTTGTCAGTTTACGCTATTGTATGAATTAATATTTTACAAGAATAACCACAGTTGCGTGCAGGTGTACCGACAAAAACCGAATTAACTATGAACATACTTGCATACAGGGAAAATGGTCGCGCTCATCTTTCAATTGTTTTTCCAATAGAAATCGAATCGACGAACTCCGTGATAATAGTCTGAATCGCTAACTACTGGATCAATAAACAAATCAAAAACATTTATATGTCTCATTATAATATCTAAAGAGATTTTAACTATTATCATAAATCATAATTATTTAATAGAACTGCACTTAAAATTAATATACCAAGGATTAAATAAAATAATTATTGTTAATAAAATAAACTGGTATCGATATTTAAAAGCGTAAGTTTTATTACCGTATTACAAATTTTATCTGTGATTAATTTTTAATTATAAAATATGTTGTGCCCATCCGCCTTTTTTCATGAGCTTCATCTGAAGGTTTCGACTAGGTTTTAGACCTTTACGAAACGAAGCAGACAGATGTGACCCTTGTAAACAAACATAAAGATCTAAACCCATATATGTATCTTGTTCTTTTGTTGGATATTTTCTCAGTGTTTATTTCAATTACAGCTCTTGCAATTCTCCTGAAAAGAAGGAAAGTGTGAGAACAAATATAATAAAAAAATACCAGATTTTTTTTCGTTTATAACTGGGGGAAAAAAGTTTTAATCGTTTTGGAAACAAACCCGCATTCTTACAATCTTCGGTGAAACTCCAGAAATATTTCTGTGGGTTAAACATTACCATACATCGCAAACCTCGATCCCGTATCTCATTTAGCTTCTCAGTAACTATCGGTAATTCGTAACAATTTCGCAATAAATCCTCAGCATTCAAGTTTTACGGCACATCGGTCCCATTTCAACAAAGTCAATGAGTTTTTCTCCTTGCGATTCCTAGTCGCGTCCACTATGGCTAGCATGGAGTAACGGACAGCGTATGCGTCCCGCTCCTTCTGCGAATATCGCTCGCACATTGTTTCTTGGAATTGCCACCCGCTTGACCACATAGCATCGCAACATAAAGTCCAGTTTCCCCCGCAAGTTCGACTCGGAGACGCCATCCCTCAATCGACTACTTTCAAGTGTATTTCCTTCCAGCTATGATGTAGTAATTTCAACTTTAAGTGCTACAGACTAAAAGTATACTAGGTGATAGTGTAAAAACGATTTTATATCTTATGACATAGAGTCTGAATATGTCACTCGAGCACAAACTCTAAAGATTAAATGGTAAGTATATTGAAAGGGAGTTATCAAGAAGTCTTTATGGATCGATTTTGCTTGAGCGTCCTCGACCCGAGACCTCTAGCTCGATCCGCGTTCTATGGGCAACTTCCACTTTTTGCGTGAGTACATCCGCGTGAGTACAGCCCTAGCAATGGTAAGGATTTAAGTAATAAAATGATTTTACTTCGAGTAGAAGTTTAGACCTAACCAACGTGTGGGATATTACCCGAAGCCGTTGGCCAGTATTCTTACATCCTTTTCATGAAATTTCGTATTTCCTATATATATAATTAGCTTAGTTACCGTATAACGTCACATATATTTTACTTAATCATAATCATAAATTCCTCGTAATACCAGAATTTATTGCAATTGAATTCTAAACTTTTCTCGGTACCATAAAAAGAACATAAAATGATATTTGTCGAGATTATGCTGCAATATAAATACATATTTACATAAAGTCGTAAATAAAAAATATACATGTATAATGATTTCGATTAAACGTTTCCGCTTAAGTTTAGTTTCCGGTTAAGTAACGGTAAAAATATAAAGCCTTTGTTTAGGTATTAAAGGGTCAGTACCTCACAGTCATCTTTTGTACTATAAAAACCTGTGAAGAGAAAATAAATTCCTCTGCATACTTACGACATTTACCACATAATTGATGTCATAGTTTTATATATCTCTTTATTTTTATTATTTCAAGTTAAATGATTGTAATTTAGTGCGGATCTACTGCCGACGAATCCTGCAATGTATTTTAGCCCTTAGCCCCTAACCCTTAGGCCCTTAGACATTTGAAATGTCAACATTGTAGAGAATAAACTGTTCAGACAATCTATTTTAATGTATTTTCATCGCGGTTAGATTGATTGACTGACTGATTAAAGACTTGCGTAGAGCAAAACAACTACTTTCAAGTGCTTATAGCAAGTATTCCATGAGTCAACTAAGTTACCAAAGAAACTTCCTAGAGCTAACTACGCTGAGACCACAGGCTTATTTAAATTCTTCTCATTCCAGATCTCCACGGGCAGTTCTACGAAAATACTGTAGTTGTTCAGTACGACAAGGATCTATTAGAAGTATGGGATGAAGCCAAGAGATTGCGATGCGAATGGTTCAATGACTACGAAAAGACTGCCTCAAAACCACCAATGGTCATCGCTGATTTGGATGTGGTGCAGTTAGACTTTAGAGGTAAGAACTTTACTACTGCTCTGAGATCTGGTTCGGAGAAATTTTGGAAACCAGATAGTCATGCAAAATATTATAGGAAACGCATGATGTATGCAATGTGATGTATGCAATGCTTTTTATATTTTGTGAATGGAAATAAAAAAATCTATGACAGAGAGTGTTTTAGTAAAACTGTTAATTAGTTACTAAATCATATGCAGTACCCCTAAATTAAATATAGTACAAAAAAACTGACCTATAAAATTTTACGAACACTGTTATTTCTTACACTAGTCCTCATCTATCTATATTAATATATAAAACTGAAGATTTTGTTTGTTTGTTTAAACACGCTAATCTCAGGAACCGCTGGTCCGATTTGAAAAATTCTTTCCTTGTTAGAGAGCCCATTTATCGAGGAAGGCTAAATATCATCACGCTAAGCTAATACAGGAGCGGAGCAGCAATGAATAATGTTATAAAAATGGTGGGAACCTATCACGCTACGGGCAATAGGAGACGCAAAAGACGTTGCGTGGGTCGGCTACTTATCTGATATTCTGTAAATTGAAACCAATTAAAATATTGTATGTCTTGCTAAGAAAAGGCTGTTAATAATGATGTCAGAATATTTGCTGAACGTTGACATTATTTCAGGAGATAACGTGGATTGCTGGATGGAGATTCAGGCTGGAAAAGGCCCGTGGGCGGCGCCGGTCTCTGGAATCGTCCCTTTAGGATCCACACTCACTCTCGTCGTTGCTATCAACGATTATCGAGGTAAGCCCTTTGGATGCATTTTTATTTAATCATACACTGCTACGTACTAAAAAGCTAACGTGTCATTTCGGTTAAGATTATACCGTAGGTCTCCAAGTTCAGAATTCCAGCTGTTAATGTGAAATAGATTAATAATAATAATATATCAGATATATAGATATTTAACACACAATGCCATCTAGTTCCAAGCATAGCTTGTACAATAATACTAGACGACTGATATAAAACATATATGTATATCTATTTTTTATAAATACATACATAACATAGAAAATACCCAAACTCCGAAACAAATATTTGCAGATCTGAGAAACACTTTGACCTAACCGATAATTGAACCCAAGACTTCCCACACAACAGACGCATACGTTACCACTGCGCCTTTGAGGCAGTCAAGATTTATATTAGTGGTTCTGTAGAATTGTCATGATTACTAAAAAAGGTTTTCATTTACTCAGTTCTGTGTAACCACATTCTATTGCTTAGATTACGCCTTCAAAATAAACATGCAGATAATGTCTCGTAAAGCTCGTTGACAAGATATCTAAAAGTACTAACTCCTGATACCGTCTGGTTTTATACGATGACCCGGCCCGGCTTCGCACGGGTGAATTTCAGATGCACCCACCGACGATACGATTCGTGCATTTTAAATCTGTAATATCATCGAATATATTCTTTTAAATTACACATTAAGGGGTCATATTGATCTATATTAGTATTTAATGATTAATGCTGTATTTCGTAAAATCGCTTCATAAATAAGCCAATATTTCTCGTAAATAGACAGGAATAAAAATGGTCATGGTGGGTTATTGCTAAGAGAGATTTTATCTGACGAAGATGCTCAACTAATGAAATGCACAGAGCAGGCTATCATAAAGCGCTGTTAGTTATAATTACTTCAGAAAAGGTACAGATTCCGAAATTACCCATTGTGTTTTCATAATTTTACGTTATGAGTATATGGTGTGTTCATAACTTTTTGTTGTTTTCCCTTTCTGATACCTTCTTAACGTTACTTTAACGCGTGGGATTTAATTTCAACTTGGCTTTCAAATTTTCTACAAATAACATTGGCATATTAAATTGTTTAGCAATAATTTGTTGCTATGTTTGGTATTTCTATTTAGTTTGATTGCCAGGTTTGTTAATATATGTGTAAGGCTATCCATTATTGATACTAACGAAAACCTTTTAAAGTTCGTAGATCGTAAAACACGCAATTTCGTTGATTGACTTTATAAAAAAACGCCGACGTTCTTTGTTCGTATAAATCTATAAGTTATGACCGCAAGTCATTTAGAAAGTTAAGTAAATATTGAGTTTTTAATAAGGGTCTATTATTTCTAAAATAACTTTTTGGAGATAGCTATAGGCTTCACTTGTAAGATTTAGTGTAAAACTACTGCTATCGTATAAATATCTACCTGGTAGATATTTATACGATAGTCTTCGACGATCTTCGATATTTCTACTATTTAACATCCTTCACGTTACTCTACCAGTGGAGTTGCAGCTACACGCTAGTAGGTAAACTGGCGGGATTTCGGGCTCCCACACATAACTGCGTATTCGCATCGCATCGCAAATATCTACGAGCTCGCACGGATACACCGCAAGAACTTCACACCGCATCGCATCGCATCGCAGTTATGTGTGGGAGCCCTTTAACGAAGTTAACAATCGCTCTTCTAGCACGAATCCCAACAAAGTGTTAAACTTGCATATTCTTAAGTATTTTATCTATTTACATATTTCGTCAAAAAAAAAATCAATTGTGTTAATCACATTTTTACACATTTTCATTAAAGTTTTCAATTTCAGTAAGAAAGCTGGGCTTGAATTTATGACTATCATAAACAATTTATTTGCTAGTACCTACTAGTAATTGCGATCGCGCCAAACACATGCTAAAACATCCATGTCCATAATTTATTTTAATAAACATAATTTATAACATACCGCTGAGGTAATAAAATGATAACCGAAGTTTCCGCTAATAAAAGGAAATAGTTGCGTTTCATAAATTATAAGGATATAAATGCAGCATGTCATTCTGTGAATAGGTATTGTCAATGTCAAGAAATCTGATTTATTTATTTGTTCTATAAATATACTAGCTGCGCCGGCAACGTTGTTTTGCCTTAAAAAAAGCGTCCGTAACGTAAGATTACTGCCTTGGTATCGCAAGTGTAGTGTATGCGAATGCTGTGCTTGAGGTCTCGGGTTCGAATCCCGGGTCGGATCAAATGTTTGTATGATCAAATAATTGTTTTTCGGAGTTTGGATGTTTCCTTTGTATAATATGTATATATTGACAAAAAAAGTATATACGTATTTATAATAGTTGTCTAGTACCTATAACACAAGCTCTGCTTAGCCTGACACTGGATGGCATCTGTGTTATCTATATAGATATCCGAAATATTTAATTTATTTTTATTACATATTTTTATAAACCACTTTAAATAAAATAAAGGTGTTAAGACAATTTTGTGATTTTTAAAGAGCGTTAACGAAAAATTTATCAGGTCTGTAAGTTGCATATATTATTTAATTATTATATTTTACTAGCTGCCCCGGCAAACGTCGTTTTGCCATAATTTTTTTAAGAATGGGTCACCCTTACCATTTAGGGGCATGAAAAAAAGATGTTGACCGATTCTCAGACCTACTCAATATGCTCACAAAATTTCATGAGAATCGGTCAAGCCGTTTCGGAGGAGTATGGGAACGAAAACTGTGACACGATAATTTTATATATAAGATGATAAGGAACTTCGTTCCTATCTGGTGTCTCACTCACGACTTTTTTTAATTTAGTGAGTTCAATTTAACATTACTATTAAACATTGAACTGCAACCTAAGAAGGGATCTAAAATTCAATCTTCTCCGTAGGAAAAGTTTATAAATTATTATTATTTATTTTATTACTGTAACAGAAAATTTCTGATTCTTGAGTAAATTACAGTAAGATGGTCGTTAAATTCTCAGTCATTTTATTTATAACTAGCTGAACCCCGCGGTGTTACCCGCGGTTAATGTTGTACCGCGAGTAACGCCGCGGGACAAAGTTAGTCTAAAAAAAGTAGCCTAAGTTACTCCCCGGGTCATCAGCTACCTGCCAGTGAAAGTCCCGTCAAAATCCGTCCAGCCGTTCCAGAGATTACCCGGAACAAACAGACAGACAGACAGACAGACAGACAGACAAAAAAATTTTTAACTACATTTTTGGTATATGTATCGTGTATACATACACATGCATTGATTAAAAAGCTGTTATTTATATATTACAAACAGATACTCCAATTTTATTTATTTGTATTTGTATAGATAAATATTGTACCCTTCGCCCTTTTACTTCATTAACTTGCGAAACATAAGTTGCATGAGATTTTAAAATACATGTTATGTTTTGAATATAAACTAGAAATAAAAAATTAACTTGCTTGACCTGGCTGCTCTCAAGCTGACAATTTAAACCCAAGATAAAACATTGTGTTATGAACTCTGAACTTTAGTCATTCGTAATTTAATAAAATTTAAGCATGTTTATTAGCAATCTGAGATACAGATTGCTAATAAACATGCTTAAATTAAATAGTCCTAACTAGTTTAAGATCAGATTAATTTGTGTGACGTGTTATTTGGAATTATTATTATTACCAACCGTTCGCTGTCCTCTGCTGGGCATAGGCCTTTCCAATTGCACGTCACTCGGTTCAATCCTCGGCTACAACTAGTAGTAGTAGTATTATAATAATTATTATGAATATGCTTAGTATAATTACTTAAAACAATATTTTAGTTGTCAAAAAGTTTTATTTTTGAACAGGATTTATTTAAATCATACTTTGTTTTGCACAGAACAAACATCATAAAGTGAGTTTACAAAACAAATTTCCTGAGCAGTAAAACTCGTAAAATCGCTTGCAGGGTAATGACAGTGTTTACACGCGGTAACGGTACCCGGTAATTGTAAAAAGTGAACTGGACAAATATGTACGGTGGAGTTTGCTTAACGGGCCGTCGACTATGGGACTCGGGGTCAGAAACACCACATGGATCACTTTTAAACACGTCCGGCTTATACTGAAGATAGGATTATATAGATAATAGTTTTAATACTATATTAGGTACTTATCAAACTAGCTAAACATATAAAAAAGGAGAATATCAACTGTAATAAAAAAATCTATAGGATGACTCTTACTACTTTCATCGCAACTTATGCACAGTTTTTGAGTGCCAGTGATAAAAATACTTAAAATAAGGGGTAATTAATAGAGAGCTACGTTATTTGGTACTTTCACAGGCGATTATATTAGATTATATTAACCCGGAAAATGATTACCGCGAAATCCGATATACAAGCGCACGGAGACACGGGCAAAAAAAGTCATATTTGTTAACTTACAATTTGTGATTTGATAATTTACAAAAAAAAAATGTCATTTTACAATTTCATATTTTGCGTTTGATGATAAATTCAAAGAGTAACATTTTGAACAACATACTTAATTTTGTGTGTGTATCAATGTTAAATTAAACTTTTTACATTAACACAAAAGTATAGTCCGCAGTCATTGTATCTAAATCTCACTGATTGTTCTACTTCGAATTGTTTAAGAACTACTATAGACCTCAATTTGTAAGAGTATGGAATTTTTTTATGAAAATTCTTCCATATTGTAAGAACTCAGACAAAACTACTTTGTAAACATATTCATTAACAAGGCCGTTATACTTGTAAAGCTCAGAAACCCGAGATTGTAACAGGCACTATTTCATGTCTAAGTAAGGGTAATCGACTTGACCTGTAACTCTAGCAGAGATTTATTATTATACGTACATATACAACATTATATGTATGTGTAATAATAATGTAAGACATAACCAGACTATATTAATGAGATAGTCCAGACCTCGAGGGCAGCACAAAGCCGACTCTGTTGCTACTTTACGACAGCTAACCACTGCATTTGAGTACAATTTCTGCGACCCGCATTTGATTTCCTTGTCTGAGGTATATTTACTTTCATATATAAGTTTATTTTTTTTTATTTAACGAGTTTTAGTCTCTCGGGACTACGCCACTCCATTAGATCAACAACATTTATAAAACAGCTAGCTGAACCCCGCGATGTTACCCGCGGTTATCGTCGTACCGCGAGTAACACCGCGAGACGAAGCTAGTCTAAAAAAAGTAGCCTAGTTACTCCCTATATCATCAGATACCTATCAGTGAAAGTCCCGTCAAAATTGGTCCACCCGTTCCAGAGATTACCCGGAACAAACAGACAGACAGACATAAATTGTAAAAAATACATTTTTGGTATATGTACCGTTTATACATACATATGCATTTAGTAAAAGTCGGTTATTTTAATATCACAAACAGACACTCCAATTTTATTTATTTGTGTAGATTATTAAATCTAGTCCATATCTATACAATAATATAATGTCATGTACATGAATGTACATGAACCTATGAATGTTCTAAGTATGTTCAATCGTGTTCCTACATTAGAAAGTGGTATTTTACGTGCATCGGTGTGGGATTTAGAGGGAATTATAGATACCCTCTCAAATATTTTTTTTTGGTAAATCAGTTCATCGGTTTCTGAGTTAAAAACATAAAAAGTACACGTTAATTATCTCCTCCCCTTTTTAAAAAACTTAAAACTAAATATTGATTCAAGCGCAGACGCGGGAAAATATAGTCGTTCATGTAGATAGCCATCAAAGTGATACAAAGACTTGGCCATGCTTCATTATTCTAAGAAATCAATTAGAGAACAATAGATTTATCAGTATAACATTTATATCTATTAAACATCAATAATCTTAATGGTCATTTGCAATCGTGCGTTATGAGATACATATCTTTTATGATGATAATGGATTTTGCTTCAACAATATAGATGGTTAAATATCTATTAGACGTGATAAAAGAAACGGATGATGTGTAACATTTTCCCACTCGCTTTCCTACAACCTGTGGGAATTTCGTATTTTTTTTATCTTTGCTTAAGGAGCTTAATCATAATAATTATGAGTATGTCGCTCCGAATTCCGAGTTAAAGGACGTAAGTGTGTAAGAGCACAAGTGACATCAGTGCTTGTATAGTGTAGTGGTTAAAGCGGTCACCTCGCCGCTTTTTACTACGCCGAGTGTTGTGGCTTCGATCCCCAAAGGGGACAATACCATCAGTGATATATTTTTTTATTTTTTTGTGGTATAGAGGTCAAACAAACAGGCGTATGCCCTGATGGTAAGCGACTACCGCCGCCCATGGATACCCGCAATACCAGAGGCATCCGTTGCCGACCTTTTTTTTTTGAAAGAGAAAATAGGAACTTGAGGAAGCACGCGCTATTTTGGTTCACCAATGAGCTTGGGACGCTAAAGTTAGTAGACGGTTAGATGATAAGTGAAATATCAGAAGTTTCACATCATAAAAAGCAAGCTCGTTTTTTCTTTGGTTATTGTTCGCTTAAACTGAAAGCGTTTCCTATAATAACTTACTGCTTGATGATTTTACTGCATTCCGCAGTTACTTAGTTCAGCTCTTGCGTGAATACTGCACATATTTATCTGCATTCAATGGTAACTGACATTCGAATGGACTATTTAATTAATCTACATAAACAACAAATATGAAGGGCAGTGTCAGTAATGTCATGTTTAAAGAATGATTTGATTAGGTACGGATGTTAACATGTACAGACTGTTACAATCTTATTAGTCTATTAGTCCTATACCAAACGGAATACAATGTCAAAATATCCCGGAAATTTAGTTTCTTTCGTATGTAAATTCAACAACATAACAATTAAGAAAATGTATCACTAGCTGTTGGCCGTGGCTCCGCCCGCGTGTATGTCGGTTATCACTGCAAATAGTAGCCTATGTGGTATTCTGATGTATAAGCTATATTACTGTAAAGTTTAATCCAAATCCGTTCAGTAGTTTTTGCGTGAAGAAGTAACAAACATACACACTCACAAACTTTCGCCTTTATATATTAGTGTGATTTATATATTGTCAGGATCTTGATCTTGATTTGAAGTATCGTTAATTCATTGTAGGTTTCAATATCAAGCAACCTTTAAACTTCGTGTAAAGTAGCTCTAGAATATTTTATCTTTCTAGAATTATAACTATCTAAGTAAATAAGCAGTTCACTTTACACTTAGAGTCATAACTTATTATAAACATTTTCATAGGAAAACCTAACGGAATTGTTTTAATATTTGGGATTTTCCCTAAACAATTACAACATTACATGTAAAGAAATACGTTTATTAATGTTAGCTGTAACTGTAAATTGCATTATCAGTAACCTACCATTCTTCTAGTCATAAACCATGTTGAAGTTAAACCTAACTCTATTGTATACCCATTTCACTAACGACAATCTTTCTCTGTGTAGTCAATATTGCAACATTGTCCTTTTATGTACTCTGTCATTCTGTTGCATTGAAGCTAAGATTTACTATCCATCAAATCCTCTTCATATGAATATGTCACTGAGACTTCGGACATATTGAATTGCAAAGCTTTCTGTTGTAATTCTCAGTTTTTGCATTCTCCTTCAATTGTATTTGATACACAAGTTATATTATTATTTGTAAAAATATCTTACAGCCTTTTTCCCAGTCTGAGAAAGACAGAAGAAGTTCAGACATATAGTAGACTTAAAAGTGTAAACTTAATTTAGGGTTCCGTACTCAACGGGTATAAACGGGACCATATTACTAAGACTCCGCTTTCCGTCTGTTTGTTCGTCAATTCGTCTGTCTGTCACCTGACTGTATCTCATAAACCCTGATAGCTAGACAGTTAAAATTGTCACAGATGACGAATTTCTGTTGCCAACAACACAAATACTAAAAACAGAATAAAGTAAATATTTTAGGGCACTCATACAACAAACGTGATTTTACTGTGCACGATATTAATAACGGCAATCGGTAGACGCTTGTAATGTATAGATAATGGTACAGAACCCTTCCTGCGCGAGTACGACTCGCAATTAGAAAATTTTTATTACTGGGGACGACTGCCATTAGAGTTTCATAACTCAAGAACTAGGTAATATCGACGTACTGACAATGTTATTGTGTATCCAAGACTTTTGATAGAAGGCCTAAATCCGTGTATCGCATTCGAAACACCAAATATTCATTCAGTTCCAAATATAAATGATATTTATTTTTGTAAGTATATCATTTACATATATTTTTACACGTCGAATTTTATTACTAGAAGGCGCCGGATTTTTATAAAACTTAACGTGGGAAGAAATGCCAAAATAAATCACAGAGGTGTGCCTTTTTCGTGACGTACTATGGCGTTATCATTTATGTTTAGAGCTCTTAAAAATAATTGTCTGATTAAAGTACAAAACACACAAGCAAGCCGACTCTTAAAAGGTGTGGTTTCAAAAAGGGCACGTGCGCTGGTTCAGACGGCTTTCTTAAATAAAGTATTTGTTGACTCATCTGAGTGTTTGCCTGTCCTTTAGGTTAAACGATCTTTAGATAGACGCGTTGTTTGGTTTCCACTTAACTGGTATAATATTTAGTTAGTTTCAATGTTATATGTATGTTCTGTCTATTGTTTTCACACAGGTAAAAGATATTTTTTCACGTAGTACTCGAACATGAGGTACATATTAAAAACCGGAGAGGAAATACCACTTCTTAATAACACTCTTATTTATAAATAGAGAGATTCTTAGCTTAGGTACTCTTTCATGAACACTATGAATAATAAAAATATAATATAGAATACAGAAAAAAACATCAGAAGTATTAAGAACAGCTTCATCGCAGTATGCGGTCTATACCAATATCGAGATCTGTATACAAAATCCTTTCAGATCTGTACTAAAAGACTTAGTTAACATTATCAGTGTAGTTTCTTTAATCTCTATTTATTTGGATATTCCAGGTGAATTCGACATGCGAGTAAAGTCTTGCGCTGCGTCAGATGGCTCCGGGCATGTAATTCAGCTGTCAGATGAATATGGATGCGTTTTGCGGCCTAAGATGATATCAAGGTAACACATAAATTTATTTATTTATGTACACAAATAACAAGTGTAGCAGAAAGTCTGGGCATAACATAAATTTTCTGGTGAATGGTGTACATTTGAGTTATTTTAAAAAGCTGTTCTGAGAAATTACTTTGAAAAATCAGTGTGCGCAATTATATTTGCTCATCACCTAGAAATTTATTTATAAAGCCTTTCATATGCCTAAAGAGTACATATTGTACTTCATTGAAGGAATTGTTTAAAGATCACATTAGTAAGCGCTTTTATCTGTCAGGAAGATACGCAATGTAACAGAGACACAACATTTTTTGTATTACATAGATTTAGTTGAAAGTACAGACCTTTTATCAGATTAATATCTGTTGTTCTCTGAATTATACACAACTTTTGTATTCAAAACTATTATTTAATGTCCATTTTATAAACATCAAATATATTAGTAACTAAAAAGTAATAAATATGCTAAAAGCTATACACAACTTTTAACAAGCTAAAATTCTTACAAAAGTAATTTTCTGTGATGAGGTTGTTCCGTTGAGGTACTTTTATACTGCTTATTATTATCTTTTATAGCCTTGTTAAAATATAAGTAATGTATTTATTTTTTCCAATCACAATTGCTTACTGTTTTATGTACACAGGCACTATGAGGTTATTAATTACTTTTAGTTAATAATAATACTTTAATTTTCCACATTCCCTCTCCAGGTTTTTAAAGGCAAAGGCTGCTGACGAACGAGCTACTGTCATAACGTATGCATTCTTCCATGCCTTCAAGTTCCCTGATGCCCTAAGCGTACACATCAGGTGTAAAGTTGAAATCTGCAGACACGGCTGTCTAGATCACTGTCAGTTGGCAGGAGTCACTCCGGAAAGACATGCTGCCTTAGATCGTAAGGATGATAGAACACATCAAGATCACAATGATATTAAGTAAGTTTTATTTGCCAAAGTTATATAATGCATTGAAACTGAAATGGGTAATGTCAAATACTACTTTGTAGTATTGGAACTAATACTTAGGATCTTATTTTTGTAGTGATTCTTCAGCCGAGGATGGAGGTCTTTCAGATGAGATCCGTCTTCCTCTAGAAGAGGCATTTGGTGACGAAGTATCGGGTGAAGCAGTTCCGGCGCCAGCTTCTCTGCCACAAAGAGCCCCAGCACCTGTAAACGAACCCGACACAGACCGAATGTCCGCTCTCGAAGATCTTGTTGAAGCTTTAGCCAGGCCTTTCACTGTAAGTATACTAGTTATTTGTTATTTCAATAATAATATTTAAATAATATATAAATACAATAATTTGACTGCCTGGTGCTAACACAACATTGTTTTTTCTACAGGAACGCCCTGTGAATCTCGTAGATCGAGACCGTTTTCCGCAAGGTCCACGTAATCTTGGTACCGATTCAAAATCTGAACCATCTGGTGAAGCAATTGTACACGCCAAACCTATGGGCCCTGCTGTCGCTGGACCTAGATCACTTCGTAAACGAAGAGCTGTGCGAGAAGGCCGTTCTGCTGATGTCGGTGTATCGGGCTTATATGATGTCGTATCAGAAGCTGACTTAGCTTTTGGCCCGTCAAGGGAACCAGTCACAGTCTTTAGCGGCAGGATTCGTGAGGAAGTAAGCAAATAAATTTACAATTCCATAATTATAGTATAATAGTTCACCAAACAGTTCATATATCTTATATATACGTATGTAGCTATGAAACTCAAATACAATGATACTATTTAATTTTTCAGGTGGTTTACGGAATTTGTATGGGTGCAGTCAGCTTTGGAGCTCTCTTCGCTTCTGCTGCAGGCGCTGCAGCTGGTGCTGCATTGGCTGCTGCAGTAATGCTACAGAAACTTCGTTCACGAATGGCTGCTCAACCTCCACCTCCGGTGTCACCCGCCCCAGCTGCACATTCTCTTGCAGCATGGATGGCTCTTAGACTCTTAGGTTCTCAACCTCACCCACACCACTCTCGTGATGGTTGAATCAATATTAAATTGAAAATCCTACCGAAGACTGTTCTTAGATGCTAAATTTTCATATCAAAGCTGTTCATTTATCGCATCTTCTTTCTTTTGTGTATTATATAGAAGAAATAATCATTTCTTTCCAATTAGAGTTAGATACCTGATAAAATTTAGAATTTTACCTTGTATTGGTCAATCGCACCTCTAGATATTAGACTCGCAGAACTTATATTTTGCTTATAATTTATGATAGTAAGTAAGTAATATTGCTAGATCGCCTTAAATGATGGTGCTAGGTCGTGCTACGGACGAAGTCCTAAGAAACCTGATATTAAATTTTCACTTTTGTGAATATTATACTTTTATACCGATAAGTTTTGTACAGATTTTTTCTACGTCTTTATTAACTAACTTATTATCATTGTCATATTCTTTAGTATCTAGAGGATAAGAATAAACGTCGAGTCATGCCATTAGTGTAAGTTGTAGTTAATTTAAATATTCATTTCATTCATCTTTGCTCAACATTCATTCTATAATAAAATACATAAGTATCACAAATGTAACATTGATTTTGTCTATTTGAAAATCAGTGTTATTTTGGTCATTAGCTGTAGATATTGTAACTATTGAGGCTTTTAGACATACTAAATCAGTATGTACCTGCTCAATGTTTTTCTTGTATTTATTCAGATTCATTTCATCTACATTCTGTTCTCAAACTATTGTAGTATTCGGTTGTATTTTTATAATAATCTTATCTCTAATACTTTACAGAAAATTTGGAACAATTATAACTAATTGAATTTGTATAGTCTAATATTTTAATAGTTAAATCGATAGCGCTTTTAGTATTAGTGTTTATAGTTTAAGTATTTAAAAAGAAAACATCAAAATCTAGCAAAGCTGTTCTATTTTTGTACTTACTTTTATGTTATTGTATATTTACTTATTTTGTTAGGTATAGTGACATCATAACTGTAAAATATGAAATAAAAATATTGAGACACCAATGAGTTCTAACTAGTAATTTCTTTATTAAATTAAATAAAAATCGCATTTAATTAATATGCATTTATATTATCTTACAATTGCTCAATATTATTTGTCATCATCTTTTGAAACGCTGTAAGTTAGGATTAGTTATGTAGCTAGATTGTGAAATGATTTGAGGATTCGACTGAGGTTGCGAGTATGTATTTATAAGTTCGGATTGCATTTAAAACCTAAAATCATGGCTTAACATGAACATAAATTGATTTTAATATGATTTTTTTTGGTACTAAACATCTTGAATAACACTTTTTCTTTGTAATGCTCAGATTAAGTCTCGAAGCGTAGTAATATGAAAACAAAGAAGCTAAAAAACACATCATGAACACTCGATGTATTTAAATTAATTCGCGTATTTGATTATTAATGTAAAGCATTATTTTTAAAATTGGCATATTGTAGTTGGTTATCATAGGTGGCACTATCTGCAAACGATTTTGCCTCTTTTCCTTGACTAAATTGCCTGAAGTCTCAAATGCGAAAGCGGGATTACAACTACAGTTCCTAGAAGTCTTGTAAATGGAGAGGCCAATAGAACATGGACATCAATAAATATATAATGAAGCGTCCGAATATTGAATGCCTTAAAAACAAATTGTACTTATAATACAACTCGTACATCGAATTTTCGATCATTCTAAAATATGACATGCCACCCAAAAATCTTGCATTTATCTTAGAAAAACTATTATTATGTAAGTTAAATAGGGTTTTCGTATGAAAACTGTCTCCCTAAGTGCAATTTTATTTTTTATTAATTATTTAAATGTATTTCTATTGTACTCTTTATTCTAAATAATTTATTTTCCGAGGTTGTGGTACTTTTGGTGTTGAGTTTTGTGGCGCTATATCTTTTATAAATATTATTTTGGGCAGTATGTAAGTACGTGTACACGAAATGTTTTAAGTTTGTCTGTATGGATGCGGTGACGATATGTGTTTAACGCACCTGTTAATTTGTTTAATGGATTAAAATTATGTTGAAACATACTTATTCTGTTTCTTTGTTAAAAACCCGAGATAATAAAAATCTATATACTGTACATATTTTTTATCCGAAGACTGTTACTTTGTGGTTGTTATATAAATACTTAGTAGAGATGGCTAATGGTAGATATTAACATTTATAACTTTTTACCTATTCTATGCCATTAAAAATCGAAGGCTTTTGGTCAGCAGTGGATGGCGATAGGCTGATGATTACCAGGATAACTTGAACTGTCATAACCTATAAAGTGTTCAACGCCATCTCACGGCCGCGGTGCTTTTGCAACATTTTAGGTGTTTTCTAATTTGCAACACAGGATCTTTAAATAATATATTTTCCCATACTTCCGCTTCTTGTTCAATTTCAAAATCATTAATTCAATTAAGAAACTTAAGTGACATTTATGAACGTTAAATTGAAGCTACAGTTAATAATCATAGATCGACACAACACAAACATACGCCACCGCATGTAGATAGTATCTTGTCAAGGTAAATTAGATGAAAACACCAAAATCTACTACCTGTTTGTGTCGATCTATAACTTCTAGTTTCAAATGTGTAGAGCCTTATGAGAAGAATACTGGCAAAGAAACTGTTAAACGTAGTGTGTTATTTAAATATCACAATTTAACTTTTGCAAATCTAATACCTTCATGTATTAATACGTACTTAAATACATTAAATTAGAGACTATGACGCTTACTTGTTATATGACATTTTGAAATTTTATATTTAACATAACGAAAGGTAAACGTCGTGGTTGAGGGCTGGTTGGCTGGAGTTTTTTACTCCAGGAAAATCAGCGTGAGTAAGACGATAAGTGCCATCATAGACTAGAAAAACGTCTAACACCACCTAGCGGAGATGTGTTGAACTATCTCCTTACATAAATCAAAACTTGTCTGTAGGAGTCCTTCTTTTAAAGTCCAAAAAATACCTTGATCATTATGACAGTTGTCATTACTTAGTGTTATTTTAGAAATAATGCGGTTCATTATAGGTGTGCATTTTTAAATTATTTAATTCGCTCGCATTTAATTATAAGTATCCTATGTTACTTCTAATGCCTCCTAGAATATGTGTACAACATTTCATGATGATCGGTTCAGTAGTTTTTACGTGAAAGTGTAACAAACAAAAATACGGTACGGGAATACCGCAGGTGACAGTTCATTTCACTGCTTTGTTGTGCGAGGCAGAAAGTTTCTAGAAAAGCACAGATGGTTGGTAGTTGTGGACTGCCAACAACTGTCAACATATATGTATAGTATAAGTTGTAATAGGTCTTTGTATTTGCTCCGTGGTATACATACTTGATACATACATACAGACATATATCAAGATATTTAAGGTTCGAGTTTTAAAAGTTAACATTCACACATTTCTTGCAGCATTTCTGCTTGAGAATGCAGACACCAAGGTAAGGTTGTTTAACACTCATGGATGACTGTTAAACGTCGGGTAAAATGGGTATCCAAAATACAGTAGGCATTTCAGTCAGTTTCAGTGAAAAAATAGAATATCCAAAGAAAAGTACAATATTTACAGAATCTCGCAAATGTTTTAATATTATCTTACCACACTTGATAAGTATATTAATTTTTTCTTTTTAATTTTTTTTATTTTATATTATGATACTCCTACAAATTTTATATTGAAGTACAAGACAGGGTATCCAAACTAAACGTTGGAATTTTCTGACGCGGAGCTGTTATGACAATTACAGAATTACCATAACAGCTTGGCGTCCTAATACCAGAGGCCCAATGGTACAGAAGCATCTCAATAGGCTGTCACATTGTGTGTCAACATGTCGCATTATTGCATTGTCTGCATTCGCAATGAGTCCCACTAGTCTTAGGAGTAGAGTCCCTTCGGCAGGCTCATACATAAAAAAAATATCCCTGCTCCACTACTAACAAGTAGTATAATAGATAATTTAAAATTATAATACATCTTTATTATTTTTGATACTTCTTCAGTGTTTGCTATTGTTAGCTTTTTGACTAAACCCAGTCATGCTATACGCTGTGGGGTAAAATAAATTTGTGAAATTTCACTTAGTTTTCACTGAATTAATTTTATTTGTAAATAAACAATTTAAGTTATATAACAAAAGACCCCAAATTTAAAAATCAAATCTTACTACACTCCCGTGGAAGAGCCACGCTTCGGCATGAATGGGCCTGCTCGACCGGAGTGATACCACGGCCTCACAGAAAAGCGGTGTGAAATAGCGCTGTGTTTTACCGAGTGAGTGAGGATACCGGAGGCCCATACCCCAACCCCTCCCTACATCTTTCCCCATCCCCCAAAGGCCGGCAACGCACTTGTGATGCCTCTGTGTTGTGTGTTACGGGTGTCCATGGGCGTCGGTAATCGCTTACTATCAGGTGATACGTATGCTCGTTTGTCCCTCTATACCATAAAAAAAAACTTGAATACATGATGGTTTTTCGTACTGAAGTATATTATATATTTAGTATATTAAAGAGAATACAGATATATAATTATTGTAAAATACAATAATTGTTAGTACTGCAGAAGGGATAAATATTGCGATGGCACTACCGGTAAGGTAATCGTTTGAACCCATTTTGAACCCATTGTATCAAAGCTCTACAAACCGTTCAGAAAAAAATCTTGCACTGTATTCAATATAAGTCTTATCACAATAAAAGTCCATATAAAGAATTATTATTTAAATATAACTATGTAACATTGGAACATAGACGCCTATATTTACAAGCAATAATACTGTATGACCTTTGCCACAGCTATTACGATTGTATTCCGCTCACCAGAAAGCTATGTTACAGAGTACCCATTAGAACTCATAGCTGTAACGAACAAAAAATTTTTGCATCAAGTATGTGCCGAACCAATGCTGGTAAGCGCTCCCCAATGTATTGCTTGATTGAATCCTATAACACTTATTTTAATTGTGAGCAGTCACTCACGCCAACCGCGAGACCAACGAGGCAGTCAAGTCAAGTCAATTCATTATTATAACTATTTTAAAATTATGTAATGTGTCATTGTTTATTTATCTCAATCAATTTAAAAAAAACTTGAAGCCCGGTAGGGCAGAAAGATGTGTAACAGTGTGTAAGCGTTCCTTAATTACCAATAACGGTACTGGTAGTGTAATCTGGTGGTGCGATGGGTAGGAAGTGCTTCTGAATTGTATAAACAATTACTATGATACCATGATACCATTGTTTAATACGAGAACGAAACATGAGAATTAATTCATAGTTAAATTAGAAATTGCATACATTTTCCTACACATAACTTAATATTCAGGAGGATATTCTTGGGAGTTTGTTTTAGTTTTTAGGAACTTACCATTTAATTATTTTATTTTTTCTAGCATTGCTCACTGCAGTGCTCATTTTTTTGTAATAGGGCAAACGAGCAGACGTATCGCTTTGTCATATAAGTACATGATATATTATACTGCCTCGTTAGTCTTGCGGTTGTCGTATGCGACTGTTAATCAAGAGGTCTCGGGTTCAAGTGTTATTGTGTTTTTCTGATTATGGAAATACTTAATACCAGCTCGGAGTTTGGAAGTTGGGTCTGAACCCCCGTACCTCGGAGAGCATGTAAAGCTATCAGTCCTGCGCCTGATCTCTCCCCGATCATCGATTAACCGTCCCATCGAATTATGAGAGGGAGGGAACAGAGAGTGCACCTGTGTTTGCGCATAAACTTATACACTATAATATCTCCTGCGTAGTTGACTGGTCTCCGTTGAGGCTGGCCGCCGTGGCCGTTATAGGCTAGGAGAACATTATTATTGTATTAGGCCTTAATCCTTATAGTTCATTCCATATTGAAAATCATGACTTAATTGGCCTTACGTCGTGTAGATTTAAGACCAATTTAGCACTTTTGATGCTATGAAAAATTAATACAGATATGATAATTAAAATATTTGAAAAATATATGTTTCATAGAATAGAATAGAATAGAATAGAATAATCTTTATTGTACACTAAATAATACAGTACAATACATACTTATATTATAATTCGAAAGAGAAAACTCTATCTGTCTGTCGGTTGTGTATTCAGGACTAAACCGCTGTACCGATTTCAATGAAATTCGACCTGGAGACTCTGATGGTTAAGAATTGAAAGCTATTATTCAATACTGCTGAAGCTGAACCCCGCGGTGTTACCCGCGGTTATTTTTGTACCGCGAGTAACGCCGCGGGGTAAAGTTAGCCTCAGTTACTCCCCGGATCATCAGCTACCTTACAGTGAAAGTCCCGTCAAAATCCGTCTACCCATTCCAGAGATTACCCGGAACAAACAGACAGACAGACAGACCGACAGACAGACAGACAAAAAAAATGTTAACTACATTGTTGGTATATGTACCGTGTATACATACATATGCATTTAGTAAAAAGCGGTTATTTTAATATTACAAACAGACACTCCAATTTTATTCATTTGTACCTATAGATAACAGCACATAGTGCTTAATATTTGAGTTTTTTTCTTGTACTTATACTTGTGATCTATACTAGTATCCATATTATTATTACTTAATCTGGCCATAATTGTTACAATTAAAAATAAACAAATTATTACTTTTGAATTTGGAATCTGTCATTTTTATACGATTGTTCAGTGTGTTTTTTATTTTACCGCCAATATATTGTAAAATATTTTGTGATATTAAAATGAAGTGGTGGTGATAAAGAGAACCGAATCACTGTGATTGCATTACATAAAGTAGGTATGGAGCCAAATACAATTTTTGAAATCCTTCATACGCTTGGTATTAGTCCAATGTTTGTGTACCGGGCTATTGATAGGTATAAAATTCATAAAATTCGTTTATTATTCGAGCGAGTAAATCCGTAAATGACATGCATAAATTAAGCAGTGAGTTTGAGCTTTTTAGATCCAAGCCTTCATATGTCAAAAAATACCACAGTTTTTAAACCCAATCCTACCCGTGTAACATTGTCTTTATCTAAGTTTTCTTTTTTATTGAATTTGTTGTAATCTTCTAATGTTCCAATTTGGTTCTAATATTTTTTTATTAAGTTCCTTTTTTTTGATATTGTTAAACTGTTTGTGACATTGTATTTGATGTTTTTAATCTATTTGCGAGTACCTGTGTTATATATTTGTTATATGTTACTACCTTATACTATTTACACTGTTGATATTCCGAACAAAAAAGAAAAACCTCCTCTCAAGGTTTGTGGCAGAAAAAAATCTGGCTGTCTACGTAGTGTTTCTGACTGCATTCCAGCCAATGAAGCCCGCTTCGAATATTTTATTAAATTTTAACATAGAGATACTTTAGTTCTTGAGGAAGGTTATAGGCTACCTTTGTCCGGCTGGGAAAACCGACCTATACTCGGGAGTTGAACGAGAGATGTTGCACAGAACAGCTATTTAACTACATAATTAACTTGATCAAAACAACGTATTTGGGATGACTAAATCAAATTAATATTCTCCTCTATTGTGGTCATTTCATTATATAGTTTGCAGACGTAGTCTATTTACGTCAATAATGTCAACCCAATTTAATGAACCATCAAACTAAAGAACGATTCTGCCTTGTACAAATCTTAATATAATATGAAATTCTTGCATGATAAATGTACGTATGTATCAAGTTTTAAACTGCATATTACAGACAGCTACCTAGGTTAAAAAAAAATCGGACATCTAACACACAATGCCATCTAGTCCCAAACTAAGCAGAGCTTATGCTATGGGTACTAGACAACTGATATGAATACAAATATACTTTGTAAATACATACATTTTATACACTCGACCCGGGAATGGAACCCGAGACCTCAAGCACAGCAGTCGCATACGCTACCACTGCGCCACCGAGGCAGTCAAAAATAAGAATAATAATAACCTTTCGGTGTCGAAGCGCAAATATCGCCATGTCCTTGGTTCGGTAGCCACGTTGTTCTCTCCTTCACTATGCCTGAAAAATACCTGTGCACTCTGATATACTAAATCACTATTTAAGCAACAGACGAACCCAGTGTAGTAAGTTGACTCATTTACATAAGAAAAGTGTTTGAAATTTGACACATAGGTCAGAATGCTGCTGTTGCCTGCTTCACCTGTGGTGACTCATAAATTCTGTTTGACCTGTCATCGGTCAGACGATAGTCAGTGACCAGAGATGGGTAAAAGGTTGAGGGAAATGAAGTAAAGCAAACCTTTATGATAAAAGTTTAATTTTTCAAAGGTCTTTTATTACAATAATTTATAATCATCTAAATGTGATATGGTTCAAACTGTTTTAACTATTGATGTCACTATAAGATACATTAATTATATTTCATTTCCAGTTCAACAAATTATAAACTCTAAAAATAAATAAAGGAAACAATT
Source organism: Spilosoma lubricipeda (assembly GCA_905220595.1). NCBI lineage: Eukaryota > Metazoa > Arthropoda > Insecta > Lepidoptera > Erebidae > Spilosoma > Spilosoma lubricipeda. The sequence continues at coordinate 5,799,512 of HG992285.1, read as the reverse complement.
AAATAAGAAGGAGAGGTACTCAGGTGGTATTAAAATAAATAAATCGCTATTCGTTATCGTAATAATGACTAACACTTAACTAAATAAATAATATTAATACTAATGACAAGTTATTTTAAATTATAATCTAGCGGTTCACCTAATTTGTTATACCGTATTTATATATTTTTTCCGTTGCCCCTACTTCAAACAAGTATTCAAAAAGAGGTAACAGAAGATTGTACTTATCATATTTTAATACTACAATTTGTGTTTTTCATTTGTCATATCTTTGTGTAAAGGTGTATAGAAATATCATAATATGCATACCATCGAATTTGGTAATACTGCCAGCCTTCTTAGAACAAGCATTATCAACACACTGGAATTATTTTAATGCCTACAGGAATATAGTTATAACGGATTTTTATCGGTACGTGTAATCAAACAGGAATTTTTTTACGTTACGTAACCCCAACTGCTACAAATTTAGTACAATAAAACGTGACGAATCTAACAAAGTACTGTAACAATAAGAAACAAACAAATTTTCAAGATGTTTATGGTTAGTCTAAAAATAATTCAATTAATACTAAATAAGGGTCTCCAGATTAACTATGTTGATTTGAGCACTCATATAACACGCATATAAATAATTGGCATGGTCTATATACTTCAGTCTCATAACACTACTATTTACAAATTATATTATATGTACGCTTTGTTACGAGTAGAAGCGGCTCTTTGAAATTACATGTGCAGTCGGTGGGTGCGGTCGCGGTATCGTCGTCACAGCGGTAGTCTTCTTTTTAAGAGTAGCTATCGGTCTTAATTTTAAAAACAAAACTGCTGATACGGCACAAGAACACAATAAAGTGGCAAGAAGAGCACCCAGAGTAGCAGCAAATCCGGGTGTAGTCATGCAAACAAGGCCTGGAGTAGGTATCACTTTAGGTGCCGCAGTTTCTTCCGAGGTATCCAAATTTAGGTCTCCAGCAGACACAACTCGAATGACCCTGTTAACACCAACCTCTTTCTCAGGAGAAGTAGCTCTTTTTTGTCTCCTTACTCTCCTTTCATCACGCCTAGCTTCGATTCCGACAGGGTACGAATCTATTTGAGGGGGTCCATATTCAGCATGAGGAGCAATCGCAGGAGTTCCATCCGAACATTGTTCAGGGCATCTATATCTACAAATCTGAATTGTACATTGGAAGTGCACTTCCATTGAATCAGGGAATTTGAAAGCTTGGAAGTGTGCGTAAGAAAGAACACTTGCACTAGCTCCAAAGTTTTTGATCTTTGTGAATCGAGACATCAATTTCGGTCTTGTTACACAGCCTCGCCTATCGACTAATTGTATAGGAGCGCGTTGACCGTCATGAGCCACACAATCACGGACTAACATATCGAATTTCGCGTCATCATCCTTAATTGCAAGAACCATAGTCATGGTTTGTCCAATCTTCACTAGACCTGATACTTCTGAAGCCCAAGGTCCTTTACCGACTTGAATTTGCATCCAGCACCCAACATTGTCTCCAGCAAAATCAGCTCGGACGACATCTAACATATCTACTGGGAATGGCCGGAACGTGACTGCCTTTTCATACTGGTCATGCCATGTGCATCGTAGTTTACGAGCTTGATCCCAAACCTCTTGTACTTGTGGATCATATTGGATTACAATAACGTTTTCGAAATAAGTCCCAGCGGCTGCAACATCTCCTCTGTATCTAGGGTCCCCACTGCCAGCAGTCCCACATGCATGAGCACCAATTTCAAAAGAGGCAGATGATCGACCGAGATTAGGAGGAAGATGTACACATTGGTGATTAGAGTAATGGCCTTTAGAGAATACAATACCAAAGAATGGCTTATCGAAACTGAGAAAAACTCTCATGGCATTCTTTTCACATTTTACGTCTAAAGAAACAATTTTCGGCATATCGGGAGCTGGTGCAGGCCAGACATCTCCTGCTCCACTGAATACTTTATCACTTGCGGCTGTCTGTGAGTCGGCAGGAGGTGCAGGTGGTGGTGGAGGACCTCGGAAACCAGGTCCAACGTCGTTTTTGTGATGGTTCACGGATGATCCTAGAGCGAACGGTTTAGAGTGTATCTGGTGGTGATTGGTGATTCTCGGCATACCTGAAATTCAACAAAGTTAACAATCAGTTACTCAATTAAATAATCAAGTTGATTATTTTGTTTTAAATATATTGTTTTTCTTACTTAAAGGATGATGTGCCTGGTGATGCGGTGGGTTTTGCCTCCTGTTGTGTGGTGGTGGTGCTGGGGGAGGTGGGCCATTGTATGCGTGGCTCGGAGTGTCTCTTTCTGAGGATTCCATGGCAAGCTGATCACCTGAGGGCTCTGCGGCGTTGCTGGTATCAGACCCAGCGCCACCGCCACCAGCGCCGCTTTCGTTCGACGCCTGGTCACTAAGTGTACCACTCTGAAAAATAAAAGGAAGTCTGCATAAGAACTAAGGGAAACAAACAAATAGTCTTATAACTTTGTTGTGTCACACTATAAAGTCATAAGGTTAGACTAGTAGATTACTATTTATTTTTCTTTATATTGCATCTTTTTAGGTAAATTTTTGGTTTACATTATGATTAAAATATTAAAATATAATAGATGTAGGTTTTCATGTACAAAGAGAGAAGTAAGATACTCATGTCATAGAATGATGTAACATAAAACCAGTAACATGTGGACCAAAACTATATAGGTAAATTATAGCACTTGTCAAATTTCATAACTTATAACGACAAAGAAAATTTCTCGTTTTCGTTTACTCAGCTTTCACTACAACGTTGGCATTTTTAGTGTTATTTTATTTAACACACTGTTTTATTCACTAACCGACTTCAAACGAAGGAGGAGGTTTCTCAATTTGACCGTATATATATATATATTTTTTATGTGTATTCGCGGATAACTTCGTTGTTTATGAACCGATTTTGATGTTTCTTTTTTAATGGAAAGAAGATATCTCAACGGTAGTACCATGATAAGGACACTAGGATCTGTTGATAGCATTCATGAGAAATCGAGTCAAACCTTGAAGTCGGTTTATTTTGGTTAAAATTTTACTTGTCTTGTAAAGGTTATTAAAAAAATACTTTTTCGAGATCACTTTTATATCATTTCTCCAAAATTTTTACCGTAAAATTACTAAGCTTTTTCGACTAATTAGTTGTCTCTCCTTAAAAGTTTGAAGAAGAATAGAAACCAAAAAGTAATCGATGGGTGCTATCTAAACCTAGGTTCTGCATGATTCATTAATTTTTTTTTGTTAATTCTACTTTTTATTGCTATCAATTCCCTACCTACTTTGGTATTGGTCTTAATATGAAATTGCTAAGTAACTGATGAGCTCTCTAAGAACTTTGATGAGCCTCTAGATATCATACTGTCAATATATTATACGACACCAAAAGCTCATTTGATAAATTACTTTTTCTCACTAATAACATATTTGGGGCATAGCATCTTGTGCCACATTAAGTACCAATTATATTAAACTTTTACTCTTTCCGGGGTCTCTATCAGTTACATGTGAAAGTTGTCCCATAATTTGGTTCCCGTTTATTTTCAATCAACAAGTCGCTCCGGTTCTTAAATATTTTCCATAGTAACAGGTTTCGGAAATTAGATGAACCGGCTATTCCGTATTTCTTATGTTAATAGTGGCATTATTGATTGCTGTTTTGTTAAAGGTGCGGCTTCTAGATCATTAGGTCTGTAGGTTGTATATTTTATCTATTTTTGACGACATCTGAGATGGTTTATATTTTGATAAAGTCAAGGCTCTCAACACTTTACTATGATTGAAACCTAAAAATAAATTATTTTTCATAAAGAATTAACTGTTTTTCTAAACTGGAAACCATCGAAGTAACGCTTTATTCACATGTACATGGTTTTAGTACTCATATGTTTGAATAACACCAAAAGTAGAAATATTTGTTCAGTTGTTTTTAATTATTACTACCCTATATTAAAAAAAAATTGAACACTACATATTATATATTCATTATTAACATACATATATTTCATTATATTTTAATACCTGCTACTAACTGACAAACAGACTAACCGTGTCTATAATAAATATTCAAATTTGTAAATATACTACGAATCTGTGTAAAAAAATATTTATTCTCAGTACGACTGTTTATTAGATTTAGTAGACTTAACTGATTGTTGATATTACTATAGAAAGTATTTCGTCAATATTCAAGCTGAGTTTCACGTTTAATGTTCCATTGTCAGCAGATAATTCTGCAAACCAATGATTAAAGCAGTGTCCTCAATATTGATAACTAAACAGCGATTTTGCCACTTATGAACCTTCAATCATTGCCTATAATATGTCTGCCCATACAGTATTTTATTGGTCGATCATCAACAGTTTTATAACTCTCATTTGGTTAGGCCTCTGGCTATGAAATTAGAAAGTATTGGTCTCGTCGGTTAGATGTATTATTTTCGATAGAGATTTATACGAAGGCTTATGGCAAGTGAATCCAGCAATTACGTTTGAATGGGATAACACGGGTAAAAAATTGAAATACATTACATAATTCGAGAGAAAGTTGTTTAAAGATTTTATCGAGCTGGAAATATTGGGCGTTTAAGATGTAATCTATGTTCAATGTACTGTTGCGTAAAAGAGTAATGTAAAGTTATTAAATTAATAAAGTGTGTTTTATTTTAGTCCGACGTCTACCTTTGTATCAATGTCAAAATAATACGTTTTTATATCAATAAAACTAATTCCGAACACAACATGAAAGTCAGTTTATATAAATAAGTGTATGTTATGTTTTTTTATCTCGCCACGGATTAATGAGCATTTCTTAAAATTTATAACTTTTCAATAAGAAAATGTAATCATTTTAATTCATTTAGTAATGATATTTCTGATGTGACGGAGTTAGTATATAAATTATAATACATTAGGGTTACCAATTACTACTAAGATATGGTTTACATTACAATGAAATACCAATTAAGATAAAAATTACATAGTAACGCTATGAGAACGGAAACTTTAACATACCATTATCAAGGTTTATTTCCGTTCTGTTTCCTGCATTAAGGGGGGTCGACAGTGACGGCTGCGACTTGAACGCGCGTGTACATCTCTACTTTTGTTAGTTAGTCGCGTTTGCGTTATACCTGCGTTTTCAATTGCAGCTGCATAAATTTAGTGAAATTATAAACGTGTTGAACATAAACTCGTGAGTCACCTTGATAAAATCGAACTTGTCACAACTTTTATTTTCAAAGCCAGGTTTCAATTGCTATGATAACTACTATTGTAAGTTTAAAGATGATGCTGTGATGAGACACCAGCGCGTTTCCACGCCCTTTCATCACATAATCTAGTAATTATCTTTATATTGCTGCAAAAAATCACTATGAGCGACTTGCCTTAATCTTACTTCCATTATTTTAACTAGACTATTGTTTTAATTAAGAAAAGAAAAGAGGGTTACTCACTAGGTTGAATAAAATGACTGTTCTAAATTGGTTCTTCGTAGTTATGATTACAAAATGTGAATAAACTAGTTGTTGTCCGCGGTTCCACCCGTGTATATGTGTGAAGATTAACACAGTCATTACAAATAAAGACCGATAGCGCAGGCGCAGGCGAGGCGAGTGCAGTATGTCAGCGCGGGCGTTGCTCTCAAACTAATTTTACTTTCATTATCCATCCTCGTCCGTTTGTCTGGTAAAATCTCCGACAATCGGATATATTATACTGCCTGTGGGGCAATTGAGATTTATTTGATAAATGTATTGTATTACATTCTGTGTCTGCTAATTCCTACATTAGTTTTTATATCTATAAAATAGCATATAAAACCAGTATTTTAAGGCTTCGAAAAATAATTTATTGAGATACTCTAACGTTTATGTCTATTTCGGTAAATACTTCTTTTCCTTAGATTTATAAATAAGATCTTTCTGTCTCTTGTCCATACTAATCATCCCAAATGGTGGTGGAGTCAGCTTTCTTTGTCTGTCTGCTCCACACGCCCTATCCCTTGCGGCGTCCTCATATATAAAAAGTTCAAACTTCATATTGAATAAATTTAAAGATTAAGGAGATGTATTGTATCTTCAGCTTTTCCTTTCCTTTATGGCTTTATTGTAAGAAGCTATTAGGTGAGAAAAATATAATGCAGAGAAAAATAAACGCTATCGAATTTAATCAGAACCATTCTGTGTGATTTAAAATCATTATGTTACGGATCATGTGTGTTTGATACTATAAGTTACAGAAAGCTACCCCGAATGGAACTAAAATTTATGAGGTCAGTCTTCTTAGTTGTTTTGGAATTTAGTGTTTATGGTGATACGGGATTTGCGAGGGTCAGAGTGCCGTATAAGAACAAATAGTGCCCTTTCTCACATCAGTAAATTTCAATTTAGAGCACGGGTTAACATCCACTTTTTACTAAGAGTAAAAATAAATAACTATGAGGAACTTGGTATACACTTATAAAGATAAGGCAAAACCTGACGGTTAGAATATTAATTTTATGTTCCTTCTAAAATTTATGGAATATAATAGCACATAGCACAGAATTAGAGATTTAATGAAATAAATGTGAGCGATATCGAGTCACTAATCTATTTGTTAATAAGCACGTGAAGAGCATTCTTTGTACGCATCTTCAAGAACATTTCTAAAAATTCTGTTAAGTTATACTTACATGCTTAGGAAAATAATTCTAATTCCTAGACTCGAAAATACAATAGGTATGTATCCTATACAGAGAGTAGAGGGTATACGTTCTCAAAATTGAGAAGTGTTAATTACGTGGAAATACCTACTTTTACAATGGAAGGCTAACATAATTGACACATATTGTATTTAAAGATAAATTTTGTTGAATTCGCATTAAGTATAATTTATGTTCAAATCGTTCATTTTTTATTCTTTACAAACAATGTTGTGTACATCTATAATAGGTATATATATAAGTGTTTGTTATTACCTCCAAATTAAACCGATTTTCTATTATGTATATTATTGTTCCTTAAAATAATAAATAAATTAACTTAACAAACGTTAGTCTGGCACAGCAAACTATCAGTACTGACTTTTACTTTGGCAAGTGCCATCACTAAAACTAACTAGCGACACTCATAAAAAAAACAGAAAGGAGTAGAAAACATTTTGTAACTTAAATATTTTTCCTAGAGGTTCTGATTTTATGTCTATACTGTTTACTTTACATTTCGTTGTTCAACCAGTATAGAGGTCTAATCAAAACTTTGTGTAACTAACTAAATACTAGTTAAGCATACAAAAATCTAAAGTTTGACTGCCCACACTGTCCCTTGGTTACACCCATACAGCAGGATTTCAAGTTCGGATGTGTGTCGTCGCTGTAGGTCGCAATGTGACCGGCGTGCGTGTCGGGAAAGCAGCTTTTACTCTTTCCACAACACCTGTCTATTGTCATAAAGCGTCATGACTACTGTGTTTTTCATCACAATGACTAACTTATTTTATTATTATATGTAGTTATGTTGGTACTTTGAAAATGTGTCAATGTATGTAATATAAACAAATGTATATTAACATGTACACGTGCGTGTACCATTTGTAACAGGTTTGATAACACCATGTATCAAATATGATCTTTGAAAACATATCCCAGATTAAAAAAATATTTTAAAGGCAAGAAAAGAGTTGACGTTATTTGAACGGAATATTACATTTTCTTGATAAATCATTCAGAACATTCTCAATAAAATCATATTTTAAGCAAAAAGCTAAACCAGATGCAATTCATTCCGTTAGGGACTGGACAATACCCAGTTAAATAAAATGCATAGAGTACAATACTCACTTGACACATATACACAAGTAAAACTTTCGGGGAGCTGTTACGTAAAAATATATTCATTCATTATCAGAAAGATATGGTTACAAGTCTATCTTACTATTTTAGTTTTAGCAAAAAGCTATAAAATCCCCGAGAACAACAGATAACTCACGAAACTGTTTTCTATAACTGTTTTCTATCAATAACTATTACAAAATTTATTATTGTGAACAGAAAGAAACACACTGACATAAAGTCTTACTTGAAAATACAGTCATCGATCTTAGGTAAGTTTTGGTATGGTTAAACTTTATTTCCTCTATATTCCATTGCTCTACTACACGTTAAGGTAGCTTCTTTTATTAGCTGAAAGTACTGAAGGCACTGCAAACACAGTCCACTACTTATAAGAGCTTTTTAGTCCTTTCAGCAGTCACTTTGTATCTGAAATATATTTCATAATCATACTGTAACGAACTTCATCAATATTAGTCATAACATATATCTTAAAAATGCATACAGTAGTAGCATATTCATATTTAATGAACCTATTATGAGTACAATGCATAGTTTTCCTACAAAGCCGTACTTCACCCATTCGTAAGCCAACCCAGCCGTAACACTTACAATGTTTGTTTTGTGAACGGGTTCAGTAGCCTTCTTACTTTCCACAGTAGGGTAAACAGGTAAATAGCCAACAGAGACGGAACTGCGACGTCCGTCAGCGGAGTGGGTCGGCGCGTCCCTATTTGGCAGTTCTACCCGATGACCGTATTAGATTCTATCTAGGTTTGTTGATATCTTGTTCGTGATTTACTCGACTGATCTAAATCTTTGTATTTATTTTTGATACAATTAGTATTTGGCTAAAGTATTTGTCAATTTTAAATGGCAATATAGACATTGATTCTGAAATTTTTTGAGTACTTCATGACAAAAGTAGCCTATGTGTTAATTGCGGGTGACAGCTACCTTAATCCCAAATTTTATCAAAGTTAGTCCAGTCGTTTAAGCGTAAAAGTTTATGGCTTTTATCTTTATAATATTAGCGTGATATTTATTAACCATCTATGTTTTTACACATTCAAATTGTCTTTTACTTCCTTTTATAACAATTTAAAAATAATTTGCAACTTATCAATTAAATGTCTTGAACCGATTCTACAGAAAGTATCATTCAACTGAATGAATTCCTAAACAAACGATAATGTATGTTTTTTGTGTGTGGAATAAAATTAAATAATTTAAAATATAAAATTATTTTTAATCTACAAATTCATCTAAAAAAGAGAAAATCTCATGTGGTATTTAGAGTATTTAAAGTAGCCTAGAAAATCGTTCACGTTTAACTAAGCAGTTCAAACATATTATAGAAATTTTTGTGAAAGTAGAAAACAAACACTTGATATGATGATTTCTAGTCGAGGACTAGTGATGTCCACTATTGGCGCCATCAGAGCGAGAACTCAGACGAACAAAAGTTTAAACTAATAAACAGCAAAATTATATTTGTTTTGCCGAGTAAAGGTATACTAGTGGTCGCTCAGTGGTCGAAATTCAGTCATATTTCATTCATTTTTTTATATTCTTCCCATTTTGCACACCTTAATATCCATATAAACTTTAACTGTGCCAAATTTCATACTCCTCTGTTCACATAATTTTCGTAAAATGGAATACAAAGTTTAAGCTTCACATATGGATATTAGAGTATAGAGAAGATATCTATGAAAATGCAAAACAAAGTATCTTTAATACCACTCTTTCATAATATTTGACTTTAGTCGAAAATTAGCGATATTTTCATAAAGTAAAGCGTGTTGCGGATCGAATCATTAGCAATTGCTTATAAAATGTACAAATTACCTTTTAATCAATATTAACAATAGTTATTGTCGATATAAAAAAAGTGAAGAGACACGCCAATTATTTATAAATCAATAAGCGAAAGAAAGCCTAAAAGAGTAATTTATTACTCTAACAAGCCGTGACTAACAAAATCGTTCATATTAACTAATCGATTCAAACATAATATTACTGCAATTTTTGTGAAAATAAGAAAGATAAACATCGATACGGTGATTTCTATTCGGCGTCTAGTGATGTCCATGATTGGTGTATCGATTAAATTAATTAACTTTCTATAGGAATGTTTCAACTATATAAAAAAATGTTACGGTCGTTAATAGTTATTGAACTAGTATATTTATATTTCATTTATTTTCTTAACTATTATTTCATGATGAAAAAAAAAGGAAATTGTGGTTCTATGTTTGTTTTGATATATTCGCGTGGTTTTTTTATTCACTTCTCAGTAGGACATACTATTTAGGATTTATTCTCACTTTATGTCTACTTCTGTAATAATTGTGCCACACAACGTAACTTTCAAATATTAAAACAATAACATTTAACATAAACGGATCCATCCACGGCGGTTTATACTTTCATAGAAGCGGTCTGTTTCACCTACTATATATAGCGTTCTGTTTACAAATAAGAATATTTAAAATAGAATTAACATTTTTGAAGATTTATGAATGCAAATCGAGGAACTATAAAGACATTTTCCACTTTTCTAAGTAAATGTTACAATAAGTTTTCTCTATGTGGTTTTTATATGAATAGATTGTATCGCATTATATCAAATGTTTTCATATTAAACCTCATTTACTTTCTATTTGAATAGGACCGCTGTGTAACTTAAATAAGGCCTTAAAATAAACTATTCGTATAATGGAAATATAAATACAACTTTTCAGTCGAGTTGTTCAGAAGCTGAATAATTTATTTAAGTTTTGTAGTTTGGAATTCATGTTAACGTAACAGCTTGTTCAAATGTAGAGCCATGGTAAATAAACTTTTTTTGAGAATAAACACTAGATAGATAGATAGGAAACTCTTTATTTGTACACCGTTTTACATATTACATTATTTAAATTGTTATGAATATAATCGGGCACATTTACATATATCTCCAGATATCTATTTATACACACATACTATATATATATATATATATATATATATATATATTGTCCTCTACTCGGCAATTGTTGATCAGGCCGAGATACGCTATAATTGTTGATCCACCTTTTTGGCACTATTTCTAAGATAGTATCCAGTGTATCGTCTTATACACGCAATATAAGTATTATACGCCCTCCGACGCTGTGCTTGAGTCTACGGCAAATACTCTAGCTCGTCATCGATTTACACGGCAATTGCAGCTCTAATAACGGTCAACTTTATCATACTTGATGATGCTTTGTTGATCAATATACACAACGTTTTGATCAACATATGCCGCTTTTAACTAGCATTTTAAAACATGGGGGGCGGGGGCGGAGCAGCACTATCGTTAGAAAGGAACAGGTATATTATTGTGTGTAAGATGTCCAAAATATTTATTTATTTATTTATTTATAATAAAGCTTCTAAAAATAATGTGCGATAGCTCATTCGATTCCTAATGAGTGTTATGACTTCTAGAAATATGTTTTTAAGGATTTATTAGCGATTGTTATTAACAAAATAAGAAAAGGAAAACAAGGTATTTAGTTTTTCGTTACAAACTTCTAAAATACTAATATTTACGGAATTGTTGAAACTAAATCCTGAAAAACAAGGAAATTTCCGATGAAGTCCTAACTCTTGAAACTATTTCACCAATTTTGAAAATTATTTTTGTGTTCGAAAGGGTATGCTCATTTTTTGTAGGCACGTACTATGTTTTTAGTATATTTTCTATAGTTACACCGATATTTGCGTCTGGTAGTCATCATTTCATGATGATGAGCTGATGATGTAAGGTACAACTTCTTAACGGTTAGTAGTTGGAGGATAAATTTTTAAATATCGTATGTATGTATCTTACCTTTAGTCCTATTCTTTCAAATTATTTAGATAAGCTGATGATGGAAGGTATAACTCCCCAATGGTTAAGAGATGGAGGATAATCCTTCGATTTTATATGCATCTATAGATCTTTAGTTGTGTTGTTTCAAGTTCTTTAGGTGAACTGATGGTAGAAGGTTAAACTCTTCAACAGTTAGGGACTTGAGGATTATTTTAATATTACACGTACGTATAGACCTTAATTTGTATTCTTTTGGAGTTAGAGGCTGATTCTTTAAATTCCATACATAGAAATAGGAATTTTGGAATTTCTGCTCCTAAGAGGGTGAAATAGGGACTGAAAGTTTGTACGATGGTCCGTCATTTTTAAGTTAGAAACATGAACATTTATCTTTAAGGTACTGATTAAAAATTATTAGATACGTATTTAAGCGTGCGAATTCTGCCGCAAATGGAGTGAAGTAGGGTTTGAAAGTTTGTATGGAAGTCCGTCATTTTAAGTTAGGAACATGAAACTTAATCTTTAAGCTACTGATTAAAAATAAGTTAAAACGTATTAAGGAGTTTCCGGAGATTCTACCACTAAGGGGTGTAATAGGGGTTCACATTTCGTATATAGGTTAGTCTCGAAGTGGACTTTGATTACAAATAAATGAATACTTATATCACAGCATTTATGGTAATAAGCATTGATGGGAATTCTACTCCTAAAGGGGTAATATATAGATCGAAAGTTTGTGTGAAAGTCAATTTTTTAAGGTATACAAATGAAACTTTATTTCCTAGACAAACAAAACAGTTAAAAAAACTTTTTCAAGTAGGTAGTTTTAAGAGGGTTTACAACGCGAAAGTGCATCCACGTTTACAAAAATCTCAACCAGAATGAATATTGAAATTCTGCTCTGACTACTTCGTGTATACCAAGCCGTTTTAAAATATTAGTTCCCGTGGCATATGTTAATCAAACGTTGTGTATATTGATCAACAAAGTATCATCAAGTATGAAAACAGTGATCAACAAAGTATCATATATGAAAAAGATGACGGTTTTTAGAGCTGCAATTGCCGAGTCAATCGAGTTAGAGATTTTGCCGTAGACTTAAGCACAGCATTGCAAACCGTATAATACTATATTGCGCCTATAAGACGATACACTGGACACTTCCTTAGAAATAGTACCAAAAAGGTGGATCAACAATTATTGCATATCTCGGCCTGATCAACAATTGGCGAGTAGAGGACAAAATATATATATATATAAGTTTTCAACCCCTGTTTCATCCATTGTTTCATCCCTTAGAGGTAGAATATCCAGAAACGCTTAGATATGTTACCACTAATTTTTAATCAGTAGCCGTGAAATAAACTTTCCTCTTTCTAACTTAAAAAGGACGTACTTACAACAACATACAAACTTTCAACCCCTATTTCACGCCCTTAGGGTTAGAATATCCAGAAACACTTAAATACGTATCTAGTCATTTTAATCAGTAGCCCAAAGATTAAGTTTCATGTTCTAACTTAAAAAATGACAAACTTCCATATTATCTTTAAACCCCTATCTCACCCCCTTAGGGGTAGAATATCCAGAAACGCTTAAATACATATCTAGTAATTTTTAATCAGTAACTTAAAGATAAAGTTTCATGTTCTAATTTAAAAAATGACAAACTTCCATACAATCTTAAAACCCCTGTCTCACCCCTTTAGGGGTAAAATATCCAGAAACGCTTAAATACGCATCTAGTCATTTTTAATCAGTAGACCAAAGATAAAGTTTTATGTTCTAACTTAAAGAATGACAAACTTTCATACAATCTTTAAACCCCTATTTCACTCCCTTAGGGGTAGACTATCCAGAATGGCTTAAACAAGTATCAACTCATTTTTTTACTTATGGTAAAGTTAAATAGTACCTAACTATATCTGAATACGTACCTTTTTTTGTTTGAAGGCTCCTTAGGCAATTATACGTTACGCATTAATTCGATAATTAATTGTGAAGCAAAGTGGAAACAGTCTACCATAGAAAAGACCCAATCCTGGAGAAGGTGGCCTCTGATTGGTCCATTTGAATCGGATCAACAATAGCTGGTGTGGATTTGTATAAAAATGATGTAAATAGTTCGTAATTCTGCCAGCAGAGGGGTTGGAATTGTTGATCCAGAGCGGAGCCACATTAGTACGCCGGAATACACATTAGATCAACAAAATCCGTTGCTGATCAACAATCGCCAACAGATCAACAATTAACTGACGCCAAGTCGCGTCAGATCAACAAGGGCCGAAAAGAGATATCTATATATATATATATATATATATATATATATATATATATATAAGTGTATATATATATACTTATTGTAATTTATTGCTGTAATCTACAAAAATAAATAAAATTTGACTTCATTTTATAACTTTTGTGTCAGTCTATTTATTTGTTTGGGCTAATCTCTCGAATGGCTGGGCCAATTCTGACGGGATTGCACTGGTATATAGCCGATGATATAAGAAGTAACATAAGTTACTTTTTTAGACTAGATTGGCTTCGCAGCGTTACTTACGGTTGTTGTTGTCAAGTTACAACCATGGTAGCACCGAGGGGCTTAGATTATTTAAAAAAACTTTAAAAGTCTTAAAGAAAAGAAAAGATGTTTCTCACTATTTTGTTGTTTCTATTACCTAATGATTTAACTCAGTTATTAAATAGGTTCAAATTTTAATAGTAAATTCACAAAGCCTTAGTCATAACAAAAATATTTATAAGTGGGAATTACACATCTTACATTTAATTTTACATCTGTTTTGTCTCCATTAAAATTAAAGATTTTATCTTTTTAGGTAATTAACACTGTTTGAGATTTCAACTCTGCCAAGGATTAAATAATTTATACAGTAAGCAGTTTTACGTGCATTGAGTATTTTTATGCTTATTCGTGAACGTTATTCAACTTGACGCAATGATTCTGTGTTATTTTCAACTTTAAAGCTTTAAGTTTAAAGTTAAAAATACATTAACAGCTAAATACGGTTATAAATAAGGGGGTAAGTGTTGAAAAGTATTCAAAACGTAATAAAAACAAATCATACACTTATAAAACCTAAGTATTAATGTTGATAAGACATTTTATGTTAATACTTAAGCCACTAAATCTGTACATATTATTTATTCAGTTTAAGCCGGACGACTCATCAAACTATTAAGATAATCCTATTAATATTTCAAAAGCGAAAGTTTGTGAAGATGAAGGTTGAAGGGTTGTTTGTGATTCAGTCATGAGCATTACAGAACAGCTGAACGGATCTTTATGCAGTTTAGTACATATATAGATTGTAGTCTAGAATAGCACAAAACTCGTCTACATTTTTAAAGCCTAAATGAAGGTAATACTTTCAGATGTCTAGGTGTTTGTATGTTGTGCTGTAACGCCCAAACTACTAAAATAAATTTAGTGAATGAGGCATTAATAGATTCATAATTTATTTATTTATATCAACTTATAATGTAGTTGACAAAGGCTTTATAGTCTGATTATAGAGTTTCAAGCTTTTCCCCTCAGATCAAATAAAAAAGGTAGATAACGCACGGCCAAGTAAACACTTGGCCGTGCGTTATCTACCTTTTTTATTTATTATTACGAAAAGTAGCATAGTTCCAAGTAAGCACATGCGTTGGAAGTAGTTGAGTTTTTTTGCTTCAACTAGAACGAGGCCGTGCGTTATCTACCTTTTTTATTTGATCTGAGCTTTTCCCTATGAAACTGACACTAAACTGACTGACAAAACTAGCATGAAACTGCAATCGACAATCTTTCCTTAGAGCTAAAATGGTGTAGACTGAATCATTTCTTCATAGAAGTACCTACTGAAATATACAACTTACTAATATACTACTTTTATACTTGGCAATAAAATTCTAGTACTTTGCAAACAATTTGTAAAGTATTTGGTTTACGAAAGTTTCATCAATGCAGGTTTTACTCTGGACGCATTGGTATGTACATACGGACTTGATCTACAAAACCACAGTGCTCTAGATTGATTCTAAATACGTGAGCCTTCAATGAGAGATTGCCTACATTAGATAATATTATTCTTCTAACGTTTTAAATGAAACTTCGCCAAATTTAAACTTAAATTTTATCTATTGGATTATAAGTATGTATTGGAACTGAATTATTATAATTATGTTAAGTTCAAAATTCTATAACAGTAATAACTTTATACACGGCCTTTTTTTGTACGGAAATCCTCTCGGGTACCACCGAGTGGTGGTTATGTTGGACTCAAACCGACTAGAAGCCGCACGCCGTCTCAGAAGCGGGGGAACCAGGTGCGGATGCATCAAAAGGAAATCTCTGGAACCCTGACGTATGTCGGGACACCCATTTTTTGTAGGTGACCCCCTCCTGTGTAGGAACCCTAAATCAGAATTGTTATGGTCACTTACAAGTCAATATCACTAAGAAATACAATAATAGGCACTAAATTTAATTTAAAGGGTTCCAAAATCAAACTTTTCATTCAAATTTGTATTAATACTTGATGTTAATCTTGTGAACCCATATCTAGCATATCTAACATACCCATGTCTAGTCGTTTCAGCGCAAAGGATTAACTAATAAACACACTCACATACAACCGCAAGTAACAACTTTCTCGTTTCTAATAATATTAATCCCTATTTACTATTTATATTTCCTTCTTTGCCTTCACGAGTAAACACGTGGTTTCTCTATTTGCGTTCGCGTTTTTCAGACACAGTTATAATTAGTATTACTTATTTATACGAGAATAGTACATAAATGAAAAGTTTTCAAGTTTCAACTTAGATCTCAAACAAGCATATATTCTGACTTATAATAATACTAGTTCTTGCCCGCGGCTCCACCCGCGTGTATATCGGTTATCGCGGCAAATAGTAGCCTGTGTTATTTTTTTTATTAATAATAATAATTAATAAGCTATATTATTGTAAATTTTTAACCAAATTCATTCGGTAGTTTTTGCGTGAAGAAGTAACAAACATACACACTCACACTCTTTTGTCTTTATATTTTAATGTGATTGTCTTTATTTCTCTAATTACAAAGGTAGCCACAATATATGAATGATAAGCCATCGCTTGAGTAAAAAAGCTTTTGCAATATAAGATAAGTCTAGTCTAAACTATATCAACTGTTTTTCAACATCATTTAGTATCATCATCTATTATACAGGTTTTTTCTTCCACAGACACCAGTCTCTGTCAGATATACAAATTGTGCCTTCTTTTGTGATGAAAGAAATAAATAGAATATTATACTATAATCACCAATTTGCGCTATGTTAATTTAACTGCAGATGAAAATAATTAACACATAATCTTAACATGAAATGTTGTCTACATACTATTTATGTCGTAAATACAACTAAGGCGTCAACCACTCCGCCCTATCAATAGCAATAAAAATACGTGAACAATCCTTGATTAGTATTCATAACTTAAATTGTACATGTATTTATTTGGTAAGCAAAGCCTGCCCATTCTACACTCAATTGGTTAGACACATATGGAATAGCGAACGTGGCTATGCAACAATTAATAACGTATTTTCATTGGTAAGATCTTATTTGGTGTAACATTATGTTGTTAGTTGATTTGTACAACACTGACAAATCAGCTGGTGAATTATATCAATTCAATTTGTGACTGAACTCTGTAGTGTTACTCGCAATACGACAATAGCCGCGGGTAACGCCGCGGGGCGAAGCTGGTCTAAAAACAGTAGCCTAAGTAAGATAAATTCAAGCTATCTCAAACACTGTCTTTTTACATTGGCCATGGACCATCGGGCATTATTAATAATGACCGGTCATAGTGATAAATTATTCACTTTGCCTGACGCTCTTGGGTATTATTAATAATGGCCGGTCTTTATAATTAATGCCCAGTTCATCACGTTTCCCGTATGATATACATACATATGCATTTAGTAAAAAGCGGTTATTTTAATATTACGAAGAGACACTCTAATTTGATTTCCTTGTATAGATATTGTTATTACATTATTATTTTAAAGACTTCTGTTCTCTAATGCCTTCGAATAATAAATGGACTATAAAGTAATAGGTTCAACTCATCAGTTGCTACAAGGGTCTACTTGGGCGAATTATAGTTAGTATCATTAAGTAATAAATTATTCTTACCATCTGTAATATAATCAGGACACCTATTGTTAATCCCCGTCGCAGCCGCATCTTGATCTGAAAAGAAAACATAAAATGCTAAAAAATGTATTACAAGATAAAATTTTCAACTTCATTCGACACTTTTTTTATCTGGATGTTTAAGAGCTTTCAAATGTAGACGTAAAGTAGAATTTTGTTTTCAAATCGCATTTTGAGGGTATATTTTACAAATGGAAAACTACACATATTTTTGAAAGAAGTTACTAATAGTATAAAATGCAACAAATATACTCTAATAGAGGTAAAAAACGCAGCTTCAAATCACAAAATATCAATTAAATTTATATGTAAGTATGTGTATGAGGTGTATGTCCTGCAGTGGACTGCGATGGGCTGATGATGTTTACACAAAAAGTTTTTGTTTGAACACGCTAATCTCAGGAACTCCTGGTACGATTTGAAAAGTTCTTTCGGTGTTAGATAGTCTATTTATCGAGTAAGGCTTTAAGGTATATATCATCACGCTACTACTAATAGGAGCGGAGCAACAATGAAGAATGTTTCAAAAACGGGGGAAATTTTCACGCTACAGGCAATATAAGGCGCAAACGAGGTTGCGTGGGTCAGCTAGTAGAGTATAAGTGTACCCATCCATATTCTAGTACCTAATCTAGTAGAATCTTATAACTTTGGTCAGAAACTCTTCTAGTTTAAGGTGTTAGTAGATTCAAAATATAGCAAATCATTTTTAAGAAGTCGTAGTATAAATCTAATAAGTGCACATTCTTCAAGATCTAGAGCATATTGTTATTTTGAAGTTTTTATTTGTATCTATTAGCATGTCTGGAGCTCAGTTCGTGGTCATGATATCATGCGATGTTGACCTACTTAGTTTCTAATAATTGTGGTTTCAGAGTGCTCAAAAAAAACTCAACAAAAGCTTGATTAACACCGCAGGATTTCATGTAGTACCTCACTCAATCTCAAACTTCAGAGCGAATTTATACAAAGCCTTCTTAGCTTTGCATAAATTTGAATTTGGGTTAAGTTTTTTTTTGTCTGAAATATTTTAAAAGGATTCTGAAATATCTCAAAACATAAATGGTATGATTAAATTAAACAATTTAAAAAAGTTCAACTGAACAACTTAGAATCTACTTATTTTCAATCGCGCTATAAAATTTCTCAACCTGATTAATATTTATAAAATACTTGCTATGCCCTCTACTTCGTACACGTAACATTTGGATTTTCAAGTATTTTTTTTTATTTTTCACTATTTAGACCTTCTCTGGGCTACGGCAAACCTTTCAAAACCAATATTTGCTGAATCGGTCCAGCCGTTCTTGAGTTTTGACGAGACAAACGTACAGCAATTGATTTTTATATAGATAGAACATAAATTTCCATCGCCAACCTCTTTTATATACAATACGATTTTGGACACAATCCCTTATCGTATATTACGGTATTGAAAAACATGGTCACAAACATATGAAAATTCGGTATATTACAAGTAAAATTTTAACAAAAATAAAACCGACTTCAAGGTTTGACCCGATTTCTCTTGGATGCCATCATCAGATCTTAGTGTCCTTATCATGGTACCACCGTTGGGATATCTCCTTTCCATTAAAAAAAGAGTCATCACAATCGATTCATAAACGACGAAGTTATCCGCGAACACACATAAAAAAATATACATATATACGGTCGAATTGACTGCCTCGGTGGCGCAGTGGTAGCTTACGCGACTGCTGTTCTTGAGGTCTCGGGTTCGATTCCCGGGTCGGACCAAATGTTTGTATGATCTGCAAATATTTGTTTCGGAGTTTGGGTGTTTTCTATGTATAATATGTATGTATTTACAAAAAAAATATATATAAGTATTTATATCAGTTGTCTAGTACCCATAATACAAGCTCTGCTTAGTTTGGGACTAGATGGCGTTGTGTGTTAGACGTCCGAAATATTTATTTATTTAATTGAGAAACCTCCTCCTTTTTTTGAAGTCGTTTAAAAATAAGGCAAGTAAATGAAAAACGTGCGCGTCATTTCAGACTTATTGGTTTCATTTTATAGAAGTCAGTGTCATATTTTGCTTCGTGGTCATATGTCTAATACCTACATATTAACCCCGGGTTAAGCCTAAGTTGATCATTTATTAAGCTTAGTATAATTAAACCTATCCGCAGTAATGGTGCACATATTTCACAAGAATAACAGAGTATGTGTGTGAAACAATAATATCATTATCTCATACAGTGAATTGTGTTCACAGGAGTCGTCACCAGCCTCTAATAATGCCAACTATCTTTGTCTGATGGTACAGTTTCCAACAATATGTGGGACGGAATCCGGTGCCGTATTGTTGTTCGTACCCACGATTGTAGAGCTTTGAGGAATTTATCTTATTTGTTTGAGAATACTGGCAAACGTTGACCGGAATTATTGTCTCAAATTATTTTAAATGATAATATTTATTCATATTTACTTAATATTTAGCACAACATTTTATTCAAATTTTTTCATTGTGTTTAAATAAGATCAGTATTAAAGTTAAATACATAAGAAATCTATGTTTAAGGCGTTATTCATCCAAGAAATGCATTACAATTATAAATAATTGTATTATTTTAAAGATTGTTCTCATAAACATCTTTGATTATGATAACAAATCTACCAGACTCAGTTTCAATTGTATGAAAAAAAAACATATTTTTTTTAAGAAATTAATTATTCTAAAATATCAATTACTATTATAGGTATTACTATGAATATGAATGTAAGTTTGTTTGTTACGCTTTCATGCGAAAACTACTTAACCGAAACCGAAATGAAACTTTGTATACATATTCTTGGAAGTATTAGAAGTAACATAGGACACTTTTTATTAAATGCGAGCGAAGCCGCGGGTAGCCAGTACGACATATTCTACTCAATGATAATAATAACAAGTAAAATTTTAACAAAATAAAGCCGACTTCAGCGTTCGATTCGATTTCTCTTGGATGCCATCATCAGATCTTAGTATCTTTATCATGATAACCTTTCTCCGTTAAGATATCTTCTTTCCATTAAAAAGAGAATCATCAAAATCGGTTCATAAGCGACAAAGTTTTCCGCGAACACACATAAAATATATAGATAAATATACGGTCGAATTGAGAACCTCCTCCTTTTTGTGAAGTCGGTTAAAAAGAAAACGATTTTATGTCGTAACAAAATGCTAAAGGACTTAATTTCTAATAGATTATCGTACGTTTTTTCCTTTGTTGAAACTATCGAATTTAGAACAATAAACTGGTGGTGGTGGTGTTAAACTAACTAGGATTAATACCACTGAATTTTGATATTAAATTATAAATTATGTAAGGTGAGTGCCCTTAAAAAAATCAAATAATTATGTTGTTTTTGTTTTTCAACATCAAAGATTTGTAAACACTCCTAGGTTTTCGGGGCAAATGAAGAGAAATTGAAAAAGTTCTGTAAGTAATTTGGCAATTTCAAAACATGTTGCGGACTCCGGTTTCAAGGAAAATGGGAAAGTATTTAAAGCTTAAAATGGGGAAATTTCAGTAATGAACTCTGGGGTAGAAGAAAAATATTTAAATGTATACTTTTGGCTGAAACAGTAACGACTACAAAAGATTTCGATCTTAATATCGTTTAGGCACTTGCAATCTTATACCAAAATCGTAAGTCTTTAAATATTTACAACAGTAACTTTTGAAATAGTAGTTAAATACATTAGGCAGAATAGTACAGCGCACTTATTGTCTATTGCTATATAATTAATTCTAAATGACAAACTTATTTTACACTAGTTGTTGCCCGCGGCTCCGCCCGAGTGTATGTCGGTTATCACGACAAATAGTAGCCATTGTATTATTCTGATGTATAAGCTATATTACTGTAAAGTTTCATTCAAATCCGTTTAGTAGTTTTAGCGCAAAAGAGTAACAAAAATCCATCCAAACATCCATCCATCCTTACAAACTTTCGCATTTATAATATTAGTAGGATAGACTGCTATAGGTATTCGAAGAATTAGAAAATTCTCATAAAATCTGTTAGATAAATATATACTTCGCATATATCTGCAATTAGCAATATTTATTAGTTTTCTCGAAGCGGCAACCCTTTTCATACCACAGACATAATAAGCTTTCATTACTATAAAAACAAAATTATATTTTAACAATATGTGGCCAGATGAGAAAGTTAGTAACACGCTTCGTCATGGTGGTTTAATCAGAATTGGGGTGTGCAGTAAACACACGTTATAAAATTTCACACTTTTCTTATGCGTTTACATTTATGCTGACACGCCTTAGAGAAAATTTTAATAGCTCATGAGAGATAAATCTTATAGCGCTAATTTCCACATGTGTAAAATTTCTATATACAACTATTAGTCGTAATCTTCACCTTTGAAATCAGTTGTACAAGCGAAGTTATAAGTATTACATAACAACACATATATTGTTTAAATGAGCAATGTAAAATGAAGTTTTTCACCAATTGAATTATAATTAAATAAATAATAAATTATAAATAAATTAAAAATAATAAATAATGATAAATTAAACTATAAATAATATTAAATTATAATAAATTACAATTAAAGTATTATTTATTAAGGTTTTCACATTTTATTATATAATACAAAATAATAAATAAAAAAAATCTAAAAAACGTCATTAACATTTTAATTCCCGAAAACCATTACCGCTATGTATTGGGCACATTTTTAATCCAATTTTAATTTGTTTTATTTTTGTGTACTAGTTCTTCTAATAAATAAACAAAAAAAAAATTAGTTTGATTATTAATTTAGAGAATAACCATTCAAATTTTACACTCGTATTTTTTCAAGATAGCTATCTAAACTTGGATAAGCCTACAACATAGATTTATTGTAATCATGAATGAACCCTTAAGGTAGCGGTGACTATAGGCAAAGTATAAGCAACAGTTCGCGAACCTAGACAGGACACAGAGTACAGTACATACAGAAAATACCGAAACATTTGCGCAAACCGTTACCTTAAGGTAGCGGTTCGCGCCATGACAGGGACAAGCGACCGAGACAGGAAACCGAGACCGAAAACCATAGGCAACGTATCAGCAACAGTTCGCGAGCGAGACCGAGACAGGAGCCAGAGACGCGAGACAGAGGACAGCGAGACGGTTGCTGCCCCGGACTAGTAGTGTCTCGTGTTGCGCTCAAAAAGCACATTAAATACTTTCCATATTGTCATCAAACATTTATGGTGCATCTTCACTAATAGCGAAAATGATCCTTCTTGGCTTCTAGTTAAATATAATAATAATATTATGGACATTTAGCACACAACGCCATCTAGTCCCAAACAAAGCAGAGCTTGTATTATAGGTGCTAGACAACTGAAATAAATACATATTTATATTCTTTTTAATTTAAAAAAATGCTTAAACTTCTGAACAAATATTTGCAGATCTTACAAACATTCGATCCGATCCGGGAAGGGCTATCCGGTCTCGGTCTCGACCTACAGTATATACAGAAGAGACCGCGACAGTCACTTGACCATAGGCAATGTATAAGCGAAGTTCGCGAGCGAGACCGAGACAGGAGATGGAGACGCGAGCCAGGAGACAGCGAGACGGACAAGTTATGTCAAAAATTGACGGTCGCGGTCTCCTATCTCGGTCGCTTGTGACTGTCACGGAGCGAAATGCTACCTTTACACAGACTGGGTCGACTTTAAATTAGGCTATGTTTGTATTAGAGCGTATTTAATAATTTACAAAGGTAACAAATTAGACAAACTTAGGGCACTATACAACGCGATGGACCGACCATTTGAAGAAGTGTCTGGCAGAGGATGGATGACCAAGACTCAAATCGGTACTTACCATTATATATGTGGGGAGGTACACATTGAGGGAGACCATCCTTTAGCAGTGGACGTCGATAGGTTGATCAATTGAAATATGATGCATAAGTAATATTCGACTACTAAAAATCGAGTAATTTTACAGTTAAACATTTGATCTCATTTTCGTGTTCCTCACACACTTCCTCCGTCGTCTATACTGTAAGTAGTTCATTTCCTATTAAAACCCGTTTTATAGAATATTTGTTAAACTGCCATGTTAAAGACAAAATTTATATATTGATATAATAATAGCGGTAGACATAAATCTACCAAATTACTCAGCCATTCACGTAGGCAAGTTAGACATTTATACTCGTATGTAATAAATCAGGGTTTTATTATATGTGTTTTGAATAAGCACACATTCTGCTTAATGGTATCTGTCGAGGTTCTTGTAACCAGCTTTATTAGTGACAGGTCAACAATTCTATGTTGAGGATTTCTAGTGATAAAGTTTTGCCATTAACTTAGAGCATATAACGGGTGGGTTCCACTGGTAGTTCTCTCACTCTAAAATACATGCTATCTATACCATTGCTGATCGTATGCCAGATTTAAATAAATGAGAAAAAATAACTTAGAGCAGAAGATCTTGGAAGTTGTTTTATAAACAACTGCCACATCCAGAATATTCCTGTGTAGTAAGGAAATTTTACATTATCTTCATCATCATCTTCCTAGCCTTTATTATTCCCAAGAGTATTTGGGATCGGCTACTAGTTCAACCAGTTTTACCAGAATATCAGTTTTTCCATGGAGCGACTGACATCGGACCTCCGCAACCACGAGGGTGAACTGAATTTGAAGGTTGAACTAGTTGTCAGTATATTTGAGGGCACTGACTTCCCAATAACGATTGCCATAGATATTCATGACAACTTGGACGGCTTAACGTGGTCTCCGAGGCGTGGGCGGGAAACACCACCATCTTCTATACTGCAAACTGCTGTTAAGTATTTCTTGTGAGGTAAACCCAACAACAATCCGACCCGGGAATTGAACCCAAGACCTCTTGATCTACAGTCACTACACTAACCACTAGACCAATGAGGTAGTCCAGTCAACGCAGGGAACTTTTACAAACATACATAAAGAGGACATAAAGAACACCCAGAGTTAAAACCACAATTTGTTGTTCATACAAAGTGTTGTTTTATGTTGAGTTTGAACTCACGATACCCAGCTTAATAAAAAGTGTTGAACGCTTAAATCATTACGCCATTCATGCTCTCAGATTTTAGAGATGTATATTTTCAAAACTTACAAAACGCTCTTTTTAAATAAACCGAGCTCTCATTTTCATCAAAGTCGACTTAAAGTTGATAAAGTATAAGACAAAGAGCTTTGCAACTAATACCTAAACTATTTAATACCTGTCTTAGAATCATCAGCGCCCTCGGCTTGGTATAAATTAGAGCTTGTGCGAGGCTATACTCATCAATTTAACAATGGAGCTAGAAAGAATTTACAGCAACGCTTTATAAATATAACTGATCATTAAAAGGCGTCAGACATGTCTCTATGAACAGTCTGGCTAATGTATTGTGGCATTAAAAAATTACGTCGAACATTAGCAACATCATAATTCTTTGTAACATTCAACTTACATGATATCTTATTCTACCTTCATAAATCAAAGATGGGAGAATTCTTATCAGCACTTCAATCTGCATACTATCAGTTGCTGAATATGGACATTTTAATAACGTGCTATCTCCTATTAGAAACTGAGGTTCAAGGGTCAATGGGTCGACCCACGGATCGCATCTTGAAAGGAATTTATTCTCTTATTTCCCTTTTGCCGCTCTGAAAAGGGAAAGTTTGTGTCTTGTATTAAGTCAGTAGTACTACGGCACGTTGGAATGCAATTTCGTTGCGATGACTTCGTATACGCTATCGTATATAAGCGCGTGAAGGAAGTGTGGTATTTTTAATTGCTTCCTTAAGGGTTCCTTTTTTCCTAGAGCAATCTAGTAGTTTTTTTACGAATGTATGTGTGTCACTTTTTTCTAAATGTATCTGACTGTAATGATTTTTCTTTGATTTTTTTAAAATTCAACTAATATTATAAACGCTAAAGTTTGTAAGTATGGATGGATGTTTGTTACTCTTTCACGCAACAGTTACCGAACGGATTCAGATGAAACTTTACAGTAATGTAGCTGATATATCAGAATAACACATAGGCTACTATTTGCCGCGATAATCGACATATACGCAGCTAGAGCCGCGGGCAACAACTAGTACTAATATTATTTAACTAGCTAGCTTTTTGCCACGGCTCCGCCCGCGTATATATCGGTTGCGATCGCGTTGAAAACTATGTCCTTCCTCAAGAATCAAAGTATTTCCATGGCAAATTTTATTGAAATTGACGCAGCCGTTTAGCAGTGAAAGCAAAACAAACAGACACGGAGATAAAGTTACTTCAGACAAAGTCACTTTCAAATTTATAACATTAGTATAGATCCATATTTTTTTAAATAAAGGAAGTAAAGAGTTGTATTTTTTTTAATTAATGTAGACATAAAATACAAAGCACGACCAATAAATAATTGGCTAAACCGGCGATTCAGCTGAACCTCGCACAACTCATTTAGCACTTTAATAAAAACAAAACACCGAGCGGTCGAAGCTTAATTGACGGGAGTCGCGAAAGTAAAGACGTGGGCACACCGCACCAGTTTAATCACCAAATTTTGGGCGTTCCCGCTGAACAAGTTGCTTTTCGGGGCAAGAGGGCCGTGGGAGCACCGGGAGAAAGTACCAAAACACATATGCCGGAACTCTTTGTATATACTACTTTAGAGTTTTTGCGGTGCATTTTCGCTTGTAAAATATGCGGTCACAGTGCGTCCATTGTATAATTACTGGGTGCGGTAGGCCCGCGGCGAAGTTTTATTGCACTTTTCATGATCAATGCGAACAGTGTTGTTGCGGCCGGCGTTTATTTGCAAATTAACAATTAATACAACGATTCTTTATTTTTATGGTTACACGGTTGTTATGTATCATTTTTGATTTACCATCATATCTCTATTGTAGTTCGTAGACATTGGTTTGCGTAAAAGTGATGATAACTAACAAATTCATTATGAGCTTGGTAACTATAACACTACATGAAGCGCAGTTGTTAATAAAACTATTACTAGTACAATATACCTACAGTTACAAGAACATGAATTTCGTGATTTGCTTTTTAGTATGTGAACATACATTTAACGACATTTGCGTTTTCTATACCTTGCAATAAACCTAGAAGGGTCGAAATGTTCAGCATATATTCTGAAATATTGCTTGCACCTGAAGATATACTGTTTTCTGTATATAACATGTTAAAATAGACTTTTATTACTATGTTCATTTTAAGTTGCATATTTATTCGTTGTGCTGTAACTTCCCTTTAACACAACAAACTGGTTATACTAAATATAAAACTAAAAATATAGAGCTATAAAAATATGAAAAATATTAAATATTCAAAATAAACACAGAGTATAACTTGAGAAAAGACTCGTAACATTTTTTTATGGTATGAACATATTACCACCTTGTAACAAAAATTCGATTTAAAAGTGAAAACAAAATTCCATTTCAACGACCTACCTTCGTAATAAAACCATTTCTAACCGAATCGATTTCATAACCGGTTCAAATTACTAAACTATTTCAATCGATTCATACGCGTTAATTGGAAAACTTACTCATTAACTGTTGTAACAATCATAAAATAAGCAACTTAATTATACAGCGTCTATTTTAAAGCGATCATCTACTTATTAAAGCCATGATATATTATAGTGTATTTATTTCTACAACCAATCCCAAAGGTGGAGGAGGGGGTTTGGGTATCCTCACTCACACAATGAAACACGTCGTGGTATCACTCCGGTCGAGCCGGCCTATTCATGCCGAAGCGTGGCTCTCCCACGGTAAAGTATTGTAGTTCCTATTTTATATCCTACTATTGAACTTTACAGAAAGGTATAAAATACTATTCCAACTTCTATATTATAGATATAAAATATTACTCCAACTTCTAGACAAGACAAATCAACACCTCTCACAGTCTTTACTCTCTCAAATATCTTACTCGCACCCATCACTTACTTTCACTGCGGACTTGACACGATTAGAGCCCTTCGTTAAATTTATTGTACGACAGAATTTGTGTGTTGGCCATGTCGATATTTCATAATGGCTTTATATATTTGGTAGTTTATTGGAGTGTGGGAGGACAATCGATTGTACGCTACCATAGAATGAGGAAAATGTGTGAATAGAAAATTATAATTTGTTATTAGTATTTTGGTTAATAAATAGAAGTATACAATAGAGGATACATGTAATGTGTAAATACGTACAATAAAATCCTATTCGGTTAAAAATTTGAGGCTTTAAGTTTCAATGAACAAATCAACTGTCAAAGTGCATTTACGGAACTAGTGCGCAAATATGAACATCACGGCGGAGCTGCATTTATGACTCTTGACATACCTGCATCTGCATACTTTTCTACGTAGCTAGGTACGATATTAAAATAGTAAAATAATAGTAGATGAAATGAACATTTTGAACTTCTTACATGCAGGCGTACTTTTCATTTGTAGAAGAATATTTTTCCAATATGATGAAATTCTTAAAAAAGTAGAATTTAATAATGTTAAGAAAACAAAACCAATGCAGGGTGGGCATTGTTATTGCGTGACAGACTAGCACGTTTATCGTGTTGTTACTTTCTACACTGATCAGGCTTATAGAATCTATACTATTCTATGCAAATAAATAAAATTGGAGTATTTGTTTGTAATATTAAAATAACCACTTTTTACTAAATGCATTTGTATGGTATGGTATGGTATATAATATATACACGGTACATTTACCAAAATAACATTTTATTATTATATTATTTGTCTGTTTGGTTGTTCCGGCTAATCTATGGAACGGCTGGACCGATTAATGCGGGACTTTCACTGATAGATAGTTGATGAAATAAGGAGTAACTTAGGCTACTTTTTTTAGATTAGCTTCGACCCGCGATACGACAATAACCGCGGGTAACACCTCAGGATTCAGCCAGTGGTAAATAAAATATCACCTCAGGATGGTCTTTTATAAATATGTAAGTTAGAAAAGATAGTAACTTGAGTCAGTTCTATACACATTAGCTTTAGATAATTTATTTATATGGAATAAGTATAATAAAATAATGTAAAGGACTTAGAGAGGGTATACAAGGGACAAAGAGAAAAATATTTTTGTGCTCTTGAACTTGAGAGGCTAACTCTTCTACTTGATGTTCCCTGATACTTCTTAGTAGACATTATATTAGTATTTAGTATGAATTTGTATAAAAAGTATTCGTACACTGATTCTCAATTTGATTGTTTCGAAAAATCATAATCAAAAGAAAACATAAGCTCGAACTGCGAGAACAAAAGAAGCAAAAATAGAGTCAATAGGTAACCTTAATCATTATCATCACTTTTCATCTAGTGATTTCGAAGACCCCCAAGTGATTTAAAAACTTTATCCTCTATAGATATACCTAAGTACCGTATACTGTACTTATGAGACTAGCTGAGCCTGAGTTACACGCGTTTGTTGTTGTACAGAAACCACGGGCAAATCTGCGATGCGAAACCAGTCTAAAAAGTAGCTTAAGTTACTCCTTATACCATCAGCTGTCGTTCCAGAGATTAGCGGGAACAAACAGACAGACAGATAGACGGACAGACAGAAAAATTTAAAAAAAAAAATTTGGTACTTGTATACACACATATGCATTTAGTAAAAAACGGTAATTTTAATATTACAAACAAACACTCTAATTTTATTTATTGGTATGAATTGATACTATTAGTCTAATATTTACCGTTTTCCGTGGGAGAGCCACGCTTCGGCATGAATAAGCCGGCTCGACCGGAGTGACACCACGGCCTCACAGAAACCGGTGTGAAATAGTGCCTCCGGTATCCTCACTTACTTGGTGAAACCAAGTGAGTGAGGATACCGGAGGCCCATAACCCAAAGCAAAACCCAAACCCCTTTCCCTATCTCCCCTCCCCATCCTCCAAAGGCCGGCAGCGCACTTGTGACGCCTCTGGTGTTTGCAGGTGTCCATGGGCGGTAATCGATTACCATCAGGCGATGCGTCTGCCCGGTTGCCCGCCTATTCCATAAATAAAATAAAATATATATATATATATATATATATATATATATATATATATATAAGTAGCGTACTACATTTCTCCACCGTGTAGATAATCATTATAGTATGGACAAACACCAAACCATTCAACCTACTTTCAGAGATTAACTTCTCTTATAATATCACCAGGCAAAGGAAATTATTGTTAGATCTGCGAGCATTGACCTGCGCTCGTGTTGACGAAACTGAAAGTAAATTTGCGACAATGTGTACTGGAGTATAAAACCTGTAATATTATTATAGTATAGAAGTTTCTGCACAGACTAAAAAAATAACAACCAGTCGATGTAAGTAACTGTTTAACGTAAAAAAAACATCGGATCTAGTGACTGATTAAATTACATTTAAACTTATTTAATGAATATTCATTTATGTATTGACGCGGAAGACATTATTTGTCATTAAACTACTGACTGCACGGATGCTGTAATGGTTTAAGCGGTTAAATCGGCGCTTTTTATTGTGCCGAGTGTTATGGGTTCATACTTCACATGGGACAACACTTTGTGTGATAGATATACTCGTAAAATTATAGTCTGTGTGTTCTATGTGTCCGTTTCGTGTGTGTTTTTTTATTTTTTTTTTATTTATGAAAATGACTATCCTGCGTGTTGGAAATCCAAGAGTGATGGCCATTATACTCATTGCGAATGCAGACAATGAAACAGTGCAGCATGGTGACCCACACTATGACAGCCTAAGGATGCTTCTGCATCAATGGGTCTCCGGTCTCGCGCTCATCAACTAAACACGACAGCACGAATGCTGTCATTTTACGTTGATCTTCTGTGCGAGGGTAGTACCACCCCGGTCGAGCTGACCCGTTCGTGCTGAAAACAGCGTGGCTCTACTACCTAGTGTTTAGACCCCCAATAAAGGAATACAAATAATAAAGCACACATATACACTTAAAAAAACTCGTAAATAAAACCTTTTCTTTCTAATTATAAAAGCACATCAAGTAATACTTTAAACACACAGAAACTCAGACAAGTGTTTTGTTTACACTTTCTCCGAAGCTAACACTCCTAGGGTCCGAAGACCTATCTATGTTAACCTGTCACGTACAACAAAGATGTGGTGTTTAAACTTCTTAAAAAGAGATAGCCAAATATGGTCACTGCTAGCGTGAGAAGGTCAGCTATGTGTTACGTTTTCAGTATGACAATTGCGTTGTCGAACCCGGTCAATGACTCGCCGTATCTCGTACTTTTGCTTTCGCTGAGGCTTTTACTGCGAGCGTCATATCACGTCCTTTATTAATTAGTACGTATGCTTACTGATGTCAAAAGCTCGATGCAAATAAATAATAAGTATTTCGGACATCTATCACACAACGCCATCTAGTCCCAAGCTAAGCAGAGCTTGGGTTATGGATACGAGACAACTGATACAAATATACTTTTTTTTATTAATACATACATATTATACATAGAAAACACCCAAACTCCGAAACAAATATTTGTAGATCATACAAACATTTGGTCCGACCCGGGAATCGAATCCGAGACTTCGACCGAGACCCGAGAAAATAATTTTATTTTTGTGTACTTACCGTGTGTACATACATGTGCATTTAATAAAAAGCGGTTATTTTAATATTACAAATAGACACTCCAATTTTATTTATTTGTATGTATAGATAGAGTAAAGATGTACAGATGTAAGTACCGTATATACATTCATATGCATTTAGTCAAAGGCTGTTAATTTGACATTAGAAACAGATACTTTAATTTGATTTATTTGTAGTAAGTATGTATTTGTGTCAGATTTTAAGGTGAAAAATAAAATTATTATAAAATGTAGATTAAAAATAGACAGCTCATAGTAAGTGAAAGTAGCGTAAAATCTGCGTTAAATTATTCAAAAACCAAATACAATGGGAGAATTTCTAATTTTTTTACATACAAGCCTGCACCCGCTACACATTCAGTTCTTATCAACACGAGAAACAATTATAATAATTAAAAACAATCCCTATTGATGTGATGTTCACATGGCTTCCTAGGAAATGTTGACAGTTAGAGTTAATTGCCGTTCACAATGAGGCACCCACACGGCTGGGAACCTGTGCGGCTGGATCGTAAACCCACATCGGAGACCCGCTGGCATACATCCGAGGTCGCAGACTGTTAGGCCTTAGAATACGCAGTAAAAACATCATTACTTCAATTAATTTGGATTACGAATAGATGCTAATACAACTAGAACTTGAATAAGAATACAATTTGAATTTATTGCGATTCTGAAAACAGAATTAAATGAATCCTATAATGTAAATGATATCTATAAAATAATTGTTTTGTAATGACGAAGATAGTCTCCCCGTCAAGAAGAGATATATCTCTTCTTGCCGGAGATAATATTATAATATTGAACTTGCTTGAAGTACTTATTGTTTTTTAAGGTTTTGGTTTTATTTCAAACTAGCTGGCCAACTCAAGTTCGTTTGCGTCTTTCCATAAGAAATATTTTTTTCCCATTTTCCCAACACTTTCGATCGATACCCGGCTTCTATTGGTCGCAGAGTGATGTTACAAAACCTTCCTCGCTAAATGGGCTATCCAATAAAAAAAGAATTAGCAAAATCAGTTCAGCCGTTCACGCGTGATGTCGTGACCAAGGCAAATAGGGATTCATTTTATATATATGTGTTTTAATTTTAGAATTCAAATTCGATTATTTAGTTTTTAGGCTTTGTTATTTTAGTATTAAAGTTAAGGTTTGTCTTATAACAGTATTTTATTATAGCCCAGTACCAATATACAAGGTGAAGTGTATCATATTATCTTATATGTACATGCAAATTTATTTATGAGATGCTTCACATTCATCTAATGTCATTAAACTTTACATAATATATTCATTTATGATAATTAACTATGTTAAATATTAGGTCTAATTTGCGTTCAAAATACACATATCAGCAATGTTTCTATTGAATCTTTCTTGACATCTTAGTGTCATATATTTTATGTCACAAGATCGAATTTCAGAACATCGCATTTAACATTTTATATTTCACTAGCAGACCCACGCAACCTCGTTTGGGTCTCCTATTGCCCGTCGCGTGATAATTTTCCCCCGTTTTTGAAACATTTTTCATTGGTGCTCCTCTCCTATTGGTTATAGCGTGATGATATATAGCCTATAGCCTTCCTCGATAAATGGGCTATCTAACACTGAAATAATTTTTCAAATCAGTAGTTCCTGAGATTAGCGTGTTCAAACAAACAAACAAGCAAACTCTTCAGCTTTATATATTAGTATAGATTCTTTTTTAAACACATTCATAGATTTTATTTTAGATACTAAAGGAAATAAATATGTATATCTATTTATAATATATAAAATATAAAAATAAATATGTTTTTCTAAACGTCTTGCCGGTAATTATAATTGAGAAACACAAAAGATGACTGAAGTTATCTATAAACTTATTCTAGACTGCCTCAGTGGCACAGTGGTGAAGTATGCGACTGCTGCGCTTGAAGTCTCGGGTTCGATTCCCGGGTCGGACCAAATGTTTGTATGATCTACAAATATTTGTTTCGGAGTTTGGGTGTTTTCTATGTATAATATGTATGTATTTACAAAAAAAAAGTATATATGTATTTGTATCAGTTCTTTAGTACCCATAACACAAGCTCTGCTTAGCTTGGGACTAGATGGCGTTGTGTGATAGATGTCCGAAATATTTATTTATTTATTATTTATTTCTGTACCTCAATTTGAAAAAAATAGAAAGGTGGCCGGAATGTATCGTGCTCACCTACGATCATATATCGAAGGTGCCCACAGTAGCAATGGAATGCACATTGTCGTACCATAGACAAAGAGTACTGCTGTTTTATACGTATATCCGCTGCGGATTTCATTAGACGAGTATGTAGTAAATATATATAGAGTATATATATATATATATATATATATATATATATATATATATATATATATATATATATATATATATATATATATATATATTCACCTTGAAGTTATGACCCATGGCCCTACTGATTTACTAAATCATTTATGCTCTTAATTAATTTTTATGACTATTTTTTATTACGAATGTGAGATTCGCGTTAGAAACGTAAGTCAACAAGTCACTTCATAAGATCTAACACTTTACCAAGCAATCAATCCTATCGTTTATTAATGCTTTAATTGGCTATTATTCATATCCGAAAGTCAACATATTCTCCGATATTTATATACCGATATGTTTGTACAGTTAGGTGATCAATCACAATTACTAAAACTGTTATGTTTTTGCATAAATTTATGTAAACACGTTTTTTTCTTTGAAACCGATTTGTTAAGTAAATAAAGGGGAAGTCTAATAACTGTAATACCTGGTAGAGAAAAAATAATTTTTAGTACATTTACTTCTCCATTATATTAAAAGAAAATAACCATCACTATTGCATCTACGGCATTGTTATTAAATAATAATTTTCAAATTGAGAATATTGACTAGTTCTAATGTTAAAATTCTTATTTATATAACTGGAACTTACACAGCGTTTTTCAACCGTGCGATGTAAAAATCCTTCTCAGCTTACACAGTAAATGGATACCTATAGAAAATTAATTAATCACAAAACAAGGCTTTGAAATTGAATCACCGTAACAAATTTATACAAACGTATAATTACTATGTAACGTAAGTACAAAAATAAATCATACAATCGACTTTAGTGAACGGTAAGTAAGAGTAGTCAAAAACGAAAGTTGAATCGATCTAAAATCGACAGTGCCGAAACATCGAACTCGGATTGTGGTCAGTCGGTCGGTGACTTTCACCGGCGACTAATTAGCGATACCGAGTATCAATGTTTACAAGACCACCAAGGTGAATACCCACATCGATATTACGCACCTCACTTATCAACGGATGATATTCCATCAGTTTGATATCGAAATTAATGTAAAGAGACAATGTGAGTCCATGTCTATTTTAGACAATATCTGCATTCATTATTGACAGTTATATTAATTAACTAG
Source organism: Spilosoma lubricipeda (assembly GCA_905220595.1). Classification (NCBI taxonomy): domain Eukaryota; kingdom Metazoa; phylum Arthropoda; class Insecta; order Lepidoptera; family Erebidae; genus Spilosoma; species Spilosoma lubricipeda. The sequence continues at coordinate 5,764,491 of HG992285.1, read as the reverse complement.
GCAAACCATATTAATATAATGTTTTATTGTTAAATATTTAAGCATGCATCGCATCAAAAGTATCGCTCGTTACAAAACGTGAAACATAATATCCATAATCATAAATAATGTATAAATGTAAAACAAGGATATCGATAACAAGCGCTTGATGGTTATGGCACATCACTATAAAAAGTTACCGCTGACCGGCGCATACGCATGCAACCCGCTTTTAATCAATTGGACGGGCAGTCCAGAGATGTATTTCGATACTACACAATAGTATACATCATGTACTTACTTTCGAGCCTTCGCTTTTTGGTTTATTGATAGTATTAATTTAGTATAACTCGCTTATAAGTTTATTGAGAGCATTTAGTTTACTATTCATTATATATTGGTAAATAATATGATATTCAAGTTTATCGACATGCGCCAGCATGTTTACGTAGCTATTATAATGCAGAAGTTGTATTAAATAGATAAAAAAAATATAAATATATACGGTCGAATTGAGAAACCTCCTCCTTTTTTTGAAGTCGGTTAAAAACAGACTAAATACGTATTTAATCATTTCTACTTAAGATGATTCATAAAAATCAACAGTTTTACATCACATCAGACTTCAAATATTTGATAATCGACTATTGGACAAAGTCACCGACTTAGAAAAAAAAATTGGCCTATTATACTACGCTAGCAGGACATTGGTCTGTGTCAAGTTTTTCTTTTCTTCGTCTTCTCTTATTAGTGCTGTTGTCTTGCGTAGTTTGCTCCTTTAGTCGATTCCTACGACACACACGGGATTAATACGTTTGGTAACATTCCATATTCAAAATCCGTCACCACAGGCATAGTTGGTAGCTTACTAAAATACATATGTTATTTTTTTCATATACTACGTTATACTGTTTAATAAAATACATATTTGATGTTATCAACTCAATAATTAAGTTGTAATCATTTCAGTGCACGATTTTGTGAGCGTGTGTACCTATTTCGTCGTCTTAATTATTATTGTTAATTACTAACTAAATACCGTTACAGGATGTGATAATTATTAAGTTGTTTACTTATAGATTTGGAAGCAGGTTATTGAAATACGGGGCAACATGTCCCGTCCCGAAGCTTAAAAGTATTTTGTAAATACATATGTGAATTAAGATTTATCAGAAATTATAGGGCATTTTTATAAACGTAAACTATGTAATTACTATTTTGTATTTCCTGCATCAGGTCTACTGACGTTACGTTACTACCCTTTATGAAGATTATAAGGTTATATATACCTTTATAAGAAGAATCTTTTACTATTTGAAAAGCAGCTTAACAACATTACGTATGGACTAACTAATTAACTCAAACAATGCAATGCTTTTCTCAAATGTAAAAACATAAATATTAATATACATAATAATAGACATAATCTTCTAGTTAGGGATGCACCGATCAGATCCGATTTTTAAAAATCGGATCATTGGTATTCGATACAAAAAAAGTGCATCCCTATTTCTTGCTGGTTTTTATAATGAAAGAAAAGGTTTATTCCTATTACCACCAACATAGTTCGTCAACTTTAAACTCACATAAATAGTGATATTTTTCATCAATGTTCCCTCGATAAAACAAAAGGCCTATTATAAATAGCTGAAATTTAACAGTTTTATGAAACAAAAGATCTCATAGCTTTTCACAATGCGAGTTCCCATCCGAGTTAAAAACGTACTTCACTTTTTTTAGTATAGTTTAGTGCAACGAGAAACTCGATTATTTAGATTTAATGATGTAGCTAACACGACTTTGTTTATTGAAAGTGAATTTACGTGTTTGTTCAACAGGTGAAATTTTTCGAGTATGTTTTATCTATTTACCTCTTATTATCCTATTAGCTTGTGACTATTTAAAGACATCACAGTATGACAGCTCAAAATCCACCACTGTAGTAAAAAATACTAATTTAAATTAAAAGTTCGATATTTAAAATGACATTGACAATTGACATGAACAAAGGATGCCGAAACGTCAATGAGCAAATTATAACACTTTCGCCGTCAGTAAGTTTGAACAGATGAAACCTGTTTTGTAAGAGTTCCGGCTCTTATCGATTGTCCTTTCAATCAGTGATGTAATCGAGTAATCAAGTTAGTTAACAGAGATACTTTGTTTAATCCGTATCTTGTTGGTAATATTTGATAATATAATAGCAATAAATAGATTGTACGCAAAAAGGTGTTTTTTTAGTAGAAAGAAACATACATATGAAACGTATACAAAGAACAAAATAACAATTTGTGGATCACACGTAGTTTTGTCTGTGTCTGATGTATGAGATCGAACCCTGAACATTCAGCGTAGTGGAGAGCGGCGAGGTGACCGCCTAAACTACTAAGCCATCCGCACAGTCATGAGTTTAGTTTTGTACACTGTTTTCTATCTACTAAAAATACTAAAAGTGATAATAACTTGTCAGTATTTCATCTTCATGAATGCTGTTTACTTTTCTAAATTATTTGAATGAAACTTGAGCACGTCGTTATTTCTAATTAATAAATATTGCAAACTCATTAAGAAATAAGTGTCTTTTAATGAGTTTACAATCTACTTCATCAGAATATTTAACTAACGTAAAGTAGGTAAATGAAAGGTGGAACTAACATTACATTCAATACCTGTCAAACATCAACGACTTTGACATACAATATCTCTAACAGCCCAAACTTGTTTTACCAACACAATATCACTGAAGCTCAAGTATCGATACAAAATCTATAATCGATATATGTATACTCGATATTCGGTTAACACTATTCTAGTCCAATTAACACGAGTGACAGCCAAAAGTATTAACGTTGACGTTACCGAACAAAAAATAAACGAAAACTAAAAAAGCGTTGTTGGGTGGGACATCTCAATTTGATATGCATTGTGTTCTTGTATTCCGCAGAATGGCTGTGAATAAAAAATATCGCATTTGAACTCGACACTCGGTTTTATTTTATTTTTATAAGCCGTTTTTATACGCAAAACGTACAAGTTCATTTTTTCTTTACCATGGCCATTTTTAGAAAATTTACAAAATAAAAACGAGCAAAGCTCGGTCATCCAGGTACTAATATTAATAATAAGTACAATGTTAGAAGGAGCTACTGATAACAAACTCTAAAGCAAAATGGTTCTAGTATTTCAATACTAAAAGATTCTCAGATTTCAGGATATACGCCTCACCTGGTCTGGCCTTGACCTGCTCCAGTTAATTATTTATCCACTTCCACCTCAACTCACATATTCTTTATCTTTGCATAGTGTAAAATGAAGGCGCTTCCGATGTGTAATACATGCATACTATATTAGAGGCATTGGGTGAATTTCAAAGACTCTGCTGACACTTGAAGATTTCAATAAGACATTTTATATTGATGGCTTCCTAAATTTGTCTGATTTGAAAACTTTGTGGTTGAGACAGCGGATGGTATGAGAACAATAACGCGCAGTTTCTTAACTTTTTAACCGAGTTCGAAAAAGGAGGCGGTTCTCAATTTGACTGTATTGTTTTTTCGACTGGGTGAACCGATTTTGATGATTCTTTTTTATTTGAAAGCTGGTGCATCCCGTGTGGTCCCATTTCAATTTGGTGCAGTTCTTAAAGTCGATTTATTTTTGTTAAAATTTAAATTAATTATTTAGTCATCAACTAGCTGAACCTCATGGTGTAACCCACGAAAGTTGTTGTACCTTTACATAAAAAGCTGCATTAGCTACATACCAGTAAAGTTTCATCAAAATCGGTTTAGTCGTTCCAGAGATCAGACGGAACAAACAAACGCCAGAATAAAAAATATAAAAAATATATTTATATGTCGGAGAACGCGTAGTTTCTTTAAGTTTAAATGTGATTATTACGTCTTAGTTTACTTACAGCTTGATTTAATAATGTTGGTTTAGTTTTAGTCGATTCTGTAAGCAATATTAAATGTTACTAAAATGTGTGCGGGTAACACCGAATATAGTGGTAGGTGTCACCACTAGTTAAAGCGAGCAGCCGGTATAAAAGAGAGCGGCCGCACGAGTTGCGGGACAACTAACCTATTGGCTCTTAAACTAACTACCCACCGTTTCGTATTGCAGAAAAATAGAATCGACAGATCAGTTTTAGTTCGAGCATTGTATCAGGAAGGACAAGCTGTAAATAAGCTAAGTACATAGTCTTCTTAATTGTTGTAATTGACTATTGATAGTTTGTAACTAATAAGTTAAGATGTAACTTTCAAAAGAGTGGCCATGAGTTTCTTTGCCGGTTTCTTCTCATAAGGCCCTACGCATTTGGAAACTGGAGGTTATGGGTCGTCACGGACGTTCAGTGGATTTTGGTGTTCTCACCTAATTCACTTTGACAGTGTTGTGCCGATCTATGATTTTAACTGTAGCTTCATTGATTCAATAAACTATTGGAATTCTATATTGTCTTTGGCTGTGCAAATAAACCCTACCTACCAACGTGTGTAATAATGAAGATTGATTACTAGACTAGACTAGACTTGATTAAGAGCGATTTCTATTGCTTTAAATCATGAGTGCCACTTGACAAAATATGCAAGTGACGTCGGCGAAACTGACGTCACCATTTCTCAATAACCGCTTCGATCGACCCCCCCCGCTGTGACTCCGACATCAGAAGTGGGATTACCTGTGAATTACCCCTAGAGATTACCTGTGGATTACCTGTGAATTACCCCTGTGTACTACCCCTAGAGATTACCTGTGAATTACCCCTATGGTCTACCCCTATGGATTACCCATAACGGATCAGGAACAGAATACAGGGCAGATTGTTATTATTTTATTTTCGTTTACCCTACGTTAAAAAAAAAATCTTTTCGATACGGAATTAATTTGTGCTATACGAGAACCGCCAACTAGTGAGAACTACTCCGACTGTAAAAGTGAAGTGGTGTGTGAAAAATACAAGCGCTGTCACAGCTGTGCCAAAATCAAAAGGTTACGTTATCCAGTAAAGATTAGGACAATTTTAGTGGTGACAATATTGCTAATACATATTCTGAGATTTCAGATACTACCTCGCCTGACAATCAAAGGAAACCAAAGCGCAGAAGATGATTACTTGAACCTTATTCAAGTGTGGTGTCATAGATGCCGTTCCAATATGAATATTAAGACAAACGATTTGCAAACCGAGTAACCAGTGAATGTCAGCTGCATCCAACCAGCTCTAGTTCAGCTCCAAGAAAGATTTGGTGAGAAGTTTTCATTTTGTTTCAAATGCTCTTTAATAAGACAAATTCTGTCAGATAGATTTCTGAGCCAACGACGATATAGTGCAGTAATATTATTGAGTGTAGGTAACGCCCGCCCTTATTGTAACTTAGTATTGTGTGGTTCACAAATTCTTGCCCTGAGTCTGGGTGATTTTTGTGTACGTTTTATATCCGTTTGTGAGGTCCCCCGTGACACAGGATGTTTATTCCTAATGGGAGGGTTGTCTTTTTAATAAAACAATAAATTCTGTCAAGATATCCGGGTTGAAGAAATGCACTGAATAGTATTTTCTGTAGTAGGTACACGATTACTGTATTTCAAACGACATAATTATTTAAAGAAAAGAATGAAAATCTGCTTGCATTAGGCTTTTCAGTTGTAATTTTCGAAAAGTTCTTAAAAATAATAAGGTCGTTTCTATTGGTGCCTACGTTCTCTTATAAAATGAGGATCGCAATCAAATGAAATTAGACCCAAAGTATTAAGGTCCTTACGTGGTCGCCGAAATATTAGCACACATATTTTCTACCCACACATATTTTCTACCAACCATGGATCATCTACACTCGCAGTAATCAAAGTGAATACAGACCGTCAGATAGATACCCACTAGTGAAGTCCCTATTGATTTGTCCAATGAACATGATGTAGAAAACAATGATCCTTGAATAGTTTATTAAATTAATCGAAGTCTTTATTTTGTTCGTGAACAATTATTGGAATGTATTTTGTGACGTTTAACCAGACTTATTTAATTACAAGGGATGTAGTGTTGGTAACCTGGTTTCACTACCTCCTTAGGTCTCGCTGGTCATTTGTAGCCGTAGCTCGTGCAGTACTTATCTGTAGAGAGTGCGCGGTGCGCATCTGGCTATGCGAATGTTAGTCGCTGGTTAAGTGACAATAAAAAGATCTCGATCTCTGGTTAAGAGTTGAGCAAAAAGCTGCTGGTAAAGCGACTAAGTCAAAACGTCTTAACGCTGTTACTGGTGGTTTAAACAGAGGTGCTGAACCTGGGTTAACAATCATTATTGTTTGTACTAAGATTTATGTAATTATGCTAGTAGAGACATAAATGAGCACTATTAGAACAGAACCTTATCGTGATATCTCAAGTGAATAGAACTGATCTTATTTAAATATTAAAATCATGAAGGCAAAATAATTTGTTATCTTTGAAATTGGTCTCTATGAATCTTTAACTTGGTCAGGAATAGCCGAGAGGACGGATTCACTGTCCAGATGTTTCCTCAGTTAACAAACACGTAGACGTGTAAGTCTATCAGAATGCCTGTATCGACGAGGCCGAATAAATTGAGCTACTGTGGTTGCTTTTTCTTTGTTTACAGATGACTCACACGAGGACGTGTGATGCATCAGGACGGCCGTGTCGGAGAACGCGTAGTTTCTTTAAGTTTAAATGTGATTATTACGTCTTAGTTTACTTACAGCTTGATTTAATAATGTTGGTTTAGTTTTAGTCGATTCTGTAAGCAATATTAAATGTTACTAAAATGTGTGCGGGTAACACCGAATATAGTGGTAGGTGTCACCACTAGTTAAAGCGAGCAGCCGGTATAAAAGAGAGCGGCCGCACGAGTTGCGGGACAACTAACCTATTGGCTCTTAAACTAACTACCCACCGTTTCGTATTGCAGAAAAATAGAATCGACAGATCAGTTTTAGTTCGAGCATTGTATCAGGAAGGACAAGCTGTAAATAAGCTAAGTACATAGTCTTCTTAATTGTTGTAATTGACTATTGATAGTTTGTAACTAATAAGTTAAGATGTAACTTTCAAAAGAGTGGCCATGAGTTTCTTTGCCGGTTTCTTCTCATAAGGCCCTACGCATTTGGAAACTGGAGGTTATGGGTCGTCACGGACGTTCAGTGGATTTTGGTGTTCTCACCTAATTCACTTTGACAGTGTTGTGCCGATCTATGATTTTAACTGTAGCTTCATTGATTCAATAAACTATTGGAATTCTATATTGTCTTTGGCTGTGCAAATAAACCCTACCTACCAACGTGTGTAATAATGAAGATTGATTACTAGACTAGACTAGACTTGATTAAGAGCGATTTCTATTGCTTTAAATCATGAGTGCCACTTGACAAAATATGCAAGTGACGTCGGCGAAACTGACGTCACCATTTCTCAATAACCGCTTCGACCGACCCCCCCCGCTGTGACTCCGACATATATATATTTTTCGGACATCTAAACATACAACGCCATCTAGTCCCAAGATAAGCAGAGCTTGTGTTATGGGGTACCAGACAACTGATATAAATACATATATACTTTTTTTTTTGTAAATACATAATATGTAAATGATTTATTGCTGTCAGTACCGTATATACTTTGATAAGCATTTAGTAAAACGCTGTTGATTTGAAATCACACAAACAAATACTTCAATTTATTTGTATAGATGGAAATGTCTAACGCTAATTTTTAAGTTTTTAGAGGTAGCATTAAAGCTTTATACGAGATTGACTGAAAGTAAAAACGCAACGTAACATTCTAAGTTTTCGCAAATATTTCAAGAATGTTACGGAGAGACAACAAGATGTTTTATTTATGTTAATGTTATGTGTAAAAATCGGTCGTCACCTATAAGCACCATCTATTAACACAGATATTATATTAGCTCATGTGTATAGCGTTGACCCGAGATAGCCGTGAACTTTCTCTATACTGGTTTCAATCGGCCATCTAGCTTTGGAAGCACGTCTTCATCTGTACATCTATACAAATAAATAAAATTGATGCGTGAAAAAAAATACATACGAAAGGAGAAACGAACATTAAAAAAGCTTTTTCTAAAAAAATTGTCTGATTGTCTGTCTGTTTGTTCCGGATAATCTCTGGAACAATTGGACAGAATTTGACGGGACTTTCATTGGCAGATAGCTGATGATGTAAGGAGTAAATTAAACTATTTTTTAGGGTTTCGTACCTCAACATTAAAAAATGTAACTGTAAATCACTTTGTTGTCCGTCTGTCTGTCAAGACCCTTTTTCTCAGGCACGCTTGAAGGTATCAAGCTTAAATTCATATCGAATGCTTAGGTCTACTGTCCCTTGGAGGTGTGAAAAAATAAACCTCTAACAATCAAAAGATACAGCCGTTTATGTCGCAAATTTTTGACACTTGCAAGGGAATTAAAACCTACAAGGCACTTTTTTTTACATCATATAATATACCTACAGGTTTGTACGGAACCCTTGGTGAGTGAGTCCGACGCACACTTGGCTGGTTTTTTAGACTAGCTTCGCCCCGCGGCGTAACCTGCAATTGCTCTTGTACCGCGGTTTACACCGGGAGGCTAAACTAGTATATTTTGGTTAGACAGTGAATACAATTTATTTTGATGTGTTCGAATAATGAATGGTTTTTAAACGTAGTCATTTATCGCCTTAAGGCTGTATAGTGCTTATTCATTCGTGTGACTAGGTGAGAAAAAATAAGGAAGCTTATAATATGAATAGATAATGATGAATTGTTTTGAGTTGGTCGTTCTAAAACTCTAATATAATTAAGAGAATCAAAAGAAGTTTAATTTAAAGTAAAAAATAAGGTCACGTGGTTTCTTGCATTTATTTGAATAAATTAAAAGCATGGATTGAGAAATATATATAAAAATTATGAACTGAACAAAGGTACTAGATCCACGCTCCTTTCAGCAAAAACGGGCCAGCTCGACCGGGGCGGTACTACCCTCGTATAGAAAATCAACGTAAAATGACAACGTTCGTGCTGTCGTGTTTCCTTAGTGAGCGCGAGACCGGCGCGGCGGCGGCCCAAAGATGCAAAAGCATCACTAGGCCGCCATTGTCTGCATTCACAATGAGTATGTTGACCACCACTCTTGGATTCTGCTTATGCTTTCCATCAGGTAAAGTAGAGTCAGTTCTTAAAAGTTGAAGAAACTTTTAAGGGATTTTAATTTGGAAATTAACGGAACATCAATTTTAAAATGTATGTTATTGTATTGTGGTATAGTATAACTATATTACAATGATTAAATGAAAATAAAATATTAAAATTGTTAATTCAAAACAAACTACTATATAACAAAATGCATATACATACATAAGTAAACGTTAGAGTTTATGTAATTTTCTCATAATAACCATGATGAATTGGTGATAATAATTATAACTTATCAATTCTTTTGTTGTTGGATAATAATTGAATAAATCATTCATAATGTGGGTATTGAAATGCTTTAACAAGATAATTTACAGAGATTTATTTATCTCAATCAGTTTGTGGTGGTGAAAGGAAAGTGAGGTGAATTATAGGGTTGTCAGATTCAGTTTCATGTTAGTGTTTCCAGAATATATAGTGAGTACTTAAGGCTGTTCTGCGGTGGCACGATGGATCGAAGATTTGAAGAAAATGGCTGGCAGCAGTCGGATACAGACTCCTCAATACGGATATGGTTGGCGCTCTTTGAGGGAGAGCTTCGTTCGGTACTGGAATGCGAAAGGCTGCTACTAAAGGATTCATGTTTAACAACTTGGCAATCAGGATACTGCTGGTTACAGTTCGGGCTTTTTTTATACTTCCTCATAATATTGACAATTCCTTGACATATCTTCAATACAAAACTCATCAGCTTATAGAGAAATGTTACAGTAAAAGTTTTGTCTACACACCTACCACAAACGTAACATTATTTTTGTCCAACCGTGGGAATATTTCACAGATTAATTTCTATTTAATGTTGGGAACATCTTTCCGTAACAATATTTGTTGGTTGTAAAATGGAAAGTAGTAGAGCAGGTTTACTCACAGGTGTTTATCGATGAACTACAAACTGGCAGGTAATTAACATTTGGTTGATTTATAGTTCTGCACTCATTTTTCTAGTTTTTAAATAATAATCGTTTTGAAAGAATTTGTTTTTTCTGATTAGACAATAGGGAAAAATGTTTAATTTAACATTGCTAGAGTCAATTTAATTGACTTAATTACAAAAGCACTCCTGACATTCAAAATTTAGACAACCAACAAAATTTAGAATATTAAAGGAATGTTAAGCACAAGAGTGATAAAAAATACAGTCGTGTTAATTGATATATCATATTTCTATCATGAGAAATCTTATCGTCAGTGTTTATAGCCACCGATCAAAGTTCACAAGATTCGTGGTAATCATAAATCATGAACGACTTTTATCTTCGTGTGTACGAGGCCCTTAACAACACTTAATAACAAGGCAACAAAGTTCACAGACCACCGACATAAAAATCCGTTTAAACGATTCATCGATAGGTGATATATATTCGGATAAATGTTATTCGATTAGTTTAAGGTAAGAGAAAGTTTCGGTTGAATGACTGGGAGCATGGTAATGACATGTAATGTATGGTATTTATTAAATAAGTATGTGTGATACACGAGGATTAATCCCGGGACACGTCCCGATATAAGTAACATTGTTTATAGACATAATTAGCTGTTGTCAGCGGTCTTCGCTGGTAATGGGTTTGTTTATAAATTTCTCCGGTATAAAAATATAATATGTGCTTACTGGCCCTCATAGTTTATAATCTATATCTGTGACAAAGTTCATCCTGGCCTTTCAGACGTTCTGACGATAATCTGTTTGACGTAGTAATATAATTTTTGATTTAACTTTAAAAATTTAAATATTCTTAAATAAACAACAACGGAAAACAAATATTTGTTATGTATGGTGTATGTTTATGTGGTAAAAATCATAAAAGCTCTTTCTTTTCATCCGTGGAAAATTGTCAAAGCCCTCGCTCGAATGAAATCTTTAAAATAAATAATTAATGTACTCTTAAAAAGCAATATTTTCTGAAAATTGTTCTTAGATTATTTTTATCTATGATTGGAATATTAAAATATTTTTTTATCAAGAACATAAATTATCAACAGATTAAATTGTAAAACTTAATATATTTAATTATACAGATATATTTTAAACACATTCGAATAATTCATTACGTAAGTACTATAAGACCGACTTCAAGTGCTAAGATATCTGTAAATACAAATCGATCACTATCTAAACGGAGAAAGTTGTGACGACAAACAAAAAAAGATAGGTCGGTAAACGGAGATGAGTTTCACCTATTAACGTACGATTAAACAGCGATTAAACAAATACCGAGAGTACTGCTTCCTGTTACTTAATTAGAACCTTAATATAATTATCTTGCTTGGGACGTTTGTTAAACCTCGTTTAAAGATTTATTGCTGTGATAATTTGACATTTTTTCTTGTTACACCTGTTTAGTACTTAAAAACTCACTTAAAACGGGTAGCTTGTATTTCGTGGGAGCTCCTACACATTTATTTCTTAACAGGGCATAAATCTTATTACACATAACTACAAGATCGTATGTACAAATACCTGGAACTGGTATGTTACGCTAAAACCATTTTAAAGATACTTAGATAAAATAATTATAAAGCGTAGGCTTTCTTCTGTAAAATACGATGGTTAGTTTTATATCTATAGATCTAAAAATTGTTCCTACATGGTTGTCAGAGTATAACATATGAGCGACTCGACAAATTTATAAGTGAAACAATATTGGTGGCTTATATTTTCTATAGATTATTGCTAGACTTACTTTAAACATAATAAAAAAAGTAAGAATTAATATTTGAAACGAAAAAAATAACTTAAGAATTGAAGTCAGTACTTTCGTAGTCTCTAGATACAGAAATATATATTTTTGAAATTTTATTAGAACTAAATTTTTTTACTTCCAACATAAAATTATAAATTCAAAAGTACCTCTGCCTGTCTGACTATATGTTGCGCTTTAACGACTAAACTGCTGCACTTATTTCAATGTTTCTTTTCCGTGGATATACTTTGATTTTTGAGGAAGGATACTCTTTACCGCGATAATAAATGTATATACGGGAGTGAAGACGCATGCAAAAGCGAGTTTCCTATAAATTACAATATACGAATTTTGTGATCAAATTATATTGGCAATTAAATGCCAAAAACACTACATAGAGTTAATGATTTTATCGTAAACATTTAAGCGATGAAATTTAATTTACCTAAGTTTCTTAATTAAGTATTTTAATTGAATGTGAACAGAGTAAAGTTTCATTACTTAATTATGAAATTAATACGACACAGAATACCATATATGTCATTAACTTGCTTAGTCAATTTAGTTCAAACATGAATCACTTTAGTCAACGGTAACGAGTTACATCAATCGTTGTCTGTATGATGCGCTCCTGAGTGAGAATTAAGTACTTGTTAGACTAAAATTGTATACGAAATATCGCTGTTGAATAACGACTACTGTTATTAATTTCAAAGTCCGCAGATGTATAGAGACTACTTCGTTAGTTACGAAAACGAGTGTGATATGCATATCGTATTACATTTCTTGAACTTTATTGAACGACTGGTATGCGTAGCGGTCTTACATGACTGCTGAACCAGTGGTTATCAGTTTAATTTCCAACCAGGAGTAAGGCGTGTGATCGGCACGAATCTGTCCTGTAAGCTTTTGATAGTCCACTGCTAGACATAAGCCTCTTCTTAGAAGGAAGGATTTAAGGGGGGGTTCTGTATCTAGGTGTAATTTATTTATAACTAGCTTTTACCCGCGGTTCCGCCTACGTGTATGATGGTTATCGCGGTAAATAGTAGCCTATATGTTATTCTGATATATTACTGATTCTGCTATATTACTGTAAAGTTTCATTTAAATCCGTTTAGTAGTTTTTGCGTCAAAGAATAACCAACATCCAAACTTGGGCATTTATACTATAAGTAGGATATTTATGTTAGTGGGAATAAAAAAAACGACACAATGTTAATGTTCTTCTGTCTACATCTCCAGAGACAGAAACGTTCGACGTTTCATTTGGCTATTTACTAAACTTAGCAACAAATATAAATTTTGTCATTATGTGATTAGAATTAAAATACAATCATCATAACTTTTCACACATGAGTCTCGATTATGGCTGGATCTTTTGGCAGTGGCCACTATCTTAAGTTTTGGATAAATCTCATTGTATATAAAAATCACAGAAAATACCATCAAAAATTGATAGGTCAAAAATGTCATCTCTATTTACACTTAAGTACAAAATGACATGGAATCCAAAAGTAGCAGTAACTGTACAGTAATGACAAAAAATGTCAAACGTGTGTAATCAGTTCTTATTATTGTTTCAATAAAAATAAAGGGCGATTCATAACCCCGTTCCATTCACTCGGAGACTCGTTAATTTTTCACGCACGCTTTCAGCGGTTGACATTTTGAAAACAACTTTCTCTCACAAAAATATAAGGTGATATTATTTAATAGCCTATTGTTCTGACGTATCAATGGTATTGACTACATATGACTACAATTCTTCATTATGTCATTAAAACAGCTTAATATATTAACTTCTACATTTAGTAATCTTTAGATACATTATAAAGAGGTAAAGTTTCTGAAATTCTCGTGGATAATCTCTAGATATACTAAAATGATTTTATTAATTATTTTACTAATAGAAAGCTCTGAGTGTCATGGACAAACCTGAAAAATGAAAATGATTAAAGTGATATCCAACAAACACGCGGTCAGAGCTGCGGGCTGAAGCTAGTTAGATACGAAATACGTTTTATATAAAAAAATTGAACCAATAAATTACAAAGTACACTGTCTTAATGGATACATGTGTTCTAAAGAGAGTTGTAATATAAGATTAACATGTACAAACAGAATGATTTAATTTTATGTGTAGAAGGCGGCAGAGGAGGCTCATTAGTCAAAACATCGTTTTTATGACTGATGAACTCTTTGATTAATTTTGTAGCTTTCTCATATTTGAATTCATTCCTTTTAAAATAATTAATAGTTTTAGAATTAGTTTGTGAATGAATTAATTATTATTTATCTTAGGACTGAAAAGTCATAATAGTAAAACCATATTAATCTAAGCAATTATCTAACTATAGTTCAAGACAAATTAACATTTAAAATTATTAATTTAATAAATTGGTTATAATTTTCATTTATTCAAAGCCGTCTTTAGTCGTCTTATTTAATGTGAAAACATACTTTTACTAAGAAAACGTAACAACGGATTGTCAATATAATGTAAACACATTTGAGATTGTAAATAATATTTAGTTAACTAAACTATTACGAGAAAACATGTAATCAACATAGACTATTTTGTAACATCTGAAGTAATGACAATTCGTCACAAGCACTTAACGAATTCGTTTAAGTAAGATCGATCACAGTTCAGGTAGTGCGTCAAACCGATTGTGCCAAGAAATTGGCCGTGTCGCTGAAATTGATGATTACATCTATTATGTAGTCCAATATTTGATTGTAACGTGAATCGATTGATTTTTAATCGGTGCTTTTAGTTTGTAAATTTATTTTCCTACGTAGTACACTAGTGATCAGCGATTAATTTTACAATGTGATTTTAATTAAACACTTGTAAACTAAAAGATTAATTTTGTTTACTAAACATCACATTTTTTTAAATTCAATACTGTATGTTTTATATTTATTTTTAAATATTTGAATAATAGCTTCAAAAATATAGTTTTCATTGTAATATTGTGATATAGTTCGTAACTTTTGCCGCTAAATTTTAAATGAAAATAACACTTTTATTGACTAATAATACAATATTTACTGATCCCAAAGAAAATAGAACCCGTGATTTGGATTTTGATTGCGGTTGAAAAAATTTGAAAAGATTTGTTTTTGTAAACGTACATACCTACATGGTAGTCGAATGCACGACAATGGCTTATATACTGTCATCTTAGGCGATGGAAGTTCATAAAGTAAAATAAATAAAAAAAAAATCCTTTACAAAAGCACCTCATTATATTTCTCGCGGTGGCTAGAATGAGGTAATGAAAAGCGGGAGCACTTTTCACCTCTCGAAATGAAATGTTGGAGTGTCTCATACATTTTAATGATTTAATAAACATACATATAAACATCCTCATGCATTCAAAAACAAACACTTTACATGTGGATTATGTTCAGTGTTCATATTATAATTGAAGTGGATCAAGCACGGCTGACACTCTTGTTTCTATAACTCCTCTATGAAATTTTCTCTTCAATAAAACTATGGTAACAATTAATTTCTTCAGGTAATCCACTAGGACTATAATATTATCACCGGAACTACTCATACAGTATTTTAGTAGTTATTATATATTATTTATTTTATTATACTAGATATTATAGTGATATTATAGTGACTGCCTCGTTGGTCTCGCGGTTGGCGTGAGCGACTGCTGATCATGAGGTCTCGGGTTCGATTCCCGGGTCGGACCAAATGTTTGTTTTATCTACAAATATTTGTTTCGGAGTTTGGGTGTGTTCTGTCTATAATATGTATGTATTTACAAAAAATAAAAAGTATGTATGTATTTGTATCAGTTGTCTAGAACCCCATAACACAAGCTCTGCTTATCTTGGGACTAGATGGCGTTGTGTGTTTAGATGTCCGAAATATTTATTTATTTATTTATAGCATCTAAATAACAACAGTATCATACTTCTAAACTACTGATCCTGCACTGCGCAATAATTGTTCTCACATTGGTGTATTTATAGATCTGCCAAATATTGGGCTGTGGTCTAAGCTTTTCCTTTATCACTCTGATCTTTATTATTATAAAATAAATTGAAAACATTTATGTTGATATTGAAAATTTATTTGCAGCTTTCAAAAGCATTAATTTTTCTCAGTTTTCTCGACACATTCCGTTAAGCCTCAATTTCAATTGATAGTAGCCTGGATATCATAAAGGATACAGACTCCCTTGATAAATAGGTTACCCAAAACTTTAAGAATATTTTATTTGAGCCAGTAATTCCCGGGATAAGTGGCTTCAACCAAAAGATAAATAAATTCTTGAGGTTTATAATACTATTATAGATAAATGTACACAAATTAATAATGCATCAGTATAACATCTATATAATTATCATTTTTATCTCATAGTCTCATTTTTTTGGGTATTTATTGCAAAAGGTGTAATTAATGGTTCAGATTTCTCACGGTTTTTCACGCGGACGGAGCTGCGGGTAAAAGTCAGTTAAATATAAAAATAATTCTTGAGTTTGACACGATTGTTCTAACAGCATACTTAGGCATATTTTCATATCGTGATGCATATTTTTATACTACACTAACATAAAGACATCTAACTACAGATAAATGTATTATCAAATTACAATTGAGAAAGCGTGAGGTATTGCAAGTTATTGATACTTACTAACAAAGCGATATAATTGATTTTAATGATTAAAAGCTTTATAGTTTATGTGCGGCGGGCGCCGACTTTGCTTTCTTGAACAATTACCCACAATAAATAGTGTATGAAGAGTATTAGCTTTCAAATAGTGAAAAAACTTATCGATTTTTTTATTATTGATATTTCTCAAATAGTTAATTCTGAGTGAAAGATGTTTTACGATAAAGATAGTAGAAGATCTTATAGAGTTTTGTTTTTAATATTAGTCTGTGTGTATATCACAGTATTTTACCAATAGCTAGTTTCGTAATATGTTATTTTAACATAATTCACTTGATTGCAAGATTAAGTTTCAACACACTTTTTTTTTCAACTGTCAACCAAACTTCATAATCTAAAATCTTTATTCATTAATCAATTACCCAGCAAACTCCTTTAAATCTTAAACCCAGTTTCAAAAAAAGAAATCCTTGAAAAATATTAAAAAAACCTGTAATGGGAGTTTTAGTGGACGTAGCTTTCGTTAGTTGAATAAATTATTGGAAGAAAAATAAAATTCGAAAACAAAGTTTTATTAAAACGTAGAACTTTGAAAGTATTAGACGTATTACCAACTTGCGCAGGTGTTCACTGCGTTTACGAATGGAAGGGCTTCCTTAAAGAATACCATGGCTACTTACTACTACTACAAGTGTGGCCCAATGTTTTTCCTCTAACCCGAAAAGAAGAGCTGTATGATAAGTTAGTTTATCATAATTATGTATCTTTATAACTATGTGTTTGTTAATAGCTGTGGTTGTTTGTGTCGAAACTCATTTTGATTCAGTTATTCTTTTGTTTCAAAGGTCCGAATGTTTTAGTTATAATTCATGATATAACTGATTTATCATAAATATAATGTTTGATTTAAAAAAAATATAGAAACTAAAATACATAAAACAAAGTCCTTTTTATCTGTATTGCTCTATTAGTGATAGTACCTGGATGACCGAGCCTTTCTTCGTTTTTTTTTTGGTATATTTTCTGAAAATGGAACCTAGCTAAATAGATTTATCGCCCCCGAAACCCACTGCATACAAAATTTCTAAAAAAATCGTTGTAGCTGTTTCCGAGATTCAGATTATTATAAAGAATTGCTCGTTTAAAGGTATTAGATAAATCTATAGATGTATACACGTATCATTCAAAAATGAAAACCTCTGTAAAAAAATTATTCTGAAATATTATGTAAAATTAAGATGAAATTATGATAAACAATGCAAGTGCCGACAAAAGCACCGGAAGTATTTAGTCAAGCGGTTAGTGGTTCATTGTCAAGGTCGCGTGCGGATCGCGATCAGTGGAGGAGTCCGTGCGCAATTTACGCAACGCTCATGCACTGGAACGGAAACAAATTGTACCGTTTAATTGAAAAGTAAATTCAAGAAAATTTTCTTTTTTATTGTAAAATGGTTTTAATGTTTGTTTTAAGTTTTTGGTTTTTTTCTTCGTTTTTATTTTTTCAATCTTAAATCGTAGTAGATCAAGGGAGGAAGCAGGTAACATACTCGCTTCGCTTCCTCCATTGCTCAACTGCAGAAGCAAATAAGTACTCATATATAAAAAAAAATATTATATACATACACCCTATTAAAATGTATAAATTATATTCATGTGAAAAGAAATATCCTTCTTTATAGATAGATACGATTAAGTCAAATTTTTCCAAGATAAACAGGATACAAAAAAAATGTGTTTTTTATTGTACATCTTGCAATTAAAAACTAAAAGCTGCAAACTACCGACTAAAAGCTTACCTAAAATGTTCATAGACCTAAATACGTCTTATAAATAATTTCATAAATTTACATACCTATTCTATTCAATATTTAGTTACATTTTCTTTTCTTAGTTCGTCAAGTTAAATTTATACTAATTTACAAGAAAAACTTTTTACATATTTTATCGTATAAATAAAGGTATTCATACTATATATTTGTATATTATCTATTGTAATAGCTTTAATTTTATAGTATAATCAAAACCACACTTTCTTAACTATAAAAGAATGTACAGTCGTTGACGGAAGTGTGTGGCAGGCGGCACCTGACTGACTGGCCCACATCGTCGATCCGCTCTGAATACCCGACGGTTCCGTTCCAGCTGTACCGGGTGTATAGATGAGCATTTAAGTAATTGGGCTTAATTTTAAACATGATATATTGTTGGAAATATTAATGCTAGTTCTTCAGTGATACCAAAAAAAATAAGTTTAGGTATATTACAAATACGTTCCAAATAATTTTCTGCTGTGTTATCAATATGTTATGGCGACTGTGCATGAGTGTACGTAATAAGCTTAATGCCATAATTTGTATTCCTATTTCATGAATATTCAATTAGTGACTTCTAATAGTAATTGTAAAAACTGCAAAACACTAACATGAAAAAATAATCGGACTGAAGCGAATAAATAATAATTGTTAATTAGTAATTAATAACATAAATTGCAATAAACAAACATACCGTAGCTCCACGTGCACTAAGAACAAAACAGGCCAAGAGTCAAGGAATGTTCCAAGCACAACACAGTTCGCACACAAAAAAAAGGTTCCACAAAATTTGAATTTTCAAAAAAAAAAGTTCGACGTCCACGTGCGCGGGCGACGCGTGTTTCGAACGAGCGCGGCTGCGCTCGCGTCTCTCAGAGTGACAAGTGGTTACTGCGCAGGTGCAAAGCCAACCTCCCTCTAACAAGGTCGCGCCCCTCTCTCTTCACACCCATTTCACCCGGAGAAAGTCTACCTACATACATACCAAATTTTCGAGCCGATTGAGCTGACTGAATTAACTTTGTACCGATGATGAATGAAATTTTTGTAAGGTCATCGTGTGGGATCACTTTATCTAAGAGTGCATCGACTTACCGATGTATTTTGAAGTTGCTGGAGCTTATCTTGATAGACCATCTATCGTCGAATATCTATCATTAAGAAGGTTGTAGTTATTAAACACTTGAATCGTACTAGACTTGTTTACGCAATGTTGTAAAGACTCTTCAATATCGTAAATCTGTAGTAACATTAAAATTGTGAAAGTTACTATGTCTATCTTTCTGTTAGTTATCTTTTCGCGACTTATCGTCAATGTTATTAAGTGTTTTAAAATAAATTCCTTAGACAAGTCACATCATATTTGGCACTGATTTATATTTTGAAAAGATTCAATAAACAGAAGAAACAACATTGTATGCCACACGTTGAAATTACTGTCTGTAGATGTTACATTATATTCTTAAGTACTGATGACCAAGCTTTGCTCGGTATTTCATTTTTGTTAATTTTTCTAAAAATTAATCCTAGCTAGGTCGATTTACCGCTCCCGACACAGCCTTTATTAGATTAGATTAGATTAGTTCTTGTCATAATCTTCAACGTATTTAGCTTTCTTCAAGAAAAATACCAATTAATTTTAAAGCGATTTTAATGATAATGTAGTATGTTACGTATGCGTTGTAATAGACAAACTAAAACCAGTTTTATGTACATAATTTTACTTCATATGATGTGTATAACCCTTCTTTGCCCTTCAAATATGTCTAAACTTAACAAGGTATGAAATTTAAACATTTTAGATCCCGCGTTGTAATGGACTTTCGAAGCCTGTCTTAATAACTAAGGGAAACATTTTGCTGTCGTGTCTTCCATTAAAGTATTTTAATAATCTTAAGTGTAAAATAAACAAATAAAGCTTGGTCTTTAGTAAAATTTGATGTACAACTGACTGTAAACTATAATTTTTGAGAAATCGGATTTAAAATTTTACTTATTTAAAATGTATGAACAGAGCTAAAGTTTTTATTAGTTAAATAATAATCTGTATAAATAGATAAAAAATGCTTTTCATATATATAGTATTCTCTTTCCAGAACAGCTTCATTTACAATCAATATTAAATACAATAGTCGAACACTAAGGCGATAAACTTAAAAAAAGAATTAAAATGTCAACTAAGGATTTCCAATTACATCGATCGGGTGGCATGATCAAGATGGTCATACGCGAGCCATTTTTCAGCTTTTTCAAGCTACTGCCGTTCCAGTCCAGATATAAAAGAATTCCCCATCTGAGACTCCTTTACTTACCTCCCTCATCATCATCATCATCAATCAACAACAACCCGTAACATCCCACTGCTGGGTTCGGTTCTCCTCTCAGGAGGGGGTTAAGGCCACACATCCCACGCTGGCCGAGTGCGGGTTGGAGACTGGCAAGACAACGTTGTGGCTACGTAATCTTGCCGTTGGATGTTTTTAAGTCGCCCATAAGCCTCCAACTAAGTTTTACGACTGTTATCCTACGATAACAACCGGAACCGACTACTTAATGTGATCTCTGAATCATCGAGACGCTCATAGTATCATGCCACCAGGGGGCCCCTTACCTGATACTGACCGTGCCGTCGTGGCTTATACTTGTTGACAGCGAATGCAACTGGGCCATGAGTGCCACCTCCCTTGCGTCTTTAAGGTAAGCGGATGACTTTTCAAATGACTTTCATTCATTTTCCGGTATGAAAACAACAACATTCAAAAAGAAAAAAAGTAAATACTATTAAGTTGTAGGCAGGAAAATGGTGAAAACGATTGTCAAGTAAAATATAGACAAAACACAGTTTATAAAATTACACATGACTGCCATGAAACTTTGTATTTGCCTAAGATATAAACTAGTTATTTTATAGAAGTGTAAACAGCTTAGACGGGCTATGTGAAATAGCAACTTAGTCATTTCAATTAACAGCTGTATGTAATATACATATGTGAACGTTTCTAATTCGGAATTTCAAATCGAAAATCCAATTAATCTTCAATGTTTACTCATTAATTGTGATTTGTTACTTTGTACTCAGTAAAAGAAACTAACAAATATTAAGCATTCATCTGATACGAGGTGACTGAGGGAGCAAAGAAAACAGCACTGCAAATTGAAAAAAAATTGAAACAAAACCTACACAAAACCAGCATGGGATAGTAGCCAAAACCTCTTTTCTAACTGAACTGACTGAACTTGACTGCCTCGGTGGCGCAGGGTTCAGGCCTCGGGTTCGATTCCCGGGTCGGATCAAATGTTTGTATGATCTGCAAATATTTGTTTCGGAGTTTGGGTGTTTTCTATCTATAATATGTATGCATTTACAAAAAAAAAAGTATATAAGTATTAATATCAGTTGTCTAGTACCCATAATACAAGCTCTGCTTAGTTTGGGACTAGATGGCGTTGTGTGTTAGATGTTCGAAATATTTATTTATTATTTATTATAACGAGAGACTTCATGTCTAGCAATGGACTGTTAAAGGCTGCTGATGACAATGATTCATCTGAAGATTTCTATTGTAATGTTTGTATTAATTTACCTCCAAATCCATCTAAAAATTGACTATCCGTCCATCAAATATATATAATAATAAAACCTCCTAACTTTATTACATTCATAGAAAGTTATAGGCGAAGCTAATTCAAAGTACGTAAACTAAAAATAGTCTGCTCTCTACGCGATGCAAACAGTATAAAATATTGTACTTCATTTATTTTTCCCGTACTTAGAGTATGATAGATACGTTTGTCGTTAGTTATTTAATCTACTGCTAATATTTTGAAAGGAATCTTCAACGATAGCTTATACGGTAAGCAGGATTAACGTTTTATAATTGTGAAAGCATTACGTTAATCACTTTAGAAAAGATGTCTGCTTCAAATGGTCTGCACCTAATGTTTTTATTTGGTACTTGTGTCCGTCTAATTAATTTTCCAGTTTTTTCCGCAACCACATTTGTTTCCCTTTCGTCATTTCGCTTTTTAAATAACTTGGCCTGTAACCTAATCAAGAGAAGTTTCTGATTTGCAAGTTTTTGTCGACAGCTTGTTTTACTTTAAATATTTCATCGATAGTTATCTTTATTGTGTAATCATGATGGCTTGGCATAATAGTTTTTTAAAGAGTGTTGCGAGGGACTTTAAAATAAACCTAAAATTGACACAAAGAATTACACAAAGAAAGAATGACACAAAAATATGCATTAAGTCCGCATTATCTGTACATATTTTGCACATGGTTGCCTGTAAGATATTGCCTTGGAGCGATAAGGCCGCCACTTGTACATACTTCATAATAGTTTTAAGTTTATCATATATTTTTTTATACGGTGTACAATAAAGAGATTTATTATTATTCTCTTTATTTTATATATATAACATATTGATTACATTTTTAAATATACAAATAAAAAAAATACATTTAAAAATATAAAAAATAGTAGACCACCGACTTCGGGTACAGGGACCAAGAAACCGGTGGTTAGGGCTCCAGAGACAGGAACCTCCTCACTATACGTGCCGTGTCTAGGAGGACTGCCTTCTGCATCAGACCCTTGATCCAACCGTCCAACGTGAGCCTCTTAAGGTGTTGGTCGAGGCTCTTGGCTATCAATCCGTGAACAGATACAACTATCGGAACAATGATCACCGAATCTACATCCCACATATCGACAATCTCGTGAGATAAGTCCAAATATTTTATTTGTTTTTCTTTTTCAACTTTCACGAGATTCTCGTCATGAGGAACGGCGATGTCGACAATCATTGCGCGGCGCTCTGATCGATCTATCACCACAATATCAGGTTTATTGGCAACAATAGTCCTGTCTGTGATAATAGATCGATCCCAATATAACGTAGCACGACCATTCTCGAGAACTGGGTCGGGCACATACCTGTAGTACGGCACCTCCGAATTCACAAGTTTGTATTTAAGGGCAAGCTGTTGATGTACGATCCTAGCTACTTGGTTGTGCCTGTGCAAATATTCACCGTTAGCAAGACGAGAACAACCAGAAATAATATGCCTAATAGATTCCCCGGGACGGTGACATGCCCGACATATGTCAACCGTACCATCTTTCAGGATATATTTCCGATAGTTATTCGTCATGATAACTTCGTCCATAATCGCACAAACAAAACCTTCGGTTTCTCCGAAGAGATCACCGTACCGTAGCCAGGAGGTTGAGGCTTTAAAGTCTATATCGGGCCCGTGAAGGGCCCGATAAAACCGTCCATGAAGTTCTTTGCCCTTCCATACCTCCCTGCGTTCATTAGTACCAAGTACTACAGGTTTGCGCCAATTCTCTTTAGCCAGAGCGAGCGGAGTGAGTCCGGTATCCATTGCAACTACACTGCGATGCACTCCCACATCAGTATGAAGAAAATATTCTCTGAGATTGTATATCTCGCGATTGTGTAGGGTCTTGACATTTAATAGACCTCGACCCCCAAACTTTCGCGGGATATACAACCTCATAACTGATGAACGTGGGTGATGCATACGGAATGCAGTCAGCAATGTACGGACTCTCCTGTCTAGGGCATCTAATTCAGTCTGAGTCCATCTAAGTATACCGAAGGAATACATCAGAACCGGCATGACCCAACCATTGTAGGCTCGCACCCTGTTACCGCCTGATAAAAGACTTTTAAGTACTTTTTTCAGGCGGCCAATGAAGCGTTCCCGCAACGACTGTTTCATGTCAGATTCCGGTATTCCCAAGGACTGTGAAAAACCAAGATACTTGTAGGTTTCGGTTGCAGACAGAGATCTGAGTCTTGTAGAATCTGAAAGCTCTATTCCTTCAGATTCCACAATCACACCTTTCTTTACATGCATGACTGCACACTTGTCTATACCAAATTCCATTTTGATAGAATTACTAAAGTTTTCCGTAACCCTTAGTAACGCTGTCAATTGTAATTTAGTAGGGGCAAATAGTTTCAAATCATCCATATAAAAGAGGTGTGATATGACTGGAGCCTCTTTCTGCAACCTATAGCCTAACCCTGAACCCTCTAATAAAGTACTTAGAGGGTTCAAAGCCAGGCAAAACCACAAGGGACTCAGACTGTCACCTTGGAATATGCCCCGCTCGATCTTTATTGGTACATCGTTTACCGCAGTCTGACGACATCCTGGATAGCGAAGTACTGTTCTCCATTGCCTCATACATGACTTCAAGAAAGTGCACAGAGTTGTATCAATTTTATACAACTCTAGCACCTTCAAAAGCCATGTATGTGGAACTGAGTCAAAAGCCTTCTTATAATCTATCCAACATGTCGCCAGACTCTTACGATTACGACGTACCTGTTGGCTGATGGTCATGTCTATGATAAGGAGCTCTTTAGTGCCACGGGTCCCACTTCTACATCCATTCTGAGAAACAGAAAGTATCGAATTCTGATTAATGTGTGTAGTAATTTTGAGTCTCAGAATAGATGTCAGAAGTTTATATAAGGTTGGTAAGCAAGTTATAGGCCTAAAGTTTTTGGGATCCATGGCACTACCAGATTTGTAGAGTAAGTGGGTTATGCCAGTGGTTAAAAATTGTGGTAATGAACCCGAGTCCAATGCTGTTTGGAATTGAGATGCTAAACACGCATGTGAGCTTCTGAACCACTTGAGCCAAAAGTTGTGCAGTCCGTCTGGACCAGGTGCTTTCCAATTCGGTAATGAACGGACTGCACAACTTACATCCTCTTTATCGATGTTAATTAGTTCCATAGGTAATAAAGACTCACATGAGCGCTCAACATCCCGATACCAATCACCTTCTGTATGAGCGACAGGCACTGACCAGATGCTGCGCCAAAACGAATTCGTGGCATTTTCATCTGGGACTTGCCCGTCACTCATACACGGACTCAGGTTCTCCCATTTTCGGTACACCCACTTCTCGTTTCTTTGGAACATGCGATTCTGATTATACCGATCTATTCGCTTTCTATACCGCCTTATTCTGTTTGCCCATGCATAAACTTTTTGCTTCAGAAAGTCTATGCGCTCTGTGACACATGACATATACTGTTGAGGACTAATAGTAGTCCCCAAAAATGCCTGTTTCACAAAGCGCATCACTTTCGGTCGCGTGTTACCTGATCGGAAACTAATTAGCTTACCAATGAGTGTCCTGGCCCCAGCAATACGACGTTCAATTCTACACTGCCAAGCTGGCACAGTATTTTCTGGTCGAGTAGTAGTTATATTTTCTGCAAATTTAATACCAGCTACTCGACAAACTGCAATAGCCGCACAGTATAGAATAGAATGTGTATCACTGAGATCTTCGCTATTACCGAAATAATCCGGTAATAACGAATCCAAGGCACTCACCAGCGCTAAATTTCGTTTATGAATGGGCAAACGGGGCAAACGGGGTCTGTTATTAAAATTTACGCATCGGTATTCCCGAATCACATCTTCCAAAGTGCTCCTTATCTTATCATTGTATAGGGTACTTACAGATATGATTTCACTGTCCACTAATTCACTAACATCTTCATTTTGTGGTGTGGAGTTTGTTACCACATCCACCACATGTGGTGAAGAAGGGACAGTCAAGCTATTCCGTATGTCAGAGCATATCCTTTCAAGTACGGTATCATCCAGCAGGTGACATCGCTGGATAGCTCGCACTTGATCCGACAATCGTTGTGCCGATACGTTGACAGCCGGTTCAAGTTCCTGAAACAGAGAGACTAGTCGAACACGGTACGCAGTAAGGTTCGTTCCCAACTCTGTAGCCCGAAAATATGCCCGCATGACATTCTCATTAATAGATTGTGTCCATTTCATGCGGCGCACATCACCACCGGTAGCGGGGGCCCTGTTCGAGGTCAGTGGTCCTCGGGATCCCAAGCTGGTCGGTGGCCGGTCTCTCCCCTGCCGACGTACAGGTATTGGCGACGTCGGCGGAGAGAAAAACTCGTCGCTGGAAGATGAGCTCGACGCCTCTGCGACTGTTGGAACTTCTGTTCTGGCATCCGAAGACGGCAGGGCGGAGCGTAGCGACGAGTCCGAAGATGGTAAAAGTGCTCGTGATCTAGCTCTTGTTAACATTTTGTCAGATATTCTCTCATTTTTATATTGTTATGACATGACATTAAACGTCATGTCTTATGGTAGATATTTATTTTCTATACGTTAATTTTAGGCGTGTTACATTGTTATTTTTAAAATATTTATCCATTATTCTTCTTTGTTATTGGCTGTATGATATTTATTGATTAAAATATATTAAAATTGATTTTATTTTGAGAATAAATATAGGTACTCGAAAATCTGACTGTTGCTGTTGGTGTTGCTAGTTTATTATTTTATTATTATTATTATTATAAGGTATAAAATAAAAAAAAATGAAAACAGAACACTCAGACTTAAAATAATAAGTAGCAGAGCGTTCAAAAGTTAAAAGAAAACGTAAGTAAATAATGAAAGTATTCAGCAGTTTTAAAAAGAAAAGATCTGAAGTTTTAGGATATATTTTTTTATAGAATTTCAATTAAATATTTTTGGTGACAGGGTGGAACTCGTCGGAACTATCGCGGCGTAATGAAATGCTTTAGCACGCCCCGCATATAGTGGCATTAGTGGCAGAGAAACATGTTCTGTGCTGGTAGTGAGTTTCAGGTTTCAATTGATCGGTATAGACCCTAGGCTAGGACCTCGACCGAGACCTCACCACCATCGTTCCAAAAATTAAGTATGCCCTAGGAAAAGTAACACTAGATAATTTATCACTTGTTATTAGAATAGAGGTGAATGGTTTAACCTAGAAGCAAGACGTAATGAGTTCAGTGATGTAACATAAAAACTCTTTGAAAGACAGTTTGACCTTGATCTAAGACAACCTAATACTGTTTCTAAGATAATCGAACAATGGCAATCATATTTTAACGTATCTATAATAACCATTGATAATTGCGGTGAACAAATAAATATCTGCTATAAAGGGCTATACTTATCAGTTTCAGATGACTGACAAACATATTAAGATGTATTGATAAATTTGATGCGTATTCATACGTCGCGTATTAATGTTCTTATTGCTTTATCATTATTATAATCAACTTATTATAAGATGATTAATTGACTTCGTGAAATACTGAATGAAAGACAGTTCAATACACTTTTGAGAAATTACAACACAAATGACAAAAGATGCGGTAAGACCTATAGGGATAAATTTTAAAATGAATTTTGAAAAAGAAACACTTACCAACTCCTATATACTACCATCAGACCAGCACCAATATGGTAACTACAACATTGTCATACGTACGTACGTGGACGTTTAGAAACAATCAGAAGTTCAAAGTGTCAGGTAATGCAAACACGAATAAAATACAATTAAAAGTAATTACAAATACCCACGTTCAGCAGTGGACGGCGATTGGTTGAGGAGAACAAATACCTAATTGATTTCTTCTGACATGATAAGACATTTTTTTTTAATAATTCGGCCTTATGACATAAAAAACAATCGCGTCCCAAACTAGCAGATTAGTAAAAAACAGTAGTAACTCATAATTACTTGTTGATGCAATAAGAACAATTGTAATAAACAAAAAAAAACCTTATTAAATTATTTTAGCTATGAAGTAATAATAGTCCGGGATCCCCGAAACAAATTTTACAAGTTATTACTATCAATCTATTTTTTCGTGAGTGGCTTCATTATGATGAGGGACCCTACTTTCACTTTATCAAAACTTTCGACAAGGCTAGCAGGGAAAAAAACTTTTGAGCGTAGGACCGGGATAACGTACCAGGCAATTTGTAGGATAATGTGTCTGTTAAATTATATCAATATTACTATAACCTTATATACACATTAACTATAACCATAACATAAAATCTGTGTGCAAAAATTCAGTATAGTTGCACATAGATTTTATATTATGGTTATAGTTCTCTAAAACTCTCCCAAAATAATCTGATCTCTCAAAACATTACTTCTGAGTAACTAGTACAGAAATCGTTGTAAGTAGAGAATATATGAAAGGTCAAAGGACTGCACATCGTAACCTTGTACACCACTTTCTATTTCCAAGAGTTCCAGACTTAGTCGAGCTTATAATCGAGTTAAGTCGAGTCTAGCGAACAAATTTAGGCATACAATATTTAGTAGAGTTTATACTTTCGATTGTCGGCACTTCGTAGAATTTGATAAAATTAATTCTTGACAGTAAACTCACTTACGTGTACTTTTATTCCACTGTTTGATTAACATAAAATTTAACCAAACTGGTTTCTAACTTTATTAAATTAGTTATATTTATTGTTTTACATTTACATATAAATAATTCAAACTTATCAGTAACCTTTGATAATGCATGAGGACAAAACTGGTCAATTTAAATTTTAAGTTCGTCAAATAGTGGAATAAGAGTACAATTGAGTTTCATTTCAAGAATATTGAAACGTTTCTATGGACTTTGAAGCAGTCAAAGTTTGTGGTGAAATGAAAAATACTCGAAAAATGAATGTTGATTAATTTAAATGTAAGTGTGTTCCGGACCATGTATTATGAACCATTCCCTTGTGGCGCCGGTAGAACGTTTGTTGGATAAAGTAACGGTTAATTATAATTGTATAATTAAATTTTAGTTTAAACAACATTATTTTGTTTCTAGTTTCTATTATGATCTGTGAGACGGAAATTATTTCTAATGTTGTTAAACTGAAAACGTGGCCCATTTTATTCAAGTGCACATTCTTTGATTTATTCTAGGCATTTGAGAATTTAGCTAAATTTAATAAATGATCATTTTTATGTTCGGTCTCTTAAACTTAGGATGAAGTTCTAAAGTAATGATAATATGCTTTGAGACACATATCTTACACACCAAGTAAAACGATCATAAGCACTTTCAAAATAAAATTATACAAATACAAATTTTGCACAGTAAAATAGTATCTCTTTAGCTTACTCTTGTCTTATATAGAATATTTTTTAATTAACTAATAAATTGGTATCAACAATTGGTATTTATTTATTATTTACAATTGTATTAGACGTGCGTCTACATTAATTGTCCACATACGTTTGTGTTACATTTCTAATGATACACTGCTCTTACCTTTTTTTTGTTTGTATGACCGTGCCAAAATGACTCTACTCTGCCTGATGGAAAGCATAAGCAGAATCCAAGAGTGGTGTTGACCATAAAATAAATAAAATAAAAACAAAAAAGCCTTATATTTCTCTAAAACAATGTGTAAAATATTTGAAAGTTTAAAAAAGTAGTTAAATATTAGAGTTATGTAAATATATGTTAGAGAACCCCTGAGGTGAAGGCCTCCTCCAGAGAGTCCCAGCCACACCATGGGGGCCTAGTGATGGTTTTGCTTCATTGGACCTCCGGTCTCGCACTTACCTGGTCGTAAACGTGGTGTCACCTATAAAACTATATACTATAAACTATAGGATTCGAGGATTGCCAACGCTTAAATATTTTTTCAATTTACTCTAACGATACAAACTCTTCAACTTTATACCTAATATTAGTATAGAAAAAGCCTAATAGACCTTAAAAGAACTCTACTAGTGAAAGTACTTGCTTTTGTTTATAAACACGATTACTTACTCTCCTGCTACTTGAATAAAAGAATGATGCATAAACTAACTTATTCTAACCAAACAAACATTGAACTTGAGTCCAAAAATTGGTTAAGAGTTAGCTCCACCATAATAAATATTAAATCCATTCTCGAGAAAGCATTGTCTGTAGAACAAATGAAAACTAGAAAGTATACAGGATGATTTACTTAATGTTAGCTTCGAAGACGTACTATGTAGGTCAGGGCGGACCACCCGTCGCATTAAATATGCGTTATAAGTATAACTGAACATGATATTGCACACGAATTCTCTATTAGTAATATTATATAACCTGTTTGTATTTCTCTTCATTGATTTACTATACTGAATAATATAGTATCCATATTAATTTATGACAAATAACAAGCAATCTATTGTGACATCGAAAGCTTTTTAAAAATATGTTTAGAATTTATCGCTTCTAATATAAAATGATGCATGAAAAGAATTGTCATTTGTGGCAATAATATTAAAAAGATCTGAGTAGAGGAATCATTTAAATCATTAAATCTTGACTATTACACTCAAACCCGAATCCATATCGTTCGCAACTTTGAATACTGGAATGGTTTAAAGTCACTCTCTGTAAATTATTGCTTGCTCAGAACTACTGGAGTTCTGAATACTAAAAGGGTTTTCACATACGCACCCCCGCATAGTTCGACGTAAAATATTGAGTTTCCAAATTAGTTCTTGAGGCAAACAAAATCCCATAAATCCTCATTTCATACACAATATATCCAATCAATCGCCTTCAAAAGAACTAATATTTTCCTCTTATATTTGTGGTTTCGTCAGAACGTCATAAGTAAAGCTATAGCAATTTCATAAAAAGAATTGTACAAATCTTTGCCCTTTAGCGTCAGCCACGTACCAATCTATTATGGGAAATGGATAAGCTCGGCTATGCCAGCCATTGCATTAGCTAAGAAACCAAAATATATTAAATAAAGTGATATCACTGTTCCTTAATAGTAAACGAAATTATATTTTTTTAATGGAATAATTTCTGAAAAATTGAGAAAATATGTTGAACAGCTTAATTACAACTTGACACAAACACAAGGACCGGCAGGTATGTACAATAATGTTTTATTAAGATGTTGTTTTATTCCGATTTCAATGAATTTTGGTCGGGAAATATTTTGATTTTTGAGGAAGGACATATGCTACTCTTTACTGCAATAACCAAGATACACGCAAGCGGAGTCGCAGGCAAAACCTAGTCAAAAATAAAATACAGATTGGCCTTTAATTAAATCTTAAAACATGTGTGGATTCGACATACTATGCCACTAGTTCTTAACCCCGGAATTATCTCAAAATATAAAGACAAAGTAGGCTTAAAAAAGATTTAATATTTTTTATACATGTATTTACATATTATTATATTGTTGAGTTGTTGGTACACTCTAAGATTACCTGCTTATTCTTTTAAATGAAAGTAGAAGATAAGACTCTTAGCGTTATTATTTATTTAAACGGATATTTTTCCCACGTCGACTAATACATCTGAGGACACGTTTTCACCGGATACGGTGCGGTATGTTTGTCAAAAATTTCTTTTCCCCGACGTGCGCACGTCAAACATAAACTTAGAACTCCAACAACAACTGAGGATTAGGAGTAGTAAGAGTATATCTAACTACGATAAGTTATTTGAGATTTCTTATGATGAAGACACAGCGACGTACTTTATGAGGGAAAGTTGGTATCTTTACTTACAATAAAACATAATACCTTGTTAGCGATTTATTAGTTGTAGTTTTACTTTTTTTAAATATTAACGTTTACGCTACATAATAATTGAAAAATTTATTTAACAACAACGAAAAGCATCACATTACAAAACTCTGATATTCATTTATAGATGTTTTCAACCGTAAACCGCGCTTCACCGTAGTTTCGGTCGAAATACATCGATCGATTATGGTCACGGGGTGACCGCGACCGGTCGGTAAATCGGGACTAAATCCATTAATACGAGTCATTCGTGGTTTTAATGAATGCAGATTTACAAATCTAATATGCATACAAATCCACGGTGGATTTATTGGATTTAGAGGGGAATTGCAAACTTAATATGCATAGTACTTACTTTAAGCATGAGTTTATAATAGGTCTTTACCTATGAAATTGCCGTTTTGTATGCAATAAGTGAAAGTACTTATTTTTTTAAACTTTTTTATTTCTGTTATTTGAAGTAATCACCCATACAATCGACGCATCTTTGCCAACGCATTGGCAGTTTATTAATGCCCTTCTTGTAAAAATCAGCTGGACGGGAGACAACAAACTATTCAAAGGCATTTTGTATTGCCTCTCGGGAATTGAATTTTTTACCCACTACAAAGTTGTCTAAATTTTGGATAAAGTAATAGTCGGTAGGTGCAAGGTCTGGTGAGTATGGCGGATGAGGGAGAGCTTCCAACCCCAGCTCTTAAGGTAAAGACGTATTATAAAGGATTTATTTCTGACAGCTCCAGCATTAGGAATATAGATCCAGTACCGCGAGGTAGCCGGGGTACTTCACAAACATATTAGATGATACCAACACAAAGGACACCCAGTCGCAGAATAACGATTTTTAGATCACATGAAGTGATGTTCTAAATAGAATTTGAACCTACAAGACTTGGCGTAGTAGAAAGCGGCGTGTCGACTGCTTAAACGATTAGGCCAACCGTGCAATCATTTTTCAATTACTGGGATATAGTACTTAAAGTACATTTTTTTATTAAATAAAAGCTTAATATACTTGGCGTTACCCGCGAGTAACACCGCGGTGTTCAGCTAGTTTACATAAATATGGACTTTTCGTTGGAATTTTTATCATGTTAAATATGACATTCACGCGGGCATAGTCGCGTGCAAAAGATAGTAATACAATTTAAACACCATCGGATCGACCCATCTCATACTAACACGATCTTTAAAGTATTATCAAGCGAAAGTTTGATCGTAAATAGGTCGTATTATCTCTTCTCTTATGCGAGGACATGGAACGAACTAGGAATGAAATTTATATGCTTGAATAACAAATTCTCGAACAATGATTATATTATTACCAACGCAAATGTTACGAACGACTCTTACAATGTTTTATAAATAATGGTACTGATTTAAAATATGATGAACAGATGGTATCACAGAAGAGGAGAATTAAAGGGATGGTATAGTAACATAATGATAACAAAATAACGCTGGAAAAACACGAAAGGATTGATTTGAAGCTTTGTTAAGCAACGTTCGCGCACTCATCAACATCATCATCATCATCATCAGCCCGTTGCAGTCCACTGCTGGACGTAGGCCTCTCCTGGACGTAGGCCTCTCCCAAGGAACATCACAGAGCCCGGTCTATTGCTTTCCGCATCCAGTCGCTGCCAGCCACTCTTTGCAAGTCGTCCCGCCATCCGTTCGCGCACTCATTACCATATAATTAGCAATACTTAAATATTTATATTCTAGTTGTTGCCCGCGGCTCCGCCTGCGTGTATGTCGGATATCGCGGTAAATAGTAACCTATGTATTATTCTGAAGTATAAGCTATATTACTGTTTAGTTTCATCTAAATCCGTTCAGTCGTTTTTGCGTTTCTGGTAGTGGCCTGCTAGTGAAACTCCCGTCAAAATCGGTCCAGCCGTTCCAGAGATTATCCGGAATAAACAAACAGACAGACAGACATATTTTTCATAAATGTTATTTTGGTACATGTATTACACGATACATATACATAAATACAATACATAAATATGCATTTATTTAAAAGCGGTTATTTTAATATTACAACATACACTCCAATGTTATTTATTTCTATAGATTATAATGTATTTTAGGTTTAAAAGCATGTAAATAACAAATAATAGCAGTACCATTACAACTTTTCTGCTTAAGCATTGATGTAAATGTAAAATATGTAAAACTTAATAAATATCCTTCAACATTTTATCATCAGCTATCAAAATTAAATTTGCTAACTGAATATTTAGTTTCCTCGAACGATCCCATTGTCTCGTTAAAATTTTCGATTAAATGATATTTCATTAATTTGATCTTTCAAATTAATTCGTATTTGGGTACTATATATATTCATAAGCTAAATCTCAGATAATAACAAAGATCGCAACGTTTAGAACAAACTTTGAACTCAATAAAGAAATAAACATCGATAGCCGCTCTGATCAAATTTTTTTAAACACATCAAGAGGAAGTGAAATCTCATGACGATGTCGGTCGGCAAGGTCACTAGTAGGATGCACGCAAGTGGGCTGTTGTCACTCACAGACACATTACACGTATGTATGTACATACATATACCTCGTATACACACATATACGACTGAAAATGGTGCGCTCTTTGCAATGTATAATTCAACTATATTTATAATACCAGCTGAACCCCGCGGTGTTACCCGCGGCTATTGGTGTACCGCGAGTAACGCCGCGGACAAAGTTAGTCTAAAAAATAGCCTAAGTTACTCCCCGGATGATCAGCTACCTGCCAGTGAAAGTCCCGTCAAAATCCGTCCAGCCGTTCCAGAGTTTACCCGGAACAAACAGACAGACAGACAGACAACATTTTTTAACTACGTTTTTGGTATATGTACCGTGTATACATACATATGCATTTAGTAAAAAGTGGTTATTTTAATATTACAAACAGACACTCCAATTTTATTTATTTGTATAGATAATGCAATCTTGCCTACGTATGTTTGCCTTATCTTTAAAATGGGTTTCTACAGGAACTCGAAAAAAAAAACCGTAATGATTCTATGAATCTTTCTTTTTCACTGCACTAACCTACAATTTACCATTAAAATCTGATGTCTTTGTGCAAAATGATTGTTATACATAAAATATACTACATAACTTGTCTCAATAGCTATCGTAGATAAGTTATAAACTCAAAAATAATAAATCCAAATAATTAACAGAAACCCGCTTTCTATCTAAATTCTAAAATACCCTACGCAGGGTTTACTTAAATAAAATGTTTGTAAACAAGTTCTACTAAAGTTAATGCAAGGAATGAGACGTTAAGCACGCACTCGTTTTCGCCGTACGTGTATTAGCGGCACAAGCGCGTGCCCACATCGCGTGCCTGTCGCCCCGGATGCAACACATGGTTTTCTAGGAGAGCAAGCTATTTATCCTGCGCCCGCGTCGCTACCAACTGCTATTACACTTATTTCTTTGCTTTACTTATTCACAAATCACTGTGACTTTATTGGCTAGCTTATGTTTGTAAGCGCAGTAGTCGTAAGTGAAATGTCTTGGTCATTTTAACGAACTTTCGCAAGATAATGACGTCAAATGTATCTATGACAGCATGTAATAAATATTATGTATTCTACGAGTATATTACAGAGTTTATTATCGTCATTTAATGGACAAATAATTTGCTAGAACTAATCTTAGTAGTGCTTCAATAAGGCTTTATCTTTTTTTGACTGTTTTTGAGCTAGAGTTGATACGTGTTAGAGTTTAGACCGCGATTAGGCAAACGTAGGGCACCCTACGGTACGATAGATTGACGACTTAAGAAAAGTGGCTGGCCACGGATGAAAGCAGACTGCTTTAGGCAGGGATAGTTGGCGCTCCTTGGTAAAGGCCTTCGTTTAGTGGACGCCAATAGGCTAATTATTTTCTTAGGATAACTTGATCTGTCAAAGAATGAAAAAAGAGCAATAACGTGATAGCGTGTCAAACTCCTTTGACTTAGGTTTATTGACCATTATCTAAATTAAGGTTAGTCGTTCATTCCCATTTTCATTACTAGTCAATACAGCTGACAATTGGGTTATTAGGTAACATTTCATGTTTCTAACAAGATTGAATGATGCTTAGCGGAATTGAAACATGTGCCATTTAGAATGGGCTATAGAAACAAGATCATTCCTTTTTTATTGTTGTACAATACATAAATTAAATGGAACCACTACAGAATAAAACCATGTTCTCAGACATATACCTACGCGTAATTGAAGCTATTTACCCATGCGTGATCAATATTACGTCGGGCCGTCTGACAGGTGTGTAAGATCGAAATTATTTTCTAGAAATAAATAATATATATTGCACCATAAATATTTGCGACGCAGGCCGTGGCGATGCGTCACCACTACAACGGTTGACTGTCCCTCTGTATAAGCTGTTACATAAAAGAACTTAAAATAATCAGTATCCAATTAAAAGTGTTTAGCGAGCTAATTAGTGATTATACCCTAAGTTCATAAATACAGTTTAGAAAATAGTTCAATAATAATGCTCTTTAATTTTTTTTATGGTTTAGCTACACATTGCTTGAATTCTACTAAATTACAACGAAACCAAAAGTATTACTATACAATTGAATGGTACCCAATTTGTACAATGATACTGAGAATTTTGGTCAAAGCTTAAGTTTAGAAGTTTTTTATTTAAGCTTACCATATATATGATGAAAATGAATATTGCGTTGTGATAACAGTAAGTAAATAAACCTAGGACCTTCTTTTAACGAGAAGCCTACACTCAGTAGTGGACAATGAAAGGACAAAATTCTTTATATATTAAAAATATTTTTAAAAATGCTGAACCTGTTTAGTAGACAGTTTCCTGCCTCATTTTCTTACAAAAACCTAGAGATAAACTGTCAAAGATCAGTAAGACGGTATAAATATTAATGATAACATTGTCGAGAGTATCATAAAGTATTTCGCAGGTTCCTCTTGGAGACTTTATTTTCTAATGGCAATTCGTAAACTGTCTTGTTAAATCATACATAAACACAAAGTGGTCTCCTGTAAGTGAAGGAGTACATCGATATAATACCCCTTTAGTAATTTATTGTATACTGTACAGATGTGTATATCCTTTGTTGGAGATCCTAATTTAATTAAATAAATAAATAAATAAATAAATAAAAAGTTATTCGAAGCGAACCATCAGTGAATCTCCACCTAGGATCCGGTTTATTAACGACTTTGATGTGACCAACTTTTGTTTTAGTACAAACCTCGTGGCCGATATAAACTGTTAGATAGTTATCATTAGCATTAACTCATAATTCAACTTGCAGACAAAATTAAACCTTCAAATCATCTATACCAAAGTCAATATTGCAAATTTCATGAAATGGTACCACATGAAGTGTTAAAAGCTTCAGTTAACTTACTTTTCAATCAATAACAAACCTTAAGAATTATCGAGAAGGTTTTTACATCACAATGTAATCTTATCGTCGAATATGTTAGTGAAGTCACAGCTTTATAAAGAATGAAACATCTTACACACAGTGTTATCTTAGTATCATATTCGTGTCTTAACACATCTTTCCTAATCTCTCTAGATTATTGTTTCAGTTGATTTTACTGACAAATGTTGAATATTGAGTTTATTGCAATAGGAGCGTTATATTAACTTACTGAAGTCAATCTTGCTTGTATTGACAAGCTACTCAACAAACAATTAATATAGATTCGATAAGGATATTGAAAAGTCATGAATTGGTTGTTACACAAAAAGATTGAGACACCTGAGTTTTATTGACGAGCACTCAACCTAAATATCTAATGAGCGATAAGGTCCGCCCACAGTCAGATAAAGTTACGCCATTACAAAATCATCAGTGTTTAAGACTTTAATACACATATTATAGAGATCAAAATCGTTTTAAATGGTTGCTTCAAAAAATTTAAGGTCCCTCAAGAACGACTACTTTCCAACGTGTCAATAAGAGCTTTCGCTATCTGTGACCGATACGTTGGTTTTGTTTGTTTTGCTTATTTGAACGTTCTTTTTTGGGCTCTTTTTAATATGACGTATGACGCGGTACTTTCGATAGATGTGTTAATTTGTGTGTTGCTGCTTGCGGAAGGGCATTCCTAGCCACACCTTACATTGGTGTTCAATTTTCTACAAAGTCGTAAAACAGGATAGGTTCAGTATGTTTCTAAGCGTTAAAACATAAAGACAAGTGTTTTAACAGGTTCCTTATGTACTCGTATATTCGCTATTAATAGCGAATGTCTGTTGCGTATAATCTGCCACACCTAAAAACATATAGCTAGATGATACTCTAATTGCTGTGTCATATATCATTAAATCAATAGAATGTATCCATATATGACAGACCAGCTAGATCAGCAGATGATCAGTGTCAGTGTCAGAGCAGTGGAGATGGTATCGAGCACGTAGTACGAAGACACGGCTTATCTCATCGAGAATAAGACGTGATTAAAGGCAGGTAAGGAATCATTTTAGTTGTATAAAAGTAGATGTAATTGTGGTACAGACACCATGTAATAGTAGAGTATGAAGGGGTATACCCACTACGAAATAAATACTGCTCACAAACTTTACTCCTCGTTATTATTCTTGTTCCAAATAAAGTTCGCTATACTGTGTATAAACTTTACGTCTTGATATTTACCTTGACAAGCATCATTACATACATAGTTGAACTCTTTAGCACTTACTAATGAGCCTATCGAGTTAGCGAGTACCATTCATATCGATCAGGCTAACGAGTTGAGCTTCATTATCTTGTTCTGACGATTAAATCAGGAAGCCAGTCCCTGAGGAGCCGGAAGACTACCTTTTTTAAAAAAAAAAAATATCACACACAAATCACCATTGAGAACATGTAAGCTTAACAAGGCTATTACCTTAACAATAATTACTTTTTAAAGCGCTTTCATTTCACAGCTCATAAAGCCCACACGAATAATTAAAAACAATTTTCTTATTCAACAAGCGTCAATACACGAATTAAAATATATAAAGACGGTTTGGTTATCTGAAATTGAATCAACATTCAAAGAGTGGAGATAAAAATTTACGACGTTAATTGACATTTAAAATGGAGAGCTGGGCATGGTATTTAAGATGTGCGAGTACAAGGAATGGGATGGAGGGAAAACACATGTTCAGCAATCTCTTCGACTAATAAAATTCATATGTATTTAACATAAAATAATATAAATACGAAAGTAACTCTGTCTTTAATGCTGTCACGGCTAAACTGCTGCACTGACTTAAATGAAATTGGGCATGGATATACTTTATTTTTTGAGGAAGAAGGAACGCGGGTGGAGCCCCGGCTAAAAGCTGGTAATGTTAATAATTCTACTTATTTCAGACAGAGTGAGAATTTGGCCTCATTAAGAACATCATGTTCGTAATGAGGCCAAATTACAATGTAAATGGTGTTTACGGCCTAGACAAAAGATACTTTTACGCTGTTATCATTGACTTATTAATTTATAGAGAAATACCAACAATAGTGTTGATTATGAATTGCGCCTATGAAATATTATATATTCCTTCGGTATAAATGCCCCGGCGATGATTGTATACCATAAAGATTACATTCTATTCTGAAAACTTCAAACAGAACATTAAACATTACATTTTACAAGCTTTTATTTAGTTTCACCTGCGCCGATGTTCGTCTGTAATCAAATATTGTAAGTTAAATTTTAACCACTTTTCGATTTACGGTTGAGCTGAAATTTGAAATATGCGTTTGGTTTTGACAACATGCAATTATATATAATCAGTATTATTATTATTAAACCAAAATGGCCACCGTAAAAAAATGCCGGCGTACATATTTCTTCAAATAAAAGGGATCAAAGTTATTTTTTTACTAAGAAGTAATTAAATTTAGTTTCAACTTTTAAAAATAATCACTTGTTAAAAAACTTTTTACCCGCTTCAAACAAAACATCCAACGTAAATTCCCTGCCTAGGAACACTAAAAAGCGTAAAATAAACTGGCTCTTCATAAATTGCTATGTGACAATTCTTGTCTATACCGAATTCTTTCTTCATTTATATATATATACTAGCTTTTGCACGCGGCTTCGCTCACGCAGACTTTCATCCCCTGATTTACCCCCTTAGGGGTGGAATTTCCATAATTCCTTTCTTAGTGCTCACTTACGTTATATAAAGAACCTACATGCATAATTTCAGGGTTCTAGGTTCAGCGGTTTGGGCTGTGCGTTGATCTCTGGGTATGACAGTCAGTCACCTTACTCTTTTATATTTATAGATTATAATAATACATAGACGTAATAGTATAATAAATAGTAGTATTATAATGTAAGCCAGGCACCTAAAATCTGTTTGTACACTATTGACGAAGTAATCGGAGAACAAACATTAAAAATAAGTGAAACATAGAACCTACTCCTTTTTTGAAATCGGTTAATTAAAGTCAATGACAGATCATACATCAACTTCACAAAGTGTGCCTCAGTGGCGTTGTCGTAGCGAATGCGACTGCTGTTCTCGATTCCCAGGTCGGACCAAATGTTTGTATGATCTGCAAATATTTGTTTCAGAGTTTGGGTGTCGCGCCAACTTAAACTCAGTAGCTACTATTAAAATTTTGGACAGTTCTCCTTCACGAACTATTACATTACGAACCATTAAAGTCGTGTTTCCAACGAGAACTTATTGCTTTGGCAAGTATCTAGTTCTAAACGAAAATCAATATCCATTAATAAGTGATTTTATTCATGAGTTTTATCGTTGATCAAGTTAGTGCTGAATTTTAAGGCTGTTTTACTATCATTCTGTCTGATGCCTACTTAGTACTTAATTTTAATGACTACTTATTTGCCTCTAAAATATTTTCCATTAGTACTTCATGTCATATATTAATGTTTACTGAAATAACAATTAATGCATACTCAAATTGTAAGTGTACTTTAGCTTCTTCTTCTACAATTGTAGGTAGTAGAGCCACGCTGATTTCAGCACGAATGGGCCGGCTCGACCGGGGCGGTACTACCCTCGCACAGAAAATCAACGTAAAATGACAGCGATCATGCCGTCGTGTTTCGTTGGTGAGTGCGAGACCGGAGGCCCAATGATGCAGAAGCATCACTAGCCCGCCATGGTGTGGGTTACCATGCTGCATTGTAGCATTGTCTGCATTCGCAGTGTGGTGACCACCACTCTTGGATTCTGCTTATGCTTTCCATCAGGCAGAGTAGAGTCATTTTGGCAGGGCCAAACATAAAAAAAAAAAAAAAAAAAAAAGTATTCTCCCAAAGCCTGACGTGAAACTTTTTTAAATTTATAGACATAAAGGCCATAAATATCTTAATACAGATTTTCTCCGCTTTTTTTGAAAAACTAGATAAATTATGGATAAGCTAAGAATTTATTAAAATATACTAATACATACTGGGGCGTCCTGCGGAACGACGGACTGACGATTTCAAGAAAGTAGCTGCCAGTTGGCAGTGAATGAATGTGAACTGATAGTTGAAGCTCCTTAGAGGTGGTAAACGGTTATAGGTTGATTTGAAGAATATATTAGAGACTAAGGATACCTGAGACAAAAGACAAAAAAAACGCGTTAGGGATCACATTTTTGCTAAGTATTATCAAATTACTGTAATGTTCAAATGATGTGATTTGTTAAAAAGAAAAGATTGTTCTAAGTTCTTTGAGTTTGATATATACAAGGGTTGTCACTAAAGTCAAACATGAACGCGAAACTTTTTAATAAAAACTATAACAAGACTGCATAAAAGCTTTTTAAATAAAATTATATTATTTGCAAATCTATTAAAACTACATTAATGAAATTCTGTTCAGTAGTTTACGAACAAACATAGACTGATAAAAATATCACCTTTCCTTATGAGTTTTTCGTAGTCGGACAAAAAAAATCTTCTCATCGTAGACATTATTTTCTTCAAAAGTAATTAACAACGTTCAAATTAAACGATATAATTGCTTACATTTAATTTGAGTTTGACGATTCTAATGAGTTTAAGAACGCAAATGATGTCAATAGAACATTACATGATATTTCGAGCAAATATAACGGATTTTATTTTATACGGCATTCCGAGCGTTTAGAGATAACATGTGTTGAAATTTAGATTGTTGTCGTTTTAAAAGACATCGCTTGATAGCCTTTTGGATATAAATGGAATATTCCTTGATAGTTTTTTTTATGTGTGTTCGCGGATAACTTCATCGTTTATAAACTGATTTTGATGATTCTTTTTTTAATGGAAAGAATATATCCCAACGGTGGTACCGTTATAAGACGATATTACATTTTGCCCCATGTATGTCTCAAGTACCAAAGGATCTTCATTTTAAATTATATCCAAATCGATTCAGTTAATAATTTGCTACTCTCAAATCCCTCTCTTAACTTCAACTTCGGAAACTGTTCGTTATTTGTTCAAGCAGTACTACTCCGGAAAGTCCTTCCGCTTGAAATCAGGATGTCCACCACCCGTTTTGCATTCAAAAAGAATGTATATGATCTCCGTCTCCGGGCCGGGCCGGTTCGACCGGAGTGATACCACGGCCTCACAGAAAGCCGGTGTGAAATAGTGCTTGCGCTGTGTTTCACCGAGTGAGTGAGGATACCAGAGGCCCATAACCCAAACCCCCTAACCTATCTCCCCTCTCTATCCCCTAAAGGCCGGCAACACACTTGTGACACCTCTGGTGTTTACAGGTGTCCATGGGTGTTCATGTTCTATTGTAAGTTTATAGTAATAGAGTATATTTGTATGTGTATGTATAAGTTTGAATATGTTGTAAACTTTGTATATTTTAACTGACTTCATAAGTATGTAACCTCTGCACACTACCACCCGAAGGTGGACTGAACTTAGTGCAAAGTTATAAATAAATAAATTCAGCTAATTAGCTGTGAAAACTATTTCCTATTGGCTTATGTCCAGCAGTGGACTGCGATAGGTTGACGATATGACGATGATGGATAGTAAAGTGACTCGCTACATGTTATACTGTTAGACATTACCTCACTGAACGTCATTACTTTTTGACTAGTGATAGAAAGAACAGATTGAAACAGAATGTAGCAAGCCCCAACATCTTATTAACCGACTTCAAAAAAGGAGGTGGTTTCTTAATTCGACCGTCTCTATATACTTTATTGTGTGTTCGCGACTAACTTCGTAGTTTTTGAACCGATTTCGATGATTCTTTTTTTATTGAAAAGGAGATACCCCAACGGTGGTCCCATGATAAGGACACTATTATCTGATGATGGCATCCAAGAGAAATCGAGTCAAACCTTGAAGTCGGTTTTATTTTTGTTAAAATTTTACTTGTTTGTACCTACATTCACGACGTATATCAATTTTAATCATTATCATTAAAATAACAGTAAATAGTCTTTAAAAGTGACCTAATGTAAAAGATCCTCAATTTTTTAAGTTTA
This sequence comes from Spilosoma lubricipeda, assembly GCA_905220595.1. Lineage (NCBI taxonomy): Eukaryota > Metazoa > Arthropoda > Insecta > Lepidoptera > Erebidae > Spilosoma > Spilosoma lubricipeda. The sequence continues at coordinate 5,721,287 of HG992285.1, read as the reverse complement.
CGACATCTATGCACGGCAAATAAGTGTCACTTGAAATATGTAAATTGACGATAAATAACGTCTCGATAAATATAAATATATACCGAACTATATTTCTATCTTGTCAAAACATCGTAACACTTTTTGAATGTATTCATTTTATATGTATTGTGTGACATTGTCGTATATTAATATTACAATTATACCTACTTATGCAACAAGGAAGGAACCACATGCCAAAATTGAACTCAAGACCCTATGTGTAAGGTGATAAAGATAATTATCTCGTTTTTGGCATGTTTAGATTGATTACTTGTGCATAAGTACTAATTGTCTTTGGTTGTAATAAAAACCTTCAGATATTTTAAGTTTAAGGCATTTTAAATACCTTTAAGCTAGTGGTTAATTTATTTAACTCATTTACTTGTATCTTTACTATAAATTTATTTTTTAAATTACTTTAGACGCATAGGCCGTGGTATCACGCCGTTCGAGCCAGCCCATTCATGCCGAAGCATGGCTCTCACACGGTTAAATGTGCAAATATCCAAATAAATTCAACGCCACATTTGAATTAAGATGACTTAAGATAGTAATGAAAAGTCCTACATCATCTATACAAATAAATAAAATTGGAGTGTCTGTTTGTAATATTAAAATAACTGCTTTTTACTAAATGCATATGTATGTATACACGGTACATATGCCAAAAACGTATTTGAAATTTTTTTTGTCTGTCTGTCTGTCTGTCTGTCTGTCTGTCTGTTTGTTCCGGGTAATCTCTGGAACGGCTGGACGGATTTTGACGGGACTTTCACTGGCAGGTAGCTGATGACCCGGGGAGTAACTTAGGCTACTTTTTTTAGACTAACTTTGTCCCGCGGCGTTACTCGCGGTACAACAATAACCGCGGGTAACACCGCGGGGTTCAGCTAGTACACATTAAGATTAAAATTGCACATCAACCAGTTCTTTTGGTTTTGATATTTGACACAATCAACTAGCAAGTGTTGGACATCATCAAGAACTCACAATTTGGCATATTACGTTTTTTTATGAGATGTCCAACACTTCTAGATGGATAGTGGCCTGAACACGGTCTGTGAGCTATAACAATTACTTTTCTATTTATTTAATTATTAACAAACCAGTGTATCCTAGCAGGCTGATGTTGAATGGTTAATACCAGAGGCCTTTTTCTTTACTTCTTTAATCAAAACACTCTTTGAAATGGCTATAACATAGATTTTTGATGTTGCTTAAGTATTTAGAGTGAGACCTGGGTTGTAAATTATATAATAAAGAATTTTTACACCAATCTAGGGATCAACGAAATCAATCTGTCAAAGGAAACAGTAAATATAAAAGGAAAAGCGGAAAAAAAGTTGATCGCGGCAACCCTAATACCTTCGAAGCCGGACTACGACGCTCACACTCAACATACTGACACACATTTTTGTACATGTACGCAATTTTATTTATTTACCCGTATTTAAGTATTCGTCGTTCGTCGCTCTGCGATTAGCTCTCGTTGATGAATTAAATATCACTAGTTTTGGAGAACGACTTCCTCAAATCCGGAATTCTTCTTTCATGATTTTTGTAGGTGCCGGTTGATCTACCGTTTATTTCAAGAGAGGGAAAGAGAAGAGAATATTAAATTAGTGGCTACTACCGTATGTTTTTCTTTTCATTTTTGATTTTATGAGAAGGAGGACATTATAGTTTTTAAGTTTTCCGTTCAAGTACCCGTTAAACCTATAAAACATCCAAATGACATAGTTTGATATGATGATGATATGATATTTAAAATGAGAATCAAAACCAATTTAACAAAATAACTAAAATAAGAAAATAACAGCAGCATTTCAACTAAGAGTTGATTTTCTGGGCCCTGAAGTTAAATATAATTATGCAACCCTAACGTTCTCGTTTTATTTTTTAATACTCCCTTAATCCTAAGGGATTATTAAAAAATAAACGAGAAGGTCAGGGTTATTAGACTTATTATTTTCTAACTCATCCGAGTTAGAAATATAAGAAGTCCATTTCCCTCCTTAGCAAAGCAGGAGACAAAATGAAATAAAAATAGGCATACTTTAAACACAGTTATCAACACATGTGTAACATATTATGGTCTTAAGTGAGCATATTTGAACTTGAACTATTGCTTAGATTGCTAAATCTCAATTGTCACCTTTCATTGCTTACCTTTTTTTTCTTTTTTTTTTTAAAGTACTTGGTGAGTCTCTGAGTGGAACTAAACTATAACAAAATATGAACACAGTGGTGATATAATTTTCATGTAGCTTCCAAAATTTATAAATTCAAAAGATTTCGATCATCCAATTGTGTGTTGTGTCATAAAAATAAATTCAGACTTAATTAGGGCCTTAATTCTGGGTTGACGTTACTTTGTTAATTAAGATTGAGTTGCTGATTAAATGGTGTCTAAATTCAAAGCGACATTTTAGACATTAAAGATGTACCAACAACGGAATAGCAATTTTTTAGGTATCAGTTTACAAACTTTTTACAAATTTAGTTTTGTCCAAATAAAATATGTTTAGAGTCACTTTTACACGACATAAAATTAGTCAATCTACGAGTAAGTTGGCTAAAGCTTGGTGATTTTTAGTCTAGCTAAGAGAGTTTATTAAATCCGTTATTGACTTTTAGTTTTTTTTTAACGATTGTATAGAAGAACCATGCAATTTAAATGTGTATCTTGGTAATAAGAAATTTATCGATAGTGTAAATTCTTCAAATAAAAGAAATAAATAGTTACTATACTGCAAAACAATTTTAATAGTGAAATTTAACTGATAAGTTCCCAAGGTATTTTGATATCAACATAGTTTATTGTTTAAGTTTCAAGAGAGTGATTTATAATAATGTTCTAGAACTATTGAATAGACTCCATTAGAAACGTCTGTCGTTCACTATCTCTGAATTAGTGATACAAACTCAGTGGGGTATCACAAAACTTGTTTCCTTGATACAGTTTTGTCAACGGCACAGATATATATTAAGAGCTGTCTAAATTATCTACCAATTGACTAGTGTAAACTGGATAATAAGTTATAAGGCAATTAGTCTTAGCTTTGATAATTCTAGCTAGCCTTAACTAATGTCATAATTGTGAAAGTAAGTTTGTTTACTTTTACTTTCACACGTAAACTACGTAGCGGATGATATGATACAAGAAAAGGCTTTAAAAAGATGTAGAGAGAGAGAGTAAGAGTTAAACAGAATACTTTAAAGTGAACGAAGATATGGACAGAGTTCAAATAAGTACATGAGATTTCTTTTTCAGAAGGTAAATTTTGTTTTTATTTTTGTATAAGATTTCAGTTTGTACAGTGCTTGATAGGTTGTCATGTCAATGTATAGGGTATTTCTATTTACCAACGCTTCAACATACTTTATTGACACTTAGATAACAAATTCATTTTATTTGCTAGATACCCGAAAAGTTTACTCATTCATACTTTCAACCGTTTAAGAAAATTACTCATCAATGTCCTTAATTTATTCGTTAATCGTCAATTTGAAACGAGCATTTCAATTACACGAAGAAAAGGTTTCATCAAAACGGATATATTACTAAACAAGCATAAATTACATATTTTGATTAAGGCTTCAACTCTAAATGTTAAAAGCTATAAACTTTACTGAACCTACTAATCAAAGGCAACGTGCCAAGGCGAGGTAATCAATAGTTTGTATCGTAAAAATTGCGATCCCATTACACACAACCAGTTTAAAGGTATTCACTACAAAATCTTTCACTTTCTCTTAGAAAATCTTGCTGCCTATCGTATTTTGAAATTGGGTGGTAATCATTATTTTGATTTATTGATTGTGTTACGGTTGTAATCGGGAACTATTTATTGGATTGAACTTAATCTTGGAATTGATAGACAACTAACAGTGCTATGAAGCAAATTAGAATAGGTTTAATAACTATATCGTTATGTTAGTGTAGTATTATGATATATCTAATTATAGTTTGTATTGTTAGTTTGTATGTAATACGTGAGATGTCTAAATATATTACTAGTAAGGATTTGATTAACTGATGACTGAAGATTAAGTTTCTATCTTATATGTCAAATGCGACATTTACCATTTAGCTTTACCGAACAGCATAAATAATAATAATAATAATGTTTATTTAGTCAAGAAGGTACTATAATTTACAATGAAATTCTTATTTTTTATTTTTTTTAAATAAAGTACATGAATTGTTATTTGCCCGAACTAGATTGGATCCCAATAAATAAATAATAACGTAATATACCGGAATTAATAAGCTCGCGTAATCGAAAATGTTAACGTTATTAAAAAACTAACAAATATATGGGACTGATGTCATCTTAACGCGAGGTCGCGTGGTAAAAACAATTATTAGCTAATGATACAAGATAATAGACACGTTAGCGATTGTAGAAAGAGATTTGACGGGCTATGTATCTTGGCTACGGAGGCTAGTCACCAGCACTCTTAAATCATATTCTGAACGAAGTTTGAACGATGTTTATTTGTTGACGTAACTACCTGCTTTAAAATAAAAATACATATTTCTGTGTACGTGTGTGTGTGTATTGTATGTGTTTGTTTTGTTTTGTAATTTTGCACAATTAATCAATAATAAATATTTCGGACATCTAGCACACAACCCCATCTAGTTCCAAGCTAAGCAGAGCTTGTGTTATGGGTACTAGACAACTGATACAAATACATAAATACTTTTGTAAATACATACATATTATACATAGAAAACACCCAAACTCCGAAACAAATATTTGTAGATCATGCAAACACTTGGTCCGACCCGGGAATCGAACCCGAGACCTCATGAACAGCAGTGGCACACGTCAACCACGAGACCAACGAGGCAGTCAAATTGATTTCACTTTGAGTGGTTTTTATTATTTTTGTAATGTTCATGTTGTGATCTCCCATAATTGAGGAAGCACAAGACATAAAGATTTATTTTTTGTAATAAAACTAGCACGTAAAGGCTATACCTAGTCAGAGGTCCAGAATAAATAAATAAATCTAAACCGAATTTGTTTTAAACCCAAAGTTAAGTAAATTTTAGCATTTTGTTACATAATTAGGCAGGTACTTTATTTTGTAATCAACTCTTTTATAGTGTTTTTCGTTGTTAAATATATTCCTTATTTACATACCATTCAGTAAAAAGTATTTGAAAGCTTATTGTAAATGTTAAAAGACACTTTTCATTAACATTTTAATTGGTAAAAACTTTTACTTGAAAGTACACACGTCCCTAACTTATTATGCTGTGCTAGTTCGTACTTGAGGGAGACTTAAATACCAATGACAACGATAGCGATGTAAATAACATTAATGGAAATGAAACTAAAATGTTTATTTTTAGCCAAGGAGTGCGTTTCACTGTCTCTCGATAATACATAGCAATTAAAAATATTGCACACAAGTACTTTCTACTGTGGAGAAGAGAAGAATGTCTGATTCCAGTTTGTTTTAATTTCTATCTACAAATAAATGGTAAGTAATCGAACGTCGGAACTCTCCAAAAGCAATATTTACGATGATAACAAAGACGGTATGTGGAGAGCATAGATTTATACATGAATTTTATGGATAAATAAGAAAGTTCTGGTAAATAGACTTCGGCAGTGGATCGTAGATACGTAATTCATTCAGCGGCTGTCATGGATCTGAATTTTCGAGCGTCAAATGTCAATGTCAAATTATATAATTATTGTAAAATTTGTCTCAAATATTTATAAATTATAATTTTTGTAATGATAATCTTAACAAAAATATCAGATGATTGAGGATCATAAGAATCTATTCTTAAATTCCATTTTTATAGTTTAAATTTATAATTAGAAATTTCTAAAATCATTTTATTGTAAACTAGCTGTTGCCTGCGGCTCCGCCCGCGTATTGTCGGTTATCGCAGCGAATATTAGCATGTGTTATTCTGATGTATAAGCTATATTATTGTAAAGTCTCAGCCAATTCCGTTCTGTGGTTATTGCGTGAAGAAATAACAAACATACACACTCACAAACTTTCTACTTTATAATATTAGTGTGATGTGATGTCATTTTTAGTTATTTTTACATGATTAGGGTGCCATTTATAGGTGCGTGCAAAAATTTTGAAGCGTGTTATCGCATATGCTCGAAATTCGAATATTGATACAATAAATAAATAAATAAATATTTCGGACACTTAACACACAACGTCATCTAGTCCCAAACTAAGCTTACAATACTTCCGCTTATTAAAAGCTTTTATAGCATAGGAAGTTATTCACATATATTGCAACGTATTAGTTAATTAGGCCTAAAGCTGAGTAACACTTAATATAACATACAACAGATTTGGCTAACCGTTCCGTTTCAGAAAGAAACTTTTGATTTGCGTCATGTGAATCTTAATAATGCCTACCTATTTAAAAATTTTAACTCATTAGAATGATGTATTTTCATCTATTTCAAAATACGTATTATAAACCTTTAAATCGAAAGTGATTGTAGTGTATAGTATCTTCACCATAAATCATTTTTCAGACACGTACGATGTCCTAAGCATTTTTTTATGAAAAGAAAACAAGACGAACTCGCATAGAAAGGGTTCCATGTAATGAAAATGTATTTGAGCTCCTTTAAAAGGCCGGCAACGCATTTATGACAACTTTTGTGTTGCAGGTGTCCATGGGCGATGGTAATCTCTTACCATCAGGCGATACGTCAGCACGTTTGCCCCTATTCCAAAAAAAAAACATAATTAAGTGGTACAGATTTATCAATAAAACGGTAACTTTTTAAAACTAGTGAAAAGTACTCACAACTTATATTAATGAAACCAGTTATAAAATAAATAACTACATGACTTAAAGACATTACATACACGGTAAATAATATTTACTTAGATATGTAAAATATTACTTGTTCGTGAAACTAGCTGGGAGTGGCTTAAACGTGGCTAAAATATTTTTATAAAAAAAACTGTATCTAATTTTATGCACCGTTATTATGTTGATGATATTTCTGATGTCAAGATTTCATGTTCACCTATTAGGTAGCAGCTGTGTGGTGATAAAAAAGTGTACAATGATACTACGAGTAAAATAAGTGTTTTAGAACAGTTTATAGTAAGATAGGAAGTCTAAAATAAAATTTGCTTGTTAAGTATTAAGAAACAAAAGCACGCAATCAGCTACAGACATCTTTAAAAACCGTTTCTGCGGACGTCTATAGAAAATCCTACAAAGCACACAATCCCTTTCTATGACGTAAACTTATCTTCGACTCAACATCGCTCCGTTTGTTCCGTACAATGTTCTTCCCAAATTTAAAAAAATACGAAAGTAATAAGAAGCCTAAGGGCTCGCCCACACATGTACGATATTTAATTACTAACCGGTTTTACAAAAAGTTAATTATTCTCTCTTACACACATGTCAAAAACTACGTTGTGACAACCGTGTTTTTGACCATACACTGTGGGCCGCAAAAATAACATACCCGTAGATTTTTATTGTCATATTCTTTTTTTCGTTTCTACGAACATTTTACCAGTCATTTGGTAACTATTTGTTTGTAAAAATATTTTAGAATTAAGTTGAGAAAGTTTAAGTTACACTACACTGAGTTTTTATGGCATATCCCTTTTAGACTATAGCAAATCTAACTAAAATCTAACTGAAATCTATAGAAAATTTATAGTTCTTACTTATAATCTCTAAAAGAATTTAACCTAGAGGTTACCCCATTTTAATCTGTTTATTAAAATCTTCAACCGCAATGGAAAACATAAGAATAGAATACAATGAGGCGAGACAATGAGTAATGCGTTACAAATTAAGACAAAGCGACTACGATTCCAAACTAAATTGTTCTCATTATTCAAATCAGCTCATCGAAATATAGAAATGTATTTATATATATACATATATATACATAGCGTCCGCGTCCTCCAGTACCGTCTAATTGAATCCTTGAATTTTTTTATTCCATAGATATGCTCATATTACTAGTATGATCCCTGTTTAGTTGTTATTGTCTTTCGGTTAATACAATGATTATACTAATTGGCAATAATACTGTCAATATGTATGTTGGTAAAAAGACAGCTTATATGGTTTTATATTTTCCAGATTTCCAAGTGAAGATCTTACGAGACTGAAATAAATATATATAGATGTGAAACATCTATAGCGACGGATTTGAATAACTATGTAACGTTCTTTACCTGTACAATTTTACTGTGTTTTTATAAAACATGCATCCAGTGATTGAAAATAATTCGATAATAATTTTCTTCATTGTTTTATTTTTACTTCATACATGTTTTCGGAACAATAATTATCAATCAATAACTATTAACAATCAAATAGCGATATTCAATGTCATATCTGTATCAATCCTAACCATTTAGTCTATAATTTACCACGTACCACAAAGTGCAACTCACAAAAGATAGCTATCTCTTTCTTTACCATGCATTCCGTATTATCTTTCGCATTCGTAATCGTACTTATAAATAAGTACCGCAACAATAATCAGACGCCGTTCAGTATGAAAGTAACCTATCTTTCTTATAATATCATTGACAAAGATAGTATATTTCGAATGAATATTTTGGTCTTAGGTACGCCGTCGAATATATGTTTAGTGATGGATTAAGAGTACAGAATGTCACTACCGCTATTCATCCCATGTGTACCGTAATAGTCGTATGTATAAGGGATCAAACTACATAGGACCACAGCTCTGAAAAGAGGATAGTGATTGATGATTATATGGTAATGGATATTAAAAATGTATGGCCCTTTAATGTGGACGGCAGTGTACGATCAAAAACACCTTACGTGGGCAGTTGGTGAAGTTCCTTTATAGCGCCCCATTGACATTGTTTATAAAAATATTTGGAATTAAATAATGCTATTAGTTTACATACATCAGCTGAAGTTTTGTTCGCGAAAACATAATAATTCCTGTGATTTTATATAATCCTTAGATTCGTAGGGATCTACCAAATTGATTTTTGTAATCTAAAATAAAAGTAGCATAAGATACTCCTTAAATCATTAGCAGTCTCCCAGTGAAAATTCCTTTAAAATCGGTCTAGTCGTGCCCGAGATTAGCTGGAACTAACAATAGACAGAGGGACAAAAGTTTAATAATTGGTTTTTGAATGTAAGTACTGTATATACTTTCATTGCATTTAGTGAAAAACTGTTAATTTGTAATTACAAACAGATACTTCGATTATATTTATTTGCATAGATAACAAATAACAACAAATATAAAGATAATATTCTTTTCAAGACTTGTAGTATAGTACACTGCTGTCTCAAAATCAACTAACGAACAATAAATTGACTTTCACCATCACGACATATTGTGGCCTAGCATTAATATTAACCAGATTTGGTTATAAAGTAAGCTATGACTACGCTAACATATTAACCATTTTATTATAGGTTCTCGACGACTAGCTACAAAATGGCCTTCATTAACTATACTAGTACCCCTGGTCTTATTACTTCTAGAGTAATTAAAAGGATTTGAGAAGTAAGTTATTAACTGATTTACTTTCAAACGTAATTGAGTTGGTTTTACCGACTGTGGCGAAGTCAAAAGAATAATATTTTTGGATTTATTGCCATTCGTTTTATTTAAGTACCTCAATATGAAGGAAAAAAATATTTAAACTGATATTTATTCCAAATATATTTAGGATAGTAGGGCTCTTGCCTTGTTATGATTACGTAGAAGTAATTTAAACTAATTATAATAACGAACATTTAAAATAAGTTATATTGTCTTTTAATCTCGCTAGTCAAGCCAGTAATGTACATAATACGAGTACATATTAGACACTTCTCAACGCCGTACTTAAATATGTTTGTACAAATCGCCTCCATTCATTCAGAGGCTAACTTATTACTCAGCAATTAAACGTTAATTTGGATACGTTAAGCACGATTAATAGAATTACGTTTACAAGTCTGCAACAACATCGTTACTGTAAAATCAGTTTGAGTACCATCGCGAGAAGACCTCTATTTAAGTGCATTTTAATTTCAAGCATGTTCAAAGAGAGCTAGGTAGGGAGATCTTCATAGATTGGTTCTTTTCTTAACCTAGGTAACTTGGATGCTAGTTGACCGGATAGATCTAGTTATTTTATGGATATTTACATATCAATTTGGCATTTGTTTACAGATTGCTCTATGAGTGTCAAGAATTGACAATAAATAGGGTATCGCTATTTAAAAAACTTTCACAATCTGTGATTATTGTTCAAATTTTATGTTTCATGTTATCATAAAAACTGTACTTGATAAACGATGGATCTTTCACTTATTTATACATACTCATATCTATACATAGTACATATAGGGTTAATACACAGCAGCCAAAACGCACGCAAATATTTTTTTTTTTCAAGTATTTATTTGCGAAAAATTTTTAAATCTTCTTTTTTAAAACTTTTGACGCAGTTAAACATCTATGTGAATCTAATCAAAAAAAAAGAAAACCGACTACAAGAAATGGATCAAATTGAAATGGGAGCAACAAATAAAAAAAAGAATCATCAAAATCGGTTCATCCAGTCGAAAGTTCTGACGTAACAAACATAAAAAAAAACGGTAATCGCTTACAATAAGGCGAAACGTCTGATGGTTTGCCTGGTATCATAAAAAAATACAGTCGAATTGAGAACCTTCCTTCTTGAAATCGGTTAAAAATAAATGATACAATGTAAAAAGACTGGAAATGAAAAGTGACAATTTTTTTTAAAGTATACCTTTCCTTTTTCTTTTTAATTAAGTAGTTTTTCAAAATATTATAAAACATTTAAATCATTTTGAATAGATGTTCTACTAATATATATAGTATACTAGCAGACCCACGCAACCTCGTTTGCGTCTCCTATTGCCCGTCGCGTGATAATTTTCCCCCGTTTTTGAAAAACTTTTCATTGGTGCTCCTCTCCTATTGGTCTGAGCGTGATGATATATAGCCTATAGCCTTCCTCGATAAATGGGCTATCTAACACTGAAAGAATTTTTCAAATCGGACCAGCGGTTCCTGAGATTAGCGTGTTCAAACAAACAAACAAACTCTTCAGCTTTATATATTAGTAAAGATTTATATACATTCAACGAACAGGTCATTGTCTCTCTTCAAGTAGGTAGACAAAAATCATTCACCTCTCAAATATGCGAACGGAGTTTCCCTTTTAGAATTGAACATTCGGAACGCATCAGCTTCCGACTGAATGAAATTAAGTGAAAATTATTCAATTTTATTTGACCTTGTGTGTCATGATCTCGTACTATTTTATTATTTCACTATTGATATTATTTGTCTAGTTTGATATAAGTATATGATTCTCTTAATTTACTATTTAATTCTCTTTATAAATTTCATATTTTGTCGAAGTTTCTAGTTAATTTTAATATGTATTTTTCATGACTTTTTTAAAATACCTACATATTTGAACATATGTAATGTAATTTAATGTAGCCCTTATTTTTACCTTATTCATTTAACAATCAGTTAATTATAACAAATCCTAAGTCTGCATATTCACACTTTAGAAATGGTAATTTCATCTCAGTCTACCGCTAGAGGGAAAATACAAATTCTACAAACAATGATGATGATCACCTAAACAGCTTACACTCACGTAAGAATGCTTGGAAAGTGTGCAACCCCAGAACGTGCTCTGCTTGCCATGGGAAGCGACACAAAAACATGGCGATTGTGATTCCTGGCGCGCAAACTAATTTAGATTCGCCGGTGACTCTCCTCACAACGAGGCTAAATGGACAGTAGACGAGGCAACACTACAGTTTCTTGTTTTAAAAGAATGTGTCTTCTTGAAATTTACTTATTTTTATTACTTTTTAATAAAATCACGAAATTATATGTACACAAATAAATAAAATTGGAGTGTCTGTTTGTAATATTATATTAACCGCTTTTTAAGAAATGCATATGTATGTATACACGGTACAAGTATCAAAAAAACATTTAAAAAAAAATTGTGTGTGATTTCGACGGGACTTTCACTAGCAGGTAGCTGATGATTTGAGGGGTAACTAAGGCCACTTTTTTTACTAGCTTCGTCCCGCGGCGTTACCCGAGGTACGACAATAAGCGCGGGTAACACCACGGAGTTCAGCCAGTATGGGATATATAAGCAAGCAGAACTAAGTTGAATAACAACGAAACGATTTAGTATATCTTATTATCTTTCAAATAAATAAGATAACTATTTAATAAATCTCAGGTTATAATTAATGACTATCGTGACCATATATAATTAGTTATGAATTACTTCAAGAGATGTATAACACGAAGAAAACGAACAAGAAGGAGCCCATTTACAGTACTTCACCAAATAAAACTCAGCTTACCACTTTATCTACTCTGATTTAGCAAATTTACATTACGATAGAATACAATAAGAAACTTTGTTTTTTGAAATATGGTCTGGTGTGGGCAATTAGGAAATTATCAAGTCAAGTCTAAACATTTCTTAGATCCAAATGCAAAAGTACGAAATGTGCATGTAGAATTAGACAACAGCGTGAATAATACAATCTACGCTCCCCTGACCGCTTTGAGATAAGAAGTCACATCGGTGAAACTTGTACAAAGGCCGAGAAAAATAAAACCATTTTCTGTAGAAGTACAAATTACTAGTATTGTCAGTGAACCTTTTCCATCTGGATTCAGATGGAATTGTCCGTTGATGCTGCTTTATAGAATAGTCAAAAACTTTAAAGCTTTATTGTATGTTGTAATTTGATTGATACTTCAATTAACTATCAAAATATACGTTAGTCGGAGGGTAGCTACTGGCAAAAGTAAGTGGTTTTTTACAAGTAACAATAATTATAACCAGCTGAACCCAGCGCCCGCGGTTATTTTCGTACTGCGGGTTACGCCGCGGGAAAAAGCTATTTAAATAAAAGTAGCCTAAGTTTCTCCTTAGATCATCAGCTATCTACCAGTGAAAGTCCCGTCAAAATCGGTCTAGCTGTTCCAGAGATTACCCGAAACAAACAGACAGACGGAGAGACAGACACAAAATTTTAAAACAAGGTTATTTCGATACTTGTATCGTGTATATTTACATATGCATTTATTAAAAAGCAGTTATTTTAATATTACAAACAAAGATTTTAATTTTATTTATTTGTATAGATGAGACATATCTCATGCACGGCCGTCTAATCTTAAACTGGGCAGATCCTGTACCAGCCGACCCACGCAACCTCGTTTACGTCTCCTATTGCCCGTAGCGTGATAAGTTTCCCCGTTTTCATAACATTCTTCATTGGTGCTCCGCTCCTGTAGGTCTTATCGTGATGATATATAGCCTATAGCCTTCCTCGATAAATGGGCTATCTAACACTGAAAGAATTTTCAAATCGGATCAGTAGTTCCTGAGATTAGCGCGTTTAAACAAACAAACTAACTCTTCAGCTTTATATATTAGTATAGATATATTTCAGAATACTAATACCTCTGGAGTACAAGTGCTGTAGGTAGGCGTAGGCATAGCTTCGAGATCGATTGTATCCTAAAATTGACAATATTAATGTTCCCTCAGTTTATTACTTGTCTCATTATCAATCGTGACCATTTTTTCAAATAAAAAACTCATCGTTATTGTTATTCTAGTACAGTACTTCGTTGTAGTATTAAATTCAAAGCACAAATATCCTAACAAAATAAATGACAAAATGACACCGGCAAAATGTGATTCATCCAATTGTCTATAAAACAATGATATCGTTGGGTAATATCATTGAATAAATACATTGTTGGCTTGTACAAAATTTTGCGAACCTAGAGATATAAATGCTTTATTTAATTTGTTGACCTTCAACTTAAAAGCTACTAAAACTTAAAATAATCAAACAGGTTTAATGTATTTTTAAATGATCTTATCTGTTTTAAGAATCTAGATCACTGTAGTATTTATCCGCTATTTTCCTGTTCTGTGAGTACAGCATTATTACTTGTTTCTATCAAACACCAATAATAATACCTTACACAATTAACCTAATATATATACTACAACTATAATATAGACTGCCTCGTTGGTGTAGCGACTAGCACAATCGACTACCAATCCAAAGATCCCGGATTCGATTCCCGAGTCGGACTGCTGTTGGGTTTTTCTTACAAGAAATTCTCAACAGCAGCCCGGAGTAAGGAGTGAGTGTCGTAATAGACGACGAAGGAGCAAACCTTGCACGAAAACCACACTGAACATAATTTTCACAACACACACACAAACACAAAGAAAAAAATTTTTTGACACCAACTCCATGCCATCCTGCTGATAGCAGACCAAAATCTTTTTCCTAAGGAAAGGTCTAGCCCGCAGCAAGTGCTGGAAGGGGTCCGGATGTCATAATAAAAGCAGTTCCCGGATTTCTTCTATCTCAGGCGCAGAGTGGCACACCGTGTGGTTTTAGTCGGTCCGAAACCGACACACCACACCGCCGTTAACCCAGGTGGCATAACATCCCGTTTGGGAATCTATACTAAAAAAAAGGCAAACTCTGGGTTCACGAAGACGAAAGTAACTACGAATTTTAGAAAGTGCGTTAATAAAACATTTAAAGTATGTAAGCGCAAGGAATCTCATCGTTCTCAAAACATTCATGGCATGTCTCAAATCAATTAAATAAAGCCTACTTAGTCAGTCACTAGCCTCAGGTTAATAGGAGGTCGGTTGAATCTAGTTTTAAGAAAAATATTTAACAAGAAATTTACAGTTTTTTTTTAGTTGGATAATGACGGCTCAAAATATTATTTATTTGAAATTAATTATAATGCCAAAATCTGCTGATAAATATTCTTTCAAAAGAGTTTTATTATTTTACTAGCTGAACCCCGCGGTGTTACCCGCGGTTATCGTCGTACCGCGAGTAACGCCGCGGAACAAAGTTAGTCTAAAAAAGTAGCCTAAGTTACTCCCTGGATCATCAGCTACCTATCAGTGAAAGTCCCGTCAAAATCCGTCCAGCCACTCCAGAGATTACCCGGAACAAACAGACAGACAGACAGACAGACAGACAGACAAAAATTTTTTTAACTACATTTTCGGTTTAAGTAACGTGTATAAATACATATGCATTTATTAAAAAACGGTTATTTTAATATTACAAACAGACACTCCAATTTTATTTATTTGTATAGATTTTGCGACTCTCCATTATTACTACGCGCCATATTTAATAAAATCCATCCAGAGGGCATTCCTAACGCATGGAGAAAGAGCTACCTGGTACTATTTTTCAAAAACAAAAAAGACATGAGGCAATGCAGTAACTGCCGGGCAATCAAGCTTATCTCGCACACATTTAAAATATGGGAGAGAGTTCTCAACGAAAGAGTACAGAAAGAGATTACGAAAGAGATTGACCGCTATCACAGAAAACCAATGCAGATTTGTGCCCGGAAAGTCTACCACCGATGCAATATTGACATGTGACAAAGTGAAAAATTTGACAGCACGGTTGGTCTAATGGTTTAAGTGTTCACCACGCTGCTTTCTACTGCGCCAAGTGTTGTGGGTTCAAACCCTAGATAGGGCAATACTTTGTTTGATCTACAAATTGTTGTTCTAAGTCTGGGTGTACTTTGTGTACGTTTCGTATATGTTTGTAAAGTCTCAGGATGTATATTCCTAATGCGGGAGTTTCCTTATAAAAAAAATATTGAAAACAAATAAATAAATACGATCAGGATCTTGATGGAGACTTATAAAACCAGAAAGAGTAACCTTCATATGATGTCCATCGACCTCGGCATTCGACCGAGTCCCAAGACCATTGATTTGGCTAGCATTGCGCTCCCAGAATCTTCCCGAGTGCTATGTAGAACTCATCAAATATATGTACGCCAGAGCGACAATCCGAGTGCGATGTCCTGCGGGATTAAGTGAGGAGTTTCAGGTACAGGTAGGAGTACATCAAGGATCGTCACTCAGTCCATTACTGTTTAACATAGTGATGAACTATGTAGCCAACATACAACGTCCTGTACCCTGGGATATCCTGTACGCCGATGACATCATCTTAATCGATCAAGACCCGATTGCTTTGCAAGAAATTCTGGAAAAATGGAGATTGGCTCTGGAAACCATTGGCTTGAGAATAAACATAGTAAAGATAGAATACATGCACTGCAATTTCTCAAACAGCAACATCAGCCATACCATCACACTCCAAAACACCACTTTAAAGACCATTGACCATTTCAAATACCTCGTCACAGTACTCTCTAGCGATAGGAACATAGACGCTGACATCACGCACAGCACCAACACTGGCTGGAAAAAGTGGAGAGAACTTACTGGTGTACTCTGCAATTACAAATGCCAATAAAAACCAAAGTGAATGTCTATAAAACCGCAGTACGGCCAGCAATGACCGTACTGCGTGCACTGGTGCGGAGTGTTGGCCAATCACAAAAGTGCAGGTAAACAACGTGCACGTCAACGAAATGCAAATGCTCTGATGGTCCGCAGGCGTTACAGATGAAGTGCTGAATGTATATATCAGAGGTAGCTTTAAAGTGAGACCAATGCCGGAAAAGCTCAAAGAGATGCGCTTGAGGTGGTACGGTCACGTCATACGTCGACCTGACAAACACATGACCACCAAGAAAGTGCTGCAACTGGAGTCGGGACCAAGAGGCCGTGGCAAACTCCGAGCTACATGGATGTCGACCATCAGCAAAGATCTCGAAGATGAGAAAGTGGACCCCGTGACGACCCAGAACAGATGTCTCTAGAGAAGAAGGATGGGGAGAGCCGACCCCGATTAGAAACGGGAAAAGGCCCGACGAAGAAAAATCAATTATTAACAATAACACTGATATTTAACTTAAAACGGTATGGTCAAAATTTACTAATAATTCGAAAATTGAAAAAGTTTATCTTTGCTTTCAAACCTGCTCATATGAAATGAAATGAAAAAATATATTTTGGCAACAACAAGCAAATTTGCAAACGAACATAATCGAATCGAAACGAACAAATATATTACCTGGTACCAAAAATGGATTTGTAACATGTATTCTTTGCAAACTTAATGATATAATAAATATTTAGGCCGTTGAATACCTTTAAGATATATATATATATATATATATATATATAGCTGGTTAAGACTACATTAGTACTTTTTCGTTTTATCGATGTTTTACCCTTAAATTAAATTGCGTTGCATCTACATATTTACACTCTTAAGCAATAAAACTTTTTAAAAACATATAAGTCTTCGCAATTAGACTGTAAAAAGTAATTCTTGTGAAGCTTTGTTATTAATTAAAGCAATACGTTTTAAGATTTAAATGATTTAGTTCTAAAGATTACTGAGAGTATACATATATCATCCGCTACAAGCGTTTTAAAGATATTAATTTGGATTTGTAATTAACAAATTACGAAGCAATGACTTATTGGATTTGATTTTAAACCTTTTTAAAAAGAACTCTTATTTGATTTACTGTCACTAATTATGTTGACCATGGTTAAAGAGCAGAGTTTTAATCACACTTTTTTACTGTCCGAACCCTCAGATAAAATAAAAACAGGTAAATAATGCACGTAGAATATGAAAGTGAAGACAGTATGGACCCAGGTTTTAAATGTTTTTGAACCATTAAATTACTGCATCTAAAAAGTATCGTAGTAATACATATAAAACAACAAGTAACTTAGATTGGTACTGACTATTTGACCTTGCTGTTGTCCATGCATTTAGCATTCTGCCCCACTAGCCAAGTTGACATTCCATAAACGTTAACGATAATAGAAGACTAAGAAAAAAAAATTTAGGAATGATGTTTGACGTTTCCAAAAGAAAATATTAGCCAGTAATATAATACAAAATAGGCGTAAGCGATTGTATAAAGAGATTCAACGTGAAACACTTGCAATTTGGCTAAGGGGCTGATTTGAACCTCTTTCGTATTGTTGGCACCAAAAATTGATCTTGTCCAGGAGCTAGGCCTCAATTTATTGAACTAAAGTTAACTATTCTTAACGAAAATAACCCGTCAGAAGTCACAAGAGTAAAGTCCTACAAGTGCCTCAGAAATCATTAGAACTAGATGGTTATGAAAATTTGTAGTAGTACGGTAGTAGGTAATTACTACAGTAACAAAACTACTCTTTTTTATTCCTATAATTACGGTATTTAATGACATTTAATTAACTGTCGCATTTTACATTACAAATATGTGGAAGTTTTATAGTACTAACATACTTGATATGTTCACGTCATTAGTCTACAACCATGAATCAAATGTGGGTTATAGGAACAAGTTATAACGGAACGATTTTTGCTAATACCTACAAAACAGAACCTGTCTTCAGTCACACCTGCTTGGAGTATGTGGCTCAAATAAATAATTAAAACATGTTTTGGGGTTCCCTATATCATTATTGATGTATTAAAAACTGTATGAAATTATTTCAATCGAGTTAATTGTAACTGTAATATATCGAGTACGTTCAAGCTAGAGCAGCTCTTTTATCGACTGCCAATATTAATTTAGTCGATTACCGTGGTAGAAAACTATCACAGGCTTTGAAATTAATTATCTTTGTTCCATTAATTTATTTTTAACACGGAGCTTGTGCCCAAATACGATAACATGAATCATTTATTTATTTATTTTTGACTGCCTCGGTGGCGCAGTGGTGGCGTACGCGACTGCTGTTTTTGAGGTCTCGGGTTCGATTCCCGGGTCGAATCAAATGTTTGTATGATCTGTAAATATTTGTTTCGGAGTTTGGGAGTTTTCTATCTATAATATGTATGCATTTACAAAAAAAGTATATAAGTATCAATATCAGTTGTCTAGTACCCATAATACAAGCTCTGCTTAGTTTGGGACTAGATGGCGTTGTGTTAGATGTCCGAAATATTTATTTTTATTTATTTTTTATTTATGTTCAGATCGGAGCCATCCGACCATGAATCAGGGGAAGCTGACTTACGATTATATAAACTTATTGAACGAAAATTGACTCATCACATAAGGAACTAACCTTTAATTCTGATCGATATACCAATGGATCGATATAGTATCAACGCTTCCAGTGACCCTAAATAAAGAAACTAACAATGCCTGTCAACACTAATTTTGAAATAAAATGTATTCAAAATTCCAACGAATCACATAGAATTGTATAGAATGTCTTGATACTAGCGGCCTTAGCAGAGGATGCTCTATAATGTTTAGTATAGTATAGTACCCATATTAATTATGTATCATAAATGCCTTCAGGGTTACTATCTCGTCAGTTCCCAACATAAAAATATTTAATAAGCAAGTTAAATGTAGATAAATTCACCAAACCAGACGTTCAATACGTCCATGATGGATTCTGGTATGATGATTTATGCATTTAAAACCTCGGTGACATTATGATGTATAAAATGTCATAAACTCACTTCATTTTGTTTTTTATAATATGCACAAACATAAATAACATATCTAAACAGTAAATCTGTAAAAATATTACTTAGGAATCCATATCAAAGACATAATGTGTTCAAAGATAAATAAATATTCATTGAATATCATCGCTCATTATTCAACAATTGTTTTTATAATTAAACAAATATTTCTTCAGAGAAGACGATAT
Organism: Spilosoma lubricipeda; assembly: GCA_905220595.1. Lineage (NCBI taxonomy): Eukaryota > Metazoa > Arthropoda > Insecta > Lepidoptera > Erebidae > Spilosoma > Spilosoma lubricipeda. Next base: position 5,701,595 of record HG992285.1, on the reverse strand, counting down.
ACGTCTTCCAATTTGATATATAACTAATAGATAGAAAGATAGATAGATAATACTTTTTTATGTATGGGTCTGCCAAGTTAACTCTACTCTGCCTCATGGTTAGCATAAACAGAAGAGAGTGGGAGTAACCATACTCATTGCCAATGCAGACAATGCAGCAGCACCCACAACACACACACACAACAAGGCGGCCTAAATGCCGATGCTTCTGCGTTATTGGGTCTCCGTTCGCACTAACCAACGAAACACGAAGCACGTATGCTGTAATTTTAGGTTGATCTTCTGCGCGAGGGTAGTACCGCTCTAGTCGTGTAGCCTGTCTCTACTACCTTTGTTTGTACACCAGAATTCATACAAACAATATACATTAATAAAATAAGGAGGGCCTAATTGCTTTCAATTGGATTTTTTTCCAGACAACCTTTGGATGGACTGATTTCATTTTGAGCTAGTGCTAGGTATTTAGGAATCAGTAATAACAAAAGGTAAATGTTACATTTAACATTAAGCACCTTCTTACAATAAATATGCTGGCAATTATTAGTGGGGTGTTGCGAGTTTTTTTTTTTGTGTTATAGGTACTAGACAACTGATTTAAATACATATATACTTTTATTTGTAAAAACATACATATTTTACATAGAAAATACCCAAACTCCGAAACAAATAATTGCAGATCATACAAAAATTTGGTTTGACGTGGGAATCGAACTCGAGACCTCAAGCACAGCAGTCACATACGCCATCACTGCGCCTTTAAAATATGATTTTAAAAAAGCAGATAAAAGACCTTAGAAATAGGTAAAACTGCGGGAACTAGAAGGGGTAGATTTAATACCAATTACGTATTGTTACAAATAATCTTGATAAGTTGGGCATCAATATCCTATTCAATTAATCCTGAATTTCGGTAAGCCAACCGCAAAGTTGGCTCCATTTACCTGTTTCATCCTAATACAAAGAGATAGGGGTTCTATTGAACTATATTCAAATTTTCAATGTTTAACGAATCTGATTGGAGATAAGAAGCTTTAAGGTTTACGATTTAGAAAATTGTGCAACACACGTTGTGGTTAAATCACATCGGCATCGTCACATCAACAGCAATAGTGGACTACTGGACATAGTAACCTCTTTAGAAAAAACTTTGGCCCTACTAGGTATAAGTAAATAATTGTAGTTTATTAGTTGTTGATAAATTGTTGAGATTATGTCAATTAGCAACAACTATAGTCAAGATGACATTAACATCGTTACGTGTTAGAGTTTGATGGGTTTGGGAAATAAACCTTCAGACGTGTAAAAGAGACTTTATTAACAGTACTTTAAAAATCACAATATCACTCTGAATGACAATCCTTAAGGGTCGCCGAAGTCGCTAGGTTTATCGCATTGTAGGTCAAACTAAACTGACTGCAGTCGCGAGAGTTCGTGTTTATATAGATTTTTATGCTTTCGAGTAACGCCTCGAACATACGAGGACGTTCCCCGTATCAAGGACACGCCCACCGGCAAACTCGTAGTCAACAATCGCGCAACGACCAATAGATATTCAACGCTAAATATTTAAATATAAGGTTCGTTATTCCGTGCCTCAAAAATTTTCTTCCTCGTTTGTTGTCCGTAAACAATCAGGAACATTCTCGATCGTTGTTCGCAAATAATCTTTCTTCGTAACAATATTACATCTATTTTAATTAAAGTAATTCTTCGGCTTCACCGCATACAAGTCGATTACCGCAGTGATTTTTTAAACCGATATAACTTTTTTATTTGTCAACCTTTTCGAATGAAATAAAACCTAATTTACGTGAAGTTTACCACAATACTTAAGAGATAACCTTACACATTTTTTTTTCATTAAACTAACAAAAGTACAAATCCTTGAAAATTTTGAGTACCACTTGACTAATGTTTTGCTAATTCCGTGACCTAACATAATTATAATTTGATACAATTCACACACGGCTGTCTGATATGAAACTAGGCATCTGTAGTATGGTAACCAAACTGCTGATGAACATAGTTTCATACACATTTCTCAATATATTCATGTCACATATATCCTACTAATATTATAAACGTAAAAATTTGTAAGTGTGGATGGATGGATGGATGTTTGTTACTCTTTCACGCAAAAACTACTGTACGGATTTGGGTGAAACTTTCCAGTAATATAGTTTATACATCAGAACAACACATCGGCTACTATTTGCTGCGACAACCGACATAAACGCGGGCGGAGCCGCGGGCAACAACTAGTCATAGATAAATTGCACCCAGACACAGAACAAATGATCGTGATCATAACACAAAGATTTGCCCCGGGTAGGAATAGAACCCACGATATCTAGCATAGCAGTCAGGATCACTAACAGACTAGAATTAATTAGGTTCACATTTTATTAAACAGTGTTTTTGGATATGTATACCTACAAATAAATGAAATTGGAGTGTCTGTTATACGTATAGTGTCTGTTATGTCGGTCATCCATGGTACATAATTATATAACTAATAAATACACTTTTTTTGTCTGTCTGTTAATCGGTTTGCTCCGGCTAATCTCTAGAACGGCTGGACTGATTTTGACGAGACTTTCACTGATAGGTAGCTGATGATATAAGGAATAACTTAGGCTACTTTTTAGACTAGCTTCGTTCCGCGGCGTTACCTGCGGTGCAACAATAACCGCGGGTAACACCGCGGGGTTCAACTAGTATTAAAATAAAAAATGACCTCTCAGATCATCTTCACACACCAGAAGCTTTCCTTATCTCCGTTCCAGTAGTAAAAATATATAACTGTTATTTAAAATAAATAATGTTTATAGTATTTTAGACTGACTTAAAAGGTTACCGGAATATCCAGTTTCTTTTAGATCAGTGTACAATAATTACAGTTTATCTAGTTGGTTGATTCATTGCTTATCAAATTTTATTTGATTACTACCATTAGTAACTTTGAGTCGTGATGGGTGGTTTATGGATCCAAAAAATAAATTAAATAGAAAAAGTAAACTCTCACTTAAAATATTTTTCACTGGGTTTCAATTTTTCATGTCTAGCCAATGTGGTATTTTTCTAAATACCATAGAAGAACCGAGTGATCAAAACAAGGAACTCACTATCACCGCACGTGTTTCATTCCCGTTATGATCACGGGTCCTTTCCTTTAAGCGGGGCGTGAAAAAGCATCTCACTAAGTCGCCATAGTGTAGGTCATCATGCTGTTCTATCCACATTCGCATTGAGGATGGTGACCACCACTCTTAGATTCTACTCATGTTTTCCATCAGGCAGAGTAGAGTCATTTTAGTTGTTTGATAATGAAAATGAAAAAAGAAAAAGGCATCTGACTACCAAGGAAGTCACTTTGGTCACATTGAGACGCTAGGCTTACGGGTGACCCCAGATAAGACGGAGGTCATGGTCCACCTCCCGCTGCCTCCATCGTGGTCTATTCGGTACTAGTACCAGTTTAGGTTCAAAAGAAGTATTCCAGCCTGATTTGCTACATGAGACGTGGGTCTCCGACAAGCACATCCAAGAGCTTGATGGTCTACAACGCTGGTCGGCACTGCTTCTAAGCCATCGGGATAATGATGCATGATGTCAAGGCATGATGATTATAAAGTGTAAGTATAGTAAAAACTTGAGGTAATAAGAAGAAAATATAGATAGCTCTTTCCTTTAACTAAAGACTCTACACAAACAACATTAAAATTAACGATCTTAAACGTTATCTCTTAATCTAAAAACTAATGAACATAAGTAAACAACATTTTAAAAGATCAAAAATGGTCAGTAAATGTTTATAACAAAATAATAATGAGTCATATAGATAATGGCATGCTGTCAGCATTCCCAACATTAGCTGGCGTCCCATACCAAATGATAAGAATTCCCTTTTGTTAGTACAATACGGACACTCGGAACATTTAAACGCTCTATGAATTTATGTCGCTTCCAAATTGGAAAGGCAGAATTGTTTTATTAAATAATGGCAAAAATGGTCTTAATAGTGATGTGCTTGATCTTTGTTGGTGTTTCAACAAAGTATATCGATAAAAGAAAGTGCCCTGAAGTAAGAGCTGTACCTCATTTCGATTTACCCCGTGTAAGTACCGATTTATTTTTAACACACTTTAATTTATATACATGTCTTAGATTATAAACCAATTTTGGAGTTCTGCTTTAATCTAATTCTACTTTTCGTATCGACAAAAGCTGGTGTTTCATTGGTAAGGCTAAAATTTAGCATCTTAGTGCCGAATTGGATTGGTACTCTGCAGTTACTAGTACCCTTCGAGTTTGTGTTCAAATATATATTTTGACGAGTATAACACATAAAACTCAGTAACGATGATAATAAAGTCACGTTTCGTGAGCTATTAAAGAGTTTTTTTGTAAACTTAGCTTGATGTCGTAGTTTTTTAAAGTATGCGCTTGGAGTTCAATTTCTTAAGTGAATCTAAATTTAAGTCCATTTATTCTAAGATTTGATTCTATGAGTGCTCGCGGTTCTAGACTTGGCCGTCATATGGTAGAGATTCGATGCTTCTGTTTGCCTTCCTGATTAATTCTTGTCTAAGAAACATGCAAATTTACTAATTAGTAACAACTGACTGAAGTTGACAACTGTTGTGTTTTATTATACGTTGATAGATTAGTTTTTCATAAACGTTTTTAATATTAACAAAGTTGGCATTTATGTCAATCGATTTTGATAGCAACTTGTTGAATTAAATCACAACAGAGTGGGTCATCCAACTAGTTAGCGGCTGTTCATAAAACATGTTTGGTCGCGTTGACACGATTTTACTGAGGTTTATCACAATAAAAGTCTGTAGTACAAAAAATAACTTCAATAGTTTTGAAGAAAATAACGCTTTTCCTTGGAGATTTAAACCTACCTACACCGAAGTTACTCTTTTCACGTTTTGTTAATCGATACTGTTTTAAATTGAATGATCATTACTTAATAATTGAGGTAAGAATTTAATTTGTGTTTCACTTCAGCTTAATAGTTATACATTGCAATCCTTACTAACATAATCAGTAAATAAAATATGCGTAGTAACATAGTATGTAAAGTTCGAATGAAAATAATGTCAAAGTTGATTTCAAAATTGGCGAGCTTAAAGCAAAAAGTTTAGTTCTTTTTATTTTTGTTTTTAGTGACTAAGTACTAAACTTTTTATCACTAAAATATTTTTTGTGATGTCCTCTGTAATCATCCGAGTCTGATATGGATCAGTGGGCTAAAGGTTGGGAAAAACTGCCAACTAAGAACTTTGAAAGATTTTTTTGAAGTATCGAGAGAAATCAGTCAAACGCCAGCGTCGCTTCACATTTTTAAATCCAGTTGCTCATAATTTTCCAATTTTTTATAAATTTTCGGCAACAGTACTTTAGAGTACTATAGCTTATAAAATGTTCCAAGACTTAGAAATTAAAATATTCAGATTTTAGTTAGTCAACACGTCATATTATATTGATACAAAATGTAAAAATTATTGTAATTTGATGTGAGGTTTGTGATCAAATATTAACTCCCTGTTCCTCCATTCAGTGGGTAAAATATATCTATTTATATTATATGGATATACTTACGCGTATATCGCGGGTAAACATTCGTGGGCGGCAGCAACGGAAGCAAGTCCATGATAAGAAGAATGCTTCTACTACAATCAATTAAATTATTATAGTTATATATATATATATATATATATATATATATATATATATATACTAAAATGTAACATATCGAAAATCATTCGTGATCATACTGATAGTTTACATAAAGCTTCGTTTAGAGACAAAAGAATTCTTCAAGAGAATATTTCTTATGCGTAAACAGTTTTTTTTTAACCAATTTCCAAAAAGAGGAGGTTCTCAATTTGATTGTTTTTTTATGAATGTACGCTGATTACTCCGTCAATTGTAGATCGATTTTAAAAATTATTTTTGTATTCGATAGGGTATAGTTCCTATGTGGTCCCATTGCCACACTATCATGATCTGGTGATGGAATCCCGAGGAAATCGAAGGAAACCCTGAAATTTGTTAGACACGTACTATGTTTTTTATATATTTTCTAAAGCTATTGCAGTATTTACACCTGGTTGTTACTTAATAATGATTTAATTAAATACATCTTATATGCAAACCTTTAATACTGATGAAACACTATTATTTGAATGTGCTACCTATTCATAGGTTTGAAGTCGGTGCCAAGTCAAAATGTAAAAGTAGGTACCCACTTCGGATTTCAATTATTCTAAAAATATTACACCTCAAACACGCATACCCATTAGCCATAAAATAGTCATTTCTACTTCAAAAATACTTTCCTTCTCCTTCAGTCAAACTCATATCATAAAGTTACCTGTCACTGCCAGGTGATCAATTCTACCGATAACACACCGTGAAACATTTTAACGCAAAGATCTTGTATTAAGTACCGCTTCGTCTCATTCAAGTTCATTATAACCATATCAAATTACGAAGATGACTGTTACTTACAGATCAATATATTCCTGTCGGATTATTTACAAGTGTTTCTTGACACTTCAATAGTAATAATTTGCATATCTTACACTAAGCGACATGATGCGAAAGTCTTCTTTTGATGACTCAATGTTAGGTATTCATTTCACTTTCTATTTGCAAAGGGTAATATTTTCTAATGAATTCATAACGTACTTCGTGTAATAGATAATTTAGTGCTTAAAATATTTTGTAGCTTTCTCGTCGTTTAAGTTGGGATGGGCAGTTTTGGACGTTGTACATACCACGCCCACTTACTAAACGCAATGTCTATGTGTGGGGGGTACTCTTTCACAGCCAAATTACTTCAGAGATTGTTTCATGATTTCGGAATAGGGATGGATTGAACCTTGGAGAAGGACACAGGCTTCTGTTGCAACCGCAGGTAGACTACATACGCAGGCGGAACCGTGAACAAAAGCTAGTAACAACATAAACATTTAACTAATTTAACGTATAGTTTAACATCCAGGTAAATGCTCAAAATAAAATATTTCTCAGTGTCAATTATTGTCTACGAAATATTGTTTATTTGAATAAACTTTAATGTGACAAATAATTTTAAAGATTTATAATGTTTCCAAACCATAATGTAGCACTAAGCTCTAAGTCTGTCTTAGAAGGAATTTTGTGTTACCTTATACTTATCGTATCGCGTTCTGAACGCGGAGGTACAACACACATTGTATTAGTAAAAATCCAGACAAATGATTAACTATCTGCTAATATGGATATGCTTTAACAGGGGTTTTACAAATATGTAAGGTACATCCGCTGTGAATAAGACATTCGCATCATCTTCCACATCCGCAACAATTTAGGCCATTATGTTGATGTAAAACATAAAAAGGTGAGGCCAAGGAATTTTGACTGCACTAGTGTCATCACGCTTAGGAGGGGTTCGGGTTCCTCACCATATTTTGTTTCTAGCAAGTAATCATGTGTTGAATTATTACAAATAAAAATCCCTTAAAACTTTAACACTATCTTAATATAACCCTGGCCTAAAAACTTTCCCGTCTCATCTAACATGACATTTATTGAAATGAATTGGAGATTGTTTCAAAGCATCTAAACCAAATATCACCATTAGAAAATATTATCCTTTACAAATAGAAAGTGAAATGCGTAATACGAAGTCATTAAATATTAGCTTTGAAATAGCGTCATGTGCTTTGTGTAAGATATGCAAATTATTACCATTGAAGTGTCAAGATACACTTGTAAATAATCAGACAAATGTATTATTATTAATGTAAGTTGCAGTAATCTTTGTTATTTGATATGGATATTATAAACTTGTGTGACGTATCGGAAGCTTGTTCGAATTCTTCGTGTGTGTGTCAGTGTGTGCGTGCGTGCGTGCGTGCGTATGTGTGTGTATGTGTGTGTGTCTATTATGTGGGGACAATCAATCAGTTCACTGATGACTAAAACACATAAAGGAACATCAAATAGAGATAGCAACACTTTAATAGAGATAGAAGCGTTATGACACGTTTTTTTTTTTTTTATGTTTGACCCTGCCTTGACTCGCACTCACCAACGAACACGGCAGCATGATAGCTGTCATTTTACGTTGATTTTCGTAACGAGGGTAGAGCTACATTTAATCTTCAGAAACACTTCACAAGTACCTACTGCGAAAAGATATTGCACAGCTCCCGTGCCTGGTCACTCTAGCCTACGTTTTTTGTCATTTCGTTAATTTAATCGTTTTCATACTATAGCTGATATTTCTGTGTTTACACAATTGGTGGCCAGTCAATAAATAAGTCCTTACTTAAATCTTTTGTAACACAATCTGAAAGAAAACAAAGCTTATTAAAATTTTATATTTAAAACTGAAATAAAATATCTGTATCTAATTAAAATACCTATTATTTTCCTTTATTAAAATGACTTCATGAAAACATATCCGCAATCCTATTCAATAAAAAACCTTAGTTACTACTTACTACCTACCCCTTTACTTGTGTAGCTTAAACTGATCGGATCTAAAGCATTATGTCATATGTATGTACGGTGAAAGTTATAATAGGGGCCTATAAAACTAATTTATAGTTTCTAAACCTACGCCTACAGCGGTATGTGTGGTTAGAATATAATTGGATACTAACTAATTACTACTCACAGACTCAAAAACTTCTAAATTTTGATGTAACATACAAAATCCCACCAAAAATATTTTAAAAATAAAATAGTGCCAAGACGACTGCATATGGCTTACCCTGTGAAAAAGATATGAAATCTCATGTAGAGCCAAGCTTCTGAATCCACACGCCCTAAGTCTGCCAACCCCACACTCTCAAACTCTACATCTCAGTAACGATGTATGGCTTGGCCGTTTCATTACTTCAGAAACTAAATATTCTCATAACACAGATGGCAGATATACCAAGTAAATATGCATCACGTCTCAAACTAAACACAGTAGGTATGTATGTGTTAACCATTTAGTAATTATGACTAGCCCAGAAGCCGTTGTCTGATTCCAAACGCGGCAGAGCATGTTATACTAACTGCTAATATACATAAAATTACGTCATCAAAGACATGCAAATTCTAAATGTAAAATATTAGGACACAGTAAGGTAATTTGCGTAGGTACTAAGCAATTATATGTGTACGAACCACTTCTATTTTTTTTCATACCGTATCTGATTACTGAAGTGTTTTAAATTTTAAACAGTTTAGTAATCTCCTCCAACCTTATCCCAAATCCTAGTTACTTTCGAATTTATAGTATTAAGTAAGGATTGATAGTTCTTTTAAATAAATTATTATTATTCTTGAGTCAACTCAAACTCAAAACTCCAAGAAAATGTTATAATTAATTTTACTTTTAAGTGTATTTTTTGTTTTAGAATATTTCGTATGAAATCTTTTTTTTTTTGTTAAAGTTTTGTTTATTTCTTGATGTTTAGTGAGTCTGTCTGTAGTTCGATAAGTAATTTTATTTGTAAGTATAATACGTATTTAATTATTGATATCAGTCTTATTATAGTGGAGACTGAACACATCTATGTATCCCTGCAGAGGGTTCAGGCGTGATGCTATATTGTGTGATCGTGTACACCATGTGTAAACAATACATACATAATAATATATAATTGCAGTAACTACGTCAATTTGCTGTAATTTATTGAAGAGTTCCGTTGTAATTGTATGTCGTCGAAGAACTTCATCAGAACATCAAGAAATATCAAAGGACCATCTCGCAATACTATATTGCTCTTCTAAATATATCATCGTGTACAGTTTTTTGTTGATTTCATAAATCTACAAAATAAATAACATCATGGCTTATGCAGATACCAATTAAGATCATTTTTACTGATAACTTAAAAAATACCACTTAGATTTGACGAAAAGACCTTAGGAAAAAGAATCATCGAAATCGGTACATGTTGTAAGAAGTTGTGAGGTAACACACACAAAAAATAACAGTAGAATTGAGAATCTCCCCCTGTTTTGAAATCGTTTAGGAAAAGTAGTCGGTTAATTACTATCGAATGAGATTTATTTTACTTTAACTCCTAACAGAGAACTTACGGCAAACCACGTAGCATGAAGATCAAAGTACATAAAGCATAGGCGCTTATCAAATACAACCTACATTTTTACAAAACTAAACCTTAAAAATACAGAAATAAAAGTGAAGTTCTGTTGCAGATGCTGGGAGACTGGTTCGTTGTGGAATATTATGCGAGTGCTGAAGAGGCTCTCTCGTACAGTTGTATGAAAGCAGTTTTTACTCAGGATGACCACGTTGCAGGGGCAGGTTTGTATATTTGTAATAAGTTTGTGTACATTTTTTTCATTTTAAAAATTAGTATTATTGTTAACATTTAAAAGTAAATTATGCAATGACTCATTATTAAATTTGTTCTTTTGTATTTTTTCAATGTCACTATTGTTGCTACATTGTTAACTCTATGCCTATTTATTTACCATGGAAACAGAAATACTTTTCGTCATGAAATTTAATTATGCAATGGTGTAGATGTACATACCTATATGCATAAAATCACTGGATTTATTAAAATTTATGTAGCTCCTGCTTCTGCTACAACAGGTAAAAAAACATTGCAGTCAAAAAAAAAAAACTTTCAATAGTATGTGTATGAACAACTCTTTTTTTGTAATGTGAATTTGATTCAAATAAATCCACCAACCAATATTAAACAGTAAAGATTCTGAATCTATTCTTGTGTACTATATAATGTCCGCTATTTCCTTACAGAATTTAGGTTTTAGATAAACAAATAAACATTGTCATGCGGTATGCAAATATTGTATAGGTATTTCTTCTACGAATTCTTTAAAAAAACTCTGACCTAATTCATAACAGTAGCCATTGCATCTATTGTATGCAAAAAATTATAAAACGTGATGTTGAACAATAACACATAGAGGTTAGTACAAACTTATACAATACAAACACACTTATACACTCTTATGTACCAAAATAGTCTTGTACTTTTGTTAAAGTTACTGTTTTGATTTAATTTAGGTTGTAATTTAGTGTTATATACAGCAAGCAAGTTTAAGATCTTAATGTTTATGTAACTACTAAACTAAGTACTTGTTTTTGTTTTCCGTGGGCGTTAGTGGCTGCAACACAGTTTTTACTATAGCAGCCATTTACTTTATACTTTATAGTGTCGTACAAATTTTTGTCAGAATACTAGGGACAAGTCATCATTATTTAAATAGTATTTTTTAACAATTTTTTTCGGACATCTGTCACACAACGCCATTTAATTTCAAATCAAATAGAGCTTGTACTGTTTAGCTAGATTGCCATATACAATACTTACATGCTCTTTTTGCAAATGTATACCTATTACGAGTATACATAGAAAACACCCAAACTGCATCGGTGGCGCAGCGGTAGCGTATACGATTGGTCCAACCCGCGAATCGAACACGTGACCTCATGCACAACAGTCGCGTACGCTATCACTGCACTATTAAGTGAGGGATTACCACTACTCACGTCTGTAATTCGTGCGTGAGCGATGACCGCAAACTTATACTTTAATAACCTTCTGTACTCATTTGATAAACAATACGGATGACAGACGCCTGCATGTAGCTGAAATGCAAATATTGAGATGCATGTGTGGTGTGACTAGAATAGATAAGGTGAGTAATGACTACATTAGAGGAAGCCTGAAAGTAGCACCAGTAAATGAAAAGTTGAGAAGCAGCAGGTTAAATTGGTGTGGACATATGAAGCGTAGAGATGAGCAAAACGTAATTAAGAAAGTTTTAAGTATGACTGTCGACGGATATGAGAGTAGAGGATGACCAAAGAAAAAATGAATGGACTGCGTAAAAGAGGATATAGCCAGGAAGGCAGTAAGCAGTGAACTGACGAGTGATACAGGGGAATGGAGGAAGAAAATTCACTGCAACGACCACAAATAAAGTTGGGGAAAGGGAAGAGAGATGATGAGATTGATAAACAATAACAAAAGCATATCTTAACGCCGGTTTTCTATGAGGCAAGGATTAAGATGGGAAATAACAAGAAAACAATAAGGTAGTCAATAGGATTTTAACTCCTTAAAAAACTTCAAGAAATATAGGCTACACAGATTCCTGATCTTAAATATGTTTTTTTTAGAATCAAAGCTGTAAAAAGGACACAAACTTGTCTAGTAGAATTTCCTAAAACCTAAACTGTAAATCAGTAACATTATACTTTAAGAAGTCTCTAACAAACTTAAAATTGCTTTTTGAACGAAGAATTAATAAAACAATTTTAAATTATCTTACAGGACTAAGAAAACAAAATAAATTTATTAGCTAGTTACGATGTGTAATCTAAAACAACTTTGTGTATCTAAATTAATGTACCGTCATCTACTTCTGTTTCCTATTTACTGAAAACAATGAATAAATGAATACATTTTCATACAAATGCTGTTTCGAGCAAAATTAGTCTCAAGGCTTCGTTATTCACTGTCTGGTAGAACTATTATTTTAGTTGTAATGAAAGTGTCAGTGTTAACATTTTTCATAATACAAATACTTTTTTGTCACTTGATACTAAGTAGTTGTCATATTATCGTAAAACTAGTTGCTCCCCGTGGCTCCGCCCGCGTATATGTCGGTTATCGCGGCAATAGCAGCGCGTAGCCTATGCGTTATTCTGATGTATAGGCTATGTTACTGTAAAGTTTCATCCAAATCCGTTCTGTGGTATTTGCGTGAAAGAGTAACATCGTATCCATCCATCCATACTTAAAACTTTTCGCGTTTATAATATTTGTATAGATTAACTCAGGGGTCATGATATTAGCTGTTGAAGGTTCTTAAGACAGCCTTGCTACTTTTTTTTGGGCCTTCCAAAATAACCCTACGCTGCCTGGTGAAAAGCATAAGCAGAATACAAGAGAAGTGGTCAGCATACTCATGGCAAATGCAGACAATGCAGAATGGTGACCGACGCCACGACGGCCTAGTGATACTTCTGCTTCATTGGGCCTCGGTCTCGCACTCACCAACGATATTCGACAGCACGAACGCTGTCATTTTAAATTGATTTTCTGTACGAAAGCAGTACCGCTCTGGTCGAGCCGACTCGTTCGTACTGAAATGAGCGTGGCTCTACTGCCTTGAAAATTACTGTCTTGTAATAACTGTTTACATTATTGGAAAAATACTAATGGAGAATGTGCCAACATAATAGACTTTATTGTTTTTTTAGGGAAAAAATGTAATTCAAGTATTGTATATTTAATAATTGAATAATTGTAAAGTGATTGCTACTCGGTTAAAATAAAAGCTAGTGAACAAATTAAAATTTACGAACTCAAACTGAAAAAATAAATTAAAATCTCACAAAATCTTTAAGACAGACTAATAATAAACCAAATTTTTGTTTAAATTAAAGAAAACTTGACTGCTACTACTACTTTTAATTTTGAGATACACCTATACAAGAATAATATGTTTATGTAGGTAGGTATATACGTAAACAAAGAATTATTAAAGTTAGAAACTCGCTACCAAGCTATAAAAAGTTTTACGTGATCTTATACAAAAATACATCTACGCTTCGAATAATAAGCCTTCTCCTATTTGTTTTACATCGGGTAATAAAGGAAATATTATATATATGTCACTTTTTATTGCTTTCGCGCACGCACAACTATAAAATCCAAAAGTTTCATCATAATCGGATGCATGGCATAAATATTTCCTGTACAAATTATATTAATTCATACATTTCCCTTATACTACGTGGTTTGAATTGTTAATCATATATTTTTGCATGGGCTTTTATCACAATACTTAAATTGTAAATAGTTACATTTATAAAATGTTAAAATGATGAAATGAAATGAAATAGTACTTACCTACCCTTTTAGCTCAATTGAGTTACTGACATCAATTCTTCGTGGTAGCCTTTGTGCAAAAATAGATTGGTGTCAGCTTGAAGTCTACTAAGATACGACTGTACTTTAATTTTTTACGTAGAGTGACTACCATCAGACCTCCAAAGCTCAAGTGGTTACTAGGCGATATCGAAGTTCTGTAGAAAAAATGTTGTTGGACTTTGTAGGGCTTCCGTAACGATTGTCTCAGATATTCGTATTGCAACCGGGACCGACGCACGTGACGATTAAACTTACTCTCCGAGGTACTGGCACCAAATGCAATATGCTAAAACGAAAAGCGCTAATACATGTGTGTTTTCAGATGGTTCTGTGGAATGGACACCAGGTGTAACGATGAACTTTACTTACCGCTTTGCTGACGATCCTCTTGGTGAAAATCTTCTTGGCAATATAACTTGGCGAGTGGATCTGAACCAGCCAGCTCACTGGACTCATGCTGAGAAAACATGTAAGAGATTATAATCGTTAAAAATTAATGAATAAATTCAATGCCTATGATTATATAAAAGTATATACCCTCTACTTTATACTTTACAAACCTAGGCTAAGTGCTTTTTACTTTTAAAATTATAGATTTTCAGATACTGCTGGGCAGTGCTGGGCCTATGCCTAGGCTAAGCTTCTACTAACATACACTTACATAATAATATTGTTTCATATTACAGATGACGGTATCTACAACACATATGTACTAGATACGGAATACAAGACATGGTCCCTTTTGCTACATTGTGCTGAACAGACAGAGGGAGCGAGATACCTTAGTGCCTTTGTTTTATCAAGGAAGACTTCATTGCCGAAAAATGTCATGGCATACTTGAGAGACAAATTACCGAGGTAAACAAAGTTTGAATAACTCTCCCGATTAGTTAAAAAACTAGAGATTTGGACAATTTCAGCGTGACATGAAATGCACTAAAATAATAGCGAAATAAACATTTTATAAGCTTTTAATGTCTATTCTTATTTCTTTTTACATTTTTAAACGCTTAAGTTATTTTCCATAAAGAATATGTAAGAATAAAACCACTAAGTCACTTCATACCCTAGCAATTCAGAGTTTTAGCACATTTTTTTATGATAAAGTTGTCTTAGTACTTTTACCTAAGTTTATTGAGAGTGCTTAATATACAGAGCCCCAATAAGATATTCTAAATAATCATAATTTTCAGATACGATGTTGACATCAACTATGTATTTCCCATATCTCATAAGAATTGTTCATCGAAGCCTGCTAGACCAGACTACACACCAATTCTGGTTGAAGTTGGGAGTAGAGTTCCCAAGAAGCCTGGAGTTAGTTATAAGGTGGCATTCGGTCATTGATTTCTGATCGTTCAATAATCTATGTTTTACATAAAAAGTGTATTAAATCAAGTTATGTATAAAGCCAATAAAGATAATAATTTCTTACAACGTATTTGTTTCTTTTACAAAAAGCCATATCGATTTTAGGTTTGAGATTCATTTTTATTTAGAAGCACAATTCGAGGCGAATAATTACATTATTTTGCTAATAATCCTACGTTAAGATATTTACTATTCAAACAAATAAGATTTTTTTTTCTATTATCTAAAATAAACGTATCTTCAGTTACTAAATTTAATCGTAATTGTTTATTATTATTTAAATGAAAATATAAAGACTTGATGAATTTTAAGTATGACATTATAATTATTTGTTCTATATTTCTCATAGGACTTACAGTTTTAATATCTAATCTATCTATATATTAGTATCTTACAACGAACGATTCTTGTATATATACCTAATCTGAATCTCGAAACCGCTCCAACGATTTCAATTATTTATTATAAAATTCTATAGCACAGTTGAATCAAGAGCCTTTAAAAATACTTTCGTCCTCCAAGTTCGTCCTTTTCAAGCACAATCATTAGAAAAGTATACAAACGCTTAACGATTTAGTATAATACGAAAATTCGGGCTATTATTCCGGCAAAAGATAACAATAGGTACCTCTTCATTTTCCTGACCCATATTAATATTGCTGACTCAATGCATAACAAGACACTAATGGATTTTATCACACAGCACTTACGTTGATGGTACAATTAGCTCTCGTGAATAATGCGTCTACAATGTATACCTTTATATTCTCGGCTCTAGTTACGTTTATTCTAAATTATAATAATAAAACATCTGAACCTTAAAGTAGACAAAGCCTGAACCACAGTTGTAATCCTTGCCTGCGCTATGGTAACTAAACTGCTGATAAACATGTTTATATATTTATAAATACATACATATTATACATAAATTATACCCATATAGAACAAATGATCGTGTTCGTCATACATAAATGTGTCCCGGATAGGAATTGAACCCACGTCCTCTGGCTAAGCAGTTAGGATCACTAACCACTAAACCAACGGGTCCGTCATTTATAAAAAAAATCACATCGTCGCAACTCGCATGGCATTACTTATATCATAGGTTCTATATGAAGGATAAAAATACTTATTTAAACGGCCGCACCGCCGTAATGGCTTAGGCCCAGACTTTTGCGGATGGGTTCGGGCCCCATTCAACTCGACGTCAAAATATCTGAAGCAATTAGAAAACCGAATCAAATAGAATCTTACATAAATCTCGTCACTTTCAAGTTAGACGTAAAAAATGCACATTTATATAAATGAACACATATCTACAAATATTTACTATGATAAAATATTAAAATATAAAATATTCGACCTCGCCAATGCCGTCGACTACTAAAGTACATGTAAGCTAAGATAGGCTTCACTAATTGTTTACGATAAAATAGGAATAAAACCATTTTAATAGTTTCGCAGTCCAATAAATAGTCACTAAAATAAGTCACATTAGTAGATATTTTTCCAAAGAATTGATAGGGCATGCACATTGTTCTATGGTATAATTTTGTATGCAGCTCAGTTGTCGTCTGAACACATACGATAATAACAACCATTCTTATAACCATGTGTTATAGTTATGACATTCAAACTTGACCGTGTCTAATGTAACAAATAATGGCCGTGTAAAATAAAATTCTCTGTGTAAAACATATTGTCAAGCTTTGTAAAATTAGAATATTAAGTAACCATAGATAGGGAAAATATACAGACGAATTTTCTTGATTCTTTAATATCTGTGCAAAAAAAATAACCTGCTTTGTTATATACTTGAAATAATATTGAATATTTAATTTACTAAAAGAGAAACCTTGACTGAGTGAGTGACACGAAAGTAATGTAATGGAAATGGCTTATATATTCTGTTTCAAACAAATTTAGAACGACAGTTATTCTAATAACTCTGAGACTGCATAAATATTTAATTGTTAGTATTCTAACTTCTTAGTAGGTATCATCAGAAGTTTAATCGTACACTTAATTGAATGAGTGTGTTAGAAGCATTTTCTGATTTTATACTTGTACGAAGTCAGGATACATGTGGAAGTCAACGCGTTATAAATACATTTTCTTATTATAAGATAACCGGGGTGTGCAATGGTTTAAATTAACCATTTAAACTTAAATCGTACCCATCCATATTAACATTATAAGTTCGAAAGTAACGCTGTCTGTTATACTTACACGGCCAAACTGCTACACCGATTTTAATAAATTTTTGCCTGGAGAAACTTTGATTCTTGAAGAAGGATATAAGTTAATCTTTACCGTGATAACTGACATACACGCAAGCGGAACCGCGTGCATAGCTAGTGCTCCCATTAAATTGATTTTCAAATTCAAATTATAATTAATTTATTAATTGACCCTTGAGAGAGTACTTTTGATCTCAGAGTCTTAGGCAGTCATAGTTTAAGGATGGTGATTTTGACAGTACAACCCGAAAGACATTTGCATTACTAGGAAAATTTCTTGGAAAGCTTTCTTTTATTAATGGTAGATATTTTTAGAATACAGTGAACTATACAGAATAATATTCGATGTAAACAACAAGTCGTTAAATTAACAAACGTAATAAGCAATAGTAACACTTCAGTTTTTATAACACCTACATAAATGTCAGAAATCAATCGCGTTAAATATTTAAACTTTACTAAGTGGTCATTAATTGAGTAACTGACTTAGGATTCATAAATAATTTCATGTCAACGTCGATCGTTAGGCACATAATATTAGAATACTTGTTGATAGGTGGACTATATCCACTTATGTGAGACAGATTTTTTTATGGTATAGGAAGCAAATGAGCACACCTATCACCACATGGTAAGCGGTGGTAAGCAACACCATAGGCGTACGGGTGTGGGCCTCCGGTATCCTTACTCACTCGGCGAAACACAGCGCAAGCGCTATTTCACACCGGTTTTATGTGAGGCCGTGGTATCACTCCGGTCGAGCCGGCCCATTCATGCATGGGTATGGGTAAAAGAAGCATCATACATCAATATATATATATATATATACTAAATTTTGACGTATTGTTGCACCTACGGAGAGCACTGTATTAAATATAGTATCAGTAACTAGATCACGCATTACCCACGCCTCAAAAAAATACGTGTAATGAAATTAGCAGGCATTGAATTCAACTTCGCACTAAATGCTTAGCCATTTATAGGAAAAAAACATTGTATAGTAGGTACTTTAACACGTTATAGTCTTTGGCAATGTATTAGTAATTCAGGTGTTTGCGCAAAGCCTTGGTTATAAGTATGAAAGGAATCCGCTTATCATTTTTTCTTGATAACATCAGAAACATGGTTGAGGCACGAACGTGTTTCTATTTTTCTGTGCTGTTCTTGTGCTTCCACTTGACTGCTGGAAAGGTTAGTAATGGGCAATAATAAACAAAATAAATATATGAAAAATAAAGTACACTACTAATAGTTAAATTTAAATTCATTCGGAAGTTTTGAAACTACTCCAATTTACCAATTAATTATTTTGAAAATTAATGAAAATTTATAAGTCTCAGTTTCTTGGATCTAGCTATAATTTAGAAGTGATTTTGAGAAATATGACGAAAATAATTGGACTGTTTTCTTCTTTGGATTTCGACATCATTCCCTATTACTTAATTTGTTATACTAAAGAATTCCATCCAAATCCTTTTATACTTAGGAATAAGAACCTATATAAAAGGCTGCTCTATTAAAACATAAATAATTGAAACACGTAAGACCAAGTCTGAAATTGGAATTTACATCCTAAGGGGACATATAAAGTCGCCTCTTCGAAAACAGACGATTGCGTAACATGAAGCAGGTACTAGTTGAATTAAATTGGGGTTTACGTCTGAAGGCGACCTAAAAAAATCCTCTCTGGAATTGTGTTGTGGTTTCAATTTGTTTCTTTACGATTTTTCATGCAAAGAAAGTTATTCCTTCTTTTTTGTTTTTTATTCTGGACAATTGTTTGTAAGTATTGAAACTTTATAACTTTAAACAAGCAGAAATAAAGGGATATGGATAATATTTAGAACAATTTCTTTTGTAGCCGTTCTTGGGATTTTTATTCTGCGACTTTTTGTGTGATGATGACGACGACTCTTCCACTTCTACAACCACTAGTACCGAAGATCCCTGGGATCTGTTTATGTGTGGTGGATGTGGAACACGGAGACCGAAAACAACAACGACACCAAACCCCTTAATACAGAACCCTATGCAGACACCTATAAACTTGGTGATTCGTAAGTATTTTAAATTAAAATTTTTATAACTGTCTCGGTGGCGCAGTGGTAGCGTCTGCGACTGCTATACTTGAGGTCTCGGGTTCATTCCCGGGTCGGACCAAGTGTTTGCATGATCTACAAATATTTGTTTCGGAGTTTGGGTGTTTTCTATGTATGATATGTATGTATTTACAAAATAAAAAAAGGATATGTGTATTTGTATCAGTTGTCTAGTACCCATAACAAGCTCTGCTTAGCTTGGGACTATATGGCGTTGTGTGTTTTATGTCCAAAATATTTATTTATTTTATAGAAATTTCTTTTGAAAAGCCATAAATTGTTTGCAATGTAATTCAGACTCGTTGGTTTGTCTTCTCAAATTATTAACTATCATTCTAAAAAGATTTGATTGGTATATTATATTATTTTTATAATAATTATTATATTACATACTCATAACATAATATATCAATCTCACTTATACTGCCAAACTATCGTGGTTGGAACGAAAATAGTTCCCTTAGGTAATTCTCTTCATTGATATTTAAATACATTGATTTTTGAAAGCGTGTAAATTCAAAGAGCAATTTTTTTTTCTAGCTTTTTGCACTCCTCAACGCAAACTGTAACTGTGCTAAATTTCATGCTGATCCGATTGCAAAGTTCTTGCTTCATATATTAATATTTAGATGACATATTTCATTTAATTCAAAGCTTCTTCCAATGTTACTATAGCCAGAAAAAGAAAATAGAAAAGCAAATGTTGCAATACTCTAAATATATCTTTAGCTTCATTCTTCAGTTGTTGTTCAGTATTTCGGCCGACCGTCACGGTACTTGTATTTCATACATTGTGTAAAGATTGACGCCACGTATGATATGAAGTGCAAACACTGTTGTAAATAGATATCTATTAATCGTGTAATTAATTACACTTTATTAGCAACCTAAACTTTGAACTAAATAAATACAGGAAATAGTTTTTTTCCTCATACTTATAATAGGATAGGTTTTCAGACTAAAAGAAATCAAATTATTAGTAACAAATACATTCATATTATTAGGAAACATCATTCGATAAGTGATACTCTTCTTTTTTCAAATTATTTGAACCCTAACAAACTTTTGGACGCGTTGAGGACTTTTTGGTACGAGAAAATCTCATGAGTTCGTATCATAAACATCCTGACGTGACAGTTTTGAAAGTGAAATTTCTTTAGCCGTCTTGAGTACTTTTTGGTTGTCAAAATCTTATGGGTTCGCGTCACCGACATGCTAATGTTCAATGTTGATAATTTTAATTTAAACATTATGAAATTTCTAATTTTACAAATAACATTCACTACATAAGTTATAAATTTTCACTCGGCAATTTTCAGCCGCATATTTTTTTAAATTAATTACTTTTTCTAAATACAAAATTGTTTACATTATTTTTCATTTCAGCTGCCTCATCGAATGCCATGAATTTAACATGGTATCCTGGAGCGAATGGATTTGTTATGATGCCTTGGAATCAAGGTGGTGCTCCACCGGCTACTGGAGCTGCGGCAGGTCCACCACCGGCTAACGGAGCCGCGGCAAGTCCAGCACCGACTACTGCCGCTCCAGCAGCTTCAGCTGCTCCGACTACTGCAGCACCCGCTGCATAAGCTGTAAACAATGCCTCTCTACTGAAATAAACATCATTAAGATCGCCTCTAGGAAGTAACACTATTGATAGAGTTACTCCAATTGTGAATCGATTGTTAATTGTGTTACTTTAAAACTTCAACATTATGTTAAATATCAATACCATACAAGTGCAATATTATAGGAGAAAGTAAATGTAATAAAATAACTGTAGGTATATACAAATGGTATTCTAGTTATTTTTAGTAGTTTTCTGTAAAATAATTTATTTAGATGTATTAATAATAAAGTTTATTGTAGTTTTAATAATTATTGTTTATCTTTTTAAAATAAAGGATAAAAAAAATACGATATAAGTTCAAAGAATCCTGATGATATTGGTATTTAGCTCACAGTTCACTCAGCCATCAAACTCATCAAGGAGGATGACATCTAGACTAGTTGGACTAAAGTAGAACTGTATTATTCAAATATTTTGTAAAGGTAACCCCACTTTCCGTATGATGAGGTTAAGTATACGGAGTTTCAATACCCTATTCATCTCGTGGGATTCGTAAGAGCGTACTAACGGAGCAAACTCTGCATTACATCAGCACTGTAAAGAGAATGGAAACTTTATAAAACTCTGTATCAACCCGTGTGGGATTGTACGCTACCTTTTGGGTAGTGAGTGTCCTCCATTTTTAAATATACCACGGCCTCACAGAAAACCGGTGTGAAACAGTGCTTGCCATCCCCAAAAGCCGGCAACGCACTTGTGACTTCTATGGTGCTGCGGGTGTCTATGAGCGACGGCAATTGCCTACCATCAGGCGATTCGTCTGCTCATTTGCCCCCTATTCCATAATAAGAAAAAAAAAACTTTGTAGGAATAACTGGCAGTGTTTGGCGAAAATCACCTGCTAAAAACACTGTTACAGTGCAGCAGATCTGTTGAGGAACCTCACTTTTTGCGAAATAATTGTACACTTTTGAATTGAATATTATTACTAATAATTCAAGTACGTCCGGTATAAGGTGAACTCTCGTTATTTAGTCCTTCCTTGCATATCATAGCAGGTAAACATTACACTCACGTATTTGTTATGAATTTTTAAATTCAATATTCAAAATACTAAATTTTGCATTTCACAATCTTGAGGCGCTGTTCAGTGCGACGTATGAACAGCGCCTCAAGATTGAATATTGATACGAATGTAAAACCGACCAATCAGGACAATGGGACGCACGTAAGCAGTATAACACAGTTGACAATCTATCGATAGGTTGCAATCTTGCTAGGTAGATTATAATCTAACGGTTTTTACAATCTGACGGTGACATATACACACGTATTATCACATACTCTGAAATGAAAGCTTTCCAGCATAAACAAAGCTGCAGAAATGCTACTTTGAGTTGTATCAGAGATCTTTGAGCGGAGTGCCAGTCTTTTTAATTATTACTTTTACAATAATAAACGTTTAAACTAAGAAGTAATATATTATATTATCTATACAAATAAATAAAATTGGAGTGTCTGTTTGTAATATTAAAATAACAGCTTTTTAATCAATGCATATGTATGGATACACGGTACACATGCCAAAAATGTAGTTAAAAAAAATTTTGTCTGTCTGTCTGTCTGTCGGTCTGTCTATCTGTCTGTCTGTCTGTTTGTTCCGGGTAATCTCTAGAACGGCTGGACGGATTTTGACGGGACTTTTACTGGCAGATAGCTGATGATCCAGGGAGTAACTTAGGCTACTTTTTTTAGACTAACTTTGCCTCGCGGCTTTACTCGCGGTACAACAATAACCGCGGGTAACACCGCGGGGTTCAGCTAGTCTATACTATAATTAATTAATTTCATAAAGATGAAGAATTAGTTTGTTTGTTCATATTAATCTCAGCTCAACACTCAGAGAAAATCTCTCAGTGTTTGATAGTATATTTATCGAGGAAGGTTATATATCATTACACTAAGACCAATAGGAGCGGAACACCAATGAATAATGTTTTAAAAACGGGAAAAAATTATCGCGCACGGGCAACAGGAGACGCAAACTTGCGTGGATCAGCTAGTGTCCTATAAAATAGTTTTTAGAGAAATTTATAACTAGCGTAACCCCGCGGTGTTACCCGCGGTACGACAATAACCGAGGACAACGCTGTGGGGCGAAGCTAGTATAAAATATACGGTTATATATCTATACAAAACAGTTTTTTAAGAGTTCATCATCTTTTCTTAAACTTTGTAATTGTATGCTTTAACTTCTTATAAAATTAACAGCGCATTTAACTTTTTATAAAAAGTCATAAACGTATTCAAAGTAAATTAATTTTAACTAGAATAGCATTAATTTATTTTATACGATACGTATTAAATTATAAATGCAGTGATATAATTAGTGCTAAAAGGTGTGCGTGGAACAGATTGTTACATTTAGTAAACTAGCACGGGAAGTTTTGCAACCAACATCCAAGAATTTCAACAATATTTTGTGTATTTCGTGGATTATTCGTTACTTTTACAAAAGTTGAATTATCGTCACAGTCAAAGAAGAAATCGAACAAGTACGTACGTTTAGAATAAAGTGTTACATATTTGGATACCTAATTGATTAGATAGTTAATCGTCGAGTTTTTCAATGTACAGGTTCTTTATTTCAACTTCTCTAACAACGTAACATCATGAGGTAGGTTAATATAAACGTTTTACGTGTAAAAATAAGTACTATTTAAAAAATAATATGTGTGTAAATCCAACAAACACGACAGTGTTTAGTGATTCTACCTGTCCAAGGAAAAAGATTTGTGAGTAGACTTCACTGTCATTAGTTTTAAATGAGAATATCATAGATTTTGACCGATGGATGGATATACATATGCTTCAAAAATGAGTTTTATCTATTTTTGGAAACACTTACGTGCTACAGCAAAGCGAGGAAGGGCTGGTTTAAATCATACGATGATTATTGAATCTATACTAATATATAAAGCTGAAGAGTTTGTTTGTTTGAACACGCTAATCTCAGGAACCGCTGGTCCGATTTTAAAAATTCTTTCAGTGTTGGATAGTCCATTTATCGAGGAAGGCTATAGGGCATATATCATCACGCTACTAATAATAGGAGGAAGGCAACAATGAAGAATGTTTCAAAAACGGGGGAAATTTTCACGCTACGGGCAATATAAGGCGCAAACGAGGTTGCGTGGGTCTGCTAGTAAAGAATAAAACCGACTGCATGATACTTATAATTTACTTGAAATTTACAAAGCGGTGATTGAAAAATTGTGAGACAACACTTTCATTTCATTTGTGTGATTTATCCATGTATATTTAGTAATACGAGGAAAGGTTCTGACTAGTTTGGCAACGAAACAGATCGTTGTCACATATAATTTTCATTATTATTGAATCTTTTAATCCATTCAAAATTTATATTATACTAGTTGTTGCCCGCGGCTCCGCCCGCGTATATGTCGGTTATCGCCGCAAATAGTAGCCTATGTGTTATTCTGATGTATAAGCTATATTACTGTAAAGTTTCATCCAAATCCGTTCAGTAGTTTTTGCGTGAAAGAGTAACAAAAATCCATCCGTCCGTCCATACTTACAAACTTTCGCGTTTATAATATTAGTATAGATCATCGAGATATTACGTACTACGTATCTATATTAATATTATAAAGCTGAAAAGTTTGTTTGTTTGTTTGAACGCGCTAATCTCAGGAACCGCTGGTACGATTTGAAAAATTCTTTAAGCGCGTTTAAACAAACAAACAAACACTACTGGTATAGATACTCTAGATGGTACAGATATATATTAATATTTTTGTAAAAATACACAAAAAAAAAACTTTTCCCATTCGGTCACCCAAATAAATTACAAAACCTAACACGATAGTCAAAGAATAAAAAAAATTTATAAAACATTCGTAAATAAACTTAAAAGGATTCCAATTCGCTGTAACAAAGTGCTAAGGTAAATAAACTTGAATCGGGACTATCGAATAAAGTCTTTCTCTATCTTTTAGGAGGTATTTTTTTGACACAGTTGGGCAAACAAGTGTTGAGATGGTGAGTTATTATCGCCACTTATGGATACCGATTTTGTGAATGAGGTCGTGGCACATTGTGGTCAGGCCGGTCCAAATGTAGTTTTTTTTAATATATTTACTGCCAAAGCGACTCTACTCTTCCTTTTTTTATGATCAAGCTACCAAAATGATCTACTCTGCCTGATGCAAAGCATGAGTAGAATCCAAAAGTGGTCACCATCCTCACGGACCCGGGATCATAGTAGGAGGATAACATGTGCGCTGGTAGTGAATTATATATTCTTCATTAAAAAAAATATTGACTGACATGGTTTAAAATAAGTATACACAAGATATAAAGTATGTCATGGTCTATGCAAAACACGCGTGCATGCGTGTCACGTAAACAAACGCCATAGCAAAACCTCGGTCCACGCATATCGAATGTATTGATGCCTTTTAAAATGTATACACATGTACCATGTACTGTTTTCATGAGTCAAGTAAGGTCATGTATTGTATCTGAGAATGAATCGCGTAATACTGGTGCACAAGACATATTTAATTTCTTTTTTTTATTTCACATGTCTACTGCTGAACAAAGTCCTCTTCTTAGAAAGGTTTAAGTCTACCATATTAAGCTGTTCAGACGGCTTGGTATAGAGTTTATTTCAAGTTGCAGACGGTGCACACTTCAGTGGGGCAAGCGCTGGGAGGGGTCCGGATGTGTTAATAACAGCAGTTCCCGGATCCCTCCCGTCTCAGGCGCAGAGTGGCACACCGTGTGGTTTTAGTCGGTTCGATTCCGACATACCGCCCCGCCGCAAACCCCGGTGGGATGAAGGCCTGAGGGGTTCTTGTCTTTGCATATTGCCTTGCGAGGTTTGCTCCCTTAGTCAGCTCACACATGAGATGAATAAGGGTGGTGACATTGTCCATTCTTAATTTGTCATCACAATGCCAATACTTGGTTTAACGAAAATAAATTACCGAACGTGGTAACCGGGGGTCTTCACTACTTCATATATTCACTAGGAACCCGCGACTAATGTGCTATTATTAAAATAAAACTTAACATTCCGAAAACAACTGATCCCTTTATAGTTCAGCCTGTATAACATATATTCAAACAGGTTCCTCTTCCAGAACACCGTGACGCAATTCTCAGGTTACGTTCAATTCACCGCTCTGTTTATTACATTATTCAAGATAGGTACCCTTTTACTAACAATGCTCGTGTCGGTACTTTTTGTAAAATATATATTTACAAAAAAGACGTGTAAGTCGGTTAAATAATAACCATAAATAATACCTAGATAGATGATAGATTTTGCTCTGCATAGATCTGTCCAATTAGACGAAAAATAAAGTTAAATTATCATTCCTAGATTTGGTGAAGTTAGATTTTTTAGCGTTAAGTGAAGACGAATACTTACCAAGAAACCTGTAACTCGTTCCCTTTCATCAAGCAGAGTGCCTATTATTGTTTCTTTGGCTTCACGTTTTTTTTTCTGAGAGGAAATTCCCTCGGATACCACCCACCATTCTAATTGTGTTGGACACGAACCTAAGACTACGACCCTATAGAAATGTTAGGAAGCATAAAAATTGCTCATTAATTAATTACAGAGTCTACCTAGTAAGTAAAGATACTTAATACCTATTCAGTAGACTTTGTAATTAATTACAAGAAATGAATTAATTAATACAAAAAAATATGAAAATATCACACATTGTAATTTTGTTTTCTATAGCTTTAAATTAATACGTGAAACAAAAACTTTTTACCCCCAATTTGCGAAAGTTATGTGAACGGAGGAGTACGAAATTCGGCACAGTTAAAGTTGAAATGGAGCAAGAGCAACAGAAAACTAATTAAAATAGAAAAAAGAAAAATTGTGTGAATAATGGTCAAATTTCGAACACTGGGCAACAACTAGATTGTATAAAAACTCAATATTTTGCAATATCTTCTAAATTCATATATAAGACAAATTAATCAATTAATTTCTTATGAACTTTATAACAATTTCAGAAGTAACTGTACGGAATATTATGATATTTCAATTATTTATGCTCAAGAGATATCAATTATTTTTTTTGTGTTAGTATATTATGTCAGAATCGAACCATTTTTAAAACCACAGACCATTTCGTTATGTAAGTCTCGGGGACAAGGCACTCACGTATATCACAGGAAGGAAATCCCCATGAAAACTAAAATCTCGCTTTTGAAAATACCTAATGAGCACCAAATTCAGTTACTCTATAATAATTAAAGACCTTTATTGCAGTAAAAATACGATAACTTGTATTTTCCATTCAAATTAACTCAGGCATTTGGTACTCATTATTCCGGAACCCAAAACTCATAGTACAATTCAAATTAAGTATTTCTTCGTTACGCGCCTGCCATAAATTGCAGGACTTATTAGCACTTCGCAGTAAGTAAAACAGAGTGTAACTAATTAGTACTAGCAGGCGCTAATAGACGACGCTCTGTACATACGTAATGTACATCGACCAGTTTTGTTATGGTCCAGTTATTCACTCGGTACTTAGCTTCTGCAAATCCTTTACGTTATAACAAAGTAGCAGTACAAACGGTTTTATTATATAACTCATTAGCTGGTGGCTCGTTGTTAACTGGTTGGTAAGTCTTAGTCATCGAAGCAAAATAATAAACTTGACATAAAAAATTATAAATGCGAAGTATACTCTGTCTGGCTTTCACGGGCAAAACCGCCGCACCGATTTCCATGAAATTTGGCATGGAGATACTTTGATTCTCGAGGAAAAACATTATACTACGTGGTAATGCTGCCAGTCTTTTGGGAACGCTACCAGTAGGTAAAGATGTGAAGTTTTTTGACGTTTGTATGTAAATATTGTTATTGTTTTTTTAATTATGGTTATGTACATGGGTTTCTATTATTATGTAATAAATATATTTCATTTATTGACTGCCTCGTTGGTCTCGCGGTAGGCGTGTGCGACTGCTGATCATGAGGTCTCGGGTTCGATTCCCGGGTCGGACCAAATGTTTCTATGATCTACAAATATTTGACGGCGCTTCGATATTTTAAGAGTGGCAAGAAACGTGAAGACTGGCAGCTAATATTTTGACAAGCATGGGTTGACGTTTCTTGACTCTTGACGCAACTGCGGGCTCTCTTAGCAGAAGAAATAAGACGTGTTCGGTGGAGCGTCGTATTCTAATTATATTGCTGATTGTAATTATGTCCATATTTTGTTATAATAATAATTGTTGCATTGTTAATCATTTACAATACGTGGTTATACTTCTCCTCGCCCGCTTACCCACGATAGCTCGGCGGCCGCAATGAACCCGAAACCGACTAATGATGACCATGTGTCGATATATTTGTTTCGTAGTTTGGTTGTTTTCTATGTGTAATATGTATGTATTTACAAAGAAAAGTATATATGTATTTGTATCAGTTGTCTAGAACCCATAACACAAGCTCAGCTTAGCTTGGGACTAGATGGCGCTGTTTGTTATATGTCTGAAAAATATTTATTATTATTTATTATTTAATATTTGGTCGATAGGCGGTTCAAGGTTCAATCAATTTTTAAAATGTTTCTTGGTTTGTCTGACTGATTGTTCCAGATGATCTCTGGAATAGCTGGACCAATTTTGACAAGATTTTCACTGGCTGATGGCTGATGTTATAAGGACTAACTTACTTTTATTTTAGAAAAAAATATTTAGAAAACCAATGAAGTAGTGAACAATATTTTTATTCAAAAGTAACAGTGACCGCGGGTATAAAACATGTTACGTATTGGCATGCTACCCATCGTGCCATGCAACATGTCGTTAAAATTAGATCATTTCCATAATGTTATACTTGTTAATTGCATGGTTCTCTACGACGTGTTACTGAAGGTAAATTTATAATTAACATGTAAACAAACACGAGAAATGCTATAAATATTAGCATTTCTCATTATAATGTTACGATGTTACAATCTACTGAACAGAAACTAATTCCTTTCATTTTTTCTTTTACTATTTCAAAACAGGCGTCAGGGTTTTTGAATAACGGCTATTTTCAATAACCTACCCCTAGTGTAAACTGGTAGTTTTAACTTATAGTAGGTAGTTTATTGAAAACGAACTCAATTTACCTTATAGACAGTATTTATCTTTTTTTAGACAACTAAATCTTGCCAAAAAAAAGAAAAAAATACTTGCATATCAATGACAGTTTTGTATCAATCATAGAAGAAAACGGCCACGTGCGAGTCGTACTCGCGAGTCGTGCACCGAGGGTTCCGTACAAACTGTAGGTATTTTATAGGATGTAACTAAAAATTTATGCTTTTCGCAATTTCGCCTTTATCTGTGCTGTACATTATTTCGTACAAAATTTCAAGATTCTGAGGTCACGGTTTCTGAGTCACACGTCTGTAGGTTTTGATTCCTTTGCTAGTGTCGAAATTTGCAGCAAACGGCTGTGTTTTTTTTATTGTGTTGGCTTAGAAGTTTGAATTTTACAGTCCAAGGGACAGTCGACCTGAGTATTTAATGAATTTCAGCTTGATACCTCCACTCGTTTCTGAGAAAAGGGGTCTTGACAGACAGACGGAAAACAAAGTGATCCTATAAGGGTTCCATTTTTTTCCTCTTGAGGTACGGAATCCTAAAAATGGAAAAAAATATACAGACTATTTTCAGTTTTAACTAGAGAAAGGTTATTGAAAACTGCCGAAAATCAATTTAGATACTACACAACTAAAAATAGTACACAAACATCTACTATAGACTATTTGGTAACTGAAAGAAGCAGTTTAGATTTGACATTTGAAGCTACAATAAAAGTTTTGTTCTAGAAACACATGCAGTTGGGGAGATCGTTTTTTTGTTTTTTTGGAAAGACGGTCCCAATTTCATCTCATCCATATTTTATATATTTTTTAACATTAATTTCATCACGACGAAGACTTAAAGACTTGACTTGACTTGACATTGGCAGAAATAGCTGATCTGAGAGATCCGGCTAGTTGCCATTTCATCAAAGAAGATGAAATCACATACAATTGTCTGAATTGTCTCAAATGCAAGTTTGACGACATCAACCCTTCTCAACAAACTCAATTTGGCTTTAAATATTGCATGACGTATGTTAAGATTTGTGAAACTTCAGCATGTTAATATTTAATTTCATTCCATAATTTAGTAGCAGTCCGTTACAGTTTTATCTAGGTATGTTTGACGGCTACACATTATTGCATGGCCATGTGCATACAACACATTGCCTCTCGTGTATAAAAAAAAATAAAACAAATCTCTCTTTAGATTTTTATGCATAAAAATCTATTTGCATAAAAGCATTTGATGTGTCTATTTGTAATTTCAAATTAACAGCTTACGCTAAATATTTGCATATAAAAGTATGCACGATACTTACATATAAACATTTTTAAAAGTTTTGTCTATCTGTATTTTAGTTACGATTAATATCTGGAACGTCTACAACAATTTTGTCAGGGGTTTTACTGGCAGACAGCTAATGATATAAGATATGACTAGATTTTTTTTGTACCTAAAATTTACTCAGCAAGTTAGTAATTAAATATTAAGCTAACACCAATTTTGTACGCGGTAGCAGATATATGTAAAACTTATAAAGGAAGTCTGACAATAGTTAGATGGAACGGATACCATTTGTCTGTTTTATGATCCGGCTGCCTTCACTCCAAATATAGTGCAAGTGTTCTTGTTGTAAATTATCATTATTGCTTTGGGATATTAAAATGTTATAGTGAACATAATGTCAAAAAGATATTTTAGTCGAATCTGTTCTGACTAGAAGTCTTAATCAACTCAAGAGAACAGGAAAATGAATGGCTCAAGTCTTTGAAACAAAATTACAGTTTCCTGGTATGAAGATAAAGTATCACGGAAATTACATTAAATGAATAGCAAGAACGGGCCAGCTGTTCGCAGTATGGTGACCACCACTCTTGGATTCTGCTTATGCTTTCCATCAGGCAGAGTAGAGTCATTTTGGCAGGGCCAAACATTAAAGAAAACGTTACACCTTTACGATTTTTCTGTTAATTTCTTTACATGTTGGATTTACGCAAGACAACATCACTGCAAAAAGAAGGACAATTTGAAACAAATCCTAACCCCAAAACCGTCTGATTAGCGTGGTTTATTAGGCTAAAACCTCATTTCTAAGCCAAGGATATTCATGTGATATGATGTAATATATTACAATTCGTATATCTACAGTCGTTGGGTCCATCCAAAAGTTGCCCAAAAGAAATAGATTTCTAACGATAAGGTCGCCATGTAGGTACTTGTTTTATAAAATTCTGAACTGCTGTACCTAGCATATAGTTTATTCTATTCAATTATATATGTCAGAAAGGTTCTCCTATTATTATTACTCATATCTAAAACCTACATACGTAATTTGCTAAAGGTTGAAAAGAGCTTGAAAAGCTTGAAACTTTGAAAGGGATTACTGAAAGGGTAAATTGTGTACACCTGATGTTAATGGCAGGTAAGCAGAGACCCGGTTTATTATGTGTATAGCCCTTGAGCCCGTAACGGTTAACTTATTTTTTTATTCAAGTTATATTTTTAGTTTTATAAAAAACTTCGACACCTAACAAATTGTATTTACTTTCGCACATCGAAATATTAGTTTTTTTTCGTGTAATTAAACGATAACAATAGAAGTTGATACTGAAATTAGTTAATATATAATAGTCTTTAAATAATTTTTTTTCACTGAAACAAATATTAGTTCCAAAAAGTTGATAAAATTGCTTTATACCAATACATACTATATTTTATGAGAATATTTTAAAAAACTTATATTATTTAACATTACATTGTATTGCGCAGTTAATATAAATTGATCCAAAATAAAGCGATTTATAATTCTTAAATCAATTTAATTAATTACTAGTTTTACATAATAATCACTATAGCTAATTAGAGGTGATTCTGTT
The DNA here is from genome assembly GCA_905220595.1 of Spilosoma lubricipeda. NCBI lineage: Eukaryota > Metazoa > Arthropoda > Insecta > Lepidoptera > Erebidae > Spilosoma > Spilosoma lubricipeda. Next base: position 5,669,351 of record HG992285.1, on the reverse strand, counting down.
TCGAAGTGTGAAAACAGGAATCTCCTTATAAACGAATTTTACTAAATTAAAGTCTACAGCTAATTAGACTAGTGATTCTGCCTCAAAGTGTGATGCAAGAATGACTTAAAATATGTTTCTATTACGATGGAGGACCAATTTCGCCATCCTTATTGACGCTTAATCTTATAAGTGTCCTCAAGAGACGTGTGGAGTGATTAGGAAAATGCGCCGTGCTAAGTGTCCTCAAGAGATGTGTAAATTGATTAGGGGTATGTAACAAATGTGTTGTTCAAACTTGCATACCAATCAATAAAATTGGAGTGTCTGTTTATAATATTAAAATAACCGCTTTTTACTATTACATACATGTGACATTTGAAGATTTATCCTCCAAATTCTAACCGTTAAGGAGTTGTACCTTATATCATCAGCTCATCATCATGAAATGACTACCAGACGCAAATACCGGAATAGCTTTGAAAATTAATATAAATATGATAAACATGGTACGTGCCTACAAAATTGTAGAGCTTCCCTCGATTTCCTTGTGATCTCATCATCAGATCCTGATATGGTGCCAATAGGACTACCTCGGGAGCATGCCCTGTGGAATACAAAAACAGTTTTCAAAATCGGATCACAATTGACGGAGTAATCGGTGAACATACATAATTACCAAAAATATAAGGTAACTTTTGAGAAAATGGAAGATTCATCATCGCTAAGCCCTATAAATTCGTTAACCTATGCCTACTTAGAACAGGTACTCATACTAGTTAGGTTAGCACATTATGCAAAAAGTTTTGCAATAGGACATGCGTGCTCTCAGGAGTCTAAGAGTAGCATTTATGCATAGATACGAATTACATTCAAACGTTGGTTGAATAAATCAACGAACAGTTACGCTTGTATTGAACTGCATCAGATTCGTAGTAAAAGTCTACGTAACACAAATTCCAACGATTGTTTAACCCATACTAATATTATAAATTCGCAATTATTAAACTCTTTCTGTCTGTTTCGCTTTTACGGCTAAACTACTCAAACGATTTGGATGAAATTTACAATGGAGTCTCCAATTCTCTTTGATTCTTGATGAAGGGCAGAGGCTAATATATACCGCGATAACCAACATACGGACGGAGCCTCGACCAAAACTAATTCATTTACTAAGCAAATATAAGTGAAAGAAATAAAAAATATTTTAAGTAATAGTCTTTTAAATAAAATGGAAGTACTTAGGTACTTGGTAGATTGCCATGATTAGCAATACTATACCCTCATTCAGCATTGGTCGGCGGGTTACACTTTGCTGTCTATGTTCATAATCTATACTAATGTATCAAGCTGAAGAGTTTGTTTGTTTGAACGCGCTAATCACGGAAACCACTGGTCCGATTTAAAAAATTCTTTCAGTGTTGGATAGTACAGTTAAGGTTTCTAGGAAGGCTATAGGCTATATATCATCACGCTAAGACCAATAGGAGCGGACCACCAATGAAGAATGTTTCAAAAACGAGGGAAAATTGTTATGCTATTGGCAATAGGAGATGCCAACGAGGTTGCGTGGGTCAGCTATAAGTAAATATAAGTAAAACAAGGTAGGTACACTCTATCGAAGTTTATACTGTAAAGTTTCAAATTGACAACAAATATAAATTATGAAATGTTTCATAATACAATTTCAAATTAAAACCTGGCGGTTGTTTTAAAATTTCCAACGAAATACGTGTATTTAACAGTAAAATTTAATCTATACTATAAATAAAAATATATTTCTATTCATAGTAAGTAAACTTATATACTATTAATCCTTCTAAAAAAAAGTTTTAATGTCAAATTTATATCATCCTACTTCTCAAGGAGATCCAATCGCACATAAGTATATTTTATATGCCTTTATCGACATGGAATATCATTTAAGGTTTAAGGTTCGATTCACACGAGTCTCACCAAGATATTCATGAGAAAACTACTTGTTCATCCAGCTTGGTTGTAATAAATGGTGAAAAAGAAATAAATATTAGTAAAAAATTAAAAGTATCCTCATTACAGCTAAGCATTATAATAAAACATACATAAAACATCATGTATATATTCAGAAAATACTACGAATTTTATAAATGCAAAAGTCTTTGAGGATGGATGTTTGTTATTCTTTTACGCAAGAAATAGTGAACGGATTTAGATGAAATTTTACAATAATATAGATACATCTAAATAACATATAGACTATTATTTACTACGATATTCGACATACTTGCAGGCGGAGACGCGAGCAAAAACTACCTATTTCTATCGGATAAATAGAATCTAGTTGTTGTGTAAGTTCTGACTAATTTAGTTGAGTAACTACTCAACTAAATTAGTCAGAACTTGCGTTCAACAGAATTACCTACAGACATAAAAACTATAGCGAATAAGTTAAGTATTAAGGGTATACAGAGTAAATCAAATATAAGTAGAATAAGACGTAACGAAAAGTAAACAGATTGTATCACATTTTCGATAAAACGCTTTAAAGCAATTATAAACTAAATATATTTCAAGATATTGAAACAAACCGATTAAATAAAAAGTTTACCTACCTACCTTACTAACTTACCTACCATTAAATCGACTTAGGAGATGCTAAATTATGTCTTAATTTTATAGCTGCTATATTTACTTTTACAACACAAATGTAGCTTCATTTTAATAAATAACTCCGTATTTTATTACAGTTGCAAGTTTAAATTGATCCATTGGGCGTTATTCTAAGTACCGACCAATAAAAATTTTATGTTTATATCAGGTTATATATCAAGCTATCGATTAACCTTTATTTATTGACTTCAAATAATTGGTCTTGTTTAAATAATATTAATTTGTATTTGCATATTGATTATCCTGTTTCGAACCTGCTACCGTAAAACGAAGATTAAAATTTTGAATTGAATAAAAGTTACAAGATGGATAAGTTCTGTCAAAATGTTATTGCCACGGAGTGGTGTCTTATACGTGACGCATTTTTCGCATTTAAAGATCTGGCGATTCTCTGATCTGACAGATTATACTTTCTGCATAGTCTGTATCTTTTGTTTTAAGCGCTATTGTTTATGTTTTCTCCGAAACCATACATCACCAATAACTCTTGTTAATTGACAGTTTACATTTAAATTAGTTTCTGTGGAATTGTTTGTTAGTTGTGATTTAAATGTGAAAACCATTTGAATTGCTTCAAAAATACGGATTATTTAATTTAGCCTAATTAACTAAATCAGCTATGTTTTTTTACCGAGTTTATGTCAGAGTCAGTTAAAATTAATTTTAAATACTTTAAATAAAATAATTCCCTAGCTTGATTCCCTTGTCTACTTCCGAAATATTCGCACGGAATTCTTTGGAATTCTCGCATTTTCTCTACTAAAACATAGATGTATGTATCACACAAATAAACCTTCCTCTTAAATCACTCTATTACTGAAAACTGCATTAAATTTCGTTGAGTAGTTTAAAAGATCTAAGCGAACAGACAGCGGAAATGACTAAATTTGATTTTATATAAAGATTTTAAAATCTACATAAAATAAAAAAACTACATTTTCACGAAATGAATTCCAAATTACGGATATTATGTTAACCTGTACCTTCAGCTATGATTGTACGTCTAGCTGCATATATTTCAATAAAACAATATAGCTTCAAAACTTAATTTTTACATCTTTGTAATATAAAATACACTTTGTTGAAAAACCACCGGTCTGGAGAGTAATATTTCTTTCAAAAACAAAGTTTACCATTATTTTTTAATTAGAATTAAACATAAAGCTTATAGTCCTCAATGTTACAGGACTGATGTTAACACACACATACTAATCAACCGTTGTTACTTCGGTAACTGTTACAAAATAAAGTGTCACCATGCTGAACACTATTAACTAAGTACAATTAGTAGTTATAGGTATATGCACTGTTACAGATACTTTAATTAAGCTCTTGAAGGGCATCCGGCCTGCACATACGCACAAAGCAATCAACCGGTCGTTGAATCCTTAGCTTCTTTGTGAACCATTTATCTTAAACATTTTCTTTTATTGGCTTCTAAAAACGGTATCCCTAATTAAATCGATTGTGTTCGTGAAATTGGGTGGAGACTCGTTAAAGATTTTCTAAGAAACAGATTAACTGCCTCCAGAACTGTCAGAATGACTTCTACTAGGTATATTTACTATTTTTATAACTAACATTACTATCGGAATGGACCTATCAATCAAACTAAGTTCAATCACTTTTATAACATTAGGTACGTGTACTTTTAATGCAAACGTTTATCATTGTGTTTTTTACCTAAGTATAAACAGTTTGAAGCCAATTGTTGCATACAAAACACAAATTAGCATTTCATTGCACGCAACTGTAATTAAAACGCTAACTGTAATGATTCACGAAACCAAATAGATTTACAAACAATTATGGAATAGCAACCGTAGTCCAGGAAGAGACTTTGATTTTTTTAAATTAGGAAACCGGCTCGGTAAAAGCAGAATTCCGTCATTGTACAGACAGGAAAGCATCATCGATGTGTATTAATGAAGCCAAGGCACGGTGGGTAGAGAGTGCGCGCGCGCCGCAGTGTTACCGCGTATTTCAAACGATACACTCGCGAACTGCAAATGTAATTTCCAAAAAACTTCTCAGGTCGATGACACAAGTTCGGAAGGACTCGATATGTTACGGTTTTAATCGATTCTTACATAGTTGATTGATTTGCTGAGGTGGATATTAATGTTGCAGTGTTTTGTGTTGTTTGTTTGACATCAATTAGATGAGAATAGTTTAAATATTTCATAAATTAAGACTTTTACGTCCAGTAAAAGTGAATGTGTTTTGTTTGTTTCAAATAATGATATTTACGTAACGTTATATCATCTTATTATAAACTCAATTAATCTAACTCTAGCATTACGAAACTAAAATTTTGTAAATTAAATTAAGTAGTCATCTAAAATGTATTTCTTAATTTTAAGAGTTCTTGTACTCGAAATGCACTTGTTATCAACTACGGATAACCTTTCTTTTACTGACTCATTGATAAACATATACTATACAGTATATGAAAGTATTTATAATACAACTTAACATAAGTGATGATATTTTAAGACTGTAATAACAATACTCATATTTAAGCTATTATCAATAATCACAAATTTTAACAAAAAAACCGCCTTAAATCTAGACCAAATAAAAAAAAGAATCATCATAATTGGTTCACCCAGTCGAAAGTTATGAGATAACAAGCAAAAAAAAGTCGAATTGATAACCACCTTCTTTTTTGAAGTCGGTTAAAAAGTAACAAGTAACGACTATTTATTGAGTATAAAACAAATTACTTAAAATATTTTATTTCCACTTAATAAAGTTATGTAATAAATTATAAAACAATATAAATAATTGTTATAGAAAACAGTATAATAAAATTCGTTATTAATTTTTCTTGAAAACTGTAGTGTTAAAAATAATCCGCAGGAATACTGACCAGCCATTTGAGTATATTAGATGCCTAAATAATTTCGTTTTTGCATATATATATTTACTCCATTTATATAAACAGTAGTATTATCAATATATGTCGCAAAATAAAACTCAATCACTTTGAATTATTGCTTTCCCATTTCCGTCTGTAAAAACAAAGGACCTAATGTGCTTCCTTGTGGAACATCACCGAAATTTTATTCTGTATACGAAAATTATTTATTACGAGTATTTTCCCTTTATTTTATTTTATAATTAAAAGTTAGATGCAAGGGGTTCTTAAAGTACTTCATTTGTCAAACTTATTCATTCAGATGTCATGACTCATTAAATTTAAATCATTTTGTCATTAACGATCAGTTTGAACTCATGTAATATTAAAGTCAAGCTATCCAAACAACTGAACCAATAATAATTTTTCTACAATTGAAAATCAGTTCTTTAGAAACCACGATATGTAACAAATATGACTAGAAACTAATTATAAATAAAACTTTCTTTTTCAGATGTTGCAAGTTATATTAGTTAGAACATAAGTGTAAAAAAACGTTTAAAATGAACGGAAAAGTGTTTGTACTGTTAGTGGTAGTATGCTTTATACCTGCAGTATTTACTAAGACGAAAAGGTACACAAAATCAACAGCCAAGCAAACGAACACATTATACAAGATAAGATGTGATCTGCTGTGTATTGAAAGAACTAAAGAAGCTAAATCATTGGTAAGTGTTTATATTTAGGTATTTCTTAACAACGGCTTTCTGATAATTATATAATAAGAGATTGTAGAATAGTCTTGTGTTTAAATGTAAACTGTGCCAGTTACGGTGTCTACATTAGAATTCTAATTACCCATCCTATAAAAGATCGTAGTCTGACCTTAATCTAGTCACAAGCTTAAAAGGTCCAAGCTTCACTAAGACAATGATAAGGATGACAATGATAATATTATTCCAAAGCAAATAAGAAAAATAAACGTAGCATCAACTGGAATCATTTGTTACTTTTAATTTAACTGACTTGCTAATCCTTATACCCTGCTAAAGGTCTCCAGAATAAATACTTGAGGAATTAGCAGGATTATTTGAATATAGATGAATATTTATTGACCAGTCTAGTTACCTTAATATAGGCTTTGCATCAGTCTTTCTAACTGAAGCAATATTTTTTACATATTCATTGATCAAACTAAATTTGATTTACAATTACGTAATATTACTAAGTAAACTTAAAATAATAGCTTTCTCCTGCATATTCTCATGACTAAGCTAATTGTAATGAGTGACATCAGCCTTGTCTGTTTCATGATGATGGTTTCAATCCTAACAGAAATTGGCTTTGCCTTGGATCTCAAAGAAATTTTCGAAGTAGACGTTTTTTAAGTTAATATAAAGGCTCTTCTCGTTAATCCTTTCAGTGTAGAAGTTCTTATACACATTCCTTAATACATTTTAAGAAGGTAACACTCAACCATCAAACATTAATAATGTTCATAAAAGAGAATCAGGATAATGGTGTTGGATGGGAATAGAGCACATAAGGCACACTATCACTAAATATCATTATTATAATAAAAACTTATAACATAACTACTCATGAATATCCCACTACCTACTAGGTAAATACCTCTCTCAGCGAGAGGTGCGGATTGGCTGAATACAAAAACCTTCAAGAACTTTATGGAACATTCTTGTGTTTTACTCGATACTATCCTTCACTGTTTAAACGAACGAACAAAACCTTGGTAAGAAAGGACTAAATAGAATTTTGTTAACTACGTGTTCACTTTTTGTCTGATGTAACAGCACTTATTTCAAGAGGAATCAATGTTAAATGTATTTTGCCACCTATCCCATCCTTACAATAATACATACTTACCGTATTTACTTTAAGTACACATGAAGCATGTGATCTGTGTACTCAGTTTAACGTCACCTCAAAAAGCCCCTTTTCAAAGATATAATATAACTTTGATTTGGGAACGGTTACATCCAAATATCTGAAATACAAAATCTTTATTTACATTAAATTTTCTTTTGAGGGTCCGTACCTCAAATGGAAAAACGTATCCTTATAGGATTACTTTGTTTTCCGTCTGTCAGAACTCTTTTTCTCAGGGATGCATAGAGATATCGAGCTGAAATTCAGATCAAATACTCAGGTCTACTGTCCCTTGGTGTTTAAAAAAAGAAAACTCCTAAGCCAACGCAATCAACAGATACAGCCGCTTATGCTGCAAATTTTCGACACTCGCGAGAAATTAAAAACCTACAGGGTACTTCCCGTGAACTCAGAATCTTGAAATTTAGTAGGTACGCAATGTCTTATACGAGTAGCACAGATGCACAGATAAAGGGAAAATTGCGAAAAGCATAAATTTTTAGTTACATCATATAATATACCTACAGGTTTGTACGAAATCCTCGGTGCGCGAGTCCGACTCGCACTTGGACGGTTTTTTTTTTATTTTTTAACAGGAAGATAAAAAATTTATATCTACCCATGTGGTTCTTTGTCTTTCTTAAAAAAAGTTTAAGAGAAGAAGTTTAAATTTGTAAATTAAACCCCATAGATCGAATTTGTTAACTTTAGATTAAACACTACCACCGAGTGTCCGATCCGATCTAATGTGAAAGTCAAAGTCATTGATTTCGGTAAATAGTTTTTCACAAACATTTTTACAAGTCATTACTTTTTTAAGCTAGATGAAGCCGATAATCACAAATCTCATCAAAATTATAACAAGTCTAATATCTATGACTTTCTATTTTCTAAATCTATTGTTAAGTAGATTTTAGAAAAAAAATAAAGATCTTTTCTTTATAGATCTACAGGGGCTTCTTCTCTAATTCTCTTTAATAGAGCCTCAAGAGTCTAAAACAATAAAGAATACAAATGTTACCTCGCTTGTTATTTAGTTGATTCAAAACAACAACAAAGTAAACATAAACTACTACTTCCAATGGCCAATCAAGAAGGATGTGAACAGTAAACAATCGATGACGTTCACAGGAAAACCCAATCTGCCTTACGTTTCTAAGAAATTGATCTACGGTGTGATATTTTACCATCGAAGTTCAATGTGCTCAACAAAAAAAAATCTCATGGCATTACAATTGCATGTTTGCAATGCATAAAAAATATTCTGAGTTAAGTTACGTGAACTTAAAGCGCTTTTTGCTAGTACAATAGACAAAGTATATTAAAGATAACTGTCAGAACAATCATGATATAAATGTTTTCTCGGTACTGACATAAACGTGATATCTAAAAAAATGTAAGGAACATAAAACGAAATACAATCAAGATTACATCAAGACTACAAACAGTACCTATAGCTGGACAACATAATTTTGCGGCTCTGGATCGTGGCTAATAAGACCTCGTTGTGCTAAATTCAGAACCGCAAGAAGTAATTATACGAACTCACATCGGAGTAAAAACTGAGAGACGAGATGACAAAATACAATCGCATTTTGATCGCGACGTATGTCGGGACTTAACGAGCTTCGAGCGAGTCCTTAGATAGATTTTTTCTGATTTACTAACTATAACTGCAACATACAGAACAAACAAAGCTTGAAGTTTTTAAGATTCATTATGAGATCTTCAAATCCATGACGAATTGTTGGCACATTGTTATATTCTATACAATTAATTTTAATTCATTAAAAAACTGAACTTAGTGCTAAAAATTATCTGTTTTAAGTGCCGTTTTTTAAGATTATCTAAATTACTTTGTTAAGATTACTTTGTACCATAAACATCAAATAATAAAAACACTTTATCGAACCAAAAGTGATCTTGTTATTCATAATTGAATGTGGTTGATAAATTTCCTGCTTTCATTTTGAAGGTAATTAAGTCCCATCTTAGAAAGCACTTATAACCCTTTCATTTTAATTGTATACTGGCAAGGCCAAACAACTTTGAGCCCTGATACAATTCGATTCAGGTAGGAAATGAAATACTTATCATCAATAAGCGTGTTATTGCCTCTATAAATCATCTGCTATTAATGTTTTGTTCCTCCCGGTAAGGGATAAAAACTACAAGGATTTTTTACAACCTGTACCTGAAAATCTGACTTTGAAAAGAGTGGCCATGAGTTTCTTTGCCAGTATTCTTCTCATGAGGCTCTACGCATTTTGGAAACTGGAAGTTATGGATCGACACAGGCAGGCAGTAGATTTTGGTGTTTTCGCCTAATTTACCTCGACAATACAGCACATGCTGTGGCGTCTGTTTGTGTCGATCTATGATTCTTAACTACAGCTTCAATTTAACGTTCATAAATGTCACTTAGTGTCTTAATTTAATAAATGATTTTGAATTTGAATTTGAATTTACAAACCGTTAAAGGCCTCTGAATATGAAATTACTATTTGATTACTATTATGGAATATATTTTGATTCTTTTGTGTAGCCACATTTTTTTCATAAGTTTCTTTCACAAAGCCTTATGGCCGCCTTTGCTGTCTTATAAGTATAAAAGTTCAAAAATTTTAATGCTTTAAGTTTATCATATAACTTCTAAAGATGAAAATACGATAAAAGAGAGCTTTTTATTGAGTCATAGTTAAATTTTTACATATGGCTATAAAATACATTGTGTAACGATATTCATAGTACTTCATTAATCTGAGCAAAATGAATAATGAGTCTACCTCCTCCTTCTGAATCTAGATAAATGTTATACACATGCTAACCAGTCAAAGTTAATAAAACGGTATGTCACTTAAGGAATACTTAATCACAATGCAATATGGTCTTTTTATTTAAACTATAGTCAAAACACAATGCTCCAGACAGTACAGAAAAACTCGAACAAATACCCTTTTTGTGAAACATCTAAAGTCTAGACTCATTATTTCAACATACAAAATGCATTCTACTAAAACACAATAAGATTAGACTTACTAGCGGTGTTTCTGCTTTGTGTCTAAGTGTTCACAGATTGTCTATTTAAGATCACCAAACCTACAGCTACACACTAAGTATTGTTTTCTAAAAATGTAAAAAGTACCTACACAAATTATATCTAATTTAACGACCCACAAAGTTATTTAAATGTCGTGAAATGAAGCCTTCCTCAGTTATCGATGTAGTTTCCTATTTGTAAGTTTTTTGGACCGAATTTTTAAAACTACTTTCTAATAACTATTACAAAGACGTAATTTTCGATGTTTCATTGAAAGTGCTGTGACAATAAAGTTCATTCATTGTTCATTGTCCGAAACATTTTTATTGATATTGTATGTTTCCTACAATCTTATCTTATTTAATAAATATTAAGGAGTTACAGTGCCGTTATATAAATATATACAATATTATTATAACGACACTGTAACTCCTTATCACAGGTTGCTTAGTAGCCTATCTAGGAGTGCAGTTCTCAACCTAAGATTTGGTTAATACTGTGAAAATTGTCATCAATGGTAATTAATGAATGCATGTATAACTGTATGTTTTTATGTCAATAAAATTATTATTATTATTACATACATTTTTATTTATGTGAACAGTGTAAGTCACAATGCCGCTCAAGTGAAAAGAAGCCGGGAACATGTCCAGCATCGGACACTCCGAAGTGGGAAGAAGCATGTGTAACAGCGTGTAATTCTGACTCACAATGCGATGGTACTCAAAGATGTTGCCATCATAACTGCGGATCCACTTGCAGTGAACCCGTGGATCTCTTGATCGTTCCAGGTAATGAATGTTATGTTTTATTCTATGACTAGCTTTTGTCTCCGGCGCCGCCCGCGTGTGTGTCAGCTGTCACATTATAGAGGAGCCTATGTTCAACCTCAAAATCCAAATTATCTCGATGCTAATCTTCATTGAAATGCTGCGATAGCGTAACAGATATACAGACAGACAGTTGAATGAAATGAACATTCTTGAATTTATCATATTAGTATGGAAGTATGGATACTGGAGGTGAACGAGCCGACGGCGACGACAGGTTAGCCGATGTCCTCTAGGAGGTCTCCGGAAGCGTCACTCACTTGATGCAAAGTAACGAAAGAAAATTTTGACAACCTTTTTGAAGTCAGTTCAAAACGTTAACCGACTTCAAAAAAGGAGGAGGTTCTCAATTCGACTGTATATTTTTTATGTTTGTTACAACAGAACTTTCGACTGAGTGAAACTATTATGAATGAAACGAGAATCATCTCGTTTCTTTTTTTATTTGAAAGCTGGTACTTCCTGTGTGGTCCCATTTCAATTTGGTCCTGTTCTTGAAGTCGTTTTTTTGTTCAATTTTGAAGTTAAAATTTCTACAGGCAAGTTTGGATTTGAAGTAAATTTATATAAGATAGGTACCGGCAATGAAAATTAAGATCCTTGAATTTGCAGTAAGATTCTTCATAGGTTTTACCGTGGGATAGCCACGATTCGGCACGGATGGGCGGATGGTTTATTAGCTTTGCATACAGTCTCTTTCTTACTTTTACCTCACATCATCAGTTCACTTGAATAACTTGAAAGTATATCATATATCAAATTTAAAGAATTATCCTTCTACTCCTAACTGTTGAGGAGTTGTACCTTTCAACATTATTTCACCTAAATAACTTGAAAGAATACGTCTAAAGGTAACATACATGCCTACACATTACATTTAAAGATTCATCTTCCAACTCCTAACCGTTAAGGAGTTTTATCTTCCATTATCAGCTCATCATCATGAACTGATGACTACAAAATGTAAACACTGTAACAGCTTTAGAAAATACATGAAAACATAGTACGTGCCTTACAAATTAGAGGATTTCCTTCGATTTCCTTGGGATCCCATCATCAGATCCTGATATGGTGATAATGGGACCACATGGGGAGCATACCCTTTCGAATACAAAAATAATTTTCAGAATCGGTCCACAATTGACGGAGTAATCAGTGTACATATATAATTTAAAAAAAAACAACTTGAGAACCTCCTCCTTCTGGAAGTCGGTTAAAAAAGTGTTAAACACTATTTGCAGGGGTCTACTCTAGAGAGTTAAAATTTTATTTTAACACCGTTTACTTACTTGAAATATTATAAAAACATATCACGACCTATTGAACAGCTCTAGCTAAGTAAACCCGCATTGAAAAGTAGTTAAATCATTATATTTACATAAATTTAAATTTACTTACGAATATTATTTTGAATGCATTTTATGTAATAAACTCGATAAATCATGAAAGTAGCTTTAGAGCTAACTCTAGGTCGAGCGGTCAATAGATAATGATCATTAATCATTGACAAAGAAATCACCTGAAGAGTTTCTAAATATGACAAAGTTGAGAGAAATATTAATGAGGTTTTACTTTAGCTAGACAACAGTACATCATGAAATGTCTAGACATACATACAAACATATTGATTTGAAAGTTTTATTATTTAATTAAATACGTTTAGTTAATCAACACGTTCAAAAACGTATTAAATAAAAAAAAAGCTCCGAAAAATATGTGCGATAACTCAGTCGATTTGGAATGACGTCTAGAAAAATGTTTTCTAAAAATTGCGATTGTTAGTAAATTGTATAAATAAAAAAAAAACAAAGTATTTAGTTTTTCATTAATAACTAATTTTGAAAAAAAATATTCTGAAAGAGGAGGCAATTTCCAATAAAGAAGTCCTAACTCCCGAAACTCTATCTCTATTGTTTATATTTTTTTTAACGCTTAAAGGTAGGACTCCGCGAGGTCGTTACGGTATAGGCGCCATAAATCGTTACGGTGTTGAACTTGTTAATATTTAATGTCTATTTAATGTTTATTGTAGTAATAATATTATCTTTTGTAAATTCAATAAAGTGGAAGTTCGTAAAGTACGTATACCAACCTACAAGCAAAAACCTGACGGTACCTAACTAACTATCCCCTAAAGGAGCAGGGCTGAAAAAAATATGATGATAGAACATTAAAATTTTAGCATTAAGTTGTACTTACATAGTTAAAAAGAACTTTAATGAACTGAATTTGGGGGGAAATTTGAGATGTTCATCGTCAACCGATAAGATTTAACTGAGAAAAATACAAGACTCTAAAATACTCTTTACATCACTTGGATTCTGCTCATGCTTTCCATCAGCCAGAGTAGAGTCATTTTGGCGGGCTCATATATAACTATATCTATTTAAAAAAAAAAGTTCGTTCCGAAAAAAAAACACAATAAATAAATAATTTTTTTCCAAACTCAAACCTTGTAGTTTGTGTTTCTTAAGAGTAGAGTTAACTTAATATAAGCAATTTTTTTTTTAAGTTCTCATACGATTTAGAACTAGGTATTTATTAGGTATTCTTACTATCAAATTACAAATTCTTTATCTCATAATTAAGTATGGTCAATATTTCAAATTAGTGATATTGTCTATAGAAGCACAATAAAGCCGGTCAACTATATCCAAAGCTCCCAACACACTTCAAATTTAACAATTTATATTTAACAGGTCTCCCAGCTATGCCTATACTGGAAGAGCCAAAAGAAAAGAAAAGATCGGTGGTAATCCGATGGTCCGGTGGAGTAGGAGACGCAGCTAGAGCAGTTCCTGGGCCTGTTTTCTTCGTTCTAGAAGAACAGCATCATTTAGGCCCTAAGTATGAGGAAATAAGATTAGGAGAGTGGAATCTATTGTTACGGACTAACAAGTAAGTAATCAACAAATTTTGTTTTAGATTGGGAATAAAAATATTTGTGCAATAGTTTAATTAAAGGTTAAACTCTAAGACGGCCGGAAAGAGGACTTTAGGAATTAATTGTTTTAGACGGAAAAGAGATAACATTTTAAATAGAGAGAAATATATAACATTGACGAGTACGAAACCCGCGTATCCAATGATCCTTCCTGTAATTAGAGTTGCCGCTGGAACAAAAACTGGCCATTAGGCCGATAGATAGATATTTAATAATATGCTGGCTACTAAGTATTTAGATTTATGTAATATCCGAAATAATTTATAAAAAACATAATTACAAAACCGTGGTTGCCTGGAAGAGATTGCCTTCGGGCGATAAGGCCGCCAATTGTACCTCTTAGGTTTAAGTTACCTTTGTAAGTAATTCGGTGTACAATAAAGCGATTATTATTATTATTATTAAAACCGGTTACATCCACATCAATACAGCCTATAACTCTCTTTTTTTAGTACCAACAAATAGCATATATTCAAAGAAAACCTCAGTGAAATTTCTCCACACTTTAGTCTCCGCGGTTCTCACGAATGCTATGTTTTAACGTTCAATGTTCCTTTGTTAGACCTTTTAGTAAGATGAAGGCAAAAACTGAAGAATATTGTTAATTAGCGGTAACAAGCTACCGCTTGTCGCTTCAAACAATACACAAAGAGATGAATAAAGCGTTGGAGAAAATATTTTATGCGGCTTTCTTAGCAAGCTGTTTTGTTTCTTTAATGATACCAGGTGGTTTTTCTTGCATAATATAGGTAATATGTTGCGTATACAACAATCGAGTAAATAATCTTTACACGGCATTAAATGAAGTTGATTCCGCTGTCCGTTGGCTTAGATCTTTAAACTACTCAAAGCATTTTAATGCAGCAATGGATAGACAGATTCAAGGGGAAGGTCTATATGTACTTATATAAATATTACAGTAGCAGAAATCCGTTTCAAAGAATTCTGTGCGAGTCCGGGCCGTGTCGCTAGGGTTATATATAAGTGCAATTGACTTTTTGTTTGAATTTTAGACATATAATCTATAATATTTCTTTCTTACGCATACTCCACAGCTTCCGTTGTAACCTGTGCCCGGTTCATTAACTGCTCTTATAGAACAATTATTTCCAGTAGATGCTCGATGTGTGGGATTAAAATATTATTTCATGTCCATATAGGGAAAATTTAGATTCATCTATACAAATAAATAAAATTGGAGTGTCTGTTTGTAATATTAAAATAACAGCTTTTTAATCAATGCATATGTATGTATAAACGATACATATACCAAAAATGTGGTTAAAAAAATTTTTGTCTGTCTGCTGTCTGTCTGTTTGTTCCGGGTAAACTCTGGAACGGCGGGACGGATTTTGACGGGACTTTCACTGGCAGGTAGCTGATGATCCGGGGAGTAACTTATGCTATTTTTTAAACTAACTTTGTCCCGCGGCGTTACTCGCGGTACAATAATAGCCGCGGGTAACACCGCGGGGTTCAGCTAGTTGAAATTATAGTTGTTTGTCACGTGGAAGTTTAATAAACGTAGGCAAGAGGAAATTTTGTATTTCTATAATTTACGGACTTAACGTGCGTGTATAAATTATGTGGGCCAATGATATGCTCAGGTATTTAATAATTAATTTTCATAAACAAACTCCGAAACAAATGTTTGTATGATCTACAAATATTTGTTTCGGAGTTTGGGTGTTTTCTATGTATAATATGTATGTATTTACAAAAAAAAGTGTATATGTATTTGTATCAGTTGTCTAGTACCCATAACACAAGCTCTGCTTAGCTTGGGACTAGATGGCGTTGTGTATTAGATGTCCGAATTATTTATTATATTATATTATTATATAGCCGGTACCTCCTAGGTATACCTATAATAATCAATATTTAAATACCGGCATTACCTACATACACATCCGGACTCCGATACTCGTAGTAAGTACGCTATGTACCTTAGAACATAACTAGTATCTTACTACCTTAGGAGAGAGGGCCCGATCTAGTTATTTAGACGCTCCGGGCAAAGATTATTTTCGCTGCTCTTTACATACACAAAACCATATAAGTCATGAGCTAGTTATGTTGGGAGCTGTTAAGTATAGAAGTATCTACATAAAATAGATGATATTGTTGGGATTATACCTATCTATAATATTCACGTCACTACTATTGGGCTTTCTGAAGAAGAACCACATACGAAAGTTGAGTGTTTTTATGTTAGTAATTATGTAAAGTATGTCTTTCAAATAATTTCACAGAAACTACTGAATGAATAGATAAATCAACCCATTCATCAACTTTATCATCATCATCAACCTATTGCGACTTATTGATTCGTATGGGCCTCTTTTCCCTTGTACTATTTACCCTGTCTCGAGATAATCTTACCTATGTGTGATGACCCAAAAACTGACCTGTGTCATGTCCTCGTTTTGAAGACACTATCTGCATCAGCCAGTATTGGAATACTTGCTATCGACATATCGAGCGAAGTTCAGTTTCATGACCATTTGGAGGATAAAGCCAAATTGGCCTCGAAGAAGCTTGGCGTGCTCAACAGATCGATCACTACGGTATCTTTATCTTTATAAGGTGCAGGTTCGGTCTCATATGGGATACTGACCTTATCTTTGGGTTGGATCACCCCAGTACCAGCTCCTTCCTCTGGACCGCATTCAACGGAGAGCGAATCGAATCTTCGACTGCCAAGAAAGGCTGGACTCTTTGGCGCTGCGTAGACAAGATAGGAATGGAGCACCAATAATGTTTCAAGAACGGGGGGAAATTATCATGCTGCGGGCAATAGGAGACGCAAACGAGGTTGCGTGGGTCAGTGGGTCAGCTAATATTTTAATAAAAGACGAGTACTGCGTATGCTAAAATATTAGATAACCCTATCTGTGGCATTCCGGGCTGCTAAAATATAGTTACACCGACAAAGAATGTTTGTCGTCGAAACGGTAAGAAGTTGACCATATATATATATCATATGCTATATCTAAAAAATCCTTTTATTTAGAAAGATTAAAAGGTTGTTAAACAAAAATCGTTAGTAGGTAGTTATTAGAAAATAAAGTCAATTAACGAATGTTTTTTTTATCAAACAGAACAAAAGTCTCGCTTCGTAATGCACTTAAACCCGGACGGTGGTATCGATTTCGGGTGGCAGCAGTAAGTGCGTCGGGCACGCGTGGGTTTTCAGCTCCGAGCCCTCCATTCACACCTCGGAGAGGGCCCCGTCCCCCGCCTGCTCCGAAAAAGCTAAAAGTACGACCCTTAGGAGTTGATAATGGTAAGAACCACACTTACTGGTTCAAACACATTGCAATGATTAGGATATCAGATCTAATACTATTGTTATTTTCATTGATCGGGCTTAAATTTATTGTAATTTACCTTCCTTGCCTTTCCTAAATAATTTTTCAACTTATGGTTTAATTAGTTTGTGTTATACTTTTTTCAGCTTCACTACAAGTCATGAGTGACTCAATCAGTTCAGTTATTTAGCACCGTTAAGACTAACCACTTATATACTTACGGTGCAAAAACAACCTAATGGAATTATTCCCGCCAAGATTTTTATAGGTCAAGCAAGAATAATGTATAAAAGTCAATGCTATTTTTAGGTACAGTCACAGTAAAACTAGAGTGGAAAGAGCCAAATTCAGATCTTCCAATAATACGTTATAAGGTGTTTTGGAGTAGACGAGTTAAAGGATTAGGAGGCGAATTGGATTCTGTACTAGTAAACCACCAAACCGTTCCGAAGGTAGGTGTTTTTTATCTAAGTACTCTTTTTTACTTTACTTAATAATTTTGCATTTCAAGAGCCTAAAACTTCTTGAAATCGCGGAAGGCGTTCGTTTAGATATACTGCAATGCAAAATGCAAACCTAATTTAATATAGTCTGGGATCTCCGGAACAAATTTTACAAGTTATTACTATCAAGCTAATTTTTCGTGAGTGGCTTCATTTTGATGAGGGGCCCACATTCAAAAATTCACCTTACAAAAATTCTCAATTGTGGTAGCTAACAAGGCTAGCAGGGAAAACACTTCTGAGCGTAGGACTGGGATAACGGACCACACAATTTGTAAAACAATGTGTCTGTTAAATTATATAAATATTAAGTAACATTATTACATAATGGAAATAAATATTTGTCCTACAAAAAGTATGTACCCACGAAAAATTTGTTTGTTAGTAAGTCATAACTTGTAAAATTTGTTCCGGGGATCCCGGACTAATAAGAACAGATGTACAAAACATTATTAAATATTTGCTACGAAATTCATTAGATCATTCAAATCTAACTAAAAGTATATTTATTTACAGGAACAAAATAGCATAGAAATCAAAGATTTATTACCGAACTCAATGTACTTCTTGCAAGTTCAGACGATCAGTCAATTTGGAACGGGCAAACTTCGAAGTGAAAAAGCGTCTATTTTCTATAATACTACTATCAATGGGAAAACAGGTAATGTCTGATAAAACTTTCACAAAATTTACTATACGTGGACCATATTTTAAAAACTTTAAGTTTATTGGCATACACTTGAAAAAGGAAATACTTGCGGAACTTGAAAAATAGGATATGGGAATACACAAACATTTATGTAAAGCGGCACCGAGCTTCATAAAAAAATTCGATGTCGTGGAGACCTTGGTCTTCGAGCAAATACTCAACGAACATCATTAAGGAATATTAAATCAATAATAAACACCTTTTTTGTACTGATTTTCACTCAATCTCGACGACCACCACAAATGATTTTCACATCTGAACAACCAGTTATTCACGAAAATTACATTCATATTGTAAACAAGCTGAACCCCGCGGTGCTACCCGCGGTTATCGTCGTACCGCGAGTAACGTCGCGGAACAACGTTAGTCTAAAAAAAGTAGCCTAAGTTACTCTCTGTGAAAGTGTGTGTGAAAGTCCCGTCAAAATCTGTCCAGCCGTTCCAGAGATTACCCGGAACAAACAGACAGACAGACAAAAAATACACAAAACAGACAAAAATATTTTTAACTACATTTTTAGTATATGTACCGTGTATACATACGTATGCATTTAGTTAAAATTGGTTATTTTAATATTACAAACAGACACTCCAATTTTATTTATTTGTATAAATTATTTTTTAATGTCTTTCAGCTACGTACAAGAAATCATTATTCGTAGGTATTCAGTTAATCAGTACCTATCGTATTTATACAAGTAAAAAAGGATTATTGGTTAACAAAAAGATTGCACGAAAATATTAGCTAATGACAATGGCTTCTCACTGGTATATAAATATAACGAAAACAAATATAACTTCATGCCCCTACCTATTACTAAACTAATTATGTTGTTATATAGAAGGTTCCCATAGTTAAAGGGCTAAGTTTTAACGTTCCTTTTTTGCAGAACGAGCACCAGAAGCATTAAAAAGGGAAACTAAGAAGATAAAGGGCTTAAATATTAATAAATTAATTTGGTATAACAATAAAGTGAAAGCGAGAATATCATGGCAACCTATACCTAATATCTACGAACAACCGGGAAGGTAAATATTACCTTATTAAACCTTTTTATTTTAACCTATAATATGTTATCGTCAGATTATCAAAACCGTTAGATTTTTCTATATTTAGCGAGATTGAAAACTTCCAAAAGATTATGAACCGTAACATACCTACTGTTTACAATTTAACGCATTATTTTTAATTAAATTATAATTTTGCGAAGTGAAATCGTCAAATTGTAATATAGTATGCGACGGGTCGCATACTATATTGCGTATACGCGCTGATTGGTTGAACAGCAATGTCCCGCACCGCCAAATTTGTTTGTTAATTAATTTATTGCCGAATGTAAAGTAATTTTGTGATTGTAAATTGATTTCATGTTGAAAATACCTCCCAGTTGTGGCAGGACAAGTAAAATTTTAACAAAAATAAAACGGACTTCAAGCTTCAACTCGATTTCTCTAGGATGCCATCACCACCGTCGGAATGTCTCCTTTCCAACAAAAGAAGAATCATCGAAATCGATTCATAAACGACGAAGTTATCCGCGAACACACATAAAATCAAAAAAAAGAAATATATATATACGGTCGAATTGAGAACTCTTCCCCCTTTTGGAAGTCGGTTAAACATTAATTTGTGATTAATTTAAGAATTTCTAACCTAATCTAACTGTATGGCAGTTGACAATTTGATGTGCGACAGATTGTGATTTAACGGTTTTACTTCGATACAATATATTGTAACGAAAAATAGTTGGTACGTTAAATTGTAAGCAGTATATCACAGTTGACAATCTTTCCATAGTTTACAATCTCATTGACAACCCATAACGTCCCGTTGTTGGGTTCGGGTCTCCTCTCAATAGAGGGTTAAGGCTATACATACGCACGCAGGCCAAGTGCGGTTTGGGGACGGGCAAGTCATCGTTGTGACTACGAAATCTTGACGTTAGATGTTTTTAAGCCGCCCACCCGGTAGCGGTCAACCATCAAGGTACTGACCACGCCATCGTTGCTTACCTTCGGTTATTGTTACTAATCACTTCCCGCAGCGGGCGGAGCACACGCCCCCGTCGATGGCCTACCCGGCCAGGGACGACGGGGGCGAGGTTCCGCCCGTGAGGGAATCGGAGGTAGGGGCGGCGGTTCTTCGAATTCGTTCGAAGAACACCGCCCCAGGGCCGGACGGGGTTCCTGCCCGAGTTCTGGCCCGAGCCCTCGACCATATGTCAGACCGCCTCAGGGAAGTGTTGGACGCTAGCCTGGCGTCCGGACGCTTCCCTGAGTGCTGGAAATGCGGGAAGCTGGTCCTGCTTCAGAAGCCGGGACGGCCTGCCGATTCGGTCGCGGCCTATAGGCCCATCGTGTTGCTGGACGAGGCGGGTAAACTTTTTGAGAGAATACTCTCTGCCCGCATCGTCCAGCACCTCTGCGAGGTGGGGCCCGACCTGTCGGACGCCCAATTCGGATTCCGAGAGGGGCGTTCGACGGTCGATGCCGTGATGCGCCTTAGGGCCGTGACCGAGGAGGCAGTGAGCTGTGGCGGAGTGGTGTTGGCGGTGTCCCTGGACATCGCCAACGCCTTTAATAGTCTGCCATTCAGCTGCATCGGGGAAGCACTCCAATACCACGGAGTGCCAGAGTACCTGAAGCGGCTGGTGGCAGACTATTTGCAGGAGCGTACCGTCGTGTACGAGGATCGAGATGGCGCCTTGAGACGGCGACCCATGTCGTGCGGCGTTCCGCAGGGGTCTGTCCTAGGACCACTCCTGTGGAACGTGGGATACGACTGGGTCCTAAGAGGTCGTCTACCCCCCGGGCTGGGCGTAATTTGTTACGCCGATGACACTCTTGTCACAGCCCGGGGGGCGAACTTCCAGGAGGCGGCGCGCCTGGCCACCATTGGTGTTTCTCTGGTGGTCAGGCGCATCGAGGCGCTGGGCTTACGGGTGGCCCTGGACAAGACGGAGGCCCTGCTATTCCATGGGCCCCGTCGTGGGCCGCCCCCCGGCGCTTCCATAGTGGTCAACTCGGTCCTCGTACCGGTTCGGGCCCAGATGAGGTATCTGGGTCTGATCCTGGACGGTAGGTGGCTCTTCGACGAGCACTTCCGACAGCTTGGTCCGAAGCTGGTCGACGCTGCCTCCGCCCTTGGGCGATTATTGCCCAACTTGGGCGGAGCCAGCGTCGCAACGCGACTCCTCTACACGGGGGTGGTCCGGTCAATGGCGCTGTACGGCGCACCGGTGTGGGTGGCGGCTCTGACCGCCCTCAACAAGGCTCGCCTCTGGCGGCCTCAGAGGGTATTGGCGGTCAGAGCCATACGCGGATACCGCACGGTGTCGACCGAGGCGGCGTGCGCGTTGGCCGGAACACCCCCATGGGATTTGGAGGCGGAAGTGCTCGCCGAAGTTTATCGACGGGTGGCTTCTTTCCGGGCGGAGTGTGGCATTCGCCCCCCGCCCGAGGAGGTGCGCGAGTGGCGTGAAGCCGCCCGTCGAGCCACGATGGCTCGCTGGTCGTTCCGGCTGGAGACTCCACGCGCTGGCTTCGCCGCCGTGGAGGCTCTCCAGCCGGTCATCCACGAGTGGGCAGGGCGGCAGCACGGGACTCTTTCCTTCCGACTGACGCAGGTGCTTTCCGGGCACGGATGCTTCGGGAAGTACCTGCACTCGGTCGCACGGAGGGAACTGAGTCCCGCCTGCCACCACTGCGACTGCAGTGAGGACTCGGCCCAGCATACGCTGGCGATCTGCCCCGCTTGGGCGTCGCAGCGCCGGGCCCTCACTGCAGTCATCGGAGGAGATCTGTCGCTACCGGCCGTCATTCGCGCCATGGCCGGAAGCGACAGCAGTTTTACCGCGGTCGCAACCTTCTGTGAAGATGTAATCTCGCAGAAGGAGGCGGCGGAGAAGGCCCGGGAGGATGATATCCACTCGGACCCGATCCGCCGCCGGCGAACCGGGCGGCGGAGGCGCGCCTATCAGCGCCTCATGCCGCCCTGAGTGTGGCCGCGGATGGTCGGGATGGGTTTTCCCTTCCATCCGCTCTAGTGGTCACCCGCGAGGGGGCGACGTTACGCGTGTGCCGTACGTCGCCTATTTAGAGAGTTCATCAGCAGACGGTGCCCGCTTCAGTGCGGGCAGGCGCTGGGAGGGGTCCGGATGTGTTAATAACAGCAGTTCCCGGATCCCTCCCGTCTCAGGCGCAGAGTGGCACACCGTGTGGTTTTAGTCGGTTCGATTCCGACACACCGCCCCGCCGCAAACCCCGGCGGGGTGACGGCCCGAGGGGGTTTCCACACGTTAAAAAAAAAAAAAAAAAATATTGTTACTAATCACAGAGTGCAACTGGGCTATGAGCGACCGTTTACAATCTCGCTTGGTAGATTATAATCTAACAGCTTTTACAATCTGAGGGTGATTTAAATAAAATATGAATCAATAATCTAGTTATCAGGGTTTCAGAGATTATCTTATGTGTGGTAGAGATAGACAGTAGTTACCTATAATAGGTACTATAATAGAATAAACTAGCTTATGCGCGCGTGTATGTCGCATAACGCATTTTTTTTTTCAAAATTGGCTCATTAGATCCAGAGATAACCCCCTACAGTCTCACGAACTTACGAACTTTACCTCTATTATATTTCTAATCTTTATAATAATACTAGCCGACTCTCACAACCTCTTTTGCGTCTCCTATTGCCCGTGCGTGATAATTTTCCCCCGTTTTTGAAACATTTTTTTATTGGTGCTCCACTCCTATTGATCTAAGCATGATGATATATAGCCTATAGCCTTCCTCGATAAATGTACTATCCAACAATGAAATAATTTTTCAGGTTCCTGAGATTAGCGCGCTCAAACAAACAAATAAACTCTTCAGCTTTATTAGTAGAGATAGATTATTACTAGAAGAATACGAGTACATTACATCTATAGTCCATAAACTATAGCTTGATCTCTGTGTTATAGTTGTTACTGGTATCAATTTAAAACGTACCTCGTTCTAGTTTAAATTTTTATACTTTACACAAAAAAATATGTTGTATGTATGTTCATAATTCAATTACTTTATTTTCAGATATTACGTGCATTGGAAGGCTACAAAATGTCTCGATCTAAAGAAATTGCGTAAAGACGGATTGACGGCTACAACTGAAGTAAGATTAAAAAAACAAAGATACTATTACATACTACGTTACAAATTATTATTATTTATTATTACATTGAAAATAATATTATTATTGCATGCTTAAGTAGATACCTTTTCGAAATACTGCTCCCGTCAGAAAATTTAAATCATGACTATGAAGTTAGTTGCGTGTGAAAAATGGCGCCATTTAACTGTGTTGCCATAAGTCTAGTGAATTTTACCACAACATATTTTTTAATGTTTATTGCAATGATTCAGTAAAAAATATCTGTCGACTGACAATAATTAAGATTGAATTAGTAATACCTCAAATATTGAGATTTATTGATGTTGTTTTCAATTTGTTGTTAATGAGTTTTCTCAAAACCTATTTACATCTTGAGAAACTATTTCGTTGTACCAAAAGCACTGAAACTGAAATAACTGTCAAACATTTGATTGAATAATGTCAACTTCTTTGATACACTGTAAATGAATTAAATAAATATTTTCGGACATCGAACACACAACGCCATCTAGTCCCAAGCCAAGTCCCGATTATTTCCATACCATAATTTCTAATTTTTTTTGCAGCAAACTAACTTTGAACTGTATGAACTGGAATATCAATGCAGTTATAAAGTGAACGTCAACTCGTCTCCACGTATGAAAACATTTGAATCCGAACTCACTTTGAATATTCCTGCTTGTGAACATTTCAAGAAAAGGTCTAACACATCTGCCGTTAATTGTACTTTCTAAGCATAAATGAAAGCAAAAGATGTCTAGAAGTAGAAAAATAAAAACTATTAACGTAAGTTTATTGTAAGAAAAATGAAAATAAATGAACCTATATTAATTGAAGTGTAAAGTTTTCAGTATTCATAAAAGAAACCACGTGACTTTAATCGCATTATAAGTAAATATTCAGGAATTATATTTTATACGGTATCGTAAATAGACACAGTCAAAAGGTTAAATATAAAATGTTTGAACCGATACATCTATTTTATATAATTCACTGTAAGCTATGACAAAATTAACGAATCCTCGATATGGTCACAATTCTCAACATTCACTCATAGTGTTCAACCGCATTATGAAGTGACTGCATTGTATGTAAAATTACGCCATTCAAATTATTAGTAATTGGTAAAAGAATAATTTAGATTTAAATGAAACACTGAGATTATTTAATGATGTCAAATTGTAAAAGTATTATAAAGTTCATAGCACAGAGTCATGGTACAGCTGCAAACAGCGTGACTTTGAATTTGGCTTTATTCAGCGAGCTCGCTGCTCACAGTACGCACGCTAGCTATGATTTGCAAGTTGTAAAGCATAAGTGGAAGTAGAGCGGGCACATATGCGGCTTGTAAAGTTTGCTAACGGGTGGCTAGCCGTTAGCAGGATCTAAGTATGTGAAGGCGTTTTTATTTAGTAATTATAGAAATAATTTAAATTAAATATTAATAGCGAGGTTAGAGCGGTTCCGTGACAGAGTGCCATGATCTTTATAATCCAGAATATTTTTTGAGAAATTATGTACCTAGTTGAAATCATAACCCTCCTTTGGCTTTGCCGTAATTGGGTAATAAAAGGATATGTAGCTGAAATAAATTTAAAGCTTTAATTACTTTTGCAACAATAAAGTATTTGACGAAACATCTAAAAAATTGTTTTATTGTTTTAAGCAACAACGTATTGTGGAAAGACACAAGTACAAATTTTTAAACATTTTAGTAGTAACGTAGATATCACAAAGGCACCACCATTTATTGGCCAAATTATAAAACTTAAAACTCATTTGTTTCTACTATTGCCTGATGCGTGTCTTCTCGCACATGAGGAAACCGGATGCGCATACCCCAACCCCTCCCCCCATCCACCAAAGACAGGCAATGCCCATGTGACGCCTCATGTGGTGCGAGTGACCATGGGTGGCGTTAATCGCTTACCATCAGGCAATACGTTTTCTCGTTCACGCTCCTTGTCCATAAAAAACGTAAACCTTTATAGAAAGAGACCAACAAATGGAATTATACGATAAATGATGGTTACGAACTAAAAGAATTCAATCCCTTTGAGGCATTTATCACTACAATCATCTGCTTTACTAATGCAGACCTATTATCCTTGAATCTTTAAAAGTTAAGCGAAAGTGAATAATAATGTTTTTTAAGCACAACATTACGACTGGTGTCAACGTATCAACGTTTGCATAAGTTTATTAGAATACAGTTAATAGTTACATCCAACTTATTTAAAGCCAACCAACCCGAAGGACAACTTTGAAATTCATAACTGATAAACGATACAATTTTTTTTTTTGAGAAACTGGCTGGTGATTCAAATAATCCATACTTATATTATAAACGCGAAATTAACTTGCTTTCACGGCCAAACCACTGCACTTGGGTCCGGTTAAAGTTATTTGATTATTTTCGTAATTAGGGCGAAGTCCACGATGCTAGCAACCGCTATGCGAAATATTTTAAGATAATTACCACTACGTGTGTCAAAATATTTTTTATCTGGCAATCATTTTCACGTAACTTTGGAACTATACGTTCCTAACTTCATTTAGGACAATTGCAACCCTCAGAATGTCAAAAGTAAATAGAATATTTTCAGAAATAAATTACTAGTAATATATTACAGTAATCACAGTTTTTGCTGATATTTATTAAGTGCACGTATTGTGTTAATTTATTGTGTTTCAAATCTATGTTATCATTTGATACTGTATTTATCCTACTAGATTTTTTGCGACTAAAGTACTTTACAGTGTAAAATGCACATTTCTTGTCTAAGCCTAGAAATTGATGTTTTACTGCACTCTCAAGTACAAGACTTTCTACTGAAATATCATTTAGTGTTCATCTAATAATATATTTAGTGTTGTAAGACGTGACGAATATTCTCAGGGCGTAACCGTTGCTCAGAGGGGTTGAAGGCTGTGTTAAAATGATATTTTTTAGTATTTAGTGAACCATAGTAAACAGTGTATTTCTGTAAAATGGCCGAGGACGAAGTGCTTTTCGACGATGTGTACGAGCTGTGCGAGATCATTGGCAAGTGAGTACCTAGTTCATGAAATTTTAATTTTATCATTTATCAAAATTCTCGCGCGATTTAGATTCGTGGCCTACCAAGCAAGTTCCTGTTATTATAAAAACGAAAAATTAATCAGTGTAAATACATTGCAGGTCAAATTTAATGTTCAAACAATATGTAATTCAAATCACCTATAAACTCCAAAATTATATTACCATAAGTTCCAAACAGTTTACAAATTGATTGCTTTTACATGTTCATATTTAATAATCTCTTACACAGATTTCGTTTCCTTATTATAATTTAAATTATGTAAACAGATATGCTAAGATATAAACAATTTATAAACTCCAAGTACATTGTTTATCTACTTCTATAACTTAATATAAAAGTTTATATATAAATAAACTACAAAATGATAAAAAATATGTGTTGGCAACTATACTAATAAAAATAAATATAATTAATGAAAAAAATTGAAATAAGTCCACAACTTTATAAATCATAGAGTATTTAGTATTTTCTATTACCTATCGTTTTTTTACACACATAAAAAAGTATTTATTATTTATGATTCTTATAGAAATTGCTACTGTATTTAATTATAATAATTATAGACCGGATAATATGCAACATTAAAAATGCATGCAATGCATGGAGAATGCTTTAATATGCATGAAAGGCAAAATATGCAAAAATAAAAGACAAAATTTTAGGAATCAAAAAAGAAGAAAACCT
Source organism: Spilosoma lubricipeda (assembly GCA_905220595.1). Classification (NCBI taxonomy): domain Eukaryota; kingdom Metazoa; phylum Arthropoda; class Insecta; order Lepidoptera; family Erebidae; genus Spilosoma; species Spilosoma lubricipeda. The sequence continues at coordinate 5,641,715 of HG992285.1, read as the reverse complement.
TGTTATAATTGTTTTCTTACAAAATCAGCATACAATTAGTAAATTATTATCCCTTGATAGGTGATAACAGGTACAGTGACATTTCATGACATTAAAATTATTTAATATTGTTGTAAAAGTAAACAATCAATTCCAAACATTAAGTGGTAAGATTGTCTTCAATCATTTATTCAAAACAAAAGACACTTATTAACCCTTATATTTGTGACATTTGGTCAGATAACTAATGGACAATTTATACTCTCGATTGTCGGCACTTGATGGAACTTGTTGTAATACATTCTAGAATAAAACTCACTTGTACTAGAATGCCATAAGGCGAAACCGGTCAGGTGTAAAATAAAAAATAGTGGAATAAGTACAAGTGAGTTTTATTCTAGAACTAATGGACAAGTAACTAAAACTAAAAAATAAATAAGATTACTGTACAAAGGAAAGAGAGAAAAATAATAATTAAATTACAATACTTGGCTGTCATGGTGTTGGTCACCATGCTGCATTGTTGCATTAACAATGAGTGTGGTGATCACCACCCTTGGATTCTGCTTATGCTTTCCATCAGGCAGAGTAGAGTCATTTTGGGAGGGCTGTACACAAAAAAAAAATAAGTGCCATCTGTACATAATCATGCTTCACTGTGGCATATTGTGGTTGCATTGCATACTACTAATATAAATTTGAAAGTAACTCTTTGTGTCTGTTACTCCTGCCCGGCTATGCTACTGCACCAATATCATTGAAATTTGATGTGGAGATACTTAAGTAAATGGGCTACTCTATATTGTGGTATATTTTACCAATACCCGGCATATGTGGGTGAAGCTATGGGCAAAATTTTGTTAGTGTGGCGAATTCCGCATGCAGCGCAAAAGGAACACACAACAGCGCCATCTACTGGAGATCTTTCGAACTACGAAGTAATGAACAAAACTAAGAAACTACCAATCTTAAAACACCCAATAGAAGTTCTCGCGCCGATTAACATATACACAACATCCCTATATCAATCGTTGGGCACTGGCCTGCCAGGCATGATCACCTCGCCTGGTCGGAGGATCTGCCCTATGTCCAACACAAATGGGACAACACCCATTCCTCCATAGTTAGTAATGAATTTAACATGAAAAAAATAGATAAAAATATCTTTGAACCATGTTATAAACATCATGTCAAAAGATAAAATCATTTGGTTCAGTAGTTTTTGAGCTATAATCTATACATCTCTATTTTGATTGTTCTTTTATAAAATGGTGTACAATAACATTATGGTAATGGACTTGCACTGAACAAAATTAACAAGGCCTTTAGTACCATCTAGGCATTGTTATCACTGTGAGCACAGGTAATAAATAGTGATGACTAATACAAATTATGTTTACTCGACATTTTAGTTCTATTTGTTTACAGATTTATCTTTTCTGACAAGACTGACTGACAATGTATGTTAAAATTTGTTATAACATAGGTACAATATTAGTTTTTAACTGTCTTTAAATGTTAAAAATATCCAAAGAAGTAAACTTCCTTGTATTTATAAGTCTGGGTACATAGTATTGCTTCTAAGGTTTTCATGTAACTTATAAGGACATGCTTAGTTACTAGGGACTGCATTCATTCTTTCTAGTTCTCAAAATCATCTTTATGTATCATACTTGTATGTTAATATAGTTTTATATTTTAAAATGTCTGTTCTTATTAGAAAAATCCTACTAATATTGTAAATGTGAATGTTTGTAAGGATGTGTGTGTGTTTGTTAATCTTTCATGCAAAAACTACTGAACGGATTTGGATGAAAGTTTACAGTAATATGGGTAAATAATAATCTTTTAGACCAGATATTATTTAACCCTTTTTTTAATGCAGTTTTTATACATATTTAAAATGTAAAAATGACATTTCAGAGGACCATTCAGCCTGGTTCGCCGCTGTGTACACCGTCAAACTGGACAGCAATTTGCTGTCAAAATTGTTGATGTGGCTCGCTTTACTGCTAGTCCTGGCCTTAGTACTGCAGGTAAGAATTAAATTAAGCAATATATATAAGAAACAAAATCTTTGGGCATAGTGTAAACTGAGTTGACACGATGGAAACACATCCAGTCATATTTATATCTCCACTGATTAATTGCTTAATAATATAATTTATGTTTTCAGATTTAAAACGCGAAGCGACAATATGCCATATGCTGAAGCACCCCCATATTGTGGAGTTGTTGGAGACATACAGCTCAGAGGGCATGCTCTACATGGTTTTTGAATAGTAAGTATCTTGTTAGTAGTAGTAGTAAGTTATTTTTTATTAAGTATAATATGACGACCTAGTTAAGATCGCAGGGGCTCGTTGGATGCAGGCCGCTACCTACCGGTCGCAATGGAAGTCAATGGGGGAGGCCTATGTTCAGCAGTGGACTTCTTACGACTGATATGATGATGATAAAATTGGTTATTAAGGTCATAAAACGTCTTATTTTACATGTAAAAATAAATAATAGTATTAATAAGACTTACACATTCAAAATATCTAAGCATACAGCCGAAATTTTATTTTGTAAAAAACAATTAAATTAAAACATCTCAAAAACAGTTAGATTTAGGAAGGATAGGGTGTTTTGTAGTGAAATCAGTCAGAAACGATATAAACTATATAAACACGCTCTTAACGGGAATAGGTTGACTTAACCAGTAACCCTGTATCTATATTCTTCTCAACTTTTTGTCAATCTTCTAAATAAGTGCTCTGACAATTTAGGACAAAATTCATTCATGCGTATATCGGTAACTAAAAATAGTCTTGTTCTAACGGCTGAGTGTCTTGGGAGTAAATTTTAATAAACACATTTTTTTAAGTAAAAAATAATAAAATACAACAGAGGTTCCGTACTATGGGTAGAGGACGCATTTGCGTTAATTATAACCATATATACTCAAGACATACGCCGTTTATATCAGAAAATGGGTAATGGGTGGTGTAAAGTCGTAGTAGATCTAAATACGACTTCACTATTTAGCTACACTTGTTAGCTTCGTGGGTTGGGATAACCCCAGAAAAAAATCTTTTACGTTTGCAAAGGTTTTTAATAGCAGCTATAAAACCTTTTTATTCTTTTTTTTTTCAGTATGGATGGTTCAGATCTCTGCTTTGAAGTAGTACGTAGAGCAACTGCTGGTTTTGTCTACAGCGAAGCTGTTGCGTGGTGAGATACTAATAAATATTTTATTTGTAAATGAATTTGGTACTAACGATTCTATTGGTTAATTTAATAAATGAAATGATAATAATATGGAGTTTTAGTTTTTAAATAACTTTTGGTAAAAAATAATGCATTTACGTATGACGTACGTGAATGGGACTTCGGCAGGGTAACTAGATGATGATGTGAAATCCTTAAATATGTATTTTTGACAATTGTTGACTGTTTATTTATACATATAACGATGGCATTGTGAGACGTCTTTCCTCTTGATATTCTTGGGATTGATATTAAAAAAAAAGGGACGGAAATGTGTAACAAAATAAATGTCAAATGCAAAACATCAAACGTCAGTACTACTTGCTTATTAATTAATGTTTTCTATGTCTACACTATTATCAGCTGAAATGTCGCTAGAGTGTCACCGCGGCCATGAGATGGCGTTGGTCATTTTATAGGTTATAACTATTATAACGTAGTTCATCATAAATATTTGTGTCCTCAGCCACTACATGCGTCAAATCTTGGAAGCTTTACGCTACTGCCATGAGAACGATATCGTTCACCGTGACGTTCGGCCCCACTGCGTGTTGTTGGCTGGTCGCGATAACTGCGCTCCGGTGAAGCTGGGCGGTTTTGGTGTAGCTGCACAACTACCTACACCAACTGCACATCATGCACCACCCGGTAATAAATTCTTCTATTTATGGTAGATTATAAGTACAATCGCAATACTGAAATTGTACGTGTCAGAATATTTAGGAAAATCAATCATCTTAGCAATAGTTTTGATTAAAACAGTAGCCTTTTTGTTGTCAATGTTGAAAAACATTTTTCAAATTTGGTAGATGGCTTGTAGTGTCTTCACAAAGAAAGAACCAGTATGTGGTGTTTACATACATCACAAAACAATACATTTCAAGTAGATATACATATCGAAACACTCAATAGTGTAAGTACTATATAATTTCATCTAAGGAAAATACACAATCTAATACATTGGTGTCAACTAAGTAATTCATATAACGAAAGAAATGATATTGACTTCCATTTCAAAACATTTAAGTTTTTTAATATACACTTTTTGTATGATAAAATTAACTGGTTATGTACAAAAAATTTGTGTAAAATTCGTTTTTAATAAAATTCTACCATACTAAAAAACTACTAAAACGGTAGATTCCAAACTAGGTATTGATATATACTTTAATGGGTTGAGATAGTAAGAGAGAGATAATGAGAATTTATATAAAAATATTTTAAAGTCATTTGTTAAATTATAACTTTTTTTCTGCTTTTTATCTTATCTAGAAATCTGTTATTAATATCTCGGATAAAATAATCAGGAATACATTTTACCTTTGACCTTAAACTACAAGTTTTCAGTGCATTAGGCAGTAATAATGCTAAGAGGTTCAACTAAAATAGTTGTCCCACCTATCGAAGTCTTTTTCCATTTTTGCTCGATGATTTTGTTATAAATTGTAGAAGTAATCTTGATCCTTTAAAGCATAGCACAATAAGATATGATAATATCCATAAAACAACACAGGCGCTGACTGGAGGGGAGTAGCGAAAGCGTCTTTTTTCGGACCAACAACAATCCGTAATTTTTTGCAGGGAATCATCACACAAACACGCTTAAGACTCTTATACAAAAACAATCACCTGTAACTACAAAACTCAAATTTATAGATTAAAAAAAAAACAAAAATAAACTCATTCTGTGTCATAATATGTGTAATGGATATTATGACACAGAATGAGTTTATTAATGTTTTTTTTATTTGGGTCTATTTGGGCTTATGCTTTGACAGAGGAGAATGCTTGCGTATGACAACTCTCTACCGTGTTGCTCTATGGCTGATATCTCACAATCACAATCTCACATCTTTTTTATGAGATGCCAAAATAACTCTGCCCCGCCTGATGGAAAGCACAAGTAGAATCCAAGAGTGGTGGTCATCATCCTCAATGCGAATAAGGACAGTGACGAACTGAATCGATGAGTGCGATAGCGTATGTCTTCCACTCTGAGGCGGTGACTTCTGAGACTGGCATGTGTTGTGCTGTACGGGAAGGGAGGAGGGGGACTAGTTGGAGGGGACTGTCATAGGAGCGATAGAGGATTGCCATAGAGGCGATATCTCTACGCATCTGCAGAGGCTCAAGCGACTCGGTGGCTTCAGAACTGCCGACAATGCGGATTGCTCGCAACTGCAACCAGTCGAGAGCGTCAAACAGATACTACGCGGCACCATCGCAAAGGTGAGAACAGTATTCCACGCACGAGCGAACCTGGGTCTCATAGAGAAGACACACGTGATTAGGCGAGAAGAACCGTCTCACCTTGCTTAGAACACCTAACTTCCGCGAGGCCACTTTAGTGACGCTCTCAATCGTGCGGGTTGAGGTCGCGGCAGACATCCATGCCCAGGCAGACATCGAGTCTGCCCTGTAATGGCAGTTGAGTGTTCTGAAAAGTCGGAAGAGGAAGGAATGGAGACTTTTTGGCAGAAAACGCGTTTTCTTGGCGTTGAACTCGACCAGATTCTCGTAGCCCCATTGAGAAATGCGGCCCAGAACATGGTCGAGTTGAACGACAACATGTCGTTTTCCCTCAATATCTGCTGATTTTGCTCAGGGTGTCCAAAATATCTTCTATGAACTGTGCTGTCGTCTGCATAGCAATGAATGTTGCCAGGGGCTAACATGTCATTGAAATGCAGAAGAAACAGCTTGGGCGATATGACGAAACCCTGCGGTACTCCTGCGTTAATCGACTGAAAGTCGGATTCCTCACCGTCACAAAGGACTCTGATGCGGTGCTGGTACAAGAATGCGGCAACCAACTAGATTGACGAATTCCTGTTTTTCATTCATTGTTGCCTGTCCAAAGTTTGGGGGGCAAGCCGAATGCCGGTAGTTTGGAGAGAAGCGAACAGTGCCAAACCCTATCAAAGGCCTTGGCCATGTTGAGACTGAAGGCCAAAATTCCCCGTACCTGTCAATAGCCTCACCCCAAAGGTGTGTGACGTATGCTAGAAGATCACCCGTGGATCGTTTCGGTCTAAAACCATATTGACGATCATTAAGTAGGGAGTGATCCTACAGGTATTGGACCAATTGTTTGTTAATGATCCGTTCGAACACTGCAGATAATGGGGGTGACGAGAGCGGTCGCCTTTTTTGAGAATGGGTTGAATATTTGCCTCTTTCCAGGCCTTCGGAACAGTTCCCGAGGAATATGACAGGCGATACAGGCGCGTCAATACCGGAGACAACTCTAGTGCACAGAGCTTGTTATTACGAAAATGAAGGATATTAGCATATCTTATTTAGAAATACTACGTCTTGATAATTACGACGTAAGACGACTCATTGTAACTTCCTAAGCCTTCCCTTCCTAAACCTTCATAAATAGCTAAGTTTTTATATTTTGCTTCTGCTGTTTGTCTATTATGTAGTAGTTATATAAAAATAAATATGAATGAATGGTATAGTAGTGTAATATAGTGAATATATACTCGTACACATTGTTTTACTTTCAAAGAAGACTACATTATCTGGACTTAAAACAATTCTTAGGCCAAATAATAGTTTCCTTTAAATTGAGTTGATGACAATGGGAATTGTATTATACAGAGTTGGTGATGGACACCCGACCGCTAATGGGTCCGATGGGCCAAGCCTATCTCAAATCAGACGAGTATGGTAAGACAGTGCCCTGCATGGACATTATGTGCAAAATATCATCGCACAATGTCTCATACAATATAGGGTTGCCATCTAAAAAAAAATTGTAAAATCTCCTAAAAAGGAACATGTCAGTTTATTGAAGTTTTAAAAATTAGGACATCAACCTGTTCAAGAGATTGTTATATAGACTACAAAACAGGTTAGCCCTGGTAAAGCCCGGGCAGATGGCAGCCCTACAGACACCACATGTCTTCTGTAACAGACATGCCGATCACTATTAACTGTTATATTGGCACATTTTTTCATTACTAAACACTTCAATTCCCTGTCTCATTATGTCATTATTGTCCTTAAACAAATCTGTGTTAAATTGTTTTAAATAAGTGCATAAATGTTGTAACAATTGGCAAATAGAAACCAAAAAATCGCTGAAAAACGCGGTTTACTAGACATACTATGGGCTCTGACACATAACTGCGATGCGAATTGCTGCGATACGAATTCGTGCGGCAAAGCGTTGGTTCAGGTAACCATATTTTCGACGGTGCTCAGCCGTACTGTAGGTATTTTTAGGAATAGTGGCATGGATGACAAAAATATTGTTTTGCTGCAGCTATTGTTAAAAAGATATAGAAAAAGAAGATTTTGGATTCATAAATTCATTACGATTATGAACGTTGATGGGAACTATTTTACTCGAAAATACTATGTTTTGAGACTAGAAGCAGATAATTATTTTGATTAATTAAGAATGAGCATATCTTATTCGAAGAGCTTTTTGAATTTATTATCACCACCTCTACAGAAAACGAGCGTGCAGGGGAAGAATTCCTGTTATGCCTTTAAAAATGTATGACTGGGACTGACTATTAGGTAAAGTAAAATAAAATTGAATTAACTGTTCACATTTTAATTGGTAAAATCAAACTCTTCTTCCGTTGCCATTGAGCTATAGGTGGAATAAATTATCATTAATGACAGGTGAATTGCGTGTTTGGTGTAATATCGCAGGAACGCACGATGCGAATCAGAACAGAAGTTCTTGCGGTGAATTTGTGCTAGATCGCAGATATTTACGTCGCGTTGCGAATTCACAGTTATGTGTGGGAGCCCTTATTCACGTAGCGTTTGTAGAATAAACAATAGATAATGCATATTTTTGTTTTATATATTAATTACGTTATGCAGTGTGTTTGAATTCACTAAAATAAAAATAAATAAGAAATTAAACTTCATTTTGAAATGAACTCTATATAATATCAAATCTGCCCTGGTTGTTGGCTCATAGCATAGTGTGTGATAAGCTTCAAGTGTTACCAGCCTCAGTTATGGTTGCTTTGTGTGCTGATTTGTGGATATTATATTAGTATAAATAAGCATTGTTAAAATTTGTATAATGTGCTTTTTCGTGGGGTTATTATATTGCTATTAATTAAATAGCAAAATATTAACCTTAGTTGAATAGTGCGATAGACTAGGAAATTCGATAACACGGTGTATATTCAGATCTTAAATGAGAATGTCAAAAATTATATATAGACATTTCCCTCTTTGAAACCACCGTTGCTGTACCTTAGTGTATAAGTAAAAGTATGCTTTAAACACGTACTTAGTAAACCTCTAGTAGGAGGTGGTACATGTAGTTCAAATCATGCGTGCACGGATCCCTTGCTGCGTGTTCCTCGCAGACACAAATATACGTCGACGCTTAAAAGGCAATAATAACTAAACAAGACAAGAACGTAAAGTGACTTATACATGCAGTATACTTAATGACATAAAATATACACGATCTGAAAGGTATCTAAAACTCGTTTTATGCACTCTTGGTCGTGCACGCATTCGGTACATCGTATACGCATTTCTCATGATTTGGACTTTGTATTAATTAAATATGAACTAAACTGTAAATAGCTTTTTGTGTTGTAAATAAAGGCAAACAAAAAAAAATCCGTTTCGTAAACAAAAGTAGACATAAACGCAATGAAATATTAGACTAAATATCGCTACATTATTTGTTTTCACATAAACCTGTGTCAGTGGTGCACCTGTCTTGAATCTTTTTTTTTTAAATATTATAACACAATACGTTGGTATTACAATGCGGGCTTATTTTATTTGCTGAAAAAAAAATAGGAAAACGTCAAGCATGAATACGCATAAAGTTTAAGAATTATCAAAATTAGAATGACGTCTGTAAACATTTAGTTTCGAAAATTATTTCCAATTTCAATTTTTTTTGAGCGGTTTTATTTTATGCATTTAAAGACCTGAAAATGCTTGAGAAGATGACTTTAAAAACTGTGATACGGGTCCAGGCATGTTTATAATGAAGTAATTTTTATTTCCCAGGGCGCATCGGGACACCTCACTATATGGCTCCGGAAGTTGTCTCCAGCCAGCTGTATGGCAAACCCGTGGACGTATGGGCAGCGGGAATACTGCTACATGTACTTTTGGTGGGATATCTGCCATTCACTGGTACTCGAGAGCGGCTCTTCGAAGCGATCTGTCGTGGTAGACTGAGAGTTAGTATCAATTATTTAAGAGTTAAAAATTATGATGATTAGTTAAGTAGCAAAATATTAAAGGTAATAATGACATGAACATCTTTGTGATTCATGTCAGGGATGTTGACTTCGATAATCTTAAATAGTAACAGAAATTACTATGTAAAAATATTTAAATGCGTGAGTTCAATTATTTCAACAATTTTACACATTATCAAACATAAACATAAAGGGCACATTAATAAAAACATGTACCAAGAAATGTTAAATCAAATAATCGGCTCGAAGGACCACAATGTACTCAACAATAAAATGTTAACACATAAAATGAAAGACATTTACGATTGCTTAAATGCAGGCCAGTTTTGTACTGACATGTCTCTCTACCCTGTAAAATGTGTAAGTTAAAAATTGTGAAATTAACAACACTTCAACTGTTTCACCACGAGTAGTTCAATATAAACACTAAGATCTCTTATTCTCCTAGAATAATAATTTATAGAGTAAGGAAGCTATAAATTATTATTATTATTATACGAGATCATTTAGAACCTTATTTGTAAAGAAAATTGTAAGCATTTGATTTAAATAAAAATACACTTCATTTACTCTAAAACAATCATGTTTTTTATACTCTTCTCGTACAGTTCGACGCACCTATGTGGGATGATATCAGTGATGCGGCCAAAGACTTAGTTCAGCGTATGCTTACCGTGGACCATACTCAGAGAATCAACATACAAGAAGTTCTAAACCATCGTTGGATAAGGGTAATTTTCCTGTTAAATGAATTAAGTATTACGAAATTTGATGTATGTTTGAATATTTTTCACGCAAAAACTACTTAGCGGATTTAGATAAAACTTTACAATAATGTAGCTTATACATCAGAATAACACATAGGCTACCGCTACATTTGCCGCGATAACCGACATACGCGCGGAGCCGCGGGCATAAACTAGTTCACTCTTTAAATATCAAAGAAGGTAAATACAATAAAGAAGCCTAGATTGTTAGTGTAATGGATTCTGATTGATAAATTAGGTATTTTTTTGTTTTAATTGAGTATTCGATTCCAGTACAGGAAAAAATATTGTATGTTGAGTGACATTGATTCTATGACTGGGTGTAATATGCTATAATGACGTTTTATATTTTTAAGCACTATATCTTGTTGAGTGTTGTGTGATGTTCGGTCCAGGACCGCGAGAAGCAGAACCGCATCCACTTAGCAGCGACAGTGGAGGAGTTGAAGAAGTTTAACAGCCGGCGTCGACTCCGCGCCGCTACGCTGGGAGCAGCAGCCGCAGATGATGATGATGATGAAGAGCAACCCGCCAGGCGACAGGTGCTGCTGGAAGAAGCAAATGCCGCAGGTACTAACAATACTCCTACTTAATGACCTACCTAACAATAGTATGACTTTAAAGTCCAGTTTCACCGGTTACAAATAAGTTTCACAGCTTAAATATGTGACTTGTCATGTCATTATGACCTCCGACCAGGCGCGGTGATCAAGCTGGCAGTGATCAGCATAGCTCCTCTAAGAAAAATGATGCCGTAGTACTGGGCTAGATGGCGGTATTTAAAATTTCTTCTCTTGTTTATAGCGCCAGCGCCATCTCTTGATATCAAACTCATCTTTCTCTAAGGATTCGCACTTTTATTCCGTAGAACTCTGACGTATTTTTAACATCCATATTTTGCAAAGTATTTTGAAATGGTATCACTGTTATAGGGAATGGTACAATGCGCAAACAGTCAAATTAATGACAATGAGACAGATAATTATAAATGACAAGAAAGGGAATATGCATGTTTTTTTTAATTTCTTAATTTGATCGTTACGTCTCAATGAAAAAGGAAAAATATAAATAGGCTAGAAAATAGTCAAACTAATTTTCAAAGTGAAATATGAAACACTGACTAAATTTGAGCTATTCAACGCAATTCAATTTTAAGCGCGCTTTTGACTCGGCCAATGACATCATTGTCATTTCGTGTTTACTTACTATTGAGTGTTTTAATTACTTTATGGTACTTATGTACAGTCTTAATTGTTATAAAAATCATGGATGAAGTTAATTTTTCTCACAAACAGTACTAACACAGTGTGAATTTTGATGCCGATAATTTTACTCCCTTTATTTTCATTTTCATTTAATGTTTTCTGGGTTTTATCAATCAATAAAAAAACCTTTGAAGTATTTTGTTAAGACAATAAATAATATAAAAAAACATATTTGAGACAAATAAACTATAGTTGATTTAATTTTGAAAGAGTCCTGTAAGTCGAATTGGCGGTAGTCGTAACGTCTTAGTAATCTAATTGAAAAATTATAGACTTTAATACATTATTTTATTTGTAACACTTAAAAAGGAATGGAGGCAATTCGTTTGGGTTTTGATTTGCGTATCTTTAATAATTGGTGGTCACCAAAAAGTCTATTAGGTATGTTCAAATGTTTTATTTAAAAAACAAGACAGTTACTTTTTTTTTTTGGTTATGTGTAAATAAAAGTTAGAAATACGTTGCAATATTTTATTAGACTGTATGCTCCGGCAGTTTGCAATGTTGGGGTCGTGGGTAATTCGTCTCAGGGTTAACAAAATAGGTGTCACGCATTGGATAGAACGTGCTTGTTGTGGCAGCCGGCACTCCCAGTGACTCAACTCCTTGAGGGCTAAGGGGACTAGCCCTTCGTCGGTGACGTCACACGACGCTCTGACTGCAGATGCAAAACGTATTATGATCATGTACCTTTTTGAGAGAAATAAATTTATACGATTTGATTGGAATTTTTTTGTCTGATTGTCGACGTATAATTTCTACAGTCCGTTACATATTTGTGTGTTATAGCTGTCAACTTGGTGGTGGAGTCGTTGGATGATGTGGCGGTGCTCCAAGACGGACCGATGTTCATGGACCCTGATCTGTTTCACAGTGTGCTTGATGACCTACAATTAAGAGCTCTTTTAGAGGTATATTTTTTTCACGTCGTAATATGTTATTGTCACTTTTTTTCGTTTAAAGTCTATTTAGTTAAGATAATTGGATATCATTTTTTGTGTAATTCTATCGAAGTTATAGCGTGAGAATAAGAAAAGACAATGTAGATTAAGATGTCAACTTTGGTTTAAAAATATAAATCATTCTTTTTTTCTTCTCTTCTCTCTCTCTTTCAATAAAATTTTAAGTTTATTCCATTGATAAAAATTACATTTTTGTCATTGTCAACTTCTGAAGGACTTTCTATTACTTTTATTATGTTGCTTATATTTTTCGTGTATAGCGATGGAAGTGAGAGCGAGTTATTTGATTACTTGGCACAATTTTGATTGTCTGATAAATAGATATGAAAGATATAAACATTCTCTGAGACTAGTGTATTTTTCATGATGTAATACATCTAATATATAAAATTCTCGTGTCACAGTTTTCGTTGCCATACTCCTCCGAAACGGCTTGACCGATTCTCATGAAACTTTGTGAACATATTGAGTAGGTCTGAGACTCGGCCAACATCTATTTTTCATCCCCCTAAATGGTAAGGGTCACCCATCCTTAAAAAATTTTTACGGCAAAACGACGTTTGCCGGGGCAGCTCGTATGTCAATAAAAACCTACAACTCAGAAGCTACACGCTATGTCACTTTTGTATAACGTTTGCCCTTTGGTATTGTGGGTGTCCATGGGCGGCGGTAATCACTTACCATCGGGCAATAGATCTGCCAGTTTTCTTTGTATTCCATAAAATTTCAACAAAAATTTTAACAAATAAACTTAAGGAACTGAACCCAATTGAAATGGGAATACACGAAAACACCAGCTTTCAAACAAAATGAAATCAAAATCGGTTCACCTAGTTCATAGTTCTGAGGTAACGGAGACCAAATGATGTTGAAGCATTACTAGACCGCCATAGTTTGGGTCATCATGCTGCATTGTTTGCATTCGCAATGAGTATGGTGACCACCACTCTTGGATTTTGTTTATGCTTTCCAACAGGAAGGGCGGAATCGAATTGAGAAACTGCACCTTTTTTTAATTCGATTAAAAAGTGTAAGTAATGTGGGTGTGGGTAGTGTATAGTGTGGTGTCGCGTACAGATCTACGACCGCATCGCGTGCACGGTGGTGGTGACGATGGGGCGCGCGCCGGCCGCGGAGGGGCGCCAGCGCTGCCGCCAGGCGCTCGACGCAACCACGCGCCTGCGCCACCCCGCGCCCGCGCCCGCCCCCGCCCCCGCCCCCCCGGGCGCCACGCCGCAGGCCGCCGCCGCGGTGCACGAGATACGCCGCCTGCTCGCACTGCCGCACATTAAGGTACGTCGCACTACACTTAAGGGTGTCTCCTGCTCCTAAAAATACAAAACAAACTAACAAAACATGTTAACTTAACCTGTTAGCAAAACATTGCAGTCGACTGTGAATTTTTAACACGAACATCAAACATCTACTCGACAAAATGACGTCGGACGAAGAAGACATACTCGATGTTTTAGAAGTTATTTTGCATACAAAAAGAAAATGATACCGATTTCGCGTTAGACCTTATCTACAACGACGTAGTTTTAATATTTACGCAGAATTCATTTAGTCTTTTTTTCGCGAACATGTTCCCATTGTTATTAAAGTAGTCTTGCATTTTAAGTAATTAAGGTTACTTATTTAATTTTGTAAATTTTATCAAAATTTTATAAAATAAGGTTATATTTGCTTTGAGGTAGTCAATAATTTAAAATTATTTATCAAAACCACAAAATTTTCCGCGTTGGTGGTTAAATAGTGACCATTGTACGTTCCACTTTATGTATGAATGTTAAATACTATAAATTTAGTAATTGTTTTTGTTAGTTACATAATGAATTTAATGTGGAGGTCCGATGCCAGTCGCTCCGTGTAAAAACTAATATTCAAGTAAAACCGGTAGAACTAGTAGCCGACTCCATGGGAATAGTAAAGGCTAGGAAGATGATGATTTACATAATAAATTTAAGATTTGTGCTATTTGTGTCTACTACTGCTACCCTAATTAATGTCACTTACCATAATATCCGTACAAAAGTTGTGTGTAAGTGATCGCCATGAGCGATAAGACCGCCAATTGTCACTTTTGTATATTGCAACTCTTTTTTTTCTATTTATTGTGTGTTCAATAGTACATTTAAGATTTTTTTTTGGTAATTGGTATAATTCTATTCACCCACCATTTTGACTTCCACAATTTTTTATATGTTTCTACACAAAAACGGTTTGGTCCATTTTGACATTAACTTGTAGCGATCGATGACTTGTAATTATGACTTTGTGACGCTAATTAAGAGATAAGAAGTTAGAACTGTAGCATTACAGTGTGAAGTTGTTTTGATATTTTTTAGAAAATAAACTAAAAGTGATGATATGACTAAACTCTCTCTTTTGGAATAAAAATTTAATTTTTTTTCTTATGTACTAAAAATGTGTATTTTTGAACACTTATTTGCATATACAATGATCAAAGTACGTATTATTTATACTTTTTTATGTAATGTAAATGTAAAAAATAAATAAATATATTCAAAAATATGTTAATAATTTATATGCAAAACATAAACTCAACTCAATTCGATTAACGACGAATGGACGGGCGGTGAACTAAACCGGCAACGTGGGCGTGTGAGCACGAGGGAGTCACGAAGTTCGCTGAATGACCCACGAAACCTATTTTTCGGTCGGTCACTAAATTATTAATCAACTATGTAGGTATGCATACAAAGCGATATCCGAGCCTGCTTTAGCAGAAGCAGACAGAGGCCTCATCTGTCACCCTCAGGCTTGCTTGGAGGATGGAGACCATTTTGCGATCTCCGGCGCCTGAAGCGTCTGACCTAGCACGTTCCCGGGCCTGGCGAACCGGGAGAGTTCTATACCACCCCTGCTACGCCCGTTTTCAATATCCTGTCTCCAGTTATAACTAGAGGTAGATTATTGAAAACTGTTTAATTTACTTTAAAATAAAAAAAAAAAAAATTTGCCAACTAAAATTTGTCAATAAATTGGAATTTTAATTTATACTCTCGATTGTCGGCACTTGATGGAACTTGTTGTAATACATTCTAGAATTAAACTCACTTGTACTTATTCCACTATTTTATTTCTTTTTTACACCTGACCGGTTTCGCCTTATGGCATTCTCAAAGGTTATGATTACATTTACCCAAAACACTTACATCTAAAACCTAACAACTGTGGGTACCTGGAAATATCAGTGTGTCAGTGTAAGAACTTCTCCCCGAAAATAGGGAAATTGTACTCTGCGTCTACCATTGCTATTTGCTAATTCGATACTTTTAAAATTAAATAAGTAAAAGTAATGATATTAATTTACGATTCCAAAATATTATTTCAATAAGTAGATTCTATAAATAGATAATCAATAAAAAAATATCCTTGAAATGAAATGATAATGTCATGTCCTATTTCTATTTATGTCCAAATTTGTTTTATATCATATGTCTATTAACCTATATGTCTAATAAATTACATGTCTAAAAATAATAAAGTCATTAAATTATAAACTATAAACCTTTCCACAACAAAGATGCAGATGACATTACTTAAAATATTTTAACAGTGGTGAATTATTATTGATGTCCAATTGCTGATTCAGCAACTTGTCACGATTCCCTATCAACAACTTATTAATTTCCAACGCCTCTAAAGCGGTTAGTTTTTTGCCCTTGTCACATATGTGTAGTGCCTTAAAGTCCACGTTAGGATCGAACGAATGCTTTTCCACTATTAAGTGTTCTGCAAAATTGGACTCTGTCTTTTTTAGCCTCCAACCCCTAGCATGTTCTGTTATTCTGGTTTGGAAAGACCTTCCTGTTTGGCCAATGTATTTTTTGTTGCACACTGCACATGTGAGTTCGTACACCCCGCTTTTTTCTGTGATAGGAGTCCTATCTAGACTGTTACCTATGAGGTTTTTTAGACTACGGGTTGTGTAAAACGCTGGTTTTGTTACATCTAAGGATCTGGAACACCTATATGAGACTTGCCCTATGTATGGTAAACGAGCCCACCGTTCTTTTTCTGTCTTAGGAGTTGGTCTGTTAGCTTGATATACCAATTTTAAAACCATTTTTGATGTCTTATGCTTAACCATAGTGTCTATTAGATTGGGGGAGTAGCCATTATTATGTGCTATTGTTTTTATTATTTGTAGTTCTTTATTGAACTCTTCCTTAGACATTGGTATCGATAGTAATCTATGTACCATGGCATGGAATGCTGCATGTTTGTGACTTATAGGATGGTTTGAATCAGCTGGAATAATGTTGTCCGTGAAAGAGGGCTTCCGGAAAATTTTAAACTGGTGTTTATGGTCTATTAATTCGATTTCAATGTCAAGGAAGTTTAGCTTTTTATGTCCTATTTCTATTGTGAATTGTATGTTATCGTGAATAGTATTAATAAATGTCACAAATTTGTTAAGTTTCTCTATATCCCCGGTCCACAGACAAATAATGTCATCTACATACCTGTACCAATATTGGATCGACTGTTTAAATGAAACATTATCCAAAATTTGTTTTTCTATGTGATTCATGAAAATGTCTGCGCAAAGTGGAGAGAGCGGACTCCCCATAGCCAGGCCATCTATTTGTTTGTAAATTACGTTTGAAAATTTGAAATAATTCTGCTCCAGACACACCGATATGGTATGCTCTAAGTCAACTATGATTTGTGGATCAACAACCGATTCTATTAAAATGTCACTAATAATACTCTTACAGTCTCTAATAGGAACACTAGGGAACAGGTTTACCACGTCAAAGGACACCAACACTGCATTTTCCGGCACGTTTACGTTTTCAAGCTTTTTAACTAATTGGATGCTATTTTTTATGGTGTGGTTTGGTACAAATCCTGTTATTTGTTTGAAGATCCGATTCGTTTCCGCGGCTAACTTATAGGCGGGAGCTCCAGTATATGCCACTACTGGTCTTATTAGTTCTCCTGGTTTGTGTAATTTATAAAAGGCCTTCAGTTTTGGTGCCTGAGGGTTCATTACCTTCAGTCTATACATGTCATTGGTAAAAATACTATTTGCTGACTGTATGGTTCCTTTAACAATTTCGTTAAATTTCTTTGTAGGATCTCTTTTGAGTTGTACAGTTTTAGGGTTATCCAAAAAGTTGTTGATTTTTGACACGTAGTCTTCTTTTGTTGCCACTACTACCGTACTACCTTTGTCTGCTTTTGTAATAACCAGATCATGGGCTTTAACTTTGTTTTTAATGCTATTTATAGTTTGCAGTTCAGAATTATACGTGTTTTGATTTTTTGTTGTTGCGTCAATTCCCTGTTTTAATATTTTTGTCAAAATATGTTTTTGTGATGTCTCAGTGCACACCATTTCCAGGTCACCGCTAAGTTGTCCCAGTCTTTTTGTGACGGTTGCAGGTTCGGACAATACTTTAGTCCTTTTCCTAACAGTAGTGATTCGTTAGGATCAAGTTCCGTTGATGACAAATTTTTTATTCTTTCATAGAATGACATATTCGAGTTGTAGCATACTTTAGGGGTATTTCGTTGATACTTCTTCAATTTCACCAACTTTTCAAGGTGTCTTGTATGCATATTTGCAGAAATGTGACGTATTTCAGCGTGTACCCTGTATTGTAGTTCATCAAATTCTAAATCATGTAATCTATTAAAAAGTTCAATGTGACAAATTTTTGTGTGGATACTTATACAAAACAAAATACAAAAGTATTGGAATCAATCATTTTGAAAAAAAATATAAATACGATCTTCAGTTTTAACTACAGATTGGCTATTTGAAACAGCAGTAAATCGTTCTAATTGTAAGACATAATATCTGTCATCAACATCTCTGGTATTCACAGTAGCATTGTACGTAATGTACATAGCTAATAGAACCTTGATTCAAGAGAACGACTTCTACATTTATCTTCATATCACGTCCACTATTGCAGAATCGCTATACTGAGGCAACCAATTTTATCGATTTGACGTATATTTACAAAATATTTCATCCCCTTGCTAAAGTTTTATTAGAGTACACGTGTCGCGAATACGAAATGAGGCTGGTCTTCAAACAAAATTCAATATACATATTTTCTGTTGTTTATAACTTGCGGGTATAAAGAATGGAGAGTTCGTCTGTCCAGATATGTACTTGTTTACGGACATATCTTTATTGAAGAGATAAAGTTGATTTATTGTTGGGTTTGATTCGAATTTTGTTACGATTTCTTTTTAATGTGTAAAAGTTACAAATTTTGTGGTTTTTATATTTCATTAGTAGGAACTTGCAAATTTAATGCATCATATACAAAAAGTGGCTCTCACTCTCACTCTCACTCTCTAGATTCACGAGGTAGATTTTATCATTTGTCGACATGCCTTTTGAAGTGAAAAACAATATGCCCTTACTTTCCTGTACACTTTTATTTTAGATCTGATTAATATTTGCCATATTGTTCCGTGAAGCAACAACAAGTGGGTACTCGTACAATGCATTCGTTGTGGATTTAATATCTGCCGATCTTTTCAACTCGTTTGAAGCATACTTAGCATACTTAGCTAGCCACTCAATGCAAGCATTGAGTGGCTAGCTATTTCTGTTAGCTTTCAATTTATATCTATACAAATAAATTAAATTGGAGTGTCTGTTTGTAATATTAAAATAACAGCTTTTTAATCAATGCATATGTATGTATACAAGATACACATACCAAAAATGTAGTTAATTTTTTTTGTCTGTCTGTCTGTCTGTTTGTTCCGGGTAATCTCTGGAAGGGCTGGACGAATTTTATTTGTATAGATTATACCCTTGACTATATTTTTTTATTTTATTCATGTGATCATCATTAATAACAGCCTTATTAGTAAACTGCTGAACACAGGTCCACTACACAAAAGGTATTTTACAAACATAATTATTGTTTGTAATTACTTGAAGTAAGTTTTATTTGTAACTTCCAGTGTATTCTACAACCACGTTCTAAATTGTATGTCACGTATATGGCATTTAAATGAAGGGATTCTGGGTATCCAAGACGTGCAGAAACTATTTGAGTAGATTTGAATCTTAACTCTGTCGTCCAGAGTGCTCATTCAAATTTTATGGAATCTATGTGATACAAGGACTCTCAAATAAAAAAAAACACAAACCAGTCATGAGGACTGCCGTCAGAAGTGAATAAACAAACTGTTGTTTAAGCTCAACTAAAATGAACTTTTTTGCTCCTTAAATAAAATGCGCTGTTATAAAAATATAGGTTAATGCTATACAGAAACATATTACCCGAGCAAAGGCGGGTTTTCATCTAGATTTTTTTTAAAAGTGCTCTCTCATTTTCTTTCACTATTTCTTCGTCACTTTTTTCATTAATAGATGCACTTTGTTCAATTTCCATATTTTAAACGCTCATTTATTTTACAAATAAATTGAAAATACAAAACGGGTTTATTATTACCTAGTTAACGTCTTAGCTAAGAGACAATAATGTTTATAATGAAAGTGACGGCCTTGTTGACTGGTCGTCAAGACACCTTGCGCCGCCGTCGTTAGTTTGGTCAGGTGTCCTGACGCCTGACGCGTCAGATTTCCAGACACCCCGTTCACACTTGTCGTGTGTCGGGTCGGGTTATTAATCGGAGGTTCCAGTGGCAGAACATTTTATATGAAACTATTTACACTTGTCGGAAACCGATTTTGTGTCGGCCACGACAGTAAATGTCTGGTGTTTTGCCAGCCCTCTACGTCCGGAAAAAAAACCGACACCCCATTAAGATTGGAACCCGACACCTGGCAAATGGGAATGAGCTCTGACGCGAGTTTAACACATTTTACTCATCTCAATACATTTTTTTAAAGTACACAAAGCCACTAAAGAAGTTCCCACTTCCAAAATGAAACTGGGCAAAAGAAACAGCTGATACTGCATGTCTCAGGTTTGGTAACATGACTGATATCACAGCAACTCCAGAGACAGGATCGCAAACCTGTGTGTCTGTCGTGAACCTAATTGCAGACGCTACTGGAGAAAAGATAATAATTAGATAACTATTTGCCAACAATTCTGTGAAATTATACAAAAAAAACCTACCTTTATTTCTAAAAAATACTTTGAACAGAAGTTGTTTAAAAAATACCGTTGATCCTTCGCAACTGGAGCACAATGGATGCATAGTTGGCGGTTTATTTTTACTTTTCCGTCTCTCCTATTGACACCGATATGCACTCACATTTCCTTTGATTTGTGCCTACATCGGAATGGTGCTCGCATACCCACAACTGACGTTGCAGCTCAGTCATTCGCATCACATTCACTGAATTTTATTGTGTATAAGAGTTTTACGTTTCTCTCCTGAACTGCTTTTAAAGAGACAAAAGATTTAGCATTTTTCACGAAATTGTTTTAAACAATACTTGCAAACAGAATCTTACCTCGCAGTATTTTATATATTATGTGTATCATAAACTAGAACGTTTTATGTTAAACTACCACGTTTTATGATAGATCCGTGAAATTCGCTTCAGTATGCGCAACTGAACGATTTTAAAGACCTTATGAAGTCAGGGTTAAGTAACAACTTGGATTTGCTTGTTGTACTCTATTTATGGGATTTAACAGTCTTATCTTTCTACTTACTAACCTATCCATATCATTAAATTCATATTACCACGTATGTAATCCATTTATAAAATACTGGCTTTTCTCCGCTCCGCCTGCGTTTATTATGTTTATCATTAAAGAAAAAAAAATCAGAAAGAGTAGCCAATGCCCTTCCTTAAGGAAGTATATCCTTTTTAAATTTCATGGAAAGCGAAGCAGTGGTTTAACCGAAGAAGCATAACAGAAAGACAGAGTTACAGACAGAATTGAATTTATCATATTAATATTTATTTGAATGAAACATATTACAAATCTTCTTATGTATAAAAATCAATTGCTGTTCGTTGTCTCGCTAAAACTCGAGAACGGTTGGGCCGATTTGGCTAATTTTGGTTTTGAAATGTTTGTCGTAGTCCAGGGTAAGTTTAAAAAGTGAAAAATTAAAAATTACTTGAAAATCCAAATGTCATGTGTACGAAGTAGCAGGCACAGCTAGTAAACAATGAATTTGCTTACTTTAACTTTTCTGTATCACACTAAGGACCAATAAAAAAAATTACATATCACTCCTGTTCTGTGCATATCACCATAGGATGCGAAAGATATCTGCAAAGACAGATATCTGGATTCGTTGGTTTTATCTTAAATCCTTTTCGAGATAATATCTTTTGAACTGGGTCGTGTCTACGCTCATATATTTTTAAATTGCACAATCAAGTAGGTGGGCTACTGTAAAAGATATTATTATTTTATTATATTATTTTAAAGCAATCTATACAGATAAATAAAATGGAAGTGTCTGTTTCAAATTTGTGAACAATGTTTGTTTACAAGTTTGTGAATACATCATACCGTAATAATGTTTTGAATTCACGAACTTAATGCACACGATGTTCTAAATTCAATTAACTTTATCCTCTAGCGGATAAAAACGGCTTTTGCACTCAGATTTCAAAGGGCGAAAATACTCTTTTCGAGATAGGGGGATGAAAAAGCATTTTTTAAACTTTAGTTAGTATTTTGGAACGAAGTTCATTATGGGGCGTTGTGGAGGGGTACCCTAACCGGCAAAAAGTGTCCGTAACGTAAGATTACTGCCTCGGTATCGCAGCGGTAGCGTATGCGAATGCAGTGCTTGAGGTCTCGGGTTAGAAACCCGGGTCGGATCAAATGTTTGTATGATCTTTAAATAAGTATTTGTTTTTTCGGAGTTTGGATGTTTTCTATGTATAATATGCATATACAAAAAAGTATATATGTATTTATATAAGTTGCTTAGTACCCATAACACAAACTCTGCTCAGCTTGGGGCTGGACGGCGTTAGATGTCCGAAATATTTATTTATTTCGTGAACGAAAAATTTAGTATAGCTTCATCTGTAAGTCGTATATAACAAGAACGAAATAACTTTAGACAGAACTTGTTTAAGTAGACATTACTAGGTGGCAGCTCTAGTGACCAGTTTAGTTTTTTTTCCGAACTTATTTAGTATAGCGTGATAACTAACTTCGTTCTTATCTGGTGTCCCACGACACCACCGACTTTTTATTCCAGCTAGTCTCTAAAGGCTGGACCGATAAATTTTTCTCACTGACACAGCTGATGATGGGTAACTTAGACTACTTTATTAGCCTAGCCTGACGCTGTGGCGTTACCTACAGTTGTTATTGTAAAGGTACAACAACAGCCGCGGGACTCAGCTAGTATTGAATACAACCGAATCGAATTTACGAAATTCTATACCATATATTACTAACTGACCCGGCGAACTTCGTACCGCTACATTTACATAACTATGTCAGCTTCCCACAGGCAGTGTACAGTCGCGGACAAAAAAATGAGTTATCCCGTTATCTTTTAATGTTTCTTGTACACAAATATTTAACACCTTGTTCTAACAATAACGAACACATAAAAAAATGAATTATTTAATTTGATGCAGTCGATCGGAAGTTGTGCTCGTACATACATTTCGGCGATTCATTTTTATATAAACAGATGTGTTAATAAAATATTGGGTTTATAAATAAAGTATATAAAACGCGTTTACATATCATTTTAATATTAATGTGTGAGTTTCGATATATGTTGCCATCTGGAGGTCAAACGCGTTATTTATCCGACTAGAGCATTTTCCAGTTGAAAAAATAAACTGGAAATTTGGTTTTCGTGCTGAAAATATGATCACGTATCTGTAGCGTAGACCGATATGTACAAGTACAAATGATACCATGTTTCTATGAGCTCATATGTGTCTCGTTTTCTGAATTTTGTTTTTATTTTCTTACTTGAATTTTACTTTTTTACCCGACTACGGCGAAGTAAAATGGAAGGGAAATAGTTAAGCAGTCTATGTATGTCCCACTGCAGCGGCTTGAGCTACTAATTAATTTCAATGAATGAGGTAAGCTTTATAAATTCTGATCAAAACTTTTTATATTCGGGTTGTGATTTTTAACAGACTTCATTAAAGGAGGAATTCTCAATTCGACTGTATTTTTTTTATGTTTGTTACCTTTGTACTTTCGACTGGGTAAACCGATTTTGATTCCCGATTCCCCTCTGCTAACATATCTATTTACCCCGGTTCTAGAAGTCGGTTTTGTTATTAAAATTTTCAATTATGTAAAAGTTTTTCTTGTTACATTTCATATTTATATTATCGTAGGTTAGTTGTCTTTCTTGCCTTCTCTCTAAGTAATCTTAATAACACATAGGCAAAACAGTAGGCACAGAAGCAGATAATATCTCGTGATAAAAAAGAGAAGTAAAAGTGTGTTGGGAAGTTCTACAAGAATCACATGCAGGTGTATAATGATATACAGGTATTCCTAGTTCGCATTTCATGATACTTGTGTTTGTCCACTTGAGTATTCTAAAAGATGTTTCACTAACCAACATTTTAACAGTTGTGTTAATTTATCGCATTTAGTTTAATTTATTTAGATATCTATATGAAAATACTTAAGATTTACTTAGTTCCCGTTTACATACATACATACATACATACTAGCGACCCGGCCAGGTTTCTCTCAGATGTTTATGAAATTCTCGTATTTCGTCGGACTATAATCCTATAAATGCGAAAGGTAAGGATGGATGGATGTTTGGATGGATGTTTGTTACTCTTTCACGCAAAAACTACTGAACGGATTTGGATGAAACTTTACGGTAATATAGCTTATAAGTACATCAGAATAACACATAGGCTACTATTTGCCCCGATAACCGACATATACCGCCGCGGGCAACAACTAGTATGCTTATATTACATGTATGTATACCTCCCTCTTGCATCACTATATCTATTGCTGAAAATTGCGTTGAAAACCGTTTATTAGTTTAAAAATCTGAGCAAACAGACAGCGGAAGCGTCTTTATGTTATACCTACTGTGTAAATTATTATACCTACTGTGTAAAGATCAATTAATCCTTAGTAGCGATGTTTTATTTATACCTTGGGGTGTCTAAATCTATTGAAAATAAGTGATGGTGTACATGTATCTACCTGTTTTTAGGACTTTTTTAAAAAATATTCAATATACAAATGTGAATATCTTTTCAACCGAGTCTGTATGCTAAAGGAAGTGCACATAGAAAATGTAAAATGGATGTAGGTGGAATCTATACAGTGTGGTGGCAAAGCTCACTAAATCCTTCTTTGATAAAGTACCCAAATATATGACTGTAATATAACGTTATGTTCAGTACATTATCTGTATCGTGTTGTAAAGCAGATGTTCGCATCAGAATGGCTCATTGAATTGAATTACATAGGGTGCTGGCAATAATATATAGGTAAAACGTTCTCGACCTCAAATGTTTCCTTTGTTGTTAGAAATTGAGACACGTATTTGAGTGCCTTTTCTGGTTCTTATTAAATTAAATGTCTTACTGTAATGTAAATAGTACGTAATAATCGCACATATGTATGTAAGTACTCATTACGAACAGTTAAGTGTAGTATTGTAATATACCGTAAATTACCGGTAAATTATCTGTGAATTTTGTACATAACACATTAGCGGCCTTCAATATTCAAGTGCCTTTGTTGAGAAAGTAGGTTTTGCATTACTTTATCACGCTAGTCAGATGAGTTGGTATACCGTTTGTGTCAAGTTTTCCTTTTCATTACAGTGCTGTTGTCTTGCGTGTTTTGATGCTCCTGTAGCCGGCTTAAACACGCTTTCACACACACAAGTACTCTCAAACACACACACATGTACTCACACAAACACACGCACTCATACACACTTACACCAACACACACACAATACTCTAACACTAGCTTATTTTTATTAAGAGTTAGTAAGAGTCTTGAATTTACATTTAATTGAATTGTAGTTTTATTTTGGTACTGAAGAGATGGAACGTGTGCTCCACATCCAAAGGTGGGCGTTAGTGCCTGCGCAACAGTGTTTCAGTAATGCAGTCATTATCAAACACATTTATGATTTTGTAATTTTGTTCCAAACAAAGATTTTTATATTATTTTATTTTTCTAACAACACCCATGGGATGGATTGGTGCCACTCCGCTTCCTTAATCTGCCACCACACATAATAATTGGTGCATTTCTAACTTAATTCCAAGGTTCTTTAATTCGTTTTAAGATCCTACGCAAAAAGATCCGCAAAGGGCACCCGATGTAACGATTAAACCAAAAGCGCACGAAAGCCAACTGAAGTACTTACGACACCATCTTTTTGTCCTCACCAATTTTCACCCATAATTAATGAATACTGCATTCGTCGCCCACAAATGTCATTTATCTCGACCAACTTTGTTGAACTGTAAACCCTATTTTATATAATAAATAGGATCAAGTTTGAAACGAACTGACCTTTAATAAATATAAGATGGCTACTACCTTTGTAAGTGTTTAAATTTCAAGCACTTATTTGAAAACAGTGTTCCAAGATACAATTCAGAGGAATAAGAGGCTTTCAAGTCCGTGAATGAATGGAACGAATTTATGATTAAGCGTACTTGACACTTGGTTTGGTAAAATCGTGTTATGGAATTCAGTAGCAATCGACGAATAACACCTATACATTTAAATAAAATTGGAGTATGTGTTTGTAATATCAAAGTAACCGCTTTTTACTAAATGCATATGCATGTCGACACGGTACATATACCAAAAATGTATTTAATTTTTTTTTGTCTGTCTGTCTGTCTGTTCCGGGTGATCTCTGTAATGGCTGGACTGATTTTGACGGGAATTCACTGGCAAGTAACTGATGATGCAGGGAGTAACGTAGGCTACTATTTTTAGACTAACTTTGTCCCGCGGCGTTACTCGCGGTACGACGATAACTGCGGGAAACACCACGGGGTTCAGCTAGTGAACAATAAAAATAGTAAATGTAGAGATTATAAAATTAACTTATAATTTTGAATAGAAAGTAATAAAGGTAATATCTAATTATCAAATAAGATGTAGATATTTACCTGCTTAAACTTTTGCTTACAGTCCTCGATCTATTCGTATAAGCATTTGAAAAGCATCTTTATATTGGGAATTTTTTCATTAACGAACCATAAATAGCGATGTAGTGTGGACAAAAATGCCAAATAAATCCCAGATCGGTCGGTTAATGGAAATGGAAGAAAAAATCTAACTAAATCCCCTGGGGGATCAAAATGGAAATGAAATTTAAAAAGAGCCCCCAGGGTATCAGTGTGGACGAAAATTTCTAATGAATGCCCCAGGGGATCTAAGCAGGGATTCCTAGTGGCCGGAGCCCATTTCCCCTATTACTAAAGGGGAACTAAAGTAATAGGTAGCAAAATTTAAAATTTTAGCCTGCCAGTCTAGTCGAGAACATGAATTATGTGATCCGTAGAATAACATTTAGAATGTTATTCTACGAATTACATGATTTTGTAAGTAGTAATGTTGTTTAGTTTCTATTAAATGCAGCAGAAAATGTTGCCTATTCACACACGAAGATCAAATACGAAAGAATAGAAAATATTTCAAGGGCGCGTCCCCAAAGTTCTTTGTACAGATAAAATACAGAGGCAAACAAAACGTTTTCAATACATCATTTGTTCAATGTCAAGGGAGTAGCTGGGTCTTTCTTCCTGAATTTATTACAGGGACATGACAACAAGAGTTGTGAAACATAAGAACATCGAAACTTATTTTGCATTCACGCCGACTGTATAAAGTTTGTCACGAGAGATAAAGTAAAATTCCAAACAGCATCTGGTAGTAACACGTTGCCGGAAAATGTCTGAAGTCACATGTTGAGCTCTGATGTCACAGTTGCATTAAAATTATGAACTGAAAAGAGCTGAACGCGTGTGTTGTTAAACTACTTTTTAAAATTTCTAATCTTATATATAAAAATCAATTGCTGTTCTACAAGTTGTTCTTCAAGTTTTAGCAAGACAAACGTCTCGCTAAAACTTGAGAACGGCTGGACCGATTTAGCTGATTTTGTTTGTGAAATGTTTGTCGTAGTCCAGGGAAGGTTTAAACGGTGAAAAATAAAAAAAATCTTGAAAATCCAAATGTCACGTGTACGAAGTAGCGGGCACAGCTAGTCTAAAATAATTTTAACGTAAAAAGCGTTAAGTGCCTTCTGAAAAATTTCAATAATATCGCCCCACGCTTTTTACATTAAAATACATTTTAATACACAATTTTCTACATTTTAGTTCGATTGCTATTATAGCGTGTTTTTTTTTACTTTTTTAAACTATAATTCATTTACTAAGTAGGTAAAGATGTAAAAGCAAAATGTAACTTTGAACCTACCCCTTCTCACATTTCAATTAGAAACTGTTGTTTCATTTTAGCGTGTATAATGTAGCGGGTATTCAATTGTAATTATTTATAAGATTTCCATTAAATAATTTCATCAATTCTAATCTGTCTGATTCAAATTTAATGTTTTCTCTTTGGCTCATCTGTCCAAAAGTATTTTGACTGCTCTAATATCAGCGTATTTCATCATCATCATCATCAGCCAAGGAACATGACATAGCCCGGTCTTTTGCTTTCTACATCCAGTCGCTGCCGACCCTCTTACGTAAGTAGTCCCGCCATCTGGCCAGAGGGCATCCCACACTACGTTATTTAGTTTAGCGTAATGAGTCCAAGTAAAATTTTATTTGGAACATGAGAAACTAACATCAACCCAAAAAGTCTTATCTTGTACGAGTATGTTGTTTTTGAAATATTCTATGCTGAAAAAGTAAGTTATTTAAAAAAAATACCCGTTCCCCGAATGTTAAACCCGTTCGAAACAATTACTTTCGTTAAAGATTAAGAAAACCCAAAAGTTTTATTTCTAAGGTAAAACAAACGTACTTCATCCTTCGGAGTTAATTACAACTGTTTAATATTCAACCGACACTCACTATCTACTAAATTAACCATACAGTTTTCAACTTTTCCGGGTATTAAATTAAAAGTTTAATAAAAAATCGACTTGGGCAACGTTCATTTTTACCCGAGATACGGTTTTTATAGAATTAGCGCGTAATCCCCACTCTCGTCTGCTCATTAATCAACCGCTAACGACTTTAGATTGTGGGCTTTGAATGGGGTAACTGCTGACCTAAGTTGAGATTTTGAATGCACTTTTACATTAGCTTCTAACAGTGGAAAACTTGATATGAAATCTCGTATCAGGCCCTAACTGTATCATTTTAAAATATTACCTTAATTTCAATACTATTAAGTTGAGAAATACTTGTCATCAAGTTATTATATGCTAAGTAAATACGTATGTTCTAATTAATCATTATTCTAGGCTGTTTTTTTTTTCTAGTATTTATGAATGGTAGCTTATCATGTTTTGTAGCGTGTGTTTCCGTAGGCCCCAGTGTCACGAGAGTTTCGGAACATTATTCAAAACATTCAAGTTTTAGAATGGATTCAATATTTGTAAAACATGATTTTAGGGTTTATTAAGAAATGGGTATTTTAAAAATGTTTTTTCCGTTCAAAATAATTGTCCGTTTTACTTCAGAACATCTCAAATTCTTATTCTCTCTTCTTTTCTTAACAAAACAATATGTTCGTTTTGGTTTAGATATCTTAAATTTTCAACATCGCGATGAAACACTGATATACACATATATATTACACAGTAGTAATACTAAAATTGAGATCACTAAACTAAAGCCATCTTCAAGTCTCGCACGTAAATCGTTTTTGCCCTTCTCAATAAATTGAATCTAGTTTGACTTTCATAATGGTATCCGTAGGAAACTGTCGGCGCTCATTTAATTGTTTCATAGCAAACTGAAATCTAATTTTAATTGATTCTCTGTCTGCTTATTTTTGAGCAGATAAATTGGAACGGAGAGGAATTTGTATGGTAGCCATTGTCATTTTATTTGTTACTGATTTTTTGGTCAAATATTCTTCTGTTTGTTATTGAAATTGTTTAAAAATTTGTTATTTATGTAAATTTAAGTTTGATTTTCGTAAAGCATTTTGAATACTCTTTAAAATTTCAGAAGCAAAATATTAATACTCTAATTTACCCTGCTTTTAGATGAAATGTATTTATGCGGTGGTTCTTAGGCGATGACATCCTTACCGTTCTTATGTAAAATATATTTTGTGTGTAGGAGCAAATTATACTTACGATCGAAGAATGAAGAATGTGTAAAACTGTGAGACGAAGAAACAGTTCATTAAAACCACATGGTATTCTTATTTTAAACGTTTCCATTTCCTAGGTTGTCTGAATTTAATATTATCGCTTGCATATTCAATATTTAAGTTTTGGACTAATCAAAACAATATTTTTAAATAACCGTGTCTTGAAGAGTATCTTGCTAAAAAAAGATTATTTTTTTACAAACTTCTAGTCTTCTTCATAATATTAATGTTAACAACATTATATTACTGTATATAAATAACTAACAATACTTTTTAAGAATTGTCCGAGCTGCGTTGGATGTACTTATAATAGCTGACCAAGCAAGGATCGGCCGATATCCCGTCCAATTTCTAATCACTTCGTAGCGTACGCTTTACCTTGTTTGTTATTCTTTTGTTACTTCTTGTCATCGTTCTATGTTGTCAAGTTTGAGAGGAGAGAGAGGCAAAATAGTAACAATTTCGGGTATAAAAGCTGGTAAGGAAAAAAAGGGCCTGACTACAAGTTTGAGTAGTATCTAGTTACACCAAGTAAAGCTATGTTTAAGCTAGTATTAATCACTATTATTAGCTTCAAAAAACCTATAACTACCTAAAGGCATACGGAGATTTAAAATAACCTAGTTGTGACACGATTTGCAAGTGACAACGGTTTCAAAAACCCTAATCTAAAATATAAAATTCTCGTGTCACAGTTTTCGTTCCCATACTCCTCCGAAAAGGCTTGACCGATTCTCATGAAATTTTGTGAGCATATTGAGTTGGTCTGAGAATCGGCCAACATCTATTTTTCATCCCCCTAAATGGTAAGGGTGACCCATCCTTAAAAAAAGTTTATGACAAAACGACGTTTGCCGGGGCAGCTAGTAATCTATATATATATAACAGAGGAAGGTGACTGACTGACTGACATACCCAGAGATCAACGTACAGCCCAAACCGCTGAACCTAGAATCCTGAAATTTTGCATGTAGGTTCCTTATACAACGTAAGTGAGCACAAAGCAAGTAAATCAGGGGATGAAAGTTTGCGAGAGCGAAGCCGCGTGCAAAAGCTAGTATTATAATAATATCAAGCAATTTCTATATGTACCTATCATTTAGCGTTACTCATTATTTACCATTTTCCTATTACTTACCAAATAATATACTTTGACATACATCCGTTATTTTCAAGATTACTCGTATAATATATAATAAGTGAAAAACCCGAAACACCTTGTAGCTAGTAGTCAATAATACAGCGTGGTTAAGTAACAAGCTTTGTTCGCGGGACAAGCCGGGAACTAGATTCGACTTGATAAATGTTGAACACGAGACACAATACGAAGGCAATTTCAACGGCCATACATCTAAATTTAAGAGTTTATGCGACAAGTTTGACGCGTGCAACTCCTTTAGTAATGGCAGAGATGGAAATTCAGTTTAAATTGTAAACGAAATACGTTTGCAAGGAGCAATATGCATGAGATGGTCATTATAGTGCGTCCAATCGTTTATTTAACTTTTGACAGATCACGCACATAAAGTTTTGTAATAATTTTTTATCAATGTACTAGAGGGAATACTGTACTTCATGGACGGGCTCCGCCCACTTAGAGATGTGTCATTCATAATGAATGACCACAGACTATAAAAACGGGTTTGAAATAAATCGATTATCGATTATATTAATAAAACATACAATAACATTATTGTGATTATATTTTATATCAAATCACACGGTCTCTAAACTTGAGTCACTGATATAAGAGGCCCATTATTACAGCTCTCCTTTTCAAAGTATTCACGAAGTCGCAAGACAAACTCTCTTGTTTGTCCTTTGAGCACCTTAATTTTTGGCATTTTGACAGTAACGAAGGGAGGGACGATACGCTCAACTCAACCAAACGTGAGAATTCACAAATAAATCAATACGGAGGAATAAAAATACTCAACTCGACGTATGAAAATGTGAATTATGACTAACTGCAAAATGTCCGCTACGCGTCCGGTGTTGCGGTTTAATAATCGATAAAATTACGAAATTATCGGTAAAATAATGAGTGTGTTAAATCGATTAAAACTTCTTCATGTACAAAATCGATCGATAAAAGAAATCGAATCGGTAACGGGTCAGGGTATCACTATTTGATGAAGTATTAGAGCTGTCAAAAGTTAAATAAATGAATGGATACACTATAACAACAAAGTCACACACAAAATCAGTAATACTGTTTCATACGATGTAATACTATAATAGACAGAAAATTATGACGTAATTATCACTTAAAAAAAACGAATGATAATTGTTTGGAGGAAAGTAAAATAAAAAAAAATGGCTTGTTGTAGGTTGGTATTAATCAAATTACAAAGATAAAATGTATATGTTGTGAGATATTTCCAGGAAAATTTCATAGGTTTATGTAAAAAAATTGATTATGCATCACAATAGTAGGTAAAACCTACTGTTGCGGCGGTATTGGTGTATAAAATAAAAAAAAATAAAAACAGATTACATTCAGTTTGCCTGTGTCGATCTACATCCCCATCTTATAAATGGTTGAGCTTAGAGAAAAGAAAACAACTTGAAAACCAATGCAAACCTTAACGTAAAATTATTGTGTCCTAAGAAAATACGGGTGTCCTGCTTTAGGAAGATTTTTTGTTTGAATTATTCAACAATTTATCACACTTTGTAGCGTGTTGTAGTGTAGAACCTTATTCAAAATTGTAGGTACCTACCTATTTAATATTTGCAAAGAATGATAAATAATTTTAGATGTAATACGGAATGTCTACTGTTTGCAGTAATTAAAACACAAAATGCAACGTTATTTCTTTGAGACGATAATTAGTAGGATTAATGCCGAATACCCGAAATATATGAAGCAATCTTGCAAACTAAATATTTGAATTAAGTACTCAAAAGACAGCTTTTAATAAAATGTACAATGCACTTTGCACAACGCATGGCAACGCAAGGTTATAAAAAATATTTAATCTCTAACCATCGGCAACCAGAAACCTGATCCAGAAGATTACAACGTTTTTTCGCTTAAAGTTCTTTCACATAGTATTTATTGGTGCAAGATAACTGCAATGCGTTATGTCATTGATTTTTGTAAGAGAAGCAATAGACAAACACGAACCGCCCTGAGCTCTAGGGAGTAAAGTTAATCCAAAAATGCAATTGCGAGTGTAAACCGGCCAAGGTTCTTTGCGACGGTCTAGTGTTTTTTTGTTCACTTAGGAGTGATAGGTAGGTAGTATAGGTATAGTATAGTATACAGTATAGGTAGTAGGTGGTAGGCTAATCTGTCCATCCTGTTCCAATTTCAAATTTATCGAAGTAGGTAGTTACAATGAATACAGATAGATAAAATTTTCGTACAAAGTAAAAAATGTGAGTGTAGTCAGCGGTAAGAATAACAGCCAGTCTCATTGAAAGCAATACTTTCTTATAGCAGACTTGATAAAAATACAGTGGAAGAAATGAGCGGTGGATGGTCGCGCACTAGAAATGTTTCTAATAGCAACAAATAAATAAGAAGAATAGAAAAGTGAATAACACAATGATTATAACAAGAATTAAGAGCGGATAAAAATTAAAAATAATAGTGTTCGTAAAAGAAAGAAATAAAACATTTATTGGTCAGACTCGCACAAAAAAGAAAATAAGATAACAATAACAGACATAATACAAAACGAACAATATAAAAACAATAAAAAAGTCTGGCTGTGTGACTATAAAGCCCGATTATGCTACGGTGCTGAAAGTGACCACAGCGCTAATTTTTAGCTGAAGCCCAACATAACACTTCACGGACGCGTACACAGTTTTAACAATATAAATACAAGCGTACACAGATATGTACATGTATAACACAAAGCAGTTCAGGTATTGAAATTTAACCAAAAGTTTACCAAAGGGACTCACGTGTTGAAAACGAAAAAATAAATTAATCCATAGCAAAAGTTTCGTGCACGTTAATCGGATTTACTTGTTATGCCCACGTTTTTACTGATCATTCAAAAGTCAGCAAATTTTTACCATATCTAAACATAAATCGCAATAGCCTAAAAAACACTCCCAATTTTTTCGGTAACTTTACCTAGTTAATTAGATTTTTTTGGAATACCCTAATTTGAACCACCATGTCAGATTTGAGTAATTTTTATTAACTCTTTATTAACTTGCAATGTATGTATGCTTGTATGTTAGGGTGGAATCTTGCAACTCAATTTTGAAGCAGATATCTTCAACCGAGATATATTCAACTGATTTTGCTGAAATTTTGAAAGCATATGTATACAGCGTGACAATACAATAATATAATGGGGCTGATCTGGTGCTGAAGCTGGAAGGTGGTCATAGGAACTCTGTAAAGAAACGTCGCAAGTTTGGACTCGTTTGATTCGTCTCGAGGCATTATATATTGCTGATTATATATTGTCTAATCAATGGTCTGGATAAACAAGTCCGATTTTATAACAGCAGTTACTATGCTATAATAATAATTTGTTATACGTGTTATATTAAGCATATTTATCTCTATTTTCGGAATGCCAGGTTAATTTCAAAGTAAACGCGGGCCTTTAAGCAAGGGCCGTAGCGATTCCCGTGTTAGTCTGACCTAATATGTAACCTTTTCAGACGATTATCTTTGAATAGCTGTTGAGAGCATTAACATATAAAAAGTATCTTACATTCATTTGTCGGTTTTGAAATTATTAATGTTTTGATTATCCAATTGTATAGAGCGTCAACTCAGTCAGATAACTCGTGTATAATAACTGAGTTGAAAGACATTTGTATAATTATTCTTATCAGCATTCTTGGCCTTTCAGTATATCTATTTCAAATCAATCAATCACCGTCCACTGCTGAACGAAGGTTTTCCCCAAGGAGCGTCAACTATCCCGGTCTTGGACAGTCCGCATCCATCTATTTAGTGCTGTTTTTCATTTGGTCTGAACATCTTCAGGACGCCTATAACATTCATTTAAATAACATTTTAATTGGAAATCTATTTATTTTAAGCTTCGTATTTTATTTTTAGGCTCTCTCAGTTGGTTAAGATTAAATGTGCTATTTGTTCTAACCAGTCTAAAGCGAAGTAATATAGATCATTTTGATGCTGAAATCTCTCAGTTCCTTTGTACACGCGGTTTTCTTGGAAAGTGGGCTTCTAAAGGAAAAAAAATATTATTAAGGTCTAGGAAGTGGAATCTCATAATTTAAAGCTGGGAATAATTCCTTGGGTAGTGTAGCCCTTTTACAGCGCCGATGAATTTCATTTCACGATATAGGAGTTTTTTAATATTGATCCATATTATAACACTTACTTGAAAATTAAGTGTATCACCTTATATTACCTTTAATGTTTTGGAACCAAAAACTAATACCATTTTTCTGGTATTACATTGAGGAAAACCTATATGATGTTTACTTTCTACATTCCACCCTTTGGAACTATGCGGACTGAATATTTTTCACTATAGTATATTTATGCTAATAAGCTCAATAGCAATGTGTATCTAAATATAATGTCTTACATCATACACAGTTTATTAAAATAATCCAATATTAATACGAGTATAAGGTTCGCCTCTGCTTGTCGTTTTCCTGACAAAATATTAGATATTACCATATAACAGGTTCCGTGTGGGCCAATATAGCGTTATTAGCTTTGTATCAGGGATGGCTGACTTTTCCTTTGACACGGGATTAAAGGCATGTAAATAACAAATAGAAGGCATTTCATATCGATGTCGCGACTCCGTCTTGTGTGTATTAAAAATACGAGATGCATTAATAAGTTCCTGGATCTTCCTTATAAACATAGGAAGACTCACCAAATTTTTCTTTTTCAACCTATTCTAAGTCAACAACATTTGACACTTTTTCAAATTATATGTTTTTGAAATTAGTTGTTATATTTATTTAACAAGTAAAAGTATAATTTTAACAAAAATAAAACCGACTTCAAGGTTTAACTCCATTTCTCTTGGATGTCATTATTAGATCTTAGTGTCCTTATTATGGTACCACCGTTGGGATATCTCCTTTCCATTAGAAAAATAATCATCAAAATCGGTTCATAAACGACGAAGTTATCCGCGAACACATATAAAAAAAAGAAAATATACATACATACATTTTTTTGAAATCG
This sequence comes from Spilosoma lubricipeda, assembly GCA_905220595.1. Lineage (NCBI taxonomy): Eukaryota > Metazoa > Arthropoda > Insecta > Lepidoptera > Erebidae > Spilosoma > Spilosoma lubricipeda. The sequence continues at coordinate 5,605,893 of HG992285.1, read as the reverse complement.
GTTAAAAATAAAGAAAGTGTCATCTTCAGACCGTTGTCCACTACTCATCCTAAATGATAATATGTACGGCGAGAATTTGTTGTAACTTTGTCACGATCATGTAAGCGTAGTCTATTTGCGACCGTTTTTAATATCACGCCTCTAGTTAAAACTAAGGATAGCCGATACAATATGTTTTTCTATTCTTTTCAATATGATTGATTCAATACTTCCATTCATGGCAGAATAAATAACTTTTAGTTGACAAAAGAACAAATACTCTTTTTATTCTTTCATCTTTATTCCGTAATACCAACATTTATGAATACGTTACCGTGTGAGTGCCACGCTTATCGTCTAAGAGAGCCACTCCTTCGGCATGAATGGGCTGGCTCGACGGGAGTGATACCACGGCCTCATAGACAACCGGTGTGAAACAGCGCCCGCGGCGTGTTTCACCGAGTGAGTGAGGATACCGGAGGCCCATACCTAACTCTTCCACCCATCCCCCTCCCACTACCCCCAAAGACCGGCAGCGCACTTGTGATGTCTCTGGTGTTGCGGATGTGCATGGACGTCGGTAATCGCTTTGCACCAGGCGATACGTCTGCTCGTTTGCTCCTGTTCCATAAAAAAAAGAATATCCCAAAATATACAGTAGACATCTTTCGTATAGCTGTTGAGCTTTATTCCCAGCTGTCAGTGTGAGTTACTGTGTGAATGTGTAATCAATATAGACACTACATTGGACGGTGTATGTAATTTATTACGGATTCTGAGTTGTGTGTAGATCTATTACCCTGGCTGTCAGCATTGCGGTATATTGTAGATATATCTGTAGTTAATGTGGCTATATATAGTTTTCTTTTGTTTTTTTTTTTAATGTATACTTCTATAGGCGCGTTGAGCACATTTTATTTTGTACTAGCTGAACCCCGCGGTGCTACCCGCGGTTATTGTTGTACCGCGAGTAACGCCGTGGGACAAAGTTAGTCTAAAAAAAGTAGCCTAAGTTACTCCCCGGATCATCAGCTACCTGCCAGTGAAAGTCCCGTCAAAATCCGTCCAGTCGTTCCAGAGATTACCCGGAACAAACAGACAGACAGACAGACAAAAAATTTTTTAACTACATTTTTGGTATGTGTATACATACACATGCATTGATTAAAAAGCGGTTATTTTAATATTACAAACAGACACTCCAATTTTATTTATTTGTATAGATGAACAAAAATCATAGTACTCGTGCCTTCGTCACCATACGATTTACATGAGCTATATATATTTTACTTCTTTTAACGCGCATTTTATTTAAAGAGTGATGAAAATCTATTATTATATTGGGATTATCTAGATCTAAACTAATGCAGAAAATGAATAGACAGAACGATCGTACAATGACAGGAGTTTTATTACGGAACATGGAAGTGTGCATAGATAACAAAAAATATAGATCCACAAAAACACGGTGACCTCTATGACCAACCATAGATATATTTGACATGGAGTCCGCGTTCACATTTCAACAAAGAGCAAAGAGGTTTATTTCAGGTGAGCTTAAACATTACTCGTATAGTGTCACCTGATTATGATACGTATGTTACACAACGTTACGATATATATTTTGTGCTAGCTTAGTGTGAGCAGTTTGTCTTGGTTATTGTTGTAATGGAAACTTCACGAGCCTTTTAAGAAGTTGACATTTAAGTTGTATAGTGTCATAACTTTTGTTCCCTCAAATTTATTAAACCGAGTACGCCGTAATTCAAATCTAATTACTACTTAAAAGGACTTGTTAAGTAGGTTGTATTGTTTAATTATTTTCGGTAAATTAATTTTGATTTACTTTTGTCGCCCATTCTTAAGTTAAGGTAGGTATTATAACTTTATGATAAGTGACGGGGAATTTAGTTTAAAGTTAAATTGTTTCGCAAGTTACTTTTCCGTATTGACTTTTACAACTTATTTATTCTTTATGTGTGATTAAGTATCATCCGCAATTGTATATTTTTACAATTAACTATTCTTCTTCTGTATAAAAAGTGACTTGTCATGCCCTGTGTGCTTTTCAGTTCCGTACTATAAATACCTGATATAAACCTTTGGTTTATAATAGTGATGTGTTTCATCTGAAACTAACTTATCTCACTGTGATATCGTGGAGTGCTTATTCTACTGCTACTTAAGTTTCCTACATGATATACTTTAAATTAAAGTTACCGGTATTTTTTAGGAACATACTTAATAATATCAGAATTTAATCTAAATTTAACTTTGCAGTAAGTCCTTTCAACTTAGAGTACTCCGACTGCAAGTTATGTTTATGTCTCTAATGTTTTTAAAATTATAAATGTCTTTTTTTCTGAGGCGTTTGTACAGTTTTAGCCAAAAATTTTGTATTTTCAACTTTAAATTAAATGTTCGTATGTTAGTGAAGTTGTATTTCGTTTGACAATTGTGTGCGAGTCTTTAATTGTTAATGAGTCACTTTCAGAGAACTATAAAAAAATCTAATTACATTTCAATGACAGCAAGCAGACTTAATAACATTTTAAAATAGTTTCAGTCTTCTACATTTTATAGTGTTGTCAGATAGTATTGTAAGATATATATCATATTTTCCTGTTTTAAATGAAACTTTTATTCTTTTCAGGTAAGTTTTCACAAGTCGTCAGTTGGTGAGTACGACAATTTTGTTTTCATCAAAAGTGTCGATCTACAGCGAGCCCTTAAAAGCACTCCATTATAGGCGCCTATTACTTTAAACGACTACTATTATCAGAATCGATTTCGCGATTTTTATAATTTTTAAAAGACAGTTAACAAATGGTCGCTTCATATTGTGATTTAGGTTAGATTCTTTTTATACAGCTACAGTGCAATTCTAGAGTTAGGCATTTTTAGGTTTTTAGTTGGAGGATTCTCATATAATAGAAATCTGGAAATATAGCGTAGTAACTAAAACAAAGTTTAGGTACACCAATTTTTTTTAAATAAACCTTTATTGATATTTCTTAACGCCAAAATATTTCTCGTTATTTATCATACATGTATATATGTCAAAATAAATTGAAGACGTACCGTTGGAAGGATAGTAATTAATTTCTAATATGGCGTGTCCATGAAATCATAGGCGAACTATTCATAGTTCACACTTTAAAATTGAGAAAAACGTCAGAATGTCGTATTCATACGACATTCTGACGTTTTTCTCAATTTACGCAAGGACCTAAATTAACCTAATAATTTGTAATATTAAATTAACAAATGTACTAAAAAAATATTTGTACATTATATATACATAAGGTACATTTGGTAATTTTAAACTGTTTCGCTTTCTAATGGCCTATACGACAAAGCCTATTAGATTTTTGCTTTTTTAATTATTATGTAGTTGTTGTCTATGGAAAATCCTGTTGTACCTGTTTAACGTAATTGTTTTACTTTTAGTATCAAAAATATTTTTAAAAGCTTAAGAAATAAATTTACCTTGTTGGGCCCGAAATGCCTGTACTGTTTTAATTCGGTATGCATAATCTATACTAAATTTGCATTAATTTAAACGATAATGCTTTCACCCAGATAATTACAAATTATTATTTATGATGTCATAACGGAGAAGATTAGCTTGTTCCAGGAAATGGCATAAATTCTTCCGCTTAACTCTTTAAAGCACCGTTAATGTATTAAGTCTAAATTAATTTCAAATTCAATTCTGTTATTATGTTTCGGCTCTTGTAATTCTAATTGCTTGTTACTGAATATTATGTTTACGCCTTCGGAATTGTTAAAGGAAGTACCTCAGTAGTCGCTAAATTAGCTACTAGTTAACGTTTTTATACTGTGTGGGTGGTGCACTGATAGCGTATGCGATATGCGACTGCTGTGTTTGAGCTCTCAGGTATAATATGTATGTATTTAAAAAACATTAGCATTCTCTCAGTAAGTCTAGCTTTTATAGAACAAGCTCTACTTAGTTTGTGGCTAGATGGCGGTGTATGCCATATGTGCGAAATATTTATTTATTTTATTTTTTACTCTTACATTTTGGCAGCTTAACTTTACGACCACCAAGTACTTTTATTATATTTCTTTTCAAGACTTAGACTTTAAAAAATAGTAATTGTAACTTTGTATCACACATCTCCACAAAACCCCCTGACTAGGCAAAGCCTGTACCGTGGTAACCAGACGGCCCATGAACATAATTATTTATTTTGTTATTCATAATTATGACCATACTAAGTTACTGACTCTCATGTTGAAAGAAACTCACAGTTGGAGGTGTCTTCGTGTTGCTCACTGTCAATACCGGTTACCGTCTACGGATTGCCATACGTTACGTATATGTCGAAGAGTCATTTTGAATACAGTTTATTAAACTAAAGTAGAATTATTTGTTTTCAAAATTTTCGATTATTATCATAAAATCCGAGTTCATTGTCTACTGTTGCATAGTGTATCCTTCTATTAACCGTTTACCGGTTAAAAAATCAGAAACGTTTACAAGCGTATTAATTTGATATACGATACGAGTATTCTCGTAACTATAAATTATTACACGTGCTTTACATTTTTGATATATATTATGTACATAGGTAAATGATTTATCTGAATTACGAAAAATGACTACACGAAGAGTCCACAGTTAACACAGTCGACCGGCTCGCGGTATTAGCAATTCAGTTTCAACAAACATACGAGCTTCTATTCAGGCCTCCGAACACGACTAGTACAGAAATATATCGATATTGCATGTACCGAAGCGTCCTACCGAAATGAGCCTTTTGTTTTACGGTGTATTGTTTCCGTAGTTCTCTCTCTCTCTCTCTCTCTCCATGCTTTATTGTTCTTTCAAGGCGATGGCTTTCTTGTGTGTTTTAATTTATTATAATGAATGTTCTTGTATTATGCTTTAGGATCCTTTGTGACTCATAGATATATATTAGAATATTAATTATTTATATAACTTGAAAGTAAATCTATAAAATAAATATGTTTTTAAAAAATGGTATCTAATGTCGTACATTGACGTCATTAATTGCAGATCTACATCTTTTTCTTACATATCTATTGGTACAATTGGTTGTCTCCGTCTCTCTAAATTTAATAAAATATCCTTACTTAATGATAACGCCTTTGTATTTTAGAAGAAAATAGTTTAGGAGGATTCAAAAGATAGAATCCAAAATCTAATAGCTCTCCGTTTTAGTAAATCTTCCTGAAACTTCGTTATTTAGTAATCAAGGTTTAAAGTAGTTTCTAAACTATTTAAATTGTCCATATTATATGAACGAGCTAACACATCATAGGGTGTGAATAATCTCGAACTGATGATAAAAATACAATGGAATCTGATTAAAGCTAGGCTTATTGCAGATAAAAAAAATGAACAAGCACGTTAAAACTACATGTTTTTGTCAATATGCATTTTTATTTGTATTTAAATGACGGTTACTAAAAGGAAAGGAAATCATTACATATTTAACGGACTGACAAACTTTTGATACTAAAATCATGTCTTCGGTTCCATACACAGTGACGTTAAGCCTACATGCGTCCTATATTTGGAAGTAGGTACTATTAAATACATGAAACACTCTCGTTTATGTACATACAAGCGTAGTCCTGAAACACATTTGGTCTTAAATATCATTCAATATTTAGTGTAGCAGGCTCTTGCGTTATTGTATCTGATGGCAGTGCCTTGCGGATTTTTTTGTGGTTGTTTTGTAAAGAAATAACTGTTTTCTAAACTTAACTTATACCTTTAAATATCAATATTTACAGGATTAAGACGTATCGGTAACAACCAATTTGAATATTAAGAGTATAATTAAAAAATATTTGATAATTATACTCCTGATTTTGTTATTATTAATGACTATTACATAAAAATTAATGATAAGAAAATTAGATTCAGAAACTCGATCAAATGAGTGGGATCAAATTAGCAGAGTAGAATGTAGGTATGTATACGTCAACCATCTGTCTGTCTGAAGCAGTGTGATACTATGCTGATTAACATTAAAACAGTTTTTCTGTCTTAATACCCTCAAAATGGCCGTCTCTGCATGTCTCTCAAAAACAAAAAATAGAAAGCGTTGAAACCGATCGAACGACGGCCCGTAAATGTCGACCAGTTCCGCTGTTCGCTGTTCTGCACCTATACAAATACCCGATAAAGAAAATGAAGAAGTTGTCGTTAAAATCAAATTTATAAAGTCATTATAAAACATTTACGATATGTAGTAAAAGTCTAAATAGATAAAACAAAAAGTATTCTGAGCTGTCCTGAGGGTATCGGAGGGTTTAGCTTTGGGTATTAACAGGACCCGTCAGGTTTCTTTTGGCGATCAAAGGGACGGAAGACATCGTTATTCGATCAACAGATTAATGAAAACGATTTGTTGGGGTGCCCTTGCATATTTGTTTCCTTCGGTTGTCTGCTCAATCTTAATATTATAGAGGTTTCAATCTCTGATATGTATTCTATGAGATTTTGTTGCTGTTTCAGTGTTGTTATAACCTTTACTTTACAAACCCGCTGTAAAATAGTTACAGTCCAGTAGTTTATTGGAAAATTTTGTTGCTTCCATACAGCATCATATATAATGATAATAAAAAGGTAATGTCGACTCCGCTCAGTTCGATTTATTTCATCTGTAGATGATTTCTTGCAGTTTTTCGAAGACTATATTAGTGTTATGAATGACCAACTAATCGATTAATGTACTCTTCTAATTTGACTATGCCAAAGCGGCATAGACAAACTTACCATACCAACTTGTCTTGCCATATTGATATTAAATAGTATGCGTGCCAATAGGTTTTCTTTCGAAATTAATATTTACATGTTATAGGATGTATCACTCATATTAACGGCACTGACATTCTGGCATAAAAGTATAAAGTTTATTTCAAAAGGTTTCCAGTATCCCCTTAGGCTCTTTCATTAAAAAATACTTGTAATACTTTGTAAATTTACTGTACTTAGTGCTTTCATCTCGTCCTGTCCTTTTCACTCTTCAGTAATGAGTGAAGTAGTTGCATGGTAATGTTCGCCTTTTGAACGCTTGCTTTCCTTGCCTGTAAAATATAGGTCGCAACCGCGGTTAGTTTACTTCACAAACTCATTTGTGTTTCCATTATATTATACAATGTACTTTGACATATAGATTTGAATTTATGTTTAATTTCGTCTCGGGTCATAACGTGTCAGTGGCTTCAATGATTATACCATTTCCCGGGAAAATCTATTAAGAGGTTGTCGCTAGTTTATAGATTTAGTAAATCCAAGTAGATTGTGTCATAGATATTATATATAGGGCCGTCCCTGTTTTCATTGTTACCGGTTCTTTGATGAGCTAAGAACTACTTGTTTGTGAATATCGTTTGTTTTACATTATCATGATAAACTTAGTATAACACACCAAAATAATAATATTTATAAAACATTAAAAATGCGCAGGTATTGTACCACCTGTCGTATGCCCTTCCCGTTTTAATTCATTTTTCAAGTGACACCATTTGTTTCAGCTTCAATATTTCCAATACTTTGTTACAGAGAAAGAAATTAAATATGTTTTAAGTAAGAAATATGTTTAAAGTTAGCTTAGAGATATCTTTGATTTATCTGAGCAGATTTAAATTCAGGTGTAGCAGAATACCGAGCGAGGTTTATCCCTGGTATTTTCGTTGAGTTAGTATCCCGCCAGCTCTGACCAGGATTAGGTGAATACAAACGGAAACCGGAGACACTATTTCATTTTAAATTATCTATCTGCCTACCTACCTTTTCCACTAGTACAGTAGTCATTCATCTCTATAAAGAATTAATGTGGTTCTTGAAACAATCTATTTTTTGCTAATAGATTGATAGACTGGAATATAATAAATGTATTTAATCAAGAAGGAAAAAATACTGTTTTTATTTATAAAGATCTTAAAAGCTTCATTATATTATTAACTTTGTAAACATATCTTGGAAAACAATGGATACGGAATCTTTGTAAACAAACCAAATGCCATCATGCTTTTGGGGCTGTCCCCGATACAATGCTGAAATAGACATAACTTTATTTTTAAGATAAACCTAATACACTGCTGGAGAGAATTTTCGTTGGTAACTCACATGTAAGTTTGCTGCACTGGAATGATAATTAATTTAAATATACAGACTCATTGTTTATTAGTAGTAATATTCCGTACCTTCCGAACTAGTATATACCGAGAAGGCAACTGTTCATTGGTGTTAGTAATATTCATAATAACAAATACGTGGAGATAGTACATTCATATCATAATCATGACAATAGTGATAATGTAAATGTTCTTTGCATCTAAAATTGCTTTTGCTCTATCCACGCTTTTTTTGCTACAATGTCATCGTCGATCGCTAGTCGCATTCTATCTATTTAAAGAGAATACACTCAAGCCGCCATTTGCCACTCCACAATTTCGCAAAAGGAACGGTGAAAATGACATTATGGGTCATAAAAAGTTATTTATCGTAAACAATATTTTCCAAGTAACAATAGGTTAAGTCTTGATCTGACTTATTACAACTGTAAGAACTAGTGTTTGCCGAGTAGTAGCTTTACTAGCGTCAAATAGATTTTTCCTGTCAGACTTTAATATATTTCTGTGCTAAATTTCATTATAGATCTATGCAGCCATCCGTGGTTGAGTATGAGTAGCAAACGTTTTTAATGTTATTCCTCGATTAATGACCTTATGATAATGATTTGATTTAAAAACTTAAAAATCACAATTGAATATAATATTATGTTATAACATAATGTAAATTTGTGATTATGAGTCGGGCCATTACGAACGTGCAAACATCAGAATTCTAGCTCACACTCCTAGAGTTGTGTGTAATATGCTTCTAAAACATTGAATATAAATAAGAAATTCATTTATATTGTACCACTTTTCACTTGGACTCGGATATTTCGTTTGTTAAAGATCAATAAGATAAAAAGTTCGTTCGTTAAAGATAAAAAGATCAATAGACATGTGAAATAAAGTTTAATATTTTGACGATTTCGGAACAAAAGAACAATTTCTTACCTCAGCGTCAGGTCAGCTAAAATGTAGTTTTTGCGGAGGTCTGCCATCGGTACGATTAAGCCGACCACTTTAAATCCTACCATAGGTATTTCATCACATCAGACAATAAAATACTAAATTAAATAACAAGGAATTATTGAATTTCTTTATTAGAATTATGAAGGATATAGGAACAATTAGTTTTTAACGATACTCTATTTATCTGCATAATAAACTAGATGCCCCGCCGAACTTCGGACCGTCATATTTACATATCTGTCTCAGTTTCCCATAGACAGTACAGTCGCGGACAGAAAAAACTGACCTTTCCCGTTATCTTTTAATTTTTCTAGTACACAAACCTTGTCCTAACAATAATGTATACAAAAAAAGAGTTATTTAATTTGGTGCACCCGATTGGAAGTTATGGCATACATTTCGGCGATTCATTTTTGTATCATGATAAATAAAGTATCCTTGAATTAACCATGAAGTAACTGTAGTACTTATTTTTTATCACACATACCTAAAATTAAACATTACTATAATACTAATACGACACTAAGAAAAGATCAGTATTCATATCTTCCTGTCAATTGAGACAGCTGATGCAAATATCTGGATTGTAAGTGCATGTCTCATGCAGCCACTTATGGCAACGAACACATTGAATCTATTCCACCTTTGGGCGATTTTTGTCATAGCGCAGAGCTGAGGTTGGAAGCTCTCCCTCATCCGCCATACTCACCCGACCTTGCACCTTCCGACTATTACTTTGTCCAAAATTTTAGACAACTTTTTAGTGGATAAAAAATTCAATTCCCAAGAGGCAGTACAAAATGACTTTGAAGAGTTTGTTGCCTCCCGTCCAGCTCATTTTTACAAGAAGGGCATCAATAAACTGCCAATGCGTTGGCAAAGATGCGTCGATTGCATGGGTGATTACTTCGAATAACAGAAATAAAAAAGTTTAAATAAATAAGTACTTTCACTTATTGCATACAAAACGGCAATTTCATAGGTAAAGACCTAATATTTATTTAGATTTATATATATGTGTCATATATAATTTAATAACACTAATAAATAAATATTTAACATTTAGACTTGTTTTTACATATCATTAAATCGATTGAAAGTTCTTCATAACGAACGAATGGACAGAGTATAACACAATTTTTACAAACACTATTTACTATTAATTTATCTACATTATTCATCAACGAGCGCGTAGTGCAAGCTACCTGCGTCCGAGCGTCATACCTTTATCGATAACGAGTGGCACGGCATTGTCACATTCCTATGAAGTAACTCAGTACGTACGTTTGTAATGGCCCGACTATAGTGTCATCATTCCTATTTCACAAATTTATATTATTATGTTTGAAATAGGGATGTTAACTGTCTATAACATGATAGACAGTTGAATAAAGCGCAGTGCAGTATATTAATTTTGAACATTTAATTACTGTCTTTGAAGTTGGTTGCGCTTCTTGGAATAATTGATTAACCAATGTATTATGTATGCATCACCGGTGCCACCTATTAGTTTAGGGTTAGATTATCCAAAGCCGAAGTGGAGGCTTGAATAAATTACTCCTAAGTTTGTTGTTTTCGGTCAGAATTGTATTAGTGCTCTGGATTCGCACTGTATCACTTAATTCAATTAATTTGCTTTGTTACCTGCATATATTGACCTTGTTCGTTTCAACTTGAGAGCAAAATTTTTACTAAACAGTCTATAGTTATCAATAAACTGCTCTCTTCAGAATAACTAACAGTGTCTAAACCAAGGATGTTGTAGTATTTAAAGGTAATTATGTATATAGGAGAGTAACTCAAAATAGTATGTAAAAGTAAGAATCATCTGAAAATGAAACCTATCCTACCTATCTTTTGTAGGCAACTGACGATAAATCGACAACTTCGGTAGAACAAGCTATACCCTAGAGAGAACCCATAGAATATTATATTAAAACAGAAACACGTATCACTCTTCCCTGAATGAATAAATGATAACAATCCATTTATTTATCCCAAATACAGATTTTTACAACAGAGAAAGTGTGAAACATAAATATAATAGTCTCCTCTGAGTTCTGACTATAGTTATTAAATAGTTGTGAAATTAGTTTTAGAATTGTTTCTAGATGCCAATGTCTTTATTGCATTATGTATTCCACAGCTTTTGAATTCGTTTCTTGGGTATATCAGTCCAGTGATAGAATGGATCACATTAGTCTAAACTAAAGTGATCCGTTCCACCACTGGACTGATATATTGGACTGCTTGTGACTGGAATAATGTCTACCGGGTATAATCCAAGTTAAAAGGCAGTCGTCATATTTAAAATAAATAAATAAATATTTCGGACATCTAACACACAACGCCATCTAGTCCGAAACTAAGCAGAGCTTGTATTATGGGTTCTAGACAACTGATACGAATACTTATATACTTTTTTTTTGTAAATACATTTATACATAGAAAACACCTAAACTCCGGAACAAATATTTGCAGATCATACAAACATTTGTTCCGACCCGGGAATCGAACCCGAGACCTCAAGAACAGCAGTCGCGTACGCTACCACTGCGCCACCGAGACAGTCTAATAACGTTATAAGCGTCAAAATCAACCACTTTCAAAACGCTAGCGAAACACGTACACATATTTGTTTCATATTTCAAACAGATTTTTATGTGGTGTATGGTATTGTTATCGTAAATAATTCGCCATTGCTATTCACTTACATATACCAAGTGTGAAGACATACGGTGACACCTCCCTCTAAAACTGATGAGGGTTGCGAGCCGGAGACAGGCCACGAGGCCATAAAAGCACAGTGTGAAATGTATACGAATAGGGAAAGACTTCTTAGACGTCTCTACGAGTGTTTTATATAGGGGACTTTCTAAATGTATGTAGGTTAAACTTATACGTAGTTCTAACCTTAATTCTATTTACACTACGCTCCGTATACTTTATTTTTATTTGAAATCTTTCTACTTCGCAGCGTTTTTCTCAAGCGAAACGCGTTTTACGGGTTTTCTCAACTTCCTTTTATTTTACAATACACATTTTTAAGAACAACTACAGAATGCCTCTATATATGACGAATATCTAATTTTCAGTTACAAAGACGTATTTTGACGACTCAGTACCATGTGAATTGTTCCCAGGTTCAGATCTAATTCGAACTGGTTTGCCTAGTTAGATATGAACTATCGTGGGAGAGCCATGCTTCGGCATGAATGGGCCGGCTCGACCGGAATGATACTACGGCCTCACAGAAAACTGGTGTGAAATAGAGCTTGCGCTGTGTTTCACCGCGGGAGTAAGGATACCGGAGACCTATACCCCAGTTCCTCCCCACATCCCTCTCCCCATCCCCCAAAGGCTGGCAAAGCACTTATGACGCCTCTGGTGTTCCATGGGCGGTGGTAATCGCTTATCATCAGGTGATACGTCTGCTCGTTTACCCCCTGTTCCATAATAAAAAAAAACGCATATGGTACCGTGGGCTAATGTTATCAAATTAGGTATTTAAAACTGCATATGGGTAGGTATACTTTTGTGGTTCTGTTAAAACTGATGTATCTTAATATATACAGTTTATGTAAACACATTTTAAATTTACTTTTATAAAGTGCCCCTTCTAATTGATTGATTGCGACCTCAGCTGAGTTAATAAACATTATCTTTTCCATGGCAGCACTGAATTTTTTAATTTTATTGGAGTTTATTATATGTAAACTCAATTTATAAACTTAGATCATCTAATGTCAGAATTCTAAATATCAGGTTTTTTTAAGTTTTGAGCAAAGAGTAATGAAAAGTTATAGAACTTAATTATTAGTCGGGTATAGTGATATCAAAAATGTTGTAAATTGTAGTGACGTTGGAATTGACCCCAGTAAGGGAGCGTTTTCACTATGTCGTAACTATTAATTTATCATCTAGCTGTTCCCATTATAACGATTGTATGTCGTCAAATTTTTTTATCGGGTAGCGACTATCATATCTAGCTGTTGCCATTGGATCGCGACGACAGGCTACGATTTACGATTTAGTCGTAACCATTTTTTATCGACTTACTACTGTTGTGCTAGCCGTTCCTACTGTTATGACAATCTGTCGTCACTGCAAAAAATGTCGTAGACGACAGTAAATCGCGTCGTTCTATATGTGCATACCTCCATTTAAACATATAAGCCACGACAGTTAACTACACGATTATTGGTTGTCACGACATAGTGGGAACGCGCCCTAAAGCGGGCAAACGGCTAGAAATTTTCATATGATATTCAATTTTTATGGAGTAACTTGGGAGTCGTAAGGCTAATATCGTTTGTGAAACCCGAGGTACGTCTACCAGCGAAGATTCTGAAGCGAAATATTAAAGGTTGTTAAAACAAAAACGAAAAAGAACATTAAATGTCAGCTTTTTCTATGATGTTCTAGATAGATAGATAGATAGATAGAAAACTCTTTATTTGTACACCGTATTACAGTTTTACAAGAAATTACAGAAAATAACAAATATATAATGTACAAAGGGCGGCCTTATTGCCGAAAGCAATCTCTTCCAGGCAACCTTAGGATGGATCAGGATGTATCGGAGATAGTAGCAGTTGACGGTGCAATGAGTTTTGATGAGTTATAATTTTCCAATGGTTCTAGTCTAGTATTTAAAGGTTAAGCGTTAAATTCAAGCAAACTATAATATTTATTTGTTAATGGCGTGCGCTTTAGATAGTCATAATGATTCTTGTAATAGTTTTTTTAAGAATAGGTAATAATAAAAAATAAAAGTAGTAAAACAATTACATTGGTATCGTCAGTACAGATAAAACAGTCAAAATGAAATTCGATTACGATTCGTCGGGAAAGCAAAACATTGCTCCGTAAACAAATGTAGTTTATTAATTCTACTGAGCGAAAAATGTGTAGGAAATCCTAAATTAGTAAAACTGCCCCTGCGGTTACAAGGTGCCAAAGGGCACTCTACGAACGATGGGGACGGAAGATTTGTTATGAGTGGATAAAAGAGGGTCGTGAGATATCCTTTTACTCGTAAATGGGTGCTTTCTACCCAGTAAACTACCGATTGAATTGTAGTGCAGGTTTGACAATTTAAACCTGCATTTGCTACATTACTAGTAAAGATACATTAGAGCTGGGTATTTTTACTTCCCACCATTTAAATAAACAGTGAAAAAATGATTACCTTTAGTAGAAGAGACAGAGTCACTTTGTCAGACTCAAAAATTCAATAATTTTGGGTGTACCTACACACCCAAAATTATTGAATTTATGAGTCTGACAAAGTGACTCTGTCTGATAGAAAGCATGAGTAGAATCCAAGAGAAGTGGTCACCATACTCATTGTGAATGCAGACAATGTAGCGTGGTGACCCGCACTATGGCAGCTTATTGAGATACTTCTACATCATTAGGCCTCGCCTTGCACTCACCAACGAAACACGATCGCACGAATGCTGGCATTTTAGGTTGGGCGTCTGTCAGGCCGGGGCCATAGGTACTAACTACCTGTATCGCCCCGGTCGAACCGGCCTGTTCGTGCTGAAATCAGCGTGGCTGAAAGATAGCAGTCAAAAGTTGATTGTAAATGGTCTTATTACTTACTTTCATGAAGACATTGCTCTTTTTACGCGTTACAGAGTAATGTACTAGAACTTAATTGATTTATTAATATTTTATAGAGATTAGGTATTACTACAAACATGCTGAAAACATTGTTCATTATTTGCTCTTTAAATTCTATTCAAAACGTTAACTATATTTTTTAAACTTAGCCCAGAAAGACATATGATGATAATACGGATAATATACAAACAGCAATTACGACTGACTCTGCTATCGTTTCGACCCAAGTCCTCTAGGTCGACATCGATGACACATCAGAAATTGCATGAGTAAACACACTCTCTACAATTTACTTTTAAGTGATCATGTTAAATTATTGATATTATTTATATGCCATAAAGCTTGAAAGTTTAAAAGTATAATAATGATGTTATATATCTACAATTAAATTGTATTTACAGTAGCAAAAGTGTTCTGGAGTACTAAAGTAAATCGTCAGATAAATAAACAATTATTATTTTTTAAACATGACTTTAGTAATTAGATAATGTTTCAAGATTTATTAGCACTTAAAGTTTCACTAAGAAGTGATGCACCTACCGAATTATCTGTATTTATACGAAGTTACTTTGGTAGGTATCAAGTTAATAATTACAATTACATAAAAAGCTAAACAATTTTTTTCACACTCGTGTTGAAAAATGTGCGAGTTGGCATTTAAATGCGAACTTTCGGGCTGTTAGCTCAAAGATTTTGAACACGACACACAGGAAGGCTCCAAGGGCACCATGAATATTAATATGACATTTTCCACCGCGCAGAGTATTTTGCATTAAAATAAATGCCCCTTTTCCTTTAGTATACGGCCTTATATTTCTTTCTCAGCTCATCAGCCTGTATGTTTTAACCTAAATGGAATATTATTTTTTGTATACTTCGTGACAGTGAAGCGGCGAAACGCCTTACGACGTTCCGTACATTGGGTACTTTATTGCTTGGAGGAACCAACTAAATTAGTCTCATCATGCAAGCGACAGGAACCCGCCTGTGTACTTATATAATGAAATACTGATGGACGTAAGTCAGTATATAGGACATCGTATCTTAGTATATTGTAGTTCTTACACTGTATTCATTGATATATTCCGGTAAAGTACTACTAACTTTCGTGTACTGTGACTTAAAAAACTTTTTGGTTGCCACAAAAGAAAATTTTAAATAATGGGCATTTATAGCTATGTAAAAACTACATATAGTCGTCTTTCAAATTCAGACCTCGCTCGTAAAAACAAGAGTTCAGTTCAGTAACGCGTTCTTCCATCATATCTGGGTCAAGGTAACCTTGCCCCTTTTAATCCCATTCAGCGTTTGTGGTTTTGGAATCAAACAAAAGGTTTTGTTATGTGATTGAGGTACTTGATATATTTTAGATATGCATATTTGTATGACGTCGTTATTGGGTTTAAAAATCAGATACAAATACGTCAAATAACATCACAGAGTATTTAATTATATTTTAGCCGACCATTAGTAGCATCTGGAATAAAGTTGCTTCCAAAATAAAATACAACTTTGTGACTGTGACTGACTAAAATGTGATGTGTATTAATGTCACACATGGTAATTAAATATTACTGATAAACTAAATACTCGTTGTATTTAGTTTTACCAATCTCTTTTTAATCAGTTTTGTGATTAATTTGTAAAGTTACATTGTTAAATACATGTAATTAAAAGAAAAATAAGTAACCTACTTTGGCTTACATCAGTTTCATCACCTATTTATCGTTAATGTTGATCTTCAAAGTTGATTGTCAAAGACTTGGGCTTACACACAAAACGTTTTCTTTAACATAGGACAAACACAACTACATAAGTAGCTAATGCCAGTCATAAGGTTCTTCCAGTTCAGACAAAGACAAAAATGTAGGTCCACCCTAGAAACTTTATTCCTTTTTGGACAATTCAATTCGAAATGTTGACTACATTATATTTGTAAGTACCATCTCGTTTTAGTATATTCATATGTTTCTGCATAATAAAATAGCCTACCAATTACCCGCCTCATAATTTGTGTGACAATAAACTAGTAGCTGACTGAGTTAGATAGTATTCTCGCATTGAAAAGTTGAAAGAAGACTTGAAGTCTTGTTATTTTCACAAATGAAGACATCTCATGCCTGAATCAGTTTGCCTAAATATCATTGTTGAACGGTTTAACTTTACATAACCACCTGTGAACCTTTTTCGATGCTTTCTCCTATGTTCAAGTTGTCTAGAACTAATCATCATTAATAGCCTTAAATAGTTCACTGCTGGACATTGGCCTTTACTTAGAAAAGAGGTTCTGACCAAAACTAATATAAAAAAAGCAAATTAGGAATTCTGAATGTCCTTCGCCTTTTCTCAAGACAAGATCTTCAGTGGAATATTCTCTACATATAAACATTAATGTTCTGCAAATGGTATGCTCTTCAAATTCTTTTAAAAATAAATAAAACTGAATGCTTTATAGACTAAAGAAAATTAGATGTCAATTAATAATATGAATTTACTCATACGCGAAAACATTTTTTTTCTACATGAGTAAGTTGATTGAAGGGAAGGGTTTCAGTAGAATAGACAAATCTTGGTATTATTTGTTGTTAATTTATCTTAGTGAAATAACATATTCTAATACATTCAAGCTAGTAAAAACATCTCTCGTTGCTTAGGATTGAGCATCTCAACGGGTCTCACTAGTACCCCCATTTTAGTCATAATAACGTTGTGTATGGCATCGTGACTTTGTTGTATTATTAATGGGTAAATCGGGATGTGGGTTCAAATGCCAGTCCGCATGATGGTACCTACAATTGAATTATTCCCATCTCGACACTCTTTCCTCGATCCCCGAACGTCGATTCAAAGTTAAAGGATATATTGGGTAAAGTATTTTTATTTAAAAAAAACCTGAAAGATACAATTCAACTTCTGAAAGAATGTAACTATGGTAAGCTATTGCAACTGAATGTCAAAATATTTCATATAAACTCAGTTCCATTTTGGATTTTTAAGAATAGTTTAAAATTTATAAATAAAACGGAGTATGTTTTAGTTTATGGTTTTAGTAAATATTAGGCTTTGGCTTGATTTTGACCTATTATTTCATTTTGTATTCTTTGACAGTTATCTGCTAAGTATTTGCTTAAAATTCCTTTTAATTATTAATGATGTGGCACCCCGTCATAGTGAGATGACAGTTTGAATAAGTTCTAAATTAAATTCAATTGTATAGAAAAAGAAATCACTAGCGCATGAACTGCTGGATTGACTTGAATTGAGAAAAATGACTGTTTTATTATTCGCTGATCATTCGCATCGCCGCAATTTATTGTTCGAGCGGATTTGGACGCAATGTCGTCAAGTTCCAGCGAAATCATATATTTTTGCTGCTGATCTTGAATCCCTAATGCTGACACGAATTAGACCCCTGTTTTGTGTGAAAAGAGCACATGCCGCATTAAAAGTCCGGCTGTTTTGAGCTGGGCCTCGACAGTGGTGTGTGAGTGAATGAAGGCGGGGGGTGGTTGGTTCGCGCAGCCTCCGAACAGCCCAGCCTGCCAGTCGACGACGCGCAAAGCGGGCACCACTACGCGCTTCCCGCTTTGATTACGCTCAACAACTAACCAAAGAGTGGTATTTATAAGTGTTAAACCTGACTATTGTAAGTAAGATGATACATTTAACATGCGTACAACTTAATATTTAAACTTAACCGTGTACACAGCATCGGCTCGACCTTTCCAAAAACACCATCAATTCAAACGTTAACGCTACCGGCGATAGCTTCTTGTAGCTTTTTGTGCCGTTAAATGGCAATTACAGGCGTTTTCGAGGCGTAATATGATGAATTTTCCATCTACAATAAGGCTCTAGTCACCTGAGATGTCTAGAGGTCGTTGCGTAGACTATTTTAGTGAGATACATTTGTGTGCGCGCCAATCACGTGTATTGTGCACACTATCTTGATATTTTTGCTAACGGCTCATAGCAATCATTACATTTTTAGTTTGCTGTAGGCTAATTAATAGTTAATGTACTGTTGAAATTATCAGATTTTCTTTTGACAAGGTGAGCTTATCATTTGAAAGGTTTTATTTTATTAACAACTTTATTATTAAATCTTTTGTTCTACGTCTCAATTATGCAGAAAGTTCAATACGAAAATTGTAAACCCTATATGTATAGTCAATATATTTCAGTTGGCAAGCCACTGACATTTCGTACTCTCTTTGTAGATCTTCCACGTATCGGGCGGAATCGCCCGTAAGCCCCTGTTAACTGCCGTAATCCTGTAGTGTGGCTCGTTTCTAGTTTATATAGCCTTTTGGGGCTTAAAGAGGTAATTTATTATGTATCATACAAATATTTCGTATGGATTAGAATGTATTTCAATACCTGTAAAGATTAAGCAAATGTAATAACATTACTAACACCCACTGTGTTTAATAGCTATTTATCCATAGGAGTTTTTGTGGCCAAAATGAAATACATGTATCTTTATCTTTATAGTTATCCAATATCACAATGACAATACAATTTCGCTTTAGTTTGATTAGTATTACCATCTCAAAAATTCAAATTTTCCAACGAATTTAATTAAGTTCTCAAATGTATAACCTTATTACGTTACCCTCTGCATGAAAGCTTTCGTTGATAAGTTTGGGAGGTACAATCTAATGCTGACCCATCTAAGTCCTTTCATTTTCTAAATTTCGGAGCTAAATGTTGTATTTGTGCTTTACGTTTGTCAGATTTTTATCTTATTTTTTTGCCAACATATACAATTTCAAGACGCTGATAATTGCAGACTACTAGACTAAAAAACTTATTTTATACATAATGAGTTGTTTTTTTTTTATTTATTTATTCGACATAAATTATTTTGAAAACATTTTAACCGTACTAAATTTCTAAGATATTATTTTCATAAATAAATACAACCCCAAAATGATAAGCGTTAGAGAAATTTAAAAGGATTTAGCTAGCGCGAGTGAACTCCCTTGTTGGATTAAACTGATTTAGTTTGGAGCCCAAGGATTGCCAGATAGGTACAATCAAAGAAATAAATCATTTTGCTTTTTGAAAGTAATTCATAAATTTAAATCCCAAAAGCCTAATTAATCTGTATTCCTAATCTATAGTTTGAAATCGGTCTCTGATTTCGTTCTTCAGATTTTTATTTTCTTTTCACTTGAAGTAATTTTAACTTAATAGGCTTTGTATATATTACTTCTGTAACAGGAAAAATCAAGTATTAATTTCGATTATATTTCATAAAATAATGTATGTTACATTCGGAGAGAACGAGTTTGATACTGCACAGAATGTGTAATCCACAATATTCTTTGTAATTTCATATTCTCAAAAAGGCAATTCAAAGTTATATTTAATTATATTGCTCTCAATCCTAATTCATTTTCAGGTCTTGAATAGACTAGAATAGAAACCAAGAGATAAGCAAATTGCCCTATCAAACGGGCACACGGCAATTTGAACCCATTCAAGTGGTCTTGTACAAATGTTGAAAAAAAAAAACCTATGAAATAAAAAATAATAGTCTCTATGATTATATAGCATATCCTCTTAGAAGACTTTATACATTTCAATTTTATAAGTAATTTCCCACATTTTGTTGTATGTTGTATAAGAGTAATTTTTGTTTTTTTTTAATTTTTTTAATTTTTAAATACTTATCTTAACTGTTATTCCGGTGTTCGGGGTGGAGACAATCGTTCTTAAGTTATGAATGGTGTAACTGACTTGTATTTGTTTCATATATTAAAATTTCCAAACCATTTATCTATTCACGATGACATAGAACTTATATTGATTTTTTAACTGTACTTTAAATTATGTTTTTGAAAATATTTTCACAAACTGTTTGCAAAAATAAAGTGAAGCATAAAATACTTTCATATATTTGTTAACTTACGTTAAATTTGAATTTTTAAAAAGGTTTTTAAATTAAAATAACGTTCAACATGAATCGTATTTCACTGGATTGATTCTTTAGAATTCATACCTACTCTGTACTTACTAGAGTTTTCTAATTAACTTTATTAAGAACGTATTTAAACATTGTTTGCTTTGTATGCAAGGCAGATCTCGAGGTACTTTTCGCAGACCCATGTTGGGTCCTGTAGTAACATATTGTAGATCTTACAAGGATAATCTTCTGTATCGCGCAGATTTTTAGAAATTCCACCAGAAATCTACTACCCTGTTTCTTGTATCATTGTTATATATATATATTTTGTTTTCATGGCCATGTGGTGGTCATTGTTTCACCTTCAAAAATGAATGGACTAGAAATCCATACTGTTTTAATTTTTCTAAAATATTCACAAAGGTTTGAAATTACTCTATACCAGAAATTTGTTTGCTAAAAATGATTTCGTTCCAGCATAATCGTCGTATTTAACAGAAAGCTTGTAGATTGAACTCAGTTTAAAAGGGCTTAAAAAAATTCAAACATATTTTTTGATCTAACCGAACCCAAATATACATGTAAAATTTGTGTTACGTGTAGGTACTTCAGATTGTACAAGGGCACTGCTTTATGTTGTTCCCATAAAGTCTCAGAAATCACACGCCACACGAACCTTGGTATTTCGGTTAGACCGAATGTCCTGAGGCCGTTATGTTTCTAAACTTTGGCTATTAACGTTCCTTATTTTCCCAGCTGATGGTTCGTTTGTCAGACTGTTCTATGGACCGTGACCTATTTTCTTAACCGCTTAAGGTGACACTCGGTTTCAACACAGGACAGACATAAAGTGACTTTATGTTTGCTGTAAAAATAAGTTTCACCACTTCTTGTCCGTAGGCTCGTTATTTTTATACCTTGTATTTGATCTCAGTATTTTAGTTTAAGTATCTGCCCTAATTGTTGTGTTTAAATTAACATCCTAGATATCTTTGCGATGTAATTAATTTACATGTTCTCTGAGTTTGAACTGAAGCTTTTACTTCGCGTTGGATTTCTAATTACCAAGTCCTTATTAACGTGAGACGTTATCAACCTGCTAACTTGAAAATGAAGAACCAAATTACACACGAGTTAATTTCATTTTGTGATGAACTTCCTAATAGTGAGTTAAATATAGTTAACATGCTATTCAGACATTAGTTATCAATACCATTAGTTTTTTTATAGGTAGTTGTTGTATGTATTGTCAGAGATTATCTGAAACGTTTGGTTTGCATTTTAATGTTAAACCAAATATATCAATAATTCTTTCATATTCGTCTATTTTCCGTGATCCAGAAAGAAGAACCTGCCACTTAAAGGCGCATTACGTTTCCATTTAATTGTGTGTGTTTATATTCTTACACCTTAAGTAGGTAGGTACAGTGAATTTGATTTCCTCTTTCGCCCGATCGAAGTTTTATGCCGTATGAGATTTTGCGGTGTAAAGTTTATCCATATCTATCATATTGTGTTTAGCATGGACTTTGTTTTGCTACAAATTATGGCCTAAATAGATTTCAGATTTCATTCAGTCTCTAATCTCAAACAGAATTTTGGCGACGGACAGCTGATGCAAAACTCGGTCGACTCTGCAGAGAAATCTCATTGTATGACAGCAGTTATGAACTGATGACCCACTGACCCAATTCTGGACTGCAGTCAGCAATCTGTATACCTTACCATTTGTTTCAAATTCTGGCACTGATTCCCATTCAATTTATTTAAATTCACACCGACATAATTGCATGTCGGTGTGAATTTAAATAAATTCATACCTACTCTGTACTTACTAGAGTTTTCTAATTAACTTTATTAAGAACGTATTTAAACATTGTTTGCTTTGTATGCAAGGCAGATCTCGAGGTACTTTTCGCAGACCCATGTTGGGTCCTGTAGTAACATATTGTAGATCTTACAAGGATAATCTTCTGTATCGCGCAGATTTTTAGAAATTCCACCAGAAATCTACTACCCTGTTTCTTGTATCATTGTTATATATATATATTTTGTTTTCATGGCCATGTGGTGGTCATTGTTTCACCTTCAAAAATGAATGGACTAGAAATCCATACTGTTTTAATTTTTCTAAAATATTCACAAAGGTTTGAAATTACTCTATACCAGAAATTTGTTTGCTAAAAATGATTTCGTTCCAGCATAATCGTCGTATTTAACAGAAAGCTTGTAGATTGAACTCAGTTTAAAAGGGCTTAAAAAAATTCAAACATATTTTTTGATCTAACCGAACCCAAATATACATGTAAAATTTGTGTTACGTGTAGGTACTTCAGATTGTACAAGGGCACTGCTTTATGTTGTTCCCATAAAGTCTCAGAAATCACACGCCACACGAACCTTGGTATTTCGGTTAGACCGAATGTCCTGAGGCCGTTATGTTTCTAAACTTTGGCTATTAACGTTCCTTATTTTCCCAGCTGATGGTTCGTTTGTCAGACTGTTTTATGGACCGTGACCTATTTTCTTAACCGCTTAAGGTGACACTCGGTTTCAACACAGGACAGACATAAAGTGACTTTATGTTTGCTGTAAAAATAAGTTTCACCACTTCTTGTCCGTAGGCTCGTTATTTTTATACCTTGTATTTGATCTCAGTATTTTAGTTTAAGTATCTGCCCTAATTGTTGTGTTTAAATTAACATCCTAGATATCTTTGCGATGTAATTAATTTACATGTTCTCTGAGTTTGAACTGAAGCTTTTACTTCGCGTTGGATTTCTAATTACCAAGTCCTTATTAACGTGAGACGTTATCAACCTGCTAACTTGAAAATGAAGAACCAAATTACACACGAGTTAATTTCATTTTGTGATGAACTTCCTAATAGTGAGTTAAATATAGTTAACATGCTATTCAGACATTAGTTATCAATACCATTAGTTTTTTTATAGGTAGTTGTTGTATGTATTGTCAGAGATTATCTGAAACGTTTGGTTTGCATTTTAATGTTAAACCAAATATATCAATAATTCTTTCATATTCGTCTATTTTCCGTGATCCAGAAAGAAGAACCTGCCACTTAAAGGCGCATTACGTTTCCATTTAATTGTGTGTGTTTATATTCTTACACCTTAAGTAGGTAGGTACAGTGAATTTGATTTCCTCTTTCGCCCGATCGAAGTTTTATGCCGTATGAGATTTTGCGGTGTAAAGTTTATCCATATCTATCATATTGTGTTTAGCATGGACTTTGTTTTGCTACAAATTATGGCCTAAATAGATTTCAGATTTCATTCAGTCTCTAATCTCAAACAGAATTTTGGCGACGGACAGCTGATGCAAAACTCGGTCGACTCTGCAGAGAAATCTCATTGTATGACAGCAGTTATGAACTGATGACCCACTGACCCAATTCTGGACTGCAGTCAGCAATCTGTATACCTTACCATTTGTTTCAAATTCTGGCACTGATTCCCATTCAATTTATTTAAATTCACACCGACATGCAATTCTTGAGGGGATTCGTCGGTATTTATTATAGAAGGTAAATTTCAATTAAGTTTATCAAATATTCATGGGTTGTTTACTCTTCTTAGTTTGGATAAAGTTCTTCGGTTTCTGTGCTGTTGTTTGATATATTAGGTAAACCTTCTGGGAAATCAATAATACACGTGTGACTGCCTACTATTGAATTTCATTACAAGTGGCCCAAGACTGTCAACATGTTTGTTTTTGTATGAGACGTATTAGGTTAAGAATACATGTGTCAGTTAAGATCAGAATGAGATCGTTATGAATGTTCTTAATAATTTATAACCTGTCATCGTCTTTTACAATATATATTTATTTACTCTCTAGGCCCTTAAATATAGTGTCCTATTCCATCTCAGCATATGTACTTATGTATATTATATTGAGTATGATAGTTATTTTGACTTTTTAATTTAGGTTTAGGGCTCTGGTTATATCCACTCGTGGTTTTTGAGCATATAAAACTTGTCTAACACATTAAGGAGTTCTGATATATTTCATTGTCTGGAAACAGTATGTCTATGTCGTCTAATTTACAATTTATCTATTATAACAAAATGCACTAACAAATATCAACCACTCATAAAACGTTAACTTTTTAGCGGCAAAATTCACATACAAGCGAATATGATTACAATAAAAAATAAAGCTTTCTTTGTAAAGTACACCCAAGGTAACCTTTAATTGTCATTTAGCAATTGGCATAAACGAGACTCTAAAATTTAATAAACCACATTCGGGTCAAGGCTGTCTGTTACACGGCCTCAAACGACACTTCAGTATGAATTTTGCATTAAAAGATTCTGAAAATGGAAAAATTACTTAATTGGAGTACTAGGTACAGTAGAGTACCTAAATACTTAAAAATATTTATGAGTGCGCAGAATGTACAGAGTACAGTCATTGTGACGAGTGGCATACACCATGGAAATAATTGGATTGACTTATGGTTGACTAATTAGAGACCTAATTTGTTCTGGTATAAACGCGTTGATCGAAAATCGGATTATGCAGTTCACATACTGATTCCATTATTTTTTCGTTTTCCCAATTAAAACGTGCACTGCCAACGAATTGTTTTGCCTGTGCACGGCTTGAATATTTTATGCTTGCATTCTCGCGGGAAATTAATGCTGGGTGCACTAAACCATTGTACTTAAGACTTTTTCTTGGAGTAGGTCGTTAGAATTTAAAGATAGGATTTTGCAATAGCACTTAATTAATGGACCTTTTATATGTACGATTCTTTTACTATAAAATTGAAACGAAAAACAACATTTTTTTATTAAACCTTTCAAGACAACTTGTCCTAATCAATTTGTAAAGGTACACGCTCTAGGGAGTGATAACAAATATAGAATTGGTTTCATCAGGTACATTTTCTCACTAAAACCTAAACTGTGGCTTACCGCACGCAAGCTTAGCACCTGAGGGATTTTAATAACTCCGTGGTATATTGTTTTAATATTTGTAGTATATAATTTGCAAATACATCATTTATGATAATATGATGATAAAATTTACATTTAAGTTATATGCACATTTTTACTGTCACGTTGATACAAAAGAGTCAAAATTAAATGCATTTTTATTTTATTCCTGTTCAACACATTTAAAGGCAACTTCTAGTCAGTGATACCAACCTAAGTTTACGGCGTGTAACTTATTCACGACTTAAATCTATTATTTCATAGTAAACCGATATAGAAATACAAATAATGTGTTATCGAACTTATCATTTAAATTGTATTATCTGAAATTCTAAACCTTACAACTTTTTGAAAACTTTTTATTTAATTTCAATATTTTTAATTTAGTCTTTTGAAAACAATTATTCTCTACTATTCTAAAGTTCTACCTCTGTTAAGGTTTAATTATTTTTTTATTTTGAACACCTTAATAATCCGGGTACAAAGGCAACATGTCATAAACAATGCTTAGCCTATCGTTATAGAATTTGTATTAAAAATATTTTTGATAAAACATTGTTTTGCGAGAAGCAAAGCTAATATGTTCAGAGTAAGTCCCGTGACTTGCGAAAATCTTTGCCAAGTCTTGCCTAAAAGTTATTACATTTCTGGTTCTTATGAAAATGCTTTTCGTTTTACACGCTTGTTACCTTTCGTGTCGATCGATCGAGGATTCTTGTGAGCTTTACGTGAACAATGAACCACTATTTTCAATGTCAGGTTAATTTACATAATTTAAAAGTTCTTTGTTGCTTATCCTGTAGATTGTAAGTTTTCTCGTTAAATATATTAATCGAGATAGTCCAACATTGCCAGGATCACTCGTAAAGAGAAACTTGGAAGTGGGCGAGCTAATACTGTTTACCTTCGAAGTGAAACAGATCGTCGTGATTATTCCTACCTCCAAAAGACAAACTTAGCCATTGTTCCATTACGTGGAATGTCGTTATTATGTACCTCTTTGAAATGAGCCGTTAACTGAAAATAGTTTTGTTTAGAATGCTCGATTGTTTTTGGAAAGGTCGAGGAGAC
This sequence comes from Spilosoma lubricipeda, assembly GCA_905220595.1. NCBI lineage: Eukaryota > Metazoa > Arthropoda > Insecta > Lepidoptera > Erebidae > Spilosoma > Spilosoma lubricipeda. The sequence goes on along the minus strand of HG992285.1, from coordinate 5,579,244 downwards.
CAAATGCTAGAATCGAGTGATGAAGTATAGCGAAACTTTCTTCAAAAATCATGGTGCATTGATGTGCACAAGCGGTGAAAGGACTAATCGTAATTGAATTAATAAGTGTGGTGTAGAAAAATTTGTGAGACTATAACTGTGTACGAATGACGGAGCTAAAAGTTCTGGCTTGTTTGTGCGGATGAGAGGATGCGCGACTGCCGACTGTCCGCTCCGCGGAGACGCTAGCGGGAGAGGTAAAGGCGATCGGAAAGGGTGTCGGGCCGCGAGCGCGACGATTGGTGCCCGCACGAGGCGCGCCGACATGCACTGACCTGCGCCCGGCGCTGCGCGTGCTGTGGCGCGGCGCGATGCCCACCTGGGCCTGACATGGAGGAGGGTGGATATTGGCGACCATCTTGCTCGACGCTGTCACTGGCGGAGCACCATGGCAGCGCAACTCACTTATGTGCTCGCCACGCACCTCAACCAGCGCGGCTTACGCATCGTCATCCCCCCCATGCACACCACGCGCACGCGCACCAGCACGCGCACGCCCATCATCTACAGCATGCGCAACATGCGCCGCATGCGTCGCACACCACCTCATGCCCAGTGCACAGCCCGTTCAGACAACCAACGCCGGAGTATTGCGCCGCTCATTCTCAGGTACTCTAATTTTAATTATATGTCAACGCTAGAAGTGACTTGAAATAATAATGATGCTGTAAATAGTACTATACTTATTAACCGATACTATTACTTTGAAGAGCTTATCTGATTGTTTACCTAACTTAGGTTGCGCCTTGTTGTTTTGCGGATTATATTTTAAAGGATGTTGATCGAGAGGTTCCGAATTCAATATTTAATTATTTAATTCGGGATTTATAAGTAGTAGAGCCACGCTGATTTGGGACGGTACTACCCTCGCATAGAAAAATCAACGTAAAAAGACAGTGTTCGTGCTGTCGTGTTTCGTTGATGAGTGCGAGACCGGAGGCCCAATGATGCAGTAACTAGGCCGCCATGGTGTGGATCATCATGCTGCATGCGCAATGAGTACGGTGACCACTACTCTTGGATTCTGCTTATGCTTTCCATCAGGCAGAGTAGTTTTTTAGTTTTTTTTTCAATGATTAGTTCATTTGTTGTAAGAAGTATATAAGTATAATGTGTTGTTATACCATATTGGTGAAAGATTTTTTGAGAATCACGCTTAATTACGTACATAGTTTTTACCCGACTACGGCAAAGCCAAAGGAGGGTTATGATTTCAACAGGCTATATATGTATTGTTCATTTTATCCCTCAAAGTTCCTGAACTACTTATTAGAACTGTGCAAATGAGGTATTGTTAGAAGCGTATTGATCGTCCGCTGGTTATAGGTTATATAATAATAATAATGTTTTTTTTTATTATTATATATGATGTGTCGCTCTCTAGCGGTCATAAAATACTGTATTAAAAAATAAATTTGAGATAAATATGCCGCGTTTGCTATCATCGGAAAGAGCGTTACTTCTACATTTCAAAAATATATGTTATTAGCATTTTTTGCGTGACTTTGTCCGTATTTATTTGATAATTTAGATAATTAAATTATAGTACAAGTTAGTTTAAATAAAAAAAAGTAATAATTAAAACTCAACTACGACAAAAAACGGCACTGAGAAAATTTCAAAAGCCGTAGTCACACGTTACGTAGAAATGTACCATAACACATTAACAAGGCATGACTACGGCTTTTGAAACTTTTTCAGCGTGTTAGGAACACTCATTCGGCGAAAGACAGCGCGAGCGCTGTTTCACATCGGTTTTCTGTGTTATGTCATTATTTGTATCATGTGTATCTCCAACGTTGTGAGCTACATTAAAATAATGTTTGTCTGGCCAAATAAAATGCCATGTTTTTACCAGACTGCGCCAGATGGAGGGAGGGTAAACTAATTACTTTATGGTGCTGTAGGCACAAGGGACCAATATTCCTTTGTTATCTACCGACAAAAAAAAATATACCAAAAGGAAAGAAATATATTTTCTTCAGTAAGATAACTTTCGCACTAGAAATATGTGCTGTGTCGTGGGCAGCGTTGCCAGACGTCCCGCTTTTTGAATCAAAATTATAATGTCCCGCTTCGGACAGGTTTGTGTCCCGCTATTTGGGGATAACTGGCCGGACGTTAAAAGTGAAGTTACCCTCTTCGCACATGGCGTCGAGCGTAAGCGTATCATAATACGCGCGTACGACGAGACCTATACGAGCATGAACATTTTCATAGAAGTCTGCACACGAAGCGATGTGACAGCGAATTAGTTAGCCGTAGTGCTTTACCGTAAATAAAATTGGCGGGTAATTCACGAGTTTTGAGAATGATGTAGCATGTAGTAGAGAAACTAAAATATTGCAAATGAGCTTTTTTTTAGGTCATGTGTCGTAATTATTTAGATTAGATACGATACCTTTTTTTACTCTTTGTCCCGTTTTCGTTTCCCGACGTTTTATTCCCAAAAAGTCTCAAAATACCAATTTGAAAAAAAAAAATGGCTACGCTGGTCGTGAGGGACTTTACAAACTAATATGAAACGGACACAAACAATACCCAGACTCAGAAAAAAATGTCAGCAGAACAGTTAAAACTAATATACAATTAAGACGCTATGAATGAGACACCTAGTATTTAAAATATATTGAACAATATTAGTTGTGAAACTGTGTTGTGTACGCGGTATCTTCTATGTATTTGTAGCAGTCCGTGCTGAGAATGAGGCCACTGGTATTAAGTAGGCATAAATATATTCTCTAAAAATATTGTGTTGTTTGTTTATAGTCCAAATAACTTTGATTAAAAAAAAACTGCTAAGTTATTAAGATTTTAGTTCGAGATATATCTAAAGCGCTAGAAGTATCTCTAACGCTAGATTTGCGACGCGAAAACTGCGACAAATGCCGTATTGCTGGCTCTGCGATTCCTGTAATGAGTCACAGGCGGTAGTGTGGCCAACTTTTATAAATGACAGAATCGTTGCCAACAAATTTTTACTAATGTACTTAAGCCAATGATAGTATCTACGGAAAAGGGTAGGATGATTTATAGTTGTATTATATTAATTGATAAAAATAACGGATCCAGATTACCCCCAGAGGAAAGTATTATATCTAAAGGAAACGCATTACGTTTCGTTTGGGTTTAATACTTAGTATTAATAATACTTGTTTTGTAATTAAGAATATCTGTAGCTTTTTTGTATGTTGAATACGAAAGCAAAAACATATACTTTTCCTGCACAGTTGGAGTTAATATGACAATTTTAGTAGAAAACACTGTATTTAAAATTTTCCGCCTTTAAACTATTAACACGCGTTTCATGATCGGAGATATTTAATTAATTGTGCTTGAATTAAATATTGTCTTTGTAATATTTAAGTTATCTAGTTTGATATTTGCTTAAAAGTTTTACAGGTTGTCTTGAAGCTTCCCTTAATATGTTGCTCCAAAACAATTTGGCCGTACAACAGCTGCTCTTGATTGATGGAAAGTTAGTAAATAATATGACGTAATGTAAGGAGATTGATGGTGTTGTGGATGCCATTGAGAATATATGAATGAGGATGGATAGCCCTACAATGAACTCTCGAAATATTTAGGTACTTGCAACTTTTAGCCAGTTAGTGTACCGTTTATAATTTGTTGTAATATATCTTTTCCGGAACCAAAATAAATGAAACATATTGAAATATGTATATTTATGACAAAATTTGAGTAAGTCGTGTTAGAACCGACCAAGTGTGCTCAGACACATTTTTACTCGCACTCCAGGGCTATCTTAATCCTCAACTGTCAAGGAGTTGTGCTAACCAGCACCGCCTGTCATTGGACCTACTTTCTTTAAATCACTGAGTCAAAAATTTATTACAACTTTACAAAATAAAGTTTATTTTCATCGATGATGTAATTAGTCTAATTACACACTTTTCGATTCGCCTGGCAGGTACTTGTGCTCATCGGAATTGCCTGTCATTTTGTTTTTGAACTTCTGAATGAATAAACTAAATCATATAAAAAATTCAGGCTTACAGGAACAAGTTTTTTTTCTCATTTTTTACACCTTACATTTACTTGATGATGTGCAGGGCTGAGGCCTGCCAGGCGATGGGTACTGTACTTAGCATGCTATGACTCATCACTAAAAGAATTTCTAGCCTTACAGATACATCGTTACTCGAAAGGTTCAGTAGCTCTTTGTCCATAAAGCGACATGAAACAATCATTCACCAATTCTGATAGACCTCATACCAGTGTAATAATCAAGATTTAACTCGATCTAGACTTATTATATTCATCTCGTTTTCAATGTTATTTATCATACATAGATTACAGTCTTAATTAATTAAACTTTCTACATAATAAGATTTTTTTGGAAATATTTTGTTATTTTGCCTTGTTATGAATAATAGATAAAAGTGGATAATGACTATTTTAGTATCCTGTACTTATTCATCATCATCGTCATGTTTCTGCTCTATTCTACAAAATTAATTACGGTTATTGCAAAATGATTTTTTTTAACAAAGAATTTCAAAAGATCATAGTTTAAGTATACATTTGAATAAGTTTCTAAAATCTGAACCTAACTCTAATTTTAAAATTACTTTGTCAAAAGGGAATTTCATTTCATAAAAAACTTACGGTTATGATTTGAAATATGACATTAAAATACCCCAGTTCATCTTTGGATTACAACAAGAATTATTTCTGAGATACACTTTTTTTTTACTATTTCGAAAATATGATAATGTTAAAATTGAATCAAGAGAGGTTTTTATATTTCCATCTTTCTGTTAACAGCTGTAACTCGATCCAGTGCCAGCATTATATTTCAATTCCAAATCGGTTAGGTTCGCAATGAATTGTGCTCTGATATTAATCTGTATTTATTACCATTATTTCATCCCGTGTTTATTAATCAAATATATTTTTTTGATTAAAAACCGTCGTTGTGATATGTTAAAATTATGAAATCGAACTCTTTATTGTATATGAACACACAAACGCAGACAGGTCACTTGAGAGTACCTCTTTCACATTTATCAAGCACTAGCTGTGCCCGCTACTTCGTTAGCTTGACTTTGGATTTTCAAGTGATTTTTAATTTTTCACCTTTTAAACCTTCCCTGGACTACGACAAACTATACAAAACCAAAATCAGCTAAATCGGCCTAGTCGCTCTCGAGTTTTAGCGATACAAACGAACAGCAATTGATGAATTGAGCCTTTAATGAAGCCCTTCATCAGAACACTGCTGATCTGGTCAGTATATGTTTTTTAGGACCTATTCACTTGGATAACCCAGTCATAGGGATTTTAGTTGTTCTTCGTTCATAGACCCTTAATACCAATCAGTGGGCTGTTAAAAGCTTTTGATGATGATGAAAACTAATCAAGTCAATAAAAATTTGCTTGTAAAATATGTAAATTGTAAATAGACACACAAATTACTCCATCTCTAAAGTATGGAGCCAATACTGAAACATTTCCCAAACACACATAGTAATCCAGACTTATGTTATCTAACAAAGTCATGCGGTCTCCTCAAGTTTGTTGTTCATTACTCGAGTTCATGCAATGTCGTGTACCAGCTCATTTATACTTTAGTTGTTAAACCCTTTAGACGTTGTCAGTATATGATTATTCATGCGTATGTATCTAGTATATATGGTGATAGTTTGTAATTATAAGTTGAATAGGCATATTTTTTGCTCTTCAAAAAACATGTACAAGGTTTCCTTTAGAAAATATGTCGATGTTTGACAAGGATTGTCATGGTCATTGAATATCGTTGAAATCATTTTTTCTTTCCCGTGTGAAATGAAAAAGATTTTCACTACATCTTGCATATATCTGATCTCATTTTTATCGCATTATCAAATAATTTTGTCATTGTGTTGCTGTAAATGATTCGTTATTTCTAAGTTAAGTTAGTGTAATGATAATTAATATCATTATTTTATTTCTCCAGTTTGATGTTGTTATCGTGTCTTAATTTGTTTTTAAATGTAAATGCTTAGTGGTTAGACTACAGAGATCCATACAAGTACAAATAGTGTTAGTGAAATAGAAATATTATTAAAACCTACTCTAATGGTGTACTGTTTTAACAAATTACGAAACTCCCCAAATTACGGTCAGTGAATGAACATTATAAAATTCCTAGCCTAGTTGTAAATTTTATGCTGTCGTATGTGCCCACACGGGAAATTAAATATCTGTCCGCTTTCGTCACTCAGACGTACATTTCCTTTTGTATTAATACCTGTTAATTGCATAATCAACACGCTATTTGTTGTACATACAGGTTGTTTTTAATTTAGTTGTTTCTACTACTAAAATAAACCTTTGAAATTTTTGTAGTCCTTAATTTCATCTTACTTCCTTATCATCAGTGTTATTTACATTTCATTTCATTCAATTGTTGCACCTAAAACAGAAAGATAATATCATTGTTTTGGACATAAAGCGGCTTCTAATTTTTTGGAAAAAAGTTCCTTATGGGGCGTTGCGGAGGGGTACCATAGCCGGCAAAAAACGTCCGTAACTTAAAGTGAAAAAAGCGTAAGATTTTCAAAATCTTGTATTGCGTCATCTGTATGTATGTGTATCAGTAATCTAGGATCTAGTACCCATAATACAAGCTCTGCTTAGCTTGGAATTAGATGGCGTTTTATGTTAGATGTCCGAAACATTTTTATATTTTTTTTTTGTCTGTTATGTTAGAACAAGATTTCTGTACTAGAAAATTAAACCATTTTTTTGTCCTCGATTGTACACTGCCTGTGGAAAGCTGAGACAGATTGTAAATATGGCAGTACGAAGTTCGTCGGATCAGCTTGTAAATTTTATATTTATAATTCACCTATGTGTAAACAATCACAAATTTTAACAAAAAATAAACGACTTCAAGAACTGGACCAAATTGAAATGGGACCACATGGGCACCAGCTCATTTGAAGCACCAGCTCTCAAATAAAAAGAATCATCAAAATCGGTTCACCCAGTTTAAAGTTATAAGGTAACAGAAAAAAAACTCAAAACAATAAACAAACAGTTGTTTAAGCTAGCCTGAAATGAACCTCTTTGCTTTTTTAATTAAAATGTGTGATAAAAAGAAGTGAAATATTTATTGAGAACCGATAACTATAAAAATGCTGGTGATGTTATAAACATATGTTATACGCTGTACAGTATAAACATATTACCCGGGTTTTCATCTAGTATTTTTTTAAAGTACTCATTTTCTTTCATTAGAACTTCTTCACTTTTTTCATTTATAGATGCACTTTGTTCAATTTTCAAATTTTATACACTTGATATACATGAACTTTACAAGTATACAGACAGTCGAGCCATCAGCTGTCACTATCCGTGCATGCGCGTAGCAGGCTGTAATACAAACAAGCAAGCGCACATGCGCCCTGCCTCTAACGCGTCACAAAAAAGTGCACAACACCTCTAAGGAAGTTTTCACATAAAAAAATACACTCGAAATAATTATATTGCTGCGCTTTGGAGTGTATTCAGTCACTGATCAGAAGTAAAATATCTAATATTCATTTTCGTATGTAGGACAAAGACTAAGTTAAACGAAACAAAGAAGATACATTTAACTTAAATTATTTTAGAAAAGGAAACAAAACAGTTAGTTGGCAAACTTCTATCACTGTTGCGAACTTTAAATGACAATGGAGGAATAAGAACGTCCACATAAAACTTTTCACAAATGTGAGCCAAAAGTTGGCGTTATGTGACATGTGATGTTATTATAGTATGAAATGACCCTTTGTCTAAAATATTTTTCTTATACATGTTTTGGTAATTGGAATGCCACAGTATGAACACTAATTGTGCGGCTTTGTGATCACTTAATGTCTCTGCCTGTACAGTTATCTGTTGATTTTGGTGGAGGATAAGTTGCTGTATAAATATATAAACTTGCCATGGAACACAGTTTTTTTTATTCATATACTTTATGCACTAAATTTGTACCATCGGCGCCTTTCACACGAACTGATAAAGTGGCGTGTCGACCCCGCTCGAGGCATGACTCACTTCTCTAGACTACTCTGAACACATAAAATAAGCTGTAAAAACTAGGATCAAATCGCTATTAAACTGTAGTAAATCACATTATCTAAAGATGTAATTTTAAGATAATCAGCTTCAAAAAGCATTTTGTTAAAAACTGATTAATGAAAGTACAATTCTTGTAAGCGTATATTACCACAAATGATTGTATTTCAAACGATACTAATAAATATGTGTAACATACAATGAATATCGGTGCCTCTATGTTTTGAAAGGTACATTGTTTTTGAAAATGTGTATATTAATAATATATAATTGTTACAAACAGATAGCTTATTCTGAACTACGGAAAATCTCAAATATAAAACACAAGTAAAAAAAGCTTATTTACCTTTTTCTATACATTTTTGTATATGCAATATTTTAAAGTGAATCTCTGTAATTCCTGTTAATGACCAAAGCTTTTCACTTGAACTGATGCATTAGCCATTTATTAGTCAGACAATATACAATCAAGAATAATGCTTTTACAATTGAATAAGTCCGCTGGGGTGCAGTTCATTGTCTTTAAAATTTATCCATTTTAATAAGGTTTTATAAACGCTTTTGTTACTGTCAAACTTTGGTAGATACTGTCAAAGAATAAGAAGAAATACAGTACAGTACAGATTTATTATTTCCGGAAAATATACTTCATCGGAAGTTTACCTAACACCTAATAACTATTACATTACAGTCTAAAATAACTTAAAACTAAATTTATTTTTCCTATCAGATACGTAGTTATAGTAAAAAGCGTTAATTTAATTAAATTAACACGTATTTGTTACATATCTTAAACAGTTAACCGTATGTCTTTAGGAACTGCCTCGGTGGCGCAGTGGTAGCATACGCGACTGCTGTTCTTGGGTTCGATTCCCGGGTCGGACCAAATGTTTGTATGATCTGCAAATATTTGTTTCGGAGTTTGGGTATTTTCTATGTATATTATGTATGTATTTACAAAAAAAAAGTATATAAGTATTCATATCAGTTGTCTAGTACACATAATACAAGCTCTGCTTAGTTTGGGACTAGATGGCGTTGTGTGTTAAAAAAAAAAAAAACAATTAATTTACTAATTAATGATTTATCGTCGAGAAATCCTGATAGACACGATTGAACGAGTACAACATAAATAGAGCATATGTAATTAATATTTATCTCCCTTGATTTGTACCCTGCCCACGTCTTAGATCCTTTTCTACGATATTTACGCTGAACTCATCACGATACAATATATCTCCATTAACGAATACAATATTATTGTGTGCTATTTTACTGACGTTAAACGAATAGTGGAATTTTCTTCATAGTAATTAGTGTTCATTCTTGCCAAATGTAGTCATTATTCTGTCTCACTTGTATAAAATGCTGTCTGGTGGTGATTATTTTCTTCGATTATTTTGCTGAATATTTAAAAATGTTTTCTAATGTTTCGGTTTGTTTTAGATTTATTTATACAGTATTTACTATTAATTCAAGTTGTGCTGTTCTCAGGAAAGAATTGTATCAGTTTTTGCAATACAATTTACAATCATGATTGTGTGCTATTGTACTGAAGTTAAACGAATAGTGGAATTTTCTTCATAGTAATTAGAGTTTAACAAATGTACTCATTATTCTGACTCACTTCTATATAATGTTGTCTGGTTTCCATTTTCTTCGTTCATTTTATTGAATATTTAAAAATCCTTTGGAAAGTTTCGTTAAAGACTGTAAATACGTTGAGGTTCGTTTAGTTTGTTGTAGAATTGTAGAATATAATAATCAAATTTCAAGGTGCTTTACCTAAGAAAAATATTGAATAAAGTTATTCTTTGGAAGTAATGACGTATTTTTGTTGAATTCACTAGTCGTTTCGGGTTTAACTATCTAGACTTAATAAAATACCACTGGGTTATGTAAAACGAAAGCCTTAAATCGGTATTCTTTCTTCTTTTCCTTTGCCCCTTCCCACGTTCGATGGGGTCGGCTCTCCTTATCTTTCGGCGCCAGGATAGTCTGTTCTGCGTTGTCGGGTCAGGTAATTGGGTCTTCTTTATAAGATTGGTCATAGTAGTCCACCAGGTTAAGGGCGGCCGTTCTCTTCCTTTCTTGCCTTCCGGAAATGCCAGTGCCTTCTGAACGACATGCTCACTGTCTCTGCGCATGACGTGTCCGTACCACCTTAGGCGAGTTTCGGTGAGCTTTTCCGGGATTGGAGTCACTTTGAAGCTACCTCGGACATATTCGTTTCGAATTTTGTCTAGCCTCGTAACTTCGTACGACCATCTAAGCATCTTCATTTCGGTAACGTGCAGCTTCTGAGCGTGTGTTTCTTTCACTGTCCAGCACTCAGCCACGTATAACATCGCTGGTCTTACTGCTGTCTTGTACACTTTCCCTTTAGTGTGTATGGGCATGCTCTGGTTGAAAATAACTCCAGTGAGTGCACGCCATTTTTGCCAAGCGACATTCATTCTGTGGCATACATATGCTTCGACACTTCCGTTTCGCGTTACTATTGAGCCTAGGTATCGGAATTGGTCGACTTTTGATACTTGCATGCCTTCCGGGTAGTAGACGTTGGCGCTGTTTGCTGTGTTGCTGAATTTGCATTCGAAGTGTTCCGTTTTGGATCTGCTTACTCCAAGTCCTGAGTTTTCCAAAGCAGTGGTCCACTCGTATAGTGAGATTTGCAGTTTTTCGGCACATCGAGCGACAATCGCAACGTCGTCGTCATACAAGATAGTCCAGGTTAGGGCAAGTTGGATATTCTTTGTAATATAGTCCATAACTATATTAAACAATCAATTAAATCAGTATTAAAAACTGTTATTATTACTTACTATCTTTTAAACAGTTATCTTTTTTTTTCTGACATTATACTCATTCTTTCTTTTTGCCTAACGAAGCAGAAAGGAAGAGTAATAGCTTTTAGTGTTAGCAGCCTCTTAATTTGTATGTTCTAGCGTAAGTCCTAAACTACTGTACCGATTTGAATAAAAGAGGTAAAACAATTTATGGGACCATTGTCAAGCTTATATTAATCTTGCATTATCAAAATGATATTAATCTTGATAATGGTCCCATATTTTTTTTTTAAAAGAATACGTAATCGGGTTATTCCTTTTTTACCCGACTACGGCAAAGCCAAAAGAGGGTTATGATTTTGACAGGCCATATATGTATGTATGTTCATTTGTTCCCTCATAGTTCCTTAACTACTAACATCTTCTGGTTATAGGCTATATGACGTGTCACTAAATCTAATGTGGCGCCTTCTAGCCGTCAAAGTAGTTACTTGTACATTTCAAAAATATGTACATTATTAGCATTCTCTCGTGACTTTGTCCGTATTTATTCGACAATTGTGTAATTTCTATGGTACCTATTTAATATATACTTTGCAAAGAAATAATATTATAGAAGCACCAAAACATTTAAAAAAAAAAAAGTGAAAACTAAAACCTAACTACCACAAGAAACGACCCTGGTACATTATGTACATATGGTACATTACACTACATGGACTACGGCTTTTGTAACTTAGTAATGTGTCATAGTCCATAACACTTTAACAACAGGTGACTACGGCTATTGAAACTTGTTTCATGCTTTTTCAGCGTCGTTTTTTGTGGTAGTTGGGTTTTAGTTTTCACTTTTTTTAAAACCTTTTTCTTGTTAAATGTATAACTTTTTAGTTAACAAAACACCAGTATTTTACAATATTATTATATTTGTCTCTAAAACCAATAAAATGTTTACTTTTGCTCATATTACAGACGTCTTATTCATTACAGACTTTTTACTTAAGAAATTGTCGGCAATATTTAGATGGTATATTTGATTTATTTGAAGTCACAAACGTTTGAATGTAAATTCAGAAGAAAACCTATTCCTCGAATTTCATCAAAAGGTTTAATTTACGACTTTTACCGACACAGATACGAGGAAAACCGCCTTTGAGTACGTTTTAGTTGATGAAACATTTCGTGCAGAAAGTCTTTCAATATTAACCACTGTGTTCTATATTCACATTAATGTAAATAAAAATATATATTTATAGATAGATAGATAGATAGAAACTCTTTATTTGTACACCATTATAGTACATGATACACAGTACATGAAATGTGAAATGTAGTGTACAAAGGGCGGCCTTATTGCCAAAAGCAATCTCTTCCAGGCTCTCTTCTATTTATAGTGAAACATAGAACCGCTAGGCCGCCATAGTGTGGGTCACCATGCTGCACCGTCCTTATTCGCATTCAGGAAGGTGATGACCACTCTTGGAATCTACTCATGCTTTCCATCAGGTAGAGCAGTCAGTAATAGTATGAACAGTACTTTATGTCGGCTAGAAGGCGCCACATTACATTCACTAACACGTCATATAGCCTATAACCAGAGGACGATCAAGACGCTTCTAACGACACCTCATTTGTCCAGTTCTAATTAGGAGCTATGAGGGAACAAATGAACATACATACATACATAGCCTGTCAAAATCATAACCCTCCTTTGGCTTTGCCGTAGTCGGGTAAAAACTGTGATAGGGAATTCATTATTTAAATTATGATGTCTACAATACTCCCTTGTAACCTCGAAATTATAAGCAATACTAGCTGTTGCCCGTAGCTCCGCCCGCGTCTTAGTTGATTATCACGGCAAATAGTAGCCTATGTGTTATTTTGATTTATAAGCTATATTACTGCAAAGTTTCAACAAAATCAAAATAGTTTTTGCGTGAGAAGTAACAAACATACACACTCACAACTTTCGCCTTTAAATATTAGTGTGATCACGTGTGAAATTCATTGTATGCCTGCTTTTACTTAACCTTTAAAATTTCAAATTTCTTAAAATTTGATGAAATTTATCTTAACAACCAATTTCATTCTTGATTGTAAAATTATCACGTGTGTGTTGTAATATTGTAAAGCCATTACTTTACTACAATTTTATCTGTCTACCAGAGCCAAGTGGCAATATTTATTACATCTCAGTACAGTGTCTTTTGACATAAAGATATCAAAATTCTAGATGCAGTTTTATCCAGCTGTCCTTAATCTGTACTATATAACTGCGCCTCGGTATTCCTCATCCTCTCTTTCCTTCTATTTTATTCTTATTAATTATAAAGTTATTGTGGCTTATAAAGTGGTTTACCGTCTTGCCTCTTCAAGTTTCCATTGTAGATATCAGCAGCCTGTTCTCTTTCATTCTTTCTAGAACTTCTTCGTTGATATTTTTTTTTCGTTCAGCTAATTGCTTCCATTCTTCTCCAGCATCACATTTCAAAGTCTTAAAGTTAATAAATTATTTAGCAATGCTAGCAATATCCAATACGTTATTTTCTAAATACATACTGTTATAGCCAATGATTCATAACATTTCAAGTCAAGTTTCGTGTCAAGTCAATAAATAACATGGTGGTCACAGCACGCCTGTTAGTAACAGTTTCATACCTTGTTGCTTTTATGAGTAAAACCGCTGACCTCAACACTCGTTATTAAATTATCTGACAACTTGCCAGTTTTATGTACGCTGTTGTAAAATTGAAAGGCGCTGTGTGACAAAAATGTTGATGACAAAATGTTTGTATAGATCTACGTAGGTGATTTCTGAATTTTTTTATGTAATAGGGGCAATCGAGCAGACGTATCGCCTGATAGTAAGCGATTACCGCCGCCCGTGGACACACGCAACATCAGAGGCGTCACAAGTGCGTTGCCGGCCTTTTAAGAAGGAATACTCTCTTATACTAATTTTTAAACTTTCGCGTTCCATGATATATTAACAATTATTTTTACGGGAATTAACGCGATCACTTATTAAAAGGTATTACATACCTAGTGACAGATTCAAATTTATTCTGAACTCACCTTACTTGTAATGAACGATCGGAATTCATACATTACTGTCACAGTTCGAAATTAGAGAAATAAATTATACAGATTATGCATGGAAGTCCAATAAATGAGGACGAAAAACGGACAACATTGTTTAAACGAATTTCGTACATTACACGATATTTACTTAAAATTAGCCTACAAAAATGAACACAATGTGCAAATGTAGAATAACAGTAAAAGCTTTATTCCCAAATTGGACATAAAAACAGAGGTTTTTTGAAAATATAAATGTACATAAATTCAACTCCTGGCAAATGGAAGGTTCAAATCACCAATTTGTATGATATATCGTATTGTAAATTAAAAACAGACCAAAAAAATACAATCGACAATTTGTGGTTAATGGTCTATAAAATATAACTGACGGTGGGCGCATGCATACTGTAGTGCATCTCATTGACTATGTTTCTGTAAAACCTGCTAATCTTGTCCTCGTAGTAAAGTTCTTGTGTCCACAGTCCCCATTCAGTACATAAAATATCTATATATATTAAAGAGGAAGGTGACTGACTGACATACCCAGAGAGCAACGCACAGCCCAAACCGCTGAACCTAGAATCCTGAAATTTTGCAAGTAGGTTCTTTATATAACGTAAGTGAGCACTAAGAAAGGAATTTTGGAAATTTCTCCCCTAAGGGGGTAAATCAGGGAATGAAAGTCTGCGTGAGCGAAGCCGCGTGCAAAAGCTAGTATATATATATAACTTGAGTTCCATGTTGTTTTGAGAGATCATATAGTAACCATTCACTGTCGTCATTTGTTTCTTTTGATTTTAAGTATTAGTATTTCAATTTTGTAGCTATAGTTACTTATTTTTTGATCAAACCAAATAATACACATCGTGTCAAGCAACAAAAATCGATAAGTAAAACGAAACAAAAACAAGCATGGAGCATACCGTGTCGTTTATCAACTGCTAAGTGTTCAGTAATTTATCATTGAGACAGCAGAATCTGCGCTTCAGTAGTCACGACATGGCGCTTCCGTCTGAAAATAAAATTTACTTCCTAATTAAGTTAAACAAACGTTTTATTTTGTTAACGTAATGTAAGCGTAATTTTTGCATCTAACTAAAATTTCTCCTTAACCAAATTTTTAAATTGTAAGTTTCTTTGTGAATGGGTTTATTAAAAAGGTATATTTTATTTTATTAAAAAACACCAATAACATAAATCTTTTTTTTGGTCTTACTTTTTACCTTTTTTACGACATAGTTTTTAATAAACGGTTAAATGTTATAAACATGAACCTGAGATTTATATCTATTCAGAGTGAATAGATTTTGTGTTGTATTTTGTTTAAAAAGAACACTTTGGTTACGTGATAATATAAAGTCACAGACCAGAGTTCGTGTATGACATATAGCCACAATAGTGTATAACAGAAGAATAAAGTCGTAATCTATTAAGTAGTTAGGAAAATGGATATAATGTATCTATACTAATATATAAAGCTGAAGAGTTTGTTTGTTTGTTTGTTTGAACACGCTAATCTCAGGAACTACTGGTCCGATTTGAAAAATTCTTTCACTGTTTGATAGCCCATTTATCGAGGAAGGCTATAGGCCATATATCATCTCGCTAAGACCAATAGGAGAGGAGCACCAATGAAAAATGTTTCAAAAACGGGGGAAAATTAACACGCGACGGGCAATAAGAGACGCAAACGAGGTTGCGTGGGTCGGCTAGTAATGTATAATACAGACAAAAAGACAGAAAGACTTGATGCAGTATAAAAGAAGTACCGTTATCCATTTTACTATTATTTTTACTTTCCCAGGCAACGGACGCAACAGCTAAATTTTCAGGTAATTATAGTATCGTTAGAACATGGCCATAATCTTAAAATTCATTGTTTAATCGTGTCTTTAACTTCTTAGATTATTATACAATAAAGGCATCGTAGATTAATCCACAGTCTTTGACGTGGTTAACTATTATTTTAAAGAAATAATAGACAGCCAAATATTGGTAAAACTTGCCCTAGGCTTCAGAAGACAGGAGATTATACAATTAAGTTTTACTAAAGCTCACTTTGTGCTTAATTTTAATGCGTTTTTAATTATTTTACCAAAGGCTTAGATAATAATAATATAAGAAGTTCTATAAGGAAAACAGACGAGTGCCTGTTGACAGTTCAACCGGTTGTTTTAATCCTTATTTCGTGTTAAATTGATTAATCTTTATTTTAATCATCAACAACATCATTTAACAGTCCACTGCTGGACAAAGGTCTCTCCTTAGCAAGGTTTTGATCTGGCTTACTACACTGACCAGACAGGATGCTATAGAGTTTAAAAAATTTCCTTCTCTTTGTAATGATCTTTTCCTGGGTAGCTTACTTCCTTAGTCACGTCTTACGACAGCCATGGGATTAGTAGGAGCGGTGACATCCTCATCAAAACAGATCCTTAATCAAATCAGACTGGCTCTTAACAATACCTTGAGAATATTCAAGTATGTATAATATATGTAGTGCATTTCCGGCTGCTATTGAATCTTGTATAGGCTTACGTACAATGGCTACTGATAGACGGCACGGTACGGTTACATGAGTATGGACGGTACGGAGATTGGTTTCGTATCGATATTTATAACTAAACATTTGATTGAATTAAATTCCGAGCAAAATAAGGTCCAATTTCAAGGTAGTAATACTAGTAAGACTCGGCCAGGGTGGTACTACCCTGATTTCAGCTCGCATAGGCCGACTCGACCAGGGCGGTGTTACCCTCTTACAGAAGACTAACCTAAAATGACAGCATTCATGCTGTCGTGTTGTTGGTAAGTGCGGGACCGGAGCCCGCTTATGCACAAGCATCTTAATAGGCAGCCATAGTGGGTAACCATGCCACATTGTTACATTGTCTGAATTCGCAATGAGTATGGTGACCACATTTTTTGGTTCTGCTCTTGCTTTCTTTCAGACAGAATAGAGTCACTTTTGAAGGCTCAAACATGGAAAAATAGCTAAAGTAAACATATTTAACAGTACAGTTCATTAACAGTATCGCTATCATAGTACAAACTTTGTTAAGTTTGAGGTATCTGTGGAGTTGTTAAAGACAAACACTACCTTGAAATAGCAGTTAAAGCGTTCGCACTGACCGGTAACAAATAGTTTGAGTTACAGGTATACAGGTGTGCTTGCAATCTTTAAAACTTCCCTTCCCTACTATTGCCCTGTATTCCTACGTCATATATTAAATCAATAGAATGTATACATAGGTAAGAACAACCAGCCAGGTCAGCAGATTTAAGATATTAGTAGATTATCACGTAGATAAAGTCACGGCTTATCTCGTCAAGAAAAAGACGGGATTAAATGCAATGTATCGATAGATTTTAGTATAAATAATGAACTGTAAGTAAGCAAGAAAACAGACGGCCACTATGTAACAATTAAAGTGTTATGGAGCCGTGGCTCCTGCACATTAAATACTGCTCCCAAAGTTACTCTTCGCCATTATTATTCCTGCACTACGAAGTTCGCTATACCCTGTATATGTATATGTATGTTGCAGTAATTCTAATTACTCAATAGATAATATTCTATAGAACAAGCTTCATTATAGTTTACGCAAACATTTTCTTATCGGTTTGCCATGTGATTGAGTTTAAGCAAAACAGTACATATTGTCTCACAATTCAATGTATTATCTATTATTCAGTATATTTACATAGGACACTATCGGGGTTTGATGTTTGAAGATATGGCATGTCAATATTTTCCGGAACTCCTATAAGTATTTACATGTGTGTCCCACATACATCACATTGTTATTTTATTAGTTTCTATGTACAACTATGTCGATTTTTTTCTTAGCCACTGAATTAAAAAGTACAGAACCTTAAAGATGTTTCATTTTGTTTTCTTTTGCTAATGACGATTATAATTTAACTAAATAAATAAAATTTAAGTGTCTGTTTATAATATTAAAATAACTGCTTTTTATTAAATGCATACGTATGTATACAGGGTACAATACACCAAAGTAACATTTTTACATCTGTCTGTCCGTCTGTCTGTCTGTTTGTTCCGGCTAATCTCTGAAACGGCTGGACCGATTTCGACGGGACTTTCACCGGCAGATAGCTGATGTAATAAGGAGTAACTCAGGGGTAACTTAACTTTTTTAGACTAGCTTCGCTCCGTTGCTTTGTCCGCTAGCTAGGTAACACTGCGGGGCTCAGTTAGAGTCTTAATAAACGTTCTGATCACGTTCCATACTTTTTCATTTAAAGGTTGTTAAATTCACAGTAGCAAAAAATAGGAATTAAATGCTTTTTCAATCTACCTTTGGATGGATCAGATAAAGGAAAAGTAGCTATACCCAAAAAAAAATTGTTAATAGAAAATGTAAAATAAATAAACACCGATAGCAAAATTTGCTGTCTTGTATCTATTTTTTATTCTTAGTACCCATTAAAAAAATAAGTTTGTAAAAAAAAAATATTATGCTGCACTAGATCAGAATATAATTTTACATAAATATATATAACTATATTCATGCATGTAATAAATCTATACTCTACTCTTATATAACGAAATTAATGTCAGCTACATAAAGTAATTAAAGGTATAAGGCTACTTGAACGTGAGGATGATATTTCTGATAAAAATAATTACGTTGCTCTCTCTACGTTAGTAATTATTTTCGTAGCTAATACCATTTCAATATAATATTTACTGCCGATTTACCGAGAGGGTTCGACCCTTAAACCGATATGAATGAAAATTAATGATCCTTGAACTGTCGCCCACGTACACTGATTAAGGTTACATGATATTACAAGGCTGTTCTACTTTAACAATATCCAAACTATTTAACAATATTTTTTATGGAATGCATAATCGAAACAAATCCATGCGGGACGGATTAAGAAAACAAAGTATCACCACCCCTTTTTATTCCATGGGTGTCGTAAGAGGCGACTAAGGGCGCTCGCCCACGGCGCCTTTTAGCCTTTTTTACTAATAACCTGCTTAGTTGCATTTGCAACACGCTGCAGAAGCGATGCTGCGATGCCAACGCTCTACTAACAAGCGACAGCCTCGCTGCTGCGTCGCTGCAAAAAGTCGCCGTGGGATAGTGCCCTGAGGGAGCCAACTACGCGCACAACCTAACTAAAAAGAAAGAAAACTCAAAACAAACGTCAAGCTATAGTAGTCTTAAGTCAGGTAGAAAGGATTAAACCTTCTTTTTAAAGGGAGACCTATACCCACTAGTGGAATTTAAAAACTGTTCATATAACGTGAGACAGGTGCCTTGATAGTGACTAGCGTCGCGTATGGACAAAATAAAACAAGATACAAGTGGATACGTGAGACAGGTGCCTTGATAGTGACTAGCGTCGCGTATGGACAAAATAAAACAAGATACAAGTGGATTGCCACCCTTAGAGTGCCTTCTCCCCCAGAATTTTCTGAACTTGATGTTTGAGAACCAATAAACTGATGCGGCCAAAAGCAACGAAAGAAATGTTTAAAGTTGGTTTTCAGTGGTGCACTGGGGCCATAGAATGCTATGGCCCCGGAGTACGGAGTAATGACTCCGGCCGGTGTTAAGACAGAACTCTTCCACAGTGTCTCTATGCCCTGTCGGAATAGATCGAATAACCCCGTACCCTTTTTAACAAGGCTCATGGGTATTTCGAGTTATGTGACTGCATTGTGCAGTAAAAGAGCAATATCTTATAATAATATTTCCGCTATCTGAAATTTATACACATACTCGTATAGCAATAAAGCTGACCACATTTATGTAACGCTTCATTGTTTTGTGATTACCCGTAGGGCTGCGCCTTCTCGAAATATATAAGACAAACAAGACTTCAAAAAAGGAGAAAGATAATAAATTTGACTGTATTTTTTTAAATGTTTTTATTTTAACCTCATAATTTTCGACTGGATGAACCGATTTTAATGATTCCTTTTTATTTGAAAGCTGATGCTTCCCGTGTGGTCCCATTTAAATTTTGTCCAGTTCTTAAAGTCCGTTCTTTTTTTGTTAAAATTTGTAATTTATTTTCAAGTTTTTAGTTTTTAATTTCATTACATAGTACTTCTATTCTGTATTCTACTATTTAAACCCTTTCATTCAACAGTATAGTGGTAGTCGTTGACAAAATGTGTAAACCACCATTTAGTAACGGCGGCTTTCTTGGACTTTAATTTGTCATAGTGAACTGTGTTCTACTAGTCAAGTCGATTCAATTAATACCCATATTGAGGTAGACGTGTCAAAATTTATAAGCCGCCATTTTGTAGCGGCGGCAATCTTGGATTAACAATGAAACAGAATTCATTTAATGGTATTGTCACCAAAACTGAGGGTGTGTTCCAAATTTCAAATCAATCTTTCAATAGGAGGGGGGTCAAATTTCAAATTTCAATTACAAAATTTGACCCAAACAAACAAACAAATAAATAAATAAACAAACACACTGATTCCCATGATAGGAGTTTTTCTCAGTTTGGGGACGTCACGTTATTGAATGCCCTAGGCATACATGGTTTTCATAATTCATTGTATAATTCGGTGTGCTTTTATTTGTAACCTATTGTATCTATTTGAAAATAAAGTAATTATTATTAGCAAACAGGTCAAGCTAAATAAAACAGTTTAATAACTGCTTTTTACTAAATGTATACACGATAAATAAATAAATATAATTTATTTATTTATTTATCGTGTATACATTTAGTAAATTGTATATATAATCTGAATCTCGGGAATGGATCCAACGATTTTCTTGAAATTTATTAAGCAGGGGGTTTCGGGGGTGATAAATCGATCTAGTTAGGATTTATTGTGAGAAAAGTTACCCAAAGAAAAGGAACAAAGCTCAGTTATCCAGTTGCTATTATTTCACACTATAACCTGTGTGTGTATAGAAGTTCGTTTTTGAAAAATCTTGTTGTCCCAATTGTCGAAAGCTATAATTTTTAACCTAACATTTACCCGGCCCCCGAATTTCTAGTCAAGCATAATGATTTACTTTGACGAAAAATTTTCGTTGAAAAGGAATGTAAAAGTAGACAACCCTAATTGTGTCTGCCTTGATTGAAACGGACAATGTTTGCACCACGTGATAGCCCAAGACCAAATTGGATTGAACAATGCAAACGTTATCCGCATTATTTTCTTTATTATTAATAATTTTTGTACACCGTACGTTTGGTTTATCTAGTTTTCGTCACGACTATGTAAAAGATGGACGTAAGTTACATTTCTGAATGGTTTCCTTATTAAGTTTTTTCGAAAGACGGTCGGTCTCCATTTCATAACATCCATATTATATATATTTTTTAACATTAATTTCATCACGACGAAGACTTAAAGACTTAAGATTTAAAGACTATAAACACTTGAAATTGGCAGAAGTAGCTGATACTTGTTGCCATTTCATCAAAGAAGAAGTATGATTTTATTGGATCGAGACGTTTAACATCGAGTTCTTTCAATCTATGATACTATAATTTTTGGATTAAGATAATTACTTTAAAATTGGGAAAATAGATTTTAAATTTTCACTTGTTTTAAGAATAGTAAATTGACATGGTGCGTGTCATGATTTCTCATATTGACTCTTCCTGGTACATAGCTTTCAAAAAATTTAATAAATATTACTGCAATACTACGATTTTATAATCATACGACTCATAATCTCAAGGCAAGGGAATTAATGTCTTAATTTATCAGAAATTTAGTATCGTAGCTTACACAACTACAAAACAAACTACAATTCATAGGTATGAAATATTATTTTACAATGGCTTGTATGAAATGTTGCATTTCGCATACTATGCAATGGAAGATGAAAATTCAAATCCACTCATGGAAAAATATAGGGCACAGAGATGTGAGCTTTTCCAACCGCAATTCCTGAATCAAGCCGGGTATCATATTAAATTCGTGAATGCGG
The DNA here is from genome assembly GCA_905220595.1 of Spilosoma lubricipeda. Lineage (NCBI taxonomy): Eukaryota > Metazoa > Arthropoda > Insecta > Lepidoptera > Erebidae > Spilosoma > Spilosoma lubricipeda. Next base: position 5,557,315 of record HG992285.1, on the reverse strand, counting down.
TTTCGATCTTTAGATACATATTATTGCAAACAAATGGAATTGAGGCCATCGAAATTGACTTGACATTCAAATACAACGGTTTAATCGCAAACTCAGATTCATGCAGAACGCTGTTAACATCTAATCATTGACTGAGTACCGCCTACGGAACATTTTAAGAAATGTGTGCGGTGCAACCTAAAATGACTCTGTTTACTATTCTAGGGTTAATATAAGGTTTCTAAATTGATGCTGGGACGGGTCCGGATGTGTTAATAACAGCAGTTCCGGGATCCTTCCCTTCTCAGGCGCAGAGTGACACACCGTGTGGACTTAGTCGGTTTTATTCCGAGGTTTTTGAACTGATAAAAAGAGTATAGTGTAGTAGTACTACTTAATGTTACTTTATATTTACAGGCTCTGTTGACGGTCCTTTTCCGTCGAGCTTAAAGCGTGTTCCGTACTATTGTTACCAAGTACCATTGAAAGGACCTTGTACTCGAATGGTAGTAGCATGGTTTTTCGATCTTGTGAGGCGACAATGCATGCGAATGTTTTACTCAGGATGTGGAGGCAACGAAAATAGATTTACAAGCAAACAAGATTGCGAGTTTCATTGTGAATCAAAAAGGAGAATATAGTCGAATTGTTTAACTATAATTACTATTTAACTTATTAAATGCTCTAGAGGTAAACCATGTTTTTTCATGTTTCACTTCTCAGTTTTGCAGATTAGCCACAAGCCTGTTTAAAAATCCTTTCTTTTGCATAATTATTTTACGTAATTTAAATTTGCATTTCATTATTATAGTTTCTATATAAAATGTTTAGTGATCGCACGCAGTTGGAAGTAATTTCAATTTTTATGAGCCAGACCGTTAAGCATTAGAATTCTTTGCCGTGGTAAGGGTAACTGAAGTAATAAATATTTAAAACTCCAGCTTTAAAGTATTCACAAAAATTATGGCTCATTTTGACGACGTGGTTTTTATATTGTCAGCAGTAACTTTTGAAAAAGTATATTTTACGACAAAATATTTATGATAATGCAATATAGCTTATTTTATGAGTTTTTTGACGGGAATGTAGCTGAGTTTATGAGAATAAATAAATGTGTGTAAAAGATAAACATACGTCTCAATGAACCATGTATTTTACTTTGTACCTGTGCAGTATAAAACGTTTAGTAAATTACGAATTTCTTGATTTTTTTGCTATGTATGTTAATTCGAAATAATAGTTTATTCGTTAAATTATTGATAACATCTGTCATCATAAACCGTGGTTAACCAAAGTAAAAATGTTAGAATTTGTGGATTGGTAAGTTAACTAGTTTAGAATTTGTATGGCTAAACATTAGATAGACGTGTTATGTAACAAATTGTGTTGGAATTCAGAAGTATATGACTCAAATTGACTTACTGTAATCTCATAGAAATTAGAGAAAAAAATTCCATTCGCAAAAGGTATGTAGAACGTAGTCACTATGTTCACACATTCCATATGTCATATTATTGCTATCAACCAATCACCGTCCACTACTGAACGAAGGTCTCCTCCTAGAAGCACCAACAAATTTTCTTTACTGTTGTAATTTAATGCAAAACAAAAAAGTCGTATTCGAAATAAATATTATGTGAATCCATTGGATTTTAGAGTTAGCATAAAAATTAGGTCGCCCATTTTTCAGCAAACTCAATCATTACCTTTTTTATACATTCCTTACTGCGAATTTTAGAGCTTTGTATCTAATTAGATCTAGTCGTTGTGTTAAGTAAGAAACGCCCAATATGGATATTTACAAATAAATCAAACAGTCTTAATAACCACTGCTCGCAATTTCTACTAACTGAAATCGTCTTCTATATCCTTTACACTGCCTTATGTCTTATATATTCCACTATTGCTAAGTAGCAAAATTAAGACTGCTCAGTCTGTGATATGGAATGATTATAGTGAGTGCGGGAAATAGTTTAGGGTAGTACCATATAACTTTCCTTGTAAGTTTAAATCTGTGTAAGTGTGTTTTCATAAGTCATAGGTTTGAGTTTCGTAGAAAGTCATTTAGTTAACGGTGACGTAATTAGCTAATAATGACCTCAATGTTTCACAGAAGGCAATTACAAGTTGGTGAAATTGTATACCACGTAAATGTGTGGATAAGATAATTGCTTAATTATATTGCTTTTAGAACACATTATCGTATATCCTACATTTACAATTACGTAAATACAATATTTTAAAATTATTTAATTCATCATTTTTCAATAATGGAAATTGTTAAGTAAATGCTGATGGGTTGTAAGTTCCTCCGTCTTTATTTATGTTTTGGTTATTGAAATAATTATTACAATTGTTCACATCAGAACACACTCATCATCATCAACAACCCATAACGTCCCACTGCTGGGCTCGGGTTTCCTCTCAAGAGAGGGTGAAGGCCATACGTCCCCACGCTGGCCAAGTGCGGATTGGGGAACTGGCAACACAACGTTGTAGCTACGTCATCTTGCCGTTGGATGTTTCTAAGCCGCCCAAATGCCTCCAACTAAGCTTCACGACTGTTATGATATGATAACAGCCGAGACCGACTGCTTAATGTGACCTCCGAATCACGAGGACGCTCATGGTATCATACTACCAGCGGTCACCCATCCAGGTACTGACCGCGCCGTCGTTGCTTACCCTCGATGATTGTTTCTAATCACCGATTTCAACTTGGCTGTGAGCGCCGCCAAAACATTATGTTCATGTAAACTTGTATACAAAATGGAACTGATACATGGAATTTTCTACTAAGGATTAGGATTGCAATCTCTGGAACGGCTGGACCGATTTTCACGGGACTTTCACTGGTAGGTAGCTGATGATCCAGGGAGTAACTTAGGCTATTTTTTTTAAACTAGCTTTGTCCCGCGGCGTTACTAGCGTTACAACAATAACTGCGGGTAACACCGCGGGGTTTGGTTAGTTAAATAATGATAGTTATTTCTTTTTGTTCCTTGTTTGTATTTGGCTGATATATACGTATGTATAGTGATAACTAGTTACTAAAAGTAAACGTAGAGACAAGACCCTAATTACTGTAAGTCTGGCACAAGCAAACATCTAAACATAGGAAAGGGCGCACGTTAGGAGCCGTGTCAACAGCGGAATAATTTGATTCGCTCCACTTCTCTAATATATGCATCATCCACTGTTTAGTCTCAGTCTGCAATCGACAACGAAACACTGTTTAGTCTTAGTTCGCAATGGGCATGGAATTGTCATTAAATGTTTAAAATGTAGAAATATGAATTTTAAGTGATTTCTTCTTTACTTTTGTGTAACCTGGTAATGATCTTTTTTTCTTTTTATGTAATAGGCGGGCAAACGAGCAGACGCATCGCCTGATGGTTAGCGATTACCGCCACTCATGAACACCTGCAACACCAGAGGCGTCACAAGTGCGTTGCCGGCCTTTGGGAGATGGGGAGGGGAGATAGGGGAGGGGGTTTGAGTTATGGGCCTGCGGTATCCTCACTCACTCGGTGAAACGCAGCGCAAACACTATTTCACACCGGTTTTTCTGTGAGGCCGTGGTATCACACCAGTCGAGCCGACCCATTCATGCCGAAGCGCGGCTCTCCCACGTTAATGTCTCCAATCATAGTGATTTTTTTCCATATTGGGTTGGGGTCGGCTTTAAGCGCATTACGATACGGCTGATCCTCGATTCTTATGCGGAGCGAGTGCTTTTAGACATTCACAACCTAATTACTAGACAATATCGAAGTCCTAGAGAAAGACTGTTGTCGGACTTTTTAGGGCTCGCAACTACTCGCACCGAACGATTTTTTAAAGTTATCTCCTGAATGATTCCTGCATCGCAGAAGACTATACAAATATACATGAAACGAATACAAAGAACATCCAGAATCAGAACAACAATTTGTGTATCACACAAATGATTGTTCCATGTGGTTCCGAACCTACAACACTCGGCACAGAAGAGAGCGACGAGGTGACCGACTAAATCACTACGCCATCGGTGCAGTCGATTGCCAAAGATGTTTGTTCGTGTGACAACCGGGAACAACAGCTCAACGTGCTATTCCTTACCTGGCTAAGATTGCTTAACTTTGAAATATGTTAACCTCTGAACCACGGAAACCAGTACCACTGGTAACCACTGAACCACATTCCATAACGAATATTTGCCTAATGTTTTAAAAGAATACTTGTAGCAAGTTATGGTTATATAGGTATATATACAGCGCTATCTAGACATAAAATCCTAGAATAATAATATACTACACGTTCAACTAATTTTCATACGCACATACAATACATTTGCATTGACCGTCGAGGCGTATGCTCCTCAGTCGCTCTTCGTAAGTCTTCAAACCTTGTAATTAATGACGAAAATTAACTTGATGTTTGTTAACGTTCCTTAATTATAAAGAGACCTCTATAACATTTCTATTACGCAGCCAACATTTTTAGGGCAAAATTAATTACTTATTTGTAAATATATTTTTGTTTTCTTTGATCAAAGTAAACTCAGATGAATAGATAATAAAAAAATGCAAAACAGTCATGAAGACTGTCGACAGAAGTGAAAACTCAAAACAATAAACAAATGTTTAAGCTTACCTGATATGAACCTGTTTGCTATTTAAATAAAAGGCGCGATAAAAAGAAGTAAAAAATGTGATGTTATAATAATATAGGTTAATGCTATACAGTATAAATATATTACCAGTTATTTCATATTAGACAGTCGGGCCATCAGCTTTCACTATCCGCGCATGCGCGTACATGCGCACTCGCGCAAGCGCCTTGCGTTTTACAATCTGGTCCAGTATCCTGACGCGAAGTGTCCTGACGCAAGTTTATCATTTTTACCCATCATGAACCACCACCCACCACCATCTGAAATCCAGACAAAAAAGGTTGCTGAAACCAATTCTCTAATTTTAATATTTCAGTTTTAGCTCATTCGAACAAATATATTGATAGTAATATATTTTTGAAATCATTTGAAGTATTAATACTAGCTAAGCCAACGATATCGATCATCGATTTTAGAATCGTTCATTGCAACAACGATGTGGGCTTAGACCACAGATATATTCAATTGAAAGCGCTAAACGACTGTTGGCATATTCATTGGTGATGTTCTACGCGTAAACTCCTTTCGATGTCTCTAATAGTGTCAATATGGAATCAACGACATCGATTGTATCATGAATTTAATATTGAAATAGTGTTTCGCTAAATGTTTCTCAAAAGTACGTTATCTTAAAGACAATTATTTCAGACTCTAAGAAGTTAAGTAATTTTTAAACATATTTCTGATTAAATCTCTGCACCATTGCTTTAGACTTTATAGAATAGAATAGAAAACTCTTTATTTGCACACCTTATTACAGAGTTAAATAAGTACATAATACATAAAATATCCGAAGTGTAGTGTACAAAGGGCGGCCTTATTGCCATAAGCAATCTCTTCCAGGCAACCTTAGGATGGATCAAATCTTTCAGAGAGACAGTAGTAGTTGACGTGCAATGAGTTTGAAAAATAAATATTATGTCCATAAACACACATATTTTATATACATATATACAAACATACACACAAAGTTGAAAAAAAAAATTATAGTAACAATAATAATTTTACATACTAAAAGATAAACATACATACACAAATATAAGCATAACCATAATTTAAGAGAAAGAAAAGACTCAAATCATACCCCAGTGCGTGGGTGACTAAATTATGATCTGTAATATTCATGAACCAACCTCTTGAATTCACCGTTTATAAGACGATTAATGTAAACAGTATTATGGTTTTATGAATTGCATCTTTATAATACCATATGCCTTTGTTGTTATTGAATAAGCTAAAGAAAAACCTTTCAAATCAGAGGCCTATGACCAGCAGTGAACTATTAGAGCAGCAAAGAAAGTAAGAAGTGCAGGCGTGAAATATACATATATCATTATTGGAGACACTTACATACCACGAAATTTTCAAGTTAGATTTATTACACAAAGAAGCCCGTCTTCTAGAAGCTACCCCAACACTTCCGAGATTTATATTTTAAGTATTTTAAAACCTTTCAAGGTAAATAAGATAAGCACCAATACTCCAAAGAAAATCTTAGAAAAGTTTTAATTCTCTTAATATTTTTCTTGCAAGTCTATTTGGCCCTTTGATTTTGAAGAAAATTGTATTATATTTTCATAAAATCAAACCATGTTAAAATTTAAAACAATTCATTGGCAAAGATAAAATTTAGTGATCAAAGTCACTTTAACACACAGAGAAACATTACAATGTTTGACCAAATAACACACTAATTTAGAACACGTAAACGAGAAACACGAAAACGAGATTTAAGCCACATATCCAGGTCTATAACTAACGACTAATCGTTTTAGTCCTACGAGTTAACCCTACGAATACACACATCATTCATAGTTCCGTAGTACCCGATTTATTTCCGAGGCAAATTCCCTACAATCACTACTGTCGCACTGTCATTTAGTAAATATCTTTAGTACAGTGTACCACACTCTCACATTTAAAGATTTATCACAGCACAATTTCCTCAAAACTTCGAAAGTGCACGAGGATGTTCAAATATTGGAATCTAATGGAATAGAATGTGTCCTCACCCTCGATCGGAATCCGGTTATTGTTAAGATAAATTTCACGTGAACATAACTTGTAATAGATTATTACAGGGTTTGGAATTAGGAACCATGCAATTTTTTTCCATGATTCCTAATTCTGAAATCATGGTAGAATACTACTGAGACTTTATTAGTTTAATTATTTTTGTTATAAACTCACTGACCTTGAAGTTTTGTTGTATCATCTAGTTTAGGAAAAAAATTGTTAAAAAATAGATTAGTAACACCATCATCATCAACTTTTAGCGGTCGACTGTTGGACATAGGCATCTTCCTTACAACTGAAGTTTTAGGGTTAAATACTACCCTGGCCAGACTATTTGGTGTGGGGTTTGTTTCAAGATTTAATTCTCATTGCAATGCTGTTGTCCTATGGCTTGCTCCCTTAGTCGGTTCTTATGACATTTACGGGATAAATAAATAAGGGGGTGTGTTATAATAATAAAAATAATATATGTGGGATGTAGATTCGGTGATCATTGTTCCGATAGTTGTATCTGTTCACGGATTGATAGCCAAGAGCCTCGACCAACACCTTAAGAGGCTCACGTTGGACGGTTGGATCAAGGGTCTGATGCAGAAGGCAGTCCTCCTAGACACGGCACGTATAGTGAGGAGGTTTCTGTCTCTGGAGCCCTAACCACCGGTTTCTTGGTCCCTGTACCCGAAGTCGGTGGTCTACTATTTTTTATATTTTTAAATGTATTTGTTTTTTATTTTTATATTTAAAAATGTAATTAATATGTATTTATAATTGTCATAAAGAGAATAATAATAAAAAATATAAAAAAAGTAAAAATAAGTAAGGGTTCTTAATCCATCACCACACGGTCAGCTATTACATTAATCTTAAATTCCAGAGAAAAATTAAGAAACAATTGAATATTGGTACAAACCTGCATCTTCAATTAGGAGAAACTAAAAAATTCTTTAATACCATTGTTGTGACTATTGTATGTATAAATTCAAAAGCTGTTTTCTTTATTATCCAATTATGAATCGTTTTTTCAAAGTTATATAATATGTTTGCAATATTCCCATAAATAAATAATAATTACAGAACAATTTTTGTTTGTTTGTTTTATCGGGACATTTCCGCTCTTAGCCTCTTGATTGGGCCGTTGGAAACAATTTATAATCTCTTTTATATATATATATATATTTATTATTTATAAAGAAAATATGCAATGTCGTACATACTAATAGCATCTAAAAACCACCAAGGTTTATACTTGTGCTATCATGAGTCTGTCCTGTTGTAATACAATGAATCTCGTTTTAACAAATTGAAAGGTAAGGAATAAACCTTCACATAAATACCTAAAACTCATAAATACATAAACATATGAATTGGATGTGTTTAAGTCAATGTTAACATTTTTATTTTATTAGAAATATGAGATATAGTGAACTGAAATAATTTTGTCGTCATGTTGGGTCAATATTAATTCTATTCAACTTTTGACTTAATGTTTTGCATTTTTAAAACCAGTCGTCAATATTACATACTTATAGAAGAGTTTATATTACAAGTGTTACATTGTGTATTACCGAAAATACATATTAGTTTTTTGAACACTCATGTTTATTAGAACGCATCAAAAATTAATTTACATAGTATTTCGTAGAAGGTGATTTATAGGATATTTTATACCTATGTAGTGATTTTTTTAATCCATGCGAGGTTAACGTCGCTGTCTCAGTCGTGACTCTGTGACCCAATTCTTGTCTCATTAACGTGTGGCCACGTTGCACCGGACACCCCGATGCAATGGTTTACTTATTCAGTGCACTGAGGTTTTTTAATGCAAAGCGAAGCGATTCTCGGAAGCAACTGCAGTCAAACACGAATAATTCATATTGGATTTCACGGGGTTCAAAGCTTGAAAAAATGAGTTTTTTCATTGCATTTGATTTTATTTTCGCTGCTACAGTTTTTGTAAACGATTATGTCCAGATTTGGGTAGTATGCCATGTAATCTTATCCTAATAGATTAGTACATGCATCTGTATGTGGAAAGATATTTCAGTGACATGCACAAATTCGTATATGGCTCATAACTTCGTAAATTATATGTCATTATGTGGTTATTCAGATAATAAATATGTCTATTACGCTTTCAAGGCTAACCGCGGGTAAAAGTTAGTTTACCTATACGAAAATAAATCATAGACATACGTACATATTTGAAATTCATAGCCATGATTTTTCTGTGTAAATATCATATTAATCGTTATAATCTGAAACGGGAAATCTAGTTTTCTTCTTAAGAATTTTCCCACAAAGTTATCGCTATTCATGTGAAATTGGTACATAAGTGTAGGATTTCATTGCGAATTATTCCACTTGACTGGATCACTACATCATAAAAAATGTGCTATAAAAATGAGTAGGTCGTTAAACATAACCATCTCTCAAGTTTTATACTTCAACATTTTTTTCTTCACTCGCCTGTTTTTTTGTATGTTGGGGAATTTTCGGGCCAGCAATTCTACTGAGTTCAATTATATAAACCTAGTTTTAATTGCAGGCCACACTAAGACTTTTCATGCACTACCTTGTTTACCTTATGTAGGCTATAGACTGCTTGGCAGTAGCTAGCCTTTTTTTTTGTATCTTGGGGAATTTTCGGGCCAGCAATTCTACTGAGTTCAATTATATATACCTAGTTTTAATTGGAGGCCACACTAAGACTTTTCATGCACTACCTTGTTTACCTTATGTAGGCTATAGACTGCTTGGCAGTAGCTAGAGTGTCGACTATATATTACTACTAGTTGTTGCTCGCGGGCGGGGACACCTGTTATTCTGATGTATCTATACTAATATATAAAGCTGAAGAGTTTGTTTGTTTGTTTGTTTGTTTGTTTGAACACGCTAATCTCAGGAACCGCTGGTCCGATTTGAAAAATTCTTTCAGTGTTAGATAGCCCATTTATCGAGGAAGGCTATAGGCTATGTATCAACACGCTAAGACCAATAGGAGCGGAGCACCAATGAAAAATGTTTCGAAATCGGGGGAAAATTACACGCTACGGGCAATAAATAGGACGCAAACGAGGTTGCGTGGGTCGGCTAGTAAGCTATATTTCTGTAAAGTTTCATCCAAACCGTTCAGTACTTTTTGCGTGAAAGAGTAACAAACATCCATCCATACTTACAAACTTTCGTGTTTATAATATTATTTTTATTCTATAAAATTATTTTTTACTTTACTTTTATCTTATTCCTTTTCTTAGTAACCAAAACATCGTAATGAAGTTCTTTATTTGTGATTATTACAATAATAGCTGACCCACGCAACCTCTTTCTCTCGTCGTTTCTGCTATTGCCCGTATCGTGAACAAATTTTACCATATAAAAGGACTAGCTGTTGCCCGCGGCTTTGCTCGCGTGGAAGTTGATTTTATGTATTTAATTAAAACTGTATAAAAGTATGTATCAGTAATTCATTCATATTTCTGAACGTATTTATTTATTTTTGATCAATAGCCAATTTAAAAGAACTATCATACAAACATTCGACCCATATTTCATCCCTTTTAGGAACAGAATTCGCATTAATGCTGATAATGCATAAAGTTACATGGTACTAATTTAAAAAATAACGGACTTCCATACAAACTTTCAACCCCTATTTCACCCCTTTAGGGGTAAAATATCCAGAACTGCTTAAATACGTCTTTACATTTTTTTAATCAGTAGTACATGAATAAAGTTTAATGGTTCTAACTTAAAAAATGACAAACTTCCATACAAACTTTCAACCCCTATTTCACCCCTTAGGGGTAGAATATCCAGAAACGCTTAAATACGTATCCACTCACTTTTAATCAGTAGCCCAAAAATAAAGTTTCATGTTTGCTACTTCAAAAATAGCGAACTTCCATACAAACTTTCAACCCCTATTTCACCCCTTAGGGGTAGACTATCCAGAAACTCTTAAATACGTATCCGCTCACTTTTAATCAGTAGCCCAAAAATAAAGTTTCATGTTTGTAACTTCAAAAATGGCGAACTTACTTACAAACTTTCAACCCCTTTTTCATCCCCTTAGGGGTAGAATATCCAGAAACGCTTAAATAGGTGTCAACTCATTTTTAATCAGTAGCCCAAAAATAAAGTTTCCTGTATCTAACTTAAAAAATTACGAACTTCCATACAAACTTTCAAACCCTATTTCACCCCCTTAGGGGTAGAATACCCAGAAGCGCTCAAATACGTCTCTACTCTTTTTAAATCAGTAACACATAAATAAACTTTCATGTTTCGAACTTCAAACATTACGGACTTCCAGACTAACCCATATACGAAATGTCAACCCCTATTTCACCCCTGAGGAGTAGAATATCCAGAAACGCTTAAATACGTCTTTACTCTTTTTTAATCAGTAGTACACCAATAAAGTTTCATGATTCTAACTTAAAAAATTACGAACTGCCATACAAACTTCCAACCCCTATTTCACCCTCTTAGGGGTAGAATACCAAGTAACGCTTAAATACATATCTACTCTTTTTTAATCATTAGCACATGAATAAAATTACATGTTTCTAACTTAAAAAATGACGAATTCCATACAAACTTTCAACCCCTATTTCACCCCTTAGGGGTAGAATATCAAGAAACGCTTAAATACGTATTTACTCACTTTTAATCAGTAGCTCAAAAACAAAGTTTCATGTTTGTAACTTCAAAAAAGTCGGACTTCCAGACTAATCTATATGCGAAATGTCAACCCCTATTTCACCCCCTTAGGGGTAGAATATCCAGAAACGCTTTAATACGTATTTACTCTTTTTTTAAACATTAGCACATGAGTAAAGTTACATGTTACTAACTTAAAAAATAACGAACTTCCATACAAACTTTCAACCCCTATTTCACCCCTTAGGGGTAGAATATTCAGAAACGCTGAAATACGTATTTACTCATTTTTAATTAGTAGCCCAAAAACAAAGTTTCATGTTTGTAACTTCAAAAATGGCGGACTTCCAGACTAATCTATATGCGAAATGTCAACCCCTATTTTACCCCTTAGGGGTAGAATATCCAGAAACGCTTTAATACGTATTTACTCTTTTTTAATCATAAGCACATGAGTAAAGTTACATGTTACTAACTTAAAAAATAACAAACTTTCAACCCCTATTTCACCCCTTAGGGGTAGAATATTCAGAAACGCTGAAATATGTATTTACTCATTTTTAATTAGTAGCCCAAAAACAAAGTTTCATGTTTGCTACTTCAAACATAACGAACTTGCATTCAAACTTTCAACCCCTATTTCATCCCCTTAGGGGTAGAATATCAAGAAACGCTTAAATACGTATTAACTCTATTTTAGTCAGTATCCCAAAAACAAAGTTTCATGTTTGTAACTTCAAAAATGGCGGACTTCCAGACTAATCTATATGTGAAATGTCAACCCCTATTTCACCCCCTTAGGGGTAGAATATCCAGAAACGCTTTAATACGTAATTACTCTTTTTTAATCATTAGCACATGAGAAAAGTTACATGTTACTAACTTAAAAAATAACGAACTTCCATACAAACTTTCAACCCCTATTTCACCCCTTAGGGGTAGAATATTCAGAAACGCTGAAATACGTATTTACTCATTTTTAAGTAGTAGCCCAAAAATAAAGTTTCATGCTTCTAACTTAAAAAATGTCGTACTTCCAGACTAACCTATACGCGAAATGTCAACCCCTATTTCACCCCTTAGGGGTAGAATATTCAAAAACGCTGAAATACGTGTTTAATCATTTTTAATCAGTAGCCCAAAAATAAAGTTTCAGGTCTCTAACTTAAAAAATGACGGACTTCCATACAAACTTTCAACCCTTATTTCACCCCCTTAGGGGTAGAAATTCCAAAATTCCTTTCTTAGTGGGTGTCTACTCAATAAAAGGATCCTACTCACCAAATTTCATAGTCGTAACTATCATAGTTTACGCTCGGCGATGATGAATCAGTCAGTCAGTCAGTCAGTCAGTCAGTCAGGACTTACTTTTTTATAAGTATAGATATAGCGAGCTAACCTTAACATTCTTTATTTTCGTTTCAACCCTGTGTATAAATGAGCTACTAACCTTGGTACATTTTATTGGTTAAACATTACATACTTTTTTTCCATTATAAATTACAGAAAATTATTTACGTTTTAATAAATATTTTCATTGTTTGTTACAGGTAATGGCGCGTATAAGGTTTCAACGTTATTTATGTAGGTACGTCTGGTTGGTTTGTTTCCTGCTAGGAAACTCACCTTATGATTTATAAGAATGTTTTGTGTTATAATCACGAATCTCAACACAGTGTGAAACTATATATGACTGCCTCGTTGGTCTAGCGGTTGGCGTGAGCGACTGCTGATCATGAGGTCTCGGGTTCGATTCCCGGGTCGGACCAAATGTTTGTATGATCTACGAATATTTGTTTCGGAGTTTGGGTGTGTTCTATCTATAATATGTATGTATTTACAAAAAAAAAAAGTATATATGTATTTGTATCAGTTGTCTAGTACCCCATAACACAAGCTCTGCTTATCTTGGGACTAGATGGCGTTGTGTGTTTAGATGTCCAAATATATATACTGAAATTATATTTATTTAAAATAAAAAATATGTAAAAAAAAATTTTAAAGGGTTTTATTGAAAATAATGTACTAAGAGCTAAATAATAATTTGATAAAAAATATTGAGTATAAAATCATTGGGCGGTAGCATAAACTGAGATGACTGGGTGAAAACACGGACCCAACGATTTTATACCGAATATTTTCAGCTTTTAGTACATTATTTTCAAAAGTCGGCCATCTTTACGGGTTTACAATAAAACGAAATTCATTTAATTGTATTGTCAACAGAACTGAGGGTGTGTATCAAATTTCAGGTCAATCTGTCAACAGGGAAGTGGTCAGATTTCAATTACAAGATTTGACCCAAACAAACAAATAAATAAACAACCAGGTCAAGTTAAATAAAACCGTTTTAAAAAACGTTGCCAATATTATATTGCAGTAAAGGCTTAAAAAAGTTTGAATTAAAAACAAGCGAAACGAAACATCTACATATCTATATAAAATGAAGAACTTCAACCAGAAGTACTAATATCTAAACCGTTTAAATTGTCATCTTATGAGTGACTAATGAAATCCATGTATTTCCACTAAACATGCTCATAAGAAGTTACAGTTGATGAGACAGGAGATACTGTTATTTCGATCTTGTCATGTTTGGCTTTGACTAAAAGTCCATAATAATAAAATGAAGGAAAACAGCAAAACCTTTATGTTATAGTCACTTTTCAGCGACAGGGTTACCCTTAGTTCATCTAACAAACATAAAAAAACCTTAAGACTTTTTAAACAGAAGATCTATTCACTGAATACTATATTTTTATCTATTTACCCGACTACGGCAAAGTCAAAGGAGGGTTATAATTTTTACAGCATTATGTATGTTCATTTGTTCCCTCATATCTCCTCAACTATTTATTAGAACTGAGCAAATGAGGTATTGTTAGAAGCGTATTGATCGTCCGCTGGTTATCTATATATATAAAAGAGAAAGGTGACTGACTGACATACCCAGAGATCAACGCACAGCCCAAACCGCTGAACCTAGAATCCTGAAATTTTGCATGTAGGTTCTTTATATAACGTGAGTGAGCACTAAGAAAGGATTTTTTGAAATTCCACCCCTAAGGGGGTAAATCAGGGGATGAAAGTCTGCGTGAGCGAAGCCGCGTGCAAAAGCTAGTAGACTATATGGCGTGTCACAGAACCTAATGTGGCGCTCTCTAGCGGTTATAAAGTACTGTTTAAAAAAAAAAATTTGAGATAAAAATGCCGTGTTTGGTATCATCGGAAAGGGCGTCACTTGTACATTTCAAAATAATTTATATATTTTTTTTTGCTCGTGACGTTGTCCGTATTTATTCGATAATTGTGATATTTGATTGAAAAAGTATGAATAAAATTGGAAAAGCTGAAGTCACACGTTACATAAAAACGTACCATTACAGTTTCATACTTTTTCAGCGTCTTTTTTGTCGTAGTTGGGTTTTACTTATTATTATCCTTAGAGTTTGCATTGCATCACTATTACCTCATATTTCTAAAGTTCTCCTGTTTTTATTCGTTACATCGGCAATTCAAAATTTATAAGCTGAATTATACGCATTGAAATCCAATAGTGAATAGTACTCATCAGTAATAACGCGAATGTAAAATAGAAATAATTGAAATTCGAGACAAACATTTCGAGGACATAAAAACAAAGAACCTTTTCAAATAAGACCGTTACAACCGTATTTGTGAGAGATATTTCAACTTTGAAATTCAAATTCTGTGAATCCTTTTGAACAGTATCTATATTGCTCATTTCAATAACATTCTCATTTTCATAAATTGGTTTTATTGAGCTCGTTTTAAGTAAATATTATGGTTAATAATATATATTAGTGTGATCACAAATTATACTATGATATTGTGCCTCAAGAAACTAATTAGAACTTTCACAACGTTTAGCCGTTTTCGTGTCTTTTTCTCTGGAAAGTTCTTTATTCGTAGCAATATATATATATATTATCAGTATGTAGGTGTGTTGCAACCATGTTTTTTAATTACTTTTTAGTTCTCTACCTCCATTTAAATCGATTGCTGTCTATTGGCCGCGATCAGTGAGGTTGTGACCGTGCTGAATATTTTATTTTATCTATCAGGTAATAATCAAAGCAGAATACTTTACACGCGGAGATGCCTTAAGATTACTGAGCAATCAAATAGGAAAGTATAAAAGAAATATATTTCTTGATATGCGGTACCTAACGCGAAACGCTAAGTTTTCAAATACCTAATCGAATTATTTTTACCGAAATTGCTATTCTGGGTCAATAACTTTACACATACATATTATTAAATGTTTTAACATAAAAATTTAACATTTCCACGCAAATTAGTGACTTTAGTTATACAGGTTTACTGAATACGCAATCCAAATTCAGTTTAGTAACTATCTTATTTATGAGATGGATAAAATTAGACAAATTTGCTAAACAAAATGGACACATGCAAAATGTTCAAATCTCCTCTCGCGGCAACTCGGCCAGCACATTATTCGATCAGGAGGCCGATATAAGAATTTCTTTAGACGGCAGCATATGGGAAGCCATAACTTTGAGTCGTCGATCCCGCAATAATTGAAAACCAGTGCGTCCTACCCGTAATGCCACCGTTAGAGTGGTCCCCAAGTTTAAAACTGCGCTGTTTAAGATGCGAGAAAACATGACGAGAGAACTAGAGTAAACGAGACAGAGAATCATCACTGAGACTGAAGTAGAAGTGGGTATGTCATGTCTCCAAGTGGATAGTCGCTGGAGCCGAAAAGTGCTAAAGTGGAGTCTGCGATTAGGCAAACGTGATGTCGGACGTCCTGCCAAACAATGAACTGACGACTAGCGACAAGGCCGGAATGAATGGCGCTCTTTGGGGTAGGCCTTCGTTCAGCAGTGGACGGCATTAGGCTAAAGTATAGAAAATCTGATAATTGTGTAAAATTTATTATAGAGTTTTAATTATTTTTCATTCATTTAATGACAAGTATTTTCTGATACCGAATTGAATAAATCGGTAAAGGTCTCCATCGGTCATTTGTACGCATGTACATAAAACCTTTTTTAATACATTGAAATAATTATCTTCTTGTTTTTGTCTTCAACCAGGTTGTACCTTGTTCTCTACTAAATGACTCGTCTTGATTAAAGACGGTTACTCTCACGTACCAGATAATACAGCAGTATAAAAAAACATAACTTAATTTAAACTTTCGACCACAGTCAAACAGCGTCTGAATTACAAGTAAGCCTCAAAATACTCCAGAAAAATTATAAATCATTGATTGGGTAACGTTATTTGTTAAACTTATCGCACTTAATCAAGCATCTGGAGTCTCAAGTAAATTCTGAGCGTGGGGAAAACAAATTAGCATAAGGTAGAAAAGTTTCCGGATCTTATGAATGCAATAACTGTATTTCAGAGTAAATAGGTATGCTAATACATAGGGCGTGTGTTCGACGTATTTGGCAACTTACGACATTTATCTATATGTAATACCGGTCTTGACGTTTTCATTTACCCTCAGTTTAAGAAAGGGAACTTACTAGTTTTCACTTAAATTAAGTGTTGCTTCTCAAATTTGGCTATAAAAATTAATTATAGTGATCCTATTTGGTGCGTATTTGAATATGGCGGTATTAATTTTAGAGACTTACAATAATCATCGTTGCAAACGGTATCACTTTCTGCCGCTGGATATTAGACGTCAAATTAATGATATCACATTTCTATTGAACATTGCTAATGGATCGGTAGATAACCCCGAGCTTGTATCTAAGATATATTTGCGTGCAAATCCCACCAGGTTTCCACTGAGACCACTATTCGATGTACCATTTACAGTGGCTAATTACAGGCGCAATGTTTTTTTCATTCGCAGCGCAGTGACATAACAGTCTCTCTGGAAATTTAGATATAGATTTATTTTGCTCGAGCCCATCTTCGGTAAGACGGCTCTCGTGTAATAATTACTTTGAAGTTTGGACAACTGACTGACTGGGTGGTATACACCTAGGTGACGCAAAACAGACTAATAAAAAAAGAGTGATTTTGATTGTTATGTTGTATTTCTCATTATTTTGTTTAGTTATTATTGTATTTCTTTTTTTTGTATTTAAATATTGTTATTGCAATTTTTTTATACAAAATTTTTATTTTCGGTTTGGTATATTTTTTACCGACTTCAAAAAAAGGAGGAGGTTTCTCAATTCGACCGTATATATATATTTTTTAGGTGTGTTCGCGGATAACTTCGTCGTTTATAAACCAATTTTGATGATTCTTTTTTTAATGGCAAGGAGATGTCCCTACGGTGGTACCATGATAAGGAAATTAATATCTGATGATGGCATCTAAGAGAAATCGAGTCGAATCTTGAAGTCGGTTTTATTTTTGTTAATTCTTTTATATATACATATATTTTTAATATTTTTTGTACAAGTTTTGTAGATGTGGAGGCTTATCATAAGCAATTTATTTCATTTATGTATTTATGTTAATAGTATTATTAGTCTGTAAGCTTTCTGTAAAATAAAGTAAATAAATAAAATAATTGTCCAGGTCAAAATATAGCCTAGGACACTCAAAAATATTGTAAGCTTCTATTTGAAAAAAAAATTTTTAAAATCGATTCAAAACCTCTACAACCCTGCAAACTTTACCTCTTTATAATATTTATTACATCTACACAAATAAGTAAAACTGAGAGTGTCTGTTTGTAATATTAAAATAACCACTTTTTACTAAATGCATATGTATGTATACACGGTACATATACTAAAATAACTTTTTTTGTTTCAATTTTCCTCGGTCTGTCTGTCAGTTTGTTCCGGCTAATCTCCAGAACGGCTTAACCGATTTGGCGGGACTTTCACTGATAGGTAGCTGATGATATAAGGAGTAATTTAGGTAACTTTTTTAGACTAGCTTCGTACCGCGGCGTTACCCGCGATACGACAATAACCGCGGGTGACACCGCGGTAGATAATAAATCTCTTCGATGTTTCTCATTTGGCAGTGTTAGACGTAGCTTTATTGCATGCTGATCATGAACGGAAACTAATGTTATTATAGAAAATTTATGTTATATATATTTCGCAATAAACCACCATATTACTATTGAAATTGCATTTCTTTAAAAAAAAATCAGCAATATGAGAAGCAAGTATTAACTTATTTATTGTAAAAAATCTCTGAAATTTCAATTGTTCTTTGGATAAAATATACAACTAAGCTTTGTTAGACCTTCATTTGCATCGGAATCTCATAAATAATTCTTATTCTTACTTTCTCTGTGCGTATACTAGTCGGAAAATGAAATGAAATAATGAATTCAACTGTATTTGTATTTAAAACTAGATTTTGCACGCGGCTTCGCTTACGCAGACTTTCATCCCCTGATTTATCCCCTTAGGGGTGAAATTTCAAAAATTCCTATTTTAGTGGTCACTTACATTATATAAAGAACCTACATGCAAAATTTCATGGTTCATTTCATTTCTTGGTTCAACGGTTTGGGCCGTGCGTTGATCTCTGGATATGCCAGTCACAGACTTCTATTATATAGATTAGCCTTAAATTTGTTTATCTCACAGAACAATTCATTAATATTATGAATCAATATGTTATCAAGTGATTGGGTTGGCAAAGGCGTAGTGGGATTATTCCCGCTAAGTCTGTTTGTGATTGCAAATTAATTAATAACATGAAATTCTAAACCAAGTTATTAATATACAATAACTTGTAGGGAGATTTCTTAATTTATTATTATTTCTGTTGGGTGGAGTTCTACAGGTTTTATAGTGTAAAAACTAGATCGTTATTGAAGTTTAAAATTCCTAGATGTTGTTTTTTTTTCACAGATAGAGTTGTTTATTAAAATCAAATACCGATAAGCTACCCGAACGCAGATACACACAGAGTTACGAATTGTTTCGCTACGTAGCTTCATGACACTCACATCACAACCGTTTCACTTCTCCAACAAGGTCCCAATTCTAAACATTTTTGTTAAGGTTATACAATTAAACATTGATCGAAAGCATTTACATGACTTCGATACTACGAGACTGCTCTGAACGATTACCACACGCTTCCGAAGCCGAATTCACAATTAACAGGCCCCGACTGCCTTCGCGCTCTCTGAACCGAGGTTTATTTAGCCTGTCAAACCACTATGGCCATTAAAATCCTCATCGAGAACTAAATACAACGAAATAAACCACGACACTGTTCCAACAAGTTCTACTCGTAACAATGACATGACATTTTACTTTGACATAACCAAAGACAATGTCACCACAAATTACATTTGCCTTAGAGCATTTTTATATGGACGGACATGACAACGGGATGGTACGTTTCCGGAGCGTATTTGGTATCGAACAGACACTATATAAACTCACTTAAAGTTATTGACAGAAAATACCTAACTAAAGTCTGAGAACTGTGTTCCGTGAGCGTGAAACAAAACATTAATTAAGTTCTCACGTTACAATTTACTAACTATTGTTTGTCGCTAACAGCTTTTATTAAGCGTATTTACTGCACACGTCTTCGTTAATGATTCGCTCCGCCATGCGCCAGTCGTGTATTCCATTTCTTATTAGTTAAATGTCAAATTTCGTTCTCACTAGTACGGAAATTAAATACGTAAATAACGTAAGACGCAAGACTTTAGTCTTTATTAAGGAGATTTACGACAAGGAAGTCCTAAGTATTAAACCTTTTTCTCTTTATTCTGAAATTAAGCTAACATTTGACGACTGAAACTAATGATTTTAATACATTAATCATTCATTAGAATTAAATGATTTTATTAATTAATAAAAAAAGAGTACGGATATTTAGTTGAACAGGAAGTAAACTACCACTCAAACATTATTGTAATAACAATTAACAGCTTCATATTCTTGTCGTTTTTAAATTATGCAATCTTAAATTTATCACTTATGAATAACAGTCTGACCTGTATTTCAAGTACATAATGTTTCTTTTCAATTTATTGGTTGATTTATTAGCGCCTACATAACACACGAAAAACTTTACAAAAAGATATACGTATTTGAACTTGCTATCTTTTCGTACCACTCAAGGTTTTTTCGATTTAACCGTATAATGCCTGTGTAACTATATAAATATACGATAACACAACTGTGAGGGTTAGGGCTCCCACACATAACTACGATGCGATGCGACGCCGCGTCTCTTTGAACTTGCGATGCGAATTGCTACAATACAGATTCGTGCAGCAAAGCGTTGATTCATATGACCATACTTTCGACCACATATAGATGTCCTAATGAGATTTTTGTATGAAATGGTTGATGAAAATTAGAATAAAAATGATAAGTAAAAATGACTTAAATTATTTTTGGAAACAAATAAATAAGAAAATAGTTTTGTAAATGATTTAAAAAAAATGTTTAACGAATTATTTGTTTATATTCTTCAGTATTCGAACTAAAATAAAATAACATCTCAGATCCGGCAAACTATGCGTAGCGTTAGGTAACTTAGGTTAGGCGACCTAGTTAGGTAACTTTACACTATATATGTATAAAATAATATTTAACACACAGCGCTATCTAGTAAAAGTAAAGTAAAGAAAAAAAAAGAAACAAAGATAGAAGTTCCATCTAGTAAAGTCTCAAAGTGGACCAAAAATGTTGTCAATAAGTGTGACGTAACAACGCACGAATGCACGATGCGAATTAGATCGGAAGTTCTTGCGGTGCCAGCTCGCACAAGTGTGCGATATTTACGATGCGATGCGAATTGGCTGTTTTGTGTGGGCGTCCTTAGACGTTGCCAGTACTGAACACGCTGATAAAACTCCTGAGCCAAGTATTTTATTTAGTAGGACAACATAATGACAATAGTATGGTATACATTCGACTGATATACATACTTCTAAAATTATCTAAGGAAATGGTCTTACGCTAAATATATGCTTATTTTATCAAGAATCGTAAATGGTTTACTTGTGTTTTAGTAACGTCAGTCCCAAGACTTTTACCATAGATAGTTCGTTCAGAAAAAATGTCACTTATTGTTGTGATACGGTGTATCGCAAAACAAACCACTTAAAATTTAGCTTTATGTTATCGCACCATTTCACAATAAATTTTGTCAAGTTACCCAAAATATTGTAGATCTCTCGCTCTTTGAAATTTAATTTGTTTGGACCGATTCTAATTGTCACTTGACATAAATAATGTTGTTTGTCATGTTTTAATTTTATTTTTGGAACAAGAACTCTTGCCTAATTTGGTTGTGTTAATATTTTATTATTGGAAGGTAATTTTTTTTTTTGTTTTTTTTTCAGATTTTTATCTAATTTCAGTCTTCGAATCAGTACATAGTATACAAGTAAAATTTTAACAAAAATAAAACCGACTTCAAGGTTTGACTCGATTTCTCTTAGATGCCATCATCAAATCTTAGTGTCCTTATCATGGTACCACCATTGGGATATCTCCATTCCATTAAAATAAAACATCAAAATCGGTTCTTAAACGACGAAGCTATCCGCGAACACACATAAAAGAAAATATATACGGTCGAATTAAGAAACCGCCTCCTTTTTTTGAAGTCGGCTAAAAAGCGAAGACGATACCGCGGTCTTCTTAAATCTTTTGGACTATTCAACGAATTTCAATGCAATTTTCATCAATAGACAGAGTGATTAAAGAGGAAGGATTATATGTAGAATACATGTATATTATAGTACACACACACAGTAGAAGAAATTCGAAAATTTGGAAGCCGGGGCGGGTCACTACTTTCATATATAAGAATGTGGTAACCATGGAAATATATGTGTACTGTAGTTCTTTGGATTTTCTTCGTTCGTTCGCTCTGAAAGCTTCAAGAGCTATTAGAAGATCCGAAGACACATAATAAAAGTTAAAGAATTGAATAACTACAGAGCTTTCTAGTTCTGGAGCGAATAAATCGTGGGTTTCAAGTATCACCGCTTTTACGTCACGTTTAAATTTCATATTATAATTATATTCTGCTCATAAAATGTCGGTTTTGTTTTATTATAAGCTAAGAGATTCTAATTAGATATAACGAAATTATGTCAAATGGTTCTTAGGTTCATTTTAATGCTTTTCTATTATTATACTTAGGTGCAGTTTGTAGTGTAGTGCGTAGTTTTAACATTTATGTACTTTATATGAGGCACAACAATTCTCACATTTTATTACTTATTTTAGATTTTTAGACCGTTGCTAAACTTTAAAATATTTACGATAAGCGAAAAATTTGTGTTCAAACTGCTTTTTATACTTGCTTTAACGTGTAGTACTTTTTTTAAATGAACCTAATGTTTGTTAAACAGCTTTTAGGCAGTATTTCATAGTAGGTAATCTCGAACCTCAAATATTCAAAGCCATTTATTTAATGACAACGCTATTTTATCTACCCTCTCAGGATACTTATTAAAATTATTCCATCCTGGCCCATTTTCTTCTTGACATTGAATCGTAAAAACCAGCAGACGTACTTGCTTTACCTGTCGTTAATTTAAAACCGGGTCGTAAAACAGGCAGTTCCGCAATTCAAAAATTAGCCAGGCGGCGAAGCTACAAACGCATTTGATAAGGACTTGTACTATTCTGGAGTAATCGGTTTCTAGGGTTTATCTAATAGTAATAATTCAATTTGAAAAATAGTAAATGATTTGCGACTGGTTGACAAATATCTATTGAGTATATGCTCTATCTATATAAAAATTAATCCCTATTTGCCTTGGTCACAACATCACGCGTGAACGGCTGAACCGATTTTGCTAATTCTTTTTTGTCGGATAGCCCATTTAGCGAGGAAGGTTTTAGGCTATGTAATATCACTCTACGACTAATAGGAGCCGGGTATCGACCGAAAATGTTGGGAAAATGGAAAAACTTTTATTTATTATGGAGAGACGCAAACGAAGTTGAACGGGTCAGCTACTCAGTATTATTTTTCGGCTATTATATGATATTTTGTGAACATTTAGAATTGGCCAATGTGATGTTCGTAAACATAATATACTATAAATATTTTTTGATTTTAAGATGTAAATAAGCCTATGTTGTGACTACTGCCACTCATGCAGTTTCTCTTTCTTGATAATTTTTTAATACATCAAAAGTACTGCTCTTTAATATACAGATCATCAGAATCAGAGCAGAATCATTTTGGTAGCTTGATCATAAAAAAAAATGCAAATAAATTTCGCGGTAGACGATGGCGAAATACGTATAGTAAAACTCATTCATCCGGATTCTTTATAGAGATTAATAGTGCAGAAATACACCAAACAATAATCTAATCATCTAAAAACTGTCAAATTTAATCAGAACTAAAAAGTCTGTAAACAAGAAAATCTTTTATTCAACTCTTCGTCGTTCTTTCAATAAGAAGGTCTGTTAATCCAACCAAAGTTACTACAATCTAAAGCGCAATATCTTTAATGACAGTAGTGAGGAAGAGTAAAACGAATTCAAAGCGATTACAATCCGAGCGAACGATTTCATGAACATAGCAAACGAGATATCTACTAAGGACAATAAAGTCCACTGTGCGCTTACGAGAAAACTTGAGTGCACTGGTGGGCTGGTCGCAACAGTTTTATTTGGAAAAGGGAGAAAATAGATCCTGTAAACAATAGACACTACAACGATGCACTTTCCTTGTGTGAGCTGCAATAAAATTTACTAGATGTTTAACGTGTGACTGTACGTTTATTGAAATTAATTTCCCTCTAATTATTCAATACTATTTAAAGTTTAAACAATTTCAGACTCTGTATACTTATTTCATAAATATAGAAGAATATTTTAATTCTTATTCGTTGATGTATGGTATTTCCTAGAGCATTAACCAACAAAAGGTGGTGAAACATTAAAGTTATTTAATTCAGGAGACTTCGTAGACATCGTCTCTTGTGCCTGCACGGATGATTTTATTTATTTACTCACTTATACATTATCTTTGATTTGTTTTACGTAAAGCTATCCTTTGTCCTGTAGATGTGAATTTACATAAATTAAATTTAATATACAAAAGCTATTTCGACCAATTTTGGAACGAAGTAAATATATATATATATATATATATATATATATATATATATATATATAGTGTATGATTTTATTTTATTTTATTTTCAACTAAAGCACAAACTATAACTATTACTTCGTTGTCCCTTGACACCTCTCAAGTTTTTTTTTATCTTTTTCAACAAAAGAACAGAAAAAGAAAACTCTGTAGGTAAATTTATATTCGTTGATTATAAAACTATTATGAATAAAATAACTATATCTGCACTAAACAGCAAAGTCAATTACTTTGTAAACGACATCTAATTAATAACTTTGTATTGTGTTATTTCCTAGACAAACGACGAATGTTACTTTGTTGTGTATTTACGTTGCTATTATTTTAGTATTCGCATTGTTCAAAGTTCTTTTTATAAAATAGTTTCACGCCTTTCTCGAGAAGTTCTTTAATGGTGCTTCATGTAACGTTTTTATTTCGAGTTATATTTCATTTTTTCTGAAGTCTTTGTAACATAAATGTTTTACAATCTGAACCTTTATTCATTTAGATATTGGTTCATGCAACTATATCAATGCTTTATCTAACGAATTTGCTGAATCTAACAGATTTTATGATGGTCTCCTTGGCACAGTGTTAGCGTATGCGTCTACTGTGCTGAGGTCGCGGGTTCGATTTTCGGGTCGGACTAAATGTTTGTATGATTTAAATATATTTGCTTCGGGGTTTGGTGTTTTCTATTAGAAATATGTTTGAATTTGCAAAAAAGTACATGAGTATTCTATCAGTCAATCTAACTGTCTTATTTCCAGCTCTATTCACTTGAAACTAGATGACGTTGTGACAGATGTGTCATGAAAAAATATTAATGATTATTCAAATATTACTCTCAAACTCAAAATACCAACACGAAGCTCTGAAGATTATCATGAAGTATAAAGTAACTAACTTTGATGAACGCGGAAGAATTTCAAATGGAACACGAATAAAACAAACTCAAATATAACTTTTTGTCCATTCCCTCAAAAGGCACAATCTGTAAACCTTTTTTAAGAATGAAGATTGTAAATGGAATCATTCACTAATCAAGCTCTTTCAAGTAGGCATCGCGTTATTATTAAATGTGTATTAAATCTCTATTTGTAATAAGAAAAATCACACGGTTGGAATTACGACAATATTATCAGAATTACAGCACAATATCTAGACAACAACAGTTTAAATAAGTTACAGGAAAAACTTACCTATTCGCTACGCTGACTCCTTGCATGGTATGCACACTGAATCTGTATAGGTAAACTTGACGCTCTGTTTTAGTTACAGTTGTTGTCGTTTGTTGGCTCTAAAATATAAACTACCGTTTCCTAAACAGCTAAAAAGGTTTCTTTTCTATAGGTACAAGTAGTTCAATTTAATATCTATAGATATATTATGCATTTATATATTATACAATATTATAAACAATACATTACAGAATATACTTTTCGTTGCATCTAGGACAGTTGTAGTAACAATAGCTTGCAAATGATGATGTGTTTTATGGTATAGAAAATGCAAGAATGCAAGAAAATACACTTGAAATAATTTATTAACAAAATGTGTAGTACGGTTACTGAATTCCAAATGATGGTAAATATGGGCCTGCTACCGGATTCGTGTTAGAACAAAAACTAATAAAAAGAACACCATGTGGGTTTCGTGTTTTTATTCAACCGACCCTTTGTGTCTACTTTGTACGTTTTGATATCGACATATTGCTCATGGTTTTTGTGTAGCGAAATTATCGCATTTTGTAAACAGGCGTATGTTTCACTTATTTATTTAAATACTTAGTCGCTTCCATGACGCTAAACAATTCAATCTGAAATAAACCCTGCGGCATCTTTTACAATATAAAATACTACAATTTCAACATACCTAGCTAACTTTTAAACAATATAATAGTAATTAAAAGTAATGAAAGACCATACCTTTTTTATTACCCTGCGCCATAAATGCGACGTTACAAACACATGAAGCAATGAGTATGTACCGTTTGAAAAAATAGATATTTATTCTTACAAACCTGCTTCCCCCCGAATTTATAATCATCAACTAAATATAAATATTAAAATAGGAATCTGCGCTGTTGCAAGCGCCATGCAGTTACTCCGTGATCATGGCGCTTGTAACAGCGCCGAAATATCGGATACTCACAAACAAAAAGGTACATGGTAGCAATCCCGCAGATTCCTATTTTAATGTTACTGACCATGAAAGTTTAAAGCAATAAATATAAATACTTCGTTTATTGCTTGAAACATTTTTGTGAATAACTTACTATTTAGACAAAGAAAAATAATACTACTAAATTGTTGTTTTTAGGCGTCGTTAGTCGAGAACTTTATTTGAGTGTAAGTACATTTTCATATTGTGTTTCTTGAAGTCTGATATCATTAGAAGTTCTTTTGAATATATTATTCAATTTATGTTTTTTGGTTTAGCTTTGTTATAAAAAAAAATATTCGTAGGTGTGTCTACGTAGGGAGAAATGTTAATGTGAATACAGTCTATAATCTCCATCAGAATAGGTATTTACATGCTAATGGATCTTTTAATGGGAGATACGAAATACTCGTTTTGTCAACAAGAACTTAGATAGGATCGTGACTCTTTGATTGAGAATTTTACATCATGTCTCATATTTCACTAAGTTTTATCTTCCCATGCCGAAATTAAAGTTGTTTTTGATAGGTATTACATTTTTTATAATGTAGTAGGTCGAGCAACCCGCTCGAAACTTAAGCTATTTCTAAATTATCAAACCAAATTTCCGCATACACGACTAACAATGCAAATACTTTAAATAGTTAATGTAAACAAATTATGCTGTTTATACATATATATTCAAATGGCAGCAATACTGTAGCAGTCTTATAATACTGATAAAATATGATAAGCAAGTATAAAGTTGAAATAAAGATTTCAATGTTATACTTGGCCATGTCAGCTAAATAATGATAAAAGACAGAATTTCACAAGATAGCTTGGCGGTTTCCATACCCAAAAATAAAGTGCTTTTAGTTAATTCAATAAATAACCACTAAAGCCAAATTTTCATGCACGATTTTATTATCAGTAAAACTCAAAGAACGAAAACAGCTTACAGAACAAAAATAAAAAGATACAACGCCCAAGATAATCCTGTTTTTAGATGAGTTAAGCTTTCTAAAACTGAGGCTGATTTGCAATTGAAAATGCGCTCTGGGGACATCCTATCTGTTTCAAAAGAAAAGTAAATTCGGAAAGGAAAAATAATATGTAAATTCAAAATCATATCTGGGTTAAATTAAGTATTTCCTTATTGATATATACGCACTTATAATGATGGGTTTGTATATATGACATGTATGTATTTACAAATAGAAGTATGTAAGTATTCAACCAGTACAAACTGCTTGACTGGGTGATAGATGGCGTTGTGTGTCAGATGTCCTAAATATTTATTATTATTATTTAAAACATCCAGAAGCGATTCAGAGATGTAATTGAACGTCCATATTTTTCAATTGTATCATAATTTTTAGTCACACACGGTACTTGGGGTATTCCTATTGCCGACAACCTGGCGCTTTAGACATTAGATGGGAAGATTAAAAGAATATTAAGGGAAGGTGGAGAAGCTGTCGAAGTACTCTCGTACAAATCAGGGTCGTACAACTATGACTCAAAATTAATTAATGCTGGTAAATCCAGGCCAATATAATCTTGTTAACTGCATTAATAATAGTTACCCATATAATAACAAAGATAGGATAAGACAAATCACACATAGCTATCTAGACTCGAACTAAGCAACAGCTTGAGTCACAGTTTCTAACTAGCTGACCCACGCAACCTCGTTTGCGCCTTATATTGCCCATAGCGTGAAAATTTCCCCCGTTTTTGAAACATTTTTCATTGGCGCTCCTCTTCTATTAGTAGTAGCGTGATGATATATACCCTATAGCCTTCCTCGATAAATTGGCTATCTAACATTGAAAGAATTTTTCAAATCGGACCAGTAGTTCCTGAGATTAGCGTGTTCAAACAAACAAACAAACAAACTCTTGAGCTTTATATATTAGTATAGATAAACAGGTTGTCTTCATCTTAGCGTTCTCCTTCTTAGGTTGCTTCCAAAACTTAACACTTACAGGTAGAGACCGACACAAACTCTGCATACTTAAACATTACCTATAGAACGATTCTGGTTAATGGAATAAATTTATATATATATAAATACATACAAAAACATATATATATATGTATATATAAATTTACAGATTAGTTCTAAGCGAGATCCAAAATCATGCAAGTTATTTAGGACACACATCCCAATATTTTTAACCTTTGCATCTTTTTCACCTATGATTTTCGTAGAAGTTTGATCGGAAACAACCCTAACTTTAGACGTAAACCTCCATACCTTGTGTACAGATTCAAGGAGGACTCGTTCAAGAGTTTATAATAATTATTGACTAAATGTTTAAATTTGACCTAAGTACGTCCATAAGTATTTCAAATAAATTAATTAAAGTTACATCATCTTTAAAAAAATCATATCATGTATACCTAGGTACATACCATACCCGTAGAGTACAGCGACATCTTGTATTTTATTCTTAATTAAAGGCGACGTCCTTGATAAACATTAGAAGCGCTGCGCCGTGTGACAACATTGTATATGTATTATTTATTAAGGCACTCATTTACCTGTCATCCTCATGGCTACGTCTTAAGACTTGAAAGTATTATTATGTTAAAATGAAAGTAACTTTACAGGTGAAAAGGTATTGTCAGGTTTGGTTTCTCTTCCTATTTACATAATTCAAATCTATCTGTTTAGGTTTATGCGAAGTTGATATCAAAATAATAAGAAAACTTCATAAATTTGAGTTTTAAGGTTTAAAATTAAGATCTTACTGAAACACGTTATAAGCAAACAAGAGTTCAATAAAAGTCTCTCAAAAATCTGTAGGAAACGAGTGTTCTTATTGAAGAGGCATGCCTATTTCATGTCCGGATATTGGAATTTCGTGCCGGCAGTCACAGAGAAATCAGTGAAGTATGTAAAGAATCTCCAGTGAGTAATAACTGTGTGAGGGTTGATTAATGAACGTCGTTTTGGGGAGTGTCAAAATGTTTGTGTCCCTTTACCGCTCCGACACTCATTCCTTTGTATCATGACGTTTATGGTCACTAAGCTGGTATTCATTTGTTCACGTTCTATATTTTATAGAATTGCAATAATCGCGGTCACACTTCAGTGTTAAATCTATTTTCTCTGTAACAGAATAAACCGACCGAAAAATAATCTATTAATTACTTCACGATCCAATTAAAAACTTTAGATATTAAAGTTTGTATTTATAGGCTTTCACCCGCTTTAACTTCGATACGAACAGTCCATTAATTACTTTCCATTCATGTTATTTTTATACGAATTAATCATCAAAGATCGTGTGTCGCGTCAAATTAGACTTCATAAAGCTTAGTTCTGATTAATATTCTTGACATGTATGTGAACGTAGACAAAAAATGGTTATACGTGACTGAAATAGTTTTTTACATAATGATATGTGCTTGGTTTTACCCTAAATTCAGTCCAGGAAAAGTTTAAAGTAACCCAAAATAAAATTACGAGAAATCGAAATTGCGACGCCAGATATATTACTTATGAAATATGCTTAATTTTTAAGATTAACGTAGCGTGTGTGGGAGTAGTCCTACATTACGTAGACAGGTAATTAGATGTCTACGTAATTACTCGTATGTATGTGAGATTAAGAAATAAAATTAATTATTAACCATTTATAATATTTATGGTTCTTATGATTTTGATAAAAAAACGTCCGTAACGTTAAAAAAAACGTAAGATTTCGTTAACGAAAAATTTAGTATAGCGCCATTTGTAAGTTGTATTGTAACAAGTACGGAGTAACTCAAGACAACTTGTTTCAGTAGAGATTACTAGGTGGCAGCACGAGTGAACAGTTTAGTTATTATTTTTGTCTGTGCCTTTGTATATTTTGTATGAAGCATTTTCAGGTTTCTGAATTTGAATCCTGACATAGACAGAAATATTGTGGATTAGTTTCATATTTATATGTGGGCCGTTCCCGGCGGCACTGCAATGCCGATCATACCCGTGAAGAGAGTGGAGCGAGCCCCGAACATTCCGTCAATAAATTAGTTAAATATATATGAAGCTGAATTGAACAGATACTACACGTTGATCTTAGCCAAAAGGCCGAGAAGCGATAATAAAACTATGCAAAACAGCGAAGGTCATTCACTAGTGGAGATTCTTAACAACCACTTACAAAATGACGTCATTTTACAGCGTCATCTATTGACAGTAAGGAACAACTCTGTTTTATTAACATAAAGGTGAGGTTGAGAGAGCTTTACAGCTATTCTCCGGACCGCATCACGTATTCGCGTTTACGGTTTATTATTTCTTTGAATACCTAGATTATAATGGTTATTATAATCTAGGTATATATTGTTAATAAGGAACGTAAAAAGGGACTTCGTTCCAATCTGGTGTTCCCACGAGACCGCGCGACTTATTTAACAATTATACGAAATAAGGAAAACTTAAGTGACAAAACCATTTCCATTTAAAACAAGTTGGAAAAGTCGTAGCCAAAGTGTAAAGTGTTACGGTACGTTTGTATGTAACGTGTGACTACGGCTTTTCCAACTTGTTTCATACATTTTCAGCGTAATTTATTGTCGTAGTTGGGTTTTAGTTATTACTTTTTTTTTACACATATCTATTCTAGTGTCTAATATGTTTATTAAGTATATGTTTAAGTAGTTCTTATTCTAACAGTATTTAGAGAAGAATTAAGAATAGCTGCATGACTTTGTTCGTAAGTAAAATTTAATGATGTCATGTTTATTAAAAAAACTGCATGTCATTAACTCACTCATACACTAGTTCTTTCAATTTTATTCTTTTTTACTCGGAGCTAAACATCTCAAGTTTGCTATTTAATAAATAATCAGTACTCTAACTCCAGTTTACTCAGTTTGGCGTGTAATCGATTATTCTTGAAGTTCGCATATGGCGTATGATACCCGACTTCAATAAGTACTTCAGGTGTTCAAATCGAAATCCATTCACAAAGTGGATCGCTGGGATTTGAGACGTGAAGTTTAAAATACTCTGCATTCGAAGTTGTAGCATGTATTTTTTCCTTCTTCTCTAAATATAACTACCTTTTTTGTAATATCTATCTATATATATATAAAGGAGGAAGGTGGCTGACATACCCAGAGATCAACGCACAACCCAAACCGCTGAATCTAGAATCATAAAGTTTTACATATAGGTTCTTTATATAACGTAAGAGAGCACTAATACGAGGATTTTTTGAAATTCCACTACTAAAGGGGTAAATCAGGGGATGAAAGTCTGCGTGAGCGAAGCCCCGTGCAGAAGCTAGTTTATTATATATTCGTATAGACATTCGTGTATGTGCACGCAAGTTGTTTATCGAACTGTCAACATACGATTTTAATGAAATGGTGGTTTGTTTATTCACACAGTGATGTAATATTCAACATTTGGTAAATGGGTTTGCTGTGTAACTGACGAAGGAAATAAATTTAAAACGTTTGATCCGTATACATTATTCTATTAGCCATCATTTGAGGAGGTTAGAAAGAGTGTATTACGCTACTTATTTTCGTATAGGAATGCATATGCGGTAAGAGATATAAGTAAATCTGGTGGGAAAATCTTAATTTATCAATTTTATTACAAGATATTTTGTATTTGAATAAAAACAGGAGAATCAGTGGTCTATTGTTTTTACCTGTATGCGAAAGAAGGCTTATGTTTTTCGAGTGTATGTTTGTATATTTTTTTGGCACGCCCTAGAGTCTACACGGCTTATCGTATTTTGGTGTGAATGGTGCCAATAGATTCGTCTTAGTCGTGAGAGTGATACTGGGTACATAAAAGCTTTAAAAAATTGCAATACATATTGCGTCGGTCTTTTTTTACATAATTTTATTTACATAATTTTACATAATTTTTTAAAATTTATTTATGTTATTTATTTATTTATTTATTAATTATTCCTTGTTAAACAAAGTATTGTAGTATTTGTGCACTCAAAATATGTTAACTTGTTGTCTAATAGTCAACCGATCCGCATTAATTTATAAAATATTATCTAACGTCAAATATAAACTTTGAACACAAGGTGCAAACTGTATTCAAACAGATTAAACTTGAGTAAATGTAAAGCTCTTTAATATAGCTGAGTGTATTAAAGTTACAAATGTTTAAGTTCCTAACATGTACTGAACTAACTGCTAGGTTCGACTTACTTTGCTTATATTTACTAAGATTCAGTAACGAATAAATATGCACACCTATCAATAGATGACTTAGTTGTAAACGTGCTTTAACATGTCAATATATTGGTAGTCATAAGAATATCCAAATATCAAAGACAAGCTCTTCCACTCCTATAATATTAATTGTTAGAATACACGTGTAAATGTATAAAATCATAAGTTAATATGTCTTTACAAATGTTTTTACCAAGAAATGTAATGACATGTCTTCGATAATTTAGCATCGCCATCGAAATTACACGTAGGGGAACCACGATTCGGCATGAATGGGCCGGCTCTTCCGGACTAATGCCACGGCCTCACAGAAAACCGGTGTGAAATAGCGCTTGCGCCGGCAAACGCATTTGTGACGCCTCTGGTGTTGCGCGTGCGTGTACATGGGCGGCGGTAATCGCTTACCATGAGGCGATACGTGTGCTCAATTTTCCCCCTATTACATAAAAGAAATCTAAATTTGAAAATATAGGACGCGAAACCATATTGATTTCGCTTGCTTGATCTCTCGTCCTATCGAACTTATCTCTCAACTTTTCTTTATAACCAATAATCAAGTTGCATTCCAAATTCAATAAAAGAAAACCTATCACAAGTAACAAATGGCTCACTTGGGAGATGTCAATGTAGTATATTGACATCTCCGTTGTTGCGAAAAGTGCCAATAAATTCGACATTGAACCCTAATCCAACACTTAAAGTATATTGGTTGAAATAGATTAGTCTGGTTTGAAGATTTTCTGAAGCGAGCGTCTAGAGCTAAATTCACGTTAGTCTTGTTGCCTGACCAGTCTAATCAATTCCACTTAATCGATTGCTAATGAACACTGCACCACCTCGATTCAGATTGAATACCCCTTTCTACAAACTACGATTGAAAGTAAATTTTACTGGATCGTTACTGCTATTAATTTAATCACCCGCTTAATTCATTTAGTTCTAAATCCGCTAAAAAGACTGGAATTTACAAAATAATTCCTTACTTTTTAACAATGGCCCAATAAAAGTAGGTCAAGGTGCATAACAAATTCCCCACGTAACGGCTCCCAGACTTTGCAAACAAGAAAAGCTTTTTTTTTCAAATGTAATGCTTTTGGCTTGCGTACTAAATTTGTACATTTCATTGTAGGTTTTCTGTTGGATGTAAATTATTTTAAGTATGCGAAATTCCAACAATTACCGTGGAATCCAAATGAATATGAGTTTCTGAGATTCAAAGGTAACGCCGCCTCGCGTTAAATATGGAACGTCTCCTGTAATATTGTAGTTGATGTGTGTAATTTCACTCGACGGAGTAAGGTTTTTAAATATCCTCTTTGGGAAAGAAACGTAATGTTACTTGTGAGGGATATTTCATTTTAACGAGGTTTCGCATTAATTCAAAACTTAATACTTCTTAGGATATGTTATAAAGTAGCAATCTTTAGCGCTTAAGATCGTAGATTTTTAACCATCCCAGAATTTCGAGGTCCATGTTTTTTGTTTTTTCTTACCAAAATATTTTTTGTGTATCTTTAATCGTTTAAGCAACGCACTTAATAAAATCTCTCAAAAGGTATAATTCCCCTCGTCTGATTGAATCTAATATTTATAACCCTCCTTTGGCTTTGCCGTAGTCGGGTAAAAATACGTCATTGTTATTCGAAATTTGCTATCGCTTTATGCTTATAACGTTTCGAAACTTGTAAAATGTCTTAAGCAGCACACATTTATTTTTTCGTTCATGTATAGCTCTGTCAAAATGACTCTGCCTGAAGGAAAGCATTAGCAGAATCCAGGACTGGTGGTCACCATACTCATTACAAATACAGACATGCAACAACAACCAAATATAAAATATAATATGTTACCTGTATATTCACACAATTTATCACCCGACTATCAAGAAAGGAGTCTTGATGTCGGTCGGTCTAACCTTAATAAAAAATGATCGAACGTCGATAACAGTGACACCTGTCACAGGAACCTTAAAATTCGACAATGGAGGCCTTTCTGTGACGTTTTGTGACAATGTAGTAAATACCAAGTTCTTTGTGGAAATTATAGAACACATACGACATGATATTATATTTTTTAACCACATGTTTTTGGTCACAACAAAATAAAAACGAAAACTATTCCTAAAATACTCCCAAGTTTTTTTTGAAGTGAAAGTTCTTTAGCGGCGTCGTGTACTATAGCAAAATTTATTTTCGGTTGGGTAAAAATATTAAACTCGCGGCAGAAAACGGTGCGATAAGAGACATGACATGACCGTAAGACGGCGGCGCAGGGTGCTTGCGCGAGTGTGCATGGCTACAACTGATGGCTCGCCTTTAAAAAATGACATGACTTATGGTAATATGTTTATAATGTATAGCATTAACCTATATTTTTATAACATAACAATAAGCATTTTTTTTACTTCTTTTAATCGCGCATTTTATTTAAAGAGCAGAGGTTCATTTCAGGTGAGCTTAAACAACTGTTTGTTTATAGTATTCAGTTTTCACTTTTGTGGCAATCCTCATGTCTGCTTCGTGTTTTTTTTTTATAATTTAAGTTGTAACTTATATTTGTAAGTAATATCTATTCATAAAGAAATATATATGCATATATATATATATAAATACCAAAAAAAAATAACGTGATATGTTGGCATGCACAGTACGACACCAATGACAGTGGCAAAAAACTAAGAGTTACATCAAATTTCGGTCCTGTGTTCCGGGGTTATAATATCGAAATATATTTGTTTTGTTTCATTTTAGAAAAACAAAAAACCCTATGTGCTTCTTCAAGAATTAAAGAATTTCAATTGTTCATTTCATCCATATCGGTAAAACGGTTTAGCCGTGAAATTGTAACAGACGGAGTAACTTTCGAATTTATAATTTTAATATGTATATAGGTTGCCTATTTTACATTATAACCTTTGTTACTTATTTTTTCACAATGTAACTTGCCTCGTTTTAACATTTGCCGTAAATACGAAATGGAATGTCGGTTGCAAATGGCGCCCGACGTACATTCTAATCATTTAAGTCGATGGTATTTTGAGCTTCTGGAATATTGATTAGGAATTACACTGTGGTATTTCCCGAATTGGGTGACCGATGCGAATGTTGTTTATACCTATAGACCTACAAGAATGAAGTATGAATTTTTATGAAAATATCTTAATAAATTGTTTATGTTACACTGGTGCTGCTAGTCTAGACGCCTATTTCGATGTTTTAGAGTGTCCTACATGTATTTTCTTGAAATATCACTCTCAACACTGCTTGCTGCTCAACATAGGAAATTTTATATTAAAATTTCTAACGTGCAGCATCTTTATACGGCAGTTATAAAGTCACCTTCAACAAAGAAACATCGTTAGATACAGAATGATATATTGCCTGCCTTGTACCAGTTCATACGCCTTTAAGGATAACGCTTTAAATCTTGCTTAAGAGCAATCTCTTTGAAGTATACAAAGGAAACGATCTTTCACGTACCAACATCACGATTTCGAAAGGCCAAAAAGAAATTCTTTTTCAAGTCAACATTATTTTGTAACTGAACTTTGAAATTACTACTGATGCTAGGGTTCCGTAGCCAAATGGCAAAAAACGGAACCCTGGATTCGTTATGTGTGTCTGTCTTCCGTCCGTATGTCACAGCCAGTTTTTTCCGAAACTATAAGAACTATAATGTTGAAACTTGGGAAGCAGATGTATTCTGTGAACCGCATTAAGATTTTCACACAAAAATAAAAAAAAAACAATAAATTTTGGGGGTTTCCTATGCTTAGAACTGAAACTCCAAAAATTTTTTTTTCTTCAAACCCATGTATGAATAGGTCTTCAAAAAAGATGTTAAGGTTTTTAATATATTTTTTTGCTAAACTGAATAGTTTGCGCGAGAGATACTTCCAATTGTGTGCCCCCCCCCCCCCCCTCTTCCCTGGAACTTCTAAAATAAGGGAATGAAAAAACTAAAAAAAATATTATGTACTTTACCATGCAAACTTCCACCGAAAATTGGTTTGAACACGAGATCTTTAGTTAGTACTTTAAATCGTAAACCGCAATTTGCCTTACCTTTCATTGAATCAACACACATATAACAAATTGAGAACCTCTTCCTTTTGAAAGTCGGTTAAAAATAAAAAAAATGTATATTATGTTACTTGCTGCTACGGAACCCCTCATGAGCGAGTCTGACTCGAACATGGCCGTCTTTTTTACTCAAGGATTCTTATTGCCCACAAAGAAATATGTAAATATTATTGATATTAGAACATTATAATATTTTTCTCCCAATATTATATGTATATGATTGACGTTTTGGGCGGAGCGCTGATATTGAATTTTGAGAAGGTTCTTTAGGCAAGCTGAAATTGCGAAAAATTTCAATTTCGTGAATTGGCGAATCCAGTCCTAGGATTCGCTACTGCACAGCATATAACATTTGAAAAAAAGTTGAATCTTTTAAAAAGAGATTCAAGTTGCCTAAAACATATTTTATAGCATAGCTTGCCTAAAGTGCCTTCTCAAAATTAGTATCAGCTCTTGGACCATTTGTAATATTATTGATACGAGTAGAATATCTACTGCTACACTCCAAATAAAATCAGATAAGATTTATTAAAGTAGGCATGTAGACACGTATCTAAACACAAACACACAAGCAGATTTGTAACGGCTTTGAGATAACTTTTATTTTTAACCGACTTCCAAAAAGTTCTCAATGTGATTGTTTTTTTTTATTTATGTACACTGATTACTCCGTCAAATATGGAACAGCAATTTTTATTTTTTGTATTCGAAAGGGTATGCTCCTCATGTGGTCCCATTGCCCCTAGATCAGGATTTGGTGATGGGATAGTAAATCGAAGGAAACCCTCAAATTTGTTAGGCACGTACTATATTTTTCATATATTTTCTAAAGCAATTGCAGTAATTACACCTGGTAGTCAAAATTTAATGATGATGAGCTGATGATGGAAGATACAACTCCTTAACGGTTAGAAGTTGGAAGATAAATCTTTCAATGTCTTGTGTTTGTATGTTACAGTTACTTGTATTCTTTCTAGTTATTTAGGTGAACTGATGCTGGAAGGTACATTTCTTCAACAGTTAGGAGTTAAAGGATAATCCTTTTAATTTCATACGTATCTATAAATCTATAGTTGTACCAAATACACGAATAGAGTAGGTAAAAATAAGTTAAAAGATTTTGTTACATACATACAGGTCAAGCTAATAAAAGCGTGTTTAAAAATGTGAATATAAATTGCCGTATTAAGTCAAATGTTGTCTTCCCAACAGAAGGAACCGTACCCATGTTATCAGGGTTTCGTTTATTTGTGTTATTAAATAATATTTCTATTTGGAAACATATCTGTGTAATGGGATCGTAACGAAAGTTTTAATTAAACGTTTTATAGAGCTGTAAACTCTTTAATGGAAGTAATTTAGTGTTTTATGTTTGTGTCTGACGACTTCAATCGGGACGAAATAAATTTGGTATCATCTTTACGCTTCCACATCAAAGACTGAGATAGTAAATATCTAAAAATAAAAACAAAAGTCTATGACAGTTCACTTAGGCATATAAAGTTGTGTTAAAGAAACTTAATTGTTTCCATGTAAGTATCAGGTCTTTTGTAGATAAAATTGTGCAAATCTCGTATATTTCTTCTGATTTGAGCCTAGCGAAATTCATTCCCCAGGGTGTAGTGAGAGAGAAAAGGTAAAAAAAATATCGTGGAAATTAATTGTACCTACAACTAAGGGCTCGAGACACTTACGTTTATTACAAAACATTTGTCTGAACATTTACTATTTCACAATATACCAGTATTGCCTTTTCTTTAGGTTTTTAGTGTTAAAAATATATAAATAATTTATAATTTGGTCCGTAAGCTCTATTTGAATTTGCTTGCGGTGAAATTTTAAAAGGAAATACAGAGAAAACTAATCAGAGCGGAATAAAAGCAAGGAAAAAGACCTTGAAAATATTTCAGAAAACAGAAAATTAGAATATACGACAAACTGAACATATCTAACATAGGTTTATTAGAACTTTGCAAGCTATTTTTACACTACACAAGCCGCAATACTTCAAAATTTCTGTTTTAGTGTTGAACTAATGAGTTATCTGAATAAATACCCTAGCTAGAGGTTGACTCAGAAAGGGTTACGAGATACCAACTTGAATCTAGCACTATTTGTGTAAACTGAAAATAGGATCATATATGCCGTTTTTTAGATACATTTCTATACTTTACCTTCTCCGAGCCTTATACCCAAACTAGTTTGGGGGTCGTTCTTTAAGTCTATTATAATACAGCTGAACTTAAATTTCCTGCGTATCCAGATTTCTACAACAAGAATCAGGCTATATCGAAATTCTGTAGAAAGACTGTTGTTGGACGTTTTAGAGTTTCAACTACACGTAACGATTGCCAAAGATATTATTATTATTTATCCATATTATTCTGTTTGATTAGGCCTTTACAGTGCATAAATGAGAGAATGGACTGTATTTAAATATATATATTTGTCGACACGTAATACACAAAGAAGTGCCCGGAGCGTAGCGCGTCCGAGGGCCGAGTAGTTGAAGGAAGGAGGCGCGCGCGCCGGCGAGCCGTGCTCCCCGCACCTCACGCCTTATCTCCAGTGAATGGCTGGCTGTTGCCAAGCGCCGACACTGTTTTTGTTTTTATGGGGTTCCAAATTCACGACCTCATTTTTTTGTCTCCTTGACATGTCATGCCCCCTTATAAGACTTTCCCGCATTAGGAATGCACATCCTGTGTCGCAGGAAACTTTACAAACATACATGAAACTGATACAAATAATACCCTGACTCAGAACAACAATATGAGGATCACACAAAGTAATAATAGTGTTAACACATTTATATAGACTTACCTGAGTAGGATTGTTAAATTTGAAATCTTTGAACCTACGCGGTTACAACTTATACCCGAACTTCTTTTTCCACATAATATCTTGATGTTATCTTTGTCATAAAAAGAAATATTCCTTTAGGCAACTAGCTTATACGTCAACGAACACTATAGCAAATAGGACGTCGCTTCGACTATCCATTTCCTGTAGGCGATTGCCACTTGCTAGCCAACAATCACATTAAACGTTCCACTTTTATGTTGTTGGAAGAATTGTATTTTCCTTGCTGCCACTTCAGTCCTGAATAAAAATCTGTATTGAAAACAGGAT
Organism: Spilosoma lubricipeda; assembly: GCA_905220595.1. Classification (NCBI taxonomy): domain Eukaryota; kingdom Metazoa; phylum Arthropoda; class Insecta; order Lepidoptera; family Erebidae; genus Spilosoma; species Spilosoma lubricipeda. Next base: position 5,517,373 of record HG992285.1, on the reverse strand, counting down.
TTGTAGGAGTTGGAAATGTCTAATCTTAAAACATCATTAGTAATGTTCTTCTTCTACCGAAAATGTTAATCATTTATTCCCCATTTAGAAAAATGACATTTGCATGGTTTTTCTTTTATGATGTTTTTTTTTATGTATGGGCCTGCCAAAATGACTTTACTCTGCTTGATGGAAAGCATAAGTAGAATCCAAGAGTGGTGGTCACCATACTCATTACGAATGCAATGCAACAATGTAGCGTGGTGACCCACACTATGCCGGCCTAGTAATGTTTCTGCATTCGTTGATAATTTTGCATCATTATTTGACGAAGTATCAGATTTATTATGAATACAAATGTTACAATTGCCTTTACTGGCTTCAATATGCTTTGTCCCTCTATTGTAATGAGAATATTAAAACAAACATTAAACAAAAAGTTAGATCCACAGACGTTGTAATCTAAAAAGAGTATGCAAATATAATCTTATTGTGACTAGGTAATGAAGTCGACAACTTTATTTGGCAACAGAAATATTTCTTATTTAGTTGGCTATTTAAGAAAAAGAAATCACGATTGTTTGCTGCCAAGTGGATAACTTATCTCTTACAACAGTAAGAGATTTGCAGTCCGAAAATAGTCTCTTAAAGTATTTTCATATATTTTTGCCATTTGGTCACAATTAATTGACCTCAAAAACAAATGCAGACGATAATAATCCAATTAAGTCAACACATTGTAATGAGGGACTATCAGGTTATAAATTCAAAGTATGTTCGAGTTTCACAAAAGCTATAAATTTATCAATAATGTCATGTCTATTACATTGATGATTCACTCTAACGTTCGGTCATAAATCCGCTTTTCATCGGAATAGAACAGAAATCCGATTGCGTCAGTGGTAATGGTTGCCTTTACATTTAAATATTGAATGAGGATTAAACAACCGTGTGTTGTCCCCGTGTGCAATTAGTTAATTGTGTATTTTAATATTGTGTAATAAATATCATATATTGGTGGTTATAAATGCTTGATGAAAATTGTATAAGCCTACGAGTATAATCTTCTCAGCGGTTTGCTGTTTCGTTCTTATTGGTAACTTGCAAATTGTTTTGCTGTATCAGAAAATAAAAAGGCAGATTGTTTACTAATATGTTACAAATCTTCAATCCTATAAAATTACTTAAAGAAACAGGTATGATTACTTATAAAAGCATGCAAAGTCATAAATAAGTCATAGTTCTTGAAAAAAGCATTAGCTTTATTTTGTCACAATACCTAGCGTAGAATAAGTTAAATTGAATTTTACGTAAACATGAGGTAAAAAACAAAATAGTTGATAATGATAAATTGCAATATTTTTAACCCCCGACGTAAAAAGATGGGTGTTATAAGTTTGATTTCGATATCTGTGTATGTGTGTCTGTGGTATCGTAGCTCTCAAATGGATGGACCGATTTCGATGCGGTGGTTCTTAGCTATGTTTGGTTAATATCGGTTCTGCAGTGTAAGAGTATCAGCTATTTTCCAAAGTGATGTAAGACATTTTTGGCAAATGATTACTCGATTTAGCGCATGCATAGGGGATTATTTAAATCTTGTTGAATATATTGAAAACTAAAGTTTGATTCTTGATACTAGACAAAGGATTATTCTGTTTCATTCTGCGGCTATTGGTTATCGTGAAAATATTTCATCTGTATATTTTGAATGTTTTATCTTTTATCGAGAGCTTGCTTACCTACAATTCATTCATGTTAATTTTAGAACAATTTAGATCATCAGTCAAGCGTCTATAAGATTCTTATTATTACTGAAAGCATAGACTTCATCATATTTTTCGTTATTTCTTTTTATTCGTTCAAAACAAAGGACTGTTTTATCTTGCTACTCAATGTTAAAACAGACAACGTAACAAAGTACAACTCATTTTTCACTCGAGTTGAAATACAAGAGTGACGTGGGTGTCCCCAAACATGATCCTATCTGCAGTTATCTTTGGGGAAACGAATCACCAACAGAATTAATTTTGTTGAGGTTGCGGAGTAATCTCTGAATAGTAATGCACACAAATGTTACATAAATGGTTCCCATACAGATTTGAAAATTATATTTATGTTCACCTAGATTGCATTAGTTCGGTGTTTAATCGAGGAGGCTTGATAATCAGAAAAAATACGCACTTTTTCAGAAGTGTGATTACCATACATGTTACGACTATAATCATGTTATATTTAACAATAATTATTTGCCTGACGTTTCGACCAAGTTGCACTGGCCGTGGCCACAGGCTCACTGTCAGTCATCATAAGTGATCGAGTTAATTCCCGTAAAAATAATTGTTAATGGAACGCGAAAGTTTAAAAGTTATAATCATGTTAACCAATATATCTATATTGCCAAAAGCAATATCTTCCAGTCAACCTTAGAATGGATCAAAATGTATCGGGGAGACAGTAGCAGTTGACGGTGCAATGAGTTTTGAAGAATAATAGATAATGATTACTTTATTTATTTAATAAAACTTGTTGCACTTATTGTACAAAAGGCGGACTTAATGTCATGAGACATTCTCTCTCTCTCTCTCTCTCTCTCTCCTTAACAATGCAAAATATGAAACAAGAAAAACATCTTATTTCATATTATAGATATTTTACATATTCTTAAAGAAGAAATTCCTGGAAAAAAATTGAAATTATTTAGTCAACTGCAAAGTTGCAATCGTGTAGATCTTCCTGGCAAGTGGACTTATCGAATATCAGGTTCTGTATAATATTTTTTTCCATATTGTTTTTGGACGATATACACGTGGGCGGAGCCGCAGACAACAGCTGGTCACATATTCAAATAGTTAACTTTTAAGCGTATCTAGATTCAGTGCCAATTTTACTGCATTTTCAATTCTTATTAGTGGCATGCCATCTGCCGCGTGTAATAAGCAACGTGTTTTAATAAACAAAATAAATAATCAACCAAAAATAGTCCACCATATATAAGAACAATGTAATCTTATATCTTTCTTATTTAAAAATCAATTGCTGTTCGTTTGTCTCGCTAAAACTCGAGAACGGATGGGCTGATTTGGCTAATTTTGTTTTTAAAATGTGTGTCGTAGTTCAGGGAAGGTTTAAACGATAAAAAATTAAAAATAAGTTGAAATTCCAATGTCACATGTACCAAGTAGCGGGCACAGTTAGTTATAAATCCTTACTGATATAAATGCAAAAGTAACTCTGTCTGTCTGTCGTGCTTTCACATCAAAACTACTGAACCGATTCAAATGAAAGGTACACAGATAGTCTACTTTTTAATGCGAAAAAACGGACTAAAAGCGCGAAAAAAGAGATGAAAGGTTGTATAAATGTTACCCAAAGTCTCTCACTCTTCCATGCAGACCAAGCCGCGGGCACACACAAGGCCATCTAGTCCCAAACTAAGCAGAACATGTACAATGGGTACTAGACAACTGATATTAACACAGATATACTTTTTTTGAAAATACATACAAGTTATACATAGAAAACACCCAAACTCCGAAACAAATATTTGCAGATCATACGAACATTTGGTCCGACCCGGGAATTGAACCCGAGACCTCAAGCACAGCAGTCGCATACGCTACCACTGCGCCACTGAGGCAGGCAGGCAATAATAATAATCTACTATCACGACAATGACACTACTTCATCTCAGACCCACCTATTAAACTAATTAGTTGATTAAAAATGTACCTTTTAAATATAAACTGAAATGTTCTCAATAAATTTAATGTACGCACGGGCAGCTCGTTAGCCCCTCAGAGCTGTTATCGGCAGCAAACAATCCTATTAGTGCCCACGCTTTCTGCATCTGAATATTCAACAGAAAATTATTATTAAAAGTGCCCCTACTAATTATGCTTCGGAGAATCTCTTCAAAGTATATGGATTTGAAGCAACATTTAATGATTAAGAAACTTTGTTTATTTTTTACACAATTTTTTTTAACACATAGATGATAAAGAATAGAGTTTATTTACTTCATAAATCTTGTTTTCAAATTCTTTTATCAGGTAATCACTAACTTAATTATTTCTAATTTACTATTTCGATTCAATTCTGATTCAAAATAAGTTGTATTCAATTCTATTTCAGAACATTTTACAGAACCCGACAGTGTCTACATTATTACTTATGACATATTTCACTTGCCGAAAATTTGCAGTGTCATAGTGAGAGAACAAAGGAACAATTGCTTTCCGTAGCAACGTCAGTTTTGTTACTACGTAGCTCTACACGCTCTAGGCGTAGCAGATCTACGGTAAAATATTGTAGTTATACAGTCGTATACGATTAGAATATAACAGACACCTAATGGTATCCTATATTTTCTGACCTAGTTTTCGCAAATACTGTTCGTTCTGAAAAAACAGTCAATATGCTTGAATAAAAGTAATTTTCACCGCCTTCAAAAAAGGGCAACACAATCACTTAAGTTGTTCGAACCCACTTTCATTCCATTTTATTTTCTTTTCAGTGCTATCAATTAGCTTCTTTTTTTTACACCAGCCACTATGAGTGTCTTTTGGTATTATACGCCACACATTCCAAAGAGCATTGCTGTTAAGTAGGGCGTGTAATGTCCTTCCCAGCTAAGGGAGGGATCCTTTCATTGGTAATGTTAGGAAAATGCGTAAATGCTAATCGGCAGTATATTTTTTTTTGGTTTCAAATGTGTTATACAGAATTATAATTGACCAATTGCACTTGAAAAATAACGATGCAATATAAAACATTTTAGAGATTGAAATTCATGTGATTACTGTATAGAAATTTCGTTAGTATTTGTATAAGTTCAATTTTAATATTATTTTTGTTTGTTTTCTTGAAAACATTATCGCAAAATAATTAAAGTTTGGTAGAATCTATTAGATAAAAAAAATACTTTGTACTTGAATTTTTTGTTTCAAAAGTATTGAAATGGTTATTTTACTATTTCATCAGCATCACCATGAAAACTATTTAATTTAAACTAAATAGCCTTTCTTAGTTAAGCTAAACTGACACTACCATTATTTCTTGGACTAAAGATGTCTTAATTTGTGTTTCTACAATTCACCTACACACGAAAACCCAGTGTTTCATTATACACGGCATGTATGTAATTCACATTTCGTACACACTACTTGAGGTTACGAATAAATTTTCATATTGCATTCTAAGCTCGACGCGACCGCAAATATTACGTATCTGTGCAAATATTTATTCTAGTGATGCTGCTCACGAGTTCTACAGTTCAACTTATATTTGTTTTAAAACAAGTTTCATATGAGTTCTTCTTGCTCTTGAGCTTTAACATAAAAGTGGCTCGTGTAGAAAGGTGCCAATTAAGTGCATGTATATGTGTATTTATACCATGCTAGTCGTTATTTTCACTGTCGCTAAATGCTGACATGTGATAACAGAGTTCTTTAGTTCTCAATTTCAACGACAACATTTGGCGATCGGTATTTAATATATTTAGACAAGACAATATAGTCGATTCATTGTAGTCACTTTATCATTTTTTATATTAAATTAATGCAAATGTTGACGTGTGTACCTTTCCGATAAGTTAATGTAGTAGTAGTAGTAGTAGTATGTAATTCCGATATCTTAATTTAGTGTAGTATACAATTTATGTGTACAAGGTAAATATTCCTACGTCATATATTATTAAATCAGTAGAATTTATACATAGGTAAGCCTGACCAGCTGTGTCAGCATATTTCAGATATCAGTATATTATCGATCACGTAGATATTCTTTATCTCGTCGAGAATAAGACGTGATTAAATGCAGTGTATCAATATATTTTAGTATATATAATGAACTTTAAGTAAGAACCAGACGTCACCATGCAACAATCAGAGTATTATGGAGCCGTGGCTCCTGCATAATAAATACTGCTTATAATATTAATCATTACCGTTGTTAATTCTACGAACCCACAAAAGTTCGCTATAGTATACATAAATTGTATTTAATTTTATTCGAACCTATTTGAGTGGAAGATGTTTAATGACAGATATGAGACGTCATATATAAATATGAAATGTATTTCATATCTGTATATGACATTTATTTGCTTAATCTTCTTTGCCTTGTTTTTGTTGTTTATTACGTTTACTTCTTACTTGTTTACTACGTAAATCATAAATTGATATTAACAGTGTTTCTAGATATTTCAAAAATTACGACTTCTGTAAAAAAGTCTTCTGAATGAGTGTTTCTCAGTAGTTCATATATTATATAGAATGTTTTTTTTTTTTTATAAACATGAAATATAATTAAAATTAATTAAATTAAGTTTGCTGAAGGAACTTAAATAATAAGATAGGTTACTCGTGTAGAATGTCAACCATCCCTAAATAACACAACGTAGGCATTATTAAAATATTAACAAGTTCCTATATAAAGCGACTCTAATGCTCCGACCGGGACACAAAAGGTCAGAGGTTGTGATATAAAGATGTTCTATAAGGGTCCAACTTTGCTAATAGTTTGACATCAAACCATGGCGTTGAGTAGACATTTGGGAATAAATTGCGGTCAGAATATGTGTACTTACTTGACTTTGGTATCTTTATTTACAAGTTCTTTACTATAGGATATTTATGAATATGTAAATTGTTTCCCGTATTTGTACCTAGGTTTATTTACACGCTAATCGTTCTTATTGTATCCTCTATTGAAAAGAAAAACGTTAACTTATATCTAATATTAAATTTAACTGATACTTTTATTGAGTAATGTGCTTAAAGAAAACAAAGAATTAAAGTCAAACTGGAACACTGCAAGAAAATAATTCTGTTAATCTGCCTTTCCTACAACTGAAACTGTTTTAACGAAAACAGCAATCCAATGTTCCGTAGATAATTTAACAGCTTTCCACCTTTAGGTTATTTAACTTAATGAAAACTTAAACATCTTATAGATTTTCCTGAATATGCAAACAGGGTAAAACTAGTTCAAATTTAAATATATTTCAGTTGTTATTAAATGCGATACTGCAGTAAGTAGTTATTAAACGAAGACGTTCATCAACCCCTTTTTTAATTTAAACTAATAAAATAAAATAAGGTTTCAATTTTTTTCAGCTTCAACGTAGGTAGCTTTCATATTCATTAGGCATTGGCTTAGTACCGCGTATACGGCAATTTTGTGTGGGTGAGCAATAATAGCGCAGCGGTTTCAATGCTCACCTAGCCAAATACCACACTGTCTGGAATGTTCTAGGTATGATGGAACAATATATGTAATTGTCTGAGAGATTTACGGCGAAATATTCTAAGCCTAATGCCTATATATGCCCTAAAAGCAATAGAATTGTGTAAAATGTAACACCGTTTTATTTTAATTTAACCTATGGACCTATAAAATAATACTGGAAAAATATTGAACAGACTTTTTTTCTTATTTCAAAGACAATGAAAATAAGACCTTAAAATGAAAGATGAATAAAATATAAATTTATGAAAATACAAGTTGCAAAATGAATCATTTTCTTACACTAAAATCAATAATCGATTCTGAACCTGTTGTCATAACTGTTGTTGTTTGTTGTTGGAACAGCTATTCTTTACAATAATTCTCTACAGCTACAAACCGTTGATCAAAAATCAATGTGGTCGGTAAATATCAATTTTTTGTATAAATTATAAAAAAAAAATTAGAGCTGTAAACACGTAATTTGTTTTAGTTAGTGCCAATGAAACCCTTACGTATTAAACATTATTATTTAAATCATAACAAAATTGAATACATAAATCGAAGAAAAGCCCATTCGATGCCGGTATCTAAGCATATCTAAATGTAACGCCCACCTTTGCCGTATCAGTTTTTACAAGGATTAAATAAACAAATGTTGAATGGGCGTATGCAAAAATATTTTTTCGTTTAAAGAGGTGAATAAAAGAGTAAGAATAATGCTGTTAAATATATTATATATCAATGTCACTTTGAATGTGAGTTTTTCATGCGGAACAGAAGATTTATACAAGCATAAGAATGCCACGGAAAAGTAGAAATGATAATAGACAGACAAAGAACTGACCTAAATTTAAAAGTTATACGTGACCTTTGACGTAGCCACTAAGCATGGGAATTATGTTCCAGCAACCACAGATCGTTAGCAAGACTTTTCGCTGGACAGCCTGCTAGAAACACATACAACGTCGTCGCCTTTCTTACATAAGATCATCATGAATCACTATGCTAGCGGGTTAGCTTGCCAAGAAATGTCTGTTATAGATAAGATTATTGTATTATAATAGGTACCTACTATACGTAATCGTGAAGACAACATAAAAACCACCGACTACTTTCTGTTGCCGTATAGTCTGGTAAGAGTAAATATTAATTTCACTTTTATTTTCTTTTATTTCATATTTTTCTTTTCTTTTAAGTTTTTAAGAATACTTTAATACAACCAACTTGTCTATGTAGGTAACTAAACTTATGTTTTATTTTTCTTAGTCTGAGAATTTTGGTTAGCCGTAATTAAATTTTATTATATCCGTACAAAGGTTGTCTAAAAGAGGTTGCCGAGAGCGATAAGACCGCCTATTGTAATACCTAATATTGAGATCCATATATGTATCTCTGTACAAATTTATAATGTAGGGGTTGTCAATGAAGTTGTATAAATAAATAAATTATTACGGTCCAATGATATTTAATACAGGGAACCGACCGTAATACAAAAGTACCCGTAAAGAAAGTAAGGACCGTAAAGTCTTATCCTTACACTTTTAATTTAAAGCTAACTTCATTCCAACGGGTTATTTAGAGTAGGTTCTTTAACGTTTATCTAATTACCTATTGGTACTAGTTTCTTACGAATAATTTATCATTGGTTACGCGCTCCTGCCCATATGGTACGCTACTGCTGTTCCTGTAATGTAGAAGTATATAGTTAAAATTTTAGACATTTACTATATATAATTCTCGTGTCACGTTGTTGCTCACGATGAATTCTGAAACTATCTAACGAAAAAATCTATCTAAAAAAAGACGTAGATGAAGTCGCGTGGGTCAGCTAGTATTTACTCTCTGTATTTACTATGTAAGACTGATTAACTAACATAATGAGTTGAAGTTTAGGTACGCACGCCTCTATAATGCATGAAACTTGTTTCAAAGAGTCTGCATCTTTAGACTTCATTGTAAGCAAAGTCTCTCAGAACATTTGCGAGATTTTACCTCTCCTCGAACAACATGCAAGTTAAATTAGTTATTCCGGTCATGAAGTTTACTTTTTTTAGTTACCTAAGAGACTTTATGAAGCTTAGGAACTATGAAACTAAACTAAGTAGGGAATGTAAAGTTTTTTAGTCATACATTTTATATTAGTGTTTTGATAAAAATGTTAAAGTTATGTAGTTTAAGAGATTGCGAGTAAATTACACAAAGCTAAGGTAATCGTCACTACAATTTGAATACGAAAAGTCGGTTAGTATCTACCTGAATTTTTGTAATATACTTGTTGTTACCAGCACGCAGTAGTAGTAATGATATGTAATCTTAAAAACTATCTTGTCATGTAAAAGTTTTGTGAAAAGGTTATAACCTTTTTCATCCATCTAGATTTTTAGGTACGAAATTGTCGTCTTTAGAAGACCTTTCCAAAAGTTCTAACAAAGTGTGATTAATAATTTCAGAAGGCAATATAATAAACACGTTATTACATTTAATTATCACCCAAAGAATGTGTTGAGAAAGATATTTAAATTTAAACAAGCTATTCCCGCGGCTCTGACTGTACGGGCGTTTATGTTGATCATTATCGTAGTTAAGCCAAGTCAAGTATCAAAGTATCCACATGATAAATTTTATTAAAATGAAAGTTTAGCAAGACAGAGTTACTTTTAAATAGTTTTAAATTTATAATATAAGCATTACCTGACATACTTGCACGAAGTCTTTAATTGCGCTTATTTTCGTTCGTTAGTTAAGATTTTATGTCGTATAACGCGATAACATGACAATATTTTTTGTGAACGACTAGTAAGCCTTTATGTAAATATTATAAGTAAAAGTAATAACAACGCTATTCTTCTTTAACACGTTTGTAGATTGGTATATAAATTTGTTTTTCATACAAGCCTACTGAAATTCTCCTCGTATAATATAAATATTCGTAGAAACATATCATTAAAAATAAGACGAAGTTCTACAAAAATACATCAAATTGATCTCACGACGGATAGCGTTTATATAGAGATATAAAACTTTTTACGTATAGAAAGTATCGAATATTAAATCTTCCCGAATGCCAGAACACGATAGTAGAATATCATTTTACTTGCCTCCTCTCAAAACAATAATGTTTGTTCTTCCAAAAATATTGTCTGGAAATTTTGAATACATTCCCTACTATAAGATACAACATCAAAAGTATCTTAGATCTCAAAGCATTAAAACTAATACGGCAAGACTTATCTATTATTAGACACTAGATAGATTTCCATTTTGTTTATGTTTTTGTTTGTTACAAATCCTTTTGGTATCACTTTAACGTCCATTTGTCAAAAGTGTTTACGAAACCCTCGTACGCTAATCATACTAGCACCGGTCCAGTTTATTTTGCACTTGTATAATACCTAAGACGGCGTCCTTTGAGTAAATAACCTTAGTTATATATGAGACTCGTAAGTGAAGGGTAAACAATTATGACTATTTAACTGGACCTATGGACTTTTGACATAATATATGCAAGTTCGTGTTACGTGGTGTATAAGTAATACATACGAATAAAGCGTTCCTATCCAAAGATTGTCTTTCAATTGATTTAAATAAATTGAATTGACTATTTAACAATGGCAGACTAACCTAATTTGAAGCAATATGTTCATAACCCGATAACATAAGCCCGTAGTTAGAAATAGAAAATGCAATCCCAAAATTGTTTGCTTAATTTTTTACCTTGCCAACATTTTTTTTGTAAAAGTTACTTAAACATGATTCCAAAATGTTTCGCACTGGATACATCTAGTTATAGCATCTACTATTATAACGTAACAAGAAATTGCGAAACGCGGCTTTCGTCGCCATTCTTAAGGCAACACGTTGTTATCCTTTTCATCCGATATTATTAGATGTGTACCTGACTTTTCTATAAAACGCCTTATTGGACTGATGAAGGGTCTGTCCTGTTAGATTACATTCCATCACATTTTTCGTACGAACTCCGCTAACAAAAAGAATGTTTATTACATTTCGGATATATATTTATATAGAATATAGTTATAACGGCTAAATGTTGACAAAATGTGGACGCTCATCGATTTAAGGTTAAGAGTCCGTTATTAATACATTATCGTCCTAATATGTAATGCAATATGACTGAACTGATCTCTTTCCTATTAAGAATAAAGATGAAATGTTATTATTTAATTAAAAATAGAGCCGATTAAATATTCAATAAGTCATTCGTATGGATTATTTTTAAGGCTGTTAATAATGAGGATGACTATGTAGATGTCTTAAGCTTTTTGAGAATGATTTTAGGTTAAAGTTATGTTCTTTTATCAAATTTAAAAGCGAGTTTATAGGCGCAAATACTATACTAGTATTATAAACGCGAAAATTAGAAAGTGTGGATGAATGGATGTTTGTTACTCTTTCACGCAAAAACTACTGAACAGATTTGGATGAAACTTTACAGTAATACAGCTTATACATCAGAATAACACATAGGCTACTATTTGCCGCGATAACCGACATATACGCGGGTTAAGCCGCGGGCAACAACTTGTGTACATATAATATTGAATGTATATTATTGATAATGTCACAGGTATTTTATTTAATATTGAGTTTGAAAACGAATGCACTTAACATATTAAATAATTTTCAAAACAAAGTAGTATTATTTTCATACTTCGGATTCTTTTAAATGATGGAAACATGAAGTAAGTTATCATTTAAACATAGTGTTCTTAAATGTACTTACAAACTTTTGAAATATAGAAGTGTATAGCAGAAGTTCAATAGTTAAACAGTCGAAACGACTATGTGGCTAACGATAAAAGGAGAACTCCCGAGCACCCAACCGTGAGGAAACAGGGACAACTAACTTCACTCTGCGGTTCCATTACTACTGAAACTTACATGCATATATAGCTGAATCAAATTTTGTAGGGGATGTTAACTATTTAACTAAACATTTGGGAAATGTAATATATAAAAAATGTTCATGTAATAAGAAGTATCTTGAACGTTTGCATGCGGCAAAATGTATTTGAAAAGCTTTTTATCTACAGAGTTTAAGTTTCTAGTTCTGGCGCACTTTAAATCTTATTGTTGAATATAGAAGAGTGGATTATCATTGTTAAATACACAATGATAATACTACCACTGCATAATGAAGTTCTATACCTAAAATCACTTATTACTTACAGGTGGGGTCGTCTCGAAACATCCTTGCTAAATTATTTAACCTTAACTTCTGGGGCCAGTGAAACCAATTTTAATTAAACTCACGGCCGAACCACCATTATCCGTTGAATGATCATATTAAAACTTTATGTTAAGTACACAGGGACATTCTATATTACCCCCATATTCGACTATTTTAATGTCACGTCACGACCACATACGGCGATTTTAGCTAGCAATATGTATAGATGGTTGCACCGGGTAAAAACACGTGATAAGAATAATAAGTCCGGAGGAAGGCTTTGCGATATATATCATACACAATAGGGTGGGAAAGTCGAAGTTCAACATTTGGCTATGTTACACGATCATGATACAAGGGATTGTATCTGTGTTTTTGTCATGTATTTTTCTTAAGAGGAAGTTGTTTCGAAATAATTTCATTTGTTGAGCCAAGCTATAAATACTGTTTCCATTTAAATGTAAGCTCGATACCTCTTAAAAACAGCTTTAATGGCAAAGCAAGTATTGGCTGGTCGCTAACATCGGCAACACCTCGTGACGGTTCTCTTAAAGGAACAAGTAGATTGGTCTAGTATACATAATTGTCTTTATTTATTCAAATCTACAGAGCATTGCAGCGTCTGCTCCCGATAGGCACTGCTAACATGAGCGATTTTTTTCTTTTGTTAGGTCACTAGAACAAAGCAACGCAAATGCTCTAAATAATGTCATGTGACGTGAGTTATAAGTTTATATTGAAGCAGGAAAACGGATATTTATTTTTCCTCCTCCACAAAATCATTTGATACATCATCACACATCATTGATTTACAAAATGAGGTATTAGACAGACTATGGAATCTGCATTTCAAATTATGCTTTGCTTATGCTCGGTTCCCACACACAATTTCCCTCTTACCTATAATCGACCACAAAGCGACGTGACAGGAGCATTGTTGATGTGAACTATGACACCTATTAGAATACTCACTGGCACTTACGTGAACGGCCCGTTATTCTGAGAGGCTTTGCGTCCCAAGCGACATACATTCGCACATCAAAAACCATGTGTGTCGCCCTTGCGTATTATTCATGAGTAGTGATGGGCAAGTGTTGGCAGTAAATTATTTAATCGAAATCATTTTTTATCTGACTACGGCGATATCAAAAGAAATAATAACAGTTTATGTAAAATACTGAACTATTTTAATCGATTAAGGTGTCAAAAGATTCGTAATAAACTTTTTTTGTACTTGTTGATTATAATAATCAGAACGTAAATAAAAACAGTATAATTATTTTAACGAAAAAAAAAACAAAAAAATAAATATGAAATTGATTTTTCAATAAAATGTGTTAGTTTCTTTTAAGACAAGATTGCTGCTTAAAAAGTCTACAAAATATAAATGACTTGCTAGATGTAATATTCGTTCACAGAAAAAAACACACAAAGTTGCAAAAACTATTTTCTAAATACATAAATGTAAAAAATAATTTACTCAATATTTTTTTTTTCGATACATTTACTTTAAAACCACTATTTCAGCACAGAGAAAATAAATTGGTCGTTATTTTCAAATAATAGTTCTGTCGTAGCCCTCGCTCAGCAGTAACGGTGGGCAATATATATCCAAGTGTATTAACCAACTACCGGGTTTTTGGTATGATCGCTTCCGTTGAGGAACTTCCGTTATGCAAACTTTGTTCTCAGTGATGGCCGACCGGAGTCGAAATTCAAATTTTGTTAGCATATTCCTTCAAACGATGTTATCGGATCGGATGATAATTCATTTACGTAATTTTAGGAATTTTGGACATATAATTATATATGCCTAATGTTTGGTTAATCTTTTACCGTTTTCAAAATTTACAATGTTTTAATTAGGACATCCTTCATATCACCACCATTTAAATAGCCAATCAAATTTAAGAGGCAACAAGACGAGTTGACAAATTTTATTATGTTCTGCCTTCGTCAGATTTCATGAAAGTACCTATGTCTTTTCACTGCATTTAAAATTCGCCAGCATAAATACTATTTTAAATAATAAACTATTTTATCCATTCGTATTCCTATACATATGTAAATAACAACTTATGTGAGAGTGCACGATGTGTGTGCACACTATAAATGTCATAAATTGTTTACGAGTAAATTGCACGATAACATTCTAGATTCAGATAAACCTAGTTCCAATGTACTCTATGTATATATTTTAGGAGTACGGTCAAAGTGCTTTTGCAGCCACTATTTGCTTTACCTACATATAGCTATAAATTCCGGCACACATATCATCCACGTAAAAGTAATCGCGACTACCCAGAGCTAAAATTTGATACTGTTTTGCATAATTTTACTCTGTGTAGTCGAGATAAAGTTCAGTAATAGACAGACAATTGTAGTAAATGTGCGACCATAATTAGAGGGTTCTGGAAAACGTTCTCGGCATCAAAATTACAAAGGCTTTGGTGTGAAACTCGCATCTAGGATGAGACCACAAAGATCGACGTACGGATATAGGGATTGCGAATGAGTTTTTACATGAAAACTGACGTCTTAGGGATGTAGTTAACTTGGCCGACATATTAAGTCAATGAGTTCACTCGCGTGAAGTAGTATGTAATTTGAAGATTTATTTATTATCGCTATATTTAAATAAGTCCGAAAAAAATAATTATTTAATTTTAATTCACCTAAAAATCTAAAAATATAATCCACTCATTGACAGCCTTTAATTCAAATTCAAATTCAAATTCAAATTCAAATTCAAATTCAAAATCATTTATTCAATTAAGACACTAAGTGACATTTATGAACGTTAAATTGAAGCTGTAGTTAAGAATCATAGATCGACACAAACAGACGCCACAGCATGTGCTGTATTGTCGAGGTAAATTAGGTGAAAACACCAAAATCTACTGCCTGCCTGTGTCGATCTATAACTTCCAGTTTCCAAAATGCGTAGAGCCTCATGAGAAGAATACTGGCAAAGAAACTCATGGCCACTCTTTTCAAAGTCAGATTTTCAGGTACAATAGTGTTAGTATTACATGTAAGGTAAACAGTATGCAAGCTGTTGCCACCTGAATTTCCTTTTATTAAAATGCTCCAAAATCTAACGCTCAAACAAAAAAAAAGAAAAGAAAAATCACTCATTGATAACGTTAAAGGTTTTAGTCTATTAAACATAGAAATCATTCAAGGTGCACATCTACTTACAATCAGTTGCAAAATCTGCTGTTGAAAATAATTCGTGACTAGATTAAAAGGCTACAGTTGCAGTTGAACGAACCAAAATAATAGTATGTCAAAAGCATCGCTGACTAGGCCGACCAATCACCCCAAGCAGCACCCGTTCACGAGTATGACGCATGGACCAGCCATCGTCTCCTTCGCCATATCAGAGGGAAAGAAACGACCCGCCCCACGACGACACCGCAAGCAATGATATTTTAGTGAGCATGACAGACCATAGTCGAGATACTGATAAAAATCACTACTAATTAAATTACCATGATAATCGCCACGCATTACCCTCAACTAACAATTGTTTGTTAATATTTAGCTTAGTTATATAACAAAGAAGTTTGTGTGTATCTATCTAATGACACCTTAAGCCCATGACTGATTGTCGTTTAGATAGTCGTTGATCGTATAGTAGGCTTTCCTAATAAGGTGATTTTTTATAGTTAGCTTGAATTTATTTATAGGAAGGTCGATTACATGTATAGGAATTCTATTATAAAAACGTATACCAAGACCTTCGAATGAGTTGTGTACTTTATGTAAACGATGATAGGTACCAACGAGTTTAGATTTGTTTCTTGTATTAATATTGTGTACATCACTGTTTTTCTTATAGTCATTAATGTTGTGCCTAACATACATAATATTTGCAAATATATACTGTGATGCAACAGTTAAAATACCTATTTCTTTAAACAACTCTCGAAGAGAGACTCTAGCACCTAAATTGTATATTGAGCGGATGGCTCGTTTTTGTAGAATAAAAATCGTTTCAATTTCAGCCGCCTTGCCCCAGAGTAATATGCCATAGGACATGACGCTGTGAAAGTAGCTAAAATAAACTAACCTAGCTGTGTCCGTATCAGTGAGCTGACGTACCTTCCAAACCGCATAAGCTGCCGAACTAAGTCTACCCGCAAGGCTATCTATCTGGGCTCCCCATTGAAGTTTACTGTCTAATGTAATTCCTAAGAATACTGTCGAGTCTACAATACTTATGATTTCATTATTTATTGTTAGATGAGTGCCTAGTTGTTTTACATTTGGCATAGTAAATCTCACACACTTTGTTTTATTTGAATTTAGTAGGAGATTATTCGTTGTAAACCAATTCAATACATCATCTAGTGCCCTATTCACATCGTCAAAAACTGTTTTCTTACGATCGACTTTAAAAATAAGTGACGTATCATCAGCAAATAGAACTATATTACAGAGATCTTTTAAATAATACGGTAAGTCGTTAATATAAATGAGAAAAAGTAAAGGACCCAGTATAGACCCCTGCGGGACGCCCATAGTAGCGGGTAATCCAGAAGACCTCGCACCATTGACATCTACATGTTGAATTCTATCCTTCAAGTAGGAAACGATTAGTTCCAAAGCAATACCATTTACACCATAATGCCTAAGTTTGAGAAAAAGCGTGTTGTGTTCTACGCAGTCAAAAGCTTTTGAGAGATCGCAAAATACACCTATCGCATCTTGCGAATTCTCCCATGCATTAAATATATGTCTCAAAAGAGTTGCACCCGCATCAATTGTTGAACGACCCTTTGTAAAGCCATATTGTTCTTTATGAAATAAATTATTTAGATTAAAATGGCTTTCTAGTTGCTGCAAAATAACTTTTTCAAAAATTTTACTAATAGCCGGTAAGATTGAGATTGGCCTAAAGTTACTTGGTTCCGTTGTACAACCCTTCTTGAATAAAGGTATTACTTTGCTATACTTCATCAGATTAGGAAAAACACCAGAATCAACACATCGATTGAATGTTAAAGCTAGAAAAGGTGCTATATCAATTATAATAGTTTCAATTAATTTAACTGAAATCCCCCATAAGTCCCCAGTTTTCTTAGAATTAAGAGACTTAAACGTTTTTATAATATCTGTGGGGTTTATGTATTCAAACTGAAATATATTCTTACATTCATTTACATTGGCCCTTAACAACAGTTCAGACCTGGACGCACAAGAATTCAAGGTACTTGTTGTACTAACTGGTATGTTTGTGAAAAAGGTATTGAAAGATTCAGCTATGTCTAAGTTGTTTGTTATAAACCTATTATTGAAATTTAACCTTAAATCATTATCTCGAGGTTTACTACGTCCAGTTTCATTATTAATTATGTTCCATGTAGTTGTTATTTTATTATTGGAAGACTTAATCCTATCACTGATGTACAAAGACTTCGCCACACCACACACTCTCCCAAAGATCCTTGAGTAACTTCTAACATACTCATGAAACTTTGGGTCGAAATTACTTTTTTTCTCAGCATATAAATCGTACAGCCTTTCCCTACTCTTGTATATTCCCGTCGTCGCCCAATCACAGAACGTCATTTTGGGTCGTTGCATTATTGTTTTTGACTTAAATATACTATTAAATTCGAATTCTATCATGTTGAATAAATAGCCGTAAAGCTTATCCGGATCCCTTTCAGTCAAATCTAAATAGGAAACCTTTTCACAAATTTTCTTACTAAAATTTAATAATCGGTTACTAGTAATGGGTCTGAATATGGTTTTGTTTATTGTATTTTCTTTTATACAAGGCAATGTAACAAATTGCCCACAGTGATCAGATGTTAAATCACTTAAAATTGACTTATTTAAATATTCCCCATTGCAAAAGATGTTATCTAAGCAAGTTGCCGAGTGAGAAGTAATTCTTGTGGGCTCAGAAAATAAACGATTCAAGTCAAATGATTTAAATAGGCTCACTAAACGTATACTGATAGGACACTTTTCCATTAAATTAACATTGAAATCTCCACAAACTACCAAAACCTTACTACTGACACATAAACGCTTCAGTACTTCTTCCATAACTATCTCAAAAATGCTAAAGTCACTCTGAGGTGGTCTATACACACTAACTATAATATGGTGTTCTAATTCTACACAAGAAATCTCTACAGTGCGCTCAATAGACAAATTTACAATATCTTTCCGTTCTTTAGATTTAATACTATTACGAATAAATATTAAGGACCCTCCATGGATTGACTTCTTTCTTACATACACACTTCTAGCAGAATATAATTCTTTACTAAAAATTAACTGGTGGGCCTGTAGCCAATGCTCTGTGACACAGAGCACATCAACATTATATTTATCAAAAAATAATTCTACTTCTAAGTCTTTTCTAGATAATCCTTGAATGTTTTGATGAACTATGTTTATGGTCATTGACCTTTTTACTTTATTACTACATGTTTTATTAATTTTTAACTTTTTACTGTAAGTACCATCATTAAATGAATTATATGATCTGCAAGAGATAGGCTCTATTGTCTTACCAATTAATTTAAAGAATTAATGGTAATATGGTCATTATTAATCAGCTCATAAGGAGCACTATGTGAAGCCAAATGTTTGGCTACAGTATTCTTATATTCTAAGGGGTGCTCTATAGGAGCGGTCAAGTTAGCCAAGTTCTTGGCTGTTATATTAAAATAATAAGATAGCGAAACAGCTATTTGTCTTTTATAATAATCTGACAGATAATAACTATCTGTTGTCGAAAAAACATTATCATAGACTATTCTATTGATGTCAATTAAATGGAATTTATCATAAAAACTACCATTAATTTGGCTTGTCAAATTAAACATAGTCATGTTTAAACTATTCCTAATATTTTTTTCATGCTGAGGCAACCCTTTGCTAATGGGCAGTGTAAATAATACTATTTTTTTAACATTGAGTTCCGATAATTGATCAAAGTATTTTATGAATTGTTTTTTATTTACACTACCCCTATTACCACTGAAAATTATAAGACTAGTATTTTTATCAAAAGTTGCATTAATAGCCTTTTCAAGAATCATATTAAATGCTAGGTTTGGCATACAAAAGTTACTAAATGTACATTTCTTACTTGAGTTTGCCATTAACATACCTAAGCCCAAACCTTTACCAATTTCATCGCTAAACATTGTTATATTACTATTTTTACATTGCATTTGGTGTTGAGTATTTGTATTGCCATTCTGGATATTAACTATATTATTGTTATTTGCTGTTATTATCCTAGGGGCACTCATTACAGGCAAGCTGTCTAGAGAACTAGTGGTATCATTGTGGTTATCAGAAAACAACAATGAATCATTCTTACAATTGCACGAATTAACTAATTTGCCTATTGCCAAAACTTGTTCCCTACTTTGTTTTTGTGAAATATCATATTTACTACTAATAGTTCTTAGTTGCTCCTCAAGTTTCTTAATTTCTGTTTGAAGAGCTTGTGTGTCATCAAAATATTGTGTAGACATGTTATCTACCTCTATTGAATACATATTAACTTGATCAATTAATTGCATCCTCTGCCTATTTAATGCTACACTATCTATAAAGAATTTATGTTTATAAATAAGCTTTTTTGTTTTTGTAATAAATTTTTTAATACGAATGTACTTTTTCAATTTGTTCTTACTGCATT
This sequence comes from Spilosoma lubricipeda, assembly GCA_905220595.1. Taxonomy (NCBI): domain Eukaryota; kingdom Metazoa; phylum Arthropoda; class Insecta; order Lepidoptera; family Erebidae; genus Spilosoma; species Spilosoma lubricipeda. The sequence goes on along the minus strand of HG992285.1, from coordinate 5,497,295 downwards.
TGATTACTTTTTGAGATTTATTAACTCTGAAGGAGTCATTGTCATTGGTAAGATCTATAATGAGAGCTGAACTAATATTGTTAGCTACCGACGGTGAATTGGGAACAACTAGCTCCTCGTACAGACTCTGATTAGATGCAGCTACTATCCGGTCCTTGAAGTCTTCATATGATGTTATGGTGCTGTGTGCTTCATGTAGCTGGCGTTCTAAAACCCTGATGCGATTCAGAGCTTGCTCATATTCATCTCTGCATGTGTCGAAAGAGTCAACAAGGAGCTGTAGTCTGTCCCGAGCATTGGTAACATCAACAATATGTGAATGCAATGATGACAGTTTGAGTCTAAGATTATCATTATCATTCAAAGTATCCAAGAGAGTTTGTTCACTATCATTTCTCTCTATCATCAGCCGATCACACTTCTCCTTGGTAGCTTTTAGTTCTTTTAATGTCATTTGGAGTTTGGCCTCCTCCTGACGAGCCAATGCTTTGCGTGTTTGAATCATTTTAAAATAGAAGAATTTGGAATTATTTTATAACTACAAAACTAGAAGAATTGTAATCAACTAATGGGAGGTAGTTATAAACAGTATGAGTTTGAATAACTATAGATATTTCTGTAAAATTATGCTTGCACTGTGAATAAATTATTATTATAAGAAAGATAAAATAATAAATACCTTGAAAGAGATGACTATAAAGTCACAGTGATCACATAAAATTTATTTTTTCACAATAAGCGTTGAAACGCAACTGTCAGTTAGCAGTAGCCTTAAACTTACAAATTACACTTGTTATACTCCTAATAACTGTGAGATTTAATTATTCTTATAATTACTAGAATGTTTAGCGTGAAATTGGTTATTCAATGTTATAATTTAACACTTAAATTTATTTTTTTGATAAAAAATTATCGGAACAAATTCTAATCCTAATTGTCCACTCCTTAGCAAGGAGGTGTTCACTATTCCAATGTAAATGATGTGGTGCTAATGAATACTCTATTTCAATATAATTTAATTCGCTCTGAAAATGATGCAATATTTTGTGTATATTTTTTTTTTCAAATAATAAAACTTCATAGTTGATTATCGTAATACGACCGAACAAACTCCGACGAGAACTATTTGTTTTATATGTTCAATCAACGTTGCATTATCTGGTACCAAAAGTACTGTAGTATAGCACTAGCTGTCCACTTCCTAGAGAAGTCTCAAAATGTTTGACTTTTTCTGTGATTACCCGTACAGCTTCTTTGATGTCTAAATACTGCATAGATTAGATTTGAGGCACGCAAATATTCCATTTGCCAAATCGTTTTACCTGTTCTTATGCCAATTTTCGTCCGTCGGTTTTTCTATCTAGCCTTTCGTCATCAATTTTCTCTTTGCAAGAAAGTTTTCGATTTGTGATAAAGTACCTTGAATGAAAATAAGATAATGGCCTCACATTTCAATTTAGTCTTCCCTTTCTTTATTGCTCACATATTTTAACCTCATACTTAGGAATGGATATCCTGACAACGGATATCTTACAAAACTTTCTTCGTAGCCAACTTTGCTATCCATTCATTTGAAAAGCCGTATAAGTTGAATAAAACAGACCTGTGTTATAGACTGTTACATACTAGAATAATAGACAAATAGGAAATCAGTTCTACCTTCTATGTTACTTGATATGGAATGATCTACTTTCATGGATATTTTTTATGGATTACTCAAACACTTATCCAAAAAATGTTTAAATGTATGTTGAATTAAAGAATCACTTTTATTGCACTGTTTGTAATGTAATATTCAAACTGTGTACGATGAAAGATGCACGATGATAAATCTGCATGTGTGATCATATAAAAAATCTGCTATATTTTATTTTGAACGAAAATTTGGGTTTTGTTGTGTTTAGCCCGTTAACTTTAGTAATAAAAATTACACAAAGTTACATAGTCTATTCACGTTTGTTTTGCATTTAAATCGAGTTGAGTGATGAATTTAGTGTCTAGTTCGACGGGTGGACGCCTAGGGACTTTCCAACTTTCCGTGTTACAGAGTAATCAATGACAAAACTTGAACATTTTTCTAACAGCGCACTATTATTTATTTTTCTCTTGAAACTGGTCAAAGAGGTTTAGCTTGTTCTTCGATTTTGAAAAATTGCTGTAGAGGAATAGTTTGTCGTTGGTTTCCAACTAAAGTGATGTTCATCTTACTTAGTCTTGTGTAGTAAACTTTCTTTGTTGGAATGAGTATATGGTTTTACTTTTTAATACAACACATCGTGTTGAATCTTTATTGCAGGTGAGTATGGTATTGCATGATAAATATATTTTGACCATTATTCACGTAAATATTCAGCCGTTTTAGACTCGTAGTAAGGCCATCAGCTTGCTTAATACCTAGTAGCTTGAGGATTTGACCACCAGTTTCAAACCATGTTTTATTATTCTAGTTTAACATTATCCCTAATTTTTCATACCAAATACATTATAATTATAACATATATAATATATTCCGGTTTTGTTAGACATACTACAAAGAAATAACCGTATGAATTTTAACTTCCATTTTTTTTAGCTCATTTCTATTACTTTGCCATTTTATTTTGGTCGCAAAATTATATTTTGTGCACGTACGCGAATAAGGGATGTCTGTTGTTTATTAGGAAGCGTTCACGTTACATACATATATTTTTATTTTCGCGGTGAGCCAGTTATCTCCTACCCTCATAATTTAACCACAAACACTTATCAAAACCCCGATTGAAACTTCGATGTAGGTAATCATATTTAATTTGTGTTGTATAGACATGAATATTTTTTTGTGTTTTTTATGAACGTTAAAAGGATGAATTATCTCTGTATTTGAATACACTCCTATTTGTATAGTATTAGCTGAACCACACAACTTCATCTGCGTCTCTTTTCAATCATGGTATTAGGCTAAGCGTGATGATCGATGCCAGCAAAATTCATATTTAAAAAATAACGTTAAAATCGGTTTAATGGTTTCGGAGTTCAACGTGAACAACAACGTGACGCGAGAATTATATATAATAGATAAGTGTGAAAGTGAGTTTGATTGAATTCCTTGAATAAAAACGTGCTACCCTTTCACTCGTTTAACTACTCAACAGATCATAATGAAATTTCGCACAAACGTTGTCAAGGGTATAAAAAGGACACGGTTACCTTTCGTCCCGTAAAAAATACCGTTCCCGAGAGATACCGAAATCTGCAATGATAAAATCTTAATACACGCTTGCAAAAATACGGGCAAAAGTAACTCCTGGTTGATCAATAATAACATTCAAGTTTGTTTATTGCAACTTTACGTATTTATCGACATTAAACCTATCATTAAACAGTTTTACATGCAAATCGGCAATACAAAAGTGACATAAGGTTGTAGAATATTTATGCTCTACTTTCATTTACTACCAGATTTTTAAGAACCACATTCCAATGAAACTAACAAAGTCCACGCATTTTTGTCAATTGTTCGTCACACACTCGGCTCAGTAATAAATTCGTGTTGAAACCGTTTTTCACTTTGTTTGACATTGTGTGTACTTTTGTTGACTATTTAAATATTGGTTGAAATTTTATTGTTTCGTAATTTTTTTTCTGTTGATGACGCATTTAAACGTTTAATATAACTAAAAACAAAAATAATTGATCAACACAGTACATTAATCGCAAATCGTTTATCTTTAAGAGTAAAGTTTTTTGGTACTTTAGTCAAACGACTGTAATAGAAAAATAGAAAATACTGTGTAACTAACTAGTTGATTCGAGTTTCCCGACATAATTTTCAGACATTGTATTGGCAGCCGGGGGTTTCATTAACTAAACAGAGGACGAATTGACAAGGGTTTGACCCACCTCTTACCCTAGATTGGTCCACGAAACTGCCATATCGATTTATATAGTCTGAAGAATAAAACTCCCATATAGCTAAATGATCTTACAGTCGAATGTTCAACCTAGCGCCTACAATTGACTTTTACTCGGTGAGGCTTTTAAGGAACAATCGGGTGGATTAGCCTTCGCTTCACCCGCACTAAGAATGCTAATGCTTTGCTATTTACAACCTTTCTTCGGGTGCTTACATGGATTACTTCGTAGTGTGCGGCGATTTTATCTTCTTTCTTCTAACGAGTATTTTGTCCTAGTTCCGCTAGTCTTTAAAAATCTTGACGTAGATCCTAGTGTCATTTACTGCGTTCTTTTTCATTTTTCTCTGTATTATTTGTTTTTTTATTGTTTTTGGATTATACTTTTTTTATTTTGATTATTTTGTACTTAGTTGTTTGTACTTTGATCATTTGCAAGAGACGGTGTGGTAGTAGCACATGATTCAATAACAAAACCGTTACTTAATTTAACTTTTTTAGTTGGAACTTCGGGTTGGTTTTCAGTTGCTTCTGTTCGGTCTTTTTCATGTGGTCGGTATCAAGAACTATGCAAGTCATATCGTTTTACGTATTCGAATCATTCATCGAGTCGATCATTATACGAGTCAGTAACAATTTCATAGTAGTTCTTCATACACTTTAAGCGTCTTTTCACCATTAATGGGATAAAGAACATAATGTTTTTTTAAAAAGTTGACAAGTATATCAAACTTTTTCTTTGAAAGTATCGAAAAGCTTTAGTTTGCTTTGGATACACATAAATGAATTCATATAACTTTACTACCCATAGTCATTACATCAATACTTTGTGTGTTAGAAATATTGTATTAAAGTAGTCTTTTTATGATGTGTTTATTTAAAATAGTTTTTGTACTTCCAAAGGCTCTTATATCTATTTATATGCGTCGTAAAGCAACTTCCAAGAACCTTAATAAACAGTATTAAATTATAAGTTACACAGACCTAAGAACAAGAAACTAACGATGTACTATATAATATACTGGATTCTCTATTAAAATATGTTAGGGTTTGAAACACACATTATTATTATCCTAAGCCGTTTAGTTTGGGTATAAATTTAACCAAATGTATTAAACAAACATATAACTGTGATAGAAATATCCCTTTTCATTACATTATTAAAAATAAATGGACCAACTTCGTGTGTTAAATTAGAAGTCAAAGAAAAACTGCTTTAGTTTTTCAGAGATTTCTGTAATGTAGAACTGATTATAGATGTATTTTACAACGTCGACTAATTTGTCTGGTCGTATCTTTGTTTAGGATTGTGTTTAATAAACGCTTAAGTGGAAATTGGCCAGTCCCGTGTTGGCAAACGTTCGTCCTTTAGGGGCAAAATACGGGTTTGGATAATATTCTACGTACATTTTTTTATTAAAAATGTAAACAGATAAATTGTCAACGCAAATTATTGTCAAACAATGTTTATAACTCTGAAAATTTTGCTCTGTACCAGCACAGAATAAATGACCTGAACATTTTATTCATATTGTAAATTCAGTTTGATTTTATCGTTCCGTTGTTAATATAAATTGTCAGACATCGAGTCTCCCGAGTTGTTTTGTGTTACGATAATTATATAACTATTAATTTAATAATTATTTTGGCAACAATGGAACAAACAAAAAAAACTTAATCTAAATTTTCCAAACATATATATAATATAAAATAAAAAAGAACATTTGTGAGGTTTGCAACATTAGGTAAAATCAAACTGTCAAAGACAAATTCAAAATAGTATTAAGTAATTAATCGTTTAAGGGCGCGTTTACGATTCGTACAAAATTATGCTTTTTTTCGGTGCAATTTGTAACTAAACTAAACAAATTGAATATAACAAAGTACTAACACTTATAGATTAGTTCTTCATCTTCAAATCCGAGGGACATTTTTTTTGGAAATTGTATTTTTTAATATTGTAAAAACGATCTTCCGTAACCATTTTCCACAGTATTTACGATATCGGGTTGAGTTTTGGTACATTTTTTGTTCTACAATCAACCTATTTTAGAATTTCTAAAAATAATGTAAGGAGGCATATATAGTCAATTATAAATCCGAGGAAAAAAATAATAAAAATGTGTCACAGAAAGTCGCAGAAAAAATAACAACCGGAGCTTATATTTTCTCATATTTTGCTATTACGGATGAATCGTAGTCGATTGCAATAAGGGTTATTTTATTTTTTTGAACCTCTCTTGATTTATCGCGTAAAAATTTCGTAATCTCAGTCTGCGCTCAGCCGCCGTCATGAGTGGACACTGTGTACTGCTTTTGGAACTTCTAGACGAGTTGACATAGTCTTATCGAGTTTGGGCTCATTTTGTTAGTTATGATGAGACCTTACCTCCGGACTACATGGAGTGACTTGAAGGTGTACTTCGGTGACTGCTAGTGGAACTCCTAGACGAGTTGACAAAGTGTTACCGAGTTTGGGCTCATTTTGTTAGTTATGATGAGACCTTACCTGCGGCTTAGGTGGAGTGACCTAAAGGTGTGCTTTAGTGACTGCTTCTGGAACTCCTAGACGAGTTGACATAGTGTTACCGAGTTTGGGCTCATTTTGTTAGTTATGATGAGACCTTACATCCGGACTACATGGAGTGACCTGAAGGTGTACTTCGGTGACTCCTAGTGGAACTCCTAGACGAGTTGACATAGTCTTACCGATTTTGGGTAAGGTCTCATCAAAACTAACAAAACGAGCCCAAACTCGGCACACCTTGTTATACTCGTTTAGGAGTTCCATAAGCAGTCACCGAAGTACACCTTCAGGTCGATCTATCTAGTCCGAAGGTAAGGTCTCATCATAACTAACAAAACGAGCCCAAACTCGGTAAGTCTATGTCAACTCGTCTAGGAGTTCCATAAGCAGTCACTGAAGTACACCTTCAGGTCGATCTATCTAGTCCAGAGGTAAGGTCTCATCATAATTAACAAAACGAGCCCAAACTCGGTAAGACTATGTCAACTCGTCTAGGAGTTCCATAAGCAGTCACTAAAGTACACCTTCAGGTCACTCCAGCAAGTCTGGAGGTAAGGTCTCATCATAACTAACAAAACGAGCCCAAACCCTGCACATCAAGTTCTACTCGTCGAGGAGTTCCATAAACAGTCACCGTAGTACACTCAGGTCACTACAGCAAGTCCGGAGGTGAGTACCTATTACATAGAAATGAGAAAATATAAAAAACTTTCAAAATATCAATTTAGGCAAGTTGACATTCATTCCTGCCGCTATCCGACTTGCACTTGTTTGTGTAACTTGTGTCAACGTATAATTCGAATCTATATCTATCAATTTTGCAAACGCGTCCTTAATAAGTGCAAAATACAGATAGTTGGTTGCTAGTTATATACATGGTCATAGTTTGGTCATCCAGGTCCTTATTTAGTATACGACAAATTAAATGACATAATAATACTTATTTTCTATTAATTTGTATAGGCACCGCATTATTATGTAAATATATCAAATTATTATGGACAAATTCGAATAGTTAATGAGGCTTTCTATGAACCAAATATATATCGCACTGACTGAACTTACCACATAAATTAGGCAATCAATTCCAAACATTGGTTACCAAAATGTATGTGTATACCTAATGATTTTTATTACAAATAAAGTCGCACCGCAATTTAATCAACACGGGCATCGAGTTATCTTCTAAATTGCTTCCAAACCGACAATTATCGGTAAGTCTTCTCCGATGCCTGTTGCGTAATCTGTTAAACGGTAGAATGAGGGCAGATTACGATTCTTTGCCCTTAAGGCAGGTGATGAACACTCTGGCGGCTCTGACTGCCCTCAATAAGGCCCGCCTCTGGCGGCCTCAGAGGGTATTGGCGGTCAGAGCCATCCGCGGATACCGCACGGTGTCCACCGAGGCGGCGTGCGCCTTGGCCGGAACACCTCCGTGGGATTTGGAGGCGGAAGTGCTCGCCGAAGTTTATCGACGAGTGGCTGAATTCCGGGCGGAGAGAGGCATTCGCAGAAGGAGGCGGCGGAGAAGGCCCGGCGAACCGGGCGGCGGAGGCGCGCCTATCAGCGCCTCATGCCGCCCTGAGTGTGGCCGCGGATGGTCGGGATGGGTTTTCCCCACCATCCGCTTTAGTGGTCACCCGCGAGGGGGCGACGTTACGCGTGTGCCGTACGTCGCCTAAATTGAGAGTTTTTAACAGCAGACGGTGCCCGCTTCAGTGCGGGCAGGCGCTGGGAGGGGTCCGTATGTGTTAATAACAGCAGTTCCCGGATCCCTCCCGTCTCAGGCGCAGAGTGACACACCGTGTGGTTTTAGTCGGTTCGATTCCGACACACCGCCCCGCCGCAAACCCCGGCGGGGTGACGGCCCGAGGGGGTTTCCACACGTTAAAAAAAAAAAAAAAATGGTGATGAACACTCGGTCCGGAGGTCGTAACACAGCAGTTCCCGGATCTCTCCCTTCTCAGGCGCAGAGTGGCACACCGTGTGGTTTTAGTCGGTTCGATTCCGACACACCGCCCCGCCGCAAACCCCGGCGGGGTGACGGCCCGAGGGGGTTTCCACACGTTAAAAAAAAAAAAAAAAGGTGATGAACACTCGGTCCGGAGGTCGTAACACAGCAGTTCCCGGATCTCTCCCTTCTCAGGCGCAGAGTGGCACACCGTGTGGTTTTAGTCGGTTCGATTCCGACACACCGCCCCGCCGCAAACCCCGGCGGGGTGACGGCCCGAGGGGGTTTCCAAACGTTAAAAAAAAAAAGGTGATGAACACTTAGCGATAGTGCGTTGTGTCATACTGACAAAATCAATACTAACGCCACCCTGTATGTGTGTGCATCGGTTATATAAATAAGGTCCGTGCGATGACAGGCTGTCGACTACATCGATATGTACTGTTTTTTTAATATAACTTTTAAGATTTGTACTATTGTTGTAACATTAGTTATAACATAATAGTACTAAAGGTCTCCTGATTTCATTGAGTATGGCACTTCAGTTTTTTGTACTGTTTTTTTTTAGTATATATCAGTCCTTTTCAGTTCCCTCTGTTAAGTTAGTTACTTATCAAAACTTAGTAACTGTTCAAGACTATCATCTGTTATAAATTACCTTACTGTAATAAGATCAACTCAAAATAAAGAATTATATTCAATCATGTAACCCGTTCCGTTTATATTTAATGTAAAAATCCTTATAAATGTTCTTATGTATATACAAGGAGCTAATTAGCGTAATTACTGCGCTCCGCCATAGCGTAACGCATGCTGATTACAATTGCGATTCAAAGAATGAAACAAAGATACGTTGATGGAATAAGTATTTAAATTGCAAATGTTATTTCCATAATAAAAAACATTCGTTAATATAATTTTCAGCAAATGTTTATTCAGCTTTTTGGTTTTAACACAATATCTGAGTTAAGCAATATTGTGCATCGATTATTATTGTTTTTTGGTTTAAATAGCTTAGTCTTTTAAGATATTATTTCGTTGAAATAGTCTTGTGTAAAATTTGAAACTAAATAGCTATAGCTATACCTATAGCTATTTTGATATGATGTTGTTATATTGTGTTTTTGATAATTACAATACAATAACAGAGAAATAATAAACTGATAAATAAAACTGTAATTTATAAATTTTGTATAAAGGAAGAAATAATCATTTATCATTGTATTAAAGCTAAAACTATATTCACTTAAAAGTAGCTAGTATTTTATAGAAGGCTATAAAATACTAGCCGACCTACGCAACCTCGTTTGCATCTCCTATTGCCCGTAGCGTGATAATTTTCCCCCGTTTTCGAAACGTTTTTCATTGCTGCTCCGCTCCTATTGGTCCGAGCGTGATGATAGATGATAGCCTATAGCCTTCCTCGATAAATGTACTATCCAACACTGAAAGAATTTTTCAAATCGGACCAGCGGTTCCGGAGATTAGCGTGTTCAAACAAACAAACAAACTCTTCAGCTTTATATTATATTAGTATGGATTAGTTAGTCTGTACATCTGTATCTGTATACTGTATATCATTGATAAAAAATTAGAAGTAGCTATTTAATTAATTACTTATTTATGATGTCGGATACAAATATGTAGCAGTTTTAAATAGAAATGGCCTTTTTAAAGATCAGAGTGGCAGTAAAATTATACACTTCTAAAACTAGAAAGAAGCTTCTAAAGAGAGTGGTCTTGGTGCTTAATTCGCTTTGCTACACAAGTGCATGTGGTGTAAAATGAACGATTCAAACTTATTCCTGTTTGAATGTTAGCTAAAGTAACAGTATATCGGAAAACTTATGTATTGCATTAAAGGTAAAACTTAACACAGCTGAAAAATGTTCTCACAAATCGAAATTCTCCGATGCGAATGCTTTACTCCTATCAGCAGTCCACTAAGGCGAATATTTAATTCTTCGCTTGTTTTACTTTTCTATTTTGCGATCAATTTTCCTCTGACAACACTGAACTGAACTGAACAACTGATAATCAAAGGGTAAACCTTTGAGTCTCAGTTATTACTTGAAAATAATTTTCTTACAATTTGTTATTTTTATCAAAAACACTGCAGTCCGTATTTTTTTATAATCTTTTTGAAGGAAGGATCTCGAGAGATTTACAAGGAATATAATCCCATTGTACCTTTTATGCTGATCAGTTACTACATCTTAAAAGATACCGAATGAAAATTTTAACCAAGCAACCGCATCTCCAGGGAGAACTATCGTTTTCCAATACTATAAAATTGAAGAAACTTTAGGTCGCAATGCCTCGCTCATGCGGTTAAATCTTTTGTGTTGGTTATTGTTGCCGCAATTGTCTGAACTTAATTTGAGAGATGCCGCTTTTTAACAAGTCCTTGTTTCGTTAGAGACATTAACATATGTTTACTGCTAATGAAAAATACTAAGGTTTACATTAATTTTAGCGGTAAATTTTGTTACTGCAATAATTAATTTGACTAAGTTACTTTAATAATGAATAAAGATATAGAGATAGAAGTAATAATCAAGAAAAGAAAAGCGGCATATTTTGGTCATATATATAGAAATGATAAAAACAACTTCATGAGACTGATAATTGAAGGGAAAATTGAAGGTAAGCGCAGTAGAGGTAGAAGGCAAACATCATGGACGAAAAATATAAGAGACTGGTTGGATGTGGAAAGCACACATGCACTAATTCGCATGAGTGAAGACAGGGAGACGTATAGACATGTGGTCGCCGACCTCCGTGGTGGAGATGGTTCTTGAAGAAGAAGAGCTTTGACAATGAGATTTCATCACGAAAATGTAATATACGATTAGCTCCGTAAGAATGTCACAAGCATAAATAAAAAGAAACGTCACACATGTCTTTGTAGGGAGAAACACCACACATGGTATGTTTTAAGCTTAGATTAGGAGTTCAGAACTAACTTGAGCAGCTATCACCTTCCCTTTGCGTTGTTGTAGCACAACCTAAAATCAAAATACCTAGCATAAATGATGGACAAAAAAACGCGACTTTTAAACTATTACATAAAATCCTCTTATTTAATATTTAACATAACCGCTAGAGTCTCGATGAGTCGCTTTCGAACTGTAAATTCCACTAAATGTCACTATAATTGTTTATACAAATTACAGTGAATTGACATGACCATTCGATGAGTAGAGTCGACAGAGATACTACTTGCTGTTACTAATGCTATTTAGTCGGTAAAACATGTGGAATTGGATTAGCTTGAACAAGTTGTGAAGTAATTGCCAGGGGGTTTCTGGCACTCGCCGAACCTACCTCTAGATAACTGCATTTCATTTAACCGTATAAATATAATTTAAAGTGTTTGTTTGTAATTTCAAACCAATAACTTTTCACTAAATTCATATGAAAGTATTGCCTGTGCTTACATTAGAAAAATCTATTTTTAAAATGTTTAAATGTCTGATAATGATCATGATGTCAGTTTGTTTTTTTCCGGCTAATCTCTGGATCGATTTTGATAGGACTTTTAGCATATAGCTAATGATGTAAGGAATAAGTTGAGTTAGTTTTTTTTAGACTAATTTCGGCCCACTGCGTTACCAGCGGTTGTTGTTGTATCTTTACAACAATCGCGGGTAACAACGTGGGGCTTAGCTACTGCAGTATAAATGGGAGTACATGTCCTCTTTCCGTTCTCGACTATTTTGGATATTAATCTATTGTAAATGTCACGTGCTGTCCTATTTATCCGGATGGATGTATGGATCTTTGTTGCTACTTACTATTTCACGTGAAAACTACTCAACGGATTTATATATTTATAAAAGTTTACATATCTCATATCTCAAAATAACACATAGACTCCTTATTACCGCAATATCCTACATATATGGGGACGGAGCCGCGTGCAAAAACTAGTCCTCAGTAAACCAACTTTGCCCATGTATTTAACTTCTATTATGTAGTAATCATAACAGAAATCTTCATTCTTCCAGTAACGTTCTTCTTTGGTGATTATCTCACACTGCTGAACTCAGAATTCAGCAACACGTTTTATTTTTTCAGTTTGTCCATCTTTGTAATTTTCCTCCGAAAATTAGGATGGCGGCTAATGTCTACTTATTTAACATTATGTATCGGAAGATACTCTTCATTCATGTACGCCATTTTTTTTATATGTTCCAGAACTAAATATGTGCTAAATACTGTAGTTAATCAGAATGTAAAGTTTCATTTTAGTATTATAACTTTAATTGTCACCGGATTTTACTAGGCCTAGAACTTAAGTTTCAACCTATTCCGTTGAACTTGCCAGAAGTTATCGCTGAAGATATAAGTACAGACCAGTAAATTAATTACACCTCCCTTGTCACATACAAGCAATGGAAATAGCAGTCAAAGCAGAGTTTCTGCTACTTTATGTACCATAACAGCGAGCTAAGGATTTATTAAGACCAAATAGTTGCGAGAAAATCAATGCCGAAATTCGACAATAAAAAAGATTTTGCCTTTAATTAAGCCTGTGTTATTTTTATTTTAAATCTTTAAAATAGTTATGTTAGTTTCTGTTTATTTAACAAAATTACTATTGATTTACGACTTTTATTCATAAATAACTTTCATCAATGTAACTTTTTCTGTCAAACTGTTTAGACCTTTTCAACTGCATTTTTTTTAAATTTCCACTTGTAATCGGAGACAGAAGATTACTTCCGATTACTACGAAATTTGACAGTATGTGTCAACTTATAATTTGGCACTATCACTGTGCCCGGACTAAAAATGACATTTTTTTTGTCTCCATACTTAAGTGACCCACCCTACTCTACATGTCATTACATAGTTGGCACAATTACTTTCTGGAAATTGACATCTAACATACATTTTGTGTTAAGTGGAGTTACCCAATAAATTTGTTTGTTTAATTTATTAAAATAATTATAAACAATACGCACCTGTTTTCTATGATCCTTGTACGAGCAAATCTATTACTAGAGAACTAGGCTTGACAAGTAAAGGACTAGAATGCCAAGAAAATAGTTACTCGTAACATATTTTCTCTAATTACGATTACTTAATTATGCACAATAAATAGTTATTTATGATTGTGTTCCTAAGTACATAAGATAATTACTTACACAGTAAGTACTTTAATTTTCTGATACTGTCTGTCTGTTAAATTGAAACACGTAAACGTAATACTCGTAATTGGAGACCCTGACATTGTTCCGGCTCATCATTAATTATTGCTTCTGTTCTTGTCATGTAACTCTCATGCACCTACTCATAATTAGGCACGTCTAACATAATAAAGGTACACATGTTTCCTTAATGTATTATTTAATCCAGAGTTTTTTTAGGTTTGTCATTGAATGGGTACTGAACTCTAAGTTTCTATGGTTAGAGCTAGATACTGATAAAGTTTCAGACACTATCCTACTGATAAATATGTGTAAATCTGATATATTTGAGTGTTTCCAAGACATGTGAAACCGATACCTGTAGTAAATTTACCAATAGGTTTTTTTTATATTTATATAATGTTATATTTTACTAGCTTTTGCATGCGGCTTCGCTCACGCAGACTTTCATCCCCTGATTTACTCCGTTAGGGGAATAATTTAAAAAAATCCTTTCTTAGTGCTCACTTACGTTATATAAAGAACCTACATGCAAAATTTCAGGATTCTAGGTTCAGCGGTTTGGGCTGTGCGTTGATCTCTGGGTATGTCAGTCAGTCAGTCACCTTCCTCTTTTATATATAGATAACGCTAAATAACTGCTGTATGGGAGCACTTTAGTAAGGACTTTATGAGCAAGTGAAGATAAAATGTCTATGATAATATCTTCCATTTATATATTTTTCCACAATTTTATACACATTTTTATCACAATGTATAGTTAGTATTAACATTTTATTCTATAAAATATATATATATATATATATATATATATATATCTATAAAAGAAATATAATTATGTTAACGTTATAATGTAACCGTTAAAATTTAGGGGTGCAAAATCACTTCACATGATTATCACGACCGGTAACCAAAGTGTGCTATCAGGATATTACATTTTGCAGGTGACCTCTTTGACGCTGCCAGTAGATTTAATGATCTGGCAAATCACACTACTCCGTGAATGAAATACTTTCAATAATGAAATTCCTCTAGGCATCCATTTCGTTGCCTTACTTGGCGCAGTGCCACTACGTCAGTTTTGGCCGATTCTCTGTTCTCTAGGAAATAAAACTGCAAAAACTAACTTGCCTAAAATTTATTGCATCTAGTTGTATCAAGTGTTGAAACCTTTGTGGCTCAGCCAAATGTTTAAAAAGTAAAAATGGAATGGTTCCAAGTGTGAAAAGTGAGACTAAATTGTTACTTTTTTCAGTGATGTAGCTTCTTAGATTAATACATTTTTTTTATGAATTCTAATATAAATTTCGGTTAAAAAATATCCTGTATTCAGATTTGATCCAAAAAGCTGCTATGACGTAAATGAATAACAAATATTTCATTTGGTTCATATTTAGAATAGTGCTAAAGTTATCCGATGATATTACTAACCCAGGAAGTCACAAAAGGATCCATCGGGATCTGACCGAAGTTCGTTTGAATACCTGCTGTAAATCTTCTTGATTCTTTTTAGTTTAATAGTCTAAGAATATACGATATACAACACTTCTAATAGTGTATATTTGACTAATTTATCTAAAATAATAGAATAGTGTATATTTGACTAATTTATCTAAAATAATAGTTATTGGTGGTGATGCTCTGTGTCATCACTAAACTGAAATTCACTAAAGTTTGTTATTGGATTATATACTCTAATTTCAACTACTTATAGTCCATTTTTCAATAACTCACATCTCAGCTGCCAATGTGTTTAGTTCAGTACCAAGTACACGTTGATCAGAAACACATGCTTGTTTTTTTTTGCATTTGAAAAAGTTAAATTTACTTTAGCATTACCAAAATTTGTTAAATTACTCGACTTGAACAATAATTTTTCTCTTTCTATTCATGTGTTGAACGTTTAAAATGTGTAACGTGTGGCATAAACTTGATATCTCGCACTAAACTCAGACGTCGTCTAAATACGTGTCTGTTATGTAATTATTTTTTGTAATTATTACATTTAGACTTCAGTTTAGTTTTTTTACTAATAAACAAGTGTGTACTTCTGGTCAAATTTTAGTCGGTATTGAATTGAATATAGTGAAAGCTGAGGTGTGAGATATTGAAAAATGGACTGTAAACTGATGAGCTTAGAGTACATAATCCAATAATAAATTTTAGTGGATTTTAGTTTAGTGATGACACCAAGAGAATCACTGTCATTGTATTTCGAATTGAAACTATAGACCCCAAATCAATTCAATTTAAAGGAGCTCTAATTTATCATCATGTAATACAGCTTGTTGCTCCAAATTTCAAGTTAAGTTAATTTGTTAAACGTGATTTGAATCTTGAATCAAGATTTCAGTCACTTTGTCTTTATCATTTTCCTGTTCAACTTTGATAATTTTAAATAAACGATGTACTTCTCAAATTTATTAATAGAACACCTTGTCCCCGTTTCATCGTAATTGACAACAACTTATAAAGAAGCCATATAATGTAACATTAAAACATTACACCTTTGTACTGTGATATGATAAGAATAAAAAAAAACATAAATAAATACTAAAAAAGTATCACCGACTTTATAGGCTTATCTCAAGATGACTTGAGTTCATTCTTTATTTTAAGATGGATTTTATCGTTAATATTAAATAGGAACAAATAAAAATAAAACCAAAATCTCAAATGAGTTTGTAAATTCTGCAATCAGAACCTTTTTGAAATCGGTTAGAACTGTTACAATAGTTATTACGCCTTGTGTAAAGTCCTCCAAACTGCTTTGATCCAATTTCAGCTATATTTTAAGGGTGTGTGGTGTAATACAATTTAAATTTCTGTCTGCCATATTGTTAAAACTAATCGAAAATAGTTTGAATCTTTATCTTCAGATCATATTTTAGTTTTCTACCATGAAAGTGTTGTGAGCGGCTTTATTCGTAGCCTGCCCTTTCTCGAGCACTTTACTAACAATTTACTTTATTATAGTGCTTTATATAGTGCAGCGGGCTCTGAACGCTTCTTCGGTTTAAGCATTTATAAAATAGAGCGTTCCATTTTGATCATAAGACAAAGGGTCATGGAATAAATAAGAATAAGCCTTGAAACATTATTAAAAAATAAGTCTGGAAAGAACCGACGTTTTTTTCATTACACTGAAGCTCTCTGAAATCATATTCTACCAAGAATTATTGCTTGAAAATTTGAAGAATATAAATGCTCAGCTAACAGACGTTTATTATTTCTATAAAGTTTTTTTTATACAAATAGACTTTGTGCAAAATAAAAAACATCTGAGTTCATAACCTCTAGGCATCGAAATCATTCATAGAACATACCAACACCAATATTATCTTAGACGTGATAATTTGAGATATAATTAAGTAGTGTAATTCTTTCAGAGAGAGGATCTTTCACTCTGCTCTCATGAACATATAACCAGTGCCGTCAGCTGCGGTGCCGTTTCAGCTTAAATATCTCTCTGCCTCTGATAAAGAGAATATTGTGTAGGTACATATTGCTGTACTACTGAAATAATGTACACTCAACATTAGGCGTCAACGTTAGGCACCTCACGTAAAACCCAAAATTATGCGTTTGTTTTTATTAATTTACTCCTGGCTTTACTTAGTTCAACATTTCTGTACGATACAAATAAATTTAAACCAGAAAGGTATAAATATATATACATGCCTACATTCAATTAACTCTGAATAAGTTAATTTTCGTTACATTATTCACAGTAACATGGTTATAGCTAGGTAGTATAGCCAGCTAATAAGGGACGCAGGTGCGATTCAACCAACAGGCTCCTAATGTAATTATTTCCAGAAGGTATTTATTTTACATAATGATGATTGCCATTGTATTATTCGATTCAGATAAAATTGAAATTCTTGATTAAATTGGTAACTTACTAGCCATTTTATATTTACCAGCATATGACACCCCATGTGGATTAGGAAGTTACGTTGACTTTGTTTCGACATAAATCTATACTACTACCTGTACACATATACCCATAAATTTAAAAGTAACTTTGTCTATCAGTCTGCTAAACGACTGAACCAATTTTAAGGATTTATGGGATGGAAATACCTACTTTGATTATTGAAGAAAGACATAGGCAAATTTTTACCACGATAACTGACATACGAGCGAGCTTAGTCGCGAGCAAATGCCATTAATGTTATGAATTCGAAAGTAACTCTGTCTGTTACGCTATCACGGCTTAACCACTGCACCGATTTCTTTGAAATTTACTACGATCCATGAATACAGAGCCTTTGATTCTTGAGGAACACATAACAAAATGCTATGAAAATCAGTCTCATAAAAATTACAATTAATCAACTGCTATCATAGTTCTGCGACTATATCGGTATAAGAGTAAAGTCTGAACTCGTGTCTAGACTATTCACTGGCGTGTGTGACTGCTGATCATGCGGTCTCGGGTACGTTTCCAGGGTCGGACTGCTGTTGGGTTTTTCTTACAAGAAATTCTAAATAGCAACCCGTAGTACGGAGTATGGCGGTGTCTCCCGCCCGTGCCTGGTTTATTTATTGTTTCGTTATTTTATTAAAGAGTGTCAGTAAGCAAATATTCTGTGTTTATTGACATGGCTTTTATACAACCTTGAAAATGATTTAATCAGAAATTCGTTTCGTCAAACCAACTCAAATGAAGTAATACGCCGAGAGCGAGAGCTTGAAACAAAATATACTAACAAAAAGTTTATCAAAATATGGCTAATCGAATTGTCAACTTACAGGTTCCATTTATTCCTTTTGATTCTCAGTTTCACGATCAGACTCAATTCAATTTTGTCCTCAGTTTAATTGGCTTGGCTAAACAAAGTAATGGAGTTGCCGAAATGGATTTGCATTGGCCGGGAAAAAAGACACAGTTCTCTTGAGCTAACATTTCAATTTCGTTTTGAATTTAAAATTATTTGAATTCAAATGCTGAATGTTCTGGGTATGCCGCCGTGCATAAATTACTTTATCACAAAAATTAAAATAAGCTTGTAGCTATTAAGGTAATTTTATTCTCAACGATTAGCGAACCAATCATCATCTCTATTAGTATTTTTTATCAATATTGCATTGATTTAAACTAAATATATTTGGTGTAATCAAAGTTTATTCAAATTAAATGTAATTAAAGCTATATTTTGTTCGAATAATTGTGATATCTTACCTGGTTTCTTCTGCCTATCTCAAATAGAAAGTTAATAATTTAATAGGTTGCAGTGCCACGCTGATTTCAGCGCGAACGGGCCGGCTCGACCGGGGCAGCACTGCCCTCGCACAGAAGATTAACGTAAAATGACAGCATTCGTGTTGTCGTGTTTCGTTAGTGAGTGCGAGACCGGAGACCCAATGATGCAGAAGGTCACCATGCTGCATTGTTGCATTTACAATGAGTATGATGACCATCACTCTTGGATTCTGCTTATGCTTTACATCAGACAGAGTAGTAATTTTTTCAGGCTCATACATTAAAAAAAATCATAATTACTATTTGCAATTTTCTACCATTCTTTTCAATGCTCTCAAATCTATTTTTCTGTTACCAACTTGAACGCACTGTTTGAAACTTAGGCGAAAAATGGTTACGTTTTTAGATTTGGGTGCAATGCGGCTTCCAGAAATTGTATGGTGTTTTTTTCAATTCACTGCATTCTTTGAATAAAATAAAACAAGATAAAACTTATATTTGTATGTTTTTTTTCCAATTTCAATGGTTTCTATGTATATCTAAATTATTTTTCAATTAATTTAAGTGTATAAAGATATAATTCTTTTGATACCCTCATATAGGTATGTATTTGTAATAGTTTGATAAATTACTTGGTATAAATGTAACAAATTATGTTTTTCTGTGCGTTCCTTTTTTGTGTTTTGTTATTAGTTAAGTGTTTTTCTCATGTAAGTGAATTTATTTTAATTCTTAGTGAGAAATAAATATCTTAAACCATAAAGCCTAAAAATTAAACCCGCAAAAATATCAGTATGCTCACGACATAAAGTTAGATCTATTACGAGCTTTTATCGAGTTTAAAAATGTTCTGCAAGAGAAATATTTTCATGCATAAGTAAATGTAACATTGAACCCGCGATGTTATCAACATAGCAACCCTGCTGTCGGTCTCAGACCTCGAGAGCATTTATCATATAAAAATGTGAACTGGCAAAAATCACAAAACATGAAATACTTACATTCTGTTGACGAGCTAATATTTCATCTTCAGAAGACGGGAAATCGTTGAGTTGGCGTTTTTGTACTGAAAATCTAAAAGGTCTAAACGATATTTCAAGAACTTAGGATTTTGTTCTCGCTGAATTGTTCCTAACATAATAAGTAACTTTGAATACAAAATACCTGTTAAACTTATTATGAACTTCCCTAAGTAATAATCATTGAAATTCACCATTAACATCTTTATTGTTATCCGACTCCTTTTAGCTGTTCATTATTTGCAAAAGCAACGCTGTTGCCAACTTTGTACGAACTACATAGCTTTCAATTATTTCGATTTGGTAGAAATTTTCAATACTTATCCAGCATAATACTTTATTAACAAGATTCGTTCGAAAAACAAAGTCGATTTTCCAGAAATTGTCTATATTGTCCGACATCTTGTTGTAGAGGCTAGTTTCCTGTACTCATCCACCATGTTTTTAGTTCATAACTAGTAACAAGCATATAAAGTAACTTTCAACTAACATTCTCGATGTTTTATATCTTATTCACGTACATCCGGTATTCCTAAGTCAAAGTCGATTCTATTACTTCTCAATACGAACACCAACATTCTTGATGTATTATATTCACGACTCATAGTTGCACAGAGGTGTTCGTGCGACAAATAGAAATGTGAAGTCCTTTCATCTGAGGCGTGAGACCCTCGCGGCCTCGGCTCAAAGCCGCTTTGACTATAAAATATTTCTTTTTGTGTTTACGTTTTACTTTAGTATAAATCTGAGGATGTCAGCCTTTGTGATTTTCTCAGTCGAGTGGAAACACCAAGTGTGACGAGTTGACTGTCCGTAAAACTGAGAATAAAGTTTATTTTTTACCCGACTACGGCAAAGTCAAAGGAGGGATATGATTTTAACAGGCTATGTATGTATGTATGTTCATCTGTTCCTTCATAGCTCCTCAAATACTTATTATAACAGGACATTTGAGCTATCGTTAGAAGCGTCTTAATTATCCGCTGGTTATAGGCTATATGACGTATCACTGAATCTAATGTAGCTCCCTCTAGCGGTCATAAAATACTGTGTTAAAAAATGAGATAAATATGCCATGTATCATTGGAAATGGCGTTATTTGTAGGTAAATTTCAAAAATATATTATTACGCAAAGACAGTAATATTATAACGGCACCAAAACATTTTAAATAAAAAAAGTAAAAACTAAAAACTACGACCAAAAAAGACGCTGAGAAGTATGAAACAAGTTTAAAAAGCCGTAGTCACATGTTACACAGAAACGTACCATAACACTGACGACCCGTGACTACGGCTTTTGAAACTTGTTTCGTACTTTTTCAGCGTTGTTTTTTGTCGTAGTTGGATTTTAGTTTTTACTTTTTTTTTGGTGTATGCATAGTTTCGGCTTTATATATGTATACACTACATCAAAATCACATTAAAGTGCGACATAGTATTTACAATGGTTATAATATTTTGTAATTCAGATACGGAGTGTAAATGATAAGAAACAAATAAAAATCTGAATCTTTATAAACACTCAAGATTACACTAAAAGACGGGTCCAACATAAAACATGACTGCTGGAAGTTTTGAATGTTGTAGAAATTAGAATGATAACATAACTACTTTATTTTTCACAAATTTATTTTTATTCCGACGCAAAAAAGGCGTGTTATAGGTCCAGCAGAACAATGAGTATCAGCTCTTTTCCAAAATGATGTAAGGTAAATTTGGTGCATGATTACTTGATGTGTTTTACGCGTGCCAGTATAATCGTTAATGAATAACTTCGACCTGATTCTTCCATTCGGTCATTTAGTAGTAACAAATGATTTGAAAATTTGTTTTGAACTACGAATTCCAATTAAGGCTTTAAGGAAAATAAACGAAGGTACTATTCCCCAACAAAACGATAGGAATACGAACAACTGTTATGCTTTATTTACTTTGCGACTGAAATAGAGTTTGTGATCGGATCCAACAGTTCATTGAAAGCTTTTTTTATTTTCTTTATTACTTCCGATCTTATGTAGGCAAAGGCTAGTGCTTTATTTAGGCAAATTTATAATTGTACTTTTTTATTTCTACATATTACATATTTCTGTATTTGTAATTAGTAAAATAACTTTGTATTGACAAGATAACAAATATTTTTATTTGACCTATAGTTATCGTTCTCTAGACTAACAATCTCAAATACCTGCTACTTTTCTTTACTCACCGCACTCAGTGTGGATAGAAAAATTATGAGACATGAAGCAGAAACTATAATTATGTAAGCACATTTGATACTCATAGCGATCTGGATCCCTTATACCGAGATATTCACGCGTAGCGACCTTTATGAAAATATAACACGCGTGAAACAATGGGCCGGTGATAGTTTTTATTAAATGAAATAGAATTATAGATCACAAATGTAGTGCCTCTAAGAAAGAAAGAGAAGACGTGACGATAGTCATATACTAGTACGTCAACTCCTCCTGTTTCTTCTTCTGATTAATTTCGTTGCAGGTTCCAAATCAGTTATTTTTTTCCTGGGACTTCCCGAGTGTCATTACTCGGTGTGTTCGTGGATCACTGCTGTTGATCATGGTGTACAGGAGTTACAGTGGTGGGCGTGTGGGCGGCATTAGTCCCAAAAATACTAGTACGTCAGGTCATATACCCGAGTATCATAAAAACGTATTGAAATATTTGGTGGTTCAGTATTTCTATTCATCTTCTCCAGAAACTCTAATCCAAATAAGTTCACGTTAGTAACAAGCTAGCGAAGTTGATCATACCTTAGCCAATACGTTACATGTGTATCGATTTATTTTAATTTCACGGTTCCGTGGCATAAATGCTGTGTGTACTGACGCAACAAATATAATATTACAGATATACTCAACGAGATGTCACGGGTTATATGCGACTCGAATATTGTATGAGAACAGGATTGCAACATTTCGCTGCTGATTTGGAATGTATAAACTTATCGAATTCTTGAAACGAAATCACAATTGAAGCATAACATTGAAAATCTAAAGATTGCGGCACAATACATTTTTGTTTTTATCATTTCTATAAATTGAGTCGATATTTATTATTTGAAATTCAATTATAACTACTACTAATTTTGTGTATAAAACTTCTTAGCATGAAGGAACATAAAAAAATTCAAAGTTGGGCTTAACTTAATTAGTCATTCCAATTCACCTAATGCCTTTTGTACATGTTTGTTATCCAATAAACATGCAATATAACTTTTTGCGCCATTGATCACCTCTAGCGATAAACCCACTCTTAGTATAATCACTTTAAAGGTATTAATCACAGTTATTTATTGCTTACTTACTGGTTCACTAACCTTTAGATATGTCACGTTCGCTATGTATCTAACGTGACAATAAGTAGTATTTACCTTCTGAAATTGGCTCCATTCATAGATGAACTGTTCGCGTTAATGTTTCTTTAACATAAATTATAAAATAAATTCATAGATTGGGAACAGTCGATAAAACCCTAGTATTTGAGATACCTACTATACCGATAATCTTGTAGACGAAAAGTCACAAATTCCATAGTCGAAACATAATGAAATCTTGTGCTTTGGTCCAAAAAATATCGAGCCTCATGAGGCAATAAAGATTTCTTATGAAAAATAGGTTGTGATACATATTTCGGAAACTTCACTCTTGACGGTTGCTGATATGAAACTGAATGTTGGTAAACTTGACGTGTGAGGAAATGGAATGCTTGCAAAAATATAACTATTTATTTACTATTACCTACATGTGTATGAAATTGTTATAAAAAGCGCAGTGTATGTTGATGACATGTGGTTATATTGATGTTTAGAGGTAAATTGTATTTACTGTTTCTGACAACTCATCGACTCTGCACTGTTTTGTGTTTTTTTAATTGTTTTTATTGCCACCAAAATGTTACTATTTTAAGATATAAATTAAGAAGAAAAAAAACAATTTCACATTTATACATACAAAATTTTTCAAGGCTTCCTGTTACGTAACGTAAAATAAAGACATTTAGTAAACCTAATACATACAAATCAGAGCCTTAAATTCAATATTTTTAACAGAGTCGTTGTGGGATATAGAATAAATTTTAGAAAGTGCTTCACTGCATCTACGATAAAATAAAAAAAGGCGGCCAATTGCGAGTTGGACTCGCCCTATGAAGGGTTCCGTAGCAGCAAGTAACATAATATAATTTTTATTTTATTTTTATATTGTGTTGATTGAATGAAAGGTAAATTGCGGTTTACTACGATTTATGACGCATTAAAAAAAACTCCTTACTAGATCTCGTTCAAACCAATTTTCGATGGAAGTTTACATGGTAATATATAAAGTTTTTTGTTCTCTTATTTTAGAAGTTACAGGGGGGGGGGGACATTTTACCACTTTGGAAGTGTCTCTCGCGCAAACTATTCAGTTTAGAAAAATTATATTAGATACCTCAATATCATTTTTGAAAACCTAATTTTGAAATTGAATTTCAGTTCTAAGTATGTACCCCAAAATTTTATGTTATTTTCTAATTTTGTGTGAAAATCTTAATGCGGTTCACAGAATACGTCTACTTACCAAGTTTCAACATACTAGTTCTTATAGTTACAGAAAAAAGTTGCTGTGACATACGGACGGACAGACAGACAGACATGACGAATCCATAAGGGGTAGGTTTTTTGCCTTTGGCACGGAACCCTAAAAATCGACCATATAGAGGATCTCTAAGATTTTAGTCTCGGTTCAATTTTTTATTTTGAAGTATTTCCTCATCTCAATACTTTACACGTTATACTAAAGCGCTTTTCCTTCCTGTACGTGGTTTATATTCATAGCTTTTCCACATCTTCAGTTCTAATTGAGAAACGACATTCGTTTGGTTTAAAAACTTTCTAAACCGAGTTTTTTTATTTGAGCTTTTACCCACTTAAATTGATTGAATTACAGAAAAGTTAAGTGTGAACATGTTACTTATGTTAAACGTAGGACGGGTCTTCCTTTTTATTATATAGGAAGTATTAGGACAGTATTTTCATCAATTTAGATGTGAATGAAATAAGTATGTAAATGCGCTTGTAAAATACGAGTTTAATGACGTAAAAATTTGTTTTATTTTTGTCCGGTCCAATGTGACATGTCTCTTTAATTATCATTTTAATGAAGATAGGAATTTTATGAAGCTTTATTAAAGAATTTTTGGGAACGAAGTTCCTTATAGGGCATTCCGGAGGGGTATCCTAGCCGGCAAAAAGCGGTGTCTGGGAGGGCTCCGAATGTGTTAATAACAGCAGTTCCCGGATCCCTCCCGTCTCAGGCGCAGAGTGGCACACCGTGTGGTTTTAGTCGGTTCGATTCCGACACACCGCCCCACCCCAAACCCCGGCGGGGTGACGACCCGAGGGGGTTTCCACACGTCAAAAAAAAAGGATGGCGTTGTGTGTTAAATGTCCGAAATATTTATTTAGTTATTTTTATCATATATTTTTATTAACCATTTTAAAGAAAATATAGGTATTAAGACAATTTTGTGGTTCTTAAAGAGCGTGAACGAAAAATTTTCTATAGCGTCATCTGTGGGTAAGTTGTATGTATTATTATATTTAATGAAAAGGAATTTCGTTCCTATCTGGTGTCTCTCGACTTTTTTCCCAGAATTATTGAAGCAAATGTTATCCATCTTCCTGCAACTTAAATAAAATAGCCGTAGCAGTATATAACCGTACAGTACCGATTTTTAATACATATTATGATCTGAGAAATTTCATGTTTTGTGGTGATTATGCTTCTGTGTGATATTTGAAAATAGGAAAGATATTTCTTTGCAAATTACAAGAATGCTATTTCCAACTATAAGTTTATAAAGATATGCGCCGTATGGAAGATCTCAAAGTTACTGTAACAAAACGAGTTAATTATTTTTCATTAAACCCCTCATAAAATCTCGATGGCGATGTACGGGAAGCATTAAACGCTACTTCCCTGTTATTTATTGATCACATATGTCGCCCGACCGACTTAATGAATCCTTTGCTATTTTTCGTTCAACATGTATTCTGTTTTGTTTCAGGTAAATTTTATTCATCGAACAAAAAGTGCGTCACTGCGTGCGATCCATATATTGTAAGTAAAAAGTCCTTTGTAACAGACGTATACTTATTTTGTCTCATCAAATATTTACTTGAGATAATGAGAAATAGAGAAAAACGGTTAAATGAACAACCCTTGTCATATGGTAGGCTTTATACATCACTCAGATACCGCATGCGAGGGAAAGGACTGTCCTGGATTTAGGATCAGTAAATAAAAAAGGTGAATGAAAAATATGAACCAACTTACTTTCTCAAGATATATATTATATTTACATACATTCTGTTCAAGTGAATAATATACTAAGTTTCTTTGTTTTAACCTTATGATATATGCGGCACGTTATTGTAAATGGTGAATCGATCGCTCTTGCTAAAACTCACTTATCTCAGCTCTGGTGTACGAGTTTGAGTTCATAAGTTCTATATAACTTGGATCTATAAATCTAATTTGCCAATTTCCATACAATTATTATTTATCCTAACTTTGAACTGAGCCCATGGAACTTTCGGGGCTAAATTGAAGCTAAAACTTTTTCTTTGACCTGGTGCAGGTTAATATTCGTAAAGTTTGTCTTTAGCTATTTGTAATAAAAACCACTAAATAAGAAATAGGCCATCAAAAATATCCCTTCTGTGATGTGATACCAGGTATATATATTGCAAACAACTTTCAATTTCTAACACGACACAAGTAAGTTGTCAAAGCCAACTCTTTCTATACATTTAGGAAAAGAAAAATCATATGTTGAACAAAATTCCCTTTTAATATTTTTTTTTATATAATTTTTAAGAATCCATGCTAAATAAAAGCACGTCTCGATACTTTAGATCAAATAATGACTATATCTCTAACCCTTTATTGTTGAAAATATTTTTACAAAAACATAAATGACTAGTTGATAAAAAAACACGGAATTTTTCTTCGTGCTATATCATCAGTAAATAACTTCAATAAATAAATATCTCCTCAATCAACTAAAGATGTTATCTAAATTCATATCTCGCATCCAGTTTCATCAATACGTAATACTGTTATTAGGAAAGTACGAGCTCGTCTACAGATATGTTATATAGGTTCTTCTATCTACCTTCAGGGATTCCATTCCGAAAGTTGCCGGTTAAACCTGAAATTATACACTAATGTCGACGACCACCCTTGTGTTACTTTATGGTTGACACACTACATTAAAATCTACATAGTTATATTCTTTTAAATTCGCCACAACCAAAAAACGGATTTTTTATGTAGATACTGGCTTTGCTCGAGGGTACGCCTGCGATCAGAGTAACTCTGTGCCTGTATATGCACTATGTATATAAATATATATAGTATAAGCTCTTGTATTGTCCTCTCAAATCACATTGCCAGAATATTACATTTTCAAGAAAATCATTTAAATGTTAAAAGTCCTAAATTTATAGTATAAATTTTTTGTCTAAGTATTCTTAGTTTTATGTATTAAGTATGAATTCAACTTCTGCGCTCGTAACTCGTACTTTTTTCTACTTAATAATGCGAATGAACGAAATCGATGGCAATAAGGCAAAAATTCTGATAGCTGTTTTATTACTGAGAATTATGACAATTTGAATATTCATCACGTTTTATAGTTATAAAAAGGTAAAATAATTGAATACGGCACCGGCAAAAAATGTCAACTCCCTCGGTAAAATAATTGAATACGGCACCGCCAAAAAATCTCAACTCCCTCCAAGACATTTCTCGTTACAACATACATAAACACCATTGAATTATACTTCTACAAGGGAGAATGTCAGACTTTACAATGCTTATCACCGTCTAAGAACACCATCATAGCCGTCTACATAATATTATACAGGATTACAGGCTCTGTGGGATTACTCTCGAAGTAATTACTTGGACAGTTGGACCGGTTGGCGCGGATGCGACGCGCTTCGCACCAGAAATTAGTTAAAATTAAGGGCAGACGGGGGAACAAAAATGTTTCGTGCCATGAACACGGTAGCGTGGATGTGACGCTTTCCGCTTCGGTGTTTAGTTTCATGTTCATTTACGCTTAGTTTGCCAACGTTTTTATTTTATTTTTTTAAGCTTTTTTAACATTGACTTTTTCCATATTTTGGACGTCATACTTATTGTATTTTGTTATTTAAATTAAATATTTTTATGTTACCTACTTAAAGTTACACGTTTCTAACACGTCAAAAGTTTAGCGGGAGCTGAGAGATTCAATTATCTATCCGAAAGGACCGTCAAAATTTGATTAGGTTGACGGTCGCCTGAAGTTTTATCTTTCATAAATCGAATACCTTCTGGTGCAGATGGTTGTTGAAGGTTTCCCCAGAGATTAATAAAAACTTTTGGCCACTATACTGTTCACGAATCCGACATGGGTCTATTAATGTGCAATTGCTTTTATATATATTTCTACCTCTGCCGTCACTGCCTGTTTTGGTAAATCTCAATCGTTTTAATTGTGTGTTCGTGCTTGATCGTAAAATAGATAAAAGTGCTCGTAGAATATCAAAATTTGACTACAACTGGTTAAAGACTTAAAGCATATATACATGGAGGGGTTGTTGAACGAGCGGAAAGCGTGATCGGAGTAGAGAGAGAGACTGGGTTTAGTTAGAGTATGTCTCTCTCACGCAAGCTTCTGATTGGTTGGTGTATGCTTCTGATTAGTTGGTGTATAGCCCACGGGAAAGACGACCAATACGAATCCACTCATTAAAACCCTCTTTAAACTTCTTTCCTGATTTACTGTCAAAACTAATATGTTTTTAAAATATAATTTTTAGTTATGTACACACTACTGATTAGATATATGTCAGATAATACTTTCTTAAAATAACTGCGTACTACAAGCAGATTAGAACAGTATGAGGAAATAGTAAATAAAGCGGATATCTATCGCCTGGGAAAGTTGCTTAGTACTTACGCTCCATTGTTTGTTAGTAAAATTAGTCCGTGTATGTTAGTATCACATGCGCTCTCAGGTTTATTATACGTTTATAAGTAGAAGTTACTAGATTACCACTCAAATGCAGGTTTAACGTACTCAGAATTCTAATTATACGTACTCTATATGCCTTTTCTAACGTGTGCCTAATTAATCTTCAAAGTCAGTGTTGTTTTTAAATTTTCCGATGAAGTATAATTACTTCATTGGAAAATTTTCAGTACTGGTACTTAGGTTCTAGATAGTTTACATCGCCAAATGTTTGATAAGTTTTAACTCAAATCTATATTCGGAAATCATAAAAGTGTCTATTCTAAAGATTCTGCCAATAAATCTGAAATACTGTTTTGTATGTATTTTCTCAAGAGTATCTGTGAACGTGATTGAAGCAAGCAAGTGAACCTTAAGTAGATTAAGTCGAGGTATACAAATATTTTCTACGTGTTACAAAGACAGTGAAATAGAGTTCTTTAGACGATTGAAAATGAAATTGTAATGGTATTAGGTAAACATGATGTATCCGTCTGAGGTAAATGAGCAGTTGTGAGAAAACTGTCTGCGATGATAAGAACTCATGTCGAGATTTTCATATCTGGTTATAGTTTTGTATTGAGTTATGTTGTCACGTAGTGGGCTTTAGGAGCTATGAGGTGGTGGTGGTTAGGCCACGAGGTTCAGTTGAAGATAATAAGACACGTTGGAAAGAAGATTTTCTCACTATTTATTATAGAATAGATAAGTTTACAATTTAATACTATTCGTGAGCACAAAATTATATATAGACGGATAGACAGGGCG
Organism: Spilosoma lubricipeda; assembly: GCA_905220595.1. NCBI lineage: Eukaryota > Metazoa > Arthropoda > Insecta > Lepidoptera > Erebidae > Spilosoma > Spilosoma lubricipeda. The sequence continues at coordinate 5,467,711 of HG992285.1, read as the reverse complement.
TAGGTTCTGAGAGTTCGATTGCGGTCACCTCCGAGACATAAGAGGCACTCAACTTGGTAGTTGGTCCACGGCTTTAGAGGCCGGGCCCCGTAGCAGCGGCGCAGCCGGGCTTGGTAGACGCCAGCAGGAAGAGTGGCGCTGGGCTCCGGCGTTAGAGGCCAGGCGGCCCAGCCGCCGAGCGTGGTAGTCGCCAACAGAAAGAGGTCGCGCCTTCGGCGCACTCGTCCTTATACATGTCCCCGCGGTGGTGGAACAGCGGTCGACAGGTGGGGCAGCCGAGAGACGCGTAGTGGCGGGGAAGACGATGTTGCCGCGTGACAATGTGCATACAATTTTAGAAGATTAAAATGTGTAATCCGTTTTTTTCGTTTGCATGACTATGTACAACACTTTATAGTGTTAAAATGCTATTTAATCTGTCTTATTAGGGAAATTATCTAAACCCCTATTTCATTAGTCACAATAAATGACTAGACCTCTTGCGAAATCAATCGAACATTAAAAGAAGGCATCCTAACTCACTCACATTATTTCTTTCTTTTTTAAAATATCTAATGTTATGACTTGATCATGAGCATTGTTAAGAATTTCAGTGTTAATTTTTTTATCTGATTAGCAAAGGAAAGGGAAGGGATTAGCCATAGCGTCTTTTTCCGAAACAAAACAGTTTGTAATTTTTTGCAGGGAAATCTTCACACATACACAGTTTAGACTCACGTACAAAAACAGTCGCCTGTCAGTGACAACTCACACATAACAATTAAAACAAATCATGGAAAATTTCACGCACAGTTAAACGTATTCTTTGTCATTTGGGCTGATACTTAAACAGAAGGGAACGCCTGCGTATGGCTGCTCCATGCCGTTTTGCTCTACGGATTGCGTCACATCAATTGCAGTAGGCAAATTCATTGATTCCTACACATACGTAATAAAAATAATTAAACAACTAATCTATGTTCACATTATCTCATAACGTTCTATTTTATGGCTTACTATAACATAAGCTTTCGATAAAATTATAGTACTCAAACTAATATACTATATATAACCATGTTATATATGAACTTAGCAACAATAAAACATTCCTGGCCGTACAAGAAAACATTTATTTTTCTTACATTGGCTATCAAATAGGATTATACCGGCTCTTCTAAATTTACGTTTAATTAGTGTGTGATGTCAGTTCGCATGAAGAAGCATTAGACAGATTTGGAGCGTCGAGAGATCACATTATTATGTAGACTTACATTATTAAAAGAAGCGGCCAAGTGCGAGTCGGACTCGCACATGAAGGGTTCCGTAGCAGCAAGTAACATAATATAATAGTTCTTGTAGTCGTTGTAACTTTGATCGATAAATTGCGGTTTACGATTTACGTATTAAAAAAACTACTTACTAGATCTCGTTCAAACCAATTTTCGGTAGAAGTTTGCATAGTAATGCACGTCATATTTTTTTTTAGTTTTATCATTCTCTTATTTTAGAAGTTACATACATTTTACCACTTTGGAAGTGTCTCACGCGCAAACTATTAAGTTTAGAAAAATATGATATTAGAAACCTCAATATCATTTTTGAAGACCTATCCATAGATAACACACACGTATAATTTGTTTATTAAGTAAAAAAAATTGAGTTTCAGTAATAAGTAAGTATATAATTTAATGTTATTTTTTATTTTTGTGTGAAAATCTTAATGCGGTTCACAGAATACATCTACTTACCAAGTTTCAACAGTATAGTTCTTATAGTTTCGGAAAAAAGTAGCTGTGACATACGGGAGGACAAACAGATGTTATAAAAATATTTTTATAACATTTGTTATGTTTGGCCCAGCCAAAATGACTCTACCTGATGGAAAGCATAAGCAGAATCCAAGAGTGGTGGTCACCATACTGCGAATGCACACAATGCAACAATGCAGCATGGTGACCCACACCATGGCGGGCTAGTGATGCTTCTGCATCATTGGGCCTCCGGTCTCGCACTCACCAACGAAACACGACAGCATGATCGCTGTCATTTTACGTTGATTTTCTGTGCGAGGGTAGTATCGCCCCGGTCGAGCCGGCCCGTTCGTGCTGAAATCAGCGTGGCTCTACTACCTTGAACTACAATCGGTACAAAACTCATTAGTTAACATCTAAGTAAGTCAATCCTTCCATCTGTCGTATGATTCCATATAATTGAGACATCAAAAGGACTCCTAATCCTTTGATCCGCAGACATGTTAAAAGATTAAACAGACACTTGAAGATACGATGGTCTTTTTTTATCGTATTATAGAGAACATTTCTACTTTTATTATTACATTTATCGAAGAAAATGCTGACATAATCACTCTCTGACATTTTTTTTACCTTATTAGAATACTATACTGAGTTTAGAATATTTATTGAAATAATGTAAGAAAACACATACAAAAAAGTGATAAAACATACTATTGAAAACGTAATGTTTGAACTTAAGTTTTCTTTTGTATTTCATTAATTTTATCCAAAAGAAACTAGATAAAAATCCTAAGTTACTAACATACGGACTATTATTTAAAAGAAAGCTATATACATTTCCGTATAGAGAGGAAAGAAACAAAATTTATTTTATTATTCAGTTAGTGTCATGATAGGTAATTAAGATATACTTTGGATAGTAACTACTAGTAGATTTGTAATTTATATGTAATTGAGTTCTTTTTGGCAAATATATCTGACAAAAATCTGGATAGAAGCCATCGTTAGCCTTTGCTTCTGGGTTCTGTAATACCTATACATATCTATACATCTATACAAACAAATAAAATTGAAGTGTCTGTTTGTAATATTAAAATAACCACTTTTTACTAAATGCATATGTATTTATACACGGTACATAGGCCAAATATGTATTTAAAAATTTTTTTGTTTGTCTGTCTGTTTGTTCCGGGTAATCTCTGCAACGGCTGGACGGATTTTGACGGGACTTTCACTGGCAGGTAGCTGATGATCCAGGGAGTAACTTAGGCTACTTTTTTTAGACTAACTTTGTCTCGCGGCGTTACTCGCGGTACAACAATAACCGCGGGTAATACCGCGTTATTCAGCTAGTTGTACATATATGTAACGGACACAAACAACACCCATACTCAGAACACCAATTTGTGTATCACACGAGGTGTTGTCCCATGTGGGGATTAAACCCGCAACACTTAGCGCAGTAGAAAGCGACGTGACTACTGCACCATTCGTGTAGTCCAATCTATTATGTATATAAAAATGAATCGCCGAAATGTATATACCCGCATTACTTCAGATCGGCTGCACAAAATCAAATAATATTTTTTTTAATGTGTTCGTTATTGTTATGACAAGGTTTTTATACAAGCAAAATTAAAAGATAACGGAAAAGTCTTTTTTTATCCACAACTGTACACTGCCTGTGGGAAGTTGTGACAGATATATACGGCGGTAAGAAGTTCGCCGGGTCAGCTAGTGTATGTACCTATAGTTTTTATATTGAAACTACTTACTTCTATAACGTCGATGCTGAATAAAGGCAACGTTTTCTCAACAATTCTTGGCAATTGTTTTGCTCTATAAATCCATCATTTCACGGTATGAGAGTCCCAGTATTAAGATGTTGAAACTCCGTCTTATTTTTCACTGCTGTCGATTTGAGGAGTTCTTTTTCGAAGAGTAAAAGAATTGTTCTTTAATATATTTTGTGGAGTAGAAAATATTTATTACGTGCGTTTTATACTAAATAAACAAGCAACTGTCTTGAAAACATAGTACCTACTCATTTCTCAAATACAAATCGCAAATTACAAAGTGAATATTAAAGTATATATTCATTTTTGAACATGATAAGTAGCATATAACGCGTGCAAGAAAAAATATGGTATGTCGACTACGCAGTATGATCACGGGGCAAAGGAATTAATTAACTTATGAACATTTTTGCAACAAAGTATATTCGATGTGTTTGTCAATACTTTGTTGCAATAATGTTCATAAGTTAATTAAATCCTTTGCCCCGTGATCATACTGCGTAGTCGACATACCAATTATTTGTATGAACCTTTGTCCACATAACGTAATGACGTTCTTGTTACAGTCCAACTGATAGCACTACGTAAAAAAATTCTGGTACTACCATTAGGACTATTCGCATTTGTGTTAGCATCTATGCAAATAAATGCGATGTTCTATATATTCTCTTAAAATGATTTATTTTTCAAGTTTATGACAAAAATTCGCGTATCATCGGTAGTTATGTTTTCACCCCGCGAAATATCGTATGCCAACGGCCCATAAACACTTTGGTCGATACATAAACGGCACTTAGATAAGGGCAAACGGCACTCGGGGTTGCATTCCGCTATTTAATACTCTTGCTATCAATTACTATAAAATGTGTTCAGAATATGTTATTACAATTTTTACAATTCGGTAATAGCTTAAAAAATATGTAAGAAACTGTTAATATACAACATGATTTACCGATAATGCGTAAGTTACACTCTGGCAATGAATAATCCATATCTATATTATACATGCGAAAGTAACTCTGTCTGTCTGTCCTTTCACGGCCACACCACTGCACCGATTTTAATGAAATTTGAGGAACTTGAGAAAGGACATAGGCTACTCTTTGCTGCGATAACAAACAAACACGCGGGTGTAGTACAATAGTAACAAAGCTAGTACAATAGTAAGCATGTAGACTATTAGAATTTCAATAAGTTATAATCAGAAATGTATAGACTGTAGATTTGGGACGAAACTCTCGATTGTGTCCCTTGAGCAAAGTATATTAATTAAAAAGTGCGAAGAATTCTTACACACCAGTTTCGACATTATAAGACTACCGAATCACGTAGGTACTTCTATGACAAAAGATATATTCACAAGTATTTCAAGTCTTCTTATTGCATTTTATTACATTGAAACGGATCTACCCGACCTTCCGATTTCCAAATTAATATCCTTATATCCTATTTAACTTGGAACATTTTATCATTTTCTGTTCCATAAAAGTCACGATTTTCATAATATCGTACTTAATACGGAAATCTAAAATAACAATACTGGAATAATGCTTGAATTGTCTACGAAACCGATACCATTGTCATACTCATGCCAAGAATTTTCAGAGAAACTGAAAACTTCTATAGGCAGGTTTGAATGGGGAGTAAATTCATATGTGTCGTCATCAACATACACGAGTCGTAGTATTCCGCTAAACAAGCTAGAATGTACAAGTATAATACGTATTAAATATTCACTGGTACGCGTACAGCCTATATATACCTATAAAATTTTTACTGTGTTCTAGTACATATTTCTTAATTTAGTTTTTAGTTATTTATTAAATTTGAATATCCTAAAATAACAACATTTGTTTGTAGCTTTAAATTTTTACGTCTATCTGCAGTTCTCATGAGTGCTTTGTTTTTTTTCGACTAAATGAACTAATGTTCGGAAATATTTCAATTTTCATATTTCTGTACATTATTTCATTTAGTCGTTTTTATAAATTACATCGACACCGAACAGTACATAGCGTTACATTTCAACAATCAATTATAGTCTCAAACATGCACAAGTATAGGTTACTTTTTACACGTAAATCATTGTGACTATTGAGAATCCCGTTCTATCCACGACCCTCTGATAACTGACGTCACTCATGCTATTGTGCCGTTCGTCAAAGGAACCCCTTGAACACACAGACAATAATTTAAGAGCGTCCCATTCAATTCCTCCTGATATTGTCTACATGTAGGTCAGTTTGGTTAGTTTGACGTGTATTCAATGTATTATTTCTTTTTTTGTGAATCACCGATTGTTAGTGTCGACTCGACATTTGATTCGAGTTTTCGGCACCCCTTTGTATTTGTCGAATAAATAAAAGTCGCGTTTTTCTCCCTTCTGCGTGCTTTGGAAGCTCCTTTTACAATAAATGAAAGTTTATTCTGATCTGATTGATGTTATATTTCTAAGTAATTTATTTGTTAATAATTATGAGTCGTAAAAATGAAATTAATTTATAACTTGTATTGGATTTATGGTCCGTATTGTAAAGGGTGTCTCAGTTATGAATTTAGTTTTAAAATTGATTTTAAGTCGAGCTTTTATTATTGAACGTCGCTTATAACGAAATTCACTGATCTATACTCTACTACTATCATAAATAATATTGTATAATATAATTTGCTGCGTGATATGGAACAATAATTTCGATAATGTGAAACGCAACTGAAAACAGTCTGAGTAGACTAAGAGGAGGTTTAACTCGCTATAACTTAATAAGAGCGATTGATCTATACTTATAAAATAGTAAGTCCTGACTGACTGACTGACTGACTGACTGACTGACTGACTGACTGATTCATCATCGCCAAGCGTAAACTATGATAGTTAGGGCTATGAAATTTGGTGAGTAGGATCGTTTTATAGAGTAGACACCCACTAAGAAAGGAATTTTGGAATTTCTACCCCTAAGGGAGTGAAATAGGGGTTGTAAGTTTGTATGAAAGTCAGTCATTTTTTGAGTTAGAAACATACAAATTTACATTTGGGCTACTGACTAAAAATGAGTAAATACGTATTTAAGCGTTTTTTTGGATATTCTACCCCTAAGGGGTGAAATAGGGGTTGACATTTCGTATATGGGTTAGTCTGGAAATCCGTCATTTTTGAAGTTAGAAACATGAAACTTTATTTTTAGGTTACTAATTTAAAATAAAGAATTACGTATTTAAGCGTTTCTGGATATTGTACCCTTAAGGGGGTGAAATAGGGGTTGAAAATTTGTTTGGAAGTCCGTCATTTCTTAAGTTAGAAACATAAAACTTTACTTATAGACTACTGATTAAAAATGAGTAGATACATATTTAAGCGTTTTTGGATATTCAACCCCTAAGGGGTGAAATAGGGGTTGAAAGTTTGTACGGAAGTTCGCTATTTTTGAAGAAACAAACATGAAACTTTATTTATGGGCTACGGATTAAAAGTGAGTAGATACGTATTTAAGCGTTTCAGGATATTCTACCCCTGAGGGGTGAAATAGGGGTTGACATTTCGATTATAGGTTAGTCTGGAAGTCCGTAATTTTTTAAGTTAGAAACATGAAACCCTTTTTTTGGGCTACTGATTTCAAATGAAAATACACGTATTTAAGCGTTTTTGGATATTCTACCCCTAAGGGGGTGAAATAGGGGTTGGAAGTTTGTACGGAAGTTCGCTATTTTTGAAGTAACAAACGTGAAACTTTATTTATGGGCTACTGATTAAAAATGAGTAGATACGTATTTAAGCGTTATTGGATATTCTACCCCTAAGGGGGTGAAATAGGGGTTGAAAGTTTGTACGGATGTTTGCTATTTTTTAAGTTACAAACATGAAACTTTATTTTTGGGCTACTGATTAAAAGTGTGTAGATACGTATTTAAGCGTTTCTGGATATTCTATCCCTAAGGGGATGAAATAGGGGTTGAAAGTTAGTACGCAAGTCCGTCATTTTTGAAGTTAGAAACCTGAAACTTTATTTATGGGCTACTGATTAAAAATGAGTAAATACATATTTCAGCGTTTCTGAATATTCTACCCCTAAGGGGTGAAATAGGGGTTGACATTTCGTACATAGGTTAGTCTGGAAATCCGATTTTGAAGTTCGAAACATGAAACTTTATTTATGTGTTATTGATTTAAAAGGGTAGAGACGTATTTGAGCATTTCTTGGTATTCTACCCCTAAGGCGTGAAATAAGAGTTGACATTTCGCATATAGGTTAGTCTGGAAGTAAGTCAATTTAGAAGTGCGAAACATGAAACTTTGTTTTTTGGCTACTGATTAAAAGTGAGTAGATACGTATTTAAGCGTTTCTGGATATTCTACCCCTAAGGGGTGAAATAGGGGTTGAAAGTTTGTACGGAAGTTCGCTATTTTTGAAGTAACAAACATGTAACTTTATTTATGGGCTACTGATTAAAATTGAGTAGATACGTATTTAAGCGTTATTCGATATTCTACCCCTAAGGGGGTGAAGCACATTTCGCATATAGGTTAGTCTGGAAAACCGTCATTTTTTAAGTTCGAAAAATGAAACTTTGTTTTTGGGATACTGATTAAAAATGAGTACATATGTATGTAAGTGTTTCTGGATATTCTATCCCTAAGGGGTGAAATAAGGGTTGCAAGATTGCATGGAAGTCTATCATTTTTTGAGTTTGAAACATAAAATATTACCTTTGGGTTACTAATTAAAAACGAGTAGAGGCATATCTAAGCGTTTCTGGATATTCTACCCCTAAGGGGAGAAATAGGCATTGACATTTCATATATTGGTTAGTTTGGAAGTCCGTAATTTTTTTTATTTGGCAGCCTAAAAGCTTTCGTCTTTATGTTTCTGATTACAAATAGATGAATACTTATATCAGCATTTATGCGAATTCTATTCCTAAAGGGGATGAAATATGGGTCGAATGTTTGTATGAAAGTTCTCTTAAATGGGTTATTGATCAAAAATATATAAATACGTTTAAAAACATGAATAAATTACTGGTACATACTTTTACACAGTTTTAATTAAATACATATAATCAACTTCCACGCGAGCAAAGCCGCGGGTAACAGCTAGTGTAAACATAAACTAATATCAGGTGATCAGAGTTCAACGGATACTTGAGACGCCTTTTAAAAACCTTTTGGTATAATACACCTTTATCAAATATCCTTTTCGTTTACTCATATATACTAGATACACACAAATATGTGACATGGAACATTTTGTAATAACGCCCTTATAAGTAGAAAAATAGGCTGCTTAAGATTTTTTTGCGAAATACAGACAAGCTTTCAGTAATAACTAAACTTTCTTTCTCTTCAACTTTTTGATCTTACTAGATTATACCGTTCTTTGTTTACAGGACCTAATTAAAGTTTCCTTTAGACAAATTTTCTGGTAAATTATTAAAACTTAAGAAAACTTCATAATTAAAATCCTCTGCGGCCGTCTTTCACATGAAATCTTTTCACCGATCTCGCAACCTTCTTTTGCTAAGAAAACGTGCAAACAGACTTAATTATTGTGGACTTTAACAAGGTACCAAGCCAAACAAATTATTTTCTATTACGAGACCCTCTTAAATCCACGACTAAATGTGAAATAATTAATTCTGTAGTATACAATTCGCTGAATCCGTTAATTTGGAATATTTTCCGAAGCCCTTAAATGCGTGTCAAATAAATAAGTAATGTTCCAATATTGTAATGGGAGTGAGACAAAGAGACGGCTAAGTACTATTCGAATTAATTTCCTTAAAAAATGTTCCTTCGGGATACAACACATAATAAGAAGCCGAAGAGAAGAATAATCGATCGACGAAATATTCGTATATTTAAAACAAGTAAAGATATAATTGTTGACCTTTTTATTTCAAATTCAGTTATTGATCGTAATTATCATCATCTCAGCCGAAAAACCTAAATTTATTGCTAGACATAGGTTTCCCCCAAAGGGGTACACAACAACCGATCAATATATTCTTATTTTTTTCATCAATATGTAATTTCTATACAAATAAATTAAATTAGGGTGTCTGTTTCTGTTTGTAAAATTAAAATAACCGCTTTTTAAAAAATGCATATGTATGGATACACGATACATTTATCAAAATATTTTTTTTTACAATTTTTGTCTGTCTGTCTGTCGGTTTGTTCCGGGTATCCTCTGGAATGGCTGGACCGATTTTGACGGGATATTCACTCATAGGTAGCAGATGATATAAAGAGTAACTTAGGCTACTTTTTTAGACTATCTTTGCCCCGCGGCGTTACCCGAGGTACGACAATGACCGCGGGTACCATCGCGTGGTTCAGCTAGTTGAACAATAAAATTTTATGATCACACTAACTAAGTCATTATCTTTGAGTTCCGCTTTCTCGCAGTATTGCAGCGTTGAGTAATAAACCTCCTTCGTAATGCTATTAGTCACGTCATATCCTGATGTTGCCGAAAGCTCCCTCCGGGCAAACAAATGAGCCTCTTAGGAGGATAGAATATCTAGAAGCGACAGGTGTAACTACTCGTGAAATGAAGGGTCGGGGTATAGGTTAACTGAATAGAGCAACCTTATTGAAATCTATATTGAATTTGATGTCTGTAAATTGGTTAAGAGTCTCTGCCTTAACAACTTGATATAAAACAATTTGAAATAGATAGAATGAACGTGAGAGAACTTTCTCTGTATATTTTTAATTTTTTTCCTAACACACATTACGATAAAGTAATTAAAACATCATTGTTGTTATTGTTAATTACATTATTATTAATTAATTGATGTAATTATTAAATAAAATGATAAAATGAATAACAAAAAATATACTTTCGACATGTCCTGCGATCTGTCCGTCGATTCGTTCACGGCTTAGAGCACCCACACAAAACTCCGAATTCGCAACGCATCGTAAATACCTTCGCACTGCAAGAACTTCCGATCTAATTCGCATCGTGCATTCGTGCGATATTACGTCACACTTATTCACAACATTTTGGGCCACTCTGAGATTTTACTAGAGGGCACTACTTTCTTTCTTTTCTTTACTTTAACTAGATAGCGCTGTGTGTTAGATGTCCTAAATATGTATTATTATTTATACACATGTAGTGTTATATTATTTTATACAATTTGCAAGATCTGAGATGTAATTTATTTTGGTTCAAATACTGTAGAATATAAACAAAATATTTGTTAAACATTTTTTTTAAACATTTACAATACTATTTTATTATTTATTTGTATCCATAAACCATTTATATTATTTTTATTCTATTTTCATTATCCATTTCATACAAACATCTCATTAGGACATCTCTTTGTGGTCCAGAGTATGGTCATATGAACCAACACTTTGTCGCACGAATTCGTATTGCAGCAATTCAAGTTCCTACATTGCGGCGTCGCATCGCATCGTAGTTATGTGTGGGAGCCCTTAGCTAAGACATTTGGTACCTACTAATACTACTCGTAGTTGCTGCAATTTTGTATAACCACGGTGAAAAATTTATTTCGTTACATCTGTTGACTCACCTTTACAATAGCCAAAAACATTAGTGTGGTACTAAAGTGTAGTAGTAATTCTTAAAAACACCCAGTGCTGTGTAGATTATTTTACGATTCAGTAATCCATTGGCGAACTATCTGACTTCAAAGTTTTACTTATGTATTGATAGTCAAATGTTAAGTAAGCCCTAGAAATTCAACAGTAATGGTCGTCTAATTGTCACTATCTTGGCAAATCTATTTAAATAAAAATGAATCGCTGAAATGTATGTAAGCGCGTAACTTCCGATCGGTTGCACCAAATTAAATAATTGTTTCGTATGAAATACAAAATACGTTAAATATATATACCTGAGTACGGTAATACTTCTTCTATGATAAGTAACAAATTATAAATCATTTTGCGTGGTTCGAATCGCATTTGATTAGTTCTAACATCACATTCATAGCATTAAACTCACCTTAAATGAACCTTTGAATATGCCACAAGGCGAAACCGGTCAGGATTTAACTTAATCAAAATAATAGAATAAGTACAAGTAAATTTAATTCTAGAATGTTTTCCGACAAGTTCTATCAAGTGCCAATAATCGAGAATATAAATTACTAGCAGACCCGTCGCGTGATAATTTTCCCCTGTTTTTGAAACATTTTTCATTGGTGCTCCTCTCCTATTGGTCTTAGCTTGATGATATATAGCCTATAGCCTTCCTCAATAAATGGGCTATCTAATACTGAAAGAATTTTTCAAATCGGACCAGTAGTTCCTGAGATTAGCGTGTTCAAACAAACAAACAAACTCTTCAGCTTTATATATTAGTATAGATATCGAAAATAACAGTTAACCAATATATTTTTATCATAAACCATCCACGGCTGATCTGCCATCGTGTATTGTAACTTCTGTGATAATGTCTGTAGACATCATGTTCATTTATAGATACTTACGCCATTTTTACTGAGACATAATTATAAATGTATCACTTTCCCAGATGTGATTAGGTTCAAAGTCGTATCTAGAATGTAACGACATTTTCGGTTTACACTGAAACATTTACATTCCATGAGGGCGGGTAATTGATAGCTCTGAAAAGTCAACGATTAAGGCCCCCGAACTCATTTGGGACAAAAATGAGGAGCTTTTCAGCAAACACATCAGTTAATTTTTTTGGAGGCTTCCTTTATCTTTACGAATTATGGAAACGTATATGAATAATGAAATACTCTTGCAGTGACAGTGATTAATATGAGAATTCCAATCTCCCCGGACAATTTAGTAGCAGCTATATTTTAACATTTAACTTGCTTGCAACTTATTTGTTTGGAAAAATGTATTTCAAAGTACCCGATATTTATTGTTTTATGTTACTTCTTTCTAGATTGTTTCATCGACTCGATGATTAATTACGATATTTCCAACAGCACATTTCCTTTGAAGGCGGCTCTAGTTGATTAACTTGTTAAGAATTAATGTTTAATAAAAAAAGCACGTATAAGGAGCAAAACGGAATTGCCGACGTATTAAGTGTGAACATTTTTCCTCAGCGATTTATTTCTTTTAAAAAAAAACACGCTTTTAGTTTAAGTAAAATATTTAACATTATTTCAAAACATTTATCGCATCTTCGGTTAATACAGACAGTTGTGTGCCACCCTTGTTAGAAATTACTATTTAATAGTCGAATTACTACTACTACTACTACTATTACTATTTAATAGTTGAATAAATCTTTGTTTAAGTAGATACTATATCTATAGACAGAATCAATAAATTGATACTGTCTTCTATGATATATGTCAAAGGGCGAACCACATACACTTTCTCACAGCTGTTTGGTGTTGCCAAAGTAAAGGAATTGTTTAATATTTTACTTTATCTGTTATTAAAATGGATTAAGCATGTATATTAATAGTGAACGACTCATGTGCCTGATCGATACATTTTAAAATCATTAGATACTACAAAAATATGATTTAAAAAAAACAATCGAACGAAACATTTGATGAAGAAGAATCTTATAAAGTAACGCCCGTTATTGGCTCATAGCTCTGTTGCACTCGGTGATTAGAAACAATCACCGAGGGTAAGCAACGGCGGCACATTTAGTACCTGGATGGGTGACCGCTAGTGGCATGTTACCATGAGCGTCTCCGTGATTCGGAGGTCACATTAAGTAGTCGGCTTCGGCTGTGAACGTATAATCCTGAAGCTTAGTTGGAGGCCTTTAGGCGGCTTAGAAACATCCAACGGCAAGATGACGCAGCCACTACGTTGTCTTGCCTGTCCCCAACCCGCACTTGGCCAGCGTGGGGACGTATAGCCTTAACCTTTTTCCTGAGAGGAGACCCGAGCCCAGCAGTGGGCCGTTCTGGGTTGTTGATGATGATTGGCTTTACTTTGTGTTGTACTAAAAAAGTAACCTAACAAATTTGATACTCAATACTACAGGAAAAGAGATAAAAGGGAAAACGGGCAGTATTCGAGTTTCTGGGTAATTACTCGGCTCTTGTTTTTGGAATTTGACCAATAAACGATGTTATACCGTATTGTGTTTAAGCTACAATTCAAATAGCTATTTTTCTGCACTTCTGCCCCTTAATTGAAACTTAAAACTAAAAATAATTAAAACTTAAAGTCAAGAAATTCAGTTTCATTAAAAAGTACATCATGAGAGCGTCAGTGGTTCTTCTCGCCCGAGCATCTGTGTCTTCTTTACAAAACTAAGGTTCGCTCGAGCGTGATTCTCAACTATGCGATGGTGCCGCACATTATCTTACACTCTCGATCGGTGGCAGCGGTGAGCAGTCCGCATCATCAGTAGTCCCTAAGCCACCGAGTTCCTTGAACCTCTGCTGCTGCGAAGAGATATCGCCTCTATGGCAGTCCTCTATCGCCTGTATCATGGGGCACTCCCCATGTTTTGAAGAGCTCTTCCAACTAGTATCACCTTCTCCCTTCTTCTACAGGACAACACGGGCTGGCCTTCGAAGTCTTAGAGTGGTAGACATACACTCTCGAACTTAACGTTTCGGTTCATCCGCTTTGTGTCAAGTGATCAAAATATGGAACTCACTACCAAACCACGTGTTCCACTCCTATTATGTTCCCCGGTCCATTATCCGGATTCGGGTCCCACGGGCGTGAAATGTTCTGTCCACGTTCACATTGGGGATGGTGAACACCACTCTTGGATTCCACTTATGCTTTCCTTTAGGCAGAGTAGAGTCATTTTGGTAGCTTGATCATAGAAAAAAACTAAAATTATTTTATTTAAACCTCCATGGCAGCATAAGAAGCCATTTTTCATAAATAAAAAGATTGATCGATTCGGAATCATGATAAGGGGAATTTCTAAAAAACCTTTTTCTCAGGCCAATTATTTTTGCAAAAATCAAGGTAAAACTCTTACACTGGCAACACCAATAGGTTCCATCTGGAACAAATTGCGGAAATGGTTTACGATTGTAATGGAATCTCTTGACCTTTTGTATTTAGTGGGCTTTGGAACTAAGAGCGGCCTCTTGAGTGTCGTTCAACAACAAGATAAGAGTGACCGAAGGTATTCAATATCTGAAAGTATATTCTTTTAAGAACTACTACAAAAACACAACCTAAGAACTGGATTGGTAATTGCTGTAATACTTGGTATTTCAATAGAATTGTCTTGAAATAAGTTATTACAATCAAACTTACGATAGATAGTAAGTCTAATGTCTAACTCAAGCCAAAGTAGAATAAAGATAAGTAAAAACAATGTACCTAAGTCGAAAGAGTTTTTATTATTATTACTTCAACTTGTAACTCTCGCTCATTACTTTAAAACTATTAAATAAATTGCAAAGAAGAATAATGAGTTAAATATTCATATAGTATAAATGTTTACTGTAAATGACATAGACAACTTTTATGCATTTACTTCCATGAAATCGTTTGTGCACAAAGTGTTAGTAATCCTATTTGTTGGTACATAAGTATTCCTGCTAGCCAATGTTATATATTAGCGATGAATAAAAATCTAATTTTTGTATACGTAATAGTCATAAAGATAGGTAAGAACTAATAAATCAAATGACAGTATGAGAGAAGTGCTATGAACTAATTAATAAAAATAAGGGCTTATTTTCTTTGTAGGTCGCAACTGTCCTTGGCTCTTAAAATGTACGTATGTATGTTCTCTCTTCTCAGCCGACCTTGATAAGATTAAATTCGATACATTAAGCTTTCCTGGCAAGGGTGCCAACTGCCAAATGTCGGTGAGCCACAACTCGATAACAAATATTGCCGGACAGGGCGCCACATGTGGTCAAGTGTTTAGTGGCCGTTGTGTTTTCGTCACCGCCGCAGATCTGAAACACAAGGATTAAATACATTTCTTATTTCCTTTATTGTCGATATAATTTTACGCAAACGCATTTTATCGATAAGATTTTATTATTGACTACATAGTTAATTAAAGTACAGGTATTAAACCATGTTTACTTATTTTTATATTAAGTATTTTATATTGCTAGATCTATTTGTAAGGGTTCATTTAAACAAGCTTTGTTGTTCGTCTATTTCGTATATCAAACTAAAAATAGAATTCACCTAAAATATAAAAGGTAAAAGTGTATCGTGCAGGGTACTTACTTTCCTTTTTATTGTTTACGTTTTCTTTAGGTTTTATTTGACCATTGAAACGAGGACAAAGATACGAACTTTCACGTTATTAATTAATATACACTAGTATAACTAGATACCCAAAACGATTGCTTTCTAAGCCTGAGTACCTCTTTCTATATACCAATTTACCTTTGTACACATTAATTACGCATAAAGATTTCCGACCCGATGATAAAGTACCTTTTTTAAGAGTATAACAAAAACAATCTTTAAATACATTGGTTAATGAAACTAATAATAACTCAAATTATGGTGGATTTTTAATCGACTTCAAAAAAAGGAGGAGGTTTCTCAATTCGACCATATATATTTTTTTTTTAGGTGTGTTCGCGGATAACTTCGTCGTTTATGAACCGATTTCGATGATTCTTTTTTTAATGGAAAGGAGGTGTCCCAACGGTGGCACCATGATAAGGACATTAATGTCAGATGATGGCATTCAAGAGAAATCGAGTTGAACCTAGAAGTCGGTTTTATTTTTGTTAAAATTGTAGTTGTGTATTATTAATGACGCTAAAGTGCTGAATTTGTTTATTTATATATACTAGATTTAACAGTTCCTGATTAAGTTTCAGATAGTTATCTGTCATAGGTGTAACATATACTAACAGATAAAAGATGCTGATAAATATATGTATCATCACATAATATACATTGAATATAGGCATCTCCTAAGTACGACTACCTCGGACTAGTTGTCATAGAATTTATTCCGAGTTGCCTTTCTTTTGGCTCTACTGTTGTCCTACGTAGCTTGCTCCCTTTAGTCGTTTGGTCTTCTTCGTTAAGCTTAAGGTCGTATTTTCGAAGTCAACCGCTGTTCGTGCTGCCACCGCCGCTCCGCTCCCGCTCAGTTCGTGAACGAGACCTTATAGTCAACTGTAAAATCTAAAGTTGTGTTTTACTATAGTTTAAATTCTTGAATCCTCAGATTTAATGCGACAACATTGACACAGTTGTTTAAATTTCCGACCAAAACTCCAGTCTTGCTAAATATCCTTTTGACAAAAGCATTTTGCAAATTGCTAGTTTCTTTGTTTTCGTCAACTTTAACAACCCGCATACGTTTCGCCATTTTGTCCTATTTATAGCCTACACTTAAGTTTTACCTACTTCGCTTACGAAAATCCACTTTAGAATGAACCGCTCATATAATTCTAACATTCTTCTGCTATTTAACAAGGTTTTATGAAACTACAATACATTTAGGTTTACTGCTTAAAATAATTAAATTACTATGAAATTGCTTTTTCTTTTTTAACTTAAAAAAACTTTTTACTGTTATCCTTTACTGGCAGGATTTAAACATTGTTATAAATTCTTTTTAAATAAGCCTCCAGACTCATTTACTGTCTACTTAGTTTTGTGTTTTTAGGTAATTAAGCTTAATTAAAAAGATCTAAAACAACTCTTACAAAAAATATAGCGTTATAAACCCAAAGAATTCACTTAGTTTAGAACTTTGAATTATCTAAAATGATAATTAAGTGTTAAAGTTGTTCTCGTTGAAGTAAGAGGTCGTTTGAAACACATATGAGAACGTGTTTTCTTGATTGAATCGAAGATCGACGGGTGAGGCGAGCGACTCTGAACAACTCGTCGATGGGTAGAAATTGCGGATACGTGATCGAGAGGCTGTTTCGATACTGAGAGACTCGATGGTGCAATTTGGAACGAATGGAGAGCTATTTTGCTACGCTCTATCCCAGTCAACTTAACATTTTTATTTACCTTTGGGAAATAGCGATGTAATAAAACGTCACTCCGACCTGTAACGGCGTTACCCAATTTAGATTGCGACAGTGAAGTAGTGAATAATGTAGACAGGTTTTTATTTACAATGACGTTTAGTTGACGTTATCCAAAATATGAAATCTATTAATGTATTTTATAACTTTCACAGAGCTATTCTTGTATATAAATGGAACATCTGTAATAAATAATGCAAGTCTGTTTACCTTAAAATTCAGTTGATTGTTTTTGAGACAAATTTTGAATTTATGATTTACATCTAAAGTTTCAGAATTAAATTTCACAGCCTTAATTTGTTTAAATCTTTATCAAAGTTAATATTGAGATCTGAGGAAATATAATTTGTCATAAATTCTAAATGACATGTTGTAAAGTTAACTGTTACCAATACCATGTCGCCTACTTTCCACCCCACTCTATTAACTAACCAAACCACTAAGTAGGTCAGGGCCACAGAAACAATAGATATCCTTATAGGATGACAATAAATTGTTATGTTTTCTGCTTACTACTGGTGATTAGTGCTGATATTTACTACCCTCAGTTTTGTGGCGCTATAATTTTGCAATCAGTTCAGGGCTACTGGTAACATAATCTGTTAATTTATTTCTGTAACAATTTATATCATTGTTTCGCCGCATTTATAGTCACTGGTTCACTTCCCGAACATACATTTTATAGCCTTCCTCTTCCCTCCTCCGTTTCCATACAGTGCGCAAGATCATATGTTCAATAACCCAAATATTTAATAGGTTGTAAAATTCAGAAAGAATTTTGAAAACTAATAATAATAATAAAGAAACAGACGTATTCAACTAAAACTTTTTTTACCATGTACGTACTTATCGTAGGAGAGCTACGCTTCGGCATGAATGGGCCGGCTCGACCGGGGTGATATCACAGCCTCACAGAAAACCGGTATGAAACAGTGCTGTGTTTCATCGAGTGAGTGACGATACCGAGGGTCCACACCCCTCCCCATCCCCCAAAGGCCGGATGCGCACTTGTGACGCTTCTCGTGTTGCTGGTGTATATAAGCTATATGTTATCTATTTCATAGAACCAACTCTTGTTGGTACTGTTCTATTTTCATAGAACTACCTCTTGTAAGTACTGTTCTATTTTCATAGAACCAACTCTTGTAGAGGTACCGTTCCATTTTCATAGAACTACCTCTTGTAAGTACTGTTCTATTTTCATAGAACCAACTCTTGTAGAGGTACCGTTCCATTTTCATAGAACTACCTCTTGTAAGTACTGTTCTATTTTTATAGAACCAACTTTTGTAGAGGTACCGTTCCATTTTCATAGAACTACCTCTTGTTGGTACCGTTCTATTTTCATAGAACTACCTCTTGTTGGTACCGTTATATTTTCATAGAACTACTACTTGTTGGTACCGTTCTATTTTCATAGAACTACCTCTTGTAAGTACTGTTCCATTTTCATAGAACCAACTCTTGTAGAGGTACCGTTCCATTTTCATAGAACTACCAGTTGTAGGTACTGTTCTATTTTCATAGAACCAATTCTTGTAGAGACACCGTTCCATTTTCATAGTACTACCTCTTGTAGGTACTGTTCTATTTTCATAGAACCAACTCTTGTAGAGGTACCGTTCCATTAT
This sequence comes from Spilosoma lubricipeda, assembly GCA_905220595.1. Lineage (NCBI taxonomy): Eukaryota > Metazoa > Arthropoda > Insecta > Lepidoptera > Erebidae > Spilosoma > Spilosoma lubricipeda. The sequence continues at coordinate 5,448,622 of HG992285.1, read as the reverse complement.
CATAGAACTACCTCTTGTAGGTACCGTTCCATTTTCATAGAACTGCCTCTAGTTGGTACCGTTCTATTTTCATAGAACTATTACTTGTTGGTACTGTTCTATTTCCATAAAACTACCACTTGTAGATGTAATCGCCTACCATCAGGCGATACGTCTGCTCGTTTGCCTCCCCCCAAATCCATGAAAAAATGAAAATGCATATTTAACCATATTTTTTACGTAGATTGGTTATATTCAAGCATATAACATTTTGTGTTGTGATATCATAAAAAGTAATATAAATATTGTTCTTATACCATTTATAAATTAATAACGTCGTTTATTTAGGACGGACCATGTAAAAGTTTTATTAGTGTTTACCACTAAGAATAGCATACGTTTTACTTGGCAAAGGCAATCTCTTTTTTCAATTACTATCTAACATTTCCTCGAACAAAAAATATCGGAGGCAATTTGTATTCGAATTTCTAGAAATTTTATGATGTTTGCTATATTACTATTACAGTAGAGCAGCACATCTATCATAATGTCGAAACAGCCGTTTATTAGAATATAATGTCCTAACCTCATTTCTCTTAGTTAGAAAACGAATAAGATTTCTGAAGATAAAGTAGTAATTTATCTTTTTTCTTTTTCGATAAAATATGGTGCTAATTGCCGTTCTCGGAAACAGTTGATACGTCAAGCGTTCACGTAGTTGAGATGCATGTTCTTCTTTTTTATTCAATCTTAATTGTACCACTTTGGTACCGCTCTTTTGCTTTTGTCGTTTATTCATTGGTTTAGTACCTCTTTTCTGTAGAAAAATATAGTCGATTACTATTTCTTACAAGGCTAGCCGGTCCTAGATCGGGATAATAGGCGCTCTTTGCAGGAGGCATTTGTTCAGCAGTGGACACTGTAGAGCTGATGATGATAATGAAGATAATTTTTAAGCATCTAGTAGTAGTGGACAGTTGAGTTCTCTTGCTAGTGTCTCCAATCACAGAATGCATTTTTCCTACCCAAAGCTTATAATATCTCTTGTTCTAGTTGCCCTCCCCTTTATCCTTTTCCGAATTGCTAAAGTTCTGTCTGAAAAGCATTACATTCCCAAGGAGGGTTGGCGTTAGACAGGTGTTCAACCATAAAATAAATTAGGAAAAATCCTTTGCAATATCACATTTACCTGGCAACAAAAAATACTGAAGTGAAAAAAAATAAGAATAAATTATACTACTGTATTATTAACTGGGGCTATGGAACGGGCTATGCTCGGGGTCTCTCTACGAGATCGAATCAGAAATGAGAAGATCCTTTGACGAACTAAAGTTACCGATATAGCAGAGCGAGTCAGCAAGCTGAAGTGGCAGTGTGCAGGGCACATAGCTCGGAGAACCGATAGCCAATGGGGGAGAAAAGTTCTTGAGTGGAGACCACGTGACGGCAAACGCAGCGTCTGAAGACCTCCCGCAAGGTGGACGGACGACCTAGTTAAGATCGCAGAGACTCTTTGGATGCAGGCCGCTACCGACCGGTCGCAATGGAAATCAATAGGAGAGGCCTTCGTTCAGCAGTGAACTTCTTACGGCTGATATGATGATGATGATTATAAAGTTAAATTAACGGTGTAATTGGCAGATTATATTGATACTGCGTTTTGTTGGATATTTTAGATATCCATCTACGTTAAACCAGACCGATTTACTTAAACCGTTCTTTAACTGCATTCCTGATCCTTATTATTAAAAAAAAAGCAAAAATTTTAAAAATAAAATCAATTTACCATAAGTACCTAATGATATCAGTTTAACATAAGATAAACTTCAAAAGAAACAGCAGCTGATTTTGAAGCACAATGGATGTTACGTTTATGTTACTAAAGTTAAATTCTGCAGTTTTTTACACCTTAAGCTGCAATCTAAGGTCTTTAACATATCCGTAATATGTTTCAATGATCTAAATTCGAAACTTAAGAATACGTTTTCGATGACAGCAACACAAGCAGTACAATACCGCGCACTTCGCGTATTACAGACAGCCATTGTCGTAGGTTTCGAACATGTATTTGTTGTGGCTTCAGGCAACGACTGAACAAATGATGAGGCCTGCATTGAGCTTTATGTTTGAGAGGCAATATGCACTAAACATTGATCACAACAAACAACATAGTAGACAATGGTGACCAAATTTAATTTAAATGACCATTGAGTTGAGTACCTAATGCTTTATTTAATGTGTTTATGAAATCATCATCTTCGTAGCCCTTATTATTCCCAAGATTTGGGGTCGGCTACTTGTTCAACCGATTTTACCTGAATATCAGTTTTTTCACTAAGCGACTGGCATCTGACCTCCGCAACCCTGAGGGTGAACTGAATTGGAAGGTTGAATTAGTTGTCAGTATATTTAAGGGCACTGACTTCCCAATAACGATTGCCATAGATGTACATGACAACCGGGACCGACGGCTTAACGTGCTCGCCAAGACACGGGCGGGAAACACCGCCATCTTCTATACCCCGGGTTGTTATTAAGAATTTCTAGTAAGAAAACTCAAACCACAGTCCGACCCGGGAATCGAACCCGAGATATCTTGATTGGCAGTCGCTTACGCTAGCCACTAGACCAACGAAGCAGGTGCCGCGCGTTTATGAAATGTAAATTAAAATGTAAAGTGATGATTACATTTATAAGTTACAGTAACATTAGAGCAAATGTTTTACAGCAAATATTGTAATACATTTATATTTGGTAAGTACACTATTTTCCTAGAAATCCTATCGTAGATTTTTAAGGCCGTAACGAACACGCTTTTCTCAAAAAGGGTCTCAAATATAAGACATATTGACTGCACAGATTATTGTACAAATGAGTTCTATTTCGCGATTTAAGCTCTAGTATAGTGTTAAGGCTCGACTGCCTGTATCTTTCTAAATTCCTGTATATCAAGTGCTCAAAATGTGGAAATTGAACAAAGTGCATCGTAATGAAAAATGTGACGAAAACATAGTGTAAAAAATACTATACTTTATAAAAATACTAGATGAAAACCCGGCTTCGCTCTGGTAATATTTTTATACTGTATTATAGTATTAATCTATATTTTATAACAGCGCATTTTATTTAAAGAGCATAGAGATTTATTTCAGGTGAGCTTAAACAACAGTTATAGTTTTGAGTGTTTTTTTGTTTTCGTTATTGCTATTTTTAAGAAATAAAAAATTAGAAGATAGCGAGAAAAGTAATTTTTTTGCAAGTGTATACTGCTTGTGGGATGGTGTAAGCTAGTAATATATAATTTAGTTACTTGTTTGATAACAAAACATTTCTTTTCACTAATAAGTAAAAATAATATTATTATAATCACAAATTTTAACAAAAAGCCGACTTCAATCTGGACTTAAGTTAAATGGAACCATACAGGAAGCACTGGCTTTCAAAAAAAAAAAGAATAATCAAAATCGGTTCACCCAGTTGAAAGTTATGAGATAAGAAACATAAATAAAAAAGCACGGTAGAATTGGTAACCACCTCCTTTTTTGAAGTCGATTAAAAATGCATATTTACATAATACTAGACATTTGAATGTCATGTCAAGTCATTTTTTTGAGTTTCAAGTCAAGATTTTTAGCGAGACAAACGAACAGCAAATGATTTTCATATAAAAGATTTATCATCAACTTCGTGTATTTTTTAGTTTAACCTACCCCGATCGCCAATTGCAATACTCATATCGTTAATTTCTTTTAAAGTCGACTTTGGCAACTTTGCCTAACCTTTTTGACACTCAGAAGTAACTGAGATAGCTTAGTCTCAAATCCAAGGTAAGTTCTTCTAAACTGAAAGCATTATACAGGGACCCGACAAAGGACAATTTTTGCTAAGTTTTTTGTAGCCGTCTATATTTAGCAGCGTAAAAGAGGATGATGATAAATCTTGTTATTTATCTTTTAAAGTTTTTATAACTCTCTCAAATTTTTTTCAATTGTTTATATTGCCTATTTCGTGAAATAAACTTAACTCCTTAAGGAAAGAAGAACTCTCACCTTACTTAAGGATAATATCGATATTCCTAAAATAATAAATACGTAATAATAAAAGAAAGAACGAGGAACACTGAATTACACGAGTTTAATATACATTCCAAACAAAATACATTTTGTACATCGCGGACGCAAAATTGCTTAAGGAATAAAGGAAGGAATTTGGGTTTAGTCCACAGGGCCTTTGTTGCTCATAATGTTATATATTAAAAAAGATATGTAAAAGAAAGTATTGACATAATTTTGAATAGAACGAGTATGTAAACTCTAGTCAATAATGTTTCATATAAGTATAATGGTGTTCCGATTTATTGAAACTTATAAGTACGATGTAGCTTTTACCCGACTACGGCGAAGTTTAAAGGTAAAGAGTAGAAAAGTCATTATAGTTTTGACTATAGATAGATAGATAGATAACACTTTATTTGTACACCAGGGTTTACAAACAAGATACCAAAGAAAGGAAAAAGTGATGTACAAAGGGCGGCCTTATTGCTTATAGCAATTTCTTCCAAACAGACTTTCTATGTATGTATATTGCACCATAGCGCCTGAAGTATTAAACTGATTTTAATGAATCAGGCGTCAATAGATTTGTAGTAATGGCGCGAGTGACATAGTGTAGATAAATTATATACAAAAATTTTACGTAGTCGCTTAGTCGGGTTATAGTTTTTTTTATTGTTTTGTTAAAGTATAGGAAGCAGACTAATTGACTTGATGGGAAGTGTTTCCCACTGATTTATGACCGTAAAAGAGAGCCGGTCTTTACCGGTCATAAATAGTTAAATACTTTCATTTTAAAGAGGACTAAAATATTCATAATCAATGACAAACTTCATCTAACTAAAGAATTATTGACGCCAAGACATTTTGGTCAGTTTACCCGTGCCGGATTTTTTTTACGAGTTTATCCATGTGAATACAATCCTAATGAAATTTGGGATTGCAGTGCATAATCTTTAGTGTATATTGGTAAAAAGTATACGTTAAGTTTTTTTATATAAACGTTTCCGAATGGGCGCCTCCTACGCTTTTTAATACTTAAATTTTCGATCGTGCTCTTACATGAAGAAATGAAAATCTATAGATGAGGACGGCTTTCATCCTAATTTGAGTGTTATCTTAAATATTATTCATGAAAAAATTAGCAGTATAGATAAAGTAAAATCTGAATCACGTTAAACGTATACCTAAATAAATTCTATACCTTAAGGTATAGAATTTATTTTAGAGAATAATTCTTTTAAGTCTAGTTATAATTTTTGTTTGAAATTGTAAGATTATTTTGAAAACACCTGAGAGATTCTAAAAGTAAACTTCTATTTGTGATTTCTCGTTCGTGTCCCTAAACTCTGATGAAGGATTATATTCATGTTACGCGCTAGAGTCCGCTGTGTATTGATAACGCCTGCCAGCGAACGATCCGTGTGCCTCATCAGTCTGATAGATAAGTACAAATTGGGTAATGGTCTCCTGGGCCTGTGACATGGAACTGTTTTGTTAAGCAAGCAGCCTTAACGCAAATTCATTAGTCTAATGGGCACAATATTGAATGATTTCAGACGATTCTGTTTTTCTTTTACCTGACTTGCAGTATCACAGTTTGCTGTATATACTTGATTAGCTTTCCATTATTTTGATTGTTTGTACTTTCTGAATTAAATTAAAAGCGTCAAAAGTAAAAAGAATGTAGAGAACCAAATTTCAACTGGACTTTTCCTTTACTATCGATCTTAAAATAAAAACGAAGATACATATAAACATTATTTACTTTGACCGGCTGAAAGAGCAAGGTTCTGATTTCGCTTATTCTTTTATGCTTTCTTTAGAGCTAAGTAATTTAATTTCGAACTGATTTCAATTATTTTGAGTTCTTTTTTTTTTAAAACAGGTATACTGTACACAAAAAATATATACGCTATTCAATTTACCCATCTAAAAAACCTCTCTCGTTTGACATATCTGTCATCGTTGCTAAAAGTGCAAAGCGTAATGATGATTACCTAACCCATTGGCTGCGAATAAATTGTACCATTGCCATCGTAACAACCTAATTCCATTACATACCATCCTGAATCACATTTTCCCTACGATAATAAGTTTCAATACTTTTTTTATTATTTACCACACCGGTTGGTTAAAACACTGCCGCCTATTACCCCAATACAATTAATGTACCCCAATATACAAAGTAAATAACATCAATTAAAGGCATGTTACAAAATTTATTGGAGTTGCTTCGGCTAGCAATTAATAACATTGCGTTCGGTTGGTAGTTGGCCAGAGCTTTCACCCGACCCCAGATTGTGCCTTTTGTGTTGCATCCGATTTATTAATTTAGATTGCTCATTCGAAACAAAATAATACTGATTACATTCCTATGAGGGCAAATGCTAAATAATTTGTTTATGGTGAAATTAAATTGATATCATGACTTTGATGTAATTGCTGTATGCTGTAAGTTGCTGTATATAGTCTTCGTGAAGATTCGATATTCCAAATAAATGAAAAGTAAATATTGTTGTTGTATTATTATTAAATTCATTCCTTGAATGGGCAAAAACGGTACAAAGGATAGGAATCAATACAGGGAATATGGTGCCCTTCACATTTTATTCCCATTCTATTCGACATCCGATACATTATTCCTTATACGGTAAACACATTTTAGAACCAATTTGGGGTCGTGACGTTGTTGGTCATGGGGTTCGAGTGCTCGTGCTATTTTTAAACAACAACTAGTTAAGCCACTTAAGAAATGTCAGCTTTTTTCTATCACAGGGGATTCAATTAGCTTCAATTAGATTCAATTAGCAAGATATTGCCATTCAACTTAGCAATGCTGCCAGTCTTTTGGGAACGCTACCAGAAGGCGATATTACGGAGCACTTGTTTGACGCTTGTTCGTAAATATTGTAAATGTTTGCCTTGCTTTTTATTTCTCAGTATTTTAATTTATTTCTGAAGTAGGTAAAAAGAAATATGTATACCTATCCTATTCATGTGTGTAAGTAGACGAGCAAGGAAGTAAGCCTTTAATAAAATATTTTTAATGTATTTGAACTTATATTATTATTATATCGCTATGTATCTATTTGCCTAAAGTTTTTCTTGTTTTTGTTTGATGCTCATGCCATTCTTTCTAGACTACGGGCCTATTTCGAAAATTGATGAGTCATTTGAACCACCAGAAGACTTTTTTAGAAATATACAGGGGCATAAAACAATAACGTTCAGCACTATGCCGTCACTTGTAAGCTGTCCAATGGAGTACAGGAGAAGGGTTTCATACAATTTCAATACCTCTTCTAATCCATTATTCCGCAACTCCATACAAAAATCACGTGACAAGGAAAAGAAAGGAAGAAAAAACAAGGGTACGGTACTCAGTTGGACGGCTTACAAGTGACGGCATAGATCTAAATGTTATTGTTTTATGCCCCTGTATCTTTCTAAAAAGGTCTTCTGGTGGTTCACATGACCAATCAATTATCGACACGGCCCGTAGTCTATACAACATATTATCCTACTGTCATGAGCAAAACTTATTGTGTTTTATAACGAAATTCAAAAGTTCCCAAATTCATATTCCTAGTAGTTATTTTTAACTCAAAGGTAAATACCATTTAGTATCATATTCACGTACCTTTAACTGTGGTTACGTTATGTATAACATATGTATATTATTCCTCTCAAAGGACTTCCTTACACGACTGTCGTCACAAAATGCGACCTACACAATTTAACTAAGGGGCCGCCCACTGGGTGTCCCACACAGGGAAACAATAATGGCTTCAATTTAGGTGTTTAATAACAGTGTTGTATTTCATATTGGCTTATGTTTGCCTCTGCGTAGCTGTCTCCTCATTCAAATGCGTATAACATTAACCAATTTGATTACATAAATTTTAAACTGTTAAAATAACTTACGTACTTGCAAATTGTTCCTTTAATTAAAAAGTGCATAATATGCAAGAAATAAAATATTTCGTTGGATAAGATGTGTACCTACTGGTTTATTATTTATTTCTTACGTGTTAAGTTAAAAGTATAATTTCTACGTATGTCTAAAATACTTGTAGTCATTCAAACATGATTAAAATCGTAACATGTTATCGTAGCAGTGGACCTCCGTTATTAAGTCAAAAACAAATATTAACAAGTCGAAGCAGTAAAATTTAGGCATATAAAACGTACGTATTCATACAAGAAACATAGATAGAACCTTTGTCTTTGGTCATATCAACATTGCCTACTCTGTAAAACATTTTTAAAAGCAACTACCAAGGCAATAAAAAAAAACTAAATAAAAGTAAGCTGCTTAGCTATTACAAGTGAAGGCTGCGTCTTCGAAATGAAATAAGCTTTTAGAAAACGATTCGGTTTTAAATTATACATCAACCGTATATGGCCTCCCAAAGGCTGTAGACATATCGTTACGAGGTAAAAAGGTTCTCAAAAGAAAAATATACCCTTGTAACACACTTCATATTTAATCTGTTTGTCGTATCTATCAAAAAACTTCACCAATAAATACGCGAAAGAAAACAGTTTTATCAAATACAAATTCATATACTTGGTCTCTTGAAATTAGGTAACAAATCAAGATTAAAATTCAACATAATCGAATAAAACAGCCATTTAATGGTTCTCTGTACTAATATAGATTTATAAAATTTGTTCTTTCTTTATGGATCTATTCGATTTATAGAAACAAGATTTTACGTCATAAATAATATTAAACATACCAAATTCGTTAATATTTTCTTATATCAGAAAATGCTGTTATAAACTTACTTTGCGCCTAAAAAAATTACTGTGATGTAGATTTAGATTTAAGAAGATTTGCTTATAGAGACAAAGTCAAGTCTGTGGTTCTGAATAATTTCAAATAAGCTCTTAATATATAAAGCTGAAGAGTTTGTTTGTTTGTTTGAACACACTAATCTCAGGAACCGCTGGTCTGATTTGAAAATTTTTTTCAGTGTTAGAAAGCCCATTTATCGGGGAAGGTTATAGGCTATATATCATCACGCTAGGACCAATAGGAGCGGAGCACCAATGAAAAATGTTTCGAAAACGGGGGAGAATTATCACGCTACGGGCAATAGAAGACGCAAACGAGGTTGCGTGGGTCGGCTAGTAAGCTCTTAAAATAGATTCCGATAAAAAAAGATGGCAAATCGTCCGGCTTTCTATATACAAATCGTGCGAATCCCTTGACGAGTCTTGTTCGAATGTTGTTACGTGTTTAATATTTTGCAAAGAAATTAGATGTTTAACAAATCTTACATATAAAAATCAATTGCTGTTCGTTTGTCTCGCTAAAACTCGAGAACGGCTGGATCGAGTTAGCTGATTTTGGCTTTGAAATGTTTGTCGTAGTCCAGGGAAAAATTAAAAGGCGAAAAATTAAAAATAACTTTAAAATCCAAATGTCAAGTGTACGAAGTAAAAGGCACAGATAGTTTAAAATATTTCCCTATCGAAAACATAAGATTTTCCAACAAACGAACGAATAGAACTATCCTTATATCGTATTAATAACCGCACAAGGAGTCTAATATAATATTCTGAATTTAGTTGTGTACAATCCAATACCAGCTTCGTGGAATCTCCTTCGCCAAATTGATATTCTATTAAGGAAAATTATATCGTGTCTTTAGAATTATAAGTTATTGGATAAATATAGGGCTTTAACGCAGGCTCGCAATGTAATATGTGTAACGTCTGCGATTTTGCATCATTTCCATAACAGAAAACACGCAAGTCAAAAGTGATAAAGCGAGTTTTTTTGTACCATGTTATAGAATACTTTTTCTATAAGCCGACAATTAAATCATCAACTGCTTAATACATACGAAATTGAAAGCTTTTTATGAAACTTATTTGTATTTATTTATTATATTTATTATTAACATCAGAATCAATGTGTAAGACACAGTCTGTCTACCGGTTAAGATTCTGTCTTTATAAATATGTTATTGTTCGAAACTAAGTCTAATTTCATTTTGTGTGAGTTGAATTTACAAAGAAGATTTACTCCTTAGGCAATAACAAAACTAATAAACGGTACCAACTACTTTTGCTGAATTTTGAACACTCTTCTTAGAATTCACGTCCAAATACGTTATCGAATTTCCTAATAATGGGTAATCTAAGATCGTGTACATATTGATTACAAAATCAATGTATAGAATTGATTGTGCTAGCATATCCTTTTGAACGTGAAGATATGAGAATCAAGTACTGTATCTTTTGTACCTTTATTTCAACGTTTCTGTATTTCAGTTTTAATGATACAGCAATATGTTTCGTGGACCATTAAAAGAAATATTTATTTCTGAGAAAACTTTTTTGTTACAGAGTAATGAGTAAGTTTCGAGTCGAAACCTTGCATCGATGATATCGCGTCGTTGTGAATCGAATGATACAGAAAATGAACTTGGATTTATACCGTAACTGGTTTAGCCTGTTTTGTGATCTACAAATAGTAAAATTTCTTCTTGGTCTGATTGTTTGGGTCTAGGTAAAATTTATCTGAAACATATATAATTCTAAAATTATATTTTTAGGGTTCCGTTATTTCCTTTTTAGGTACGGAACCCTAAAAATATCATTTCAGAATTATCATAAAAACACTTTGTTATCCGTGTGTCTGTCTGTCAAGACCCATTTATCAGGAAGGCGTGGAGCCATCAAGCTGAAATTCATATCAAATATCATGCAAGTAATCTAGAAAATAGTTCTCACAAATAGACTAGAAAAATAATAATACGATGTTCAAGGTTAATAACATAAATTATATTAAAAATCTTTTTAAAATCAAGCTTTTACTGGAATGCCCTCATAAAGTACTCGTCGAGACGAATCAAACGGGTCCAAACTTGATGGTGTTGCGACGTTTCTTTACAATGTTTCACCTTCACAACCTTTCAGCTCCAGCATCAGATCACCTTCATGTCATCTTAGTATTGCATTGTCACGTATTGAAAAATTTCAGCAAAATCGGATAAAAACTTCAGCTTAAAAATTGAGTTGCAAGATCCCACCTGAACATACATACATACTCGTACATTGCAAGTTAATAAAAAGCTTGTAAAAAGAATACTTGATACTGTTATAATGTGAGCAAAATCATTGAAATAAATAGATAAAAGAAATTTATACATTTTATTTAATATTGAGCTAACTGGTTATTTCAAAGAGTGGTTTCATGAATTTGTTTGCTCGATTTCTTCTCACAAGGCTCAACCGTTTGGAAATAACGATTATAAATTGACTCAGACAGATAGCGGTCTTTACTATTTGAAAAACGGTATTGTTTGATATTTATTGTCCAAATAATTTTAACTTCTGTTGTTATGATATTGTATCTAGCGTTATATTACTCGAAAAAAGAAATTGTGAAGGTACATTAATATTGGTGAAAAATGGCGGTAGTGTACAATTTAAAGATAAATCAGTTCCATCGTTTTTCTTTTGACTCCTTCTTTTCTTAGACCTTATGTGAGGTACTTACTGCTTTTTTATTGAGAGACCTATTACCAACAGGGGATTGCTAAAGATGATATTTACTTACTTCAAAACTGCTGGTAGGAGTTCTAAAAAAGGGTAAACCCGTCTAAACTATAGGTAGTAGTAGTAGAGCCACGCTGATTTCAGTACGAACGGGCGGGCTCGATCGGGGCGTTACTAATCGCCCCGGTCGAGCCGACCGATGATCAACGTAAAATACAGCGTTCGTGCTATCGTGTTTTGTTGGTGAGTGCGAGATCGGAAGCCTAGTGATGCAGATGCATCCACTCTTGGATTCTGATTATGCTTTCCATCAGGCAAAGTAGCGTCATTTTGGCAGGCCATGCATAAACTGATTGAACACAATTAAATTCAGTTTGAAATACTTGTTAAATAGATAGATGATTTTTCAATTTTCAGTAGGATTCCGACATTTATGGTTGGCATTCTACTGAGAAATTGATTTAATGATTGATGACTTTTAATTATTAAAATCACTGACAGAGGAATGAATTTAACTACCCATTAAGAACTGAGTTGCAGACCTGAGGGGCAAAGTAAACTTTCATACCCTGCTCGTTAACAATTGAGTTTAATTAAAAAAATCAAAGAGTACAGAAACAGACGATTCATTTTTCTTTCTTTATTGTGCCTATGAAACATCATCATGATTTATAACGTCTCGAATTGAGATTAATAAAGAAATATATATGTTGTGCTTCAGAACAATACTATCGTACTGTAAATTTGTATATTAATATCATCTATACAACTAAATAAAATTGGAGTGTCTGTTTGTAATATTAAAATAACAGCTTTTTAATCAATTTAGACTAACTTTGTCCCGCGGCGTTACTCCCGGTACAACAATAACCGCGGGTAGCACCGCGGGGTTCAGCTAGTGGTATATAAATAGTCAGTACCGTAAATAATAGTCCGTAGAAAGGGGCGTGAAAAAGCATTACAATAGGTCGCCATAGTGTGGGTCACCATACTGCATTGTCTGCATTCGCAGTGAGTATGGGCACACCCACTCTTGGTTTCTATTCAAGCTCTCTATCAGGCTGAGTAGCATCTATTTGGCAGCCCTTTAATTAAAAAAAACTACCAATAAGTTGATCTAATAATATTAAATAGTCGAAACTGAATCACAATGTTCCATCACAATATAATAATATGCGTACAGTCGAACGTGCAAGTATAATGTGATAATTTATTTACCAGCATACGTATTCATATTTTTATTTTCAGTTTCTTCAAAAATAAATAGGTATTTTGCCTTCAGTGAATCAAGGAGAAGTCTTGTTAAAATTATTGGTAACTACCTAATACTGCTTATTGAACAAAAAGACATTTATTTAATTAATATTTTTTCTTTGTTACAGGTAAACATGACATCCAGCAAATCAAAAATCTAACCTAAAAGTAAGTTATCATTTATACGGTAAAAAAATTCCGCTTGAAATTTCTATGGACCAAAAGCAAAAACACTTAAACCATTATTTAAGTCTTAATATGAAGACAAGTGAAAGTGAAAAAATATGTGTATGTTTGTCACTTTCACAAATGAAGGAACGTGAAATATGAAATCTTAAAATTATAAAATTAAGGTATAGAAGTATAAAAATCTTAAAATATTTCGTGTATCACAAATTTTTGAAAAAAGGAAAATACGTGAAACTAGCAACAGCAATGTACATGTCTTGTACGTAAAGTTATTTGTTAACATTTTAATTTATACAGGCATTAAAACTGCACAGCAAAAATATTTATTACTAGCTGACCCACGCAACTTTGGTCTAAGCAAGATGTTGAATATTCTATCTTACGCACGCCAGCAAAACACATTTGAAAATTTGAAATCGATAAGATACTTGTAGGAGATAATTGTGAGCAACAACGTGGCACGAGAATATTAAACAGAACAGATTATTATTATTACCTCCCCATGTCTGTTGAAGGATACAACGCCATCTGTCTCTATTTCAAACAACGCCATCTCTTGAATTGCGAATGATTTTCCCCCCGGACAGCCCCTGTACTTTACCGCCCTCTATACGAACACCATCTCCACGCTCACATTTAGCTGAAGAAACGTTTCAGTAGCGACATCTATATTGGTTGTTTCCTTCTTAGTGTACGGGAACGAAATACTAGAACTTCAGGGAATGAATAAGCTGAAGTTTCTTTGGTTAGCCAACGGATGGCGTATGGTGTTCGTGTTTCAAATAATAAGGGATGTTTAATTGGGAGCTATTAGTTCTGATTTCGTTTATTATTCACTATTAATCTATTACTAAAGCAATTAAACTCCCGAGTAACGACCATTAATACTCTGTTAATGTTCGAAGTCTAAGACGAATCAATAATGTTATGGTGTGGAACTATGGAGGATTGCGATAGTATGGTTTCTATAATAGATAGCTGTCCAATTTTATAAAAAATTAATTATGTTAATTCAGATATCATCTAATTGTTAATTGGTGATACAGCTTCTGGATTCATCATCATCATTATTATTACTTCTAGACTTCTAGATTACCTAAGCAATAAAAACATAGCACTGCACTAAAGTAAAACAGTTTGAAATCAACTGGTCTTAATAATTTATGCGTACTATTTAACCAATTTATTCTGCACCAGCTGACCCACGCAACGTCGTTTGCGCCTTATAATGCCCGTAGCGTGAAAATTTCCCCCGTTTTTGAAACATTCTTCATTGTTGCTCCGCTCCTATTAGTAGTAGCGTGATGATATACCCTATAGCCTTCCTCGATAAATGGACTATCCAACAGTGAACAAGAAACTCGGTAAAAAAGGCAATTTTATAAAAATGTATACTATTCGCAATAACACAGTTGTCAGAGCGGATCCCAAAAGCAATAAGTAGGAAATGTACCCGTGTATATAACCAAACCGTTCAAATGCATTTTGCAAATGACATCTCGTTTCCGTTCGATGCTTTATTATATTATTTTATTGAATGTGTTCGTAACGATTTTGTTGACAGTCACATTACTTTTCCAACATTATATTTTTTAGAAACTGACGCTTCAATTACCCTGATTTTACTTGAAGTATGTTTACATAAAGTGAGACTGAGAGTGTACCGAAAATTGGAATAGATGATTAAATTTAATTTAAATGAAGTTTAGAAATTATTATAAATATTTTATCACCATAATTATGTTACGAATTTAAACTTTTGCTAAAAACTAATGTATGAAACAATGCCTACGTGTCCGGTACATCCATGTGTAAATTCATTACAGTAACATAAAATATATAAAGTTCTTGAAAGGATTTTTTATATACACATTTTCATAAGTCAGTACTCCTATGCGCTGTACAAAAGGGTGGGTAGTCGAACAACACGCACAATCCTGCACAAAGCCTTTACGTGCTGTGAGTAAAAAAATACAGACGACAGACACAGTCGTAAATGTAAATAACAGAGCTTAGCTATGCATCCTCTCTCTTTATAAGGGAGCTCGCACATTACGGGGTTACTTTACATCAAGGTCGTATTTTAACGCGAGACAACACAAGCCTTGACTGACATGTCACATTTCTTATAGCTGTTGGTTATTTTGCTCCTCAAACATAACTAGGTATATTGCACACTAGCTGCGCACCGCGGGACGCAACCTCACCCTATCCATCCTATTTTTCATCTATATCGATAAAATATATTTCGGTGAAAGTTTCTTAATATGTTATACCTTCCACACAAAGAAAGTGTTCTCCGACTAAGTTATCTGATGAAAACGTGCAACTCTTTAGTGAAATATCAAGGTGTAGAATCAGAGGCCTCTACCTCAATAAATATCGAAACAAAAGGACGACAGTTTCACATTATTTAGTTATTTATTTTGTTTCTCGAACATTTTTAGGGTTCCGTACTCAAAAGGGGAAAACGGGACCCTATTACTAAGACTTCGCTGTCCATCTGTCCGCCGTATGACACCAGGCTGTAATCTGTATCTCATTAACCGTGATAGTTGTTAGATAGTACAAATTTTCAGAGATAATGTTTTTTCTTGCTTTGCCGCTATAACAACAAATACTAAAAAAGAATATAATAAATATTTAAGGGCGCATGTATGGGATACAGCAAACGTGATTTTTTTTTGCTCGTATTTGCTCGATATTGATAACGGCAACAGGTAGACGCTTGAAATATTCACAGAATTAAACTGTACATACATGACATATATTTACTTAAAAATAAATAATTATTAAAAAAAAAGCAAATAGTTATGGGGGTTGGATTTCGTTAGTTAGTCGGACTCGCGCATGGCCGGTTTATAGGGTACCGTGCCAAGGTAAAAAACCGAACCCTTATAGATTCGTCATGCCTGTCTATCTGTCCATCCGTATGTTACAGCCACTTTTTTCCAAAACTATAAGAACTATACTGTTGAAACTTGGTAAGTAGATGTATTCTGTGAATCGCGTTAAAATTTTTACACAAAAATAAAACTTAGACTTAGGGCTCCCCATACTTAGAACTGAAACTCAAAAATTTATTTTTCATTAAAACCTATATATATGTGTGGTATATCTATGGATAAGTCTTTGAAAATGTTATTGTGGTTTTGATTTTTTTTTTATAATTCCCGTTGATGCATATTATTTTAAAATCCTATACAACTATTTTATATAATAAAAATAAGGAATCAAGTCACAAAGTTCAGACGTACTGTCAATACCTAAAGGGTTCACATTTTTGAGCTCATTTAATAAAAAATCAACCGTGATCATAAAATATTTATAGCATATCGTTATATGTGAATGTAGGTTATCTTTTTATGGCGACGTGACTTGGCCTGACGTGAAAAGATATGAACGTGACACAATGAAAGTAACTAGAAGAGTAACTTACATCAACACATTTTTTCTCTCAAGGGCTTTGAATAACCTACCTGGTTGTATTAGTAAGTGTCAATACTCGTACTCTTGTTTTGCAGCGACTGCCTCGTTGGTCTCGCGGTTGGCGTGAGCGACTGCTGATCGTGCGGTCTGGGGTTCGATTCCCGGGTCGGAACAAATGTTTGTATGATCCACAAATATTTGTTTCGGAGTTTGGGTGTTTTCTATGTATAATATGTATTTACAAAAAAAGTATATATGTATTTGTATCAGTTCTCTAGTACCCATAACACAAGCTCTGCTTAGCTTGGGACTAGATGGCGTTGTGTGATAGATGTCCGAAAATGTCCGATATATTTATTTATATTTTAAGGTACAATAAATATTAGGTGTTGATGTAAAAATACACATTGCATTATTTTGTCAATATGATAATCTATTGTAACACAAGCAGTAGATGTTTCCAGCGGTCTGTCTATCCAATAATAAGACGTTAATACAGAATCTTGTCAACCGTTATAATTCACTGCAATCTCCTTTCAACTCCGATTTTCGGATTAGTATATCTTTTCCCCTTCCTTCTACCTACCTTCTTGCTTTGTATCGTCTGAAAATCATTACTTCCCCTAGAATACTTTGCGTCAAGCAAGCGACCAGTCAGAAATAAACCAGCCAAACTTAATAAATTGTAATTTTTTTTTTTTTTTTTACCTTTGTACTTTCAGTATAAAAACTCACAAATTTGTTTTGAGTACTAATATAAGAAGACTAGTTTAAATGGTGTAGTGCTAGTACACAAAGCTTTTGAGAAACAACTTGAATTTATTCCGCTGAGAAAATCTTCATTTTCTTTTTTTGAAAAATTAACTAGTTGTTACCCGCAGCTTCACCCACTTATGTGTCGGTTATCGCGGCAAATATTAGCCTATGTGTTATTCTGATGCAAAAGCTATATTACTGTAAAGTTTTATCCAAATCCGTCTAGTAGTTTTTGCGTGAAAGAGTAACAAACAACCATCCATCCATACTTACAAACTTTCGCGTTTATAATATTAGTATAGATACCAAGTTGGCATATTATAAAATAAGCTGTTATATGTCTTATTGGTCAAATGTCGCCAATCAAGCGCTTAAATTGCCTTACAGAAAATTCCCCAAGGTTCCAAAAGACATTAAACTGTCGTATTTTACCTACGTTATATAGGTTGTGTGAGTACCAAAGTTTTATCAAGTGTAAAGAGTTCGTCGAGACACTCGGTAATAACCCACGAATTTATGGCAAATTTATATCTTTGTTATGCTGAAAAAATACTCTATCATGTCAGATTTACGCCTTTTCACCTTACGTCATATGTGTTCGTATGGTATATTTGTTCACAAACATTTTGGAACTCATTGAGAGATACATTATGCGAGATGTTTTGAAAATGACTTATTTTTGATAACATTTTATTTACTTTAACTCATTCCATCTAACTTTGCTTGTAAACATGATTTTTTTATCAAATCAAGAGTCCTATTTTATATTATAAAATAAATAGGGAATTTGATAAAATAAATCATAAATGTTTGCTTTTAATGGGTGGAAAATGTTAGATCAAAACATCAGTTCCAGCATACTTCTAAACGTTATTGTAAAGCAATTTGAAAAAGCAACTTTTCAATAAAACCCTATCTCCAGGAGCAAAAAAAAGCTTTCAAGATAAAGTTGTAATTCTTTTACACATCACATGTAATATTTAAACTCCTACTATTCTATCCTTAAAACTGTAGCAATTATTTGTCCAATAACGGGAGACATAACTGACCACTACTTAAAGTGAAGTTTCGCAGTAACGTATAGTGCAAGGTCTTGGACTACTGCTAGTCTATTTTTTACCTCACTGTCAGTTACTAGACTTTAGACCATGTAGCTCATCTAAGATCCAGATGATAAAATAATAATAAACAAGTGATATCAGTTTCAGTGACATTAGTACCGTATCTATCTTATACCTTTAAGTAGTAAAAAAGTAAAAAAGAACTTGACAAGAGTTGTTTTATTAGTCCTGAAAATAACTGCTTACTTTTTCCTAATCGACTGGCTTCGTTATACACAGTCTTTTATTCATTCATGAGTTAAGGGTTCCCTGCTGGTTGACGAATATCCTTGAGTAAAACGAATTCGTGAATAAACTGAATTATTTAAGTAGTTCAAACGTACTTTACTGCCTCGGTGGCGCAGTGGTAGCGTACGCGACTGCTGTTCTTGAGGTCTCGGGTTCGATTCCCGGGTCGGACCAAATGTTTGTATGATCTGCAAATATTTGTTTCGGAGTTTGGGTGTTTTCTATGTATAATATGTATGTATTTACAAAAAAAAAAGTATATAAGTATTCGTATCAGTTGTCTAGTACCCATAATACAAGCTCTGCTTAGTTTGGGACTAGATGGCGTTGTGTGTTAGATGTCCGAAATATTTATTTATTATTTACTTTACGGTCTAGAAAAAACAAGCAACAGGCAACTGAAATGTATAAAGATTTAAATTTTTTGATGTATTTTTTCGTGCCAACGACTGCCTAAAATAAGAGTAACAAAAAATAAATATGAAGACAAGCAAATCAATGAAGTAGAGCATAAAATATTGTTTTTTATTGTTGTAAAGTTAATAATCACTTTTGGATTCTGTTCATGCTTTCCATGCAGTCTCTTAGGCAGCCTCATTCATAAAACAAAAAAATATATATTTGTTCCGTTACGTAACATAAACATTTCAAATTTTTCCCTTATTTCTCAATACGCTATTCAAAAATACATAGTTTTTATTAATATTCTATTTAAATAGATTTTTAACATTGTCGTCTACTAAGGACATATCAAGACAAAATGTTCTAAAACTAGATTCCCACTGGTCGTATAACAACGAATTTAAATTCTTTTATAGTTTTTTCAACACTGAAACGTCGTAAATTCGTTTATTTCTGTACTTAAAACTGTATATTAAAAACGCTGACTATGTTAAGTCAGCCCCTAAGACGTGAAGGTTATAATCTATTCTATTAGCATCACCGATGTACACTTCATTTATGTATCTTGTCATTGAGGCTGTCGTCGGTTCTTAAGCACGTTCGTAGCAACCACCACTAACAGCTTTTCTCCTCAAAGAATCGATATCAGTGTCTTGTCTGTACGTACATATATAAAATGTATCTACTCCTGAATATTTTCGACGCCTTAAAAACCCATTGTAGTGTTTGAGATTAACTTTGTAGAAATAATTAGACGTTTTTGATTTGACATGTTGCGAGGTTTAAATTCTAAGTACTTAAAGTTAATAATATTTGTACCAAATTTCAGTATTCATTTTGAAACTTAAGAGGTACTCGTTGATTCGTCATGGAAATATTGAATTTTCTTATACAAACGAGATATTTAGAATTCAAATGTTCTTAAAAGATCTGTGGGTGGTTCTAATTTTATCCTTCATTTATGTACTTTGGAAAATTTGGTTTCTTGTTCAATATTAATGTAGGAATATCATTTCTCTGGAAGGTCAAGTAGATTTAAAGCTTTGATACAAAGCTTATAAAACACGATAGAAAAATATAGACATTATATTATATTTTTAGTTTTCATTGTGCGCTTTAAAATTTATTTTCATTTCTTTGTATGTTGAATTTCATTTACAAGATCTAGTTTCTCAGAATTATTAATTACCAAAGTTTGTCTCTGGTTCTGGCAGTACATACAGTATGATGTTACAACTCTCCTTGTATTGTCCAACTTGCGGTTACTATTAGAATTAACTACGTGAACTTTAACTTCGCTTGTAAAATTATTGTTGTTAAAGTTTACAAATATTAAATTTGTGTTTCTTGTCTATAGTTTAGAGACATTTTCCATCTCAATTTTATATTTTTTAACTTGAAAAATTGCTCTGGTACGGTCATGTAATTAATCATTGCTAAGAGGGGGATTTTATTAGTAAGTTGGCCGAGTGTTAAATTTCTTGAAAGAGAATCCATATTTATTTATAAATATGATAACTTCCGGGGATGTTTTGTATTCCAAAGCTTGTCGCGCAGTTTGGGATTACACCAATAAACTAGTAACAATCATGCATCGTATGACAAACGGTATTACTTTGTGGGCTACGGCTACAGTTGGAATGCAATATCGTTCTGTCTCCCGTTAAGAGCTCTTGACATTTCTGTTGTGTAGATGTTACTCTGTTGTCGAGTAAATACATGTACCTTAAACCCACAAAGCCTTTGGACTGGGATATGATCGGCGCCAAATACATTGTCTCCTGATTCTTTTAAAAATTAATACTAATTACGTTGTAGCTCTACATAAATGGAAAAACATTTCCTATGAAGTGATCTATAACCTGTATGTAGAAGCTTTGCATATATTTTTTTTAATGCGAGATAACATAGGGCCTTTGAGAAGTAAAGATGTTCTAATTAACACACAGCCTACAGCTAATTGTGGGACGCCTCGAGGTTCCCGAGTACCTTAAGTCTTTGTAAGTTAATAGAAACAAAGTATGAAAGTGAAAGAAATGTAATTTCTCAGCATGTTAAAATTAGTTTGTTCTCATCTTAATCTTATTTAGTAAATTTCTTTGTTTCTGTGCTTTTTGTTTTTATGACATATTTTATCAGATTATGTAAAGAGTGGATTTACAAACCATCTAATCAAAAGTTACATATGTGCACGTGACTTTATTTAATTTACATAAACACTTTCAAAGAGACCCTTTTTTAGTGTACTATACAGGAAACCTTATTATTATAAAAACTTTTTTTTACTGTAGGAAATTAGTGTCCTTATTTCTATGTATTGTATAAGTTTATAAAACATGTAAAAACCTTTAAATTCCTAAAAATTATTAACATTTTAACAATTCCTATTATTTATCTGGTCATCATCTTCTTAGCTTTTATTATTCCCAAAATCAATTGAGGTCGGCTACTAGTCCAACTAGTTTCACCTGAATATCACTTTCTTTATCTAGTATTGTACAAAAAATTAAAAGAACATTAAAGTTGTCAGTGAGGGTCACGCAGTATGAAGGTAATGCGGTCCATGGATACTATAATATCTTTTTTAATGATCTCATATAGACCAGGATATGCCGGTTTCAGACTACCACCATTGCAATCATGTGTTCCTTAGTACGTAAAAACAACAAAGCATTGTTTAGATAAATAGTCGCCTTTGAAGTTCCTAATGGCAAAAGATACACACAAATCTAATATGTCATTACTGTACTCTAGCTACTATCTTTTCTTTGTATCGGAGAACCAGGACGCGTTTAATCTTTGCTCCCTTACAGTCTGTTAACGTCAAACAAGCTCGAGGCGTTACGAGGGTCCCTGCAATTGGTTCGCAGGGAATTCTTGTCTCTGGAATATCTCTTGCATCTGCAATTAGAATGTCGCCCTGCATTTTTAAAGATGCAACCAGGTTTATTTTCTTTCTTCAAATTTATTCCGGAACCTAGTTTAATAGATAGAAATATAGTAGATTAAAAACTATTTGGACTGACTGACTTTAAAGTTACTATGGCAAAGGTAACTGCATTCTGCTGCACGAGCATGGATAATAAAAATAATCACTTTATTGCACACCAGATTAATTACAAATTAGGAGGTACAATTACCGCCCAAAGGCAATCTCTTACAGGCAACCTTGATAAATGTTTTGTATGATTATGAAAGGGCTTTTGACTACCGCAGTAGCAGTACGAATAGCCGATAGCTATTAGTAATGTAGCGATTGCTTAACGATATGGACGTGTTTTACCAAAAAAATAGATTTCTCAGGACAATGTGCCGCCACTCTCAGAAACATTCCGACTGCATATTGCAACTGCAAGGTCCACGACTATAATAATATGCAGTCGCTGAATATGCTGTAGGCAGTTGCATTTGACAGGTCAGTTCGAAAAAAAGTTCTGTTTCTGAACTTTTTATTGAATAAATTTGCTCTGAGATATTATTACTTTAAGACCACATTATCTTCCGTTTCAGTAACTTTCCAGCGCAAGTTTGGTTTAACTTTGAAGTTTTTGCAAACTCAAAAGTAAGTTAATGCTGCACTTCTTTATGTATGTATATGAACTAGCCGACCCACGCAACCTCGTTTGCGCCTTATATTGCCCGTAGCGTGAAAATTTTCCCCGTTTTTGAAACATTCTTCTTTGTTGCTCCGCTCCTTTTAGTAGTAGCGTGATGATATATACCCTATAGCCTTCCTCGATAAATGGACTATCCAACACCGAAAGAATTTTTCAAATCGGACCAGCGGTTCCTGAGATTAGCGTGTTCAAACAAACAAACAAACAAACAAACTCTTCAGCTTTATATATTAGTATAGATTAGTGATGAGCTGAGTACTATTCTAGTCGTATTCAGCATTCGGTTTTTAAACTTTCTTTTTAACCGACTTCAAAAAAAGGAGTAGGTTTCTCAATTCGACCGTATATATATGTACTCTTCAGCTTTATATATTAGTATAGATATATATATATATATTTTTATGTGTTTTCGCGGATAACTTCGTTGTTTATAAACCGATTTTACCACTGATGGTACCACCGTTGGGATTCTCCTTACTTTTAAAAAATAATCTTCAAAGTTTGTTCATAAACGAAGAAGTTATCCGCGAACACACATAAAATATATATATATATATATATATATATATATATATATATATATATACGGTCGAATTGAGAACCTTCTCCTTTTTTTGAAGTCGGTTTATAACCTGAGAGGAGTGTTTTTCGGTAAAATTAGTGCAATATAATGAATCTCTGTCATATATAAATTTAACATTAACTTTAATTCAGATATACAGTCAATCAGCCCTTTTCAAAAATTTTAATAGTTAATCCCTCCGTTCTCAACGGCTGCTATTTTGACTAGTTTTAACAGCTTAAACAATTGCGATGACTTATCAAGATTTTATGGGTAGCTCTTAGATTTTAGTTCTTAAGTTTTATAATGGTGTCGATTAGTTTGTAGGAAAATGAAAATCTGAACTAAAGTGCATGCAATTCGGACTCCTAAAATTTTACGTCGCAAAACTACCATAGCACAAAGCAGCGTTTAAACGAACTTGTGAAGGAACAGCAAAAGAAATAAAAATAAAAACTAATTAACGTCGCTAGCAAATGCACGGGCACCACTTTGTTTTTCAAACAACATCATCTCTAGATGAAAGAACCATTCCACATGAAGATTAATATATTACCCTCATACTACAAACGATGCGAATGCGACCTATCCATATCCATTCGAGTAAATTGAAGTTAGTTATTAGATTTGTGGAGCGATATTGAGACGTATAGGCTGTTTTTATTTTTATTTGGTTCTGCTTTTCAAAATAATAAAATGAGCACATATTTCACTATGTGACTCTCCATATCCTTTTCCTTAAGTTTAAACTAATTAGGTACGTCCTTTGCAACTGCAAAAAATCTAACATAAGTCAAGAAAAACATGAAATGCGCCAGTTAAAGCCTTCAATATATATCTTTATACATTCTTCAGATAAATTAAAAATCTACGTTGCACATATTCCGTTGTCATGGAATGATAAAATTTCGATGCACAATAAACACACAAATCTATGTCACCCGTTTTCTCATAATTATTTTGAAAGTCAAATTTGCAGTTCTAAAAATTCTTCGCTATACATTGGCAGTGGCAGTTATTATTTCAAGTCCTAGAGCTTTGTTGTTGGATCGATATTGTCTATTCCGAATACTTTATAAGCATTTTCAAGAAAATATCTGCAAGCCAGCTTTTGTAAATAGCCAGGAGCTTTTCACTTTCAATGAGAAAAACTGAGTTTTCTACTTTTATATAAACGATGAGGGGTGCTTGTTTGTTATATTTCAGTTGCCTAGTATTTAAATTTACTGGTATGAAGCTTAGAGTACCTTTCTAAAAGAGTAAAGACAGAAAGAAGAACCGTTAGAAAAGCTATGAATTACTTAACGGGAAGTACTAAAATAAACAAGTTTTGTTAAAGTTTCTTATTTCATTTATGTTGATAGATTTAAAATTTTAGTTCTTATAAGAACTAAAATTTGATATATCAAGCAACAGACAATGAAATCGATCACATTCTCTGAAATTTCTTTCCACTCTGTCGCTTGATCAAACTCACCTTTTTTTAAAAAAACCGCTTACCGTCTCGAGTACTAGAAGCGGGATAGAAGAAGATTCCACACAGGGAAACTCATAAGACTACTGGGGCAGTAGCAGTATTCATGTAGAGTAACTTACAAAGTTCTGCTAGATTAAACTATTTTTTACACCCAAAGACAAACAAATTTTTTCTATGATGAACTTAACCATACTACGTCATCATTTTTTTTTTTTTTTTTTTTTTTACGTGTGGAAACCCCCTCGGGCCGTCACCCCGCCGGGGTTTGCGGCGGGGCGGTGTGTCGGAATCGAACCGACTAAAACCACACGGTGTGCCAACTCTGCGCTTGAGACGGGAGGGATCCGGGAACTGCTGTTATTAACACATCCGGACCCCTCCCGGCGCCTGCCCGCACTGAAGCGGGCACCGTCTGCTGGTAAAATTCACAATTTAGGCAACGTACGGCACACGCGTAACGTTGCCCCCTCGCGGGTGACCACTAAAGCGGATGGAGGGGAAAACCCGTCCCCACCATCCGCGGCCACACTCAGGGCGGCATGAGGCGCTGATAGGCGCGCCTCCGCCGCCCACACTACGTCATCTAGGACAACCTATACATTATTTTGCTTACAGATGTGAGCAAGATAAAAAAATATTTCAATAAGAAAGCTATTATACTTATATATATAGCTCTGTAAGTGTATTATTAAAATAAACTAGTAATAACACGTTCCGAGATAAAATACTTTAAGAACTTATTTGAAAACGTTCAATATTGCCAAGATACAGCCTTTATAGGTTTGGTTCGATATTATTTATATACATAATATTATGTTGAACATTTAACGACGTAGAATGTTTTATTTTTCCTAACTGATAATATGGTTTGGTTATTATTTTCGTCTGTATAGTAATTTCTTTATTCTAAGACTATAGCTTATAAAATACCTTGATATTAATACCATATCGTTTATCATGTTATAATAATATCGGAAAGAAAATTTAAACCAATTTAAAAAATAATTACTAAATCACTGTTAATAAACGTTATCGTTGTCACTTTTACTAATAGTTTCAACACCAATTTGTGCCCTTTAAAATGATCAACAGTGGTCTTAAGTGTCGAGATGACCAAAAGAGCCAAAACACACTCCAAAGTAATATAACAAGGACAAGGAAAAACGTTACATGTGATGTTACTGTAATGTTTTTACATGTTCACTGAACATTTGTTAGGTATCTTTTAGGCACATTATTATATCACTATTCTTAACTAGACAAAAACAACTGCGAGTAGACATAAATAACTGGTTATTTACGTTATTCGTATCTAAGCGAAATAGGCATGGCCTTCATATAACACAATATTGTTTAGTTATCCTACACAACCTTTATTAGAATAAATATTTAGGGAATGGGCTTTCGGTATACTCACTCACTCGATGTAACACAGCGCAAACGCTGTTTCACACCTGTTTTCTGTGTATACAGTACACATACAAATGCATGTAGTAAAATGCGGTTATTTTAGTATAAGAAACAGATACTTCAATTTTGGATAGAAATTTTTACATAGAAAACATCCAAACTCCGAAAAAACAAATATTTGCAGATCATACAAACATTTGATCCGACCCGGGATTCGAACCCGAGACCTCAAACACACCATTCGCATACGCTACCATTGCGATACCGTGGCAGTATTCTTACGTTACGGACGCTTTTTGCCGGCTAGGGTACCCCTCCGCAACGCTCCATAAGAAACTTCGTTCCAAAAAAACACTTGTTTAATTCGTGCCTACTAGATTTGTGTAACGATAACAAAGTATGTATTACGTCTAACAGACAGATTGTATCCTATAAGAAAGTGTGACATGTGCGACCGTGGATACAAATGGAGTCCATCACTTTCCTCCTTTTATTCCCTTTTGTAGATTTTATAAAAAGGAAGAAGAAAAGAAGCCTTTACCTGTGTATTAACGAGTAAGGCGATGACTGATTTCTAAGCGATTGTGAGTTGAATTCAACAATATGATATTGTTATGAAACTCTTCAAAGAGCCTTATTTTCAAAGGTTGATTGTCCGGTATGCTATACATCTCTAATAAGCTCACCTTTATAATGTATTGAAAATCATGTAATTCAGACCTGATCTCAGAATTGTTCCAAGAACATACCACATATATAAAATTGGCCTTGTTATACAGACTACCTGACTACTGTCTTTCTGTTTCAAAATTAACAATTTGGATATAGTACATTTAATATTTCCAAATTGTTTGTTTATTGCGACAAAAAAATAGTCACGTTTGAATGTACGTTTAATATTTGTAATATATTGATTTTTAATACCTAACTACACAAAAAAAAACTGTAATAAATAATCTACAAAAATTTAATAAACTATCATAAAATCAAATTAGGACGTAAGTGGCCGTTCATACATTTTACCCTGTACATATTCTCTACTTTCCAAGTGGTAAGTACTAAGTCTCGTTTGATAGGAAGCAGGCCCGGACCTGACATTTATCGGGCACAGTTCCAATCTTGCCTGTAACAAGGAATTTTCTAAAAGTTACGTTTCGAAATTAAACTTGTAATGTTAAAAATACTAGCAAACCCAAGCGCTTTACGTGGCTTAAAATTTTCTTTCTATACTGAAACATAAATCACCTTCTTTGTCTCTATGACTACTTTGGTGCAATTTACATTTTTACCTAGTTTTAATGGTATAATAGGTCAGTTTGCGTTCCCGTTTTTAAGGATGTTGACGTTAAATTCTTCAGTCGGTGTTGGGAGAGAGTGCCGCGTGGCTGTGTCGCGGGTAGCGCATGGTTTTAGCTCACGTCTTCTCTACTTGTTGTATTATTACTTGTCATCAAAAACAGTTGCTCAATTACTTCACCTATGGACAAATTTAATAACTAAATTATCGGTTTGAAATCGTTTAAGTTCAAATAAAGGTAATAATGTAATAATACAGCTATAATTAAAAACTTATACCTGGTTCTTGAAAATATTTTTAAACAAATATTTAAAGTGGTTCATGGACCAAATGGATGTTGATGGAGTAAATAAATGACTTCGAAATGCTTTGCTATGTAAGTATTTAATCAAAATAAATGTGTAACTGTTTTCCGTTAATGTATCGATTCCTTTTAAAATTTCTATCTAGAATATCATTTTTATTAACGTTTATTTTCTTTGTTCAAGTTTTCTGTGTAGTTTAACTAATTATACCTTGTGCAATACTACTAGATTCTTAAAGCAAGTAAGAACACCATGAGCTTTTTTTTATAATTTCCCTGATATATTTTTTTAATCTGTGATATCGGATTTAATGTTTCCATAACGTATCCTGAAAACTATCTGTATGCCTTGGAAGATATATTCTTTTACACTTAATGTTTTTATATCGCCTCACATTGTTTCCCTTTAAACGTAATAATATTTCTTTAAATTCTATAAAAGTCTTCAATAATAAACGAGCGAATTAAATTTGTTAACCTTTTCGTCTAAATGACTTCAATTTAGTTCTTTATTGTTTTTTTCGAAGGTTTCATTATTTTTTATTATTTTGTATCTATCTTGAAGTCGACGAACGAGTCTCGTGTGGCTATTAGATTGAACAAATGTCATTACTGTCCGCTTCGATGCGATTATTGCTTTGGAGCAAAAGTTACAAAGTTCGAACATGACAAGATAAGCCAGGACTGGCTTCGACTGGCTTTGTTCTTTTTTCAGTTATTGTGTAAAAGTTGAACAAGATAAATACAAAATAAATTAAATAATAATAACTTCAAAATTTTCAAACTCTGCCGTCTGAGTACATTAGCAAAGCCAGTACTTTGGTTCTCGAGTTTCTTTCCTTGTAGTTAGGTACAATTTGACTACTTTGCGTTCCTCTTTACGATCGCAATAGTTAACGACAATATGTTGAGGTACATAAACTCAGTTACTAAATGTAAAAGTGTTATATACGTTCTGTTATAGGTACATTCATATTTAGGTTTTCCGAAAATAATAAATATGTTTATCAGCAGTCTTGATGTGAAGGACGTTTGTTATTCTAGTCACTCCGCCTTTTATAAAGTTCAAAATTACACTCGCATAGATATCAGCTAAAAAAATACCAATGAATTTTAAAATATGGATTTCGAACTGTTTTCTTTTTCGCATGATTTTTTTGTTAGTAGACCGTATAGGAAAAATCCGCGACCGTATAGGAGTTACTCTCTTGTAAACTGGTGTACTGGTAATCAGTGTAGAAAATAAACCTAGGGTATCATCAGTTCTACAGTTTTATTTGATACTGTCAGGGAAAAAGAAACCCTATAGGGAAAATCATTCAGTTTTTTCATTCGGGTCTAAGTCCAATCCCTCGTCCCACAAACCACTGGACGGTGAAACCATAAGTATCAACTCAAGCATCGTACATAAACGGAAACATTTCTTCTTCGCTTTATGCTAATAGTTCAAAGAACTTTGGTCAAAGGAAAGGATCGATAGCTCTTCGGGACATGAAAAAGAAAACTTTAATAACAAATGATCAAGGTAGTTTTCATAGCTCCGGTAAAAGATGTTCATCATAAATGTTTTGAAGAACACACATTTGAAATTATTAATTACTTTACTAATCCATACTTTTTCATACTTATCTTATAGGTAAATGAAAAATTTACTTTGTATGCCTGTCTGTCACGCTTTCACGGCTAAGCCACTGCACCGATTACCATGAAATTTGGCATGGAGATACTTTGATTCTTGAGGAAGGATATAGGCTACTCTTTACTGCGATAACCGACAAACATGCGGGCGTAGCCGCCGACTAAAGCTAATTTGTAATATTTCACTTCCACATAATAGTATGTATGTTTTCTTCGCCTGCTTTCACGTGTCAGTTTGTCAAACCTTGTTTCACATTTTAACAGGTGGTCGCAGTCATTTTTTGTGTAAAGATCAATTTTAAGTTTTCAGAAAGTTTCTATCACTTTGAGTAAACCGTTTTTGTGTGACTCGACACTCGAATGTAGGAATGTTTTTAACAAACATCTTTTTTTATAAAAATGAGACTCACTTGCATTTTGTATGTGTGAGTCTGCACGAGTGACTCTACTCTGCCTGATGGAACGCATGAACAGAATACAAGTAGTATTCTTGGATTCTGCTCAAGCTTTCCATCACAATAGTCATTGCGAATGCAGACAATGCAACAATGCAGCATGGTGACCCATCCCATGGCGGCCTATTGAAATGTCTCTGCATCATTGGGCCTCCGGTCTCGCACTTATTAGGTATATTAAATTGTAGGCTAAATACAAGCGAGTCTTGTTACTTTTTAATAACTTTGCTCTAAGTACCGATAATCTAGAGTATAAATTACCTAATTTTTACGATTTATCGCAGTGTTAAACATTTCATGTCACAAGTTACTACATTCAAATCATGCTCTTACTTAACTTTATATTTATTAATTGTTTGTAATAATAATTAGGTCTAACGATGTCATATAGACAAAAATACCATATTATTTTTACTTTCTGGTAATATTACGATGATGCCACCATGTTATATGAGTATGTATATATAACCGATTTTGATTGTGATACAACATGTTAATATACCTGGTGGCACGTGTAAGGTACTGTTGATTTACCCACCCTTGTATTTTGAATATAATTACTGATTCTGTCTATATGTGTACGTGTCTTAGATATTTCAGTGGATGAATTACTCAAAATTTTGTAAGGCTTAAGGAGTAAGCTTGATTTCAAATGTATGTACATATTATATTAAGTCAGCGTGGCTCTACTACAATACTACTTTACATCTTTGTCATGATTTGTCTGTTTGATAAAATCACTTTTATAAATTTACAGTATTACGGACAGACATTTTTACGCTAAGTGAAGTCACTACTTAACCCTTTTTTACCACTCAATATTCAGCTTAATTAATACGACAATACCTTATATTGAGGATACATCACATATAAAAAATCCCATTTCATTAATGTCCTTGTAAAACAAAGGTGTGGTACCCATTAACCTTTAATTAATACCAATTCAATTATAAAGCATAATCCTCTCCGTACATTTATTATATGGGTAAAATTTTTAGTCATATTTTTCACGCTGCGACAAATATAAGAGTACATATTTTAATCGACTTCAAAAAAAGGAGGAGGTTTCTCAATTCGACCGTATATACATATGTGTGTGTGTTCGCGGATAGCTTCGTCGTTTGTGAACCGATTTTGATGATTCTTTTTATAATGGAAAGGAGATGTCCCGACCACCATTGATACTTACCATGATAAGGATATTAATACCTGATGATGGCATTCAAGAGAAATCGAGTCGAACCTTGAAGACGGTTTTATTTTCGTTGAAATTGTACACGTTACATTACCCATAATAAAGGAGTTCGTTTTGATAAATTACTTAACATTATTGATAGCATATAGCTGAAACAGTAAATTTCCCTTCTTGGCTCGGTTTTCTAGTTTTTAATACAGGTGAGGTATTCAGGAACATAAATAGCTTTCTTTCGATATGTCCCATAAGTATACCATACTCCTAATTCATCCTTTTTTCTTGACGGGATGGTAAAGCCCTTCGGATATCCGGTTCCTCGGGGTTTCAGAAGTAGTCAGTCAGTATATAGTGTTTTCAATAAAACCATCCCGAACCGAACCGCGTATAAGCCCAATTCAATCTAATAAGCTACATTTTTTTTAAATCTTTTGTTACCCATTTAGGTATATGAATGTGATGACTTGTATTTCATTCTACAATTAAAAGTTTATTTTTTCAATCGACTTGTTTATTTTTGTGTTGCTATCGAGGTTTCGTTTCAAGTGATTATATAGTATACTATAGTATAGTACAAATATTTCGATGTTCGTTTAATATGTAAATGACAACTCACAGAAAATATGAATAAATTTCTAAAGGTTTCTTATTTCCTTTAAATGTAAAATTTTAAGAAAAATCTATTAAAATAGAATTATAACAATAGAATTATAACATTGAAATGTGATTTGTTCTTTTACTGTAACAACACATCGATCTGATTGAATACTTTATAATTAAAGAATGATAAATTAGACAATGCTTACCTTAGTACTCGTATCTGTTACAATCCATTTTAATCAATTTGATTTCCCTTAACAGAAACATAAACATTTTTTTTTTGTATTCAAAATTTCCGAATGATTTATCTTGCAACCTTTAAATGTGATAAATCTCAAAGAGACCACATGAAAAGAACATAGAAATTTGTTATATTTTCGCTACTAAAACCAGCATTGTTCTACACCTAAAAATATTACTGCGTCCTCAATAGTACTGCACAATCATTCAGAGTCGGGCACCTGTTATCTTCCTTGAGCTTGTTTGATATCTATTAACATTTCAGAGTTGAAGATGTCTTTAATTGGTGACGTAATTTAGAAGGAAGCACTGTTTAGAACATTTTTTCTTGACCCTCTCTTACATTAATATTATGGAAGTTACTTTATAATTTTTGTCATTGAATAAAAATAACACGTATATCTGTAAAAATAAACAACACCTTACTAGATATCATTCCAATTAAACAGTTTCAACTGTTTCATAACAGACTATTTACTGTAATAATAATATAATGGACAAGGGTACAAGAGAGGAAAACCTCTTCAAACAAATTGAAAATTGTTGTGTATACGGAAATGGTGTACCTATTTTAGTAACGTGTGTATGAATTGGGAATTTCGTAATTAATAGTCAAACTTATATTCCTGCATCGTGAACGACTCTTTCAAAATTGTTAAGCTCAGACTCCGAAACAAATATTTGCAGATCATACAAACATTTAGTCTGACCCGGGAATCGAACCCAAGACCTCATGCACAGCAGTCGCACACTCAACCGCTACGTCATTTTCCATATACAACAAGTTTAAAAAACTCTGGTCGATTGCTGATAAATACGAAATAAACAAGGAATAACAAGCTTTCTTTTTTTATGGTTAAGGAAAAGAATTTTCAAAACCCTTTTTTAAATTAAACCGTATATAAAATACAATTACTGCCATACTTTTCTTTACCTCCTGAAAACGTGAACTTTTCTTCATTATTTTGTGGTAAACTTGAGACTTTTTAAATTAATTGAATTTAAGCAATACATAATGCGTAGTAGTATTACATCCCTTGTCAAATTCAGACGTAAAAGCTCTACTTTTGCCGTAAATATGTTCAGTTCTCTAAGGACCAAACTGCGTAATCCCTTGCGAGTACGGGGTTATGGCTAGCCAGCTACCGCGCAACACTTGATGTGAGAAACTTGTAAATATTTCAAGTTTTAGAGAGGGTAACTTTACCAGAAAACATGTACTTGTATATTCTTGAGTTATCTCGCGATGTTACCTGTTTCAATTGTGTCCTAACCACTGCGTGTTTATGACATGCCTACCTTTTTATTTAATACCACGAAAGAAACAACTTTTGTATTATAGCTTTATGTTTATGAATATTTACTTCATTAATCTTTAACAGCCTCTGCTATTCCACTACTGGGCATAGCCTTTATCTGGCCTCTCTGGCCAGACGGGTTATTATTATAGGGATTGTTTCAAGATTTTCTTCTCTTTACAGTTATGTTGTCTTATGTAGTTTACTTCCTTAGTCATCTCTTATGATCATCATCATCGTCCTATCCACTGCTGGACATAGACCTCTCCAATTGCACGCCACTTAGTTCTATCCTCGGCTACTCGCACCCAGCTCCTGTCGGCCATCCTTGTGGACGTCCTACACTACGTTTTCCGAGACGCGATCTGCACTCAAGAACCCGTTTACCCCAACGGTTGTCGGTTCTACGGTAAACATGGCCTCTATACCCATGGGATAAATAGGCGTGGTAACACTTTTCTCATTTCAGTTTTAGAACTTCACCACGCGGATAGAATATTTACGTATTATTTCTAATTTGTTTGTATTTCTCATTACCGGCTTGTTTTTATTTCTCTCTTCAATAGTGCTAAATGACTGTGCTTACTGTTTGTGTAAATCTTGACACATGTCTTAGAAGAATAGCAGCCGTTGCTTGCTTTGTTTAATAAGTCTGTCGTTCGTCTTATGTAGTTACTTACTATTTTGATATTAACATATTGTTGAAGTTGTTGCTTTCATTAAATACCAGTGTATACACTTTATCCGAAAAAAATATTTCAGGGCAAAGTCTGCCTTTAAACGTTTAACGTTATTACGTGATACAAATCCGATGTCTATATAAAACATTTATTATTTGACTTATATGGTTAAAATCTAAATGAGATAAATAGACTTCAATGCTCATAATCATGCTAAATTTATATTAGATCAAAACTTAGTTCGTACTCGATTGTATGTGTTCTCGATTTTATACTAAAATATTTTTATAATACTTGTTTCTAAAAGATAATATGTAACACAATTCTTAATCATAACTTTTTCCATGATCCTTTAACTTTTTCCATGATCCTTTTATTTGCCGTAATACTGCCGTAATCTTCACTAATTCTCAGTCATTGTACGTGCCTATTGGTGATTTTCTCTTCTAATGCTTTTGTTTACAGCTACATAATAAAGCATTCCTTTGCTAAGACTTTGCTAGGATTAGATCATCGGATAACACAGGGCCGGATTTAAGGCAATATCGCAAACGGGTACACTGCCAAATAGCGATTAGTGACGAGTGCCAATTTACTGTGCATGCTATCCATTAGGTGACAAACGATAACAGGATTGGTTGATAGCTCTACTGTTACTGCAAACAAGTTTACGGGAATTTTCTGTTTTTAAACTGATATTTTAGGAAAGAATATGACTTTGTTTTGATTTTCAACTATTATTTGTCTAAATCATTTTTGCGTGCATACTGTGCGAATGTATATACATACTCGTGTGTATGTACATTCGCACAGACACATAATACCAAATCGGTAATAAGCAGTACTTAATCGACGGCGAAATTGAGAAAGTCATCACATTAAAAACGTAAGATTAAGAAAATAAAACCACCAATGTGTTACTGTTTATAATTATAACGACTGATGTCTTGTATACATTAGTTATAATGGAACTATTGTAGATCTAACTACTTATACTAGAAATCATGTGAACCGAAAGCAGTATTCGATGTTATTTTCTAGTGTAAGTTAGTTTCTTTAACACCTTTCTTGCAATATATTTCACTTCAAAGGTCGTTAAAGGGTCAGTTAAGTGTAAATTTCCCTGCAAAGTAATATTTAACCAATGATTGCAATCGATAACAAATCTTATAAAGTAAATCTTACAAAACCTCTAAATGTAGTAGACGTTTTACAGACCAAAAGTCAGGGCACAGCTCAACCTTTCCTGTTTCCATTGAAATATATACCCGTTGAAATATTTGAGTCTGTCAAGAGATCCATAAATCTGACAATGATGTTTTATCGCAGTACTTCCAGATATAGTAAAGATTTCGATAAGGAAAGGATTTTCTGTCTTTTCTTGAGATGATACATATCGTGTTATTTATGTTGACGATCCTGTATTTTTTTGAAGATAAAACTGTGATGGATTCGTGGCTGAAGTTAGGGATAAGTAGATATCCGTAGACGTTACCTAAGCATAAAGATAACTTTATTTTCAGTAAAAGGAAAAACTAAATGTAAATGTGTTTTATCTAATGGATCAGGCGGGTATTGAAATTACATTATTTACGGTTTCTCCACTTCATCATTCAAGACCGTTGCTTAAGATATTGAGTAAACCACGATGAAAGGGACCTATTAATGTAAACAAGAAGGTTACTTTACCCTTGTAGTTCCTACCATATCTCTATAAGCACAAATTTCGACGGTCTTCTCGACCGAACTGAATAGGTATTGACATTTCGGAGATCTATAGGTAATAAACGTCCCACATAACTATAAAGCATCTCCGAAAATGTGTTTTGCGATTATAATCATCACCTAAAGAGCTAGCTGAATTCAAAAACATTTTCACTTAATCTCGCACGCTTTGTCCACTCACATAACTCAACTAGAATGCACCTTTTTAGTTCCGTCTTGCATATAGTAAAAATACAAGCACAGATATCGTTTCATGTAACTTTGCCACCATGTATAAATTCTAAAAGCTTTGAGAAACATTGTAAAAACATACATTTCTATCTTAAACGCATAAGTAGAATTCATTGGAACAGTTCAATTCTATTTAGACTAGACATTAGCGCTGCGGTGTAGGAATTTCCTATGCTTACATAAATCGTACAAAGCTAGTTCCAACGCATTTACGAAGTTTGAGTTCTACAACTTAGCACTTGTCCTGAATTAATTTACACTACAAATCCGGCCCTGACTTTAGATTTTATTGTTGTCTCTATTTCGGAAACCGAGCACTCACGGTAGGTAACGATCGAGTGGTCTGCAAATATTAGCTGTGGATTTTGCTTTCGTCTACTGACAAATGGCTCCACCAATTTGGACCGATTCGGATTCCCCTAAAGTTTACTAAACCTGATCTCTTTGCGCAAACCTTTGAATTCAGGATGTCAATGGTTCTAGGCTTATTGGAGCTTACTCGCATGAGTGGAGTAAGCAGTGACGCTTGAAAGGGACTAGTGCTTATATCCCATTTGCCGCTAGGAAATAATGGCGGTACTTTGTTCTATACACACATAACCTTTGCTCTTAGTTTTCAAACAATGTATCGCGCCAACTAATCCAGGTCTCATATGACAAAATATATTCTAGAGGAGGCCTACTCTGATGTAGTCTACTATGTAATTTTAACTCTGTAAGTAGCAAAATTGCATAGATACCCTAAATAGAGTCCCTTGCCTAGAGTAAGACGTCTTGGTAATGTGATTGGTAGTTAATTTTTTGAACGTCTGTGTTACGATTTAACATTCAAATCAAAACAGCATCAGCCTATAGCACTCCACTGTTGGACATAGGCCTCTCCAATAAATCAAAGCAT
Source organism: Spilosoma lubricipeda (assembly GCA_905220595.1). Taxonomy (NCBI): domain Eukaryota; kingdom Metazoa; phylum Arthropoda; class Insecta; order Lepidoptera; family Erebidae; genus Spilosoma; species Spilosoma lubricipeda. The sequence goes on along the minus strand of HG992285.1, from coordinate 5,412,070 downwards.
AGACGTACATAATTCATTACATATTAGAATATTCTGTAAAATTTTTGCTCTTAAATAAGGGCTCCCATACGTAACTATAATGCGATGCGACGCCGCATCGTAGGAACTTGCGATGCGAATTGCTACGATACGAATTCATGCGGCAAAGAAATGTCCTGATGAGATTAAAAATAGAAAAAAAAAATGGATACAAATAAATAAGAAAATAGTTTTGTATTTTTTTTAAAAGAACAAAAATGTTTAATAAATATTTTGTTTATATTCTTCAATATTTGAACCAAAATAAAATAACATCTCAGATCATACAAATTATGCGTAGCGTATAGTTACCTACTTAGGGAACTTTACATTACAGATATGTATAATAATAATACATATTTAGTACATATAACACACAGCACTATCTAGTAAAAGAAAAGTAAAGAAAAAAAAGAAACACAGAAAGTATGGCCATCTAGTAAAGTCTCAGAGTGGACCAAAAATATTATCAATATGTGTGACGTACCATAGCACGAATGCACGAGCGATGCGAATTAGATCGGAAGCTAGTACTCAGAACTATAAATATGATCCAATATAAAATAAGTATTTCAAATTATGAACGTACTAATATTTGTTTTACTCGTGTCATAACCCTACTTCCAGAACAGAAACAAAAGCATTCTAGTAAAATTAATACTAAAAATTTAACTCTTCAACTGAAACAACGTTCACTGTTATGTTTTCTACGCACTCCCTTTAAAATCCCGACCTAAATCTTATTATTAACCATTGAAATGCTGTCCCTCCAACACTGTAATCCAGTTAAAGTAGCAACGTTATTCTAACTGTTATAGCGTTACACTGTGTGATTGTGAACCGAACCTTGTCTTTTTATAGGTCAGATTGGATGCTTCAAAACCCAGAAAATCTTATTTGCATGTTATACTGACTAAGTTTAAGGGAACTAGCAGGCGGCTTGTAGTAGCTTAAATGCCTGAATACTTAACTACTCAGACATATTCTTTAACAGAAGAACTTTATAAATTCGAAAGTAATTCTGTTTGTTACGCTTTCACTGATAAACCGACACACCCGCGTCTATGAAATTTGCCATGTCAATGCTTTGATTATCTATACAAATAAATAAAATTGGAGTGTCTGTTTGTAATATTAAAATAACCACTTTTTAATAAATGCGTATGTATGTATACACGGAACATAAACGAAAAATGTAGTTAAAAAAAATTTTGTCTGTCTGTCTGTCTGTCTGTCTGTTGGTTCCGGGTAATCTCTGGAACGGCTGGACGGATTTTGACGGGACTTTCACTGGCAGGTAGCTGATGATCCAGGGAGTAACTTAGGCGGTGTTACCCGCTGTTATTGTCGTAACGCGGGTAACGCCGCAGGGCGAAGTTAGTCTAAAAAAGTAGCCTAAGTTACTCCCTGGATCATCAGCTACCTACCAGTGAAAGTCCCGTCGAAATCGGTCCAGCCGTTCCAGAGATTACCTGGAACAAACAGACAGACAGACAGACAAACAGACAGGCAGACAAAAAAAATTTAACGGCATTTTTGGTATATATACCGTGTATACATACCTATGCATTTAGTAAAAAGCGGTTATTTTAATATTACAAACAGACACTCCAATTTTATTTATTTGTATAGATGACTTACAATATTATATTTTAAGTGCACTCTATAAGCTAATACAAAAGAAAGAAAGATATCACAGGGTGCTCTAGATTCATTGAAAGTGGCAATTTTACCGGGGCTGGAAAAATGCAGTAGTGCAATCTCTTGTAGTTTCTCTTATTTTCTTCGAACAATCAATCTATACTAATATATAAAGCTGAAGAGTTTGTTTGTTTGTTTGAACACGCTAATCTCAGGATTCGCTGGACCGATTTCAAAATTCTTTCAGTGTTAGATAGCCCATTTATCGAGGAAGGCTATAGGCTATATATCATCACGCTAAGACCTACAGGAGCGGAGCAACAATGAAGAATGTTACGAAAACAGGGGAAAATTATCACGCTACGGGCAATAGGAGACGCAAACGAGGTTGCGTGGGACTGCTAGTCATTTATTTAAGAGAGTGGTGCTGATCGTCTAAGAGTAGATATAATAAGGCTCCGCTCAAGAAGTTTAGCTTTTGTATTCTTAGTTTAAAAGGTTTGTGCCCTCATGACTAGATATCACATCTCATTTATCCGCGGAACTTAACGATATGATTGCAACGTTAAAAATATACTCGTAGATATAACTTACACGAAATCCTGTTAGAGTGAGAAACATATCTCTATGTTGTAAAAGTATGCATTTTACTTTATTGTATTTGATTTAAAGCGTTTACCGCCGAATACTTTGATATAACACCAATTTGAAAGTTAGTAGTTTTAGTTTAGTTTTTAGTAGAAAAGATGATGACACTAAATTTTTTTTTATGGCATGGTCGGGCTAACGAGCAGACGTGTCGCCTGATGGTAAGCGATTACCGCCGCCCATGGACACCTGCAAACACCAGAGGTGTCACAAGTGCGTTGCCGGCCTTTGGGGGATAGGGAGGGGGTTTGGGTTATGGGCCTCCGATATCCTCACTCACTCGGTGAAACACAGCGCAAGCACTATTTCACACCGGTTTTTTGTGAGGCCGTGGTATCACTCCGGTCGAGCCGGCCATTCATGCCGAAGCGTGGCTCTCCCACGGTGAAATGAATAAAAAGAATTCATATATATGTAATATATAAAGTTCTTGTGTCGTGGTGTTTTTGTTATCAAACTCCTCCGTTTGGCTGGACCGATTTTTATGATTTTTTGTGTGCATATCGGGTATTTCTGAGAATCGGTCAACATCTATTTTTCATACTCCTAAATGATAAGGGTGAACCCACCTCAAAATATTTTCTTTTATTTTTGTGGCAAAAAAGCTTTTGCCGGGTCAGCTAGTTTTTAGTATAAGAAGTCATAATCATAGTGACAGGTAACTAAAAAGATACTTTCTGTGCAAAAAGTATAATATCAAACATATATCTGATCATGAGGTCTCGGGTTCGATTCCCGGGTCGGACCAAGTGTTTGTATGATCTACAAATATTTGTTTCGGAGTTTGGGTGTTTTCTATCTATATCTATACTAATATTTAAAGCTGAAGAGTTTGTTTGTTTGTTTGTTTGAACACGCTAATCTCAGGAACCGCTGGTCCGATTTAAAAAAATCTTTCAGTGTTAGATAGCCCATTTATCGAGGAAGGCTATAGGCTATATATCATCACGCTAGGACCAATAGGAGCGGAGCACCAATGAAAAATGTTTCGAAAACGGGGGAAAATTATCACGTTACGGGCAAAAGAAGACGCAAACGAGGTTGCGTGGGTCGGCTATAATATGTCGTGTATAATATGAATGTAGTTGTCTTAGTACCCATAATACAAGCTCTGCTTAGCTTGGGACTAGATGGCGTTGTGTGTTAGATGTCCGAAACATTTACTATTAATATTTATATATTCATCTGTTGCGATCATTTGCCATCTCTTAGAGAATCCTTAATCTGTCCATTTCATGGAAGACTGGTTAGTCGGCAATCATCATATTACTAGCCGACCCACGCAACCTCGTTTGCGTCTCCTATTGCCCGTAGTGTATAATTTTCCCCCGTTTTCGAAACATTCTTCATTTGTGCACCGCTCCTATAGGTCTTAGCGTGATGATATATAGCTTATTGCCATCCTCGATAAATGAGCTATCTAACACTGAAAGAATTTTTCAAATGGCACCATTAGTTCCTGAGATTAGCCCGTTCAAACAAACATAAAACAAACAAACTCTTCAGCTTTATATATTAGTATAGATTTAAAATTCCCCGAAATGGACAGATTTAAAGGCATGTAGCACCGTTACCTCAACTTTCCCTTCTCTCACCAGTGCTATTGAACAACATTTTATTTATTTATCCTACTAATATTATAAACGCGAAAGTTTGTAAGTATGGATGGATAGATGGATGTTACTCTTTCACGCAAAAACTACTAAACGGGTTTGAATGAAACTTTACAGTAATATAGCTGATACATCAAAATAACACATAGGCTACTATTTGCCGCGATAACCGACACATACACCGGCGGAGCCACGGGCAACAACCAGTTTGTACATAAACAAATTACATATTTGAACTTATCGACGGTTTCCGCACTAAACTCGGGGTTTGTATCGCGGCAACCAAGACCTGATTTTTTTGCTCTTTAGTCGGTTCATACGACACTCACACGGCCTGAATAGAGATGGGTACATTCCGTATTCCTAATCCATCAACATACGGATGATATGGCGGGTCTTATAACAATAATGAAATTACTACATAATTGGAGATAATTAGTTGACTTATATAGATATATTTTATCCTAAGTAAGAAGTAAAGTTTGCGTGTATTGCGGTATGGTATTTATTTAATTTGGAAACTAAGTTATAGTCGGACGTGCTTAAGCGGTGTGAACGAGCGGCGATAACTTTTAACGATGTACTATGAAATATTCTGTTTGCACCGCACCGACGTATTCATTTCTATACTTCTCTCTTAAACGAGACGATGTAGCGCTATAGTATTTGCGCGCTGGGACTGGAATAGAAATATTTACTGCATTTACGATTTGAGGTATTTTTATGCGATAAACTATATCGCTCATGGCTGTGTGACGTGACGGAGAGAAATATATGCACTCGCAAGCATTGATTCCGAGATTTTTAAGTTTCATCTGGTGAACAAACCACGTAACACTGACTATAGCACGTCTCTGGAAAGAGTTTAATGCTCTCTCGATCGCGCATCGACTACTCAAAATTATTCCCATGAAAAATTAGAAGAATACCAATTCTTAGTTATAAATTATAGTAGTAATAACTATATTATTCATTTGAAAAATTGGTTTTATGTAGTAAGAATTTAATGATAAATTCCCTAAATGACGTCATGCATATAAAATCAGAATGACATTAAAATGACCTGTTACCTGAACATATGAAAACAATATTTAAACATAATCAAAACACGAACTCAAATAATCAAATTAAAATTTCAAAAACTCACTAGAACAAACAGAACAAACAGCGAAAAATATTCGGTTTGTACGAATTATTTCATCAAGTAAAGAGCGTTCCCGTGTTGAACACAATTGGAGGTGGCCTTGTTACGTGGATACCCGAATTGGGGGAATATTTACTTTTACAAGACAAATAGGCTGCCTTAGTTATAAAACTGTGGGTTATCCCGTCTTTATGAGTCCAGTGAACCGTTGAATGTTGAATACGGAATAGAAAATACAATACACATGTTTTCCCTATGAGCAATCTTAGCTTCAATGCGTAAAAGATTTCTGTCTGACTTCTACTAATTTTAAAATACACACACACGCACGCACGCACTCATGCACGCATACACGCACGCACGCACGCACGCCCGCACACACACATACCATGTATGCATGCATGCATGTATGCCTATCGCTGTCTACTATGTTAACTTAACTTTCAACTAATGTGGTATAACTGGAGTGGAGATCTGGTGACATGTAACACGGCTCATAACTATCACAGGCACCAGTCTCTCTTTGTGAAGAGAAAATCAACTTCTTATTTTTATTATTAAATGTGAATGGAAGATTGTTTATTTACTTTATTTATTATGCAATGAAGTTCGTATCTGAAAAGGAATATTCCTCACTGTAGAATGACAAGTCTTAAAACATTACTAGAAAAAAAATGAGTTGAAAGAAAAAATAACTATATTGCTTGAAAAAAGGTTTTGTGACAGTGTATGTAAGTTAGTTGTGTGTTGTGTGTGTGTGTGTGTTCATGGTCCAATGTGTTTTAGAAGGACATAAGGGAACTTTTATTTATTGCCAACATAACGTAAACGTGCCCAACCAACAGGCTATCCTATTACATGCCTCATTTAAGTTGATCTAGTTTTACTTAGGCTCTTTCTTTTTAATCAATCAATTTAAAATTACGTAGCTATAGATAGAGTAACGTAATAAAGCTAATTTATCCCTAAAGATTGTGTTCTAGCTCTCGTCATTCATGAAATCATGAAAATCACGTAAAGCTTAGTTACAAATTTGCAAGCGGCATTATGAGAGACCCTTAATAAATAAGAGATATCTATATAAATAAAAATGAATCACAAATGTATGTAGGCCCTTAGCTTTCTCCATCGACTGCACCAAATTGAATAATTCTTTTTTTATGTGTTTGTTATTGTCAGGACAAGGTTTGCGTAGAAAAAAATAAAAAAGATGTTAAATTCTCTTAGCCCGCTTAATTCTATACATTGCAGCGCTGAGGGAAGTGGACACGGGCTAACTATTTTTTTTTTTTATTTAGAAAATTTTCACTTAAATAAATAAGGTGATTTGAAGTTCGTCGGGTCAGTTAGTTCCTTTATAAAATTGTTGACGATATACGAAACGATATTCTTATTTCAAAAGCTATTGAGATTCAATACACTCCAGTAAAACGTACATAAAACAGGCCAGCTCTTATATAAATAATTGTATTTCCACGACTTTGACGTAATAATATAACTAACTGAATTTATGCTTTTAAAATGAAATAAGATTTGTTAGAAATGCTTTTAGAATTGCTTTAAAAATATGCTAAAACACAAAGACTTTTCTGAAAAAAAAAAGACGGACAAAAGTATCATAATGACATTAGGAAGGTGTCTGCCCACTCGCTTTTTAACAACTCTTAAGTGAATTAAATCCTCTTGTATAAATTCATGAAGAATTTATAAACCATATATTATTATATAAATTCTAATTTATAACTAGCATTGCTCGCTACTTCGTACATGTGACTTTTGGATTTTAAATTTATTTTTAAATTTTTAAACGTTTACACCTTCCCTGGACTACGATAAACATTTCAAAACCAAAATCGGCCTACTAGTTGTCGAGTCTTAGCGAGACAAACAAACAGCAATTGATTTTTATATACAGGAAAGAAGATATGCATCAAGGTAGTAGAGCCACACTGATTTCAGCACGAACGGGCCGGCTCGACCGGGGCGGTACTACCCTCGCACAGAAAATCAACGTAAAATGACAGCGATCATGCTGTCGTGTTTCGTTGGTGAGTGCGAGACCGGAGGCCCAATGATGCAGAAGCATCACTAGCCCGCCTTGGTGTGGGTCACCATGCTGCATTATTGCATTGTCTGCATTCGCAGTATGGTGACCACCACTCTTGGATTCTGCTTATGCTTTCCATCAGGCAGAGTAGAGTCATTTTGGCAGGGCCAAAAAAAGAAAAAAAAATTGTGAATATAGTAATATTAGCTGATCCACGCAACTTCGTTTGCGTCTCCTAAGGCCTGTACCGTGATAATTTTTCCCCGTTTTTATAACATTCTTCATTGGTGCTCTACTCCTGTTAGTCTTAGCGTGATGATATATAGCCTATAGCCATCCTCGATTAATGTACTATCCAACACTGAAAGAATTTTTCAAATCGGACCAGCGGTTCATTAGATTAGCGCGTTCAAACAAACAAACAAACAAACTCTTCAGCTTTATATATTAGTATAGATGTATGTATAACTTCTTTTCTAAACATGATCCAATATTTAATAGTATCCTCTGGAGTTGATTCAAGTGGTGTCGGATTAAGAATACTGAGGCCACCACCCCTATTAATTCCTTTGGTGTCTAAAGAGGCGACTAAGGAAGGAAACTTTGAAATAACACATCTTGTCAGCGTGTTATACTCGTAGAAGACCTGAACATCCTTTCAAAAGAGACTCCTATATCCAGTAGTGAAAACTTTTAAAGGCTCTTGATGTTTAAAAATTAACCTTTCAGAATAGTGCTCCGTGTTGTGGCATATACAGAGTGTTATATGCATAGATATACTGATGATGTTGACTGTAGTAGAATAGGATGAGATCAATTATCTGTGGTCAAGTGACAGAAAGAGCGTGGGAGGTTTTGGCCGGAAAACTGTCATGACGTGTTTGGGGTAACACAGCTAGCACGAGAAATATAACGATTAATATTATAAAAGCTACATCTATAACAAGTAAAAAGTTTAAAACAAGCTTACATCGTTGTTTCAATAACGAAATTAAATTCTACATTAACATTCCATAATGAATCGATACTTAGTTCCTACTTTTTGTATTTTTAACGATACGAGACACACAAGTTTATATGTCACACTGACGTAAAAAATGTACCCCCAACATGGATGAGTCACGACGTTTATTTACTTGTAAATCACCAGTGTTGGAGATCTCTTCAATGACGCTATCCATTAAAGAGGCCCATCCATCAATGAAATGTGATACCACATATAAGTACAGGGCAAAAGCTTAGGGACAGAATAAATCCCACCTAATACCGTTGGGATCCAAAATCTTTCAATATATGATAAATTGGACGCTTTTGATTAAATCCATTTTTTTTGTACAATATAACTATATTTTATTTTTTTTTCCTTTTGGTATAATAAAATCAATGAGTATCTAATAAAGGTAACGAAAATGATAAAAGAATGGAAGTAGGGGGTGGTCTTACTCTGGAAAGAAATAGACGCTATCCTACTTCCTACTAATATTATAAATGCGAAAGTTTGTAAGGATGGATGGATGTTTGGATGGATGTTTGGAAGGATGTTTGGATGGATGTTTGTTACTCTTTCACGCAAAAACTACTGAACGGATTTTGATTAAACTTGACAGTAATATAGCTTATACATCAGAATAACACATAGGCTACTATTTGCCGCGATAACCGCGACACACGCGGGCGGAGCCGCGGGCAACAACTAGTATTAAATAATACTAACGATGAAGTGGTTATTACAAAATAACACTTTTTGTTAATGGTTTATATTGTGCTGTGTATAAAATATTGTTTGTTTGCTCAAACCTTTTTTAGAATACTAATAAAGGTATAAGCAAATAAAAAGCATTTTTTTCTTAATCCTTGCAATGAAGACAATGGTATCGTGATATACTAATGCTTATCTATACTTATAAAATAGTAAGTCCTGACTGACTGACTGACTGACTGACTGACTGACTGATTCATCATCGCCGAGCGTAAACTATGATAGTTAGGGCTATGAAATTTGGTGAGTAGGATCCTTTTATTGAGTAGACACGCATTAAGAAAGGAATTTTGGAATTTCTACCCCTAAGGGGGTGAAATAGGAGTTGAAAGTTTGTATGGAAGTCCGTCATTTTTTAAGTTAGAAACCTGCAACTTTACTTTTGGGCTGCTGATTAAAAATGAGTAAACACGTATTTCAGCGTTTTTGAATATTCAACCCCTAAGGGGTGAAATAGGGGTTGACATTTCGTACATAGGTTAGTCTGGAAGTCCGTCATTTTTGAAGTCTGAAACATGAAACTTTATTTATGTGTTACTATTTTAAAAAGAGTAGAGACGTATTTGAGCGTTTCTGAATATTCTACCCCTAAGGGGTGAAATAGGGGTTGAAAGTTTGTATGGAAGTTCGTCATTTTTTAAGTTAGAAACATGTAACTTTATTCATATGCTAAGGGCTAAAAATGAGTTAATACGTATTTAAGCGTTTCTTGGTTTTCTACCCCTAAGGGGGTGAAATAGGGGTTGAAAGTTTGTATGGAAGTTCGGCATTTTTTAAGTAAGAAGCATGAAACTTTATTTCTGGGCTACTGATTAAAAATGAGTAGATACCTATTTAAGCGTTTATGAATATTCTACCCCTAAGGGGTGGAATAGGGGTTGACATTTCGCATATATGTTAGTCTGGAAGTCTGTCATTTTTGAAGTTCGAAACATGAAACTTTGTGTTCGGGCTACTGACTAAAAATGAGTTAATACGTATTTAAGCGTTTCTTGATATTCTACCCCTAAGGGGTGAAATAGGGGTTAAAAGTTTGTATGGAAGTTCGCCTTTTTTTAAGTTAGAAACATCTTACTTTATTCACGTGCTAGGGACTAAAAATGAGTTAAAAAGTATTTAAGCGTTTCTTGGTATTCTACCCCTAAGGGGGTGAAATAGGGGTTGAAAGTTTGTATGGAAGTTCGTCATTTTTTAAGTCAAAAACATGAAACTTTATTCATGTACTACTGATTAAAAAAGAGTAAAGACGTATTTAAGCGTTTCTGGATATTCTACCCCTAAAGGGGTGAAATAGGGGTTGAAAGTTTGTATGGAAGTCCGTTATTTTTTAAATTAGTACCATGAAAATTTAATTTTGGGCTACTGATTAAAAGTAACTAGATATCTATTTAGCGTTTCTGCATATTTTACCAATAAGAGGGTGATATAGGGGTCAAATTTTTTTTATGAAAATCCGTCATATTTAACTTAGAAACCTGAAACTTTACTTTTGGGTTGCTGATTGAAAATGAGTAAATACGTATTTCAGCGTGTCTGAATATTCTATCCCTAAGGGGTGAAATAGGGGTTGACATTTCGTGCATAGGTTAGTCTGGAATTCCGTCATTTCTGAAGTTTGAAACATAAAACTTTATTTATATGCTACTGATTAAAAAAGTGTAGAGACGTATTTAAGCATTTTTGGTAATTCTACCCTTAAGGGGGTTAAATAGGGATTGAAAGTTTGTATGGAAGCTCATCATTTTTTAGGTTAGAAACATTAAACTATATTTTTGGGCTACTGATTAAAAATGAGTAGATACATGTTGAAGGTTTCTGGATATTCTACCCTTAAGGGGTGAAATAGGGGTTGCAAGATTGCATGGAAGTCTGTCATTTTTTGAGTTACAAACATAAAATATTATTTTTGGGTTACTAATTAAAAACGAGAATATGCATATTTAAGCGTTTCTGGATATTCTACCCCTAAGGGGAGAAATAGTCATTGGCGTTTCATGTATTGGTTAGTTTGGAAATCCGTCATTTTTTTTAAATTTAGCAGCCTAACAACTTTCGTTTTCATGTTTCTGATTACAAATAGATGAAATACTTTTATCAGTATTTATGCTAATTCTGCTCCTAAAGGGGTTGAAATATGGGTCGAATGTTTGTATGAAAGTTCTTTTAAATGGGATAATGATCAAAAATAAATAAATAAATACGTTTAAAACATGAATAAATTACTGATACATTCTTTTACACAGTTTTAATTAAATGCATATGATCAACTTCCACGCGAGCAAAGCCGCGGGCAACAGCTAGTTTATAACTATAAATGTTTCAAGACACCTCATACATCAAAGCAATACCTAATATCAACACGTACACATAACTTCTAAAATAAACCTGTAAGTTGGCATCGTTTTGGCTTTCCATCACACCATCACTGTCTGTTTTAGGTTCTACAATTTTTAGGGTTCCGTGCCAAAGGCAATAAACGGAACCCTTATAGATTCGTCATATCTGTCTGTCCCTCTGTCTGTCTGTCTGTCCGTCCGTATGTCACAGCCACTTTTTTTAGGAAACTATAAGAACTATGCTGTTGAAACTTGGTAAGTAGATATATTCTGTGAACCGCAATAAGATTTTCACACAAAAATAAAAAAGTATAAATAAAAAATCATCAAACCTATACATGTCTATCTATGGATAGATCTTCAAAAATTATATTGAGTTTTCTAATATATTTATTTTCTAAACTTAATAGTTTGCGCGAGCGACACTTTTAAAGTGAAGTAAGAGAATGGTAAAACTAAGAAAAATATATGATGTGCATTACCATGCAAACTTCCACCGAAACTAAGTTTGAACAAGATCTAGCAAGTAGTTTTTTTTTAATAAGTCTTAAATCGTAAACCGCAATTTATCGATCAAAGTTACAACGAACTACATGAACCCTTCATGTGCAAGTCCAACTCGCACTTGGCCGCTTTTTATTAATTACATTTTTTTCTGGTGTGTCATCGAAATTTGTGACGACAAAAGAAAAACTAATGGAAATCACTACGTCAAAAACCAAACCACTGACATCACAGTAGATAGTTTTAATTCAGTTACAGCTCGTACGCCAAAGCTAAAAGAATATGGAAGAAGAGAGATCTCGTAATCTGCCTAAAGCATTATTAATATAAAGGAAGTGTCCTAATTAATTATATTATCTATTCAATCTACGTCATTCATCACTGGAGATGACACTGGCTTCTCAACCGATAGCATTCTCTCAACAACTTTCCTGTCGCAGCGTACATTGCAGCTAGTAAATCACTCTCAGATATTATCCATTATTATGTCATGGTAAAGTTTATGACGCTTTCGATCACAATGCATTATTGTTTTTTCTAAAATTAGTGTCACTAAATAAAATCGGTGAAATCATTAGGGTATTGGATTAGCAAACTCAATTCGCACAATCGAATCCGATATAGTAAAACGTATGCATATGTTTTGGAGAATAGTGAGTGATGATTTTGTACTATTGCGTTTATATATGTCTAAAGTTCAAATGTATTGTGTTTAAGAGTAATATGAAACCTGTGCACCTACCTTACAACATTTCTACACCACCCGAATGTTGACTGGAAGAGAATGCCTTGGGCATTAAGTCCGCCGATGTACAAATTTAGTGCATAAAGTTTATAAATAAAAAAATAAAAATAAATAATGATTTTGGATTCTACTCATACTTTCCATCAAGCAGAGTAAATAAATAAAAAACCAAGAAATTTTACATGTTTAACGTTATTAAATAAACTTATGTGAATATGGTCTATGTTTTCCATGCCACATGAAATTTTGATTTGTAGGTAATAGAATAAATCTGTGAAAGAATAGATAAGTTCAGAATTCGAATTCGTACTCAAATACCATGAAATTTCAATATTTTTTATTCTAAGTAAGAGGTAATGAAATGGAATATTACTTTTTTCCACGTTCAGTGTGCTGTTCCAAATCTTTTATCTATTTTTGAGATCCAAACTTACTCTAAGTTTTCATTGCAAAGTATAGAAAATGTAGTAGGTGGAGAAAATGCCATTTTTCTCTTCACTTTTTGACCAGAATTTTCTTTGAGAATGGTCGTGAAAGGAATCGTGTCAAAGAGCTTATTACTGTAAAAAGTGCAGATAACCTTTCCATCGTGAACTTTTTCTTATCTTAACTTATTTGATGTTTTTTGTGTGGAAACCCAGAAGGTTCATTTCTTATACTACATGAATTTAGTATTGTGTCCTTTCTAAATAATTTTATATAACTTTTTTTCAAAACGTTTATAAACACGTTTCGCTTGAATAAGTAACTTTCCCAAGCCATTCGATACAGCGGTAATAAACATGATTAGATTTCAACAAAAGGAGCGTTAATCAGGCGTATCTAATCAGTATTTTGTCTACTTTTGACAAGACAAAGGCTCGCGAAGGTACATATTGAAACAATGAAGAAACTTGTTTTATTCCAACCTGATTTAAATTCAAAAGTAGTACTTCATTGGATATTCTTTTACTGGTCTTTTTTCAGTTATACTATCTTGTTTAAACTGAGTCTGTCCTGTTTAAATTAAAGCAATTAGTCTTAACTTACCTTGTACTACTCAGCTCATCTAAGAAACCAAAGCATGCAAAATAATACAAATGATATCACCGCAAATCATCTGATCGTTTCCTCCTCCACACATTACAGGCATATATATACAGGCAATAACTGCAAAATATGAACATATAGAGCTTGATGAATGAGTGGTTCACTCATTCTGACGTACGTCGCTTTGAATTGAGCATAAAAAAATGTACAATCTATCACATTCGGTAACGAAAACACCTGCCATCTGTTACACAAAATACACGAAATACATAAGCATATATATATAAATATCTTCCATAATTCATTAAACTGCTAAATGTTTTATTTGTAATTGTGTCTAATTGATGAACATACATTTTTACATTACATACACATTTTCATACTATTTCTTCTACATATATGTTAATGTAAAGTCCCTTGTAGTCCCTTGTTAGGCATTCAAGTAATTTATAATTAATAACATGGAAGAAACTTTGTAGTTTACTGTACTTCTTCCACGTATAAACTGAGTATTCCACACATCCGTAAAAAAGTATACAGAACTTTCTTAGCTTATAAATATATCAGTATAAATGGTATTTGGTTCTATACTCTTTAAATTATTTAAAAATGTTCTTGCAACACGTGATGAATCAAAAGAATTTATTTAAATGATACTAATAAATGACTAATTTTAATGTAAAATATATTTTAATACAGACTAATGTTACCCTAAATGGTGCAATAGATGCTAAAAGCGTTTTGCCAGTTAGCATAGGTCTGTAGGCTATTTGTTTTCTGTGATTTACAAAATCTATTTGCCAAGAAATATTCAATAAATTGACAGAAAACATCAACGTCGACAAACTGTATGGCAGAAGCAATATTACTATGACAAATACTTTCTGAAAACCATTAGGTAAACCAGATGGAAGTATGATAGTTTAAGGGTATTTTTCCTGCCATGGTGTGGCCCCATTACATAATTGAAGACAGAATGATCGTTCGGTTTTATCGTAATATTATACGTGAGAGTTCAAAACAATTTGATGGAATATTGGGATTGAATTCTGTTTTTCCTTCCCGAATATCTATAATGTTATAAGGTTTTGCAAAATCAATGTCTAGGATAATTTATTTTGTTAAACTTATCACAAAGATAGAATTATGTGCAGTTTTAATGAATCTTTAGTAATATGTCATTCGATTACAAAGGCCGATCCTTCAACCAGCAGAGTTGATTTTGAGATGTTGTATATATGCTAATGCGTGTGAGAATTATCTATTTCGCGATACAGGATGAACAGTTACTCCGCAGTTCGGTGTGCCTTCGGTACCTACATGGCTGTACTATCTTTTTGTTATACTGTGTGTGGAAGTCACTACAAATCTACGTGACGTAATATTTTTGAACAAACCTGTATCTGCAAAATAAAAAATAAATAAAGATTTTGGAAATAATAGCACCAGTCGTATGAATAATAATTCACAGCAATAACATACAATTAATAATATACATCCATTAAGTTACCTCGTTTGTCAACTGGTAACACTTACAACCATTAAGCGTCAACTGAAAGCTTTCATTATTTTACCCCTCCATTAAAAGTCTCTCAGATACTTTTAGAGGAGGCATTCAAAAGTGAATTGCTTAAACCTTTTTTTGCATTAAAGATTTTAGTCTATTTTTTTTATCCATTAACGTTGAAGAGTCTAAACATAGAAACTGCAGAGGTATTTCATTTTTTTATACTTTAAAGTATTTAAACATAATTAAGTTTAAGACATATCAGCATTCACGCAACAATCAAAACTTACTTTTTAAGAATTTATGTATAACTCATTCTTTAATACATGTGTACGAGAATTCCTCCTTATGTTGTTTAACATAAAGACAAGCAAATTTTAAATAAATAAAACAAACTGTAACCTCGATATATTTATTGTAGGAATATCAATTTTAACAACTGTCCCTATTATCTCATATTGCAAATCAGTGCAACTGGTGCCAAAAGTCTTTTACAGTCGGCATTGGGCTATGGGCTACAATTTCTTTCTTTTTTGGACTCGTTTCATGTAAGATTTTAAATAGTAGTTTGACTCGAGCCAACTCAATAGATCATTATAATCTTCTCACTCAGCTTCATCCTATTTCGTACTTCACTAACTTGGCTATTTGAGCGTCAAATGTAGCGAAATTTAAGAAACCCTTTTTGGATTACAGACATTTATTCGATTAGTAAGTTCAGCCCTTTAATATTTAACAAAATAAAGAAGGAAAATGAACAAAATTTATTCGACCATTCCTTTTTCCAATTTCCAGAAATAATAAATACAGATATTTTTTAAAGACAACCTAAAAAAATACAAATCTGTTTCGTTTCCTAAGCTACCATGCTAATATGTATTCTGTCGCTGTACCACAATAAATAAAAATGTCTCAACAAATTGCTTTAAAACTTGTCTAGTTGTCAGAAAGTTGTTTAACACACACACAAGTTTAAGTTATCCTGGATCCAGAAATAAATAGGTTTAGAGTCTATTTTCGTCCACCATGCGATCTCTAACAAAAATTCAATCATGTCACTGATAAGCACATACTACAGTTTACAAAGCAAATTCACAACTTCTTAGTTTTGCCTTAGACAGAGTTGAAAGCGACATATAAAAACTTATATGCATAATGTTTGCAAATTGAACTACCGAATTAAGGATATTGTGAGGCAATCTACATGCGGATGTATTTACATCGCGTGCCATATATGCGTAACGCATACCTAAATAACACATGTAGCACATATACATATGTCATTCCCGTAAAATCCAATAAATGCGTAACCCAGCGATACGCATTTATTGGATTTTACGGGTATAACTAGGCCAACTTGTTGTCAAATCTTCTCAGCGCACTCTATCAAACCTTTCCAAAGAAATTAAGGAAATATTAATGAAACAGTACATTTTGGTGAGCCCTCATGAAAGTTTAGATAAAGGCAATAGATATATAAATAGTAGTGCAAGTGTCCGAATCGTCTGTCACAAGAACGAACGTCTGTTACAGACTCAGAAAATACGGCAAAAGATGTAAAGGATATCTTCGATTTGAATTGAATTTGATACATTTAGTAAAACAACTGTTTCGGGTCACCGATATCGATCACTAATGCATATCAAAAGTATTAATAAAAAGAAGAGTATTTCATAATTGTTGGTAGCATCTTACTAATATTTTACTAATATAATAAATGCGAAAGTTTGTAAGGATGGATGGATGTATGGATGGATATTTGTTACTCTTTACAGGATTTGGCTAAAACTTTACAGTAATATAGCTTATACATCAGAATAACACATAGGCTAATATTTGCAGCGATAACCGGCATACACGCGGGCGGGAGCCGCGGGCAACAACTAGTTCTATTATAAATAACAATAACGAATTATTACTCTTTTCGTTTCACCAATTAATCCATCCTCAAAAGCACTATAATTCTGAAACGCAATAACCAAAATTTCGTTCCATCATGCTTACCCAATTCACCGCATTTTATATCCGGATTGCAGGTCGGCAGATTAAAAGTTTATTGCATGGCTGCCTTTCGATTGAGTTGAAATGAGACCAAAATGTTCACGTTATGGCTACTTCATTTATAGGTATGCATTACAATTAGAAACTATAAACGTTTACATTTTGTGTCATATTTTTCTATTTCCAACAACGTTTTTAGGATAGGGTCATGACATGGTCTTATGTATGACTACAAACCCCTAAATAAAGTAAGATTAAAAAAAACAATGTTTTTACATTTTTTATTATTTTTACTCGACAATAATCTATAGATCTTAGGTATTGTAAAGTTGGATCATCAGACAAAGGTAAGACCTACTTAGAAGCCCACACCTGCGGCTCGACTACCTGACATTGAGAATTCTTCTCCATCAACTGCTGTTAGCTACTTTATTGACTTTATGTAACAAGAAAAAAAATTTATTTAGTATAGTTAGATCAAAAGTCAACGTTATTTTATTTTACTTTTTTTATTTGTACCTAGCCGCGGTTATACCCGCGGTTATAATGGTACCTTTACAACAACAACCACGGGCAACGCCACGGGGCAAAGCTAGCCTAAACAGTAGTTAGCCTTAGTTACTCCTTTTATTATTAGCAATCTGCCACTCAAAGTTCTATCAAAATCGGTCCAGCGGTTCCAGAGATTAGCCAAAACAAACAGACAGACCGACGCTGACGGACAGACGGACAAAAAAAAATTAAAATTCTTTCTTTGTTGGAAGTTCATATATTTTAATGGATTGTATGGATTTAGTGAAAAGCTGTTAATTTGTAATCACAACAGAGACTTCAAATTTATTTATTTGTATAGATTTTTACGCACAACGTATTGACGTTCAACGTTATTTTTATGAAGAAACTAGCTGACCCCATGCAACTTTGTCTTCGTCTCTTTTCAATAATCGTCAGCTCCTCCAAAGCACACCAGCAAAAGAAACATGTGAAAAAAGCTAAATGTAACTTTCCTAGTTCAAAGTTTTCGAGTTCATCGTGAGCGACAACGTATGTATATTTGACACTAATTAACGTATTTGCTCAGCCTATTTTTCTATACAAATTAATTTATAAAATAGTAATATATTTAACACTAATTAAAGTATGTGCACAGCCTATTTTTCTATACAAATTAGTTCATAAAAATCTTTGACAAAAAAGCTTAACAATGTTCTTAGAAGATAATAATTACCACTTGTGGTCAATAATATATATTTACTTCTCGAATTTCAAGTCTGGCACACTTATTCATTTCCATTTTCATTACAATACTCGTTTATATTAAAATTTCTTTCAACTTTCAAGTAAGTGAGAATAAAAGTAAGACGTGTTAAAAGTATCGCGTTTTACAGAACAGGCCTAAGACAAGAAATCATTTTTCTAAGCTTTAGCTGTTTATCTCTTGTCATTATTCTTGTCGCGACAAAATAAACCATACGCTCGTATCATGAGATGACTAACATGGCCGATTATTTCAAAATATATTTTGTCTAGTGGAACAAAAAATACGAAACCATATGCCGAGGTATGTTCACGCTATAGAATATCGTTATTTAAAGTCTATCTTAAAACAAAACGAAATCAAATTTCTAGTTTAGAAGTGAATTTCTTATTAGAAGTAAAATATTGTTGTTCGCAAAGAACTCTAATAGCTAAAGAAGTACAAGTTTCCAACTCATTTGCATTTCAAGTTTTAATGACGCTTGTTCTTTGAAGAATCAAAAAAGATTTCTACACCTGGATTCATAAATTAGAAGGTATTTTATTAATGCTAATATTGTCTCAATAATATAATCAACGTACTACTGTGCAGAACAGAAAACAGTAGCAATATCTAGAAATAGGAGGGGGGAGGGAACATCTATACTTACAATAAAAATGTATCAGGTCCAATTCTGTATATCAAAGATATTTTGAAAGTTTTTTTGGAGGGCTCTCTATAATCGATACTGAAGCCAAAACTGTATTTTTTTTTTTCATTTTTTCTGTCTAAAATAATGTCTAAAACTACTGAATGGATTCAAATGAAACAGCATAATTTGAGTTAATACTACGAGGTAGGACATAGGATACTTTTTATCCCGAAATTCAGCACGGTTTCCAGGAGAGAGGGGATGAAAGTCAAAATATAGGTATTGATCCAACAGACAGAACACCGGGTGTCGTCTAAGGCGGGTCAGTGTTCCGACTCGTACTGTGTAGAGTGATAGGAGGCGCAACAGCGACCCGCTCCGAGGGTAACTATGGTTACCCCGAGATGTACCTCAGTCATGGAGGAACGGCAGGAGGGTTTTCAGAAGCCGCTGATGCGTTCCTGGAGCTCCTCCCGACCGCCGAGGTAGGCCGCCGTGGGGTTTAGTGGGTAAACCGATTTGTCGGGCGTCCCACACTTCGCGTGTTTTCCCCCACGGAGGGTATGATGCACAATGCATTCCCCTCGTAAAAAAAAGGGTATAGCATAGGTGTAAGCAGGCGTTTTATATTGTGAATAATTAGCAAATAGTCTTTTGTAGATATTAATTGGTTTTCTCTGTATTTTTTGGATTTTGTTAGGTTATAGAAGGTAGAGGCGTAATCAGGTGTATTTCCTTGCAAATAATTAATTAGCATTATTTTTTTGTGTTTTTAATTCCTTTTAGTAAGTTGTAGATACCTTCCATTGTTTTCGGTAAATTAGTTGTAGGTACATAATGTAATTTTACTTACGTTTTAAAAATAAGCTTTATTCGTTAGGTCTAATTTTTCATTTAGCTGTAGTGATAAATTTACCGTTGTTTTCTGTATTTCTTTTTTATACTTTTAATAAATATGTGCTCTAGAAGGGACCTAATCTTTCTCGACTCACTAGAAACGCGATAAGAAAAATACTGAGAGTTTCTCAAGAAACCGAACACGAACGCGATGCTAGACTGGCAAAACGAGCGTCAGCGCTATGCTGAATCTAGCTCTTCAGAATTTTGAAAATAAAATGCAAAACATGAGAATTTAACCGTTTTTATCATCATACATATCATTTTGTAAGTGTGTTTGTTTATTACTATTTCACGAAAAAACTACTGAACAGATTTCGATGAACAAATTGGGCAATCCCATCTATCACAAAACACGTTCAGGATGCTGTGAGTACTGTTGCGCACTCTATGAAGTAAGGAGGCGCTTTCTTTGCGAATGATGGCAATAAAACCATCAACCCTCGCCTCCGCAAACCTAGAAGCACTGCAAAAACACGGCAGCCCCATTAGCATAGCAATATAATATAGCTTATACATCAGAATAACACATAGGCTACTGTTTGTCACGATAACCGACTTACTGGCGGGCGGAGCCGCGGGCAACAGCTAGTCTGCATATAAAGTAACTAGTCGTACAAACAAGCGGAATGTCGATGCAACCAAAGCCTACTCTTCTCTTATAAATTGCACTCGAATCTAAGCTACAGAGATGTACACTAGGTTTGCCAAGTTTGCTTACCTTGTACAAGCACCGGGAACCCATTAACACTAAACAATCACCGAGCTCCCATTTACAGTAATAGTTCAATTAAATCACTTTGTAAGCTGTTCTAGCAATACTCTTGTCTACTACGTTACTGCTGCGAAGCCACGCTGTTTCTAATAAAATTTGCATAGCTTATCTCCACAAATGTTGCTTTGTCGCTAGGAATGGCGTATTCAAGCTCAATGTTGCATCTTTTATCAGCCTTTACCTCGGGAGGCAGCGTTTTTAAGTTGTTTTGAAGGCAATATTTTATATTATCTTATAAACTTTTTAGATAAACTTTTACACCACTCCATAATTTGACTAATATACTTTATATCCCGTAAAAACTATGTCAAAGGTTATTGCTGTATTATGAGTTATTTTACCATGAATGAATTAGGCAGAAACACGATTAACTCTTCTCGGTGGGTACTCGGCTGATAGTTTTGGTAAATACGGTAGCTGAAGCTCTTTAAGAGAGGATAAGCCTGACACCACACAACTACCAATACCGGTATTCAGAGAGTTTCGGTCGATTACTACTTTACAACACATTATATAAGTAAAAATCAATGTCTGTTTGTCCGTATCTTACTGACTGCTGCATCTTTCAGTCAAATATACTGAAATTATCTTAAGTTGTGAACAAAAATTAGATACATATATACATACGTAAGATATAGCGAAAATCAAGTAAAAAAAACAAACCTGTTTATCTGAATACCTAAAAACCCAACTCTGACCGCAATGAAATCGAATTATGTCGGTCTCTAAATTGGCTCATTTATTTATTCTGCTTCGTTACCAGTTTCATCTTTCGATTTTGGATGCCACGTGAAAAAATAATCTAAATTAATACTACATTACATTAGAATATAGTATTAACATAATTTATTACAAGTACTCTTTTACTGTTAGAAAATATATTAAATAATAAAATCAAAACATATTATATATCGAACAACACCAAAACACTGTTTATCTGTCTACTACTAACTAGTACACAGATTCAATAGATTTAGTAGCTTCAAGTACTTACTGGCTGAACTCCAAAGTCTAAAATGAATAAAATGCTTGCAATGCAAAATACTCTCCATAAAATAGCAAGTGTGTGTGTGTGTGCTAATAACGTACTATCCTTCTATGAAAAAGAAACTCTTTGTAAACATAACAAAATCTAGCTATTTTAGTTCTGTTCACAGTTTAAATTTTTATAAATGCGTTTCAGATGCACCGCCATATTTGCTTTGGTGAATAAATAAACGCTCTTATTGCCTAAAAAGGTTATTCATTTAACTTAAATATATGCGAACAACATACGTCAATATAATTCAAAAAGCAATTTTGCCTATTTTTCCCTCTTTAGATAGGCCAACACTACAGAAGGAAATTTCAGAAGATTAATGACAATGGAATGGCTTGTGACATCAAAACCACTGTGTAATTTCTCCACTTGCATTATTAATTCTCTTTTCATTTTACTATTTTACTTTAAGGCGCTATTCAGTGCGATGCGGACGGTCTGCGCGAACCGTCCGCGACGGATGATACAATGTATGAAGCCTGTACAGCGCTTTCAGTGCTACGCGGACGGTCCGCGTCGCGGATAGCTCCGCCTTAAAGTAATAAAAAAATAGCGCCTTAGGGCTTGCGTACGTCGCGGATGAATTCGTCGTTCAGTGTTGTGCGGAGCGCGCGGAGCTGTCCGCGTCGCGGATAGCGCGTATCACTGAACGCGCTGTATAGGCTTCATACATTGTATTATCCGTTGCGGACATCCGCATTGGTCATCCGCGTGGCACTGAATAGCGTGAGACTTTAGAAAGACTTTAGAACACAGACATTTAATCAAAAAAACTCTTTACTTTAATTAAGAAATACGTTTTAACTACGTGATTAAAAACAGAATAATGAGTTTCATTTGGTTTAAAATCTTCGACTTACTAGCATTTCTTAAACATCAGCATTCGTTCGTCCATAACATGTCTGCTGCTGAAAATAAGACTCACTCTATTGCAGTCTCTCTGGAACATCTCGGCAACATCTGTTGCTTGACGTTTTCAATTGAATAAATAATTTGGTGCCGCTAGACGATTTGATGTTTAGCTTTATTACCGCTTTTCTGCAACATGTTACAAATATATAAAGTTAAAAATATTTTAAATTTAACTTAAAAGAAGTATTGAAAACGATGAGATTTTTTAAATAAGCCTTTTTGGAAACTCTGTTTGAACAGGTAGAACACAGCACACACCGGATCGAAATCGGTGTCGGTGGTGTACACCCAAAACAACTGTTGAGATTTGAGCTAAGCATTGCACTGACTTTTTCCGCTAGTAAATAACATACATTTTGCGCTACGCAATGAGGCATACGCATTCCTGCTTTCGGACAGTATTACATTTAACTCCCTGCACATCCTTTATGACTAGATTTCATAAACTAGTAAAAAAGTGTAAGCCTTTTTCTCAAATGACGGTTTAAAAAGTGTTTCATAAATATCTTGTGAAGTATATAATGTCAACAGATGTATCGACTTTTAGTATCTAAAGAGAAACTTGAGTCATGTTTGCCCTTCTTTTATCCCTTCGTTTATTTAGTAAGAGATACTCTATGAAGGGTATTATTCTAAGCTGGAGTAGTTTATTTGTTAATCTGGTTTTTAAATACACCTATGTTTTTGTGCTATCTTTTTAGTTCAATAAAATTTTAGGGTTCCGTGCCAAAGGCAAAAAACGGACCCTTGTAGATTCATCATGTCTGTCTGTCTGTCCGTCTGTATGTCACAGCCACTTTTCCGAAACTATAAGAACTAAAATGTTGAAATTTGGTAAGTAGATGTATTCTGTGAACTGCATTGAGATTTTCACACAAAAATAGAAAAAATGCAATATATTTGAGGCGGGGGGGAATAGAACTGAAAGTCTAATTTTTTTTCATCAAACCCATGCTTGGGGTATCTATAGATAGGTCTTCAAAAATAATATTGAGGTTTCTAATATCTTTTTTTTCTAAACTGAATAGTTTGCGCGAGAGACACTTTCAAAGTGGTAAAATGTGTGTGACGCCCCTGTAACTTCTAAAAAGATAAAATTAAAAAAATTCCATAATGTACATTACCATGCAAACTTTCACCGAAAATTGGTTTAGACGAAATCTAGTAAGTAGTTTTTTTAACAAGTCATAAATCGAAAACTGCAATCTACATTTCACTCAATCAACACATATATAAAAATTATATCATGCTACTTGCTGCTGCGGAACCGACTCGCGCTTGTCCACTTTTTTATATTTGACAGTGTAAAATGACCTTATAAAGTATCTTAATAATTTGTATAGCGTATTGTATGGTCAGAATTGTTTTTTCTTTAATTTAAACCGTTAAACTGCACTTTTTACAATACATAGTAAAAAGTATCGCTGAAGGTCAAATAAATAGTTACTTATTTTTGTTCTAGCAGTAAAATATTTTGAACTGATGGGCCAATATTGTAAATGTATTCCTCATCAACTTGCTCTTGATGACGCGCGTCAAGCTTTGCGATTGGCAAAGATACTAAAGATATCAATATGGGCCAATCATAACGTCAAACGCGGTCACCGTGTATGATGTGAAATTCTCACCCTAGGACCGTTGAAAAGTCTAAATACTGGAACAATAACAGCTTTGCGGGAACTGTATTTTCTTAATCCTTTCACATTAGATTTATCTATATACGACCTACATTTCTAGTTCAAATGTTTGTGCGAATTTCACTTAGCAAGCTAAGTTTGTCTACTCTACTGTGTTCTTCAACAGTTTCACATTTTAAGTGCCCCGCATATGGGCCACGAACAAACTAGACGGCCAAAGCTTCTGGAATAGTGCTGTTTAGTGCTGAGAAATGCGAGTAATTGTTATGAGCATTTTATAACGTAGTTCGGACAAAAATGTGTAAACTAATACATAAATGGAGCAGTAAAATAATATGAGCGAGTTATTTTATATCATGAGAGATAAAATAATAAACCACGAGAACGCTTTATTATCCTTATTTACGGACGTTATAAATTTGGGAACAGAAAAAATCACATGTCGTAAATTCAGCTCACATATCTAGAAACTTATATAAAATGCAATTCAAATCGTTCATAGCTTTGAATGATCCTTGATATTAATGTTAGATAATAACGACAATAAAAAAACGCGTATCCAGACCAGTCGTTCACGGGTATTTCCAGAATTACTAAAAGCACAGGCATATGCGTATATTTATATGTAATTATTTAATTCTTGTTTTGTCTTTTGACAATGTATGACGTTAAAATAATGACTGAGTAATTTGTCGGAGATGTAAATGCTACGATTGTCCTTTACCCAAGTAAACGGGGAAAAAGGCAATAAGACAAGATAAAGTCATACATGAAAACATTTATTTATAATCTGTTAGTTAGTTGTACAAAACCAACTCTGTCTACAAGATGTCAAAAAGCGAGTACCCGGTAGGTAGTAGGGTCACCCTGTCATAAGCTACTTTGAATTCGCCAAGAAAAAATCATGTAAACTTAAGAAACCTAACATGAATTAATGTGTAATGTAAGGACCGTTTGGACAAACCACTCGGCATTATCTTTTCACCTAATCTTCTCAGGATTATCACATTCCGTCGGAATCTATTTGGAACTGTCTTGCCAACACTATTTTTCAGTCGGCGCGCACTAACCCAACGAGAAGTGTTCCTATTGTGTTAGAACCTTTGTATACCCGAGAGAAGTGGTAGAAACAAATGTGCTTAAGCCATAGACATATCCAACCTGCCCCCCTAGCCAATTCTCGTGAGTTATTGACTAAACTTGGACAAAGTAATCTTAGACAAAATATTAGCCAAAGACAAATACATAGGCGTTAACGATTGCAGAAAAAATAATGCTTGCAACTTAGCTAGGGGGCTGATGTTGAATTATACAAAGATTACTTTGCCAAAGGTTTCCCTCGAGTCGTGTAGATTTTATCGAACAGTTTACTAATCTTCGGTATCGATATTTTTAGTACATGAAAGTGCCTACTCTTTGCTGTACCCTTGATGAAAAAGTTGTTGATATTTTAAATAAAGGCTTACAGAAGAATATGTAGTACGTTGTTGCTATAAAACACTCTCTAGTACAATAGCAATTAATTCCAACTAATGCTATAAATGTGAAAGCAACTATGTACGTCTAAGCTGTCAAATTTATTTTAATGATGTTAAGCATGGAAGTAGTTTGATACTTAGGGAAGAACATGGATGACTATTTGCCATGACTACCGAAATACACGCGGGATAAAAAAACAGTTTATATCATAGACAGTATGCTATTTTAAAACTTCCATATATACGGAACTCAAATCAGAACTTCGTTCAGTGCCCAAGAAGAACCAAACATTGGAAAATTTACCCATGAACAGCTTCCATAGTATCATTCAATTCTTTATTAAAGTCTACATATTTTCAATGGTTTAGTAATTAAGAACCAAAGGCAGTTCTAAAGAAAAACAAAGGATAAACACCTTACCTATAATATCGTACACATGTTTATGCGTTCCCTTACAAAGGTCTTACATTATGCGTTACTCTGAAGTTAGAAATATCTACATAAAAACATGTTTGGATTACTTTACGCACTTAGGTTATTTACTTAATGAATGCGGGCATTTTACTACCTCTATGTGAAAGCCTGTTTCCATTGTACTCTTATGTCTCTGATGTTTTGTCTGATATGGATAGGACATAAATAATTTATTGCACCACTTTTAATTAACCTTTAGTCGAGGCCTTCTTATTGCCAAGAACTACTTTGTTGGTCTAGCAGATTGCGTATGCGACTGCCGATCAAGAGTTCTTGGAATCATTCGCGTGACGGACCAGAAAATAATTAATATAACAACCCGGTGTTTGGTAGTTAGGGTCTTAACCCCGGTAAAACCGACGGCTCCCTGGTCTCTCTCCAGTTGTCTTAGATAATCATCCCATCTGATTATGAGAGTAAGGGAACAGAGAGTGGGCCTGTTTTTGCGCATACACATGTGCACTGTAATATCTCCTGCGCGTTTGCTGGTCTTCCTTCAGACTGGTCGCCGTGGCTAGGGGTACATTATGATCATCATCAGTTTCAAGTTAGATTGATAGACAGAGATAATGATAATACTATTTTGTTAATTATCTTAAATAGTAAAAAATAAAAATATACTAAGAAAAGGTATTTCTCCAGAACAATTTTTATAACAAGTAGAGAACTCATACTTTTAAACGGAATACGTTCAAAAAGGAATTGAATGTCTCCGAACTAATGAAACTATTTCAGAAGTTCTGACAGTGTCATTTATATAAACTTTTGAATTTGCATGAGTTATATGCTCAGTTTTAGATCTCACACAAAAAGTTCTGCGTGGTCCTTTTATAATTTATTTACTTTTGAAATTGACTTTGCAATCGATATGCTGCGTTCTCCTTTAGGGACATAAATATTACAAAACTTTCACCTGTGTGATGAAAAGTGTGTTTAGCGATCGAAGCGTATGCGAGTAACTTTTATGAGTAACGTACTACTTTACTCGTGTATAATTCATTTTTATATCCATTGGAAGCAGAATAAGAATACATAACAGTAGGGTCGTGTAGTCAATGCGAAGAGTGAAGAACGCAATTTGTCTCGATTTTTCACATACTTTTCCCCATTTATCATGTATTCGATACACTGTCGATCTTGACAATATGCTTTCGAAACTGCAACCATTTAGTTAGGGTGATGAAATAAGGAATTTGAAATTCAAAATGATAATACATAAAAGAGCTTACATTGCTTTAATATAATTAAAATGTAAAACTTCTCTTTATGCTCCTCACCCCTATCGTTACTTACGCTCTGTAAAACACTTGCATGTTGTTCAAAAAGTAAATGCTCTCATTGTCACTTTCACTTTCACACAAACAACGGACAGCTTTATGGACCTATAACTAAAATGATGCACTTATAAACTCATTCTGTAGTGCTTCAACTGGACTTTTGAGTGGGCGGAGGAAATTTTTCGACATTTTCTGTTACCATTTTGCTAAGGAAAACACGCTCAATACGGAATGTTTGTACTTCACTATTTGTTTATTCCCCGAGTACCAACCGAGACATTTGTGTGTTTGAAGAAAGCATTCAAGGGAATGTAACTTTCCACTCGAGGTTCAGTTAAAGTTTAAGGTTTTGTTAGTACCGTACTCTAATTGTAAGGATAAAACTTGGTACATAGTCAATAATGTACCCAGTAAACTTCTTATATCCTATGAAGTATACTTTCGAGTCACAGGTCGATAATTTGTGCTGTTGAGTGTTTTGCGACTGAACACCACTTTGTTACCGCTACACTAACAATATCCAAAACTTGTCAGAGACAAATGTTTCTTCAACACATGACAAATGTATTTGTAACTTCATTTTAGAGAACGTTAAAATTTATTTTGCGTTTGCACTTTAAAGAGTAGATAAGTTCTCAAAATTCGCATCTAATTCTCTATAATAATTCTATTTCATGAATAGTAGGCAAAAAATCATTTTCAAAAAAACTATTTTCGATAACGTTCAAGCTTGTTAATGCTACTAACGTAAGAACAAAATCAAAATTGACTGTGAAACAAAGTGGAAAACGCTATCTAATCTATCTAAAATTAAACAAACAATTTCTCTAAGAAAATGTATCAAGTAGGGATGCCTACCTGATAGAAAAACCTTAAGAATGTTTATTCAATTAGCCATCTGAATAAAAAGAGACAAGAACAAATTTGTGGTGTAGTTAATAAAGATACTAAACCGTCTGTAGTTTAGTTCTAATAACAAAAGCATTCAAGGTATCTGAATAATAAGAGACAAGAACAAATCTGTGGTGTAGTTAATAAAGATACTAAACCGTCTGTAGTTTAGTACTAATAACAAAAGAACGTATTAGGAAGGACCCAACGTATTAGGTAGGCACGAATTTCAAAAATAAGTTAATTTTTAAATTGTTATTTGTTAATGTCGTTAGTTATACTTTAAGCATTTAAGCATTAAGCATAGTTAATATTTTTTTAATAGTCAAGTATATATTAGCTTTTAACCGCGACTTCGCAATCATTATTATAGATTATAGAAATATTTTTTTCGAAAGAAAAGCCGTTGTACTGTTCAACAAAAAAAACAAATTTTGTCAACCAATTAGTTGTGATTGAAATTTTCTAAGATTTATATTAATGTTATATTTCATGACTAACAAAAATAGATGTAAAGAAACTAAAACAGATCTATGATAACTTTGACCGATTTGCAAAGTCATTTAGTTGCGACCTTTTGTAACATGTAACGATGGAACGAATGTAGATAAGCTATATCTTTTCTATCTTGGTATGTTTTTCTATTTGTATTTTGATTTCCTGGCAAATTCTGCGAGAACTTTCATCACATTACATGTAGTACCCTCATCTTATCAAACTTACATCATTTGTAGTAAAGGCCAATAACACGGGACTATCAGGAAACGAAATCTCTGCCTTATATTGGTGTTGCTACATTTTGTGAGTCTATTACGTGAAAGTAAGTTTGTATATTAGGCAAAAACTAGTTATAACGCCTTTATTGTGACATAAATTGTTTAATAAAGTGACCCTTTGTGTATGTTTAGGTATAAAATTATCATTTTCAGTTTATGACCACACCTTGACAGTGGTTATTACACTAATTAGTAAGATAGCGCTAAGAAATAAGGTTCTAGGTATAAACAAGCGAGAAAGTCGGAAGATATTAATCCGTACGTGATTCGAGACGCAGAAGCGTGCGATAAGTAATATTAATAACTTGTACTCATACGACGAGAAAATACAAGCTTTATTTAGTCATTATTTAAATTGCTCTTGGAAAGATATGAAATTCTAAGTACTTATTTATTAAACATGCCAGCTACTGAAGGTTGTTTTGCTCGCATGATACTTAAAAAACCTAAATAATGATACGTTCTTCCCACTTACTTAGTGTAAGAGACATAGACAATACCAATAAATTTAAATCGTCGAACGCTGGCTGCCTCGGGGTGGACGCCGACGACGAAGCAGACCCCATAAAAGATGGCGCGACGATCGCAGAGATTGGCCGAAACTGGCCTTGGATAGAGGGAAGTAGCTTGTTGCAGGAGAGGCATTTGCCCAGCGGTGAGATACAACAGGTACATTAAAAAGAAGTCAAAAATATCAATACGACTTTTAAACCTCAAAAAGAAGCTCAAACATAATTGTGAAACAGCACACTAACTTGTCTTTTTTGTTACTTATGTATGTTTTAGATGTCCAAATATATCGTATAATAAAATGTCCGGTTAATTTTTTCAGAAACCAAGGAACATTTGCTTCTATTTTATTATCATGAATAACAACCATAATATCAGTAGAAGTCTAATATTTTTACATTTTTAATTAATATCTGGATCAAATTATTAAGGTTTGACTTTAAAAATAATAAAAGGAAACAATTCTTTCAAGTTTTATATAACACAAATATAATGATTGTTATGATAACAAGAAAACTTGCTAACGAACTTGAACTTGGAATTCATTAGAATATTATTTGTAAAAATTAAAGTTACTAATGAGTAGGGAAGTTCCTATTAACAGTCCTTTTTAATTTTGTGTTATTCAACAATTTTCTTGTAAAATATAATATATTTACTTTCTTTGTCACAGCAAATATTTTAGTACGGAAAGCTTCGTTAAAAAGTTTGCTCGGTATCGATTTCGAATTAATATTCGATGGAGGTACAGTTCTCGTCTCATCACGAATTCTAATCAGAACGTCCAATCAATTATTGAACTTTGAAAAACATCTAGGTACTAAAATACGACGCGCCCTTTAAATTGAAAATATTTCTCCCAAGTGTTTCAAGAAGCTTAGTCCTGTAGACGCTGAATAAGCCTTTATGTATCGGTTCTAAGTTGTACTGTGCTAACATTAGACCCGCTTAACTGTTGTTGCGAAAGCTGAAATAAATTCAAGTTACCCTTGTTAGGTCGAGCTTTTGTCCAAATATGTCCCTTGGAAGAGTTTAGGAGTCTGCTCGTTACCATATTTACATATTATATATTTTTATTTTCGACCTATTTTTATTTTACTCCAAGAATTAAATGTTTGAAAAGGTTAGGTTTATATTTGTAAAAATATTAGGTATTTGTATTGTTGCTTTATAAAAAATTACTTTAAGAATTATACGAACAGGAATACTGTACTGATTCACGCTTTTTCACACCATTCAATTTTAGTGCACGGCAAAAGGTTTTTATATACATGTTCTGTTTCATTTCTTTTGTTTTTTACTTTGCGTAAATGTAATGACAGATTTGAAGAAGCGTATCACGAATCTATATAAGTAATCTCAATATTAAACACTGTTTTTTTTATATAGGCACTTATTGATTACTTATTTTAATAACCAACCAATTAAAATTCGATACGAAGTTTTAGAAACTGCAAAAAATTGGGAGAATTCTCTTTTTTGTTTTTTATTTTGCAATTTAAATAACAATAAATAAAATAATAAATAAATATTTCGGACATCTAACACACAACGCCATCTAATCCCAAACTAAGCAGAGCTTGTATTATGGGTACTAGACAACTGATATGAATACTTATATACTTTTTTTTTTGTAAATACATACATATTATACATAGAAAATTTGTATTCATTTTCATTATAAATATAATTTTTTTTTTTCGGACACCTAATACACAACGTCATCTAGTCCCAAACTAAGCAGAGCTTGTATTATGGGTACTAGACAACTGATATAAATACTTATATACTTTTTTTTTGTAAATACATACATATTATACATAGAAAACACCCAAACTCCGAAACAAATATTTGAAGAACGTACAAACATTTGGTCCGACCCGGGAATCGAACCCGAGACCTCAAGAACAGCAGTCGCGTACGCTACCACTGCGCCACCGAGGCAGTTTAGTTTAGTTTATATTCCCAGTTTCTTTCGATACAAACCTATAAACACAAACCTGCAAG
The DNA here is from genome assembly GCA_905220595.1 of Spilosoma lubricipeda. NCBI lineage: Eukaryota > Metazoa > Arthropoda > Insecta > Lepidoptera > Erebidae > Spilosoma > Spilosoma lubricipeda. The sequence goes on along the minus strand of HG992285.1, from coordinate 5,380,515 downwards.
AAAACACCTTCTTAAAAGGTCGGCAACGCACTTGTGACGCCTCTGGTGTTGCGGGTGTCTATGGGCGAGGGTAATCGCTTACCATCAGGCGATTCGACTGCTCGTTTGCCCCCTATACCATAAAAAAAAGAAAGCACGACATTCCAAAACTTAAGAACGTTAATGAGAATTCACATTTTTAAAGTTTTGAAACGTCGCATCATAAAGTAGATCTGATAATGTTGATGTAATATCATAATACAGAAATATTGCTTTTATGTTGGTATACCTGTGTTACTCGGTAAATAATATAAAATGTTTATACTGTGTGTGTGTTTATACTGAGTCCAAACAAGCTTATAGATAAACCTACTCGGACACAATTTACAAAACAAATATTCTAACATTTTTAGTTGTCAGATCAAAGCAAATAAAGAAACTAATAAATACCATTATTTGCAAAACTATTTATTTATTATATTTTTGTTGTTACACCAAACATAGTCGATGATGTTGTAGTCGTTACCAAAACAAACACAATTCCAAAATCCCTAGCACATTATTCCAAGTTTCAAACTATCATTTGTTCGAATACAATATCTCGAATGATTTGATGAGTTCCAAAAAGTATCTTACACGGGAACAATGTTTTTCACTTTTATTTATGTTTTTGTATCAAACAACGTGAAAGCGCCATCCGGCCTTTGTCGCAACTCGCAAACACATTAATAAATCTCTTGAATTGGTTCGATGGCTCCGTCTACCATCCCCTGAAGCCTATTAGATCGCTTGTTTTTTCTCCCAGTCCAAATGAAATCTGGCCGGAGCCTCTACACGTAATCAATGATGAAAGAAATCGAGACAAGTGATGTTACTGTAACTTAAAATCTTAATTTTGTTGGCTCTTCAAGCGATATCTATAGACTAGCTGACCCACGCAACCTTGTTTGCGTTCTCTTATTGCCCATAGCGTGATAATTTTCTCCCGTTTTCAAAACATTCTCCATTAGTGCTCCACTGCTATTTATCTTATCGTGATGATATATAGCCTATAGCCTTCCTCAATAAATGTACTATCCAACACTGAAAGAATTTTTCAAATCGGACTAGCGGTTCCTAAGATTAGCACGTTCAAACAAACAAACAGACTTTATAGCTTTATAATTTTAAGTAAAGATGTGATTGTTCTCATTTTTAATGAAGTTAATTTTAACGTACGTAGCAGAAATATGAAATAGTAGTAATCTTAATTGGAGAAAATAACCATACAGATTCAGATTATTCTTTTGGTGATGAATTAGGATTAGTGTCACCGTCCCTATTAATGCCATATGAGTCTTAAGAAGACAATAGCACGATAAAGAGAATGAAAACTCAACACAAGAGCCAGCAGTGGACAATTTAAAGCTGTTAATGATAATCCCAAGCTCAGTAGTGGTAACCAGACTGCTATTAACCTTAAATACACTTGTATATTACAAATGACATTGCTCACCATATAACTATTTGGCCTGGATAAGAAGCATACAGATAAACTCTGATTCAGTAGTCGATATCGCTAACTACAAGACTAACTGGCTCCTTGAATAATTGCAAAAAAATACTACACTGTATTAACTTAAACAAGATAATAGTGATCAATTACAAACACTGCAATTAAAAAAATGTTTTAAACGTATGCAAAATTTGTACATAAAGTTTCCCTGCAACAGTTTCTAATTTTATTGTTCTTATTTATGGCAAAACATTTTTCGCAACATTCATAAAGGGTTTACATCGAGTAGATTAATGGCATTACTTCTCCAGTGTACACGCGTATTACGAAGATGGCGTACTTGAGCCAGAACCCTCTTCCCTTCTCCGAATACACGGAAGTGGCATATTACGCTGCCTACACATACATGTTATGTATTTGAAATAGACGGCTACCCTCCGAACACAAATAAACTTTCATTTTTTCAAGATCAAGGCTGTGTTATGGTTTTTTCTTACTTGATGTTATTCTTTTAGTAAACAATAGTCTTGACGCTTAAATAATTTGGCAAGCAAACCCTGGCCTATATTTGTATCACAAATCTATAAAAACAAAATTGAGTCACAAACATGTATGTACGCGCACAACTTTCGATTGACTGCACCAAATTGTTTTTTTTATGTGTTTGTAATTTTTAAAGACAATGTTTGTATGGGAGAAGAATGAAAGAAAACCAGAGGTGTTATATTTTCTAGTCTACGGGAAGTTGAAGTGGGCTTAAATACTAAAAAAGTTTTTCAGTAATTTGGAAAATAATTTCGATACTAATTATGGCGGTACGAAGTTCGCCGGGTTATCTAGTATTTAATGATTTTTATTTTCATGTAAACTAATTTTACCTGTCTCAGCAATTTTTTTTTTGTAAAGAAATCAATATATCATTTACATGCGTTGCCACATACGTCTATTTTCAATTCAACTTAAAATAAAAACAACAATAAGAAAACCATTATCATTTTCGTTTGAAGATAAATATCATAGATTTTTCTCCAACCGGTTTGAAATACAATCCCGGGAGGGTTAGAAAAATAACAAGTGATTGATTTTTCTGTTCTAACCTCGCAGTCTTGTTACAAAAATATTAATCTATTACAAAAAAGACACTGGTATAAGACATAAAAATCATAAATAAACCTGATTAACATAAAATCCGAAACTGCTGATAATAACTACTTTTGAAGCTCTGTGATTAACCTATTCCAAAAACTTTAATAAAGTTCTCCTACTTAGCTAATTGAATAAAATTTAAATAATAGTAAAAGTATGCAAATAATATGTTAATTATGTAGGAATTAGTTACATTAATCAGTTTTAGAGCTCAGTTATTAGAATTTATCATATTAATAAAAAAAAAACAAAAATAGGACCGGAGAGGACTCAGTTGTATGTTTTGATTTTCAAAAGAACAATACAATCAAGATTAAATCTGCCTGAGCCTTTAGACAGACGAATTTTTGTACCTTACCGAGACTTCTTAAATAGCACTTTGTATTGAAATACGACTCTATACATCTGTTGTTCATTGTGCACTCTTTGGTAATATTAAATTGAGTGGGAATCTTTTCACTGGCTCCAGGTTCATAATTGGTGCTGTTTTTTTTAAATTAAGCTAAAATATAACAGTACTATGACATTAACACTAACGTCTTGTTGTGAAATGCACATTATTGTTATATGGTGATGGTGGTTTAATACTAATTAAACCACCATCACCTTTATAACACGAATTTAGGTAATGCCGCGGGGCGAAACTAGTCTAAAAATGTGATATAATTTAGTTATATCATCAGCTGCAAGTGAAAGTCCCGTCTAAACCGGTCATAGATTAGCAGGAAAAAACATACAGATCACAGAAGAGGAGAATTAAAGGTAGAAATGCGATGTAGGTGCGGTCAGGCGCGCCGCAGTTAAGCACCGATGTCACTAATGTCTCTGCTGGCATCAACTGAACGCGTTAATACACGTATTACTTTCGTCGGGAACGTAGCTGCGTAAAAAATTATTGCTATGCCGAACTGTCCGATAATTACGCGCTGAAAACGAAGCACGGACTACAATTTACTCAAAAGAAAAATATCGTATCATCAATGAGTCTAAAAACTTTTGTTTTTAAGCGATATTAACAAAAATCTAAAAAGTATTATGTGATACACATAAATACCGTTATATTCTAATCTATTAAAATAATTATACATTACGTATTAAATTAAAGTATGATGTGCATAGTTGCCAAGAGAGCAAGCAATGAACTACATTTTCTGCGGGAATGTTTTAAAATATTTGGCATGATAATATTTAGTAAAAGTAATTTTTACAATTCTTTGCCATAGGGACGTAAACAAATTTAATCGATATCGTTATCGATGATATTGATTTTTACAGTGATTTTACGTTTAGTATCCGATTTATATTGTAGTATGGTTTTAAACCATGATGATGATGATGATGACCATCATGGTTTCGAATCGCTAAGGATAGGCTAATGTGGAAATCTTTAGAGGAGGCCTATGTCGCAAGACAAGCTGTTAACAAAAGAGTCAAACCCGTTACCGGTTGCAACAACTAATGTTAATAAAAAAAAAAAAAAAAAAAAGTTAAGTTAGTAACAAATAACATTAATAAAAATATAGAGTTAAGTTAGTTTAAGTTAAGTTATAATCGTATCATAGGAATGTAGAACAAACAAACAGCAATAAAGGCTTATTTTATTTTATGGTTTTAAAACTCTATCTATATGTATCTATGGATAGGTCTTCAAACGTGATATTGAGGTTTCTAATACCTATTTTATCTAAACTGAATAGTTTATGAGAGAGACACTTCCAAAGTGATAAAATTGTAACTTCTAAAATAAGAGAATGATAAAACTAATAAAATATATATGATTTACATTACAACATAAACTTCCCCCAAAATTTGTTTTGAATGAAATCCATTAAGTAGTTGTTTTTAATACGGTATAAATCGTAAACTGCAATTTACCTTTTATTCAATCAACACCAATCTATACTAATATATAAAGATGAAGAGTTTGTTTGTTTGTTTCTAATCTCAGGAACCGCTGGTCCTATTTGAAAAATTATTTCAATGTTAGATAGTTATATATCATCACGCCAAGACCAAAAGGAGCGAAGCAGCAATGAAGAATGTTACAAAAATGGTGGGAAAATTATTACGCAACGGGCAATAGGAGACGTAAACGAGGTTGCGTGGGTCAGCTAGTATAAAAATAAAATAAAAATTATATTATGTTACTTGCTCTGGAATCCTTCATGGACGAGTCGGACTCGCACTTAGTAGCTTTTATTCATTTAAAGTTTCTGAAATATACCTAAATATTAAAATAGGAATCTGCGGGATTGCTACCATGTACCTTTTTGTTTGTGAGTATCCGATCGATCGATCGATGATTTTAATGTTACTGACCATGAAAGTTTAAAACAATATATACCTAAATACACAAAGTATATAATTTATTTTAGGTAGATAAGGGAGTTGCAATGTTTTGCAACAAAATAATTATAAAGTAGAATGAAAGGTCATCTGAGTATCAGCCAAATAAATATTAATTTAAAAAATATTGTAATATAATTATATTATATTCGACAAATGTCAATCCCTAAGGTTTTCGACGAAACCTCCCACGAACACAAATATGCAAGTGAAACCCTACCTTAGTTGAAAGGTATAAGGTTGTATTTAGTAACATTGTAAGTAGCTTTTAGAACTTATATTCGTAGCATCATTTGGACGAATTAGGATATTGTTCTTTATGTGTGTATAATATTATTGATCGTTAATGTGTGCGTTTAGGCGACACAGTGTACCTTGCACTTGCTGCTCGACACCATTTCTAACTATTATTCTTTTGTTCTGTGATACAGACAGACATAAAAAAGTCGATAAAAAATGTTTCATAATGTGAATACCGTGTAATATACTTTTATGTGTATCGAGCAAAAGGAAAAGCTGTTAATTTGAAATTACACACAGATACTAATTTTGCTTATTTGTGTAGTTGTTTTAGTTGTATGATGTATAGTAAAAATATATCTATACCAAAAATTGTTTTAATTGACCAATTAAATTGATTTCTTACCGACAATACAATTCCCCGTGGTCTAGTTCAGAATATTGAATAGCCTGATGACACACAATTGCTTTTATATCGTCATTACCGTAAATTTCCAATGTTTTGGTCAATACGTCGGCCGAATAACCAACTAAGCTGTCTAACGACAATTTATTGACACATTGTTTACATAGTGAACGAATCTGTATTTGTAATATTTATAGGTATACATTTTATCCCTTTTGTTTTTATTCCCAACCAAAAACAACTACGTTTGATATTGTTACATCCATTTATTAAAGAAAGATATATTGCAAAGTTCTGTACTTATAAATTTTCTTCTGAAAACAAATTAAAAAAAGAAACAACATTGTCAAATAATTCATATTGTAAAAAATAATAAAAGTATACTGTATACTTACTTTTTTACAGTTCCAGTCGCTAAACTATAAATTAAATTCACGTGTGCTCGGGAGCGTTACGGTAACCGCACGACGTAATTTTTCATTTTCAACGTCCACATATTTACATAATAACTTTTTGGACCTTCTAAAGAACTTTATTAACATTTGACATTTGTTCAGGATACTTCACAATTGCTTGTGACGCAGTACTATGATATCACCAACTGTCATATTGCCCGACTGCATTGTAATCGCCACGTCTCAAAGGATTTATTGTTTCAAATAACGCGTGGCTTTCCTTTATTACTAGTTTTTGCCTGCAGCTTCGCTCGCGTGTATGTCGGTTATCACGGTGATTCTTTAAACTGATGTAACTTTGTTATTTGTCAACCAATTTAAATGAAACAAAAATAAAGTTTACCACAATATATTAGATAGAACTGCATTTAAAATAGTTAAGCCACTTCTGAAAATTAGCTCGCACAATAATGAAAAGTTTTCTTTAAATATATATAATGTATAGACATCGACCTCTTACAATTTAATTAGATGTATTTGTTCGATCATTTTAAACTTAACTTCCTCCTATATGTTTATTGGCCTTGTTTTCTCTTATTTGATTTATCACCTATGTATTTATCATGTCACAAAACCCATACTTTAGGCGAATATAGATTAAGTTGCTGTAAGCCATAGGCCAATGAATAAATAAAACAGAGAATAAAGGTCATTAATAATGGGATTATTAATAGGTATCCCCTGAATACCGGAGGCATTGTTTCCTTCTATATCATAGGCTCTTAGGATCTTCCAGACTAAACAAATGTATACATTTATTAAACACATAGTTATTTATACATTCATTTTGCTAATACTCATCTAAACAGAGATAGTAAATAGTAGTAGTATCATAGATTTCAATAATTATATTTTTGTATTTATGGCTAGAAAAATACACAAGACAACAAAACTGGCAATTTTAACAGAAAACACTGCTAAAATCTTAACAACGAAACAGAGACAGTTTACGTCTTAAAAATTTTAGAAAATTACAATTAACACTTTCTTAATTGCTTCCGCCAGACTGAGGACGAACACAACGAAATTGGCATTCTTTCTACCATAAATTGAGAAACTAAATGCTCGCTTTAAATAGTAAAGTAAGTGTATCCGCAGAGAAAATAAAAACCCAGAAACTGCTGGGTTAGACCTTTCCGAGTTATTTATTACCAATGTTTTACTCAGAATCGTAGAATTTGTCGTGCACGTCACTACACAAATCCTTACTTCTCACTGCGGTAAAAGCTTTTATTCGAAGATAACGTTTGCACTTTAATCCCTTGCTTAAGATCTTGTCGCATTTTGGCAGCAGAAATTGAAAGCTGGCTTAGAACAGATTTGTCTATTCCACTAACTATTTGATTCCTTCTAAAAAGTAACAATATACTGTAATAAAGTAATGCGTTTAATTAATTAGCCCTTTACGGGACATTGAATATGGATTAATACTAAATGCAGATTTCCTGACTACTATATTTGTATTCCTTGCTAGTCCCACGTTTTCCTTTAGTTGATTTTTCAAAGCATTTTTCTGTGAAGTGTCGCCTAGAATTTTTGCCACTCGATCATGTAAAAAAGAAATCTAATATCCGTTGCTTTATCCCAAGTTCTTTCTCGGGTCGTTACTAACCTTTTTTGAACTACTTGAAATATTTTCTTTAAGAAGCACCGCCCGTTTGTAATAGCAGATTGATTACATCTTTTGATTTCAGCAAGATAAAATAGAAAGAATCGAACGATTGATGACAATATTTTGTCTTGTTTTAGAAATCTTATTTGATACTCTGTGTACAAATAAATTCGTCGTGACCACAGAAATTTAAAGAAGGTAATAGAAGTGCTATGTACGCGTTAAATTGTCGCCGCGTTGGTGACTCGGTCGTCACCAGCGGACGATATTACGTACTTACTTAACTTAACTTACGCTCCGTTACCCTAGAAGTCTTGTCTCGGCAAGTGCGGTTGTAAAATAATATTTTGCAGCATTGCATGAATAGGCATACGGTTCAGTCCAGTTTGGATAATATTCCCGGCGCATAATGTACGCATGATCGTGTAGTTATTGTTTATAAATGTAAATGTAGCACCGGGCTGGTGACATGCGTTTCTGATAGATTCCAGCACTACACACCATTTCTATTTAATTATTTAGATTTCTGTGGTCGTGACATTAGTCACTAACTAAACTATTAAGTTTAGGCGTTAGTTTGTGGCGAAAACGAATATTTTATAAGTAACTAGCTGCCCCGGCAAACGTCGTTTTGCCATAAAAAATTTAAGGATGGGTGACCCTTACCATTTAGGGGGATGAAAAATAGATGTTGGCCGATTCTCAGACCTACTCAATATGCTCACAAAGTTTCATGAGAATTGGTCAAGCCGTTTCGGAGGAGTATGGCAACGAAAACTGTGATACGAGAATTTTATATATTAGGTTGCGTATGGCGATAATACCAGAGATTGAACACAGTTGAACAGTAAATTAAGAACACAATATTTGCTTCTGTAATTCACAATATAACTAGCGTGAAAATTGCATCCTAACCCCAGCCTACTATATTTTCCAGAAAACAATTTACACTAACGAGCACACTTTATCGTAAATGTGTGGTTTTAGAAAATAATAAATTACTCTAAGGTAAAAGAGTTATCAAAGACCACCCGTTGTGAGGTAGATTCATTGCATTCCCTCGGGCCTCGTATGTTTTTGCGATGATCAGTATAGCACTTTATATTATTATACCTTCTTAATGTATATAAGAAAACATATACTCTGTACTGAAACTAAACAACCTTTTATTAAAATTGTTTATTTTTACTTTACATAATTTACAAAACCAAGTAGCTAAATTCAATAAACAGAACAAATCAGCATCTTGTAATCAAGGTATATTGTATTTGAATCCTCAATTTTTATTATTCCATAAGCATTTTAGTAAAGAAGCCACGCGGAGAAATGAAATGGAAAGAAATTGAAATCCGTAAAGCCAGTTATAACGTTCTAGATTAGGACACCATGAAAGTATGTAATGATATTTTAAAGTGTTTGAAAGGTAAATGCATAGTTGTTTAAAGCCCACGTCAAAATACTAGCCGTTTAAACTCAATTAAATGTTAACATAACAAATCCCTCTTGACCTATTAGTGCTAATGCCACTAGTATGACATCCGGATGACTTACGCCTGCAGTACCAGTGATATGTGAACGTCATGTACTAGTTAACATATTCAATGAACAGGCTGTCAAAGCGGATTTCGAAGTTCACTCAACAGATTGAGTTAAGGCAGTCACTTAATTCACTTGAACATTTTCAGTACATATTTGACAACTTTATAATATGTAGGTGTCATCCAGCTTTAAAATGTCACGCTAAAAATTGATTGAGGTAAAATTTAACTTCATTTCTGTTGGAGAATTATATTAGGTTATTACGTTTGGCCGACCGAGCCTCGAAACTTCAGATTGAGATGACAAATGTCTGCGTAGAAAATAAATGAATCCAATTCATTGTGATGCCTGCGAGAAAAGTACATTTATTTATTGCTGGCTATCCAATGAATATATTTTTACCTCGATCAAGAAAATGGCCATCTTACGGTGGTTTTTGGAATTCATATATTAACTCTAGCTGGGTTGCGTGAAGCGTGATTATTACAAGTTTTTTATTAACTTGCAATGTATGTATGTCTGTATGTTAGGGTGGAATCTTGCAACTCAATTGTGAAGCAGATTTCTTCAACCGATTGTGCTGAAATTTTGCAAGCATATGTATACAGCGTGACAATACAATATTATTATAACATGGAGCTGATCTGATGCTAGAGTTGGAAGGTGGCCATAAGAACTCTGTATAGAAACTTCGCAACACCATCGAGTTTGGACTCCTTTGATTCGTCTTTTTTTCTTTTTAGGACATTCCAATAGAAGTTTGTTTTTAAAAGTTTTTTAATTCATTTTACTTTAAGATTGAAAATAGTATATTTTCTATTTCCTTTCTACAACAAAACGATGATAGACAAAAGTCATATGAAAACAATACTTACTAAGACAACTCAATATCTTTTCAATTTACAAAACAATCAATATACTTCAAGATCTTATTTTGATATTAGTACTTTTAGCTATTGACTTCGCTTGCATTTATATAGATTTTGTCAACAAATATTTCAGTCTTAGATGAAAAGTGGCCTATGTGCCATTATTGAACTTATGCTGTGACAAATTGAATTCATTCAACCACACTATTGTGATCGATTTGCAAACATCTATACATGCTAACAATTTATATTACAGTTAAGTTTCAATTTATCTATATTTATTTTATCTATACTTTAAGAAGTTTAAAACGAAATCTATTGTCTGATTTAAATTATATATTTCACCATTCTACATTTTGAGAGCTCACAGCCACGTCTGAAAGCACTCGAAATAAACTGTTTAATGTCAGCGTCTGGATTTAGTGTACTATTTCTCCATTGTCCTATTTCAAAATTTTGTAGCAAGATATAGTAACCATATTACGACTATATTCCGGAATCTGCTACTGCTTCTATCTTTAGAAATAATATGATTTTGAACTAATATGATTATAAAACCAAAGTCTTGTGCTCGGAGTGAGTTCTGTCTGATTTAATTTAATTGAGACCTTTGGTATCGATTGATTTAATCACATTATCCGTTTTCTTCGGAACTGAATCAGTTTTTCAGTTAAATAACAATATCTAAGGAAGCATATATATTATAACAGATAAATCACTTATGTTATAAATTTTCTTTTTTAAATTTTCTCCTTTATTACTTGCTTTTTTTTAATTTTTTTAAAAACGTTTCCTTTATTCACTTTACATTTTAAAACTACTCACAGCCTTCCAAACACACAATCTGAAACAGTATTAAAAATAAAAATAAAATAAAAATAAAAATAGCCTTTATTCTACTACGAATTACAAAGTTAATAAAAAGAAAAATGTTATTTTATTATTTTTTAACCCTAGGTAATAGTCGCCTCTTCAGCGTAGGCCTCCCCCAATATTTTCCACTGCTTCCTGTCCCTGGCTGCTCTCATCCAGTCTACCCCAACTCTCTGTCTGAAAATATCTCTCCATCTTGTTCTTTGTCTTCCTCTCCTCCTCGCTCTCTCTATGGGCAACCACTCTGACAATTTCTTGGTCCATCTGTTGTTTTCCATTCTACATATATGACCAGCCCAGTTCCATTTTAGTAACAGAATTCTTTCTGTAATGTTTTGAATTTTTGTTATTGTTCTAATTTTTTTATTACTAATTTTGTCTATCAATTTGATGTCTAACATACTTCTTTCCATTTTTCTTTGACAGATTGCTAGTTTTTCCTCTTCCTTCCTTTTTAAGGACCAAGTTTGGCATCCGTAGGTTATACTTGGCAGGATTACCATTTCATAAATTTTTTTCTTAAGCTCTATCTTTACGTCCTTGTTTTTCATAATTTCCTTTAATTTCCAATATTTTTGCCATGCTATTGAAATCCTTCTGTTTACTTCATTTGCGGTGCAATTGTCAAACGATATTGAATGTCCTAAATAGACATATTCCCTCACATACTCCATCTTATTATTACCTATTATGATATCAATGGTTGGGCCATTTGACAAAATCTTGGTCTTCGAGGCATTCAAAGACAAACCAACCTCTTTGCTCTGTTTTGATAAGCTATCTATCATAAATCTCAAGTCAGTTGCATTGTTTGCGAAAAGTATTAACGGTCTTTAAATTTGATCAAATTGCTAAGACGCTATTGCTTAATTTCTTTTAATCGAACAACTGATTGCTTATCGTTGCCGAAATATCATTTATATGTAAATTTACTCTATTATCTTCACTCATGTTGTCAGTTTTCCAGCTACTAAATTCTAAAATAAAGTGTCGGAATACATTACAGATATTCATATAAACCTTACTTACGCCAGATTTGTGATAGCGCAATAAGCACGTAGCTAAGGATTATCTATGTTTCAACCGAATGAACTAGATTTATATAACAAGTTTGTTACAATAACAGTGCCACTTATGGTACTGCACAGTGTCAGCATTACCATATGAATGGGCATTTCTGTTTTTGTGTTGGGGATTAGTGTATGCACTGGAAGTGTAACTTGTGAGTCTGTAACTAAGTTCCAGTCATTTATTTTGCCATTTAAATGTGCATAATGTGTGATTAAATTTAGATAAGCCTTGCTTAGGCGCTCGACCGTGGTAGTACCATGAACAACACAAACTGATTTTAAGTGATTCTTTCGTTGGTTTTCACAGAGTGAGTCGCCTCTTCTTTCTTCTAATATTGGGCACTCAAAAAGTGGCGCCAATTTATCTAAGTTTCTAGTGGAGATGGGCCGCAGCAGTCATAAAGAGACACATCTGTTCTTTTGCTCCTAATCATCATCTGCAATATTTCTCAATCAGCAAGCAGAGATATTTGAAAATGATTATTTTTGCCGAAAAATCGATTAAATATAGTAAACATTGAATAACATCATAGTATTTAATTATATTAATTATGATAATTTAAAAATACACTAAAGATATCGAATTAGTCTGTGGCACTGGCGTGACATTATCGCAAAGGTAGTAGAGCCACGCTGATTTCAGCACGAATGGGCCGGCTCGACCGGGGCGTACTACCCTCGCACAGAAAATCAACTTAAAATGACAGCGATCATGCTGTCGTGTTTCGTTGGTGAGTGCGAGACCGGAGGCCCAATGATGCAGAAGCATCACTAGCCCGCCATGGTGTGGGTTACCATACTGCATTGTAGCATTGTCTGCATTCGCAGTATGGTGACCACCACTCTTGGATTCTGCTTATGCTTTCCATCAGGCAGAGTAGAGTCATTTTGGCTAGGCCAAACATAAAAAAAAAAAAAAAAAAAACATGAACTCTTATTTGTTGCTATATTCTATACAGCTATGCTTACTCTATGCACAATGCGTTTTGAGTGCTTTTTCATTAGTTCTATTTTCAACGACCACTGCTGTAAGTTTTAAGAATACCTAACCTGCCTACCTTGTACGACTTTTGCTTTCACATTAGACACAGTAGATCGATTGCACGTTTGTCTTGAAATTTTTATTTCTTATTTTATCGATAGAATGTGGATTAGGTATTGCTCAAACATCAAAAAATCAAAATATTATATTGTATGTATAAATTGGTAGACGAACAGTAGGCTGCTGTGTTCATGTGCTTCATTTGGTACCTTACCTGGGTGTCATGATATTGTATCCATTGCATAATTTCTAGACGACATATTAACTTATAGAGGAGGAATAAAATATTGTTTTAGAATGATTTGTTTCATTCTGCGATTTTTCTCCTACTTATATGAAGTTCTTACGTTTACTTATATTGACTCATATCATATGACTTATCAAACATCCTCCAATAAATATGGAAACATAAGTGTTTGAATGAACTGAACAGTCAAACATTACAACGCAACTTCACTTTTATTATACCACCAATATCTTAGTTTTCAGTTTGTCAAAATTTACAATATTTTCATACCTTTATATTGTGATCTCAGACTTGTATGAGATCGTTTCAGTCTCCTTTGTTTTTCGATATGTCCCTATCAATTTCGTCTAATCAAACAGTTTTGATGTCTATAATTATTTAGATATTCATCATTTAATTAAGAATTCCTTTTGGAAAAGATTTTTAACCTCAGGATTGCTTAAGGCTCAATTTATTACATTCGCAGGAATTATTTACACCATAAAGTCACGTAAAATTTCGCAAAAGACTTATTGATAAGAGATCTTATGTGTATTTTATTGTTATTGCTAAGCATATTCCTTAGTTACTTTTCATCGTACGTATAAAAATATAAGTATAAGAAAACATAAGATGAAGTACTATTATATTTTCTTATTTCAAAGTAAACTTGAAATATAATTAAACGTAAAAAGTAATATACCGAATCTTACCAAGTCTGAAGCGGCATCAAGTAACTCTCCACCTATCCATTAATTTACTTCTTTAGTATTTTAGGTTGCGTGTGATAGAACCGGCTAATAAATAGTCTCTTACTCAGACAGATTTATCCTTGCTCTTATTTCAAAAGTGGTCAAATGCTTATTAAAACTTTCAGGAATCCTCCAGGGTCAGTAAGAATTTATTTTTATTTTAGAACTAGCTGAACCCCGCCGTGTTACCCGTGGTGATTGTAGTAACGACGCGAGCTACTCCCTGGATCATCAGCTACCTGTCAGTGAAAGTCCCGTCAAAATCGGTCCAGCCGTTTCAGAGATTACCCGGAACAAACAGACAGACAGACAAAAATGTTTTTAACAACTTTTTGTTGTATGTACCTTGTATACATACATATGCATTTAGAAAAAAGCGGTTATTTTAATATTACAAACAGACACTCCAATTTTATTTATTTGTATAGATATCCCAACAATTGAAAATATTCTAATGCGACCTTTCTAATATAGGCGGCGTGTACTATAATTGTATTTCGAAAAATATAAATGAGGCATTGCGAGCATCGCTTTACGTGTAATAAACAATAGAATAATTCATACATGTATTGGGGAAATAAATTTCTAAAACCAATTACATTGTAACGATTTCAGATATACCTTGAAATTATGATCTAACCTTTGCCTTCGTTAAGGTACGTATACAGGTTACACAGATTTGTATTCGTACCAAACTAATTAAACTTGTTCAGTATTATTACGTTGATTTAAATCAAGTGCTTTTGTACAGTCTGTTACCTTATTCGAATATAATTCTGTTGATATTAATTACAATGTGGTTTGTGGTTGAAATCAAGAAAGCGGCACATATACTAATACTGACATAATATAATTTCACAGTAAACTATAATATTAGTTCTAAGAACTACCAATTCTGTTTGAAGTTGAAAGCATTTTAGAGAAGCTTCCAATTTTGGTCGTGAAGGATACATCGTATATCAAGATATATTATGTTCAAATTGTTTGTATTATTAATTTGTTTACTTTATTCGAACGACAGTTGGATCATAAGTCTTCCTCGCTTAATTTCAAACATGCCAACAAAATGATCGTCGGTATACGAGTATAAGGAGACTTCTATCAATCCACTGTAGTCTCTCTCACCTGGGAAACAATATTTTGTTTGGGTCACAATGAAAAATCTTAGTAATCTTTAAGGTAAAAAGACTACACTGGTCTAGCCCTTCTTTTTTGCATATTCTGTAATATTCAATAGTATTTTCCTACACATCGTCTATAACCTCTGAAAAACCAAAAACGTCACTCTTCGGTCGCGTTAAACTCAGTTCATGATTTTGTGCTTCGGAGCAAACTTAGAAGTTCATTGCACTCTTCAGGTTATCTGTTACGCCAAAAGTATTATTTCTTTTGCTAGTGCTACTGAAAGGGATCTCATTACAATAACAAACTTCTTAA
Source organism: Spilosoma lubricipeda (assembly GCA_905220595.1). NCBI lineage: Eukaryota > Metazoa > Arthropoda > Insecta > Lepidoptera > Erebidae > Spilosoma > Spilosoma lubricipeda. The sequence goes on along the minus strand of HG992285.1, from coordinate 5,365,028 downwards.
CGCTTTGCATAACAAAACAGTGAACCTAAATTTTAACTCGCCGCTCGAGTTGGTCATTCATGAAAGTTAATACTCTTAATTTAAAGTTCAAAATACACTATAGCTTGGTGTATATATGGAATTAGTTTAGTTAAAGAACGGGGTAGTTTAATACACGTATCTGTTTTATGGGTATGCTGATAATACAGCACACTGGAAGCTTTAATTTGGTAAAACGATATGATCGATAATAGAACAAATCACAATACAATTTTTTTTACGATTTTTTTTGTAGTTGTAACACAAGAGCTGGTGATTTAAAATTAGTTAAAAAAATAGTCATGGCAGTTTTTAGGCAAGCCATCATAGAAGTGTTTATTAATCAATTATATTTCAAAATAATATGTATCATCTATAAATTGTATATTTATTACGTTATATGTATTAAATGAGTGCAAGACAATCTTCACCGGCTCTTGAGACCATTATAAAGGGACAATAGGGACTTCCGAACTTTGACGGTTGATATGGCGGTCATAATGTTGAAGCTATATCTGTAAAATTATCTGCCATTCATTCAATCCGGTGAACCAAGTCGCCATGAGCGGGTATAACGTTCCATAATACATGTAATCGATAAAATTGTTCTGTTCAGGCAATACACCGCACACTTCGCCTATTTCATGGTCACCATGATCCTCCTTACCTTTCGGAAGGAGGATTGTCACTAACAGAACAGTTAATATGATACCGTTATGGAAATTGACGCTCAATTCAACTAGAAATGTTACTCAAACATTTTAAGTCGAAAAGCTAGAAAATAAATAGCATCGTATATTTAATACTGCGAAAAAGGGTCGTCTAGTTGATAGTGGTTTCTAAATTTATTGGCAGTTGAGCAATTAATTCGGATCGAGTGCTGTCCAACGGCTTTTCACGGTTTTCAATTGAAAATCTGAAGCGACTATGTTGCGGTACATTTGGCGGATTATGGCACGGATGCAATATCGACTGTTGGGCCATATGCCAAACAAGCTCATGCGTAAAATGAAAAAACCTTGAAGCGAATTGGCGTCTTGTAACTCAAATTGGAACGCCAGTTTTTTTTTTAATTTGAAGTCAAATAAACGTAATCGAGTAGTAGAACAATAATTTTATGAAGAAAAGGGGTAAATTGAGTTTTATTATTGTAAAAAAAAAATTCATAAGTCTTCGAACTAAATTAACGGACTCTTCAAACAGGGAACTAACTGAATACTTGTATTTTTATGAAGAAAAATCTGTCTAACACCCCTAAACCAAGCTAAATCAAATCAATCAAATCAAAAGTTAGAGAGATAACTTTAAAATGGGAGGGAAAAAAACTTAAAATCATGGAAGGACAAAATACGAAGTTCAAACCTTTAAAAAAGAACGTAAATTTTATCACTAAATCAACATTTTGTTATTTTTACAGGCCCTTCTACAGGCGCATGATGTGGTCGCTCGAGAGGTGTACGGCGAGGAATCGCTCCGGGCATCACCACCGCCAGTCAACGGGCGTACAACAGCACCGCCTCCCGAAGACGAAGATGACACCGAACCGGAGTTTGAGAACGTGACCAGGGTGCGCCTCGTGCAATTCCAGAAAAATACCGACGAACCTATGGTGAGCCTCAAATGCGACTTAAAGTAACATATGTTTTTTTAATCAAACAACACATATTAAAAAAACATATCGTAATAATATAAAAACTTAGAACCTCAGACTACCCATAAGTTACGCGACTATAAACAAGCTAAAATTAAAAAAACTCCTACGCGAGCACCTAATTGAGTAATCATAAGCCAAAAAAATGCCTTACATCATTTTGGTAAAGAGCTGATACTTTTAAACTGCTGGACCGATATTAACCAAACATAATTGAGAACCACCGCAAGGAAATTGGCTTTCAAATGACAAAAAACTGCATCGAAATCGGTCCATCCGTTTGAGAGCTACGATGCCACAGACAGACAAACAAACAAATAGACATCGACGTCAAACTTATAGCTCCCCCTCTTTTGGCGTCGGGGGTTAGTAAAATAGAAAGAAATTAAAACCAGGTTGATATAATTTGATAGCCGGTTTTTTAAAAGATGAGTTGCCCATGTCGAATATTTTCTGTAATTAATTATTTATACTATAAACTGCGCTTTAGACCACACTACTGAAGTAAAACTTCTTTACATGTAACCGGCTATAAGAGAAAGAAAATGTGGGTTCGCAGCTCTCTCTCTCTCTCTCTTGCCACAGTAGTATACGTAACGCAACTCTCTCTCTTTCTACGTTCACTAAATTAAATCTCACTCTCAATTTCCGTTCGCCTACTATACTATACGCTCTCGTCACGCATTGACCAGCTTCCTCCCCAAGTCAAGCGTGCGTTTTACTTTAACAATTACTACAAAAGCAGTTTAACTTCAATAATTAGGTGTTATTCTAGTTCATATTCGATATATTCAATGGTATTTTCCATTTGGCAGAAGGGTGGTCGCCGTCACGTCCACCCACAAAGATTTTATTGATTAAATGTAATTTGTTTTGGACAGGTTCAATTAAGTTCTGTAGCCAGCTGTATCTGTTGTAGTTACAATTTTTATTTACGGAATAATGAAATGTATTTTCTCTGCTGTCAATATTTATACTATTACCACTATATACATATACTAGCTGTTGCCCGCGGCTCCGACCGTCTGGCGTATGTGTTATTCTGATGTAACTTACTAATATTATAAACGCGAAAGTTTGTAAGTATGGATGGATAGATGTTTGTTAGTCTTTCACGCAAGAACTACTGAACGGATTTGGATGAAACTTTACAGTAATATAGCTTATACATCAGAACATATAGACTACTATTTTCCGCGATAACTAGCAGATACGCGGGCGGAGCCGCGGGCAACAACTAGTAAGCTATATTGCTGTATAGTTTCATCCAGATCCATTCAGTAGTTTTTACGTAAAAGAGTAACAAATATAAACACTCACAAACTTTCGCTTTATAATATAGTGAATAGTGTGAAAGCACATAATATTTTCTTTTTCCCGTAAGTTTGTCTAGATAGATTACTTATAGCGATAAAACCTAATACATTACTTTTAAAAAATATAAAAATAAAATCTACTACATTGTATTTTTCTATCAGGATTATAATGCATTCAACTTTACGTAATAGGTGCATTTACAAGAAATCATTTTTACATTTCAACTGGCTAGGTACAACCAAACCAAAATGAAGGGTAGTACTTTTTGGCAGTCTATGATTTTTTACCGTAGCGCCTACTACTGAACCAATTTTAATGAACGAAGTGACAATAGATTTTTAATAATAGTACAGGTGACGTAGGCTATAAAAAATTTATCCAAAGTTCTACGTAATCGGATTTTAGTTTCTTAATCTTCTTGTTGTTCAATAAATTTTAATTTCTTCTGCGATAACGAAATGCACGCACAATACACAATACAATGTTCAATGAATTAAATAAGTGAATTGAAACGCGCAACGTGTACGTCGGACCTTTATTGAAGCTCCGTCAGTTGCAAAGCAATTTCGTGTCAGTCAACTGGCTGTCTTTAGATATTCCACGAGCTATATTTACCGTTATTAGATTTAAACTTGACTTCATATGTTGTTAAAATATCAGTAATGAGATCATCTTTATTTGTGTTTATTAATATATAATTATTCTATAAATATGACTCTAAATTATACCGCTCTGATCGAATAATCTTAAAGTTTATGTGTTAGAATAAGTTTTCCACATGACATACAATGACACCATCAACGAGCAATTCTTGTTATATCAACGGTTTTCATTAAATATTAGTATGCTGATTCAGGGGCGCTAAATCGATTTAAGTAGGGTTCCTTTTTAGAAAATATACCAAAAAAAAACCATCCAGGTACTATTTATAGGACAATATTTGTCTGGTCCACTGGTAGAATATAAATACCTAAGAAGACCAATATATCAGGCTTATTCAACTCTTTCGTTACTCACATGAGATAAGTTGAATTATTTAGTTGTGTTATTATGTGCGATTTTAAAGTTTTAGATTCAATTGGCCTGTTTCTTTAATAGCTTCAACATAATATGCTGGAGTGTAACAAATCAAAGAATTGACTGTAAACTGAGGCATGCCTCTGACAAAGAAAATGTATTTTGCTACTCTGTACTTTGTAATTTATATAAACTTTCATATCAAGATTTTTTCCTCTCCAATGATTTTATCATAGAAAGGTTATTTTTAATGTTTTAACTATTCATTTTCTAGGGCATAACTCTCAAGCTGGCCGACGACGGTAGATGCATCGTGGCTCGCATCATGCACGGTGGTATGATACACAGGCAAGCCACACTCCACGTGGGCGATGAGATCAAAGAAATCAACGGCACCCCAGTAGCGAACCAATCCGTAGCACAACTACAGAGGATGCTGGTACGTATTTATACTTTCTCCGATATAATAAACTAGCTGACCCACGCAAACTCGTTTGCGTCTCCTATTGCCCGTAGCGTGATAATCTTCCCCCGTTTTTGAAAATTGCTACTTTGGTGCTCCGCTCTTATTGGTCTTAGCGTGATGATATATAGCCTATAGCCTTCCTCGATAAATCTGCTATGCAACACTGAAACAATTTTTCAAATCGGACCAGCGGTTCCTGAGATTAGCGCGTTCAAACAAACAAACTCTTTAGCTTTATTGTATACTAGCTGACCCACGCAACCTCATTTGCGCCTTATATTGCCCGTAGCGTGAAAATTTCCCCCATTTTTGAAACATTCTTCATTGTTGCACCGCTCCTATTAGTAGTAGCGTGATGATATATACCCTATGACCTTCCTCGATAAATAGACTATCCAACCTGAATGTTGGATATCCGACCCACGCAACCTCGTTTGCGTCTTCTATTGCCCGTCGCGTGATAATTTTCCCCGTTTTTGAAACATTTTTCATTGGTGCTCCGCTCCTATTGGTCCTAGCGTGATGATATATAGCCTATAGCCTTCCTCGATAAATGTACTATCCAACACTGAAAGAATTTTTCAAATCGGACCAGTAGTTCCTGAGATTAGCGTGTTCAAACAAACAAACAAACAAACTCTTCAGCTTTATATATTAGTATAGATAATATAACAATGTTCAATGATGCTCCGCCGCTGATGAGTCCGCCGTAGTGATGGGGACGACATGGCTGCATTGTCTGCATTCGCAGTGAGTGTGGTGACGACTATTTGATTTAATTTGAATTATACATTTTTATAAATTCTGAAAATCTGTCTCCGAAGCTGAAGTTATAAAAAGTAACTTAAACTAAGTACTTTTATTTTCGGGGAAACGTAAAGATCCACGCAAAGAATTATAATTTTACTAACCAGAAACTAAGCCGACGGCGACGTGGGCACAAATAGTGAGATACAATTTGAAAATTACTGTCTTCAGTTATCACGTGTTATTTCATGTATTATATTTATTTGTAATGTTTGAAAATTTCATTTTCAGCGTGAAGCTCGTGGCTCAGTGACATTTAAGATCGTGCCTTCATACCGTTCAGCACCACCACCATGCGAGGTAACATCGACTTTATACACATTCGTTATGCTCGACCGAAAATACCCTTCGGTATATAACCTCAAGTTTGTCAGTGTGTTTAAAAAGTAGCTGTTACATTAGCTCAGTATTAACTCTAGTATCAATTAAACATTTAATAAAAATATACGTACTTTGATATCGTTTTTGAATAACAATAGTTTTAGTAGTGTGTTTGTAACGCTTGTTTTACACTAAAATATATTAGAATAAAGTCGACAAGCGCACACAAACTTCTGTTAATGCTTGTCTCTAAGCAAAATTGGTGTTGAAATTTGCAAAAGAAAATAAAATTGTGGTATTTTTGTTCTGATTAGCTTTTCCGGATAAAGCCTTCGCCCGTACTAGTAAGTAACGAGAACAGACCCGTTGCTACTTTATGTTATGTTTATGTTGTTTGTCTTATGTTGTAAGGGCGTCTCCACATCTTTGGGGTTTGATCCGGATATATTTAAGCGCAATGTCGATTGCATAAAATACTTCAGAAAAACCGTCATAAATATACTCAGTATTTTACGATATTTCTGGTAACGATGAAATGAAAGATGAAATTGAACAATTGAAGGTTTTAAAATTATTAGGCACTTACTTCTGAAATAGAGAATTTGACCTTTTCTTTAAAATGAATCGGGCGCTTGAATGGACCGGATGATCTGCATGTCTGTGGCCGCCTTTATGTTGTTATATGTCACCTGGGCATGGCTGACCCCGCGATACCCTAATTCTGTGCGCTTGTTGTTCTTTTCTCATTGCACGATCATCTTTCATCACTTTCTCATTACTGTGTTGTCATTGTATTTTTTTGTTTTCGTACTATATTAACCATTAACAACTAACACATTTTACAATCATCTCTTGAACTTGAAAATGCATCAATCATAAATAAATGAAGTGACATTTAATCGATCATTTGAAATTGGAAGTTTGACAGATCTTTTTTTTCTTAAACAAACGGCTTTTTAGTAAGCCTAGCAAACCGGTTCTCTTTTTAACCTCCATTGTAGTATAGATAACATGTTCCGAATTCAAATTTAAAATAGTTTTGCATGCATGCATGAGATTGATTGCCCGAATACCGATTTATTTTATTAGAAATTGAGTACTGTCGACGATTTATTATGATGCAAAGAAATCTGTCCCTCTTTTAATAATTTTACCAAGTACTTTATCATGTTCCAATTGCATCATTTTCACAATATAGTTTTTTCTTTATTCAGCCCTTATCAATGAACTTATTTATTCTAGATATTCGTGCGAGCACAATTTGATTACGACCCGTTAGAAGATGAATTAATTCCATGTGCTCAAGCTGGCATTTCGTTCAATACTGGAGATATACTACAGGTAATAATTTAGTCTATAGGTAAGTGAATCTGGAAACTTTTTTAAACTCCCTTGAACATCTTTGAAGTCAAATACACAATCTCAGGTCTAAAAGTAAAACAAGAAAAGAAATAATATAATCCGACGACGAAACTTTTGACTAAATTTCTATAGCATATATCGCCTGAAAAGTAACATATGGAAGAAACCGATTCAACTTCTCTCTGATTCTCCGTAAAGAGATCTAATCAAATAACGTTTATTTCAAGTAGGCCTTTTCAGGCAATTTCGAAACACTACGTTAATTATTCTAGTTGCCCGGTTCCAAAATGTCATTTCTATGGAGAAGAACCGGCATAAAAAATCCATAATGATGCCTCGGTGGCGCAGTGGTAGCGTACGCGAGTGCTGTGCTTGAAGTCTCGAGTTCGATTCCCGGGTCGGGCCAAATGTTTGTATGATCTGCAAATATTTGTTGCTAAGTTTGGGTGTTTTCTATATAATATGTACGTATTTACAAAAAAAAAGTATATATGTATTTATATCAGTTGTTCTAGTACCCTCAACACAAGCCCTGCTTGGGACTAGACCGCGATGTGTGTTAGATGTCCGAAATATTAATTTATTATTATAACTTTGTCTTTTAAAAAAGCGGGTTTACAATTTTCGAGTACATTATTGTTTAAGATACTTCTCGGAACATGACTTCATATTAAGCAAATAATTTCCATATGTGAAATGCGATCTATTAATCCTTGGTAATAATATTTCTTGAAAGTGGTAACGTAATAATATATGTGTTCAGATAATCAGTAAAGACGATTCTCACTGGTGGCAAGCGCGCAAAGACGCTGCTGGTGGTTCAGCCGGCCTCATACCCAGCCCTGAGCTGCAAGAGTGGCGTGCAGCTTGCGCAGCTGCTGAAAGATCCACCACTGACCAAGGTAACCATAATATTAGTGCCAATTGAATCTTTGTGCTTGCCAGCACTGTCTTTTTTGCAGCTACATTGAACTAGACTTCTTGATTTATGTAGGGATTCTATAATAAGGGATAAATTGCAATATTGGGAATTATGCTGTATGCCAAGCATATACCCAATTGGGGATGGATATTCCATATTATTGCACCAGAGTTAAATTTATTCCAGCAGGATTGTCACTTGAAAATGATTTGATACCTCGGTTTGAGGTCATTAATTGTAAAACATCGCTCTATAGATTTATCTGTGTTTTATGTTTCTTTTCACGATTGCTACGCTCCTGACCTCTACAATATTTCTCAAATGTCAGGCACGTAGCACGAACCATTGGATTTGGAAAGCATTTTGTTGATGTTGTATGTTTGTGTAGATGTATATAAATATGTGTGTTTTGCCCCATGATCAGTTAAAATTTGAACTCGGGAATATGATTGGCTTATTTTATAAAGGTTTATTCAACAAATGAGTAGAATAAACCTCAAAATTATTTTAATTATTTTCATTGATTCGATATACCGTGATCGTGGGTGCGCTAATACTGGCGTAGAGGTGTAAATAAAGTGCGGTTTTGAAAACAGAAGAGATAAAAGTGTCAATTTTAATTAAAAAAAACGTTTTATATACATGTCACAAGAAGTCAAAACCAGCACTTTACTTTGTTTTTATGTCGTAGACGTATCGTCCATCCATGATCGTCAAACATGCCTTAAGGCGCTATTCAGTGCACCGCGGACCGTCCGCGACGGATGGTACAATGTATGAAGCCTATACCGCGTGATCAGTGCTACGCGGACTATCCCCGACGCGGGCAGCTCCGCGTGCGGACGTCATTGTGTGGTCCGCGCAGCACTGAACGACAATTCATCCGCGACGGGCGTTCCGCGTGCGGATGGTCCGCGTCGCACTGAATAGAGCCTAAAACTATCTTTCGTTAAAATCTTGTTGAATTCTGAGTGTCCCAAATTATGAAAGTTTTAAAATTGGCAACAGTATAACATTTATCCGAATATTTTTAGGACCTGTATCACCACTGTCTATGATAAACATTTTATAATATGCGAGGCTTCCTTCGCAGGAGACCTTTTCGAAATACGCTATCCGTAGAATTTTTATATAGTATCGCTACCCAGTGGCAGATTTTAATAAAAGGATACTCTGTTCTGTTATGCCGCTGTCTAGTAGTAGTAGTAGTAATAAAATAACTTGGAGACATCTATATTATGTTGTAATATAATGCTGATTTCTGTGGTTACCGATGTTACCAGCGATTTATACAAGATATATATTATTAATATAGGTACTTTTCATTCAATAGAACTCGAAAAAGTTTCTGTTCATCGCGTTCATCTTCTTTTGCGCACCAGTCATACCAAAAATATAAATATAATGTAAACTATTCAGACCATGCTAACTAACAGAAGCAGGTCAACGACCAAAATTCGAGAGAAACTTCTGAGGTCGGCTTTTACCATACAAAATGTATTGTGGTCATGTGTCTATCAAAAGTGGTGAAGCAATCCCTAAAAATGCGACTCTAAACATTATAGCTTGTATTTTCAATCATGATCTCCATAACTTATGTTAATATTTCGTGTTGTGCTTGCGAATCATCATTGGACGAAGCAGTCGGTATGTAAAATTGATCCTTTCTTATTTATCTGCAAAAATATAAATCTCACGTTTGTACTAATCAAATTGTACCTCTTCCAATACTGCATGGTACAATCCGAGATACATATGTCGTCTCCTAAGGAATTATAATATATTCGCGTTTAAAGAATAGTGACGTGTCGATGATTACACCAATCACGTTCTAAGGTTTTGTTCGAAACAATAATTTCTATGAACCTGATTGGCCAAGAGGCGGAGCTAGATCGAAACGTTTCTATTTTTAATGAGTGAACTAAAACTTATATAGCAATGTAATGTACCTATACGAACCTTTGTAATCTGATGACCATTCCAGCACTCAAAACTTTGGTAATGAAGTCCCGTGTAGAATGTTATTGTATTGGTACTGATCTCTTTGTTCTATTGACTATAGAAGTCGCTGAAGACATTCAAGGTCATTAAATTAATCCCTGTCAAGTCAATCCATGACTGACCATATAGTATTGTGGTGGTTTAAGTGGTTGCATTATCACAACTGTCTAGTATTGTGAATATGGTTCCGAACAGAAAAATAGTTACGTAAAATCCACAAATAGTTCTCATGATGAGTAAAAATTAATCTGGATATGCTTTGTGTGTTAGTCCAATATATCCCACGTCGACACAGGAATCAGAACTTCCTATACTCCTTCGTCAAAATGTTGAAAAATTTATGGTTTGACATTCCTAATTGGACCTATAATTTCGATAAAAATGTGTTCAGCTACTTCCAGTACCGGTATTTGCAATCTAGACTATTTGTAACCTTATTTCATTTCGTAATAAAACTCACTTTGAAGAAGATACAGACATAGAGACTTAAGTCTTGTTGTGTATTGAATCCATTTGACTTGTGATGAGGGTCAATACAGTAGCTTTCGATGAAATAAGGTTAAATTGGTTAGTTGATTACAAGCTCGAATGATCGGTATAACCAAAAGTTTGTTGTTCGACATGTGCTGCACCCACTTGTCTATGTATTAAAAAAGGAAATAATAAATGGGAAGGGGATTAAGCCCTAACATATTCATTATAGTGGAAAATGCTTTGTCATAGATATTGGCTCCTCGATCCGGATACGTTTTAAAAAAAATGGCATTGTAAATACATAAATCTAGGAGAATTTATTGATAATATATTAGTAAATGTTGCCATTAAAATAATAATATACATTTTTTCAATGGCAACACTTATTGTTAATACAAAACTCCAAGCTCCTGTTCCCTTTAGTACCCTTTACCTTTTATTTTAATACTTTAATATACTTTAATTTATAAGCAAATTCTCTGTATCTGAAATTGAGATCTTGACAAGACATGTTCTGTATTACGTGTGCCCCAAACCGTGTAGTATACCATCCATTCCGTTGCATGATCGTTTTGTAATGTTATGCGGCTAGGAGCCGAGGGCTGCGTATCCCATACCGACGGTTGTGAGAACACAGGTATTTTATTGTTTAACGTTTTTTTTTACCAAGTAATATACTAATATACTCGTATATTGTAATGCATGGCGACACTACCCAACCCGCATTCCTTTTTTTTCAAATTGACGTAATATTTGAACGGAAAAGGAGGTTAGGTGCCTTCGAGTATAGTAATAGTGTGTAGTGTGTAGGTAAAATGGAAGCCTGATTCGTAAAGATTAGGCATTTTTAAATATCAAAGTAAATGAATGCAAATGGATTTCTTAATGAAGCTTCTTATGTAAAGATCAAAATGATCGTTTAGATTTGATTAGTCTTTAAATGGAAAGTTTCATCAACATAAAACTGGTTACTCAAGTAAGTAACAAATTAAATACCAACACATTTAATTAAATGAAAATAGAAATAGCTTAAATATCTATGCAATTATTTTATTAAATTGTACTTTCATGGATGAAGAAAATATAAAGTTTAATATTGACTCGTGATAACAGTTCCGTGTTCCGTAACTGGGTCCAACTCTTCCTCTACCTGGGTTTAGGACCCAAGCAATTGTTCTATGAATTCAAGTCTTTTTATAGAAACTTTCAAATCTTTGTGTAGTGTGTAGTAAGTAGTATATAGTTTAGATCATGTTCTCATATATGTTTATTTGTTAATTGTTATACTACTGTTAGTCGTAGTTTTATGTATTGTAGTGTGAAATGATTTGTCCGAATGTAAATTTCTCATCTCCGGCCGTTCTTTCATTCAAGCTTTAGCCAGGAAAAGAAAAGAAAAACATTTTATCATTAAAACGTTATTTAACTTTGAGCAACTGTTCTGTGATGTTGTTTTGTTAAAAGTTAAACAATGTTTATGAAAAATAGGATAATAAACGGTAATGATATGTTTTTACGAAACAATTACTCAAATTGTAAATTTGGGCCTATCTGAAAATTGATAAATAATACGTACTATTGTACAAAAGATGCATGGATAAGAATACATTTTATTTATTACTTAAAATTTAAATTAGTTACAAAACACCAATTAAACTTTTTAATGCAGCATGATTTTAACACTTTCAATAAAAAGTTTCAATAAATAGCAGAATTTTTTTATTTACATTTCTGTGCAATAAATTGGCAACATTAACTATTATTCTACTGTTTGTTATAGTGAATTGTTCTATATTCGGACGCAAGAAGAAACAATCGAAGGACAAGTATTTAGCTAAACACAATGCTGTGTTCGATCAACTAGATGTCGTCACATACGAGGAGGTCGTCAAATTACCATGTAAGTTATTTTAAAGGTCTATGATTTTAGAATCCTACTAATATTATTAACTCTAAAGTTTATAAGTATGAATGGATGGATGGATGTTTGTTACTCTTTCACGCAAAAACTACTGAATGGATTTGGATTAAACTTTATAGTAATATAGCATATTCATCAGAATAACACATGAGCTACTATTTGCCGCACAAACCGACACACACATGGCACCGTCAAATCAAATACATTTATAGTAAATTATATAGTAATAGTTGATGCGGCAAACTTCGTACCGCCATATTTACATATTTGTCTCAGCTTCCCACAGGAAGTGTACAGTCGTGGACAAAAGAAAATGTTTTTTTCCGTTATCTTTTATTTTTTATTATACACAAACCTTGTCCCAAGAATAACGAACCCATAAAACAAGAATTATTTTATTTGGTGCAGCCGATCGGAAGTTATGCGCGTACATACATTTCGGCGATTCATGTATATATATAGATATATATATAAATGCCATTTTGGAAACTGAGCTTCAATTTGGAGCTCTGTTGTAGGCGACATGTATGAAGGTGTATTCAAAAGTAACGTAATTTAACGTAATTAGGACGTTACAATACATCAATAGACAGTAAAACAAAAAAAATGCCAAACCTTTTAAAAAAACCCTCTTCAATATATTTATCTATATCTTATATTATATGTAATTATAAGCAGTATTTTATCTCAGTATTTTATGTCAGATCTATCATTTTAATTTGAAATTTAAGTCAATGAAAACTAATGCATTAAACGGCTATTATCAGAATAGAATGTACTGTCTGGTGCTTAATGTATGCATAATGCACAGTAAATATACTTAGAACCTGATGCCATTATTAGTATGAAACTTTTAATAAACTTTTTAATGTTGTGTTTTCAGCTTTCCAAAGGAAGACCATCGTCCTTCTAGGCGCTCACGGCGTTGGTCGCCGTCACATAAAGAACACGCTTATTGCGCGTCACCCGGATCAATATGCTTACCCTATACCACGTGAGTTTTCTCTTGACTATTATAAATGCGTAAAAGAGTTGCGATCAATCAGCATCGCCTACCTTCCTATGTACCTACATACCTTCTTAAATGCATAGCAGTTAAAATTGGTGTAATGTTAATTGCCATTCATTTTCCTCCTTCTTGTATAAAGAAAATACAATATATTATGGGTCGATATGTCGATCGCTTGACTAAACACACGTCGCATAGTAGTATCAAATCGCTTATTAAGGCAAACTTACAACATATATTTTAGTACAAATAAGTCGCATTTTGCATTAAATACAGCACACTCCTGTGTTATCTGACTGCTACTTAGAACATAGAAAACCTCCACTGCTCTACCAGGTATCTAATGTCACTATACATTATGATGGTCTTTCGAGCCGGATTTGAACGGATCATGTATTCTGTACTTCTGTGTGGAAATGGGCAAGTCAAAATGTTATGTATGCAAAGAACAACGGATGATAATTATTAATAATAATCTATTCCAGATACAACTAGGCCGTCTAGAGCTGACGAAGAAAATGGCAGACACTATTACTTTGTAACCCATGAGGAAATGATGGCTGATATCGCTGCTAACGAATATTTAGAATATGGTAAATATTACTCATTATCATTTGGTAATCAACAAGTGAAATAGAGATCTACATGTACATAACATAAACATACATTTTATCACTTATTCTGAATCCGTATGTTAACAGATATAGGGTTTCATTCAACACCATGTCTTAAGTGACATAAGAACTGATTTAGGGAGCAAACTATGCACAATAGGCCTGCAAAGGGAACGAAAATTTACACAAATCCTTTACCAACCGGTCTTGCCAAAACCTCCTTTCTAAGACTGATCATCAACATATTGACGGATTCCTTGTCCAGGTACTCATGAGGATGCAATGTACGGTACAAAGCTAGAAACGATCCGACGCATTCACTCTGAGCGACGCATCGCCATCCTGGACGTGGAGCCCCAGGCGCTTAAGATCTTGAGAACCGCTGAGTTCGCGCCCTACGTCGTGTTTATTGCCGCACCGCCGCTCAACAACGTCGCCGATGTAACTATACCTTTTTTTATTTGATTATATTTTTAAAAGTTAAACTTCAAAAGATCATTTAATGATTTTTTGAAGAATTTATTGATAGAAACTTTATTTGATCCACAAAATATTGTTCTGAGTTTGAGTGTTCTGTATATCCGTTTCATGTATATTTGTAAAGTCCTAGAATATATGCCTAGTGCGGGAGATGTCTAAAAAGAAAAGAAGAAAAGCAAACTATGGACATAAATGTAACCGAACATTTATATAATATTATCAGTAATGTATTCAATACACTAATGATCAAAATACTATTTGATATCCCAGAGCTTCAAGCAGGTTTTCAGAATTTTTAGAACGCGATTCAGTAAAACGCACAACGCCATCTACCGAGCCTCAACTTCAATGACTTGAAGCTCGCTAGATAGCCTTGTACATCGTCAATATTACATGAGGTAACAATGTGTGTATGTTGCACGCACAGTACGACGGCTCGATCGAGATCCTGGTGCGCGAGTCGGAGCAGCTGCGGCGCACGTACGGGCACTACTTCGACCTGCACATCGTCAACAACGACATCGACGACACGCTCGCGCAGCTAGAGGCCGCCCTCACGCGCCTGCGCTCCGCCCCGCAGTGGGTGCCCGTCTCCTGGGTCTACTGACCGACCGAGCACCGACTCTAACCGCCTCACCGACGCACCGACTGCACTGACTGCTCCGAGAACTTAGGTTGTTCTTTATGATGATCTGTTTCTATTACGGTTTGACACTTTACCCACTCAACTATTTTTTGGAGTAAACGATAATTGTAAAATGTAATAAGTGGTCATGTGAAAAGAGACTTAAGAGATTTTTTTTATTTTAATATAAGACGAGTCGATTTAAATTCTGTAAACCTGTGTGTGTAGGTGTTAAAAAAGATAAAACTCTTCTGTGCTCGCTGTAGTGTACTAAGTAATATAAATATATAAAAAAAAACACTAGTAATTACATCATTACGCGATATCACAGATACTTCATATATTAATCAAAGGTTTATTTGATATCTCCATCTGTAAACCAGTCAATTTAAAAAAAAAATAAGGCAAGCAACACGTTTACTCTACTACAGTCCCTAATCACGTGACCACTCCCATAATATGATAAACTCGACCTATCGTCTTCCATTGACAACTATGCTGCGAATCGCGTATATTGTATGGATACTTTTCACGCTAATGTACTTATGATTCAACCACGTTGTAATTGGCACAAGTCGTTTTACTTAAATTATATATTACTTAATTCGCACATGTATCTAAAATTTGAGACCAAAGACGGAAATTTTCACCAAAATCATCACAATAACAATTGTACGAGACTCAACGAAGTACATAACAACACATAGGTTAGTGCCTACGTTAAGTATGACAGTTCTATTCATTAATAAAAGATAAAATAAATAAAAAAATATTATATTTTGACGTCACCGTAAGCATGTTGTCACTTAAATACTTTGCTATCCTATTTTAAATAAACACCAATGTTTAAGGGATAAGATTTAATACATTATTATTATTGTCTTACAGGAATTATAATGCAAAGATTAGTAGTTAGTAAGAAAAAGTATCGAATTATAAATCGTCTAAGTAAGACGTTGACTACAGTTTTTCGCAAAATAATCCTAGAGAAACCTGAGTGATGTTAAAGATATAAGATAAACGGCAGATACCCAGTTTTTCTTTCTTAGACACAGATTAGAACAGCATAAATAAACATTTAAGTTAGTGCTACTATTCGATGCTCAATAATGCTTCTAAGTCTCGATATTATGTCATCTCGTTGATTCAACGATCGAAATTGCTCAAAGGCACTTTAGATATCGGTACCGGTTAACTATGACTTTGTACTTTAATTAGTCGAATGAATAGTCGATACTGATTCAATGTCTTATATCAATAAAGTCAGGCTACAGTAGCATTAAGTAAGTACAATTTCGGCTCTTTGCTTCACGATATTCAGGTTCGGTAATAAATAGGTAATTTCGGTCGTTACCCTTAGATTATGTTTAAAGTGCAGTACCTACATTATATCTTGTTACTTAGAATTCTATAAAAGACCTGAGATAATATAAGAAACAAGTAATAATTTGTAATTGTTGTGATTTTTTATTGTTTAATTGATTACCTGTTTTTATAAACTAATTTATCACGAATAACTAAAAGTCTTAAATAGCTTGCATTGTTACTTTGGTGCATTAAAGCTCAATACACTATATGTGCCAAATGTGTAACAAACAACATTTTGATGAAAATTACAATTTTCCACTTGCGCACGACACAACACACGATTTTTGGAACAATGTACATAAATATACATTAGTGCATAATTTATACTTAAATAATTCTCTAGATATGTACCGTAGCTCAAAATGTTTACTTCGAGATTTAAAATTTAAGATCTATTCTACAATTAGTAAACTATTATAAAATCTTGTCGATTTCCAACTCAAGAAATGAATTTGAATGCACTGTGTGATAGTTTTTCTTACATATTTGCATTGCAAGCAATCGAATTGTTAAATCGACTAAATTTGATGTACCTACGTATTTGACAGTATTTTAAGAAGAAATTAGTTCAATAAGATTATTTCTCGTTACGTAAATGAATTTATTTAAATCACTTAAATGATTAGTTGTATATTATTAAATTCTCTTTTTAAAATACTTAAGACAAGCGTACTTAGTTTCAAAAACTCATTAGTTTTGAAACACATTAAACTACTTAATCAAAACTATCTAACACAGTGCTAAATATTTCTTAGTTGTAAACCGGTCTATTGACTATATCACAGGATTAGAATTCACAGGGTTGCAAGGTTCACGGAAAGTTTTATTTGTTTTCTAATCAGTTCTAGGAACACTTTTGTATATTGTACTTATTGCTTTCACTAAAGCGTTCTTTGCAAATCACTAATATAAGTATTTTATTTTAATTGGTGCCATGGAAAAAATATGGTATTTTAGAAGAGCTGTGAGAAAACTTTAGTGTTAATTATACATGTGTTCTTTTTGTTATTGTTTTGACATGATCCAATCATGTTTATTGGGGATGGATTGTAGAATTATATCGTTATATAAACAAAATTGAAACTTGCAGAGTTTACTTGCACGGAATTTCTTTACCAATATTTAGAAATTTGAACCCAGAATTCTGCAAGTTTATATAAAATGGTGCCATGTATAGCTCCAAAGGGTTAGGAACCGACGAAGCTGTAGAAATATCTGGTACGCTGAAGTACATATGGCACTATTTCGTTAGTAGACCGTGGCGCCATCTCTGGATAGGTTCCATTAGCTTTTTACTAAAACTTTTGTCAGTGTTTTTGTATGTGGCAAACATTGTAAACTTATTTTAAGTTGTTATGTAGGTACTCAACATCTTATCTCATCTTATAAAACTACATTACGTACCTTTAATCGATATACTAACTATCGAGTCGTGTTTTAATAATCCTGTATTTATTATTAACAAAGATTTTCTGACTAATTATTACAAATGTTCGCCACATCTAAATACTTTTTTCATATTTTTTTCACGCTTGCACTAAAACATTCCTGTATATAAATAAATGTAATGAATGAGTAGAATTTTACTATATAACTCTCACTGTTTCACTATTTTTACTTTTAAATATTTAGGCTAAGTAGGGTTTGATGTAAGGGTTGATTGTTATTACGGAAGAATGTTTAACTTTAAAATTATGTTCAATTTATGGAATTACAAGTATAATTCGGATATGTTTGTGCGTAAATACTCAATGGATTACATTTAATTTAACAATGTCATGCATGTCATATTGAATGGGACACATTTACGCGTTTAGTCGAGTAAATCAATAATAATCTAAATATCTATTTTGGGTATGAGCGACACATATAACTTGGAATTCCATAAACAATTTTGCTTGTTATTTGTTAATATGGTTTAGTAAATTTCAAGTTTAAATCTACTCAAAGAGCAAATTACTTAGCATAAGATACACATAATGCGATTGGCACAATTCGTTTACTTATATTTATTGTTATAACTTTTTAAAATTTCGTTGTTTCGTTTTATACATTTCTTAAGTACCTATAAATAATTATCAATCAATAGTGAATGAATATGGTAAATAATCATACATTGTTGAATTAATAAGTATATCTTGTAAACGAATCGATTTGCAACGGTGTGCGATGAGTAGCACTAACATCTACGTTTTGTTGAAAGTATTAAACGTTGCCAGTTAAAATATTACAACTTTTTAAATTGAAAGATTAAAAGTTGCTATGTTTTAAAATTAAAGATTTTATGAGTGCAAAATTTTAAATTTTCTCTTTAATTTACATATATTAGAGAATTTAAATATAGTAAATATATATAATAATGAGAATTATGTGCAAAATATAGATATTCGTTGGCATTGCCATATTTATACAAAATAAAGCACATTATTTGCTTAGAAATATTTGACTTAATATAATTATTTGTTATATCATCTAGATTTCAATTTATAAAAAATATTTCAAAGTACGGTATATAGTGCGTGTTGTACCTATTTTAAAAACATTATAGGTCTTTAAATTTATTATTGTTACACTGAAATAAAAATTTATCAAATCACTTTTTCATTATATAATTTATTAAACGTCCATCAAATATGCACTGTTATTATTAAAAACTGAGTTTTTTTATGCAAAGTTGTATTTCTTTAAATAATATAATGTGGTTTCTATAACTTGATATTTGTAAAATAAAATAGTTAAATTTATTTACTTTTATTCTATTGTAAGTGTTTAGTGCTGCTCCTAATTGGACGAGAGTTTGAAATTATAATCTTGCATGGTAATAATGGTTAAATGTAATTAATAATATATTTATCTGAGAGTATTTTAATGTTATAAATAAGCATCACAAGTGAGCGACGCCTGATCGATAAACATTCCATTTCTTTTTTGTTTATGTTATTTAAATTATTATATTTATTAATCATTTAAAATCAACATGTTAATTTTATATTAGTGATGTGACTTTGTTTATATTCTTGTGTTACTAGTTATGTTGATATGTCATCTTGTACTTATTCAGTTAAAGCACTAGGTGTCCAAAGGGTTAATTTTCCTGTGGTTTTATGTTCAAATATTTAAATATTTAACATAACAATATGATATGTAAGAATGAATGATGGTATTCCAAATTGTAGTTGATTATAATGGACTAAAAGTTTAAATGTAAAATCACATGAAATGGAACGAAACTTAAACTATAGTTAAAATGTATTACGTACTAATTTAATTATTAAAATAACATGTCTGGTGTGAGTTAATTTGGATTGAATAGTGATAAGATTGTAGATCTTGGGTTCGATACGAATTCACTTCGCTGAAACATAGTCATAAACAGGAAGTGAATGTGTAATATAATGAAAACAAACCAAAAACTAATGGAAAGTGGTTTTATCTGGAACACTAAAGATGACTGAAGTAAAATCTTATAATAACTGTTAACAATTGAATAAACAGCACAAAATATTTGTTTGTTTCATTTATCAACTAGAAGTAAGGATGAAATGAAAGACCTTTACTTATAAACAAGAAAGTCCAAGTAGTGTCAACATCGAACGAATAAAGGTAAGTTTTTTGTATATGGCAAACTTAAAGATAAGTTATTAGGACAATGGTTAAGAAATTCAAAAATTATAAATAAGTGAGTTTTAAAGAAATAAAAAGGAATACATCCCCATATATATAGGACAACATAGGACTGTACGATTGCTCTCGTATGTGCTCAAGCAGAACTGACTGATCGATTGACTTCAATGCAGTGAACTGTAACTCGTTTCGCTATTCAACTGTTTCAGTTTAAAAAATATTCCCATTCTCTTTTTAACATCATACCACCATTGCAGTAACTATTAAAAACATTAAAAAAGTATCGGGGCGGATAAACATACCTATGTACTTTCAAGTGCAAATCTGGTCTGAAAAAGTCTGGAGATTAGTAACATTACATACCAAGGAACGACGAACAGTAAGAGAAACCAAAAAAAAAAGTTACAGGCCGATTTCTAAAACCTGCTCCTCTTATTCTTTGAGCAAGCCTCCGATGCCCCTTCATTTAGCACCGGCGAGCAAGCATTCCCCTAACCTCCACCTGGGGACGCGTTTCTTAGGGGTGAGACCAGGGCTATGAAACTTCCATATATCTGTCTTAACAAAAAAATTACATAGAAGGTGGTGTCACCCCTCTAAAAAGGTACTCAAACTTTGACCATAATGTACATCCGTACCGATAGGTGGAGCTAGTTGACATAAAAACTTGAAATTAATTAAGTACTTACTTAAATATACTTACTTTTAATTAATTGATTTAGTAATTAATTTAATAACTAAAGCATTTCTTTCTGTCAAAACACTATTATTTCAATTTCTCAGTTTGGTAATGTTATTTTGGTGAAACGAAACGTAAATTAGTACTGACAGACGCGTAAACGGTAAACGTTAACTTCCAAAACTTTTCTGTTTCTGGTTTCGTTGTGTTCTGGTGATATATTTGGTATCTATTTTATGCTCTTTTAACCTTCGACCCTGCTTTTTCCTTGGATTCTGTGATACGATACGTAAACTATTGACCCTACGCTGTGAATACTGAACCTTGCTTGCTTTTGCGATTTGAATTCGACGACACTTTCAAAATGCCAAGAAAGTCAGCTTTTAAGTGATCTTTTGTAATTTTTCGCAGTTCTCTTGTGTAAAACACAAAACAGAAGTAGTAAATTTTGTAATGGATAGCAAATAAATATTATTTTAAACAGCTGGTGTACAAATGTCAAAGGCAAAAAAACTTTGTGTAATAATAATGCTACGAAGATACAAGCGTTAAATTATTATAATTCTCATAATAAACGGCGAACTTAAAAGATCTAAACTTGTGTTTTATTTAATAAATTTCTCCTTAATCCAAAAACAAGTATAAAATTCATTAGCTCCATCTATCGGCCTAGATGTGATACACGCAGCGCCATCTCTGTGCTTGGGTACTCCCATTAAAATTAATTGAAATCCTTAGTGGCGCATCTATGTCTACTGTAGTGTATTATCTATGGGTGAGACTCTCCTGGGAAATATCTCAATAAGTAGTACAAGTAAGTAAAAAGTTTCGATAGCTTCGAACTTTTTGTGAGTAGGTAAGCTATCCATATTACCCTCTCTGAGTGACTTAAATTTTATGAAGTCGGTAGTGAAACATAATATCGATATCGACGATATCTCGATATTAATCCGTAACAACCATCAATATATCTTTTGAGGGATTTTATTTTTATGGAGCTGAATTTGCCAGTTCCTGATAAAATGTCATTTGATTCTTTTTAAAACATTCCTGATAAAACATTTTCGATACAATTTTTTAAATTGAATATTTTATATACTTATATTATATCAGAAACTAGCTGACCCACGCAACCTCGTTTGCGTCTCCTATTGCCCGTAGCGTGATAATTTTACCCCGTTCCTAAAACATCCTCCATTGGTGCTCCGCTCCTATTGGTCTTAGCATGATGATATATAGCTTATAACCTTCCTCGATAAATATACTATCCAACACAGAATTTTTCAAATCAGATCAGCGGTTCCTGAGATTAGCGCGTTCAAACAAACAAACAAACTCTTCAGCTTTATATAGTAGTATAGATTTTACTGTCAAAATATCGATATTTCGTTTTAAAATAACGAACCTTCGACTTTTTAACAGGCCTAAGACGTACATTGTACTCTCCGCCTAAGACTATTATTGTGCAATGTTATTGTATCATTTAGGGGCCGCCTAAGAAGACGATAGATATGGCGATTCTTTACGAAAATTATCGATTCTTTAATCGAATTGAATCATAGCCTGGTGAATCGAATCACAATAAAATCAAAGACCAAAACCAAGTTCCAAAAAACGATATATATTCAAGTCTGCATTTAAAATATAAATCAGTTATTTAGAAAACAAGAAAGATACCTTAATAATCTATCTCTTGTAAATAGGTAACTGCCTAAAAGGTACTGAAGAAATGTTGATGATTAATTGGGGCCACATGTCAACCACCAGCTTCCAAACAAAAAATTTCGGGTATCGGGTAACATAGAAAGGATTTTCTTGCCTTTGGTTACTTATTGCTCCGTAATAATTACAACATAAAAACCTAATTATTTATTTAGCCAATCACAGCATAATATGATGCCTGTACACATGGTTTTTTTTTCTTTTCTCTTTGGCTTCGCACGGATTGTGCATTTAACCAATGTCGAGTGTACACATGGTAGCCTGTAAGAGTTTAGCTCGGAGTGATGTAGACGTGTGTAGACGCCACTTGTACTCGTGTCTTGTCCCTCCTATTAAGTTCTTTAGTAATTACCTGGTATACAATAAAGCCATTATTATTATTGTTTCCGTCAGTAAATTATAAATACACTTAAGATTCAGTTTTAAATAAATATACAACAACAAAATACTTGAATATAAAAAAAAAACAACAACTACAGGGGCCAAGAAATACACGGTTAGGGATCTAAAGAGTCATTTTGGGGCAGCTAAAATAAAACAAAATAAGAGAGAAACCTCCTCATTATACGGGCCGTGTCAAGAAGGACTTCCTTCTGCATCAGAATTTTGATCCAGTCGTCTAACTTAGTCTTATGTGTGTTGGTCGAAGCTCTTGGCTATCAATTCCTGAGCAGATACGACTATCAGAACAATATTCACCGAATCCACAATCCACATACCGACAATCTCGTGAGATAAATTCAATCCAAGCGAGGTGATCATACCTGATGGGCCACAGCCCAACGATTGATGTTAGGAGATTGTACATATACTAATCGGCGCGAGAACTTCTATTTCGTGATTTAGGATTAGTAAGTGCTCCGTAGTTCTTTTACTTCGTAGTTCGATGTAACTTCGGTATTTGGTGCTGTAGCATGTTTTTAGTGAGCTGTATGTGGAAGTTGAGTGGAGATTGATTGACATATGATGAGTCAGCTGTCTGTGCTCTATTGTGTAGCGAGCCAGTGCCAAGAGTGAGTAGTTCCAGTGAGTCGGAACTGGGTGCTGCTAGTCCCAGTGAGTCGGAACTGTGTGCTGCTAGTCCCAGTGAGTCGGAACTGTGTGCTGCCAGTCCCAGAGTCGGGGCTGAAGTCCGTTGATCCCAGTGAGTCGGGATGGCATGTGATGCGCGGTGCTGCGGTAAAGTGCCCAATGAGTAGGGGCGGTTGCTACTTAGTGGCTGGCTGCTGCATATACGGAAGGAAAATGCTCTGCTTACAAGGGCTGTAATTGCAGTGTGCCATGCCTAGAGGCTGATGGGTATCCAGGCTGGAGCAGTTACTTCACGCGTGTGGTGTATCTCCTCCTGAGACTTGCTGTGGGAGTGAACTTGGTGGGGGAGAAAAAAAAATCCCTATGAAGTGAAAACTTCTTGAGCCGCGTCAGTGGCGTAGCGTGAGTGTCGGCCGCCCGGGGCGGCAGACAATTTTGCCGCCCTCTTAGTTAGATATTTAAAGGTAATGTATACCTACTAAACATTAATATGTAGATTAATTCTGGAGAACTTATCGGCGAGGACAGTCCACATTATTTTGTTACAACACAGGTTAGATTTAAAATAAATAAGTTAATCTTAGTTTTATAATCACTTATTGTTTATTAGTGCACTTTTAATTATTTCAACCCCTTTGAAACATTTTTACAACTTGACGATATACAAAATGAAATGATTAGCGAATTCAAAAACCTAAATCAATATTTACTAATATTATAAAGCTGAAGAGTTTGTTTGTTTGTTTGAACGCACTAATCTCAGGAACCACTAATCCGATTTGAGAAACTCATTCAGTGTTGGATAGTACATTTATCCAGGAAGGCCATAGGTTATATATCATCACGCTAAGTCCAATAGAAGCGGAGCACCAAAGGAGAACGTTTCAAAAATAGGGGGAAATTATCACGCGATGGACAGTAGGAGACGCAAACGAGGTTACGTGGGTCAGCTAGTTTTTCATATAAACTAGAA
Organism: Spilosoma lubricipeda; assembly: GCA_905220595.1. Classification (NCBI taxonomy): domain Eukaryota; kingdom Metazoa; phylum Arthropoda; class Insecta; order Lepidoptera; family Erebidae; genus Spilosoma; species Spilosoma lubricipeda. The sequence goes on along the minus strand of HG992285.1, from coordinate 5,340,625 downwards.
CTATATTTTTATTAAAAAATAATATAACTTTCGCCTTTAATTAAATATTTATAGGTCTACTTTGTATAATAGAAAAGTATTTTATTACACCATCAATGTCTATAGCATCACACATTTTTTTTTTCACTTGCTCAGTAGACAAGATAGCGAAATTCAAATTATACAAGTTAGCATCTCTAGTTCTGTCATCAAAAATATGCTTTCTTTTTATGTGCCTTTAAGGTTCTATGGGAATTCTAGAGTTCTTCACACATATATTTTTCATAACTTACAACGCCATCTGCCTATTTCTCTCGTTGCTCGGTCAATATCATCTGCAAAGCATTTACTTTCTCAGCGCAGAATCTTATGTCAAGTCCCTTTATTTGTAAATATTTTTGTGTAGTTATCATTCACTTCATGTAGAACCGGTTGCCAAAGGTCCAAGAAAAAAAGAAAGCAAAAATGACTGCATCGTGTAAAGCTCAGGCATCTGTCCTAGGGCTTCCTCCTAGAGACTGTACAAACACTTTTGAACCCCGGTTCTGTTCGATCGCTTTTTCGATTGAAAGAGTATTGGAGCATCGGAGGTCGTGTCGTACAAGTATGCTGATCTCTTGGTTTAGTCCTCTTTGCCAACGAAATTAAACGTGAGTTTTCACGTCATTCCTTCATTAGCCTTCCGAAAGCTTCGTTTTCTTGTTATTTCGCTGCATTTGACAAAATCTCACCTTCTTCCCTGAAAATTCGAACCACATTTTCCAGGTTCTGGTTTACGTGTGTTGTGGTTTCCATGGTAGCAAATCAGTTTTCCAGATTTGACTGAAACATTTCAGTTCCCATCGCGGCTTGGAGCAGAGTTGGCCGGAGCCTGGATTTCATCAAACGGTTTAGCCTTAAAGTCGATATTCAGAGAGCCTCAGACAATTCGGTTATCACTACCGGTGTTAAACCTATTGATAAAACTGAGACGTCTCTGAATATGTGCTTTTGGTCCCTCAAGATGAAATCGATCTCGTTTTTGGTCATAGCGTTGGGGCTTTGTCGAGTCCACTTCCTTTGGGACTGTTTTTTAAAGAAAAATTTCAGCCCCTCTCCTTCGAGGAAGTTGACGAGTATTTGCCCCTATGATTTCTGCTTTTAAATCCATAGGATCCTATTACCGATTCGCTACGATTTAGTACTCCCACTTTGGCGTTAAAGTCATCCGTAACAACGTTGTTGTGGGTCTTAGTGGTGAGCCCGAAGAAGTTCGCGAGTGGCGTGAAGCCGCCCGTCGAGCCACGATGGCTAAATAGTCGTTACGGCTGGAGACTTCGCGCGCTGGCCTTGCCGCCGTGGAGGCTCTTGAGCCGGTCATCCTCGAGTGGGCAGGGCGGCAGCACGGAACCCTTTCCTTCCGGCTGACGCAGGTGCTTTCCGGGCCCGGTTGCTTCGGAAAGTAGGTACTCAGTCGCCAGGAGGGAATTGAGTCCCGCCTGCCACCACTGCGACTGCAGTGGTGGCAGGCGGGATACATGGCCGGTAGCGACAGCAGTTTTATCGCGGTCGCAGCCTTTTGCGAAGATGTCATCTCGCAGAAGGAGGCGGCGGAGGCGCGGCTACCAGCGCCTCATGCCGCCCTGAGTGTAGCCGCGGATGGTCGGATGGGTTTTCCCCACCATCCACTCTAGTGGCCACCCGCGAGGGGGTGACTTACGCGTGTGCCGTATGTCGCCTAAATTGAGAGTCTACCAGCAGACGGTGCCCGCTGCTGTGCGAGCAAGCGCTGGGAGGGATCCGGACGTGTTAATAGCAGCAGGTCCCGGATCCCTTCCGTCTCAGGCGCAGAGTGGCACACCGTGTGGTTTTAGTCGGTTCGATTCCGACACACCACCCCGCCGAAAACCCCGGCGGGGTGACGGCTCGAGGGGGTTTCCGCACGTTAAAAAAAAGGGTCTTAGTGGTGGAGAGCCCTCGGTATGTCGTCGAACATATCCTCTACCTCGTCATCCGAGTGGGCTGAGGTCGGTGCGTACACTTGCACTACATTGATGCTATATCGCTCGGTGAGCTTGAAAATGAGATATGCTACCCTGTTCTATATAAAAGATATTTCCACAACGTTGCTAGAAAGAGACTTATTAACCAGAAACTCAATGCCACCTTGAGATTGTTGGTCTCCCACACGGAAATACATTGGATGGCTTAAGTCGAGGGTTATAGTGTCCTCCCCTTATGTTCGGACTTCACATTACCCTAAAATATGCTATCTAATCTTCTCAAGCTCCACCTCAAGTTGTGCCAGATGCGAGTCTAGCTGTAACGTGCGGCCATTAAAAGTTGTCAAGATCAATCGGTTATAGTGGCTTCCCGGAGATTCTTAGCACCCTCTATCCCGCCGTTACCGTGGTCGTATTACTGTGAGTAGGTATAGCTAAATATTTGTCAGAACTCTAGTGCGTAAAATATTGATTAAACAAGTGGCTGTAGCTTGTTGGCACACAGCTTCGTCCTACAGTTTTTTAACAAAAGTTAAATTCTTAAAAAAAAAAATTGGCTGACTGACCACACAAAATATATTTTTTCCAATTTTGCCGCCCTTCCTATGATGGCGCCCGGGGCGGTCCGCCCCTCCGCCCCCCCCTCGCTACGCCACTGAGCCGCGTTAAGCATTTCTTAATAGGGGAAAATCTTATGACTTAGCGTCACCGCATCACCATCATACTGACGTCACAAAACTTCTTTGGCCTCGTTGAGCACTTTTTGATCGAGGAAAATCTTATGATTTCGCGTCACCGACATGCTAATGTTTGATGTTGATAATTTTAATTTAAACTTATGAAATTTCCAATTTTACACATTAATTTTACAAATAACATTCTGAGTTATAAAGTATTCTCTATTATCGGCAGTCCGTATGACTGCCATTTTTTTTTATCTTATATTTTCTGAGTTTAAATAATCACTAAATAAAACAAACACCTTTTAAGTACCTGTATTGTAAAGGCAATAAAAGAAACTTAAAAAAAAATTGAGACAAATAAAAATTTTATGGTTTATCCCTCAGATATTCTTTATCTGAGGTTTATCCCTATTCACTGAATGCTACAATCTACAATCGAACTAAAAACCAATTTAATTTCAGAAATCGATTATTAGTTTCTATTTGAGATGCTACATTTTAATAATCTGTGTTTTAGACAAGTATAAATGTGTTCTGTGGTATCTCTTTCTTATTAGTCTGTGGTAGGCAATATAGTAGACGATTTTCATGTTCTGTTTATTTATTTTGGAAGTATTAAAAACAATTGTAAATAATATTAAGAAATTCAACATTGAGAATTCACAATGAATCAAAGAGAACGCCGTAACAATGCGGGAAACCGCATGGCAAAACTGCTTGACGAAGAAGAGGAAGACGATTTCTACAAAACAACTTACGGAGGATTTCAAGAAACAGAAGAAGATAATGAATATGTGTATGTTTAAGAATGATTTCTCTTATAAATTGCAAAAAAGATCAAAGATAAATATAAAATCAGTGATTATTTATGAGTATTGTAGTTAAGTTGATTCATAATTTTGATGTTAGGTGAAGATGTCTTTTTCAATAGTGTGTTTGCAAGAGTTCTTGATGATATAAATAAAAATTGCTTGAATTAGGAACGTACAGGAAATGCCAATTGACAAATTCACTATCTAACCTTACTCAGTATTACACAAATATGCTATAACAAATCATCTGCTCCTTTTAGGCTGGAGAGAGAGACTGAAGATGTAGTGGATTCTGACTTTGACATTGATGAGAATGATGAACCGGTGTCTGATCAAGAAACTGATGACAAAAAGACACGTAAAAGTGGCACAAAGGCTTACAAGGTATTGTTTGTTTATAATTCTGATACTCGTTAACTTGAGTGTATTATTCTATAGTTACACTAGCTGTTGCCTGTGGCTTTGCTTGCGTTTAACTTGAGTATATGTATTTAATTAAAACTGTGTAAAAGTATGTATGAATAATTTATTCATGTTTTTAAACGTCTTTATTTATTTTTGATCAATGATCAATAGCCCATTTAAAAGAACTTTCATACAATCATTTGACCCATATTTTAACCCCTTTAGGAACAGAATTCCCATAAATGCTAATATAAGTATTCATCTATTTGTAATTAGAAAGATAAAAGTGAAAGTTTTTAGGCTGCCAAATAAAAAATGATGAATTTCCAAACTAACCTATTTATGAAATGTCAATGCCTATTTCTCCCCCTAGGGGTAGAATATTCAGAAACGCTCAAATACATATTTACTCATTTTTAATCAGTAGCCCAAAAATAAAGTTTCATGCTTCTAACTTAAAACATGACGAACTTCCATACAAACCTTCCAACCGTATTTCACCCCCTTAGGGGTAGAATATCCAGAAACGCTTAAATATGTATCTACGCATGTTTAGTCAGTAGCCCAAAAACATAGTTTCATGTTTCGAACTTCTAAAATGACTGACTTCCAGACTAACCTATATGCGAAATGTTAACCCCTATTTCACCCCTTAGGGGTAGAATATTCAGCAAAGCTGAAATACGTGTTTACTCATTTTTAATCAGTACCCCAAAAATAAAGTTTCACGTTTCTAACTTAAAAAAATGATGGATTTCCATACAAACTTTCAACCCCTATTTTACCCCCTTAGGGGTAGAAATTCCAAAATTCCTTTCTTAGTGGGTATCTACTCAATAAAAAGATCCTACTCACCAAATTTCATAGCCCTTACTATTATAGTTTACGCTCGGCGATGATGAATCAGTCAGTCAGGACTTGTTATTTTATAAGTATAGATTGACTTGAAACATACACACACTTTCACCTATGACAAGTGTGTTAAGCCAAGGACTAATAACTGCGTAATAAGCATTAGTTTGTTTAAGATAGCATAGTACAGATTTTGTCTGATAATCTTATCTTATTATTAAATAAATAAAATAAAGTAAAAGGCCTTTATTCTAACATAGTACATACAGTTTCACTTTTAATTTATATATATCAAACCCTTCACACTGCCTCCTCCATCTTCCTCCACAGTTCCCTGTCCCTTGTGTTTTGTTCCCAAGTATTGCTGCATCTTTCTTTAAATATATCATTCCATCTTCTTGGTCTTCATTAACTCTCTTCCCTTGGTGTCCACTCCATTAATCATATTTACTATAAATAAAAATTAAATACTGTAACTTTAAAATGTATTACAACTAAAGTTTATCTCTGCCTCATTGGTCACGTGGTTGTCATTTGCGACTGCTGATCAGGAGGTCTCGGGTTTGATTCTGGGTCGGACCAAATGTTTGTATGACCTACAAATATTTGTTTCGGAATTTGCGTTTTTTTTATGTATAATATTGTAATATAAAAAAATAAAAAAATTTATTTAATTGTGAATTGTTTTGTTCCCAAGTATTGCTGCATCTTTCTTTAAATATATCATTCCATCTTCTTGGTCTTCATTAACTCTCTTCCCTTGGTGTCCACTCCATTAATCATATTTACTATAAATAAAAATTAAATACTGTAACTTTAAAATGTATTACAACTAAAGTTTATCTCTGCCTCATTGGTCACGTGGTTGTCATTTGCGACTGCTGATCAGGAGGTCTCGGGTTTGATTCTGGGTCGGACCAAATGTTTGTATGACCTACAAATATTTGTTTCGGAATTTGCGTTTTTTTTATGTATAATATTGTAATATAAAAAAATAAAAAAATTTATTTAATTGTGAATTGTGTTGTGAACTAATAAATTAATGAAAACTAAAATGTGTCTTTGCTACCACTGGAAGTTAACCAACAAACAAACAAACAAAAAAACCTGATCTGTCACCAGAATTAAAACTAATAAAAAAATTGAACAAATTAAGATCTCGGGCGCCAGGTGCAGATCTGATCTGATATTACTCCCAATGGTAACTTACAGATCACTTAAAAAATAACAAACTAATGCCGTGGATAACTCGGCCAACATTGAACCCTTAATCTAGGGCGGGGAGTACTGACTAATGAACAATTAGTTTAAAAGCAGATTTATTAACCCGTAGTGTCTGAAGGGTAAGGTCTTACAGGTGGATATACTATGCTAAGAGTATCGCTACACTGGTTACTGTTTCTGTTGTCATTGCAATCCTTTAAGTTAAAATTCTACGTTACATGAGCCAGACAGGAGATGTCTGGCTGTCCTTCTCTTTGGCTTCTTCACACGTGGATGTTAAGGCAGCCTCTTGCTTCTATGGCTATTATACTAATGCCATAGGTAGGTTCATGGTTAATTTAATGTAAGTGGGGAGCAACTTTACACAACAAACCTTTGTAAAAATAGGTTATAAAAAAATGTAATGTTCTAATGAGGATAATACTAATATCCCAGAAAAATTCCAGTATAAAAATATAAGAAAAAAAGAAAAGTAAAAAAAAGAAATAAAGAAAGAAAGAAATTAAGAAAGAAAGAAACCCCGCGCTTCCGGCTAAAACAAAGATAATTCACTGGTTAATTAGGTACTTTATCACTTTGGTTATCAATCCTAATCTCAATAGTAACTATTCAGTACTCACCAGAGTTTCTTTTATCAACAATATTTCAAAAATTCTTCAAAGCTCCAAACAATAGCAAGTAACAAAATAACGTGTCAAATCCTTAGAAAATCCAACGAATCCCTTGGCGAATCTTTCGATGTTAGTTTCTGTAAGTGAAATCAACTATTTTTAGCAAAATTCGCTTCAACAACAAACGTGCTTGTCGAACGCGGAGTCACCATTTTCACTTACCCGAAAAAGTCGAAATAACCGTTAATTCACGATAACTAACAGCGGGGCATCTTCCGCCGCATTTATCTGGCCATGGACCGTGGTGATTAGCCAAATTAAGAACGATTCAACAAGAACCAACAAATTGTTAAAATATGTCAACCACTCTCTCCCAATATCCGACCGTAAAAAGAATGACAACTAGTAGAGTGTTCCCAGCCACAAAATTACCTCAGAGCGCCATCGGAAGGGACAACTCTTAAATAAATCGATTAGTCTACCAAATTTCCATAGCTTATGTCAAACTGGTGTGACATCTGTCAAAACTAAACTCACAACAAGGAAATGGTATCAAAACGAATAGGTTATAATTTCTAGTGTATAAGTCGATACTACGACGTTACATTACATACCAACCCAAAAAAAAAGATTAAAAGAAAGGACTCTTTCTTTTAAGCTGCAAAGTAATAACCAAACAGAACTCTCAAAAAATAAACATTGGGAACATCTAAAATTTCGACTCAGACTCTACAAAAAGAACCCTAAACAAATCTCTACAAAAACTCTATAAATGACTAATAGAACAATATCAAACTTTACTAAAGCAAATATCAGTTAGGAATGTAATTCCAACAAAGACAGCAATAACCAAGTAGCGCGGCTGAACACCTTCGTCACCGACTCTAATAGAATAATAACAACTTTAGAAAATAAATCTTAAACAAAATTCCATTAGGAATTGAATATCTAACAAAGATAACAATATCCAAGAAGTGCGGTTGGACACCTACGTCACCGACTCTAATAGAATAACATTAACTTTAGAAAATAAACTTTAAACAAACATCCATTAGGAATTGAATATCTAACAAAGATAACAAGATCCAAGAAGTACGGTTGGACACCTTCGTCACCGACTCTAATAGAATAATATTAACTTTAGAAAATAAATCTTAAACAAACATCCATTAGGAATTGAATATCTAACAAAGATAACAATATCCAAGAAGTGCGGTTGGACACCTTCGTCACCGACTCTAATAGAATAATATTAACTTTAGAAAATAAATCTTAAACAAATATCCATTAGGAATTGAATATCTAACAAAGATAACAATATCCAAGAAGTACGGTTGGACACCTTCGTCACCGACTCTAATAGAATGATGTATAAAAAGATTTGTGTATTGTGATCGGCTCAACACCACCGAACTACCGGGCACAATACAACAAAAGGCAACAAAATGTTCCACACTTTGAAAGAGTGTGAACACAAAAATTGTGTATTGTGATCGGCTCAACACCACCGAACTACCGGGCACAATACAATAAAAGGCAAACAAAATGTTCCACACTTTGAAAGAGTGTGAACACAAAAAAATTGTGTATTGTGATCGGCTCAACACCACCGAACTACCGGGCACAATACAACAAAAGGCAAACAAAATGTTCCACACTTTGAAAGAGTGTGAACACAAAAAAATTGTGTATTGTGATCGGCTCAACACCACCGAACTACCGGGCACAATACAATAAAAGGCAAACAAAATGTTCCACACTTTGAAAGAGTGTGAACACAAAAAAAAAAATTGTGTATTGTGATCGGCTCAACACCACCGAACTACCGGGCACAATACAACAATTACAAATATCCTACTTAAATAGAGCTTAAATATAACCTATCCAAACACTGAAACAACACAAATTTGCGGAACCGCGTAAAGGTCCGTCTTGATGTAAATATATAAAGTTTTCTATATAATCTAAGGGTAGTCACCATGTCGACCTGTTTCTGCAATAATTAATAAACATCCCTTAGGACCCACAACATCCGACATGACGACGCCTGACAGTAGCTATCTTGCGATAGCTTCCACCACAAATAAACATAATACTAAAGTTTTAAGCTAATAAAATACGTCCCCCTAATAGATAACCCTAAAAAAAATGTTGTTGGTGTTCATCCTTCTACCTACATACCCCTTAGTCGCCTTCTACGACATCCACGGGAAGAAATGGAGATGAGCTATTCTCAACCGGCCCAACACGGCTAATTCCAGCTGGTAATGTTGCTGTTCTACCTTCTTCATACCTCTTAGTCGCCTTCTACGACACCCACGGGAAGAAATGGGGATGAGCTATTCTCAACCGGCCCAACACGGCTAATTCCAGCTGGTGATGTTGCTGTTCTCCCTCCTTCATACCTCTTAGTCGCCTTCTACGACATCCACGGGAAGAAATGGAGATGAGCTATTCTCAACCGGCCCAACACGGCTAATTCCAACAACAAAAAATAAAAAATAATAATAGTGGGGACATAGGGTGAATAGGGAAATAGTGAAATTTTAATACTTAATAATATCTTTAATGTGATAACGACCAATGGTGTTCTTCGTAAGGTCCTGTAAAAGGTAAACGTTATTTGAAATCTTCTCCAGAACCCTACATTTAACAAATTTAGGTGCAAGCTTGGCCGAAAAATATGCTGGAGCATTAGACTGAACAAAACTTCTCCTCCAAACAATATCATCAACATCAAAAGAAATGGTCTTCCTACCGATATTATAATAATGCGCATTACGCTTATACGCTTTTAACAAATGTGACTGAACTTTAACAAAAATATCACTAAGGGTTTTAAGAGAAAGGGCATATGAATTTCTTTCTCCCAATTCAAGCTGGTTTAAATTATTTAAAGAATTACTAAAACGGTGTAGGGAAGCGTCCAAAATTAATTCCCTACCAAACATGAGAAAATTAGGTGTAAAATCTGTTGCCAGATTTACACTACTATTTAAAGCTAATTGAATATGAGAAACAAATTTAGACCAAGTACGTTGATCTTCTTTAACAAAACATGAAATACAAGTCTCTATCGTCTTATTATATCTCTCTACTGGGTTATTTTGAGGAGTATACAACGTGTTATAAAATATTTTTGTAATGTTATAACCCTTCATGAAATCTACAAAATGCTTGGAAGTGAACTGAGTACCATTGTCACAAACTATAATTTTAGGGCAACCAAATTTAAGAAATATTTCCTTTTCGAAGACTCTACAAATAGACAAAGATGTTGCCTTAACCATTGGGAAAATCCAGCAAAATTTGGTGAAAACATCTACAACTGAAAGAATATATTTATGTCCGGAATAACTTTTAGGCAAAATCCCAATTATATCAACTGAGAGCATGACCATAGGGCGGTCCACTTTTTTAGGGTTAATCATAATGCCAAGAGGTGGGGAGGTGCTGTGTTTATAGGCTCTACAAATGTCACAAGATTTAATGTATTGTTGAACATCACTAAACATGCCGTTCCAAAAATAATGTTGTTTTAATTTCTTAATAGTTTTATGAATCCCAAGGTGACCAGAATTAATATCATCATGATTTAATCTTATAGTATCAAGAATGTGTTCCTTAGGAATAACAATTTTCCAATTTAATCTACTATTCGGGCTAAATTTATTCTTACAAAATCTGTATAATGTATTGTCCTCAACTCTAAAATTTTTATATCTAGAAGGAAACTTTTGACAACTAACAAATATTTTTCTATACCAAGGATCAACAATATCATCATCGGGTGTGACAACCTGTATAGCAGAAACCAGAATTGTAGACGCCTCGATTCGAGACAAAGCATCCGGAACTAAATGTAAAGAACCCTTTCTGTGAACAATATGAAAAGTAAACTGAGCAATTCTAGCCGCCCATCTTGCTAGACGCCCACTGGGGTTGTTTAATTTTAAAAGCCATTTTAGACAAGCGTGATCAGTAACAACGGCAAACTCCATTCCCTCAATATAAGGTCGAAAGTGTTCTATTGAATCCAAAATTGCCAATAATTCACGTTCAGTGGTACTGTAGTTTCGTTCACACTTATTCAGCGATCTGGAATAAAACGCGACAGGATGTTGTTCTCCATCCTCGTCATCCTGGCTCAAAACACTACCAATTCCAACTGAACTAGCATCACAATGTAAAAAGAAAGGTTTAGCAAAATCGGGGCAACGCAACACCGGAGAAGTCATTAAGGCCTCCTTAAGATTTCGAAAAGCATCCTCCGCATCATTATTCCAAATAAGTGATTTTTTAGAATTTTTACTACCAGCTGTCAACTTAGTAAGTGGCGAAGCAATATCAGCGAATTTACAAATGAATCTACGATAATAAGAACACATCCCAAGGAAACTTCTGAGCTGCTTAACCGTTTCAGGTCGTGGGAATCCTCCAATAGTTTCTAATTTAGATGGATCAGTGTGTAAACCTTTACTATCCACAATATAACCAAGGTATCTGAGCCTGTCTTTACAGAACTCACATTTCTTTAAATTAACAGTTAAACCAGCATCTTTAAGTATCTTATAAATTTTGTTTAAATAGTCTATATGATCTACAAAATGATTATTTACTAATATCAAATCGTCTAAGTAACAAAAGAGTACGCTATCAAATTCAGGACCAAAAAGTTTATCTACTAATCTCTGCAGTTCCGCAGGAGCGTTGGTTAATCCGAAAGGCATTCTAACGAACTGGAATAAACCCTTACCCGGTACTACAAAAGCAGTCTTCTCCCGAGAAGATTCCTCAAGTGCAATCTGAAGAAAAGCTTTAGAAAGGTCAATAGTTGTAATATAACGAGCGCCTCGGAGGCTATCTAATATTCTAGAAGGATACGGAAGTGGATAAGAGTCTCTAATCGTCATTGAATTTAAACGTCGTGAATCTAAACATAATCTAGCACTACCGTCTTTCTTTTCGACGGCTAAAACAGGAGAACACCAAGGAGATTTAGAGGGTTCAATAATACCCTCCTTGAGCAAAACCTCGACCTCGCCAAAAAGTTCCCTCTGCTTAGCAGGACTCAAAGGCCAATATCTTTGTTTAAAAGGTTCACCAGTAACATTAATTTTATGTTGGACAAGGTGAGTGAGGCCCAATCCTTTCCTCTCATATGAAATGTCTTCAAAAAGCGAGACTGTCCTATCAAGTTCTAATTTCTCTGAAGGAGTAAGTTCGGCGGCACTAGTAACTGTACAAACTCGAGTTTTATCTTCACTAATAAAGGTTATATTTTTCCACAAATCTTTAGCAAGATCAAATTTAAGCCAAAAATCAAATCCCAAAATAATTGGAATGTTAAATGAAGGTATTATAATGAATCTAATATTTTTAGTTAATTTATCACAAGTAACCGGCAAATTTATAGCTCCAATAACCCTTGAAGCTGTCCCATCCGCAGTATAAGCTGAATTAGAAGTATAACTAGGCACTTGTTCAATTTTAAAACCTAATTTAAGAAAATGGTGGTGACTATCAGAACCAAGAATACAACTGTTTGAACCGCTATCCAATAAACCCGAAAATTTATCCTTACCAATTGAAAACTCTAAATAAGGTCTTGAATCATTATTTTTAACAAATAAAACAGGCGCAGCCTTATAATTTCTAAAAAAAGTTTTTAAATACCCTAACCAGTCTGAAAATTCCTTTTTGCAAGTCGCCTTATCAGGGGGTTTAGTGCGACTAACAAATTTTTTTAACATCGAGCCATCCCAAGTTTTCTCCGAAACCGGATCTCGATGGGGCCTAGTCAGTTTTTTGACTCATGAGAGTTTCGCTGGGTCGAATTGCACACATCACAAAACTTTGTGATAACTCCCAACTTCTTGCACCTGAAACAAATCATACCCGGAATCGAAGGACAGTCTTTATATTGGTGTCCGGTGGACTTACACTTTAAACAAGTAATGTTAGTATCGTTCGATACAACAGCGTTGGACTGTACTTTTTCAAACTTGACAGGTCTAGCAGAATCTTTAAGAGATTTCCGGCCAACGAAAACTTCCAATTGCTTACCTAAATCCATGAAATCTTCAAGCGAAGCAATCTGTTTACCAAACACATAGGGCGTATAAATCGGCAACATGTTGTGTCTAATAATAGGTATAAGCACCGACTCCGGAATAGGGGTGCCTAAGCGACTAGTTATATCCATAAGTTCTGTAATAAAGTCTGGAAGAGACTCACTAAGCTTCTGTTTGCGAGTACGAAGCTCATGCTCCAAAAAGTAATCATGCTCAGGCTTATCAAAACGCTTGAGCAGGGCAACCCTAAGCTCATACCACGAAGAAACACTAATGCGAATAGCGCGAAACCACTTGGCAGCGACACCAGCGAGAAGATCAGAGAACGAACTAATTAACATAAACTCAGGATAGTTCCTAACCAAGAAGTACTCCTCAACGCGAGTAATAAATTCCCTAACACAGGAGCTACCGTCAAAAATAATTCTGCTCTTCGTCAAATCATGCAATTTTGAACTATAAACAGGCATATTGCCTCCTCTGCTCCTCATGTGCTCATTCATGGTGTTAAACGAGGGCATTCCTGGTGCGTACGCAGAAGAATTAGGAACATCCGACACATCCGGTGTGCCATTAATCTCCACATGATCATCAGCAGCTGCATGTCCATCCACATCCGAGGGCAACGGTGGAAATTGAACTCCTTTGTCCATAATGAAAAATAACGATGACCACTAAACTCCAAAATAGAAGTCAAAGTGTTAAGTATTCAAAGCAAACTCAAATCCAAATTTAACCAAAAGTGAAATGTTATGAAACGATAACTTTAAAGTAAAATGATAAAAAAGTAAATTTTTTAAAGCAAAGTCTATCCCGAGTTCATTCAGAAGTGAATGTTCTAAAAGGATAAGTTTTAATTTATTTATAAGCAAAATGATAAGAGAAGTCAAGCTGTTCAAAGCAAAGCCAAATTCAAGTTCATTCAGAAGTGAAGCCTTGTGAAGAGATAAGTTTAAATTTATTTAAAAGTGAAATTATAGCAAATGTTAGGTTTTAATTTAAATGTCTAATTTTTTAACTTATAAAGAATCTGTAGATTGCAATAACCACTCACAATTATTGTAAAAGCTAGGTAATATAAAGTTAAGCTAGGCTGAGTTAAGTACAATTTTCAAAAAGTTTAAATATAATATTATCAATAATTTCAAAGCAAAAGCTTTGCCGAGTAGACTTTATATAAACACATTCAACATTATTAGATTGCAAAACACAATGTTGAAGTAAATTATACCCTTAATAGAGAATACAATAAGCAGCAGAATAACCTTAATTATTGTTGTTTTGTTAAAGCAAAAATAAACATTGTGTGTAAAAGTCACAATGCTGTAAAACAATTGTTGCAGAATTGCAAATAAAACCGTACTTAATGTTAACAATTAATAATAAGCACAAATAAAACACAAACAGAATAATGTTTAAAAAAGTAGGATGCAACAACAACAGTATCCAATTTAACCTTCAGAAACCACTTCAGTCCCTGTGCGCTGGCGACAAATTGTAATATAAAAAAATAAAAAAATATTGTTTAATTGTGAATTGTGTTGTGAACTAATAAATTAATGAAAACTAAAATGTGTCTTTGCTACCACTGGAAGTTAACCAACAAACAAACAAACAAAAAAACCTGATCTGTCACCAGAATTAAAACTAATAAAAAAATTGAACAAATTAAGATCTCGGGCGCCAGGTGCAGATCTGATCTGATATTACTCCCAATGGTAACTTACAGATCACTTAAAAAATAACAAACTAATGCCGTGGATAACTCGGCCAACATTGAACCCTTAATCTAGGGCGGGGAGTACTGACTAATGAACAATTAGTTTAAAAGCAGATTTATTAACCCGTAGTGTCTGAAGGGTAAGGTCTTACAGGTGGATATACTATGCTAAGAGTATCGCTACACTGGTTACTGTTTCTGTTGTCATTGCAATCCTTTAAGTTAAAATTCTACGTTACATGAGCCAGACAGGAGATGTCTGGCTGTCCTTCTCTTTGGCTTCTTCACACGTGGATGTTAAGGCAGCCTCTTGCTTCTATGGCTATTATACTAATGCCATAGGTAGGTTCATGGTTAATTTAATGTAAGTGGGGAGCAACTTTACACAACAAACCTTTGTAAAAATAGGTTATAAAAAAATGTAATGTTCTAATGAGGATAATACTAATATCCCAGAAAAATTCCAGTATAAAAATATAAGAAAAAAAGAAAAGTAAAAAAAAGAAATAAAGAAAGAAAGAAATTAAGAAAGAAAGAAACCCCGCGCTTCCGGCTAAAACAAAGATAATTCACTGGTTAATTAGGTACTTTATCACTTTGGTTATCAATCCTAATCTCAATAGTAACTATTCAGTACTCACCAGAGTTTCTTTTATCAACAATATTTCAAAAATTCTTCAAAGCTCCAAACAATAGCAAGTAACAAAATAACGTGTCAAATCCTTAGAAAATCCAACGAATCCCTTGGCGAATCTTTCGATGTTAGTTTCTGTAAGTGAAATCAACTATTTTTAGCAAAATTCGCTTCAACAACAAACGTGCTTGTCGAACGCGGAGTCACCATTTTCACTTACCCGAAAAAGTCGAAATAACCGTTAATTCACGATAACTAACAGCGGGGCATCTTCCGCCGCATTTATCTGGCCATGGACCGTGGTGATTAGCCAAATTAAGAACGATTCAACAAGAACCAACAAATTGTTAAAATATGTCAACCACTCTCTCCCAATATCCGACCGTAAAAAGAATGACAACTAGTAGAGTGTTCCCAGCCACAAAATTACCTCAGAGCGCCATCGGAAGGGACAACTCTTAAATAAATCGATTAGTCTACCAAATTTCCATAGCTTATGTCAAACTGGTGTGACATCTGTCAAAACTAAACTCACAACAAGGAAATGGTATCAAAACGAATAGGTTATAATTTCTAGTGTATAAGTCGATACTACGACGTTACAATATGTATGTATTTACAAAAAAAAACTTTATATTTGTATCAGTTGTCTAGTACCCATAATATAAGCTCTGCTTATCTTTGGACTAGATGGTGTTGTGCGTTAGATGTCCGAAATATTTATTTATTTTATCTTTGTGTGATTAAAAATACAGAGGTCACGTTACTCAGTTCCATTAACAATACACTATTATATTCAATATTTTAATTATACAGGATCCTAATAGAAAACTTAAAAAAGGTGATAAGCCGGCTACATCAACAATAGATAGAGTCAAGAAACTTGGTGAAAGAGAGAAGAAACCTAAGGAACCAAAGCCCGAGAAAGAAAAGACCGAGAAAGTCGAAAAGATACATACGCTTGACACTTCTATAGGTAAGGTTTATCTTTTTTCCGGTGTTCTGAGTTTACCTGGCTTTATTTTAATGAGGAGCAACATTAGTGCCTAGGTGTAAATTTATTAGTTCAAGTTCATATGGGTAATATGTTGATATTTTTATATGTCTTGTCTCATCACATTCATATACTGCTTTCGCTAACACGATTCTGGTTAGTACTTCGTGTGATTACTAAATTGTGGAGAATGGCAATATCCATTAAAGCCAACATTACTCTTAAATTATTTCAATAGATATAATTAAAATCATGGTAAAAGCACTATGCACTACTATAAAATGTTATAAGTATCTTCCTAGCTTTCATTATTCCCAAGATTATTTGGGTTGGTTTAACCAGTTTTACCTGAATATCAGTTTTTCCATGGAGCGACTGGCATCGGACCTTCGGAACCCAGAGACAATTGAATTCAAAGTAGAACTAGTTGTTATACTATTTGAGGGTACTGATTTCCTAATAACGATTGCCATAGGATGTTCATGACAACCGGAACTCACTGCTTAACGTGCTCTCCGAAACGAGGCGTGAAACACCGCCAAACTTTCATACTACTGAATGTTACTAAAAATTAAAAAAAAAAACCCAATAACACATTTGACCTAACCCGGTAATCGAAGCCGAGACCTCTTCATCGGCAGTCATATACGCTAACCGGAAGACCTACAAGGCAGTATAAATTGTTAATGCTTGCTTAAAATATCATTTTTAAGTTTATCTTATACTTTGCAGAGCGCAAATCCATTAGACAAAGTACAGCAGTA
Organism: Spilosoma lubricipeda; assembly: GCA_905220595.1. Lineage (NCBI taxonomy): Eukaryota > Metazoa > Arthropoda > Insecta > Lepidoptera > Erebidae > Spilosoma > Spilosoma lubricipeda. Next base: position 5,323,891 of record HG992285.1, on the reverse strand, counting down.
AAGTCTGCAGAAACTCAGCAGAGAATCAAGATAAGATCTGAACTAAAAAAGAAGAAACCGAAAAAGGTAGAAGATAAAATGCCAACACAAGAGGAATTGTTAGAGGAAGCTCTTATCACTGAGAAAGAGAATCTAAAAAGTTTAGGTAAATAAAATTTTCTGTTTACTAGACAAGTTCATACTCGACACAATTTTAACAAAAAATAAACCCGACTTTTAGAACTAGACAAAATTAGTACGGGAAGCACCAGCTTTCAAGTAAACAAAGTATCATCAAAATCAGTTCACCCAGTCGGAAGTTCTGAGGTAACAAACATAAAAAAAAAACAGTTGAATTAAGAACCTCTTTCTTTTTTGAAGTCCTAGGAAAATTCCCGCATTAAGAATGAATGTGTCGCGGGGGACTTAACAAACATACTTGAAACGGACACAAAGTAGACCCAGACTTAGAACAACAATTTGTGGATCACACAAAGTATTGTCCCATGTAGGATTTGAACCCACAACACTTTGCGTAGTAGGAAGCAGTGTGGCGACCACTTAAACCATTTTTTTTTACGTGTGGAAACCCCCTCGGGCCGTCACCGCGACGGGGTTTGCGGCGGGGCGGTGTGTCGGAATCGAACCGACTAAAACCACACGGTGTGCCACTCTGCGCCTGAGACGGGAGGGATCCGGGAACTGCTGCTATTAACACATCCGGACCGACCACTTAAACCACTAGGCTAACATCGCAGTCAAAAAGCTTTTATGTTCATATTTCTAATATATTTTAATCTGGTAACAATAATTAGATTTATAAATCCTTTTTTATTGCTCATCATCATCGTATTGCAGACTACTGTCGGACATAGACCTCTGTCATTGGCCAGAATTGACTGTTCTTTTGTGATATCTATTAATAGTAATATGAGAAACTTTTCGTTCTAATAGTTATATAAGTGCAATGTGTATTTGTTCCAATAATTGAGCTGATTTTTTTTCCTAAACTCAAGATTCGATTCAAAACCTTTTTTATTCCAGAAAGATTTGAACAAATTGAATTGGAGAGAAAAAAGATAAGACCTATAAAGAAGACAATCACTGGACCTGTAATAAGGTAGTATTGCATTCAAGAATTAAACTCACTTTTATTTATTCCACTATTTGTATTAACTTTAATCCTAAATGGTTTCGCCCCATGGCATTTTGATTATGTATATGGTGAAACGGGTCAGGACTAAAGTTAAAAGAAACAAATAACGACTTCAAGAATTGGATCAATTGAAATGAGACCACGCGGGAAGCACGAGCTTTCTAATAAAAAAGAATCATCAAAATCAGTTCATCCAGGCGGTTTCTTTTGTTAAAATTTTGTGTTATCGAGTTTACTGAAGGCTCAACCGATTATACAAAGCATATTTATATATGCTAGGGTATAATAATAATAAATAAATAAATTATAATAAATATTTTAGATATCTGATACACAACGCCATCTAGCTTCAAACTAAGTAGAGCTTGTACTATGAAAGCTGGAATGAGTGATAGAATATGCATCTAAGTCCATTTTTTTTGTAAATACATCCATATTATACATAGAAAACACCCAAACTCCGAAACATATATTTGCAATCACACAAACATTTGGTTCGACCCGGGAATCGAACCCGTTATACACATTATACGCTCATGTACATACACCATAGATGTGGTATATATAGATATACCACTAGCTGACCTTGGCCACTTCGTTGGGCGGTAAACATTGTTTTCTCTGACTTTGCAAATTCAGCTACTACGAAAAAGTCTTTCCACTTCTCGGGTTATTATATTGCCTATGTCACTCACAAGTAACGTAGCGTAGTAATTGGTTAAAAATCGGTTCAGTAGATCCAGAGATTACCCTTACAACGTCACAAACTCACAAAATCACAAACTTTAGCTTTTTATATAATAGAATAGACAAACTTACAAACTTTATCTCTTTATATAATAGCATAAAATATAGATTATACTTCAAACAAGCTTTAGTTACATACATATTATGTTAATACTATTACATACTTATTATGACTTGGCTAATAATTTTATTGTCTTTTATTAAAGGTATCATTCGTTCGCTGTGCCGTTAATTGAGGAAATACCAACAGTAGATGAAAAAGGCAGTTTAACTCCATTAGGTGATCTTAACTTGAGCGATATCATCAAGAATGAAGAAGGTAATAATAATAATAAAGTTTATTGTCTCCAAATTGTTTACAATAAAGGCATATGAGCTACATTATTTGACGTAAATATATTAACAAAATATTTAATCTACTGGTTGAAAGAGCTTGTGCTTTAAGCAACCTACCAGTGACACATGATATTTGCATCAATTATTATTTAATTTATTAACAAAAAGGTACTAAAAAAAAAATATGGGAATTAATTCTAAGTTACGGGCATCTCATATAATCACAGGTAATTATGATTTAAATAAATTCAATTACTTAAGGGCGATTAACTGCCTCTTACGGTGGCTCAGTGGTAGCGTATGCGACTGCTGTGCTTGAGGTCCCGGGTTCCATTCCCGTGTCGGACCAAATGTTTGTATGATCTAAAAATATTTGTTTCGGAGTTTGGGTGTTTTCAATGTATGTATATATGTAAAAAAGTATAGATGTATTTATGTCAGTTGTTTAGTACTCATAACACAAGATCTGCTTAGCTTGGGACTAGATGGCGTTGTGTGTAGTTGAGAACTCGCCGTTCCTTATTTATTTTTGAGTTATTAAATCTAATCAACTAATATCTTTTACATAATAAAATACTCAGTCGTCTGTTACAAACATGTACACCTGCTACTTAACATAATCTAGCTGATGATACGCATCTGATAGGACACTAGCTATACCCACGCAAACTCGTTTGCGTCTTCTATTGCCCGTAGCGTGATAATTTTCCCCCGTTTTCGAAACATTTTTCATTGGTGCTCCGCTCCTATTGGTCCTAGCGTGATCATATATAATAATATAATAATAATAATATCTTAAATAATATATATAGCCCATAGCCTTCCTCGATAAATGGAGCACTGAAAGAATTTTTCAAATCGGACCAGCGGTTCCTGAGATTAGCGTGTTCAAACAAACAAACAAACAAACTCTTCAGCTTTATATATTAGTATGGATAGGCATTTCCTTAGAAAGGATGTTTAAATAAAGTCAAGTTGGAATATGGTTTGTTTCAACTTTTTTTCTGTTTATTGTGCTGTTATCTTGTAGATTTTAACAACACACTGTATGAATAGTTGGTGATATACCATGTACTTATCAGGTATACGATATTGAGTTTTATTTACATGTATTCTGTAGGTCTACTTTGGTATTTTATCTTGTCATCTAACCTTATTAATTGCCAGTATAAAAATATTTGCAGCTTTGTTTACACCAAACGAATTAGAGTTGCCAGAACTGAAAAATGAGATGATCGACCAGACGATGGACAAATTGGAGCCTGATATGAAAATGGATGTTGATGTCATCGGACCTGATGAGGAAGTTAATATTGAAGATGTGACAGCGTAAGTTTTAAGATAATAATCTCATTAACATATCATACTAGCTGCCCCGGCAAACGTCGTTTTGCCATTTTTTTTTTTTAAGGATGCGTGACCCTTACCATTTAGGGGGATGAAAAATAGATGTTGTTCGATTCTCAGACCTACTCAATATGCTCACAAAATTTCATGAGAATCGGTCAAGCCGTTTAGGAGGAGTTTGGCAACTAAAACTGTGACACGAGAATTTTATATATTAGATTAGTATTAAACTTGTTTGTAAAATATAGCTGGATCTTTGTGACTAATGGCCAAGAAACCAAAGTAAATTAGTAGAAGCATCATGTTATAAATTTATTTTGTATCACATATAGTTTTATTCTTTACGGGTTAGTTTTATCACAAACTATATACAGAAAAATAAAATTTAAAAGTTAGTTTGTAATTTTAAATGCTTATGAGTACATACATACATGTAAAAAAAAAAAAAATCTAAATGTTTGATCTGGCTAACCTCTGGAACGGCTGGGCTGATTTTGACACCTTCACTGGGATATAGCTGATGATATGAGGACTAACATAACCTATTTACAAAGCAGTGTTTAAAGCTGGTCTAAACGACTAGCTTTGTCCCACGGTGTTACCCGACGTTAATGATGAAGTTGCAGACAGTGAAAAGTATAAAACATATTTTTTCTTCTAACACATTTTCAGTAAAGAAGAGAAATCCAGTAAAAAGCCGGATCAAAATGTGAGATTTCATGAACGCACACTTCTATCATTCGAAAATGACATAAAGGATGAAGCGTTCAACGCCTGCTTCCCGAAGTCGAAACCGAAGAAACGAAGACAGCTGTTGTGTGCTGTTACAAAGTAAGTTATATGAATGATGTATAAGCTATATTACTGTAAAGTTTCATACAAATCCGTTCAGTAGTTTGCGTGTGAAGAAGTAACAAACATACACACTCACAAACTTTCGCCTTAATAATATTAGTGTGATTATAAAGTCCGTTCGTTTAGATAGTGTCGGTACACCCGCACGCAATTGTGGTTATTGTTGTGAAATACGAATATATTAATCAATTTAAACAAGTTAGGTGCTTGCCTAGGTCGTAAAGACAAATTAAATGAAAATTAAAATCTTCCTAGCTTTAATAAAACATTTTCAGTTTACACGTTAGAAGAGTCAACAATCACAACCATTCACTACATTGCTTCGGCAAATCATACTTACATGTGGGTGTACGCCGCAGGCGACTCCTTTGGTCTCGTGGCGGCTTTCCTTATATAAAAAGCCGCACGTACGACGGCGGCGCGATCAAAGCGACCGTATCTATGCGAATGGACTATAGATTACGCTTCACTGTGTTATCACATCAACAGCCTTTAATAGTCCACTGCTGGACATAGAATCTCCTTAGAAAGGAGGTTTTAGCCTCACCACCTGACCAGACAGGTTGCTACAGACTTTCTTTCAAGTTTTCCTTCTCTCTGTAGTGATTTTATTCTGAGTAATTTGTTCCCTTAGTCGCCCTAAGTCTTAATCCGTCATCAAACAGACAACTTACAATAGTAAATAACAAAACTCTAAAAAAAAAACGACTGCAATAACTGTTCCAAATTGAAATGGGAACACACGGCAAGCACCAGCTTTCAAATATTTAAAAAAACATCAATATCAGTTCACCCAGCCGAAAGTTCTGAGATAACAAACATAAAAAAAAATACAGTCGCATTAAAAACCTCCTCCTTTTTTGAAGTCGGTTAACAACAACTAAATATGCGTGAATAATGCAAATGAACAATTGAACCTTTTAGCAAATCTAACGTTCTGATAACCTTTAACAACTTCAATTAATTTTATCACACAATTATAATCTATGGCGGGAATGAAAACGGCCATAGTGTGGGTCACCATGCTGCAATGTTCTTATTCACATTGAGGATGGTGACCACCACTCTTGGAATCTGCTCATGCTTTCCATCAGGCAGAGCAGAGTCATTTTGGCGCAGTCAAAATGTAAAAAAAAAAAACAGTATTAATTTTATCTCACTGATGTAAACAGGTTATATTTGTTTTTTTTTTACGTATGGCAACCCCCACGGACCGTAACCTCAACAGAGTAAACAACAATAAACTCCCATTTTTTATCTTATACTACTTACCTTTTTTGTTACTTTTCAATTTTTTAACTAACTTCAAAAAAAGAGTAGTTTCTCATTTCGACTGTATTTTTTGAAGAACTTTCGAGTGAGTGAACCGATTTTGATGATTCTTTTTTATTTGAAAGCGGTGCTTCTCCTGTGATCCCGTTTTAATTTGATCCAGTTATTGAAGTAGGGTTTTTGTTCAAATTTTGTATTATCTTTTTTTTTTGCTATTTTTTATTCTTTTCTTGTGCAAATTTAATTATTGTGTGTAATTTTGTGCGTAAATAAATCTGTTTTGTTAATATTTGCAGGAGGCCAGCTCGCTACATAGACCCTATAACGAAATTGCCTTACCGTAGCGTGGATGCTTTCCGGATCATTCGCGAGGCGTACTACCAACAACTCGAGGCTCGAGGCGATCGTAACCAACCGCAACTCGCCGCCTGGCTACGCTGGCGGAAAGCAGATACCGCATCTACCTACGTACAGATACACATCAAGTAGCTGCCTCATCACCATCAGCCTTTATTAGTCCACTGCTGGGCTTAATGTATCTTTACAAAGACGGTTTAGTGAAGGTGGTGGAGCTAAGCGGACCTCACAGGAATAATAACCTCAACTTACACATGGCTGTCAGATCCCAATTGACTGTCGCGGTGGCGCAGTGGTAGCGTGTGCGACTGCTGAGCTTGAGGTCTCGGGTTCGATACCTAGGTCGGACCAAATTTTTGTATGATCTGCAAATATTTGTGTCGAAGTTTGGGTGTTTTCTATGTATAATATGTATGACTAGCTGAACCCCGCGGTGTTTCCCACGGTTATTGCCGTAGTAACGCCGCGGGGCGAAGCTAGTCTAAAAAATGTAGCCTATGTTACTCCTCACATCATCAGCTACCTGCCAGTGAAAGTAACGTCAAAATCGGTCCAGCCGTTCCAGAGATTACCTGGAACAAACAGACAGACAGACCGACAGACAGACAGACAAAAATTGTTTTTTTTCTTTAATTGATTTGTATAGATGTTGTTTTGGTTCCTCTACCGTGTCGTGTATTCATATATATTTAGTAAAAAGCGGTTATTTTAATATTACAAACAGACACTCCAATTTTATTTATTTGTATAGATTGCGGATAAACATATTTTTCATAATGGCAATACACACAATTCACAGTGAGACACATATATACTGTGCATGCATGGGTCTAATAGCAACAGAGGCAGTCAGGCTTGAGGTAAAGCCGTGCAATTTATTTCTTTGACGTAAGTGTAGAAAACGTGTGTTATGAATTACAAATAGAAATATTAAGTGTAATTGTAAATAAATACCCAAGCGAGACATTGTTGCATTTATTTCAATTCCCCATTTGTCATGTAAATGATAGGCGAAGTCAATATACATAGTCAATTTATTAAAGGTAAAATAAATAATTACAATAGTCTTAAAACTTATGAATTAGATTCAATAACTGTACAAAATTGTACAAAATTAATATGACAAGAAAGTAAAATGTGTCTTCGTTCTAGTAATAATTTGCTTAATTCGCTTATCGCTATTATCGCCTATATTTAGCTCATTATAGGTCAAAATTACTAAAAACATATTAAGTAGTTTATGTAGCAGCTTACATAGTAACTAATTTATTCGTTGATACATAAATAAGTAGATTCTACCGACACATGAACAAATAAAAGAATACCTAATCAGCTAGCTTTAAATTAAAATTTCTTATTCGATAAATATAATAGGTAATTTCTGTAAGGCCTAAAACCTAGAACAGTTTGAGTATTAACTAACTTAAGGTACTAGCAAATACTGGAATCACTAAAATTACATCCATTTTAAAATGCTAAAAATTATGGACAAAATGTCGAAACCATTTTAGAAATTGAATAGGGTACTCGACTACTTAATGATTTAATTCTAAACTTTATTTGTCCGAAACAACGTTTCTCAATAGACAAAACAATTTAACATTTCACAACTTAATTTCTGTAAAATTAAAGTATTTGCTAGTTCGGTTCCAGATTCCGCTTTGCTGTTAAGCTATTTACTCAAGTCGTAATGTCTTTTTCAAAAGTAAATAAAACAGTATTACTTATTTGTAACTCACAAAGAAAAATAAAGTCTAGAGGTTTGCAGTAAAACTAGGATTTAATCTTAAATCGGGAACACTATTTCTCCTCGGTTTATTCTCCTTCAATTCTTTTAACGAGATCAAACCCGAAGCTTTCACGTCTACCCTCGAATGATATCTCGATGGGTCAGTCGTTGGTAAATATGGGTACTCTTTCAAATAAGTCTGTGCATTCTTCATTGTGTGTTCACTAGCAAAGTCTGCAAATTGCGAGTCCGATATTTCAAACGTGTTCATTTTTATGTCAGCGATATTTTCCATAGATCTGAACGCTTCCAGAACTGCTTTCTTATGAGGTATACCTCGCAAACTACCTTGTCGACTCAGTTTTCCTTCGGTGACGTCTGTAAATAAGTCATCCACGTTGAATTTCTCTGAAATTTTTACCAGTTTCGTGTTTGACCTCTCTTCACTTGCACATCTTACCTGATTTTCCTTTAGTTGACTCCATCCTTTTGCTATTTCGGATGACGGCAATGAATGTGATTTAATATTTTTCTTCACTCTTTTCTGAGGCCGTTCATTTCTTTGTTCGTCTTCGAGAGATTCTGTTGATTCTTTACGCAGTAATAATTCGCATTCGTTTAATTTTCGCGGCTTGCTAGTATCCGTTAGCTCTTCCAAGGATTGGAAAAATTTCTTTGCTAATTTGAATCGATTTTTATATTCTATGTGCTCTACTTTTTTTTCAGGAGTCGATTCGATAGACAGCTTATCTGGACTGCTTTCAATAATTTCTAGTTCAATATCAGAGAGGCTTAAATATGTTGTTTCTTTATTATCATTCGTTATCATTTCGATGTCATAGGAATCAGACGTTTTGGTATCTAAGCTAAGATTGCTAACTGTTTCTGAAGTTCTACTTTTCCATAGATCTGTTGGAGTAACTCGAGGGGTTGAACATTTCGATTCATTATATGATACACTTGCTTGCTCGGATGAGAAAGTATACATAGATACAGCATCTGTAAAGATATTTAAATTATAATTATTAGTGTCTAATTTTGTAACTGCCTATTGTATTAAGCGGTCGCCACGCTGCTCTCTTTCACGACGAGTGTTGTGGGTTCAAATCCCACAAATTGTTATTCTTAGTCTGGGTGTTCTTTATGTAAACCGCACATAAAGAACACCCAGACTAAGAATAACAAATGTATGTTTGTAAAGTCCTCCGACACACAGGATTTATATTACTAATGCGGGAGTTGTCTTTATAAAAAAAAATATTGTCTGTAAAGTCGGTTCATCTATCTCTCATACAACGACGTTTAATGAGCCCTACGGGACAATGAACATAATAGGACCATGAACGTAACGGTACAATGAGCGTAACATGTCAATGAGACATTCTTTCGTGCATGTAACGGCGTTCATCAATTTATTAGACGTTGTCACGTCAAAAATATGTATCTAAATACCTAGAAAATATTTAGAAATTATTTCATACTTACTTGAAGTTATGCTATTGGATTGCGTTTTCTGTGAATCTGTCGAACTTGCTCTGAACACCCGTTTTGATGGTTTTGGCCTTTCAGTAGTTTTGGAGACACTTTCGTATAGTGATATAAAGCTTTTCACATTAATCTTAGGTAGTTCATCACATGATTTGTATTTATCTAAAGAATCTCCTGTGTCAGTTGCAACCTTATTGAAAATGTCCATTTCTGATTTACTAAATGATTTTTTTCGCAGACCATCAACCTTTGGCATTGAATACTGGATACTTGAAATTTCATCTTTGTTTATTCTTTTTACATATTCATTTTGAATCTGTCTGTTTATTTGCTTCAATGGTTTTTCGTATACCGTTTCATCTAACGTCTTATGATATGCATTTTGCATCATTCTCGATCTCTTTGTTTTTAAATCAGTGACTTCAGCAACATTTGTATTGATTGCTTCTGTTTTTCTAAAATTCACTTCCGGATATTTGATTACTAAGTCTTTTCTTCCATTTTTACATGCTTCGGTTTCCTCTACACTCTGACTATAGTCCATTAAAGTCTTTTTTTGTTCTCCGTCCCTTCTTTGAGATACATTTTGTAATGATTGACATTTCTTCCTAGTCCACGGTAATTCTTCTGTATTGGATATGTTGTGAAACAAAGATATTCTGCTAGATACTAAACCACTCTCATGACACATGGAGATATCCGTTGTTGAAGAATTGATCTCGGTTGGCTTACCCAAAAATGTATCAAGTTTATTCATTATTTGCTTTCTCGATGTACCGAAAAATCTCTTAGGACTAGTTTCAAAAGCTTTAAAGATTTCTTCTGGTAGTTCTTGTTTAGATGATCCTTCGTCGTTATTTGCTAGTTCTTTATTATTTTCATTAAAATCTTTACCGTCATGGATCTTTACTTTGACTACTGTTTGATTTTCTTTATGATTGGTCTTTGAAATTTGGGATATCATATTATTTTTAGTAGATTTTGTTTTGAGAGCTTCACCTTCAATCTGAATCTGATCACTTTCTAATTTCTCATCCCAAAATTTCTTCCACTTTTTCACTATTTTTATATCATTATTTTTCTCAGAATCATTTTGACTGTCTTCATGTTCTTGTCTTTTGTATGGCGGTGACTTATCAATATCTTGATTGACATCTTTTACTTGGCTATAGTCACCAGTACTTAAGAAATTTTTAACCATCTGTTTGCCCTTTCGCTTACTTAGTGAATCATGTTTTAACTGTCTATAAGAATTACGTCGTTTCTTGGGAATTATTGTAGAGACTTGTGACTTAGCTTCAATTTCCCTTATCTTCTCGTCCCAATATTTTTTCTTTTCAAGAACAATGTTACTGCAGTGGGTTTCTCCAAATTGCGTTTCGATTTTATTTTCGTTTTCGTACTTCAAATGATCGTGTTTACTGTGAAGGGTTTGACTTACTGAAACAGATTCAGTAGCATTTGCCTGAACCTCAGAAATCGTTCCTTCTAATTCTTCATCGTGTCTTTTCACATCTGATATTTCAGATGCAGAATTGACACTCGTGTCTTTCGTTTGTGTTATATATTCAACTTCCATACTGTGAAGTGTATTATCTTCATCAGCAACGGGAGAATTTCTTGTTTCTGAATTAGGAAAATATTCTTGGTACATATCATTTAGTTCAGCAAATGCCACTGAAACAGTATCAGTTTCACTTGGTTTTATTGTTATTTCAGATTTGGGTACATCCTTAGTTCCTGATGAAATGCTTCGATCGCTTTCTTCAATGATGGGCGTAAACATTGGTCGCTTTATTTCCCACTTATATTGTTTCACATCTTCTTGTGCTTTGATTGCAGCACATTTTAAATCATTGCATGTTTGCCAAATTTCTTTTTCAGCTGGACCCATATTTGATATTTCCTCCTGTTTTAACCCTATAATCTCGTCACTCGTTGATTTCTGTTTACCAAAAGTCTCATATAGGTTTGTATTTTCGTTATTATTATTATCTGGAGAACTATTGGGATCATCAATACTTACATATGCCGAATCCCATATATCTCTCCTAGGTGTTACATTTCTTTCGGAATCACTTTGATCAGGTTCGAATTGACTCTCACTCGTAGTTGATGCATTCGAATTGTCTGTAGTTTCTGATAAACTGAATTCTAAACTATGAAACGTAGATGATATTGCGGAATTGGCCTTCTTATCCGTTGGCGTGTTCTGGCTATTATGCGAAGAAGTCAAATATTCGTGCTTAGAATATTTTTTTCTGCTTTCGCGACTTGAATTTTCGTTATCTGACTCCGTCATTATTAAAGATTTCATTTCTGGCTGTGGAGAAGCAGCTCTTAATATCGGCGGCAAAGAGACGGGTGCACCTATGATGAAATCAGCCGTAGGTGCATGATCAAAATGTTTACTTTCGAATTGGTGCATAAAAAAGGGATTAACAAATTCATTGCCGAGTTCTTCTTCAGGAATTAATTCAGCCTTTGGATCTATAAAAATGGATTCATCGCGATTTACTTTCTCGCCACTAATTATTTTGTAAATTGGTGTCTTTGGCCTTTCAAAATCTAACATATTAGGCTCTATGAATGGATTATTATTTACTGGTGATGGTGATGTAGCCTTTACTGGTGACGGTGTTACGTTAGGCTCTATTATAATTGTAATCGAACTATCTCGAGTTTCTTCGTTTTGGGAATTATTAGTTTCATATTCGGAAGCCACAAATGTACCATAATTGTTTGAAGCAACATAATTTTCTTCAAACATTTCATTTAAAAATGGATTGTTAGCAGTTATTGGTGGAACGCTACTGTCAGCAATATTGTGATCTAGTTGGCCAGGCGAAGAAGTTTTTATATCTAAGCTATCTGGTGTATTAATTCTACTCATTTCCGTCGGAATGTCTATTAAAACATTGTCATCATTACTTGTGTTCTCTACCATATCGTCGTAACGAGATTTAGATATTTCTGCTTTCAGAGAAACTGATAAGCTTTGCGGCACAATTAATTTTTCCCGGCTCTCGGGTATGACGAATGGGCTAATATTTGTTTCCGTCAAAGTTGAATTAACAATATCGGGAATACCTTGTTGATTTTTCGTAAATGTGGCAGTGTCTATGCTTTCGTTTTTTAATTTTACTTGTTTTTCTCTAATGAGATTGTTGAATACTTTACATACTTTTCCCATGATCAGGATTTTATAAGTGGCTTTTTTAAATCTTTGTTGTTTTACTGACTTTTCATATTCAGTATTTTCAATTTTATCAGTGGCTTCGCTGTTGAAATTTTGGATTTCTTTACCTTTATCGATCATCATTAAACGATTAGCTTCGTCGTCACTAATCTTCTCTAAAGTTCCGTTTTCGTTTAATAACATTTTCTCCGTGACAAAATCGACAATTCTAAGTACTACTTTCCTATCAGTATGAACATCAACAATATCAATTTCTTCGCCGTCTTCTAAACAAAAGCTGTCTTTTTCCAAAATGTTAATTATATCATTGGAAGCTGTTACAGAAAACGGCGAACCTACTATACTGTGACCTCTACTCGTAATCGACACTAGATACTTTCCTTCGAGTTTTACCGTGTAACTTATTTTTACGTGATCTGATTTCTTATCCACGTCTATTTCAATATCATACTGTGATTTAGGTATGTAGTATGTTTTATTCATATCATTCTTTCCATAACTTCGCAGATAAGTCGCACCTTGTGTTATTGGTAAAATGTTTTCTGTGTAACTTTGTTTTGATTGTATACCTAGGAGTTTATGGCGGATCAATTGTGCTTTACCAAAAATTGGCGGCAATACTGCCATACCATACGTATCCTTCGGTCCTCTGATTAGTATGGTAACATCTCCAGGGTCTAAACATTGTTGTGCAGTTGGGTAAATCTTAAAATGTGCTTTATTATTTATTTGAACTGCTGAAAGTCCGGCGCCCTTAGCAGCGTAATCAAGAATGAATTGATGGGTTTCGGGGGAGGTTTTTTGTGAGACCGGTTTAGAAACGGGAGGCGTTATCTTCGATAGAGCTTGTCGAATTCGATCCAAATACGTAGCAAGTTTCCATTCTTGGTGTCTGCTTAACGAGTCATTTGACTCTAGCTCTTGACGGGAAAAGACCTGAAAACAAAATAAGACCATATAAGAGTTAAGTTGGACAAATTTTTTCTAGACTAAATTGCTAGGTTTAATAATTTCAGAATATTTATCTAGCGGTAAATAGAAATATCACAGATAAATAAATAAATTGTATATTTGTATTTATTGAGGATTAAAGTTTGGATTGGAGTTACTCGGTCCCTTAGTTTTAGTGTAAATCTATTTTGGTTCTGCTTCGAGCAATCCTAAGGGTCCGTTTACACAAACCGGCTCGAAGAGAGCAGATTTTTATCACGTTGGAAACAGAGTTTTGTGTAATTTTAGTAAGGTTTATTTTTTCATGTGCACTTCTTTTGTCATTCAGAATGCTTGAACGCGCTTCGTGTGAAATAATAAGAGGAGCCGATCGTCTCCGATTGCGTGCTCTTTTTTACTCGTGCTCGCGCAGATCTCTTCCAGCCGGTCTCTGTGAAATAGTTAGCGGCTCCGCCTCCGATCTGTGTGAACGGACCCTTAGGGGTTTATAAAAACCTAGACTTATATCTAATAGTAGATAAACTTGTGAGTGTTCATAGACGACAATAATGACTTACTATCATACGAAAATAACAATTCGTAACGAATGAAATGGAAGGCAATAAGACTTCAATGATATCAATACAAGGTAAGTCAGTACTGTGGTACGATTCATATTGGTATGAGTGGTTTTCACCACGGTTGTGTAGTGGTTTATTTATGAAAATGATGGAAAGAATACAATGATTAAACAAAAAAAACTTTTATTTCTTTTATGAAAGCGATAAGATGTACAAATACAAATGATATAACAGTATGGTAATGAAATACGTAGGTAAGTATGTATTACATGTAGATACGTCAAATAAGAAATAAATAAACATTGTACGAAATTTGAAGATGCATGTTGTGTCGTGAAGGAGTTTTGAGTCAAGAGTGGTGGTGGCATTCATTGGGAATAATAAATATATCTGGTAATTAATGGTTATACATATATATAAACGTGATAGAGTTCCCACGATATAAATGTTAACGATAAATGAAGTGGAGTACTGACTGGTTCTACACCGAGGTAGTGGTCAGCGATGGTCTGGGCGTGCTTGAGCGAGAGCCGGGTGGGGGGGTGGCCGGCGCAGGCGCCCGGCAGCGCGGCGTCGAGCGCGCCGCACAGCACCCAGCCGTGGCGCCACACCGTGTCCAGGTGTTCCACTCTCACGGGGCCTGTCTCCGCCAGCCATTGCAACGCCGCTTGCTTCTGTTCCTCGCTCGAGAATACGACTGCAATTTGTAAAAGTGTCGTCAGCAATACAGCTGGTTTTTTATTCCTTTTTGAAATACTCCAAAACCTGAGTGACTTGAGTGATATTTCTTTTGATGATTACTAAGCGAAAGAACACATTTTTAGTTTTTATTTATGCGAATTTTAGTTTCACAATTTTTTAAATTCTATATTAAATCTAAACTTACCTAATTATTTATTCGATAAATAATTTCATATTCATTTTATTATGTTGAAATTTTGTTAGAAAAGATCTGCTTTGTTATAAGTTTGAATAATCAAATAATTTATTGTTTTTAAACACCACCAATTACCACTCTGACTTCACGAAAAAGCGTAGAAAAGACTAAGAGCAGACGGAAATATATTTGAATATTTAATACTTATTGTTATAAGACTCTATTTACAATATCCGCGATGGCTGAAAAATAGCTACAATATCTATCAATTGCCTGTGTTGTCGGCTGTCTGTATGCGCTTGCTCTTCACTTAATCTTAAGAACTAAAACTACAGGAGTCAAAACTCGCCTTACTTTCTTTTCGGCATATAATTTATTAGCAAAGAAGAATGATCAGGTCAGCAGGCAGGCGAGGCGGATTAAAACACTTTAAGAGCCCGCACGCTTTCGAAATTAAAGTTCGTTCAAATATAGGTAAAGTCAAGGAAATCAGTCATGTCAACTGATATTCGCAACCAGTGGTCAAAGGAGAAAAAAGTAGGCAACTAGTTGCTAAAAAAGAAAATCAATCGTTTTTGGCACTAGTTTAGTGTAAATATTTTTTTTTCTACTTTAACAACTGGTCGCGAATCTCAGTTTTCAAAATGACTGGAGGAGAAAGATAAATAGGTAGGTACTGTAGCGGTGTACAATACAGATGTATAAATAAAAATAAATAAACGTTCAAAAAAGAATGATGACACCCTAAAGCACGTAAACTTGCGATTAAAAAATTACAAAATCGTTTGACAAACAGAAGAGAAACAAATATTAATTTTTTTCATCGCTGCTGATTGAAATGCAGATAGATACATAATATAGAATATAGAACAACTCTACTAAGAACGCCATTAAATTATCCTGTCACATATAACTATAGGAAAACATCTGTGTTATTGTATATATAATTTACAATTCTTCATAATAAAGGAACAAGTAATATGACGAAATGATTACATACCCGGAGGAAAAACGACACAACCACCTAATCCTTTCATTAATAACACCAACCGATTTAATATCCCAATCAACCACAACTTTCCACCACGTGAGACGCAGCACTGAATGAATTCGTGACATTTTGATACGCGAAAGTTCAGCTTTTGACACTCACGTAGTTTAACTACAAAAATTAGTCGTTAAGTAAGTGAAATTAGCTTTGAAACAATTTTATGCATGTGAGATAAACATCGTGGCAAAGGTTAACTGTTGCGCTTGTGAAGTTGTGGTAAAAGTTTATAAGGCAGGGTGTGCACTAAACAAGTCAAGTTATTTTAATGAAGTCGGATAATTTGGAGTAAAAAACTTCCGATGTTTGAGTCTAAAGGCGGTTTTGGAAAGGAGGTAGATAAGGAAGAATCCTTGTTTTAATTAAAGGCTTTTGATGGAGAAAATACTTCTGCGAGTGTGTGTTAGAAGTGTAGCAGCATTTTGATAAATTTGTATGTTGTAAAATAAAAGACGACTTCTGAAACCTGAATGGTTCTCATCTCGCAGGAATTTTAATTACCTATCTATAAAGCAAAATATTTTCAAGATAATTAATTAATATGACGTTTTTTTCGAATAAATGCCGTAGGTAGGTCTTCTATTTTAAACGTATCTAGGTACACGTCACCACAAAATAATAAATAGGCGATGTCATCGTTCTATTCATTAGTCAAAGAACAACAAAAACCTTTTTCATTGTACCTGCTACCTACTAATTAACCGCTACTTATTTAAAGAATTGTTAAAATTGCTCCTGTCAATGCTATGTGAGTAGTTAGCGTTTGTTTGACGTGCCCAAAAGACTGGCAATATGTTTATGACATTAGAATTTTAATGACATTGTAAAAAAATGTTTCAAATTCTTAATTTAGTATTTTTTTTATAGTATGTTAAAGAAACGAAAGACACTGACGCAAAACACTAACTAATGGTTTAACTAAGTTGAGGATAAAAAAATAGGTTTTCAATGGATTTAATTGGTAATGATATAATCAAAAAATATACCTACCTACCAATATCAATTATGAAAATGGTTTTGCTCAGGCGCTTATGACAAAAAAAAATTATACTTTAATAGACATTCTTACTAGAATCAATCTGATCAGAACTTGAGCTAACATCTCGACAACAACTCTGAGCGAATCTCATTGTTAAAACTTATTTACAGATGGATTAACAATAAATAGTGGTCGTTCAATTGTCGTCAATAAGTGTATAAATCGATCATTTAAATAAAGGAAAAATGTTTAAAAAAGTAAATCTTTCGTTAGTGTATTCTCAACGTAAATTTCACTTTTATTAGATTTGAGGTCGTGGTAGCGTTCGCACTAATTTATAACAATATATATAAACTCTTGCTTGTTGGTTTTAGGGAAATTACGGCGTTTGTGAGAATTCTCACCGACTCTTTGAAATAATACAAGAATAGACTATTAAATATCAAAGTCGCGCACTTGGTGTCCATAAAGAAAAGTAGTTACGTATTTCCACCAACGTTTTTGACATTTCAGTAAAAGTAGGCGAAATTGATTCACATGGGACGCTCAGAAATAACGACCTTCACATAATAGAATGTCATTGCGTAAATTAGTGTGGTGATATATGTTCATGCTTAGTATGTGATTGAATAGCTTTATGGTTCTTTCAAGGTATAGGGAATTCATACGAAATTACCCTCCTACATTAAATCAAACCAATCTAATATGACCTAATATTAAGACCACATTTGTTTTTACGTAGCTTATTTATTTTGAGTTTTGTTAGTTCTTTATTTTGAGTTGTACATAACCTACTGAAGTATGCAAAGTAGATTTGATACAAATGAATGATTACAAAGGGAAATGGTAATAGAACGTTTAATAAACCACAATAGCCTTGTTTGTGGGTTATTTCTCTTTTAATACACTTAAACAAGCAAAGAAACGACCGCAATAGAAAATTTGAACCATTATAGAAAGGTTTTCTTTTCTATGACACGCACTGCCCTGTTTTTTACTTAGGATTACTTAAAGCTTAAACTATTATTGTGCCGTATGTCATTTGTTGGAGAGTCATCTTCCTTCATGAGGAACATGACTATCCTATCGACCAGAATGACTTCACGGCTTCACATTAAAAAACTTAAGGTAACTGTAAATGTATTTTTATGATCAGAAAACGGGGATAATGATTGTTATATACCAACAAGACTCTAAGTCAAGTCTTGAAGACTGCCAAATCGTGAATGTCTTCAACGTTATGAAGAGGTTCACGATTCGGCACTCTGGTTTGCCCTAGAAGGAATGGAAATGTCTACACTGAAGTGGAGCCCCCAAGACGAAGTCTTTATTTAATAATAATTTCTATTATCCTAAAAAGAATGTCGCTTGTATTCGTAAAGTCAAAACATAAGAAACTTGTTATTAAATCAGCCCAAATTTACAAAGAGTTTAGATTCAATTTTACTGCGTCATAATTTATTGAAAACATGTAGTAGTACTTAGAGTATAATATACAATTATGTACATAATATTGTAATTATACATACACTTATACTAAACTACTATATACTACTATAATCAAGAGAAGAAATAAGAAGCAGTTTTACTAAAGGTAGGTCACTACAAAAATACTTCAAATACTATTTACAAAATATCTCTAAAGAAACAGTTATTCTGAACCATGGAGTAAGGAATACATGAAATAAGTACTTACTAGATCTTAGTGCAGTATCGATATGCTTCAGTATCCTAAAGAGAAAGCTCTGCTGGCCCCAGAAAAGAGTTAGAAGAGTTGCCGGTGCGAGATACCGCAGCGTCGTCAAGATAGCATCTAAGGCCGATGACCACATGCCGCGGTTCACCTCCAACTCAGGGTATTCTGGGATCGTAAACAACCCTGAAATAGAATTAATACAAAATAAGTTTTTTGACTAAAAAATATATATTGAACTTCTAGGAAGAACTGAGAAACTCAGCCGACGTTCTTGAAACGTAAACGTTCGTGTTGTTAAAAACTAACAATAGTATGGGTATGACATCATCTCAACGCTAAGTCACGTCAAAATAAAAAATATCCAATATTACACGAGAATAGAGGAGTTTTAAAATAAATATAGAAAGAGAGAAGAGACAGAGAGATACTTACAACTTGGCTAAGGAGGCTGACCAGACAGAACTACAGAAGGAGGTGTATGTAAAAGACAAAACAGTATGCCACGATCACTGTAAATATCGTCTTTACAACCAATAAGATATAATTTTCTTTATTGTAAAATAAGACATTAATACGGGATAGCGGTGATATTGTAACTCCCTTGTCAGTTTAGGATATTTACCAGGCAGAATTCGTGTTAGTGTGCCCACAGTAAATTCACAAGTTTTCTTTCAAACGTTTGTAATTTTGCCTTCGGCTTAATACTCAACAACTTTGACATTTTAAAAACCTTAGCACTTTACAGTTTGTGAAATGATGGAAGATTCTCTTGTTTTAGCTTAGAATTGACGAACATACGTCTGTCATTCCCTACTGCCTATGTAAATATAATCAAGTCTTGTCTGTCTTGATGAGTGTTTTCTATCGTGTCTTATCATTTAATCACCACTATATCTTGCTATCTGTTAAGTTCCGTTATACGATTGCATTTTTTATATTTACACATTGTTATTTTGATAAGCTATTGATAATACGAATGTGAGGTCATTAGCTGTAAATATATATACTAATTAGTCTCAACATGAGTAATTGTGTTCAACGGTTTAATTGTTCCGGGTGTAAACTTTCAGGTCTCGGTGTCACCTCACAATCGCAAAAGATAACGATAGATAATGTATAAGTACCGACTATAAAAAGTTATGCCCTTTGAGAAGCTATTAATAAAGAATTTCAATAAGACAATAACATGTTTGATAAATCTAGATGAACTAAAAATGAAAAGTTTTTTAATTTAACTTTTCATTTTTATTTTATTTAATTTTGAAGTTGGAGAGGCCTATGTTTAGAAGTGGATTGGCTGATGACGATAATTTTTTATTGTTCCTTGACATATATAATAATAAAAGGTGTATTGAGAACCGAGTAAAGTTAGCATTAAGCGGAAGGCAAAGTCGATCTTCGCCTTCAGGGATCACTAATAAATTAACGCGTACAAGGCACTGATAGCAATATACGCGGTATGGGAATTTAGACTTTGCAACAACTTAAACCTTAAGGCACAAAGCACTCATGACAAAAACGTAACGGGAAATGAAACATACACTTTGGCAGTCACCCTTTAGCACGGTATGTTAACTTCAGACCGGTCAAGTATAGATAACGGCCGGCAGGTGCATTCTTCTTTCTTCAAACCCCCGCTGCCCACATCTCACCCAGACCTCGTTCTAGTCTCCCGACGTAAATACTCTATGGATATAACACAGAAAATGATACTAACCAATGCTTCGCGGGTGCTCCTCTCTGCTAACGTTATCTTTGTATTCCTTCACTAAGTCTTCTGTACTGTCCGACATTTTAGTTCGATTTATGCCCCATTATCTTTGTAACCTAATGCTGGTAATTGTTAAGATATGTTATCTATTTAATTTTAACTTTGCGTTGTGTGTTGTTTTGGTCAAACTCGGTACGAAAGTTTATGTTTCTAGGTATGCAGTAATGTTAGTGAAGTTTTTTTTTGGGAATATTTTATTATTTTGAAATATTTATTTGTAATAAAATACTTATAAGAATAAGTAGTGAGAATTCAATAACATTAGATGTAATAGTTTTATAGAAATGTTTGTAATTCTTATTTCATACTTCCTACAATAAATTGATTTAGGTACACTTGCCGCATTTATATAAATATGTATCTAAGAATTAATAAAATGCCTAAATAATATATCATGAAACTGGCCAATTAATTTAAAATGAGGACTTTAACATTTTTTCGTTGAATAAAGATGACTCCGGCACTAGGAATTTTCATACAACTTACAACGAACACAAATATTCCACGAATATTCATTTCATTGATAGAATGAATGGTTCCTGGAGCGATATGAACACAAAAACATATCCAGAGAAACTCGATAAAAATCTTTTTCAGACCCGATAAATCTACCTAAACTAAGGGGTGCTTAGTACCGAAAAGTTTAGTACCGCATTAGTCCGTCCTTTACAATGTCCCACCAAAAGAAACGCATGTATGTCCAAAGCCTCTTATTGTCTCGCGATAGGTTCTTTAACAAACGCTAATAATTATTATCCCCTAATTTATCAACGAGATTGAGAATTAACATCTAATCACAGTGGTTTAAAGTACCTAGCTTTTGTTTACTCAAGGTACAGTTTAAGATCTAATGGCTTATTATCTAAAAGGTGTGACTGTATGAAGTCATAGCGCTGTGAATGCTTTTAAGATAACATAAGTTTACAAGGCTCGTATGTGTGTAATGGAGCGTTGGAATATTACCAACAAGTTTATAGAATGGCGGAATAGTTTACTGACTGAGTGCGTAGTTTCGTTACTTCTTTACATGGTATAAAATAAAGTCGTTTCCGCTGTATTTTCGCTTAGATCTGCCAAACTACTCAACTGATTTCAATGCAGTTTGTAGCAATAGATTGGCTGATTCAAGAAGAAGTTTTATATGTTTAAAACATGCATATCTTTTATAGTAGAGAAAATTCAAGAATTTCATTGACTTACGTGCGAACCCGGGTCGGTTTGATAGTGAAAAATAAAATTTACAGTACCTATAATGTATTATAAGTTTTTTGTTTGCACCTACATGAATAGATTTGTCAATCAAACATATTACTTTATTCTCAAAATATGACAGATTAACGCACTACAATACATATGTTTTGCTCTTAAAACTATACAGCATGTTTTTTATTACAAATACTTTCGAAAAGTTGATTTCAAATACCTACTGTCATTTCTCTACATCTGATTTGACTGCACGGTTGGCTTAGTAGGTTTCAATGGTCTCCCGCCGCTGTCTTCTGCGCTGTTCGTGTTATGGGTTCAAATATCACATGGGACAATACTTTGTGTGATCCACAAATTGTGGTTCTGAGTCTCTGTGTTCTTTGTTTTCGTTTCATGTATGTTCGTGAAGTCCCCCGTGGTACAGGATTCCTAATATTCCTAATGCCTCCTGCATTGTCTTTTTGAATACTTGAAGAAAAAAAATTTGGATAGTACGTGTCCACTCTCGAGCAGTGGACTGCAATGGACTGATGATGTGTATTATAAAAAGTACTAACTAGGAACTAGGTTATATGTGGATATGAAATCCATTTTGCTGCGTAAATAAACAACTCATATCACCTACATTTCAAAAAAATCCAAATGTCATTGATATCTTGACGGGCGTCTGATAAATAACTTTCGACTTTCTTAAATGATAAAAATAGAAGCATTTTAGGGTTCCGAAGTTAACTTAACAAAAACATAACCTTATATTGTTTGTTATAAATAAATGTTTGTTTAGTACTTTATCTAGTAGAGACATTATTGATCAATAATAAGAACACTATTAAGTTATTTTTCCGAAAAAAATGTACAAATATCTGTTTCGGAGTTTAGGTGTTTTTTATGTATAATATGTATGTATTTACAAGAAAAAGTATATTTGTATTTGTATCACTCGTCCAGATGTAGTTTGGGCGTAGATGGCGTAGTGCGTTAGATGTACGAAATATTTATCTATTATTTATTTATTTTTATTTCATAATGTATATTATTTATTCGAGTTCTACGCTTCCTTTTTGCTAAAAACTTCAACACGGATATTTAAAATCTACGTAAAAAATGTCATTTGTTTTTGTTAATAATTTAATTTTATACTAGCTTTTGCCTGCGGCTCCGCCCGCGTATATGTCTTCAAACTGACATAACTTTTTTATTTATGGACCGATTTAGATGAAACAAACACTAAATGTTAAATGAAGCAAACCAGAACTGATTGTTGAAAATCGCATTCAAATTGATTAAGCCGATCTTGAGATTAGCGCGCAAAGATATACAGACAAACAGATGAAAATTCTAAAAATCATTGTTATGAGTTCTATTGCGTTCATAAAGCTCCCTTATAATAGTTTGCCTGATATATCTTCCATGTACAGACAGCGACCAGTTACGATTTTATTATATGTAATGATGATGACAATGATGATTTACTAACAATTGTCATGTTTTAATGTTTAACCTCATTACTTTATATTCGGCCTCTAACAAGTATAGTAATTTATTTTATTTCAAAAATAAATACAGGTACAGGTTTATTGTCTGAGTTATCACCATAAAACCAACTCTGTACCTCTATAGATTTTATACCTCTATTATCCAATTCCATTATATGTATGTGTTTATAAATATGGAAGTCTGCTATTTTAGCAGTCTGGTTCTCATATTTCAGGTTTGATTCAACTTGAGATTTGGACGGCACTCGTCAGATGTTTGAAGCTATTTTATTATTATTTTAAAACTGCTTGTTAAATGTCGTTTATCGCGGCAAATAGTAGCCTATGTGTTATTCTGAGGTATACTAGCTATAAGCTATACAACTGTAAAGTTTCACCCAAATCCGTACCAGTAGTTTTTGCGTGAAAGAGTAACAAACATCCATCCATCCATCCATCCATACTTACAAACTTTCGCGTTTATAATTAGTAGGATATTGTGCCTTATAGCGGGACATATTCGCGATGAAATCAGGGAGTCTATCCGCAATCCTCCATCCGCAATCTATCCATCCATCCATCCATACTTAAAAACTTTCGCGTTTATAATTAGTAGGATATTGTGCCTTATAGCAGGACATATTCGCGATGAAATCAGGGAGTCTATCCGCAACTACGAGCGTAACCTGTTCGAAACGTCGGTATAGTAGGTATACCTTTTAAATAAAATTAACAATAAAAACTATGTGTAAAAGTCGCTAAAGTCTAAAATTAATTGTTAAAAAAAGGACACAATCAAGTACCTTATATAGCCGAAATCTGAAGAGACAGTCCCTTTCGAGACGTTAATCGCTCATTAACCTCTAATTATATTAACAAAGCATCAAGAATCGTATTGCAACAACAAAATTATAATCAAAACTAATCATAAATGTAATATGAAATAATAAATCGAACTACTAGATAACAGACACGAGTTACTAAACATTGAAATATTGTTCCTAATTAAATTGCCGATATTTATTTGTCTTATCAACTTACTAGAAAATTTCTTAATCACAATATGCATAACAACTGAAGTAACCGTAATACTCGTTAGTAACGCAAGAACTAGTGACCACAACTATCCGGAATATTACTATCCATCTTTGTAAATATCAGTTATCTTATCTTGCTATGAGTGTGTAAGTGTTTTGTCATCTTACTTGTAATTGGAGAAAATCGTTTGTCGGTCCGTAAGAAACCCTCGCATTAAACCATCGAATATTATTTATCAAAGGAATTTCAGTGTTTTAGTATTAAAAATGACAATAACGTAAGCTAATTTTTCTCTTTTTTACCCGATTATGGCGAAGCCAAAAGGAAGGGTGATGTTTCTGGCGGTTTATATATGACTCTAGCTGAACCATGCGATGTTATCATATAATAACGCTGCAGGACAAAGTTAGTTTAAAAAAGTAGCCTAAGTTACTCCCTCGATCATCAGCTACCTGCCAGTGGAAGTCCCGTCAAAATCCGTCCAGCGTCCAGTTCCAGAGATTACCCGGAACAAACAGACAGACAGACAAAATTTTTTTAAACTACATTTTTGGTATATGTATCGTGTAAACATACATATGCATTGATTAAAAAGTTGTTATTTTAATATTACAAACCGACACTCCAATTTTATTTATTTGTATAGATTATTAATTTAAGTATTATTATTACTTAACTACTGTAGTAAACTTAACTATGTTAATTCAAGTTCGTTTAGTTTATAGCAAGTTATGTTTAATAAAAAGACTACCTTGAAAAGGAAAAAATAAATATTTAATATGTATATTATCTTGAGTACTTATAATACAATGACTGTTTATATTTTTTATTTATTTACGTAGTAAAATTCACGTTTTAGTAATAGCGTGGGTGAAACCGTGGGAATATGATGTTAAAACCCCCACATTAGTAGTGTTATGATTCATAGATAAGATGGTTTTAAATCTAAATGCAAACATCATAAAACAATTGTTAGAATATAATCATACAATACAATAAAGAGACACTTGTTTCATTGACAAAGATTTGGCATCTATCCTATAATAAACCTTTAAGATTTATTGAAAGAAATCACAATCTTAATGTATAAATGTGAAATTATTTGTATCCGCTTGAAAAACCTTCATGAATTCACACCTTTAAATCTAACAGCCCCCCTAGCCAAGACATTATACAAACATAAACAAATGCTTGGGCATCATTTTAACGCTTAGTCCTGTTGTGAAAATAAAATAGAGGTTAGCGATTGTAGAAAGAAAATCTACGTGAAATACTTATATCTTATATAAGGAGGCTAGTGTAATGTCTATACGTCATTAGATATATGATCTGTTTGAAAGAATAATGCAGAGATATATAAATATAGAACAACTGACGGAGATCGTTTTTTGTTTTTTCGGAAGAAGGTCCCCATTTCATCTTATCCACGCTTTTTAAATATTTTTATCATTAATTTCATCACGACGAAGACTTAAAACTTGAAGACTATAAACACTTGACATTGGCAGAAATAGCTGATCCGAGAGATTCGGCTGGTTGTCATTTCATCAAAAGAAGAAAGAGAACAAGTGACGATCTGAGAAAGACTGGAAATTCAAAGAAACATGTGCTAAGCGGACTGTAGAAGAGGCGTAGATCTAAAATAAGACTACAATAGTCTTATGGATTAACGTGTTTATAGATTTTATTATGTCGCGAACTGTCAGGCATCATAAAAAGAGGAATTTATCTCTATGAACTCTAAAAAACTGCCGTTTAAATGCGCTTATAAAGACAGTGGAATACCTTAAACATCGAAAATCTAACTTAGTTTGAATAATAAGAGAATAACGGAACAGTTTGCCTCACAGTACAGTCTTTATTGCCCGATTAGGCCAAGCCAAATGAGGGTTATGATTTTGACAGGCCATGTATGTTATATGTTCATCTGTTCCCTCATAACTTGTTAATTACTCATTAGGACTGGACAAATTAGGTATCGTTAGAAGCGTCTTAACTGCTGCTGCTTAGTTAATATTTATACAATTTAACAGCTACATTAACACAACCACAAACCAGTCAAAATAATCGTAGGTATGGTTAATTTTATCGATTTTAATTAATAAAGAGATTGTTCTGGTACTTGGTATTAAGAGGTGATGTCATGTGCAATTGTACATACTTACATGAATCATACAAAAACGTATCGAAACTACAGTTTTGACATTTATTAAAAAGATAATTTATCAGATAAACAATTCCTGTCTATAGTCACACACGTGCATTTGACAGCACATTCCTGTTGATGTCCGACTGCTAAACCAGAGGTAGTTGGTTCGATTCTCACAATGGACAAATAATTGTGTGATGAAAATGATTACTAAGTCTATGTCTGGGTGTAATTTAGCCATAGTCATGTATGTACGTATTTAGAAATATATTAGTATGTTTATCAACGATTGTTGAGTTAATATTTATGTACTTAACATGTAATTGAACCTTTTTTTCTTAATATTTTGGACACTCCCAATCCTAATTTGACAAATTTAACTAACAAACCTGACGCTTAAATTCAGAAATGTATTATTTTTTATATGAATACTCCTTTTATAAATACAAACATATTATACATAGAAAACAGTTAAACTCCGAAACAAATATTTACAGATCATAAAAACATTTAGTCCCACTCTCTGCCGTGGGAGAGCCACGCTTCGGCATGTGTAGGCCGGCTCGACCGGAGTGATACCACGGCCTTGCAGAAAATCGGTGTGATACAGCGCTTGCACTGTGTTTCACCGAGTGAGCAAGGATATCAGAACCCCATATCCTAACCCCTCCCTCGATCCCCCAAAGGCCGGCCACGCACTTGTGACGTCTCTGGTGTTGCGGGTGTGCATGGGCGGCGGTAATCGCCTACTATCAATTTGCCCCCTATTACATAAAAAAACCTGGGAATCGAACCCGGGACCTCAAGCACAAAAGTCACAATCATGTTAATCAAGTCAGTCGAGGTATGCTGACCAATATCAAAATTTTAACTTAACGTGTTGAATCAAAGTAATTTTACTATGGTAGACGATTAGACAGTTGCACAAGAAAATTTATAACAGTGACGGATATCCTAAACACTGAAGCAAGTAAAGCCGCAGGCAAAATCTAGTTGTCAAATATTAAACAGACCGTCATGTTCACCAAACATAATGTTATTTGTATTATGTTGTCATGTGCAGATATTGTGTTTATCTCTTATCTCAGTGATGAATCCTGGTATGGCACCAAGATGATAAGATAAATTGGATAAACCGCTTCATAATAAAAATATTAGCGGTGATACTGAACGGAAAAGTGTTAGACAATGTACATGCACTTAATTTTATGAAATACTAGATATCCCGGCAAACATTGTTTCACCATTTAAACTATGAAATAAATCAAATTGCGATATCTTTTTAAAGCCACCCACTTTCTAAACGCTATTTTATTTCTTTTATACGGGGATGAAAAATATTTTACGACCTATTCTTATGTATACCAAATAAACAAAAAGAAAATTCTTTAAATCAATCGAGCCATTTTGGAGGAGTGCTACTACAAACACAGTGACTCGAGAGACGATTTATTCTAGTACCTATATTAAATTTAAAACACATATAATAATTTACATAACGCTAAATGGATACCGTTTCATCTTTTGTTGTCCATTTCTCTGTCTGAATAACATAACGATAATTGTGATATATCTAAAGCATAGATTTGTTATCTATACTCAACATATTGCTGTTTAAATATTTTTGTTATCTGTATTGACTTCGAAACACTAATAAACATTAAAACAATCTACACTTTGGAATTTCGAAAAACTACCCAATTTTAAATGATAACTTTAACTGTGTGGTTTGAAATTACCTGACTTTATAAGACAAAGTTAAATGTCAAAACATGTCGTGTGGTGACGAATTAAGCGTGCAAAGCACCACCCCTATTCATCCCATGGGTGTCATGAAAGGTGCCTAAGGGAGCAAACTATGCAGAATTATTGTGGTGGACAGGGTATCATGTCCCACCAACACAAAGGGAGGATCCTCCGACCAGGCGAGGTGATCATGCCTGGCGGGCCACTGCCCAACGGTTGATATTGGGATGTTCTGTATATGTTAATCGGCGCGAGAACGTCTATTTCGCGATTCAGGATTGGTAGTTATTCCGTGTTGTGCGTTACTTCGTAGTTCAGTGTATCTGCGGTAGATGGCGCTGTTATATGATTTTGTTGCCGCTGTATGTGGAGGTCGCCACAATAATATCATTGCAAAGCGAAGGAAAACTTGAAATAAATCCTAAACCAATCCGTCTGGCCAGCTTGTCTACTCATGCCTACTCTTTAAGGACAGGCCTTTGATCAGCAGTAGACTGTTAAAGGCTGTTGATGATGATAATAAAGAAAATCTTACAACCCATAACGTCTCACTGCTGGGCTCGGGTCTACTCTCAGGAGAGAGTTAAGGCCATACGTCCCCAAGCTGGCCAAGTGCGGGTTAGGGACTGGCAAGACAACGTTGTGGCTACGTCATCTTGCCGTTGGATGTTTTAAAGGTTCACGACTGTGATCCTATGATAACAACCAGGACCGACTGCTTAACGTGACCTTCGAATCACGGAGACGCTCATGGTAACATGCCACCAGCGGTCACCCATTCAGGTACTGACCGTGCCGTCGTTGCTTACCCTCGGTAATTAAATAAATATTTCGGACATCTATCACACAAAGCCATCAAGTCCCAAGCTAAGCAGAGCTTGTGTTATGGGTACTAGACAACTGATACAAATACATATATACTTTTTTTAAATACATACATATTATACATAGAAACCACCCAAACTCCGAAACAAATATTTGTAGATCTTACAAACATTTGGTCCGACCCGGGAATCGGACCCGAGACCTCACGATGAGCAGTCGCACAAGTCAACCGCGAGACCAACGAGGCAGTCAATGAATGAATGAGAATTGTTTCTAATCATCGAGTGCAACTGGGTTATGAGCTCCTTAAATAAAACGTCAGAGCTAAAATATCCAATAAATATTAAGGTCTAAATAGACCTGCAACTATTTTAGATAGTCCTTACATAGTCGAAATGTTTATTTCATCTTATATTCAAAACTGAAGAGGATTTTACTCGCTTTCGTCACTTGAGCCGATTTATTGAAATACTTTTGAACATTGATATGGATGATTGTTGAATGAAGTCGCTCTTTGTAAATGGGTCTTATATTGCCAAGCGTTTTGCGATTTGATGGTTGTTAGAGGGACAAGGAGGCATTTGCCCGGGACAAGAGGTCGGTAAGGACAAGTCTCTAGATGCTATTTATAATCGTAATCTACCCATTATTTAAATTGTTACTTTTCGGTTTGCTTTATTCTAGAACAAATTGTCGGCTCTAAAATTAATTCATAATGATTTATGTACTTAAATAGCAATGAAACTATCGAAAATCCGAGCATCTACATAATTAAAACAGCATTAAACAAACAGCAGAAATCCTAACAGCATTAAACGTACTATCCAGAATGTCGTATGCCGAATGTAATATAGTTTAAATCTCCACAAAAAAATAGTAACAGATTATTTAGTAATGTGTTATTTTGTAACAGTCTGAATATAGTGCCATTGTTTTGCTTGTGGCGATTAATTTTTATATAAATAAATAAATATTTCGGACATCTAACACACAAAGCTATCTAGTCCCAAGCTAAGCAGAGCTTGTGTTATGGATACTAGACAACTGATATAAATACATATATACTTTTTTTTGTAAATACATACATATTATACATAGAAAATACCCAAACTCCGTAACAAATATTTCTAGATCATACAAACATTTGGTCCGACCCGGGAATCGAGCCCGAGACCTCATGATCAGCAGTCCCACACGCCAACCGCTAGACCAACGAGGCAGACAAATACATCTTTACCGTTTATTTTTTATTTTTTTATTGAGTGGTCAAACAACATGATCGGACAGCTTATCTGTTCATATCTGCCTTGCTAAGTTGCATTCTACAAACCAAAACGTTAATAGAAAACTATCAAATGTATGGAAATGACATCTCTCTACGCTAGCTCAAGTGTTCAAAACAAAATATTAGCTTATAATACAAGAGAATAGCAGCGTGAGTGCTAATAGAAAGAGATTCGAAGCGAAAAACTTGTTACTAGGCTAAAGGAGCAGTTTAGAATCTCTTCATCTAGATATACCTACTCGTACATCTTTCAGTATGTCATTTTGTATCAAACGTATAAAACATATTTCTTTGTGAAGAGTAATCTTGTTCCTTTTTTATCAGTCCTCAATATAGTACAAACAGAATGGGAGCGTAGGTGTATGAGAAATGGATGGCAATCAGAAAACATTGGGGCGCTAAGACAAATAGGTTATACGGGCGGTATCGACGTACCTATTTTTCAGTTGGAACAATCTGTTTAATTTGTGTTTAATCGGATTAGAGGGAATAAAGGGATTTTCCGAATTTTAGAAACACCATTTGGGTAAATAGTTTATTGAACAATATAATTATTATGTTGATCAAGATGACATTAAGTGAAAAGTATTTTTCCTGCTCACAATTGGTACAGATAGCAAAAGTGTGTTCATGTGTGAGTGAGTACAGACCAACCAATCTGGCCAGCGTGCAATGGCATAGTATCCCAGAGCCTCTTTTCTAAAAGGAGGCCCATGTTCAGTAGTTGACAGTTCAAGGCTGTTGATGTCATATGATCACATATTGCTACATGGAAGAATCAAAACTGGTGGACAGGTGCAAGACGAATATAAAACTGACTAACTGAACCTCGCTATGTTACCAGCGGTTATTGTTGTGGCGCTTGTAACACCGCGAGGCGAAAGTAGTCTAAAAAAAGTAGTCTAAGTGACTCCTTATATCATCAGCTATTAAAACAACCGATTTTTACTAAATGCATATGCATGTATACACAGTACATATACCAAAAATATAGTTAAAATTTTTTGGCTGTCTGTCTGTCTGTTTGTTCCGGGTAATCTCTGGAACGGCTGGACGGATTTTGACGGGACTTTCTCAGGCAGGTAGCTGATGATCCAGGGAGTAACTACTTTATTTAGTTTTACTTTGTCCCGCGGCGCTACTGCTACAATAACCGCGGGTAACACGGCGGGGTTCAGCTAGTTAAGAATATATCCTATGTCGCGCTACGTATGGTTTTTTAAAAAAAAAATTATATATTGTATTGAGTTGCGTTATAAACCGCAATCAAATTACACAATTCTACGGCTTACCCATTAAACTAGTATTTTATTATAAACTGTGCATTTAAAATCTGGGAAGTAAGATCATTATAATAGCGGGTCTTTGACGACACTTAGGAGAAAAGACACAGCTATAACACGAGAGTGTAGTAAATAAACCTACCTTCAAACTGTTATCGCGACAAGTTTAAGTGACGATTTTGAGTAATCTTTGCCAAGAAAGATTACACTGTTTCATTTTTATTCATTTCTAGGTATATATTTATGTATATGTTAAAATTGATCAACTATAACTCTTATGAAAACTAGTCGAGATGGTTCTCTTCATTTAGGTTCTTTGATATTCTGATGTGTTGTTCTGAAGTTGAATTATAATTAAGAATTACTGGTGATCGTTCAAATCAATCAAAATAGCATTTTTTACAATTTTTGTCTATCTGTCGGTTTGTTTCGGCTAATCTCTGGAACGGCTGGATCGACTTCGACGGAACTTTCACTGGCAGATAGCTGATGACATAAGGAGTAACTAACGTTTTTTTGACTATCTTTGCCCCGCCACGTTACAAGCGGGTACAACCACAAATGTGGGTATCACCACAGGGCTCGGCTAGTAATCTATATTATCGGCATAGATTTAGACACATAAAATGCAGCACCATCTATCTATTTATCTGTAAGTACATAATAAGTAGGTAAACGGTTTGTTTATGTTTTATTTGAATTCAATTCAAGTTACTGTTCATTTCTCCAATTTTTTTTTTTTATTTACCTTATTGCATACATAAGTATTTACAAACAGTCACACCTGTAATAGTGATGTCCTAAGTGTGTCTGATGTGTTGTGTGTATGTATTTTTGATGATTGAATTCCACTCAATTCAATCGTTTCAATTCAGTTCTGTGCAAATGTAAATTAACACTGCACTTGAAAAAGACGTTTAAAGTACTGTTCATAACTTACATTCATATTTTTAGTTTTACTTTATTGCATACATATAAAATCTAGTAGGTGTGTATTTATGTATGATATATTACAGTCACGGTATTCGAACATATTAAAGTGTAATAGAATATTTATTGAAACTTCAGACATTCAGACATGACCTTAACGCCCTTGGTCCATAATCCCACTTCACAAGTATTATTCGCAACATAATACTGAGAAATTCTCAAGGCACCGTTGTAATGTAATATTTTATTGTTACCAATATTTCTATTCTTACTTAAGATAACATCTTGAATTTATCTTGTTTTTTGATGTACAGCTTAGAAGGTTGAGTTATTGAATATAATAGAAGGTCTCAATCTATTAGGTTTTCGAAATACTCGAGATATAGAACCCTACAAAGAAGTGTATAATTTCTTTTAACTATTAATACAAATAAATAGAATTGAAGAGTGTGTTTGTAATTTCAATTATGAAAATATATTTACGGTACACCAAATTTACTTTACTTTAAAAAACTTTAAAAAAAAATCTCTCATTTGTTCCGGCTAATCTCTAAAACGATATTTTTGTTAGAATAAAAAAGTGGTCATTGTTTTTCTGACAGTAGGTATATAGAATAACTAGGTATAATAATTCGGGAATGGTCGACTAGTTTTCAACCCAACCATCATACTGTCTCAAATGCTTTTAATGGTCCACCGCTGGATATGAGCCTCTTTTTCAAAAGGTTCACTATTTTACACTGGCCAGATGGTTACACGCAGTTACAGTAGGTATTTAGTGGATAGGTTTTGTAAAGCCCTTTTAATATTATTTTTATTGTAATATGTTGCCACTACTTTCTGCTATTACAAAGTTCCAATAATATAAATTATTTTCTATTTAAAACAATATCTATACTTGTATTGGAGAGATTTTATTTACCTCTACTAGGTATGATAAAAATAACTGGGGCAGTGAGTTATCTATTCATCTTAATAGTAGAAAAACGTTCTATTACTCAGTACATCTCATGGTAATTACTTTATGGCATTAGTGTGAGAAGCGTGACGGAGTATGATGTCATTTGGATAGTAAAAATGTATAATTCATCACTTTAATCTCAGTATTTTATTACTTTTAAACATATTTACACATAAATGACTAGTGACAGTGTTATTTAAGTAATTTTGTACCACAGGAACTACATTGAAATCACTGCTTAGTGATATAATAACTAAATAATTTCTAACTGTTTAATTTTGTAATTTAAATTGTTTCAGGGAAGTTGATTGCAAGAATATTTTAGTTGGTCAACTTGCCTTATACTTAATAGGATAAAGGTCGATCGATAAAGGTTCGGAACGAAACAATGGTTTGTCTATACTATCGACTGAAATGTTTAATATTGAGACTGAATTTGGAATTTCAAAAAAGTAAGCCGAAACGGTTTCCTTCGGCACAATCGACCGACTTGAAGAAACTGGCTGGAAGCGGATGGATGTGGACTGTCCAAGTCCAATACTGAGTTTGTTGGCGCTTTTTGGGGCAGACATTTAAACTATGAAGGACGGCAATAGCCTGAAGTAGAAGTAAACCGAAATGAAGAATTACAGTACATTTTTTTATATGAGCCTGTCAAAATGACTACTTTACCTGATGAAAAGCATGAGCAAAATCCAAGAGAAGTGGTCAACATAGCATAGCGAATGCAGACAATGCATTCTTCTGCATGTCTACTGCTTACGAACGAAACACGACATCACGAATATTGTCATTTTTGTCTTGGTCTTCTATGAGTACCTTATACCGCTTAATTGAGTCATTCTGTTAAGTTAATTTAAAATAGACTAATTTATTTTGAGGACGGCCTTGTACAACTTTGATAGCAGGCTGTCATCATAATATTATCGGTAGGACAAATGTCTTATCTAACATATTTTTCATTGGATACATGTATATTAATTTTGTTTATATGCATGTGTTTCAGTATTAATTAATTAGGTAATAAAAATAATTAGAACACCCCACATTATTTCCCTTGGAAGACTAGAAATGAGCTGATCCTGAGCTTTATATAAGTAGTAGAGCCACGCTGATTTCAGCACGAACGAGCCGGCTCGAGCAGGGCGGTACTACCCTCGCACAGAAAAACAAGCGATCATGTTGTCGTGTTTCCTTGGTGAGTGCGAGACCGGAGGCCCAATGATGTGGAAGCATCAGTATGCCGCCATGGTGTGGGTCACTATGCCGCCATGGTGTGGGTCACCATGCTTCATTATTGCATAGTCTGTATCAGCAATGACTATGGTGACCACCACTCTTGGATTCTGCTTATGCTTTTCATCAGGCAGAGTAAGCGTCACCTCGTTTCATTCAACTGCTCTGATTGTTATAGTTTTAACCCATAACACACAGCATAGAGTGATTCACAAATTGTTGTTCTGAGCTTGGGTGTTCTTTGAATCCATTTCATGTATGTTTTTAAAGTCCCACGCTACACGAAAATATGCCCAGTACAGGAGATCCCTTTTTTACAAAAAGGTAATGAACATCTGTTCACTTGTTTAGCATTCATAAAGAAAAACATTTACTTTAAGTAGAGTTGCTTTGGCCGGCTTATACATACACACAAAAAAGGCCAATACAAGTGTTTGTGTCAGATTGTCTGGAAGTGATAGTTGTGAGAGATAAGACAGGTAATATTCTAAAACGATAGTAAATGTGTTTTCAAAAATAAACAAAAATCTTGATTGCTTTTAATAACTAATAAAAAATGTCTATCGTCACACAAAATCAAATATTTGGTACCGTATTCAGTAAAAAAGCGAACATCCTCTTATTCAAGTTAGTAGAATAAATTTCAGTAGCATACATACTGTATGGTTTCTTTGCCTCTAATACTTTGATTATAATAATACTAGCTTTTGCGCGCGGTTTCACTCGCCTGTGTTTCGATTATCGCGGTTAATAATAACGTATGTCTTTCCTCAAGAATAAAAGTATCTCCATACCAAATTTTATTATAATCGGTGTAGTTGTTTAGACGTGAAAGTATAACAGACAAGTAGATAAATAGTAACTTTTTAACCGACTTCAAAAAAAGGAGGAGGTTTCTCAATTCGACCATATATATATATTTGTATATATATATATACATATATATATATATATTTATGTATGTTCGCGAATAACTTCGGCGTTTATGAACCCTATCAAAATGATGATTATTTTTTTATTGGAATGTCGATATCCCAACGGTGGTACCTTGATAAGGACACTAAGATCTGATGATGGGATCCAAGAGAAATCGAGTCAAACCTTGAAGTCGGTTTTATTTTTGTTAAAATTTTACTTGTTAATTTAAAATATCAGTATGAATTAATTTAAAAGGTTTCCTGTTAAAGTTAACAACGTGCTCTTTATATGTATGTTTAACGTTATAGATAAGATTGTTCAAAAAACCTTATCATCAGTTTGTTTTCAGAAGATCTGCCTTCCAGAATCTTACACGTTGATACAAAATCAAGGGCATTTTATAAAACTGTTGTGAGACAAATATATTCCTAAAATTTTATTATAAACTTTATGATTCGTAACAATAAAGTTTAAAATTAAACCTCAAGTAAATTTATCTCAGTAACAATGGTCATTTGATTCAAAGTGATAATAATAAACGATAGTGTCGAAAGATGAACGATCGTTCTATATTTATGTAATATTTGAATCACATGCTCAGGTACTTATAATATATCCTACTCACATGATGCATTTTTGACTCATTTCAAGGCAAAATATGGCCTGGCCTTTGCCAAATACTGGGGCAAGTAATCGTCTTCAAACTGGGCAAACACCAGCTTCGGAGAGAAGGGGGCGAAAGTATTTATGATATGACCCAGTTAGGCCGATCTCAAGGGTTCCCGTTGTTTTTAAGAATAGGTGGGAGTGAGGTCACCGGAGCACAATACTCCTGTCCATCTTATTCTAAGAGTTCTAAGAGTGACAAGGCTTTTGTGATTCTTGAGTTGTGTCTGTAGGTAGAGGTAAGCACTTACCAGAAGGTGAACACGTCTCGTTTGCCTCACTATAAAAAGCTCTAGGATGGAAAAATGCTGCTAAGACTTGAGAACCTCAAAGATAAGTTCAACCTGAATTTGAAAACATTACTACCACATGGGTATAGATTACAATCAAAACTATAATTTAGTGGGATTTTTTTGTAAATTTGTCACATGATCATAACTTATTATTTGTCAATAAGTAAGGTTACCGAAATAGTAACTACATAGTAAAGTTACTAATACTTTTTAAAATAGATTTTCCATTTAATTTCAAAAGAACCAACCAAAGAAGATCCACAAGAATCTGCCAGCAAATCAAAATGTGTAAAGCGCCTTTGGGTAACTTCTAATACGATTGTATTAATTTATATCAATTGGTTATTGTATTAGCTATTGTTTTCTAATAATAACATTGTTCTTGCTGACTAATATCTAGCTCTTAATGAACCTTTATTGACATTACAGGGATTACACTTTCTAATCGCTATTTATTTTTTGGGTTACGTATATGGAGATTGTTCTTATTGTGATCGATTTTAGGGACAAAAAATTATTAAATTATTTATTCCAATGCCTCCAATGCCCTTTCAAAACGAAAAAAAGAAGAAAACCTTGTGTGGGGGACAGGTGTCATGTCCCACCAACACAAAGGGAGGATCCTCTAACCAGGCGAGGTGATTATGGCTGGCGGGCCACGGCCCAATTTTTGATGTTGGGATATGATAATTTCTATTGCGCGATGCAGGATTGGTAGTTACTCCGTGTAGCGCGTTACTTCGTTCAGTGTGTATTTAGTAGATGGCGCTTTAGTATATGTCTGTTGCGCTGTATGTAGAAGTCGCCACACTTGAAACAAACCGGACCAATATACGGAAAACTTCTGGTCAGAGTGGTATGACTAGGTCAAATCTCCTATCGAAGAAGAGGCTTATGTCCAGTAGTGGGTTACTAACGACGATGAACGCCTTTTTTGTTTTATCTTCAATGCACTGTTGAGTTCAGTTTATGTGAGCATATTCAATAGAAGTATTGTTTGCACTTTTCAAATAAAAACGAGATATTCAAAGACCAGTGAAAGTATTAAGGCACCAAATGAATAGATAAACAATCTCACATTTGAATTTGAAATTACTATTGGGATGTAATATGTAATAGAAATATACGCATATGGGATTTCCGACTCGTTTCACCAAAAAACATTATGTAGCAGATAATATTGAATCAATAGACAAAACGCTGTCTTTACATATAAGTATCTTACTTTTACTAAAATCGTAAGTGGAAAGTTTGTATGGATGTTTGTAACTTTTACGAAAAAACGGCTAAACGAATTTATACACCTATTCAGGTGTATAAATTTGCACAGAGAAAGATTATAGTCTGGAATAATATATAGGTTCCTATTTCTTTCAAAAAAATCTAGACTTCTTTTAGATGACAGGGTACATCAATTGTGTGTAACACCGCGGTACGCATCTAGTTTTAAATGTTTATCTAAAAATCAAAGACAGGCTTAATTTAAAATATTTAGAATCATGTACGTACAATCGTTTTCAATCCTTTCTTCTACAATAATAATAATCTTTCTATCATACCGTTATGCGTCAGCCAGCAGCTGTCTGTCCATGAGTACCTACTGCTAACAATTTTATAATCAAAAGGAAACGATCTGTGAATACAATTTAATCGCTTTTACAAGTCGTAGAAGTTCAACAAGATATCGTTTATTGCATAGATTTGAGAAAGTATATTATTATATTAATTTCTAAGTAATGTATGTCCATTTGTCATTATTTTAGAGAATATTTTTGTTTAGATAGACCTTTTTTCGTACCACACTGAATGTATAATTCTAAAAACAAATAGTGAGTAAAATTGTATTGCCACTTTTTTAATCATATTCGCACTTTATTCATATATTTGTTTGGTATTCATACAACACAACGAATTTTACATAAAATTATCTGGAAAAAGCCACAATAATACGTTCTCTTTACGTAACACTAAAACACTATTTATGCCACATGTATGTAAATACTTTCACTGTTTTACTGCTGAACCGAATTATTAATACGTAATATCGAGATAAGTGACCAAAAACAACACACAAACTTATTTAATGTAAAATGTTAACCGACTTCATTTGTTTTGAACAATACTTGAACAGTATTCGCCTCCGCGCGCGGAGAAAGAGCACTGAGTGAAATATTCAGATATAAACATTATCAATTGTTTGATATCAGTAGGATAAGTACATACCTAGCGACTGTTCTTAGTGTGCGACTAATTGATTCGATAGGTACGCTTAGTTGTATAAGAAACTGGTTTTTGTCCATCAATCGTTTTACTGTTAAGTTTACCCATCCTTTTGTCTGACCTAGGGAGTAATATTTTTTCGGGATGAAAAGTGCGTTATGTATGCCCCCAGATTATGTAAATGTGAAAATTCACGATAATCGGATAAGTGGTTTTGGTGGAAAATTATAAACAAACAGTGTCACTGTAAGGGTTTAAGGATTGTCGTTGTTGCGGATTAATAATCCAATATTCAAAATAGTACAAGATATATTATTTATCTTATGGAAGTCATCAGTTGAAATCCATGTATTAGCTGCTTCACCAATCATAGGATGGATGTTCGTGTCCTCGGTATCTTCGAATTACAAACTGCAACACTACTGTTAACTGGAAGGAAAGAACTGAGACCAACTAAAAAAAAAACAGAAATCAAAAGAAAGAAGAAATCAAATCCGTTGGGTATATCGCTACTTATTGGCAGGGATTATGACCGTGGGTGACGAAAAACCCTTGACAAACCCAACAAAACCCAACCCAAGACAACAATGAGAAGGAAACCTTGATAAGTATAGTAAGTCATTGTCTTCTATCAAGTAGTAATATGTGTTGTAACTGCCTCGGTGGCGCAGTGATAACGTGTTCGACTGCTATGCCTGAGATCTCTTTTTCAATTCCCGGGCCGGACCAAATGTTCGTATGATCTGCAAATATTTCTTTCGTAGTTTAGGTGTTTTCTAATATAATATGTATGTATTTACAAAAAAAAGTATTTATATCAGTTGTCTAGTATCCATAACACAAGCTCTAGTTAGCTTAGGGCTAGTTAGCGTTGTGAATTAGATGTCCGAAATATTTATTATAATACTAGTCGTTGCCCGCGGCTCCGCCCGCGTATATGTCGGTTATCGCGGCAAATAGTAGCCTCTGTGTTATTCTGATGTATAAAAGCTATATTACTGTAAAGTTTCATCCAAATCAGTTCAGTGGATTTTGCGTGAAAGAGTAACAAACATCCATCCACCCATCCATACTTACAAACTTTCGCGTTTATAATATTAGTAGGATATGCAGCAGTGGGCTATTGCAAGTTGTCGATGAATTACAATGTTCTTTTCGAAATAAATGTTACAAAATTATTTACTTCATTACAATGAGAATGTTTTAGTATAATTACAAAATACGTGATCATAATTTAAAGTGCGAGAAATATCAGGAAGTAAGATGTTATGAACAATAGTATAAGCCATGAAGCAAGTAATGCTTTTAAATTTTGCTGCTTAATGATTTACGCCACCTCGTTAGCGTCTTTCAAAAAGAATAAATTTTCCCGGTTTTTGCAACATCTGTAATACCATGAGAATTTTTCAATTCGCACCGGTAGTACCTGAGATAAGTGCTTTCATAAAACATGCAAACAAACTCTTCAGCTTTACAATCCTTACTAATATTTTGAACGCGAAAGTAACTCAGTCCGTCTGTCTGTCGCGCTTTCACGCCAATAAAAACTCCTGAACCGATTTAAATGAAGTTTGGTACACAAACACTTTAGAGCCTGAGGAAGGAAAGGCTACAATTTTTCGCGATGACCGATATACACGTGGGCGGAGCCGCAAGCAAATCTAGTATAGATTAAGAACATTACCTGTACATGCATTGGGCTAATATGAATATCAATGATAAATTGTATGATACGTTTTAACGAGAAAACCTGACCGGTTTCGCCTTATGGCATTCTCAACCTCTTTGAGAATGCCATAAGGCGAAACCGGTCAGGTGTAAAATAAAATAAAATAGTGGAATAAGTACAAGTGAGTTTTATTCTAGAATGTTTTACAACAAGTTCCATCAAGTGCCGACAATCGAGAGTATAAATTATAAAAGAACGTATTCTATATAAATTACACCCAGATAAAGAAACCGTTTACATCACCCGATTATTTAGCCTAAGTGGGAATTGATACCACAGGGTTAGCAGTTAGAATCGCTAACCACAAGTCCTACAAGTCCATTACTTACTTATACCTCGACTACCTCTGTGGCGCAATGGTAGCGTATGCGACTGTTTGTATGATTTGCAAATATTTGTTTACAAGTTTGGGTGTTTTCTATGTATAATATGTATTGACAAAAAAAGGTATATATGTATGTATTTATATCAGTTGTCTAGTACCCTTAACACAAGCTCTGCTTAGCTGGGGACTAGACAGCATTGCGTGTAAAATATCCGAAATATTTATTTTTAATTTTCATATATTACTTAAAGGTATGTTTATAGTTTTTGTAGATAGCTACATAAGTTTTACTAATAAATTAAACTTTCAGTATTGCCACACATAAATAAAGGTAAATCTAATTAGATTTGTCATCTCAACGTTTAAACATTTGTAAGATTCGCTTTACAAAATAAAACTTTCTGTGTTGCCAATCTAACCTAATGGTTAAGTTTGTCTCTCCATTGGTGTGTAATCTGTTACGAACAACGGGCTCACGTCCGAGATACTATTATATATTATAGTAGATATGTACAAATAAACCAGTCGGAGGTATGATATCTTGTCGCAAGGTGTACACCCGGCCTTAAGTACCTCATTGCAACATAGACCATTTATCGTGAACGTTGCAAAATAGACTAGTTTGTATAATAAAAAAATATATTTAAGCCCGTGACAGAAACGATTAGTTACAAAGAAAAAATAGTGAAGTTAATTATTCAGTCTGAATAAAAATTTGACAAGGAAAGTAATTGGAGCAGGATTTAGACCTTGTATTTGACGACCTATTGTTTAAAAAATAGGTTCTAATAGATGCTCTTTCTAAGGAGAGGTCTATATCCGGGAGTGGATTAAATTTTTTTTTTTTTTAGTTTCGTCTGTCTGTCTGTCTCTTTTTTCCGGCTAATCTCTAAAACAGCATTCACTGGTAGATAGCTTATGTTATGAGAGGTATCTTAGGCTACTTTTATTTTAGAAAAAAATGAAATTAAAACCAGTGAAATACTGAACGATATCCCATTTAAAAGCAATAACAATGCGGGTAATACCTCGGGGTTCCGATAGTATAAAATACAGCTGATAAACACGAGATCGGGTTAGTATATTAAAAAGATGTGTTTTTAAATTAGCCTTAGTTACAAAGAAAGTAGCCATAAAGTGAAACTTCAGCACCATACATTGTATTAATCTGTGGAGATGAGAGATAAGTGGTTATATTATATCAGATGTAAGATAGTGCCTACCTCACGTACGTATTACTGTTCCACTTATGAAGCTACCGGCACATTGCACTAGAGTGGTGCTGTATGATAAATTTATTACATGTCGTTGAAGGTAAAATAAGCCTGTTTATTTAATTTTCGGTGTATACAACAAACACTATAAATCTTATACTGTGCTATAAGTGAGATACTTATATAACTTTAACTTTTAAATACCAGAACATAATTTTTAAATATACGATATATTTAAATCCATAATCAACAAAATAAGTGCCTTCATTTTATTTTGGTAGCTCTTTGGTCAAACTGATTTAAAATTAAACTTAACTGTTAATGATAACTATTAATCACAAAAATTTCCATATCCTTAATGTTTTTATCTCTTTTGTGAATCAAATAGGCAAAACAAACAATACAAAAAAACATCAGTTCATTATTGAACATAGGATTGTCTTTAAAACAGTGCATTTAGATAACTAGTAACCTTCTAATTATAATTAGTTAAAAGATGACGATGTTACCATACCTCATTGCAAAACCAGGTTACATTCTTATTTTATACAGACATCAGATTGGCTATTAAAGGTGTCACAATAAGTAGTGAAGAAGACGATTATGTAGTTATTTAATGAAGCTGATCGTTTTGTAGGATACCTGGTTTTTGTATCTGATGTTACGGTTTTGGTTTGTACACAGATAATATTTATAACTAGTTACATTATCCGTTTATTGAAAAGCTGATAAGAACCATTTTTAAAAAGACTAGTGATAAAACAAACTCTGATTGTCTTAGCTACCTATTCGTATTAATGTTAGAAAAAGAAGTTGCATCGCTTTATGCTAATACTAGTGACTCGCCTCGGCTTCGCATGGTATTCTTTGAAATTCTCAGTTTTCTCTACTATAATATGCAAGTACTAGTTGTTGCCCGCGGCTCCACCCGGCGTATATGTCGATTATCGCAGTAAATAATAGCCTATGTGTTATTCTGATGTATAAGCTATATTACTGTAAAGTTTCATCCAAATTCGTTCAATAGTTTTAGCGTGAAAGAGTAACAAACATCCTTCCATCCATACTTACAAACTTTCGCGTTTATAATATTAGTACAGATTATACATATAAACGTACACGTCTTGAATCACTCCATATATTGTTGAAAACTGCATTAAAATCCGTTCAGTGTCCGAGAGCCTACCAAAATGATTCTACTCTGATGAAAAGCTTGAGTAAAATCTAGAATGGGGGCCACTATAGTCACTACGAATGAAGAGTACAATACTGTTCGTCCTGTCATTATCTGTAACATATTTTTAAAGGCAATGATATTTTTTTTTAACTGTGCCTAGAAAGAAAATTCCCGAACGAAAAAAAAATACTGACTTCAGTTAGATACTTTTCTTTTTTTTGGTGATTTATTTTAAAAGTGAACAGTGCCGTCATTCCTTGCGTGTATGGGACTTAAAGTCTCTGGAGTATCACGGCTGAGTGCTTAACGTCCCTCACATAACCCTCTTCGTGTGGTGATCACTCACTATCTGTCATGGGGGGCTAATTGTGACACATCGTTAGATTAAATGTATACAATTTAAGGTTGAGATTTTTTGTGTGTTATTTTCTAAAATTAGTTACAACTAGCTGAACCCCGCGGTGTTACCCGTGGTTATTGTAGTACCGCGAGTAACGCCGCGCGACAAAGTTAGTCTAAAAAAGTAGCCTAAGTTACTCCCCGGATCATCAGCTACCTGCCAGTGAAAGTCCCGTCAAAATCCGTCCAGCCGTTCCAGAGATTACCCGGAACAAACAGACAGACAGACAAAAATTTTTTAAACTACATTTTTGTTATATGTATCGTGTATACATACATATGCATTGATTAAAAAGCTGTTATTTTAATGTTACAAACAGACACTCCAATTTTATTTATTTGTATAAATAACATTGATATCATTTAGTAAGTACTAGAAGTCTCCAGTAGGTTGAGTTTCAATTGTTTTTAGTTGTTTGTCTTATTGTAATAATCAGTGTAACTTGAACTTGAATTTAGACTTGGTTTAAGACCAGTTTCACCGCTTGCTGATTTGGATAGCGACATATAAATATGTATGTAAGATATATGTATATATCTGCAACTATTAAATAATGTTAAATATATT
This sequence comes from Spilosoma lubricipeda, assembly GCA_905220595.1. NCBI lineage: Eukaryota > Metazoa > Arthropoda > Insecta > Lepidoptera > Erebidae > Spilosoma > Spilosoma lubricipeda. Next base: position 5,279,901 of record HG992285.1, on the reverse strand, counting down.
ATAATACAGTGATAACTTAATCAATAACTGGAGAAAAAAGTTCTTAGACTTATGCGACTGTGTCCAAATGTATATTGTACTTTATTGCACACATATTGTTAAACATTTATAGCTTTGTGCACTTGTTGCGTATATAATTAAGTACATATTCCAAATATAGTAATATAAGTTGAATCAAAGGGGAAAAATAATTCTCTTTATTCACCTATCTATACTATTATATAAAGCTGAAGAGTTTGTTTGTTTGTTTGTTTGAACACGCTAATTTCAGGAACCGCTGGTCCGATTTGAAAAATTCTTTCGGTGTTGGATAGTCCATTTATCGAGGAAGGCTATAGGCTATATATCATCACGCTACTACTAATAGGAGCGGAGCAACAGTGAAGAATGTTTCAAAAACGGGGGAAATTTTCACGCTACGGGCAATATAAAGCACAAACGAGGTTGCGTGGATCAGCTAGTACTACTATATAAAGCTGAAAAGTTTGTTTGAACGCGCTAATCTCGGGAAGTACTAGTCCGATTTGAAAAATCTTTCGGTGTTAGATAGCCCATTTATCGAGGAAGGATGTAGGCTATATATCATCACGCTTAGACCAATAGGAGCGGACTAGCAATTAAGAATGTTGCGAAAACGGGAGGAAATTATTACGCTAAGGGCAATAGGAGACGTAAACGAAATTGCGAAGGTCAGTTAGTACCTAGATATAGTTAGTATATTAAACGCCTAGTTTTCGATAGTTTTTTGGCGTAAAACGTGGCGAGGTTTAAGACGCTAATCGGGATGTTTTGTTTGTCAGAGCCTCGTTTGTCGATCAGCAGGTGTACCACTTACACGCGAGGTCGGCTTGGAGCCCTAAGTTCTTAGTGGGAACCTTATACACCACTATGCTATTCTCTTCACTTATAATCAATTTAAAAGTAGCTACTTTAATTAATCGTAACACGTAACACATAAAACAACGTGCAACAAAACGTATAAGAAATGTGAGAATGTTTTACATCAACATCTTTTTAAAACCAAAATTTCTATAATACTGAAAATACGAAGAATGGAATTCTAAGAAAATAAAAAGGGCACTAAAATCAAAACTCTTTTGAAAATGTATCTACGATCAACTTTCTCTTGTTAAAATACAACATTTTACGCATGACCGCAGTGCGATCTCTGATTTGTGTAAAAACCCGATTGTAGTTAGCAGAAAGAAAAGGTATAAGAAAAATTGACTGTTTTCTATTTCTTTGCTAATGATTTACAATTCAATAAGTTTAGGCGTCCTGAGTTAAAAGATGAAGTTTTCTAATAAAATTATGTATTAATTTCAGTGTAAGTAATAAATTAAAGCTTCGAATAGAAAGATCACAATAATAGTTAAACATCTAAAGCACATTTAGTTGAGACATAATAACATTTCTAAATAACTTTGATATTTCACTAAGTATACTTAACAAAGAAAGTTTGACTTTAAAAGGGTTCAAGTCTAAAGGTAATGTGAACGTGAACCTCGTATGAACATAAATTTGATTAGATTCAACTTTTCAAATCATATAAACTTAGGATTCAAGATTTAAACAATTTTTATAAAAGCAATGTTGCTTTAATTAATTGAAAAAAATCAAAGACTATCTATAGACTAAGTGTGTTGGAATGCGATTTTTGGTAATATTATTGCTAACTAGATTTATAAAGGTTCCTTCCCTACCCAGAGTAGTCCAAGCCTGCACACACGGTAACTAGATTGCTGATAAATCACATCACATCACATCACACTTCACACTAATATATAAAGGCGAAAGTTTGTGAGTGTGTATGTTTGTTACTTCTTCACGCAAAAACTACTGGATGGATTTGGATGAAACTTTACAGTAATATAGCTTATACATCAGAAGAACACATAGGCTACTATTTGCCGCAATAACCGAAATACGCGGGCATAACCTAGTATATTTATAAATACACACATATAATAGAGAAATAGTTATATGTATATCACCATTGAGGATGATCGTATTATAATATTATCATCTTTAATGGTAATAGTTATATAAATACTTTTAGTATTATTTTCAACTAGCTTTTACACGCGGCTTCGCTCACGCAGACTTTCATTAACTGATGTACCCCCTTCGGGGTGGAATTTCAAGAATTCCTTTCTTAGTGCTCACTTACATTATATAACGAACCTACATGCAAACTTTCAGGATGCTAGGTTTAGCGGTTTGGGCTGTGCGTTGATCTCTGGGTTTGTCAGTCAGTCACCTTCCTCTTTTATATTTATAGACTAGCTTTTGCACGCGGCTTCGCTCACGCAGACTTTCTTCCCCTGATTTACCCTCTTAGGGGTGGAATTTCTAAAATTTATTTCTTAGTGCTCATTTAATTTATATAAAGAACCTACATGCAAAATTTCAGGATTCTAGGTTCAGCGGTTTGGGCTGTGCGTTGATCTCTGGGTATATCAGTCAGTCACCTTCCTCTTTTATATATATAGATAGATAGATAATCGTTTTAGATTCCTCTTTAAAACTCTACTTTTACTTTCTTTTCCTAATCAAAAATAACACAAAAGCACACAACATATTAAACCTACAAACTTAATCACTTCACGTGGAAATTATAGAGGTGAACCGTTTACATTGCCGAGCACCGAAATTTACGCAGATAATTGATGTGTCAGTCGCACCGGGAATACATCCTATTCACCGCGAATTGTACCTTTACAATGGCTGGGTGTACGAGTAATATGGGGATTAAACTTGCATGGCATGCGTTGTTCACGGTTTATTTATTTTTTGCTATTACGCTTTATGAGATTTTGTGCATAAATAGGGTTGGCAAACAAGTTATTTATACGGCCCGTTTATTTTGTATGTGTAAAATACTTTTTCTATATTTGAATATTTCTTTATATGCTACTATTAGTATTAAACGCGAAAGCTTGTAAGTATGGACGGATGGTTGGATGTTTGTTACTCATTCACGCAAAAACTACTGAATGGATTTGGATGAAACTTTACAGTAATATAGCTTATAGATCAGAATAACACATAGGCTATTATTTTTTGCGATAACCGACATACATGCGGGTGCAGCTGCGGGCAACAACTAGTGTTGTAATAATTGTATAATACAAAACATTTGCCCGTATATCCTGTAGTCTCAGATTGTTTCAGTGGAGTCTATTAATTTTCTAAGCGATGAAAGTTAGATAAGAAAACTTTATAAGAGCATACGATGATGAAGTAAACATCCTCTTTTCGATGTAATAGAACATAATAATAACATGAGTCGCTTCCGCAGTCTGTTTGCTTTTAAACTTTTTTAAACATTTAATACAGTTATCAGATTTTAACAACAGAATAAGCACGCATAATGTATCACTTGAATCATATTTAATTTATGCTGATTCAAGACAATAATTACTTATATATAATGTTCTCCTAGCCGATAATGGCTACGGCGGCGGCCGGTCTTAACGGAGATCATCAACTACGCAGGAGATATTATAATGCACAAGTGTGTGCGCAAACACAGGTGCACTCTCTGTTTCCTCTCCCTCAGAATCCGATGGGACGGTTAACCGACATGACAGGCGCAGGACCGACAGGTTTACGTACTCTCCGAGGCACAGGGTTTCAGACCCCAACTTCCAAACGCCGAACTGTTATTAAGTATTTCTATAATCAATCTGTCGGAGCCGACGGAGTCCCCATCGAGGCCTGAAAAGCGATGGGTCTCCGTGGTGAGAGCATCCTAACTAACATCTTCAACTGCGCACTCCTTACCGGCGAGATCCCAAGGCAATGGAGACTGAGTATCATTACACCAGTCTTCAAAGGCAAGGGATCGATGCAGGACTGTGGCAACAACCGCGGTATAGAAGTGATGTCCCCATCCCAAGCTCCTAGAGAGGATAATTGACTCCCGGATCCGTTAGGAGTGTACTCTTGGATTGTCTGCCAGGTGTCATTTATGACCCCAAAATGCCCGTTCGGTTGAAGGGACAGGTCTATAAAACTATTATTAGGCCTGTCCTTTTATATGGGTGTGAGCGTGGCCAGTACTGGAACGACACAAATAAGAGCTGCGTGTCACGGAGATAAACATGCTGTGGTGGTAAAACACACACACGCAAAAAGATCGTGTGAGAAATTCCCGTATTCGCGGCAGTCTTCATGTCCATGATATCGCAGGAGAGTCGCCTGCGCTGGTGCGGCCACGTTTTGCGACCACCGCTTTCTTACGAGGAAAACAAATGTCCGGTAGAAGGGGTAGACCCAAGAAGTGCTTGCTTGACATCATAAGGGGTGACATGCGTGCTAATAATCTCACTACTATCAAACCGCTGAAGTCAACCGGGTAAAGTGGAGAAGACAGAGCTGTAAAGCGGTCCGGGCTCCCAAGTTGTAGCTTTGAAAGTAGCCGGGAGAGTAACGGTAGGATAATGATGATGATCTATAATCAGAAAAGCTCAATAACACTTTTGGCCCGGGATTCGAAGCGGATACCTCTTGATCGGCAGTCAGTATACGTCAATCGCAAGACCAATGGGGTAGTTGAATTACTTATTATAGGTAATATTATAATTACTTACATTACGTATGTGTTGAAGCTATAACTAAATATAATTGACAAACATAATTAACTAAATGATCCTGATTTAGTTAATCTATTACCTAGTATGACGATGTCTAATGCCATATTAATTTAAACATTTAATAAAGTCTATGACAAGGGGACTGAAATGAATATTTCTAAGTCCACAATAATGCAGATGGCAACACAATATAGTTTAGATCATAAAGATAACCAACAGAATCCCAGGTACGAGATTAACTCACTTTGGGAACTTGTGCGCTACGATTAATTACACTTTGCCATTGAAAAACAATTGTATATTTGCTTAAAATCATTATTGTGACAAATGTGCATGCTCAAACATATTGTTCAGTTTCTTTTATGTATATTTCTAAATCATGAACAAAAGCTTATTTATTAAATTTTACTTGTCTCATTTCGACTTGGATCAATACAGGCAGACATTGATCAAAATGACAGGTAATAAAAGAAAAAAAGGAAAGTAAACGTTAATATTCTTAGCTTCATACATAGATTTTGAATCTTATCGCAATGACTTTTGGTTCATTTTGCTATGGTATATTTTTAAACACTTGTTGGTTGAATACTTTTGGCAATTCTGTATGCATCAATAGCATCAGGAACTTCAAGTTCAAGTCAGTGTTCTTTATAAGTGCCATCTTAAGTGTTGATTACAATTTAGATATTCAGAATTTTGAAAGAACGTTGATGCCTTAGACTGTAGCTAAGTTTTTGATAGTCGCGTGTGATTGTGTCTCTACCTACGATGGATTACTCAAAATTGATATTTTTTTCATGGTCCAGTCCGTATATTCATTATTGAACATGACCCAATCCGCTCATAAATCGTTTGAAACTATCAAAACAACAAAGATTTCCTTCCTTTACAGTGCATGTCGTACTTAAAACGTTTTGAATATTAAGTAAGCTACGGCAAAACTGATCGAAGATTTATACAATTTTACCCTTTATCATCACTGCAGTAGACAATATATTATTAAATAAAACAGTTATAATTATATTTTGTATCCACGCTCCTTGGAATTAACTATAATTTAGAACCAATTACGAGAAATATCTCACATTTCAATGCTAAAGATAATTCTCTATGTCATTGTAATTAAATGACAGATAACAAGTTCGTACAACTGAACTGCACATTTACGCGATTATCGACCTAATTGTATTTGAATGTTTGTACGAAAGTAAGCTTATGGTGGGCCATGTTTCAAATTTTTCGATAGTACATAAAGCAACATAGGCAATTGTCTATTATAGATTATAGATTGGACGGGAGCCATAGCGTCTTTTGACGATACAGAACAATCTGTCATTTTTTGTGGGACGAAATCATCACACATACACATTTTACACTCGCATACAAAAACAATCGCCCATCTCTACGAACTCATACATTCCTACCGTGTGCTCTCTGTTCAAGTATGTTGAAAAATTATATTCACTATAAACCCCGCGGTGTTACCCCCGCTTGTTGTAGTACCGCGAGTGAAGCCGCGGGGCGAAGCTAGTCCAAAAAAAAACCTTAGCTACTCCCTATATTATCAGCTACTTATCAGTGAAAGTTTCGTCGAAATCGGTTCAGCCGTTCCAGAGATTACCCGGAACAAATAAACAGACAGACAAACAAACAAATTTAAACTACATTTTTGGTATATGTGATGTTCTCCTAGTGTGTGTGTATGTGTATACATATGCCTTTAGTAAAAAGCGGTTATTTTAATATTAGAAACATACACTCCAATTATAATTATTTGTAAAGAGTATGGATTAATAACTTTCAGTTATGCCTACAATAGCAATTGTAGTATTGAAAAGGTGAAGCTGTGATATTGACTAGAGCGTAGAGTTGGCGAAATTAGAACTCGTAGTTAGAGTGTGTTGATTGGCTCTTCATTGATATCTAATAAATTTTTGCTATACAATCTCATTTTGGCAACTTTTTACAAGATTTACTACCAAAGCTAAAGCTATATTTTTATGTTCTCTCGATAAGATCAAAATTATTCTCGCTTGAGTAATTTTGTTATCGACAACGGAAAAAATAAAGTCTATGTTTTTCTTTCAAGATAAGGAAATTATGTAAAAGTGATTGCTTATTCATCTTCTGTCTTCATCAGTCTGTAGAACAACATTTAAAGTAAATTGTTTTTGTTTTGTAGCACCGTGCCATAGTGTGAATGCTTTTACCGAAAGCCAACGTCAAAAGAAAAAAAGAATGGTGGTGTTACTTTGACAGGTATGTACGTGACTTGTAAACAAAAAGAGAAGATAAGTGACAGCTTCTTTAGACAATTCGGTCAATATGGCCGCTGAATCGCTTCACTATATTATGACTATATATATAGACGCTTTGAGATGCGACTGCTGTGCTTGAGGTCTCGGGTTTGATTCCCGGGTCGGACCAAATGTTTGTATGACCTGCAAATATTTCTTTCGGAGTTTGGATGTTTCCTATGTATAACATGTATGTATTTACAAAAAAAGTAGATATGTATTTATATCAGTTATCTAGTGCCCATAACACAAGCTCTGCTTAGCTTGGGACTAGATGGCGTTGTGTGTTAGATGTACAAAATATTTATTATTATTATTTACTATACAGAATACTGATGACAGATAGAGCAATGAATAAATTCTGTAATATTAGTAGTAAAACTAATATTACCAAAAACTCTACCTAAATTGCAACAAGAAAAAGCTTAAAAAACCGTAAACAATATATAAGCTATATATAGAGCCTATGTCACCCAGGCCAGGCAGGAATCTATTATCTACACGACATCTCATTCAATTAAACCGATTTAGTAGTTTAGGCGCTACGTTGGGACATACAAACATACTCTGCCAAAAGTATTATCCTTTCTTTTGGTTTTGCCGTAGTCGGGTAAACATGGGTGATAAGTAGCATTATTCTGTCTGCATTGAGCTCCCTGAGCTTTTTTTATTTTTCCAGATGAATGGTCAACCGTTGCATTGATGTAGGTTGGCTAAATAAGGTTGCTACTGAAAAGTTTACAAGTTACTGCATTTATCTTTACTTTTTTCATTTAATTAAATTTGTGCGATTGCGGTATTACCAATTTTTAGAACCCAAGTCTTTCAAGAATTAAGGGTGCATCTTGATGTATTATTTACTACAGCTTATAACTATTGGTCAGTGTATTTACCATAATACCAATACTAGTTACGATAATTGCATATAATAGTTCCCCGTACTACAGTGAAAACAACTTCAAAACATAATTACATTCTAATTAAAACAAGATTAATCAAACAAATCAATCGTAGATTAACTGTAATTAATTCGTTCTCTATGTAATTATCTACTTAATGTTATATCATCTACTTGGAAATATATCGTTTTATGGCGAAGTCAATAAGGTTGAAAATAAATTAACCGTGACTTTCAGTTTCAAAATCTCGCGTGCGCTGTCAAACAGATTATAAAAAGCATCTGTTATAGCTCCTCTGCGATTGTTTTTGCCGTTTACGTAATTATTTGTAGACTGTTGTAACTAGTAACACGCAAATTTTTTATCTGCTTTTGTTTTACTTAACGTTTCCTTGTTTGCAGGATTATTTTAATTATCCTAAAATGAATTAACACTTTAGCAATGATTTGCGAGAAGTATTGACAAACAAATTCATGTGAGCGTGTTTTCTAAAATTTACATTTCATGCTTCCTGAACACATAAATAAACATATTTTTACTAAGTTACTTGAGTGATAGTCATTTCGTCTAGCTGTCTGTCTGTTTGTACATTTGCATTATTTGAACATACAATTGCGATCACCTTTTAGATGATAAATTTATTTATCACATTGTATGAAGATGGAATATTGCTGCACAATGCCAAACCGGAGATTTCCAAAACAGATATGTCTTAGTTGTTAGAGTAAACATAAGGAATTATTATGGTTGTGGCGGAACGGTTATCATGTAAAAAACTGCCGTGGGTCGTATGTCCTCGCTTTGAAGACACTCCCCTATCTGCCTCAGCCAACATTGAAATGCTTGGAGTCGACATTTCGAGTGGAGTCCAGTTCTGTGACCATTTGGAGGATAAGGCCAAATTGGCCTCAAAGAAGCTTGGCGTGCTCAACAGATCGAGACAGTATTTCACACCGGCTCACCGCCTCATGCTTTATAAAGCGCAGGTTCGGCCTCATGTGGAATACTGTCCTCATCTTTGGGCGGGTGCACCCCAGTACCAGCTCCTCCCTCTGGATCGCATTCAACGGAGGGCGGCTCGAATCGTCGACTGCCAAGAACTTTCAATTCAGCTAGACTCTTTGGCGCTGCGTAGAGATGTTGCCTCGCTGTGCATCTTCTACCGCATCTACTATGGGGAGTGCTCCGAGGAATTGTTCGGATTGATCCCTGCCGCCTCTTTCCGCCATCGTCCTACGCGACAAAACTTTCATCCCCATCATGTAGATGGTTGGCAGTCCACAACGGTGCGCTTTTCAAGAAACTTTCTGCCTCGCACAGCAAAACTGTGGAATGAACTGTCGCCTGCGGTATTCCCGGACCAATACGACCTTCAAACCTTCAAGAAACGAGCGTACTCCTTCTTAAAAGGCCGGCAACGCACCTGTGACGCCTCTGGTGTTGCGGGTGTCCATGGGCGGCGGTAATCACTCACCATCAGGTGATACGTCTGCTCGTTTGCCCCCTATTTAAATAAAAAAAAAAAAAAAAAAAAAAATGTCCGACCAACACAAAGGGAGAATCCTCCGAACAGGCAGTGATCGGGCCTGACGGGCCACGGGCGCCACGGCCCAACGGTTGAAATTGGGATGTTGTATTTATTGCGCGATTCAGGATTAGTACTTTTTTCGTGTAGTATATTACTCGGTAGTTCAGTGTATCTGAAATAGATGACGCTGTAATACATTTCGGTTGCACTGTGTGTGGAAGTCGTTACAATTTTTTTATATAAAATCATCCTTATCTTGCAAAAAAATCTGAACGCTGAACCATTTTTGCCTGACATCAACGATCTTCGGAAATTTTCGTCATCGTTAGCAGTCCACTGCTGGGGATAAATTGCAAAAAAAAGGCTTTGGCTTACTGTACTAAGCTGGCCAAAACGAGTTGGTATAAGGCTTGTCTCAAGTTTTCATACTGAAGTTTTAATGTTCCTTTGCAACAAAGTTTTCCTGCGTAATTTGATCCTTTAGTCGCCTTTTACGATACCCATGGGATGAGTAGGGGTGGTGAATCCGTCGCCATACGAAGAATGAAATGACTTCAACTACTTCAACTTTTTGGAAGTGTTCACTTTAAGAAGTTACTAAGGATCGAGTATTTAAAAATGTAACTTGTTTGAAGATTATAAGCTGTAATCTTATCCTAAGAGTTATTTCACACCCAGCACAGGAATAACTTAGAAACAATAAAGTGCAAAAACATCACAAGGCCGCCATGGTGTGGGTTACCATGCTGCATTGTTGCATTGTCTGCATTCGTAACGAGTTTGGTGACCACCACTCTGCTTTTGCTTTCCATCAGGCAAAGTAGAGTCATTTTGCCAGGCCCAAACATAAAAAAGTAAGTAATATTACTTATATAAATTATTGAGGTTTATTTCTAATTTAACTTTTGGCTGGGGTTGCGCACGTAGTAATGTCGATTTCTCTTAGACATTTTTTCTGGAGTTAATATAAGCCTATTTTCTCTCTGTATGTGTCATTTTTCCAATTTTATTCATTCGCTTGGACATTTTGGATTAAAAACATTGATTCATACCATTCATCCAAACTTTCACATTCAAATAATATTAGTATAGATAGAAAGTCATAAGCCAATGTTGTGTGAATTGTCCAAAACGTGATCTTGGGTAATCTGAATCTTCTTTAATTGCGAAAGATATTGGCTATAGTCACGTATGGAAATCAAATGAAAGTGAACACCATGTACACGAGTACACATAAGTACACGGATACTCGATTTCTGTCGATCGTAATTATAACCACATAGGTCAGTACAATGTCCTCGATGAGATAGCGATTAATCGCTCGTATAGATTGCTGATATGCATAAAAAATATTTTATTTTGCTTTAGGTTACAGGAACATTTTGCGAGTCTAACCTTTTTTTCAGCAGATGAGACCTTTCTTAACTGAACTAGCCCTAAGAAGAAAGGACGAAACAAACTCCGGGATCATCGTCTCTTTTAGAATCCAGAGAATCTTCTCAAAATGCAAAGGACATGCTATCAGCAAGTAAAAAAAGCGAAAATTTAAATTTGAGTCACAACTGTCATAATTTGGTAAAAATAATAAAAAAAAAATGTGTATGAATAAAAGTAATTGTTGTAATCTGATTTTATGATATAATTTGAACAATCTCTTTTTACACCACGATGTAAAATTACATCATCATTTTTATAACACGATTTAAGACTGCTAAATTAGCTAAATTGGTGATCATGGGGTTTTCTGTAAGGCCATGATATCACTTCGGTCGAGTCTAACCATTTGTGGCAAAGTGTGCTGGTGTAATCCACAATTTTTTTTTATACTCTTTCAAGGATTCGAATTGAAATAAAGTCGTGTCCAATAGATAATTGTTTCATTTGATTTTTATTGTTTTACATGTTTACTTATTATTTCGTTAAATTTGTACGTTGTTTCCAAGTAAGTGTATTTCACTGGTAGAGCCTCGATAGCTCCTGAACTAACAATGTTATGTAGGCCGTTATGGTTTTCCTTCAAATTTCATCACATGAACGTAAGATCTAATAATAAAAATAATTCACATGTTTTGTACTTTAATGCCAAAAATATAACATGTGACGTCACGCTTATGTCCCGTCCCTATTGTCACATTATAACACATTTCGTCGACCCTTTCCACCCTTCTTTACGTGTGACGTAATTCATGGCTGACCCTTGAGTGTTTTCTGAAGCGTGGAGGTTACATTGTTTGACCTTGACCTATTGTTTTTATCACGTGATTAGAAATATGCATATTTTACACTTACAGCCTGTATTATATTTTACGTTATAATTAAATTTGTGAGGTATAATTATTATCAGATGCGAGTAGTCCAGCAAAGTTCAAGAGGTCAATATTGAAGCGAAAGGTAAAGAGGTCAAATATCTCACGATTTGTTTATTGTGGATGTTGTAACTATATTGCAGATCGCACAATTCAAATATAGTTGCGAAATAGTTGTAAGTAAGCGAGTCAATCGAAACCATCCTCAATTTAGTTTCGGTATGTATGACAAATTGGAGTTTGGGGTCGATACCTCAAATTAGAATTTTCAATTTAGTTACATTTTCAATTGAATTCTGTGGAGTTTTGGTTATCGTTTGATATTTCTATAACAGTTCATATTATTGTACAAATTCTCTCTCTCGGTTCATCGGTCGGTCTATTCCTACATTCTAGTACAAAATATAATTTAGTAATAAAAAGCTTTTTTTATTGACCGTGATGGTAAGCTGTGGTCACATTCTATGAAAATGGTCACAAAAGATCAAGCAATTAGAAACCAGATACTCATCGTGGCCACTAATTTCTAAAGTCATTTAAACATTCCAATAGAATTAAAGCCTTGACTCTATAACTGAATATTGGAGAAATTATATACGAAAAAAATGAAAAGGTTATACCTACATAAACATGTAATCTCCAGTTACGAGTATAGGAACAAAATAATGAGTGTCAGTTTTAAATGTTTAAATTACATAATTATATTACATTACATTTTGTCATACAATTAAAACAGTAATATTTAAAGACGTCTATCGCACTGAAACATTTTATACTAATTCTATTTAAGTTAGCTACCCCGCTGAGAGTACAACGGAATGATTATTTAATTAAAGCAATTAGTAAGTATAACACTAGAATATGTAAAAAATACTTTAAGTAAAAACGTTTGTATATTATAATAAACTTTACAATGACATAAATGCATAATCATAACTTTTTTTCACTTTGTTCAATATTTTGAAAAGCTGGTTTCAATTTAGTTTTGTTTTCGGGTTAATTCATCGACGGTAATATTGCCAAGTTTGAAGAAATTGTAGTCACAATTTTTGTTTCGTTAATAATACGACTGTTTGGTAAATAATAAACCATAAATGACATGAATCTTTATTTTTTACTAGCTGAACCACGCTACCTCGCTTACGTCTAGTAGCGTAATAATTTTCCCCGTTTCAGTAACATTCTTCATTGGTGCTCCACTCCTATTGGTCTTAGCGTGATGATATATATATATCGATAAATGGGCTATCTAACACTTGAAAGAATTTTTCAAATCGGACCAGTAGTTCTTGAGATTAGCGCGTTCAAACAAACAAACTCTTCAGCTATATATATATTAGTATAGATTTTTTCTCCATTCACCTCTTTCAGTCTTCTCTTTCTATATTTTTAATAATCTCTTCATTATTATCTTCTGTTATCTGTTTCATATAAGCATGTTGTAGAATTACTAAAGTGACTACATCTTTTAGAGAAACCCCTGCATCCCACAAAACTATCACCATCATGATATCTGCTGCTGCTTAACTCTGCTGACGAAGCCGGCAACTCTGTTTAGATCCAGGTGTAAGCTCGACTTAAATGTTACTAGAAACTTAGTTGTTACTTATCTTTTAAAACAATTTAACTCTCATTGCTTCTTAATTAGAGTTCAAAGTCGCGAAATAATCTGAAGTAAGGAAGTCTGTTTATTACGAAATGCAGTTACAGTCGTTAATTATTATACTTATCAAATTAAACCAACTGCATAATACAATTGCAGTGTTACAATAATTAAAAACAAAACTGTTTGCTGTTATATCACAACTGTTTAACCTTATTTATTCTTTTTGCTTCACTTATTTAATGTGCCAACGGAACGCAGCATCGGATAACATGAATAGCAAAATAATCTATACAAATAAATAAAATTGGAGTGTCTGTTTGTAATATTAAAATAACCGCTTTTTACTAAATGCATATGTATGTATACACGGTACATATGACAAAAATGAAGTTAAAACATTTTTTATCTGTCTGTCTGTCTGTCTGTCTGTTTGTTCCGGGTAATCTCTGGAACGGCTCGACCGATTTTGACGGGACTTTCACTGGCAGATAGCTGATGATCCAGGAAGTAACTTAGGCTACTTTTTTTAGACTAACTTTGTCCCGTGGCGTTACTCGCTGTACAACAATAACCGCGGGTAGCACCGCGGGGTTCAGCTAGTAACAAATAAGTTTTTAAAGTGACTATGAAAAATCTTTATATTGTCACTTTAAGGCCAAAGTATGGCTTTCCACGTCACGTCCACGTTCCACGTCGTCAAATAAATTATGTATGAAGAATTTCAAGTAAGAGCTACATGGTCTTTGTGAGAAAACTCAAAATAAAAGATTTTATGATTTTACAAGACTGCAAATGGAAAACAAAACAAATAAAATTTTAACAAAAATAAAACCGACTTCAAGGTTTGACTCGATTTCTCTTGGATGCCATCATCAGATCTTAGTATCCTTATCATGGTACCGCAGTTGGGATATCTCATTTCCAAAAAACAAAGAATCATCAAAATCGGTTCATAAACGACGAAGTTATCCGCGAAAACACATAAAAAAAAAATATACGGTCGACTTGAGAAACCTCCTCCTTTTTTTGAAATGATTAAAAAATACATACAACAAAATAATGATACACCATTTATCGGATTTTTTATTAGCTCTTATCTCTTCTGTATGTACTGATACTTTAATTAGTCAATTAAACCAAGGAGAATTTCATTTTATTATATAAATGCAAGTGTACGAATATATATGTATTTGTCACTCAAGTTGTTAGGTAACAAAAAGGATCAAAATTTTCCTACATGCGAGTTTGTGGTAAAATACCTAAACATTAATTCTGAAAAAAAAAACAATATACCGACTACTTATAATGCAACAAGGATCTTCTGCTTCCATTTTAGAATCAAAACTACATTTCACAAATTTTGAAACAATTTCACCTTTACACTTTTCATCTTTTTTATTTGGACACAAATATGATAACAATATATATTCAGATGGTTATTAATTATTTATCATCAAAGAAACGTTGACCTTTCACGCTATCTAAATATCAAGTAAATATTCTGTGATATCAAGTCACTTGCTTGCACACACAGCTTGAAGTATTTCTCTAAAAGTAAGGAGACAGGCAGTTTTAGCTTGCAAACAGAAAGTGACACTTGCCTCACTAGCCAGCCATTGTACAAACGTTAACCGAAAATTTGCGAATGTTTGGGTGGGATGTCTCTCAATATTAAGTCACGTGATCAAAACAAAATAATTGCCATTAATACAAGAGAATCGAGACGTTTGCGATTGCAGAAATACAATCTACGCAAAACACTCGCATCTTGACCAAGGACTTAGAGTGACTCTTCATAATCAAATGCTGACAATTGAGTGTATAAATTACAGATAGAGTTACATTCAAATTTATAATACTGGTGTGGACGTAGAAAATATATAATCAGGTACACCAAACTTAATGATTTGAAGTTAATACCACATAATATTATTTATCCACCTAAGCGAAGAGAAAATCCAGACGTAACATTTCTATTTCATTTTTGAGACGGAAATATTAACGATAGTTTTAATACTAATCCACATTAATAAAAATCTCCTTAGTGACAACAGTAAACTTGTTTGATGGACAGCATTAGAAAATACGCAGTTGAGAAGAGATTAGCAAAGGAAAATGTCGTAAGTGAAGAGAAATGTATACCTACCTACAAATGCCCTTTCTAATCTTTGCCATTTTCTTTTACTGACTTGGGTAAAGCTACTAATGTTATTTTTCAATTTCAATTTCAGACCTTAATACCTGAAATTAAGGTATCAAATCACTGTCAACTGTTGTTCACGAGTTTTCTTATTCCATTCTTCGATGCGTTTTTTTTTCATTTGAAAGCCAAGTTCCTTGCTGTGTTTCTTGGCTATGTTTGGTTAATATCGGTTCAGCTGTGTAAAAGTATCAGCTCTTTTCGAAAATCATGATAATGCGTTTTTGGCGTATAATTACTCGTTTAAGTGTTTGCGTAGGGTTTTTTTTAATTTTTAATTTAACTTGTAATTACCATAGGCTGGGTATTACCACGGAATAATGATTGTTGAATGAAAATGTATAAAATAAAACTAACAGTGCTTGGGTATTACTTTATAATTCTAAACTAGTTGACGTATTTGGTACAGTAATAGTAGCATACTATCATTGATCTACTGTTATTTATTTCAATGGTTACTTTGCTGTACTTGTTTGGGCGTGAATATCTTTATTTATATACGTAGTAAAGTTTATGTAAATAAACTGGTATAATGTTAGTTCTCAAATTACCATAGCTATCATTATTTCAAGTAGCACTTAGTAGTTTTTTCATTTTGACTTGATGTTTAGGACATAATGCTAACAAAAAAGTGTAAATCTATTTTACCAATTATAGTAGGTAGAGATTCAAGTATATTTGTGTGTGCAACAATAAATATATCTAATATCTTTAAGTGAGTAATTCTTGTGTGTATGTAAATAATCTGAATCTCGGGTATGCAGTATGCAGGGGGTTTCGGGAACGATCAATCAATGTAGGTAGGATTCATTTTTAGACAATTTACCAAAAAGAAATACCGAGCAAGGCTCAGTCATCCAAGTACTATTATAAAATACTAGTTGACCTACGCACCTGGTTTAAGCGTGATGTTAATTATACTATCTTAGGCAAAATGAGATGACAATGATACTTTATGTTGAGATTGATCTAATTGTAGTAATTGGCAGAACCAATTCACTCCACGAGTTTGGGCTTTGATTATTATTTCGACTATCTAAGAAAGGTTTGATAACGATAGTGTTATTCAGGTTCCGTACCCAAAGGGTAAAATGGCACACTATTACTATGACTCCGCTGTCCGTCCTTGTGCCACTAGGCTGTAGGTATGTCATGAACCGTGATAGTTGAAATTTTCACAGATTATATGTTTCTAGAATAAAATAAATATTTAAGGGGGCTCCCCTACAACAAATGCGATTTTTTGCCGTTTTTATAGATAATGGTACGGAGCCCGTCGTGCGTGAGTCCGACTCGCACTTGGCCGGTTTTTGTCATGAAGTTAGAAGGTGAAAAGTGAAATTCATCTTGACTTTTAATGCAATCTATTTCAGTTACGTAGAACTGATCTTACATCTAATAAGAATGTACAATCTAATCGAGAATAGTCGAATAGTAATCTAGTTTTAACCTACATTTACTATATTATGAAAGTGAAAGATTGCAATCAGTTATTGCAATTTCTATTCCATTTTCCCTTACTTATTTGATCGTTTCATTAACTATTAACATTATTACAACTTAACAAAATTACTAGACGACTCTAAATTCCTCATTTGGAAAAGTAATTTAAATTGACTGCCTCGTTGGTCTAGTGGTTAGCATAAACCACTGTCGATCAAGAGGTCTCGGGTTCGACTCCCGGGTCGGACTGCTGTTGGGTTTTTCTTACAAGAAATTCCTAATAGTGGTCCGGGGTATGGAAGAAGGCGGTATTTTCCGCCCGTGTCTCGCAGAGCACGTTTAGCCGTCGGTCCCGATTGTCATGAATATCTATGGCAATCATTATTAGGAAATCAGTGCCCTCAAGTATACTGACAACTAGTTTAATCTTAGAATTCAGTTCACCCTCAGGGTTGCGGAGGTCCGGCGCCAGTCGCTCTGTGTAAAAACTGATATTTAGGAAAAACCGATTGAACTAGTAGCCGATCTCAAATGATCTTGGGAATTATAAAGGCTATGAAGATAATATAGAAAAGTAATTTAATTCAAAACAGTTACTTCCTTTCTCTTTCAGAACAACTATATATTAAATTGTAACAACAACAACAACAAAAAGTAGCCTATGTTCTTCTCCAAGGTCTAATCTACCTCAACCATTCATCCAAATCGGTTCAGCTGTTTAGCCATAAAAACGTAAGAGACAGACACACAGAGTTACTTTTTTATTTATATTATCAGTTTGAATAATAGTAGTTAATGTAGGCTACATCCCAAAGAACATACAAATTGAGAAAGCTGTGGACTCAACATGAATGAAGAACAGATGGTTACAGATACTAAGGGGTTCTGGAGCGGGGGCCAATATAGAAAAACGGAGCTTAGGACGTCCACCAAAGACGAGGGTATTGAAGACGGGCAGATTGATGCGAAATGCAGACTGAAGTGCAAATCATATCATATGTTTGACCCTGCCATAAAGACTCTACTCTGCCTGATAGAAAGCATAAGCAGAATCCAAGAGTGATGGTCACCATACTGCGAACGCAGACAATGCAACAATGCAGCATCGTGACCCACACCATGGCGGGCTAGTGATGCTTTCGCATCATTGGGCCTCCATGGTTTTTTTACAAAAAAGAAATTCTGACTTATTTGTTGTATTTTTATTTTATGTTCTAGCTACTAAAAATGACTCTGCTCTACCAGATGGAAAGCATACGCAGAAAATCCAGGAGTGGTGGTCACCACCCTCAATGCGAATAGGGACAATGCAGCATGATGACCCACACTATGGCGGCCTAGTGAGTCGCTTTTTCACGCACCGCTTAGCAGTCCGCTGAGTACGAGAGCGTATGTCTACCACTCTGTAGCAGTGACTTCCAAGGCCGGCACGTGTTGTCCTGTAGAGAAAGCGAAAAGGGGGGACCAGTTGAAACAGCTCTTTAGAACACTCTCCATGAAAAAGGCGTTAGAGGACTGCCATAGAGGCGATATCTCTACGCAACTGCAGAGGCTCAAAGGACTCGGTGCTATATTATGTTTAGTTTATAATTATTTTAAGTAAGTACAAAATATGAATAACTAGTTGTTGTCCGCGGCTCCGCCCGCGTATATGTCGGTTATCGCGGCAAATAGTAGCCTATGTGTTATTCTGATGTATAAGCTATATTACTGTAAAATTTCATCCAAATCCGTTCAGTAATTTTTGCGTGAAAGAGTAACAAACATCCATCCAAACATCCATCCATCCTTACAAACTTTCGCATTTATAATATTAGTAAGATTATAATTTTTTAATCTTACACAAATTATAACAGACAAAAGCCACATTTTTATCTAGACTATTATGATGAATTGAGATGACTCATCTTAATTTTAATTATATTGGAGAGTCAACCATTGAATAAAAAAAGAGTTGCTAACAACTGTCACTTTAACTGTTAATGAACTTTTTATATCGTTTGCTTCACCCAGTGACCTCAATAATCACGAGTTAGATGTCTGACATCGATTGTTGCTGACGTGTGATTCAATCGGACCTTTCAATCGATCTCAAATTATAACAAAGAACATCGATTCTATAAGTAGTATATTATATGCAAAAGTGATATTATTGGTTTGGTGAATAGATGAAAAGTAGTTAGCTTTTATTTGCGGCCGATGCAGTACCCGCAAGTAAAATTTAATCGAACAAAAATATTATAGATAAGTTTAATTAATGTTTTCGTTATGTACTGAGAGTTTATAGACAATAATCATGACTTATATTAAAGAGATAAAATTGAAATTATTGGGTATTTATCTTGGTTCAGGACTATCTGAGTGGATTGAAATCGAACTTTTTATAATTTAAAGCACACTTGTTGGTTTGAACAGTTTCCAACTCCAACGTGAAGAAAACAATACTTGTTAATTACTAGTGAACGTAATTATTCAAATTTGAAATTATGCATCGCTGGGACAAGTGTGTATAGTTCAAGAAAGCTGTTTATAGAACAAATCATATTAAAAAATGTTGTAAATCTTGAATCATCGTCAGGTTAGAAACATTTCAGACCACCCACGTACATTGTAATTAATTGATAGGTTCTCAATGCGATAAATCTGTTCGGACTGAATTGATTTTCTATCTCATTTGCATTTTTAATCTCTGTACCGATTATTGCCTCTGTACCGAAATTATTTTGATTGTTTCTATAATTGAATCATTCTTACCGATTTTATAGTGAAGTAGGTCAAATATATACAAACAAAATATTTTTTAGCTATAGAATCGTGTTTAGAAAGAAACGTGTCATCTGAAACTCAATAATTGTAAATAAATCGTGTTTCTAGTTTTAATATTGATATTTAGGTGAAGTGTTTGGATGGGTATAAAATATTGTATTGTATTAGTAGCTTAAGTTTTCAAATACCACACTTACGTTTACAAATTATACCATTTGGAAACTATAATTTAGCTATGTTAACGAAAGAGGCTAGTCATCCAAATGTCCCGTGAATATCAGTAGGAATCTACTGAAAGTTTTGTAATTACAAAATAGGAAGCTTGAGAGTATATTTAAAGGAGAAAATGCCTTAAGCAATTGATTGGGGAATGTAGGCTAGAGTTTTAACAGACCGCGTTCTCATATCTGACAATCAATTGTCCAATAAAGCTCACATTTGACTTTCTTGTAAAAAAGGTAGTAAAACCACGCTTATTTCAGCATGAACAGGCCGGCTCGACCGGGGCGGAGTAACCCCCGGTCTAGCCGGCCTGTAGGTAGTAACCCTCGCACAGAAGATCAACGTGAAATTACAACTTTCGTGCTGTCGTGTTCCGTTAGTGAGTGCGAAACCGGAGACCCAATGGTGCAGAAGCATAACTAGGCCGCCATGGTGTGGGTCACCATGCTGCATTGTTGCATTGTCTGTATTCCCAATGAGTATAATGACCACCCTTGGATTCTGCTTATGCTTTCCATTAGGCAGAGTAGAGTCATTATGGTAGGGCCGTACATAAAAAAAACAATTAACGATTCCCATAAGCATCTAAGATATAATACATAAAGTCGTTCATATTTTTCGTCTACATCTATTGGAGACTATGTTCTTTTAGTTATATCTTTATACTATCTTTTTCGGGATTTTAATCTTGCTCATTGGTATACCCAACTAGGTAGAAGTAGTACTATAGTTTTTAGAATTCGGAATCGTAGAAAATCCGAGAATAATCCAAAAAGGATGAAGATTAAAAATACTATTTCCAACTAGAAAAGTAAAAAAAGTGAGGGCAGGATATGAATGGAAATTTATTCATAAATTACCTATTATAAATTTACGGTGCGCTTGAAAAGTAAAAATAACTTGAATCTTTACACATTCTCAGTCTCTCAACATTTCTTTATGTTTAGTTCTTCTTGGGCTATCAACGCCGTAATTTTCTGTAAATATTTGTCTAAAACTCAATGGTCACCGTATAATATATGTTAAGTTCGACTTGAATGCATGCGTGACCTATTTTAAACTGTCGAGATCCCTCCTTGCTTTGGTAGTTGGGTCCTTAAAAGTTTTTTTTGAAAGTTGAAGTTTAAACGTGCCTGAAACTCGAGATTCATGGATGCCTGTAAGATATTGACTTGGAGCGATAAGGCCGCCATTTGTACATGCTTTATAATAGTTTTAAGTTAACCGTGTTGTAACATAAGTTGGTGTACAATAAAGAGATTTAGTATTATTATTCTTATTCACAAGAGCATTGCTCGTATTTCAGGTTGAAATACGTTCTTTTCTTGAAGGTTCATCTACACTATATATCTATACATCTACACAAATAAATAAAATTGTAGTGTCTGTTTGTAATATTAAAATAATAGCTTTTTAATCAATTCATATATACGCACGATACATATACCAAAAAAATGTAGTTAAAAATTTTTTTGTCTGTCTGTCTGTTTGTTTGTTCCGGGTACTCTCTGGAACGGCTTGACGGATTTTGACGGGACTTTCATTGGTAGCTAGCTGATGATCCAGGGAGTAACTTAGGCTACTTTTTTTAGACTAACTTTGTCCCGCGTCGTTACTCGCGGTACGAGGATAACCGCGGGTAACACCGCGGGGTTCAGCTAGTAACATTAACAACTGAAGAGTTTGTTTCTTTGGTTGAACGCGCTAATCTCAGAGAGTAAGGGTCCGATTTAAATAAAAATGTGGAATGCCCAGTTGTCGAGAAAAGCTATATACTACGACCAAAGGAAGCAGAGTATCAATAAAAAAGTTCTTAAAATGGAGGAAATTATTTCTTTTGAGAGCGCGTTCTGAAAACAATTTATGAATGAAGTTCGCCTTTAAAAGTTAAAAAAAAGTCTGAATATCTATCTTTTAAGTTTAGCTATAACCTTATTGTATGGTAAACAATTTTGTTCACGCTATAATATAGCGTGAACAATCAAAAAATTTTCAAGTACCCTACCTAGATAACATGATGTTTTAATGTTATCGAGGTAGGGTACTTGATAATTTCAAAGGCTTAAAATCAACTCCCGCAATAAAGTAACTCTTACAATACGGGGACTTTACAAATATACATGTAACGGAGATAAAGAACACGCAGAGGCAGAAAAACAATTTGTGTACCACATAAAGTGTTGTCCCAAGATGGGATTTTGAAGTCACAACATTCAGCGCAGTAGAAAGCGACGCGATTATAACTTAACCACTAAGTTTAATACTTTTACACCTATAAGTACGTATATCAGCATTAAGTCTGCCTTACGCTTGTGGTGTGAGTATCATATTCATCACGAATCTTTAATATTTTTTGTTATTGACTAATGTCAATCTCAATTCTATCTCGAACATTGAGTGTATCGTGTACCAATAAATCACAACACAAATTCCGATACATTATTCATTTAAATAGGACACGCATGGCTCCTCACTTTACCAGTAATAAATAACAATCATTTTAATGATACGTTTTTACTCATATTCTCGGAAATTGCTAATAAATTCTAGAAGCATATCGCTGTTTAATTTACCATGAGAGTGCAAGAAATGAATTGCATTTATTTACTTTTGCTTTAGCTGTTTCAAATGAATTATGATTGTAAGAGTATTTTATAATAATAAACTTAAAAAAAATGAGTTATGATGATGAACTGAATCAGGAAGTACCATAATCAGACAATCGTTACAACGACGTCCAGTCTCCAGAACTCGACACGCAAAGCAAAAGTGAAATAAGAGACAGAGTGATTAGCGGACTGTGAGTGCCATCGCCTATATTTGAGTCTCCAGTACTTTACTACAGTACGTAAACAAGCTAAATTATTTAGTAGTAAAAAAATCCCGACTGCGTCAATATCTGCCATCTTAATTTTTTCTTTTTTTATACGTTAAAAATTCTTTATTTTGATTGACGACTAAGACGAATCTATTGACACCACTCATATAAAAATACAACAAGCCGTGCCAAGGGCGTGCCAAAGAAATATATAAGGTACACTCGAAAAACATAACCCTCCTTCTTTCGCAGTCGGGTAAATATAGCTTGATCTCTGTGACAGAGCTACAAAACCGACAAAAGTAACTTTGAATAAATGTTTTTTTTGTACTACCTGAGCCGCGCGGTGCTACTCATAGGCCGCGAATAACGTCGTGAGTTGAAGCTAGTCTAAAAAAGAAGCCTAAGTGACTCCTTATCATTAGCTATCTGTCAGTGATATTCAAACAAACAGACAAAATCGATCGATCCGTTCTGAACAAACAGGTAGTCAACGTTAAAAAAATATTTTTTGATGTCAGTTCTACTATTTAAACAGTGAAAAGCTAAATACTTCAATTTCATAAATTATCCAAAATGCCATTGTGTGGGTCACCATGCTGCATTGTCCTTATTTGCACTGAGGATGGTGACCACCACTCTTGGATACTGCTCATGCTTTCCATCAGGCAGGGCAGAGCCATTTTGGAAGCTAACACATTAAAAAAAAATGGTCACCTACATTTTCATTCTTAATATGCCATTTCTCAAAAGGATAGTAGAGTATTATAAAATTCATGTCTAAAATGTAACTAATATGTTTTGAAATGACACTAGTAACAATTGTTATAGAGATCAAGCAATTTTTTAAGGACAATAGGGAATACATTAAATTAACAAGCTTTTTAAAAACAAGCTTTTACTGGAATGCCTCGAGACGAATCAAACGAGTCCAAACTCGATGATGTTGCGACGTTTCTATGTCTATGTCATTATAGTATTGTATTATCACGCTGTATACGTATGCTTGCAAAATTTTAGCAAAATTGGTTGAAGATATCTACTTCAAAATTGAGTTGCAAGATTCCACCTCAATGTACATACATTGCAAGTTAATTAAAAGCTTGTAAAATATAACAAAAGAGTTGCTTTATATCGGTTTTCGGTAAGACTGTGTAACTAATATTATGGTAATGTTTTCATGTGCAGCCGGCTTATGCAAATACAAATAGTATCCTACTAGCTGTTGCCCGCGGCTCCGCCCGCGTATATGTCGGTTATCGCGGCAAATAGTAGCCTATGTGTTATTCTGATGATTCTGCTATATTACAGTAAAGTTTCATCCAAATCCGTTCAGTAGTTTTAGTAAAGTAAAGAGTAACAAACATCCAAACATCCATCCATCCTTACAAACTTTCACATTTATAATATTAGTATCTGTAAATATGACGCTAATACCTACGTCTAAGTAGTTTTCTTTCTTACTTTCTTCATTAAATGTAGAAAAGTAGTTAAAAAAAATCAATTTTATAAAAGGTACGTAAATTTTCTTTGTTCAGACATTTTAAAAGTCAATTTCGATGGACACAGGGATTACAGCATAAATATTCATAAGCTGCCACTTGCGATATTTTTAAGAAATAAAGAGGTTAGTCACTTCAAAGTGCCGTTACTAACTCTGTACAGTAGGTACAATATGACTGTTTGAAATTCATGTAAATATTGAAGATTTCAACTGCCTCAGTGTCGCAGTGACAGTATATGCTGCTGTTGAAGTCTCGGGTTCGATTCCAAGGTCGGACCAGATGTCTTTCTGATCTGATCTAAAATATTTGCTTCGGAATTTCGTTGTTTTCTGTATCACGAATGTAATTCCAAATATAAAAGCAAGTAAAGTATTCTAGCAGTCTATACAAATGTCATATTAAAAGCTCTCCCATCGGTTTAAGCAGAGGATCCAAGTGGACGAAAATCTTCCAAATGAATCCCCTGGGGGATCAAAATGAAATTAAAATCCAAAAAGATCCCCTAGGGGATCAGTCTGAACGAAAATTCCATATGGATCCCAAAGGGAATCTAAAGGGGATCTAAAGGGGATCCAAGTAAGTAGACGGAGCCCTCTGGTTAGTGTAAAGCTGGATGGTGTTGAGTCAGATGTCCAAAAGTGGTTATTTACCTAAGTAAAAAAAATTGTTAGATGAAAGGTGGGCCCCTTATCAAAATGAAGCCAGTCACGAAAAAAAAACTTAATGTCCTCTTATCCCTTATCAGGGACATAGGGCTCTAAGAAGGGACTTCCATTTCTCCCAGTCTTGTGTAGCAACCTCGAGATCGGTCCAGCTGTAGCCGATAGTTGTAGCCTCTCTATCGACTGATCGCCTCCAGGTATTTCGAGGGCAGCCACGTGTTCTTCTGCCGTCCGCCTGCCACTTCAAACTCTGCTTGCAGATATGGTTGTCAGATCTCCGCAATGCATGATCAATTCAACGCCAATTTTTCTAATCAGAATCTCCTCTCCTATTGGTTTCTGGTCGGTAAACTCCTACAGTCTTGTATTAGCGATGGTTCGTGGGCACCATATACCCAGTATACGCCTTAGGCATTTGTTGATAAATACCTCTAGCCTGGCGGTGACCTCCTTTTGACTAATTATGTCTCGCATCCGTACAGGAGAACCGACTTTACGTTCGAGTTGAAGATTCTGGCCGTCATGTGGCTTGTTATTCTTGATGACGACCAAACCGGCTTCAGTTGCGCATAGGCGAATCGAGCCCTATTTATTCGTGCGTGAGACGAAAATTTGCAAAAGTAATAACTTGTAAAATTTGGTCCGGGGATCCCGCTATAATAATAAAAACCTAAACTATTTCTATAGAATAACGTCTTACTTTATGGTATAAATGACTCACTGCAATTATTATTCGTCTCCTTCTGTTGAGTTGCATATTACCTGAAATAGAAAAGGATATAAATACATGACTATTTGTGGTGGCATTTACTTTTAAAAAAATATTGATTGGCAAGGATTTTATAGTATCTAGGTTAAGGTTAAATAGGTAATATTTTGTTGCAATATTTATTTACATACATTTACATATTATTTCTTGTATTTTCACCCATTACTGGCTTCAAAATCATTAATAGATTTTGTTTCATGTATAAACTTTTGAGGATTTATTTTTGTGACCAGGGTTATCACACATTCTCAGCCTCCGTGCGAATTTAAGCTTTCATTTTCAAATACATGTCAAATTTTTATCATACGTATACGAAGACTTAAAGACTTGAAGACTTATGATTTGAAGACTATAAACACTTGACATTGGCAGAAATAGCTGATCCGAGAGATCCGGCTGGTTGCCATTTTATCAAAGAAGAAGAACATGTTGTGGTGATAATCCTATAAGTCGTTAGTGGATAAAGCGGTACTCTAGCGACTACTACATTAGCGAATGAACAACCCATCGGTAATGTAAATAATATATAAATATTATATAATATTATATAAACACCAGAAGAAGAATAACTGTATTTTGTCAGGCGCTCCTAGTAAAATAGTTTGAAAACTCAAAAGGCTAGAGTAAAAAGTACTTTTAGAAAAAGTAAGGTTCTTATGACCTTTTTGGCCTTCTGTCGTCTCAATTATATGGAGAAATGCAACGAAATAATTGGAATTGGTGAATACTCTGAATAGCGAGGTCTTGATAACACTTGTTTTCAACCGACCTATTCGTACCGGAGTACCTAAATCTCTTACAAGGAAAGCTACCACAGCTACATCAGTGTCTGTACTGTAGAGTACGTACGTATGACTGCACGGTTGGGTATGAGGGGTCGCCACGCGCCACTTTCTACTGCACTGAGTTTTGTGGGTTAAAATCCCACATGGAATAACACTTTGTGTGATCTACAAATTTTTGCTCTAAATCTGGGTGTTAATCGTGACCGTTACATGTATGTTTGTAAAGTCCGCCGCGACGAAGGATTTATTATATTTTAAGTGATTTGGCGTCAATCAACATCGTTTAAACCCCAATATGATTCTAAATTGCCAACTTTCATTTATAAAACATTAAATTTAAATAGTATGGTATCCATTTTAGAGGACATATTTAACCACTTTGAAAGTGTCACTCGCACAAACTATTCAGTTTAGAAAAAAATGATATGGGTTTAATCACAGATCATAGAAATTTTTATGATCTGAGGGGTTGATGAAAAACAAAATTAGAGTTTCTGTTCAAAGTACGGCGAACACTAACATTCTTTGTATTTTTTTTATTTTTGTGTGATAATCTTAATGCGATTCACAGAATACATCTACTTACCAAATTTCAACAGTATGGTTTTTATAGATTCGGAAAAAGTGGCTATGACCTACAGACGGACATACAGATAGACACGACAAATCCACGAAGATTCGGTTTTTGCCATTTTACTACGGAACCCTAAAAACTTTGTTGTGTAAGGTCAGGTTCAACTTGTTCAACTAAACACTGGATCAACAGTTACTACACGAATAGCGCCGTTTGTTAAGCCTGGTATAACTGTGATCCGTTACTTGCATTTTGTCAAGTTCAACGCGTGGGGGAATATTCTGGTGTAATGCAAAACTTTTCCACAAAATTTCAAATGAACATCAGTGATCATAAAAGTACCTACATATTAAAATGATTTACTGTAGCGTACCTACTAGACAAGCCACCAATCACCACACGACTAATGGGCGTGTAAGGTATAAGGTTTTGTTAGGTAATCCTTTTATTTGCGGTGCTCTTGTCTTGCATATTTAGCTCCCTTAGTCGATTTTAGGACACACACGGGTTTAATAGGGGTGGTGACACTCCATATTCTTAACTAGCTGAACCCCGCGGTGTTACCCGCGGTTATTGTTGTACCGCGAGTAACGCCGCGGGACAAAGTTAGTCTAAAAAAAGTAGACTAAGTTACTTCTCGGATAATCAGCTAAAAGTCCCGTTAAAATCGGTCCAGCCGTTCCAGAGATTACCCGGAACAAACAGACAGACAGACAAAAAAATTTTAACTACATTTTTGGTACATGTACATGTACATGCATTTAGTAAAAAGCGGTTATTTTAATATTACAATCAGACACTCCAATTTTATTTATTTGTACAGATATGCGGATTATTTAAATACTACACAGATTGCTAATTAGACATGTAGACTAGTTATTTAAAATTTACTACTAGTCAATTTGTAGTGACAAGTGAATTGAAGTAAAAAATAAATAACAGTTAGTACTTCAAACAGCCGGTAAAGACAGTTCGTTTAAACCGCAAATGCATAAGGCATTGCCCCCATAATAGTTTTTTTCCTAGTTTTTTAACTGCCTTAGGTTTAGTAGTTTCTCTCTTGACTATGGTTATTATAGTTCAGTACTGAATAAAGTCGTTTCACAAATTAACAGATAAATTTATGACATGAAATGGTTGGCTGATCCGTCGATCTAGTGGGTACTGGTACGGATTGAAGGTCATACATCGTGGGCACGATTCCCAGCCTTATGATTCAAAGATGCAACGCAAATTATAGGATGAGTTCGTACTCATCAACGATCATTTGTTCTATATGATTCTTATTTATCTCTAATATATACATAATTATTTCGACATATTTAAACATGGTTTGCTCTTTAGTACGAAAAGTGGGATATGGGACATTATAGTCAGTAACATAATGTTGTCTGTCTGTCCTCCCCACTTACTTCTGTAACGTAAAAATGCATAACATATGTATGTATTGTCTTATTTATGATACATGTATTTTGTTAAAGGGTTAAATATTCCACTGATTTAAATAATATTTTTTTAAACTTCTTACAGCTGCTCTGTAATGTTCAATGAGACATAAATACAAACATGAAAATAATCCTGTTAGATCTTCTCCGTTATATTTGCAAAGTTCAAGACACTCTGTAAAAACATCTAATTTATACTACAAATGTAGTCCGTTCTTCGTCGATTGGCACTTTAAATTGTGCTCATTTCTTTAGATTCTGATGGAAGAATTAATACGCATAATGTCGTTTACACTTGCGACGTCACTATCTTTGAACCACTAATTCAAGAAGACTTCAAGAAGAAAATTTAAAACGTCGTATTTTGTTGACATGAGTGCAACTAATACGATCGGTACTAATTGAATAAAAGAACTACATATGTTATTACAATAACGGTATACATATTATTATGATGCTAAAATAGTTTCAATGTTTTTTTTTTATTTAAAGAACAAACAAATCATTATTAACTAAGCCAACTGAACGGTACATATCTTCATTTACTAAGAACCTAATGCATTTTAAGTACAAGGCGCACTTAATGCTCTGGGCATTCCCTTCCAGCCAATTTTTATGGGGTGTAGAGATCTAGTAAGGTAGGTGCATCGAGGTAACAGTTATAATCAGCAACAGAAACAAATTCAAATAACATTAACTATCTGACTGCCTGACTGCCTCGTTGGTTTAACGGTTAGCGTATGCGACTCAAGAGGTCTTGGATTTGATTCCCGGGTTGGGCTGAAAGTGATGTTGGGTATTTATTACAAGAAGTTCTTAATTACAGCCTGGAGTATGGAAGATTTAGCTGTGTTTCAACCCGTGCCTCGGAGAGCACGTTAAGCCGTCTTGGGTCCGGTTGTCATGAACATAATCTTTGGTATTCGTTATTGGGAAGCCAGTGATCAGTGATCAACTAGATCAATCCTCGATTTCAGTTCGTCTCAGGGTTGCCCACGTGATGGTAATTTATTAAATGTGTCAAGGTTTTAATATGTATTTTCTTAGATTAGTGAATTAACTGAAATACTTTCAGTTCGATCATTTCAACCTTTATTAGTTTTCTTATGATTATTCCAACATTATATCTACGTAAGTTGCTTAGTTCTATGTGTTTGTTAGAACAACAATAATAAATACAAATGACTCTCACAGACTCCAAGTATCCAGCCCCACGCGTAGACATCGACAAAGAATGGAGCATTTAAATGTCAAGTTAAGAAAGTCTTTTGTACATCAAACTGTACTAAATATAGAAAAATCAATGTTATACAAGAGGTTCAACGTTATCGTACGTACTGTGACGTCATCACTTAATGTACCTAAGCTATGTGGAATAAAACATTATTGACTATTTTTAGAAATGAATGCTGAAACAGTCGGGCTTCAGCTTAACTTACTAATTTACGTGTCGACTCGACATAAATGAAACTAAGCCTTTTTAACCCAACTACGGCAAAGCCATAAAGAAGCGTAATAGCTTCTGGCAGTCAGATTTTAATTAATGAGGTATCATTGGATTTGAAATAAAACATACAGACTGAAACAGCCTAATACATTTCATCAAAAGCTTTCACGTAGTCGAGTACTACTGTAACTCCCGTCCTATACACCAAGATCAAAAGCGGCAATCATGAATATTTAGAATAATACTAGAAAAGTCCTAAGAAAAAAAATACTGCCTTATAACCCGTAATGTAATTAATCAGAAAGAAGTTAAATTAGTGAATTTATTAGAGGTTGAACCTCCCTACCCCTCCTAATCATAGCGGAGGTGCATCCAAAAGGTGGAAATGTACTTGTCTCTTGAGCTGTAGGTATGTGACCCAAAAGTAGCGAGATAAGGTGACTACTTGAAATTTAACATGAATAATAGTACCTACAATTGATGGAAATATTATAAATGCGAAATCGTCAATACTCTAAGACGAAACCCTATTGGTAACAAAAGCTTTATATATTGAACTGGCTGACCCACGCAACCTCCTTTGCGTCTTCTATTGCCCGTTGCGTGAAAATTTTCCCCCGTTTTTGAAACATTGTTCATTGGTTCTCCTATTGGTCTTAGCGTGATGATATATGGCCTGTAGCCTTCCTCGATAAATGGTCTATCTAACACTGAAAGAGTTTTTAATATCGCATCAGCGATTCCTGAGATTAGCGCGTTCAATCAAACAAACAAACTCTTCACCTTTATATATTAGTATAGATTAATATTATGGTCAGAAGGTGACTGATGCAATGGAGAGCACGTTAAACTGTCGATCGCGATTGCTATACGGACATCTTTGGCAATCGTTACGGGTACAGGTCTTTCGACCGAACTAGGATATTGCCTATTACTTAGGTTGGGAAGGTTTACTCTACGTAAAACAAATCGAAGTTTAGCCGTATTATAGTAGAATTAAAGCCAATATAAGTCTAGTTTTGCGAAAAAGGCACGGAGAAAAAATGCACAGAGGTTGACTGATAGAACCTACAATTTTCTTTAGACTTTTCAATATTAATAAAATCAAAATTTATCTTTTATTAAAAAGTATGTCATGATATATAGGTATTATTTACTAATATTTGAGTGAATATGTTAGATGTTAGATGTACCTGCATGAGATAGTTAAACAGAAATATATAACACTCGTAAACGTCGCGTTGCTTATAATTCTTTGATCAAATACTTTGTTCAGTCACTATCTCTATTCGAACTCTCTAGATGAAATCTTTGAACAGTATGTAACAGTGACATAATAACATGTTCACTTATACTACACGTTATGTATTCAACTACGGATTATTCCAGCATTATATACAGTTACAAATATAACGGTAAATATTCTTTTATGTTCTTTAAATCGATGTTGTATTAACGTAACTGGTATTCAAAGAGTGGATTCAAAAAAATACTGGCAGTATAAATTATTGATATAGTGTTTGAATATGCGTTTATAAAAGCAGCTTAAAAGTCTGCACTTAAGTTCTTTATTTGCTTGGATTTTAAATAAAAAAGCTGCGACTCGAGTCGGTTAACATTATAATGTGAGATAGGGGACGAATCGGAAATATATTTTTCATTGGAGACATAATATAGCTAAATGTTTAAACCTAACCAATCTGCGTAGATATATGTACATATTTGTTACATTAATTATACAGTGTCTAGTGACACTCCGTACCGCCCATAGGATAAATAGGGTAGTCCCTATAGGATAAATAGGGTAGTCCCTATAGGATAAATAGGGTAGTCCCTATTCATCCTATGGGCGTCGTAAATGGCGACTAAGGGAACAAACTACCCATAAAATCATCACTACAAAGGGTAGGAAGAAAATCTTCAAACAAACACTATATTAAACTGTTGGACTACCCTGTCAAAACTTTCTTTCTTAATAAAATTTATCAAAAATAAAACCGATTTCAAGGTCCGACTCGATTTCTCTAGGATGCCATCATCAGACCTTGCGTGTCCTTATCATGGTACCACCATTGGGATATCCCATTAAAATAAGAATCATCGAAATAGGTTCATAAATGACGATGTTATCCGCGAATACTAATATATATATAGCTGAAGAGTATGTTTTTTTGTTTGAACACGCTAATCTCAGGAACCACTGGTCCGATTTGAAAAATTATTTCAGTGTTAGATAGCCCAGTTATCGAGGAAGGCTATAGACTGTATATTATCAAGCTAAGACCTACAGGAGCGGAGCTGTAAACGAATAGATATTTAGTAAGCATTGTTCAGTGACTAAAAATGGAACCCTTATAATTGATTTAAAAGTCAGATATTTTTAGCCGTCTTATCTAGTTTATTCAACTTTTGCTACTACTACATAACCAACATTCGAATAACAACTGGCAATCAATAATTCGTCATCATTCATTCATTGTATCGAGAACAGATCGATTTCGTGAAATCCATAAAATTGGTGCGGCAGTGTGCGGAGTTATTTCATGTAAAAAATATCTAAACTGAAGTTATAATTGCGGATATATTTATGTAACACGGTGAACGCTCATGTTGTCTGTCACGTAACTTTTTGATCTGAAGGCCTATTAAAGTTTATTTCGCTATCGACTGCAAGTGCGTTAGGCTTTGTGATTGGTCAAGATTTTAGTGCGGGCCAATCGCAATGCCAAACGCGGTCACGGTGATAAGCGAGTTAATATATTATGTAATAAGCTCACACTAAGCCTATTCACAAATTTACATGACGTCATAACCTGTTTCATCAATAAAATATTTGAACCTGGATTATATCAAGGACGAAATATTTTCACATCATTTGTTGAGATCTTATCTAATATCATATCAGTCGTATCAGTCAACGCCACTTGGCCAGCGTGGGGACGTGGCCTTAAGCCTCTCCTGAGAGAAGACCCGAGTCTTGCAATGTGACGTTATAGGTTGTTGATACTAACTTTTATACTTTCGCGTTCCATGATATATTAACAATTATTTTTACGGGAATTAACGCGATCCGCTGACCACGGCCAGTGCAACCTGGTCGAAACGTCAGGCAAATCAGAGGTATGTAATACCTTTTAATAAGTGATCGCGTTAGTTCCCGTAAAAATAATTGTTAATATAGGTTGTTGATGTTATCGTAATATGTATACCTTTCCTTTCCATATATTCCTAATTTTTCAAGCTAATCAATAGTGCTTTGTAGACGCGAAAAAGCGTTGCCAACTGTTCAGTAAGTGCTACTTAAATATTATAGTTATCAAAATAACCATATAGATTTTGAAAAGGGCGAAGGAAATACATCATAGAACTATTGAGATCTTATCTTAATATCTGTAGCAAAATTATTCATGTAAGTAATACACTATACATTTAGTTTGCGTTTAACGGTAGTACTTTTTGGTTACGTCAAATGACGTAGAAAGTTATTATATTTTATGTGTGCTTATAATAAACCATTTTATTAGTTTACAACCCACAATGTAGCTTTTGGAAAAGAAAACCTTTTAAATGGTAGTAGAGTTTAAATATAAAAAGAAATAAAAAAATATAGCTCATGGAAAGCGTTCGGTGACGATGATGCGAGTTCCTTAGTATTTGTTCACCCAAAAAGTGCTTAACGCGCCTAAAGAAGTTTTTACTTTAAAAGAAACATGCAGTTACAATATTTATTGATGATATATTTATCTACTAGCTGTCCCGGCAAACGCCGTTTTGCCATAACTACTAATAAATTAAAAATTAATTAAAAAAACATTGTCCAGCGGACAAAATTGTGAATCTAAACCATTCCCAGATCCCCTTGAACACACACAAAAAATTTCATCAAAATCGGTCCAGTCGTTTGAGAGTAGTTCAGTGACATACACACTCACAGAAGAATTATATATATAAAAATGTTTAGCAGTTGACTATTATAGGCTCTTGCATCATCAAAATGATGATTTATATCGAAGAGTTATTGAATAGCTTACCCGACGAGTTAGAAACTAGTCAATGTTGTAGTTATTACTAAATGTCGCCGTCTATGATGTAAACAATAATAGCTAGTTTTTACGTGTATTTCAATGTTATACAAAGACATTATACCGACAGAATATTAGGAAACATGGAGCAAAAGCAATAACTATAGCAATATTCTTTTATGAGCTTGAGATTTTTTTTCTCTTACTGTCGATATAGAAACAGTGGCGGAATGAAAATGTTTGTAACCTTACAGATATTTTCCTTGTTACATTTCGTTATAAAATAAGTAGGTAAACTCAGTTCGATAAAGTAATAAGTACCAGCTGAAAAACTGTCTGATTTGACGGTAATGAATTGAACCAAACTGTTTTGAGGATTAATTATATATTACTAATACTACATAACATACGCTTCTTAATATAGAACTTAATCCTAAATTCGTCCACATCTACATCATGTACTTACATTGTTGAAACTTTGAGAATAAGTAGAATAATGTGAAGTTAAGAAAAAAGGCCTACATGCCAGTTTGAAAGTAGGCCACTTTTACATAATAAAGTTACACAAGAAACTTATTTTCCATTCAGTGTTAAAACTGACTGCCTCGATGGTGCAGTAGTAGCTTAAACAACGTTCTTCAGGTCTCAGGGTCGATTCCCGGGTCGGCTTAAATGACTGCATGATCTGCAACTATTTGTTTCAGAGTTTGGGTGTTTTCTATGTTTAATATTTACGTTTTTACAAAAGTAAGTATTTATATATTTATATCAGATATCTAGTATCCATAATACAAGTTCCGCTTAGTTTGGAACAAGATGGCGTTGTGCGTTATGTGTCCGAAATATTTATTTATTAGCTATTTATTAAAACTTGGTTTCAGATTCCAACGTTTCGCCTATAACGAATAGGTATATGAATCTGACCTGCTTGAGTCTTAGTGTAACTTGAGTAACTTTTTCCAACCCATCTCTATTAGCAAAATCTATTACCTTCCAATGCCTTCTCTTCTTATAATACTTTTACATTTTTTTTTTAAATATATTCGTATTTTTCTCATATAGGCAATCGATAGTGCCTGGTTGACTAGGTACAGTTTAAGTGAGTTTAATTTAGTATTTATTATCTTACTCGCACGTATTTATCAGGCTGTAAACCTTTCAGTAAGCGTTCTTATGAAAATGTGGGTTCTTAGTATGCTAGGCTGGACAATCTGGAGAGACCTTTAGGCAATAAAGTGCCAAACTTATTTACAGACACGATAAATAAAGCAATTAGTACATGCATGTAAATCTACATTATACATACGCATTAAACTTTTATCATGCTCGTATAAAGTATGGCTTATCTTTTAAACCAATTTAATTAAATAAAAAACTCCAAAAAAAGTATCCTAAGTAATTTATATGAAATTTACGTCTGATTTTTTGATATCAGTCAATTAATATTATTTAAGGTTTTATAGTACCTGTCCAAATTAAGGGCACTTGATAATGGGTAGTGGTTAATGAATATTGGTTTTATTATATCAAAATTGTTTTACACATGTCATAAAACGTACTTTCATATTTTGAGGTAATGCAGTCTTGAGTGTTAAATTTGACCCAGATTTCTTTACAATAGCAACACTTAAAAACTAACAAGTACCTATGCGTAACATGTCAAATAAATATTACCCATTGAACTAATATTACTACGTATATAGCATACATGTGGTGAAGTGTTTTGCTCCATAAGTTGATGTCTCGAGACATCAACGCACCTAGTTGCTCGACTAAACTCATAGTGATCAGACGAAAAGTTTTAGTTAATTTCTCTAATCATATATGAGTACGAAATCAAATAGACAGAATAATAAAAAATATCGCAACTTCAAGCTTTAACTTCTAAACTATGAAAACGAAACATTCTCTGAGCCCCTGTGATATAAAGTTGCGCACAGCTTTGGTTTTAAGTAGCGTCTCTATTATTTGTCTCAATGACGTTGCCAATTAAATTTAAATAGTGTGAAAGTAATTAAGTAGTAATTCGATGATGACTGGAAAGTTGGTAACTAAGTAATAAGCCTTCAGTTTTCAATATAACTTACATTGCGTACCACATGATCAAAAACATAATTCGTCTATGAATTCATCATTGCTTCAGGCGCACAATGAGATATGAGATTTACGCACACAACTGCCTCGTTGGTCTCGCGGTTGGCGTATGCGACTGCTGATCATGAGGTCTCGGATTCGATTCCTGGGTCGGACCAAATGTTTGTATGATCTACAAATATTTGTTTTGGAGTTTAGGTGTTTTCTATGTGTAATATGTATGTATTTACAAAAAAAGTAAATATGTATTTGTATCAATTGTCTAGTTCTGCTTTGCTTGGGACTAGATGGCGTTGTGTGTAGATGTCCGAAATATTTAATATTATTATCTAAGTTGAGATATAATGAAGGGCTAATCCACCGACTTTGATGTAGTCCACTGTTGGACATAAGCCTCTCTTTGGAAAGGTTTTAGCCTACTAATCCGCACTGACCAGATGTGTTGGTACAGAGTTTTTGTTTAGAATTTTGCTGACCTGCATAGTTAACTTACGACAACCATTTGATGACACTTACCAATTTTGTAAAATAACGTTTGCGCCTTATTTTGCCCGTAGCGTGAAAATTTCCCCCGTTTTTGAAACATTCTTCATTGTTGCTCCGCTCCTATTAGTAGTAGCGTGATGATATATACCCTATATCCTTCCTCGATAAATGGACTATCCAACACTGAAAGAATTTTTCAAATCGGACCAGCGGTTCCTGAGATTAGCGTGTTCAAACAAACAAACAAACAAACTCTTCAGCTTTATATATTAGTATAGATGTGTTGCTAAAAATGTTCCATGTTCAACATCATATTAATCACACGATAATAATCTTTCATAATCTGTAAAAATCTTTAGTTATTTCAATTGTCTGTAGAGTACTTGATTAAGTCGGTTTCAGTTATGCGACGTATGACCAGTATGATCATGACTAATGTGTTCTATAAAACACTCACACACTCATTATATTATAAAATCTGTTGGTAGTAGAGCCACGCTGATTTCAGCACGAATTTGCCAATTCGACCAGGGCGGTAGGTACTACCCTCTCACAGAAGATCAAACTAAAATGTCAGCATTTCCGCTGTCGTGTTTCGTCGGTGAATGCGAGACCGGAGGCCGCATATTGCAGAAGCATATCAATAGGCCACCATAGTGTGAGTCACCATGCTGCATTGTTGCATTCGCAATGAGTACGGTGATGGATTCTGCTCATGCTTTCCATCAGGCAGATTAGAGTCACTTTGTCAGTTCAATATCTATTAAAAAAAAACGCGTTTCTGTTTTCAACCATTCAATACAAAGTAATACCATGGAACATTACATTTAATCGTATTACGGTTTCGATATGCAACCTACTTTCATACGAACCTTTTTCACGGGCACCGAACATTTCAATAAATTATAACAGAAATAAATCATCGATATATGCGTGTCGAACTTAAGTTAATTTTTATTCTATTAATGTTATTAAAAAAATTCAATTCCGATATACGTTTATTTCCATTATCAATTGTGTTTTGTTAATTAATATTGATTGATTTTTTATGTGGAAAAGCAGTTATTCATTCAGTGATTGTATATCTTTATATATATAATTCTTCTGTGAGTGTGTATGTCACTGAACTACTCTCAAACGACTGGACCGATTTTGATGAAATTTTTGTGTGTGTGTTTAAGGGGATCTGGGAATGGTTTAGATTCACAATTTTGTCCGCTGGACAATGTTTTTTTAATTAATTTTTAATTTATTAGTAGTTATGGCAAAACGACGTTTGCCGGGACAGCTAGTAATAATATAATACAATATCTAGACACAAAGTAATTACTGTATTTATTTTAAAATTTATGCAGATTTGTGCATCGACAGACCTTAATACCGAGGGCATTCTAGTATGCGAATTAACGCATTTAGATTTATTATGCTTAAAATATGCATAAAAATACATCCCATCACATTACATCAACAGTTTTCTGCTGGACACAGGGCTCTCCTTTGAAAAACAAAACAAAAATTCAAATAGACAAAATCCTCTTAAAAAAAAATAAAAAATAAAAATAGACAAATTCTTCTTTCAAAGATAAACCAAAAATACAAATAGACAAATTCACATATGTAAAGATTTTCATTAAACGATATTCCAATACACGACATTCAAACATTGCTGTATAATGTTCTACCGTACTCGTACCGTACCTAATGAACAAGCCGTAAGCCCTTCTACAACCCTTTAAGTTACTAAAGATTAAAGTATTAAAGATGCGTTCACAATTTTATTACAATGATTTTCTTCATTCATACTCGTTTAATAATAATTAACTTAAAAAAATAAAATTAACTTTCCGTGTCTGTTTCGGCTGTTAATTTCAGCAAATACGTTATTTAATTACTAACAATAAGTTATTAAACTAAGTTTTAATTGGGTGAAGAAGTTATGCTTGCAAAACAGATGGCGCAGCAGGACCGGGAGAGGTTTAGAAACCTCCCGGTCTGTCAGGCCTGGGAACGAGCCCGGTTCCGCAGACGACTCAGGCACCAGAGATCGCAGAATGATCTCCGTTCTTCATAAGCGCATGCTTGGGGTAACAGATGGTCCCATCTGTCACCTCGGGTCTGTCTGGCAGGTCAGGGTGGAAGCGCGACGCGCCACAGAGCGCTCACCCTGGGCTCGTCAGGGTTCCCACTCAAAACGACCCCTTCATGTCTATGTATCCCATATAATTTTAACGAGTGTATTGTAATGTTGGTGAGCCTTATATTCATAATATATTCACACAGCGCCATCTAATCCCAAAGTAAGCAAAGTCGACTAGTGATAAAAATACATAATATAATAATATAAATACACATGACGTGATAATATGGTTGTGTTATGTAAACGTAAATTTTTATACATAGAAATACCCAGATCAAATTAAACATTCAAAATCCACAAAAATAATAAAAATTATTAAGTACAAAAACATTTGAATGTTTGTTAATTCCAGGAACCTTTGATATTCATTTAAATGAAGTAACTGTTCATTTAAATCGAATAAATATAATAGAAGTTAAAGTAAATGCATCATTCGAATCGCGCGTTTCTCTTAGACGTGATCAACAAGAATAGTATTCAATAGATTTAATGACAAATAACATAGTAACGTTTCTAGGTCATTGTGAAACAATAGATATATTATAATGTCTCTCGCGGACACGCCTTACTATTTCTACGGTAGTTGCGTATTAACTTGTTTGAACATAACTGAACATGTCCTATTATGAACCTTTGAGTCTTTTTCCAAACCGGGTAGGGGTCGTCTTTCAATCTACTACGATACGGTTGTTCAAAGATTTTACATTGAGTGAATGTTTTATGGACCTTTACAACCGAAGTACTTGGCAATTTCGAAGTTCTGTAGACTATTGTCGGAATTTTTACGGCTCAAAGAACCCGTACCGATATTATCACAAATGTTAGTACTATGGCGACCGGGACAGATGAGTTACATAGTGACAGTGAGTGAGCACGCTCGGCCTAGTCGTTTAACACCGTTCGTCACACCGTTTCATAGTACGCAAAATATTGTGGGTTCAAATCCCACATGGGACAACACTTTGTGTGAGCCATAAACTGTTGTTCTAAGTTAAGCTACCCATCCTTGGATTGAACTAGTTTATTTAGATTGACTTTGCAATTTGTTGATCTACTCGGGTACCACTTAGTCATACGCTCCTGAACTGAACATATGGTATATCGATAAGAATAATTGCGATAATGGTGCTGCACAAAACGTTGTTATCTTGAAAAAACATTACATTTACTCATATAAGTCATGGGTAGGCAAAAAGGACAGAACGCCATTTTGTATAATGTTGACACTCGTGGTTCTTCTACATTCTTTAACCATTTCAAACATGCTCATTGTTCAATATACTGCTGATTTAGTCAGTGTGTGTTTTTTGACAGACGACTTTGGGCCTACCTGCATCGGTTTGCCCCCTCACAGAAGCATTTTAAATTAGAAAAGTAGTAAATAATGCAATGTTGCTTTAAACTAGACATTGTTAGACTTTTAATAACAAAATATAAGGAAATGTAAAATTGCAAAAAAAATTGTGAGAATTTCAATATGATTGAATGATAATGATTTAAAAAAAATATGTTTACTTAATTAATATTCCACAATCGTGAGTAAATTAATTGTTCTATGTTCAGTGGAATGTTTTTTAATTAAATATGTAGGTACCTACTTTATTTGTTATAATGTGGGAAATCATACATAGATTTGAGTGTTTGCCAACAAACAAAACGAGTGAGCGACGCCTTCGTGTAACTGAAATGCGAATATTAAGATGGGTGTGTTGTATGATTAGAATGGACAAGGTGAGGAATGACAACATTAAAAAAAATCTGTAGGTAGCAACAGTGGATAAACGTTGAGAAAAACAGGTTATCTTGATGTGGGCATGTAATGCGCAGAAATTGTAAAATGTAGTAACGAAATTTTTATATGTTGGAATTGACTAAGTCAAAGAGTCTCCTCTTTGACTTAGTCAATTCCATTAGCTGAAAGTTGTATCATCACTGCTTACTCAAGTGACAAGGGATAAAAGGAAAATCAGAAGAAAAGGGTGACAATAGATGATTTAAGACTTCGTGGCGACTTCCACATGGGTACAGCAACACTAAAATGCTACAACGCCATCTACAGTAGACACCGAATTACGAAGTAGCTGATACACTAATCTACTAATTCGGTATCACAATTTAGAAATTCTCTTGCGTATTAGCATTACACAAATTCCCAACATCAATCTTGCATGGCCTGCCAAAATGACGCTACCTAAAGGAAAGCATAAGCAGAATCCAAGAGTGGTGGTCACCATACTCATTGGGAATGCAGACAATGCAACAATGCAGTATGGCGACCCACACTATGGCGGCCTAGTGATGCTTCTGCATCTTTGGGCCTCCGGTCTCACACTCACCAACGAAACACGACAGCACAAAATCTGTCATTTTACATTGATTTTCTACGCGAGGGTAGTACCGCCCCGGTCGAGCCGGCCCGTTCGTGCTGAAATCAGCGTGGCTCTACTACCTTTTCCGTGGGAGAGTCACGCGTCAAAATGCATGGGCCGGCTCGATCGGAGTGATACCACGGCCTCACAGAAAACCGGTGTAAAACAGCGCTTGCGCTGAGTTTCACTGAGTGAGTGAGGATACCGGAGGTCCTACCATCAGGTGATACGTCTACTCGTTTACCCCCTATTCCATTAAAAAACCTTTGGGCCGTGATGGTCAGCCTGGTCGGGGGATTTTCCCTTTGTGTTAGATTGATATAATGACCCGTTGCCCCACGCACAATTTAAAATAGCAGTTATTAGAAACTGCAGTATGGTACAAGAAATATGATTATTTTTATTTTCACACTTTAGAAATATCTTTAAGACACATAATTTCTTTAATACGTCCGCACCAGGATTAGTTTTATAATGTATTGTTTTATGTCTTTGCTGAGACAAAAGAGTAATGCACTGTCATCGATCAAAACTGGACCAATGAACCTGTCTTTCAATGGAAATCGGTTTCTTAGCGCACAATACTAATTGTGACGTCATGGTATGTGGTGCTTATCGTGTATTTTATATTTTTTTATTTATTTAACACATTTATGTACATAAAATATAAATTATAATTGTAATTGAGATTAGGTTTGAAGATAAGTATTAGGTTCAATACTAGTTTTGTGAATTAGACTACCTAAGTATAAAATTGAAATAATTCTGGACCTCTTCTGATCATTGAAA
This sequence comes from Spilosoma lubricipeda, assembly GCA_905220595.1. Lineage (NCBI taxonomy): Eukaryota > Metazoa > Arthropoda > Insecta > Lepidoptera > Erebidae > Spilosoma > Spilosoma lubricipeda. Next base: position 5,238,134 of record HG992285.1, on the reverse strand, counting down.
AAAGTATATATGTATTTATATCAGTTGTCTAGTACCCATAACACAAGCTCTGCTTAGCTTGGGACTAGATGGCGTTGTGTGTTAGATGTCCGAAATATTTATTATTTATTTATTATTATTATTGAAAATAATAGTGTAATCATATTATCAGATCTTTAATTCAAATACCAATACATACAACGCAAACTTTATTCATCATAATTATATTCATCAAAGTTTACGTAGTTTTTAAGTCTTGTAGTTTATGTTACTGTTACGAGATAATGTCTTTAAAAGTCGGTGTTAAGACTCTTCAGTATTCAATAAAAAGGCGTTAAGCTTCATGTTATTCATGAGATAAATACAATAACCTGTTTAGGTTACATAACATTGAGTGGGCACTTAACAAGTACAATTTTATTTAAAAAAAACGACTTCAAGAACTTCCGAATTCAAATGTGATCACACGCACATCAACACCTTGCAAATAAAAAAGAATAATCAAAATCGGTTGAGGACCTCTTCCATTTTTGAAGTCGATTAAATAATAATAAATAAATAAATATTTCGGACATCTATCACACAACGCCATCTCGTCCCAAGCTAAGCAGAGCTTGTGTTAAGGGTACTAGACAACTGATACAAATACATATATATACATTTTTTTTTGTAAGTACATACATATTATACATAGAAAACACCCAAACTCCGAAAAAAATATTTGTGGATCATACAAACATTTGGTCCGACCCGGGAATCGAACCCGAGACCTCACGATCAGCAGTCGCACACATCAACCGATAGACCAACGAGGCAGTAATAATGATTAAAAATACATAATGTTCAATCTTGTATTGTACATTATTTAATAGTCCGCTTGTTGGACATAGACTTTTCCTTAGAAAAGAGTTTTGTTTATTACTACTTTATAATATTTAGAACTTGTAACCATCGAAAACTATTAATAATGAAACCCCGATTGTATTAAAACCAGCAAATCAATCTAAACTCATATACATTACATTATTCTCGGCTTTTACCATTAAACTCATTGAACATACTAAAATAAGGTTATATTTAACTTTCATACATATAAACATGCATTACAACATTACTTTCGTTTGAACTACACGTACCTAGTTCAAATGAAAGTGTAATATTATCATATACTCTCGTGTTACCTCGTGTTTCTAATACAATCATTAACATAGTACCTATAGTTCGTGTTATGTAGTTTTACCAACCCTATACATCCCGTGGTTGTCGTAAGAAGCGTCTAAGGGACCAAACAATACAGGACAACACGACTGTAAGATATTCTAACTCGATTGGTTAGTGTTCTAAGGCTTTCGTTCTTTAAAGTTTCAATTTGAAGGCTATTGATATGGATTGGTGATGGTGGTGAGTTATTAGAGCACTCGTTACCGTCTAGAAATGTGTTGCAGAAAATATTTATGGTATAAACAAGTCATTTGGGGATAAAGAAGCTAAATAAAGAATCCTAAGTAAGCCTGTCCGTCTGTTACGCTTTTACGACTAAACCGCTTCACCGATTTAAATGAAATTTGGAATGGAACCGTACATTTATTTAAGCTCCAAAAACCGAAACAAAAAAAGTCGTTAAATTGATTTCAAATACCTAAAATTATATTAATTTAGTGGCACAAGACCGTCTCTAAATTTACAAAACCATTACTAATCTAAATTAAGTACAGTTTAATTTTATGGCTGTTTTCAGGAAATGTAATCAGCTAGTCTTGTAATCTTTTTAGACTAACCGTCAATTTCGATGTAACTTTAAGTTTATTTCAGTAATTTTTTTTTCATTCGTTTCATTCGACATTCGTCAAAAAAAATAATTATATTAATTTTTGACCAACTTCAAAAAAGGAGAAAGTTATCAATTCGACTGTTTTTTTAAATGTTTGGTATCTCATAAATTTCGATTGGGAGAACCGATGTTCATGATTCTTTTTTTTTTGAGAGCTGATGCTTCCCGCGTGGTCTAATTTCAATTTAGTTCAGTTCTTGAAGTATTTTTTTTTGTTAAAATTTGTGATTGTTTTAATTTAATAAATAAACACAAAATACATCATACATTGATGCAATCATCAATAATACTTTGATGCAATCAATATGTAATAAAAATAAATATGTGCATGATTCCTTTATTTTTAATAAAAATAACGGCATCGTGTATTAGAAAATATGGTTGTCAAATATATGTACAGTTTCCTTTAAATTTATTAAAAAACATTGGTTATTTATCCAATGAATTTAGTACTCGTAACTAAACTGGTAATGACATTGAAAGGTCATTGACATCGACCTGTTGCCTCTCTAATGTGGTTCACGAGCTCAGTTGCAAAAAGTCGTAAGTACCTAACAATCGTGACTTAAGTTCTATTGTACAACTAAAGATCCTATTTGTAATATGTTTAAACAAAGATGTAAGGACGGAAGTGTTCGTTTTAAATAATATAGGAAGTGATGGGTTTACTTTAAGGCCTCCTTCACACTAATGAAGGCCTTGTTCCTTATAGCGTAAGGTTGAAAATAATTGTCAGAAGAAATCGCAGCTTCAAATGTAGAACATCTGAGGTCAACTTATGTGATCTATGTATAAATACTAATTTTAGTGAGGATGTCAGTAATTTTGGGAATACAAACTGAAACCATGCCACACAGGTTACTATTTGCCGCGATAACCGACATACACGCAGGCGAAGCCGAAGGCAACAGCTAGTAATAAAATAAATAGTAGCAGAAGGTAAGTAGAAGGTTTTAGAAGCTAGTAGAGCCACGCTGATCTCAGCACAAACGGGCCGGCTCGACCAGGGCGGTACTACCCTCGCACAGAAGATTAACGTAAAATGACAGCAACAGTGCTGTCGTGTTTCGTTGGTGAGTGCGAGACCGGACGCCAAATGGTGCAGAAGCATCACTAGGCCGCCATAGTGTGGGTCGCCATGCTGCATTGTTGCATTGTCTGTATACGCAATGTGCATGGTAACTACCACTTATGGATTCGGCTTATGATTTCCGGCTGATGATTTCGGAAGAGTAGAGTCACTTTGGCAGGGCCATATATAAAAAAATAAGAAAAGATTAAAAACCTTATATTAATAAATGTTTAATAAATAGCGTAGTACCAGAATATAACGAAGGCGATTGATTATAGCTTTTAATTATTTTAGCTTCTTTCGTTTCATGTCAAAAACCCACAATGCCCCACCGCTGGGCTTTCTGATCAGGAGAGGGTTAAGGCCATACGTCCCCACGATGGCTGAGTGCGGATTAGTTCGTTAAATTCTTTTTTACATTACGTTACAGATATTCAGCCATAATAGGTCTACTTACTTGAAGTTAGATACTTAGTTACTTCAAGTACAAATCAAGATATAAGAATACTGTCAATGATATTTTAGGTAGTTAACAAAACAAAACATCACACATCGGATAAATTACTGAGCTCTTATGTCTCTACTATCTTATCTTTCCAAACTAATCGCTTCTTCTTGCAAAATCTCTTTTGACAATACAAGCATGGAAATGTTATCGGCAATGCCACCAAGTTTAAGAAAAAGAAAGCCACAAATCCCTTTAAGATTATGTTATGCGTCATTTATTTTATCTAATATTTTCACATATAGAGCTAGTGCAAGAGTTTTCTTTTTAACTAACTATGGCGAAAGCCAAAAAGAAAGGGAAATATAATTTTGTCTGTTCACGTATGTTTTTTTTCTCGCATTAAGAATATTAACATTTAACATTTCTGTGTTGTTGGGAACTTTAAAAACATATACGAAACGAACACAAAGAATACCCAGACAACAATTTATTGATCACAGGAAGTGTTGTCCCATGTGAGAATTGAAACCACAACCCTCGGCATAATAGAAAGCAGCGTGGCAACCACTAAAACTACTAGGCCATACGAGTAGTCCGTACGTAAGTATATGTATGTTCCAACGTAGTGCTGAAACTACTGAACCGATTTTAATGAATGATGTGTCAATAGATTTGTTATAATAGCCCAGGTAACATAATATGGGCTCTATAATTTTTATCAAAAGTTTTGATGTAGTCGGTTTTTTTTTTAAGTTTTTATGTTAAGTTTCAATACAATTAACATAACACTGAAAAGCATACTGTTTTCAAAGTATCTACATATTTTATCTACATATTTTCTATTCTATGACTTCTATGAGCTAGTGTGCTAAGATATTACAAATGATATTATGTTCATAGTAACATCCTAATAATAAGTCTTTATATGGGTTATAATATTGATTCTAGTCGTTAACATATACAAAATTGATATTTTGGTCTGGTAAAATTACTTGAAGCCATATAAGTTATCAAATAGCATAAGTTTTTGTAAGAAGAATAGTTTAATTATATTTTTTCTGCAGTTTTAATTTCATACGTTTATTTTTGACTCGCATATTAAGTCAGGCATTAGCCTATTAAGTCTGCCGGTGTTTTATTACGTAAAAAGAGAAATAGATAAAAGTGGCTGCATAATACTATTTAATAACTTTTACTAAAATGTTTTAAAATGAGTAAGTAGTTCTTCAGTTATTAAATTTAATAGTATAGTATTTTTTTACTTTGATGAAGTAAAAAAATGTGACTAAAAAAATTGTGCTACTGAGGTGCCAGTGAATATAACCGACTCAAATCAGAAAGAATTTGTTATTCAGTTAGAGATGGCAGAAGTAGTGGTAGATACCGGTTCCGCAACAGTTGAAGATGCAGACAGCGAGAGTACTCTCTCGAGTAAGATGAAGTTCTAAAATCTCAGGCCCTTACTGCAGCATCTGTGTCTAGGGAGAAACATGTGCGTAAAAAGCCAGAGAGGTACAGCTTTACTATTGTAAATGTAAATGCACAGGAATTGGCAAATAATAATTGTTTACACAAGAGATCAAAGCATTCTGATATCCGTTTTCATCTCTACAATAAACAAACAAACTCATGGCCTACATAAAGCTACCGTCCTGAAAATATAGCTTGGTCTCTGTGATAGATGGTTCCAAATGTAATGAAAGAATGACTTGTCCCAAGTCGTGTACTTACTGAGACTTGAGCGAGTCAAGTCTACTGCTTATAATTGCGTTAGTCTCGATGCCATAAAAGTTTAGCCTCTTTCATGTGAATGTCTATTCTTGAAACATCTTTAATCTAAAATCTATTTGGAAACGGACGGCCAAGATGGTTAGGAAAAGAATTTAAAGTTATACTTGATTGTAAGTTAAGGAATCTCACTAGAGTGGGTATCTTACTTTTATTGGTAATCTTTTGGCCAAGGCCGCGTATGACGGTTTTGTGGCAAAAAGAAGACTTAGTCCTTTCAGAAGAAAAAGTATCTTGCCAAATTTGATTGAAATAGGGACAGTATTTCTCTTCTTTATAATATTATTATGGATATGGTGTACTTTTTTCTGTCGGTACTACGAGTACATTGACATTTACAACGATTAGGTATAAGTATAATTGAATTTACTGGATAGTCCTCACTGTTTTGGTATGCAGCGCTTGGTTCCCAGCCTCTGCAATTTACCTATAAGTGCAAGTGTATATGTGTGTACTAGTGTATGTTATTCAGATTTATTTATCGATTAATTTACCAGACAAGTACTTTTCTATGTAAAATTTCTATAAATGTTACTTTGCTTTGTTTATGCTACAAAAACTAACGAAACTCTGCACTAATTTAGCTTAAATTTGACATGAAATACAATCCGCTTTAAATATTATTTTATATATTCCCCGACTACAGCAAAGCCAAAGGAGGGTTATGATTTTGACAGACTATGTATGTAAGTAATATTTCAGCTCAATTTCGTTTCTTTTCTGATCATCTTAAATAATAGTGACGTCACAGGTTAGTAAACAAAAGCTTGTCAATATGTGCGTACATTAGTGCTTCAATGAGCATGTCAAACAACGTGATCTTCCCATTACTATACTCTCACGTTTTTTATATTGATAAAAAGGAACTTTACTTAAAGCAGTTTGGAAAATATCATCACTTATAACTGGAACATTATCTACATAATAATACGTGAAGCAAAATCTTTTTACCCTTTTTTACATCAAAATCACGCGAATGGAGGAGTATGAAATTGAGCAGTCAAAATTTTTATTTTTTATGGTATAGGGGGCAAACGAGCTCATGTATGCACACGTATCACCTGATGGTAAGTGATTACCGCCGCCTATGGACATCCGCAACACCAGAGGCGTCACAAGTGCGTTGCTGACCTTTGGGGGATGAGGAAAGGGTCGTGGGGAGGGGTTGGGGTATATGGGTATCCGGTGTCCTCGCTCACTCGATAAAACACAGCGCAAGCGCTATTTCACACTGGTTTTCTGTGAGTCGATCGTCGATCCTATGGCCGAGCCGGCCCATTCATGCCGAAGCGTGGCTCTCCCCAGTTTATATGGAGGAGGATGGAGAGGATATACTGAACGGATTTGGATGAAACTTTAATAATAAAGCTTATACATCAGAATAACGTATAGGTATGTACCGTGTATACATACATTATGCATTTAGTAAAAAGTAGTTGTTTTAATGTTACAAACAGACACTCTAATTTTATTTATTTGTATAGATGTATAAACTAGCGACCTGCTCCGACCTCACTTTGAAAATATGGATAATGTAGAATTGTAATGGTGATTTTTTTTATAAATCAGTCTGGTAGTTTCAGTGCCTATTTAATTTAAACAAACAAACTACTAAATCTTTCCTCATAACAATATTAGTGTGGATGTTTTTAAAAGTGTTACTTACGAGTTGTCTGTCAAAAGAACCTACATAAAATTTTTAATATGGCAAGCAGTACCGTCTGACATAAAACCTCAATATTCAAATTTCGAAGAAAGGAAAAATGTAGCTTCATTTTTTGAAGAACAAATGTAATGTTTAGTTTTAAATTTCTAATTTCGAAACAACACCATGCATTGTTTAAATTACATAATACCTTCTTTTTATTAGTAAAAGTTACTCTATCTTACAACATTATGAATAAAAAAATTTAAAAGTAATTTCTATTCTAGTTGAATTTATTAACAACGCATTTTATGCGCTTAAAAAATATTGAGTTGAAATCTATACAAATAAATAAAATTGGAGTGTCTGTTTGTAATATTAAAATAACAGCTTTTTAATCAATGCATATGTATGTATACACGATACATATGCCAAAAATGTAGTTAAAAATTTTTTTGTCTGTCTGTCTGTCTGTTGGTTCCGGGTAATCTCTGGAACGGCTGGACGGATTTTGACGGGACTTTCACTGGCAGGTAGCTGATGATCCGGGGAGTAACTTAGGCTACTTTTTTTAGACTAACTTTGTCCCGCGGCGTTACTCGCGGCACAACAATAACCGCGGGTAGCACCGCGGGGTTCAGCTAGTTAACAACAAAAATATTAGATAGATGTGATACACTCGGTAAAAAGTCATGGATTATATATTTATTATTGTATGAGTAGAACACATGCACACTTTCATCGTACTTTAAAATTAGTTTTTTTTACTTTATTTCTAGATATTTCAGACACGTGTGCCTACAGTAATTAAACGTTTCATTCTTCTAACGAATTCTGTTATTCTAGACAAACTATTACTAATATTTTTAACAACATTAAATTTTTTAAGGTTTTTAAAACGTATTTTTTATACGGTATTTAAATATAGGAAGAATAAGTTTCAAACCAGGCTTATGTCTAGCAGTTGTTAAATGCCGTTTATGTGAAGCTTCAAACCATATACCTACTAATATTAACTTATTTCTATTAGGTACAAACAACTACATTCTTAGTTTTAATAGACTTTACTACGTAAATCTTGGGATTAACCATTTACATTATCTTAGGAATCCAACGCCGTGTAATAAGCATCTCATTGAAACAACAATGTTTTTTCAACAAAATAGAAACCAGCATTACTTCTAAGCAAAAACAACTTGAACTTACCTTTAACGTTAATGACACTCCATTATCTCCAAACACCACAAGTTTCTTTCACAATTTGCCATCAGTCACAACAGAAAAAGGTTAAAACAAATCTCTTATCAACCGAAAAGAAGATAACGAAACAAACGTGCGACTAAACGTTACAATATTTACGTATACGCCGTGAATTTTATCGCGTAACACATTGGACTCGCAAACGAGTTATGGTATAGCGGTGAACGGTGAGTGCGGCCGCATTGGTCTCATGTTAGAGCGCAAATGGCTGTAGCCAGCGAAGCAGTACAATCGCTATGACGTCAGTTCAAATGAAATTAAAAATGAAGAAAAAATTACCGAAGAAGCTCCGTGTATCTATAGAGCGTTATTGGTAACATGTCCATCGGGAGAAAGTTTACAGAATTACTTAGTCATTGGCGTCGATTCGAAAGTGCAAGTCTTTACTAAATGAGGATAACAAATGACTCTTGTAAGCATGCAAGAAAAACGTATATGACTACAATTGACTACATGAACAAAACGGCCACTTTGTGAACGAATACTTCCGAATTTTGCGCAATTCGCTCCCACATTTCTTTTGTTCCGTTGTGTAACACATTCTTGCATAAATGTTTGGCGTAAACGTTATACTTAGAGTTTGTTCTCGTTTTGTCTCTATTTACATGATTACTATATTACGTAAGTGGTACAAGTATTTAGTATTAACAAGTACTTATAATTTGACTTACTCCTGTGCCGTGTCAGTCCGACGATGCAGATGGGTCGTTTTAAAATCATTTTTAATTTAAGCAATTTTTACATTATAAATTACTATCTTCAATAGGTTGAGTTTTTAAAATGAAAAGGTATTTAAGTATTATACAACGCTTATCGTTGCATATTAAAATAATAAGTTAAAAAAAGCTGTAAAATACTGTTTTGTTTTAGATACAACTACAACTCTCGCATATATCCTGTGTTAAAGAGACTTTACAAACTAATTTGAAACGTACACAAAGAACACCCAAACTCAGAACGACTATTTGTAGATCACATAAAAAGTTGTAATTATGTGGGGATCGAACCCCACAATTCACAACAACAGTGCAGCGAAAAGCGGTGATGTAACGGCTTTAACCACTACACCGTCCATGCAGTCCAGCACTCAATGCATTGGTTTAATAAAAATCTATAAATATAAATAAAATTTAAGTATCTGTTTGACAAATTAACAGTTTTTCACTAAATGCATGTAAAAAGTTATAATTTTTTGGCTGTCAGTCTGAGTGTTGGTTCGGGTTATTCTCTGGAACGGCTGGATTGATTTGACCGAACTTTCACAGGCAGATAGCTAATGATATAAAGAGTAACTAAGACTTACTTTTATTAATGTAAGGTACAACAACAACAACCGCGGAGGCGCAACTAGTAAGTAATATATCATTGTATTGACTACAATTATGTGTCATCGCTTTTCTATAACTACAGTCAATCACTAGTACTTATGTTTGTATCAAAGAAAATGTTGTTGATCTAAAATCCTACAAATATTATAAATGCGAAAGTTTGTAAGGATGGATGGATGGATGTTTGTTACACTTTCATGCAAAAACTACTGAATGGATTTGGATGAAACTTTACAGTAATATAGCTTATACATCGGAATAACACATAGGCTACTATTTGCCGCGATAACCGACGTACACGCGGGCGGAGCTGCGGGTAACAGCTAGTATGTCTAAATTTATCAAGTTAATTTGTTTTATGAGATTTTATATGAGATCTATTTAGTGACCAACTTAAGTTGAACTGTATTTCTATAAACTGGTATTCAATGATAGGTCCACATATATTTTATTGATTCTTATAGCAATGAAATTTGATCCTCATCCAGTTAGTCTATATAGCGAAGAATCACTTATTCTGTTAGGTTACCCTCGTAATTACATCTACATCTATACAAATGAATAAAACTGAAGCGTCTGTTTGTACTTTCAAAGTAACAAATCTACGCTAAGTGCATATCTATACTAATATATAAAGTTGAAGGTTTGTTTGTTTGTTTGTTTGAACATGCTAATCTCAGCAACCGCTGGTCCGATTTGAAAAATTCTTTATTGTTGCTCCGCTCCTATTAGAAGTAGCGTGATGATATATATCCTATAGCCTTCCTCGATAAATGGACTATCCAACACCGAAAGAATTTTTCAAATCGGACCAGCAGTTCCTGAGATTACCGTGTTCAAACAAACAAACAAACAAACAAACTCCTCAGCTTTATATATTTAGTATAGATCTACATGAAAAAAAACACTGTGTTTGAAACTTTTGTCTGTTTTATATGTAATTCATTCGACGGGTTTTTTATGTTTTTTACCTCATAATTCATAACTTTAGACTGGTTGAACCGATTTTGATGCTTCTTTTTTATTTGAAAGCTGATGCTTCCCGTGTGATCCCATTTAAATTTGTTCCAGTTCTTTTCTTTTTAAAATTAATTTTTTTTTAGTATAGTTTCGTCCCGCGACGTAACCTTCGATTGTCGTTGTAAAGTTACAACAACAACCGCGTACAAACCTTGGGGCTCAGCTAGTCTCTTACAAAAGACAAGTTTTCTCCCATTTTGGCCACATTTTTCATTAGAACTTCACTTCTATTCGTCTATTTTTCTCGTCGTCTATTCTTCTTAGTCGTGAGAGTGACACTGGGTACATCAAAATAAAAGAAAAACTAAATTAAGGATTTAGAAGATTTTAGAAAAGACTATCGTAAAATGACAGCGCCTGTCGTGTTTCGTTGGTGAGAGCGACCGGAGGCCCAATGATGCAGAAGCGTCTCAACAGGCCGCCATAGTGTGTATCTGCCGCGGTTATCGCCGTACCGCGAGTAACGCCGCGGGACAAAATTAGTCTAAAAAAGCCCTGGATCATCAGCTTCCTGCCAGTGAAAGTCCCATCAAAGTCGGTCCAGTCGTTCCAGAGGTAACCCGGAACAAACAGACAGACAGACAAATTTTTTTTTATCTACATTTTTGGTATATGTACTGTGTTTATATACATATGCATTCAGTAAAAAGCGGTTTTTTAAATATTTTAATATTACAAACAGACACTTCAATTTCATTTATTTGTACAGGTAAAAACCCGACTGCGTCAATGTTTGTCATCTTTATTAAATTCGTTTTTTTTTTAACAAAACATAAGTTTTATATATATTCGTAATCACCGTTAAAAACTCTTTATGGTGATACAACCACACTCGATGTATTTTGAAAACATAATTTTTTTAGATTACTTTTTGGCGCCAAAAATCCTTAATATTGTTTTTTTATTATTTTGATGTACCCAGTGTCACTCTCACGACTAAGACGAATCTATTGACACCACTCACATAAAATACGACAAACCGTTTAGGCTCTAGAGCGTGCCAAAGAAATACACATATACTCGAAAAACATAACCCTCATTCTTTCACAGTCGGGTAAAAAGAAAGAAATTAATTTTAAATGGAGTAAATTTATATCAGTTCATGCTATTACATTCCAATGGAGAGATGCTAAAAATTAAAACCGGACTTCGAATTCATTTCATTACATTTATAGTACTGTAGTTAAAAATAATAGCACAATTATAACCATAAACAAAATATGAAATTCGCTGTCTTCATGACAAATAAAAAATACTTTTAAAATTTCGTCCAAGTCGTTACAATAAAAGAGAAATCAATGTACATACATCGATTGCTATATTCATTACTCCGATCAAGATTTCACATCTGATTGCATTTTTATGATTGCATTGTAAGTACTTATAGTCATAAATTTTAATTGATGGGTAGTTAACTATTTATACTATATAAACGAATTTGCGTTTTCACTTCAAACAAATTCAGCATTTCTTTTTATTGATGGTGCATTAATCCGTTGTTATTGAACACGGATCCTAACAAAATGTATGCAAATACCTTGAAGAATTTTACTATTAAATAAGTAAATAAATAAATATTTCGGACATCTATTACACAACGCTATCTAGTCCCAAGCTAAGCAGAGCTTGTGTTATGGGTACTAGACAACTGATACAAATACATATATACTTTTTTTTTTTGTAAATACATACATATTATACATAGAAAACACCCAAACTCCGAAACAAATATTTGTAGATCATACAAACATTTGCTCCGACCCGGGAATCGAACCCGAAACCTCACGATCAGCAGTCGCACACGCCAACCGCGAGACCAACGAGGCAGTCATCATTATTATTACTAGTTTTATTGACTGTTTCATTTTAATTTTACTGCCTCTGTCGCACAGTGGTAGCGTATACGACTGCTTTGCTAGAGGTCTAGGGTTCGATTCTCGGTTCGGACCAAAAGTTGGTGTGATTTGCAAAAAATTTTTTTGGATATTTTCTAAGTATAATATGTATGTATTTTCAAAAAAAGAAAGCAAATATGTTATATTTATATCAGTTGTCTAGTACCCATAACACAAGCTCTGCTTAGCTTGGGACTAGATGGCGTTGTGTGTAAGATGTCCGAAATATTATTATTAATTTATGATTATTAATAATTAGCGATTCCAAAATTAACATACTTAAATATTATTCGACTGCGATAGGCTGATGATGGTGATACTTTATTGAATCATCTTCTCAGCCGAAAGATGTCTACTGCTGCTCATTGATCTCCCAAGAATCTCCACAAAAACAGATCCTGTGGTGCCCGCATCCAGCGGTTTCCCGCGACCTTCACCAGCTCGTCGGACTTGATTTCCGGCTCCGTTTTCCAACGCGTGGTCGCTACTTTAGAAATTTTTAGTCCCATTCACCGTCTTGTCTGCGATCAATACTTCTATACAAATAAATAAAATTGGAGTGTCTGTTTGTAATATTAAAATAACCGCTTTTTACTTAATGCATATGTATGTATACAGGATACATATAACAAAAATGTAGTTAAAAAAAATGTATAACTGTCTGTCTGTCTGTTTGTTCCGGATAATCTCTGGAACGGCTGGAGGGATTTTGACGGGACTTTCACTGGCAGGTAACTGATGATCCGGGGAGTAACTTAGGCTACTTTTTTTAGACTAACTTTGTCCCGCGGCGTTACTCGCGGTACAACAATATCCGCGGGTAACACCACGGGGTTCAGCTACTATATATTAAAATAATAAAAATTACGTTCAGACACAGAAGAACTGATCATAATTATCTAATAATATTTGCTTAAAGTAACAATCGAAACTTTGATTTCTAGGTCAGGTCTAAAAGTCAGGATTGCTACCCACCGGACCATCACGCCACTCTGTGTTTTGTTAACAAGTGATGTTTGTTTTGTTAAAGATCTTACATAATGATATATTGTCATCTATCAATCGAACGAACGCAAGAATGCAACCAGATGTAATTGCTGATGTATTATGACATAGATATTTACAAATAATATTATTTTCATCCCACCATCTCGGAAAAAGTATTTTTACCCTTCAATATCTGAGTTTAAAAGCCGTTTTTATTCGCTAGAGGATAAAGTAAATTGAATTTAGAACGTCATGTGTACTTATAGTTTGTGAATTTACATTATAAAACCCTGGTGCTGAATTTATCATACAATCTTTTTTTATTTGTTATAAATTCAGACATGGAACCTTCTTGGTGTACTTTTTTTGATTTGCTTTGCACGCGCCATTTTCTTTTCACGTCATTTAGTCATTTCCTCGCTGTGGTAGGATGAAATATTATACATATAAAGTACATTGAGATTAGATATTATTAGATATTAGTTCTTTGGTAAGATATTGAATAAGGTTCAATCCATACTTATAGAAAGTATCTGTCGGTCTGTTATATATTTTTAATTTTGATATATAGTTTGAATGTATCTGTTTATCTGTAAGTTACGCTTCCACTGCTCAACCGCTGAACCACTTTGGATGAAACAGGTAAAATAGACTAAACCTTGAAGAAAGACAAAGACTACTTTTTATCGCTATAATCGATATACACGGGCACAATACTTTATTTAGAAAAATTTGAAAAAAAAAAAAAAATGATTGTCAAAAATTACGGACATGACATTACATTGCATTACATTACAAATAATCCTTTGATATAGACATGATGAAGCGGGTCACACTTCTTAAAAGTCAATACTATTATTTTAAATTTTCATGCTTTTCTTTTAGTATTATTTAACATTTCCAATAATACCGCACATGAGTACTTCTAAAAAGCTATTTGAACGGTAAAGTTCTGCGAAATTTGTATGATGGGCTTGCTTTGTTCGCTGCAGTCAAAAATTATGAGTAAAAATTAGTAAAAAGCATAAAAGAAATACAGTCGAATTGATAACCTCCTCCTTATGTACCTTTATGACCATTCGTATAGTGTTTCAAACTATTAATAATGTTACATAAGTGGAACTTTATTAATTAATTAAGGCACTTACAGATCGATAAACGACATCATTATCAGTCCATTGCAGTCCACTGCTGGATATAGGCTTCGCTAATTCCAATCATATTTTCCAAAATTCACAGAAATAGCGCAAAGTTGCATTATTTATGAAATACAAAGTTAAGGTAGGTATACTTACTTATTCATTACTGTTATCATTTCTAATTCTTTTTATTGTAAAATTAATTGTATTTAACAATTTTGTTTTTTTTTATGTTGTATAATTTGTTGTAAGCTTACAATATTGCCTTGGGAATTTATCCTGTTATAATATTGTAAAAGTTTCTAAATAAATAAATAAATAAATTTCACTTGGTTACATCGACAATTTGGTCAATTATTCGTAAAAAAAAGATGTAATGTATCATCCCAACTATGCGACGCCTTACAATAAATAAAAATCTAAAAGTTTGATAAAAAAAATATTGCAAAATTAAAATGTATCCCTGTGTCTGTGTTGCGAGTTTTAATGATTAGTATTTTAAGTAATCTATACAACATCATCTAGTTCTAAACTAAAAATGTAATAAAAAAACATCAAATAAATAAAATACTGTTAATTTTTCTAAAATACTGTTTAATATTCTTCTCAGACCTAAATATACTTTATTTCTTGTAAAAGAAGTTGGCAACCGCACTCTTAATTAACTTACAGAAGTGACGTAGTTCGTTATGAGCTGAGTGGATTACTTCAATTGTGTAAGTATTAGAAGCCCATAATAATTTGTAAACGGCCTCTCTATTCTAATTCTCTTCTTATAAACGAGTAGTACTACTTATATATATATTTCAAGTTAATTATTATTAATTTGAATCTATGTAGAGTATATAAAGATATCAAATACTAATTTTCACTACACTAAAATCATAGGCATCATCTCAGTCGAAAGAAGTCTACTTCTGGACCCCAAGGTCTCCCTCAAGGCTCTCCATAGCAAACGACTGACGGAGTGTGAGTGGGCTTGTAGGATACAAAGCAAGCTATTGAATAGATAAATAGAAAATAACTTACCCTGTCTGACTATATATTATCATTCACGCAGAGCCGAAACTGCTGGAACTGTAAACTGCCTAGATGGCACAGAGCGGTAGTAGGCAGGCAGTACAAAATGACTTTGAAGAGTTTGTTGCCTCCCGTCCAGCTGATTTTTACAAGAAGGGCATCAATAAACTGCCAATGCGTTGGAAAAGATGCGTCGATTGCATGGGTGATTACTTCGAATAACAGAAATAAAAAAGTTTGAAAAATAAGTACTTTCACTTATTGCATACAAAACGGCAATTTCATAGGTAAAGACCTGTTATTTATAACGATTTATCCCTATTTTTCGTGATCACGGCATCATCATAACTGTAAGAAGAAATCTTATAAAATAAAAATAAACAAACTGTAGAGAAACATTAGAACTTTAAACTGGCATCAAACAAAGGTGACAATTTATTACTTTTGAGAGACAAAAGAGATGTTGCGCGGATCAGTTAGCTTAAGATAAACTAAATTTATTTGCTGAAGGCTTGGATACATTTTTTTAGCGTGGGAGAGCCATGCTTCAGTATGAATGGGCCGGTTCGACCGGAGTGATACCACAGCCTCACAGAAAACCGGGGTGAAATAGCGCTTGCGCTGTGTTTCACCGAGTGAGTGCGGATACCGGAGACCCATACACCAACCCATCCCCACATCCTTTTCCCCATCCCCCAAAGGTCAGCAACGCACTTGTTACGCCTGTGGTTTTGCTTACCATCAGGTGATACGTCTGCTGGTCTACCATAAAAAAAATATTAGATTCATATACGCTTTTAAACTGAAAGTTGAAAAAACAATATTGAATACATTAGTAATATAGGTACACATTTAAATTAAAAAAAACTATTTTTGGAAAGTACCTATAGAAAGTAGTTATGCAAATAAATAGGCGGTGTGAAAAATGACACTACAAACATTGATCAAAACTTTCGTATTTTACTAGTAATTAAATAAGCTTTAGAACATTCTAGAACAAATACCCACCTACCTAATCTATAGAACGAAGAATTAACTGAAGAAAGTAAATATCATTATGTAATACATACTTAAATTTAAAAAGGTAATGTTTTATATTATGTTTTGTTTACACCTTCGGTTACCCAGTGAAAATAAAAGTGAAATTTAAATATATAAATATGGTTATATACGAATTTAAGTGTGAATGTGTCTTGAATAATGAATATAATTTACAATATCAACGCAATAATTTCTCTTTTATTGAGACATACGCGATAAGAATACTAAATAATAACAAATATTATGAAAACAAATCACTAAAAACTATTTCAATTTGCATATCACCTGCAAAATGCTAAGTAACCTAACTGTCAATGACTTTAATCTAAAAAAATATAAATTTGAGTTAGTAAAAAGAAAATTATTTAACATATAACGTAACTATGTTCTGTTAAATGTGATGTATTTATGCATTTCATAATAGTTATGATGATAAAAATGAAGTGTAATGTCAAAAATGAAACGAAATTTTATTTATACATTTATTTCATAATTTATGCACTTTGTACATTGGCGGACTTAATGCCCAAAGCATTCTCTTCCAGTCAACCTTATTGTACTGTAGGAATCTAGAAGGGAGTTGCACACGGTTACATAATCAGTGAAAAATACACTTCATATTTAGACTTAAACATACATATCTCTATACTAATTTATAAAGCTAAAGAGTTTGTTTGTTTGCCCGCAAATCTCAGGCACAATGTTGTTCCGATTTAAAAAAATCTTTCAGTGTTAGATAGACCATTTGTTAAGGAAGGCTATAGGCTATATATATCATCTCGCTAAGACTTTTGTTCTTAGCGAAATGGAGATTCGAGCGGAGCACAAATCAAGCATGTTACAAAAACGAGTGAAAATTATTTTGCTACGGGCAATAGGAGACGTCAACGAGGTTGCGTGGGTCAGCTAGTTATACAATACACACGACATAAATGCACATATTTTTAAAATACAGATATATACACACATATACAATAATCGTACACTATGACAGCTTGAGATAAGGTGTAACGATTATCGTAATTTTCGTTAAAACCTTTATATAGATCGAGTGATTAACTCGATTAGTGTAAGTAGGGAGGCATTGTTGGTACTACATTATACTGTTGATATGACTGAAGTGAAGTTGACACCCTGCATTTAGTGTTTAATATTAATGCCGATATTTTGTTTAATTTTATGTTATGCGGTTATAATTAATTTTCCTTTTTATGTATGGCCTTGCCAAAATGACTCTACTCCGCCTGATGGAAAGCATAAGCAGTACCTAAGAGTAGTGGTCATCATACTCATTGCGAATGCAGACAATGCAACAATGCAGTATGGTGACCCACACTATGGTGGCCTAGTGATGCTTCTGCATCATTGGGCCTCCGGTCTCGCACTCACCAACGAAACTCAACTGCACGAACGAACCACGATGGTGCGCGGTTTTTAGTCGGTTCGAGTCCGACGTAGCACATTCCACACAAAAAAAAGGGAAGTCGAGCCGGCCCGTTCGTGCTGAAATGAGCGTGGCTCTCTAATTACAATGGCAATAATCTAATTAACATAAGAGTATAAAAAGAAAAGTAAGGACATATAATAGAAACTGGAGAAATTGCAATATCACAGTCTACGTTAGTTTAATATGGTGACATATTAATAACACAAAGTATGACCATCACTATTCATTACATGGGCGTCGTAAGTGCTAGCCAAGGGAGTAATCCAAGAAAAACAACGGCATTGCAAAGAGAAGATTTTTATTTTTTATTTATTAGTCTGCCAAGCTATTTAGATACTCTGCATCATTGGGCCTCCGGTCTCGCACTCACCAATGAAATAAGAGAGCATGAATGCTGTTACTTTACATTGGTATGCTTAATTTAAAAAGCTGAAGAGTTTGTTCGTTTGCTTGAAAGCTAATCTTAGGAAGTACTGGTTTGTTTTGAAATATTCATGTTGTTGTTAAATATCCATGTGATGTTTAATATCCCATTTATCGAGGAAGGCTATAGGCTATATATCATGACGCTAAGACCAATAGGAGCGGAGCACCAATGAAGAATGTTTTATAAACGGGGGAAAATTATCACGCTACGGGCAATAGGAGACGTAAACGAGGTTGCGTGGTTCAGCTAGTTAATTTATTTTTTCTAATGATAGGTATTTGTCCAGGTATGGTCGAATAAAGGCTTTTGATGATGATGGTAAGGATATTCATTTCTCGTTATTTATTGTTAGTGTCTCTTTAATTATTATTCTGTGAGTGTGTATGTTTGTTATTTGTTCACACAAAAACTACAGAACGAATTTGGATGAAACTTTACAGTAATATAGGCTACTATTTGCCACGATAATTGACGTATATGTCGATTATCGCGTATCCAAATCCGTTCAGTAGTTTTTGCATGAGGAATTAACAAACATTTACATTCACAAACTTTCGCCTTTTTATATTAGTGTCATAACTAGTAGTAACTGCTATGATTTGCCGTAGTTGGGTTTTAGTTCTTTTACTTTTTTTTTATTGAAAATGTTTTGGTGCCTCTATGATATTAATTTCTTTGCAAAGTATATTTTAAATAGGTACCATAGAAATATCACATTATCGTATAAATACGGATTAAGTCACGAGAAAATGGTACTGAAAAGTAGTTACTGCTATGACTATTTTAGGCACTACTGACCGCTTTAGAAACAGGCGCATCGCGTGTTGTTATACCAAGTTACTTGTATAAAAAAACCTTACAAATAAGCACTCGATTCGCATAATGATAAGATGCTATGGGAACCATCTTGAAGTCTTTTGAAAATACCGTTATCTACGGTATACGAAAGGTGTTATTTACTTCGATAAATAACATGTTTTCTGCACTCCACAAAGACGTAGCAACGACTGTCTCACACAACTTTTAGTGCAAAATAAATCACATTGTTATAGTCTCAACTTTTCCCGCCAGGTAGCAATTACTTTATAATTGTAACTAATCGTTTGAAACGGAACAACGTTGTCGACACGCAACGATGTATGTTAAACGCTATTCGTTATCGAGATAAAATCGAAATGAATCGGTAATCGGTACAATTGGAGCGATTGTTCTTACATATCTATTATTTTTTGTTCTACTTCTTACGTTATAGTGTCACGTATTAACAATACAACTGTTCACTATTTAAAGGTTAATAGTCATTCTAACAGTATTTGGAAACCTCAAATTTGATATGGTTTTATCTGAGTTTATGGCACCTAACATATTTTCTTTTAAGATGGTTGGTGTTTAATAATGGCTTATTTATTTTAATTATAAACCCTTATAAAACTGATTGGTTTTAAGCCTAGATTTTTTCAATAGGAAGAATTTATGTTTCACAAGTTGTTGCCCACGGCTCCACACACTTGTATGTCGGTTATCACGGCAAATAGTAACCTATGGTTTATTCTGATGTATAAGCTATATTACTGTAAAGTTTCGCCCAAATCCGTTCAGTAGTGTTTGCGTGAAAGGGTAACAAACATCCATGTATCCATGCTTACTAACGTTCGCGTTTATAATATTAGTTTCGGAATAATCTAGAATGTCTCTGAATGAATTATGTGCATTGTGATAACTATCTTTACCATCATCACTGAGTTGTAGCATATCCACCGCGTGCATTCCTTCAGTAGTTCCAAAAAGACCTATCAGAGATCAGTGACCGCCCTAGGAGGCGGTCCTTCTGTGGTTGTAGAAGAAGCTTAGTTGGCTCACCTAGCCAGCCTGAAATCGGCGCATGGAGATCTATCAGTTTGTTTTAATGAGGAAACTGGAGCCCTCTGCCAATTTTGTGCAAATTTTATCTGAACTGGCCTTCATCTGTTCACTACATTTATATGTCAGCTTCGAAGTCTTTACTTCAAAATTTTCCAGCTTTTGATCACCACCTACTTCAAAATCAAACTGCTTTATAAAGTATCTAAATATAGTTTTATAAATAAACTAGCTGACCCACGCAACCTCCTTTGCATATCCTATTGCCCGTAGCGTGATAATTTTACCCCGTTTTTGAAACATTTTCGATTGGTGCTCCGCTTTTATTAATCTTAGCGCGATGATATATAGCTTATAGCCTTCTTCGAGAAATGTACTATCCAACACTGAAATAATTTTTTAAATCGGACCAGCAGTTCCTGAGATTAGCGCGTTCCAACAAACAGCTTTATAGATTAGTAATAGATTTAATTCCGCAATGTGGTAATTTTTTATTTAGGATAAGTATAATTAAATAACTCTGTCGTCAATTTATATTGTGGATTCAATAAATGAATGTCAATAACCACATTCAAGTGGTGTATGTGGTATGCGGTGGACAGTAAATACTCGTACATGTGAACAGCGCGATGAGTTTCATGAATCAATAAACGTAATATTAAATAAGAAATAGTAATAAACACGGTAATATTATTTGTCGTCTAATAAATACACGCAAAGGACGTCACGATTTGTGGTAGTTGAAAGACCTAATGTCTTCCGATTTCCGATCCTGAGTTCGTTTATGTGAAGCATGTAGAAGAAAGTAAAATTTTTGTTAAGAAAAGCTGAAAGTACCTTTTTGGGGAAAACCTCTATGCTAAAACGAGGCCTATGTCCAGCTGTAAACTCTTAAGGTTGTTTATGATGATTGATGATTTTTTAGCTATGTAGGGACATAGCTAAAAAATCATCAATCATCATTGCATTCGCAGTAGAGTAGAGTCTTTTTGGCAGGGGCCAAAAAGACTCTACTCTACTGCGAATGCAAGCAATGCAACAATGCAGCACGGCAACCCACACCATGTCGGCCAAGTGATGTTTCTGCATCATTATGCTTCCGGTCTCGCACTCACCAGAGAAACACGACAGCACTTGTCCTGTGCGAGGGTAGTATCGCCACTGTCGAGCAGGCCCGATCGTGCTGGAGTCAGCGTGTCTCTACTACCTTGAAGTTGGAACAACCCTGCCACCGGAGCAAGACATCTGTAAGTTTATGGTGGAATGAAGTATTAAGTTTTTGCTGGTTTAATAGAACTGACTAAACTCACATGATATGCCATTCTGTGACTTCGATATGAAGTATCTCGGCAGTTTATATTGAGATGAGAAAACTGTATTTAAAAATTACAGTTCTTATAGTTTCGGCAAAAAGTGGCTGTGACATACGGACAGATAGAAAGACAGACATGACGAATCCATAAGGGTTCCGTTTTTTGATATTTGGCTACGGAACACTAAAAACTGCTTTGTTGTAATTCTGAATATCATAGTCATTAGTGAAAAGAATGACTTGTACTTCAGTGTGCCATTGAGAAACAAACAAATTTCATGTTTTCTCCAAATGTGTGCTATTTTTTTCACAATTTGTTTGCATTGAGGTGTAATCTCTGACATGACATAAAGTTTAAAAGCTTTCTTATGCGGATACTTAATTTTGTATAGTTATATGTATTTAGCTTTTTTATTGCTTTTTTGCTGGATGCGAGAAGCCGAGAATCGAACTAGGTGGCGGGAAATTAGAGTGGCCTATGTCCAGCAGTGGACTGCGATAGGCTGATGATGATTGTATAGGTAAAGAGGTAGACGGGTCTTATATTGGTAAGCGACCACCACTGCATACGGACATTTGTAATTTTTACACGTGGTCCGTATTAGGGGAGAGGTTTTTACGTTTACGTGGGCTTCCCAAAGTGGCTCTAGTCTGCCTTATCGAAAGCATGAGTAGAATACAAGAGTAGTTTACTCATTGCGAATACATACAATGCAGAATGGCGACCCGTGCTATACTTCTGCACTGTTACTTACGCTACGCACTTTCAAGGTAGTAGAGCCACGCTGATTTCAGCACGAACGGGCCGGCTCGACCGGGGCGGTACAACCCTCGCACAGAAAATCAACGTAAAATGACAGCGATCATGCTGTCGTGTTTCGTTGGTGAGTGCGAGACCGGAGGCCCAATGATGCGAAAGCATCACTAGCCCGCCATGGTGTGGGTCACCATGCTGCATTGTTGCATTGTCTGCGTTCGCAGTATGGTGACCATCACTCTTGGATTCTGCTTATGCTTTCCATCAGGCAGAGTAGAGTCATTATGGCAGGGTGAAACATAAAAAAAAAAAAAAAAAAAACAAGAAGACGAAGTGTGTGAAGTGAAAGAATTGCTTAATGGTATTCTGTATAGATTTGCCTGTTTGTTCGTATGTCATTGACATTACGGAGAGAGAGACAAATACCAGATAGACCCATTGGTTAAACTTAAACTTCTAACTGCTCTCTAAGAGTAATTAACGAACTATTTTTCTTTTTTGCTGTTTAATTCTCGTTTTTATTCTCAATAATCAAGCCGTAAATAGTAACGTTTAAAACATTTGTATAGGATATACTGTTTTAACAATTATTTTTACGGGAATTAACGCGATCACTTATTAAACCTGACCACGGCCAGTGCAACCTGGTCGAAACGTCAGGCAAATCAGAGGTATGTAATACCTTTTAATAAGTGATCGCGTTAATTCCCGTAAAAATAATTGTTAATATATCATGGAACGCGAAAGTTTAAAAGTTAGTGGAGATACTGTTTGTTCTCCAAACAAAACAAAATTTGAAACAGACCAAAGTAAAAGCATTCTTAACTATGACTAGAGAATGAAAGAAACACTAATTTTATTAACAGTCGTACAAAGAATCCATTTGTATTTATAAACTCATAATAAAGTTAGCGAACAAATAGAGTTGGCAGCAAATGCAAGTAGCGGTACTTCTAGGGCTTGCAAACCATTACGTATTCATTCAATAATGCAATTATACATACATGGAATCTCTTCAGGATCATGCACTTAGAAGCCTTAGGAATGATGTACCTTCACACGTTATTGATATCTATAGAAATAAATAAAATTGGAGTGTCTGTTTATAATATTAAAATAAACGCTTTTTAATAAATGCATACACGATACATGTACAAAAAGAACATTTTTAAAATTTTGTCTGTCTCTTTGTTCCGGGTAATCTCTGGAACGGCTAGACCGATTTTAACGGGACTTTCACTGGCAGGTAGTTGATGATCCAGGAAGTAACTTAGGTAACTTTTTTTAGACTAGCTTTGTCCCGTGGCTTTACCCGCGGTTACAACAACAACTGTGGGTAATACCGCGGCGTTCAGCTAGTTTATATATATGTATGACGTCATAGTATTAATTATTAAGGTTTTGTTTAGAAGGCTTTATTGAAGAGATTTGTTTAGGTGCTGGAGAGCACTGAATCTTGTATTCTACTCCTACAAGCTTTATTCATTAAATACGTAATCTAAAATCTAAATAAAAGAGGTGTTCAAATAAATATAAAGTATAAAAGATTATAGCCATATTTAGTAAAAACATTCTTAATATTTATATAATAAATAATAATAATAATAATAAATGATATGACCTCATATAGCTAATATTGGCGAGCGACTGTATAACGACGTGTGTATTTATGTATATGAAATAAATAGATGGTGGTTTTAGTCTATTATAATAATATATTATCACAATTATAACAATTAATAGGACGTTTGGTCGAGCTGACATAACACACTGACAATAACAGGAAAAATATATGACAAAACAAAGAATTTATAGAAAAAGGTAAAAATATCACACATAGAATGTGCTACCAGCCAGTCGCCAACAGCCGAGATTCCGCGACCACCACCCTTGGTCTCATGTTTTTCATCAGGCAGAGTAAAATCACTTAGGCAGTTCAAAACATCTATACAAATAAATAAAATTGGAGTGTCTGTTTGTAACATTAAAATAACAGCTTTTTAATCAATGCATATGTATATATACACGATACATATAACAAAAATGCTGTTAAAAATTTTTTTGTCTGTCTGTCTGTCTGTCTGTCTGTCTGTCTGTCTGTCTGTTTGTTCCGGGTAATCTCTGGAACGGCTGGACGGATTTTGACGGGACTTTCACTGGCAGGTAGCTGATGATCCGGGGAGTAACTTAGGCTACTTTTTTTAGACTAACTTTGTCCCGCGGCGTTACTCGCGGTACAACAATAGCCGCGGGTAACACCGCGGGGTTCAGCTAGTATATCTATACAAATAAATAAAATTGGAGTGTCTGTTTGTAATATTAAAATAACCGCTTTTTACTAAATGCATATGTATGTATACACGGTGCATATACAAAAAATGTAGTTAAATTTTTTTTTGTCTGTCTGTCTGTCTGTCTGTCTGTCTGTCTGTCTGTCTGTCTGTCTGTTTGTTCCGGGTATTCTCTGGAACGGCTGGACGGATTTTGACGGGACTTTCACTGGCAGGTAGCTGATGATCCGGGGAGTAACTTAGGCTACTTTTTTTAGACTAACTTTGTCGCGCGGCGTTACTCGCGGTACAACAATAACCGCAGGTAACACCGCGGGGTTCAGCTAGTATTGTTATAAAAAAAGACAAAAGTTCACCAAAGTTCCAAGTTTCCTCTCAGGAATCTACTGTTAAGAAATCCTATGATACTTTTCACCGAATGGGTGCATCATGATTATGATCATCACACGATTATTTGCCATGGTTATGAGTTGAACCCATAACCTTCGGCCTAACAATCACGGTCCTTGACGACTAGGCAGACATCCCTATATGTTATTGAAATCTATACAAATAAATAAAATTGGAGTGTCTGTTTGTAATATTAAAATAACAGCTTTTTAATCAATGCATATGTATGTATACACGATACAGATACCAAAAATGTGGTTAAAATTTTTTTTGTCTGTCTGTCTGTCTGTCTGTTCCGGGTAATCTCTGGAACGGCTGGACCGATTTTGACGGGACTTTCACTGGCAGGTAGCTGATGATCCAGGGAGTAACTTAGGCTACTTTTTTTTTGACTAGCATTGTCCCGCGGCGTTACTCGCGGTACAACAATAACCGCGGTAAATAAAAAAAAAAAAAGTTAATTATATAATAATTAACTGCCTCGGTGGCGCAGTGGTAGCGTACGTGACTGCTGTTCTTGAGGTCTCGGGTTCGATTCCCGGGTCGGATCAAATGTTTGTATGATCTGCAAATATTTGTTACGGAGTTTTCTATCTATAATATGTATGTATTTACAAAAAAAAAATGATAAATTAATATTTTGCTGTGTGAATCAACGGGTCAAAGTAAGTATGAATTGCAACCGAAGTCACACAGTTTGTAGAATTAAAACATTATGAAATGCAACTATAACGTTTCATATCACCATGTCTTCTATATCTCTATTTGCTTCCCTTCCAATCTTAGCCATATACATGCAACGACATCTGACAGCCTAAGGTAACACTAACTAGACACCACTATGACTTAAATTTGTCGTAGAATAATAATATAACATATTTTATTTATTGCCTAAAAGTTTACTAAACTAATAGTGTTTCATGAAGACTGAAAGATGTGTCAACTTCCCAATGCTCATTGTATGTGGAAGTCACTACAAAAACAGTGCCATCTATCGAACACATACGGAACTAAAAAAGTAATTGCTTTTTCTGTAACGCGATATTAACATTATACAACTTCACAACGTAAGACGTTTGGACGTCATATGTTAGGTAAGATCGTTTCGTCTGAGCAGTCTTCCTTGTGTTCGAAAGACATGACCCTCGTAATGCACAGAACTTGTCAAGTTACCGATTATACTCATATTCCATAATTTGTATGATTGCTTTATTTTTAAACCTCCTTTCTAAGGAGAAGCCTATGACTAGCAGTGGACTGTTAAAGTCTGTTGATAGATTTTTTCTTTCTTTTAACTGATTTCAAAAAAAGGAGGAGGTATCTCAATTCGACCGTTTTTTTTTATGTGTGTTCGCTGATAATTTCGTCGTTTATGAACCGATTTTGATAATTATTTTTTTAATGGAAAGGAGATATCCCGATGGTAGTACCATGATAAGGACTCTAAGATCTGATGATGACATCCAAGATAAATCGAGTCAAACCTTGAAGTCGGTTTTATTTTTGTTAAAATTGTATTGTCATTTCTGTCCATTATTTGAAAGTCATGTGCGAATCATCTACCTATAGAACTTAAAATATCTTTCAAAATAACTGTTTCAAACTATCACTTTTTAACATTTTATTTACTAAAGTAAAATTTAATGTTTAAAACAGTAGATTTTTTTTCTGAATTTGCCTTTTCAAGTTCGCCTTATACCTAAATAATACCCTTTTGAAGTTACTTACAAACTCCAAAGCATTGACATCACGCAATAAACCGTGCCGTACTGACATTCGCCTTTAAAATACAACAGATAAAATTTTATAGTAAAACAAATTGTTTCGAAACACAAAATTAACTCTTAAAACCTTTGCATAAGAGTTCAAAATGGAAACGCTTGAATATACTAGAAGGACGGAGAATAAGCAAAATAACTTTCCTAATTAAAATTTCACTGCCCACTTGCAACCGTACTAAAAGAATAAAACAAAAATATTTTTTCCCTATTTCGCGACTGGCAGAATGAAGTTAATTCTTTTGCCTGATAAAGTAATTCTGGTAATTTGAAATACTTGTATAGAATTTTGTTTTCAAAGACAGCTAAGGTTATTGACTAGTTGACAAAGTTTTGTTATTTACGTTTGAATGATCTGTAAGAAAAATGAATGCCTTCAGGTACGGCTCTTAAGACGTAATTCTACTAATAATCATGAGAAAATGTGTCTGCCAGCAATGTATTACTTTAAGTTAGTAATAACAGTAATATCCTTACACACGTGTGTGAGATACACAAGGCTATCTGATCTCAAATTAGGCAATGCCTAACTGATGAACGAACTTATATATTTCTGAATACATACTAATCCATACTTATATTATAAAGCTGAAGAGTTTGTTTGTTCGAACGCGCTAGTCCCAGGAACGCTGGTCCGATTTGAAAAATTATTTCAGTGTTGGATAGTACATTTATCAAGGAAGGCTGTAGGCTATATATCATCGCGCTAAAACTATTAGGAGCGGAGCACCAATGGAGAACGTTTAAAAAAGGTGGAAAATTATCACACTACGGGCAATAGGAGTCGCAAACGAGGTTGCGTGGTTCAGCTAGTACTAATATAAAAAATTCGGAAGTAACTTTGTTTTTCTGGTTACCTGTTACGCTTTCACGGCTAAACCGCTGGAATGATATCAATAAAATTTGGCATGGAGATACTTTGATTCTTGAGGAAGGACATAGACAAACTCGTTACAGCGATAACCAAATTACACGCGGAGGAGCCGTTTATTATGTATGGCCGTGCCAAAATGACTCTACTCTGTCTGATGGCAAGTATGAGCTGAATCCAAGAGTGGTGGTCACCATACGCATTGCGAATGCAGACAATGCAACAATGCAGCATTTTAACCCATACAATGGCGGCCTAGTGATGCTTCTGCATCATTGGGCCTCCGGTTTCACACTCGCCAACGAAACACGACAGCATGAACGCTGTCAATTTATGTTGATCTATCGAGGGTAGTACCGCCCCGGTCGAGTCAACCCGATCGTGCTGAAATCAGCGTGGCTCTACTACCTTGTAAAGTTAGAGTTAATTACACTTAGACACGGAACAAATGATCGAGTTCAATACACAAAGATTGATCCTGAGTGGGAATGGACCCAAAGATCTATGACTTAACAGTTAGGATCACCAACCTCTAGCCATACACTTTAGGTTCTCTGATAATAATAAGTGAATACTAACGCATATGAACATTTATAATTTAAGACTCAATTTGTGTGGTCATCTTTGTCTTTTGAGTGCGTCTCCTTCTCAATTATCAGGCGGGAGATAGGAATCGATCTAGAGAAGGACTACCATTTTCCTAGTCTTTATTATTCCCAATATTATTTGGGCGGTTTTACTTAGAGAAGAACTAGAGTGGTAGAAATATTTAATTATATAATTTACAAGAAATAGCTTGTATAAATTTTCATTATAAAATTCTGTACTTATTTATGTGTACATGAACCTACCCACAAACATACATACATAATGTCTGTGTGATTATTTGTAGTATTGTATTGTTTACGGAATATTTACAGATTATAATGTCAGTAACACACTTACAAAGTATTACCCAAATATTGAAGTAAAATAATCTCATTGAATGTATTCTGTTGTGTGTTAAATGTCCGAAAATATCTTTTTATTTAATGAAGGAGGTTTTTATAAGTGTAACTACGTTCATAGTTTTCATTAATATGTGCATACGTAACAACGTACTTTGTACATTTTCAACTGCGGCTAACCGACGGCCGCTGCATCCTCTCAAAAAGGCAGAAAATTAAAAAGTAAACCCACGGGCATTCACAAAAAAATCATGCTATAAAATTCACTGTGAATTTCATGCCGTATGAGAGACAAAGGCAACTGGACGGATAGTTTGCTGTGTGAAATCATGATGTTTTAGAACGAAGTTTCTTATGGGGAGTTGCGGAGGGGTACCCTAGCCAGCAAAAACATCCGTAACATTAAATGAAAAAAGCGAAGATTTTACCCTAACCTACCGGTTAGTTGCATGTATTATTATATTTTATGATAAGTAACTTCATTCCTATCTGGTGTCCCACGACACCACACGACTTTTTTATAGATATCCCTTCTAATATATTTAATTTGAAAGTAACTCTCTCCATTTGTCTACCTGTCTGTCTGTTACGATTACACGGCTTAACCGCTGCACTGATTTGGACGAATTTTGATATAGAGATAGGTTGGACCTTGGAGAAGAACACAAGCTACTTTTTGTCGCGATAACCGACATACACGCGGTCGGAGCCGCAAGCAAGAGCTAGTATTGTTATGAAACAATACAAGGGCTGCTCATGTACTTCTAAGTGAATGAAAAATCTAAAAAGAACAAAGTTAATTAATGTATGTTGTAAACTATAAACAACGAACACTGCGATTCTCGAGTTTTTACTTTGAAATGTTTTAAAGAGAAATAATATCTGTTGGAAGTAATATTAGACTTTTTTATTTTAGTATCTACCCCTGATTCTAAGGGTGCATGTTTACGGGTTGCTCAGTTCACACCATAATATATTTAGTATGGAATATTTTTTTGCCATAGTTCCATTACTTTTATTCATATACCGATAGTACGTTGATAATGAACGCTGTTATGAAGGACATAAATTAAAAATAACAGTATGTATGTTAATTAAAAGTTGGATTTTTCATTTAGATATGTACATGACTTTTGATAATTTCTGAACGTTATTAGTTTCATTAAATGTAATGTTACGAAAATGCTAAATACATAGGTTCAGTTAGGTAATTTTTCACATTTCCATGCTATATGCAAATATTTCTTTCGGAGTTTGGGTGTTTTCTATGTATAATATGTATGTATTTACAAAAAAAAGTATATAAGTATTCATATCAGTTGTCTAGTACCCATAATACAAGCTCTGCTTAGTTTGGGACTAGATGGCGTTGTGTGTTAGATGTCCGAAATATTATTTATTTATTTATTAAATACAATTATTAAATTAAATTACTACAAGTAAGTTGTTTAGATAAATTTTAAGCCTTCTAGCCGTAAAGTCCGACGTGTAAGAATGTAAAATATTTACTTACAAAAATAAAGGCGTTTCTCGTTTAGGATCGTTTTCTTTTATATTTCGTGGTACCTAAATCCCAATTAACAATAACTATTCGAACGATGAACGAATTGAAGAAAGTGGCTGACAGAGTATGTATGCGGACTGCCAAGACCAGGATAGTGGGCGCTATTTGGGGAGACCTGCTTTCTGCAGTGGATGTCCATAGGCTGATAGAATATCCCAATTTGATGGGTGTGGAATAAACTTGTGGTGTTTTTAATAGTATTTTTCTTTATAGAGCGGGTAAACAGTTACCTGATTGGAAGAGAGTAATAAACATCCATCCATCCATCTATCCATACTTACAAACTTTCGCGTTTATAATATTAGTAGGATTCTAATCTTCTCTACTCGACTCTAGTCTACACTACTCTACTACTACTTTTTTAACCAAAGGACTTCTTCTGGCTGGCTTCTAGCCAAAGGTTTCGATTCCCTAAGACAAACCTTTGTATGACACGATCAACTGTTCTGTGTGTGGGTGTAATTTATCTATACTAATATATAAAGCTGAAGAGTTTGTTTGTTTGAACACGCTAATCTTAGGAACCACTGGTCCGATTAGAAAAATTCTGTCAGTGTTAGATAGCCCATTTATCGAGGAAGGCTATGGGCTATATATCATCACGCTAAGACTTACGGGACCGGAGCAACAATGAACAATGTTACAAAAACGGGGGAAAACTATCACGCTACGGGCAATAGGAGACGCAAACGAGGTTGCGTGGGTCGGCTAGTCTATAATATGTATGTATTTACAAACATAAAAGTATGTTTATCATTATTCTGGTTAGTAAGTACAAGCTTTGCCTAGTTTGGGATCAGACAACTGTGTGTTAGATGTATGAGAATATTCTTCTTATTATCTATACTAATATATAAAGCTGAAGAGTTTGTTTGTTTGTTTGTTTGATTGTTTGTTTGTTTGTTTGTTTGTTTGTTTGTTTGAACACGCTTATCTCAGGAACTACTGGTCCGATTTGAAAAATTCTTTCAGTGTTAGATAGCCTAATTATCGAGGAAGGCTATAGGCTTTATATCATCACGCTAAGACCAATAGGAGAGGAGCACCAATGAAAAATGTTTCAAAAACGGGGGAAAATTATCACGCGACGGGCAATAAAAGACGCAAACGAGGTTGCGTGGGTCTGCTAGTTTTCTAAAAGACAGGTTTGTAAGCTGTAAAATCCAATTTTTATTTTATGTCAGGTAACAAAAGTCTAACATAATAAATATTACGGCGAGACTGATTTACATATATTTATGTCAAATTTGCATAAAAGTCGCGAAAGTTTAACAAACAATAATTATACACTAGATAGTCTAGTTTATATATTTTAATCATACTTTGGAGAGAGAGTTAGCAGCTCGCTTCAATTCGAGTACTTTCCTTTTGTCTGTAGGACTTCTCTAGTCATCATTATCGCAAACAGTCTTTATCAGTCCACTTCTGGACGTACTATGTTATAATCATGTCAGTTTACTTTTAAACCTAAACCATTGGCATAGGGTTTGTTTTAAGTTGTTTCAAGTTTTCCTTTTCTTTGCGTATCGTCCTGCGTAATTGGCTCTCTTAATCGCCTCTTACGACACCTATGAGAAAATATAGGCATTCCGTGTTCCGACACCACATGCACATTTAATCTGTATCTAGGTGTAGTTTATCTGAAACTAGCTGTACCGCCATATCTATACAAATAAATAAAATTGGAGTGTCTGTTTGTAATATTAAAATAACCGCTTTTTACTCAATGCATTTTACTAACCCCGCGATGTTACCCGGGGTTATTGTTGTACCGCGAGTAACGCCGCGGGACAAAGTTAGTCTAAAAAAAAGCCTGAGTTACTCCCTGGATCAGCTACCTGCCAGTGGAAGTCCCGTCAAAATCGGTACAGCTGTTCCAGAGATTACCTAGAACAAACAGACAGACAAAAAGTTTTTTTAACTACATTTTTGGTATATGTACCGTGTATACATACATATGCATTTAGTAAAAAGCGGTTATTTTAATATTACAAACAGACACTCCAATTTTATTTATTTGTATAGATAATTAAAAAGATAAAAATATGGTAACCATAGTACAGGCGATGCCTAGTTTAGATTCAGCCTGCCGAGTGTGATGTGTGTACTTGAATAAGTGAGTTTTTTTCTTTGTGTGTTAGGTCCCTAGTAACTAATAAAGATTAAAATTCATACTTAGTAATTGAATGACGATCATATAACTATCAAAGTTTCTTAGTCACATCAAGGTAGTAGAGCCACGCTGATTTTGGCAAGAACGGGTCAGCTCGACCGGGACGGTACCTAGCGTCGCACACCTAAAATGACAGCGTTCGTGCTGTGCTGTCTGCCGAAGTGTGGGTCACCGTGCTGCATTGTCTGCATTCGCAATAAGTATGGTGACCACCACGCTTGGATTCTGCTTATGCTTTCCATCAGGCAAAGTTGAGTCATATAGGCAGGGCCGAGCATTAAAAAATCCTGAATCCCTAACCTTAGTATTAAAAAGTGTATAATTTATACAGAAAAAATACCGTTTCTAGCTTGACATGTAAGCTACGACTACATTTGAAATCAGTCATTATATCAGCTTTATCATCACCATTTTATTTCATTAAGTTTAATATACTTACTACAAATAAGCGAATGATTAAATAAATATCACTGCTCCGCAACATGTAATTGAAATATTAATAAATAAATTTAACAAATTGACGTATGTATGACTAATTAGTTTAGTACATAAATTAATAATTTGAATTAATGAATAAATTAAATGTTATGCATCCAAATGAATTCATAAATAAAAAACGAGCGTCATTATTGCTTTCGAAAAATAAAATAAATGTAATTTATTAAGTGAGAGGCAGGAACCGTCATTTTTATGTGTCTAAGTAAATCAAAGGTTAATGTTGTGAAAGTCAATTATGTAATAGTTGCTTTATTTTTTTGTTAATCTGGTTGGAAAGATAGACAATTAAAAGGTATTTATACTTCAGCTTTCTTTATTAATCGTATAAAAAATATAGTTTGATTACTACTTCTTTTTCCTTTTTTTATGGAGGCAAACGTGCAGACAGGTCGCCTGATAGCAAGCGATTACTGCCGCCCATAGACACCTGCAACACCAGAGGCTTCACAAGTGCGTTGTCGGCCATTCAAAAAGGAGTACGCTCTTTTCTAGAAGGTTTGAAGGTCGTAATAGTCCGGAAATACCGCAGGAGACAGTTCATAAGACAGTTTCGTTATACGAGGCAGAAGGTTTCCTGCCTGCCAACCATCTCAATTTATTGGGTAGTTTTAATATATATCAGAGTTTAGTTAAAGGTTTATTTACTAATCGTCTCGATGGGATGTATGTCTTCACTACTTTAAAACTCCTGCGGTCCTAAACGATACACGTTAATAAAGACTTTGAACAAATGCTTTTAGATATATTGAACCTGCCAAAGTGTCTCTACTCTGCCTGATGTAGACCAGAATCCGAGAGTAGAGATCACCATACTCGTTGCGAATTCAAATAATGCATCAATGCAGCATGGCGACCCTAAGGCGATACTATGGGCTATTAAGATGCTTTTGCATCATTGAGCCATATATAATATTGATAAGACAACCTGCTGTTTATTAAATATTTTTTAACTGAAACTAAAAAACAGATAATCTCAAAAACATCACTTAATCTCGTAAACATCGATTAAAACCGCAGCCAATGTAACGTATATAAGTCATTTAACTATATCCAAGATAAGAACAAAGTTATTGGGCACAATTTTACATCTAAGTAGGGTTAAAATCCTACAGTCGTAGGATAATACACAATTAGACAGAATTAATTCAAGCGAATCGCTTGTGTGTACATTAAAATGGCGCTATTTGCATTTCAAGTGTTAATCTCGACGCGAGGAGCCAAGCAGTGGCGGTCGTGATTAAATGAACACTTGAAAAAATGTTGGCTTTGTTAGATGTTTTTATGTTAGAAAAAAAATATGTTAAGCTTGCAATAAATAATAAATAATTTTTATAACATATATTTTTTACCCGACTGCGAAAGGGATTGCAAGGGGGTTATATTTTTCGAGTGTAGTAAGGTATGTATGTATGCATGTATATTTCTTTGGCACGGCCTAGAACCTAAACGACTTCTTGTATTTTTATGTGAGTAGTGTCAATAGATTTGTCTTAGTCGTGAGAATGACACTTATCATCTTCCTAGCCTTTATTAGCTGTTCCCAAGATTTGGGGTCGGCTACTACTTCAACCAGTTTTACCTGAATATCAGTTTTTACACGGAGCGACTGGCATCGGACCTCCGCAGCTCTGAGAGGGAACTGAATTCGAAGGTTGAACTAGTTGTCTTGTATATTTGAGGGCACTGACTTTCCACTAACGATTGCCATAGATAGATGTTCATGATAACCGGAACCAACGGCTCAACGTGCTCTCCGAGGCACGGGCGGGAAACACAAGCATCTTCTACACTCTGCTGCTATTAAAAAATTCTAGTCAGAAAAACCCAACCTAAAAATGTTTAAAAAACCTGAATTTAAAATAAATGGCAGATATTGACGCAGTCGGGTTTTTTTAGATAATTTTATTTATCTATACACAGAATAATCTGTGTATAGATTTGACATACCTATGTATGAAGAAACTAATTATGCACGTTTTATTAAATGTGTAGTGGTTAGTGGACATCCGGATTTCAAGTGGGAGGCATTTACGAAGTCGGAGTTGTGGGAACGACACAGGAAGAGCAGATTCTATCTACTAATAGTTCTAGCTAGCGACGGACTTATTCTATTAAGTCCCTACGGACTTGTAAAGTCCTTATCTAAAATGTCTGCCTTTTGCCTACGGCAAACTCGCATGACATTACTTCCTTCATTTCCTCTGAATATCGTCTTTTGCATACGTACTTTTATAAACTTGACATGATTCGTGTATTATCATAGGATTTAATTTATTGAAACACAAGAATTTCAAGGAAGGCGGTTTTAAAGCTAAGTTAAATCAATTTTTAATTAATTTAGCCAGATAAAATATCGACTTATTTCCGACACTCACAGACTTGAAGTAACAAATTATTTAAAAAAATCCACCGCGCCAATATCTGTCATCTTTATTGAATTCATTGAGGAACTGGGAAGATAGAAATTAGTGTTTTTATTTTATATTTATTATGATGTACCCAGTCTCACTCTCACGACTAAGACGAATCTGTTGACACTACTCACATAAAAATACGACAAGGCGTTTAGGATCTAGGGCTTGTCAAAAAAAATAAACACACATACATACACCCGAACAACCTTCTTTTTTTCGTAGTCGGGTAAAAAGAGATTTAAACATATGATTTGCTATTCAAGATTCATGGAAAGTATGAGCCTATATGTGAAACTTATATTTCTTAGAAATTTACTCTTGGCTTAGACAATAGAAGTAAAGTTTACTAGTAGTAAAGTAAAGGTAGAAACTAACCGCAATTCCGGTAACTGTCGAGGTGTAGAGTTCATTGTATTGTGGTCTTATAATAAACTAGTTGTTGCCCGCGGCTCCGCCCGCGTATATATCGGTTATAACGGCAAATAGTAGCCTGTAACTATGCGTTATTCGAATGTATAAGCTATATTACTCCAATCCAAATCCGTTCAGTAGTTTTTGCGTAAACTTTCTACATTTTCTTTCTACTACTTACAAACTTTCGCGTTTATAATATTAGTGGGACTTACCTAAGCTGCGGTCTATTAAAACTTGCAGAAAACATATCAAAGCTTGGGTTCATAATGTGTTTGTGAACACGTACTAAGCGCATAAAGTAAGGATATCAATATTTTGCAAGCAAATGATTCGTTGCAAGTTGACAGTAATACTATAGTAACTAACTAATAAAGTGTATAAAGCCGCGATACTTAATTTTTTTGATGTGGGTTCAAAACCTACATGGAACAACACTTTGTGTGATCCAAAAATGGTTGTTCTGAGTCTGGGTGTTCTTTGTGTCCGTTTCGTGTATGTTTGTAAAGTGCCCTGCTATACAGGATGTATATTCCTAACGCGGGAGTTGTCTTTAAAAAGAAAAAATAAACATTTATTTTGTCAGATACGTTATTGTACAGTTATCAATAAGTTTGGATAAATAATGACGTTGTCACACTTACTGATTGAGGTAATAGAGGAAAACTAATTGAATTCGTTTGTTAATTATAAAAGTAAATACAAATTGGGAAGTACCGTTGTTCATAGAGAGAGATGTTTAGAGAGAAAATTTAATTACTAGGATTTTAGGGCCTATTAGTCTTGCGGTTAGAGGTTCTGAGTAAGCCAGACGTCGTCGATTCAACTCCTACCCAAAATGAATAATTGTGTTAAGAGCAGGGTTATGTATTTAATGTAGGCGTTATCTTCTAATATACAAAGTTCTCGTGTCACAGTATTAGTTACCATACTCCTCCGAAACGGCTTGACCGATTTTTATGAAATTTTATATGCATATTCAGTAGGTCTGAGAATCGACCAAAATCTATTTTTCATACCCCTAAATAGGAAGGGTGTCCCATCCTTAATTTTTTTTTATGGGAAAGTAACGTTTGCCGGGTCAGCTAGTATATTTATATAATAACGATGTTCCAAATTCAATATTTCCTTTATTTTTATTAGCTTACTGCACTACTCCCTTGTATGTGCCATATTTCATACATCTTCATGCCCATAATATTCGTAAAAACGGGTACAAAGTATTTTCTTTCACGTAATAATTATGGATATATTTATATTACCTGTTTGATCGACATAGCGCAGACCCTGCTTAACATTGTATTGATCAGTAGTGTCTGTA
Source organism: Spilosoma lubricipeda (assembly GCA_905220595.1). Taxonomy (NCBI): domain Eukaryota; kingdom Metazoa; phylum Arthropoda; class Insecta; order Lepidoptera; family Erebidae; genus Spilosoma; species Spilosoma lubricipeda. The sequence continues at coordinate 5,201,220 of HG992285.1, read as the reverse complement.
TCTTTATCCCAAAAGTTATAACGTTTATTTGTACATTTTCCAGTATTTAAAGAATTACTATTATTCGTTCAATCTCTTAGTCTACAAAATTAAGTGTCTTATTTGTGTGATTTTTAGTAACGCAAAACATATAATTTTTACGTTTAGTTTGTTTAGTAGTAATAATTATTATATTTTGTTCCCCCTTAAATATATAATTGAAAATTAAATTAATCTTATATATAAAAATCAATTGCTGTCTCGTCTCGCTAAAACTCGAGAACAGCTGCGCCGATTTAGCTGATTTTGGTTTTGAAATATTTGTCGTAGTCTGGAAGGTTTGAACAGTAAAAAATTCAAAATAATTTGAAAATCCAAATGTCACGTGTACGAAGTAGCAGGCACAGCTAGTAGGTATGTTTATAAAAGTAAAGTAATAATAATAATTCCACATACGACCGTCTGAGCCCAAACGAGACAGAACGGGTAGGTATTGTGGTACACCTAATACCACACTGCTGATAAACAATAGTTTACTATAGATTAATCATACATAACATTAAGGAAATAATGGTTATGTATTGAAAACATTTGTATTATGTATATATGTATGCATGTGTTTGTATATATATGTATGTTTATGTATATATTTTATAATTGAAAATCATGATTACTCTAAAACACTTAAACTACTCTTTATTTCGTTTATTTCTTTCTCCGGTCAATATATCCATACAAAGGCTGCCTGGAAGAGATTGATTTTGGCAATAAGGCCGCCCATTGTACATATCTTCTTGAATTTTGTAATTGGTGTACAATAAAGTATATTCTCTATCTATACAAATAAATAAAATTGGAGTGTCTGTTTGTAATATTAAAATAACAGCTTTTTAATCAATGCATATGTATATATACACGATACATATACCAAAAGTGTAGTTTAAAAAATTTTTGTCTGTCTGTCTGTCTGTCTGTTTGTTCCGGGTAATCTCTGGAACGGCTGGACGGATTTTGACGGGACTTTCACTGGCAGGTAGCTGATGATCCGGGGAGTAACTTAGGCTACTTTTTTTTAGACTAACTTTGTCCCGCGGCGTTACTCGCGGTACAACAATAACCGCGGGTAACACCGCGGGGTTCAGCTAGTTCTAAATATTTTCTTAAAAGTATTGCTGGACATAGGCTTCTTCTAAGAAAGGAGGTTTAGGCCTTATTTGTTTTGTTTTAAGTTTTCCTTCCTCCTTTACACCGCTGGAGAGCCACGGTCTACACGGCTCGATTAGAGCGATACCACAGCCTCACAGAGAATCAGTGTGAAACAGCGCTGTGTTTCACCGAGTGAGTGAGGATTCCGGAGGCTTTAAATACGACGACCCCCGTCCCCCAAAGTCTAGCAACGCACTTATGACACCTCTGGTGTTGTGGGTGTCCATTGGCACCGGCAATCGCTTACCATTAGGCGATGCGTCTGCTCGTTTGCCCCCTATTCCATTAAAAAAACCTTCTTTTTGCAGTGATATTGTTCTGCTTAGTGTGCTCTTTTTGTTGCTTCTAACGTCACCCATGAGTTGGCCAGGAATGGTAGCAATCCGTATTTATTTACTACACATGATGCAGTTTATGTGCACTGGCGGACTTAATGCCTATACCTGCTATGTTTGTAGGTAGGTAATGCAGGAAAAATAGGTACGTTTAGAACATTTTGTAAAATATGAAACACACATACATATGGGAACAAACTTACCATACACCACACATAATACATACGCAAACCTCAATATACACTAGTATTAAATTAAAATTATGCACCTATTGGTTGATTCTACCAGCTGTTTTAATAAATACTGCTTTAGGTACTTGACAAAAGTCAAATATATTTGATGGAAGACTTTTGTTTTAAATGTAAAAATGTTGGTGGTCATTCTGATTTATATATTTACATTACATAATTACCTGTCTGTGTGGTGAAAATCAAATCTATGACTTCTAGCCTAGCAGCCAAATCTATTATTTGTCTTGAACCACTAGGCAAGTCAAAATTCCTCAAAACCTTCTCATTTAAACGAAAGCGACTGCTTCGTTGGTTTCGCGGTTGGCGTGTGCGACTGCTGATCGTGAGGTCTCGGGTTCGATTCCCGGGTAGGACCAAATGTTTGTATGATCTACAAATATTTGTTTCCGAGTTTGGGTATTTTCTATGTATAATATGTATGTATTTACAAAAAAAAGTATATATGTATTTGTATCAGTTGTCTAGTACCCATAACACAAGCTCCGCTTAGTTTGGGACTAGATGGCGTTGTGTGATAGATGTCCATAATATTTATTTATTTATTATTATTTAAACAACAATCTCGTGATTACTGTACATCACATGTACTTGAATGTATACAAAAGAATTCTCGATTGTTCTTAATCGCCCATCGTGTTTTAATGATAATTGATTATACCTCTCATTAGTTTTACGAGAACGTTGAAAACGATAATGCGTAACTAATACATTTGTGATTGTGAGATAAAATTACCGACATATCTCCGTAATTGTTTAATTTGCATCGATTTTTTTATCGATTATTAGCACGTTAGATTTCTTACAATGTAATAAATTATCACAGGAATTACACGCATGGTGCGCACCACGCATCAACATTTAGAGACTATAAATTTTCTCTTACAGTCTACATGTCAGAGTCTTCACTCTTAATTAATACATTTCAAGCATTAACAGTTTATTGCATTATTAATTTAAACAAATTAAAAAAAGCTACAGTTTTAACTTTTGGGGTATTATATGTGCGGGAGTCTCATTTCTTAATGCAACCTAAAATAGTTTTGTTATCTTTAATACTGTAAGGTCGTCTTGGACAAGTTAGTGGGATGCCGTTGTATAAGGCAAGGTATGTATTTCAATTGAGATGATGATGATTACGATTACACTACGATAAAAATGGCTTACATAATCCTTGGATGCTTTTTTTCTAAATAAGTCCTGTATTAGTAACATGTCCTGTGGCGCGGGGGACTTTCTAAATATACAAGAAACGAACGCAAAGAACACCTGGACTCGGAACAACTGCTTGGACAAAAATTTCGTGTGATCCACAAAGTGTTGATCCATGTGGGGTTACGACCCACAACCCTCGGCGCATTAGATAACGGCGTGGCTACCGTTTAAGCTACTAGTCTGAATATGCAGTCAGCTAGTCTTTGTATCACTCGCCTTCTAGGCTATAGGCTAGGGCTTAGTTTGAAAATAACGTATACTGGATTCAGACCTCAGACCAGATTTAGATCCTTCATTTAGGGGCACAGTTCTTGCATTCTATTTCCATTGCCATAAATGCGAAAATTTCTTCATTCTTTCGACGTCCTAATTACTCAAGTGATTAACATAAACTCCAATAAAATACAATTAATTACACAATGAATGATTTGGCCTTTGAAGGAGATTTTAATTGCGTGTGCTAAGAAACATTTTAATTAAAAGAAATAGTTTTCCCTGCGTGCGCGGCCTTTTCTAACCCGCTAATGATGGCGGACTTTCCTTTGACGGACCATTTGCATAAGTTTCTTCCTAGACTACTTCAACAAGCAAGGTTTTTTGATCTATTATTGTTAGTTAAGATCAAGGGCTAATTGAATGAAGGTCCAAGGAAGTGGAAGTTATGTGGTCAACGTTCGGGGGGTCATCTGCAAGTCGTAGATGTACGAGGTACGTTCGGGGTTCCAGGTCTTTCCTTTTTAGGGCACACCTGGTTCCCCGGCTACTAGTACTTTGAGACTGTGTGCAGTCTTTGTCGGTTCACCATTACCACCAATACGTGGAGGGATCCCGCATACATGAAGACAAAAAAGTTGTTCAAAGTTGTTTGCAATTTATGACTTGACCTTTAAATGTGCACGTACAAGGCACATAAGTTTCTGTCTCCTTAAGTTAGAGGTGATTTATAGAAAAATTTGGTAAAATAGACTTTAAATTATGTGTACACGATTTAACATCGTTTCAAAATTGAGCCATTCAGTTGAATTCTTCCTTTAGACTTACATATGATCCGTCAGCACTTAACAAAAAAAATACAGTTTTGAAACCGAGTTACAAAATGTTATTACAAAACCTGTAACAGTAACTACAGTTACTGTTTAAAGAAATTGCCATTTCAAATAAATATTGTCATGTTTGAAAACCATAACCTAATTCCTATTGGAACACTTAAAAGCGTGTCATGGCTAATGGCTGTTACGTTATAACGACCCAGTGAGCTGAGAGTAAGCCATAAAAATGGATGGATATATTTTATCATCCATTGAGATGGCTAAAGGTTATGTTTTTGCTACTGACAATATAAAAATTCTATGATTTATACTGTAATAAAGTACTGACTTTCATGAGGTCAAAGTCAACCGGATTTAACTTAATATCAATTATCTAAACGCCTGTGTCTAGACAAAAAGATATAGTTATATATGGGTAAGGAATATGTTAGGTAAGTGGGCTATGCGCAGATGGCAAGGGCTCCGTACAGCAGACGTAGAAACACTGCCCTACGTGGAACTCTGAACGTGAAATCTTGGTTCACCAAATTGGACGAGATCTCTCGGCGCAAGCAATCGTTGCTGCCAAGCTAGTGTGGGGGGCACAGTTTAAAGCTGTAATGCTTCAGAAAGAGACCGCTGAACGGAATCGAGAGAACTATGAACATGAACGTATTCAAAAACTTGTTTTGTATATCTAAGTTAAATTGTACTATTTCACTTAGACATGCCTTGCGACTGTCCAAAGTTAAAACCACGCGTTGTAATAGTCATACGATTTTTAACTTTATGGCAATAGAAATAATAACTGGCAATTAGCAAAATTATTGAAAAGTAGTTTGTAGTTTTATCACAAAAAAATGTCCAATAACCGAGGGAAGATTTACGTTTTAAACAATAACTTTTAAATATTCATATTATAGTTTACCTCAAACCGCAGATACCTGCTCGTTTTTGATACTTTAGTAAGGGAGACCTGATTTATGAATGCTGTGACATATTCATTTAGAGATAAACCCAAATGGTATAAAATCTAAATGATACTTTTAGTAGGTTTTGTCCGAGGCTCGTATATGTCGATTATCGCGGTAAACAGTACCTAACCTATGTGTTATCTTTTTCTTCTTAGCGTTTCGACGGCAAACATTTCGTGTCCTTTGTATGTATGTAACTATATTTTAGCAGTCCAGAACGTGGCCATTCAGCATTGTCGGTGGCAGTCATTAGGACGGCATTTGTGCATATGTACGGACACGCAGGGCACGTTGCATAGTGGGACATCGTTTGAATTGCACAGCACAAACAGCCCGGGTTGTCAGAATATCCCCACCACCTCGAAGTCTATTTAAGGACCTCAAGGCCACTGTAATAGGTGTCCAAGCGGTAAACACTCAAACTTTCGCATTTATGATATTAGTAGGAAGTAGGATAAGGATAGGTTTTAAATGTACCCACACCAACCCAAGGAAATATTTTGACAATTTTTATCAAACAATACTTCTAAAATAACTTTACAAAGGTACAACAGTATTCAGACGCGCATCAGCCCGTGAAGCGCCTGTGTGCAATCATTACTCTAGCGCCCTTTAGCAAACGTAGCGCCCCTATTTTACATTTTATGGGCTTGATTAATTCAACGTACTTATATCATTATGGATTGGATGGACAGTCAAAAACGGAGGTATCAAAAGGTTATGACCATGTATTATACCTATTTAATATACCTTGCATGGCTACCTGGTTCATACTAAATATTTCATTTACATCTTATATTTTAGTATTTTATTTTATCTTTTGCTTTACTATTTATCTGTCTTTACTTAAATAATATTTTACTTTACTCTAAACTTTTTCGCCTTAAAAATGAGCATGAGTCCTTGCGATTATATATGGAATTTTGTTTTACATTTTATAAATGGTGCTCGTTTGCGAATAGTTTTAGGTGAACATCGGAAATTTTGTTTCAAACAATATCTGCTAAGCTCAAGTTAAATTTTGCGAGGTTAATTTAGGCAGACGGGTCATATTTTGCATAACTTTGGCAGTGGAACTTTTCGTTATGGGACCGCAGCTAAGCGCAGGCATAAAGCGACTAAGCCGTTGTTTTATATTGAATTTGTTCGTGCAAAATCAAAATAATATGCAGAAACATGAAATAGTTAATCACATTTTTTTTGTTGTGCTTTTATCGAAAATACTAATTGACTTGCCATTTTAAATGAAGAATTGTGTTTGAGTTAAGTAATGAAAATTTAAAAGCCGATTTTTTCAATTTTAATCTATACTTATATTATAAAGAATAAAAGTTTGTAGTTTGTGAAGTTGTTGTGGGTAATCTCTGGAACTAATGAACCGATTTAGAAAATTCTTTATATATTCCCAGAAATCTTTAAAAATACCAGTGGGCACGTGTCATCACTCGGCAAGATAGACCGGTTTTTGATTCACAACACACTTGAACTACATCTAATGTAAGCTTTAATAATATTTGTGAAAAGAAATTGACAAATATTTAAATGTTTAAATTTAATCTCTCAAAAATACAGCTCTATAAAAGTGCTGAGCGGTTTAATACTACAACTTTGCGGTAAACTGTATCCGCAAAGAATTAAAAACAGGGGCGAGCCAACAGTTAAGTAGTACCACAAATATTTAGTTTCCGAAGCAGGTAATAAATTCTGTTAAGTAATACCTGTCGTGGTGGCAATACGTTTGAAGGAGCAAGGCGTGTCGATGGTTTGCCCTGGATTTATAGGGAAACTTCTATAGGTACTAAGCCCATTGACCTTATTTGATGTTGATCGCTTATAGATACTTTACTTAATGGAAATATTTTTGAAGCTTTGGGGTTCTGAATTCTTATCCTTGTTTCTTCTACGGCGAAGTCAAAATGAAGGGTAATTGTTTTATCAGTCTTTTTTTTTGTATGGTTTAATCCGGCTCACACCCCACTACTGTAACTACTGTACACCAAAATCAACAGTAGTGACCAACGAACACACCGAGTTATACTCGGGAAGTCCCAGGAAAATATAACTATCTTGGAACCCGCAACGAAATTAATCAGAAGAAAAACTGGATGAGTTAGAAATATGAAGTTTTGTCAGTCTATGTATGTTTCTATTTTCCATCGTAGCGACTAAACTACGTAAGTGATTTTGATGAATGAGGTGTCAATAGATTTGTAATAATGTCCCGGTTGACATAGGCCATATAAATTTTGTCAAAAAGAATTCCGCAGTCAGGTTATAGTTTATTAAACATTTTCTTGCTGTCTGTGTGTACGTCAACTATGATTAAGAAACCGTATAAATGGGGTGGTTCTAACAGAGTTTATTTCTTTTGTGTACAGGATTTAAACGAGTACACGGTTCACTCAATGGAAATTATCTACTGCCACTCAGGACCGCGTGCAACTCAAGGGTTCACAAGCGCGTTGCCTACCTTTGATACATCTAATTATACACTCCCACGCGTTCTTTTCGAAGGTCGTATTTATCCTAGAAATTGCTTAAACCAGGCAAAAGTTTCGAAAAGCTATGGCTTGAGGTGAGGCTTGCCTTTTGACAGAGATAGGAACTCAAATGGTGGTAGCGAGTTTGTGACTCTTTGGTTTCAGTAATTTATCATAAATCTTCCCCTCTGCTGGGTTTCCTTATAAAAGAGTACTGATCCATTTAAATTTCACAATTATACAAGTAATTAATATACAGCTCCAAAACTTTGAGAAATAACCTCAAAATCTCGTAGACATTATAAACAAAATGCAAATCATTGTGTAGGCAATTATCACAGCATAGATACAATTAGACACTACAACTGACAGAGCAATGATAAATGGGTTCGTAAAAGTTTGTTCTTTTTACTCATTAGCATTTGGAAGATTGAATAATTAATACAAAGATTACATATACTCATTTCACCGGACTTAACACATTTCGCAATACATGAAAGTAGTGAAAGCATAAACAAATAGTGTCAAAATATGTAGTAACTTTGAAAAAGTATCACCGTATACAATTCACCTTAACGCCGCGCACAATGACGGATAATGGCGGCGGAATGGCGTGGCCAGCGGTGCTTTTCTGTGCTTTGAAATTCCATTTACTTGTATCACAAACTGGCTTCGAAGGCAACGGCGCGCTTAGCGATGGCAAGCCATCATTGTCAGGCCACTCTCGCACCACCAGCGCCGCCTCTCCACACCCGCTGACATCGAGACCGCGCTCTATTAATAATAAATTTTCCCAATTATTTTTATTAAAATGGGACCACCTTTTTATGCATTAGGGGGCAAAAGAGTGGACTAATGGCTATTGCCATCTGTTGATATATGCAACTAAAAGAATACTAGTGCATAGCATTGTTAGAGCTTCGGTAATCTTATTCTACTCAACTAAAAATATTGAATACTAGCTTTTACTCTGGCCACGTGTATGTCTGTTATTGCGGTATATAATCAAAGAATCTGCATGCCTAATTTCATTGAAATTGGTGCAGCGAAGACTAACGTGAAAGCGCAATTGACAGAGTTATTTTCGTATTTGTGGTTAAAGACATTTTTATTCTTTATAATATGTATTAGTATAGAATTACGGATAAAGTAGATTTTTTTAATAAATCGGCAAGATTGCCGACGTCATTGCAACACAGTTACGAATATCCACGATCTCTTCCAATTTAAACTTCGTCCAACACGTCAATCTCACTTTCTCATTTATTACCACCGAGGACCTTGATTTACGTAATACCTACCTTGATTTTATTACCAAAATTGAGGAGTATTTCTCAGGAAGATCTCGTAAACTTTCTTTTATTATAATAATTTCCTTCACGGGCTCTCCTTATACTAAAATCGCGGGTAAATGAAGTGCTCATCTCAACATGTTTTTTCCTCAAATTGTATTCTCTGAACCCCTATCTCATGTTTATTAAGTTCTGTTGATACCTAATTTTGTAGTCAAATTTTTTGACTTATTCAGTGTACACGGAAACATTGAGCATAGCGTCCTTTCCGCAGTATTTTATTGATCTCATAATCCTACTAATATTATAAACGCGAAAGTTTGTAAGTATGGATGGATCTTATCTTGGATTAATCTTTCACGCAAAAATTGCTTATCGGATGTGGATGAAGCTTTGCAGTAATATAGCTTATACATCAGAATAACGCATAGGCTACTATGTCTGATAGTCGTATATAATGATAAGAAATTGTAACTTAAGAAAGTCATGTATGTTGTTTAAAGAATTTTCGATATTATAGAATTAAAATTCATATTAAAAACCTGATCCAAAAAGAGCATAATTTTTTATGTAGGTATGGGCCTGTCAAAATAATTACTCTGACAAGACACTCTACAAGAGTCTTGTTACTATACTAATTGTGAATGCAAACAAAGCAACAATGCAGCATAGTGACCCACACTATGGCCGCCTATTGAGATGTTGCTGCATCATTAGGCCTTCGGTCTCACACTAACAACGACACTGGAGCTTCCTAGCAAGCCATAGCTATAACTGAAGGAATCACACTAGAAAACAATGAAACAAAATAATTGTTTAAGAATTACACAAGTAAATGCCATGACAATTTACTAAACCTTTTTGTTTTGCAAAGAAAACTCCCGCATCAGTAATATATTCTGTATCACGAGGGACTATACAAATATTCATAAAACTGACACAAAATACCCAGAATATCGATTTGTGGATCATACAAAATGTTTTCTTAAATGGGGTTTGAACAGCCCAGTAGAAAACGATGCGTGGCGACCGCTTATGCCACTACACAACCCGTGCAGTTTAAATGAAAATGAAAATTACATATTTCATCTTTGCTTCACCATAAAAAATGTTATAACTAGAAGATCTGAGGAAAAATCTGACAATAAAAATTGATGATTGTTTTGAGTAAGAGTGTTTTATTTTTAACAAAACGAATTTGTATTGTGGCCTGTGATTAGGGTTGTCCATCAACCACTGTTTATAGCCTTAAAATATGGAATCTCGACTCTTTGTTACATTTGGTTGGACATTTTGTCCAAAAAGGTCACTGATTTATAAATAGGCCAGTGTAACCTTTTTAAAAGGCATAATTAGCAATATATATTTAGGTTTTGGATTATTTATCATGGAATTTACCTCAATCAAATACGTAATTTAATTAATATGTTTAGATAAGAAACATTATAGGTACTTTATAGATTGACTAACTTTCCTCCGTGTACATTTTGTATATAAAATCACGAAAAATTGGCAATCGCAATTTGGTATTTAGTTCATATTCGTAATGAGATATAACGTATAGGTAATTTATTATGCTAGAAAATTCAATAAAACCTTAAACACAAATGTTAATATTACAACAGAAAATAGAAATAACTATAAAAAACATGATTTAAAAAGTAAAAAATTAATAAGAACTCAACAATATGAAACATAGCAGACACCAAAGACAAAGCCAATAAAGTTAATGAAAAAAACAACACTGAACAGACACACATTTGCATAACCGTTACAGAATATACAATAAACCCTATTATCTTAGTAATATCGAAGCTACCATAAAATGAAGGAACAGACGTCCAATAAGGCGTCCGCGTAGATATTATACGGAATTCCCCCCTTCATTCGAAATAAAGCAACGCCTGGAGGTAGAAAGAAGCAATTTGCTATAAATCTAACGCGGATGGAAATCGTTTTAGGCGTTTACTTGCTGGCTCTGTTTTCCTTGAAGTGGTGGGAATGTTTCAATCCAATATTTTTTTGTTTGTTTCATATCTTAGGTCAGCATCTAAAACTGGCGTGGAATTTTTTGTTGGAATTTCCGCTGAGAGTAAATTAGGTTATTGATATATGGTACTTCATATTTGAATTATGGAAATTTTAAATGAATGTTACATTTGTGTGTTAATATAATGAATAGATTGGAATAGTTTTTAGGTAACAAAAATACATTTTTACTACATTTAAAATGAATAAGTCTGAGGCTGTTACGTATTCATGCATAAAATGTTGAACCAATTTACGATAACTTTGATTAAATATTGATTTTGAAATTAATTAAGAAAGACATAGATATTTTTTTATCGTGCGAATTTTTTTTTGGATTAAATGCGGACATCTAACATATAAAAAATTACTTTAAAAGCTTATTGCACACATAGACGACTTAATACCTACACTAAAATATTTCATGATGAGGTAGATCTGAACGAAACCTGTTTGTATCTAAGGAAAGAGTATCCAAATTCAACAGTTTTATACCGATATCAGAATACGTGCAAAGAGTACACAAAATGCAAGTTATTAAATCAATTAAACATCAAGAAAAATGCCATAGACCATTACATATAGACGTAGAATCATGAACTTTTAATTTTGAAAAGGCAGTTGTATATTCATCTGCAAACTGCAAAACGAATGTCTTGAAAAAATGCAAGAACTTCACCTTGCTTGAACAAACAGAGTCCCAGAGTATTTAGAAACTCAAGTAGACTAGCATGCAGAATAGGTGGTTATTTTCATGGTTAAACTGTATCAGATTGATATAACTGTTACCGCGGCCTACCCAAATATCCTGCTTAGTGAATATTTGGATATATCGCGCTTCGGGTCGTTGATATTGACTAATACGGGGTTAGGTAACACGATGGCTGTGGTACATATGCCGTCTGTATGGGCAAATCTACTCAAAATTTTCTTCAAAATACACTGATAACCAAGATAGAAAAAGGACGATGGTTTGTTTTGGCATTTCATCCCCGAGTAAATCTCAGGAAATGCGTGTACCTTCTAGCTGTAAAGTCTGACATGTAAAATACCAATAATAGGTTTACTCGTACAAAAATAAATATAATTAATCTCATCTATTAATAATTTTAATAGCAGACTAATGGAGTATGCGTTGGTTATCAAAGCCACTTGTGAATCATGGATGTATAATGTCAAAAATAAATGCAAAAAGCAGGCTTGTAAGTGGCACATTTAAATAATTAGGCCTCCAATCTGGCAAGCGATAAGTAAACGGTAGAAACATCTGCTGGGTCACAGAAACCACAGCCCGTACCCGACCGCCCATATATCCAGACAGTATAATAACTCCCTATGTTTTAATGTTATTATAAATCTTAATTAAATATGAGTTAGGCCGGGTTGAGGACTGTATCTAACGTTGTATGTATTGGTTTGTACGCATGCAGTTTATTTATATCATTTACAGGCCGAATGTGGCTATCTGTGCTTCTCTATTTCAGTAACCAATTAGTAAATAAATTTAAAGATTAAATAAAATTTAACACATTTTTTTTCACATTTTTTTAAACATTTATTTTTAACACACATAAAAGAAACATTCGTAATATCAGTCATTCATAAAACAACTAGCTTTTGCTAGCGGTGCCGTACGCGTGTATGTCTATGTAAAGAGAAGCCTATGTACTTCCACAAGAATCTAAATTTAAATGGAAAATCAAATAATGACAACTACAGAATCTTAGCTGGATCGATTTGTCACCTCCGGAAACCCCTACATACTAAATTTCATGAAAATCGTTGGAGCTGTTTACGAGGTTCAATTATACAAATACAAGAATTGCTCGTGTAAAGGTATTGTAAAGATTAAAAGAACAACCGTATGCAGTTAGTCAATGACAAAATTTCATGTTATACTAGTTGTTGCCCGCAGCTCCGCCCGCTTGTATGTCGGTTATCGCTGCAAATAATAGCCTACGTGTTATTCTGATTTATAGGCTATATTACTGTAAAGTTTCATCCAAATCCGTTCACTGGTTTTTGCGTGAAAGAGTAACAAACATCCATCCATCCATCCATACTTACAAACTTTCGCGTTTATAATATTAGTAGGATTTTTAAACAAGCATAAAACAAAAGACTACCCACTAATCTTTTGTTTGTATGCTTATATGCTGTTATAATTAGACTTTACCCTTTTTACATAAGAAAATATGTATGAAAAAAAAGTAGGATTTTGCTCTTTCACATGCATAAAGTTCATTAAAGTACGGGGATGCGGGAATATTTAAGATTAACTTAATTCCTCCTTACCGTGACGTAAATGGTTTAGTCCGCGCTGCGGTGCAAAACTACGGTATCAAGTTTTAAGCAGAGTTTACGACTCAAATGCGCTAGCACTAGCTACGCTGCCCCAAAATGTTACGTGAGTTTCTTAAGGCCCGTATTCACTTTGATTAGTACGAGTGCAGGTGTGAAGTGCAAGTGATCAATGATTGGTAGAAAATACGTGTGGACAGCGAATTCGCGGTCAACAATGACACTTCATCTTCTTTATCTTATGTGTTATTTCTGTTCATAATTTTTGTTACTAAATTCATTGTTATTCAACAATTTTAGAGCCTTTTCCTCACATCTTTAACAACATCCAATCTTGAACGTTACAGAATTAACAATACCTTCGATCTTAATTTTGTCACAGTTTTCAGTAAAGTTGTGCCCTAAATCTGCTCAATAAACCGTAACAGGCAATGACTCAACAGGATATGCAAAAGCCATTTTCCGATTTCAGATCTTAGAACTACATGACGCCCTGCACTATGCAGTCTGACGTAATGCCCACATAGCTACAAGTTTACGAAATCCACTTATTGATAAAGTCAGAACAACTATGTCAGCAGAACAGCTTAGATTCTTGCGCTAACATGTTGCAGCTAAGACTATGGATAATTCAGTTACTTGATAATTCAATTTGTATTAGTGTAAACTTTGTGCAATGAAATGGATCTAAAAGATAAAAACCGGCCAAGTGCGAGTCAGACTCGCGCACTGAGGGTTCCCTACAAACCTTTATAATGAATTTTAATTCAATACCTCGACGCGTTCATGAGGAAAGGAGTAGTAAGTTTAAAAATACTTTTATTATCTGATGTAACTATAATTTTTATTTGTCTCTATTTTTTCTTCATCTTTTTTTTTTTTTTTTTTATGTTTGACCCTGCCATAATGACTCTACTCTGCCTGATGGAAAGCATAAGCAGAATCCAAGAGTGATGGTCACCATACTGCGAACGCAGACAATGCAACAATGCAGCATGGTGACCCACACCATGGCGGGCTAGTGATGCTTTCGCATCATTGGGCCTCCGGTCTCGCACTCACCAACGAAACACGACAGCATGATCGCTGTCATTTTACGTTGATTTTCTGTGCGAGGGTAGTACCGCCCCGGTCGAGCCGGCCCGTTCGTGCTGAAATCAGCGTGGCTCTACTACCTTGACATAAGTCGTTCCTGTGCTATAAGTCGATGCTTCGTAGCTTTCAAGATTTTGAGTTCACTGGAAGTACCCCGTAAGTTTTGATACCCTTGTAAGTATCCAAAATTTGCAACATAAACGGCTGTATCTTTTGATTGCGTTTGTTTAGAAGTTTAATTTTTTTACAGCTGCAAAAAATAGTGGACTTCAGTAAATGATATGAATTTCAGCTTAATACGTAAATGCGTTCCGGAGAAAAAGGGTCCTGACAGACAGACGGACGGACAACATAGTGATCCTACAAGGGTTCCATTTTTTTCCTTTGAGGCGATACCCTAAGAAGTATCAAAGAAATTCTAAGAGTTCAATCATGATAGCTATCAAGCAACCCCTTTCATCAAAGCATCAGCGTCCAAACGCTCTAAACAATACTTTTTCTCATAATACACTATCCCTCCGCTTTTCAATGAACTCTCTCTGTCACCCTACTATTGCTTGCGGTTGAAAGCACACATTATCGATAGCATCATGTCACGTCATTTTATCTACCAGTCAAAATCTCAACGCACGACGAAACAACATACTTTCGTATACATTGATGCATTAATCCACGAACTAGAATTTCTCTTGAAGTGATACAGCAATGATCTGCTTTGAGGAGATAGTATCGAGATTTAGAAATGTCAAGTGTTAGAACTTGGTGTGAGAGAAATAGATAGGGTAGCTAAGGGTGCATATTTGATCATTTTTGTTAGAAGGTATAAATTTAGCCGTATTGAGGTGCTACGGTGATGGAATTCTAAAAGTTCTGATTTTCCGTGTCGGATATGTACGGAGGGAGTTAGTTTTGATACATTGAACAATTTTGAAATATTTGTATTGAACTGTGTCGAAATATTGACTGGTTATACATAATATAGGATACAAAAAGTTGGTAATAGTGTTTTTTTGTATTTTATTATTATATTACGTACTTTTATTGTAGGGAACTTAGTTGTAGAACAGTGCGTTATGATTTAATTAATCTATATTTAACGATGGATGGGTTAATTATCGAGAAATATAACATCACGCTGTGACTAATTAAATCCGAGAATCAATAAGAAATATTTGCAAAACTACGGAAAATGTAATCCTTGTGAGAGAGTAACGATGAAATTCTAGTGAATGAGGCTCTAGTTTAATAAATATATAATAATATTAAATACGCTATCATTATTGATTGTGAGAAATATACCGCCAACGATAATTCAGCACCAGCCTAATGTCGCTTATTGTTCTGTGCGCGACTTCTCGATACATTTCAGGTTTAATGTTAATATCAAATACACCAAGCAAGACATTTACCGAGTCCTGAAGAAATGTAAACTATTTTGGAATAGTCAAGAAATTTAATTAGAAGTTAGTTGGAGAAGTTGTATTGAATAGATTTACCTTCTAAATCAAGCTGGAGACTAAGAGCAAGAAATGAACAATTAACACTCCGTGCCTTAAACATCAGCCCTCACAATGGGCCTTATAATATCACTAGCTATTGCCCGCAGCTCCGTTCGCACGTCAAAGAATCAAAGTATCTCCATGATAAAATGGTGAAGCGGTTTAGTAGCGAAAACGTAACAGACAGATAAAGTTACTTTCGAATTTCTAATTTTATTATGGTTTTTATGGTCTACTAGTTAAACTAGCTATCATTTTTCTTGGTGCTAATTATCTTTCATTTGTTTTTTCTCGTATATATGACACAATTTGAGGTATTGAGAGGTTGAATACTCTCTCAAATCACAGTTCTTCATTCTCAATCAGAAATACAAACAGAACAAATAATACAATTTATAATCCGCTACAAATAACCAAGATTTTATCCAGTTTCTTACAATAATAGTCGTAATAAACAAGGGTATTTGTTTTAATGACCTTCCCATTATCGGCTCAGGCGGTGATTATTCTCCGGCAGCCGAATTTATCGGGCCCAATTGAACGCTATTTATATGTCTAATGATATGGTTTTGAGGAATGGGTTGCCATTGGGACAATATAAAGGTATCGATCTGATATTTTGACGAATCTAAATTAACTTCTAAGACTTTTGTCTTGTATTTGAGGCTTATGTCATTCTGTTTTGACGCTCATTCTAAATAAACAAATTCAATAGTGCTTTTTTTTATTTGTAGTACCTACATTTATTCAAAAATAAAAATTACACACAAAAACTAACAGTTTCAAACTTATTTGAGTAAATTAACTTTATTAAGAGTTGTTTTTTCCCTTAAAAGTACAGCACACATCACAAATATCGGGGGCTACCAACGTAAACCTATGTTTCTGAAACTAAGTAGGGTCACGGTCATATTGGCGTGACTCCAAGGCTCTAAGCACCTATTATAAACAGGTCAGTACAGTGATGTTTCTTACATAGTACAACCCTTTTTCTGTTTACTCTTCAGTACTCATGATTACGTGAATCGCCTTCCTAAACGTGAGGCGATAGAAATTTATGAGGACCTTATAAATAAAAAAGGTGTTTGTTCATCTAAAATTCTCAACCTTTTTGAGTCACACGATAGTTCTATGCATATTCATTTAGACCACAGGTGTTTGGGTCAATGTATTGTCGGCAATTACTTAGGCAAAGTATTAGGTACGGGCCACGGGCAATAAGAAACTACGCCGAGTAAACAGGATCCTTTTACTACTTCACTACTTAAGGGTTGCGTGGGAAAATAGTGTTGGAGGGTATGCGGTCCGAGTGTCAGCGGGAAGACATTTGCTTTAGACAAAGAAATAAAAATAAACAATATAGAAGTACCTCATTTATTTATTTTTTTGTTACTCTGAATAATTTACACGTTAAAACAATTCAGAAATATTTACATTAACGCATCTATTTATTGATGTAATATTCATAAAGGTGGAGGATCTTTAAATAAAAACAAATTTTGAGAGCGTAGATTACAATCATCTTTATAATAAATAAGTATTAAAATAATATCAAGTATGTCACTTAAGTAACTTGTGTTTTAACTATCCATTGTGGATTATATTTTTAGGGACTCTAATTTGCTTGATGAAAAGCATAAGCTGCTCATTTTTTTTTTACAGTTAATGTTTGTTAATGTCATTAAATTTTGTTTATATTTGACGTACTGAGTAATAAAGTCTCAGCTTAAAAAATATACATCACATATTTTACGCTCCTTGATTTATCAAAATCAGCTGTAAGTCTTATACTCATAGGCCTCTCTAGTTGACTTGTTCCATGTGATGTTCTCCTAGCCGATTACGGCTACGGTTATTAAGCCATCAATCGTTATCAAACAGCGTTTAGTATTCTACTGACTAGAAATAAGTCTTTTCTAAGCAGAAATGTTTGCCTTGGCTACGCTCTCCAGACGGGTTGGTGTAAAGGTTTGTTTCGAGCTTTCCTTCTCTTTGCAGGGCTGTTCTCCTGCCTACTTTACTCCCTTGGTCAGTTTTTACGATACTTACAGATGAATAGAAATGACGACAATCCCTATCAATTGGTAATCCGTCACCACATACACATACATACAGGTACAGATTATGAAGAAATTTGAAGATAAATATTACTAAATATATTTGTTCAATGCTTAAAACGCTCTCAGTATCGGGCGGGGCCTTAGAGCTGTGGCGACAACACAGAAAACCCTTGTAAATTACGACGCAGTAGTTGCTAACGCCTAAGGAAACTGTTTATTATCGCCCAGAGAAAGAAAGAGAGACTAGAGACGCTAAGATACCGCTTCATCGGGTGCTTTATGTTCAACTCATTTATTTATTGAAAATTATTGCACTGCTGTTTGAGAGTGTTCTGTTTTTCAAGATTATTACTTTATACCAGGTTGTGTTTTACTTTTAGTGTTCTGCAGTGTGTTAAGCTAGAACAGTTTTTACGACTGTTTTATAATGAGATTTAAAAGTAATTCAAGCTAACAGAAAACTTTTATCATAATACTTGTACTTACGACATGGGCGTAGTTTGGGTTTCAAATTCTCCCCGAAATGTTTCTACACTATTGAAATTTTTACACATCTCATTTTTCTTTCATATTAATATTGCGGTTAAAGGGACATAGTGATTTTAAGAATTTAATATCTGGAAACCACCCCCTCCTTCCGAAACTAAAACCTGGCTACGCCTGTGAGTTACGACCACTTTGATGAGATTGATCCGACTAAATCCTAATTCTCTGTGTGTTACGATACGAATATATTTTGTAGCATTCAAATAAAGCTCTTTTGAATCTAATAATAATTATTTTTACACGAATTAACGGAATCGCTTATTTAAAAGGAATTAAATACCTTTGATTTGCCTGACGTTTCGACCAGGTTGCACTAGCCGTGGCCACAGGCTGACTGGCTCAGCGGTGCACGCCCTCCGTCGTCGAACCCGTGAAGTAGAAGGTTTTTCATCCAACCGCACATTTTCGCCCTTCAAAATCTTTTAGGGCTCCCACACTTATTGCGAATTCGCAACGCATCGCAAATATCTGCGAGTTCGCACGAATGCACTGCAAGAACTTTACGCCGCATCGCAGTTATGTGTAGGAGCCCTTAGGTCGTTCATTAGTCCGTCAAAACACGGACACAAAGTTTAATGTGATTACATAATGTACTCGATTTGCATGACACTTTTATGTTCTTTTAAAATACCGTAGGGAGGTCATCGGACAGGGGGAGACCTAGGTTTTCGTCATGTAGCCAATATGCTCTAGGCACATCTCTTTTTTGAGTTGTTGAATATAGTGAAATAACTACATGGAAACTAGAAGAGTAGGGGAAATTTGACTTATACTTGGAGGTCACCGAGACAAGGTCGAGAAGTAAGAGAGCCAGAAATTTAAAAATAATAATCTATACTAATACTAGCTGCTCCGGCAAACGTTGTTTTGCCATAAAAAAAACATGTAGGGGAATGAAAAATAGATGTTGACCGATTAGCAGACCTGAATATGCATATAAAATTTCATAAAAATAGGTCAAGCCGTTTCGGAGAAGTATGGTAACTAACACAGTGACACGAGAATTTTATATATAAGATTATAAAGCTGAAGAGTTTGTTTGTTTGTTTGAACGAGCTAATCTCAGGAAGCGCTGGTCCGATTTGAAAAATTCTTTAAGGCTTGGATAGTACATTTATCGAGGAAGGCGCTAGAGGCTATATATCATCACGCTATGACCAATAGCAGTGGAGCACCAATGAAGAATGTTACAAAAACGGGGGAAAATTATCACGCTACGGGCAATAGGAGACGCATACGAGGTTGCGTGGGTCAGCTAGTTAATAAAAATTATTCCGAATATTTAATACAAAACGCCACCTAGTCCCAAGCTAAGCACAACTTGTGTTATGGGTACTAGACAACAGATATAAAGAAAATAGAAAACACCAAAACTCCGAAATAAATTTTTGCAGATCATTTGGTTCGACCCGGAAATCAAACCCAAGACCACACAGCAGTCGCATACACTATCACTGCGCCACCGATGCAGTAAAAAATCTATCACATAATATAGGTATATTGAGTACATTCCTATAACTGAATTCATTACGTTCAATATTCATGTCATTTCTGAATACGTTCTATAAGTAGGTACGAATCTTATAGAAGTAGTAGCTGAACCCCGCGGTGTTCCCCGCGCTCCGCGCGTTTAGATTAACTTTGTCCCGCGGCGTTACTCGCGCTACAAAGTTAATCTAAAAAAAGTAGCCTAAGTTACTCCCTGAATCATTAGCTACCTGCCAGTGAAAGTCCCGTCATAATCCGTCCAGCCGTTCCAGAGAGAACAGACAGACATACAAAAAAAAATTTAACTACATTTTTGGTATATGTACCGTGTATACATACATATGCATTAAGTAAAAAGCGGTTATTTTAATATTACAAACAGACACTCCAATTTTATTTATTTGTATAGATATATTTTGGAGTGATCTTGCGGTGTGGTGACGTGCGTATTATGTATGTACATAATTATGTACTTATCTATACCTCGCGCACAATCATCTGTATTCAGTTGATGCTAGATGAGCAGTCTGACCTTGTTATCTTACTTGTTTCATTTTCAACCCCGCAACAAATGGAAGGTAAATTATAAATGCATACCAAAATAAAATGGCTTTACTGTGTATGAAAATGAATTTCATGGTTGATACAGTAACATTCTGTTTGAAAATGTTTTGTTTATAATTAAAGTTTTTTTATTTAAACACAACTTACGCGCTAAGAATGTATCATGTGTCGCAAGGGGGACTTTACAAACATATATGAAACGAACACAGAACACCCAGATTAAAAACAACGGTTTGTGAATCACTGAAAGTGTTATCCCATGTGGGAATAGAACCCACAAGACTGCGAAGTAGAAAGAGTCGTGGCGACTACATAAACTGAGCAAGAATTTTGAGTAACATAGGTAGGAAGCCTTAAAGAATTTGAGTAAAAGGGGGTATTTAAAATTAAAACATGAATGTGGTTTAAGTTTTATAATAGTATCACAGGAGTTTTAAATACCTAAGTATTTACAGTTGCATACAAGGCTTTATCTACACCCATGATACATGATATGAATCCTCTATAAAAGTTTCTGAAACAGCTTACTAATATCGAACAAAAAATGGCGGGATACGACGTGAATTCAAATAACAATTTTTTTTTTAAATACGGCGCTGTGGTAGTAAAAGGCACGTCGGCGTGCCTTATAATGTTCTTTTTTTGGAAAAAGAGTTGAAGAAATGTAGTACAACATTATCTTTACAAATTAATAAAATTGGAGTGTCTCTTTGTAATATTAAAATAATCACTTTTTATTAAATGCATATGTATGTATACACGGTACATATACCAAAAATGTAGTGAAATTTTTTTTTTGTCTGTCTGTTTGTTTTTTCCGGGTAATCTCTGGAACGGCTGGACCGATTTTGACGGGACTTTCACAGGCAGGTAGCCGATGATCCATAACTTTGTCCCGCGGCATTACTCGCGGTATAACAATAACCGCGGGTAACACCGCAGGGTTCAGCTAGTAACACATATAAGACAAAATCATTAACTGCGATAGGGTATTACACCCATTTTTTAAAAGTCTCTTTATTAGATTATATAGTGCTATTAACCACAGAAACAAAAGATTTTTTTTATTCAATCGATAGTTGCCATAAAAATGCATTTAAGTTTTACATTTTCAAATTTCGCGCGTAATTTGTCAAAAATTTTGGACACAGTGGACGCCATATTGCTCTGTGGTAATGACGTCAGTTCGCCTTGTAAAGAAAAACAAATATAGCATACGCTGAAAAGTTGACATTTGACACTTCAGCTAACAAAGCGGTATGATATACTAAGATGGCGGCTACTATTTCATGGTGTTAAAGAACAGATTAAAAAAACTGAAAACCTTAAAATAAATCATACAAAATATTTTATTGAGATACCTTATTCAACAAGCAGTCGGAATATTTTAGTTGAAATAAAACTAAAATTTTCCGACTGCTTGTTGAATAAGGTATCTCAATAATATATTTTTAGGTTTTTTTCGTAAACAGTAAAATACCCTATTGCGTGCGGGTTCACTTACACTATCTAAACAACTGGACTATACCTAACTCGTTCATGGTTATGAAAATGATACTAAAGTGTTGACAAGAGCGACAACACTAACAGTGTTAATTTTCACAGTATGCTCTTATTTTGATGTAAACATTTTCAACGTATTACATGGTAAATTAACCTTTTAAATTTACCTATATCTAAACGATAAAGCATTAAATAAGCCAAAACAGGACAAATAAGAGCAAGTCAGACTCGCACACACACATAATATTTGTATAAAAACTGCTACGTAAAGTTAAAAAGGTTCAGTATAATAATATAATATTATATTACCTATGGTATTTATTTTCCTGTCATCTGCATGGCCTAAAAGTCGTTTTAACTGCAACACATACATTGCTCTGTGGTTCTGTCTTTGTAGAGTTTGTAGTAGCCATGGTATAACATAACAATATACTTCGCCAGGTATGGCATTCCGAGATACAGTAGAGACAGAGAGATCGAGATGACGTCATCATCGCTATCGCTGGTTGTGGTTGGTCAATGATATTATGTAATATCATTGTTGTTGGTTCATTTCGTGTTATGTTGCTATAAAGTGGTAACTGGATAGTGATATCGCCGCAACCCGCACTCGGAATGCGAGACCTTGTTTTCTTAGACCATGGTAGTACCTAACTAACCCATGTATTAGAGAACCCTAAATTGAGCGATTAGCAACAGTGCTATCAATAGTAATAACATAACACGCTCATTTATACCGAACTTCCAGACGTGAGCGTAACCGTAATAGTCAGCCAGTCAGTCGTTAGACTCGTCAGTTAGTAAACATACACGGCGGTGATCAGTCCACAATGGCGAAAGAGTTTCATTATTTTGATTTAAATGGTCTTGGAGAGTCTATAAGATATATCTTGCATTACACAAATCAAAAATTTGAAGATGTCAGACACGATTTGTCAAAATGGCCTGACAAAGACTTTAAAGCAAGTAAGTCAAACCTTTTTTTTTTATAAAAGACAAATTGTGCCGTTGCCGACAATTCTGAATTTAAACATAGAGTAAGAATAGCCATGTTGTTTTAAAATGTGAATAAATTCAGAATCCTCTTAAATGATATATTTATTGATCTGATATCATCATAATAATCACACATTTTAACAAAAAAAAACTGATTTCAAGAACTGGAGCAAATAGAAATGGGACCACACGGGAAGCAGCAGCTTTCAAATATAACCACCTCCTTTTTTGAAGTCGGTTAAAAACTAACCAGAATGAAGATACATATTGGAACTCAATTTAACTTTCAATTTAAAAATTCTTAATACCTTATAAACTTTTTTTTTAGTTTTGTGTACTGCTGGTAATATTGTGAAATCCTGTATTAAAAAAAATATCTTTTCATCGTTTAGCATCGTGATGTAAAATAGAAAAGCATATTGTCTTTTATTTTTTTAACATATATACAAATTCTGACAGGTAACTCCACTCCAAACAAATACTCATGAGATACAGACATGGATTTGTTATGTATATGGGTGTAATTTATGTGAAACATGTATCGTGTCAGATAAATATCTATAGGTCTATATACCCGACTGCGAAAGAGTAAGGGTTATGTTTTTCGAGTGTATGTATATATGTATATTTCTTTGGCACATCCTAGACCCTAATTTGCTTGTCGTATTTTTATGTGAGTGGTGTCAATCGATTTGTCTTAGTTGTGAGAGTGACACTGGGTACATACATCAAAATAAAAATTAAGAATTTTTAGCGCAAAAATTTAACTTGCAAAAAAAATGTTTTCAAAACACATTGAGTGTGGTATCAAAACAAAGATTTTTTAACGGCGATAACGAATATATATGTAACATGTATGTTTTCTTTAAAAAAAAAAAGCTGAATTTAATATAGATGTCAAATATCGACGCAGTCGGATTTTTAATTTTTAATATTTTTTTATTATTTACTTTAGATTATTTGTAAAGAATTTGGAATTCAATATTCTTTATCCAAATGTTTTGTTCAAACAGAGCTCGCTTTTGGTCAATTCCCTCTGTACAAGGAAGGAGATCGTACTCTTAACCAATCATTGACCATCGCCAAGTATGTAGCAAGGGGCACTAGTCTTGTTCCCGATGATCCTTGGCAACAGGCTGTGGCTGAAAACTTGGCATTCACTGTTTACGATTATTGGTCAAGTAAGTATGAGATTTTATTCTTATACAACTTTAAAGATTACAACGTTTAGAATTTCATTATATTTTATTTTTTGTGAACTTCAGAATTATTGTCAAGAAATAATAAAAATATGTAAAGCAAAAAAATATATATATAGGATTATATTTTTATGAATTTCCTATTTATTGATTTAGAAAACAAATGATACTGCAATAAAATATAGTTTTGAGTTACGAAATATGTTGATCCTATGTTTATGACTTGTTATTTAATAGGTGTTTCTATTATTTTATTTTTTATAGATGTCAAACCTTACATCATGGAACCAGATCAAGAAAAGAAGTATCAAATTAAAGTTAATGTTCTTGAAAACACCATAGATTACTTTTTTTCAAGATTTGAAAAGATCATGAAAGAAAATGGAGGATTCTTCATTGGAAAGGTCAGATATTATTATAAGACATTTTCTTAATCCGTAAATTAGTTATGAATTATCCCACCACCAAATATATCAGGGTTTACATTTATGTCTAAAGCCGAGTCTCCACCAAACAAAAGTTTGGTTTTGTGTTGTCAACGCGTGTTGGTGACAAAAAAAGGAGAAAGAAACTTAGATAAAGGAAATGTTACGATCGGGTTTAAAAATTGTTGTAGTATTTATTTTTTGACGTATGTAAGTTTGGATCTGTAAAGCTCAAACTCGCTGCTTAATTTATGCATGTCAAGGCTTCTCAAAGGCAATTGATTACGGATTTAGTTGCTCGAAAACTAAATGAATTTTAGCGGTAGTCGGTACTTACTCGAGGTACTGCCAAGGGTGGATTGTGTCTGACACGTAAATTATGTGGTACTCTAATATTAATTTTCCCGAGAAAAATGGAGCAATCTATTATTAGATAATAATTTTTAGTAACGTTATAATATCAGAAACGGAACGCCTATTCATTAAAGGCATAAAGTGATACCTTCCTCATCTCATCACATATCCATGGTAAATACACTTACATTTATACTGCAAATATTTCAAAAACTTCTTTTGAACAGACTCAACACACTCAATATAGATACCATAATCCGGAATATGAATATGAATGAATATGAATGAATGTTATAGTGTCTCCAATAATATTTTATTAGTCTGCCTCATTGGTCTAGTGGTTAGCGTATGCGACTGAGGATCAAGAGTTTGATGCACGGTTCGGGTCAAGAAGTGCTATTGAGTTTTTTGATTATAGAAATCTTTATATATAAAAGAGGAAGGTGACTGATTAACATACCCAGAGATCAACGCACAGCCTAAACCGCTGAACCTAGAATCCTGAAATTTTGCATGTAGGTTCTTTATACAAAGTAAGTGAGCACTAAGAAAGGATTTTTTGAAATTCCACCCCTAAGAAGGTAAATCAGGGTATGAAAGTCTGCGTGAGCGGAGCCGCGTGCAAAAGCTAGTGCTTTATTATAGCTTGGACTTAGAAAATTTGGAGACTTAATTCTCGTGCCTCGGAAAGCACGTAAAACCCACCGCCTGATCTTTCTTATCTTGTCGAAAAGCCATCCAATCTGACTATGAGAGTGAGGGAATAGGGAGTGCTCCTATGTTTGCGCATACGCTTGTACACAAAAAAGACCCATGCGTAGTTGGCTGGTCTCCGTTGAGACTGGCCAACGGTGGCCGTAATCAGCTAGGAAATGAAATGAAATCATTTATTCTGCAATTAGGTTGTATAAACACTTTTGCAAGTTAAACTGTTTTTGAGCAGATGAGTTCGGCCTTTCCTAACTGGACTAGCCCTGAGAAGAAAGGACGAAACAAACTCAGGGATCAACGTCTCTTTTAAAATCCAGACAATTTTCATAAATGCAAAAGCCATTATTACAATAAAAAAAACGATGATTACAATTTGAGTTACAATTATAATAATCAGAAAAGATTATAAATAAAAAAAAATGTCAGCTATAACAATAATTTAAGATAAATTCATTTCAAAGTATAATTAACGTCACATTAAAATAAATTTAAAGATTCAACGTATACGTAGGTGTACATCATTAATATTGTAGTTTTATTTATTGACTAGCTTTTGCACGTCGCTTCTCTTACGCAGACTTTCATACCCTGATTTACCCCCTTAGGGGTGGAATTTTGAAAATTCCTTTCTTAGTGCTCACTTACGTTATATAAAGAACCTACATGAAAAATGTCGGATTATCTGGGTATATCAGTCGGTCAGTCACTTTCCTCTTTTATATATATATAGAAGATTGTACATACACATCACTATCATTACAAGGAACCCAGTATGAGTGGCGACATTGTTTATCTGTAAACGTTTATTAGTTTATCTGCTCTTGACCATTTAGATGACGAACACAAGCAGCGTTTGTTATCATATCACTTAGCAAGATACTGGCGAATAACTAAAATACTTATTTACACCTTATCTATAATATTATTTCGAGAGTAATCGGTGTACATATAGATTAGACCTTGGGGAAGGTCATAGGCTACACACGAGCGGAGCCGCGGACAAAATCTAGTATATAATATACTAAATTTTAAAGTAACTCCGTCTGTTACGCTTTCTCGGCCAAACTGTAGTACTAAGTTTCAAAGTAATTTAGCATAGAGATCCTTTGATTCTTGAGGAACCGTGATTAAAGACATACACACTGTCAAACCTAATCTTACTAATATTATAAACGCGAAAGTTTGTAAGTATGGATAGATGGATGGATGGATGTTTGTAACTCTTTCACGCAAAAACTACTCAACGGATTTGGATGAAACTTTACAGTAATATAGCTTATACATCAGAATAACACATAGGCTACTATTTGCCGCGATAAACGACATATGCGCAGGCGGAGCCGCGAGCAACAACTAGTCTAGTTATAATAATGTTTCGTCAAATATGTGGATAGTCAAAAATAATTACGTAATCTGAAAATATTAATTTGCTCCCTTATACTAATTCACGATCAATGAAGTGCAATTGAATAATATATATCACTAGATATTGCACGCGGATTCACTGGCATGATATTTCCTCCATTTTTGTTTCTGACTGAAAGTGTTTTCCAAAAAACTAGTAGCCGACTCCAAATAATCTTGGGTATAATAAACGCTAGGAAAATGACTTTGAAAGCGTCCAAATTCCAAACAAAGATTGATCCTTATCTCCTTTAGGGGGGAGATTACCAAAAATAATTATTTGGTGCTTATAAATTAAAAAAAGTATGAGGTGTCAGACCGAGTAGCCGACTCCAAATAATCTTGGGAGTAAAGCTAGGAAGATGATCAGGTGCCAGAGTTTCAAGTTTCTGGGCTCTGCTTTGATGAAACAGTTAGTATACCTAAATATAAGTGCCTGAACGACCGAGTACCTATAGGTATTTTTTGTAAAATGAATCCTAGCAAGATAGATTTACACCGAACACCCTCCGGATAAATTTCATGAAAATTGTTAGTGCCGTTTCTGATATTCAGATTAAATACATAAATATAGAATAATAGCTCGTTTAAAGATTAGATATCGTATTTTAAGTTTCATCCTGAGCAGATGCCTACTCTATTGTTTTGTGGTATAGTTGGATTTATTATTTATATTTCTATATATGTACTAGCGGAGTTATCGTATCGCGGGTAACGCCGCGGGGTGAAGCTAGTCCAAAACAAGTTGCCTAAGAAAGTTATCAGCTACCTATTTGTGAAAGGCCCGTTAAAATCGGTCTAGCCGTTTCAGAGATTAGCCGGAACATACAGACAGACAGACCGACAGACACATAGACAGACAAAATTCGTAAAAAATGATATTTTGGTATATGTATCGTGCATACATACTTACATATGCATTTAGTATTAGCGGTTATTTTAATATTACAAACAAACACTCCAGTTTTATTTGTTGTGTAGATGTATAGATTATAGCAAAAAAAATAATAATATCCCGTTGTCGTTTCAAACATGTTATACCGCTCGTGGCCACGGGAAGTATCTTATCGTTACCTTTTAAATATTTTTATCGCGAATAAGTCCCGGTATACAACAAAAACTATGTGTTTAAGTCGCGAAAGTCTAAAAACAGTCAATAGAAGCCTACTATCTCCTGCCTTGTACCTTTAGTAATAGCGTTGGAAATGGCGATTTTTTGTGACGTTATTATGCGTTTGAATCCTGTTTGTCGAGAATATAGTACATAATATCTCGATAGTTCTACAGTACAATACAAGATGGCCGCCATCTGCCTAACCATGTGACCTTGCTCTTGTATGACAGCTGTATCACTAATCCGACTGGGGACATAATGAATATGACCTTGAGCCACGCTGTTGAATAAACTAAGATTGACTCTACTTACCAAATAAAGCCGAACTAATATATAAGACTGCACGAATGGATCAGTAGTTTAAATGATCTCCTGACTGATTTCTAACTGCACTGAGTGTTGTAAGTTCAATCAAAACCCACATTGGAACACTTTGTGGAATCCACAAACTATGACCGGTCAGGTTTAGAGTTAATTAAAATAGTGGAATAAGTGAGTTTAATTCAATAATGTCTTTCAACAAGTTTTTTTATTATGGTCTACGTGGCAAACGAGTATACGTATCACCTGATGGTAAGCGATTACCGCCGCACATGGACACCCGCAAAACCAGAGGCGTCACAAGTGCACTGCCGACCTTTGGGGGATGAGGAGTTCCATCAAGTGCCGATAATCGAGAGTATAAATTCCATAAATTGTTGTTCTGAGTGTAGGTGTTTTTTGTGTCCGTTTCATGTACGTTTGTTAAGTCCTTTGAAATACAAGACATATTTCTAGTGTTGGAGATGTCTAAAAGAAAACATTGGAATCCTTATTGCACGGATTGCACCGCAGTACTAATCACTAATGTTTTGTGCTATGAAGCTTCAAAAAAACTTATAAAAACAATACAAAGATAACTAATGGAACTTAAATTACTTGTTTATTTTTAAGATCAAGTATTATGTTTCGATTTTCTTATTCACGTGTTGTAGACTCACGTTACGTAATTTCAAGGTAAACAAAAAAGATGATGTGCCTCAACATTAAATAATTACGTTTATCCGCGGACACTATTATTTATCTAGATTTGCGGATTTGATTCTCTACATTTCTAAAACAACTGTACAGTTTCAGGACTAAACCATACGACATATATATTTCCACTTGTACCTACCTATTGCTCAGTATTTTCCCGTGAAAAGCTCCGAGCAAATAAAAAAGGTAGATAACGCACGGCCTTGTATTGTACAAGTTTCGACAACTGTACGATACTGACGAAAAGCAGCGTAGTTTCTTAGCATGTGTGTGGGTAACGTGTGTGTTTACTTGGAACTACGCTACTTTTTTTGGTTCAACAAGAGCTAGGCCATGCGTTACCTACCTTTTTTATTCAATCTGATGTGAAAAGATACATAATGATATTAGTAATTTACAAAATTATATTAATACTAGTTGTTGCCCGCGGCTCCGCCCGTGTATATGTCGGTTATCGTGGCAAATAGTAGCCTATGTGTTATTCTGATGTATAAGCTATATTACTGTAAAGTTTCATCCAAATCCGTTCCGCAGTTTTTGAGAGTAACAAACATCCAAACATCCATCCATCCTTACAAACTTTCGCATTTATAATATTAGTAGGATAAAAAGAAACTACAATTTAAATAAATTCATAAAAAATATTGGTTTAAGATCCTTCAAAATGTAAAGGACTTGATCTTTTTTATCTCTCGGATATCCGCGGATACGAATACAGATATCCGGCTCATCACTTTTATTACATTATAACTCTGATACCAGAATTATGAGATGAAGTCATAAAAGATATAACAAGAAATTTCTTTTTTAAATATTACTAATGTTATTTTAGGTGTTTTATTAATTTCAATTCCATTATGTAAATACGATTTATATAGGTACAGAATGCAATCACAAGTGAATAAAAGTACTTCTGGTCCAATTAAAATTGAAATCTTTCAATTTTAATTGAACCAGAAGTACTTTTATTCTATTCAATTGGAATTGGATAATAAATTGAAAAAAAAAACTATAAAAGTCACGATTATTTGGATTCCGAATTTACGTAAATTTATAAAAATAAACATTTTAGGAAACACTTAAACTTCAAACTAATTCGATGCACTAATTGTATTAAGGTATTATTGGGTACTTAAAAATTGACATCATTAAGTTTTCTTTGGTCTTAAAATAAAAATGGTTTTGTTTGTAGATCCTTGAACAGTAAATTAAACCTTTTTTTTAATAGATTTTAATATACTTGTAGCTTCTTGCTTTTTGTGCTTTCCAACTATATTAGACTGCCTCGATGGCGCAGTGGTAGCGTACGCGACTGCTGTTCTTGAGGTCTCGGGTTCGATTCCCGGGTTGGATCAAATGTTTGTATGATCTGCAAATATTTGTTTCAGAATGTGGGTGTTTTCTATCTATAATATATATGTTTATACAAAAAAAGTATATAAGTATTTATATCAGATGTCTAGTACCCATAATACAAGCTCTGCTAAGTTTGGGACTAGATGGCCTTGTGTGTTAGATGACCGAAATATTTATTCATTTATTGTTTATTTATTAGATTGTTGTTTTTTTTTTATTCAAATTCAAATTCAAATTCAAAATCATTTATTCAATTAAGACACTAAGTGACATTTATGAACGTAAAATTGAAGCTGTAGTTAAGAATCATAGATCGACACAAACAGACGCCACAGCATGTGCTGTATTGTCGAGTTAAATTAGGTGAAAACACCAAAATCTACTGCCTGCCTGTGTCGATCCATAACTTCCAGTTTCCAAAATGCGTAGAGCCTCATGATAAGAATACTGGCAAAGAAACTCATGGCCACTCTTTTCAAAGTCAGATTTTAAATTCGCTGATCGCTGCTAGATTAATAAGCAGATTATTTAGTATACGTAACATATGGATACTAAATGCGCCCCGCGCCCCGTTTATAGATTAATATTAAGTGTAGGTAAATTACTTATAATAACAAAAAAAATATATATATAATCTCGAAAATTTCAAGATCTCTATAAAATCTTTTTTCCACAGCTGTCATGGGCGGAATTCATTCTGTGCGGAATAGTTGAATCGACCGAACTATTTTTAGCAATAGATATGTTGGAGAAGTACCCTACGGTTGCGGCTGCTCTGAACACAATTAGAACCGCGCCTGGAGTGAAGGAATACATCGCGAAAAGAGGAGATTATAAACTTCCTTTTGGTACCAAAAAGTACAAGGGACTCGATATTTTGGACAACGGCCAGTAATGCTTTAAACCATTTTTTTTTTTTTTTTTATGTACTCTGTTACAAATATATGTAATGTAATCGACAATAATTTTATCGTAAGTTCATATATCTGGTAAAAATCTCTTATCGACAGTTATAAATGCATATTATAAAAATAAAGTAATATACAAAGGTATTTTTATTTACAATGACAGTACATTGTTGTTAACTTGTGCAATAGTTTTATAAATGTAATACATTTTCGTTATAATAAATTATTTTCGTATAAACGTTTGTTTTACTATTTCCAAAAGAAGCATAGAGAAACGCAAGCCACCGAACGCAGAGGGAGGTACTAGGGGTTGCCAGACTGCCTTTTTAACACGTTTTTATTAGCTAGACCTGTGTGTATGTAACGGAAACTTTTAACTTCATTTTTACCTACTTCTAGGTGTGTGATTAACTTGAAAATTTGCACAGGAGTCAAGAGCCGATGACAATACAATAATTTGAAACATAGCTTTTATAAACATACAAAATATTATTGAAATCTGGCGACATTTTTGAAATATTTTCAGAAGGCACTCCACGCTTTTACATTAAGATTATTTTCTACTTTTAGCTCGATTGCTATAAAAGCATATTTTTTAAACTTTTATTTCCCGAAACGAGTATCATTTTTGCGGGGGGCAATCTTCACACACACACAAATTATAGACTCACATACAAAGAGAATTACCTGTCACTATGAACTCACACATAATAAAACAAAACTTTCAGATCGCACGTTTAAATACAGTCTGTGTCATCATCACAAGTAATACGTAGGCTCATTTGAGCTAACACTTTGATAGATGGAACGCCTGCGTATATTTATTCCCTACCTTGTTGCCCTATGATGTGTTGAAGCAAATAAGGCTTATTTATTTATTAATAACTTCATGCACTTATGTACATTGGTGGACTTAATGCCCAGGGCATTCTCTACCAACCAACTTTTGGGGGGTGTAGAGATCTGGTAAGTTAGATGCATCGAGCTTAAAGTTGTTATCTGCAACAGGTATAGATGCAATTTAAATAAAGTTATAAAAATATATTAAATATAAATATATATATTTAATATTCGTACACTATAAAAAGTAAACTTTAAATAGGAGTACTGTTGAATAAGTTATTCCGCCATCTGAAGAGGGCGATTGTGCACACTCTTTTTAAACTTGTAACGGGTAGTGGACATCCTGACTTCGAGTTGGAGCGCGTTCCAAAGCAGCACTGCTTGCACAAAGAATGAGGCGCTTACGAAATCGGAGCTTATTCACACTAGAGCTTGTGTAGCACAGGCTTTCGATGAATAACTGCGCTAGAACTGCGGGTGCGCGACGCAAGCGCCTCGTTACTGCGGTGTCTGTTCTAACTCCCCGTCCACTGGCTTAGAGAATACACACTTAATAAGAATCAAATAAATTTAGCTTTCTAAAAGCTAGCTAGCTAGCTAAGGTTAGTTTTTTTTGCTAAACAGTTGTTACAGATATATAACAATATGTGGCAGTAGTATTAAAGAAGTAGGAAAAATGGAAATTTTCCGACTGCATACATATTATTATATATTGCAAAAAAGTATTAGAAATTACTTACTGATGTTGACGATGATCTTTACTAACTGTTCTCACATGTTCATTTGCTTCATCTTTATTCCACTTTTTACGTCCATACCGTTAGGTTAAATATTGCGCCTGAATTAATATTTGGAGCAATATCAAAGTATGATTGTCAGTAATAATGAAAATCGAAGATACAATGTATTAGTACTCATTCCCGGAGTTTTTAAGATATTTGTCAAACATGGGATAATTTTCTATTGAAGTTGTTATTGCTTTTTTATAACGAACTTAAAAGTAAAACTATCACATTCAAATAGTTTATCCTGTTAGAGTTAAAGCGAACCAAACTATTAGATGTAAGTAAGTAATTCGGGGGCGACTATATAAAATGGTACTGAGCAAGCTCAGACCATGGGCACCTCCATTATTATGGAACCTGGCACACGATGCGGTCCTTCGCGCCAGTCTACCCTCTGACCTAAGTGTCGTCTACTACACGGATGACACCTTATAGTGGTACGGTACGGAATAGGGGACTTCAGCCGCCGAGTCCCACACACGCCCATCTTCTCATGTGTGAAAAGCATTCCCCGCGTTAAAAATAATATTGGCAGTCTTATGGACTACGTATAGCAGTGAAAACTTATAACTTAGAATGTTACTTGTAAAATTAGAAATTTCATAATATTTAAATAACATTATTATGTCGGTGACGTTGTGACCCGAACTCATAAGATTTTCCCCTACCAAAAAGTGCTTGACGCGGCCAAACAAGTTTTGTGTCGTCAGCATGTCGGTGGCGCGGTAACACGAGCTCATGAGATTTTCCTCTACCAAAAAGTGCTCAACGCGGCTAAAGAAGTGTAAACTTCTTTAGCCGCGTTGAGCGTGAACTGAGATGACTGGATGGAAACACGGGCCCAACGATTTTATACCGAATATTTTTTTCAAAATTATTTTTAAACTTTTAGTACATTATCTATACAAATAAATAAAATTGGAGTGTCTGTTTGTAATATTAAAATAACCGCTTTTTACTATATGCATATGTATGTATACACGGTACATATACCAAAATTGTAGTAAAAAAAAATGTTGTCTGTCTGTCTGTCTGTTAATCTCTGGAACGGCTGGACGGATTTTAACGGGACTTTCACTGGCAGGTAGTTGATGATCCAGGGAGTAACTTAGGCTTCTTTTTTTGACTAACTTTGCCCCGCGGCGCTACTCGCGGTACAACAATGACCGCGGGTAACACCGCGGGGTTCAGCTAGTTATTAATAAAATTGTATTTTTTTTTTACATATTTTTTTATTTTTAAGTTCTTAGTTTTCAATTTCATTACATAGTAATTCTCATTTCAAGCCAACTCAAGCCCTTTCATTTGATACCTATATAGTGATAGTCTGACAAAATGTGTAAACCACCATTTTGCAGCGGCGGCCATCTTGGATTTGCAATGAAACAGAATTTATTTAATTGTATTTTTTAAATTGGGGTTAAATTTCAAACAGCAACCAGGTCAAGCTTTACAAAACCGTTTAAAAATCAAACATTGAGAATTTAAATATTTATGGTGAATAGACACAATCATAAAAATATATATATAAACATTATAATAGTTTTATTGACCGGGAATTCAACACCCAAAGGTCATAGACAATTGCGATAAAGCACCTTTGTATTTAAAAATATATACGTATGACATTAATCTTTAATAGTGTTGAGTTTATCAATTACTAAACATTATGTTATTTTGTAAACAATCTTGAGTGATTACTTGTGAAGGAAAAACTTTAATTAGGTATTAATATTTCAAATTATATTGAAGATCTCAAATTATAACATATTGGGATGGACCTTTGACCTTTACAGTAAAATTTATTACCCTATAAGTAATGGAAATTTTTATAAAGTCCTCGATAAAATAAACTGAATTATCAATGTTGCTATCATAAGTGGCATATGAATTCTATTTGAATATTCGTAAGTCATAGTTTTAAAATATTTTCCGGTACATTTTAAGAAATAAGTGAGTTTTGAGCTGAAATTTTGTGCCATCTTTTATTGAAAAAACATTGCTAAAAGAGCAGAAATTTATAAAAATAAGAAAATAAGTTATCTAATGGCATATGCGTCAGTTAGGTACTGTCTTGGAGAATTTGAAGAGATTGGCAATTCCAACTTAGTTCATTATATCGTGTAGCTAAAATGCGTAGCTAACACAACCACTATGGAAATTGGAAGGTGCCAAAATTGGTTGGAATATGGATGCCAACAAGCGACTGTAAGTTTTTAACTTATCCTAAAACCCGTGTTTGGGGTAAGTTATCCAAAACTTACAGTTACCAAAGGTAAATGAGTAAAATGAGTAACAATAATTTTAAGACACACAATGTTATCTAGTTTAAAACTAAGCAAAGCTTGTACTATGAAACTTAGATTGAATATCAGCCATTTTTTAACATTTAAATTGGAAATAGTCTATTTTGTTTCAAGGCGATTGATTCAATACTTGTTCATTGATACGCAGAATATTTTTTTTACACTTCTATTTCACTACCTACTCTACAAATATCTACTCTCTTTAGGGTGAAATCAGACCGTTTTATAAACATATCTGTAGTTAAAATTGGAGATAAGATAGGAGGTTGGTAGCTAAACGTCAGTAAAAATACTAGTACTTGAGGATATGGTTTTTCTATAGTGATACAGACTGTGTATTATTCTCTAACGATAAATTCAAAAGGGGTTGATTATTTTAATCTAATAAGTACTAGTACTATACGTACATTGAAAAATATATTATTATGAAAAAGGATGTATCTGTTTGATACCGTTCCTTTATATAACTATGTTACAATGTATTTTTTCTAAATTCAAACCTTAAACAGCAAGTCGAAAAGTGTTTCATCAAAATTTTTTTTGATAATAAACATGTAAACTCTCTGTTATAGAAACTTATACTATTTTACTTTAACATAAGGCCTCATATTACTGACGCATGAGCAAAATGGAAAGAACAAAGTTTTAGATCTCAAAGGTCATCAAAATCATCTGATTTGTTGAACAGTGATAAATGTAAACAATATTATTCTGTAGGACAAACGGTCATGCCCTTTAAGTACATAGTAACAAAAGAAGTTAAAATAACATATTTATCAGGGATAAATAAATTACAAACAAAATATTTTCAAGATAATTTTTAAATATAAATCACTTACTTAAGCAGCGTGCATCAGTCGCTACTTTCACTTATTGAAGTTGATACTAAGTGCACAATGGAGAAAGAATTTCATCATACAAAACTCAATGCTTTTGCTGATTCAATTCGCTACTTACTGCATTACACTAAACAGAAGTATAAAGATGTGAGACATAATGTCGTCACTGATCCCGATGGGAATATTAAGACAAGTAAGTGAAACCAAGTATAATATAGATTTAGCATTGCCAATAGCCGTGGCCGTGGCAATTCTGCCAGCATTCTGGCAATAAAAAGTAAAAAGTAGGCAATGTTGCGAAGATTTTTTTTGCCGTTGGATATAATGTTATATTGGTTTTTGAAATAAGCGTTAGGACTAATGCGGTGTATTTTATTAGATGGAAAACTAACTGACTGATCAGAGGTGATTAATTAGATCCCTGTCTTAATATTGCTTAGTGTGTTAAGATACTTTTATTTGCAGCTCTTCCACATGAGGGTTTTGCTCTATACAAAGAAGGGGATCGCAGCCTCAATCAATCATTGGCTATCGCGAAGTATGTAGCAAGGGGCACTTCTCTAATACCTGATGATCCCTGGGAGCAAGCTGTTATTGAAAACATTGTATACACTATTCATGAGTATTGGTCAAGTAAGTAAATCGTTGACAATCTTTTATAATCTTCATTAGATCGATTATATTCTTTGTGCTTTTTGCGGGAGACAAGCAAAGATTTGACGTCTTGCAAGTGTAAGAAATTACCATAAATATAAAACAGGAACGATCCAGAGCTAAAAATTAAATTCTTAAAAAATGGACCATCATCTACCTTCAAACTAAGCAGAGCTTGTACTGTGAAAGCTAGATTAACTGATAGAATAGTTATATTACACTTTTTTCGAAACAAATACACACACACATAATAGTCGTATCGCTATCTTTCATCACTAGTCACATAGCCTAGCCTAGATTTCGACAAACAATATATTTATGTTATTCAATTTAATCGACAATGACTACTGAAAATTACAGTACAAATTGAACTATCATTGTATAATCTCTATACCATGATAGGTCCTGGCAGAGATAGAAGTAATGAATTTTGTCACGTTTTCAATAAAACTTTTACTAAGTCCGTCCAAGAAACACACTTAAAATAACTTACCAAGAATTATTTTCAGATATTGATCAAACAACTAAAATAACTAATATAATATTAATACTGTGATTAATCTTTTAGAGGTACTGGCTTATATTCAAGAAAAGGACGTATCTAAAAAACGTGAAATGAAACAGAAATTGATCGAAGAAACCATAGACCATTACTTCTCAAAATTTGAGCAGCATTTAAAAGAACATGGAGGATTCTTCATTGGAAAGGTTATTAATGAATTTAACTATCTAGTGTCTCATTGTGTGACTTTTGTAAAATAATTACTATCACAACATTGTTTGCTTTGCATATGCGCATAAGGTTATCAGAAACTTTAATCTCATGACTGTTTTAAAGTGTTGTCTCAGTCCATCGGAGTATTACTGCGATGACAAGTCCTATATGGACTAGCTAAATGATAAACGATGCCTGTGCAAACAATTCCCCACTCATGCTATTATCGAAATTGCTATAGCAGGAGCTTTTTAACTATTCATATATACATACTATCGGTTTTACTGTTCTTGAAGTAAATTTTGATGTATAATTATATTTCTTGTACGACTATTGGTTATAGAAATAGATTATCAAGCTTTTGCATTACTTAGTTGCAAAGTTCACATTGCAAAAACTTAGAAGGTACTTCTAGAAACTTTATCGGTATCTTATCATTTTATTTCAAGAATTTATTGGCCCCAATTTAGAGACAGAAATGTAAAATTTACTTAATTTTCAGTTAACGTGGGTCGAATTTATTCTATGCGGTTTGGTTGAAGCAAGCGATTTGTTCTTTGGTATAGTTTTGGCAAACAAGTATCCATTGGTAGCAGCCGTGGTTGAAATAATCAGAAACTTACCTGGAGTTAAAGAACATATTGTCACCAGAGGGCCGGATGAGCTTCCTGGTAAAAGTTTCGAAGAAGAAATGCATGACATAAATGTTAAAAGTAAAAAGTTTTAAATGTTTACACTAATATTTTTTGGGAAGAATACTAGTGTTATATTTATTAAAATATAAATATGATACTTTTTTATTATTTTAATTAAAATATTGTATCATCAACTACCTGTTATGTCCCACTGCTGGGCTCGGGTCTCTTCTCAGGAGTGGGTTAAGGCCATACGTCCCCACGCTGGCCTAGTGCAGGTCGGGGACTATAATCAATACAAATAAATAAAAGTGAAGTGTCTGTTTGTAATTTCTTATTAACAGCTTTTCACTAAATTTACATGAAAGTGTACATACGGTTCTTACATAAAAATCCATTTTTTTTTTCTATATGTTTATTCCGGCTAATCTCTGTAACGACCGATTGGAAGAAACTATCACTAGCAGATAGCTGATGATATAAGGAGTAATTAAGGGTTTTTTTTTAGATTTTTGTATCTGTTTAATAAAGCGGGTAACATCGCGGGGCTCAGGTGGTTGAAAATCTTACTGAAACTTTTAAGCGCCAAATTGTGTAATTTTATTTATTCGATCGATATATTTTGAGAGTCTGTTTTCCATCAAATGTGTTGTGTGTTTGTTTTGACCAGAAAATAAGTTCAGACAAGCCAATTTCACAACACAGTATCAGAAATTATCTCTCTGAGTTATCAAGGTCTGAAGTTTGTTATCAACAAACATTAGAACTGTTTGTTCAAGCGACGAGCGTTCAAGACTCCAAAATTGGTTTTGTTCTAATTACTTTTTGAAACTTTACTTTTGTCACTCGTTTGCCTTTCCATTCATAAAGGTTTTACGAAATCGATGTGACAGTTCAGGCGTAAAGGTAAGAAAACTTTGTAAAAAGGTTTCAATGTGCTGGGGGTGACGAATTGGATATAAAACTTTATATTAATTTGGTTAAAATATTTCTTGGTTCACTAAAGCGTGAAGATTTGGTCTAGACTCACTAATACTATGAGATCTTTAATGTCATTGGTATATTAGACATCTGACTCGGCAACACTAATATTGACTCAAACTAAAGACTGAAAATGTTTTAAACATTCAACGCAATCTAGTCCCATACTAAACAGAGCTTGTATACAATTTATATAAACACATATTTTTTCTTTTTTTTAAATATCATACATAGAAAACACCCAAACAGATGAAACTAATTTTATACTTGTGCCATTCCAGAACTGAAAGTTGAGACCTCAAACACAGCAGTCGCATATATTACACATACGCCACCTAGGCTATACTAATATATAAAGCTGAAGAGTATGTTTGTTTGATTGTTTGAACACACTAATATCAGGAACCGCCGGTCCGATTTGAAAAATTCTTTCAGTGTTAGCCCATTTATCGAGGATGGCTGTATATTATCACGCTAAGACCTACAGAAGTGGAGCACCAATGAAGAATGTTACAAAAACGGGGGAAAATTATCACGCTACGTGCAATAGGAGACGCAAACGAGGTTGCGTGGGTCGGCTAGTTTAGTATATTTGTATATGTTTATTAATGTTATGGGTTTTAAATACCACTTTTGACATTAACGGGATCTATTTTATTTCTGGATTGCTGATGTTTTAAACAGGATGCACTTCCGTGGTAGCGGGAAAACTGTTTGAAGTGAATAATTTGTAAGCGACTTTTTAGACTACAGTCCTTAAAATATAACGTGATCTCTGTGAAAGATACCTACGTAACCGATGAAGTATCTTTGAACGCGATTTTATGTTCTACTAGCTGAACCCCGCGGTATTATCCGTGGTTATTGTCGTACCGCGGGTAACGCCGCGGGACAACGCTAGTCTACAAAAATAACTTCAGTTACTCCTCAGATAATCAGCTATTTGCCAGTGAAAGTCCCGTGAAAATCGGTATCGCCATTCCAGAGATTATCCGGCACATACAGACAGACAAAAATCATAAAATATATTAATTTGGTACATGTACCCTGTAAACATACCTACATATGCATTTATTAAAATGCGTTTATTTTAATGTTACAAACAGACACTCCAATTTTATTTATTTGTATAGATGCATAGATCATCTATATATTTTCATTCTATGCGTGTTAGTTTTAAAACAAATGAGGAGCTAATGTATTGCACCTCACTTGTTTTAAAACTTGAATGTTAATAGTTACACCCAAAATGTACAGATCATGTAGAATTGTCACAGAAATCAAGCTGTATTTTAAGGACTATAATCTCTGTCTTATAAAACTGCTGTGAAGTAAAACATACTTTAAAATGTAGCCATTACAATAATTTGCTAAATGAATAAAAGTTTCAACTTTTGACCTTGAAAAATACAACTAATAAAGAAGCAAGAAGCAGTTGGCACCGCGCCATAATTGAAAAGTTTTAAATGATAGTTTAATAGAATCTGATGTGAGCTTTTTGATTTAAATTTTAAAATAGAAAGGAAATTAATCATCGTTGAACATTGTAGGGAATAAGGAGCATTAAGTTGAATGAATAAAATTGTGTACATGTTTTATAATAAGGGAATAAACTCATGTAAACTAAATAAAAAAAATAGCTAACATTCAAATTCCAGTAAGTATATATTGTAAACTAAAACAAAAACATTTAGGAACAATAAGTTTGCGGATTAAATTTCATATATTTTACTTTCACTACAGCCCGAACTCAATTTTGTAACTCCCTCGGGCTTAAAAACGCTACTTTCTGCAGGTTTATTGAAACAATTTCTTGGTAAGATGGCTGTTTTAATAAGATCCCTTGTTAAGAAGAATAAGGCTTTCCCTGTGGCTTTTTAGTTGCATTATATTATTTTCTAATCGATCTCAATGAACATTAATATTTATTATCGTTATACCTTTTAATATCGTTCAATAAATTCTAGCATTAAATTCACTTGTACTTATGCCACTATTTATTTCAATTCAATCTTAACCGATTTCGCCCTATAGCATTATCAAATGTTACTATATTTAGATATTTCAACAATTTCCATCAAGTGCTGACAATCGAGAGTATAAATTACAATTGTCTCTGAGTAGAACTCGAACCCACGACCACTCACTAACCACTAACATTTTTTACCTATTACTGTTTATTACTTTAAATTACAAGTGTGCTTCATTCATTCACTAATCACTTTAAACTTACTAAAAGTGTTAGCTTCAGGATATGTACTTCCCCTTAACTAAGGAGCTTATTAAAATAACAGCAGAGTACATAAGGGATGCAATATTTCAAGCCACGCCGAGATTATCAACAGGTGTGTTAACCTCACGGCCTTGCTTGTAAGTCATTAAGTTTATGGTTCTGTAACTATTTACTGACGCAGTCCTTTTTATAAAAGGATTACTCTTTGCCTACAGCGTGTTTAAATTACACACATTTTATGAACACAATTTACTTAAATGAACTAGACTTAAGTTGATAACACTTCTGAGAGTGGAAAGTATATTGGTGTTGTATATTTTGGCAGTATATAATAGGACTGGTTACAATTAAATACACACAATCATGTATTTTCTTATGTGCGAAAACCGTCTTAATCCTATTGCTAAGATAGTCGAAGTACTTGCTCAGATAAACAGGAAAGGTGGGGTTGTAAAGAACCAAATACAGCAAGGACAATAATGGCTGAATGAGTTTTGAATTGTTAACGCTAATCTGAAGCACGATCACATTTCCCTTAGATTAAATATGAAAGATCAAATAGATAGGCGCAAGAGGGTTATTACATGAACAGCTTTTAAGAATCAAATGCTGGATAGAAGACTTTTCTTTAAAAGAAGGTTTAGATCTATTATATCGCGTGGACCAAACGAGTTGGTTTAGAGTTTCATTCAAGCTTTCCTTCTTTTGCAGTGATTTTGTTCTGCATAGTTTATTCCTTTAGTCACGCCTTACGAAACCTATGGGACGAAATAAATAAATATTTTGGACATTTAATGCACAACGCCATCTAGTCCCAAGCTAAGCAGAGCTTGCGTTATGGGTACTAGACAAGTCCGCGGTCGCAGCCTTCTGCGAAGACGTAATTTCGCAGAAGGAGGCGGCGGAGAAGGCCCGGGAGGACGACCTCCACTCGGACCCGATCCGCCGCCGGCGAACCGGGCGGCGTAGGCGCGCCTATCAGCGCCTCATGCCGCCCTGAGTGTGGCCGCGGATGGTGGGGACGGGTTTTCCCCTCCATCCGCTTTAGTGGTCACCCGCGAAGGGGCAACGCTACGCGTGTGCCGTACGTTGCCTAAATTGAGAATTATACCAGCAGACGGTGCCCGCTTCAGTGCGGGCTGGCGCTGGGAGGGGTCCGGATGTGTTAATAACAGCAGTTCCCGGATCCCTCCCGTCTCAGGCGCAGAGTGGCACACCGTGTGGTTTTAGTCGGTTCGATTCCGACACACCGCCCCGCCGCAAACCCCGGCGGGGTGACGGCCCGAGGGGGTTTCCACACGTTAAAAAAAATAAATAAAAAAAATAAAAAAAAAAATTAAAAAAAAAATATAATGGGTACTAGACAAGTGATATAAATACATATATACTTTTTTTGTTGTAAATACATACATATTATACATAGAAAACACCCAAACTCCGAAACAAATATTTGTAGATCATACAAACATTTGGTTCGACCCGAGAATCAAACCCGAGACCTCATGACCAGCAGTCGCACACGCCAACCGCGAAACCAACGAGGCAGTCAATAAGAGATGTTAGTCTGTATTTTTCGGTGAAAATAGGCCTATTCGATCAGAGTGATGCCACTATCTATGCCACTATGGTTGCCTGGAAGAGATTGCTTTTGGCAGTAAGGCCGCCCTTTGTACACTACATTTCACATTTCATGTACTTTTAAAACTATGTACTATAATGGTGTACAAATAAAGAGTTTTCTATCTATCTATCTATCTCACAGAAAACCTGCGTTATGCAAGTTTATTGTCGCTTTTCACCGAGTCAGGCTACCGGAGCTTAAACTATCCTTTACCTTATTCTGGTAGAGGGGGCTTAAGGGAAACTTTGCATTCTGTGACTTTCGAGACTTTTAACAGTTCAATTACATGCTCCTTTGGTCCCTAATACGATAAAAATAGTTTTTACAATGAATGTTATATAAACTTCTAATGAGATTGCTTTAAGAAAGTGAATGAATTAACATGGAAATATCGATTCTACTGATTAGATTATGATGTAGGCATAACATGTGTCATTGTAATAAACTGCTAATTGAAAAGGGTCAACGTTGGTAGACTCACTTAGAATCCATTAGCGAGCAATAGTAACTAGAAAGTGGTGTTAAATTGAACGGAAATCGGGATGGTCCTCCTATTAGCACACATTTAAAATGTGGTAAGACGTATAACAAGCCTTTGCTGGTCAACTTGGTAGGTAAATCATGGACATTATGTTTAAAGTAACCTTTAAAAACAAAACGAAAGTAGACCCAGAGATCTAACGTGGGGGACATAAACCCAAGTGACGTCACTCTATATCAAGTTCTTAGCGCCTATTAGTGAAAGCGTGATGTCATAAGAACTGCATTCTTTCTCGATAAATAGGCTATTCAACATTCAAATATTTTTTTATTCAAACGAGTGATTTTTGAGATTAATACGTTGAACCAAAGAAAGTTTTCAGTTCTATAGAACTGAATCACAATCTAAAATAAACGTTATCTATACTAATATGACTATTAGTATCGATAACGTTTAACTAAACAAAATTAAGTTATATAAAACTTGGAGCAGAAAGGATAAATCTATATAAAAAATACGAGTGGAATGTTAACGTTCTTTAGCGGACTAGTTCTGAACTTGTGGAACAGT
This sequence comes from Spilosoma lubricipeda, assembly GCA_905220595.1. Taxonomy (NCBI): domain Eukaryota; kingdom Metazoa; phylum Arthropoda; class Insecta; order Lepidoptera; family Erebidae; genus Spilosoma; species Spilosoma lubricipeda. The sequence continues at coordinate 5,157,232 of HG992285.1, read as the reverse complement.
TTACAGGGAGAGTTCATTAAGAACGTCGTTTCTTTCACGTTTGGCACAATTTAGAAACGTTAGAGATTTTAACTAATATATCAGATTACTTTTTTCTATAGAACTAGATCAAGTATACGTAAATTATGATAGTAACAACACTTTTTGAAGTATACGTCATAACTTTCAAGCCGTAAAGAAAACGCGGTAGTCACTACAATCTTCCAGATTTTCATTTCAGATGTTTTTTTTATCACCTTTCGCGATGATGAATGAAGTTACAGGAGCCCAAAACCCCTCTGGCTGGCTACGTACTTGTGGTTATTTAGTAAGTATCAATGGGCAGTGATAGTTTTCATAAAGCTTCCTAGCAGTCAAGATCTGGTATTCACTACAAGCACAAGTGTTTTCCTCCCACTAAGATGCCGAGTCTTTCAAGCAGAGCCTGCAAAAGCATCCGACTAGGCTGCCACAATGTAGACCTCAATGCTCCAATGTCTACATTCGCAATGAGGATAGTGACTACCACTCCTGCAATCTATTCATGCTTTTCGTCAGGTCGTAGAGTCATTTCGCAGCTATTAAAATGTATGAATTAAAGTATCCATCGATCAGAAAATAGCTGTATTCTCGTACCTTTACTGTTGATGCCTACATCAGTACCATACTATGTCACAGAAGAAATACTTCACTTTCTATAATTAGTAAGGAAATGAAGTTTTACCCACTTGGGATTCGTTTAGACTTCACTGTAATTGGACTTAACTTGGCATTGTTTGACGCCAGTTTTGAAGCACTCCTGTTTAGGGACAGTTTGTCTGATTTATAAGACTTGATAATTGCTTTGGGAACGATTACTTGTACTAAATGTTTGTTTAAATGCTAAAGGCTGTTGGGGCATATTGTATTATATACGTTATTTGCTCAAGTGACCTTTAAAATATGCTTTAGATATTACTAAATTTTGTTAGGAAAACTCAATTTGGGTAAGGAATATTCTGCAAAAAGACATGGACTTTCATCTGGAGGGTTTTGATTACGATTTGTTAAAAACCTATATTAATGGAATTTGAGTGAATAATAAAAATGTGTTAAAATGGTACTGGTAATGGTAATACTATGAAGGTAGAGAGAGGAATAGAAAAACTACATTATAAGAAAATGGCAAGGCTTTTTTTCCAAGTGGCGTGCTATTGGAGAGTCTTATGTCCAGCAGTGGACTGCGATAGGCTGATGATGATAATAGGAAAATAAAAAATAATTCTATTATTCGTAAAACTTTTTGGGTTTGTGCGAAATTATAAATATCAAGAAACGTTACGTATAAATCAATTTTGTGATTTTAATTTATTCAGAATTGCTTTCGTGTTTACAATGTCTTATTGATTCTACTAGAATTCGGCTTCCTACGAAAATACGTATTCCGATTGATTTATCAACTGGAGCTCGTCATTAACAGCTCCTCGTCACATTGTTGTTTACACAATCGTTCCCCTTCCTTTCGTGATTGTGACTTGCTACGGCACACAGATGTGAATTTGCCAAATTCACTTCCTTCTTGTTCAATTTACTTATGTTACATCTGACATGCTTTCAGTGTGCTTAATTTGGAGGTAATACTTTTGATTAGACGATTGTTTGCTTTTGCATCTGTTGCTATAACAACAATATGTGTTTCAATATACTTGTCGTCGCGCAGGCTAAATTCGACCATGATTATTTTTTTAGCTTTATATAAACTTTAACTATGGCAAATTTTGTACTCTAAAAAAAATGTACCCTTTGTTATGAATATTATGTGAACAGAGTTCAACTATTCAGAGCGGCAACTGCTCCGCCTGGCCGGTGACAGGGAGGAGTACAGGAAGCTGACGGCCAACCTTCAGGATTGAAGAGGCACTTGGAGAAGAAGAAGATTCATATATAGATTTCATTTTAATTTAGGTGTTTTGGATGTTTTATTATTGTGATTTTTTACCAAAACAATTTCTCAAAAAAGTATCTATAGGAATGTTTTTTTTAAAATAAAACATTATTAAATTCTTACTGCGCCCAATTTTATTTCAAACTATAAAATATGCAATATGCAACCCAGAAGCTTCTATTGTGAAACATATTTGTTTGTTTATAAAAACAAATCCCTCAGTTTAGCTATTCTTCATGTGGTAGTCCCCAGGGACACCTCGATAGGACAACCGCTGGAATAGGTTTCTCATAATTGTTAGCACTTTAAGTGGTCTTTACGACAATCTAAAATGTTACCTAATTTTACGTAAAGTAACAATTTTAAAAGTGCTAACATCGTGATTTGTTTTTCAGTTCTTATTTTATAAAATCATCATGATCATCAGCCTATTACAATCCACTGCTGGACATAGGCATCTCTCATTGCACGCCACTGTGATCGATCTTCGGTTTCTCCTCGATCATTTGTTTTGTAACGATGGAACAGCTTCGTAAAATGCAGGTAGTAAAACCACGCTGATTTCAGCAAGAACGAGTCGGTCCTACCGGGGTGGTTCTTCCCTCGCATAGAAGATCAACATAAAATGACAGTGTTCGTGCTGTCGTGTTTCGTTGGTGAGTGCGAGACCGGAGGCCCAATGTTGCAAAAGCATCACTAAGCCACTATAGTGTGGGTCACCATGTTGCATTGTTGCATTGTCTGTATTTGCAGTGAGTATGGTGACCACCACTCTTGGATTCTGCTTATGCTTTCTATCAGGTACAATAGAGTCATTTTGGCAAGACCACACATAGAAAATGTAATAAATAAAAGTTAGTGAAAAAGGTTCTCGTATAAAGCCTGCTAAAGTGACTCTCCTCTACCTGATAGAAAGCAAAAGCAGAATCCAATAGTGATGGTCACCATACTCATTGCTAATGCAACAATGCAGCATGATGACCCACACATGGCGGCATTTTATAGTTTTATCATTTATTATCAGATTATTGTTACTATTATTTTGAGACTTTTCTTTTTGAAATTTAGGTGTTAATCTATATTTAAAAAATATGGAAGAGCAGTTATGTTTATATCATACCGAATAATTTCACATTACTATTTTCAGATAAGAAATTAATTGTTATAGGCGTATTCTCGTTTGTTATTAATGTGAGTGTAAAATCAATTATAAATCTCATTATAATGGACATGACAGATATTTTGTTAGTATGCGTGCGTTGATTGATCTTGACAATGCTTAATAAATATATTTTTTTGTGTCTAGAGTTTAATTTTGTTATGAGTGCAGGTATGATATTTCAATTTTTTTCTTTGTTTCGAACAATATTTACATTTACTATATTTATTACGTTACGGGCAAGTAGAAGTTAAGATTAAAATAATTATGTAATTGACTTTGACTACTTAAGAACACTGACCAATCATGGTTTCAACGTGAACAAGCGATTTGAAAATATTATAAGTTACTAGCTAGCCAACGTAGCCCTGTGTGTGTCTTCTATTGCCCGTTGAGTAATGTGATATCGCGGAAAAAAAATGTTTACCATAAAAAACATTACAGTGACTCAACCTTAAAAGATATGACATATGCTCTTGCGGACTTTTTTAGAACTTTTGAATGGGAACAATTGGATAACCATTTACGCAACGCACGCAACGGAAGCTGCTAAAAAAAATTAACCACGATTTTGAAACATTTTTCATTGATAGTCCGCTCCTATTGGTCGTAATGGGATGATATATTAGCTTCTGCAATTAGCTATCTAACACTGAAAGATTTTTTCCTGAGATTAGCGCGTTCAAATTAACTAATAAACTGTTTAGTTTTATAATATCATATTTAAGTATAGTATAGATACAAGTATTTAAACATTTAATAATTCATGGTCTCAATACAAAAGTATCAAAATAACATTTATTAAAATGATTTTAATTTAATTTACGGGAGTACAAATCGTTCTCGTTATCACGTAAGTAAATAGTCAAATGCAATAAATATATTCAAAGGCAAAAAACGGAATACCTTACAGTTTTAGGATTAATTTAAATTTTATCTATTTTAATTTATTTTCAGTCAGTGGTATATCACTGGATTATTACTTTGGTTTCGATGATCCTCTTCGTTCAGCGCGGAACATAGAAGACTGCAACTCGCGTAGAACACTGGAAACGTGTCAGCAGAAATGTGGCCCCAACCATGCTTGTCTTCTAGGGAAATGCTTCTGTGCAAGCGTAAAGCCTGCAAATAAAAATGGTTAGTAACTCTTGCAAAGGTAATAATAGTGTTACATATCTCATAGATGGCCTCCTGATCCTAAATTAGGCAGAACCTGAGTTATGGTCTCCAGACTGCTGATAATTACTTAATGAAGTCAGCCGACTTCATAACAGTCGAAGTAATATGGTTATACTCTTATTACACACACTTGGTACAATTATTTGTTCTGAGTAGAAATTGGCCTCCCTAGCCAAGTTGCATGCGTTTTTCTTTTTACAATCGTTAACGCATGCATTCTCGTGCGTTATAGTCTTTACGAGAATTTAGGCGGTAACGATTGCAGGAAGAAAAATGCGTGTAACTTGGCTAGGGGGGCTGGTTAGCAGTTGGAATCTAACCTCTAGAACAATAGTCCCTTAGTCAAGATACAAGTGTTTCGCGTCGATTAACACCCCTGATCTGTAGTACTATTCTCGAATATTTTGTTTTCACCACGGGACTTAAAGTTGACGTAACGTTATTCCTATTTTTGTTAGTTTTGTAATAACATTTTGACTACACAACACAACTTGACTAGGGGCAGATTTGTCACGAGTTTTTGTAACAAAGTATTTTAGTGATAACCGATGACGCTTTGATTTTGAATTGTAATCCAATTTTATATGTATTGAATTTAGTATCACGCCTCAGTAAGTTTAGGAACGAAGCCATTTTGAATGCATCATTGCAAAAGTTTTCGAATCAAAACAGTATCATTAAGTAAGAGTAAGTATAAATCTCGAGGTTACGATGATAGTGCAAGAGATAAGCAGATAATTTTCTGTAATATATTTCTTTAAGCATTATTTTGAAAAATTAGTAATATCATTGTAACCAACTCCTTACATTTGGAAAATAAGTGAAGAACAGATGCTTTCTTATTTCTTGAATGTGAGGGCAGGTGCCACCTTGCTTTGAAAAATAGTTGAGGACAGGGAGGGCCCTGTCTTCAACTATTTTTCACAAATAAAGAGGGCCTTATTTGTTGAATGTATGAAGTAAATTGAGAAGGCTACCTCACGTTTCAAAAATAAGTTGTAAGTAGTAAGTTGTTAAAAATTCTTGATATTTGATTGTTTTTTCAGTACGAAATTGCATAAAATAAATTTCTAACGTTAAAGGCTTGTTGCACAAGTTGCACTGCTATACATAATTAGTGAGTGAGGAAGTATATTCAGCGTCGGTTGCTATTTAATACTAGGTCACCTGTTTACTTATATTTACTACACGTTACATTAAAGTATATATGTAGTATATAGAAAAAAATTAAAGTAGTTAGGTAGTTAAGTATTAAATTAAACCCACGAACTCAGACTCCGTAGTCAGGATCGTTAAACACTATACCAAACGGTATAGTATATAATTTTACCAGTGGTGCTTTGCAACGCGTATATGTCGGTTATCGCGGCAAATAGTAGGTTGTGCGTTATTCTGATGTATAAGCTATATTAAAGTAAAGTTTCATCCAAATCCGTATAGTACTTTTTGCATGAAAGATTAACAAACATCCATCTATTCATCAGTACTTACAAACTCTCACGTTTATTATATTATATCTGAAATTTTGAATTTGGTATAAGCCTTTTCGATTTCATCTTTATGGTTCACAACTAAGGACGTCAGACGACTTTTGTGTATTAAATGTTTTTTTTTATTATTAGACGGCAAAAGCAATGTCGCCCGGCTAACAAGTGATCCAAGATGTAATAAGCTCCGAACCAAGTTAAAAGGTACTGTTGTATAAGATATTTCTAGAAATTTCACCAATTAAAAAATGAGACTGGAATTTCGGCTGTCTATCAAGTTTTTTTATGTAAGGGACTTAAAATAGCGATTTTGATAGCAGAAACCGAAATATTAATTTAAATTACCATGGTAATTTTTACTTGATAAGTTATTGTAAACGGGATTTTTACCATTTTAATATTACCGAATTAGTTGCCAACATTTCGCCAGTTTATACATGATCATCGCGTTTGCAACTGTTTCGAAACACCCAATAGTAATGTTCAAAAATAATAAATCAATAAAATCCACAGTTTTCTTTTGATTAATTTTGTTGCGACTGCCAACACAGTTTATTTTTTTTAGAGACTTGTTCAAAACTAATTATGGTAAATTAATTAAATGCACAGTTTTTTTTTGATTATTTTTGTTGCGAGATCCAACATAGTTTTTTTTTTTAGAGACTTCCCGAGTGTCATACCTTGGATCGCTCGTGGGTTATTGCTGGTGATTCTTGTTTTCAGGGTTGGGTTTAATAATATGGTAAATATACCATTTACAAACTTATCAAGTAAAATTAAGTACTTTAAATATATCAGTAAAATTATTATTCTGGGAAAATATTTTGAGACGGATAATATTCTAAGTAAATAATAAATATTTTTGCCTTTCTATTGGAAATTAATGCACTGTGTTATATCACAAATGCTTTGTTGTTATATCACAAATGACTGCCGAAATGGCGCAGTGGTAGCTTACGCGACTGCTGTTCTTGAGGTCTCGGGTTCGATTCCCGGGTCGGAACAAATGTTTGTATGATCTGCAAATAGTTGTTTCGGAGTTTTGGTGTTTTCTATGTATAATATGTAGTTATTTACAAAAAAAAAAGAGTATATAAGTATTCGTATCAGTTGTCTAGTACCCATAATACAAGCTCTGCTTAGTTTGGGACTAGATGGCGTTGTGTGTTAGATGTCCGAAAAATATTTAGTTACTTTATTTTACTCTAAACGTTGTGAATATACTTGTTTTCAGATAAGATAAAAGAGGAAAGTAATTTTTTGTTAGGTATCTATGGATGTGACGAGAGAAGTCCCCAGTTCTCTAAGAGCAAGTCTTTCAAAAAACGGAACTGCGAAAGCAGTTGCTCTGAAAAGTTTGGGTCGCGTGTCCTGTGTTCTGATGTATGTCGATTCTAGTATTGGAGGGATGTCTAGGAAAGCGGCATCAGTTGTCTGCTATAGAATATAATATTACAGACTAAAATGTTTTGATGAAATGCCTTGTTTATATCTAATATCTTTGAAATTGATTGATTTGAATTAATTGTACCCATCTAGTAATAGATTTTTTTTCTAACTTTTAAGCTTTCGCGTTCCATGCTATAATAATAATTATTTTTACGGGAATTAACGCGATCACTTATTTAAAGGTAAAAAGGCCATAGCCTGTGACCACGGCCAGTGTTACCTGGTTGAAACTTTAAATAAGTGATCGCGTTAATTTCCGTAAAAATAATAATTATTAGATTTTTTTTTTATTTCGCCGACAGGGAATGATTCCTATCTAGACCACTCGCATAGCGTTAATATTTTATTAATTTTATAGTAAAAATGTAAAATTACTTAATTAGTGTTTAATTACTATTAGATGGACTAAAATATATTAAAAATATTGAATTTATTTGTATATTTGCAAAAAGCAGTTACAACCTCAATAATAAGGATTTTCCTCTTGCCATTATAAATATATGCGCACATCAAGGATATTGTGTATTATTTTAGTGTTAATAAATAAACCGTTTTATTAACCATTAGTTGTATTAAGTTCTAGATGAATTTCTAGAAAAATCAAGCAGTATCGACGTTCAAGTGGAATTACCGAGTGGGAATGTCATTTCGTCACAAGAAAATAAGGATAACGAAAATGACAGTAAGAACTGCAACATTAAATCAATATTTCTCTGGCCTTCGTTGAATTCTTCACTTAAACTAACATGACTTCATACTATCGAAACTTCCAGAATAAGGGTATATTTATATGTGAAAACTACAAATGTACTACTGAAAACGTTTTTATCTATTAACTATATCTATAAACATTTCATTTCTTTGGCGGAGGGTTTTTAATACTATTTATATTTTCGCCATTACAGTTGCAAGAGGCAGACTTAATGACTCATGGCATTATCTACTAGTCAATCTTGAGTTGGTTCAGTAAAGGGCAAGGCAGGTACATAAATGTGATAGGAAAAAAAACACAAAGCAGTCATGAGGACTGCCGATAGGAGTAAACTCTCCTACGCCACGTCTCCGTCTTACGAATATTCGATAAGGCCACGTGTCCTGACGCGAGTTTAATTTTTTTTATGATGAGATGCTAATCAGCTATTTCTGCCAATGTCAGGTATTTAAAGTCTTCAAATCTTAAGTCTTATTTAAAGTCTTCATCATGATGAAAATATTAATAAAAAAATATAAAAAATGTGAATGAGATGAAATGGGGACAATCTTTCGAAAAACAAAAAACGATCTCCATCATGTCAAGTTAATTTTATGAATAATGTCAAATATTACAACGTCAAATTTTTTGACAAAACAAAAACTATAAATAACATCTAAACATCTTCTATACAAAAAAAGTTTTCTTGAGTGTTTCTGTTTGTAATATTAAAATAACCGATTTTTATTAATTGCATATGTATGTATACGCGATAAATGACAAGCTAAGTTACAAAGCTAGTCTAAAAAAATAGCCTAAGTTACTCCTTAGATCATCAGCTATCTGCTAGTGAAAGTTACGCCAAAATCGGTTCAGCTGTTCCAGAGATTACCCGGAACAAACAAAAAGACAGACAGACAAAAACTGTTTATATGTACATGTACACTTCAATTTTATATATTTGTGTAGATAGTTCTGATAACAAAGTCCAGAACTAGTTTTTAACGGTCACGAGTGTTGCCATTGGGAAAATGTCTCTCTACCTACGTCACATTTGGCTGAAATGATAGGTAATACAGCGTCACAGCGTCAAATTGACGTTATTTTATTACTTTAAACCGAACAATTGAGATTACGGAAGAACAGCTAGAAAGTCCATAACTCCCTCTACTGTTGGTGGAGTTGGTGGGCACCACGCATTTATGTTCTCAAGGTTTTGTGTTGGGCCAATCGTTACGAAACCTTGCTTACGATGCGGTCCTACGTTACATTCACATTGAGGATGGTGACCACCACTCTTGGAATCGGTTAATGCTTTCCATCAGGCAGAGCAGAGTCATTTTGGCGCAGCCAAAATACAAAAAAGAAAAAAAAAAGTCTTCTGCTACACTAATACTGGCTAGCGGGTCACGCTTCGAAAAGCGGGTCATTCGGAGGCATGAGGTGGTGTTTCCTGGCGCTACCACCCTGGCCCATCGAACTATAGTGTCTTAGTGGGGTGCCACCCTCAGGCAGATGCGCAGAGAGGTCACGAGAAGCTGTCAATACGTTTCTGGAGCTCCACCGAATTACCGAGTTAAACCGCCGCTGAAGAAAACAGAGGCGTCACAAGTACGTTGCGGACATTTGGGGGATGGGGAAAGGGCTGTTGGGTGGGGTTGGGGTATCTAGCGCCGGTATCCTCACTCACTCGGTAAAACACATTTCACACCGGTTTTCTGCGCGGCCGTGGTATCACTCTGTCGAGCCGGCCCATTCATGCCGAAGCGTGGCACTCACGGTTATGATGGGTGAGGTCTAAGAAGCAATCCCCTCGTAAAAGATGGCGTCTGTGGGTGGTGGGAATTATTAACATTCGAATAACGTGTTTGAAAATTTGTCTTCTATTCCATATAACAACAACATCTTTTGTGTAATATACCTTTGTGTCCTAATTATACGGCTCAGTAACTAATCTGTTCTTGAGATTAGTTACACATTGTTAATTTCCAAAGTCAATTTCCACACGTTTCCAGTATTTATGTAAGATAAGATTCTCTTAAATCGTGATTGATTGAAAACTATCTATTTCAATCAATTAACTGTTTAATTAACGCTAGTAATTGAATACGGAGTATCGGATTTTACTTCACAGGCTTCGTATTAGAAATTTACTATTTTGTGTACGCAAGAAAACAGTAAATCTAACAAGCAGCAAACCGAAGTGTCTTAGCTTTATGAACTTGATTTGATGAATATATATCTTAAATCTTTGGAGCGCTGTTGTGCATTATTCGGTTATTAGGACATTCAATAGATAAATGATGTATAATGACACCATGTACTCTAAATTCGTCACCACATAGACAATTTTAGTCGCCCGTTTTAGTAAGTTGAATGCACGGTTGGCTTAGTGGTTTAATGAACCGGTCGCCATGCCGTTTTCTACTGCGCCAAGTGTTGTGGATTCAAATCCTACACGGGATTACCCTTTGTGTGATCCACAAATTGTTGTTCTGAATCTGGGTATTCTTTGTGCCTGTTTCATGTTTATTTGTAAAGTGCCCTGCTGTACAGGATGTATGTTCCTAATGCGGGAGTTGTCTTTTTAAAAAGAAAGTCGTAAGTCATTGTAGACATATTCCTCGTCATTTCTGCCACTAATTTGGAGGAAGCCTCTAACCCTTTTTAAGTGCTTTATCTTGTTAAAACTTTTAGTTGCGTGGTAGGATTTCTATCATTACTAAGTTGTTTAGATGATTTTTCCTTATAGCTCCGAACGTCGTTTGCTTTTGTTCGTTGCTTGTTTAGTTTGAAGATTTGTTAGTTAATGATGTGCGTCTGGATGAAGACCTTTTCGAAAGTATCCAAACATAACAGTAGAAATTATTCCTTGATGCCCCGTTAAGAATAATTTAAGTTTTGCTTAAACCAATTGCTGTATGTTTTCAGTCAGAGTAACATATAATAAAAGGTAGTAATATTTACATGAGGAGTAAGAATAATAGTGAGAGTAGAGTTTTAACTTTAGAAACATATCGATATATATATATAGGTACTTGAAAGGAAAATAAATCTTCACTCAGAAGCCAGCAATACACTGGAGACTTGATTTGTCATGGGTACCACTCATGTACCGCACCATTGTCACTATCAACAGGGACCTTTCTGTTTGTTTTCTCTTTTCCTACAAAAACAACTACTACTATAAGAAACTCATCAAAAACATTTAAACCTCTGGAAGTTATTCACCTTTCCTGCACAACTAGGATTCAAAAACTTGTCAAATTCAAAAATAACAAGTACAATTTTAACAAAAATACCACCGATTTCAAGGTTCGACTCGATTTCTCTTGGATGCCATCATCAGACATTAATGTCCTTATCATGGTACTACCGTTGGGACATCTCCTTTCCATTAAAAAAATAATCATCAAAATCGGTTTATAAACGACGAAGTTATCCGCGAACACACAAAAAAAATATAAGGTTGAATTGAGAAACCTCCTCCTTTTCTTGAAGTCGGTTAAAAACCATACAGTGTCTAAGAAAATAACGATAAATTTTTGTGTCAATGATTTACTATATTATTGTGTCATTTAATAGTGATTTAGCCTTTTGAACCTGAAACACAAACGTGGCCTTCTTCTCATTCTCTCATTCACAGACTTAATGTTTGAAAAGTAGAGGAATGTTGCTTAATTTACAAGGTAATATTACTGAAACGCGATGCCAAAAAGTGGAATGTACTTTCTTAATTACTATTCGTAGAGTTGTTTTATCACTTTTCTATTTGTTTTGTGTTCTACATACAATCATATTTCTTTACTGAAATGCGTATTAACTCACCTTGTACTCGTTTATCAAAACCTTTAAGTTTCGGTGACTTTTTCTTGGAAATCTTTAAACGGTGAGTACTGTACTATTTACTTTTTTGATAATGATGTCTGTGACCTAAAAGTAATTAAAAAGTAAAATGTTTTGGTTTTAAACTCTCAACCTATAGTAGTCAATAGTCTTTATTTCCTTATATACTTTGGATGTCTTACTGAATTAGATTTTTCTTATTGAAATCCATCTCGTTATATTCATTATTTGACTTCTAGTTCGTATCCTTTCTGAAACTGTATTACAGTTTCATAATCAAGCTCTAAATACTAACTTTTAAACTTTCGCGTTCCATGATATATTAACAATTATTTTTACGGGAATTAACGCGATCACTTATTAAAAGGTATTACATACCTCTGATTTGCCTAACGTTTCGACCAGGTTGCACTGGCCGTGGTCGAAACGTCAGACAAATCAGAGGTATGAGAAAACTCTTCAAAGATCTTTAATGATTTTAGTAAAAATCATAATAATAAATATTTATCTTCTCTCAGAATACTACATGAAGTTGGATGAAAAAGCCTTGCGTCCCTCCTTGCGTCATCACATTGCACACTTTTGTCCCAACTTAGACATAGCAAGACAATGTATAAAAAAATGTATGGAACGTGGTAAACCAGCGTTCTGCGGTAAAGATCACGTTTGCTACTGCGGACATCGATACGACTCGCATCATAAAGATGTTCCAGTTAATGTCAATGACACATACACACCATTTCAAGATTTGTATGAAAAATATTTTGGTCCACGACCTACCGAAAGTACTACCACTGATAAAATTAAAAGTTTATTGGCGGTCAGCGTGACTGACTCTACCCACAAGTCAAACAGCGTTGAAAGTGCGTCTGAGGAAAGTGAGTCCATGGAAAGTGGATCTCAGGAAAGTGGGTCTGAGGAAGCTGGATCCAAGGAAAGTGGCTCTGAGGAAACTGAGTCCGAGGAATCTGAGTCTGAGGAAGCTGAGTCTGAGGAAGCTGACTCTGAGGAAGCTGAGTCTGAGGAAGCTAAATCTGAAGAAGCTAAATCTGAGGAAGCTGGGTCTAAAGAAGCTGAGTCTAAGGATGTCGCGTCTAAGGAAGCTGGGTCTAAAGAAGCTGAGTCTAAGGAAACCGCGTCTAAGGAAGCTAGTTCTAAAGAAAATGAAGCTGCTGAAAGTAGTACCACGGATAGCGCTACAACGGCAAATGCAGGTGGAGAAAGTGAGACTACGCCCCCGGAAGCTAATGCAGAGACGTAATTTTATTATTTATTTTGTAAATGGGTGTAATTTATACATACTAAATATGTATTTAGAAACTAAGTCTTTATGAACCGTCTGATTACCATATATCAAATATATTTCGGAATATAAATGAAGTTTGCACTAGTTTTTTTTTTTCAATAATGTGGATAACCGTCTGTTATTGGGATCAAAGCGACCCTCAATCCATTTGTTACACGAGAAAATAGACAATGAGAACTAATCCAAAACAAATGGAAGTCGGCCGTTAGCCATTGTCATCATCATCATTCTGGCGTCATTCTCGGTTGCATCCAAGGTCCGATTCCTGCACTCTTCTAAACTTTGCATAGTCTTCCACATCTCTGATAGTAAGACCATTGACATGCATTTTAACTTTTACAATGTCAAGCCAACATTACTTTGGCTTTACTCTCCTACCCGGTTCCGACGGAGGCGGCATGGCCGTATATTTATTATTATCTACGTAGCCACGTTAGCAAATTTATCTCCTTGACACACAAATCGTGCTTGTGGCGGTACAAAAGTGATATCCTACACCATGTACCTCGTAGAGAGTACGATTGACTCCCGGATCCGATAGGAGTTTGTACTTTCGGAGAGTCAATATGAGTTTCGCTCCGGTCACAAAACCATTGGACCGATGCTTGAGAACACTCTTGGCGACGCGAAACTCTTTACCCTTTTTTAATTATTGCCATCCTATTTTTTAATCCCCGACACAATGGAGAGGTGTTATAAGTTTGACGTCGATGTCTGTCTGTCTGTGTATGTGTGTGTGTGTATGTCTGTGGCATCGTAAATCTCAAACGAATGGACCGATTTCGATGCAGTTTTTTAATTTGAAAGTCAGTTTCCTTGCGGTGGTTCTTAGCTACATTCAGTTAGTATCTGTCCAGTAGTGTAAAAATATCAGCTCTAAATTTCTTAATGATCTAAAGCATTTTTGGCGTATATTACTCGATTAAGTGCTGTTTGCGTATCACTATAATAGTTTAACGATAATTAAGTGGTAACTTGAACCCGATGCTGCGTAGGGTGTTTTATTTTTTTTATTTATGATTATTTATGATACTAATCAAATAAGCATGCAAAATCCTTAAATTGTGAAATATGATTACTATATTACTTTTTGTTACTTGGAAAAAAGTTTACTCATCGATATTTTATTCGGATTTAAAGTAAAATTTCAATTTGCGGGTTTATGGAAGTTTAACCAGGCCAGGCAGGTTTAGGCCTTCCATACATAACTTTCTGATATAAAATTGATAAAAGTTACAAAAGTCTAATCAATTATTAAGTCAGTCTATTTCATTTAATAGTTTTCCTTTTTACGATCTCTTTTCTATGACTTAAATTGAGTTAAGGTACGAAAAACTCGAATACAATAGAAGAATTGAGACCGCCTTACCTTAGATAACACCTAGCATAGTATGTACTTCTATTGAGTAGGGTCGCCTTAGTCCCTTCGACAAGTATATATTGGCAGTAACCTACAACATATATTTTTTCAAAACATTTTATGTGGAATTGAAAGGTTTAATGTAAAAAAATCTTTACGAAAAAATAATGATTTATGTTCCAATCTTTCTCAAACTTTATCCTAGAAGCGATAAAAACAGAAGATAAAGTGGTAGAAAATGAAAATATATATATGTTTACAGATATAAATATTACTTTCTATAGTGAGATAAAAAACTATGCAATTTAAATCTAATATCAGAATACACATATACTGAAACCCTATTTTATTCAAAATAAATAAATAAACCTTTTTTTTAATTTTACAATGCAAGTTTGTTTAGAAGTTTTATAACACAAATACAAATTTGTAATGTAAAAGAAGTTGGCGTTTTTTATAAATCCATGGATTCTGGCAGCAGATGCGGTTTCACATGAGTAACGACGTGGTTCGAGTTTAATTTATATCAGCCAATGAATAATTCGAGCTATCAGTGACGAAGGTTTGTAGGTACCAGTAAAAGCTTTGGAAGGGAGTTTTAGAGAAATATATTTTTCATACCTCCATTAGATAAAAAACAAATGCACCGAAGTAAATTATCGAGAATAGTAAAATATTGAGATATATATAGATAGTGGAATGTTTTACAACAACAATGTTTAGTGAGAATTATTTGTTCTCAAAGTCTTAAAATCATAAGATTCAATTCTGTTGTAAAGAAAATACTGTTATTATAGCAGCTCCTCATCAACTTCCTAGCCTATAGTATTCCCAAAATAATTTGGGATCGGTTACTAGTTATACCAATTTTACCTGGATATCAATTTTTTGACGGAGCGACTGGCATCGGATCTTCGCTACCGTGAGGCTAAACTGAATTTGGAAATTTAACTATTTATACTGTGGGCACTGACTTCCCAATAATATTGCCATAGATGTTGATGATGTGTGATGACCGACTGCTTAACGTGCTCTTCTCTGCCATTATAACAGCTAAATTATAATAATCAGGTACACACGGATTAATATGCACATAGCCACTGTCTACTGGTTACGCTGTTTATCAACCCCACATTCCAAGCTTCACATTTTCGTGGAGGGATTTAGTTATTAACAACGAACTCTCATTGTGACTGTTGAAGTGATAAGAAATCTTCTAACTCGCTTCACTCTTGGCAGAGCGGTCGTGATCACTTAGAGTGCACACTCGTTGTAGAGGCGGACACCTTATTTATTTGTGCTCTCGTGTGACTCTCTTGGGAATATAGCTGCAGTGGTTTTCTTTTGCCTTCTGCGCTAAACTTTTTCGGATTATTTAGACTCTAAGGCCGATGGAGCCTCTTCCACTAGGTTTTCCGGGTAGGTGAGGGGATATCCCGCCACAGCTCGGTCGCCATTTCCACGTCAGTTATCTAGCAGGGAGCACCACGAGCAAGTGAGGTTGACATTCGACAAGAAATAGTATCTAGTAACTAATAGAAATGCTGCCTAGTTGGTCTCGCTGTTGGCGTGTGCGACTGCTGATCATGAGGTCTTGGTTTCCTGGATCGGACCCAATGTTTGTCTGATCTACAAATATTTGTTTCGGAGTTCGGGTGTTTTCTATGTAAAATATGTTTGTATCTATAAAAAAAAAGTATATATGTATTTGTATCAGTTGTCTAGTACCCATAACACAAGCTCTGCTTAGCTGGGAGTAGATGGCTTTACGTGTAGATGTCCAAAATATAAAAATTTACGAATCTTGGATGTGATTGTCCTACCACAGTAATCCCTTTTTACTCTGTAAATTGCAAGTAATTGCTCTACGGTGCAAAGACCCGAACTGAGATTGCTATAGACTTTAAGCTGCTCAAGGTTATGTGTAGTTTTAAATGTACACTTAAGTGTGACTTATAGGTCTCTATCTATATCTATCTAGAGGTATATCAAATTTTTAATAAAAATAGTAAATAGTAAATTTATTCAAATAGAAAGTACCTGTTTTTTTGAAAAACGTACTTAATCTTATGGTTCTTATAAAAAAATGCAACAATTCATTTTCTAAGAATAAAATAAAAGATAACAGTAAAGGTTTTTGTAGTTGTTTATACTCTGTTTTGTAACTCGTTTTTTTAAATAAAACAAGAACCTACAGAATGTAATACATGATGTTCTGTGCACTTTGTACCGTATTCATGCGCGATTTTAATAAATATCAATCTAAAACGTGCTTGTGAGGTAACCACAATTCAGATAGCGACTACCGTATTAAGCGAACCCATGCAATTTGGTTTCGTCGATTTGAAGGGATACCATTAGATAGAATTTGCACAATCCTTTTCGTCACCAGTATTTAAGGTAAAGCAAAAGAACGGTTAAGATCGAAGTAGAAATACAATAAAGAGGGTATACTTACGTACGAGGGAAGTATTTAAGATGAGAATGAGAATGACAGATTAATATGATACTGTTAAAAAAGTTAAGATTTTTTAGTCCTGTACCACGCTGACTGAAGCACACATTAAATGTCAATATACGAATACTTGACAGAGATTGCTTCGAGCGCTCACAATTGATGTCAAGTTTAACGTCTTCTTTTAACCCGACAATAGCAAAGCCAAAATAATAGGTAATATTATTGACAGACTCTTTATCTATGTTTGTATGTAGCGCCTAAATTTCTGAACCAATTTTAATGAATGAATTGTCAAAAGATTTGTAATAATAGTAAAAGTTTTTACGTAGTCAAGTTATAATTTTTTAAACCTTTTCTTGTTTAGAAATGTAGTCCAAGGTTATGTAATTTTCTGGAACCACTAACAGCAAGTTAAGACGTCTTTGAGAATCCTTTTTTGTACGGTTTTAAAACAATTTAATGGAGAACATTCAAAAGACTTTACTCTCAGTGCTACGTAATTCTATTAAAAACAGGTATTTAAAAAACCTAATCACGTTCTTAAAGTATAGATATAAATATAATAGCATAGATTCACCGGGAATATGAATTGTTACCACAGATATCTACACACTTATTGATGTATGCATATATTTAAAACAATGATTAATTAACTTTCGTCTTGTTCGTGTCGAGACACGAATGTCATGTTCCTGCAACATAAAGAGAGGATCCTCCCATTACAGGATTAGTCATTAGACTAGACTTCATAGTTCGGTATCTTAAACATTATTATTTTTTTATTATTATTGCATACATTATTGCCCAATATATGGTTCCTCGCAGTTTGTATGCAAAAAGATGGTACGATCGTATTTTCAAACTAAAACGTATGAAGAAACTGTTTTTTTTTTGCCATAATACATAACAACACATTTGTTTAATCAAATTACTTAAACACACACACATATATACGTACAAACATACACACTCACACCGACGCACTCACACACACACACACACACACACACACACACTCACACACACATACACATACACATACGTTAAATTGCTATTTAAACATTACTAAATAATATAAATAGCAACCCAATTCATTGCTCCTCAGAGGGAAAGGTACTGTTATCCCTTACTACAGGTTACTGCCTAACCTACCAAGGGTGACAGAACTTCACCCACAAGATTGTGTCCATGTGCAAATGAATGTAAAATTGACAATGTTTTAAATTCTTATGCTACAATCTTACTGTTTTTGAATAAAGTTTATTATTATTATTAAAAAACAAAAAAAAAACATTATACGGTCTAATATATTTTACTGCGCTGTATGCGAAAGTCGCCACAGTAAGTTAAGTCGGTTTTGATAACGGAGGGTTGAGAGTTTCTCTGTAATTGAAATATAGTAATAGTAAACTATTTTCCCAGATGCTAGCTTACAATCACGGTAGTTCTTGCATTGAAGTCTCAAATACAAGAATTTCTAAAGAAGTTCCTTCCATTAGATAAATTAAAATACCCGCAAAATAGTAAATATCCCGCAAAATGTACTGACAAAAACTCACATCCGTCATATTAGCATTAACATTGAGTAGGAGCAACTCAAGTGGCCTATTGTTCCACGTTACACACAGACCAACTAATATTTACATCTAATATAGCTCTTAAACCATTGAAATAAAGCCCTCTTTTAATTCATAGACTCGTGATTCAGTTTGTAGTTATAGACGCGGTGTGAAAGCAAGTTGATTTGATTATACATTCCGTTTTCATACCGAAATATATTGTTCGTTTATTTGTTTATAAAGTTTCTGTAGTTATCTGGAGTTTACTTATGACTCCATTTTAATAATCGTAATTATTACTTAATATTAAAAATTCGAAACAAACTCTGTCTGTCTATTGCTTTTACGGTTATACCGATTGAAAAAAATGTTACTTTTCACTACGGCAACGAGTAGCTTATATCCTTCTTCTAAAATTTTAGCATACCTATGTCAAAATTCATAAAAATTGGTTTAGAGGTTCAGCTGTAAAAGCGTTAAAGGCAGGTTGGGTTTCTTTTACACATCAATATTCCTTGAGGTTTCGATTCCGATAAATATAAAGGTGTACATTTGTCTACATATACATTTATTGGATTTGCAGCGGTGCTTTATTGCTTCTCTACAATATGGAATAAATGCAGACCGCTGACAGCCTGAGACCTGTGATACAAATGAAATAAAAAAAAATTGTTCAAACGACTATATAAATCTACAGACCATAGCGTAAAGAGGTCCAGTAAATATTTAGACAAAAGCCTATGTAGTAACAAATCTAGTTTATTACTCATTGAAATGATGACTCAAGACTTTCAAAGAGGCAACATCGTGTGCTTATAAAACATACGCTCGTAAAACAAACCTTAAACAAAATATAAACGTGAGCTATAACTAGAACAAAACATTAGTTAAACAGAAACTTAGTTGTAAGGTATAGTACACGGTTGGGATATGCATGATGAAACTTTCTCTAATTTCTTCGCATGGGTTTTGATATTAAATGCTGCCTTGGAGGATATTTTATACAAGTTCACTTCAAAAGTCGGGTCAAATCTTGCATGTTAAATTTAAATAAGTTTTTTATAACCGATTATTATTCTCAACTTTTGGATGAGAGTATTGTCTTATCTATCTATTAAAATATGTATTGTTTTATAAGGAAGCAAATTTGCAATAAGAGCCGGGTCGATTGAAGACCTCAAAGGGAGCAGTTAAATTATTCTTTTCCTTGTATCCCACTAAACTACGGTACGATACCTATAATAAATTCACATATTTTAAGTAAACGTAGCCTTGGGCGTTTCTTTACAAATGCCTTTACAAAAGTTTTACTCTGACTTGTGTTTTTGTAAGTTTGCAAAATATATTTGAAAAAAAAAACATTTTAAAGAGTAAAATATGTGACAACAAAATTATAATTTAGGGTTAACAAAGTAAAGCCGACAAAAAACTAACAAACGGTATTAAAAAATTAAAATGAAAAAACAAAGTAATGAACACAATTTAAAAAAAGCACAGTGTTTTATTTGGAATCTTGGATGACTAAAACAATTTTTTAGTTACTAAATTGAGGTAGCATAAAATTCTTCATTCACTCGTTCTGTTTAATAAACGATACATATAAAATACAACTCTAACGCTTAACATTTAAAGCAGATTTTTCTAAACAACGAACTTTTGATTAGATTCATCTTCGTTATGTAACTAGATGCTATCTAGCATCTAGTTACATAACGAAGATGAATCTACAGCAGTTACTAAATTGAGGTAGCATAAAATTCTTCATTCACTCGTTCTGTTTAATAAACGATACATATAAAATACAACTCTAACGCTTAACATTTAAAGCAGATTTTTCTAAACAACGAACTTTTGATTAGATTCATCTTCGTTATGTAACTAGATGCTATCTAGCATCTAGTTACATAACTTCACGTCACGTCAAGTGCATCTGCATGGGCAGTATGCACTTGATTAGTACAGATTGGTCAAACCTCATTCACCGCTTTGGCACGGATTGATTGATTCGTAGAAATAAGTAGGAATAAAAATTGTCCAAGCTGAATGACCTGTTAACGTTAGAACGCGCTATGACTGCTATGAAAAGTGTAATGGCAGTTAAATTTCGTTCCTCTGTTTATGACGTTTCTGTGATAAAATTGATCATACTAAAACTATCCTTCATTCAAAGGTTCACGGTCATTGCCCATAAAGTAGGTGTAAAACACCTACTCGCATACTGCACCCGCAAAGCTAATAGGCAATGAGCTTTGCGTATGAAGATTATAATAAGGGAGGCTTTATTTATTACGCTCTGAAAACAACAGAATAACACAGAATAATCGTCCTTAATGAGGTTGCTAGGTTAATCACGTCCGTCATATTTTTTTGTTAATTTTAAACCTTGTAAACCCTGGTATAAAGTATTTATCTATTAATCTATCTACCTTTATGATAGGAGACGCGAAAATGAATACCTCGGAAGAAATGTCCGTAAATCTATATCCTCACACACTTAAGTATAGAAGTTACAGTGGTGGGCGTGATTAGTCCCAATTCTAATACCTACTTCTATCCTATATCTGTCTGATCCCAAACTACATACAGTATGTTCTATGGTAATTAGACTAAAAGATTTGAACATAGAAACATCATCATTAGCTTAGTATCCTTTACTACTAAACTAAATTAAATAAATATTTCAGACATCTAACACACAACGCCGTCTACTCCCAAGCTAAGCAGAGCCTGTGTTATGGGTACTAGTGAACTGATATAAATATATGAAACTTTTCTTTTGTAAACATTTACATATTATATAAAAAAAAACACCCAAACTCCGAAACAAATATTTGCAGATCATACAGACATTTGATGCGACCCGGGAATCGAAACCGGGACCTCATGCACAGAAGTCGCATACGCTACCACTGTGCCACCGAGGCAGGCAAAATAAATAAATAAATAGATATTATAGATAAAATATATCACATTAACTACGGTACAGTTTCTCAATGCCACTGCCAAGTATTTTTTTAATTAATATACGAGTGTAACACGACACGACAACAATATAGCATTAGGAATATACATCCTGTGTCGCGGGGGAGTTTACAAATATACAGAAAAGGGACAGATGAGTAAATAACACCTGGACTCAGAACAGCCAATTTTGGATCACACAAAGTGTTGTCACATGTGGGATTTGAACCCACACTACTTGGTGCAGTTTAAACCGGCGGCGTGACGACTACTAAACCACTTGGCTAACTAAGCAGTCAACTTGTCGTCGCTTTGGTTGATCCATCTACAATAATGCTTTATATTT
Organism: Spilosoma lubricipeda; assembly: GCA_905220595.1. Lineage (NCBI taxonomy): Eukaryota > Metazoa > Arthropoda > Insecta > Lepidoptera > Erebidae > Spilosoma > Spilosoma lubricipeda. The sequence goes on along the minus strand of HG992285.1, from coordinate 5,135,528 downwards.
CGGAAACAATACTTTCAATTTTTTTAGGGTTCTTTACCTCAACAAGAGAAAATGGAATCCTTATAGGATCAGAGACGAACTTCTTAGCATTCCATGGATTCACCGTGCGGGTGCCGTCGTGTGGCAGAGAGAGAAACTCCGAGCGGAGCCCGAGACTTGTGACACGGGTGTAGGTTTAAGGGGCCCCTTAGCGATACGCATCACCTTCGCCACTCGTGCTTCTCTCCCTACCCAGCCAAATCTGGTATGAACCTGCTAGCGCAGCTTTGGATACTCGTTCTAATATAGAACTTACTGCAGTTCTAGACAGGCCAAGGTCTTTCAGCAGGTTATAAAGAGATTTTGCTGGTATACCTCTCGGACCCACTTCTCTCTATAGTCGCTCTGTCAAGACCCTTTTTCTCAGGAACGCGCAGAGGTATCAAGCTGAAATTCACATCAAATACTCGAATCTACTGACCCTTTGAGCTATGAAAAAATCAAACTTCTAAGCCAACGCAATCAAAAGATGCAGCCGTTTATGCTGCACATTTTCGACACTCGTAAGGGAATCCAAACGTACAGGATACTTCCCGTGAACTCAAAATCCTGAAATTTGGTAAGAAGCAACGCCTTATAGCAATTAAATTTTTAGTTACATCATATAATATACCTACATGTTTGTATGGAACCCTCGGTGCGTGAGTCCGACTCGTAATTGACCATTTTTTTATTTTTTTACAAAGAAGTACTACCAGCAAACCTAGCTAAACAGTATTAGAAATAACAATATACATAAATGCAATAGTAAAACTGTTTTATCAACGCAATATCCTCCATATCAAGTTGATTACACAATTCACCTTTCACCAAAACGTAGTTTGGGGGACATAAAATAAAGAGAAATGCAATTTAATACCTGACAGGGCCATATGTCATGACAGGCACATGAAACAACGTCTTGAGGTTTGTTTAAAACGTTACTTGAACGTCCTAGTTTGATACGTGTATTTTGAAAAAGATGTTTTACGTGAATAAAAATATGTCAGCAGAATAATATTTGGTAATAAGGATGTGGGATAAAGAACCCACAATAATCTGTGAACATGAATTTTTTTTTCTCACAAGTAGGGAAGGTACGTAACTATGAATAATATTTTTTTATATCTTTAAGCTTTGAGAAGTTGACACTAGTGCAGCAAATATTGGTAAAATAGATAGTTTTTGAAAGGATAAAAAATAAGTCTAATATTGTTGCTTGTTCACGACATATTACATGAAAATACCTCTTTAGATCACCTTGACAGCTACTGACAAACCCTCTTATTCCATTTCTAACCAAGAGGGAGCCTACTGTCAAAAACATTAATAAGCTTGTAATAACGTTCGTGTGTCACGTTGTATATGGAAGTACCGTTTGTCTGCAAAATAACGTCATGGAAAAATTTGGAGGACTGGCCGACTTATAGAAAATGTACTTTTATGAATAATTTTATAATAAAAATCCAACTTTAATTTTATAAGTAGGATTACTGTTTAATTGTTTTGACATTTCATTTTATATTTAGACACGGTTATAAATTGAAAATTTTCTAAATTATTTAAAACTCTTAATGTTAATTGATTACTAAACGTGAAAATGTCAGTAGTATTTTGTGTTAAGATAGAAAAAATATGAAACAATGGTTGGTCCTTCGGATTGTACCTTATTACTATTTGTTCACCTATTTTTTTAAATAGTGAAAGAAAATTAGATTGCCTACTACGTGGCACCCTTTTCTTTTTGTTCAAGGGTCTGATTGAAATGATCTCCACCGTAGTCCAGGGTAATTAACACAGGTGGAAAGCTAAAACTTCGCACACGTGGGAAGTTTATTGCCAGGGTAGACATTATTACCTTGTCTTTTTACAGTTGCATACTGGATGTTTACTATCCCACTATCTGCTTTATCATAATAACTTTTTATTACAATGTAAATTAATATATTATACTAAACATTTATCTATTCGCGTATAAACATTCAATTTCATTAACATAACACAATCCTTATAGCATCTGTTTACATTCCCCCAAATGAATGTCTGCCTAGACGACTGAACTTAATTAATATGTCCGAAAATTTGCCAAGTAATGAATTATAAGGTTCAAAGAAGCTGCCCCCGAGCCAAGTCAATGAGCAAAATACAACATAATTCAATAATTCACCGAACAAACTTTGCCCTTTTTAGACATATATTTCTTCTGATCGCAATTTCTCTTTCTAACGTATTGTGAGTGAGTGGCTAAAATATCGTTGTCTCGTTTTAATGTATGATGTATATAAGTATTTTAATGTTATCTCTTTTTTATGCATACACAATAGTTATGATTAATTTTAGACTCTCTCAATTAATAAATTCAAATTGTGATAAATTATAATCATTTAACTGAAATGAGGAGGTTCTAAAGACAATACTGACAAAACAGTATTTCTTTTAGCAATTCAATAATCCTTTTGAAAGAAAAAATAATGTAAAAGACAGAATATTTTTTATTTCAAGAAATTCGTACTAGCGACCCTACTACGAGCTTCTTTAAATTAAAAAAAAAAAAAATTAGATAAAAGTGTTTTGACTAATACATAGTAGATGATCTCTGTACGTTTACAGGAGTAGCAATTTTATTAGTATGGCAAAATTAAAATGGTGTTAGAATTTATCAAGAAGTTAGTTAGTGTACATATCTGAATAAAGGATTTTATTTGAAAGTGCTAGTAACAATCAGATCAAATAAAAATAGCTAAAATATAAAAAAAAACATGCAAATACTTTAATCCGTCGCTTGCGAAGTAATCTCAAAAATCCAAGTAGAGCACACTCCCATTTCGCGCAGCTTCACTTCGATTGGCCACGGATCTCCCCTCGTAGCTCGTAGTAACGTGAGGCTGTCGTACGGGAGACGCGCTACGGAGCGGACGTCTACGCCGTAGCAGCATTTAGGGGACCTTGACACGATTGTCACACCCTGCGATACCGAATTTCGTTTGTCTAAGATTTTGATTCCAAATTGTGTTTTACTTTTCGTGGTTGACAGTTTACAATGGATTGACTGGAGGTTAAATTTAATGACTCTATTCACTTTTGAGTGTTTGTTTAGTGTGTGTGGACATTGACTATTTGAGGTGCTTACACGTGGGGTTGTACACAAGGTGAGTGTTTATTTTTCGGCCGATATTGCAATAACACTATAAGATACATGTTTATATTTAGTTTGAAAGTTGTGGAAATTTTATCTTAGTTTTTAGAAAGATTCAGAGTGTAGACGTTTATTATTTGTGGCTTATTACTTAATGAATTCAGAAGTTCAAAAGGGTATTTTTACTGATACAAATCGTATCATTGAATATGTCATGCAATCCTTAGATAATATATATAGTTTTTCTAATTCGGAAACTGAAATTATTTGTATAAGGGTTTTTGTTACAAAATATATAGTTTTTCTAATTCGGAAACTGAAATTATTTGTATAAGGGTTTTTGTTACAAACATGTTATGAGGCTTATGTGTCTATGTATTTTGTCTTGTAAACCATACTTATGTAATATATAAGGAAGTTTTAACAAAAAGAAAAAACAATCTTTACATTCCAACTAACGCCTGTATCTTAGAACTTAGTTTTGTTTTCAAGATAATACTAAACTTTGGGTAGGTTTTGATTTACTAAATCCATTAATTTAATAAATTGAATAAAATTTATATACAAAAATTAAGCCCATTTTTTGAAAATAATGTCATAATATTCATCTACATTTATATGAAATTAATGTTTATAAAATAATCGGAACCTCGATCACGGTCTGGAAACCGGGATTTCCCCTGTCAAGATAGCAGGGTACCACACCAAAAGAGTAATGGAACACTCTTTATAGTAGAACTGTTTTTAAGAAAATTCAACTTCAAGTACTGAACGCTTCAAGATCGATATGTGTAAACATGTTCTTTATTTATTTTTAGTTACTAATTAATAATTTTATCATATTAATCAGGCCGATTTTAAGAAAAGTTATTGACAAAAAGTTTTAGTAATACCGACTGTAAAACTTATAAAATAAGGTTTATTTTCTTAGAGCAGATCCGTAACAATTTAAATAGTCAGTACGCCCTGCATTGTTGCGTAAACTGCAGAAACTGTCATCTTGTCGTTGCAAGTTTTTCTTTTTATATTACCACCTCCTGCGTGCTGAATGTGATTTTTGATAGAAAAACTTAGCTTAAGTTGAGTTTGGAAACCTATTTGAATATGAATAACTGATATCATATCTAGAGACATAATCAATGCGGTTCTATTCTTCAAGGTATTTTGGTGATCGTCCCTATTATCAGGGTGAATATATATTAAGATGTATATTTCTTTTGCGTATTTTAATGCTATGCCTAAGATAAGATATATCACGCTTAGACCAATAGGAGTCGAGTGTGATTGAAAAGAGATGCAGAGAAAATTGCGTGGGTCAGCAACTTATCTATATATATATTACCGTGGGAGAGCCACGCTTCGGCATGAATGGGCCGGTTCGATCAGAGTGATATCACGGCCTCACAGAAAACCGGTGTGAAATAGTGCTTGCGCTGTGTTTCACCGAGTGAGTGAGTATACCGGAGGCCCATAACCCAAACCCCCTCCCCCTCTCTCCCTTCCCTATCCCCCAAAGACCGGCGACGCACTTGTGACGCCTCTGGTGTTTGCACGTGTCCATGGGCAGCGGTAATCGCTTACCATAACGCGATACTCTGCTCGTTTGCCCTTCTATTCCATAAAAAAAAAAATTGCTTATCTGCCAAAAGAAACAGATTTTTACACCGCAGTCCTAAACAAAGTTACTTAAACCTCAAATCATAACCTAATATCAACCATATTGCCTAGAAATATAGGTCTATAATTAAAAGAACTAAAAAATCTACGTAAAAACCAGTTCAACTTTAAACCTGACGTAGTATCAGCTTTTAAACCCCAACATATATTGTTAGAACTGTAGAAGATTTATATCAAGAGGGATGTGACGTAACATGGAGGGTTTCTCTTTGAATGTTAACCTATAAATAACCGTCGAATTTGAGTCGAGGGTGGCCCTCAGAGGAAGCCGGTAAGCCTTTATCGGGTAGAGTCCAAAAGAAACCTTAAATAGAAAAACCGGCTGCCAATATACGACCTTTGAAGTTACTAACAATCAATTTTGAATACATAGGCTGGATAGTCAATAATGCTTGTGCATGTACTCAGAATTTATTTATTTTTTTAGCTGGCTCTGTGTGAAGATAGATTAGGAATATGAACATCACCCCTATTCGTCAGATATCTCTGACGAACGACACCCCTCTCGTAAGATGTGACTAAGAAAACTTCACAATCTACATAACTACACAAAACAATATCAACGCAAAGAAAAAAAAAAACCTTTGAGAATGCCATAAGGCGAAACCGGTCAGGTGTAAAATAAAACAAAATAGTGGAATAAGTACAAGTGAGTTTTAATCAAGAATGTATTACAACAAGTTCCATCAAGTGCCGATAATCGAGAGTATAAATTATAAAAAAAAAATATAAAAAAAAAGGAAGCAGTTTAAAGCAGTCCTATAGCAACTTACCTGGGCAGTGTTGTATAGAAAGCCAAAATTATCCCTTAATACCCTTTTAATGAAAGGCTATGTACAGCAGTGGGCTGTTAAAGGCTGTTGATGTGTTGATATAAACCGTCTTCAGAGATACTTAATTTTTTAATACGCTTACGTCTTTTTGAACAAAGGTCTTATGTTTTTTCTTACAAAACATGTATAAAAAAGAACAATCTTTTATAGCAGCACCACGGTTATGAATATTTTAATAAACCATTTCGAAGCAGAAAAACAAGATATTAGAATTTAATGTGAAACTACTGAGCATTATGAGAAAAAGGGCTAGCCTATGAGTCATAAATACCTAAAGAGTCTAGACGTTTTGATGAGGTTACCGCCGCCAAGGCGAAAACGTCGCTAATCACATATATGTAGGTGTAGTGAGAGGTGTCGGTATCAATATTTGTTTCTATGATGGAGTATCTACACTATGACGTTTTGTTTCTTTATTATTGCTTTAGATTATATTGGATGGCCTAGTGATTTAAGCGGTCGCTACAACGCTTTCTACTGTGCCAAGTGTTGAGAGTTGTTGTTGTTCTGTGTCTGGGTGTTCTTTGTGTCCATTTCGTGATCATCAAAAAAAATTGTATAACGTCATAAAAATGATTTTTTCTTTGAGTCAATTTTATTTTGTTGTTCGAGTATGGGTTTTTTTAAGCGATCACCACCGCTCATGGACACCCGCAATACCAGAGGTGTCACAAGTGCGTTGCCGGCCTTTGGGGGATATGAATGGGGAGAGATGTGGAAGGGGAAGGGGTATGGGCCTCCGGTACCCTCACTCACTCGGAGAAACACAGCGCAAGCACTGTTTCACACCGGTTTTCTGTGAAACCGTGGTATCACGATCGGGCCGGCCCACTCATGCCGAAGCGAGGCTCTCCCACGGAAATAAGATTTAAGGACAATTTATTTACATAATCTTTAATGAAATTATAAGAAATGATCCAACCATATTTTCAAAGTGATAATATAATTGTACTCATACGGTTATTTACACGTGAATATTATTTTCGCATTAATTTAAAAAAAATATGTTACGATAAAAGTGACGAATTAAAAGCTCGTTCCAATATTGTGAAGCTTTACCTTAATCATGTATGTGGTTGAAAGTATATTCTGAGAATTTGATCACGTGAACGGGATTTGGAGCTATTGATTTTCTAATTTGTACTCAGTAAAATTAGGTCGTCCATTAAATTGATATATTCATTCTCTGAACTTTTATACCACAAGTAGGTCAAGAATTCTGTCTAGATGAGATGAGACAAGAGAATAAGTACCACCGCCATTCAATATACATAAACTATAAAAAAAATATTAAAAACTGAAACCCAACTACGACAAAAAACAACGTCGAAAAAGTATGGAACAAGTTTCAAAAACCGTAGTCACATGTTACGTAGAAATGTACCATAACACATTGACAACGCGTGACTACGGCTTTTAAAACTTATTTTATACTTTTTCAGTTTCCTTTTTTTTTCATAGTTGGTTTTTATTTTATTTTTATTTAAAATGTTTTAGTGACTCTATAATATTAATTCATTTGCAAAGTATATTTTAATTAGATACCACAGAAACATCACAGTTATCGAATAAATACGGACAAAGTCACGGGGAAATGCTAATAATATATATATATATTTGAAATGTACAAGTAACGCCTTTTCTAATGATACCAAACACGGCATATTTATCTCAAATTTATTTTTTAATGCAGTACTTTATGTCGGCTAGAGAGCGCCACATTAGATTCAGTTTCACGTCATATAGCCTTTAACCAGCGGACAATCAAATACGCTTCTAACAATACCTCATTTGAACAGTTGTAATAAGTAGTTAAGGAGCAACAAGGAACAGATGAAAGAAACATTAAAAGATAGCTTGCTGGTTTATTCTAATGTACATTTAGGTGGAGTTAGGCATCTTTGCTTACCTTGTTACCAATGCTAGTTTATAATTTGTCTGCCTACGATAACAAACTGACAACTTAATAAAAGGGTAACGTTAGGGATATCCGTTGAGCTGCTATAAGCTAGTTAGTCCCTAGTATTTTTAGACAACTTTACACGCATACCCATACCCAGTCATAAAAAACCCACAACTCATAATTATATCTACATTTTATATAATCATTAAAAATTGTCAAAAACTCATTCAAACACTATGTTAGAAATTTAAAGAACTTATAAGAGTAATTAAATATAATTGTAATAAGTAATAATAAAAAAATAGGTATTACGTTAATACGAATGATTGAAAAAAAAAAGTACGCTCTTTGAGTGACATTGTAAATTACCAGAAATAGTTTTGAGTTCTCATTTAAGCGGATAATGTATTCTTTTGAGAAATAAACGTTCTTAAACCGTATATAATGTGCGAATAGAATTTATCAGCCAAATTTCATTTAACGATTGCGCCAAGATTGACATTTAAATATTCAATAAGGTCCTGTATTTTTAAACAATATCTGCAAGTATTTCTTTATAAGTTTAGAGAATATTTATTACGTAACAGCTGTGCCCGCTACTTTGCACATGTGACATTTGGATTTTTAAAGTAATTGTTAATTTTTCGCCGTTTAAACCTTCCCTGGACTACGACAAACATTTCAAAACCAAATTCTCGAGTTTTAGCAAGACAAACGAACATCAATTGATTTTTATATAATTATAAGATGGGAGAAGAGAATCCTGTACGAAGCAGATTTTTTTCTAATTAAATACAAAATACCTCAATTTTTTTTTTATAAAATTGTAGGTTATTTAAAGTAATATTATATATTCTAAAGTTACTCTGATTGTCTATGTTTTAAGCTAAATAATAGTATCATAAGATTTTAGATAAAGTAGGCAATATGGATTTATCTACAGTAATACTGATTTCATAATACTGGCTATGGCCTAAATTGTAATAGCAAGCATAATAGACACTGTAAGAAATAATAAAATTCTAACAAAAATAAACGACTACAAGAACTGGAACAAATTGAAATGGGACCACACGGAAAGCATCAACTTTCAAATCAAAAATAATCATCAAAATCGGTTCACTCAGTCGCAAGTTCTGAGGTAATAAATATACCTCAGAACTTTCGACTGAAAATGTTTAATAAATACTTGTTCACAGATGACGATCACAAGTTTAGTTTGATGGAAGGTTTTGCAAAAGTACAGCTCTTGTTTTAAACAGAAAAAACTTTATTTATCGCTACTAATACTTTTTGAAGTAAAAATTCTAGTAATATTTTATACACAAGCCGGGAAGCAAACAAAAGTCTAACGAAAAATATATGAAAACCTTAATTTTCTGCTTCAGTAACTTCGTGAAATATTATAAATATTTTGACATCCAAACCATACTTTAGCCCAATGTTTTTTCTTCTTTCGTCGCAAAAAGCCTTAAGAACATTATCACGCCGGGGCATAAGAGCCCTAAGTAAATAAAAGTAAATATACCGATACTCACACACTCAAATAGAAAATACAATTATAAGAAACTATTTGTACAAAGAAAAGTTGTATTCAAGCTTAAAGAGAAATTATTTTGTATTGTATTGTGTTATATGTCTATAAATCTGTGAAATATTTTATCGTCGTTGACGATTAAATATCAGCGTTTAAATATGACAAAATTCTATTTGATCAATTACTTACATGTTTTAAATTTCTTGTTGATGATTATGTATTGGAATTCTGCGCGTTGATTTAATTTTTTATATGAGCATGGATTAATTTATGATACAACTAGTTTCGTCAGCGCGTATGTCGGTTTTTGTGGGAACAAGTAGTCTGTGTCCTGCCTCAAGAATCAAAGTATTTCCAGTATTTCCATTACCAAATTACATTGAAATCGGTTCAGAGGTTTAGTCGTGAAAGCATGACAGGCATAAAATCAGAGTTTCTTTCGAATTTATAATATTAGTATGGAATTACCTCTTATTTGTACAAAATTTAGTTTTGATCAAACATCTAATCATTAAGATTTTCGAACGATTGGTTCCTTTTCTATCCAACAGATATTGTATTGCCAAGGTAAGCGTCAGGTAGGCGGTAGGTCACAAAAGAAAATAGCCAAAAAGCCCTTTGCGATTTTCCACATTGCGCCAATCTCAAAGAAAAAATGGTAAAAGGGTAAGAAGTTGATGGTTGGGCACAATTTTCAGTTGATTCAACCTAGTTTCAGCGTTTTCTTTATTGGTATTGTTTTAGACTTTAACAAACAAAAAACATGACCTGTACATATTCTTGTGCGTTGATGATGAGGTTACGAGAAGTAAGTGAAATATTTCTATGACACGGGGCTGACAATTGCCATCCATATACGTATGCAAGCAACATTGAGATTAATACTATCAGTAGAATTATAATTATGTTCATGAAACAAAGTCCCCTTAATATGAATAAAACTCGTACTTAGTCGGTTTATTTATTCATTGATTTTCCCGATAAAGGGTTGGTAAGAACAAACCTAACATTTTAGTTGAAAGGCAGCATTTCCCCTATATTTAAAATATAAATTGAGCTATGTACGCACAATGTTGAGAGATTTACTGAGCTGTTCATTTTAAAACCATTTATAAGTTTTAGATTTCTATAAGGAACGATTCAAGTTTGTTAGTGGTAGAGATAAGATGATAATACAGTCTATCTGGAAGAACTTAAAATTACCCCCAAAAATATTAATATAAAAGTACGTATATTCGTCTTTCTGAGAGATAAGGAAGTCCTTATAAAAGATACGGGATAATAATTCGATCAATCAAATCTGCGCGCCACATCTCTTGCGAAGTTCCGGGAGCGTTGCTACAATCGGAGGATTAATTGATTCCTTCCGATCTTAGCACAGCTATTAATCATAAGTCATTATGAAACACTCGATTTTCTTAACGAAGTTTGCAACTTTGAAGAATGAAAAGTTATGAATCATCGATTATGATTATTGAGAAATTGAGGGTAAAGTCCGTTTATGCATGTGTCGAGTAACGCTATCTGTTAGCTGAGCGGCGAAACGCCTGATGTCTTCGGCTGCTTGCATCGGTCGGTGCAACAGGACGCGCGCGCCGTTGTCGCCGCCCTGTTTTACCGTGGCTTCTTACATTCATTCCTTCGAACGACGATTGAGCGCACGTACATTAAAAATTGTAACTGTTATACTTTTATTACACAAGTTATAGAAACGCATAAAGGATTTTCTTTGACTACTTACCCAAGAAACCAACTACACACAAAAGTAACCACTCGACCATTACTGAATCGCCAACAGCATGTATTAAGCTACGTGTAGAATATATTAGCCAATTTGAAGCCAAACATTTATGATATTAAGAACTTACTATTCTTATCAATGAATAATAAATAGGGTATGACCCGAAGTGTACGGCCAACCATAATGTATGTAAAAGGCACCCCAGCACTTCTCGCTACCTTTCCATAATAAAATATATAACCCAAATTGCGAGAAGCCTTAATAAAGAAAACTCATTCAAAGGAGAACATTTTAAGAATACACATCAACAGAAATTGTAAAATGTGCATTCGGTGTTTGATCTATTTTCTTTCATACGAATGTAGCAGTCGTGGGCGATTAAAGATTCAAAGAATACTGAATGCTCTGTACTTGTACGGCTCCTTGACCTAAAGTGGAGTGTATTTTTTGTATGAGCACGTTGAGCATAAAATGTGATGTTGGTAGCAGTGCTTGAGTGGATTCATTCATACCGTGTAGAAAGCGTATCATATTATTTTTCTATGTAATCTTTTATTCTCATTTATTTAGCATTTCACTTGCTTACTTGAAATGAATGACGCCATAATGTCTATTATCAATTCCAAAACATTATTAACAGCCTTTAGTAGTCTATAAATATATATCTGCTTAGAAAGGAGGGTTTTGTCTACTAATTCCAAGCAGGTAATAAACCCTATACCAAATCGAAATTATTTCAGTAAGTATATTTAATTCTCATTTAAGATATATTTACCAAAATAAACTAATGTCCAACAGACTTTACAGACTTGCAGAATATTTTTTTGTTGGTCAATTTCTATTTTTTTTTAAAAGCAGACACATTTTAGGCCTTCTAATGGTAAAATTTGAAGAGGCTCGTTCGTTATGTTTATAAACAAAGGCTAATTAAAAATATTCCAAGAGGAGAAAGCTCTCTCGTGGAGCACGAAGTAGCCTTAACAGTTTGCCAAACGAAAATATATTTTACCACGTCCTTTTATAGATTATATTGTTTTGATAGGGATTTTATTGTATAAGTAGGCTTATTGAAAATTTTTGTGTACAATCCTCTTTAGGCTCTCTAGAATCTGAGTACTTTAAATGTTGAGTATCCATTTATAGAATAGGCGTGGGTTTGAATTTATTAGTTTCATAAAGGTTTTTTATTGAGTTAGGAGCTTCATTGTTAAGGCAATATTATATGTAATCATCGCTTTGGTATATGAAAAGGAAGGAAAATTCATCCTTTGTATACATATTGATGTTACCGAACTTGTCGAGCTATAGTTCTTAGGCGATGAAAGTTGATGAACATGTCTGTAAAAAGATATTCACACTTTTGTTTCTAGTTTTCAAGAAACTGAATTTTTTTAAGATCGTATTGTTTGGAATTCATTTTTCACAATTATTTTTAGAAAACAGAAATAATTCCTGAGAAACGACCAAAAATATATAATTAAAAAAAAAAACCATTTGAAAAGCCGCGTATTTGTAGATAATTCGACTCTTCGCTTGTGTTTACTACAAATGAATAGGCAATGCCTTTACGGTGCATAAACGAGAGACTGGACTGTATTTGTCGTATATTTATATTTGTCGATACGTTATATATATATACAAAGAAGTGCTCGCAGCGTAACGCGTCCGAGGACCGAGTAATTTGAGGTCGGAGGCGTGTGCGCCGACGAGCCGTGTTCCCCGCACCACCGACAACAAACAAAATAAAAACAATAGCTGATAGTTCACATGTCAAGCGACTATAATGCTACTTTATTCATGTTGTACTGCCTGCAGTTTAAAAGATTTTATTAACCCATAAATTCAGACAAGAGTAAAAAAGAAATAAATAAATTATAAATTGCGACACACGAAGAGGTTCTTACTTTAATGCAATCTGGTACAATATAATAAGAATAATTATGATACGTACAAAAGTACTTCAGTAGAAACCCGTTTAAAGTCAAAGACTTTTCATACACAATACCTAAGTATTAGCACCACTGCAAATAGCCTAAATTCAGGATGCCCTTAGAATACTGTCGTTAATACTTACCGCCTAGAATTTTTATGCTTGGTCGTAGTTTTTAGAGTCCCCCGTCACAAATATCGAACACGCCATCTTGATTCACGGTGAAAAGTTCAGTTCGGGCCGATCATGATGCCGAACGCGATCACCGTAACAATGGAACAGAATTGAAATTTATTCGCACTAGGGCTTAAAACGCAACATCACCCGGCGTCATTGTGCCAACACCCATTACGAAATATGTCAACAGACTGCCATAGCAGTCTGTTGACATATTTCGTGACCATAGTCAACGTGCATGAATTTTGTGTTCCTCGAAACTTTTGATTAATGAGAAAGTAAGTTACTCTATGTTCTATTAAAAATCAAAATATAGCATTAACTGTTCAGGTGATATTAATGACAACTGGGTACTCATTTAACACGTGAAAATCGCGTGACATATACCGCGATTTGTTTAGCAGAAAACTTGGCTTTGAAATTTATTGAACACTGTTCAAGTTAGTTATAAATTTACCGTCTTCAAGATATTGAACTATAAAACAATATGTAGTAAAACGTATTTTTATATATATTTTTTAATCAAACAAATGAAGTCCATAAGTATATTCCAGTATAAATATTGTTAACTTGAAGTAAATTATTCTGAAAAACATAAAAACCGAAAGATAAAAGCGCAAAAAATATATAGAAGAAACAACTCCATTAACCCTCAAAGGCGGTTGGCTCATCAAAATAACGGAAGGCAACCCTACATCAACGCAAGGTTTACTCTTAACCGACACGTAAAAAATTCAAAACCTACCATGAATATAAACTTGTGGATCAACTATAAAACTGGTAGTGGTCGGGTCGAAGGGTTTTTATTAATATGGTGGCCTTTGTCAAAGGCGACAGCGGTGACACGGGTATCATGCTATTGATTCGTGTTTAGTTTTGCACTGTGGTGTAGAATTTCAATTGTCAAATGTTGGGCGTCAATATAATTTAGATAAAGTTGAAATATTTATAAAGTTACACCACAATGTGATAATATTATTAGAGCAGAAAATATTTTAAATAGTTAGTGCTGGTCAAAATCTGATGACAATTTTTTGTGCGATTTTACTCAATTAGAATCCAATTTAAATGATGCTTTGTGTACCTCGCCAAAATTGACTCAATTTTTTTGGTCCCGTCTACAAACAATCGTTTATACTTTCAAAGAGAGTTTATAGCTCATCTGTCTGATGCTAACTCTCCTTAGGAATTATTTTTTGTCAAACAAATTATAGAAAAATAAATGAAATTTCCCTCTCTCTTATTTATAAATATATATTATTTAGCAAGAGAGAGAGAGAGAGAGAGATTTTAATTCATTAATTCTTGAGTAAAGACCTAGACATGCTGTGAAAGATAAGCGGGCGGAGCTAAGGGCAAAAGTTAGCAAAACTATAATACCATTTACTGTAAATATCTAATGTAACCAACTAAAACGTCAGTTCTCATTTCTAGAGATTTTGACTGCTTTTTTCTTATGACTCGCCTATTTCATATCAACTCTCCTTGAAAGAATAGTCTTTGATTGAAATCAATTCAGTGATTTTGCCATGAACGCGTAACAGACAGAAAGAGTTACTTTTGAATTTATATTGTTAGTATTTTATTCAGTTGCCCACAAATTCACTGAATCAAATAGAAGCTAGACATTATTCGCTTACGTAAATGTGGATTTTATCTGTGTGACTTTTCTTTGAAGGACCAATACCCCATGCCCTTTTCTGCACTCTCAATAACATGGTGGCAAATTAAATGATGCTCCGTACACAACACCCCAAAATAAAACCAAGAGATAAGCTCACTTGTGCAGTTACAATACTGTAGTTGAAATTCTAGAATCGATTCTAACTCAGACCACAAAACCACTTGAGGGTTCGAAAGACCATATTATCGTAAGATTTTAGATCGAAAACCACCTCGGTTTGAAAGGGTTACTCTTAACCGATATCATTACTTGATTATCGTTATTACGCAAATGTGTAGTGAAGTTTTTCAAAATTCTTCTTTTCTGAATCAGCATCGTATAAGTTTATCTAATAGTGGTCTTGTTCTTTTGGGTTAGGGATTAGAATATTTTGTTTCTGAATAAAGTTTTTATTCTGTGACATCGTAGGTTTCAAACGGTCTCAACCGATTTTGATGTGTTTTTTATTTGAAAGCCAGTTTTCCTGCGGAGGTCCTTAGCTATGTTTGGTTAATATCGGTCCAGTAGTAAAAGTATCAGCTCTTATTCAAAATGATGTAAGACATTTGTGGCGTATGATTACTCGATTAAGAGCTTGCGTAGGGGTATTTAAATTTTAAGTTTTAGCTTGTTACATGATTAGAACTCGATTTACTTCAAATGTGATTTTTATCTATCTAAATCGATCTTGAATTCAAATCTTGATCTTCAAGTCAAATTATTTAACACTCATTCTTGAAATGGCTAGTCTTAATTAAAGGAGGGGATATTCTTATGCGACACAGTTTTAGCAGCGTTTTAGTACATGATAATGATTTGCATTATCCGCAGTTTGAAAACTTAACTGGATTCTGAATATTTGTAAGAAGCCTGTGCCTACCGCTTGTTATTTGTAAAATAAAATAGCTTCAGGAAAAATATCTTGTTATTCTAATTATGTGTCTTAAGCACGTAATTTAAGAGTCAAGTTTAGCACGCTTATTAAGTTAATGTCAAGAGAAATTATGAACAATGAGAGAAACTATTCTCACATGCTTCTATCTAAACAGTAACATTTTTTTTTGTTGTTATTTCGTAATAACTTCATAAGATCAGAACATTTGAACGTAACTGACTATGTTAACAAATCTCGAAAGTTAAATTTAACTTGATTCCAAATTGTTTATTGAATTTATAATTTACACTAAAATATCATTTGAGTGACAATTTAATTGTTTGCCCTCTTTGAGATACACAGAGAGCTGGAGTTGGACGTGTAACTTCTTGGATATCTGTTAATTAATCCCTCATGTTGTGATTGTATGGTGCGTTTTCTTGACTTTATTAATGCATTGTTCGTTCTAGGAAATTAAAATTATTTTTAATAATAAGAATTAATTACAGGTTATTGTGTTGCCTAACCTGTACCAAAATGGAAATCCTTGTAACATAGTTTATAAAGCGTAAAAGCTTTAAAACATACTTTCACACTTACAAAATAGTCAGCAATAAAGAATCGCCAGCCTACAAAACGGTACTCAGAGAACAATAGCACTTAATTAATTTTCTTTTAGGACAACATAAAGGAGGATGGAAAAGAATAGGATCGCGGTCTGAACACAGACATTTAGAGAAAAGCGGATTTAAACCGCTGCAAGTATATAAATAATTTAAAACAAACAAAATGAAACCTTATTTTTAATGAATAAGAGTCTTTTTGAGATGCATATTATGTGTAGCGAGCACTATTACACGAAGAATGAATGTTAGGAATGCCGAGAGGGATACGTTGGGAGTAATTATGGGTCGGCCAAAGTAGGTAGCGCATATTTTCGTCGTTGATGTTAAGTAATAGCGGAGTCTTAAAATAGTTTCTTGTCCACCACAGTTACTTAAGTGACAATAACACGACTTGTTTACTTTGTATGACGTCGTTTGAAATTCTTCTTGAAAAATTTTATTATGCTGCTGGGATCTGTACTTATATTTTGCTCCTATTTATATGATAATGTAATCAACTTTACAATTACTTGTGTATCGTTGTGGTTTAAATATTTCATAACACGAAAGAACTTATTATTACTAGAACCACAAAAAATTACCTGACCATCAATTTTACTCCTATGTAGTACACTTTGCTTATAAAATTGGAGTGTCTGTTTGCAATATTAAAATAACCGCTTTTTAACCGACTTCAAAAAAAGGAAGAGGTTTTTACTAAATGCATATGTATGTATATACGGTACATATACCAAAAATGTACTTTAAAATCTTTTGTCTGTCTGTCTGTTTGTTTCGGGTAATCCCTGGAACGACTGGACCGATTTTAACGGGACTATCACTGGCAGGTAGCGATGATCCTAGGAATAACTTCCTAATATGTTGTTGTATGAATAACTTACTTACTAAGATTTTGAACTTGTGAAGCTTTAATTAAAATTTCTTAAATCTACTTCTCGGTAATAACTTAGAGTGAACTTTGTATCGTGTAGCAAAACAAATCAAAGTTTTAAATCTCGCCAGCTATTTTCAGTATGTAACAAATGTTGCAAGTTACTGGGAGACGGCGACACCGTTTCATTTCAAGTGCTGCCGAGTTTATGCTCTGTTTGAATGTGTACTTCTAACTATGACCTACTTACTGGTTCAGTTATATGTAATAAACCGAACCGTTTGCTCATATTATCAACAGCGGTTTGGGTGTAGTATCAAATGTCCAAGTGTGCTTCTTTAATTTATAGTGGCTGTGTGTGATCCCGGACTATCATATTTTACTTTAGCCTCATGACATATCGTTGAGAGACGTCATTCCATTTACATATTTGTTCACTTTTGAAGAGTGTCAACCGGGATAGAGGATATACTGAAATATACATTAGATCAAATGCGCAGTACCTATATTTTTAAATTCATGTTTATCTTCTGAAATCTCTTTATAAAGAAGCTGGTTTATAAATGTGGTACCTTACTTATGAACAAGTACAACAAATGATAAATGTATAGTAACAATATTTTCAAGAGATAGTCTAGAATTTAGGTGCATAATTAACCAGGTTATTCGTAAGTTCGTAAGTTATGATGCTGCGGTAAGGCAAATGAGGTGCAAACATGTCTGGGGGTGCAAAATACAATGTCGTTTTATGTCGCCACTGCTGCGACATAAAATTAAGTTTGGTGATGTAGGTTACAATCTGAAACTATAAAGTGCATCTCGCTTAAAATAAATTTTGGAAGTATTTTTTGTATAACAAAGATATGGTTTCTGTCCTTACTTATAGTATTGAATAAACTAGCAATTCTTATGTGTGTATATATATATTTACTAGCTGAACCCCGCGTTGTTACCCGCTGTTTTGGTACTGCGGGTAACGCTACGGGACAAAGCTAGTCTAAAAAAGTAGCCTAAGTTACTCCCTGAATCATCAGCTACCTGCCAGTGAAAGTCCCGTTAAATTCGGTCCAGCCATTCTAGGGATTACTCGGAACAAACAGACAGACAGACAGACAGACAAAGATTTTCAAAGTACATTTTTGGTATATGTACCGTGCATACTTACATATGCATTTCGTAAAAAGCGGTTACTTTAATATTACAAACAAACACTTTAATTTTATGTATATGTATGTATAGATAATCTGAATCTCTGAAACGGCTTGAACGTTTTTTATGAAATTTTGTGATCTAGGTTTTTTTTTTTTTTAATTTGTTTATTTTAACACAAATAACACGGGCAGATAAAGGTTTTTATATAGCCACATACTTGGCATATCATCATCATCATGGCATCATTTCATTTCATTTCATTTCACACACTCTCGTGGGAGAGCCATCCTTCGGCATGAATGGGCCGGCTTGACCGGAGTGATACCACGGCCTTACAAAAAATCGGTGTGAAATAGTGTTTGTGTTTCACCGAGTGAGTGAGGATACCGAAGGCCCATACCCCAACTCTTCCCCCATCCCCTAAAGGCCGGCAAAGCACTTGTGACGCCTCTGATGTTGCGGGTGTCCATGGGTGGCGGTAATCACTTACCATCAGGCGATACGTCTGCTCGTTTGCCCTACCTATTCCATAAAACAAAAATTAAAAAACAAAACATCTTCAAAATTATTATTTTTGATTACATCTGTATTTTTTTTTATAATAAAGAATATGTTCTATCAAACATAATATTAAGGTTTTTACTTTGAACTTAGAAAATATTTACCTCTCAGTGGCATAGTTCTTGAGAATATATTTTTTACTCAAGTTTCCTGGTGGAAATCTCTCAAAGCATTTCCACTTAATTGAGAAACATCTTGTATATCTGTGTATAAAGTCTACAGGGGTCTCGTACTAATCCTGTAATCTGTTTTTGCAGAAACTCTGAACTTCGCCGGCAGAAGGTTGAAACGAACAAAATCCTCATTAGCTTTACCATTAATATGAGTACTGTTTTCTTTCTGGTTTGTTTCTTTGTAGAATAAGGAAAATCTTTTCGTTTTTTTACTTTTGTTTTGTTATATGAACTAGAGAATTGTTTGAAAATAGACTTATAGCATTTGTACTGTGTCAAACTACTTGGTCGAAAGTTTTAATGCGAAATGAAATGTTTAGGTTAAAAAAATCTATCTAAAAATATGAATCGACGAAATGAATGTACGCGCATTACTTCCGATCGGCTGCACCGAATTAAATAATTCTTTTTTATGTGATCGTAATTGCTAGGACAAGGTTTATATACAAAAAAGAAATTCAAAGATAACGGGAAAAGTCTTTTTTTTTGTCCGCAACTGTACATGTATAGTTGGTACGAATTTTGCCGGGTCAGCTAGTTGATAAATAAAAATTGAAAATAAAATTTGTATCTCCACAGGACCCTCTTGGTTTCGAGAGAAACAGTTCTTAAATATAAACAGAGTTTAGTATAAGTCGTTTAGATCTCAACGTTGGTTGCTTTGATAGCTATTTTAGCACAAAAAACCGATCCAATCCAGACCCAGGGCAAGAAAACTATTACTTGAATATTCCTTATGTAGGAAAGGAAAGAAAAAACGAGGCCGGAAATTTCGTTACTCAGATTTCTTTTAAATAATATGGCCGCTGGTTTTGTGAATACTAAAAGATGTTATGGAAAATTCATGACGTCACACACATCGCATTTCACTTTTACACTTCAAGAGATAATGTGATTTTAATAATGCATGCTAGACATAAGCGTAGGGTAACCAAAAGGGGATCGTAACTTTTACTATTGTACCTAAACTTTCATTGTACCTTTATGGTAGCTAGTAAAACTGAGATCCGACATTTTCAATGAGTGTAATGATTATTGTGTAGTTTTCGGAGGTTGTTGGAATATAATTTGGAACAGAATAGAAGCTTTGTTTCATTATAATTGATTTTAAAATAGAAAGTTCATCGTCGTTGTAAGATAAGTGTGAAATAATTATGTAGCAAATATAAATACTACGTAAAATGAAGTATAGTGAAATGTTTGCTGCTTGGATAGTTCTTAAACGATGTATGATAATAATAACTTACGTCTCTACGTGGTGCATTGTAAAACTTTGCTTAGAAAAGCTACGTAGATTTCTATCTATACAAATAAATAAAATTGGAGTGTCTGTTTGTAATATTAAAATAACCGCTTTTTACTAAATGCATATGTATGTATACACGGTACATATACCAAAAATGTAGCTAAAAAATTTTTTGTCTGTCTGTCTGTCTGTCTGTCTGTCTGTCTGTCTGTCTGTCTGTCTGTTTGTTCCGGGTAATCTCTGGAATGGCTGGACGGATTTTGACGGGACTTTCACTGGCAGGTAGCTGATGACCCGGAGAGTAACTTAGGCTACTTTTTTTTAGACTAACTTTGTCCCGCGGCGTTACTTGCGGTAAAACAATAACCGCGGGTAACACCGCGGGGTTCAGCTAGTGTGAAATAAATTTAGTAGAGCAAAGTACTAGTACTAAGTCACTTAATTGACACAATTACTCTTATATAATTACTAGTTAAAAACCCGCGGTGTTACCCGCGGTTACGCCACGGGCAAAGGATAGTCTAAAAAAAAGCGTAAGTTACTTCCTGGATCATCAGCTACCTGCCAGTGAAAGTCCCATCGAAATCAGTCCAGCTGTTTCAAAGATTACCCGGAACAAACAGACAGACAGACAGACAAAAATTAAAAAAAGAATGATATTTTGGTACATGTATCATGTATACATACATATGCATTTATTTAAAAGCGGTTATTTTTATATTACAAACGGACACTCCAATTTTATTTATTTGTATAGATGTTCAACAGTTTTTTGTAAAGAAAATACTAAAAGACGCTTTATATATGTCTCTGTAGATACTTTAAGAGGCAAACGCGTGTACTTTCATTTATGTCAAACAAAAGGCAAGAGTAACAAAACGATTAGAGTACCGCACACCCATAATCTGTGAGTTCGTGTGTAGGGTATTATTCTGCGTTGTAACATAACCCTCGAATTTAGGCGGATCAGAGGTTCGGTAAATCCTTTTGTTCTACTTGGATAAGGGGCGCTAATTGTCTAGTATGTACATCTATTGAAAAGGAGATAGCGTTGAATGTTTCAAACTGATATTGTTTGTTGTACATATGTATATATATGTATACATATTTGAGGAATCTGTGTGGTGACGGATTAAGAACATAGAGTGATTCCACCCCTTTTCATCCCATAGGTGTCGTAAGAGGCGACTAAAGGAATAAACAATACAGGACAACATCACTGCGAAAAGAAGAAAAACTTAAAATGAACACCCTATACGAACTCGTTTAGTTAGCGTGGTAGTCCAAACCCTCCTCTCTAAGGAGAGGCCTATGTCCAGCATTGAACTGTTTAAGGCTGTTGATGATGATGATTATGATGATTTTATAGGCAAACAGGCACAGAAATTTTAGAATTGAAATAAGTCGTTATCATCTCAATCCATAGTAATCACCCCTGTACTGTCTACATCAGTATAAGATAATCTTTGTTTTTTTTAACTATTCTTTTTAAACAATGCTACTTATTGTTTGGATCTTTTGACGACGATTTATTCACGTTACAGATATACTTTCGATATTATTACACAAAATGTAAGTACATAAAAGATAGTACTTATGGTATAATATAGATTAGCGCTAGAAGTTTAATAACTACAAAAAAATATCATGTTTTACGAGACACACAAACTCAATACTAAATTAATTTCGTATATTATTAAAAATTTGAAGCAAAACATAGTTGATTTACTCAATACAGTAATATTAAAAATTCTATAACCTATATAATGGCCGATTGAAATACTTTTGTTTATTGTTCTCTTATTAATATCTAATATATAAAATTCTCGTGTCACAGTTTTCGTTGCCAAACTCCTCCGAAACGGCTTGACCGATTCTCATGAATCTTTGTGAGCATATTGAGTAGGTCTGAGAATCGGCCAACATCTATTTTTCATCCCCCTAAATGGTAAGGGTCACCCATCCTTAAAAAAAAATATGGCAAAACGACGTTTGCCGGGGCAGCTAGTATTTTTTATAAATTCGTTTTACTACAGCAAAATGTTTTGGAAAATGTTCTTGGTTAGTCTTGTGATTTCCTTTGTATAAAACTTTTCAGCTCATTTAGATTTAAAATCGTTCAACTTTTGTAAGCTTTTGTTGTAGCTTCGTTCGATGGTTTTCGTTCGGTAATGGAAGTTGGTTTTATACAGCTATGCATAGATCTATGCGATGGGACCCGGGGGAGAACCATGCTTTGGAAAAAATGGGTCGGCCCGCCCGTAGCGCTACCACGATCTCACAGTAAATCTTTAAACAATTCATTCTTTTAATCGTTAAGTGAGATGGTATGCATGGTAAAATATCTATACAAATAAATAAAATTGGAGTGTCTGTTTGTAATATTAAAATAACCGCTTTTTATTAAACGCATATGTATGTATACATGGTACATATACCAAAAATGTAATAAAAAAAGTTTTGTCTGTCTGTCTGTTTGTTCCGGGTAATCTTTGGAACGGCTGGACCGATTTTGACGGGACTTTCACTGTCAGGTAGCTGATGATCCAGGGAGTAACTTAGGCTACTTTTTTAGATTAACTTTTTCCTGCGTTAGCTAGTTTTTAATAAAGCTCCGAATCGCACGCGTGTACGTTGGATTCCGCGGTTAAGAGTAGCCTATGTCCTTCTTCAAGAATTAAGGTATTCCCATGCCAAATTTTATTGAAATTGGTACAGCGGCTTAGCCATCAAAGCGTAACAGACAGATAGACAGCCAAATTATAATATAACTATATGAATATACAATTTTATATCGTAATTTTACTTCATAAAATATCCAATAAGTTTGTTAAAGTTATACAACATACATAAAAACGTTTTAATAATACGTTTTATAATGACGGTAAATATGTACCTATATACATCATACAGAATTATTCCGGCTATCTCGGGACAAATATCACACAAAAGATCAACATGAAATGACAGCGTTCGTGCTGTCGTGTTTCGTTGGTGAGTGCGAGACCGAAGGCCCAATGATGCAGCAGCATCACTAGCCCGCCATGGTGTGGGTCACCATGAAGCTTAATTGCATTCGCAGTATGGTGGCCACCACTCTTAAATTCTGCTTATGCTTTCCATCAGGTAGAGTAGAGTCATTTTGGTAAGGCCAAACACAAAAAAATAAATAAAGAAAAAGCCAAGTGTGTTTAACAGAAGGTCGCAAAACAAATATCAGTGTACATTATACCTAAACTTTTCACCCTCCTATGCACATGTTCTTATGTTGAACACAAATTGCACGGCCACCTGTCGCGGGTTAATTGGATTCTTTATGTGAAAATACTTGTCCCTTCAGAACCCACATTGGCCAATTAAGCATGACCTTTATAATATCCTAAATATACTTATTTATCATCACAGGCAAAGATGGCCGTGGTTCAGGTTATACTGGAATGTGACCCTTCCGCTTGCCTTGATTAACGTTTCCTTGCTTTTGTGTGTAACGTACCCGTTAATACGAATTAGTACGATTTTCTATTTGGCCCGTATAGTGAGGTGCAGTCATACGCGAATTTATCCAAACCTTATAAATTTTATTTATTTTCGGGTTTATTTGAATGCAAATGAAAGGGTCCTTGGGTTGTAAAGGCAGATATTCTGTTGACCATTGTACCCTTCCTAGAGTATTTTATTCAAGTATTTGTAATTGAACCAATTTTAAATACATTTGGGAGTCTTATATATGTTTTTTTATGGTATACGGTGGCAAACCAGCATACGTATCACATGATGGTAAGCGATTACCGCCGCCCATAGACACCCGCTACACCAGAGGCGTCACAAGTGCGTCGCCGACCTTCGGGGGGTGGGGAAAGGGATGTGGGGAGAGGGGTTGGGGTATGGGCCTCCGATGTCCTCACTCACTGGGTGAAACACAGCGCAAGCGCTATTTCACACCGGTTTTCTGTGAGGCCTTGGTATCACTCCGGTCGAGCCGGCCCATTCATGCCTTACTATCAGGTGTTACGTCTGCTCTTTTGCCCCCTATATATTTATTAAAAATAATAAAAGAGAAAAAAAGACTTATGAGAGTTGTGAATAAATGTGAATATTTTAAGTACTTATTTTGGATATAGTGAAATTAACTTCGTATGACAATAGTTATTTGTTATACAAGAGTGGAAAGTTGCTTTTAAACCTCGTGCTCAATATTGATGACCGAGCAAGCGAAGGATTCTAATATCGAATCAAGAGCGCACCGAGTGATTTAAACATTAGAATCCTTAGCGTCAGCGAGGGAATCAAAAAAGAACAAGGTGAAAAATCTTTGCACTCGAGTGCAACATGTAACTTTTCACTCAACCTCAGCGAGGAAATGACTAAATGACGTGAAAGAAAATGGCGCGGGGAAAGCAAATCAAAAAAAAAGTATCCCAAGAAGGTTCCGATTCTGAGTTCTGAGTTAAAAGTTAGTTAAAAGTCGTTTTTATCCTCTAGCTGATAAAAACGACTTTTACACTCAGATATTGAAGAGCAAAAATACTCTTTCCGAGACGGTGTGATGAAAAAGTAATTTAGTAACTGGTCTATAAACCTATCAATCTCGAAAAAGTGGTAAAAAATATTTAAAGAAATAATTTTTTCGATGTTTTTATCCATATACAGGTAAATACGTAATGTACACATATGTATATTTATATGCAAAACACAGATATTGCTAATGGACAGGTACTCTCTTGCTTTTATTTGTAATCGAATCCATTTTATTATCGCCCGGCATACATTATTCGGACCCATTCACTGACAGGATTAAGTTTGCCAACATTTATGAAATTTTATTACCATTTCAAAATTGAACACTGTATCAATATATTTCCATTATCTTTTTTGAAAATATCGATTTTTATTGTGTTTTAATACATAATGAGTGTTTATGTGGTGATGAATTTAGAATACGGAATGTTATCACTCTTATTCAACCCCTTGAAGTCACGTCCTCCTGTGTTGAAGTCGTAGGGATCGAATAGAGAACAAACTACTCATAACACATCACAGCAGTAAAGACTCCAGTGCAATATTAGCATAAACATCTGTTCTAAGACCTACATCCAGCATGATATGATTGACTAAATTTATTCACATCCAATACCCGTAGGATAATAAGAAATGCTTATTCTGTGTAGAGAAATGACAAAGCAATGGATAGTAAATTTCAATAAATCAGAAAACACTTTGGTAAATCAAACTTTTAGCTCTACAAGAAGAATGATTTATCTATATTTGAACTGGTATTTTCTACCACACGTCGTTATTTATAGCTTAAAATAAATATTATTGTTTTTTTTACGTTTTGATGTGAAGCATCTCTAGGCGCGGGTAAACCTGACTTTTGGCGTGGCGAAAATTACTGTGGCGATGCTTCGCCTTACCGTAGTTACTAATGAAAACAATTGAGTTGTCGCGATTTCATTTTCATCATTTTTGTTCTTAATTTAAATGAATATTAATGTAATAAGCATTCATTTTATATAGTGGAACAAATATCTTAAGATTACAGGGACATCTTATACAAAACTTATACAAAACACACATATTTCACATCTGCCGGGCGTCCCGTGACGGCTCACTCTTTTTCGAGTTTCAATCGAAAATTCTTGAAAGATTTTAATTATTTATTATATGTCTGAAATGTAAACAGATGTTTATCATAATTAAATATTGGTCTAAGCTGTGATAATATTCAGAAAAACGTGAGCCGTCACGAGACGCCTGGCAGATGTGAAGCATTGAAATTGTTTTGTATAAAATAAAGTGACTGTTTATTACACTAACATTCATTTTTGTTAAATACAAAATTCAAATACATATAGAATTACAATTAACAAAATAAATACAAATAAAAATAAAATAAAAATCCTCGCCCCGCATATAGATGTTTCACATCAAAAAATTAAGGTACTATTATATTTTTAAACCGTGTTCTGACTATTTTCTGAGGAACAAGGCCAAGAACGGTATTTCTTGATTTTAAAATTAATTTAACTGCTGTTTTACCTTGTTTTATTAAAAACAACTATTCGCTTTAATAAAAAGAAGAACTGATATAGTATGATGTTAATAAATTGCTGACAACAACAAAAAAAAATAAGACCAGAATCGTCTGATTCTTACTGATGTAATATTTATTTCTGTCTCTCGAACGCATCTTAGTTAGTTGTTTATGGATTTAAGATTCTTCTTCTTCTTCTTTTGATGAAATGGCAACCAGCCGGATCTTTTGGATCAGCTATTTCTGTCAATGTCAAGTGTTTAAAGTCTTTAAATCTAAGTCTTCAAGTCTTTAAGTCTTCCTCGTGATGAAATTAATGATAAAAAATGATTAGATTGGATTAGGTGAAATGGGGACCGTCTTCCGAAAAAAGAACTGTATTTAAGGTTAAACAGTGTTCTTTGTTATAATGTCTGTCAATGTCAACTCTCAACTAACGTCACTGTAACGTTTCAAAAGTGTCTGAAAAGGCTTACATACTTTTAATAAAAGATTTTTGATTTTGGAATGTATACGCAACAATTGATGATGATCGATCATCAACGTCGTGCAGCACTTGAGTATCACAGCAGGAGTGACTCTATATTACTATTGATTTCCGATCTTGTATAAAGCCGATGAAACCTTCCACTTCTTGATAGCAGTTAGGAGTAAAGTCTGCCACACTTTGCTAAGATGCAAAAAAAAGAGTTTGTACAGGTTAGCAGTTAGATGTTTCCAACACAGGTGTTTTATAGTAAAATTGGTATTTATATAAATACGGTGAATAAGGTATATACTAAAAGTTTTTTCTTATTTTTATGTAATCAATCTTTTTTGTTCGAAGAAACAGAACAGAAGAATTTACTTTGTACAGTTGTTGTTTTATGAAAAAATATCAGTTTTCTCATCTGTCATAAAAATTATCCTCTTATAAAACAAAAAGCGTACAAAATAAATTCAAAGAACAAAATATAACTTCTAAAGAAAGAAGAAGAAATATATCACAAAGAACTGAATATTAATACAAGGACAAACCTCTTAAAATATAATGTAAATGCTACAAATGCCGTGAATTAAAGTCTAAGTAGTTGAATATTGAACTAACTAAACGTGCACAACACATAAATATTACACAGAAACACGGAGCTTTCCTCGTATAAGAATATTCTCGGAATTTTAAACTAACAGTACTAAAATGAGACTGAGATAATCCTAATGGCGTCTGACATTTTCATATTTCCATTTCGTTTTTCCCCGGTGAACTAATTTACCTACATCCTTTTGATGGTAGCGGCAACATCAAACTCTCGCACCATTTCAAATGAAAAAGTAAATTTGTTGTGCCGAGTGCATTACTCGAGCCATTTTGAAGTGCCTTGTCTTTATCAGGTTTTATTTCCATACCTGCCTTGTGATGAAATTAAGCTAGTCGAAAGTACCTACTTGTAAATTTATACATTCGATACCCGGCCGGCATATAAAATAAATGCTTATTTGATATATTCATTGTTTTACTTTAGTGTATTCAATATTTATTGAGGTTTCATACCTTAATAAATATAGTGGTTTATTAAAATTGTCTTGATAATACGAAGTCGTTAGTCAGAATGTTTACTTTAACGAATGATTCAAGTAAGGAGAAGTTTAAAGTTTGCCTACGAGTAAATGGTAAATGAAAAGCATAATATAATATATGTTTAATAAACATACTACCTTTCGCTAATGTGTTAAATTCAAACGTGTTTCGTAGTGAAATAAACTAAATACAGGGTTGACCTTACAAGTTCATCTACATGATTTAGTTCGGTAATAATCAAACCCAGTAATTTATCACGATATTTGTATATCTAACCAATGTGTATAATTCTCTTATAAAGTAACTTGTTAATGTTCAATGCAATTAAATATAAGTGAGTCCTATTAAAACAGTTTTAAACTTCTTTTTCTTTTTGATATACTGGTTGAACATTATGCACCATTATTAAAACATGCAATAGACTATAATTACAGTAACTCATTTAATAAACACCTGAACCCCCTAAGTATTCGGAGTTAATAAAAATAAAACCTCAACGATTGTCCACACTTTCTAAAGAAGTCATAACAAGTTCCACCGCATTAGGATAAAAAGTTAATCTTTGAGCTGAAACGATTAAAGCCGCTCGGTCGCGTTCGAGATTGAAAAATGGCGTCCCGTTACGTTCCTCTCTCGTGATCATTTGCATATTTAGACGACATTCGCGTTTATTTTCACTGATTGTCTTCAATATATCGCATTGTCTCATCGGTTTTCTATTGGAATGTGACTTTGGGGCGTATAATCTTTTGTTTTCTGAATTCTTGATTGAGCAAGTCCTGCAGGCTTGTATTGTTTTATTGTGATACGTTTTATTGCCGATGTCAATGAGAGTTTTGTGTGATTTATAGGTGCTATTATTATGAAATCATATTAGCACACCTTTTTCCAGAATGTACAGCTATATTACTCGTAAATGAATACTGTAAAGTAGTTTAAAATTTTTAAATATTAAATTCAAATTAGATATATATTTTTATAGGTATAACGAAAACATGTGTTGGTGTAGCCAACATACAAATGTAAAATAGTATTTTTAACTTTAAGTCATTTTAAGTCCCTGAGCCCCCACCAATATGGCTCGGAGCCATGCTTAATCGCGAGAGAGCCATTCTTTTCACACTTTTAACTCGCGATTTGTAAGTGTCCTTGAGTAAAATTTGTCATTTTCAGTCTCCTATATAATAACAAAACCCCGAAACATCACATGGTGCCAAAACGTTGTCCAATCAACGGACACATTACGAAAAAAGTCTGTACAGTAAAAAGCGGACGGACGACCATTAATAATTCAATTGTTTAACCCGGATTATTTAGTATAACAGAACAAATCAATTATTCACGCCCAACCTGCATCTATTTACCGAATTTCAAATGAAAGGTACCATTTTTATGTTTACTTTGAAAAATATTGAATAAACCCTTCATTGTATTTGAATGGTTTTTGATTACGAAGGGGATTTTACATATGGTTATCCTCTGTGTGACGTCCTCTTTGTCATTTAGATACATCATCAACACCTTTTAACAGTTCACTACGGACTATAGACCTCACATGGCTATACCACGATGGCCCGACAAGTTGGTGTAGGGTTTGCATCAAATTTTCCTTCTCTTTAAGTGCTTTTGTCTAGCATAGTTTACTCCCTTTAATGCGATTTGTATAAAGTGTCAAAATTTGAGCACAATAAGTGTAGAACTTTTTACAGCATATACAAAAAAATAATATTATAAGCATCGATTATTATACACTGATAATATTACCATTACCACAAAAAAAAACAAAAAACGATAAAAAAATCTTTCATATTTTACCAACAGTAAAGTAATCAATCGTGGTTCTACCAGACGTTTGGAGAACGCAAAAGAAAATGTCAATAAACGACAACAAAATTTATCTTTTCCTTTAGGAAATTGAAATTTCGACCTCCGGCCGTCAAGTGGGGTCTGAATGTACTCATTGAGTGTTAGAATTAAGCCTTTTGTATTGAATATTCTTCGAGATTTAGGGTTTTCTCCGTTGGAGTTTTATTTTTTGTGAAAATGACTTATTGTGCTGAGTTTAAAATAATTTCTGGATGAACATTTTGAAGTGTAACTGCTAAATAATTAAAGTAGACTTGTTCTTGTATCTTCGGGGATTAAGAAAAGATTTTTATAAAGAAATTACGTATCCATCTTTGAACACGTAAAT
Organism: Spilosoma lubricipeda; assembly: GCA_905220595.1. Lineage (NCBI taxonomy): Eukaryota > Metazoa > Arthropoda > Insecta > Lepidoptera > Erebidae > Spilosoma > Spilosoma lubricipeda. The sequence continues at coordinate 5,105,624 of HG992285.1, read as the reverse complement.
ATATATATACCCAACAATATATCACTGCTAGACTTTGACTTTAAAGCATTTTCATTCGACTCAGCCTTTTCATATAGTTGCAAGTTTAATATCTGTTGATATTAGATATTATTACTACTCCATATGTGTGCGAAATATTCTAAAACTTGTCGTTAGCCTGAGTTGAAATGAGCCTTTACGACTGCTGATCAAAGTCGGATGTGTACCTCGGTTCTTGTCAAAAAGTATTGTCGAGGTTTTCTTCCAACTTAACGTTAAAGTTTTCTTTCTAATTCTTAACGGCACCTCGGAGTATGAAAGTTGACGTTGTTTCACGCTTGTGCCTTGGAGAGCACGTTAAGCCATCGGTTCTATTTTTTACAACACACACAACATATTTTGAACATCTGTGACAATCATTATTTGAAGTCAGTGTGCCCAAATATATTGCTAACTTCAAAATTCACTCCATTGTTCACCCTTCTGATTGCAGTCGATCCGTGGAAAAACTTACATTTAGGTAAAACCAGTTGAAGTACTAGCCAACCCCACATGGCTAAGGTGTATGTTTAATGTTCCACCATAAAAATTAAATCGTTAGTTTCACATAAAAAACAAACAGCGCTGCATATTTACTATTTAAATATTACAATATATATCTAAACTGTCATTAAATTATACACAAAAAGGTGTTTGTCACATTTATTTGCAATAAGATAATATGAACAATGTATGAATTTTTTATTCATTCTAAAACAAATGTTTCAGAACGTTCGTTTTAGTAAGTTGCTCGCTAGGCTTTAGGCACTAACGGGACCGCGGGCTGCCGAAGGATGGAGACCTCTGGAGGCAGATTGATAGCTGCGGTATCGGTATAGCGGCATGATTGCATAGATATGCAATCAGCCTACATAGCTGGGTTTAGGGGGGGGGGGAATAAGTTTCCCCCGGGACTAGTAATGATAAGGCACAGCGTTAATTCGGCGAGGACCTGAAATAGCATGGCCCGGGTCGTCGAAACTAATAGCGACTAAGTGCCGCGTCTTGGCAAATGCAGTGTGGACAGGCGGAGTTATGATTTGCGATAGATAGCTGGATTTCTTGTGAATCAGCCGTTTTATATACACTAGAGATCGATAGATCAAGTTATACTGAACAATAATTTAAAAACAAGGAAAATTAAATGAATGACGTTTGAAATTCGATCAGTCTCAAACAAAGCGTTATAATAGTTAAACCTTTAGAACGTCCCTGAATGTTTAATTAACTTCCATTGTTAATATATCATTAATTTAACAACACTACATTTGTATCAATTATAAATTAAGTACAAATTCATTTCTGTTTTAATGAGCGCATAATAACGGTACGAATTATTTACTCCTTTTGTTTTTGAATCCTCGAACAATAACTCCCTTTCTATTGACCCTATTGGGATATCGAGTGTTTTAATCGATTCTATACGATGTACTTTTTCTGAAAATGTTAACATGTTCTTTTTATTTCTAAGGAAACACCTATCTCAAAACAGTTTCACAACCTCTATACATCTTGTACGTTTTGTTTTGACAACAATAGCACTGCATAGAGAAAACGTGAAAGAGAACTTACACCAAACCGTCTAGCCAGCGTAGGTCACTATCTTCTTTCTTAAGAGAGGCTTAGGTTCAGTTGTGGACTGGAAAAGGCCATTGTCAATGATAATGTAAAACAAGCCAGACTGATTTATTTTTAAACAACAAAAAAAAAAGCAAGGTAGTTAGTAGAGCCACGCTGATTTCAGCACGGATGGGCCGGCTCGACCGGGGCGGTACTGCCCTCGCACAGAAGATCAATGTAAAATGACAGCTTTCGTGTTGTCAGAAGCATCACTAGGCCGCCATAGTGTGGATCACCTTGGTGCATTGTTGCATTCGCAATGAGTATGGTGCCCACCACTCTTGGATTCTACTTATGCTTTCCATCAGGCAGAGTAGAGTCATTTTTGCAGGTCCAAACATAAAAAAAACTAATTCTAACTAATATACCCCGTATAGTGAAGGTTTCTAACAATATTCCAGCAAAAATTTTGTCAAATTTTTATTATTACTTAATATAAAGTCGCATGCATTGGACATTTTGCCTATAGTGTATTTTTGGATGCTATTTCGCTTTCAATAATACAAGGCTTGGTATTTGTCCCCAATAGTAAACAGCTTCTTAGAAAAATAATGTTCATGTTATACTTTTCGTATTTAATATGCGGGCGAAACCGAGGGCAAAAAACGAATCCTACTAATATTATAAATGCGAAAGTTTGTAAGGATGGATGGATGTTTGGATGGATGTTTGTTACTCTTTCACGCAAAAACTACTGAACGGATGTGGATGAAACTTTACAGTAATATAGCTTATAGATCATAATAACACATAGGTTACTATTTGCCGCGATAACCGACATATACGCGGGCGGAGCGGCGGCAACAACTAGTAATAATATATACTTTTATTCTACATAGTCCTACGATAGCAAACTTTAAGGTTATATTTATGTTTACCGTTAATTTCATCTAACGGCCTTTTACCACATCATTTTGTGGTCGACTCTTCTGTAAGTGCATGCTGCGGTCAAAATGCTTTTTCATGACAATTAAGTTAATGAGGTCGGTAAATTACAAACCAACTAAAATAAATATAATAAATTATGAACACAGCAAAAAATTATCAAAACTTTGTTTTTTTATTTAAAAAAATCTTATTGAAGATGCTCGTATGATGTAGTGGTTTAAGCAGTCAACTCAATTTACGTTATTTTTTGCGCAGAATATTGTGAGTTCGATCCTCACAGAAGACAAGTTTTTTTTTAACTAAAAGTCCTTGTTCTGAGTATGTTGTTTGTTGTTTACTCAAAATGCGCAATACTTTTTTGTTAATTTGAATTTGTAAGAAAAAAGTGTAATATTAGAATTTTTTTACCGTGGGAAAGCTACGCTTCGGCATGATTAGGCCGGCCCGACCGGAGTGATATCACGTCCTCACAGATAACCGGTGTGAAATAACGCTTGCGCTGCGTTTTATCGAGTGAGTGAAAATACCAGAGGCCCATACCCTTCCCCACATCCCTTTCACCATCCCCTAAAGGTCGGCAACGCACTTGTGACGCCTCTGGTGTCCATGGGCGACGGTAATCGCTTGCCATTAGGTGAAACATCTGCTCGTTTGCCCCCTATACCATAAAAAAACTTTTATCAAAAAGTTCACTATATTTTCATGTTAACAACTCCTGAGTATGATTATCTCAATTAAGAAAATCAAAGGTCTCTTTTATAGAAATTCTTTTAAAAAGTATGACCCACTAAATGAACTAGCAATAACATAACATAACTTTATTTTTTTTTAAATAAAACCTAATACACTCTGGAGAGGACTGTCGTAAGTAACTTACATTACTCACATTTAAGTTCACTCCACTGTAAAGATTATACATTTTATTTACATAGGTTATTAGTAGTGTGATCCGTACCTTCCGAACTAGTGGATACTGTATCTCAGAAGGTAACAGTTCATCGGTGTCAGTAATATTCTAATTTACAAATACGTGGAGATAGTACATTTGTTACATAATTAAATCATCAGTTTAAGAATGTAAGTATAGCATAAGTGAGTATTAGTAACAAATTGACCCTTTTTAATTTAATATTAGATTACAACCTACAGTGTCAAGTAAGGATTCGGTGGCATCATAATTTAGGGATCCCAGGTAACTAAAAACAGCGCGTTTGCAGTTTCTTACTGTTAAATTAGGAAGATCTTGAATTTTTCTAGCAAGTCTATTATGAAGGAAAGGCCCAAGAAACAAAATAAATAAAACCAAATAAAAATTTAATAAAATTCCATTTTCGTCGAAAATTCTAAGTGAGCTAGTCCAATTATTATGGCCTAGTATGATTTGTAATACAGCTCTGCCCACCCTTTTATTTACATGCGTAAGTACACAAAAGTATACCCATCTAGTCAACAGCGTGTGCCTTCGACCCAAAATACCTAAGCCTCTAACTAAATAACGTGAAGCAAACTTTGTGTTTTCACAAACCCTCCCAGGAGCACAAAAAACTTTACCAGCAAATACCTAACTCCACATAACATGGACTATTCAAACAAGTGACAGAGTCTCCCTAAGGCTCCCTGATATTTGTGCTAAAGTTCCACTTCCCTCGAGCGCCCTCATCTAGTCTAGGTAATATTCATTCTGTTCTAATGGAAATATGAATTATTCCGAGATACTCCAGTTTATAATAGACTGGTTTGAGTTAGTTTAGTAGTCTCTCTGGTAGTAACTGCCAATTGTTTTACTAGTTAATGGGATGAGAACCATTTTCATTTTAATTTAAAAATGATTGTTTAGCGTAGTACCTTTAGTATTTACATTTGAATGTCCTAATATAACGTATAAGAATAAAGTGAATTAAAAGATTGATAAGATTGTAGGGTAGTGATTGAAATTGCTGAGCTAGAGATCATCATCATCGTCAATAGTCTTGAACAGTCCACTGCTGGAAGTAGGTCTCTTGCCCCTCCTTAGCAAGGAAGTTTTGGCCTTCCTTACCACGCTGACCAAACAAGTTAAGCTAGAGATCGTTCTTTTCGAATTTGATTCCTAACCAGAGCTAAAAATTGTGTGATAAGAACAAATATATATAGACTGCCTAGTTGGTCTCGCGGTTGGCGTGAGCTACTGCTGATCATGAGGTCTCGGGTTCGATTCCCGGGTCTGACCAAATGTTTGTATGATCTACAAATATTTGTTTCGGAGTTTGGGTGTGTTCTATCTATAATATGTATGTATTTACAAAAAAAATTATGTATGTATTTGTATCAGTTGTCTAGTACCCATAACACAAGCTCTGCTTAGCTTGGGACTAGATGGCGTTGTGTGTTTAGATGTCCGAAATTTTTATTTATTATATTATTTATTTATATTAAATATACAAATATTTTCAAAAAAAAGAAGGAAAGAAAGTAAATTGGGTTAGAATATGGATAGAGCAAGGGCGCTAAAGTAAAGGGAACCTCAAGTAAAAGATGTGGAATTGAAACTGAGAATACAAGGGCATGAATGGAGTTGAAACACATGTAATTTTTGGAGCATTTATGCTAACGCGCGTTTTTACATGTAGTTAAGCGCGTTAGCAAAACGCGCGTCGAACGCTCGTCATCTGAACATGGCCTTATCGGTTAGTCCTCGTATTAGAAGGTTAGAGACAGCAATTAAATAAAAATATAATACATAATACTGTGCTTTCCATTTTGTAGATATGTATAAAATTTTATATTGATATGTTATATGTAAGTTAACTTGTTACATCATTCTCGAATCATAACGGTAGCAAGTCAGGCAGACAGTAGTGTACGTAATAAAACTCCAGAAGTTAATAAATACATTCGATTTGTTGTCCGATCTAAGGTCAGTGGTCTGCAGTACCTAAAAAGGTCTTAGTAGTAAAACTAAACATAATATACCTATTTCCCTTGGTTACGGCATCACGCGTAAAGGGCTGGACCAATTTTCGTAACTCTTTAAATGTTGGATAGCCCATTCACTGAAGAATGCTATAAGCTATTTAACACGACGGTACAATCAATAAAGGCCGAGTATCTCTCAATATTGCAAAAGCAAAAACTGAAAAAAAAAACGTTTTGAAAGATGTGGACGAAGTTCCGCGGGTCAGTTAGTTTAATTAAAAAACAAAGAAGTAACAAACAACATGGAAGGAATAAAAAAATAACAAACTGAAGTTGTGTAACTACATAACTAATTAATTAATAAAATTATTAATTCAAAGTGATTTTTAACTGTGTATACAAAAAAAGACCGCCCGAGGTTACAAAAATACAAGCGAAAAGAGCTTACGAGTTTCTGTATAAATTAAGTCCGTATTAATTTCGAACAAAAAATTATAATATTAATTGCTGTAGCACCTAAAAGCAAACGAGAATTAATATCATTAACTGTGCAAACCTTGTTACAAAAGGTCTATTTAATGCGAGCTTACTTCATTTATGGTATGGGTTGAATTCTTAATATTCATAAGTGTAACACCGCTACAGAAGTCTATTAAGTTTCTTATTATATTACTAGCTAAACCCCGCGGTGTTACCCGCGGTTATTGTTGTACCGCGAGTAACGCCGCGGGACAAACTTAGTCTAAAAAAGTAGCCTTAGTTACTCCCTGGATCATCAGCTACCTGCCAGTGAAAGTCCCGTCAAAATCAGACCAGCCGTTCCAGAGATTACTCGGAACAAACAAAGAGACAAAAAAATTTTAACCACATTTTTGGTATATGTACAGTGCATACTTACATATGCATTTAATAAAATGCGGTTATTTTAATATTACAAACAGACACTCCAATTTTATTTATTTGTATAGATATATAGATAAAGTAATAGATATGTTTCACTTAAGTTAGAAGCTGTTGATCATACGGGCAGCTATGTAGGTATCTTAACGTTTACTTTACATGTTGTACCTTACACAAACACATACGTAGTGAAGGGTACTTCAAACGCTATCAAAATATTCTTTCCAATACTATATGTTGATAGATGCATAAACTTAAATAACCTCTTAAAGCTAAACAGCTGGTTTGAATAATCTAAAAATATCGTGATGATAATTCATATGATCAATTTTGAAGATAAACTATAATGACTGAATGAACAGTTATTTAAATTTTGTTAATTCAGCAGTTATAGAGGCCTAACTTGTGAAATAGACTTACTTGGAAAACTTCACATAAAAATTACGAAATAATAGATAAACATTATTTGTAGAAATAAATACCAATCGTAAAATGTAAATCCACGTGTCTCTATTATATACGGAAGTCTATTCTATGTGTGGCCTGACACGTAGTTGGACGTTTTTTTAATTTACTAAACAAACCCTTTACTTTAAGTTAACGTTTTGTATTTCATATGTAAAAGACGTGACATCTGAAATAACGGTATATATAAATAAAAGCCGTCAGATTGATGCTTTTCTCCATCTTGTTAATTCCCAAAAAAATGATTAACATTTTACACGACTATTAGTTCGATGTGAACGTTTGAGATGGTACTGAAATAGGATAATTATTGTTACTAATTCAAAATGTATAATAAAATGTTTATTTAAAGGTTTTCGGTGGAATAAAATTGTAAGTCATTATGCTAATGTTGTCTACGGTAACCCATGGATGAAAATGGTACTATTTCGTACAAGGCCATGAAGGATATCATAATACTACGCTATGAGCATAAATGTCTTGAGCGAAAATTTACTGCGCCAGCAATCGACGCCTAGGGACTATTTAGAACATACCGTATAGTGGTTGAATGTAAGCTTAGGCATCAAGCAAATGCATCACAAGCTTATCACAAAACTGTAATATTACGTAAAGTAAGATATTCGTATACATACAATTTTAATAAGAAGTTTTTAAATTTTACTAACACAACCACACCAATTATTTATAAATGAAAAAAAAAACGATTTTGGAAAATCAGGCATCATACAACCATTACTCAAATTCGACAATAGATTTATCGTTCAGTTACAGTTTAGATTGTTATAAATCTACGGCAAAATCTACCGTGTACTTCACTTATGCACATTTCTTTGTATTTTCAGGATTTCGATGCAAAAGCGAAAAAGAAGCGTCGAGAATAAAATATTCTTTGCACTGAAAGTATGTGTTAGTAAAACTCTTGCTTGAACGAGTATTTACTAAAGTATATTCGAATGAAAGCGTAGCATTCGAATAAAAATAAGTGCTAATAATATTGAAATAATTATATGTTGCGTTTGTGTGGTGACTGATAAAGAATGCATACCGTGGGAGAGCCACGCTTCGGCATGAATGGGCCGGCTCTACCGGAGTGATACCATGGCCTCACAGAAAACCGGTGTGAAATAATGCTTGCGCTGTATTTCACCGAGTGTGTGACGATACCGGAGGCCCATAACCGAAACCCCCTCCCCCTATCTCAACTCCCCATCCCCTAATGGCCGACAACGCAGTTGTGACGCCTCTGGTGTTTGCAGGTGTCCATGGGCGGCGGTAATCGCTTACCATCAGGCTATCGCCTAAACGAGCAGACGTATCTCGTTTTTTATATTATAAAAAATACCCATTTTTGACCCATCCTAAAATAAATTTTGCTGAAGTGCCCAACGCCGTTAAAGAAATTTTCACTTCGAAACGTTATTTGTTAAGTTTTTATTATTACAAGATAAGTATTCAAAAATATTTACATGGGTATGTTATTTGTTAATTACGCTACGCTAAAAGTAAATACTTTATAATGTTTGATTCGTTTTTACAGTTTATAATATTAGTATGGATTTGTGAATTGCATGTTTTTGGTAAAGTCCTTTCCATCATCTGAAATAAAAAGTCGTAGATAAACAAAGTAAAACTCTCACACTTTTATAAAAATTCAGCCATTACTAGAATGCTAAATCGCTAAAACATTAATTGTGATAAAGTTAGTACGCATTCCAAATATTTTAAAACCACGTACACATGACATATACCCGGATTTATACTGAAGCATAACGTTGTATAACGGTACATTAGGCAAGGTGCAGATGCGCGGGCACCAAAGCTATTTTCCTGTGATAAGGGTACGTACATATGGCCGAGTCCGTTTTGGAAATTTATTACTGTGGATGAAGCAAATGCAAACAGAATGGCCAGAGAAGAGTTATGAAAGACACTTTGTTCTTTTGGATGCATTACATTTATGTAGATCAGAATGATTGAACAGTGTAAATTAGTATAGGCCTAAAAACCTGCAGTAACGTGCGAGTATATCACGCTGTTGGTGAGTCATACTATGGCATAATTACACTCACTTAATACATTCTAGAATTAAACTCACTTGTACTTATTCCACTATTTTAATCTATTTAAACCCTAATCAGTTTCGGTTCATTATAATGACTAGTTTCAGTCAGGATTTAAGTGTATGAATATTGTGGAGTAAGTACAAGGCAACTTTAATTCTAGAATGAATATTGTGGCATATTTGAGTCGATCGAAGTAATGTTACATCACTTTGGATCTAATGATTCGAGGCAAATTTTCCCCGACCAAGATACTTAAGGCTAGTCAGCCTTATAAACCGTGGATAAAATAATGTTTTACATCTATCGGCTGCACCAAATTAAATCATTATTTTGTTAATTGTTCGTTATTGTTAGGATAAGAGAAGCGGGCAGCTGAGATAGATTTGTAAATATGGCGGTACGAAGTTCGCCGGATCAGTTAGTAGTTTTAAATAGTACATTTAGAACATAACAAATCCGTTAACGATAGACTAAGAATTTGTTTGTTATTCGTATTGTAAAAAAAAAATTAAAAAAAAATTGTTTCCTGAAGTTTTTACTTTATGTATTGGCTTGTGAAAACCATTTACAACTGTTAAGTTTCAGCGTTTCGTAATATTCAACAAGAAAAAGTTTCAAAACTATAACCGAACTACATTAAAACTTGTGATAAAATTATATAGCACAGCTACATAGCATAGCATACATAGACAGCTCTTTTATTAGAATTGACTCACTACTTTAGGCGCTAGGATAGAACATACAATCTTACATAGGCTGCCAAATCGAATACCCTTTGTGTAAAACTCTACAAGCATCTTAATATATCTTTGAACACATAGTCTTACCTGGTCGTAACCATCAAACGGTTTGTACATTGTATATGAAACTTTAATATATAAATAACATAATCAAAGTGTATATATAACAGTTTAATCACTGACATTTCATGTAAAACGTACGTACAAGTGTCCAAATCCAAGCGTATCGCAAAGGTTCTAATCCATGCAGTAAACTTGTTATAAGGAATTAATGTAAGTCAGAGGGTATGAGAATTTACTTTTTAAATCTCACGAATAATACAAAAATCCCTATAACGCAATAATCCATCAACCTCTGAACTGCGGTATGATTAAATATGTATGAACGTATCATCGTCGGCTTCGTGTCTCTAGAGCTGTCTTCTTTTACTTTTAATGTTCTTTTTGTGTTCTCAATTTGAAAGTCTGTCAGTCATGTTGTCTTGTCACGTGACTAGCGTCAGAAAGAGATACCTGCAACCTTTTGACTGTTGGAAAGTAAGTTAGAAAGATATATAAATAATTTTGCTTCTGCCTCATATTTTTAATGGTTTGGCAGGCCCTTTTAACAATACTGCGGCAAAGCTAAAAGAAAAGATAATAATTTTGGTAGTCTATGTATGTTGATTTTAATAAAAAAGGTGTCAACAAGTTTATAATAATAATAAATATTTCGGATATCTAACACACAACGCCATCTAGTCCCAAGTTAAGCAAAGCTTGCATTATGGGGTCTAAACAACTGATTTAAATACATATATACTTTTTTTTTGGAAATTCATACATACTTTACATAGAAAACACCCAAACTCCGAAAGATAGATGAGTGCGAGACCGAAGGCTCAATGATGTAGAAGCCTCACTAGCCCACCATGGTGTGGGTAACCATGCTGCATTCGCAGTATGGTGACCACCACAAGTAGGTCCAAAAAAAAATAGCAGATCATACAAGTATTTGGTCCGACTCAGGAATCGAACCCGAGACCTCAATGACCAGTTAAATTGCATCAAAAACTTTTACGAAGTCGTGTTATAGATGTTTATACTATTCTGGTTATATATAGTTCATTTGCCAACTAACTCTTCTATTTGTCGTTTGTAACAAGCTTTTCCGAAAAGTAAATCCACATTGTGTAGACAAAATTTACAAAGCTTGAGGTTTTAAATGCAATCAACTAAAGTTGCCAGTACAAAAAGGGATTGTAGTCCGAGTGATGAGATATTTCCCTCAAACAATGGGTAGTGCACACTGATCGGATTGGGATCTAATACCGCCTTTGGCAAACTACAGCAGACGGTACAACCCTGCACCCTCGACTGTTTTGACCGGGATTGGAGTGGATTATAGACTAGGAATATTGATTTTTAAAGCAAAACGGAAACATACTATACAAGTACAATTTTAACAAAAATAAAACTGACTTCAAGGTTAGACTCGATTTCTCTTGGATGCCATCATCAGATATTAGTGTCCTTAACATGGTACCACTGTTGGAAGATCTCCTTTCCATTAAAAAAAGAATCATCAAAATCGATTTATAAGCGACGAAGTTATCCGCAAACACACAAAAAAATGTATACGATCGAATTTAGAAATCTCCTCCTTTTTTTGAAGTCGGTTAAAAATGGGTTTTGTTTGGTTTTTTATTTAAAAGAAGAAATATACAAACTTATGTTATTATATTACTACTTGTATGTTTGTAAAATCTTTGTCGCAAAGGACTTAACAATCATACAAGAAAACGACACATAGAACAACCAGAATCAAAACAACAATTTGGATCACGCTAAGTGTTGTCCCATGTGGGATTTAAACCTACAACACCTTGCGTAGTAGAAAACGGCGTGGCGACCCCTTAAAGCAGTTTTTTTTTTTCGCAAAGGTGAAGTTTCTTAATGCACATCCTATCTTATCCTACTTCCCACCCTACTAACATTTTAAATGCAAAAGTTTGTGAGCATATTGCGATGTTTGTCACTGTTTTAAGGACAATTTACTAAACGGATTTAGTTGAAACTTTACAGCAATATTAGGTTATCACATAGGCTTCTATTTACCACTATAACCGACATACACGCGCTACCAAAAGCTACCATTATTTAGGATCCGTTTTGAACTAAAAGCTATTAATTAAAACTCTGTATAGAACAAAGTATAGGGCTTATTATTGTGGAAACTCTATAAACTATTTATTTTCCAGTTCATCATGATATAGTGTCGTGGGAAGATCACAGCATTTGTGAAACTTATTACGAGTGTATGCGTGAGGAAATTTACTTCGAATAATGGTCTATGTAATTACATGAGTATAGTATTCGTATATATGGTACGAATATCGTTATGAATTATTATTTTAATATATTTTCAGTATCTTTAACGTACTTTTATGTTATCACAAGAGGCAGTCATATATGAAAAAGAAAACATGGCTGATGTTTTTATAACCAGAATTACCGGAGACATCTGTATTTTCATAACTCAATCTGTCTCAATAAAACACGTCGTATAAAAAAACGATATATATAATTATGCCGAACGTTACAAAGAAGAATTACCTATTGCAAATAATGAACAAAGAAATACAATCTTCTTTTCGAATTTTTACTGTCCACGACAGTCAGTTCAATCGTAAATGTTTCACAGTAATAATATGTATAACTAGAAGGGAAGGTAAGGTAAACAAGTATAACTAGAAGAGTCCAGGAGGAATATTATCCTTCAGGAGAGCCATGTTTTGGCACTTAGAGAGGACGTCTCGAATGGAATGACACCTGGCCCTCATAGAAAGTCGAGCAATTTTTAACAATGTAAACTGACGTATCTAGAGCCCACTAAATCATTAATTATTTAGATGTAAACAACTTAGAATACAAATAGTGTTATGATCGTAAATTTAAAACAAAATATTGATATTTTAAATGCTTTTATATCTTTAAATAAATACATTATAATATTACATGACAATTTCGACAATGGTCACTGATTTATGTTTGGTGATTTCAGTTTCATGCGAGTACTCTCTTGAGTGATCTTTAAATACATTTTCAATTTTTTTTTTCTATTTACATTTTGACTCTAAATTTATTGCTTTACAAAAAGTAAAACACAAATAGCAAAGACATGTTTTAGATGTATTAATTAAATTAAATGTCATCTAAAAGTTGCAAAGCGATTTACCACTTTCCTTTCATATAACAACTAGCCGACCCACGCAACCTCGTTTGCGTCACCCATTGCCCGTCGCGTGATAATTTCCCCCCGTTTTTGAAACATTTTTCATTGGTGCTCCTCTCCTATTGGTCTTAGCGTGATGATATAGAGGTTCAGTTTCGCACATTTTTTTTTGAAATTATATACCTATATCTATACAAATAAATAAAATTGGAGTGTCTGTTAGTAATATTAAAATAACCGCTTTTTACTAAATGCATATGTATGTATACACGGTACTTATACCAAAAATGTAGATTAAAAAAAATTTGTCTGTCTGTCTGTCTGTTTGTTCTGGGTAATCTCTGGAACGGCTGGACGGATTTTGACGGGACTTTCACTGGCAGGTGGCAGGTAGCTGATGATCCGGGGAGTAACTTAGGCTACTTTTTTTTAGACTAACTTTATCCCGCGGCGTTACTCGCGGTACAACAATGAGCGCGGGTAACACCGCGGGGTTCAGCTAGTTATACATATAAACTTTCGAGTCAATCCATCTATTACTGAAATTGCTGTATCAATCTGTTGAGTAGTTAAATGACTCTAATCGAAAAGACAATGAAAGCGACTTCATAGTATACTGTGTAAAGATATTATGTTTAGTAGTATTTTTATTTTGGACTGCCTCATTGGTCTCGCGGTTGGTGTGTGCGACTGCTGATCATGAGGTCTCGAGTTCGATTCCCGGATCGGACCAAATGTTTGTATGATCTATATATATTATATTTGTTTCAGAGTTTGGGTGTTTTCTATGTAAAATATGTATATATTTCCATGTTTATTTTATTGTGTATGTATGTATTAGCATCAGTTGTCAAGTACTCATAACTCTGCTTAGGTAGGGACTAGATGGCGTTGTGTGTTAGATGTCCGAAATAATTATTTATTTAGTCAGCCAAGGCCTATACAGTCAAAAGTATGGACTTGAATACAGGTCTCTTTCTAACTCAAATAATTAGCATTGCCATTAAACATGCTAATGTGGCCAGCGTTCTGAGAAAGCTACCGGTAATAGACATAGCATAGATTTTTTTATTGTCATTTAAGTTGACTATATGAAATCACTTGATAGGTAAATATTTTAAATACAAGACGCTAATGGCTTAAGTTTGATAAAGATCTGAATAAATAAATATCATCAGAAAATATATATACAACTCTTGATGATTATATTCCTGCTTTATTTGTGCTTTTTTAGAATTATACATCTATCACCTTGACACAAATTACGAAAGTTTTTCCGAAACTTGAAAAGGGGTAACTCGGATTGCACGTGGATAGCAAGGGTTTTTGAAGTGTCTGTATAAGTGATGTCTTCCGACGGTTGTTAAAGTATTCCCCTGATATAAGTACATACAAAAATGTAATATTAAAAGAAGAATCCGATTCCTACTATAGTTTTGTTACTTATAGATCACACTTGAGTTTAAGATAGATAGATAGATAGAAAACTCTTTATTTGAACACCATAATATTACATAGTTACAAGAGTACATGAAATGTGAGATGTAGTGTACAAAGGGCGGCCTTATTGCCAAAAGAAATAAGATTATTGTTAGACTCATTTATAACCATACCGCTTATGGAATTTCAAATTCCTATTGTCAAAATGGAATTGTCATCTAATGGTCTGATCGTTTCTCGGTCTGTTAGTCTATCGGGATGACAGTTTGTCAGACTATCGATTTATTGGTCTGTCGGTCCACCGCTATATTAATCATTTGGTAAGCCGTTCCGTTAGTCTGAGGGTCTATCGTACTGTACTGGACTGTCTAGTTTAGTTCAAGTACCAGTTACTCCATCAAAGACTTTATACTTACGACAAATCAATGATATACTATTTAAATCTATTTCTGATTTAAGATTTTTTTATTGACATTTAAGTTGACTACCTAAAATCACTTGATAGGTAAATATTTTTAATACAAGATGCTTATGGTTTAAGTTTGATAAAGATCTTGACTAGATATTTTTTTGATCTGATGAGCCCTTATAGCCGAATAGACATTCTACAGAAATAACGTCATTTCATGGTTGTTGAAAAATTAAATTAAACAATAAAACAAGCGAATAGATACGTAAGCGATTGTAGAAAGAGAATCGACGGGAAACCACTGAGTTTTAACTAAAGGGGTAGATTTGTTAGTGAATTTATGGACATGCTTGAAAAAAATAAATACTATACTCAAGATTTCTCATATTAATATACATAAAAGTTGGGTACAGCACACAGCCATTACTTAGGTAAAAGTAAGCAATTTCTTTCCTCGCAATGTGTATGATACGGTACTGCTACTCAGTACTATATCATACGCTTTTAAATTAAGCCAATTTATATTCTAGCAACGGACAAAAACATTCTCGAAAGTAGCGACACTCAGACCACTTTTATTATTTATGCCGTGTAACATCACCCACTGAATTTCCAATGCTGCTCAAAGAAAACTTGTGATTATTGCAGAGTATATGCTTATTCAATTTGGTGGTTAAGATTTGCTTGGGTATTCTGGTGTTACGCTTTCTTTGTCAGCGCTCAGTAGAATGTACACAGTAAATAGTTCCAGTGTTACATAATACACTTTCAAGATGAAACGTTGGATTAAGTATCCTTGGAATCTATATTAACAACTAGCCGACCCACGCAACCTCGTTTGCTTCTCCTATTGCGAGTAGTGTGATAATTTTCCCCCGTTTTTGTAACATTCTTCGTTTTTGCTCCGCTCCTGTAGGTCTTAGCGTGATGATATATAGCATATAGCCTTCCTTGATAAATGAGCTATCTAACAGTGAAAGAATTTTTCAAATTGGACCAGCGGTTCCTGAGATTAGCGTGTTTAAATAAACAAACAAACAAACTCTTCAGCTTTATATATTAGTATAAATTTTATGTCTTTATGTGTATTTGTAACTTGAGTATCAGAACAAGATCAAGTAAAGATTCGATGGGAACTAGATGTTTGTTTATTTTCGACATTGACCGTAAACAGTAGCTTTAATTATTATAAATTACATTTTGTAATTAAGTATATGTAGAGTTAATCCAGTATACGATTCTAAAGGAATATATTACGCGATGTTTATTCTCTCACAAATTCTCAGGAATTCTTTTACGTGCGCAGACGAATGACTGAAGAAGTTCCTCCTGTTGAAGTGTGATACTTCTTACTGCACTTAAATAAAACACCAATGAGTTTTTTTTATGTTCTTAAGAAATCCTTAGTCATTCTGTTTATAAATCTTACCCCTTCTTCATGCATTTTCTCATAAATCTTAAATTTGAGACCCACTTAAAATGGAAATCGTATACTTTACCTATACTTCAATTTGGTACTTAGGTGGTTTCATCGTCTTTTTTTTAACGTTATTTACAGAACTTCTAAATTTTAAATTAATAGCAACTATACTAACTTTAGGTATTAACTATAACTTAATTATTGTTAGATTATTTTGAATTACCTAATCTTAAAATAAGATTATGCAGTGCGCTGTATGTATTCCGACATTATTAGCACAATAGCACTTCTAATACAACTCATCTATAACACTTCAAACTGCTTACTACTTATCATCGTCTAAATAAGACCAAAACACTACTGTTATCTTAGTAATTAATAGTTTATTGTAAATACAGAACAAAAAATACCTAAACAAATCTGTATAGATATAAATAAAGTTACCGAACAGACCTGACGAATTAATCACTAACCATAACCTAAAATTAATTACCTTTTCAAATTTTTGTGAAGCCAATTAACAAGTTGACTCAAAGCAGTATTTATTAAACTAAACGAACATTGTTTAAAGAAACTTGACTCAGGAGTTTGTCTAATTTAGGTTGTAGCTGAAAATCGTCTGGAAGTTCACATACTTGTCGGGTACCCCTCACTCTGCTAATACGAGTAGACATTTATTAACGTTGAGTTTAACATGTCTGTGTAAGGTATGTTGAGATTGGTAAGCTGGTTGAGATACATGCATATATTTAAAAGTATATGTGGCAGTGCTTTTGTATATATATAGTGTTAAATATCACTTGCTCTTCATTAGAGTCCGCGATAGATAGAGATAGAACAAAATTAGTCGCGATTCTGACTGCTTGCGGCTCTTTCATATTAATCAGGCCTTTCATGACACAACCGAGCGACACAAGATTCCCTGACGTGGCTATTTTTCAGTACACTGCTCATCTGTTTTATTTTTTTTTTTTTTTTTTATTTTATTTTATTTTATTTGGAAAACATACAGTATCTTATAACTAGATAACCTCTATATTAAATTGCCATAAACCATTTACACGTTTTCACATTTAGATAACAAAGTGCTTGATTTTTGGAGAGATAAAAAAGATCAATTATATAACATTACATAGAAAAAAGAACTAAAAAAAAAGAAGAAACACCTACCTAAAAAATGGTCAGAGAACCGATTCAAACCAGCGTTTAGAGCACACACGCCTAAATACAGTTGGACTTGTATTAAATAAGTCCAATTCAGGCAAGTAACATATCTCGTTAACACAGGTAGCGGATCTTATGCAAAATGACTGACTTCTGTAGTTAGTGGTACTTCGGGCTACATGCAATGTATATGGAATTCTAACAGACCTAGTAGGAACTTTTAGGTATAACTTATCTAGTAGGTAAGGAGAATCTATTTCTGACTGTGCTATTTTCACTAGGAAAGTGACGTCAGCAATTTTTCTCCTTTCATGTAGTGGTAATAAGTGCCGCCTTATACACCTCGCCTCATAGCTGTCGTCATAACTACCGCATTTGAACTGCAGATATCTAGTAAATTTCCTTTGTACTGATTCCAATCGGTCTATGTGAAAATCATACTGGGGGTTCCAAACCTGTGAGCAATATTTAAGGATGCTACGAACATATGAACAATATAGAATTTTAAAAGTTTTTATGCTTGAAAATTGAGAACATGATCTCATTACGAAACCTAGCATTTTATTGGCTTTGTTGGTAATAGTGTCTATGTGTTTTTCATAGGTTAATTTAGTGTCGTGTATTACGCCCAGATCACGGACCTCATCCACTCGTTTAAGTACTACTCTTTTTAGAGTGTATTTAAAGTTAATTATGTAAGGCTTACGAGAAAAAGTTATTAAGTAGCATTTAGATGTATTTATATCTAGGTTATTGAGCTGGCAATATGTTTCAAATCTTGAAAGGTCCTGTTGTAGCAAGAGACAATCGGAGTAATTTTCGATTTGCTTGTAGATCTTCATGTCGTCAGCGTACATTAAAAATTGCGAATGAAGGAAACAGGTGCTGATATCGTTGATAAATAAATTGAACAACAGAGGACCGATTAGTGACCCTTGTGGGACCCCGGAGGGGACATAATGCCATGTTGATATAGATCCGTTCAGTGCGACTGCTTGAGATCTATTTTCAATGTACGAACAGAACCATCTATATAAGTTACCATGAATGCCAGCACTCAAAAGCTTCTGGAAAAGTATTCTATGATCAATACGATCGAAAGCCTTACTATAGTCAGCAAAAACCGAGTCCACCTGACCACCCGCCACCATCTTTGAGGTTGTAAAATCTATAAATGTTAGTAAATTAGTTGTGGTTGATTTATTTTTAATGAATCCATGTTGCTCCGGAATAAAAAAGCTTTTTAGTGTATCATAAACCTGGTTGTAAACAATTCTTTCAAGTAGCTTTGCAAATATACATAATTTAGATATGGGTCTGTAGTTTTTTACGTCTTTTCTATCACCACTCTTATGTATGGGTGTAATAAACGCAGACTTCCATATCTCGGGTACAGTACCTTCTTTAATTGAGCGTTGATACAAAATAGTAAGCGGTATGGTTAATTGTTCTGCACAGTTAACAATGAATAATGGTGGTATATGGTCAGGTCCGGCTCCCTTTGTTAGGTTTACTGATTTAAGTAGCTTGTTTACAGTGTCCGGGAGTATCTCTATGTCACCTATTGTATATGAGCAGTGTTGTTGTGTGTTTTTATTTTCGGGGTTAGAAGAGCTACGATCGTTAGAAGACGGTGAGAGAAATGTTGACTGAAAGTAAGTGGCAAAAATATTACATATTTCCTCATTAGAATCAGCTGATGTGCCCTCGTATGTAATGGTGGAAGGGACAGAGTTGATGCCTTTTTTATTGGATTTTATAAATCTCCAGAACATTTTTGGGATTCTCAGCAATAGACTCCTCTGCGTTTGTTATAAACGCTCGATAGCATTCTTCCTCGACATGTTTTGCTCTTTTCCGAAGTAAACTAAAAGTCTTGTAGTCACTTATGTTGCCATATGTGTGGTATTTTTTCAGGAATTTGTGTTTTTCCTTGAGGATTTTTATTAAACTAGCGTTATACCATGATGGGTATGATGTGTGACAAATAGTTTTCTGTGGTATAAGTGTATCTCTCAGTTCGTATAATTTATCATAAAAGAAATTCACAGCGCTTTCAATAGAGTTATTAGTCAAATTATTCTCCCATTTAATTTCGATTAATGATGATTTGATTGCGTCGTAGTTTCCACGTTCGTAGAAATATTTTATTCGAGGATTACATTTAAAGGAGATCATGTCAGCACTCTTAAGAGCTATAGTAAGAGATTTGTGATGCGCGTCCTCGGGTACCAAAGGAACATCGGAAGCGCAAACAAGTACCTCAGTGTTACACAAAATTAGGTCCAACAATCTGTTGTTTACGTTACGGCATAGGTTGAACTGACTTAGATTACATTCCGAAACAGTGTCAAAGAAGTGGACCTGGGCTTAAGCTAAAGTTAACTAACTGAGTATTAAAGGGATTTCCGTTATTTTCGGCGCAGAGATATACAGTACACATATGTATTTTCGGTGATGTGCTTTTATTATTGATTATCGTGACCCAAAGGTCTTCAGCAGAAGAAATCCAGTCTGGTCGATGTACAGCTTTGAGTTCACGACGTACTGCCATCAACACTCCACCACCATACCTCTCACGGGTACGTATGTAGTCCCTGTCACGCCGCCAGACCAAATACCTGTCATCGAAAAGCTCGCTATCGCTGACACTATCCAACAACCAGCTCTCGGTTAATGAGATCACATCATATTTATTTAAGAGTATATTTCGTTTGAATATGTGTGTTTTGGTACGCAGCCCTCTAGTGTTTTGGTAATATAAATTAAGAGGAATCATTTTTGAGGGTAGTTGCATACAGCCAATTAAATGACAATATATTTTTAATTGTTGAATAGCAATGTAATATATACTTCCGGATTAGGTCCGCAGTATGATGCCCACGCGATTGGTGTTTATGAGTAATAAACGAAAAGGTAAACAGACGAAAAGAGCAATAGCTAAGAAGCGACAAGCAACGACAATATTTTTTAAAAGCTCCAATATCGTCTGTGACATAAATAAATATAAAAATAAGCACAGAATATACATTGCCCTCGAGGGGGCAATAATGTTTAGAACATATAAACTGAGCGCCAGTAATCCACCAAACTTCTAATAAATTAAAAAGGTTATTCCATATTAGGGTATCTTTAAAAAATGTATATTGTGTCAGCCATAGGCACAAGGCACCCGAGTAATAATTTTTCTTTGGGCCGCAGCAAGTACAAGCCAAAGTGATTGAAAAGCGACAGCATAGGTTCGCGCGTGTGGATGATAATCGCGTGAGACGTAAACTTACATGTATGCGCGGTGTGCAGCGACGATGACTCACGCGGCCGATCGGTGAACAAACAAGTTTTAAGTTGAATGCGGTTCTCAAACTTTGAATATTATAGTCTGTTTTGACTTTGAATAAAGACGAAGTGATATAAATTATAATGAAATTCTTGACAGATCTTTCTCGCATTTTATAAAAAACGATGGTGAATCATCCGATTTCCTGACCATAATTTTGCCATGTTTTACCCAAATATACTTGTAATTTTTTTCCTTGGTCAGAGCTTTAGCCTTGATCAGAAGCATTTTACTTGCCGGCGTCAGGTGGTCGTTAACGTAGAAACTGGCTGATGTCGGGAAACCCAAGCGAGATAAGTTGAGCTGTTTAGTCTTCCGTATTGATGCTAGAAATTCCTCCTTCACGTAGCGGCTGTTGAAAGCCACGATTATCGCCTTAGTAGCGTTAGGAGCACGAGTAGGTACACGAGCTATATAGTTGATGTCTACTTTCTTCACTGACAGATCAGCCAGGTCTCCAATCTTCCCAACGATGTCATAAAGATTTTCATTCCTCCCTTCAGGGATACCCTTAATCTCAATGTTATTTGCCCTGGCCCATTGATCTCTAATTTGCAATTCATGGGTAAGTCTCTGAACCTCTCTCCTTAACGACGGAACCTCACCCGCAGCATTCTCCACTTCGGCTATTCTATTTTCAAGCAAACCGACCTTGTCAGTGAAGGTATTAATGAGATGGTGTGCCATTTCCAATGATTCCTTGAGCCCGTTCATTTCATCCTTTATCATCTTTACGTCAGCTACCAGAGTTGGTAGAGATGTTGTTGGAAGATGATCTTATTTAGTTGGTCTTGCATCTTATCCAGTTGATTGGGTTGTGGGGATGTTATAACTGGGGACGGACAAGGACTTGATTTACATTTCGGGCAGCGCCAGCTGTTTTTCCTTTCCCCGAGTCTCCGATAGCCGGCTTCCGTTATTCCAGAGCACTGGTAATCGTAGTGGCACTTACAGACACTGCAAATCGGTCCCTCGGTGTGTTGTGAACCACAACTAGCACAAATGAACATGGTGTTAAAGGTTTTGGAACCACTGGAATCTTGTACAAAACAGATCAAGCGTGTGTCTATGAACAGTGCCGAGAGGCGAATGTGTCTGTTACACACTAGTTCGTCCGCTCACAGAGATTATCTAAAATCTTCTAGCCATAATCATCATCGCAGTCCAGTGCTGAACATAGGCCTCTCCAATCGCATGCCACTAGGATTGATCCTCGGCTTCTCGCATCCAGCTCCTGCCAGCCGTCTTTCGACTAGTCCTTATAAAATATAATAACTGCTCATCCTTTCAACATGGGTGAGTCAGATTTTTTCAACACCATGCAGTATTTTTACAAGCTTTTTATAAACTTGCTATGTATGTATGTTAGGGTGGAATCTTGCAACTCAATTTTGAAGCCGATATCTTTAACCAATTTTGCTGCAATTTTGCAAGCAAGCTATGTTTACAGCGTGACAATGCAATACTATGATGACATGGAGCTAATCTGATATTAGAACTGGAAGGTGGGCATAGGAACTCTGTAAAGAAACGTCGCAGTACCATTAAATTTGGACTCATTTATTTCGTCTCGACGAGTACTTTATGAGGACATTCCAACAAAAGTTTGTTTTTAAAAAGATTTTTAATTTAAATTAATAAAATAAAATTCAATGGTTTGGAATTTTCTTTTAGTAATGGTCGTGCTAGAAAGTGACTCAAGATTTAGGATTCCATTTTATATACATACAAGTATTTATATACAAAAAAATATCTATCCTTTGTTAACCTTTGTTTTAAAATCGATTGACACTGGATACAAAAGCTTTTTTTCGCGTTAAAAGACTCTCCACGCATTTATTTCCATTGATTGAAAGGCCTAAACCTGGGTTAAATATATTGATATTTATTGATTGATATATTATCTCTAGTAGGAGTAGTTTCTGCAGTGCATTGTGCATAGACGTTTGAGCGAGCGAGCAAATCTATCGGAACTAAACGAGATCGAGCATACACGGTTCAATACACAAGATGTGTAAGTGCGGGATTATAGGTGTTTTTGACCGGTCATGCGTTAGTAACTGAATAATGGTTGTGTAGATTATATAGTGTTTTACAATAGGCTGGCATCAAAGAAACCTTTAGATACATTTAAGTCGCTTTGATATCGTATAATTGAGAGTTGCATATGTCATTTTAAAATATAAAATCCCTCCTTATAATCAAAATTAATATTTTTACTTACAAAAGTAACTTCGCGTTTGCAAAAGTATCGCTTTAGTATGTTTGTTGCACCTTCACAGCTAAACCACTGACTGATTTAATAATTGTCTCAATTACACTTTGACTTTGATTGTCGTGTAGGGTTATAGCTTACCGTACTTATACCGTATTTATACCACCATATTTGACACACACGTGGAGAGAGACACGTGTAAAGTTATTAATGAATAAGTCCTTCAGTTGATGGGTAGAACTATTTTCATTTGATTGAAGAGAGTAGTTCCCAAATTAGGTTATTACGATGTTTTGAAGCTCACACTTTCATCTTGGGGTATTTATATATATTTTGTCAAACTACTTTATATGATATTAAGGTAACAAGATTAAATGTTCACTAAGTCTCTCGGGTAAATGGTGATTCGTCAACTAAAAAAAGATTAAGTTTTGCGGTTTTCCTTTTCATAAGTACTTATCGTTAAGAAGTTTCTTGAAAGGATAATATTTTCCAAGAAAAAAATGTGAAGGGAGAAGGAAATATCTTAAATTTAATCTTTAGATGCTTTTATGTATACTCTTATATTGAAGCAGATTTGCTTAACGTTTTCCTAAGATTTTCCTCGTTATCACAGTAAACACACGTCATACTTAGTTGTATTATTAATATTACGCTAAAGTGGAAATGGGCTGGTCATGTCTCATGACGAACCGCAATTAGAGATCTAATAATAATGTTCTCCTAGCCGATAATGGCCACGGCGGCCAGTCTCAACGGAGACCACCCAACTACGCAGGAGATATTATAGTGCACAAGTGGGTGTGCAAACACAGGTGCACTCTCTGTTCGCTTTCTCTCATAACTCGATGGGACAGTTAACCGACACGAGCGGGGAAAGATCATTTATTAAGAAAGATCAGTTAGGCAAAACATAGTGTAGGGTGCTGAGCAGGATAGATTGATGATTTGAAAAAAGTGGCTGGCGGTAGATGGATACGGACTGCCCAGGACCGGATGGTTTGCGCTTCCTGAGAGAGCTTCAGCAGTAGACAGCAATAGCTTGATATTAAACTAAAATATAAAAAACAAGGCTATAATAAGATGTCAAAATGAAATAAGACTAATGAGTAAAGAAGAGCAGGGAGGATGAAACCCATCTTTTTAAATCAGCTTTAAAATATTAGAGGGACGCGATTAAGGGCTCTCAACAGCTCTTAAAGTGAAATGTATCAAGTAATATCTTCGTTAAATTGGAATTTTCGTAGTCAAGAGTGTCTGGCCGTATTAAATTATTAATACCTGTTATCGCATTAATATTTATAATACTGCGAGTTGGTAACTTTAAAACATTATTGTGCTATAAAATATGAGTACTTTTAAAATAACTTTATAAAGTTGTAAACATTGGTTTTATGGTATAAGGGCAGTTGATCTAATGATAATAATATAGAAAACAAGCTTTTTCCTGCCGCTTTTTCCCCTTTATTCTACCTCAAAAGTCAAAGCATCTCCATGCCAAATGCCAGCGGTTTAGTAGTGAAAGCGTGATAAACAAACGGACATATGTATGGATAGATATAGTTACTTTCGAATTCATAATATAAATATGGAAGTATGGATTCACAAGAGACTAGTGCGTTGCCGACCTTTGAAAGATCTCATCATTTTTACCAGTGTCTTGATTCCTACGCTGAAAAACAAAGGCAAAAAATCGCTAAACACCGGTTTTTTTATTAGGCCGTGCTGTTATGCCCATCGACCCATATGTGCATGAAGCGAGGCTCTCTCAGAACGCAGTCTCAGGTAGTGTAGATTTGCCGCCGCTCCCATCGCCGTTGTCTTCGGGGTCAGTTCCATATAAATCTAAGCATTAGAATGCCCCATATACATTTACCAGTGCTAAAAAATGTGATATAGAATTAAATCTTCACTTAAGTTACAATTTTCAAAATAATTTCTATATAAGTCTCTAAGCTAAAGTAAAATCAATAAGATTTAGTTCAAGGAAAAAGATGTTTAGTATTCTGAAAGTGTAGGTCGAATTTATAGTTTGACAAGTCTAATGCAAGTTAAGTAAGTCGGCCTAGTCCATATAATTGGTTGATTGGTGTTATCTTGTAAGTATTAAACCATTTGAAAGGACGATCTGTGAGCAATCAATAAAGCGTTGGATTTTAGAGTGGAATTCTGACGAGTATGGTTTGAGCGTTGCACACTTGTTTTTTTGCGGTGAATATCATTAAAACATCTATATAATAAGATTTATTTACTTGTGTATGTTATTTATTTTGTGTTTGTATGATCTACAAATATTTGTTTCGGAGTTTGGGTGTTTTCTATGTATAATATGTATGTATTTACAAAAAAAAAAGTATAATATGTATTTGTATCTGTAGCCTAGTACCCATAACACAAGCTCTGCTTAGCTTGGGACTAGATGGCGTTGTGTGTTAGATGTCCGAAATATTTATTATTTATTATTATTATTATTTTATCTTAGTAATGACAACGTGGATAACAATTTAGACAACTTCTATAATTTACAAAATTATATTTGGAATATAACTTTTAGCAAGATGAGAACAAGCTCTAACATTTCTATTTACATTTCTAGCTACAAGTAAAGTTAAATAAAAACGTGTTAATAAAATCAGAAAGAAGTTAAAATTAGATGAGTTGATTAGATACTAGTTGCAACATGTTGCAACTAGTATCGAATCTCGAAATGAGAAATTTAATTTAAAACCCATTTTAGTTCTAGAAATGAGCAGCGTGCATATTAAAGTACATTTTAAACGAATATAATAGCTCTCGTACTAATGTTTACTTACTAAAATTATGTATATTTTAAATTGTTCCAGGTAATGAAATATTGCAGTCATAACAACAGTGCCACGATATACCAAACTATCACATTGCATTTAGTTATTGTCGTACGGTAAACTACACAATCTAGATTATAAAAATAGTTATGTTATCGACAGACAGACAAACAAAAAGTGTAAAAAATTTTATTTTTGTATATGTATCGTGTATACATACACATGCATTTTGTAAAAAGCGGTTATTTAATATTACAGCTCTTGTTATTTAATATGACACTCCAATTTTTATTTATATCAATAAATATATAGATTAGAAACGTTGAAGAGATAGTGAGATGCGTTAAAGGTAATTTTAAATTCACTCTCCGCAAAGTAAGGACGTATTTAGTAAGTTACCTTTATTGGTTATCTCTCATCAAGATTATAACTTTGCTGTTAGAACTTATAAAAAAAATCCAATCACATATACGCAGAAAAATAATGCAAGATTTGATTTGACTTTTCAATTTCTTAGTTAAATTTTACTTGTAGGATTAAAACTGTGATAATAGAAACGAGTTTAATGAAAGTAGAATATAAATCATGAAAATGCTTGTGTAATATTTCTTGCATGATGCATCATTTTATCTTGTTTACAAAACAAGAAAAAGTTCAATAAATACACGAACTACGTTAAACTTTCCATCAAATTTAAATAGCCTATATCCCTGGACTATTATCACAGATCTATTGACATCTCATTCCTTAAGATCAGTTCAGTGATTTAAATGCTACAGTGAAACATTTACAAGCCTCCAAGCCTTTATGAACTGCCTCGGTGGCGCAGTGGTAGCGTACACGACTGCTGTTCTTGAGGTCTCGGGTTCGATTCCCGGAGCGACTGGCCTCGTACCTCCGCAACCCTGAGGGTGAACTGAATTCGAAGGTTTAACTAGTTGTCAGTGTATTTTAGGGCACTGACTTCCCAAAAACGATTGCCTTATGTGTTCATCACAACCGGGATCGACGAGCGACAAACACTGCCATCTTCCAAACTTCGGGCTGCTATTAAGAATTTTTTGTAAGACAAAACTCAACCGGTTCAAGCCGGGAATCGGACCCGAGACCTCTTGATCAGCAGTCGCTTACGCTAACCACTATTGGTCTAGTGGTTAGCGTAAGCGACTGCTGAGGATGATGATGGAGTTACGCTGCGAGGCAGAAATATTTATATACATAGTCTACCAAAATTATTACACTTCTATTTGACTTCGCCGTAATCGGGTAAAAACATTAGTTACAAAAGATATTGAAGATGATTGTCTTAAAACATACTTCTAAATATAAATATAAATGCGTCTACGTATTTGCTCATTAAAAATATTTTTCTGCAAAGTTTTTTACACAATTATTTTTCTTCCTCGTCTAATAAACAATTAAATTGGTTTACGGGAACAGATACCACCGTTTGGGGAATAAATGAACTGATAGCTTATTACGTTTCTCTCTCTGAATAAATACCATTATAATTGAAAATTGTTATTCGAACAATGAGATATAATATTGGGCAACCTTTAATGATGGAAAAAGTCGCTACTGAATTGGTAAAGGCAATTTGCTCTGTTGGAACAATACGATTTAAATTCTCTGAATTCTTTCCAATATCGGATTTTGTATTCGCTTGAATACTTCCTTTTGTCTTACTGTACTGTTCTCTTAGAATGTATTTGAGCCGCATGTCTGCTTACAAATATATTATCTTAAATTTTAAAAGGCCTTTTGTGATCTTTCTTTTGACTTGTGAAGCCAAAACGAAGGGTAATAGTTTTGGTAGTCTTTGTATCTTTAACCATAGTCCTTAAACTACTGAACCGTTTTTAATTAATAAGGTGCTAATAGATTCGTAAATATGATCCGGGTAACATAGGCTAAATTAATGTTCTAGTTTAAAGGTTTTTAGGGTTATAGGTTTTTTTTTCTTGTTCACATAATATCACAAATCATCATCCACAACAGCCTTTAATAGTCCACTGCTATACAAACTTCTCTCCTTAATAAAGACATTTTGGTCTACTAGTTTCGTTTACTTAGTTATAAGTGGATATAGTATGAACTATAGAGCTTTTCAGATTGGTTTTAAAAGGTGTACGTCTCGACTACGACAGAATTGATAACTTAAACTAATTTAAGTTGAACTATTAACGGTAAGGGCTGTGGGTTAGAGTGAGAGAGGAGGAGCCTGCCTACCGCTATTTTAATGCGAGGTAGAAAAACCACACTGACAGACTGCTGCCGTAACGCGTTACGTAACGAAGCAGTTTACCCTCCCATAAGAAGTAATCAGTTCTTTTTTTTTCCATGTTTGGCCCTGCGAAAATGACTCTACTCTGCCTGATGGAAATCATAAGCAGAATCCAAGAGTGGTGGTCCCATACTGCGAATGCAGACAATGCAACAATGCAGCATGGTGACCCACACCATGGCGGGCTACTGATACTTCTGCATCATTGGGCCTCCGGTCTCGCACTCACCAACGAAACACGACGGCTCGAACGCTGTCATTTTACGTTGATTTTCTGTGTGACTGTAGAACCGCCCCGGTAGAGCCGGCCCGCTCCTGCTAAAATCAGTGTGGTTCTACTACCTTGTTCACTTCTTCAATAAAATAAAGACATCATTGGTTCAAATGTGTATTTCTGGACTTAAGGAGCTTCTGCCTCGACGGAGTTAGTCCTCACACGTATAGTGTGTGTTGCTAAATAAAATCTATATGTATACCAATACAAATAAATATAATTGAAGACTAATTTTGTAATTTAAATTAACAGTTTTTAACTAAATGCATATGAAAGTATATTCGGTACTTACATCCTTAAATCATTTTTTCTCTGTCGACGTGTTTATTTCGGCTAATACACAAAACTGTTACATTGATTTGTCGCGACTTTCCCTGGCAGATAACTGATGTTGTAAGTAGTAACTCAGGCTACTTTAATTTTAGAAAACCAATAGTTTTTTTTTTTTTTTTATAATTTACCTGCCAAAGTGACTCTGCTCAGCCTGATGGTAAGCTCAAGCAAAATCCAACAGTGGGGGGCACCATACTCACTGCTAAAGCAAACAATGCAGTATGGAGTCCCACACTATGGCGGCTTAGTGAGATGCCTTTTCACGCCCCGCTTAAAGGACCCGGGATCATAGTGGGAGGGAAACACGTGCGCTGGTAGTGAGTTCCAGTGTTTAACTGCTCGGCACAGGAAGGAGGAACCAAACCGCCTGGTTCGAGAATGTATTTCTACCACTCTTAGGCGGTGGCTTGCAAGGCCTGCACGTGTTGTTCTGTAGAGGAAGGGAGAAGGTGGGATCAATTGGAAGAGCTCTTCAGAACACTCTCCATGGTAAAGGCGGTAGAGGACTGCCATGGACGCGATATCTCTCCGCAACTGCAAAGGCTCTAGGAACTCGGTGGCATCGGGACTGTTGATAATGCGGATTGCTCGCCGCTGCAGCTGGTCGAGAGCATCAAGCAAATACTGCGCAGATCCATCACAGAGAGCAGTAGTTTTACGTGCAAACAAACTTAAAACCAATTAAATTGTAAATAATATCCGATTTAAAAGCAACAAGAATTGCAGGTACACCACGGGGTGCAACTGGTATTTATTTAATCAAATTATGTGATGTGAAATATTTTAAATAATAACAAATAAATTTTGTTGTTAAAATCATTTTATTATCAAGTATACTGAATCAATCAATTACCATAATTCCTTTAAGCCCATCTTGAAAAGGAAAGTTTTACAAAAATAATTTACTAGGAATCATTGAGGCAATTTATTGCTGATATATTAATAATACAAAATGTATAAATCTAAAGGCAAAAGACATCACATTAGTTACATTTGTACCCACTGTGTACAGATTATTTATCTTAGTTATGTACAAAGTTGAATACGAAAAACATTTCTGAATTTAAGTAAATTTTTAGTCTTACATGAATTGGTTTCTTCCCTTTGAGGTCAATCTAAAAGATAGATTCTTTGTTTTGCTTCGCAATCTATTGAGCTTCATTGGTTCTTTGGTCTTTATATATTTTATTTTTCAACTTTCTCCTTTCATTTAGTTTTATGTGGCTTTTGCTTTGATGGCAATATTTTTATTACTTTTCTTGAATGACTTTAGTTCAAGATGGATCGATTTTCTTTTGGATGAAGAAGCAAAAGTTGGTAGTTTAAAAACCCAATGGATCGGTCAGAGCTTGAACACAAATATACTGTAGACACAGCGTTTCAGCTCCTTGTAAACAAGGGTTTAAACCAAAGATTATTTATAAATCATAGTGACGGAGAGAAAGATTTTGAATTAAGGAATTTTAATAGCAGTATGAAAAAACAGTTTCCTAGGTCAGGTGGGTATAATATAGAGATTATTAATATGGCTTTATATTTAATCTCTATGTTTGCACTAGATAAAACAGACTACAAGTATCAAGTCTCAAAATTTCGTTAACAATTTGGAAAACACTGATAGAAGAAATTTTTAGATGCCCTTAAACTGTTTGCAATCAAAGTATTCTAGTCACGTGTTCTACAAAGCGTCGACTCCCGGCCATCAGCGGTTCCTTCCATTCAAACTGCTTAATGGAGTTACACTGAGATCGTCGTGGCGTGTTCAAGAAATCTAGAAACTGCCAATTTTATGTCTTCTAGAATATTGCTACCCATCTATGTTCACTTAGACCAATAACTAGAAAGTTCTGAAACGTGATCTAAAGATTTCTGGTAACTTTCATCTTCAGTTCCAATATTCAAAAATGTTAGTTGTTTTTTTAATGAGCAGCTTCAACTAGTTATTTTCAACTGTTTGTTCACCTTTTCATCATGAGCCCTTTGCAGTAAACTACTGTACAGAAATAAGTATAATAACAAGTGTTTATTTCTTACTTGTATTTTTATCTAGAAGAGTCATGCCCACTGTTGGATTAGACTAGAGAAAAAGCAAGCAAGTGAACCGATAAGTGATAGAGAAAGATGAAAGAAGATTTTTTTTTGCATTGACCCCGAACAGAAATGAGAAAAGGGTAGGGTGATAATAAGATAATGATGGATTAGTTAGTAAATTGATTTATTAATTTACATTATAGGGAAATCTGTAATCGATCGAAGGCGTAACATGTTTCAGAAATAACATCGTAAATGACGGCTACAGAAAAGCGATTTATTATACTCGTATTTTCGTCACCACCGCCTTTGTTTGTTACAGCTTATGTATGTAAATTATTTTCCCACAAAATGTATTCTTTGTTGATCCATAATTTGAATATTTTGCTCAAAAAAGTTGTAACCGACATTGGGGCTTATTTTGATTTTTTTGGCAGTTCAGAATCGGTTATTTTTAGCAACAGTGTAAACAAAGATACATTGTACAGAATTTGTAAATTTTATTTCAAGTATTTTGTAAATCTAATAGCAGTTTGTATTATGGTTTAGCTAAGACTTAAGAGTATTTTTTTACGCCATCTAGTCTGAAACTAAGCAGGTAACTTGTATTATGGGTACGAGGTGACTGATATAAATTCAGATAAAATAGTTTTTTGTAAATACATACAATACACATTATACATAGAAGACACCTAAGCTGAAACAAATATTTGCAGATCAAACAAACATTCGGTTCGAACCGGGGATCGAATCCCAGACCTCTAGCACAGCAGTCCCATACGCTACCACTGCGCCACTGAGACTTAAGTTTTCTAATCTTTTGTTTTCTAATAGGACTAATTCAGTGTTTATTATTATTGAGTTCATAAATATTTAAACTAACACTGCAATAACTCCATGATAAACTAATACACGTTTTGAAAAATATTGTGCGCTCTTATCAAGCGCTTATATACAAATAAATAAAATTGGAGTGTCTGTTTGTAATATTAAAATAACTGCTTTTTACTAAATGCATGTGTATACACGGTACATATACCAAAATTGTAGTTAAAAAAAATGTTGTCTGTCTGTTTGTTCCGGGTAATCTCTGGAACTGCTGGACGGATTTTGACGGGACTTTCACTTGCAGGTAGCTGATGATGCAGGGAGTAACTTTTGCTACTTTTTAAGACTAACATTGTCCGACGACGTTCCACAATTTAATAATAAATGGAACTGAAAATATTTTCTTAGAAGGATGAACTGACGTCAGCGAATTAGTGCTTCTTATGCTAAGACCATACACAGTGTTTGATAGTTGTATGACATGGAACATATTAAAATCTTCAGCAAGGTCTCTAAAGTATTTGACAATAAATACACAATACAATAATAGCACATATAGTATACGAGAAATCAATTTGGGCATGAGTGCTAAACCTTGGAGGCGATCTCAACATCGATATCTAGAAACGCTAAAATACGCATCTACTCATTTTTAATCAGTAGCCCAAAGATAAAGTTTCATGTTTCTAACTTAAAAACTGACGAACTTTCTTACAAATTTTCAACCTCTATTTCACCCCCTTAGGAGTAAAAGTTCGAAAATTTCTTCCTTAGTGGGTGTTTACTCAATAAAACGATCCATATGAATAACTTAAAGAGTATACAAATTAAGGTCTCTACGTATTTGTAATATTAAAATCATCCTCTAATCCCTAACTGTTGAAGAATTTAACTTTCTATCATCAGCTCACCTAAATAACTTGAAAGGAGACGACTAAAGTTCTATAGATACGTTTGAAATTGAAAAATTATCCTCTAACTCCTAAGCGTTGAGGAGTTGTACCTTCCATCATCAGCATACCTGAATACTCTGAAAGAATAGGACTAAAGGTGACATACATACATATGCTATTTCAAGATTTATCCTCCAACTCCTAACTGTTAAGGAGTTGTACCCTACATCATCAGCTCATCATCATAAAATGATGACTGCCAGACGCAAATATCGGTGTAAGATATGTCTTACACCGATATTAGTACACATACTATGGTATGTGCCTAAAAAAAGGGGTTTCCCTTGATTTCCCTGGGATCCCATCATCAGATCCTGATATGGTGGCAATGGGAGCGTACCCTTTCGAATACAGAAATAATTTTCAAAATCGGTTCACAATTGACAGAGTAATGGGTGAACATACAGAAAAAAACACATTGGAACATTGAACCTCCTCCTTTTTAATTTGGAAGTTGGTTAAAAATGACGGACTTCCTTACAAACTTTCAACCCCTATTTCACCCCCTTAGGGGTAGAAATTCCAAAATTTCTTCCTTAGTGGGTGTCTACACAATGAAACGATCATACTAAATTTCAAAGTTCTAACTTTAATAGTTTCAGTTTAGCGATGCTGAATCAGTCAGTCAGGACATGTTATTTTATAAGTATAGATATTGTAAAACATTGTTATCAATAATACCAAATTTGAGATTGAGATTCGAGATTTGAGAATCGACTCACTTATAATAGGTAAAGTATCTTGAAGTAAATTAAGAATTGAAGCATACATACATATTTTCTTGAATAATTGCACTTCAGTATATACATGAAAAAATTATCGTGGGACAATACATTTCACTCCCCACCCTGGGGTGTTCAATTACGTGTTATATTTATATTCTCGTACATTCTAAGCGAACCGTCGAAATTCTTTGTGATAGCAATTTTTCTCGTTTAGTATTTTTATCGTCTTCCTCGTGTCGGAGTAGAATCGTAAACTGCGAATGTTTTTGTATGTGAACACCTTTTTGTAGAACATTTTTCGTTTGAACAGTTAGTAGAAGAAAATCTTCGTTTGCTACGTAGAACTGAATTTCTCTTTGTGCAGTTTTTATGTTATGACTAGTGATGTAGTTCGAGCTTTTCTGTTTCCATTATTAGTTTTTGCAATATCTACCTACGTATATATTTTACATATTTACGACTTCTTTTGTACCTGTAAATAATAACTATTTTTGAATCAGTATAAAAAGTCATTTGGAAAAGCACATGTAATACTTGCTTGTAATTGAGATTACAAGTAGGTAATGTAAAATAAAATAAAATAAAAACAGCCTTTATTTTCTCTAACCTGTTACAGTTTTATAGGTGATACTAACTTAAACTAAAATGATATTTGATCAACTAGCATTATCAGTAACCAGGTCAGGTTGTCTTCTGACATAGGCCTCCTCTAACTCCCTCCACTTGTTTCGGTCTAGTGCCATTCTTCTCCATACCTTTGGCAGATCGTCTTCCCATCTTTTTACTGGCCTTCCTCTATGTCTCTTCCCATGCCTGGGATACCATTCCGTAACTTTTTTAGTCCATTTCTCTGCTTTCGATCTCCACATATGTCCTGACTGAGGTAATGTATACATAAAGAATAATAAACGGCTTGTGTGGCGCAGTGGTAGCGTATGCGACTGCTGTAACTGCGGTCTCGAGTTCGATTCCCGGGTCGGACCTAATGTTTGTATGAACTGCAAATATTTGTTAAGGAGATTGGGTGTTTCCTATGTATTTAGTAAAGATTTTCTTTTATAACTATTTTATTTATAAAAGAAAATCTTTCAAATTTAGTTAAATTCAATTGAAATGTATTTGTACAAAATCTTAGTATCCAATCGTTTTAATGAACTTTTGGAGGATAAAAGTTAGGTTCGTATAACAATTAATATCAGCAGATAATTAAGATATAACGATTTTTTCAAAAACCTTCAGCAATTAATATTCTGTAATATATATAAAAAACGAATGGGCATTCTTTAGTTTGTAACCGACGTCAAAAAAGGAAGAGGTTATTCGTCGGTTTTTTTATGTTTGTTACCTCATAACTTTTGACTAGGTGAACCGATTTTATTGATTCTTTTTTATTTGAAAGCCGGTGCTTCGCGTGTGGTCTCATTTAAATTTGGTCCAGTTCTTGAAGTCGGTTCTTTTTTCTTTAATTTGAAATTATTTATTTTGTATTTTTTGATATTTTGTTTTGAGTTGATTTGTACATAAATGATATTAATCAAAACCAGTAAAAAAATTCAACCACATTGATCCATTCTATCTGTCTCATATCGTCACTCTATTTATATTGTGGAAAGCATAGTTAGAAAGAAACCTATAGGCAGTAGAGCCACGCTGATTTCAACACGAATGGGCCAGCTCGATCGGGGCGGTACTACCCTAGGCATAGAAAATCAACGTAAAATGACTGTTCGTGCTGTCGTGTTTCGTTAGTGATTGCGAGACCGGAGGCCCAATGATGCAGAAGCATCACTAGGCCGCCATGGTGTGGGTCACCATGCTGCATTGTTGCATTGTCTGCATCTGCAATGAGTATAGTGACAACCAGTCTTGGATTCTGCTTATGCTTTCCATCAGGCAGAGTAGAATCATTTTGGCATTTGGCATACATAAAAAAAGTTTTAAATTTTTAAACACTTTTAATCCATTTAAATTTGGGAAAAAACATATCTGATATTGATAGTTTCTGAAAAAAAGTTCAAAAACAATGTGTTTCTTTTCACGACCGATGATAAACGTAAATGAGTTTTCACCGCAAGCAAATTTAATCAATGTAAAAAGCACAAAACTGTAAAAATGGAGGTTGTTATTTTTTAAAAGAGAACTATGAAATTGAACTATCAGACAGGTATTTGCATATCCCGGAGAAGGAGCAGCCAAAATGCCAATATACCACAGATCAGTGCTCCATTTTATACATTTCGGCGATTCATTTTATACATATATATATAGACTAGCAGCCCGTCCCGGCTTCGCACGGGGTAGACAATTATTTATTTTTGGAAATTTGGATATAAAAACAGTTTTTCACAAATATTTTTATTTGTTAAAAAAATATTATTTATTAATTAAATATTAAAAAAAAACCCCACAGTTATATTTGTATGTAAGTCTATTTATGTTCAATTTCTTTGATGGTTTAATTGGCGGGCACTTAAATAAGTAATATTTACATAGGATATTATATACATTTTTACTATGTTTTTTTAAGTAATTAGAATAAAAGCAGAGTCGAATAAAATATATACAGTCTAAATTAAACGTTGACAACTTTCAACTAAAAATGTATCTACCTATACATCTAGGTATTTCAAAGAAATTTTTGTTCGTGTCGATAGAAACTTGCCTATCATTATTTAGTATTTTCCGTACAAAATTATTATTTTTTTGTTTGGTTTTGTTGTTTTGTGCTTTTATTTTGGTTTTATATATTTTTTTGTGTTTTTTTTTGGTTTTTTATTTTTTATTAAAAAAGGGTTTGTCATTAATCATTTTCATTCTTATAATTACTTAATAATTTACATTTTTAGTATTTTTTATTTTACAAGTTTACTTTTACATTATTTACAGATATAATATTAAGGTAGATTTACGTTTTTTACTTTTATATTTGTCAGTTTTTATCTTAAAGCTTCACTGTAAACTACGTTGGCAGTGGTATTTGTAGATGGCAACAAAATATATTGATTTTCAGGAGATCCCACTCGAGAAAGGGCAACATATAGTTGTCCATGAGAAAAGCATTCTTTTCTTAGGTCGATGCCAACCATCAAAAATGTTTGACCCTGGGACTTATTTATTGTGAGGGCAAATGATGTTTTTAGAGGAAACTGTAACCTCTTAAAAGATATAGGCAAGTCCGTAGGAATCATGGGGATCCGCGGTATGTGGGCGAGCTGTCCGGCCGCGGCCCCGGTGATTATAGTGGCTACTATGACGTTCTCCCGCAATTCCTTCACCAGAAGTCTCGTGCCATTGCACATGCTGGGAGGGCATAGGTTCCTCAGCAGCATTACGGGAGTGCCTACCTTGAATTGTAGTTCGTGGGGCGGCAAGCCGGAAGGATTCAGGGAATTTAAAAATTCTTGTGGATAGTGCACTTTATCTTCGATGTTGCATACTGTGTCAATAGATTTGTAATATTTAAATTCACCGGGTACTTTTTCCATAATAATTTTGTGAATCTCATTAACCGATTCATTTCGCGGGGATACTATCGCTCTCGAACAGAGCCAATTGAAATTTCTCTCCGTAAGATTTTGTATGTCCGGATATATTGTGTCCACAAGAATTTCTAGACTCTGAACGATTTGACCCAATTCGTTATCCAACAATACCTGGGGACTGTTTGCAACCGGAGACGGTAATTTTCCGTCTCCAAGTTTTAGAAGTTTTTGTGAGAAATTATTATCGTCATTGTCACTTAAATGTGCTCTCATATTTGTGCGCAGATTAAGAGTTTCAATCGATTGCCATAAAGTTGATGATTTAAGGCAAGCTCGAATAACGTCAGCTCGAGTACCTTTTGTTATAACTGGTAATGTTTGACGAAAGTCTCCAGCTAAAACAAACGTCTCGCCCCCCATTATACGGTCTGAGCTTCGGATGTCTCTCAGCGTGCGCTCCACGGCTTCCACGTGCGCCCTGTGGCTCATGGTGCACTCGTCCCAGATGACCAGCGAAGTGTCTTGTAAGAGCTGCCCCAGCGGACCGTTTTTGCGGATCGAGCGCTATGGCGGTTTTGTTTACTGTTTGAATTTTTTAATTCGTGATATCTTTTGAATGGAAAGTCCAATTTAAATAATTTAAAAACTATTTTATAGGTAGTTAAATGGTCTTGACCATAAAATAATTTATTTGGATAAGGATTAATATAAACACATAAATAGCATGGTTTGGATTTGGTTAGCATTTTCATTAATGTTTAAAATGAAAAAAGTTGTTGTAGTGACATAACTACAATAGTTGGACATATGCTACCGCGGAGTTTTTTGTAGACATTATGATGTTCTTCAATATTGTTGTACATTATTTTGTTCTATCGCTAATAGTTTCGGCAGCGCATTCGACGAAAGACATTTTAAGACTCATTTTTCTACACCTTCGGTTACATTGTTCAAATTTTACCAAGGATCCCTAATTTTTTTCAAAATGAAATTTAGCCTATGTCAAATTGGAAGAATGTAGCATTCTATTGGTGAATTTTTTTTTTAAATCGGCCCTGTACTTTTTGAGCCTATTCATTACAAACATACAAACATACAAAAATAGGTACAAATCTTTCCTCTTTATAATATTAGTGTAGATAATAGCACAGTACTGTAGCGTAAATACAGGACCGTACCTTATCTCGTGCAACTAAGCAGATGATGTCGAAAGTGGCAAGTAAAAGGGCCAACAGGTATTCCGACACGTTTATTGTCACTTTACGATATTGAGTACACAGCTTATATTCACAAAAAATATTGATATTCACACATACACGATTTTTTCTCCTTACTTATCGCAACTGCCCGAATGCATCACTGCATAATACCCTCCGAGAATATTATTTGTCGAATCGTTGAACGCCTATGGTATGAAATTTTGTTTTGGATAACTTTGATAGATTTTTTATAAAATATCCACCCAACCTTTTCTGCGTCTCCTGTTGCCCGTAGCGTTATGTTGTAAAGCGTGGACAAGTTTGTTAACCATAAAAAAGGGTTAAGTAAGCTGAACTTAAAAGATAAACAGTAAACACAGTACATGTTGCGGAGTTTTTTGGAACTTTTAAAGGGGAGTAATTCTTTCTTAAAAGGAATAATTTTTCCCTGCCTTGCAACATTTTCATTGATACTCTGCTTCTACCCCTGTTCCTACTGGTCGTACATGATGATATATAATATAGCCTATAGTCGTCCTTTTTCATTTTTCAAATCGGACCACTGCTTCCTGACATTATCGTGTTCAACCAAATAAACAAATAAACAAACTCTTTAGCTGTATAATATTATATTAAATTAAATGTTATATTATGAGTGTATATGTATAAATGTAGACAACATTGATAATAAATTTTTAATCTGTATATATAGATCTAATCTTCTATATATATAAAAATCAATCGCCAAAATGTATGTACGCGCATAACTTCCGATCGACTGCACCAAATTGGAGGATTCTTTTTTCTATATGTTCGTTATTATTAGGACAAAGTTTGTATGGAAGAAAATAAAAAAAAACGTGATTTTGTTACCGCGACTGCACTCTACCCTTAGGAAGCTGAGGTGGGCATAACTACTGAAAACAAGTGTTTCCAGAAATTTGAAAAAATATTTACGAAATAAAAATATGGCGGTACGAAGTTGTCGGGTCAGCTAGTAATAAATTGATTTAAACAACGTTTTAGGGCCTAAAAGATAAACAAACTGTGAGTGCAAAGACCACACATGACACACACACATACACACTGACAAGATGTGCACATGTGTGTGTAATGTGTATGATTCATTTCTCCAAAAGTAATTTTACCAACACTTCTACTATTCTTAAATACCATCTACCAATATTTTGTTGTGAAAATACACTAACAAATTTTACTCTCACATAAAATACTCGGTGCTGACTCCTTAAATCAATTTCAATATACCTGACTTCTGACTTTGATATTTGGCCAAGATTATCGCTTCAGCTGTAAAAGCTACAATATAATGTATGTTGTAATATGAATTATGCATCGCCCCGAAGACGGTGGGTAGCCTTATTAAAACCACCCGTAACCTAAAAGATTACAACTTCGGTACGTACCTATGAGGTGAAGATTTATTAGCTAATTTTCCTGCCACCAAAAATCGCTCGTAATTATACGTCCATAAAATGTAATAAAACTTGGCAGATTTATAAGTATTTTAATTAGATGTTAATGTTGATACCGTTTTCGTGTTTTGTTCGTCTGCCGCAATGGAGGGTCTGAACCTAATTGTGGGTTAAAGTTTATTACATTATTCTCATGGGTCGTAGTCATATATATTGCCTTCGCTTTACTTATTTAAACAGCTCGACCGGAGTGATACCATGGCCTCACCGAAAATCGGTGTTAAACAGTGTTTGCGCTGAATTTCACCGAGTGAGTGAGGATTGCGGAGGCCCATAACCACCTCCTCCCCCCATCCCTCTCCCCATCCCCCAAAGGCCGGCAACGCACTTGTGACGCCTCTGGTGTTGCAGGTGTCCATGGGCGGCGTAATCGCTTACCGTCACGTTTGCGCCCTATTCCATAAAACAAAACTTACATCTTTGATTTGAGATGTAGAATGAAAATTTGTTTATACAAATAAAAGTAAAACATTAAAATATAAGAAGTGTATAGCAAATGCAAATCTAGAAACATTTCGATGCAGATTTATAAGCTTAGAAACATTCGCAACGAAAACAACGTGTTTTGAATTTCTTCGGCCTTATTACTGAAAGACAAAGCGTAATTTGGCTTTGTGGTACAAACTTTATTTGCGCTTCTGAAACAACAGCAGAGAATAGATATTAGGCTTAAAATGAACTTCGGAACCGCAGGACACAAGTTTGTCAGGGTTCAATGGAATCCGGATATTCTTTTTTGTGTATTCCCTCGAAAGCTGAAGTAATATCGGGGTTGAATTTAAATTTTTCACTCGATGAACAAATCTTTATTGACACAGCTAAGCTGATAGAGCTTGAGTCGAAGTATTGAAAATAGAACTGTTTCTCGGAAACTAATACAATGACTTTATGTCTTGAATATGAAAATGGCTCTGTTGTGAGAAAAAGTGTTAAAACTAATCCAAAAACATTATATATTTGAGAGATACAAGTAAAATTTTAACAAAAATAAAACTGACTTCAAGGTTTGACTCGACTTCTCTTGAATGCCATCATCAGATCTTAGTGTCCTTATCATGGTACAACCGTTGGGATATCTCCTTTCCATTAAAAAAAGAATCATCAAAATCGGTTCATAAACGACGAAGAAACGGCGAAAACACATAAAATATATATATATATATATATATATATATATATATATATATATATATATATATATATATATATACATATATATACGGTCGAATTGAGAAACCTCCTCCTTTTTTTGAAGTCGGTTAAAAATTGAAATAAAAATAGTGGGTTTTGAACACAGTTTGACAGTCTTACTTTTAATATTCTTTCTTACGTCGAAATATTCTCTAGTTCTCATTGTAGTTAGTTTTTGTGTGATATTTTTTTATATTTCTGGACTAAGCCTTGTAACAAAACTAGAACAAAAAATTGAACTTAAAAAAAGCAAATAATTCCTTCAGTACAATACTTTAGTCATCATACTAGTTTTAGTAACAAAGTATGTTTTAAAAGTAAATAAATGAGGAAAAAGCTCAAGAGACTTCTAAGATAATATCCATCACTTAATTTACCTAAATACGTACCCTTCTAATTTGTACTTTGTAACAGACTGTTTAAAGTCAAATTTCGGTTGTACAGAACAGTTTAGTCTAACCAATTTAGCAGTTTGATGATTGCGCATGCATTATTTACATAAGAATCTACGTAAACGTTATTAAACTGAATCAAGCTCGTTTGTATGAAAGTTTGTTATTACGCAGACGATGTTATTTCCCACTTAGATGATACGAATTACTAATTTATGATATGATATAATTGAATATGAAGACAGAAGGGTATAGAACTTTATATTCAAAATTGATTGGTTTAAGGACAAATATGGCCTTTCATAGTCGGTATCATTTAATAAGAAAAAAAAACTCATCATCCAAATAGAGCGTGCTATGCTAACTACTAAAACAATGCTAACTTCAAAAAATGTACCTTAATTAAATAGAAATTCATACCAGGTTTCCCCGGCAAAAAATATCCCTACATGGTGATACAGCACCCACTGAAGGTGTACTAAAAAAAAATTATTCATAAAACTTATAGAAAATGTATTTCTGTCAGGTTTCACAACAAAAATATCCTTACATGGTGATACAGCTATTGCCGCCAATTGAAAGTGTACTAAAATAAAATATTGAAATGAAACATAAAAAAAATTCATCATAAATCCTTAACAAAGGCTAAGTTAACACAAAACAGCCTCTAAAGAAGCTCTCTTTCAAAAAGATTCGCAAAATTCCGAACTTAACCTATCTCCAATGTTTAATATCTATTAAATCAAATTTTAGGTAAGATCTCAGCGAACATTCAACAACAAAGCTTTGAGAACACAGCTTGAGTAAGTAACATTTTACTTTCATTATCATTACATATTATAAAACAAAGTCCTCCACCGCGTCTGTCT
The DNA here is from genome assembly GCA_905220595.1 of Spilosoma lubricipeda. NCBI lineage: Eukaryota > Metazoa > Arthropoda > Insecta > Lepidoptera > Erebidae > Spilosoma > Spilosoma lubricipeda. Next base: position 5,063,975 of record HG992285.1, on the reverse strand, counting down.
GTCTGTTCGCGATAAACTTAAAAGCTATTTCACGGATATTGATGCGATTTTTATCAATAGATAGAGTGATTCTTGAGAAAGGTTTTGGTATATAATTTGTTAGTTTTGAGTACATTGGCTAAAAGATAACTGATAAAAGATTGTTGACGCACATCTTCTCGAGGGTATATTTACCCCGAGAAGATGTGCGGCTTAATTTTCTATCTATGTTATGTTATGTATGATATGTTATCAAGTCTATGTTAATAGACTATATTCTATTTTCCGTAAAGAGCCCGTGCGAAGCCGGGGCAGGTTGCTAGTGATATTATATCATCATACACGGTCCGTAGCCGGGTAGTATTTACTGATATTACTCTACTTAAGCATATTACCTCGCTATTGAAATATACTGCTGGCCATTCAAAAATGTGCAGTTTGAAAATATATTTCATTTCATATGAAATGTTTTGAGTGTCGCGCATAGCGTCAGTATACTTACTCTGTGCAGTCGCTTTGAGAAAACATTTTTCATTTCACAAAAATAACTGAGTAGAACCAAAACAATATTGGATTAGAAAACTTTGGTACCCATTCAAAGTATTGCATTTTAGAATTTATAAGAAGAAATCATATTATTATGAAACTACTACTACATACATATTGGTACTCGAATAATTTTCGAAGTAAAGAGATACCAAATTTATTTTATTCTCCATGATATTTAGATCCTCGCTTTCGTTTTTAGAATGTTAATTCAGCCAGAGGGCAGAATAGACATATTTAGTCGTTGCGGCTTTTCAATAACATAAACTTTTTATTTTTACGTGCACTGCAAAGATTAAATCGATTACTTATAAATCTATATTTGCGCTAATATGATTAAGCTGAAGAGTTTGTTTGTTTGTTTGAACTTAAGGTGCATACGTACCTACCAGTCTCAGAGTCTACTGTTTCGAATAGAAAAAATATTACTTTTTGGATAGCCCTTTCATTAAAAAATGCTATAAAACATCATGATTATTATGACTAAGGGACCTGAGCATCAATAAAAAATGTTGCTAAAATTTATAATTTTTTTTTAAGAGCTGTACAGTGAAGTTTCGCTGGTAAGGTAATCTATACTAATATATAAAGCTGAAGAGTTTGTTTATAATAATAATAATAATAATAATTTATTTCATATAAAGTTGAAACAATAACACTCTTTTATACAGGCATAAAAATGTACATAAAAGAAAAACTAGTGGTGTCAATGGCAGTGGAACTCTGGTACCCATGATAAGATCTAACTTGTGTTACGGGTACCAGTGCTCTCTCAGATTATACATCTCTTACTTTTTACAGAGTGGATCGCCAATGAGGAAGTAAAGATACAACATAAAAACTTTTAAAATTATCATTGTTGTTTGTTTGTTTGTTTGTTTGAACACGCTAATCTCAGGAACCGCTGGTCCGATTTCTTCGGTATTCTTTCGGTTTTGGATAGTCCATTTATCGAGGAAGGCTATAGGGTATATATCATTACGCTACTACAAATAGGAGCAGAGCAACAATTAAGAATGTTTCAAAAATGGGGGGAATTTTCACGCTACGGGCAATATAAGGCGCAAACGACATTGCGCCTTATATATATAACATTTGCTAGAACATGTTGTTGTTACATAATGTTGTATAACATCAGTAACATTTTATAACTTTTGTTACAATTTGTTAAAAAATGGTATCCAACATTCTCTAATATTATATAACTGCTGTGTGGGAGCACCTCAAGGTCAAACGTTACAAGTTGAGATATTAACATGAATAAATCATTACGTTTGAATAAGAGTTTCATACAACAATTCCGAGCTAAAGTATGAGCAACTAAACTAATTAATTACTTAAACAAAACTATATTTCGCTGGTTTTATTAGGTAGTTTTCTCTTAGATATTAATGACCGCATATAAAGTCCAAATGCATACATTTTCTCGGCCGGCAGCATACGATTACATACGTAGCGGGCTCCGTGCCAAAATAAATATGAGTTAGTAATTGCTTAGGATATCTTTAACGGATGCTCATATTAATTTTATACAACCTAATATAGAAATCGTTTGTTCGTAATATCGAAAATATATAGGTAATAGAAAAACTAAAGAGTGAAAAATATTTCAAAAATTAATATTTTGTTAATACCTAAAATTGGTCAATGCATCGTTGTGAACAGATACGGTCGAAATAATATACATATAAAAGATGTGAACTGAACAATATGGTATTATTTAAATAAAAAATGTGGTTGCATCGAGTGGTCCGTTAATTTTGTGATCCTGTTTGCTGCACTTAGAGGTCGTGGCTATGCTCACATATGTAGGAATTATGGTATCCGAATAATAAAGTTATTACGAACACGTAATACAATCGTACAGTTATGCGAGTCAGGCGAGGTGGGGATGGTACCTATATAAAGCGGCGCGATCGGAAATAGGACATTGTTTCTCTTCAGATCTCTCTCCGTCCATACCTCTTAATTGTAACATATATTACTCCTAAGTCATAATAGTTTTCTATTATTTATTTATGATTTATTGTGTTTGTACTGTTCTTTGTGTTACCAATTTGTATTTAATCAGTGTGTTTAGTTTTTATTGACTATAATTAATTAATGATTACCTTTAATTACTATTTGTAAATTAACCATTTTTGGTTCATATGTTTCGTTTGTAGGTAATTAACTACCTATCTTACAGAAATTAAGAATTTTAATCAGCGCTCGCCTTCACCGATTTGACAACAGATTTCGGTTATACCCGAAAAATATAAAACAAATAATTGTATCACGACCACGTTCATTGTTCTGTGTCTGGGTATAATTTACTAGCTTTTAGACGCAGCTTCGCTCACGCAGACTTTCATCTCCTGATTTACCCTCGTTGGGGCGATATTTTGAAAAATACTAATATACGTATTTCATTATTATTTAACACCGCTACATTTTTACAAAATTTAAAGCAAATTCATCAAGGAAATAAAAACTTTCATCCCCTGATTTACCGCGTTAGGTGTAGAAATTAAAAAATCCTTTCTTAGTGCTCATTTACGTTATATAAAGAAACTACATGCAAAATTTCAGGATTTTAGCTTCAGCGTTTTTGGCTGTGCGTTGATCTAAGGGTATGTCAGTCAGTCAGTCACCTTCCTCTTTTATATAATAGATTAATTACACGTATATAAGTATTTTGTTGTACAGAAATATGTTTATTGACTATTTAGTTAGCATGTACTAACTCTTTCTGGTTCGGCAACAAAAGTGAAAAAGAAAGAAAGAAAATATATAACATGTTTCACTGATAATATGCGTCTCAAATTAAAAGTATGGTTGTTATATAGAAAATTTCTTCCTATATAATTTTGCTATGTCACTTACGACTACTTATGACCTACGTTCAAGATAGATATAAAATATATTTTTATCAAAATTTATACTCATTTATACAGACGTTAATTTCGTAACAGTCTAGACAAAAAAAGTTGGCTAAAATGAAAGATTTATACACATGTCTACGCTTAACGTATATTCCATATTGTTCTAGATTACCTCTAAAAGTTCTTTTCTAAATCTTTCTATATTTTTAAGCCATTTCCAAGCATGACCTCTTAAATCTTTACCTTTTGCAATTCTGTATTTTCACTTGGTAATAATATAAATGTTGAATAGTAAAAAAATAGTTAATACCAGACATTTGAAATCAAAAAGTTGAATGCGAAAACCGAACTAAGCCAAAAATTATTACAGTGTCAATAACGAAAGATTACATCTCTACGAAACGACTTTATTGTGTTTGGAGATGGTTGACCTGAAGTAATTGAAAGAAAAGCAATTTTTGCAGACAAATAATAACATTTACTTGAAATAGATTTTCGCAAAGATTAAATGTGTTGTTGAGTGTCCACGAATGTATAGGTATAGAGAATATAAGTGATGATAATGTTGTACCAAAATAAATTGCTAAACCAAGATACATCTTCACTCTCCGAGTGAGTGAGGCTAACGGATACCCATAGGCCTCCTGTATCCTCACTCCCTCAGTATAACACAGCGCAGGCGCTGTTTCACACCGGTTTTCTGCGAGGCAATGGTATCACTCCGGTCGAGCCGGCCCATGCATGTTGAAGCGTGGGTCTCCCAAGATAGAATTGCGGTATGTTTCTAATGTGGGAGTTTTCTTTGTATGAAAAAAGGTATACTTCTAATGCACACATAATTTCATTCTTTAAAAGTACACGTTTATATTTATATAACTCGAATTCTAAGACGATGATACACTCTTTGTAATATACCAGTATGTATAAGCGTTTTAAAAGATCCAGCCGAGTGAATACGCGGAAGCTTTTCAGCGCAATGGTAACATTTGGCAGCACTTAACCGTATTGCGTTTATTTAAATATTGATATTTTTAACGTAAATGCGCCACTTTAGGGTTATACTGTGATATTTTATATTTAGACGATAACATACTTTTATGTTTGTGTATTTGAAACTAGTTCTTTATGTAGGCAATTTTCTTTTCGATGGTACATTTGGTATTTTTTACTAATTTGCAATTGGTATTAATTACCAATCTGCATACCTATAGATCATAAGTTCTAAAGTAAATCTGTCTATTTGTGTGTTATGCTTTTACGGCTAAGCCGCTTTACGGCTTCTAATAAAATTTGTCATGGATGCTTTGAGTCTTGAGAAAAGACACTCTTTGCCGCCATAGCCGACATACACGCAGGCAGAACTGAGATCCATACTTTTGTTTAATGTAAGATACATTAAATATAAGCAAGTATTTAGAGGAAAGTCAGCTAGGCGTTATTCTGATTTTTAAATTTAGAGAGTAATAAAAGGTAACAAAATGAATAAGTAAAGATGAGTGTGTTTTCAACATTTTATATGAGTGTGGTATCTTTAAAACTCAATCTAAAATCCAATTATAATAATAAACGACTAATGAAATCAAGATTGTAACAGGTAAGAATAAAGTTTAATTGAACGTTATAATACACATGCAGAGAACTTTCTTGGAAATAACTTTTGATTAAACTTCTTGTGGATGAAATGTATATTTAACTTACTTCGTGACATTGTGGGTCACACTGTTTCTTATGTTGAATGTGTGAAAAAATGAATGGTCTCATTTCACTTCAGTGACCCTGCAAATGAAGTCGTTTATAAATTAAATTTCACCACAAGAGACCAGTGAAGCCATTTTGAAGTTAGATTAGATAAATTGGCACTGGTCAAGTTTAGTACATTACTACAAACCTAAATGTAAAAATATCGAGTTAAAGATTTTTTCGCTTTCAAATACTCGTCGACTGTTATTGAATTCAAATCCAAATCATTTATTCACTTAAACCACTAAGTGACATTTATGAATGTTACATTGAAGCTACAGCTAAAAATCATAGATCGACACAAACAGACGCCACAGCATGTTTTGGGTTGTCAAGGTTAATAAGGTAAAAACACCGAAATTTACTGCCTTTTTGTGTCGATCTATAACTTCTAGTTTCCAAAATGCGTAGAGTCTTATGAGAACCACCGGCAAATAAACTAAAGGCCACTCTTTTTAAAAGTCAGATTAAATTTCTGAAAATGCAAACTTTTTTTTTTCAGCTGTTCTGTAATGCATGGATAGCTTGAACCGCAAGTAGAAGAAACTAATATCTTGACTAACTATTGTGAATGATCATTATTATAATCATGCATGGAGCAACACGGTAGAGAGTAATTATACGCAGATGTTCCCCTCCAAAGTATAAGCTCAAAAGGGGCTACATGCTAGGGCTCCCACACATAACTGCGAGTTCGCATCGCGTCGCAAATAATAGGTATTTACCTATGAAATTGCCATTTTGTATGCCATAAGTGAAAGATCTTATTTTTTCAAACTTTTTTATTTCTGTTATTCGAAGTAATCACCCATGCAATCGACGTACCTTTGTCAACGCATTGGCAGTTTATTGATGCCCTTCTTGTAAAAATCAGCTAGACGGGAGGCATCAAACTCTTCAAAAGCATTTTCACTGCCTTTCGGGAATTGAACTTTAACCTGCCAAGATGTATATACTATTTATACATACTTCATTGAAGTATTTCATGTATGAGGTTTCCTTCATCTTGGCAGATAATTTAGACTTCGTTTAGTTGGCTTCTTCGGAGACTTGTGATATTTATGATGATACATTGATATCATATTTTTGTTGAAGTTTTTGTTACTTAAAATAGACAAAAATAATTTTAATGCCTGCAGTATTTTTTTTCAACTTTGTTTTATGATAGTTTCTTATCGATAGTTCAAGCTTTTCTGTATGTAAATCGCATGTTAATTGTTTGAGTAGGTAAGTCATGAAGTATTAAGAAACAAAGAATTGAATACAATTATATTAACCTATTGCCGTTCAGTGCTTTGCTGAATTATCTCCCCCAAGGAGCGCTAACTAATTCGGTCCTAGGCAGTCCTCATCTACTCGCTGCCAGCCACTTTCTTCAAAAAGGTTGGTCCATCGTCCAAACTTACTGTCATATAACATTAGTTAGATTTGGTTCCACTTCAAGTGTACGTGAGAATATTTCTTGTTTCAAATATTGCTTCCCCCGAGGGTGCGATTAGGAGATCTACATTGTTTAAAATGTAAAAGGCAAAACAATGTTGTCTTAAATTTGTTATCGGGACGTGTCTGAATGTTTGAGAGAATTGTTAATCTCTATTCGACGTGTTGAGAATATTATTAACAACAGCATTTAAAAGTCTACTCCTGCTTATGTCCAGCTCTTCTTGGAAAGGAGATTTTTACATTACCCTACTATACCCCACTGCCCAGGTGAATGGTATTAGGTTTGTTACTTAGTTTTCATTCTCTCTGTGGTACTATTACCTTACGTGGTTTACTCCTTAAGTCACTTTATACTCGTATAACATGCATTTAGAAGTTTTATGTTTCACAACATGTTGGTAAAGATGAATGTTAGTGATATTAGCTTTATGGAACGCTTCATAGGGTTATTAAATGGGCGAATTCGCCAGGCTCCTTTGGTTTTACTAGCTTTTATGTAGGTTTTGATGTACAAATTACTACACAACAGATAATGTTATTTTTGGTGATTAACAGTATAAGTATAGAAAGATATAAGGAATGTAAAATTTCAGTGTTTGTTTCTTTGCTTTTCACCAAGCGAGAGAGAGTACTGGAGCCCAAATCATTACATATCAAGAATTTTGAGAGATGGAAGTAGGTACTTAAAAGTCTCGTGTTCTGCAGATGTTCATGGACCTCATCAGTTTCTTACCGTCAGATAATCAACCTGCTGTGTCGCTCCTTCAAACAAGAATTCCTCATCATCATCATCATCATCAATAAACCTGTTCATAGGCTCTCCGTCCAAAGGAAATGTTTTCCTACTCTGCCGCGCTAACCAGACCGGTTGATGTAGGGTTTATTTCAAGTTTTACTTGCAATTCTTTGCAATGTTGTTATCCTCCTTCCTTACACGGCTCTTGCCGCTATCCTTTCATCCTGTGGGTGTCCCACAGGATGAAAGGATAGCGACACTCTGTATTTTCTATATCTGTCATCACACCAACAACTGCTTGTAAGGAATGAAAATATTAGTTTTTACAGTCTGTAAATGAGCAAATAGGTTACTTGAAGGTAAATTACTTTCAGCTGTAAAAATCTGCATCACAAGAGACAAAGGTGCATTATAGCACTTTTTCATTAGGTATAAGCAACTTGCTCATCATACCATCAGTTTTTAATATGGTCTAATCGAGCTAAATGTGTGTAAGCACGGCTCAAATATGATATAAGTACTCCTATGCTGGTTTATCAAATCCTGGGAAAAGCTTTTTAAATATGAAGCAATAAAACCAAATCACGGAATAATAAAAAATAAGTGATAAAATCAGTTTCAATGAACGTCTAAATGAGTCGAAATTACTTATTCATCTCACGAAACATACATACATACATAGCTATTAGTCCCTTTAGTAACAGAATCAGACGGGCAGCCTATTCATGAGCACTCGCCCCGAATATTCGATTTGATAGGCTTTATGTTATCCCGCCCACACCAATTATGCGTTCAAATACGCTACTGGGAGGCTTATAGAATCGAACGTCTGGACCTTACCTATTAAATAGATGTGACTAAGCAATAACTCATTGAAAGAATGCCACGATTCCGGTATTGTAAGGGAAAATTGTATAAATGAGTTGGCAGAAATGGTGCCATCTATATTCTTTAGTTATTTATGAAATATAAGGGAGAAATAGCGTCAAGGACTTCGCTCCTTATTCTTTACTCGACTTATTCGTTTCGACGTAACCGACAGTATCACAAAAGAATTATTATTTTTGGCTATGTGTATACAAGATATACAAGAAAAAATACGTATTAAAATATTTCTTTCACTTACAATTAGATAAGTGCTGATTCCATTTGGCGGTTTATGAGAAAGTTCTTGCAGAACGAAACTAAAGAACATGTTTATTACATGAGTTTCAGGGAAAGCAAAATGTTCTCTATTAATCAAGTAGCAGAAAACACAGTACAGTATAGTTTTTAAGCCACTTAATTGGTTATATTAAGTAGAATTTGCATTGGGGCTCTGCTAGGGTAAACTTCAAAGAATATAAGGTTGGTTGCTTTTTGTCCAAGCGGTCGGTGAAGAAAATGAACGTTTCTTGTTGCTTATTTAAGTGCTTGTTTGATTTTGAACTGGGAAAATTCTATTTGCTTGAAATTGGTTTGTGACGTTTTTTACAAGTTTTTTTATAATTTTTTGTGACCTTTTGAAACTTTTTGCTTAAAATCAATATATTTTAATTTTTACTTTTAAGTTTTTTTTTTAACTTAAACCTAAAAATTTTATTTCATTGATGTGAAGAGAATATTTTGCTATGGTCGTTTTCTTGTGCTTGCAACAACATTTTACTTTATACAAGTTAAAGAATAAGCATATACTCCATTGTTAACCAAGTATTTTTAAAGATAAATATATAAACTTTTACGAAATGTTTTTTTTTCTTTGAAGTTTGCGATTACTGAGAAGTTCTATCAGAAATACCGGTTTTACTAATATCAATGCCTTCTTTACAACGCCAACCAATATTCATCATCATATATATTTAAGAGTTTTTTCTAGCTATCTCTATCAAGAGCCGTTTCCTTGATCTTCTTATACATCGCGACTGTCTCTTTTCCTTAATCTGGTCGGGCATAGAACATAACTGCAGTTACATACATACAGTTACAACATAAGTTATTCGATTGTGTGCGTATGCGCGTATGAGTGTGTATTAAATCATTCACACACCAATGCACACCTACACTGGCGTATGGTCAGAGATAATACCCTTTTGGTGGTAAACATATTAATTTATCATCTTCACTATTCATAGGGTATGTGTAATTCCTAAAGCGAGGAGTATAGGCAGTAATTAAGGCTACCTACACACAATAACGAGTATACTGCGACTCCAGACTAATCTCATGCTGGTTTGTTTACGACCAACCGTATTGATATTGACATGTAATTATATATAAACTATTCTTAAATGTACACTACCTTATATTCGTAGAGAGGTTGCCCATTAGGAATTATTGTGAGCAATAATATAAGACCTATTTATTGGTAATTATAACTCAACTATTTGTAACTTTTAATGTATGTACTGTAAAAACACAATAAATGTATTAATGAAACACGTTAATATGTTTTAAATATACTTATTTTGAGGGCAAACCTCTTAATTATTAAAAATAACTTCAGGATGATTTTCCATTAAAATAGAAAAAAGTAAAGTAATAAGAAACAGAGAGTGCTCGATCTCCCGAGTTTAATTGAAACGCAAAAAGGCATGGGGTTGCCTAAGAGCCCTCCTTCAGTTTCATTAAAACGCATTTGACGCTCCCACAAGCCCTCTAGATGGCCCCCTGTGTTTTGAATTCGTTACAAGAATATTGTCTTTTGGTATTTAATTAGATATTTTACCATTAAAAATTATATTCCTTCTCTTTACTACCATTTTTACTGTTTACATGCTACTGGTCTCAATTATACATATTTTGTTTGAATATTACATTGTTGGTATATTATAAACAGTATATTATAGTGTATATGTATGTGTACTGTATGGGTTTCTATTTGGTATTGTGCGTTACATTAAACACTCTGTACATATGTAACTGCTTGCCCTGACTATGGCTGATCCATTTTTTTTTATGTTTGGCCCTGCCGAAATAAGTCTACTCTGCTTGATGGAAACCATAAGCAGAATCCAAGAGTGGTGGTCACCATACTGCGAATGCAGACAATGCAACAATGCAGCACGGCGACCCACACCATGGCGGGCTAGTGATGCTTCTGTATCATTGGGCCTCCGGTCTCGCACTCACCATGAACGAAATGAAACACGACAGCATGATCGCTGTCGTTTTACGTTGATTTTCTGTGCGAGGGTAATACCGCCCGGGTCGAGCCGGCCCGTTCGTGCTGAAATCAGCGTGGCTCTACTACCTTCTAGTCACCGGGGATATAAACTTGAAATTTTTTAGCTGATGCGTTTTATATTTTAAACATTTAATGTTATATTCACTTAAAACCTATTTATGAACATTTCGGTCCCAAGGGAGTAAAATAAAGTAAAAACTGATTGTAGAGCTGTTGTTTGTCTGTTTTAAATTTAGAAACACAAAATAAGAAATAATTACGACTTGGTGCTTTTGATAACTTTCAATAGTATGAAAGAACTACGTTCCCAGTAACAAAAACCGTATTTATTTTTCTTATTTGTGTAATAATGTAAGCATTAGTGAACATCTGCAACATATAATAAAAGTAGAAAGTTCATAATTAATGTATCGTATCCAAATAGAATAAACAGATCAATCGCAAATAAATAATGTATAATTTGGGACTGGAACGCAATTATTGAGCTCCCAGGTGACGGCCCTACATCCCGATACATACATATTTATCGATGTTCCCTTAGGACGGTTACCACTACTATATTATACGCATACCATTACGCAGCGTGAATACGTGAACAAAGCCCTTTGGTTGGTACCGATATTGACAGCGGTTTTACGTCGAATTTTTTTGATGGAAGTACAAATACCAGCATTTTGTAGACATGGGTTATGAATTTATACACGCTGGTGTAGGGTGCGTTTAAAAATGTAATTGTTCTATGTAAGATATTTTTCTTTTCTATATACATATGTATATGTGTATGTATGTATGTTTATGTATGTATTTTGTAGCTGAACACCATCATTGCTTGAAAACACCTACACTACCCTTTATTCCGTTTATTTCTTTCTACAGTCAATATATCCATCCAAAGTTTGCCTGGAAGAGATTGCTTTTGGCAATAAGGCCGCCCATTGTACACATCTTCTTGAATTTTATAAGTGTAACAATTTGTAATTGGTGTACAATAAAGTATATTCTATTCTATTCTATACATATTACTATAGTAGATTTTCAACTTTACCATTTAGCAATTAATCTCTAATAGTCAAATGTGAACCTACCTGACAGATAACTACAGACAGAGAGAGATAGGTTTCACAAGTATTGCATAGAGACATATATGTCATATTTATACACTTATACACTAATATTCGAAAGTAACTCTACCTTTCTGTTATACTTTCTCGACTAAACCACTGCACCGATTTCAATGAAATTTCACATGGAAATACTTTGATTGCTGAGGAAGGACATTGGCTATATTTTACCGCGTTAATGCCCGCATGAATATCGGATACATGCGGGTAGATTTATATCAGCATGTTTTAGCTGTTTAATAGTGTTATATTACATATAGCTATCTGTAACTTTATCAGGAACGGTTGAAACTAAGCTTTTAGTTTTAAAAAGAAGTCCGTTTATTATACTTAAATGTCACTAACTAAAGCAAGAAGCTGAAATACACATATTTCAGTAATGAAATATTTAAATGATTACAAACATAAAATCATCTACTTGCATGAAATTCATTTTCATTATGAAACGTGTATTGTAATCACCCCGTTAAGCGGGGTTACGTGAGCTTATTATTTTAATGTGATGTTCCTGAACCTTGAATGAAATGTAGGTTTTGTATATCGATATAATTCGCAGTTGAAATTATATAAAATGCACGATTATGGCTTATTTGGAAACGAAAATTTCATTTTGTGCAAAACAAAATGAGATGATAACTGAATGTTTCATTGACACAGAAAGATAGTTTTGTTTATATTTAAACACCAGTGGAATGTTCATACTATGTTTAATTCTTATAAATGTTTTACAATACTAGCTGAACCCCGCAGTAATACCCGCGGTTATTGTTGTACCGCGAGTAACGCCGTGGGACTAAGTTAGTCTAAAAAAGTAGTCTAATCATCAGCTACCTGCCAGTAAAAGTCCCGTCAAAATCCGTCCAGCTGTTCCAGAGATTACCCAAAACAAACAGACAGACAGACAGACAAAAACTTTTTTAACTACATTTTTGGTGTATGTAGCGTATATACGCGTGTATGTATATGTAGCGTGTATACATGCATATGCATTTAGTAAAAAGCAGTTATTTTAATATTACAAATAGACACTCCAATTTTATTTATTTGTATAGATATGCACAAAGAAAAAGTAAAAGAAAATTTATCTCAGGATGCTGTACAAAAGATGTATTAAGGAAAAAAATATTATTACAAGTTTTATTTATTGTTCTCTATGAAAGGAATCACAAGCCCGTACTTAGGTGCTTGGTATTCTATTTCTTCTATTTGGTACACTTAATACACATTGCAAAAAGATTACCACATAACCCAGTAGACTATTATTTAAAAAATACCTACATTGACGTATATACCTAGTTTGTTCTTCAATATTTAGGAATAACCACAAACTTACATTGAAACACAGAAATAAATTAATCCGCTGCCGGCCAACTCAAATCTAAAAGCTTTCATAACTCTTGCGTCTTTATGCCACGGGTAATAGGTACAGTCGGTTCCCAATAACTACACTCGCTCCCCTAACGGATGCCGAATAAGCAGAAATGCTGTCCAATTTCCCGGTCTGTCATATTTATTGGCTCTCTGACCTAACCGGGAAACGCTGAGTATATGGCTGATCGTAAACCAGAACGGAATTAACGAAGTCCGTTGACTAATGACATCATGAACATTGCTTTTGATGTCTGATTGAAAAAATATCAAAGGTTTCTGGACGTGACGTAAATACAGTTTATGTTTCAGAGAAAAACTGGTCACTGAATTTGGTAGCAAGGTATTTTGGGGTTTCAATATTCTGTCTTTATTTGCTAAAATGGACGAATCACGTTAATAAGTTAGCTGTGTTTAATGGATATACGATTGAGGTATGATGTGTTTGCCTAGGACAATTTTTATGTAGTACTAGCAATTCGCGCCGGCTTCGCAGGGGTTCATTACGAAAAATATACCTAATCTAGTCTATGTTTATCTGAGATAGTGCGGCTTTTTCCGATGTCTTCAACTAAAGTCGTTATATTTAAGCTAAAGTACTCAACAATTTACAAATTATATACGGAAACCTTCCTCAAGTATCACTCTATATAAAAGTGAAAACCGCATAAAAGTCCGTGAAGTAGCTTTTGAGTTTATTGCGAACAAACAGACGCAGTGGACGCTAGCTTTGTTTAATAATATAAAGTAATAAAAGCTGTCTGCCGCTTAAATAATTTAATTTACTCATATGATTTTGATTAAATTATCAGCAATAAATAGAGTGACATATTATAAAAGAGGAAATTCGAAAATTTTAAAGAGTAAAATCGTGCAAAAGCAGGCCGGGCCTCCAGTATATAATTAAACAAGATTATTTTAGCTATTAAAAAAACTCCGTGTGTTTTATCCATAAATATAATTTACATATTTCACCTTATCTAGAAATAAAAAAATTACGCCAAATATAAAATCTTCAACAGGTAATTCAAATAAGTAATGTTTTAAATTTATTTTTGTGATATTAGGTAGCATATTTTATAAATTTCTACTATTTTTATGTAGTCAGTTGTTATTATATTTAATTGATAATTTCTTAAAAACAAAATTTTAATTTTGTAAAGTACAATTTTAACAAAAATAAAACCGACTTCAAGGTTTGACTCGATTTTTCTTTGATGCCATCATCAGATATTAATGTCCTCATTATGGTACCACCGTTGGGACATCTTCTTTCCAATAAAAAAAAACATTAAAATCGGTTCATAAACGACGACGTTATCCGCGAACACACATAAAAAAAAGTAAAATGTATACGGTCGAATTGAGAAACCTTCTCCTTTTTTTGAAGTCGGTTAAAAAGTACTCTAAGTTTTTTAATTTTGTTGCCTTTCATGCATGCATGATAGATTTTTATTAGACTAGATATACTTTATGTAAACACAGTAATTTCAGCTTTATATAAGACACAATTAAAATTTTGGAGTCAAACAGAGTTATAAAGATAATACGAGCGTAAAATCACCTCTTGTAAGATAGCAGGGGACTTACCAAGCCTTTGTGGTTTGAGCAAACTCGTCTTATAGTCTAAGTTGTAGGTGAACATGTAAATTAATATTACAGAACTGACTAGTTGGAATTTACATTCGTTACATGTCTTGTAACATCTATTATACTCTGCTACAGGTTATAGAGTTCATGTTTTAACGTTACGCCCTATCAGGAGAGTCAGGAGTCAAAAAGAAAAAAATAACAATCTTAGAGTGGGATATAGGGGTATAAATAACTAATGCAAAATTGCATGTTTCAATCAAAAATGTAATTCGTTTATCAATATTAGCACGTAAATTGTAAATTTGTATTTAAATTACAAATCTAAAGAGTTTGGTCTAATTTTGTTGAATTTTCTGGAAAATCCTAAAATTAATTGAATTGTTTTCAAACTGTATATAAGAGGTTTTAAACACTTAAAATAAAAAAATCATTTTATGTTAACATATTGCAATATTTATGATTAGAATTAAGACCTGATTTCTTAAATTGTACTTTTATTGTATTTAAAAAAGAAACCAACACAAGTATGTAAGAAGAAGTGAATAAGTTTTGCTCAGAGATTAAAAAAAAACATATTTATAATAATGCTAAATTTGTTGATTGATGATTGATGATTAATCAGTCACTGACTGACTGATTTATCATCGCCGAGCGTAAACTATTAAAGTTACGACTATGAAATTTGCTGAGTATGATTGTTTCATTGAGTAGACACCCACTAAGTAAGGAATTTTGGAATTTCTACCCCTAAGGGGATGAAATAGGGGTTAAAAGTTTGTATGGAACTCCGTAATTTTTAAGTTAAAACATAAAGCTTTACTTTTGGGCTACTGATAAAAAATGAGTAAATACGTATTTTAACGTTTCTGGATATTTTACCCCTAAGGGGGATATTTTACTCCTAAGGGGGTAAAATAGGGGTTGAAAGTTTGTATGGAAATACGTCACTTTTTAAGTTATAAACATGAAATTTTACTTTTGAGCTACTGATTAAAAATGAGTAGATACGTATCTAAGCGTTTCTCAATATTCTACCCTTGATTATATATATACCCTTGATTATATAACCTAATATTTCGTGGCAGAATTTAATTCGTTCAGTAGAGGTCCCTTTTAGTGCTAAACTTAACGTCTACTGAAATTTAGTATAAAACCGTAGCTTTCATAATATTTTCACGTTAAAATGTTATAAAGTTAAATTTATCCCAGTTTAGTGCTACAATTTACAGACCATGAGTGACGTGATCCTCAGAAGGAGTTGCCTACAGCTATTAGCGATTATAACAGCCTATCGCTTCAAAGAGATGGTAAGATGTTGAACTGTGAAGCCTTTCACACTTTGGAGGTATTCTTGACGTAAATGGATAGTGATGACGCCTTAGAAACAAGCCAAGAAATGAATGGAAGTTAAAATATGAATTAGTCTATCATATTTCTGTTCCGCAATATTTCTCTATATAATTATTAGGAGAAACTATTTTGATGACTGAGATCTTATTAGATTTTCCTTTTTACAAGTATCACATTACTTGTTATAGTTCTAAAAAATAAAAATGGTTTCGCCTTATGTATGTTTTTGTTGCTTGTTTTTTTTTTCAACATTTATTTTAGGATTATCATCGCACTTTACCTAAACTAACTCTTTAATATAAATACGTCTATAAAATCCTACTAGTATTATAAACGTGAAAGTTTATAAGTATGGATGGATGTTTGTTACTCTTTCACGCAAAACT
This sequence comes from Spilosoma lubricipeda, assembly GCA_905220595.1. NCBI lineage: Eukaryota > Metazoa > Arthropoda > Insecta > Lepidoptera > Erebidae > Spilosoma > Spilosoma lubricipeda. The sequence continues at coordinate 5,047,686 of HG992285.1, read as the reverse complement.
ACTAAATGGATTTGGATGAAAATTTACAGCAACATAGCTTATACATCAGAATAACACATAGGCTACTATTTGTCGCGATAAACGACATACACGCAAGCGGAGCTGCGGGCAACAACTAGTAAATAAATATTTCAGACATCTAACACACAGCGCCATCTAGTCCCAAGCTAGTCAGAGTTTGAGTTATGGGTACTAGACAACTGGTATAAATACATATATTCCTTTTTTTATAAATACATACACATTATACATAGTAAACACCCAAAGTCCGATTCAAATATTTCCAGATCATACAAAAATTTGGTCCGAACCGGGAATCGAACCCAAAACCTCAAGTACAGCAGTCGCATAAGCTACCACTGCGCCACCGAGGCAGTTAAGAGAAGGTTGGAACTTAATAAGTACAAAGTATCAATGCAGTAGAGTCAAGCTGATTCCAGTACAAAGGGGCCGATTCTACTCTCTCATAGAAGCCCAACGTAAGAGTACAAACACAGTAGAGTCAAGCTGATTCCAGTACGAAAGGACTGGCTCGATGGGGACGATACTACTCTCTCATAAAATACCAACCTAAAATGACAGCGTTGGTGCTGTCGTGTCCAGTGCGAGACCGGAGGCCCAATAATGTAGAAGCATCTCAATAGGCCGCCATATTGTGGGTTACCATGCTTCATTGTAATATTGTCTGCATTAGCTATTAGTATGGTGATCAATACTCTTGGATTCTGCTCATACTTTTCATCAGACAGATTAGAGATTAAAAATAAATATTTCCTTTCAAAATAGTAGGTAAAGCAAATCAACAACATGACATCAAAACCAGTACATTCAAAACTGCACGTAAGTCAGTAAAAATGTCTCAAATATCTCAACGGATTATGAAACTTTTTAAATAGAGTACTAGCCGACCCACGCAACCTCGTTTGCGTCTTCTATTGCCCGTAGCGTGATAATTTTCCACCGTTTTCGAAACATTTTTCATTGGTGCTCCGCTCCTATTGGTCCTAGCGTGATGATATATAGCCTATAGCCTTCCTCGATAAATGGGCTATCTAACACTGAAAGAATTTCAAAACGGACCAGCGGTTCCTGAGATTAGCGTGTTCAAACAAACAAACAAACAAACTCTTCAGCTTTATATATTAGTATAGATCAAAGGCACAGAGAAGAATGAAGAGTAATTTTTGTTCAGATCAAAATAATAATTTGGTCGTTTCACGGCATTGACAAAAACGACTTTTACCAACAAAATATTAAATATCATAGTTTAGTTTAGTTAAATTTATAAAATGAAAAATACAGTTTAACTGAATGAGATCATCATGAGCCATAATACCGTCTATTGTAATACAAATGTAGTTTTCAATCTATGTTTGTACGGAATTTCACACTTTGAATGCAGGTTTGCAACGAAGTTGTATAAATATTTTAACTAACGCACACAACCATAATTACAAATTTTGTTTATAATACATTTAATAATAGCCTTATAACATTTACAAAGGTGTTGGTATTTCACTGAAAATAATTCTAGATACAATTGACAAGACTAATGTCAGACGAAGGTCGTAGACAGCCTAGGATTTTAACCTTTTACTTTTAATACATTCTGTGTGTGTAGTGTTTGGTGAATTGCTACTCGCTATATGATCAAATATTTATTTTTTTAAATAACGAGCATATGTATCGCCTGATGGTTAGCGATTGCCGGCCGGCTTTTAGTGGATGTGGAGAGGGGATGGGGTATGGACCTCCTGTATCCTAACTAACTCGGTGAAATACAGCGCAGCCGTTATTTCACACCGGTTTTCTAAGAGGCCGTGGTGTCACTTCGCTAGAGCTGACCAATGCATGCCAAAGCGTGGCTCTCCCACGGTATGATTAAATATTTATATGATGTAACTTGTCAACAGGTAATATTTATATATTTAATCTGAAATTCAGAAACGTCTTCAACATTTTTCATGTAATTTAGTTTCAGGACGATAAATCGATCTAGCTTGGATTCATTTTAGAAATTTTACCTAAAAGAAAAATTACCGAGTAAAGTTCGGTCATCCAGGTACTTTAATTTATGAATGTAAACAATATATTATTAGATTTCTTTCAAAATACCTAACCGATAGTCAAAAATAAGACTTTAACTTAGTACGAAGCAACTTCTATTCAACTTACTACAACTAAAAATAAATAAAAAATCTAACAACGTACTGATTCATACATATATTCTCGAATCTACTGACTTTCCTCATCATGTGTAATTTTATTAATTAGTTTGCCAACAAGTCTACCAACTAGTTTACGATAACGTTCCATCGAGATTCAGACGTCGCAATCTCATGGGGTCCAATCAAACGTCCGGAACGGTGTTTGTTAATGCCAAACTGCAAACTCCTGCAATCTCTAAGGATGTCCTTATTACCTGATAACTTGGAACATTGCAGGCAAAATTACTTGCTGAAGTAATTCTGGACTCCAGACAACTATCATGTCTGTATTCAAGAGTATCCTGCGATATGTTATAAGCCTCTGTTACTTTAAAATTTTGATTTTGACTGATTTCTGTAAAGCCTTTTTATCGGAAAAACATAAAAATAAAAAAATGCGGCCAAGTGCGAGTCGGACTCACAGGGCAGCAGCAAGTAACATAATATAATTTTTATTTTATTTTTATATTTGTGTTGATTGAGCGGAAGGTAAATTGCAGTTTACGATTTATGACGTATTAAAAAAAAAAGTACTTACTAGATTTCGTTCAAACAAATTTTCGGTGGAAGTTTGCATGGCAATGTACATCATGCATTTTTTTTAGTTTTATCATTCTCTTATTTTAGAAGTTACAGGGGGGGGACACATTTTACCACTTTGGAAGTGAGTATTCAGTTTAGAAAAAAATGAAAATAGAAACCTTAATATTATTTTTGAAGACCTATCCATAGATACCCCACAGGCAAGTGTTTGATGAAAAAAAAATTTTTGAATTTCAGTTCTAAGTATGGGAACCCCCAAAGTTTATTGTTTTTATTCAATTTTTGTGCTAAAATCTTAATGCGGTTTACAGAATACATCAACTTACCAAGTTTACACCATTATAGTTCTTAAAGTTTAGGAAAAAAGAGGCTGTGACATACGGACGGACAGACAGAAAGACATGACGAATCTATAAGGGTTCCATTTTTTTCCTTTGGCACGGAACCCTAAAATATAGGGTAAGTAGGTTAAAAAGGTATATTTAGCAAAACCTGTATTAATTTGAACTTCGATTTAGTATCTAAATACTAGTGATATGTTTCTTCCTTACATGAATACCATAGTATTCAATTGCAATAAAAGCAGTCAGTGAAACACAGCGGTATAATTACTTATCACCAACTACAAAACACAATTTATGATACATTAAAAGTATAACCGCAGTAATTTCCATATCACACCGATAGTTTCAAAAAGTAACTCTGCATGCAAACACAAATTTAATTTCTCCAAAAAAAAAATCGATACTAATATATAAAGCTGAAGAGTTTGTTTGTTTGAACACGCTAATCTTAGGAACCGCTGGTCTGATTTGAAAAATCCTTCAGTGTTGGATAGTACATTTATCGAGGAAGGCTATAGGCTATATATCATCACGCATAGGAGCGGAGCACCAATGAAAAACGTTTCGAAAACGGGGGAAAATTATCACGCTACGGGCAATAGGAGACGCAAACGAGGTTGCGTGGGTCAGCTAGTAATGTATAAGATAAAGGGATACAAGTTTTTTATTACAACTACAACAAATGAACAGAACTGAATGAACTGTGTTACAGAGTCATTGGCAGACAAAATCATTGGCGTTATAGATTGCTAAGTAATGGGAATAATGTAGTATTTATCTAAATTAGATAAACAAAGGTTGCTTTAAAAAACATGATGTGTAATCCATTCTCTTTGAAATTTAAGAACAAATCCCCTAAAGGTTACGAATCTTGTTCATCTAATTGTATTACATATATGATTTATACAGATCCCAAAATCAAAATTGTAAGTCTTTGCCCGGATCACATTCTATAGATCAGAACCCACAAACAATCGACGCCTAACGAACTCCAATTAGCCTCCGAGAGCTACCTGTGTTATAGAATGGGAAGAGCGAAGGGGGGAGCGATGTGTGCGAAGTTATAAAGTTTCTGTTAATGTTGTTCTTCATGTAGTGCTTCTCAACAACTAAAGTTCGAGAGCCACGTATTGGCAGAATGTTGGTTTCTTTTTCAGATGAGAATGGTCAATAAGAAGCAACTGAGTAAAATATTGTTTTACACGTGACCTTTAGAATTATACTATAAGTTTTGGTCATAATATCAGGTGAAATAATAATAATAATAATAATAATAATTATTAGTCTCAGAAAGTAATTAACAAACAATGTTCTTAAGCTAAAATGTATGCACTGAGCTTTACAACAGGGTACTAGCACTGGATTCCCAAACTAGGCTTGAGCCTGTATTTTGGGAGTCAGTTCACAAAATGGGACCTATAGTCTACCGCAGTCAGTACAGTGAAAGTGTTTTGATAGTTTCAGTGGCGCAGCTTATAATAGTAATTAATAAAAAACAAGTAGTATTTGAATGAAATGAAGTCAAAGGAAAACGTGTAAGTGTGTTTGTGTTTGTGTGTGTGTGTGTGTGGTGTGTGTGTGTGTGTGTGCGTGTGTGCGTGAAATATATTGTTGACGAGTTGTCCTGTTAGAAAATTGGAAACAGTTGTTTTAGAATTGTGCTTGGTAGTTAAAAAATCAACAACCATGTTACCTGATGCAAATGTTAAGGTGTGTATGCAGTAGATTACACGCTTGTTGTCTCAGATAGGTCAAGTGCAAGTTTTTTCTGAAAAAGAAAACGAATTACACGTTTCGAGGCCAATTAAAACTAATTTTTGTAGTAGATACGACCTGTAATTCAATTAGTCACCTTTGGTATCAATGAATGAAATATAAAAAATAGATATTCCATTGTCGGGGGAATTTCATCGGTTTAAAAACATGAATAAATTATTCATACATACTTTTACACAGTTTTATTTAAATACATAATATAATAAATAAATAAATTAAATAAATATTTTGGACATCTAACACACAACGCCATCTAGTCCCAAACTAAGCAGAGCTTGTATTATGGGTACTAGACAACTGATATAAATACTTATATACTTTCTTTTTGTAAATACATACATATTATACATAGAAAACACCCAAACTCCGAAACAAATATTTGTAGATCATACAAAAATTTGATTCGACCCGGGAATCGAACCCGGGACCTCAAGAACAGCAGTCGCGTACGCTATAATCAATAATCAACTTCCACGCGAGCAAAGCCGCGGGCAACAGCTAGTCTAAGTATAATGAATACAGAATCTAAAATAGTCAAAAAGTTTCCGACAGTTCTAATTTAAAATCATTTACCTAAATTCTGATTTAAAAATAAATATTATTCCAAAAAAGATTGTAAATTAACATTTTCTTTACAACGTCCAAAAAATTCACTGTTACTATCTAGCAGTTTGCCTTTTGCAGCCAGGTTATAATCATTGTAATTTAGACCCTATGTCTTACTAATAGAGCAAAATTTGTTATTGTATTACGAAAGGTGTATTTGCAACTAATATTAGTTACCTCGCTCGCAATGTGTGGACAGACCAAACACAAACATAGAGTATTGAGCTAATCAAACATCGTAAGGGTTTATAGAGCCATGTTAGTCACCATTTCAACGGTTAATAGTAGCTGGTTGAATGCTCCATAGGATATTGAACCTTGGAGGTATAGACATAACTAATAATATATGTTGATTAGTATGGTAATGATGTGAGCACATCCCAATAGTTAGAAATATATGGGTGTATTTATTTATATAATTTGAATATATTTACCGGGTAGGTAGTTCTATCTACAGCAGGGGCTTACAGAGTAAACAGCTTATTTGAGATGATCTCATTGACAAAACAAATATTTGTTACGGTACGGTTACTTTGCTGAGGTTATGAGCCCGACGGATGGCCAAGGGTTAAATTGAGTAGCTGTGGTAGGTACATAGATCAATTCCTCTGTATTTTCGGTAATTTGATTTGGTTCTTAATTAAATTGTAAGTTATTTTCAGCTTGTACTGATGTTATTAAAATATAGTTATATTGGGGTTTATATATTTTTCATATTTCTAATGAAGACATTGCAATGAGTTGTACGAACGCATTTAAACGTGAAAGAAAGAAACGGCGTGTGTATAGTTTGTTTCTCTAATGTAAAACTCTTGTTAAATGTTATTGTAGATTAGAAGACAATAATAAGAAGTGTATCCTGAAATAAATTAAATTATTTCAAATATATATGTAAAACCGTGGGAGAGCCATGCTTCGGCTTGAATGGGCCTGCTCGAACGGCGCGATACCACGGCCTCACAGAAAACCGATGTGAAACAGCGCCTGTGCTGTGTTTCACCGACTGAGTGAGGTTAATGGAGGCAAATATCCCAACCCATCCCCCTCCCCATCCCCCGAAGGTCGGCAACGCACTTGTGAAGCCTCTGGTATTGTAAAAAAATCTAATGGGAACCTATTTATCGCACTATACCCCCTAAACGAAAGGACTAATTTGGATTTAGTTAGTTTTCTTAGAAATACTTTTAAGATAAACACAGCTGAGTATTTAACGTATATGTTTTGAGGTGTTGTAGTTTGTTTCCTTATACATTCTATTGAAAAAAAAGCTGGCCTATTATTGGCAAGCTAAGACTTTCTAATAAAATAAAGTCCACTCTATAAACATCTAAATAATAATTAGCGCACACCACATGGGTAAAGTAATGATTAACACTAATATTTATGTACAAAAAGTTCTTCATCCAATTAGTAATTTCATTCCCAAACAAGTTCAAACAATCAAAGTCTACAAATACAACAAACAAATTGAAAGCTCGGAATAATTTGGCTGCACCAGATCACCGCTCCGGGAACTTCCCACAATCGTAAGCCATACGTATTCATGAAGGAAGAGACCTCTAACATTAATTCACTAATTAACATTTTGGCTTACACAATGCGATACGGAATATCCTCACAACTTCCTCTCGGCTTACGATATCGTTATTAGAAACTGTTTCTCATATTAATTTTATGTGTAATTTAAACTTGCCCGTAATATTTAGGGGTAATTTTTTCCTTCTAATGGTTATATTATTCTCAAATATTTAGAAGTAACTGGCTCTTGTTTATTTTTTTGTCTTTACCTACTCTGTCTGATGGAAAGCATAAGTAGAATCCAAGAGTAGTGGTCACCATACTCATCGTGAACACTCACACACACAAACACATTAAAAAAAAAAAAAAAAAAAAAAGAATGCAGACAATGCAGCATGGTGAGGTGACCTGCACCATGGAGGCCTTGTGATGCTTCTGCATTATTGGGCCTCCGGTCTCGCACTTTTATTATTTTTGTAATAAAAACAACTTGAAATTCCTATGTTGTACGTGGCTGAAACGCTATCCACGAAAAGCCAAAAAAATGATTCTTAGCGTTCAGTTTCACTTACGTAATTCTTCTATACGTGTATTTGTCATCTAACTTCTCCTAAATGGCTGTATGGATTAAGATGAAATTTCGTATGTTTATTTCAATGGGTTCCTGGATGGTATGAAAACACAATTGAACCCGGTGGCGCTGCTGTCTTTAAATCAACATCAGCTAATAACTAAATAAAATATTTTATAAATTCTAAGGCAGTACGAAATTCGTTGGATCATCTGGTAAGTTATAACTTTCTTACTACATTAGGAAAATATATTTAAGCAAACATTTTGTGAGACCAATACACATACATCACTATTTGATTAATAAACTGACCATTCGATGGTAATTTATTATCGTTCCATATCTATTGATGCATTACTCCGTCGGAGTACATTGATAGCAAGGAAATTTATGACTTGATAAGAAGCCATCTTCTAATGGATTGCTTATCCGTTTGTGCCATTTAGGGATGGCACGTATTGCTGAAAAGAGGGATACGATTTAACACGTTCGTTATTCATATTTAGGTCTTAAATCTTATAGATATATAAATTGTTTTTCTGCCATCAGGCGATTTATCTTTCTGCGACATAAATTATCAAAGAAATCGATTGTCAGTAAAATAAATTCGTGATTCATACAAACATTATTAATTCGAAAATAACTCTATTAGTCTGTTAAGTTTTTACAGCTTTACTGCTGCACCTATATTAATGAAATTTGACGTTGAGATACTTTAATTCTTGAGGAAGGACATAAGCTACTCTTTACCGTACTAACCGATATTCACGCGAGTGGAGACGCGGGACGAAAGCTAGTTGAAAATAAAGAATTAGATCGGCAGGGTGAAAAACATGGTAACAGATTCTCATACCTACAAAATAATTGTTTTTCCATTAAAAAGCAAAAATAATGTCTGGTTTTGTTTCACAAACTTGGACTAAATATAAGAATAGACTAGATAGTATAATAGTTGAATTATTTTTACAGAGGGGAGCCCATTTTTGTGTACCACGTAAAATACAAGTACAAACACATTTATTTTTTTCGGCTGCTTCGCTCGCGTAAGCGATATTTTTCTGCAAAAGCATTTTTCAGATGTTTTTTTCTGTGTCCCAACAACGTGTATGAAAAAATCATGACGATCGGTTGAATGAATCAAGCGTGAGATTAAACATATTTGTTAACAATACATTGTACATTTTAGCTACTACAAGAAAATAAAATGGCCTATATTATACAGTGTTGACTTCGCGGCACAGTGACGCTCTCATCCGTACCAATAGACTTTAAACTTTATTATACAAACCCTTAAGGAACGATAGAGAAAAATTTTCTTTACAGACTTACTTTAGAACATTTTTCTTTACAGGAACTAATTTACAGGTTGGAATATTAGGCTCTAATACAAATAACGATGCTGAATTGAAAAGTAATTGTTTTAAAATGCTGTTTATTGACGTTGGATGTTCTTTTTTTTAACTTTCAAACACATAGTTTTTTAGTATAAACAATGTGTATGCTTTTTGTGTGATTATTGATTTATTTGATTACTTAACTTTATGATATCCGATCGCGATCGAATTTCATAAAATTATCAAGTTAAAAAAACGTATAACAAATTTTTGATTAACGTTTAATTAAAACGTTTGCTTTTGCTTTCAACATGTCTAGATTTACCTATCTAAATTCTACAGACGTCCCACTCAAACTAAATTTAACATAGCTTTTAGTGGTTTGCGAAAATCAGCAGACGAATGCAGCCAGACTATTCGCAAACATTTAGTTTAATCGAAAAGACAACATCTTTATGAGATTGATTAGAAGTATGTTTGTACAGCAAGTCTTCTTTTTAACTGACATTAATTATACATATTTCGTTATAATATTTACTTTCATTGTTACTCTATTAAGATGGCTTGTTAGCTGAATACAAGAAGCTGAGTTTCGAACCAAGAAACCTGCGATAGAATTATGATGATGATATTAAATAATTATTAAGTTTGGAAAAGATTTTCTAAAAACATAGAAAACATGGTATGAGTGGTTTTAATTATAAAAGTGACTAATTGCAATGACACAATTGCAACCTTTTTCACTTGATATAAGTTTTGAAGTCCTTAAGATGTGAAAGAGTACAAAAACAAGGAATCAAATTACATAACTAAGGAATCATTTTAGTATGTAATGTAAGTTAACAATAATTTTTTTTTGAAGTAGGTGTGTGTGCCATTTTAGTCACTAGTTTGCGCTAAGTGTCTGTCTGGGTCATAAGTCTGGTTCAGACTCAACACGGGACCAAACTCTGTCTGTTCCACAACTTATTGTTCTGAGTCTGGGTGTTCTTTTTATCCGCTGTTTGTATGAGGGGTTTTCACAAAAAACTAACACAACACATTCTTCTGTATTCTATTTCAAGTTTTTTATCAATTATTGCAATTAATACAGGTTTTTTTATAAGAACTCTCATACTAGAAATAAATCCTGTATCAAGGGAGGCTTTATTTACATACATTAAACGGACATAAATAACACCCAGAACAGGACAACAATTTGTACCATGTAGACTTTTAACCTACAACACTTGGCGAAGTAAGTAAGTGGTGACCGCCTTAACCCCTACGCTATACGTGCAGATTTTCCTCAAAATATGATTACACAAATCAGTATCATTAATTTCCTCAAAGTTTCAAGTATTTTAATCAACTTTTAATTTTAACTAATTTCATTTTGGATTTCTTTACATTTATTTATAAGACATCTTCCTTATGTAATGTAGGTAATAGTGAAGTGGCTTAGCCTATACTGTACACCAGCATAAAAAAGTATTTATTATTGTAGATGCAATACCGGGAAAAACAGAAGTAATTTACTAAGTCCCTGTCAGACATTGCATTAGTCCAGCGCTGTGCTACGAAGACAAATACTGTTTGTTGGACAAATTAACTTCAAGTTTGATACTTTGTCTGACTGTTCAACGAATTCAATTTAAACAGAGTAGCTTTTGTAGCTAGATAATAGTACTATGGATTTATTTTATACTAGCCTTCGTAAGCGCTTTTATCGCGTTAAAGCGCTTTTCTACTTCTCGAGACCAGTAAGTAGCGTTCATATTACACAGTTTCAACTAGAAAATCATTGTTTATTTTATTTTATTTAAATTTCTTTGTGATAGTTAGCTCTTAGTGTAAGCAAGTAAAATTATTTTCTAGCTTATAAGTAGTAGCATACGGCAAACTATATAGCCAGAATCAGATATGTGTTCTGAAACATTAAGAAATAATTTTTTTGTCTGATATGCTGTTTTAATTATATAATTAACTAGCTGAACCCCGCGGTGTTACCCGCGGTTATTGTTGTACCCGCGAGTAACGCCGCGGGACAAAGTTAGTCTTAAAAAAGTAGCCTAAGTTACTCCCCGGATCATCAGCTGCCTGCTAGTGAAAGTCCCGTCAAAATCGGTCCAGCCGTTCCAGAGATTACCCGGAACAAACAGACAGACAGACAGACAGACAGACCGACAGACAGACAGACAGACAAAAAAATTTTTAACTAAATTTTTGGTATATGTACCGTGTATACATACATATGCATTTAGTAAAAAGCGGTTATTTTAATATTACAAACAGACACTCGAATTTTATTTATTTGTATAGATAATCAAGAGGTGATTGGCGGTCGCATACGATAACCGCTAGACCAACGAGGCAGTTTATAGTATAAAAATCAACATCTGCTTATAAGTCCTTCTAAACTTCACGTACTGCGTGATTGAGTTCAATACAATTCTCTTTTATTATGTTTGTTTTTAACAAAATTAAAAACAAAACAGCCTATATAATTAAAACAGCATATCAGACAAAAATTTTATTTCTTAATGAATCTTGGGTTCGATTCCCGGGTCGGGCCAAAGTGTTAAAATCGGTAATAACAAGTTAAGTCGTCAGTCCCGATTGATATGAACATCAATGGAAACCTTTATTGGGAAGGTCGATGCCCTCAAATATATTGGCAACTAGTTCAACCTACGAATTCAGTTCACTCTCAGAAGGAGGAGGAGGTCCAACGCCAGTCGCTTCGTAAAAAAACTGTCATTGAGGTAAAACTTTTGAACAACAGGTTGAATTAGTAAACGATCCCAAATAATTTAAGGATAACAAAAGCCAAGAATATGATGACAAAATGATAGTTAGAAAACGTTCTTCGAATAACTTACATTATATACTACTTTCGCAGTCACGAAAGCTATCAGTAGTTGTAAAGTTCGAATAATTTCATTCATTCATTCAAAGTATGCTCACGTACACAGAACATTACCGGGAATGTAACAACGTGTTCAAAAGTTTTAATAGTTCTTGGGGTGAACATGAATAATGTATTCGCCGAATTAGACGTACCCTTCACTAAATACAATGTTTTTACACAGCTTTTAGTTGATTCGGTACCTGGTTGACAGGGTCTTGCTTGGTTTTATTTTGATTAATTTTCTGAAAATGAATCCTAGCTACATCGGTTTATCGGGAATCCTCAACCGCATACTAAATTTTAATGAAAATCCGTAATCCAAGAATTGCTTATTTAAATGTATTTATTATACTTTTAGGAAGATATCGGTTCAGAGTCATGTAACCACTTGCGTGTTAGTTTCGTTTCCACAAGTTTCATATTGATATTTTTAAATGAATTGTTTCTTTAAAACAAATCCTAAGGGTAATACCATTAAAAACTAATACGAGTAAGTACTTCAGGACTTCTGAGTTTCATGGTATTATGTATCTATTGCACGTTGTTGCTTACAATGAACTCCGAAACTATCGAATGTGTGTTTTGCTGGCGTGTCTAAGACAAGATAGTTAACCACACACTGAGACGAATAGGGGCCGTGTATGATTGAAAAGAAACGCAGACGAGGTACTTTTAATAATAATTGTAAGTTCTAATGCTGTCTGCTGGCACTTATAATAGTCATGTACTCAAGGTAGCAAGAGCCACGCTGATATCAGCACGAACGGGCCGGCTCGGGTGGATCGGTACTACCCTCGCACAGAAGATCTACGTAAAATGAAAGCGTTCGTACTGTCGTGTTTTGCTGGTGAATGCGCAACCGGAGGCCCAATGATGCAGAAGCATCACTACTCCACCCTGGTGTGGGTCAACATGCTGCATTGTTGCATTGTCTGCATTCGCAGTATGGTGACCACCATTCTTGAATTCTGTTTATGCTTTGCATCAGGCAGAGTAAAATCATTTTGGCAGCTTGCATAAAAAAAGTGTTGTAAATACAAATGCCGTTTCGCGTTTGCCATCAAAACGCTTAGAAGAAGAATAGAAACAAGCTACCTCCTAGTTTCACTGCTAGTGCAGATAAAAGTATATTAGTTACTTTTTAACTTCTTATATAATCTGAGTTTAATTAAACATGTTATTTATATTGTCCACTCCTATAGTAGAAGAATAGCAATGCTGTATTTTTAAATTTGACCAAAAATACCAAACGTACGTATAAATAACTATATAGTTATTAACCCGTGCAAGTGTGAAAATTACACATAAAATCGTCGACAAAAGTAAGTTAACAGCCATCTCCCGTAACAATAATAGCGTGCAATATTACATAAAGCTTTCGAGTTTATGCGCATATTACTCCAACCACAGTCTGGGGTGCAAGTAATAGAGAAGAGCGAGATGTAGCATAATAGAGAACATAAAATTATTTATGTTAAATCCAAAGTTTTGTAGTAATAGTAAAGTTTCTTCACATAAAAGTCTATGGCGTCATAAAAAAAGCCGTGAGTGAAAATACAGGTAAACTTAAAATTTTAAACGAATACATTTAATCATGTACTCGTATGCTTCTGTAGAAGATAAGATCATTCCGTCACAAGTTTCATATCTATCTATATAAATATGATTTGAAGACTATAAACACTTGACATTGGCAGAAATAGCTGATCCGAGAGATCCGGCTGGTTACCATTTCATCAAAGAAGATGAAGAAAAATTAATCGCCGAAATGTGTGTACGCGCATAATTTCTAATCGACTGCACCAAATTGGATAATATGCTCGTTATTATTGTTATTATTAAGACAAATTTAAAAAAAAAAAGTATTTTCCGGACTATTTCACTACCTGTGTGAAGCTGAGGCAGGCATAATAACTTAAACATTTTTTTTAAATTTAGAACATGTTTGCGATACAAAAATAAGGCGGTACGCAGTTTGCAGGGTCAGTGGGTTGATTATTTAAAAAAAAAATGTTTCTTGTAAAAATATTTCCAATACATAATATATTTTCTGGAATTTCCTTTCAAGGGTACAACTTCGAAAGAAAATAAAGTAATATACTTGTATGGACTGAACACAATGTGATTTTAGTCGGTCAATTTAATTCCTACTTACCTCTTCAAAGTAAACGTCATTGAGATATTCCCGTTACAAAGTAAGTGTAACATTACTCCTAACAGTTACCAAGTTATTGATAATCGTTTTTTAATTTTAAGCAAAGATTCTGTGTTATTTTTATCTTTAAGGCTATAAGTTCAAAGTTGAAATTAACATGAAACCGTTGCTGAACGGGGTTAATTATCAGGTTAAGTTGAAGTGAAAGAAACATATGATTTCATATATCCCAAGAGAAATGATACTAACCTGATACACTATAAATTAAAGTCTATCACCCGTGATTTACAACACAACCGCAACAGGCCCTGACAGTAATTGGACACATTCACATATGCAAAAAAAGGTGATTGTATACGTAATGGCCCCTTTCGAAAAATTTATGCTCTCTCGTGTGACGCAAACCATACCCCTTGGTAGCCATTCTTTTATTTAAGCGAAATTAATGGACCAGACTGAGATCGATATTTCTTTGGAAGTTTTTCCAACCAGAAAGGAAATGTGTCAAAGTGTAGTTAGGAAGTTTCTCATGTAATAGCAACTTTTACCGTAGGCACGAAATATTTTACGCCCACGGGATTTCTATCGATAAAATTATCTTTCACTAGCTTATGCTTAGCTTGCGCTTATTAGTAAATAATAGCCTATGTGTTATTATGATGTATAAGCTCTATGACTGTGAAGTTTCATCTTCGTGCAGTAGTTTTTGCGTGAAGAGAAACATACATTCGTAATTCAATCCTTACAAATTTTCGTATTTGTAATAGTAATAGGATTTAGATGTGCAGTACATTAACTGAAATGGTTTCAGCGCAATGACAAGATTCTTTTTTGATTAGGGAAATTTTCATTTTATCGAGTGAATCTCCCTTTGATTTAGGGTCTCAAAGTCTCATACTAACATCTAACTTTGGAGATGTAAGTGTCTATAAGCGACGATAATCACCGTACTAAATATTAAAAAACTCACTGTTATATTTCAATCAAGTTGATTTACAAGGAATCAAATAATATAAACATAAATCTCTTAGCTAAGTAATATTTTATCGCTACCACGGAAAAGCTTTGTAAAATATATCCGTAAATATACGATAAATAACGTGGGATGCAGTAAATTCCCCGGTTTAAACCTATAAAAGTGAAGCTTCAAACTAATCATGCGTCAACCTATACGGGTCAAAGGTCTCTAATACTTAATCGAGGTAATCCATTTGGCAGACAAGTTTTATACAACGACCATTTTTCCTTGACCCTCCTAACCTCAGTTTTATCTAAACAATCAAGGCTTGACAAGAGTTAAACGATTTGTTGTTAGAGCTCCATATTTTCTGGCTATGTTTTATCAGGCCGTAAATTTCTACGGGTATCTAGCGAGACGTCAACCTTACGAAGATTTGTGCAAAATTTTCAGAGGGAAAAATGACTTTTAGTGTAGTTTGGTAACAAAGCTAAGGTACTTTACAGTTTTCACTATAAAAGTTAAACGACTTCAATGGTTAATGTAATATAAATTGTTTCAATGAAAACTATCGCAATGTTTGTTTGACCTATTTTTATTTATGACTTGGTTGTGACCACGTAGATTTGCTCCGTGGTTGTGACTAAGTAAACTAGACGAAACGTGAAGTATACTTACCCAAATATACGAAATATATAAAGTTTTAAAGAAAATAAAGTAAAAACATGCATAAACGAAATTTAATTACACCAATTTAATTAAGTATTAACCCAATCTTTCAATTTTAATTTAGAATTGAATCGAATACTGATTAATTTAGAAAAAAAAAATGTAAAAAAGAAAATTTTTACGGTTTTATAATAATGTACTAAAAGCTAAAAATAATTTGGTAAAAAATATTCGGTATAAAATCATTGGGCGTGGCGTAAACTGAGATTACTAGATGGAAACACAGGCCACCTTTTAGTACATTATTTTAAATTAAACCGTGGCTGCGCCGAATTCATACTATAAGTTAAAATACTCAATTAATAAATATAAACTCTTATTGTCATAACGCAATTATCTCAAAAGTAATTCATATAGTTATAATTAGTATTTATTTTGATTCCTGCTCACTCCCATACACTCGTACACTCATTGATCAGTCAATGTTCAATACTCCTACCCTATTCCTGCAACCTGACCTGTCAGTATGAAAAGAAAGTGTCATTAGAACGCATGGGACGGTGATAACGTACTCATTTCTCTTCTACAGAAACGCGCTTACTAGCAACCCGCATAAAACCCCAAAAAACCCGTGTACCAGTGTTTTAATTGTTTAGTGTGAGTGCACGCTGAAATAAAACTTAAATAGTGACTTGGACTGCATTGTTCGACCAGTACCAGCTAAAGCTATTGAAGAAGCTCAAGGTCAGTTCCTACTTTCCCTAATTGCACGTCCAAACCGTTTAAATATTTTTTTTTACATATTTTTTATTTTCCAGTTTTTAGTTTTTACTAATTATTAAACTTTCGCGTTTCATGATATATGAATTATTTTTACGGGAATTACCGCGATCACTTATTAAAAGGTATTACATATCTCTGATTTGCCTAACGTTTCGACCAGGTTGCACTAGCCGTGGTCACATGTTCCATCGGCCGGCGGCCGCCCACCATCGTCGAATCCGTAAGGTAGAAGGTTCTTGTCCACCCGCACATTTTCAATATTATTGATAAATTTGTTTCGCCATGTACCGTCACATACCACACTAACAGTGTCCCTATTCTGTAAACAAACCGGTGTGTTCCTATTCTGGTGTCTATCGGACTGCGCAGAAAAGCAAGGTGGTATGGTTTAACACTGGATTCTACGCTAAAGATATCATAATTTAAAACCATCTTCCCGATTGAAAGTTTATGCTTTTCAATCTCAATCGCTTCACGTACAACTCTTGAGTAAAAGTGACGTTCGGTGGAGAGGACTTGAGTGCGGTTTTTAGTTTTTAATATCATTACATAGTACTTCTCATCAGTGTTCTCGGCTGTCTTTAACGCTGCCTTTATTACAATTTGAACTCATAACGCACAAAACATTAACAGTAATGGAACATGGAACATATTTATTAAAATCTTAAACTATATTTTCTTGCAGAATATATTTTCATATCCGATGAATTTGACACTATGAAATTCAAAAATCTGGAAAACTTATAAATACATTAAAAATAACACTAACGAAATATAATACTTAAATAACATTTCTACTACCAAATATTTTCTGTGATAGTTAACCTAATGCTAAATGAGCATCACAACCTCAAAAAGGTTTTCGTAAGCATTTTGTACCTCAAAAGGGTGTAAATATTAGTGTGTTTCACCACACCAGACAAAGTCTAAAGTGATGCTTATCTCTGTACACTACGACAAACATTCTGTATATCTGTACGAATAATTTACGGGTACTTTTTACGCCCATGAACGCTGCGACTGGTGCGATTACTTCAAAACAGTTTTAAACGTACTGGTTTTGATTTCATTTTGTTGTTTTATTTATCCTATTATTTTGAAAGGAAATAAGCCTGTTAATGATTTTTCAAATTAAGGACTTGCTCTATACTGCTTAAAGTCGAGCTAAGAAATATATTTGTTTTACGCAAAAGGGCCTAGAACGGTATTTTTTGGGACATTGTCAATACACCATGGCTTACTAGAAACGAGGAAATCCACGAATATCTCTCAATGCCCACAATCTTTTAAGAAATCGCAACGATTTAAAGTAAATATGCGTTAAGGTTCTCAGTTCATGTAAACCCTCTTGTTCCAGAACTTCTTAAGGAAAGTACCTCAAGACTAAAGAGGAATACTATATTTTAATGGATCTGTCAGTTAATACTGACAGGATCCTCATGTTCATCCGATTATAGTACAAGATGACTGATTGCGTAGTAAAAAAAAGTTTTATACAATTTATCAGATTTATAGTTAATATTCAGTACAAAACCAAATGTAATTATACCATCATGTGTATAAATATTAATAGCTTTTCCGGTGGCTTAAATTTTTTTTTCCTCCAAGTGGTAGACAGATACTCTTGCTTCTCAATCTCGTGCTTTTATTATTCCTGTCTAAACTGCATTATATCTTGTCTAGACACTATCTAGATCGACTCTATCACTACACCTTTCTTTAGCTTTGATAAAATGATCACGTTTTGTAAATATATAAAGAACGGCACTGTAAGACAGTTTTTTTTACCAAATACATATTTACAATTAAACAGACAATACTCAACTTATCTTTGAAACCTATTTTAGTTTTAACATAAAACTATTTCAGCTTTACAGGAACCCTTATTAATCCTTTAGTCTTACAATGTCCACATATCATTACTAGCTTAAGAGCTTAAAACTTTAGTCGCCCTTAAATATCAGTGCTAACACCTGCGAGCCGCTACGGTCATAAACATAATACTGGTCCCTATGTTTACGGGCAAAGTGTTAAAGTTTGAATATACCGAGCGCGTTGGGCCACATTACCAGCCCCTTGTGTGTGTGTCCTAGTTTTTCAGTGCCATGTTAACACCAAGCTGGTAGTTTCTTTTTTTAAATTTTATTAAACTTCCTAAGAACTAAAATTTGCACGTCGTAATTTTTTGAGTTCATAAAATTTTTAAACTAACCCCTTTTGCTAGGTACACTTATTGTTTTATTTAAATAAGCTAAATCGTATTAACTATATTTTTAAACTGATTCGTTCATTTACAACCTTACTTAGGCAACATAAGTCATCTATTGCACATGTGTTATATTATAATAGACGCTTGGTACAAATGAGTACTTGATTTCGTTGTATGTTTTTCTAGAAGATTATTGGGTTAAACATTCGTTGATAGGTACTTAATATGGAGTCTTGTTAAACTTCAGGTACAAGAACTTACATACGTGGAACAATACCAAATACAATGCTTATGAATAAACAGTTATAACGCTAATAAAAATATCCGTTTCTCCGTCCAATTAATTCAAGTCACAACAAACAAACAGATATAAGTCCTGTTAAAAAATAAGGACACTTAAAAGCTAAACTAAGCAGTGAAATTATGCCATCAGTCTTTTCGTCCAGAACTCTTTTCGTTTTAGCTCCCCAGTCGCATCATTAAGTTCAAGCATTCAGCTCTTGGAGGGACCTCGTCGGCTAATTAATAAAAGTGTCGCAAAAAGTTGTCTCATAAATTGTGACACTGACACGACGGTGACGTCATAAAACGTTTTTATGTCTTTTTAAACGACACGCATAATTTTTAAGCAACTCCGCTTAATTAAATTTTAGGGACAAATACAAGACTTGGAATATAAAGAAAGTTAGTCCTGATGTTCAATCACTTTGTTAGTCATAATTTTTATAGGAATGACAAGGATACATATTAATTTTTCATAACGTTTACGCATGCTCGTACGTACGCGATACATACACACGCACGCCCGCACTAACACACACAGTTAAGCACGCAGCATGCAAGCACCCATGAACTTTTATTATTATTTCATACAACTCATGGCACATTGAACTTTTGTCTAACGTTCAGATACTTTAGTAAATATAACACTACTATAATTATATATATATATATATAAGGTGGAATCAAGATTATCTTTACTCATTTTTATGATGTTAATTGTTTTGTATTTACATATGCTTGGTTAAATTAAGAATTAAAAAATCAATCACAAACGTCGCTCGCTTCTATTCTTGTGTAAAATATTACAAGAAGATGTGTTTAACACAAACAAAACAGCGAGAAACTCTTAGTACATTGTGAAAATACCTTCGTAATTAATTCAAACAAGTACTACCAACACCAAACACATTCTTTTTTCAAACCATAATAAGCTTACACATATTTTTAGTTCACACAAAGAAACACACAACCAACGCAAGGGTTGTAGCGGAAGAAAGGGACAATTAATTATCTTTCATGACTTCACTAACATTACCGCCTCACGTTCCTTTGCCCAGAAGGGCACTTTTATAATACGTGCTCCAAAGGGTTCACAATTTATGCTTTACTTGTCTCTTGCAGCTGAGCACCACCCTCATTCAAATCTTTGTATGAAACACACGACCCTAAATACTTAACGCCTTACTTGACGAATTTTATTTATTCAAAACATTTCTTTTAAAATGTAGTTGAATAGTAATCAAATCTAAACAGGCCAGATAATTGGCAAAACAGATTATTAATTGCTGTAAATTTCAAGAGACCCAAAAACAAAAACGGAGTCTTTATGCCGTTTTTATTCTTACGGATATATACTATTCGATTTCAGTTTTAGTGTCAAGTTATTGACAATCTTCTTGGCTTCATTTTATTTTTTAAATGCCTAATGAAGACCACAGTTCGCGTTGAATATTATTTTTGTGTGAACCAAAGGCATTCTTCATGTAATTATGTAATTTAGGATCAGGCTCTTAATTCAAGAAACCTTCCAGTCACGACTTCTCATTTAATGAATTCAAGGCGTTCGTCTGGAATAACAACATTTTTTTGTGAAGCTTCTTAAAGTAGCTTCATAATGTTTTATTATTATTAAGTTAACATTTATTATAATAACTCAAGAGTTTGTTCAATCTTGTCAAAATGATTTATCGTTTTTCGTAAATAAGTATAACAGGTCTTGTAATAGCAAAAATAATTTTTATTGTTAGCTTACTTTAGCCCTCAATTTCTTTCATAATAATTGGAACTTATTATGTTTTGCGTGTAATAATATCACATAATAATTAAAAAAAAACTATTACAGCAGTGACCTAAAACAAATTTTTGAAAAGAGCTATAGATTTTTTAATTCGACATATTAACGATGTTTTTGATCATTTCGTTTTTAAATTTTATTGACATTTACAATATTATCTACCGCTCGTCTTATAGAAATAAATATTTCAGGCCAAAGTTCCTCATTAAGGACCTCAAAACTGTTTAATGAAAAAATCTAATATCTTATTTTTATAAGTAAGTAAAATCTAAGACTGAATATTAATCAGGTTATATGAGAGGCGACGTTAAATGTAGGCAAAACCGCAAATAGCATATTGAATAGTATGAAAATTTTACTCCATACTACATATTTCTCAAATAATGATAATCCAAATAAATACTATCATATAAACATAAATTAAAATCGTTGATTAGTTTTAGTATTTATGAGCGAGGGATCGCTTTAAACACGGTTGCCCGGTAATTGTTCATCGATCGTCCCCTCTCCTTGCCCAGGGTAATTATTCCTGCCGTGCTCTGGCTCTCCCTAATTATTACACTCGTAATAATTTACACCTTATCCAACTTTACCCTTTTTGATGTCTTTTTATTACCCTGGAACCGAAAAACTTTACACTCTTCCACGATTTAGAGATGTAAGATTTTTGTTAAATGTAATTAAAAGTTTTTATGCAATTAGTTCCTTGACAAAGTTCCCAGCGCTGATATCTCACGTAATATAAAAATGCTTTTCATAACATCAGGGTTGTAAAATTAAAGTGTATATCATTGTCTATTCAAAGATTATGTCCCACTAAAGCAAGTGTGAAGCAAATTCAAATTGACTTAATCTAGCTTTTAAATCCAAAACATATCCAATTATTTACCAGGTTTATCTATAAAGGTAAGCTTTCAGGACTGTAAGAAATATGAATTAATTCAATTAATATCGAACAATCGATCAAAAGAAAAACTTTAGGATGAAAATATAATTGGTGTACCAATTATTGGTTTCTATACCCATCTATTGAAACGAAATTTTTTCGGAAGAGAATTTATCAGCCTCAACAACATCATGAAGAATAAATTCATTGGAAATAATTATTTTCATAAAAGTTTCATATGATTTTCCGGGTAATTTATATTTTACTAGCTTTTGGCCGCGGCTCCGCCTGCGTTTATATCGGTATTTAAATTTTAAAAATCTTTATAAATTTTAACTTATTTTGTTATTCTGATGTCTAAGCTATATTACTGCAAAGGCTCATGAAAATCGATTAACAGTTTTTGCTTGAAAGAGCAACAAACACACATCCTTACAAACTATCGCATTTATAATATAAGTAGGATATTGCGATAAAAAATAAGGAAGTTTTTTTCTGAATTTCTGTAAAATAAGTAGTACCTAATAATACCGGTTTTTATAAAATCTCTTAGAATCAATTCCTGTAATTATTTTATATTTAGCTCTTGAGCATAATTGGTTCCTGGAAAGTAATTCTCCAACACTCAGGAATAACTTTTAGTTCAATATTTTCTTCTGCTTGATGTTGTGAAAAATTGGGTACCATGTCCCTGCAACATAAAAGGAGTAAGCTCCGACCGGGCGAGGTGATCATGCCTGGTGGGATAAGACACAACGGTAGATGTTGGGCTATTGCATATGTGCTAACTAATCGATCGCGAGAACTTCTATATCGCGGTTCAGGATTAGTAGTTATTCCGTAGTTCGATGTATCTTTGGTAGGTGGCGCTATAGTGTGTTTCTGTTGTGCCGATATGTGGAAGTCGTTACATTGTTTACACAAATATTCAGATAATATCATCAACAGTACAATAGGATAAGGATACAAACGGTTGAATATATAATAGATAGAAATGATAGCTCAGCTTAACTATTCTTGAATTAAAATGTCCGAGCCAATGCAATACGTGATAAAATAGATGCAGCTTAGTCAAACCGTTTCCACACAAATGCACTTTAAATGTTCGAAACACCTTTTCAAAGTGTCTCAATTTAAATAAAGTTGCACTGTGTCAAGAGAGCAGTGTATCAAATTCTAAATCGAATACGTATTTGAAGAACTTAAATCGAATTCTAATATTTTGTTGGAGAGCGTTATTGAAAGAAATGATCAAACGGCCTAAAGTTTTTTAAAATCAACTAGCTGTCCCGGCAAACTTAGCTGTCCCGGCAAACTTAGCTGTCCCGGCAAACTTCGTTTTGCCATAACTACTAATAAATAAAAAAATTATTAAAAAAACATTGTCCAGCGGACAAAATTGTGAATCTAAACCATTCCCAGATCCCCTTGAACACACACAAAAAAATTCATCAAAATCGGTCCAGTCGTTTAAGAGTAGTTCAGTGACATACACACTCACAGAAGAATTATACATATAAAGATATTCATAACACAAATCCATTTAGCTAACAATATTGCCTAGTATATAGCCCCTAAATAGATATACTTTTGGATTATGTATGAACGCTTGGTACTTTATGTTTAGCCTTTATTTGTCGTATTTGATACACACGTCACGATTTAGTTTTCGTCGCGAAATAATGTAGGGTCACTGAATTGGTCGAGTAGTTTATGTTTACTTTCTACCCACTTTCTACATACAAGGTATGGTTGGGGGGTTCCCCTTGTGTTATATTGTGTTGACAATCTGTGTACCTAGCAGAGAGCTACTTAATTGTTTCTGATTCGAATTAATATTTGCACTACTTAGGATATTTACATGACAGACAAGATTAGAATAGCAAGACAGTTTATTCCTCCAGAGTTTTTGGATACGAAATTATGCCGGTTTCTAGCACTTCTGACAGCTTACGTTCTGTATATAGATTTTTATTTACTAATTTCCACACCACCTCAGCCTTTTCCCGTAATTTTCTATACGCCAGGCTGTAGTCGCCTTATCTATTTTTCAGTCAATGATTCTTAATCATATTTATTGCTCACTTATACCATCCTAAACGAATACATTTTATATGTTCTGCCTCTCTCTGTGTTTTTGCTTTCAAGTTTTAATAACTCAACTACTCATCATGAAAGTATAAATGAATACTGGAAATTAGTCTATCAAGTTGTAAAAAATTAAAGTCGCAATACTTGGAATCTTCTCGAACATTTACGATGTTCTCCATACTTTGCTCTCATACACTTTGAAGTAATATTATAGACTAGCTGCTGCCCGCGGCTCCGCCCGCGTGTATGTCGGTTATCGTGGCAAATAGTAGTCTATGTGTTATTCTGATGTATAAGCTATTTCACTGTAAAGTTTCATCCAAGTCCGTTTAGTAGTTTTTGCGTGAAAGAGTAACTAACATACACACTTACAAACTTTCACCCTTATAATGTTAGTGTAATTGATGATAAAAACGGTTAAACCAACAAAAACAATACCATGTATAATTTAACATATAATATATTTGGTGCTAGTCGCATTTGAAAAATATAACAGCCTGACAATGACAACTTACCTACCTACAACCTATGTAATGTAATTAAAATAAAAACGAAGTAATTCGGTATAATTACAGCTACGTAATCTATAATAATTAAAATAAAAATGAAGTTTGTACGTGGAATTTTGTACGTGTAACTTCTAAAAAAACTGTCAATACTTAACCTTAGTCCTATATTATTTTAAGTAAAATGCGTTTTTAGCTAATCGTAAATGTCTTGAAAATTCGCAAAACGGAAACAATCATCATCGACGTCTGCCCTCATGCGTCTACCTACCTACCCTCGTTCGGGTCGTACACTCAGCGATGAGCAATCTATTCCCCGCGCCAACCGCCATGCGCCATCGTAATATCGTGCACTCGGTTTGTCATTATCGCAACTATTAATTTTAATATTTATTTATTTGTATTTATTTGTATAAATATTTATTTGCATAAATATTTATTTGTCCAAATGATGTAGCGTAAAAGATATATTTTATCTACTTTAAATACCAGAAGCGATAAATGTGTCCATTTTCATTTAGGAATCAACTTAATACTACCATACCAAATGTGCATTTGAAATAAATCATTAATTTTTATTGTAGTTATGGTTCACTATGTTGGCTTTAATGGCTTACACATTTTAACTATAACAGCTTTTAAGATAAACATTTTCATCAAACATTACATATGTAAAACTTTAGCGATTTTGGCGGCGCACGCCAGTATAGCTCAGTATAGATGGTAGATTTTTTCTACTACTTACTTGACACTTATCGTCATATTTTAGAGAATTCACATAATATCTTTATTATTTGTAGCCTATGTGTTATTCTGATGTATAAGTTAAATTCCTGTAGTGTCATTCAAATCCGTTCAGTAGTTTTTGCGTGCAATTTCACTGATATGTCCACATATTGTGACAGTGTTACCTTTATTTAAAGAGCTTCGCTGTATACTATGTTATGTGTAATGCCATTGGAACAATATACGAACATATTAGCATTGTCGCTCACCCTCGACAGAGCCACATAGAGCTTTCCGTTGCTGAAACAGTTCGTCTATGCCTGCGGTGCGCAACGTCTGACCTTATGTCTTGTTTATCGTCATCGCAAAGCATAGACTCACAGACTCACCAAAAATTGCACGCGTTTGAAGCGGAAAGGAAAATAAACTATGGATTGGGGTCATCCTTTAAGATAATAGTCTTAAAAGACATATTTCACTATAAATCAAACAAAATAATTTAAGTTTCTCGCAGATTGCACGAAATAAAACTAACATTTTTTTTGAAATTTTGTCTTCGACATAAACGTCTTGTGATTGGTTGCAACTCTGGTGACGTCACATGCTAATAAACGAAAGATTCCTCTATTGAATATTGTTTGCGTTTTATGTTTTCGGAGTGGTAATAATCGATCTGTGAGCTATTTCTGCAGGACTTTTTTTAATAAACTATTTAATAAGTGGTTCGAAACAAAAAGGAACCAAATTTTGTGCGTGCCGATAACAGCAACCTACATGAGATAGACGCTTTTATGGTTGCACTTTTCTATCTATACAAATAAATAAAATTGGAGTGTGTTTGAATATTAAAATAACCGCTTTTTACTAAATGCCTATGTATATATATACACGGTACATATACCAAAAATGTAGTTAAAAATGTTTTTGTCTGTCTGTTTGTTTCTTCCGGGTAATCTCTGGAACGGCTCCACGGATTTTGACGGAACTTTCACTGGCAGGTAGCTGATGATCCAGGAAGTAACTTAGGCTACTTTTTTTAGACTAACTTTGTCCCGCAGCGTTACTCGTGGTACAACAATAACTGCGGGTAACACCGCGGGGTTCAGCTAGTACATAATAATAACATTGATAACTATGCTGCAGAACTGAAAAATGTTAAAGCAGCTATGTTGCTCTTGCATAAGTGTAACATGAAAATTGTTTCTGTAATAACCTCTGGAAAAATTCATTCATTATTTTTGTAAAATCTAATTTACTTTATGTAGGTAGGTATATCTCAATGCTTTTAGGCTACATTTTGAAATAGTACAAAGCGTGGTATTTAAAGATGTTATCTGACCCGACGAACTTCGTAATACCATATTTTTCTTTCGTTACCAGCTACCCATGAGTAGGGTGTAGTCACGGACAAAAAAACTTTTTCCTTTATTTTTTATTTTTTCTTGTACAAACCTTGTCCTAAGAATAACTAACACATTAAAAAAATATATAATTTGGTGTAGCCGATCGAAAGTTACGCGCATACATACATTTCGGCGTAACGCCGCGGGACAAAGTTAGTCTAAATAAAGTGGCCTAAGTTACTCCCTGGATCATCAGCTACCTGCCAGTGAAAGTCCCGTCAAAATCGGTCCAGCCGTTCCAGAGAATACCCGGAACAAACAGACAAACAGACAGACAGACTGAGAAAAAATTTTTTTACTACATTTTTGGTATATGTACCGTGTATTCATACATATGCATTTAGTAAAAAGCGGTTAATTTGATATTACAAAGAGACACTCCAATTTTATTTATTTGTACCTATAGATGTATAGATTTGTTCACTGTGGCACTACAAACCATTTATTCGACATTTTAATTAATATAAAATTGGAGAAAACTGATAAAATTAACTTAAACCGCGCTGTTTTGTTTTGTTATGGCTAGAGTGTGACGTCACGCGTCTCATGTGACCAGCGCCATTACAGAAATATCGTTTTTGGTTGTCAAGCTTGAACTTTATCTTAAATTGAAATTCATAATTAATCATAATACAGTAGAAATTCTGCAAAAAATTGATTCGGTAAGTAGTCGTTTCACCACCCGATGAATGAAGCAATATTTATAATAAATAAATATGACGCTGCCTTTTAAAAATCTATTTAAGACCGAAGAGTAATTTTTGTTTTGCATCGTCACTAAAGAGTTGTTGTTTAGATTTGTTCAAAGTGGACGCTTCCGGTACGTATGCATAAAGATTCGTGGAACTACTGACCCAGGAAAAAGCGACTTACAACTGCCCATGTGAAAAACATCTGAGACTAAGATCTACTCCAGCAACACGGAAAGTCTGACGATGAGATTTATTAATTGTCATTGCATAAATTTACTTATTTGAAATTATACTTATTAATTTTACAACTACAAATATAAAGGAAAGAAGGAGAAACAAACAAAAACATTAAACAAACTAATTATATTATTATCTAATACCTACTTTAAACTGATATCTAAAAACTACGTCTTATGTATTTTTTAAATCTAAAACGCGCTTATTCCCAGTCAATAAGAACCACGTTCGTTCGCAATAACAGTGACAATTCGAGTGAAGTCAGCGCGTGAGCGGCGTGAGCGCTCCCGCCTTTTTGGCCGTTTTTGGATGGCCGTTTCGCGTGTTAAAGAAAAATCAACCGTAAAATCGTACTTATACTGGTGCGGCGAGATTTGGAAGTTTTATTTCATCTATATCTTATGTGTTTATTAATTATAATTTTATAATTCTATATTTTATTAAAAAAGATATTAAAGTGTATAGTGATAAGGATATATCCATGTGAAATACAATATATTTAAGTATTTAATACACCTTGAAGAAATGCCTAACGCTTAAACACGTTATTGTGGCTAATTTATAAAAGATAGAAATTTACTATTGAGGACTTTTTTGTAGATCTTTTAAAGACCATCATCTTTGTAATACATATTTTTGGTGTATGATCAACGTATGCGAGGATAAGAGCTCGAAAGCGAAAATTTTCATCCGACTTGCTTCAAATTTATCGTCACTGCTCAGCTCCTATGCATCTTAGCGTTATGTTATATAGCCTATAACCTGCCCAGGAGTATGGACTATAATCGTACCAAGTTTGGTTAAAATCCCTTCAGTAGTTTTTGATCCATGCGTGCACATACAGACAGACAGACAGACAGACAGACAGACAGACAAAAAACTTACTGATTACATTTTTGGCATCAGTATCGATAACCATTCATCCCCCAATAATAATTTTTAATATATATTCAATGTACAGAATTGACCTCTCTACAGTTTTATTATAAGTATAAGTATAGATATAGATATCGGTGTTCAGCCCTAGGTCTCGGGGATTAAGAAGTTGTGAACTGATTTTATGTATCGTAAATACAGCTTCAGTTAGTTTGAGATCTTCGTCACAGGTATAATTGAGAATCCTTTACTCCTATGACGTTAGTTGTAAAAGCACTTACGTTAAAGTTATGAGTTGTACTTAAAATTTTAAGTTTATGGCTCTGATAAGTTAATGTTTTGCAAAATATACGTACTGCATACGTACTTTTGTGATGCTAAATTGTACAGGATTATATTATGTACTACATCTTACTAATATCATAAACGCGAAAGTTCGTAAGTATGGATAGATGGATGTTTGTTACTCTTTCTCGCAAAAACTACTGAACGGATTTGGATGAAATTTTACAGTAATATAGCTTATACATCAGAATAACACATAGGCTACTATGTGCCGCGATGACCAACATATACAATAACAAAAACTGGTTGATATAGACTAATTATGTATCACTCGGAAGCATTTTTTTTTACCAAAAAAAAAGAAAGATTTGTATCTATTTTCATGTCAATATCTAATGTATAGAATCAAAGGTTAAGTTAAAGTCTGCTGATGATGATGACGATTTGATGTCTGAAATAAACCAATGAACAATGTAACACATGTTTGTATAAAACACAATAATAGTATTCACTAGAATTGATGCAAGAAATGTGGTTTTAAAGAATCAATTGGTAATGCGCAGTTGTTTAAATACGTGCTCTGAAACCTCATCTGTTGGATGTAACCACAGCTATGGCGCCTCCGTGTCGGCTTCGCCACACCACCAATCTCGAGTTCACTGTAGCACTCACTTTATTGCTATTATGCTTGCGAAATATCACAAAGTTGGTATAAAAGTTAATTGTTCTGTTATGAAGTTTATTTTTTATGTCTGAATTACTAAAACTAGGTTTAAAACTAACAAGTAAATGATTGGGAGGGAATATATTAAAAACAAAATATCAAGTGTAGACTATTTTAGAATATATTATTATACTTTAAAGAGACTTCGGAAATTAGGAGTTTTTATGTATTTTACGCAATATTATGCCGTTAGTGTACCAACTGCAATAGCGTTTGTTACATCAAATTAGTCCTAATAAATTCAAAGAATGGTTAGATTTCTAAATACATTCTAACTTTGCTGATACAGATTCGTTTTAAGGTATGTTTTCATAACAGTTAATTTATAAATATATAAATAAAGTAGAGGTCATAACAAATAATCGTTGATTTTAAGTCAACAATTATTTACCTCTTATTTACCTCAGATGTCGTTTTTTTTTATGGAATAGGGGGCAAACGAGCAGACCATCACCAACGCGGCATGCCGCGCCATGCCGCGTTGTCGGCATTTGGGGGATTGGGATTGAGAGGGGGAGGGGTATGGGTGTGAATCTCCGGTATCCTCACTTACTCGGTGAAACACAGCGCAAGCGCTATTTCACACCGGTTTTCTGTGAGGTCGTGGTATCACTCCCGTCGAGCCGGCCCTTTATTACGCATTAGCGCTTAACTCCTTAAGTCGCCTCTTACGATACCCATGAGGCTAATGGTAGTGATGATACTGGCCATTCTTATCCTTCACCACTTGGAGACTACAGTAATGTAAATAATTTTGAAATGATTGTTACAGGACGTAAAATCGAGTGCTCTCATGGTGTGATGTGCTGATCTGGTTGCGACATGACAGGCTGGGTGGCAGTGCTGCTACTGCAGCTTGCAGTCGCCAGTGCAGGAAAATGTACAACGTAAGTGATTTCTTTTAAGTTGAATATTACAATAGTTTGGAAACGTGTTCATTTTACAATTTTTATAGTTTTTATAGTTTAGTAGTATTCTCCCAGCCTTTCCCAAATTAGGTTGGAGTCGACATTGAGTCTATGATGATACTCTCCGACAGTTCTTTAAAAAAATAAAACCGTTGTTCTAAAAAAGGTTATTTAATACACAACCACACCCGCAAACGGAACATTAACCGTGTAAGTTAAAATAGTTTTTTTTTCTTTAAACATGACAATAATAATCCTAAATGATGAAAATGAATAAAGCCTGTGTCGCCAAATGAAATGGACACAAAGAACAAAAAGAAAGTTTAAAACCCAAATTTTTCATCAGGTAGATCTAGTTACGATTTTCAAAAATATTTAAACTATGAACATAGGTTTACGTAAAACAAGTTTCACTTTCAATTCTACATTTAAATTGAAATATAAAAAGACAACTTGACTTTTTATGAAAGGAGTGTATTATAACACTTGCAGAGTTGCAGTACTCGTTTGAAATAGGTTCTCGGCTTCCCAGTTTTATTCGGCTAGTGGGGCACCGTGTAAAAAGAGGGAAAGTGAAAACGTGTCAAGCGTCACACAAGCACTAACGAGTAGTAAATACTGTACATGTTCGCATTGAGTGGTTAGCTTGTAGAACTTAAACCAGAACTTTCTGTTTCCAAATTGTGATGGTGGCAAAAATCTGGTAAGGATTTTAATGCGAAATAAGTTTGAGTATTGTGTACTTGATGTTGTTAAATATAAATATAGAAACCTTTTATATTATTACAATTAATATATTACTACAATATTGTTTTAAAAGATGAAAAATCGATTTGAGAGCAGTTTTTGTGTTTATTCACGCTTAGTACGACGCTCATAGCCCAGTTGCACTCGGTGATTAGAAACAATCACCGAGGGTAAGCAACGACGGTGCGGTCAGTACCTGGATGGGTGAACGCTGGTGGCATGATGAGGTCACGTTAAGCAGTCGGTCTCGGTTGTTATCATAGGATAACAGTCGTGAAGCTTAGTTAGAGGCCTGTGGGCAGCTTAAAAATATCCATCGGCAAGATACGTTGTAGCATTTGTTTTTCTAAATGCTATTAAAATTTAGTTATATCAACAAAAAAGGTGAGCACAGCGCCCTCACGGCGTGTTACGCTCTTGCTATTGGTTCGATTGGCCGAACAGTTCATCCAAGAGGCACCAGATGGCGTTATTCTGCACTGCGTCATACAGTCACTGTTGACAGTTGCATCTTGCAAAATTTAAGAATAACCTTGTTTCAGTATTAATTGATATGCAATTGTTCACTTCGCGAAATAGTGCCCTTGCATTAGAATATATCGGAGTGAGTGGTGCTCATGTTTAGCTGAGAAAGTTGGTGGGAGATTCTCGAACATTCGCTTCCAAGTCTATATAAACGAGGATTTTGTGGATGACTGGTTCACTGTCTTCAGTTCTCTGCCTATTGTGATTATCCTGCATAAGCCTCGTGATTGTTGTTCGCTGTGTATAGTGAAACGCTGCTGTAATCTTCAATTCCCCGTCTGAGGTAAAAAATCAAATATAACCTATAAATTAATCTTAACCATGTCTTTATTTCTTTGAATGTGTGTCTAGGAGATGTATTTTCTGTGTAGGGTTCATGGTTCCGGACAGAACCAAAAGATTACGGAGCACACATCCTGGTTGTGAGGTTAAATCCTGGCAGGGATATCGTCTGAGGCAGCCCGCAGCTCACCACCTAGCTCGCTTAAGTGTCCAAAGGATTCCTCACTAGGACCTATTTAATAGAAAGTATATACTTTATTTTTTTAACACCCACATAAGGTGTTATAATTTTATCTATCTTCAAGATCATCCTTAGAAGCCCGAGTAGACCCTCGCCTGAGGTCTAAGAGGGGTTGGGAGTTCGTCTGGGTGTCTGCAGTGCAGCAACACCGAAGAGTGGTTTTTTACTGTAGAACTATATATATATTTTTAAGCCAGTGACAACCCTCATATGTATTTGTTATAATCTTGTTACCTGTATTTTTTATTTTTGTTAATATATGAATGCATCACTGAGGAGTATTCGTTTCTTCTGAAGAGCACCCTGGTATCCCAAACACACACCCACACATATTATCTTTCTTTAACTTTTATTTATTTATCTTTGTCTAAATTTATTTTTATTTAACTTATTTCTTTACGGCGCCCGGAGATTCTCATGGTCTACGGTTGGCTAGTCGGTGAGGTGACTTCCTGACAGGTTCAGGGGTTACAAATTGGCGCCCAACGTGGGGCTACTTTTAGAACCTTGTGTGTGTGTGTTGTGTGGGTGTTCCTAGGCTCACTCTGGAGGAAACGTCTACCCTCCGTCCGAGACTTCCCAGGACGTTAATTGGTTGTGCGGGTGCAGTACGCATGTAATAATCTCTCATTGCTTTTTTCAGCCTATACCTCCATCTCAACGGTGTGGAAAAGCTTTGAGCTAAATTCTAAATTGAAACAAAATTAAAACTGCACACATTTTGGTAAGTTTTGGATTCCTATTAGAAACTTTTTTTTCTTTTCTTTTTTTATTTTTTCTTTTTTCTAGTGGTCAGTCCCTATGGGATCTGCATTATTATAGTGATGCATACATAGCATTTCATTTATATAGGTGCATTTGAAAAGTGTACTTTTAATTTTATGTTTATACCTTCGAACAAAAGAAGTGTATATATTTTTTTCTTTAAACTACATCAAGCCAAATTGTGGGTTTGCTTGTTGTAATAAAAAGGATATATTGTTTTTTCCTTTTATCTAGTTTTATAAATAGAATGTAATTTATTTAGGTGCATTTGAAAAGTGTACTTTTAATTTTTATAATTATACCTTCGAACAAGAGAAGTGTATATTTTTTTTTCTTTAAACTACATCAAGCCAAATAGTGGGTTTGCTTGTTGTAATAAAAAGGATATATTGTTTTTTCCTTTTATCTAGTTTTATAAAGAAGCTTTTGTAAGCTTAGTTGTGTTAATTTAATTTCATGTGGGTCTTACCCTACTTTTAAATTTATGTAAGGAAAACTTTTACAAATATAAAACTTTAACACTTTACTGTTTGGGAAGCAAGAATTGATTGCTAACAATTTATATAGTGACTATAACTAGATTAATTATTGTATTCTTGTTAGTGAATTATCAATTTGAAGATTTTTAAAGGTGATCAAAAATTTTTTTGATACCTCACAAACATAATTTAATTGTTTTAAATAATTTTAAAATTTACTTTCATCTCAGTTAACAGTGTAGTTAACTGAGTTAACTGAATAATACTGTATATTTAGTTTTTTTACAGACTAAGACAGTCATTTGTAAGATTGTATTTTTTTAACTCTCTTTAAGCACTAAGGATATTTTAGTGCCTTATATTATATTTTTTCTTTTCATTTGCTGTAAAATTTAAAGTTAATCTTGTCCATTTACACCATGGCTCAACTGGTTAAATGTATTAATTACCTTAAAAAGGATGAACTTATTAACGAATTGACTGCTATGGGCATTTCAGCTAATCCTGAAGACACGGTGGTTAGTTTGAGGGGTGAGCTGCGAACTGCTTTACGGCTTCTCCGGCGTGGCAGCATTAAGGCCAGCGCTTTAGTTACTGCTTCTGCGGCTTCAGAACTGTCTCTCTGCGAGCCCAAGGTTATTGAATTGGAAGGAGCCATTTCTTCAGGTGATTTCTTTTCTAATATGACCGTGCGTAATAAGATTGCCTTGAGGGCTAATTATCTTCTCGATAGGTTAGCAAGGTGTGGTTTGGACTGCTCAGAACTAGTAGGGATCCGTAACCGGTTAGTTAAAATTTTATCGTTGACTGAAACAGAAACTGACTCGGACTCAGATGGTTCAGAGGGAGATAAAGGTCCTGTAGCGGACCAAATCAATTACACCTCACCTGTGCCGAGGGGGGACCGTTCGACGCGACTTAACGCAACAGCTGCCGATTCCATACCGACAATGTTAATAAGGGATAAACCCATTAATCTCAATTCTTTTAATTTAAAATTTGATGGATCTACCTGTGTACGTGTTTTCATCGAAAGACTTGAGGAGCTCAGGTGTGCTCGGGAAGTCACTAAGGACAAAATCCTCACGGCTTTCTCCGACCTTTTAGAGGGTCCAGCCCTATCTTGGTTCCGTGCCAACAGGGTGGACCTTACCTCTTATGAGGCTGTGTTGGAAGAGCTGAGGGAGAACTTCGACCTTCCCGACTATGATTATCGTCTCCGAAATGAAATCAGGCAGCGTACACAGGCTCGATCTGAAACATTGGGCAATTACATCTCTACGATGCAGGCCATGTTCTCTAGACTTTCATGCAAGATGCCCAGTGAGGAACAACTGGACATTCTGATGCATAACATAAGGCCTGACTACATGAAGGAATTAGCTCTTCATGACGTCAAGTCTATCACCGACCTGAAGCGATTGGGGAAGCGCCTAGAACTTGCTCGTGCAAGGGCTGAGGCATTCCATGAGCCAGCATTTGAGAAATGCAGTATCACTGTGGATCTACACCACCAAAAATTTAAACCTAAATCACAATATAAAACTCACCAACAGGTCTCTGCAGTGACTCGTCCATCAACCTCGAGCGAGCACAATTGCTTTCGCTGTGGTGAGGGCGGTCATTCTACTCCCAGCTGTACGAAGTCGAGAGAGGTGGTGTGTTTCCGGTGTGGTAAGAAAGGAGTCAGAGCACCGGAATGTTCCCAGTGTTTTATCAAGCCAAAAAAACGGGTAAGTCAGGGCCTTGTTGAGAGCTTACCCATCAGTTCAGTGCATTCTACTCTGTCTGATGTCTCCTCTGATAGGGTCCTGTTTAATAAACGGGATAATGATATTAGACCGTATTTAGTAGTAAAGATCATGAACTTAAATGTTCTAGGTCTACTTGATACGGGTGCGGCCTGCTCTATCTTAGGTAAGGGTGCGCACCACAAATTTATTGAATTAGGGTGTGAACTTGAAAACATCAGCCCCAATTTTAGTTTAACTACAGCAGACGGCACATCTCTGTCTTGTCTAGGCTGTATCTCTCTTCCTATAGTATATAACTCTGCTGTCAGAGTTATTAAGTTTTATGTTGTCCCGGAAATCACCACTCCTATGATATTTGGTGTTGACTTCTGGCAACGATTTCATATAGGGGATAGATTGATATCTCGAAATATCAATCTCTCTAATTTTGATGAGTGTAATCCTGTTGAATCACTGGCTCTCAACCGTGGTTTGGAGGGTTACGATAATTTGACCGCTGATCAGAAGCGGATTGTAAATAGCATTATTGAGAAGTTCAATAACATCAACACTGACAAGGTAGGTTTAGGACGTACATCCCTGGAGCATCATGTCATTGATACGGTTGACGCAATAGACACCAGTATCTCCAAGGATTCTTGGTACCTTCACACTCTAAAATGTGTGAAGAATAACCCCCGTAACTTCCCTAGCTTCGACATACGCAACGATGCTTTGTATAGGCTGACAAAAGGCAAATACACATTAACATCAAAGTTTAGCTGGAAGCTGGTGGTGCCACAGGAGGACAGGCTGTCCCTGCTCTCCAAGTACCATGACCACGTCACGAGTGCCCATGGAGGTGCTCGGAAAACCCACAAACGCTTGGCCCTCAACTACTACTGGCCCAAGATGTATGAGAGCGTTAAGGAATATGTGGGCAAGTGTGAAGCTTGTGGGCAGTGCAAACCAGTGGACACTGCTCGTCCTGGCCGAATGGGTGGCCCAAAGCGTGTGTCGAAACCTTCGATCCTAATGTCTTCCCATCCTAACTCTGTCTCCATTGACAGTCCCGTGTCCTGTGGCAAGAGGTTGAAGGAACTTCGTCGTGTATACGACCAGGTGAGCAAACATTTGAATGTTTCTCACCGGCGTAACGAGAAGTACTACAACCTCAGAAAAAGGCATGTGGAGTTAAAGGTGGGACAGTTTGTCTATATGAGAACCCATTATCTTTCCAACAAGGACAAGAACATCACTTCCAAGTTGGCCCCTAAATCTTTTAAGTGCATAGTCACCGCAAAGCGCTCACCGCTGGTCTATGAACTATCAGATTTGGATGGTAAGAATTAGGGGACATACCATATTAAAGACATTTTAAAATACAGTGAAGAGGAACCATCTTCTGTTCCTTCTCCCCACTGTATCTCTTCTATATTTAAGTCGTTCATACGAACGTAATCTAATACTTTTTGTGTTGAACGATAATTAATGACACACACCTCTCCACACTGTGCAATTCACCTATGTGACAGGCATACAGTGATGTAGGGCGTGGAGTCAATGTATGGATATCGTGTAGTAGTCTTTTCACTATCAACATAATGACCTATGTTATATTTTTTAGTTCAGTTTTTGTATTCTTCCAGAGTGGACTATATTTTTTGCTCTGTGCTAGGTATTCCCTTCGTGCTCAACTCAGGGAATTCTGTGAGGAAGGGGGTGGTGTAGCATTTGTTTTTCTAAATGCTATTAAAATTTAGTTATATCAACAAAAAAGGTGAGCACAGCGCCCTCACGGCGTGTTACGCTCTTGCTATTGGTTCGATTGGCCGAACAGTTCATCCAAGAGGCACCAGATGGCGTTATTCTGCACTGCGTCATACAGTCACTGTTGACAGTTGCATCTTGCAAAATTTAAGAATAACCTTGTTTCAGTATTAATTGATATGCAATTGTTCACTTCGCGAAATAGTGCCCTTGCATTAGAATATATCGGAGTGAGTGGTGCTCATGTTTAGCTGAGAAAGTTGGTGGGAGATTCTCGAACATTCGCTTCCAAGTCTATATAAACGAGGATTTTGTGGATGACTGGTTCACTGTCTTCAGTTCTCTGCCTATTGTGATTATCCTGCATAAGCCTCGTGATTGTTGTTCGCTGTGTATAGTGAAACGCTGCTGTAATCTTCAATTCCCCGTCTGAGGTAAAAAATCAAATATAACCTATAAATTAATCTTAACCATGTCTTTATTTCTTTGAATGTGTGTCTAGGAGATGTATTTTCTGTGTAGGGTTCATGGTTCCGGACAGAACCAAAAGATTACGGAGCACACATCCTGGTTGTGAGGTTAAATCCTGGCAGGGATATCGTCTGAGGCAGCCCGCAGCTCACCACCTAGCTCGCTTAAGTGTCCAAAGGATTCCTCACTAGGACCTATTTAATAGAAAGTATATACTTTATTTTTTTAACACCCACATAAGGTGTTATAATTTTATCTATCTTCAAGATCATCCTTAGAAGCCCGAGTAGACCCTCGCCTGAGGTCTAAGAGGGGTTGGGAGTTCGTCTGGGTGTCTGCAGTGCAGCAACACCGAAGAGTGGTTTTTTACTGTAGAACTATATATATATTTTTAAGCCAGTGACAACCCTCATATGTATTTGTTATAATCTTGTTACCTGTATTTTTTATTTTTGTTAATATATGAATGCATCACTGAGGAGTATTCGTTTCTTCTGAAGAGCACCCTGGTATCCCAAACACACACCCACACATATTATCTTTCTTTAACTTTTATTTATTTATCTTTGTCTAAATTTATTTTTATTTAACTTATTTCTTTACGGCGCCCGGAGATTCTCATGGTCTACGGTTGGCTAGTCGGTGAGGTGACTTCCTGACAGGTTCAGGGGTTACAACGTAGACAATGTTGTCTTGCCAGTCCCAAACTCGCACTTGGCCAGCGTGGGGACGTACGGCCTTAACCCTCTCCTGAGAGGAGACCCGAGCCCAGCAGTGGGATGTTATAGGTTGTTGATTATGACGCTTAGTAAAAGAAAATTAAAATACAATTTCTCACAAAACATAGTGTGAGAAAAATCATTCTAGAGAACCATAAACATTGAACTAACTACCTAATACTAAAATATGAAGAATGTGTTTTTTTTTTACTTTTTTTAAGATTTATTATATAGCATTGGGACCGTAAAATAAAATTAAAAGTATCTAATGTTAAAACAATAAGCAAAGCTATAAGCAAATGAATATAATCAGTTAAAACTTGATAACCAAAAGGTTAGGGATACTATTCAAATCGCAAGCTAGAAAGGATGTGTTACAAGAACTTTTTAGAGTCAAACTAAATACAACTTGCAATTTGAGTCCTAGCACACGAATGAATATATTTATAAATAGCATACATATTATGTACCTTTTTTTCTATTGACGTGGTGGGAAATCTCTTCGGATTTTCGTCTCCTCGTGTACTCAGCAGAAGTAGTAAAAATTACTCCTGTATGTGGTATACTAAAAATTGGCTGTGAAGAGTCCCCGAACCATGTTATTTCAGGTTTTCCCAAAGATCGACACCGAACTTTGCCAGGCTATATTCTGAGGATAGACACAGAGGCTTCTCCCTGCCAATCGTTCCAACTATTATTTGTTGTGGCTTCATC
Source organism: Spilosoma lubricipeda (assembly GCA_905220595.1). NCBI lineage: Eukaryota > Metazoa > Arthropoda > Insecta > Lepidoptera > Erebidae > Spilosoma > Spilosoma lubricipeda. The sequence goes on along the minus strand of HG992285.1, from coordinate 5,009,266 downwards.
GCATTTTTGCCAGTTTACGGCCTCGTCAATGACTAGTATCATGGACTCTCCCATATTATAAATACATAGTGTTAAACAGATCAATGCAAAGGCATAGACTATTTACTAAAAGTTACATTTAAACGCTTATTGTAGTCATCGAATAATAGTATAAGCTCTTGCAATCAACATTCCGTTTCTTAGCTCTATAGCAGAATAAGACTTAAGGGTATTTTTATGTAAATGAAACTATGGAATCAAAAAGCCCCTTGCATACATGATAGTGAGAGCGAAAGTTTGTTTTTTGTGTGTGTGTTTAAGAGAGAGAGAGAGAGAGGGGAATTTTATTCTAAACTTGAGTCTGAAAGTGACGAATAAGTAAAGGTACCGAAGAATTCCTACGGCCACATTTACAACTGAGATATGCAACCACTTGCCACACCAGAAAAAAAACTGTTTTTTCATACTTACTAATAAATATTTAAAAAGTATGGTTACAGTTGCGATAAACAAAAAATCTATCATCTTTGGCAACTGATTGGTTGGCTGATCCCTGGCTAATAATCTAGGCTGGAAAATAATCTATATTTGGTATAAAATTAAACTCTATATTTTAAAAAGCTTAATCTTTATCATTGAAATAACTTTCTTGACGACAAATTATGAATTAGTTCCTCTATGTACTTTTTCCCTTCTGTACCTACGTAATTATATTTGTTTTAGTCAGCGTTTCCATGATTGATGGACATCCTACTAATGATTTCAGTAAGAACACTTGGGAGTATCATTCCGTCGGCGTCTCATTATAATGCAATGTTTCGCTTACACAGGGTAAAGAGGGTTTAATATCCGACAGCTATCTGAATAGGACGAATTGAGTTTTAAAGTCTGTTTTGTTTGGAGCGAAGAAATTACTTTCAATTTTGTTTCGTACATATTAGAATGCTTTGTCTGACATTTGTAATCAGAAAGTTGTCAAATATATGCCTGTTTGATTTATGAAACATTTTTAAATGAAAACAATTCGTCAAAGAATAATAAAATATACAATATAGGACCATTCACAATAGGGAATACGCATACAATCGTCCTATATAATATATTTTTAGATTCTTTATTTATATTATATATTTTATATATATATATATTATAAATTCTTTACAATCTACATAAAAAGAGTGGAATGCGATAGACTGATTATGATGATGACGATTATTTAGTGATTACTAAACCCAGAAAACATTAAATAAAAAGTGAAAATAAAAGGTGGGAAACTAATTGCCAGTCTTGTGATTGGAAAAGCAATGTCGGAGTAAAGCAGGGATACTTAATATGCTTATCATCAAAATACCCTCTAGCTTTCAGGAAACTAATTAGATAATAGAATCAGGCAATCTATTGTGCTGAAGAAAATATTCATCATCAAAGATTTATAGTTCTAATAAATGCAGTTTCACTCGAAAATTATACAGATTTCTTGTAATGTAAATTGTTGTTTGTAAATTCATAGTAACTTTGCGTAGTAACCTTGCTCTTTAATAAAGTTTATTATATTGATCTCTAAATTTAAACAAGTCGAATTCAAATTAAACAGAATCCTTAATTACTGTTTTCCATTTCACTCGGTACGCGCTTGAAATTTAATCACGATGAATCTTTACATTCTGATATGCTCTTTGATTATTTAATTTATGTACAGGCTGATCTTGGTTATGAATTATTTTAGGAACGTTCAGTGATATGTTAGACAATTTTAGTTTATAAGTTGTCTTAGTGGTTGAACTAATTAGTAATGTTAATTTTAACCTTCAACTCTACTCAACTAACTTGCAAGGATTTTGTATACCGTAAATGATACTGTGTATCTGACATTTATGTACTGCACTATTTAGATAACTGCGTTCTTGTTGCTAATCATAGGCGTAGTCGGCTCGTTTTTAATTGATGTTCTAATGAATAATTTTAAACAGTATAATGTGCATATAGCAAGAGAGTAACTTATTTATAATTATGTTCTTTGCCTTTAAAATAAAAAAGCAGTTTTGTTTTTAAAATTAAAAAAAGAGAACTTGCTCTCTGGGAATATACATCCCGTGTCGCGGGGAACTTTACAAACATACATAGAACGGACATAAAGTACACCTAAACTTAGAACAACAATTTGTGAAAGAGCCACGCTTCGGCATGCATAGGCCGGCTCGACCGGAGTGATACCACAGCCTCACAGAAAACCGGTGTCAAACAGCGCCTGCAGATAAGTTACAACACATATGTGCTATGCGTACTGTGCGGAATCTATTAGTGGCTCGCTACAGCGCTTGGGGTTGTACTGATGTAAAAGTAAGGCGTAACGTAGCACTCAAAAGGATTTACGAAAATACCGACAACCAGGTGGAGCACGCGCCGCTCGCAGCGAGTGGCTCGGCTCACTGTACTGACCTATAATATTTCGGAGTAACAAAACGTTACGTTACGCCAAAATGTTAAAGGTCAATCGCCACCTTAAGAAATAAATAACGTGTCACTGCCAGGATGGAGCAGTGAAGCTTATCTTAACCTTTTTTAGTACGCTGAGTGTTGTAAGTACGATCCCCGTATGGGACAACACTCTGTGTCATTCACAATTTGTTATTCTAAGTTTGGATATTCTTTGTGTTCGCTTCATGTTTGTATGTTAAGGACATATTCCTAATGAGGGAGTTCTCTTTCCTAAAAAGTAAGAAACAAAGTAATCTATAAGAAAATATGTATAAAATAACAGCAACGCTTTATTCACCACTAATGAGCGCTAAGAAATACTTTGACATCAGCCTGTATAAATTCTGTTTGTCACCCGTTACACTGAGCGCTTCTATACTCAAAATCAATTAATCATTTTGCTTCGCGGTAATAAAATTTACTACTTCACGTCACTCCAACGGAGGGCTTAGAAAACTCGATTTATTTTAGAAAGTCATCTATTTAATTGAGGCAACTTTGCAACTTCGTGAAAAGGGGATGAAACGCGAGGGATTTCTAAAAGTTTCCCCTATAACTTTTTATTGTTAACGACAATCCTTCTGGATTTTTTTCTATGGTTATGTGATGTATAAGCTTTGATGTTAGGGAACGGTTAAGCAATTGTATTTTTCACGGGAAAAGTGAAAGGAAGAGAAGAACTTTACATATTTATTAAATTGTCGAAAATCAGATTCAATGAGCGTGTAACTCGTTCTGGAGTTCATTTGTGTCGCTGTTCAAGATGTCGTATATATATTATTGCATATTTATTGCGATTTTATTTATCCTTCAAGTGCAGAATAAATAGTCCGGGATTCCTGGTACAAATTTTACAAGTTCTTACTATCAAGCAAATTTTTCCTGAGTGGCTTCATTTTGATGAGGGGTCCCACCTTTCACTTTACAAAAATTTTCGATTGTGTCAGCTAACAGGGGTAGCATGAACAAAAAACTTTTGAGCGTATGACCAGGATAACGTACTACGCAATTTGTAGGACAATGTGGCTGGTAAATTATATAAATATTAACTAACATTACTACTTATTTAATAAAATATTTCTGCTACAAAATGTTTGGTTTGAGCCTTCCAACATGTATCGATAACTAGGTCATCAGAAATGATACTAACTAGCTAATTTTTTAACAGTTGCTTAGTTAATATTTATATAATTTATCAGCCACTTTATTCTATAAATTGCGCGGTACGTTATCCTGGACCTATGCCCAAAAGTTTTTTGTCCCTGCTACTCTTGTTAGCTACCACAATCGAACATTTTTGTAAGGTGAAAAGTGGGCCCCTCATCAAAATGACGCCATTCACGAAAAATTACCTTGATAGTAATAACTTGTAAAATTTGTACAAAAAATTGTATATTTTAACTAGTAATTATACTACACTCAATCTGTACCTTATCTGAATAAATATGACTTAAAGAAATAAATATACGTACTTAAATATTCTCACTTAAAGAAATAATACATGTTAATTTGTCAGAAAGTACAAAATTGTTCTAGTTACTTTAGATACTTGGCGTATTCTATCGTTGTCTGGAATTTACCTACTAGACATTCTTGAATCTTTAAAACTATCCAGATACAGTATTATATTTTATTATTGTTGTTTAAAACCAAATGTAATAGTAATGGCAACATTATAGTTTTGTCTTTTCTTGATTTGACATTTTGAAATGTTATGTCACTGTTAGATGAAGATCGTATTTTTTTTTGGGTGGGCCGTGATTTGGATTGAGTTAGTTTCGATGTTTGTTAGTGTCACCTAGTATCGGATAAGCTAATTAATATATACACGAGTTTTGAATTCCGCCAGAACGGCGCTTGCAGAACCACGCGAAGATTGGTTTTCGGTGAATGACGGATTTGACTTCCCCCGACCTTCGGCTTGTACGTGTATGTGTACCAGGACATTGTGTAGTGTACCAGATCTCCCAACGGCGCACAGGGGCTCCCAGCGTCAATGTCAATGAAGCCTACACAGCGCCATGGTGAACTTTTAATGTAATATTTAAAGTGTGATAGGGCCCAGTTTAAACTGTACAGCAGTGATTGATCTAGGAGTATTTAGCATTAATCTTTGATGGGCCCGGATGGCTATTCATTATACTTCCACTCCGAGGGTCCAGCACTTTTGTACAGGATTAAACAATTGCGATAACAAAATTCATTATTGCTAAAATTTTTGGTGTAATATATTTATCTAAAAGCAAAATGTTTTTTTATAAATTTATCGCATCTTTTATAATTACTTATGTAACTTACCTCCAATTACAGCTCTAATTAGGTAATGTATATTTCATGTTCAAATTTATACGACTGTAATCAATCAAATAAGTATTTGAATTATGCAATTTGATTGATTAGAGTTTCGATAGTTGCTGCACTGCTGTACATATTAATCAAATGGATAAAAAATACCTACTCGTGAATTTTATTTATTTATTCATTCACTTACAATCATTATTGTGGATAACAAGTGGAGAAGCAATAACTATAAGTAATGAACAGTTTTGCCTACTACTGAAGAAATCAAACAATATTTACAAATTGTTTACATTTACATATTTAACAATAAATTAATGGTAATCAATTATTATCTGCATAGTTTTTAATATAAACAAGATAAACACTAGAAGTAGGCTAACTAACAACTGTTTCGTAAGTAGGCGTCTCGTTTGTCAGGGCCTCCACAGACGAGAGAATCGCGATGCACCCGCTTTTATATCGTTGGGTAATCGAGTTATCATCATCATCGAGTGTGTTTAAATACGATAATATTGCAGCCATTTTCTGGCCCATGCATATGACTTCTAAATGGTTGAAGCCTATCCCTATCCCATAATACTGGTATGAAAACTATATTGGTCTCCAAAGGAAATGTTTTCAGCATAAAATATTTTAATGATGAAGATGCTTATGGTAGTAAAATTAATATTAGATGGATCCCATAGGTAGATAATGGTAAAAAAACAATAACTACGAGTAATGGAAAACAAATAAATTGATATTTTTAGTTTTGAGATACCTACAGTTGTAATAGAATCGTAATTCTAAGATACACCTACAACTTATTTCTGTTATAAATACTCGTCTCCCGAAATAATTACCTTTTCGCTCTGTTGAATAGCAATTTAATCGCATAAATGAAACCATGCATGGTCCGAAGCTTGAGTTGCTCGTCAAAATGATTGTTATATTAATAGTGTGATTAACAATTGTCCTACTAATACTTTTTCATTGTCTTTTTTCTGCAAGTACTGTGATATTTTTTTGTTGTTGATAATGATGTTATAAAATAATAAATGTAACTTGAAATTTTATCGATTATTAGGTGTCTACATAATGGTCATATTTTGAACATGATTAGTCGAGTTTAAATCAACATGTATAAGTTTTTTCTTCATAAATCTAGAGGAAGCTATACTTACAATAATTTCAGTCTCTCAGTTTTACATTGCGTTTGTAGTAAAATACATTCTTCTTTCCTTTGTTAATACTCAATTTCGAATACTGTGTATTAAAAAATACCAATATTTCATTAATTAACTACAGTGTTATATTAAAACTCCTCCTAACAATGTAACATTATTCCACGCTTTACTCGCCTTATTATGTTATATTTATCAAAATATCGATATAGTGGGTACTGAAAACTGCTATTTCAGTTGTTCACTTGTAACGTTAACGAAGTTTCAAAGGTCAGAGGTAACGAAGACAATACATTAGTATAATACGCTTGTCTTGTTAACAACTTTAAGATTTCGGTAGTTAGATTTACGCCATTATCACAAACTTTAAGAACGTATTGAACTATTATTTCCTAACTACATACATTGTCCATCTGGTGACCGATTAGGAATATGAAGTAACACTGTGAAGGAACGTGTGTCGTGTTCCTCTATCACAAAGGGAGTGCGAACTTCTATTGTGCGATTCAGGATTGATAGTTACTGCGTTTCCTTCGTTATTCGTAGTTCGGTGTATCTTTAGTAGATGGCGCTGTATAACATGGCTGTTGCGCTGTATGTGGAGGTCGCCACAATCGCTAATCATCAGAGCTGACCAACACACCAAACTCTGCAGGATAATAGTACTGCAAACAGAAGAAAAACTTAAAACAAGCTGTACACTAACCCATCCGAGCATTGTGGTATGATAAGATCAAAACTCTGTTCTACGGAGAGGTGATTCAACAAATACCTAATAAATACTGTTAGATTTTATGGTGTGGCATAATATTTTAGTAGAGTTAATCCAAAAGTGACCTACTATGGGTGGTTGATGTTATGTTGTGATGTAACATTTCAATAAGCTAATATAATGATTTTCTTTAAGCCTTATTCCCCGTACGATTTATTTCCGATAGGCAACTTAATTTATTACTTATCATCTCATCTCAATACAATTATTCCTTTGTGAGATACAAATATCGCGATCTTCTGAAAATCTTAACAGTCTTCAGGCAAAATCTGCACACGAATGGTACAAATAACATTAATAATTGAAGCATGTTTCAACAGGTGATAGTGTTTATATTCCTTTACATAGAAACAGACTGTGAGCTCAGTAATAATATGGTTATGAAAAGGATATGACAGTAAATTCTAGGAGTTTTATTTAATACTAGCCGACCCACGCAACCTCGTTTGCGTCTATTATTTGCCCGTAGTGATAATTTTCCCTCGTTTTTGTAACATTGTTAATTGTTGCTCCGCTCCTGTAGGTCTTAGCGTGATGATATATAGCCTATAGCCTTCCTCGATAAATGGGCTATCTAACACTGAAATAATTTTTCAAATCGTTCCAGCGGTTCCTGAGATTAGCGTGTTCAAACAAACAAACAAACAAGGAAATAAACTCTTCAGCTTTATATATTAGTATAGATTCTCGTATCAAGGTTGCTTTGACGTAACTTTCACACATATACAGATATCTATGTTTTTAGGTGTAGATTAAGAATGTGGGCATTCTATTGATATTTTTATTATTATGAATAAAATAAATAAAAAAAGGGATACAAGTATTCCTGTTGTTATTTTCGAATAACTTTCCAGTTAGCACTTCTGTTACTATGGCACTTGTTCTGTTAATTGGTCGTGTATAAGATGTATATGTTATATTACAAACAAAAAATGCCGCAAGGAACTGAAAAAGGTCAAACATTTGAAATAAATAAAAATAAATAAAAGAGATCATGTTTTTTTTTTGCAAATCATAACTTAAAATAAATCACCTAAGACGACGATGGTTACTAAACCCGTAAAATTAATGATATTTCATCGTTAGACATTAATAACATTCTACAAATTTAATAAATCACAAGAACATGAAGCTTAGTTTGCCTAAATATACTCGAATATTGGAAAGCTTTCGCTCAATACATTCAATTTCTATAGTGCGTATCTGTTGTCATGGTGACTATAAATGACGCGGCAATTCATACAAAGTTCACCCGTGGAGAGGAGAGCTACTGGTATTGACATCTAATCCACGTTATTGAAGTGTTATTATTGGTGATTATAATACTGTTTACTTTACAGTTTGGGTAAAAAAAAAACAGATTATACGGACTCAGAGAGTTTTCCAGGAAGTTATTTGTCTAATAACGATGATAGGATTTCGTTTAGTTAGTAATATTTTCTAATATAAAATCTAGCAGCTTCATAATATGGCTTGAGTGGTAAAGTTTGATAGAAATTATGAACTATACATAAAAAAGTAGTTAATTTCCATTCACAAAAAATAAACAAAAGCATAAAAATTCGAATAAAATGATATACACAGAAACTTTAAAAACCACTTGGGTGAAATACCAACCATGCTCAGCAGTGTCACTTCATACTCATTTCGTTTTTTAGGGTTCCATAGCCAAAATGGCAAAAACGGAATCCTTATGGTATGTTGTTCCATCTTCTTCAAAGGTAGGATCTGAGGTCAGTGCTTTCACACAAACAAATAGGGACATGAACTAAATTTAGTGGATAGATAAAAAATATGTATGTATGTATATAAATATAATATTTATAATAGATAGCTTTTGTTACGGGTCACAAGAGATCAATTTATAAAATACCGAGAACATTTGAGTAGGGTAGTTTATAAGTAAAAAGATAAAGAAGAAGACTAGATAACGAAAGAAGTGAATTAAGGAAATCTAAATAGGAGCCAGCGTGGGGACGTATGGCCTTAACCCTGATCCTGTTCTGAGAGGAGACCCAAGCCCAGTAGTAGGATGTTATGGGTTGTTCATGAAGCAGGAGCCGTCTCCAGGGATGACAGAATCGCGATGATATTACCGTCATGGCATGCATTTTTCTATACACTCGGTGATTTCGTTAGTATTTACGGTTACCATACGTTCGTAGAGATTACCCGTCGCTAAAAGCGCGGATCCGTCGACATTCTCCCATGCGTGGAGACGGCGTAAGTACAGATCTTGACAGAATGTTTGAAATTTATTTGTTTTTTTTCTAACAGAGAATTATGCTTGAGTTATTCTGGCAAATGTACGCATTTTCTTCACAGACTTGACAGAATATTGTCAAAATATATATTTTGACTAGCCGAAACACGCAACCTCGTTTGCGTCTCCTATAGCCCGTAGCGTGATAATTTTCCCCTGTTTTTGTAATATTCTTCATTGTTGCTCCGCTCCTGTAGGTCTTAGCGTGATCATATATAGCCTATAGCCTTCCTCGATAAATGGGCTATCTAACAATGAAATACTTTTTTAAATCGGACCAGCAGTTCCTGAAATTAGCGTGTTCAAACAAACAAACAAACAAACTCTTCAGCTTTATATATTAGTATAGATAGATGTTGAACAAATGTTTTATAAGTAGAAGAAGTTAGATAAAAAGGGTTTTTTGCCACAGAGTTAAAGACTATTGGAGTCTTTAATAAAGATAGCTAAACATGGTCGTAAGATTTTACGACAACCTGTTAGCTTACATAAATATATAGTGTAGTGTACTAACATATCATATTTGTTATATGACATTATTTGATAATTATTATTTCTATGACCTAGAGACCAGAAAATGAGATTTGAGTTGAGAATGGATACAGTAATTACATGTTATCATAGAATGTTGTTTATTATTTGTCTGGTTTACAATTTTCATAATTCATTGTGTAACTTATAGTGTTTTTATTTAAAACCTATTGTATCTATTTTAATAATAAAGTTATTATTATTATTAATCCACGATACTAATAATAATCAAGTAACTTTGCTGAGCGAAGTTGCATAGAAAGGACTGAAGAAAATTATAATTCTTTAGGTATAGTAAAACAATTTTTGCTCGATAATATTAAATGTTAATTTATTTCTGAGGCTTCACAGTGACATTGCTTTCCTTTACTATCTGCGTTTCTTTCCTAAGAAAAGGAGTGAGAAGGAATAAATTGTAATTGAGGAAATGTGGGTGCTTAACAACACGTCTGATTACCCCTTTAGGAATTTAAGGTGTAAGTGATTGCCCAAACATTGTCCATATTTATCTTTTAATTAAGTAATGGTAATAGTCGTTTAAAATTTCTTTTTATCCAACTATGACGAAGCTTAAAGAAAGGTTGATAATTTTAATCATAGTACCATAGTACTTAAAATACAGAACCGAATTTAATGAATGAGGTGTCAATAGATAATTTGACATAAGTTATAAAATTTTATTAGATGTTTTTACGTGGTCGAGTTATAGTTTTAAACTTTTCCTTGAGACCAAGATACAATCAACGTTTATCACTGTAGCGCGTAAACTTTAATGGGTTCGTGTTCAAAATCCCATTGATTTACAATTAGAACTGTACCGCACAAGTGGATTATTAGCTTATATCAGCTTTGAGCGTTGCGTTTGTTCCTAACACGTAGATGTTGGACAGTGGAATAAAATTTGTAGAAGTGAATGCTATTAGACTGTCGACTGTAACTGAAGTGCTTTTGTTCTGAAATAGAAGCTCCAGACAACGGGACATTGTTAGTATTGTTATTTAGATTAAGAGGAGTCATTGTTACGGTGTACTAGATGGAATCATTTCAGAGTCTATTTGAGAATTGGATTTTTTTTATTTTCTTTACTTGCTTTGTGTATTTTTGTTGACGATACTCTAGAGTCCTTTTCTAGTTTAAAAATGGGAGAAGATTTAATATATTTTTTATCTGTGGCAACCAAAATATCTCCTTTAAGTGTTATTTTTTTTCAATGAAATAGTTTAAGTATTAATTATTTCAGTAAAACGCAGTTAGCTTACTTTCCGGCTATTTAAAATCATCCATTTAGTACTGATGTGTATAGATCTGCTACGAGGTGGTTGTTATACAATTTATATATAGAATATATATATATATGTAATAATTCACTCTGAGAACATTGCTTTAAGCTAAAATACGTTTTTTTTTAATTTAAAATAAATAAAGAATAAATAGAGGTATTTTAGTTTATATTTTAGACGAATATAAAAAGAGAAATATAATATTTAACATTTCATATACGGCACTACAGTTTGATACAACGTTCCAGTATAAAATTTGTTGAAAACAAAATTTCAGACATGACAACATTTAATTTGAACAATTTAGTGTATTAAATCCACGGAGCAAAATTAAATCCAATAACGAGGCGGTTTGCGCAAATCAAGTACACCTGGTGAAAGGATATCAAAAACAACAAAAAAGGCGCCCCTGGTACCAATGTTCACGCAGTTCCGTACACTACACAAGATAACGTTTTACAATTCAAACACACTCCTACAAAGGCTAGGGAAGATTCCCGAATCTTTACTTAACACCCGGTTCCAAACCTTACTTCAATCATACGAGGGTCGAGAAAAATTCTCTTTTTTTGTACCGCACACACACCCTCGATTTATAATTATTAAATTAGCTTAACAAAACGTGGTGACTAAAACCAAATCTCACCGAAGCCAAATTCAACTCGGTAGAGAGTTTTATCGTCCGAATGACTCCGTGACATTTTTGACAATTGACAATTATGACACTTTGACAAGAACCTAGTGTTGTCATTATTATATTATAGTTTATACTAATTATAACCAAATTCATGATTTGGTACCGAACACAGTGGATCGTCAAAAAAGATTTTAATAAAAATTCGCCGTTAAAATGTCAAAAAAATATACAAAGTAACTACTATTCAATATTGTTTAACATAAAAGCAAATTAATACATCTAAAGACATGTCAATGGGCCCTCGATCCGAAATCTTCAGGTCACTGGGCTGTGTAGGTTGGGCGAGGGAGGCGAGAGCCAAGGCGCCAGGACATGAATAATTCATCAGAACGTAATGAGCCGCAGGCAAGTATTCAGTCACACTGTACTGAAAGAAAACTTAGGTCGACCTTAATGATTTCACGAAAAATGTCTTTAGGCGGTTCGTTGGGTCGCTCCCAGAGAGGTGATTTTTGAACAGCGTTTTCAACTGTTGTGAGGAAATCGTGAAATGCTTATCTACATTTGGCTCATTATCTTTTTTTTTAAATGGTATAGACTGGCAAACGAGCAGACGCATCGTAGCCCATGGACAGCTGCAAACACCAGAGGCGTCACACGTGCGTTGCCGGCCTTTGGGAGATGGGGAGGGGAAATAGGGTAAGGGGGTTTGGGTTATGGTACCCTCACTCACTCGTTGAAACACAGCGCAAGCATTATTTCACACCGGTTTTCTGTGAGGCCGTGGTATCACTCCAGTCGAGCCGGCCCATTCATGCCTAAGCGTGGCTCTCCCACGGTAAAATCTTGCAGTAGATTTTTTCAATAATGCTATTTTCAGATCCGTTCACACTTAGGTTTACGGACAGGAGCTCAGAAGCTCTTCTGATATTTTCTGGACACCGAATATCAGAATACTTCTAAGTTTATATGAGCCTGGCCTCTAGTACAGAGTAAGTTTTTATTTGGTTCTTTACCAAAATTTCACACAGATAAAATGAAGTGTAGGTGCAAAATTAGCTATTCTTTAACGGTAATAAATATAGAACCTTAGAGATTACTAAAATGAGGAAGTGTTCAAAGCCGTCTTATTGTTGTTTTCTAGTATTGAACCATTAAGTAAATTCAGTGGATTCTGGTCAGCCACGATAAAGAAGTTAAGTCTTAACTTGCAGAAAGAAGAACAAAATGAAAAAGTTCGTCGTATATACTCTTTGAATAAAAAACAATGCTACAAAATAACCCTTTGACCAATAACAAGCATATCTTGCCTCTTAACGAGAATGCTTATAATAGTATTCGGTGCAAATCGCTGCATTGGAGTATAGTTCAATCAGCGAATATTGAGGATATGAACCAGATGTTACCCTGCCTGCTCCATTCTCTACTCTAACGCCACATTTCTAATAATAGCACCAGATATTATACGGAAGGTTTGATAATAAGAATGTCAGATGACAGCTGTTGTTTGAATCATTTACCGTAGATTTCTTACAAATATTGTGTGATCTCAAAGGACTTTAGACAAATAATTAAGATTTAGTTATGTAATAAATATTATGAAAAATATAATAGGAGAATATGATTTTTAGAATCATTCATATTTAGATATAGAAAAGTGTAGACATACAAGTTGGTAACAAAAGAAACTTAAAGTCTAAAAATATGTAAACAAAGTCACATATATCTATGGTACATATTTGGTTATATTGACCTGAGGTACTAAAGTGTACACATTACTGAAGTTTAAGTTATATTGGTCTCTAAAGCAAATCAAGACTTACGAAATAAGTAGTCGAAATTGGACATTTAGGCTATCTTTATATCCATAAATAAAATTAAACACCTATTATATCAAAGGTGCAAACATAGTTAATTGTCAATAAATATGATAGACATTTTATTTTGAAATAATTGAATAATAGCACAATACTGCTTATGCTAAAATCGCTAAAGAACATGCTAAGAAATTTGTTTCAATAGGCTAAGAAATAGAAATAGAAATCAAAAATTCTGCTTCTCAAAAAGCTAACACTCAGCAGTCTTCATAAGCTAGCTTTAAATATCTTTAGAAGTATAACAATTCGTTGTAAGAACGTCACGTATTGACCATTACCATTCCTATTTATTTGTAGCAGAACATTTCGACCCGCGTCAAGTATCGGCTGCCAACAATGAAGTCACGAACCAACACCACTTTGCTGCCACTGGACCCAAAATATAAAATTTCGGTGGATTTTTCTTGAGAATAAAAAAGTAAACGTTGAGCTTGCAAAACCTCTCAAAATCGAGTATTTTATTATTTCCAATTTTTACAAAAATGTTGGTATTTTCATGTTGTTTTTTAAACACATAAGTTTTAATAGATATGGCAAAGAAAATGTACAAGATTCAATCAATTTCATTATTTTTGTGTTATAATATGAAGTGAATCTAATGTTAAATATTTTACTCAATTATATATACATACATAAATGTCAGCAAAATTCTGACGTCATGGTTGATTTAATAAAATATCATAATTAATAAAAACTACAGACAGTGCCGCTTACAGATATCATAAAAAAACAAATCACATCTGCAAAGTAAAATAACTGATTTGTACTGTCGTACTTAGTCTATTTTTAAACATCTAATAAGTCTACTGTGTACATTATTATTCATTCATTAGCTCATACAATAACATCAATTTAATTGTCACAATTTTTTTTTATTATTGTGATAGCTAAAAATAAAGTTAAAATCCTTAAAACTAATGCTTAATCCGCCGAGATCAAAAAAGGTTTACAAACTTTAAAAACACTGGTCACGCTACCGTTTTTGAACACGTATAAAAAGACTCACTTATATAATACTTAGCTTATTGTAGGATCGTATACGAACCTGAAAAACTGAGAGCAGTAATCTTTTCTACAGCGTTTCTTATCGATTGAGCCAAACAGGCGTTGGCAAGTGTCCATTTGCGAACCTTTTGTTATTCGAATTCGTTCCAAAAGTATGTACATGTCCACCAAGTACAATGTTTACTGGAAGCCGACAAATTGAGGGTATTTTATTTTTAAAATGTGTGCTAGAATTCAGTGATATTTGTCTGTTTGGAAAAAAAATGGAATTAAAGTAAATTTACAGAAGGCCAACTTAAATGATAGCATTTGTACTGTCGTGTTTCGTTGGCGAGTGTGAAACCAGAGGCGCAATGATGCAGGAGCATTTCAATAGGCCGTCATAGTGTAGGTCACTATGCTCCATGGTTGCATTGTCTACATTCGAAAAGAGTATAGTGACCATACTCTTGGATTCTGCTCATGCTTTCCACCAGACAGAGTAGCCTCTTTACCAGGCTCATATATCTAATAAAGATAAAACAATATCAATAATTTTAAACATTTGCAATGGGAATAAATGGATTGTATACATAAATTGTTGGCTTGATGTTTCAGTCAGATTTGCCCCTCTTTGATCATAATTGGATGGAAGTGATTTCATTAACTTCATCGATAATTGTTAGAGTTAGCTCATAGTCAGCCTCACTAATAACGGTATAGTCGGTGGCCTTTCAACAAATAATTAATTTAATTTTCACTAAAACGTGACTGGAAACTTAAAGTATAGTTTTAGAATCTTGTTGACGTTCCGTACCTATTCTAAATATTACCACCAAACTATGTTGACAAGAAACTATATTTTCCAAAAGAAAAAAATATCATTTAAATAAACATCGCATCAATATATCCAAATATTTTATATATTATTTGTAATTGTGTTATAAATAAAACTGTGTCTATAAGGATAAAAAATATTAATATAATATGTTTTCACACATTTTATTTAATTTTTTTCAGTGTTAGATAGCCCATTTATCGAGAAAGGCTATAGGCTATATATCATCACGCTAAGACTAATAGGAGCGGAGCACCAATGAAAAATGTTTCGAAAACGGGGGAAAATCATCACGCTACGGGCAATAAGAGACGTAAACGAAGTTGCGTGGGTCAGCTAGTTATAAATAATTCTCGTGTCACTTAGTTGCTCTCAATACATTAAGAAAGGTCCTATTATAGATTGACCGGGCTGTAAAAGCTGTAAATATTGCAAAGTCAATTGCAATATTTTAACCGACACGGGTACTACTATCCTCTCTTCTAATAATTAGTTTTTCAGCTCAGATGACCTAAATTTCTATCTGCAAAGTCCTCTCTGCAATCGAAAGAACTTGAATCGTTTATCTGTGAAAGTAAAACAAAACTTCTCTATAAAGCTTTGTTCTAAGCTAAATCGTCACACGTGTGCAAAGCGAGTGCACAAATAAACTAGGCAACTTGTCGTGGAAACCACGGTACACTAGTTCTGAAATAAGTTCTACCCGCACAAGAGTTTGTTTCTACTTCGTTTCCGAGGTCTGAAAGCTTATTCGACGTGATTAGCTGTATATATTACAAAGGACGAGATCATTTTAACGCTAATGTATCATCGGCTTACATAAAATTGGTTTGTTTTTAATGATCATCATTGATATCATCCATCAAGCAATACCAGTTGATATTTTAGTTCCAGGCTCGTACAAGAACATGATTACAGTTCTCTAGATTTGCGGTATCACTAATAATGCTTTCTTCCATCGGTTTCTCTTCCTACTTTACCCCACTATCTATGATGCCATATCAAAAACATTTTTTTTTTAAATTAGAAATATATATATTGTTGTTTATGTCAATAAGAAGCTATATTTTACAATCGAAATAATATCATTTAAATACAAATCAATAGTATGAATACTTGTATATAATATTTGTATTTGGGTTATAAATAAAATCGTGTCTGTAAGGATGAAAACTACATCTCATGTGGACGACATATCGACTAACCCTTATCAAATGTAGACATTATGGAGCCATTCATCCAGCAAATAAAAAATACCAGCAAGACAATATTTTTGTTTCGTAACTGTGTTTATATGTTGTTTATTTTTCTGTGTTGTGTTATGATGTTATATCACAATGTGTAAAGAAATATGTACTAGAAATTAAAAAATGAAGTGATAATATGTCATCATCATCATCAACCCGTAATATCCCACTGCTGGGCACGGGTTTACTCTCAAGGTTAAGGCCATACGTCCCCACACTGGCCGAGTGCGGGTTGGGGACTGGCAAGACAGCGTTGTGGCTATGTGATCTTGCCGTTGGATATTTCAAGCCGCCCAAAGGCTTGCAACTAAGCTTCTACGGCTGTTATCCTACGATAACAAACGGGACCAACTGCTTAACGTGACCTCCGAATCACGGAGACGCTCATGGTATAGTGCCACTAGCGGTCACCCATCCAGGTACTGACAGCGAAATATGTAATAATGTAAAATTACGTAGGCAAAGTGTTTGTAGCTGTCGATAATTATAATGTAGGTGTGTTAAATATTTAAATTTTACATTTATCACTGATGTTAATAATTTTATATTGTGATTAGTTATAATTTAATAAAATTGTAGTGTTTTAGAATTAAATCTACAAAGAAAAAGAAATACTTCAAATTTGTTTAATTACAATGACGGAGTTCTACTAAAACAAATACAGAAAACGAAAACCGGTAAATAAAAATTAAAAAGTAGTTTAAATTTGAATAAAGTATATAAAACTTAAACACTTGTCGAGGCGTTCTTGCGCTCAACCAGGATATAAAACGAATAGTTTCGTCAAACAAAACTCAGTATTCCGTGCACACGTAGGAAAATACAATAATTCGAACGTGTCCACGCGATTTGTCGCATTGCAGACTTTGGTTTGGAGACTTTTCAATATTTCCCTACTCTTAGAATTGAATTTTATTGACCTATGTTGCTGCATGTTTGACTTTCGCGTCAATAAAATTTACTTACTGCTACACAACTGCGCCTGCAAGTTCCGTTCCGGGATATTTCGTTTTTATTTTCCAACGTAAATCCTCTTGAAAGTTCCTCTTTAAGGAGTTTTATATAATCTAATATATCATTGAAGGATCGTGAGAATTATTAAAAAATATATTATTTAAAAAAAATATGTTTTCTTTGTTACAGTGGTTTCTCAGTTGTGGCGCCTGAAGTAGCAGTTCCTGGTAAAACTACGGCAATTCTCGTGACTCTTCATGGAAGGGCTGGCGATACAAATCTAGACCCACTTAACGTCACCGTTAGGCTTGAAACTCAAGATGCTGATAATGATGTGAAACTTCTGACTACTGCCAGCCAAATGATCACAGGTATGTTTATAGTACACGATTAAAATATTTCATTAGTAAGTCATATTAGTAATACATACCAGTATCATTGAAATTATTTATGTAAACAACGTTATCCCTAGTTCATTTGAAGGTTGATTGATGAAGAATTATATAAACTTCAAATACTTATTAAAAAGCAAGCATCGTTGATGAGAGTTTAGATTCACGCAAATGTAGATTCAATATTTGGAGTGTAATATAAATACCTAATGCTGATAGATTTTATATTATTATAACTTACTAATCTTGAAATAAAGTACCAATAAGTACCAATAAAATCGAGAGTAAAGTAATGGCTTTATTTAAAATACCTAATATTACTTTTGTGGATTCTATTCTCCTTAAAATATTACCAATAGGTAGGAAGTTCAGAATATCTCAGCTTTATTGATAAAGTAAAAAGAAAATCCACGTTACCTTTTACTTGAACTTTTGCGCTCTAAAAGTATCATAAAGATAAGAAACTGTTTCAGCAAAATTTTCTTGGAATCGGCCACAAACTTAATCAGGCTTGAACGAATGACGTAGAACATGTTTGAATTTGTAATATTTTGGGTTTAATATAAAAATGTTATTTAAAACTTACGCTGGTGACTTTTTATTTAATTATTGTGGGTACTTAAAATTAACAGTAGTAATAGAAGAGTCACCTGAAACGTTTTATAATTGCCCTACCTTAATGCTCTATACTTATAAAGCTATGGCCATTACGGTTTATTTACAGTTAATAATGCATAGTGTGGACGGATTAAGAAAAGAGAGTGTCACAGCCCTATTCATACAAGGGTGACGTTAGACCCGACTGAGGGAATAAACTAAACAGGACCCAGGCTTTAACCACACCAAGTCACGGCAATGCCTGCCATATAACGTGAGCTCTGATCTCAAACTCGGCGGCATTAAATAATACGACAAATGGACTACTAATATTGATTAATTACAAAAAATAAGTTTATTATAGAAAACTTACAATTAGAGAAAATAAATAAAATGTGCTCATCGTTCAGTTACTTGATGCAGATGACAATTTAACCCCGATCTCTGACTGAGTCACCAACTGCTAAGTCATGTAGAGTACAATACACAATATATAATAAATAAATAAATAAATATTTCGGACATCTATCACACAACGCCATCTAGTCCCAAGCTAAGCAGAGCTTGTGTTATGGGTACTAGACAACTGATACAAATACATATATACTGTTTTTTTGTAAATACATACATATTATACATAGAAAACACCCAAACTCCGAAACAAAAATTTGTAGATCATACAAACATTTGGTCCGACCCGGGAATCGAACCCGAGACCTCATGATCAGCAGTCGCACACGCCAACCGCGAGACCAACGAGGCAGTATATCCTTCTATAGAGAAAACTGCCTACTTATAAGGTGGTTTATGTGATAGATGAAGAAATATTTCGATTTTTAATCAGAATTTATATTAGGCGACGCATGTAAAATATGTTGAAAAACTCGTTCTGATCTTCTTCTTCTTTGGATAAAATGGCAACCAGCCGGATCTCTTGGATCAGCTATTTCTGCCAATGTCAAGTGTTTATAGTCTTCAAATCATAAGTCTTCAAGTCTTTAAGTCTTCGTCGTGATGAAATTAATAGTCTTTCGAAAAAACAAAAAACGATCTCCCTCATTCTGATCTTACATCTTTAAAATTATCATGCGGTACACGTAATGCTGACAGACAATGTCATCGAAGAAAATAGACAACCCGTCAGCAATATTTATGACCGGACATTTTATTGTCAAATGAAAATTGCCGTAAAATGTAATAATAAAATTGAAAGAAACGCCTTCCAATATGATTTTGAAGCTTCGATCTGGTAGAAACGTGTTCCAGATTTGATCAAGTTATTACTACCGTAGTAAAAATCTCATTTCGTTCAGCAGACAGCCCTGTTGAAAACTCAACTTATTGCCAAATAGATAGAAACTGTGTTCAAGGTGCACGTATCCGGAAATATTTTCCTTATAAAATGTCTTGAATTATTGAAATTTTGTCAAACAGTAAAGTGGTTTTGGGACGACCGAAATATTTGCCAGCATAATGTGTTGAACTATTTGTAATTTATCTTATTTATTTGGGACTATGAAAAATATTGAACGACCCTGTTATGCAGAACTAGCCAAAAATAGTTTTTCATAAAATATCGAACATTTTATAATGTTCAAAAAAGCTACGCAGCACAGCAGCACAGTGCACTCTTTTTATTTGAGCCTGCCAAAGCGATCCTACTATGCCTGCTGGAAAGCGAAAAATTCAAGAGTAGTGCTCACCATACCTCATTGCGAATGCAGACAATACAAAAATGCATCATGGTGACCCACACTATGGTGGCCTATTGAGATGCTTCTGATCATTGGGCCTCTGGTCCCGCGCTCACTGACGAAACACGACAATGCGAATCCTATCATTTTAAGTTGGTTTTCTGTGAGAAGGTACTACTACTACTACTACACTACAGTCGAGCCGGTCCGTTCATGCTAAAATCAGCGTGGCTCTACTACCTTGTTTCGATGATCATCATATAAATTGCCATTGCGTTCTATTGAATGTTGTGAATTCTTTCTATCGATACGTACTACTCAGAATCACAAATGCGTAATAATGGGAGAAGTGTTGTGTCATAAGCAACCTTTTTCTTTTTATTAACTGGTGGAAGATTCTCATGGATTCAGAATAAATCTCGGCCATTGGGGGAGCGGAACGAAAGGCTCTACCATATTCTTGCCGCCCAGAAACCATCCTGGTCCACCACAACTTGCCAATAATCGAGTTAGGAGAAGCACTATTGCATTCTTCTAGAATCCTGGACATGGTATAAAGTCACCTAATCCATCCGGTAAAAAGAGTTCTAGATTCGAATTGTAAAAAAAAACACTTGTTTTTAAATTATTTCTTAAAAGTAAATATTTCTTTCCATTATTTGAATTCAATATTTAGATTTTAACAAACCAACAGCGAATATTTAATTTAACTAAATATTAATTAAAGTTATTTATAAACTGAAACTACAGTTGTAGAGTACTAGTCAATAATACAGAGTTGGAAGCCTGGTATATCAAAAATACTTGAAATTCCACGCATCGTAGCATCTCATAAAATGTGTTATAACATTAGGTTAAGCTAAGTTTTAACAAAAACTTTACAAAGATCGTATAATATCATGCATCTTGGAAACTGCATGAACACACTAGATATTTATAAAACTATTTTTATACTAACTGAGTATAAAGTTGTTTGGAAGGTTGCAGAATAAATATCAATTTACGATGTCTGAGGGAATCATAAAGACATTTCGAGTCTACGAGCAAACTTGAGCCATTCCGCCATAGTCGGATGGTTTTCGCTCTATAAAAGTATACTATTCTTTTATGTATATTATTTATTTTCAGATAGTGAAGTGTTTTAAAAGTATAAAACCATCTTTTCATAGAAATATTATTGAAATTATAGTAAGTATCTATATTACTGATAGTATACTCACCATAACTTCAAATGGTAAATATACTATTTCTATATTAAATGATAAAAAAGTATACTCTGAGTGCAACTGGGCTATGAGCCTGTATGGTGCTTGACGGCGCGGTCAGTACCAGGATGGGTGATCACTGATGGTAAGATACTTGGAGCGTCACCGTGATTTCACGTTAAGCAGTTGGCCCCGGTTGTTATCATAGCATAACAGTAGTGAAGCTTAGTTGGAGACCTTCAAAACATCCAATGGCAAGATTACGTAGCTTTGTAGTTGTTTGTAGTTGTCTTTCCAGTCCCCAACCGGCACTTGGTCAGCGTGGGAGCGTTTGGGCTTAACCCTCTCCTGAGCGGAGACCCCAGCCCAGCAGTTGGATATTATGGCTTGTTGATAACATACTATATTATACAAGTGTTAAACAGTGTGCGTTATAATAACAAGTATTTTACCATATACCACACTTTTATAACCATAGAGCTTCATTTACCCGATTAAGGCGAAGCCAAATGAAAGAGCACTTGAAGAACTAGTTTGATTGCACAGTTAGCCTAGTGGTTTAAGCGGTCGCCACTCACCTTCCTACTATCCTGTTGTGGCCGTTATGGGTTCAAACCCACGTGGGACAACACTTTGTGTGATCCACAAATTGTGGTTCTGAGTATGGGTATTCTTTGTGTTCATTTCAGGTATGTTTGTAAAATCTCACGCGACACAGGATGTATATTCCTACTGTGGGAGTTCTTGATATTACAAAAAATAATATTTATTTGAATGTTCCACAGTAGAGCTTCTATTACTGAACCGATTTCAATGAATGAGGTGTCAATTAATTCTGAAAAATGGCTCGGGTGACCGAGATCGAGACTAACCGAAAATGACAGTATTAGTACTGACATGTTTAGTTGGTGAGGGCGAGACATGAGGCCAAATGATACAGAAGTATCTCAATAGGCCTCCATAGTGCGGGTCACCATGATAGCCATATGTCCAGGTTCAGGTATCAAAGGTTGTTGATGTGAGGAAATGGTGGCTGATTTCATTTGTGAACGATGATAATTATTTTAATCTAAAATAAGTGGTAAACTATTTGCTTTTTGATACTACAGACGTATAGTAAAACAATCTCGAGCACATTTGTCTCTGTCTAGATAGCGTTGCAACTGTGACGTCATGGTTCTCGTATGTTCGCTTTTATTGTCGCTAGTTCAGCATAAAATAATGCTCAGTAGAGACTCTGATATAGTATATTGTGTAAACAGATTCAAGGACTTAGAAAATGTCCGTTGGAATATGAGAACGTTGACAAACTATACAGTGAAATTTGTTAACTTTTTAAAATTGATTTGCCGTAACTACGTTTGCTGTTGAAGTTTCTGTTATGTTTCAGAGCTGTCACAATATTACGTGTGTATGTATGGTACTTTCAAGATTTCATCACATCATTTAATCGTCCAAAGGACAGCTTTGGGAATAGTTTTTTTCTATATTGAAGGTCCCCTAATACTTTTTGTTATCCATTACATCCAGTGGCCGTTCATAATTATCGGTTGAATAGTTTAAACGTGAAAGCGTAACAGAGAGACAGAGAGTTATTTTTATCATATTAGATATATAAATTAGTTTTAACCGAGGCTCCGCTTGCGTGTATGTTGGTTAACACGGTAAAGAATAGTCCTGTATTTTCTCCAGAATCAAATTATCTCCGTGCCGAATTTCATTTAAATCGGTGCATTGATTTAGCCGTGAAAACGTAACAGACAGAGTTACTTTAAAATTTATGATGTTAGTTTGGATGACTGTGTGTTTTATAATTAATAAATATTTTGGACATCTAACATACAACGCCATCTAATCCCAAGCTAAGCAGAGCTTGTGTTATGGGTACTAGACAACTGATATAAATATATATATACTTTTTTTTGTAAATACATACATATTTTACATAGAAAACACCCAAACTCCGAAACAAATATTTGTAGATCATACAAACATTTGGTTCGACCCGGGAATCGAACCCGAGACCTCAAGAACAGCAGTCGCGTATGCTACCACTGCGCCACCGAGGCAGTTAGATATATAAATTAGTTTTTAACCGCGGCTCCGCTTGCGTGTATATGTATAAATGAAGTTAACACGGTAAAGAATAGTCCTATGTCTTTTCTCCACAATCAAATTATCTCCGTGCCAAATTTCATTTAAATCGGTGCATTGATTATAACCGTTTAAACGTAACAGACAGAGTTACTTTAAAATTTATGATGTTAGTTTGGATGACTGTGTGTTTTGTAATTGTGCTTAAAATAATAACTAAAATATTTCCAATACGACTGTACACTTAAATTACCTAAATTAAAGACAACATTTCAAAATTATTGATTTTGCTTGGCTTATCCGTACGTTTGCCAAGCTAGACTGCGACCGAACCGCATGAGCTTATGCAATTTCGAGCAGCATGTTGTTCGGACAACACTGGATACTGAAATAGCAGAATAACATAATATTTTAATAATTTTACATATATATTTACACTTTAGAAAAAAACCTTTCGAGTCCTCACTGTAATATAGAAGGGTATAATTTCAGGTCAGAATGAATTGAAGACAAACCATATTTAAGTCAGTTGTAGGATGTAGTTAGATTTATTTGGTGTAAGCGGGTAGCAGTCAAGGTCCGTATTTTTCTTGAAAAATTAGATTATTACAAATTGCACAAAATGACAACATATCTTTGTCAATAGGAAATACAAGAAAAATACAAGGAAAGTGTTAAGAAAAGCAAAACTCTTACTGTTTTTCTTTCAAATCTCTTTGACTGACTTGAATCTTTATAGAGTATTACAATTTAAAGAAGTCGGGATTTTAAGGATCATTTTAAGAGATTCCTGAATTATTTTTAAAAAGTTAAGAGCAGTGCGGGGTAAATTCATACCAATGTTTTCATTCTATCGGTACTAATATTTGTATTCGAAAGTAACTTTGTCTATCAGTTTCGCTTTCACGGCTAAACTACTGCACCGATTTCAATGAAATTTGGCATGGAGATACTTTGATTCTTGATGAATGACAAAGGTTACTTTTTACCATGATGACCGACACGCATGCAGATCTGCGGGCAATTCTAGTAATATATTAAATTATACTTTTTTTTCTGTAATAAATATCAACATTTATAATTATTTGACTTTGTGGAACTATTCTGAATTGAATTTTCCTTCTTAAATATTCAATTTCAACTGATTGAAAATCTACCTACGTTGATTATGACGCTTGTTCACAATACGCAGGTAGATGTTTTCATCATATTGCTGCCTTTAAATTGAAATGGAATTTCCCAGTGAGAGATCAGTTTATATGTTAATGTGACCCGGCGCACTCCCTTGCCGTTTGAAGCCAATCAAGCTGTGTTTGTGGCTATAATTATATGACGATACAATTTGTAGGTCAATATCCTTTGTTATTGTATTGAAGGGGCGAATATTATTAACAGCACTATTTGGCACTAGGGGCTATCTACAATATCCTGTGTAAATTATATTCTCAAGGTAGTAGAGCCACGCTGATTTCAGCACGAATGGGGCGGCTCGACCGGGGCGGTACTACCCTCGCACAGAAAATCAACGTAAAATGACAGCGATCATACTGTCGTGTTTCGTTGGTGAGTGCGAGACCGGAGGCCCAATGATGCAGAAGCATCACTAGCCCGCCATGGTGTGGGTCACCATGCTGCATTGTTGCATTGTCTGCATTCGCAGTATGGTGACCACCACTCTCGGAGACTGCTTATGCTTTCCATCAGGCAGAGCAGAGTCATTTTGGCAGGGCTAAACATAAAAAAAAAAAAAAACCTGTGTCATGAGGGTTGAATTTGATTTCAAAGAACAACAATCTATAAAATCTAAATTCAAAAACATTCCCACTCTCTACAGTAGAAACAGAAATTTCCCAGCTACAATAAAACTATGCAAACATCACAGAGGCAAACATCGTTGACTACGCAAATAAATTTCTTCGCTTCCATATGTACTCCTAAACGTATAATACGACCGGTTTAACGATCGTGCTAACAAGAACATCTTCGTTTTGCAATTTGTCAGATCTAATTTTTCCGTATGATCTGGTGAGATGGCACAGGTGACACCGTCAGCACGCTTCGTTAACCACGACTGCAGAGCAAATCGGATTTCTTTGAAATGGAATTAGCAATCACTTTGAACCATTTAATATGCAGTAAGTGATAATTGGTTTGCAGTATTTTTAAAATATATTTGTTGTGTACGTCATTAAAATAGTTTGTTCTGTTCAATTATTATTAGACCTATGTACATCCATACATAAATTGGTATGGTTAAGGCGTATTAAACACCGACTATAATTTACATAGTGCAGACAAGCCTGTTGGCCTTAAATGGATATTATTTGGATTCAATTCTAACGACGACAGTATATGGAAACAAACAGACACAATAAGCAAGGAAGGCTTATTTTAATTTATAATCAACGAACTCTGCGTCTCCTGATCATGTCATCGAATTGATTAGTTTTAATTGTGAATTTGACTTTAAAAAATGTTTCTTTACAAATTTATTCACGAACTTTCATTCGAGATTAAAATAATGATTTGCTGAATACATAATGTATGCTGTCAGAAACAGTGCTTATTGCTGAAATCATTATGTATGCAACAATACATTCACGACACTATCGGAGCTGCAACCATGATTCATTAAGCCACGATCCGATATCTTTGAAGGGGATTGCCAATCGCTTTGTGCTATTAACACTCTGATTTACAGAGGCTATCTGAATGGTAGATTTAATGTAATTATAGAGTTTACTTCATTTTGTCGGATTTCGACTTGGGTGCGAAGCTGTCGAGACAAAGATAATGAATGATTCTGAGTTTGTTAATTGTCATTGTTTGATTGCATTTTGCTTTGATTAAAACCCACAATTGCCTGGAATGAAACAAGTGATTTGGCGACTCTTATTTTCTTCATTACATTAATATATATTCTATCTAACTTTTTCTGATGACTGCTTGATAAAGTATATATAGATTCTATAAGCAAAACTCCACATGATGTGAGAATCTAATTTATATAACAGCAAACAAAGTAATATATTGTCGCTTCTGAAGTTTGAAAAACATGAAATATTATTAATGTATAAATTTTGTCATTTACTTTGAAATACATTTTAAATTAAAATCGGACGAAGTTACGCTTGATTTAATAACGAAAAAAAAAGTTAAAATTATTATTAACCTGTCTAAGTAAAAAGCACAAGTCGATTCTCAACTTAATTCGAGAATAGTCATAATAATTTTTGCTCTGAAACCGCAGCATAAAGAGTGGAGTTCCATCTGTATCTGCATACAGAAAAGCATAATAGAAAAAAATAAAAACATAATAACTCATTGATGCTTAACCAAAAGTCCTATTACATTTGATAAGCAAAGAATCTCTCGCATTACCAAATCTACCTTCTGTTTTAACATTTAGATTATGATAAAAGCAAAATGTTTATTTTTATATCATTCTCATTGCATCACAATTGCCTTTGTCAACTTAAGTCGGTATTTCAATCGGTGAAAAGCTTTGCAGTGTAATTAATCCTAAAGATACCGTAGATGTTGATAAGATTATCTGAAAATAAATATATAATTTCTATAGCAAACGTAGAAAGTTAGGACTCTTTTTCAGCGTCTTTTCTATTTATGAAGCTTACGTTATAATACCAGTATTAATATTTGCCTTTTATTTTTAATAGTAAAACAATTTTATTACGGTTTTGAAATAAAACACAAATAAAAAAAGGCAATTTTTAAATGTACATTTAGTTACTGGGCATCCTAACCTAGTTCCTACTTTTAGTAACTATAATGTCATATTACTACTCGTAGTACTCGGCATACAAAAAGAGTACATGGAACTATGAATCAGTTCGACCGAAGTCCATGGTCTCATATGACATAGAGAATTTCTTCAGTAAGTGAGTGAGATTACCAAAGATCGACCTCCCCCCTCCCCTTCCCTTCTTAAGTTGCCTAAGACTCGGATAGTTGACGCTCTTTGAGAGAGATCTTCTTTCAAGAGTGAATGACAATCCTTCTACACCATAAAAACAAACCGTGTTCGGAACGGATAACATTACAATATTTTTCTAAAGGTATAATAAGCACTTAAATTCCTAAAGGACATAAACACTATCTAATATGAAAAATAACAAAATAGAATAATATAAAAACAAATAAAACCTACTTTATGTGCAATCCAATCATTTCCTGTGCTCGGAACTGAATGCCTTTGACTACAAACCTTGCTTGTTTGCGCGTCCGAACAAAGCCAATCTCAGATTTTTATGCAAAAGATTTTCTCTGTACAAAATATTATGTAGTATATTGTTGCTTTGTGCTTATGGAAATTTTATGTCGCCTCGCAGTGAATAAAGAATACTAAGTAGCCAATTGTAACATTTCGGTTTATTTTATAACCGTTCTCGTCTAACACCAAAGTAATTTAAAATGTTAACTTTCCATTCTATGTTTTTGTATGATATCAATATACTTTAAAGTTTCGACGATCGGAAAACTATTCTACTAGTCAGATTAATTTATCGAATGATGGTTAGTTGAAAACTTATTTAGATATTTTAGACTCTGATTATCAAAATCAAACAGATTTTATTTTAAGTAGCACTTTCAAGCACTTTTGAAGGGTTTAATTAATGACTGTGGTTGCGATGTTCCAAAATGGCATCCTATGGCGAAAAACCGGCAGGAAACTTCATAAGTTACTGATTTAAAAAATAGATTTACAATATTATAAAATATAAGTGTACGTAAAAAAAAAAAATATCGTATACAAATTCCACTGATTGAATGGAAACACTAAACGGCGAATTCCATAAATTATGTAGTGGACTGTACCTATCTGGTAAATAAAACATGTCCTAAAAGATTCCAATTTTCCGGGACGTGGACAGATTTGCTGTGCTAGCAAAAACTCGGCAGCCGTTTTGGTTTAGAAGGATGTATTTTGCAAAAAGAACATGGACCTATTAACTAATAGTAGTTTGGACATGAGCTTAAATAAATTAATATGAAAAGACTTTATTATATTGACATAAAATTATTCACTTTAAATTATAAAATTTTTGTAGTTCAATAATAATAAAATATTCAATAATCTATACTAATATATAAAGCTGAAGAGTTTGTTTGTTTGTTTGTTTGTTTGAACACGCTAACCTCAGGAACCGCTGGTCCGATTTGAAAAATTCTTTCGGTGTTGGATAGTCCATTTATCGAGGAAGGCTATAGGGTACATATCATCACGCTACTACTAATAGGAGCGGAGCAACAATGAAGAATGTTTCAAAAACGGCGCAAATTTTCACGCTACGGGCAATATAAGGCGCAAACGAGGTTGCGTGGGTCAGCTAGTAATATATATGAGCACCCGCTCAAGAAACGATTAATTGAGCTATAGCAATAGACGTGAGTCTTACGAAACGAAATAATGTAAACATTTTCCTTATATTTACTCCTTCCACTATGTAACATGGAGCCTTTTTCTACTTCGGATACGGATAAGATCTGTTGACAAAGAAATCTCTTAAGTCAATCCCGTTTACTACAGGTTTTCTCAACAAATGTCTGTAGGTAATTTAATGCAAGGTATCGTCCTATATTCTCAGGTGTGAGTGTCGATAAATAAACATTGACTCATCAGTTCCATAAGAGTATTGCACAGCTAGATATCAATCTATACTAATACTCGTATAATAAAATCACAATTAGCTCTGTCTGTCACACTTTCATGGGTAAACCCTTACACCGATTGTAATGAAATTATACTTTCATGTTTGAGGAAGGACCTAGGAATTTTTTCACCGCGGTAACCGAGATACTTGCGGGCAGAACCGCGGGCAAAAGTTATTATTAGTTTATGTACGAGTACTCGTATGTACAAGTATACATAATACATACAACAGTAAAGTTTAGAATGTTTGGGAAATATTTTTATGTACAATTTCGGTTACAGGCTCAATACGGACAGTGGTCTCGTTATCGCGAGATGTTTTGTGTTTTTGCTGTTTTTTTTAAAGACAAAAAATGATATTGAAACGAAATTTTGTATCTGAATTTTCGTGCCAAAGGTTTTTTGTGTTCCCAGTTACGTAGTTCCCAGAACATTCGATGTAACATTTACGTAAAAACAAGCTGAGCCCGCGGTTACATCATCAACCGCAGATAACGCTACGGGCCAAAGCGAATCTAGCAAATTTGCCTCATTTACTCTTTATATTAATCGCTATCTGCCAGGGAAAGCCCCGAACAGACAAACGGAGCAGAAAAAAAAATCATATGTACTGTGTACATATGCATTTAGTAGAAAGCGGTGATTTTAATATTACAAACACGACAAGACACTACAATCTTTTGGCAGAGATTTATCAATTAAATGATTCCATATACTGTACTTGGAATTATAATATACTATTTGTACTTTGTCATGCTTTGCTGTGGCAAATATGACATGTAGCATCGATGATAAATAAGGAACAAAAAAGTCAATTAATATAAACAATCTTACAAGTGGGTTATATATTTTGCCAAAATGTCAGCTCAATTAGTGTATAAGTTTTTATGTCCTTGAGGTGTTAAATAATAATAATAGAAAGTAAATCATGTCCTTCCTCAAGAATTAAAGTATCTTTATATAAAGCAGTGGTTTAGCCGTGGAAGCGTAACAGACAATATTAATATGAATATAGATTTTAACCGACTTCAAAAAAGAGGAGGTTTTTTTTATGGTAATATATCCAATCACAACCGAAACTTTCAGTCAACAAGTAATCTGCTACTTCTATATCCACCTCACCCCTCCAACTTCCTCCATTCTCCCTTCTAGGTGTAGCCTGTTCTTCTCTTAATTCTCTCCCTGCTGAGATCAAGATGTCCATAAACCGCCTTACATTTAAGTTAAAAGTGCGTGAACTTCTTCGGAATGAGTTGACAATATAGTCATAACCCTAGTACCCGACAGTATACTAGTATAATATTATATTTATGTATGTGTATTTTATATTACAAATTTTATTGTAATAGTAAATTTATGTTAATTGTAACCTATTATTTGATGTAGGATATATATTATTTAAATAACCATTATTTACGATGAATCATTTTATCTTTGCATCTACCTCATCTTATTTCTATATCACCTCAAGGTCGACTGGAAGAGAATGCCTCATGGCATTAAGTCCACCTTTTGTACAATTAGTGCAAGTTTTAATAAATAAATAAATATAAAAGAAGACACATTATAGAGACTGAGCGTTTAAAATCTAAATTTAACTCTGTATATTTAGATTATTGACGAAACTTTAGACTTTAGGATTTTTTTTATGATTACATAGCATCATCAACCTTTTGTGATTAATTTATACTATAAACAAATAATACTACATGGTACCTATTGAGAATCGCACCTTGATTCTCTACCAAGACCTTGTTTTACAGTACCAATACAAAGAACACTTAATACGTGAAAAAAAAAAAAACTAACTCACGCAGAAAATATTTTTTAAAGTGTGAGTGTGGAGTGTGTGTCTGCATCATAGGTCTGCATACTGGTTGTATAAATAGTAGGTTTACTTTTTACTCTACACTACCAGATAAAGTACGGCCTTCAAACACAATTCCTAATATTTCTGGATTATCATAGATCATAAAGCTTACTTTGAAGTAACATTAATCAATAAAGTCGACAGTGGATTAAGATAAAATGGGTTCATTTCTTCTTTTCTATTTTGCGATCTTAAGAATGTTTTGTTTAACGAGTTTTTCCCTTAAATATAAATACGAAACCTCGGTACATTTTTTTTGTCGATAACAAGATGGAATATCTTATAATTTCAATATAAATTCAATGAAAAATAAGACACACTTTTCATGAGAAATATGAATGTATGATTTTCTTAAAGTATGGACCGAGCGAGGACTAGCTGCTCAGTGATTGAAACCATCTAAGGACGACTCTTGCTTTGCCATCTTCATCAAAGTTGGGTGGATGTTCTGTTTCTTATTTGATGGTTATGTGAGTCCAAAAACAATTAATTCGTTACAAACTAAAATAAGAGGATATTCGCCAAAAAAATAAAATAATTTGGGGCGATGACAGGTTCGGGAAAATACAACTGGAACTTCTTATATTAAAATGTTTATATAAAATGTATGTATGAAATGTAAACGTTTATAAGTACTTGGAACTACTTAAGTGGGTTCGTTAGACAGATAATTAAAATGCAAAAAGCCTGATTTTATTTCAAAATTAGATACTATATAAAAATACTTCCGAAAGTAAAGTAAAATGCCAAAAAGAAGTAAAAAGACAAAGCTTGAGATTTACACAAATTACTGCACAAAGATTTAACTAATCGTTATAAATCAAAGTGACATTGAATTCGCCGCACTAGATCCGCACACACAGCATTGCGGATACAAAACCGCTCCCACAGTTTTATCTGTTAAACAAACCGAGTTTCTGAATCAAGTTCCGTACATCAGGCTCTGATAAATTGTCCCGCTATTAATCCGTTAGAATTTCAAAAAAGGAAATTAAGTTTTATCTCTTATACAGTAACGTCGCAATTTCACTGAACATCAAAAGAGGTTCACTTGGTAGAGACTTTTGCAGAAAAGAGTTCGATTATGTAGTTAATTTCTCTTTATATATTACTCCATTGAGATTGGACCACTATGAGCTTTAATTTAAAGAAAATACTTTTGAAACAGCTTTGCAGATATATGTACGCAATACAAATAGGTTACCAACGGTTACGGCCCAACCGTGCTGAAATCAGCGTGGTTCCACTACCTTGAAAGAGTACATGTATATATATATATATATGTATATACGCGTAAGTATAACGAAATAAAAAAATACAATTAACGGATTCAAAATGCTCTCTGATATATTGGTTTTGTATACACAACATTAGTTAATAATAATTGATATTACGGCTTTTTTTCTATAAGAATCATAATCACTATTGATATAGTCAGATAAGATATAGATAATCGCCAAATTCAACACAAATTATAACATGGATTCATAATTTGTGTTGAATTTGGCGATTCGTAATCATTCAAAAAAAGATACATAAGTTTAAAGTCTAAAATAATGACA
This sequence comes from Spilosoma lubricipeda, assembly GCA_905220595.1. Taxonomy (NCBI): domain Eukaryota; kingdom Metazoa; phylum Arthropoda; class Insecta; order Lepidoptera; family Erebidae; genus Spilosoma; species Spilosoma lubricipeda. The sequence goes on along the minus strand of HG992285.1, from coordinate 4,976,877 downwards.
AACAGTTTTGATATTATATAAATGTGATTTCAATGACAGGAAATATAGCGACTACGCGTTTAAAATTTATATTGAACGTACGTTCCGAAATCAGATTAAATACCGCCACGGTCTTCCAAGGAATTTAATATCTGCGTAACATGTTAAATAGTTTACTCTTAAAAGAAAACATTATACTGTATATTTTTCAAAAATAGAAACAATAGGAAATTAGGGTATTAAATGTCTGCATATTGACGAAAATTTTAATCTTCTTTGATCTCATATTTATCAATTAAATGCTCCGAAGAAATTTAATATATCTAATAATACTGTAATAAAAGAACGTACAATAACCCTACTACGATATACTTCATACTAAACGCAGCTATTCAACGTACCCGGTGCCCTGATGAAGCCGTGAGATCCCCTAATTTGCTGAATTGCATGCAGCTTGAAAATTAAGCCCAAAGCGGACTTAAATTGGGACAGTAAACAGCTTAGAACTAGTAAATGGGGTTATTATGTTACGTTAATTTTAGATACAATTGAATAAACATAAGTTTATTTTCAACAATAATTTTTATGGTGACTTTTAACGTCCGGTAGTTTTTTTGAACTTTAGTACTTCAAAACAGGGTATTCGATAAATTCACTACCTACTTAGCTATACAGTTATCTATTGTTATTTCATGACGTTGGTTGTTTTACGACTAATGCATTACTAAACAGAACATTTACACCTTTTTAATTTTGCTGTTTTAGAGTGTGTGCAAACACTCAAACGGAATCGTTGTTCTATATTGAATAACTCAAGCAGTACAAATCAAAAAGCTCATTTTCTTTACTTACTATTACAATCTTCAGTTATTTTCATCGACAGCAAATGATTATTAGCACCATACCTGTGGAAATATACTTAAATAGCTGAACCACGCAAGCTCGTCTGCGTCTCCTGTTCAAAAATCGAATTAAAACTGTGAATAAACATTTCCAGTTTTAATTTGGCCGTTATTGTTTAAGCTGCAAATGCTATAAATTTATCACAGAATTTCAAAAAGAAATAAGTAAAAATAACATTTTAATCGAATAAAAATACCGTTAAATAATATCTTTTCAAACATAAAACAAAGATTAAAAATCGTTATAGGTCCATTATTAAATATATAAGTAATAAATATAAAAAAACTATAAATATTAAAAAACTTTATATAAAATTTTAAAACAAAATGTCTAGGTTCAGTTTTCGTGTCAAACAAAATTTGTTCAATTCAAATAGAACCATAAACCCATTTGTTCCAGCAAATTTTATTGTGATATTTAAATCAACCCTGATTCCATTTCAATGAAAGATGTTTTTTTAGTGCAACAGTTGTTCATTTGAGTAGTGAATTCTATTAGTAACAATTGACGTTATATTTTTCATTTAGGGCATATCACCAAGCTTGAAATATCCTACTAATATTATAAACGCGAAAGTTTGTAAGTATGGATAGATGGATGGATGGATGAATGTTACTCTTTCACGCAAAAACTACTGAATGGATTTGGATGAAACTTTACAGTAGTATTATATATAGCAGCAAGCTGTAAGCAAACCGATGTGCTCCTATTCTGGTGTTTATCCGACTGCGCAGAAAAGCGAGGTGGTATGTTTTTTAATACTGGATCCCACGCTGTAGATAATTTGAAACCATTTTCTCTATTGAAATTTTTATGTTTTTTAATCTCAATCGCTTTACGTACAACTCTTGAGTAAAAGTGACGTTCGGTGGAGTTTACTCAAGAGTTGTACGTGAAGCGATTGAGATTAAAAAACATAAAACAGAATAGGGACACTGTTTGTGTAGTAATCGCGTTAATTCCAGTTAAAATAATGGTTAATCTAAACCTTATTGCTAATTATTTGCATGAGGTCGGTCGATCAATGATTCGGTATGTGAGCAGATGACTGGATGATTTTGTGTTGCAAAGTTATGGAGCGAAAAAACCTCTGAGTACTATACACAATAAACACTTATGATAAAATAGTAGTGATTTGGCAAAGCACCATTATTCCATTATTTGTCATAAATACATTTATTTTTAACAACTTCTATTAACTTCTGTAAGCGTGTTTGTTTAGGTTTTCTAGACCTCAACACTGCACTCTGATACGCTTCACCTTCGCCACCGTTACCAGAAAAAATACTCGTTAAGGACGCGTTTGCAAAATTGATAGGTACAGAATCGAATTACTACGTTGACACAAGTTACACAAACAAGTGCAAATCGGATAGCGGCAGGTATAAATGTCAACTTGCCTAAATTGATATTTTGAAAGTTTTTTATATTTTCTCATTTCTATGTAATAGGTACTTACCTCCGGACTTGCTGGAGTGACCTGAAGGTGTACTTCGGTGACTGCTTATGGAACTCCTAGACGAGTTGACAGTCTCACCGAGTTTGGGCTCGTTTTGTTAGTTATGACTAGACCTTACCTCCGGACTACATGGAGTGACCTGAAGGTGTACTTCGGTGACTGCTAGTGGAACTCCTAGACGAGTTGACATAGTCTTACCGATTTTGAGCTTATTTTGTTAGTTATGATGAGACCTTACCTCCGGCTTAGATGGAGTGACCTGTAGGTGTACTTCGGTGACTGCTAGTGGAACTCCTAGACGAGTTGACATAGTCTTACCGATTTTGAGCTTATTTTGTTAGTTATGATGAGACCTTACCTCCGGCTTAGGTGGAGTGACCTGAAGGTGTACTTCGGTGACTGCTTATGGAACTCCTAGACGAGTTGACAGTCTCACCGAGTTTGGGCTCGTTTTGTTAGTTATGACTAGACCTTACCTCCGGACTACATGGAGTGACCTGAAGGTGTACTTCGGTGACTGCTAGTGGAACTCCTAAACGAGTTGACATAGTCTTACCGATTTTGAGCTTATTTTGTTAGTTATGATGAGACCTTACCTCCGGCTTAGGTGGAGTGACCTGAAGGTGTACTTCGGTGACTGCTTTTCGATCTCATAGACGAGTTGACATAGTCTTACCGAGTTTAGGCTTGTTTTGTTAGTTATGATGAGATCTTACCTTCGGACTACACGGAGTGACCTGAAGGTGTACTTCGGTGACTGCTAATGGAACTCCTCGACGAGTAGAACTAGGTGTGCCGAGTTTGGGCTCATTTTGTTAGTTATGATGAGACCTTACCTCCGGACTATATGGAGTGACCTAAAGGTGTACTTCGGTGACTGCTAGTGGAACTCCTAGACGAGTTGACATAGTCTTACCGATTTTGAGCTTATTTTGTTAGTTATGATGAGACCTTACCTCCGGCTTAGATGGAGTGACCTGAAGGTGTACTTCGGTGACTGCTAGTGGAACTCCTAGACGAGTTGACATAGTCTTACCGATTTTGAGCTTATTTTGTTAGTTATGATGAGACCTTACCTCCGGCTTAGGTGGAGTGACCTGAAGGTGTACTTCGGTGACTGCTAGTGGAACTCCTAGACGAGTTGACATAGTCTTACCGATTTTGAGCTTATTTTGTTAGTTATGATGAGACCTTACCTCCGGCTTAGGTGGAGTGACCTGAAGGTGTACTTCGGTGACTGCTTTTGGATCTCATAGACGAGTTGACATAGTCTTACCGAGTTTGGGATCGTTTTGTTAGTTCTGATGAGACATTACCTCCAGACTAGATGGAGTGACCTGAAGGTGTACTTCGGTAACTGCTAATGGAATTGAAGTACACCATCTAGTCTCCATCTAGTCTGGAGGTAAGGTCTCATCATAACTAACAAAACAAGCCCAAACTCGGCACACCTAGTTCTACTCGTCGAGGAGTTCCATTAGCAATTACCGAAGTACACCTTCAGGTCACTCCATCTAGTCTGGAGGTAATGTCTCATCAGAACTAACAAAACGATCCCAAACTCGGTAAGACTATGTCAACTCGTCTATGAGATCCAAAAGCAGTCACCGAAGTACACCTTCAGGTCACTCCACCTAAACCGGAGGTAAGGTCTCATCATAACTAACAAAATAAGCTCAAAATCGGTAAGACTATGTCAACTCGTCTAGGAGTTCCACAAGCAGTCACCGAAGTACACCTTCAAGTCACTCCATGTAGTCCGGAGGTAAGGTCTCATCATAACTAACAAAATGAGCCCAAACTCGATTAGACTATGTCAACTCGTCTAGAAGTTAGAAAAGCAGTCACCGTAGTACACATTCAGGTCACTCCACCTAAGTAGGAGGTAATGTCTCATCAATCGAGCCCGAACTCGCACAATACTACTTAGTTTTAGCAAACTAAAATATTGTTATAAAAATCTGTAAATAGAAGAAACCTCCTCCTTTTTTTGAAGTCGGTTAAAAATAATCTAACGTTGTCAAGTATCAACCTATTCTGGTTTATCGAATATATTGAATTCGAAGAGCGATCTTTTCAACAAGAGCTAATGCAAACAGGCGACACAGTGTCCACTCATGACGGCGGCTGAGCGCAGACTGAGATTACGAAATTTTTACGCGATAAATCAAAAGAGGTTCAAAAAAATAAAATAACCCTTATTGCAATCGACTACGATTCATCCGTAATAGCAAAATATGAGAAATTATAAGCTCCGGTTGTTATTTTTTCTGCGACTTTCTGTGACACTTTTATACTATTTTTTTCCTCGGATTTATAATTGACTATATACACATTCTTACATTATTTTTAGAAATTCTAAAATAGGTTGATTGTAGAACAAAAATGTACCAAAACTCAACCCGATATCGTAAATACTGTGGAAAATGGTTACGGAAGATCGTTTTTACAATATAAAAAAATACAATTTCCAAAAAAGTTGTCCCTCGGATTTGAAGATGAAGAACTAATCTATAAGTGTTAGTACTTTGTTATATTCAATTTGTTTAGTTTAGTTACAAATTGCACCGAAAAAAGCATAATTTTGTACGAATCGTAAACGCGCCCTTAATATCAAAGTATATGTAGTGCGATAAACGTTTCACAGTCGTGCAATTCTTCATAAATTGAGTTTGTTAATCGTATTTTCAAATATCAATTGAGATAACTCTTAGAGAAATATATTATAATAAAATTTCTATTCAACTGAAGATCTGCTTAACATCTTTAAAGCTGGTTTAAGGGCGGGAGGAGTAGCCGAGTGATTTAATTATCCCGGTTCACAGGATTAGCTCCGGTTCTTTTGTCCCGACACTTAAAGCGAATGACGTGACAACCTTGGAATAACTTTATGAAGGTTTTATATTTTTAACTTGTTTTTTTAAATTGAGAACCCGACTCACATATACATGTAACTTTGATTGAGTTAACATCCATAGAGCAACACTGTAGATAGTAACCCTAGGCGTTCCCCTCTGTCAAAGTGTAAGCTCAAATGAGCCTACGCATTACACTGTTATGACACAGAATGTATTAATGTGTGTGTTTTATTTCGTTTTAATCGCTAAGTGTGGGCTTGTAGTGTTAAACAATTGTTTTTTGTATTTGAATTTACGAAGTGTATGTATAAACAATCCTCCCTAGAAAAATATGACTGGTTGTTTTGTATATTTGTTACTTTATGGTTGTAACATCAGATGAAAATATATAGATAATATGTGGCTCTGAATTTATAGTGTAACATTTATCAGTTAAAATATATATGACATAAGTGCTCTAAAATAAATAATATAATCTGATAAGTATTTTTTTTTCAATTGTCAATTTAGTATTTTCTGTCCCTTTTCAAAAATCTAATTAATAACTATGGAGCCTGTAAGTTTTTCTTTCAACATATTAAAAATAACAGAGCTATACTAATAAACTTTTTTAGTTTAAATGTGCCAATAATTAAACCAACAATTGAGAAATTAATTATTTTGTATTCACTAGAGAATTTATTAAGAGACGTTAAAGTATATGTAAAACATTTCGCAACATTAAGAAGTTAGTTGAAGACCATTTTAATAATATAAAACATAAAGTGTATCTGGGTGTATGTGTGTATATATAAGTAATGTGTATGTATACGGAAAGGTCAGCACTTAACATTAAGTGGTCACCGTTGTCTGCACATACGCGATTCACTTAGCGTTGTCGCGTTCTCAACTTGATAATGTGGAACTGAAACTCTTATATGCAGGAAGTTGTCCACTTTATACGAATGTGTACATTACCCTGGGATATTAGGGTCATCTTGGAATACATTTAAATTTTTCTGGATGGGATTTCTAGAAAAGAAAATAGTTTTGTTTTCTACTATTTATCTTATAAGTTTGAATAAGCAATTCTTGTATAATCAATATATTGGTATGTAAAAAATGAATTCTTTCTAAGTTCATCTAGATGTTCTGGACAAATAATTTCTTTAGTGTAAGTTTCTGCAAATAAAGTTTCAAATCCAGTTGTTTGTTAGATAGAACACTACTTGAAAGATTACAATGGCTATATGGATAACCATATGTATATCACATATGGTTTTCTGACATGTTTGTCTCTATCCGAGACTTGTAAAACCATAATCCGTAGGTATCTGGCAGATAAATTCATATTAGTCTCACCGCGTGTAGATCGGTAATTAAGATAAAGAATAGTCGATGTCTTTCTTAAAGAATAAAAGTATCCATATGTCAAATTTTATTTGAAACTAGCTGTTTACCGTGCACTTTTGCTGAAGATCCTTACATAATCAAATGCATAGTTTACGATTCTATAAAGGACATACAGACAAACATTTATTTATATATCAGTGCAGTAGTTCAGCCGTGATAAGGTAACGGATAAACAGACAGAGCTTCTTTTAAATATATAATATTGGCATGGATAATCAAACTTTTACTGGGATAAAAAACACGTAAAAAGTGTTGTCTTATGATTCACAAGACTAGCTAACTTAAACATTTTAGTCATTTTTTTTTAATTTATATTCTGAACCACTATTCTAAGTTTTTATTAGCTAACTAAAATAAATTAATCTTGCAGAAAAAAAGGTAGCTTACAACAAAGTTTAATAACTTTACCGTTTCTTAGCTTCATCATAAGTTCTGTTTAATTTATTTAGCGCCGTAACAACATTCTGGAAACAAAAACTTAATTAAATCTTTCAAAGATTTGTTTAATAAAAAATAGTTGATTCTAAGATTTTGTTAGGGAATTTAAGAGTACCATCGCAAGTCCCTTAGAACCTTTTGTGGATGCAGCACCATCGTCGACATTAAAAAGGGCACGGAGCAGAGTCAGCGAGAGGGGGTTGGCGTGTGACATCGGCGTGGGCAGCCATACATTTCAATGTTTAGATTAACATGAAACTGGCCTGAACAGTGGACCGGTAACCGGCATGGAGTCTACATTGAGCATTCGCACCCGCTGTCTTCGAAACCGCGACCTAAGTGTTCAGAAAATTTTATGGTGGCACAAGAATATTGTCGCTAGTTACTACCAACACAATTGTCTACTCCCGACGTTTCGTAACATACTGCCTGGACGCTGGTGGAGCGTGATGGTCTTTTTTATCTGGCAAATAATTTCATATTAATCTAGGAATATATCAGTGAGTAAACTGGCCCTTTGACTTATATTTTTATTTGAAGATATCAATCTTTTACCGTTGCCATATGCATCGACTACTTCTTAAGCTCTCAAAAGTGACGTTTTTACCATACGGGGGCAAACGAGCAGATGTATTGCCTGATGGAAAGCGATTATCGCCGCCCATGGACACCTGCAACACCAGAGGCGTTACAAGTGCGTTGACGTCTTTTAGGGGGATGGGGATAAGGTCGTTGATACCACGGTATACGGCTAGTGCTTCTACTTTAAGGTGTCTTTGTCGGGTATTGGTAATGGTATTTCTTGAATTGATAGCGCTCTAAAATTGTTATTTGGCTCTAATAACTATCTGTAATTATATGGTTGCATTTTACGTTTTATAAAACAATAATGTACAACTATTAAAATTATTGTGTATAATTAAGATGAGATGCTCATTTAAATAAAAGGTGTTTCTCTGAAACTATTATATGTAGTTTGATATAGTATGTATATCTAAAAACTTTCTTGTAGTTATAACGACTGTTTTTCTATGCTCCTAGTAGAAGTTTTCGTCATTCATCAGTACACAAGTTTTAACAAAACATATATTATAATTACAAAATCTAATCTAACAAAAAATACGTTCTTCTTCTTCTAACCGCGCCTCTCCACTACACATACATTTTTTTGTTTTTTCAACAATTCTTCTGTGCTGACGATCGCCGTCCACTCCTTTATGTTTCTGAGCCATGATTTTCTTCACCTTCTGACAATAAAACATACCTAAACAGATTCAAAAACATTTTAATATCAGAATCGTTGTCGTACTGAATATTTTCCACGTAAGCAAAGTACAAAACTTACGTAATAAACATACGTGTTCGTCCTTCATATCTGTTTATTGTACTCGAATAAGACGTTAATCTAACTTATATACAGAGAGGATATTATTCGCTCTACTTAGTAACAGTCAAGCTTTTTTGGAGGAGATAAATTCAAGGAAATGTTTTTTCCTGTTTGCGAACGTGATCTGAATGTACCTACGGTTGCGTATTGAAGATAATAAGATAGTAAGAATGTAACGAAAAATAGGAAAATATATACACAGTATTATTTTTCCATAAGAGTGAAGCTCCAGGCATAACCAATATAATTTACTTTTTTTGAATATAGTTTGCTTCAAAATACGTTATTATTAGTAGCGTATTGTATCATAAACCTCCCGTTTATATTTAAATAAATAAATATAATATATATATATATTTATTTATATTTAAATAGTATACATTATTACTTAAAAAGTTAAAATCTAATTAAACAGTTTCAACTGATTTTAAATAATGTGCTGTGCATTTCAAGAAATGATGAAAATACGTGATTAATATATTTTTTTGGCTGTATCTGAGTGGAACTTATATTGGTATTATATATTCGTATTTATATACAAGTGCCCCGGAGAGCACATTAAGCCGTCGGTCCCGGTTGTCATGAACATCTATGGTAATCGTTATTGGAAAGTCAGTGCCCTCAAATATTCTGACAACTAGTGCAATCTTCGAATTTAGTTCTCCATGAGGATTGCGGAGGTCCGATGCCAGTCGCTCCGTTTAAAAACTGATATTCAGGCAAAACCGGTTGAACTAGTAGCCGACCCCAAAATCTTGGGAATAATAAAAGCTGGAAAGATGATGATTTTTGTTCAAGTATATTTATCGGGTAGTTAGGGAGTAGTCATACGCTTCCGTCAAAGTTTAGGCCCAAATGGGCCTTCGTGTGGCACAAAATGAGTTCATGTGTGTGTGAAATTGTGAATGTTTTGTTAAATTGTTATGTGTGAGTTTGTAGTGACAGGCTTTTGTTTTTTTGGGGTCTACAATGTATATGTGTGAAGATATCCCTCCGAATAAATGACAGACTATTTTGTATCAGAAATTTTGCTCTTTGGGTAGGTTAGGTATTACTATAGAACAGACTCTTCCCAACTTAACATCAGAGACTTGTGTCAAAGGTGTCATTTTATTATTAAAGTTATATGTTCGATCCGAAGATTTTGACTTTCCGATATGGTCTGTAACTAGACTATTTTGTATTTATATAGTTATTTAATGTTGACATGACTAATTTTATAAGACAAAAATTTTTCCATGCCCAAATGGCAGAATTTATTAAGACTAATATAGTACTAAACACCTTATTCATGTAACTACATACATTCTATCAGATTAAATGATTTGATTCGATTGCATTAGGTTTATACGAGATCAAGCTTTTATTTGATCCCTAAATTTATATACATAGATAAGCATACACCCTTTTATATTATTACTATTCATAAATTAAAATACTCATAAAATTGTACAATTCAATCAAAAGTGGAAAATTTGCAATAAGCAATGGCCAAATTCCTACCTACCTACCCCTGCCTATGAAGATAGTCTCCTTCAAACAGTTTGAGTGTAGCAGGTATACAAAAATTCAATCAATCGATCGGAATTTATTTGTTGACAGTCGGTACGACTATACTTTATTTTTTTCTCCACAAACTAATTCCAGTGGACTGAAAACAAACTACTTATTTATTCTTGAAGAAACATTGCTAGTTTCTCTAAACGCAAAAGATAAAAAAATAAACTTGAACAACAAACAGAAATGGAAGAAACAGTTCAAACTCCGAAGTAGAAATTCTTTAAATCCTTCTATTGAAGTCATGAATCTTCGTATCGTTTTACACCCCAGTGATTTCAAGCACTACTAAATACGGTTTACCTCTAAATGCTTTTGGGATTCCAGTATTTTGTGTCTTTACAAATTGGTCAGTTAATACCGCTGTCAGTACGTGGTTTTAATTCGTAGAGGGATTTATTTTCTTAATTAGAACTGGCAATGTAGTATAGTGTTCTATAAGGCAATCTTAGTCCTTATTAGAAATGGTGTATGGTACTGAACTACTTTTCTTTGTTACTTGTATTTTCTAGTAGTATTAAAATGGTCTGAAAAGAAAACAGTTCACGTATTACTGAGTAATAATTAATTATTTACTCAATGCTGCTTGTATTGAGTAAATATTTCAGTACTGACACGATTTTTAAATTAAGTATTAAATTAACAGTACCTGGATGGGCCAAACTTTGCTCGGTATATCTTTTTTGGTGTGTTTTTAAATGATTTCCATCTTGGTCAGTTTCATGAAAATTGATAACCCTTTGCATACTGAATTTCATGAAAATCGTTGTTTCCAAGATTCAGATTATCTGAATTGATTAGCTGAAACGCTGCACCGATTTTAATGAAATTCGGCGCAGAGATACTTTGTTTCTTGAGGAAGGACAGAGGCTACGTTTGACCGCGATAAACGACATACATGCGGGCCGAGCTGTGGGCACAAGTTAGTATATATATATACAAAAGAATTGCTCGTTCAAAGGTGTTAGAGATGATAGTTGAAATGAATTTGTCGTATCCAATACATCAACAAAATTTAGGATAATATCTATTAGTACTCGCATCTTCGCATATCTGAGGAAAAAGAAATATCGGTATCCATAAACATATATTTTACTACAAGATGAATCCTGAATGGATCTGCTACTTACCAAGTTATACCTTATCAAAACATTAAAATTGATAGTTAAATCTTATATTTATAATTGCGAAAAATTACAATTTGTTTTAAACATAATGATAGATAGAAATGATAGAAAATTTCAAATACTTGCAGATGGCTTTTTTAGTTTACCACTAACAAAAATATTACAAATGGAACTTGAATTTTGTCATATTATTTAACTTACTCAACATCGACTTTCGTTTCACGGTCTCGTATTTGAGACACTATGCACTGCTAACTACCTAAACGTTCAGCTCTTCCTGTACTGTCTACGAGCAGTCAAAACCGATAACTTACCATTAGTGTGCATTTTTCCCCGCCACTTTGATCCTGAGTACTTTGAGCGGAGTATGAAAATGTATAGTGTGAGTCCATGTTCACGTTCGCAATGAGGATGGTGACCAACACTCTTTGAGTCTACTCATGCTCGTGATCAGGCAGATTAGAGCCATCTCATAAAAATTACATAACTAAACAGTAATTCAAAAAATATTAATGGAGTTACATACTAATTAATTCGTATCTAAGGATTTATCACCAGTATATTAACAGAAACATTTGTTCTAATTTCGTAATGTTGGTCTGTAGTTTATATCACTCTTTTTCTTTTAGTTTAATGACTGTGATAGTTAATAGCCAGCATAAAACGAGTAATACACGTAGTACTAGTGATTTGCATTGTATCAAATATAAGTTGGCATATATAACCGAATGAAAGCGTCTCATTAAACGTTGTGTCTTATTTTAAAGTTCGTAAATTTTAAGTTTCGGAGTTCACAATAGGAATATGTAAAATTAAGTAAAGTTTTGTCACATTTGGAATGTGTGCCTTAGATTTTTTTTGTCCTCATTATGGCAAAATAATTATTCAATATGTGGTCTCAACCCTAATTATTACCAAGCAAAGGTTATTTTAAAATGTTGTGTATGTACCCACATTTATGTATAGGTGGTTGCGTCCACCACTGATGTTAACAGATATTAAACCAGTGTGCTAATAGCAGTCGCTTGTTTCACTTGCCTCCTATAACGTACATAACAGTGGCGACGAGTTACCCACATTTTTAAATTTTTAAAATAAAAATGAACAGTTTTGGAATTTTATCCTCTTTCGACCACAATGTTCAAGATTGGAATGTGTACAAAGGCCGAATTACACAATGGTTCATTGCGAACGATATCGGATCAAAGAATGATGCAGCAGGAAATAAAAGACGAGCGATTCTGCTTAGCGCACTCGGTGATTGTACGTATAAGTTAGCTGCCGATTTAGCACTGCCAAAGGATGTACAAGAAGTACCGTATGACGATTTAGTACAGTTATTAGATGACCACTTTATTCCAAAGCGATGTGGATTCAGTGAGAGGTACAACTTCTATGCGGCCGTGCAGCAGCCTAGTGAGACTTATGCACAATGGGCATCAAGGCTGCGAGGGCTTACAGCACATTGCAGGTTTAGTAATGTCGAGGAGGCGTTACGAGATCGCTTCGTGATGGGGACGGTAGCAGGCCATGAACGGGAGAAGTTGTTTTCGCAGGATCTTGACCAATTGACCTTGACGAAGGCGATCGAGATAGCGGAAAGCGTGCGTTGCGCGCGCGCTTGCGCAGCCGCTGCCACTTCGTATGTGCAGCAGGCCCCAGTCTTTAGGATCGTTCAAGGAAAAAATAGTACTAAAAACATTAGTGCCGATAATGTAAAGTGTAATGTGTGCGGTCGTAACAACCATAAGTCGTTCCAGTGTCGGTTTGCAAATTATAAATGCAACAAGTGCCATGCTAAAGGTCATTTACGTAAAATGTGCAAACAGCTTAATTATGTAATGGCAGGTGATGTGAGCGGGGCCGACGATGATGGTAAGTCGGTATTTAATATATGCTCGGTGCAGGGGGAACCCATGACAGAAACGGTCTCAATTTACGGCAAAAAGTTAGTTTCAAATAGACAGCGGATCAGCTGTTACTGTTATGTCCGAAACTACATTAAAATCTACGTTCGGCAACATTCCGTTACAGTATTCCAATAAGATTTTTTTTACTTACACCGGCAATAGAATGCAGTGTGTAGGATATGTATGCTTGCCGGTGACGTATATGCACGACACACACACACTCGACGTGTACGTTATACGCAATGGCGGACCTCCGCTATTAGGAAGAGATTTTATATCTAAGTTTCAACTAAAGTTAACGCCGTGTAATTTTCTTAAAGGTGAGCAGAGCGTGTTAGAAAAATTACAATCACGATTTCCTAAAGTGTTTTCAGATCAACTGGGCGCGTTTAATAAATATTGTGTTAAATTAAAATTAAAAAATGATGCAAAGCCGATATTTTGTAAGGCGCGCCCGATTGCATTTGCACTGCGCGATAAGGTTGACAAGGAGATAACACGTTTAGTTGATTTAGGTATTTTAAAACCGGTTCTACACTCCGACTACGCGTCACCCATTGTACCCGTGCTTAAACGTAACGGCTCTGTTAGGTTATGTGCTGACTACTCCGTTATAATTAATAAACAGTTAGTGATAGACCAGTACCCCTTGCCCACAGTTCATAATGCGTCCTCTTTACTTTATTGACTGTTATATTTTTTTAATTGAATTATCTGCTTTAGTACAAAAAGCATGAAGTTCTTTTAGGAGAATTTCGTTTCTTCTATAATCGTTTCTTTTCTCATGAAGCGGAAAACAAATCTTACTATCTGTTGTTCTTTAGTACGAAAGTTCAAGGTCCTTAAGACAGCGATCATTAATCTTTTCCTTTTATCCTTCGCAAGTGGACATTGAGATAGATATACTTTATGTCATACGGTTTTTATGCTAGATTCAGTGAAGATAAAGTTTCGAGGCTTAATAAAAAAAAATCTAATAAAAATGACTTTATTTTACATCAGGTAATTATGAAAAGACTTAATATTAGGTGTGTAGGTACAAGTAGCGATCTCTTACAGGCAACTATGGAATGAAGAATCTTTAATATTGTCATATTCTTTTAATCAGTACTTTAAGAAGTAAATATGAAAATATTAATAGAAGGCAAATGGTTGAAAAATCTCATGAAGTTTTTAATAACAGAAAATAGTGACAATATCTTTTCTCTGTCTATACTCAAAAGAAGAAAAGTGTGAGCTTATGTAAATATCTATTTAGCGTTATTTTCAGCGTACATTATTTTGCATGTAAAATATTAATGAATTGAAAATATCTATACGCTAAAATAGTAAAACAGAGTATTTCAATTGCGTCGAATATATTTTTATGTAACATGAAATAACATTTACACAAATGAATAAAATTGAAGTGCCTGTTTGTAGGTTAAAATTTATAGCTTTTAACTAAATACATATAAAATTAGATAAATATTCGATAGTTACAGCAAAACTCATTTTTATATGTTTTTGTCTATCTACATGTATTTTAATCCGGCTAATCTCTGAAACAACTTGACAAATATTGACGAGGCTTTAATTAACAGATATCTCATATTATAAAGAGTAACTGAAGGTACTTTTACTTTAGAAAAAAATAGGGTTACTCAAAAACAAAATTAAGAAAACCAAACCAAGTTGCGGTAGTCAAGTGGTATTCAATTGAATATTAAATTCAATTATAATAATCAAAACGCCATATTGCACTCTCTTTTTACAGCTGGCCCTTTTATGTCTAAGCATGGCTTTTCCAAATAACTGATTAATGATATAAAGGTAAACAGTCTTATCAAGGTAGGTAAAGCTCATCAAAAAGACATTTCGATCGGAGTATCATAAAACATTTCCATTCTTAGAACATCTTCATGATTCCTAATAAGGCTCTATACCCTTTATATTATTCAATTTATTGTCTAAACAAAGAGAAAATGTTCAAAACAAGCTCGTTAAAGTATGTTCAAACAAAATAATAATGGGCTGGTTTAAATTATTTTGTTTGTTAAATCGTATCAAAGACATTTGTTTCTTAATAATTCTGTTGTTCATTAGCTCAGGTTGCTGGAACAAAAATTAACTATATATTTTTGAACCACGTATCGAAAGTGAGTTTCAGTGAACTTTTAAGCAATGTTAATAAGAAATCATAACGTTCGTAAACAGCTTTTATTTTGAACTTTTATACGAATCCATTCTTTAAAATTTAACAGACAATAAAAAGGCGAATGAATCGAAATTGTTGCAGCAACGGTCGTGTAGACACCGTAGCAACCGTCGTATACGTATTCCCCTACGGCGTAGAGCCATGACGTAATATCTTGTGAATAATTGGCAAGGAGTTAATATTATCTAAGTAACCTTTTATTAAAAAATATATATTTAATGAATTATTGACCACTGGGCGACCACTAGTAGATAATATAGACATGTCTCAATATTTTGTTTGGTGCGCTTGTAATTTTAACAAACCTTTTTGGAGAATGCAAAGTTTGAATCGGTTTTTGCGTCAATACTAGAAAAGTTTGTGTTATAATAACCGTAATTTCCTATCGACACGGGACCGAAGTTGCTCGTTGAATCATTCCGGGGAAGTACGTTCAGAAAGCTATTATTGCCAACATCGTGCGTTCGAATACTTCAAATTGAAATACTTCGGTCCCTTTGAATCGTTGCTTTGAAATTTTTAAAATCAGATAAGGTGTACACTACAAATAAATTGCCTTTATAAATTTCGAAGACAGCTTGAGAAAACTGCTTGGAATTTAAGGAAATGTAGTTTTCTGTAGTTAAATTAGTAAATAATGTGTAATATATCCTAATAAATGTTATATAGAAATATATGAATGTTTGTTTACAATGTTTTTCTGCCAATAAGAAAATTTAAGTAAGTGGTCATGCTAAGTTTATGTCAAGTAGTATAATTTTGCAATATTCTGTAAATTATTTTTTAAAGACAACTGCCGCATTCTGCTCATGTTTTCCATCAGGCCTAGTAGATCTCTTAAGTAGGCTTATATTTATAAATATAAATTTAAAATTATATTTATAAATTTATAAACCTTTTCTAGGAGATGATAATATCAAATACCTGAACTCTGGCCAAGCAGTCGGCATCTCTAAAGACTAGCTAATTAACCTTTCAAAGAATGTCTAACTGTGTTCATGTAAGAAAATACTACTCTTTACTACATACTTGAACCTATCGCTGACACACGAGAATATAATAAAGAAACTTAAGTTCCATCATTAATTCTAAGCACGTTTCCCGCCGCAGGTAATACTTGTCACGTAAACCTAACCACAGCTATCTACCGGAATGAATTAATTACTAAGACTTGTAACATCGTCTGAGAAAGCGTCAGTTAGAATTTATTAATACTTTAAAAGTTCAAATATTTGTACGACCCAAAACGTAGGTATTTAATCACTTAATTAGGGTAACCAATATTGTGTTTGGCGCGTTTGTGTACGATCAAGTTATAACGAACTTAGCTATTTGTCCGAAGTACAAGTTTTTTAATGAATGTGCTCGATAAATTGAAACTAATAACGACAAGTGGTTTGCAAAATAATAATTCACTTTTATGTGAGCGAAGAAACCGGTTATTGATAATTTATACACATGGAATCGCACAGTATATATATTA
The DNA here is from genome assembly GCA_905220595.1 of Spilosoma lubricipeda. NCBI lineage: Eukaryota > Metazoa > Arthropoda > Insecta > Lepidoptera > Erebidae > Spilosoma > Spilosoma lubricipeda. Next base: position 4,960,187 of record HG992285.1, on the reverse strand, counting down.
AAATGACTGGAACAATACACGCATGTCAATCTGATCGTGTATTTTTAACAGACTACGTCAGAAGGAGGATAATGTTTTTACTAATTTTCCTACTTTTTATAAGACGACCCTTACTTACTTACTACTTCTGCTAAATAACTTCTCCCTGCATTAGAATCATAATCGTGTTTTGCACGGGACTCTACAAATATGCATGAAAGGGACACAAAAAACACCTAGATCACACTTGTGAGCCTACAATACTAAGCGCAGTAGGAGTGACAGTGTGACCAGTCAAACCACTACACCATGTAGTTACGCCTATATACTCTAAGAGGTAGGCAGAATTATAAGTAACGCCGATATTTTAAATGCCGACTTAGTTGCCGTAGTAATCTATTGCCCTCAACTGGAAAATTGGGTTTATATTCAAAGAGAGGTGTATCTCTCTAACTTTCTATGTAAGAAGAAATTACTGTGTTAGTAAAGCGCTATTGCTTATGCGGGTATGTACCTGTGACTACATAATTTATCAGTTTTCGGCACTACGATAAAATTATGATTGAATTGATATTCTCAATAATAATATCCCAGAATTAAATCAGTGAGTAGAAAATAATGTCTTGAATATCACTACTGAAAGTTTTCAGTATAATCCTTACATATTTTTCTTACCGATAAATAATATTAGGACAATTTCACTATACCTTCAATGGAGAAAATAATAATTTCTCAACTCTCTTTAAAGTTCAACAATTTGCATACAGAAACAGTTCAGACTTCCATTCAATCCAACAAAAAAAAAACCACAGAAATCAATTGCAAAGCAAAAACTGTAATAAAACCAATCGGAACAGACCGAGGAAGAAAATTTTTCCAGTCGCTCTCTATACTTAAGCGATAAAATAACTCTTACCTTTAATAATGTCTAGTTCATTTAAGTGTTCGCTTGGCAGACGAAGTGGAAATTTCTTCAACATGCTTCCATTTGGAGTAGCTCCAAAAACTTTTATTGTTGGTACCGAAAGTCTAAGGTTCAATACAAGTGCTATTTATTATTGCGCTACAGAAATTTATTGTCAGTAAAAGATACATTGCCACAATTCAGGCGCTTTAAATACATTTAGTTCAGATACTTGTTCTTGATTAGGTTTTAAACCTCATAACTCGATACAAGCAAGGGTAATGATGTTAGAGCCGTTGCTAAGGCCTTGTAATTCGAACTTCATATAAAATAGGAGCTGTTACTAGTTGGGTAAATGTGTTTGAGGTGGTTTGCGGTTAGATCTACTTGGGTAGAATGTATATTGTACTCGGATTGAATTGGTTTCGCTAAAGGTTTGGTTGGAATAAATTATTTGAAACTATTATAGACTAGCTTTTGCAATCGACTTCTCTTCGTGAGTATTTTATTAATTTGCAAGTGTCTTTGACAATATATTTTATTCGGTGGACCTTATGTGTGACTTCACAAAAGTATTATTTAAGAAATTTACACTTTTTACCATGATCCTTATCAAAGTCTTTTAATAATTCTCTACTGAACATAGGCCATAAAAAGGAGGTTTTGACTTCCTGTAGTGAGGTAGCTAAACAGATTAACTAACGGATTGATATAGGGCTTACATAATTATTTCAAGTTTCCTTCACTTTGCAATAATCTTGTTCTTTGAAGAAATAGAAGTGGGACCATTCAGTTGATAAATTCTTTAAATGGATACACTTTTGATGTGAGACATTTGAAATACAAAATAATAGAAAATATGGCAAGAAACATTCCATTATCTCATACACATAAACGTGACCTGATCTGAGAGAGGAGCAAAAAGTTGATTACGTATGTCATGCACAAAGTGTTGTTGGTGAAGTTTTATGAATGCGTCGAGTCATCTCCACGAGAGTGTCCCGAACAACACATTATTATCACAAATGAGAACGTTTGTTACGTTAATATGTTTTATTTTTTGTGCGGTATTACTGTGGTATTATTTTCGTGAATGTTTATTTCGTGATAACTTTTATTAATCTTAGAATTTAAGTTAAATAGGTACACAAAATATGACGAAAAGCGCTTGAGGATTTAGTTTCATGAATAATTTTAAAAAATAATTTAGTTTTTTTTATATGTACGAGCCTGACAAAGTGACCCAATTGTGATTGAAAGCGAGGTACAAAAAAGGTTTTTTTTATGATAGAGAGAGATAATGCACGTATTAAGGAAGTTTTAATAAAATTATACGAAACTATTCTGTCTCTAATAGTAAAAAATATTATACAGGAAATATAAAAGTTATATTACCATCGATCGAGGTCCTCATTATTATCTTTTCAAAGTTTACCTAACAGGAATTGTTTTAAGTTGTAAATATCTTACTCATATTTTATTTCTACTAATTTTATGTCACAGTCTATAAAAGAGTGAACAGGTATCCTCAATCTATTTATATCAACATTTAGAATTGTATTCAATAATTAACACTGTGTTTCCTATTGCAGGTTACGGTATTATACCACTGAAGATACCACCATCACCGGCAACTCACTGCACTTTACACACCACGGTCGGTTGTGTCGGCAATGATGAGTGCACGGCAAAGAGCCATAGCGTCATTCGATTACTCGGACCAGTGAGAGACGTCATTGTGAGGCCTGCTCGACATCATTATCGACCTGGAGAGACAAGTAAGTAAAAAGTTGGCTACTCGATTCTTCATTGGTAGTGTAGTGTAGTGGGAGGCGCTCATAGCCCAGTTGCACTTGGTGCTTATGAACAATTACCGAGGCAAAGCAACGTTGGCGCGGTCAGTACCTGGAATTGTGACCGCTGGTGGCCATAAGCGTCTCCGTGATTCGGAGGTCACGTTAAGCAGTCGGTTTCGGTTGTTGTCATAGGAATCGACAGTCGTGAAGCTTAGTTAGAGGCCTTTGAGCGGCTTAAAAACATCTAACGGCAAGATTACGTAGCCACAATGTTATCTTGCTAGCCCCCAACCCGCACTTGGCCAGCATAAGGTCCTATGGCCTAACCCTCTCCTGAGAGGAGACGCGAGCCCAGCAGTGGGACATTATGAGTTGTTGATGATGATGATGTATTTGTAATGCCACACAGTTTGAAAGTAAAGATACTCTCTGCTTGATGATAAGTGCTTACCGCGTTTGGTTAATTTCTTTCGTTTTCTTCTTTCTTTCTAAGTTTGTATTCGTAATTTCTTATACTAATGCTCCTTCTTATGCTTATCTGGCTCTTATGCTCCCAGAAAGAACAATTCAATGGTTAGGTCTCCAAACCACGTCTATATATACACAAACGACGAACAAATTACAAAAAAAACACTGGTTTTATTAGTTTTTATACTAACTTTCGAATGATAAAGACAAAACGTTTATTTTTTCTTTATATTTTCTTGATTTATTAACTTAATAATAAAAAATCTTTGCTTTTAAATGTAATGTAACAAATATTATTACGTGCCAAAACATTCAATATATATAAATAAAATCTATAAAAATCAAAATGAATCGCGGAAATGTATGTACGCGCATATCTTACGTTCAACTGCACCGAATTGGAAAATTCTTTTTTATGTGTTTGTTATTGTTAAGACAAGATTTGAATAGAAAAACATTAAAAGAAAACCTGAACTTGTTCGTAACTGTACACTGCCTGTGGGAAGCGTAGACGGGTCTAATTACTAAAACAAGTTTTCCATAAATTTAGGCAATATCAACAAAAATTTGGCGGTACGAAGAAAGCCGGATGAGCTAGCTATTTGATAAAACTTCAGAGACGTTGCCATTATCGCCTACTGCTTAAATGTAAACTAAGGACGTTGCATCAGTGCCAAAAAATATCCTCTTATTAAATGTAAATTTCCATAAAATTCATTAACAGTCGTAAATTCCGGTCCCGATCCAAATGTTGTTTCCTATACAGCTTCATATATTAAAATAAACATTTTGCTTCATAAAACAGAGAGTACAAATGAGTTTTGTTTTATTCTAAAGTTTATAGGCCATAAAAATGCAGTCGACCGTACTGAATTTAATGGAATCAACGTTTAACTCGTAATCATAACAATCAAAGCTTCAAATTTTACACTTTGCAATGAAAATTTCTTATAATACTAATCTAAATCTCTCAAGAGGATCTAATTTTCAGTTTATAACACACTAGCCGACCCACGCAACCTCGTTTGCGTCTTCTATTGCCCGTAGCGTGAAAATTTTCTCCCATTTTCGAAACATTTTTCATTGGTGCTCCGCTCCTATTAGTCCTAGCGTGATGATATATAGCCTATAGCCTTCCTCGATAAATGAACTATCTAACACTGAAAGAATTTTTCAAATCGGACCAGTGGTTCCTGAGATTAGCGTGTTCAAACAAACAAACAAACTCTTCAGGTTTATATATTAGTATAGATTATATGATCTTTGGTTTCTATTGAAGTTTTGGTCATTGATGTATTGAGAAAACTTGGATTGACGTGATAAATATAGCTTTCATATTAAATGAACTATCCCATAATAATCTTGTTTTATAATTAAACCATTATTTTCTGAGAGTAACGAGTTCAACCAAACAAACTCAATCAATTTTTACTTGTTTATACGTATTCAAGATGTCTCACAAAAAACTTTAAATGTTATTTATTACCCACTTAACCACCTATTACGTACTAATATTGAACGATTAGGCAGCTACATAAAGCAAAGATATATTAACAACTTCAATATTAGAACAAAATAATATGTATGTTATACAGTATTAATTTAAAAATCAATAATAAATCCTTGTCAAATAAAACAAAATAGTGTTAAGAAAACAGAATATTAGTTGCTAAATAGAAAGTTTAATATGAACAAATAAGTTCACAATAAACTCCACTTCACCTTGCATCTATAGTCCGTTGATACATAATTAAGAAATGTTTACATGTTTAAACACGTGAAAACTCATCAGGGTGTAAAACGGATCATTTATGCGTGCAGGTGGAATTCACACTAATATAGCGGTGCATCAGTTTGAGCTCTGTTGACTTATCACGGAACCATACCGTTCAGTTTAGTGAATTCGGATGCTGAATTACGGCTGGAAATTGTGGGCATATTCAGGTGACGTGAGCAATGTTATGCGGTTTGGTAGTGTGTCAGTAGCAGAATATGCTTGGAAAGAGATATTTCGGGTTTAACGTGGACTCGTACGTATGTTTGTAGATACGTTAGCATTTTCAAGCATTGATTGCTTGTATAATAACTTTATGTATATACAAATACTCTGTCTAGCAATTCTATTTGAATGAATGAAATGATTTATCAATCGCCAAAATTTTGATTAAGCTATAACTTAACCCTTTATCATTTGTTCATTTGTTTTTTTTTAAATAACATTTTTCACGTCTATACAAGAATGTTGATCAGCAGTTCGGTAACTATAGCAAAGATTCTATCTAGCTTGGGATCAGTCATTTTAAAAAAAGCTATTTATTTGAAAGCTTACATTTTAAGATATCATAGTAATTAGTAAATTTCTATATATAAGAAGAATATAAATAAATGAATACTACTTGGCCTACGTAATTTCGTCAGCGTCTCTTTTCAATTATGGTTGGCTCCTATTAGCTAAAAGATGATATTAACTACTCTATTTTAGCCACACTAGCAAAACAGATATTGGAAAAAGACGTAAATAGTAACTACATTACCTTCTACTTGAAACTATTTATTCTTTTTCGGTTTTGTTACGTAATTTAAAAGTCACCACTTAAATTAAGAAATAATCATCACATGTCAAGCACAGAAACGATTTTCTTCTAGTGTCAAAAATATGCAGTCGTATGTATTATCAAAATACATATTTCAATAACATATTGCCGTGTTCCAGAAACTAAGTTCTAAACTCACAAAGTTGCCAGTATCGGCTTGGAAATCGCAAAGTTGCACTGTGGAACACTATTGAACATTTTAGAGGACCATTCGTGCATACGAAAACATTGATGCAGAATATCGACGCCAAACTTATACGAGTTGTAAACTTTCACTTTATTGTACAACCACAATGTTAGTGTTTCCGTGTATTGTTACTAAGCGGATAAAAGTCCAAAACAAGTAATGTAATATATAAATTTTACGTGTGGTAATATAGTGGGAATATAGACTGTCACCTCTAGATTATCAATGCAAATTACGCAAGACAGCAGCACTGCAAATCCGAAGAAAGCTTGAAACTAACGATATAACAACCAATATGCAAAAAAAGAGGTTTTCATCAAACCATCCTCACCAGCCATTTGTCTGACTTTTGATCCCCGAGTGTTGACTTATAGGTATTTATTTATTTTTCAAAATAAATAAATACCTATAAGTCAAAACTCCGAGTTAACGAGAAGTCATAAAAATTCCGCTCTGACTCTGTTATCAGATCAACTTCATCAAAGACTTTGAATGTAAATTATTACCCACCTAACCACCTATTTAGTACTAATATCGCAAGCCTACACAGCGACATTTAGTGAAAATACGAAAACGTGTAGATATATTCTGATTATACGAGGTTATCAAAGCATCCATTCTTCGTAATAAAAACGAATTCATTCATTTTCGGAATAACAGCAAAACTTGGTGCATCAATAATGCGACGTCACCAGTTTCTGACAGCAAGTGTTTTCTGGCTCACAAACAGCTGTTCAATCGGCTATACAAAACATCGATGCCAAATTTCATGTGTCAACGTTGGCAAACTTAGCGAGCCAACTTTGACTTTGTAAGTTCCGCGACAGCCAGTATCTGCTTTTAATGATAAATTAGGAATATTTGATATTTAACAAATCATAGCTTTCGGTTAAACTTTCCAAGTAGATCTTTACTTTTTAGGTGTAGACATAACTTTAAACAAATATCTATTTAGATATAAAAAAGTTCATCATATTCCTACCCTTTCACATTTTTTTGTAATAATAATAATATTTATTTATTTGCTTTAAATATAGTATACAAAGGTGTTACATTTTATAATTTTTAGAGCACATACATATTTCGCTATTATATTTATACATATTCGGGGACGTTGACATGGATTTTGATGTTTTCTGGCTGGTTGTGAAGATTGCAATAGTTTTAGTCATATATATTCATCCAATGATTAAAGGAGCTACACGGGTCAAGGACATCTGCTGAACAAGGCAGGAATAAACATTTCCGAAGTATTTTTAATTCATATGGTATTCATACACGTACATTGTCTGAAAAATCCATTAAAACACAATTAAATCATAGATATGTTTATTGTTATATAGTTTGTATGGAAAGAATTTACGTAAAAATAAAATGTATGTAATAACTAGCTGCTTTGCCAAAAAACAATATTGTCATATAAAAAATAGAAGTTGTCCGATTCTCAGACATACCCAATATGCACACAAAATGTCATAAGAATCGGTCAAGCCGTTTCGGAGGAGTTTAACTACAAACACCGCGACACGAGAAGTTTAAATATTAGATAACATTTATTTTAACAACGAATAACGATGTTCATTTGCATTACTATCAGCAAAGAAATCAGTATTCCTTGAAAGATTTTTAAGGGAAAAAGATAAGACAAGACTAAACGATACAATTAAATCTTTTTTGCAGTAAAACGGACTTATTCAATTATTTCTTTTGGTTCGCTTCACTGCATATTATTATTAAGGCGCTTAGCTAAGAATCTTGTCACTTTGAGTAAAGTGTTTATTCGACCAAGTGTTTTAGTAGGAATCGAATATTCCATGTATTCTATTTATATATATAACACATACCTGATTGCACATTAATAAACTCCCGATTAGTTTCGAGTTCCTTTGAGACTCTCTGCCAGGTATCCCGAAAATAGTCAGGTATTTTCTGAATAGGTCGGTACTCCGGTAAATTCAAACTACTATTACTAATTGCGTTTGTCTGTTTATTTGTTGCATATCGTTTATCAAATACAAGCTCTGCTTAGTTTGGGACTAGATGGCGTTGTGTGTTAGATGTCTGAGATATTTATTTATTTATTTATTATTTATTTAAATTAACGAATCAATTTACACATATTGACAATGGTTAAGGCATGTTCATTCGTGAATAGTTCTGTACGTGAGAAGTACCTAGTAATCAATTGATGATTGACAAAATCAATTATCAAACGAGCAAAGTTGTGATTAAAAGCTAGTTTTTAATGTAGAAAAATATCCAGCGAAAAACCTATGCAATTAAGGAATTTGTTGCCCCTTCAATCGATTTGAAAAAAAAGATGATATTTATATGTATACTAGCTGATCCGGCAAACTTCGTACCGCCATATTTCATATTTGTCTCAGCTTCCTACAGTCTGTTCTACAGTCCGCAGATAAAAAAAATACTTTTCCTGTTATTTTTTAATTTTTCTTGTACGCAAACCTTGTCCTAACAATGATGAACACTTAAAAAAATATTTAATTTGGTGCAGCCGATCGAAAGTCATGCGCGTACTACATACATTTTGGCGATTAAATTTTATATAAAGTGTCAAAACAAACAAATATAGCATTAAATAATGAACTAGACGAAGATTGATAGCCCAATTAATGTTTAACATATCATTAATGTATTAAAATTCAGTTCTTAATATGTTAAACATCAATTGAACTTTAATTACATCAATGGGGAGAACCACAATACGAGCCAGATACCCCCGTGGGAGAGCCACGCTACGGCACGCATGGGCCGGCTCGACCGGAGTGAAACCTCACAGGCCCATAACCCAATCATTTCTCCATCCCCTTTCCTCATCCCCTCCCCCTATCCCCTAAAGTTCGTTCGTCTCTGGTGTTGCCATGCCGTGTCCATGGGCGGCGGTAATCGCTTACCATCAGGCGATACGTCTGCTCGTTTAGGGGCAAACGTACAGAACAACGGTAGAATATAAAAAATTCAAATACAAATAAAAATACAATTTACAAAACAATTAAAAAAAAATAAAAAAATATGAAAGCTCGGCGCCAAAAATCAGGTTTACCCCTCGGTTATAGGTGTTTCACTTAAAAGAAAAACAATTTGAATTAAAAGTATGTAAAGTCAAAGCCTATGATTATATCGTTGTTAAGTGTCGCAAACATTTACTCACACAACAAGAACTAAACCGTGCTTAGTTACGTAAAGCCTTTCATAAAGATAACCAGTTTTATTACATCATAAACCAAAAACAAATGAATGGCTGATGAAGCTATACCTAAAACACTACATTACGTCGAAGAATAAATTTTATCATACTATTAAACCGCTATCTGAGTACATTATACGCCTAAACGCTTTGAATTAATGAAGTGAAGATTGTTGAAAGAGATATGCGTTACGAACCTTCGGAGGTTGTTTGAAGTAAAATACTGTAGTATTAGCCGATTTCAACGTGACGTCACTGTTTACAAAACGTGCAATATTGAATTAGAAGTTCTGATTCCTGAGTATTAGAGTACATTTTACATTGGCATGTGGTTTCCGAATTAAAGTTCGAATCGAATTTTAGCCATTTTAGCATGTTTGTCAGGAAAGTATTTAGATTTTGAATTAGTAGGTTCTTAGGACTTTGTGATAAAGTATTACATTTGATATTAATATTTAATACTGCCAGATTTAGAGTGGAAATTAGTAGCTTTTTAATCGTCTTCGCAAATGGAGAAAATTCTCAATTTGACTGTATATTTTTAAGTTTGTTACCTTACGACTGGGTGAACTGATTTTGATGATTCTTTTTTCTTAAAGCTGGTGCTTCCCGTGTGGTCCCATTTCAATTTAGTCTAGTTCTTGAAGCTGGCTTTTGTTTTGTTAAAATGTTTGTGTATTGCAATAGATATTGCTCTTGCCAGTATTTTTTTTTTCAACGAAAATAAAATTTTAAATACGTAAAAATCCACTAACTCAAAATATCAACGTTTCGTGAAAAGAACCAGCTTCATTATAACTTAGTTTACCAATTGTTTATTTAGTTCTTAGGTTAATATCTTTAAATACAAAAATATTTGCAAGATTTTAATTTTTGCTAACCTTAATCTACATACCTTTAATCTACATATTTGAATGTAAATAAGATTAAAATTCATGTTTCACACCCATTGGTACATAAATTTTACAAATAAGAACGTACTCGCCATTTCGATATATAGAGGATTTCGGTTTGCCCTGGAAAAGGCAAAGCTATCAATAAATATTTATGAGCCCAAGATACGAAAACTTTTTGAACAAGAGCGGAATCGATATTCCTAAACTTTCTTTTAACAATAAACGAAACATACCGTTGAAGGTATATAAATATTGACAAGTAAAATAAATCCATTTGGCAACTAATTGGTGGAGTAGAATTCCTGTTTCCCTCCCACTATGATCCCGGGTCCTTTAAGCGGGGCGTAAAAAAGCATCTCACTAGGCGGCCATAGTGTGGGTCACCATGCTGCAATGTCCTTATTCGCATTGAGGATGGTGACCACCACTCTTGGAATCTGCTCATGCTTTCCATCAGGCTGAGCAGAGTCATAAGTACATAAAAAAAGAAAATTAAAAAAAACACATACACTGAAAGACAGAGAAAAGCCGTAAACTATTTGAATGGCAGGTTAGAGTTGGTCCAGTGATTAGTGGACCTGACTGCTAAGTCAATTCGTGGCTTCAAATCCCACGAAAAATAATTTGACCCAATACAATTATTCATGGCGCTCATAGCCCAGTTGCACTCGGTGATTAGAAACAATAACTGAGGTTTAGCAACGGCGGCGCGGTCAGTACCTGGATGGACCGCCGGTGACATGATACCATGAGCGCCGCATGATACCATGAGCACCTCCGTGTCACGTTAAGCAGTCGGTCCCGGTTGCTATCATAGGATAACAGTCGTGAAGTTTAGTTTGAGGCCTTTGGGCGGCTTTAAAACTTGCAACGGTAAGATTACGTAGCCACAACGTTGTCATGCCAGTCTCCAATCCACACTCGGCCAGCGTGGAGCGGCCGTTACGCTCTCCTGAGAGGAGAGCGTGACGGCCACTCCTTAGGAATATATAAATGTCTACATATGTATATAATATATAACCTGTCTATGTCCAGTTACCATAGTATACTGCCTGGTTTGGAATCAAATGATGCAGATACCAACAGATGCATCACTAGCCCACCATGATGCGGATCGCCATGATACGTTGTTGCATTGTCTGCAATTGTCTGCATTCGCAGTATGGTGACCACCACTATTGGATTCTGCTTATGCTTTCCGTCAGGCAGAGTAGAGTCATTTTGGCAGGGCCAAGTATAAAAAATAAAAAGTTACCCTGTTTGAAATGTATATCAAGATATCCGTTCTCAATACTTCATAACATAAACCCAGATACACACAAACAAAGCAATTTGTTCTATTAATGACCATTCTCATAAAAAATTTACAACACAAAGCATAAATACGAACATATTGTTCCGAATAGATCCTTTAGAGATAATAATACCAGAAATGTAATAAAGAGGATATGACTATGGAGCATTTAACACATGGAAAAACTAGAAATACGCATTAACAGAACTGTTCTATTTTAGTTGTGTTAAGATAGAAATAATGTCATCCCTTAGATTTTAATTCTGGTTCATTTCTGGTTTTGTTTAAAGATTTCAGTTTTGACTACACGGTTGGCCTAGTGGTTTAAGCGACCAACACGTCACTTTCTACTGGCCAAGTGTTGTAGGTTCAAATCTCAAATGGGACAACACTTTGTTTGATCCACAAGTTGCGGTCCTGAGTTTGGGTGTTCTTGTGCCCGTTAAAAAAACTTGAGAGGTGTCAAGGGATACCCGGATAGAACGAAGTTGACTGTCAAAATTCATTATTGTTAGTATTTTTTATTATTTATTATGTACAAAAAACCTGTACACTCAACAACAATAATATAACTGGCTTGCTTATATATGAGAGAGATAGAAACACACATAGAAACACGCGCACGGCTTACAACTATAGCAAAAAGTGTCGTTACAACTTTTGGTCTTAATTTTTTCCGTCTAGGGTTTCTTAAAACGGAACGTCTTGGAACGAAGTTTCTTAAAACTTCGTTCCAAAAAGGGGTAGTAACACTCCATATTTTTAATCCATATGCTCACACATGGACAGCATATAGATGAGTATTACGAGATGAACAATCACAACAACACTCACATCACAAAATCGTATTTAACTTACCGTTGGTATCCCCTTATAGCCATTAATTTTTGTTCAACTTTCTGTTACTTTTACTGCCGTGTTTTATGTTTCTGTGACCCTAAAACTCGCTTTAGATGTTTATGAAGCGAGTTCAAATTAATGTGAGCCGATATTGTTTTTGTAATCAACAGTTTTTTTTTCTTCTTCGTAACGTTCATTAAAAGTTCGCAAACAAAAATTTTTGGGGAATATTTTTATTACTTTTACACTTTATGTCCGAGAACTTTAATGTTGCTTTTTAAAGTCATCTTTAATGACCTGCGTAGTGTTTCAGTTATAAAAGAAAATTTTAAGAGCCAAGAAAACCTTTACACTAAAAAGATCGTTTCCGTTACTTTAAACGCATCCCACATAGTTCATTTCTGATTACATCCTATCTTTGCCTGTCTCGGTGGCGCAGTAGTAGCGTATGCGACTGCTGTGCTTGAGATCTCGCCTTCGATTCCCGGGTCGAATCAAATGTTTGTATGATCTGCAAATATTTGTTACGGAGTTTGGGTGTTTTCTGTACATAATATGTCTTTCCAGAAACAAAAGTATATATATGTATTTATCAGTGGTCTAGTACCCATAACATAAGTTCTGCTTAGCTCGGGAGTAGATAGCCTTATGTGTTAGATGTCCGACATATTAATTTATGTTTGAGTCTCCCACGGATTCAGGGATTTGTCCTCCAGTAACCTTACACTACTGTGTAAAGGTTACTGGAAGACAAACCTGTTTTTCATTACTATGAAAAACAAAGAAATATTGCTTGACACTAATTTTCTAGAAGTCTTTGGTATCACCTCGATTGAGCCTATTTGTTCTGAAGCTTTGTTCTTACATGGTCAACTTCTTCAATGACTGTCGTAAAAATTTTAATTTAAAAATACTTTGCATTGTTTTAGAAATCAAAAAGTAGAGATTAACAGTTAAATTTTCCAATAGTAAATACTTTTAAGAATAAGAATAGTTTATTGCAAAAAAAATGTTACAATTATGGATATTACGTTTATGAATAATACTGAATTACACGTTTTTCAATATTGCCATGCAAATACAAATTTAAATCTCATCAAGTTCTGAATCAAATTACAATGTCTTAGAATATTCATCAACATAATTTCACAAAATACAAGATTACAATCTACGTTGATAATTCAACGTAACAGACGTTAATTAATTAGTTTATGAAGACTAATTAACTGCTCTGTTGTAAAATGTAAAGTAACTTCGCGTTGTATAAGTTTTCTAAGCCTACGGCAGGATTTCCTCGAAGGATAGTTGTTTAAGTTCAGAATATATTCTGATATATATATATTTTTATAGTATAAGGGAAATTTTCCTTTAGACTATCATAAATAATAAAATAAATGCTATAACAAAATATTTATTTCAAAACTAGAGAATCATGATTTTGACTGTTTGCCTAATGACTTAAGTGGTTGGCCATGCCGGTTTCTACTGTGCCAAGTGTTTTTGGTGCGATTAATCCCGTCCACACGGCCACCACTGTAACTCCTGTACACCAGAATCAACAGCAGTGACCCACGAACAAACCGAGTTATGACACTCGGGAAGTCACAGGAAAAAATTAACTGTCTTGGAACACGCAACGAAATTAGTCAGAAGAAAAAATAGGAGGAGTTGGAAATATGATAAGTCCACTTCCCTCCTAAGCCTCCTTAATGAAGTCAAAATAGGCAGACACCTTTTTAAACCGGGAAGCACCACGGATAAAATATTATGGGTCCTAAGTGAGCTGTATTTGATTACTATAGTATGTATGGCAGAATCGCCTAAACGCATGGAAATTCACAGCAGTTGACACAAGATCCCCATAGCATACCGGCCCAGATGTCACTTGCAAGCTATTTAGCATTGTGTTACGTTCATTGTACCAAAGACTCCCAGAGGACATGATGAGCCAACTGTTCACAGCTAGTATCAGGTGTTGAGCATTGACACAATGGTGAATCGACTAATTTTAAAGGGGTGTAGTTTGCTCCTAAAGTTACCGTGGCCCGTAAGAAATTGAGCGACACATTGATCTACCTCTCAATCCAAGTGTTCTGGGTTTAAATTCCACATGGGACAACACTTTTTGTGATGCATGAATTCTTGTTCTATGTCATTCAAGTATATTTGTAAAGTGTACCCCAGCGACACAAGATTTAAATACCTAATGCGGGCATTATCTTTATTTATTCTCTCTGCTATTACAAATGACTGTGTAAAACAAAATTATAAATTATTTGTACTGCCGATTGGAAGTTGTTGAAATACATTATGAAACCAAACTGTACTTATTCCACAAAACTGTGGAATATAAATGCAAGTGTGCTTTGAAAACAGCATGCTATATTTTTCGTTAAAGTCCACAGTATGTATAAATGTGGTAGTAATAGTATTATAGTATAAGTATTAAAAGCGACACCTTTTCTACAATCGTAAAGTTGGTAGGGTAACATAGTTTTTTGTGAGAATTTTTCATAATTAATTTTAATTTTTTTGCTCTACTAAGAGTCTATAATAAACTGAGTAACGACTATTTTTTTTATTAATTTTGTTCTAGTTACCTTTTGGATACTGGCTCTCGACCATGACTTGCGACTTGTGCGAGGAGAATTGGCGTATGTGGCTCTCAAAGACCCTGCAGGCACCAAAGTGGCTATATGGGATCAGCTTTCCATGGATGAAGGTGAGTTATTAGTTAAAATGCTTGTGAAATATGTGGTATACGTGACATTAAATTGTATTAATATAATCGTGATAAGAACTATTTTATACATTTACGGTACCTACCGTAATACAATAGTAGCAAATATCTGAAAATGGGTTTCTGCTGTAACGATTTATAAAAAGCGGCTATGTGCAAGTCGGACTCGCACATGAAGCGTTCCGTAGCAGCAAGTAACATAATATAACAGTTCTTGTAGTTCGTTGTAACTTTGATCGATAAATTGCGGTTAACGATTTATGACGTATTCAAACCAACTTTCGGTGGAAGTTTGCTATCATATATTTTTTTTTAGTTACATTTTACCACTTTGGAAGTGTCTCTCGCGCAAACTGTTAAGTTTAGAAATAAATGATATTAGCAACCTCAATATCATTTTTGAAGACCTATCCATAGAAAAACCACAAGTACGGATTTGATGAAAAAAAAAATTTTGAGTTTCAGTTCTAAGTATGGGGACCCCCAAAATTTATTGTTTTTTTTTGTATTTTTGTGTGAAAATCTTAATGCGGTTTACAGAATACATCTACTTACCAAGTTTCAACTTTATAGTTCTTAGACAGACAGATATGGTCATGAACCTATAAGGGTTCCGTTTTTCGCCTTTGGAACGGAACCCTAAAAACTGCATGAGATTGCTTTTAATTTTGAATTATTCGATTTTAGTATGTAAACTAGTGTGAAAAGTATAGATATTGAAAAAATCTGATAATAAAAAGACATCGTTTCTTAGTAAAATATAATATATTGGTACTCAGTGACTATTTCTTACGTAATCTTCTAAATATATACATATACTAGCTGTTGCCCGCGGCTTTGCTCGCGTGGAAGTTTATTTTATGTATTTAATTAAAACTGTGTAAAAGTATGTATCAGTAATTTATTCATATTTCTGAACGTATTTATTTATTTTTGATCAATAGCCCATTTAAAAGAACTATCATACAAACCACCCATATTTCATCCTTTTAAGGAACAGAATTCGCATTAATGCTGATAATGCATAAAGTTTCATGGTACTAATTTAAAAAATAACGGACTTCCATACAAACTTTCAACCCCTATTTCACCCCTTTAGGGGTAAAATATCCAGAACCGCTTAAATACGTCTTTACATTTTTTTAATCAGTAGTACATGAATAAAGTTTAATGGTTCTAACTTAAAAAATGACAAACTTCCATACAAACTTTCAACCCCTATTTCACCCCTTAGGGGTAGAATATCTAGAAACGCTTTAATACTTATTTACTCACTTTTAATCAGTAGCCCAAAAATAAAGTTTCATGTTTGCTAATTCAAAAATAACGAACTTCCGTACAAACTTTCAACCCCTATTTCACCCCCTTAGGGGTAGAATATCCAGAAACGCTTAAATACGTATCCACTCACTTTTAATCAGTAGCCCAAAAATAAAGTTTCATGTTTGTAACTTCAAAAATGGCGAACTTACTTACAAACTTTCAACCCCTTTTTCATCCCCTTAGGGGTAGAATATCCAGAAACGCTTAAATAGGTGTCTACTCATTTTTAATCAGTAGCCCAAAAATAAAGATTTATGTATCTAACTTAAAAAATTACGAACTTCCATACAAACTTTCAACCCCTATTTCACCCCCTTAGGGGTAGAATACCCAGAAACGCTCAAATACATCTCTACTCTTTTTAAATCAGTAACACATAAATAAACTTTCATGTTTGGAACTTCAAACATTACGGACTGCCAGACTAACCCATATACGAAATTTCAACCCCTATTTCACCCCTGAGGAGTAGAATATCCAGAAACGCTTAAATACGTCTTTACTCTTTTTTAATCAGTAGTACACCAATAAAGTTTCATGGTTCTAACTTAAAAAATTACGAACTTCCATACAAACTTCCAACCCCTATTTCACCCTCTTAGGGGTAGAATATCAAGTAACGCTTAAATACATATCTACTCTTTTTTAATTATTAGCACATGAATAAAATTACATGTTTCTAACTTAAAAAATGACGAATTCCATACAAACTTTCAACCCCTATTTCACCCCTTAGGGGTAGAATATCCAGAAACGCTTTAATACTTATTTACTCACTTTTAATCAGTAGCCCAAAAATAAAGTTTCATGTTTGCTAATTCAAAAATAACGAACTTCCGTACAAACTTTCAACCCCTATTTCACCCCCTTAGGGGTAGAATATCCAGAAACGCTTAAATACGTATCCACTCACTTTTAATCAGTAGCCCAAAAATAAAGTTTCATGTTTGTAACTTCAAAAATGGCGAACTTACTTACAAACTTTCAACCCCTTTTTCATCCCCTTAGGGGTAGAATATCCAGAAACGCTTAAATAGGTGTCTACTCATTTTTAATCAGTAGCCCAAAAATAAAGATTTATGTATCTAACTTAAAAAATTACGAACTTCCATACAAACTTTCAACCCCTATTTCACCCCCTTAGGGGTAGAATACCCAGAAACGCTCAAATACATCTCTACTCTTTTTAAATCAGTAACACATAAATAAACTTTCATGTTTGGAACTTCAAACATTACGGACTGCCAGACTAACCCATATACGAAATTTCAACCCCTATTTCACCCCTGAGGAGTAGAATATCCAGAAACGCTTAAATACGTCTTTACTCTTTTTTAATCAGTAGTACACCAATAAAGTTTCATGGTTCTAACTTAAAAAATTACGAACTTCCATACAAACTTCCAACCCCTATTTCACCCTCTTAGGGGTAGAATATCAAGTAACGCTTAAATACATATCTACTCTTTTTTAATTATTAGCACATGAATAAAATTACATGTTTCTAACTTAAAAAATGACGAATTCCATACAAACTTTCAACCCCTATTTCACCCCTTAGGGGTAGAATATCAAGAAACGCTTAAATACGTATTTACTCACTTTTAATCAGTAGCCCAAAAACAAAGTTTCATGTTTGTAACTTCAAAAAAGGCGGACTTCCAGACTAATCTATATGCGAAATGTCAACCCCTATTTCACCCCCTTAGGGGTAGAATATCCAGAAACGCTGAAATACGTGTTTACTCATTTTTAATTAGTAGCCTAAAAACAAAGTTTCATGTTTGTAACTTCAAAAATGGCGGACTTCCAGACTAATCTATATGCGAAATGTCAACCCCTATTTCACCCTCTTAGGGGTAGAATATCCAGAAACGCTGAAATACGTATTTACTCATTTTTAATTAGTAGCCCAAAAACAAAGTTTCATGTTTGCTACTTCAAACATAACGAACTCGCATACAAACTTTCAACCCCTATTTCATCCCCTTAGGGGTAGAATATCAAGAAACGCTTAAATACGTATTAACTCTATTTCAGTCAGTAACCCAAAAACAAAGTTTCATGTTTGTAACTTCAAAAATGGCGGACTTCCAGACTAATCTATATGCGAAATGTCAACCCCTATTTCACCCCCTTAGGGGTAGAATATCCAGAAACGCTTTAATACGTATTTACTCTTTTTTAAACATTAGCACATGAGTAAAGTTACATGTTACTAACTTAAAAAATAACGAACTTCCATACAAACTTTCAACCCCTATTTCACCCCTTAGGGGTAGAATATTCAGAAACGCTGAAATACGTATTTACTCATTTTTAATTAGTAGCCCTAAAATAAAGTTTCGTGCTTCTAACTTAAAAAATGTCGTACTTCCAGACTAACCTATACGCGAAATGTCAACCCCTATTTCACCCCTTAGGGGTAGAATATTCAAAAACGCTGAAATACGTGTTTAATCATTTTTAATCAGTAGCCCAAAAATAAAGTTTCAGGTTTCTAACTTAAAAAATGACGGACTTCCATACAAACTTTCAACCCTTATTTCACCCCCTTAGGGGTAGAAATTCCAAAATTCCTTTCTTAGTGGGTGTCTACTCAATAAAAGGATCCCACTCACCAAATTTCATAGTCGTAACTATCATAGTTTCCGCTCGGCGATGATGAATCAGTCAGTCAGGACTTACTATTTTATAAGTATAGATGAGGAAGGTGACTGACATACCCAGAGATCAACGCACAGCCCAAGCCGCTGAAACTAGAATCCTGAAATTTTGCAAGTAGGTTCTATAACATAAGTGTTTTAAATTCTGCGTGAGCAAAGCCGCGTGCAAAAGCTAGTATATTTATATTATGTTTTCAAAAAAATACTACAATCAAAAACACTGAAATACTTGATATAAAAATGAATACTTAAGAAATTCAAAGAACTAGGTCAAATACATCCGTCTTAGGACACACACGGCCATACGAATTCTCTAAAGTACGTTGTACATAAATAGTACTTCAGTAGAGGTAATCCGGTCCTCTAAAAGCGTTGTCTTGTAAGTTACCGACTGCCTCGATGGCGCAGTGGTAGCGTACGCGACTGCTGTTCTTGAGGTCTCGGGTTCGATTCCTGGGTCGGATCAAATGTTTGTATGATCTGCAAATATTTGTTTCGGAGTTTGGGTGTTTTCTATCTATAATATGTATGTATTTACAAAAAAAAAAGTATATATGTATTTGTATCAGTTGTCTAGTACCCCATAACACAAGCTCTGCTTATCTTGGGACTAGATGGCGTTGTGTGTTTAGATGTCCGAAATATTTATTTATTTATTTATTTATTTATTTATTTATCTCTAGATAGTACCATTTGACAGATTCAATTTCCTCTAACAAAATGTTTAAATATGTAATATTGGGTAAATCAAAATAGGTTCCGTAGTCTCATATAACTCTCTGAGTAAATTTTCGTATCTATATTTTTTAATAAACATTCTAATTGACACTTTAAATGACATTTACAGAGAATCACTATTAAAGTTCAAATAATAGAGTAGGTATCTATTATTCTTGCTTCATGATTGAAAGTTACACAATGGGGTAGTTCACACCTTAGTCAAATCAATTACTTTTTATCATCTGTCAAAACGAACACTTTGTATGAAAAATGTACTAAGAACTGGCTTGTGACGTCACTGTTTTACAATACTCAATTGAGCAATATATAACAATGTTTATTTGATTAAAATTTGTAATAGTAATGTAAAGCAGTCATTAATATATTTTTCGAGATGTTTTGTAATAACCGTTTTAATGATAGAGATATATCGGTATTTATTTACAATACAGGCAACTACCCTATTATTGAGTATAAAGTTTTGTTCATTTTAAAGCCTCAATAAGACGTAAAAAATAATTGTCATTATAAATTGAAATAAAAAGTTTGTAAACGTAATGTTTCGACACTTTTTATTTTTACATTCACTTTAAATGCGATTTATAAATATCTCAACTTTTTTGTGACTTGAAATGTACTCTAATTTATTTTTTGTATTCTATGCAAGCAGTAGTAAAAAGCTTAAAATTTGAATAACCCTACTTCGTTGGCAGTCGGGTAAAAAGACATAAAGCTACACAAATCATAGTGCGACTTATGTGTCTTCTCATTCCTTTCACAGTTATTTTACATAAACCTTATTATTTTCAGTATTTTAGGGTAAATGAACGTATTTTATAAAAACTATTTTTACTTTACCTTACTCCAATTACAAAAGAATTACTTATCGTACACATTTTAATTCACTTTAATTAACATTAAATTGATATTCCATTCTCTTAAAATAAGTGACATTCAACCATTTGTTTCAATCATTATCAACCACAAGCTGTTGGTTTATAATAAAAATATAACTTAAATTTAGCTAAAAAACAAAAATAGTTCGACAATTCGACATGACAAGTATTGATAACAATTTGAACGTTCCGCTACTGGTAATTTCTAGCCATTTTTATTTTAATATTTACAATATTTAAAATTTTGATACACCAGTCAATAGTGTATTATATACAAACTGATAACCACTATTATATAAATAATGTTTGATAAATATATTTTGTTTAAATTAATTTATTGCGTGATACGGAACAATCATTTAAATAATGCAGAAACGTAATTGAGAACGGACTGTGAGTTGAGATTAGTTACTGAGACTAGTTTTAGCTGAGTAGAACTTAAAACTCATTCCTTTGTTTGTTACCGATATATTGACACCTCATTAATTTAAAGCAGTTCAGTACTTAAGCGGTACGGTGGACAATATAAAAATATATAAATAGACAACAAAACTATTACAGTTTCCTTGGCTTCTATAAATAATACTTAGAATGTGGGTAAGAGTAGTATTTAGTTTTACCTTTTATAAAGCTATTGAAACAGACAGCTCACGTAAACGATAGCGTAACTATTAATAACCAATTAAACAGTTTAATATCCAACCATTAATAATTAACGGAATAATCAGTATACATTTCATAATTATTCTACGAACCAACATAGCGAGATACGCTTTAATAAGAGATCAGTTTGCTCCAAGTATTCTTATCAAATCTGGAACTTAATTAAAGTCGACGTTCATTAACCGTGGTGGCCCGCGAACGAGCGCGGTAACTTTACGTAACAACTGTTATATAGTTCAACGGAAGGTTTATTTATATCAGGTGTTTTTGATACGGGTACGTACTACAATGGAAAAGATTTGCTGTTATATACTAAGATATTTTACATGATGTTATTTTTTAATTCAATGGTGTTGACTTCAATGCAGCTAACGGTGATTAAAGCAAATAGTAAATGGTCATGTTAGTTAAGGATATTTTAAAGGGTACCTTTACAGGCTTTGACCACCTCTAGGACGATAATGATGGTACGCATTTAATTATATTTCCACAATACATGGCTCAAACGGATTACCTAGTTTTTTTTCTTATAAAGTGATTCTAAATTTTTCATAAGTAGTAGGTTATTACCATAATTTCAGTACGAACACTTTAACACGTAACTTTTTAAACACAAGTAGCGATTCAACCGCGTTAAGTATAAATTGTTTTATGTCTCGAAATTACCCAATTAACTAAATTGATAAAATCTTTTTCGTAATTAAATGGTAACGTCGTCAAAATTAATTCTAAGATAAGTTTTAAAACTTAATATATTTCAAAGCACCTCTTTGAAGCGGACTCCTTCAAAGATACTCTTTTACGACATGTGTTTCTATGTTTTCAATGCTTCTATTCATAATACATAGATTACAGTTGAATAAATACTCATTTATTCATTTACGTAAAATTATATTTATTGCTCATCACTTTAATATTCTCTTTTTAAAAAAAAAACTATATCCTGCATTTTTGACAATGTGGAAGCGAAATTTCGCGATCATCGTATAGAATAAAATACGACAAACAAACATTAATTTTTAAAGAGGTTTTAAATCACAATAGCACCATTAAAATAAAACTAAAAAATATTGTAAAGCAAAATATGCATCTCGACCAATGATATTTTCACACGAAGTGGAATATAAATTTCGGGACAATCACTTCGTAGACCGGTATAACTTGACACATGACATGAGTACATTATTCATTGTTACAATCAACTGATGAATTATCCAATCAATGGACATAGATCAATTTACGTTTGTGATTTCCTGTACGAATATTTCACTAATTGTGAAAGAACTTTTTATTATTCTTCCTTCTTTTCAACAACCTCCAAGTTATTTGAAGCGTTACAATTAGGAACAAAGTTGTCTATTTTTGTATTCTGTGGCCGTTACGAATAATAACTTTCCGTTGTACGTGATCTTTAGAAATCATTTTTGTAATATAAACATTCATGTACACGACTGTATATAAAATATATCTTATAGTTTTTGAATATTTTATTAATTATTAACATTTATATTTGGCTTGCCAGTGGTTCTGTCTGTATGTATATTGGTTATTGTGACAATAAGTAGCTTATATTCTCCTCAAAGTCATTTTACACGATACCAAAATTCATAATCGGTTCAGCGGTTTAACCGTAAAAGCGTAACAGACAGAGTTACTTTGTAATATGTATAGTATATATTGGTGTGGTTTAGTTTATTTTTACTGACTATGTAATAAGTCTTTTTTTTAGGATGTATAGCTATATTAATAGACTGAGAGTCTATTTTTATGCTTTTCTACTTCTGGTCACTCCCAAAGGAACTCTAGATAGGATAAGTGAATCCCCATTTTAC
Organism: Spilosoma lubricipeda; assembly: GCA_905220595.1. NCBI lineage: Eukaryota > Metazoa > Arthropoda > Insecta > Lepidoptera > Erebidae > Spilosoma > Spilosoma lubricipeda. The sequence goes on along the minus strand of HG992285.1, from coordinate 4,937,181 downwards.
CTATAGCAGGTTAAATAGTATACCTAGCATTATTATGGACTTGGCTACAATACCATAAGTCTGCGGAACGCGGGCTCTTAGTCCATAAGTTTTAATCAAATTGTCTTTGACTAGGTTCTACAATTGTCTTTGAATAGATTCTACAATTTTTCTTGATCAATAGACTAATACTTACAATATTATTTATTATAATATTTTTAATTATTTTATTGGATGTCTGTTTGTTCGCAAAACTTAACTTTTTCAAAAAATTTTAAATAAACATTTATAAAATACGGAAGCGTCTTTCAAAGCTTATGATATTAATGCTTTGAAATGCCTGTAATGATTTAACTTTAAGTTAATCATAATATTACGACAAAAATCCATAATATAATTATAAATTAGCAAATTTATTTAATTTTTTATCTGTCTATTACGCTTGCATAGCCAAACCACTAAACCAATTTGGAACGGCATTGGCTACTTTTTGTAGCGATATCCGACATATTTGACAAAAGCTAGTGGAGATTAAAGTTGCTCTATTATTCATTATGTTTCTCAACTTTTGATCTTGATAGATCATTTGAATTGGATGATCCTTTCTATTCTAAATAAATAAAAAACCGAAATCAGTTTACAATTCATGAATGAAGTAACCACGTACTTTTAAAGTCAATTCAATATAGTACAAGAAGTTCTGAGATCGAAAATTTCAACTTAACCATCGTAGGTGGCAAAGCGTGACTGGTCGCCTTCACACGAATGAAAGCCTTTCCATGTCATTTCCCATGGCAAACCCTTGTCAAATATTGATGGATAGTATTTCCCTTATAAAGTGATTGACTTATTACTGACAGATATTATTGATATGAAAATATTTACCAATCTAGTGTTTGCTTACTATGGGTGTGTATATAGAAATATTGTGGTAATCCATTCGTTCACGATGAATATCTTGACTGCCTCATTGGCGCAGTGGTGACGTACGCGACTGATGTGCTTGAAGTTTCGGGTTCGATTCCTCCTCCTTTTCCGAAAAATATTTATTATTTATCTAGCAAATATGTGTGGATACAGTAAGACTTTAAGTTAGGATGGTTCTAGGTCCTTTGAAAACCCTTTTTAAATAAAAATCAAAAACTGAGGAATAACAAGTCTATTTAAGGTTCTAGACTCTAGAGTCAGCATTTCTCTATCAAGTACCAAGTTGTGTTGCTTCAAATACAGAGGTACAATAAAGTTGCATATAATAGTTACCCTCAACGACCATCTGGCACGGATTCAAATGGCTCTATTGCTTTACACGAATGTGGCGAAACACCATTGGAGACATCTATCAAGTTACAAGGGAACAAACAAGCACTAAGATTATAGACGTTAGTACTATTGGTTATTTTGTGCTTATAGTAAGCGGTTACCAGTACTATAGAAACTTTATTGAGAATTGTGAAACATTTACTTATTTATTTTAATTATATAGTTTGCTTGTTGCGTTGTTTGTTAAATGAATTGAACGACATTGAGTACTTTTACCCGACTACGACTACTAAGGGTAATATTTTTGCCAGTCTATGTATGTTTGTATGTTCCATTGTCTAAACTTACCGTGGGAGAGCCACGCTTTGGCATGAATGGGCCGGCTCGACCGGAGTGATACCACGGCCTCACAGAATACCGGTGTGAAATAGTGCTTGCGAGTGAGTGAGGATACCGGGGGCCGATTACACAAACTACCTCCCCCTATCTCCCCTCTTTTCAACGCACTTCTGACGCCTCTGGTGTTGCACGGTAATGACTTACCATCAGGCGATACGTCTGCTCGTTTGCCGCCTATTCAATAAAAAAAACTTTAGGCTGATTTTAATGAATGAGCTGTCAATAGTTTTATAATGATTTGTGATAGACCGGATGATATATGAGTAGGCTACATAAATTTTATCTATTCGATGATGTTTTGTTTGGTGTATAGTTATTTTTATGGAATATAGGGCAAATGAAGAGACGAGTCATATAGTAAGTGACCACCGCTACGTCCACGCATATGTGAGCACGACTCTTATTGGATCAGACAATTTAAAGGCATAAACATTAAGCTATACAAATAAATAAAATTGAGGTGTCTGTTTGTAATATTAAAATAACCGCTTTTTACTAAATGCATAGACTAAATATACCAAAAATATAGTTAAAAAAATTTTGGCTTTCTGTCCGTGTGTTTGTTCCGGGTAATCTCCTCGGCTGGACCGATTTTGACGGGCCTTTCACTACCAGGTAGCTGATGATCCGGGGAGTGATTTAGGCTATTTTTTAGTTTAACTTTGTGCCGCGGCGTTACTCGCGGTACGACGATAACCGCGGGGTTCAGCTAGTCTACAAATAAATAAAATTGGAAAATTGGAGTGTCTGTTTGTGATATTAAAATAACCGCTTTTTACTAAATGCATATATATGTATACACGGTACATATACCAAAAATGTAGTTAAAAAATAGTTGTCTGTCTGTCTGTTTGTTCCGGGTAATCTCTGAAACCGCTGGACCGATTTTGACGGGACTTTCACTGGCAGGTAGCTGATGATCCAGGGAGTAACTTAGGCTACTTTTTTTAAGACTAGCTTTGTTTTTGGTTCTGCTAGTTTATAATAAAATTGTAGGAGATCAATGTATGTACATCAAAGATCAATGTATGTACAGCGACCAATGACTAATAAATGGATTTATTTATTAAAGTATCAGAACACAAAACATAAGTTTTAGAAATTTTGTCTGTTTCTCTATGCGTTTGTGAGTTCAGACGTATTTAGTGGTGGTTTACTTTCATTTATTGTACTATATATATTGCAATCTACGCTTAACATTACAGCGTTTACTTTAACAAATAAAAAAGTTTTATCATTTTAAAGAATCACTGCGAGAATCGACATTTACGCAGACGTAGTCATAAAATCAAAACTTTATATTCCCAATGATTTTGAATATGGCGATATTTTTGCAAGAAACGATTTATCACAGGGGTGAAGTACAACGGTAAGACATGGAAATTCTTTTACTACGAAAGGGGATCAACCTTAGCCTTACATGAATACTGCACTACCGCACCCATTCTAATGCCTATGGCACAATAGCTTCGTCTTGAGAACGGGGACTGGTAAAATGAAAACTAATACTCTTCGCATGCTGAAGAGAATAATATCTACATTGAATTTAAAATGTAGTCAATGAGTTTACTGAAAAGTTTGTTGAACTTACTGAAAGGTTGAACAATGATCCTCGATGATGAAAGATTAAAAAAATAAGAACAAACAATAAGTGAATAAAAAAATATTGTAGTAAATGTTGAGTACGGAATAGTTTGGCGGTTTGTTTATGTTGAATAGATAAGTAACGAACGAATAAGTAAAGAGTTTTATCCTGTAAAAAATGAGTAAGGTATATTTGTGTCTTAAAGGTGTAGTCCTAGTCAAAAGTTGTATATGCTGTCGGTATTCTATTGTCTTTTACATACGGGCAGAAGCTGTGAATATGAAAATACTAGTTGTTGCCCGCGGCTCCGCCCGCGTATATGTCGGTTATCGCGGCAAATAGTAGCCTATGTGTTATTCTGATGTATAAGCTATATTACTGTAAAGTTTCATCCAAATCCGTTCAGTAGTTTTTGCGTGAAAGAGTAACAAACATCCAAACATCCATCCATCCTTACAAACTTTCGCATTTATAATATTAGTAGGATGTACAATTTTCTTATTGCGGATATTGTTATGGTGATTCGATATTTAATCAAATCTATTATACACTAAGCTTCGTTCAATTCCAGTTTCATTACCTTGTACTAAAAAAAACTATGATTTAAAACATTTCTAACTAATGGTTCCTAAAAAATATATTTAAACTATTTTAAATTCAGAACTTAAGCAATCTTGAGTGATTCAGTGATGGTAAGTGTACGAAAAGATTCAATGCTTTTTATAAATGGGGATTTATTAAGGCTGCTTCTAAAAAATGGGAGCACAAATTGCTAAACTTTTCTGAGGGATTTGATACCATACGAAAGTAATCAATAATAAATTCTATGCATGTTTTAGGGATGCCTTATCCGAAAGGAAAATTTTGCATTATCCTTTTCAATAGGGTTTCATTATGTGTCATATTTTATCGCTGAATCATGCCGCGGAAAGTAGGAAAGTCGATATTTTCTTTGTTGATTTTTTTTACAATTTTAACTGAAAATTTTTTGATGTTTTTTTTTAAACTAGTTCTTCTCTGTTCTAAGTATAGTCATAAATAACTTAGTAAAGAAAACTAAGAAGAAGAAAGTCTCAAGAGTCTAAGAGTTAAGAAAAAAACTCTTTACAGTTTACTTATATTACTTTTTATTTTACTCAAACATTCGAAGGTTATGCATTTCAAGTATATGCATTGTGCAATAAATGAAATTAATTAATAAAATTGATTGATTCCTTGTTTAGCAGATCTACAGACTAAGTCAAACAACCTTCTTGTAGTGATAAGACTATACATACGTGAAAGGTCATAGAAACTATCAATTTTGTATTTTCACTTGTCTTAAAATATAAATACTTCTAATATATAAAATTCTCGTGTTGCGGTGTTTGTTACCAAACTCCTCCGAAACGGCTGAACTGATTTTTATTAAATTTTTTGTAGGTCTGAGACTGCATATCGTATAGGTCTGAGAATAGGCCAACATCTATTTTTCTCACCGCCAAAATGATAAGGGGTGACCCACCCCTAAATTAATTTATATAATAATTTTTTATGACAACACAACGTTTACCGGGTCAGCTAGTATATTGTATATATTACTAGTTGTTCCCCGCGCCTCCGCCCGCGTGTATGTCGATTATCGCGGTAAATGGTAGCTTATGTGTTATTCTGATGTAAAGTTTCATACAAATCCAAGTAACAAACACACACATCCTTACAAATTATTGCATTTATAATATTAGTAAGATATATTATAATGCTATAATAAGAAACTAAAACCATCACCAAGTCATGACGTGAGTCGGGTCACACTCCATATATAGTTTGATTAATTACATTTGGGAACCCTCTTAAAAGTCACATGTCATAAGCGTTGACAAAGTTTTAGAGGGTAAACACTTTTGTTTGTATGTGTTTTCTATTGAGTCAAAGGGATGAGGTGCTGAGAATTTAATGCCAATAATAATGATTAGAATCGAAATTTCTTACCAACTATGATATACATACGATAACATATACCTGCAATTTGCAAATCGATTGTTTAAAAATGTTTTACGTTATTGTATTTCTCATTTTTTTGATAAAATGGTATGTTGATAAAGCGAACTCCCTCTCACGTAAAAACCTCAACGGTTTACGCAAGTGGTTTGTATTTAATAAACGCATATTATGAGGTTTGTCTGCTTTTATATAAACACAAAAACACACATACATACGTTTTTATTCCCGGTCAGATTTGTTTTAAAATGCCCAATATTTTCAAACGTATTTTTTAGTCCCACTTATTTAATACTGGTTTCGTACATGAAATAAACGAACGCTGCAATTTTTATGATGATCGGCTATTCATTAGCACCAGATTCATTTACTACTACTATTAGTCCTAATAACATTATGAAAAACTACACTCTTGTATTTAATCCTCGAATGATATGTTGAGGTGAATTCAATACTCACGTAGTGTCCACTATAAAATGGTCCGACTAGTTTAATCCCAAATTTATATATATGAAGCAGCGAGCAATAAAATTTACAAAGTAATAGTGCATATGTGCATGTTACTTCTTTAAAGAGTACTTTAAGAGTTAGATGAAAGTAATAAAAGGAAATATAGAATTGAAGAAAAGACAATGACAAGAAAGTAAAATTGCTAACAAGGATAGGTTTGTGAAGTTGTCACAGCCAAACTTGCGGACGGATAATTTAATTCATATATGCACTATAGTAACTATAGTGTGCTCGCAATGCGGAAAACCAACATACAAGTATTTAGGAATATCGCTAAATGGAATGCTACATGCATTCCTGAAACTGAGGAGAGATGGCAAGCCAGAACTGCGGCCCATCAACAGCTACGACTAATCAAGAACCGACTGTTCGACGAAGAAGCAATTTTACATCAGCATTCTTTGTAAACATCATGTTTTACATACAAAGTTTTAGTACTGAAGTAGATGTTAATTCTTTAATATGTATTTAAAGATCTACATAGTCTAAGAAGTCCTGGAATTTTATATAAAGTACAAAACATCACATATTCGAATCTAAATTCCAGCCTTTACCTACATGATACAAATTACATACGTTAAAAGATAAACTTTTGTTCCCACGACACGAAACGTATTCGTAACTTTGTACTTTGCTGTGCGCAAAATTTTGCCTCTCACTAATGTTTTTAATTACAACTTTCCCTACAAAGTTACATACAATGCGTTGCTTTCACAATCAATTTACCTATAGAACCTTAGGGACTTTGGATATGTGCGAACCAATTACCAAATGATGATATCATTAGATAAAAATGTACAGCATCAATGTTTTTTTTAAATGCTTTCAAAGTGCTTAACATACAATTTTAATTCGCATGAAAACAAGACTGTTAAGAAAGGGTTATGTTTTCTAACAGTCTACTTTAAGTATGGAAAGAAAAGTTGTATCGAAGGAGAATTATTCCTATTCGTATATGGTTAACCAAGTATTTGCATCTAATGAATAGGAATACAAAGAAATGTTTGCTAGAATCGATATATTAAATATAAAAAATCTGATTCTTAAAATTAAAAAAAAACTTGGTTAAAACGTATGCAGCGAACGAAAGATTTTTTTGTTCGGAAATCGATACCTCAGTCACCAACGTAACTAGTAGTGACGGTAGTCATTTTAATAGTTCTACTTACTCATGTTCATTACCACATATTTTTTTTGTTTTAGGAGTTCTGAAACTGAATGCAATACTAGCAACTGGTGCTCACTCTGGAACTTGGCGTATCGAAGCTAAATGCGGAGGAGGTTCCGCCCGCGTGGACATCACTGTTGGCACTGGGCTGGGAAATACCGCTCCAGCTGCTCCAGCCGCTGAACAACACTATGTGGAACTACGCTTCGCTGATAGCATGAGACGAAGATATAAGCCTGGCTTGCCTTTTGTTGGAAGGGTAAGTACACCAATATTAACTAGTTATAATCTTATAGGCCAGTCTTAAGTTTTTTAATCAAATTTCAATGACACTAAATTTGAGTATGTGAGCATATTTACTATACTGTATGAAATATTCACTTCACCTAACAATATTCAACCACGTTGAGAATAATAAAGATAAGTTCATTACGTACTGTTGAACTTAATAAACATTAATGTCGTCTTTTTCCTAATCTTTTTCATTTTGTTCGAGACTGAAATTGTACAAGCCTGAATGGCAGCAAATAGCGGCTCGTTAGCTTATTCCGTTGGAACTTTTCATGGTAGTCTTATTTAAACCGTAGACAAAGGTGTAAGTTAATATTAACGTGGACTTTTTAGATTAAATAATGCAGATATTGTGATAAGAATATGAACTGTAAAATTAAAAACACAACGCTTAAAATATTTACATAAAGGTAGTTTTTGAACTTTACTTTAATTATCGATACAAATCTCTAATAATAATCTCTAATAATATAAATCTCTAATAATATTATTAATTCCAAAGTTAGATAAAAAATATTTCTCAGAACATTGACATATTTTACCATAATTAAAGCTAAAGAGATTTAATTACCAAAATGATTAAAGTAAGAAAAATACTATATTCAGATAACAATTTATAAGTAGCGATGACAAATTGGCTTGCGAGAAACTACATAGCACTAGCTGAAAAACTTAGTTGAAAGTTCATTATTATTATTTGAATTAGAGTTCTATTCCAACCGCATAGAACCTCAACTATTTCAAAATCTTGAAATTGGTTAAAAAAGAAAAAAAATAGATCAAAGCGTTCATCGACCGAGGGTTTGTTCGGTTCATTAACCGAGCCATATCTATGTTAATCTTTCATCATTTTGGTAGGAGAACAATATAACAAATTACAAAGTCAGCCTAACGAACACCTTCAATATGGACGTTAGTTGCTTTTTTGATTGGAATGGGTTATTTAAGAAATGATTTCCTGATTGTAGTATAACGGAGGGAATCCGTTCTTAGAATCTTATTAGAAGTAATATTACGGCAGTAACCAAATATCGCATACCAACATACTTATATTATACTAGCTGAACCCCGCGGTGTTACCCGCGGTTATTATTGTACCGCGAGTAACGCCGCGGGACAAAGTTAGTCTAAAAATGTAGCCTAAGTAGCCTAAGTACTCCCTGGATCATCAGCTACCTGCCAGTGAAAGTCCCGTCAAAATCCGTCCAGTCGTTCCAGAGATTACCCGGAACAAACAGACAGACAGACAGACAAAATTTTTTTTAACTACATTTTTGGTATGTGTATCGTGTATACATACATATAAATTGATTAAAGAGCTGTTATTTTAATATTACAAACAGACACTCCAATTTTATTTATTTGTATAAATTTATAGTAGATTCAGATTAAGAAATAAAGCAACGTTGCTTTTAAAATATTGTTTGAATCTTGAATCCTAAGTTATGTGATTTGAAAAGTTTAATTGAATCTAATTTGACATTGAAACGAGGTTCATAAAATATTCTAACTTGAATCCTTTTAAATTTAAACTTGCTTGGTTTTACTCAATAATCAAAGTCATTTTCTTGTAACTAAGTCAAAAGTGCTTTATATTTAATTATTAATTTGTCAAGTTAAAATTCAGGTAGTTTTAAAACAGCCTTATAGAACTTACCTAAAACGATATATCTGAGGGGAACCTTTTTGCTAGAGCAAAAGAGTAGATATTTAAAATTTACAAATAACTAGCAACCCGCCCTGACTTCGAAAGATTTTCGTGCAATTTTTTTTCTCTAATTCAATATGCATATGTTACACACAGGTATAAACCTCCCTCTTGAATAACTCTATCTATTGCTGAAAATTAGAATCCTGAGCATTAGCGAGGGAATCAAAAGAGCCCAAGGCGAAAAATCTTTGCGCTCGAGTGCAACACATAACTTTTCATCCCACCTCAGCGAGGAAATAACTAAATGAAGTGCAAAGAAAATGGCGCAGGCAAAGCAAATCAAAAAAAGTACACCAAGAAGGTTCCGTGTCTGAGTTTTTAACAAATGAAAAAAAAATTGTATGATAAATTCAGCACCATAGAGGTAGAAGTAAATAGGTTTAATGATGTTCTGAATTCACAAACTATAAGTGCACATGACGTTCTAAATTTAATTTACTTTATCCTCTATTACACTCAGATATTGAAGGGTAAAAATACTCTTTCCAAGATGGTGGGATGAAAAAATATAAGCGTACAGACAGCGGAAGCGACTTAATTTTAAACTTTGTAAAAATTGACTGAACTATCCAAGTATATGATTAAGCTAAGTATAAACTCAATTATTAATGACCCTATTTCATATCTGTGATCCTGTCAACATAGATTTTGGAGGTAAGCCAGGTTGACTCGGCAAACATAACAGATTAATTAAAGGCCTAAGCTGACGTCACAATATTGTTCTCACCGTCGCGCAAGGAAAGCCGTGCATTGGTGTTAAATTATTAATTTACACTATGTTTGGGATGAACCCACTCTAAACGTTCATGTGGTTTTGCTTTCAAACCGACCGCAGCTTCGTTTAGAAAGGCTTTACGTAGAAATTAATGTACACATAAACTGGGACCCGCTTAGAGCCTGTTTGTAGTAAAATTCTTTAGAGGTTGCACATTCTATGTTATTAATTTTTACTATATAAAATAAACAATAATATTGAGTAAAAGAAGATCAAAGGAGAAATCTAAGAATAATCACGAAACAAAGCCAAATTTATTAAGCATCATATTTAACTACTTTGAGCTTTGTGGAGCTCGAGTATTTGGTGATTAAAATTGATACTGGGTGAACTTGTAACCATATTTCATTTGTACCTGACTACTGTAACCTTTATCCTGGTTAGGTTTAAAAATGAAAGATTATAAGCGTTACAATAATATATTTAAACGATGATAAAATTAGCTCCGGCAACTTATAATTCTAAAGGTCGCGGGTAAGTCGTCTCGCTGCTGCGATTCGCACAGACACGTACCGTGAAGATAACCGGTATCATGGACCCTGAAGCGAAGAAAGTAGACGGCCTCAGTAGGTACCACAGACAGGCCGAAACGCGCAACGAACCCCGTTTAGGCATTCGCTGCACTGTTTAGATATTGCACAACTACACTGTAAAAGAAAATGCAACATAAAATAAATATTAAACAACAAAGCAACTACAATTATGGAATCACAAATTCCTTCAATGCGATTGCGGGTATTTGAGATAAATTATACATTTAAACTAACATCGCCTAAGCACGTTCATAGCCTTGGAACGGAAGAAGACGAGAGATTCAAAATACGGAAGTTAACTTACCGAAATATATTCGAGTCACGTATACACTTAAACAATTAAACAATATTCTTTAAAATAGCACGACGACGGCAGTTCGCTAGTGGCTGGCAGTAAGCTCGTAACAAGGATGCAAAGATTTGAAAATACCGACAGTAGTTAAATAGAAACACATTAATAATTATGTACCTAGCAGATCGACTAAATAACTAGCGTACGCCTAAACAAAGTAATCAATTATTTTCGAGAGAATGAAATAAAATGAATAAAGGTGCCAATAATTCGTAACAATTATCCGAGTTATTTAGGCTTTATAAATTGTTTTATAAAACAATTACGAATTCCACTTACAGCTAGTTTACTTATTTTTTTCTTGTTATCTAAATGTAAAGTTAGTAACCTTACGGATCTCTTTTTATATCATATAATTCAAAGTTTTGTCTTCTTCAAATACAATTTTTAAGACCTTACAATTTGTTTGGTCCTTCGAGCTGAAATCATAATTTAAATACTTTTTCTCTAATATCAGGTTGAAGCAATGAGCACCGAGAAACGAGTACGAGTCCGTGTCAAACTTTACGATGACACCACTGACATATACAGCCAAGACATCGACATGTCGACCGGAGAAGGAGTGTTCATCGTACCTACTGTCATGGCTGATGCTCCGTACGTCAACTTACAAGTAAGTGCACGTAAAATTCACATTCACGTATAAGTCATTGATTTTGCCATAGAATAAAAATTTATCGTCTGCGTTTTTCCTAACCGATACACAAGAAAAGAACGTACTCCAATCTCAAAAGCCGACAATTAGTTTCTGACACCTGAGTTGCAGAGGGTCATAAATGGCGGCAGTCAATTCCTTCCAAGTGTTCCAACTGCTCACTTGTCAGCCTAATTACAGAAAAAAGCTTCAAGTGACAATACTTTCATCTATAAATCATTAAACTATGATATCTATTTGATATAGTTCTCGTGCCACGTTGTTCCCTACGATGAACTCCGAAGCTATCGTACCGATTTTCATGCTTTTTTTAAAATATGTGTTTCGCTATCGTGCTTAAGATAGAATAGTTACACTCACGCTTAGACCAACAGGAGCTGAATAAGACTGAAAAGATACGCAGGCAAAGTTGCGCAGGTCAGTTTTCTATTGTTTATCTATTTCAATCTCTTTAATCAAATATATTTTACAAACCCTCACACACATTTAGTATATTTTAGTAGGATTGTTTTTAATGATTCTTTATTGAGTTGTTGATGTATTCAGTATGTACGTATATAATTAGTATATGTGTAGTAATTAATAAAAAATATAACATTTATATACAAGAATATTGAACATTTTACTAAGTCCATATAACTTCTGCGTATCCTACACAATCTGCACATTCATCTTCTAAGAGTTCAAGAAGCAGGGGTTATGTAATCGAAGTACGTATAATCTGGATCTCCTAATAGTTTCCGATACTCTGTTTGATTATTTAAGGCGCAGAGTAGCATAACGTGCGGTTTTAGGCGATTCGATTCCTACAAACTCCTTCACCGTAAGCCGCAGTGGGGTGATTCCCCAAAGGAGTTTCCATAGATTAAAAAAAAAAGTAATCCTTATAAGTTTACAAGGAGCACAAATAAGCGTTTATTACATAGTTTGAATTGTACTAGTACTATTTGTTTCTGTGAACTCTACCTCAAATGAAATATTCAAAAGCCATTAATAATCAAATGACGAGCTTACAATCGATGCTGAAAGCGTTGAAATTAATGAGTATTAGGTTTCGCTAATGAGATGATTAAAACGAGTTAGATTGCATTATTGCTCGATTGGAAAGTAAATTACTAGAGCTTGTTTTGAACGTGAATTTAGGCGATAAATTAATTATTGTGGTTTAAAACTATGAGCAGACAATAATAGAAACATAATTGATTGAAATTAAAGGCTAATAATTGAATTAAAATAAAATCTAATAACTTGGTACGAAAGCCTGCGTCCAGGCCCTGAATGGTAATAGTCTGAAGTACAATATAGTACAGTTCTTATGCCAAAATGCATATTCATGGTTGTTTTTTTAGTAGGCCAAAACGACTCTACTAGTTCTGATAGAAAGTATGAGCAGTATCCAAGAACCAAACCAAAAGGTGACCACGGTCATCACGGTCATTGCGAATGCAGACAACGCAACAATGCAGCATGATGACCCACACTGTGACGGCGTATTGAAATGGTTCTGCATCATTAAGTCAAATAAATAATTTATTTTTTAATTTTATTATTCAAATTTTGAAATTCAAACGGCAAATATTGTTTGTGAACAGTTTTAAAATTAAGTTGATATTTTTAAAGAATTTTGAAAATCACACACACACACACAAAAAAATTACAAAAGAGACAGACTTGGAGTCAACCAAAATTTTAAGTGTTCAACTAAACTGATAATATTGATAGCATTTTTTTATATTAAATTTATTTGGACAACAACAAGAATATAAAAAGCTAAGAGGCACATAACAGGAATATAAATTCATTGGTGCTTCCTTAATTACAGGTTACCATGGAAAGCAAAAATATGTAAAAACAGATAGTTGTTAATTGAAACTAAGTTCAAATTTCGTATTTTAAATGATTCACAACATCTAAAAAAATCTTTCCTACGCCCGAAATTTGGACATTCGCGACTCAAACTTTAATTTAGTTTAATCGCCTCATTAATTTGGCCTCTCGAAACTTGTGAAACTTTGATACTCCCGGGATCACGCTACGAGGAATATAAATAGCTAGAATTTAAACCAGAACTGTTTTGGCGCTAATCCTAGATATTGCGAGACTGATAGTGGCTACTGGATAGTATTAGCAATGCAGATCTTTTGATAAGTAGACAATTTATGTCGGACTCTGTGGCTTTAATCAAGGATTGTGTTCTTATTGGAGACTAAAATGTACAATTGGATAAAATATTTTAATTTCTGTTAGTAAATAACTAAATGCACAAAATTTTCGACTCTGCTTTTTACGTCTAATAATCAGATTTTTTTTAATGTAATATGCGGGCAAACGAGCAGACGTATCGCCTGATGGTAAGCGATTACCGCCGCCCATGGACACCTGCAAACACCAGAGGCGTCACAAGTTCGTTGCCGGCTTTTGGGGGATAGGGAGGAGATATAGGGTGAGGGGGTTTGGGTTATGGGCCTCCAGTATCCTTACTTACTCGGTGAGCGCAAGAACTATTTCACACCGGTTTTCTGTAAGACCGTGGTATCACTCCGGTCGAGCAGGCCCATTCATGCCGAACCGTGGCTCTCCCACAGTAAAATTAAACATTAAAAAAGATTATAATAATAATAAATAAATATTTCGGACTCCAAACACACAACGCAATCTAGTCCCAAGCTAAGCAGAGCTTGTGTTATGGGTACTAGACAACTGATATAAATACATACATACTTTTTTTTTGTAAATACATACATATTATACATAGAAAACACCCAAACTCCGAAACAAATATTTGTAGATCATACAAACATTTGGTTCGACCCGGGAATCGAACCCGAGACCTCATGATCAGCAGTCGCACACGCCAACCGCTAAACCAACGAGGCAGTAATTAACATAACGTACTTAACAGACAAATATTGTCCGTAAATAATTGGTAGAATGAGTCAAGGTTAGAATATACACTGTAGGTATTTTTATGAACTTACTCGTATTTTTATGCTAGTTCTATTGTCAAAGCTACTAACTAATACTCTATGCACCTCTCTGTCCCTTCTATTTTCACCAATAGAGAGTTCAAAAGGGCCTTTACGAAGGAGAGGATATTTACTGACTCAGCTATTGAGTTAAATTTTTAATTGTTTGCCAAGTGTTTAGGAGCTATAAAAAGAGTACCAAGAAACACTTATATGATATCTAAATGTCTATATGATACATTTCTGATCCATTGATGCATCAAATATTTACAAAAATATAACTCACTTATACTTATTCTACTTTTGAATTATTTTTTTCAGTAAAATTAGTTTAATTCTAGTATGTAATGGTGTAATCTAAAACTTCCATTTAAAACCAATTATGATTTTTTTACGTCAGTCGTTTTAATATTGTTATTCGTTTCGTAAATTAACAAGTTCTAACAAAACCGAGTAAGTACCTGTTTTAAGCTTTAAATTGGAACCCAATTAGCTGGGTCCAAAAATGATTATTATACTGTCATCCAATATAACAGCTCTAGGATTGGCAATCCAGCTAAAGTGCTTTCAGGCCTCTGATGAATATCTTATGAATTATTATATGAGGCAGCTCAACGTAGCCAGCGAACATACGGCCGGGTTGTTTGACGAATATTGATCATGAATATTAATGTGAATAAAATTTAACTTTAATAAAGCCATATTGTCATGAAAACTTCATATTAAAAATAATATAGATAGGTATTAAACTGTTTGTATAAAGGAACATTGTATACTTTTAAATTAATATCCTTTCTTTATATTGAAAAATCTGCGATTTATCCTTGCGGCTTTCATTGGAAAAAGTTTGAGTTGAGTTATTTGTGGACTTGATAAAAGTTCAGGTGCAGCAGATTATTTATGTAATGATGGCTGAAAGGAGCTGGATGTGATAAGTTAAGGATGGGAGAGAGTCAATTGAAGAGGCCACTGTTCTGCAATGGACTATAGTAGACTTGTGATGATTGGATCCGGGTGTCTTTAAAAATGACGATGGAAAGTGCCTATTAACATACCGAAATAGGCTGCTTTAGCTGTACTGTTGTTTCCAAACTAAGATAAGTTTAAAAATTTTAAAAAAAGCTAAATTAATAGCTTATACATTTGTGTATTTAAAAAAAAATCTTTAGCATTCTTGATGAAAAAACAACGTTAGATACCTGATGTAGCTTCAAATTGTTATCTTAATATTAATCTCAAAATCGAATCAGTAGCTCGGGAGATTACAGCTTCATCCGAATCTTCAAACTTCTTCATAAAGTTAGTAGAGATTAAGAGCCCATTAGCAAAATTTAAACTTAAAATTAAATTAGAAATATGCTTCAAACTCCACCTTATTACACTACATCCTATTAGATGCCTATATTTTGTTTGCGACTGCAGATAACATAAATATGTATGTAGTTACAATAAAGTCCAATGTGATTAAATTTGTTTAGTATTTTTTTCCAAAACAGTCTATACGCAACATACCGTCTATCAAAATTACAAAATAAAACGTTCTTGATTTCATAAATAACTTATCAAATTTTAAATTTATTAAAACAATTTCTATAAATTTCCAAGCAAACTTTGTTTACGAAATAATCAAAATACTGTGAAAGGTTTATTCTGTAGACATTTTGATTACCTTTCTTTATTTACTAAATAATTTTCCTCAATTAACTTTGTTATTAATCTTGTCTGGAAGCAATTAAATACATTTTTTGGGCAAACTGAAGATGTAAAAGAAATATGAAGTGGAGAAAGACTATGACGTCCAACACGCCTCATTTTCTTTTAAGGCGTTCGTTTTATTGAAAAAATATTCTATGAATATAATGTAATGCACTTTAACTTAGCTATAAGTAAACCTGTATTGGTCGTATTTACATCTCTCTGTGTATATTTTAACAAACGTTAGACTAAAATCTACCTTGCAATAAGCCAAAAAGATACACACCGATTCTTGTGGCGAACTTTAGTTGTAAACATCTTTTGGCTTAGATGATGATGGCATCTATTTTATTTGTAACGAAACAAACATGAAGAAAATGTTATTGTAGAAAATAATTGTCTGATTAATTTAAAATTATAATTTATTCATTTATGTGAACCCGGTTACAAAAAAGCTTTCACGATACACAATCTTTCTCCATTTAAATATGTATGTACATCGTAAAATGTAATGATTTCATGTCATGGTATCGAACATTTCAGTTTTTATGTAAAATATTATAACACGGCCGATGCATGTTAATGAAAACCCTTGAATATTTAAATTAAGCGTATTCATCCGAATTAACGTACTATTTTAATACAATCCTGTCTTTCGTGTCAACCCTATATACTGTTAACATTTTGTGTTACCAATTTGATACTACTAGTCCAAGATCCAGTCAGCCCAGAATTACTTCATTTTAGGAGAGATGTAAGTTTAAGGGTCGGTAGTCTAATTACACTCAGAAAGGAATGGACACGCACTATGCTCAAAGCGGACCGTTATACAGTTAGCAAAACCATGCTTCCTTCAGTCATTTTAGGAAGTCTGAATTTTGTATAATATCATTAAGTTTTAATTTTAAAATATTTTCCTATCAGCCAGACACGATCTGAGAAGACTTACGCCTCCCCAGACTCGTTTAAAGTTTATAGGAATTAACGCCTTGGTTGTATTTATGGCAGACATACGCGTTATGTGTATTACTATAAAAGTTAGCGTAGGCATTTATACTTCTAAGTAAGTTAGCATAATTTTTTTCCACCTTTGATACCTGCTAACTGTAAAACGAACCCACTTTCAGGTTAGTGAATATACATTCTTTTCTGAGTATATGTTAGACTATCGACCCTAATAATTTCATCTTTCCTAAAATGACGTAATTCTGGGCTAACTGGGATGTCAGTCTTTAATGAAAGCAGCAGAAACAGCTCAGAAGGTAAAATTTGACTTTTTCTTTACTAAGTTTATGTATTCAACCGCTTTACAAGATTAATTAGATGTATTTTTTTCTCCTCTAAGTTTTATTAACGAAGAACTAAACAGAATAATTACAAAGTTTATTGTAAAGGTTTTTCTCTTTTAAATTGTTGACTATTTCGTCAGACAATACCTAGTGTTTTTAAATTAAAACCACTCTGCGTTCAAACTCCACGATGCTTCGAGGTTAAGATTACTTATTTAACGTCATTACCTCTATTTCATTTCAGTACTTCCTTTATAATATTCACAATGATTCTCATTATTCATATCTCAATTCTTTTTGTAGCTGTTTCTTGAAGAATCCTCTTTGTTCCGTTTTATCGGCAGACATTTTTTCAGTGAGTTTTTCCTGCCTAAGCTTAATTCGACCAGATAAATTATGCCAAGATAGAGAGACAAATAATCCAGCACTCCATTAAATCTGGAAAGCGAACGCTTTCAAGAAATTAGCCGACTAATCTTGGGACTGGCTTAAAAGGGCTTATATCTTGGAAAAATGTGCGTGACCTTTTTTAATTTCGCTTTTGTAATGTGCGTTTCTCGTAAGCTGACACTCACTTGAAGATCTAACGAGCCCTCGCTGTAAATATTTATTTTTTATAATAGATACAAATTTTGAGGACGTGAACAGTAAATGGCAAGATTTAAAAACAAATCATTTGAAGATGCTCAATTATTATTTGTTCTCAATCATATCTTATTTGCTGTTCCATTATCGAATTATTTTTTTAAGCGTGAATATATGATTTACAAATGAATTTTCAAATATTGGAACCATTTTAAGTAGTCACATAATTTGTTGACAAATATTTATATCAACCTCCTACATATCACTGTAAGTAATTTTAATGTTATTGCTTATTAGTATTTTTTTCTATCACAATGCAATGTCTACTGTGAAAATCTATTCATTATGATAAATTTGTTGGATAAAGTATTGAATATTTCAGTAGATATACTGAAATATTCAATACTCAATATCCAATACACAATCTACAGTAATTACACTGTATTTAAAAAAAAAGTTTAAAATCAAGTAATATATTGAAACCTAGTTTCTAAAAGACTGCTCAAATCAAAAATAACTGATTGTATGTCAAATCTGTTATCAAGTAATATTGAATTGTTGAAAATACAATAAAAACTTCGATTTAATTGAGTCAGTCAAGAGAGGTGTCAAATTTTACTCCAAAGTCTTATTACAAATGTCATTTGAATGTTCGAATATTGTAAGTGGATTTTGTTAAATCGACTTTTTGGAAACTTAAAAGGATTAAGACTGTTGCCAAACCTGACAACCTGACAGCTCTTAGTAGGACAATACCTTAATCAGTTCTTTTTATTTATCTTTTATATGATGTTCAAAAATTAAAATATAAGTGTATATGTATGTTCCTACACATCTTGTCTTGTTACTGTCCATTTCTTGATTTACTTATATCAGTTTAAAATGATTAGTGTAATCACTACAAATATTATCCAATATTTGAGCGTTTTCAGATTATCCGATCCGATATCCGTGTCGGGCACTGATCCAATATCGGAAGGAAGTATAATGTAAACAGATAGATATAGATTTATGGTACAGTAACACAAATATATAATTACGGTTTGTAAAATTACAATAGAAAACAAAACTAAAAAGTACAAATGGCGGCCTCATCGCGGTCTGCAATCTTTTCCAGGCAACCACTGGATAGAATAAGGGAGAAAATATATAGGAAAGTAAGGAGTTGCGAATTACAGTAGAGGTCGTCCACAGTAATTTATGCTAATTACAAACCCATAAGAAAAGGAATACCAAAGATAACAAATAGAATTAGAATAAAGACAAAAGCATAGTGAACACAAACACATGTGTATACACTATCAGATGTACACATATATACACCTACATGGCGGACATCACGGTTCTCATCATATCACATTTCGGAAATATTCCTTTTTGGACAGAAGAGCAGACGGATCGCCTGATGCTAAGTTATTACCGCCGCCCATGGACACCCACAACACCAAAAGCGTCATTAATGCTGAAGCGTGCCTTTTGCCCGAATTTTCATTTAAATTGCCAATTGTTTGCGCTCGTGTGATGGGCAGTGGCAAAGCGTTCTATAGACGTGCAGCTTGCACCATATAGCTTGCTCCATAGAAGTCGTACTATGCTTCGATTTTTTTTAATCAGGCCAGATAATATGAAATACAGATACATATTTCATGCATTTTTCACTCTCCGATATCGGATCGGCGCCCGACACCGATATCGGATCGGATAATCTGAAAACGCTCTCAGAAATAAAAAAATCAAAATCGTCTTTTCACGTACGTTACCACATTTTCACCGATATCATTTAAAGGTTGACTGGTGACCTAATAATACTCTGGGCATTAAGTTGTATACATAAGCAAATAAGTTTTAAATCTATTCCAAAACCTTTTTCTGAGCAAAGGCTTTATGTCTAGCCAGGCTATAAAGGAGAAACAATATTATAAAATTTAATAATTTCTTTATTTGGTTAATTGCATTAATCTTAGAAATTTCTGATTGGAATTAAACATATTTTTAATGTTGAATAGCCGATTTCGAGGTGGGCTATGATTGTTAGACCGTCACGCTACGACCAATAACAGCGAATGTCAATTAAAAATGTTGCATACACAACAACAGGGTAACAGATCGAATAAATAATTCATACGAATTAAACATCGACAGCATTACTAGAACTGGGTCGTTGCAATCTAAGTCAGAGTTCGCAGAGTGAAATGTAGTTCCGAACTGATTCATTTGCCGGATGTGCGGTCGGTAGTTTGACCCCAAGATCATTAATTGAAGTTCAAGACAGAGAATATAGGAGACATGAATATAGCTGTTTGCGGTCCCTAATCATGAGAACAGTTTGATTTCGAACTTCATTAGTCGTGGCCATTATTGTGTTTGAAAATTTTGTATAGCGGTAACCAATTTTATTACCCGACTACAGCGAAATCAAAAGGAATGGTACTATTTATGGCAGTATATAGACATATTGTTTGCATGTTTAACCGATTCTAATGAATGAATTTGTAGTAATGACCCAAGTTACATGAGCTATATAAATTTTATAAACAGGTTTTACGTAATGGTGTTATCTAAATCAGGAGTCATCCTAGTTAGACTTCCTGACTCAAAAATGTACATTATACGGTTTATTATTATAAGGTATTTCATCTTTTTTAAACTTTTTCAGGTTTGAATACCAGCTTTACCAGCTCACTTAGATTACAATTTATTACATTAAGTTATGAATATTACAACTCATCACAGAAATACATAAATTTAATAACATTATTTTATAAATTGAGGTGTTTCTGTGTTGTAACGATGTTTTAATCTTCATAGAATTTTTAAATGTACTTTCTTATTATCTGTATATAAATACGAGTATGTTAGACATAATATATTGGATTTGGTACACGTGGGTATGATAAAACCTTTCTATGAATATTTTAATACTTATTAACCTACACATACGTACATACTATAAAAACCTAGCAACGCGAATGAATAGAAAGGTAAACTCAACAAATTCACAAATGGAATATATAATTGAATTAGGTTTAGTAAAAGCTTTTAAGTATGGAGTGCTGATGGAATATGAAGTTAATTCCAAAAAATAACTTTCTCTGGCTGTACGCTGAAAGCCTGCTTTTAAGAGAATCTGTATTTAAACAAGCCAAAAAAGATTAAAATGTTTTTTTATAATGTAGATGTGTGTGTATATTTCAATTTTCTTTATCTTCATAATAAGATCTATAGATGCTTTATTTTTAAATTTGAAGAAATTATACATCAAATTTATCTGACAAGTCATCTCAAAGCAAAAAATAACTACATAAAAAATTTAACCAAAAGTATGAACAAAAAATAAGATAATTGTGTTGTGGCTATTTTAAAAAGAAATCATTCATTGGGACATAGAATCTCCTCCTTTTTTGAAGTCGATTAAAAAGTAAGTCTGTGTTATCGTATTAATTAAATAATTAGTAACACGAACGTCTATATACATAGCTGTACTTGTTAAGTAGAAATAAAGAATAATCAATACAGAATACGCAAGAAATAGTACTCAAAATTGTACACAGACTATATAGTCTTCTGTTTTATAGATGATACTAATATAATTATATTCTGAGATATCAAAATTTATGATATTTTTATAGGTCTGCAAAGCAGTTTACATGCGCTTTAAGCTATAGTCAATCCACGCTCACACGGATATAGAAACAAATTCATATTTTTTATATCCTATTAAAGTTTATTGTCAGTAGTAACCTCCTCACATCCTTTCATAATCTTAATAACAAACATTTTTAGCTTTTATTATTTGGCAAGAGCAGTTTGAATCCTATCTCTTTTGCTTTAGAAATCGATTTTGAAAGTAGCATGAAAGTCAGTCAACAAGACCAGACCAGCGGATCCAATCAATGAGAAGATTAATGAAATTAGTCTGGCACCGAAGCTGATTCCGCTAAAACTTACTTGCGCTGATCTTGGCAAATAACTAATGCTGGTTGTATACGGGAATAGGGTTGGCTCTAACTCGTACGTCCTGTTCCTAGTTTAGAGGATGTTACATCCATGCATATCTTTAGAAGATATACACATATCTTTGGGAGAGGAAAAAAAGAATTGAAAAACAGTATGTTATGTTAAAGCAATTTTACCCGAATATGGCGAAATCATAAGAAACGGTAATAGCTTCGGCAGTGGGTATATGACTGTTTGTTTGCTTAAACTACTTACCGTTATCGTATCGATTTAAACCGAGTTTAATGAATAAGGTGTTAATAGATTTGTAATAATAAGTGATATAGGTTATATAAAATTTGTCGACAGTTTTTACATAGTTGGGTTATAGTTTCCTAAGCTTTTTCTTGTTTGTGTGTATATGTATTTATTATACAAGCGGCCGTTTATGGTCGCGATCCTAGAAATAAAATGAATTCTTGTCAGCACACATTCAGTACCATACAGAATCTGGAATGGTGCCCAATTGGCAAACAGACTTATATGATTAATAAATTATTTTTCTATTAACATTGATTTTGTACTTACTATCGTTTAAAGGTATACTTTATTGATATCAATGCTTAAATTATATCCATATTGACTTTTTCCTTCGGCTCCGCTCGCGTGTATGCCGGCTATCGCCATAAAGTGTGGCCTATGACCTTCCTGAAGAATGGCAGCGTTTCCATCTCCATACGTATTCCAAATTTCATTGATACTGGTGTAGAGCCATGAAACGGTAACAGACAGACAAATAGAGTTACATATGAATTTATAATATCAGTATGGATGTAGCTCGAAATGGTAATAAAAACGTCCAGACAAGATTAGATTTTATTTGTCTCAAAAATATTTTCAAGAATCGATTAACCAGTATTGATTGAAGGTAGTAGGAATAATTTTCTGTAGGAACGTGTTTTAGGTTTAGATACAATGGGTGTATATGTTTAAATCAACAAACAATTATAGTACTATAATAATTTTATCATTTTAATAAGGTGTAGTTAATAACATTATTTCAGCAGTTACGTTTCTTCACAATCAGAAGTAGGTACATGGGAATTCACTTCGTATATAGAGACCGTTATAAACAACGCTTCATTTTATTAAATAATACAATTAATATTCCACTTACACTGTACAAGTTTAGTAGTTTAAATTAGAAAATGAACGCGTGACTACTGTTTAAAGTTAGAATAGGCACTAATATTTTTGAACAACAATTTCCTAATACATTAGTCGCAATCGATGTTACTACTTAGTAAAACTAGAGAGGAACTCATATACCGCTTACATAACTCCGGGCAGAAGCCCCCCAAAGTCGAGCGAACCGTTTCTAATGACTTTAATAGCTAATCGTACTTAGATTTGAGTTCGAATGCATTTTTAACTACTTGGGAATTTTAACCAAAGTTGAAATACATGTCGGAGATAACTTTTGTTAGTCTTTCTCTTAGGTTTGTAATAGATGATGGTTAAATAGTTAAATACTTTTTTTTTTCAAATAGACTAACAAGATATGGCATAATACTCTGGAAAGATTTTAGGATTTTTAATTCAATATTTCCTCCACAATGACTCTTTTTTCAAGATAACCGCTCATTACAAATATGTAAATAAACAATGCGCTGTATTCTGGCAGTGTTACGAGTAGTAGTTACAGATACATTTTATTATATATATTAAATAATGTTTACTAATAACAGGAATAACATCATTTAATTTCTTCCACACTTTGACCTTTTGTTTGACAAACATGATATTAAATTTGCACGTTGGCACGATTTTAGGAAAGGTTACCTTTCATTTTGAAGATTTAATTCATTTTGCGACGAAGGAAGCCGCAAAAAAATACTAGTACAGTATATGTTTTAATATATATATTTAACTGCCATTTGAAAATTACTTATATAAGATCATATAAGGTCTATATTTGCAACGCACAGTTCCGAAATACTCAGCAGTTGGAAATTATTTCATTAAGGCATTTGATTCATCATCATCAAATGTCACGGTGTTCCATTCCAATTTTTTTGTATGTTATATTTTCGTCTAAAATCACAAGGATTATTTTATAGACTCGTCTAGAACACATTACCTAGACAACGACGCCAATAGACCTTAGTGGATGAATTGATATCTGAGTTTTGTGATAAATATAAAAAGGTTCTATAATCTTGCCAACTAAGCCCATCTAAAATATTAAACTTACAATATAACATCAAATTCAATACAGCAACAAAATAATATGAATATGGAGTGGACATAAAAAAGAAACTTTGACAAGGCATCTCTATCAATCACTCTACACCGCGACAGCAAGCACTTAGTACAGTACTTTTTTGTTGTCTCTGCCTTATATACCCGTAATCAATCTTGAAATTTAGATCGATCACCTTATAGCTTTTAGAAATTTCTCTTTTGAATATACTTTTTCCCAATTTTACGAGATTCACAGAACACCTTTAAATGTATCAAAAGGTTATTTAGTAAAGTGATATGAAAGTGTTTCTAGGGACTCATTCACAATGTACCAAAATCGATACAATTTAGAATAAAATAGACAAAAAACACTTAGACTGTTGCGCGATTTTTTGTTAAAATCGTTAGATTGAAGATGTATCACTAATTTTAAGCCAATACTTAACTCTGTATACATATTCAACGTTAACATACTCTCTGTTAAATGATGTACTAAAATCGCAACCAGTCTAGTTTGTTTCATAACAAATACCACATAATTCAATGCTAATGAATATTTCATACGATAATTAATTGCTTTCTCGTGTTTGAGTGAAACATGTGCCTCATTCTCAGAGTAACGAAAGATATTCGTTTGTTACTTGACGTTGTGGCATTGGAAGCAAGTCGACTCATTTAAGTTTGTGGTAGTGTCTGTGTCATCCATATATGTTTTACTTTGTTATCAAATTTCGCATAGTCTAAATCAAAGAATAGAGTATTACACCCATTTTTGAAAAGTGACTTAATTAGATTCTATAGTGCTATTAAACCACTAAATGAAGACACAAAAATTTTATTCAATCGAAAAGTGCCATTAAATGCATTTAAAATTTTACACTTTTTCAATTATCAATATTTTTCAATTTTCGCACGTAATTTGTCAAAAACGCTGAATGCAGTGGACGCCATATTGCTTATGTGTTATTGACGTCAATTGGCTTTGTAAAGAAAAACAAATGCGCCGATTAGTTGACACTTTATTTTACAAAGCCGTTTAACGTAATAACACGGCGGCTACTATTTCATGGTGTTAAAGAACAGATTAAAAACTGAAAATTTTGAAATAAATTATATAAATATTTTACTATTTTATAAACTAAAACTAACATTTTCCGACTGCTTTTTGCCTAAGGTATCTCAATAATATATTTTTAGATTTTTTCTCAGATACAGTAAAATACCTTATTGTAATGTTCTATCTGAAATTTAGAATTTGAACAGATTAACAATACGATTGGAAACATCATATGATGTTGTTTTTAAATACCACATTTTTTTTTTATTTTCCTACTACATTAAAGTTTATATCAACTATTGTGTATGTATGATTTATGTATGTATTATTTCCATAGTCGATGTAAGTATTCTGTTCGTGTGGCGACAGCTGAAAAATACGGTATATCTCCGTTTCTATCTATGCCATTGGTCTCGCAAGAGTCGGCTAGGGAAACAAACTGCGTACAACAACACAGGGAAGAATAACTTACAACGAACCCCATACCAACCCGTCTGCTCAGCCTAGTGTAGTAGATCAAACCTCTTTTCTGAGGAGAGGCCTATGTCCGACAGGCTATATTGGTGATGATGATGTTGATGGTATATTGACTAGACTGATTACTTTATGATGTAGAATGATGTTGAGAAGAAAAGTTGTGTTAGAAGAGTTCGGTATAATATTTACATCCAATACTACAAATGATAAAAAAATCCATACAATGTTTTTTGTAAGATTTTTCCTCCTTTAGTTATTGTATCACAAAATAAATATCATCAATTTCCGTAGTTATATCAACTAAAGAAGTAAACAAGTACATTAATATAAGCAATATTGTGAATCTATTGAAACTAATGTAAATAAATCTCTTAAGAAAAAATGTTGTTCAGAAAGAATTGGTCTATTGTGCAAACCAGTCGAATCGAATCGAAGTCGAAGTCAAATAATTGTACTACTAGTAAATTATATCGGTACAAGTTAAGTTGGTTTTGTTTTTTAAGTACCCATATATTTATTTGAGAAAACGTTAACATTTAATTTACTATAAAAAAGGTGAAGTACATTTTGGGCCACGGGGAGTGTAGGGTACGGTATTAATTTACGTTACATTAAAGTTGTAATTTCATTATAAGACGAAAGTCTTTGCTCAACGTATCCTACATATCATGACATACGGAGTCGAAACGTGAACAGTAACGGTACGGTAGGTCCACAAGCCCATACTTGCTCAGCGTGCTATGGAATAGGCTATGTTCGGCATTTCTCTGAGAGATCGGATCAAGATTGAGGTGATCCGCCGGAGAAATTAAGTCATCAACGTAGCCCATCGGATAAGCAAGCAAAAATGGCAGTGGGCTGGGCATATTGTCGCAGAACTGACAACTGCTGGGGTAGAAGAGTTCTGGAGTTGAGACCGCATCTCGACAAACGTAGTGTAGCCTACAGGTTAGGTGGAATAATGACTTGCTCAAGATGGCTGGCAGGATCTGGATGCGAGTAACCCAAAATCGATCAGAGTAGCGTGCAATGGAAAATGCCTATGTACAGAAGTGAACTGCCAAAGGCTAATGATGATGATAAAAATATAAGTTGCCATCTACTGAGTGACCCTTTTTCAGAATTAATTTTAGGTTCCGTTACTTTACTGACTCACAAGTCTCACAACCATAATACATAGAACTACCTATAAAACAGTCGCGAAGGCTGGACGCATAAAGTGATTATAAACAACTGTTTATATGTTTCTTTTCGCGTTGTAATCATACTGAAATGCCTTCATAACAGGTTTTACGTGTTTATATACCGAAAACAAAACAATAATACTCATTACTTAAATTAATCTGATTAAACAAACTTTTCGATTATAGTTTTGCAGTGTATACGGTCAATAAACATAGTATTTAACACCAAAACTCGCGTTTACTAATACTGAATGCCACCGTTGACAGTATAAACGCAGATTTCGGTCATAAAACGACAATAAATTCCTTTTATGGTCTCGTATAAAAGTTTTCAAGTTAACGTAGTACATACGTTGATACTGGCAGCGTATATTTGGCAGACAATCGAACCATTAATGCGCAAGTTGATATCTATTAAACTTTCTGCATTGAGTTTACATTACATTACATTACATTCCAATGTTTTACATGCCATATTGTGTAATAAAATGAAGTTTCAAGTTTAAAGTGTTATTAGAAGTAAGTGGCACATGTGTTTTACAATCTATACTATGTACAAATGCAAAATTGGGTAGGTATGTCTGTGAGTCTGTGTGTCGGTCTTTTGCCTCTTTATACTTAAACCACAGTACCGGGTTTATAAAATTTGATATAGGAATAGTTCAAGTTCCGAAAATGAATAAAAGATTGTTTATATTCCAGTACCACTAATTGTAGGGTGAAAAAATTGTAGGTGAACCCCTTTACCAGAGTCCCCCCCTCCTCCTGGGAAATAGGCTGGCAAGTAAATTAACAAGCTAGAACACTGAAATAATTTGCGAAAATACTAATATACTTCACATACGTCTATCTGATGCGAAACCTGACAGAGGCTGTAATATACCGCTGATAAACACACTAATACATTCCGAGCACCCTGTCATTATTATAAGAGAGCACGCCTATCATTGCCGATAAATAAATGCAAAACAAACAAATAATCGTATATATTACAAAATATCTATCCTTTAAACTAAATACTACTACCACTGTAAATTTCATTAAAATAATTTAAAAAGTTAATAAGAATTTAAATAAACAAAAATATCTCTAAAAGACATCTTATTCTAATTATTAAACAAGCACTCATTATCCCTTGAGGTGTTATTTTTTATTTACCTTTATTTTCTCTAACAACGCTCCTAAACGAAGGTCCAGGTAGACCAATTAGTGAACCATTTATTACAAATTAGCTTTTATGCTTCTACCTTCATTAGCATAAGATATTTAACGCCATATCTCATTTTCCAGACATTGTTCATAAAACCTTATTTTTATGAAGGTCTTCATTTGTATGAGTCTAGATTTATTAAGGTAATAACTTTTGTGAGGTATTCCTAGTTATTATGAAATACAATTGTACTTACTCACATATATTACCTCTAAAGTCGACGATTTTCGGATTTCCGAGATGACATATATCTTTGTTCATTGTACAGGGATTAAACTATTAACGTTAAATTTCGTAAGATTTATTTATTATTTATTAATTATCTAGCTGTTTCCCTCGTCTCCGTCCGCGTGTATGTCGGTTATCGCGGCAAATATTAGCCTAAATGTTATTCTGAGGCATAAGCTATATTATTACTGTAAATTTTCATCCAAATCTGTTCAGTAGTTTTTGCGTGAAAGAGCAACAAACACACCAACACACGTCCATATAAACTTTCGTATTTATAATATTAATATGAGTATATCTGTATATAGGCCTGCCAAAGTCATTCCCTATCTGATGGAAAGCATGAACAGGATCCAATAGTAGTGGTCATCATACTCTTGCGAATGCAGCTAATGCAACCTATATAATGGCAACCTATCTAAATGCTTCTGCATCATTGGGCCTCCAGTCTCGCACTCACCAATGAAAGATCGCTGTCATTTTACGTTGATTTTCTAAGGATAGCAGATCGCCCCGGTAGAGCCAGCCCGTTGATGCGTCAGCGTAGCTATATACTACCTTAAGATATATAAGTCCGGGATATTCAAACTGTAATCATATGAAATTTATGAATTATGAAAAAAGTAAAAAAAAAATCCAAGGAAAAACCAGTAAAATTTTTTTTTATCTAACACACCACACTAACAGGTGGAAATAAAAGGAGAATTCTATTGAGAGTTATCAATAAGAAACTACAAGCTTCATGTACAAGAAATTAACTATTCAATGATGGTCTAAATGGTTCTTCTTCAACGATAACAATTTAGTGATAAATGATACAGCATTAGAAATATATATAAACACTCTTTCCCCTCTTTAAGGCAAATACTTAAATACTTTTAAGGAAAATTTAATTAGGACTCACCTCATTAAACCTAACGACAGTTTTCAAACTTCAAAACTTGGCCTGTGTATTTCGTTTCAACTTTTTTTCTTTGAATACTCTTGGAGAAGCTTTGCCAAGGCAGTGAATTTGTAAGCCATAGTTATTATTTAACTAATAAACTCCATGCCAGTTAAATTAGGTGGACAAATCATTATCTTAAAATCATGATTATCTATCGCTATTAGTATATTAATTCACTGCTTTCAATAAAATCCTTAACACATTTTTATTTTGGTAATTAACACACCAAATTTCAACTGCGTGTTGTATCAAAGTGCTCAGCCACGCTTGCAAATTTCAAAAATATGACCCCGGCAGCAAACAAATTAGCCTCAATTTAGATCGAGTGAAAAGCACTCGACCAAAAGGGCTTCAAAATTTAGATAAGGATAAATAAAACATAAATTTGAATGGAATTTTACCTTTTTGAGTGTATTTTAGAAGGAATATCGTTGTAGATTTGAAGATCTTCAGATTCAGAATAATATGTAAAGAGTTTTGGGTAACACAGTTCACATTTACGAACAGCTCCATATTTATTTTATTCATTTCAACATAATATTATGCTTGTTTTATTCTTAACTAGCTGAACCCCGCGGTGTTACCCGCGGTTATTGTTGCACCGCGAGTAATGCCGCGGGGCGAAGTAAGTCTAAAAAAAGTAGCCTAAGTTACTCCCTAGATCATCAGCTACCTGCCAGTGAAAGTCCCGTCAAAATCCGTTCAGCCGTTCCAGAGATTACCCGGAATTAACAGACAGACAGACAGACAAAAGATTTTTTACCGACATTTTTGGTATATGTACCGTGTATACATACATATTCATTTAGTAAAAAGCGGTTATTTTAATATTACAAACAGACACTCCAATTTTATTTAATAAGTGTTTGTAGGTCATAATTATGATATCACACTTAATACTAATCCTACTAATATTATAAATGCGAAAGTTTGTAAGGATGGATGGATGTTTGGATGTTTGTTACTCTTTCACGCAAAAACTACTGAACGGATTTGGATGAAACTTTACAGTAATATAGCTTATACATCAGAATAACACATAGGCTACTATTTGCCGCGATAATCGACATACACGCGGGCGGAGCCGCGGGCAACAGCTAGTTTATAATAATGCCTGGGAACTAGCGGTTCAATAGTTCATTTTCAGTAGTTAATATATACAAATAATAATATTAATCGGCATGAGAATTTAAGCTATGCAGGATTAGGAGTTTCTTTTATTCTACTTACGTTAGATGACACAAAAGAATCTATGTTTTTTTACAACATATGAGGCAGTCGTCGTCGTATATTTATCAAAATCACCAGTTCCCACGTTGTTTAGAACTGTAAATGAGTATTACAAGGATTCAATTGACGTTTTTGGGATCAGGTATTATAAATTTATTACACAAATATTTAAAAATATACCCAACTAAACACCTGGTCTAATTTATGTGTCCGAATACTATCTCATCAAGGCTTCTTTTTATTTAATTTTATTTTGAAGTTTGTTTCTATTTAGATTTTGATATTTTATTTTTCTTATTTTCATTATAATTCCATTTGACATTTTGTTGTATACAAATTTAATATATTAACTTTATTATGTTTTAATCCTCTATGTCTTCGAGTTTGCAGATGTGTTTGTAGCATAATATATTTTAATTTCAAATGAGCGTTTAATTGTAGGTTGAAATAATTACTTGTATGTGAATGGGTTAATTTTTATAAGTTAGTTTTATGTCGTTATAACAGAACTATTTAATAACTAAACACTATGTAACCTTGGAGATGATATTGTTGTGCATATTATATTCACCTGTTATTAGTTACACAATTAGTTTTAAATCCATAGTTTATGCGTCTTTTGTAATGAAATGTTGTATATAATTGTTTGTGAATCAAATAAATAAATAAAATGAAAAGGAAGATAAAATAAAAAAATAAAATATCTATTGTGATCAGTATTTTTTCTTCTCTTACCAGCTAAAAATTATATAACAATGTGAAGAAAATTCGCTTTTAAAACTCCCAACAAAATTCACTGAAGCGTTTAAGTAATCTGGGATCTGCAGATTTGTGAATGTTATTATTTAAAAAATTCGCTCATACAGAATGAGCATGTTTAAGGGACACGATAAAGGAACAATAGAAAACAAATGAGCTGTAAGTTATTCACTGCTCGCTGCGTAATGGTCCGGGATGGGGTCCGATCAGTGGAAAGGAAGGGATATACGCTTTAATCTATATTTATATTTGGCAAGGAAAATAACTAAATATAAATTATAAGGGCTGAATTGTTATGTAAAGAAAATTACTTGACGCAATGAAGTATGAAGACGTAAGAAGTAAAAACATTGATAGAAAATAAATATTCCATTAAAAAACCAATTGTTGAAGGAAAATTTTGAATTCTAGTGAAAGCGACTAAAAGGGAATGATAATAATGTAAAATACTGCTTTTCCCTTTATTTGATTACTTAATATGATAACTTAATGGTTTTCTCTCTCAATTATAAGTTAAAAGTAATAGGTGGACAAGGTCCGCATCAAAACATGATTTTTTTAATCATTGACTGAAAAGAGGGAAGTTCAACCCCTTTCTTTTTTCATTCGATTTTAAAAAGTGGAGATTCTATGTTCCACTGTCCCTATGTATTTTTTTTTAACCTAGCAGAAGGAGGCTTGAGATTATTGCGCGACTTGTAACATGGTACAAAAGTTATGAACAACAAATTGTTTTCAGACAATTCATCTTTAACAAAGGCTTTAACAGGAAATTAGTGAGAGAAGCATCAGAACTACTTTATATCTGAGTTAAAACCAGACAGCAAGTACTCGGTTTTGTCTTTAGCGATTATTTTGCAACTTAAATTGAAGTTGGAAACAACTTTGCTATGAACTAAATAATGAAGGCAGAAGTCATAAGATGGGAGGCGCTTATTATTATTTAAACTGGTGCTATAAATACGGGTGTAATATGTAAGGGTAAAAGTGAAAAATTTGGATCACCCTCCAGGGAATACACAGATGAGTAATTGAAAAAGTTGTCAAAATTTAGGAGGCTCATCTCTTTTTGATAGATCTTAATACGACGAATATTTTATTTAGTAATATTGGATTGCTTAAATAACCGAAGATCCTGATAAAGCCGTAAAATATAATTATAATTTAAGTCAAAGTTTATTTATGTGTGACAACAACTATGTGAAATATCATCCGAACTTAACCCTGATTGTAGCCAACCGATATGCATTTGCCTGGATTTCACCTGGTATTAAGTTAATGATAGAAAACATAATATGTTGTTACATATTTATAGAATTGATTTATTATATTCCCTAAACATACTTAAGTTAAACATATTTTGGCTAATCTTATTTTATGTTACATTTATACATATATAGCTTTATCGACTTTTATACGATTTAGTTGACAATTTAAGTATATAAAAACTATTAAATATTGATTTATAAACCTCTACTGTTAAGAACTAAAAAATGCCGTTTGTGTTATTTTTATGGCTTCAAAATTTCTCTAGATGACTAACTTGTTGACCACATTATTTACTGATTCACTAAACTGTATACACTAAACTACAGAACTAAAACAACAATATCTATTTTCAATATATCACAGGTGAATATTCGACTGCATTTTGTATTTTCAGTTGAGAAAAACAATTTAGCGAACTCTTCTCGCGTTCAATAGCCTCTTGCTGGCGTAGTACCAAATACTGAATATTCGTGATACACAGTGTATACTCCTTCTGGTACTTATTTTCTAGCAATATTCAGATATTTACGGAAGTGCAACAATGCATGAAAAGGAATACATCTACATAAAAGTTATTTCGCTAATGCTTTATGAATACTGAATATACAGAGGAAATGCACCTCCATTTTATTAGGCTTGTACATTGAAGTTTCTTTGAGTTGTTGAATTGAAAGTGGATGTTATAAATTTGTTAGTTTGGTGTACATATTAAAGTATATTTATGTTTACTTTCTGTCATCATTAAGTACAAAAAATAACATTTGGATGACATAACTCTAATATTTTACGATTTTAAAAGGAAAACAAATACAATACTAAAAGTAAAAGTCTTTATTTTTATCTATATTATCTGTGCTTTTCTTTCTTCTTCCATCTGGGCCTTTGAACTTTTTATTTTTAAATTCAGATAAATTTTCATATATCAAATCAGAATTAATCAAAATCAGAAGCAAAAATCCCATCCTACCCATCCTAGTTTCGAACCCCAATCTACTAAACACTACAAAAGTTTGCTATGAAATCATCAACACATTTAAACTGAAGATCTCTATTCCACAGAATAAGCTAAATTCAATATATGTTTATAAAAATAAAACGCAATAAAATTCTGTATCAGCGGGCACCACGCGACTCAAGGGGTTCAATATTTACGAGATAGCCTCTAAAAAGGGTTCTCAATACCAATAAACAGTCTACGCCTATATTTTTATAGATTTCCGTATTAAACGTTTCTTATTTCACACGTAATAGAGTCAACGGTAAAAGCTACTTTTATGTAAGTGCCTGTACATTGTCAGAACTTTTTACAATGCGTAAATAAAATAATACATCAAGAAACACACCTTGAGACTTATGACCTGACAAAAAAGATACCATTTCGAGTGATTGAAATACGGATTGTTCCTCAACATGGATGTTTGAATAAATATGTTTAAAAAGTTAAGTTTAAATAATAGTAATATTAGCCACACATATTATCTAGATGAAATATATCTATGACGCGAAGAAATGTATGTGCGCGCATAGCTTCCGATCGGCTGCACCAAATCAAATAGTTTATTCTTTTTTATGTGTTCGTCATTGTTGGGATAAGGTTTGTGTACAAGAAAAATTTAAAAATAACGGGAAAAGTCTTTATTTTTGTCCGCGACTATATACTGCCTGTGGGAAGCTTAGACAATTATATAAATATGGAGGTACGAAGTTCGCCGGGTCAGCTCTTTTTTTTATATGTTTGATGAGTTATTGTTGGTAGCATCTTCTACTACAAGGCGAATATATAGGTATATCCTACCTTTACTTAGGGTAGTTACTCTAGATTTTGATTTGGCACATTTCGATTTGGTTCCCCAGACGGACTGCAGTAATGAAAAAGAAAATGTTCACACATTATGCCAATTCTTAACAAAATTGTGGAAAGAGTTGAAAATCTTTGAAAAGCCAATAAAAATAAATTAATAACAAAGTACCACGTAAGCCAATATTACGTGTGTGTAATAGCTGATATTACATATGGACCATTATCTAAATGCCTACTATTATTACAAATTGCCCGCTCTAGGCATTACAAAACGATATAAAGTAAAATATGTAAGGATAGGGTACTTTTTTATAAAAACAATACCATATAGCTGCGATCTCAAAATAAGACATTTATATTCAGAAGCAGGAGAAGCTACACGTTCTTGGCACCCAATTTTAGATGAATCATGTTTCACAACAGCGCGGATGCATTCCATATGAACCCATATTTTATATAAACATTACAGGGAAACGCTATATTTGAATATCTATGATTTATTACACAACATTATAGAAATTTTCGTGAGCATTTCACATATTGTGACATTGTGTTGCAAAAGTTGCGAAATTATTATGCAATCATATCCATTTGTTCGAGAATCGTGCACTTTCTGCAATACAATGCCTCTACACTCAGTGTTTGTATTGCTAATACACAATCACATGTTTTTGTAGCTGAAAATAATGATAATGAAGCTGTGTTTATTGTGTGGAACCGTAAAACACAAGCGCGTTTTATATAAAAGCCGTACAACTGTGTGTAATCTTATTACAATTATCAAGTTAAGTTCACTCTATTTTCAATCTTATTTTTACTGGTATAAGTCTCATATTTTCTCTACAATCCAAAACATTGTAATCGTCATCAATATTCAACTGTGACTCACACTAAACACAGGGTATATAAAGCCTTTCAACGAGCGTTTTATCTCATAAATAAGTTGACTGGCTCTGTGTTAAAAGTGCATTTACTTTTCCTTAAAATGCGAGTACGGTGCCAACGTAAAGAAATGGCCGATTTCACCTATCACTTTGACTTAAATCAAAGTAGAGAGAAAAAGTTGGAGCTTGTAAAAATGTTACTTGAGTCCATAAAGGCGGATAAATGCAAACAAAAAATTAAAAAACGTGGTCATCATCATCATGGAATGTCGGGATTCGGGCGTTTTTGGAAACATGGACATGGAGGGCCTGGACATCATGGACATCGTGGACATCATCATTTTAAACATAAACATCACGGAATTCATCATGATTTTTTCCGACGAGGCGAGCACCATCATGGCTGTCACGGCCGTAACCGTTCAAGCTGCAATGACAAACAACACCGCAATGAAGAAATAAACGCTATGTTGCTAATTGACCTCACTGAAGATTACCAAGATAATGTGAACAATAGTATGACAGAGTCATCTAATCAAAATGCTTCTACATCTAATGAACAAAATGACGAATCTCTTACAAATACTAATTGTAAATGTACTCGTTTTCCTCGTCACTGTGGTCGACGTGGACGATGGACGAATGAACTTTATAAAATGATCAATAATGAGTCAAATGCAAAAGAAAATGCCACTCAAACCGATGAACCCAGCAACGGAGAAAACGAAGTTGAACGTGAAAATATATCTACAATGGTAGAAAATATTACCATTGAAAACTCCGAGTAAAGTAATACAGGGCTATGAAACAATTGGCTGAACGTAAGAATTTATTGACATCAAGGTTTTTGCCTTAAATATTCTTTAGATATTTGAGATGTAGGTATATCTTTTCTTTCAACTTTTTTATGATTTATATTGTCTTTACTTTACAACGCTCTTAAGTGATTGCTTTCTGTTTTATTACATATATTTTATAGACGCCGTAGGCACACCTTTTAATCTGTCTAGAGACATTTTATTATAATTATGTTTTAAGAAGTTATTGAATATTGGTTTTTCATTTTGATTTTGTTTTCTTGCTATTTAAAAACTTAAGGCGCTTATGTTTCAGTGTTCTTGTGTTATTTACTTTGCATTTTTATATGATAATCAATAGATTAGATATAAACATAATTTATATACTTCGTTGTTTAAGTTCCATATATGTGTCAAATGACAATTTTATCATTAAAATATTTTATCAAGAAGTTAGGCTTTGTATACAAACAATTTACTTTTTTTCGTTTATTTACATTGCAGTGTATAACTATTTTTCTTTTATTTTAGCTCCAAGATAGCATTCATAAATTGAGTACGTACCTACTAGAGATAAAACCATAGTCGCTGATAAATTCATGCATATAAAAGGCAAGTGAATTATTTCACAATAAATGGTCATAAGAATGCAAGTTCTATTTATGGTACTGGAGGAATCTGGAGTATTCTACGACACTGAGGAAAAAAGGATATTTTACCACATGTGTTATGAAACATGAAGTAAATACATAATATTTATAAACAATTATTCAGAAAATAAAATTTTATTCCAATCTAATGTTTTTATTTTTATTTTCTTTCATATTGTTACCATCACTTTATATATAGGTATTTATGTAGAGATATATGCAAATCCATATATGACTACTACTATGCCTGGCAATTATATCGTGTCCCCATTCTCGGAAAAGAAGTTATTATTAGTAAAAATGGTAGTATATTGATAATGAAAAGATAAAGAATAAATGAAGAAACTATATTGTTGACACGAATGACTTAGGAAATTTAAGTAATAGATCGAGAAAATCAGTTATAGCACTAACTGGCTGGATATATAGAGTAGTAGAGTAGTAGTAGATAAAGTAATTTAATATATTTTTCAGTGTTTAGATGCCGCAGAAGTCAGTAATACTATTAAAATATCAAGTCACATAGCAGGCACATTGGCAATTCTAAAATATCCGTATAACGATTTTATTAAATAAATATTTTTAATATTATTTTACTATTATAATAATGTAGTATCTTGTGTATGCACGTCTAGGTCGATAGGTACACTTTTAGAAGTTAGCAAACACTTATTCACTGATAAGAGAAAGATAAGATAGTAAATAGATATGAAACACAATACCATATTGATAAAAGAGATGTAGGCACGAGTAGTAAAGAATAAAAACAAAATAAATACGTACATACGTAATAAGCACTTGCGTGATATTTATGCGCAAATTCCCAACTTTAATTTGGAAATTAAGCGTATTACACTGTTACATTTATAATTTGACTAATATTAAATAGACTCAATCCTCATATACCTAAACATATTAAAAAAACAATAACTAAAATCCAACTACGACAAAAACGACACTGAAAAAGTATGAAACAAGTTGGAAAAGTCGTAGTCACGTGTTAAGTGTTAATTATGGTACGTTTGCAACGCCCTCCTATCGCTGTGCAGTAGTCTGGTAAAAAAATATTAATAAAATAGCTTGTTGAACACATTTCACACACTGCCATCTGATCAGAAACTAGTCAGAGCCTCCGCTGTGATAACTTAACTAACAAAAAAGATTACCAAACTGAACACTGAATCTGTAATATGTATGTGAATTATGCAATTATATTAATAAATTTTTTATTAATATTTCGAATAATTTACAAATTTTTTTTCCTATATAGTAGGAGAGCTGGCACGAATTTTTGGGTAGGTATTTGAGGCAAGCTGAAAACTTGTCAGATACCTCTCCTATTATATCCCAACTCGGGATTGCAGACCTGGCTGGTGAGTAGCGGGGCTAAATCAACCCCTACATTTTTAAAAATATTTTTTTTTTGTCCCCAAAAATATATTTGAGGCATTACGCAATTAATATATGTTGCAGTGTAATGCTTTATAAATACGAAAAAAAATAAGCCAGATCATTTAAGCGGGGTTTTAACATTGCCAGACGCGTGCAAAAATATTTTGCAAAAAATTATAAAAAATGTTTTTGAGGCAACTTGAAATTTTAATGGAGTGTTATTTATAACTAAAAAATAAGATTCCCAAAAAGACAGATCATTTCGGTGGGGCTTTCTACCTGCCAGGTGATCAAACAAATAATGAATGGGTACGAGGATGCGATTACAATCCATCATTTTTTCAAAAAGACAAGATAAGACCATACCAAATATTGATTAAAAACAAAAATTATCAGAAAGCATTAGCAGATCTTCTTCTTCTCTAGAAATTTTGCCAGTCTTAGAACAATTCGTATGCGAAATTTATGGATTTAAAAATACATCAAATATAAATGGAGCACGATTCCTTAAATTTTGTGCGACTTACAAGGCCGACACTGAAGATGAACCTTTAAAAAAAACTAAAAGATTGTGATCCCTCTACTTATTACTTCTGATGAAGAATCCAAAGATGAAGAATGTTAATTTATATCGGATATGAATTGAATTGAATTTATTTCAAATTTTTTTATACTTAAAATAATTGTACTACTCGAGAATTATTATATTTTTATAAACCTGGTTTTGCGATTTTTTATTTTAATTATTGCTTTTTTTAATACGTAACCCTTATTAATTTTAAGATAAAACAATTTTTGACTTCCGTATAAATTTTTATTTAAAATACTGCCAGAGAAAAAAATCAATTTTTAGTTTTGAATGTAGGGGTAATAATATGAATTCTGTACAAAAATTTTTGGAACAAAAATCATTAAAAAAATTTTTTTTTCAAATTCTCTTCAAAATATAAATATTTCTGCGGAAATATCGAATATTTAAACAATTTATTACGTTTAAAATCAATACAATCACTTTTAAGCAAAATGTTTTTAGTACAAATTCAGAAAATTTTAATTTAACGCGTAAGTAAGAACGAAGACAGCTGTTGTTATGCGCTCTATCTCACACTACAGCTTGTCTATAGCACTGCAGGCTCGTACCCATTCATTATTTGTTTGATCACCTGGCAGGTAGAAAGCCCCACCGAAATGATCTGTCTTTTTGGGAATCTTATTTTTTAGTTATAAATAACACTCCATTAAAATTTCAAGTTGCCTCAAAAACATGTTTTATAATTTTTTGCAAAATATTTTTGCACGCGTCTGGCAATGTTAAAACCCCGCTTAAATGATCTGGCTTATTTTTTTTCGTATTTATAAAGCATTACACTGCAACATATATTAATTGCGTATTGCCTCAAAAATATTTTTGGGGACAAAAAAAAAATATTTTTAAAAATGTAGGGGTTGATTTAGCCCCGCTACTCACCAGCCAGGTCTGCAATGCCGAGTTGGGATATAATAGGAGAGGTATCTGACAAGTTTTCAGCTTGCCTCAAATACCTACCCTAAAATTCGTGCCAGCTCTCGGACTAATATGTGATGCCTAACTTTAGTTTCTTTATAAGTGTAGAGCAATAACAAAGGTAAAGTGTCATTAATAAATAACTCTCCTCAAGCAAAACGTAAAATAATCATTTCACGTAAATTCTAAGAAGTTATTTATCTTATACTTCTGTATAAGATAAATAACTTATCTTAACTAACTCTTAACTATGAAGAGTGTCTTAATTTGAATTTGACATAAGTAAAATTCCCTTGTGATTAGTTTTAATGAAAAAAAAATGCTTATTGTACCCTCTAATGAATAAAAAACCAAAGTTAGATGTACTAGTTCAGCATTGATCTAAGTAGAATTCCCATATCACATCACACTAATATATAAAGTGTGTATGTTTGATACTTTTTCACGCAAAAACCACTGAACGGATTTGGATAAAACTTTATAGTAATATAGCTTATACATCAGAATAACACATAGGCTACTGTTTGCCGCGATAACCAACATATACGCTGGCGGATCCGCGGACAACAACGAGTATTATTATATTTTATTGATAAATAAAATATTTATGGTACATATGTAAAATTGCTATATGTTTTGTTACAGGCGGAGTTAGTGGCGGTTGAAGGGAAAGAGATTGAAACTCACTATGTGCTGGCTAAAGAAAGAATCCGTCGCTGGAACTCAACGTCTAAGTGCTATCTTCTTGTTGAAAACTTGCCCACACCACTACAGGTACCTTAAACAATCCATTCAAAACTTTAAACCTTCCGTAGGTATAAGTTTTGAGTCTCACTATGAATAAATAACGCATATTAATTGTAGTAGTAGTACACTAGTAGAAGTGTAAATATAAACATTTATTCGGGGCATTAAGATAAAAATGAACGATTCAACACTATAGATATAACTTTTGTAGTGCCAAACTAATAAATTACTTTATTTTATTTTACAAAATTACTAATCCTACTATAACTTATGTGAAACTAGCTTTCGCCCGCGGCTCCGTCCGAGTATATTAGTATGTCTATTATCGCAATAAAGTACGTAAGAATCAAAGTACCTTCATGACAAATTTCATTAGGATGAGTGTAGCGGTTAAGTCGTGAAAACGTAACAAACAGACAGGTAGAGCTACTTTCGAATTTAAAATATTTGTATCTGGAATCAGGAAATTCGGAGTTTTAACTAGTTCCAAAGATCGTGGAAAGAATAACAGTAGATGTAGTGTATCTGTCTATTCTCAGTCACTTCACTGAGTAACGCGTTCATTCGTTCACTCACTCATTGCACTGTCTGTGAATGAATGAGGAGGAAGCATTATGTCATCTCTAGTGCATCATCTCGCATGTATGGTCGTGACACAGTTTAGTCAACTGTGAGCGACAGAGGTAAGCGGGCACGTGCGTCTCAGAGCCGACAATGTGTATATACTGACTTGACTACCTGGGTGGTCTAGCGGTTGGCGTGTGCGGCTGCTGATCATGAGGTCTCGGGTTCGATTCCCGGGTCAAACCAAAGGTTTGCATGATCTACAAATATTTGTTTCGGAGTTTGGGTGTTTTTACAAAAAAAAAGTATATATATATTTATATCAGTTGTCTAGTACCCATAACACAAGCTCTGCTTAGCCTGGGACTAGATGGCGTTGTGTGTTAGATGTCCGAAATACTTATTATTATTATTAAAATACTTATACACTACAGTACCATTTTAGTCAGAACTACAGTTTATTAGTATGTAGTTGTCATGTTTATTTTAGTTTTTGAGGAATAGGCTTCTGGTTGATAGAGATATCAATAAGTGCCAATTTTCAGTTGGCATTTAAGACAAGTCTACCCTACATTACTAATATATAATTTTTCCCCCATTAAAATTTTACTGAAGTAATTTTATAGCTAACAATGGAAAAACTTGAATGTTTCGTAAACAATATTCTAATTAAGCGCTAAAGAAATGGTACAAACTGCATTATTTTTAATCAGGCTGGTGGCATAGCCAGTGCGAGCGTGTGGTCGTCCTGCGGTTGTAGGCAGCGCTTGCTGGCGGCAGTGACGAGTGGCGGTCGTGCTGTTCACTGGGCCGCTGTACCGGCTCCACCATCGAATAACTCCGATTTATGCCGGTTTAATTACACGTAAGTAATTTTATATAAATTATATACAAATTACTAGTATAAAAAACGTCAGCTTCTGTTCCATTCTTTTATTATAATAAGGCAAACCCGAATACTGAACCTCAAATAAAAATATGTCATATTTTATTAAAAAAATTTCAAAGTATTTCTTCAAGTATAGCTTTAGCATTAATAAAATAAATATAAAAGAAATTTAGTAAAATACTTATTAATTTACAAAGAAATGTAAAACAATAAAATAACACCAAACAGAAAACAATTAAAGCCCGTAATAAATTTTTGCCAATATCTAATACTGTCCTGCATTAAGAAAAGGAGAATAAATACAGTTTTGTATACCCACTGATATATCATATATACGTAAAATTAAAAATGTTAAGATAGATGGACTGCGTTGAAAAAGATGGTGTTGACTAGAAATGAAGTAAGAAGTAAACTGATTCAGGAGAATTTAATAAAAAAACACTATAATTTTTTTTTTTATATAAGTGTGCTTAAATTGTTTGTATAAAAAGTGACTCTACTGCTTGATGGAAAGCCAGAAAGGTAGGTAGTAGAGCCACGCTGATTTCAGCACGAACGGACCAGCTCGACCGGGTCGGTACTATC
Organism: Spilosoma lubricipeda; assembly: GCA_905220595.1. Lineage (NCBI taxonomy): Eukaryota > Metazoa > Arthropoda > Insecta > Lepidoptera > Erebidae > Spilosoma > Spilosoma lubricipeda. The sequence goes on along the minus strand of HG992285.1, from coordinate 4,895,095 downwards.
CTCGCACAGAAGATCAACGTAAAATGACAGCGTTCGTGCTGTGGTGTTTCGTTGGTGAGTGCGACACCGGAGGCCCAATGATGCGAAAGCATCACAAGGCCACCAAGGTGTGGGTCACCATGCTGCATTGTTACATTGTCTGCATTCGCAATGAGTATGGTGACTACTACTCTTGGATTCTGCTTTTGCTTTCCACCAGTTCGAATTGAGTCATTTTGGCAGTTCCAAAAAAAAAAGCATGAACAGAATTTACGAGTGGTGGTCACCCTTGCGAATGCAGACAACGATTTTAAAAGGTGTTTCGTTTACAGGCATTTTATAATTTACAGCTCTGTATTACGCTAAAGTCGTTCTATCGAGCTATGTTCTACCATAATTAATTTATTTAAGATATTAAGATTATATACAGATACTTAAAATTCAATCCGGAAACTGAATATTTATCATTTTATTTTAGGTTATACATCTATTAGAGCCAACAGTTTTCGAAAGATTTCATTGCTCCCATGAACGCAAAATAAGCCGTAAACTTGGTTTTATGGCTTTCGTTGTCATTAAAGTAGAGTACACGTTAATTACATTTTGAATTGCCATTGTTTTAAACATTTTCTATAAAAACATTTATGTTAAACAAACACGTCTGTTCGTTTCTAATTTTAGCTTCTGAGAACACCTTAATGAAATAAAGTAAAGTCAATTTATTTTTACCTGACATATGTATTTCTAGACTTAGAATTTCATACGCTTTTTATTATAATATTACACCAAAAAAAAACATAAAAGTTAGACTTCTAATGGAGTATATTTCTCATGCGCAATCACAGAGATATTCCTCACCACACACAAACACCTTAACGAAATAAAGTAAAGTCAATTTCTTTTTACCTGACATATGTATTTCTAGACATAGGATTTCATACGCTTTTTACTATAATATTACACAAAAAAAACATAAAAGTTAGACTTCTAATGGAGTATATTTCTCATGCGCAATCACAGAGATATTCCTCACCACACACAAACACCTTAACGAAATAAAGTAAAGTCAATTTCTTTTTACCTGACATATGTATTTCTAGACATAGGATTTCATACGCTTTTTACTATAATATTACACAAAAAAAACATAAAAGTTAGACTTCTAATGGAGTATATTTCTCATGCGCAATCACAGAGATATTCCTCACCACACACAAACACCTTAACGAAATAAAGTAAAGTCAATTTCTTTTTACCTGACATATGTATTTCTAGACATAGGATTTCATACGCTTTTTACTATAATATTACACAAAAAAAACATAAAAGTTAGACTTCTAATGGAGTATATTTCTCATGCGCAATCACAGAGATATTCCTCACCACACACAAACACCTTAACGAAATAAAGTAAAGTCAATTTCTTTTTACCTGACATATGTATTTCTAGACATAGGATTTCATACGCTTTTTACTATAATATTACACAAAAAAAACATAAAAGTTAGACTTCTAATGGAGTATATTTCTCATGCGCAATCACAGAGATATTCCTCCAAACGTAACGAATAAATGTAAACAAGAAAACTATTTAATTAGAATAAGAGTATTTCAACTTTCCGGTACCAGCCAGTTTCAGAAAGGTGCAATATTTGCCTGTTTGAGATATACGTTCTACGTGTCTATGTTTTCCAATTCATAAGTATAAAAGAGTCCCTTTTTCTAATATTGCCTTCCCTGTTATATTTCCTTACCATTTTAAAATACTTCTTATTTTTCTTCATAATCTTTAAAGTATCCGGTCGTTAGCTATAGGATTGCCCTTATATCTTAATTGAGACTATAAAAGTTAAAATAGCTATCAAAATGGGAGTGTTTAAAATCAATATCAAGATGAAAGTGCCTAGAAGTAAGTAGTATGTGTATGTAATTATGAGGTTTTCAAATTAGCGATTAATACCCAACCGAAGCTAAAGTGTTGAAAATTTATACCATTTTCTTTAATTTCTTCGGGTTCAAAATGTTTTATATCAACGTAATTATCGTAATATTCAATTCAACAGCCTTAATTACTAGACCGAGGGTGCTATAAATTATACATAAACATTTAATTCGCGTGGCTTTCAATAATTAGCCCCTGAAAAATCCATTACAACAGTAATGGCTGCATCGTTAAAACCAAAGTGATAAAGTTCCAGTAATTAAACAAGACAAAGCGGTCTTCCAATGCAGGACGTAATAATTAAAACGACACAGAATAAATAGTAATAAATTAAAGATTTTAATATAAAATAAATTAACACGAGGAACTGGTATGACGACCATTGTATGTTTATGTGCTTGCCAGACCATGTGGGGATCTTTCGTGCTCAAATAAATTGAATTTTGAATCGAATCCAGTGTATAATTTCACTGATTTTAAAGGCGTTATATATCCATTAGTTTTTTGATTATCAATTAAATAAAAAGAATTACCATACTTAATAGCCCAAGGTTTTGAAAATACTTTATTTTATCTTTCTATTAGTTGATCGTTCTAAGTCCAACGAAGATATCTCAATAAATGAAACTCCTTTTAGGAAGTGACATAAACTAGTTATTATATAAGAACATTAACAACTGCCAATGTTTCTTTCCAAGCAATTATTTTTAATTTACTTCATCAGAGAAAATGCCGACACAAAGAAATGTAGAACATTCAATAAGGGCAGAACTAGTTTAAATTTCTGTACTAGCTACAGGGACTTTTAATTAGTTACGACACAGTAACTGTTTTCCTTTAACTTGCTAAAACTGCGGTGTTAATTAATTGAAGTTTGATTTAATACATCAATCACTTCTTTACTGTTAATTTAAAATATATTATTAATATTAAAGTGCACTGTTATTTAGTTTTATTTTCTTGGTGCAACCAAACGGCATAACTGAATAATCATCACTATCACAGCCTAAAGAAGTCCACTGCTAGACGAAGGCCCAAAGCTGTTCACAACAGTCCTGTGCTGCTAGCATCCAGCTGTTAATTGAATAATACTTCTACTGAAATTGTGCTCAAAGGAACTAACCACATGTAGATTCATTACTACAAACCCTATTCCCCATGTCGGTCTCAATAAGTGAATCGAGAAATGGACTTACAATGCAGTAAATGTCTTTTTATCGTCATCAACATCAACTTGAAATTTTTCTTCTTTCTATAGGATCCCGATATAAAACGATCTTCACCGAGATGTTTATTTGATTAAACAAGATATTATGTTATGTTATTTGTTAAATGTTTATTTATTTGATGTTTATTTGTTTATTTCTATGCAGTTCTGTTGTTCTGCGTAGTTTGCGTTCTTAGTTGTTGACACTCTAGATTCTTAATTCGTCACCACCCGGATAAATGAACACATTTCTTTGATACCTTATAAACTAATTGGATACGCCCGAATGGACGTTTAGTTTATAAGGTGTATACATAAAATTTATATTGGTATGGAATTTTAAATTTCTTAGAAGGTTACATATCACATTGAAGCTACAAAAACTAATTTTAACAGCTATTTATGAGATCTTAGTCAGCGTCCATATACGATTATACATTATTTAGTTCTTGGTAGACATATTATATATATATGCTTAACAAGACACGCAGACGTCGTAAATTCGATCAGTCTGTCCAGTCACCCTGTATATAATCTCAACTTTTAATACAACATTTTCAGGGTAATGGAATTAGCTGGACTTAGATATACAATAAAAACAACGTCCAAGCCAAAAAGAAATGTTTATTCTCTGTGATTTATATGCGCTTTGGGAATTATCTGGGCAGAGTTTTTTTTATTGCTTGCCCATTTTTAAGTTTTAAGTGATTTTCTGAAAATCATTTTTAGAACTTTCATCTACATCTGAAATTTTAATATTGCATTCAAATATATATTAAGTTTCTCTTTTAAGGAATTTATAAGTTGGAAAATTATTAGGCTTTTAGACATTTAGACCTTGTTTCACCGGTTACAGATAAGTTTCGGATAGCTTATGTTACATATATTTTGACGTATCTTCCATATAAATTGTGTCAAACTACCTCTCAGATAATCTATCCTGAAGTTATCTGTAACATGGTTAAACAGGTTCTTTGCAAAAATATAATAAGTTTTAAATCCAATGCCCATTTCATTCACGTTGTATTTATAAATGTAAAGTGTTTTAGTACAGCTGAAAGATTTTTATCTGAGTACAATATATCCAGAGCTTGTGAAAATAAATGAATGTTCCAACAGTACGAAATAAAAAAAAACCAAGCGAATAAATTTATAAAAAATATCGTTCAATGTGTCTGTGTCGGAATGGAAACAAGATTATGACTGTTTTGATGAATGAGCCTCATGGGTCACACTGACAACGGACCAATTTCGCTATATAAAGGTTTACAGTATTATGTAAATATGAAAATTTACATAAAAATTAAGGGACATGACATGTAAAAGGGCCAGCATGAATTTAAATGTTATCAGGTTTTTTCTATCTAGTGAATAAAAATACGATAAAAACAATATTCGCAAAATACATATTTATTAATGCTATAAATACTAAGCATACTGAAAATGGTAAGCGTGATGAGTAACTTCCATTTCAATTTTATTTTTATAAATTTCCTAATCATTGATAGATTAGAGCAAAGTCTAATACGTTCAACCGAATAGTTGGAAAAAAATATATAGTTAAATATTGAGAACATACTACAATATAAAAGTATATAAGAAATAAATAATAATCACAAATTTAAAGCAAAAAACCGACTTTAATTTGAACTCATTGAAGTTTGTCCACACGGGAAGCACTAGCTTTCCAATAAAAAAATCATCAAAATCGGTTGACCCAGTCGAAAGTTATGAGGTAACACACTTAAAAAAAAGTACAGTCGAATTAAGAACCTCCTCCTATTTTGAAGTCGGTTAAAAAGGCAATTTCTTGGACCTAATACATTTGTTTAAAAACTTGTAGCTCTGTATATTTTAATTATTTTATCAGAAATCCCGCAATTACAATAGTGCTATATTTCTTTAAAAACACTAAGCTAGACGCAGCTATAGTAGCTACTATCTTTTCTCGTGCACTTTCTTAGTAAGACAGATATCAATGGGGACGTTATTCTCTCTTTTTGCAGTTTTAATTAATTTTTTTTTAGTATAGAGCCTGTCAAACTGACTACTCTGCCTGATAGAAATCAAGACTAGAATCCAATAGTGGTATACTACAATCGTTTGTTTTTTATTCTGGCCATTAAAATAAAGTGTTAATGATAATGATTATTATGATAAAAACAAAATGAAATAGCTAATTAATGGTATAAAATAGACAGGGAATAACACACCACGAGGTGGCAATCAACGGAATAGAAATGCAAACTTTAATTCAGTGATCATCAGTTTAGTTTTACTAAGCAATAAATTATCATTCTCCGAATAATATAGAAACCTATGTACATAACCTTAATTAAAAAGAACAATAACAATATTTACATACAATCGTCAAAAAACTCCACATCTTCGCCTACTGGTAGCGTTCCCAAAAGACTGTTTCAAACTATATTGGAGCTGTCAGTCTACCACGACACGGCTGAATTTTAATAGTTTACATGGAACGACTGCCATTAGATCTGCCTGAACCAAGTATAACCCGATATCGAAATTCTCATTATCATCATCATCATCATCAGCCTATCGCAGTCCACTGCTGGACATAGGCCTCTCCAATTGCACGCCACTTAGTTCGATCCTCGGCATTCTCATTATGCAACGATAAAATTATAACAGTGTACTAAATAATGGTTTTCCATTAACACTGATCCCTATCGTATATCCAGAACGCACGCCACCCTATCATTTCGTCGACAGAATAGCAAATTGTTGGGAAACTCAAAGCGACATGTTATGTATCGAAGCGAATACCTGCAACATGACATTGATTGTTGCGTTGTCGGGCCGCAACACTGAGCTTTATTAATTGAAAACCTATACTGATATACAGCAGTGTCTGTAACGTGTACATATTTACTGCATATAGGTACATATCAACTGCACGGTTTATGGTTTAAACGGTTGCCACGCCGTTTTCTACTTAGAACAACACTTTGTGTGATCCGCGAATTGTTGTCTTGACTCTGGGTTTTTTCTGTCCATTTCATGTATGTTTATAAAGTCTCCCATGACCTAGGATGTATATCCTAATGAGGAAGTAGTCTAGAAAAAAATAATTAAAACTATTATTTTAGTTAGTTAGTTACATAGACAAATAAAGGCTTAGGATTTAATCTCGTCGAAGTATTTTTAGATGTTCTGTTTTGTTTCCAAACTTATCTCCTAAATCACTATTCAAAATATTAAAATTAATGATTTTGACGTTTTATCTCAAACAGTAAGGGAACCTTTTAAACATAAGTTATGATTGTAAAGTAAATAAAATTAAGTAAATGATTACAAAGTCTGAGTCAATATCTATATCCACCTTTAACAGATGTATCGGTCGTAATCTTGAAAATATTATTTCCTAACTTTTGTTCTTACTTTTAACTTATAATATAAAATAAATTTTTTGAACTCTCAAATAATATTTTACATTAGTCATGTTCTTTATATATTTTTTGGTATAATTTCGCTTTCCACGCAAAACGTTTGTTACCAAAAAACCAGGAAGGAATTCAAGGCAGCGGTTGATCAGATAAAAAGCGGCAATAATCCAAGTCGGCCGAGCTCGGGTGATGTATTGTACCCCAGAGTGCTGCGCCCGCTTCAAAAGTTATGTCTGTTTTATTAAAGAACGTGGCTATGTGTGGGTAAGCTTGTTTATTTCACATCTAGTTATATTAACAAGATTGCGTATAAAGTTAACATAATGTTGTGAAATAACATTTAGAATATATCTGGTGTAATATGAAAATATAGTTAGTATACTTAATTTTTTTTTTACACAAAGTATTTTTTTACGTACGCAATTTTTTAAACTCATGTATAAATGTGAATTCTGTGACCTTGTGGTAAAAAAACAGAAGTTTAGAAAGTTAACAAATATTGGTAAAACATGAAAACTATTTAAAATCGGTTACAGTAAAGCTAAACATTTCCAATTTACTCCTATACCTACCTTAAACAGTAATTGCATGTAAACTTTATAAACGATAGTTCATGTTACTCTGGCTGTAAAATAGACTAAAACTGAAACATAGACGAAATTCGACCACCATGCAATCTCTTGCTAAAATGATAGGATGTTTTTTGAAAGAAAAATAAGATAAGAAAAGCTTTATCAGGAATGACCTACTTACTTCTTGTTAAACGAGCGAAACTTTTTTCTAACTTTCTTCCTAAATTTTTTTTTAAATTACTTGAAAATAGTTCCGTTGACATAATATCTACATTTAAAAGTGTTTTTAAATGGAACCTCTAATGTATTCATTTAAAAAATATTTTTTACAATTAGAACGAACAATAAAATATCTGCGTTTGTGTCGCGATATGGGTTTTTGACGACCCCTCTGAAGCGGTGATAGCTCAGTCTGACATATTTCGTCAGTGGTCTGACTGATTTTGGTTGACCACGAATCAGAATAATCTATTAAAACTAATCCATTGTTTTATTTTATCTTCTTGATATTCGACATAACGTATGATTTCAGTAGAAAGTATAAAACTTTTGAATAGTAATATGTATGTATTTACAAAAAAAAGTATATATATGTATTTATATCAGTCGTCTAGTAGCCACAATACAAGTTTGGTTTGGGACTAGATGCCGTTGTGTGGTGATCTCCTTAGTATTTATCATTCATCGTTATTATTATATATATATTATAAATGAATAATTTAGTTAACTCAGCAAGCTCATTTTAATTTCTAAGTATAACATGAGTCATCAGTTATGACAACATTTAGTTTCAAACGTAATTGGCTTTTGTGCTAATACAGCGAATTATCTTGAAATGTAATAGTCCGAGTAAATTAACTTTTAATCTTAGTTAAGGCTAATTGTGATTGGATCTCGAGCTTGTGCAATACCTAGAAGCGTAAATTATGTTTGGGTGCAATAGAAAAGGATTAGAGGTACTAATAAAAAAAATATTTGTGAATATCATGGAACGCGAAAGTTTAAAAGTTAGCATACTTATAATAGGTTGAGTTGGAAGGTAGCAGCAAAGTTCCCCCGGGACGGACGCCAAAGGCGAGGCCGTAGAGGAGTGGGCAACCTCGGTGGGCCTCTGTTTACTGAACAAAGGGTCCACCAATACGTTCGTGCGATACCAGGGGGGGAGGGGGGGCAATAGTGGACCTGTCGTTGTCGTCGTCCTACCCTTGGTGTTGCCGCACGACTAAGGAACTGGTGTATCCTGGAAGAGATTGAGACGCTCTCGGATCACCTGTATATCCGACTTGAACTCTTTCGGTTCCAGGACCCCAATAGGGGTCACGTGGCGCAGGCAGGAGGCAGCCGTTCTTCACTCTTAGCCGTCTTAGCAGGCCCTGACCGAGGAGGTCGGTGTAGACGTGGGTGCTGGCCGTTTTCGCGATGCGATAACGCAGACTGAAATAAATAGAAGAATTTTCAACAATATTAAAAAAAAAAACACTTTTCTGAACAAATAATCAAACTTAAATCTTCCTAGTGAATTGCAATTAGAAAATTTTCATCGCACGAAACTATTTGTCTCTAGATCAATTCAAGTACCTGTTTACGAGCCAATAAAGGGATGGAAGTTGAAAATTAATTTAAGTTAAACGGATGGCCTTCGTAACCCAACTGGTAATGCCGTAAGTTCCGGTGACTTGAGAACATTGAATAAGTCACCTTGTTGATTACATCTAGATTGTTTTAGTTTAACAATATGTGGCACTTGTAAATACGAGAACGTACCTGGGGAGATCGTTTTTTGTTTTTTCGAAAGATAGTCCCCATTTTCGTTTATCATTAGTTTCATCACGACGAAGACTTGAAAACTCTACTTAAGATTTGAAGAGTCTAAATACTTGACATTGGCACTAATAATTGATAAGCTGGTTGCTATCTCATCAAGAGACGAAGGAGATAAGGCACCTGTATTTTTTTAGTAGTTCTTTATTTCATTTAAGAGTTATTGCTATTTTCTATTTTTTATTCAAAATGTACTGCAGCAGTACAATAACTACTGTACTTCCTAAGCAAACCGCTCACACGTGACAAACTGACAAACAACAATGTTTTTAGTAGGATGTTTTAAGATTGTTGTTGTTGTACATAATATGTAGAATGGTCGAAGGAAGCCGTTGAATGCTGGCACCTCAGGCCCGTTTTGTCTAGTTGTGGAGAAACTTGGTGAAAGCCTACGAACAGCTGTGGACCTATTTTAGCTATAATGATAAATAGAACTATTCATAAACACAGTATTTTATTTCGTATGAAATTATACATTGGATTGTATAGTTGTAATGTATTAATTCATACAACATTATTCTCTATACAACCATAGAGATAACCTGCCTGATGCCATGGCGGTAGATGTTAAGAAGATGAGTTTATAAATAGACGTGATTGAATTAAGTTTTCGTATTAGGTATGTAGATGTCGTCACATTTTTGGAATTTCATTTCAACACTGAAAAATATTTTCTCATTTTCTACATTTCCTTTAATTTCAACACATATAAATAATTTCTACATGAAGAAACAGAAAGATTCTAAGCAAATACAACTAAAGCAAGTGATATTTTATTTCTTTCAAGTTTTTTATAAAGATCAGTATGAATATTGTGGGATCAAAACATATGGCTCAAGAAACATGAAAATAGAACAACATTTTTGTTTATTGGCGAACAAATGTTTACACACAATTCTAGATATATTTATATCAAAAGCAAAATACCGTTTAACGTAGCTTGTATAATGTACAAAAGTACCAATACCTTTATACATTATCCAGGTAACGTTAAAGAACATTAGCAACAAATGAATAAACATGTATGAAAGTTTACGTGCGGAAAACGCGATAAAGTGATGAAAAGAAAAGCTTACTTAATCTTACATCATATAATAAATGGAATATTACTTTAGATCGAGCTGTTACCTGTATTTTTATATAATACTAACTGTGCCCGCTACTTCGTACACGTGAACTTGGATTTTCAAATGTTTTTTTATCTTCATTTTTTTATTTTTTATTAATTTAAAGTTTAAACCTTCCCCGGACTACGATAAACATTTCAAAACCAAAATCAGCTAAATCACCCTAGTCGTATTCAAGTTTTAGCGAGGCAAACGAACAGCAATTAATTTTTATAAATAAGATTATATTGATAACTAGCTGAACCCTGCGGTGTTATCCGCGGTTATCGTCGTACCGCGAGTAACGCCGCGGGACAAAGTTAGTCTAAAAAATGTAGCCTCAGTTACTCCCTGGATCATCAGCTAGCTGCCAGTGATTTATCCTTATTGCGGTGTCTTTTAAAAAGGAAAGGAATGTGTGTCATGCCTTTCCAACACAAAGGGAGGATACTCCAATTAGGTGATCGAACAATGTACGAAACAATAGTTCCCTTTGAAGTTCAGAGACTTATCTTTTCATTAATTTTAAAGTTACCATACACAACTTTATCTGCAATGATGAAATTATATATTTCTATATAACATAACGATCCTGAACTTATAATATTTCGAACAGTAAAATTCAAGTTTCATCTTGTAAAACAGTTTCTCTACTCTGATGCGGTATTTGTGGATGTACGCTAATTATAAAGCTCTGTCATTATGGTAAGTGCCATCCTAAGTGGATTAGAAATATTTCCAAGCTTATTTCCGTTGGGTTTTGACCTGAATTTTCTGCCTGATGCAAATAACTAAAACGCAACTTCAAAATTAATATGTAAATCGAGCCTGTGACAGTTTAGTTTGTTTACAGAAACAATTTTATTTTAAAAATAAGTTAATCTCTACTTAACTATTTAGTATTCCAGTTAGCTGACTGTATTTTGCGAACTGCTGCATTTTTAATTATCTCTTCAAGATGTTCTGGACCACATCCGAGAATACCGCAAAACCACGGGGGGGATTAGAGTCAACCAGGCGACTTAACAACGACGCGAATTTGTCGCGCGGTCTGTCTGTTTGTACTGGCTAATCTTTGAAACATCTAGATCTATTTAGTAAGTTAGACTACTTAAACTTAAAACCATGAAATAATCAAGGTATAACAACAACTGAAGGTAGCACTGCAAGTCAACACAGCTACTTAATGTATTTATTTGTAATAATTGGACGTTTATTTGGTCGAACGCGCTTTACTTATCCAATTTAAAGAATTCTTTCAGTATTAGAAAGCCCATTTATTGAGCAAACTTGGGCTAAATACTATAAGGCTACGACCAATGGGTGCTGAGTACAGAGACAGTGTTCCCCATTGTCTATTTTGAGGTTGACTCACTGTAACCGTTTTTATGATAAACAAATTTGTTCATGCTGTATAACATCACGCTACGAGGAAGAGGGAATGCAGACAAGATTGCGTGGTCAGGTATAGTAATAAATACCTAAGCTCTTCCATTTATGTACATCACTTTAATACAACGCTTAAAGCTTGACATTTATTTTTTACTCTACAAGATCTATTTACACATACGTGTAAGCACATGAATAGAAAACTTATGTCTATCAGAAGTAATACTTCTCGAGAGATATATGACATGTTTAGAGTGACATAATGCGACACATTTACTTTGATATACGACTGACGATTATCTTCACTTATCATTTCTTATGAAGAAAATTTTATATTAGTATAAGATCCGACTCTTTTTTTTTTACTTGTGGGAACCCCCTCGGGCCGTCACCCCACTGGGGTTTGCGGCGGGGCGGTGTGTCGGAATCGAACCGACTAAAACCACACGGTGTGCCACTCTGCGCCTGAGACGGGAGGGATCCGGGAACTGCTGTTATTAACACATCTGGACCCCTCCCAGATAAGATCCGACCCTAGAACGACCTGCACCGAGTTAATAATAGAATAAAACTTATTTTGTAATAAATATCGTATATTATAAAATATGTTAAAAATTTGTTGTCTAAAAAAATCCTGGACATAATTTCTTTTTAATATACACTTTTTTTATATTAAAGATAATAAATATTAATAATAAAATATGTAGACCATAACTAACGGTATTACAAAATACCACATTATTCATGTTTTTGTATAATAACTCCTTATATGATGACTGGGTCGAAAAAAAACCTTTAGATCACCGGCTTCTTGAAGACGTAGGAGCCAGCCGCCTGTAATTTTCGTTGCTTATTCGACAAGATGTCCAACTTTGGGGAGTGCCCGGACCATGAAATTTCAGGTCCCTTTATATCTCTGTCGTGCCTAACCAGGCCCTATTCCAGGTGAAGCTGCCAGTCAGCCTATTAACGATGTTGCTGCCACCATCCTATTACAATTTTAGATCGCAATTCATAATCTGCCATGTTATTTTCTGCTCAAGTCTCCTCTTTGGTATAACAGCTTCACATAAAGACACAACTACTGCGCCTCAGCCCTAATATGCGCTTTTTATCTTATCTATCAATTTATTTAAACTGTTCGTTAAGCAATCCTACTAATATTATATATGCGAAAGTTTGTAAGGATGTGAGTTTGTTACTCTTTCACGCAAAAACTTCTGAACGGATTTGGATGAAACTTTACAGTAATATAGCTTATACATCAGAATAACATTAAGGCTACTATTTGCCGCGATAGTTTTTAAAGTCTGGCTGGCTTTAAAAATAATAATACAACAGAGAACTAATTTTCTCGACGTTTCATGAATAGTTCAGTTTCGCCGTTCTTAAAACAACAACTAATGTTATTTTAACTTTAAATCTTATGGTTCTTTTAAGCTAAACACGTCTGACAATTGGTAAGGAATTTTATGAAACTAAGCCGCTGGCGGTAGGTTAGGCTTATCACCCTCTCCTTAATTTATTTTATAGTGAGTTTATATCATGTAAACCTACTAAAGAAAACTCTAACACTCTCTACTGATTTGTTTGCCTACAATTTAGGTATTTCAATTTAAAATAAAATAAATGACATGATTTTATTTTCGATAAACTCTCCACTCAATATAAAACAATTGGTATTGAAGATACCTCGCCTTTATACTGATCGAAAAACAAACAATTTTATTACGTCAGCGTTGACTGTGTTTCGAGTGTCGTAACTAAATTCTGTCATTATGTTCCTCGTGCTCGTATGAACATGGAGCTTTTGTTTCCATAATCGTTTAAATCTGTATTTAAATCGTTTATTTCAACAGATCATTTAAAATAACATTTGTAAATAAAACGAAATTCTATCAATATTCTGATAGTATAAATAATTTTTTAAGTTGGTTAAACAACGAAATAATTTTAAACACTGGTTTTCTTGGAGGATTTGGTATCACTGCGATCAAACCTATTTGTGCCAAAACATGTTTCTCCCAATAATTTATGTAAAGTAAATAATATCATCGAAACATGAAAGTGAATCCCTACATACCTAGGTCACGACATCACGCGTGAACGGCTGATACGATTTTGCTAATTTTTTTTTTTGTTGCATAGCCCATTTAGTGAGGAAGATTTTAGGCTATGTAACATCACTCTACGACTAATAGGAGCCGGGTGTCGACCGAAAATGTTGAGAAAAAAATATTTCTTATCAGCATCATCATCATCAGCCTATCGCAGTCCACTGCTGGACATAGGCCTCTCCAATTGCGCGCCACTTGGTTCGATTCTCGGCAAATTATTTCTTATGGTGAGACGCAAACGAAGTTGAGCGGGTCAGCTAGTTGTATATAATAACCGTTGTGGTGAATACGAAAAGTAATCATGCAATCAGTTAGTTAGTTGGATTACAAAACGGACAACCTCATCTCGGACGTGGCCAGATCCATAAATTCGTTAGTACTAGACACTACACGCTTTTAGGTCAACTACCAATGTTATAAATGGACATCATATAAAACCAATAGGCCAATAAATATTTTATACCAAGACAACAGCTCTCTAGTGGTGGGCAAAATAGGTTACGATTTATTACGACAAATATTATTTTTGTGGACAGTTTTTATGATTTGTTGTACTAGAAAAGTTATGTTGATCTGTCATCTCTCTATTGTAACATTCAAGGGAGAAGACGAATAATAGATGATATAGAAACGAAGAAAGTAATAATTAATGGAATATTTCAAAGTTTCACGTTCTATGATACACGATTATGTATGTCAATAGAAATTAACGGGATCACGTGATAGGTGTGACATTTCTTTCATTTGCGTTTTAACGTGTGGGGTTTAAAGTTAGATACTGTGTCGTAATCAAACTGACTTGTGCGTCTCTGCGCCTTAAATAGAAGGGATTCGGGAATAGCTGCTATTGGACCTCCTTTGAATTGCAAGAGCTGGTCTGTCACTACGGCCAATTCAGCCTGGTTGAAATATATATATATATCATCTACCTATTATATAACCTCGCATAGTAATTATACATTAACAAATTCATCCGTAACATACCTTTTTGTTGCAACTTAGTGACCGTTTTGAATAAATAAAGTGCGTTTAGAATTTTCTTTTTACAACAACTTGACTGCAAGTCAAGAGATGCGAATATAAATAGCCAAATATTTGACAAATTTCTTTGGTAAAAAATACTAGCCTTGGGCTTCAAAATTGCCAATAAAGGACAGAAGTAAATAACCCGAACACTCTAGTAGCGGCTCGACTACTTTAGATTTATAGCGACAAATATTGGTATTGTCGGAGAAATTTTTGATTTGTGTGTGTTGGGTCTGACAACTCGTCCTGAAACAGAGGCCTTGGGCCGTGTTTATACAAGATCCGTTCACGTAGCCCGTATTCATTTTGTTTACATAACCGTTTATAATTCCATAAAAATGGGAGTGTTTTTTTGGCCTTCTCTGTTTATATTATGAGGCCTATATAAATAAATATGTATTATCTGTTACATGTGCAATATTTATGTAATAATGGTATATGTGTGAGAGTAACTTCTTTTTTTAATGTTTTATTTATGAATTCTTTCGTTATCTGAGGTAATGGCAATTTTCTTTGATTTTTTATTCAAATGAATGTATTAAAAGTTGGTACCTATGTAACTAAATGTATGTAATATCTACTGAAAATACGGTGTCAATTTGAATAACCATAACAGATAGGAAACACAATATTAAATACTAGCTGAGTCCCGTGGTGTTACCCGCTGTTATTGTTATACCGCGAGTAACGTCGCGGGACGAAGTTAGTCTAAAAAAGTAGCCTAAGTTACTCCCTGTGTCATCAACTATCTGCCAGTGCAAGTCCTGTCAAAATCGATCAAGCCGTTCCAGAGATAACCCGGAACAAACAAACAGACAGACAAAAAGTTTTTAACTATATTTTTCGTATATGTACCGTGTATACATACATATGCATTTAGTAAAAAGCGGTTATTTTAATATTACAAACAGACACTCTAATTTTATTTATTTGTATAGATTTGCAAGTAGTAGTAAGGTAAATTTTCAATAATCCTTACATTGTTAGTCCAAAATGATGCATACACTACAGTAATAACTACAGAACCTTTTATTTATTATTGATTAGTTTTGGTTTCTAGAGAGATTCAGTAATTTTGCTATTCTGAAATAAGTTTGAAGATGATTCGAAACTAATGAGTTAGAATATAATCCAAAAATAAGTACGTTATTTTTGTTGTAAGTCGTTTAGAATAGATGAAGCTACATAAATTGTTGTACTTATATTGTGTGCCGGTAGTACCTTGTCTACATGTAACATGAAACTTGATATCCAACAAACATCTCGTATGAAGTTACGTTAATATAAAATGATATGTATAATTAGTGATGGCTGGGATCGATTATACGTGCTTATTTATTCATATAAAACTACTATAACACATTTTATTTGTATTTATTTCATATAAATTCCATTATTCTCGAAGGAAAAGGCCTCTATCATAATAAGCTCTCATATTTTGTCTACTGTGATTTACTCTCACTTACGTAAGGCTAGTTTAGCCCTTAAACGGAATCGTTGGTAATTGATGAATATGATTTATAAGAAGAAAAAGTAAGGGATTTAAATCCTACTAATATTATAAATGCGAAAGTTTGTAAGGATGGATGGATGTTTGGATGGATGTTTGTTACTCTTTCACGCAAAAACTACTGAACGGATTTGGATGAAACTGTACAGTAATATAGCTTATACATCAGAATAACACATAGGCTGCTATTTGCCGCGATAACCAACATATACGCGGGCGGAGCCGCGGGCAACATCTAGTAATAAATAAATATATCGGACATCTGACACGCTACGCCATTTAGTTTCAAACTAAGCAATGCTTGTATTGTGACGGTTAGATTGACTGATAGAGTACCTTTATACTTTTAGTAAAATACATACATTCTAAATATAGAAAATAACCAAATATTGACAAATAATTACAGGTCATACAAACATTTGATACGACCTGTGAATCGAATCCAAGATCTAAAGCATAGTTGTCACATACGCTACCACTCCGCTACCGAGGTATTCAATGTTGCGATATAAGCTCTTGTTATTTGTAGGGAAAATATAAATATCAAATATAGAACATAATACAAGCTATAAACATGGTGTAGATTCAAATCTAGTCATAAAAGCTATCGATATAAAGCCGCAATCAGATTGTATTAATAAAACCAACTACTTGAAATGGTTTTTTTTTTAATGAAAAACGACACACACAAAAGCCGAAACCGCGCAATATTTTATGCTGCGTCGCCTTAAAAATGTCGTTAAAACAGTTACAAGAATTTTGTTCCTTACAAAGTCGGTGAGAGCGGTGAAATATGGCACACAGGTGGACTTTATTGACCCAGAAACTGCTGTAATGTTAAATTTTTTAGTTTTTTATACTTCACCAGAATGGCAAACGTTTTGATTTATCGTGTTTTTCTTGTAACTTGTGAGATTAAATTTAGTTTGACAATAACTTTTGATATATTTTATCACTGCTTCAAAACCTACCTTTTAAAAAATATTATTGTAGTAAAACATGTCACGGAAGCACGTTTAAGCTGTCGCCACGCAGTTTTCTATTACTCTGAGTATTGTGAGTTCAAACTCCACCAGAAAATTATGTTCTGAGTCTGGGTGATCTATGTGTCCGTTTTATGAATGTTTGTAAAGTCCAGTACGATTTACTTTTAATGTAGGTGTTCTATTTAACATTTCTAAACATATTTGCGTTTCAGCTTCGATCAAATTCGTGATCGAAGCGTTTCAGCAACTTTTTAAATTTGGAAGTTGATGGCGCTGTACGTTTGTTTATAACGTGGTAATATTTTTTAATCTTGTAGAGAGAATGGCCAGAATTGGGACAGTTCCTAAATTAAATTTTATGTAAAAAATATGTTCCAAAATTGTTGCTGTGTCTCTTATGTGAATTGCTACATAAACGATACTTCTTGATACGGAAAACATACTATAGAAATCTGTTCATACAACTGAGTTATGTATTTTTTTAAAGTAATTTTTGCCCATGGATCTGCTTGCGTGTATTTCGAATTTCAGGGTAATAATTATTTTTCATTTCATTATGACACACATAAATAATGCGCATATCTGTATACATTGATATAAGAATTTTCAAACACGGTTCACTGGACCTAGAGGTTACCCACCAAAATCTCACAAACATTAATTCTATGTTTAAACTCCTCACTTTGCATCCATAGATGGTACTCCATTTTTATAAAAAAAACTTACCTGCTCTATGATTTATTGACATCAATTTAGATAAATTCGGACAAATTGTACACAAGACCTCTCATTTATATCAACAATAACCTACTTTCATTCCAACTGCGCAAATTTATACTTATAAAGGTGCCAATTATGCAATGAATGTTTGTTGGGAATTCAATATCTGTTTTTCAATTTATTTGGAGCCCAATAAAAGATAGCGCTGCAATAATTTGTCTTCGTTACTTTGTTATTGTACCTGTATATTTATCTGAATAAATATATAGTGTCCAGTAAAAAAGTTGAAAATTATCATGTTATATTAATAAAAGTTTTGTTTTTTACTGACTACTTTTTTTATGTATTAGCCTGCCAAAATGACTGTACTCCGCCTGGTGGAAAGCAAATGCAGAATCCAAAGGTGTTAGTCACCGTACTCATTGCGAATGCAGACAATGTAACAATGCAGCATGGTGACCCACACCATGGCGGCCTTTTGATGCTTTCGCATCGTTTGGCCTCCGGCCTCGCACTCACCAACGAAACACGACATCGCTAACGCTGTCAGTTTACGTTGATCTTCTGTGCGAGGGTAGTACCGCCCCGGTCGAGCCGGCCCGTTCGTGCTGAAATCAGCGTGGCGCTACTACCTTTCAAATGTTCCTGAGTCGTTTTAAATTACTGTGTTTACAAATTGTGTTATCTATGATTTATAATTGTAGTGTAACGTTGTAGCTCACAATGAACTTCGAAACTATCTAACCGTTATATTGTTTTAAACTTTCATGGTCAGTAACATTAAAATAGGAATCTGCGGGATTGCTACCATGTACCTTTTTGTTTGTAGTATACCGGGGCGTAGTGTAGTGTTACCGGGGACGATCGTAATAAAAGACTACGAAAGAGGGTAGACCGATATGTCTGCCAATAACAGCCCACCCGCAAGATCTTCAGTTACTCCGTGATCATGGCGCTTGCAACAGCGCCGAAATATCGGATACTCACAAACAAAAAGGTACATGGTAGCCGCCCGCCAAGCATGATTGAAAATAGACGCAGACAAAGTTGGTAGGGTTAGAAAATTGTACTATAGGTTATATTTGTTTGTTGTGTTGTGTACGTTGTTGTTTGTTCTTTTAAAACTGATCAATCATAGAACTATGAACTTGTTCTATAAAAATTATCCTACGAATTAAGAACCTTCTCCTTTTTTTTTAAGTCGATGAAAAATTCTTCACAAACAAACGAATAAACGAAATTCGATTTGAAGTGTACACTTTTAACGTTTCGGATTTTGTATTAAACTTATTCTCTATATAAACTGGTTTTGAATTTAAACCAGTATTCAGTTTACTGTTCCTATCAACAATAGTGTATTAATTTAATTTATTTTTGTTCAAAGGTTCCCAGTGACTGCGGACATGGCGCCCGTCAGCTCTCTGCTTGTCTATTACGTCACAGAAGCCGGTGAACCTGTTAGTGACGTGGCCAGTTTCCATGTGCGGCTTCTGCACAAAGAGGTCAGTATTCCGAAAAAAATATTTAATATTAATTATTTTCAGAAGCTTTCGTGAGTCTCTACTGAGTACAATGGATATTTGAAACTAAGAAATAACAAAAGACATTACGCTGACAAGACTGTGGTAAATTAAACTAGGATAAATATACATATTTACACACAGACACAAACCAAAGAATCGTCTGCATAAGAACCCAGGATAAATTATCTTCAGGTACATGTGTTTAATACAGATTTTCTGTGATGAAATGGTATGCTGCTCCGATCAAGCAGGCCAATATGTGCCTTCCCATGGGGCTCCCACGTAAAATTTTAATAGGCCGTCCAAACTCGATCTGTATTGATACTAGTCAAACAATTTTATGCTTAATAGATTCAGAAACACGTCGGGTTAAGCCGAATTAGCATACTTTATGTTTGTTGCTAACTTTATTTAATAACCGATTAATATGGGGTAAAACATAGTTGAAAACACAAACTTCTACTCTGTTACGCCATTGTTTTCTGTTTAAACTCGCACAAAAGCAGGATTTAATATCTGGCTTTATGGGGATATACTTTGTTGACTTAATTACTAAAATATTGCATAAAGGGGCTTCCTTTAAATACGTTTCTTTAGTAGAAGTGGGTTGGTTCAGCTCCGAGTTCAGATACATGGGTAAATGGATGTATTTTCTTTTCTTGTTGCTAAAGTGTTTGGGTGATAGTATTTACTTACAATTACTTACTGTTTCTTTATTTGGCTCTAGTTTTATGAAAAAAAAACATATAATAAATAATAATAAGTAGGAATTACTAAAGTTTTTCCTAAAAAAGGAAACAAAGTTTTTAATTCACGTTTTAATATGTGGACGTATAGCTATACCCACACATTTAAATTTGAAAGAAAATCTATTTGTCTGTTACGTTTTAACGGATAAACCGCTGCACCAATTATTATAATTTGGCATAGAGATACTTTAATGCCTGAATATGGACATAGGCACAAATGCGTGATGAGCCGGAGTGGGCAAAAGTTAGTCTTCTACAAATAAGCCAAGTAACATTAAAAGATAATTCGAACTATTAGTTCATAAGATTAATACGTTCAACCTTACAAACAAACTTAGACATTTTTTTCTCGTTTCCTTATACCGAGAGCACTTTCTTTATAAATAACGATGGCAACACAGAAATGCTCTATAGACCTCACGAAAATAAAACCCGAACATCATTTTCACGTCACCCCGTTTACATAGCAAAAATAACCTAAATATTACAGCTAATATTTAACCCTATTTCCAACCGAATACCTCAACATGTGCTCAATAAACGTACAGGGTTCATAATAATGATTAATCAGGGTATATAAACCTTTGATCATTCAATTGGCGTAAAATTGAAACAGCGTTTGCTGAATATAATTAGCGCTCTGTTTATTTTGGGTGTTCGAGCTAGCTCTGGACGATTTTTGAACGCAATTAAATACTTTGATGGTTGGTTGTGACAATAAATACAGGGTTTATTAATTGAAATGATTTTACTGTTAAAACAAAATGGTTTGTGAAAGGAAAATGTTATTACAAATTGAAGGTGAACTCAAATTTTGCATGTATTTGTAATTATATGTACACTAGCTGTTGCCCGTGGCTCCGCCCACGTATATGTCGGCAAATAGTAGCCTATATGTTATCCTGATGCATAAGCTATATTACTGTAAAGTTTTATCCAAATCCGTTCAGTACTTTTTGCGTGAAAGAGTAACAAACATCCATCCGTCCATACTTACAAACTTTCGCGTTTATAATATTAGTAGGATAAATATACGTCATCTGCTTTGGGATGGATTAGGAATACAGAGAGTTATGACCTTTATTCATCCCGTGGGTATCGTAAGAGTCGACTACGGTGCAGATTAAGGGAGAAGAAAACTAGGACAAAACAGCGTAGCAAAGTGAAGGAAAACTTGACGCAAAAACCAAACCTAACTTTCTTTCTATGTCCAGGACTATTAAGGGCTGTTGATGATAAAATATAATATACTTTGATACATAGAACACATAGTTATAGAAATAAGTAGTCATGAATAGGTGGTGTAAATGTATAGGTGTGCGGGCAATGTTACACTCACTCAATAATTTTCAAAACAGTATTTATTTAATACCAAGATATTTTATTACTACCTTTTTAATCATGAAAGATCTTAGTAAAAGATAGAAAGAAAAGAATATGCAAAATTACAAATCTAAAAGATAGAGGACCTGCTTTATTTAATACTTCTAGAAATACGTGGACAATATCAAATTTGTTAAAACAAATGACACTGTAATAAGTTGGTAAAAGTTCATAAAATAACTTAAATTAACATTACTTAGAAGGCTATAAGAAACATAATTAAGTAAAATTATAGAGCTACTCAAATTAATTTACTGAGTAAATTGCTTTTCTCATAAAATCTAATACTAACTAAATGTCTAGACCATTTTCTAATGGAAATGTTTCGTCAATTTGTAGTAAACTTAAGAAAATTGGAACTTAGTAAAATGTTAAAATTAAGTTTATTTTGTGTGAAACTTTAGACAGTGATACGCTTTATTCTACATTAAAAGACTACTTGACTTACTAGTTTCTTATTTATCTAAAAGGTAAACTGTTTATCATTGTTAATGTTGAAGATAAGTTTTATTAAAAAGAAAAAGACATGTGGCACTCGGGGACTGCCGCGGTAAAGCTATTGCATATCATTTTTTTATCAACTTATGCAACTATAATTATTTATTTATTTTTTATTTATGAAGTGTGTATAATATTGTGAATGAAAAATACTAAACTATTTTTCAAATGCTCCATCGCATTCAAAGTACATCGCCGTCTATATAATTGGTGCCATACTGACAACAAACAAATGTATGTTTGAAATTACCAGACCGTTAGAATTTTATCAAATAGCATAAGAACAACAATTTTAACATTTAGTAGTAATGAGTTATTGGCTGGAAGGTGTACGTGAATGATTTATGACGAAGGTGTCTCTAGTTCAAATCTCAACTGGGCGTCATCGTCTTCTTGTGAATGTTTCCTGGATATTATGTATAAACGTGATAAACGTGAGTGGGATAGATATTTTGTCACATTTGTTATATAAATCAGCTTCTGTGCGTTCTGATATGCATACGAGTATAAGTTTTTACATGTTATATCTATATCAGTTTTTTTATATTATTTCATTATTCAGGTGTAATGATGCGTCAAACAGCAATTTGCACCAAATCCCCGAATTGTAGCCACGCCATGTTTGAAGTAGGGTCTCTGTCACGCACGAAGTGAAGTGAAGTAAAGTCAGCGACAGACAGATTCGTTGATACGTCGTTCGGAGTAGCTCGTCTCGACCGTGCGATCTTCGGGTGTCAGGTTTTTGTGTTACGAAATTTCTTGATGCGGTCGCCACGCTCAAAGGCATAAAAGCTATATAATAGCCTAAAAATTTTAAAGCAAGGCAATTGTAAAGCAGATAAATATTTACTCCAGCGGCCTCTCTAATCTCAAGCCGGGTTGCAAAGAGGACATAGGAGTTCGCGACCACGGCCTTTTTGAGCAAGTGCAGTGTGCTTACTGACTACTGCTCCTTTACCTTCGTTTTTTTGTCCTCAATATACCTTCTATATTTTTTTCTGGAAAATGATTATATACCCGAAGAAACTTGACAGCAAAAAGAGTCTGGACACAAATAAATCAACCAAAACCCGTTGCAATTGTAATACACATGAGGAAGTTTATGTTTTTATGAATAATAATAATAATAATATATCGCTTTATTGTACACCAGATGCATTACAAGGTAAGCTTAAAATTAGAGAAGTACAATTGGCGGCCTTATCGCCCGGAGGCAATCTCTTACAGGCAACCGTTGGATGGAGAGAAAAACATGATTATGAGATAGTGTAGGGTAGTATCTGGTGTAGAAGTAGGTAAGACGAAAAAATAAATAAAGTAATAAGGATTTTTATATATCGTTATAGTAATACATAGTGTGGGTAAAAATAAAAAAAAAATACGAACAAGAAATAAGATAAATATACAGTTAATTACATATATAAATGTGATAGTGTGACTGTGTGACCAAATTGACAAAACAAAAAAGAATATAGCAGGTTAAGGGGCATTGATGTCTCCCAGGTAATGCTCCCTCACAAGTCTCTTGAATGCAGTTAGTGTTTGTGCACGTCTAACTGCGACTGGTAAGGCATTCCACAACCGAACTGCTTGGACACAAAAGGAGTGGTCGAGAAATTTTGTAGAATGACCAGGCATTTTCAGTTTCAGGTTCTGTGACGACCTCAGTAATTTGGGATGTGAGTTGTATAAGAAGGTAAACCGTGATTTGAGGTAGCGTGGGGTAAGAGGATTAAAGAGAATATTATACAGAAGAGAAAGGACATGTGCATTCCGGCGAAGGCGGATGGGTAACCACTTAAGCTTTTCACGATAATAGGAGACATGATCATATTTTCGTAAACCGAATATGAATCTTATACAGAGGTTTTGGAGTCTTTCAAGCTTATTTAATTGGTTTTCATTAATATCTAAATAACTGGCATCAGCATAATCAAGGATAGGGAAAAGAAGGGAATGTGTAAGAGCAATTTTTGTAGAGGTAGGTAGAAAGTTGCGTAGTCTGCGCAAGGACCCTGCAGCGGCAAACATTTTGCAACTCAGTTCCTGCAGCTGAGGACCCCAGGAAAAGGTACTGTCGATATAGATTCCTAGGTTCTTTACCTTGTCACTATATGGGATAGGTGTGCCGTCGCAAGACACCTGAGGCAGTGAAGTCCAATTAACCTTGGATATCATTTTGGAACTTCCCACGACAATGACCTGAGTCTTGGTTGGATTTATCTTCAGACCGTGGGAAATGCTCCACTTACAGATTTTTTCCAAGTCGTTATTTGTATTGTTAACTGCAGCAGCCAGGTTAGCCGGTGGTGCCGTGGTATAGATCTGGAGATCATCCGCGTAAAGGTGGTAGGAAGAAGTTAAATTAATTAGTGATGGTGTTGATAAAAACGGAGAAAAGTAAGGGAGATAGCACGCCGCCCTGAGGTACGCCAGTGTAAGTGCTGCACCATGAAGAGACAGTGTTGTCAATGCTAATACGTTGCCGGCGACCAAACAGGTAGTTGTGAAACCAGTCAATCGCAGTTGGAGATATGTTAAGAGAGCGCAATATACATAGCAGTATGTCAAAGTCGACGGTGTTAAAGGCATTACTGAAGTCTAGTAGTGTAAGGACTGTGAGCTCACCGTTTTCCATAGCGGATCTGATGTTCTCCGTGATGTGAACTAGAGTAGTGGTGGTACTATGGCCGGGTCGAAAACCGGACTGGAGAGGATTTAAAAGCAGGTTTGTGGAAAGGAAATTCGAAAGTTGAGTGTGAATTAAACGCTCGAGGACTTTGGAAAGGAAAGGGAGGATAGAAATGGAGCGGTAATCGGCAAAGGATCCGGGGTTTTTTTTTTTAGGGATGGGAATAATATTTGAATCCTTCCAGGCCTTTGGGAAAACGCTAAAGGAGATTGAATAATTTAATATGTGACAGATGACAGGGAGAATTTCATCCAGGATTGGAAGGATCATGTTACGACTTAAACAATCAGAGCCCACTGCATTGGAAGTTATAGAAATTACGCTCTTCTTAACATCACAACTAGAAAATTGACTTAAGAAAAAGGGACAACAGTCAGGAGTTGGGGCGGAAGTTAGATGTTTCAGAGTAGCATCTTTTGTTACTTTACTAAAGTTAGTTGAAGCAGAGAAATGTTGATTAAGTAAACTTAAATCTACAATTTTAGGAGAAGAGTCATGAACAGATGTGCCTACTCCCAGTGACTTTAAGAATTTCCAGACTTGAGCTGGATCTCCATTTTCAACAGAGTTGTGAATGTATCGGCGTTGTGCATTCCTACACACCTTGCTGCATTGATTCCTAATAGACACATATTTTTCCCGGTTAGTTTCGCTTGGGTTCTTTTTAAATCTAGATTTAGCGACTGCTTTCTTGTGGATTAGCACTTTGATGTCTGCAGTTAACCATGGTGATGGGACACGTTTGACTTTCATTTCTTGAATTGGCGCGTGTTTGTCATAGAGAGACAGTATTTCTGCGTTGAAAAAATTAACTTTCTTATCGATGCTATCTGCATTGAAGAGAGATGTCCAGTCAATGTCGTTGGCATCACTTTTTAGGGTATCAATGTTCATAGCCTTGAAGTTCCGCTGCAGAATACACTTGGATTTAGGTTTAAGAGGACGGATACGGTAGGATAGGTATAATAAATCATGGTAGGAGAACTCGTCAGCTGAGCACTGTCCGTGCTTAACTGCGAGATTAGAGGAGGAAACAAGGATAAGATCCAGAAGAGAAGGAGCAGAGTGTGGGAAAAAGTGTGTTGCTTTGGTTGGAAGAATAGATAAATTGCAGGATTGGGCGATGGATCGGAGAGTAGTAGAACGAGAATCATTTTTAAGGAGGCAGGTGTTGAAATCACCCATGATTATGGTATGACCGTACGAGGGAGTAAATTGTTCTAAGAGAAGTTCAAATGATGAGAAGAAGTCAATGCGCGAGGAGGGGCAGTAGAAGACACCGAGAAGAATTTTAAAATTAAGGAGTTCAACTTCCAGGAAAAGGTGTTCACCTGCTTTAGGTGGGGGGGGGCTGCGGTGACAAGCTAATAACAGTGTATGGAATCTGAGAGCGTAGATAGATTGCAACACCACCGCCACCGCCCACAGCGCGATCATTCCTGATGAGGTTGAATCCAGGTAATGAATATGCAGAAGTTGGTAAGCAGGGCTTAAGCCACGATTCAGAAACAAGGATAGCGTGTAGGTTCGTACAGTCAAAAGAAGCCAGCATTTCGGGAAAGTGAGCCGGAATACTTTGTGCATTAATGTGCACAAGATTAAGATTTCTGGGGACGTCAGAGAACCGAGAAGAGAGAGTTTCGGGGATAGTAGGGTCGCCCTGGGAGCTGAAAGTACTGTATGCCGACAAAAATTCGTCGCTATCGTCACTGTTGTAACATGACGACATGCTTTCGGTACAGGTCGAAGATTCGACAATTAATAATATTAATAATTATTAATATAAATATAATATAAATATAATGCAAAAAAAAAAATGTATAAAAAAAAAAAAATAAGATGAAACCGGTAATATATAAAATAGTTTAAAATAGTATTATGGTTTATTAATCTGTAGCAGGTAAATAAAAAAATTAAATCAGTTGGCATTAGCTCCATCTGCCGGTTGCCAGTTACAAAATAGCTAGTAATTTAACCTAGCAGTTTGAATAATAAAAATATAAAAAAAAACAAAAGTAAATCAACGACTAAAGAACAAAACAAAATTGAGTAACAAACAAGAGAGGGAAAAAGAAATAAATAAAAATAAAAAACATAAATTGAAAAAGCTCACTTTAGTCAAGGCACACAAAACTTATCTTATATAATTATTATTTAAATTATTATTATAAGCAATATTTGGTAAAAGCAGAATTACTCATACAGATGATATCTTTCGTATCGTCGTTGCTTGCATCATTATCTCCATCTTAAAACGATCAGAGAGGCGAAAGTTGATCCTCAGGCTGTCCTTAATGGTCTTACTTACTTTAAATATCTTATTCCGCTAATGCTTTAATCACTTCTCATACTTTTCGGCGCAATATATGAAGAACATCAAATTGATAGAATGAATGTTCATATCAGATTTTTTGAGAATTTGTGGGGCCTGATAGTAGGCTATGTGAACTCTTTTGCCAGATAACTACCGATTTTGGTTTCACAAATTTGGATAGAGACATATATGTCAGATATACATCTTTATATATATAATTCTTCTGTGAGTGTGTATGTCACTGAACTACTCTCAAACGACTGGACCGATTTTGATGAAATTTTTTGTGTGTGTTCAAGGGGATCTGGGAATGGTTTAGATTCACAATTTTGTTCGCTGGATAATGTTTTTTTAATTAATTTTTAATTTATTAGTAGTTATGGCAAAACGACGTTTGCCGGGACAGCCAGTGTATGTATATAGTAGAAAACTATGTAAATCTTCAAAAACTTCAAACATTTTTCGAAACAAGTGAGGGTGGATCGAAAGCTAGCAATATGTTAATAACGAGACAATTACAAGATTGTTAACCATTATTATTATTAAAAAAACTAAATTCAAAGCGATCAAAATTTCAAACGAGCAATTCTTGTATTTTACAATCTGAATCTTTAAAAATGGCTTCAACGATTTTCACGAAATTTTGTGTTCAGGGTGTTTCGGGGGTGTAACTCTCTTGTTAGTCTAGCGGCTGGCGTAAGCGGCCGACCAAGAAGTCTCGGGTTCGATTCCCGGGTCGGACTACTGTTGGGTTTTTCTTACAAGAAATTATTAACAGCAGCCCAGATGGAATATGGCGGTGTTTCCCGCCCGGGCCACGGAAAGCACGTTGAGCCGTCGGTCCTGGTTATCATGAACACCTATGACAATCGTTATTGGGAAGTCAGGGCCTCAGATATACTTACAACTATTTCAACCTTCGAATTTAGTTCGCCCTCAGGGTTGCGGAGGTCCGATGCCAGTTACTCCGTGTAAAAACTGATATTCAGGTAAAACCGGTTGTACTAGTTGCCGACCCTTATTAATTGAATAATAAGGGCTAGGAAGAAAGGAAGAGAGAGGTGTTTTGGGGGGCGATAAATCGATCTAGTTAGGATTCACTTTTTACCCGACTGCGAAGAAGGGGGGTAATGTTGGAGTGTATGTATGTATGTATATTTCTTTGGCACGCCATAGAGCCTAAACGGCTTTTCGTTTTTTTATATGAGTGGGTTCAGTAGATTCGTCTTGGTTATGAAAGTGACACTGGTACATCAAAAGTAAAAAAAAAACTAAGGATTTTTTGCGCCAAAAAGTAATCTAAAAAAATTATGTTTGGAAAATACATCGAGTGTGATATCCAAATGAAGTACGGTTTTTAACGGTGATTACGAATATATAAAACTTATTTTTTAAGTTTAAAAATAATAATAACAAAGTTGGCAGATATTGACGCAGTCGGGATTTTTCACTAATAAATTATTGGAAAATTAACCAAAAAAACCCCAAGCAAAGCTCGGTCATCCAGGAACTGAAGATAAACATTAAAACATTACATGTTACAAAACCAAAATTGCAAAGGACTGTTTAAACCTTATTTTCGAGGGATTTATTTTATATGAAGGGAGGACAGGGAGGACATTAATTTTATATGAAGATGCGTCAAAACCAAAACAGAGCAGCAAAATATGGAAAAATTATTATAAAATTTACATATTGATTCCAGGACTCATTTAGTAGACTCTTTAATGAACCTTTTTACCTTAAATTTATTCCACAAAAATGACAATATTAAAAGTCCAGAAGGAAATAGCCGTCTCAATTTTAATTAACGATAATAGGCCCCTTCGGTATACTTAGTACAAGATATTTTATAGAAATTCTGGGCGGATCCTGTCCAATTACTTTAAGGAGACATTTTAGTGTAATAAAATATTTAAGGTTATGAGTTTGATGGTCGATACTTTTATAATTACTGTCTCATCGAAGTCTTTTTGAAGAGGGGTTTTAATTGGAGAAATAGGTAAAGAGAAAATAATATTTTTATCGGCAACACCAACGGAGTTATGTTGTGATGTTTACATTTTGTGCTTTCATGAACACAAAACAATAGGAAGAAATATATTTATGCACACACGTGCAGATATACTTATAAAGCTTCTACGTTCAAGGCTATTTTTCACATCCGAAGTATAATGATAAATTAGAATAAATTAAATAATCGTAAATCAACCGGACTACATTACGTTTTAAAATAACACAGATGTTTTATATCAAGCTTTTTGCCCGTGTCTCTGCCCGCGTGTATATCGGTTATAGCTGTGAAAACTAGCCCAAACCTTTCTCAAGAATCGAAGTATCTCCATTGTAAATTTCATTCAAATCGGTTCGACGGTTTTGCCCTAAAACCTAACAGATAGAGTTACTTTAAAATTTATTATATTAGTGTGGATCCATAACACTACAAATCTTGAAATACATTTGAAAAAGAAATTAAATTAAAACATATTGTTATAATGACAATTCAACATATTTAAAAAGGTTGAGAACTAGTCAGTGACAGCCCTATCAAAAATACACTCACACAAACATACATTCAGTAGCGTGTACACATGTACATACATGTAACACAATACACAAAGTTTTACTACTTCCCAATACGCACTATGTACAACATGTTACGAGCCACAGTAGAAATTACAGGCGTTCTTAATTGCGTCCTTTAACACACAACAAATTGCCTTTTATTAGGGCTCGTTGATTAAACGTACAGCCATTACTGGACTGTACAACCATATCTACTGATAAAGGGGAGGGTAAATATGAAATAGGGTTTTCTTTCAGTGGGGTGGATGCAGATAGTATATAAAAACGAATACTTTTTTATAGGGCTTTGACACCTCTGAAATATTAGATATAATAATATTAAGAAAAAGGCCACAGACAATATCCTAAAAAGCTTACCTAAATATGTAGATTAACAATGCTGAGATGGTTTCGTTAAAATTGTGATGCATTTATCAAATTAATTACTATGATTTCAATTGTTTGTGCCAAATGGAAGTATCTTGGAATTACTTTTACCCTAACATAAACTCTATGACGAATATTTATAATTTTTGAAGCAAAAACTACAAAATTTGCAGGTTTAACTAGTTGTCAGTGTATTTGAAGGCACTAAATTGCAATATAAACAAATAAAGATTGCCATAGGTATTTATGACAGCTGTTATGGACAATTAAACATGGCCGAGGGTGTAGAAAACCACCAAACTTTCATATTCTTGGTCGTTATTAAGAATTTCTCGTAAGACAACCCAACAACACTTTCTGTCTGACCCAGGAATCGACCTTTTGATTGAGAATCACATACGCCAACTGCGAAACCAACGAGGCAATCAAGCAATAGAGAGAAAACAAACTGTAGAGAAAAATAAAATAGTACATTAAAAACTTCATATTTTTATGCAATTTAAATGTTCTATTCAAAAATTACTTTTACATTTACACTGCCTCGTTGGTCTCGCGGTTGGCGTGTGCGACTGCTGATCGTGAGGTCTCGGGTTCGATTCCCGGGTCGGACCAAATGTTTGTATGATCTACAAATATTTGTTTCGGCGTTTGGGTGTTTTCTATGTATAATATGTATGTATTTACAAAAGAAAAGTAAAACATGTATTGTTTCAGTTGTCTAGTACCCATAACACAAGCTCTGCTTAGCTTGGGACTAGATGGCGTTATGTGATAGATGTCCGAAATATTTATTCAAATATTTATATTTTACATCATGTTGTTGATCCTCAGGTTGCTGTTGCCATAGAAGAGAGGCGCTGGTGGTATCCAAGAGCTGCTCTCCAATTGCGGGTCTTGGCGCCACCAGATTCTACCATGTGCTTGATCGGAGCTCGCGCACCACCTGATGCACGTTTCGACCCTCATCAAACGTAAGTGCCTTCTATTTGCTTTTGTAACTATGTTTGGTTTGATATATTTACGTTAGCTTTGAATAATTTTGTGATTTTACATTCTTCTTTAATTTATTTAGTAGATTACAATTTACTGGATACTTTAAATTTTATTATATATATATCAAAGTTATGATTTTGACAGCCTTTGTTTATATGTATGATCAACTGTTCCCTCATAGCTCTTTAGTTATTTATAAATCTTTATTGTATACATAAAATGACAAAAAAAAAACATAACAAAAGATGATTAACATACACCTTGTATGTAACAATTGGCTCTTTATTACTTTAACAGTTATGAATTATAACTTTCATGGTAGAATAGTATTGTTGTTGTTAAAATGTAATTTTACTAGATCTAATTATCAATTTGGCGGTTACTAAAAAACTTTAGCCCTTTAAATGGCGGTATGGTATGGTCTTTACTTTTATTGGAATATGAAATGCTTGGTGTCAGAAAGACACTTGACGATTATTTATAGCTAGCTTTTCCCTGAGGTTCAGCCCGCTTATTTTCTAACGAATCCAAGTATCGCAAAGCCAAATTTCATCCAAATCAATGCAGCAGTTTAGCCGTGAAGGTCTGACAAATAGACAGGTTATTCTCTTTAAATTAATATAAGTAGTATGTTATTTCAAATGAAAATATACAAACGATTTAATTTATTATAAACGAAACTAAAGGTTACCATTATTGTATTAAATTTGAAAAACTAACAAAAGAAATTTAATATGGTATTTATTATATTGGTATTTTATGGCTTGTTATGTTATTTTCGTTTGTCCCTCACTTTCTTAATGTTTATTCATTTAATTAGATATTGTGAAAGTTTATGTTCATAATGATAAACCTAACTTTTCCTTAAGCCAATTAAAAAGCAATATCATTAGTCTAATTAATTATTGTTTTCAGCTTTACTAATTATATTTGGCGCAACTACGAGTATTCAACCAAATTTATTTTATGTGATCAAAAACACTCAACCGTAATTAAGTTAATGGGACTTTTGGGGTAATAAATTACTTGCACATTTTAGTTTTCACATCATACCGTTAGAACTGCATTAATTAATTTGAACTTAGTTAATTGAAAATGGTTCAATTGTGTCCCAGTACAACAAACGTTTCGGAGCTTTAAATTTGGCTGTGTAAAAGTTTGAACTATATATCAATCCCTGTATTGATTTCACTTGTGGGGGACAGGTGGCATGTCCCACCAACACAAAGGGAGGATCCTCCGATCCAGGCGAGGTGATCATGCCTGGCGGGCCACTGCCCAACGGTTGATGTTGGGATGTTGGATATATGCTAATCGGCTCCAGAACTTCTATTGCGCGATTCAGGGTTGTTAGTTACTCCGTGTTGTGCGTTACTTCAGTTGTGCGTAGTTCAGTGTATCTGCGGTAGATGGCGCTGTCATATGTTTTTGTTGCCGCTCTAAGTGGAGGTCGCCACACACTTTAATCCACAAAAGTCACTCTGTCTGTCTGATACGATCAAACAATTTGGATGAATTTTGGTAAAGAGATAGATTTAACTTTGAAATAAGACATGGGCTACTTTTTGTCGCGATAGCCGACAATAACGCTTGCGGTGTCGCGGTCAAAGGCTAGCGATAAATAAGTTAGACCACCATTCTACGAGACACTATAATAAGTAAACTATTGATAGCTTACTTATATTTCTAAGCATTTTATGAACTAAAATATTTATTACTTTAATTAGGAATGTACGAGATAATTGTGATTATTCCACAATTATATGTCTACGGTGAGAATTACATAAATACATACATAACGTCTTGACTATTTCCCAGAAGGGTAGGCAGAGATAAGTAATGTCCACTTATTACGGTCCTAACAAACCTCTTTTGTTTCGTCCATATTCATCATCGCTGTATGCAAGCTCGCCAGTTCTTAGTGTTATTCACACGGCCTTTATTCATAACATCACCAATTGGATAAGTAAATGTTCGCGCTAGACGACCTTTACTAACACTTCAAATATCGCATTAACCTTTTTTAACCATAATTACTAGATCAGAATGAACAGATTATTATCTGTTGCATTTTTAAACGGTAACAATAAACACTTGCTTTCGGGGTCTTAAAAATGTTGAGGGTTAGTTTCACTAAGTCCTGATATTATAAATTTAGAACACAACAAAATTAATCATAGAAAAACATAAAATAAGTTACAAAATAACATCCCTATAGTGTCTGTATATATATCTTTCTTTTGTATGTTTCTCATACGTTGGTAATAAAATGGTGTGCGGAAAACTTATAATTTTCCCGGTGTATGCTATCGACAGCTGTAGTGATGCGAATAGGAACCTCGTTATTGCTAGGAGATTGAATAACACTTGCACAGCTATAATAACCGGACTTCGGAACGAGTCATAGGATGAGGCGGATTTTATTAAGTTATAATTTTTTATCAGTACAAGTCTAGAGAACTTAAAATATGTTTTACTATTATATCTACTATTTATTATTATTAAGTACTATATTCACAATTTTTTGAGTATATATTATGTTCTAAACTATGAAGGTATAAACGATTGCACACAATAGACACACAATACACAGAAAAAGCTAGTTACTCAGAACTTCAAAATATAAAGCAACTAATTAATTAAAATTATTTGAAAATTCGTTATACAATAAACAATACTAATAAAATAATATTATTACTTGCAATTTGTACAACGTAGTTGAAAACAGAAATAATCAATTTATGAATGTATGGATGACACTGAAAAGCAATTTAAGACGACAGGTCATCGATCCAATCGATGCGACAAGTAACAAAAGAGACACGGCAATGCAAGGAGAAGAAAAATTTGAAATAAACAACATATCAACTCGTCTGGCCAGCTTGGTAGTAGTTCATCAGCACTTTCCTTCGTGCTGAAGAAAAGTCTATTTCCAGCATTGAACTAATAAAAGTTGTTGTTGATAATGGTTATGATGAAAACATAATTAAAAGCATCGATAAGTATATCTATAAATATACCCGTAAGCTGACTGGAAGAGAATTCCCCAGGCATTAAGTCCGCCGATTTACTTAATTAGTGCATAGACTAAATATATACATAGTAACTAAAAACTTTCACGTTCACAAACATAATTCATTTATTTCTGAATGAATAAAATTTAAATATATTACCATACGTTTGAATTTTACAATGATTATATTAAGTACAACATACGACCTTTTAAAATTAATATTTATAGTTTCCGCGGCTTTTGTGTCTTGTGCCACAACCACGCGAACAAACAAAGGAGGAAGCGCCAGACTTTGATATCGGGCAACTCATTTTGTTAGAGCTCATTGTTTAACAATTAGGTAACCTAGTTATTGTGATACAAGCTGTTGTCTGCAATTCAAAACAAACTTTAAGTGCATTAGCAGTTCGTGAATAGAATGGCAATTAGTTTCTAGAAGAATTATTGTAGAGGAAGCTTTAGAGATATTAAATAGCAATAGGTTTTGTATGATACTCATTGCATATAATTAAGGGAATAATAAGTATTCAGAATAATACTCTTCAATGGTTATGTATTTCATATTGTACTTATATGTAACAGTGTAAATATTACATTTCACGTGTGTTTCTGTGCTACTATGAATGGAAAGAATATTTTGATGAACAGTCTAAAATAAAAGGAATTTGGTACAAGACTATTCAGTCCGAACCTCCTCATATACCGTGGTTCGGTAACTTAGAAATTAGTAGATCGTGTGTTACAATAGCTCATAGATTGCGTTCGGGACACGTTCCATCTAAAAAATTTGAACATTTAATGCGTAGAGCTAACTCACCATAGTGTGACATATGTAACATTGTGGACGATGTTCTACATTTGTTGATGGAATGTGTCAAGAATCAATATTTAAGAGATCTAATAATGACACAGTCAAACCTGAATTGTTTGGATGTCGGTATAATTCAAAGTGTTTTGGCTATACCGACATCAAAAAAAGCTATTAAATTGATATTTGTTTAAGTTAAGGCCTTATGGGACTGGCATACCCTAATGGAATAAAGGAAAAAAAAATCAAAACACGTGTTTCTGAGAGTATGTGTGTGCGCGCGCACGTGCGTATTAGTGTGTATATGTGTAAGTATGTGTATGCGCGCGCACGCACGTGTTAGTGTGTACGTGTGTGATTTTATAAATTTTATTCTCTTAGTTTTGACTGAATTAGTGTAAATTGTTTGGATAGTTCGCACTTAATGTTACCAAGTACATAAAAATCAAAGAGAGCAAGTAATAACATGTATGTATTTATTTTAGGAACCTACGTTGATCGAACTATAACAAGACAAATACTTACAATAATGTGCTCAGCACAATCTTTTTATTTATAAATCGGTATAATTTATTTAAAAATATTATTCGGTAAAATTTTAAGGTTATAGTGTTAGTATAATCATCATCATCATCAGCCTATTGCAGTCCACTGCTGGACATAGGCCTCTCCAAAGGCATTGTCTGTTTGTTGGTGTAAAATCCTACTAATATTATAAATGCGAAAGTTTGTAAGGATGGATGGATGTTTGGATGGATGTTTGTTACTCTTTCACGCTAAAACTACTGAACGCATTTGAATGAAACTTTACAGTACTATAGCTTATACATTAGAATAACACATAGGCTACTATTTGCCGCGATAAAAGACATATACGCGGGCGGAGCCGCGGGCAATAACTAGTCCTTTATAAAAATACGGCATTTTTTTTTTACTATTCCTTCTGTTTTAACTTACCTCATATAATATGTCTTATATCTATATCTATACTAACATATAAAGCTGAAGAGTTTGTTTGTTTGTTTAAACACGCTAATCTCAGGAACCGCTGGTCCGGTTTGAAATATTCTTTCAGTGTTAGATAGCCCATTTATCGAGGAAGGCTATAGGTTATATATCATCACGCTAATACCTACAGGAGCGGAGCACCAATGAAGAATGTAACAAAAACGGGGGAAAATTATCACGCTACAGGCAATAAAAGACGCAAACGAGGTTGCGTGGGTCGGCTAGTTTTTAATAATACTTTAATTCAAAATTTACTAATTTGAAAGTACTATCTTTTATCGTACCTCTACCAGCTAATTAGTTTTTTAATATTTAACACGAACTACAGCTTTAGACAGTATGTCGTTCAAAGTACCCGTGACAAGTAGTCAATCAAATATCGTGACAAAACCAAACGGGCGTTCAAAGCGAAACACATCGTTTATCGTCACACGATTCGTCTTCCTGTATGAAAATATACAGCGGTATATTGTGTACGGCAACGTGATGTATCGCGACGAAATTATATATTATGTTGAAATTATGATGTTATATATTTTTTTTATGTTGTTACATTTTGTAATCAGCTGCGCAATTAATATATGCATTTAAATCGTTATTTATTTTACAGTTCGAATAAATTTAATGTGAACTGCTTCAAAAGACAATCAGTTGAGAATGGAATAAATATTTAAAGGGTTTCAAGAATAATGTAATTTTAACATGTAATCAATAACTGCATCCATATTATATATTTTTGATTATTTGAATAACAATGATACCATTAATTCCGTGTATTGATATTACAATTACTTCATCGTAGTAGGTAGTACTACGTATGAAAGTAGCTCAGTTTGTGACTGTTTGCGGCAAACAGTTCCATTTTATCATTTCATATACTTTTTCTTCTCTGAATTGCTTGAAATTTTAACTATTTTACCAAACCAATTTATCCTTAAAAACCCCGTCCCGATATTGTTGTAAAACTATTTAAAATACGAGTAAATATACCTATTACTAGATGCTAGGCGGAACATGTACAATTTAGGCACCGTATGTCTTTCACTTTGCTTCCTTCTTGCGAGGATTGTCACACTACTCATCTCTCAGCTGGTTTGTGACAGGAAATTCAGTGGAAATATTTGCTGCCTTTTCATTTATCTAAATATGGGGGACATATGAGCCGTTTCCATCGTTATAAAGACATCCACACCAACATGTTGACTTCAAAAGTTTTTCGTTCGCACAATATTTGACGCTCTTTTTTCATTTAATCCTAATTGGGGTACAAAAATATCGAATTTAACGAGATTTCTATAATGAAAGCTGATAGATAGAGTTTCCAATTAATCATTTTATCACTTTTGTACAAAAAACTCAATGTAATGAAAAAAACTGCTCAGGAATACTGATGCTTGAGGAAGGACGCTATTAGTAATGACCTTAAATGCTAAATCCATACTTACTTAATTACTTAATATTGTAAATTCGGAAGGAAGTAATTTTAATTTGGAAGAATATTGGTATAGAGATAGATTGGAACTTGGAAAAGAACATACGCTAGTTTATATTGCAATACCCGACACAAACGTAGGCGCTGCCGGGGGAAAAATTTAGTCCAAAAATAAAAAGTCGATTTATTCATTGTGTGCTATTTTTATCTTAATTTGTTTCACTTTTAAACCGATTTTATCCATAAAAGCTTTTTCTATTTCATAAAGCAAAGATTAAAGTAAATTATGTTATCCTTTAAGCACATAGTTTTTCTTTCTCTCTGCTAAGAACACATTTGCAGAATCTTGTTTGCTAATGAAATTAAGATAAAACTCTCTTTTAACGGAGCGCTTAAAAGCTTTTTATTTGATACATGTTTGTTTTAACTTGATATGAATATAGCTTTTATATTATGTTTGTAGAAATAATGAAATTTCACATCATCACAATTTTCTTTAGACTCACTTTGTTTTCTATAAGTATTGCTTTGTGAATGTCAAGTAAAATTTTCTTAGATTAAATACTAAGACATATATTATGTGACCAGCCGACCCACGCAACCTCGTTTGCGTCTCCTATTGCCCGTAGCGTGATAAGTTTCCTACCTTCCTACCTTAATAGGTGCTCCACTCCTGTAGATTTTAGCGTAATGATATATAGCCTATAGCCTTCCTCGATAAATGGGCTATCTAGCACTGAAAGAATTTTTCAAATCGGGCCAGTAGTTCCTGAGATAAGCGCGTTCAAACAAACAAACTCTTCAGCTTTATATATTAGTACTAGCTGACCTCGGTAAACGTAGTTTTGCCAAAAAAAAAATTTTAAGATGGGTCACCCTTACCATTTAGGGGTATGAAAAATAGATGTTGTCCGATTCTCAGACATACCCAATATGCACACAAAATTTCATAAGAATCGGTCAAGCCGTTTCGGAGGAATTTATATATTAGATATAGAGTATAGATTAGACAAAGCGTTAGTCTATAGTAAAAATGTATAATGTGCTTTTGACCTTTACTGAAACTTCCTAAGCAGATGCCCTTGTTTTTTTTTCAGCACTCTTACCGCTCTTGGTAACAAACGTCGAAATTTCTCACAAGGTTCTAATAAGGGGTTAACGAACGCCAATCAACCTTAAATTTACGTGAGTAGGCGGTAAATAGAACACTTAATCTTGCGTGGGATGCTGCCGCCTCATTTTACGAAGAGATTATATAGGCTAAAATGGTGGCGTATAAGGCATATCTTCTATGTTTTTGTAGAGAAAGCAAATTGGGACCGAAGAGAATAGAATGAAATCTCCAAGCACCATTAGCACTCACCATGAGGGTGGCATGCAATAGTATCTATTGCTCTAGCAGAAACATGACCGAGAAACTGGCGTGACGTATTCAACATACGCCTGTCATAATTGGAAGGAACATGAGTAAGGCGTGCACTGTCATTTGCAGGGGAAATGATTGTGCAGTCGTCTTACTCAACAGTCTACCAAAATTCTAGGATATTTCTTTTTATAAGTTAGACACAAATGTACCTCCTTTCTAAGGAGATGCCTATATATAGCAATGGACTGTTAAAGGTTGTTGATAATGATGAGATAAGACCCCAGTAATGTACCGTATATACCTGTTCAGTATATAACTGATGACGGAAAGTTAATTCTATTCAGTTAGCCCTTATCGTTTGGTCCTTGTTAGGACACCATTCTTTTTCTATGTAAATATTTTTATATAAAGTTCGAACTACAAACAAATTTAAACTATTCACTTGTTTCTCAGGACCCCTGAACATGAAGAGCAACCAGGCCCAGAATTCGTGTCTGCAGGTGTATCTCTCTTTGTTGGTGGTGGGGCTTGCGGTGGTGGGGTGCTTTACCGACAGCGAACTGCTCCTGTGTCACCAGCCCCTGCTCATCTAGTTCCACCAGCGTCACATGACAGACTTTGGATGTGGAAATGCTTTAATTATACGTAAGTTTTTTTTAGATCTCTGCTAGATATGCTCAGATAGCCTCATCGTGATTATAAATCTATTAATTCCATGAGTGTCATAAAAACCGACAACCCGAACCAAAATCTCCTTTTTTAAAAAGAAGCCTATCAAACAGTCGACTATAGAAGCTCTGAAATAATATGATGATTTGGTGATCTTCGTTTGTTAGGCAATTAGGTGAGAGTAACTGTAAATTACATGGTTTGAGTCCTATATATACTTTTTACAATAAAATATACTTACCGTGTCAGACTTTGTCGAAAGATAAATACCAATCAAAAGGTGCCAGTGGAACATTTCGCATTCAAAAAGTTTAGAATTTCTTTCAAAGTAACTTTTTTTGCTTCGTAAACCTGAACCATGTGTCTTGTTTGTAAGAGTCAACATTTAAAGTAGTAATTATTTGCCAGCGTTAATAGATTTAGATCCTACTAATATTATAAACGCGAAAGTTTGTAGGTATGGATGAATTTTTGTTACTCTTCCACTCAAAAAGTACAGAATGGTTTTGGATGAAACTTTACAGTAATAGGTATATCTTATACATCATAATAACACATAGGCTACTATTTGCCGCGATAACCGACATACATGTGGGCGAAGCCGCGGGCAACAACTAGTAATTCAATAAAAGAAATCAAAACAAATAAATCATATCACCGAAATAACTACATAATTACACAAAAGCTGGGCATCTAGCCAGAAAAAACAGTTTGCCTTTAAAACACATTATACACACCCCAGATAAGAATACGATAATGTTGATTCCAACTCTGAAGTTACAGAAATTAATAATCGTATTTCAATATTGCAACAGCATTAACAATAACATTAGTTTTCTTACAAGAACTAGAGAGAGTTGCATTTGTACGCTAACACCTAATGTAAAATCTCGAAAAATATATAATAAATAAAAACCATAACAGCTAACGTCTACTGTATCATATCGGACTATTATAATTCACAATGGGACAACAAGACAAACTGCGAGGTCTAAGGTCGTCCGGTCAGCGAAGACAAAGCGATGTCGGTACCAATATTTTAACTTCTATCGAGATTTGCCTGCCCCGGCCCCCGGCAAGGGTCGCTTGCTGTTTGTGGGATAGCGATTACAAATGAGACATCATTTTGTATTGAATTTAGAGTAGGATTGTCTGAAATTGAACAACTTGTACCAAATCTTGTACTCGTTAAAGTTCCTGTAGCTTTGGAATTAGAAATTAGATATTCCATATTTACAAGTCATCGGTCGAAAAGCATTGTATTTATGTTATCTGAATCTGCCATAGTGACTCTACTCTACCTAAAGGGAAACTTAAGCAAAATCTAAGACTATTGATTACTATACTCATTGCGAATGCAGTAAATGCAACAATACAGCATGGTGATTCACACTACAGGGGCCTATTGAGATGACGACATGACAGCACGAACACTATCATTTTACAGTATTCGTACTTTGTGAAACCGGAGGGCCAATGATGTAGAAGCATCTCAATAGATTGGTCTTCTAGTTCCGAACCGGCTCAACAGGGAAGGTACCCTAGGTACCGCCCCTGTCGAGCCGGCCCGGTTCGTGCTAAAATCAGTGTGGCTCTACTATATTAAAAAAGGAAAAGTTTTCAAATCACTCTAATTGCAATACCATAGAAATAACATCCTCGTCTACAGATTAACGGAAAATCCCTAAAGGAAGCAATAATAAACACCAAACCAACAGTGTACTTTAATATTACCACGCTACAGGCTGTGTTGTTGATGTCAAATTAGTTCCGTCGCAATGTATTCCGATAAAATAATTTCATTATTCAGTTTAATTAACATACAGTGGGCTGTTACAATGCTACTATAAATTTTGTATAATGAAATTGAAAGCATTCATATTGCAATGCGTAAACAGGATGTAGTCTGAAATATTAACAATGTGCACGAACTAAAACTAACTTCGTATACGATTTAAGGATTTGTGCATTACTTATAATGGATCAATAGTGGTAACTACTAGGACTACTTTTCGTCAAAATAATACTATAGATAGAACTAAATTCTTGCAGATTGATGCGACGATTGTGTAACAAATTCATAGTTTAGTTTTAATGATTGCGACTGAGAATTTCAAGAAGTACGCTACCGATATCAGTGTACTGCAATACCGTCTACATAATACCTTAGAGCCCCTTTCATAATTTTATAATTAACTAGCTATTGCCCGCGGCTCCGACCGCGTATATGTCGGTTTTGACATATACGTGTCATGTCAATAAAAAGTAGCTTATGTCATTCTCCAAAATGTTAT
Organism: Spilosoma lubricipeda; assembly: GCA_905220595.1. Lineage (NCBI taxonomy): Eukaryota > Metazoa > Arthropoda > Insecta > Lepidoptera > Erebidae > Spilosoma > Spilosoma lubricipeda. The sequence continues at coordinate 4,853,616 of HG992285.1, read as the reverse complement.
TTATTTCTATATCGAAATTTATCCAAATCGGTATAGTGGTTTAGCCGTAAAAACGTATCAGACAGATAGAAAGATAGTACTTTCGAATTTAGAATATGGATTCTCTACAATAATAAATAAATTAAATTCAAAGTCAGTTCCATCTTTTAAATTTTTAAGAAGCCTCTATTCAACGAGGATTACAGAAGGGCCTTTGATGATGATAGTTTTAAAAACCAAAATTAATCTAAAATCCTATATTTTTTTACAGAAATCAGCTCTCGACTGATGGCGTAACTATCTCAGCTCCCTCTGAAGCTGGTCGGTGGTCTCTATGGGCCCTCTCGCTGTCAAATCACGGTCTTCGCTTCTCTGCCCCTCGCACCATCAACGTCTTTCGACCAATTCAATTGGACTTCTCGCTACCACCAGCCTTGAAAGTTGGTGAAACTGTGGAAGTAGATGTCAAGATTACTAACAACATCAATAACTGCATGGATGTGAGTATTTTCTGTTATTTTTTCATGTCCGAGCAGCACAAGATTGGGTGATGCAGAGACTTGGAGGAGGCCTATGCAATGGACGTTTTTGGCCGAGGTGATGATGATCATAAGAGGGAAAAAGAGCAGACGAGTCAAAGAGTAACAACTTAAGCGTTTCAAGTGCATTGCCGTACTCAGAGTCACTCTATTCATGGAAATGGGGATTTTGATTACGTTATACTTTGGCTGTACGTGCTCTCCAAAGCATTGTGGTTAAAACCTGAACTTCTACACTCCAGATTGTATTTAACGCAATTTTACTTCTTGACCCGACCCGGGAATCGAACCCAATACCTCTTGATCGGCAGTCACATACTCTAACTGCTACCAGTATAAATGAGGTACACCGCACATGATAATCGGCCATAATTAACATAAGTCTGCAAAAGGAATTGTAGTTATTCAGCAGGAAATACGTGTATTGTATGTGATAAGAAAGCATGTTCTTGTTTTGCTCTTTCTTTTGTTCTGCTCTTTTCGATATATGTCAAGGATGAACCCTCTCATAAAACGCGCATTAAATTTAGGAATACATTCGATAGTTCCTCAAAAATACTCAGTCTGCCAAAACCTCAATGTATTTATTATTAATTAATTCATTCGTTTTTTTGGTATCAATGACTTTCTATAAAAGCAATATATTTGTGAGAAATTTAGAGAATAGCAATTTTACAGAATTCATAAGTTATTTGATACCATAAAGTAGGTTAGTAAAACAAAATAAGACAAACTAAACGGTGTAAATTTTACCACCAGGCTAAAAATAACTTTTCCAACCGTGTAAAATAATCAATACCTATATTAAAAATGCAAAAGTAACTCTGTCTGCCTGTCTGTCTGTCCTGCTTTCACGGCGAAATCGCTACACCAATTTCAATGAAATTTCACTTTCATTCTTGAGTAAGGACATAGGCTATCTTTGCTGTGATAGCCGACAAACACGAGAGCGGAGCTACGCGTAAAAGCTAGTATTAAAATAAACACAGTATACCGACTGAATATATGAAAAGTTACTAAATAAATAAGACGTCTATTTCCATCATAATCGCTTAAAACACTGTTTATTTAGGTGAAAACCAATAATAAATCATTTTAACATACTACTGCCCACGTTCCCTGATATACAAAAGTTTTTATTTATGCGGCTTAAATCCCACTGGGTGCAAAATTTTATCAGATTTTTTTATATGTTATTTTTTTATATTTATTTATATTAAAATTACCATACAATGTCAACCCATTTTTCTTCCGGCTTTCCTGCAATCTGTTCGAGTACTTGTGTGAAAAGGGACGGAACTATGTGGTATGGACAGGAAGCTGAGGAAACTCATTGTTTAAAAATAGCGCTATTTGATTGGACTATTTTTTTTAAAGCTGGAGTGGGATTAATGAAATCAAATCGTGCTCGAGCAAATACCGCTATCGGATACTACATAGAAACTTGCTTATTAGTGAGTTGTTTTATGTAACATATAAAGCCACTAGTATTAAAAGGATAGCTAAGTCTGAACATTATATCTTTTGAGTGGGAGGTCCTCTTTTGGATTCTCTTTTAGATACCTTTCTTATCAGTAAAACAAAAAATGTTTATGAAATTGTAAATAAAAAAGTAAGCTTACTATAGCAATTACTAGGACAAACATATAGTACGTATACATACGCCTCTGCATCAATGAGCTCACTGTCAATCTCATTTTGCTTTAAATAGTCGTGAAGTGTTCCGATTTATGTTGATGATAAATGATGATATGAGACAAAATAAGAGAGGCAAATATAATTTTGAAATACCGCTTATTTCACTTTAAGGTTTCTTACACATCATGCGGGCGCGTTGCTATGCCGCTTGCTTACCTTACCTCTTAAACAAGCTGCTAGAATGGCCACCGGGTTATTCATAACTGCAATAATGCTCTGACCGCCCACGCCCCATCGGTGTGTCGGAAGCCTTACTACACATAAACATTATAAATTTCACATTCAAGTGTTTGCATGTTTACTTTAAAAATACACACAAATAAATCTACTTTCCTACTACGTTAATATATATATATATATATATATATATATATATATATATATATATATATATATATATATATATATATATATATATATATATTTGTGTGACTAATCCCGCCCACACGTCCACCCCTGTAACTCCTGTACACCAGAATCAACAGCAGTGACCCACGAACGCACCGAGTAATATGTAGGTAATACGTTTAAATTAGTCATTTCTTTTTTCTAAACATTAGGATACCAATAAAAACAAAAAAAGAACAAAACGATTGTTCTCCTAAGGCCTATGGATAGATGAAACCTTTATTTGAAATACAAAGTCCTCCCAAAGAAAATAAGCTTGAATAAATTACCTCCCATTAGCTTTATACGACATTATTGGTTCCTATTACCATGGGTTAGTCTCTGTAAGCTTTCTAACCTATCGATAGGTATAACCCAACTGGATTTAGAATTAATTTAACTTTAACTCCTCATACACACGGACATAACGACTGCCCAACTCTTAGTCATACTCATTAATCTATTGACAGATGTTTTCTAGAAAAAAATTAAAATCCTCATCAGAAAATACTAACAAATTTATATGTACCTGTTGGATCATATGACGCTGATCTTTTCTTTACGAATATTCTCTAAAAAGAAGCTTAAAATCTTTTAAAGTTACTCTTTATACTGTTTAATGATCAGCTTTCGATTGAATCAATAAAATCTAACTGTTTAGAAATGAGGTAGGTATTGGGATTGATTAATAAAAATAGAATAATATCCGTGCGATACTAATTTCAATTCAGTACATTTAACGACATGGTATAATTTTCTTTCTTGAAATAATGTGATGTTTACTTTATATAATTAAACTGGCAACCTGCTCCGGCTTCGTACGGGCTCTTCACGGAAAATGTAATATAGCCTGTTATCCCGAGATGTGCGGCTTAAAATTTTCCGATGCCTTCAACAAATATCGTTATATTTTAGCCAATATACTAAAAAAATTAACAAAATTATAGATTAAAATCCTCCTAAAGAATCATTCTATCTATTGGTAAAAACCGCATTAAAATCCGTTCAGTAGCTTTTGAGTTTGTCGCGAACAGACAGACAGACTGACGCGGCAGAGAACTTTGTTTTTACCCGACTACGGCAAAACCAAAGGAGGATTATGATATAATATGTAATGATAATGGTATTTCCCAAACTCCTCTGCAAAAGTGGTTACAATACGAAATATTGTAAAAATAAACGTTTCAAAAAGTAATACAGTTATAATATATTCTTATCGGTCCCCTAGGCCTCATAGAGTTTGAAACAATTCCACGCTTGTCAACTATTTGATCCGTATATTCTATGCCTTGACGCCTCCCGCACACGCTGATTCGAGTTTGAAGCGCTTAAACCGGGGTAGATTGCCTAATCGCTCCATTTACCGGGATTCGCGTCTGAATCACCGGGATCATCCCCGGAATCCCTAATCGGGATTCGATGAGCGGCGCCGATCGCAAACAAATTGGTATCACACGTGTGGCTATCACTAGTTCGGGGTGCGACGGCCTTTATCGAGTGAGCAATGGTTTTTATTGCTGGATCTTATATAAATGTGCTTACGCTTCACTTGGGTGAACAACGAAAACCAATATATTTTGTCCTGGGTCTTTTCGTTGATTGGGAGCTGAAAAAGGTCATATTCTGTGGGTAATTTGAGACAGTATGTGATACAGACAAATTGTGAAGAATTTACTTCCGTAATATTTTTGCAAATTGAGTTTTTTATGGTAGGTACAGGGAACAAACTAGATGACCAGCCATAAAGCGGTATATTAAGTGGGCGTCGCTCACAAGAATATTGGAAATACAATACGCGCAAAAGTATAACTTACAATACCAAGTTTGAATCAAAAAACTTTATTAAAACAACATAATAATAAATTGATGTTTAGTATGTGAAACAGTGCAAGTAATTGTAAGTAATTCAATTTTTTTTATGTCTTTAATTTAAATATGATGTTCACCTAGCCGATTACGGCCACTGTGGTCAGTCTCAACGGAGACCAGTTAACTATGCAGGAGTTATTTATTGTACAAGTATGTGCGCAAACACAGGTGCACATTCTGTTCCTATACTCTCAAAATCCGATGAGACGGTTATCCAACATGACCGGGGAGAAATCAGGTGCAGGACCGATATCTTTACGTGCTCTCCGAGGCACTAGGAATGAGACCCCAACTTCTACACTCCGAGCTGTTTTTAAGTATTTATATTATTATAATCAAAAAACTTAATAGCACTTTTAACCCCACGGACCCGAGACCTGTCACATACGTAAACTGCTAGAGCAACGAGGCAGTTCGATATAGGAACCAAATATACTGCAGTCGATTTGACTTTTGAAACCAGACTCAAAATTGTGACCATAATATTTTTTTAGATGATCATGGTGCTGTAACAGAGAAACTGATATCTGATTCTGCCTAGAAAAATAAGTATTTCATTTATATTTAAACTTTTCTGTCATTTTTTCTTGCAATAAATAAATAACTGTACTAAAAGTACAAAAAAACATTTTGGAGTCATTTCCCCAGAATCAGAGGGTAAATTTAGAGACATTCAGTTAAATGACACAACAGCAGAATCAGCACCATTGACAACAGTTACGATGCTAATCAACGGCTGATTGCATCTGTTAATCAGTGATTGTCTCTTTGATTAACTGCCATTAATAAATGAGTAAAGGATACTACGATCAACAAGTTAAGCAGCCGGATCGGTGAACGCATAAATGTAATTAGATAGATGACAAATTAGATTGTGTCCATTTGGCTTTTGTCACTACATCTGATAAATGAGATTAAATGGAAACAGTATTATCTCTTTCCTCTGTATTAAATGACAAATACAAATTATTAATTGTGTGTTATTTATTACTACACACGCTTACCTTTTCCCGCGGCTCTGCCCGTTTGTATATTGGTTATCGTTGTAAATAACAATCAATTTCCTTTTAAAAAAATCAAAGTATCTCCATGCCTAATTTCAATGAAATCGGTGCACCATAAAAGTGTAACAGACATACTAAGTTACTTTCGAATTCATACAATTAGTCTGGATGCCATGTTTTTCTAAATTGGGCTCTTTGGTACCATAATTTTAGTAACTTAGTTGAAGGTATAGTTCGTTCGCTTAGTGATTATGGTTATTGGCCCAAAACAAAAATGAAAGTATTATACCCAATGTTCTAAAACCGGAAGTTATATTTACTGTTTGGATTTTACTAACAGTTTTTTTAATTATCTTATTAACTGACTATGTCAATGTTACATGACTTTTTTCTATGGGTGAAACAGAAATTTGGAATTAATGTTCTATTTTAGTTAATCCAGATTATTAAATCATTTTAACAGGTAAATCACAGTCTAATCATATTCCAGCTACGTTAATACACAAGGATCATAGGGTTGACACAAGGATGAGGGTATAAAAATAAATCGCTGAAATGTACTACATAACCTCCAATCGGCTGCATCAAATTAAGTAATTCTTTTTTTTTATGTGTTCTGTTATTGTGTTATTGTTAGGAGAGGGTATGTATGCAAGAAAAAAAAATACGGGAAAGTGTTTTTTTTTGTCCGCGACTGTACACTGCCTGTGGGAAACTGAGACAGATATGTAAATATGGTGGTACGAAGTTCACCGGGTCAGCTAGTTACTTATAAAAATGGTGGTGCGTCGGCAAGTCACTTACTTTAAAATTCTTTACTCAAATATGTGTCAAAAACCCGGGTTGAAGATTTAAATATTGCAACATATTGACATTTCAAGTTGATTTAATTCAAAACGCGTAACAAAAGTATTTACATAACATATTCTTAATATTGATTTAGTGACTAAGCCCTTATTAAATAAATAAATTAAAAAGAAACATGTCTTTACTAACTAACATAACAACAACGATAAAATTAACAATTGATTACTTGGATATTCATTTTGTAAAGAAGAGCGTGAAATATTCAAGGATTTCGTAAATATTCATTTCATTGTATAATATGTTCCCTTCAAGGCCCAATATAACCTGATATGATCTCTTGATAGATTTTTTGAAATCCAACTACCCAGATTATATAGACCCTAGTTCCTTAGGGATCTTCAACAGAACAAAGGTCAAGGCTATGAATTATATAAAACGTTCGAAAGAAAAGGGATGAAGGCTAGTTCTTATATTCATCGAATGTAATATAATATTTTACGAGCTAGAAACTACAATGCCTTTTGCCGACGAAGATTGAGAACCTTTTTGAGATTAAGGGTGCTTTTATAAGTTTAATATAGAGTTAACGGCTGTTTCTTTTTTGTATTATTTCTTATACGATAGCCCTTTTTAGTTTGTGTCTCGAATCACGCTATTAAAATTCTACAATAATCATTTTACATAGCATAGCAAGACATGATGACAGTTACTAAGAACTACTAAAATAGTCTATTTGTCTGATGAAATGAGGTTCATAGAGCAGAAATATCTTGTTTTCGTATTAAGAGCGAGATTAATAATTAATTAACAAAAATAAAACAACAAAATACAGCAATCCGCCATGTTAAGTTGAACACCAATCAGAGCGAGTTACGTCACTTATGTATAAAGGTCACATTATTCGGATATAATCGACGATCACTTAACTGTATATAAGAGCTATAATTGACACTGGTTGACAAATGGTGACGTCACGTCTGCACAAACAGACGCCATGACACCAGTTTTGGCATTAATTTAAAACTTAAAATTTAAATCCCAATTTTTCATATTAAATCTTTATTTTTTTGTAGAAATATAACTGTTTTTGATATTAGGAGATACTTCCGAACACTATAAAACAGTTTTTCAAAATTAACCATCCAGCCTATTTTGAAAGCCAAAAAAAATAATTGTGTGATGAAAACTTCAATAACGCAATACACTCTCAACATACACACTTCCTGAACCACAGCTAAGGCAGACAGGAAATTACACATCCTCACACTCATATACTCACACCCATACACAAATACATCTAACTAAAGAAACTTAACTAAATTGGGTCTGCTGTGTTCTTCGTGACTCTGAAAGGAACTGACTTTTATTTATTTTTCCGAGAATTAACGCGATCACTAATTAAAAGGTGTTACGTACCTCTGATTTGCCTGACGTTTCGACCAGGTTGCATTGGCCGTGGTCATAGGCTGACAGTCAGACTGTGTCCACGGCCAATGGCCAAAAAATCCCGAAAAATAATTGTTAACGTAATAACGAAAATATTAGTTCCTAACTTTTGTTCTTACTTTTAACTTATAATATAAAAATAAATTTTTTGAACTCCAAAAATAAATGTAACTAAATCATGCAACTTCGTGTACATGGAACGGGAAAGTTTAAAAGTATAACTGACAGCCAAAACTAATTTGGGATTATGACTGCACAGTGTTTTGTAATCCACTTTTTGTTACAATAAAGAATTACTACTATTATTATCTACTCCAGGTGACAGCACTGTTGGCACTCAGTGCAGGAGCAGCTTTTGCAAGTACCGGCGCTTTGTACGTCACAGAACGTCTCCGACTTGGACCTCGCGGTGGAACTCAACTGGTCGTGAGAGTCGCCGTCAATACGCCTGGCAGGAAAAACATTACTGGTAAGTTTACGTTGTACTTATAAGTTTTTTTAGGGTTCAATACATGAATTGTTTAATAAATAGAGGTACCTTCCTGGTGATCAAATTTCGAGGGTTTTGAATGTATAACTTTATAAACGATCAGTGTAGTTTTAACTGTCATTATAATCGTTTTGCTCCTTAGGGCAGATCTTATTTCAGGTGTGGACGGCGATAATAATATTTTTACTTTGTCAACTATATGTTCCTCTCCTTATTTAAATGCATTTATAGAAGTACATTTTAAAACGATTTTATAATGCGTAGCCAGTTTTATATTTTAATTTTAATACTTTTATTTATTTCTAAAACAGTTAAACTTTATAACCATGCAATAAAACTTGCAGTCGGCGTGTATTTCTCGTTTATCATCAATAAAATATGTGATTCCAGAATGTAATAGACTTGTTTTGCATGCGCCAACAATAGGAACCGCAAACAATACGAATTCAAACATGTTATTACTCGTATATTTCTGATGTGTTATCACCTCGTGATATTAGGTATTTTAGTATCACCTAATACGTTTAAACGAGCTATTCCTATATATTTATCTTTACAAATAAATAAAATTGGAGTGTCTGTTTGTAATATTAAAATAACAGCTTTTTAATTAATGCATATGTATGTATACACGATACATATACCAAAAATGTAGTTAAACATTTTTTTGTCTGTCTGTCTGTCTGTTCGTTCCGGGTAAACTCTGCAACGGCTGAACGGATTTTGACGGAACTTTCACTGGCAGGTAGCTGATGATCCAGGGAGTAACTTAGGGTACTTTTTTTTTAGGTTACTCGCGGTTCAACCATAACCGCGGGTAACACCACGGGGTTCAGTTAGTAATAATATAATATAATTATATTTTCACCAAAACATGTTGTGTACCAAATTTCAGATCAATCGGTCAACATGAAGGGGGTCTAATTTCGGTTACTAGATTTGATCTAAACAAACAAATAACCAGGGCATGCTAAATAAAACCGTTTAAAAATACCAAGCAATGCTCGGTGTTCCAGCTACTCATGAAAGTCAAATGTCACATGAAATTCATACTACCCTACAATATAGTTTTAATCTTTGTGTTTAATTAAATGAGAAATTGACACACTATTAATTGATACTGGCTGCTACGCCAGAAGTTGTAGATTTAATTCCCACCCAGTATAAACATTTCTATAATAAGCCCGACTATTTTTACTATGATTTATATATAATATATTTTTGTGTTTAGAAATTTATACATTTACTCATATTATGTACATGTTTATTAGATGCTTGATTTCCCTAGTACATTCTATCTAGTTCAAAAATTTTGTGATTTTTGTGAAAAGCATATGTGTATATATAAAGTGTATGTGTTCAAAAATTTTGTGTGAATCAGTCAGTTTGTGAGATATGTCATGATATGATCTAAATTCAATAAATATTAGTCTATAGAAGAAAGCGCTACACTTTCCTTTTCATTTGAAGCCAATAAATCCAGTCTAGCATAGGGGTCGTCGAATGTCGTCTCTCAATCATGTCAATGTCACAGCGGCTTAGTCATGTATCCCGATAAACACAATCCCGGAGTTTCGTACTTTACTTTATGGTAGCCGAGTGCCGATTAAATGAAAGTATATTAGAGGTTAAAGTTCATTTAACATGAGACACCATAGTCAAATATAGACGAAATCTGATCGTTTCTTTAAAAAACATATGTGGAATTTAACTAAGTAAATCAGAATTCGATTCCTATTTTTTTTATTCATTGTTTTATATTTTATATTTATGATTGTTCGTATGGTAGACGAAGCTCGCTTTTATATTACTGTGGTTTGTAATCACCTAGTCACTGTGTTTATTGATTACATTAATAAAACTAGAAAATAGTTGCTATATACCCATACAAATTGTGAATAATCTACATCTAAATTACCCTAATTATGAATTCATTTAACTTAATGTTCAATGAAGAAAATTTATATTCAATTTCAAAGAAACATTGTTTTCAAGGAACATTGAAACAAATCAAAGTCGAAACTTGTCGATTTTAGATTTATTAATGGCTACACGATTACTTAATTTATGCCAAGAATGCGAGGCTCGCTACCCGAAAATTTATTCCGAATCTTCGTTTAAGAAATCTGCGGTTGCCTCGTAGAATATTTTAATCAAGTTGGAAAGCCGAATTCTTAAAAGGGATTCGTCTGACATAATTATGAAATTAAAGACACCCTTACTCAGTCCGTTGATCACAAAATTTGAGATTACTGGTATCGTAATGTCTATTGTCTGATAAATTTTGTTTTAAATACAAGAGAAATGCCTGTTTTCAATTGCATTAAAAATATAAAAAAAACGCAGTTTAGTTTAATGGCAACTGATACAATGTTATTATCTAATTGAATTAGATTTTGAATTGTATTGGATGTTAGATAAAAATCTTATATGAAAATCGAAACCCGATCGTCAATCATTTATCATGCAATGATAGTAAAAACATTAACCTCAGTGAATTAAGAATACGAAAAAAGCAAACTGATGACTTTTAAATTAGAGCCTGCTTATATACTGCGAAATGTTTTTAAACACCTATGTATTCATAATACAAAATAAAAAACGTTTTTAAGAACTGGACCAAACTGAAATGGATCCACACGGGAAACACCAGCTTCCAAATATAAAAAGAATCATGGAAATCGGTTCGCGTGATATTGAGTTATTCGTCTATTTGTTGCGCACATACTTAATGTAAATTGGAAGATTTTCTCATGGATATCATTGTTAGAACTAGACTAAATTGAAATCGTACCACACGGGAAGCATCAATCGATCAAATACAAAAAAATCATCAAAATCGGTTCACCCAGTCGAAAGTTCTGAGGTAACAAACATAAAAAAATACAGTCAAAATGATAACCTCCTCCTTTTTTTAAGTTGGTTATGAGTAAATTTGTTTGTCGATCTATTATACAATCAATTATTTACATCATAGTGAATTGTAATAAACAGTTTTTATCCTTAAGAGTGTTTTTTTGAGACTAATGAGAAGTTAAGCCGTCCCAAAGTAAAGATAAATTCATTTCGGTTTCTTAATGACGGAATTCTGTATTAACTATAAATAACAAAATGTGATTTTAAGCCATCTTTGTTTTATTAACTGAGGTTCAAATTAATAGATTCATTTCATTATTACTACTATCTTTTCCCCACATCCCCGCCCACGTGTATGACGGCTATAGCGGTGCAGAGTAGCCTATGTCCTTCATCAAAAGTCAAAGTATCTAAATGCTACATTTCATTCTAATCCGTGTAGCGGCTTAGCCGAGAAAGTGTGACGTATAGACAGACAGAGTTACTTTTGAATTCCTGATATTACGATGGAGTTTAATAAAGACTAGTAAAATTTACTGCAATTCAAATCACAAGTAAGAGCGTTCAACCCAGACTAATCATTTAAGCACTTAACATTGAAACGACTTTTAGTTTAATACAGGGGGCGTCACTGTCGAAACTAATTCCAAACACGATCTAAATCCCCTCTTACTGAGAATACATGTATTGTATATTCAAATGGCACTATTAATGCGATTCTCATTGTCTTGTCTGGTCCAATTCACGAGACTGTTTCAATAAACATTGGAATTGGACGCGACGCAACAAAGCCATACTTGTTCGAGCACATTAGCTCTGTTGTGTGCAGCATAGAGGAATAGCTTCTAGTTATTATGGTAATGTCTTTGGGCCTTATTTAACATTGATGGACATATAAGTTGTTTACGGTGTCGGAAGAACGTAAATAATGCTTAGTTATTATTAAATCAAACCATTTTAAATTTTTCAATCTGGAATAAATAAATATGTTATAACGCCCTACGAAAATCTTTGCTACTATTAAATAATGAAAATTCACCTGTATTTTAAACGTAATATCCAAAAACTTGTAGTAGAAAAGATGCATACCGCTTCTACTGCGTTTAACTCAAATTCCACTAACAATAAAACGGTACTGCAATGGTCTCAGTGTTCAATTGCTTTCCAAGTGTTTTCTACGACCATGCTGGCTATAAACATAGCAGATTCTATTACCTTTGCAGTACGATTATATTCTCTAAAGTAACTATAATATGTGCGCTATTTCTATGGTATAAGTCACAGATCTTTGTTTTTTTTATTTAGTTCACTGGTTTTGACTGTTTACTTTAGTTACAACTTAATTACCACATTAAGACAACACTCCGTGCAGCGCATCTGCCTGGCTTGCCGAACTTAGTGCAAAAACAAGTTCAATTTGATTTATTTTCTCTTTTTTTTACGGGCCAAATTGACTCTACTCTGCCTGTTCGAAAGCATAAGCAGAATCCAAGAGTGGTGGTCACCATACTTATTGCAAATGTAACTATTCATCAGTGATCAGTGATGTAGTAATCATCAATTTATAAAACCTTTGTAACTTCAAGTACCTAATATTGCCTCAAATATTTCATTTCTCCGTTCTACAAAAAATAAACATTAAGTACACATTTCCTATTCAGCATTTCCAACTATTACAGATTAATCACAATAATTGAACTCTCTAGAAATAGCCTGTTCGGCTCATTTTAAAATATTATTTTCATAACAATTACAAATTGTGTGGTATCAAGTATAACTAGCAGTATATGACTCTTTGACATCGCTACAAGTTTTATTTTGAACCACAAAATCTCTGTGAAAGTCATAGTCGTAAAAATAGATATAAAAATGCTTCGTCGAGAATAGGTTTCAATGGGATCACGGTAGAATAAAATCATTTGATGACATCCTAAATTATTATGACATCAATTTACGACGATATATCGATCAACTAGTGCGCAGTTGTACTTCTTTGATGTTCATTTTACCTGAGTAGCTTTTACAATATTTATAAACAATAAGTGATGAAGTAATAAAGTTGGGTTGGCAGACCTTACCACTAAACTTCTAATAAAATTTCTTCATTTACGACCTCACCGAGCGTCATTTGTCTCCGATCGTCGCTGATTTACGATAGCCAGCTAGAGCTTGACAGAGATCAAAGATAGACAAAACATTCTGTCTCTCTCTGATCTATTTATCCACCTCTCTAGTCTTCATTAGACTATAGATTAAGTTTTGTTCGTTTTTTGTCGACAATAACTTTTATTTTTGACAAAAATGGTATGAACTATCAAAAGTTTATTTATGTTGCGAGTCGCCGAAGTCTTAAATAAAGTAACTTCGTCTATGTTTTGTCATAAATTCCATAATATTGAACCAATAAAATTTATGTTAAAATTAATATAATTACTTATATGTGATGTACCTGCGTATTGTGTTAGTTTCAATTTTCTTAAATGTAGTGATTAATTTTATTACAGTGGAAGTCACCGGCTACAGTGCTGACAACTGCTCAATCTCGTACACATCTTTCAACAATGAAACACTTGTGGGCTCTGTGATCCGGTCTGCCAGCGTGCTCGTGCTGCCTGAAGGTCTTCACAGGACTGACACTCAGAGTGCTTACTTTTGTGCAAATGGTAAGTGATTAAAATAATGCTACAAAAACTCTGTCACAGTTTAGAAGCAACCCTAAACCAGACCCAACTTTTGGTGTTTTTTTTTATGTCCATCTGCAAAAATGACTCTCCTCTGACTGTTGGAAAACATAAGCAGAATCCAAGAATAGTGATCACCATACTCATTGCTAATGCAACAATGCAGTATTGTGACCATGGCGGCTTAGTGATGCTTTTGCATCATACTAAAATAAAAATAATTTTTTTTGCTGGAAGTAAAACGTGAATGTGGCATTTTTTATATCTGTAACACATTTATGAAATATACCTTATAGAATGAAAAGAACTTGTAGAATGAACATAATTGAATTTTTATCAGGTTGCATACACCAGCAAACAAGTCATTATACACATATGCGATTATATTCTCTATAGTAACTATAATAAGTGCGCTATTTCTATAGTATAAGTCACAGGTGTTTTTTTTTTATTTGGCTCACAGATTCTCACTGTTTACTTTTCTTTTCTTTACAACTAAATTACCACATTTGAATATCATTTCAGGCCTTTTTTCTTACATTTTTTATGATTACGTATTTTGATCGTAAATCTTTAATATTTGCAAAGTTTTACCCTACCCATAATATTGTTACCAAACTGGTTACTTACACTCAGAACCTGTAAATATACCTTCTATTAATATATAGGAATCCACTCTTAAGAACCTTTTTTATGGAATTGGAGGCAAATGAGCAGACGTATCGCCTGATGGTAAGCGATTACCGCCAAGACACCCGCAAAACTACAGGCGTAACAAGTGCATTGCTGGCCTCTGGGGGATGGGGAGGGGATGGAGGGAGGGGGTTTGAGATATGGGCCTCCGGTACCCTCACTCACTCGGTGAAACACAGTGCTGTTTCACACCGGTTTTCTGTGAGGCCGTGGTATCACTCCGGTCGAGTCGGCGCATTCATGCCGAAGCGTGGCTCTCGTACGTATTAATGATTTCTTCGATTTTCATATTCTTGAATATCGAATGGTACTTTTTTAAGTAGAAAGAACGAGCATAAAACATCGCACAGGTAATTTTTGTAAAAGCCGTGTGAGGATTATGGTTTTATAATAAGATTATATTATAACTTGTTCAAAAGTGACCATCATACAGGAGTTTTGACCATTAATGGAGTTTGTCTCGTATGTGTTTGTGTAAAATAAAATGATTTTGATAAAAAACGATCTTTTTGATTGGTAAAACCGCGGAAGCGATTTTTTTTAATGTATTGACTGCCAAAATGACTCTACTCTGCCTGATGGAAATAATTTAATAATAATTTAATAATAATTTATTTTATTTTCTCCCATATACACTAATTGTACAATACACATTGCTTATTGGGAGACTGGTTTCCAAACTAGGTGAGAACCTGTAACATGGATAACCAGGCTTCCATTACACAGACAAAACATAGAAAGTTAAACACTGAAACACTGCACATTCATGTAGAAGTCAAGAAACAAAAGAGGGGAAAAAACCAAAAAGAATTATAATAATAAACGACAAAAATATACATCTCTCGATGTGTGTTTAAGCGCGATTTTGTGTGCGTGTGTGTGTGCGCGCGTGTGTGTGTGTGTGTGCGCGGGTGTGTATGTGTGCGTGCGTATGTGTGTGTGTGCGTGTGTGTATGTGTGCGTGCGCGCGCGTGTGTGTATGTGTGCGTGCGCGCGCGCGTGTGTGTGTGTGTGTGTGTGTGTGTGTGTGTGTGTGTGTGTGTGTGTGTGTGTGTGAGAGTGCTGTGTAGGCTATTACCTTTGTATAATTAATAGTTTTTCTGTTTCCTCGTAGTCTAATTTAACTAAAAACTTATAAAAGGAATAAAAACTTATAAAATTATAAAAGGAAAGCATAAGCAGAGTCCAAGAGTGGTGGTCACCATACTCATTGCTCGTATAGACAATGCAACAATCCAGAATGGGGCCCGCACTATGGCAGCCTAGTGATGTATGAACGCTGTCATTTTACGCTGATTTTCTGTGCGAGGGCAGTACCGCCCCGATCGAGCCGGCCCGTTAGTGCTAAAATCAGCGTGGCTCTGCTACCTGTACATCCCCCTGCATGTGATGACAGAGCACATAGCCTAGTTCCCACATCGTTAAAAAATATTAAAACATAAGAAACATTATGACATCGGAACCAAAAGACTATCATTTGTGATTCATGTGAAACATTAGTGATTACAACCACCTATGTTCATGTGCAACTCTCATGAGTTCGCAAGTCTCCCTTAATATCCACTAATATGTCTAATTATATGAGTCATGATTTCACATTTCACTTAAATTTTTTTATTTCCTTAATTTCAGAACATTTGGCTGTGTCGACCCGAGGATCCTGGGAATGGCAGTGGGTAGCTGCTCCAAGAAATCGAGCAGGCTTGGTATTGGAACTACGATCGCAAGGAGCTGCTCATGTTGCGTTATCTTCAATACGAGAACCATCTGATGACATGTATCGTGTTGTATTTGAAAGAACGAGAGTTTGGATTGCTAAAGGAAAACATGGTAAACCTTTTACTACTTTTTTAATCATGGTTTTAACTGTATTGGCGTAGTGTGTTGAGTCCTCGCCGGCACTGAATATTGTGAGGCTGGTCACCACGTGCCACAAGATTTGTACCAAACATTGATCCACACTAGGAATATTTATATGTCGCGAGGAACTTTACGTTCATAAATTGTATTGCAAGTACTTAATTCATATATTTTTTTTATAAATATTTTGGACATCTAACACATAACGCCATCTAGTCCCAAACTAAGCAGAGCTTGTTATGGGTATTAAACAACTGATATAAATACATAAATACTTTTTTTTGTAAATGTATACATATAAAACATACATAGAAAACATCCATACTCCTAAACACATATTTGTAGATCATACCAACGTTTGGTCCGACCCGTAAATCGAATCCAACACCACAATCAAGTACAGTAGTCGCATACGCTACCACTGCGCCACTGAGGCAGTAGTTTTAATTTTTAGGGTACGATGTTCACTTAGCCAGTGCAGAAGAAACAGAAAGTGATGAAGAATGCTCAAGTGAATCTTCATGGTGTGCTTGGTGGGTGTGGTGGGAAGGAGGCCGACTATCTGTTGGGAGGGGAGCAGCACCTTCAGAGCGAAGACTTTTAGTGTGGCCACTTGCTGCCGACATGAGGATTAAGTATGTCGGTTTCAGTGCCCTATGGGGAGACAAAGCTGATTTCAGGTATGATTATGAATATTTTTCATCTATCTTCAATTTACGTTTATAAACTGTTGCCTATTAAATTACAAGGTTATAGCTTTTTAATGTTATTTAAGGAGAAAAATCTATAACTATGATCTGAAACTCTTTTATCTACTCGTTAAGTAAGTAAAATCCTTTTATCAAGATACAAATGATTACAAATTTCTTCCAGAATTTGGAATTTCAACGAAGAAGCTGGTTTTTCTCAAGTATTGGAATTGGGTCTCCCCCGTGGTGTTGTTCCTGGTTCTACAAGTGGAACCCTTCTGGTCTCTGGTGGTCTACATTTGCCTCTGTATAACCTTCAAACGGACTCTACAGATCAATGGGCTGAAGTATGGAGAGATTCTCAGTTGTCTGCAGCATCCGCAAGTCTAGCCCCATTGCTGGCACTAGAACATATACCACATTTAGTTGACGATAATGAACGGGAGAGGATTTTGAGAAAATTGCCTGAACAGGTAATATTACTTATACTACGTATTTTCTTTTTATTAGTTTTTTCTGCAAACGAGTTTATTGATTTGGAACTGATTGAGAACAAGTTACAAGAGCCCTCAAGACAATTTTTCTAAGTCATATACACGTAAATCATAAACAGTTTGTGTACAAATTCTCATTCTGAAAGCTATTAAGAAAAAAAATGTGTTTTGAGACACACTTTTTTAATAAATTACTACAACAATTTATTTTTTATCTATGTATATAACCTGTAATTCCCAACCAAACCAAAACTTATTATTGCTCACACTGAAATAGAAATATGGAACAAATTGTAATTTTACTGAAGTGTACTTTTTTCATCAGGTCCAAGTATTGTTATCCTTCCGCAAAAGCGACAATTCATTCAGTGATCATCCAGGAATGAGCAGTCATCTATCAACTGTCAAGATGTTAGAAATTTTAACCAAAATCCAGTCTTATTATCCAGTGGACCCAGATTTGCTTCAAGCAATTAAAAAATGGATTCAGAAACGTCAAAATTCTGATGGATCTTTTACACCTTTGGCAGCAGACAAAGAAGTGGACTATTATCCCATAGATATGCCAAAAACTAATAATACTATGAAAGATGTAGATGTAAACGAGTACTATTATTATGACAAAGATGGTAATATGACACAAGAAGAAATAGACTGGGAGAGAAAAGTAGAAGTAACTGCGGAAACTTTAGTTGCTTTGCTTGAAGTTGGTGTTGAGAATCAGGTTGGTATAGATCACTTTATACGATAAGATGATTAAAATAAAATTGAAATAATATTCTAAATCTTATTTATATACTATATTCAGATTGATGCTGACATTGCGATGAAATCTCAGAAATACTTAGAACAGAATCTGCACAACTTAACATCGCCGGCTGCTTTGGCTGCTACTGTGTTAGCGTTAGTTCTTGCTCGGTGAGTAAATGACTGCAAATGATATCAGCTAGTCCAGCTTGTGGTTAGTAATTTGTGAGAACATTTTTTTTATTTAGAGAATTCCCATGTCGTTTTAATATGCAGACAAGAAATAGGACCGAATGTAATGGTACGAGTATAATGCGTTGTACTAAGTAATTATATTTTAATATATATACATATTTCAATAATATATAGTCAAGAAAACCGTAATTTTTTTTTTGTATTTTTAGTAATAATATATATTATAATATTAAATATTTTTAGTAACATTGAATTTAATAATATTGCATTCATTTCGACTGAATTTAAATAGGTTTTCAGCATACTGAACAGTAAAATTTATGATAAAATCGATTCCGAATCGTATTCCTATCCATATTCCTATCTAATATAATAAATAATAGATTCTTAACGGACACGTTTTATGTTGATTAATAAATAAGTCAATATTCTAGGAGTCCAATCGTACCAGAAGCACTTGTAATTCTAAGGAATGCTTCAACGACTGAAGAAGGCGAGTTTGGTTGGCCAGCCCCAAGGAAAGACGCTGCAGACTGGTTGTTAGAAGAAACTTCTAGAAATATCAAGACAACGTCTTATGGTAAAATAATATTGCTCTTTTGTATTACAATCAGAACAGTTTTCAAGTTCTCATATTTTTACACTAATTGTTTTAACAGTAATTTTTATCATTATAAAATAAATAAGGTAATTAAACGTAGTAGAGCCACGCTTCGGCTCGACAGGAGTGATACCATGGCCTCACAGAAAACCACAGAAAAACAAAATTTGAAGCAAAAATATCGATATAGAGTTTTAATATTCTAAATAACCTTTAAATCTAAACATATTTAAAAATCAAATTATGCAGAGATTCTTAATTTGTTTTTAAAAAATAACAGAAGCAGTAACAATGGAGCAATACGTCGCCGGAGTACGTGTACTCCTTGCCGCCTGTGCCAGAGGTGCTTTAGCAGAAGGGGAAGCAGCTGCTCGATTCTTGTACTACCGTGCATCGACATTACAGAGACATCCAAGTTTGGCTTATAGTGCAACTAAAGCAGCTGCCCAATATGCTGCATTAGCTCATGATAGGTAAGAAATAATACTTTTTTTTACTAAATACACCAAAAAAAATTGAAATAAAAGTAATTTTTGGTAAAATATAATTAAAACTTTCCGTCTCTATAGACATCGAGCTCTGACGGTTTCACTAGCAACAGCCGGAATGGAACTGACAGATACTTTGGAATTGCGCGCCCGTACTCCTCCCAGGCCATTACAATTGCCTGGTTTGCCTACTAAAGTATTTGTGTACGCTACTGGTGCAGGATGTGCTACTGTTCAGGTAAATTTATTTGTATATTATGCAAAGCGCTTGAATTGTAAATACTATAATTTACATTTTGCTTTATTTATTAAAATCATCAGGTGTTCCTAAATATTTTTGATGTTCCTAATTAGTTAGCATTCTGTTAGTAGGCGAGATAAGAGTTAATTTTAGTTTTTGTAAATAACTAACGTTGGTGGTCAGTCTCTTGTTGTCATAGCTTAACTAAAGTTTACTAAAATTTGTTATTGGTTTATAAACTCTAATCTCATCTGCTCACAGTCCATTTTTCGATATCTCACATCTCAGTTGTCACTGTGTTTAGTTTTGTACCAAATACACATTAATCAGAAACACACGCTTGTTTATTACTTGAAAAAGTAAAATTTACTTTTGGCATAACCAAAATTAGTTAAATTACCCAACTTAGACCATATTTTTCTTTTGCTATTTATGGCGAAGCCATAGTATTATAATAGTTTAAATCTGTACGCCGCAACGTGCTACATTAATTGTTTTACTACGTGCCGTCAAATAACAATAAGGAAGCATAAATAATATTGTCAATTTAGCAATTTAAGTAAACAGTAGTTCATAGTTACCCCCACCTAAACCTATCCATATTATTGTATATAAACTTTAGTTTAAGTTAAACAAATGAGTCATAATTAAATATTACAATCAACGTGTCGTCTAATTGTCTCCCTGAGTAAACACGCAATAATTGGTGACCCCGACGTGATCTATTGGTTTCTAGTGCTGATATAATACCGGGACGACCGGAACCCTATTAGGTGTTCAGCAGTGAATCTAGAGAACAATAGCATTACGAAATTATCACATCCCAAAAATGGCTCCAACAACAACTTCTTCAAGAGGCGACACTGGGTGCGAATCAGTTGCTGCTATCACGGTCACAGACAAACTACCTCAATTTTGGACAGACTCCCCACGTTTAGGGTTCGCCCAGTTTGAAGCAATAATAGCACCACAAAAACAGGGCGAAGATTACAAATATAACATGGTAATATCCAAACTACCAAAAGAGGTCGTCCATCAAGTTAGTGACATTTTAACTAACCCGCCCAGCAACTAGCCCTAATAAACTGCTACGAAGAGAGCGAACACCGACGTTTCCACAGACTAACTAAACACGCAATACTATTCTTGTGTTGAACGTTTAAAACATGTAACGTGTAACGTAAAACTTAACATGTCGCACTAAACTTAGACGTCAACTAAATACATGCCGACTAAAATTACTTACGTAATTATTTCTTACAGTTTTTACATTTAGAGTTTAGTTTACTTTTCTTTACTAATAAATAAGCGTGTACCTCCCACCAGGTACCTCCCATAAGCGTGTACTTTAATCGGTACTGGACTAAATATAGTGATTTTTTTTTATATAAATTTTTAATTTTTTTTTTTAATTCTTTTATTTCAAATTTCAGGGTACAATTGCTTACTCTACTTACACACCGAAACCAGAAAATGCATTGTTAAATATTCAAGCAGCGATTATAGAGGAGATTCGACCTGAAAGAAGTAGCATTGAAGATCTACAGGGTAATCTGCCTACATTGATAATTAAATCATGTTTCAAGTAAGTAAATCGTTAGACCTATTATTTTGGACTTTAGATTAATATTACTTACATTAAAAATTTACTTTTTTTATGTTTGAATGGTTAAAATATAGTTATTATTAAAACCAATATTTAATGTATAAAAACAAACTGTTACTAAGGCCCTAATATTTGCATTTTATGTTTAAATTATTATATAACATGATTAAACCCTGTGTTACAACCGGTTACTGTACTATGGAGTAGTGTAGTATTGTTCCATTGCTTCGATGATGGAATTTTTTTTTTCAAGATTTCAATTATTTTTTACAATCGCAAGTTTATCATCATATGTCAAAATAATTATTTCACTAAGCTAAACAGAGTTTGTGTTATGCGTACTAGACGACTGATATGAATACTTGTATACTTTTCTCTTGTAAATACATACATATTATATATAGAAAACACTCACACTCGAAACAAATATTTGTAAATCATACAAACATTTGGTCCGACCCGGGAATCGAACCCGAGACCTCAAGCACAGCAGTCGCATACGCTGTCACTGTGCCACCGAGGCATTTAACATTAAAAAAAAACGAAATAAGCATATTCACATTAATGTTTCTTAACGTTTTTAGGTGGAAAGGTAAAGAGCGTTCAGGAATTTTGCGTCTTGAATCTTCACTATTCTCTGGATATGAACTACATTCTGTCAACCCAGTTGTATTAGACGGTGCTACCTTCGCAGACTTACACTACGGTTCTAGAGGAGAATCCGTATGGTTCGTGTTTGCAAATGTAAGTAATTAATTTTAGTTGCATATACACACAACACATTGGTATGAGTATTATCATTAGTGTTAATTAAATTTAGCAAAATGTTTCTTAAATCGTATTTAATGACATGATTTTGTATATTTCATTACAGATTAGCTCCACATGCCCTGTTTGTGTGACTTATGAAGTTCGTTCGAAATTTGTGATTACTAGCTTACGTCCTGCATTTGCCAAGATTTATCCTTCTACTAGACCCGATCTAGCAGTGGAAACATTTTTCCATGCAAGGGCAGGAAGTCCATTACTCCGAGGCATAACTGATGACGACTTCATTACTTGGTTCGATAAGACAGAACTTGCAAGTCTCAAAACTAGCGCCAGTATCGATAATATTTGCGAGTGTGGACGCATTTGCAGTAGGGATTATGAATTTAGAAAGAATTATGAGGAACAGAGTAGCGTTAATCCGGAAAATGTTGAGTCTACCACCGAAACAATGAGCACAAAAGTAACCAGTATTAAGATTAAGCCTACTGACGCTTTTAGTACCACGGATGTAGTACCTATATCATCTAACACAATGACAGATGTCATAACTCAAGAACCTACAACCACAACAGTTATAGATAGTACTGAAGAGCATATACAGTCGACTGCAGAATATACAGACAACATCGATGATCCGATTATAATTCCAACTATAACGTATACAAATAAAACTGAAAATACTAAAGTAAATAATAGTATACCGCCAAAAATAAATGGTGAACTGATAATTCAAAAATCAGTATTACCAAAAATAATACCTAAAAAAGATGACGTTAAGAAAAAGCCGTTACCGCGAAGAAAAGGTACTCTGAAAGCAACGTATGGCGATAAACATGAAAAGTTTTTTATAAATATGAAAAAAATTGAAAATGTAACGCCACTTCCTCAAGCTGTAATTGTAAAATTAAATAAAACAGAGGACAACGAAACAGAAAATAGTAGTACACCCAAAGTTGTGTTGGAAAAACCAGAAGACACTCGTGTTTTGATTTCATCTAATATTATTGATATTAAAACACAAGATGTACTAACAAGTACAGAATCTCATCTTTTTGAAAAGAGTACCGCAGTGAATGTTAAGTATAATACTGATGTTTTACCAGAAAATAAACCTTTCAATGTTATAAACACTCCTTCAGAACTAAAAGGAATCCAAAACAATGTTTCGGAAGTTTCTCAACGGCAACTAAATCCAGAACTTTTACCACATACAATAACAACGATCACTAACAACAATATCAAAACAATCCTTTATAGGACAAAGAAGCCAAAATCAATCACTCAAATAAAGAAACCGTTAATAAATGCAATTCATAACAATACTACAAAAAATAACAAGAGTGATGTCGTCGACTCTGGTTTTATCAATAAAACTAAGAAAAAAATATTACCACCGAAATACAATATTAAAACTTTGAAATCCATAAACAAAGAGATACACAAAATACCGCCTACACCAATTTCTGAGACGTCTAAGTCACTGTCAGAGAATATCAAATCTGATATCGCTCCAGAAAACAAAGAAGGTTTTGATATTTTAAATAAGAATAATTTGTGGGAGCTTTTAAAAGAGGGTCCTGATAATGATCCATCCAAGATAGAAGAAAGGCTACACATGAATCACAATAGATTAAATATTCTAGGTTATAATATGTCTAACGTAGATAATCACCGATCTTTATAAACTTTATTGTTATATAATGTGTAAGATATAAAGACTTCAGTATAAATATTTTTATAACATGCAGTCTGCCAACTTAAAACAGTTTTAAGATTATAGAGGGCAACGTCGAAAAGTAAATGTCTACAATTATTTCGTTTCAAAACATTGTTATTTATCAATTTTCGCTAGCCGAAAAATATTATATTTACTTATTATCTAGATTTTGAATACTGTCGTAATGGACAAGCATTCTCCAGTTTTTAGAACTTTTAATTATGTTTCTGTTACAAGACTAATTCAAAATTATTGTTTTCAATTTCCTCTTATATTTAGATGGTTTATAAATTTACAAAACCATTCGACATTTTACATCTTCATCCCCAGTGAAATTGTTGTTAGTGTCATGACCTCGAACACAATTCCTAAAGCACATTTTATTGTTGATTGTTAGAATGTACTGCACTTTTCTGAATGATTAGTGTAAATGATTGTGTGAGCTGTAAATATTAAATGTAAGCTAACATTATTGATTAAGTCAAGTGCTGTGACCCATTACTCCTATTTGTACGCGTATTGCCTTTGCTCAGAAGCAAAGATTTTATTTCTCAAATCTTAGATACATAAAATGGACGTAATTTTAATCGGCTTAGAGGTTCCAAGAGAAATAAATAGTAGTTTAGAGCAAATTGTACTGAGCCAATCTTGAAGAAATTTCCAGCTTCATTTTAGATGCTATTATAAACTTAGGAGAGCTAGATGTGCTTTCTTAGTATATTTAGTGGGCTACCTATCTTTGAACCATTACTTTGACAGTTGGTAACTGTATGAAATTAAAAATATTCTTTCATTTTTCTGTACCAAGTGTGTTCAACAAAGTTAATAAAATTTTGTAATGAAAATTTCTATTGTCTACTATACAACTTATGTTAGCTTTAAACCATTCATTATCTTGATACATAACATCAAGATAATGAATGGTTTAAAGCTAACATCAGTGTCAGTTTCAGTCGAGTGAGTTCGTAACAATATTTCCATGGATGTTGAGGTAGCCCAAATTAGTAATTAGCATACTTCAAAATTTATTTATTGTATATAAAATCTCTAATGCCAAACTAATTATTTACCCCCCTAGAATACATAGTCCTAGATTCTTAGATATGTAATTGTAATGCTAAAGCCCCAGAATTTCCATCCGTCTATCGTCTTCTGTATCTACTGTATGTAAACTGTAGTTCTATTAGCTATCTAGATGTTTTATGTTATGTAGTGGGATGGTAAATCGGAACGGTGATTTTATATAAAGCAATGTACGGATAAAAATTTGCTTTGTATTATTTAAAAACTGCTCTAGTTGGTGTTGTCTAGATGAAATTTATTTTTAGTGTCAAATGTGAGCCATTTATGAGTAAAAGTAGGTACACTGCTTTACAGAGTTTTACATTTGCTACACATTGTGGTATCTGTGGTTAACTGCGTAATAATTGCTCAAAGATTGGTCATATTAAATTTTATAAATTATTTAACTTACTTCTTAGCACAAATTTCTTTAAATGGTTATTTTTAGATCCCTGTTAATTCATAAAATTGCGCAAATGCTCCCAGGTGTGCTGATACCACTTAATTATTTATATTTATAATAATAAAGTGGTATTAGCTAAGATTTCTGTTTAAAAAATACTGCTGGCTCAGAACTTTTGATACTACCTCTGTTGCCATTTATGACAAATAACAAGAACAAGGAAAATATAGTTCGTTTATCAACTTCAACATAGATGTCGTTGTAAACAAAGTAATATTTTTTTATTAAAAGTGATTTTATTTTGAGTATATGTTCTTACACAAACATTTTCGTAAGTAAATAAAAGTAAAAGATTTACTGTCCCATATTTCTCTAGTATCCTAGATCTCTATTATGTGTGTCTGTATGTGTGAAATGGCGTAATATGCTCTGACTACATGAGCCTTGAAGTAACGTAATAAGGATAGAAAACCTACTTACACTTAGACAACCTTAAATTGCTTTGTTATTTTAGTCTGTGTGTAGATCTTTTCAATATGTGTTAAATGCTAGATACTTATTCTATACCTAGTCTTCAAATACTTAGATACTTTAACAAATGAATATTTTGTAAATATACCTATTAATTTCAGCTGTAGATTTTTATATATCTTTTAAGGTAATAACTACGACATGCACATGAATAAATCTGAATGTTGTCTTGCTTCTAATTCTAACCCGTACTTAATTATATATTATTTAATGAAATAAGCAGTATAAATGTAAGGTTGTACGATAAATAGGTGCTTGCGCGGTGAATAAACGTCAATTTTTCGATATTATGTAAAAATGATCTCAGTTTTGTGGTGTAAGATTTTAGTTTTTAATGTTTGTGCTTAAATTTTAAGCTAGTCATTCATTAAGTAATACCTCGATGTACTGAATCGGATTAGTTATTAGGAACGAGTAAATAATAATACAGTATAATGTGTTTTATTTATTTATATTTATGAATATTCCTGAACACGAGACGAAATAAAATATTTTTACAATGCTAAATCAAAATTCACTAAAACTAATTCTTCATGTGTAGTGATAAATATTAAGCGTTCCCACCCCTGTTCATATCATGGGTGTTGTAAAAGGCGGCTAAAGGAGCAAAATATGCAGCAGAACATCCCTGCAAAGAAAAGGAAAATTTGAAACAAATTGTATACCAACCCGTCAGGGCTCTTTCCCACGCCCTATGTGTAACAGCGGTCTGTTGATGATTTGAAATTTTGAAGTGATATCTTCTTATGGATTTCGTTACGTAACAGCACCATTCTGTCTGGCTTCCCTTTCTCTCACGAATAGGCAGCGGTAGGCAGGTTCCTTATCTCTAGCGTATTTCAATATTAAATAGTACAACTTATTTAAATTTTCACTTAATGTGTTACACTTATCATATATTATATCATGAAAGTAGACAAGTTGAAATACAACGTCATTGTTATAGATTACAGATACGGAAGAAATTATCCTGCTCATGACATTTTTTTCCCTGTTTAGAATCGAACTCACAACTTTTTTTATATACATATATGGCCTTCCAAAATGACTCTACTCTGCCTGATGGAAAGCATAAACGGAATCCAAGAGTCTTGGATTCGTGCAGCATGATGATCACACTATGGTGGCCTAGTGATGCTTCTGCATCATTGGGCCACCGGTCTTGCATTCACCAACGAAACCCGACAGCACATACGCTGTCATTTTACGTTGATCTACTGTACGAGGATAACGGAACGGGCCGGCTTTATTGGGGAGGTACCTCCCCAATAAAGCCGGCCCGTTCGTGCTGAAATCAGCTTGGCTCTACTATTTGTACTTTTTTTTAAACTTAGCAGTGAAGGTCATTAACATCTATTTCAATAAGCCTGTCAACACTCGGCTCGTACTTGTACTTACACTTTGTGTAGATTCTTGAAGTGTTCTGTGATGATGCCCCTGTGAGTCCTAGCCTGTCCTAGCCTGAGTAAAGTAAATAATTGTCTATCGAACACGGTGTTTATAAAAAAAAAAAACGCCAGCAACCCCCACGAGTGGTTTGGAGCCGCACCCCTCCTCCGTGCATGCCTTGTGGAATCCGACTCGAAAAATTAGACACATTACAATTGATTCGTGCTGACCATTCAATCTCTTTCAGTGTGCACTCAAGATTCAGGTGGATTAATATTCTTTTATCATAGGAGATCTAAACTACAGAATCAAACACTATAGCCGCCTGCGGTAGACGCATTAGCCCTTATGCTATACGGGCCCGGTATTGAAAAATACCTGGTATTACTGAATACCAAGATCACGGAAGTACAATCGTATAGCAAAACTAAACGATGAT
The DNA here is from genome assembly GCA_905220595.1 of Spilosoma lubricipeda. Classification (NCBI taxonomy): domain Eukaryota; kingdom Metazoa; phylum Arthropoda; class Insecta; order Lepidoptera; family Erebidae; genus Spilosoma; species Spilosoma lubricipeda. The sequence continues at coordinate 4,825,934 of HG992285.1, read as the reverse complement.
CAGACGCCGAGCTCCGCTCGACTATACCTCGTCTTTCACCTCACCATGGACCTTACACTGGGGCCTGCTCATACATCTCAAAACATGGTACCCGTAAAAGCAATCGTGATGCTTAGTAATTGAATAACTGAGCGAATACATCTAAATTTCTAACAATTACTACGATACTCAGACCAGGATACAACTATGTATTAAAAATAATGAACTCTTAATCCTACCAGTTATATTAGAGGACAATGACTCACCTGGTTTCCTTCAACGTTATATATCTTTAACTTACTCAAAGTGAACGTCTACTTTTCGAACCAAACTCTCTGCTGGCCTTAGACTAAGTGCCTCCACTCCGCTCAGTAACTCTTCATAACCGTCCCCGAGAACGCAGATAGTCCGTCCGGTCTTTTGTCTTATAACTTTCAAACGTCGGTTTTATGACTAACAGATGTGAAGGGTCTCATGACCGTCCGTGTTAAAAAAGTGCAATAAGTGTTCAAACCTATGGACAATCGCACGTGAGAACTTTGCGTCCTTCGTTAATATTAACATTTTAACATGGCAGACAATATTATTAAAGTTTAATTACGTGACTCTAGAGGTACTATTACAGTTCCAATCTCAAGACAGTATTTTACACTGGTTCACTCATTACTAGTTGTTGCCTGCGACTCGTAGCGTATGTGTTATTCTGATGTATAAGCTATATTACTGTTAATGAAGTTTTGAAGTGATAACTTCTTATGGGAGGGTAACCGCTTCGATACGTAAGGCGTTACGGCGCCACTCTGTCTGGATTCCCCTTCTCTCACGCATACGGCAACGGTGTGCAGTCTCCTCCTCTCTCACTCTAACCCACAGCGTGCTTAAAATAAGTTGAACTATTTAAAATTTAAATACGCTAGCGTATTTTAATTTTAAATAGTTCAACTTATTTTAAGCACCCTTTTTTAATGTGTGATATAAAGATCAAAGGTCAACTCGAAATTACGTCATAAGTCAGAATAGGTTAATAAATTATATTGCTCAAGATTATCTCTCAAAAACCAACTAACCGAATATTATAACTAAAATTTAATTTAGTTTCCTGCACCACACTGGTATCCGCTGTAGGAAATCCTAGCTATTTACGTGTGCATATTGTAGTAGAAGGTATAATCTTGTCGGAAACAAGGTTTCCGCCTCACCATGATTTCACTGTAGTAATACATCATGGTGCTAATGTAAGGTGTTTAACTAACGCGTATGTGGTACACAATTGATAATTTGAGTTTGTCCGTTTACATATTATGAAATATGAGACTCTCAGGATAGGAATGAATTAATGCACGAACATTGTCGCTTAAATTTGAAAAGATTTTCGTGATGTTTTTTTTAAGTGATTTTTGCCAACCATGGACACCCGCAACACCAGAGGCATCACAAGGGCATTGCCGGTCTCATGTTAGACGATGTTCCCGACTTAATTGATTTTTGTGTAATTTTTTTTTCCTAAACCAGTCCCGATTTTATGAATCGAATGAAAAAAAAATCATTATGAAATGGAAATTATGAAAAGTTTATTATATTCAGGGGTTTATACTGTGATTTCAAGACTAGTCTTAAAATAGCAGAATTTAAATACCATAAAAGAAACTCGTAGAACCATATAAACATCTACGTAAAAACTACGAATAGCTACGTCGTAGCAGAAATCATATGCCATTTACACTATAAATACTTTACTCAAATCATTGCTTTGAGTTTTCTTCGATACTTGATGAAGCGTAGATACCAGTTGAACAAAAGGGAGAGACTGCTTTATTCCTTTGATGTTGCCGTTTGTATAATCAAATTATTGTTTTTCTTCTTTCCGAGCAGCGTCTTGTTTGTTCTTTAGAAAACGTTTTCAGTTATATTAACGATTTAGCGACTGTTGAAGCGTGTAAGCTTTGTCTCGGCGACTTTTGAGATTTGACATCAAACATAGAACTCTTAATTATGTTGATAAACAAATCGTGCATATATTTATTTCAACACACCATACCTTTTCTATTAAAAGATTTCAAAGATTTATAAATATTTTTAAATAAATAAATATATCGGACATCTAACACACAACGCCATCTAGTCCCAAGCTCTTAGATCTTGTGTTATGGCAAGACAACTGATACAAATACATATATACATTTTTTTGTGTAAATATAAACATATTATACATAGAAAATACCCAAACTCCGAAACAAATATTTGTAGATCATACATACATGTGGTCCGACTCATGATCAGCAGTCGCGCACATCAACCGCGAGACTAACGAGGCAGTCGAGGCATTCTTTAAGATAATCTCCAATTGGGTTGGTGAATATTCAATTAAGTTGAGTCTAATCGTCTGACCCACCTATACTTACCGCAGGACATTCATAAATAATGATATGTTATATACTAATGATATATTATCTAAAAATTTAAAGATTGTTCTTTTTAATACTGATGTATAAAATGAAATATATTGACAAAAAAAAAAAACAAACTTGAAATTTTGTTAGTTATCATTGTTATTTTTGATCCATGTATTTCATTGTAATCTAAAAATCAAATTAACTTTGCAACGTAATGTTGCTAAAATTAGTGAATTTAAAATGTTATTGAGACTGATATTAGCAGCCAAATCAATGCCAAAACAATCCCTACCATGAGACACATCAGGTGGTACAAATGTCCCATACAAACCTGCCATTGCCCTTTGGCATGGAGATACTCTGATTCTTGAAGAAGGGTAAAGACTGCTCTTATCTTAACCGACATACACGTGGGCAGAGCCACGAGCAAAGTATAGTATTATTTACAAACTGTATTTTAAATGTCTTTGTCTCAACATTAATTTGCGTCACAATTGTTTTATTATTTCAGTAAAATTATGTGGACTCAAGGAAATCGTTAACAATGAAACGAACAATTAAATATTACGTTTTATCAATTGCTTTTATTCATAACATTATAATGATATTCGATCCGCCAAAGGTACAACTAATTTGTTTCAAATGTCTATTACACAATGATGTTTACGTTTAAATATGTGAATATGCAATGAATAGGTTTTGTTATAACACTTTAAACATGATAACATAAAACTATGTCGAACTATATAATACTTAAAAAAAATTAACTAATAAATACCTCAAATAAACAAGATAATCAATAAATTATTCATCTATAATCATAATTTGAAAATTATAATCGTGATTATAATCAAAATTAATTGAGTTTTATTAAACAAAAAATGATTTAGATCAAAAATTACTTGGAAATATTTTCAGATAATGTGACTTGACGTATAAATATTAAAAGATAAATGCAAGTTTGAAATGTTGTACAATAACCTTTTCAACTGTAACAGTAATCACGAACATTGATTTAATGATTTGTTAATTAATGTGGATCCCGTGACTGTTTCACACCTCATCTCCTTCTTGCGTATGACAGCCAGGCAGGTATGTCCGGCTTCTGTAAAGAGAATTCATTAAATTTTATATCTTAACTTCGACAACTAAGCTAATTAATTTTGGTTCTCTCCATCTTCGTTTAGTTATCAAGCATTCTGATACCGTTAGAGTAATTTAATTTTATTGAGTTAATAATTTGCCATCTTTAAACGGTGAATTTTAATTCGGACAAATGTTCAAACCACGTACTAAGCTACTAATTTCGAAGGCCTCTGATGGCTTCATAGTGAATTTATTGAAGCTTTAGTAAAACTTTTGGGGTTGAAAAAGTCAGGATCAAATCGGGAATAGTTAAATGGTTGAAAAACTTTTTTATGTTCGTGGGCAGTGGTACTGACCCAGAGGTCAGGCCCCACAAACGCTAATTTAACACTCAACTAAACTGATAATAGCCCAGTTTGGACTGACAGATAGATATAATAGAAATGATAGTATAGAAAATAGAAAAAAGAATATATACGAGGTAAACGAAAGAAATCGAGTTCCATGGAAGTTACTTTGTTTCAATAAAATATTATTTTGAAAATCAAACGTATTTCAAATTACGTCATACCACTGCAGTTACTTTTTAATGTACCCACTCGAAATGTTAACTTACTATTAAAACGTTATGAAAGAAGGTTAGTACTCTTACGCAGAATATGTCACCAGGTACAAAAGCAGAAAGCAATATCGTCATGATATGCCTCTTTAATTGTACGCCAATTAGTAAGATCATTGGCTTCTCGCATCCAGCTAAGTGGAAAGCATAATACATAATTTCTGACTTAAGTTCAAGGTCTGTTAAAATTCTCGGAGATTTGTTTCCGTGGCTTTACTTGAGCACTTTGCGAAAAAACCATTCTATTCAAACTACGTATGGTGTCTTTTATCGTGACTGTCATATTTTGAAAGTAATTTATGTTTAATATACGAATCGATGTAAGAGCTATGAAGTATAAATTTAAATTAATTATTTATTAAAGTTGAATGAACATTTCAATTTAACGACTACAGATGCAAGGCCATATTAAAATATAAATTGAAACTCAGATGTGCGACTAATGTATTTATCAATGTAAAGCTTACGTCTACATGAAATATTTCTTTAATTTTAGGATTCACGTTTAACAAGTTGTTCCCAAACAAGCTTTCTCTTTTGTTAAACAAACAACTTATCAGTTTGGAATACCATTCATGGCATCAGGATTGTATGCATTTACGAATGGTGTAAGATAAATAAATAAAAGTATTAAAAATAATTCTGACCTAAGACTGCCCTGTAAAACAAGGTATGTTGTAAATAATGCGAAATTAACATTCCTCGAATAATATCTATAAAATGTTGTAGCAGTGATGCTTAAAGTTTGCATTGCATGCACTTCAGTCTCCATTTTCCATAAAATTCAAGAATAATAGACAGTCAATTTCAAGATAAAACAATTTAAATCGGATAACGCTGAGGTTCAATAACTATGTGAATAAATCCACTCGTACGAAGGCTGCACTGGAATGCAAAGACGCAATATTGACGTTTATTCCTCATATTGTGGCGTTTCATTGAATAACCGACAGTATAAATCTTGAATAAACACCATTCAAAGAATTCAATAAGAATTGAAATAACACTCTTTCAAATTTACTTATTGGATTCGAATATGCTTCTGAATTAATTTTATAAATAATTTATAGAGCAATGAAAAGTTTTATAGAAGCTTATTAAATATTGTTTAATACAAAATTAAATCAAAGTATTAGTAATAAAAAAATATTAAAACAAAGGAGTAATAAAAGTATGTTGTAGTTACTGTAAAAGATGAAGGTAAATAAAATGGATAAGTTATTAATTAGTTAATGAAAATCCGTGTGTGAAGCAAGTTAAATATAGAGTAGTTGAAGTTATTTTTCTACAGGTATTAAAAAAAAACAAATAACATGATTCATTGTAATATCTCTGGAACAGATGACTTATCCTAACCAAGGCAGACTCTTTACTATGGCAACTTGACTGGCGATAAACATACATATCATTATCATAATCATCATAAGGTGATGATAATATGATAATTAAATGTATATAGATAGATGCCTACCATTATCTCAATTTTATTTGAGTTCGGTGCAGTATTTTTTATCCTTCTATTTTACTCTATCACAGATAACTCCCTTCAAAGCCATACCCTCTTTGACACAATGATTTCACGTTTTCTTTGGTCTTTCTCTTCTCTTGTACCTTTCCACTACCATGCCTAATACTTTTCTCCCAATAAACGAAATATACTTCTGAATACATACATACATATAAATAGATATAGAACACCTAAATTTGGTCTCTACAAATGATCTCAACTAATATATATAGATATTCCCTTGCCGATTTCGGCTATGGTGACTGATTAAGTCTGAGCATCCAAGTTTCGGAATCAATCTCAACTATCACTTATTTAAATCTAGGTTGAGAATAAAACACTAAAGTAAGAAAATCGAAGAAAATAAAAAAATACCATAAACATGAAGTAATCAACATTAAAGGAGCCTAATTTAATATTTTTTTACTTACTACTAACTATGAAGGAACTAAATCGAATTTACGTAACGAAATATTTATAATCTTGACTGAACATACAGTCGTGTTTATTTAGGTCCGTTCATTCGCTTAAAAAAGCAAGACCAGAGGTAAAAGATCAAAAGAACCGTTGGACATTTAACTAGTAAGACTTAATTAATAAATTTAGATATAAACAAGTGTTCTTATTTACGCTTACAGAACCGTGTCGATCGTTGGATTTTAAGTAAAGGAATATTTATCAAATTAAAGACATAATTCGTTTAACGAGGCCTATTTGATAAACTCAACAAATAAATTTTGAATATTCCTGTAAAGGATATCACCATTAAGGGAACGTTGAGATATTAACTGTTGCAACGCACACTTGGACTTAAGCAAGTCATATTGATGTTAATTAAGCAAATTTACAATTTCGATGAAGGTGACTTATCAAATTTCACTAAATATTAAGCACTTATGGATATTATACTATAACCACTAGGGAAAAACATAAGGCGCAAAAGATTCTTAGACCGATCGTTAAGTAAATAATTGTGGGATATTTCAGAGAAACATGGTAACAGTTAACAGTAATACTTATTTTACATACTTATATTACAACGTTTTTGTAGCACAGGTTAACAGATGGATCTTTACTTAATTAGAGTTAATTAAGCTAAACTCAAAACAGTGTTCATAGTCATAGTTACGGTGCTTATATCTGCCTAATCCATCTATACAGTCATTAACAATATTTTATTCTTAAATACTCCGTCCCTACAAACAGGTTCCGAATTTTCCCATAGAATTCCTCAAGCGCTCCGTATAGGTACTTGCTTGCCTTTCTTTCGCATTCGACTAAAATTTTAATTATAGTTGATCAAATATGGGCATTCAATAAGCCTCTGCCTACCGCTCCAAAGATGCAGCTATTAATTTAGATCATATCACAAATATTACAATTCTGCCATTTTTAACTGTAGCCCACTGTTATAATCCAGTTAATACTGTTAAATAATCTCATTTCAATCTCCTAACAGACTGTTTGTCATTTAAAAAAAAAAAAAGTTTCTCTTTCTCTCTTATACACTACTTCTCAAATACTTTATAAAACGATTCCGATTTATGAGTTGAAAGGCAACATTTGTTTTGTAATTTATTTCTGTTCAACTGTAATATAATTTCAAGGAGGCTTAAAAGATTTTACAGAGGAATAAACTTTCGCTTATATTAGCGTAGTAAAAAGTTATTCACGATTTACAACGTATTGCTAATTTCATATAGTTATCGATACTATATTTACTTTATTAATATAACAAATTCAAAAGTAACTATCTCTGTCCTTCTTACTCTCTGTTACACTTTCAAAACTAAATCACTGCACTGATTTCAATGTATCGTATGCAGATACTTTGAATTGTTTAAGGAAGGTCACCGGCTACTCTTTACCGCGATAACCGGCATACACACGGGCGGCGCCGTAGGCAAAAGCTAGTTTCTAACAAAAACAACTATTAAATACTATTATCTATACATACTATTTTTTCCTATCATTATACTACAAGCACTACCCTATACCTTCCACGTCTTTCTTTTGATCCCATGTTTGCCTGTAAGAGATTGCCTTCGGGTGATAAGGTCATCAATTGTACCTCCTCGCTTTAGGTTACCTTAGTAAATAATCTGGAGTACAATAAAGCGATTATTATTATCTTGACCTTTAACTGTTCCTCGTCCATACATTCAAACAAATAAGTATATTTACGTGAAGAAAAATTATAGGACTCATTTTTCTCCAAAATGAAAGCAAGCGTGTACGAAGTAGCGGGAACAGCTAGTAGTTAATAAAATAAAATAATCTTTTACCTGATTGGTCTGATTTTAGGGTGGAAACGGTTAAATTATTCTAATTTCCAGCAAAATTTGATGTAAGGTACATGAAAATTTACTCTTGGTGATTCTCTAAAAACTTTGTTATTTCGTGAACAATTTCGAATAGAGTTTAGTGATAAAATAAAATTATATTTCACAGTACTGTGAATATAAAGTAGGGTGTAAAATATTATACTCGTTTAACAAACTTTAAATGGATAAATCTAAATATTTTTCTGTAATTAAATCTTACCTCAAGGTCCTTGGCCCAGTTCGTGTAAGCGTTGGAACGCTTACCAAACCTGTAAACAAAGAAAATTAATTAATAGTATTATTATCCAAAAGATCACTTTATAATAGTCTACAAAAGTTGTCTGGAAGAGATCGCCGTGAGTGGTAAGACCGCCTATGGTAATATCTAATGTTGATCTCCGTATATTACAGGTCTACGTAATGTATCTCTGTATGAATTTTTACTATAGTGGTGTGCATAAAGTTGTATAAATAAATAAATAAAAATTAATGGGTAAACAATACTGTAGATAGTAGAGCCACGCTGATTTTAACACGATAACCGCTGGCTCGACCGAAGCGATACACCTACCATCTCACAATAGACCAATGCTATCATATTTCGCTGGTGAGTGCGAGATCGGAGGTAATGATGAAGAACTATCTAAATACGCCGCCATAGTGTGTGTCACCATGCTGCATTATTTTATTACCTGTTTTCATAATGGGTATGGTGACTACTACTTTCAGACTCTGCTCATGCTTTCCATCAGGCAGAGTAGAGTAACTTTGACAGCCCCAAACATAAGAGAAACCTGCAGTGTCATGCATTCCGCGTTACACCGCAAATTTGACTGCTATAGAAAGTGTATAAAATTTACAATGTCACCACTCCTATTTATTCAACAGATGTCGTAAAAAGTGAGCCTACTGGCAGATCAAACTAAGCAAGATACCATCACTTCAAATAAAAGGTAAACTTAAAACAAACGCTATGCTAACTTGGCTGACTAGCGTGGTAATAGCAGATAGTAGCTAAACCTCCTTACTATGTGTGTAATTGTGTGTGTGTATGTGTATAATTGTCCAGCGTGGACTGTTGCACTGTTGATGATGTATTAAAAATATAATATTTAACACAATCTTTCCTACGTCGTTAATTTTTAAAATCTATAAAGTTGAAAGCAGAAGTTTCTAGATGTCCTATTTGAAATGTTTTTCATTCTTTGAACATAATGAAGAGTATTTCGTTATTTTAGAAGCTATCAAATAATAAGCAAATTTATTTACTATAAAGAAGAGCCTGTGAAACTACACTTGTTAAAAATAAATGTGTGTATTCTGACATGTGTATATATATATAATTCTTCTGTGAGTGTGTATGTCACTGAACTACTCTCAAACGACTGGACCGATTTTGATGAAATTTTTTGTGTGTGTTCAAGGGGATCTGGGAATGGTTTAGATTCACAATTTTGTCCGCTGGACAATGTTTTTTTTATTAATTTTTAATTTATTAGTAGTTATGGCAGCTGAGCACCAATGAAGAATGTTACAAAAATGGGGGGAAATATTCTCGCTACGGGCAATAGGAGACGCAAACGAGGTTGCGTGGGTCAGCTAGTGTGTATATAAAAATCCGGGCGGCATGTTGCGCAGTTAGGGGTCTGGTTTATTACAACTCGTTTGAAACAAATAACAATTTCATTCAAGATCTTTTTTTTTTTAAAAAGAAACAAAAAATTTAAGAATGGTAATTTTCTGTATCATAAATGTTTACAAGAAAGTTATGCTAAAAACTATCCTTTTTCATGCGATTTTAGCTGACAGATGGATAAAGTTGAAGATTAAATTAGGCCAATTTATTTTTTTGAGAAATAAATCAGGGTCTTTCACAGCTTATACCAATGTACTCGATACTTTTACTGCGATTGGTAACTGACAGCATTTGATTCACATTCATACTTGTGTGACTGTACTACAAAAAACGTACTATACTGTTTTAGTTTGCTGTAAATAAAAGTCTGTATTCTAACGTCAAACATACATATACATATGCATAACTGGATACAAACTGTTATTCAGGTAAAACCGGTTGATCAAGTAGCCGACCCCAAATCTTGTGAATAATAAAGGCTAGGAAGATGATGATGAAAAGTAAACAAAACATAAATTGAGATATTTCAGTTGTTATCTCTTCGATACTTAAGATGAATATTTCGAGATGCCATCGAAGCTTAAAGTATGATTTTGAAATCAAATGTTAAGAAATGTTATTGACGGGTAATCTAACGAAAATCCACGATTAAAATATTCTTGGATTTTAGTTGTTAATCCCAAATCCTTTCATACTTGGAGAAATAAGCGTAAGATAAAGCATTCACCAATTCTGTTAATTTTACTAAACCAAACATGTCAATTTTACGCCTTACCAAACATTATTTTCTTAGCTGGCTACTTTGAATTTAAATTGTCAAACAAAAACCTCATTTTACCTTCAATAATCTGTTTCAATTTTTATATTTCAGACTTATTTTTTATATTTTTATTATTTAGACTACATTATTCAATATCATACGTCGCGAACGGCCTACACATTTAAGAATATGCACATCGTCAAGACAATAAGTTTAACACAAAATTGATATGATTTTTTTCAGTCCCATAAAGTATTATAGACAAAGAAAAGCTTGACAAATGTTTGAATATACCCATTTAGGGATATACTACTTACTTGAGAAGGTTTATGGCGTTCTTTATACGTGTACTAGTAAAAACGCTTCTTACATCAACCAAAAAATGGCATTTGTATGCTTCCTGACAATTCTTACTGGGGTGTAATCTTCATAAAGTCTTTTAAATTGTTACGACGCTAATTTTGAAAATGAGGAAAATGTTGCAATTACTTTTGTTGCTTTTATCCTAAAAATCTCAGAACGTCTTCTTTTATAGTAATTATTTTAATACATATTGTATTTAGATCTGGGATGATCGTGTTGTAATGGTGATGTGGTAGGTGTCCTGAAGTACTGGCTGTGAGCCTTGCTTAGGCACCAATCTCTCACAGTATGAAACGTTCTCATATTTATGCGTAAGCTATAATTTTGTAAAAATGTATTGAAACATGTTTTTGTTTTATTTGTGTTAACTCTGCCTTAATTTTTGGTTTCGTAATATTCGGTACATTATGGACAACTTCTGAAGACTGATTAGGGTCCTCATAAAAATGTACTTTTAAATAATTATCACCTGTCAAGTCTAATTTTAGTAGAATATTTTAAGTCTTCTTCAAATATTAGTTACATAATAATTAAATCAATGTTTTGGATCACTGTTGTCTTCTTAAGTACACCAAATAAAAATACTTGTGTTCTTTATTATATTACCTGATATTATTTTAAAAAATAGATTCAAGTAACAAAGATACAGGTTGACCTTTGTACTGTGTAAAAAACGAAAGCCTACCTTTATTAGTTCTGTACCGGTTCTAAATCTCTGTTTATTTCCTTTGCGCGTCAAAGCTTTTGTTTTAATTAATAACGAAATGGCAAAGAATATCAGAATTATTTGCCAAGGAGATAGAATTTACTTGATTTTATCTATCCTACTACGAAATATGAGACATTCATATTTTCTTTGGTTCACTACATCGGCTAACAGGCAATATTTATTAGATTTAGATTTTTGATTATAGTTTGTAATTTTTGATTATGTATATAATAGTAGTTTTTAGTAGAGAATGTTTCCGTAAGCGATTTTTATAAACGTGAAACAGTCGACTTCGGTTCTCGCATAGTAAATGTCAAAGTTAATTTTGTGGTTTGTCATGTCATGTTTTGCTAGGTATAATTTGCCACCTCTCACGATATAGCAAAACGAAATCTTATTGCCACCCATCGGGCAATTGGGAACTGAAGTTGAAAAAATTGCGAGTATATTGAAAGAAATTTAAGTAGAAAAAGAATGGATGATAAAATATTTGCTAATGGTTTCAAAATGAAATCTATATATATAAAAGAAAGTCGTGTTAGTTACACTATTTATAACACAAGAACGACTGAACCTATTTCGCTGAAAGTTGGTGGGGACGTAGATTAAAACCAGGAGACGGACATAGGATACTTTTTATATAGCTTTTTCGTACTTTGTCCCGCGGCGTTTCTCGCGATTGTTGTGGAACCGCGGGTAACACCGCGGGGCTCAACTAGTTATTTATATTTATTATATTTGTGGAACTGGAAACTACTTTCAGCATATGTTTCAAAAAAGTGACACAATAGTGACATAAAATAAAAATTGAGACCTTAGGACATGAATACGTTACGCAATTTAAAAAAATCTGATGGTTCAAACTCTGATGGTTCTTATGAAAACGCCCGACAGTTTTCCAAAAACATAGGTTATTAAACCAGAATTCCAAAAACCCTCACATAATGTACGTAGGGATTTCTTCACATTAAGTCCAACCTTTTCCCCTTTATGTGGTTGCGTAAATGCGGTTAAACTTCGAGCGGTACTAGCGAACAGAACACGGAAAAGATTTCTCCTGTCTTTTCACACAGTGCGAATATTACACCTGAAATGTCATATTACTCGGACAGGTGGCTTCGCTTTTATGAGTGTGCCTTTTATTTTGGTTTATAACATTCCCTTACTGCTATTTGCCTAAAATTTCTTAGTATTCTGACAGCTGAACAAGGGTAAAATTATGTTCTGGAAAATATTAATATGTATCTTTTTTTAACTATCTGTTCCAATTGTACTGCGGGTATATCGAGTGAAAAAAGAACACGTTGTATTATGTATTTTATAGTTAAGTTTTGCTTGTTGTGTTGTGATACATTCAATTATTGACTGCACATATGGCGTAGTAGTGTTAACGGTTGGCACGTATTTTTCTACTGCGCTGAGTGCTGTACCGTTGTGGCTCAACACTTGTGTGGTCTACAAATCGTTATTCTAAGTCTCGATTTAATGAGTGGACCAGTAGATTTATATTCCAAACATTTAAATAACAAAACTACAGAAAATTTGCTTATTTAAGACAGTCAAATAAATAGCAACTCAAGAATTTAAAGAATGAAGTACAAAGTATCAAGACAGAAATAAATTCATGATTTTATGTTCAAATAACATTTACTATTCGTTAGCTCGTAGGGAATTCTTTCATTACAATTGCGACGCGTTCTCGTTATAAGGATGTCATCTGCCAACACTGTATGTTTGCAATTACCGTAGTACCGTATTACCGTAGTAATGTAACACAGAAAAGCCTTTGCGAGACTTTCAACTGATTTCTAAAAAAGGAACTGACAGTTTATCCCATGAGTGTTAGTTATACTTTTGTAAGAAATAAAATCTCCAGAAATACTATGAACGATGAATGAGTCATAAGGAATATGAGATGAGTGAACCGTTTTTATTAAAAAACTAGCTGACATGGCGAACTTCGTACCACCATATTAACATGTCTATCTTAGCCTACAGACAGTTTTCAGCCGTGGACAGAAAAATAAGACTTTTCCCGGGAACTTGAATTTTTTTTTTTACACAAACCTTGTCATAAAATAACGAACACATAAAAAAATAATTATTTAATTTGGTGCAGCCGATCGGAAGTTATGCGCATACATACATTTCGGGGATTCATTTTTATATATTTAGATTAATGTTCAGATTAACTACAAAGCTCTACTCTTTCTAAGTCCCTAAACAAAAGATTTTCAAAACTTTTTTCACTGATGCCGATGCATCAATATTGGTCGAAATTAAGTAGCCTGGCATTTCTCGATCAACCGAAATTGATCTTTTAGTTTCTTTTAGTAGCATGTTCAAACAATACAAACAAAATAAGGATTTTACAACTAAGGAACAGTTTTTTTAATCTAGGCTTTTGATTTAGCACTTGTGATTTTTCATTTTGTTTTTTTTTGTATTTTGCCTAATAACCGTAACCTCCAATGAATGAGGGTTTGGGAATTTGGAATATGTCAATAGAACTCTTGATTTCAAATAAAAAATGTTGATAGTTTTAAAAGTGAGGTAAGAAATAAGTTGTCGATGATATAAACAACATTAGATATTAGTTCATGCTGCGTTAATCTTGTTTCAAAATTATTATCTCTATTTACCGTATTTAAATAACATCAAGTTGCTTTTTTCATAGCAGAATTTCTAGTATAGTTCGTAAAACAAAATTTTCCATCTTCAATGACAATCACAAAAATACGAAATAATTCATAATACTGTACTTCGTTAATAATGTAAGCCTAATCCGTAAGTAAGTTTCACAGTAATTTGGTATGGGTATTAAGCCGTATAGTCGGTAAGTAAGCCGTATTCTCCGAAATATATTTTTCTGTTACAAACTAACAATTAAGGAGGATAATGCATGCAGGAATCACATTAAATACGAACGTGTGCAGAATTATCGATGATGAGAGGTTAACATCGATTATCGTACCTTGGTCGGGTGTGGTAGGAGTATATGTTGTCTAATTTCTGCAAGACGAGCAGCCGCACAGCGCGGTTTAACAAGTCTGGATCGACGCGGTCTTCATCCGCAACGTCGCGGCGGTCAATCCTGCCAATATATCGATATCTATGTAACATTCGCCCTTACATCACTATTCAGTACGGCCAAGATACGATAGGTTTTTTTTTCGTATCCGAAGTATAAGTACTGACATCTTTTAAGGACATTTTTTTATGAATTCGTATGACAGTAGTAAAGATTATGTCAATATATTTGTTAATGCATGTTCTAATATATTTGTATCACTTTTTTAAACAGAAATACTTTTTTTCATAAATTACAAACTGCCGAAAAATTCTTGTTCAGCCGATTTGCATAATATCCTATATACAGGACCGTATTACTTTAGTAAAGACACACATAAAACACAGCATGGCGGGTACAAAAAGTTTCTAAACACTAAAGGTTTTATGTTCTAATATTATTTAATCTGAGGCTACTTTTATTTGTCCTTTACATGGTTTGGGCTATCAAAATGTATGATGAATAATACATGAAAGTGTTATAATATGAAGTTGTAGCTATGTAAGAAGGTCTCTTTATTCAATTTGTTGCAAGAAACTTTTAGACAGTTTCAAGGGCCTGGTGAAATCTGTTCATGTAAAATGTACTTATTTAGGAACATTGGAAGAAACTTTCAAACTTTTATTCAACTCATTTTTATGTGGTCTATACACGATTGCATTTCGAAGGAGATACCTATGCAATTTGTGATGAATAAAACAACCCAAATATAATAATGAAAGGGGCCTATCGTTATTTATAGGTCTTATTAGTTATCAATAAAGAGATTTAATATTACCTTCTGCACTTTGATAAGGAATAGGAACTATTAGTTCAACTCATCCGATGTCTTCAAAAAATGATAAATCTGACTCTACGTCGAAATCGCTCTACCGAACTAACTATTGTGCATTGTTCTCTGAAGGAAAATCTACAATTCAGATTGAACTCATTTGATTTTCATGATTTTTTTGAACTTTGTAATTTATTCAATATTGGTAAAAGGGAACTGCAGTATTCTACCTTGGAAGTAGGAAATGTAAATAGCTCTGTTCGTCTTTTTCTACATTATTTAGCTGCACGGATCGACTAGTGGTTTAAGGGGTTGCCTCGTCGTTTTCTACTGCGCTAAATGGTCAAACCCTACATGGAACATCTGTCCGTATGAGTGTTATTGCGTTCGTTTTGTGAATGCTTCTAAAGGTCCTCGTGACACAGGGATATTTCTTCTTCAGTACTAAGCTTTAAGTAGTCCAAGTATACTAACTATGGGTATGAAACCCGTAATTTGTGTTACTAAAAGTTCGAAGAAATGAAATTAGATACGCGTACAGGATTTTACTATTTTATATCATAATCATTATTATCATTATTTGACTACATTTGACTACCTCGTTGGTCTTGCGGTTGGCGTTTGCGACTGCTGATTGTGAGGTCTCGGGTTCGATTCCCGGGTCGGACCAAATGTTTGTATGATCTTCAAATATTTGTTTCGGAGTTTGGGTGTTTTCTATGTATAATATGTATGTATTTACAAAAAAAAAAGTATATATGGATTTGTATCAGTTGTCTAGTACCCATAACACAAGCTCTGCTTAGCTTGGGACTAGATGGCGTTGTGTGATGGATATCCGAAATATTTATTAAAAAATATTTATTATTAACATATCACCGTGTGCTTATTAAACCTCCCCAAACCTAAGGCCTTCCCAAGGAGCGTCAACTGTCCCAGTCTTAGGCAGTCTGCATACATTTGTTGGCCGTCACTTTCCTAAAGCCATCGTGCCGCTCAAATTTTATAATCGAATATAAATAATTTATTCAAATTGACAGAATATTAATACTGTCTCAAACAAATTCATAAATTTTACATTACTTGAAATTATATCCATCTTCCCCTGTTTAAGCAATGGCATCAAAATGAATTAAATTATATTATTGCTAAGTAAAGCTGTAAATTTCAGTTGAGTAGGCATCAATCGTCTCAATTTCATGTTTAAACGCTTCTACATCCGTAATTATCATTGACACTAATTACATTACACCGATAATTTGGACAGAGATATCGGTATCATGCAGTTTAGAATAATAAACTAAGGTAAACTTCTAAAGAATTTGTTTAGTTATGTATAACTCACTCATAATTTTTATCTCACTTAATCATTTAACAAAATAATATAAAGAAGTGTTAATATTCAAGTTTATTAGTTACAGATAGGTTATTCGGTTATGCGACCATTTACGAATACCCGAATTGAAATTTCCTTATTTAAGTTTTATTTTTATATATGAGCCTATCAAAGTAATTCTACTTTCACGAATGCTGTAATTTAAGGTTTTTCTCCTGTGTAGGAGTAGTACAGCACCTGTCGAGCCGGCCCGTTTGTGTTAAAATCAACGTGGCTCTACTACCTTGATAAATGTGAATATTTTTTTTTCGTAACACCTAAACAAATTTTATTTTTCTCAGAGGTGGAAACCAACGTATATGTGGGCGGATTAACGGGTAAAAGCTATTTTTTTAATACACCGGTTACATTCTCGAGAATTTGACGTCAGTTAGGCGATCGTTTCAATAGTAAAACCTATTTGAAGTTCCTGAAAACATGTGTTTTAAATATTGTACGATGTTACATACAAATGTGCTGTAATCCACTTATCTATCTAACCCATGCTGTATTTGTATACATTTGTACACAAAGTCATTCGTTATCTCGGTGTTTTAAAGCCATCCACTTATATCGTTAACCGCAGTATTATCGGTATCGAAACGATAACTCGATTGGCGTTAACAGTTCGATACATCATCTAATTAGAATGATACTCGAGTTGCTCATTATATGGTGCATCGAACCGTTAATATAAATGTATCAAAACACAGTGTTAGTTTATCATAATCCTATAGTACTAGACTTGCATCATTCCATATCGTGAAAGTTTCTACCATAAATGTAATTTATAATTAAATTGCCTTTATGGCACGAACTTTAAATAGTTCTTGAATTGAACTCACTTGTACTTATTTCACTATTTAAATAAACTTTAATCCTGACTTGAATCCTGGTTTCGCTCTATAGCATTATCAAAGGTTACTAAGTGAGTTTAATTCTAGAATGTAGTTCAACAAGTTCCGCCAAGTGCCGACAATCGAAAGTATAAATTACATAACTTAACTTACTACCAGCGCACGTATTTACCTCCCACTATGATCCCGGGTCCTTTAAGCGGGGCGTAAAACGCATCTCACTAGGCCGCCATATTGCATTGTTTGCTTTCGCAGTGAGTATGGTGGTCCCCACTGTTGAATTCTGCCTGAGCTTACCATCAGGCTTAGCAGAGTCACTTTGGCAGGTTATTTATATAAAAAAACTTTAATAAGTAATTGACGGCGCGACTGGCGTAGTGGTAAGCTGCTTATGCTGAGCGTACTACTTCTTAAAAGGCCGACAACACACTTATGACGCCCAGAGGTGTCATCGTCGCAACACCAGAGTGCTGCGGGTGTCAATTTGCGGCGGTAATCGCTTACCATCAGTCTTAAGTCTGGTCGTTTGCTCTCTATTTCATAAAAAAACCACATGGGACAACTCTTTGTTTGATCCATAAATTATTGTTTTTTTTTATGTTTGGCCCTGCCAAAATGATTCTACTCTGCCTGATAGAAAGCATAAGCAGAATCCAAGAGTGGATTACCACCGTACTGCGAAAGCAGACAATGCAACAATGCAGTATAGTGATCTACACTGTCGGCTAGTGATGCTTCTGCATCATTGGGGCTCCGGTCTCGCACTCACCAACGAAACACGATAGCACGATCGCTCTCATTTTATGTTGATTTTCTGTGCGAGGTTAGTACCGCCCCGGTCGAGCCGACCCGTTCGTGTTGAAATCAGCGTGGCTCTACTACCTACTGTTCTGTGTGTTCTGAGTCCAGATTACCTATATGTCCCTTTCATATATATATGTAAAGTTCCTCGCGCAACAGAATATTTATTAATAATACAGGAATTCTCTTAAAAGAAAAATTATAATTTAAAGTGTAAAACATATATTGTTTTAAAGTCTTTAGTTTCCTGTATTTTTACTGTTACTAGATTTTCTATATCAATATTGAATAAAATATACAGGGTTATATATAAATTTCTATATATATATAAATTAAGGTCATACCTCTCTCCCTAGAAATGAGGTTTTAGCCTACAGCAACATGATTCTACTCACTACATAAATATCGTCCTAGAAAGTATTCACTAATTTAGAAGTCAGCAAATTATTTAATTTAGTTTAATTTTATTCAATATCTTTCAGAGTAAACTATGAAGATTGAATTATTACATTGTTATTCAATAATATATGTAAATAACAATCTTCGTCAATCTTAACTTGAAATTAACTTTAACAAGATAGGAGATACAATCAAAACAATCCCTTATTTGACTTTCAATAGGTACAATATGTGCCTGGTTAATCACAGTTTGAAACGTGTGATGTGAATAAAATTAGATATCATAACATATTGTAATATTATTCATAAATAACTAAGGTTAATTGAAATATATAACCGTTTTTACAGTTTTATATAAAAATATAATAATAGACCTGACTATTTACTTGTTTTTCACACACACACATTTTTACTATCTTTACAGCCTAATACAAACAACAAACCACTACCAAAAACAAGAAAATAAAAGTAATTTGAAGAAACAAAATAACTCAGTTACAATAATAAATATGTGTGTATGTATGCGTATGTTTATTTTTACTTTTTTCTTATGTTTTTTTTTATTTGGAAAGACAACTCTCGCATTAGGAATATACGTCCAGTGTCGCGGGGGACTTTACAAACATATATGAAACAGACACAAAGAACACCTAGACTCAGAACAACAATTTGTAAATCACACAAAGTGTTGTCCCATGTAGGAACCCACAACAATCGCTCCTTAGGCGTTCGCTATCCAACTCCCCGAAAGCTTGAGGCAAACAAACTTTGCTATACCATTCACTAGTAACTATTCTACGGTCTTCTAGCGGAATTACTGCTACTGGTCCACTGCGTCAAAAAAACCGCAATAATTTTTATTAACACCGACCGCGAAAAACTTTTGTGGGCAAATCGTCTTCTTCAAACACCCATTGCGTGGATTTCGGCTTCGTGAGAGGCTCGTAGCTATATATCCATGATACGTCAGTTGTAAGAAAGTAGAATCCGTTTTGCGAACTTTTCTAACATAAATTTGCACCAATCAACACGATGGCATTTTTGCTCATCGGTGAGAGAATGTGGTATCACCAAGAAGCAAGCTTCCGAAGTTTAAAGTGTTCATGCAGGATGGTAGAAACTGCCTGCGATCCAATGTTTAGTTCAGTTTGTATCTCTTGATGTGTAATATGTTTATTCCCTCACAATACCACTCTACCCTGATGACGTTTTCACGAGTTACTGCAGTTGGTGGTCGGCTGGGTCTGGGGTTATCGTTTAAGTTCTCTCGACCAGATTCGATTTTCGAGATTTTCGATTTACGAAACCAATAAGTAATTGTTGCTAACGTAGGAACAGATACGCTAAAAGCAGCTTGAAAATTTTCTTTAGATAATTGAAGCGATTACGACGACATAGAAACTCACAGTACTAAAAGTTTTCAGCGATACGTCCATTGTTGCAAACAAAAGAAGAGTGACGGATAATCTTTAAGCATATTAAAAAAAAACTACACTCAGGTGACCAGTAATTAAATGCGCTATAAAAAAAAATGTTTATTGTGTGTTATAAAAATATAGGTTAATGCTATACAGAATAAACATATAACCAGTCATGTCATATTAGACAGTCGAGCCATCAGCTGTCACCTTGCATACTAGTGCAAGTGCCCTGCGATGCCGTACTCGCCCAAGCGTACTGCGCTGCCATCTTACGGTCAGGTCACGTATCCTGTCACGACGTGTCCTGACGCGAGTTTAACATTTTTGACTCATGCTAAAAATAAGTTTTGCTAAAGTGCACAACACCGCTAAAGAAGTTTTTACATCAAAATAAGTTTACACTCATTTGGGACCCAGACTCTTTAATTACAAACTCAAAAAAACGTTCCAGCCATTACCTTTCCCAAAGCGTTAATTTTTCTCTTTTCTTCTCTTTCCTCTTAATCTCTCTTCAACCATTAATCTAATTAGTTTTCATGTACAGACCATGTCGTTTTCAAATAATCAAATCTCGTTCTCTAAGGGATCATAAAATTGTTGTTACGTAATCATAAAACTTGACACTTTGGAATACCTAATAGTGATTCATTTTCACACGCAAATGAGTAATTAACACAGCTTATGGAACTTTTAAATTGGCTCTTACTGACATTTCTTTTGGCCCTGTAATTGTCTAATTCAGTTGGCCGTATCTTCATATCTGCATGTTTTAACTTTTAGAAATGAGAATAATAGATTGATAAATTACTTTGCAGAAACAGTAATAGCTGTGCCCGCGACTTTGCAATAATAAAAGTATGTGTCTCAGCTCCGATGCACGACTGGTAACATCACGTACTGCCACAAGGCGCTTTCGTCCATTGCGCACTTGATACTATTTTGAACAAAACGCGTAAGCGCCATGGAATTCTGAGCACTTACGTCATTTTGATCGCTAGAAAATTATCCCTAAAAATAATAGCGGTATAGCGCTGTTTGTTTTAATAGTTTTTTGACGACGTAACTACTGATAAAGCGGTGCAGTGTAACTCCTAACTCTTATTAGTCTAGTAACACTCGATTTTACTCTCTCATATCACGGGCTAAATATGAAAATCATATCTTAACAAATATCAAAGTGTAATCTGAATACGAAAAAATCTCTGATCTATATTTGAAGAAAGTGATACCCCATTGCCGCAACAGTAAAAGGACTCAATGTTTATTTATAGGTTTTTGTTGGTTAGATTTTCTTTACAGTTTGTACTCGTAGATATGATTATTACGTTTATTGACCACCGCAAAAAACATTTTTAATCTATGTTAATATTATAAATACGAAAGTTTGTAAGTATAGATGGATGGATGGACGGATAGATGTTTGCTACTCTATATGCATGGATGTTTGTTACTCTTTCACACAAAAACTACTGAAAGGATTTGAATGAAAATTTACAGTAATATAGCTTATACATCAGAATAACACATATATTTAGTATTATTGTTTTATGTATAATTTTTTTTTGGCTTTACCACCTTTATTTCTAAACTTACTAAAGTTACTAATTAAAAAAATAATAAACATTTTATAAACGTATAAAGTTATAATTAGAACGTTTATTTGATATTAAATAGCGCACGAGGATTTTTTAATAAAATCGAAAAATTCCATTCGCTATTCGTAAACAGGCAGTACTATGTACATCGGACAAGAGGAAATAACATTCATCGTCTATCGTTGATCAATTTAGTTAATTAACCTATTGGCTATTCCTTACTGTTATAACTAAGGGATACTAGGAAAAAAACAAGTATTTTGAAATTTTTACTTTTTTTAAGATTAATTAAAAAAACACATCAGATAGGTACTTTGAGTTTTGACAGTTCCTAGATCACTTCGCTACTTTTCTTGTCACTACGCCCACTGCAATTTATTTCCTATTTTATAAAAGGCAAAGAAATTTACTTTGACATTTTCTCAAAAGCATTTCCTTCAAGTCTCGGGCCCATTAGCCTTCACCGGCAAATACAATAAATTCCTTCCGTTACGAATTGTTCAACAACGCAGAAACAGTGAATAGAGTTCTTGACACGAAACAAATAAAATACTCTCAATTATTTTCATACTTTTACTACTTCATGATATCTCATCACTCTTCGGATCATCACTTCAACATCACTTTCGGAAGATTGGATCGCATTCCTATAAGTTATGGGACTTAGACCATATCAACAGATTTAATTTTTAGTTTACTGGTTAATGGCTCGATATGTCGGTACATCTGAACTTAAATGAATGGGAATTATAAAAGAAGTAATGCCGCAGGTATAGGAAAATTTTCTTAGCCTTATTGTTTTAAAAATCGTAGGTTATCTGGGAATGCCACACGTAATATTGACAGAGTTTATTGTGCTTAAATTGGCTGAGATAATTTCCGTAAATCGTGACCAACTTGTTAGTTCCAGCTAGTTGTTCTGAGTTTGAATGCCATTCAAAACCACTTAAGTTTTGTTTAATAAATTGCAGCGACTGAGGACCAGCCCTTTAGTCGCAAAAATAGTAATAATATTGTAAAAAGCTTGTGCAGTATGACTAGGTATACTTTAGTCAAGTTAATTTATTAATGAAATTGACAGACAAAAGCATGTAGAAAGATCGATACTAGAAGTTTATTTTTATGTAACAATCTTTTACAATAAGTTTTATATGTTGTTGATTTAGAAACACAAAATGTTATTTGTATTAAATTAAAGATTACTTGCTCAGAAACACATCTTTTATCATTACCTTTGGGAGATACTGATATTTGTACTACAAAATATAGAGACTGATAGGTTAATGCATTCTTAATAAATAATGTACGTACATTTTAATATTTATGTTTTTTTTATTCTTTTGTATTTATTCGTAAAAACATAAAACACGAGAACAGGACAAAAACAATTTAATAGTATCTACTATGTTACTTTATCTTTTGTTGCTGTAAGCATTAGGATATATTTTTGTATAAACAAAGTAATTGAAATATTTAACAGTATCATAAATATATATTCATGTTTAATGTGAGGTGCTATGATTAAATTGCTAGCCACATTGAACGATTTCTGCACACAGCAAAGTATTCCAACATCTTAAATATAAATAAAAATAAATCACTAAATTTATTAACTTATTTATATGGGTATATTTACCCAAGTGTGTAAGTTGTAAGTAGGGTATGGTTACCAAAATAATAAGAACAATACTATTATTGACCCATTCGAAGCAATGGGAAAATTATCCATCGATAATATCAAGAGAACGAAATCTGTCGGGGTAGTTAGTACCTAATATAATAAAATAATATAGTAGTTATCCTGTACAAACACGTGAACCTTATCGTTTTTTTATCGTATTGTAAAAGGTAACAAAACGCCCCATTTAAAATCTCGACGCTATAAACTTTTCAAGTAACTAAGTATTTTTAACAAAGAAATACTTTATTGTTATGCAAGAGTTTGAAAGGCTTTTTGAAAATACGCCGCATAAAGCCACCAGGGTAAATGGCTCAGAGAAATTTGCATAGAGAGATGTTTGACATGAATTTAAAACTACAGTGACTTTTTAATACTGCACTAAACATTTTATATTGTTTTGTTTTAGCACAACAAAATTTTACTATTATTGCATCCGGTCCATTTTACTTAGCCAGGGTAGCAACGGTAAATGGATTTTTTTGTCCTTTTAAATATCTTAAAGTTCGGCTCTAAATAGGGGAGGTCCAAATAACTTAAAGTGGTGTCAAGAAACCGACGTCTAAAAGGCGGTTTATGGTTTGAGTCCTAAATTGCGTTAATAAACAACGATCCAGTCAAAGGTTATAATAAGATCCATAGCTTTAGTTCATTCGATTTCAACAAGCTAACGATTGGCGACTGGGCTTTTCATATGCTTAAAAGAATATTAATATTTTTTTTTTTTCCGGAATTGTAACACACAATGCCATCAAGTCCCAATTTCAGCAGTACTTATATTATTGGTACTAGACAACTGATATGAATATATGGAGTCTTTTTTTTTGGTAAATACATATTTATTAAATAAAGCAAACACTCAAACTCCGAAACAAATATTTGCAGAACACACAAACATTTGGTCCAATCCGAGAATCGAACCCGAGAAATAGATTAACATACCAAATAAAAGTTTCATAATACACTACATTTTAATCAAGAACTATATTGACAATACTATTATGTTTCTGCAACTTATTTAGGTACCGGAGAAAACAACACAGATGAAGCTCTACACTCTAAGTTCCTGTAACAATTGGATGTTCTTTTAACAAGGACTGCTAACCTATTAAACTAGCTTCGAGTGTTTATTCGAGATAAGTTCTGTTTCAATGCAATATCTGCACATAGTTTAAGTACGTGGCCTATATAAAGTTTCTAGAACTGTCGACTTACAACAAAACATAATTATAATTACGAATCGAATTCCATATATAACTTTCTGGGAACAAGTTTTGAATGTTTTAGTAGTTTATTTCTACATTATGGAATCCTTTAGAGAATTGTGTCGACATTACAATGAAATTAACTCGTTAAAAGTCCCTAAGGACTCGTCCAATAATTTGAAAACTAATAAAATGTGTCATAAGTACATTGGGCTTTATTGAAAACTAGTTGACCCGGCAAATTTCGTACTAATTTTGGTGCAGCCCATCGAAAGTTAAGCGCGTACATACATTTCAGCCATTCATTTATATAAATATACTAGCTGTGCCCGCTACTTCGTACATGTACACGTGACATTTGGATTTTAAAGTTATTTTTAATTTTTCACCACAAACCTTACCTTGACTACAACAAACACTTCAAAACCAAAATCAGATAAATCGGCCCAGCCGTTCTCGAGTTTTAGCGAGACGTTGATATTTATATATAAGGTATAGATAACATGGTGTTGGTATTGATAACAATCAGATGTTATAATCGTCTATTTTATAAGTACTGCAGCCAGCATATAGTATCTCTACCTAACTTGTTCGGTACAGATGCTATATCTACAAGTTAAGTAGAGATCTCACATCTATAGCTTTTAACAGTCTACTCCTGGACATACCCCTTTCCTTAGAAAGGAAGTTTTGAAATACCACACTACTAGACGTATTGGAACAAGATTTTCTTCAAGCTTTCCATCTATTTTCAGTTATGTTATCTTCCGTAGTTTGCTATTTTAATTGCCTCTTGCGACACTCATGAGTTGAATAGGGGTGGGGCTGACATTCCATATTCTTAATTTGTCACCACACTGAGAATATTTGCTATACTCCATCACAATAAGATATCAAAGAACTAATTATAATAAAGTATATAAATATATTTGTATGATTTTAGAGAATACGTACTTGAATATCAATAAATTGGAAAGGCTTTTTGAAAATACGCCGCATAAAGCCATCAAAAATCTTTTTTAAAACAAGCTTTTATTTAAATGGGCTCATAAAGGACTCATCAAGACAAATTAAATGAGTCCAAACTTGATGGTGCAGCGACGTTTCTTTACAGAGTTCCTACCTTCGAGCTCCAGCATCAGATCAGCTCCATGTCATCGTGGTATTGCATCGTCACGCTGTATACATATGCTTGCAAAATTGGATAAAGATATCAGCTTCAAAATTGAGTTGCAAGATTCCACCCTAACAGATATACATACTTTGCAAGTTAATAAAAGCTTGTAATAAAATAATATGAATGGTATGAAAATTATCATAACATGTTCAAATTCATTTTATAGACAACCTTTGTAATCGAAACCTCTTTATCCTACAATAAATTTAATATTCCAAGAAATACACAACATGTCATATTTGTTTAGAATAAATATATAATAAAGGAAATTTCGTCTTAAAATGTTCTATGGTAAACCTAATACCCTTTAGAAAAACCTTTATCGTATTTCATTTCAACTCAAGTTCTCAAACTTCGCTACTATATCATATTGAGAAAAAGGTATTGAATTATAATTCGATTATGGGATCAAAATAACCTCCCAAATAGAACTTAGAGAAATAATACTCCATTTTGTGACTGTAAAAAGGGCCGAAATGATATCAAGAGCAAATTACGATTTAATCAAAAACTTTCTTGCTAAAGCGATCTTATGTAAGAAGTTATTTTTGTTTATCTCTGATTTTGTAAGTTATGGACGCCATTAAAAAATATTAATTGAATTTGCAATTTTTATATTTTATTAAATAATGATGTGTCGAAAGAATGTTTTTATCAGTATAAATAAACATATTTTAACTAGGTAGTGTATAAAATTGATAAATGATTTTAAGATCGTAGGTTTTCTATATCTTTCTACTAAAATAAATCGGAGTACTATTCTACACTACTTCTTCTCAGCTTTAATTACCAATATTATTAGAAGGCGGCTAATTAAAGTCCAACTTTCAATTTAGTGAAATGTATCATTGTAGTTACTTTAAGTCTGATCACTTCAATTAAATATTTTAAAAGTTACCTTCCTCAAAAACTGATTTAAATTATGCATTTTAAAGCAGGAATAACTTTGTTTTACAGTGTCTATGTTGATATTACAAATGTATTAATAGATAAATATTTTAAATTTAAATCGCACTCTACTCGCCCTAACTCAACGCTACACTTAAAGTCTACATGCATAAATAGGTAACTCTTTGTAGTTGTATGTAACGAAAGCAAAACTTCTTCCAATACAACACACAATTTGAAATTCATAATAGTATTGTAAATTCAAACTCATAGAAAATGTTAGTGGAAGCGAAACTAAGAACAAAAGCACATTGAACGCTATGAACTATACACTATTTACAGTTCGCT
The DNA here is from genome assembly GCA_905220595.1 of Spilosoma lubricipeda. Taxonomy (NCBI): domain Eukaryota; kingdom Metazoa; phylum Arthropoda; class Insecta; order Lepidoptera; family Erebidae; genus Spilosoma; species Spilosoma lubricipeda. Next base: position 4,798,972 of record HG992285.1, on the reverse strand, counting down.
GCTAATACAGCTCTTGTAAAATGGCTTTAGGATAATTTTACTAGAAACTTAAACTTATAAATAGAGATGTATATAATGTATATATCATTCTCGTGGCACGTTATTGCTCACAATGAACCAAGAAACTATCTAACTGATTTTAACGTTTTTATGTGTGTTTGTGTTTTTCTGGCGTGCCTAAGCTAGTTAACATCACACTTATACTAGTAAAAGTCAAGCATGATTGAAAAAAGAAACAGATGAAGTTGGTTGAAGTGAGGTAAATATGTATAAACATAATAATAATATCACATCAGATATCCTCATTGTATCGTGTTATAACTACTAATACAAAAAGTTTCTAAAATTTCATGTGTAATCAATAAAGATTAAAAAAACTCTCATTGCGTTTTCAATTGTAAGTATTACGTTTGGAATACATAATCTTGGTCCTAACTTCATCGAAATAAGTGCAATAGTTGATTCGAATAATATTATATTTATAAACTTTTAGGTGGATATTAATGCACGTGACAAGTCATTAATTTATTAAGTAACTAATTTGTTAAATGTTCTTAATATATTTTGTATTTTTTTTTGTAGATACTAATATATTTTAGACATTTTTTTATTTTCTTTAAATTGATAACTTTGTTAACTTTCTTATTATTAGTGCTTCAATACATGTGTACTAGACACATGTATTGAAGCTCTATATTTGATTTAAAAATCAATATTAACACATTGTTTATTGTTTATTTACTTAATAAAAATAAATAAACAATTTTATTCTGACAATTTCGGATCTCTATTTTCAGATAAGAAAAATTTACAAGTCTGTTCAGTTAAGACTGCAAAGAATGACACATACGTTATTTTTCACATTTGTAATATTTTAAGTTTGGTTTAAAATACAAACGCTTATCTCGAGACTTTCCAATTTAGTGGTAATCAGTAAAGTTATTAGCAATTTTGACCACAGAACCAATTTCCCGGCTTTACAATTTTCCCTTTGTCCACAGTAATTTCACCGCCGGATGGGGCGTGTCATTGCACAAGGATGCAACGACAATAAGGCAAGCTGTCACGAGAAAATTATTGCTTACGCACAATGAGTCAAATATTCCTTTGTGTTCGACCACTGTTGTTTTTCCACCTTATTTATTCTACTATTTGTTCAAACAACTGATAATTCTGTGGATATTTCATGGAAGTAGAGAGCTAACAAACGTGCAGGTCATCTGATAGTAACTACGTCCATTAACACCTACTAGAGTCACAAGCGCTTTGTCATCCTACCTCACTGCTGAGTGTTATTTGTTCGAGAACCGATAAAGATCAGCTAACACCCATATGAGATCTTATTTTAAAATTTTATTAATGAATGACCACACCTATGATATCGCAAAACAGTCAGAACTATTTTCTAAATTTAATTACTCACTTATAAAAAAAAAACCAAATAATGGTTATTGGATAGGGGCAACTCGATCTTTACCGGCACTATAAGTAATTATTATGTCGCGTTGATTCACACACACACAAAAGTGGATCTTAAAGCAGTTACAGTTCAACTCCTTAAATTTACTTTTATAAATAAAAACTTACTTATGCGACTTATACACCTTTATTTAGGTGTGTTCGGGTATCCATTATGATTAGTTTAGAACTCGTCGGGGAGATTTTTACAAGAAATGATGCGACCTTCCGCAAAAATGTCATATGTTAACCAGTGTGACTATAAACTAGTGAGATTTCGCTTGGTGTTTTTTCCTCACGGGAGTAAAACCATATATCTTTAATAAATATAATTTTCTTCTATCCAAATGTATTGCTGCAGAATTGCTTTACGATTTTGGTGGAAAAACGTTTCTTTCTTGTAAGAAGTCCGGGTGTGAGTATAACAGGGCTTGAGCTTACTCGTATGTACGTATGTATTTTTTCTAAACTGAATACTTTGAGCGAGTGGCACTTTCAAAGTGGTAAAATGTCCCCCCCCCCCTTTAAACTTCTAAAATAAGAGAATGATAAAACAAAAAAAATAAATATGATATACCATGCAAACTTATTTATCTTTCATTTAATCAACACAAATATAAAATAAAATAAAACATATTTTATGTTACTTGCTGCTGCGGAACCCTTAATGGGCGACTCCAACTCGCACTTGGCCGCTTTTATTTTGGCAAAAGAAGACGCAGACGAGACTGCGTGGGTCAGCTAGTCAAATATTTTCTGTTTAACGAACTATTGAGATGAAACTCAGTCGATACTTAACTTGTAGAATGTAGTATCTATACCTAAAATCTCCCCCCGATGAGAAAAGGTGATAGCACACACCCTGTCCCCGATAAACGACTACATACCTTATACTTTAGGCAGAACACAATTGACATTCATATTTCAAAGTCAATTCCAAAAGTTGAAAAAAATGCTTTTTCTACTGAAGTGTTGTACAAACCCTCAATTTAGTAATTTCTTAATGTTAATCCAAATCCAAAATAAAATAAAAAACTATTTTCAGTTGTTTAAATTACTGATTACCATTATTTTATAGAAGCTTCACTAGTTAAGGGTTGTTGTGACATTTTTGGAAATAATAATTGTAAAGAAAATAAGGGACTGCTGTTTCGTCGAATTGAGCGTAATTTGAATGTCAATACCTAGGTTAGAACATCCAGTTAAACCCTGTGCGTCGATTGGAATCGGGGATATACAAAAAAAAGTGGCAGTTATAAAGACTGCCGATAGAAGTGTAAAATTTATGTGTAAAATTATAAATTTCATAATGTTAAAATTAAAATTATCAACATCAAACATTAGCATGACGGTGACGCGAACCCATAAGTGATCCCCTACCAAATAGTGAGATCAATGCGGCCAAAGAAGTATTCACTTCAAAAATCTCGAATGAATAAATGAATAAATGTGAAAGTTAGGTGATCATTATTTAATGAAAATATAAACGGTTTCATCATGATCATCAACACCCAACTAAAGAGAGCTTTAGAAAGGAAGTTTTTGCTACGATACCACATTGGCAAGACGGGTTGGTTTCAAGTTTTTCTTAACCGTTATAAAGAATACAAATAGGTTTTTAGGTAGAACGTCCTGAAATAATCGGAGAATATTTGTTCATTAAATATTCATAATACTTTAAAAGTCTTTACTAAGAGAACTTGAAAATAATTCTGAGAAGAATAATATTTAACTTAGCAGTATAAACAAAAGGTATTCTTGGCTTTTATAATTTGATAGATTTAGGACATAACTAATAACACAAATCAGTTTTTAGGTAGAACGTCCTGAAATACTCGGAGAATATTTGTTAATTAAATATTCATAAAAAAAAAAAAAAAAGTATATGTATTCATATCAGTAGTCTAGTACCCATAACACAAGATCTGCTTAGCTTGGGACTAGATCGCGTTGTGTGTTAGATGTCTGAAATATTTATTTTATAATAGTTTAAGTCTTTAAGAGAACTTGAAAATAATTCTCAATATTTAACTTAGCAGTATAAACAAAAAGTATTCTTAGCTTTTATAATGTGATAGATTTAGGACATAACTAATAACACAAATGTTAGGTAAGTCACTTAAAACAGGCAATGTAGACGGAAAACTTTTTCGATTTCACTTTACGCGTAAATTTTACAGGAGCTGTAAATGAAGTTAAATTAAAGTAGACTTATGACATTTAAAGCGAATATGATTTCTCTTGTTGACGGATCACTTATTTTATTTTGTTTTCACATAAATATGCCTGCTAAATAATCATGGATACAAATTATTTTCAAACATATTCTGTAACTGTGTGGTGTGTTGTACTATTACATGCCACTTCGAGAAAATATTTGTATTAAATCGGACAGATAACAGTCAATAGATTCATAATAATGGTTGATTATGATTTAAATTCTAAAAATCATTGGTTAACAAATTTCTGCAGAGTCAGTGTGATAATTTAAATTAGTAATACAAGGTATCCAGATCCCCGTGTTTTGTTAGATCTGCCACCCTAGACAAGTTGATCTTCCAGATCCCCGTGTTTTGTTAGATCTGCCACCCTAGACAAGTTGATCTTCTACAAATATAAAAGTCACTACAAAAAGGTATTTCAATGACGTCATTTCAACGAAAAGTCACGTGGTCAAAATAAAATATAGCGAATAGTACAAGAGAATAGAGGCGTTAGCAATTGTAGAATGAGAATCGACGCAAAGCACTTGCATCTTGGATAAGGAGATTCTATGTTACTTTAGAATTCTTCTATCAAACTGGTAGAAGAGTCGACTATAAAACACGTGTCTAGTTATCTTATTGTACATCCAGCTAAGTGTGGAGTTACTAATTTTTTGGACTGCAAGCTAAATAGTGCTTTGTGTCATGAGTGTAAGAATTGCTATTTATATGACTTTACGGAGAGCGATTTTTGTACTTCAAATCCCTAATGAGGATTGCTTCCACGTGTTCAACTTCCCTTTTCATCTTCTTTGTTTTAATGATTTTTTTGTGATAAAAATATTTCTAGCAACTTACCGTGGTCTAGCAGCTTGAGTGTAGATGCGATCGAGTTCTTGCAGCATGCGAAGAGCTTCGGCCATGTTCTGAGGTCCCTCCTCAGTAGCCTCAGCCATGCAGACGATAGCCAGCACAACGGCAAAAGCAATAGCAATGTTCTTGTTCAACATTTTTGATTCTGTGTACAAAAGAAATATAATTTTAAGTAATGTTTAATATATAAACCATTCGTTATAAGATTACAGAAAGGGTGCAAAAAGGATTTTACAGGTTACTGAGCCACATAATCTAACCCATTCAATATACATATTTGTTTTTACAAAAAATCTTAGTATTTAATCGTTTTAAAGGTATTACTCAAATTGTAGTCAAATTCTTTTATGAATTTTAATTTTTTTTTTGACACCTAATACGTTGAAGTACAATAGGAGGGGTTATTTGTTTGCCTTATTACTGTAACTAGTTGTTGCCGGCTCCGCCCGCGTATATCTTGGTTATAGCAACAAATAGTAGCCTATGTGTTATTCTGATGTATAAGCTATATTACAGTTAAGTTTCATCCAAATCCATTTAGTAGTTTTTGCGTGAAAGAGTAACAAACGTCCATTCATCCATCCATACTTACAAACTTTTGCGTTTATAATTTACTAGTTGTTGCCCGCGGCTCCGCCCGCGTGTATGTCGGTTATCGTGGCAAATAGTAGCCTATGTGTTATTCTGATGTACAAGCTATATAACTGTAAAGTTTCATCCAAATCCATCTCGTAGATTTTGCGTGAAAAAGTAAGAAACATACACAGTCACAAACTTTCACCTTTATATATAAGTGTGACTAGTTGTTGCTCGCGGCTCCGCCCGCGTGTATGTCGGTTATCGCGGCAAATAGTAGCTTATGTGTTATTCTGATGTACAAGCTATATAACTGTAAAGTTTCATCCAAATCCCTCCAGTAGTTTTTGCGTGAAAAAGTAACAAACATACACACTCACAAACTTTCACCTTTATGTATAAGTGTGATGTGATTTAGTGTGATGTGATTATCGCGTTTATTATTTTAAGTATAGATATATGTGTCTTTCCTTAGGTGTCGTTACTGGAAACAACTTAAGTAATTTAAAAAAATGTATACTTTATGGTCCGTGTCGTGACGGTTTAAAAATACTGAGTGTCGCCATCACATTCATTCTCTTGGGTATTGTAAGGGCCGACTGAGAGAACACTGTAAAGAGAATGAGAGCAAGCTTGTAATTGCCCTTTATCAACCTGTTTGGTCAGCGTAGTATAGAAGGTCAAAAACTCTTTGCTAATAAGAAACCTTTTTTTTATTTACCGTGGGAGAATCACGCTTCGACATGAATGGGCCGGCTCAAACAGAGTGATACCTCACAGAAAACCGGTGTGAACAGCGCTTGCGCTGTGTTTCATCGAGTGAGTACCGGAGGCCCATACACCCTTTCCCACATCCCTTTCTCCATCTCCCTAAGGTCGAGAACGCTCTTGCGACGTCTCTGGTGTTGCGGATGTCTATGGGCGGCGGTAATCGCTTACCATCAAGTGATACGTCGGCTCGTTTGCCCCCTATACCATGAAAAAGTCCTATGTCTAACAATAAACTAATGATGATGATACGATGTATTCTTTATCACACGAGAGATACTAAGTAGATAAATATTTCAAAATGAAAGATTTTTGGTACTATAAATGTGAATTGAAATGTACAACTGATATAATGCGTAATTTCAGTTGTACATTTCAATAATTTTTCTTTATTATTATTCTTTTGGTAATATTTGAAAACAAAAACTTTCTTTTCAAGCTTCTTAAAATTTCAAATTATTTTATCAAACGAACTCTAACTTTTAATTTACATGTTGCATATTTTTACATGTATTAAACTCAACAACATCAATCCTAAGTTCATATCTGTACAAATTATCAACACTGTTAATTAAATTAATTCCAAAAAATAAGTATGGTCCAAGCAGACGACAGTACGTGTAAATATATATGACCTATATATTATATTATTCAAAGGACCCAAAAGACATATATAATCAGCCATCTCATCATGTCTGTTTTCCATTGGAATAAGCAAGGGACGCTGAGTTATTCTGACACATCTTATTGAGGTCGAAATCATATACGAAACTTTTGACTATAAATTTATTATTGTCCCTTCTACTATTCAAATACGTAATGCTAACATATTTCACATTACATTTTCACTGTTCTCCCTAGGGGAGTGTCAAACTAAATCAGAATAGATAGCCAATTTATTTCATAAGTTTTTGAAACTAATATAAGCATAACATTTTGTGACGTCACGGAAGCGTTCAATGCGTGTAATATACATAACTTACCGAAAGTAACGTGTAATATGTAGAAACCAAAATAAATAATTTGATACACGAAAGATTTTACTCGTGGAGCACGTGGCAAGATAGCAAGCAAGGAAACCTAATCAGGTATAGACCTGATTAGGTCTATAACTGATTACCACCCATAGGTGTGTGCGACCATTGTAAGCAGATGGAAACTCTTTCGTGTCTCGGAGAGTACTCTAAGTCTTTGGTCTAAGTTCCCATACGTAAAATAAATAACGTTCTTGAAGCTATAAAGATAAATGCGAATTGAATGCACAGCGCATTTTTCTTTCAGGTGGCTTTCGCAGGTGTCCATGGGCGGCGGTAATCGTTTACCATCAGGCGATACGTCTGCTCGTTTGCCCGCCTATCCCATAAAAAAAACCTTTTTGGCCACTTTTCTTTCAAGGAAACCGAACGCATATGATCCTTTGAGTCTTTTTATAACGAGATTGTATTGTTTGGTTTGCAATAAGCTTTTAATTCAAAACAAACTTGTATACCTATTCCATTACTCTGTTTGAAAGGAACAAACAATCTTTATCCCGTTGAAAAACATCATTATGAAACGTACAACGTTTAATATTTTTCTTTATTTAACTAAGTAGATAAATATATCTAAAATTGATGGTTGCGATTTGTTTATAATTTAACACTTAAGAAATAGGCATATATGTATTGAATGATTACGCTTCCCTATTACTGTTAAAAATAGAGTACTTTCTAATTTACTGCTTCATTTTAACAAGAAGTTTTTATACTTAGAGTCCTCTGTTTAACGACCCGTCAACGGAATGAAAGGTGATTATGAGATTACTTCTTATTTCCTCACACTTCAATTTCGATAAGCACCAACTTTCAATACATATAAATAATCAGATGATCTGAATACATATCACGATTCATAATTTGTTTCCTACCTTTGTATTGGCAAAGATTAGGCCAAAAATTCGATCAAAGAATCAGTCGAAGTTCGCAACATTTTTTTTTTAATATTATACAAAGTACGAAAACTAAAAACAGAAGACTTCTAAAATATAGTTTTTTTTTGGTTTCATATGTAAATAAACAAAACAACACACTCTATTTTTCAATTGAGTTTCACATGACCAAGCGAATTTGGCAAAAAATTGTCGTAAATACTAACCGTGTTTCCCACTGTTTATAAAAATACTTAAATATTTCTAAATATATATTAATTTTAATCCGCTCCCGACAAAATGATCGTTTTCTAATGAAAACAATAATTTTGTCTTAGTGATATTTAGAGACATAGCGGCATTTAGCGACCCTGGCGTATAACACCCACCCGGGAAAAAATAGGTATTATATATACATACATACATACATATATACGTGTAAATAGGTATTTCACGTCAGAGTCGCTCACTACCAAACCAACGGAATTACCAAAATAGCCACTAAACAGGTACTTAAATTATTATATTAATTTCCCAACTAAGTATACTATGAGAAACATTATTAAAATTTCTTCTTATAAATAAGCTCTCAAGGAAACATACTATTAAATTCAACCGGCAGACGTTCAGTTTACCTTTCACATTATGCTCTGCTAATAGAATATTATAATTCTAAAAACAACAGTAACCACGTCTTCCAAGAATACAGAATTAGACATTAAGATGTTTTTACGCCTATTTTCTCTGTACTTCCCACCAAATGCTAATTAGTAATGTTGCTTTACCAAGGGTATAGAATTCAAGATATCGTACGTTCGCACTAAAATGGCATTCGCCATAAATTTAACGTCTAATTATCTTAAAGGGTGCATACATTAATAGACTTAAAATAAAAGCCTTTTAGAGCTCAATATTATTTGAAAAGTCAACAAATAATATCATCGTTTCATTTCTACCTCTTTGTAAAAGGGATTATATTGTATGAGTGCGCTAAGACGAGTACGTCCGCGAATTGTTTAAGTTAGAGCTCTAGTGAGTTTGACTTTAGCTTAAATACGTCCGCCATCAACCGCCATAGAGATGAGTTTTTAACTTTTTTTTACTTGTATAATGACAAAATGCGGAAAGTTTCGAATTAATAAATTTGGTGCTTGTGTGGGCTTATGTGTTTTTCACTGATATTTCTTTACTTTTATAGTAAGTATCAATTTTTAAGCACAAGTCATTGATTACTCTACGGCGACCCATGTAGGTAAAACGGGTTATCAATAACATGAGCTTAAAAATTGATACTTACTACGAAAATAAAGAAATAAATTTATGCTTGTGAGGGTTTATGTGTACGCTACGGCGACCCATGTAGGTAACACGGGTCGCCGTAACATAATCAATGACTTGTGCTTAAAAATTGACACTTACTACGAAAATAAAGATGTTGTTTTGAAAAAAAGTCTAAACTACTTACGTCGATATATAGATAAATGTATGAATGAACAGTAGAGTCCACATTTACTTTCGTTTAGATATAATATAGGTACAGTTTTGCCACTTTATCAGATGTTTATAAAAAATCATAAGCGTAAATAAATTCAAGGGATAGATATACTCAAAGAACAGTTATATCTAGAAACATAAAGAAAAAATGTGTATTTCATTTAGTCGATATATGAATATAGAAGGATAGAACATCAGACAAGCCAGCGCTAAAATATCGCGATAAGACTAGATATTTACTTTCTTGTAATTTATAAATTGTCACAATTTTCTTTCATTCTGTTTCTCTTTAATCTTTATAATAATATCATAAGCAGTCTCACAAATTATCTGAGAATACAGTAAAACATTTTTTAGGCGTTAAGAATAAAAAACAAAACATTTGCCTTTTAAAACTTAATTAAGTACATATCGAATATCGTTGTTTTATAAAAGGTTTTCGAGATGGTGAACCCTCTTGAGCCCTAAAACTATGAGGTATCAATTTCCCTTTGAGTAACCGCATCTAAGCTATTATGTTCAAACGTTATCGCAAAGTTAAACCCATAGGCGTACCTTTCTTAAAAAGTCATTCGACACATCCATACACTGCGTTAGATTAGGTTTTTTATAAATACTGAATTTTCTGATACATCTTGCTTATCTTCTACTGATTCTGTAACTAAAAGTTATTAATATTCAGCATATAGCAATAAACGAGCAGTTTAATTCAGTATTTCTAAATAGTTTTTCTCCGCACTTCAATGCAAAGGTAGAAACGCTCGCAATTTGATCTATTAAAGTACGACTTCTTAACATCTTTAGGTAATTTTTTTAGTTTTTTTCAACATTCATCACTGAAAGTGATCTGAGAGACTTCCTCACTCAGAAAAAAAATGTTTTTAACACTTAAGGCCAATGCCGCGTCTTGGGTAAGAAATGACAATATATCACCTATGCTACTTATATTCTACGGCTTAATTCTACCATGGGAGAGCCACGCTTCGGCTAGATCTGCTGGCTCGACCGGAGCGATACCACGGCCTCACAGAAAACCGGTCTGAAATAACGCTTGAGCTGTGTTTCCCCGAGTAAGTGAGAGACCGGAGGCTCATACCTCAACCCCTCCCCCAATTACACTCCCCATCCTCCAAAGACCGGCAATGCACTTGTGACGGCTCGTCGAGTTGTGGGTGTCCATATTCCATAAAAAACGCAGTGCCCCTATTTAACCCAATGGTATCGTAAGAGCCCACTTATGGAACACACAACGCAGGATAACATCAATGCCAAGAGGATAAAAACTTGAAACAATTTCTATAACAACCCTTCTGACCAGGGTGGTATTGTGAGCCAAAACCTTATTTCTAAGTAGCTACCCGTGTTGATCAGTCGATTGTTAAAAGCTATTAATGTGATGTTATATGTGATGATGTCCTGACATCCAGTTACTGCCTACTCGATATACATAAGTCCATGTTCAGATGACGAGCGCTCAACGCACGTTTTGCTAACGCGCGTTTACAACTACATGTAATTTCGTGCTAGGAGTAAACATGCTAACACGCGTTTTTACATGTAGTTGGTAACGCGCGTTAGCAAAACGCGCGAGCGCTCGTCGTCTGAACATGGCCTTAGAGAGTTCGAACAGAGTTAGTCACGGATACTTTTAAGTAGACCTTCCAATCAGCCTACCTGATTAAAAGGTCTACAAGCATTAGTTCGCCCACTTACAACACTCTATCTAAAATAGAAGAATTCTCCCCTACAGCTATTACTAATTTGCCATAAATCACAAGGCAATAATTCCTAGTAGTTCAATTTATGTTTTCCTGAGTAAAACAACGTTAATGGTTTAATCAATTATCCTATTACAGTAAGAGCTATATACCATATTTTTTACTGCTCTATTTTGATACATATTTGCAAACAAACGAAAATGGATAAACGAACAGACGGATCACCTGATGGTTAATAATTAATTACTGCCACGATTGCGGTGGCCCCAGCGTTCTCTATTGCACTGAGTGTTGTGAGTTCACAAATTGTTGTTCAAGTCTGGGTTGTCTTTGTTTTAATTTCATGTACGTTTGTAAAGTCTTCGTGGTGTAGGATTGATTCATATTATGAAAGTTGACTTTTTGTTAAATAAAAATAACGTAAACCCATTTAAACTATAATTATCATTACAACATGTTTAGGACAATAGTTCAAATACGTATTGTGTTTGTCTCTTTATTCTAGTTTTTGAAAAGGAAATAAATCATAATCAAAATAAACTGCGTATCTTCATTATCAATCTAAGATTAAACGTCTATCAAGCAAATAGTCTTAAATAAATATGAAAATGTAAAATCGATACTAAAATTTTACCGCCTAATGAGTATGTAACAAAGTATCATTATGTTTCTTATACCTAAACAGCTTTGTTTCTGTAATGAAGGTCAAAATACGCACAATATACGGTTTCAACAAACAATATTGAAAACAAACAACATTTTTACGAGTGTAAAACCACACACGATGGCAGACTAGCACGTATTTCTCATTTAAGTAACACCTACTTAGAAAAACAAACCAGAAATTTCAACCTTTTGCTTCCTAGCCTTGATTATTCCCAACAATAATTGGGGTCGGCTAGTAGTTCAACAGGTGTTAACTGAATATCAGTTCTTCCATGGAGCGGCTGACATCGGACCTCCGTAACCCTGAGAATGAATTAAATGCATAGATTGAAGTAAGTGTGTCAGTTGAGGGCATTAACTTTCCAATAACGATCGTCATAGGTGTTCAGTTCATAACAACCGGGACCGACGGCTTAACGAGCTCTCCGAGACACGGGTGGGAGACACCACCCGTGTCCGCCCGTTGTATACATATATATTATACATAGAAAACACCCAAACTCCGAAACAGATCATACAAACATTTGATCTGACCCAGGAATCGAACCCTAGACCTCAAGACCCTAGACGCCACCCAGGCAGTCAACATTGAAATATATGCCTAAGTATTTGTATCATTAGCGCAGGCTAAAATATTGGAAAAAAGTATCGAAATATGATAAAATGTATTTAATCATTTATGTTTTATTCGAGTATGCTAATAAATATTTAACAGCGGTTATAATTAATTAACATTCTGTAAACAAAAAGGGTTCGCAACCTTTTTGTTGACTAGATATTTCAATCGAATTCCAGAATATGTGGCTTCAAGCTTATTCTCTATATGAGAGAAACATTACATTCTTTATGATTCTTCTTAGGTCTTGTGGGTATGAAGGAAATTGCAGTTTGGCAAAATGCAGTACAATAACAATGATTATTATTTTATAATTATTATTCAACAATATTTTTAAACAACGGTCAGTTTAGGCACGGTTGAACAAAACTCATTAAAATTTAGAACGCTTTGATTATAGTCTTAAATAGTTATGAAGATTATCAAGGAAATTTTGATTTAGAAGCTTTTTGATAGAAAAGCTATTTGTTGTGTATATTCTGTGTTACTATGAAATCAGTCGCCATCTGGTACATACATATTTGGTATTATGAGTTACGATAATGGTCGATAGCTATCGTGGTTATCAGTCTATCCCAATACACTGTTAGATCTAGGTTTTTCTCTCTCTCTCTCTCTCTCTCTCTCTCTCTCTCTCTCTCTCTCTCTCTCTCTCTCTCTCTCTCTCTCTCTCTCTCTCTCTCTCTCTCTCTCTCTCTCTCTCTCTCTCCCCTTCTCTCTCTCACTCTGATAGCTATAATTTATGTTAAATTAATTTCTTGAAATAACGTAAAGATTTGGTCATTTTAACGACATTTAGTACGAGTGAGTACGTCTAAGTATGTCACTAAATTTTCCTTTAAAATTGGTTGACAAATTTCATAGATTATTTACATTACATTCAGAATTTTTATCATATCGTGAGGCTTGATATCACCGCGTTATATCTAGATGTCATGTCATAGTTTAAAGTCTAAGAAACGTCTACGACGTCGAGCATTGAATAATAGAAGTAAATTAAACCACTCCACATATTATGTTTAATAGTGAATACTTTTGTAGATATACATTTAAATTTTGTATTAATTACAATTGCTTTTTAATCTTGGGTAAGTTTTAATTATTGTGCCTTTTATGTATAAGTATATTGTAAATTGATGGTTTTAAGTAAAAGGTTTTCTAATTTTTAATACGACCAAATGGTGGCAACACGGTTTTTTTTACGGTAAGGTGTAAATTGAAATGAATATTTTAAGGTATATAAGTTTCTAGTTTCTAATTTAAGTCTAAAGTAAAAAAAGTGAGGGTCAGTCCCGACACACGACTGGAGTTAATGCCACGCCAACTGCGGCCTCCGGCCTAATGACAACGCTGCGTAGCTCACTCGATTTTACTGTTCATAATTTTTATATTGTAGGCTAAATATGAAAACCTTAACTTAAATAAAAAAAAATACTACTGAATTATGTATTATGCTATTTTTCATAATGTATACCATTTAGTTAGTTACCGAAACTCAGCCACTGTAATAATATCATCGACTTGGTTCTCACTCATCCATATCATAATCACAAAAGACGCAACAATTACGAGAACATACGTCACTGAGTCTTCCGATTATTAGAACTCATAACTATTTAATGGACGTACTATACTCATTTTTATATAATCCTCTACCTATATATGCTTCGTTAAAATTGAGTTTTATTGCTATGTACACAGATGCAATTTTTTAGAGTATTCGATTATATAGCCGATTTTGACTACGATGGACAGTCTCAATGTAGATCAGCCAACTATACAGGAGATATAGTTGATGATGTTGTAGATATACACACATATATACACACTTAGAGTCTGATGGGCCTTCCGAATTGTATCACATGGCCACGTCATCATCACACATCATTGGTAGAGAGATCAATGGTATAGAAGACAAATGAGATGACGGGTCACTTGATAAATATGTGGAAGTGAGTTATCGCAATACGAGCCGCTATTAGAGTTTTGACCTTATAAAAACTATAATGGAGTAGCTAATTGGTAAAAAGTAATTGGTAACCAGTGACGACATGATATGACTCTGGTGGAATCGACAACATATGTGCGAAAACATGACTCTGCCGCCAATGTTCGTAAAAAATATTGTTATTTTTTACGTTCAAGAATAGACTGCCTTATTGTTACCTACGCAAAGTTTAAAGTTCAATGATTTTATGAAAATATTACCAAATAATCTACAATACCGTATAAAAGTAATACCCATTAATATCATCTATCATTGATAACAACTTCACAATATTCTTCAGATTTAAGCGACCTAATCATTGAAGAAAATCAAATTCGAATAAATTTTCTTTGGTACGACAACATTAAGCCTATAATGTCTATCAGGTTTAACTGAAATGAAATACTTATTTAGTCAATTATTGGAAAACGGTTTTGTAATTAAAACGATAGCTTATTTGTGCTAACTTGTGACATGTACGCTACCACTGCCTCGGTGGCGCAGTGGTAGCGTACGCGACTGTTGTTCTTGAGGTCTCGGGTTCGATTCCCGGGTCGGATCAAATGTTTGTATGATCTGCAAATATTTGTTTCAGAGTTTGGATGTTTTCTATCTATAATATGTATGTATTTACAAAAAAAAAAGTATATAAGTATTTATATCAGTTGTCTAGTACCCATAATACAAGCTCTGCTTAGTTTGGGACTAGATGGCGTTGTGTGTTAGATGTCCGAAAATATTTATTTATTATTTATTTATTTATTTATATAGTCGAAGTTTTCTTTAATTATTATAAAGTTTTCAATAATTATTTCCGTACGATATAACATTGTAATTTCCAGAAATAAAAATGAATCACAAAAATGTGTACGCCCATACCTTTCGATCAACTGCAACAAATTGAATAATTCCTTTATCTTTTTTTTATGTATTTGTCAGGACACAATTTATTCAAAAGAAAATTTAAAAAAAGGAGATGTTATATTCTATTAGTCCGCTTAGTTCTATACACTGCAGCGCTGCGTAATATAGAGTACTTAAAGATTTTTTACGATAAATTAGAAAACATTTACAAAAATTATTAAGGCTATAAGAAGTCCGCCGGGTCAGCTAACAATTTATAAACATTAAATATAAATAAATTGATTTAAATAAGTATTTTGTTGACTACACGTCTGGAGTGGGTGTCTGCTGCTGTATTGCGTGGTTGTTCAAGTAGTAACCTCAACGCTTCAAACTGCGCACAGTTTTGTAAGTTCGACCCCCACCAAGGACGAACCATGAAGCTATCCACAAATTGTTGAACAACATTGATTCTGGACGTTCTTTGTATTGATTTTCATGTATATATGTAAATCCCCTGCGATAAAGGATATATTCCTAATGCTCCTGCATTGTTTTAAAAAAAAAAGAAAAGAAAAAACCTTAATAAATGAAGAAATTAATTCAAAGAGGGTCTTTCAGAGCACGCTCTTTTGTCTCTTGAGTTGCAGGTGTCTGTGGGTGGTTGTATTTCCGTCTGCTAATTTACCAATTACACCATAAAAAACCCTTGGTATGTACAGGACATAAACCATAGAATATGTAATGTTTTCTATTCTAGATTTGACTGTCATACACTATGATTACTATGATGACGTACACGAATACACATGCGACAAGTTTTTTTCTAAGTTTTAAACTTCGAAAATGCAATCCAATTGAAACTTTTGGTAATTTAATTGTGAGTTAAATACATTACTTACAATTTAAAATAAGATTGATTAGTTAAATTGAGGTTTAATAATGGCTGACTGTCCATAAGCCCTTGATTTTATCTGTTTTTAGGGGCCTAACAACTACTCCTAAGCATATTTTTTGCGATTTAAGATAAGTGAATCGTTAAAAAATTCTCAGGCTAAATAAGTTTTGCTTGCATCAAAATAATAATAGTGTCTTTTTCTTAAGTCAAGACGGAGAAGAAGATTAACACAGTGTTTTATGATGTGAAGTTATGCAAATGTCTGTCAAATGTCAAATGTTTCTTTCTTTCCCACTTTTGGCTGGTATTCCCTTTTGATCCCACGGAATATATAGCAAGTTCATTATAGCTTATAGAATGTTCCGTTTTTATTTTTATTTTATTTATTTATTCATTAAGAAACAAGGAATTTATTTTTAAGCTTTATCTTTAAATCAAACTTTCTACTTAATTGAAAGTAAAGTACATGCTGAGTAAAGTACCGCGCTGCTACAATCTGGAATTAATCTTTTTTAACTGCTGTCCTTTGATCTTAAGATGACGTCATTAACCCTGAAATGCCTTCCCGGGGTAAAGTGGTGAGGGTTATGATATTTAAAAATACTTTCTTTTAGAACTTTTAAGATATTCTGTTTCGGACTTGCTTGTTTTACATAACTTAAACATTTCGAATTTTGGTGTACTTTTACTTTAATTACATAGTAGGCACCTATAAGTTTTTATTAAAGTAACTTTCTAGTGGCTCTATGCCCTAATCAATTAATTTATTTGACTCTCTGCCTAACAATTCGGGAATTATGTGTATTTTTTTATATGTTTGTAAATAAATTATTTGTATAATAAATTGTTATACAATTAGAATCAGAGAGTTCATGCATTGCTTTTTTAAATATTTTCTTTTATCTTTGGTCTGACTATATCAATTGACTTTGAAAAGAAAAAAAAACTGTTCCATTACCTATATTTTTTTACTCTACTCTGCCGGTTGGAAAGCAAGAGCAGAATTCAAATGTTGTGGTCACCATACTCATCGTATATGCAGACAATTAAACAATGTAGCATGGTGGCCTGTGGGTCGTAATGTGGTCGTAATTTTGGCGGCTTATTTAGATGCTTCTGCATCATTGGGCCTCCGGTTTTGCTCCCACCAACGAAACACGACAGCACAAATGCCGGTCCGGGTGGCAGTCGCGCCGGCCCGTTCACCGTGGTGGTTTTGATCTATATTATGTAAATATTACTCTAATACAACTTGAAAATGTCAAAAAAAATGGTATTGGTCTCTTGGTTAGTAAGTTTCATTCCGCGTTATCGTCGTATGTGTTAGTAGTGTTATACCACAGAAACCAGTTGTATGGTACTGAATCGACATTCCACCTAATTGTAACTATCGCCGCAGTCATCTGATGATCACATACCAATGATCACCACTCACGGACAACTTAGGTCTCCTTGCTGGAGTGCGCCGTGCGCCAGGTGGAACGTGTTTAGAGGGGAGAGGTGGGGGTGTACTGACTGTGGTGCAGCTCGTCATCGTTCGGACGGCCGGTCTAAAGACTCTTTAACCAAATGAGTCGTTCCCGGAAAGAAAGCACAATCCGGGAATCACTCATTTAGTTAAAGAGAATACTGGTCTATTAGCTTAGTAGTTGAGATCCTGACTGCTAAGCCAGAGTTCGTGGGTTCGATTCCCACCCAGGACCCATGTTTGTGTGATGATCACGATCATTTGTTATGTCTGGGTGTAATTTATCTATGATATGTAGGTATGTATTTAGATATGTCGCGGTAAAGACTTTCCTATCTCCTTCCTTAAGAATCAAAGTATCTCCATTTCAAATTTCATTGAAATTGTTATCGCGGTCGAGTTGTGAAAGCGTGACAGGCAGACAGAGTTTATTTTTATTTTTAAATTTATAAAGATACTAAAGAAGTATGGATTTATCAACAGTTTGATTACTATAGTACAGGTTCTGCCTATTTTGGAACCAGATGGCCATGCGTGAATTGTATGCAAAAGGAAGGAAAAAAAGTGAAACATCTGATAAGTGACGAAACACGGGTTTTTCACGTTTTTTTCGTAGCAGTTTCATACTAAGAGTAAAAGTTAATCCATTAGTGGACAGTTTGGACAACTATACTCTTTATTTATTTCATCCGCAGCATGTAACATTTTTTTATTACAGTGAACGCAGCTATAATTTTGCCGCGTGTCCTGGCATAAAGGCTTTTGCTTTATGAGGCAATGATGCTTGACATAAGGCCTTATGTTCTGTCAAACTTTAGCCGACTATTTAAAAAAAATACAACACTTAAAAAACTTTTGAAGTTATACGATAACACATATTATATTCGTTGAAATATCTAAAGTTAGCTTTCCCTGTGGGCAAAATACGTGAGGGTTGAAAAACGATATCATTTTGCTTACTATATGTCAGTTCATATACTACCTACACGTGAATACATATATTGGCTTATAATAATGTTATGTTAGAATGTTCGTAGTCAACTTTTTATGTTTGAATATCACAACAAAATGTATGTACAAGTATATTACAACAATGGTTTGTTATACAAGAGTGCAAAAGTTGCTTTTTAACCGCGTGCTCAACTTTGACGACGTAAAAAACTGCTGGACATATACGTCTCAGACCCTTACTGCAACACAGGCAGGCGAACAGGAGGGAAGTAACCAAAGCGTGTTTTCCCGGTACAACGTGGGAGTGCCATGCTTCAGCTTAAACGGGCCGGCTCGACCGGAGTGATACCACGGCCTCACAGAAAACCGGTGTGAAACAGCGCTTGCGCTGTGTTTCACCGAGTGAGTGAGGATACCGGAGGACCATACACCAGCCAAAAAAACTGTTACTACGAAATCACACATAACAATTAAAACAAAACATTCACAATTTCACACACTCATCAATACATTCTGTGTCACAACAGTGTAATGCCAAGGCCCGTTCGGGCTTAACCATTTCAGAGGTTAAACGTTTTGTTACGAGTATATGTCCGACCGATCGAGTCGGACTCACTTGTGTCGAGCTTCTCACGGCATCCAAGCTTGCGAACTGTATTTCAGTGTGTAATTTGAGTTTACGGTACATGTTTAAAAGGTTTTTTTGTTGTTTTACTGGTTTTTTAATAAACATTCGGTGTGTGGAATATGAACTGAAATTAATTGGGTATTTACAAAAACAATTGTCTGTTTGCGAATTTCAAACAAAGCATATTTTGTGTGCGATCAAATATTTTCGTGACCACACATTTTTGTAGAATTATTGGTTTATTATAAGTCATAAAAATTAAGTTTAAGATCGCACATAATCGAAATAATAATAGTAACGCCACGGCAGCCTGATTCTAAACGAGGGATCCTAGTATGGTCACTGACATAGCAAAGACTCTACCTATCTAATCATACTTTTACACACATATTATAAGTAGGTAGCAAAATTTAATACTGTTGTTTGCTCTTGCTGTCAAATATCTCTATTCTATTAATTTATTTTGATAAAAGATATAATTATTGGGTTACCAGATATTGTTCAAAATCATCCATGTTTTATGATAAATTACTTAACTGAGAAATGTATTCAGTGGGTTTAAATAACAGAGTACAAGATACCCTTTAATACTATAAAAGAATGTTTCATTTACGGATATTATAGATATTTATGTAAATATTTGGATTGTCAGATGTTTTTATTGATATAGATTAAATAAAGTCTGTCAAATAAGAAATGCTCGTAGCTCAATGGTAACCGAGTAGGAGAAGTGAAGCAAGCCTAACCAGGTCTGTTTACGACCATTTCTTAATCCATTGAGACCCTTTCTGTGCTTCAAAGAGCCCGTTTAACTGTCGGTCCTGGTTGCCATACGATCATCTATGGTTAGTATGGATGTGGCGTGCGGATGGCAATCGCTCCGTGTAAAAAATCGAACTTTAGTTTATCGAAGTTTTGAAAAACTGCCGCAGCTTTTAAGTTTGTTTGCCTTTAATGCGTACTTTTTTCCCCGATAGCAAAACCTAAGAAATGGTCGATGAATGTATGTGTTCCTCTATAGCGATTGTAATTAATAAGAATTTAATAGATTCATCAAAATACCCAGTATGGGCTATTTAAATTTTTTAGTCGGGTCCATTGAGCTTTTTCTTGTATTTTTTTAATACGTTGCTTATACTCATAACGAATGCAGATAATGCAGCATGGTGACTCACACCATGGCGGCCTAGTGATACTTCTGAATCATTGGGCCTCCGGTCTTGCACTCACCAACGAAATATGACAACACGAATAGGCTGTCATTTCCGTTGATTTTCTGTGCGAGGGTAGTACCACCCAGGTCAAGCCACCCCGTTCGTGCTGAAATCAGCGTGGCTCTACTACGTTGTTCGTGTTAATAGACGGTAATTACATATTGAATTGAATGAATTTTTATTCATTACTAGCTGTCCCGGCAAACGTCGTTTTGCCATAATTTTATTTTTAAGGATGGATGACCCTTACCATTTAGGGGGATGAAAAATAGATGTTGACCGATTCTCAGACCTACTCAATATGCTCACAAAATTTCATGAGAATCGGTCAAGCCGTTTCAGAGGAGTTTGGCAACTAAAACTGTGACACGAGAATTTTATATATTAGAAGAGATACATTCAAATTCAGTTTAAATTTACAAAATAAAAATACAGCTTTACAGTCTTTTAGATATAATTATTAATACAAAAAAAACGCCTGGTGATGTATTTTTGATCATAACTTAATAAATTCAAAAGCTATTGCACATAAATTGAGCGATATATTTCTGGAAACTTCCACTCATAATCCGACATGCATATCGTAATGTTTAGAAATGGTAACTGCTGATTTTTTTTGTCTACATTATCATCAGACTTTAATATTCCACTGTTGACCATATTCTTTTACTGTACCTTAATGTAAACTTAAGGAAAATGGTTTGTAGTTGGGAACAAAATAGGCAAAAGAACGGCGGTCGTGCATCGCCGAAAACTGACGAACAAGGTGGATCGTTCGGACCTAGCAAAATACGTACGTATGTATTTCTTCAATCTGTACACGCTCTTGAGAGACGCTATAGACAATAGAGTAAAGAAACAAGAAAAAAATATAGAACATTAAGATTTTTGTTCATACTTCATCATAGAATAATATACCTTTAAGTCTACCCTAAAAATCTGACTAAACCCTTAATTTTATGTAATTAATTTTTCATTCATTTATTGTACATTAAACTACGGAACCTACACTTCACGTAGCACGATACACCATTAACCGGTTTTATTTTACTTACGTAGCGTTTTCATACTACAAAGTTAAATTAGTACCTATTTACACTAATCAATTTTTCACGGATAAAATTACACGGTTTGTTTGCTATAGTAATCAAACCTTTGAAGCGCTGGACCAATGAAACAAAATAAATCAACAAATAGAAGCAAATTAAATGTATGAGATATTGGTTTTATAAAACAGATAGAATTTAACATGTATTTGATCTTTGATTACATAAAATAATGGAAATCTTTAGAAGACCGGGATATACATAAAGAATAATTATTTATACATTTCCGGGAAATGTATAATATACTAGCTTTTGCTCGCAGCTTCTCTCGCGTGCATCTCAATCAACGTGGTAATTATTACAGACATAAATACTCAAGAATAATGTGGCCATTTCTTGTAAAAGAATTTTCATAATCGGTTCAATAGATTTAGAGATAACCCCCTTCAACCTCATAAACAAATAAAATAATATTATAATAATATTTGTTTAAATTATATTCGTTTGGCAAACATATGGTGTAAAGTTTTAATTAAACGATTGACTGCCGCTTCCTACTGCGCTGAGTGTTTTGGATTCAATCCCAACGTGGGACAATATTTTCTTTTATTGACAAATTATTCACCTGAACGTAAAAACATTACGAATCTATTAACATCTCATTCATTTAAATCGGTTCAGTAGTTTAAACGCTACGATGTACACAAATATACATCCACTGCAAAAATTATTACCCTTAATTTACCTTCGCTGTAGTTCACTGTAGTTGGGTAAAAGTTCTAAGTATATATTCCTCCATAGACTAAACCATAAAGTAGGAAAATAAAAATGCTTAGTTTATTTCGTAACTTTTCGGAAGCAAAAGCGTCGCGTCTAATATATGTCAGTGTATTTAATGTGTTACTTTATTGTCTTTATTAAAAAGTAAGACCAAGTACGGCTTAACTTACCTTAACCCTTTTCTTCTCGGTAACTTTACTCACAATTAATAAACTCGAATTACCTCCGCGTGTGTAGAAATAACTTCATTGAAGTTACATAATAAAATATTTAGTTTATTGTAAGTAACTTTCAGAAAGCTAAACGTCGCGTCTTATGTATACCAATGTATTTAAGGAGTTCCTTAATTAAAAATTAAATCCCGCAAGTACGGCTTAACTTAACCCTTTCCTTGTCGGTTACTTTACTCACAATAAACTCGAATTACCTCCGCGTGTGTAGAAATAAAAAAAAACGCAATAGTGCGGTAATTGAAGTCTCTATAAAAGTAATAGTCTCCGTGTTTTGTTGTGGGTTAGTCCCTTTTATTTCTACATACGCGTAGGTAATTTGAGTTTATTAATTGTGAGTTAAGTTTGTGACAAGGAAAGGGTTAAGTTACTTTTTAATAAAGCAACACCTTAAATATATTAACATTCATAAAACCTGACATTTTGTTTTCTATATAGATCTAAAGTAATATATGGATATTAGTTTCTTATTTCATTAACTAAATCCTAAGACTGTTTATCCATATTTGATCTTTCTTTTTATAATTATGTGTATTTTTGTAGGTCCAACTTCAACTATAAAAATGTTACTGACATGGAAACTGTTTGCCTTAAGCAAACTTTTCTGAAGTTGTAAAGAAGCCAGGAGGATAGTCCTTTAAGGAGTAAGTTCTTTAGTACAATAAGGTAACAGTTTTAATTAAGGTATCTCTTTGTGTTTGCTTCTTAAAGTTATTTTCTGAAAACAAATAGTGCCTGGTCGATCTAGTTTTAACATTTAGTACCTGGATGACCGACCTTTGTTCGGATTTCTTTTTGGTAAATTACCTAAAAATTAATGCAAGCTAGATCTTAGGAATCTAGCTTGCATTCACTTTTAGGTAATTCCTTTTAGATAACTTTTAGGTAATCCCTTGCACAGTAAACTTCATGAGAATCGTTGGAGCCATTTTCGAAATTCAGAATATGTATACAAGAGTTGCTCGTTTAAAAGTTTAGGCTAGATTATAGGAAGAATATTTAATTTTATTACGACTGGTGGTCCCCCAGTGGTCGATATTCCACTTTTTTTTTATACAGGAAAACAGCACTATTTTACAAAATCAGTTCCTTATATAATAATTACTAGAATATTACAAATTACAGTCATCAACTCTTACATATTAATAGTATAACACTTTAATTAATTAACTTTTTTTTTAGATTTTATAGCCTTCTGCACTCTTTCTCCAGATAAACTCTATACCTACCAAATTCCATACTCATTCATTCGCATAATTTCTGTTGAACGCTGTTAATGATAATATTTGCGTTTATTATTTAACCCTACCCGACCCGACTCCGTACTGATGTCTTTGAAATTCTCGGATTATATATGCACGAACTAACTTTTTACCAGCGGCTTTACTCGCATTTTATAAAAAGTATCATATGTTATTTCTAATACCTCCAAGAATATGTGTATAAAGTTTCACGACGCGTGAAAGCGTAACAAACTAACTTACATTTACAATAATAATACTAGTATGGATTACACACATAAACCTTTCTCTAGATTCATTCTATCTATTGCTGAAAATTGCATTAAAATCCAACATAAAAGATCTAAGTTAATATACATCGGACGCCACTTCATGTTATATTATGTAAAGAAAGGTGAAAATAGTTTTAACTTTTTCTAGAAAACGAGTAGCTTTTTAATGATAGAGTGGGCAAAGGAGCAGATGTTTTACCTGATGGAAAGTGATTGGCGCCACATATGAACGCTTTAAAACTCCTGGGTTTTCAGGCCAGCTCTCCTTATCTTAAAAACTCCTCTTAAAATTGAAAATGTCCACCCGAACACAATTAAAGAGCATAACCTTTTATTGTGTTCGGGTACTTTTTTACGAAACGAATTTTCTTAGTCTTTTATTTCTACCTTTCGTTTGTTATCTTTATTTAAATTGTGTATGTCATATATATTTTTTTTTAGAGTTAACACAATTGTTCAAGGAAAGACTAATAGATTTAAAATAAAATCCTAATTTCGTTTATAGAATAAGAGAAGGTAGGTTTATGTGACTTTAAACAAATATTTATTAGATAATTATAATGTTAAATATTTTAACCCTAGGCAGTTCCATATTGTTTCACTGTTAAAAATTATGATGAAATGATTATGATATTGAATTCATAATTTACGTTCTAGGTATAGATAAATATAGAAAACTTGAACTATATTTTAACCAAATTCTAGAGAGCGTTAGTAAGCTTGACGAAACCAATAGCGTAGGCGACCACTTAACTACCACCTACCTATTTCGCAGAACTAGGATTAATAATAGTAAGATGTTATTTTATATTATCTATTAAGTATATACAATTCTCGTACTGCCTCTTTTTGCTATCGCTTGGCGTATTCGCCTGCTGATCATAATGTATCGGGTTCGAATCCCGGAGCGGGTCATAAAGTATTATTGAGTTTTTCTGATTATTCTTGGAGAGCACGTAAAGCTGTCGGTCCTAATCTCTCCCCGGTCGTGTTGGATAACCATCCCATCGGATTGTAAGAGAGAGGGAACAGAAAGTGCGCCTGTGTTTGCGCACACACTTGTGGACTATATACGAGACGAGAGACCAGACGATAAACTCCGAAACTAATTGATTTTAACGTTTCCTTTTTTTAATTTGCGTTTTGCTGGCGTGCTTAAGATGGGATATATAACATCACGCTTAGATTAATACGAGCATAATTGAAAAGAGATGCAGATGTAGTTGCATGGGTTAGCTAGTTTTATTAAAACTAGCATGACAGTTAATATAAAAATATGTATAAGAATTTAAATATCTACAAATAAATAAAAATTTATAAATATGTTTTGTAACATTTTTTTTATTTGTTTTTTACCCTCGAACATTAAATTACTGGTTATAAGCTGACGCAGAAAGAAAATTCTAAAACACAATTAAACTTCAATATATACTATAAATATATATATATAAAGTCGCTCTGAAATTATTTCATACGCGTTTCATTAAAATTTATAGACAAAAAATTTGTAGATAATAGAACTAATTCTAACTAAACTATCTGAACCAAATAAAAAATCAGAATAAAATCAGAAAAAAAAAATGAATTTTGTCCAGTCAAGATTGACCAAAATTAGATGGCTTACTAAAAATAATCGTTTTTTAAATACATAAATATTTTTTGGAAATCGCTTCACTTACATAAGAGAATCCTACTAATATTATAAAGGCGAAGTTTGGATGGATGGTTACTCTTTCAGCAAAAACTACTGAACGGATTTGGATGAAATTTTACAGTAATATAGCTTATACATCAGAATAACTAGGGTACAAGAATACATAGGGTACTACGTATATATTATACGACATACACGCCGGCGGAGGCAACAACTAGTAGAAGAAAATTTGTAGAGAAATTTGAATTTAGTGACGAAACAACAGAATTACTACCAATGACAGCCTTAAACTACTTATTCTTCTGCTCTATGAGTTGAGCTTAAAAGGTGGATTAAAATTTTTGAATTTGGAAAGGGTGACCGAAAAAAATATAATTGTACCAGCATGTTTAACGAAAGTCCCATTATTTTTCATTGAATAGTTATAAATGTCTTTTGCAGATGTGATTATGTGTATTGTCTTTGATCAACAACAAAGAGAAATTATGTTTCAAACTCTTCTTATAGAAGTTTACATGCTTCATATTAAAAGTTCGATCTTAATACAATTGAATTAATTTCGTAAAGTTAAATCGTAAGTAGAATAATATACGTACATTTTATGTTAAGTAAAAATAAACAGTGACTACTATAGAAATATTTAACAGAAGAAAATATTACCTAAAGTGAAAAAAGGGTTTTCTTCGACAGCAAGTTTTCTTTCAATTTTATGTTCTGAATTGTTTTACATCCATGATGAAAAATAGTTTCGTTTTCTAAAACACTTTTGTGATCTTTTAAAAATTAATAAGTGATACTTGTACCTGTTTTTTTTTATTTATTAATCTGAATACCTAGTATTTTAATACACTTATTAGCTTCCCCTGAATAATGTTTTTTTTTACTACCTTTTATAAAGTAATTTGTATTTATTTAAAATATGTTTACCATTTTATTAAGTAGCTCCGTACAGACTTCCGAGTTAGACTTTGTCTAAATCACTTTTATCTATAGTTTTGGTTTTGGACAAGAGCATTGTGAGGTTATTTATATTTGAGAGAAATATCAATCCTAAAAAAATTATGCAGTAGGTATTATATAGTTCAATCAACTAAGGAGCAATATTTAGTAAAAACTAAAAGTTCAATTAAAATGTTATACCTAATTGTTTTCCTTTAGCAATATTTATTCTCAAACTTAAGTAACAATAAAAAAGACTTAAGATTCAAATGATAATTGTATAGGTTAAAATATAATCGACTTTATTTATCAAACCATAATATTTTAATAAAAAGGTACAATTAAAATTAATTGAACTCGATTTCATAATTTATAAACCTATATTTGTTCTAAATTCAAACAGAAAATTCAGAAATAACATGTGTTGCTCTTTAAATTTTATAAATTTATATTTATTAAAATAAGTAATAAAACTACAAGAGACTGTCTTTTTAACGTTTAAATTACTATTTCAAAATAAGTGAATATAGAATTCGAATTTTAAAAACGTGAATATTTTAAAAAAACTTTTAAATTTAAATATAAAGGTATCAAAAATTCTAATATATGAAACGTATTTTTTTCTGTACTTTATCACTTACCTTTTTTAAGTCTTCAACGACGCGAGACGGCAGAAACTTTTCAAAGTTCGAAGGATCGGAGAGCGCGAAAGTGCACCAAGTTGAGAGTGGGACACGGGGTCTGCGATGCGATCATTTATAGGGAGCGTTTGGGCGGTTGGTGGGCGGAGCCACGCACGCGTAACCATAACACTCGGCCAAAGCTATGACGTGTGTCTTCTAAGGAAATTTAAAAAGGACTTTATAATTTTTATTTCATTCCATTTGAATTAATTAAGTAATCTGATTATGGATGGAATATGAGAACACTCCATTTGAAACAGAATATTTTAGTGTTACCAAATATTCACATTGACTTTATTTTGTATTCCGAGGAAGCTTCAAAGTCTACGTAAATGTATATGTCTATACAAATAAATAAAATTGGAGTGTCTGTTTGTAATATTAAAATAACCGCTTTTTACTAAATGCATATGTATATATACACTGCACATATACCAAAACTGTAGTTATTTTTTTTTTATCTTTCTGTTTGTCTGTTTGTTCCGGGTAATCTCTGGAACGGCTGGACGGATTTTGACGGAACTTTCACCAGCAGGTAGCTAATGATCCAGGGAGTAACTTAGGATACTTTTTTAGACTAGCTTTGTCCTGCGGCGTAACACCGCGGGGTTCAGCTAGTTTTAAATATCACTCACAGTTTTTAGGTAGATATATCGTGTTGTTTAAATTTACTACCTAGTATGAAAAATACGCACATCATTTTATTAATTTACATACATGCTATACGTATATTTATATGTTTATACATAGAGAAATACGTATGTATACATATATAGATTGCATACTTGGTCTAGTGGTTTAAGTGGTCGCCACGCCGTTTTCTACTGCGCCTAGTATTGTGGGTTCAAATCCCACATCAGACAACAATTTGTGTGATCCACAATTCGTTGTTCTGAGTCTGGGTCTTCGTTATGTCCATTTTATGTATGTTTGTAAAATCCCCCGGGAAACAAGATATATATAATTAACGCACGAGTTGTTTTAAAAGAAAACAACCTAAATATGATTTCATTACTAAATCCAGGTGTTTAATAACACACTGCATTTATAACAATTGCTACAAACAAAAATCCAAACGGAATATTACTAAAAACACAAAGACCACTTCCGAAGATGTCCTTTGCAAAGTCAAATCACAGAAACTGTCTAGACTAATCTATACTAATATTATAAACGTGAAAGTTTATAAGTATGGATGGATGTATAGATGGATGGATGTGTGGGTGGGTTTATGGATGGATGGATGGATGGATGGATGTTTGTTACTCTTTCTCGCTAAAACTACTGAACGGATTTGGATGAAATTTTACAGTCATATAGCTTATACATCAGAATAACACATAGGCTACTATTTGCCGCGATAACCGACATATACGCGGGCGGAGCCGCGGGCAACAACTAGTCCTACTTAATATTATAAATGCGAAAGTTTGTAAGGATGGATGGATGTTTGTTACTCTTTCACGCAAAAACTACTGAATGGATTTGGATGAAACTTTACAGTAATATAGCTTATACATCAGAATAACACATAGGCTACTATTTGCTGCGATAACCGACATATACGCGGGCGGAGCCGCGGGCAACAACTAGTTTAAAATAAAACATTCTCAAGCACGGATTTCCTTTGAAAAGTCCCTGTAGTAGCATTTCATATATTCATATCACGCTTAAAGTGAAACTAAGTTCAAAGTACTTAAGCAGTCATTTCTCGAACAATAAAACAAAGCATTTCTATTAAACTTTCATAAATAAGATTAAGTGGCATTACCATAAACCCCTTTGCTAATTTAAACATGTTGTCAAATTGATTACTGCCCCAACTGTAATCAAAATCTTGGAATCAATACTAGTAACGATTTGCAAATAATTTTAATATACTACTGATTACTATACTTATTAACTGCACGGTTTGTGTAGAGGGAGTAGTTATTTTGATACTTTCTACTGCGCTGATTGTAGTTGTATGTATGTAAAATACCTTTTTTTGTGTGATCCGCAAAACGTTGTACTAAGTCTGGGTGTTCTAAGGGTGTGGTAAGGTAAATATAGTGAACCAAAACCTCCTTTGTAAAGAGAGGCCTTTGACTAACAGTGGAAAGTCAAAGGCTGTTAAAATACTTGTACAATACAATACAATATAAATATTTCAGACATCTAACACACAACGCCATCTAGTCTCAAGCTAAGCAGAGCTTGTGTTATGACTATTATACAACTGATATAAATACACAAACTCCGAAACAAATATTTGTAGATCATACAAACATTCGGTCGGACCCCGGAATTGAACCCTAGACCTCATGATCAGAAGTCGCACACGCCAACCGGGAGTCCAACGAGGCATTACATACTTATTTGCATGATTATGGTGGGTACAAGTTCTTCAAGCTGGTAGCTCTTGGTTTGCAGGTGTTTCTCACCCAGTGCTCTTAACAAGAATGACAGGACTTATGCTTGTGCTGCCCTCATCCTCATTATGCGTCACGTTAATACATTTAAAAGATTTTTGAAGTGAAATCTTCTTTAGTCGCGTTGAATACCTTTTGGCAGGAGACTATCTTATGAGTTCGCGTCACCGACATGCTGACATGACATTTTCGAAGTGAAAACTTATCGCTTTGAGCACTTATTGGTGGGGGAAATCTTATGGGTTCACATCACTGACATGGTAATATTTATGTTGATAATTTTAATTAAAAAATTATGAAATTTCTAATTTTATAAATAACATTCTATGTAAATGTTTTCATTTCTATCGGCAGTTCTTATGACTGCTAATTTTTTTAACTATAACTATTAAGACATATCACAAACTGAAATTAAATAAACATTTATTAATTAATAGGAAATAATAACATCATTTGTCAAAAAAATCCTCAGCATCATCGAATTCTTTCAACTTAAATTTTTGAGAAAAACATTCCACAACCATACTAAAATAAATAGTAACCCATATTGTATCTACAGATTTTTGTAGCCTCGTTTTTTAATTTCATTGTTGTTTTATACTAATTCACTCTATTTACTTATGTGAAACTAAAAGTTACTTGGCGGAAGTTGTTAGTTAGATAAATATCTTATAAATTTTCAACCCAAATGTTTTTAAAATCACTTTTTCATCATACAGAACACAAGCTTATTCTAAGTTACAATAAGAAAAACACGAATCTCTAACTTAACGAAAACACACACGTTCTAATTAGATAAGTGAAAAAGACGAGTCACGTATATCTTATATTTACATAATCACACTGGTTTTTAAGTAAAAGGGCATGCAGCCTCCTTACATAAAGGATAATTGTTAGACCGTGTTGTACAAAAAAGGGTTAATCACATAAAAATACTGCGTTACTACCCACACATGCCATCTGGTACAAGTAGGCTGATTTGCTTGAACTATGCCCTTATTAATATCCTAGGTTATAATACCAGTAAAATTTTAACAAAAATAAAACCGACTTCAAGCTCCACTCGATTTCTCTTAGATGCCATGATCAGATATTAATGTCCTTATCATGGTACCACCGTCGGGACATCTCCTTTTCATTAAAAAAAGAATCATCGAAATCGGTTCACAAACGACGAAGTTATCCGCGAACACACATGAAAAAAAAATACATATACGGTCGAATTGAGAAACCTCCTCCTTTTTTTGAAGTCGGTTAAAAATGCAAGAGACGGTTTATTACTCTGTTACGCTTTCGCGCCTGAACGTTATTATGTAAATGTCAAAGGCATGTCATCAGACATAAGCTATTTCTATTAAGAAAAGGACAAGACAAGATAATTACATAAAAGTTAAAGACTTGACTGCACGGTTGTCTACTGGTTTAAGCGGCTCCGGATGTGTTAATAACAGCAGTTCCCGGATCCCTCCCGTCTCAGGCGCAGAGTGGCACACCGTGTGGTTTTAGTCGGTTCGATTCTGACACACCGCCACCGCAAACCCCGGCGGGGTGACGGCCCGAGGGAATTTCCACAAGTTAAAAAAAAAGTGGTTTAAGCGGTCGCTGAGAGCTGTGGGTTCAAATCCCACATGGTACACCCACAACACTTGTTGTTCTGAGTCTGGGTGTTCTTTGTGTCCGTTTCATGTATGTTCGTAAAGTCCCCCGCGACACGGGACTTTTATTCCTAACGCTGGAGTTGTCTTTTAAAGAAAAACTTTTCATATAATATAAAAATAAAATAAATACATTAAATTAGTTTTTCGAACGTCTGACACAACATCATCTAGTTACAAACTGAGAAGAGCTTATGCTATTAAAACTAGATCGCATGAAAGAATACAAAAATATACTTTTTTTTTTCTAAAAACATAATTTTACATATAGAAAACACTCAAACTCCAAAAAATTTTTTTGGGCATTATATAAACATGTACGATCCGACTCGGGAATCAAACCCGAAACCTCAAGTACAGCAGTACAGCATTTGCAAACGCTACTGCTGCATCATCGCGGCTATCATTCTCATCATAAATGGTAGTCAGTAGTCTTCTTTAAAAATAGAACTTTATCGTGGGAGAGCCACGCTTTGGCATGCATGGGCCGGCTCGACCGGAGTGATACCAGGGCCTCGCAGAAAACCGGTGTGAAACAGTGCTTGCGTGTGTTTCACCGAGTGAGTGAGGATACCGGAAGCCTATTCTCCAACCACTCTCCCTATCCCTTTCCCCATCCCCCAAAGGCCGGCAACGCACTTGTGTGTGACGCTTCTGGTGTTGCGGGTGTCCATGGGCGGCGGTAATCGCTTACCATCAGGCGATACGTCTGTTCGTTTGCCCTCTATTCAAAAAAAAAAAAAATGAATATGATCTTGATGATCTTGATGATGATGAGTAGTCTTCTGTACAAATTGAAAAAGAAATATGTTTAATCGATTTCTACACAGAACAGATCATGTCTGGCGTAGTTTATCTGTATTTAGATATATTTAGAAATAAATAAGTTCGTTTTTCAATAACCTGGTTGCCATAGTATCGGCTTAGCCTAGGTTGGGATCAGACGGCTATGAGATATACCACTTTACATTATTAATACAACAACCTATTTTAGTAAAAAGCATTTTTATATCAAAAGTAAATTATGAAATTCCTAGTATTCGCTTGAATCAAAATCAAATCTGTAAATGTTGCCATTAAATAAAATAGGCCAGGGAAAAAAGTAAGGAGATCACCTTGAGGTTTCTAAAAAGAGTATTTAACTAACTGTTACTACCAATGACATAAAAACCCTAATCTAAAGAGGTGTAGCCACTTATTTATGAACGCTTTGATCTTTTTTCTATTAATTGAACGAAAGCACTGAAGCTCATTTCACGTGGCAATCGTTACCAATAAGAACTGAAGGGATTCTTTTTCATCAGACTAAAAGGATTTACCTAATTGAAGGTGCTTCTTATTACGCATATTGTGTTAATATATTCAGCGGGAATCTATAGAATGTAAAGGATTGGCGCGGGATTTACTTACACGAAAGGGATAACAGGAAAATGTATATTGTACTTTACTAAACTCTTCAAATAAATTAATTTATAATAAATTTATAAACTTATATTAGACTAGCTGAACGCGTTTATTTTCGTACCGCGGGTAACGCCGCGGGACGAAGCTAGTCTAAAAAAAGTAGCCTAAGTTACTCCTTAGATCATCAGCTATCTGCCAGTGAAAGTCCCGACATAATCGGTCCAGTCGTTCCAGAGATTACACTCAAATAAACAAACAGACACACAGACATACAAACATTGTAAAAAGAAAATTTGATATATGTACCGTGTATACATCTATGTATACACGGTTGTAATATTTAAAATAACCGCTTTTTTTATTTATTTGCAAATATGATTTGATACCTGACTACGGCGTAGCATAATAGGAAGGATAAATACCAATCTAGGTATGTTCCATCGTAGTGCCTAGACCACTGATTTGAACCTATGTAAACAACACACTATGTAAAATAATGGTCTTAAACTAGTCTTCCAAAATTGATTTTATGTCTTTTTTAATTCTTCCGCACCCTGTCTAAGTCATTAGCAGTCTGCTAAGATCACAGAAGAGTTATAGGAGGTCTAGCTGGCTAAAAGTTTACTAGAACATCTTCCCTTACCAGTCAACCTAAAACAAACGGGACTAATCCCGCCCACACGCCCACCACTATAACTCCTGTACACCAGGATCAACAGCAGTGACCCACGAACACACTGAATTATGACACTCGGCAAGTTCCAGGAAAAATTAAACTGTCTTGGAACCAACAACGAAGTTAATCAGAAGAAAACTGAATGAGTGGGAAATATAATAGGTCCATTTCACACCATAGCACCTCTTTAGGTACCTAAAACAAAGCTTCAGAACGTATTTTGACGTGACAACGTCTTATAAATTGGTTTGCCGGGTGACACTTCAAGAAACTGCGTTACGCTCCGCTCACGTTATGCGCTCACAATGAGAGCGAGTGAGAGGCACGCGTCCCTTCCACTCGGGCATGGTTAGCCCGCCTAAGAGCGAGAGAGACAGACATAAAAAGTGAAAGGCACGCGTCCACTTTACTACTCAAAGTCGTTGTCACGTAAAACTTTCGCCCGTATACCAACTTTACAGGCAACCAATTTTTTTTTTCATTTTATTGTTACTAGAAAAGGTACAAATAACATGTGTCACACACATTTCAAGTTTTGTTGTTAACCCTAAATAGTAATGATGATAACCTCATGATGATCAATCGATCAATGATGATCTCAAATGAGACAGAACCAATACTTAAATATCTATACAGTTGATAAACATTTATAAATAAAAGTATTATCTTCATCATCTCAGCTGATGCTAGATATAGGCTTCCCTTAGGCTCTCCGCAACAATTGCTTCTGTGCTGACCGCATCCAGTAGTTTCCGCTTACACAGCTGCTAGAACTGTTTTTTTTTTGTCTTTTTTTTGACTGTCTCGTTGGTCTCGCGGTTGGCGTGTGCGACTGCTGATCATGAGGTCTCGGGTTCGATTCCCGGGTCGGACCAAATGTTTGTATGATCTACAAATATTTGTTTCGGAGTTTGGGTGTGTTCCATCTATAATATGTATGTATTTACAAAAAAAAAGTATATATGTATTTGTATCAGTTGTCTAGTACCCCATAACACAAGCTCTGCTCTCAACTCTAAACGCGTATGCGGACGACGGTTTATTACTGGTGGAATCTGATACTAGAGCGGGGCTTGAGAGTCTGGCTAATAGATGTTTGAACTTAGTATCTCTATGGGGTGTACGTAATCGCTTGACTTTTGCACCAAACAAAACCTTCCAGCTACTTCTGAAAGGTAACCTCAAATCACCGCCGTGTATTAAATTTCAAAATGTTACTGTTAAAAATAAAACCTCGGTTTGCTATTTGGGATTAGTTTTAGAAAGAAATTTTTCATTTATCGAACATATTAGAACAGTTAATGAAAAGTCTAAAAAAAGTTTCTTTGCTCTGACGAGAATATCAACTGCCACATGGGGTCTTTCATTTAATACATTAAAAATCATATATGGAGCTACTTATTTGGGTGCTGTTTGCTATGGTGCTCCCGTATGGGCCGATAGAGCGACTGTAGGTGCTGTCCGTCGCAAACTGCTACAAGGCCAACGACTTGCATTAATCTTCTTATGCAAAGCATATAGGACGGTTAGTACTGAGGCATTACCGGTATTGGCGGGTGTTCTTCCGGTCGATCTCGAGGTGCAAAGACGTGCAGCCATGTACTATTCTACAAAACAAAACATGGAATGCGATTTTTTGGGCGTACGAGACCGCGATAAAATCATAAGATTGTTTCAACAGCAATCCAATGTCTATGACGACCTAATGGATGAATGGCAACAACGATGGGACGAATCATCTAAGGGGCGCCACCTCTACCAGTTCTTTCCATCTGTTCGCGAACGGATGTCGAGGACATGGCTCGAGGTAGATCACTGTGTCGCTCAATTTCTTACGGGCCACGGTAACTTTAAGAGCAAACTACACTCATTTAAATTAGTCGATTCACCATTGTGTCAATGCTCAACACCCGATACTAGCTGTGAACAATCCGCTCATCATGTTCTCTGGGAGTGTAGTCTTTGGTACAATGAACGTAACACAATGCTAAATAGCTTACAAATGACATCTGGGGCGGTATACTATGGGGATCTTGTGTCAACTGCGGTGAATTTCCGTGCGTTTAGGCGATTCTGCCATACATACTATAGTAATCAAATATAGCTCACTTAGGACCCCTAATACTTTATCCGTGGTGCTTCCCGGTTTAAAAAAAGGTGTCTGCCTATTTTGACTTCATTTTGTCTCCCGCTTTGCTAAGGAGGGAAGTGGACTTATCATATTTCCAACTCCTCCTGTTTTTCTTCTGATTAATTTCGTTGCGGGTTCCAAGACAGTTAATATTTTTTCCTGGGACTTCCCGAGTGTCATAACTCGGTGTGTTCGTGGGTCACTGCTGTTGATCCTGGTGTACAGGAGTTACAGCGGTGGGCGTGTGGGTGGGATTAGTCCCATACAAAAAACACAAGCTCTGCTTATCTTGGGACTAGATGGCGTTGTGTGTTTGGATGTCCGAAATATGTAAAAATATTTTTTTATTTATTTTTATTTTCCACAATGCAGACGAGGCCCTCGAAAATATCGTCGGTTATTTTTCGACCTCCCGTTTATTAAATGTTTTGAAAGCTGGTTCACCTCAATGCATAAGTGCATTGGGATTGGTAGTGGATATTTTGAAAAGATTTAAATAACATTTTTTTAATCTGTTTTTCATTTCACTAACTATTTTTGCAACAGCCCACGTAGTATGGAATTAGACTGAAAAGATATTTTCTTTGCCAGATAATTTATCTCACTATTTATTACGATCATGACTTTTTCATATATTTGACTGACCTTTCCATCCAGAACAAACAAATGATAAACATGGCTATTTGTTGTGTCTGTGGGTTTAATTTATCGATAGTATATAATGTATACATAATAATATAACAGTAGTCTATTTTTATTGAATTTGGACAGCCGCGTGTGAGTGGAGTCAATTATTAACTTGTATATTATTACATTTAATTTTTGTACTGTAGATTCAATCCATTTTTGTGATGAATTCATACAAAGTGACAAATCTGAAAAAAAAAAAATATTATAAAAGTAAAAACCCGAATGCTTAGTGAGTAAAGATCTTAAAATAGAGAAACAAGGTTCACAATCCATACAAGACTTGTGAAAGTAACTCTGCGTGTCTGTCTGTCCCGGTTTCACTGACTAACCGCTGCACCGATTTCAATAAAATTTGACAGGGCAATACTTTGATTTTTGAAGAAGGACATAGGCTACTGTTTACTGAGATAACCGACAAATACGTGGGCGGGGTCGCAGGCAAATGCTAGTATCTATATAAAATTCGATTGACTACGCATTGTTTTGTAAGCTTACAAAATCAAATAATGAAATAACTACATATGTTATGTATATTCAATAAATAGTAAAACTAGAATAAATATTTTATCGTACCACATGCGGAGACAAACGTAGTTTTAGGTAGGATAGGTACGTAGGTAACAAAGTATTGGATTCTGCTCCTACATTTCATCAGGCAGAGTAGAGTCACTTTAGCAGGCTCATACATAAAAAAAATAATAAGTATTGCTTATCACCATTTGCAGCATCATAAAGAATTTAGTTTTTTTTATATATATATTTGGCCCTGTCAAAATGACTCTACTCTGCCTGATGGAAAGCATAAGCAGAATCCAAGAGTGGTAGTCACCATACTGCGAATGCAGACAATACAACAATGCAGCATGGTGATCCACACCATGGTCCACACAAAAATAAACAAAGAAATAAAACGAATATTATTTTTGAAATTCGATCAGCAACGGCAAAGTAGTCACTAAATACATTCAAACATTATTATAGCTGGTCCTACACTCCATAATTAAATAGAATAAGTTATCGCTACCTACCTATCTTTAGTGTGCGTAATATTTTTAATAAAAAATGCGGTTTTCCTTAGAGGATTCTACCGTAACCTAATTCAGTTTTCACTGAAGTACCGGTTAATCTTTCATTTGATAAAATATAAACATAATGACAATATTTTATATAACTCTTGATAGGTTTCGACTCACGCTTAATCCTCGGCAATATTTATTGGGTTCCGTAGATGTTGTATTAATAATTACAAATGTGTATAATAATATATGAACAACAATTTTCTTAACAATACACTCACCACTCTGTAGTTATACAAACCAAACTTAATGCTTTTGATCTAATAGTGACGTATATTAAAAGTTTAATATACTGTTTTTTTTTATTATATATTTGAATCCACATAAATGCAGGTGGAAGAGCCACGCTTCGGTACGAATGGGCCGGCTCGACCGAAGTGATACCATGGCCTCACAGAAAACCAATGCAGATAGTGAGGATACCGGAGGCCCATAGTCCAACCCCTCCCCAAAACCTTTTCCCCATCCTCCTACGGTCGGCAACGCACTTGTAATGTCTCTGTCTCTCTCTCACAGAAAACCGGTGTGAAATAGAGTGATTGAGGATACCGGAGGCCTATACCCAACCCTTCCCCACATCCCTTTCCATATCCCCCAAAGGTCGACAACGCACTTGTGACGCCTCTGGTGTTACGGGTGTCCATGGGCGGCGGTAATCGCTTACCATCAGGTGATACGTCTGCTCGTGTACCATCTATAACACATACATGAAAAATATTTTTTTAAAATTTTGTTATTTCTGAGATCATAGATCATGTCCGCCTACATTCTTCTTCTTTTGATGAGATGGTAACCAGCCAGATCAACAGAGCTATATTGCCAATCTCATGTATTTAAAGTCTTCAACTCTTAAGCCTTCAAGTTATGATGAAATTAATGATAATAAATATGAAAATGTGGATGAGATGAAATGGAAACCGTCCGCTGGCCTGTATTGCATAATGATGAAATGACTAAAACGGGCTGTCAAAACTTTGCATTTTTTTCTGAATCATCTACTGTTTACAGGCCAGTACCCATTAAATGTAGTTTTTTTTTTTTATATTGCTATGCAGGATTAAATGCAGGTTAAACAAGACATGTCTACCAAGGAGGTCGGATACTTAAATATTGCAAATAAGTACAATGAAAAATGAAACAGTTACCTAAAATTTATAATAAAATTGAATAGACACTGTATAACTTTCACCTTTAAAGATGTTATTCGAAGAATGTCATTTCGAAGTAATTCTATTAAGTCTATTTCGCTTGAATATCTAGTCTTGGATAAAGTGATATTACATTTCATGGATTTTATGTGCCATCATCTTTTGAGTAAATGGTTAAATTTAAAACTATTTAACGATGATATTGAAAAGCCATTATTTTATAGTAACATATTAAAATTATGAATATTTACGTACTCGTAACTAAGTCAAAAAGACGGGTTTATTTTCTACCATTACAAAGAGTGGGCCAGGTTCGATGATCATACCTAGTGAACACCAGTCAATGTTTGATGTTAATTACTGTATTGTGCGCTTTTCTAGAAACTATCTGCCTCGCACAACAAAACTGTGCATGAACTCTTTAAAAGACCGGCAACGAACTTGTGACGCCTCTGGTGTTGCGGATGTCCACGGGCAGAGGTAATCGCTTACCGTCAGGCGATATCTCTGCTCGTGTGTCCCTATTACATAAAAAAAACTACTGATTTTATGATTTTTTTAAGATTTTCTGAATATTAAAAAAAAAATAACTGGAATAAATATTTAGCATTAGAATTTTGGGGTTCATAAACTATAAAGTTATCCAATTCAAAAATTACACCCGTCAAGTCTCAATAGAATACAGAGAGATTAAAAAAAAATCTAAATGTGACGTCAGCTAACACATTCATACATTGTAAATTAATTTAAGGCGGTTAATGCAAAAAATACAGTTTGTATTATTATAAAAATCAGTCACAACCAACACAAATGAAAATATATAAATCAATCAATTCAAAAAGGTTTTAAACTGTCACACACGGATCCCTAAGCGTTACCTTTTAATGTCACGCATTGATACTCTCTCAAAGCCTGCCACTTAGTCCCACGTACTATTAAAGCCTTCACTAATAACCCCCGTACTATCACAAATAGATCGCCACTCGACATTTGATAACGGTTTTTAAACGGAATGATATCACCATACCCTTCGTTTCCTAAGTACTCTTCTCTCGAGTGGTTTTGTTTTAACTATCACTTAACACTTCTATTGTTATTTAGATAGTAGCTATGCCCCGCGGTGTTACCCTCGGTTGTTATATAATCAGGGGTAACGCCATGGGGCGAAAAAGGTAAAAAAAAGTAGCCTAAGCTACTCTTTATATTACCCGCTCGTGAAAGTCCCGTCAAAATCTGTACAGCCGTTCCAGCGATTAGCCGGAGCAAACTGACAGACGATAAATTAAATAGATGATTTTTTTATGTAAGTTCTATATATTTATTGTACTTTCATCTACATTTAGTGAAAAGCTGTTAATGTGAAATTACAAACAGACACTTTCATTTTATTTATTTGTATAGATGGATAGATAATATGTGATCCAATTACACAAAGAAGATTACTACATATATTGGCAAAATGATACTTTTTTTACCGCTGGTCAATCGGCTTTGTGTACTCAGGCTTATGGAGTGACCACCTTTTGATGTTGGTTTATCGGGAAATGTAGAAATTACGGTCGGTATTATTACTACGGTAAGGTATCTAGGTAGGTACTTAAGTATCTAGGTAGAAACTTAACATACTACAAGGATGGAGTGATGAACAGTTAAGGTCAAAGTATCGAGTAAATCAGATGTTTTCTTTACTTGCAAAATTAAAAAAATGATATATTTTTATCAATATATGTATGTATACTATTAAATTAACTGTTTTGCATGCATTTAGTATTGACTCGATGGGAGTCGTACCATGACATCACAGGAAAATGGTCTTTTTTTGCATTTCATTTATGTATTTTATAACTTTATGCACTTTTGTATAAAACGTCGGCGGACTTAATCCCCAGGGCATTCTCTACCAG
Source organism: Spilosoma lubricipeda (assembly GCA_905220595.1). Lineage (NCBI taxonomy): Eukaryota > Metazoa > Arthropoda > Insecta > Lepidoptera > Erebidae > Spilosoma > Spilosoma lubricipeda. The sequence goes on along the minus strand of HG992285.1, from coordinate 4,758,764 downwards.
TCAACCTTTGGGTAGTGTAGAAAATCTTGGAAGGTAGGCGAACATACATAAATTTCTACATAATAAAATACCATACATATAAATATATACCAAACAATATTTATTACCAACTAGCTGACCCGCTCAACTTCGTTTGCGTCTCTCCATAAGAAATATTTTTTCCCATTTTACCAATATTTTCGGTCGATATCCGGCTCGTGGTCGTAGAGTGATGTTACATAGCCTAAAACCTTCCTCGCTAAATGGTCTATCCAACAAATAAAGAATTAGCAAAATCAGTTCAGCCGTTCACGCGTGATGTCGTGACCAAAGAATTAGGGATTCATTTATATATATAGATTATTAGCGTGGTTCTACTACCTTGGATGGCGTTCATTTGTGTCGATCTATGATTTTTAACTCAAGCTTCAATTTAACAAGTCGAATTGCAAAGCACTCATATGTTCTGCAGGTATCTGATAATGATAGTCACTCAGAATCCATAAACAAACAATATTTATGGTAAAATAGCCAAGGCTGTCATCTCTGGTAGAAAATCGGGATTTAAATTTTATTTGGGTGTTTTCTATGTATAATATGTATGTATTTAGAAAAAAGGTATACACGTCATTATCTTCATCTTCATAGTCTTTATTATTCCGAAGATTATTTGACGTCGGCTACTATAATAGTTCAACCGGTTTTACCTGAATGTCAGTTTTTCCACGGAGCAATTGGCATGGGGACTTTCACAACCCTAAGGGTGAACTGAATTCGAAGATTGAACTAGTTGTCAGTAAGTGAGGGCACTGACTTCTCAATAACGATAGCCATAGATGTTCATGACAACCGGGACCGACTGCTTAACGAGTTCTTAGAGGCACGGCCGGGATACACTGTCATCTTCCATACTCCGGGCTGCTATTAAGAATTTCCTGTAAGAAAAACCCAACAGCAGTGATCGGCAGTTACTTAAGCTAACTGCTAGACCAACGAGGCAGTCAAAAAAAGTACATACATATGTATTTATATCAAGTCTTTGAGACTAGATGTCGTGTGTGTTAGATGTCCGAAATGTTATAAAAAAAAATATTCAAGTGAAAAAAACTTCTTTAGCCCCATTGAGTACTTTTTGGTAGGGCAAAATCTTATGAGTTCGCGTCTACGACATGCTGACGTCACCGACTTACCGACATGACATTTGCGAAGTGAAAACTTCTTTGGCCACGTTGAGCACTTTTTGGTAGAGGAAAATCTTATGAATTCGCGTCACCGACATGATGATTTCATTTAAACATTATGAAATTTCTAATTTTACACATTCAGTTTACAAATAACATTCTAACTTAAAAGTTTTCACGTCTATCTGCAGCCCTTATAACTGCAATTTTTTTTTTGCTTTCATTTTCAAACCGTTTAAAATAAAATTAAAAATCTTTTTTTTATTATTATTTATTTTTTGATCTGAATTGATCAAAAAATTCACAAAAACAACAAACACTCTTTGTCTCATTAACGACATTGCAGTTGGTTCTTGAACTACTTATTATTTACCGCTTTCAGTGAAATTGCCTACAATAAACACTCTTAAACTCCTTTCTGATTAAATGAAAATTCCTGTAAAATTGTTACAGGCAAAATTTAGCAACGCCATCTACTCGATGAACATTTAAATTAGTTTTCAAATAGTCATACAGCAGTAGTATAGATGGCAGTATTTTTTCAAAATAAGCAATTTGGTAGTAATGAAAAATACCCCTTTTATTATTTTATTTCTACATATAATAAGAATATTTTTGTACTCTATTATGATTAATAACTTGTATGAAAGATCTAGCTTAAAATGAGACTAATTGGTTTTTGAAAGGATTTCACATTTATTTCCAAATTATCAATGGATCCAGTTGCCAACTTTTCATGCAATTTAAGGCGAGAGTAGTTTTTGTAAAGAAATAAATATTACAACTTTTCACATTTGAAGAATCCTCTCCAACCAACTTAAAATGTAATTTAAAAATTGAAAACTTTTTTATTTTCATGTTGTTTTAGTAACTATACTTTATTACAGAAGTTAACTGTAATTTATTGTCTGATGTAGAGAGGTTAAATATTTTTAGTTGTTTGATCGATAACAAGCAACAAACACAATAATTCACATTCACAATGATAAAAAGAAGGTAATTTATAATGAGTTCCTGCACCTGCAGGCTTTTGCACAGTTGTAAAATGACAATTGATGGCTGGGGACTATGAATACATTGGATAGCAACACTTATAATGTTTCTAATGTCAATTTCAAATTTTTAGAAAGAAAACGTAGAGTAACGTTTAATTAATAGAAGTAAAAATAATTAAAAAAAATACAACTTTAAGTGCTTTTACGGTATTCAATCGATACATAATGGATGTTATAATAAAACCTGTGATAGAAAATTACTCTAAGTATTACATAGATAAGCAAAAGTCGCCAAGTTACGTTCAAATGTACACTAAGGACGATAATGAAATTATATTAGTTTATAATAAGGTAAATATGACTAAAGCTAACAGTGTAGTAAATAAAAATGTTAAACATTAAGACTCCTACTACTTTTATTATGCTTTACAGGTAAAACAAAGTTCTAACATGACAGAAAATCTCGGGAAAAATAACAGAAATGAGACTGGTAAGTGTTCCTTTTTTGTCTGCTATTTATCAAATTATGTCATATCCATAGTCATTCATCACTGCTGAAACTAGGTCTTTAAGCTTGCTTACAATGCAGGACAATTAAATTAAGAAAACTATTTACTTAAATAACTAAAATTTTATATCATTAAAAAGTTCATATTGTCCTCAGTATTGATCAGCCACTATTATTGAAATATTTTTTTGCAAATAATTGAATGTTGTCAAGGACTAGGAATAAGAAACATTCTTAATATACAAACACAAAAAAATTAAGTTTGCAATTATATTTACACTGGACGCTAGCTTTAGTTTTATGATAGTTATCACGGTTAAGAGTAGTCTATGTCATTCCTCAAGAGTCCATGTATCTCCATGCCAAATTTAATTAATATTGGTGTGGTGATTTAACCATGCAAGAGTGACAGACAGACAGAGTTACTTTGATTTTATAATATTAGTATGGATTAAAACAGCTGATCTAATGTTACAATGATAATTTTACAGAGGAGCTTGACCTAACAGGGTCTCCATTGAAACTTGATTTAAGTTTGCACACAATATTAGATGATACAATGATATCAGATGAACCGCAACTGTACAGTAAGGAAGAAATATTGCATGGGCCTATCAACATTGAAATCGCGAGGTAAGCATATATTTACCATCTCCCTAGCTGTAATATTTCCAATATTATTTTGGGGTGGGCCAACTAGTTCAACAGATTTGACCTATCAGTTTCTCCAAATCTATACAAATTAATAAAATTGGAGTGTCTGTTTGTAATAATAAAATAATTGCTTATTAATAAATGCATATGTATGTAATACATCTACCAAAATATTTTTTTTTACAATATTTGTCTGTCTGTTTGTTCTGGGTAATCGTTGGAACGGTTGGAACTTTCACTGGTAGATAGCTGATGATCTAAGAAGTAACTTATGCTACTTTTTTAGACTTAACTTTGTCCAGTTCCGTTACCCGCGGTATTCAGCTAATTCCAAATAAAAATTTGAAATAACAGTAATTTGACCAGTAGTCGAAATTCAATCATTAGTAATTATCCTTTTTTAGCTTTCTGCATTCCTTCTCCATATAAACTTTAACTGTGCCAAATTTCATACCTCATTGGGATAATTTTCGTTAAAAAGTGTACAAAATTTTTTACTCTGTCAGTCACTGCTAGATATAGTCCTTCCACATTGCAAAAAATATTATAATTATTCCAGGAAAATAGCAAATCTGTATAACAAAAATCGTGACAAAGTGTTACCAGAAGATGCAGTGCCGATGTGGATTTTGACCATTCCTATAGAAGGAAGCAAACCATTACTCCTTACTGTGCAGTCTGATCAGAACCACTTTGCAAGAGGTTTAGTTTCTTATGTTGAGAGTGTCAACTTGGATGATGTGGATTTGGATCAACTCCTTGAAGATTATGCTAGTCAAGAGGAACTAAGTACAAATTTAGTGAGTTATTAATAATATTTAATTTGTATTGTATTTATTCGTTTGTGTTTTGTTATATTTTATAGTCTGTTTTAAGCCAAAGAAAAATGTTATCATTTTCTTTGTTCCATTCAGTATAGTCCATTCGTTTAGACAGTGTCGACACAACCATACCCATCCTGATAGGGATATGCATAAAAAAAACTGAAAAAATATTAAATAAAAAGTGAAAATTAAGGGAGGGAAATTCAAACTTACAAAACGCGCACTATTGGTCGAAGCGAAATGTCACGTCGATGGTCACTTCACAGAAATTATCGGCGTCGAAAATCACACTGTGTTTGTGAGAAAAATTAACTTCTTCCATGATTTTTATAGCAATTAAAACTGTTAATATGTATAAAGTAACTAAAATGCTGAATAGTAAACAAACACGAAATGACAATGACGTCATTGATCATGTCAATAGCGCGCGCGAAATGGTGAGTTTGAATAGCTCAAATTTAGTCAGTGTTTTAAATTTCGCTTTGAAAATTAGTTTCACTATTTTCAAGCCTATATATATTTTTTCTATGTCATAAAGACGTAAATGATCATGTGAAATACGAATATATTAATCCATACAAGTTAGGTGCTTCCCTAAGTCGTAAAGACAAATTACATAAAACTTAAAACATTAAACATCTCAACCTTAATAAAACATTTTCAGTTTACACATTACAAAAATCAATAAATACAACCATTCACTACACTGCTTCGGCGTAAACTGACAAATCATATCTTAATTGTTGTATGTCGCAGGCGGCTTCTTTGATTTTCCTTTAACAAATAGCCGCACGTGGGTCGGACGCGATCAAAGCGACCGTATTTAAGCGAATGGACTATAGTCCATGTATGTAGTATAATATACTACAGTTTATCTGTAAGTAATACTATTACTACTTCGGCACATAAGATAGGGTGAAATGCCTGGACTGCTGTGAGATCACAGACACATCATTATTGTAATAATTCAATAAGTGAGATTACTGGAGTCCCAAACTATCCTCCGCACTCTGCTTTCAACCTAATTTTGCATTCAATGAGCTAGGTACATAATTAAAGTTTCGTTTATCTATAGTATGTTGAAAATTAAAACTTGCCGGGGTGTCGCCGTCGACGGATGCGTCTGGGAAGACATCATCATCATCACCACCGTTGGAGCTCTCTCACTCTCTTGCAACTTAGTTGTCCATTGAATATGGTGTGTCTATGCTAATTACTAAATAACACAGCTCATGATTCAAGTCATCCGGTGTTTTTCTTCCCTAAACCCTTCATATAGCATAGGAAATATAATTCGGCATGAAAGATGCAAAAGCATATACTATCCTTTTGAAGGTAATGTGTCTTTCTATGTGTTCGTGCGATTGTGACTATGTCCTTTGCTCTCCAACAAAACCTTTATGTAACTGACACATGGCATATGGTGATGGAAAAGCAAGTCAATAGACCCCCATAGTGTGGGTCACCACTCTCAGATTCTACTTGTGCTTTCCATCAGGCAGAGTAGTCACTTTGGCAGGCTCATACAAAAAAAAATATTCAGACAAGATGTTAAAACAATCATAAAATATATAATTCCAGGTCACCAGTCTAGTGGACTGCAAAAACTTAATATCAGGCATGTCGTACGGTTCCCATTCTTCAGATGAACTGGTCAACGCTCCACACAATGGTCTGACGGAGCTGAAATGTGAATGGACTAACAAGACATTACATACGCCATTTATTAGCTGTAAAGTTCGTTTGGTAAGTATTGTTAAGGAAGATTGTGGTGAAATGTAGAGATATACTACTACTATATATATAAAATATTATGCTAAACACACTAATACTGGTAGTATAGGTTATAACATCGATTCTAAGGAGCGGCCTATGTTCTGCATCTACATCGGAATCCTATATAATTTTTACAAGCAAGCAAATACATATTCTTAAAGAAATACTTTAACTATTGTAATGTAGCGGTCCTCTTGTATGTTAAGTGTAAGGATGATTGCATGTGTTAGGTGAAAGTGTGTGTTAAAACGGTGAGTGTGTGAGTGTCTAAGTATGCATGTGTTTGAGTATAAGTTATAGTTATTACTAGCTGAACCCCGCGGTGTTTCCCGCGATTATTGTCGTACCGTATCTGCGGGGTGAAGCTAGTTTGAAAAAGTGGCATAAGTTACTCCGTATATCATCAGCTGGAACGGCTAGACCGATTTGAGACCTGTCACAATTAGTCTAGCCGTTCCAGAGATTAGCCGGAACTAACAGATAGACAGACAAAAAGCGTAAAAAATTGGTATATGTACCGTGTATGCATTTAGTATAAAGCGGTTATTTTAATATTACGAACAGACACTCAAATATAATTTATTTGCATAGAATATGAGTCTCAATAGACTTATTGCTATATTGTTACAGGAACAAGAAATTATTGTCGGCCATCTAGCCACTCCAACCAATGCTATTTGGAAATCTGTGTGTGCATTACACAATTTGAACCAGCTACTCGTCGACATGACTGCTGCAGGGTATTCGTCTGTCAACTTAGAAACTGCTTCAGTCAGGTAAATATTGCATATTAATATTTTATTATGGTTTGAAATTGTACTTTAATCTAATATATAAAATTCTCGTGTCGCGGTGTTTGTAAACTCCTCCGAAACGGGTTGACCGATTCTTATGAAATTTTGTGTGCATATTGGGTATGTCTGAAAATCGGACAATATCTATTTTTCATACCCCTAAATGGTATTAAGGTATTAAGGTAAGGTAATGGTAAGGGTGACCCATCATTAAATATTTTTTATGGCAAAATAACGTTTGCTGGGTCAGTTAGTCTATACAAATAAATAAAATTGGAGTGTCTGTTTGTAATACTGAAATAACCGCTTTTTACCAAATGCATATGTATGTATACACGATACATATACCAAAAATGTAGTTAAAAAAATTTTTGTCTCTCTGTCTGTCTGTCTGTCTGTTTGTTCCGGGTGATCTCTGGAACGGCTGGACGGATTTTGACGGGACTTTCACTGGCAGGAAGCTGATGATCCGGGGAGTAACTTAGGCTACTTTTTTAGACTAACTTTGTCCCGCGGCGTTACTCGCGGTACAACAATAACCGCGGGTAACACTGCAGGGTTCAGCTAGTGTAATATAAAATTAAGTTACTTACACTGTCTGTTTGCTAAGATCTTTCTACGGATTTTATAGAGTTTTCAGGATAGAGTGATGCAAGATGAAGGTTTATATGTGTCATAATTATATGCATATCATAGTAGAAGCAATCAGAGAATTTCAAAAAGACTTCTGTGCGAAGCGATGACATTACTGGCACTGTAGATCCCAACTTTTTTGCATATGTAATATAGCCTATGTTACTCGGGGATGGTTTAGCTTTCTGATGGTGAAAGAATTTTTCAAATCGGTCTAGTACTTTTTGAGTTACATTGTTACAAACAATCAAAAAATCAAATATTTCTTCCTTGGGATGTTTCCTATGTAAATAAGTATGTATCTATACTAATATATAAAGCTGAAGAGTTTGTTTGTTAGTTTGAACACGCTAATCTCAGGAACCGCTGGTCCGATTTGAAAAATTATTTCAGTGTTCGATAGCCCATTTATCGAGGAAGGCTATAGTCTATATATAATCACGCTACGACCAATAGGACCGGGGCACCAATGAAAAATGTTTCAAAAACAGGGGAAAATTACACGCTACGGGCAATAGGACGCAAACGAGGTTGCGTGGGTCGGCTAGTTTACTAAAAAGGGATATCAGTCAATCTAGTTTCGTCTAGTTCGACTTAGTTTTAGTAGTAAACTAGAAAGCGTTGGGTGGCACGTCTTCAAAAATAAATATTATTATTAAGTACCAACTTTTCTTCCCAGGCATAATGTTCCAGGCTCGAGGCAGCCAAACAACGAGAAGCGTATCAACGAACTCTTAAATGAAACGGAAACTTATGCTTACACAGCAGAATGTCCCGCTGGAGGCTGTATCTGCATCTCTGAGGACACCAGCCGGCTGGGACAGTGTCTCACTGAAATGAATGCTATTGGCTCCAGTAATGACTTTACGTATAAACTGTGGGACATATTAAGAGGTCAGTAAGGACGTAATATGATAATCTATACATCTATCTATACAAATAAATAAAATTGAAGTGTCTGTTTATAATATTTAAATAATATATACCAAAATAACATTCTTGTAAAAATTTTGTCTGTCTGTTGTTCCGGCTAATCTCTGGAACGGCTGGGCAGATTTTGGCGGAACTTCACTGATAGGCAGCTGATGATATAAGGAATAACTTAGACTAGCTTCGCCCCGCGGCGTTACCCTTACAACAAGTGGGACAGAGAGATTGGTATAAAGTTTTTGACAAGGTTTTCTTTCTTTGCACTGCTGCGTATTTTGCTCCCTTAGCTCATACCGTACGAAACCTATAGTCATCCCGTAGATTACGTCATTAAAAATATTTTTTAAATGTCTGAACGGCTAAAAAAAACATTTAACAGTATGTTGCCTAGAAATTTAAACAGAAATAAGAACTTTTGACGGCATTTTGTGTTGTTAAATTATATAATTCTTAACTTAAAACCATACTAATATTATAAACTCTAAAGTAAGTCTATCTGCATGTCTGTCGGTTTTCACGGTTAAACCGATCCATCAATTTCAATGAAATTTGCTATGGAGATACTTTGATTGTTGACGAAGGGCATAAGCTAAGTACTGTACCGCGATACACGCGGGTGAGACGCTGGCAAAAACTAGGAACCTTTTTTTTACATACTTGCATGCACTAGTAATTACCTACTTGTAAAATTAAAATCAATATTTTTCAGATTGCGCCACAGCAGAAGAACTGATAACATTATTGTTACAAGCGCTCAAATTTATATCGTCAGGCAAAATACGACCATTTGTAAGTTTAAATAAAGTTTACAATTAGAAATAATCATTTACATAATATAACGAAAAATTTAACAAAAAAACCGACTTCAATTTGGACCAAATTAAAATGAGACTTCACGGGAAGCAGCAGCTTTCAAATAAAAAAACCTTCAAAATCGGTTCACTAAGTCGAAAGTTACGAGGTAACAAACAATAAAAAAAAAACAGTCGCATTAATAACCACCTCCTTTTTTGAAGTCGGTTAAAAAATATGTTCAAAACCTTCATTGGCAAAAATTAACCTAAATTAGGATATACCGGCAAATGAAACACCTTAATAGTACTTAGAGCACGTGGTTTCAACGAAATATCGCATAATTATATCCAAGTAATGATAATTTGTTATTACAATAATGTATGAGTGAAGAAACGACATATTTACTGCACAATAATTCGCGTAGGGTTCACCTAGCACCTATTTAATTAATTAATTCCAAAGTGGACATGAGAGTTTCTATTGCTAACTTTCTATCCGCTATTCACTGCTGACTGCAGTAATGAAAGATTTTTCTGCAAGTTTAAAGAAAATTATGATTGGATTGTCATTGGAATTATTAAAAATTTTAACCGACTTCAAAAAAAAGGAGGAGGTTTCTCAATTCGACAGCATATATATATTTTTTTATGTGTGTTCGCGGATAACATCGTCGTTTATAAATCGATTTTGATGATTATTTTTTTAATGGAAATGAGATATCCCAACGGTGGTACCATTATAAGGACACTAAGATCTGATGACGGCATCCAAGAGAAATCGAGTCAAACCTTGAAGTCGGTTATCTCTCTATTTATCTCTCAGCTATCAGACTTGTTACCGTTTTTTATTTCAATATTTAAATAAAAATTCCAGGGCAATTATATAGTTACAAATACATTATTTTACAGATAGATGCCAACAATAAGACATTTCTGTCCAAATTAGTACTGAAACTATCTCGAGGCCACTCTCAAGCGTCGAAAGTTCTAAAGAACCTACGCGCCAGTCCTCCTCAGGCATTGTCGTTGATAGCCCAGGTTGGAATTGAAAAGACTATGTGGGAGTACACGAAAGTCATGTCTCTGTTAGAGCATTCGTTTTTTATTGCTGGCATCTGGACAAACGAAGCCAGGTAAAATTGCTTATTTTTTCAAAATCTAATTGAAAACCAATAAAAAATGATAACTCGTTGTTTCAAAGAGTTGTAAAATGAAATGATGAGATGACTCGTTAAAATATTTTCATTTTTTTTTAGGTTTTTTCTTGTTTTTTTAAGTGGTGTATATTAGACTGTATAGATAATATATTTTAAAGTATTTTAAACTAACAACAAAGCTACTCTAAGAGTTAACACAATTGCGGTAAAACATTGTCATTATTATTAAAAAAAATCGAAAAAAAGTATATAAGAATATTTCATTAAATCCAGCTTTCATAGTACAAGCTTTGCTTAGTTTGAAACTAGAACGCTATCTTATTGCATAATTAAGTAAAAAATAAATTTGTCTGTTTTTTTTTAATATTACAAGTACTTTTGATTGATTAGAAATATTAGCTGCCAGTTACATTTATATTATACCTAATTAGAAAGTTGAAGTGGTAGTGGGGTGGGGTGGAAGAGTTCTAGAAGTGAGACCGCGTTTCGGCCAACCTAGTGTAGGATGCCCACGGGCCAAATGGAGTAATGATTTGCGCAAGATGGCTGACAGGGGTTAGATGCGAGAAGTTCAAAACCAAGCAGAGTGGCGTGTAGTGGGAGAAGTCCATGTTCAGCATTGGACTGTAACAGGCTAATGATGATATCTTACTACATATAGACCAACCAAAGCCAGAGAACCGTAATCGAACAGTTAAATAACTGGCAGGAATCGTTCGTCAATATTTTTCTCCAACATTTATCAGATATGTTTTCCAGCTTCTAGTTTTAAATATAATGTCTTCCAGAACCCACGAGTCAATAGAACAAATAAACCAAACCATTCAAGACATGACTATGAGCGGTGGAGACTTCACACTCAATCCGTTTGAATCTCTCACAAGCGCTGAACACTCCATACGATTAGACTGCGAGTCTTTCTACGAAGAGGATTGCCATGAGTTGACCGTTGATGACTTCGCATCTCTAAAGAAACATGGGCTTGTTAGTGAGAAGAAAGATATTAATGAGGTAGGCTATGTTTTTTATTTGCTTTATTTAAGGCAAACATGCAAGCTAATAGCTTTTTATGCATTTTGTCTTAAAATATTAATATATATCTTATACTAGCTGTTGCCCGCGGCTCCGCACGCACGTGTATCGGTTATCGCGGCAAATAGTAGCCTTTGTGTTATTCTGATGTATAAGCTAAATTATTCAGTAGTTCGCGCGTGAAGAAGTAACGAACATACACATTCAAAAACTTTCACTTTTATAATATTAGTGTGAAGTGTGATAATGAGTATATATTTATCACATAGTGGCTAGTGGGCAACTATCTCATTACAAATTTAACCTGACAAATATTATTTAAGTACAAGAATTTTCACTGCGCAATGAAGGATCAATAGTTGCTAGGTAGTTCATCTCATTTCCGTTAGATGGCGTGATTTCAAATTTAAGTTTTTGCAATAGTCTTTTCTGCTGTGTTTGTACTAGGTACCGTTAATAAACGACGAGATTGACATAAGCCCGTGGAAGAACCTGCTGATGAAATTCGCCCAAGTTCATATATGTCTGGAGCATTTGTATCGCGCTGAGAGTTGTTTGAGGCTTGACTTTGGTATGTGCTCTCTGGTTTTCGTTTACAAGTCTTTATTTTATACGAATATAAATTGGCATTAAGTTTACCTGATATTAGGAGGAGATCAGGAGACATTTAATAGTCTTCTTCACAATGGCGGTGATTTGTTGTTGTGTTATTTTACTAACACAACTTGAATGCACGTTTGGCCTAGTGGCCTCCACGCCGCTCTCCACTGCGTCAAGTGGGTTCAAATCCCACATGGGACGACACCTTGTGTGTTCCACAAACTGATGTTCTGAGTCTGGTTATTCCTGGTAACCTTTTCACGTATGTTTGTAAAGTCCCCGGCGAAACAGGATTAATATTCCTAATGCAGGTCTGTCAGTTGTCTTTTTAAAAAGAAGAATGAAGAGCTAAACTAAAATTTCTCTAATGTTCTCCTATTTTCATGAAACGATTTTCGAAATGCTACTATTGTATATAATGTATTTAAATGACGTCTATTTTTAGTGTGACATATCTAATTTTAGTCAGTCTTCGCCGTTTAGAACGTCGTTTGACAGGATAAAAGTTACTTTTAACAATTTTGAATTTATTTTAGAGTTTTAAAAGTACAAAATTAGCTTCAGTACCTATTTAAGTTTAACAAAGTTTGTGTCAGTCACTACCTTTTTTGTATATAAACATATGCTGAAAATAATAATACAATCATAAATGTATTAATAAAAAAACAGCCAGGAAGGGTTCCTTACCATTTATACATTTCAAAGGTTTACCTGTTGCCGTTATCCTGTGTTGATGTATATATTTTTGTAATTTTTGTAACTTACGTGCTTAACAATTAATACAGTAATTTGATAGTTTCAACCAAATGTTATTATTTCAGCCAGTCTTAAACCAATAGTGTCTCGTCTGTTAGAACATTACGTGTCAGAGAAGTCACCGATACGGACAGTGGGACAGTTGATGAGCGATCCACTACAAAAGATCTGCATGCCTATCGCTAACAACATAGTGCAGGATCATTTGAAGTGAGTATTTAGTTTTTATAAACATTTCAATTGTACAATGTAATAATATGTAAGAGTCATATTTAATGACCGTCGCGTGAAGTTAATTTTAACACCACAACTAAAATTAAGTAAGAAAGTAACAGGTTGAAATAGATTTTTTGGCGTTTACTGCTTAAGAAACAACTTTATTTAGCCTGCAGTATTAAAATTTCATAAAGAGTAAAATCAAACATTAACTAAAAGTGAGGCGTTACGCTGCAGCGCTTTTTTCAGCTAAGTGTGTCTAACAAACTATTGATACAAACAAATTAAATCAAAAAGCTTTTATTGGAACAAATGTTTGTATGATCTGCAAATATTTGTTTCGGAGTTTGGGTGTTTTCTATGTATAATATGTATGTATTTACAAAAAAAGAAGTATATAAGTATTGATATCAGTTGTCTAGTACCCCATAATACAAGCTTTGCTTAGTTTGGGACTAGATGGCGTTGTGTGTTAGATGTCCGAAATATTTATTTATTTATTTATTTATTATTTATTTATTTCGAGTAGGCTTTTTCAGGCACTTACATTACTGTCTCTAATTGCTCGGTTTCGAAATGACATTTTTATTGAGAACAAGCGGCGGAAAAATGTACTAAATACAAACTTATGACGTCACTTTTTTAGACTACTCAAGAGAGAGAGAGAGACATCGGTATTTATTTTAGATACAGTCATCTACCCTTTGAATCTTCCCCTTCACAATAATGGACGAAAGGCGCACAGTACAATGTAATTAGTCATTAATACTGTTTGTATTAAAAAGATTTATCTATCAAAAGTAGCCCTGTTACGCTTTTACGGCTAAACGACTAAACCGATTTAAAAGAAATCTACAGTTTATGTCCTTTGATTGTTAAGGGATTACATAGACTTCTATTTACCGCAATAACTGACATACACGCGGATAGAGTCGCGTACAATAGCTTGTAAACTATAAAAAAAGTATTTCGAAATTACAGTATTATTGTTTTTTTTTTTGCGATTTTTTTTAATGTTGAAAAAATGTCCGCCATACGGCAAAACCGGTCAGGTGTAAAGTTAATTAAAATGGTGGAATAAGTACAAGTGAGTTCGATTCTAATATGCATTGCAACGAGTGTCGACAATCTAGAGTATAAATTACAAAAATGTCCACTATAATATTTTTAATTGTTTAACAGAAAACCTGCCTACTGGTATCGCGTGGAAATGACCAGGACAGAGAAAGCAGCCGATAAAGGTATTCAGAGGGACTCCAGAATGGTATACGTTTTCTCGCAACAACCCGTGTTCCCTCCATCGGTTTGGCAAAATATAGGTAATTGTATTTATCATTTATCTTTTAAGATACAGAGAAACCTAGTTAATTGCAATTTCAAGAGACTAAAGATTTTGTTCCATTTAAAAAGGTTTTTATATATCCAGTTTTCCAATTAGACAGGTGTAAGGTCTCTAAATTCTTGGTTTCAAATCATCGTACAATATCGTTTGCCTTTGTATATTTTTATAACTATTGCGATTTAATAAGAGACTTACCATAGAAGAGCCAAGCTTCGACATGAATGGGCCGCCTCGACCGAAGTAATAACACCGCTCTTGCTCTGTTTCACCGAGTTAGTGAGAATACCGGAGGCCAATACCCCAAACCCATTCCACTTGTGACGCCTCTGGTGTTGCGGGTGTCCATGGGACCATGGGCGGCGGTAATCGCTTACCATCAGGCGATACGTCTGTTCGCTTACCCTCTATTCCATAAAAAAGTCCAAAAAGTATGACCTTGACATTAACCTTCTCCTTGACATTGACCTTCTCCTTGACATTGACTTTGCAGCTGTTCGTTAATGTAGTACGTTTATACTAGTACAATAACACAGTAATCGTAAACTCTTTACCTGCTTGCTTTGTTGACCTCCACATCCAGGGAATATTACCTATATGCTAATGAGTACATTACTTTTGTATTTCAGACCCACCGTCAGAAGAAGTGGGTGAAATCGCAGAAGTGACAGCAATAGGAGAAGAATTAAAGTACCACGTCACAAAGTACACATTCGTCAGCAACCAGCTATTAAATAGACTGCCTTTTTAATGTATTGTATAAATGTATGTGAAAGTAATGTAAAAATAGTGCCTTAAAGGAATATAAGCTATAATTACATAAGTATAAGTTTCATTTTATGTTTTTACTAACGATTCATATCCTTTGTACGTTCCTATCCTTTGTTTATTCCTACCACTTGGACTTTTATATCTACAGTATTACAATTCTTCCTTATGAAAACTCCGAGATGACACGCCGTGGGAAGTTTTCGGTGTTTGACTCAGAAATCTCAGATCTTGCAGTAAAAAAAAGGCCAAAAAAATTTAAGTAATTAATAGGTAGAATGGGTGTTTGGGGTGTTCTTCTCCCGAAAGCTGACGGGAGGGCCAATCCTGAGCGTAGAATTGCGCCGGGGCTTTGAATTCAAATTTTAGCAGTTGATCCTTTTTAAGTATGTTGTTGATTACATCTAATGCAATAGTGTAGGACTAAAATTAACAACACACAATAGAACATAATACTTTCGACTCTAATGAGGTAGAATAAGAGATGAACGATAGTATGAAAGTTTGTCATACTCAGGCTTAAAAGCACGTATTATGAAAAAACGCCGCAGGAAATACGCCTGTATATACTTACATCTATCCGTGTCGTCACTAGGATGAGGCTTAACGGGCTTAATTAATAAACCACTATTTAATATTTTCAAATCAAATAATAATATTATAAACATTTTGGAATAAATAAAATCTGTCAGTGATTCCACGGGATGAATAGGATATAGGACTAAACACCAACCCGTCTGGATAGCATAATGTAATAATAATAATGTTCTCCTAGCCGATGATGGAAACGGCGGCCAGTCTGAACGGAGACCACCCAACTACGCATAAGTGCACTCTCTGTTTCCTCTCTTTCATAATCCGATGGGACGGTTAACCGACACGACCGGGGAGAGATCAGGCGCAGGACCGACAGCTTTAGGTCATCGATGGACGATATACGATCGATGCTTTAGGTGCTCTCCGAGGCACGGGGGTTCAGACCCCAGCTTCCAAAATCCGAGCTGTTATTAAGTATTTCTAGAATCAGAAAAACTCAATAACACTTTTGGCCCGAGACCTCTTGATCAGCAGTCGCATACGTCAACAAGACCAACGAGGCAGTTAAATTGTAGCGTAATATACCTTCCTAGTAGCAAGTAAACCAAAAACCTTTTTAAGGAGAAGCCTATGTCCAACAGTCGACTTCTAAAGCTTCTTGATGATAATGATAATCTTTGTATAGTATAAAATTTAGTGGCTATCGCTATTTGTTCACTTAGATCTTTTAAAGAACTTCACAGATCTTATTGCAGTTTGCAGTAATAGAGTTATTCCAGAGGAAGGTTTATATGTGTATAGCAGACGAAATCCGGAAATTTCAAAGACTTCCGAGCGAAGCCAGGTCGGGTCGCTTTAAAGTCATAAATAAATTTAACTTAAAATTCATATTTTTAAAAACACCAAACGCGTATGCATTACAGTAACACGTCATTAGAAACATCTATCTTCGACACGATACGTATAAATCAAAGATCAGAAGAAGAAAAATAAACCGAGTAACGAGGGTATTTAAATAAATAAATATACAGAAGCGTAATCTTTGATGTCGAGTTAATAAAATGTACATATTGGTTCGTGATTTCGACATGATTGAAGCCCGCCCACGCCCACGGTCGTACTAGTCAAGATTTTTAATGACTATGCGAATGCTTTCTGAATTTCTGGGAATGTATGTGTTAGATATATTGGTCATGCCTTAATTGTAGTATTGTTAAATTAGTAGTGCACCTCATCGGGTTAGTATATTCAATCTAAAAACATTTATGTAAAATGAGGAATTTGAAATGTAATCTGTTGTTTATGTATAGGTATATAAAGAATGCAATAATAATAATCTATGATTTACTAGTTTTTGCCCGTGGCTCCGTCCGCGTATATATCGGTTATCGCGGCATATAGTAGCCTATGTGTTATTCTGATGTATAAGCTATATTACTGTAAAGTCTCATCTAAATCCTTTCCGTAGTTTTTGCGTGAAAGAGTAACAGACATCCATCCATCCGGCTGGATTAATATCCGTACTTCAAACTTACGCGTTTATAATTTCAGTAGGGTTCACTCAACAAAACCGAAATACAATACAATAAAATGAGATTTACATAATATCATTAAATAAAAGCATTTTTTTTTAATAAATTCTCACCTAGGATAATTAATAACCTTGTGGTAATGAAGATCATTCTGATGAGTTCTATCTTATTGTAATTAATGTATCTAAAATAGTTGTTAGTTTAATATATACACAGAATTATATTCACATATAGTCCGATTACTAGACTGTATAATATATACCTACCCACATGGGCGTTCCCAGGTTCTGGGCCAGGGAGGGACAAATCAGATTTGCCCTGCCCATGTCTACACATATCAATATACGTGTGGGGTTCGAACCCATAACACTCAGCGCAGTAAAGAGCGGCCTGGCGACCGTTTTAACCACTACGTCACCTGTGTGGCAAGTCTCTGCGTTGGAGTGAACTGAAGTTATCTATTTAAGAATATAAATATAAAACCCCTTTTCACTTGGTCACCCTGTGCTGGCTATACCAATTTCGCCAATTCGTTTAGTTGAATATCCCATTTACCTAGAAAGGTTTCAGCAATATTATAAGAAATCTCCTTCCTTGAAGAGTGTACCTACTTCTTTCTAAAGGCTGGCAACGCACTTTCGACGCCTCTAGTGTTGCGGGTATCCATGGGCGGCAGTGATTGTTTACCATAAGGCGATACGCCTGCTCGTTTGCCCACGATTCAATTAAAAAATAATAATAAAAAATACATCGACTTGTTTACGCTATTATCATATATATTAGATTCTTGAATAGTAAAAAGAAACAATTTAGGAGAATAAATATAAATGTTTATAGCTTCCCTCAGCGGACCTTCCTTTCGATGCCCGTAATGTGGACACCTTACTTCTGCGATATTGAAAACATTAAACACTATTAGAGAGACCGTTCAGCAATAGGCAGATATGTCATAATGATGGAGGTGAGTAATTCCAGCTCAAATAAAGATATCAAAAATAAAATGCGTCTTAATATTGTGGCCACTTTCACGTACAGTAACAAATGGTACTACAACGTCATCTATCGATGACAGGCCGAATTATGGAGTAATTACAAATCTTGCATTATTAGCATTTTTAGCGCATGCCAAAGTTTCCAACATCAACCTTAGGGCCGCGGCCTGTCGGGCATGATCACCTTGCTCGATCATAGGATGCCTTTGTGTTGTTTGAAGGACATAATACCCGTTCATTCACATACAAAGCAATCAACAAACTACGTTGATCAACATTGTGTTTAATTACAATGTATGTAAATAAAAGTAATATAATTTAAAAAGCTAGTAGGTACTTATGCGTAGTATGTATGTAAAATACTTCAATCGCAATAATAAGCGAGAATTCGTGTGCTAATTTTAAACACATGCATAATTTGTAATTACTACGAACTTTTAAGCGCGAGCTTTTTTATTTTTTTAGTCTCATAAGTATACCTACCTATAGAAATTTTTAAACTTACGCGTTCCATGATATATTAACAATTATTTTTACGAGAATTAATGCGATCACTTATTAAAAGATATTACATACCTCTGATTTGCATATATATGTAATACCTTTTAATAAGTGATCGCGTTAATTCCCGTAAAAATAATTGTTAATATACCTACCTACCTAGTTAAATACCTACAGTGTAATAGTTTATTTCTAACTAGGAAAAATTTGGATTAATAATTATTTTCTAGGGACAGTCCACTGAGTAGGTACCTATGTATTGTCTTGTTTTTTTCTGCATTGAACCGAATAACCGAAGTTATCTATCAAGTGCAAATTGTATTCATATGGAGAGAATTTTTACTTCAGATAGGATAGCATAGGCCATAAATTTTGTTACTATTTAAACATTGTATATATACAGTATAAACATATTACCAGTCATGTCATATTAGACAGTCAAGCCTCTCACCATATCAGCTGTCACCATGCACACTCGTGCACTCGCGCAAACGCCTAGCGCCGCCATACTTGCGCAAGCGCCCTGCGTTTTACGGCGTCTTAGGTCACGTGTCCTGTCGCGACGTAATCGTAGTCGTGAGTTTAACATTTTTGACCATCCCAAAATAAATTTTGCTTGCACAACGCCGCTAAAGAAGTTTTCACTTCAAAAACATGTACTTAACTTGATTGTTTAACAAATACTGTGATACCACGAATTCTTTTGCACTGGATTTAATTTTTTTTTTGTTTAGCTCACGGAAACTCAAAATGTACTTACACACCTCTTTGTATATTTTTTCTATATTTTTTCCTTTTCTCAATCGTCACATAACAAAAGACGGTCCAGTATCATTACTTTTACTTTTTCGCCCATCATTTTATCCTCAACTCTGTAATACTGAAGATGCTCACAACTTGTATTAATGAGTTTCTCTGTAATTTCCATTTGTCATTTTTGCGAACTGTTAGAACAAAATATATTCCTCTACTTATAATTTGTGATTGATATATACTTTTATATAGTAGTATATTGTATACTGATGGTGTTAGATTAGGTACCTCGGTAATGGTTTTTCTAAAACAACAAAGAATGCAAGCAAACAAAAAATGCAGTTCCGTTTGCATCAAAAGCACTACCTACCTGATTAGACTGGAAAAGGACATTCTCAGAAAGGTCATAGGTATCCTCATTGTCCCCTAAATAAGCACCTATTCATTATAGGCATTAACGGCGCCGCAGCACGTTTTCACAGAATGTAGAAATGTGACAGATCAACGGGCAATTTGTACGAAAGCCATTACTCTCGCCATTTTTCAATGCGCTTTCAAATGGAATGGAAAACAACAATACATAGTAAAGTCTAATCTGAGTGCTAATGTGACACATATCGGTAACGTGTGTATAGGTTTGTGCTTGGCCTCTACGACCTTTATAATTGTATCGAAAATAAACTGACACAGCATAACCACAATTAGTTATTAAGTATAAATCACTCGGTACCTTGTTACTTTATCTTGATGTAATTCATTTAAATGTATATTTTTATCGTTTACTAGCTGACCCTCGTGATTTCGGTAATTCCCAAAAGATATAATTTTCTCCATGCTTGCAATATTATTTTTTGATGCTCGGCTCTATTAATCATAGCGTGATTTTAGCTATAACTTATATATTAGTAATATCTTGGCACCTACGCCTGCAGTTGACTCCCTTCTGAGTTGGAACCCCGAGTTTCCTTTTTGTCTCCAGAGCGCCGTGTGTTCTGTAGCGTGTCGCGCTGCCAACCCAGCCTGCTTTTGCTAGAATGACAGATTCGCGCCTTCAACAAAACAAACAAATTAAATCTTCGACTTTGTAACATTAATAAATAATCAGATTTTTAAAACTGCTACGAGTCTTGATGTCTCGGAATGACAAAATTGAATGAACACGTGGCGTTGTAACAAATGAGTAACAAATGAGTCTTCAGGGATAATGACGGACACCCTAAACAAATTTTCGTAAACAGATACATACATTCACAGCCGTATCATGAATTGTTTAAAATTTGTACACTATTATTTTCCAAAATACTTGCATGATTGTTAAATTTCATTAAAACCTTGATCTACTTTCGCATTGCTTGATATTCCTGGAACATAAAACTGTTCCCCGATTAATAATGCAAATTTCGTAGTATTCCATTCATGTTGGTACATACGCCACTTGCCAGACGCGGCATTAAATCATATAAAAATTGCCCATAAATATCTGGTATTTCCTCTGCCCTCTTAATCTCAATCGCTTCGGTTATGATCGATCAGTGACTTGATGATAAATTTACTTACCGTAAGTACAGTCAAGTTAATATTATTATGCTTTTATTTATTATTTATTTGCCTTTCCAGATATACCTAGGTTATTAGATTTTATATTTTATCCCGTTGAAAGATAATATGTGATAATATGTATATCTTTTCTAGATCGCCAATAAAGTGTAGGTACGTAAATCTTAGGATGATCAATTGATCCCAACAGAAAAGACGAACTAATATCTATTGGACACAAAAATAAACAAAGTTGTATTATGTTTATTTTTAAAGTTAATGGGCGTTCTTATTGCGACCAGCTATCTCTATCAAACAACGCCAATATTTAGATGGATTTCGTGACAGAAATGAATAGTAGTTGCGTATCTCATATAAACATTATGGCGAGTGTAATGTTACATTACAATTCACGGCAAAAGGTCCAGCTAGTTACATTTTACCATTGCTTAAATGCCAGATTGAACCTCCTTTGTAGATTACTCATACAATCCACAATTAAATTGTAGCAACGTTAAAGGATTTATTATAAGGCGATGTGGAATTCAAATAGAACGTAGCTAATAAGACATGAAAGCAAAACAATGAAGCAAACTAACCCCTTCAATTATAAAAGTTAATATTAGTTAGGATGATCATACAAGATCAAATTTACGCCTCTGCTTCAATGCAACCTGTAATGCAAACTGCTCTCATAAATGACCGCGGAAGATATAAAATGTAATAATGAACCCATCAAAGAGTAATGAACATATTTTTGCGTACGAGTGTACCTACTGAAGCATTTGTTTACACCTCTACTACATTGTTTACAGCACGGGTATAGCCCAGGCCACGTGTAATAATTATGCTCTTATTACTCAATCATATTGTGAAGCTATATACGGAATGTTTGGACAATTGTTCTTGTATTTATTGGGTCACGTGGTCAGTATCACGGTGTTCTGGATACGTTAATATTTGTAAGGGGCCAGTAATCAACGGGTTATACAATAGTGTTTTAACTGAATTGAAGGAATAAATGAGAATTATTTTGAGCAAATCGAATTATTTCAATAATTTTTATTTTACAATTTTGCGTGTGACAAGTGACAAGCGTCACAAGTGCATTGCCGGCCTTCTAAGATGGAGTACGCTCTTTTCTTGAAGGTTTGAAGGTCGTATTGGTTTGGGAATACCGCAGGCGAAAGTTCATTCCATAGTTTTGTTGTGCGAGGCAGAAAGGTCCTGGAAAAGCGCACATTTGTGGACTGCAAACTGTCTAGATGGGGATGAAGCTTCTGTCGCGTAGGACGATGGCGGAAAGTAGCGGCAGGAATCATCATCATCGATCATATTCCAATATTGGCTAAGGTAGATAGGGGAGTGCCTCCAAAACGAGGACATACGAGTACAACCCACGGTAGTTTTTAGCGGTTAACGCGCAAATTTGTCTTTGTGGAGTCAAATTGGACTAAATTAAGTCTACCCTAATCTGAGACCTTCGCCTTACATTATTATTATTTATGTTTTCACGTTTTTTATTTATTTAATACCTACGGGTGATTGTTCCTTCGTGTTACTTACCTACGATTATTTGTGTTACTTCTAAGTTCGTTGCGTTAACTGGATTACAGTTAAACACGCTTAATCTTCCTTAGAACTCAAAAAATCTAACCAGTAGAAATATTATTGTAATCATTTATCATCATGGATAGGGCTGCTGAGACTCCTTATTTTTATTCTTTCGCGACATAGAGAATAATATTTAAGTTAACCTACTTTAATCTAAAGAACATTCGTGAAACAAGAAATTGGTGAAAAGATGCACTCACTTAAATCACACTAATATTATAAAGGCGGAAGTTTGTGAGTGTGTATGTTTGTTACTTCTTCACGCGCAAACGGCTGGACCAATTTAGATAAAATTTGGTATGCAGGAAGCTGACAAAACTAAAAAAGTAGCCTTTGTGTTAATCCAGGGTGGATTAACACATAGATTACTATTTATTGCAATTACTTAGTATAAATATGTATCAGATGACATCATCACTCTATGTTAGGATGGTTGTTACTCTTTCACTTAAAAACTACTGAACGGATTTGAAAGAAACTTTGCAGTAATATAACTTATACATAAGAATTACATATAGGCTTCTATTTGGAGCGACACCCGATATACACGCAGGCGGAGTCACGGGCATCAGCTAGTGAAGAATAAAAGCTATTACTAAGGATAAATGCATTTGTTGAGACTACTAATTAAAGTGGTTTCAGTAGATGGTTAAAGCGTGAAAACAAGAGAAAAATTCAAACCTAAGTCTAATAGAGTAAATTTATGTAAGTCTGATTAGCTATATTAAGTACTAGCCGACCCACGCAACCTTGTTTGCGTCTTCTATTGCCCGTAGCGTGATAATTTTCCCCCGTTTTCGAAACATTTTTCATTGGTGCTCCGCTCCTATTGGTCCTAGCGTGATGATATATAGCCTATAGCCTTCCTCGATAAATGGGCTATCTAACACTGGAAGAATTTTTCAAATCGGACCAGCGGTTCCTGAGATTAGCGTGTTCAAACAAACAAACAAACTCTTCAGCTTTATATATTAGTATAGATTAGTTTCAATTCAATGCTTGATTTCAATTGAACTAATAATTCATGCTTTAATTTTTTGCCTCCTACAACCAATCGTGTAATACGACAATGATCGTCCTCGCCTCAAAGGTCGGTAACGAACTCCTGTCACTTGAACTGCAGCTGTCCATGGGCGCTGTTAATCAATCACCATCAAGTAAGTGACTCGCATGCTCGTTCAGTCCTTGCCAAGAGAAAAAAATATCAATACTATTTATTAATATATAAATGAATGAACCAGCTCGACCGGAGTGATACCACAGTCTCACAGAAAACCGGTGTGAAATAGCGCTTGCGCTGTGTTTCACCGAGTGAGTGAGGATACCTGAAGCCCATACTCCAAATCCTCCCCCATCCGTCCCTATCCCCAAATGCCAGCAACGCACTTGTGACGCCTCTGGCGTTGCGGGTGTTCATGGGCGGCGGTAATCGCTTACCATCAGGCGATACGTTTGCTCGCTATTCTATAAAAAAATAAAATATATAAATTGCTTCATGCACAATTTTATGGATCGGTGGATGTAATGTCTAAGGTATTCTCTACCAGTTAACCAATTGGGCAATACAGAGAAAGCATATTATGGTAGATACAATCTTCAACAGCTCTTAACAAACCACTAATGAATATAGGCCTTTCATTAGATAGGTTTTGGCCCACTTATTCACGTTGCTGAACTGATGGGTTTATTGGTTAATTATCCTGCGTATTTTGTTCTTAGTTGCTTCTACAATCACCACAGGATGAATGAGGGTGGTGGCTAACTTACTGAGAGTACTCTTTATATGTATAAGTCTGTCAAAATGACTTTACTCTGTCTGATAGAAAGCATAAGCAGAATCGAAGAGTGGTGGTCTCTATACTCATTGCTAATGCAGCATGGTGACCCACACCATGACGGCCTAGTGATGCTTCTGCATCATTGGGCCTCTTTAACTCCTAAAAAACGGTTATAAATTGTAAAGTAAATATTAAATACCAAATAACTATTTAGTATAGTAAGTAAGTTAGCTGTCTGATATAAAATCTAAGAAGTATCAACTCTGTGTATATATTACATAAGGTAAATTAACACCAGCGGACTAAAACTGAAACCATAAAAATTTGTGTTCGCAGGAAACTCGCAAATCGAGTTAGCAGAAGCCACACCGGTGTGGCGCAAATACTCCAACAGATGTCTAAAATATATTTTGAAGTGTCTTTTTATTTTTTAAAGTGCAGTAAGGTATTTATGCCTGAGAGAGCTCTGTATTTTAAAAGTCAATCAGAAGCATGCTGCTGTACGAATTTTTATTTTTATTTATTTCAGGTAGTTTTTCAAAGAATAGGAAGGCATTGTTGTAATTCCACCGTGCTATTAGTATGAATTAAGAAGCCATTAGTAATATAAGAGATTTTGTGTAGGATCATATAATAGTAATACCATGTGGTCCGTCAATCTGATTCCACTATTCCTTACTTCTATAGTGATATATGACTTATTGAAAAATATTTGATAACAATTTACAATCGTTAGCATTTTCACACACACATTAATCTGTAGGGACTGTTTGTTACGCAGATATGGAAACAACACATAAATAAACTAATTTGTTTTCTTACTTCACAGACTAGTACTACTATTTCCAAGTTAAACACGAAGCTTTTAAAATGTCATTTACTTGTGTTAAACTTGAAAATACATTGTACATAACAAAGAAAAGTACGAAAGAGCGAGCCCGCAACTTTCTAGAGCTTGCAATTTAAATTAAATTGCACAATTATCCCAAAGGAACTTTCAGTGCAATTACGTTTAATGCTGATTCATTTTTTATATTTTCAGCTATCTCTTCCACAGAATCTTTATTTATGGTGAACGTGCTTTGTGAGTCTGATGAGGTGAGGGACAGAAATGACCGATTATAGCATCGAGGGAGATCCGTTTACTGCTTTCCCCATTGTGTGCGAACAATCTAAGTTTTATTGTTCAACTCGTACACTTTAAAACCTTATGTTAAAACATTGATTTATACCTCTGTCCATGTTAACTCTTCAAGTACAGGAATGCCACGAAACTGTTTCTAGCACTTTTTCCAAGATCATAAATTTTCATAAACCCGCGGTTATTCTTGTACTGCGGGTAACGCCGCGGGACAAAGCTAGTCTAAAAAAGTAACTTAAGCTACTCCCTGGGTCATCAGCTACCTGCCAGTGCAACTCGCGTCAATATCGGTCAAGCCGTTCCAGAGATTACCCGGAACAAACAGACAGACAGACAAAAATTAAAAAAAATGTTATTTTGGTACATGTATCGTGTATACATACAAATGTTTTTATTGAAATGCGCTTATTTTAATGTTACAAACAGACTCACTAATTTTATTTATTTGTAGTTGAGTTGAAAGTGACTCTGTCTGTTATGCTTTCGCGTCTAAACCGCCCCACAGATTCCGATGTAATTTCGCATGGAGACACCTTGATTCTTAAGCAAGGGTATACGCTTTTTTCTTACCGCAATAACCAACATACAGGCAGGGAGAGCCGCGGAAAATAACTAGTCTACTAATAAATCATAAATCTACTTTAAATTTAGTCAAAACCTAATTCATGATCTCAGATTATTTATTACAACAAGTTTCTCGACATTCCTAAGACTTAAATAACCATGTAGAACATGACTAAGAACTAAATAAGGCCATTTAAAAACAGCTGATGATGAGCACCAAAGTCCTTGCTTCCTCTACTGTTATCTTATTACGCAATTATTCACTTAGATCGCAATTAACAGAGGTCAGAGGTGACCCAACTCTGTATGAACCCTATCTAATGACAGTAGAAAGTTTGGGATACTTTATCTGAGTTTATTTGTGAGTTTGAAAATAGTCAAGTTAAAATATGAAGGTACTCCTATCGAGTGATTGTAGTATGTTATGGTGATATTTAGGGAATATCATGGAACTGAGTATAGTAAATTTCAATGTTGACTATTTTAGGGATAGGAATGTTATTTTATATTTTTAGCTGACTTCAATAAATTAGGAAGTTATTAATTTGGATGTATTTTCTAATATGCTTTTGCGGTGGGAGAACCACGCTTCGGTATGAATGGGCCGGCTCGACCGGAATGACACCACGGCCTCACAAAAAACCGGTGTTAAATAGCGCTTGCGCTCAGTTTTATCGAGTGAGTGAGGATACCGGAGGCCCATTCCCCAAAGGCACGCACTTGTGACGCCTCTGGTGTTGCTGGTGTCTGTGAGCGGCGGTAATCGCTTGCAATCAGTTGATGCGTCTGCTCGTTTGCCCCCTATGGCATAAAAAAAATAATTGATTCTTTAGATTTCCATAATGATATGTGTGCATTTTTTAAGTATGATAATGAGTGTGATGTGTTGAATTTTGTTCTCAAAAAGAAGATTTTGGCCTATATACTTTGGCCTTTTACTGACTAGACAGACTGGTACAAGGGTTACATTCTCTTGGTTCATCGGCTGGTACATTGTCTTTAAATAACGAGATTGCATAAGCTAATTCGTATTTCTGAGGAGATTATATTCTAAACACGCATATTTTTGAAAAATAATCTTACCTGTAGGGGCATTAATCTGTTTTAAAAAATCTCTGATATTTATCATTGAGGTCGACTTGTCAACAAGAAGAGGTCGTGAGTCATACACTATCCGGTCGTTTGTCACCCGCAGGTCAGACGGCCATCTGTCTATGACTTCCGCTAGTGGTCACCTATGTTAGATTATGCTATGAACTCGATTATAGTTAATCGTAATTATAACTATTCACTTCTTCAGTAGCAAGGAAATGACAAAATTCGAATTATAAACCAAAATCTAACACTCGTTTCGAATATTAGACTATTTATCATTATAGACGTAATAGTCATTTGACGTGTCTACCCTACCTTCTCCCCTGTCTCCGGATATTTATCTTACTGTCCCTAATTTAACTCTTCTCCTTGTGCCGTGCTATATTAAAAAAAAGTTTGGTGGAGAGGAGAAAAACAACGTTATAGTTATAGTTAGATTCGCTATTTAAATAAAAAAAGCAAAACAATGTACAGACACACACACACACACACACACACACACACACACACACACACACATACATCCACACATATGTGTGTCGTCACGAAGTGCCGTTACGTTTATGTCGTTACAACTTTTGGTCTGAATTTTTTCCGTCTAGCCCCCTTTCGCAACGCGCCATAAGGAACTTCGTTTCAATAGTACCAGGTGTCAGGTTGCTGAATGAGTTCTCGGGCCACCAGAGTTTAACTCTACCATCAAAGTAGTCTAAGGTCTGTTGTTAGGCTGGTTTTTAGTAGGACACACCATATACTCCTAGCCTTGCATAGTCAAGTTGGCATTCCTCAAGATTTGAACAAATAGTTTTCCTCTGTAGGTAACCGAAAAAAAATAATTTTACATCAAACCAGCAACTGACTTCAAAATAAACCAACCAAGCCCTATTCGTTGCACTGACCCCAAATAGAGTTGTATTAACTATCTATCATTATTGTCTGGTGACGGGACATTATCTTTTTAATTTTAATGAATTAAAACATTATTCACAACTTCTCTTTTGAAATTTTAACACTGCGTATTAATTAGGCCACATTAAATGTACAACATTTACAAATTAATTTACAATTTGAACAATAAAATAGAGATCGCTGATTGCGTAAAACAAGGTAGATGATATTCAAGTCAAATTAGTGTTCTTTTGCTGAAATATTGTTTGTATGTGTAGGTTTTTCATTTTTTTATTTCAAGGAAGACAATTCTTGGATAAGAACTATATCCAGTATCGTGAAGGACTTCAAAGACTTACACTAAACGGACATAGAAAACACTCAGATTCTGACTAACAGTTTTTGGAACACAGTGTTGTGCCGTGTGGGGACCGAGCCACCTCAGAGCAGTAGAAAACGACGAGGGAACCGCTTAAACTATAGGTACTATGTCGTTATAATATCCGTACTGTCCAAGTTTATCAAGTAAAAAATACCTACATTGTGATACAATGTAAACTACTTTATAAAGCTTGGCAGTATTTATGCCAAATAGGTTTTAGCCTACTTTCGTAAAGAAAAAAGCAGTTGAGAGGCTTCATTCGGACATAATTCAGGGCAACTTGATTAGTTTTAATTCAAAGTGACGCATTACTACCGAACAATTTGAATTATATAGGTTTCGGTTTTCTTCAGCAATTAAAGTCTTTCGTTTTATTCTTTGATGCAGATTCAAAATACCTTTTTCTCAAGCCCTGTAGAAGATGTACAACATAACATTACCTGTGTAATTTGATAATGTAGAGCGGTCAAAACCTGGAACTAACTGCCAGCGCACGTGCTTCCCTCCCACTATGATCCCGGGTCCTTTAAAAAGCATCTCTCTAGGCCTCCATAGTGTGGATCACTACTTGTAGATTCTGCTCATGCTTTCCCCCAGAGAGAGGAGAGCTATTTTGTCAGCTAATATAAATTTAAAAAGATCACCATTAATCACAGTGTCGTCTAATCCGTATCTTGAAAAGACCCGTGACTGACGTTAAACCGTCGGTCCCGGTTGTCATGACCGTCTATGGAAATCCTTATTGGCAAGTCATGCCCTGAAATATACTGACAACTACCTTCGGAATCAGTTTGCGCTAGGGTTATGGAGGTCCGATACCAGCCACTCCGTGGAAAACTGATTCACGTAAAACCGGTTGTTCAAGTAGCAGACCCTAAAATAATCTTGGGGATACTATAGGCTAGGA
This sequence comes from Spilosoma lubricipeda, assembly GCA_905220595.1. Classification (NCBI taxonomy): domain Eukaryota; kingdom Metazoa; phylum Arthropoda; class Insecta; order Lepidoptera; family Erebidae; genus Spilosoma; species Spilosoma lubricipeda. The sequence goes on along the minus strand of HG992285.1, from coordinate 4,729,608 downwards.
TGCGTTAGAGCGTCTAACTAACAGTAACACCTAAAGTGCTTAATATACTTAGAAATACTTACTAAATCAGAAGTAATCTATAATTTACATAATGCAGTGCAAGCAAAGCGAATTCGATAGCACAGTGTTTGTTTTCTACGGTTCAGGAATACATCAACGCTGTAATGTATTATCAGTTTCCGATGGAGAGACCAAGCGTAACACTGTCAATTTCAATTTAGCCTAGAGTTTATTTTAGCTGCATTGTTCGATATTTTGATTAAATTTTCAGCCGTTCGGGTTTTCAGTTGCTATTTTGTAGTTTTGTATTTTTAATGTACCTATGGGTATGTATGTTTACTTTTCTAGAAATAACTTATATGCGAGATAAAAATGTGTAGCTTTTAAAATTAATTTTATTTTTGTCATCTATCGATCGACTTAGACAAAAAAATATCTATGCTAAACATTTTAAGTAGGTTTTCTTTCTCTTTTATTGATTATATTTTTGCCTATATTTTAAGAGACGGTTTTTGCACTACTTATCCTTGCATTTACAGAAAATGATTAACTTAAAAAACTGTTATCTGCATTTCTTGAACTTACATGAATTCAAAAAAGGTAGATAACGCATCGCCTTGTTCTTATTGAAGCAAAAAAATTAGCGTATAAGTTGTCGATACTTGTACGATACTGACGAAAAGTAGCGTAGTTTATAGCATAGTTAGTGCATGTAACGCGTGTGTTTACATGGAACTACGCTACTTTTTTCTGCTTCAACAAGAACAAGGCGGTGCGTTAACTACCATTTTTTATTTAATCTGAGTTCTTGAAAAACAGTTAAAGAATGGCGAAAATTACTTAAAGTTATTACTTAGAAGAAGATATAGTCCATTTAATTTCTAATCTCAACTAATGTCCGTAATTTGACTCTGCTTTAAAACCTATGAAACTTACAAAATTAACATTTTCCCTGCATTTAGAGTAGAAATTTTCCTTTTGAGTAGCAATGCGGAGTTGCAGCAGACACGGACTTACGGAGGGTATAACACAATCTGTTGAAATGAGGTCGGGAGATGAGCAACGGAATGTATTCAGCTTGGCCGTTAATTAGTTTGTATTCTTACCCGCCATCACAACGTAATACGCGTTTGGGGCAATTGTTTGTGTTCGAGATTTGTCTGGTGTTTATCTCTGGTACATATGAACTCGGGCATTGTTTTCAATTATTCACATCAAATACAAGGATACAAGTATTTTATATAGAAAGAGTAAAAGCGTATTAAACGGATTGCATTTAGTTAATTTTGATTAAGATAATACAAGTGTACAATTTTTTTAAATGAACAATAAACATCTATACTTCTATACTTAACATTATAAAGCTGAAGAGTTTGTTTGTTTGAACGATCTAATCTCAGGAACCGCTGGTCCGGTTTGAAAAATTCTTTCTGGATTCTGGATAGTAAATTTATCGAGAAAGGCTATAGGCTATATATCCATAGAGGTTTAGGCTTAGGATACCAAGCTGGCTAGATGGGTTGGTATATTTTACAACCGCACTTACCGAGACAAAGGTTCGAGGGTAACTGATCGTAATATCGCACGCTGGTGCCGTACGAGTCACCAGCGCGGCGACAAGTTTACGCGTACATAGCACTTCTATTACCTTGTTTAGATTTCTGTGATTCAATTCAATACCTTCTTACAAAACATAGTCAAACTAAATCACAAAATTTAAAGACGGTTTAAGACGTTAACCTAGTACTTAGGCAACGTCTATCAGATTAAGAATATATTATACTCTACCTCTTTTTTTACCTAAAATTTTAATATAATTCCTCAGAAGTATTGCTATTCGATTCACATTCAATAAAATTGTTGATTGAACATGGCGCGGGTTGATAGTCCTAAATAAACTTCAACTATCCCTCGAGACGACCTACATTAGGTAGAATTCACGGAGTAATCGATTTTATGGTAGAACATTGAACTAAAAGTGGTAGAAAAAAAGGATGTCAACTGTGGTTCCATAGCTTTGTAGACTACTAGCCGACCCACGCAACCTCGTTTGCGTCTTCTCGTCTGGTGTACGCTCTCCGCTGCACCGCTTAGTTGATACTTATAATAAGAATTTTTGTGACATAGATATATTACATTTCAGTAAGTTACGTTTTAAAAAATATGTAATTGAAGTTTTAAGCGATCGGTAGTGGGCCTAATGGCTTTAGATTATTTTTAAGAACACTGTTCATTTTGTGCTTTGTTTTTTTTTCTTTCAACACTTTTATATCATGCATGCAATGTATCACGATGTTGTTAATATTTGTAGTCCCTGCTGTTGTTACTGACATTTTTCACACTCTTGAGAAGTTCCAGTTAATATGTCGCTAGTGATAAATTATTACTTTCATATCATTTTATAGACAACGAATGTATAATATGTATGATTATTTGCCAACTTTGCTTATATACTCGAACCCCCATAAGTAATCTGTGGAAAACGTAGTGGGTAGTATAGTTACTAAGTTTAGTTTTTAAATAACAACCCTATGTACATTTCATATACTACCTACTGTTTGTGTTCCCTTATTGAATAAATAAATAAATATTGCCCGTCGCGTGATAATTTTCCCCCGTTTATGAAACATTTTTCATTGGTGCTCCTCTCCTATTGGTCTTAGCGTGATGATATATAGCCTATAGCCTTCCTCGATAAATGGGATGTCGAACACTGAAAGAATTTTTCAAATCGGATCAGTAGTTCCTGAGATTAGCGTGTTCAAACAAACAAACAAACTCTTCAACTTTATATATTAGTATAGATATGACGGTTATTTTGAACTGTAGGTACATCAATGACCGTGATCTAATACCTTGAGTAAACTGAATCTTGGAAATGGTTCCAATGATTTTAATGAAATTAAGATGTACGTATGCATCTATGTGAAAAGTTTAATGTGTCGACACTCAATTGAGTTTAAAGATCAAGCAGAATAGGGTCACTACAGTCACTCATGAAGTTATATGGTGAAATTGAACTGATTTAAATCCAACTACAGTCTGCCATAAGACGCCTGAGTTTAATTTACAAAAACTCAAAAACTAAAACAGCAACTATAAAGGGGATCACCGTAAGCTGTGACCTTGAATGTAATACCCCAAAAGAATTGCTAAGCCGGTTAATCAAATGTCCGTGTAGAGACCTTATAAGTGTGTCTGGTATCGATGTTTATCGCTCAGGTAGACTAATTAGCGCTACTGTATTGTTGGCACAGGATTATCGACTGTATTGTATATTTAATCTGTTTTCATTTCTATGGCTGGATGTAAACAAATAAAAGTTGAAAAGTCACTGTTATTGATACCTCATTCATTAAAATCGGTTCAGTTCTTTAAGCGCTGCGGTGGAACGTTCAAATATATGTATATAGACTGCCAAAACTATTACCCGTCCTTTTGGTTTGAACGTAGTCGAGTGAAATTTATAATTAACTTTAAAAGTATAACCTGTTCCAATGAACTTATAGCATGATAAATTTTAGTGGGGTCATACACAAAAGAATACACTTCAAATGTATACCGTATTAGCCTTGGAAGTCACCGTTTTGGAGTATATAATTCGATCCTATCATCATGCTGCATTGTCCACACTCGCAATGAGAATGGTGACCACCACTCTTGCATTCTACTCATACTATCCATCAGGCAGAGTACAATCATTTTGGCGACTCATACATAAAAAAGCAGCTAAGTGCGTGTCGGACTCGCCCATGAAGGGTTCCGTAGCAGCTAGTAACATAATTTATATATTTTTTTATATTTGACTTGATTGAATGAAAGGTAAATTGCGGTTTACGATTTATGACGTATTAAAAAAGTCTACTAACTAGATCTGGTCCAAACCAATTTTCGGTGGAAGTTTGCATGGTAATTTACGTCATATATATTTTTTTAGTTTTATCATTCTCTTATTTTAGAAGTTACTGTGTGGATGTGTGTGTGTTTTGTGCAAACTATTCAGTTTAGAAAAAAAATGATATTGGAAATCTCAGTATCATTTTTGAAGACCAATCTATAGAAACAGGTATAGTATTCATAAATAAAAAAAAAATTTGAGTTCCAGTTTTAAGTATGGGGAACCCCCAAAATTTATTGTTGTTTTTTCTATTTTTGTGTGATAATCTTAATGCGGTTCACAGAATACATCTACTTATCAAGTTTCAAGATTATAGTTCTTATAGTTTCGGAAAAAAATGGCTGTGACATACTAACGGACAGACAGACATGACGAATCCATAAGGGTTACGGTTCATGGTAATATAAGGAGATAGATTTGCGATTTGTTTTGATGTGATTAGTCTTGCAATGAGTAACGAAGATTTAAACGACTTTATTAATAGTCCGGTCAATCTGGATCAAAAAATAAAAGTGAAGGTACATAAAATCCCAACAAGCTGTAAATCAGTAAAATTGTTCAAAACAAAGTTATAAATAATATTACAAAGTTCCATCCATCATGCCCTTGTATAGAAAAAATATATTCAATGTCAAAGGTCAAAAAAATGAATTTTTCACGATTTTCAGCAATACGGTAAGTTTTATCATAAAAGTACCTTAGTCAATCAAATTTTTCAAGGTAGTAGAGCCACGCTGATTTCAGCACGAACGGGCCGGTTCTACCGGGGCGGTACTACCCTCGCACAGAAAATCAATGTAAAATGACAGCGATCATGCTGTCGTGTTTCGTTGGTGAGTGCGAGACCGGAGGCCCAATTATGCAGAAGCATCACTAGCCCGCCATGGGTCGCCATGCTGCATTGTTGCATTGTCTGCATTCGCAGTATGGTGACCATCACTCTTGGATTCTGCTTATGCTTTCCATCAGGCAGAGTAGAGTCATTTTGGCAGGCCAAACAAAAAAAAATATGAAAATATAAATGGATGTAGGTACCATTATAGTTCTAAAAAAACTATTTAAATAATCGATTGAGTAATTCTGAAATGTCTGACTCGATTGACACTGATGCGGGGTTCTTGGGTCTTAAGACGGTCGAAGTTCGCGCACGAAGTGTTTTTAAAGTAGTAATGGAGATGTTATTCTGAAACTAGATTGTTTTGGTGTTTGAAAAGGTCTATTAAATTTATAAGTACGTAACTAATTGTTTATTATAATTCTATAAAAAAAAAGAGAAAAAAAATGGTTCTACAAAATTTTCATTAGTTAAGCAGAGTTCTCTTTCAAAAAAATATTGTGTCTTATCTAAACTTATATTTTTTACTAGCTGACTCACGCAACCTCGTTTGCGTCTCCTATTGCCCGTCGCGTGATAATTTTCCCCCGTTTTTCAAACATTTTTCATTGGTGCTCCTCTCCTATTAGTCTTAGCGTGATGATATATAGCCTATAGCCTTCCTCGATAAATGGGCTATCTAACACCGAAAGAATTTTTCAAATCGGACAAGTAGTTCCTGAGATTAGCGTATTCAAACAAACAAACTCTTCAGCCTTATATATTAGTACTAGCTGTTGCCCGCGGCTTTGCTCGCGTGAAAGTTGATCATATGCATTTAATTAAAACTGTGTAAAAGAATGTATCAGTAATTTATTCATGTTTTAAACGTATTTATTTATTTATGTTTGATCATTATCCCATTTAAAAGAACTTTCATACAAACATTCGACCCATATTTCAACCCCTTTAGGAGCAGAATTCGCATAAATACTGATATAAGTATTTCATCTATTTGTAATCAGAAACATGAAAACGAAAGTTGTTAGGCTGCTAAATTAAAAAAAATGACGGATTTCCAAACTAATCAATACATGAAATGCCAATGACTATTTCTCCCCTTAGGGGTAGAATATCCAGAAACGCTTAAATATGCATATTCTCGTTTTTAATTAGTAACCCAAAAATAATATTTTATGTTTGTAACTCAAAAAATTACAGACTTCCATGCAATCTTGCAACCCCTATTTCACCCCTTAAGGGTAGAATATCCAGAAACCTTTACCAGGTATCTACTCATTTTTAATCAGTAGCCCAAAAATATAGTTTAATGTTTCTAACTTAAAAATGATGAGCTTCCATACAAACTTTCAATCCCTATTTAACCCCCTTAAGGGTAGAATAACCAAAAACGCTTAAATACGTCTCTACACTTTTTAATCAGTACCATATAAATAAAGTTTTATGTTTCAAACTTCAGAAATGACGGAATTCCAGACTAACCTATGCACGAAATGTCAACCCCTATTTCACCCCTTAGGGATAGAATATTCAGACACGCTGAAATACGTATTTACTCATTTTCAATCAGCAACCCAAAAGTAAAGTTTCAGGTTTCGAAGTTAAATATGACGGATTTTCATAAAAAAATTTGACCCCTATTTCACCCTCTTATTGGTAAACATATGCAGAAACGCTAAATAGATGTCTAGTTACTTTTAATCAGTAGCCCAAAATTAAATTTTCATGGTACTAATTTAAAAAATAACGGACTTCCATACAAACTTTCAACCCCTATTTCACCCCTTTAGGGGTAGAATATCCAGAAACGCTTAAATACGTCTTTACTCTTTTTTAATCAGTAGTACATGAAAAAAGTTTCATGTTTTTGACTTAAAAAATGACAAACTTCCATACAAACTTTCAACCCCTATTTCATCCCTTAGGGGTAGAATATCCAGAAACGTTTAAATACGTATCTACTCATTTTTAATCAGTAGCCTAAACACAAAGTTTCATGTTTCGAACTTCAAAAATGACAGACTTCCAGACTAACCTATATGCGAAATGTCAACCCCTATTTCACCCCTTAGGGATAGAATATTCATAAACGCTTAAATAGGTATCTACTCATTTTTAATCAGTAGCCCAAAAATAAAGTTTCATGCTTCTTACTTAAAAAATGACGAACTTCCATACAAACTTTCAACCCCTATTTCACCCCCTTAGGGGTAGAACACCAAGAAACGCTTAAATACGTATTAACTCATTTTTAGTCCCTAGCACGTGAATAAAGCAACATGTTTCTAACTTAAAAAATGGCGAACTTCCATATAAACTTTTAACCCCTATTTCACCCCTTAGGGGTAGAATATCAAGAAACGCTTAAATACGTATTAACTCATTTTTAGGCAGTGGCCCGAACACAAAGTTTCATGTTTCGAACTTCAAAAATGACAGACTTCCAGACTAACCTATATGCGAAATGTCAACCCCTATTTCACCCCTTAGGGGTAGAATATTCATAAACGCTTAAATAGGTATCTACTCATTTTTAATCAGTAGCCCAAAAATAAAGTTTCATGCTTCTTACTTAAAAAATGACGAACTTCCATACAAACTTTCAACCCCTATTTCACCCCCTTAAGGGTAGAATACCAAGAAACGCTTAAATACGTATTAACTCATTTTTAATCAGTAGCCCAAAAATAAAGTTTTATGCTTCTTACTTAAAAAATGCCGAACTTCCATACAAACTTTCAACCCCTATTTCACCCCCTTAGGGGTAGAATACCAAGAAACGCTTAAATACGTATTAACTTATATTTAGTCCTTAGCATATGAATAAAGTTACATGTTTCTAACTTAAAAAATGACGAACTTCCATACAAACTTTCAACCCCTATTTCACCCCTTTAGGGGTAGAATATCCAGAAACGCTTAAATACGTCTTTACTCTTTTTTAATCAGTAGTACATGAAAAAAGTTTCATGTTTTTGACTTAAAAAATGACAAACTTCCATACAAACTTTCAACCCCTATTTCATCCCTTAGGGGTAGAATATTCAGAAACGCTCAAATACGTCTCTATTCTTTTTTAAATTAGTAACACATAAATAAAGTTTCATGTTTCAGACTTCAAAAATGACGGACTTCCAGACTAACCTATGTACGAAATGTCAACCCCTATTTCACCCCTTAGGGGTTGAATATTCAAAAACGCTGAAATACGTGTTTACTCATTTTTAATCAGCAGCCCCAAAAGTAAGGTTTCAGGTTTCTAACTTAAAAAATGACGGACTTCCATACAAACTTTCAACCCCTATTTCACCCCTTTAGGGGTAGAAATTCCAAAATTCCTTTCTTAGTGCGTGTCTACTCAATAAAAGGATTCTACTCACCAAATTTCATAGTCCTAACTATCATAGTTAACGCTCGGCGATGATGAATCAGTCAGTCAGGACTTACTATTTTATAAGTATAGATAGATTCAATAACATAGTACCATCTATTTACTCATAATTATACTAGTTACATCTCCATGGTGCTATCCGCGATTATTGTTTAACTACAACACCGATGGTCTAAAATAAAAGTAAACTAAGATACGCATAATATCATCTATCTTTATATAATTTAGCTATGTGTGGGAAAATCGGTCTAGTCTTTTCAGAGATTAGTTGGAACAAACAGACAGATTAAAAAATATGTCTTAATGTAAGTACCGTATATAATGCCTTAGGCATTTAATAAAAACTGGTAATTTTAAATTACAAACAGACACTTCAATTTTTGTTTGTAAGTATTCTATAAATATAAATATTTTGCAGAAGTGAATGGAATGATACTTAATGTAAACAATTATAAAGTGAGAAAAATACTTGTAGATAAATACATTCGAGTTTACCAAGAGGAATTTTTGAACTCCAATTTTTGCTATATGATCTGTGTTACGTCCCTCTAACGCGAAGAGAGGATCCTCCGTTAATGTTGGGGAGTTAAATATGGTAATCGGCACGAAAATTTCTAAATCCCGATATAGGATTAAAAAATCTAAATGGTTAGTCACGACATAGTTCCTCCGTAGTTCGGTGTGTCTTCGTTAAGTGGCGTTGCGATATCTTTTGTTGCGCTGTAGGTGCGATTCGCCATCGTGTCACTACGATTGAGTAGAATCCCCTGTACCGAGATTCTCTTATGACAAAAATAGCTATAGCTATATATTGTTATATTCTCTATTGAAGCGTGAATATGAACTGAAAGGTCACTTAGCAGAATCATAAGTTAATAAGCTCACAAGGTGCAACCTTATTTGGTTGACACTGATATGAATTTACATAATTAAGACATACAATAATTTGAATTTTCTTCGCGTGTATGACTAAAGTTAATAAAATATAGATAGACTAGTTTTTACCCGTTGTGCTGCCTACGTCTGTATTGGTTATCGCGTATCAAAGTATGTCCAAGCCAAATTACATTACACGGCTAAAGCCGTGAAAACTAACAGAGAGACAGACAGAGTTGAGAGAGTCTTAGTATTTTTACTTTATGTGGTAGAGTAGACAATATATCGTTTATTGCAAAACGAGATATTTTACAATTAATATTATCTACCATCTGTCACCTTTAAAGTTAAAATAGTTTTCGTTATCTGACAATCCAACCATAATTTCCTAAAAAATAAAATGATGATGAACAACCAAGAAGACGATGATGATAATTCATTAATATTTTTGTCTAGATAGACTAAATAGACCCTAGAAAAAAAAAAAAATAAATAAATAAATTTTCACCAGACATCGCGGAGTCATTTTAGCAGCTAATACATAAGAAGTGAAAGCTTAGAAACAAAAACAATAGTAATTTGTTATAAAAGAGTGCAAAGTTACTTTTTAACCGCGTGCTCAATTTTGATGACCGAGCAAGCGAAGGATTCTAATCTTGAATCACGAGCGCATGATGAAAAAATTAGAATTCTGAGCGTTAGCGAGGGAATCAAAAGAGCACGAGGTGAAAAATCTTTGCGCTCGAGTGCAACAAGTAACTTTTCATCCCACCTCAGCGAGGATATGACAAAATGACGTGAAAAGAAAATGGCCCGGGCAAAGCAAATCAAAAAAAGTACACCAAGAAGGTTCCGTGTCTGACTTTTTAACAAATTAAAAAAAGACTGTATGATGAATTCAGCACCATAGAGGTAGAAGTAAAAAAGGTTTAATGATCACAAACTATAAGTGCACATGACGTTCTAAATTCAATTTACTTTATCCTCTAGCTTATAAAAACGGCTTATAAAAACACTCAGAAATTGAAGGGTAAAAATACTCTTTCCGAGATGGTGGGATGAAAAACTATTATTGGCCCTTAATTTCTTTGCGCTGTCTGCTTTGTGATCGCTGTCACTATAAACAGTCGATTTTCTCGCAAACAGTGATAATAAACTTGACCTCTTGACTTCAGTTGTTTTATAGCGCGTTCATCAGGACTTATAGTTTTATGGTATTCATCACTAGTCACTACTACATCTATACTAATATTATAAACGTGAAAGTTTGTAAGTGGTGGATGGATGTTTGTTACTATTTTACGCAAAAACAACTGAATGGATTTGGATGAAACTTTAATATAGCTTATACATCAGAATAACACATAGGCTACTATTTAACGCGATAACCGACATATACGCGGGCGGAGCCGCGGGCAACAACTAGTGTAATAATAAATAGATATTTTGTACATCTAACACACAACGCCATCTAGTCCCAAAGTAAGCAGAGCTTGTGTTACGGGTACTAGACAACTGATAGTAAAACATATTTATGTATTTTTTCGTAAATACATACATATTATCCATAGAAAACACCGAAACTCTGAAACAAATATTTGCAGATCATACAAATATTTGTGTTCCGACCCGGGAGTGGAACCCGACACCTCAAGCACAGCAGTTGTATACACTACTACTGCGCCAGCTAATCAATTTTGATTTTATACTAACACTAGCTGACCCACACAACTTCGTTTACGTCTCTTATTGCCCGTAGCGTGATAATTTTCCCCCGTTTTTGAAACATTTTTCATTGGTGCTCCGTTCCTATTGGTCTTAGCGTGATGATATATAGCCTATAGCCTTCCTCGATAAATGGGCTATCTAACAGTGAAAGAATTTTTCAAATCAGACCAGCGGTTCCTGAGATTAGCGTGTTCAAACAAACAAACAAACAAACAAACAAACAAACTCTTCAGCTTTATATATTAGTATAGACTAGCTGAATCCCGCAGTGTTACCCGCGGTTATCGTCGTATCGCGAATAACGCCGCTTGGCAAAATTAGTCTAAAAAGGTAGCTTAAGTTACTCCTTATATCATCAGCTACCTATCAGTGAAAGTCCCGTCAAAATCAGTCCAGCCGTTCTAAAAATTAGCCGGAACAAACAGACAGACAAAAATTTTAAAAATATATTTTGGTATATGTACCGTGTATACACACATACACATTAAGTAAAAAGCGCTTATTTTATTATATTTTATATATTACAAACAAACACTCCAATTTTTTTTATTTGTATAGATGACCCTTATCGTTCGTCTCCCTACTATAAATTTATATGATTTATAAAGAGTTAACCAGACGTATAAAATAGAGACGATTTTCCCTTGGAAAATTTCAAGACTCAGAGCGCTCACACGAAGTTGTAACAAAAGGAATAAATTGGCTATAACATGGTGGAATAACTTATACCTTTATATCTTTTGATATTAAATTTCTTCGCATTATTATGTGAACAGGTTATTAGGGATTGTTACTTTGGAAATGAATGGTATGCTATATGTAAAATGTATCACAGTCTTTGTAATATAATCAGGAGAGAGACACTGACGTGACACTAAGGCCCTACAGAAAACTATTGATTAGGAATTATTTGGTTGCATTGTCATGTATCTAATCCTCAGCTAACCGCATAAGTTTATTTTTAAAACTATAACTTATTTCAATTTAGTTTAACAATACTTCTGAAAAAAGTAATTGATATAAAATTTTGACCTAAATATCTCTAAATAATTATAAATATATGTCGAGAAATAAAATACAATACAGCACTACCATATGAAGTAAGAACTTTTGTAATTGCTATCATGATTTCAGGTATAACCGACATTAAAATATAAATTGTCTTGTAGAAGTTTGAAAAGCGTACAGGTGCATGCAGCCGACCGGGCGATCTCTAAATCTTGGTAAATCACCGTAAATCTCGTTCACGTTATACAAGTACTTTTAAAACTACGAAAGGATTTAAGCATACTGTGACGACTTACTCTCAATTTTGTTTACTTTTTTTCGGTTTCGATGTTTCGAATGTTGTCGACATTTTTATGTCAAGTAGTGTTTTAAAGTTATAGTATTCGAGATGTTTTAGTTTTTTCTCGTTTGAGTGGGGTTTCATGAGGGAATATAGTCTAAACTAAATTGATAATTTTATAGTGAACATCTAATTCATTACCTTTTCTTTTGACGAAGGGTTTTATCGCCCCCGAAACCTGCATACTAAATTTATAAAAAAATCATTTCAAAAGATTCAGATATATTTTTTATTTTATTTCATTGTATAGGGACAAACGAGCAGACGTATCACCTGATGGTAAGCGATTACCGCCGCCCATGGACACCCGCAACACCAGAGGCGTCACAAGTGCATTGCCGACCTTTGGAGGATGGGGAAAGGGATGTGGGGAAGGGTTGGGTATGGGAATCCGGTATCCTCAATCACTCTATTTCACACCGGTTTTCTGAGAGGCCGTGATATCACTCTGGTCGAGCCGGCCCATTTATGCGAAGCGTGGCTCTCGCACGGTAAATTAATTGGAACGAAGTTCCTTATCGCGCGTTGTGAAAGGGGTAAGACTGAAAAAAATCTTACGAAATGTTGTCACGACACAAAAATTCTTACCAAAAAGTTGTCACGACACTTTTTGCTACAGTAATTGTTGAGTATAGTAGCAGTATAGTTTTTTGTACATAATAAGTAATAAAAAATAATAAAAATAATGAATCCTCACAGTGAACTTCGTTCCATCCGGGTGTCCCTTGACACCTCTCGAGTTTTTATTTATCTATACATATTATTTACACAAGAATTGTTCGTTAAAATGCATTAGATACAGACCATCCATCTAGGGGGTATAGGGATTCGGTTTCAGTGGTTCACACTTTGTCTTTCAAGCCGTGACTTCAACTTTCTAACTCTTTCATATTCTAGACAGTTTGAACCATTTTATCTTCTTAAATTTACCTATATAAGACGGGTAAAGGTTCTTATCTAATTTTTAAATAGCATTTCATTGAATAAAAAGACTGCTATCGCTTGCAAAATTATATTAAGCGTCACAGCAGGTTCGTGGATAATATTTAAATAACTACAGAGACAAGTTAAGTTTTTAATTAACCTACTTCTCTTATCTGTTTATCGTGTGACAACGATAGTACAATAAAAAAACCGTACGCCAACCCGTAGGAAATTGGCACAAGCTTAATTTAATTAGAACGAAACGAAGCCCAGTTCGATATTTATGACAAAGTATGAGTTTTGCGTTAGTTTCCCAACAGGTTTGTTTAAAATAATTTGTTGAACTTTTATGTAGTACTAGTTGTTACTCGCGGCTCCGTCCGTGTGTATGTCTGTTATCGCGGCAAATAGTAGCCTGTGTGTAATTCTGATGTATAAGCTATATTACTGTAAAGTTTCATCCAAATTCGTTCAGTAGTTTTTGCGTGAAAGGGTAACAAACATCCATCCATCCATCCATCCATACTTACAAACTTTCGCGTTTATGATATTAGTAAGATACATAAAAGCTGTATGTACATATATTCACGGAAGTCATATCATCATTATCACTCTATTGCAGTTCACTGCTTGATATAGGCCTCACCCATTGGACTCCACTCTGATCGATTTTGAGATTTTCGCATCCAGCCACATTTCTACCACACTCCTTGTCCAAGAGTCATAATAAAAGTGTATGGCGACATAGGGTTTTGTGTCGCTTTAATCCCTCAGGTGTCACGTCACTTTGACATAAGCATAGCTTGAGTGTCACTAATAATTCCATTTTCCCGACAATTTCTCTCGATAATTTCCCGACTCGCGACCATTGACCGGCCAGTGGCTAGCCGGTGACACAATAGACCATGTTTTAATACGGCCAATGAAAGGCCGTGGACACCTTAGGGGATACACTGTTATTATGACTCTATGATAATGATAATTTTACACATTTCACACATGACTGTCCAGTCCTAAAAGTTTGACTGCGTCTGTGGCGCAGTTGTAGCTTAAGCGACTGCTGTGCTTGAGGTCTTGGGTCGGTCAATGTTTGTGTGATCTGAAAATATTTGAATGATTTCTATGTATAATATGTATGTACTAGTTGTTGCCCGCGGCTCTGCCCGCGTATATGTCGGTTATTGCGGCAAATAGTAGCCTATGTGTTATTCTGATGTATAAGCTATATTACTGTAAAGTTTCATCCAAATCCGTTCAGTAGTTTTTGCTTGAAAGAGTAACAAACATCCAAACATCCATCCATCCTTACAAACTTTCGCATTTATTATATTAGTAGGATTAACAAAAAAGTCTATATGCATATATTATATCAGTTGTATCCATAACACAAGCCCTGCTTAGCTTGGGACTAGATGGCGTTGTGTGTAATATGTCTGAAATATTTATTTAAACTAGTTAGAGTCTGTTATGTGTCAACCAGGCTGCTGATAAACATTCTAAAATATTTTAAATACAAACAAGAGTACCCTTTTTTTCTTTCTTTTTTTTTGCGGATACCACCGACTCGTGGTTATATCGGACCCGAATCGACTATAAACCGCACACTGTCTCAGGTGCTAGAAGCCGAGGAACCAGGTGCAGGTTGCTAGGGCAAGGTACAACCTGGAACCCTGTTGCTTCTTTTCCATTTGGAAATTTCCCAGGCCTGGTGGACAGGGAGAGTTGTAAACCTCTCCCGGTCCCGCTCCGCCATCTCCTTCGCAAGCATAACTTGCTTGCCGAAATAGATGGCAGAGTTCCACGTGCTCTCGCTGCGCAACATGGCCGCATTCATGTTACCGAGGGAAAGAACCCCCGCCCCGATGGCCGCCACGTGATAACTCCTCGAGTTCCCCCACGCCGGACATTCTGTCAGCGTGTGGAACGCCGTGTCCACGGTCTGACCATCACAGTGGCGGCACTAAGGTGTTGGCTCCGTGTGGATCAGACACAAGTGCTCTCCGGTGCATCCTTTCCCAGAGATCACCGGTGTCAGCAGGTATGAGAGGCTTCCGTGATGTCTCTCCAGCCAATCCTCCATAACGGGTACATAAAGGTACGTACATATGTTATCGTCTTTTAATACCCAGTGACACCTATTAAATAACAAATAACCAAAAGTATCTTATAACCTCTCTAACTAATATTTTATGTTCTTTTTTAACCTTAATTAGTCTACTACAGGAAACAGGACTTTCCTTAAGTACAACTTTTTTTTCTAATCTTCCATGAAGGTCAGATGTGCTGGTATAGAGTTTGTGTCAAGTTTTCTCTTTTTTTGCAGTGCTGTTAATTTGCAGAGCTCACTGCCAAACGTCACGACATCCACGAGATGATTATAATGAATGCGTCACCAGTCACCACACGGACACAGATTTAATATAAGTCCAATGAACTAAAAAGCCCAGTCATAATTACGTATTGCCAAATAAAAAACAGGACAAAAAATCGAATAAGTCTACCTGGTCATAAATAATATGTGTAGAGTTAGACTTTTTTTTTCAACCGGTCATTTTTCAAATATGTAAAAAATACATAAATGGTTTTCATACAATGTGAATGTCGTGGTCAACCACAGGCTTATCCCTCTTTTTCATACAATATACATACACATATCTGACAATAAAAACGAAGATGAATTGTTTTACAAAACAGGGGCGCGAACATCCCGTAAAATAAAAGCGAATGTGTCCCCGTTAAATTGATAAACAAATTGGCGAGTTAATGAGTTTTATTTGTGGAGGCATTGCGTATAAATTACGATAACTTCATTTAACGAATAGTGATGTAAAGTTGCGGATATATTTAACATCTTGTATATGTTTTGTATTCTAAATGATTGATTTATGGTAAAATACTATGAACGAGCGCGATGTTTGATGAAAATAATTCAATGGTTATAAGGAAAAAATGCTTACTAAATTATTAATACAATAATCGATTATTAACTTTCTGTAGATGTATTATCGTTGTTCTGTACAGCAGTTAACTATAGTTATATACACACATATCAAGGCTTCAAACGATTTAAAGTAACTTATTGTAGAGCATCAAACACAACGTGAAAAACTTTATTTTCTGAAATACAGTATGCCTATAGTTACTCACTTGTTTTGTCTTAATTATCATCACCAATCATCATCAACAGTCCTTAGTAATCAACCTACATATAACCTAGCCAATTATAGGCCTCTCCTTAGAAATAATTCTTAGCCTTCTATACCATGCTGGCTAGGCTGGTATATCGATGGAATCAATCTGTCGGATGAATGGAGGTGATACTCTCCTTATTCTTATTCCAGCACCACAGGGATTGTATGTTTCTTAGGTATATATTATTATTATAATAATGATAGACTATGGAAATACAATTAAATGCCTTTTCGCCCGGAGGCAATCCCTAACAGGCAACCGTGGTATGGAAAAAAGAGCAGGGTTGAAAAGTATAAAGGAGTGCCTGGTTTATTAGAAAAGGATAGAAAAACGAAATTATAGTAGTATTAATATATTATATAAGGTAATAGTAATACGTAGTGTGGAAGATTGAATAAATACATACAAATAATTGACTGGAACACATAGTTATTTCATACATCATACCAATAGAACTGATTACTCCCTCGGCTCCCTATCCGTCATGTCAATACCTGTACCTACCCACAATAAATTTTATTATTCTGCAATAATGTTTAACCTTTAACCAATTGTATTCGACAAGCGAAAACATAATCATATTATTTGAGAATGATGGATGTTGAATAAAATATTCCATTTAGGAATATCGATTTAGTGCGGTACGAAAATTGAAAGGCGGTTATTACGGGTATTCGGATATTTCAGTAAGTTATTGAATTTAGACATCCCTAATTCGTCGGTCGAGCTTGTAAACGATTTTCTATCTAACCAAACCTTATCCTTTTACTGATATTCATTTATTTGTCCAAATCTAGTCATACCTATACTGGGCATTAAATCTAGTGAGGAAAAACTTAGTGGTCATGATGTTAGGTAAAACCGAACAGTTTTTGTATGACAAAGATACATATTACCTACTTAAGTAGGTGGTAGGTATTTGAGATGTGAATTGACAGTCCAATAATAATAAGAATACAACACGTAGGGAATCAAATAGTTACCTGTGGGGCAATAAGACATGCATTTTGAGTTCTTTAATTAAGCCCACTATTTTCTAGTTTAAGAAATGGCCCAGAGGCTGATGAACTACGTGTTTATAGACTCTCTTGACACGGGAATATATACCTAGTGTTGGTACTGTTAAAGTACTTATTTCAATATTTTCTAAATTACTATACAAAGAACGTAATAGATATGACAGTAAAACACCAAAACCGTTCCCAATCACTGCTAGCCATCCGAACTGACTTATAACACTGCCTTCACCCCAATCTTTTGCACGCTCGCTAGGGGTGCTGGGTGGAGAGCAGGGGGGCGTGTTGCCCGGCTCCAGGGCCGTAGCTTACATAACGCTGAGAAAAGCGGATGTACAACCCCGGCTGGAACGCCATCTCGCTCGCACGGGATAAAGGTGCGTGCAAAATTAAGCGAATTTTCTTGCGATTTTGTGTAGTCTCGCAACATGGTATGGTACGATAATTATATTATATATGAAATCACCTGTAAAATGTATTTCACTTATTTAGTGACAACTCTTATCCCAGGGTTAGCATATTGTAACTGCAGTTTTAGTTCTGACTCTTGTAATTATCTCGTCTAAACAATTATCAATCTTGTTAATTTCAGTATACATGTTATAATTCTATATCATTTCAAATTAAGGTTTAAAAGGTACTTTAAAATGGTATTACCTGACATTCGTAGCAATTTTATCTGCTGCTCCAGTCTTTAAAGTTTTAGGAGGATGTATTATGCTTAAAAAAAAATCCAATTTGACTAACAGTTCCAGACTTTTTTACATTAAACTAAACTAATCAAGAAACTCTTAAGATTTCATACATCAAAATAGTTCATCCCAAGAAATAAGTCAGTTACTTTAAACATTGTACTTAAAAGCGTGAGACAAAACATTCACTTTCAAAATGCGCAGGTGATATCCGACCACGACTTCGTCAGCAAGTGACTCAAGACTTTCACTTTTATCGTCTGCGCGCCGAATGTGGATATCAATGGGCTACTAATCGACTATGGCGATGTACACAACTTGAGTGGAACATTTTAAAGTTCAAACTAAAGCCATAATGAGTACAGTTAAATTTAGTTTTAAGTGATAATGTAATGAGCGTCATTTTACTAAGAATCATAAGATATTTTATTTACGTTAGTAATTTTAAACTGCGTATTTACTCCATGATGCATAATAAAAATTGAAAAATAGTTATATTACTAAGACATTTCTTAATTAGACTGCATTTTATATATGATGTTATTGAGGTAGGTGATTATGTGGGACAAGTTGTCCAGGTGTTTTGAGCTTGAGCTCTACCTACGCTATAGAAGGATGGATATATTATACTAAGTTTTGTCAAGTTTAGGTAACAGGTTAATGAATAAAGTGAAATCATACAAAAAATACATTTACAGAGCTTTAATACACTGGTAACTGATTGGCTAAATTATAAGTTTATCGACAGGTGCAAGAGAAGTAGAACTCACAACCAGCTCCACTTTCGGTAAATATGGCTACATTATTGTGTATTTGTTGTGGTTCAAGATAGTAAAGCAAATAAAATAATTGTATTAAACACACTACGTATGAAAGAATAGACTACCATGGGTACAACAATGAGCACACATGTACGATGTGATATTGTGTACAATGCAATTTAGTAGTTATCATCTGTAGCAGGTGTTAAATGATAAGGTAAAGTGGTTTTCGCGAGATTTGATTACTAAGTTGTGAAATCGTTGCCTCCACGTTAGAACTTTGCACTGAATAGAAATATGACCTATTAATTTTATGTTTGTAAATATTTTTAGGATGAAATTGTACTTAATATCGATGAGCTTGTTATTTGTGTACACGTAGTAAACAATATATTGCTATAGCACAAAAAATATTGATTGAAATGTTTAAAAGTAAATAATACTGACATTTTATTTGTTTTTGTAATAATGCTAAGTGCAATACTATAATGTAGGTACGTATTTACTTCCGTACATCAGACATGATTTTGACCTACTTACGATGATAGCGCGATGGCGCATTTTACTAGGCAATAATATTATCAACCTATTCTTTGTCACGTATTACAAACAACAGAATTACGAACCGTCAGATTTTGTAGTAAGAAAAACAAGTTCTTAGTGAACGCAGCCTTACTACGGACCGCACATGTGCCGATTGTGCTGACATTTAAGTAGTGCGCTCCGTACCGCCGCGTAGACGCGCGTTTGTGACGCTATCGAAAAAAAATATCGTTCGAATTTCAAAAAAATATCCGAATTTCGAATTGTGTATATTAATTCGAAAATAAGAGGTGCCTATGTTTATTTTATTTTTAATTTGTGTACGGTTAATTAGTTCTTAAATTTAAAATTTAATTATCTGGATTTTATGAATTGCGTATTTTGGATGTGAATTCACAAGGGGTCGTTTTCCCTGGGAGAGTATTGCTATAGCAACGAATTACGCCAAGTTCATGGGCGGTTGGTGCATTCTCGCTCGATAATGAGTAGTTTTAGAGATTGCTGAGCTTTTGTTTTGAACATCTTCGTATAAAGGTGAGAGTTTGATGTTATTATTTTATAAGATACTTTTAGTGTATGTTTTATGAGGTAATCAAGATTTTAACTAAGTGGCTATAGAGCATAAATTGTATGATTTTTTTGTTTTGCCAGATGAAGATAAGATGTCTGATTTTTTAAATAGGTTTTTATTATTATTTGGTAATTATCAATTTTGAAACGTAATTCGTATATTTAACTGAATTCTTTTAGTTTTATCACGATAAAACTAGTAGATTTTATTTCAAGCATAAAACTTATCCAGGTTTTGCATTTATAGCAGCAACTCAACTGTCTAGACATATATATTGATTCCGGGGCATCAACTGTAGTCGTGTTTTTGTACTCTACTATGTGATATTTTATAGAAACCACAGCCAGTAAGTTTCCCATACAACGTTAGCGGAATGTCGTAATAACTTAACGCGAACTTACGTCCAGTCCTACTTATGATTGCCAATCGATACTAGTCCTTATTTTGATTTAAATAGAGTATATAATGAACAACAAAAAACTGGTTTTAGAAACGCAGCAATTTTTCTCGGCGAGGTCTCGTTGCGTAATGAATGGATGTTGACATTGTATGGTGCTCGTATGGAAGAGGTGGTAGGGGTACTACCGGTACTCGAAATTTAAATAATTCATATTACAATACTTAGCAACCGGGTCATTGAACACGAAAACTGGCTAAAAATAAGTTATTCTATATTTAAAAATACCTTCTTCAAATTGTCAATTCATAAAACAATTGACGTTCCAAAGATAAACCTTAGATTCAAATCTTAATGACGTTCCAAAACAAAAACAGTTTATTAATAACCGGTGTTGCCGGTTAATTGCTAAATGTCTAATTAATGACTCACTAAGCTTCATTGTTGTATCAGTGTCCCGTGAATCATTAATTCGTAGGTAGGCATGGTTATTGAAAATGTATTTATAAAATATGAACTGTGAAAAAATTTAAAGGTATATTAAGTAGCGGTATCAACATAATAGTAAAACAGTTAGAACTATTTACATGAGAACCCAAAATATCTATATAATTTATGAATACAATTATTAACATTCCCACCCCAGGAATGAGTCTAGTGGTTAGTACATCTGACTTCTGAGCCTGAAGACTTGGGTTCATATTACACACTGATGGTAACCGCGACGGTCTGTTAAATGATTAATTTGTCTGTCTATCACCTACATCTATTTATTGTTTAACTAGCGAAACCCCGCGGTGTTACCCCCGGTTATTGTTGCACCACGAGTAACGCCGCGGGACAAAGTTAGTCTAAAAAAAGCCTAGTTACTCCCTGGGTCATCAGCTACCTGCCAGTGAAAGTCCCGTCAAAATCCGTCCAGCCGTTCCAGAGATTACCCGGAACAAACAGACAGACAGACAGACAAAAAAATTTAACAACATTTTTGGTATATGTGTCGTGTATACATTTGCATTTAGTAAAAAGCGGTTATTTTAATATTACAAACAGACACTCCAATTTTATTTATTTGTATAGATAATTCTCGTGTCACTTTGTTGTATTAGATGAACTCAGAAAACTATCTAACCGATTTTAATGTTTTTTTTTTCCGATAAGAGTCACGCGTAATAATAAAAAACACGTTAAAAGTTGTGTGTGTTCGCTCGTTTATTTTTTATGCAAATAAAATTGAAGTGTCTGTTTGAAATTTCAAGTTAATAGCTTTTCATTAGGGGCAAATGAAAATGTATATGTACTTACATCAAAAAGCATTTTTTTTTGTCTCTCCGTTTATTCCGGCTAATCACTGACCCAGCTGGATCGATTTTGATGGGACTTACACTGGCAGATAGCCAATGATATAAAGAGTAACTTAGGCTACTTTTTTAGACTGTCTTCACTCCGCAGCATTACCCGCAGTTTGTTGTTTTGTCGCGGGTAACACCACGGGACTTGGCTAGTTAGATTTATAATTATAAAATCTTTTCGTTCTTTTCTTTCTTTTAAGACAATAGATACCAACTCTTGTTTACGACTTCAAAAAAAGGAGGAGGTTTCTCAATTCGACCGTATATATTTTTTTTATGTGTGTTCGCGGATAACTTCGTCGTTTATGAACCGATTTTGATAATTCTTTTTTAATGGAAAGGAGATGTCCCAACAGTGGTACCACGATAAGGACATTAATATGTGATGATGACGTCCAAGAGAAATCAAGTCGAACCTTGAAGTCGGTTTTATTTTTGTAAAGTTGTACTTGTGGTTTTATATTTTCATGACGTTATATTTTGCAAGACCACAAACACTGATAACCATCTGTCTATGTGTGTGTGTATTTTTGAATAACGTTCTAAAAAAAGCAGCAAGTTTGGAATTCGAATTTGAAAAAACTTTGACTAATTTTAACTGCCCGAATAGCATAGTGATTGAAGCGGTCGCCACGCTGTTTTCTACTGCCCTATTGTAGGTTCAAGCCTCCCACATGGGACAACACTTTATATGAACCACAAATTGTTCACATACGCTGAGTGTGGCTGTTCTGTGTCCGTTGAATGAATGTTTGTAAATCCAACGAATCTATCCCTAATGCAGAAAACAAAATTAAATGTAACTGGCTGAATATGTTACATGGTAAGTGATAGTGAAATGACAATGAGAACATATAATAGGCCCCGTAGTGCCCAGTGACCCAATACACGTGCCTCGCCTACAAGCGTGAATTCAAATGATATTACCGACTTTACCGAGCGCAACGACAAAACCAATCTTGATGTTGGATTATTGACGTTTGGATACTTTTTTGAGAACACTGCAATTCATATTCAGACATGAAACTTGGTAAGAATATGACTTTTACAACTTTTTTAACACTGGAAGAATCAATCAATGGTAAACAAACCAAGGTAGTAGAACCATGCTGATTTCAGCACGAACGGGCCGGCTCGACCGGGACGGTACTACCCTCGCACAGAAAATCAACGTAAAATGACAGCGATCATGCTGTCGTGTTTCGTTGGTGAGTGCGAGACCGGAGGCCCAATGATGCAGAAGCATCACTAGCCCGCCATGGTGTGGGTCACCATGCTGCATTGTTGCATTGTCTGCATTCGCAGTATGGTGACCACCACTCTTGGATTCTACACATGCTTTCCATCAGGCAGAGTAGAGTCATTTTGGCAGGGTCAAACATAAAAAAAAAAAAAAAAACTTACTAGTATTATAAATGCCAAAGTTTCAGTGATTTAGCAGAAAGTTTAACTTATTGAACTAGGTAGGTATTTTAAGTTTATTACCTATTGATAATAAAAATATTAACATAATACAAAAAAGTAAAAACTAAAACCCAACTCCGACAAAAAACGACGCTGAAAAAGTATGAAACAAGTTTGAAAAGCCGTGGTCATGCGTTGTTCAAGTGCTATCGTACGTTTCTATAGAACGTGTAATAGTATAATATCACAATTATCGAATAAATACGGACAAAGTTATGAGCCAATGATAATAAACTATAAATTTTTAAATTTAAAAGTAACGCCGATACCAAACACGGCATATTTACCTCTTTTTTATTAACACAGTTCTTTATGACCGCTAGAGGGCTCCATATTAGAATCAGTGATACGTCATATAGTCTATAACCAGCGGTCGACCAAGACGCTTCTAATGATACCTCATTTGTCAAGTTCTAATAAGTAGTTGAGGAGCTATGAGGGAACACATGAACTACATAAATACATAGCCTGTCAAAATTATAACCCTCCTTTGACTTTGTCGTAGTCGGGTAAAAAGAAACGTTACCAATAAAATTCTAAAATGTAGGTACTTACTAAATATTATTTTTAACGTATGCCTCTACTAGTCTTTTTGTATACCGTCCGTTGAACTATAGAGGCCTTGATACACAAGTTATTTAACACAAACGAATCAACTATTAATCAATCGATCAATCTCAAAAATAATTTTACTGACGGACTTGCAAATTTTAAGACTTTAAACCTAAAGAAAATATTTTCAATTGAATTATTGCGTAACTGGTTACTAAACACGTGCGAACTCTAAAGCCAAAAACACTTATCCATGACAAGCCATGACATGCCGTGACATTAACAGGAACGCACTTGGAACACACTTATCTACACAATATATCTCTTGAGATACACAGGTGTCCCTCATAATCAAGTGATCTGTCCTCCCATTAGCCCTGTTTTACCAAAAAAAAAACTCTAATCTAAAACATTGCTGTATTATTATTTGTACATTAACTTCTAGAAATGTATGTATAGACTAGCTGAACCCCGCGGTGTTACCCGCGGCTATTGTTGTACCGCGAGTAACGCCGCGGGACAAAGTTAGTCTAAAAAAAGTAGCCTAAGTTTCTCCCCGGATCATCAGCTATCTGCCAGTGAAAGTCCCATCAAAATCCGTCCAGCCGTTCCAGAGATTACCCCGAACAAACAGACAGACAGACAGACAAAAATTTTTTTAGCTACATTTTTGGCATATGTACCGTGTATACATACTTATGCATTAATGCATAAGTATGTATACACGGTACATATGCCAAAAATGTATACTAAATTATACTAAATTAGTAAGAAGCGGATATTTTAATATTACAAACAGACACTCCAATTTTATTTATTTGTATAGATGATATCTATCTGTCCTTGAAGAAAAAAATCCTCTTTGAACTCCGAATAATTTACATAAAACCGTTGACCATTTTAGCGATCGGTTATTATGTAAATGAGAATCCAAAAATGAACAAACTTTCCTTGTTACGAATACCTATTTTAGTGACAGCAACACCACAGCAAGTATAAGTACATAATTATTTTATTTAATTATCTTCTTAACTTTAAGGATTAAATCTATTATATTAAAATTGCTCCTTTTGTCTTGCAAAGTTAATTTAAAAACAATGAAAATTATATCATCCTGCTTTTATCCAAATTATGGTTGGAGCAACGTGTACAAATAGTTAGTTAGTTCTGTGAAACTAGACCGCTACCTGATTGTTTGCAACGCTCCTCGGGACCCTAATAGATAAAGCATAAACGTGCATTGTTTTTTTATATATAAGCCTGTCAAAGTGATTCTACTCTTCCTAACAGAAAGCATAAGCACACCCAAAAAAAGAGGTCACCATACTCAGTCACATTGCGAATGCAGACAATCCAACAATACAGTATGGTGACCAACACTTTGGTGGTCCATTGAGATACTTCTATATCATTGGGCTTCCATAGTAATAAGAAGTAACGGATTTTTGACGATTTTAATGGGAACGTTACCAATACTGCACCATTACATGTGTTATATAATATCCCTATCAAAGTTCTTATAACTGTTTATGCTTAACTATAATATTTTAAAGTATATTATAGTAAATGCTTGCAGCTAATCACCCGCAAAACTACCGTAGAGAAAATGTCATGACGAATGAACAGTATTGAGCGCAAATATTTATTTATGCACTATACTGCTTTGTCGGCTATAATCCATATTTATGTCGAACGTGATTTGAAATGGTGCTGAGTGGCTATTTGTGACTTTGTTTATTATTAACTAGTTAGGGATTATGAGCTCTGGCGCCATGCTTAGATTTGTCGGATTATATTGCCAACCATAGTAAATATATATTTTATATCGTATTATAATTCGAAAGTGTACATCCATGT
Source organism: Spilosoma lubricipeda (assembly GCA_905220595.1). Taxonomy (NCBI): domain Eukaryota; kingdom Metazoa; phylum Arthropoda; class Insecta; order Lepidoptera; family Erebidae; genus Spilosoma; species Spilosoma lubricipeda. Next base: position 4,704,214 of record HG992285.1, on the reverse strand, counting down.
ATGGTCTTCTTGCGCTTTTTCAAGATATACCTCCTTGGAGTTCAGGGTAACTTGTTTTGTAGACGATTGCTTAATGGCAAGCGATTCCTCGTATTTCAAAAAGCATAAGTGCCTTACCAGTGGTCTTCTACTTAATCCCTTCCATAACTATTTTGACCTGTCGGTTACCTCACTTAGTTTCTGAAATCTAATGAAAGTATTGATTAACACCGGTTTTCTCTATCTCTCTGTCTAAATACATTGGCAAGTTTGATTTTTCCGCGGTTGTACCCATTAAATATTCTCTTTCACGCAGTTTTTTAATTTATTTTTGTAATAGATAACTTTAAATCAAAGATACAAATGAATTACGCCCAACTTAGAACAGGTGATGAACGAAAAGATTACTAATAAAAAAATTAAAACAAAACACTTGTCAATTCATGAAGCATGTTGTCTAGTTCTTTCTTTCTTTGCCAATGTCAAGTAGGATGGAAATATGTGTGTATAATAGATAAAAGAATAGGAAAGGATAAGACGCAAAAAATCTGACTTTTGTAACCATCCAAATTTTCCCAAAATTAGTAGGAGACTGGTTGTGTGGTATGTTGTTTAGTTCATTATAACATCATACACGAATTCACAGGCCTGTCAAACTTTACTTCAAACTGCTAATGTCGAATGTTGTTAGTTAAGTTTTCTTTGATCAAAGTTTCAGAACTTCGATATAAATTGCTTTTGACACCGTTGTTAACTTGTCAATTTTGTTAGTTGAAAATTCTGTATTGTACTTTGATCAACGTCTGAGAAACTAGCTGCCAATTCAGGAATCAAATGATTTTCAATTCAATTTATCAATTTTATAATTTATTCGTTACAACACATTTAATACTTTTACATTTCCCATTTCTCTATTTTCTAATTCCAATTCCAGTATATAGCTAACGGGATGGCCTTCACGTTAAATCATTCAATCAATTAATTAACATTTACAATACGCTTTGCTGAATATGGTATTATCTTCAACTATAATTAAATAACCAATTAAACAATTGAGTATTTTGTACTAGATACTAATCACAAATTTATATTACACATATATTATATTATAACAATGTTGAAAACATATATTGATATCACTTGTCTAGTACCCATAACACAAGCTCTGCTTAGCTTGTGATTAGATAGCGTTGTGTGTTAGATGTCCAAAATATTTACTTATTTATTGATGTTTAAAACCCTTAAACACTATTTTTATTTAAAAAGCTATAAAATCTCAGTCGGTATCATCTTTTGATTACATTTTTAATTATATTACCCCATGGAGACCCGTCGGTTAAACGTTTAGTAGCGGAAACTTTTTTATACCGGTGTTTTTGGCAGGATATTTAGAAAAGAAATGCATTTACATTTTTTTTTATGGAAGAGGGGCAAACGAGCAGACGTATTACCTGATGGTAAGCGATAACCGCCGCCCATGGATACCCGCAACACCAGAGGCGTCACAAGTACCTTGCCGGCCTTTTAAGAAAAGGAGTACACTCTTTCCTTGAAGGTTCAAAGGTCGTATTGGTCCGGGAATACTGCAGTTCATTCCACAGTTTTGTTATGCGAGGCAGAAAGTTTCTTTCTGAAAAGGCGTACAGTTGTGGACTGCCAACCAAATTAACAGAAAAGACCATGTTTGTTATTGGAACAATATCCCCAGTTCATAATAACCTCAGACTAACCAGTCTAGTCTGGTATTTCCTTGATGACATCGCCTAACAATGTAATCGTTTTATCTTCATTTCATGGTTAAGTAATAATACACAACGTTACAACTTATTGCATATTGGCTAGCGAGTGGACTGTATAACGACGTGTGTATTTCTGTATATGAAATGAATATATGGTGGTTTTAGTATTGTAATAATGATATGTTTTCTTCTTTTTTGATGAAATGGCAACAAGCCGGATCTCTCGGATCAGCTATTTCTGCCAATGCCAAGTGTTTATAGCCTTCAAATCATAAGTCTTTAAGTCTTCGTCGTGATGAGATTAATGTTAAAAAATATATAAAATATGGATGAGATGAAATGGGGACCGTCTTTCGAAAAAACAAAAAACGATCTTCCATGATAAGTTTTCACAATTTTAACAATTATAAGACGTTTATTGTAGCTAAAACAACACTGACAACAATAGAAAAATATAAGACAAAACATAGAGAATATAAAAGAGGTATATAAATCATACTTAGAACATGCTTCCGGCCAGTCGCTAACACTGCACTTTACTACTTTAACCGTGGAGCCTAATACTTCTAAAAGAGTAGAGAAGAGTAGACTATATCCTCTAGACCTAGATTAATTGTACTTTATAACAAATTGTTCAAAACTAAATTATAGCTCTTATTACAGTTATAAATAGCACTTAACTAGCGTTATAATGGCCATTACGAATCAATGACGCTGCATACGCTGGCGACAGATGACGAATCAAGCCGCGTCAGTCAGCACGCTAACGATCCTCATATAATAATGTCATTATAATGAGCGGTTATATGAACGTCAATTATTTTTGTAGGTGGGAACGTTCACTATGTTCGTGATCTATTTTTACTCTAACAGACGAGATAGACCATGTCCTTATCGAAAGTTTGCAATTAAACTGATAAACTAAAATCTTTAAAATTACAGTTTTCCAGGTACATTTCTGTGTACAAACTACAAAATATTCTGTTTATGATATAAAGTTTCGAAAATCCACTCTAATAAGGTTTATTTTACTGCGCTAATAGAAAATACAGTTCAAATTTCACTTTATTTGCTAAATCTTGTACTAATATATAAAGCTGAAGAGTTTGTTTGTTTGTTTGTTTGTTTGAACACGCTAATCTCAGGAACCGCTGTTCCTATTTGAAAAAGTCTTTCGTTGTTGGATAGTCCATTTATCGAGGAAGGCTATAGGGTATATATCATTACGCTAATACTAATAGGAGCGGAGCAACAATGAAGAATGTTTCAAAAACGGGGGAAATTTTCACGCTACGGGCAATATAAGGCGCAAACGACGTTGCGTGGGTCAGCTAGTACTTCAATATAAAAATGAACTATAGCAACAATTGCTACTTTCTGATGCTTCTGGTTTATACCAAAAAGCATCAGAGAGTTTAGACAATTAGTTCTATATCATTCGAACTAACGTCATTATTAACAGGAAAAGAATTTTGTCAGGAACAATTTCAAAGTCGAAACTGTTAAAAATATTATGAGAAAATGTTATTAGGAAAATACTTATTCACACTACTACTTGCATTTACGAGTGACCAAGTAACTTATCAAGGCATTTGCTTGCTCCTTTATTAATGAGTTTTAGGTTATCAGCCCATTATAATAAAAGCTATATTCAGTTTGCGCAAAGAACACAATGCCACGGCATTTATCTAAACCGATTACCCTGAAATGTCGCATTGATCCGCCTTTTAATACTCTGAGTCGATTTATTTCGATCCTGGAACAATGAGTCCATTGCCCTATTCATCCAAGTGCCTCAATCACAATACATCGTTTACAACAGAAATAAGTATTTTTCATTTGTTCTTTTTCAATTACTTCTGTGAAGCAATGAATTTTCTTTTTTAATTTATAGCTGCTTAGACTGTTAATTAGGACGTTCTAAATCTAAGTTTGAATAAATTATTTTTTATTCTTTACCTAACAAATTATTCTTTTTTTTTAACTGAGATTACCAACATCATTTGAAATGTAAATTGGGACACGTAATAAATGGCTTTATTACAATACATTTTCAATAAAAATACACTAAAAACAAAAACATGAAAGTGAATCTCAATACATTTAATTCACAATTGATAATGATAAGGTGAAGTCAGTTCAAAATACTATTGTTTTAAAGCCTTACACAAGCAAAATTTACCTTCACAGTAGGAGATGGACATGTGAGTAATAGGTAATAATCGTATATTTTAAGGTTGCAAAAGTACCACATGGAAATGGCTTAATGAAACTGAAATATTTTTATATTACATATGTAAATATTTTATAATCCCTCGATCTACGCTAAATGAGTGTTTGCAGTGAGCCCAAACCAGTAATCATCTAACCACAATTCCTATGCCAATAATTAGAGAGTTCCATTCACGTTCTGACATTGTGGTTGAAAAATTTTCGTATACGTATCCATTCATAACCTAAAATTTGCAACTTCTAGTTTATATAAATAGCTGTACTCATAGCTCACTGATAACATATATAATAAACGGATTTACGTAACAACTCGCATTGTCGAAATAGACCCCATATTGCTGGTCAGATTAATAGATATGATGAATCTTAATACTGATACTAAAAAGAAGTAAAAGTTCTCAAAAGCAGAGACCAAATAGACAGTAATCAGGTTTTTTCTTATCTATGAGCCTGCCAAAGTGACTACTCTGCCTGATGGAAAGCATGAGCAGAATCCAAGAGTAGTGGTCACCATACTCATTGCGAATGCAGGCAATGCAACATGGTGGCCTACTGAGAGAGATGCTTTTTTGAATGTTTAAAAACCAACAAAAAGATGGCATTCATGCTTTTATATGCAAACTCTCAGCGATAAACCTCAGTCATCAGTTTTTATAAAATTAACAGCTTTTTTATCTTAACCGTTTATTAAAGAAACTGCCCCTATCTTACGTATAGTCCAAGTCTTAACCCCAGTTTAACTAGAAGCACTAAAAAGCCAACTCTGTCAACGGTTTTAATTACTCGTTTCCTAGCCAGAGTGCTCTAATAAGTTGTTTCCTTCACTTAAAGTCTACTACATCTCGAGTAGAACAATTCAGTTTGTATAATTATACAAGTTAAGGTACAGTATTAATTTGTATAACTTTTATAGTTCAGTTGTTTATTTTTGTTATTTTTTGTTACTCACTTAGTAATTCGAAATAATAAAAAGAAAAATAATCTCTGTAGAATGTCATTGTTCTATTTACCCGACTGCGAAAGAAGGAGGGTAATACTAACTTTTAAACTTTCGCGTTCCATGATATATTAACAATTATTTTTACGGGAATTAACGCGATCACTTATTAACAGGCATTACATACCTCTGATTTTTACACTGGCTGTGATCACAGGCTGACTGGCTCAGCGGCGCACGCCCACCGTCGTCGAATCCGTGAAGTAGAAGGTTCTTCGTCCACCCGCACTTTTTCGATATTTTTGATAAATTTGTTTCGCCACGTACCGTCACATACCACACTTACTTTACACTTAACAGTGTCCCTATTCTGTAAGCAAACCGATGGGGGACAGAATAGGGAGGGCGTGCGCCGCTGAGCCAGTCAGCCTGTGACCACGGCCAGTGCAACCTGGTCGAAACGTCAGGCAAAATCAGAGGTATGTAATACCTGTTAATAAGCGATCGCGTTAAGTCCCGTAAAAATAATTGTTAAAGGAGGGTAATGTTTTTTCGAGTGTATGTATGTATTATATGTATATTTATTTGGCACGCCCTAGAGCCTAAACGGCTTATCGTATTATTATGTGTGTGGTGTCAAAAGATTCCTCTTAGTCGTGAGAGTGGCACCGGGTACATCAAAATAAAAAAATCTAAATTACAAATTTTTGGCGTTAAAAAGTAATCTCAAATATGTTTTCAAAATACATTGAGTGTAGTATCAAAATAATTCTTTTTAACGGTGGTTACGAATGTATATATAACTTATATGTTTTATTAAAAAAAAACGGAATTTAATCAAGATTACAGATATTGAGACAGTTGGGTTTTTGGTTTTAAATAATTTTATTATAATTGTTGTTATAAGTTGCTTAACACGATGTAAAATATAGACAAATGCAAAAGTAGTAGTCCTGAACAAGTTAAATAAGATCATCTTCTCCACATCACACAATAGGATTGAATAAACAGTTTTTCACGAAATATTTATTTCTTTCCTATTATCAACACACCAATGACTTTATTGTAGAACTGTCTTCGTCAGATTTTTTGCGATTGTATTACAAAATGTGGGTTTCTCACGTTTGAGTCTTGGGAACAATAACAAACCATAATATTTCTTGACATTCTGATTTTATTTAGCGAATAGTATCAAAATGTAAAGGCATAATGTAAGTTCATAAATATCTGCTGTCATGAGCCAAAGGGTTTCTCTCTTGGGTAATTTTGGCACGCTTACCATGCCTGTCATGTGCAAGACTTTTGGGTTCCGAAAGGATCTTTACTATGTACCATGACAGCAGAGTCTGAAAACTCTCGAACCGTAAATTTACGTAGATAACTTAATCTATACTTGTGTTCTTGGATTTTTCTTAGTAAGTGATTCAAGTTTATTGTAGTATTTCGCTTGAACAGTTCAGTTTGTAATTAAGTTTTATAGGTTTCTAACATAACTGGTTATCTTTCCAGGTTCATCACAAAAATATTTTGAGAATTGGTTAGGATTATTAATTGATTTAACCTACTAGTAAGAAGAGTCATGGGGTTCATAAATAGAAAAACGAATTAATATTAAGTCGTGATAGGTTACCGTAAAATTTAACAAAATTTGTGAGTTCACTTTTACGTATCCGTATTTTCTAGCATGTGGTGCTAGAAAATACGGATACGTAAAAGTTAATTTCTTGCATTTTAACTTTAGCAATCTTCTCCATAGACATCTTTGTGAAATACATTCAAATTACCATCCATATACTCTGAACTATTGCTAATCCTACAGAGAGTAATGCTCTTATCAACAGCTGGTCAAGAGTCAAGACCTCGGCAATAAAAAGGTCGACATCAGTTAAGTTAACACCTGCTCTTATAGCACGCTTTATTAAGCTTGCTAGCAATTATAACAGGAATAAACACGCTCCTCGAATAACTGAAACAAATTTTGTTTAACTCACAGCGTGTAGCACTAGGGGTAAAATTAAGTTTGGTTTATTCAGAGCGTGTTTTGAGATTGCTTTAGTTGTTATGTATTAGGTAATGGATTGTGGTTGACACTTGGGTTGTACGTGGTTTTGCTTTGAAGTTTAAATGTCAAATGTATAATTTTAATACCATTAGTGGGTTGTATTTGAGTTAAACTATTTCTGAAGCCTTATTGTGTTCTCTGTTTACTTTAATTTGTTTAGTTTCTGTTAGAAAATTTATTGGTGTCTAATTACAAAGTCATTCATTTTTAATTTTATTGAAATTTAGACTGAATCTAACGAGTATTTGCCTGCAACATGAATTTTCAGTCACCACTCGGTAAAAATATATTAATTGTATATTGGAGTATGACAATTTTTTTCGACTTATATTTCCTATAAGTATACTTAAACTATACAAAATATATAAATGAGTCAAACACACATACTTAATGTTTTAAATTATATATTTTTTAAAACACTATTTTCCCGTAAAACACACGCTTGTGGGTTAATACATCGTTGAAGCTCAAAGATTTTGCTATACAATGATGTTACCACAAAAATACAGTAGGTATAAAGACTCATTAATGTACCCTATATATTATTATACTAGCATCGGCTAGGAGGGTATTCAAAAACTGATTTAGAAATCTAGATCTAGAAAGTAATAAATACTAATAAGTTTAGGAGATCGAGTGGCATTCGAACTGAGAAATAGAGTGAATTTATTTCGTATAGTCTATTGTCTGATAATGGGAAGCTTACACTGAAATAATTTGTGTACACAAAACCAGGGCATGAGGTAAGAAATTTAATACCTATTTTATTTGGTACTAAAACTTGGTATAAACTTAGCTGTATGACATAATAGCTATAAAGCAGCGCTATTTTCGCGTTAAAGCAAAACCATTACTTGTTTTATTGATTCCCGTACTTCTCCGTCTGAAGACATATTTTAAGAGTTAACTTAGTTATTTGCGTGGTTCGTACCCTTCGGTCTTCGCCAACGTTTCTCAATCTTTGAATGCAAATGCTCCGCTTTATGATAATAAGCTATTATCTAATATGTTCTCCAGAAAAAGAAAATCTCGATAACTTTATTGGTTATTGATAAATATAATGAGCTATTAGAAATTATCAGTCTTTTGGCTGCAAATTCTCAAAAAAAACTGCGTACACAGGGCAGGGAGTTTAAGTTGCATGTGTCCACGTGTGCGATAATCACGTCCATCAGGTATTACAGCTGCTTGTTTGTTCCTTATACCAGAAAAAAGAACATGAAAGCCTTCCAAGACCTGACTGGAAGAGAATGTCCTGGGCATTATGTCCGGTGATCTGCGAAAGTGCATAAAGTGTGACAAAAATTGCTTAAACTTGTCGAAGTGAAATAACATGAAGCAATATTGAAATATTGTAATCAGAAATAGCAATTTATTTTATAATATGAAATGTGTACATGTGCCATTTTTGAGAAACACTGGACTAAGGTAAAACCGTTCCGAAGGGTACGATAAACGTATTACCTCACATGCAGATCTAGAAATAAAATAAATACGGGTCGGGGCTTGCTTATCTTGGTATGTTTATTTAAGAGGTAAGGAGGATTATGTGTATACTTAACCCTATAGGGGAATGACTTTCGTTATTTAATAAAAATCTAGTCAATACCAAAATAAGTTAAAATTAACAGAAGAGTATACTGAAGTAAAAATGTATGCCTTTGCTTATAAAGGCTTTGTAGTTACGTACTTAGAAAAAAGTATAAATAAAACTTACTTAACTCGCTCGGTAAGTAAAATTAAATTATTATTATTATTTTAAAGAATAGCTTGTTTAGTATTTACTTATAAATAGGCAGATTCTTGAATGCTTTTCTTCTAAGAATAGATACTTTACTAACGATGACTAAGCTTCGTTACCGTCAATTAATTTCAATTAAGTGTTGTAAATTTGTCCAATACTATTTAAACAATTTGCATTAAAAATTTATATTTAGTCAATAACATGTAGTGAGTAATTTGCTTACGCAAGTTTTATGTTTTCGTAGGAGTTTATGATTCCCATTTCAATTCCTCATATTCCCAGTTTCCTATTTCAAATTCATTTTAAAATCGTTAAGTCGGTTAAGTCTTTTAGATGCTGATATATACGAACATGGACTACCAAAACTATTACTCTTTCTTTTAGTTTGCTGAAGTCAGGTAAACAGCTAATTAAATACTAGTAAGTGAACGTAAAATATTACTTTTGGTTTTTAAATAATTTCTAGATTTTGCCTAAATACTTTTTGAGGACTGGTCAAAAATAAAAAAAATACAAGTTTGTGCAGCCACTTGATAAGTTCAATCATAATTCAAAAACAAATTGGAAATAGCTCAATAAATATAAATAATTCCAGCGGTTTAAATATAGTTTAGCCAAGTTCAGTAAAGAAAATAAAAAAGTGAATTACCAAAACATTATACACATTGTTTAAATAATTCATTAAAAAAACAAGTATTCAATAATAAATAGTTATAAGCATTAAAAAAGCAAAAAAATAGATAAATAAATATTTTGCACATCTGACACACAATGTCATCTCGCTTCAAACTAAGCATAGCTTGTACTATGAAAGCTAGAATGGCTTTACTTACTTACTTTTTTTTGTAAATACATATATATTATACATAGAAATCTATCTCTAACTCCGTAACAAATATTTGTAAATCTTAAAAACATTTGGTCCGACCCGCGAATCGAACCCGAGACCACATGCACAGCAGTCGCGTACGCTACCACTGCGCCAACGAGACAGTCAGAACCAATCAATACGTGTGCACACACTTATGCACTATAATATTTCCTGCGTAGTAGTCTCCGTTCAGACTGGCCTTCGTATCCAAACTCGGCTTATACATCTCTCATGGGCTAAAGTGTTGTTTCGCCACGGTAACATGAATTGATATTATTCTTCTTCTTTGATGAAATGGCAACCAGCCGGATATCTCGAATCAGCTATTTCTGCCAATGTCAAGTGTTCATAGTCCTCAAATCATAAGTCTTCAAGTTTTTAAGTCTTCGTCGTAATGAAATTGATGTTAAAAAATATATAAAATATGGGTGAGATGAAATGGGACCGTCTTTCGAAAAAACAAAAAACGATCTCTCCTGTTTTATCGAATAATATTTTTTCGATAGATTACGGTAAATGACAATTTAGTCATATAATTTATTTTTATCGTCTGTCAAAACGATAACTTGTATGTAAAAAGTACTAAATACAAACCTGTGACGTCACTGTTTTAGATTAAACAATTGCACAATATACATAAATTTCAATGTTTATTTGTAATAGAAATACAAAGCAGTAAAAATTATATTTTTCGAGATTTATCGTAATGTTCTTTTTAATTAAAGAGACATAGGTAGGTACTAATTTACGATACAGTCATCTACCCTATTACTTCGACGTTAAAAGTATAAGTCTCATCATACTAGTCAAATTCCAAGACATTTTTGCATTAAGTGCTTTCACGAAAAACACAGCAAAACAATTAAACCACATGTGAAACTCTCATATCACTTTCTCTCGTTGATATTCGTATGTCCATCCACACCAGTTGACACACCATATTAGTACTACAACAACAACTCTGAGTCACGTAAACACCATAAAATGCCCCCACTTAACACCAAATGATGCATGACACACATAAAATAAACTTTATTTCACGGTCATAAGAGTCATTGTAACTTATTATGATTTCTACAAATACCAAAGACTGGACGACCTTAGCATCGCTTACGTAAGCAACGTACTCAAGAACTGGTTGTGTGCAATCGAGAAGCTTAATACTGACTAATATTTTCGAAGTATTAGGTATTATTAGGTAAACAGTTTATATTGGCTTTATAACTTGTGTAGTATTTAGCATTGCTTTATTAGTAGTCATCGTGTATTTGTGTATATATTTTAGTTTATAGAATTAAACCTACATGCATTAAACGATTGGTTTGAAAGAAGTAACATTTCAAAAATTCATAGCACTAAAATAATCCTAAATGATAACATCTGCTACTATAGAGCAAATTTGAATTCTATTTAAGACTAGCTGAACCCCGCGGTGTTACCCGCGGTCATTGTTGTACCGCGAGTAACGCCGCGGGACAAAGTTAGTCTAAAAAAAGTAGCCTAAGTTACTCCCCGGATCATCAGCTACCTGCCAGTGAAAGTCCCGTCAAAATCCGTCCAGCCGTTCCAGAGATTACCCGGAACAAACAGACAGACAGACAGACAGACAGACAGACAGACAAATTTTTTTTTAACTACATTTTTGGTATATGTATCGTGTATATATACATATGCATTGATTAAAAAGCTGTTATTTTAATATTACAAACAGACACTCCAATTTTATTTATTTGTATAGATATGCGAATTTTATTTGCTAGTGAGCAAACTATTCTTTATAATATTATTTCCCCCCTCGAAAGTGACAATCTTGATGCTATCAAGGAAGTCTTATATCATAATAGTTGTCTGGTACAAATTCCTGTCAAATACTATGCTGAGTGTCTTGATAACATTATGTTTACGAAAAAAGGGTTGGGTTAAAGTCCCACATAACAATTCACGATCAACATGAAGATAAGAATTCTTATGCATATTTTTTTCTTAGAAAGTACTGCTTAGGGAATAGTTTTGTCTATAACTATTCTCGCATGTGAAAAGACACAAAAACGTAAAAATAAAATCAAGATACTCGGCATCTACTGTATCATTAAAAAAATATTTCAGTTTTTATTCCACACCAATCGTAGTTTTATTAAATTGAAAACAAGCAAATACAATCAAATCTGAAATAATTATTATAACCTTATAACTTAGTAGACGACCTGCAGCTCTTCTCTAAAATGAAGCCACTTTAATTTTAGTCTTCTGATCTCTAGCTCTAAGAGCTATTTTAAATCTCTCTAAAATTGGATCTTAAGATAATAACGTTACGAAAGTAACCTCTACACAATTGAAGTTTTGCATAATAACAACGACGTCTTGATAAATTGCTTTACTCACCTCCGTAAACAGCGTCAGAATATCTGCTCCAAAACTTGACGATAAGCACCGCCATTAAGCTGTTATCAAGCATTCACATTACACAGAACTCGACGAACAAAAGCTGGAAATTTAAAATGAAATAAAACAATAAACAATTGTGGTCCACAAGAAGAGAAAAGGGAAAAGTTTACAAATAAACGAATGTTTGAAGTTGGATTGAATAAATTTCTCAAAAGCATGAACTTCATCAATATTAGGGTTATTTAACAACACAAATTTAATTGCTAGGTCAAGTCCGGAATATGATCAAGCAGAAATTATACAAAACTAGTAGAGGTGATCTATTAGACTAAGGGAATGTTTTTAAAGAAATTAATGATTCTATTGATTATGACTCGCCTAAGGATACTGAATCTTAATTATATAAGAAGGGTCGGGCTTTTTCTCTTAAAGCTATGTCAAGTTTCTTTTGCTTTTAATTCGAAGAATTACTTTCAATCATAGTTGTATTTTCTTCACCAGCCTATCGCAGCCACTGCTGGACATAGGCTACCTCAATAGCACGCCACTTAGTTTGATCTTGGACTTCTCGCATCCAGCTCCTGCCAGGCGCTTTGCGCAGTTCATCACTCCACCTGTCCTGTGGACGACCTACACTACGTTTAGTCTAGGACGTCCACAGTCCAGATCCAGATCCTATTCGTACCCGAGAAACGTAAGGAGATTTATAATTAAATTGCCATGCTCGCAGAGATTGAAAATGAATTGAACGAAATCGAATTTAATTAGACGACCTCCTAATTCGAATAGTGTTTATCAACAGTCATTCTTGTGTGCATATTGAATGTTTTTAAATGGTAGTAATTGCAGTTTTGTGAAGAAACTGATATTGTTTATATCGTTAAATAATCATGTTCCACCTTTATACTTACCCGCTACCTGTGTTACATGACTCAACTTTGATTCAAACTTATATTCATGCCCACTGGGCATGAATATATCATGCTCATTGGTTATATACCAAGTGTCTGTGAGCAGACGGACTAAAATTCATCCCGTGTATATCCACACTGGGGAAGAACTAAGCGAAGAAAAAATTCAAAAACAAATCTTAATATATAAAAAACCTTCTTTCTAAGGAGAGGTGCATATCTAGCGGAGGGTTCTTAGAGGTAATTGATGTAATGTGTGATCAGTGTGATGCTAATGTGAGATAAATGGGTTTCAAATCCAAAAGCCCTAGTGGCCTTACTACCACCAAATACATCACAAATAGATAACTTATTCCATTAGTGGCAGGATAACGATGAGTAAGAGCAACCACATCTAACACTAAACGCATACGTTAATTGGATTACAAGGAAATTGTGTAATGCGTCATGTCTCGAGTTAGTCATGTAATTGGTCCTGCGGTTGACAACGTGTACACGGTAGCAAAGAAGTAGGTATTGATTTTTGTTATTGTATAAGATGAGGAAACACGTTAATATATTGTATGGTCAATAGATTTTTTTGGTATTAACGTTATTTATTTTCATTTCCAGCAAAATTTACTGACTCTTTTCAAGAGAATACTGGTAACAAGTAAAGAGTTTTTTTTATTTTGCAGTAAGTACGGTCCCGGTCTTTCAAATGTTTCTTTGATGTTAGAATCGATATTAAAATTAATGACTTTTCTCTTTCATATAAATTGCTATTGGTTTTGTATATTGACTGTTTTATTGAATTCGTCACCCCATAAAATTCCCTTTAGTTTAATTTGATTAGGGAAACGACTCGTGATGATTTAAATTTTGAGTTAATTGTATAACAATGCTTATGTAAACTTATTGCGTATTAATAAGAAGGAGGAAATGCAGCAATTGATAACAAATAATCATACCTTTGTCTTGAAATAATTCATGAATTTGGACATACAATAAGTCCATGTCTAAAGGTGACCCGATGTGTAAAAATGTATTGCTTTGTTCTGCGTTGTTCCCTCACGCACATTGCGTTTCTGAAGGTTTGGGTTCCGAGTACAGATTGTTTATAGACAGTCAATTAACTTCCAACAATTCGATGTAACTTCCCGTAAAGTCAAGTGAATGCTTAAAAACACACAATAGGTGCTTTGAACCGGCCAATTACCGACTGTTACATTTTACTTTCCACTCTCATTTGAAATTACGCACTCGTAAATAATTCACAATTCAGCCAACACAATAAAGAAAACCAGACAGGACTTTTGAGGTTATCCACATGTAGATAAAAAATTCACACACACACACACAGGAAGGGGCTGTTACGAATTCAAAGTAGGTAGCTCACTTCGATATGAAATACACCTACTAGAATACCTTAATTGCAAACGATTGTTTGACGAATAGGTGTCTTAAAAATTAATTTAGCGAAGACCCTATTAGACATGGTCGCCTTTGTTCCAAAGTATACTAGACCGGGTCATGTAATACAAAAGTGTCACAACATTTTTAACCGACTTTAAAAAAAGGAGGAGGTTTCTCAATTCGACCGTACATATTTTTTTTTTATGTTTGTTCCGGATAACTTCGTCATTTATGAATCGATTTTGATCATTCTTTTTTTAATGGAAAGAATATGTCCCGACGATGGTACCATGATAAGGACATTAATATCTGATGATGGCATCCAAGAGAAATCGAGTCGAACCTTGAAATCGGTTTTATTTTTGTTAAAATTGTCCTTGTTATGAGTCTGCTTGATTGTTGGGATATGGTGTTAAATGTTTGATATTGTATTTTGTCTGTTAACTAAACGTTAGATATTTAGATAGGTATCACTTTTAATGACAGTATTGTTTGTTAAATAGTAAAAATTTCCAGACTTTCATTAGCTATTTAGAAACGCATCATGGCGGATACAAAGGTCTTTCATTTGTAGTACATTTATCACTACTTAACCTTTTACACTTGGGGCATATTAAGATTGCATGAATGAGTGACTAATACATCCAGTGTGTGGAGCACTGCAACTCTTAACAAACAACCTTAATCGATCACAAACACGTGTCAGTGATAATGTGTATGTGAACTTGGTGTTTTAATTTAGAAGCGACTCCGTCTGTCTTATAAATTTTTCTCTGCTGCGCCAGAAGGAAAGTTTAAATGCTCAAGTGAAGTTTGATGAATCTCGGCTTGGAAGGTGTCCTTGTCGCATATAGTTTCACCTTAATTGTAAACTTACAAAAATTACTCGTTTGTGAATTTTAAGTACACCAATACGTATACAATTTAAAGATTTTGATTGTTTTAATAAATAACTTCTTGTATTAAACCTTATCATCAGATAACAGTCGTGAAGATTAGTTGGAGGCCTTTGGGCGTCTTGAAAACATGCAACGGTATTACGTAGCCACAACGTTGTCTTGCCAGTCCCCAACCCGCACTTGACCAGCATGAGCACGTGTGGCCTTAATCATCTCCTGAGAGGAGACCCGAGCCCACCAGTGGGACATTAGGAGTTGTTGATAATGATTAAAATATTAACTGGTCTTAAGAGACCTAATTTTCATCTCTGCTAATTTTAATCACAATTCAGTCCTTTACTTCTGTCACGAAAAATGTAAAAACATGAATGCAAATTAGTTTCTCGTATTTAGTTTGATTCTCTTCAAATGCGCCCTTAAAGTTTAATTCAACTTTGTAATTCTAAATTTAAAGTACAATTAATGGATAGGATTGTACCTACATATATATATATATATTTCTCAAATCATTAGAATTAAGACGGTTTAACCTCTGTCTGGCTCGTGTACTTTCACGACCCTTATAAATTGACCTTAATTTAAAACGGCCAGCCAGATTAAATTAAGCTGTTGTAATGTATTGATAATATGTAATTGGCATGAATATAGAACAAGGAAATAAGAATAAGGTTCAATAAGAATAACTTTATTGTTATATTAAAATATAAAGCTATAAAGCCGGTCATAATCTGCATAACACATACTTGGCGAGCTTGGCAGTATAGTTATTAAAGGAAACAGTAATTAAGTAAAGAGTAATAGAAGTAGAGAAGCAAATATCTTCCTTTGGTCTCTGGATATCGCTATTTCAAACAAGACTATGGATTCTTCGGAATCCTGTCTCCAACCAATATGCCAAAGGAGCTGAGAGAGATAATAATCATGTCCTAATCTTTTTTATCGAATCGACCAAATTTTATAGCCACAGAAAAATCCAGTTTACTTATAATGATATTGAGAAACACTGAGCCTGATATTATACCATTAGATTAGGGTTGAAGTTCTTGACTACAACTTAATAAACATGATTAAAACTCATTCCAGACCGACACAGTACATTCATATAAACAAGTTTATTTACCTGTGGAATGTCACTCAGTCTACAATTCTACATACATTTGTAGGTATATAATTCTGCCGTGTTGAAAATTGTATCCATTCTCATTAACGCCGCATAGCGAACGTACTCTGTCTTCGACATCCAACGGCTTTAATGAATATTCTGCGAGGTTTTGTTACGGCAGTAAACACAGTTGGCACTCGTAATACATGCTATAATAATTTAGTGACACAATTTACGTTTGTGAACATGTGACGTGTGATACTGTGACGTATCTAAAACAAGGCCGAATATTGAACTTATTTAATCCCTCCATTCTAGGTAGAGACTGAAAGAATATTTTTTTGTTTATTTTTTTGTGTCGACGGTTTCCGCAATAAGCCCGAGGCTTGTGTCGTGGCAAATAAAACCATATTTTACAATATTCATTGGTGCTAATTCTGTTATAGTAAAATCTCTACAAACAACACCAGAAATTACATAAAATTAGTGTTTGTTAAGTCAAAGGACGTTCGAAATATTGGCTAAAAAAATTTCAGTTTTTGCTTTGCTTATTAACACAACATTGATTACTTAAGTGTAAAGGTGGGTTCTCACAATTTAATATATTATGGAGGGACTTGGACGATTCCGCACTGACGCCGATGCAGAGGTTCTGCCACTTTAGCCAAGCTGCAAGTGTTAGGCGTTAATTTTCTTTTTATAATCACTGACGCGACTATTCTTTTGTATTATTTATTTGCTATTTGGCCACTGTTGACCTCGTGAATTACGTCTCTCAACGCTAAGTGCGTTGAGAGACGTAATTCTCGTAAATATCTTAGATTTCTATTAACGTTTACGCTTGTAGAATACAACTTGACTAAGAGGGCTGAAATGTAGATGCGCTTACTCGTTCTGACGAAAGGACCGCGGGTCGCTCGTGCTTTGCAATCCTTTGTCATACAGAGGGACGAATCAAATTAGACGCACCGACGTGGATCGACATGCACCGTTGGAATAACCTTGTACTTACTCATCCGTCGCTAGCCCTTCCGCATGCGTCCCTAATATCACAAACCGTGGGACCTTAAGACAAGAGATTTAAAGTCTGTAGTTTTAACTTGAAAAGTTTCTAGTGTGACCCTTCTTTTACTTCACAAAGTTATTCATAATTCATTATGACTTATTGTAACGACTGTGAATTGTATGAATTTGGCCTGGTAACTTATATAACAGGTACTTATTTAGTTTATCAGAATTATTTTCTTTATTTTCTAATAATAGCACATTAAGTTATGGCATCTGGTTTTCATGAACATCTATGGCAATTATTATTAAGATGTAAGTGCGCTCGAATACACTAACAACTAGTTCAATCTTCAAAATTTAGTTCGTGCTCAGGGTTGAGAAGGCCAGTCGCTCCGTGGAAAAACTGACAGTCAGGTAAAACCAGTTGAACTTGTTTCCGAACTCAAACAATCATATGATCTGGAGAGACGAAGAAGTAATATGTAAATGACTTTTGCCTTACATGGACACCTATAATTGAAGAAAGAAATACAAATGTGTTATCATCCTTTGTCTGTGTTCAGAGAGGGATAGGACTCTCGTATACTTTCGCTATCAGTTGAAAGCACTAGATGAATTGCTTATCATAGAATTTAATAAGTGTAATGATAATTAAAAACTCAAATTTGTGTGAAACATTTTTATTGTATTGCATGATATAAGTGCCTAGAGGTTTATAGCCTAAATTTCAATTTGCGTGCCCGTTATCTATAAGGCATATTTATATTAAGTATATTAATTATGACCAATAACGTATCACGCGATCAGTTAACACATTTCTTTTAATCCAAATAGAAACATAATGTTTTTTTTTCAAATTTTGTCTAGTTATAGAATAAAATGTCTATTATTTATAATTTAAGAAAAGCTTTTGATTGGTGTCTTCTTACCCGATTGCGAAAGAAGGAGGGTTACATTTTTCGAGTATATTTTTTTCACGCCCTAGAGCTTAAGCGGCTTGTTGTGTTTTTATGTGACTGGTCTCAATAGATTCGTCTTATTCGTGAGAGTGACACTGAGTACTACAAAAAAAAGAAACCTGAATTTAATTAAAATGGCAGATATTGAGTTAGGTTTTTTTTTAATTATTTTACTTGTAAAAATGTAGTTCAGGTTTTGTCTATGATTTGTCATAGACCTTTTGCGTGGCATGGACCACACCACAGAGTCTGGTCTTCTGCTTTTATAATAATATATATATGTCTAAAAATTATAAAGCATCTTAATGTTCCAATATTGAATAAGAGTAATGTACAAACTTAATAACAATTTTTTTTTTATCCAAAGGTAAGCACACTGACGTTTAGAAACTAAAAAAGTCCAAAATTAACCAAATACACACATAATCGTATACATTTTACTTTTGAAAGTTATTCAGTAGTACCTTGCATCTACGAAAATAGAAACATTTGTTGTAAAGAAAATAAATTTACATTGCCCTGTTTTCCCTCTAGAGGAAAATACACAGGCTTACACATCTCTCAATGTAATGCGGACGATTTATAACTTACATAAGAAAGTATATACATAAAAAGAAAATAGTCGCTTTCAACAAGAACGATAAAATCTAAGTAGAACTATTTGTTTTCATGTAACTTCACGTTGGTTTTCCTTGAAACGTTACCTTAAATATATATTACTTTAAATGGATTAACAAAAAAAGTTACACTTTGAAAAACTACTTTCTTCAGGTAATAGCATTCTTTAAGTTTTAATCTAAAAGTATTTGAAGTAACAGACAATTGTATAGTTTTGAGTTTATCAATCAAAAAGCTCTCATAAAGCACTTTCTCTTAGTTAGGTAAATCTATTGTAATCTAAGTAGTCATTTGTAACTTAGGATTATGTTAGTAATATACTGTGTACTAATAATTAACTATATACATAAATAATCGCTCAAGGCAAACCAAATAAAACACACAAAAATAGTCCGTAAGACTTCACTTCGTGTTGGATAAAATAATTAGGTACCATTCACATTTATTTAAAAGATCGTCAGAAATGGTTGTATGAACTATTCACAAAATGAAGACGAAACAGTTCTGTTAAGTTAAGATTATATAGAACCTGTGTATACTTTAGTACCTTACGTAGTATTAAACGTTTCCATGTTTTGAACTATAACATAACTTTGTAATAATATTTCACACAACTTCATTCATATTCATTCAGTCTTAGAGTACTTCAAAGTGTAATTATGTGGCACAGTAAACACGTAGGCACCAATAATCATGCTGGAATTAAAGACAATCACGCAGTTTTATCCTTCAAAGCTACTATGAAGGAAAACAAGATCTTACACAGTAACATTATAATATTACCATATTACCTGCCGCGAGCTCACGACATAATATTATAATATAGCTATGTTAAAGTTCCGCAAATTACTAAGTCTCGGAAAGTTTTAATTGCTTTTACAACGTTCTGTTCTGATTGTTGACACAGAAAACTGGATGAGAAGTCTGTATATATGTTTATTAACTACGATAAAACAAATTTAATAGAATAAACGTAGATAGCTAACTTCAAGAACAAACTGATTGCTTTGACAGAGAAATAAACTTACGATTTTTTTAGTTTAACTCTTTAAAGAACAGATTGTTGCAGAGTACAGCAAATTCAAAAATTCAATTCATTGAAATACTAAAAAATGACCCTCAAGTATTTAGTGAAATACACTTCAATCCAATGTAAAAAGAAACGTAATTTAGTCTCCCTAACCAACCATATAATCGCGTGAGCATAATGATACAAAAATAAAAATATATAAATCGCAGCCTTTGCGTCACAAGGTGCTCAAAGTCCAGGTAAACTTGGTGATTAGAAACAATAACCGAATGAGATACTATGAGCGTCTCCGTGATTCGGAGGTCATGTTTTTTTTTATGAGTATGGGTCTACCAAAATGATGCTTCTGCATCATTGGGCCTCCGGTCTCGAACTCACCAACGAAACACGATAGCACGAACGCTGTCATTTTACGTTGATCTTCTGTGCGAGGGTAGTACCTCCCCGGTCGAACCGGCCCGTTTATGCTGAAATCGCGTGGCTCTACTACCTTGAAAAAAAAAAAAGTAGTCGGTTCTGGCTATTATCGTAGGACAACAGTCGTAAAACTTAGTTGGAGGACTTCAGGCGTTTAAAAAATTCCAATGGCAAGACGTAGCCACAACGTTGTCTTGTACGTCGGCCAATGTGAGGACGTATGGCCTTAACCCTCTTCTGAGAGGAGACCCGTTTTTATTTTTTTTAACGTGTGGAAACCCCCACGGGCCGTCACCCCGCCGGGGTTTGCGGCGGGGCGGTGTGTCGGAATCGAACCGACTAAATCCACACGGTGTGCCATTCTGCGCCTGAGACGGGAGGGATCCGGGAACTGCTGTTATTAACACATCCGGACCCCTCCCAGCGCCTGCCCGCACTCAAGCGGGCACCGTCTGCTGGTAGACTCTCTAAATAGGCGACGTACGGCACACGCGTAACGTCGCCCCCTCACGGGTGGCCATTAAAGCGGATGGTGGGGAAAACCCATCCCCACCATCCGCGGCCACACTCAGGGCGGCATGAGGCGCTGATAGGGCGCGCCTCTGCCGCCCGGTTCGCCGGCGGCGGATCGGGTCCGAGTGGAGGTGGTCCTCCCAGGCCTTCTCCGCCGCCTCCTTCTGCGACTGCGACCACTTTTCTGAGAGGAGACCCGAGCCCAACAGTGGAACGTTATGGGTTGTTGATGATGATTGCGGTCATAGTTTTTACATTATTGTTATATTATATTCATTCCTCAGTCGCTCCTGCAGCCGTCTTGGATTTTTGATCCCTATCAATATTTTTAATCAATCTTGCTTTTTGGTTGATTTCTTCTCGTATTTATATAAATTAGTATCTAAACCCATTAATAATTATTCACAAAGTATAAGAGTCGTGGTCTATGGAACACATGAAAATCTTATTAAATTGGATTTTCAACTGTAATAATGCAGCTAACTTCATTGAGGCATAACTTTGCTTATTAACCTCTTACAGAGAGATAAACTAGTAATCTATTTAATATCGCCATGGGGACAGTATTCCCTGTTTTAATGAGAAATTTAGCTATTTCAGCAGCAAACTTTGTCTTTACTAATTACCATCTTATAAAACATTTTTATCGCCATCATTAGGTCATTAGAAAAACTTTTTAGATTGTATGAATTTCAGTTCACGGACTTTGTTATGACATTCGAATTATTTAATATACTTTATATAATAGAGTGTGTTAATAAGGTATTATCTTCTCACATTTACTTTAGCTTCTGATTAATGAGTTTAATTTCGGGAATGCGAAATATTCTCTTTTGAACTTGGTAATGAAATTGCTTTTTTTGATATTTCCGTATTTTTGCAAAATAAGACAAACAAGTCTGCGGTGCAGGTTGGTGAGCAATTTGGCAAAAAGCCATTGACTTTAATATAGCTTAAAACCTTCTTCTTCCATCTGGCTTTTGATGTGATCTTGATCTGGAATACCTATAGTATATTTCAGTTTTACATACGATTAAAACTAGACCTTAATTTTAGGGAAGATATATGTATCATATAAATACCCAATTTTGTTTCAAAATGTCGTCTTTCTAACCTATTAGCATTATCCGAACCTCTTAGCAGACCGTAACTTTTCCTATATAACCTCGATCCTCAGTCGTGCGCCGAAGACAGGATCGCCATTCGTGACCATTAAGGCTCCATCCCTAATATGTCAAGTACTACTCGTAAATTATCTACACGTTGTCTCTCTTAGAGGAGAGCTCTAGATGAAAATATAAAACCTACAATCTTCAGCATTACTTAGTGCTAAGAAAAGATAAATATTTTCTTAGAAGTAGGACTTTAGAATAGTGTTATTTTTTTTCCTAGACATGTAATTTCAAGCCAGCGTTTATAATTTAATAATTTTTGTTTTAGGAAAAATCGTTTATGCAAGGACGCTATAAATAGAAAATTAATCTCAATTTATGAAATGCTGTTTTTGTTGTTGGAAAATTCAATGTTAAAGGATTATTAAAAATTTCGATAAACTTTTAAAATCATAATTTACTTTTATTTTCAGTTCAATGATATGGAAACCGTTTAAAGCTTTATTAAATAAGCATAAATATTAACAAGCCAATGAGTTTCTTTATGAAATTTATAAAAGGTCACATCTATTGCTCAGTGACTGATTTGCCAGACTAAATTAGAAAAGTTGCACAGAATCTAAGGGGGCTCGCCCTCGCTAGTTCTGTATTAGATTATATTAGTACACATTTGTCGATTTTCGAACAACAAAAAGTTTCAAACACTATAACCCGACTAGATAAAAAGTTTAATAAAATTTATATACTCTGTATCACCTGAGATATTATGATGAATTTATTGATACCACATTCTTTAAAATAGGTTGAGGCGCTACGGTGAAACATAAAAACTTACATAGACTGTCAAAACTATAAACCTCCCTTTCGCCGTAGTCGGGTAAAAATGATAGAGTTTATATTAGCTTAATAGGTAATTAGCTTTGAATGATTCCTTAACTTTCCATTCTTTGTGTTTTCTCCAAATTTAAATTAGACCAAACTTAAGTATACCAAATTCACAAATAAATCACTTCACAAATTAAAATATAATATAACACACATATATGTAAATGTATAGGTTATTTCATTTCTGCAATTCACAATGCCAAGTCCCTATCCTTTCATCTTACTCGGTTACAAGTCGTCTGGTCTACGATTTATTCGTCTACTGATCCTTCAGCAGATTTAGCCAGCCTATTTTCACTAAGATTATTTATTCTCTGAACTCTTTCTTCCCTTTAGATGACCTTGTTAGGAAAACTCGTTCTCCGGGCTGCTATAAAGAATGTCTTGTAAGAAAAAACCCAACAGCAGTCCTACCCGGAAATTAAAGCCGAGATCTCTTGATCGGCAGTCGCTTGCGCTAATCGCTAGACCAACGAGTCATATTATCACTAGAATCCATATTAGAATATAAAACCTAATACAAAATTACATTTAGAACTCTGTAAACGCCACAGAAGGCATCTGAAACCGAGGCCTACCAATATATATAAATAAAATCCATTTCAGTCAACTTAAAATACCCGTAAACAGAACAATAGACAGAACAAAGACAGATGATCAGTGGCTGTATCAAAGTGGGTGATGATTCATCATTACCTGTTACAATCACTTTACTCACGCTCAACATTCTGTATCCAAGGACCTTGAATGTGTTGGTATAATCACTAAGAATACCTACATTGTAGATATTTATACGAGTTTACTAATAGTAGGTACTTACGTAGAATTATTCAATCAAGAGACTAAAATACCAATGTTATTTAGATGGATATCAGTTTAAAGTTGCATTCGTGTATTAATAGTTGATTAGTAGCTAAGGACTGTAAGGCATCAATTGCATCCCTCGATGCGCTCGTGTGCCCATAGTTCGAGGGTGCAATCGGTGCTTACATCCGAGCTAACTATTCTGATTTACATCTCGCTTGTGAGGTAAGTAGAAAAAAAAAACAATATAAGAATAAAACATTTTATTTCTTGAAATTTATAGTGAAACTAGCAAACGTCGTTTTGCCATAACTACTAATAAATTAAAAATTAATTAAAAAAACATTGTCTAGCTGACAAAATTGTGAATCTAAACCATTCCCAGATCCCCTTGAACACACACAAAAAAATTCATCAAAATCGGTCCAGTCGTTTGAGAGTAGTTCAGTGACATACACACTCACAGAAGAATTATATATATAAAGATGAGAACAATTTTCAAATTTTAAGGACTGATTTTTTTTTCAAGAACGAAATTGAAATTCGCCGTTCCATATTTAAAATTGATGACTGTTATACTCACACGAAGACAAGGTCGAATAGCAAAGCGACCTCTTTGGTCATTGGGCTAAATGCATGATGTCTATTAACAGTATGATGGTTAGGTGTACGCGAACTTTTTGAAAGAAAGAAGTGTTTTTTTATTATTTATTTACCGCCCTAGGGCTTTTCTAGCTACATTATTACTCTAGAGCGCTAATTAGTCACCTACAAGCCCAATTTGGAGGTAATAAGAACCTAGTTACCGAATATGAGAGATGTAAAATATATAGGTACCTACATTTTTGTGGCACAAGAATCAAATGGCAACCCAACTGATAGATATCCTTATCATAATTGCATTGCCGGCTTTGAATGTCCCCTATACAGTGGTGCGTTAGTAACTTTTCCAAATTACTGGACCTCGTTTTTCTGTGAAACTGCAGCTTATGGGCATCGTATTAGTAGTATCAATTGAAGTTGGTAGTCAAATACTTGACTTACTTATTAACAAAACTTATAAAGGCAACGTGGTCAAACATTTTTTTCTAAGAGGCATATCTTTTTTTTTATGGAATAGCGAGCAAACAAGCAGACACACGCCTGATACTAATGGTAAGTGACACTTAGTGTGTCAGTACACCGTACATTTAGTGAACACCAGTTTTCTGTGAGGCGTGGTCAAGCCGGCCCATTCATGCCGAAGCGTGACTCTCCTTTGATAAGATAATATCTTCAGCAGTGGACTTTTCAAGGCTGTTGATTGGATGTGAAGTCAAATACAACAGGAAAAATAAAAATATAACGCTAATCGTATTCACTAGTTATATGAGAATTATCCAGGATTTTATATCTTTCATATAAAGTAAAATATGCGGCACGTGTAGAAGTAGCTTTATAACATATAATTCCTTTTGTCAGTATATCAAAATTCATCGTAAACTTTAGTACCAATGGCTTTTGTTATTGTGAAATATATTTTCCCGAGTGAGCTTAAGTAGGATTTTACTTCTGTAGTCTTATTTAGTCTTTTGTTTGGTACATTTATGTAAGTTTACTAGTTGTTGCCCGCGGCTTCACCCGTGTGTATGTCGGTTATCGTGGCAAATAGTAGCCTATGTGTTATTCTGATGTAATAATAAATAAATAATAATAAATAAAAATCTTGGAACAGATAACAAAATTACAAAATCATAAATGTGTTTGATAATGACTGCATTAGTGAAACACTGTAGCGCAGTCACTAACGCCCACCTTTGGATGTGGAGCAGAGAGACCAGAGGATGTATAAGATATATTGCTGTAAAGTTTCATCCAAATCCGTTCTGTAGTTTTAGATCTTTTTGGAGTTCCTTATACAAAATTTATGGCAGTCTGAGATATATTAAGTTTGTATATATATTGAAGATGTCTGACATTATCGCAACAGGACCATTCAATCCTACAACAGGTTTCCTCCTACAGTACCAAACCAGTTGAACGTTGTTGACATATGTATTTAAGTAAGAGCATGATTCACACGAATCAAAAGTTCCTGATACTAGTAGTTTCACAAAAGACGAGATGGTGACCTTTGAGAGAAAATGAAACCTCGGTGGCGCAGTGGTAGTGTAGGTATGCGACTGCTGTGTTTGAGATCTCGGGTTCAATTTCCAAGTTGGACCAAATGTTTATATGATCTGCTAATATTTGTGTCGGAGTTTGGGTGTTTTCTATGAATGATATGTATGTATTTACAAAAAATAAATAAAAATGTATTTATATCAGTTGTCTAGTACTCATAACAGAAGCTCTGTTTAGCTTGGGACTATATGGCGTTGTGTGTTAAATGTTCGGCATATTTATTTAGTAATACATTTAAAGGCTAAGCTGTAACATTACCCGATACTTTGACTTTAACCTCAAAAGATTACTACTGCATGTAACTGAAGATTTGGGCGGTTTTTACTCTGACCCCCACCTAAAAGACGAATCTAAATGTAGGAATGTATACGGAGTTCGTAGATTTTCCTTATTATTCTTTTGAAATGCTACCTTTGATGACATAAAATGAAGAAAACCAGTGGTAGTTTAAAAAGAGGAGTATAATTTATTATGTTTGTCACGTACAAACGACAAACTTGAAAGACAATGCTAAAACCACAGGTGCAACTACACAACGTATACGAGGCTTCAATCAACGTGCTATATTCGTAAATTGTATTATGACACGTACTATGATATGCAGTGGCTAAATATTATCTATGTACACTATAATTAAATCATTGACCCACAATTTTGTAGTTATTTTAGTGCATGCCTGCAGTAATGGCTTTAAAATAAACCAGTTTAGTGGCATTCATAATAAATACATTTTTTTCATGGTATAGCGGGCAAACGAGCAGACCATCACCTGATGGTAAGCGATAACCGCCGCCCATTGATACCCGCAATACTAGAGGCGTCACAAGTGCATTGCTGACCTGGGGGGGTGGGAAAAGGGATGTGGGATGGGGTTGGGGTATGGGCGTCCGGTATTCTCACTCACTCGGTGAAACACAGCGCAAGCGCTATTTCACACCGGTTTTCTGTGAGGCCGTGGTATCACTCCGATCGACTGGGCCCATTCATGCCGAAGCATGGCTCTCCCACAACAGTACCATATATGCATAGAATCCCCCAAGTCAGCTGGTCTCCGTATTATCTTTAATGCAACGTTCCGTTCTCATTTTTATTTTAATTTTAGTGTGAAACAAAAAACTATTAAATCCTTCTGTCTTACGTTTGACTTTCGACTATCATCAAAAAAATCCTTAACTATTTTTATTACCTAAAATGTTTCCTACATTAAAAGCTGGTATTACAACTTTGCCCAATAAACTTTGGCAATTGTCTGAAAACAGACAAGAGTTAGGTCATCACTCATCCGAAATAATATTTCTGTTGAACAAACCGCAGTTCTATTACGAGTAAGCTGAGTGGCTGAAATATTTTGATATCAAAACAGATTTCTTGGGCATAATTTGTACGTTGATAAATAATTCTCTAAACATGCGAGAGACCTTTCATCTCATCTTTTTCATTTGAAAAGAGGAGGTTCTGAATAATCTAGTTAATACTTACAGTCTTAGGGGAGATAACCTAAATAATACAATTTAAATACTTGAAATTTAAAGTTACTTCATGGCAAAATTTTGTCGGGGTATCCGAACTACGGCATTCGACTTGAAACTGCCTTCAAAGTTAGGCAAACAACATTTAATAGATTGTTAACTCAGACTGTAATGAAATAAAAATCAAACTTTTAACATTTTTTCTTAAACGAATACATGAAAAAGTGCTTTATCACGACTTATTAGAGTTCAATATCTATTAGTAGATTCTTACTGTGATTTAGAATTGGCTCACGTTCGAATGGGGAAGACTGAAAGAAAAATCAATAGAACACGAAAATTACCTTAAGAATCGTAATCTTGACCTCACGCTGTTCCAACTCAACCTTTTATAAATTACAAAGTTTTATAAAAGTCGTTTAAATAACTCCAGTACAATATTATAAGTTTCCAAAATGTCGGAGCGGAAAAAAATATTGAAATGGCGGATTCGCGTGCCGTTCATATGTGATTGTGAAATTTGGGCAACGGAATTATCGAGTAGGTAATATAAGAAGTCATATTGTGGTACTAAAGTCAGCTTAGGAATTTCTTTTACCCGTTTGTAAGCTATAAATAGTACGTCATAAAATAATAAAGGTCTTTTTTAATGGAATTAAAACACGCAAATCACAAACAGTAGTAGTTGTTTGGCAATTCAAAATTAATAAAAAAAGGAACATATATAATAACTAGCTTTTGCTCGCGGCTCCACCCGCGTTTATGTCGGTTATCGAGTAGCTTATGTCCTTCCACGAGAATCAAAGTATCTCCATGCCAAATTTCATTGAGATCGGTGCAGCGGATTAGTCGTGAAATTGTAACAGGCAGACAGACAGACTTACTTTAGAATTTAATGGATCTGTCATTGTCAATATATGACAACCCTTTTTTAAAGTACCATTATCCGAAGAAACTTAAATCACCTTAACTATATAAAGCTAGATTGACTCGTTAAATACTTATACTTTTTTAGAAATACATGTAACACATATTTTTTTGGTTTTGTAAATACATACATTTTTTTATGGAATAGACGGACAAACGGGCAGACGTATCGCCAGATGGTAAGCGATTACCACCGCCCATGGACACCAGCAACACCAGAGGCGTCACTAGTGCGTTGCCGGCCTTTGGGGGATGGGGAGGGGAGATAAGGGGAGGGTTTGGGGTATGGGCCTCCGGTATCCTCACTCACATCGCAAGCACTATTTCACACCGGTTTTCTGTGAGGCCATGGTATCACTCTGGTCGAGCCGGCCCTGCCACGGTAAAAATAAAATATATCACCTATATGCAGAATTCTTTTAAATATAACAAATAGAGACCGTCGTATCATATTACTTACATATGCTTGTTCATTTATTATTTAATGATGAAAGATTAACACTATTTCGAATGATAGAGTTGAACCCGTACAAAAGTACAGACATCCAATAGGGCAATGGAATCTGTATCTTTTAATTAACTCCATTTTTATACAACCGCCAATCGGATTACAGCAAGCGAAATGTTATTACTGCAATATCCTGGCTTCGTTCGCTCTGCGATTTTGTAATACAGACACTTTTGTTTACATACTTCCAGTCAACACTATTATTTAACATTTTGGATACTTTAAAAAACGTAGTGATTTTTTTAGCGACTTCAAGAAAAAGGAGGAGCTTTCTCAAGTCGACCGTATATATATATAGATATATATTTTATGTGTGTTCGCGGATAACTTCGTCGTTTTTGAACCGATTTTGATAATTCTCCTTTCCTTATATGTAAATATTGTTACTGTTTCTTTAAATTAAGGTTATGTATTTTTATAAGGAATCTAATTACTGGCTATGACCGGATATTACAGGTGTAGCCTAGTTTGGAATAAGACGGCTGTGTGTATAGTATGAGACGTTGCATTACCTAGTTTATTACATAAATCGACGAAAGAAGCCATACTGATAGATACAAGTGAAACCTAAAGAATTGTTCAATTTCTGTTCTATTTCGCTAGGGGATCTAGTGGGCTTCAGTGGAACCGGTACAGGATTAGGTTGGGAAAGTGAGAAAGTAGCCGACAAAATCCCCAGGTAATCATTTATTAACGTGTCTCAGAGGGCTCTGTATTTTATATCTTCTTTACTATACTAGATTTTTATATCTAGATATTTATTATGGATGTCGGAGGCCAAGACTCACTTTGGGTCACTGAGCCAGCGAAGTAAGTAATACTTTTTCTTTTTGCATAAAAATGGCGCAAAATATTTTTGTGGCTTGTTTAGGTTTCTTAGACTTATTTTGTGGTTTTATGTGGATAGGGTTGGTTTTATACAGACACACGGTAAGCAGGGCCTGATTTGCACCTCGCTGATATTGATATTCTTGAAATTTCTTAGGTAGTATTACTTATAGAAGACGTGATTTATTTGATTAGGTTTATAACGTAAAAGTAAGGTTGTTCTATGCCACGCCAATCTATGCGAACAGGTAATTAATTCGTATCAAGTATTTACTTATTGAGTTACCCGAAACATTATTAGGCTGTTGTAATTAAATAAATTCTAAACCAAAACCATTTAAAAGCAAGACACATTTCCAAAATAATTTATTAATAAAATTATATACATACTCGAAAGTAATAATCAATGAAAGCAATTGTTAACGGATATTTTACGACAGCTAAACTAGCACTAAAACACGCCACCAAATCTCTTTACTGATTTTAAGCCAAGTGACCCAATTTAATCACAAACTTGGGCAAAGAAAGCTTTTCGAAGAATATAAGAGCTTTTTCCACACGCAGTAGAAAAACCTCACAAAATGTAAATCTTGGCAAACAATTTTCATTGCCTTGAACGTTGTAGGTCACGGTAACGAACCGAGTACAATTTTTTGCTCTACTTTTTGCAGAATATGCAATCTTTTAGACTTTTTTGTTGAATTAAACTTGTAAGTATTTTTGCCTTTGTTGTATATTGACTTGAATTTACTAGTAAATTGATTTGAAAGAATCATTTTAACTGATTCAGGAGTAAATATAAGATATAATAAAAAAATAATTGCTGTTTAAAAATAAGTTTTCCTTAAAGTAATTTGTTTTTTATTATTCAGTGACGAAATATACTAGTTTCTCGTACATTTATATAATGTTGTAGTTGCTAGAAGTTATTTCCTAATAACTCCTATGAAACTATAATATAAGTTACACCGTGGGAGAGCCGCGCTTTGGCATGAATGGGCCGGCTCGACCGGAGTGATACCGTGGCCTCACAAAAAACCGGTGTGAAATAGCGCTTGAGCTGTGTTTCACCGAATGAGTAAGGATATCGGAGTCCCATACCCCAACCTCCCCACATCCCTTTCTCTATACTCCAAAGGTCGGCAACGCACTTGTGACGCCTCTCGTGTTACGGGTGTCCATGGGCGGCGGAAATCGTTTACCATCAGGGGATACGTCTGCTCGTATGCCCCCAATACCATAAAAAAAGTTAATCCATAAAAGCGACTACTGCTTACATGTTTCTTTGTATTTGTAGCATTCGAAATATAATATACTTTCACGCGTCACGTCTGTATAGATGAATAAATTAAAGTGTTTCAAAGTAAGAGCTTATCACTAAATGACTGTATGAAAATAGTTGAGGAAGAGGACCTAAATATATGTGACTTATAGTAGTTGCACTCTCAACTATTTTTAGCTAAATTCTAAGCAGACGAAATTTAACAAAAAAATACTTCCGGATCGAAAGTCGAGAGTAACAGATAATTTATATTAAAAGAGAATCAAAGAGGATTTTCTTCATAGATTAATGTAGGGATCACGAACCTAATCCTGAAGAAATTTGTCGCATAAATCGACTACGAGATAATGTAAAACATGTCATCGTTATGGCATGTAAAAAATACAACAAAAGTACAATATCGTTTAAAGTATAAGGTAACATTATCGTAAAACAAAGGACCACAACTGCATAGTCCTATCAAAGGTATGATGGGAAAATTAAAAGCTTAAATTTTGATGACTATAATTTAGCCCAACTAAGTTAATATCACATAAGTCTATTACCTTCAAGTTTCAACTGAACGCTTGGGAACTAAATGGCAAAATTGTACAATTTAATGAATTGGGTGCTAGTCTGCCCTTTAAATTTTCACTATCAGTTTTATTTCATTCAAACCTTTCCGTTTGGTTAAGTAGCTATTTTATTTTGTTTTCAATTTTCATACTAATCATTTGTTTTATTGGTATATAATACTTTTTTTTCTTGTTCATATGCTCCTGATCCCCATTCTTGTCCTACCCCCGCACCTTTTCAAGCAAGGACTCAATTAAGCGGTTTAAATATGGTTTTCGTACATTTTATTTACTTAAATCACATCATAACTGTTTTAACTACTTACTTAGGCTGTATTTATTAATCATTTATGCTAATCAATATCTTATCTCGTAGTTATCTCAGGTATTAGTGTCACCCATTTCGTGTAATAAAATGCGTCCGTGCGATCCTATCTATTGTCCCTGACGCCTCATAAATTTTAATCCTTTTTTGTCTTACTTGAATAGTAGAGGACAATGACTGTGTGACTCGAATTTGGGGAACTTTTACTTTGAACCTTAAATCTTTTGGTATTGAGTCGATTTTTCTGTTATTTGCTAGTTTAATATCAAACCCTTAAATATCAAAATGTCTTCACTGATATAAATTGAGGACACTTCAGAAAACCATATATAGACACAAGGTTAAGTTATTTTTGTCGTCAGTTCACAAGGCTGAAAGATGATAGCTACTTTATTGAGTATATAGATTTATTATCCTTTTATCAACTTCCACTAGAATTTGAATGACTAAAATATATACATTTTGTATTTCGTTACGTGTGTGTGTCACTGAACTTTACCGAAACTTTATTGAAAACAATCTTTTTGGATTTCTTTATGTGTGTTGTTGAACGTTTCCCCGGATTATGAACTTTCATAATTGGACCACAAGAGATTTGTTCGTGACAAAAATAATGTTTTAAGATCAATATTCAGATAAAAATATTCCTTACTTTCATGTATAATTGCTCTAGTATGGAAAACATTTTTGTGTTGGTTTGCTTATCAGGAAACTTGGATAATTATTTTCTAAATAGACATTCAAGATAATTATAATCAGTTTTATTAAAATTCGTACCCAAAGACGTACTAAATATCTATCAAAACAAACATTAAATACAACTATAAAGTTATTTTGAACAGTTTGACAGAAATCGATTTAGTATCCGCAACGACCTTATTTCCACTTGCGCCTAATCTGGATTTAGTGAGGCCTTGGTTGACTTCGTTGGTGCCTAGGCCTGCGTCACCGTGCTTAAACTGCCCTAATTTAATTAAAGGATTAATTGAATTGATTGGCTTCAAAGCGACAATACTTTGTGGGACAGGGGTCGGAGGTCGACTGGCTCTCAGACTATTGATATGTTGTTCTTAAGTAGGTTAGTATTTTGTAAACTGTTTTTACCAGTTGATTTATGTATACCTTAATTTGGTACGTATTTCTTTTTTGTTCATTTTTCTTTACTGATTTTCTTTTGTTATCATAGAGTTGTCATGATTCACAAGCTCAGTTATTCTTGAAATGTAGAGAGATATTTTGTTCGAATTTTAATTTGACCTTCTCGCGACTACAGTTAGAAGTAGCAGACTATTGTTGTTAGAAAAATACAATACGGTGTAAATCAAATTATGACAGACGATATCGTACGTATCGAGGTACCTGATATGAAGGTATAAAGAACCCTAAATACATATGTCTACAAATATCCAGGAACTCGTAAAACCACAAGCCCACTGCTTGCTTTTACATATTCGGCTAAAGCTTGGCTTACATTTTCGTGGTAAAAAACCCATAGTAAGGGGTTCCTTCCGCATTTAGTGGGCTATCGAATTTCATCCAATGCAGCCATACTTTACAGCTAATGGTTCACGAAATCACGTTTTCCAATATGATAAACCAAGAAAAAATTGTACAGAGCGCAGTTATTTAATAAACCAACCCATCATTGTTAACTGTTATTACATAGGCAACACAATTCAAGGGGAAATATTCGCTATGGGAAATATTATATTCATGGGTTAAAACTTTCCTTCACGTCTTACGGCTACGGACGTTTAGCGACATCTGTTAGACTTTTCACGAATGTTATTTGTATGATACGATATTTGAAATAAGAATAAGTTTAAGTATCAAATATTAATATATCAATTAAGTTTTCTTTCCATCCCATGGTTGCCTGTAAGAGATTCCCTCCGAGCGATGAGTCCCCTAGTATTAAGTCCTATTTTAATTACCTGGTTACAATAAAGTTATTATTTTTAACCATTATTTTAAAACAATAATTAGAAATGACAATACACTAATATAATTTTGAAATACATGTATCATTACGTACGTAAATAGGCATTCATATGCCCATTTAGTTTTGTAGTTAAAGAGGACTTTTATCAAGGGATGCAGTTACCTTTTGCGTTGGTTACATTGTCTACCTTAACAATTGTACCTATTACTAGCAATACTCAAGCTAGGTGGTTCAAACTATATAATGTCTTATTAAATATAGAATATATTTACAGTACATATTGAAACTATTGAGGGACAGGTGTCATGGCTATTAAACACAGAGGGAGGTTCCTCCGTGAGGTTGATATACGCTAATCAGCGCGAGAACTTGGATAGATGACGATGCAGTAATTTTATGTCGTAAATGGATGTCGCCACATAACTAAGTAGGTGCTAAAATGTTTTATATTTACACTAGCTGAACCCCGCGTTGTTACCCGCGGTTATCTCGTCGTACCGCGAGTAACGCCGCGGGACAAAGTTAGTCTAAAATAAGTAGCCTAAGTTACTCCCTGGATCACCAGCTACCTGCCAGTGAAAGTCACGTCAAAATCGGTCCAGCCGTTCTAGAGATTAACCGGAACAAACAAACAGACAGACAGACAACAATTTTTTTAACTACATTTTTGGTATATGTACCGTGTATATTTACATAGGTATGCATTTAGTAAAAAGCGGTTTTTTAATATTACAAACAAGACACTCCAATTTTATTTATTTGTATGTTATAGATGTGCTCATAAATAACTTACTCTTGTTTTTTTTTGACAGGTAATCTGAAGAAGGCAGTGAGTGAAACAGCAGTGCAAAGGCAAGCCTATCAAATGACACAGAGTTAAAAGTTACTGCAGTCAAGTCCTTATTTGGGTATTATTTTTAAAGAATCACATCCAAATAGTGCGCGAGCAAAATGTAAAGTTAAAAATTTTAACAAAAATAAAACCGACTTCAAGGTTTGACTCGATTTTTCTTGGGTGCCATCATCAGATCTTAGTGTCCTTATCATGGTACCACCGTTGGGATCTCCTTTCCATTAAAAAAATAATCGAACGAACGAAGAATCGACGAAGTTATCCGCGAACACACATAAAAAAAATATAAATGCGGTCGAATTGAGAAACCTCCTCCTTTTTTTGAAGTCGGTTAAAAAGAACTGTTTCGTATGTACGTAAAGTATATTTTATTATCCTATGAAAGTTGTTTGACGGAATATAAAATACAATTTACGTATTCGTTTCTATAACGACTACATTAAGAAACTATACTCTATATATAATTTTTAGTAACGTAGATTAAATAGTGTACATTTCTCAGATCAATTTTTGATAATGTGCAGCCGATATACTTTCGATGAAAACAAAATTATATTAACACAAACAA
Organism: Spilosoma lubricipeda; assembly: GCA_905220595.1. NCBI lineage: Eukaryota > Metazoa > Arthropoda > Insecta > Lepidoptera > Erebidae > Spilosoma > Spilosoma lubricipeda. The sequence continues at coordinate 4,669,193 of HG992285.1, read as the reverse complement.
CATTATTTTATATTTAGAAAACAATTGCTGTTCGTTTGTCTCGCTTAAACTCGAGAACGGCTGGGTCGATTTAGCTGATTTTAGTTTTGAAATGTTTGTCATAATCAACCGAAGGTTTAAATGGAAATGTGAAAAATCACTTGTACGCAGTAGCAGGGATAGCTAGTTTCTAATAAAAAAATAAGTCAAGCTATAAAATTACAAAGGTACTCTGTTTGCCCAATATTCAGTATTTGCTGTCATGACAAACATGGTTGTCACAAATATATATTAATAACAACGATACTGAACATTAAAAGTATATTAATTGATCTCATTATTGCTTGTCACGTACCAAACGGCTTATCTTATCTTTTTTGCATCGCCTCAACGTGAATAAACCTCTAATATAATGCAGTAGATATTTATAGAGTTTATTAGAATATAACTCAAATTAATGTGTTTTGTGTAACACTCTGACTCATAATCTGTGGTACTTCCCAGTTTGAAAAGGTGGCTGCCTATTTTAATTAAATTTTTTTCCCGCTTTTCTGAGGACTAATAATATTTCCACCTTCTCCTGTTTATTTTTGAATAATTTCGTTGCGGATTCCAAGACAGTTTAATTTTTCCTGAGACTTCCTGAGTTTCATAACTTGGTGTGTTCGTGGGTCACTTCTATTGATCCTGGTGTACAGAAACTACAGTATACGTCATACAGATGAAAAAAGACTGACTAAGAACAAGAGCCCGTACAAGCTATCTGCTTTGACGTCAAGTATCTCAAAACAGAGGGGTTGATAAAAAATAACATTTTAGGGCCTATTATAAGAACAGGCCACGTCAGCCTTTAATTACCGAAGACTAAAGAACAAAGTAACTCATTATAAACGGCCGGACCGTTGTAAATTAAGATAATGGCGGAAAGAAATAAAAATGTTATACTTTGTATCATAAAAATGTTAGTAAATTATAATAACCATCACATTTCATTTTAAATTTAAATGCTTCAGATACCGCGTTGTTTATAATTTGTACAGCCTTTATGAATTTATGTTTTTAAAATATCAACGGCAAAGGTCGCTTCACTAAAAATATCCATCAAGCAAAAATAGTATAATTATATTTTTACTAGCCGACCCACGCAACCTCGTTTGCGTCTCCTATTGCCCGTCGCGTGAAAATTTCCCCCGTTTTTGAAACATTCTTCATTGTTGCTCCGCTCCTATTAGTAGTAGCGTGATGATATATACCCTATAGCCTTCCTCGATAAATGGACTATCCAACACCGAAAGAATTTTTTAAATCCAACCAGCGGTTCCTGAGATTAGCGTGTTCAAACAAACAAACAAACAAACAAACTCTTCAGCTTTATATATTAGTATAGATTGAAGGGGTTCGAACAGCTTTTAAGAGTCTATTGTTGGACGTAAGTCTCTCCTTAGAAAGGAGGTTTTAGTCTCCAATACCACGATTGCCAGACCACTTCTTTATGATTTTTGTTTATATAAACCTACTGAAGTAAATAAATAAATTATTCGGACATCTAACACACAACGCCATCTAGTCCCAAGCTAAGCAGAGCTTGTGTTATGGGTACTAGACAACTGATACAAATACATATTATACTTTTTTTTTTGTAAATACATACTTGTATACATACATAGAAAACACCCAAACTCCGAAACAAATATTCCTAGATCATACAAACATTTGGTCCGACCCGGAAATCGAACCCAAGGCCTCATGATCAGCAGTCGCACACGCCTACTGCGAGGCCAATGAGGCAGTCAAAGAAGTGACTCTACTCTACCTGATGGAAAACATGAGCAGAATCCAGAAAATGTGGTCACCATACATATTACCAATGCAGGCAGGCAATGCAAGAATGCAGCAGTATACGTGATTAATGATGACGAATAGTTAACTGACAGAGAAGGCAAATTAGTCAAGGAAAAGCTATTTACGTACGTTTTTAAGCATTGACTCACTGTGTTGCCTAAACATGTAGGTACATTAAATCCTTTTCTTGTTAAAAAAATGAATATTTGTAAATATAAGCCATAACAGTAATAATAGAAGCGTGATTATAGACTACAAAGAAAAAAACGATTGCTATATATATATACTAGCAGACCCACGCAACCTCGTTTGCGTCTTCTATTGCCCGTAGCGTGATTTTTTTTCCGTTTTTGTAACATTCTTCATTGGTGCTCCGCTCCTATAGGTCTTAGCGTGATGATATATAACCTAAAACCTTCCTCGATAAATGGGCTATCTAACACTGAAAGAATTTTTCAAATCGGACCAGCGGTTCCTAAGATTAATGTGTTCAAACAAACAAACTCTTCAGCTTTATATATTAGTATAGAATATATATATGGAATCGCTAAATGTACGTCTAATGAGTCTAGTTTGTTTAGATTGAAAACTTATTGGTCTGATTAATATTGTTAAACTTTTTCCTAGGATTTCGTTTGCGTTTAGAAAAGAAAATCTAAAAATATTAATATGAAACATTATGGTCCAATTTCGTTCACTAGACGACCTACCGACTAATATTCTATAAACACTCAAGATTTAATAATGAAATCACGTGAAATAATGAGCGATCTCATACCAGAACTGGGTCAATGATGGCATTCTCGCATTTAATGGCCCATTCCCTGCTAAACACATAGAATCGCGGCTTTATTCTAGTGATTATGGCATTTCTGAGGTAAACTCTACGAGTGCAGTGTGGCGCATTTTAAACTGGCCCTGACCTGTCCTTCATTTAATGGCAATGAAACTTAAATTAAACTACATTTGATTGCAGTTATATTTAGAATGCACTTATGGGTTTGTATTGTGGATTCAGTTATATGATAGCGTCAAAAGACTATTTACTATCATGCTTATTATCTCCAAAGGACAGGTACGTTCATTTGCAGTCGCATTTTGTAAGACTGTTGAACAATATACCTACTTATATGTTTCTAAATACATATCATATATAGAATAAGCAGCACATAATTTCATTCTACATACATTCATGGTTAGAATAACAAAAATATCGTCACAAATATTATTTTTAGAAGAAAAGGTAATCGCGTTACAGTATCGTTTCTTAAACAAGCTCACGACCCGGTCGATCATAGATAAATGTGAGTGACATGGCTAGAAGAAAGTATAACTATGCTGCCTTGTACCGTTTACGTGTGCATTTAAAAAAATAAAATATAAAAAGTCTGTGACATTTAAGGCCATGTTCAGATGTTGAGTACTCAACGCGCGTTTTGCTAACGCGTGTTTATAACTACATGTAATTTAGTTATAGAAACACGCGTTAGCATGTGTACTCCTAGAATGAAATTACATATAGTTGTAAACGCGCGTTAGCAAAACTGGTCTAATTTAACAGTTAAATAAACACGTAGAGTGTAACAAAAAAATACAATTCTTATTTGAACAATAGCATTGCTATAAAAATAAACTGTCAATCTTTAAAGGGTTCTTAAATAAAATACAATAAACCTATTTGTCGACCAGAGTTAAGAACAATAGTACATGGGATGGTTTGATATTTCTGACATTTTGTAATATCTCTATTATTCTCTTTTCAAATGTCTGAAAGATTGAGTGACGTGAATGGCTGTTATGAAAAACTCAGCGGCTACATTTTTATTTTTTAAGGCATCGAATGCAGCGACGGTAAACAAGACTTTTAGGATTAATTATTTTGAGTTTTTGTTGTTAATTGGAATGAGCCTCAAAACAAAACTGTCGTTATAAAGGAACTTAAAAGTAGCCCTTCAAACACAGTTGTAACGCCTTAGTCTTCGGAGCACATCGGTGCATGTATTTACAATTTGGATTTTTTTTTGGAATTCTGGATGTATTCATTCTGGTAGCGTTCCTTTTAGTTGTGCCAAAATAAATTTATTTTCTTTTTTCTATATAACCCGCTAACCCACATTTTTGTCTGCATTCGAAATGAGTATAGTGACCACCACTCTTGGATTCTGCTTATGCTTTCCATCAAGCAATCAAGTAGACTCACTTTGGCAGGGTCATGCATAAAAAAATGACTTTTAAGAACTAAAAATTGTATCGATAGCTGACATGAAAAGTATTTTTCTGATCTTCCACACGTGTGCAATTGTGTGAAGTGCAATGACGCTGTTTAAGTCACTACAATAGGGACACCGTGACGTCGGCATTTGACCGATCCGACACAAGTACTTGCCGTGTGCCGAACCAACAGACTGTCTCCGGAAAACACCTGCGTCATCTGAAAAGCTCTATGGCCTCTTTTCAGTCATTTCAATAAAAAGGTCTTACTTTATTTGTTTGTCAGTCTACAAAAACAATGGAAAAGTTAACAATTATTTTTACGAGAATTAACGCGATCACTTATTAAAAGGTATTACATACCTTTTAATAAGTGAAAAATATTAAATAAGGACATACACACAACCATGTCATTTACAAAAAAACAAGATTACCAAAAAATTAAGTTACGTAATTCCAACTACCTAGTAACACGTCCACCCCGAACTAACTACGGCAAAAAAGCTTAGAATACGAAGGGATTCAAATGTATAATACGCTGCCCATGGAAATAAAAGAATCTGCTAGCATGGCTGTTTTTAAAAAAAAGCTTAAATCATTTGTCTTTGACCGAACATAAAATTCCGAGTTAAAGTACTTAATGTACACATTCAATTCATTCATTTGATTATTTAACAATGAAATTTGAATGTGTATATATAGCCATTATATAAGTACAAAAATGAATGTAAACGTAATATATTTTTATTGCATTATTGTGTGAAATCCAGTGCTTGTCGTGTTTGCCACATCTAGTAGCGATATGGTTGCAACTTGTTTGCAGTATACCCACCTTAAGTGATTTATTGTTACCTTTCGTGTTGTGTTATTTTTGTCATTTGTGTTTTTTGCTTTAAATAAGTAGTAATTAATTTACTTCTCTGTACACTCTTTAAGCTTATATTATAATTATTATTTGTTTCTCAGTAAGTGAATAGTGAATTCTTATGAGGAAATAAAGATCTTAAACTACATACCTCTGATTTGCCTGACGTCAAGAGAATCAGCCTATGACCACGGTCAGTGCAACCTGGTCGAAACGTCAGGCACGTAAGTGATCGCGTTAATTCCCGTAAAATTAATTGTTAATATATCATGGAACGCGAAAGTTTAAAAGTTAGAATTGTAAAGTTGTTTCTTTTAGTATTTTCTATAGTTAGTGTATTAATTCATGTTCTTTTGCTGTCCGACTTTGACTTTATCTTTGCAGGTAAATAAAAAAACTTAATTGAAAACTTTGATGCTCTCAAGTGAGGGCACTTTATAAACTTTATTAAAATACCGCAGTTGCCATTTTATTACGACTGAATGAGTCTAGCTAGCAGTACTAGAAATAATAAATAAAATATTTATTATATTGAAGAATAAAAATTATCATGAATTTCAAACAGGTAGAAAAACCAACAAGTTAAGACATTTCAAGATGTAATTAAAGAAAATGAAACTTTAAATCCATAGCAATAGTGTTGTGTCCTACTTTTTCTCTAATAGGAAGTAATGATAGCATATAAAGTGCACACGTTATTTTCCTGAAACGTTCTTTATTAGAACCACTTAAAGGAGAAATGCCAGAGGTTGATTACGGGTCGGCTACATTTGAATTGAATTAATTATTTCGAAATAGCGGAGGAAAAATACTGAGGGTGTTTTTCTATTCTCTGTGATATTCCGTTGTTTTTTCTCTTTGAAGTAAATAACAATTGTAATTTGTAAATTTTTGTTTTTACTGATATTCTTTGATTAGCTGTTTTGATAAGAAAATTGTATTTATTTTTACATCAAAGCAGCAAAGCAATGCCCTTTTAGGGAGTTGAGTTTATTTCTTTTTTCTTTGAGTTTAATTACTACAAAAGAAATCGTCTTTGTTTAACTTCTGTAAAAACTCAAATAGGGCGGCAAATTAAATATTTATTTCAAAGGTTTATTAGTGTCGGATGCAAAATATACTAGCCCCTAGCCGAGTTACATTCTAGAAACGTAAGCTAACAAATGTCTGGGAATGGCATCTCTCAACGCTTAGTAACGCGGTCAAAACTAAATAGTATTCCATAACACAAGAGTATAGAGGAGCTAGTAATATTCGAAAAACAATCGACCCGAAACACTAACAACTTGGCTAAGGGAGCAGTTTATATTAGCAACATTAAAAGTTAAATACTAATTGTTTTTTTTTGTTTTTTTTTTTGTTTTTTTTTAATGACAACTTTCGCATTAAGCGTATACATCGTGTGTCGAGCGGGACTTTACATTACAAACATATACGAAATGGATAGAAAGAACACACAGACGCAGAAAAACAATTTGTGTATACACTAGAACAACGTACAGTCAGATAAACCAATAGTAATCAAATATTTATATCCGCTACGATATTAGGCACCTATTCAGCAATTTATATTGTACGGAATGTAAAATCTACACAGCTAAATAAAAATGAATCGCCAAAGCTGCTGAGGGCAGAACACGAGAACCGCTTGACCAATTCGTTAATTTTTTTGGTTTTATTTTTCTTAAGACAGAGGAAAGGTTCTTACGGAGAGAAAAGACGAAAAATTTGCGTAGAGAATAGTAAAAATAATACATATAATTTTTTTCACAGGCCAATAGTTTTTGACAGAACGAAGCTAGTAAATAAATTAGTATTAAATATACGAACCAAAGAATTGCAACTGATACTGAAAGTAACAATTGTTAAATTTTAGTTCAAATTTCGCAATATACACAATGATCCTTATTTAAATTAAAATTTCGCTACTAATATATAAAAATTGTTTAACATTGTTTGACATTAATATACTTACTTAATGTACTTTTTAAACGAACTTTAATTGATTTTTCAAATACTCATTTATTACATCTATAAACTAATGACGATGTGTAATGTAGATTCTTATCGTAACCTCTTTTATGAGCAGACTGTTGCATAGAACAGATATAGCTTTTTCAAATTCTACTATAAGTTGTTAGAACTAAGTAAAATTATATTAAATAATATTTATTTTCGAGTTAATAACTAGAAGAGAGCCTTTGAATTTCCTGAATAGTGTATCAGTGTAAGAGCTTCAAAAGCGATTAGAAATAGTGTTTTTCTCAACATGTCTAGTGTGATATTACTACTTTAATCTATTTTAAAAAACATAGGCACCTCTAATAAAATAATATTCATTATCCTAGTACCCAATCGGGTTAAATAAGTGTACTGAAGGTGAAGTGTGAGTGAATACAGTAATTGTGAGTATCCCGCAATCAGTGTTGATCCAAATGTTTTATGTGGAAGTGCACTTAATCCCGAAATCATGGTAAGTGTTCATGCAGACGGATATAATGTAGATTGGCTCGTTTTAGTACATCTAAGCCCTTATAGCAATAAGTTCTATATATATTTATAGTTATAGTGGCCTATAATTTTAGTTATGTGTGTGATTGTGTTTAGTTGCTTGCGAAATTCGAGGTTGCGACTTTAATTCTTGTTATATTCAGAAATGTTCATTAATTTCTTTAAGTGTTATACGTATATACTTTAAAACAATAATTATCAAAGTATGTTATTTAAATATTATGTTTATATAATACTGCTATATGGTTTGTTTTAGAATTTTATTGTTGTGCGTACTATGTCAAAGTTTCCACCGTACAGTTGATATTAAAATGCTATATATTATATAGCATTTTAATGTAACTGTAAAATATAATAGAGATAAAAGAAGTTATACTCGTATACTCTTGCTAGTTGTGCGTTACTGTACAAATAGAAAGAGAAGTTTTACTAAGCAGTTAATTATTATTAGTGGAAAAGTAGATATTTCTCTTCTTCTAATAGATATTGGATTTACAGTTACAGCAAGTACAATTTGTTATTTTTTGATAAACTTTTGGTTTGGTCTGACTGAAGTTAGAAGTTATCCTTACATCTTATATCGCAAATGGGTTTAAAATTATAGTCGCTAATTATGGGTAATTATTACGCTTCTGTCTCCCCCTTTAGATCAATAAGCGTATGCTATAAACGTCGCTGTCTGTAAAGTTTCATTACATAGTCTTGAAGAGAACGTATAACTAAAAAACTCAATTAGTACCTACTTTAGTGTTATTTTCAGAGCTGGCTTTTACCTGGGTTTAATAAACTTCTTCTTATCGCACTCATTCATTTTGGGGAGACTAGTACATTCTAATTAAGTTGTATTAACTGGATCTTAACTTAATTTTATACTTCATCTGATTAAAAAATTTTTAGTTACTTTAAAGTTTCATAAATTTTAATATTATACTTATGTCAGATTCAGATAGCAAGACATTTTCTTTTATGTGATGGTAGTTACTGATCGTTTTGACGATCAAATTTCAATTGATATTTATTAGAATATTTACTTTAATTGTTCATTGTATAATTGAGTACTAGTTGTTATCGCGGCAAATAGTAGACTATGTGTTATTCTGATGTATAAGCTATATTACTGTAAAGTTTCATCCAAATCCGTTCAGTAGTTTTTGCGTGAAAGAGTAACAAACATCCAAACATCCATCCATCCTTACAAACTTTCGCATTTATAATATTAGTAGGATAGCAAAAGCATCAGTGTTGTAAAGTAGGTTTTTTGTTTTTTTTTTGGCAATTTTTTTTTGGCAATCTGGCAGCTTACTAGATGGTAAGAGATTACCATAACTCATGGACGTCTGCATTCCAAGGGTCACAAGTGCGTTGTCGTTCATTGTTTTCTTAATTTCTTATAATCTAGAAACTCCACTCGGTGAAAAGCCCAATGAAAAAATTGCATAGCGCCTGTTAGGAGAAACACTTAACAAATTTGTGAAATTTAAGTGTACATACATTATTCAAAGCCCAATATTTACAGCTTTTTAAATATTTATAACTAGCCGACGCACGCAACCCCGTTTGCGTCTAATATTGCCCGTAGCGTGATAATTTCCCCCCGTTTTCGAAACGTTTTTCATTGCTGCTCCGCTCCTATTGGTCCGAGCGTGAAGATATATAGCCAATAGCCTTCCTCGATAAATGTACTATCCAACACTGAAAGATTTTTTCAAATCGGACCAGTAGTTCCTGAGATTAGCGTTTTCAAACAAACAAACAAACACACTCTTCAGCTTTATATATTAGTACTAGCTGACCCACGCAACCTCGTTTGCGCCTTATATTGCCCGTAGCGTAAAAAAATCCCCCGTTTTTGAAACATTATTCATTGTTGCTCCGCTCCTATTAGTAGTAGCGTGATGATATATACCCTATAGCCTTCCTCGATAAATGGACTATCCAACACCGAAAGAATTTTTCAAATCGGATCAGCGGTTCCTGAGATTAGCGTGTTCAAACAAACAAACAAACAAACAAACAAACTCTTCAGCTTTATATATTAGTATAGATAGATACCATTATATTTTATTTGACTGTGAACATTTTTATTTCGCTTCAAAACCTAATACAGTGCAGGATTAAGGGCGTTCAAAGTCTTTTATTTTCTTTTAATTATAACAGCGAAGTAGATAGGTTTTATGAACACGGTTTCATTACTCGGTCTTGCTTTTGGATTTAAATTTACATTTTCTTTATGGTATATAAACCTAATTATTTTATGTTTCAAAGGTAAAAGAAGTCTTCACTTAACAAAAAGTAATAAATGATTTAGTGCCTATAAATTGATAAAGTCAAATTTTACGCGGTTGATTAAAAAGGTAGTTAATGTCTAAAAGCTACACATCAAAATGTAGAACTAGAACAAGTTAATGAGTTTACATACTTCAAATTCATTAGGAACTATAGAACTCGAGAAATCCGTTTTCATAATTCAAAACCAACGGTTGCGATACAAAATGATTCTGAGAAAACTTATTGCACAACGCGAAAGTATTAAAAATTCTGCTATAAATTTCATTGTAGCCAATCCTAATATAACCCATAAACTGTCCACAACATACGGAACTTGGTCAGCACTTGTAATTCTTAACAAATACATAATGTTCCCAACATCCTGTGGGAAATGGGAAAATATTGCGACCGCACCGCAGGCCTCGATTTTCACAACAAATAACTATATTGAATCGTGGAAAATATTACAGTATGCATGCGATTTCCAACCTTAAACCGCATAACTTAGGTTTGAAATGGGTTTAGAGATGGTATGTGCACAATAATATTTCTTTTTCGAATGCGAATTGGACGCTTGTTGACGGAAATAAGGCATATGCACGTGGAATCCTGAATGAAAATAGCATATTTTGGATATCGAACGAGAAATTATTCATTTGATATAACCTATGTGTATTGTGGGAATAGAGGCAACATGAAGAAGTATGCTCAAGGGTAATCAACCCAGATAGGATTGTGAACGAAAATCTGGAAAAGTTTTCATCGTTGACTTGAGTGTTGAGGTCGTCTCAAGCATGATCGTTTAGGATGAAGTCTTATTATGTCTTACAATTGATGTTCACCTATTAAATGTAATCATTCACAATAGACTAATTGCTTCCGACTGCTCATTTAGTCTACATAGTCATTACATGCTATCTGCCTCATTTGTCTAGCGGTTGGCGTATGCGACGGCCGATTAAGAGGTCTCGGGTTTGAATCCTGGGTAAGGCCAAAGAAAGTTATCCAGTTTTTCTTATTGTAAACATGTCTTATTGCAACTCAGAGTTCAAAAGTTGATGTGTTAAACCGCTTACCTCGAAGAGCGCATAAAGTATAATAATAATAATAAATAATAATAAATTTTATTCCATATTCAATGTACAAGATTTTGGGTGTTTTTCTTAAGAGTAGACTTAACTTAATTTCTGAAATTGAATCTGAAATTTCTTTAGTAAAGCCGTCGGTACTAATTTCTCCCCCGTTGTGTCAAATAGCCGTCCCATGAATTGTACCGTAGGTAGTAGTAGAGCCACGTCGATTTAAGCACCAACGGGCCAGCTCGCCCGCGGCGACATTACCCTCTCACAGAAAATTAACGTAAAATGACAGCGTTCGTGCTGTCGTGTTTCGTTGGTGAGTGCGAGACCGGAGGCCTAACGATGCAATAGCATCACAAGGCCGCCATGGTGTGGGTCACCATGCGGCATTGTCTGCATTGTCAATGAGTATGGTGACTACTACTTTTGGATTCTGCTTTTGCTTTCCATTAGGCAGAGTAGAGTCATTTTGGCAGGCACAAACATAAAAAAAAAAAACAAAAAAAAAAATTTGAGAATGAGAGAACAGAAAGTGAACCTGTGTTTACGCGGACACTGGTGCATTATAATATCTTTCGCGTAGTTGATTGGTCTTCGTTGAGGCTGCCCGCCGTGCCTGAAATCGGCTAGTAGTACATCATATCATCATTATATAAAAAAATTTAGAAAACCATTGTACACAGCGAAATATTAAGACATGAATTTTTACTTTCTCAAACCAAATAAAACAAATTGTTAGTGGCAAAAAAAATGGGTAGTCAGATCTCCTTGAGAGGATTACAGTTATCAACCTAGGCTCGTCGAAGGATTTTCTCTTTGTGTTGGAGGAAAATCGCAACGCGTTCCGAAGCAATTTAAAATTATATCTGTAGAGATATTCTTGCCCGTAATCAAATCTAGCTTTTCAGTTGGAAACTTTGGAAATTATTTAATAAATCTTCCATTTAGTAATTCATTTTAGAAAATTATTGTAGATAGCTTATTGACATTAAGTCTATTTATGATAGTAGATTTACTTATGAGATATCAAACTATTACAGTGATTTTTGCTTTTCGGTCATAGATGGACAGCGAAACACCGGCGTGGTTTTTAGTCTGTCTCTATGCGTCCAACAAATCCCTGCATCCCTCCAAGAGAACATCTATGAAAACCTTATCAAATTTCAGCCAGTTACAATTATTATGTTTTTTTGATGGTACACGTCACTATTATAATATTATTGCATTCATCATGAAATAAGCATTCGATTTTTTTTGGGTTAAAAGCGTCACTTTCCAGCTTTGAAGTTTTATTAATACTGGCATTATATTACGACCCATATAAATGTTCTTAGCTATCGAAAATAATGTAGAACGTTTTAAAATTATTTGTTTAACACGCTTTAATTTACTTCACCTGTATGTTTGTTTGTTTATAACCTAACTTTTATAAGCGTGTTTTTTAAGTATTTCTATTATCACTTTAAGATACAGCTTGTATTTGTTGTTAGTGTTTTATAAACCGGTAAATGAATTATAATCTCTGTTATAGTTCTGAAAATCCATCCAATTAGTTCCAAAACCTTAACTTAAGAAATTAAATAATCGTTTCAACTATCAAGCTCAATCTCAACATTACTCAAACATTTAAACCTCGAAACATGTATTTCCACATTTTACAAAATAAACTAAAAGTGAAAATCTGGGTGTTGTGAAATATTTTATACAGAAAACCCCGGGTACTCGATGCAATGTACCAAGAGGATCAAATGCATGAAAAGTTCGCGCGCGGATTTGACCCCATTTGCCTTGGATTTAAAGTCTTAAAAGCTCCGGGAATGTTTATTAAAAGTCACTTTGGTAAGGTTTCTCTTCGTAAATTATATATTCGTAGAGTTGGCTTAAATTTATGGCAATTTATTTTTATTAATAAAGGAAAATTTATAAACAAAAAGTAAATTCGCGCGGACTTGCGAAACATACTGTAATATCAAAAGCACTTTTAGAGTGTGGACGCAAGTAACAACATATCAAAAACTTATCAAGCTTCAATTTTATCAAGTCGTCAGAACATTGGAGACTTTTCTTCCAAATTTTTATTAGTGAAGTCTAATCAAAGTTTCCCGGAAGAGAATTCTCGCTTATTAAAGCTTGTAGGCCCTAGGGATTTGGTCAACCCTACACCGAAGAAGGAGCCTTCTGAGCAAATAATATTTTAATATACCTCCCAAACGTTTACTGATCTTATTTTGAGTTGGCAGCCTACAAAAGGTGTCTACGGGGGAATATTATATCCTTTGCTTCAAAAGATTTTTTTTGGACCAAAATTTTCAACGAAAATTACAGTAGGGATTTTCTTAGATTGTAGGATTTCTTGCAAAAGTTTAGTTTCTTTTGTAAAAGACAACGTGTGTAAGATATATAGTCTATGGAGGTCCCAATGAAAATGATGTGGGTTAAGGTTATTATCTATCATGGCTAGAGGGACTACAACTTTTGTTTCTTTAAAGAATGATTGCATAGTCATTTAAGGATTCACAATATGAGTACCAGTCTCCAGAGGTAGTAGTGTGCTTACGTTAAATTGATTATCACGGTGACCGCTTTCATCGCTGCGATTGGTCCGCACTGAAATCTCCATCAATCCTAACGCCACACGTGCTCGTCTTCGGGAACGAATTGATGTGAAATAAACCAACATTAAATAAGCTCGAATTGAACCCCGTAACATGATGCGGTAACTACCTACAATTACGGGGCCTGTATGCCTTTTGCTAGAGACGTGGTATAGAAAAGGTTCATAGTTATTAAGTATTCCATGTGATTGTTTGTTGTACTGCTACCAACAATATGAAATTGTGCAAATTAGACAGAGCCAACGTAAAGCCTAAATGAGATATTCAGAAAATTGAGCTAACAGCTGTATACACTGCTTTAGAAATTGTTCGTAGGCCACATTTCCCCATTATAAGTTCACCATTCAGACCAAATACAATAGACTTATATACCTTAACTTCGTCAACATCAAACAGTGACAGAATATTATGTAGAAAACCTCCTTACGGCCTCAATAGACAACCAATTCTGCCTTGGTGGCGCAGTGGTAACCTATACGACTGCTGTGCTTGAGGTCTCGTGTTCGATTCCCGGGTCGGACCAAACGTTTTTATGATCTGCAAGTATTTGTTTTAGAAATTGCGTATGTTTAATATGTATGTACATACAAAAAAAGGGTTTATATTAGTTGTCTAGTACCCTTAACACAAGCTCTGCTTAGCTTGAGACAAGATGAAGTAGTGTGAAAAAAAAATTTAAAAAAGTATTCATATAGTACAAATGAGAAAAAAAGAGAAGAAAAACAATTGCATAAGAAGTACCTTTTATTCTATAATCTGTAGCATATTACGAAAATTAAGTTGATAAAAAAAATCGTGCCTTCAAAAATATATAGGTGTATTGTAAATCTTATTCTGACGGTTTAAATTATAATTTATCTCCTCGCATCATATCTGTATTCGTTCTAACCGATTAATTTTGCTGATTATGTCATTCCCACTTTGGCCTTGAACTAAACGAACAACTGAGGAGGCTTTGTTAGAAAGTTGCGAAATATATCAAAACATGTATTTATTAATGAATACAAGACAACATCCTAACCACTTTCTAAATCACAGATTGTATTTATTTGACGTTATTTTATGCCATGTGTTTCTTAAAATTCACAATAATTTACATATGCTAAGAAACTATTAATTTTGCCCTTGACCGAAACGAGTCGTCGTTAGTCAAGATAATTTCTTAGAACATTTTAGTATTTAACTTTTTTTTTATGGAATAATCGGGCAAACTAGCAGACGTATCGCCTGATGGTAAGCAATTACCGCCGCCCATTGACACCTGCAAACACCAGAGGCGTCACAAGTGCGTTGCCAGCGTTTGGGGGGGGGGGGGGGGGGGATAGGGGGAGGGGGTTTGGTTTATGGGCCTCCGGTCACTCACTTGGTGAAACACAGCGCAAACTATTTCACGCCGATTCTCTGTGAGGCCGTGGTATCACTCCGGTTGAGCCGGCCCATTCATGCCGAAGCGTGGCTCTCCCACGGTTATCTATATATCTATATATATGAATAAACTTATAAGTGAAGGTTTACACGAATTTTTGTTTAGCACTTTGACAAAATATATGTACCTGTATTTTTTGATGTAAGTTGTATGTATACAAATAAAAAAAAAAAAAAAGTACAAATTGAAACATGCGTCATGAGTGATATTCATGCAAAAAACAAA
Source organism: Spilosoma lubricipeda (assembly GCA_905220595.1). Taxonomy (NCBI): domain Eukaryota; kingdom Metazoa; phylum Arthropoda; class Insecta; order Lepidoptera; family Erebidae; genus Spilosoma; species Spilosoma lubricipeda. The sequence goes on along the minus strand of HG992285.1, from coordinate 4,654,172 downwards.
TTCTTAAATTACTACTGTAAGTCACGTTTACAAACTAAATTGGAAATTAGACACAAACTATTGATCAATAATGACGTAAATTCAATATAAATTGCGTAAACTAACTCCTTCTAAAGCTTGATCCAATACCAGCAAAATAACATGGAAATTCATCTCAGATGGATTTATTATTCACAAAGCCCGAAAGATAGGTTGCACCTGTGTTCCATCAGGTATGACAGGTATCTTAGCTCTATATAGGGATTCATATAATCGTTTTCATGAATCCCTAATACAGCAAGGAGTATTGACTTCTGAAAGTATTTACTTGGCACGATTTGGAATTGTTTGTTCGGTACATACAATTACTTAAGTACATACGTAGTATTTGTCAAAGAAGGTAGTGAAAGGAAGGTGTTGTAGACGTTTCCTCACCCCGGCAGAAGGCTGTGATTAATCAGGACTGCTTGTTTATCTATAGTACTTTATATACAGTTATTTTTATAACTTCGAAAGAGTAGGCAATGTAGTAATAACGAGTGGCTCACAACAGACAAAAAAGCATTATTCTAATCTTAAATTTTACGTTAATCATTTGATGAATAAATAGTTCTTGAAACGTTAGAATAACATTGAAACACTAATCTGAGAATAAATAAATAGGAATATAGAATTCACGGCACGAAAATTAAATCATGAATAGAAATCATATTCCAGAGACGCAATAAAATGAACGTAGTTTAAATAACTACCATATACAAGAAGAACAGTGATATTGTGTTACATAAATTCTATTGTTTGCTCAATTATCACAAAACAGTTGAGCCTTGGTTCCCAAGCACGCAATAAATGTTCACGCTACTTTTTATTAAGTCACATTTATATAAAAGACCGAAACAGAGGTAATAAACATTAGGCGCCAGTCGTTATGTCTATGTAGGTAGAAATACGCAACACAAATCCTCGTCATAGTCGATTTCATTTGAGTGTATGTATTTGTATTTTTATTTTATAATGTTTTGTAGAATTAGATTCTGATTATAGACAACCCGTGCAGTTTGGTTGAGACATTGGGTAATCGGAAAAATAACTTTTGCTAATACTGGCACGATTTATAGTATGTATTACATGCAGAGGAATACAGATGTGGTCTTATCTGATATTGATGTTTTAAATAACAATTAAATAGGTCTAGAGACTATCTCCACTAGGGTCTAGTCTGAATACCTACTCCGATATTTTCAAATCCCCAAGTAACGCTTTTATTGACATTGTTATCTTGGTATAGTTGTAGAAGTGAGATGAAGACACACATATGGAGATGGTGATCTAAGTTCACGTCAGTGATGTTTTTACACTTTTTTCCTGGCGTAAATGTAATTATTCACACCCTTTAGAACACATTTTTTACTGTCTTTTATGCTTTATCCTTGCCAACACGTATGAACTTATTTAATCAAAACGTATTGACGTTTGTTGGAACTTTAAATACTTCGGTATCATAAAACAATACTTTAAACCATTTAAAAAAAAGGCTTGGACACGCAAAAATCGATTTCAATAAATATGTAACCAATCTTTCGTGAAATTTATACATCAATCGCTCGATCAATCGGTTTCATGTACATTTCAAATATAATTATATTAGCCAAAAAGTAAAGTACTCTGCTCACTTTTATCACAAAAATCCTTTTAACATATTCTTTTATACCTTAACACACATTCAAATAAATGTGACATTCATTCATAAAGTCCTTCATTTTAATTTTCACCGCAAAAAAGTTTATTTTTATTTTATGCACCGGTTGTTAGTCCCCGTGTTGTGTACCTCTGGCCCTAACAGAAGTTACATAACAAATAGCTTACATATTAACGTGATTTGTGTCTGCGTAAATAAGTGCATTCTGTTTAATTACGATTACGTTAATATTATGCGCATTAATATTATTGTTTGAGTTAGCTAATAATTCTAATATATTTATATAAAGGTTGTTTTGTTAGTCTTTTACAATAAAAACGCTTTAACGGATCTTTAAAAAAATGGCACAGTTGCAGATAATATTATATTTAGTCTGTAATAGTATTTAGGTAGCAATTTATCCTGAAATAATTTAGTGTTATCGTGGGACTAATCAGATAAAACATTCTCGCATAATATAAATTTATACAATACTAGTACAAACGCTGTCGTTCTTTGTATATTTAATGTATCCATTTATTGTTTTTTTCATTATTTAATTGAAAATATGTGTAAAATAAACTCCCAACCAATAATTTTAAAGTAAATCCAGTGTTTGTGGTTTGATCAAGGTTTTCATTAAAATTTTCACCATCATGAACTGTTTTATTAAATCCTGGGTAGATTGCTTACATTGATAATTAGGTTAAAGTGTTTTAATATGATCATGTCACTTGATTATAATACAATTGTTCCTTATAAAAGACCACGTTATTGTCAAATGAATTATCAATTTCTTCGTATTTAACATGACCAAGTTTTGCGAGTGCATACATTTATCAGTTACAATTAGTTTTTGAAAGTAAAAAAAGTGTTTAAAATAAAAGTATCACCGTTTTGAATGTGCTCTTTAAATGCTATCCTTAGGAATGCTGCTTCAAGATTAAACAGACCAAATGCAACTTATAACTTTATAGATATTGAAAAACCGAAATCAATAGTTATAACATAGCGATAACAAATATTTCAATAAAACACAAGCGAATAAAGAACTCTTTTTTTTCTTGACACCGGTTAAAATTAAGAAGGTATGATTTTATGCTGTTAGTGTTTGAATAGAATTTCAAGGGAGTGGGTGTCATGACTAGTTTGAAAGACCAATTTCTCCCACTTTATATAGTACAGGCCCTAAATCGACTATAAAAAGAATGAGCATTCCCATATATCCGACAAAGTAATTTACTGGATCCCACGATCGTGATTGGCAGTCTATAGGCCCATTACATCGAATGATACGCTTATCGAATTTTTGATGGTGGAATTCATACTCTATTATAAATTTGAAGTTGAGTGGAAGGTTGTCAACGCGCTTGTGGCTTTTGAATCGCAGATGTCATGGATGGAAGGCAATAACCGCTTCCCGTCAGATGGTTCATCTATTTATTACTAATTATTTATTATACAGCATGTATTTAGTTTCATTCGATAATCTGTAATTATAAAGCTTTAATAAGTAATTTTTCATTCCCAATCGCATTTAAAAAGGGTCTCTTCTTCCCTTCTTTATTTCTTAACATTCAGTGTAGCTGAAGTTATTCTCTTCTTGTGTACGAGACGTTCTGTTTTAAACACTACTGTTATAGCGGGACAATCAGGCGAACCATCAACATCGAAATTATAGTTTTTATTTCCGTATTGGGTCTGGCACGATTGCTATCAACAACTATTCCCAAAGGCGAGCGACACGTGTATTTTGATTTTCATTCCATTTCATGCCATCGGCAGTTGCTACAACTCAGCTCATATATCCTGATATTGTTGAGAATCAGATATTAAAGTATTCGAAATTCTTTTTACACATATAAATAAAAAATCTCTACCAGAAATTTACTAATATAAAATGTGTTTTGTAAATAATAAAATGTTTTATCCATAGCTACATGCAATACCGCAATATACAAAATAATTCAATTTCATTTCTGAAAAGGTTGAAAATCCGGATATTAATCTTTTTTACATTGGTATCCCTGACGTGTGCCCATATTCATTTCATACCACGTTACCTTTATATTCGTTACACGTGTGTGCTTTTGGGTCTATCTGTTTCAGAATTTAGCAAAATTCACTTTTTCCTTTGTGTGATAAGAAGCATAATAGCAAATAAACATGTATTTTTACAACACACGCCATCCGTAATAACCCGCCATTGGAAACGGTCAATTCTCTATTTTCTTTAATAACAATCTTATTCTAGTATTGCAGTTCAATTAAACTGATATAAATGGTAGTTAATTATAATTTTATTAGTAAATTTACGTTCTTAAATACTTTCTTTGCGGATACATAATTGTTGTTAGCTTAATATATTTTACCGAAGTTTGAGTGTCCTACGTTTTAGGTAATCGTGCTTTCGAGTGGTCGTTTAATTAACACAGATTATGTTCAATGAGTTATGATAAGGAGACAAATTGTTAATATAATCGGAAATACAACCATCTTACTCGGAACATGATCGTTTTATGTTGATCAGATCAGATGATCATCTTTCCTTTCCTTCAGACCCAGGTCATTCTGTGGCTAGGTTAGCCTTTGTTGTATAATATGATTCTAATTGGAGTCTAAATAAGCCTATCTATTTATGAGCCTTGCATATAGTAACTATAATAGGCGACGCATAGCGCTAAAAAGTAATCGTTTACTAAGCAGTTTAATAATTGTTCAAGATAATCTTTACATTAATTAATTTTAAACTATTTTATTTAAGAAACCATTATAGCATCACCGTATCGTACTGTACTGGGAAAAGAAGAAAGGGAAATTCTTGTCAACAGTACTTAGATAAAGTTGTCCAATAGGGAACCGTAATCCTTGTTTATTAAACTGACAAAAAATGTATTTGAAAAGTGAGTTTAATAAGCCTTAGCGAGATTTTCCAAAGTAATACAAGTAACGAAGTTTCGGTTTCAAATCAAAAGCCTAAGAGTGTAAAGTGACATTACTATGAACATTTCCATTGTAGTTGACACAAGCTCATTATAAACGTAATATGCATGAGCATTAAGGTCTATTTTCAGTTTTTTATACCGGTGAATGAATTTTCCTGTTATTTATTTTAATGCTCTCAACGTGGTATTATTTATTTATTAGGATTTTATTCAAAGCGTACCTTCTTATTCACATGTTTATGTTATTTAAAAGTGAATTAACTAACAATGAAAACTTACTTTTCTTTAGAATGGATTTTAACTTTTTTCTATGAGGTTTGAGTAATCAGTTCATACCTACATAATCATTAATGGTCTATTTATAACTAGTTGTCGCCCGCGGCTCCGCCCGCGTATACGTCGGTTATCGCTGTAAATAGTAGCCTGTGTTATTCTGATGTATAAGCTATATTACTGTAAAGTTTTATCCGATCCGTTCAGTAGTTTTTGCGTGAAAGAGTACCAAACATCCATCTATCCATACTTACAAACTTTCGCGTTTATAATATTAGTATTGATATAGATTAATAGTCCACAAATGGACACAAATCCACATCATGTACTTAGAATAATGTATTTTTCTTACTTTTTGTTTAGTTCGCTATCAAAGCGTGATTTTAGAGACCAAACTATATTCATCAATAATGTTTTATTTACCAATTTTTTATTTTTTTTTCAATAAATTTATTTATGATATTTCTATTTGTTACAGAGTTTGATGGCGTTTATCAAGTTTGGTTACGCCTTAGTGGTGGTGTCGTTGCTGCTTATGATATGGGCTTCATTATCCAGAGCTTTGGAGGTGAGTGATTTTAAGTTATTAAGACCTAAGAAAAGCCGTCTGTTTGTGTGATGACGGAAGAATAAGAAGTGTCGCCACTTTTATCCATTACGTGGTTACTATAGAAGCCAGGTTTTTTTACCAAGTTTTATTTAGTTGTCAAGAAAAAGAATAAATACTGTTTTTAAGGTAAATAAAGTAAGCGAGTAAATTACGCAAGCCATCAACACTGTGATGAGAAGGAAAATTTAAAACAAAAGCAATGTTAATCCGTCTTGCGAGTTAGCTTCGGAACATATATGTTAAGTAATACCAGGGCCTAACAGAAAATCCGTGTTCTTTTTTTTGTCTTTTAGTTCTCTTATTGCTTTTTAAACCGAGTGAGTAAGATTGCCGAAGCTCAAGCCCTCCCCTCCTTTTTTGTTTCTGGCAGAGAGACTGAAAAAGTGGCGTTTTGAAGGAAATAACTAAAAGATCTTGATATTTCTCAGAATTTTATTAGTCTCGTTATTCTTATGGCATAAAAAAGTAAATACTACTGCAGATAAGTTTGAGTTAAATTTCAACGTTTTTCAGAACTCGAACAATTTAAGTAGGCAAACGAAAGACCGGTCTTTGAGTAAAACGAACGTACCTACCTTAATTAGGACCAAAAGTATTAAAAAAAAAGCTCTGAAAACATAAAAAATTGGATCATAAATTGGGTAGATATAACTAGAAATCTATTAAAGTTATGTGACTTGAAATGCTTGATAGTAAAGGTACACGTTGGTAGCGGATGACACAAAGCTGCAGCAAACGACGTGTAATCTGTCTACTCAATCCTTATAAAAAACATAAACAAACTGGTTGGATAAATTCTCCAGACGGACTCACAGTGTATTTTGCTGTATCGGAATATATGTTATAGTGAAAAAAAATACAGTAAGCCTCTGTGATTAATATTTATATTATGTACTAGCTGAACCCCGAGGTGTTACCCGCGCTCATTGTCGTACTGCGGGTAAAGACGCGGGGCGAAGCTAGTACATAATATAAATATTAATCACAGAGGCTTACTCTAATTTTTAGTTAGTTACAGCACTGTTTTTAGTTACATACGAGTACATCTGTATACAGGCGAACCCTCAATTTAGCGAAACCATTTACACTTACATTTCGCTTTCAAAAGTCTTAACACAAAATTGGAAACTACAAAAATTGTCTTTACAGTTTACATTTACAAAGAATGTTTAAATGGAAAAAACTTCGTCTTGTTTAGTTCAAATACTTAGAGATACAAGTTTATTATTTCGTATTTTGATAGATAGTGTTTTGAACCGTTTCCTTGTATTCATTTTTTAGTCTTATTTATCTGTCTATCTGTTTGTTCCGGGTAATCTCTGGAACGGCTCGACCGATTTCGACGGGACTTTCACTGATAGGTAGTTGATGATACAAGAAGTAACTTAGTCTACTTTTTTTAGACTACCCGCGACTTCACCCACGGACAATAAGCGCGGGTAACACCGCGGGGTTCAGCTAGTATGACATATAACATTAGAGTATGTATTTCGTTAGTACTTCAAAGAGAATTTAACTTTCTCTGTAACTGTGTTTAAACCAGTGTTGTTGATCTTAGTTTATAGCATTCACAGGACTGGGATTTGAATTGTGATTACTCTGAACTAATTGCAGACAGCTTTGATATAGTTACGAACTGTAATTAATCGTAATAACTATGAAGAAACTTGAGTCTCAGGTTAACTTGTAATCGTGATAATCAGTAAGTAAATAAATATTTCGGACATCTAATACACAACGCCATCTAGTCCCAAGCTAAGCAGAGCTTGTGTTATGGGTACTAGACAACTAATACATATATACTTTTTTTTTTGTAAATACATACATAGTATACATAGAAAACACCCAAACTCCGAAACATATATTTGTAGATCATACAAACATTTGGTCCGACCCGGGAATCGAACCCGAGACCTCATAATCAACAGTCGCACACGCCAACCGCGAATCCAACGAGGCAGTCATTCGAATTGATATTTTCCTCTGCTTTTATTACTTTTATTCTTAACTAGCTGAACCCCGCGGTGCTACCCGCGGTTAACGTCGCACCGTAGGTAATGCCGCGAGGAGAAGTTAGATTTAAAAAATTGCTAAGTTACTCCTTATATCATCAGCTACCTATTAGTGAAAATCCCGTCAAAATTGGTTCAGACGTTCCAGAGATTAGCTGGAACAGACAGACAGACAGACAAACATACAGAGGAACAAAAATTTAAAAAAATGTTGTTTTGGTATATATACCGTGTATATATACATTTGCATTAAGTAAAAAACTGTTTTTTTAAATGACAAACAGACACTTAAATTTTATTTATTTGTATAGAAGATGTAAAGGTAATATGTATTGCAGAGGATATTTTTCTTTGTTTAGGTCATTTTAAGGAGCTGTTTTCAGAAATATTTGATAATATTGTGACTCATTTATCTTCATACAAGTAAAATTTTAACAAAAATAAAACCAACTACAAGGTTTGACTCAATTTATCTTGGATGCCATCATCAGATCTTAATGTCCTTATCATGGTACCACCGTTGGGATATCTCCTTGCCATTAAAAAAAGAATCATCAAAATCGGTTCATAAACGACAAAGATATCCGCGAACACAAAAAATAAATACATATATATATGCATACGGTCGAATTGAGAAACCTCCTCCTTTTTTTGAAGTCGGTTAAAAATATAAATGAAATAATCATGCAGAAGTATATTAATAGGCCGCCATAGTGTGGTTCATCATGCTGCATTGTTGCATTGTCTGCATTCGCAATGAGTATGGTGACCACCACTCTTAGATTCTGCTTATGCTTTCCATTAGTCAGAGTAGAGTCACTATGTTAGGCATAAAAAAATATTGCAGCTGTTGTTAGTCTCATTAAAACTCAGGAAATATAGGAGAGGTTTGTTAGATGTTTAACCCCGACGCAAAAAGAGGGGTGTTATAAGTTTGACGTCGATGTCTGTTTGTCTGTTTCATTTCGATGCGGTTTTCATTTCATTTGAAAACCAGTTTCCTGGTTGTGGTTCTTAGTTATGTTTGGTCAATATGGGGTCAGCAGTGTAAGAGTATCAGCTCTTTTTCAAAATAATGTGAGGCATTTTTGGCGTATGATTACTCGATTAAGTACTTTAGCGTGCTAGTATAATCGTTAAATGACAATTATTTGATAATTTCTACCTCATGCTGAGCAGAGGGTTTTAAATAGTTTTAATTTCTTGGAATGTTTGTAGAAGGGAAAGTTTACACGATTTAAAAAATGCATTTCAAGTGTAAATTCCTAATTATGTATACTACAAAATAAACTACCCAGTTGTACTTATTCGTTTCTATATTTATAAGTAATTATTGTGTATAATATATTATGTAACATCGCCTTAATATGATATAGATGCTAATGATATCATTAATTACCTTTTATATACATCAGAGTTCAAAAGTTTTTTTACTACGACCAGCTTGATTTATCAATAAATATATTGAAAACACAAAATATTAAAGCAAAATTAATATAAGTGTAAACATAATAATATAAACATAAACATAACTGCCTCGTTGGTCTTGCGGTTGACGTATGCGACTGATCGTGAGGTCTCGGGTTCGATTCCCGGGTCGGACCAAGTGTTTGTATGATCTACAAATATTTGTTTCGGAGTTTGGGTGTTTTCTATGTACAATATGTATGTATGTACAAAAACAAAAAAAGTATATTTGTATCAGTTGTCTAGTACCCATAACACAAGCTCTGCTTAGCTTGGGACTAGATGACGTTGTGTGATAGATGTTCGAAATATTTATTTATTATTATTTATATAAAATTGGAAAAAGACAATGTTTGGACAAAAATTCTGTAGTGTAAGTTTTCCCGAGGTCAGTGTGCTAAATGAGCCGTGTCGAACTGAAACTAGAAGCAACGGATGATACAACCTACCTACTTTACTTTTTGGACTGACGTCGCAAGAAAGATCCTTTATTTTTATTATGAAGTCAGTTTAAAAAGTGATTTTAATAGAATATACTTATCATAAAAGGCAGCACTCAAAACTGTGGCAAAATGTAAAAAGTTTAATCTTTATACTTGAATGTTCATACATTAAGTTCAAATTATTTTCTTTAAGTGTTGATAGGACTAATTTTACCCTTATTTTTTTTTTTTAAACTGAACTTAGTTTACAAATGATGAAATGTTTTTTAACATTAGAAAAGATACCGGAGGCCCATAGCCCAACCCCTCCCCATCCCCCAAAGCCCGGCAACGCAATTGTGACCCTTCAGGTGTTGCGGGTATCCAATGGCGGCGGTAATCGCTTACCATCAGGCGTCTGCCGGTTTGCCTTGCCCCCTATTCCAAAAAAAAAGAAAAAAGCAGAAGTATTTCTAGACTAGTAACTTGGCAGACTTACTGTCTGTGCCCACTATATGAGTATCATTACTTAGTACAAATTAAAATAAAAGATGCTGCTCTAACAAAAAATACCTTGACATAATTCAGTAACGGCCATCTGATCCCAAATACTAAAGCTTTTGCAACAGAAACCAGACCACTGATATTAATCCTATTTCCTACTAATATTATAAATGCGGAAGTTTGTAAGGATGTGCGTCTGTTTGTTACCCTTTCACGCAAAAACTACTTTACGGATTTGGATGAAACTTTACGGTAATATAGCTTTTATATCAGAATGGCACGTAGGCTTCTATTAGCCGCGATAACCGACTTACACGCAGATAGAGCCGCGGGCAAAGTTAGTATTAATATATGTTTTTAAATACACGCACACAAATAAACTTGCTCAACAAACCATCATTTGCACTGGTTGTTAATCGAACCCTTGACCTCTAACTTTACATACAGCATCTTTAACCACTTGATAAACCGGTCAGCCAATATTTTACTGTTCCTATTATAATAATCACATAACAAAAACTGTTATCAAACCATTCGCTATTTTAAATATACAATTTCAGTACACAGGTGCAAGTAATATTGCGGTCTCATCCGCTGGAGGCAAGAGGCCTATTATTTAACATAACCTGGATATTCCCAGTATATTCGCATATATTCTGCCTTTTGTAAAGTTGTATCGGATACCGTATAATCCCGGGTATAACACTGTTATATCCCATTGTGAGAGGTACTTACCATATCGTTTGCCTCTATTGTATGTATAATGCTTCGAAAATATGAATATTTTATTTTTATTCATTGAAATGCTAATGCGATATCCTTAATAAATTATTAATTTGAAAGTTACTCAGTCTGTTTATCTGTTGCGCATTCACTGTGAAACTGCTGAACGGCTTTTAATTAATTTCGATATGTAGGCTAGTTTTTGTCACGATAAACATATAGGAGGGCAGAATCGAGCGCAATAGTTAGTATCATATTGATGGTTTCATACACCACAAGGTGTATGAAACCATCAAAAGTTTTAAAAGCATAGACTGTATCTATATTTTTCCGTGGGAAAGCCACGCTTCGACATGATCCTCTCTCACTCGAGTGAGCGAGGATACCGGTCACTCCCCATCGCCCAAAGGCCGGCAGCGCACTTGTGACGCTCTGGTGTTGCAATGGTAATATCGCTTACCATCAGGCGATACGTCTGCTGGTTAGCCCCAAATTGTATAAAAAACAAAAATATATGATTAAGAATGGACAGCGACTTATCGGAAGGTTTTTTTTTATGTAATAGGGGGCAAACGAGCAGATATATCACCCTATCATAGACACCCACAGCACCAGTGGTGTCACAAGTGCGTTGCCAGCCTTTGGGGGACGGGGAGAGGGATGGTGGAAGGGGTTGGGGTATGAGCCTCCAGTATCCTCACTCACTCAGTGAAACACAGCGCAATAGCTATTTCACACCTGTTTTCTGTGAGGCCGTTATATCTCTCCGGTCGAGCCGGCCCATTCATGCCCAAGCGTGGCTCTTCTACGGTATCCAAATTAGAGATTTATTGTGTATATAAGCTACTGAAGAAATGTAAGAACCAGAAATCAGTGCTAAATCTGCTAAATCTTGGAAAATCACCCCGGTTTGGCCAGTACGCTTTAATCCGCTTCCAGTCGTCGGTCCACTGTTGTTCTAAAATGTTCTGAAAATGAAAAACAATACTGCACCATTATTGTAATAAACCTAAACCCACAAAAAATACGTAAACCATCAGCGTGTAGCATTAAAACTGTCAAGCTGATAGGCTGGCAGATTGTCAGCCTGACAATAATATTTCAAGTTGAATAAAACATTATTTCCCTTGTGTATTGAATTTCGATTTCGAGTTTTACCTGACTATGCTTGTATGTAACGCTTAAACTACAACACCGATTTTAATAAATGAGGTGACAATAGATTCATAATAACCACCGGAGTGACATAGTCTATTTAAATTTTACCTAAAGTTTTTAGGTTGAGTTTTTCAACTTTTCTTGTTTTTTTTTGTTATTCCTTTGAAAGTCTGATAAATAAATAAATTCCAATGTTAAAAATTAGATGAATTACTACTAAAGGTTGAAAAGTTTAAAACTAAAGTACCGTTTTTAGGGTTCCGAACCCAAAGGGTAAAACGGGCCCTATTACTAAGACTTCGTAGTCTGTCTGTCTCTCTGTCGGTCCGTCCGTCACCAAGCTGTATCTTATGAACCGTGATAGTTAGACAGTTGAAATTTTCACAGATGATGTATTTTTGTTGCCACTATAGCAACAAATACTAAAAACAGGAATAAATAAATATTTAAGGAGGCTCCCATACAACAAAGTGATTTTCGGCTCGTTTTTGCTTGATATTGATAACGACAACAGGTTGACGCTTGAAATGTATAGATAATGGTACGGAACCCTTCCTGTGCGAGTCCAACTCGCTCTAGGCCCGATTTTTTAAAATATCTTCTTGCATTTCTACATTAGTCGAGCGATGTAATTTAACTGTTATAACCTCCTTGCTCTCAAACGAGAATTTTACGCCTTACCAAAATTACAATAGTCATTTGCTTGGAGGTAGAACCAACATTAAAAGAAATGGCTTTTGTAATTTAAACATACATTATATAAGTAAATGAAAGGTTTTAATATACTAGGGAGTTAATACATTGATGATGAGAGTAAATATATTTTAACAAGCAATAAAAGTAATATCATTTTTAATAAGATTTATTTATATACAAACGTTCGCTATCCTCACAGACTCGCAGCCAAATACGATAGTGTAGTTACTGAGATTAATATTAATCACTTACATACAATCAGTTACAAATATATCCAGCACAGCGTGCATTCCATCCCTTTTCAGACCACTATAGATTAGAGAAATTGTACAGTTTGTAGTTGTATGTATTAAAATAATGAGAATATTAAATTTTCGCTACCTTACGAACAAACATTTACTGTTCAATTCATGACATTCAAATATCTCTACCACATCGATTTAAATTTACAATTGCACTCATAAAATATATTATTTGTATGTATTATATTAATCTCTCAAACTGAAATGAAATGAAAATGCTTAGCTCTAGTGACAAGATCACTTTTAGCAGTATTTAAAATTCGAAATGGCGTAATCTAAAATCCCAAGTTTTGAAACTTCATATTAAAAAATAATAATATAGATAATATATCATAATAAAACAATAATAAAACCTTACAGAACACCGTTTAATATTCTGCGTGGCGAGCCTACCTGCATTATCGATGTCCTCCCCTATAGAAGAGGGCCATTTGTGGTCGGAATCCCAAGTAGTTACCACGCAATAAAGGGATGTGGTTAAATAGGTTCTCATATATCAGTTATGTGGTTAGACAGTGCAGTGGCAAATCAGCTTCACGCTGTTATAGATGTATATATAGGTACACTAGAAACTATTCAACGGATGATTTAAATATTGTCTTTTTATTTTGAAGCTAATTATACCCATTATCTGTGGCGAATATTTACCACAGTATTGGTAAGGTTGTCCTAATTTTAGGGGCTGTTATTGCTTCTATGAAACTGTAGATTGATGATAAAAGAGTTATTAAAAATCATAGAGCAAATATAGTTAAATATGTAACGTAGATTGATAGTCATCGTAATGGTACGTCCTAACTGAAACTGACACCGACTATTTGAAATGTTACCCTAATAGTTTACTAAACTAAATAGTAGGTATTAGCTTTTGATCACGGCTCCGTCCGCGTTTATGTCAGTTATCGCAGTAAAGAGTAGTCTATATCCTTCCTCCATCGTCAAAGTATCTCCATGCCAAATTAAAATGAAATCAGTGCCGGGGCTTAGCCGTGACAGGCAGACAGACAGAGTTACTTTCGAACATATAAGTATAAATTATCTTTTGAAGTAACACGTTCCAATACTTTCGGTGTTTGTAATTCTAATGGAAAAGCCGTTATAAATATCATAAAACATTAATTAACACAGTACACACACTAATCAGTTTACGTCCAAATTCGAGCAACGTTGAATGGAATTTCCTTTCAAACAGCTAATATGAAATGAATTAATTTTATTTTTAAAATATAACATCATGTATTTAGAGTTACTTAATATGTGCCTTTATCACTATAATATAGCCTCTTATAATTGAAAAATGAAATTTAATGTGTAGTAATTAGTATTAAAGATATGTACAGAATATATCTGAAATAATTAATTGAAATCGAGATTTGAATGTTCCCATACCTCTCACCTAATTAATGTACCAATCGAATGAAACTTTTCTAAGTCAGTCTGTCGCTACTTACCAACAAGCGACAACCTCTTTGGTAACTCAAAATAAAGTTTAAATTTTAATGGACATTTACACGATCTCAGAGTGGAAGTTTCACACAAATTATCCCGATTACCCACAAGTTATCCTACAACAAAGGGAACAAATTCCCCCAAATGATTGATGGACAGACAAGTCTTGCGTAATAAAGTGGTTCTTTTGTATTGTAGTTATTACAGAGTACTTTAGATGAATTAATTATAAGCTTGAAGGTAAAGTTTAGCGTTTTATCTATTGTATTATTGAATACAGTACAGGTATAATATAAAAGTTGAAAGTTTAAAGTTAAAGCAACAACTAGTTAATAATAAGTTTTAGATGTGACTAAGAATATCCTTAATTTTTAGCCCTACTTAAGGATTTATAATTATGATTTTAATTGTATGTTATATATATGCACTTAAAAGGTTTATCTTTTACTAGCTATCGCGATAACGAGTAGACTATATCCAGGGCTATGAAACTTCCATACATCTGTCTTAACAAAAAAATTACATAGAAGGTGGTGTCACCCCTCTAAAGAGGTACTCAAACTTTGACCATAATATACATCCGTACCGATAGGTGGAGCTAGTTGACATAAAAACTTGAAATAAATTAAGTACTTATTTAAATATACTAACTTTTGATTAATTTAATTTAGTAATTAATTTAATAAGTAAGCGTTTTTTCTGTCAAAACCTATTATTTCAATTTTTCAGTTTGAAAATGTTATTTTGGTGAAACGAAACGTAAATTAGTACTGACAGAAACGTAAACAGTAAACGTTCACTTTCAAAACTTTTCTGTTTCTGGTTTCGTTGTGTTCTGGTGATATACTTGGTGTCTATTTTGTGCTCTTTCAACCTTTGACCCTGCTTTTTCCTTGGATTCTGTGATACGATACGTCAACTATTGACCCTACGCTGTGAATACTGAACCTTGCTTGCTTTTGCGATTTGGATTCGACGACACTTTCAAAATGTCGAGAAAGTCAGCTCTTAAGTGATCTTTTGTAATTTTTCGCAGTTTTCTTGTGTAAAACACAAAACAGAAGTAGTAAATTTTGTAATGGATAGCTAAATATTATTTTAAACAGCTGGTGTACAAATGTCAACAGATTACTTAAAGGCAAAACCACTTTGTGTAATTATAATGCTACGAAAATACAAGCGTAAAATTATTATAATTCTCATAATAAACGGCGAACTTAAGAGATCTAAACTTGTGTTTCATTTAATAAATTTGTCCTTAATCCAAAAACAAGTATAAAATTCATTAGCTCCATCTATCGGGCTAGATGTAATTAATACACGCAGCGCCATCTCTGTGCTTGGGTACTCCCATTTAAATCAATTGAAATCCTTAGTGGCGCATCTATGTCTACTATAGTGTATTATCTATGACTATATCCTTTCTCAAGACTCAAAGTATCTCTATGACAAATATTAATTGAAATGGATGCAGTGGCTTAGCCATGAAGGTATAACAGAGATAATTAATATTTTTTTCAAAGATTGTAAAAGCGTGAACTAACATTATTGTTATTAGTATCATAAACGACTCATTCAATACTAGAAAGCTTATGCAATACCACATCACAATTGTAATAGTATAA
Organism: Spilosoma lubricipeda; assembly: GCA_905220595.1. Classification (NCBI taxonomy): domain Eukaryota; kingdom Metazoa; phylum Arthropoda; class Insecta; order Lepidoptera; family Erebidae; genus Spilosoma; species Spilosoma lubricipeda. Next base: position 4,638,329 of record HG992285.1, on the reverse strand, counting down.
GGGAGAACACGAACAGAGAGAATCACCTATGATAAGTGAGTACTTTACTCATTTCAGTTAAAGCTACTGAAGAGTTGCTTTGAAACTGTTTTCTACGAGGCGTCAGCCGGATCGAGTCAGTTTATTTGTCTCCAAGTATGGTTCTCCTAGTTGTCAGTATATTTGAGGGTACTTATTTTCCAATAACCATAGCCTTAGATGTTCATGACAACCCAGACCTACGGCATAATATGCTTTTCAAAATGTACCTTTTCAATGTATTGAAAAGATGTAAAGTATTTAAAATCTGTTTTCTGTTTTGCAGCTTCACGTAGACAACGGTCATCCACCATGCCTGTTCCAAGCGCTTTGCTCGTGTTCAAAGCCAGCTGGAGACCTCGGCATAGTAACCTGCAGCTATGTGCCTATTCTACGAGTCCCAGCGACCATCAACAGCTCGAAGGTCTTTATGCTGCAACTGACAGGAAATAAAATCAGAGATCTAGAACCACAATTTTTCCAAGCTACAGGTTTGTGAAACACCACAATTATATATTATGTAGATTTATACGAAAACATTTTATATATAATTGTCAAATGATGATCGTAAGATATTAAGTGTTATCATTACAAAAGAATAGAATTGAAATATAAAATAATGTTATTAACTCATTTAGTTTGTCCAGTTGATTAATGAAATTTAACAATATTTTAATAGAATTCTTCTTTGGAAAGTTTACTAAGGCTGGGTTGTCTTGTCGTAAGACGATTTTCTCGAAGCTTTAAAACATCATAAACTTCTACACACTACACTCTCCTACACTAGTATCCACCTGGATATGTCAAATAAAGCCATCAAATATTTCAAACATTTTAAATTCGTGCTTCTACACATTCATGTTTTTCGCGCAAACCTCTCTAAAAAATACGAATAGTGAACATGCCTGCTCCTGCCATTTCATTCAACATTTTCCTTGTCCATCTGTCAGTCCGTGAACAATAGATAATAAATAAAAGACAATAAAAATAAACAGCGTGATAGAACTGTACACGAGCTCTTGTAGCACGTTTGAATGCATTTCACTTCCTTTGTGTACGTAATTTATCTTCTTTGTCCTGACTTTAGTCTGTTTCTCTCAAATCCGTTTAAAATATAACATTAGTTTCATCATTTAGATGAGTTGATAATCCTCTTCTAATTGATTGCCGACTTTAATGCGGCTTGTTATATTTATGTAGATTTATAATATCAATTTCATAATAAAAATTCCTAAATTTACGATCGTTAGAGGTAGTATTTAAACTGGAATTTAAATAGAATGTCACGAGAAGTATTTTCTCTCAAAAAAAAAACAAATATTCAAATTTATATATATTATCCATCTTTTGTTCAAAGATTCGTAATAAATTGCGAGAAAACTAGACTACCCAGTTCATGAAAATTTGTATCCGATTTAGCAAAACTAGGACAACTTAGGACGGCCTTCTCACAAATACGTACACTCGCCAGATATTACATAGGTATATAAATTTTCGGTACGGCGCTGTCGTCACCAGTTGCTTGTGACACGGTCAATATAATAAGGGTAAGTCTGTCTTAACCCTCGCTCAGCAATCCCGTTAATACCAGGTTTAACCCTCGGAATATGAGGACTCAGCATTCATTTATTTTCTTGTACTTCAAAAAACCTTTTTAAATAGGAATTTATATTTAGTTGCTAAATGTTTATAATAACTTTAACTTGGTCTGTCCGTTATTATAACGGTTTTAATATATAAAAGTTATGATACATTAATTAACTTCAAAAAAGAAAGAGCGTGATATTTGAATTTCTTTCTTCTTTTGTGAATGTAACACAATATCCTGTTTATTTGCGAACCGATTTCAACAATTGGTTTTTGAATTAAAACGCTTCTATTTGAATTTGATTCCATTTAAGTTTAAAGACAATATTATGTAACGAGGAACAAATATATCTTTTTACAATTTGGTTGGTTACAAAAACATGACTGTTTCTTCAAAGTATTTTTTTTTCTACATGATTTGTTATGAAAGATTTTAATGGACTTATATTTTTAAACGTTCCTAAATTTTGTTGGATAAATTTTCCAACGATGTTGTTCACCGACACCCTCAACACTTAACTTTGTATCTCAACTGAACGTCCGAGACGTTGAATACATAATCTAATTTAAGCAATTAATTTCAGGTTTATACAGGCTCGCAATTAACGAGAACCCGCTTGAGAGCATCCACGAAGAGGCGTTCTATGGTCTCGACAATACGCTTTGGGAGTTAGAACTCAGACGAGACAAATTGACGGCCGTACCAAGCAGGTCTCTCAGATACTTGCAGAAACTCAGACTTCTTGATTTGACAGGTGATTTAACGCTTGACGTATATAGTTTAATTTAAATTATCTTGCTCTAATATTGGTTGAATGATATAGGTATTTGAATTTTTTCGTAGAATTGAATGCAGGTAATTTAATACTGCATTGTCTTCAACAGTGTCGCTAAACCTAATTTATATAAAAAGTTTCATCGTAAAAACTTCCAAAGTAGTTCTGTTTACTACAAGCGATTAACTATCTTTTTCTGTGCGTTTGAATGTAAAAACAGCTTACAGAATGGTTGCTGTAGTGCTGCAGTGGTTGGTAAAATTAATGTGCAACTGGTAAAACCTTTGAAATGGAATAAGTTTAAATATTCTGGTTTGAAATTTATATAGTCCTTGAAATACTTTTGCACGGTAGATAATTTTTAAACTCAAACTACCTGATAAATTTAAAAAAACACGAGTTTTTATATCTATTGGTTATCAAGAACCAGGTATTCGTTAATTATCTACTTTTATACGTGAGGTTGTCAAAGTTATTATTTGAAGTTTGATTGATCGGCAATATCCAAAAGTGCTTTGGGGTTGCATATTGATGAAGACAATATTTTCTATTAGATAATGAGATTAATTGTTCGTGACCAATAGCAATTTGACACGCTTATTATCCAGTTGGGGTTTTCAAATTAAATATTACTTAAATAATGTTATAGAATTGAGTGGAAATCAGTATAATAACAGTTTTAATGACAACTGTTGTACTGTATGTTTCTTTTTTTATTTGCTTTAAAAGTCCTTTCTTACTTGTGATATTTGAAAAACCAAACACAGTTAGGGATAACTGTAAAAAATGACTGTATGGTTAAATACGTTAACTTATATTTTCACAGTAAATAACAACTAGTTAATATAATGGGAGTTCAAGTTATAATGGTCAATAAAAACGGACGAGATTTAACCACAAGGTGATCAGGCGATAACTACCCTTATTGTTAGTTAATTTCGATCTTCTTATATAACAGGTAATGAAATAACAGACATATCGGGGGACAACTGGAGAGGTCTAGAACACACGCTGCAGACGTTGATATTGAGTGACAACTCCATTGCCAACCTACCTCTTGATGCATTCTCGAGCCTTCCGATGTTGGAGACTCTCGATTTACAAGGGAACCACCTATCTGTGATCGATAGTGGAGTATTTCGAGATGGGATGATGAGACTCAATAGAGTAAGTTGATATATTTCCTCAGCATGTTATTTGATATTTATCCAGGGAAATGTGCTTTGGCTAGAGCTACAATATTTGGATTTAAGTGTGGTATTTACAGTCGTATTCATGGATGATATGTCATTGAATATGAATAAGTAGCATTACTTTCATTAGTATTTCACTTACTAATGAAAGTAATGCTACTTTAATAAGTAGTAGTTAATAAGTAATAAGCTTTTGTAATACAACGAAAAAGAACAGGACACAAGTCTATATTTCTCTGTAAATTACTTAAATAATAAAATGTCTCAATTGAAGATCGAATATAGACATCTAAGGTTTGCATGGATATGTTTACTTGTTTAAATTTTAGTGTATCTATGCAAAAGTAGTATCACGTGTATTATTGTCCCTAAAATTAAAAAAGGCCCTTCCTTGGGATCATCTTTTTGGATGAAAACTCTCGGGATATACGTGTGTGAAATTTGATAATGATCGAATGCAAATAAAAATACTGATTTTAAAATACATACTCGGTAGTTATTATTGTTTATTAACCCTTGAATACCAATATTCCAGCTTTTACTCGGAGACAACCAACTGGCTTACATACCTTATGAAGAGATATCACCACTTCGACAGCTGAGGTTCCTGGATCTGTCCAACAACTTGATCAAACAGGTGCCCCCTGCACATGAGTTGAACGGAATCAGATTATCACTGGATTCTTTAAAGTGAGTACAATTTAATTCTATTTATTGAAAGCCTTTATACGAAACTAATTAAAAAAAACTAGTTATAGACCAAATGGTGCCACGACGAAACTATGTAGATAATTTATATATATATATATATATATATATATATATATATATATATATATATATATATATGTATGAGTACATACTAGTTTTTGTCCGCAACTTCGCCCGAGTGTTTCTTGGTTATCAAGAGAAAGAGTAGCCTGTGTCCTTCCTCAAGAATATAAGTATCTCCATGCCAAATTTCATTGAAATTAATGCAGCGGTTTCGCCGTGAAAACAGACCGAGTTATTTTTTAATTAATTGTTTTTAATTAATAAATTATTAATTGATAATATTTGTATGGCTTTTTACCCATATAAATATTATCAATTCGATTAAGGTTTCGTATTATATTGACATACAGTTTGTACGAGCATAGCTTTAAACAAATAAGCTCTAAAATAAAATAAAAAAATGTGACAATGATGTTTTCACACGGAATACTTCAAAACATTATAAAACAGACAAAATGCAACTAAAAAGAGTTCTTATAATAAAAAATAGAGAACTCACAATTTTTCAAGCGATTAGTATCTATAAAGAACTTTAGGTCAAAAGATAATACAAATAAGACCTCGTATAATGAAGTAATGTTATATGAATACGATTAAATTATATACTGAACCCAACTAAAGAAGAGGAAAATGAAACAGGAATATATTTTAATAGTACATAATAACTCAATCTGAATTCGTGTAATGTTTAAGTAAAAATTCAATCTCTAACATTCATTTGCAGGTTAGAAAACAACCTTATCAGAGATCTGTTACCTGGATCCTTCAAGTACTTTAATGTATTGAATTCTACTTCATTGGATGGGAACCCAATCTTTGCGATTCGAGTAAGTGCATTCTTTAAATGTCATTGTACCTTGGACACAGGGAACATATAGTTTTAATATCACAATCGTCCATATTCACAGTCATCCGGAGACTTTAATGGTAAAAGAATGATAATGTGTTCATATTATCTAAATTTATTTGTGTAGATAAACTTAAGAACTCCTTCGTGGTACCTCTATACTGGTTGTTCTACGAAGACACAAAAGACACACTTATAAAACAAATATCAAAGCAATGATTGTTTTAAAACATTATTATGTGGTTTTGAAAATGAACAATAAATCATCCAGATAGACTGGTGAAAGCGTAATGCCTCTCTGTTACGCTTTTAAAATGCTAGGGTCGGTAGCAAACTCGTATTTTCACTATTTAAGTAGCACGGATACTGTATCCTGAATTTATATTATTGTATTTTTTATTATTTTTCGTATACTTTCCAGGAAGATGCATTCAGAAACGCCAAAATAAAAACTCTGTCACTTCGTGATTGTGAGCTAATAGATCTATCACCAGCGGCTTTTGCTGGATTGGAAAATAGTTTGCAGAGTTTGGATCTGTCTGAGAATAATCTGACTATGGTTTCAAAGTTTATGCTTAATAAATTAGACGCGCTGAGGTTTTTGAATCTTAAAGAGAATAAAGTAAGTATGAAATTTGTTATTTTACTTTACTTTATATAAATTCTTTGAACGTGAACTTTGGCGTACTTAATGTTAGCATACGGGAAGTTTAAAACAATATGTGTTTTAAAATTTAAATTTCTACATCTAACAATATGTTTCCAGTTTGTATAATGACTTGTCACGCGTGGCTATACAATAAGTAATGTAAGTTCTAATTATATCGGCCAATTAAAATAAAATCTAACAGGAACCTGACTTAAGATAATTATTTTTGTATTTCTTATTGTCCCGTTTATATTTCTAAATAGTTCTATTTTTTTATGTAAAAGGGGGCAAACGAGCAGACATATCGCCTGATGGTAAGCGATTAACACCACCCATGTACACCCGCAACACCAGGCGTCGCAAGTGCGTTGCTGGCCTTTGTGGGATGGGGAAGGGAATGGGGGCAAGGGTTGGGGTATGAGCCTCCGGTATCCTCACTCACTCGGTGACACACTTCACAACGGTTTTCTGTGAGGCGGTCGAGCCGGCCCATGCATGCCGAAGCGTGACTCACCCACGGTCTTCTAGTAAATTATCATTTAAAAAAAAAAGATTGTTACTTATAGATCCATCCATCCATCAATAGTGCTACATCTAAAATTATTACAAAGGCACAAAGTTAAGTGTTACTTAAAAATGAAGAAACTACACGATAAATTTTTATTTTACATAAACAAACTATAAAATTGTCCTATTTTGCATTTCAGGTTGATGTAAATGTATTAACATCGAGCTCCCCATCTGAGTATGCGATGGCATCAGTCAGTACCTTCCAGTACAAATTGTTTTCCTTGGACATCAGTGGAGCCAGTTCTATTGAAGCGAATTTGCAAGACTTTAGAAGGTTAGAATTATTTTTATTATCAATATCATACATACCAACAAAGGTAAATTTGTAGTCACTTGTGGATTACGGGAATCATCGTGATCCGGGTCCAACATTAGTTGTTTATCAAGAAGTAAAATGACTCGTCTTGGTAACATTACAACAGTTAACATAGTTTAGGGTACAATAGTTTCTTAATATACATATAAATATTATAGCTCATTATTAATCATCAATTAATATTGGCAGTAAAGTGGCATCCATTCATAAGATTTTTTTTCCAGAATGAGGTCTCTTCGATATCTATCTGTTAGCAAGCTTTTGCGTCAAGTTGTTCGTACAGAGGATTTCCTAGAATTTGGAATGGAATTGGAAGACCTAAAGATATTTGGGAGTACGATCACTAGGATCGAATCCAGCGCATTCCAACATGTTAGGAGTATAAAAACTCTTGATTTGTCAGAAAATAATATTGAGTTTATCGATCCGTATGCTTTTGCTGAGGTAAGCGAGTTTTGAATAAAATTAACACCTGTGAATACTATAATACCAAATCGTAATGTTTAATTGTAATCTAGTACAGAATTACCTAAACTGAAATATTGTTTTCGAGAATATTGCTTGGCCATATCTTCATTCAGAATGCTTTTTTTTTTTGTTATGTTTGGCCCTGCGAAAATGACTCTACTCTGCCTGATGGAAACATAAGCAGAATCCAAGAGTGGTGGTCACCATACTGCCAATGCAGACAATGACAGTGCTTCTGCATCATTGGGCCTCCAATATGTTACTTATTATGAAATGTTGCCAGTAGGACTTTTTTTGCTTAAGAATAAATACTAACAATCTCCTATCATTTTAATTTTCAGCTACACAGCCTAACGACTTTAAAAATGGCCAACGGTCTTGCAGATACCGTAAAGATTCTTCCGTTTGAACCATTGAAGGCCTTAATAGAAGTTCAATACCTGGATTTCAGTAATAACAAGCTGAAGAATGTGCCAGATACTTCGTTCCACTTCTTATACAGACTAAAGAGATTGAATTTACAAGACAATTATATTGACCACTTTTCTAAAGGGACGTTACAGGTGAGTCATGACTCATTAGTTACATATTGTAGACGACTTCATCCAAGACTTTGTATTTGACTATCATGAATCAACAATATCTGTCAAATGTTCGGTAATTGTATGATCAGTTGTTTAAGTCTCTTTGACTGTAGATACACTAGGGTTTTACATTACATTAGGGTATAAAAGAAGGTAGGGTATTTAAGGAAATAATCTATCAGCTATTATTGACGAAAGTTACAAATTATACTAAGATTGTCATTGAACGTAGCGACATATTTTTAGAACTATAAATCGAAATAAATCACTTTCATTTACCAGGTTGAGAACCACGACCAACTGGAAAGTATTTGTTTGTCACTAAACCAGTTGACACAAATCGTGCAACATACATTCGTGAACTTAAAGGAACTACAAGAGGTTCTTATAGAAGATAATCTCATTGAAATTATACATAGAAGAGCTTTTGCTAGTCTGGATAATCTAAAGGTCATCAAGTTAAAAGGCAACAGGATAAGAGAAATCAGTGAAGAAGCATTTCAAAATATTCCAGCACTTACTGAGTAAGTTGACTTTTATTTGAATATGTGAAATTAATGATCCATATACCATTATTACGTCTACATGGTTAAACTGACCATTATGTCTTTAATGGTTTTAATTAACCTTTAGTTATTGTTATGCGCAATCTAAAGTAATATAACTATCCCACCACATCAATAAGTTAGAAGTGGCTGGATTAATTTAACACTAACAGAATTTGAGTTAAGTTTTCAAATGACACATGTCGATAAACTATTTAGACTTGTTTTCATAAGAAACTAAGAAGTAAATTCATAAAAGACAGACAGTTACTTTTGTATTTATAATATTAAGATTATGTTAACAAATACAACATTTTCATTTCAGGTTGGATATATCGTTTAACGCACTAGAAACGTTCAAGTTCTCAATATTTGATCAAGTTGGATCAGCAACCGCTTTGAAAGTCAATGCTTCGTACAACGGGATCATTACATTGACTGACTCTAATGCTCCTAGTTTCTTCACCTCCAATTTTTACCCACCACCAAAAGCTCAGAGTAAGAAATACTTCTGAAATTTTCTTTACATACCGTTTGGCTAGAACCGAAATCTGTTGTAAAATCGGTGAAGGCGAGCGCTGATTAAAAACCTTGATTTCTAAAAAGGGATTAAGATATAGTTAATTTTGGATTAAAGCTAATCACCAATTATTAATTACTGTAAATAAAGAATAAACGGACATGAATTAATTTAAACACAAATTGATTAAATAATAATTGATTACACAAAGATCAATACACTTGGTACACCATATAAATACATAAATACAATAAATCATAAATTAAATAATAGAAAACTGTTATGACTCAGAAGTGACCCATGTCACAATTAAGAGGTATGAACGGAGCGAGGTCTGAAGAGAAACTGAAAACTGTTTCCGATCGCGCCGCTTTATATAGGTACCGTCCATACCTTCCCTGACTTATAGAACCGTTCGATTTTGACTCGTGTTCGTAATTATTTTGTTATTCGGAAACTCTCATTCTTACTGTTAGTCCTATTGGAAATAGTTTTCCAGACTTATAAGATAACAACATATTTTAAACGTAAGCAGTACAGATATTTTCTTCATTTTAATGTTCTTTTTATTTTTAATTCTTATTTACTAATCTTGTATTCATCTTCACAATTTAAAACACTTCATATGGATCTGAAGACTTTTCATCAAACATAAGCATGCAAAGTATGTATAAAACTTTTTCAACCACCTTTCTAGATTTCTTATCACATTTTTTATGTTTTATTGTATATTGTTTAAAATTTCTATCTTAATTTTCTTTATATTTATTTTTGCTTCTAACATATGTTTGCTTTTTGTTTTGCTTTTTGCACAGGTTTAATTGATGATGATACTGACGAAGAATTTGTATTAACACAAGGTTATTATACCATTCAATTGCTTTTATAGTAGATTATTAGGAAATATAAAATTGTCAAATCAAACTTAAAGGGTTGATGGAACGTTTCGGTAATTCCTAATCACATCTTCAAAAGCTACAATATACCTACCTATCAACATGACATATATGTATCTCTTAGTTCCTTAATTTGAAATATAAAGTTACCGCTATATGCACAGCAATATATTTTAGCACAGACCTACAAATTTCTAAGTCTATTAAACGTTACATTAACTTTTAAAAACATGTAAGTAAAATGTAAAGCTTACCTCTACCTGAGCCCAGTGATGCTGAAGCATCACTAGGCCGCCATGGTATGGGTCACCACGTTGCATTGTCTGCATTCGCAATGAGTATGGTGACCACTACTTTTGGATTCTGCTAATGCTTTCCAGCAAGCAGAGTAGAGTCATTTTGGCAGGGCTATACAGAAAAAAATAATAACCTGCTTGCTAATTTCTCAGACTGTTTCATCCCAATAGACGTTGCGCCCAATAATAATATAAACCTATGTGAAATTTGAAACTCATTGTAAGCGTTCATTTATTCAAGACTTACTTGAATGGCTGAGATGCTCTCCAACTTAACTTAAAATAATAATCCAATCCGTAGTTGACACTTCACCACTGAGCGTAACTAAGGAAACTTCAATTTTGCTAGAATTTTGCTAACTGCAGTCCTGTTCACTAGGAAAATCTAATAGTTTTACAAACACACACTTTTTTTATGCCATTAAACTTTATATAGATTACTTAGGTAATTTAATTAATATTATAAGTAGATCTAAATAATAATATTTTTTACAGGTCTGGGGACAGTATCAGTAAATATCAGAGTTCTGGACTTCTCTCACAATAACTTAACGTACATTGCACCATATTACTTCAGGTGACTTGCTTATCATTTCAAATTACTGAATATAAATTACTCAGACATTATTTAAAAATGAAAGATAAAACAAAAACCAATACACTATAAAATAAACTTAAGCAACATACTATATTTAGTTTTATACTATATATAGTTTTATACTATATATAGTATGTTGCTTATATAGTATACTATAATAATCGATAAGGAAAGTTGCTTCATGTTCATTGAAAATTATTAAACCTTTTGAATTTTATAAACTATTTAAAAAAAATGATAATATTTTTTTACATTCTAGGCATTCTGATCTAACTCTCACTGAGCTACATCTTTCTCATAACTACCTGAGAAACATAACCCGAGAAGTTTTCGGCAATATGCATATGCTGCAGTACTTGGATCTCTCTCACAATAAGATACTCCACATGGAATACGATTGCTTCAATCGAGTTAAGAATTTACAGGTAAGAGTAATTGGATACTTTTACGACTGACTACAATTTATTAAATGTAGATAATTGAGTTTTTCAACAACCATTTTGAATAGGAGAACCGACTATAAGGCAGTTAAAATAAAATCCTATTTAACGACCATTCTTGATGTTTTGCATCTTAATACAATAACAGTATTAAATTTCCTCCTCACACCAAGAATATTTTGATATATGTCACTTTGTACTAATACATACTAAAACTAGCTGAACCCCGCGGCGTTACCCGCGGTTATTGTTCTACCGCGAGTAAGGCCGCGGGACAAAGTTAGCCTAAAAAAAAGTAGAATAAGTTTTTTCCTGGATCATCAGCTACCTGCCTGTGAAAGTCCCGTCAAAATCGGTTAAGCCGTTCCAGAGATTACTCAGAACAAACAGACAGACAGACGAAAATTTTTTAACTACATTTTTAGTATGTGTACCGTGTATACATACATATACATTTAGTACAAAGCGGTTATTTTAATATTACAAACAGAAACTCAATTTTTTTTATTTATATAGATAAGAATCACTGAAAAACCCTACAATGTAAATAGAAGTCTTCTTTTTGTTAGTTGTGTATTTGTTGACAGTTCGTTCCAAAGAATGAAAATTCAGATTTCGCTGTAGCTATTTCATTCACGTTCCTTTTAAACTTTTATTGATATTCTCTCTGTATTCTTTCAGATAATAAACCTGTCAAATAACCATTTAACCGACTTACCAGTGGGGATATTTCGTGATATGGCATCACTTACTTCAGTTGACTTATCGAATAACAGGATCAAGAATTTAGTGGACAATCTAATCCCCTCACCGGCTTTAGAAAGGTAGTTTTTTTTTAAATTACAGTATGGATGAAAAGCTTCGCACTCTTTACGTGTCTTTTTATTCATGAAATATGGGGTAAAAAAGAAGACGGGTCAACAGCTTAAAAGACACCAGTGTATCGCCTTTGCCTATTATGAAGCTTATTCCTTTAAATGGAATCTATAATCGCCATTTTTCAATCAATTAAACACGTGATAAATAAATAAATAATAAATAAATTTATTCCAAATTCAATGTACAAGGTTTTTGTGTTTCCTAAGAGTAGACTTAACTTAATATAAGCGAAATATTAATTATTTTTTAAGTACTTATACGATTAGAATTAGGTTTTTATTATTCTTATTATAAAATTACAAATTCTTAATCTCATAATTAAGTATGGTCAATATTCCAAATTAGTGATATGCCTGAGCTAAATAAGACCTGTGTTTCAGGCTAATATACTGTGATAATGTTTCACATAGTATAATTTTTAGAAAAAAAAATGTTCTCGTAGTTCAGTATAAAAAAAAAACTATTGAAAAGCAAGAATCATCATCATCAATCCTGATGCACATCTAAAGAATTTAATGTTAACATTACTGATCGCTGTGGTTAAAATGATTCAGTTAAAACATTCTCATCAACAAATAATCATCATGTTCTGTTACAGATTAGATTTGTCTGACAATGGTTTATCGAGAATACCGACGAACTGCCTATCGACTGCAGCTTCAGCCAACCTCGTTGAACTAGATTTGAGTGGGAACACGATTCCAGCAGTGGCGTTAGGTGACCTGGTTCAAAGATACAGGGTAAGAATTACACCAGTAGTTTGTAGTTACAAATAACCATAAAGCGTTGCAATCCTTTGAATGTCTTGAAAACTAACTGCTTGATACTGAGAAGTTATACTTAGCACCTCGAACTTGACTCCATCAGAGACCCTTAAAGGTTGCCTTGTTAAACGTGTATTTAAAACTCACGCAGATAATAAAAAACAAGTTCGTGGTGCTGTAAGCATTTGTTTGATAAGTGGCGTTTTTGGATTTTACCCAATACTAATATCAGTAAAATGTGATTATGTTTTATTATTTTCTCCAATGGTCGGTACTCACATGCGGTATTACTCGATAGTTTTACTCCAAAACGAATAAAAAATTACACAACTCGAAGGCTCGCATCGAGTCGGCTCGAATCCTTTGGCTCGATCGGTTCGGTGAATAGTGAACGGCGCGCGTCACTCGATAGATGGATGCTGAATGTGTGGACGAAAGCCCATGCCGTGGTTTTTACTCGCCATGTTTGCTCGATCCAGTAAAATCGTACGTGAGTACTTAGCGTAAAGGAGCCTTTTCTACGTGAATTGTATAATGTTCCGAGAATATGTACATAGTTTGCATTAAAAAAAGATAAAAGTATATACATAACTATTCTAAAAATTAAGAACATGATCACATTATGTCCTTACACAGTAGATGCCAGGGTGTAGCTTTGCTAATAGTATTGTCATGCATGTGTCGCCAGAACCCCGATCAATTGGGCGAGTATTGGCCCGAGGAACCTGACTACAGTGACGAGTATATGTACCACACGGCTAGGCGAGACCACACCAGAGTGTTCCACCAAAAAAAACAGTACCCGCAGAATATTTTGTACAAGGTAGTCTATTTACATAGATGTTTGCGATACTAATTTTCCATATATTCAGTTTATTTGAGTAAATGAGGAACTTAATTATTTTAAATTTCAAATTTAAATGCTAACAAGTCTTTACTTGCTATTCGAATGATCGGAAAACTATTGGTTTTGTTCTTATGCACCGTTTTCCATATGACACTAACCTTCTACGGATGTTTTGGTATTTTCTGTAGTAAGTTTGAGTATTGGTTTTTAGCATGTTCCCTTTGGGTTTCTGTTTTTTTTATGATTACATTGATGAGTTTTATATTTTTTTAACATATTATGTTGATTTTTGTTTAAGTAAGAAATATTTATTTACTTTTATAAATCCAACTTCTTAAGTTGTTTGTAAAATTTGATTTACGAAATCTTATTTAATGTGTGTAAAAGGCGTCTAGTGATATGCTTTTGCAATATTTGTATATTTTACAGTCTTTAGCGTGGTTGGATTTATCAAACAACCATCTGGTACGAATAGAAGGTGGATCTTTTGCCGCTTTACCTAAACTTCGATGGTTGGATCTCAGTAACAACTCACCTTTCAACACCGGTGAAAGAGGAACGACAATATTCAAAGGATTAGAAAGAAAATTGTCACATTTAGGTCTGAAGAATGTCAGCCTGGTTTCTGTGAGTACTTTAAATCATAAAAATAGGTGATCTTTACGAATATAATGAGAAACGGGTTGTATTGCAAAGTAGGGAATGAGCTAAGACTACTATTTGGATGAAATTACTCATTCTAATCTTATTGTCGTACTCTTAATTTTCTCCTCTTATACTTCTAATCTCGGTTACTTAAATATTTTAGGTGCCTTCAATGAGTTTGTCAAAACTAAAAAGTCTTGATTTGTCTTACAACAATCTGGCATCGGTCCCTCCTGAGACGACAGCAAATTTAACACGACTAAGACGTTTGGATCTTTCATATAATGATCTTACTCTTGTACCTGTGGTAAGTAATCACTTAAGTACATTCTGTGACATTTTTAGTCTACAAAATAAGGTAGTTTATCCCAGAATAATAAAACTACCAGTTTTTGCAATTTAAGTAGCTATTTTTAGTAAATTGTTAGTCAAAGTCAAGTTTTGCAAGATTAAATGGGGATTTTAGCCACGGCGTTCATTCGCAACGGAGACCAGCCTACGCTACAGTCAATACAGGAGCAGATATAATGCTAAAATATGTGCGAGATATCAAGTACAGGACCGACGGCTTTATGTGGTCTTCGGGGAATGGGGCTCAAGACCCTAAATTTCCAAACTACAGGCTGCCATAATTAATTTCCATAATCAAAAAAATCAATTAACTTTTTCAGGCACGACCCGGAAATCGCACCCAGAGATGGTGGTGGAGAGGTAGTTTTGTGGTAGATATGTTATAATACTAAACTTTTTTTTCAGGCAACCCATTCTTTGAGCGAACTCAGATGGTTGTCGTTATCAGGCAATCCTATTACTGCATTAATGAACACAAGTTTGTATGGAGTATCACCTCGTCTTGAATACCTCGATATCACCCGCCTGAGGCTAAGAGTTCTTGAGGTAAATAGGTTCAATTCCAACTGTTTTATGTACCTCTTGATTTATGGGTTGATTTCGGTTGGGTATAAGTTATTAAATTTAACCTATTTTTTGTGTATTGTTTTTGAATACTTAGCTACTTAGCTGGCCAGTACCAGTAATCAAATATTACGGTTTACTGATGTAGCTGTATCGGCAATAGCACTTGGTGTAAAGAATGCTTTAAACCAGATCTTAAAAAAAAATCTTTTGGTAATTTTAAATCTAACTCTAAGTTCATTTTCTTATATTTCAGCATGGAGTTATCAGTAAGATGTATGGCTTGAGAACACTTAAAATCACAGCCTTCGCAAATGTTAGAGATTTCAACGTACCAAAGCTCCTAACTTACAATGCCGGCCTGGAGAGTTTACTCATTGACATAGAGGAGTTCATGAACGAATTTGGTAGAGAAATGTATGGAGTCATGCCGAGCAAGCTTAACAATATCACGATAACAGGGCGACCTTTGAAATATCTTTCACAATACTTGTTGAGTGTAAGTTTTTTGCTCTAGTTTTAATTGACTTCAAAAGGTTATTTTTGTCAGAAAACACGAAAGTCTGGAGTGTATTTCTAGAGTTTTAAATTCTTGAAAAAAAAAACTTATTACGAAAAAACCTCAGTTAAAACTGAGGTTGTTTCGAGAAATTGAAGTCGGAAAGTATCAATTGACACTTCTTGATTGATTTCTTCACGTTCATTGGTGCTTCTACTGTGAATTTCTTAATGTAATCATTACACACCGACATCTGACTGAGATCAAACAGACTCCATACTAACTACTCTTGTCTATCCTGCAACTGAAGTGTCATAGTTGTGAAGATCAACGAGCAATAATGAAGTCCTAACTGACTTTTATTGCTTCTGACTCTTAACTATTTACATCCGTTTAAATCCTACATTACAACGCTAGGAATCTTTTCAAGTAAAAATATTTTTTATGAATATACTTTGGCAATTTTGTTTATTAATTCAATTTGCCCCTGTCATTTATACTACGAAATATTAAACTTTGATTTTCTATCATATCTAATTTAAATAACGTGATCTTTACAGGGTGTACAATCAAAGGTTTGTCGTCTAACCGTATTCAATACAAGCATTGATGAAATAGCACCAGAAGTATTTCATAAAGCGGGACGTGTTAAAAACTTAACTTTGGACCTACGGAACAATTACCTCATGAGTGTGCCCAACCCATCCCAAAGAGCTTGGCCAGGTGTCCCTAACACAGTGTTTCTGCAGGATATATTAGTTGCAGGCAATCCATTGAGTTGTGATTGTGGAATTGGGTAAGTCATTATAAATTCTTCTATCTTTATCGAAATATGTTTACCTATATACTTAATTGAAGCTATATAGTTATATATTAAACTGCTATTGACATTTTCTGCTAGTTGCCGTATTTATGTTTCTTTAATTCGTGTTTTAATTTTTGTGTAGATGGATAAAGGCATGGGACCGAAAGAGAAGACAGTATTTATGTGACGGTCCTTCTAACTGCTTAGCGACCCGGGATGACGTCAGGTTTGCTACGTGTCCAACGTACTACAATAGAACTTTTGTTGATGTGAGTATAGTTCGATATTAGTTTAAGCCCAATTTTTCTTAAATGTTTGATTGAAACATATTATTTAATTAACACTGAAGTAATAGAACTACTTTCAATCAGTGCGCAGTTCTTTGTGCATTACTAATTTGATTAGAAGTTGATGAAACGAAGGAGATATAGATGAAACTAACAAGGTAGTAGAGCTACGCTGATTTCAGCACGAACGGGCCAGCTCAACCGGGGTGGTACTATCCTCGCACAGAAAATCAACGTAAAATGACAGCGATCATGCTGTCGTGTTTCGTTGGTGAGTGCGTGACCGGAGGCCCATTGATGCAGAAGAATGCATCACTAGCCCGCCATGGTGTGGGTTGCCATGCTGCATATTAGCATTCGCAGTATGGTGACCACCACTCTTGGATTCTACTTATGCTTTCCATCAGGCAGAGTAGAGTCATTTTGGCAGGGCCAAACATAAAAAAAAATATATTATGCACAATATGCACATACCTACTGTAGAATATTTTACAGTTTTAAAATTATTTAAAGACTTACTTACTTCAAGTTACTTCAAAATTAGCAACGTACAACATGATTTTTATTAACAATCTTAATATGATATTCCTTATTTCAGGTACTTTTAAAAGATCTTGACTGCGAATGGAACAAAGGATTTCTTGGATCTGCTAATTTCTATATAGTCGTAGGAATGTCAATATTAACATGTCTGTATATATGAGGACTCTTTTGGCTACTTAGGGTATATGAAGAATTCAATCTGATGTTGGCAAGGGTTTATAATTCTTAGGGCATTCAAGAGTCTCGAGTTTAACTGTTAGAAAACCAATTTTATACAGAATAAAATTCTGACGCTTTCAAATTTTTTGATATTCTCAGATTTAGTAACATAATAACATTTAAGATTATCGAAAATAATTTTGACTACTCTGATAAAGAAAACTGTAAATAAAAATCAAAAGTAATCATTAAGAGTGGTGAAAGTTTTGTTCGAAAGAGATAGCCAGAAACGAGTGAGATAGATGGAGATGTTTTTTTCTTACTATACCAGTTTTGTGGCCTACTACTACTCGAGTCTTTGAATAATGATGATCCTGATTAGCCAAATCCTAGTATTAGTGATACGGAAGTATATGCTTTAAGACTTTAAGTCGGGAGATAGAAACGACGGCGAAAGTGACTTTTGTAAAGTTAATTGTGCGATAATTATAGTGGAGCCTACTAAAATGTGATTTATCGGTTTAACAATGGAAAGCAGATGCATGATCTCAGAGAAATCATTGAAAATGTTACCGTAACTTCATATACTTAGAGTACAGTTTGCGTTCCCTGTAACCCTATTTTGCGTGTGTAATTTTAAGATTATAATTTGTTTTGACTTGTTACTCATATGTGCACATTGGTTTGTGTACTTTGCATAGCAGATTGCTATAAAATATGATACGTGACCGTATTTGTAGGGTATGTGTATACGTGAGTGACGAGTACTACACGCATTTCGTGCACTGCCTTACATAACAATTCTCTGTGATTATTGTCCAGGATTTGTGTTCAACGTGTCATTTTATGGTGGAATAAAAAGTGTTGTTAAAAACTACGTGTGGAAGTGCACTTAATGTGTTTAACGTGTTGCATTTACGTCTATTTATAAGATAAGTTCACACGAAAGCAATGACTTAATTACGATCGTCTAAGTAGACTGCATTCACTCGAATGGTATATGTGTTCGTCCATTATTAAGAATAATAATATTATTTATAGATGTATTCGTTTTTGTAATAGGTGACTTTAGATATAGACTAATACTGTCATTTATAAAATATTCAGTATGTTTCATCACATTATAGATTTGTTTTCCTTTTTCCACAATGTGTAGTTGTATTAGAACTGTATCATTGACGGTTGAGAATTTTAATCAAACTTTGTACAAATACATTATTAAATTTATATTCAATAAGCCTATATTCAGAGTCACTATCTTCAATATAAAACGCTTAATCCTAAACTATTTACTCTTTAACACTTTTCATTGTTTAGCAATTTACAAAGTCTATCTGGTTATTGTTGGATAAACATATTTTATTACATATTATGTATAAATGTCATTAGAGATTATAGTATTGGAGCATGCTGTAATATATACATGATCGTATTTAAATTCATGCTAGAAATTTTAACGACTGAATATAAGTGTTTTGGAGCTATATCGCTGGCTATGTTTAAGAACTGTTGATTGTATAATGTTCAAATGGCTTATTTATATCGTTGCATTGCTTCACTGTTTTCTTATATTTTCTTGATTATAGACTAGTTTAGCACGCACGCTAGTCTAGTTTAGTCAGAGACGCATGTTTTTAGCTTTCTTATCTATTTCTATAACTGAGTGATTTCAATTGAATACCTCTTTTTCAGTGGTCCAGTTTGTGCTATCAGCCCTATTGTTCACTTTTGTTTTCAATGCCATTACAAAATGTACTGTTACCTTATCACTTTGCACTAACTAAATAGCAACAAGCACGGAATCGCTAGATAATAAGATCGCGAAGTTTGCGTTAATTTTGGTATTGAAAACAAAGTTGTGTCGTTGTAACAATGAATATATTTTGTGATATATATTACTCTAATCCTTCTATTTTTGATAAAGCCTACAGTGAATATTGCTGAATTAAACGGGAATTGTGTAGCTGAATAAATATGACATTAAATGTAACGGATACCGCTTCTAAATGTAGTGCATATTGTCAATTGTTATAACTGTGAATTTTTTTTTGGTGGTACTAAGTAATATATTTTCTTCAAATGCTTATTTATTTATAAGTAAAATTGTTTTTTTATAATTAAAAGTATTGAACAAAATACCTGTATATATTTTCGATTTTATATTGATTTATGTGTAAGCAACTTAAATCTAATACTTTTTATGTGAATTTTGTTGCGTGAACCAAGTTTAATCTGGATTTAGTTACATATTTAAATTAAACTATTTACAATAAATATTATCCAGAGTTTATGCCGTAGCTAATATATTAAGTGTGTGAGAATAAAATTGTTTTTCCTTAATATTTTTTATTAGTGCCATCTATCATGACATTATATCGGATATCAAAATTTGATCATACAAATATTCACAGTCTTCTGCAAGGTCCCTTGTGATGGAAGTAGCTAGTGCCAATATTACAGAGTGTAGCAGTTAGATAAAAAACTTAAAATTAAAGATAATGATATTTGTTTTATTAATGGGATCACAATTTTATGAATTTTTATGCTGGGTATACTGTTTCGACAAATGACACTATTTTACTAAATTTCTCCTACGAAACGGATCTGTTCAGCGTGTACAGAGATCAGTGTTGCCATTAGAAACGGCATAAGAATAGAAAAGTATTTTTGGTTAATAATCTGTTTTTTAAATTTAATACGCGTGCTATTTTTTGTTAATTTTAGAAACATGCAATAAAAATAAAATTGATAATCGATGATTGACTTTTTTGATTATAAACTCGTTAATAAAAGAATAATAGAAAAGTAGAAGAAGAATAGAAAAGTAGAAGAAGAATAGAAAAGTATTTTTGGTTAATAATCTGTTTTTTAAATTTAATACGCGTGCTATTTTTTGTTAATTTTAGAAACATGCAATAAAAATAAAATTGATAATCGATGATTGACTTTTTTGATTATAAACTCGTAAATAAAACATACTAATTTCGTGAGGATTTAGAAATAAATACCTAGACTTAGTATTACATTTGAGTTGTACTTAATTAAATATATTCCCATCATAAAACAAATATCTTTATAATAGATTTCAGTTCTCAAATTTGTTCTATAACATTTATTAAAAGTGCTGTATATATTAAAAACTTTCTATCGTAATAACAGAGATTAAATTTGAATTTCGCAATGATTTAAATTTAATTTAAAAAGGTTTGGGACGATGGAATGTTTGTCTTCACTACTAAATAGTGTGAAATAAATAAGTAATCATTGAATTATTAGAGTATTAAAAATAAATTATTGCGTAAATATGTTTTATGAGGTTTTATTTGTATCCTAATAATTGTATGACTGTTTCCGTGTGGAAATCCCCTTGGGTACCATTGCGGTGCCATATCTTTTTTAGAACTTCAAAAAGAAGGAGGTTCTTAATTCGACCGTAAATATATATTTTTTTTTGTGTTCGCGGATGACTTCGTCAATTATGATAATTATTTTTTTAATGGAAAGGAGATATACCAACGGCGTTACCTTGATAATGACACTAAGGTCTGATGATGGCGTCCAAGAGAAATCGATGGATTTGGTCGGTCGGAAATTTTACTTGTACTTCTTGTGAATCAGGCAACGGTGATCTACAAAGCATTCTCTCCCGATGCTAACTTGCGTTGTTCAATATGAAAGAATCCCATGTAACCTTACCTCTCGATCCAGTTCTTCTTAACGCTTGTTACCGGCGTAGTACATTGCTAACGTTATCGGGATTGACCAAAACTGTTTAGTTAATAACCCTATTGAATTCAATTAGAAATCATGAAAGCTCATCGTAACTGTTTAATCTTCTTTTGTGAGAGCTAAGCAAGTCCTCTGAAGAGTCTGTAGTTACTAAACGGACTATTGCAATTTGTGTGATAGGAAAATAAAAAATAAAAAGTTTCTTTTTTTTCATGTTATAGGGGGCAAACGAGCAGACGTGTCACCTGATGGTAAGCGATTACCACCCATGAACACCCGCAACACCAGAGGCGTCACAAGGGCGTTGCCGATCTTTGGGGGATGGGAAAAGGGATGTGAGGAGGGGTTGGGGTATGGGCCTCTGGTATCCTCACTCACTCAGTGAAACACAGCGCGAGCGCTATTTCACACTGGTTTTCTGTGATGCCGTGGTATCACTCCGGTCGAGCCGGCCCATAAATGAAATCAAGTTTTTAGGAGATATAAATAGTTTACGATGTATCGCAATTATAAATAAACAAATGTCTGTAATTTATTTTCAATTTGTATTATGTCTCTAAAAGGAAAATTATCAACAAGATGTTCTCAAATTTTGTGCGTAGATTGGTTAGCCTACATACAAAACGTAAGAAAATGCTACAGAAAATGAAGACTGATATTAATACCCATGATGCATACCTACGTAAAAAAATCATATTGATCGGTTAAATAGCTAAAGTAAGAAAGGGTTGTCAACAAAATTTCAGTACAAGTGAAATGTATGGTGCTGAAAATTGTTATCGCCAATCTCTATGCATTATGAATTATGAGGTAGAACCTATGTTTAAATTGTTCTGACATATGGGTGGCCAATAGTATCTATAAATTAAGGGTAATTAGCATAATCCTTAGTCCTTATCTCCCATTCGGATAAGCAAATTTCATTATCACAATTTAACATTCAGATTTGGGCACCATTTAATACATTAACTATTAATCAGAATTTCTCCAAGCCTTTTCCCAAATTAGTATTGGGGCTGGCTTTATGGCTACGTGGAACTATTGCCATGAGATCCCAAAACCTAAATACAAAAAATAATTAAAACAGAAATACAATAATCTTGGACTTATTAGAGCTCTAAAACCCAGAACGAATTCCAAAGATGTACCTATGGTAACGGGGACCGACGGCTTAGCGGGCTTTCTGAGGCACGGAGGGATCTGGATATGATAAGAATTATTGGTCACCAATCATAGACTAACACGGCTAGGATTGCTTAATTTCGCAATGTGTTAACCTACGAGGTTACCACCGAGCCACGAGCATCTCTAAGTGTCTATAGATGGGGAACAATTCCTGCCCATAAAGCCTTTTTATGGGATCTCCCACTCCTAGGTGACACAGGAGCTAGGAGTGTGTGGTGTTTCCACTAAAAGACACCCCGACGATCGGCCTCTGGCGCCCTTTTCTGGGAGCACTCGGACCATGTTATTTCAGGTCCTACCCGAAACGAGGCCGTGACTTATCAGGCCCTGTCGCTGTTATGTGTGGGAGTCCTTAACTAATTTGAGATGAGACGGCCGATTGTGACAAACTTTTATTGTTCTTAGTGCTTACCTACTCATAGATCAAATTATGTAATGTCCTTTGTAATAAAAAAAAAATATACCAAGACAAATTATTATCATAGCAGTGAAGTTCTCTTCAATAATATCGTGGATGAAGTAATATGCGACAAATATAATTTTGCTCTCGGCGGGGCGCGACTCAATTACTGACATTGTGGCAAAGTGATCATTATTATAAATGGACGTCGTATGTAGGGCATGACCCTCTATACTGTTTTGACCTTTAGCTGCAAGTGAAAATTCGTATCAATATACATGTTTATTCTGTTGAAACAAAACCGAATTACTAGCATTATTAATTCAAAACAATAGGTATATTGGAGCTTAACTAATGACATGCCCCTTTAAATAAGATCTTCAAAAAGTATAATCTAGTACCAACATCCACATAAATATATTTTTTCTAGAACAACACAATGTCCTGCAAATTTTTTTAATAAATTAATGTACCATAAAAAGGATATATGGCTATGGGTGAAGGTTTATACTTATTGACTAATGAACCAAAATCAAAACCGTTAATGAAGACTTAAAATAGTTTTTATTTAATCTAATAACTCAATTCTAAAGTGATTTCTACCCGTATTCGACAATCACTTCATGTACAAAGAAAATCGTAACATAGTCTTATTCTTCAATAGTTTATTTGGTTTAATTGATTAAAATGAGACATTGAATCATTCTCAGTGTGGTATGTTAGATTTATTAATATAGAAAACGGTTTTAGACAGTTTGTTAACCAACAGACTATATCGCTATCCATTGACGGCGAGCTAAACTGCATTAAACAATGGGTCATTTATTAACAATTAAATTATTATACTCTTTATTCTAATATAAAATTCTTTGATCTTCGCATGATTTGGAACCTGAGATTCTAGGAACATCTTTGATGGCACAATTGCACTCTATTACTCTAATTACTGGACATGGTGCGAAGTTTGTTAATTGCTATGCATCAATACAAGCAAAAAGCATTTACTTAAAGTTAATCATTAAAATAGGCTAGTCCAGAAAACGCTATGACATCTCTTGGAGCAACATACAGTACGAAATCAACAACAGAAGGTCCAGATTCATACCAAAGTTTGCACTGTATCGCTAACGATACTCCGACTGTAAAATCAGAAATCTGTATCGCTATAAAATGAGATCTACTACTGCTGTATATAGGGAACGATGCTGAATCAAATCCAGGTGGATTAGGATAGTATTTAATATTGCCAATATGCTCTTTGTCGTATGCGTGGTAACCACTACATTCCACCCAAAGTTTATTTTTGTCAATCATCATCCATTTAATCACTTCTGGAGGGACTATACTTGTATTCGTTGAATTCAGCTGCAAAGGTTTACCCGACCAGTAGAAATGCTTGTTAATTTTTATAATTACACAGGGGTTTTCCCCATAACCATAAGGCGGTCGTCCACAAGGACCAAGATTCTCCACAGCCCGTTCCGTGTAATTGCTGTTACTAAGAATAAATTTATCGATTGCTTTTACATATTTTTCATAATCACTCTTCTCGTCTTTTCTGTACCATATCAACGGATCTGTGCTTTCTGATGTTGGTATTGCAGTTAGACCAATACCAGATAACGGATAAACTAAAGCTGATGGTCGTCGTGGTTTAAATTCAGTTGTATGTTTTATCAAAAGTAATGTTAGGTAGAGCATTATTAGTGTAAATGTACATAAAAACAACAAGTAAATGATTCCATATGCCATAATTTTACCCCAACTAATACATGTTCTCCCGCAGAACTGTTTAGTTTCCCTATCGTACAAATTCTGTATAAACTTCCTCGGTGGTGGGTTAGCGTTCTCTTCTAACCCTAGTTTTTGTATATTTGAAGGTGCTGTTGAGGGCAGTGAAGGGTCGTTGGCTCCTAATGGTTCAAGCTGAATTTTTTCAGACATTATTCTATAAACAAAATGTTACTTAACTTCAAACATAAAGCAAAAAAACACGTAAACGAATATTCCCGTTGACATTGCTCGCAACTGTCAATGAACGTCCTGATCAATGAGTTTACTCGTCTATGTTTGGCTCAATGGTCATAATACATTAATGTAGAACCTAAAGCAATGAATCTTTTTGGACTCATTATTATCTAAAGCTATAAATTATTATGCTGAGGACCCGTGGTTGTTTTTATCTTTTTTGTTTGGTTTTTCTATATAAGAACATTCCTTGTGCCTGATCCAAATAAAACTGATGTGGATAGAGCAGTTCTCGAGTTTTACACTTAGCAACAATTTTGACTATTCATATTTATTTAAATAGATTACCAAGACATGAATTTCAACATAATAGTAATTTTGGAAATACATAAATGGAATGAGAAAAGTACTTTTACCGTTGATAATAAAAGTACAAATCTAATTACTAATTTTGAAGTAGGTAGGAAGTCCCTCATCACACGATAATGATGATTTACTCCGAGCCGATTCTGATCAAGGAGACTAACCAGCTATGCAGAAAATAATAATTATAGTAAACAAGGGTGTACGTAAAAACGGGTGTTCTCTCTGTTCCTTCACTCTCACAATTTGATAGGAGGCTAAGGCGACATGACCAGGGAGAGAATAATCACTGGACCGACAGTTCTGAATGCTCTCCGAGGCACGGGAATAAAGACCTCAACTTTCAAACTCAGTGACACTTGTTGGACCGACCAAGTAAGCAAGCAAGCGCTAGATCAAGGACGCAGTCCCATCACAGAGCATTATTATACGTTGTGAAAACCCTTGCAGGTGGTAAAACTATAAATCAGAAATTGAGCAGGAGTAGGTTAGCTAATAATTTGGCAAAACGCAAGAAACGATCAACTTGAGCCATCCATTTAAGCGCTGGCCGCTTAAGCACCGATAAAGTTTTATTGTTCTGAAAGGAAATGGATTTTCATGTATCAATGTTATTTGTTCCTCTATAAGTTGAAAAAACTAATGATGCGTATGAAAATGAATTGAATTTACATGAATTACATTACATGAATAATCTGATCGAATACGATATGCAGGATTTTTTTTGAGCCTTTATAAATCTAATATATAAAATTCTCGTGTCACAGTTTTAGTTGCCAAACTCCTCCGAAACGGCTTGACCGATTCTCGTCAAATTTTGTGAGCATATTGAGTAGGTCTGAGAATTGAACATCTATTTTTCATCCCGCTAAATGGTAAGGGTCACCCATCCTTAAAAAAATTTTATGGCAAAACGACGTTTGCCGGGGCAGCTAGTCCAATATATAAAATTCTCGTGTCACAGTTTTAGTTGCCAAACTCCTCCGAAACGGCTTGACCGATTCTCGTCAAATTTTGTGAGCATATTGAGTAGGTCTGAGAATTGAACATCTATTTTTCATCCCGCTAAATGGTAAGGGTCACCCATCCTTAAAAAAAATTTATGGCAAAACGACGTTTGCCGGGGCAGCTAGTCCAATATATAAAATTCTCGTGTCACAGTTTTCGTTGCCATACTCCTCCGAAACGGCTTGACCGATTCTCATGAAACTTTGTGAGCATATTGAGTAGGTCTGAGAATCGGCCAAAATCTATTTTTCATCCCCCTAAATGGTAAGGGTCACCCATCCTTAAAAATATTTTATGGCAAAACGACGTTTGCCGGGGCAGCTAGTGTCAATATAATAAAAAAAACAGTGACTAAGAATTTAAACGTTACTTTTTTAAAGTTTTTTCGATAGAAATTTATAGAGCGAATATATGTGTAAGTATCGGAAGAGGTCGTCCACAGGGAATATTTACCGACCAAATTGGTAACGGACGTTCTAAAGAAGGGCCGTTTCGAAAGCACCAAGAACCGACGAGTATGCATATGGCGATTGATGAATGTGAACGAAGCTAAAGAGATATCTGCCTTCGATGAGGTATAGTATTATTTTATGTTGCTGTTATTGTTACCACCAATACCGCACGAGAGGTAAATCCCAATATGAATCGAACTCACATTTTCTGATCCACTAGTGACATAGGTTGTTTTGCCAACTAAACAAGTTAGTTTTGCCAAGGTGGAGCTTGTTCAAGCTCTATAAGCTTTGACGTCACAGCTTTGTAAACACACCTGGCATGAGCTAATAAGAACAGAAACTCAAACAACCATTCTTGTTCGACATATTTTACTTGCTTATTTCTTGATGTACCTAGGAGAAGTTTTTTTTGTTGAAATAGGTACTAATTTCCAGTGTTTCATCATTGCACTTCAGAGAACATCACGTCAATGCAAAATAATATTTAAATGATAATGTAGTGTTACAGACCCATTAAAACGCGACATTTTCGAAATTTTGTTATACCATGACAATTGAAAAGAAAACATAGTATACACCATACACTTTATTTATACACGAATTTTTGCCTGAGACTCCACCCGTGTATTTGTTACCCGGTTATCACAGTGATTCTTTAAACTGTTGTAACTTTGTCAGCGCTTTCTTAGCGCTATACTCTGAAAGCGGTTAATTTTACGGAAAAATGCAAGAGGCATTTTGTGTAGATATATTCACGACAAACCATTTTATGAAAAACTTCTAATGACCTCTGAGCAATAGATCCAGAGATGTTTGCGAAAATCTGATTTTCGTGACCTTTTGACCTTTAATACTTTTTAAGCGGCACGATATTAATGTCGATTATTCACATCTTCATTACACCGTCGTACTAAAGGTGTATACAAAAAGTCAGCTCACTAACATTTCCGCAGATTGGATTAAAATGTCTAAGATGACTAGTCTTAAAGTTTAAGTTTTTTAAAACATTATGAAAAAAATTACGAGAATTATCATATGTAGATATTAGAATTAACTTAACCAACGGCCATGCAATTTTTTTTGTGAAATCTAAATACTGTTACTTCTTGTTATTATTTTTAAAACTACCATGAAATTACCATGTTTTTATTTTAATTAATTATACGATGTAATAATATTAAAAGCAGCAGTTTCCACTTAATACATTCATCAAAACTGGTCAAGGCAATATGAAAGTGTAAATAAAATGTTCCCGACAAATAAGGAATCTAAATTCTCCTCTCAGAACAAAGCAGTAAACACTAGAAAGTGGTAATAAAATAGGAATGGAGGTCGGTTTGCGAACGAACAGATATCAAATCAGTTGAGAATCAGTCTCAAGGGAAATGACACATTAGGAAAAAACCTCGAAATCCACGCGACCCGTATTTGCTTATCTGTTTGATAAATCTTGAAGATTGGTCCAAACTTACTATTTTCTCCTTGCCAGTCATAGAAGTATTTTGTACGGTTTATTTGAATTGAAAAAAGAAAATAAGGAAGAAGTACAGATAACAAAGTGCGATTGATAAGGCATAGAGAATATACTTTTTTTTCATTCATCAGTTTTATTTGTTGCACAGTAGACAAACGAGCAACCTGATCACCTGCTAAAATTTATTGATACCCTGATACCACTAGATGTTTGAAAATGAAATTTGGTGGCAAAGTGAAACTTTCGACAAAATTTTATAAAATGTAGAGAAGATAGTTAAGCATCTATTAACTGGCTGTGTTTATGTACTATGATTATATTGCTATCGTTATCAAATAGAAACATTAAAATAATAATAATAATGTTTCGGACGTCTGACACACAATGCAATGTAATTCCAAACTAAGCAGAGCTTGTACTATGGGTACTAGACACAAACCCCGGCGGGGTGACGGCCCGAGGGGGTTTCCAAAGGTTAAAAAAAAAAAAAAAAAAAAATGGGTACTAGACAACTAATATGAATACCTATACTTTTTAATATCTACATAGGAAACAGCCAAATTCCGAAACAAATGTGTGTAGATCACACAAATGTTTGGTCCGACCCAGGATTCGCATTCACTGCCAGTGCGTCACCGAGGTTGTCAATCCTCAATGAAAGCCTCATATTTAGTACTGTAATCCATCTATACTTAGATTATGAACAGGTGAAGTATGTGAGAAGGTAATATCTGGATCTACGAAACCGATTGAAATTTCTTATAGCAATTGAAAGCCACATTAATTGTGAGTGTCACAGGCTATGAAATAAATCTGAATATCCGATTTGTTCGAGGGCGTAGCCGTGGGCAAAAGCTAGTCTCAAATAGATACACATTTTCCATTAATTAAATTTTGTACTTGTTTAACATACGTATCTCCGATAATGATGTACAATAACCAATGTATTTCACAATTTTAATATTATAAGTATAAAGCAAATAGTATGTTAACATGTGATGAAATATGTTTTCTTTGCAACATTCTGTTTTTTTGGCTTCTGACAACCGACAGACTAAACAACTAATTTGTCTTGTCTATCTATATTATCTTGTATTATAAACATCTTAGGTATAAATTCATACCTTGCCACATGCCATCCTATCCATAATGACTATTTAGTCTTTCATCGATATAAATCTATACTAATATATAAAGCTGAAGAGTTTGTTTGTTTGTTTGAACACGCTAATCTCAGGAACTACTGGTCTGATTTGAAAAATTCTTTCAGTGTTAGATAGCCCATTTATTGAGGAAGGCTATAGGCTATATATATCATCACGCTACGACCAATAGGAGCGGAGCACCAATGAAAACTGTTTCGAAAACGGGAAAAAATTATCACGCTACGGGCAATAGGGTCGGCTAGTTATCTATAATATTATAGCTTTTTTTTCTAAGAAACAACACTGAAACCCAAAAACCGCACACCGTCTCGGGTATTAGTAACCGGATAACCAGGTGCATCCAAACGAATTTCTAAAACCGTAACATACCACCACCATCATCTACGGCTTGCAGATATCCCTCGTTCTGTGTGAGACTATGAGGGAACCCCAATATACCCTTTCTGCCTTCAAAAGGGCCTTTCGCCTATACACTATATTAGGGAATTAAATAGTACATGATATAAAGTAATAATGATAATCATATTATCCTTTGGAAACAAAGTAAAACTTAGACTCAGGTCCAAAAAAGCACCAGAAAAGGTATAATATCAATGGACAAAGGATTTTACAGGAAATGGTTAAATTTATCAGTAAAAAAATTGGATGTTTCCAAAAGCTTAGGTCTGTTTCAAATTCAATGTTTATCAGTTATGATGTCATGTACATACATGTACATAACAATGTCTTTATGTAATCTGAGATTAAATGTGGACGTGGTTGTTGTGGAAGCAATAGAAATAGTTATCACCATTACGCTTTCAGCATTCAACTGATATCCATGCCATCATCAGATATTAATATCCTTATTATGGTACCACCGTTGGGACACCCCCTTTCCATTAAAAAAAGAATTATCAAAATCGGTTCATAAACGACGAAGTTATCCGCGAACATACATAAAAAAATAAAATAGGAATCTGCGGGATTGCTACCATGTACCTTTTTTGTTTATTTTGTTAATCCGTGATCATGGCGCTTGCAACAGCGCCGAAATATCGGATACTCACAAACAAAAAGGTACATGGTAGCAATCCCGCAGATTCCTATTTTAATGTTACTGACCATGAAAGTTTAAAACAACATAAAAAAAATGTACGGTTGAATTGAGAAACCCCCTCCTTTTCGGTTAAAAACCGCGTTCGTAAATGCATTGACGCAACGAAACGTCTACAGGGACAGTGAGCAAACCGACCTACACTATGACAAAGTGTGCTCGAGTGTTATTTCTGAATGAACCTAAAGCCTGTTAAAACTATTGAATTTTGTAGATTATTATGGCGTTGGTAATTTTGCTCTTGCATGTAAGTACTTAATGTTTTTTTTATTTTGAAGTACCCAACTTATCTTATCTGAGGCATTAGCAATATGTTATTTTACTGTTTATCATATCATGTTATGTGTAAATGTCAAACTTTTACACGTATCGTAAATGAAAATAGACATTTCAAGTTCTTTTTCTCAAATTTTCTGTTGGAAAATTTACCGAACAAGTCATTGAACTCAATAATTAAGTAAGAGATAAAATTAAGCAAGCCTATTTTGAGTGCGATGCGATCTCCAGATGGACAATAATCTTGTGTGATTTATTGTGGGTGGTCTTTGTGTCTATTTTATGAAATTTTGGGAAGTCCTCCGCGAATTTACAAAATTCAACAACAATTTAGAAATTTTTGTATATTTATTTTCATTTTTCTCAAAATATAATAGAAATAATAAACTTTATTTATTACTATTGTAGCACTTGTTTAAAAAACCCTTAAAACCAGTTACCGACATTAATAAACCATAAAAGTATGTAAACAAGACATTCCATGCGTATTTACTTATTTTATTATATTTAAACAATAAAAAATAAGTAGAAAATTAAGAATGAATCATACTGTTACGTATAACTATGACCATCGCGCCGACTATTCTAGCGAAATTATTATAAACTAGCTGTGCCCGCTACTTTGTACACGGGACATTTGGACTTTCAAGTTGTTCTTAATATTTGATCGTTTAAACCTTCCCTGGACTACTACAAACATTTCAAAACCAAAATCAGCTAATTCGGCCCAGCCGTTCTTGAGTTTAAGCGAGTCAAACGAACAGCAACTGATTTTAATATAATTAAGATGCATCTTTATCTCACATCCAATATAATTGGTACATGGTGCTAATGAAATAGTCGTATTAATCTATAGACAGTTATTCTTATATTGCCACATCGTCAATCCCCAGTGACAAAAGCTCTATTCTCATTAGTTTCGAGCTTCAATCAAATCCATTAGTTTTAATCCTTCAATCAACTCATCTAACATTATTTTGATTAAATTAACCGAAATACCATACCAACTTAATGAAGGCATTATTTTTGAATGTCAGAACGGATGTCGAAAAGATTTAAGTGATTACAGGCAGATACTATTTCTTACTGTATTAGTTCCTGCAAAGATACGATGAAAATCCTGACCTAATTATCCCTTGTATTAACCTCGTTTAGACTTTATTTAAAGTAACGTATCTACATGAATTGCTACATTTAAATGTCGTAACCATGGCGTGTTGTACTGGTATTCAGGTAAAACCGGTTGAACTAGTAGTCTACCCCAAATATTGGGAATAATAAAGACTAAGAAAATGATGAATATCGTAACTATGGCCTAGCAAGTAGTAAAGGTTTAGAGATAAAAAAAAGACCATTTTGAAAGGGCGATCTATAACTGTTCCTTGAAGGCGACGGGAAAAGAAATGTCGTTTCTAAAAACTAACATAAGCAATGAAGCAAGCAAAAAAAAGTCGTGTGGTGTCGTGGGACATCAGATACGAACGAAGTTCCTTATCTATATACTAATACTAGCTGACCCACGCAACCTCGTTTGCGCCTTATATTACCCGTAGCGTGAAAATTTCCCCCGTTTTTGAAACATTTTTCGTTGTTGCTCCGCTCCTATTAGTAGTAGCGTGATGATATATACCCTATAGCCTTCCTCGATAAATGGACTATCCAACACCGAAAGAATTTTTCAAATCGGACCAGCGGTTTCTGAGATTAGCGTGTTCAAACAAACAAACAAACTGTTCAGCTTTATATATTTAATAATAATAATAATAATAATATTTATTTATTTAGTTAAAAAGGTACAATAATATACAATAAAATTCTTAATTAATTTCTATGAATAAAGTACATTAATTGTTATTTGCCCGAACTAGATTTAATCTGTGTCTCGGGCGGAGAAAAATGCTTACAAAACAATTGTATTCACTTAAATTTACATTAAATAATTACCTGGTGCTCTAAATCACAATATAATTTAATAACATACATAGCAATTTTGTAGTACTAGTAATAAGTGGGTCAAAAACTTGGCAGCTCAGCTTAGCTAATTTTATTTACATACTTCAAGTAACTGCTCAGTTTGCTCATACGACAAAATTTGTAACCAATTGTGTATTGTGTTTTTACAACTTACATAATTTAGTTTATAAATACTTAACTCAAAACTCTGTAAAACGTTAATCAACCCGGAGAGAATTAATTCAATCCGGTCCATTAAAATACAGAATTTCGTAATTTATGTATTACTTTAGCTTTAAAATGTTTTTAAAAAATCGTGTCGCATAGTCTACGCTAACTTTTTTTTAACGAAAGTTAGGTGTTCGATCTTATCTTCCCTTCGTTCGTTCATCGAAGCACTTCTGGTATTTGTCTCCGTTTCTTCTCAAGCGTCCTTCTGTTAAAGCCATACACTTGTTTGAGCTTAGGCAGCAAATCAAAAGGGAGATTATTGGAGTAAAAACATGATTTGTTACGCAAAGTGTAAATATACACAACAGAATATAATAAAGCGTTGCTATCTTTATTAAAGTTTCCTATTACATTTAATAATACCCAATATTAAATTTAATGTAGGACAAATATTCATTTCAAGTCAATTTAAAAAAAAACTGAATCATCTTAATTCAGTAAGTATATAAGATCGAAAGGATGAGACTATTTACTTGGAGTGAATCTCTCCCAACCCCTAAAATAGCACGCGTTACACTAATCCGTTATTTAGTAATTAGGATAACTGATAAATTACCCTAGTGTGGTCAATTAACCATTTTCCTCTTGCATACCACCTTCTGGTGGCATGTCGGACGCGAACCAACTAAAACGCGTCGCCGTCACGGGTACTAGAAGCCGGGGAACCAGGTGTACCCTAGCAAGGAAAACCCTGCCCCTGGTTGATAGCCCTGGACTAGATTCTTGAAAAATAGAGAAGTTGTAAATAGAGTTGATCTCAACATCAAAATCATAAGCCTCCTTTGGCTTTGCCGTAGTCGGGTAAAAATATATGGTAATCAGACACGGACGCCAGAAAAGGTACATGTTGAAGAGGATTAAAAAAAAAAAGTTATGAATCATGAAATACGTGATTTTATTTTTAAGATTTATGTTTGGACGTTCATGAATTCTAGTCACGTTCTGTTGAGAAAGCTTAAGATATACTCCAAGATCTTTGGAATAAATTCTTTAGAAACTGTTTATAGAAATAAAAGAGAAACAAATAGCACAGGGGTGTAACAATTTTCAGCAAGATTATCTGAGTATTTGTGGACTGCCTCTGTGGCGCAGTGGTAGTGTATGCGACTGCTGTGCCGGAGGTCTCGGGTTCGATTCCCGGGTTGGACCAAACGTTTGTATAATCTACAAATATTTGAATCGGAGTTTGGGTGTTTTCTACATACATTATGTATGTATTTACAAAAAAAAAGTAAACATGTATTTATATCAGTTGTCTAGTACCCATAACAAAAGCTTTGCTTAGATTGGGACTAGATGGCGTTGTTTGTTAAATGTCCGAAATATTTATTTATTATTATTTGTATTGTTTTATTAATACTGTCAGAATGAAAACAGTTTTAATAGTACAAGTGTCAAAAGTGGATAGGAATTAGTACTGTATGGTAAAATATATGAATTTTCATATCCTTTCATATCCTTAAAATAATATATTAGATAAACATTCTATCTATGCAATACATATTCATTTGAACAAGTTATGAAAAAAACATTGAACAATTTATAGTAGAATAATAATATAAATTTACCTTTATAATAATTAGTAGTTCAAATACTTAACGAACAAGTGTGGATGATTAAAATAGCACAGGGGGTAAAGCATTCATCGAGAAACTAATTTGACTTTATAATCCAGGCTTATGAAGGTAGGCAAACTAAGTCTACTTACAAAGTCAACATAGACCACATCAAAAGGGTGCCCTTATTTTCTGATGTGTTTCTAGATATTTAATAAATGTTTTATAGGTACTATTATAAATTTGACAGGCTATGACGTGTTTATTAAGTAATGAAACAATATTTGGAACAAATATGACGTAAAAGCTCATTAAAATTTCTTCCTATTTTAAAATCAAAATAAACAGCAGACCTGCTAAAAATGCTGTTTCTCACACTTGCTAAAAACGATCAAAAATAATTATTGAGCTATTAAAATATGAAGTAATTAAATTATTAAATTTTATTTTTTTTGTTTCATAATAATTTGTTGTCATAATAATGTCATATTATTTTTATTATAATTTGTTTGTAAAAAATACGGCTTACAACTGTTGTACTAAATTATGTTTTACTACATCACTACAGTATCAAAAATGTATATTTAAATGAGTTGATTACTCTAACTCTGGCTCGGCTCGGTTTTATTTCACCGGATACAGATAAATTCCGGATACCTTATCTGACATATGGTTTCACGTAATTTATATGGAAGATACGCCAAATTATACCTATATAATTATAATTTTTGTGGAACAAGAACTTTCGAGAAATTTAGGTATGTTAATAGATGACTTTTAGTACTTACCTATATTGAAAAGGTAAAAGTAATACTGCCTCATTGGTCTAGCGGTTGACGTATACGACTGCAGATCAAGAGGTCTCGTGCTCGAATCCCGGGTCGGGCCAAAAAGTGTTATTGAGTTTTTCTGATTATAGAAATACTTAATAACAGCTCGGAGTTTGGAAGTTGGGGTGCCTCGGAAACCACGTAATACCTGTCGGTCCTGCGCCTGATCTCTCCCCGATCGTGTCTGTTAACCGTCCCATCGGATTATGAGAGAGAAGGAACAGAGAGTGCACCTATGTTTGCGCACACACTTGTGCACTATAATATCTTCTGCGTAGTTGGGTGGTCTTCGTTGAGACTAGCCGCCGTGACCGTAATCGGCTAGGAGAACATTGTATTGAAAAACGTTTTAATTATGACTGCCTCGTTGGTCTAGCGGTTGGCGTGAGCGACTGCTGATCATGAGGTCTCGGGTTCGATTCCCGGGTCGGATCAAATGTTTGTATGATCTACAAATATTTGTTTCGGAGTTTGGGTGTGTTCTATCTATAATATGTATGTATTTACAAAAAAAAAAAGTATATATGTAATTGTATCAGTTGTCTAGTACCCCATAACACAAGCTCTGCTTATCTTGGGACTAGATGGCGTTGTGTGTTTAGATGTCCAAAATATTTAAATAAATTAAACAACTAGATGATTCAGACTAGAGTAACTTCGTCTGTGCTCCTTTTTAATCAGGCTTGACTCCTCGGTCTTAGTATGATGTCTTTTTTTATGGAATAGGGGGCGAATGAGCCATATCACCTGATATTAAGCGATTACCGCCGCCCATGGACGCCCGTAACAACAGAGACGTTACAAGTGCGTTGCCGACCTTGGGAAAATAGGGAGGGAAATTGAAAGAGGTTGTGGTATGGCCATCCGATATCCTCACTCACTCGGTGAAACACAGGGCAAGCGCTATTTCACACCGGTTTTCTGTGAGGCCGTGGTATCAGTTCGGTCGAGCCGGCCCATTCATGCCGTAGCGTGCTCTCCCACGCTTGACTGTCCTATCTCAGGCACGCCAGTAAATCACACAGTAAAGGGAAATGGAAATCGGGTAGAGAGTTTCGGAGTTCGGCGTGAACAACAATGTTACATTAATAGCACATACGTACGATTTACGATACGACAAAAATTACCGTATCATATACCTAATTTCCCGGTCACTGGAATGGTTAAGATCAATGTCCAATTTAAAACAAAAAGCCCTTTATCTATGTATTATTATAACAAGGGTTGTTAATGGAGAAGTGTGTGAATATTTAATAAATTTATCTTTTTCGGTTTGGATGATAAAAGACTTTTTGTACCTAAAATAATTTTGGAATAGAACATAGTAAGGTACAAAAGTGTAGATACTATGAAGAAAACATGAAATTAATGAAATTAACTATTTTAAATATGGTAATTTATTATAGAATGTAATAAGAAATAGGCTTGTCATAGAACCAACGAAGTTAAGGAACTGATAGGTACTTCCAAAATCAATTGGTTAATGTAAGTATAAATCGTTTCTAAACAATATTAAAACCACCACTCATTATTAATTAAGTCCTGAGCTCATTTCAATGTAACCATCCAAAAATCATTTTTGTTTTAAATGAATTATAATTTTCTAAATCGGTCGAGCTGTCCTCTAGTAATTACTCAAAGAAGCTACGACTTAATTTGTTTTAAAAAGATTACGAAAACGAAAACCTAACTTTTTAGGTTAATTAAAAAATAAGGTAGTAAACTGCCACATAAAAATATTGTAACTAAAACCGAAAAAAAAACGCTATCAGATGGAAAGATTGCATATTTGAAATATCTTATACAGTGTCAGTTAATTTGTTGGCTCTATTCAACTTTGAGATCCAAATTAAGGAAATTCATGTATTGTAGACTATAGTAAACAATAGATAATTAACTTCTGGTTTAGGTACTTAACAATACAAATAAAACAATAGGCCTCTCAGCAGTCATACAATTATTAGTTTTAATTTATCAATTGAAGATCAATTCATCTGTCTTGCCAAACCCTTTCTCTGTCTTGCCTTAAGCCTGCAATTAACAGTATGTACATAATGGGTTTCTCATAAATCAACAGCCACTAGTGATTGATTAAATTGTAATGTAGAAATATCAATGCGTACTAAAGCCACAGAAATAACATTGTAGTTAAAGACATTAAAATGATAAAGATATAGAAAATTTGGTAAATGTTGATTTGACTTGTAAATTTATTTTCATCTAGAGTCGTAATAAAATACATCTAGGAAAGAAATGATAAAGGATTATTCTGTATTTCTAACCTAACATTATGAAGCTAAAGATATTGATTTTGTATGGTTGAAAGCGCTTACCCTTACGCGCTTACGCTTACGCTTACGCGTGTGCCATACGTCGCCTAAATTCAGAGTTTAACAGCAGACGGTGCCCGCTTCAGTGCGGGCAAGCGCTGGGATAGGTCCGGATGTGTCAATAACAGCAGTTCCCGGATCCCTCCCGTCTCAGGCACAGAGTGGCACACCGTGTGGTTTTAGTCGGTTCCAATCCGACACACCGCCCCGCCTCAAACCCCGGCGAGGTGACGGCCCGAGGGGGTTTCCACACGTTAAAGGAAAAAAAGTGCTTTAAGCAATCGCCACGCCGCTTCTACTGCGCCAAGTGTCGTGGCTTCAAATCCCACACGAGACAACACTTTGCGTGATTTGAAAATTGTTGTTCTGAGTCTGGGTGTTCTTTGTGTACGTTTCATGTATTTTTGTGAAGTCCTCCGCAACACAGAATTATTCCGAATGCGGAAGTTATATTTTAAGAACAATTTGTCAATGTTGTTACATATATTATATTATATTTACATATAGTTGGATCGTTTACATTTCATAGCTTAAACATTCATTACGAAGGGCATTTGCTCGCGGCTCCGCCCCCGTATACGTAGGTTATCGCGGCAAATAGTAGCCTATGTGTTCTCTCTATGTGTCTGATGTATAAGCAATAGTACTGTAAAGTTTTATCCAAATCCATTTAGTAGTTTTTGCGTGAAAGAGTAACAAACATCAATCCATCCATCCATCCATACTTACAAACTTTCGCGTTTATAATATTAGTAGGATAAATACAAAGTATGTAGAATAGAATAGAATAGAATAGAATAGAATAGAATAGAAAACTCTTTATTTGCACACCTTATTACAGAGCTAAATAAGTACATAATGCATAAAATATCCGAAGTGTAGTGTACAAAGGGCGGCCTTATTGCCATAAGCAATCTCTTCCAGGCAACCTTAGTTGCCTGGAAGAGGCAACTAAGGTTGGTAGTTGGTAGGTGTATTCTATTAATAGAAAACTGTAATTACTTTGCTATTCCTATCGAAGCTCTTACTGTAAATGAAACAATTTAGCCGCTAGCCTGCAACCTTACAGTCCTCAGTTCCTCTCCTCCCAGTTTCAATATTTAGTAGCTCTGAACCCACCGTAGTGAGAGGACGCTCCCTCCCGCCTCGCTTCCGACTGCCGCGAACATCGAAGTTTGATTATATTAAAATGATATATAAATAGTGTCGTACTTAATAATTATTTTTAGTAATAGTTAGTGTGATGTGATTCTTATCGGATATAAGCTAATTCGATGCCTGGTAAGTTTTGGATAAAATTTAACGTTAGTACACTCTTAGATTTATTATACAGCGCTATTGTAATCCTGAAAGTCATTATACCTTTTAGTATGATTTATAGAACATTAATAAACAAACTGATTTTTGTATTGAGTGGAAATCAAACCCGAGACAGGTCTTCATGTAGGATAACCAGACATCGAATTAAAATCCGGCCGATTAGGTAAATCACTTCTGTTTGTGGGTTTGTTTTCTTCCGCTAACATTCGAAGCTTCGGTGGTTTGTGTTTAGACAAAAAAAACAAGTCATTATCTAACAAATTTTGGTAGAAATGGTACGAGAGACGTGCTCTGTACTAACTCCCCGCGATGTGAATGGTATTAATGGTACTTTTACTTTTTGTACCTACCTCTATTCATCCCATGGGTATGGTAATAGGCGACTAAGGGAGCAATTATTTTTTTGGTTACTGTGTGAAATTAACATTGTTGAATATAAAATGATGGTACATAAGATAATATTATGCTTACTGTGAATAGGTAAATATATTACCCATAGGTAGGTATCTATATCTATACTAATATATAAAGCTGACGAGTTTGTTTGTTTGAACATGCTAATGTCAGGAACCGCTGGTCCGATTTGAAAAATTCTTTCAGTGTTAGATAGCCCATTTATCGAGGAAGGCTATAGGCTATATATCATCACGCTAGGACCAATAAGAGCGGAGCACCAATGAAAAATGTTTCAAAAACAGGGGAAAATTATCACGCGACGGGCAATAGAAGACGCAAAGAGGTTGCGTGGGTTGGCTAGTATTATATATGGTGTTTCCGCTGTATAACGAAACATACATATATACGTTTTAGTTACAAATGTTTAAGTATTCCACCATATATTACAGTATCCCAGTATCCTCATCGAATACTTTTAATCAAGCAATTCTTGTATATATTATTTACTAGCTGAATCCCGCGGTGCTACCCGATGTCGTTGTCATACCGCGGGTAACGCCACGGAGCGAAGCTAGTCTAAAAAAAGTAGCATAAGTTACTCCTTACCTATCAGTGAAAGTCCCGTCAAAATCGGTCCAGCCGTTACAGAGATTAGCCGGAACAGACAGGACCGACAGAAAGACAGAGAAAAGTTTTATTTTGGTATATGTATGGTGTTAACATACATATGCATTTAGTAAAAAGCAGTTATTTTAATATTACAAACAGATACTTCAATTTTATTTATTTGTATAGAAATAGATGTATAGATTGTATGGATTAATAGAATAAAGAATCTCGGAAACGACGAAAACGATTTTCATGAAATTTAGTATGCAGGGGGTTTTGGTACGAGAAATCGATCTAGCTATATTTCATTTTTTGAAAATTTACCAAATAAATATACCGAGCAAGGCTTCTTTACGTAGTTACCTAATATTTAAAACTGAACAAACTTTTTATCCTACGTAATAAGAACTAGTGTCAGTAGTATGATATACTAGTGTATGACAAAGTCGCGATCTGTAGTACTATTAAAAGTTTCGTAACAATAAATGAAGCAACAAACTAGTTCTAAAAGCTACTGACAAAATTTTCCCTGTGAGAATTCACTCAGAAATTTGTGGTATAACACAAAAACATTAATGCCTTGAGACGAAGAAATGTTTTATATTAGATTTTTTATAGTTTCAATTGGGTTAAAGAAAGTTGATGATCTAAG
The DNA here is from genome assembly GCA_905220595.1 of Spilosoma lubricipeda. NCBI lineage: Eukaryota > Metazoa > Arthropoda > Insecta > Lepidoptera > Erebidae > Spilosoma > Spilosoma lubricipeda. Next base: position 4,597,912 of record HG992285.1, on the reverse strand, counting down.
CTATATTTATAAAAATGAATCGCCGAAATGTATGTACGCTCATAATTTGCGATCGGCTGCACCAAATGAAATAATTCTTATTTTTATGTGTTCATTATTCTTAAGACAAGGCTTGTGAAAAAGAAAAATTAAAAAATAACGGGAAAAGTCAATTTAAGAGTCAACGGGAAGCTCAGACAGACGTGTAAATATGGCGGTACGAAGTTCGCCGGGTCAGCTAGTCTTCTTCTATACAAATAAATAAAATTGGAGTGTCTGTTTGTAATATTAAAATAACCGCTTTTTACTAAATGCCTATGTATGTATACACGGTACATATACCAAAAATGTAGTTAAAAATGTTTTTGTCTGTCTGTTTGTTTGTTCCGGGTAATGTCTGGAACGGCTGGACGGATTTTGACGGGACTTTCACTGGCAGGTAGCTGATGATCCGGGGAGTAACTTAGGCTACTTTTTTTAGACTAAGTTTGTCCCGCGGCGTTACTCGCGGTACAACAATGACCGCGGGTAACACCGCGGGGTTCAGCTAGTCTTATATATAAAAATCGATTGCTGTTCGTTTGTCTCGCTAAAACTCGAGAACGACTGGGCCGATTTAGCTGATTTTGGTTTTGAAATGTTTATCGTAGTCCAAGGCAGGTTCAAACAGCAAAAAAAATAAATTAGCTTGAAAATCCAAATGTCACGTGTACGAAGTAGCGGGCACAGCTGGCTAGTCCACATTAGTTCAAATTGAAAATCATGTATTACAACCTAAACTGCAGCAGACTGACCAAAGAGTATTTAACTTAACTGCTGAACATCATCTTACCTATCTGCCTGTACATATCTCTTGATAAACTTCAAGAAATAAATAAGATTACATCAGAAAATTAAATAGTTATAGAAGATTTTGAAAGTAGTAGAGTCAAGCTGGTTTCAGCACAAACGGGCCAGCTCGAGCGGGGTTGTACTACCCTCGCTTTGAAAATCGACGTAAAATGACAGCGTTCGTGCTGTCACATGTCGTGTTTCGTTGGTGAGTGCGAGTCCGGAGGCCCAATGATGCAGAAGCATCACTAGCCCGCCATGTGTGGGTTACCATACTGCATTGTTGCATTATCTGCATTCGTAATGAGTATGGTGACCACCACTCTTAGATTATGTTTATGCTGTCCATTAGGCACAGTAAAGTCATTTTGACAGGGCCATGAATATAAAAAAGATGCATCTCTTTGATGTTTTCCACAATTCAAATCTAATGATGTATCTACTAAACCTCCTTTAGTATATTCAGAAATTTAATTAAATCTGCTACTATTGGGTACGCAAAGGTTTTTGTCTTTCCACAATATATAAATAATATATGGCATTTAATTTTGTAACAAAAAACAATATAATGTTACAAATGAACCTGGACTGTCGCCGCTTCCGACGAAATGCTGCGGTATCCTCGTACGATCCGAATGGCCACATCCCGCTATGTTTGATTGAGCTTTGACTGGCAGAGGGAGGAGGCCGATAATAGAGGAATATGGATCGTAGCACCGCACCGAAAATAATTATACCTAATATTGTGAAATATGACCCATTTGCGATTTGAATTTCAATAAACGTCGTGTTCATTCACATATATTTAACTGTCAGCTATGGAAGGTCACCCTTTCACGTTTGCTCGCTCACGCGAATAGGGCTTTATACTGACTTAGGAATTCACAGAATTTTATTGAAATAATTCTAAAAAAAATAATAAATATTGTAAAATCGACGATGAATATTTTTGTTCAAAAGTACTTTTATATTTAATTTGTATGCAAAAAAATAGATAGGTAAGTTTTTAAGAGCTCAATCAATATTATTTGATTGTAAGAAATGGTTAATACCATCCTTAGATTGTGATTATGCTTTATGTGTTTGCATATTAAGCGATGTATCACTTGATTGTATTATTTTAAAACATAATTATTTACATTTTGACCTGCTCTATGTATTTACAGCACATAGTAGGTTTAGGGTCATAATGTAAACGTTTTTAAACCACCTAAATAGTTTCATCAAATCGTCTGAAATGATCGGATAATAGAAAACATAAGTTATTTACAATAAAGACTATTAAATTCTGTAAAATGTTATCCTAATGCACATTAAAAAACATTGGCTCTAAAGATTTTGGACCAATAAATCGTGGTCGTGGTTCAGAATATTTCTTGTGCCAGAGAATTAGGCATATTTACATACATATGAAAGAAACATATTTGAACCCTCATCCTATTCGTTATCTACTCACAGTATTACGTCAAACCATTTCTCATACAAGTCTAACCCTTGCAAGAGAAGTCCCAAAAATAAGAATACATTTTCTTTTCTACATGATTTCCACAAAAAGTGTCAGTAAGTAGGTAGCTGTCTCGGTGTAATGATGCATTTATTTTAGCAGAGTTATGTTCAGAATATGTCAACCTTGACAGCCGCGTCTTTGTAATATACCTGTAGCTTTTCACCTGTAAAAAAGTTGCGACTCCCGTTATACAGGTTGATTTTACATTTGAGTGATTAGTTTTACCTGTATGTACCGTTTTACCAAGGGAGAGCCACGCTTCGGCATGCATGGGCCGACTCGACCGGAATGATACCACGACCTCACAGAAAACCGGTATGAAACAGCGCTTGCGCTGTGTTACACCGAGTGAGTGAGGATACTGGAGGCCCATACACCAACATTTCCCAACACACTTTTGACGCCTCTGGTGTTGCGGGTGTCCATGGACGGCAGTAATCGCTTACCTTCAGGCAATACGTCTGCTCGTTTGGCCTCTATTACATAGGGAAAAAATTTCAACTCGCTCGGAACGTCTCAAAGTGATGTTTTGTCTTGAGTACATTTTAAAAATTCAGATTTTAGGGACATAAGGGCCGAGAGTCCGAGAGCATATGTTTCCACTAGAGACTTCTCAGAGTTAGAGCCCTACTCTACTGACTCTAAAATATTACAAATTCAATAGAATATTAAAATATCATACGCCTTTTAGCCTCTTAGGAGCTCATAGCATTTAAAATTTCATTCGTTTTCTAATACTAAAATTCTTGAATTTATTATTAAAATCAGCTTAGAGTTTATTAAAATCTGACTATCTTTGAAAAGGAGGTCGTGAAAATTTGAGAAACTATCAAACATTATAATAAATATTAAAATATTGAACTGCTTTTCTACATTTAGTGACTGAAATTAATATTTTTCCGTTTTTTCAAAATTTCAAAAAAACCTGTAATCATCTCTGGAATACTTTATATATTTCTGTAAGTAAGACACGTTTATATTAAAATTAAAATCAAGAAACATCACCATGATCAGCCATTTGCATTCACTTTAAAAAAATCGTGAAGATCGATTAGATAACATTGAAGTTTATCGTGAAAAGTAACATGACGTAAGAATTATATAATATAATAGATGACTCATTGCTGTCCTAGTTACCGCTGTAATTATAGTACGTACATACTTGTCGAAAACCCTTGTTTCTTGAAACAGACGACCCGATGAAATCTCAGTCCCGCTTTCCCATCCCATAACTACAGTATGCCTTTCTATAGCTCTGTCGCATTATCCGTTTTTTATTTTTACCCCGATTTGCATTCTTCCTTCACACTGTCTGAAAACGATTACTAAAGATTGCCAAATAGGTTTTGACCCTTTTCCAATTTAACACATTGTACCGATCTCAAATACAATTTGCAAAAGGTAAGAAAAAAGATGATGACAACGTTTGTGAATTCTAAATTTAACATTTGCATTACTTAACTCGTAATTTAACAATAGAAATATCCTAGACTATTGCCAAAATTGTTGACGCCAAATGATTTCTTTATTAAATCGAGAAAAAATCTCACAGGAAGAATAAACATTTACGGCCAAAACAATCTATATTTCTAAGTCTAATTCGGGTTCAGTGACACTGCTATCAATACTGTTAATAGACAACACGAGGAGTAAAATATCAATAATATGACTGCCTCGTTGGTCTCGCGGTTAGCGTGTGCGACTGCTGATCATGAGGTCTCGGGTTCGATTCCCGGGTCGGACCACATGTTTGTATGATCTACAAATATATATTTCGGAGTTTGGGTGTTTTCTATGTATAATATGTAGCTATTTCCAAAAAGAAGTATATGTGTCTTTGTATCAGTTGTCTAGTACCCATAACAAAAGTTCTGCTTAGCTTGAGATGTCCGATTTCTTTTTTTTTTTTAAATGTATCTGCAAAAGCTTTGAGTGAAACATAAATACCAATAGTAAAAACATGTATTACTAACTTACTGTTAATCCCTGACTACCAAGTTTATTTTAAGACACATTTTGCTTTAATCCGCGGTAGTACTGCAGTTAATCCTTTTCTTATTTCTATAAAATAATCCATTTGATGTATTAAACTGTACAAGCTTTTAATTTCGAGCTTACCTCAGCTTGAAAATAATACACTTAATAATATGAGTTATGTCTAAGTGCCGAGCCCCTTAACCCATCACAATTTGTTCAACGATGCATAAATTAAGTTTCATTAAATTAGCAAAAGTTCATTTTCTTCTTACGAGAACAAATCTTTTATATGATTGAATTATTTTTTTATTTTTTTTATTTTACAACTTCATGCACTTGTGTACATCGGCGGGCTTAATGCCCAAGGCATTCTCTACCAGCCAACCTTCAGGGGGTGTAGAGATCTTGTAAGGTAGGTGCAGCAACGTTAACCAGAAATCGATACAATTGATTTTCTAAAAGAAATACATATATGCTTATAAATATAAACATACACACATACGCAAATATATATATAATTATACAAGTACACAAAAATACATATACCTTATAATAGTACACTATAGAAAACAGAAGTACTGTTGGTAAAGTTAATCCACCGTCTGAAGGAGGTAATTATGCACGTTTTTTTTAAAAGAGTTTCGGTTAGTAGACACCCTGATGTCAAGTGGGAGCGCATTCCATAGCAGCACCGCTTGCACAAAGAAAGACGCGTTTATGAAGTCGGAGTTATGGGAAGGGCAGAGGAGAAGCAGATTATTTGTAGAACGAAGATTTCTGTCATGATTAGAGCAGAGGAAACGCAAATCGGGATTAAAGTAAGTGGGTAAGAATCGGGAATTGAGAAATGAAAATAGAGAGGTCAGCGCTCGCTGATTACGACGTAGATGAATGGGTAGCCATTTTAATTGGGAACGTAAAGCAGATACGTGATCATACTTGCGAAGATTAAATATGAATCGAATGCAGTTATTGAGAAGTCGGTCTAGTTTATTGAGAAGGTCTGCATTCAGGTCGAAGTAACACACATCACCATAGTCAATTATTGGAATGATTAGGGATTGGATGAGAGAGGTTTTCGTTTTGGGAGGCAGGAAATTCTTTAGGCGGTATAGTGTTCGCAGGTTTCCAGTCACTTTTTGACTCACATGAGTGACTTGAGCTCGCCAATCAAGTGTTGAGTCGATGTGTAGGCCTAGGTCTTTAACTACAGGGCTCCAAGGTATAACTGAGCCGCAGAGGACGACTGGAGGTATTGAAGCTGTGTCCACTCTGCGCATCATATTTTTGCTGCCCACTACGATTGCCTGACATTTGGTGGGGTTTAAGGATAATCCAAACCTCAGCGACCACAATTTTATGCAATCTAGGTCCTTGTTGATATTGTCGACGGCTGCAGCTATGTCCTCCACCCTTGCCTGTGAATAAAGCTGCAGATCATCGGCATACAGGTGATACGCACACTGAAGGTGTTGAGTAATGAGATTGATAAACAAAGAGAATAAAAGAGGAGACAGAATTCCGCCTTGAGGGACGCCAGTGCAGAGGTCGCACCAACTCGAGGTCGAGTTTTGAACACGAACACACTGCTGGCGTCCTTGAAGATAGCCGGAGAACCATTCCAGTGCATCTGGGGTAACCTTAAGATATGTAAGGATTGAAAGTAGGATTTCGTGACTGACTGTGCTGAAGGCGTTAGAGAAATCAACCAAGACTAAAACTGTAACCTTGGAGTCTTCCATGCCTTTCCGTATATCGCCAGTCACTTTAAGGAGAGCAGTAACAGTGCTGTGACCAGGTCTGAAGCCCGACTGTAGAGGACTAAGCAGTTTATGTCTGAGCACAAACTCAGAGAGCTGTTTATAGACACAGGCCTCGAGCACTTTGGATAGAAAGGGAAGAATGGAAATAGGTCGAAAGTGTTCAGGTAGTGAAGGATTATTTTTTTTAGGAAGAGGGATAATGTATGCCTTACGCCAGATAGAGGGGAAGGATCCTGAGTCGAGTGAGAAGTTGATGATATAGGTAATTACTGAGAGCGTGTGATCTAGGATGGTAGTGATCATGCGTCGACTAATGCCATCATACCCCACGGCATTGGAGCGTATGGATAATATAATCTTTTTGATATCCTCCGACGACACTGGAGAAAATTCAAATGAGTCGATATTAGGACTGGTGAGACTAGATATGTAGCTCATAGTTTGACGCTTATTTTGAGGGTCCAACGCGGTTGTGGGTGAGAAGTAACGATTGATATCATTCAAACAAATTGTGTTTTTAAAGTCAGGATGTTGCTTACTGCCAATACCTAAGGTACCGAGAAATTTCCAGAGACTGGAAGAAGAAGAGGACTCAATATTTTGAAGAATATGTCGGCGTTTAGCATCAATTATCAAATAACAATTGCCATTAACAACTTATGTAAATTCATTATTAATGACTAGTCGAAAAATAATGACTACAAACAGTTTTTTTATATATTTGGCACTGCCAAAATGACTCTACTGTGCCTGATGTATAGCATAGAAAGAATCCAAGAGTGGTGGTCACCATATTCACTGCGAATGTAGACAATTCAATTGTGACCCACACCATGGCGGACTAGTGATGCTTCTGCATCATTGGGCTTCCGGTCTCGCACTCACCAACAAATCCCGACACCACGAACGCTATTATTTTACATTGATCTTCTGTGCAAGGTGTGCAAGGGAGCGAACCACAATCTTTTGCTCCCAGCCAACCTCACCTGCACGCGGTGCACCCTGCTGAACAACAAACGAGGCTCTGGCGACCGACTGATGGCGGTATATCCATCCTAAGAGGCGTAACTAAATACAATAGGCCGGTGACGGGCAGCAGCGTCACCGGTGCAACAAGTTACGCCCTGCGATCACCAACCCGCCTGCCCAGCGTGGTGATTATGGGCTAAAATCCTCCATGCGAAAGCAACAAAAGCCACGGCCCCCAGTTCCCGGCAGTCCCGCTATTCCTGGTCATGGTGGCGACCACGGTAACGGCGGGACAGGGGGTGCTAAGAATCACCGGGTTACGGAAGGCCACCATAAGCGACTGACTTTGGCAACCTATAACGGCCGCACGTTACGGCTAGACTCGCATCTGGCTCAACTTGAGGTGGAACTTGGGAAGATTAGGTGGCATATCCTAGGGCTATGTGAAGTCCGAAGAGAGGGGGAGGATACCATAACCCTCGACTCAGGCCACCTGATGTACTTCCGCGAGGGAGACCAACAATCCCAAGGTGGCGTGGGGTTTCTGGTAAATAAGTCCCTTTCTGACAACGTAGTGGAAATATCCAGTGTGTCGAACAGGGTAGCGTACCTCATTATCAAACTTACCGAGAGGTATAGCCTCAAGGTAGTACAAGTGTACGCACCGACCTCGGCCCACTCGGACGATGAAGTGGAGGATATGTTCGATGACATATCGAGGGCCCTGCACTTCACTACTAAAACCCACTACAACGTCGTTATGGGTGACTTCAACGCCAAAGTGGGAGTACAAACTTGCAGCGAATCGGTAATAGGATCTCATGGATTTGGAAGCAGGAATCATAGGGGGCAAATGCTTGTCGACTTTCTCGAGCGGGAGGGGCTGTTCTTGATGAACTCCTTCTTCAAAAAGCGGCCCCAAAGAAAGTGGACGTGGCAAAGCCCCGACGCTATGACAAAAAATGAGATTGATTTCATCTTGGCGGACAGAAAGCACATATTCAGAGACGTCTCAGTGATCAATAGGTTTAACACCGGTAGTGATCACCGACTTGTCCGAGGCTCTCTGAATATCGACTTTAAAGCTGAACGTGTCCGTTTGATGAAATCCAGGCTCCGACCAACTCTGCTTCAAGTCACGATGGGATCTGAAAAATTCCAGTCAAATTTGGAAAGCCGATTTGCTGCCATGGAAACCACAACAGACGTAAACCAGAACCTTGAAAATGTGGTTCGGACTCTCAGGGACGAAGGTACGAGATTTTGTGACATGCAGCGTAAAAGCAGGAAGTCGAAGCTTTCAGAGAGGACACTAGGGTTAATGAGGGAACGACGTGAGAACCCACCTGTCACTTCGTTGGCTAAGAGGACTCTTAACCGAGAGATCAGCAGGCTTGTGCGACACGACCTCCGATGCTCCAATACCCTTTCGATCGAAAGAGCGATCGAGCGGAATCGGGGGTCAAAAGTGTTCGTACAATCTCTTGGAAGAAGTCACCTGACGAAGCTGACCACATCACGTGGAGAAGTCGTTACTTCTAAGCCGGCCGTCCTTTCGGAAGTCGAAGGCTTCTACGGCAGTTTATACGCTTCGCATGTATCTCGTCCTGATCCCGAAAATAAGGACCCTAGAGCCACATTAACACGCCACTACACCGAAGATCTGCCAGAAGTCAGCAGTGATGAAATCGTGATGGCTCTTGGACAGCTAAAAAATGGAAAAGCCCCTGGAGAGGACGGCATTACAACAGAGCTGTTGAAAGCTGGAGGTATGCCCGTACTGAGGGAGCTCCAAAAGCTTTTTAACGCTGTCCTGTTCGAAGGGAGAACTCCAGAAGCGTGGAGCAGGAGTGTGGTCGTCTTGTTCTTCAAAAAGGGTGACAAGACCATGTTGATGAACTATCGGCCCATTTCCCTTCTAAGCCACGTCTACAAACTGTTTTCAAGAGTCATCACGAACCGTCTTGCGCGAAGACTCGATGAATTCCAACCACCGGAGCAGGCTGGGTTTCGGAGCGGATATGGCACCATAGACCACATCCACACAGTGCGGCAGATTATACAGAAGACCGAAGAGTATAATCAGCCCCTGTGTCTAGCATTCGTGGACTATGAGAAGGCCTTTGACACGATCGAGACCTGGTCTGTTTTGGAGTCCCTGCAGCGTTGCCAAGTGGATTGGCGATACATCCAAGTGTTGAGATGTCTCTACGAAGCCGCCACTATGTCCGTCCAAGTACAGAATCAGCATACAAGACCCATACCATTGCATCGAGGAGTGAGACAAGGTGATGTTATATCCCCGAAATTGTTCACTAATGCAATGGAGGACTTCTTCAAGACGCTGCACTGGAAAGGGCGCGGCATCAACATCAATGGCGAATACATTTCTCACTTGCGATTTGCAGACGACATCGTCATCATGGCAGAGACGCTGCAGGACCTTCAACAGATGCTGAATGACCTGGCTGACTCTTCTGTGCGCATCGGCCTACGGATGAACTTGGACAAGACCAAGGTCATGTTCAATGAACACGTTCTACCGGAACCGGTTGCAGTACACGGTGCCGTTCTTGAAGTTGTTCAAAAATACGTGTACCTCGGGCAAACTTTGCAGTTAGGGAGAAACAACTTTGAGGACGAAGTGAACAGGAGAATTCGGCTGGGTTGGGCAGCGTTTGGGAAGCTTCGTCGGGTCTTCTCATCATCGATCCCACAGTGCCTAAAGACGAAAGTCTTCAATGAGTGCGTCCTACCTGTAATGACATACGGAGCCGAAACGTGGACACTTACGGTACGGCTAGTTCACAAGTTTAAGGTCGCTCAGCGTGCTATGGAAAGGGCTATGCTCGGCGTTTCTCTAAGGGACCGTATCAGAAACGAGGTGATCCGGCAGAGAACCAGAGTCATCGACATAGCCCATAGGATTAGCAAGCTGAAGTGGCAGTGGGCTGGCCATATTTGCCGTAGAACCGATAACCGTTGGGGTAAACGGGTTCTTGAGTGGAGACCGCGATTCGGCAAACGTAGTGTAGGACGTCCACAGGCCAGGTGGAGTGATGATTTGCGCAAGACGGCTGGCAGGAGCTGGATGCGAGAAGCCGAGGATCGAACTAAGTGGCGTGCAATTGGAGAGGCCTATGTCCAGCAGTGGACTGCGATAGGCTGATGATGATCTTCTGTGCGAGGGTATTACCGCCCCTGTCGAGCCGGCCCGTTTGTGCTGAAATCAGCATGACTCTACTACCTTGAAAATCACCGTCACTAAATCAACTTATCGTCCACTGCTGAACAAAGGTTTCCGTCAGCTAGCAGCTAGCTCTCGGTCTTAGCCAGTTTGCAGCCATTCGTTATCTGTCACTAGTAACGTTAAATTTTAGAGTATATCTCATATAATTTGATGACAAGCTGAAATGATTTATATGGATTGGTTTCAACCGCACCTTTTTTTCAGAGCTACCTATTTCTGCCATCCGGCCTGTGACACGTTTTTGAACGCGTATTCTGAAAAGGGAAAATGAGCGCAATAAAGCAAAATATGTAAACAAGAAGCAAACAATTTAAACAAAAATAGAAACACTTAGGTTCGTTCATCATCAAAGACAATGCTCGCTTTTTGTGTTACCATTACATGAAACAATATTAACATTAAGCTTTTTATTAACAGAATAACATCTGCTTGTGGCTTAATTTGCTTTATATTTATTCTTCTATTCGTTTGCGATAGTCCTTTTTTGTATAAATAAGCTTTTTTCTACAAACCTTGCAACGTGTAGAAAATTTCAAGATTACTTCAAATTTTCTACGAGTATGCAATCTGTGATGAGAATACAAACCTAGAACTGTATTCCAGCTGTAACTGGAAGATTTAAAACCTAATAATCATTTTAAATATAAACTTACACAGTAAATAAAATGTATCAGTGTGCTAATATAATATACTACATGATTTTGCTTTAAATACCCATTGCAAAGAGAAATAATTTTGTTCTATTTAAACTATAAAGTTTTTCCAATAATTCGATCTAATCTCGTGCGGAGGAAATGGTTCTTTTATTGGTTTATCAGCCTCAACTAGTTTCGCTCACCGACTTTACACCGTTTATATCATTGCTTCACTTTTTAGTTCCGTTTTCAAAGGAAATGACGTAGATAGAATTGGATCTAAGAAACCGACGTTGCGTACCTACTGATCAATTTTAACGAAATATTTGATGACAAATATTTTCTAAATTCTCTCAGTTTTGTTATTTTTATCAATACATAATTATGTATGCATGTAAGGTATGTGATTAAATAAACAAATGAATAAAGTTGAAGTGTTTGTAACTTTAAATTGACAGAACTTTCTGAATGCATTTGAAAATATACGATTCTTATATCAAACGTTTCTTTTTTGTCTATCTGTCTGTTTGTTCCGGTTAAACTCAGGAACGACTGAACGGATTTTTACGGGACTTTCACGTTATTACTGTTGATTTAAGTGTAATTAAGTTTTTTTTTTTAAACTATCTTTACCCCTCGGTTTTGCCCTTCGATTATTGTTGTGCCGCGGGTAACACCGCTTGTCACACATCTCACATTTAATAGTAAACGGACTGCTGAATAAATTTACATATAATATTTATTTAAAAGTCTAAAACTATGATGTGTACTAGTATATATAGATGGGCCGGTGAAATTCACATCTTCATGCATTTGTGTAAAGTTAGAAGACAAATTTCTGAACGTACCTATAAATATTTGCCAACCAAGTGACATTCTTTTATTTCTAAACCGTAATAACACATCAAATGGTATAAGCTAGAAACAGTTTGTATTGGAAAATTAAATTGTCTTTTTTGTATTTTCGGTTACTTATTTTATCTAAGTTTCTCACTGTTAAATACTTCACTGAACCCGTACAAATGTTTCAAGATCAATTAACCAAGTCAGTCCAGGCATGCTCAAGTTTCAGCGAGACAAATAAAAAGCAATTTATTTTTATAAATACTGATAAATTACGGTGCGTAATGATGTGTCTGTACACAAAAAAGAAAAATGCCTCGTTCACACAAGTAAACACTTGTCCTGAGTTGGAACAGAACTCACAACCACAAGCTTAGCAGTCAGGAGCCCTAACCACTAGACCGATAGGCTTATCAGTTAATAAAGCCAGCACATCTTCATTTCCAACGCAGACAATCAACAAAAGATACTTTAAAACAAACAAACTTATATCATTTCGCTTAAGGGCGCGTTTACGATTCGTACAAAATTATGCTTTTTTTCGGTGCAATTTGTAACTAAACTAAACAAATTGAATATAACAAAGTACTAACACTTATAGATTAGTTCTTCATCTTCAAATCCGAGGGACAACTTTTTTGGAAATTGTATTTTTTTATATTGTAAAAACGATCTTCCATAACCATTTTCCACAGTATTTACGATATCGGGTTGAGTTTTGGTACATTTTTGTTCTACAATCAACCTATTTTAGAATTTCTAAAAATAATGTAAGAAGGCATATATAGTCAATTATAAGTCCGAGGAAAAAAATAGTATAAAAGTGTCACAGAAAGTCGCAGAAAAAATAACAACCGGAGCTTATATTTTCTCATATTTTGCTATTACGGATGAATCGTAGTCGATTGCAATAAGGGTTATTTTATTTTTTTGAACCTCTTTTGATTTATCGCGTAAAAATTTCGTAATCTCAGTCTGCGCTCAGCCGCCGTCATGAGTGGACACTGTGTCGCCTGTTTGCATTAGCTCTTGTTGAAAAGATCGCTCTTCGAATTCAATATATTCGATAAACCAGAATAGGTTGATACTTGACAACGTTAGATTATTTTTAACCGACTTCAAAAAAAGGAGGAGGTTTCTTCTATTTACAGATTTTTATAACAATATTTTAGTTTGCTAAAACTAAGTAGTATTGTGCGAGTTCGGGCTCGATTGATGAGACATTACCTCCTACTTAGGTGGAGTGACCTGAAGGTGTACTACGGTGACTGCTTTTCTAACTTCTAGACGAGTTGACATAGTCTAATCGAGTTTGGGCTCATTTTGTTAGTTATGATGAGACCTTGCCTCCGGACTACATGGAGTGACTTGAAGGTGTACTTCGGTGACTGCTAGTGGAACTCCTAGACGAGTTGACATAGTGTTACCGAGTCTGGGCTCATTTTGTTAGTTATGATGAGACCTTACCTGCGGCTTAGGTGGAGTGACCTGAAGGTGTGCTTTGGTGACTGCTTCTGGAACTCCTAGACGAGTTGACATAGTCTTACCAAGTTTGGGTTCATTTTGTTAGTTATGATGAGACCTTACCTCCGGACTACATGGAGTGACTTGAAGGTGTACTTCGGTGACTGCTAGTGGAACTCCTAGACGAGTTGACATAGTCTTACCGATTTTGAGCTTATTTGTTAGTTATGATGAGACCTTACCTGCGGCTTAGATGGAGTGACCTGAAGGTGTACTTCGGTGACTGCTTGTGGAACTCCTAGACGAGTTGACATAGTCTTACCGAGTTTGGGCTCATTTTGTTAGTTATGATGAGACCTTACCTCCGGACTACATGGAGTGACCTGAAGGTGTACTTCGGTGACTGCTAGTGGAACTCCTAGACGAGTTGACATAGTCTTACCGATTTTGAGCTTATTTTGTTAGTTATGATGAGACCTTACCTCCGGCTTAGATGGAGTGACCTGAAGGTGTACTTCGGTGACTGCTAGTGGAACTCCTAGACGAGTTGACATAGTCTTACCAAGTTTGGGTTCATTTTGTTAGTTATGATGAGACCTTACCTGCGGCTTAGATGGAGTGACCTGAAGGTGTACTTCGGTGACTGCTTGTGGAACTCCTAGACGAGTTGACATAGTCTTACCGAGTTTGGGCTCATTTTGTTAGTTATGATGAGACCTTACCTCCGGACTACATGGAGTGACCTGAAGGTGTACTTCGGTGACTGCTAGTGGAACTCCTAGACGAGTTGACATAGTCTTACCGATTTTGAGCTTATTTTGTTAGTTATGATGAGACCTTACCTCCGGCTTAGATGGAGTGACCTGAAGGTGTACTTCGGTGACTGCTAGTGGAACTCCTAGACGAGTTGACATAGTCTTACCAAGTTTGGGTTCATTTTGTTAGTTATGATGAGACCTTACCTCCAGACTAGATGGAGTGACCTGAAGGTGTACTTCAGTTCCATTAGCAGTTACCGAAGTACACCTTCAGGTCACTCCATCTAGTCTGGAGGTAATGTCTCATCAGAACTAACAAAACGATCCCAAACTCGGTAAGACTATGTCAACTCGTCTATGAGATCCAAAAGCAGTCACCGAAGTACACCTTCAGGTCACTCCACCTAAGCCGGAGGTAAGGTCTCATCATAACTAACAAAATAAGCTCAAAATCGGTAAGACTATGTCAACTCGTCTAGGAGTTCCACTAGCAGTCACCGAAGTACACCTTCAGGTCACTCCATGTAGTCCGGAGGTAAGGTCTAGTCATAACTAACAAAACGAGCCCAAACTCGGTGAGACTGTCAACTCGTCTAGGAGTTCCATAAGCAGTCACCGAAGTACACCTTCAGGTCACTCCAGCAAGTCCGGAGGTAAGTATCTATTACATAGAAATGAGAAAATATAAAAAACTTTCAAAATATCAATTTAGGCAAGTTGACATTTATACCTGCCGCTATCCGATTTGCACTTGTTTGTGTAACTTGTGTCAACGTAGTAATTCGATTCTGTACCTATCAATTTTGCAAACGCGTCCTTAACACAGAATTTTCCAGTTTCAAATAAATTCCGACAACTTCTCTAAATGAAGTAATGAAATAGACATTTATAATAAGTTTAAATTTCAATATACAAACAAAACTTTGGCAATTTATATTACTTTTATACAAAATTACTGTCGCAATTTTGAATCTACCGTGTAATGTGTTTACTATATACCTCTCACTAAGGCAATACACTACATACCGTACTAAATTAAAGTTTCTTTTATTGTGACGTATTTATTTATAATGCCGTTTTAAAGTAAAGGATAATTAAATTATATATTGCTTGTTATCCGGCTGCGAAAGAAGGAGGGTTATTTTTTTCGAGTGTATGTATGTATATTCCTTTGTCACGCCTTAGAGTCTAAACGGCTTGTCGAATTTTTATATGACTGGTGTCAATAGATTTGTCTTAGTCGTGAGAGAGACACTAAGTAAAAAAAAATCAGAATACATCGATACATTACCGCTGGTGGCATGTTACCATGAGCGCCTCCGTGATTCGGAGGTCACGTTAAGCAGTTGGTTCCGGTTGTTATCTTAGGATAACAGTCGTGAAGCTTAGTTGGAGTCCTTTGCGCGGCTCAAAAACATTCAACGGCAAGATTACGTAGCCACAACGTTGTCTTGCCAGTTCCCAACCCGCACTTGGCCAGCGTGGGGACGTATGGTCTTAACCCTCTCCTGACGGGAGACCCGAGCATAGCAGTGGGAAATTATGGGTTGTTGATGATGATGATGAGTAAGAGGTGTCAGATGCTGAATCGATATGAGCATACCCAAGAATCAATCAATAGTTTTTAATATCCACTGCAGGATATAGGCGTCTACTTAGAATTGAGATTGTGGCTTAATATACAACACTGGTCAGACGGTTTGATACTGGTTTTGTTCCTAATATTTCTACTCTTTTCAGTGATATTTTCCCAAGTAGATTGCTTCTTTAGTCATCTTCTTACGTCACCCACGGGATGATACTCCGTATCCTTATTCTGTCATCACCACAATACTCCGTGGATTGTAGAGTAGAAGTTGTTTTAAGTAAGTGGTGTCAAATTGAATCGGATCTCAAATCAGTATTAGTATACCCAAGAATCTATTTATCTGTTTTTAAAAACATCTCCCACACTAGGAATATTTTATTGTCACGGGGTACATACAAACATACATGAAACAGACACAAAGAACATCCTAATTTATCACAATGAGAATCACAAACATTGTCCCATATGGTGTTTGAATCTATAATACTCAAAGCTGTGTTTCACCGAGTGAGTGAGGATACCGGAGGCCCAAATCCCCAACCGCTCTCCCCTTTCCTCTCACCATGCGGATGGGGCAAAGTCCGTCAACGCACTTGTGACGCCTCTGGTGTTGCTTACGATCAAGCGGTAAGACTGCTCGTTTGCCGATTTTTAATAAATAAAAAAAAAAGAAAGCATTAGGTCGGCGGAGTAGCGGCACGGTAACCACTTAAACCATTACGCCATCTTTGCAGTCAATATTGAGATACATATATCCCTACAGTATATATGCCTTATAGTTAAGTATCTTTTCAAAGTACTGCTGGTCGAACTGTCTCGTTTCCTAACGGTTAACATATGCGACTGTCGATCACGAACTATTCCTGTGCCGCGGAGGACTACATACATGAAACAGACACAACAGTCCGAAGTTTGGAAGTTGGGGTCTTAACCCCCTTGCCTCAGATAAAGACGGCATGAAAAGCCGTTGGTCCTGCGCCTGATCTCTCTGTCCCTTAGGATTGTGGGAGTGAGGGAAAGGGGAGTGCACCTGTGTTTTTGCGCACACACATAAGTACAATATTTCCTTTCTAGTCGGCAGGTGTCCGATGAGATTGTCCGCCCGTGGCCGAAAACAAGTTTTAGAATATCATAATCATTTTTGAAGTTCTTAATGTAAAAGTTAAGGTTTGTCTGTAAACCTTAGGGTCTTATTAAGTTTATTGTAGCTTGATTAGTTCCCACACCCGGTTTTCAATAAAGACCTAATTTGTTAAGTGGTGATTAAGTCTATTCTAATTTGTAAATCGCACGTAATTCTTTTGGGATTGAATAGATACAGTTACATATTATTGAAGTTATTTAGGTATTTGCTTAACTCACTACCAATATAATGTTTTTAGAATAGGTTTATATTTTCAGTTGTGATTTGTAAAAGTTGCTCTAGAGCCTCTGTTCGTATAAATAAATAAACAAAATTTCGGACATCTTACACACAACGCCATCTAGTCCCAAACTAAGCAGAGCTTTAATTATGGATACTAAACAACTAAAATGAATACATATATAGAAAGGCACTACTCAAAAAATGGTATAGTCTTTTGAGGGGTGACAGATACAATACTCACTTCTATATAGATTTCTTCGACAAATTCAGTTATCGAGAATAGTATTAAATCATCCGGATGTACATCATCTGTGTTTTTTGTTCTCAAAGTTTCATAAAGACTGGTCTTAAATACTAAATCATGAATTACGACAAACAACTTAATGACAAAATGACTTTAAGGTCTATAACAAGTTTGAATTATAAAAATTCATAGTTAAACAAAATAAAGGTTTAAAAACCACAACTACCAACTTCTCCCGCGGCGTTACTCGCGGTACGATATTAACCGCGGGTAACGGGGTTCACCTAGTAAAGAAATAAAATTTAAAAATAAAATTATAAATGTCTATTGTTTTTATTCTCCAAACCCACTGACCTCTATTAATACAAGTACGCTGGACTGCATACATCGTAATCTAAATGAAACCATTTGATTTTCGCCATTTTGACGCGGATAACAGTGTGAACGTCCGTGGAACTAATATTAGGGATGGGACAGAACTTGCGATAAAGAAGTATTGTATCACTTTATCAATATGAATACTTGGTGTGATTCCTCCTTTATACATAAAGGCATAAAAATAATTTCACCCAGTTATTGATAATTTGTTTAAAACAAATAAATAAATAAATATATTCGGACATCTAACACACAACGCCATCTAGTCCCAAGCTAAGCAGAGCTTGTGTTATGAAAACACCCAAACTCCGAAACAAATATTTGTAGATCATACAAACACTTGGTCCGATCCGGGAATCGAACCCAGCAGCAGTCGCACACGCCAATCGCGAGACCAACGAGGCAGTTAACTAATAAGCAGTCAATAATTTTTAGTTTCATTAAAATGTAACCTCCTTATTCGCTAGTAGTTTACTGCGAACTACTAGTGAATGAGGGGCAGCTCTAAATATCATCGAACAAATAAACATACACACACGATACATACAAACTCCAATTTTCCGCTCTTGATACGGAGATCTCGCTTCGCTAAATAAATACGAAATCTGATTTGATTTTGGTGTTGATAGGCTAAATGTATAGGATACGAAAAGAAATATAAAACATAAAATGAATAAAAATACTTATATTTGACGTCATTGACGAGTCCAAAATATTAGACGTGACAAAACTCCAATTTTCCTTTTTCATGTTTTGCAACCATAACTGCTTAGTGAGTGTATCGGTCGGAAATCTAAATGCACAAGTCAAATGAGTAAAATGTTCGGAATATCGTTGTAAATAGCAAGCTAGTTTATTTTTACGATTTAAACAAAATACTAGGCTTTGCATTGTAATGTAGATAATTGAGCGATGCCTTAGCAACTGCAAGTGGTATAGTGTTAACTATAAAGTAAAATAAAAAGTTGACCACGAGTTGAAGCGAGGTTGTCAAAAGGAACAATAATCGTTTAAAAATTAGGTAGGTATATTTGCACGACGATAACTGAAATACTGTTTGTCCTATGCTTACGTTATTTTAAGGGAGCATTGTTTAATTAATTTTGAATAAAATAATATTAATAATAGCAATAAAGAAATTCAGTAAAAAAAAATATCGACACATTATCGATATGGAATAATCGCAACCCTATTCAGTAATTGTATTTTGTTTGGTTGATTAAGCAATAAGTATATAATAGTATTAAAAAGCTTCAGAAATATCCAACAGAAACATTTGTAGCCAAGAAATTCACCTGTGAAACGTTATTCCGCTGTCATTTTGGTACCGAGTTTTGCAAATACACAAACTCTCATTATTTAAATGTCTTAAAAATCACTTAACAAACACCAAACTCATAAAGTATACGAGTAGTCTTATTTCACAATAAATAACTTAATCAACAGAGGTGCACCAAAACAACACAACAGTCTTCTATAATATAAAAATGAATCGCAAAATGTGTTGGTAAGCGCATAACTCAAATACGCCTGGACCAATTTGGCCAATTTTTTTTTTAAATGTTCCTTGGAGTTCAAGGATGGTTTTAACGGAGAAAAATTCGAATAATTGCCGGAAAAACCCTTAAAACAGCCCTTTTCTTTTTCTCATACAAACATTTTCTAACTAAAACGTAGTCAATTTGAGCTTTATTGCTATTGTGTAAAGTTCATATTAAATTTCTTTCGTTTAACTATCGGCACGCGACATAAAGTGCATCAGTTTTCACGTCATTCCATCAGTCAAATACAAACCGCGTTAACAAAAATATCATCACACGCTCATCAAATACGAACATTGTTTTCAATAATCATATCTACATGCTTCCCATCAAACCCAATGGATTTGTGGATCAAGTACAAGGATTATATGTGTGACTAGCTGAACCCCGCGGTGTTACCCGCGGTTATTGTTGTACCGCGAGTAACGCCGCGGGACAAAGTTGTTCTAAAAAAAGTAGCCTAAGTTACTCCCCGGATCATCAGCTACCTGCCAGTGAAAGTCCCGTCAAAATCCGTCCAGCCGTTTCAGAGATTACCCGAAACAAACAGACAGACAGACAGACAGACAGACAAAAATTTTTTTAACTACATTTTTGGTGTAGGTACCGTGTATATATACACATATGCATTTAGTAAAAAATGGTTATTTTAATATTACAAACAGACACTCCAATTTTATTTATTTGTATAGATGATATTTTGTATCAAATACGGAATAGAATTGGAAATCCAAATATACAAATCAGTGAAGAAATTTACAATGAAGCATTGATTTCAATTGAGGACATGTGCTTGATGATATCAAACAAACTATTAATTAAATTAGGTCTGGCCGCGCCTAATCGTCCAATGCATGATGCTTTTAACCAAGAGTTGCATCGAGAAAAACTGTATGATTTCAACACTTTGAAAGAATTAATTCAAACAAATCTTCTACAGTTGAATGAACAACAGAAGTATGTATTTGATACTCTTATGAAAGTAACAAATGATGAAACTGGCGGGATTTACTTCTTAGATGCACCTGGTGGTACAGGAAAAACTTTTTTGATTTCTATAATATTAGCAACAATTCGCTCACAAAATAAAATTGCACTTGCACTCGCTTCGTCGGGAATTAATTGAAGGTGGTGGAACAGACCATTCAGCACTAAAATTGACACTAAATATGCAAAGTAATGAAACTCCAACCTGCAACATTTCGAAGAACTCTGCAATGGCAAAGGTTTTGCAGCAATGTAAAATTATTGTTTGGGATGAATGCATGATGGCACATAAAAAATCTTTGGAGGCTTTAGACATAACCTTAAAAGATCTACGGAGCAATTGTAACCGATTTGGTGGTGCATTGATTTTATTAGCAGGAGATTCTCATCAAACATGGCCAGTGATTCCACGATCAACACCAGCAAATGAACTCAATGCATGTCTAAAGTCCTCCAATTTGTGGAAACATGTCAAAGTACTTCATTTAATCAAGAATATGCGTGTAGAGTTGCAAAATGACCAAACTGGAAACATATTCTCTAAACAACTCATTGACATTGGTAATGGCAAATTCCCTATAGACACGTTGACTGGCTGCATTAACTTTCCTCAAAGTTTTTGTCAGTTAACACGATCAAAAGATGAAGTAATTCAGAAGGTTTTTCCAAATGTTTTCAAAATTACATAAACCATGATTGGTTGAGCGAACGAGCTATATTGGCTGCAAAAAACATTGATGTAAATGAATTAAATTACAAAATTCAAGAACAAGGCGAATCGAGGATATATAAATCAGTTGATTCGGCTACTAACCAAGATGATGTAGTCAACTATCCACCGGAATTTTTAAACTCCCTGGACTTGCCAGGATTGCCACCTCACAATCTTCAATTAAAGGTTGGATCGGTTGTTATAATGTTGCGAAATATCAACCAACCACGTCTTTTAACGGAACACGGTTAGCGATAAAAAAAAATAAACAACGTGATAGAAGCAACTATACTCAAAGGAAAGTATAAAGGAGAAGATGTTCTCATACCGCGCATCCCAATGATTCCGACTGATGTGCCATTTCAGTTTAAACGACTACAGTTTCCAGTGCGGCTTGCTTTTGCTATGACCATAAACAAGTCCCAGGGGCATTCATTAAGTGTTTGTGGTATTAATCTGGAAAACCCATGTTTCTCACATGGTCAATTGTATGTTGCCTGTTCCCATGTTGGAAAACCATCAGATTTGTTTGTCGATGCGCCAGGTAATCAAAGAAAAAACATCGTATATCATAAAGGAATACAATGATAATAAAACTATTTTTTGTTAATAATAATGATTCACATGATTAACAATAAAACGATTACTTTTAAATCCTGATATAATATGTTTTATTTAATTATTTTTTATTCACAACGACCTATATTCAGGGTGACGGTTCTGTTTAGGAGAATTTTTTTCCCCGACTATAAAAAAGTAGGAACAAAAAACTGCCTCATTACAAATCTTTTTGACAGGACGAAGTCTGTCGGGTCCGCTAGTCTTCTATAATATAAAAATGAATCGCAAAATGTGTTGGTAAGCGCATAACTCAACAACGCCTGGACCAATCTGGACAATTTTTTTTTTTAAATGTTCCTTGAATTTCAAGGATGGTTATTACGGCGAGAAAAATTCGAATAATTGCCGGAAAACCCCTTAAAACAGCCCTTTTCTTTTTCCAATTAAAACGTAGTCAATTTGAGCTTTATTGCTATTGTATAAAGTTCATATTAAATTTTGTTCGTTTTACTATCGGCACGCGACATAAAATGCATCAGTTTTCACGTCATTCCATCAGTCAAATACAAACCGCGTTAACAAAAATATCATCACACGCTCATCATATACGAACATTGTTTTCAATAATCATATCTACATGCTTCCCATCAAACCCAATTGATTTGTGTAAGGATTATATGTGTGATGATATTTTGTATCAAATACGGAATAGAATAGGAAATCGAAATATACAAATCAGTGAAGAAATTTACAATGAAGCATTGATTTCATTTGAGGACATGTGCTTGATGATATCAAACAAACTATTAATTCAATTAGGTCTGGCCGCGCCTAATCGTCCAATGCATGATGCTTTTAACCAAGAGTTGCATCGAGAAAAACTGTACCATCTGAACACTTTGAAAGAATTAATTCAAACAAATCTTCTACTGTTGAATGAACAACAGAAGTATGTATTTGAAATTCATATGAAGGTAACAAATGATGAAACTGGTGGTGGTACAGGAAAACCTTTTTTGATTTCTATAATATTAGCAACAATTCGCTCGCAAAATAAAATTGCACTTGCACTCGCTTCGTCGGGAATTGCAGCAACTTTGCATGAAGGTGGTGGAACAGCCCATTCAGCACTAAAATTGACATAAAATATGCAAAGCAATGAAACTCCAACCTGCAACATTTCAAAGTACTCTGCAATGGCAAAGGTTTTGCAGCAATGTAAAATTATTGTTTGGGATGAATGCACGATGGCACATAAAAATCTTTGGAGGCTTAAGACAGAACCTTAAAAGATCTACGGAGCAATTGTAACCGATTTGGTGATGAATTGATTTTATTAGCAGGAGATTTTCGTCAAACATTGCCAGTGATTCCACGATCAATGCCAGCAGATGAACTCAATGCATGTCTAAAGTCCTCCAATTTGTGGAAACATGTCAAAGTACTTCATTTAAGCAAGAATATGCGGGACGAGTTGCAAAATGACCAATCTGGAAACATATTCTCTAAACAACTCATTGACATTGGTAATGGAAAATTCCCTATAGACACGTTGACTGGCTGCATTAACTTTAATCAAAGTTTTAGTCAGTTAACTCGATCAAAAGATAAACTCATTCAAAAGGTTTTTCCAGGTGTTTCTCAAAATTACAGAAACCATGATTGGTTGAGCGAACGAGCTATATTGGCTGCAAAAAACATTGATGTAAATGAATTAAATTTCAAAATTCAAGAACAAATTACAGGCGAATCGAGGATATATAAATCAGTTGATTCGGCTACTAACCAAGATGATGTAGTCAACTATCCACAGGAATTTGTAAACTACCTGGACTTGCCAGGATTGCCACCCTACAATCTTAAATTAAAGGTTGGATCGGTTGTTATAATGTTGCGAAATATCAACCAACCGCGTCTTTGGAACGGAACACGGTTAGCGATAAAAAAATACTAAACAACGTGATAGAAGCAACTATACTCAAAGGAAAGTCTAAAGGAGAAGATGTTCTCATACCGCGCATCCCAATGATTCCGACTGATGTGCCATTTCAGTTTAAAAGACTACAGTTTCCAGTGCGGCTTGCTTTTGCTATGACCATAAACAAGTCCCAGGGGCAATCATTAAGTGTTTGTGGTATTAATCTGGAAAACCCATGTTTCTCACTTGCTCAATTGTATGTTGCCTGTTCCCGTGTTGGAAAACCATCAGATTTTGTTGTCTATGCGCCAGGTAATCAAACAAAAAACATCGTATATCATAAGGCACTACAATGATAATAAAACTATTTTTTGTTAATAATTATGATTCACATGATAAACAATAAAACGATTACTTTTAAATCCTTATATAATATGATTTATTTAATATTTTTTTATTCACAACGCCCTATCACCAGGGTGAACGGTTCTGTTCAGGAGATTTTTTTGCCCAGACTATAAAAAACGTGCTCAGGTTCATCCGGAGACCAATCCGTTTGGAGGCCTCATTTAAGCCGTCCAGCATCTCTTGAACTTCCTGCAGCGACTCTGCCATGACAACGATATCGTCGGCAAACCTTAAGTGCGAGATGTATTCGCCATTTATATTGATGGCACACCTCTCGAAGTTGTCAAGGAATATATCTATCTTGGGCAAGTCATGCAGTTGGGTAGAAACAACTTCGAGAAGGAAGCAACAGACCGGGCTCTGTGGTGTTCCTTGGGAGAGGCCTACGTCCAGCAGTGGACTGCAGCGGGCTGATGATGATGATGACGATGATGATAAAAAACGTAGGAACAAAATAATGCAACATTACAAATCTTTTTGACAGGACGAAGTCTGTCGGGTCCGCTAGTTTGCATTAAATATCAATTTTAGTACTCGACTTGGTTCTGTTGACATTATCGACAGATATTTTAATTTACTTACTGTTTGGTTTGTATGGAAAAATAAAAGTGTTATTTTTCCTGTTTTCCTCGCAATTTTTAGGTTTTTTTCCGTGAAACCCTTCTTTGTTACGAAAATGTTAGAATAAAATCACCGAATCGGTCAAGCGGTTCTCGAGTTTTGCGCTTAGCAACATACTTGACGATTAATTTTTATTTATATAGATGAAGTATTTGGAAATAAGCGATGATTAGAATATGATTATATATATATACTTAATCTTTATTCAAAGTTCAACATAAAATATTTCAAGTTTTTTTAATGTAAGTAGTATATAATAGAATATATAGTATTACGTTTACGTTACGAATAGTACGTTTTTATAATAGAATTCCTATACATGTAATCGACCTTCCTATAAATAAATTCAAGCTAACTATAAAAAATCACCTTATTAGGAAAGCCTACTATACGATCAACGACTATCTAAACGACAATCAGTCATGGGCTTAAGGTGTCATTAGATAGATACACACAAACTTCTTTGTTATATAACTAAGCTAAATATTAACAAACAATTGTTAGTTGAGGGTAATGCGTGGCGATTATCATGGTAATTTAATTAGTAGTGATTTTTATCAGTATCTCGACTATGGTCTGTCATGCTCACTAAAATATCATTGCTTGGGGTGTCGTCTTGGGGCGGGTCGTTTCTTTCCCTCTGATATGGCGAAGGAGATGATGGCTGGTCCATGCGTCATACTCGTGAACGGGTGCTGCTTGGGGTGATTGGTCGGCCTAGTCAGCGATGCTTTAGACATATTATTATTTTGGTTCGTTCAACTGCAACTGTAGCCTTTTAATCTAGTCACGAATTATTTTCAACAGCAGATTTTGCAACTGATTGTAAGTAGATGTGCACCTTGAATGATTTCTATGTTTAATAGACTAAAACCTTTAACGTTATCAATGAGTGATTTTTCTTTTCTTTTTTTTTGTTTGAGCGTTAGATTTTGGAGCATTTTAATAAAAGGAAATTCAGGTGGCAACAGCTTGCATACTGTTTACCTTACATGTAATACTAACACTATTGTACCTGAAAATCTGACTTTGAAAAGAGTGGCCATGAGTTTCTTTGCCAGTATTCTTCTCATGAGGCTCTACGCATTTTGGAAACTGGAAGTTATAGATCGACACAGGCAGGCAGTAGATTTTGGTGTTTTCACCTAATTTACCTCGACAATACAGCACATGCTATGGCGTCTGTTTGTGTCGATCTATGATTCTTAACTACAGCTTCAATTTAACGTTCATAAATGTCACTTAGTGTCTTAATTGAATAAATGATTTTGACTTTGACTTTTGACTATACTAGCTGATCTCCACGGCGTTACCCCTGGGTATTGTTGTACCTGCGGGACAAAGCTAGTCTAAAAAAAGATCATCAGCTATCATCAAGATCATCCAGTGAAAGACCTGTCAAAATCGGTCTTGCCGTTCCAGAGACTACCCGGAACAAACAGGCAAAAATTGTAAAATAAAATAATTTGGTACATGTACCGTGTATGCGTATCCTCAACCAATCGCCGTCCACTGCTGAACGTAGGTCCAACCGTGTTTAGTATACGTACATTGCATTTATTTAAAAGCGGTTATTTTAATATCACAAACAGACATTCCAATTTTATTTATTAACCGACTTCAAAAAAGGAGGAGGATATCAATTCGACGGTTTTTTTATATTTGTTACTTCATAGCTTTCGACTGGGTCAACCGATTTTTAAATGTGAAAATAATGGACATTTATATAATATAGATATCTATATACATAACCATAATTTAAAAAGCCATTAACAACATAATTTATTATTTTGTTAATGGCATTTTAAATTATGGTTACTTATTTTATTTGAAAGCTGGTACTCCCCGTGTGCTCATATTTCTATTTGGTCCACTTCTTGAAGTCGGTTTTTTTTTTTAAATTTATGATCATTTTTTATTTGTTTTTTTTATTTCTTATTTTTTTATGTACCCGTACTTACATATAATGGTATGGTTGAAACTTGAAAGTTAAAAGAAGAACATACTTCAGTATAAGTGTCAGTATGTTTATATTTTAGAACTTCTTAAATATTGACGATCCTCGTAACATACATTACGCATAGCTCTAGAATAACTAGCTACAGAAATGACTATGTTTGACTGTAGCTAGAATATTCTAGAGCTACCAAGTCAGGTAATGTGTTTAATGCTTTCAGCGTGTATTGCTTATAAGCGTTTAACTCCGTGACTTTGCAATCGATACATTCAACCGACATTTGAAGTTATATTACTATTAGAGTCTATTTTAGAATGCGTTGTGTGTGTGTGTGTGTTTGTGTGTGTAGGAGAGCTTTAGAAGAATCGTCAGGACTGTAGTGTTAACATATCCTTGTTGAATAAACATCATTCTGTATTGTGTTAGCCGAGTTAGAAAACGAGTGAAGAATTTTTGATTATTTTTATGTTCATTGTCATATTTTCAATTTTGGTTTTTTCTTTAGGACAACTTTTTGTCTGTCATGTAAGAACTTTAATATTTATTAATTTATACTTTGTAGAATTTACTTCCGATTTAATGTAGGACTAATCTGTTTTTGCTTTGGATTTTTAACGTTTATCTATGTAAATTGTTTTAATACATAGTTTTTAGGGCAATTTCAAACGCTGTTTTATTGTTTACTAGCTTTTACTCCCGCGTATATGTTGTATGTCGGTTATAATGGTAAAGTGTAGCCTAAATTTTTCCTAGAGAATTAAAGTATCTCCATACCAAATTTCATTGAAATCGGTGCAGCGGTTTAGCCGCAATCCATCATCCTAACAGACAGCGAAACAAATATTTTACTATGGATACACATATAAATTAGTTCATTAATTTCCTAATGCGACAAAAAAGGGTACTATCATATATGTTGTTCATCGATTACTGTAACGTCCATTGCTAAAATTGAGTCTGTTCATTGGTCTGTAAAGCTTTTTGTTTGTTATCTGAGGTTTATCCTATACTGTGGGCTTTATTTGCGTTGGCGGCTATTTTTAGATGGGATATACTAATATTGACGTAACTGAATTCCATACCATCGAACAATATCCACTCATATTTTGTAAGAAATTGATTTAATACTTGCTGAACCACGCGATGTAACCCGCGTTAATTGTTGTACCACAGATAACGCCGCGGGACAAAGCTTGTCTAAACAAAAGCTTAGTAGTAGCCTAAGTTACTCCCTGGATCATAAGCTACCTGCCAGTGAAAGTCCCTTTAAAATCGGTCCAGCCGTTACAGAGATTACCCGGAACAAACAGACAGACAGACAAAAAATTTTTAAAGTACATTTTTGGTATATGTACCGTGTATACTTACATATTCATTTAGTATAAAAAGCGGTTATTTGAATATTACAAATAGACACTCCAATTTTATTTATTTGTATAGATTAAAAATATTTTGAAATAGAAATGAATAGCAATATTTTTTTTAGACATCCATTTCTTCATCTCCTAGCCTTTATCATTCCCAAAATAATTTGGGGTGTAGTAATTCCCAAAGTAATTAAAATTCCCAAAGTTCCAAAGTAATTTTCCAAAATAATTAAATGAAACCGGTTGAAAAATACTTTTTCAACCGGTTTTATTTGATTATCAGTTTTTTCACGAACCATCTAGCATCTGACCTCCGCAACCCTGGGGGTGAACTGCATTCGAAGGTCAGGGGAAGGAAGGGAAGGGCTTCGATGGACTAGTTGTCAGTAGGTATTTTTCTCGCCCATAACTATGATATCACTAGCACTAATTCACCGTCTGCGAATTGGACGGTAAAGGCTTCAGGGGTTTTCCCCTTTCAAACCTAAGTGAATTGACGTTCCAATCTTTTTTATGCTTAAAAAAGGCTCGATCCGCCGACCAAATTAAAAAATCTCGGCTGCACAGAAATAGGGTTAAACTGGCACGGTTAACGTCAAGGAATAAAACTTAGATTTACTACAAACTATTTGTCCAAACCAGCATATGCAGGGTTGAATATCTCTTTAACATTTATTTATTCATATTTTGGATAACACCTATTTCATTTCTGTTTAGTCAGACATTTTTATCGACAGATTAATATTTGTTGGACCATCAATATCCTTAACGCTGAACGAAATACCCAATCTATATAGACAGTATTTAAATAACATTACATTAACTATTTTTTATTATTTATATAATAGTAATCAACACACTAATATATAAAGGCGAAAGTTTGTGAGTGTGTATTTTTCCCTTCACACAAAAACTACTGAACGGATTTGGATGAAACTTTACAGTAATTCAGCTTATATCAGAATAACACATAAACTACTATTTGCTGCGATAACCGACGTACACGCGGGTGGAGCCGCGGGCAACAACTAGCAATAAATAAATTAAAGCTCGCATTACGTTTTGTTATTATTTAGAATATAAGTGACTTGAAAAATAGACAAAAACCATATTTGAAGCGGGCTTAAAATCCTGTCAAATTTGAGCTCAAACAGTGCCATAATTTTTGAGTTTACAAAACATATACAGACCATCTTAACATTAGTATAAGATTTAGTCACAATGATCGTTTCTTAACAATGACGACGAGTATCGGGAAAGGAGACTCGACTTTGTTATTGTAATTCAACTAGAGACGACTATAGAAAATTAATATTCCCTTGGTAGCCGAGACAGGCTACAGTAATGATGTTATAACTACAATAATCATCGTTTAGGGCACAAAGTCCTATGCCAAAATTTTCTTTTAACGAATTTGTTTGATTAAATTTTATAAAACACGTTGTAACTTGAATTTAAAACAATAACTTTGAGATACTTATCACATGTCATTTTAGTGAAATTCTACCCTAATTTTGATAATTGTTTGTATTACGTTTATTTTGACTGCCTCGGTGGCGCAGTGGTAGCGTATGCGACTGCTGTGCTTGAGGTCTCGGGTTCGATTCCCGGGTCAGAAATGTTTGTATGTTCTGCAAATATTTGTTTCGGAGTTTTGGTGTTTTCTATGTTTAATATGTATGTATTTACAAAAAAAAAGTATATATGTATTTATCATCATCACTTGTCTAGTACCCATAACACAAGCCCAGCTTTGCTGGAACTAGATGGCGTTGTCTGTTAGATGTCCGAAATATTTACTATTTTTATTATTATATTATGTAAGCATCATATCAAACGAGGTTGAGTATCGCTATCCTTCCGGAGGTAAGATCTTGTCCTGCCAAGACTGTCGTCGTTATCAGGCGCTCATAGGGTCGCTGAACTATTTAGCCTGTAACACACGCCCGGATATTGCGGCTGCAGTAAATTGGAGAGGCCTATGTCCAGCAGTGGACTGCGATAGGCTGATGATGATGATGATGATATGCAAGAAATTGTTTAAATAGCTGTAATCTGAAAATAATATAGCCTATGTCATCCGGGCCATTATTATATTTATTTTATAATATTTTATTTGTCTTATGTATACCAAATTGAGTCCTCTTCTTCCCTAGCTAATTTCCCTCACATATTACAAGAACAATGAACGGCTACCACATGTTGCGATCCCTATTGATCTTTGAAAGGGTCCCTGTATATCCTTATCAATAGGGATTATTATGAAAAGGGTATGTGATTACTCTTACATTATAACTAACTATAGTTAATTATAAATACTGAATAGAAGGTCGAGATTAGATATTAAATATAATTAAGTATTGGGATATGTTTTTTTTGTATAGTATAGGGGGGCAAACGAGCAGACGTGTCACCTGATGGTAAGCGATTACCGCCGCCTATGGACACCCGCAGCACTAGAGGCGTCACAAGTGCGTTGCCGACCTTGGGGGGATGGGGAAAGGGATGTGGGGAGAGTTAGAGGTATGGGCCTCCTGTATCTTCACTCACTCGTTGAAACACAATGTCTGTGAGGCCGTGGTATCACTCCGGTCGAGCCGGCCCATTCATGAGTCTCGTTTCATTCGTGGCTCTCCCACGGTTAAAAAAAATTAAGTAAATAAAAGGTATTATGTTTAGCGTGATATAGAAGGATTGATTGAAGAATCAAGAAGGCCGAAGTTTCCTTGCTAATGAGAGGTCAATGTACAGCAGTGAATTATCAAAGACTATTGATGTTAAAAGAGAAGCTATTTTCTAATTACTGAACAACAAAAAAGAAAATCCATTGACAAACGGATAGGTAGGTACTGCATTTATTTACTTATATCCAATCAATGTGGCAAAATATCGCTTACTATAAAAACGTCTCCTTGTAACATTAAGTAAACAGTGTGTTAGACTATATAGCATCAATATGATATCGAAAACCTTCAATTAGTAAGTAACATTTTAATTAAATCGATAAGCTATCCAACCAGCCACACATCACGTCAAAATTACAGCCCTATCTGATTGTAGCGCTTCACTGTACAATGTTTTCTGAACTCAATTTTGTGGAAAGAATTGTGGATGTATGGATGACATGAATATGAATCGAAATTCCTGTTAAAAATCGTTAATTTTAAAACCAACTAGTAGCCCTCCGTGCAAAAATGCAAAGCAACTAGTGTCATGGAAGTAGTCATATAATCATAGGTTAGGATTACTCTTTAGCAAATGATATTTATAATGCGCAGATCGTTTGGTTTTATTTGTTGTAAGATACAACGGAGATATTCTCAAACTTTATTTCACTATATATCATCATCACGATCAATGACTGCCTCGTTGGTCTCGAGGTTGGCGTGTGCGACTGCTGATCGTGAGGTCTCGGGTTCGATTCCCGGGTCGGACCAAATGTTTGTATGATCTACAAATATTTGTTTCGGAGTTTGTGTGTTTTCTATGTATAATATGTATGTATTTACAATAAAAGTATTTATGTATTTGTATCAGTTGTCTAGTACCCATAACACAAGCTCTGCTTAGCTTGAGACTAGATGGCGTTGTGATAGATGTCCGAAATATTTATTTAGTATTTATTTATTTATCAAACTGCCTTAAACAGTCCACTAGAAGACAAGGGCCTTATTCTGATTTACACACCTATTTTTCTCTCAATCATATATATTCTTTTATGTAGATTGAATTAAAGGAATCGTTAACGAATAAAAAACCCTTTCAAAAATTGATCATTATCTCTACTTACTGAAGACGCAAAGACTTAATATAGTAAACAAGGCAAAATCAATGTAAATTTTCACAAAAAAAGAGATTTAAAATATTAATCAGAAGTTTGGAAAATTATTTTTAAAGTTTTTTTATAAACATTTAAAGAACTGTAACAGACCTTCTCACACGTTCACATCCAGAAATTTCTAACAGTCTTCAAATTTTAAATCTAACAATGAATAGTTAGGTATTCATAATGAATAAATTTTGAATAAGAATAAAGCTTTGTTTGATTATTCTTTGAATTGACGCCTTAATAATTTTGGTTACTTTGCGCCAGCTAAACATTTGCATGAAGAAGGAAAGTAGGGCAAACGTGAATACATTTTGGCTTATGAACAAAATTTTCGTATTAATATGATAAAATGTATATTTAAAATAAAATAATGACTCAAATGTTTAAAAAACAATACGGTACGATAAAATAATTTATATTATTGATAATTCAATAATAATTGAATACATTAACAACAATTGAATACATGTGATAACAACCTGTTTTCCTAAGATAATCTTCAACTCCAGCGGCTAGACCAAAAGCGTCATCGTCGTCATCATCATCATCGTCATTCTTCTCATCTTTTGGAACTAATGGTAATGGATCAGCTGCTTCAGAAGTTACACCACGGGGGCCAAACTTAAAACATGACACTCTGACAGCAGCTTCCACCGTTTTCTTTGATTAGAGTTCTAAGCCAAGACAAGCTCTAAATTCCTCCCCAGCTCTTGCTATATTATAAACTCTGCCACAGAATTTGGATAGTCCACCTGGTAATGACATACCGACTGGACTAGGTTCACGGCCTGTAATAAACAAATCAAAATTTAAGGACTAAATTAAACGTAAATTTTAATTGATTTTAAACTTCTGTGTAGTTAAAAAATAAGTTCGATTTGTGATAACCTTCTTTCCAAAGCTTAACGATACAGACATTTTGTCTATTTTAGTTGTATTGCCAATATTGTCATTCATTTATAATCAAAAATTAAAATGACTGACAATGAACTTCTTTATCATGGAATCATCAGTGCGTAGCTCGGACCAATGATGTGCTGTACGCTTTTTTTTAAGTTTTGGAAATAATATCAGTCTATAAATATAGGATAGAATAATTTAATTCACAGATTGGTTGTGCGTGGCAAAAAGTTTCTTAATAAACGAATAGTTACGAAGGGATGTCGCTTTTATGTCAGTTCTCTATAACCCGCTCATGGAGCGTTCTCAGGAGTTATATTTACTGGTCCCACTACCTTTCTCTACAGGTCAACACGTGCTGGCCTCGAACGATGTGCTCTTAAACTAAAAAAAAGTGAAGGACTGATATTGTTATAATTGATCGAGTTGTATAGTAGTTAGTGGCGAAAGGCTTGTCTGTAGCACGTGTTTGAACCAAATGTTATTGTAATTATACCTATATCTTTGTTTATACCTACCCCATCCAACGTGTTTTAAAGGTACAACAACAACAATGGCAGGTAACACTATCTTCGCTTTCGAGTATGTTTTAATTATTTAAATTTTATTTTTCTCGTAATACCAACATCATAAATATTTTAAAGTAAACACTAAAGTTATGTTACAACAAACCCATTTACAGGTACTCACAATTAACATATTTCAGTTTAGTTTATGCGCGCCATGAACTGTACATAAAGGAAACAACATTAAAAGTTAATCCCGTAATTGATCCATATGTGTTATCTTCAGATTACACGTTTAGCATTTTTATTAAAACACCAGTGCATAGATAAAAGCACTGGCTGTAATTTCCTTAATGCATTATTCATGAGTCATCCAGTTTTATGAATAAATTAGTTCACATTGTAAAACTTTTGTAGTGAGTTCTGGATGTGGTTTAAAGAGTATCACATAATAATGTGAAATGTGAAAATTTAACGTATTTTTTTATAATGCAGGCGGAAAATGACAAATGGGTCATCTAATGAAAACTGACTACCAGCCATAGGCGCATGTTACTCTCCTCAATTATTTTTAGCTTAAATATTCGCGTCCTAAAATATATAAATACAAAAATTAAGCTTAGTAAACATTAAGTTATAAGTTCGATATCGTTAAAAGCCTTGAGAATTGACAGGTTGTTCAGCGATTAAATGACAATATTTTCGGTCTGTTTGACATCTTCTGTCAGTTGTCACGTTAAAGTAAAGGTACGGTAAAGTATTTTAATCTTTTACTGGGAGATAGTTTTTTGTTTTTTCGAAAGACGCTCCTATTTCATGTCATTCACATTTTCTATATATTTGTCACGAAAGGAAGAAGAAGAAGAATCTTTTACTGTCAATTTATAAGTAAACTAGCTTTTGCACGCGGCTTCGCTCACGCAGACTTTCATCCCCTGATTCACCCCCTTAGGGGTGGAATTTCCAAAATTCCTTTCTTAGTGCTCACTTACGTTACATAAAGAACCTACATGCAAAATTTCAGGGTTCTAGGTTCAGCGGTTTGGGCTGTGCGATGATCTCTGGGTATGTCAGTCATACCTTACTCTTTTATATATATAGATAAGTGTATTTTTTTATGGTTAATTTTTTTATAGTTATCAATCAAACGTATTAACAAATAAGTATTAGTTTCACCCTCCCTATCATCATCTTCCGGGCCTTTATTATACCCAAGACTGTTTGGGGTCGGCTACTAGTTCAACCGTATTTATCTGAATATCAGTTTTTCCACCGACGCAAAGGGTTCAACGCAAAGGACGAACTGAATTCAAAGATTTAACTAATCGTCAATATATTTTAGAGCACTGACTTCCCAATAACGATTGCCTAAGGGTTCACGATGACACGGACCGGATGCTTTCGTGATCTCGGCTTAACGAGGCATGGACGTGAAACACCGCCAAACTTACATACTCCGAAGTATATAAGTGTTATTAGAAATTCTTGTAAGAAAAACGAAGCAACACCGATTAAATGCCGACCGTTTACCTACCGACTGCACTGAATTGAAAAAGTCTTCGATGATTTAATATTTTAAACAGCATTAGTATAAGATTTAAATTATAAAAAAATATTTTTAAGAAAAAAATAAACCGACTCCAAAAAACACCAAACGAAAACTCTCTGCCTAGCAACACTAAAAAGGATTTCTTGTACCTAAAATCTGATTGAAGTCGATGGCAAGCCCGATAGATAAGTGAAGTACGTTCGCCCCCGTCACATTGGTTACGTATTATGAAAACATACATTTACATTTTTGTACTGTTTTTCTTGTTACTTTCGTTTTGGCACAGACTTTAAAACCTGTTTATTTTCTAGGCAGGAAGTTTTCATATGATGTTTTTCTGACATTAAAAAATGTGTTTTTCTACGTTTATTAAATCAAATTCTTAGACAAAATAGTTCAAGTCAGTAGAGAGTTGACCCGTATACATAATTGAGTTTCTTAATCCTACTTTAAAAATTTCATTTCGCAGACCAAAACAACAATAAAGTTGAGTAAACTAAAAAAAATTCAATGCTTATCAGATTACGTAGGAGCTTGCTAAAATGAAAAAGGGTTTACCTAGGGAAAATATTCATAAACATGACTAAAATAAATACATATTCATTGTTATATAATAGATTCGAAAGTAACTTTATCTGTCCGTTACGCTTTTCGCAATTTCAATATTTGACATGGATAACCACTGTAAAAGACGCGGGCGGGCAAAACAAGTTATTTTTTTGTTTTAAATTTTTCTTTGTAAAAGTCTGCCAAAGTGACTCTGTTCTGCCTGATGGAAAGTAGGAGCCGAATACAATAGTGGTAGTCACCAAACTCATTGCGAATGCAGACAATGCAGCATGGTGATCCATACCATGGTAGTGCATTCTTCTGCATCATTGGGTCTCCGGTCTCGCACTCACTAAGGAAACACGACAACACGAATACTGTCATTTTAAGTTGATCTTCTGTGCGAGGGCAGTATCGCCGAGGTCGAGTCATCCCATTCGAGCCGTTCATCATCAGCCTATCGCAGTCCACTGCTGGACATAGGCCTCTCCAATTGCACGCCACTTAGTTCTAACCTCGCCTACTCGCATCCAGCTCCTGCCAGCCGTCTTGCGTAGATCATCATTCCACCTGGCCTGTGGACGTCCTACACTACGCTTGCCAAGACGCGGTCTCCACTCAAGAATCCCAACGGTAATCTGTTCTGCGGCTAATATGGCCGTTACGCTAATACAATAATTTTGTCCGCATCTATAAAGATGGATGTAAAAGGTTAAATATTATTTTCGAATTCGGAATAAGAAATATACGAGTATATACATGCAAAATATTTAGTCGGATTGAGACCATCCTTGAAGTCCCTTAAAAAACGCAAAAAAGAGGAGCCTTTTTCTTTTTGTTGACGAAGTGGAAATCCTTTCGGATATCCAGTTCCATGGGTATAAAGGAAACAAAGGCATTTTCTACTATAAAGGTTAAATAATAATTTAGTTACGTCAGTAACTAACGAATTGTGAGTGTTAACTGTGGTGTTAACTCTCTTTTTTATATACACGTTGACTACAGTATAAAGATATATGTTTATCTATATATATAAAAAAAGAAGGTGGCTGACATACTCAGAGATCAACGTACAGTCCAAACCGCTGAACCTAAAATCCTGAAATTTTGTATGTAGGTTCTTTATATAACGTAAGTGAGCACCAAGAAAGGAATTTTTGAAATTCCATCCCTAAGGTGGTAAATCTAGCACTGTATAACATTAACTAAATATAACTATACTATAAATTTAACTCACAAAGCTCTAACAAAGCTCATGAACAACTAAACTAACCATAATCAGCTTGTATGAACCAGCGGTCTTCATAAACCGTCAGTGAATAACTGTGCATGGTTTTATTTCACTTTTCTCGTAGTTTGAACAAGTAATAACTAATATTTAATGAACACATAGATTTCAAACCGCCAGACTGGATGCTGACTGAAAGTG
The DNA here is from genome assembly GCA_905220595.1 of Spilosoma lubricipeda. Classification (NCBI taxonomy): domain Eukaryota; kingdom Metazoa; phylum Arthropoda; class Insecta; order Lepidoptera; family Erebidae; genus Spilosoma; species Spilosoma lubricipeda. The sequence goes on along the minus strand of HG992285.1, from coordinate 4,561,526 downwards.
ATAATGCCGAATAGATATTGTATGTTGGTTTGCGCACCTGTTGCCATTGTATAATTTCCCGTCTCTTATCTGCTATGTTATAATGGGAACACATTGGTTCAGAATGTTATATAAGTTATTACTTAAAAAATATGACGCGATGATGATGATTTATTTCTAATAACATCAAACATCTAATTTAACATCGAATGATCTCAAACTAAGCAGCGCCTAAATAATGGTGAATGGGCTGCATATAAATATATAGTTTGTTCTTTTTCATAGTGTCATTTTGCTACATTTCCACACGTTAAAAAAAGAAAAAAAGTATAATATAATAATAATATAATATCTTTATTGTACACCAGAAGATTATAAAAAGAACTTAAAACTAGGTGTGTAGGTACAAGTGGCGGCCTTATTGCTCGAAGGAAATCTCTTACAGGCAACCATGGGATGGAGAAGTAAGATTAGGAGAATGTACTGGGTAGTTTCTAGTGTGTTGAAAGATAGATTAGAAAGGAAAAATTATAGTGGTATGATGTATCATTTAAAGTGAATAGTAATACATAGTTGGGGTCATAATAAATGCAAGATAATACAAACTAGGTGTGAGATAAATTTACAAAATAGATTATATACTAAGTGACATATTGTGACCTAATTAACTAAAGTTAAAAGTGAAAGAAATAAAAACATTAAAACAAAAAACAAAGCAAAAAAAAATGGGTTACAGAACATTGGTGTCTCCCAGGTAGAATTCCTTTACCAGTTTCTTAAATGCAGTCAGTGTTTGTGCAAGTCTTATAGCGACTGGTAGGGCGTTCCACAACCGAACTGCTTGGACAGAGAAGAAGTGGTCGAGAAATTTGGTAGAATGGCCAGGCATTTTTAGCTTTAAGTTCTCTAAAGATCTTAGAAACTTCAAATGTGTGTCGTGCAAGAAAGTAAATCGCAATTTAAGGTAACTTTGGGTAAAAAGATTAAAAAGAATGTTATATAGAAGAAAAAGTATGTGTGCATTCTGGCGAAGGCACATTATATTTTATTATTAATTTCTTTTATGAAATTGTATTTCATAAATAGAAATATTTCACAATAAAACGGTATTCAAGGGTCAAGTGGTACTTCATATTGACCTCCTATTTTTCACAAACTATTTATTTTTCTTAGAATTTTCGGCATGCCCTTTGAATGGAGGAGTTCAACTGAAATCCTAGGTTCAAAATATAGATTTAGCTTGTATTTACATTTTTTACTTTTCATAGACAGAGAAACGCTTGAAAGCATTTTCTGTGAAAGTGGACAAACCAAAATCAAAGAACATAGCTACAAAGAAAACCTAATATGTTTCACCAAATTCTATTGGGTTGTGGCTGAATTCTATTTCCACCGACATTGTTTTGTGCTCTGAATTGTATTTTGAACAAATTCAATCACACAAAACTTGTTCACAAATCACTTTGTATTTATGAAGAAAATTCAGTTTGTTTCGAGCTTGTGTATTCATACGTGAAGGGAATTCTTTAAAATTATTTAAACTATTTTTCCAATGCAGAAATTACAATACTTTTTGTCTGGTCTGTGGACAGCAGTGAACGGAAAAGGGCTGATGATGATGATGACGATGATGTATTGAAGAAATTGTCCACTTCTTCATCGCGTTATATGCTTTGGATAGAAGTGAAGTTCTTTTAAACATTATACAGAAAAAGCTACATGCGTTTAGTCATTATGGTTTTTTATCTTGTGGTACGAGGTCAAACGAATATAATAATATGTATGATGGTAAGAAAAATAAACCTGAAATGGCACTTGGTTTGCCTGTCATTCACCAGACAGAAAACACTTTCTTTCTTAGACCAATAGATTTCAAAGAAACACACAAAATTATCAAAAACCTTAAAAACAAAAAGAGTTATGGTGTTGATGAACTTCCCCCTACACTAATTAGGCAATGTGCAGATGAGCTTGCTGTGCCCCTCTGCGTGTTGATAAACCAATCTTTCGATGAGGGCATTTTTCCTGATAACTTGAAAAAAGCGATCATAAAACCATTGTTTAAAAAAAACTTAAAAACTGATCCCAGCAATTATCGACCCATTGCTATTCTTCCCACAATATCAAAAGTTTTCGAAAAGGCTATGTGTGACCGTGTCTATGGTTTTTGTGAAAGATATAATATTTTTAGTGAACATCAAAATGGATTTCGTAAACAGAGATCAACAACTTTGGCGGTCTATAAATATGTTCAGGAAATTCTAAATATTATAAATGATAAAAAATACGCGGTAGGAGTGCTTCTCGATATGACCAAAGCATATGATAAGGTACAGTTTAAAATCTTACTCAACAAATTATATGGAATAGGGATCCGCGGTACTCCTCACAAATGGTTCGCATCGTATTTATCAAATAGGGAGCAATGCGTGGAAATTGAACATTTTAATAAAGAGCTTAATCAAATTACACCCGTTAGATCAACTAAAAAGAATATAAATGCCTCAATTCCTCAGGGCAGTGTTCTCGGATGTCTTCTTTTCATTTTATACATAAATGACCTACCTACATTCATAAATGAACCGTGTGTACTGTTCGCCGATGATATTTCTATACTTACATCATGTCAGAACAATGACAATCTCAGTAAAAAACTGCTCTCAATATTGAACAAAACAATTAAATGGATGGATGACCATAACCTGGAAATCAACTACAACAAAACAAAACTCATGACATTTTATCCCTATCAAAAAACTCCTTTAAACATTAACTTTAGTATAAACAACACAAAAATCGAAGTCGTTAACGATTTTACTCTGTTTGGGCTCACAATAGATACTCACATTTCCTGGAAGACTCACATCAAACACATTAGGTCTAAAATTTCTAGTTTTAGCTATGCATTATACGAAGTTAAAAAAACTACAGATATTGAAACTGCGCTTACCACGTACTATGCATATGCACATTCATGGCTAAGTTACGGAATTATAATGTGGGGGAACAGCACAGATGCCCCTACACTCTTCATAGCACAAAAGAAATTGATTCGTATTCTATTTAATTTAGAACAAACGGACAGTTGTAAACCTTTTTTTACAAAACATAAGGTACTTACCCTACCGTCTATTTACATTCTTGAAATATGCAAGTTTGTCCGAAAATATATCACTTTTTTCACAACCCGCGGAGACAAAAATACGAACCGATCTCTTAGACACAAGAAAATATTAATGTTACCCACTTCCCGTATAACGTTACATTCAAGTAGTCCCTATGTGATGTCCATCAAAATATTCAATAAATTACCTGATTCCGTTAAAAATGAAACGAATGAGATACATTTTATACATAGAATTAAACAAATACTTATAAATAAAGCATATTACACATTAAATGAATACATGAATGATAAAAATATATTAAATAGTACTTAATATATAATATAATATATAAAATATGCCAAATTATTATTTCAAATTAAATTATTATTGAAATCGTTATTCCATTTTAAAAGTCTGAAGTGTTATTTTTCTTTTTTTTTTTTTTTTGTTTTGATTTGGTTGACTTTAGGTTTTGATTAGTTGATAATTAACAATTTTTCTAATTTTTTATTTTATTTTTTTGTTTGCATGAACTTAATATTGTTGTATTTAGTAATGCTAATAATTAATTGATATTATATGACTTGTGTGCCCTACAGGGTCCACGATTGTTTCTAGTTTTTAAGCGTGACATGTAAACCATCTAATTATAACATTGTGGAATGCAAATAAATGATATGAATATGAATATGAATAAGTGACCACCACAGCCTGTAACTCAGGATTCACAAGTTGTTTCTTGAGTCCTCTCTCCAGAATCAGTAAGATGAGGGTTAGGCTCCAGTACCCTTACAAAATCTGTGGAAAGTAATAAAATAATTATTATTTATTAATACTTCACCTTAACCGGAGAATATAATAATAAAGAAGAAAAAATGAGAAAAAAACTATTACTACGTAAAAACTTTTAAAAAATTTTAAATAGTCTATGTTACCCGGGCCATTATTACGGATCTATTGTCATCTTTTTCATTAAAATCGGTTTAGCAGTTTAGGCGCTAGGGTGGAACATACGAACATACATAGGGTGCCGAAATTGTCCATTTCTTTAACTTTACCAAAGTCGAGTAAAAACAGTAGTTTAGCAAAGCAATAATCATCAAGTAGATCAGCCCTCATTTTCATAAATAACAGTCATATTCAACTATATTTGTCCAAAGTAGAACCTGTTGTAACCTTTGAATGATATATGCATTGGTGACCCATTACTTATCAGATAGATTGATAGATAAATAAGATTAAACGTGTCGCCCTCGTTCTAAACGCCCCCGTGTGAAACAAGGAGAAAAATAAAACAATATACGAATGTAGCTATTGCATTTTTCTTGTTTCATAGGGAAACTCATACAAGTTTATTACTATTTATTCATTCATTCACATACATGCTCTATCCTCACAGGCTCCCGGCCCAAAATGATTGCGTTGTTCCATAATATTAATACTAACCACTTACATACAATCAATAAAAATCAAACATACCACTTACATACTAATTATATATTCAAACTTTCTCAGAAAATTCAACTTGTCCTAAGGCTTTCCGAGTGTCATAACTCGGTGTGTTCGTAAATCACTGCTATTGATCCTGGTGTACAGGAGTTACAGTGGTGGGTGGGTAGTCTCAAAATAAATTCAAAGGTTTCACTGTAGACTGTAATGACTGCATGGCTGGCCTAGTGGTATAAGCGGTCGTAACGCCACTTTCTAGTGCGCCAAGTGTCGTGGATTCTAATTCCACGTGGGACAACACTTTGTGTGATTCACATATTGTTGTTCTGAGTCTGGGTGTTCTTTGTGTCCGTTACTTGTATGTTTGTAAAGTCCCAGGATGTATATTCCCAATGCGGGATTGGTCTTAAAAAACACCTAGTTGAAGCACCCTATTTGAATCCCATTTATTGAATACCATTATACGGTTTTCTATACGTTTTCCAGAACGTTTCATTCCTTCAAAATAGTTCCCCTATTTCTGTTGAAAGTAGTATAAATAAGTACTAATAAATACTACGACTAAAGACAAATGACGAATTGAAAAAGAGGTTCTTTTATCTTTAAAATCATTTCAAAAGAAAGCCGTAAGTATTATATAGTTCTATAGTCTTTCAGTTGTATATGTATGTAACGTGTTAGTTCAGTAAATAAGCAATCTGTTTCTAAGTTATACAGCTTCGAACAATTAAACTGAAAGGTCACAATTGTCATCTACTCAAATACTCCAGCACAATTATACCTACTCAGTTGTGTATAACTTCAACTAGTAATACAGTGGCCACGGCTTGATTTAATTGCCTACATAACTATCAAACTGTAGCCGTTAGTTAAATGTTCAAACATTATTAATAACAAGTTTATACTAAAATCATTTTGAAAAGTTATATTTGCTTATGTTATTTAGACTTAGAAAGCGCGTCGTTTCGTCGTGTGAGATTAATATAATAGAGATAACAGCCTTCAGTCATCCACACTAATATAATAAATATAAAAAGTAACTCTGTCCGACTATATATATATAGCTAAAGCGCTGCACCGATTTCAATATTTCAATGAACTTTGGCATGGAGATACTTAGATACTTGAAGAAGAACAGAAACTACTATTGACCGACATACAAAGGGGCAAAACCGCAACCAAAAGTTATTTCTCAATAAATGAACTATCTAGCATTGCCCAAGAGCTTTCAACAAAAAAAAACACTTCGGCTGCACTGTTATAGTATTTAGTGCCTGGATGACCGAACTTTAATCGGTATTGTTTCTTTTTTTTTCTTAAAATAAATCCTAGCCAGATCGATTTATCGCCCCCAAAAACCCCTGCACTCTAAAAATCTTCATAAAAATCGTTGGAGCCGTTTCCGAGATTAAGATTATATTATACATATATACATTTATACAATTATTACTCGTAGATCACTGAACAGATAATATTGTAGATAGCACAGAATTAAACGACTTTTGAGTGCCTAGATAGCTATTACAGGTTGGTAAGTAGGTGAGAAGAAATATGAATAAATGATATGAAAAGATATGAGTACCTATTTATTCCTACAAGTGGTCCCTTGAGAACTATTCATTGACCATGTCATAGGCAAATTCGAGAACATTGAGCTTAACTTTTAACGTTTTTTAGAGCCTGAAAGAACTTGACTACGCAAACTGTTCTTAATAATATCAGTCTTTATTCTGCTTTATTCTACTAATAAAACTTACAACTAGGTACTTATATATTAATAGAAATAAATAAACTGAAGTGTCTGTTTGTAATTTCAAATTAAAAACCTGTTTTACTAAATAGATATAAAGTAAATACAGTACTTACATGAAAAAAAATATTTAAAAATTTATTTATCTTTTTTTGAATAAATCTTTAGTTAATCTATACTTATAAAATAGTAAGTCCTGACTGACTGATTCATCATCGCCGAGCGTAAACTATGATAGTTAGGGCTATGAAATTTGGTGAGTAGGATCATTTTATTGAGTAGACACGCACTAAGAAAGGGATTTTGGAATTTCTACCCCTAAGGGGGTGAAATAGGGGTTGAAAGTTTGTATGGAAGTCCGTCATTTTTTAAGTTAGAAACCCAAAACTTTACTTTTGGGCTGCTGATTAAAAATGAGTAAACACGTATTTCAGCGTTTTTGAATATTCAACCCCTAAGGGGTGAAATAGGGGTTCACTTTTCGTACATAGGTTAGTCTGGAAGTCCGTCATTTTTGAAGTCTGAAACATGAAACTTTATTTATGTGTTACTGATTTAAAAAGAGTAGAGACGTATTTGAGCGTTTCTGGGTATTCTACCCCTAAGGGGGTGAAATAGGGGTTGAAAGTTTGTATGGAAGTTCCTCATTTTTTAGGTAAGAAACATGAAACTTTATTAATGTGCTACTGATTAAAAAACAGTAGATACGTACTTAAGCGTTTCTGTATATTCTACCCCTAAGGGGGTGAAATAGGGGTTGAAAGTTTGTATGGAAGTTCGTCATTTTTTAAGTTAGAAGCATGAAACTTTATTTTTGGGCTACTGATTTTAAATGAGAAGACACGTATTTAAGCGTTTCTGGATATTCTACCCCTAAGGGGGTGAACTAGGGGTTGAAAGTTTGTACGTAAGTTCGCCATTTTTGAAGTTACAAACATGAAACTTTGTTTTTGGGCTACAGATTAAAAATGAGTAGATACGTATGTAAGCGTTTCTGGATATTCTACCCCTAAGGGGTGAAATAGGGGTTGAAAGTTTGTATGGAAGTTTGTCATTATTTAAGTTAGAACCATGAAAGTTTATTCATGTACTACTGATTAAAAAAGAGTAGACACGTATTTAAGCGTTTCTGGATACTCAACCCCTAAAGGGGTAAAATAGGGGTTGAAAGTTTGTACGTAAGTTCGCCATTTTTTAAGTTACAAACATGAAACTTTGTTTTTGGGCTACAGATTAAAAATGAGTAGATACGTATGTAAGCGTTTCTGGATATTCTACCCCTAAGGGGTGAAATAGGGGTTGAAAGTTTGTATGGAAATTTGTCATTTTTTAAGTTAGAACCATGAAAGTTTATTCATGTACTACTGATTAAAAAAGAGTAGACACGTATTTAAGCGTTTCTGGATACTCAACCCCTAAAGGGGTAAAATAGGGGTTGAAAGTTTGTATGGAAGTCCGTTATTTTTTAAATTAGTACCATAAAACTTTAATTTTGGGCTATTGATTAAAATTGACTAGATATCTATTTAGAGTTTCTGCATATTTTACCCCTAAGGGGGTGAAATAGAGGTTTAATTTTTTTATGGAAATCCGTCATATTTAGGAATACATAGAAATAAGAAAGGTGAAACTTTACTTTTGGGTTGCTAATTCAAAATGAGTAAATACGTACTGCAGCGTTTCTGAATATTCTATCCCTAAGGGGCGAAATAGGGGTTGACATTTCGTACATAGGTTAGTCTGGCGGTTAGTTCCGTCATTTTTCGAAATAGATGAATACTTAAATCAGCATTTATGCGAATTCTGTTCCTAAAGGGGATGAAATATGGGTCGAATATTTGTATGAAAGTTCTTTTAAATGGGCTATTGATCAAAAATAAATAAACACGTTCAAAAACATAAATAAATTACTGATACATACTTTTACACAGTTTTAATTAAATACATATAATCAACTTCCACGCGAGCAAAGCCGCGGGCAACAGCTAGTATTTATATATTTTAACAGCTACATTGTCCTACAAACTGCGTGGTACCTTATCCATGTACCAATTTTTTTTGTCCCTGCTGTCCCTGTTAGCAACCATAATCAAAAATTTTTGTAAGGTGAAAAGTGGGCATCAAAATGAAGCCACTCACGAAAAATTGGCTGGATGGTAATAACATTGGGCCCGAAGATCCCGGACTAATAATAAAACTAACCATAACAAAACATATTCACCAAAATGTTTTGTGATATTTGTTTTAGTGAAACTGGCACTGTTATTTATTTGTGATTTCGTCAACTACCTTTTTAGATTAATCAGTAAAACTTTCTTCTTGACAGTTCTCCACGCAAGAGCGGCTATGTGGTCGCGCAAGCAGTCGGTGTGCAGTGCCTTGAGCGGTGCTTCTAAGGGTGATGATGCGGAACTGCCTCTGGGCAACGGTGTGCAGCTCTACCCATTTGCTATAGCACTAAGGGTTCGGGTATTGCAGGTACCTAATTAAAGAAACCTTTATTAAGTTATAGTAAAACATAAATTTAGTAGTTTATTTGAAAGTTAGTAGGTTGAAGTGGCAATGGGCTGGTCATATATGTCGCAAAACGTATTATTCGGCTGGCCACCCACTTGTGAAGCCGGATGGCGCTAATTTTCCTGCGCCGTGCTACACATATTGTGTAGATTTATTTTGTAATAGCATTCCTAAAATATAAATTGAAGTTTAAAATCGCACCGTGCTTTATATATCTCAGTCCCGCTCAGAAATATTGCAAAATTAATTAATAGTAATAAGAGTAATCTGTTCCTATTAAAATTTAGTTCGAATACTTAATCACAAAGCATATAAGTAAAATATAATGTTGGAGTAAGCGTCGTCCTACGCGACAAAAGTTTCATCCCCATCATCTAGATGGATGGGAGTCCACAACTGTGCGCTTTTTTAGAAATTTTCTGCTTCGCACAACAAAAATGTGGAATTTCCGGACCAATAAGACCTTTAAACCTTCAAGAAAAGAGCGTATTACTTCTTAAAAGGCCGGCTGATGCCTCTAGTGTTGCGGGTATCCATGGGCGGCGTTAATCGCTTACCATCAGGCAATACGTCTGCTCGTTTGCCTCCTAATTAATAATAAAAAAAAAATACTATTTTAGGAGTGAATATCGCGTCGATTTTCGTCGAACGTAGTGTAGGGGCCTGGGCGCGCTCTGCCTAGATAGTGGAAAGTCTTACGTAATCAGGCCTGTCTGTGTCTGGGTGCAAAAACCAGTAGACCGGACTCTGTAATGTGTTTTGGGAGAGGTTTATGTCCAGCCTGGTGGACTGCAACAGGCTGATAATGATATCATTTCCGCTACTTTGAATTCTAAGACAATAAGTATGTTTTACTTGCAAGGGTTTAGCCCCATAGAGACTTACATCACAAAAGGAAAGCTTCCCGAAATCCCCGGAACAAATTTGACAAGTTAAAAGTAAAATATTTATATAATTTAACAGCTACATTGTCCTACGAATTGTGTGGTACGTAAACCCGGTCCTATACTCAAAAGTTTTTTGTCCCTGCTACCCCTGTTAGCCACCACAATAGAAAACTTTTGTAATGTGAAAGGTGGGCCTTCAAAATCAAAATGAAGCCACTCACTTAAAATTAACTTGATAGTAATAACTTCTAAAATTTGTTCCAGGGATCCCGGACTATTATATTGAACTTAGGGATTTTTTTTTTCATACATGTATTATTAGCATATAGTACCTTCGAAACAATAAACTTATTTCTCGATTTATCTAGTCTGCTGCTAAACAGGTAATATATAATTACTAATTAGTCATTGTAACTAAAGTTTAAAAGTTATCAAGGACCTGACTAAACAAATATATTTAAGAAGATAAATGGAAGTAAAGTCTGCCGCAAATAGAAGCAATTTTAGTACGTACCAGTGAAATGAATGATTAAAGCGATACTCGCGAAAAGCCTTCTGTTGTACAAGTAATTAGAAAACTTTGGTTTAATTTAAAATTTAGTTAAACTTTACAACTAAACGACTTCAGTACAAGTAAAATTTTAACAAAAATAAAACCGACTTCAAGGTTTTAATCGATTTCTCTTGGATGCCCTCATCAGATCTTAGTGTCCTTATCATGGTACCACCGTCTCCTTTCCATTAAAAAAATAATCATCAAAATCGATTCATAAATGACGAAGTTATCCCGGAACACACATAAAAAAAAAATTACGGTCGAATTGAGAAACCTTCTCCTTTTTTGAAGTCGGTTAAAAAGAAAGAGGTTGTCAATTCTATATCAAATTTTATATGTTTGTGTTGCTTCAAAACCTATGCATTTATGAGCCGGTTTAGAATTATATTTTTATTTGGGAGGGTCTACCGACAACTGTCGTAGGCATTGAACGTCTTCTTTATTTATTTATTTTTTGGAATAGATTTATGGTGGAAAGCAAAAGCAGTCAAGAGTAGTGGTCACCATTCTCACTGCGAGTGCAGGCAATGCAACAATGCAGCATGGTGACCCACGCCATGGCGGCCTTGAAAAATCATTTAATATGTAACTTAATAGTAATTAAATGATACTGGTCTTGAGTCTCTCGTAGTGTCTGAACTCGAAGTAAACAAAAACGTAGGAAGATTTACCTTCAAGATTTTTACAGCCACTAATTTTCTATTTTTTTTTTAAATACTAAGATACTAGCGCTGATATGGTTACCTAGCAGTCCCTGGCTTCAGAACCAGGAGGAACGGGTTTTTTTTTGGTTTCGGTAACGGTAACTTTATGAGAAGCAATGAAAGAATCGTTACTTAGGTCGAGACTGACCAGACAGATGCATTGCAGACCCACGATAAAATAAAACTGTATTTCATTTTCACAAAATTATATTAGCTTATTTTACAATCTTTCATCGTATTCAAAGATAATCAAGTGATTTTTAAGGTGAAGCATCTCGAGCCACTCTTAAATCTATAAGCGTCGAATAAATCATTTTGTGTACCACTCAATCATTTATTCTATCTCGATTCCCTAAAAAGTAATAAACCTTTCAAAGGTTGAAAATTATGGTTCTCATAAATTTTATGTTATGGCAGAGAGCCATTACAATAAACGCAAACCAACGACTGCATTTGTTTATGAAACGATGTTCGTACATGATTTAATCTTTCTATTTGTAGTTGTCCTTGTTCGTGACCGACCATTTCATCGTAATCACGTTTAAGGCGAAGCACCAGTCGTATCTTTAACTTGAAAGAAAAATAACTTCGTTGCTGTGTGTTTCTGCTCCAGAATTTAATTTGAAACTGACCGACCAACATTTATTACCTCAAAATTTATATTTAGAGGAACTAAAACTAACTAACTTTCACGTTCTTGGAAATTCCATTGCTTAATTGTACGTTTAGCGTAATTATAGACATGAATTCGACTTATATAACGTTTAGTAATCAATCTTTGAAATATGGCTGCAGCAAGTCATTTGAATTGAAATCAGTCTATACTGACAAGAAAAAAAAAAAAATATAAACGACTGCCTCGTTGGTCCGGCGGTTGGCGTGTGCGACTGCTGATCATGAGGTCTCGGATTCGATTCCCGGGTCGGACCAAATGTTTGTATGATCTACAAATATTCGTTTCGGAGTTTGGGTGTTTTCTGTCTATAATATGTATGTATTCACAAAAGAAAAAGTATATATGTATTTGTATCATTTGTCTAGCACCCATAACACAGGCTCTGCTTAGCTTGAGTCTAGATGGCGTTGTATGTTAGATGTCCGAAATATTTATTTATTTATTTCAGTTTTGACCTACCTACCATTTAAAATTATTTACTATGTCTAGTCGTATTCATAGTACGAAGTAACATACAAAGTGATTTTTAATAGTACACCGTGTTTTCTATGTATTTTATGTATATATTTATAAAATTGTGTATTTATATCAGTTGTCTACTACTCCCCATAACACAAACTCTGCTCAGCTTGGGACTAGACGCCGCTGTGTGGATGGATGTCCTAACAAAACTCTCTACGTCTTTAGTTGTATAAAGCTGGTTAATTATTGTCCTTGATTAGTGGCTTCTCCAAGAGAGCTCTAAAACAGACATCTGAAAGACCCCGCACTTATCAAGATATTGCATTCTCATTATCATATGCTGTTACAATTTTTAAAGAATTTTGTTTTGTTAATTTACATCTTGTAAATGTGTACTAATAGAAGCTTGGTCACATAAATGTTTTTTTTATACATGAGTTGTGGCCACCCTACTCACTGCGAATGCAGACAATGCAACCATGCAGCATGGTGACACACACTATGGCGGCCTATTGAGATGCTTCTGCATCATTAGACCTCCGATCTCGCACTTATCTACGAAACACGACAGCACAGTTGCTGTCGTTTTAAGTTGGTCTTCTGTGAGACGGTATTACCGACCGGTTTGTCCGACTCGTCCGTGCTGAATCCAGCGTGACTCTACTACCTAATGGTTGATACCCCTTAAATACATTACCTATAATTTTATAAATTAAAAACCTTTTTAAAAACAAGCTTTTTTAGAATGTTCTCATAAAGTACTCGTGGAGACAAATCAAAGTAGTCCAAACTTAATGGTATTGTGATGTTTCTTTACAGAGTTCTGAGAGTTCCTATGCCCACTTTCCAGCTCCAGCATCAGATCAGCTCGATATCATCATAATATTCCATTATCACGCTGTATACATATGCTTGCAAAATTTCAGCAAAATCAGATGAAGATGTCAGATTCGAAATAGAGTTGCAAGATTCTACCCGAACATACATATACACATACATTGCAAGTTGATAAAAAGCTGGTAGTAATTTAAAATAAGGGTTCTCACCCAATACCAATGACATTAATATCATCATTAATTAAAAATGTGTTTTGTGTGAGTTGAGCAATCGCGATTGCAACACACAATTTAGTTCGAAGAGTTCATTTGTTTGATCTCATTTTATTGGTTTTTCTACAATAATTGGATTGTATATTTATTTGTGTTCACTGACTACGTCTCCTTTCGCTTCATAAGGTGTATCTCGCCAGTTCACCTCATTTTAAACAAGATCTTGTTCACAAGAATGAGAAATTATAAAACTATTTTATTTTTATTACGTCCACATGTTGTATAATAGTCGCAACATAAAATTAAGATTTTGAAAAATCATATACAAATTCGCTATCTAAAATACAGTTGAATACGTCAAACTTGTAAGCACATTACGTAAGAGCTATGGTTGAAATACTGTAGGAACTACACTGGCACTGGGGCTTTAATATACATTTATATTAACTAAATATACATATGTGTCCGATGATAAATGTCTATCGCCGCCGATGGACATCTACAACTCAACAATTACGAGTGCGTTTTTGACCTATCTTATTTGTATTTGGACACAGAATCTTGAGATATTTGAAATCTATATTTGTAGGCAACATTATTCAAATTCAACTATATTGTAGTAGAGTTTAAGCCCACCCCAACTTATTCTCAAAAGAGGCTCGGAAAAAGATAACAGTATGAAACGGAATAATAAAATAAATGTCAAAAAAATACACGTCAAACGCCTGAAATATCAATTTCCACTGTCATAATTAGCCGTAGTTTTAGCTTTGTACTACCAAAGGAATTAATAATACTCTGAGGCCAGGCTTAAATAAGTTTCTCGCAGCAAATAGAACAAAGTGGAGGCTATATTCCGTAGTCTAAAATTTCATTTAGATTTATTATTTACTAGCTTTTGACCGCGACTCAGCTCGCATGTATGCCTTTTATTGCAGTCAAGTGAAGGATATGTTCTTCCTCAAGAATCAAGTATCTCATTGTCAATTTTTTTGAAATCGGAACAGGGGCTTAGTCTTGAAAGCGTGACAGACATACAGATAGACAGAGGTACCGTAGTGTATGTAGGTCCAGAAGTAATGGCCTAATAGATACATGTCTCGGGCACACATGATGCGCAGAGACTATAGAAGAGTCTATAGCTCCTCAGTGAAAAGGTGAATATGGAGATGAAGACGCGTGCGTGTGTGTGAGCGAGCCAGGGTGAAGTAATTAAATAAATACACACAACGAGTATATTACAGGTATTTTCGAATTTATATTATGAGTATGGATTATAATTTTGTTCATAAAAGGCAAGGCTGCCATACTTAAGTAAATAATGATTAACTAATGTATCATATTGGAATGTAGGTGTGAAACGTAAGAGGTGTGTAATACAATAAATCAGATAAAAGCAGTGGTGGAATTGTGTAAAAAGTTTATCGAATTGATGTTCCTCTACTACGCTTGGCAAGTATTTTGAGATAATAATAATAAAATAAAATATTGTTTATTGACACAAATATGACATATTAAGTATGTACTGATACTGAAACCCAAACTAGGCCAAAGGCCTGTATCTTGGGCGCCAGTGTTCAGTCGCACAAAAGGATGGAAAGATGGAATAAGACAGGCGTGGTTCAGTGAATGGAAATATAAAAGTGATATAATTAAACGTGCATTTTTTTCCTTTAGTTATTAACGCATGAATAATGGTAATACAAAAATGATTTAGACGTTTTTTACCTTTGAATTGCGAATGTTATTTAATAAAATGATAAAGTAATTTTAGCAGGCTAAATAATTTCATACAAAAAACACTTTTTTCTTTTACCTACAAAGCAGTATCTGAGATATGAAAGATTAACTTGAAAGGACTAGATTAGTTTATGTGTTTATTTTTATTTTAGGTAAGAAATGAAGCTATACTCACAAAATACTTAAAACTGTTAACTGTTACCAAAACAGTCTATTTAAAGGCATTAAATTTTATCAAATTCGCCAGGAAGTCCAATCAGATAAACTGTTTTGATATTTCGGTAAGATTAGATTGAATGTCAAGTATCAAGTGAATAAAACGACACTGGGATTAAATCTGGAATAACTCACTGAATAACCCTTGTCATTGTCAAAATGTCATTTGTGTTGTTTCTTAGTATAATGTGGTATAATGGAGTTAATCCACTCTCATTTGTTTTTTGGTATAATGATATCGATTATTAGATTACTTATTGATTAGATCTGACAATTACTAATTTTCAATTTACTTGCTAATCAGAATCGCTAACGGATAATTGACAGCTAGGTCAGGAGTGGTCATTTTAAACTCAGATTTAGGATAAATGATCTTGTTCATGGCACAATTATTCGTCTTAAGTGAGAATCAAATGAACGATTTCTTCCTGCAGAAAAGAAAGTCAAGAAAAGCTAGTTCATACCAGAAGCCAGGTTATATCTAGTAAAGTGTCGAGTCCGAAAACAAATATCACTATATATCGTGTAGCTGCAGTTCAGAATCATATGAGTTTGGATAACTTTAACATAACTCTCTCTACAGAAAATAATCTGCTAGTTTTAATACTGGGATTATAAAATATTAATTTGAAATATAAAATATGAGCCAAAGCTGGAATATTAAATGAGAAAACTATTAATGTTGTTTTAGTACAGAAAAGTAAAATTTAATATCCTGAATGTCAATCACTTTATTAATAAAAAGTTGTCAACTACAAGTACAGTACGATGTTGAAGACTGTTGGAACTGATTTTAGCTCTTACACTTTATTTTTTAATATTTGAACTAGGGCCAATTTAAAAATTGACGGACGGAAAATATATATATTAATATTTATGATATCTTCGATAGTTTTCATCAAAGTATAAGCCATATTTCACTTAAGCACTAAACGACCTTTCAGTTCTTTATACTTATAGCGATAGAGACGAGATCTTCTAACTCAAGTATTCAATAATTGAATGCATCTCTTACTGAACTAGTCAATGGGAGACTTCCACATCATCATCCTATTGCAGTTCACTTTTGTATATAGGCGTCTCCCATTGATTGATTTTGGCCTTTCACGTCCAGCAACAAAAACATACTACATATATATAGATATACCAAACTAAGGACTAAGGGCTTATCCTGTGTCGCGATGTAGAAGTTTTATCCCCTCGAGTGGCAGCGGTCAACAGCTAGATGATACGCCAGGCATGATCACCTCGCCTGGTCTAAGGATCCTCCCTTAGGGCCAAGTTCACCGAAACACATTTAAACGTTGATTTCGTAACCGACCCGTTATTATTTAAACAATGGTTAAACAAGGAGCGGTTTTTTCATGTTCACCATCACCTTACAGCGTTCGATTACTTAACCGAGAGTTAACGGAACGTTTTTGAATGAAAAAGTGAGCAATGCAATACTACCAAATGAAATGTAAGGTTACAACATGAAATCACGTTCACGCTTACGACTTTTTAATATGTTCAGATAATATATTATGCCATAAAATTTGAAAGTTGCTGTTCATTGTTTGTTTTCGCCTTACATGTAACACATTTTACTTTGGAAGGTTAGCGCACTCCATTTTGTCTGTCAGTGTCATTCTATTTGATTCTTTTGTGTCGTTTCGGGGTATTTTTGTTGTGTAAGCAAAGTGTTAGTGATCAACATTGAAGATAAGAAACACCGTACTGCAAATTTTACTAGTCATGAGAAGACTGTATTAGCAGAGTTTGTCATGAAATAATTTAACATATTGAGATTGTATCAACAAATATATATCGATACAAATAAATAAAACCAGATTGTCTGTTTTTAATATTAAAATAACCGCTTTTTTAATAATAATAACAATTATTCAATTAAACAGTATTTTACATAGTACATAGTTTTTTTATTTTTAGTTTATGCATACTTTATGCATGTGAATGTATACAAGTACATATACCAAAATAGCATTTCTTTTCAATTTTTCTCTTTTTTATGCTTAGCTAGTCCATTAAAGAATTAAAAGCCATTATTTCTCACAGAAAAATAGGTAGTTTGTTGGTAAATCGAACAATATAACCTACCAAATTTCTGTCAAATTACTGTAACCAACGTTTAAACGACGTCTTGAAGCTCGTTTAAGATAACCATCCGGTTAACGTAAATAACCGACGTTTAGGCTGCGGTGAACAGGAAATATTGCTTAAACAACCGTTTTAATATTTAAACGGTCGGTTAAGTGTTGGTGAACACTGGCCTAAGTGTTGGATGGACATGCCACCCCGTTCCCCCACCGTATTGAACATACTTCTGATTTAGATGATCTATTACATAAAGTAGGTATTGGAGATGGATGGTAAGTTTAAAAATAAATGTGTATTTGAATGCACATAATAAACTAGTACAACTTATTTCGATGTCATAAATTCCATACATAATTTGTCAAGTAAATATACTATTCTGGAGGGTTAATTTATATGGTTTTGGATCCAGTATAAACCAAAATTTTAATCTGTTTGGATGAATTTTAATATTAGTATTGACAATAAACCACATATTGACAATAATATTGAGTGTGCACGGTATGTATTGCAGTACACCATATATTATATGAATGTTGAATGAATGTTGACAATCTGAATATTGACAATATTCCTGTATGTGTCCGGCTAGCCAAAGAATAGAGTAAGATATGATAAAGTTTAAACCCATGCCGACATTTACACGTTAAAATTATTCACGTATGGCACTGCGTCACTGGATGATTAATTAATAATACATCGACCTGATAAATTATGTATGATTACACTGTTAATCACTTACATTGACATGTCGGATGAGAATGTTTACAAATTCAATTTATGCTCACGCCCTGGCTCGAAGATATCTTATATTATCAGGACACTGTATAATATTTTCTCTAAGAAACACCTTTAGCTAGAAAATTAATACTAATAATAAAAGCTACTTGCTGTTGCATAGTATCTTTTAAAAATACTATGCACCATCAAATTCAAAAACATTGGAACAAAATTTGCAACTGAATTCTGTCTCCCGAAAAACAGGCTATGCCTAGCTTGGGAATGATCTGGTAGGATGAGACTTAGCGGGATAAAGATTAAAGAACCCGTATTTCTCATTTAGGTATACGGTTTCTAATCTCACTTTAATTGAATTGTCAAACGTGAATTTATAGATGTAACTCAATTGTGTTGGTTACAATCAGCCAACAAAGTCGTGGAGAGAGAATTCAATTCAAGGATGGAAAGTAATCCGTAGCATTGTCCACGATTTGGAACCGCTTTTAATGAAACAGTACAGGATTACTACTTTATAGTGTGAGTTAAAAAACTCGTTGACAACTACGCTATAGAATTTATTTCTTATTTCTTTAAATAAGTATTCATATCTAATATATATATATATACCATCCAAGTGTGTAAAGTTACTTAAGTAGTTGTTTTTTTTTCATTAATGGAAGGAAGCGCTTGCAAAGTTCTGTCAACTAGGAGATAGAGTTTTCATCTTTTTTTATGAAACAGGGGGCAAACGAGCATACGTATCGTCTGATGCCAAGCGATTACCACCGCCCATGGACACCCGCAATACCAGAGGCGTCACAAGTGCGTTAGGTAGGGTATGGGCCTCCAGTATATAAATAATAATACTTTCTTTTTCTGTGAGGCCGTCGTATCACTGGATCCGGCCCATGCATGCCGAAGCGTGGCTCACCCACAATAAACAATCATTGATATTAAATTAAAGAAGACAACAATTGTTTTCTTTCCATAAAAATATAGTTATCTGTTTTTGAATAATAAATAATTTATTAAGTATGGTGCCCTATTAAATCTCTAATAAAATAATGTAAATCTGAAATTTATAGTAAATGATGGACATAATAAGTCGTCTAGATTTTTGCCAGACCAAAATAAAGAATACTTGATCAAAATTTTATAGACAATAAAGAATACAATAAAATTGTGACTGAAGTGCGAAACAAAATTTAACACAGAAACACTTTCTTATTTTATTAACCATTTCATAGATTTTCATTGCTTTCTCATTAAAATTGATTTTTGTTTCAGATCGTCTGTGGTATTGGTGGTTTGGTCCTCGGGGCAGTAGGCTGGCTCGAAGAGAGACAAAAGCCGGCGTTAGGTCTCGGAGTACCAGCTGGAGCCATCACCGTATTAGCTGCAGGTACCAATTTATATATTTTATCGCAGTTACATATGTCTTAATCGAAGAAGTAAGATTGTTCAATGTTCATGAACATGCTTTAGCAGACAGAAGAATAAATTACAGTTTTCTTGTACTTTCTTCACTTGGTAGCACTCAAGCCTTTATTGCAGGAGGTGTAAGTATAAATGTATTGATCGCTCGTACTTTGTTCACGATACTTTAATATAAGACAAACTTACTGTCGCTCATAGCCCAGTTGCACTCGGTGATTAGAAACAATTACCGAGGGTAAGCAACGACGGCACGATTAGTACCTGGATGGGTGACCGCAGGTGCCATGTTACCATGAGCGTGTCCGTGATTTGGAGATCACGTTAGCAGTCGTTTCCGGTTGTTATCTTAGGATAACAGTCGTGAAGCTTAGTTGGAATCCTTTGCGCTGCTTTAAAACATCAACGTTGTCTTGCCAGTCCCCAATCCGCACTTGACCAGCATGAGGATGTATGGTCTTAACCATCTCCTGAGACGAAACCCAAACCCAGCAGTGGGACGTTATGGGTTGTTGATGATAATAAAACCTACTGTCAAAAAATGTTCAGAATTAGTAGCTAAAGAGCTATTAGGTAGGAAAATAAAAAAAGTTAGTGTAACTTCCATGAACGAACAACGAGTCAATATCATTAACCAGATTCAAATATTCTTTTTTTTATATGGGATACGATATTCATTGATTTAGGTTAAAGGCCATGTGTATCTTACGTAGCATCGTACGACAATCGGTAAAAGTAACATTAGTAACCATTAAAGCAAGGGAAACTAACAGTAAAAATAAAAGTATCCATTTAGTACAGCACTCAAATAAGAGAATGGGTCTCTTTAAACAATAACACCAGAGTAAAGAGATGTGTAATATTATGTCATATTTTACGGCACCGCTCACATTTAAAGCGAAATTGTGGTTGATGTAGCAACATGGATGAAAAATGAAGGGACGCGTGCCTCTCACTCGCTCTCATTGTGAGCGCATAACGTGAGCGGAGCGTAACGCAGTTTCTTGAAGTGTCACCCGGCAAACCAATTTATAAGACGTTGTCACGTCAAAATGACAGCATTATCGATGTGATTTATTATAACAATTGCGATATTAGTTGTTTGTAGATGTTTTACGTATGTATGTGTGTTTAACACGGAGAAAGTGTTTTATATGTGTGTATAGAGAATGTAAAAATCTCCGACTTGAATATTTTGGATATATTTTGACAAGAAGATTTCTGACCCAGGATGTTGAACAGTACAATTGTATCAGTGACATTGATCTACACTGATCAGATTACCATTACCCAAAGATAGTATTAATTTTGTTACGCCAACGTTCCATTCCATAAGCAATCGAGCACCAGATTTCCCGAGTTTCTGTAGTGACGTTATTAACAGACATTTAAAAAGCCAAATATACAAGACATACTTTCAAGTAGATACTAAGAACTTTGAAATTTGAAATTACCAGTAAAGTTAACACATATAGTAATTATAGTACTCAGAGTTCTGTAAAATATGTTGACAACAACCACACCGCTTGCCTTAAATAGCAATTTCACTAAATAATAGAAACCGCGATGTTATTTGTATCTCGTGTACTCAAGTGACGGTTATTAAATTTATATTGCATTCAAGTTTGTTGTCACAGATGGTGAGTGAGAGATAGGTGACAAATGACGTTATATTTTAATATATATAAAATTCTCGTGTCACAGTTTTCGTTGCCATACTCCTCCGAAACGGCGTGACCGATTCTCATGAAACTTTGTGAGCATATTGAGTAGGTCTGAGAATCGGCCAACATCTATTTTTCATCCCCCTAAATGGTCAGGGTCACCCATCCTTAAAAAAAAATTATGGCAAAACGACGTTTGCCGGGGCAGCTAGTATTTTAATATTATTATTTAGAGCATGTATTCGGATTGTATCACACCCATAAGTTATTTGAAGTTGACGCTCTGTGAGTTTTTCAACATTTGTTTAAATTCTCTTTTGTACCCCTTGTCTTTTGTTAAGTATATTTTTAAATTGCTTTATGACTGTTTTGTATCAAAATGTATAAAAAAGTATTTTGGTATAGGCGGAAATAAGAAAATGGATAACTGGCTAGCGCAACGGCATGTTGGCATATCGGCAACTGCAACTTACAAATTGTTTGACGTCACTTCTCCAGAATTAGGGAAGAAGTGATTTTAAACTTCGGTAAGAATTATGGAGAAAGTAATTTTGGGCCTTAGTAAGCCTTTGTAAAATTAACAATGAGTCCAATAATTTACACCGGTTTTCTGTAAATTCATTTGTGCCAAATAATGCCTCACCCACCTTTAGATAGGTAATTATTTTTCTATTCGAAAGCGACTTGCATTCGTCCTGATAAAATTTTATTGAAACCTTTTTTAAAGTCAAAATACTTCCATCACTTAATAGTTATTAAGAATACGCAGTCAATGTAACCCATTCGAAGCTGGTACCATGATTGGATTATATATAAATCACGGACTAGTTCAGAGAATAACAAGGGTCTTTAACTACTCGAAAGTCTTTAAGTTCTCAACACCCCAATTATATTCAAAGCATTTTGTTATTAAATTAAACTGTTTGAACGACATCATTTCTATTCAAGGGAGTATACAATGTACTAGTTTGCATTCATTAACACCAATTAAGGAATTTTCAGCTCCATTCAAATAAACGTTCAGTACTCGTCGATTTATGTATCGAAATACTGAATAGTGTACTATGAGATTAATTTTGTATTTAAATTCGAAATCTGTGTTTCAATCATAAAATTTCATCGAGTTTATATAAGTATATAAATGTTACTTAGTTTAAACAAAATTTTATAAATGAATTCATGATGGTGAACTTTAAAATAATTTAAACTTGATAGAAAGTCTGTGTGTTAAAATTCTCTGAAAGTACTTCCTCGACTTTTGTGTTGTCTTACCGAAAAATGAGTTCCTTTCTGTTATATAATGGTTCTATTTTATAATGGTTTTCTTGTATTTTTGTTAATTTTTTTTGTTAATAAAAACAAAAGCTTAAATTAATTTTACTGCATTTAAGGATATTCTTAATTATAAATTAGCTTAAATATCCATTTTTTTATTTAGTTAAAAACCCGTTCTCCTTCTTCAATTGATAGTTTTTTGAGATCTTTGGATATATGTATAGACAGACAGCTTTCAAGTCATATTTTTGAACCAATGTTTTTTATAGCATCAAATAAAATTTTTAGTACCTAAAACATGAATATTATTCCAGCACTGAATCATTCTGAGGTGTAACTATTAGTGAAGGCGGATATCATTAAATCTGCTACCGCTACAGACTTGAACTTTAAGCGAAGTTGACTTCTATTGAGAACGGAGATAAAATTGCGTCTTAGTAATAGTATTTTTGTATTTTACTTTATTATTTGAGCTACATAGGAATCGAAAGTAGGCTTACTTACTTTACGTTTAATGTGTAAATAGGCCATATTACAGCTTAGAAACCTTTTTAAACAATTTACCGATTCTAAGTTTAAAATCTAGTCACTCCAAATCCGACGACTACTATCACTAGACAATCAACATTTCATTATGTGACAAGAAAGTTAAACTAGTGGGCAGTTCTATTAGAACGGGTCTCGTTACTTTAAGGGACATAATTTAACTTGTCATTGATACAAAGTACATGAGTTGCACGATATTTTGATGTTCCATAAGCTGACAGCTCATTTCAGTTAAAGCTCTGCTTGGCTCGCAAAAATAATGCTAAACAATTTCTGGAGACATGTTTCACCTACTTTGAGAGGTTATCGGAGACACAACCTGATTTAACCGGGCTAAGGCCCGTTAAGCCTAATGATATGACTTATCCGTCTGCTGGTTTTTACCGTAAAAAATCTCTCTGATATATAAGACTAAAAATGTTAAGTCCAAGACTATTTACCATTGATTATTCTTTTAGCGACTTCAATCTACTACAGTCGAGGTTTCGGCGGCTGGGTGTCTGCCCGTTCGAGATCCTCGCACCTGTGGGGTGCTCCGTGGAGAGCACTGGGACCATCACCATGTGCTGCAGTACCATTGACAATATTGTGGACACTCGCGATAGGCGCTCATATAGCTATGCTGGCCTTCTGTATTAGATCTTTGATGAACATTGGGTAAGTAAGTCATTCATTCGACTCTATCGTTCGTCACTACTTACTCGCTTCCTACTTTTCTATCACACAGTTTATACATCTTGTCTATAGGTGTATTCTTGTACACATCTTCACTCATAAAACAATAATTACCACATATTACTTATCCTCTATTTTACACATGAACATTGATTGTCAGGTAAAGAAGACCTAGGTTATTAAGTCCGCTGATGTACTTTTGTGCATGACATTTTCAAAGAAATAAAAAAATGTTTTAAATCAAAATATAAAACTATCGATAACCAGCACACTGCAAGGATTTGTATATACCACACATTTTCCTGTTCAGGATTTTTCAAATCATACTCACGTTACAAGGGGTAACCCTATTACCATCAATTTTTTAAACACGAACACTTTATTTTTCGGAAAATATTGAACTCCCAGTTCAATACAATAGCAAATATGGAAAGTCCGGTCGTAGGGATGGTCGTCTGATCCCAAACTAGGCAGAATCTGAAAATGTCCATATTTTTCAATAAGTACATATTATTATACTTGTAGATGACTTACACCTAGATACAGAAAAAACGAGCATGATCGTCTTAAAAAAATTGTTCTGAACTGGTATTGAACCCACAACGTTTAGTTTAGCAGTTAAGATGACTCACAAGCTTGTCAATATCATTGAATAAGTAATATATACTCGAAATATCAATTTTGAGTATATATTACTTATTATATTGTATCAATAATCTGGCAATTCAAGAGTTCTTACCATGAGGTGTACCTTATTGAATATTTGAATTGATATAACTGCAATAATTACTGATATAAAAAACGCATGTATTTTTACACATTTTAGGACCAGTTTCATCAGATCCTGATAAAGTTTTGTACAATCATCTGACATATAACGTACAGTTAGCACACTTATGTATATACGTTTCTTAAAACCATGTTTCAAACCACTAGGTTAACAAATTTCAAATTATTCGTCACATAACTACAGGTTTCAGTTTAACAGTCGTTGGATATTATATGTCGGATTTATATTATATACATATAAATTTGCAAAGTATATTGCAACTATGGTCAGTGCAACTTTCTTTACCTACTTTGCTGACCACATGTTTTTAAATATTTCATCTCACAAACTCTACTTATAAATAACCTCATCCTTACGGATTCATGAAACTGCAGAAAAATCT
Source organism: Spilosoma lubricipeda (assembly GCA_905220595.1). NCBI lineage: Eukaryota > Metazoa > Arthropoda > Insecta > Lepidoptera > Erebidae > Spilosoma > Spilosoma lubricipeda. The sequence continues at coordinate 4,536,851 of HG992285.1, read as the reverse complement.
ATACGTCTGTGTCATCGTAAATTCAATTACAAAGTTTGATGCATTTCCGTTGTTCTACAAAGACATTGGAACCACATACTCACTCTTCAACTTTCAAAGATGATTTTAATATATTATGTTCCACTAGCTGACCCGCACAACTTTGTCTCCTTCTCTCAAAAACAATAATTTTCCCCTCTTTCGTAACATTTAATTGATTCACATGGTAGCTTGATGTTATATAGCCTGTATCCTACTTCGATCTTTACCCAACATTGAAAGAATTTTCAGTTCGAATTAGTAGTTCCCGATATTACCCTGAATGTACAAACTCACAAATTTTACCCTTTATAATATTAGGCGATGATTGGATGAAACCAATCTATATGTAGTGTGTCTTAGGATGCCTATGTTCAGTAGTAAACTGTAATGGGCTGATGATGATGATAAAGGAAGTTTTTCTTAGAAAACTCAAAGATAGCTGAGCCATAATAATTCAAATGTTTGTTTTTAGATGTGGCAGCACAACTTGCCTTGGTGTTGCTAGTGCACAGCTCTCGGTGTCCGTCATGACCTTAGCTGCCGCAGTCTACATGTTCCAGCTTGACTTGAGATTTGATGCTTCCTTGTCGCCTCCACCCAGGCAATCGGACACACATATATGTACTGCTGTATCTATGGTACGTATGTAAAAGCTTCAATTTAGTATAGACAAACATATCACAGTAGGCGCGAGAACAGCACTGCATAGAAAAGGAACACTTGATACAAACCCTGTCTCAACCAGTTTGGTCAGCGTGGTATAGTAATTTTAAGCAAAGCTAATCTTAGAGGGCGGCACCGAACTATAACGTAAACAGATTAGCGCGGTAAACTTTTAAAGTTTCAATTAATTGTATATTTCATTTTCTTTTCATATTATTATAAAAATGGATAGTAATTATGGACGTCTAACGAATCCGGAATTAAAAAAGCTGCTGCGGGAACGCGGCGCATCATTAGACGGAAAATAATTGTGAAAAAGTAGGGTATTTGTTTTATCAATCGCTAAAATTTATATAGTTCCTAAATGCCATTTTACTTATAAAATATATAATAAAGAGTGATCTATAATACAATACTTAATCATATTTTATTTTCAAATAAAACATTATAATTTCCCCTCTTCATGCAATATTCATCGCCTAATTGAAACTAACGAACAGTATCTAAATATTCCCTCAAGAATGAAGCTTAACACGACTTCCCTCTGAAACGATGTCTCGAATATTCTGCAACAATATTAGCAGAACAATTGGGAATGATCGAGTTCATTACTTTGACATTCACAAAGCAGAAACTTGGTAATACAGCAAGTTTTAATAGAGACATGCGTAAAGTATCAAAAGTTTTGGTCGATGAAACACAAACCAAACGCTTAAGAGGTTTGCCGTTTAAAGTAAATAAATAAAACATTGCTCTTGCTTCAATGATGTTACGTGAAAAATATATTAAAAGCCATAGAAGTTATTTATGAAGGACTACTTTTTGCCGAAATTTATCATAATATCTCTCGGGAAAAGTACATTTTCAGAGATGAGAGATATTACATGTCTTCTTTTTGTATCCTTCACAACATGTGTGCTAATTTCATAACGATCGGTTGAGTGGTTAAGTGTATCACTCACATTATTAATATAATATGACCTTGCCTCAGTTTCTTGACATTATAGCTATAAATAAATTGAAAGATATCATAATACACGAACAGTTAAGTAATCATCACCAGAGACTGATAATGCTGACGATATACTTCTTAATTCCTCTGCACAAAAACGTGTGTTGGCATTAGAAGTCGTCTTTATAGAGCTGTAGATATACGCTCTTAACTTAATGTTTCGACATTTACTACCTGTACTGAGCAGTCAAACTCTAAAATTCATTACCAGTATACGTGCTTCCTATCCACTCCAGTCCTTTAAGCGGGGGCGATAAAAAGCATATTACTAGACGGCCATAGAGTGGATCACCGTGCTGCAAAGTCCACATTCATGCGGATGGTGACCCATCCTTAAATATTGTTACGGCAAAACAACGTTTGCCGGGGCAGCTAGTAATATATAAAAAATATAGAAAGGATGGCCAAATGGGTTGCTATAGCGTTTGAGTCAAGTTTACCCTTTCCTTGCAGTGCTGTCGTCCGTAGTTTTTCCCTTCCTATCGCCTCAGTGGTGATAGCCCGTATTCTTAATTCGCCATCACATGGATATAAGTAAACATATTTTTTCAGGTGCCTCTAACATCAGTGGCAATCAACAGCGGGAATAGTGAAGCAGCCGACCCTGGAGGAAGCCCCTCAGGGAAAGAAGGTAAAGAAAAAGAGCCTCCACCTCCAGAACCGCCCACCTGATGCAGTGAAGCGGCTTAAATGGACACTGAGTGCCGTGAGAGAGTTGTTTGTAACAATGAATATTTTTTGTACTACGAGTATCATGAGTGTAAAAAATATCAATTTTGTATGTGTATGAAATAAATCTAGAGTTTGGAGAAACAAGTATTTGATGTACTGTATAATACTTTGAAGTGAAAACTTTTTGATAGCTTTTGTTGATACAAAATGTTCATCCATATGCTTTTTGATTTTTAAACTAGAATATAATCTTTTGAACTTGTTAAATTCAATTCAATTCAATTCATTTATTTGCAGAAATTATTTGCAGAAATGTAGGTATAGGTATAAAGATCTTAATAATGTCATAATAAAGTGTGACCCATTTACATTCTACCATTATATAATAGTGAGCAAATATTTTTTTTTTACCATAATTTAATGTATAATAAAAAATTACATTATAAAATAGAAACAAAAAGATTAAAAAAAAAAAATGTTAGAAAAAAAAGAAATTAGGTCTCAAAGTTCTTTCGCTTGTATTAATTATTTCTCCAAACTCTGATTGTCACGATGTATTTTACGATCAAGAATATAATTAAATATAAATAATTGAATGAAAAAGCTTGACTTAAAAAGCTTACTTTTATATCAAATAAGATTTTATAGTTCTCTGTTCAGCATTAACTCAATCGAGATAAGAATTTAGCAGCATAAACTGAATTTTATACCCTAAAGTTAATTTTGTTGTGTAAATGTATGTATCTCATTGATACATAATATATATAAATGTAATTAAGTCTGTGTGTACATGAAATATATATTAATATGTAAGCCTAAATCTAGTCCAATTTTGTCGACAAAGAACGAATTAAGAAAATAAAAGATATATTTGAATTTATGATCAATTATTTTAACCATCAACAACCAAATTGGTTTCTTTGAAAATTACGAAAATAGGAATCATTTTCTAGTCAATTTCTGTGTTTATTAACAATAGTAAAATGGTTCTTTTTCTATGCAGGTATTAGTACCTACACATTTTATACAAGATAAGGAATAATCATTCGATCTTGTTGAAATCTAAGCAGTGGCTATAGATACTTAGAGGAGAATTTCTGTAAAGAGAGTCATTCATATTACGATCTGAATTTTAAAAGTTTTAACAAGTTAACGTTAAATTGGATGCTAAAATTTCATGCTTTGGAAACAAATCAAAAAATGAGTTATATACGAAAACTAGTCACTCCTTGTGCAGAAAAATCATTGAAGTGGCAAAATACACAACAAACGTGTACATTTTGCCTTCCAATTTACTTTAAGAATGTGGATGATGTGATCAACAAGCTAAAAAAAAATAACCAGACACATTCGAATTTTGTATAACTAAAGACTTCATTCAAATTACAGTTGAAGTGTGCGATTAGCAAGGTAGTGTTTAGAAGTAAGTTTACACTACAATACTGGTAGTATGAATGTACATAATTTTCATAACTCTCGTGATCAGCATTACTCTTATTATCATCAGCATTACTCCGAAAATTTCTATTGTGAAACTCAAAAGTATTTGCTGATCTCGTCAGCTACGTCAAACGCACTCTGCGACAAATCCCTGTACCTAAATGTGTACATAATATTAAATATACCTATGCTACTCCCACCTATAAATAGATTATACACAATATATAAATTAATTGTTAATACATTTTATACTTCGTTCGTATTCAGTAACTATGTGTAATTAAACGACTTTACACCATGTAATGTTAATTATTATAAGTATGAACTTTATAAATGAATAAATGTGAAAATTAAATATTTACTTAAGTATTTTTTTTTCTTTCGCCGTATAAGTGTTGCTATCGACACGATAGGCAGAAAATTTCCTTGATATATTTTAGAGAGTTGGATTAAACCAATGAAATGGAGATACAAAGAAATCATAACTTCCTGCCCCTCATAATCCTAGAGGGTGATTCTTGAGCTGCCATTATCCATTGCCAGTAGAAGTCTTTCACCATCAGGCAACCCATTGTTGGCATCATTTTTATTTGTTTTTCGAACCTCAAAGATCAAATACAAGATCAACCGAGCACCTTCACTAATACAACACCAAAATTGGCTTTGTAAAGAATACATGTAAACATTATTCCGAAAGGAATCTCTACTCCGGTCTTGAGAAGGGTTCTAAAACAAACAACGTAACCTCCATCTTGAATAACAATTTGTTAGGCATAAGTTATAGGAATCTTGTTCTTGACACGTATTACATTGGGGCTAAACCATAAGGTTTTTGCTGTTACGTTTAGTAAAGTGTCGGTTAAAGACTGATTCACAAGTCACAAATAAGCAAACTAAATCAAATCTAAATTCAGACTAAGCAAAAGACAGTATAGTAATTTATTGGGTTAGAAAGAATTTCAAAATTGGAGAGTAAGAAAAGTTTCAGCAACTTTTAAACCTCTGCAATTAGCAGATCTATTTTTGAATAAAAAACTACTATAATTTTACTACGAACTGGTACCAAATTTGAAAGGACAACAATCGCAACTTAATCTGCATTTCACAATAAAAAAATACTTATGGTAATATACTTACCATAAGTAGATTCGCGGCTTGAAAGTTTGATCATCCAATTGCTCAAATAATACTTTTTTATTTATTCTAGGCACAACACACAGCGAATCTTTTTAGCCACACGGATTGGATGAGAGCAAATTATTATTCAATATTCCGAAAAAAGATTACGGTTTCTTGTTGGAATAGTTTTATGAATATCACCTCAATTCCATTTCCAACATTATTTTCGTGAAACTTTACATTTTCTTCCTACCCTTTATAATTCTAAAGATTATTTGGGGTAGGCTGCTAGTTCAACCAATTGTCCAACCAAAACCTGATTGATTTTCCACGGAGCGACTGGCATCGGACTTCTGCAGCCCTCAAGGTTAACTGAATTCGATGATTGAACAAGTTGTCAGTATATTTAAGGGCTTTGCTTTCCCAATAATAATTGTCGTTAACTTAAAATTAAAGCTAGAACTGCAAGAAGTCTTTTACTTACACCAAATAACAATAACTTTTATTGAGATACCAGACATGACTTTGCAACATAGTTGATCGAAAGCTCAACAAATTTGCTTAGAATATGACTTTACGCTCAGCGAACGGGAGCAAAATCTCAAATTCATCTAACTTTGTATAGTATTGAAATTTACAGGAGGTATTATTTACGTAAGCTTAAGGATTTGACTACGGGTTTCGGTAAAGCTTTATCATTAAAATTGTATCACATTTATTTTAGCATTAATTTATTCTTAAGTTGACTTGTGACGTGTCGAATTATAAATTAACTATTTAATAGAAGGTAAAATGTCAAGTCGCTATGATGTAATACGGTGAAATAGTAAATGCATACTCAGCTAATGTACAAGCTAATGCAACACGTCGCAACTCCGGCTCCTCAGTCAGTCCGCTACGGCTCCACTGATACGCAATGTATGTACGTTTAATAGAAGAACACGCGAAATATATCCGGCTTACTTAAATTGAACTCTTTTATTGAACATTCAAATTAAACAAAGAATATAGTAAGTAAAAATGTGTTGGTAAAAATATTCTATTAAATAAATGAACTAAATGGACAATACACAACGCCGCACCGTCTAGTCCCAAGCTAAGCATAGCTTTTGTAACGTTTCTTTTTGTAAATAGACACATATCATACATAGAAAACACCCAAACTCCGAAACAAATAAATAGAAAAAAGTGAACCATCACGGGACGCCCGACAGATGTGAAATAGAGGAAAATGAAATTACTGTTTATTACATTAATATTCTTTTTTATTAAATATCAAATACAAAAAATCTAAGTTTTTAAATTTATTTGAAATCGCGACACCTTAATTATTTATCAGTGACTTCGGTAAGGCTAAGCGGTGATACGTCGCCACGGAAAATCTCGCCACGAAAAAAATCAGGTTTAGCCAGACTCAGAACAACAATTTGTGGATCACACACAAGGTATTATTCCAAGGGATTTGATCCAACAACACTCGGCGAACCGAACGGCATGACGACCGCTTAAATCGCTAGGCCAAACATGCAGTTTTCATACAATCAACTGAGAGATGATATTTTTTGCAAAAATACGGTACTATTTAGCATAAAAACTAAAAAGCACTGAAGTGTACACAATATTTGCTTTTCCTGAAATGCTATTTACTGTTCTTGTATGTTCGAAGAAAACTATTCTTGTTTACTTAATGGAAAGCAAAGTAATGTAACAGTATTTGCTCTTCAGTTGGAGGTCTAGCGAATTGTAAGAATACACAGGGGAATACCTGGGCCATGCTACATACTTGAAGATGTTAATACACTTCCTTACAAATAGATTCTTAGAGCACTTGTGAGGTCTCTTTTTTTATGTATAGCCTGCCAAAATCCAAGATTGGTGGTCACCATACTCATTGCGGATGCAGACAATGCAACAAAGTAGCATGGTGACCCACACCATGGCGGCCTACAACTAAGACTCACCAAACGCTGTCATTTTACGTTGATTTTTATGCGAGGGTAGCACCGCCCCGGTGGAGCCAGCCCGTTCGTGCTGAAATCAGCGTGGCTCTACTACCTATAAATCTGGTGTTGCACGTGTCCAATGGCGGCTATAATCGCTTACCATCAGGCGATACGTCTACTCGTTTGCCCACTATTTTACAAACAAAAAAGTTACTAGACAACTTCTCAAACAAATTATAGATAGTTACTACTTATTGTTTATCAAGTGAAGCATTAATAAGTATTCATACTTGACGTTTAATCCACGTGTAATATCATAAATTCGAAAGCAAGTCTGTCTGTTACGCTTTAACAGCTAAACCACTGCACCGATTACAACGAAATTTAGGATTAAGATACTTTGATTCTTGAAGAAGCACATAAGCTGCTTTTTAACGGGATAACCATACCTCAACAAAAGATATGCCTGGCGCCACACTTAGGCACAGACACAGGGTTATTATTAAGAGTTGTAGGAAGTATTAATTGCCCACTTGGCAATAAACATGAGTTCCTATGACTTAAATTTAAAAATTAATCTAATTATGATGGTTTATGATGATAAAAATATTTTTCATTCCGACTACTGCAAAGTCAATGGATAATAGTAATGGCAGTCTATGTATTTTTGTACGTTCCATTGTAGTGCATAAACTTCTGAACCGATTTTAATGAATTTGGTATCAAAAGATATAATTTTTTTTTTTAAAAAACAACTTCTTTGAACACCACTAAAGTATAAATTTTTATTTTTTTATGGCAATCAAAATGTTTTATTTATTTAAACCCAATTTACAATGCTTTATAAACGACTTCAATAAAGGAGGAGGTTTCTCAATTCGACCCTATATATATATTTTTCTTTTTTAATGTGTGTTCGGGGATAACTTCGTCATTTATGAACCGATTTTGATGATGATTATTTTTTTTAATGGAAAGGACTCTGGAAAGGAATCCTAACGGTGGTGCCATGATAAGGACACTGAGATCTGATGATGGCATCCAAGAGAAATCGAGTAAAATCTTGAAGTCGGTTTTATTTTTGTAAAAATTTTACTTGTAACTTAAAATGTCTCTGTTGGAGATCTACACTCATAAAATCAAAACGTGTTTTATACCCATAGTGCAGAAACACTTATTTTAAACTCACAAAACACCGCAATAAATTTTTATGCAATCGTACTAAAAGCAAACAAGCTTTTTGAATATTAGAAAATTGAAAATTATGATACAGTCAGCATTCAAATAGAATTTATTTTGTCAAAGAATGCTTTTCATTTATTTTTAAAGGTAAAAAATTTGGTATGTATAATATGAAAAAAATCATAGTTAATAATATTAAAAATAACGAGATACATCCGCACACACAGCCGTCTAATTCCAAACTAGGCAAAGTCTGTACTATGGGAACCAAACTGCTTATAAACATAATTATGTATTTCTAAATAGGTTCGGCTGGAGTGATACCACGGCCTCACAGAAAACCGGTGTGAAATATCGCTTTCAAAATGTTTCATCGAGTGATTGAAAATACCAGATGCTCATACACTAACCACTCCCCATACCCCTCCTTATCCCCCCTCCCCATCCCCCAAAGGCCGGCAACGCACTTGTGACGCCTCTGGTTTTGCCAGTGTCCATGGGCGGTGGTAACCGCTTACCATCAGGGGATACGTCTATTCGTTTGCCCGCCTAGTAAATAATTAGAAAAAATACATACCTACGTACTATGGCTCAATCACACCCAGACAATGCGTGCATTGGGAGAGGCCTATATCCAGCAGTGAACTGCAATAGATACTAGACCAACTGGCCAGGGAAACAGCTTTGAATATTGTCAGTACTTTTTATTGCATGGGACTCCTGTAACTCCTGTACAATCCAACAGTAGTGAACCACGAACACACCGAGCTATGACACTCGGGAAGTCCCAGGAAAAATTAAAGTGCCTTAGAACCCGCAACTAAATTAATCAGAAGAATACTAGAGGAGATGGAAATATAATAAGAACGATTCCGTCCTTAGCAAAGCGGAAGACAAAATAAAGTGAAAATAGGCAGAGACCTTTTTCAAACCGGGAAGCACCTCGGATTAAATATTATGGGTCCTAAGTGAGCTGTATTTGATCAGTAAATCAGATCAGCTGTTTCAGATCAGATTGTCAGTAGCTATTAATAACTGTATGGGCACTTTCAAATTTTTACGGCGGTAGTCAATTACCATCGAGTTACACTTCTGCTCATATGCCCTTTATACCAAAAACTAACTATCCTAAGGGGCAGTTACTATTAGCTGGTAAAGTCGCTGATAGACTATTTTGACCTTATCTGCAAAGACCTTATCTGTAAAGACTTCAGTTTCACAAATCTTAGAAAGGGACAAATAAGTATATAGAAACTTTTATCTGTTAAATAGCGTAATATCGCAGATAACTATCTGAAACTTTATTTTTGTGAACTAGGAAATAGTAAATTATTTTCAAGGTGCAGTTAGCTACTATAGTGTATCCAATCATTTATTTAACTTTTGACAGCTCTAATACTTAATCAAATAGTGATACCCTGACCCGTTACCGATTCGATTTCTTTTATCGATCGATTTTGTACATGAAGAGGTTTTAATCGATTTAACACACTCATTATTTTACCGATAATTTCGTAATTTTATCGATTATTAGACCGCAACACCGGACGCGTAGCGGACATTTTGTAGTTAGTCATAATTCACATTTTCATACGTCGAGTTGAGTATTTTTATTCCTCCGTATTGATTTATTTGTGAATTCTCACGTTTGGTTGAGTTGAGCGTATCGTCCCTCCCTTCGTTACTGTCAAAATGCCAAAAATTAAGGTGCTCAAAGGACAAACAAGAGAGTTTGTCTTGCGACTTCGTGAATACTTTGAAAAGGAGAGCTGTAATAATGGGCCTCTTATATCAGTGACTCAAGTTTAGAGACCGTGTGATTTGATATAAAAAAAAAAAAAAATTGGTTGCCTGTAAAGTCGGTATACGGGCGAAAGTTTTACGTGACAACGACTTTGAGTGGTAAAGTGGACGCGTGCCTTTCACTTTTTATGTCTGTCTCTCTCGCTCTTAGGCGGGCTAAACATGCCCGAGTGGAAGGGACGCGTGCCTCTCACTCGCTCTCATTGTGAGCGCATAACGTGAGCGAAGCGTAACGCAGTTTCTTCAATTGTCACCCGGCAAACCAATTTATAAGACGTTGTCACGTCAATATAATCACAATAATGTTGTTGTATGTTTTATTAATATAATCGATAATCGATTTATTTCAAACCCGTTTTTATAGTCTGTGGTCATTCATTATGAATGACACATCTCTAAGTGGGCGGAGCCCGTCCATGAAGTACAGTATTCCCTCTAGTACATTGATCAAAAATTATTACAAAACTTTATGTGCGTGATCTGTCAAAAGTTAAATAAACGATTGGACGCACTATAAATATAATATTTTCGTGCAGTCTTACCAAGCCAGTAAATCATCAACATTTTAATTAGCCGCAAGGAAATTAAGACCGTCGCTCTCGCTAAATTAATATGAGGGCAAAACAGTAAGTACCGAGTGCTCTCAAAAGTTACCGATCTTTTTCGAAAAACTACTGAATGTAGTTGTGGTGTGTGGTTTGAAAAGATTTTGACCTAACGATGGTACAAGTTTCTTTTCTACATTCTCCTTAAATTCTACAGTCTACACACTTCTCCCAGCGATGCACAACGCAATATCATGTAAGAGACTAAGGCCTTGTTTCACCGGTTACAGATAAATTCTGGCTAACTTATCTGACAGATGGTTTGACACAATTTAAATGTCCCTAAACAGTTCTGGGTAGGCAATCCAATAAAAAGGAAATGACGTTCAAGCTAATTCGGAATTGGAATATAACTTATGGTGAAAAATGGGTATCGTAAAACCTGTCGGAATGTCGGTTGGCTGTACATTCTCAATCAATCTACCTAATTGATTTTGTAATCCAATACAAGATAGAATAGGATGGAGATTCAATCTTAATTGTATCATGACTGTATCTTCTAGGTTGTTTTAGCTTAATCCAGATTTGTGTCTAGAATAAATTTATTTAAAAAATTCATCAAAATATTTAGCAATTTTATTAAGTATATAAATTAAGAGTTACTTGGAGAAAATTGCGTTACATTTTCTTTTACAAACTTAGATATGACTTTATGACATCTTAAGAAGAGATCAAGACATTAAAAACTTTGCTATCAGACAAACCGACTATCAACTTTACAAAGAAACAAACAATAAACATGTAAAAGAGTCTAGCAACAATTTTCAGTTAAAACTTTTAATAAACTCAACATATAAATTTATGGCACGGCAACTTTTAAATGTTGGGAGGTTAAATATTTTACTTCCCTACAAATAGAAAATAGATTAAAATTAAAGAAAAAAGACGGTAGATGTAATATTTTGAACCAGTTTTATATAACTATAGTTTCTGCTTATAACTCAAAACTGGAAGAAAATAATGTTATTGATGATGAAAAGTTACGCAATATTCCAAAACAGTTCAATAAAATTGATATTTATGGTAACCTTTAAAGTATATATAATGGAAAAGTATATAAAAATAGAAGACAATGGAAGAAAAGGTATAAATTAGGCAATAGCTCAAAAAGGTCAGGGTCCTCTAAGTCTGGGATTTACTTATTGAACCAAGATAAGATAAGGTAAGCAACGACGGTGCGGTCAGGACCTGGATGGGTAACCGCTGGTGGCATGTTACCAGCGTTTCCGTGATTTTGAGGTCACGTTAAGCAGTCGGTCCCTGTTGTTATCCTAGGATAATAGTCGTGAATCTTAGTTGGAGGCCTTTGGGCGGCTTAAAAACATCCAACGGCAAGATTATGTAGCCATAACGTAGTCTTGCCAGTCCCCAACCCGCACTTGGCCAGCGTGAGGACGTATGACCCTAACCCTCTCCTGAGAGGAGATCCAAGGCCAGCAGTGGGACAGTATGAGTTATTGATGATGATGATCAATTAAAAAAAATATGATGACACTTTACTGCTATCGCTATAATTATTATCATGATAAATGATCTATTTCCCACTTTAATTTAAAAATTGAGAATACACGAATGTTTTTCTTTCTCATATTACAAGACTTAATATTGTGGAAAAAAAATTCTGAAGATTCTGCCATTGTTCAAACGTTAAACATGGTGATTATCACACCGTCTGTGGGTCATTAAGTCAGCCATAATGTCCAGTTCAGGAGTGCTCAATAGCCGACCAGAGACCGTTGAAAATAATTTATAACATTTTTACGATCTGCAAAATGCTTTCAAGAAAAATGAAGAGATAATTCGAACATTTCAAAAACTAAAATGGTTACGATATCAGAAGATTATGGCACCTGTAGTTGATATAAGAGTTATCTGTGGTTTATTTATATATTTCTTCCCAGAGGCTTAGGAAATGCCAGCGCCTTCTGGCTGATAAGTCCGATTTTTTTAAATATCTATAAGAGATTTACTCACAAAAAATGACATTTAGTAATAGTTTGAATTGTTATAGATGTTTATCAAAGATTTGTAAGATATTCTTTTTAGTGATTTTATATGTCCTGTAACTCACTTCCCTTGAGCAGAACAGAATCTTAATCTATCTAAAAATATAACTAATAGAAGAAGTTAGAAGATGATGGGAGTTTACTAGCGGAAGTTACTATTTGAATAATAGACTAAAATTTGACTCTTCGTTGGAAATGTGTTAATAAATTAAAAAATGCTCGGGGTTATAACAAAATGTAGGTCAAACACAATCTAACTAGTCCCTTTTATAACTATAGATGAAGTCGTGTACATCGTGCAAAGTGTCTTATAGACGATTCAAGGGCATAAAGTTCCTTTTATCGTGCCATAAAGGAAATAAAAGCAAAGTGGACACCGAAAACCTTTTCAGCGACAAGCAATACGAGTATATTCCGCTTCATATATTTGTGTTCCAGCAAATTTTTAAGGAACTATTTTGAGCTGGAAATTTTATTTTTTACACGATAGTAATTAAATAAGTCTCACAACACAGAAATCTAATTACTTTATTTAGACCAATTAAGATATTAGAAACCGAGATGTCCTACTTTTAAAGACTGCCAATGACGAAGAACGTCCCGTGGGAATAGTCAAGATCATATTACGTACATGGAATACCCAATTTAAATAATATTTAGAATTTTGATAACTGGGCAACTAGCTGAAAGTGAGTAAAACCCGGTATTCATTTTGAAAAAGAAAAGAAGTTTGATTAACAGGTTTCCTTGATGTCGCGAGGTGGTCCGAAATCTGTGAGGAGAAACAACGAATGGAGCCATCTTTTGCCGTTCCTGGTAGGGATAGTTGGCCAGGGTTACGACCGAGTTGAAATCTGTTATTCCATTATCAACTAGAGGCGGCAAACAGTTCCGCTCTCTGGTGAAAGTTTGTTCCGTTGTTGTAACTTTCTTGTTACACTTCATTTATAATGAATACAGTCTCCTAGGGGATAGTTAAATAGTAAAGGAGGGACCTTAATCACTGTGATGGTAAGTTACTATAGATGCCACTAGACGCCTGCAGCTCAGAGAGAGAGGAATCAGTCTTTCCGAGTCCTCATGTTCCTCAGAATCAAGGGGAGAAGAATTTAACGTTTCAGTAACGCAAACGCGTGAAAATTAAAGAAACAATTTCATATCACCGGTTTCCCGACTATATAAAAATGTATTTCATATCTACAAACCACGGATTTGAAATTACGTTCAAAGCTAGGATGAACCGAATAACATCTTATAAAGCAAGCCGTTTGTTCATACTACAGAACGTTACATACATTTAAAACATAACTCTTTTTATGACCCAATCGGGTAGAAATGAGAAACTTCTGCACTTTTTATATAAATGTAATCTTTAAACCATCTCTTTTAAACTTCTCCGTGAATAAATAATAATCAATGTATTGCAACGAGAATAAGATTTAAATCAAACATCTTTGCCTTCGAACATCGGTTCACAAATGCAGATGACATATCAATTTACCTTTAGCCCACGCTTATATTGTTCCACGTGTATTTGTATTTACTCAGCTCGTACGGAAATAGCTGACAATGACCTTATTCGTATTTGTAGTGAAAATTGCTTATGGCGACTACAAATTTTCTATTTGTATGCACTTATTATAAAGGATCTTACTGGTTTCTTAGTTTTGTCTTTGTCTGGCTCATTGGATTGCGACATTGGTGCTAATCGTGGTGCTAATTCTCTTATTACATTATTTAACTACACAAAAATTTCCTCTAAATTTCTTTTATCTAAGTATGTTAAAAAGCTTAAGTATGTATGTATTTATTTTATTGTAAATTATTTACTTTTGAGCACTTACCCATTTCCCCTCCCTCAATCTCTTTGCTCTTCAGGATTAAACAAGATTTGGGATCTTCGGTGACCTCACAAGGTTCTACAAGTTTGTAATTACTCGACGTTTCAACTTAATATCGATCGTGAACCTGTTTTGAAAAAATGATTCATTTATTAGAACACATCATAATTTCATACCTCTACATACAGTGTTTTATAAAAGTTCTACAAAAACCTAGTAAAGTCTAGTCGTCTGTATTTACCTTCAAATAATTACTTAAGACAATAATAATATCTATGTAACTTACAGTGCAATCTTGCTATATTCTTTGAGTAGAATCAATTTCTCAGTAAAAAAAGATCTTCTAGAATGAGTGATGACAATTAGGTCATCATCACTTCTTGAAAGTATTGAATATTTTAACCGTTAATGCAAACGCGCGCGTAGCATTTAATTTCATAATGGGAATAACAGAACTTGACTGTATGTCTCTTCATTATCCCAATTCTAGAATTTCTTAGTTATTACACTAGAAATAGCTTTATACAAAACGCTCACAAACGTGTCACATTCATTAGCAGTCTATAAGACGCCTGGAAGAGATTGCATGTGAGCGATAAGGCCGCCAATTGTACTCACCTAGCATTAAGTCATTTCTTTAGTTATTTGGTGTACAATAAAGAGTTAATATTATAATATTATTCCTCATTTTGTTTTCCTTCGTGTTTTTTTCCTCCGGATTAAACAAGATGTTATAAAGGGAACCTCATTTCCCTTTATAACATCTTGTTTAATCCTAAAGCCCCCTTCTACCTCAAAGAACGATTCAAGTTCCTTAATGACACACATGACAAATGTCTAAGGTCATCTGAAAATTTGAGACTGGAGATGCCTCTACATTCTACAAAATTTTATGACCAGTCCTTTACGGTTGAAGCTATACGATTGTGGAATGCATTGCCGACAAACATTAGGAAAGCGCAAACAGTAAATAGTTTTAAGAAAATGATTCAGGAATTTTATACGATATAAACGAGTCTGGCACGAAAATGTATCTAAAATGTATCTATAGTGTAATATTTAGTATAACTGAGTAGTTATGGTTTTTAATATGTAGGTACATGTTAATATTTGTATAGATATTATATGTATGCTCCACTGATGACATGTATTTATTTATTTTTAATGTAAATATGTTTGTGTAAATATGCCTGTATGGAGATATATATGTATTTCTAGTTATAATCATTAGAAAATTATAACTCATCAAAACTCATTGCACCGTCAACTGCTACTATCTCCGATACATCTTAATCCATCCTAAGGTTGCCTGGAAGAGATTGCTTTCGGCAATAAGGCCGCCCTTTGTACATTATATATTTGTTATTTTCTGTAATTTCTGTACTGTAACACGGTGTACAAATTAAGAGTTTTCTATCTATCTATCTATCTATTATTATTTACTAGCTGAACCCAGCGGTATTGTCAGCGTTTGTTGTTGTAACCGCGGGTAACACCACGGTACAAAGCTAGTCTAAAAATCCCTGGATCATCAGCTACCTGCCAGTGAAACTCCCGTCAAAATCGGTCCCGCCGTTCCAGAGATGACCCCGAACAAACACACAGATAGACAGACAAAAATTTAAAAATATGTTATTTTGGTACATGTATCGTGTATACATATATATGCATTTATTAAAAAACAGTTATGTTAATATTACAAACAGACAGTCCAATTTTACTTATTTGTATAGATAGGAGTGTCTCAAATATACAATTTCATCATATGTAACAGCGAACCAATAAATGTAAAACCAGTTATATATTTGCCAAGAGACTGCCCACCGGAATATGTAAACAAAACTGTTGATTACATTTTCGCTCCAGTGGCTTTTAGTAACAATTTTTATTTGAAGAAAACTGACAGAGATCTCTTCAGATATTGTATTTGTTGAATTATATATTTATACTTTTATCAAAATACTGTAAAGTGTGTATAAGAAAAAAAACAAGTTTTAAGATCCTCACCTTTTTACCCTTAATATGAACATGAAGCAAGCGTTATTGGAAAGTCAAACCAATATACTGACAAGTAGTTCAACCTTCGAAATCAATTCACTTTCAAGGTAACGGTGGTTCAAAGCCAGTCACTCCATGGCAAAACTGATATTCTGGTAAATACGGTTCAACTAGTAGTCAATCCCAAATAAACTAGGAATACCCCTTCACAGATTTAGTTTGAAGTCAATACAATGAATTATCTTCTTCCAACCTCCTCTAGAAACACTGCCAATGACATATTGTTTTAAACTTTCATGGTCAGTAACATTAAAATAGGAATCTGCGGGATTGCTACCACGTACCTTTTTGTTTGTAAGTATCCGATATTTCGGCGCTATTGCAAGCGCCATGATCACGGAGTAACTGAAGATCTTGCGGGTGGGCTGTTATTGGCAGACATATCGGTCTACCCTCTTTCGTAGTCTTTTATTACGATCGTCCCCGCTACCACAAAAGGTACATGGTAGCAATCCCGCAGATTCCTATTTTAATGAATAAATGACGTTGAATACCATAAGAAAATATATCACTTTTGATTTTATATATTGTATTTTGTGTAAAATGCAAATCGACTGTCTAGTTAATATTTTTCTAGGCATAAATTCTTCTAAACTCATGTCTTAAAAGTTATAATTTATTCCCTGTTAGTTGAAAATTTTCACGTAATTGAATATGTGCTTCCCTTGACCTTTCTTCTTGTTTAACCCATTTAAATATGTACAATGAAGAAGAAAACTTTTCCACTTATTCATTCATTGTTTATAAGATGGTAACGTTTAAGCATTAATTTGTGAGATTGTTTATTTTAAGAACAAAACAATGGTTTCAGTGTTCGTTATGTTTTTAATCAACTATTTTATTTCAGAAACATATTCGTATTTTACTTTTTTTCTCGAATGTGGTGAAGCAAAAAGTATGGGTGACATTTTTGGCAATCTATGTATGTTTGAATGTTCCACCACAGCGTCTAAGTTGCTGAACCTTTTTTAATAAATGAGGTGTCAATAAATTCGTAACAATGACCCAAATGACATAAGGCTACATAATTTCTTCAAACGATTTTACGCTAATTAAAAAGTTAAAGTAAGCTTTTTAGGGTTCTGTGTCAAAGGCAAAAAACGGAACCCTTACAGATTTGTCATGTCTGTCTGTCTGTCCGTCCGTATATCACAGTCACTCTTTTCCGAAACTATCAGAACTGTAATGTTGAAACTTGGTAAGTAGTTTTATTCTATGAACCGCATTAAGATTTTCATACAAAAATAGAAAAAATACAAAAAATTTTGGGGGTACTTAGAACTGAAACTCAAAAATTTTTTTTTCATCAAACCGTACCTGTAGGGTATCTATGGATAGGTCTTTAAAAATAAGATTGAGGTTTCTAATATCATTTTTTTTCATGTCGATGTTCATTATCTGATTTCCCTAAGGGCAAACGTAACTTTGCGATTTGACATGAATCACACTTTAACTCGCGCAAAATACGGATTTCTAATTACAAAAAATTTATATACAACAAACAAATATTTTCTTTTATTTATATTTTTCGCTTATGGGCACTTTATTATTTGGGATCTGGTTGAGAGTTAATTACCTTAATTAACAACAATTTGTTGTTCGTTAATTGAAAACCTGAAAAGCGTTTCATTAAAACTTTAAATGTGGCAAGCGATAATATTCAAGGTAGTAGAGCCACACTGATTTCAGCACGAACGGGCCGGCTCGACCGGGGCGGTACTACCCTCGCACAGAAAATCAACGTAAAATGACAGCGATCATGCTGTCGTGTTTCGTTGGTGAGTGCGAGACCGGAGGCTCAATGATGCGAAAGCATCACTAGCCCGCCATGGTGTGGGTCGCGATGCTGCATTGTTGCATTGTCTGCGTTCGCAGTATGGTGACCATCACTCTTGGATTCTGCTTATGCTTTCCATCAGGCAGAGTAGAGTCATTATGGCAGGGTCAAACATAAAAAAAAAAAAAAAAATCATAATTACCTAGGTGTCCTCCCACTTCATAGCTCTATAGCACTATGTGCGTCTATCCGAAGACTGACGTCATCTAAAGCAGTTCAATGTGACCTACATGCGCACAAATACATACTAATATCCAAGTACATACATCATTTAGTTCGAACGTAATCATTTGGTGGAGTTTTACGAGATTTATTAGTGCCTAGTTACGGATGGCCCGCCTTTTTACTGCTTGCTACTGTCGGGTCATACGTTTTTACAACATTTTTAGTAGCTGTTTATTTGCTATAGTTAAGAAAGTTATACTGAAAAGGCGGGAGAATTATCTATGAGTAGTTTACATTCATAAGACAGATAAAACATAGCTTTGCTACATAGCTTTTAACATGATAAAGATTTTTTACAAAAGTTTAACAAAGGGAAATTAGAAGAAGGTAAAATATGCCTTGTCTGCGGTAAGGTTTATATGCTGATAGAATCCAGATGCAATTGGGACGTGACATAGTTACTGGAACTATAGATTCGGCAAATCTCGCAGCTTCAACGGGTATAGATTTGCAATTACATAGTACGAGTCCTCCTTAAAGTAGATAGAACGTCTAGAGTCGGATTTCAGCGTCAAAAAATGCATATTAGCTTGTGGCAATAAAAAGAGTACTCCAACTGAATACTACTGAACATTGTGAAACATACACGTTAAGTTCATAAAACTACTTCTCCCAATTTTTTTATATAGTGATAATAGAAGCTAAACAAGGAAAAGATTTGAATCTTAGAATTTTTGAATACGTAAAATCTTTTAATATATTATTTTATACTAGCTGAACCCCGCGGTGTTACCCGCATTAGTGTTGTTACCGCGGGCAACGCCGCGGTACAAAGCTATGGGACTAATCCCGCCCACATTACACATTACACACTGTAACTCCTGTACACCAGGATCAACCGCAGTGACCCACGAACACACTGAGTTATGACACTCGGGAAGTCCGAGGAAGAAAATTAACTGTCTTGGAACCCGCAACGAAATTAATCAGAAGAAAAACAGGAGTTGGAAATGATAAATCCACTTCCCTCCTTAGCAAAGCGGGAGACAAAATGAAGTCAAAATAGGCAGACACCTTTTTCAAACCGGGAAGCACCACGGATAAAGTATTAGGGGTCCTAAGTGAGCTATATTTGATTACTATAGTATGTACGGCAGAATCGCCTAAACGCACGAAAATTCACCGCAGTTGACACAAGATCCTCATAGTATACCGCCCCAGATGTCATTTGTAAACTGTTTAGCATTGTGTTACGTTCATTGTACCAAAGACTACACTCCCAGAGTACAAAGGTACAAAGGTACAAAGCTAGTCTAAAAAATGTAGCCTAAGTTACGTCATGACATACGGAGCCGAAACGTGGACACTTACGGCACGGCTGGTCCACAAGTTCAAAGTCGCGCAGCGTGCTATGGAGAGGGCTATGCTCGGCGTTTCTCTGAGGGATCGCATCAGGAATGAGGTGATCCGGCAGAGAACCAAGGTAATTGACATAGCCCAAAGGATTAGCAAGCTGAAGTGGCAGTGGGCAGGCCATATTAGCCGAAGAACTGATTACCGTTGGAGTAGACGGGTTCTTGAGTGGAGACCGCGTCTCGGCAAACGTAGTGTAGGACGTCCACAGGCCAGGTGGAGTGATGATCTGCGCAAGATGGCTGGCAGGAGCTGGATGCGAGAAGCCGAGGATCGAACCAAGTGGCGCGAAATTGGAGAGGCCTATGTCCAGCAGTGGACTGCGATAGGCTGATGATGAAGTTACTTCTTAGATCATCACCCAGTGAAAGTCCCATCAAAATCGATCCGGTCGTCCCAGTGATTACCCGAAACAAATAGACAAACAGACAGATACAAATTGTAAAAAAATATTTTGGTATATGTACCGTGTATACTACGCTTTTTAATAAATGCATACATTCATATGCATTTATTAAAAAGCGATTATTTTTATATTACAAAACAGATTCTCCAATTTTATTTATTTGTATAGTTGTAAAAATAGTCTATGTCACCCGGGTCATTACCAATACATTGACATTGACACCTTTTTTAAAAATCAGTTCAGTAGTTAAGGCGCTACGGTATAAAATACAAACATACATAGACGGTCAGAAACTATCACCCTTTCTTATTACTTTGCCGTAGCTGGGTAAAAACAATTTGCATTTCAGTATCCCAAATCACAAAAAGAACAAGAAGAAAAAAAATAAAACCGACGTTTCTAACAAAAATCCTTGACTTCACAGATGTAACGAAATTGGTTCAATGTACTGTTGTTTGTTAGCTCTTATCGCTGAAAACTTTTCTGCTGAATGCTAACAAGCCTCATCTAACCGCGCAAAATGTTTTCGCAAGACAGTTTCCCAAGCTTTGTTCACATTTTCACGTGAAATAAGATCAATTTGTATGTTGTACCATTGTAAGTGTTCTTTTACAAAGTTCTGAGACAAACTTAACTGGCATGATCAACACGGACACAATAGGAATAGAATTAGAATATTCTAAAAGAGATGTTTTTGGCAAAGAATTCCTACAGCAAAAGTTATATTACACTATGACAAAGAGATATTGCAAAACAAAGTTTAGTACAAATCAAGGCAATACCTAATTTCCGATACATAATATATTGTCCAGAGTTACTCTCCGAATGTTTTATTTTATTTATGTGTTCATTATATCATAAAGTTTATCTCCGTACACTGCTCCGTGAGACATCTATGAACTTCAGCTGAAAATCAGCGCTATGGTCTCCCTCGGAGACTGTAGCGACAGCTGTGCTGGGGCCTTTTGAACACACTGTCCTTTTCTAATATATTTTACTAGCAGACCCACGCAACCTCATTTGCGTCTCCTATTGCCCGTCGCGTGAAAATTTTCCCCCGTTTTTGAAACATTTTTCATTGGTGCTCCTCTCCTTTTGGTCTTAGCGTGATGATATATAGCCTATAGCCTTCCTCAATAAATGGGCTATCTAATGTTAAAAGATTTTTTCAAATCGGATCAGTAGTTCCTGAGATAAGCGTGTTCAAACAAACAAACAAACTCTTCAGCTTTATATATTAGTTTAGATTTTAGGTTTTGATCCGTTTTTATGTTACTTTTATTATTATCTTTTTGTTAAACCCTGTAAAATGTGCGTGTCCAATAAATTATTTTCTTTCTTTCTTTCAATATTTATTCATTTTAATAATTACAGCCACATTGTATTTATTACAAGTTTACGTAGTAGAATTTGTCGTTTGTTAAGCATTCAATCTGATATATACAACAATTATGGTGTACACAACATTGACAACAGTATTAGTTCAGTGAGGTAAATTAAGTAAATAATGAAACAGTTATTGAGTAATTTGTTAAAAAATACAGTAGCAATTGCGTAACATGTTAAACCAAAAACATTGATAAAGAAAGCAAAAAAAAACAATAATAATGTGGCAATAGTTAAGAATGACTGAACATTAAACAAAAAAAATTACAATAAAATGTAAGAATAGGTATACTTAAATACTTGATTTCTGATATTCACAAACATGTTAGTCCACAATGGATATTTAGAGAAGTATTGATAACTTTAATTAACTTTAAAAATAAAATAAAACTTTAGTGTTTTAATAATTTCGTAGCTTAAGTTAAATTCTATAATTGATAATAGTTTAATTTTATTAAAGTAAGCTTGCTTTTTACAATCTAAGATGTAAATTATCAAGTAATCATAAATAATTTTCAATAACGAGTACCTAATTCTGAATCTAATATTAGATATCTAAATCTTATACTCGTATCAGGTATCATCTAAGAATCAATAAATCACTTTGTATTCATTTCTCAAGTTGGTCAACTGACACAGATTTGTCAACAAGCGTTGAAAAGACATTATACAAATTGACCGAATTTCGAGAGGAAATGCGAACAAAGTTTTGGTAAATTCTCGGCAATTTTATACGCTCCAATAAATTTTCTTGACGTTGAATAGTAGTCAAGAGTATTTCTCTGAAGACTTAAGCTATGCTAATATATAAAGCTGAAGAGTTTGTTTGTTTCTTTGAACGAGCTACCCTCAGGAACCGCTGGTTCGATTTGAAATATTATTTCAATGTTAGATAGCCCTTTTATCGAAGAAGCCTATAAGCTATATATCATGACGCTAAGACCAATAGGAGCGAAGCACCAATGAACAATGTTTCAAAAACGGAGGAATTTTTTCACGCTACGGGCAATAGAAGACGCAAACGAGGTTGCGTGGGTCAGCTAGTAACTATATATTTAAAGTCTAGTACGATAAAATGGTCAAAGATACGTTATCAATATCTCTTAACTATATATGGGAATACCTGCTATCATGTCTAACTATGTAGTTACAAGCGACAAGACTGATACAACTTTTGCGTCCCTAGTTATAATTTTCAAAATAATTTGTAGCCGCCCGCATGTATATCGGTTCTAGCGATGAAAAGTAGCTTATGTGCTTTTCTAAGGTCCACCCTATCTTTTCATTGAAATTCATTTAAATGAGTCAGCCGTTTAGCCGTGAAACGGCTATTTTCGAATTTATAATACTAGTACGGATTACGAGCAGTTACACACTGACAATAGGTATACAGTACGTACCTGTGAATTGTCTGACATTTAAAATATATTAAAACAACAAAGAGATCTTCACCATAAAACCACCTAAAACAAGAATCTCCCTAACTTTGAAGATAACGACTGAAATCGGACAAGTAGCCCATAAATAATTCGGTACACAGACACAGTACACCGCTCTCCACAGGAAATGGTATCTGAATCATAAATTTAAAGCCATCCACTCCGGATAAATTCCTATACATTTATATTGGTCGTTTTCAAACGAAGTACAGTTTTCTGCAGTTTTGGAATGTAAAGGATTTAGCAAATAACCAGTTGAACTATATATTTATGGTGGGTGAAGATATGATTTGTTTTTTGTTATCTGTTAAATTTGCCCAGAATTTTTATATTTATTTCACTAACTACGTCTCGCAGTGTTACCCGCGTTTATTGTTGTACCCTTACAACCGCGGATAACATTGGGTGGCAAAGCTAGTTACATTAGCTATCTCTGCCAGTGAAAGACATGTCAAAATCGGTCCAGCTGTTCCAGAGATTAGGTGGAACAAAAAAAAATGTGTAAATAACGTGAATATTTTAATATTACAAACAGACACTCCAATTTTATATATTTGTTTAGATTGTGATGATCTAAATTTTGTTTTGTTCAAATTATATTCTACTTTATCTGCGCTTTATTTGCTTTGCTTTACTTTATCTTAGAACTAACCGACCCAAACAACCTCGTTTGCGTTTCCTGTTGCCCGTAGCGTGATAATTTTCCCCCGTTTTTGTAACATTCTTCACTGTTTCTCCACTCCTGTAGGTCTTAGCGTGATGATATATAGCCTTTCTGGATAAATGGGCTATCTAACATTAAAAGAATTTTTCCAATCGGACCATCGGTTCCTGAGATTAGCGTGTTCACACAAACAAACTCTTCAGCTTTATATATTAGTATAGATGGTCCATTCTTCAATGTAGTTTCAAAAACTAATTACCATTAAAAAAGGAGCATTTATATCTCTTTGTAATTTAATGACTGCAGAAACGTGAGGAAATAATAGTAAATCACAATGACAATAATTTTCCTCAATCTTGAGTTTTCAAGGGAAATGGACCAAAATAAGAGCTTAGAATGTGGTAGCTCCCTCCCTCTCCCCAGACGATGGTTAATGGCGCGTTGAACAAGCAATAAAAACGTAATTACCCCAGAACCATTCTTTTACCAAACTAATACTAACATTTGGCTATTTCCCTGAAAAGGTA
Source organism: Spilosoma lubricipeda (assembly GCA_905220595.1). Classification (NCBI taxonomy): domain Eukaryota; kingdom Metazoa; phylum Arthropoda; class Insecta; order Lepidoptera; family Erebidae; genus Spilosoma; species Spilosoma lubricipeda. The sequence goes on along the minus strand of HG992285.1, from coordinate 4,512,649 downwards.
TCGACAAAAATTCAATAGAGTTTTTTTGTTACATTTCCTCAGAAAAGCTTTCGTTTGAACACGTGACATGAATTTCGTACTCATGCCATGTTGTTAAGCAGGGCGCAAACGTTGACACTTTTGTATCTTGTGTCAGATATAAACTACTGATGAATATTTACTTTCTATGCCACCAGTATGAAATCATCCACCCCCTGCACATACATAAACATTTTTGGCGTTCAGTTGCTTCCTCTTAACACATTTAGTGTCGACTGGAAACTAAAATTCGTCAGTGGAAGACACGCAACATTAACAAATTCCCTTTTGGAGTGTTGCATTCTGTGTGCGACAAAAGCCATCCACGACGTCTATTTTGACACTGACGGAAAACTAGCGACCTTCGTTACAAACTTGCAGAGCCTTAGTGTTTTTCCTTTTAAATAGTGCTTAACGAACAAGTCACCTTGTTTAGGTTACCTGGGGGTTACTTACATCGTCTCACACAGCACAAACACGTAGTCCCCTTAGTCTAGATGCAAGTGTTTCACGGTGATTCTCTTTCTACAATCGCAAACGTCTCTATTCTCTTGTATTATTAACTAAAATTTTGTTTTAACGTTGTTATGAGACGTCATTCCAATATATTTGTTAGTTTTATTATGGTTTAAGTTTTTAGAATGTCATTTAAACCAGGTTCACAGATTCGTTGCAGACCTTTGAGAAGAGTGAACGTTCTGCTCTTTCTCAGTCCGAATACACTATAAACTACAACTTATTCCACAGATTTATTGTAAGAGGCTAATAGTTTCTTCAATATTATATATAATAGAACTTACATAATATAACTATACATAATACCATTTCGGAGTGCCAAAACATTTACCAAGTGATGAACTTAAAAGTTTTGTCGCGTTGAATGTTCAGTTCAGTATAAGTTCTAACAATTCCTTGAATTACTTTCCATATAACCAGCGGTTACGCCTAAGGATATCTTGATATGTCAGTTTGAAAACTAGACAAATAACTTAGGAACTCTCATTTATCTGCCTAACTTTATAACAAGCTAGTTAGGAAATGTCAGCATGTCCCTCGTACCATATCTTCATTAGCCCAGTTCAACACGACACTCCCACGACAAGTTCTAAAAAGTAAAGATATGGTAAAAAGTAGAAATAATAGAACGTAGTCATCAGAACTGTACTATCATCTTTCCTCAAATCATCAAGTTTTTGATTTGTCCTCCTCTTGAATATTGTAAAAAAGATTTTGTGCTTAGTTAATAGAAGCAGAGATTGAGAATCAAATGTATCTTTTTATCTTAACTAATCCTTCACTAAAATCTATATTTCTATACTAATATATAAAGGTGAAGAGTTTGTTTGTTTGTTTGTTTGTTTATTTGTTTGTTTGTTTATTTGTTTGTTTGTTTGAACACGCTAATCTCAGGAACCACTAGTTCGATTTGAAAAAATCTTTTGGTGTTGGATAGTCTATTTATCGAGGAAGGCTATAGGGTATATATCATCACGCTACTACTAAAAGGAGCGGAGCAACAATGAAGAATGTTTCAAAAACGGGGGAAATTTTCACACTACGGGCAATATAAGGCGCAAACGAAGTTGCGTGGGTCAGCTAGTATAACATATTTTTAAAAGAACCTTTTATTTTTTATTCATACATATTATCAGCAGATTTTTGTTGACCAGAATTAATGCGATTAGAAATCCTGACATTTCGTACGGCTTATTCAGCCAAGATTATGCCATCAAGAGTGTATCATATATGAAATGAAAGAGGATTAGTCCTTGTCCTTGTAACGTGTTAAAGTAACCGTGAGATCAGATGGCTCCTTGTCGTAATAAATGTACTGTAAGCCCGCACATATAAACTTGTCACGTTTCATTACTATCTTTGACGCTTTAGATTATCTTTTATGGCATAGGGGCGAATGAACAGGTAGGTCATCTGAAATTAAGTGACTTTTGCAACCCATGATTATTAGAGGCCCTATTGTGAGTTTATTTCAAAATAGCTTTTGGCAGTAAGTCCACCCGCGTACATGCTGGTTATCGCAGTTAAGATTAGCCTATGTCCTTCCTCAGGAATCAAAGTATATCTTTGCTAAATTTCATTAAAATTAGAGCAGTGTTTTTGCCATGAAAGCATAACAGACATAGTTATTATCGATTGTATAATATTAGTAAGGATAACTATGGATTTAGTCGATTGTCACAGTGGCCAGGCTCGGTGTAGTTATTGGCCCCCACTGAAATCCTAAGTAAACGCACGCCAGTTGATGTTAACTTACACTAGGTCTAGTTTTGAGAGTTAGTTACTCATAAATTTTAAAGCGATGGAGTGCCAATCTATACTATATAATATTATAATGCTGAAGAGTACGTTTGTTTGTTTGTTTGAACGCGCTAATTCCAGGAACCGCTGGTCTGTTTTGAAAATTCTTTACATACTAAACTACTACTTTAAATTCTTACATTAAGCTAAGGGCAATAGGAACGGAGCACCAATGAACAATGTTTCAAAAACGGGGGAAAATTATCACGCTACGGACAATAGAAGACGCAAACGAGGTTACGTGGGAAAGCTAGTCATTAAATAAAACAAAAAATAAATAAATAAACAACAATTTATTTCATGTTACAGGTAATTTAGATTGTTATAGAATTTAACAACATAGGAATTTAAGAGACAAAATTAGGTAATACACAATTTTTCGCAAAAAATTTTGCTGTTATAAAGTTCGTATATAAAAAAAATCTGATACTTTTTAGTAGAAATTAAATTACAAATCAACTGTGGCTAATCTAATTTTTTTGTTGATACTAAAGCCAATTACAAACTGCACATGTAAAGCATAAGTTCTCTTGACATTTGAAGATATAAAATTATGCTATTTTAAAGGTATGGCCTGTAAAAAGAGCATAACATGCGCATGGCGTAATATTTGCAGTGCTAGAAATCTACAATCTATTTAAATGCTATTTCAAGTAGTTATTTCTAGCAAATCGTTTAATCTATGCACATATTTTTTAATACATTTTACAATCATCTCAAAAGCTAAAAATAGAATGCAGTACACTAGAAAAAGCAACAGCAGTTTTGATCTGAACAAAGTGATTTGATCATTAAGTAAATCAACGACATGCTCATTTACTACAATTACTAAACAAGTTGTGTCCAATATTATAAAAACAGTTTAAACTTATATCAAACATTCACTTATTAATTTCTAAACGAACAAAGTAACAATAACTTTTCAATAAAAATTAAACCTCAATGAAGAAAGCTAGTATTGATTGAAGAGCTAATTCATAGGGACGGTGCTCTTCCTACGCCTTCGCGTAAAAAAATGCCTGCGACGTGTGTCTAAACAAGAGTGGATCTCGAAGCATACCACGAGCCCTGCTTCGCAAGAGTAAGTGCAGGCACAACCGCTGTGGCAGTAAGGAAGGACTTGCGGACACCTCGGTGGAGCAGCGGCTCCAGGGCACGGACTGGCGCATAGAGTCTGGTTGCATAACTCAGGAGGCATCCCGTTAGCTGATAAAATATATTAAAACGAATAAAGTATAAAAGGGTCATAGTTATAATTTATAATATAGGTATAGTGGATACTGATACTGACGACAGAACCAGGTGTCACTAACAATGTTTTGTCGGTCACTGTCTCAAAAGAGAAAAAGGTAAGTAAAATAAGGTATTACAGATACCAGAATCAGTGCCCGACAAATCCCAAAAACAATTATTTAGACTAATTATTATCGACTATCTTTTATGTTACTAAAATTTAAATCAGGACCTGGGGTAGTTGTTTCAATTTCCAGCTTGGTCAAATCATAGGAAGCTCGATCATTTATTTAGTGTCTCGATGTTTAACCATTATAAAATGTAGGTTTTTATAAATATATTTGTGTTAATCAATAGACTGGCCATCATTGTACAGGTCATGTATGAGCTGTTCTTTGTTTCCCCATTTGGAAAGCAGACAGATAGAAATAACTAGATAAACATATATTTTTACACTTGAGAGCCCAATATAGTAGCTTACAGGGTTTTTGAAATAAATGCTTCTTTAACAGCGTTGTGCACTTTAGCAACTTTACTTTGGGATGGGTCATCATCATCATCATCATCAGCCTATCGCAGTCCACTGCTGGACATAGGCCTCTCCAATTGCACGCCACTTAGTTCGATCCTCGGCTTGGGTGGGGATGGGTCAAAAATATAAAATGGCGTCAGTTTCTGAAGCGCGTCAGACGCGTCAGGACACGTCACCGTAAGACGTAAGACGGTGCTGCAATGAATTCAAACACTTAAAATTATCAAAATATGTCAATTAATATATCAAATAATGTCAATACAAATCAATATTTCCATTAAATGCAAGAAAAAAAGTTTCAAATAGTACAATCACAAAATAATAAAAATTGACAAACGAAATTTCATAAAGTAGATTGAAATTGTACGGTATCTAACATTAGAGCAAATATTGTAACATTTAAAATTGTAGTCCATCAACATACATTAACAGAGTAATAACAGTTGTCCTACTGGGTATTGGAATAAAGTATTTAAAAAAAACATTTATATTTGCTATGTACACTATTTTACGTGAGTAGAAATCCTATCGTAGATTTTTGAGGCCATAACGAACACGTTTTTCTCAAAGAGACCTGTATTCGTTCCTATATTTTTCCTATATTGACTGCACAGATTATTGTACAAATGAGTTCTATTTCGCGATTTAAGCTCTAGTGTAGTGTTTAGGTTCGACTTCCTGTATACTTGTATAATTCCTGTAAGTCTTTAACATATGGAAATTTAACAAAGTGCATTTTTTAATGAAAAGTGACGAAAAAAAGTGAAAGAAAATGAGTGAGAACTTTATAAAAACACTAGGTGTAAACCCGGCTTCGCTCGGGTAATATATTTATACTGTATAGCATTAACCTATATTTTTATAACAGTGCATTTTATTTAAAGAGCAAAGAGGTTTATTTTAGGTGAGCTTAATCAACAGTTTGTTTTTAATTTTGAGGTTTCACTTCTGTCGGCAGCCCTTATGAACGCTTTTGGTTTTGTTTTGTTTTTTACCATTTGGAGGATCTTATGGATAAACTAGATATTTAAACTTACCTCGCACATATATATCCCAAGTATCTATTTCCGTTGATATTCCAGGTCCTGTTAATAAATAAACATATGGAAAACAGATTCAATTGAGGACAATTATTGTTGTATAGCAGTATTAAGTTAAAAGTAAAGCTTTTTAAATTTTTTCTTCAATGACTAGATTTCTATTTTCGATTTACTACTTTCAGTACAGCTGTATGTATGTACTAGCTAAACCGCGCAACCTCATCTACGTCTCCTATTGCCTGTTCTTTTATAGTTTTTTTATGTATACTAATAAGTACATACGTCCGTTTCGCATTATAGCAAATACGAGATTTGCCCGCATACAAAATTTATAAATTTTCCTTTTCGTTTCGTTCTTGAGATTCACACAATATATATACAAGAATTGCTCATTTAAAAGTATTAGATATCTGTAATCAATTCAGCCTAAAATTCATTACTACATTATAAGAATACTGAAAATGCGTACTGGTTATTGAGCTAACGCCGACTTCTCTATTTGGCAGCGGACCTGTAACAGTTAATAAATAACATTGTAATTTCACACCTTTTCTATCCGACCACGGAAGGAAGGGTAAGAATTCTGGCAGTCTGTGTATGAATGTTTGTATATTCCAACGTAACGCTGAAACTACTCAACCAATTTTAATAGATGAGATGTCAATAGCTTCTTAATAATGGCGTGGATGACAAATGGTATGTACATCTTATCAAGAAATTTTATTTCTTCGATTATAGTTTTTTAAACTTTTTCTTGTTATGATCGTTTTTAATAGAGGGAAATGGGTATATTTGTAGACCGATTGCTCGGACATCCTGCCCGAAAGCCCCTATCTACACAGCTATTTTAAAATAGATCTACCTAACTTGTAAAGAGTCTGAAAACCGTGTCGTAATAGGTTTGAACCCGATTTCAATCTAGTATGGGAAAAGGGCTCGGAAGGAAGAAACCTATACTGAAAACTTGGTTTGCTTAACATCTATCTATATATAAAAATGAATCCCTAAAACGTATGTACGTGAATAACTTCCGATCGTCTGCACCAAAATGGATAACTCTTTCTTCTATATGTTCGTTATTATTATAAGGACAAGGTTTGTTTAGGAGAAAATCATTAACGGGGATTTTTTTAAGGAAAATATTGCGATACGAAGTTCATCGGATCAGCTAGTCCTACTAATATTATAAATGCAAAAGTTTGTAAGGATGGATGGATGTTTGGATGTTTGTTACTCTTTCACGTAAAAACTACTGAACGGATTTGGATGAAACTTTACAGTAAAATAGCTTATACATCAGAATAAGACATAGGCTACTATTTGCCGCGATAACCGACATACACGCGGGCGGAGCCGCGGGCAACAATTAGTTACTTATATAAAGATATGTGAAACACTTACGGTTAGTGATTTCATACCCTGAATCTGGCAACGGCTCTGCAATTGTTACAATGAATGATTTAAAAATACTCGTAAAACAAGACAGTTAAGTAAGATCTTTGATGACCCCACTACAAGGAGAGAAAGGACGCAAAGGATAGCTATGCACTTGCCTCTTGTGTTCAAATACTCGTAGGCGGTGGTTGTCACTTACCGTCTAGTGACCCACCTGTTCGTTTTCCCCTCTTTTTTTCATGTATGGCTCTGCCAAATACAGGCGTGGGCTTAGATGGAAAATCAGTATGTGCTTGATTAGTATCATTAATGTTAAAACTGCAGGGTGTAGCTAGTTAATTATAATATTCAAATTATAAATAAATACAATAAACATCTTGCGGTCTACTAAGAACCTTAGAAAAACTTGATAAAGGTTGCGACAACAGTAAAAATAACTAACCAAATCTTGGAAAATTTTGACTAAAAACCTCCGGCACTCCGCCCATGACTAAAACTAACAGACAAACTAAAAATTTGATAGACATTGTAAAAATATTATAGTGTACAAATTTGCAAATACAAAAAGTCGAAAGTTGTCAAAAAATATTATGATCTTAGCCTATCATAACTATATAATCACAGACTAAAAAAAACGAAAATTCCTAGACTTTTCTGAAATAAACTAGTCCACGAAGTTTTCAATAATAGCGGTAGTTAAATAAATTGTTTTCTGAACAACAATCTCCCTTTTAAATGCAGTGATAAAATATTTTATTTTATATAAAATCACGAAATTCCTAAATATTAAAATTTATAATATTATAATCAATAATCTTCTTATATATAAAAATCAATTGCTGTTCGTTTGTCTCGCTAAAACTCGAGAACGGCTGCCAATTTAGCTGCTGACTTTGGTTTTGAAATGTTTGTAGTAGTCCAGGTAAGGTTTAAACTTAAAGTGAAAAAATTTAACTGGAAAATCCAAATGTCACGTGTACGAAGTAGCGGCTGCCACACTCCTAGTAATCAATAAAATAGTTACTTCACATCTCGCACACGGTCGTCTGATTATAAACTAAGTGACTTATAACTTAAGGCTCAGAATACAATAGAAAAGTCAATCAATTTGATTTCAAACTCTGTATTTATTTCAAACTACAATGTGTTAAAAGCTAAATAATAATATACATATACACGATTTATTCCTGAGGCGTGTATAATATCTGATTTACATAAGCATTAAAACTACTGAACACTATGTTCCTAGCAAGAAATTAGTGAGTTAGCTTTAAGTGAGCTGACATTGCTTAGGCAGTCTCATAATTATCAAATTTAATGATAATGAATCTTGAATTTACAGAAAACAGTATTTAAAGTTTCAAAATACGTGATTATAAACTCTGTTACTATTGGAATAACACTATTTTTATTGAAAACAGTTAGTGAAATACTTTTTTATTTTATAACTCATTTTGTTTTGTGACTCACTCGGGTCTTGAATACAATGGAAAAAATACGATTTTTTTTGCATTCATTTAAATAACGGCACTTCTGGACGCTTACATTCTGTCAACTATGATTTTGCCATTATTCTTTGTCATTTCATTAACTATAGTAGTGAAATTTAGAGCTCAGAAGTCAGACTCTAAATGGCTCACGAAGCCGACTCCGTAATGGGTAAAGTGGTCAATTTGCTGCAGAGAGAATACAAATACGAAACTTCCAATTACGATGTGCCTAAAGCCACAAATAATTACGAAATTGCCACACTATTCAGGCACTGTGGTAATACATGGAGATAATAAAAGCTAGACATTAAAAAGGAAATATATGAATATGCTATTATAATGTAAACGTTGTATGTGAAATAAACATTTGTGTCATCAATCAATACAAAAAACTATATTTTAATATTATGTTATACTATGTTAAAATTACGTATTTTTAAGCTATTGCATAGCTTCTATCGCGGGCCTTGAGCGTGGAGACCAAATCCAGAAATTCCGTAACGAAAATAACCTAACACCTGGGAGGTGTTAGGTTATTTTCGTTACGGAATTTATATACTCCGACCGGCACAGCGGTGATACTTTTTATTTTTGCCATCTATCGATGAGCAGCAGAACTTTTATCATATCTTTTTTGTTTGGTGTAATTTTGTATTACTTATTTAATGAATACCTTTTACCACAATATCCAGGAATCATTCACAAAAAGTCGACGACGCCCAGTTGAGATTTGAACTCGAGGCACCTTCGTCAAAAATCATTCACCTACGTCTTTCAGCCAATAAGTCATTACTACTAAATGTTAAAATTGTTGTTCTTATGCTACTTGATAAATTCTTACAGTCTAACCGGTATGGTACCAATTTGAAAAATAGTTTATTATTTATCGTTCACAATATTAAACATACTTCATAAATAAAAAAACAAATAAATAATTATAATTGCATAAGTTGATAAAAAAATGCTATGCAATAGCTTTACCGCGGCAGTCCCCGAGTGCCACACGTCTTTTTTAAAAATTATAATTATATTATAAATTTGTCATTATATATATCGTTTCAATCCTGGAAACAAGGATAATCTTTTTGACGAACATGACCAAAAGGCTACAAAGCCTGCCAAATACTCTAACTAAAATAATAAATAACACGAGAATCAACACGACAACATTTTCACTCTTAGTTGATATGAAGCTAATGATCTTTTTATCCGTAGGAACTCATTTCTAGGCCTCTAGTTCTTCTAAGAAATTAAGCCGAAATAATATATTTGTGGCCTGTTATTCCGGATTAATTTCATGGTCCGCACTGTAGGTAATATTTCGATTTATGAAGTTAATGATATTTTCTTATGCAGAGCAAATAAAATATCTCGATGAAGCTGAGTAAGGAGGCTCCGAAAAATACTCCTATAACACCGCCAACATCCACTGTAACAAAAACAAAAAATTGACATAAATCTATTATTTTGTTTATTATTTTTTTATTTATTTATTCATATATAAAAAGAATTACAAAAGTGCTTATAGTTGACGCAATCACAATCTCATTAGAGATTTTCCGTGCATCAAGGTCATCGATTACAATAAATAAATTACACAATCACTTTACACAAACGCATTTCGTGGGTAGATTGTTAAATAAAAACCCACATCAAATACATAAATAGGCGCGTGCAACGCTCACTGTCCGCACCGGCCACTTTTGTCACACCGGCCACAATCGAAACTAATATATAAAGCTGAAGAGTTTGTTTGTTTGCTTGAAAGCGCTAATACAAGGAACTACCCGTCCGATTTGAAAAAATATTTCAGTGCCATAGCCAATGATATTATAGCCATTTTTCGAAGAAGGCTATAAAAGGTTATATATCATCACGCTAAAACCAATAGAAGCGGAGCCCCTAAGTAACTATTCCACGCAGACATAGTCGCGGGCAGAGGCTAATAGTAAATATAACTTGTAAATACTAAATTGTAACTTTAACATCACCAGAAATTGCTAATATTGAGACATTACACCATTCTTCAGGTGTCACATAAATTCTGATATTTACCGACAAGACCGAGGAGTTCTCTGATAGCATGACGGCGTACCCTCAATGTAGGCAGGTGTCCCAAACGTATTCGACCACGTGTACCCCTGAGGCTGTGGGAGACGCCTTCCAAAATCTTACTATAGTGACGTCTGAAAAAAAAACATTTTTTTTTTAAATTCCGAAGTCCGCCTATAGAGCCAATAGTTAATTTTGACCAGTATATTGGGGCAATTTATGTTTAGTTAAATTACGGTCAACAAAAAAAGTAGTTATTCAAAGTTAGTCAAATATTTTCTAAAGGTGCAAAAAAAAAATATTTCTTTAATTTAAAAGCGTTCATAATGTTTGGTATTGCCATGGTATTATTTTTACATCACAATCCTCTAAGAAATAGTTACTTATATCACATTAAACAAAATAAAATATCGATTTACATAAACAGCATACTATAGAAATCTGAAAAGAAATATCAATAGTAGGTACTCATGTTCAAAACTTTTGTAAAGTTTTCAAATAAAACACCAACATTTATAACTTTCTTGTTTATTTCAAGTTGCTTTGTTTTTAATTTATAGACACATTGTTTACTTTTGTATATGTGTTTAGTACCGTTATTTTTTGGTTGTACAAGTACAATTTTAACAAAAATAAAACCGACTTCAGGGTTCGACTCGATTTCTCTTGGATGCCATGATCAGATATTAATGTCCTTATCATGGTACCACAGTTGGGACATCACCTTTTCATTATGAAAAGAATCATCTAAATCGGTTCATAAAGGACGAAGTTATCCGCGAACAAACAAGGTCGAATTTCTCAATTCGACCGCCTCCTTTTTTTTAACTCGGTTAAAAATGGTAGAAGTAATTTAAGAAATTGTATTGTGTGAATCGTAATACAAGAATAAATATTTAATAGGTATATGGTATATTTTGGATTGTTTTTTAATGGTACTGTTAATCGAAATCCTAAGAATTAATACGGCAAACTGCACGCCGCAAGGCTGTAAATAGCGTGGTTGGTTTACTGTCTGGGGATTATGTGCGTTGTTAAGTTGTTCTTTTTTTTTTTAATAAATCTACAAATATTTTAAGAACCTAACAGTACAGATTATATACATTTAACTTACGGGCAAGTTACGTGGACGGTCTTGTACATAACTTCGTTGCAAGACATCGGACAATTGCAATTGTCCACTGCCAGTCGATTTATAACTAAAATAAGTACAAAAAAAAATAATACTCATATATTATAACGTACGTACGTAATATATCACATTTATAACTTATTTGTATAAAATTTAAGCAGTTAAACAAGACAAATGTATTTTATGGGTTATAGCGCGGTCGCTGCGTTCATTCTTATATTACTGGCGAATTTGGTTTCTATTTTCTAGGCAACAATATTCAAATTCTTCATAAGTACGCAATTGCCAAAAAACAAAATGTATTTTGTATAACAATGTGGTTTCTAGACAGGCAGGTGCGGTTACCGCCTCGCAACCGCCGTTGGGTTGACACGTATAATATTAATACAATATAGCACACGATTCTCTGAGCCTTATTAGACGAAGCCTGTGCTATAAAAACGAGACTGCTGGTTCTGTTTATGTATTTTGAAACATACAGGTCTGTAGTCATAATTTATATTATACTAGCTGAACCCCGCGGTGTTACCCGCGGTTATTGTTGTACCGCGAGTAACGCCGCGGGACATAGTTAGTCTAAAAAAAATAGCCTAAGTTACTCCCCGGATCATCAGCTACCTGCCAGTGACAGTAATCCGTCCAGCCGTTCCAGAGATTACCCGGAACAAACAGACAGACAGGCAGACAGAGAGACAAATTTATTTTAACTACATTTCTGAAATATGTACCGTGTACATGCATATGCATTTAGTAAAAAGCAGTTATTTTAATATTACAAACAGACACTCCAATTTTATTTATTTGTATAGATTAGCAAAACATTTAACATCACTACAAAAAGAAGGGAAACTTGAAGCAAACCTTATACCAACACGTCTGGCCAGGGCTGTTTAGTAGGCCAAAAAGTCCTATCCAAGAATTTGCCGAGGTCCAGCAGATGACTGTATAGGAATCCATACTCATATTATAAACTCGAAAGTAAGTCTCTCTGTCTGTCTGTATATATACATTCAGTCAAAAAAGTATCGGGAATGGATGATTCGTTTGTGGTTCCAAATTCAAATTTTTGCTTTTTTTTTGTTGTTGTTAGATTGGCACAACTGTTTTCCACTTTGGTGTGGTTTTAGTTGCATCTGTTATTTATGTTAAATACAGCGCTGTTTTAGTTATATCGTATCTAGTGTGTATTGCGAATTTTATTATGGACAGAAACATCGAACAAAGAGTTTGTCTTATATTTTGCATCGCCAATGGAATTTCGTGTTCGGAGTCACTGAAAATGTTATAGAAGGCTTAAGGTGAATCGACTTTATCAAAAATACGTGCTTATGAGTAGTACAAAGCGTTCAAAAGCGGTTAAGATGTGATGTGTGAGAAATCTTCTAGATTTGTTTCACTCTGGTAGACCATCGACATCTGCAACTCAAGTTAACATCGCAATAGTGAAGGAGATGGTGACTGAAAATCCCCATTCAACTTTGAGAGAGATAGCCTCTGAACTTTCTGTATCTCAGGAATCGATCCATACCATTTTAAATAATCGCTTGGGTATAAAACATGTTGCCACTCAGTTAGTCCAAGAATTTTCTCCAAAATCTCAATCGCATGAGTGTCGCTGCGGACATGCTAGAATAAGTCAATTCCGACCCAACATTCATGAAACGCATTGTTGCTGGTAATGAGACGTGGCTTTACGAGTTTGACATGTAAACTAGTCAACAAGCTTCGGATTGGCGCCTTCCAACTGAGCCGAAACTGAAAAAACCACACCAAAGTCGATCAAAAGTCAAATTCCTTGTTTTCTTTGATTCTCGCGGTGTTCTGCACTCGGAATTCTTGCCGGAAGCTCAAATGGTAAATAAAAAAAAAATGAGTGTTATGAAGCGTTTAAGAATGAAGCGTTTAACAGAAGGCCATCATTGTGAACGATTTTTTAATCAAACACTTAGCAAATACCATTGAACAACCACCATATTCACCATATATGGCTCCAGTCAACATTTTTCTTTTTCTTAAACTTAAATTACCACTTCGTGGCACCGTTTCGATCGGTAGAAAACATAAAGAAGAATTCGCAGCGAGATCTAAACTCAATTCCGGAAACAGTGCTTAAAAATGTTTTGATGATTAGATTATTCGTTGGCGTAAGTATATAGTTTCTGAAAGAGCATACTTTGAAGGTGATAAAATTAATTTGGATAAATAACTAACATTTTGTGTATTACTCATCTTTTCCCGGTACTTTCTTGACAGAGTAGTATGTTAGACTTTTACAGCTAAGCTTCAGATATCAATGCAATTTGGCATAGAAATATGTACTTTGACACAACCGGTGGAATCGCGTGTTAAATCTATTTTATATAAAACCACTACCACCAGGATAAAAGTCACTAGAACAACTGGCCAATTCAAAAAGTATTAGATAAGCTTGAGCATTTATTTCTAATTTGTCGACCCGCGCAACTTCCCTGCATATCTCAAAGAGAAAAAACTGTCCCTCTTGTTTTGCAACATTTTCTATGAATGCCCGAGTTCTTTTAGCCGTAGAGTGATATTATACAGTCTACAGTCTAGAGCTTTCCTTCATGAATGGACTGTTCAATACATAACCGTAGTAATAAGTAATTCTTGAAAAACCTAAGCGCATACAAATAACCAAACATACTGATCAGCTACATTACATTAGTATAGATACTAGCTGTGCTAGTATTACCATCCTACAAAAAACTACTGGCGTCAAATATGGGTAGGTATTAATATATTAGTAGAACTTAGAATACATTACTTACATTACAACATTACTCACCTTTACTGCTTTCAAAACAAACCAGACCTTCTATGCCACATTTTTCATAATTTCCTACGAAAAGAATATAATGAGTTCATTTTAATTTCAACCTACAACACGAGTGTATAAAATTCTTGGTCTGTGTTAAGAAATATTTATAGCGCGGAGTAACATTTTTTTTAATACTTTATGTATTTTATGGAAGAATAGTAGAGACGTCTGGTCAGGTGAACTGGTGACATTCGGTATTCTAAGTCCGTCACCACACAGACAGTCAAAATGACTCATCATATCATACCATATCATAATGAGAGAGAAGAAAGTTTAGGAGTTTGTTTAAATAGAACGTATATGCTACTAGCTGAGTGCCGCGGTGTTACCCGTGGTTAGTGTCGTTCCACTGGTGACGCCGAAGCTAGTCTAAAAAGTACTCCTTAGATCATCAGCTATCTGCCAGTGAAAGTCCCGTCAAAATCGGTCCAGCCAGGTTCCAGAGTTAGCCGAACCAACAGACAGACAGATAGATAGACAAACGGACCGACAAACAGACAGACAAAAATTGAAAAAAATGATATTTTGGTATATGTGTACCGTGTATTCATACAAATGCATTTAGTGAAAAGCTGTTATTTTAATATAACAAACAGACACTCTATTTTTATTTATATAGATGTAGGATATGTGTGTAGTGTGTTACTTATTGGGCCACATAATTAAATGAAAGTATTAATTTAATTATTAAGTAACAAGTTGTTGCTCGCGGCTCCGCCCGCGTATATGTCGGTTATCGCGGCAAATAGTAGCCTATGTGTTATTCTGATGTATAAGCTATATTACTGTAAAGTTTCATCCAAATCCGTTCAGTAGTTTTTGCGTGAAAGAGTAACAAACATACATCCAAACATCCATCCATCCTTACAAACTTTCGCATTTATAATATTAGTAGTATAATTTATCAGTAAAGTACACGTTACTGATAAATTAAAAATTAAAAAAAAAACGCAAAGTGGGTTTATTCACATTGCTAACGGCGGGTCCAGCTCCCTTTAAACACAAGTATATATATCTGTTAACACTTATACCTAATCTTAAGATAAACAGTGCGTATGGAAGCAAAGCGAGTAAGTTAAAGAAAGATTTTTTTTAAAAATCTAAGCATCATAACCGACCCAAAAAAATAAATCTACATCGCTACTAAACAACACACAGTTGAGGAAAGTTTTCCTCACTAGATTTTCCAATGATTGTATGATCAAAAACCGAATATTATCTCATAATAAGGGCAAGATTAACTAAAAAAAAGAATCTCCATGGCAGAAACCCATTCGTGAAATATTGCCTTTAAAAAACATAAAGGCGCTGTGAGTTCTCTTCCGGTTCAATTCGCAGCTTTTTCCCAACCAAAGTCACCTTCTTGCAAAACAAACAAAATCGCTAATAGCTGAGAGTTATTGAGTTTCATAAAAATACAAGCTGCAGTTTAAGTTTTCCTTTAGCTTGTACATTGCGAATATTTTTCAATTGTAGGTATACCTACTGTTCATGAAAAATTTTTAACAAAAATAAAACCGACTTCAAGATTAGACTCAGTTTCTTTTGGATGACATTATCAGATCTTAGTGTCCTTATCAGGGTACCTCCGTTGGGATATCTACTTTCTATTTAAAAAAAAATCATCAGAATCGGTTCATAAACGACGAAGTTATCCGCGAACACACATAAAATACGCGCCAACGCTTAACACTCATGTAATAAAGATCCTTTTAAGTTTTTATAAACTTTGCATGAAACTTTTAATACACCAAAATTTTTGAGAAAATTTATTGTTAGGAAAGTACTTACAACAACACAACTAACATCGTAGTTATGTATGAGCCTGCCAAAGTAACTCTACTCTGCCTGATGGAAAGTATGAGCGGACATTGCGAACGCAGACAATGCAACATGGCGACCCACACTATGACGGCCTATTGAGATGCTTCTGTACCATTGAGCCTCTGGTCACAAACTTACCAACGAAATACGACTGCACGAATGCTGGATGCTGGATGGTAGCGAGACCGTAAATCCTTTGCCGGTGGGCAACAACTTGTCGTAAATTTTCGTCATAAAACTAAATGACTTCTAACTCATGGACACATGTTGCGATGACATATTAGACGCAAAGCAACTTTTATCTACATCACTTTAAGGGAATAGGAATTATTTCAATATTAACTTTCAACAAGAACATTTTTTCAGGGCCCTCCGGGGGAGCTATACAGTCTTTAATTACCTGATATATTCATAAAAATAACTGGAGTTCTCCAGGAACTAACAACAACTGGAATACTACTAAGATGATGACAGGAAACATTTTGCTGAAAAATTGCGCACCATGAAATCAATACAAAAAACATATTCAGGCAATCACAACTTCATAATCCATTTTAATTAATTAGTAGTAATGTTAAAGTGTTACTGTATATTTTTGCTTTAGTAATAAAAATGTAATCCAGTGGATTTGTTTATTTTATATCCCTAACATTTTTGTAATAATCTCTTTTGGTGGTAGAAAGTTGGCGTTGCTTGGCCTTTAGTCTGTAGTGGGCTGATAATCTACACTAATACTATAAAGAGGAAAGATTTGTACCTATTTTTGTATGTTTGTATGTTTGTAATGAATAGGCTCAAAAAGTACGGGGCGATTTAAAAAAATTTTTCACCAATAGAATGCTACATTCTTCTAATTTGACATAGGCTACATTTCATTTTGAAAAAAATTAGGGATCCTTGGTAAAATTTGAACAATGTAACCGAAGGTGTAGAAAAATGAGTCTTAAAATGTCTTTCGTCGAATGCGCTGCCGAAACTATTAGCGATAGAACAAAATAATGTACAACAATATTGAAGAACATCATAATGTCTACAAAAAACTCCGCGGTAGCATATGTCCAACTATTGTAGTTATGTCACTACAACAACTTTTTTCATTTTAAATCCAAACCATGCTATTTATGTGTTTATATTAATCCTTATCCAAATAAATTATTATATGGTCAAGACCATTTGACTACCTATAAAATAGTTTTTAAATTATTTAAATTGGACTTTCCATTCAAAAGATATTACGAATTAAAAAAATCAAACAGTAAACAAAACCGCCATAGCGCCGTGGCCGTTGTTTGCAACAACAATCTGTGTGCTCAATCCGCAAAAACGGTCCGCTGGGGCAGCTCTTACAAGACACTTCGCTGGTCATCTGGGACGAGTGCACCATGAGCCACAGGGCGCACGTGGAAGCCGTGGAGCGCACGCTGAGAGACATCCGAAGCTCAGACCGTATAATGGGGGGCGTGACGTTTGTTTTAGCTGGAGACTTTCGTCAAACATTACCAGTTATAACAAAAGGTACTCGAGCTGACGTTATTCGAGCTTGCCTTAAATTATCAACTTTATGGCAATCGATTGAAACTCTTAATCTGCGCACAAATATGAGAGCACATTTAAGTGACAATGACGATAATAATTTCTCACAAAAACTTCTAAAACTTGGAGACGGAAAATTACCGTCTCCGGTTGCAAACAGTCCCCAGGTATTGTTGGATAACGAATTGGGTCAAATCGTTCAGAGTCTAGAAATTCTTGTGGACACAATATATCCGGACATACAAAATTTTACGAAGAGAAATTTCAATTGGCTCTGTTCGAGAGCGATAGTGTCCCCGCGAAATGAATCGGTTAATGAGATTAACAAAATTATTATGGAAAAAGTACCCGGTGAATTTAAATCTTACAAATCTATTGACACAGTATGCAACATCGAAGATACAGTGCACTATCCACAAGAATTTTTAAATTCCCGGAATCCTTCCGTCTTGCCGCCCCACGAACTACAATTAAAGGTAGGCACTCCCGTAATGCTGCTGAGGAACCTATGCCCTCCCAACATGTGCAATGGCACGAGACTTCTGGTGAAGGAATTGCGGGAGAACGTCATAGTAGCCACTATAATCACCGGGGCCGCGGCCGGACAGCTCGCCCACATACCCCGGATCCCCATGATTCATACCGACTTGCCTATATCTTTTAAGAGGTTACAGTTTCCTCTAAAAACATCATTTGCCCTCACAATAAATAAGTCCCAGGGTCAAACATTTTCGATGGTTGGCATCGACCTAAGAAAAGAATGCTTTTCTCATGGACAACTATATGTTGCCCTTTCTCGAGTGGGATCTCCTGAAAATCAATATATTTTGTTGCCATCTACAAAAACAACTGCCAACGTAGTTTACAGTGAAGCTTTAAGATAAAAACTGACAAATACAAAAGTAAAAAACGTAAATCTACCTTGACATTATATCTGTAAATAATGTAAAAGTAAACCTGTAAAATAAAAAATACTAAAAATGTAAATTATTAAGTAATAATAAGAATGAAAATGATTAATGACAAACCCTTTTTTAATAAAAAATAAAAAACAAAAAAAAACACAAAAAAATATATAAAACCAAAATAGAAAGCACAAAACAACAAAACAAAAAAAAAATTGTAAGGAAAATACTAAATAATGATAGGCAAGTTTCTATCGACACGAACAAAAATTTCTTTGAAATACCTAGATGTATAGGTAGATACATTTTTAGTTGAAAGTTGTCAACGTTTAATTTAGAGTGTATATATTTTATTCGACTCTGCTTTTATTCTAATTACTTAAAAAAACATAGTAAAAATGTAAATAATATCCTATGTAAATATTACTTATTTAAGTGCCCGCCAATTAAACCATCAAAGAAATTGAACATAAATAGACTTACATACAAATATAACTGTGGGGTTTTTTTTAATATTTAATTACTAATATTTTTTTAATAAATAAAAATATTTGTGAAAAACTGTTTTTATATCCAAATTTCCAAAAATAAATAATTGTCTACCCCGTGCGAAGCCGGGACGGGCTGCTAGTGATATATATAAAAATGAATCCCCGATATGTATGTACCCGTATGACTTCCGATTGCCTGCACCAAATTGTAAAATTCTTTTTTCTATATGTTCGTTATTATTAGGTCAAGGTTTGTATAGCAGAAAATTAAAGATTAACCGGGAATTTTTTCAAGAGAAAAACTTGGATAATAATTTATCATTTTTGAATTCTTGGCCAAAATAAGAAGTAAGGTTACGTGATAGATTCTAGAATCCCTCTCCTGAAGAATAGCTTGTGATCATACAAATAAGAACATATTTGAGTCATCTATTATGTTATTGAGATCTATACAAATGAATAAAATTGGAGTGTCTGTTTGTAACATTAAAATAACAGTTTTTTAATCAATGCATATGTATGTATACACGATACATATAACAAAAATGTAGTTATAAAAGTTGTCTGTCTGTCTGTCTGTCTGTCTATCTGTCTGTTTGTTCCGGTACAAAAATAACCGCGGGTAACACCGCGGGGTTCAGCTAGTAGTGAATAAAAATTGTGTACTCAGAATTGTTAACGCCAACCAAGTCACGCATGTTTCATTTAAACAAATGTTTACTCATATTAAAATTCTATGTTATCATTGGTTTATTTACCTATCTTGGGCATAAAATGATGTGTACAGTTACAGGCCTCGATCTGCGTGATTGCTCTGCAGTACAAGAGGCACGCTCCATATGAAAACTTTTTGAAAGGCCATAGGTGCGCAAACGCAGGCGTCTCGTCTTCAAACAAACAGTCCCGGCTTGAAGGTGACAGTCGTTGTACTGATACGTCACTCACTGTTTGTTCTGCCTAGAAAAAACAACTGATTATGTTTTTTGTTCTTTTTCGACGTTCATACATAGGTACGAATAATAATAATACTTCTTAGCAAACGTTTTTTAAAATACCTGGAGGACAAGACGGTATCTACGAGTGGAATCTCAAAATGTTGGCCACAATTGGCATCAGAACTCAACAGGAACGTTATTTCTACCAGGTTATCTGGTAAGATGTGCTTACTACATAGGAAGTGAATTGTAAACCTCTTGGTATATATATCGCCGTCCACTGCTGATCGAATGTGTCCTAACCTCTTAGTATAGGTAATACTGGCTAATATATTGTCATGTTACTTACTAGAAAAACCATAAATGCGAGTTTTAATACATTGGTTTCTTCTTTTCATACTGCACATAATCTGTATGAACCTCAAAATAACAGCCTTTAATAACAATAGTATTTTTTTTGTTAACAACATTTGTCATTAAAGTGTATATCCTAAAAAAGTTCAATTTGAAATTTCATTACCGTGTTTACTAATCTATTGAAAATGCCAAACACAAAACAACTTTTTGTAAAAAAAATGAAAAATCAAATGAATGCTGTGGAAATATGGCGAGTTTTATACCAAGTTATAAAAATGCATCTAATGCTATGGAACTCTTAATAGTATATCTTGTTAGTCGTAGTTAAATATTCTTCATGCTGCCTGGGTTATTTGTCTGACAGAAATAAATATAAGAATACTGTCACACAAAGAGATGCTATGGTACGATACTAATCTAGAACACTGTTTGTAAACGGAATAATTGACAAGGGTTATATGTCGTTTAACAATACATTACGACTCTTAGAAGCTACTCTGCTCCTAAGAGTCGTAATGTATGTCAATATCAATGTCGACCATAAAAGGAGACGAATTTAGGGGCTGTAGCCGTTTTAATGGATTAAGAATTTATCCCGTGGGTCTTACTAAAGTCGAATAAGGAAGCTAAATAACTACGCAGGACAGCAGCACTGCAGAAAGAGAATTAAGAACTTATCTAGCCAGTGTAGTAGAGTAGGCCAAAAATCTCGTTTCTAAGTTTCGTAGGTACTGTAGTGGATTATTAAAAGCTCAATCGTTCGTTCTGCCTTGGTGGCGCAGTGGTAGCTTACGCGACTGCTGTTCTTGAGGTCTTGGGTTCGATTCCCGGGTCGGACCAAATGTTTGTATGATCTGCAAATATTTGTTTCGGAGTTTGGGTGTTCTCTATGTATAATATGTATGTATTTACAAAAAAAAAAAGTGTTTAAGTATTTATATCAGTTGTCTAGTACCCATAATACAAGCTCTGCTTAGTTTGGGACTAGATGGCGTTGTGTGTTAGACGTCCGAAATATTAAAAAAAAAACATGCTAATATTAAGGTAAACAAAACGTATAATTTTAATTAGCCCTGTTTTCGGAGAGCTTTATTATATTGTTTTAATAAATGTTTTATTATGTCTAACTTACAGATAATGTGAGATCCAGATTGCTGACAAGTGGCAATATATCGCATCGACTCAGAACTTTGTCTGAAGCTACACTCAACATCTCATCTGATGAATGGACACGTATCTGCGGATACATATAGTTATTTCTTAAGTGTGCATACTATTTTTTTCTTCTTACTGCTTCTATATGACCTAAAAGGTTTGGCTCTTTCTTCCTGTACCAATCAACAAAATCCTAGGATTCACTACCAACGTACATATCTCCTTTCTACTACGATCCCGGGTTCTTAAAGCGGGGCACGAAAGAGTATCTAACTGTGGGTGTCACCATGTAGCATTATACTATACATTTTACATGATTATACATACATATTATTCGCAACGAGAATGGTAACCATCACTCTTGTATTCTACACATGCTTTCCATCACGCAGAGTTGAGTTATATTGGCAGCTAAATTTTTAAATAAATATACTGTGCGACTCTATCAGAGACAGTAGCCATTTTTCCTCAGGCGAAGAAGCAAGAAGGGGCAGACGGGTAGTCATCTCGTGATTTTTCCGAAGTAATTTATAAGATTTGAATGAAACGAAACCTCGCAGCATATTATAATCCTACCAATATCATAAACGCGAAAGTTTGTAAGCATGGATGGATGGATGTTTGTTACTCTTTCACGCAAAAACTACAGAACGGATTTAGATGAAACTTTACATTAATATTGCTTATACATTAGAATAACACATAGGGTACTATTTGATTCGATAACCAACATATACGCGGGCGAGGCGCGGACAAAAACTAGTTATACTACAATTACATTAAATGTGTTTATTAAGTTCTTAGTAAGGTTAGGTTCCTTTAGAACAACACTTCACGATTCCTTTCAAGTTTAATTTGATATAAAGGTTAATTGTTTACCGGGATATTTAAATATCGCGGAAGTAAACAATTTATGTTCTGAGTAAAAAGAGAAAGGTGCTTTCTTGAGAATTCTATTGATAGATTAAGTGAAGAAAATTATTTTGTCTTTTCTTGTGTTGTTCTTGTGTTGTTGCTGCATGAAACTTAATTTAATTTGTAGTTTTTATTACTAGTGGTTACCCAGTGGTCAAGATTAGACCATTATTCTTTTTATAGCTTTCTACATTTTCTCCTCCATATAAACTTAACTGTGCCCAATTTGATACTCCTCCGTTCGCATAAATATCGTAAAAAGGGGTACAAAGTGCTTCCTTCACTTATTTATATAAAGATTAAATTTTATATTTTTTGTTTGTTTTGTACTAACGTTTTAGAACAACCCTTTAATTAAGTGAAATATTCACGTTAGTCTGACGTAGTTTTGTCGATCAATATTAAATTCAATACATGAGTTTCAATATTAACTGCACCTATACCTAATTAAATTTTGAGTATGACCCTAAAACATATTCATATATATATTTCTATAACACCTTGTCAATTTTTCCTATTCTAAGTTAAACTTACCATAATTTTAGTCATTGTCTCGAACGTCAGGGTGTGGAGGCCTACTTTACTGTTGACAGTGTACAAAGTGTCGCTGCCAGTCAAACGTGAGTTAAATACGAAGCAAGTACCAAACTCTGTTTCGATGGGTAAAAACCTAAAACAAATATATATTTAAAGACAACCTACTACTCAACTAAGAGATTTGCAAAATTTCAAATATTGAAAAATCTTTTCAGCCATACACCGTATGCAAGTATTCCATTATTTTTATTTGAAAATTATAATTCCAACGATAAATAGCATCTAAATATGTTCTGGTATTTAGAAGCTATATTAGATAAAGAAACGCACATTAAAACATGCACAGTTATTTGAGCATCCATTGAAAAATGTAGTAATTTAAAATATATAAAGAAAGTGATTTTTTGAATTGGAATAATAACGTGTAAAAGGAAGGATATTTGCTTTGACAAATTATTTACTTTAACTTTTTTTTTTTTTTTTTTTTTTTTTTTTATGTTTGACCCTGCCAAAATGACTCTACTCTGCCTGATGGAAAGCATGAGTAGAATCCAAGAGTGGTGGTCACCATACTGCGACTGCAAACAATGCAACAATGCAGCATGGTGACCCACACCATGGCGGGCTAGTGATGCTTCCGCATCATTGGGCCTCCGGTCTCGCACTCACCAACGAAACACGACAGCATGATCGCTGTCATTTTACGTTGAATTTCTGTGTGTAACTAATGAGCATGTGCGATGCCTAAAACAGATAGTAGATAAGACTTGATGTTTTTTATTTGATTTGGGCAAATGAAGATACCACCTCTTAATTACATGAGCGCCCTTTAAACGTTTAATTAATAGACACCCGGATCTTTAATATATCCTTGTGTGCTTTTAATTTCTCATAATCTTCAATGTTAGTGAAAATATTAACTATACGGCTGGTGTTAATTAACAAGGCCTAAAAGAAACATTACCTTTCACAGCATGGGAACGGCTCATCGTTCCATGTACACCTCCCTAGTAAATCCGTACACTTTTTTCTTATAAACTTAACCAATCCAGAAAAGTCCGCTATGCATGTTCGCCCTAACTCGCACTTTAAGCATTGCTTGCAAAATTTCACGCTCCAAAAGCTTACTTCCTTAGCAAAGTTCACTAGACTTTCTGAGGCAGTCGTTCTGAAATTGAGTAAAATTTATTCAATAGTAATATTTAATAGATCAAATGTTCTTAGAAAGAAAATTCTCGAACATTAGTAATCATATCACATTTTAACAAGCGAGGTAGCGAAAAGTACCTACTTAAAACCTTTGATTTAGAAATTTCGGAAGTAATTTTCCTGTGAATGCTTCTACCTCATCTATCTAATCTATCTGATACCTTTGACCTAGAAATTCTTGTACATATATTTATAATCTGAGTGTCGAGAACCGCTCCATCGATTTTCTTGAAATTTAGTATGCAGTGGGTTTCGGGAGCGTTAAATGGATCAAGCTAAGATTCATTTTCAGAAAATTTACCAAAATAAGCAAAGCAAAGCTCGGTCATCCAAATACTGTATAGTAAAAAGAATTGGCGGTAGTCTTAAAAATGTTTTTTTCTGGTCAACCTGAATATCATATTCATGATCAAATTTGTCATATCTGTTAGAATAACGATTTTTAAACACATATGTAAGTTACATTGTTGAATAAACATTTCCGCTGCAGAATTATAAGAACAATACATACACATTAAAATACTTCTCGACGATCTTCTTATGTGACTCTACCCAATAGTCACATATCGTTACAGCAGGGAAAGGTGTATCGAACTCCAAGTAGTCCGTCTCAACAGAATAGGAAACTGCATCAGACGTGTAATTTACAAGAGCTCCTTGCAATACAATTACTGAACATACGCAACTGGCCAATATTGTTGCTAACCAGAAAATCCTGGAATGAAAATAGGGGTTATCTAACAGGAATATCCTTAAAACAGTTTGACAAGTAAAAGTTGAACTCGCATACCAAGAGTTTCTGAGGTAAGGAAACTTGTATGTCAATACAGTGAACAGTAGTCGGGTCATAGTTTTTTAAACATTTTCGCAGGATACAGATCACAGTAAACCAGTGTGATATATTGCTTGCGCTGTGTTTCACCGAGTGAGTGAGGATACCGGAGGCCCATAACCCAAACCCCCTCCCCCTATCTCCCTCCCTATCCCCCAAAGGCCGGCCACGCACTTGTGACGCCTGTGGTGTTTGCAAGTGTCCATGGGCGGCGGTGATCGCTTACCATCAGGCGATACGTCCGCTCGTTTGCCCGCCTATTCCATAAAAAAAATATACCACTCACCGTTTGAATAGGGTTGCATGAGATGGTGTTATCACATAACCCAGCACTTGTAAGCTACAATAATCACTCAAGTATTGTATTTTCTTTTTCCATGTCGTAAAGAATGGACTCATGATATTTGTCTGATAATTTGCACAAAATGAATTTGTTGTAGGACAGGCCAGGTGGCGCTAGATGCGAGAAGCTGAGGATCGAACTAAGTGGCTCGCGATTAGAGAGGCCTATATTCGTTAGTAGACTGTGGTAGGCTGATGATAAAAGTTGTCTTTACTTTACTTCCATGTAAGATTCCCCCCGGTCGAAGTACCTACACATGAACAATTTTTTTCTTTGGTTCAAGTCCAGCCCAGCTTTCCTATGTGTTAAAAGATGAACCTCTCTTTCTTGTTTTCAAACTTGTGAAGCTCCCCTTGTGTGTCCCAAAAATAAAATTAGCTATTCTCTGAAGATGACGAAAACTATGCTGACTATGAGAAAAACATGGTAACCCATTTCACCATAATTCGATAAGACAGTAATAGTAAACTAAATGCCGAAAAAAGTAATGCTTAGGATATGAATCATAAATGAGTATCAATTTATTAACATTAAATAAATGCATTGCGTGTATAACGGTTAAATGAATTTCGTTGTACCTGTACGGTAATTACGAACACGAATCATTAGACCATTTCTAATTGTGTCTGCTGTAGTTTAGCATTATTATACTGAATTTATTTTGACTCACAAAATTGCGGACCGCAATTATGGGACCACTTTAGAAAGATCTTACAACCCCAGTTAGTACTATAAAGTTTATTAAATATCAGAAAGTCAAATTAGGTTCTATAAATAAATATATATTTAACAAGTAAAATTTTAACAAAAATTAAACCGACTTATGGTTCGACTCGATTTCTCTTAGATTAGAAAGATCTTTCAACCCCAGTTAGTATAAGGCTTATTAAATATTAGAAACCCAAATTAGGTTCTATAAATAAATATATAGATAACAAGTAAAATATTTAAAAAAATAAAACCAACTTATGGTTCGACTCGATTTCTCTTAGATGATAAAAAAAATCATCAAAATCGGTTCATAAACGACGTAACTATCCGCGATCTCATAAAAAATAAATATATATATTTACGGTCGAATTGAAAACCTTCTTCTTTTTTTGAAATCGGTTAAAATTTTTACTGGAGTTTTCAAACGATTAAAACCTTTCAAAGGGAAGGGTAAATTGAAGAAAGATTAGCTATGTGAGTTGCAAGTTCTTGCAACTACCTACATTTGGTTTTTACATTTATTCGCTTTGTCGGAACTTTTTGCATATTGTAGTAAACGTAGTACACTAGTACTAATGTATATTTATAGATAAAATACACTGTATATTATGTATAAATATATATTTATACATATTACTCGTAAGCTATATAGTACTAAGTGTATATCCACTCAGTACTATATAGATTAAGAGTAGTACTTTAAAAGTAGACAAAAGCGTTTAAGAAAGATTTTACTAACTACGTATAATTTGTTACCACACAAGTAACTATATCCAAGCCTATTACCGAAAATTTTGTAATTTAGGAATTTAAGATGAGAAAATAGGGAATGTATCAAAGGTAAGGCAGGTAAGCAAGTAAGGTAATTTAAGTAATAGCATATTGCCTTTTATTATAGTTCAAGAAGGTCAAGGTCGCCAACTAAGTACTCAAACTGGGTATAGACCAAGTCCTATAATCTATTTAGAATGAAATGAAAGTGCATTTTTATTACCGACGAATATCTTTAATTTGAACACAAATCAGAAGTTCATAAGAAATTATTGTTGAATAGTCGTCGATTTCAATCTGCATTTAGGGCGACTTGCACTACGTTCGACTTAAATAGCTACCAAACAAAATTAGTTAAACACATAGACACGTTTAGTAATAAATTTGATAAATTAAATAACAAATCAATTTTTGCAAGTGAACAGAAAGAAAGAGAATAAAAACAAAAATCCGTTAATCCGTCGTAAAACCATTAAACCACGAGTGCCATAAGACATCTTTGAACTTGTTAGGTTTGGTTGTCAATAAGTCAAGGTTCGGGAAGTCAGTCAGCGCATTGAATTCGTTGGCAGATCTAATTAAAAATGAATTTTGTCTATAATTTGTTGAGCATATAGGGATTGACAGATAAATTGGTTGCCTTAAAGTCCTGTTTGGCACACGTAACTTAATTTTGGAAAGTAGATGGGGTGAATCTAACTGACTTTAAGCTATTTTTGAGTTGAGTTGAGTTGAGTTCTTAAATATGTTTAGCAAAAAAATAATCGTTGTGCAAGATGCCAATTGTGTTTAACATTTTATAACGTGTTTAGTAAGTCTTAAATGTATTTAAGCTATATCACGATATAACTTCATCAACTTTAATAGTCTATTGCTAGACATAGGTGTCTCCTTACAAAGAGGTTTTGGCATATACCAAGCTGGCCAGATACTTGATATCTTCGTTGTATGTTTATTATTCATACGGTTGATATGTTTTACTTCTGTAAGCAGTGATGCAGAGGTGTCTTGCGTAGTTTTCTTTTTTTTGCCATTCACAGCTCTGTTTCACAGAAAGGTTGACTGGAAGAATAACGCCAAGCTTAAAGTGCGTCGTTATGCAATTTATTTGCAAAAAAATACAAGCAAGTCTTTCACCTACATTACATAAGAGACATTGCATTCAAGAAATTAATCAGTTATCTTAAAATATAAATAAGTAAGTCAAATGATAATGCATGTTGCTATGTTAACATTGATGAGATATACTTCTTATCTTAAGAGCAGGTTGTAAACTGTTATTTGTTTTTAACCACAGAAAGGAAAACATTGAGACAACGTTACGAATATTATGCTTACCATTATTATGTTGTTATCGATTTTATCTATAATCGTTTTTTTTGCGTGGTGTCTATAAAAATATATAGAAATCATCAAAATTGAGACATACTTAAACAATTTTAAGGCAAAGGAAACATAAATCTATGGAATTTATATTATTTCTTTGTTGTAGAACACCCGTGGAAACACTTAATGCGTCGTCACCAGATAGCATAGGCATTCAACATGTTGGAAGTATATTGTATGTTCCAACATAGCGTCTAAACTACTGGAGAGATTTTAATGAATAAGGTGTCAATAGACTTGTAATAATGATCCGGGTGACATAGGCTACATTAATTTTAACAACAGTTTTTACGTAAATAGTCTGTTTTTAATTTTTTTGAGATTTTCTTATTTATTTGTAACAATGATTACATTGGGTTGAAAACAATCATTATTATATAGAAGAAAACATTATAATTAGTAACAGGAATTTTAATCAGAACTAGCCAATTGCAACAGTAACAACTATATTCATTATAACATGTCAATAATATATTTATTTTAATTATATATTTTAAAACTTCATGCAGACAGCGGGCTTAACGCCTAAGGCATTTTCTGCCAGCCTACCTATGGCTGAATAGAAAAACAGCCATAGCTGAAATAGAAATTTTGTAAGGTGCACTGTAGTGGAAGTCAATGATTATAATTTTCTTTAGTAAATTCCGAGAACTGACAACAACAAACTTGTTGGCATCCTGATTTCGAGTTGGAGCGTATTCCATAGCAGTGCACAAAAAACGAAGAGTTCACGAAGTCGGAATTGTACGACACAAGAGAAGCAATTGATTGAGATTTATGCCGTGATTTGAGCGCAAGAAACGAGCAAGAATGCAGCAAGTATTATAAGTGTACTTTTAGATTTTTGATATAAAAGTTTTTTGTTTGACTATTTTATACACTTATCATTTACATTTATTACCAGGATCCACAAAAACTTCAGAGATCTAAACGTCCAATTAGACAAAATTATATTATTTCGTTCTAAAATAGTGACTATTTAAATTGCCTATGTTATTTACAAATCTAGAACTCATTTGAGCTCTAGGACTTATCAGACACTGTATATCAAGATTTGAATATGTTGCGTCAAATATCGAATAACAAATAATGAACTATGATGAGTATTCCAACTGTTCCATAGTCGACATACATTCAGCAGACAGTGACAGGACAGTGTCAGTGTGCGTCGGTACGCGGTGAAATCTACTCGTGCGCATGATGTTCAAATATAAACGACCTTGAATCAATTTAACAGTTTACGAGAATACATTTTTTTCGTACACATTGCTTTTGTGTATTAATTAGTTTAGTTAGTAATAGTGAAATGTTGAGTATTAAAGTGGGAACGAGACAGCTGATTAGATGGAAGGATTTGTCGTTCGAACGGTTGATTTACTACCATTCAGGAGTGGGAGTGTTCGGTCATCGACCAAAGAAAGTGAATGAAACTGGTACCTACTTCATTTTGATATTATTATTGTGTAGTTGTGTAGTGCATAGATAATACACTACAGTAGACAGTGTAGTGGCTTAATAGCGATAATCTTATCTACCTACACTGCATTGGTCTAATTTAGTTTAAAGATCGAGTAGATTGTGTTAATCCTGTACATCTATACACATAAATAAAATGGTGTGTCCGTTTGTAATATTAAAATAGCCGCTTTTTAATAAATGTATATGTATGTATACACAGTACATATATCAAATGTGTATTTAAAAAAAAAAATGTCTGTCTGTCTGTCTGTTCCGGGTAATCTCTGAAACGGGTGTAACGATTTTGACGGGACTTTCACCGGCAAGTAGCTGATGATCCACGGAATAATTTAGGCTACTTTTTTTAGACTAGCTTTGTCTCGCGGCGTTACCCGCGGTACAACAATAACCGCGAGTAACACCGCGGGGTTCAGCTAGTAAGCAATAAAAATAACTTTGTTTTTGCGTTTTTATGTTTATGACCTAACTACCTACTTTGTTGCTCATTAAATATATTTTCTATAGGAAATAGAAGCAACACGCTAGGATTTTCTTCCGGAAGGTTTTATTTCTCAGGGATAAAAGAAATGCGAAAGAAACTGCGGTCAAAAGCGTACTATTCTTATAAATAACAGTTAGTTGCAGTGACATTGGTCAGGGTTATGAAATGATACGACTTGTGAATTGAAGTATTGTTATCGAAACATTATGTGGGGCAGTAACATAACTAAATGATATAAATAAATATAAATTATTATTCATAAATATCCTTACAGAAGAAATAGAGTTTTAGGAGGAAAGATTTAAGAGATTACTTTGTTAGACCAAAATATTGTTTCATTTGTAAACATCTAAAGTTCGAAACATATTCGAAGTTTGATTGTTTTCCATATACATCCTACTAATATTATAAATACGAAAGTTTGTAAGGATGGATGGATGTTTGGATGGATGTTTGTTACTCTTTCACGCAAAAACTACTGAACGGATTTGGATGAAACTTTATAGTAATATAGCTTATACGTCAGAATAACACATAGGCTACTATTTGCCGCGATAACCAACATACACGAGGGTGGAGTCGCGAGCAACAACTAGTTATAAATATTTTCAAAAAAAATTATCATTGGAAATGTTTTTTCGATCGCCACAGTTTCGTGAGATTTAGGGTTACATGGATTGTTGAGGTGTCAAAAGATTCCTCTCGGCAAGGGTCACAAGACCGTTAAAAAAATTTTGAAGACAAGAATTTTTATGCAAAAATTACGAAAAAAGCGACATTTTTTCTATGTTTTTTTCGGTGAATCGACGATTTCTCAAAATGAAAAGCGATACGAAAAACTGAAATACCAAAAGAAGTATACCTTGTGTATGTCACCATACTGCATTGTTCACGATGATAATGATGGTGACCACCACTCTTTGATTCTACTTATGATTTACATCAGGCAGAGTAGTCAATTTGGCAGCTAATACAAAAAAAACAGTCAGACCATTTTGGAGCTACGACACAAAAAACAGACACGCAGATGTACTTCTTTTCTACTTATGTACATCACCTCTTAACCCTTCTTTTTGCATCCCATTAAACTGTTAACTGAGTAAATTATAAACATTATATGCATTGATGCATATTTATAGAAATAAAACTTATATTTATATGATAAATGTTTTTTTCTATATACAATAGGTACAATAAATAATTCAAGGATTTTCAACAATGTGTCGTGGCTATTAAACTCGATAGCTGTTGTATATTTGTAATTTATCTATGGATTTGCCAAAGATAGCTGATCTCTGAAATATTACTAACTAGCAGACCCACGCAACCTCGTTTGCGTCTCCTATTGCCCTTAGCGTGATAATTTTCACCTGTTTCTGAAACATTTTTCATTGGTGCTCCGCTCCTATTCGTCTTAGCGTGATGATATATAGCCTTCCTCGATAAATGGGCTATCTGACATTGAAATAATTTTTCAAATCGGAATGGTAGTTCCTGAGATTAGCGCGTTCAAACAAACAAAACTCTTCAGCTTTATATATTAGTATAGATAATATAAATTCTGGATAAAGCAGAATTCCAAATATACAATAGTTATTAAATTATCACACTTTGAAGACTTAGAATACAAACAGATTATGCTTATTTCGGTTCTAGCTGAACCCCACAGTGTTACCCGCGGTTATTGTAGTACCGCGGGTAACGCCGCGGGATAAAGCTAGTCTAAAAAAAGTATCTTAGTTACTTCTTAGATCATCAGCTATCTGCCAGTGAAAGTACCGTCAAAATCGTTCCAGCCGTTCCAAAGATTACCCGGAACAAACAGACAGACAGACAAAAATTGAAAAAAATGTAATTGTGATACATGTACCGTGTATACGCACATATGCATTTATTAAAAAGCGGTTATTTTAATATTACAAACAGACACTCCAATTTTATTAGTTTGTATAGAGCATAGATGTAATACATTTTGCTTTAGTGAACCCCTGATACATTGATATTTGAGACTCAAATGATACAATGGTAAACAAAGCATTTTGTTTATTTTGTAATGGAAAACAGCAAATACTTCGTGCAAAGTATACAAAAAGTGCTCGCGATGTACTGATAAGATTAAATTCGAAGTGCCTTTTAACAATATCTACCATCTGGGTGTTTGATATTCTTGTATTGTACTGTTAGAAATGAAAGTCTTTTGAGATTCAGAGATAAGAAATAGTTTTGTCAGTATTTTTTTGATATATATGGCCTGCCAAAATGACTCTACTAGATCTGATGGAAAGCATAAGCAGAATCGAGCCGGTCCATTCGTGCTGATATCAGCGTGGCTCTACTACATATGTATTGCATGAGATAATTTTTGAAAGCCAGTTAACTGTTTTCATTAATAATAGCTGAACCCCGCGGTGTTACTCGTGGTTATTGTCGTACCTCGGGACAAAGTCTATAAAAAAGTAATTTAAGTTACTCCTTAGATCATCAGCTATCTGCCAGTGGAAGCCCCCTCAAAATCGGTCGAGCCGTTCCAGAGATTACCCAGAACAGACAGACAGATAAACAGGCAGACAACATTTGTAAAAAATGTTATTTTAGTACATGTACCGGGTAAACATACATGTACAATTTTATTAAAAAGCGGTTATTTTTAACCGACTTCAAAAAAGGAGGAGGTTCTCAAGGTTTCTCAATTCGACCGTATATATATTTTTTTTTTTTTTTTTATGTGCCTTCGGGCATAACTTCGTCGTTTATGAACCGATTTTGATGATTTTTCTTTTGTTGGAAAGGAGATGTCCCGACGGTGGTACCATGATAAGGAAACTAGGATCTGATGATGGCATCCCAGAGAAATCGAGGGGAACCTTCGAAA
Source organism: Spilosoma lubricipeda (assembly GCA_905220595.1). Classification (NCBI taxonomy): domain Eukaryota; kingdom Metazoa; phylum Arthropoda; class Insecta; order Lepidoptera; family Erebidae; genus Spilosoma; species Spilosoma lubricipeda. The sequence continues at coordinate 4,479,866 of HG992285.1, read as the reverse complement.
TTTGTAGGGGCGACTAGTGCATTTGTAATTTTTTAAATAAAGTATTTGAAAGCACTACAATTTAATGGAGGTCTAGAGTCGATCTGATGATGGAGCCGAAAGATAGTCGAGGGAACTCCTCTACGATTTATAGCAGTTGCCTTGTGTTTGGGCTTGTTTAATTTGTATTGATGAGAACTTCACACCTAGAATAGTTGTAACTATCCTTAGCGGTCTAATAATGAAGACGAAGAACAGTTAAGGGAACTTCTCAACGATTTAGAGTAGCCACATTGTGTTTCGACTTTATTCAATTATATTGATGAAAACATAATGTTTATCACATATTTTCAAAGGTATTTCTATATTTGCATATGTTTGTCATCATTTCATGATGATGAGCCGATGATGGAAGATACATTTCCTTAACAGTTAGAAGTTGGTGAATAATTCTTTAAATATCAAATGTTTGCGTGTTACCTATATTATTGCGTGGTAGTCGTATTCTTTTAATTTATTTAGGTGAGCTGATAATGGAAGGTACAATTCCTCAATGGTTAGGGGTTAGAGGATAATTCTTTCACTTTCATACGTATGTATAAACCTGTAGTTGTACACTTTCAAGGTATTCAGATGAGCTAATGAACGAAACAACTATTTACAGATCATACAAATATTTGGGCCGACCCGGGAATCGAACCATGCGATGCATGAATATCTAACCATGCGATTGAAAAAAAGAAAGAATAATTATCTATTATCAAAAACCAATCTATGACAACAACGTTGCAGCGTTGTGACGAGACCGAAAAATTGCTAACACTTTTTTTTTTTTTTTTTTTACGTGTGGAAACCCCCTCGGGCCGTCACCCCGCCGGGGTTTGCGGCGGGGCGGTGTGTCGGAATCGAACCGACTAAAACCACACGGTGTGCCAACTCTGCGCTTGAGACGGGAGGGATCCGGGAACTGCTGTTATTAACACATCCGGACCCCTCCCAGCGCCTGCCCGCACTGAAGCGGGCACCGTCTGCTGGTAAAATTCACAATTTAGGCAACGTACGGCACACGCGTAACGTTGCCCCCTCGCGGGTGACCACTAAAGCGGATGGAGGGGAAAACCCGTCCCCACCATCCGCGGCCACACTCAGGGCGGCATGAGGCGCTGATAGGCGCGCCTCCGCCGCCCGGTTCGCCGGCGGCGGATCGGGTCCGAGTGGAGGTCGTCCTCCCGGGCCTTCTCCGCCGCCTCCTTCTGCAAAATTACGTCTTCGCAGAAGGCTGCGACCGCGGTAAAACTGCTGTCGCTACCGGCCATGGATCGTATGACGGCCGGTAGCGAGAGATCTCCTCCGATGACTGCAGTGAGGGCCCGACGCTGCGACGCCCAAGCGGGGCAAATCGCCAGCGTATGCTGGGCCGAGTCCTCACTGCAGTCGCAGTGGTGGCAGGCGGGACTCAGTTCCCTCCTGGCGACCGAGTGCAGGTACTTTCCGAAGCATCCGTGCCCGGAAAGAACCTGCGTCAGTCGGAAGGAAAGGGTCCCGTGCTGCCGCCCTGCCTACTCGAGGATGACCGGCTGGAGAGCCTCCACGGCGGCAAAGCCAGCGCGTGGAGTCTCCAGCCGGAACGACCAGCGAGCCATCGTGGCTCGACGGGCGGCTTCACGCCACTCGCGTACCTCTTCGGGCGGAGGGCGAATGCCTCTCTCCGCCCGGAATTCAGCCACCCGTCGATAAACTTCGGCGAGCACTTCCGCCTCCAAATCCCACGGAGGTGTTCCGGCCAAGGCGCACGCCGCCTCGGTGGACACCGTGCGGTATCCGCGTATGGCTCTGACCGCCAATACCCTCTGAGGCCGCCAGAGGCGGGCCTTATTGAGGGCAGTCAGAGCCGCCACCCACACCGGTGCCCCATACAGCGCCATCGACCGGACCACCCCCGTGTAGAGGAGTCGCGTTGCGACGCTGGCTCCACCCAAGTTGGGCAAAAGTCGCCCAAGGGCAGAGGCAGCGTCGACCAGCCTGGGACCAAGCTGTCGGAAGTGCTCGTCGAAGAGCCACCTACCGTCGAGGATCAGGCCCAGATACCTCATCTGGGCCCGAACCGGTACGCTAACTAAAGCTAAATTGCTAACACTGAGACAACCATCAACGACGTCTGCCCTCACGTGTCTGCCCGCGTTCGGGTCGCGCACTCAACCACTTCTCCCCTCGCGCACCGCACACTGCATGCCGTACTTGTACAGCGTTGTACTACTCGTACATCCACCGTATTTCTGCATTCAAATATTGACATCTATTTTCATTTCTTGGGCCACCATCTCCAAATGATGACATATTAACTAGATGTTTGAATAGCGTAAGCACCCTTGCTAACGCAACTTATCGCAGTGTTTATCTTTTCGAAAATTAATCACGACTTTGTTTAAGGTAGTACCCTCGATGTCTTTGCTTTTTATTAGTAACTAGCTGAATCAAACAAACAAACAGACAGACGGACCGACAGACACGGTACCGTGTGTACATACATATGTATTTAGTAAAAAGCGTTTTTTTTAAGATTACAAACAGACACTCCAATTTTATATATTTGTATAGACTAGCTGACCCACGCAACCTCGTTTGCGTCCCCTATTGCTCGTAGCGTAATAATTTTCCCCCTTTTTCGTAACATTCTTCATTGGTGCTCCGCTCCTATTGGTCTAAGCGTGATGATGTATAGACTATAGCCTTCCTCTATAAATAGGCTATCTAACACTGAAAGAATTTTCCAAATCGGACCAGTAGTTTCTGAGATTAGCGCGTTCAAACAAACAAACTCTTCAGCTTTATATATTAGTATAGAGTATAGATTCGCTTGCTCCTATTCGATCACGGCAAGGTGCAGGTCATTTCAACTTTGACACGATTCCCATTGCCTCGTCGAGTTGTTGGCTTGTTGCTTAAGCTCAGTTTTAATACGTGCTTCCAACTCCTACAGTTATTCGCATCAGCGGGAGTAACGTTTGTAGGTGGTCACATACGTAGGTTGGCTCACGCGATTTGTATTAAATAATTAGTTTAACTCACTACTTACCTATGATTATTTACACTAAAAATGTAAAAATAAAAACTTTTTTTAAAAAAAAAACCGACTTCCAAAAAACAAAACTCCCTGCCAAAAAACACTAAAAAGTTCAAAATAAACTGGCTCTTCATAAATTGCAATGTGCCAATTCTTGTCTATACCTAACTCTTTATTCATTTAAATAGTATTATTATTATGTGTGCTAGGTACCTAAAATCTGATTGAAGTCGTTGCCAAGCCAAAATGTAATAGTAGGTACTAAGGTATCGCACTCGCCGCTGCCGGATAGCAGCTCTTCGTGTAGAACAAAACAACCCAAGCAGGCAGACCCGCGCGGGCTGCCTATGGTTGTCTCGAAATATAGCGAGTGTGTTCCTACTATTACATTTGGCTTGGCACCGACTTCAATCAGATTTTAGGTACCTAGCACACATAATAATAATACTATTTAAATGAATAAAGAGTTACGTATAGACAAGAATTGGCACATTGCAATTTATGAAGAGCCAGTTTATTTTGAACTTTTTAGTGTTTTTTGGCAGGGAGTTTTGTTTTTTGGAAGTCGGTTTTTTTTTTTATAAAAAGTTTTTTAATATTACAAACTGACACTTCAATTTTTTTTATTTGTATATAGATAAATGTTTCGGACGTCTAGTCCCAAAGTAAGCAGAGCTTGTATTATGGGTACCATTCAACTGATATAAATATATATATCCTTTTATTTTTGGTAAATATGTACGTATTATATATATAAAACACCCAAACTCTGAAACAAATATTTGCAGATCGTACAAATATTTGATCCGCCCCGAGAATCGAACCCGAACATCGAACGTTAAGCACGCAGTCGCATACGCTACCACTGCGCCACCGAGGCAGTCTATATTCCCCCCCTCCAGAAAGTTCCAAATCAAGGGCAACATTGGTCTAATATTATTTCCAATTGTCATTACGAATTTCTTTTTGTGTATGTAATGTAATAATATAGTCGTGTACACTTTATAATGAACCTTTAATATGAACTCAAGGACAGGTTTATTTATTTTAATATGTACGTTCGTATGTATGTAACCGTAACTTTCAAAATAATAACATTCGGTACGTTATTGTTGGCTACGAATGAAAGACTTTATTTACCACATACAGGACATAATGCTTTTAGAGTATTGTATACAATAAGCCGCGATTTTCTAAAATCTCATTCCCTAAGCCTAAAATCATCGTCTTTAACTGATTTCATAGAAACTCCAGAACACGTATTTGCTAGAAGATTCGAGAATTGTCGAGCACAGCAGCTGGTCGACGCTTACCGCACACACGGACACCTCAAGGCAACCATCAACAATGTCGATTACGTTAAGGAAGACAGGTAACTTAAATATTTATCTCGAATTGTTTTTGCAAATGTGTTCTTTTTGGCCAAAAATTTTGTCCATATTGTATCATTTTTTCTGAAGACTACTACTTAATCCCTGACAAAATTCGCATCACCTACTCTAATATCTGATATCCCAAGTCCTGCCTCACAATCCATTATTAACTAAAAAGTCTCTAAACCTATATGTACTTATAGTTTCCCTGAAACATTTTAAGTTTCTAATCAAAAAGTACCAAAAATTTTCTTATAAACTAAAAATGCTTAGGTTATCTTAATCCACTCTTACCGAAAAATGGATTCATAAATAAATTCTCAGTAGCAGCAAGCCCTGTAATTAATGTTAATTTTGGGCCAATTTTCACGGTTTTATCACTCTACAAAAGACACTCTAATTCAAATGAATGGTTTTTCATCTTTTTCTTCTTGAATCAACTAAATTGAATACAGTTAAATTTATTCGCATCAATTTTTTCCTCTCTCTAATTTCATTTTAATTTCTCTTCTTAATTTAAAATAAAAAGAATTACAAAAGTAGCGAGGAATTTAATCCATAGTAATTTTTACAATATCAGTAAGCAATTAGGGTTATATATCAGTTGTTTTGTATGAATTTACATCCTTTGTCATCCTGAATTTGATTTTAGAAATGTCAAAGAATTAAACCTTTGGAGATATGGACTTCGTTCAACTGATGCTGTTGACTTGGGTTTGTTATACGGATATGATGGCCAACATTCCGTTCAAAAGCTAGTGGAGGAACTTGAAAATATTTATTGTGGATCTATTTCTTACGAATTTAACTATTTAGAGGTGAGTTTAAAATATTATATTGTCCGTCATAATGCGGGTCACTATGCTGCATTGTTGCATTGTCTACATTTATAATGAGTATGGGGACCACTACTCTTACATTCTGATCTTGCTTTCCATCAAGCAGAATCAGGCTCATCCTTCCTTTGTCAGGCTTATATACATAAAGAACTGCGTTTAGAACTATAGCCATGTTTAAAATAAAATCACAAAACAATATTTCATTGCCCCGTGAAAAAACAATGTTGTGCCCAGGGATTTAAAAGAGAATAGTTATTATCCGATGGTGTGTATCGTTATCAGCCTCCGATTTTGTCCATGAAAGGAATTATTTTTATAACAATAATTCGAGAAATGGTTTGAAGATTTTTTGTCATGATCATAATCATCAACAACCTTTTCTACTCCAATACAGAACATGAGACTCTCCTTAGGAGTTTTGGCCTTCTAAAACATGCTGACCAGACGTGTTGGTATAGGGTTCGTATCTAGATTTCTTCTCCTTGAAGTGATGTGGCCCTGCATAATTGGCAAACTTAGCCGGCTCTTACGATACCCACCGGCTGAATAGGGTTAATCAGTCACCAAATGGAATATTTAATTTAATATGAAACTTGTACAACTAGGACTACTCAATGGAATACATTCAAATACTTGAAATTATTTACCGGAATTATAGATTTCACTAAGCAATAAACGTAAATTTCCTTCACTTTGCCTATCTTTTCACCTCGCCCATTGTACTCAGGTGACCACAAAAGTCAATAAATAGACCTTTAAATGCAAATGCCTTGATTTGTTATGATCTTCCTCTCTATTCTCACAATCTTTCATCACTAATATATATTGCAGACAGAGGCGGAACGAGAATGGTTTGCGCAACGTATAGAGAGTGGCCAAGACCCAGTGGATAAAAGTCGTAAAATAGAAATTGCAGAGGAGTTGCTGCACTCTCAAGCATGGGACAAATTCTTAAGTGTCAAGTACCCTACAGTAAAGCGCTATTGTGGTGAAGGCGCTGAATCTCTACTCACTTTCTTCTCTACTTTGTTTAGGTTGACGACAACTGGTAAGATAGTACTTTTTTGTCAAACGCTATACTGAAGTAAAATCGTTAGGTTGAGTTTGAGAATTAATTTATTAAAAAAATTATGCCTGCATACTCGTACTACGTAGCAGGAAAGAGGGTTTTTGTTAATAATATAATGGGTGCTGTAGTGTATGTGGTCCGTGAGTAATGGCCTAATACATACATGAAGGTTCCATACCTGTTTTGGGCACATAAGACGCGCAGAGTCTATAAAGGAGTCTATAGCTTCTCGGTGAAAAGGCGGAAAAGGCATATTTTTTAATATTTTTTTTGTGATATAGGTAGGCAAACGAGTAGACGTATCGCCTGATGGTAAGCGATTACCGTCGCCCGTGGACGCATGCAACATCAGAGGCGTCACATGTACGTTGCCGGCCTTTGGGGGATGGGAAGGGGGAGGTGGAAGGGGTATGGGCCTCTGGTATCCTCACTCACTCGGTGGAACATAGCGCAAGCGTTGTTTCACACCTGTTTTCTGTAAGGCCGTAGTATCACTCCGGTCGAGCCGGCCCACTCATGCCGAAGCGTGACTTTCCCACGTAAAGATTAAGACGCGTACGTGTGTGTGTGTGTGTGTGGGCGAGCCAGGTTGAAGGAATTAAATAAATACATCACAACGAATACATTACTGTGGATTGCATTGCCTGGATGTTCAGACCAAAGTTATGATCTTCTTTCTTCTTCTTTTTTTGATCTCGTATCGATTGTATCTCCTGGATCAGCTATTTCTGCCAATGTCAAGTGTTTATAATCTTCAAGTCTTTAAGTCTTCGTTGTGATGAAATTAATGTTAAAAAATATATAAAACATGGATGACATGAAATGGGGACCGTCTTTCGAAAAAGCAAAAAACGATCTCCCAAACTTATGATACCTAGATCGCATAGATAAGTCATTTATAAATAGATGATAAGAAACTCTACAATCTCTGCATTTAAATACAAATTAACTTGAAAAGTAAATGTTCCTTTCTTAAAAACCGTCTCATTCTCTGAAGAAACCGTTTTCTTGCAAAGCATCAGTAATATTTTTTCGTCTTTACAAAAAAGCTGTGAGCTACTAATAATGGAATTCTTTTGCTTATTCTCTTGAGTACGTAAATAATGTTCTTTATGCCTGTATTGTAATTTTTGAACATGGAAATACCCTTTAATATAACACAACAATTTGTCATTACAGAAGCCGTAGATAAAGTAATTCTAGCAATGGCTCACCGGGGCAAACTCAACGCATTAAGCGGTCTTCTGCAGTGTCCACCGGTCAAAATTTTTCACAAATTCAGCGGGAAACCAGAATTCCCTGAAGAAGCAAATGCACTCTGCGATATTTCTACTCATCTAAGTAAGTGGTGATACGACCGGTAGGTAATTTAGCATTAGTTCTAAATATTTTACAGATTGTATCATAACGGTAGCCTTCGTTACTTATACCTTTCTAGTTTTTCTCTAAGAACAACACCCGCTTTAGGAATATACATCAAGTGTCGCGGGGACTTTATAAACATACGTGTAATGGACACAAATAACACCCAGACTCAGGACAACAATTTGTGAATCACACTAAAGTGGTGTCCTGTGTGGGATTTGTCCCACAACACTTGGCGTAGTGGAAAGCGACGTGGTGACCTTTTAAACCACTCGGCCAACCGTACAGTCATAAAGTGTAGTTCTAAGATCAAAATTAATTCTTCCATGCTAATATAAACCGCTGTACCGATTTCAATCAAGTTTAGCATAGAAATGCTTTGATTTTTGAGGCAGGACATGGGCTACTCTTTAAAACGATAACCGACATAAACGCAGGCGAAGCCGCATGCAAAAGCTAGTGTATTATAAATCTCTTTAATTGATAAAATCTGTAGATGTAAAAAATACACACATACCGTATGATGTGTACAGAACTTTTAACGAAGGATGGAAAATAACAGTTAACTTGAAACATCAAGAAACAAGATTTCATACATTTTTTTTCCAGTTATATGTATTGTTATTGTAGTTTACTGATTTAATTTGATTTATCGTCAACTTTCCACAACTTTTGGTTAAAATTTAAAGTACAAATTATTGAGTTGATCAAATTCTCATAAATAGTTTAGAGTACAATTTGCAATTCAGGTCACGTGTACATATAAAGTTGAATAGAACAGCTGACTATTAGAATTAGCTGAAGCATTTATCGTGACACAAAATAAATCAATGTTAATGTGTCAATGCCAAGACATTGAACGCCAAATGAATAAAACCCTAATGAACAATAGATAACAATACCAATTGGCATAAATTGCCTTTCCTCAAATACTATCAAAATTTGACTTTTATATTTTACAACTTTTAAATTGACAGTAAATGTCTATCTATTTATTCAAAGTGGTATCCAACCCTGAAGGAAAGAACCCTTAGGGGAAATATTTAAGAAAGATTTTTATAATTTATTTCTCATCAACAATGAATATTTGAGTAGCGGATATTCAATTCTCGTATTTGTATTAGTTCCAACTAAAGGAATCTTGAATAAAATAGGGTCGGAGTCGCTAAACTGACTAGCGTAGAAAATTATAGAAAACCAAAAAGTATTTAAAAACCTAAAAATAAATAATGGAACTGCATGGATCGATGTTTATTTAAAACACTGATATTTATGTAAAAATGGTAAAATATAAAATTTTATTTTGTTTGCAGGTGTATCAACAGATATTAGAGTAAACGATAAAACAGTCAGAGTTTCTATGTTAAATAATCCATCTCATTTAGAGGTATTTACTTATTTTTAACATTTAGTTATTCATTATTGTTACAAAGTATAAATTTTATGTCACCATTGTGATAGAGTTTTTTTTATTCATTTAAAATAAATGTCTTCCATAATTACTTTTCATATTTTGGTAACGTCAATGCTTAAAGGCCTCAATATTTTAAATAAAAAGCACATTTCTGTCAATTGGATACTTTGGAAAGTAGATGAGAAAACTATTGCTCACATGGTTGGTAGATAGGAATGTAAGAATAGATTGAGATTGCCTATCTATAATTCTTAACTAATCTTTGTCCAAAAACTTTGAATCCTCGAGAATATAGAACTTTAAGCTCATAAAAGTTGTTATCCAATATGTTAGGCGGCGAATCCTGTATCCATGGGTAAAACTAGATCAAAACAACTGCGTTTAAAGGAAGGAGATTATTCAGAAGACGGCAGCACAAGAATGGGCGACAAAGTGTTGAATATACAGGTAGGCAGACTTTCTCCTCTTATTACTGGATATTAAAAACTCTCTATCTTCCTTGCTATATTAAAATCTGATGTTTAAGTTAGATAATTGCAAATATTGAAAGATGACGAAAATTTTAGAACTGTTTGGATTTGAATTCAGTCTCAATTAAGCATTCTATATGGTGTGTGTTTGACAAAGAAAGTCTACGTGTGTTTAGGCTAGTTGCTGAAAAGTAAGACAAACCCCTAACAAAGGGATGAATCTCTAATCAGTAACATTTAGGAGTGACTAGGGTTCTTTAGCCTAATATACTTAATAAATGAGTGGTCCAGTTGTTTCCAGTACTAATTTTGAAAACTAGAATCACTTTCTTTGGAATCCACTTGTTTTTCTCTTTAATGAAAGACTTTTTACCATTGATAAGTTTTAAATTTTGCAGATACATGGGGACGCAGCCTTCACAGGTCAAGGAGTAAACCAAGAAACACTGATGTTGTCTCAAGCTCCGCATTTCAATGTTGGTGGATCTTTACACGTCGTAGTTAATAACCAAGTAAGTTAAATAAAATAACTAAAAGATTAAAGGAATATTCTAAACGGGTTCTTAAATATAACTAAATCAAATAATTTTAACTCTTATTTATTGACAGGCATATTAAAGTAAAATCTTAACAGCAATAAGCTCTCAGTTGTATGTACGTACCTTTTCAATGCTATTGAACATCATTGTAATTATTTACAGTTAGTTAGTTAGTTTTTTGGTTCGTATTACCAAAAAGAGCTGATCTGTGGGACCAATCAAAATCCAAAAAATATTTTTACATCGGGTATAGTACGAATTGGAGAAGATAATACCAGTCATCCGCAGCCTTAAACAGTCTATCGCAGGACAGAGTTTTTCTTAGAAAGTTTTTGACCTGCTTCACTGCAAGAACTGTTGGTATTTTACTATCTAAATAGCATGATAACTGTCTCGTTGGTCTTGCGGTTGACGTATGCAACTGCCGATCAAGAGGTCTCGGATTCGAATCCCGGGTCGGGCCAAAAGTGTAACAACACTTGACTTTTTTGAGTATAAAAATATTTAATAACAGCTCGGAGTTTGGAAAATTGGTGTCTGAACCCCCGTGCCTTGGAGAGCACGTAAAGTTTTTGGTCCTGCGCCTCATCTCTCCCTGATTGTGTCGGTTAACCGTCTCATCGGATTATGAGAGAAAGGGAACGGAGAGTGCACCTGTGCACTATAATATCTCCTGCGTAGTTGGCTGGTCTCCGTTGACACTGTCCGCCGTGGCCGTTATCGGCAAGGCAACATTATTAATATCTATGAAAAAGTACCTAATTATCTGTTTTCTATTCTTCTGTTTCTTTTATTTGTTTTTACTACCAGTTATATCAATATACCATCCATCTGGCCAGTTTAGTTTAGTAAACCATAACCTCTTTTCTAAGGAGAGACCCATTTGCAACTGTAGACCAGCAAAGACTCGTAATATCATATGAATATTTTCACTCTTTATATGATAAAGTACATACAGTGATATTTGTTACAGGTTGGATTTACTTTGCCAGCACTGCGAGGGCGGTCATGTCGGTACGTGACCGATTTAGCCAAAACAATATACGCTCCTGTAATACATGTAAACGGTGATTATCCAGAAGTATGTACCTGCTTTTTTCCTAGTATGAAATACTATAGCGAGTGTGTCAGATAACTATCGTGTTTAAATAAATTAAAATCAAGTATTTGACGAAATCATTGATTAATCAATGGTTTTAGAATCTGTGTGAAACCGGAATGGTGTGTTGAAACGTCGGTAGTGTATTCTGGGAACACTTGTAATGATGCCTGTCAGAAAATCTATTTATAGATGTTTTTCGAAGTGCAAACTTCTTTAGGCGCGTTAAGCACTTTTTGGGTGAATAAAAATCTTAAACTCGCGTCATTGTCACCGAACGCTTTCCTAATTCAAAAATATGAACATAATACAAGTTATTTAGTTTTCACTTCTATTGGTTGTCTCTATAAACTGCACTGTATTTAATTTGACTTATTCTACTCTTGATTTCTTTATATCCAGAGTATACGACTATAGATATGAGATATTATATAGATAGTATAGAGGTATAAGTAATTGAAAAATGGACTGTGAAGTGATTTGATTAAAGTACATAATCCAACAACAAATTTTATTGAATTTTAGTTTAGTACTGACAACAAAACCACCACTGACAGAATGTCACAAAAAAACCTTGATGGTGGGCGCTCTAAAAGCGGCACATTAAAAAAACATTACAGTAAATGGTATTATAATATCAGGTCCGCTCTGATAAAGCAATGGGACATAAATAAAATAAGTTAAACCTTTTGCTCAGCAAATAGTTTCAATCTCTTCTGGTATCTCGAGAGACAAATGGTTCAGTTTGCCTATATCGAACTTATGCCCTCTCAATCAAGATATACATATCAGCAGTAACGCAACGGTTTGAAACTCAGTGCTTAAAAAACATGTCCAGATCGAAATTTTAACAGATTAAGGAATTCAATAAATATTGTTTCTACAATAACATAAACTCAACAGAAAATATATGTTCCAATACCTTTAAATTTTTTTTCATTAAGATATGCAACATCTAAATCGAAATAATGGGTATAAAACGATATCATATAGCTCATGAAAGGACATCATAAATATCACACGATTAAAAATATAAAACCCTAAAGAGAGATAAAACACATTTCACATAAACCTAAACCAATTTTATTTAATTTATCAAACTATTACAACTTTTTTTATGGAATAGTGGGCAAACGAGCATACACTATCGCCTGATGGTAAGCGATTACCGCCACCCATAGTCACCCATAACATCATAGGCATCACAAGTTGCCGGCCGTTGGGTAGGGGTTGGACCTCCGGTATCTTTACTCACTCGGTAAACTCAACGCAGGCGCTGTTTCACACTGGTTTTCTGTGAGCCCGTGGTATCATTCCGGTCGAGCCGACCCATGCATGCCGAAACGTGGCTCTCTCACGCTTCCTTATAGTCATTTCTTGATGGTGATCACTTTAGGTATCTACGAGTCATACAATAGATTGATGACGTTGTTTAAAAAACATTCTCTTTACAGTTAGTTGTGAAGGCCACGAACATCGCCTTCGAGTACCAGAGGAAGTTTAGAAAGGACGTATTTATTGATTACAATTGCTTCAGACGATTGGGTCACAATGAACTAGATGATCCCACATTTACGAACCCACTGTTGTACAAACTCATACATAGCAGAAAGTGAGTACCTATAAATAATAAGTATTTTATTAAAAAAATGCAAACAAAAATTGACACTATGAGATCAGAAAAATTAAAACTCAGAATCTTAGCTCTAGGTTTTAGCATGATGGACGTATAAACGATGATAAATGGCCAAAATAATAAAGAAACTGCGTACAAGACAAAACTTTTAACAGTTAACTTCTAACTTTAGTATGAAGTAGGTTAGTAAATATTCCACTAATTAGACGCTGAGTCTTTAGAACCGTCGTGGATTGCTTTTGAAGGGATTAATTTTTCCCTACTTACTTTCTATGCATCTGGTAATTCCGAACGAAATGCTCTTTAACTGAACTTAAACGCTCTAAAATCCATATATGAGGTCACAGTTAAAATGGTACTTTTATTTTGTAATTCCTTTCCTTACTTAAGTGTTTAATACATTTAGTTATAGTTCAGTTGTGTTTGTGAACCTTCACTCAAGACAATAACCTAACATAATTCATATCTCGTACTTCATACTAATATTATTTATAAATTCGGTTCGGTTAAACCGCTGCACCGATTTCAATAAAAATGTGTACATGGAGATGTAGATAATTTGATTCTTGAGTCAGGCCATAGGCTAACTTATCAAGGTCATTTGATCCTGTCTTACCATGCTGACCGACATACATGCGGGCGAAACCACGGACAAAAGCTGCGGCATAATAGCTTTTGTTAATTAAATCTTACATATACGTAAAGATTCCTTTCCACGAGGATTCCTCTGTCCAGCAGTAGACTGCTGAGGCCCGATGAAAATCATCAATATTTAAGAGTACCAACATATTTCAGGGAGGTGAAAAAATTACTCTCACCCAAACATGGCTAAACTGGAACATAGTATACCTCATTGAATAATCAAAATCACTACGGATTATACTAAATTGGATCTATCGATAAATAAAATATACAAAATATTAACCTTATCACAATTCGTTTAACGAGACGTTTTATATTGAAACTAAACTCATTTTGCGGACCGATACGTGTTAGAACTGTACAATTTTAATCACTTGGCTCAACAGAATTAATCGGTGTACTTTGTTCACGTCTGAATTTCATTTTCCATGGTCATCTGTAACATTAGTGTCACCCCTGTAAATTGAGATTTAAACAAATGACGTTCCTGTTTGTCTAGTGGTCGTAGTGGGTTCGATTCAGACCCAGGGCAATTATTGTGTGATTATTAAGATCATTTTTAGAGACTACATGTAATTTAGTTGCAATACTTTAAGAAATAGATGAAAATCAGTTAATTCTTTTGTAAGTTTTGACGTATAATAGAGAGACAAACAGACTTATCCATACTGACTCTTTACGCCATCGTCTTACGAGACAGTAGTTCATACCCATCATTTAGTTGCTTGGCAGTTCTCAACTGTGCGCTTTTCTAGAAACTTTCTGCATCGCACAATAAAACTGTGGAATGAACTGTCGCCGCCGTTATTCCCGGACCAATATGCCCTACAAACCTTCAAAAAAAGAGCGTACTCCTTTTTAAAAGGCCGGCAACGCATTTATGACACCTCAGGTGTTGCGGGTGTCCATGGGCGGCCGGTATTCGCTTACCATCAGGTGATACGTCTAATTGTTTGCCCCCTATCTCATAAAAAAAGACAGATGGAGTTACTTTCGAATTTATAATATTGCTAGCTTCTGCCCGCGGCTCCAGCCATATATAGGTCGGTTATCAGTATAGAGTATGTCCTTAATCAACAATCAAAGTATCTCCATGCCGAATTTCATTGAAATCGGTGCTGCGATTAAGTCTGCAGCGTAACAGACGAACAGAATTATTTTTAAATCTATATATTCTTAAATATAAAAACCAATTGTTGTTCGTTTGTCTCGCTAAAACTTGAGAACAGGTGGGCCAATTTAGCTGATTTTGGAATGCTTGTCGTAATCCAGGGAAGGTTTAAACGGTGAAAAATTTCAAATAACTTGAAAATCCAAATGTCAGCTAGTATATTATATATATTTATGTATGATCCTGCCAAAATGACTACACTGCCTGATAGAAAACAAGCAGAATCCAAGAGTGGTGGAACTCATTGATCAGATAATGCAACAATGCAGCATGGTGACCCACACGAACTTAACTGACTATCAAATTTTTTTTCTTACAGGTCTATCCCAGATGTATACGCCGAAAAACTAACATCAGAAGGAGTTTTAACAGCAGAGGATGTAAACGACATATCAGTTGCATATACGAACTACTTACAATCTCAATATGAAATGGTTCCAACTTATAAACCTGAGGTATGTCTCTATTTTCATTAAATAACAAAAGAATAATAAGTTTTGCAATTAAAAATATTGTAAACACTTCTTCAAAATAAAGCCTTACAACATTGTTTCATCTGCTTAAGGTGCAATTGTCCCTTGGTTCTTGTCTTTTTATAAAACTGCCTTGTTGGTCTCGCGGTTGGCGTGTGCGACTGCTGATCGTGAAGCCTCGGGTTCGATTCCCGGGTCGGACCAAATGTTTGCATGATCTACAAATATTTGTTTCGGAGTTTGGGTGTTTTCTATGTATAATATGTATGTATTTACAAAAAAAAGTGTGTATTTGTATCAGTTGTCTAGTACCCATAACACAAGCTCTGCTTAGCTTGGGACTAGATGGCGTTGTGTGATAGATGTCCAATATACTTAAAAAATAAATAAAAAAAAGCATCAAATACACATACACTCCAACTGTCATGATCATAACAAAACAACGTAGATGAAACGGAAACGAATAAGTTTTGTAACCCGACTACGTAAAAACATTTGATACTTATATAGCATATCATATATATAGCATAGGACACCCGGGCTATTATTACGAATTTATTGATACCATTTATTAAAATCGATTTAGTAATTAAGGGCTATGGTGGAACGTACAAACATTCATCCACTGCCAAAAATGTAACCCTTTCTTTTGGCTTCACCGGTAGTCGGGTAAAAACAACTTCCCACTTTAAAAATTCACTGTATTAAATGTTTTATGTTATTAAAGACTGATCTATGTACATGGTCATGTAGATAAAATTTACTCATTTACGTTTTAATATGAAAGCCATGAATAATGTAAATTTATATTTGAGGAAGTTCTTGAGTACTTTAAGTAAAGCCTGAGGCTATTGACTTCACCAAGGACGATGAATACTGTTTTAAACTGTTTATACTTGATTAATTTTAAGACAAACATTAACATATTAGAAACATGAGAATGTGAGAACGTTCAGGCTTTATATTATACTGTAAATGTACATATATAAAAATAAATTGTTATTCTTTTTTTTACAATGGCCCTGCCCATATGACTCTACTATGCCTGATGGAAAGCATAAGCAGAATTCGTGCATGCAGCATGGTGACCCGTACCATGGTACACCGTGCTAGTGATGCTTCTGCATCATTGGGTCTCTGGTCTCGCACTCGCCAACGAAACACGACAGTACGATTGCTGTCATTTTACATTGATTTTCTGTGCGAGGGTTGTACCGCCCCGGTCGAACCGCCCGTTCGTGCTGAAATCAGCGTGGCTCTACTAACTACTCAGTAGTCTTCGTGAAGAGTGTTCCGATAAGCTTTTCCAACTGTTCCCAATTATTTCATTTCCTCTACATAACAACACGATGCCTTGGAAGTCACCGCTTAAGAGTGATAGACATACGCTCTCGAACTAAACGGTTTGGTTTTTTCTTCCTGTGCCAGTCGAAACCTGGAACTCACTACCAGCGCATATGTTTCCTTTCCACTATAATCCTGGGTCTTTTAAGCGAAGCGTGGAAGAGATACTCATTAGACTAGACACATAGTGTGGGTCACCATCACTTTTGAATTCTACTCTTGCTTTCCATCAGGCAGAGTAGTACAGTAAAAGAAATACTGCTTGACTGAATTGCATATCTTATCCCAGTTTTGCTCGCTCTTTAAAATAGGGTTGTTTCCAAAAATAAAAGGCAACCCCGAAGGTGAAAGTGGTGGACTTGGCAATTTTATTTTCCGTAATTCTGTGTAAAAAGTTCTCGAAGATTATCTCCGTGTAAACTACATCCTAATCGAATAGAAGTGCAAGCGACTAGGTGATCATTTAATCCACTGCCCTTACTTTCATTTCACATAATGCATTTTCTTTATCAAGTTTTAAAGTTGTAGACAATTTTCATTTTTATCGCAAAGCAATTACAGATAAGGTTTTGCAATAATGCAATTTATTAGGTCCATATTATCTTAATGTACGAGTATATCAAATTTAGCATATTTTGTTTTTGTTTTTGACAAATAAATTAAATTGAAGTGTCTGTTTGTAATACTAAATACATATGATAATAAAAACGGTACTTTCAGCAATAAAATATTAGGTACTTTTAATGTTTGTCTGTCTGTTCCGGTTAGTGTTTGAATCGGAGGTTAAAGACAATTCGATCGAGATTCGATCTGGATTATATATAATTCTAAACTATTTTCACGTTTTTTTTCAACTTGGAAGTCAAGTGTGTCAACTAATTCCGTTGCTTAAGTTTCCGGCTTCAAATCGGTAAGCATCACTACAAGTTAATTATATGTAGTTTTACCTGCGTTTGTGTTCAAAATGATGAATACTCTTCCTAGAGTCAATCCGTGATGTTACACTGAAGTTTTTAGCAGATAAGCGAAAGAGGTAGTTGGTAAAAATCAAGCAAACACACTAAATTTCATTCACCTCTTGTTTGGTTTTAGATTCCATAACAGCGCTACACCCTGTGGTACAATGGAGTGATAACACACGTTTCTCATTTCCTTTGTATGTATAAATCCAATAGTCCAACAGTACCCACTCCAAACAAATGTCCCAGTTCAAAGCTATGCTTTACTCTGCTCTATTTCTTCGGAACACTTGTTACGATTTCCTGGTTTTACGAAGCAATGACTATTTTATTCGCCGACTATTTAACGACGACGGTCGAAGTTTAATATCTAGGAATGAACTCATAATTTATTTTGCCAATATTTATAGGTGACGTACTACCAAGAACAGTGGTCAGGAATAAAGTCAGCACCAAACGCTGTAGAAACCTTTGATACTGGAGTGGATGCAAACATGTTGAAGCTCATAGGCCAGGCTTCTGTCAGCGTTACTGACGACTTCGTAAGTGATTTACTTTATATGTATTTTCTTCAAGTCAACTTTTGGGAGGGGTAAAAGCCTTGTAAGATTGAAACAATACATAGTTGACTATTTAATAAACTCATATTTACATCATAAATATACATACCTAATCTATACTAATATTATAAAGCTGAAGAGTTTGTTTGTTTGTTTCAACGCGCTAATCTCAGGAACTACTAGTTCAATTTGAAAAATTATTTCAGTGTTAGATAGTTCATTTATCGAGGAAGAATATATCATCACGCTCAGACCTATAAGGGCGGAGCACCAATGAAGAATGTTACAAAAAAGGAGGAAAATTATCACGCAGATAGGAGGCGCAAACGAGGTTGCGCTGGTCGGCTAGATGTACACTCCTTTTCAATTTAAACGGCATGTAGACATTCTGATTTTGACGATTTACATACATATATGACTGCCTCGTTGGTCTCGCGTTTAGCTTGAGCGACTGCCGATCATGAGGTCTCGGGTTCGATTCCCGGGTCGGACCAAATGTTTGTATGATCTACAAATATTTGTTTCGGAGTTTGGGTGTGTTCTATCTATAATATGTATGTTTTTACAAAAAAAAAGTATATATGTATTAGTATCAGTTGTCTAGTACCCATAACACAAGCTCTGCTTAGCTTGGGACTAGATGGCGTTGTGTGTTTAGATGTCCGATGTCCGAAATATTTATTAAATATTTATTATTAAATATATATACGTTCTTACACTAAGAAATACATTGGCCTAAATGTATCTATCGAATCTGTATCGATACCCTGTTTATTGTTGTTAACAGTACAAAAGTAATGGAACTTTTGACCTCGTGGATAAGTGGGTATTGTTAACACAAATCCCAATCGTTACAGTACCGATTGGATTCTTGTTTACTGATTTAGATTTGAATTATTTATCGAATTAACTCGCGATGTTAGAATCTACACAGTTGTGTTAATATTTTATTTTAATTTTATATTACTGTTTACCGGTGTTTGTTAAAAATTATATTGATCAGAAATAATAGAGAAGATGAATATAATAATATGTAGTATCTATAAATCTTTATATATTGTGCGGACGGAGGAGTATGAAATTTCGCACACTTATAGCTTATATAAAGAAGGAGTGTAAAATGCTAATATTTTTTTAAAATTACGCATAAAGTACATTAAATTAGTAAAAATAAAATTATGTAAAATAATATTTGTAAACCGCCAATTTGTAGCGGCGGCCATCTTGGCATTCATCTTTCCGAACAATCTATCCACAGGGAGGGGGTCAAATTTAAATTACTAGATTTGACCAAAACATATAAATAAACAAACAACCGTTTATTAACACAAATATGCTTATATGTGTGTATGCCAAAGTCAAACTACTTCTTCTTTTGATGAAATGGCAATCAGCTAATCAGCTAATTCTGTCAATGTCTTTGACTCTTCAATTCTTCGTCGTCGTCTCGATGTCGTGTCGTCGTGATGAATTAATGATAAAAAAAGATAAAAAAAAATGTAGATGAGATGCAAAGAGGACAGTCTTCGAAAAAACATATATACACTGTCATATTGAATGTCAAAAGTAGAAATTTTGTAGCTCGGATAAAGATTAATATATATCTGAGTTTTGTAGTTTTAGCAGAAATGTCAAAAACTTTGATTAAAAAGGTGTACCGTGTAACTAAGTAAAAATTAAGATCGAATTTCGAAAACATGAAATATTCTAAGATGAACTATGCACAATTACGAGAGCTTGAACAATCATTAACTAGTAAATTAATTTAAATACCTTTTTCCGTAGAATATACATCCACATCTTGCCAAAACTCATGTAAAGAATCGGCTGGACAAAATATCGAAAGGAAGGGATATTGATTGGGCGACCGCGGAAGCTCTGGCCTTCGGTAAGTAGGGTTACCATTACAGATTGATCGCTTTAGGAGATTCTATTTCCGTACCTAAATGTATTAGGTATGGCAACATTTGGTACTTTTTTTAAAATGTATTTATTATACATGGTAAAGGAATGTAACTAGGCGCTATCTTTTAGGACGATAGGCATGCATTAGGTTTTTATATAAATTAGCTGTCATAATGACTACTCAGCCTTATGAAAAGCATCAGTAGAATCCAAGAGTGGTCGCCACCATCCTCACTGAATGCGAAATAGTGAAATAAGTTTTCCTGGACCGCCATAGTACCGCACACGATAGCATATGTGAGTAATATGACTCTTTACAGTTAACAGAGACCAATAAGTTAAAGAACCGTGGACATCGAAAGTCGACTTCTTGCGAAATCACTATCATCACTAAGAATAACTAAATAATTAGGTTTCCTTAAGTTTAATTGTCATGAAAAGTTAAACAAATTCAAATCCAAATCTCCTATAAAACATAGTAGTGCATTTACGCCCAAGCAAAGCAGATGAAGAATGTTAGATGATTTCTTGAGTTAAAGGAAATGAGCTTGCAACATTGAAAATGAACTCGCACTAGTTTCAATCAATACTAATTTCTTCTGCTCGCGACAGAACGCAAAAGCAATTACTCAGTGAATGTGGGCAGAACTTCGCATCTCTTTTACTGTTTGAAACTATTCGTAATTTAAGTAACTCTAAAAGCAAGGATAAAATAAATGTATTTTAATAAAAAAGGTTGGATAAATTGAAACCTATATGCCGTATATTCAATATAGATGGTATTATTGGAATAAATTTTGTAAGAAATTTGATTTATGGGTATTTCTAGAAGTCTTTTTTGTTTCTGAATATTATAAATTGAGTTTATATTCGTATTAGTAACTTGATATAATAGAACTTCTCACACTAAGTTGTTTCTTATTGAGACAAATTCTATTCACAAGGCAAGACGAGATTCAATATCAACCTGTCAAACCCACTGAGCATAATATCAATTAAATTCCTCCCCTGGGTTAATTGTCTCGAATTCGGCAATGAATTCAATCTAAATACCAAATCTAAACAGAAAATGAAAAAAACTAAAACTGTTATCTATCCATCCATATATAAATAAATAAAATTGGAGTGTCTGTTTGTAATATTTAAATTACGGCCTTTGAATAAATGCATTTTTAATCAATTTTTGTCCGTCTGTCTGTTTGTTCCGGGTAATCTTTGGCACCGCTGGACCGATTTTGACGGGACTTACACTGGCAGATAGCTGATGTTCTGAGGAGTAACTTAGGCTACTTTTTTTAGACTAACTTTGTCCCGCGGCGTTACCTGCAGTATGATAATAACCGCGGGTAACACCGCGGGGTTCAGCTAGTACAAAATGAAAGAGACGAAATCACGGACCTACTCCTAGAACCAATTTTTATCCAAGACTGTTTGCGTTACAGCAATTTCGCCACCCCTTGGGTTCAATGTACTTTTCTAATCCAGAATGTAAATTGACGTACCTATATATTTCCAATAGTGGTTAACAGTGGTTATTAGTTCGATTCCAACCCAATCGTGGTATGACGGATTAAGAATGCAGAGTTTCATCACCCCTACTCATCCCACGGCTGCCGTAAAAAGCGATTATAGGAGAAAACTACGCAGGACAACATTACTGCAAAGAGAAAGAAAAGTTGAAACAAGCCACATAGCAACACTGGCCAGCATGATATAGAAGGCTAAAACATCCTTTCTAAGGAGAGGCCCCAATGATGCAGAAGCATCTCTAGCCCGCCATCGTGTGGGTCACCATGCTGCATTGTTGCATTGTCTGCATGCGCAGTATGGTATCCACCACTCTTGGATTCTGCTTATGCTTTCCATCAGGCAGAGTAGAGTCATTTTGACAGGGCGGAATATAAAAAAAAAAAACTATATCCAGTAGTGGATTATTAAAGGCTGATGATGATGATGATATGTGATGATCTGGGTAACTGGGTGTAATTTATCTATGACACATTTGTATTAAGGAATATAAGACATAATTGTGTTTAAACATGTGCGGTAAACATTTTTTTCTCCGATTTACTTTGCAAATCCGGCCACTACCTCGAAAAAGTTTTTTGCATTTTTCGGGGATTTCAATATATCCTATGTTACTCACAAAAAACGTAGCCTTCTATGAATGACTTATCAACCCTACAACGTCACAAACTCACAAACGCACAAACTTTACCTCTTTATATAATAAGTATAGAAATATATTTTACAATGATCGGATGAACGGTACGGCAATGCACAAAATATGAACAAATAAATGTTGAAGGGTAAAGAAATAACTAATAAGTTCTCGTTATCTTTCAGTTCATTCAACATGAGAGAGTTTCAAATTGTATGAAAATGATTACTGAAACGCTTGCAGAAAATGACATTTAATGCCTATGCATGGTCAATTCAATTCAATTAATATAAATCTTATCAAAACTTTGTCTAGCGGCAGTCATCAGGTATAGAATGGCGTGGCATGCCTCAACTTGACTACTAAAGTAATTATTTATTATTGGGTATTTACATTCAATGTACAAAATTCTAAAATGTACGTCAAAATCAAAGTAGATAACAACGAAGTTATTTAATCAACCAAAAAATATGTAAATCCGTTGTAGTTCAAGCGGTTATCGGCCGAAATATTCTTTTGCAGACCTGCGAATAGATTCGGAATATAAACTAGGCACCTGGCACCATCCAGTAAAATTCGACAGTTATTGGCAGCCGTAATTTACAACCCCCAAGTCGGTAGTAGGATGTCACCTGTCCATTTATATGTAATCAAATATTGCAAATGGTTCGTGAAACGACCTGTTTTATTGGATTTAGAAAACTATAACTACGTTTAGAATGAATAAACTAACAAAGTTTCGATGTAAATTAAATAAGGTCTTTTTGACATTAAAAAGTATATTAGGGTATACCTTCGTTGACTGAGAAATTCACAGAGGCCATAATTAAAATCAACACCAGGAAAAAATTATAGTAAATTTACGGCTTAATGGAGAATCGATTTGTTCGTTTTTTTTTTTGTTTTTGGAATCAATTGTAGTGATTAGAATTTAATAAGATCTTTTTGACATTAAAAAGTGTATTAGGGTACGTTAATATTTTTATATCAATTTTCTTTTTGTATATTTTGCATGTTATCTTTTATCCTTTTAGATATACCGCGAACGCAACTTTCCTTGGCTGAGAATTTCACAGAGGCCATAATTAAATTCAATTGCAGGCAAAATTTCAAGTAGATTTACGGCTTAATGGAGAATCAATTTGTCCGTTTGTTTATCTTTCTGGAATCAATTGTAGTAATTAGTTAATTGTTAGCTTTGCCATTGCAATATAGATTATATTTGAAATCGTACTAAAACGTGATGGGAGATGTAACTCGCTTAACTAAACTGTTTTTAGGTTCCCTACTTATGGAAGGGCGCCATGTACGGATAAGCGGCGAAGACGTTGGTAGAGGGACCTTCTCTCATCGCCACGTGATGTTAGTAGACCAGCAAACTGAAGCGATAAGGATACCGCTGAACCACATACACAAAGATCAAAAAGCATTTTTAGAAGTAAGTATTTAATGCAATCATTAAGTAATTTTAATTTGAATGTTCACACCTAGTTTCAACACAACTCGACAAATCAAACAGGTCAAAAGCTTCAATTCTTTTCAGCCATGAGGCTGAATTTTAATGAACAAAATGTGTTCTACGTTATAAAAAAATGTCTTTCATATTTTGATTAGGGTACAAACGGAAAAATAAAAAATCATGTGTAGGTACTGTTTTTATTAATTTGTGCAACACAAACTAAAGTTCTTATTTTAATTAAAAGTAGTGATTATAAAATTTAGTATTTATTTAATCACATAAAATTTTACCGCGTAGCGCGTAGTTGCCGTACCGGAGTTCTGCATCATGTAAACTTTCAAGAGTCCCAGACCAAACTAACTTTGAAAAGCAATCCCATAAAAGTTATTCTGCAATTCCGCAAACAAAATTTAAAAAATGTTTTTTCTCGATTACGGTTTAATATGAACCATTTTCAACTTGGTTCAAAAAAAGGTGGTTCATATAGGTGGTTCAATTTAAAATCACACACATTTAAAAATTTTGCAATGAAGAATATAGCTTACTATAACTTGTTAACATTTATACGCATTTAAGTCGATCTATTTCTCGACACCGAGATTCGTGGAGAATATTTTCTACTTAATCTTATTCATCAAACTTAGACAGTCGTAACTTTCCCAGATTACTTAACGTACACTTCATAAGATGCTCAATAAAATCATCGATAAATATCTAAGATTCATTTCCATTCAATACATATCTCTTTTTAACTTTTATTCGCAGGTGGCAAATTCGATTTTATCTGAAGAGGCCGTGTTGGGCTTTGAATATGGTATGGCGTACGATTGTCCGGATAATCTTTGCATTTGGGAGGCTCAATTCGGCGATTTCTATAATGGCGCACAAATCATTGTGGACGCTTTCATCGCCTCTGGAGAATGTATGTTTTGTGAAAACTTCTTTAGCAGTTTTAGGATATAATTTTGTTCATCATATCATTCCTTTATATAATACTAGCTGAACACTCCAATTTTATTTATTTGTATAGATTAGTGGTTATTATGTAGTTGTTATCACTAAACTAAAATTCACTATTTTTTGTTGGATTATATACTTTAACCTCATCATCTTACAGTTCATTTTTTGTATATTTCACATCTCAGCTTTCACAATATTTAGTTCAGTAAAAGTTGATTAGAAGTACACGGTAGTTTATTAGTAAAAACAGTAAATAAATGTAAAAATTATAAGAAATAATTAAGTAAGTAATTTAGTCGGCATGTATTTAGACGTCGCGACGTTTAAGTTTAGTGCGACATGTCAAGTTTTACGTCACACGTTTTAAATGTTCAACACAAGAATAGCAAAAGATGCCCAAGTTGAGTAATTTTGGTTATGCCAAAGTAAATTTTACTTTTTCAAGTAATAAACAAGCGTGAGTCTCTGATTAACGTTTATTTGGTACTGAACTAAACACAATGACAGCTGAGATGTGAGATATCGAAAAATGGACTTTAAGTAGATCAGATTAAAGTATGTAATCGAAGAACAAATTTTAGTTTAGAAATGGCAACAACAGAATTACCACTATTGTCTATAAATTAGTCCTAGTACATATCAAATGAAATCTTGATTCGTTTTGACGTCTCTGTTAGTCTAATGGTTATCGATACTGATTCCTAATCCAAAGAGTTCAAGTTGTATTATTTATCCTGGATCGTAATTGAAATGACAACCTTTAGATTAGCAAGCAGTGTCGCTAACCATTCAACTAATAGACCCGTCAAAAACAAACAGCGGAAATAAGCTTTACCATCTGTGTATCAAAAAACATTTTCATTAGCTAACTAGAAAAATTTTAAGAAATTTTCTGAGGACATAAATAACAGCATAAATACATCTTAAAAGTTCAAGAACATTTTTGAACGAGTTCAAAACAAAACCCATTACATGAAAAATATGACCAATTGTATTTGAACTTTTCTTTCATGTTTACCTACTGTGATGATAAAATGAAATAATTTAAGTTTATTGTTAAAGCAAAATGTCTCTCGGTAAAGTTGTCTACTTTTATAACCGAACTATAAAAGAGGAGGTTCTAAATTCTATTGTATTTTTTTTATGTTTGTTACCTCTGAACTTTAGACTGGGTGAACCGATTTTGAAGATTATTTTTTTATTCGAAAGCTGGTGTTTCCCGTGCGGTCGCATTTCAATTTGGTCCAGTTCTTGAATACGATTTATTTTTGTTATTTTTTTATTTATTGTAGATGAAGTGGTCTTAGTGTAATTTATCCATACAGAAGTACCTATGCTTATCAGCAGTCAGGATACCACAGTCCAGATTCTATTTAGATTGACGTCAGATATACGTGGTACATAGAAAAAGAAACCATTTCACTTACATAAAAATGGTGTTCAGCCAGGGTAACTCACTTTAGTGTATAAGTCCATAGGTCCCTGGTAATCATCATCTCAATCATCTGATGACACGTCTGTCCATGTAGTAACGGGTTAAGAGTACAGGGAGTCACCTATTCATCCCATAGGAGTCGAAGGTGGCGACTAAAAGAGCAAACCTCGGAAGACAACATCACTACAAAGTCTTCCCGTGGGAGAGCCATGCTTCGGCGTGAATGGGCTGGCACGACCGGATGATACCACGGCCTCACAGAAAACCGGTGTAAACCCACCCCCAACCCTCCTCCACCCACATCCCTATCCCCCAAAGGTCGGCAACGCACTAGTGACGCCTCTGGTGTTGCGGGTGTCCATCGGCGGCGGTAATCGCTTTTCATCAGGTGATACGTCTGCTCGTTTGCCTCATATCCCATAAAAAAGGGAAGGAAAACTTGAAACAAACCAACCCATCTGGCTAGCTTAGTAAGCAAAACCTTTTCTATAGAGAGGCCTATTTCCAGCAGTTGACTGTTAAGGGCTATTGCTGAGTGTATATATTTGTGTGAACTGTGGCGTACAGTTCGTTTATCCCATTGGCTCATGCTATAAAAAATATGGCTTTGACTTATATATAAATAGTTAACTTTTTTTTACTTACCTAATACATTCTCCCGAGATCTCTCGTTAAGTGTTTTTTTTCTATTTCCTAGCTAAATGGATGCGTAGTAATGGACTTGTTATGCTTCTACCTCACGGATATGACGGCGCCGCCTCTGAGCACTCGTCATGCCGAATGGAGAGGTTTCTCCAGCTCACAGATAGTCTGGAAACTAAACCTGATTCCGAAAATGTGTGTCTACATGTAGCCAACCCAACTACTCCTAGCCAGTACTTCCACTTACTAAGAAGACAGGTAAACAGTTTGATCCATGCAAAAATCTTCAATCAAAACCATTCCCTATCAGCAACTTGGCTGTGATTTGAGATATTATTTTTTTTTATTCAAGAAAGCAAAAGAATATTAATGATTACCGCCTTCAGAATAGGTACATGCTATGTTCTTTCGAGTCTTATTTCTTAAGCTTTTTAGATAATTTCAATCTGCAAATTAATACTGTACATATTAACAAGCTTAGGTAAGCTATCCTTTCAACCTGGTGCTAAATCCAGCATAAATAAATGCTCCATCCAAAGGTTGCCTGGAAGAGATTGCTTTTGGCAATAAGGCCGCCCATTGTACACATCTTCTTGAATTTTATAAGTGTAACAATTTGTAATTGGTGTACAATAAAGTATATTCTATTCTATTCTATTCTATTCTAAAGATCAGGATCAAACCAATTGGAAGAATGGAACTTATCCTATATTCATAACGACACAGAGAGTGAGAACTGGCGAAAATAAAATATCATTATCTATTCGCAGGTTGTACGTAGTTACAGGAAACCGTTAGTCGTAGTCGCTCCGAAGTTATTGCTGAGATTAGCTGCGGCCGTATCTCCACTGTCCGAGTTTACCCCTGGAACATATTTCAATAATGTTATTGGTATGTTACACAAAATAGTTCAAAAAGTCATTTCATACTACTTAAGTAAACCTACTTCCAGTAACTGACAAGGTAAGAGAAGATTACCTACTTACAAAGAAATGTGGTCCACCGACTGTTATATAAAAACTTGAACTCGTGTGTACATACATACATGTACGTTCTGTACGATACGTATAGTACGTTCGTCCGTTCTGTCCATGTAAGTCTTGCAAGACTTTTTAGCTCCCATTTTCCCGAATGACAAACTAATCTTCACTCCAGAAATAAGTTACAGTAAGCTTTCCGTATGCTAAATGTAAATTCGTTATCAGAAGCCAAAGCTAAATATAATTGAGGAATATAAACTTCAGTCGTGTTGGAGCTCATACACACTTTTATTTTTCACACAGGTGACAATCTGGCTGATCCAAAAAAAGTGAAACGAGTGATTCTTGTATGCGGTAAACATTATTACGAACTTCACAAGGAAAGAGTGAACGCAAGAATTGATGATGTCGCCATAGTGAGGGTTGAAGCTCTCGCACCATTTCCTGTACAGGACTTACAAAGAGAACTGGAACGATATCCTAATGCAAGAAGTAAGTTTGATTAATGTAAGTTACATCATCATCAATTCAGCTGAAAGATGTCCACTACTGAATCCCCAAGGTTCCCTACAACAACTGGTTCACCAGATCGTGGGAGCACTTGTAGGGGCCTGCATAATAACTTGCATAGTACCAGTAAAATAGAAGAAAGGAATTTAACCAATCTTCTAGCTTCTGCATTAAAGTTTGTCAAAATATATTATTGCTATCACAATTATGGAAGATGTATAATAAACAGATTAAATATATGTATAGAGTAAATATGGGACATATATGACAGAAAAGAAATAAGTGTTTTACCGGGTTTTACCACATACCTACTCATATCGGTGTTTTATGTGCCAACAATTCTATAGATAAGGAAAACTACTGAAAGAACGTTTACTACCGTAATGATTGTTCTCGGACGGTAAACAGATTGAATAGACGTTTAGAACTATGGAATAAATATAAGATATTTTACTCATACTTACGTAGAAACCCACAAATACCAGATTTTCCTTAAAGACAATTTTTGTATTAGCACTAGATTTCTTCTTAATACAAACTTTACCTATGTAATTTTAAATATTTCTCACATTTCCAGAGTTTGTATGGAGTCAAGAGGAACACCGTAACATGGGTGCCTGGACGTTCGTGAAACCTAGATTCGAAAATCTTTTAGGAAGAAAGGTAAATGATAAATGTTCCACGTTACGATTGACCCTCGCTGAACTTTTGACCTATCGCAACGCCGAAGGTAGTGCGACTATTACTAAGTCTAGTGAATATGATGTAACGTAAAATAAACTCGCATTAGAATTTAAGCTCAATGCATCTTCGTCACTTTTCAAATCAACATTGTATACATGCGTGCACATATTCGGCATCTATCGGAAAAAATGTTATCCGTATTAACACCAGTACATACATAAATCAATACTTTTTGTGCCGACAATATTTGTCTTTATTGGAACGAATCAATCTGTCAAGAATTGACGAAGATTAAAGGCGGATAGTAGTAGTTGTGTCAGAAGGGATAAAATAATTGAGCTGTAAATAGAATAGTGGAATAAATTGCAATATAATACTTCAACTTTAGACACTTGGATACATTATTTAATCAGTTTATGTTTACACGTATAAAGTTTTAAAATGTCAGTAAGTTACCAAGATCTCAAAATTAAACCAACAGTTACCTAACGCAATGGTAAATTATTTACAACAATTTACAATACATACTTTTTGTTTCAGCTGGTTTACGCTGGGAGAGCAGAAGCGCCAACCCCGGCTGTAGGAACTTCAGTATTGCACCGAGCCGAAGTAGAACATATTTTGAAAGAACCGCTGTATAATATTAAATAATTGTTTTATTAAAACATACAAACAAAGCAAGTTCTAGAAGCCTCACCAATCAAAAAGTTGACATATGGAAACGCTGCCGTGGCCTCTTAGATCTACTGTACTCCAAATAAAATAAAAAAAGCAGAGAATTCAATTATCGAATCTGATACTTACGATACGACTTGACTCTAATTCCCTTTGCTCTATCTTCTTCATAATCCCTTTCTTTCTTTCTTCAGTCCGAAAACGATTACATTCCTGAGACAGTTAGGGGCAGGCGTCTACCATGAAATTAATTAGCAGGCTACCTTTAACCAATAGCCATTTACAGGGCTTCACGACTTTGGCAATAGTCACGACGCTACTTCGTGTCGGGTTGAAGTTTACTTATAATTATACTACAAATTATTTTTGCGTTGTTAATGCGATTCAATGATATTTTATGAAATGTTTTATTGTGAAAATATTTTTAAAAGATTAATAGTATACTCTTGTAAATATGCATTTCTTATTTATTGATAAATGGTTTAAAAAAATCTGAAAGCATTTTTGTTACTTACTTTTTTACCTGATATCTACATACACGTGGTATTAATATCTGGGCCAAGGCTAAAATTAAAAACTTTTATTTTGTCTTTAGTATGTATTTATTTATTTATTAAAATAAAAATTTACAAATAAGAAATTGTCTCGTATATGAGCAAGCCTCTGTCAATAGTTTCCTGTCCCAATGCTGTCATTTTTTCTAAAATCTCATATTTGCCAGAATTTATCTATGAAAAGGTAAATTCTACATTTAATTTAAATGAACCTTACAAAATATTCAAATAATAAAACTACTGTAATCGTGCTTTGCACAAATTACTTATACTATGAACATAAATAGCAATATAATAAAAACTTACGATAATTTCAAATCAATAATCTTTAGCAACAACGAAGACTATATAAAAGCTAAGGAAAACCTAACTTAAGAACTAGATTTAAACATGTCTTCAATAGAGAAACTAAGTGAAATTGCTAAACCAGAGAACCAAGGTAAGAAGAAAGGTAAATCAAAAGATGGGGAAATGTTGACTGAGGTAGCGACGCAAAAATTTTATTATGCATGTCATAATGTGCAGGAGTTACTTCAAGCTCGAGGCTATTGTCCACCTGAGTTTGCAAAGAAAAAGAAAAGGAAGAAGTCTTAGTCTTAGAATTACTAGCTGCCCGGACAGACTTCGTTCTGTGAACCTCCCGTGTATTTGCGTTTTTTTTAATTAAAACCTCCCGTGAACCATCAGGGTCATACAAAACAATTAAAATGGCTGGCCATTCTCGAGTTATGCGCTTAGCAACATTCATTTTCATTTATATAGAAGATAATTTAATTAATCACCAAATAAATCCATTGCTACCTCTCTAATAACTATATTTGTCCTTAAATAAATCACTTAATAATATAACTAAAGACGTATTATATCTTTCAATGTATATTGTATATCATTATAAGATATATATATATATATATATATATAAGAGTAATATATATAAGATATATTATATATCAATAAATAAAGTATAGCAGTTTAGTGACAAATCTAAACTCTGATTAGAAAATTTTGTTCCTGTTACATTACGGGTATTTTTTCAAAGTGACACTTTAAACTTTGAAATATTTTATTTATCTATACGATTTTTATGATTTAAAAATATCATTTTTTAACGAAATGCCTGTAACATTTACATTCACCGTATATGTTATGTCGCTACATCGGTTTATGAGATCAAGATTAATAGCACTAATTTATATAACGGTACTCGCGTCACTTAATGTAATATCTCACGCAGACGACACCAGTAAGAACCCAGACGGAGAAGCATGATCACCTAAGTCGGATGATACCCCTTCTGTGTTGAAGAAATATCGAACTTAATTAATCTACAGCTCGATTCACTAGTAACGTATTGTGTTGTTTGTTGTTTAATAATATTGTATACTAGATAACGTATTTACAGGTTTCAAATTGAATTTGTTGTAAAAGATAAATTACTGATTTCTTTTTTTTTTTTTTTTTGGATATGGCAAGCAGTGCCGGTGTCGACAATTCTGCCAATTACGAATGTGTTTGATCACGAAGAGGTATAAGTACTATTAAAAAACAAAAAGAGAATAGTAAGAAGTAGGAGGAAAAAGGAAAATAGGTTAAAGTTTAATGCTATTGCAGCGTAAAAAGATCATTAACGTATCGATCATTAATTACTGATTTGTTTTCATTTCACGTTATACGAGTATAAGACGTTTATTAAAAAAAACTATAACTATCATTAACGCACCAATAGACACTAGACTAGACAACCTTTAACAGTGTACTAATAACCATAAGTTTCTGAGAAAGGAGGTTTTAGTCTACTTTAACACGTTCTGTAGACTCCTTGGTACAGGGTTTAAGTTTTCCTTTCTCTTTACTCTTTTAGCCGTCTCGTTTTTAGTTTTTCCGGTAGACGGACCCAATTTGATCTCATCCACATTTTTTATATTTTTTATCCTTAACTTCATCACGACGAAGACTTAAGGACTTGAAAACTATATGGAGACTATAAACACTTGACATTGGCAGGAAAATATCCAAGAGATCCGGCTGGTTGCCATTTCATTAAAAGAAGCAGAAGTCACCTCTTACAACCATAGAGTTATTATGAGCAGGAGAGCCAGGCCTCCAACTGTACCTCGGTTAGAAATAGAGTTTTTTTGGTACTTAATGGCCCATACCTTACCGCTAAGATTAACAGGAGACGTACATCAATGAGCAATGTTGCT
Organism: Spilosoma lubricipeda; assembly: GCA_905220595.1. NCBI lineage: Eukaryota > Metazoa > Arthropoda > Insecta > Lepidoptera > Erebidae > Spilosoma > Spilosoma lubricipeda. The sequence goes on along the minus strand of HG992285.1, from coordinate 4,447,701 downwards.
AAAACGGGGATAATTTCTATCTATTGTGATACGCAGAGAAAGTTGCGAGGGTTAAGATAAATCAAAGTCAGCTAGCATAAGATAATTATTAGAACTGTTTATATAAAGAAAAACAAGTGAAAGGATAACTTGCGACCCAGGACCTCGCTAAAAGCCACCACAAGTTCGCTTATTGTTCTAAAATCTATCACCAGACATAACATTGGAACACTATCAATAAAAAATGTTTATTACTGGGTTTACCCAAGAATAAACTATTTATCTATATAGGAAGGTAAATATTTTACGACGTTAATTCTTATCGAATATCAACTTTTAAAGATGTGAAAATTCTTTAATAATGAACAAATTAGGTGATAAAAACGAGTTTTCTGGTTTAAAATTTGTACCGAGGCAATAAACGCTGGAACAGACCTCCATCTGGCCTAATCGTAATCGGAAACAGCAATGATCGGTAACCTTTTATGATATCAGAAGAAAAAACTGAAATGTAACGAAAGCTTTTATGATTCCACCTTACCATAGCTTATATTATTAATAGTGAAATATAAATATTTACAGGTCTGTAACAATCGCGTATGTATTATTTGTGATTGATGAAAATGAAGTGCAATTGTACAAGGATATAGTATACGGATAGTATGCTGTATTTGAAATAAAATTAGGATCTCCAACAAATGATAAAGACAAAACACACAGTAATTGAATGAAGGGGTATTATACCAATGTACTTTTTCAAGAGACCACAGCAAGTAAGAAGAAATAATATCAACCAAGCGAGCAAAGTTATAAGTAATAAAGAAAATTGAAAGAAATATTTATAAAATACAACAAAAAGGATTTTAAATACAAAGCAACCTAGTTAGTAACTTTAGCGAATTTTCAAAATTAAAAAAAAAACTGAAAATAATAATTACATATTGGCATTTTTTTAATAATACAGTGTAGTGTTACTTTTGCCCGATAGCGACAAAGTACTATGAAATGAATCAAATCTTTTATATATGCTCAAAAATACAGCTAAGATTAAACCCTCGGGGATGTAGGCGTGAATAAATAGATACATAAACATATTACTATTAGGTAATTCTCATGTATAATCAATAACATCTTGACAACGTTACCAAGGATACAATTCGCAGTAAATAACACCTAAGTTTTATCTTAAAAACATGGCTGGTAAAGGTAAAGGAAAGAAAAAAGACAGTAAAGGGGCTGAAGCAGTCGAAGGGAAAGAAGAAGGTAAGAAGGAAAAGAAAGCTAAGAAGAAAGGCAAGTCGAAGGGGAAGTGTAACGTGGATATGTTGACAGAAGCTGCTATGAACAATGTTTACTACGCATGTCATAATGTACAGGAGTTACTACAGGCAAGAGGATTCCATCCACCGGACTACGCTAAGAAGAAGAAGAAAGGAAAACGTTGAGCAATTATATTGCCCCATTCAAGTTTTTGTATAATTATAATGAATCGGGAAATAGGTTTCTTATAAGGAAGGCTCTTGCTTGACTTATATCCTCTGTACTCTAGTGGTTCAACTTTAGTAGAAATGTAGGTATAAACTTATATGTTTCTTTTAAGCTGCTTTTATGTTAGGCAATAATTTTTCATTGTTTTAGGCGTTTTTAACGTGTCTGTGTGTTAATGTGTCTTATACTGGCCAATTTTATTGTCATATGTGATAAATGTAATACATCATGTCATATTTACGAAAATAGGCATATGAATGCTGTATAGTAATTTTATTATTGATCCTATGTATTATTATTATAAATTAAGATATTAAGTAATTCAGTCATAATGAAGGTATTTAATCATTATATATAATATGCACATACGAAAACGATTATATTAGTTTTTAATTTATTCAGATTCTTATAATTTCTAAGAAATAATAAAGTTGACACGAGTATGTCTTCGATTATTACTTAACTACTACTAGGTACTATTATTTTAAAACCTTCATAGAGATTGCTAGAAAACCTTAGCATATTTTACCTCCTCTGTATGACTAAAAAACATAATTCTAATCAAGTAACTGTCAAATAATGTAATCATTTCCCTGTCTATTATATTTACAAAATCCAACAAAATGATAATTAGAAATATTGTGAAACAAAAATGTTTATAAAGAAATCATTTTTATGACTCTAAGCATGAAATATACAAGGTAAGAATAAGTTTAAAAAGTATGAAAGACTTGAAGATTTTTCTTTTTGAGTTAGACGGTGTGGCGTTAAGTACAGTACATGTATATACCTATATCTTCTTATAAAAATCAATGGCTATTCGTTTGTCTCGCTTAAACTTAGACCGGCTGGGCCTATTTGGCTTATTTTGGTGGTTTTGAAATGTTTGTCGTAGTTCATGGAAGGTTTAAACGGTGGAAAATTAAAAAATAACTTAAAAATCCAAATGTCACGTGTACTGTAACGCAAACTATCTAGTAGGTAGCTCCAATGTTTCGATTAAATTGCATCTATAATGCTAATCAATGTATCAAAACCAGTCCTTCCCATTCTTGAAAGTTTAACGTCGACATATAACTGAACTAGCTGCCCCGGCAAACGTCGTTTTGCCATAATTTTTTTTTAACCATGTGTGACCCTTACCATTTAGGGGGATGAAAAATAGATGTTGGCCGATTCTCAGACCTACTCAATATGCTCACAAAGTTTCATGAAAATCGGTCAAGCCGTTTCGGAGGAGTATGGTAACGAAAACTGTGACACGACAATTTTATATATTAGATATTTCTCTGTCTCGTCCACTATTTATGTAAGTTTCCAAATTCTATCTGAAACTTATATAATAACATTTGAATTGCACAAGCCTAATATAAGTAAACCATAATAGCTACACATAATCCCATTGAACTCGTGGCGTCTTCGTCTTATTCATGTGTTTAAAACACTTTAAATAAATAAATAATAAATATTTCAGACATCTAACACACAATGCCATCTAGTCCCAAGCTAAGCAGAGCTTGTGTTATGGGTATTAGACAACTGATACAAATACATATATACTTTTTTTTTGTAAATACATACATATTATACATAGAAAACACCCAAACTCCGAAACAAATATTTGTAGATCATACAAACATTTGGTCCGACCCGGGAATCGAACCCGAGACCTCATGATCAGCAGTCGCACACGCCGATCGCGAAACCAACGAGGCAGTCAATTATGTTTATTGTTTATTTCTGTAATCTACACGAAAACTGCAAGGACATGAACGAATGTAGATAATCTAACTGCAGGTTAGTCATTAGTAAGTAAGACAGAATTAATATGAGACACTAACTCCATTAGTTCTTAAACATTCGTAACTAATAGTCTTTCGACCTCTAGGCAGTCATAAATATGGTCTGCGTTACTTTTTATTTCATAGATTTTTTAGTCTATGTACTATTAAATAAAACATCGTCTGTGATGTTCAATCTCAAAGTTTAACGATATCGTATTAGCAAAGCAGCAATCCAGACGGATATTAAAGTCCCACATAAATGTGGGAAACCAATAAAACTTTAGGTCTTGTTCAACTGATGGGAAATTCGTTTCTCAGGTTGTCAAGCAGAAGTGTCAGTGCTGTCCGTTAGACTATAAACCTCTATCGAAAAGCTCGTAAAAAACTAAATGCCATTAAAAAGCGTAACGTAACAGGAGAAATTTACAATAATGCTCTCATTGCTCTTAGAGTTGCCAGGTCTCACTACAGGGCAGCTGTGGAGAAATCAAAGGGAAATTTAATACGCAAACTTGTTGATAAACTCGATAGAGAGGGTCCGTGGTCACCTTTGTATCATGAATTTAAGGCAAATAGATCTATCGACCTTGCATACGTACAGAACATCAAAATTCATAATAGTAGGAGTAGGAGTAGAAGAAACAGCAAAATATCTTTTAGAATCACTTGTGCCCGACGATCGGCCGGAGGATGACACTGATTATCACTGACAAATTAGGCAGTGGGCCATCGAACCACCAGTGTCTCCAATGTCTGACTTACCATCTTCAGACGAATTTCTTAGTATTGTTAGGTCATTACCACTAAACAAGGCTTCGGGCGACGATAAAATATCAAATAAAATGATAAAAGAAGCTTGCAAACTCTCGGGTGATACCATTTTAACAGTTTTTAAACGTTGCATTGCGGAAGGAATATTTCCTAGTGTTTGGCGGTGCGGTAATATTAGTATAATACCAAAAAGCGGCGATAAGCCGCCGGACGATCCTGGGTCCTATCGACCTATAACATTGTTACCATCGCTAGGAAAGCTTTTAGAACGTCTTGTAGTGCCTCGACTTCTACCGGGTGGAGTTAAATTTTATGATAGACAATTCGGATTTACGTTGGGAAAATCAACAACAGATGCGGTCATATCTGTAAGGAAAACTGTCACCGAGTCAAGGTTTCAATACGTCTTAGGTATCTTCTTAGATATATCTGGCGCCTTCGACAACGCGTGGTGGCCCATGCTATTGCTTAAGTTAAAATCAAGAGGATGCTTTAAAAATATTTATTCCCTAATCTCCTCGTACTTCGCACAAGGTACAACTAAATTGAGACTTGGGCATCATTCTGTGTCGAAGGCGCTTACGATGGGGTGCCCTCAGGGCTCGGTGCTAGGTCCATACTTGTGGAATATAGGCTTCGACGATTTTCTCTCAATACCTATACCACCCGGATGTACCCTAAACGCGTATGCGGACGACGGTTTATTACTGGTGGAATCTGACACTAGAACGGGGCTTGAGAGTCTGGCTAATAGATGTTTGAACTTAGTATCTCTTTGGGGCGTACGTAATCGCTTGACTTTTGCACCAAACAAAACCTTCCAGCTACTTCTGAAAGGTAACCTCAAATCACCGCCGTGTATTAAATTTCAAAATGTTAGCATAAAAAATAAAACCTCGGTTTGTTATTTGGGATTAGTTTTAGAAAGAAATTTTTCATTTATCGAACATATTAGAACAGTTAACGAAAAGTCTAAAAAAAGTTTCTTTGCCAGAGCAAAGAAACTTTTTTCGTCAGATCGAGGATATCAACTGCCACATGGGGTCTTTTATTTCATACATTAAAGATTATATATGGAGCTACTTATTTGGGTTCTATTTGCTATGGTGCTCCCGTGTGGGCTGATAGAGCGACTGTAGGTGGTGTCCGTCGGAAACTGTTACAAGGACAACGACTTGCATTGATCTTCTTGTGCAAAGCATATAGGACGGTTAGTACTGAGGCTTTACCGGTGTTGGCGGGTGTCCTTCCGGTCGATCTCGAGGTGCAAAGACGTGCAGCCATGTACTATTCCACATTACAAAACATGGAATGCGATTTTTTGGGCGTACGAGACCGCGATAAAATCATAAGATTGTTTCAACAGCAGTCCAATGTCTATAACGATCTAATGGATGAATGGCAACAACGATGGGACGAATCATCTAAGGGGCGCCACCTCTACCAGTTCTTTCCATCTGTTCGCGAACGGTTGTCAAGAACATGGCTCGAGGTGGATCACTGTGTCGCTCAATTTCTTACAGGCCACGGTAACTTTAAGAGCAAACTACACTTATTTAAATTAGTCGATTCACCATTGTGTCAATGCTCAACACCTGATATTAGCTGTGAACAGTCGGCTCATCATGTACTCTGGGAGTGTAGTCTTTGGTACAATGAACGTAACACAATGCTAAATAGCTTACAAATGACATCTGGGGCGGTATACTATGAGGATCTTGTGTCAACTGCGGTGAATTTCCGTGCGTTTAGGCGATTCTGCCATACATACTATAGTAATCAAATATAGCTCACTTAGGACCCCTAATACTTTAATACTTTATCCGTGGTGCTTCCCGGTTTGAAAAAGGTGTCTGCCTATTTTGACTTCATTTTGTCTCCCGCTTTGCTAAGGAGGGAAGTGGATTTATCATTTCCAACTCCTCCTGTTTTTCTTCTGATTAACTTCGTTGCGGGTTCCAAGACAGTTAATTTTCTTCCTGGGACTTCCCGAGTGTCATAACTCGGTGTGTTCGTGGGTCACTGCTGTTGATCCTGGTGTACAGGAGTTACAGTGGTGGGAATGTGGGCGGGATTAGTCCCACAAAAAAAAAAAAAAAGACTATAAACCTCTTCATCATCATCATCACCTCTAAAAATGTAAATCTCCTACAATAATGAAATGTCATTTGAAAAATAGATGAAATGTAAGCCTCTTAAAGGAAAAAACAACAGAAAAGAACATAATATTAATAACATGAGCAAAACGGTGATACAATTAGGCAAAACTCTGAAGAATCATTGCCTGAATATTTAGATGAGCACAACTCTACTGCTAGCCTAAGACTTGAGCTCTTTCAGTTCTGAAAAAAGTCAGTTGATAACTCATACACACTAATTGAATGTTTAATAACTTTTTGTACAGAAGAAATGTTAAAATTTATATATAAGCGAAGACGGCACAGCTACAGCTTTTAATTATTGTCGAGAAACTGAAGTCAGTACATGCCGAAATAGACTAATGCAATATTTGCATCAAAACGAAACAAGGAATGACTCTAATTACGTATTTAATCTCTTTACGTCCCCACTCTCTAAAGGTCCAAATGAGCACGTATTTCTTTTTTAACATTTATATTCAGTAGGCCAATGGTATCAAAATGCAGAATTGAAATCGTCAAAGATCAAGGGTAGGGAAATAAATTGGAATGTTTTCACACTCCACCAATTCAACTGATTCATGTCTGGGCAATAGATGGAGGCTGTAAATTGTAACCGAACAACTTCAGTTGGGCTTTTATCGCCTTTCACTCCCCTTCTCAAAAGGTGTTAATAATTTCCATCGTCCTCGTTAAAGAGTATGTATTTTTTGAACTGTATAACGATTTTAAGCAAACGCATATTTTTCCCCTTGATATAGGTACAGGTACAACATTTGTCTCTTCGTTTTCTTATTCTTCATCTTCCTAGTTATTGCTATGATATTCATTGTTCGTCTACTCATATTCATATTCTGTCTTCTCTTTATCTTGGTAGTTAAACATTGCCGTAGTTTTGGAACTCAGGGCAGACAATTCAATATAGTCGTAACAGGAAAACAAAAGTAGATATTAAGCTATATCAACACGTATTCAGGCATTCTGCTGGCGTGCCAGCTCAGTTGTCCAGCCACGCCAGAAATTACGAGTATTAGAGGCCCTAAAGTTCTTCTAAAATTTGGTAGCTATAGTAACATATTATAAGGCACTACAAGACCCACATCGAAGATTATGCGACGAAATCCATTATATGAGATAAATGGATCTTGAAATCGAAAACTTGTGAAATTGAAACCTCCATAAATCAAATGTTAGGAACGAAAATGAAGCGTTAATAAATCAATAACTCGTGACATATTACATTTATGATGGCGGCAAATGGAAAATATTATTATTTTTGATTGATATCATATCGACATGGTATGCTTCAAAGCTGTGACATTCGATGTGGCGAGGATCCCTTGTGCAGAAAACATGATCTTAAGTTGTTGTAGCTTTAAAGCTAGTATTCAAACTCAAACATTGTAAGAAATAGAAAATAATAAAGACAAATATGGACAAAATTTTATGCCTAATACAATAAATTATGTCTATTTCATTACATTCATTATATAGACTTCATAAACTTACACAAAAGGTATATGTTTATATTTTCAGTATTTAACGCACTACTATGGCACCAGCGGTGGGCATAGACCTTGGGACCACTTGGTCTTGCGTCGGAGTATTTCAAAATGGTAAAGTGGAGATAATAGCTAACGACCAGGGTAATAGGACCACACCATCCTACGTTGCTTTTACTGATACCGAAAGGTTGATCGGAGATGCTGCCAAAAATCAGGTATGAAGACACAATTATGTTTGTGCCAAAATTAACAGACCCATTTGTTTTTTTTTTTACATAATATTTATGTCACTGAAAATCCTCTGCCTTTGAAGGATTACACTATAAACAACTTTTTTTATTATGTGTAACGTAAATAGTTTTCATCTGATTAGGGAATTGGTTTTAAAGTAATTGAATTATACTTTTTAAGATTTGTATAGTACACAAACTATCCCAGTCCTAGTCAAACACCCAGCCTTTCCATTTTCAACTTTTTGATACCAGAACATGAAGAACAAGTTATTGTTTATAACCTTAAAATCAACAATAAGCTAGACGTAGAAGATTCTATAGACTTAATTTTGTCCATTGATTTTATTTTAGGTAGCAATGAATCCGAAGAATACAGTATTTGATGCCAAACGACTTATTGGGAGAAAATTTAACGACCCGGTCGTTCAACAGGACATCAAACACTGGCCATTTCAGGTTATCTCCGATGGAGGAAAACCAAAAATTGTGGTGGAATATAAAAAAGAGACCAAACAATTTACGCCTGAAGAAATTTCTTCAATGATATTAACTAAAATGAAAGAAACTGCGGAATCGTATCTCGGCGAACCAGTTAAAGATGCTGTTATAACTGTGCCAGCTTATTTTAATGATTCTCAAAGGCAGGCAACAAAGGATGCTGGCGTCATAGCCGGTCTTAACGTTCTTAGAATTATTAATGAACCCACTGCCGCAGCTCTTGCTTATGGTTTGGACAAAAATTTAACAGGTGAAAAAAATATTTTAATCTTCGATCTAGGAGGAGGCACATTTGATGTTTCCATTCTCCAAATAGCTGAAGGTTCACTTTTTGAAGTAAGAGCGACTTCTGGTGACACCCATTTGGGAGGAGAAGATTTTGATAGTCGCATGGTTGAACATTTTTGTAGTGAATTTGAAAGAAAAAATAGGAAAAACCTCAGGGATAATGCAAGAGCACTTAGACGGCTTCGAACAGCTTGTGAAAGAGCTAAGAGAACATTATCTTCGAGTACAGAAGCAAGTATTGAACTAGACGCATTACATGAAGGTGTAGATTTCTATTCCAAAATGACCAGAGCACGTTTCGAAGAATTATGCACAGATTTGTTTAGAAAAACACTTGGTCCCGTAGAAAAAGCCTTAAAAGACGCTAAACTAAATACAAGAGAAATCAATGACGTTGTAATGGTGGGTGGTTCGACGAGAATACCAAAAGTTCAGCGACTCTTGAGTGTGAGTATCGTCTTGGCAAGAAAATCGTAGTAGGTATAATTTAAAATATATATGCATTTAATGGTGACGATGTTTTAGGATTTCTTTGGAGGCAGATCTCTCAATCTTTCCATTAATCCTGATGAAGCAATAGCGTATGGCGCCGCCGTTCAAGCAGCAATACTGAGCGGCTCCAAGGATACCCGAATTCAAGATGTATTGTTAGTTGACGTCACACCTCTATCTTTGGGAATAGAGACCGCTGGAGGTGTAATGACGAATGTAGTTACAAGAAATACTCGCATACCAACCTCCCAAAAACAAATATTTACCACCTATGCAGATAATCAACCAGCAGTCACAATCCAGGTAACTTACTAATACGCCTGCTACTTTTTAGTTTCTTTGTAACAAGTTGCAAGTTCTTTTCTTTTTCATATTCCAGGTCTATGAAGGTGAAAGAGCAATGACGAAAGACAATAATTTGTTAGGTACTTTCAATTTAACCGGCATTCCACCAGCTCCAAGAGGCATTCCTCAAATAGAAGTTAGTACACATACACCAAAACAGTTCTTAACTCTTATTATAAAAATAATCGTAACTGTACTGGCCTGGCTTTTTAATGTTAATCAAAATTAAACAATCAAATATTTTAAATTACTTGTATTTATGTAATGTAAGTTACAAGGTCTTTGTAAGTTACAAGGTCTTTATAAGTTACTAGGTTTTTGTAAGTTACAAGGTGTAAGTTACAAGGATTATGAATGATGTGATAAACCTGTAAAATCTATTCTTTATTTCAATGAAAAGAAAACATTATGATGACACGATTATAATACCTACACTATTGTCACTTTCCTGATTGATTTTATTGTAAAACTGAATGAGATAAAATACTTTAGTACACAGCATTAAGTTTTATTTATTCCATGACTTTAACAACAAGATGTATTTGTAAATTGAAGTTAATTAAATCTTGTTTTTGCAATTTTGCATGTTTACATATTGCTATAAATTAGTGCACTATTCTCTTTTATCTTAATCTGGGCCATGACGGATTAAGAATACGGAGTGTTACACCAATATTCATCTCATGGGACATCTCAACAGACTAAGGAGTAAACTATGCAAGATAACAGCACTGCAAAGAGAGAAAACTTGATAGAAACACTTTAAGAACCCGTCCAAACAACTTTTGACCACAGTGGTATTTTTTTTTATGGAATAGATTTTTTATGAAACACCTGATGGTAAGCGATTACCGCCGCCCATGTACACCCGCAACACCAGAGGCGTCTCAAGTGCGATGCCGGTCTTTAGGGTTGGGATGAAGGAGGGGTTTGGATATGGGCCTCTGGAGTCCTCACTCACTCGGTGAAACACAGCACAAGCGCTGTTTCACACCGGTTTTCTGTGAGGCCGTGGTATCACTCTGGTCGAGCCGAAGCGTGGTACAGTACAGTAGGCCAAAATCTTTCTAAGGAGAGGCCCAAATCCAGCAATGGCCTATAATAGGCTCTTGATTGATGTAATACATAAGAATATAACATTTCAGGTGACATTTGATATTGATACCAACGGTATCTTAAATGTTAGTGCTCGTGACAACAGCACTGGCAGATCTGAAGGTATCACAATTGCTAACGACAAGGGACGCCTCAGCAAGAAAGATATTGAGAAGATGTTACATGATGCTGAAAAGTACAAGTCGGAAGATGACGCAGTGAAGAAAAGGGTTGAGTTAAGAAACCAATTGGAAGGTTATGTATTTGGATGTAAAGCGGTTAGTACTGATATTTAAAGAGGCAATTGTAACTAAAAGTATTTTAAACTTGGAACAGCCTGGGTATGATGAAAAAAGACACAGAGCAGTTTTATAATTGACAATTTATTTAAGTGATATAATAGGTATTTACCTTTAGACATACATAAAGCAAATATTTTCAAAATGTTCAATGTTCATAGTGGGAACCACTGCCTGTTAATCCGCTTTAGTGTAAAAACTCTCCTTAATACTTTATGCTGTTGCATCAAACCTAATAAGATCCTTAATACAGTTTGGATTGTGTGAGCAAGCATACGTATTAAATAACTTCAAGGCCAAATATTTAGAGGAGGGTTAAAAATGATAAGTTCAACTAATATACTCGGAAGTATTAAGAATCATTACTCCACTACTTATAGGGTAGGTACCTACTGTAAGAAACTGGTCGGGCAGTCAGTACATCAACTTCTACACATTCCTTTATAACTTTTTGTTAATTTACAGGCAGCAGAACAAGCTGGTGCCCACTTAACCGAAAGTGAAAAGAGACAAGTCATCAACGAGTGTAACAAACAGCTAAGATGGTTGGAAGCCAACCCGGAGGCATCAAAAAGCGACTTAGAAAAACATATGCAGGACGCTCAGCGTGTCTGCCAACCCTCCATGATGAAGCTTCATGGTTTAGGTGGGGCTGCAGGCAGCGGAATGGGTGGTCCAAGTAATATTCGTCCAGATAGCTCGAGTGGTCCGAGAGTCGAGGAAATAGATTAAAATACTTACAGTTTAGAAGTTGGCGAAACTGGCCGGTACTGTGTACATAATTTTGTAATAAGACATTTAAGATTACAATCAATCATAAAGTCCATACTCTTTTATTATTGTTTTATTAAAAACCTAACTACCTTCCTCATCCTTCGGTGTCGGTAGATGACCGTGTCATGCCCTGGTAAAGCCGAATCCCGTGTCTGTTCAACCGCGTCACCAAACTGTGTATTCAATCTAATTATACTCTGCGATGTAGCATGGTGCTGGTGACAGTTGCCAGTACGTCGATTCTGGTTAGTTTAATTTAATTTACTACAGTTATTAATGATTTAATATGGTGGTACAGCTGAAATACTAGGTCATAATTTGTAAATCGCGACAACTTACTAAGTCCAAGATCCTTTAGTAAAACGAAATGTTACTGAAACTGTCCCGCACCATGCTACAGCGCAAAGAGTGTAGTCCAACAGGTGTTCTTATGTGGTGACGGATTAGGAATACAGTGCCATCACTCCTATTCATTCCGCGGGTGTCGTCTATACAAATATACAATAACCGCTTTTTTACTAAATGCATATGTATGTATACACGGTACATATACCAAAAATGTAGTAAAAAAATTTTTGTCTGTCCGTCTTACTGTTTGTTCCGAGTAATCTCTGGAACGGCTGGACGGATTTTAAGGTTGGGATTTTCACTGGCAGGTAGCTGATGATCCAGGGAGTAACTTAGGCTGTTTTTTTAGGCTTACTTTGCCCCGCGGCGTTATCGCGGTACAACAATAACCGCGGCTAAGACCGCGGGGTTCAGCTAGTAGTAAATAAGAGACGACGACCGATGGAAGTAGGTAAGTTACACAAGACTACTACTGCAACAAGAAGAAAAACTTGAAAAGAAAACCTTGTACCAGTCCGGAGATCGTAGTGAAATGAATGAAGCCAACAAGAATAAAGTTTTCAAACGATCAAACTCCTCGGGCAATGGACTCTTTGTAACGTAAATCATACTTCGCCTCGGGAGTATATCGACCGTATTATCTTGTGATAGGAGTATAAAATAATACCAAAATGCATTTCAATGAATGTTTTATTAAAAAAATATAACAATATTATTATCATTATAATATTAATTTGGTGAGTATGTGCTGTATATAATTTAAAATGTAATAATTTAATTATAATGCGCCTAACATTGTACTATTTTTTTTCAGTTTTGTCATAAGGTTTTGCTACTTATAAATACATTCCCTATTTATTAAGGTGATATACACATACATATAATGTTTTTTATAAAAAACTGTCGATGAAAATTAATAATTACTATATTTTGTTCTATACAAGTATTAATAAACAAATATTTGTATTTACATACTTTAGTAGTGCACAAAATGTCATGGTAACATAAAGGTCTGAGTCCACTTACACGCACTACAGAATTTAAAAAATAAGAAATGCATCCCATGGTCGTCTTCAGAAGTTCCTTTAGTGTTTTATACTCGTCATCGATAACAAACTTAATATATACAAAATGAGACTAATACCGATAAAGGCGAAAATGAGTTGAATTACTCTAGTTGTTACATACCAAGGGCTTTCAGTCCCTTTATACGAGCTAGAAGAACTAAAAATGGCAATTATATTTCACCTTTATATTACCGAAGGTCTGAAATAATGATGCATTGTTTTTGTGCTAAATAATGTTACCAAAATCTAGAACTATGCCTAGACCGATGTTCAGAAGTGGAGTATTTAACAATCTTGATGAATATACTTCCACAAGGCCGTGTTTCACCGGTCACAGATGTGTTTCGGAAAGCTTATATGACAGATAATTTGACGTAGGCATCTTCCATGTAAACTGTGTCAAGCCATCTACCAGATTAGCTATCTGCAGTTAATTTGTAAGCGGTGAAGCTTAATCGACTTAAGAAAACTTGTTAACAAACTATGAGACTGTTTAATTACGAAATTATAAGGCATATACTACAAGTGTGGCTATAATGTAATCCCAACCCTATAAAAATAAAGGAATTAATAACTTACATTGTAATGATATAATTGGGAAGACTAATATAATTTCTTACAACCACAAAAACTTTATGAAATGCCGTCACCAACTGAATATTAAATAATAAATCCTTAAATAATCAATCATGTTTTATTTAGTAACATATAAATAAATTTATTAATACTAGCTTTTCTCCGCGGCTCAGTCCGCGTGTATGTCAGTTGTCGAGAAAAACAGTAACCTATATTACTCGCTGATTATTTAACTTTCCATTAATGAAATAATTTTGAAAATCGTTTTAGTAGCTTAGATTTGAAAGCGTAATAAAACTGACATTCCAATTCAGATGAATAGTTAGGATGTATCACAAAATCTAATAACTTTAACAATCGTAATGATCGTTCCGAGAAACATAACATTTATATCTAGGAATACATACCAAGTTAACATCATTCAAAGTATAAAATACCGTGACTAAAATCGACTAAGTTTAGCATAAATTATAAAACAAATCAATAGTATAAAAATAAATTAATGCATTTGATAAAATTATCTATGTAAAAGGTAACTTTCGATATTTTGTGCTATATGCACTGAAGAAGATACTCAACAAATGTACCCACATAGTTTCGGTTTCATAATGTCACTACTGCAGTGGTAATGCACCCTTACATTAGGTGATGTTTTAATATTTTAAAACTGTAATAAAAAGTGCATATATAATACATTGTATGTACGATGGAATATGTTGATTTACTAACTTAACATACTGAACACGGAGAAAGTTATTTTTTATTGAGTAAAGTTATTCAAAATAAACAGTTTTTGTTTAAACTCTGAACTTTACTACACGTTTCGAAGTAATTCCCAGGATTTAAAAACAAAATACAACATTCGAAATGAGATTGATGAGTGTGGTCGGTAATAAAGGGTCTCAGAGTTGAATTTCGTTCTATATACTGCCGATAAGAATCCTTTTTAAAGTACTGGTTTCATATATTTTGGTAGTAAAATCAGCTGTAAACTTACAACTAATATTACTTTCGCATGAATTACTTTCAGCCCAGCATTTAATTTTCAATGTAATGTCCGTATTTTGAAAAGGGCTTATGCGTTGTAATCCTGTTGCATTCCTATTTCAAATTATTAACGTTTATAGAAAAATAATAAACAGATATAAATATATTTTTTGGACATTAATAAAATCTGTTCGAAAAACTTTGATCAATTAACTGTCGACATTTATTTGATCATATTCTATCAAATAATACCTAACATTACTTTAATTACGTATAACTATGTAAAACATCTACATAATAACTGTTTTAACTTAGAATTCACTCTTTTTAAGTATATCATAGTACTGGATTTACAGACACCAAAACCATAAAGTAAGATTAATCTTTAAATTAACCCTGTACCATAAAACCATCTAAAAAATAAATAGAAAAATCACAGAAATGTACCTACATTTAAATACCATGAATTGAGTTAAATTTAAACCATATTGAATATCTATCTTTTATTTATAGAGACTATGCCACTAATTCTATATAATTTGACACTACTATAAAACAGTTCACTCTCAAAACATAAGTTTAGTCACTGCAGACGCGGTCATAAATCAACGAAACGAGATAGCAATAGAACAACTCTCTTTTCACAGTGTTTCTAGTTTTTGCAGCAGAAGACGTAAGCCTGGGCATAAGCCTCTTGCACACTACTTGGTATTGTATTAAATATGTTTGAAATAAAAACAATAGATATTTAATTAATTATGTCAGAAATCTGTTGTTTATAATGATTTAATGATTAGTGATATGATATATAAATATTTATATCATCTAGTCGTCAGACTGGCTTCGGCACTCTTGCACAAGAGAAGATTTTCTTGGTATTCGTAAAAAAACGACGGATTTGATTTGTTGGAGGTTTTTGGTTTTTAACACAAAGTTACTTAAAATATTTTCAAATTTGAAGAACATTGAAAACGCCGTTTATTATTTATTTCTGCAGTAAAAAATATTTGTAAACTTTAAACTGCTCTCCTGTAAATAAGCTAATAATAATCAAATCCGTCATTTTCTGCTCAAACATAAAGTGTGAACAACACGAGGGCGGAAACTTCAAACCAGTCGTTTCGGGATGTCTTTATATAAAAATCCTTTAAAATATATTTGTTGAGGTATTTGTCAATGTCTTTTTTTGTGTCACGTGTTGTTTGGGATTAAGGACATATTTTTTTAATTATGACCGGTTGATTAATTATGACCATCATGACAGAAGATAGGAACTTCAGTACTGCACAGTGGTTATGTAAGACTTTTTGGTTCATTGATATATTATACAACATACGAGCCCTTGCCTTACTAGTAATTATAATCTATTGAAATTTTAAAACATCAAGCTAAGCTAAGCTATTTTGAAAGGCATTATTTACCCTTAACTTATCAATCACATCTTTATCCTTTTATTTGTCAATTGTACTAATACAAATAAATCTTTTATTTTTAAAAATAGAAGAAGATTTTTACTTATTTAAACTGACTTTTTATTGTTGTTATCAGACAAATTCAATTAATCTGTTCTCATTTTCTAAAATTAAAGTATGACTTTTCATCTACAATATGTAGCAACTATATAAGTCGATGAATTGTGACATCTAAATCTTAAATAGAATTGTACCTAAAACCTTAAAATATTAATATTTAATAGCCGAGCTGTGATATTGGTAAATAAGTAAAGCAAATATCAATAAATCGCACCGCAATCGCACCTCAAAACAGTCGATTAACCAGACCGACAAGTGCTATTACTCTATCATTTTATCTTAACTAATCCATTATCACCCTTATTCCAAAGACCTAAGGTTTTATCTACAAGATTTGTTTCCATAAACATTAAACAAACAAAAATAAATATCATTTACCAGTAAGATACACCGTACATTTCCACGTAATAAACATAAAACATTCTAGAATCAAACTAACCTGTACTTTTTCCACTATTTTAATTAACTTTATATCTGACCGGTTTCGTCTTATGGCATCAATCTTTGAGGAAGCCATAAGGTGGAACTGGTCAAATGTAAAGTTAATTACAATAATGGAATAAGTACAAGTGAGTTTCATTCTAGAATGTATTGTTACAAGTTCCATCAAGTGCCGACAATCGAGAGTATAAATTAATTAATATAAATATTATAAATAAACTATACTAATTCACACCAATTTGAGAATTCTCTGTATGAATCCTGCTTGGATTTCGTCGGCCCTGAAAATTAAAAAAGGTTATTTGACTAGGAGCAATATCATCATCAATAACCTTTAACACTCCACCGTTGTATTCAACGGTGGAGTGCTATGCTAGGAGTGCTACATTATAATAAAATAAAAATAGCATTTAAATTTGAAGCGTTGGTTTTCGTTGTAAGAAAGAACAATGTGAAATCGTGGTTAAGAAAAGAAACTATATTTCTCACGCTAAAGTGGTCAAAATCGATTTATTTATGTTATTGTACTGACTGTCTAAAAAAAAGTATACTGCTAATTACATCAACTGTGAAAACCCCGCCAAAATCAGTCAAGGCATTCCAGAGATTTGCCAGACAAACATTGTAAAAAAAATTATTAAAACCGGTTATTTTAATATTACAAACATACACTCTCAATTTAATTTATTTGTATAGATTTCGGACATCAGACACACAACGCCATCTAGTCCTAAACTAAGCAGAGCTTGTTTAATGGGTACTAGACAACTTTCATTGAGGTGACATCGTCTAATAAATTGATAAACGCCGGCTGCATGCACGAAAAACGATGACTCATTATCTCGTTACGTTATTTGTCC
Source organism: Spilosoma lubricipeda (assembly GCA_905220595.1). Classification (NCBI taxonomy): domain Eukaryota; kingdom Metazoa; phylum Arthropoda; class Insecta; order Lepidoptera; family Erebidae; genus Spilosoma; species Spilosoma lubricipeda. The sequence goes on along the minus strand of HG992285.1, from coordinate 4,430,201 downwards.
CGTTACGCAAATTGCACGTATTTGTATGAGAGATAGATGCTATCTCTCATTATTTCATCAATGTTTTGTTATGGCGTTAGTTAAAAGTATTATTATATAAGTTATATTTTGTATTTATTTATTTCATACAAAAAAGTATATCAGTTAACTATATATACATGCCCATAATAAAAGCTCTGCTTGGTTTGGGACTAGATGGCATTGTGTTAGATGTCCAAAATATTTATTTATTTATTTATTATGTTCAAGATGATTTGCATATCTCTAAATTGTATTAAACAAAGTTCTCCGTCGCGTCTGCCTGGTCGCCATCAAAATCTACTGAACGGATTTTGATGCGGTTTTTACCAATAGATAGTAATCATAAAAAGAACTTACTTGGCAGTTGTAACGGTGTGCATCAAGTTTATAATGTACCTCGGGCACACATCTTCATGCATGACCCGCGCGTGGAACAGAAGGCCTTGGCAGAGGCAATACAATATTTCTATCAACGGTAAGTTGGCAGGAATTATACCTTTTTGATAGCCCCATGAGCCTAAAATCTGTGGATAACAATATTGTATTAAATTAAAAGACCATTACTATCGTTGTGTCGTGAGAGAGGAGCCACGCTTCGGCATTCAGGCTGGCTCGATGGGAGTGATACAACGGCCTCACAGAAAACCGTTTTGAAATAGCGCGTGCTCTGTTTCATCGAGTGAGTGAGGTTACCGAGGCCCATTCCCCAAATCCTCCCCCCTCTCCCTCCCCATCCCACAAAATCCGGCAACGCACTTGTGACGCCTCTGGTGATGTGGGTGGTCATGGGCGGTGGTTATAGCTTACCATCAGATTATGACGTCTGCTCGTTTGCCCTCTATACCATAAAAAAATAAATAACAATCTCTAGTTACCTGTAAAGTTGAAGTAAGAGGAGCTAAAGAGATAGTAGTGGAAGGTGCGGCTCTGAATGCGAGCCCGGAGAGGAAGCCCGCTGGTAACGCGTACAACGCGCTGTCTCGACCGTGAGCCCGACACAGCAGGCACACTATTAACTGGAATACCACATTAAAAAAAACATTAAATTTTAATTAAAACAATATTTTTAAGTTATATTATATAAGCAATATGCGATATATATGTGTGTTTACATTGAATCAATTAAGTATTTATGTGTTTATTTGTATTTATGTGTGGATTTATTCTTAACCTTTCAATTTGTTAGAACGAGATTCACTGTATTATAACAAGACAGACTAATTATAGCAGAAGTATAAAACTTGGTGGTTTTTAGATGCTATTAGTATGTAAGACATTGTATATTTTTTTTTGCAAACGATGAAAAAAAAAAGACAAACCTATTAGTTTACGAGATTAAAGGAGCTGCTCAGATGGTTAGTAATAAAACTGGCACGTATGTATCCATCTGTTTGTTATTTCAAATTAACAGCTTTACACTAAGTGTATTCGGAATCATATACAGTTATTACATCAAATATATGGTCGGTCTATATATGGTCCTCCGGCTAATCTCTAGAACGGCTGGACCGATTTTGACGGAACTTTGACCGGCAGATAGCTGAAGTCAGAAGGAGAGAACTTGACTTTTTTTATTTTAGAAAAAAATACAAAAAGTTACACCTAAGTGTATCTCGTAAGTTCTAGCACACTAGCAACAATTGTCACAAAGATGAAGTTATATTTTATAAAAACTATAGTAATTCATCATCATCATCATCAGCCTATCGCAGTCCACTGCTGGACATAGGCCTCTACAATTGCACGCCACTTGGTTCGATCCTCGGCTTCTCGCATCCAACTCCGAATTTAGATATTCAAATACAGAAATTCTTCTGTGAAACTTACCCTATAAATACCGATATATCCACCGAAAAACAATCCTAGTTTCAAATGTGAGAATCTTAATGACTTCAGCGCTTTGGTAGGCGTTAATATCTTAGGGAGTATAGCTCTTAGCATTGTCATCGCACATCCAACACCGAACAGTTGCGCTGTACCCTGAAATAGCCAGAACACAAATTAATATACAAATAAATGAAACTGAAGTGTCTGTTTGTAATGTTAAATTAACAGTTTTTTACTTAATGCATATGTAAGTGTATATGGTACTAACATCGAAAAATAATAAAAATTTGTGTGTCTGTTTGTCACGGACCTGAACGTCTGGACCGATTTTGACGGGACTTTCACTGGCAGATGATGAATATGTTTATATCACCTAAGTCTTAACTTAGGCTACTTTTTATCGGTCAGTCGGCGAGACTATTTTCGCTCAAATTAGACAGTTGAATGTGTTGAAATATCGAATGCAAAGAAAGTAAAAAAAAAAAAAAAAAATGTTGACGAAATAAGTTTTTTCTTCCATTTTTCTCTACACTCTTTCTAGCTATACAATCTTTCACGCAAGCCATCCATCTTTTCTTTGGTTGTCCTCTACTCTTATATCTGTTACTTTCTATAAAAATAAATTAATTCACTACATTTGCCTCATCTCTATGCAACTCTTCTTGTCTGTTATCCACTTGCGTTAAGGTGGCGACTGACCATATACCATTTCGACGTAACGTAACATAGCTTTACGTTACGTCGAAATGTTAACAAGCAGCAAGCAAGGCGAGCCGCTCGCTGCGAGTGGAGCAATGAGTGGTTCTACTGTTAAAGGTACTATATGATGTTACCTACCTTTAAGACATAATTTATACACGGCCCACTGTGCGGACATGCAGCACTTCTGCCATCGATGCCTTTAACCGGCTCTCCTACTTCTTTAGACACTCGGGGCGGGGTGAAGAACCTAAAAAAAAATTGATTTCGGTATGTATTTGGGTGTTATCAAATAAGCAACTGGCTCGGTTGCGAAGTGGTAGCTTTCGTGATTGCTGTGCTTGAGGTCTCGGGTTCGTGTCCCGGGTTGGATCAAATGTTTGTGTAATCCTACCAATATTATAAAACAGAAATTTTGTGAGGATGTTTGGATGTTTGTTAAGAGGGTATTATACCATCCTAAATTTAGGATCCGATATTCAGTGTCCGATTTAGGGCAGTAAATTCAATCACTGAAGCTCCTGATCACACGTTAACTGATTCAGGGCTCTGAATCAGTATTAAAGGACGAGCGACAAGTGACGGACGTATCGAGTGACAAAATGCCTCCAATTCTATCGAAATACCAGGAGGCTTCGGGTTCGATTCCCGGTCGGATAAAATCTTTGTATGACCTACAAATATTTGTTTCGGAGTTTGGGTGTTTTCTATGTCTACTATGTATTCACAAAAAAAAGTATAAATGTATTTATATTAGTGGTCTAGTAACCATAACACAAGCTCAGCTTAGCTTGGGACTAGATGGCGTTGTGTGTTAGATATCTGAAATATTTATTTATTAATATATTATTAAAACGGGTGACACCATTTATAAAAAGAAAAATACTTTTTCAAAGAAAACATTAGTGCAAAGCAGAGATTAGTCGTAACGTTGCGTTTTCTCGCTGTTTTGCGTACGCGTGCAATAGACAGAGCAAAAATTAAACGGGAGCTCGCGACTGCAGGCGAGCGGCGACTGAGCGTCCTAATCCTAAATGTGATTACACCCATCCGATTTAGTATTTAGGACGTCGGTAACCATCCTTGTCCTAAATCGGATGCTACCATTCCAAAATTCGATTTAACTTCCCCGAATTCAGGATTGACTAAATAGGGGATCCTGAATTTAGGGACACTTTTTTATGTTTTCTAACACCTAACGTCAAACATCTAACAAAATATGGGCGAGGCCTAACTGTTTTGTTAGTTCTAACAAGCAAACATGTTATCCAAAGCAGACGGAAAACATCCCCGTTCATCTGTGGGGTGGGAAGGGGGCAATTTCATTTGTTAACATTGTGCATTTACCACATAACATTCTTCATTTTAATTGTTGCGGAGGTAAAGATTAATCGTTTTGATATACAAATCGGATGTTATCGACTTGCTTACCAGTGAACATTTTCGTTAAGGCGTGTCTCATGCTCGTAAAAATGATTTGCTAACACAAAACGTGTTAGTTAGCAAACCATTGCCGTCTCCTGCCACTTTAATAAACGAACATCAAACTTGGTATCGAATAGGAAGTATCGATACTTCAAAGTTTGGAGTACTTTTCTTACCAAGGCTCAATGGCGAATTTTATTTTTGGGTGACGGATTGATAGGTTGGGAAATCATTCCATGAGAACAAGATAGGCTGTTCACAATGGTTTGCTCGTCCCAACCCTTATGTATGGTAGCGAATCTTGGATATGGCAGAAGAAGCAAGAAAGTAGATTAAATGCTATGGAAATGCGGTCCCTAAGAAGTATGTGTGATATGAAAATTAGTGACAGGGTCAGGAATGTGGGTGTATATCTCAAATTAACCTAAAGTTAGAGACTACGATAATACGTCACTTTTTATGAGAGTTTTGACTTGTGTGCATGAACTAGGACCAGAACCTAAATAACTCACAAAATAGCTTTTTTTTAAATTTAAATGGCTCTGGCTAAACTGACGAACGAATAAATAAATCAAATCATATCTTCTAAGTAGTAGAGCCACGCCGATTTCAGCACGAACGGGACGGCTCGACCGGGGCGGTACTACCCTCGCACAGAAGATCAACGTAAAATGACAGTGGTCGTGTTGTCGTGTTTCGTCGATGAGTGCGAGACAGGAGGCCCAATGATGCAGAAGTATAACTAGGCCACCATAGTGTGGGTCACTATGCTGCATTGTTGCATTCGCAATGAATATGGTGACCACCACTTTTGAATTCTGCTTATGCTTTTTATCAGGTCGAGTAGTCATTTTGGCAGGCTAGGCTAGCCTAGATACTTAAAAAAATGTGATAAATAATTAAATTTTATTAATTTTTCAACCGAATGAATTACATTTATCATGTGAAAAATGATATAGATGATTAGTACGAGTGGATAAGATTTAGACAGGGTGCGCACTAGTGATTTTTGTCACCGCGACTGTTGCGCGACTGTCACCGTATACATCACCTATAATGAAGGTGCGCGCATTTGGATGTGACAATCAGCTGCAGCAGACAACTTTTTGTCCGCAGAGGATGACAGTAGCAACTAAATGTAACTTCGTCTCTCCCCCTCCCCCGCGGTTTAAATACTTTAGTCATCTTCCGCGTAATCGAATCGAATACAAGAAACATCGAATTGTTTTGTATAAAATAAAATTACTGTTTATTGAATTAATATTCATCCTATCGTGGGAGAGCCACGCATCAGCATGAATGCCGGCTTCGCAGCGAAGCGTCGCCACTCGCCACGCCAAAAATCAGGTTTACCCCTCGCTTATAGATGTTTCACATCTAAAAACTCGCCTCGATAAGAAAAGTACTCGATACTATGAAGTATAGATACTTTCGTTTCAGATACTTTTATGAGTACGATACCTTTTCTTCCATGCTATGTTTGACGTTCGTTTAAAATTTGCTATGGTTTGCTAACACGTTTTATTAGTTTGTTTGGTTATTTTTAGTAGCAGGAAACACGCCTTTACTCTTTTACGCAAAAACTACTAATACTACAATTGATACTCAGGCTACAATTCAATAAGGTTTTGTGTTATTTGATCTATAGATATTTGATATAACGGTAAGTATGAGATAGGTCGGAAAATTATCTGCTGCTTCAGCACTTTCTATCGTACGCTGTCTGAACCGTTGGAGTTACATGATAGTAACGTACTGTGAGATTGTTCGTCTTAAATAGTCTATAGAAATAAATAAAATTGGAGTGTCTGTTTGTAATATTCCAATAACAGCTTTTTACTAAATGAATATGTATGCATATACAATGTAAATATACCAAAGTAAGATTGGAAAAATCTTAAGAAATTAAGTCTAAATTTCTCAATTCCTTATTCGCCACCTATACATTTATATGATAAACAAATATTTAGTTATTTTCTATTGATAAACATAAGGGCAATGCCCTTAATTTAATCTTGAAGAATTTCAATACTATATTATGCATATCGTGGGAAATCATTAGCAATCACTGGTTTGTAAAGTGTGTAGTGTTTAAAATAATGAACACATTATAATCGTGAAGTTCACGACCGGTAATCAAAATTAACATACTTATATAATATTAATTAACTAAATGTTTGGCCTATAAATTAATAAGTTAATCACCTAAATTGTTACTTCACGTCTTTGTTACGACTAATTCCGCTCGCACGTCCACCACTGTAACTCTTGTACACCGCGAACTGGTATGAATAATATAGACTAGAAAAAGGTTCTGTAGAATTAAGCATGTACTGTAGAAAGTGTGTATTGTTTTAGGTTTTTATCTAATAAATGTATACATACCAGAATAAAGGCGTTCGTTTCTTGTTTTCTCTATCTAACCGCAAGAAATAGAAGAATACTGCGCTACCGAACATGAAAATCATAGTCTCCTTCCACGGAGACCGCCGGAGCCATCCTTTCATTTCTAACGTTCGCACCCAATACTCAAACACCTGAAAAAAAAAAATAGTGTAAGGGAAGATTGAAAACATAACACTATCAAGTGTGTGTAAATTTGAAAAGGGAATACAGTCACTTCAAACTAACTATGAATATAACTTAGTACAAAATTACAGATAATTTGCAATTTGCTATTAGAGCACTAGTTAATCATCTTCCTATCCTTTATTATTCCCATTATTATTTGAGGTCGTCTACTGCTAATATCACTTGTTCTGACACAAAATATGTAATGTGATTGGCACATCACATCACCAGCGTGTAACAGTCCATTGCTGCACGCAGCACACAGGTCTCTCCTTAGAAAGGAAGTGCCTATATTAAAGTTTTCGATTATATACACAAACATAAATATAAATTTGTGTCTACGTTGTTTTTTTTATTTTTTTAAGGCCCATACGGCCTACCAAAATGACTCTACTCTGCCTGATGGATCTCATAAGCGAATCCAAGAGTGGTGGTCACCATACTCATTGTGAATGCAGACAATTCAACAATGCAGCCTTGTGATGCTTCTGCATCATTGGGCCTCCGGTCTCGCACTCCCCATCGAAAGATGACAGCACGAACGTTGTCATTTTACGTTGATCTTCTGTGCGAGGGTAGTACCGCCCCGGTCGAGCCGGCCCGTTCGTGCTGAAATCAGCGTGGCTCTACTACCTTGGTATTGTTTTTTAAAGAAGATGATTTTGATAATATATTTGTCACAGTTAGTGTAAAAGATAATCCGCGATTAATGTTAATGATACTTTATAATCTTAGAAGTTGTGATAAGTATATCTTCAAAAACATGCCTTGAGATAGTATATCTCAAGGCTTTTTTGTCGCTTTGCGATGTTTTTAAACTTTGTAGGTGAAATATACCGTAGGTGGCACTTTATTCCGCGTGTTGGTTATTGTAATCTATACAAATAAATAAAATTGGGGTGTCTGTTTGTAATATTAAAATAACCGCTTTTTACTTAATGCATATGTATGTATACACGATACATATACTAAAAATGTAGTTAATTTTTTTTATGTCTGTCTGTCTGTCTGTCTGTTTGTTCTGGGTAATCTCTGGAACGGCTGGACGGATTTTGACGGGACTTTCACTGGCAGGTAGCTGATGATCCGGGGAGTAACTTAGGCTACTTTTTTTAGACTAACTTTGTCCCGCGGCGTTACTCGCGGTACAAAATTAACCGCGGGTAACACCGCGGGGTTCAGCTAGTTAATCATAAATTAGTTTATGGCTGCTTGCCTGTCACCAATCTTCCTTGGTAATGCAATCGTTAGGTAGAACAAAGAAAGAAGATAAATCGTGGCAAAGGAATAATACTTAAAATGATCAACGGGACTTAATTCATCTCAATAAAATTTTCTTGTACGTCTTCTGATGCATGTGTGTTGACAGATACATATACCGACTGATAATTTCTTAAGTAACTACGCTATTTTTGATAAATATCAGAATTCTCTTTAACTTGTCACATTTTGCGTTATCATATCGTTTTGTAACCGTTCGGGGACTTTTCGCATGCTGAAAATAGGCTGAGTTAACAAAAGTGAAAATCGTATAGAAAGTCAAATGCCCCCCGCCAAGTTCAATTCAAGAAGAACATATAAAATCTTATATATAAAATTCTCGTGTCACAATTTTCGTTCCCATACTCCTCCGAAACGGCTTGACCGATTCTTATGAAATTTTGTGAGCATATTGAGTAGGTCTGAGAATCGGCCAACATCTATTTTTCATCCCCCTAAATGGTAAGGGTGACCCATCCTTAAAAAAAATTTATGGCAAAACGACGTTTGCCGGGGCAGCTAGTAAGTATAATATAAATATTTCGGACATCTAACACACAACGCCATCTAGTCCTTAACTAAGCAGAGCTTGTATTATGGGTACTAGACAACTGATATGAATACATAACGACTTTTCTTGTAAATACATACATAATACATATTATACTCGTAAATATACACATAGAAAACACACAAACTCCGAAACAAATATTTGCAGATCATACAAACATGCATAGCAGTTGCCGTAGGTTACCACAGTGTCACCGAGGCAGTTTTTTGGCATATTTTAGTTTTTTGGTAATTTCTTGTCTACCATTTAAGAGTTAGATCTCGGAACATCCGTCAAAAAGGAAGTTTTAGTTAAAAGTATGCAATTCTGACCTGCTCAAGGTACTTCCCCTACTTCAGCTCTTTTCTACAATTGCTTTCTTTCTTCTTTTATTCACTTAGGTTCTCAGTTTATTCCCATTGGCTATTTAATCGCTTAAGTGCTTGGTTGGATTTAGGCTTATCCCTGTTAAGTAACTGGGAACGTGGGACTAGATATAGAATCTAAACTATAGACTAAATGTAGCTAAGCAGTGATAAAGATGTAATTTATAGAAATACAAATATGCAAATATATATGTACTGTACGGATAGCCTAGTTTAATTTAAGCGGTTAATTTAAGTTTAAGCGGTCGCCAGGCCGCGTTCCAAAGTTTCCCGTGTTGGGGGGTCTAATCCCACATGGGACAACACTTTTGTGTGATCCACAAAACGTTATTCTGATTCTGGATGTTCTTTGTGTCCGTTTCATGTATGTTTGTAAAGTCACCCACAACACAGGATATATATTCCTAATAATAATAATAATAATGTTTATTTCCACCACAAAGAACACATTTTACAATATCAATAAATTAGTACAGAGACAAAATTTGTAGGTTGGGGTGGACTGGAGCCTAAACTAGGTCAAGACCTGTATTTCAGGACTCCAGGATTCACACCAGCTCAGTATGGTCGGTCGATAAATTGTGGTGCGTTACTATGTGTAACCCTAATGTGGGAGTTGTGTAAATAAAAACCATCGAATGCGTGATAATTTAAGTTTGAAGAAAAAGAGATGCAATGTAAAGAGTATATTGTTATATATCATTAAATTTTCAAATTTGCATTAAATCTGTTTTTAAAACAATTCAGGAAAATACAGCATGCTGGTGGGTAAACCAGAAATCCATATTAATATGTATATTGAATTTATGAACTGCTTGTTTTCTGCCGCCTATCGCTAATTTTTAGTACATATTTTAGTTAATTAGAATGGGAAAACCAAGACTGACTATATTTTCCCTGTTAACCATATCACAATATTAATAATGTATATATATTTTTGTTAATTCTCTAAAAATGTATCCAAGCTAGATCAATTTATCGCCCCCGAAACCCCCTGAATACTAAATTTCGTGAAAAATAAAAATATATAAATGTCCCAGTAGAATAGATTATAATAATCATCAACAACCAACAACCCATAACGTCCCACCCACTGCTAGGCTCGGGTCTCCTCTTAGAAGAGGGTAAAGGCCATACGACCCCACGCTGGCCAAGTGCGGGTTTAAGACTATAATAATAATTGACATTAAAGACTTCATTAGACAGTGTTACTACTGTAAAAATCTACTGATTTTTCCATGTGGTAACGGATTAAGAATACAGACTGTCACCCATCGTTGGGGCAAGAGGCGACTACGGGAGGTAATTATGCAAAACAATATCACTATTAGAGAGAAGTGAAACTTGATGCAAACCTTACACCGACCCGTCTTGCCGTAATAAAACCTCCATTCTAAGGAGAAGCCTGTCTCCAGCTGTGGACATTTAGATGCTGTTTATGTGATGTGATGATGTGATATTAAGCTCTCGAACAATATTTTCGTGGGAGAGTCACTCAAGTTTCGATATAAGAGACGGCTACACAAGAGTGAAATCACAGCTATACAGCAAGTAAACCTATGTTTCATTCACGGCGATTCACGCCAATAATGAGCCATCTGCTAATTAAATAACTAGCTGACCCACGCAATTTCGTCTGTGTCTCTTGCTCGGCTTCTATTGAACCTAGCGTGATGTTAACCATCCTATCTTAGGCATGCCAAATAACAGGTATATATTTTCTTAATTTTTTTTAGCAATGTTTTTATATTTGAGTTGGTTCTGCATACATTAATTTATTGTTATTTACTGGTAGTGTGTGTAAAGAATTAATATTAATTATGACATTCGATAATCATTTAGTTGTAATTTTACTTGACGTAAATGAAATTATTCTAAGTCCATTTTAGCGGGATAATTGACCGCAATGTATACGAAACATCTATATTATGTGTAGAATAAAGATAATACTGAATTGAATTGAAAACACACACAAAAAAATCGTGAAAATCGGTTAGGTAGTTTCGGAGGTCATCGTGAGAAGTAGTAGTAGTAGTTATATGCAACTAGCTGACCCGCTCAACTTTGTATGCGTCTCTCCATAAGAAATTTTTTTTTTCCCATTTTCCCAACATTTTCGTTCGATACAAGACTCCTATTGGTCGTAGAGTGATGTTACATAGCCTAAAACCTTCCTCGCTAAATGGGCTATCCAACAAAAAAATAATTAGCAAAATCGGTTTAGCCGTTCACGCGTGATGTAGTGACCAAGGCAAATAGGGATTCATTTTTATATATATAGATAGATATATAGATAGATATAATAAGCAGGAGCAATATTTAATTTAATTATACATTCCATAGTTGACCACGGATATATTAACCTTCTCATCAATATCTGCTAAAAGATATGAATGGTTATCACAAAAAGATACCAAACATTTGACCTTAATAGTAAATACGTAATTTTGTAGTAAAATTATCTTTGTTTTCGATATCTATTGCAACGTTATTTCATCGTATTATTTTAGGATACACACCTAAACTAACCGTATAACCAATTTAGGACCCTACACGCTCACTTTTGGGAAAAGTTTGCCGTGATCAATGATCACCTCCCTAATATGATAAATATTGGAACGAAGTTCCTTATGACGCATTGCGAAAGAATCATAGACGGAAAAAATTAAGACCAAAAGTTGTAACGACACTTTTTGCTATATGTATGTATGTGTGTATGTATATGTACAATGCTTTTTTAATAGCGAATCAACTAAAGCATCGACTACTGAAGTACAAACTATAACTTCGTTCCATCCGGGTGTCCCTTGACACCTCTCGAGTTTTTTTTTATAAATATTTCGGATAACCAACACACAGCTCCATCTAGTCCTAAACTTTGCAGAGTTGTATTATGGGTACTAGACAACTGATATAAATAACACATAGGTACATAATTATACATAGAAAACACTCAAACTCCGAAACAAATATTTGCGGATCATACAAACATTTGGTCTAACCCGGGAATCTAACCCGAGACCTTAAGCACAGCAGTCGCATATGCTACCACTGTGACACCGAGGCAGTCTTTTCAGCGGACAGTTGATGCTCTGAATATCTCATTGTAGCCTTGTTTAGTTTATTGAATACGTTACGTCACAATCCGATAACTGTTAATTTAATTGCTTATTATCAGGTGCGTTCACATCACACTGAATATATTTATTGCGATAAGGTACATATTTAGAGGAAAATAAAGTAAAAAAACACTTACCAAATTGACGAACAAGTTAAGGACCATTACTCTTCGATATGGTGGTTCGAAGTATACAGCTAAACCACTGACAGTACATGGTAACAATACTGTAGTGTAATATGAGAACTCGCTAAAGAATAATTTCCTGAAAAAAAAAACGTATTTATCACTCATATATCTATACAAATAAATAAAATTGGAGTCTGTTTGTAATATTAAGATAACCGCTTTTTAATAAATGCATATACATATATACACGATACATGTACCAAAATAACATTTAAAAAAATGTTTGTCTGTCTGTCTGTTCCGGGTAATCCCTGGATATATATTGAAGGAGTAACTTAGGCTACTTTTTTTAGAATAGCTTTGTCCCGCGGTGTTACCCGCGGTACAACATTAAACGGGGTTCAGCTAGTGGTAACTAAATCTTATTCACCTTTATCTAAATCACAGGCCTGAAAGTAGAATCAATTGAAATTGTGTTTAGTTATATTGTGTAGTATTTTCTTCACAAGAAATTTTAATACTTCTGATATGATAAGAGATAAATATACCCAAACAAACCCGCGGTAATTGTCGTACTACGGGTAATGCTGAGGGACAAAACTAGTCTAAAAAAGTAGCCTAAGTTACCCCTTCGATCATCAGATATCTGCCTGTGAAAGTTCCGTCAAACTCAGTCCAGAAATTACCCGGAACAAACAGATAGATAAACAGACCGACAGACAGACTTTGAAATTCTGGTCATTCCTCATAAATAATATGAATGTATTACACATATAAATGTTCCTCTTGAATCACTATCTATTGCTGAAAACTGCATTAAATCTATTGATTAGTTAAAAAAATCTAAGCGAACAGACAGCAGTCGCACCTTTATACTATGTAAAGATCATCAAAATTATTACACTTTTTATTATGGTAATAATTACAACTGTTATAGGCCAAAACACTGAAGCTAACGTGTGAATTAAAGCTAGTTGTTTGCATCAAGTATTGTGAGTTTATAAAAACATTCAAAGTGCAGAACATTCTGTTTTTTTTTCTTTAAATTATGTCATAAAACATAGTTTAAAAATAAATATATCTCAACATAGAACTACAAAAAGATTTCTTACACAATAGTTTTACCACAGTTAATCTGATGCTAAGTTGATAATGTTACATTGTTGTAAAATATAGCATTTCATAAATGTTTGTTGTTTCTAAACAATTTATTGCACATTTAATGAAAATTATCTTAAGAACTCATCTATGTAAAGTCATTTTCAGTTAAATGAGAATGTATCATCATCATCATCATCAGCCTATCCATGAGAATGTATACTTAAAATAAAAATGACGCCCTTTGGCCAGATGGCGGGACGACTTGCAAAGAGTGGCTGGCAGCGACTGGATGCGGAAAGCAACAGACCGGGCTCTGTGGTGTTCCTTGGAAGAGGCCTACGTCCAGCAGTGGACTGCAACGGGCTGATGATGATGATGATGATGATGATGATGATGATGATGATGATGATGTATAAAAAAGGTTTAGTTCTTCACATTAAAGATATTTTGAATTTTTTTTTTGAAAGGCTCTTTGTTATCGATACTGAAGCCAAAATTGTAATTTTTTTCATTTTTGTCTGTCTGTCTGTATCTTGGCCGCGCATCACGCCGGTACTACTGAATAAATTCAAATGAAACTTAGCATGATTTAAGTTCATACTACAAGGTAGGACATAGGATACTTTTTATCTCGAAATTCAGCACGGTTTCCTAGAGAGAGGGGATGAAAGTCAAAATATGTACTTATTTGTAATTCAATAACACATAATCCGATTTCATTCATTCTTTTTTTGCTAGAAAGCAAGTACTTTGAATATTGTTACGTGATCTATTTAAATACATATAATAAATATGTAGACGTCGAGTTTGTCTGTTTGGTTATGGCCGCATGACGTAAAACATTCAAAATAATCGTGGAAACGTTTTATGCACAAGCATTGTGTGTAATGCGGTATATAGTTAGTATTTGATAGGTAGGTATTTGGTTCTTGAAAATTTTTTTTTCCTTAAAGCAGCGGCGTCTGTTGGAATCAAGTAACACTAACTTTACAATTCAAAACGTGTATTTAGTTGTTATTCGATAACACGTAGTCATATTAATTTTTTATTTAGGATTTATTAGAATTAGAATTTATTTATTATTAGAATTTATCTATCTATACTTATATATTAAAACTGTAACAGGTCCAATTATGCTAATTGAAGATAGGTATTTTGATTTTTTTTCACCCAAGTAATAGTAACTGTAAAATGCCATAACTTTAAATGGTCATTTATATTTTTGATATTTATTTTAAGTTTAAAATTCTTTAATGAGGAGTTATCATTTTTAATATGGATCTGTAACATAATAGTTCATCTTAGTTTACCAGAAAATGATACAAAACATCTTTAAATTGGTACCTGAGCCGAATTCGGTATAGCCAAGAATTGGCACATAGCAATTTATGAAGAGCGAGTTTATTTTTTTGTGTGTTGTTGTCTTTTTGTAAAATGTTTTTTTGGAGTCGGTTTTCCTATTATTTTGTTTCTTTTTAATTTTTATGTACCTACCCAGTGTCACTCTCACGACCACTCACATAAAAATATGACAAACCGTTTTGTAAGTATGGATGGATGTTTGTTGCTCTTTCACAGAAAAACTACTGAACGGATTTTGATGAAACTTTACAGTAATATAGCTTATACATCAGAATAACACATAGACTACTATTTGCCGCGATAAACAACATACACGCGGTGGAAGCCGCGGGCAACAACTAGTATACATCTAAATCAGTAGTAAAAATAATTATTTATATTAGTATAAAATGAGTTTGATATTGTTAATATGTTCTGAAGTTGATAAAACATACCTGAATATACAATTTAGTGTGACAAAAGAACTTCCAACGGTCAAACCAAAAATGCCAGACTTCAAATACAACTTGAACTGTTCTATCATCTCTTTTTTTGACAGTTTCTTTCCCTTCATTAATATTTGAATCTGAAACAATAACAACCATAAAATTTTCTCTAAAAACAATTATTTTGGAACTTAATTCTGCATTGAGGTCAAACTCGTAATTGCATTCATGTGCATACATGTTGATTTTCTTAGAGCAAAGTTAACTTTATATATTCAAAATTTAAAGTATTCTTAACTTAAAATCATAAACTTATGTGCTAGTTGCAGTATGATATAATTCATTAATTAGGTTACTAGTCAGCATACTAAACAAAGCATGGCAACCTTAAGTGTTACTTTCAACTTTAAAATTACAGCCTTAAAGTTCAAAACAACTCAGAACCATTGCTTAACTTGAATAACATTAATGAATAATGGGTCAAGATAAGAAAGAAGTTTATTGACTTCAGACCTTAAAACACAGTTCTAACACATGTCAATGTTGATTACTAAATGGTATTTGAAAGGAAGCAGTTACAAGTACAATTTTAACAAAAATGAAACCGACTTCAAGGTTCGACTCGATTTCTCTAGGCCATGAGATATTAATGTCCTTATCATGGTACCACCGTTGGGACATCTCCTTTCCATTAAAAAAAGAATTATCGAAATAGGTTCATAAACGACGTAGTTATGCCCGAAAACACATAAAAAAAAATAAAAAAAAAATATATATATATATACGGTCGAATTAAGAAACCTCCTCCTTTTTTTGAAGTCGGTTAAAAATAACAGCAAATAAATGCTGGGTTTAGTGGGGATGTGGGTCAATACACTTATTAAGATAACCATATTAACCATCAACATGTGATATTAAAATCTTTGAACCTGAACATGTACAGTCTTCCTTGGAATTAAATGTTAACAAAATTAAGTCTATTGTTTATCATCATGTTTTCTTTTAATGGAATAGGCTGGCAAACGAGCAGATGTATCGCCTGATGGCAAGCGATTACCGCCGCTCATGGACCCCTGCAAGGTCAAGTGCGTTGCCGGTCTTTGGGGGGATAAGGGGGAAGGGGAGTTGGGGTATGGGCCTCTGGTATTCTCACCACTCACACGGTGGAACACATCGCAAGCACTATGTCATACCGGTTTTCTGTGAGGCTGTGGTATCACTGATAGAGCCAGCCCATTTATGACGAAGAGAGGCTCTCCCATGGTAAAGTTTGGATTGCCAATACATTTTAACAATTGTGTGATTCTGTTTTTTCACTTATGAGTTTCAATCATTACGTCTTCTAGATAAATAAATAAAATAAATAAATAAATAAATATTTTCGGACATAACACACAACATCATCTAGTCCCAAACTAAGCAGAGCTTGTATTATGGGTACTAGACAACTGATATAAATACTTATATACTTTTTTTTTTTTGTAAATACATACATATTATAGATAGAAAACACCCAAACTCCGAAACAAATATTTGCAGATCATACAAACATTTGATCCGACCCGGGAATCGAACCCGAGACCTCAGATACATAGTAACTTTCTACAGATACAAACAAACAAATGCAATGAAAGTGAATGAACTACCCATGTGAACATGATACAAATTTCTACTTTAGCAACAACTAATGCATCATCCATACAAATAAATAGAATTGGAGTGTCTGTTTGTAATATTAAAATAACCGCTTTTTACTAAATGCATATGTGTGTAATGCATTTGCATTAGGTATATACTGTACATATAGTCTGTCTGTCTTGTCTGTCTGTCTCTTAGTTCTGGGTAATCTCTGGAACGGTTGGATTAATTTTAACGGGACTTTGACTGGCAGGTAGCTGATGATCCTGGGAGTAACTTAAGTTACTTTTTTTAGACTAACATTGTCCCGCGGCGTTACTCGTGGTACGACGATAACCGCGAGTAACACGGCAGGGTTCAACTAGTTTTCAAATAAAATAAACAAAACCGCAAATAAAAAGTTATACGACTTTTGCTCATTTCATATTTTACATCACTTTATCAAGGTAATATTTTTTATAAAATGAATAATTTTCTAAATATTTCGACGCTACTTTTGTAATGTTATCTTTACATTTATATGTACTAAGAGGTTTCTTTTGTTACGCTTATGCTGTTGTAATGAAGTGTATATTATTAAAGAAATAGAAAGAATAAACAAATACAATAATAATAATAACAATAAATATCTTTATTGTACACCAGCCCACGAAAGTATAAGGTAAATTACAAACTATTATGAAGTATGTACAAGTGGTGGCCTTATCGCTCCAAGGCAATATCTTACAGGCAACCATGGGATGGAAAGAAGAGTAGGAATGAAAAAGTATATCGTAATGCCTGGTGTATTATTGGTGGAAAGGAAAGTGAAATAGAGTTTATACATTGCATAAAATAATAGCATGTAGTGTGAGGGACCAAGTCAATACATACAAAGATGAGTAAAACATACCTACATTCCATGCAGTATAGCAAGCTATGAGACATTGATGTCTCTCTCTCTCTCTCTCTCTCTCTCTCTCTCTCTCTCTCTCTACAATTCACTGCTTGTATATTTAAAAAAATACTTTTGAGTTGTCATTAAGTAAATATTTAAAATCATTATTAGAAATATTTTAACAGCAGCCTTTTAGATTTTTTTTTCTGTTATGTTAATAAAACTCTATATTCATAGAAATTTGAAACAAACCTATTAATATTATTACTTAGTTCTACCATCGCCGTATAAGGATAAACATTTGACTACTCAAGGTATTTCTTTTTCCTTAAAGGTAGCAAATATAAGACTAGCAGTACTAATAGTAATGCTAGTTTGAGAAAAACATTACTGATTACTAGTAATTTATGATACCATACATCAATACATTATAATATCATAATACATAAATTGCACATTCCAGATATAAAAAACCTATTCTTCATTCAAAATTTAAGAACCTATCATAATAGAGATCAGTTTAGGATTTATGCTCACAAAAAATAGGTAAAAAATATTTCTTACCAAGTTACTTAAATGTTACTAGATAAATTAATAATACGGGCAAGTTCAAAGTGCATCAAAACAAAATACTTACAAGGTACACCATTGCATAAAATTTATAACTGCCTTTGATATTGCTCATCAACATACTTGCCGTAGCATCTGAGCATTTGTACGTCCAAGGGTGGATGAGCTCGTCGCAGCTACAGCCACTGCATGCTTTTTCAAACCACAGTTTACTTGCCTCAACCATTTTTAATTTTATCGTAACTACACTTTCAAAATTAACAATATTTTGAAGACATGGACAAGTTCACTGCCCTCGATTTAAAATTTATAAAACTGACAACTGTATCAAACACTAGTTAACTTTAAACACTTGGAAGACTAATCTACAATGTACAAAAGTAAAGTGGTATTTTTCATAATCACTAGATCTATCTAACCTAGTAACCTATCAGTGGTACATTTTACACTCGTACTTTACTGACTCTACCTTTACTGTAATATTGTACTATTGACACTGACTGAACGTAAAAACTAATTTAATTCAAATAAAACAACGAAACTTGAAGCATACGTTTGACAGTAGTGTCTGTTCTTTTTACACACAGGAAATAACTGAATTCCGAAAGTTTTAACCTTCAAAAAGTAGAATTTTTTACGCTCTATTTATGAAAAATGTAGAAATGAAACGCACGCAGCAGACAAAGAATGACTTGAAACTGAAGACAGATAAAAAAAAAGTCTTGACGATCATATGAATTTAATATTTGATAATCATCATCAGTAAAAACATGACAAACTTGACGCTGGCGTATGCACAAAAGTGCGAGCCAAGTTCTCCTGCATAGTTGGGCCAAAAAAAAAAGAACATGACGTCTGCAAAATTATAATAGCAAACTAAAGAAGTAGGAATATTTTATTTATCACTAGCCGACCCACGCATCCTCGTTTGCGTCTCCTATTGCCCGTAGCGTGATAATTTTCCCCCGTTTTCGAAATATTTTTCATTGATGCTCCGCTCCTATTGGTCTTAGCGAGATGATAAATAGTCTATAGCCTTCCGCGATAAATGTACTATCCAACACTAATTTTTCAATCGGACCAGCGGTTCCTGATATTAGCGTGTTCAAACAAACAAAAAAACTCTTCAGCTTTATGTATTAGTATAGACTACCCAAAAAATTGGGGTTCTGTCTTGTCATGCAGAACTTTATCTATCTCTCGCATTCCATTCTTGTGACCCCAACTAATTAGGATTCGTCGGACTACCAGGCGTTTCCTTCCTAGGTTACACTTGGATCCGAGTCCATACTTGGTTATTGGTACAAGACGTGGACGGTGCGGCGGAGTATAGCTTGAAATCAATACGAATCCAACATTACCACCTTATCGTATTTCAAGGAAATAATATAGTACAGTCCAGTCCACTACCAATATACCAGAAAAAATTACCATATACATTTACCAATAGGTAAGTTACAGTGAGATAGTTCCCAGCTTAACTTTGTATTTTTCAACAAGGTTTCCTATTATGTTGTATTTGCTCCCTTCAGGTGTAAACAGACATCCAGAAACTACATTTTTGTTTACTATCGATTGTGAGCATTTTTACCTTGCTATTCGTACCTTAACGCACCTCGAAATATTTGATTTTCACTCACTTTAAGAAGCCGTATTGAATTGAAACTTTGCAAACGTAAAAAGGACCGATTTATTATTTCAGTCTATCACCGTCTACTGCTAAATGAGTACTTCCCTCAAAAAGTACCAATCATCTCAATTCTTTGAAATCGGCATTCATTATCTGCCAGTCGCTTTTCCCAAGCCAAGTCATTGATCTATCGTTCCGCAGGGCGCCATGCGTTACATTGTTGGATCGGGGTCTCCACTCCAGGGCATGTCGGATCCAGCGACCATTAGTTCGCCTGGCAGCTACTGGAGAATTCTTCGTACGATGTCAGTCACTCCAGTTTCTGTCGAATTGTTTCCTTTCGAATTTTATCGACTACTACTCCATAGCACGCTGAGCGAATTTAAACTTGCGGACCAGTCCAAAGGAGGGTGTCCAATTTCCATTTCTCGGCACCGTACTGGTTTTTATTGATTGTCGCATCGGAGACGTGAAGATTACAATAAAGCTTGCCATATCGCGCCCAGCCCAGATGATGTATGTTTTAATCCAAACATATTCCAATAAATTTTAACGTAATTATGTACAATGACCAATGATAATACAATAATTAAAACTTGTCTAAATATCCTGATCAGGATTCATCTTTAGGATTAACGATTTCTTTCGTATTATAAATACTCAGTCTAGTGTTTTGAGCCACGTATTGGTCTTCAGTCTTGTTTGAATGTATCAAACTTCTAATTAGGTATGAACTCAAATAGGCAACTGAGTTGTATTAAATTAAGCTGATCATTTGGGGTACAAATCTTTTGAGTGACTTTCTTACATCCGAAATATGAAGCTGAGAGCTTGAAGCTATACACAAACACAACCCTGTTAACTATAATGTTCAACTTAATTTAAAAAAATAGAGAACTCAAGAAAAACATCTTGGTCTTGACGAGTAGGGAACACCTTCCTGATCCTGGCCATCAGTTTCGTCTACCACGTCATGAAGAAGTGGATCTAAATGTCGTTTCAAGAAGCAGCTACGTTCTTTTTGATTTTATCTTTAATGGAGCGGCACTGCACGGCGTCACATCAAGCTGATGGCTTGACGCTTATGGCATTTATTTCAGGAAAGGTTTTCCTGTGAAGAAATAGGTGTTACTGGTGTGACTTAGGTGTAAAAACTAGTCTATGAGTTCCAACTTCTAGCTAACTATTTAATTTAAATGTGCACAGACTAACATTAAAGCAAATCTTAGAGGTACTTACTAAAAATAACGCCTGATATGGTGCAAAATATTTCACAGATCCTTCAGCACACAAGCATATCATATTCTTAAAAGCGTCCGTGCAGTTTTCTGCAAATGGATGCAGAAGATCCTTACATGTTAATGAAGTAATATCACTCCTATTTTGTATCATAATCTTACTAATTTCTACCATTATTACGAGATATTTGTAATAAGGATTAAAATATATTTAAGAAAATGCTGCGAGGTTTATACTGTACGAATTCTTAGTTACTGTTTGAAACAAGTACTACGGGTACACAAAGGCAATGTCACTAATGTCTTTAGCACAAAGTTCAACACAAATTTAAATTTAAATAAAATAGGGTTAGAGGTGTGTATGGCAAAAAACACTGAAAGGAATTATCCGCACTAAGCTGTAGTAAGACAGTGAAAAGTGATCCATCTATTTAAATACTTTTATTTAAAAATATTCAAGTGAACTCATCGCAGCTTCCAGCAAACACAGGTTAATTTTATTTTTACACATTTAAATTGATACGAAAATAATAATAACGGAGCCAGTATGTTACTCTAAGCATAAAGTTCCTTTCTTATCATATTAAAGTCTTAAAATTTGTTAAGAAGAAGTTAATGCGTTAGGATGCACCAGTTTAGAATAAATTTTATATCAGTTAAATTAAAAATGCTACGGGTTGAAGTGCAGGTGAGAATGGATTTGGCGATAAGTATGGCCTGATTAAGGAATTCTAAGAGCATATTCTCAGGATTGTATAAAAGTGCCGTCTGATTCAGTTAAGACTCTTACTGTCTTCATTTCTAAAATTATTCAAATATGATGCCGACAGCAACACTTTTTCCAAAAAAATTAAAACCATTAAAAAGTAGAACTATCCTCTTCTACGTTGTATAAAATAATAGGGTCATTGTAACTGAAAAAAAAAAAAGCGAATAGATTTTCTGCGTATGTTGTCTACTTCTGTAGGTAACTGTGTTATTTTTTTTATTTTAACATTACCTTTACATAGAACAGTTATTTCTAAAAGTATTTTTTTTTATAATTCAAGGTCTAAGATTTTAAAAATTAATTTCTGAGATAAACGAAGTCATCTGTTAAAAAGCTAAACAGACGGAACCTTTCTTAACTTGCGTATTTATTACCGACACGGCGACACTGTTATTAAAATTAATGAAAAATCTTCATATTCGTTCTGTAAATACGCATAAGTTATTGTTGTTTGACTCTTATTATTGTAGAAACACATAAAAGCAAACCACAGTTTTAAAAGTCTCCGAGTTAAGTAGTATAATTACCTAAGTACTATTCATAACTTGATAATTAACTGAAACGTTTATTGTATGTCTAACAGTTGACAAACAAAAGAAGTCGGCATTATAATAAGTCTCATCTAATGTACTTAAGTTAAAAGTTATTTCAAGTAGCCATACGCGAATGCACTAGGACGATTAACACGAACAGTAGAGGCGAACGACCGCCGCGCGACCTCAAAGTTAAAATCTAGAATTTTGTTTGATTAAAAAGCCTTTATTATACCTAAGTTTTGCATGCCTATATTACTGTCGAAATTATTTTGTTTATACCTACTACTTCTTTTGTTCGTAAAATCTTAAAAAAAAACTGTTGTTTTGTATATTATATCTCAACATTTAACACCAAATAAATAAATATTCGTTCGTGCTGAAATCAGCATGGCTCTACTACCTTGACCTTGATTCATGTCATTTACCGAATTTTTATGTACAATGGAATTAACAAATTGATGAGAAGTTTACCATTAGAAAAATTCATTGTCTATTCAAAATCAACAGTCAACGGTGTGTCGACAATGTGTGATGTAGGTACATAACGGTGCCCAAGGTTAAAATTAAAATTGGTTTTATGGTAAGAAAACAAATTGTCGGGTCAATGGTCGCAAAAGCTAGCATCTTTAAAGGACTCTTATTGCTTTCGAATACACTTACACGACGGATAATGAGAAGGTGTTTGCGTCATTTCATTTTATAGGCTCAGTTTGTAGGTTTGGTAGGTGGTTTATAAAGTATCATTTCGTTTGATAGGTCAGGTTAAGAAACTTCACAACCTGAGGGCTGTGACCAAAGAGGCAGTGAGCTGTGGCGTCGTTGTGTTAACGGTGTCTCTTGACATCGCCAACACAAGTACACGGGGGTGGTCCGGTCGATGGCGCTGTATGGGACACCGGTGTGGGTGGCGGCTCTGACCGCCCTGAATAAGGCGCGCCTCTGGCGGCCTCAGAGGGTATTGACGGTCAGAGCCATACGTGGATACCGCACGGTGTCGACTGAGGCAGCGTGCGCCTTGGCCGGAACACCCCCGTGGGTTTTGGAGGCAGAAGTACTCGCCAAAGTTTATCGACGGGTGGCTGAATATCGGGTGGAGAGTGGCTCCGAAGAGGTACGCGAGTGGCGTGAAGCCACCCGTCGAGCCACTATGACTAGGCGCTTGTTCCGGCTGGAGACCCCACGCGCTGGCTTTGCCGCCGTGGAGGCTCTCTAGCCGGTCATCCTCGAGTGGGCTGGGTGGCAGCGTGGTACCCTTTCCTTCCGACTTCAAAAAATCCGGAGTATTCACTGTAACATGCAACATTTTCAAACATTATTACAAAGGTTTAATATCCAATGGTATCGCCTCATTTACCATAAATAAATAAGATAACGGTAATAATAATAACGGTCCAATTAGGCAAATCCAACTTCGAGAAAGAGGTCAATCGACGAATCCAACTCGGCTGGGCTGCGTTCGGGAAATTACGCAGCGTCTTCTCGTCCATAATACCACAGTCCTTAAAGACAAAGGTCTTTAATCAGTGCGTGTTACCAGTGATGACCTACGGCGCCGAGACGTGGTCTCTTACTATGGGCCTCATAAGGAAGCTCGGGGTCACACAGCGAGCTATGGAACGGGCTATGCTTGGGGTCTCTCTACGAGATAGAATCAGAAATGAGGAGATCCGTAGACGAACTAAAGTTACCGACATAGCAGGGAGAGTCAGCAAGCTGAAGTGGCAGTGGGCAGGGCACATAGCTCGGAGAACCGATGGCCGATGGGGCAGAAAGCTTCTTGAGTGGAGACCACGTGACGGCAAACGCAGCGTAGGAAGGCCTCCCGCAAGGTGGACGGACGACCTAGTTAAGATCGCAGGGACTCGTTGGATGCAGGCCGCTACCGACCGGTCGCAAGGGAAGTCAATGGGGAGACCTACGTTCAGCAGTGGACTTCTTACGGCTGATATGATTTGATGATTTGAAATAAGATGCAAAATAAAGCTGTGGTGGTTTATTTATTACAAATCTACAAATTACTAGATAAATTACTTATAACATTAAAATCGTAAAATGTAACTGGAGATATAAACATTGAAATTTCTGTTACATCGATAGATAAAAGAGCAGGAAACTATTAAAATCTTCTCGTCACAATATCCCAACACACACGCGAACATGTCTTGATCTTGCAGTTCATTAGACTAGATCTCTTGCCAAGTTTCTCGTTGCACATACTTTAATAACTGACCACTACAGTGTCATACTGAATATGCATCCCAATAACTCATAGAAAATAGACTATTCTAAACTTGACGAAATTCTAGCTAAACTTGTTACTAACGCTGATGGACGTTGACGGGCCCGTAAACTTTCTTGTATAAGTTACTAAAGAGTAGGTTAGACACTTGTACCACCATTACGCTCTACTAGGCGTCACCGTATCATTAAGCCTTGTATTACTAACTGCATGTTGAGATGCATAAGAAATAGAGAATACTTATATTTGAAAACAAAAAATATCCTAACAATGAAACTATAAAACTAACATATACCCGATATCGTTAAAAGAGAGTATAAAAAATGTGAAATCTACTATGTAATATCAAAAAATTACTTATACAAATAAAACAAACAAATAACCAAGCATCAGCTTTAATGACTGTCAATAATCCTAAGGAATCAGTTAACTCGGCAAATCATCACTTCATAAATGTAGGAAAGAATGTGGCAGAGAAATTGCAGAACTCAAATTCACACGTCCCTCCTTCTCGTCCTCCTGCTCTGGCAGTCACAATCTTTTGTTCTTTCATCTACTCATCCTGACCAAAACCTTATCAAAACCATTAACAAACTTAAAAATAACTGTGCCAATAGCACAGGTTGGACGGAACCTCCAACTATTTTATAAAACGTTCTAAATCTATACCAGCTGAACCTCTTGCGTAAGCGATTACCGCCGCCGATTGCCATCGCAATTCCTCGGAGCATCCCGACGGCATATGCGATAGAAGATGCACAGCGAAGCCACATCTCTACGCAGCGCCAAAGACTCTAGCCGAATTGAAAGTTCTTGGCAGTCGACGATCCGAATCGCTCTTCGTTGAATGCGGTCCAGAAGGAGGAGCTGGTATTGGGATGCCTCCGCCCAAAGATGGGGAGATAGTATTCCATGTGAGACCGAACCTGCGCCCTATATATGTTATACTCTCGAACTAACTGGTTTTGCTTCTCTTTCTTGTCCCAAGAAGCAAAACCCAGAACTGACTACCAGCTCACATAATTTCCTCCCACTATTATCCCTGATCCTATAAGAAATGTAAAGTTTTATGAGATAAAACATCTTTTTTCTTAAAATTTATTTGCTTAAAAAACATTCATCATCATCACCTCAACCAAAAGACGTCCATTGATAGATATAGACCACAAATAAATAAAATAGAAATTCAAAAAAATATTGACGTTTTTTGTGTAATAAATGAATTATTACACAAAAAACGCCTAATTTTTTGGTGATAGTGAACAGACGGTCAATGATTCTTGTATTTTATAAACATCATTTTCATGGTAATAACTATTTACTTTATATGAGTAAAGTCTATGCTTACTAATATTATAAACGCGAAAGTTTGTAAGTATGGATAGATGGATGTGTGTTACTCTTTCACGCAAAAACTACTGAACGGATTTGGATGAAACTTTACAGCAATATAACTTATACATCAGTACCTTTAGCATATTTGCCGCGATAACCGACATATATGCGGGCGGAGCCGGCAAACAACTAATAATCAATACTTTGAAAAAATCTTGTAAATTAACATGGCTGTTAAAGAGGTATGTACTTATTAAAAACGAGATAAAAGTTTGCCAATAGTTAAATAAAGATTTCAATATCGTTCAGAGATAATTGCGTCTAAACTCTCTTAAAAACATAAACCACATCCTTTGATTAAATTATAATAATATAAACAAAATGTAATTCCTTATATACTTTTTCCAAATAACCTGCTCGAAAACTCTCTAAAGTAAATTTTGTGATGCTAAAGAATACCTACTTCTTTTGATCGTTTGAAATGTAAACATTTTACAGACTAAAATGTACAATAGAACGTGCAATTTTAACAAAAATAAAACCGACTTCAAGGTTCGACTCGATTTATCCTAGATTCCATCATCAGATATTGATGGTCTTATCATGGTACCACCGTTGGGACATCTCCTTTCCATAAAAAAAAAGAATCATCAAAATCGGTTCATAAACGACGAAGTTATCCGCGAACACAAATAAAAATATAATACATATAAATATATATATATATACGGTCGAATTGAGAAACATCCTCCTTTTTTTGAAGTCCGTTAAAAATACAGTTATTAAGATTTGTATTCAGTTTAATGAATCGTTACTGTTCAGAGGTTAGATCGTTCAAAGAAGCGAAAGAAACGAGAATATCATAGGAAAGAAGATAAGGAATGGACCTATTCACAGAAAAACACCTATTTTACTTTTTACTTAATTTATTAAAACGTGCTCGAAGATGAACTAAAGTAAGAAAGACTAATTTTACTAAATCTGATACACTTTTTGGACTTCATTATGTTTTCTGTTACAATTAAAGACTACATAAGTTGCAATACGATGAAGTATTTAAACTTCGCGCCGATCAACCGATTATTGTCTATAGTCGCCACAACACACGAAAAGTTCTAGAATCTGCCACTAATGTCGATTGTCGCTGCAGTCGGTAAATGGACGTTTGATGTGGTTGTTTGTCAAGAGTGTCCTATTGTCTGTTTACAGTGATTTATTTTCCAATACTATAATCCTAATTGAAGTAAAAGGTTTTAAGGAGTAGATGAAGGTGTGTATATATCGGTTGTACAATTATTTCTTTGGTTGATTGGCCACAAGTGTGTTTTACGAATTGGCGCTTCAGGAGTCAACTGTGGAGCAAGTCGATTCATCTCTTTTATGTCAGCTGTACACAAAGATGCTACGCATTTACACAGTAATAGTGAAAATAATGAATTAAATCAGCATTTTTTCATAGGAATAGGTAAGGTTACGTTACTGGATGCTTATTAAAAATGTAATATACCCGTATTCCCTAGGTGAATTCACCGTACTGCGGAGGTTATGGACTTGTGTTGTCCTTATTTTTCAAAAGAAGATAATATATCAGAAAAAGTTGTTTTATCACAACTAATGACCCCTCGCGGTTTTATTAAGGTACATTTTATCGCTTAATTTCTTTGTAGTGTAAAGTTTTGCGTCCATATGTATGAAAACAATCATATCAGTGTTTACGTAGATAAGTTTGAAATATGGATTGTTATAGCAGAAGTATTGGTCAAGATTTGGTATAAATCGTTGGAGTTTTCATTTTCTTACATTGTTTGCTAGTATTTGCTGTAATATACTTGTATAGGATATGTAAATTTCCTATTTAAAACCAGTGTTTTTATGATATCTTAAATTAGTACAAAAATAGTGTATCAAGGCATTCTAATTTTAATATTTGGTATTTATATTGTACTCAGATATGACTGTTACTGCCTTACATGTAGATATGTAGTCTGGGAGACTATCAGAAGCTGAAACAAAAATATAAACACTATACATACATACATAATACTTATTTTTTATGCAAGTATATATGTTATCTATTCTGTTTATTACCATCTTTCATTTACTTGCAGTACTGACTCATATATATTTAATTGTAATTTACCTTAAATGTGTAACCTTGTTAAAAGACCTTTCAGCAGTGAACTCTTAAAGACTGTAGTTGTGATGTGAATGTAAATTATTATAATAGAGTTATAAAGCAATATGTAACATTGTAAGAAAAGTGTACAGAAAAATATCCCTGAGGTTTTTTTTAGAAGGAAAAATACTTGGCATAGGTGAAGGCATAGATGACCTCCAAACTTCATTTTGAATATGGTACCTGATGACGATGTTGATGATACAGAAAAACAGAAGAAAACATTGAAACAAACCTTATAGGTACAGACCCGTCTGTCCAGTGTGGTATACAAAGCTAAAACCACCTTTCAATGACGAGGCCTATGTGTGACTGTGGACTAATTACGGGTTGTTGATGTGATGTGAAGAATATGTATTTGTAAAGACTTAAGTTCTCACATATAAAAGTCAGAAAGAACTATGAAAATCTAACTTTAATAGGCCTAGAATGGATTAGAAATTGACCTAGTTACATTATCAATTGTTGTTATAGGTGTTAAGGCCATGTTTCACCATTTCAGAATAGATTTCAATGTTATTAAGTGTTTCATTGGCGATTGTCTAGTATGGAGATATGTTCTACTCATATATCACTGTTGTTTTGGTTGTACACATATCAAGCACCTGCCTGTTCATGATTAGTTGTCCTATGTACCTTCATCTGTATCCCTTTTTCATTGATGCTTGGCTACTATTGGTTGAAGCGTGATGATATGAAGTCTCCTTCCTCAACTAATGGACTATTTAACAGTAAAGAAATTATTGAAATTGATCCGGACCCAGTGTAACAAGGCAATTAGGATTTATTTATATATATATATATATATAGGTTTATATTTTGTATATATATTTCAACATACAGTAATGCTTAACAAATCAAAAATTAGTGTATAATTTAGTAAGTGTAGGTTTAGTCCATATAGAATAAAAACTACACCCCCATAGATGTCAATATTCATTTTTTTTTAGAAAAGACCTTTTCATTATAAATATACCACAGTATTAGTATTTATCAAACTCAATGGAGGAAGCGGCAAAAAAATTGCTGATGCGGTAGAAAATGTGCTATGTCTGTTTATACAGAACTCACTTCTGTGAGTTTAATGAAATATTTAATACTGTGTTATTCTCATGTGTAAACAATGTTAATCACACTAATATTATAAAGGCGGAAGTTTGTGAGTGTGTGTGTTTGCTACTTCTTCACGTAAAAAATTACTGAACGAATTTGGATGAAAGCAATAGCTAGTTATAAATATAAACTTGACATATGATTTTATTATTGTTCAATTGTAATAAGTATAAGTGAATGAAAATTACAAGATAGTTTTGTAGAATACCTAACTTTTAAATTGTATGATGACTAAGGTCCTGTATTCACTTTGATTAGTGCAAGTGCATAGTGCAGGTGATCAATGATTTGTTGAAAATAGTCCATATGTATTTTCTACCAATCATTGATCACTTGCACTTCACACCTGCACTCTCACTAATCAAAGTGAATACAGGCCTTTGGGGAACAAACTATGCAAGTCAACAGCACTGTAAGAGAAGGAAATCCTGAAATCCCACCGAAGCGTTTGGCCAATGTGGCAGTAGCCCAAAACTTCCTTCCTAAGGAGAGAAATATGTTCAGCTGTGGGGCTCTGAACGCTGTTAATAATGATAATATAGTTTATCTACACATCTATAAAAATAGAAAAAAATTTAAGTGTCTGTTTTTAATATTAAAATATTTTTTTTTACTAAATGCATATGTATACATGGTAGATGGACCAAAATAACATTTTTTACAAGTAGCTAATGATCTAAAGATCGGGGCGAAGCTAGTCTAGAAAAGTAGCCTAAGTTACTCCTTATATCATCAGTTACCTATCAGTGAAAGTCTCATCAAAACCACCGCTCGGTCCACCCGTGCCAGAGATTAGTTGGAACAACCAGACAGACAGATAAAAATTGTAAAAAGAAAATATTTTGGTATATGTACTGTGTAAACATACATGCATTTAGTAAAAAGCGATTATTTTGATATTACAAACAGACTCCAATTTAGTTTATTTCTATAGATGTATGTTTTATTATTGCTTGTCAGTTTAAGTTACTTACCTATGTGTAATGATAAGTTTGTCGATAACCCTTTTAACCGATTTAAAAAAAAAGAGGAGGTTTCTCAATTCGACCGTATATATATATATATTTTTATGTGTGTTCAAGGTTTACTTCGTCAATTATGAACCGATTTTAATGATTCTTTTTTTAATGGAAAGGAGATATCCCAATGGTGGTATCATGATAAGGACACTAAGATCTGATGATGACATTCAATAGAAATCGAGTCAAACCTTGAAGTCGGTTTTATTTTTCTTAAAATTTTACTTGTTGTATTGTAGGAAAGCAATAATGTTGTAGATGTATACTGTTGGATTGCCTATTATAAAATAGATGGATAAATATTTACTCAAAAATGGTTAAAAATTATAGTGATATAGTAATTATAGAATATAATAATATAGTAGGCTCTACTGAAGTCTCCTTGGCAATATTGCATAAAAAATTGTCACTTCAACAATTCTACTTTCATCTGTGCTACTTAAATACGGTAGTACTGTTAGATTGTGAAAAACTGGTTATGTTGAATCATCATTTACAGCAGTAGTTGTATTTATGACCTACTTGTTCTACTGTTAAATTTATGTTTAAAATACGTTGAAAAGTGTTCTTAAAAATATTCTTGAGACAAATTGACACTTTAGTTATCCATCTTGTTACATGTTATAGGTTTAATGCCAAAACTACATTGGTTTCTGTGTTATCATCAACAACTCAAAACGCTCCACTTCTGGGCTTGGGTCTCCCCTCAGGAGAAGGTTAAGGCCATACGTCCCCACGCTGGTCAAGTGCGGGTTGGGGACTGGCGAGACAACGTTGTGGCTACATAATCTTGCCGTTGGATGTTTTTAAGCCGCCCAAAGGCCTTCAACTAAGCTTCATGACTGACAACAGCCGTGACCGACTGCTTGACGTGACCTCCGAATTACGGTGGTATCATGCCACCAGCGGTCACCCATCCAGTTACTTACCGCGTCGTCATTGCTTACCCTGTGAGTGCAACTGGGCAATGCGCGCGTCAACGTCAAATGTCAAAGCTCGTGGTTTTTGTGTAATTCAAAGATAAATATGTTACATAAAAGAAACCAGTCAAGTTGAGTACCTCCTCCTTTTTGAAGTCGGTTAAAAATGGATCTGATTTAATTGTGTAAGTTAGTATAAAACACATGTGAAAAGTAGAAAGGGGACTTATCATTGTAGGGTTAAATATGTATGTTTAGTAGGTATTCTTAATTGTGTATTATTAGTCTGATATACGTTTATATGTCCCCTTAAACAGCGACAATTTCTTAGATTACAACATTTATGTAGATACTAATATATTATTATTTCAGGTGACAGAATGTCTCGCAACAAAGACAAGCATGAGGGCGCTAGCGGGCGCACTTACCACATTATGTCGGAAGCTGAGCGGGCGTCCGGCCGACGCGGAGGCTGGACCACGCTTGAGGTGATTATCCTGTGAATATCTGAACCTACATGGCCCAGGTCTTCCCAGAGAAGGGCTACAGAGGCCAGAGAGAGTCCCCAAAGGTCGGGAAATCCCTAGTTGACCTAAAGCACGTTAATACAAAATCTTGTATTCTAAAGAATTTTACAAACATTCATAAAACAGACACAATTAGTTTTCGCTAAGCGCTCCCTTTGCCACTGAACATTTTTCTACAAACGCAAACGCCTCTATTATATTATTCTAATACTAGCTGAACCCCGCGGTGTTACCCGCAGTTAATGTTGTACCGCGAGTAACGTCGCGGGACAAAGTTAGTCTAAAAATAGTAGCCTAAGTTACTCCTAGTTTCCAGAGATTACCGGGAACAAACAGACAGACAGACAAAAATTTTTTTAACTACAGTTTTGGTATATGTATCGTGTATTCATACATATGCATTAAGTAAAAAGCGGTTATTTTAATATTACAAACAGACACTCCAATTTTATTTATTTGTATACATTTTAATTTTAGCGTCATAATGACGTTATTTCCATACATTTCTTACTTTTCTAATAACGTTTATGTTCTTAGAACGTCAACTTCGTTAACTGGCTGGTTTTGATTTGCGATTAATATTTAGATTAATTGAGGCACACTTTAAACTTATGCGTAAACGAAATCTGACGTTATGTGTCAAGCTAATAAGCTCTGTGACGTAATATGCATGACGAATTTAAGTATTAAAACCCAAAACACTCATTAAAAACTAAATGGCACTAGAATAGTTCTTTTCATTATAAAAACTGTCGTTAACACAGTTTATTCTTCGTTATTTAGTTTTTGTTTTGCAAAGTTACATTAAATTGGTTTTAAAATTAAAAATGGATTTATTTGTGATATAATATACGAATATGTATTTGCATATCTATGCATCTACATTTTTGTGATAACGTATCGCAAACAAAAAAAAAATATATAAACTGTTAAACAATTTATTATTATTTGTTATAATTTAATTTGAAAAGTTTTGGTCTAGTGGTTAGAAATGGCCCTGATTGCTAAACTGGAGGTAGAGGATTCGCTTCCCATCCTCGTCTGGGTATAATTTATCTATACAAAAAAATAAAATTGGAGTGTCTGTTTGTAATATTAAAAGAACCACTTTTTAATAAATGCATATGTATGTATACACGATACATGTGCCAAAATATCATTTTTTTTCAATTTTTGTCTGTCTGTTTGTTCGGGTAATCTCTGCTACATTTTTAGACAAACTTTGTGCCACGGCGTTACCCGTGGTACAACAATATCCGCAGGTAACACTGCGCGGTTCAGCTAGTCTATAATATGTAGTATATATATATAGTATTTAGAAATATTTAAATATGTTTATCAGCAGTCTGGTTACCCCAGGCTCTGCCTGACTTGGAATCAGACAGCCAGGTGTGAAGTGTGTGAGGTTAGTCTGTAGCGCATTCTGAATCGCATTGTACTTGGCAAACATACATAATAGAACATCCAGACTCGGAACAAAAATTTCTTGACAAAGTGTTGTGCCAACGTACGCGTTAAGATGTCACGGGTTCGATTCCCGGGTCGGACAATCTGTACTGTTGGGTTTTTTACAAGAAGTTCAGAATAGCAGCCTGGAGTATGTAAGATGGCGGTGTTTCCCGCCCGTGCCTCGGAAAGCACGTTAATCCGTCGGTCCCGGTTGTTATGAACATCTATGGCAATCGTTATTGGAAAGTCAGTGCCCTCAAATATACTGACAACTAGTTCAACCTTCGAGTTTAGTTCACCCTCAGGGAGGTTCGATGCCAGTCGCTCCGTGTAAAAACTGATATTCAGGTAAAACCGGTTGAACTAGTAGCCGACCCCAAATCTTGGTAATAATAAAGGCTAGGAAGATGATGATAGTTTATAAATATATTTTTTGATATTTCCAGGTAACAGGAGGTGTGCGGGCCCTAGCGCCCCCAATGTTCCAGCTGACGCATCTCACAGCGCTTTACCTTAACGACAATTCACTGCAGCGTATACCGACGGACATCAACCAGCTAGTCAATTTACACACACTTGATATATCAAACAATAAGTTGAGATCACTGCCCGCTGAGCTTGGAGACCTAATACAATTAAGGTGAATACATATTTTGTTATAATTTAATTAGATTATAAGAGCGTTTCAATTTGCCGCCATAGTGTGGGTCACCATGCTGCATTATATGCATTCGCAATGGGTATGGTGGCCACTACTCTTAGCAGACAAATTACTGCCAGACTGCATTTTATAAATGTTGATAACATGTCATAGAAGGCATACTAATCCCAACCTAGGCAAAGATTCAGCCATGGAAGGGAAATCCTGGTCATATGGTCATATTTCTTAATACATACGTACAGCATAGAAAGAGCAAATGTTCATGCTATTGTTATCTGTTCTGGATGGAAATTGAAACCACAACCTAAACTTATCAGTCAGAACCACTAACCAAATAGGCCAGTCATTTAATAAAAAACGTACTTTTAAATCGGCACTTCAAGTCCGGGTAGGTTATCGCGTTAAGAAAATAAAATGTAAGAAAAAGGAACGTAATTATTACATAGGTACATACAACATAAAGTCAAGGCTATTTCGAGGAGGTTCTGCGACACCCCTTATTATTATTAAAATGCATTCATTAAAATGATGCTCTTAAAGAAACTAAGCACATATCGTGGGAGAGCCACGCTTCGGCTTTAATGGGCCGGCTCGACCGGAGTGATACCACGGCCTCACAGTAAATCGGTTTGAAACAGCGCTTGCGCTGTGTTTCATCGAGTGAGTGAGAATACCGGAGGTCCATACCCCAACCCCTCCCCATCCCCCTAAGGGTGGTGACGCTCCATATTCTTCATCCGTTATTGTACATGTACAATAATAGATTCTGCTCATGCTTACTATCAGGCAAAGCAGTCATTTCGGCAGCTAAAACATGAAAAAAAAAAATCTTTTCAATCGACCACAGCGAAATTTATTGACACTGTACTTTCTCTTTTCTCCATAGTGGTTACAGTTGATGTTATACTTGTAGTCATAAAATTGCGTTGAATACGTTTGTTTATGGATCACGATAACACATATCTCTAAATGTAATGATTACTTCGATCAATGTTTCACTGATTTATCGAAATATCTATCAGAACACCCACGAAAATAAAGACTCGTAGAAAAGATAACAGTTAATTTATAATTATAAAAACTACATAATCCATGTGGAAATACCCATCAGAAAAGACCTTATACTATTTTTAACCGACTTCGAAAAAGGAGGAGTTTCGTCAATTCGACAGTATATATATATTTATTTATTTGTGTTCGCGGCTAACTTCGTCGTTTATGAACAGATTTTGATTATTATTTTTTTGATGGAAAGGAGATATCCCAACGGTGGTACCATAATAAGGACAGGATACTAAGACCTGATGATGGCATGCAAGAGAAATCGAGTCAAACCGTGAAGTTGGTTTTATTTTTGTTAAAATTTTACTTGTTAAATAATATGACGGTTGCGAGCCATTTTCACTTTTGATTTAATATTTCTTAGCAAAGAATGTATGTCATGTCCTAATCCATACTAATATTAAAAACTCGAAAGTAATTCTGTCCGTAATCTAAATCTTTCACGGTTAAGCCGTTTCAGCGATTTCAATGAAAGCCGTGGATATTCTTTGAGAGATGTATTTAAAACGTAAGTGCCATTATCAGTGTTAACTGTAAACACTGTCCTAGACAGTATAAAGTAGAAAATTACTTGACCTTCGTATCTCGCTCCGCTACCGCTCGCTCCTACAATTTAAGATGTCAACACTATTTTGATCTAAATAATGCCTGCCATCCATCGGTTGAATTATCAAAAGTGTAAAACCATTGGGGTGATGATAATAATAATCGCTTTATTGTACACCAGATTACTTACAAAGGTAACACCAAACTAGGAGGTACAATTGACGGCCTTATCACCCAAAGACAATTTCTTACATGCAACCATGTACCAAATACAAATTCTTAGATATTGTATCAAGAAAATAAGCTATTAGTTGCTCTTGTGGCAAGTTTTTACGTACAGGAATATACTGTTCAACTGAAAGAAAAAAATCGCAATGATTCATTGCTATATACAGATACATTTTTAATTGAAACATATTTAAATATCCATGATTCATGCTCTTTGTGTTGTTCAACCTCCAATTTGTACGGAAAGATAATTAAGACACTAAAATGTAAATACGTTTCGTAGGCCTAGGGTAATACGTGCATATGTATATTAAATGGTCCACAAACGGATCGTTATGGTCGTGAGAACTTTTATAATGTCAGCACACTCCCATATACATAAATGCACAAATTAAGATGAGCGTCCTCGTCAGTGCAGCTTTGTGTCGAAATTAGAACGTTCTACATTTTCACGGTTAAAAGAAATAACTTTAAACTGATAAAAAATTCAGATCTGCTTAAAATTGAGTTCCAAGATTCCTTCCGAACAAACATAGTTACATATATACATTGCAAGTGAAATAAAAACTTGTGAAATGGTGTTTAAGAAGTATGCTAGTTGCTAACTTTCTTCGACTGCGTAACCTATTTCTCCATCATATTGGTTCCATTTGCCGGATTAAAAATCGCGATATCATAATTAATATCTTAAATTTAATATATGGAGAAATATTGCTGTTGAATCTGTTGTCAGGATTAACGACTTTTGTTGCCTTTAGATCTTATTTAGAACACATCATGTTTAGTCCGTCCACCAGTGCATCGTTTCCTCCTGAAGTGGGAGGAACCCTTGTTACTAGTCTATATGGCCCATAGATATAAGCTAGACAATCGAAGACAGGTCACTGGTGCACGGAGGTTAACTTGAGGCGATTCTTTATTCTTCGCTACGGAGAGGTGCGCACCTTGTCGAATCACGCAGATCATATCACACACCACCATCCGTGTACAGTTACACTCCTAGGTCGGGGCGGATTCCTGAATCCTACTACAGCCGATCGCGGCCTCGCCGCCCGATCGTTACATTAAGTTTATACAATCAAAGCTCATCAACTAGGAGCCGAACTATTCACACTGAAGCTTCGATTCACGATCGATTATACAACGTCACCGTCCGAGACCAGGGTTCAAGCTTACTTTACTTTTACGGTGATAAGCCCCCGGTAGGCACCACAAACTTGGCCCGCGCCAAGATCTTCAACAAACAAGATATCCTCCGTACGGTGATATTACATTTTCCGAACCGATTCGAGAGCGTTCCATTGACCGAGTGAGATGACATTTCAACTGTCAAACATGAATGTGGCAAACCCTAGAGTTGCCATTACAAATTACATTTTATACTACATATTGATCGGTTTCGAACAATAATCATGCATGCAGCATAGCCGGTCAGCCATGCAGTATATATTCCTGTCAGTAGTAATTCTCCAATTTTTTTATCATTATCTTGCTATCAAGTATTCTCTGATAAAATTCCTGACTGTTTTAAATCTAGACATTCTACTAGGAAGTATTGTATTTATAGTGCTAGTTCCAGAGTTTAATCGTGATATTTTATACGGTTACTACTTAACCTGCCTGCTCGCTTGCCCTCTCCTTGTAAAAAATGCACTGTTCTCTCTTTAAATACCTTTCTTATGTACTTTTCCTTTGAAAGGAAAAAGTGATTTAGTGAAGAGGTGACGAATTTAGGATGCGCCTAGGCGGGAAATAATTATTTCCGTGGGTCCGAGACACGAGTTCCTGATGTGTCGTTAAATGAAATCTATACTAATATATAAAGCTGAACAGTTTGTTTGAACGCGCTAATCTCAGGAACCGCTGGTCCAATTTGGAAAATTTTGTTAGATGTTGTTTGTTGTTGGATAGTACGTTTATCGAGGAAGGGTATAGGCTATATATCATCACGCTAAGACCAATAGAGGAGGAATAGGAGCACCAAGGAAAAAGGTTTCAAAAATGGGGGAAAATTATCACGCTATATCGACATACAAACCGTGGGAAAGGTGTATTTTCAACAAACAAAATATACTCCTGGAACTCATTGTTGCTATGCAAATCTTTGTAAATATTTTAATTGAACTTTGTACATTTATTAGGGGAATACAATAGATATACATAAGTAATACATAACATAATATTGTGTATAATATTTAAATTATATGATGAATAATATATATATGATGTATGAATAACGGCGAGAAGTCCTTTAAGCATACGGTAGCAATGCACATTATACTTATATATTTTCATTTGTCCTTTCCTCTAATGTATTGGTTATTGTTTATGTCGTATCTGCCTTAGAATGTTTTAATACTACCTTATTTCCTTGTTCAGGAGTACATTAATGCAATTAATTGAATTAAAGGCACGGATTTATTTTGGTCACGCAGTAATTAACTGCTGGGAAGTGAAGTTCCGTGGTCGTGTTAGCTCTGTTTTTTCAGTTATTGAAGTTTCAATTTAAAGCTGTAGCAGTATATTTGTAAACAGATTGTAATAATAGCTTTTACATGCGGCTCCACCCGCGTGTGTGTCAGTTATCGCGCTTAATAGTAGCCTAAGTTCTTTCTTAAGAATCAAAGTATTTCCATGCCCAATTTCATTAAAATCGATTCAACGGTTTAGCCGCCAAAGCGTAACAGACAGAGAGAGATATATATATATATACTTTCTTCTCATTTATAATATCAGTAGACATGTAGTTAATAATTTGCTGTTAACATTGGTGTTGTAAACATCAACCTGTTTGAGAGAAAAACGTGACGTTTTATAAAGTATGATAGCACGATTAAACATAGTATTTAAGGCAATTAGTAACGTAGCGTTGATAGCGTTCTATTGTTTGTCGAATGTTTTGAGTAATCGGTCGCAGTAAACGCTTTGACGTATAGCGATCGGAGCCTTGAGGTTTTTTGTTAATTTGTTCTTTTCTCACACCTTCGCTATAATGGTGAACTATTAAATGTAAATTGTGAAGTTGATTAGTGTTAAATTAGACCGACTTGATTGGTTGAATATAAATTCTGAATACACAAACTATTCATTTGATCTCTGTAGAGGCCAATTTAAAAATTCAGTTTAAATATTTATATACGACCATTACTAGTTGAGCTCCGCAGTGTTACCCGCGGTTATTGTCGTATCGCTGTTGACTACGCGGGGCGAAGCTAGTCTAAAAAGGTAGCCTAAGTTACTCCTTATATCATCAGCTACGTATCAGTAAAAGTCCCGTCAAAATCGTCCTAGCCTATATATGTACTATATAATATACTTATATTTATTTTATTGCTTCGTCCTATATGTTTCTGCCATGAGGGTTGACCTTATTGAAGAAAGAGATGGGACACCTTTTTCTTTTTTTTTTAACGTGTAGGCCTTCACTCCGTCGCGGTTTGCGGCGGGGTGGTGTGTCGGAATCGAACCGACTAAACCACACGGTGTGCCACTCTGCTCCTGAGACGGGTGGAATCCGGGAACTACTGCTATTAACACATCTGGACCGTCTGATGAGAGATGGGACACCTACCATAAGTTCGTAACAAGGAGATTGTGTAATACAGCCATATGTTATTCCGATCAATGTGGAATAATAGTGACCTCGTTTTATAACTGAAATAAACGAATGGGCTCATTAAACTTGCAAACTGGTGACCTCTTATGCTAATTCGATGTAATGTTGAATGGTTTTAATACCGCTAAGATTTACTACTAGCTGAACCCCGCGGTATTACCCGCGTTTGTTTTAACCGCGGGTAGCGCCACGGGACAAAATTACTCTAAAAAAAAGTTGCCTAAGTTACTCCCTGGATCATCAGCTACCTGCCAGTGTAAGTCCCGTTAAAATCGGTTCAGCCGTTCGAGGGATTACCCGCAACAAACAGATGGATAGACAAAAATTAAAAAAAAAATATTTTGATACATGTATCGTGTATGCATACATAAGCATTTATTAAAAAGCGGTTATTTTAATATTACAAACTGACACTCCAATTTTATTTATTTGTATAGATTATACCTTGTTTCTTTTATTATATTTTTCATTTGTATCAGCTCCGCCTGCGTCCTTTCTCATAGCAATTTCCAATTTCATTTCATCGAAATCGGTGCAGCTGTTTGACCGTAAACGCGTAACATATTCGAATTTATACTATAAATCTGAAAACAGTCACTGGATACTGATACTTTGGTTTCGAAAAAAACCAATGTGATTTACTGCTTTTGCTGCTTTTAAACAAGTGAGCGAAGTTACTGGATCCCAAACCTTAAAGCGAAAAAGATAAGGCGAAAGCTCAACCCTATAGTTCATAAAATATAGCTTAATCTCTGTCACAGTGTTCACTAGTGTTATTTTAGAACGTACGAGGTACTATTTAGTTGTGAATTTTTATATATAATATAAATAACTGTTGCCCATGGCTCCGCCCGCGTGTATGTCGGTTATCGCGGCAAATAGTAGCTTATGTGTTATTCTGATGTATAAGCTATATTACTGTAAAGTTTCATCCAAATCCGTTCAGTAGTTTTTGCGTGAAGAAGTAACAAACATACACACTCGCAAACTTTTGCCTTAATATATTAGTGTGATGTGATGTATTGCACTTCACCTATTCTATACTTACTTATTATATAAAGAGGTATAGTTCGTGAGTTTGTAACGTAATCTCTAGATCTAGTGAACCGATTTTGAAAATTCTTTTACCAATGCGAGGGCTATGTTATTTGTGAGTGACATAGGCTATATAATAACCCGAAAAGGGAAAATACTTTTTCGTGGTACCCGGATTTGCAAAGTAAATCGGAGACAAAAATGTTTACCGCCCAACGAAGTGGGCACGGGTCAGCTAGTTTGTGATAAAACTGGCACCGTAGAGAATGAAGGTAAAATTGGTGATACAAAATAAATCACGTGTTGAAAGTTCTTCGTCGGTTATCTTGCCTGTCTCTGAGACTAAAGCTATATTTTTAGGCCTGTGTGGCTGTGGATTTTGAGTTGGAGATGACCGTGGGGCGTGGGGGGATTGGTCACATACCAACAAGTGACCCTCCCGTAGCTCGTGTGCCCTTTACCTTACGCTGTTAAATATATGTAGCGACTATTTAATTCAGACACCAATCCTCTTACAATTGCTGTATTGTTGTCCAATTTTGTATTGTGACTAGCTGACCCACGCAACCTCGTTTGCGCCTTATATTGCCCGTAGCGTGAAATTTTCCCCCGTTTTCGAAACATTTTTCATCGATGCTCCGCTCCTTTTGGTCCTAGCGTGATGATATATAGCCTATAGCCTTCCTCGATAAATGGGCTTTCTAACACTGAAAGAATTTTTCAAATCGGACCAGCGGTTCCTGAGATTAGCGTGTTCAAACAAACAAACTCTTCAGCTTTATATATTAGTATAGATAAAAATGATTAATTAACTGCATGTATTGGTGATTGTGAGAAGAGAAATTACTATTGTTTTAACCGACTTCAAAAAAAGAAGGAGGTTTCTCAATTAGACCGTAATTTTTTTTTTCCTTATTTTTATGTGTGTTCACGGATAACTTCGTCTTTTATGAACCGATTTTGATGATTTTTTGTCAATGGAAAGGAGATGTCCCAACGGTGGTACCATGATAAGGACATTAATGTCTGATGATGGCATCCAAAAGAAATCGAGTCGAACCTTGAAGTCGGTTTTATTTTTGTTAAAATTGTACTTGTTATACGTTTTTTTACTACTTAATGCAAAAATCTATATCTATACTAATATATAAAGCTGAAGAGTTTGTTTGTTTGTTTGTTTGAACACGCTAATTTCAGGAACCGCTGGTCCGATTTGAAAAATTCTTTCGGTGTTGGATAGTCCATTTATCGAGGAAGGCTATAGGGTATATATCATTACGCTACTACTAATAGAAGCGGAGCAACAATGAAGAATGTTTCAAAAACGGGGGAAATTTTCACGCTACGGGCAATATAAGGCGCAAACGAGGTTGCGTGGGTCAGCTAGTTTAATATAAATATGTAGTCATTTGCGTTTTAGATTTTTTTTTATTTAATGTAACGTTTGTCGAATTATTTTATGACATTGAAACTAATTTTATATCTATACGTAACGGTCAAGATATCTAATTAGAAATTAAGATACCTTTTAGTTTTATTTTATTAATTAATTGGTACTGTCGTAAAATTTGTCGGATTTATTTTATACTAGCTTCAGCCCGCGGTATTACCTGTGGCTTGTGTTGCTTTGGAATCGGATTTGTTTACTATTTGATTGGTTTTAATTATGTTTTCGCCTACCCCATATATTTTTTATTAAATAAAAAAGAAAGTTACTCATTATACCATCAACTATCTGCCAGGGACAGTCCCTTCAGGGTCAATCTGCTGATAATTTGAAATTAAACACACTTCAATTTTATTTATATGTATATATCTTAATATAATAAAGCTGAAGAGTTTGTTTGTTTGAACGCGCTAATCTCAGGAACCGCTGGTCCGATTTGAAATATTCTTTCGGTGTTGGATAGCCTATTATCGAGGAAGGCTATAGGGTATATATCATCACGCTACTACTAATAGGAACGGAGCAACAATAAATAATGTTTCAAAAAACGGGGTAAATTTTCACGCTACGGGCAATATAAGGCGCAAACGAGGTTGTGTGGGTCAGCTGGTTATAGATAAATGAATTCGTATTGTTTTGCATCATGACATGAGTTATTTGAATAACGCAACTTAAAATAGCTAGGTGTGTAAAAAAACTCAAAGACAGAATGACAAAATAGACCTTATTGCGTTTTCTACAATGTAAATTTTCCTCCGTGTCACGGCCATCTCAGGCGACATTATGCAACTGTCCGCATTTATTTGTCTTCCATTAAAGCCTCTCTTCTAATGAACGTTGGCCGTTTATACAACAGATAGACTGACTTGCCAGATAAGACGACCATTCACGACACATCTGGAAAGAGAAATCACCGTTTAGTCAAACTAATTAGTTACTTTTTTTTTTTTTTTTTTTTTTTTTTTTCTTTTTTTTTTTTTACGTGTGGAAACCCCCTCGGGCCGTCACCCCGCCGGGGTTTGCGGCGGGGCGGTGTGTCGGAATCGAACCGACTAAAACCACACGGTGTGCCACTCTGCGCCTGAGACGGGAGGGATCCGGGAACTGCTGTTATTAACACATCCGGACCCCTCCCAGCGCCTGCCCGCACTGAAGCGGGCACCGTCTGCTGATAAACTCTCTAAATAGGCGACGTACGGCACACGCGTAACGTCGCCCCCTCGCGGGTGACCACTAG
This sequence comes from Spilosoma lubricipeda, assembly GCA_905220595.1. Classification (NCBI taxonomy): domain Eukaryota; kingdom Metazoa; phylum Arthropoda; class Insecta; order Lepidoptera; family Erebidae; genus Spilosoma; species Spilosoma lubricipeda. Next base: position 4,387,459 of record HG992285.1, on the reverse strand, counting down.
TGCGGATGGAAGGGAAAACCCATCCCGACCATCCGCGGCCACACTCAGGGCGGCATGAGGCGCTGATAGGCGCGCCTCCGCCGCCCGGTTCGCCGGCGGCGGATCGGGTCCGAGTGCATATCATCCTCCCGGGCCTTCTCCGCCGCCTCCTTCTGCGAGATTACATCTTCACAGAAGGTTGCGACCGCGGTAAAACTGCTGTCGCTACCGGCCATGGAGCGAATGACGGCCGGTAGCGACAGATCTCCTCCGATGACTGCAGTGAGGGCCCGGCGCTGCGACGCCCAAGCGGGGCAGATCGCCAGCGTATGCTGGGCCGAGTCCTCACTGCAGTCGCAGTGGTGGCAGGCGGGACTCAGTTCCCTCCTGGCGACCGAGTGCAGGTACTTCCCGAAGCATCCATGCCCGGAAAGCACCTGCGTCAGTCGGAAGGAAAGAGTCCCGTGCTGCCGCCCTGCCCACTCGTGGATGACCGGCTGGAGAGCCTCCACGGCGGCAAAGCCAGCGCGTGGAGTCTCCAGCCGGAACGACCAGCGAGCCATCGTGGCTCGACGGGCGGCTTCACGCCACTCGCGTACCTCTTCGGGCGGAGGGCGAACGCCTCTCTCCGCCCGGAATTCAGCCACCCGTCGATAAACTTCGGCGAGCACTTCCGCCTCCAAATCCCACGGAGGTGTTCCGGCCAAGGCGCACGCCGCCTCGGTGGACACCGTGCGGTATCCGCGTATGGCTCTGACCGCCAATACCCTCTGAGGCCGCCAGAGGCGGGCCTTATTGAGGGCAGTCAGAGCCGCCACCCACACCGGTGCCCCATACAGCGCCATCGACCGGACCACCCCCGTGTAGAGGAGTCGCGTTGCGACGCTGGCTCCACCCAAGTTGGGCAAAAGTCGCCCAAGGGCAGAGGCAGCGTCGACCAGCCTGGGACCAAGCTGTCGGAAGTGCTCGTCGAAGAGCCACCTACCGTCGAGGATCAGGCCCAGATACCTCATCTGGGCCCGAACCGGTACGAGGACCGAGTTGACCACTATGGAGGCGCCGGGGGGCGGCCCACGACGGGGCCCATGGAATAGCAGGGCCTCCGTCTTGTCCAGGGCCACCCGTAAGCCCAGCGCCTCGATGCGCCCGACCACCAGAGAAACACCAATGGTGGCCAGGCGCGCCGCCTCCTGGAAGTTCGCCCCCCGGGCTGTGACAAGAGTGTCATCAGCGTAACAAATTACGCCCAGCCCGGGGGGGAGACGACCTCTTAGGACCCAGTCGTATCCCACGTTCCACAGGAGTGGTCCTAGGACAGACCCCTGCGGAACGCCGCACGACATGGGTCGCCGTCTCAAGGCGCCATCTCGATCCTCGTACACGACGGTACGCTCCTGCAAATAGTCTGCCACCAGCCGCCTCAGGTACTCTGGCACTCCGTGGTATTGGAGTGCTTCCCCGATGCAGCTGAATGGCAGACTATTAAAGGCGTTGGCGATGTCCAGGGACACCGCCAACACCACGCCGCCACAGCTCACTGCCTCCTCGGTCACGGCCCTAAGGCGCATCACGGCATCGACCGTCGAACGCCCCTCTCGGAATCCGAATTGGGCGTCCGACAGGTCGGGCCCCACCTCGCAGAGGTGCTGGACGATGCGGGCAGAGAGTATTCTCTCAAAAAGTTTACCCGCCTCGTCCAGCAACACGATGGGCCTATAGGCCGCGACCGAATCGGCAGGCCGTCCCGGCTTCTGAAGCAGGACCAGCTTCCCGCATTTCCAGCACTCAGGGAAGCGTCCGGACGCCAGGCTAGCGTCCAACACTTCCCTGAGGCGGTCCGACATATGGTCGAGGGCTCGGGCCAGAACTCGGGCAGGGACCCCGTCCGGCCCTGGGGCGGTGTTCTTCGAACGAATTCGAAGAATACGTCATCACGAACGAATTCGATACGTCACGGACGCTTGTCACGGTACCATCTATATTGTGTTCATCTACTACTAAAAATATAAATAACCTCCTAATAACGTTCAAGGTGTATTTTGCTTAAAGTTTACGTGATTTTGAAGTGCTACAAGTGTTATTTAACCATCAGAACAAGCATTTGACTAATAAAATCAGTGTCAAAATTACAGAATAGTGATCAGATTATTAATTTGTGGGTGAAATCCAATAAAAGTGTTTATGTTTACCCGAACAGCTGATTTATCAGCTGTTGCAAGTGCACGCGTAACAGCGCCATCTCACTGCCTTGTGCGGAGGTTCGCGCTTTAACTGGTCAATCAATAACTTTAACCTTTGCCCGTAGCGTGCGTTGCGTCGTGCTATGCCTCAGGCCAAGTGCAGCGCTTGTGGTCGTTACATATCGCCGTCAGATGGCGTTAGTTGTTCTACCTGTCCTTTAACATACCATCAAGCATGCTTAGGTAAGGGTAAGGATAGCAGAATAGGCAGGGATTGGTCTTGCCCGGAATGCACCAAAAATAAACAGAGAGATAATGGTTCAGATACACCAGTAAAAGGAAATACGGAACCACGGACCGTTAGGCAGTCCTCGGCCAATCTAGAAAAGACCGGTTTCGATTTGGCTGCTGAAGTTCGCTTGTTTCGGGAGGAATTGCACGCGCTGAGGGACGAAGTGAAAATGATGCGTGAGGATATGAGAGAGCTGCGTAATTCTATGTCACTAAACAGTTCGCGCCTCGATTCGATAGAGGAGAGGGTCGGGGCCCTAGAGCAAGGTGTGTCTCAGAAAAGCGACGGTGCGGTTCAATTTGAAAGCGTCATTGCGCAACTGCGAATTGAACTCGACCAGAAAGAGCAGGAGCTGCTGGCAAATGATATAGAAGTTACAAATTTGCCCGAGATGCAAGCTGAAAATCCAACTCATCTTATCACCCTAATTGGCACTAAGTTGGGAATGACACTTGACGAACGAGATATTGTCAGTGCTGAGCGCATGGGGCCCCTGCATCCGCGCGGCGGCTATGCGTCGACAGGGAGCGGGGACGCTGCAGTGCGTGGTGGGAGACCGCGACCACTGGTGGTGCGGTTCGCTCGCCGGGCGCAGCGCGACGACATATTACGAAATATGCGTGTGAGACGGGGTGCTAACACGGCAGACTTTGGTATGCCGGGTGACTCACGTTCATTTTATATAAATGAACGTCTAACAAAAACAAATAGGCAGTTGCTACATAAGGTTCGAGAAGTGCGTAAGCACTATCAATGGAAATTCGTCTGGGTAAAACGTGGACGAATATTTGTTAAACAGAATGATGGCAAAATGTCTTACCAAATAAAAACAGAAAACGATATAACTCGTGTTTTTGGATCGGATCTCGTTACCTTACCATAACATTCGAGTAACATCTTCAATGTTAATATATTTTTTAATATTTTTTTTAAATGTTTTTAGTTCATTTTACTTTAACTTATATTTGCATCTTAGCATTAATGCATGTTATCTAATACATGTCAATTGTAAGCATACTCGTATTATATTACCTGTACTTATACCCTTTGTGTGCAGCTTTGAGTTCTTGTTATGGTGCTTTTGTTTATTTTACTGTGCGCCGACGGTGCTGTTTGTGTTTTACCCTATGAATGAACCCTTTTTTTTCTTACTGATTTATTTAGGATTTAACTATTCATTAGGATTGAAATTCGAGTATTTATCGTGTACTATGTGTTTTATTCGGATATGTGTTTATATAGTAGTGAAGGACATCTGGCTGAAGCCCCTAGATCTAACTTATAGAGGTGTTGTTGTCGCTATGAATTTGTCTGTCTACTTGGAAATATTTCCTTATTTGCGAAGTTTTTTATATGTTTATTTTGTCTGTTGTTATTTTGTATTATGGTGTACTGTTTTTATTACCTTAATATCTTATGGCTTCTAAATATTTTAAGGTTGGTTTTCTAAACGCTGGATCCTTAGGTACAAATCATGACAACTTTGTAGTGGCAATGCAGGACAAGGCAGCTGATATAGTCGCTATAAATGAAACTTGGTTGCGAAGTGGTGAAGAGGCACGTGCGCCTGTGGTTCCGGAATATAGGTTGAGACATATTCCTAGGCCTTTATGGATTCGTGAAGGTCGCGGGGGTGGGGTAGGCTTTTATATAAGACGTGGCCTCACTGTAACCACTCTCGGCCATCCAGTTCACCGGTCCATCGAACAGATGTGGTTAAAAGTCAAGGTGAACCATAATACAGTGATTATAGGGACAGCTTATAGACCGCCATGGCTTGATCCGAACGTCTTTTTTAATGCAATTATAGATTCGATTGCTGCTATGTCAAATTACGACTTTTTAATTTTATTAGGCGATTTTAATATTGATTTAAATAATAAAACTGATTCAAAAACAAATATATTTAACACATTCTTGAATTGCACTGGGATGTCCCAGGTAGTTTCTGAACCGACTCATTTCACAAATGGCAGTAGTTCCTTAATTGATGTTATATGTTCTAGTACAAGTGTACGTGGCGTTACTGTGGACGCAATGGGCATACTTACTGGGCACGCATTCATTACCGCAGAATTTATATTTCGTAAGCCAAAATTTGTACCCAAAATAATTTCCTACAGACCAATTAAGGACATTGAGTTGGTTCCTTTTGGGGAAGATGCAGCTGCTGTAAGATGGAATATTCTATCAGAGTTGAACGATGTGGATGTCATTGTTGATGATTTCACGAGGGCCGTGATTACTCTATTTGATATTTATGCTCCAATAAAGACTCAAATCGTTCGTGAAAAACCTGCTCCGTGGCTGACTGATAACGTGAGACTCATGATGAGGCTGCGTGACGCAGCCTTAAAAAGAGCTCGAGTTAGTCAAACTATAGGACACAGAGCCTATTACAAAGACTTAAAAAAACTAGTGGGACAGGCCCTGCAAAATGAAAAGAAATGTTACTTTAAGTTACACATTAACAGTAACATTAAAAATCCTAGGAAACTATGGAAGAACTTAAAGGGTAATTTGATGCCTTCGAGGTCGTCAGAAGTACCTTTGTGCGTAGGTACTGCAGATCACATTAACGATAATTTTTTAAATATTCCCGGTAGCCTAACTGTTTCCATTTCACAGTTATCATTTTTCGAGTGTAATCGCTTTGGTGGTGGTACACTTACTCTCCACACTGTTGACACATCTGATATAATTAATATACTGAAAGGTTTAAAATCTAATGCTAAGGGTATTGATGGTGTGACATTGGACATGATAAGCTTACTGCTGCCATACACAGTGGATGTACTTACCACTATAGTGAATAAGTCCATTGTGACATCCAAATTCCCTTCAATGTGGAAAACAGCAATTGTAAGGCCAATACCAAAAAGTAACGATGTAACTTCAGTACGCGACCTCCGTCCTATAAGCATTCTACCATGCCTTTCCAAAGTTTTGGAGAAAGTCATAGCCATACAGTTAACGAAATTTCTGGAGCTTAACAAGATATTGCCAGACAAACAATCAGGCTTTAGGAAGAGTAGGAGTACAGCGACTGCGTTGTTGGACGTTACAGATAACATAGTAGCTGCACAGGATGGGGGGGATGGATCGATTTTGGTATTGTTGGATTTTTCCAGGGCTTTTGATGTTCTAAATACGTCACTACTATTATCAAAGTTGTCTTATTACGGCTTTGAGGATTCTGCTGTGCGTTGGTTTGATTCTTACCTGAACAATCGCTCTCAATACGTTGAGCTTTATAATGAAGATGGATCAACCTCTTGTTCTGCTGTGAAGTCGGTGACGCGGGGAGTTCCTCAAGGTTCAGTTTTGGGACCGCTTTTATTTACTGTATATAGCGCTGACATGGTAAAAGTAATTAAGTATTGTAAATTTCATATTTATGCTGATGATGTTCAATTATATTTATCTTTTAAACCTAACGAAACTTTAAATGCAGTGGATAAAATTAATGAAGATCTAAGTAATATATATAACTGGGCTTTGAATAATAATTTGTTACTTAATACGAATAAGACTAAGTTTATGGTTTTGGGTTCCAGGGATCAAGTTAAAAAAATAGGTATCTTGAACCCTCAGATATTAATCAACGGGTCTAGAATTGACCGTGTATCGGAAGCGCGAAACTTAGGGTTAGTTATGGATGAGGAGCTTAGGTTCGAACATTATATCTCTGACGTAGTGCGAAACTGTTTTTACCGACTTAAACTGTTATATAGAATAAGAGATTATATAAGTACTGACCTGCGCATACAGTTATGTGACTCGCTTGTGCTATCAAAGTTCAACTACGTTGATGTAGTATATGGTCCTAGGCTACTCGCTAAAACGGCTGGTCTGGTTCAGAGAGTACAGAACGCGTGTGCGAGGTATTGCTTTAATATTCCAAGACGAGCCCATGTTACACCTTTTCTGAATGCAGCTGGTATTTTGAAAATGCGTCAGCGGCGGGAGCTACATTTGGCTACACTGTTGTTTGGCGTTGTTAGATACAAAACGCCGGAATATTTGTTTAAGAAACTGGACTGGATGGAACGCAAAATGCACAAAGGCAGGGACGGGTCTGTGCCACTGCGCATTCCTAGACACAGAACTACAGCTTTTAAAGGGGGTTTCCGATATAGTGCAACAAAGTGCTGGAATAATTTGCCACCGCCACTTCGCAACCTAGTTAGTCATAATTCTTTTAAATCAAAAATTAGAGTTTTCTTTTTGACATTACAAAAATCCAGTGCTTTGTAATGTTTTTGGTCTTTGTAATATTTTTAGTCTTGAATACGTTCCTGTTCCTATAGTTTTGACTTGTGTATGTGAATCTTATATATCTTGGGGGTTTAATGTATTTTTTATTTATTTTCATTATTTCCTATATATATTAATTGTTGAAACTGTGCACGCGTTCGTGAAGTGTTAAGTTGGGCTACAGCTGAAAATCAGCGCTGTGGTCACTTTCAGGACCGCAGCATAAGCTGAGCTGTGGCCTTTTGGTCACACAGCTAGACATTTCACTGCTTTTATTTTGTTTGTTTTGTATATTGTTTGTTGTTATTTACTCTAAGTTAAATGTCTTATCTTTCTCTTTTACATGTATGTTATGTGTGACTAATAAATGTATTCTATTCTATTCTATTCTATTCTATAAGAACCGCCGCCCCTACCTCCGATTCCCTCACGGGCGGAACCTCGCCCCCGTCGTCCCTGGCCGGGTAGGCCATCGACGGGGGCGTGTGCTCCGCCCGCTGCGGGAATAGGCCCTCGACCACTTCCTGCAGGAAGCTGGGCTGGAGAGTCTCGGTAAGGGGGGGGCCCGCCGTGCGGAGCTTCTGTCGCACCGCACGATATGGGCGACCCCAGGGGTCACGGTCGAGACTCTCCAGCATCTCCTTTCTCTTCACCTCTTTGGCGCGGCAAATGGCCAGCTTCAGAGTTTTCCGCGCTTCGCGGTACTCCTCATGAAGCTGGTCCCCGCCACCGTCTCCGCGGTGACGTCGCCGGCTGCGGGTGTAAGACCTCCGGGCACGAGTACAAGCCGCACGGAGGTCCGCCAACTCCTGGGACCACCAGTAGACCTCCTTCCGAGGAGGCCGACGACCCTGGACGCGGGGCATGGCCGTATCACAAATCTGCGTAATCGCATCGCGAAAACGGCCAGCCCCCACGTCCACGCCGACCTCCTCGATCGGGGCCTGCGGAGACAGCCAAGATTGGACAATGGCCGCCTCCTCTAGTAGGTCCCTGTCGAGCTTGGCGACAGCCCACCGCGGAAAGCGGGATGTATGCCGCGCCGTGTGACCCCTACTGGGGCCCTGGGACCGGGAGAGCTCAAATCGGATATAGAGATGATCCGAGAGCGTCTCGACCTCTTCCAGGACACACCAGTTCCTTACTCGTGCGGCGACAGCAGGGGTAGCGAACGAAAGGTCCACTATCGACCCCCCCTGCCGTCGCACGCACGTGTTGGTGGCGCCTCTGTTCAGCAAACAGAGGCCCACCGAAGCCGCCCACTCCTCGACGGCTTCGCCCTTGGCGTCCGTCCCGGGGGACCCCCACGCAATGGATTTTGCGTTGAAGTCCCCCAGCACGAGAACGTGCCCAGACGCTAATCGCCGCATCGAGGTCTCCAAGCTGTTAAGGAAGACCTCGAAGTCGCTCAAACTCCGGTTGGGGGAGAAGTATACACCGTAAACGGTGACCCCCCCCCACTCGGCGGCAACATATCCAGAGCCCTTGTCTCTAAGCGACAAGGGCGGGGAATGAGCCGCCCCGGAACCGACGACTGCCACGGAGCCGTCCCAGTCACCCATCCAGTTTGGACGGGGAGGAACGTAATAGGGCTCCGCGACTACGGCAACACCGATCGACCACTGCGCCATACTTTGCAGGAAGAGATCCTGCGCCGCGGCGCAGTGGTTGAGGTTCGTCTGGACAAGGAGGTTGGAGACGTGGTCCATTACTGGACCGTCTCTACAACCTCCTCCATGGGCGTCGACGCGGACGCGATTGCTACGCCGGAGGCAGCCTGGGTCGACTGGCTATCCCCCGACGTCTGCCGAGAAGCGCGGGGAGGCTTGCAGCCCCCCTGCCCCATCTGGTGATTGGCGGGCTTGTTGCCCGCCGCACACACGGGGCAGTGAGGGGCAGCAGAGCATTCCGCCGCCTTGTGCCCCGGTTGACCGCAGCGGAAACACAATCCGCTGCAGTCAAAGCAACTTTGACACTTAGTACGTGTGTGGCCCGCCGACAGGCATTTAAAACACCTCATCGGCCTCGCCGCCAGAACTGTTATCCTGGCGCTTACGAAGCCGATGAGCAGCCTGCCGGCATCACCCAGGACTTTGGCTGCCGTCACCGGGCAGCTGAGCCACACCGCACCAAGGCCCCCTGGACCGGGGCGGATGGTGCCGACCCTGATGCTTTCCGCGTTGCAGTTCGTCTTCTCCCGAACTGCAACGCGGACATCCTCGGCCGTCACGGAATCGTCCAGGCCTGATATGCGCAGTTCCGCGCACTTTACAGGCCTGGCGATCCTGACCCCATCCGTGGCTGCAAAAATGCCTCGTAGCTTCTCAGCAAACACGTCCGCGGTCGCTGCGCCTTCAGCCCCAGGGAACTCGAGTACTCGAGCTCCCGTCTGGGCGAGGCGCAACTTGACTCCTGCCGTCCCGAAATCGGCGGCGAGACTATCCCGGGCCTTCTTAAAGACGGCCGCATAGGATAACCCGCCGCTTGCCGCTTCCGGCGACACGGTGACTACAACAGCCGCGGTTTTAGGCGGCTGCAACTTCCGCGGCTTCTTTTTGGCCGCTGTCACCGGCGACGACGGCGGGCCAGAGGCCGCCTTTTGGGCAGCCTTCTTGGCCCGCTTTCGGGACTTCTTGGACCCGCCAACCTTCTGCCAACCCTCATTGGAGGGGGCGGAAGTGGAGGGTCCAAGTGCAGTCGTTGGAGTGGGGAGCGGAGGAAACTCCGCTCCAGCCCTTACCGCTGTTTTGGGCCCAGGTTTCGGGGCAACCGTCTTGGGCCCAGGCTTCGGAGCAACCGTCTTGGGCTTAGCCCCCTGGCGCGGCTTGTGGGCCGCCGCAGGGGCCGGGCCCGACGTCGCCGAAGCGTAGTTCACCCGACCACCCGCCACGGGGAGCGGGGTTGGCGCCGATGCGGTATAAGGCCTCGGGGTCGCGAGCGGCGGCCGCAAGATAGGGGCTGGAGGCAGCCTCGCCTCCAGGCCGGCCAGTCGACCGTCCACTAAGTTCCCCACCGCCATGAGGATCTGTTGCACGAGAGCATCAGATACCCCGGGGACAGTGGGGGCCGGCTGCGACGCAGACGGGGTCGACCGTGATGTAGATGGGGCCGGTCTCGACTCAGACGGGGCCGGCCGTGACGCCGACGGGGCCGGCCGCGACACAGACGGTGCCGGCCGCGACACAGACTGTGCCGGCCGCGATGCAGACGGTGCCGGCCGCGATGCAGACGGGGCCGGGGCCTCTCGCTCCGGGCGCTCCGCCCGAAATTCAGCGAACTGAGCGCTAAGCTCAGCCACCTGCCCCGTAAGTGCATCGTTAGCCGCCTGGAGGCGAGCCACGTCCCCTATCAATGCCTGGACGACTCCACCCAGTGCGGAGGAGGAGCCCTTAAGGGCCCTTACAAAAGAGCCCTTAAGGTTTACGGACTTAGTGGCCACCTTGTTAATGATGGCCACTGCCGCCTGCGCCCTCTCCTGCAGAGAGGCCGGTGTTTGGGGCACTGAGTCCCCATCCACCGGTTCCCCGATCTGCAGCAGGAGACCAGAGATCTCCTCCTCCGCCCGAATCTCGCCGTCCGCCCTGACACGCCGATATGATTCCGCCTTGCAAAAGGCGGAACCCGACGCGCCGGGGACTAGGGACCTCCCCCTGTGGCTGCTTGCTATTTTGGGCGGCGGCATCTCATGGCTGTCGCTCTCCCCGTCTTTGGAGCGCACGCGTTTGCGGCTGTCGCTCGCGTCCAAGTCCATGGACTCCAATGCTGAGGATGCATTGGAGCTCCCACCCGCGCCATCCGACGAGTGGGTGGACCTGGAACGCGTACGCTCCGAGGTTCTTCGGCTCCCAGGAGTCCGACTGACTACTGGGAGCCCCGCCGCCATAGGCGTCCCAGACGCGGACTCCTCCTCGGTAGAGGAGTCGTCCACCCTCCGGAACTGCCCCTTGGCGTTCCTCCTGCCCTTCCGCTTTGCCTCATTTTCATTTTGTCCTTTTGACTTGCCAGTTTTTGTTAGAAGAGATCGGTCCGAGTTTTTAACGATTTTATTAAGTTCTGCCATAACATAACCCACGAGTAGGGGAGAACTAAAAGTCCACCCGGGCAGAGATCCCCAATACCCGGGCAAGCGTAAATTTGTGCCCAACCGAGGGGTCCGCAGGTCCCTGGCTGGGGGTGTGCTTGCGACTGAACTACCCATCAGCCATGCATCCCCTGGTCACACACCAGAACACGGGATTCGGGGTAATTTTTTATAGAGGTTTTCTTCCTCGCGGTCCGGGCGGTTAAGCCAAGACCCTCGTCCCCGATCTAATCGGGATTACGATATGCCAACGGTGGCAGGAACACAAGTCCACTGCCTGCTCGACGGTAGGGTGAGTACACGCCGAGCCCGTCCCTATGCGGCATGGCGTCTGAAGTCCACGCCTCCGCCTCGGCAGCCTGTAAATCGGCTGTCTTTCCCTTAGTCGCCTTTTACGACACCCACAGGATGAGATGGGGTGGGGCTATTCTATGCCGGCCCCACACGGCAGAAACTTATTAGTTACTAGCTGAACCCTGCGGTTATTGTTGTTCCGCGTTTGTTGTATCGGGACAAAGTTAGTCTAAAAAAAGTAGTCTAAGTTACTCCCTGGATCATCAGCTACCTGCCAGTGAAAATCCCGTCGAAATCGGTCCAGCGGTTCCAAAGATTACCCGAACAGACAGACAGACAAATTTTTTTTTACTACCTTTTTGGTATATGTACCGTGTATATACCTATACATATGCATTTAGTAAAAAGCGGTTATTGTAATATTACAAACAGACACTCAAATTTTATTTATTTGCATAAATAACTTGCTATTCATAAACGGTCCACATAAGTTCTCACAGATTACCTCTTTGGGGGTAATCTAAAAGCATTTTAAACACAATTTTTATGATATTGTTAACTTCTCGAGTAGGTAGCTCTTTAAAGAGATTTTAGTTACTGCGTAAACGTGCTAAAATTTATGGTAAACATTTGAAACCATGTTTGAGATATTAATCATTTTAAAAATTGCTACAGAAATGTAACGTTTGTCGAATTATTTTATGACAGACACATTTTACATCTATACTTAACGGTTAAGATATCTCATTAGAACTGAAGATAGCTATTAGATTTATTATTAATTATTTCGATTAATTGGTCCTATCGTAAAATTAGTCGATTTATTCCGTATTGATATATGACAAAATTAATTTTGTATGTGATAAAGAAAGTATGGGAAAGCTACTTAATTAGAGTTGAAGATGACATATTAAACATTAAGTTGAAAACAAGTATATCTACTTGCAAAGATTATTTCCATATTCTGTTTAATTTGTAGGGTTCCGCTCCAGGAAAAGGAATCCTTATTAAATTATTTCGTTGTTTTTATTACGATATATCAAAACATTGAACTGTAAAAAAATTAAGCAATTTAATTTAAAGTTATTTGTCTAACATCTCGCAGGTTAAGGGAAAACCTACATAAATTTAAACATAAATAAACCATTTTTCTATTTATTGCTTTATCTATACGACTGCCCCGTTGGTTTCGCGGTTGGCGTGTGTGACTGCTGATCGTGAGGTCTCGGGTTCGATTCAAATGTTTGTATGATCTACAAATATTTGTTTCGGAGTTTGGGTGTTTTCTATGTATAATATGTAAGTATTTACAAAAAAAAAGTATATATGTATTTGTATCAGTTGTCTAGTACCCATAACACAAGCTCTGCTTAGTTTGGGACTAGATGGCGTTAAACAATGGTGTAATTACCAAAAGAGACGAACAATGTACTTACAAGTTTATACGGAACCCTTTGTACACTCAGATTCTCACTTGGCTATTATTTTAAGATAAAAACGTGTGTGTACAGAAAGAAACAAGTTATATTATTTACATGTAGAATTTATATTGTATACGTAAGTAGTAGGTAAAGTATCAAGGTCTCTGAACCGTCGCGTATGCGAATCGAGACGTATTTGTAAACAGTGACCGTCTTATTTTGTTAGCTTTACTATTTTATTATGTTTTTATTACCACACTTAGACCTCGGCATGGTATTTGTAACCAAATGTAGCGATCAAAACATCGTAACCATATATTCTCTGTGTTATATTCTAGTTTTCTTTTTATGCTATTTATATTGGCGTCGGATATTGTAGGCGACTATTTTGTAGAAGTGTCTGAAAAGACTATCAAAGCCTTTTATCCAATCCAAGAGTGCTGGTCAACATACTCACAGCGCATGCAGATAATGCTACAATGCAGCATGGTGACCCATACTATGGCGGCCTCGTGATGCTTCCGCATCATTGGGCTTCCAGTTTCACACTCACCAACGAAACACAACAGTACGAACGCTTATGCTTTCCATCAGGCATTTTGACGGGGCCATTCTTAAAAATCTATTATTTTAATTGAAAAGGAAAAGATCATAATATAATCTATATGTCGGAGTCACAGTGTGGCGATCGGTCGAAGCGGTTTTTAAGAAATGGTGACGTCAGCTTCGCCGACGTCACTTGCATATTTTGTCAAGTGGCACTCATGATTTAAAGCAATAGAAATTGCTCTTAATCAAGTCTAGTCTAGTCTAGTAATCAATCTTCATTATTACACAAGTTGGTAGGTAGGGTTTATTTGCACAGTCAAAGACAATATAGAATTCCAATAGTTTATTGAATCAATGAAGCTACAGTCAAAATCATAGGTCGGCACAACATGTCAACGTGAATTATGTGGAAACACCCAAAATCCACTGAACGTCCGTGACGACCCATAACCTCCAGTTTCCAAAATGCGTAGAGCCTTATGAGAAGAATACTGGCAAAGAAACTCATGGCCACTCTTTTAAATCTTAACTTATTAGTTACAAACGTTTAATAGTTGATCACAATAATTAAGAAGCCTATGTACTTAGCTTATTTACAGCTTGTCCTTCCTCGTACAATGCCCGTACTAAACTGATCTGTTGATTCTATTTTACTTCAATACGAAACGGTGGGTAGTTAGATTAAGAGCCAATAGGTTAGTAGTCCCGCAACTCGTGCGGCCGCTCTCTTTTATACCGGCTGTTAGCTTTAACTAGTGGTGACACCTACCACTGTATTCGGTGTTACCCGCACACATTTTAGTAATATTTAATATTGCTTACAGAATCGACTAAAACTAAACCAACATTATTAAATCAAGCTGTAAGTAAACTAAGACGTAATAATCACATCGTTAATAACAAATAATCAGTGCGCCTTCTTTAGCATACACCGTCCACAGATTCCACCCAAACTGCCATGTTTCTCGATGCACAGTTTGACGTTTCGAATAATCGATTGAAATAAACACGAATTCAAATTAAAACTTAAGAAAATCTACTCGTTCTCCGACACGGCCGTCCTGATGCATCACACGTCCTCGTGTGAGTCATCTGTAACAAAGAAAAGCAACCACAGTAGCTCAATTTATTCGGCCGGTATTGCCTGGCCCACAGGCATTCTGATAAGACTTACACGTCTACGTGTTTGTTAACTGAGGAAACATCTGGACAGTGAATCCGTCCTCTCGGCTATTCCTGACCAAATTAAAGATTCATAGAAACCAATTTCAATGATAACAAATTATTTTGCTTTCATGATTTTAATTTTAAATTTGATTTTTCTATTCACGTCAGTATCACGATAAGGTTCTGACCATGCTCATTACGTCTCTACCAAGTATAATCACGCAAGTCTTATTGCAAACAATAATGATTGTTAACCCAGGTTCAGCACCTCTGTTCAAATCGCCAGTAACAGCGTTAAGACGTTTTGACTTAGTCGCTTAACCAGCAACTTCATATAACCACTTAACCATCGGCTTTTTGCTCAACTCTTAGCCAGAGATCGAGATCTTTTTATTGTCACTTAACCAGCGACTAACATTCGCATAGCCAGATGCGCACCGCGCACTCTCTACAGATAAGTACTGCACGAGCTACGGCTACAAATGACCAGCGAGACCTAAGGAGGTAGTGACACCAGGTTACCAACACTACATCCCTTGTAACTAAATAACTTTGTTTATTAATTAAAATAAACTTAAAAAGTGCAATCCTATCTCTATCAACAATTAACAATGGTCTGGTTAAATGTCACAAAATACATTCCAAATAATTGTTCACGAACAAAATAATCAAAACAGAGAAATAAAACCTTCGATTAATTTAATAAACTATTCAAGGATCATTGTTTTCTACATCATGTTCATCGGACATATCAATAGGGACTTCACTAGTGGGTATCTGACGGTCTGTATTCACTTTGATTACCGCGGGTGTAGATGATCAATGGTTGGTAGAAAATATGTGTGTACAGCAAATTCGCGGTCTCCCTCTAGTATATCGGCGACCACGTAAGGACCTTAATACTGTGGGTCTAATTTCATTTGATTGCGATCCTCATTTTATAAGAGAATGTAGGCACCAATAGAAACGACCTTATTATTTTAAGAACTTTTCGAAAATTACAACTGAAAAGCGTAAAGCAAGCAGATTTTCATTCTTTTCTTTGTATAATTATGTCGTTTGAAATACAGTAATCGTGTACCTACTACAGGAAATACTATTCAGTGCATTTCTTCGACCCGGATATCTTGACAGAATTTCGTGTTTTTCTTGTTTTATTAAAAAGACAACTCTCCCATTAGGAATAAACATCCTGTGTCACGGGGGACCTCACAAACGTACACAGAGATCACCCAGACTCAGAGCAACAATTCGTGGACCACTGAATACTATGTTACAACGAGGGCGGGCGTTACCTACCCTCAATAATATTACTGCACTATATTGTCGTTGGCCCAGAAATCTATCTGACAGAATTTGTCTTATTAAAGAGCATTTGAAACAAAATGAAAACTTCTCACCAAATCTTTCTTGGAGCTGAACTAGAGCTGGTTGGATGGAGCTGACATTCACTGGTTACTCGGTTTGCAAATCGTTTGCCTTGGCATTCATATTAGAACTGCATCTATGACACCACACTTTTCAAGGTTCAAGTAATCGTCTTCTGCGCTTTGGTTTCCTTCGACTGTCAGGCGAGGTAGTATCTGAAATCTCAGATTATGTGTTAGCAATATTGTCACGACTAAAATTGTCCTAATCTTTACTGGATAACGTAACCTTTTGATTTTGGCACAGCTGTGACAGCGCTTGTATTTTTCACACATCACCTCACTTTTACAGTCGGAGTAGTTCTCTCACTAGTTGGCGGTTCTCGTATAGCACAAATTAATTCCGTAACGAAAAGATTTTTTTTTAACGTAGGGTAAACGTAAAATAAAATAATAGCAATCTGCCCTGTATTTTGTTCCTGATCCGTTATGGGTTATCTATAGGGATAATCCATAGGGGTAGTTCATGGGGGTAATCCCTAGGGGTAGTCCACAGGGGTAATTCACAGGTAATCCATAGGGTAATTCACAGGTAATCCATAAGGGTATCCATAGGTAATCCCACTTCTGATGTCGGAGTCACAGTGTGGCGATCGGTCGAAGCGGTTTTTAAGAAATGGTGACGTCAGCTTCGCCGACGTCACTTGCATATTTTGTCAAGTGGCACTCATGATTTAAAGTATTAGAAATCGCTCTTAATCAAGTCTAGTCTAGTCTAGTAATCAATCTTCATTATTACACAAGTTGGTAGGTAGGGTTTATTTGCACAGTCAAAGACAATATAGAATTCCAATAGTTTATTGAATCAATGAAGCTACAGTCAAAATCATAGGTCGGCACAACATGTCAACGTGAATTATGTGGAAACACCCAAAATCCACTGAACGTCCGTGACGACCCATAACCTCCAGTTTCCAAAATGCGTAGAGCCTTATGAGAAGAATACTGGCAAAGAAACTCATGGCCACTCTTTTAAATCTTAACTTATTAGTTACAAACGTTTAATAGTTGATCACAATAATTAAGAAGCCTATGTACTTAGCTTATTTACAGCTTGTCCTTCCTCGTACAATGCCCGTACTAAACTGATCTGTTGATTCTATTTTACTTCAATACGAAACGGTGGGTAGTTAGATTAAGAGCCAATAGGTTAGTAGTCCCGCAACTCGTGCGGCCGCTCTCTTTTATACCGGCTGTTAGCTTTAACTAGTGGTGACACCTACCACTGTATTCGGTGTTACCCGCACACATTTTAGTAATATTTAATATTGCTTACAGAATCGACTAAAACTAAACCAACATTATTAAATCAAGCTGTAAGTAAACTAAGACGTAATAATCACATCGTTAATAACAAATAATCAGTGCGCCTTCTTTAGCATACACCGTCCACAGATTCCACCCAAACTGCCATGTTTCTCGATGCACAGTTTGACGTTTCGAATAATCGATTGAAATAAACACGAATTCAAATTAAAACTTAAGAAAATCTACTCGTTCTCCGACATATATATATAAAGGCGAAGTACCATTCACTGATTAATCACGAAATCTCAGAAACTATAACACCTACAAACTTGAAATTTGGCAGGTAGGTTCCTTATAGAGTGTAGACATCCGCTAAGAACGGATTTTTACGCAACAACATCCCTAAGGGGCGAAACAGAGGTTGGAAGTTTGTATAAAAGTTCTATGTTTTTGAAGCGAAAATGTATGCTCTGTAGAGGGTGTGGAGGTGTGCTAATAATGTATCTAAGAAATCAAACCCCTTTCGGGGTTAAAACGGGGAATAGTAGTTTGTGTGAAAGAACAATGTTATTGAAGTTAAAGTAATTGTGTCAGAAGGATTTTAAATGGTATTTAAGTTTATGATATACTAGCCGTTGCTCGCGGCTCCCGCGTTTCAAGCGGTTTCCGCTCCATTTTTTTTTTTAAGTAGCCTGTTTGTTAATTCCGCGTGTCAGCTTCTTGCATACCAAATTTGACCCAAATTGGTCTAGCCGTTTGAGCGTGAAGAAGTAACAAACATACATACTCACAAACTTTTGCCTTTATATATCAGTGTGAAGTGTAATGTGTTATATACCAGCTGAGCCCCGTACGGTGTTACCCACGGCAGAACATCAACCGCGGGGCAAAGCTAGTTATTTATAAATGAATAGACATAGTACATTATGTTTATTGTGCCCCAAAGGTTAATTGTCTCCAAAATTTTTATTTCAAGCGGCAGCAGATCAGTGTTAAATATTTAGATTGAGTATAAATTATATTCCATTGGTACATAACCAGTATTATTACAATAATTAATCGTATTTTATTGATAAGTTTACTTCCTTAATAATATTAAAAATGTTGTGATTTATCCTTCAACGAGACAAATCAATACATCTGCCACTATCTACGTCACAGCAATAATACTAATTTAATCTGTGCTAAGTACCCAAGGTCTATCATAAATATACATATCAATTATGTTCTTTGTACCTTATATTTAGCGTTGGAATAATTGTCTTAAAACTTAAGTATACATATACATGAAGACAGGTAGATTATAATATTAGAGCTGTATCACTTAAAAAAACTGCTTTAATTTTATTTGTTTATATTTATAAAGGCTTTGTAAACACAAGTGGTGAATCGAATAACATTGGCATTCTCTGCCGGTCTACCTTAGAGTTATTAGGCGTACTAAAGAGAAATAATTGAGTTTCAAATATATTAAATACTTGCTGAACCCGGCGGTGTTATCCGCGGTTATTGTTGTAACGCGAGTAACGCCGCGGGACAAAGTTAGTCTAAAAAAAGTAGCCTAAGTTACATCATCAGCAACCTACCAGTGAAAGTCCCGTCAAAATCCGTCCAGCCGTTCCAGAGATTACCCGGAAGAAACAGACAAACAAAAACTTTTTTTAACTACATTTAGTAAAAGCGGTTATTTTAATATCACAAACAGACACGCCAATTTTATTTATTTGTATAGATAAATACATTTTGATGAAAACGTTGATTATTTAACTTATTAGGACTTAAATTAATTAGAAATAATAAGGTCTTTGAAGATGCAGTTTTATCTTATTGACAACAGTTTTTATATAACTGCAATCAAATTTGTTACGATGCCAAAATCTTGAAATTTGTAATCTCTTTCAGAGAACTTCATCTACATAACAATTATCTTCGAGTCCTGCCATACGAGCTGGGAAAGCTGTTTCACTTACAGCTTCTCGGGCTGCAGGGTAACCCTTTATCTAAAGAAATGCTCTCAATATACAACGACAACAATGGAACTGCCAAGCTGTTGACATACATGCTCGACAATTTACAAGGTAAGTGTTTTTTAACCTCATTACATTTAACTAGATAAAATAATCGAATGTTTTTGACCCTGTAACCATTGTGTACAGTTCAGGAACATATTCGTTAACGGCAAATCGAATAATAATTCGACTTCTTTATTTTAGGTTATATTGATTCTATTATAGACGTTACTATGGGCAGCTTATATATATAGACGATCTGAGAACACGACCGATGTCTCTAATTCAAATATTATAGATAATCAAAAACACATCTTCTTATATATAAAAACCAATTGCTACACTTTTTTAGACTTTTTCAGCTAGTACTAAATAAATAACTGGATATACATGTCTATGTGTACGTATGTAAGGCTGAAATAATGATATAAACAAGAGAATCTAAAAAAACTTTTACTTTAATTAAACTAGGACAAGTGAAATTTGCATGTATCGTGCAAAAAGTAAATTTTCAAGAACAGTTCCTTTCCCCGGTAGGTTTTTTTTTCCAAACCTTTACAATAGTGATGTTACTTTACCCTGAAAGTGAAATTTGACTAAACCAAAGTCAGTACAAAAATATAACTAGTAAGGTAGAAATTGTAATCTTATTTTCTTAGTTCTTAGTAACGTCATCATATAAGTTTTATCCATAACATTAGTGATAAATATAATTTAAATTTAGCGAAAATCGATTATTTATTTAGAAATAATTTAAGTTAAATCGAAAAAAGTTCATTTTGCGTCACAAACGTAGTATAAAATGTTCCCATAGAGAGCAGAATTGCCAAAACTACTTATGTGTTTGCAATATACATATGTATATACAGCCCAAGTACATTACTCTTAATCTTAATCAGTAGTTAACCTTAATCTGTGACTGTATATAAAACAAGATACGAGTACTTAATCTTGGCTCGAAGGACCTTCAAACAAATGTTGGTATTTTACGTGTGAAGGCTGTCGTTAAAACAAAGTCATGACTAATGACTGTTGTATGAACACCAATGATACGTATGGGAATCGAATGCAATCTCGTAATAAGAATATAGACTAAGCGTGGTTAATAGGGTGATCATGGTTAGTGTTACCTAACGAAATGTCGAGCTATTGAATGTTGCGTAATATGTACTTATTATGTGGTCGCCTTATTGTCGTACATATTTTATATATACTAGCTCCGCCAACTTGAAATGCGATTATTGTGTTAAAGAGCCTTCTTCCTTGAAAACGGTGCATTGCTTTAGCTGCGAAAGCGTAGCAAACAGACAGAGTTTATTTCGAATTTATAATATAAGTATAAATAGTTTGTACGCGAAAGTTTGAAAATTATCATGCTGGGCTTCGTTATACATCCAAAATAAAGCTCCGTTCATTATGACCTTGGATACTTTGTAATCGACTTAAAAAAAGGCGTAAGTTCTATGTTCCACTATATGTATTTTAGTGATTATAATAAACAAGGGAATTGCATTGTTTAGACCTGCGTCCAGATACAAAATTACGCATCCAGGCATTTGATTGAAAAACAACGCGAACTAACAATCCCACACAAAAGGTTCCACAAAAATGTCCGTATCGAATTTTCTAGAATTTAAGCAATTATTATAACAACCGGGTTATTTTTAATACACAGGGGGTCACTCACCCCAATTAAATGTTTGTTGCAGATATTGTTTATCTACGATAAGATAATGATGTAAATAAAGTTCAGCGAACTATAAACAGCTGTCATACAAGTAACGCCATCTAGCAACTTACGTAGTAACTACAAGTTATGTTTATGCGTGATAGATGTCGCACGACGTTTTTTTATCAGCTGCTCTGATAACCTACTAAATTAAACTTCATTTTGTCCTCTCTAGGCTAATAAAGTCGCTAATCTATATATTTAATTTTTAGGAAATTGAAGCAGTAAGGTCATTAAATACGAGTATATATAGATAAAATTTTGTTCTAAATAATAAATCGTTACTCATAAGTATTAAAATAAAATTTAAGACAATAGAGTCACGCTGAAGGAATATTTATGACATGTATTTTAATTTTCTTTTATTTCAATAAAGGTCGGTATGTCTATTAATAACTATACTTGACGTATAATGCGGGCACATAACGCGATAATATACCTCAACAATCAAAGAAGGTTGTATTGAGGTATTTTCCAAGTGATCTTGGAGTGCCATGCTCCGGAACTTTTATGGGTCGACGTGATATCATGACCTCGCAGAAAGCCGGTGCTAAAGTAATTCCGGGTGCGATTCCCGGGTCGGACCAAATGTTTGTATGAGCTGCAAATATTTGTTTCGGAGTTTGGGTGTTTTCTATATGTATATTATGTACAAATTTACAAAAAAAAATCTTAATGTATTTATACATATCAGTTGTCTAGTACTCATAATACAAGCTCTGATTAGTTTCGGACTGGCGTTGTATGTTAAACGTCCGAAATATTTATTTATATTTAATTCTTTCGGTTTTTGCGGTTACCAGAAGTCTAACCTATCCCATCTGTTTGGTTTGGAGAAGCGGTTTCAAGCGGCATCGTGTTTGTGTCTCTTGGGACGCTTGCTATTCCATCTATACAAATAAATAAAATTGGAGTGTCTGTTTGTAATATTATAGCAGCTTTTTAATCAATGCATATGTATATATACACGATACATATGCCAAAAATGTAGTTAAAAATTTTTTTGTCTGTCTGTCTGTTTGTTTCGGGTAATCTCTGGAACGGCTGGACGGATTTTGACGGGACTTTCACTGGCAGGTAGCTGATGATCCGGGGAGTAACTTAGGCTACTTTTTTTAGACTAACTTTGTCCCGCGGCGTTACTCGCGGTACAACAATAACCGTGGGTAACACCGCGGGGTTCAGCTAGAGATAAAATAAATTAATTGATCATCTCCCTAGCTTTTATTATTTCTAACTTTATTGGGGGTCGGCAACTAGTTCAACCGGTTTAACCTGAATAACAGTTTTACTAGTTTAAACGGAGCGAATGAAATCGGACACCCGCAACCCTGACTGCGAACTGAATTCGAAGGTTAAACTGTTGTCAGTATATTTGAGGGCACTGACTTCACAATAGCGATGCTTAACACGCTCTCCAAGGCACGGGAAAAATAAATTAATTCATCCTATATCAAATACTACTAGCTGACCGACGCAACTTCGTTTGCGTCTCCTATTGCCCGTAGCGTGATAATTTTCCCCCGTTTTTTGTGATATTCTTCGTTGGTGCTCCGGATCTATTGGTCTAAGCGTGATGATATATAGCCTATAGTTTTCCTTCATAAATGTACTATCAAACACTGAAACAGTTTTTCAAATCGAACCATCGCGTTCAAACACACAAACAAACAGACAAACAAACTCTTCAGTTTTATATATTAGTGTAGATTTGTTTATACAGATCATGGGAACTACTTTCAAACTTAAAACAATCATGTATTTATAAAGTTTCTATTTAAATATTTTGATAGTCTCATAGAAAGTTCTTTCAAAGGTGTAAAGGTGTTCATATAATATGTCACGTAATCATATTTATTTAACGTCACTCACTTTTGAACTTTTATTTTATTGATATATTTATTACTAGTTGTTGCCTGCGGCTCCGCCCGCGTATATGTCGGTTATCGCGGCAAATAGTAGCCTGTGTTATTCTGATGTAAAAGCTATATTACTGTAAAGTTTCATCCAAATCCGTTCAGTAGTTTTTGCGTGAAAGAGTAACAAACATCCAAACATCCATCCATCCTTACAAACTTTCGCATTTATAATATTAGTAGGACATAGAAAAAACAAACAAAATTACAATCTTTGTGTCCAATAGTGGTTTGACTGGGGTCTTTACTGTCTTGATCAATAGTTCTTTTAGTCTTAATAATATCTAATATGTATAGTATATTATATTGAAGTTTCTAATGATTAACAGACTGGTATGGACTGCTTTTAAATGTCTTGGTGTGGTCTAGTCACTAATAATGATACGACTTCACAAAAATTTTAACTGATTTAAAAAAAAAAGTAGGAAAGGTATTTGTTGAAGACAATATTCAATCTCTAAAGGCGCATTATTAAGATATTTTTTTTATTATATATAATAGCAAACTAATTATTTCATCGTGAATATAAATAAAAAAATGAAATGGTTATATTTCTTTTACTAATTGTGAAAAGTAAGATGTTTGTTAAGTAATTATTTAAAATCGGTGACCCTATGTTGATCGCGAGGTATTGGAAACCAGAAGAAGATACATTTACACTTATTCTCTGTCTTTAAAGGTCTATTGGAAATGCGTTTAAATAGCTAATAAGTCGAATCTAGTGTTTAGAACTTGAAACTGCCTAAAACCTAAGTTGACCCAGTAGATAGTTACAAATAGTTCTAGCCCCAGAAGTTTTATGGTTCAATCCAATACAAAAGAATTAGTTTTCTTACGTCGGACATGTCTTAACTTTCCTATTTTATAGTTTCGGCCTCATTTCTATGTATATAATCTTATTTGCTAAACCTGTACGTGCTGTCTATATCTTACAAATGTTTTCTATTATATAATTCACACAAAAACCTCAGATAATGAATTTGACTGATATTTCGGAAATCACAGTTTCGATTCTCGCCCAGTGTATTATGCAAAAATATGACTTATTAACTGAACCAAACTGACAAAGTTAGTCAAAAAAAGTAGCCTAAGTTACTTCCTGGATCATCAGCAGTGAAAGTCCTGTCAAAATCGGTCCAGCCGTTCCAGAGATTACCCGGAACACTGACAGACTGACAGACAAAATTTTCTTTAACTTCGTTTTTGGTACATGTACCGTGTATACATACATATATGCATTTAGTAAAAAGGCGTTTATTTATTTATTTATTTATTTATTTATTCTTTATTGTACACAAATGGATAAACAGTTTATATTTAAGGAAATAAGACGTACAAAGGCGAGCTTAACCCAAACATGAGTATTATAATATTACAAACAGACACTCCAATTTTATTTATTTGTGCAGATTAGTACGCACCACAGTAAATAGTAGCCTGTGTTATTCTGAAGTATATATAGCTATATAACTCTAAGTCTATAAACCGACTTTGTTTTCGCCATGTTTTTTTTAAATAATAATTATGGCTGGGAATACCTGAGAAAACGAATCACGTGTACCAACAAGATGGGATGACAAAGTTAAACAGGGATTCTCTCACTCCCCCAATTTTTACACGGTCTTGAGAGTTGCTCTAGATTGAAAACGGTGAAGACAAATGTTGTGCACGATCCTCAAATATAAAAAGTATCAAAAGTAGGTAGGTACTGTTAGTACCTACAGCTATACATCACTAGACACCATTGCAAATTACATGAACTGCGGAATGCATTTCTACTCAAATTTTATGTCTCACACAAATTGCAGTCTCAAATCGATTTTCTAGAACATTTTTGAAAACTAGTTCTCATTTTAGCAGTTCAGTTTAAACTGTTTCATGTTTTGTTTATAAACTGGTATTACCGGTAACTGATTGTTGTGGGTTACTCATTGAATATGCACGATTTTGATCTTAAGACCTTAGTAGTACCGTTATCTATCATAATTTGTTTTATTCATAAGCTGTTTGGTAGAAAAATGTTTAGATTTACTTATTTCACTGCCGATCTACTTAGTCATCAAGAAGTCGGTCAAGATGTAATTAAGGAATCTAGGTGGAGAATATAATATTATAGTGCTATTGAGGTTCTATTAAATTCTATATAACTTGGACTATAGGTTTTGTAAAGCAAATAAGCTTACTTTGATAAAGTAAACATGCATACGTCACAACAGTAAGTTTCGTGATTAATACTTCTAAGACCTTTTTTATGCGGGGAATGCTTTTCGCACCCCTACCCTTCTTTGGAGAGATGGAAGGCGTATGTGGGACTCCCGGACAACCGGTCTTCCCACTAAACCTGCGGTCTTCCCCCGTAGATGGCTGGACTACCAGAGGGTACTTATTAATTATCATACCTACATACCGTCTATTCTCTTGACTTAGGGAGTTTCCAAATGGTTCTGTCATCTATTATTTGGATAGTACTAGGCCAATCTTCGATCAAACACAATTAAGATGTGGTTATGTGTTACATAATTATTATGTTACTTGGCAATATGATGGCGCCGTATGTAACATATACTCTAGCAGTCTTACGCAATCCCAGAGTTTCGATTTTGGTAAAATAAATGCTGAGGTTGATTTCAAGGTTATTAATGATTATATACTAGTAGTTACCCGCGGCTCCGCCCGCGTATATGTCGGTTATCGCGGCAAATAGTGTGTATTCTGATATATAAGCTATATTGCTGTAACGTTTCATCCAGATCCGTTCAGTAGTTTTTGCGTGAAAGTATAACAAACATCCATCCATCCATACTTACAAATTCTCGCTTTTATAATATTAGTTTAGATTATTATATATAATATAATAAACAGTTAATTGTATTAACCTACGGTAGCAGGCTTTTGTAACTTTAACTCACATTATAATTGTTTATGTTAAATTGAGAAGCAACACACGGATTGATGAGCGCTTCAGAATGTTCAACTTTGAGTGTTAATCGGTGATAATTTCAAAAGCAACAAACAAGTCTACGGCGCCATAGCAATCTATTTTGATCTATTCAGGAATAGACACGTTCTCAATAATACGCGTTAGTCGCTCATCATCCTTGACTTCGACAATTTCTTGCAGTTGAATTATGAGTTATGTAGAGTGAAATCAAGTATTCTTAAACTATCAAGATTTGTATTGTACCTACTTGCTATTGAGTAGGATTTCTAGAACTTCTGAGGATATGTATAAAATAAGAATATTTGTTCTGTTCGTGTTGTAAAGTATAACAAAGTAGTAGGTTACATTTTGAACGTAATGACACTGTATTTATGATGTTTATATTTGCTTACTAAATATTGTCTATGATTATGTTTTTATGTATGTATGGAATACAATTTACTCCATTCGAAACCGCTAACCACCGATTTTTACTACCTCATTTGTGGAAAATCATCTATATAATCAATGGAACATATTACTGTTTATTTAACACCAAAATATCTTTATTTTCTATCTGTTTGAGGGTGTGTCATTGTAAATCTATTCATATTGATTTTAAATACTTACTAAACTTGAAAATATGTTTTCATAGGTTAAAAGAGCTTTTTATTAAATTTACAATTACATGCGTAAAATGTGACGTAAGACGAGTATAGATCAAATAAACAAGTTCTGTTGAAGCAAAAGTTCTAAGTAAGAGCGAAAGTTTCATCTGTGTAAACAATTAAAGTAATTGATGTCTAGACTGTTTAGTGTCTACAAATCATAAATACTACTCAAGGCCACTAGTCTCTTAATAATAAGTCACGGACTAGTATCCGTAACTTTACACGTTGTCTAAAAGACTTCCAGCTTCCAGCAATCACGTACGTACAAATACCAGAGATTTTTGAGGCTTATAAGTGTGTTCCTTTTCAAAATTACTAATAAAATCTATCGTTCTATCTTCTTCAATTTCATTTTAAACTTTATTGAAAGCTCGTTAAGGCAAACTTAATCTTGCAGTTACAGAAACTAATGTTACGTCACAAATGAAAATCTAAATGACATTCACTTTAACATGTTAAGAAATCAAAACAACACTATGTTATTTAGGCTGGTAATCTGTCATACAGGTTCTCCTAGTGCAGATACCAGGCTCTTACATAGATTCGCCCACTAACTATTCTGTGTGAGAGAGAATTAATAAACTAATCTAATAAATTAATCTTAGAAACAGTACGAATACAACGAAACGCTAAAGTTATAGAGCTGTTTGAAGGGAATTATTCATATAATAGCTATCAAAGCAAGGCATAATAACGCCTTATGATTCTAGAGTGCATTCATTCATAATACTGGCCCATGATCTTTGACCTACAGTCAAACCTATTTAATAACCTTCCATACAATTTTTCAAACAAATCATGAACTCACGAGAAAACAAGTATTTTAGAAACCATACACATGTTTAAATAAAACACAAGTAATAAATATAAAAACAAAAGTTTGCATGAATGTTTGTTGCTCTTTCACGCAAAAGACGGCTAAACGAATCTGAATGTAATTTTGGCACAGATATAGTTCATAGTCTGAAAAGAGCGTACTCCTTCTTAAAAGACCGGCAACACACTTGTGACTTGTGTTGACGCCTCTGGTGTTGCGGGTGTCCATGGTCAGCGGTAATCGCTTATCATCAGACGACACGTCTGCTCGTGTGCTCCATATTAAAAAAAAAATTAGCACATAGGTTACTTTTGATCTTCAAAATATGTCGTATTCCCTCCCATTTGAGGAACCAGGCACAACAACGATCGTAGGTGACACCGCGGGCGCAGTTAGTTATAATATTAAAAATATGAAAGATCTCGATAACAAGCTTCTTTAAAGGAACAAAATAAATGATTTCCTTTGTTGAGATACAATTGTTTCTGCACCATAAATAAGCGTGCACACTGTGTGTGTTCTGTGTACAATAAGTTTAGAAAGTGTGTGAGAAATACATACTGCCATAATATTAATTGTTTAACTCATCTTGTTACTATCGGGGCGAAACGGCCATATTGCTTTATGTCCGCGTACTAGAAAGATGCACTGAAAAGATGTGTATTGTGTGTTATTAAGAATGATTATAGCTTTCTACGTCATACTGACACTGATGTTAATCACTGTATTGGGTCTGGCATGAATGTCTGTATAATAGTTAGGCATTTATATGACTATGTCTATCTGTATTTCTTGTGGGATCCCTATTTAACGACGGTACAGAAAGTACCTGATGTAATCTGTTCACTTAGTATTACCTGGACCACACTGCTGTTTATAATAAACCAAAAGCACAAATATTAGGAGATAGCGTCAATAGTTGTTTAAACTTTGTTCATAGTAGACATGGTGAAAGATGTAATAAACTTACAAGTTACAAGACGATGTAATTGAGAAAATTGATTTAATGAAATTGATTTTAGAAAATATAAAAACACAAATAGATTTTGATAAATATATTTTTGTCCAAAGTATCTGATGCTTGTTTTGATGTCAAAGTTTAATACGTATGTCCTTCCAAAATAAGTAGTTCAAATCATTTCAAATGTATTCATTTTTCGTAGGAATCTTTTTCAACTGTTATACACCATGTATTAATAAACAAATAGAATTTTATCTAATCGTAGCTGTGCTGTCATCACGTTATTATCACTATACCATGTCGTTCGAAATGTCGAATATTTAAAAATACCTGATGAGAAACAAAGATTAATTATCACAAAGTAAGGTAAGTTCAGATCCTCTTCAAAATACAGCAAAAATCGCTAGCTAACTGTTCCTGTAGCTAAATTCCTTGTATAAGAAGTTAGGTACAGGAAAAGTTAGCTGGCGATTTTTTTGTAACTTACGTACAACTTTTAGCAGCTATTCAAAGCAGCTAATTTATAAGCTCTCATTCCCTTATGACTCAATATACTCAATTTTGTTTATTTTATATGCAAAGTATAGTTACTAGATTATTAATATCCTTATGTGAATCTTTGCAAAAAGTCTAAGCAAAACACGCAAACGAAGCGCTCTAAAATTTGGTCGAATTATTTATTTAAAAGTAATATATGTGGGTGTAGGTAACACTTTTATCTCTTCACTGCACCCACCTTCGTTTCATTTAAAAATAATGTAATTATAAAAGTTGCTTTAGTGACAGCTGTGTTGTAGATTTGATGTTCTAATTTAATTATAAACTTTCAATCTTCCTACATTAAAAAGCTCTTCTAATGTTTCTCATCCAATTACAATGTTGAGTCATCGTTTACATATAAATAACACCCACTATTTCGTATCGCCTACTACGAAACAGAAACCTTTCTTTGTCTTGGTACTTTCTCTTACGAACGTAAATCAAAGCAGCGTAACAGTGGCTGCTAGTAAATTTGTTTCTGTGCAACAATAAATTTACATCACAATGTGTCAATCTTTTTTTTTGTAAAATCTTGAGACTATAGGAAAATGATTAGTACTATAACCATTGGTAGAAACATAAGTATTATCTCTTCTCTTTACTTACATCATTAGCATGTAATTTTTCAATGTTGGACACAGTCCCGTCCTTAGAAAAGACGTTTTGGCCTAAGTATTGATTTAAGTTTGCCTTCTCTTTGTAATGATGTTTTCCCGCGTAGTTTGCTCCCTTAGTGACTAGACTAGGGGTGGTAAAACTCTATATTATCCGTCACCACACAGAAAATCTTTATTTTAACAGTAATTAAAAGGACATCAGTCAGTTCATGTTTAGGCTTGTCTAAAAAAAAACATTTGTCCGCTCTAAGAGTTCTATATGAAATATTTATTTAACAGAATCAGTTTTTATTTGAATTTCGACGCAGAAATGTGCGTGACATTAGCACGTTTAAATGTTCAATCACCGCTAAAAGGCTAACACTTAGCACATTTTCTAATCATACTATGTAAGAGTCATCCAAATAGAACACTGTTTATGAAAGTGTGCGTCCATTGGACGAATCGTTGCGGCTCATTGCTTTGTCACGAATTTATTTCGACTGTTCAGGTCATATTGAAAAGATATTGAAAGTATCGATTGTTAAAGAGAAATTGCTTTAACCGCAGCAATCATCACGTCTTTATTTTTGAAGGCTTTTACATATTTCAAACGTTTCTCTTCGACTCATAAAAGTGTAGATTAAGAGAAATAAAATCGTGAACGCAAAAACGATTATGTAATATTTTGGTAGTCGCAACTTTCCGATTAGAAAAGATTTGGAAACACACTGGACAGACTCGTTAACGATTGGTTGTTAGGAAATTATCTACACCGACGTTAGATATTATGTTAAAAGAAACTGATTGCAGATAATGGTTTACGACTTTACGTGATCGTATTAAGAAAACAAACTCGACTTCTCTGTTACATAAGATCTTTATTTTATTGCGATCGTATAATATGAAGGGAAATTTACCTTATGTAAATTAGAAAGTCGAATATTGTATCATGACATCAAACATCAATGCTGTCACAGACGTGGGGTACCCCGTATCTCTTTGATATTCTGTGCTGGAACAAGTGGATAAGCTATAAACGTGAAAACACACGCTTATTGATTCAACTAGTATTGTGTAGTAGTGATTTGCTTATATAAATACGATAAAGATTTCTATAATGTATCTCCACACTTTCTAATCCATGTTTATGGATCGTTAAATTTGTACAAAACATTAAAAACAAACGAGTGTTAACTGAATAATTGTAATTTATTTGTACGGGACAAAATCTATTGTATCAAAAGCAAACTGACATTGATTTTTAACTGGTTATCGATTGTGACGAGTGGAATGACAATGAACGGCGCATAACAGGCACACGTCGGTATCGGCCGGCGCCAGGCCACTCGTCCGACCGGTGAAAGTGTTTCGCGAAAGTGAAGCCGGAACCAAAGGCGGTGACGTCACAGCGATTTGCGCAAGCGCACCCGCCTATGGTTGAGACGTTGCGAAACGTTACCTCTTCTGTATTGTTGAGGATACGTTCGGCGATGCTGTTTTTTGTGTTGTTACTTTGTTAAATAAATTATGTTGATTGTGTAATACTATTTATTATGCTGTTGGCCATCGAGATATAATGAGACTTATATACCTTCATAGGCACATTTAGTTTTTTTTATTCCTTTGATATTACAGTCAAAAAGAGACTGAAATGATGTCTTACTTAATGATGCTACTTTATTATTAATGTGACGTAATTACGTAGCATTCGTATACTTCTCTGTCAAGTAATATTACAAATACAATAGCTTTTTTATCTTAAATTTCCATACGATTAAATAAATGTGCTCCTATTTTTTCATTTACTCCCAAGTCTCTCATACATTTACTTTTCAGACTGTTTGTTACTTATAGCAGTTATTATTTCTCATTATTTTACATTCTCGTGGGAATAATTCAGTGTTACAATGCGATATTAGCTCGAGAACATCTTCATTGCATATCATTAATACTCTACTTTTGTGGGTTTATGCTTGAGATTCTTAAATAAGGCCGCCTGTATCTAGTACGGGTATACGGTTCCTAGTTGACATGTTCAAGCGTTACGTTTTTTATATTTGCAGTGATTTATTGAATAGGAATTTGAATCATGACAATACTGTCTTAAAGTGAAAAGAAAAAAAAAAAACAGGTCTGTCTTAGTGACTGCCTGATCTAATGATCTAATGTAATATGTAATGACAACATAACTAGGATACTATATACTTGACTTTAAGTAAATATTCGAAGCATAATGCTGTGATAATCATGTCACAGTCGCGCTAGGATATAGCGCAATCATGCGTCACTCGCGCGACGACTACCCGTCTCTTTAGAAGTCAATACTCGAATATGAAGTTTTATAGTGTATATATATCTTTATATATATAATTCTTCTTTGAGTGTGTATGTCACTGAACTTCTCTCAAACGACTGGACCGATTTTGATGAAATTTTTTGTGTGTGTTCAAGGGGATCTGGGAATGGTTTAGATTCACAATTTTCTCCGCTGGACAATGTTTTTTAATTTATTAGTAGTTTTTTAATTTATTAGTAGTTATGGCAAAACGACGTTTGCCGGGACAGCTAGTTTATATATATTATGTACGTTATTTCAGTTTATTATCGAAGTAGTCGTGTTGTTAGTGTAAAGATTTGCAACATTAGTCGTATTACTAAGAAAGCTTCTGAGCTAATACGATCGAATTGATTTTCCAAATCCCTACTTTCTTTCACGGCTAAACCACTGCACCGATTTCAATGAAATTTGACATGGAGATATTTTGATTCTTGAAAAACATAGGCTACTACTATGTAACCCGATAATGCGCGGAGATGTAATAAATGTTGACATTGAAATTAAGAAAAAAAGTATTTATGATTTTTTTATTATTATTTTCCAATACTTGTTACCTTTCATATTTATTTACCGAATCGTAGCATTCTGTAGTGGTTTCTTGACCGTCTTTAATCGTATGGAGGTATAAAGTACCTTCTTTGTACTAATTACGACTCGACTAGTTATTTTTTCTTTAGCCCTACTTAACACGTGTAATATTGCCAACAAAGCAATTAGTGATAAATGAATAATTATCACAAGCGTATCCAATATTATCTTATAGCTATTTCATTCTTTGTTCTGTTCGCAATTAAGTTAAACACTAAAGTAATCGTCTTTTAAATTGCCCACAAAAACTTAATTTCGATGCGGACGATTATAGACGGTTTCACCTAGGAAATGCATTTATTGTTAAAAGGAAGTCTTTTTTACAGAGATGTTTAGTAATAAATGTATTTTAATTCTTTAGCCTCCTGGTTTTATCCGTGTAAATTGGAACGTATATGCTTTAAGATCATGGGAGAACCATTTTTCGGCCAATACGAACCAGCCCTTTCAGTCAAGTTGCAAGTCTTTCGCGTTGTCTTGCACTACAGTCGCCAACGCCTCTATTCGCTTGGTTTATTGGCATTTTGTTTTGACCACGTGAATTAGATTTGAGAGATATCATTCCCATACATTGTAAGTTTTCTAATAACGTTTACACTTGTAGAATGCGACTTGGCTAGAGGGACAGTTCAACCGAAGTAATACTGACAGACAACCATCGTTAAGCATATCTATTTCACTACATGAATAAGGTTAACAGAGCTAGACCCGATTCCCCAAAGGGTGCGAAAGCACTTGTGACCCTCAAGAGACCAGGAGAGGCAATAATCACTTACCATCACATTACCTCTCTGCTCTTTTGCTCTCCTATAGTACAACTAAAAAAAAAGAAAATAAAACTGCTAGCGATATTTCTTTTATGTAACGTTAGCTTTCGACTTATCAACAGACCAGAGTTGTGAAGGCAAATTAGTGTCCGATTTAAAAACCACTCAATCACATGTCCCACGTTGTCGCCACTACGCCATAAAACCTGCGAAAAAATAGTAACGTAAAATGAAATTTGTTGTTGAAAAACGTGATTTTTAACAAAATCCTTTACTATTATGCTAGCATTCTGCTTTTTATATGCATATTTTAATCTTCGCTATACTGACATTTTTTATCTATATCTATACTAATATATAAAGCTGAAGAGTTTGTTTGTTTGAACGCGCTAATCTCGGGAACTACTGGTCCGATTTGAAAAAATCTTCATTAATAGATAGCCCATTTATCGAGGAAGGCTATAGGCTATATATCATCACGCCAAGATCGACAGGAGCTGAGCACCAATGAAGAATGTTACCAAAACGGGGTAAAATTGTCACGCTACGGGCAATAGGAGACGCAAACGAGGTTGCGTGGGTCGGCTAGTTTAGTAGAAATATAAATGATATCAACGGTAAAAGTAGGAAGATTTTTTGTAAAAATTCAATCAGTCCATCGCTGTGCACTGCTGAACGAAGTTCTTCCCCAAGCACCAACCATATTAATACTTACTAGTATGAAATTACTGAAAAAAACACCCTTCTAATGGTTTACTATCATACACATAGGTACCTTGTATTGATCGATGACGAAGTGTCTGCTTTTTTTCTAGTTTTACTACTTTTACATTAAAAACTTGAAGATGTATGGATTTTTTTTACAATTTTTTGGTCTTCGGTGTAAAATTGAAAATTCCGATATACTACAAAGTTAATTCTATTCCGAGGTGCTCGTCGTCGGTATTTAAATCGTATTATTAACATTAGAGCATTAAAATCTACAAACTCTACAGCTTTAAACACAGATTCTCGTCTTTATGAAATCTAAATGTTGATCACGACTCACGAACATGGCTCATTAGTCTCGCTCTTATGATCGTAGAGCTTTGCCACGGACAGTTTTCGTCAAAACTTTATTACTTTTTGACGATCGCTCGTAATCAGCGTTCGCATTAGTAATCGCGACACGTAGCACAGTGTGACACCAGCCAGTAATCCGTTTTAATTAAAACTTTGGCCACATAATACAGCGACGTGTTGAGCTTGTTTACTAATCACTTTTACTTTAACCTAAGCTGAGAACAAAGGCCAGAATGTGGTTCCTCTTCTAACTTTCTCTTAAATGTGAATCTTATCATATCTTTTTCAACTGTGGAGATTTATTTATGCCCTCTGCAACATTAGACAAAATTAATTATACATATATGTATTCTATTGAGCTGTATTATTGGCATGTATAACCATTTCTTTCTTCGACCATATAGACTCGGCCAATTTCTAAAGAGTAACCAGCTACGTGCCTCTAGGCACTTCCGTGAAAAGACTTCCGTTAACGATGTATTGCATAATTATAAATATGAAAATACTATATGTAGTAGAACAGTGAACATATAAATAAAAGTATTTTTACTTATACATAAAGAGAAGAAGTAAATTTTTATGTAATTTCTTGATTTGAAAATAAAACAATTGTACAGTCTCTTCGTTTACATTGAAATCTTCAATTTAAAAAACCATTTGTTATTTATTATATACTAGTTGTTGCCCGCGGCTCCGCCCACGTATATGTCGGTTATTGCAGCAAATAGTAGCCTGTGTTATTCTGATGCTAGCTATATTACTGTAAAGTTTCATCCAAATCTGTTCAGTAGTTTTTGCGTGAAAAAGTAACAAACATCCATCCATCCATCCATACTTACAAACTTTCGTGTTTATAATATTAGTATAGATATTTACGAGTATAATTCTCGTGTCACGTAGTTGCTCACGATGGCTTCTAAAACTATCTAACCCATTTTCAAGTTCTTTTTAAATCTGTGTTTTGTGCCATCGCCCTTTGGCAGGAGCCCTAAAAGTGGTCCTCACGTTCTCGATAACAATACAATACGAAATTCTTTATCAAAACAATAGGTACTACTGACATATAATTTTTTATGTATGACCTAAACAAAATGGTTAAGGTCATAAAATTCATATGTGTACGAAATTTAATTCTATATCCACTAGATTCTTCTGTCTAAACGTTCAATAGTACGGCAACCGCTTTCCATCAATAAAGAAATGTATCGAATTTCTAAAAGAAAGTCATTGTAATAGCTTGTCCATCTATACGAAAATTTGAAACTAAAACGTGTAGCGAATGCGAATTAAACCGTCCCTTTTTGATGTATAAATTATTACCACGGCGTAAGTGAGGTTTAGGAAGTAAAAAATCTAATTTCATAGTCTAGCATTTCTTAGTATTTAACTGGTCCACTAGAAGGAACAAACGTGCAGTTATTACTTCTGCGAGGGTTCGCTACTCTCACATAGTTGTATTCATGTATCGGCTTCTATCTGCAGGCAAACACGTCAAACAATCAAACTAAACGTTTCAACATCTATTTTTGCATAAAAGTGACATGGGATGGAAAGCCTACGTCTGTGTTTTTGCTGATGATATTTTCCTGGAACGTTCGAGAGTACAGTGAAGGAGTAACTTGTGAAAACGCCTGTTTCACCCACTTCTTAATCGAAATACGAATGTGTTTTCAAATGTATCAGTTTCACGTACAACATAAGTAGATGATTTTTTGTAATCCATGAGTTCGAATGAAATCTTATAAGGAATCCGGTATTCATGAATTTGTTAAGATGTGTTTGTTTTATTTTGAGTCACCTTTAAAACCCCTACAATTTTTCTCAATTTTTTGAATTGATCGCCAAGTGTGTAAATATTTTTTGGGGAATTGTTTTTATTGTATTGGAATTTATGATTTTTGATATAGGTATTAATGTATACTAAACATTTAGATTAGCCTATATTTTATTGTGACAGTTTATGCTTGAGAATTATGCAGCCTTAAAAATTCTCCTTATTTTAAAATTTGTTAAATAATAACACAATAAGAAACTTCTTCAAATAAAAGAAATCACCACCAAACTGAACGCAAGTTCTACTTAAGACTGTTTCGTTCAAGCAAGCAAATTCAGTCAATACAGATTTCTCTCTGCTGCACCCTATCCGACTACATATCTTATGCAACATTAATACTTTCCCTTTGCTTCTGGTAATATTTGCTTTCATCTTTGATAATAATTTTACTTTCTAATAATGATTAAGTAACAACGAAACTTGATTCAAAAAATCAACTGCGCCATGCTATTTAATGGATACTCATTTCATTTAAAATAAAATTAAAGTAATATTTTTTCCAAGGCTGCTGTCCCCTCTAGGTCAAACACGCAATTGAATTTTAATGGATTCAGGTGCTCAGTTTAGAGAGATATATAAATATGCATAGACTGTGGCTTATCCTTTCTCTCTTATAAAACATTTTGGGTTGAATTCTAACGGGATGGTTTTTAAATTAATAAAAGCTATTAATTTGGTAGTGGAGAGAATAATTTGAAAGTTGAGTGAGAAGTGACAAAGTAGTAAATAGCTGCTTGAGGCTACTTTACATAAGTAGTTTTTCAAAACATACAAGCGTTACAAATATTATTTTCTCTATTTATAATAAAACACCTCCCGCACTATAAATTCTCTTTGAGTGTCCTGTATGGTATACGAACCCACAACGTTCACCGCAGTAGAAAGCGCCTAGGTGATCGATAAACAACTACCTACGCCATCCGTGCAGTTATGGCCGTCAAAATATATTGTGCTGCATCCTGTTTACTGAGATTAAAATTCAGTTTTTCAACCTTATATTTTTTTATAATGTACTTATAATAAAAATATTACAGCAATAAATTCTAGTTTGAGATTTTGTTCATTCCATAACAACCATCGTAACGTTAAATAAGTCACTGAATCGGTTAATCGCTGAGTGCGAGCGTAAAGAGTATATAACATGAAGGTGTAAGCCACTTCGAGCAAAGGGCGGACAGTGGACGCAGAGCAAGGGCACCAACGCGCCCTTGTCTCGGGCGCAGTCTAGAGGTCGCGGATGTACCCTTACTTCGTCCCTTATACTAACTTTCCTACCACAAACGATGATAAATATGTTTTATCTGCAAATCTATGTTACCACAAACTAAAACGTCTTATAATATTTCCATATCCACAAGTTTTCTTCTGATTAATTTCGTTGCGGGTTCCAAGACATGTTTAATTTTTCCCGGGACTTCCCGAGTGTTATACTGTTGATTCGTTCGTGGGTCACTACTGTTGATCCTGGAGTACAGGAGTTACAGTGGTGGGCGGGATTAGTCCCATTCAAACAAACGTTTGCAGACGGAATTACTTCGGTGAAAGGGCGAATAGTTTACCCTCGAACTGAAGGTCAACATTTATCCATATCTATTTTATATCCCTATTCGGGTTCCCTTAAAATTTTCCCTCTGCGTGCTAGCAGTTATTTGAGATTGAAACAATAAAAAAAACTGTTTACTTTGAACTTATTCTGACTATCGAACAATTCTGGTCGTCTGCCAAATCTATGTACACTAACATTATTAAAATTTGTTTGTAAAACTCTAAAATCACTGAACCGATTTATTAATTCTTTCACGATTAGAAAGCTAATTTATCTTATAATAGACTGTAATTTATTTAGTTACAAGGTGCAAGTAAACTTTAGTTAAACCGCAAATCAAACAGTAGATTTAAGTAAAAGTGCAGTTTTTTGCACGTCTTAACGGTTATTTGTCAGGTAAATTATTCCTTTATAACCGTGACCTCTTTTCACACGGTATCACACTATTTCCTAAAACATTCTGAAAGCTTCTAGATATATAAAGGTCTATAAAATAAGATTTATAAGTTTTTGTTCTCGCTTAAATAACACTTCACTGTGTCGACAATTGAATATAATTAGTTAAGTATTGTTGTGTTAAAGTCTTAACAATGACAAACGACTCGCCACTGTATTTACTGATCTCCATTAACTTTGTCTCTTTTGACTTTTGCTGCGGACAATTTCTATTGTAAATCATATTTGCATACATTTGAATAGAATAGATAAAGTTTTGTAACACAATTTTAAATTTAAATTTAATGTAAGCTTTTCTGCAACTATTTGGATGACATTAAATGGTATTAAAGTGGGTTTTTGAGGTTTAAAAAGTTTGTTGTACTATTTACTAGAAGTTAGTTTGTTATTTTATAGGTCGCAGTACAACACGACAAGGTAAAGTATGTTTTTTTATCACACATATATTTGGTAACAAGAACTAGACTTAACCTTTGATATTTTATATTTTTATTAAATTTGTAATCGGGTTATCTGAAAATGGATTATTAAATTCGTAGTAAATATAAATACCTATACCCTTCTTAATACTTTGACTTTACGTCTTGTTATAAACCACCTGTAACTATTTATATTTAAGACCATACATTATTGCACACAAGAACTTAAAACCTAAAGGTTTTACACTGACATTGAGAGTTTGACAGCGGACTCCCATAGATCTGCTTGTAATGACATGTATAGAGCTCAAGCTATAGATAACGATCTTCGATTTATGATTCAACTCGAATACCAATAACACTGGGGAATGTTTCTCAAGTTAGTTTGATCATAGAATATTTATCGATTCAATAAACATCTTATATCATTGCAATAAATATATTTATACTTTAATATGGACTTACACTTAGACACCTTCGTTTAATAAAATAATACGAAACTGAACTAGTGAAATTCTTAAACTTTTCTAATATGTATGTATTATTATGTTGTATATAACTTATCGAAACTTTAAGAACTCTAAAATCTTTATTTTATTTTTTTTGAATCCTCCTCGTTTTGAGTAACGATAGTTATCCAGTTGGTTATTACTTAGTCATACAGACTCGACACGTCATGCTTTACGGCGTCGTAAAGTAAGCTCATGTCGCGAAAACGCATAACTCGGTGTTAAGTTACAATTTCTACGGCGGGACCATCAATTATTAAGAATCCGTCTAGAAACTAGTTTCATATTACGATTGACAATCTTTATTTCTTAAAACCTAATATAAAAACTTCCAGATGAAAACAAGGCTGATATACCCACATTACTGTTTACTCATTTTCCGCTCTGTTTAGTAAGTATAACAAAAAAGTGTGTTCACGAAAATTGCTCAAGTGAACCATTAATTTTTAAGTAAAGTCTTGAACTAATTTATTTTCTATTACTTTTCCAGCGATTTAATTAAAAACAAATTCTATCAAGAATATGGTCAAATAAATTGAATTGAGATTATGTCAATGTCTCTCTGTCTAAGACATTAAGTATACGTAAAATATAACGACCCAAAAGAAAATTAAAGTTCTAAACCGTCAAATTACTCTTCAACCAAATTTGTTATGTAATGTAATGTTCATGAGATGTACGAATCTAATTCCAATTGTAGTTAGACAATCAGTGCGACTCAGCGAATACAAAATTACAATAAAAGGATATAACGATTCATAGTTGACTAAACATAAAAGTTCAGAGAAAGTGTGTATAATCAATTCAACCCGCGCCAGTTTTCGATAAGCGCATGCGTTTCACATTGATTTTCAATCGACTAGTATTATCGACTAATGGTACTAACGCAAAACACGATGTTGGGTGATTATAAGTGACTGTAGACTATAAAGCAACCATAACTTAAACGCTTCATGCGTTAGTGAAAGTGCATGGCTTTTAACGGCGCGAATCAAAGTCGTATTAACTCGGCGCAGACGCATCTGTACTGTTTTATTTAGATTAAGATTTTCTTTTGTAGGATAAGTATACGTTTTTTTATCAGATCAAGGTAATAAAAGAACTAGAAGTTGTTTAACGTTAATCCAGTTTTTCATGCTACCGCAAAAAGAAAGGAGTTCGTAATTTAAGAGGTTTGCATTGCAAATAATTGAAATACTTTCATATAAGACTGGTGGCACCTTTTAATCCTTTGCAATTTTATTCTTGTTGTTTTTCCATAGCTTCAAAAGCTTTAAGAAGTGACCAGAAAGTATTTTTTCTTTATATTTTAGTCAATTGTAATAAATGAAAATTTGAACTCTTGTTCGTTTTTATTTCTCTTAGAAAAAGTTTGAAAATAAATTAAGTGAAACGAATCATACATATATAAACACAGTTTTAAAAAAAATATAGGCTTAATGTGAATAAGTGAAACTATTTAATGCTTGCCGGTGTTTTACTTCCGACTTAATTACCTAACAATTTGAATGTTTTTGTCTTTAAATACAGTCGTATTTGATAATAACGTTCTCTATAATGGTTTTTTTATGGTATAGGGGGCTAACGAGCAGACGTATCCCTGACGGTAAGCGATTACCGCCGCCCATGGACACCCTTAACACCAGAGGCGCCACACGTGCGTTGACGACTGGGGGATAGGGAAAGGGATATGGGAAGGGGTTGGGGTATGGGCCTCCGGTATCCTCACTCACTCGGTGAAACACATCGCAAGCACTATTTCACACCGGTTTTCTGTGAGGCCGTGGTATCATTCCGGTCGAGCCGGCCCATTCCCAGGCCCAGTTACGTATGTTTACCACAAAATATACAAAACCCACGTCTGGAAAGCCAAAAAAGTTGAGGCACTGGTGTGACTAATAATTTAATAATTTTAACTTACTTATTCGTTTTTAATCAACTTTTCATTATATTATTATATCACTCATCGAAGCAACAAGTTTCCTTAGATTGGAATCAAAAAACGAAAATCGCTGAATTAGGTGGGTATCGAGGCAATCACAAAAGGTGGAGGTGACTTATATTTAGAGACATCATATCTGTATTTCCCCGGAGGACGGGCAAAACGATATTTATTTTGCCTACTGTTGTCTTCTCAATGTAGAATTGTAGGTATCTGCTGCAGGTTAAACATTTGTTATCCTTCTAGTGATTTTCCTTCTAAGAATGTATCATAACGGTAATAAATTCAGTTGACTCAGACAAGCAGTTCTTTAATACCCTTAAGTTTGCACATTCACATACTAAAACAGTATGCAGGAAGAATTTTACGATTTTATTCCACTTGAGTAACCAGGTACAGTTAGCTTCTTGCTGTACAAGAAATGACGTAAACCGCCAAGCAATCATTAAGCATTTAACGCAATGATTAGTGTAAACAATTGGTACTTAATAAGGGCCGACACTTGGTGCTGGCGCACCAGACGTAAACGCAAATAAGTTAACTTTCACCGTAAGACATTGCACTCGTAAATCGCTGATTAAAAGCGCTTAATATAAATATGAGACAGTTTTAAATTTATCTATGTATCTAATACCTTTAAACGAGCAATTCTTGTATACAGGATGTCCCAACACTTAACGATAATCTGGCACCAGGCGAGAGGCCATGTCATAACAGCTGTGGAAAAAATAAGAAACCAAATCCATGTCACTTAGTTAAGCGATAATAGTCTTATTTTTTTAAAAGTTGAATACCGACACCCTTGTTGCATTTTTCAAGTATTGTGACTATAAATTCACAATTTTGCAGTGATTTTTTTAATTATGTTTTCTACA
Organism: Spilosoma lubricipeda; assembly: GCA_905220595.1. NCBI lineage: Eukaryota > Metazoa > Arthropoda > Insecta > Lepidoptera > Erebidae > Spilosoma > Spilosoma lubricipeda. The sequence continues at coordinate 4,346,066 of HG992285.1, read as the reverse complement.
AGTCTCAAACCAAAAGCGACGTAATTAACATTGTTTATTTAGTAAAATAAATTAAGTTTCATTGAGGCATTATTTACAAAAATATTGTCTGTTAGCTTTGACACATCATATTGGAAAAAAAAAGTACCCTTGGCAAGTTATTTCAAAAGATGGTAGTTAAAACTAAAAGTACGTTATTTTACCCTACATAGGCTATATACGTTTAATCAAAAAAAATACTTAGTCGGATTATAGTTTTTGAAACTTTATCTTATCACAGAATCACTATTGGGCACGTACCGTAACGGCAACATTCCTAAAACCGTGGACGTAAACAATATTTTATTCTAATCAGATAAAAAGTTTTTATTATTATGCTTTTCATGATGGGAATACGTTTGTAAAAATAACAACAATCTCACGTTGCATTGCAGTTCTTTACTCATAAAAAGCGTATAAAGCTCACATCAAACTCTTTACAGTAAAGGAGTACTTGCATCAGTATTACTGTGTGCTCGTTAATATAACAAACATCGTTGTTATCTATAAGTTTAAAATCGCAAACAGGTAACTTCATTTACCTTATCGAAGCCACACGCTTCAACGCTTCAATTGCAAGGCTCCTCAACATAACCCAGTTCATACCAACCAATTAACCTGGACCTAAAAGTCCATTTAGCGCTGGTAGTTTTAATACCAAGAGGAACTGAGTGATCCATTAATTACTAAAATACTTACAAACTTCTATTGTGCGTGGTGAATTGATATAGTTGATCACATTAAATTATTTACTGGTACTCTAAGTACTGCCAATATAATATTCTGTATGCATAGGTATAATAACGAAAAAATGTGCTCTACTTTTCGTCGCCATGATTAGAGACGGCATTTTTATGCGACAGTTTGCTTTCGATCTTTCAGTCTGTTTGTCTAGACATGTCAACGCGATAAACCAATTCATCAGTTTGTGTCGTATAATATGGCCTTGAATTAGTATTCATATATGTTGATATGCCTACAAAAGTGTCACATCGTTCTAAGATATCACTCTTATAACATGTATGTAATGTAAATTTATTTTTGTTTAGGCTTAGGTTGAAGTCAGGACTACACAGCTAGCAGTTAAATTGTTATATATGTCAAAACCGTTAGATTGTAATCTATCTCGCGAGATTGCAAACGGTCGACAGATTGTGAAATAGTATCGACGAATCGCAAGTCGCGCGTTGATTGGTTGAACAGCATAATGTCCCGCATAATGTTAATTCGTCTTTGTTGCCGAATGTAAAGTATTTTTGTGATTTAATGTTGAAATTACCTTACAGTTTAAGAATTAGTAGTATACAAGTAAAATTTTAACAAAATAAAAAACCGATTTCAAGAACGACCAAATCGATCGGTTTCTTTTGGATCATCAAATCTTAGTCTCCTTATCATGTAGGTAGGTAGTGTCCTTATCGTTGGGATATCTCCTATCCAATTAAAAAAAGAATCATCAAAATCGGTTCATAAATGACGAAGTTATTCGCGAACACACATAAAAAAACATATGTACGGTCGAATTGAGAACCTCCTCCTTTTTTGAAGTCGGTTAAAAAGTTGTTGTGACAGTAAAATAAATTTGTGAATGATTAAAGAAGTTCTAACCTAACTCTACGGCCATTGAACGGTCTACTGTAAAACCGACCAATCAGGAAACGGTGACAATATGACGTCAGTGACCAGTATATCACAGTTGACAATCTTACGGTGATATATATATATATATACCATGCCAAACCATTTCCTTGTTTTTTATCATTGAGGTTAAACTGGAAGGTAATTTGACCTACTGTTACGGTCAGACCATCCTATTCTATCCCTAAATACTTTCGCCTATTGTTTCTCCAAACCTTTATCGGTGTTTTTTTAGGATTGGAAACAAAATTTATGATATTAAGTTTTGAGATCTAAATACCGATGTTTATTTTTAAATTTGTTATCCTGAAACGTCGAGTAGTTTCAGGACTGATAGTAGACCTGTATCGGCTGTTATACAATACTGGCAATAGACAAAAAAAAACTGTACACCTTTTATAAAGTTGAATATCAGGGAAGTCATTATATTCAATCTATTGGTGGTTGATGTTTATCTGATAATGCACAGTAAATAATATAAAATGGAAATAAAAAATATTTATTTAAAGTAAAAAAAAATGTGTTTAACTAAAATAACTATTAATCGAAATAATTAATGGCTTTCTCGTTGATGACACTTTTAGTTAAATCATGATCCAATATAAATTTTAAGATTAACCCAGACAGTCTGTAATTGATTAACTACGCATTCTGATTACTAATGTTACTAACTAATAACGTTTCTAAAAGAAACAACGTAATATGTTTATTTACAAAACAATTTAGAGCTTTGAAAATGGAAAGTGAGGTTGATAATGGCGCTAAATAACCAAGCAGAACATTTTACTGACTTTCCAATGCAATGGTCGCTATTGCTTTTTATTTGTTGCGGTTTTGTGTATGTAGTATTTGTGTTTATAATCAATTTGTTTTCGTAAACACTTGTATGTTGTTATTTTAGATATTTATGCGACTAAGAGAATGATCGCTCAACCTATTTGTAGATGATTAGTGAAACTGGATTTGTAACCGCGACCGTACATATATTCCGTATTTAAGAAATGACAGACAAAAATTTTTGTGCGCTCATTTTGTCATAAATTGTTTGAACCAACTCACGTAAGAGTCAACGGCCACTTGTCAATTAAAAATAAAAATATAGCATCAAAATAAATTATATCATTTAGATGTATACAATACAAGGTAGAGCCACGCTGATATCAGCCCGAACGGGCCGGCTCGACCGGGGCGGTATTACCCTCGCACAGAAAATCAACCTACAATGACAGCGTCCTTGCTGTCGTGTTTCGTTGGTGACTGCGAGACCGGAGGCCGAATGGTGTAGAAACATCACTAGGCCGTCATGCTGCATTTGTTGCGCTGTCTGTCTGTCATTCCCAATGAGTATGGTGACCACCACTCTTGGATTCTACTCATGCTTTCCATCAGATAGTCACTTTGTCAGGCTCATATATAAACAAAAAACATAAGCTGACTGTACTATTTTCCATGTTGGGACTATTATTATACTTTTAATATTTGAGGTTACTAGTAGAGCTGTAGTGATAATAATATCGAATTTAAAACATATATAATGCACACAAATTGACGTTTACTGACATGATCATACATCATTTCAGTTGTTTACTAATCTTACCAGTATCCTATATTAGTTATATCATTTATGTAATAAAAATCAAACTTTTACTGTATTTCTTAGAACAAAATAAATAACAACGACGTGAGAAAATAAGAACCCATTAAAATTTAAAATTAATCGTATTTATGTAATTCAAATCCATCATTCAATCGTTGTATAGAAATACTGCAATGCTTATTGCACGTGTTTAAAAGAATTAATCGTCGAACTCGTATTTATTAGACTCTATACATTCCCACGAGTCACTTGCTAAAGTGGATATACAAGTGACAAACGAATGAAAGTCAGCCAGTAGCGAAAGTTTCACATCAATCTGCTAAGGAGTTTGCATTTACGTACTTATATACAATAATTTTCCTTTATGTAAACGTAGCGAAATGATTGACAACACTTACGCAAAATGCCTAGCATTTGATAAAATCATTTTATCTGCTAATGAAACTTGATACTCCGCTTAAACGGCGGAGGAGAAAGCGCAGACGATGCGTTCAATCAAAATATGACGGCGCCTACAGGGGTAGCGCACGGACCAGTTTAATAAACACTCGGCTAATAACTTTCCCTTAGAGATATAATCAACTATGGTCTCGTAACAAGCGTAACACGTAATAACCACAGAGTTGGTCGGTTAACGCATCTATTCGAGAGCGAGAGTGGATGGTAAATTGATTTTGTCTAAGCACGCGACGGCAAGGGTCAATGAATCTGAACACTTTCTCTGATCCGACGTGAACGATCTCAATGATGCACTAAGATGTTACATGTCACAAACTTGCATGCTATTATTATCTCTATTTACATGTGGTATGGACCAATGTTGCAAATGCATTCGCAATAGTGTTGGTCCGACAACTTTTAAAAAGAAAGTAAAAAATTGAGCAATAATATTGCGGTTGGTAAGATAAGTGCATCTCTACGCACTTATATAAAACGCTTGGAAGGGGTCTAGTTTATTTGAGGTTTGTGATTTAGATGATATCTCTATCAAGAGTAGGGTCTCCGCCCTTATTGTTATTTGAGTACCTACATCGAATGCCATATGAGAAAATCGAGATTCTTAACCTGTTTTCTGTGTCTGTGATTTAGCATTTTATACCTTCAATAGTAACAGTTTTCTATCTCTACCTATATACCTAGTAATTAACTTGTTGTACTTTTATCTTCCGCCTAATTATGGAAAAAATGTTTTTAAAATATACATTGATCTCTAGGTTAACCGCTGTGATCATTAGCAGTAATAAGTAATTTTAAAATTAACTAATGACTCTCAAAAACAGATCAACTGTAGAACTAAATGCTTCATGATAGATCTTCTGACGTTTTACCAACTAACCCGCCATTAATTTTCAATGCGTGTTCTCATGCTTTTGTTGCATACAGGTAAATGAGCAGTATTCTGAAAATATTACAACTGGACATCGTGATCACTGATTCGATAAACAAGTTAATAAATCTTGAGTGTTCAAAAATCCTTCCTTGTAAAGACTGTCAAATGAAAGAAAATAAAATTGACATGTGAATCGACTGCTGGGTTTAGATTCCAACTCTTGATATTATCGACCTTCGATCACCAATACGGCCTGTGTCTTGCATTAAATAGTCAATCTGTCAAACGCTGAGTAAGCAGTAGCAGTATTTAATGGTCATCTATATCATTAATTTTGACGGTCAGATACGCAGTGACCTTAAATGTCATTGTACAAAATATTTTGAGTTTGTGGAACGGCGCAGTCATACAAACGGATAACTAATTTGTTTGTTCAGTTTTACTACACTGTGCGACAGCATAATTACTTTGTTCTTGCGATTGAGTATACGTGAATTTACTACTATTGCTACATATTACAAATGTTACAAAGTCTTTCTTAATGTACAAACTATTAGTTAAGTTAGTTAGCTTTCTTGTTGTATAAATACTATCATTGATTGATAATAATATTAGGCGAATATGAACATTAATAATAAATAATAATATTCTTATTGGCCTAAGATATAAAATATATAATATCCAGGAATAAAAACAATTACGATATCTAAAATTTAATCACCAAGACGAGACATTGTTCATGCATAATTACATTACATTGCACTGAATACGAATCAAACCCGTCACCTGAGCCAGTGTAGTCGCAATACACTGCAGCCAAGCAAAACTACAAACAATATTAAGACCAAAATGTTTAAATATTACAAAATAAATATATAGCAGCTGGTATTCTGACTAGCCATAAATTAACGGCAAAAACTTTATATTACCGCTTTGCATTACACCCTAACAGTCACCCTACATCAATCCAATGAGCCCTTCGCCAAGTTCTCAAACAAACAACTAAAACTTACCACTTAAAAAACATTAGAGCGTGAGCGTATGATTCATGTGGATTATACACAATCAACTCGACCCCTTCTAATGCACACAAAAATAAACAGACCTACATTTTTTTATTAAATTCCAACCCTCGTGAAGGGCGGATATGTGAGATATCAAAACTTTTTAACACACCTAAAAAGTAAATGTAACATTTTGACGATTAACATGACCGGGGCAGAGAATAATAACGAAACAAGGGTTCGAAGAGCATTGATCCAGTAGCTTTGAGTTTTAATGTGACTCATCCTTTCTCTACGACACCCAATGATTGATTGGTTCATCGGAAAATACCTTAGACATGATGAACAATGTATAATAAACAAAATAATACTAAGTTAAATGTCAAGTTCTATATTATTAAAAGAACAGACTTCGATGTTGTAAAAAGAAAACCTTTTACGTGAAAAAGTTACTTTGTAAATTCGGATTTTTATTTTTCATTCGCATTTTCAAATTTATTGCCTAGTTTCTGAACTTTTACATTAATATCAATGTAAGACAAAATTGTATCGCTTCATTTAACAAGTTCTTTACATTGCGATGAAAAAGTTACTTTGAAGAAAACTTTAATACAAAATTAACTCTCGATTACTTGTTTACTGGATAACAGATATTTGCCCTCTTTGTCCGGTTTACTGATCCTTGATTAATGGGATTTTACAGGTCACTAGTTCAGATATTTAAGAAATATTGTTGTGTATCCATTGTACTCGGACATCTTAAAATCGATAAAAGTCTAATGTCAATACACAACACAGTCTATAAATAAGTTCAGAGATAGTCAACGAGGTATATAGACCGCTGTGTCCGGTATTCCTCTACGGAGTCGTATCCGAAATGAGGAGATATGTCAACGTACGAAGTTTGTAACATCCCAACGGAACTGCGATTGAATATAAGTACGCTTAGGCACATAACTCGCATAGCCGACGACCGCAGGTTAATTAAGACCAGGGACCGAAAAACGGAGACGTAGCATTTTATTTTATTTTACAATTTTAAGAAAACTTATTATAAGTAATAATAATAGTAATAAAAGTAATATATAATATTATTATAAGTTTTTATCTGCATTTACGTAAAACATGGACAACAAGGAGATTCGAAAAGCGGTGTACTTCTGCTTTGTTAATTTATAAAATATTTAATCAAAAATCATAATAAATCAAATCTTGACATTTGACAAGATCTCTTCATTCCAAAGATTGCCCAATCAATAATAATTAATTTTCCGTTCACTTCGCCATCATAATTTAAAGATGTTATCAAGGATAAACCTCTTCATACATTAATGTAAACAATTGTGTATGATAATTGTATATGTATATTGTTTTTAACGTCTCGCATCCGCTTAAGACGACTTTCATTCGCCTCGCGATGAAAGTTCTTGTTGTTATATGAATATGCTAAATGAACTTACAAACTTTCGGATGCTTTGGAGATATTTTGTTCCTTTCTGATCATATTTTTGAATTGAATGTTTTGTAAAAAAGCTTTCGGGAAAGTAGTATTAGGAAACAAGTTTAATAAAGGAAAAAGTACGTATCATTTTCAAGTAAGTAAATAATTACAACTGTAATTAAAAGTTTTTACTTTTTAACCGAATTCGGAAAAACTAATTGGCTTTTAATACGATTGTATTTTTACGTTTGTTTTCTATTTATGAATAGACTTGGAAATTTCCTGTTTCGTTTGATTTCAAATTCGGAGAGGAAATTCCAACCTTACTTAGGGAGGATTAACTGTTATGTGAGTTTCATTAAAATATTTAATGTCGATGATAGTTTTTACTAACACTGTCCACATGTAATTGGAACTCGAGTGGGGACGATTCCAAAGAATAAAATAGGAGAATGTAAGTTTATTACTTCAAATGTTGACTAATTTACTATTTTAATTTTTTATACGCTTAGCATAATATCCACAAATAATTTTAAACTATTATAACAACATGCAAAATTAAGTATATTGTAACCTAAAAAATCTATTGTGACATTAAAGTTTTTTTTAACCGTTTTACGTCACGTTTTTTGATGCGTTTTATTAATAGAGAAAGGGATTCAAGATAAAGGTTAAAATGTTCTTATGTACAATACATGCATATTTTTGTACGAAAATCTGATAATTTCGAAGTTTTTTACACGCGTGCGTAGGCCGGGCGTAGTAGCTTGTGAATATTAAGACGTTAAACACACAATAATACTCATAACACAACCTGACGTTTATGGAGAAGTCTGAGTCATGATATTCACTTTCACCGCTCCAAGACGCTGTCCAAAGGTCGCATACGTCACGCGACTTGATTTGAACAGGATTCGACCAAAAAGGGGTAAAGAGAAATAATAAACTTGTTTAAGAAATTCAGTTTTAACGTAAGCGATATCTCTTGAATAGACAGTGTATTAAACCCATTTTTGAAACGTGTCTTAATTAGATTATATAGTGCTATTAAACCACTGAAAAAAACCACAATTTTTTTATTAAATCGATAAGTGCCATAAAAATTTTATATTTTCAAATTTCGCGCGTAATTTGTCAAAAACGCTAGACGCTGTGGACGCCATATCGCTCTGGTATTGACGTCAGTTCGCTTTGTAAACAGAAACAAATGCGCTGACAATATAAAGCATACGCTGGTCAGTTGACAGTTCAAACTTTAGTTTACACAGCGGTTTGACGTAATAACATGGCAGCTACTATTTCATGGTGTTAAAGAACAGATAAAAAACTGAAAACTTTGAAATAAATTACAAAAAATAATTTATGAACTAAAACTAACATTTTCGGACTGCTTTTTGCCTAATGTGTCTCAATAATATATTTTTAGATTTTTTCTCGTGTACAGTAAAATACCCTATTGGAAAGCAGGATAGCAGATGCGTAGGTTGCGGTAACATCCGTGCATATCTGCATAATATATATATATATATATATATATATATATATATAACTTAAAGTTTGTGTTGTCCATTTTGGATGTTTTAGTATTAAAATATCTACGTAATATTATGAAAATGATACCTGCACGGAAGGCGTAGTAATTTAAGCGGTAACCGTTCTTCATATTCTACTGAGTGGTATTGGTTCGATCCTCACACGGGAAAAAGCTTTGTGCGATCCACAAATGATTGTTCTGTATCAATATTTTTTTTCTGTTTCATGGGTGTTTGTAAAAATCCCCACACCACAATATAAGTATACGTATTCCTAGCGCAGGTGTTGTCTTTTTAAAGAAAAAACTTTGCATTTAGAGCAGTAGATACAGGCATAGCTGTAATGTCAACAACCCATAATGTCCCACTGCTGGGCTCGGGTCTCTTCTCAGGAGTGGGTCAAAACCATACGTCCCCATGCCGCGGGTTGGGGACTGGCAAGACAACATTGTGGCTCCGTAATATTGCCGTTGGATGTTTTAAACCGCCCAAAGGCCTCTAACCAAGCTTCACGATTTTTATCATAAGATAACAACCGGGATCGAATGCTTAACGTGTCCTCCGAATCCGCGGAGATCCCGTGCATTCGTAACACGTAATACGTATAACCAAAGTGCTGTTTTGTTGTTTATGTAAGCGGATTCATAAGAAAAGCGCCGGTTTTCTTCATAACTCGCTATGGTTTAATGTTATATTAGACAATTAGAAGTTATGTAATTTACGGTTTATATCATTTACTAGTTACGTGTGATAAGCATAACTTCTAAATTATGTGAAACATTACAAAATTAAGAAATTTGTAAAGCATCAGAATTTGATAAGTAAACATATCGAATATTTATTTTAAAAAAATTAACGAGACTCTTTCGCTAAATCGGACTATTAAAGTCCCATATAGATAGTAGTGGTAGCATAGTTTTGAAATCAATTTAATAGCTCGATAAACTTATTATATTAACGTTGTTTGTTGTTAAGCGTTAACTCATAAGTTCACCCTTTCCACATTTTTATTTGTGACTATCTGACATTAATATTCTTATTTTATTGTTATAGGTAAGGTCACTAAGGTTAAATCTTTTTCCAAAGGGATTCTCAGAAAAATCGGTAAGTACTTAAATAGTAACAGTTATTACAACAAATTAAATTATTAGTATTCTACACAAATGGGTTTTGTTTTAAAGTTAAAAATTAATGCTTTTTTGGTGCAAATGACTTATTAAAAGTAGCTAACTTACATTAAAATAAATTAATTTTAACAACACCGTATAAGGAAAGTAAACATAGTTGACCGGTTTAATTGTTAAGCGATTAGGGTTGTAAAGTTTTCCGGCGCATCGACGCCAGAACGACATTCGCGTGGCGCGACGAAGGCACTCCCACTCGAAACTCGCGGCCGCCGCCGGCTCGCACCGCACTCATTCACTTCAGTCCACTGCCGACTGTCGCGGCGATAACCCGCGCGCTTGTCGCTACGCCTCCGATGTTAGTGTACGATTACGACATCGCGTTGCAACTCGTATTTTTACCGTGACAGTGAAACTTATTCTTGTGAATATGGGTTAAACGCCCTTTACGGCGTGATGAGTCCGGGCGAGCGCGCCGCCCTCGGGCGCCGCGAACCCGCTCGCCCTCAGTATGCTACCACCGCACCGGGTTTCCCGCCGCCCTACTATCCGCCGCCGTATGGCGTGCCGCATCCGAATGCATGGCTCGGTGCTCCACTTATATCGATGGCAGGAAGAGCACCACCACAGTCCCGAAATACACCAGTATCCAAATTAGCAATGCACGCACAAGGAGCACCTCTCATTATACAAAATAGACACGACCGACGTAAGTTCACCACCGCACCGGAGCAGCGCAATCATCGGCCTCTCATGTCATCAACCGATTATGTCTCGAGAGACAAGTCTGAAGTCCCCGAGGGAAACAGGCCACGCAACCAGCAACAGCAACCGCGTTCCACGCGAGGCGGACGTAACAACAACACGGATGCGGTCAGTGTCGCTAGCGATGAAAGTTCCGGCTCAACTAATTCTGAGACTATGTTGCCAAGGATAATTAAACCTCGTAAACGTCGTAAAAAGGATAGAAAACCTAATAATATTGTACCGCATGATTTAAGCACTGCTACTTTGGATCTAGGCGAAGTCGATCATTGTGCGGTTTCTGGTTTAACTTCGTCGCACGGTTTATATGAAGATACTTACTGCAGGGACATGTCTTTGACTTATCGCTTAAACGTGAAAGTGCTTGAATATCCGGAGCCGGCGCCAGAGACGTATCGAGTTTCAGCGTTGGGCGAGGCACTGGAAGCGACCCGATTTGGTGTAGCGGAGGCGGCTTCGCCTGTGGAGTCTGCGGTTAGTGTATGCCAATGTCGACTCTGTGATCCAGTAGGACAAATCTGGGATGCCGATTCTATCGCAGATTTGCTTGATGAGAATTCTTGTGGTGATTTTGCACCTACGAAGCTAGAAGAGTCTATGAAAGTAGTGGGACCGCTTGGTAAAAGGGGAACGGATACTACGTTACGTCGTAGCTGGAGCGATCCTTCATCTCGGGTCCCTGAACGAAGAGAGGCTTATAACAGTGACGCATTTTCCGCACCCAATTTATATTCATTGTTTCCACCTATAAAAAGGGCAATCTCACCAGAACCTCGTTCTCCCCTCGCTCTAGACATATCTTCGGAAATTGTCACCTCGATGAATGGCCACCGTGACTTGGAAATCAAGTTGTTTTCGACCTCGCCCCCGGCTACGAACTCCGACCGACGCTCCTTCTTTGCTGACAAAAGTGAAAGTGCTGTGAACAGATGTATCGCGAGCAACGATCTTGAAGTGAATAGTGCGGTGAATAACAATGGAGTTGAATCTAGTGTCAAACCTAATGGCAAAAACAGTGAGGATGTGTCTCGTTCTGGATGTCAGTCGGTGTTAAAAACCGGTGAATTCTCGCGCAACATTTGTGATTTAGCCCTAGTTACTACCTGAGACACTCGTGTTCGAGTAGCACTCTATTTTAAGTGGAACTTTAGTGTTGTCGAACAGTCCAGGTGGCTCTACGCTCGCCATTTGAGCTGGACTCAAATTGTCTAAGCGAGGCCTGCACAGAGCGTCTCACCACGGCCCACTAAATTTGAGATCTCCGAATCGGTTTCCTGTAGATTCTATAATTAATTTATTATTAACAATAGCTTAGGAAACTGACAAGGAACTTTATCTGGATAACGTAGAAATGTTACCTATTCGCCGTTTGTCATAGAAGTAGGTATGTTATAATCGGTAACCATCGAACGTCAAGTGCAATAATCATTACAAGTATAAATATGAGGCATAGTTAAGTTTTAACACTGGGATCGGATTGTAATATCTTGCATGTCATGATTGATAGGTCATGCAACTTAAATAAATTGCAGTTTAGAGAAATGTTTGCTAGATGCAACGTGTCGAGCCGCAATAACTCGCCGTGTGCAATTAGCGTTTCACACTACTGACACGGTTCTCGCGGCTGCGTCGGCGCACTTACTATTGCGGTTTCCCGCGGTTTTCACCGCGCGCGCCGTTCCGGGTGGCGCCTCTTGCTCGCGTACCGGTTTATACTATTAATGACTTTTTTATCCCAACTATGTCTTAGCTCTCTCTGACCATTATACTGTTCGTGCATATGTAGTTCACAGATATTAAAATTTCACGCTAATGCTGCTAATGAATTAAATCTGCTTAACATAAAATTGGGTTCCAATATTATTCTTATCGGTATGTTTAATCGAATATTAAATACATAGAAATCCGTCACGTTCCAGCTATCACACATTTACTAAGTAAGACTTATTTATGTCATATGACAAATGATGAGCACGTCGCTAAATCATATCAAATCACGTGCAAACATAAATCTACGAAATTATTATTACCATTCTCATTGTAATCATTATCATCAAAGCGATCATCATCTTTATCATTATTTGCACTTTACGCCACGTTTCATCGCAAATCTTAGCATCTGAAATCACTATTATTTCCTGACTCCGTTACGTGACTTTGCTTTTTAAGTACGTTAATCTCGTATTTCTTCGTTTTTTATTGTCTTAGTTACATAACAGGTGCGTCGTAGATTAAATGTAACGATATGCTGGAACTATGTGTGTATGTCTTTACTGTTTAAACGTGTATATAGAAGAATAATAGTTTGTTAAAAAATAATCTGTTTGAGGTATTTGGAGAAGTAGAAAAAGATTTAAAAAAAATTGTACTCAAAGTATAGATTTATCTAGGCCCCTTTCAAAAGGAATAAGTAGTTTCACTGCACATGACATAAATTAACAATGACGCGATAGTATAATGTTGTACGTACAGGTTGTAAAAATATCGTAAACACATTGATGAACGGCGAATTAAAATGTACATTTTTATTATTTCTGTCTGTCTTTTTGTTTATCCGAGGGTCCAATGGATTAGGTGATGCCAGATAAAGTTCCATGATGTAGATAATGTGAATATAACTAAGTTATTCATGGACTGTAACAGTTGTCCGCAGTCTCGTTGGGTTTTACACACTACGGGCTGTTTCTTCATTTTACGTTTTTATTTTATGTATGTTTGCTTATATTACTCGGCGCGTGCGTGGGTGGACATGATAAATTGGTTTTTGCTTTACTTTTTATCTCTACGACAGACTTGGCTAAGACGAGGAGTCATTGCATGGCTATATCTTCTATACATTCACTTTTTAATGCGTGTTATCGCCGATCCAGCAATGTTTTTTAGTTTTGTCGTTTCTGTAACCGATTCTTTAAAAGTTGGGCATCCTTCAACTAATGAATACTTTTATGAAAAAGGAAGGGGGCAATAGCTTTTTGTTAACTGACGACGAGCCTGACTAACTCCTTGTTGATAATTGCAAAGATAATCTTAATAAATTGGTTAAGGTGTTATTATTTCGAAATATACAAAAGTTTACTACATATAAACTTCTCCGAGTCTGTTGTTGTGTTGGGACATATACATATATGGGGTGCGATGCAGTCGTGGTTGTAAAACTCAACGATACACATGTTTATATTATACCGAAATAGGCTATGTCTTACAAACTGAGTGAATGCATTTTATACATAAAACTTAGGTTTAATATTTGTTTGTGTATGTTGTGAGGCATGAGTTCACGCTCGCACACTATTTTTGTACAATAAATTACCATGTCCTGATGTAATAGTAGTTGTTTTATTTCTCTTAGCGATGTCTTTTGACATACTATTTCGTTTTATTTTGTACTTGTTTTTACCATAATGTTTGCCTTATACTTTATCAAAAGACGTGAAAATAATGTTTACCTAATCACGTCACACTAATATATATAAAGGCGAAACTTTTTGAGTGTGTATTTTTGTTACTTTTTCACGCAAAAACTACTTAACGGGTTTGGATGAAACTTTACAGTAATATAGCTTAAACATCAGAATAACACAGTAGTGTTATTCTGATGTTTATCTTCTGATTCTCTTAAACATCAGAATAACACTACTGTGTTATTCTGATGTTTAAGAGAATCAGAAGATATCACGGCAAATAGTAATTTGCCGTGATAATCGACAAACACGCGGGCGGAGCCGCGGGCAACAGCTAGTCATAAATAAACGTATCACATACAATAGTATCTGCACTATAATAATATCCGAAAAGAGAATCGATTGAACTATTCATAATCAGGTGTAACAATAGGGAAAAATATTGATAGTTGGATTGGATCGAATTTGAGAACACATAACAAATATTTTGTAAACAAAGCGGTTTGCGTAACACTTCAAAGCGATTTTCTATTGTGGTCAAAACAGCTGGCAGTCGGTTACGCATGTGCCATTGTGCTCTCATTTGCAACGGAAACGTTTCACCGTTTATTGTGTACTAAAGTTAATAAGTCGTCTTACTACTACAATCATCAATTTGTCTTTAGATAATAGACGTGGAAAAATCTAAATAGTTCTTCTATACTTATTAGCTTTTTCATATGTGGCAAACGTTTATCTGTTTACGAATAGTTTAAATTAAGATGACGCAAAAAGTATCCAAAATTAAATTGATGTATCAGTATTTTGATTCGTCCTCTGACGTCGTTGAAAAGTAAGATTTATGTGTCGTTTAGAAAACTTTATTATTAAGTGTAATAAAAATTCAGTCCAGTAAAGAAAGATACTATACTCGGACACATATTTTTGTCCACAGCTTTTATCACGTCACACATTGTTCACTTGCATGTCATTTACTTACTGTAAAGAACGACACAAGGACGGTGTTGTTTTGTCAATGTCATGAACGTTTTTATTGTTATTGTATGTTGGAAATAACATGTTAATAGTTTACTGAATGATTTTCGAGATATATTTATCGTTAATTTGGGTTGTCTAATCAGCTTACGTATCTCATACAATTTGTGAATATTACGTATGTGATTGTTTCTGGATTTTTTTCATTATTTCTGTAGTTTTAACTTCTGAGTTACACGTAACTCTTTTAATGTTTAAATCCTGGGTTAGATGATCAATTTTGATCGAGAATTTTATTCGGTAGCAGACTATCCAGTCCAAATAAGTCTTTAATAAATCTGAATCGATGCGTTCTGTAGAACTTTGTGTGAAATAACAATGAAGGCGTGATATAACAATAAGTTTACATTTTGAAAAGTGTGTAAACACATAATAGTGTACCTAAGGCGATATAGCCTTAGTTTATGGGTTGTGTTGGTTGTCGGTATCTCGGTTAATTTGAGAAAAAGATTCGGACGAAAAAAATGTGAATCGTTTTTTAAGCTTATGCCATCCTAGTTTTAAAAAGGTCTCATGTTCAGTGCTCATTTCTAGGAAATCGTTATCAACATTCCTGCAAAGTTTTTCAAGTAGTTGACGTCGATTGTATCTTCCATATTATTTTTAGCAACAGTAGCTAAACATCTGTCCTAGTTGTCTAGCAAAAGGTATCTTGACTTCTTGATCTAGCGCTGGTTAAGTTAGTTTTTGAAGTGACTTTTCAACATATGTAGTCCAGTTCCATTAATACATAACATGGTAGGAGAATTTAAAAATAACTTAGCAATGCGTAAAATACACGTCTGCGTTGGTCAGAATATCTTAAACACAGTACGTGTCATTTAGTTTAACTAAATAAGTTAATTGTTAAACGTTTTTTAATGTTCATTGTTTTTATAGTGACACTGTACTCTTTATTAAGAATATAGCGTTTGCATAAAACTTTAATTAAATAACTAATAAAGTCTTGTTAATTTGAATTGAAATATAATATATAGAATATAGAACTTTTAATACTTTTTCTAGGTTTACGATTTTACTATTGATTTATCTAAAAGTATAATTATAGTAATTTTAATTTGTTATTGCATTATACGTAATTATAAATCTGTTGTTTAAAAAAATACCATGTGAAACTCGAGTAAATCTTGAAAAATTCGAAGAAGAGGTTGCACATTGAGTTATTTGTTTACGCAACTCTTAGTAGCACACGTTTCGAGTATTACCGTTTCTGCGGACAATATTACACTTTTATTGCGACATTTGGTACACAGACGGACTACTCTGTTGACGGTTACACTATGTAAGATTACGGCGGATGTAATAATATTTGTTAACTTCTGCGTGATGTGTGAGTTTTACACTGTGTACCTACAAAATTGTGTTCTCTAGAATAAGAAGAAGCAAGAAGAAGCTGTGTACTAATCCATATTTTAATTAAAAAATATCAAATAATTCTCTTTTGCCAGCTGAGTTTACGAGCTGAGTGCAGTTCGAGTCAACAAAATGAAAATTTCACTTAATTTTACAATATTTGCTCCACTTTCTGTAATGATATGATGTCTAAAGACTAAAAAAAACGTGATTAGAGTCAAAGAGTAAAACGAAAATTATATTCTTAAGTTGAAAAGATAGAACGATGATAGAGATAAGTGCCTTAAATAATGTTACTCTAGAGATAGACATTATTTCGTCGTCTGTAAAGCCCTCAGGTCAACCATAACGCGGACCTTACTATGTCGGGATCCATCAGAATAAAATTATGCAGATGTCAAAAATCCAGAAACTCTTTGGGCTCATTTTGGAAAGCAGACGACCACGCCGTGGTTTTCCCTTATTTCAAGATGACGCGACCCGTGTCGTGCTGACCTGTAGGTGAATGTAAACTCCCTAAGATTTTTTATGAGTCTATCTTGTAATAGTTGTTATCAATTCTAACTCAGCTTATTGATCTTATAACTTGCACTGGCCTTGTAATATTTTATTTGCATCACCACTCCTAAGTCTAACTTTAGATTTTTTTATATTACAAAACATACATATGTATGAATTCATACTTGTGACCTGATGGTATAGAGGACTTCGAATTTGCAGTTGCCTTTTGTAAATGATCGCTAAATCTGAAGACACATACCTACTTACAAGAGCAAAATTATTATCTCTTAGATAGCGATACGTAAAAGTATGGAATATTTTAAATCAAGCCAGTCTGTGTACATCACACAATGGGCATCGAGGCGCACGTGGCAGATGACCTTGCCGCATTCATCTATAGAAATCGCCGCACTTGTATATAGCTAGCGTTATACGTCTCCAACAATGTAAGGTAAACATAACACCATGTAGACAATGTTATACGTAATAACCGTGGAATATGTGCGATGTAAACTTGTTTTAACGCCGTTTTCTTGTCATTTGGTACATAAATAGTATAAATACTAATAGCCCACAACTTTTAATGACGCATTATTTCTGGTTGAGTTGTTTGTTTATTATTTGTGGGCAAAGACACTGTTTGCCGAAGGTCGAGAAGGTCACAAATGCAGTGTTAAAGAAATTTTAAGTTTTATTAATATTGATACTTAGTTTCCAGAGCTGTTTTGGTTTAAACGTGTCACCTAGCGATTGCTCTATTTTACTTTGAAATAGGAGTTTATTCATTACTTCTATTACAGAGAAATAAATCAATAAAGTCAGCCTTGTACGAGACAAAAATATTAAAAGATGTTTTCATAATTCAAGTTGGACTTAAAAGGGTCTTGAACCCCAGATAAAAATCCCAACTACCAACGTTGTGGTCAAATAATATAATTCGATAATTTACTGCTATACCTGGACTTACTACATATTTGGCGCTGAGTTCAATAAAAGTCAAGAGTTTAAGTAAAATTATACCTGTAATGTTCTTATCAACATCATGAGATAATATTCTATGACGCTTGTTGGTTTATAATAAAATGCGAATGAATTACCAAAAGATCGATTATACAATCATTTTGTTTTTCTATTCTTGGACTTGAGCCTATCCACGTCGGTTGCAAGTCGCTATTCTCTGAAATCATATAAATATTTTGCACAACTGACGTCACTATTATCTGATTGTGATACACCTATTTAAAAAATTATGAATAATATTGAAAAATCAAAGCAGCAGTCCAATTTTGGAGCCAGCGCTACGTTAGTATTAGTTAGAAATATGTATCAAACATGCAGCAGGCATTGAATTTCGTTCCAGTTTCTAAACGAGAAAATGAAAATATATTAATTTTTATTTCTGACGTGTGAAATATTGGTTAACCGTTCAATAGAATTGTATTTTGAACCTTATTGTCACCTGTACTACGTTGTATAGGGCGTTTGATTAGATTTTTCAAAAGTTCTATCTTGGCTTTACTATAGACTAAACCATTAAACGAGTAATTTAAGAAAATTAACCATATGCTTGTTCGTATTAAATAGTCAGGAAGAACTAAACTTTATTTGAATCCGTTCATGAAGGAGGACCTAAAGTCTTGCCTATTATTTATAAAGGTACATTCTAGATTTAACTTTTACTTATTCCACTATTTCATTTCACTTCATAGGCAATCCTGTTTGGTTTCGTCCTATGACATTATCAAAAGTTACGGTTAAGGCTAAACCGGTCAGGATTGCAGTGAAATGAAATAGTGATATTGTGTACAAGTGAGTTTAATTCTAGAATGTATTTTAAGAAGTACGGAACTTGATGGAAATCAACTGCCGACAATTTTTTTTTCTTTTTATATTTTAGCTGCGCCAACATTACTCTGCTCTAATTGATGGAAAGCATGAGCAGACTCCAAGAGTGGTGGTCACCATCCTCAATGCGAATAAGGACATTGCAGCATGGTGTCCCACACTATGGCCGCCTAGTGAGATGTTTTTTTACGCCTCGCTTAAAGGACCCGGGATCATAATGGGAGGGAAATACAATTGAGAGTATAAGTTATTATTTAAGGCTTCATTTTTTACATGACGGGGAAATAGTGGTGGTCTGAATGTTCAAGTCGTCGATGTTATCTCTTTGTACAAGTGTGTTTGACGTAATGCCAGCTTGTTATTGGCGCACGATCAATTGATTGAAATATGACAGTTGATCGTTTCAGTTCAATAAAGAAAATTTGTCTTTTTATTTGCAAGTTTTGCATTGGTTCCAGATCCTTGATGTCAAAAAAGGTCCGACTGACATTACAATGGTAGGAGTTTTCAATTAAGCTGTAGGGTATTTTTTTATGTTTGTAAAGTTACTCTGTATTTCGTCTTCATAGTAGATATTTGAAAATATGATGTTTTTGACTAATATTTGAGAGTTCTAAAACGTTAACACTACGATTTATTTTGAGATGGACAGATAGTCATCTTACTACTTAACTGAATATCTTTGACATAGAAGTAGTCATGTCACATGTCTTAAAATACTAAATTGACTTTGCGTCGATACAGGTTATTTATTTATTGCATCTCTATATCGTAGAAAGTTTATTTTCTATTACACCAAAGAAATGAATAAAGTCGTAAACGGTATAGCTGCCAACGCCCCATTTATATAGCAACTACTTGTGCAGGGATAGTTTTCTTCATCGACGGGAGGCGGGATAGAAAGCCAACTTACTTCCGTTCGGAAGTTTCGCGCGGCTTTCACTCGCCACCCGACAAGATATGACGCCTTACCGCACCGGATAAATATTATACGCTTGAGGTGATTTAATCTCGACTACATATAGTAAATAAACTTCCTCAACTTAGTACATGTTGTTCTCATGGGATGGAGACTGGAAATTTTATGTAAGTGTCGATAGTGAAAGATTTAAGAGGTGTTTGTGCGTTCACAACCGTTGTAATCTCTTGTGTAGTAGAATGGTTAGTATCTCTTACAACATACCGTGGGAGAGCCACGCTTCGGCATGAATTGGCCGGCTCGACCGGAGTGATACCACGGCCTCACAGAAAACCAGTGTGAAGTAGTGCTTGCGCTGTGTTTCACCGAGCGAGTGAGGATACCGGAGGCCCATCACCCAAACCCCCTCCCCTTATCTCCCCTCCCTATCCCCCAAAGGCCGGCAACGCAGTTGTGACGCCTCTGGTGTTTGCAGGTGTCCATGGACGGTAATCGCTTACCATCAGACAAAAAAGTCATTATTACTTTTTTCCTTAACAAAGACTCAGATTTAAATACAAAAGGAAATAATATATCAAACAAATTTGTCTTACTTCTCAGTACTGCGTTTCTGATTCTGTACCAAAAATAAATCTCTAAACAACATTAAAAATGGTTACTATAATCGTCTTAAGCATTTAAAAGTTGATGAACCTTTTTTATGCAAAGAAAGGCAATATATGAGGCCAATTTGTTAACTCGTTCAAACTTGATACAAAAGACAATAAGCATTTTAATTTAAGAGTGACTACTTCAGATGGGTCGACGGCCGGCAGTGTTGAAGATTGTGCAAAATATCGTAAAATTCTGCTTTTTCTTACAGCTACGTTCGAACACGGTGTTAAATCGCATGTCTTCACGCAATTAATGTTAAAAGTTCAATGATTTATGTTACGGTGAAAATTAAATTCATTTTGCTTCCACATAACGCATGATTTCGGTAGGCTTTCTTGTCGCAAGGTGAATGTGTAATCGAATAGATTGTTCTATACAACGACACTCGTACCTACTTACTTGTATGCCACCTAATTTATTGAGTTTTGTTTATGAGGAACGCGTAGGTTTAACTCTTTGCATTACTTATGTCAAGTTCTAGATAAACTACTAGTCCAGGTCATAGCGACATATGCACCTACATACCTATTGAGTCTAGAAGACTTCGGTTTTATGTTAGGATCAACTCTATAGATAAATTGTAAATAAACATT
This sequence comes from Spilosoma lubricipeda, assembly GCA_905220595.1. Taxonomy (NCBI): domain Eukaryota; kingdom Metazoa; phylum Arthropoda; class Insecta; order Lepidoptera; family Erebidae; genus Spilosoma; species Spilosoma lubricipeda. The sequence goes on along the minus strand of HG992285.1, from coordinate 4,325,316 downwards.
TTTAGTAAATTGTCTACCCGACACTACACTAAATCTTTTGGTTTTGAGCTGCTGAATTAGTATTATACCGTAACCAAAAACTGAAAATTGTGACTTAGACGATTACTTTTGCTAAACCGAATCCTAAACGTTATTAAATACACTATTTGTGAATCTTTTTCAGGATTATTAGTAGTTCCCTTTTCATAACTTAATGATTATAATAAGTAACTAGCTGACCCGCTAAACTTCGTTTGCGTCTCTCCATAAGAAATATTTTTTTCCCATTTTCCCAACATTTTCGGTCGAAACCCGACTCCTATTGGTCGTAGAGTGATATTACATAGCCTTAAACCTTCCTCGCTAAATGGGTTATCCAACAAAAAAAATTAGCAAACTCGGTTCAGCCGTTCACGCGTGTTGTCGTGGCCAAGGCAAATAGGGATTCATTTTTATATATAAGTAATAAGATAACTCTTATTGCACAAATCATATCATAAAGAAATCATAAAGAATCTCGCCTCGAATAAAGTTCTTGGGATGATGTGCAAATGCATTGTACCTCATTATTGCACCTCTCTGGCGATTATAACGATTCCGTATAGTCATCTAATGAAGTATTCAGGGCTCAACATCATGCGGTCTCAACGCGGTCCGGTTTTAATAACAAATCATCTTCACCATTGTGTATGGATTATAGAGAATTACACGCTGATTTCAATTAGCATACCTTCGTGGTTAGTTTTATTTTAAAACGATTGAGATTTACTGTCATGTCTAATTTATATTTTATGTTTAAATTTTTTTCTTCTTCACGATTGTTACTTCAAGTTTCAACTTTCTTATTAAATAGCTATATTCTATTTATCATGATTCATTCTACAAAGTCAAAAACTTTCATAAACAAGAAAAAACATTGAAAGTACATTCAAGTTGTGTTTACAAAACTAACTACTGTATTAACTTCTTTTAACTTTTAAAGTATTTAGACAAACATAACATTAACTTCTGATCTCTACTAAATTAAAACTGTATTGTGACTGCAACTGCCGTTTTCCTATCCATTGCTTCCTCGATTCTGAGTATTCATTCTTATATAAGTTTATCCGTACAATCGCACGCTAAGGAGAAGCTTCGGTTGACATCCCATCGTGTAAAAGTTAACCGTTACAATATAAGAGGGCCATAGCAAATAAAGTTTCATTTGTGTAACTCTGCGACAGGCGCGGTACGACCCAGTGGTGTGATTTCATAATTTTCTCCTGGCAGTTTTCTATGGGCGCGAGCCGATAAAGTTGTTCGAGTCGCAAGAGAAAGCCGATAGTGTTGAGTTTCCCAATGTTCTTACACTTAACCAGTGTGTACCAAGTAACGAGCGGACTAATTTAAAAAAAATCTACCTTGCTATGCCCACGCTCTCCATATAAAACTAATTTTAACAAATACGACTTTCGAACAAACTGCTTATACTGCAAGTGAATCGACAGTATGCATTTTTTATTTTAACTAACGTGTATTATTATCGGTTGTAGTTCTCTAAGGACATATTACCTACACTAATAAATATTCTATTTCAACTACATAATGCCTAAGTGATAAAAATTACAAAGAGTATTGTTATATTCCGCGACATGACTTCATATTAAATATTCGGTCATCTACACCGCAATGTCGTAAAGAATATGCCCATTTAAAGTAATGGAGGAAATGGTTATTATATCCACAAATTATGTTAGCACTTTTTGTTTGCAAGTGCTATTTTGATTCTTTGTTTTATAAAAGGTCATTGGCATACGTTTGTTCAATATATCGAATGAACGTAAGGTGAAACATAATACTTTTAGTTGTAGGCGTGTGTCTTAGGCTGCGCGTGCGCAGGCACCGTACCGGTCTCTTCGATATGAGAGCGGTGAGAAAGTTGCTCCGCTGCTCTCGCGACGCAATTGATTCTGTTGCACATGCTACTACAGCAATGCCTACGGGATGAGCCTGTTGCTAGGACGCACTTAATCACATCCTTTTTTGCCTGCGTCAGTAGCTAGCCAAAACTGCTCTAATATAATCTAAGTATTTACTTATTATACATGAGCAAATGTGAAAATACAAAAATAGTATAAAAAATTTAAACTTATGTGTTCATAGAGATACCACATTTTAAAGAGATACTATTTGACACATGCAACTTGTCTGCGTCTATTTTTGATCATGCTCGATTCCTATTGGTGTAACCGTGATGTTAACTATTGTATGGTAAGCTCGCCAACACACATAAAAAAAAACGGAAATATGGTTACATATTTTCGGAGTTCATTGAGAGGAACAAAATGACACCAGAATTATGTTATAATAGATATAGATAGCATTACTAAAACTACCTACATTTAGTAGCTAATTAATGAATGAAAATTGTCAACGATATGCGTGAACAACGATCATTTAAAGATGTCATGAGGACACAGTTTGAAAGATCTAGTTACTTTGTGTTTTGTTTCAAGATAACTAATGACACATTTATTTCCTTATCTACTCATAAAACTACATTCGTGGGAGTCCAACATAAGAAACTGTAACAGCACTGAGATAACAAATATTTCTGTATGTTTGTATGCCGGTATTATTAAAAAGCGTTTTATCAAGCCTTCACTAAAACTAATATCAAACACTCGGAAGGCCGAGGGACAGATAAAGTCCGCAGCTTTATGGAACCGTTTTGAGATTACGCCCGTATCATCGTAAGACACAACGCACGATAAAAGATGCTGTGAGGTCAACGTAATCGTCTTCCTTATTTGATTTAAGCGCGGCTTTCATGTATCACCAGGAAATAAGAATTCGATACATACATTTTAGTGTTTTCGTCATATGAATGAGCTAGCTGTTACCCGCGGCTCCGCCCGCGTGTATGTCGGTTATAGCGGCAAATAGTAAGCCTATGTGTTATTCTGATGTATAAGCTATATTACTGTAAAGTTTCATCCAAATCCGTTCACTAGTTTTTGCGTGAAAGAGTAACAAACACACACATCCTTACAAACTTTTGCATTTATAATATTAGTAGGATTTAAGATTATTTTTTTTCCTTTAAGAGTATTTTTATTACACAGAGTATACTATAAATACAGTAGTCGCTATTCGATATTCATGACTAAGCTTTCTATCTCTATGCCTAAGTGACTGACCGACCCGCGCAATTTCCTCCGTGTCTCTAATTTTGCCCATTTTTTGCAGAACATTTCGTTAATGCTAGGCTCCTATTAACCGTGATGTTATATAACTTTACTCGATAAATATGTCTTTTGGCTCGATAAATAGGAGCAACAAAAATTATGCAAGTATTGGAACTTGCATAATTTTTGTTGCTCTTTGCAATAATCCCTTTCCTAACCCGCGCTGATGACATGTTTTTCTTGAAAATGTTATCAACAAACAAATAAAAACAAACTTTATAGATCGGGAGCGTAGTTGCGTGACGGATTACAAAGAGTCAACTAGTGATTACGAGTTGCTTTTTTTGTATGTATTTCATAACTTACTTATCTGCTGATCACCTCTGTTTGAAATATGGGACATAAAGCTGAATAATTTGCTGTCTAGAGTTTTCGGGCAGTTAATCAGCTCACTATTACTCTCTATTGTTGAAAATTGCTGAAGGTAGACAATTTACTTTTAATTTATGCATAATTTTACCCAACAAATAATATTGTCTTAAGTAGTTTATAACTAACTGAGATTTTCTTCCTATGCGCCTTGGAAGGAAATAGAGGATAGCAGAAAACATTTAGTAGCATAGTTTAACAAGTCGAACTAAAAAACTATAATATGAAAAATACCTTATTTTCTAAAATATTATTCGCTAGTTGTTGCCCGCGTGTATATCGGTTATCGCGGCAAATAGTAGCCTATGTGTTATTCTGATGTGTAAGCTATATAACCTTAAAGTTTCATCGAAATCCGTTCACTAGTTTTTGCGTGAAAGAGTATCAAACATCCATCCATCCATACATACTTACAAACTTTCGCGTTTATAATATTAGTAAAAATATATATATATACATGAAAATGTAATCTATTTGTTACTAAAAGTATCTAGATCAGACTGAGAAGATTAACTGCAGCGTCAATCGTTTTCGTTTGTCATGTAAGGTCGTGGAGTACGTATTTTTGTCCTCTAAAATTTCAATTAACTTTCCACAAAGGACGTTATTGTTTGACACCGGACACAGTAACAAATTGAGAAAGATGAGTTCCGTACAGAAATAGCTGCGAATCGGCTCCTGGGTTCTAATCCGACGCACGTGACTTTGCAGGAGAGATATTCAGCACGTGGGGCCCGTACAACACGTGATACTTATTTAGGTCTTTGTATAAAGTTTCAATTCTTAGTTCCATTGCTGTTTAATACATTTTTATGAGTTTGTACATGCTTAGAAAATGTACCTTGGAGAAAAGGAATGTTATCTATACTTCTATACGATTATATAAAAAGGTAAAGTTTGTGAGTTTGTGGTATTGTGACGTTGTAGCGGGTAATCTCTGGATATACTGAACCGATTTTGAAAATTCTTTTACAAATAGAAGGCTATTATTTGTGAGTGACATAGGCTATATAATTACCCAAAAAGTGGAAAGACTTTTTCGTGGTCGCTGAATTTGCAAAGTAAGTCGGAGAAAAAAAGTTTACTGCCCAACGAACTGAGCACGGGTCAGCTAGTACATAATATGTTAATATACATACTATCGTACCGTTTTTAAATTTGTACAAATAGCATTGTTTTTCATGTAACTAATTAATTAACTACATTGCATGGTCATTAATCCGGTTGTCGTGAATGACAATCCCTCAAATATGCTGACAACTAGTTCAATCTTCGAATTCAGTTCACCCTCAGGGTTGCGGAGGTCCGATGCCAGTCGCTTCGTGGAAAAACTGATATTCAGGTAAAATCGGTTCAACTAGTAGCCGACCCCAATTAATCTAGGGAATAATAAAATCTAGGAAGATGATGATGAATGAATTAGTCATCAGTTAATGTCGTAGTATATCACATCACACTAATATATAAAGGCGAAAGTTTGCGAGCGTGTATGTTTGTTCCTTCCTCACGCAAAAATTACTGGACGGATTTGGATGAAGCTTTATAGTAATATAGCTTATACATCAGAATAACACATATGCTACTATTTACCGCGATAACCGACATAAACGCGGACAGGGCCGCGGGCAGGAGCTAGTCTCTATATAAACACTAGATGAAAACAATGAAAACTTTTCAACATCGGATTTATGATGTACATTTTCAATCTTTCGAGTTTTCGTTTACCTACGTTATGCTTAGAGCCACGGTCTTAAACTTATAAGCAAATCTTATCGCCAGTCATAGTTACGGATGGATAATCGATGCCGACAAAGGAAAATGACGAAAATAATAATAGACAGTTACGTTTGAAGTATTTGTTAAGAAAAAAAAAATGTTTACTGTTTTGCACGCCCAAAGATTGCAGTATCAATTTCTTTGCAAATCAAGAACCGTCGAATGCAATGTTTAGGAATAACAGTAGTTGTTTTTAAATTCCGTTATGAACCTATGTGTGCCAAATTGTTCCTAACCAAATTACGTTGACGACTTTCTAAGATTATGATAAGTGAGTATGAGATGTTTAATGAAATTGCCTCAAGCGTGCGTGTCCCAGAAACGTTTGAATTGATATTTATTAAACATTACGTTTATCGACTCTGCGTATATAATATCTTGCATTATGAGTTGCCGTTGCTACCTACTATCGGAAAAATTGATAGAGGGCTTTTTCAGCCAACGGTAAAAAATAAAATTGGCACTCTGTGCCACTGTAGCGTCTAAACTACTTACTTTAATGAATGAGGTGTCCATAGATTCGTAGTAATGGCCCGGGTTATATATATAGGCTATATAATTTTTTATCAAACTTCTTTACGTAGTCGGGTTATAGTTTTTTAAACACTTTCTTTTTTAATTGATTAATTTCGTATGTTACATTTGTATTTTGTTTGCATAAGCGTAAGATATCTGTAAGTTGTAGTGATTGAACATACATTCTGATAAGTAGTGACAGAGGTTAAGACCAATGGTCCGTTCACCGTATAACAGCCAAGAGCAGACTCTACTCCTTACAAATATTTTGATGCAGATCCTGAGAAGCACAAACGAACTGAATTCATATAATTTAAATGCGTTTGTGCTAGAGGATACAAGTGTGTTACAGCGTTGTATTCTGCAATTAATTCAAGAATAGATTGTGTCCTCTAGTCATTTTAAAGGTTTACTGCATAGTCAACTATCATTAAATTAAAGAAATTGCATCTTTAAGAAAGACTAGATGAACCCCGCGGTGTTACCCGTGGTTATTGTTGTACCGCGAGTAGCGCCGCGGGACAAAGTTAGTCTAAAAAAATTAGCTTAAGTTACTCCCTGGATCATCTACCTGCCAGTGAAAGTACCGTCAAAATCCGTCCAGCCGTTCGAGAGATTACCCGGAACAAACAGACAGACAGACAACAATTTTTTTAACTAACTTTTTGATATATGTAACGTGTATATATATACATATGTATTTAGTAAAAAGCGGTTATTTTAATATTACAAATAGACACTCCAATTTTATTTATTTGTATAGATGAAACATCATAAACAAAATTTTGATGTGGAACTGTTTAAGGTCAATACTTGCCATTATACGAGTAAAAGCTAATAATGATTTTATATACAGTGAGCATTTATTATAAACATAAGTACTTATGTTACTGGATAGTCCAACGATGCGTGTAGAAGGTCGGATCGCTTACCCCGCAATATGATATCACATGTTATGTAACAGTTCAATGTCTACTGTTAGATAACGGAAATTCAAGCCTTAAATACAATCAATTTTAATACTATTTTCGGTTGCAGTATCTCGCAGTAACTCTATTGGTGTATTGAACAGCGCGTGTAATGAAAGCTTTTCGTAATAGTAATAAAATATACACATAATCTTATCGGCGTTATGTTAATAACTTTCTGTATTTTCTGTTTCTCAATTGAATATTTTCATAGGGCATTATTTGTTTCTGAAATTGATGCCTGTATCGTTTTACACGTTAGTAAATGTCACAATGATTTAAGTAATGATTGCGAAGTACGGCTCAAAGCACCATTGTATGTAAGGATGATGCCTATCCCATTTTACGGTAAGCTATGATAATAACTTGGATGCTTTCAAATCTGGACTACTATTATAAATATTCGATAGTCGCAAAACTTTATTGGGGTTTTTATAACTGCAACCTTGTTCCCGAAATAACTCGAGACGTATTTTACGACGCGGTACATGGCCAGGTTTTATAGGATGTACCAAAATTGCGTCGTTTAGTTAAGAACTTCATTCCAGTAATGTATTGTTGTTATGTGAATCATTGCGTCTGCGTCTCTTTTTACTTAAAAAAATATAAGAACCTTGGTTTCTCAGTTATTTAAGTTTCATTTTTACCCAACTGCGCCAGAAGGAGGGTAATGTATTTCGAGCGTTTGTATGTATGTGGGAATGTATGTCCATTTCTTTGGCACTCCCTACAGCCTAAACGGCTGCACGGTTTTTGACATCGTTGAGGTTTGAGGTGTCGTTGAATTCGTCAGAATCGTGGTAGTGACATAGACTATATAAATTTTCGTAATGGCACCCGCAAATGGGGGAAAAAGGGGGGTGTGGGTTTGTTTTTTTTGATACCTCAGCAATGTGGGTATCAAATGAAAGATCGTTGGTTACTTTTAAGCAGTCGGGTTTTTTGTTTTTATAATAATAATTAAATTATTTCAATGTATTGTTAGTAGATAGGGAGCTAATAGGCTGAAAATATTCGATTGAGACTTGGTCTTTCAAATGAAGAATATTCTATAACACTCTCTCTTTTATTCTTGGAATGTAAAAAGAACTCATGTCGTGATTCGATAGTGTGGTTTGGTGACATAAAACGTTATGTGTAGGTACCGTCAGACAGTCGTTTCTTACTTTACTTTAAGTAGGTACTACCCGTACTTTAAGTATGAAAGTCGTCTATTTTAACTATTTTCTTTAAACTTGGCAAGCTGCATTACTATAAATTCATTCTAAGTGAAATACATATTTCATTCTGATTAGTTTTTTTTATTTATTAATTGTTATTTATATAGGCTACTATACTATTTTACTAATATGTTGTCCATTCCTTGCTGTAGGTTTTGGTTAATTTATAAGTTTACTAGCTTTTGCGCGCGGCTCCGCCCGCTTGATTGTGAAAGTGTCGCCTATGTCCTTCCTCAAGAATTAAATTGTCTCCATACCAAATTTCATTGAAATCGGTGTAGTGGTTTGCCCGTGAAAGCGGGACAGACAGACAGAGTTACTTTCATGGTCTTTAGATGTTAGTAACTTAAGGTAAACTTAGTATGGCAAAAAATATAACTACGGCATATTATAGAGTTTACATTTACACTATACGGTACCTATAGCTGCGTTATTAATTGATTTATTCTTTCCTCTGACTTTTGTGTAAAGCTAAAGGCGTTGTTGTTCACTTTTTTAATTCCGCTAATCTTAAGATCTAACATTCTCAAAAAATTTCATTCGAAAAACAGTTCATTAAGGTAGCCATACACGTTGGGTATACCTGACATATTCGTCAGTACAGTTGAACTTGATAGGTAAACTATAGCATGTATGTTGCACAACTGTGCAGGTACGTCTTCTACTCAGCTCAAGCTAACCTGACGGGTGTAACTGTGCAGGCTAACCTGTCAGGTACACCATACCGTGTGTGGCTAACTTTAGCGTTACGGGTACGACGGTGCAACCCAAGCGTAAGCATCAACTAGTTTTTAACCGATTTCAAATCGGAGGAGGTTCTATGTTCCACTGTATGCTTTGTTTCGTACGTGTAGTGCTGACAGGCAATATTTATAATCTAATTTTACAAAGGTTATATTACGGAAAAGGTTTATCTAAAAAATAAAATGTAAGTGTCAATTTCTTATTTCAAATTAACAACTTTTCACTAAATGCGTATAGAAGTTTATGCGGTACTTTTTTCATATATTTGTCATTTGTCGGTTTATTCTGGCTAATCTTCTGCATCGATTTTGACAGGACTTTCTCTGGCAGATAGCTGATGTTATAAGAACTTATTTGGGTTAACTTGGGTTACTTTTATGTTAGAAAAAAAAAGGGTTAAGATGAAAACAAAATTAAATCAATAAAATAATAAACAATATTGAAAACCCCATCCTCTCCTACTTATTCCCCATCCTCTCCTACTTATTTACCAACACATTTTCAACTTTTATGCAATAACCATAACCGAAACCTTCGCTCTACTAACAATCTGCTCCTCCTTTGTCCTTCACACACTACCGGTTTTATGGGCTCTTCGTTCTTTGTTCAGTCTGTTCTCTTGTGGAATGCGCTACCTCTCGAAGTCAGGACTGCTAGAAACCGTTACACTTTTAAGTATTAAGCTTAAAAGGAGCTTTTATTGGTTGAATTGGCGGAATCAGCAGGGTCTTAGTTCATCACATTATAAATTTATATGCTATAATAATGTACGTGTATGAATATAGTCTTGTATATGGATGTCTATGTATGTATTGTTGTATATATTTGTGTTTTCCAATATATTAGTATCTTTTTTATTTTTATTTATTGTAGTAACTATGAAAACCACTACAGCTATCATTTCTAGTAAGTGCACCTACCTCACCTTATCTCTGCATCGCTCAATCGATCGACTGGCAGAGAATGCTTTAGGCATTAAGTCCGCCGATGCATGTATTTGTGCATAAAGTAATGAAATAAATAAATAAAAGCAAGAAAAAACACGGGCGATAGTGATGGGTGCAGCTATTTTCTTCAAGTGCCTCTCCAATTTCGAAGGTTGGCCGTCAACTTCTTGTAAGTACTCCTCCTTGTCATTGGCCAGGCGTAAATTATAAAACTACTGTCCACACATTACTAGAGAACACTATATGAATATACAAAGCATCACGTCGATATCACAGCTGAAAGTAAGTCGTAATGGGAATTATTCTGTTGATTATAAATATAAATATTTCGGACATCTATTACAAAACGCCATCTAGTCCCAAGCTAAGCAGAGCTTGTGTTATGGGTACTAGACAACTGATACAAATACATATATACTTTTTTTTTGTAAATCTATACATATTATACATAGAAAACACCCAAACTCCGAAAGAAATATTAGTAGATCATACAAACATTTGTTCCGACCCGGGAATCGAACCCGAGACCTCAGATCAGCAGTCGCACACGGCAACCGCGAGACCAGCGAGGCAGTCAAGTTACAAGATAAGCGTGTTAATAAAAAAAAGAAACAATCATAATTTTTTTTAGTCATTCAAATAAAAAAGAACAAAAGAACGCCAATGGCAACATGATTCTAAAGTCAAGAAAAGTAAATGTTATCAACAATTTCTGGTACTCGTTTAGATTTATGTTCGAATTTTTCATAGTTCTTATCTTTTACTTTTTAGGACGCCTGCTGTGCCAGATTCCGCTCGAACACACATTAAACTATTATTTCTTTTCGTTTACTGTTACAATATTTGGAATGAATAAATAAATTTACTTAAGATAAAATTTCTACATACCAACTTCGTCGTTGAAGTACCAATTTCGAAAATAATACTTTAACTAAAATGCCAAACATCAATTTATTTTGTGGCGTCTTAAAAATTCTGACAAAAGGGTAACAATATGAAGATGAGAAAGATAATGTTTCTCGAGTGCTCACTTTGCCCGTGATAAATGTTTCAAAGTGACATTTAGTATGAAACAAATGAGGAATTAATTAATGGTTTACGATAAATCGAGATCTTTATTACTTTTTTTTTCATAATTAGTTTTTGTTTTTTTATCGACATGTTAATTTAACACGTAACACTTGCTCTTTCATAGTACCGAATCCATACATATCAATATTATAAATGCGAAAGGAACTTCGTCTGTTGATCTGTTATCTTTTCACGGCTAAACCGCTTCAATGAAATTTGGTCTGGAGATACTTTATTTAATTCTTGATTAAGAACATGGGCTACTCCCTACAGTTATAGTATATTTTGGTTACATACGCACATATCGGCGGAGTCGCGGTTGAAAGCAATGCCAAACCTTGTAAATAAATAAGGAATCTAACTCCATCGTGTTCCTATAGATATTTGGAGAATGGTTCAGTTATATATAAAGACAATAGATTATTCAGATGCCCCAGGATTGTCCGATATAATTCATTAAATTATCTCATTGGATTAACAATATAAATGTTCACTTACAGCGGTCCATCGATTCTTATTTATGAATTCCTTAATGAACACTTAACGATGATTTATTATTTCAGTGTCGAATATTTTCTCGAATGAATAGTGCCTTGATTCGTTCAATTAATAACAAAAAATGGTAATTGATTACGTATAGCCTCAATTTAGTATATAAGAATAGCTGTGTATATAAGATAAAGATAATTATAATAAGAAACACTTAACCTCGCTCTTAAATATAAATGAAGTCGACTAACACACGAACTAAATTACTGAATTGAAAAAGAATGTGTGTGTGTGTGTGTAAAAAAACATAAATCAGTAGATAATTAAATCTTTATTTATTACAAAGTTTCAAGGAACATGCATTTTTTTTTTTGTTCTTACTCAAACATAAAAGTATTTTCAAAAGAAATGTTTAGAGTGAACTTGTTTCCTATCTATATAAAACTATCGCGAATCGACGGACGATTTTTGATACCAAATGTAATTTTTATAAGTAAGTCGAGAAGTTAATGAAGACTGGTTCGTGATACCTTCTGTTTGAATTATTGTATTAAATCATTTGTTCATTAGGTACTCTAAAACATTTTTGATAGTCCTAGATAAGTTTCTTTAATCTTTAAATTTATAAATATTTCTAAGAATACTAAAAATATCTAATTAAACCGGAGGTCCGTAGTGGTTTCTCACATTTACTTTCACAATTTTATTTGAGTTTTATCTGTGAGTTGCAACATTTCTATATGACGCCCGACTGTCGGTGCTGGGCTAATTGGGCAATGGTTACGTAATGTTTCTGGTAAATCATTTTATGTCAATAATCTCTAACGCTATCTAACTTTGAACAAAACTTTCAATTCTGTACAACGCGACAAAACGATGGATAAATTAAAATAAAGTTTTTAACTTTGCGTTACTATAAATGAACTTTCACGTTGTTTTGTTTTCGATTTTTATTCCGTGGATCTCAAACTTTATACTGTGTTTAACTTGACAGAAAAAACTGTAGATCTAATATCAAAATTATACGAGTAGGCTACGGTTGTTGAATTGAATTGTATGTAACGTTGTCAAAAATGAATTAAATTAAATCTAATGTTAATAAATTTAATGCTTCTATTCATTCCTTTCTCACAAGATGTATTAAAAATATATATTTTTACTCTGATATATTTAAAAGACTTTCTTTGTCTTATGACTAATACCATTCTTTATAACTAATCTTAATGAGTACATTAGTAAAGACAACTATTGTCTTCAAAATGTAGCACACGTTTTGAAAAGACAAATCGTGGCGCACTGTGGCGTGACTCGTCACCGTTTGAAGTTGGCCCCGAGGGGTTCCTGGTAGCTTTGGAGATATCGCCGTCGACCGACACACGCCTGTCGTGTCATGTAGGTGTTCCTACAAAATTTGTCTACTTAGTAAGGGGTTTATAACACAAGGGAAACTTTCCAGAGCTGTCGGTAAATGCTTAACTAAAACAAGTTGATGTTAAAACAAAATAAATACGACGATCCCCATTTGACGAGGATTATTTTATATATATAACATGACTACATAATTTATATACTAACCTTTTCAAACTATTATTTTAAAATAATATTATTAGTAACTAAATTGTATAACTATGACTGAAATATTTCAATATATACGGTGTCATATGTAAAAGTCTGTTACAATTGTCAAGTCGTTCGCACTTAAATCATGCGTGATCAGATGAAAGTACTATTGTGGCGTTATCTTCTATCTTCCCACGGCGACGGACTACGTGTGCTGTCCTATTGTTTTTACAAGATGTAATATCGAAAGAAACTTCAGTAACAAAACAATAGTAATAGGATGGATCTATCGCAATGATAAACGTGTCGAGCAATACATCATTCATGATTTTGTATAGCCCTTCTTTACAAAAAAAGCTTTAAATGGTCATCGTGAACAATAGTATAAACGTTAACGATGGCAAGGAAAATGTTCGAATTTAATAACACATAAAAAGTAGGAACGTCAGTATGACGTAAATTAATTGAACACAATCAATCAGACTTGTGAGGAAATAAAGGCTCTCCGTTGCCGTTACTGCCAAATAAAGAAGTCTTACAAGACACGCTTCATTTAATAATACAGCTAAATAATTTGACCATAAAAATTCGACAGGTAAACCTTTGAATTCATTCATGTGTGATGGCGTTGAACGCGAAACGTCAAGTGACCATATTTTTTCTCAGCTAAGTCGACGATAATATCGATTAATATTCCACGTCCATATTCCGTTTTGAAAATGTGACATGTTTTTAACACATTCAAAGGATATTCTTTTTATACGTACATGTACAGTTTTGTGTCACAATCTCCTAAATACCTCGATACGCAAAGCGTGACTACCGGACGTTTGTAATGAACGTCAGGTTAACAACCGACAGAGTAGATAAGGCCTGGGTGGCGCTTAACACAATATACTTGTCATTACATTATGGCGTCCTCCTTAATTAAATGCTACTATGTGAAACTGAGTTGTGGATCTCTCTTTAAGAATCGACCTTTATTTATAATAAATATCAATCAGTTAAAAAAGTCCGGACATTGAAGCGATCTTTCAAATTAACAAGCAAAATCAAACATTTCCCTTAAACCTTATTTATTTCAACTGATGAGTTAAAGTTCCCTAGTAACTTCTAATAACGACTAATTTGTAAAATTTTAAAAGTTCTACCTCCCAGATAGTAGAAAAAGATTTGATTTGGAAATATATATGTACGTGTATATTTGAGAACCTTTGTTTTTTCTCCACGGTTAAAAATAAGAAAGTCTTAGTGTCTTTGGATATTTTTAACCGACTTCAAAAAAGGAGGAAGTTCTCAATTCGACTATATTTTTTTTATGTTTGTTACTTCATAACTTTCGACTCTGTGAACCGATTTTGATGATTCTTTTTCTTCCCGTGTGATCCCATTTCAATTTGGTCCAGATTGAAACCGTTTTTTTGGTTACAATTTGTGATTATAAAAAAATGTCTGTTTATAAATTAAAAACATGACACATATATACATAACACTAAAATTTATTCACAGCGAAGCATAAAGGTCAAGACAAATTTAATGTTATCAAAGAAAATTGCTTTCGAGGTTATCGACATATCTATCTAATACACCACAGGCGGCTTGGAGGCGTGACGCTAGGAGGCCAGGATAGCAGCGTCGTTATCTCACGGCTAACACATTGTGTGGCTTGCCCGGCAGCATCAATTGCACCCCAACTCCCCTGAATTTCGCGCAATAACCAGCTTTTCAATTGCCTGCCTGTACGAGTTCTAAATGCGTGCCGCCAACCACAGCAATCGACGTATCTCTTTGGCTACAATTTTGATAAAACACTGCTTCAATTACGTCGTCTGGTTGAACAGTGTGCTTGGCGTTTAACAGTTTCACGCTCACCAAAATGAAAGCACTACAACTAGCATTAGCATATAATAGCTAAATATGTTTTGACTTACATTATTGTATAGTAAACATAGTTTCTCAACGTAACCGCAAGGGCCAATTTTAGAAGCCGAGCCACCCACGAGTCGGCCTGATTGATTGCTAATGACTATTGTTATGCTGTTACGCAACCCTCTGGGCGAGCCGACCAAACTGGCACCGTACATGACAGGTAACATTACTTTCATACTTTTGTGTTTTAAGTATGAACTAAACCCTTTATTTGCAAACAGCAATAAACGTATATGTTTCCCCTTGGGTAGTCGACGTATCAATGATACCCGACACACATGGGACTGATCAAGACCCTCTAATCTTCGATATTCTCCACCTCGGGCTAAGTAATTTGAAATGACATCAGTCTATGATTGCACTATATTTTTCGTTCTCTTGCCTTATAATCTGACCCAAGACGTGTACACAGATATAAAGATGTATTTGCCGTAGGCTGTAATTGCTGGTCCGTGGATCTGATAGATTGTTAATGGATATTGTTACGTGATCGCCCTTATTGGTTAGATAATGTCTGCGGCGTGGAGAGGCATGTATTACTTCAGGTTGATTGATTTTATTTTATGAGGTTTCATCCAGTATTTTAGCTTTTGAGTTTACAGTTTAATGGAAGTCTGCTCTAAAAAAAACTGACTATGTTTCTGGTTTAAAATTACACATATTTTACAGTTAAGTACCAATGAAAGGCGTTAATGTTATAATATTGCCTCGAGGATTGCTGTTAACAGTTAGCATGAAAATTAAGTCTAGAGGTATAATTATTTGCATTACTTAACAGTTCACGAAACTGTTAGCTTCTTTTTTTAGTAATAATATAATTGCTAGCGACAGGCTTTTTGCGTGTATATTCTGATATCCCAACAATTCACGATATGCAGTGATTGATCCGCTTAGCGACTAGTGATACCTGCTGACCCGACAAAACTTCGATCTGAATCAGCACGAGGCCGATTAAGTCGACACAACCTGGCCAAGCTAAAAAACGCGTAACATAACTAGTGACGACAACACCCAATACTGACCATCTAGTCTTGGTCGATTACGATCGCAACTCTGCAACACCGTGTTCCCATTATGGCCTTTTACGTAGCGATTGTATAGTTGTGACGTCGTTTATCAAAAACTCGTCGAGGTCAGTTCTGACAAAAGTCTTTGTTCATTCATGTGTTAAAAAAGTATATCGGTGTATATTAAGTATTTTGTAGAAAAACGATGCAGATACTGCGATGTAAAATATTCAGTAGAATATTGTTATAGTGTAGACTTAAGCTTCTATTGTCCGAAGGTGATCACGAGAGTAATGCAGTGGGTAAACAAAGGGAGCAGGGGCAGGGCAGACTGCCGAGGGCGATGTGCTCTTTGATTTATTATTGCTTTATACTAGAGCCCTTCCGCTCTGTCCGTTGACGGTAACCACAAGGAATCCGTTGGGCCCTATAAAAAGAAATATTTGACCAAAGTTGTATCAACGAACAGGGAAGGGTTGTAGTTGTTTTTAACCTTTTAGTACTTTTTTTTTCATAAGGTTTCCACTTAAGTTCCTGTACACATAATAAACAATATAGGTTCACGCATTATCTTAATCTACTATCGCCTGTAGCGCCAAAGTGGATGTTCTAGTCAGGACCAGGTGGCACATTTATGAAATAAGTCATAGTTCCATGCAAAGAGGTACGAGTACTTTTACGATATGATTATGTACTATTACTGAAGACAGTGTTCAGTTGTAAGATTGACGACTGGAGATGGGCTATGCAACTGCTATCAATGAAAAGTACACCTTACTCGGTCTGTACTTGCTCAACGAGCAAATCTGCTCTGTGCTCTGACATTAATGCATAAAATTTTATCTTGCCATGAAGCTCTGCTGTCATACTGGAAAATATGATTGAATGAAATTGGAGCAAAGTCAAATGACTGATACTACGAGTAGTAAATTCGTCGACCATTACGGAGTGCTGCGTTTCTACACGATCGGTAACATAAGTAGCCCAGGACAGAATTAATTATCAGCCGACAGAAGTGCCCTACGGTTTCTTGTGTAAAGCGAGACAAGGTTGGCCATGAGAAAAAGGTTAAGTGTCTATGCACACAACCTTAGTAAAATTTCTACTAGCTGCAATTCGAAAGTATGGCTTATATGTAATATTTTGACGTATGATTTCACGTATATAGACAGTATAAAGTAGACGTATACAGACGCAAAAAAAAAAGACATGGTTAGTGACCAAATTCATTTGCTATTATCGAGTAGGTAACCTTGTATGTAACTGCCATTATGTTAATAAATTAATACCTATGATTTATGTAATCTGAAAAATTAAGTATGACACTTACGCGCATGTAAGTATGTACGTTACAAAAACTACTAAAGTACCACCAGCTAAGTTTGCTAGAATTTATATTGTTAAAAGTGTATTGTTTATTTTATTAGCATTTTAAGGTTACCTTTTATGTTGTAATGCATCACGATGCGATGGTATAACATCGTTGGAGGGTATCGTAGTAATTGGATACACTTATCGTGGCGGCCGCGGGCGGGTCTGTCCCCGTCTACCGACTGGATTTATCGCGGCAGCAAATCATTGCGTTCATATCACTTCGCCTTAGTTTCCCGAACAGATACAGATGGCCTTTTTAAAGCATAAACTGAAGTCAATGTAACACGAACCTTTAGTATCATTTAACTTTGGTGGTGTTTTTGATCGGCAAAATATATGTAGGTAAACATTTTTCAGGATTTTTAATTACGCTATGGGAGCATCAGACGAAACTTTTAAGAAAGCGACATACTGTTTTGATGTTGTCTTCGTAAAAAATGTACAAAGAAATACAATCGATCGGCCTGAAAACTAGGTTACCATGATTAACATTTAAATTAAAATCATCTTAACGAAACGGAAAGAAATAGATGTCACTTGATCTCATATGTCATTATCTTTTTAATTTACGCTACTACGACAAGCCGTAGATCAGTATGATAAAATGCCGCTAAGTGCTAGTCGGATTCGCCCATAAGTCGAATTATTTTTATATTTGTGTTGACTGAATGAAAGGTAAATTGCAGTTTACGATTTATGACGTATTAAAAGAACTACTTACTAGATTTCGTTCAAACCAATACACATGGAGGGGACACATTTTACCACTTTGGAAGTGTCTTTCGCGCAAACTATTCAGTTCAGAAAAAAAATATATTAGAAACCTCAATATCATTTTTGAAAATCTGTACATAGCTATGTATAAAAAAAATTCAGTTTCAGTGCTAAGTATGGAGACCACAAAAATTTTTTTTTTAAATTTTTTTGTGTACTGTGTATTTTGTGTGAAAATCTTAATGCGTTTCACAGAATACATCTACTTAACAAGTTTCAACATTATAGTTCTTATAGTTCCGACACACAGACATGACGAATCTATAAGGGTTCCGTTTTTTCCTTGGCATGGAACCCTAAAAACCAATAATAATTAATAATATTTATGTTACGAGCAACCATTATATATTATATATTCTATTGCGTCAAATTTCCACGAACTTTAGAAGAGGATTAATAAAATCTGTGTTGTATAGTCCTAATTACTACTTGCTATAAATTAGTCTAAAAAACGCCGTGAATCGTCGCCGACCGTATTACGAAACGAACACCGTCATTAAGGTTCTACATTGAATTTATCACCGACAAGAATTATCAAATTTGACTGAACACTATAGTGCGTTTTTTGTTCATATGAGTTACTAATGACTACAATAAGTATCAATATACTTTTAATATGAAATCGTAGGTAAAAAAGGCGATGTTACCGAAATACAAAGTTTTCAATTCGAATACAGGTTGTTGCGGAAACCCAACGAATGTAATCTGACCTAAAACCTTTTTTGTTATTAGTATACTAAACGAAATGTCCATTCAGACTTTTATTTCAGATTTGCGGCCATGTAATATGTACTATGCTTTGCGTTACCATTTTTCACAAAGTACGTGAATTTTTCAGAGGAGCTTAAATCTTCTCTCGAAAGCCCATTTTTGTCTATTTAAGTACATTTTCATTGTTATGCATGTGCTGCGGTTACAACTGTCAAGTCATTGCAATTCACTCCGAACTCGATTCGTTTCCTGACATACAATGTATTGTCTAAATTTTCCCGTCTACCGCTATTAAATTAATAGATTGCAGGTCTAGTCCTTTTAAAGCCGAGATTTACTTAACAATATCGATTAGGTGACTCAACTGACACAATTACGATCCGCACTGAAACTTGTTTTAGGATGATTATATGATATAATCACACAAAACACTACAGGTAAATGAGTACTTTGAAACACATGAATTTGTAACTTTATCTGTCACCCCCTTTACGTTCGATAGAAATGCTAGCTGCCTTTCAACCGCATACTTCCGTGGTTTACAATATCTGCTGTTTGCGGTGCGGGTACGGTCTTCGTTGTGTATACGTTCCTCGAAGTCTTTACCATTTTGTAATTCAATAGTTCAGTAGACGAAAGTTCTGCTAACAACAAAATTCAGCCGTTTATTTATCCGGGTAAAGATAAGAAATAACATGATGTTGTTATTGATGATTATTTAGTTGTAAAATCAGTGTTATTTCTTCATCTTTTACGCTACAAAAAGTCAATATTCTGAAGTACCTTAATGTCAATCCGATCAATGATTCCACTAAATCGCTAATGCATTATCCTTTGTGTGACTCAACCACTAAAACTGTTCATGATAAATGAGACACGTCTAACGTGAGACTATAAATCACGCTCACCAGTAAAGTCTTAGCTCTCCCAAGCGTCACATTGCGATCGATCTCAATTTTTCACCGACTAATACATTTACAATAGCTGCGCCAGCATTCGATATAAAACAAAGCGATGCTGCAGGCGTGATGGTACAGACGATAGCCTGCACTGGAACATTTGTATACGGCAACGATTCTGAAGGTTATAGCGGAGACAATCATTTGTAAAACTTTTGACCTCTAATAAACAGTAATATCCTTGGATCGAGTTTATGATAAATGATCGCCCTCTACATTTGTATTTAAACTTCTGTTCGACTCTTTTGTTTATAGGTCCATTAGCTTGTCTTTAGCAAACTGCGAGTTTGCGCGGATATTTATCTTCCTAACCTTATTATTTCCTGGAATGTCGGACTCGGTAACTAGTTTATCTAGATACAACTGATAATATTATAAATTTTTCCATTGAACCACTCCCATCTGTCCTTCGAAATTTACACGAAAAAACTATATCCATATTATCCATGTTTTATTCTATAGTTGAAGATATGTATTTATTTATCATTTAACATTATGTAGTGCTTGGAAAGCTGTACAGTGTAACCATATCTTTTAAAATACCTACTATAATATATATTTATTTTCACGTAATTGATCGATCGTGTGCTTAGTATAAGAGTATCTATACCACATGCAACAACATGCATGTGCTGATCGTACCAAGAAATGGTTGTTTTATATACTCCGTTATTGGGTCAAGCGTTTTAATCATCCTGAGTGATTGCATAAGGACGTGGCCGCATCATGTTTCGTTCATGTGCTAACCACCGTTAAATGTGTCCGGTAACAAACGTACGGCTTCTTAGCGAAACGTTACGAACATAGTGCATCCCGGGGCATGTTGACTCTTTGTTTCTCACGCATCGGATTACTTAATGTGATTTCATGCTAAACCTGAATTTTCTAACGTTACTTACACGGAATATGCACATTTACGCCACTTAATTAGGTAAAATACAAGACACAAACAGCCAATAAGCGAATTGTACCTTATTTTTTTCTGTGGCGTAAAAATGCACTATATTGATTCTAATAAGTCAATGTTTTAATATGTTTGCTTTGCTTTTATTTATTTGCAAATGAAAATCGAAAATTTATATCAATAAGGCCAACTTGCGTGTTAACTATGATTGCCACTATAGAGTAATCGCATTGAACTGCAGTCAATACTAACATTACGATCTCTCAGTAAGACATTGACAAATTGTCATTGAATTGAAGTAGCTGTAGAATGTTGTATAAGTAATAATATCTAACGGTTTTGATGTGATATGAGAAGCATTCAACTCTTTTATGACTAAGTGTAATCACACTTTGATTGGAGCTGACAATATTAATGTGGTTAAGTAGGTACATGTACGGCTATCACGTAATACCAAATTGTGTGAAATTGTGGAAATCTGTGTCCAATAATGTTTTAATAGTACTGCTACCTCGTTAGGTTTCTTATAATGTTCATAGGTTGTTGAGACGCACTACAAATAAAAAAAAACAGCTCTCTTATAATAAACAACTTTATTTTTCTGTGGTATAATAAAATAATCTATCCATTATGTTATTTGCGTATAAATATCTATATACATATATATATGAAATTAAAAAGTCGTGTGGTGCCGTGGGACACCAGATAGGAACAAAGTTCCTTATGATAAAATATGCAACTTACAGATGGCGCTGTGCTAAATTATTTTAAATTCTTCCCTTTTTTATTTAACGTTACGGACTTTCTTGCCGGCTAGGGTATACAGATGGTGCTATGCTAAATTTTTAAAATCTTACTCTCTTTTGATTTAAAGTTACGGACGCTTTTTGCCGGCTAGCTTACCTCTCCGCAAGGCCTATAAGGAACTTTCGTTCAAAAATATTTTTCTGTTCGTATTCTATATGGTTCTGTAATGTTTTTCTGCTAACCATAAAGGAAATCAAGAAAGCAGTTCCCGATGTTAAAACTTTTGAATGCAATGTTTGAGAATCAATCTCACAGGGAGATAACACTTTAAATTCCGATCAGGTTATTCTGTTCCTAATCAAAGTGTAAATTATAATCAAGCAACGCAATTAGGATAAAGTAGGTAACACATTGTTTCAAGACTAGAAGGCACATCAGTACTCAATCAGCACCTCGGAGAGTGTTCTCTGAATCAATGATCACTATGAACCTTGTAACCATTACCTTTGTTATATTCTTAGTTCACTTGTAGGCAGCTATAGGTAATAGAATTTTCCTTTACAGTTCATCTAACTAGATTAATTAGTTAAACCACCTCAAGCCTCTCTTTCTTGTTTGTTACTTTGACCTTTTTTTGCGATCATTACACCGTTTGATTAATCTTAAGCTAGATAGCCATAGAATTATATCGTTAAGAGAACTATAGCAATTACTTACAGTTTTTTATTTAATTCAGTTCTTCTCTATAATCACTTTAAGATTACCATCAGGTAATGCAAATAAAAATAATCATAAATGCACTAAATTTTGTCATGAATTCCTAGTTATTGATCCCGTGTTGCGCTACAACGTGCTTAGAGCTTCCTAATGCGTAATGCGATCACGTGTCTGAACAGCTGGTGCCAAACGTGATTCGTCGAAACCGGGTAAACTAAGCACGCTGTCCGCCTCGTGATCTGCGGTTTTGTTTTGATCGTTAGGGTCCTTTGGCACACTTGCACACCCATTAGTTTTCATTCGAAGTTAACGGGGTTGTATTGGTAGATCAACCTCTTATTTTGTATAGCAATGATGCCATAAAAGCAACAACTACAACATAGCTTCGTCTTGTGAGAAAACAATTGGCAAAAAGTCCCGACGAATTTAAGCTATGTGATTCTGAAAGTACAGACTCTTAACGATCTCCATTTCAAAAACCACATATTTCTTTTCAAAGTAAACTCTTGCGTAAACAAGTTCTTTATCTCATCGATTCAATACTACAATTTTGTTCATAATCATGAAAGGGTTTTTTTTGTTAAAAATCAAATACGGTCAATTGTTTAAATTGTCTGAAATTACTGTTTTATTGCTTCATTGGGTTTTTTAAGCATTATTATAACAACAACACTTGCTGGGTAATATCTTGAAGTATCACTTCCATCTTCCACTTCTGTTAGAACTTATTCAAGTATTCGAATACTCTTAAAAGAATTGATTTATTCTAGATAATACTTAATACTACCAATATATTATAGTCAGTGATTGGAATAAGATAATGTGGTGTACTATCAATCCCTCTATCATCGTATAGTATTTTATCGCTGATTTTATCATTGCAATTAACGAAACCCAGTCTTGCCCACCAACGTAACCAACCATGCTACTCTTCCAATTAAGAGAAAAATAAGACGATCAGATGCATCGTCCTGCACTGGTCTTAGCTTATTTTTACTTAGATTTTTTGTACTTCGATAATTTCATGCTCATCTTAACGCCCAAGCTGCTCGTTTTTGTTGGCTTTAACTTATTTTTAACGTTCTTAAAGTTCCATCTTCACTGATAATAATGACATTGTTATGCGTTTACATTGATTATATTATAACAGTAGTAACAATGTTACTGCAATTCATTTCGTGACCAGCACATAAATACAAAAAAATATTTAGTTGCCAATTATTTCTCATCCTCATTACGTCACAGTAGTAAGTTTGTGTTGTAAACGAAAGATCCACATCTAATTCATTGATAGAATTGTATGCGGAACTGGTGGTGCCAACGTTGTCAGGACTGCCGTTTTCTCTGTAACGAACAGCTTAACCCGTTACACTTAACTCCTAACGAAGATTATTTAGTCCTCTCAGGTGCCTTGCACCTCATTTGTAGAATGAGGACAGTAACGAAACTCCTCACAGTATCATTTGAGGGTAATGTATTTGAAGGCATGGCTAAGCAAGAACTATATATATATTCTAAATTCTCACCTTCGATCTTGTTGTGGGTATTTACTATAAGAAAAAAAAGCTGTTCTAAGAAATACTATTCTATAATGAATAAAGACACAAACAATGAATTACTATCAACCGATCTAACCGAATAGATACTTTACATTTAAATACCATTGCAAATATTCTTACAAAATTGGTTTGAGTTACGTGGGGCCTGAGGCGTAGCGGGCGTGTTGTGAAATTGAAAATATAATTAACACGGACTGCGAACTTCTTCATTATAAAATTGTACTGTCTTTTCAACGCCTACCATATAAATTTTGCTACACAGCTTCGTACCGATGCACATGCTTGAATTATTACAGTGATGTTCGTAACTACGCAACACTTTTAGTAACCAAACGTAGCTAATAGTATTATGCAGTTGGATAGCATCACCGCTCATTGCTAACGTATTAGTACAAAATTTAGCATTAGGTCATGTAGGTCTCATTTATTTAAATTAAACGAGCATGACTATTTATTCTTATCTCTAGCACATATAAAATATTTTGAAGGAGAACCGCATCTGCATCAAATATAGGCAGACTCAAACGGAATGAAACCAAGGCCGTACATACCAATGTTAAAGTTTATTTTCGAGTGAGTAAGAATACTGGAGGTACAATATCCCCCAGCAACGCACAGCAACGCGAAAGCAGGCACGGCAGCGATGGCAACACCATTCCATCTAGATATAATCTACTAGTTTTCTATCTTCACTCGATAAAAAAGAAAACTGACAAAATCCAACGTTTTCAATGAATGTACCGTCTATTTATTTATCACTATCCAGTTTGATAACGGTTATGTGTCGTCGTAATTAGTTACACCGAAATGCAAATGTCACCTCTGTCACGCGATGCGCTCGTTTACAGCCTTATGATTTACTATTTATTGATTGAATTTGTTTGTAATACTTCCATTTCATTTGATCGTACGCGTTGAATCAATAATATGTATAACCCAGTAACATACGATTTTGATTGTAATACTCTGTAAAGATGTGACGTATGGATTAATAAAAATATTAACCGTTTCATATTTTTTTGTTCGGAAAATGAAACAATATTTATTTTATTGACTCTGTAACACATTGGAGGACGATTGGCTTCGGTTCAGTTATTGTGATAAACATAATAACATTTTAAAATATAAAATCAATTTCTCTTAAATAGAGCTCTGAATTTGATAAGAAAGCTATACATAAAATATTCATACATACATAGCGTCACGACTTTTCCCAGAGGGGTAGGCAGATACAGTTGATCTCCACTTACTACGGTCTTGACACACATCTTCATCAATCGCATGCATGCAGCTATAAATGAATGTGGACAAAATATATATAAATATAATTATGGGTTAGATTATTCTATGAGATTAGGTTAAATAAAATGTCATTAAGTTCCTAACATGTAAGCCTTACTTGTAGTTATTCTAGCACATAGAGTAGGTACTGCAATACTTTAACTTACATTACAAGTAAAATTTTAACAAAAATAAAAGCGGCTTTAAGGTTTGACTCGATTTCTCTTGGATACCATCATCAGATCTTAGTGTCCTTATCATAGTACGACCGTTGGGATATCTCCTTTCCATTAAAAAAAAGAATCATCAAAATCGGTTCATAAACGACGAAGTTATCAGCGAACACACATAAAAAAAAAGTATGTACCCTCGAATTGAGAAACCTCCTCCTTTTTTTGAAGTCGGTTAAAAACTGTAAAAGTTCAACATCGAAAGGAGATCTTCTCTCTTTATCTTATAAACTAGTTATTATTATATGGTTATTGATGAGTATCACAGTAGATGTACTCGAGTATTCGCTTTTCTAACAGTTGAGGTCTATTTTTTTTTCAATAGAGGCTAAAGATTATTCTCTCCTTGTACTATAAATTCAAAGATATTGTGTTGGATAGTTTCTAATTCGGTTGAAATTACAAATATTTTTACAAAGACCGGCAACGCAATTGTGACGCCTCTGGTGTTGCAGGTGTCCATAGGCAGCGGTAATCGCTTACCATCAGGCGATACGTCTGCTTTTTGCCCATTATCTCATAAAAAAAATTACCTTGTTTTGACTACATGGCTTTAGCTGAACGTGCTAGGCACCTAGTAGTCCTTTACACTATTCTACCAAGGTCTTCGACGTGTCCCTAAACCTTTAACGTTGATCACCATCAATCTGAATCTGTATTAGCATCATACATTCGTGTTAACAACTTTAACGCAGACATAAGACCGTTATTACAGATTAACCTCAGTGTTTTTAAATTTTTCTGTCTTATTTTTCTTATTTATTTGACTAATAAATTTATTTCTTTCTATCTTATCATATCTTGTAAAAGAGAAAATAAATGTTTTCGTAAATAGAACGAAATAATGTCACATCGTCATCATCACATCAATAGTCCACTGCTGGACATACTTTTTCTTATAATCTTCTTAATATACTCGAAATTACATTAATTCTACTGATTCTCCGCAAATAAATAAAAAGAATATCACTATGTAAATGACTTAATTATTGTAATAAGAGCCCATTGTCTCGTCAATTTCTTAAACGAAGAAATGTCTACGTAAATCATAGTATGTACACAAAAACAAATTATGCACCGTCCAGTTAGCTACAGCGATGTCAATGTAGGTCAGGCATAACAGGCGATGGCATGACTCCACCGCCAGGGTTGTTTGCAGCCTTGTTTAAGACCGAACTAGTTTTTCTATCAATAGAGACGAGGGCGAGGTGATTGTAAATACAGTAGTAACAAGTTATAAGAGAGAAGCGTAGGCGTTTTGTGAAACGATTGCATTATCTGTCAGTCATTGCGCAAGAAAATTACTTAATGTGAATACATATACGGCTAATTAGACGTGAACAAAATTATTATTGATTACAACTAACACTGCATTCTCTGAGACGATGGGTGTAGAAATATCAATGATTGAATGGGTTTCCAATCTGTGAAGTAAGCTCATCTACAATTGAAATAAGAAACTGTAATCTAAGTTTGAATAGTAGAATTTGAAAGTTGTTTAAATAAATTCATGTGCAAGATATCACTAAGTGTATTTCGTTTCTAAAATTTACAAATTATAGAATACAAATTAAATGATAGTCTGGTATGACAATTTTTTTGTACTGTGTGAAAGAATGAAAAGTGAAAGAATCGCTCTCCAAATTGATTAATTGGAGGCTCAACTGGAGATTTCTATACTTTCCTGTAAACAAGGTCGGTAGTTACCTTAGATTTAGCTGTTTTTCTCCAATTGTTTCTGGTCGCTTTTTAAATCTAGTTATTTACTTATTTTCATTTAAGTATTTAATTTCCAACGCAATCAAAAAGGGTAAACACAGAGGTCATATAACACGCTTACAAAATAATAGAAAGAGTTATCTCAGGATAGGCTGCCAATATAATTATCAAAATAATGAAGATACCTTTTTTATGCATCAAGTTACATCATTGGTTTAGTGTCGGATCACTAGAGATCGGTTACTCATTTATTCATACATTGACTTGGATTGTAGCCAAATCTATTTCCAATAACTTTTACCGATATCTAGTATTATATGTAAAGGCATTATAACGTGTATTTACTATTTCACTTGTGTGGTAGATACCTATATATTACCTAAAATTTTGTGTTATCCTTAGGTATGTCTTACGCCTATCTACGAGAGTTATTCTCATAGATATGCGTATATACTTAGATTTTTTACTTACACCAAGCAGTGAATTAAAAGGTCGCGTTGAAACGAACGCAAATCATTCCTTTCATTGAGGTAATGAACTTTATAGATGTGGCTTTGAACTAATAGGACGTGATTGACGTGCGACCGTTGTCGTTGCTACTACCCGCCCAAGGTCGCGGTCTTCCCACTATATTTACTGCGTAGATGCTGTTATGATAGGAACTAGTCGATAAAAACTGCTCTCTACCGGACTAGTATCCGTCCATTCCAACCGTATCCAAAATCTCTCACAAGATCGTCTCGGTTTTGTCTTCATTGAGGTCACAAGGTTTACGATTTCACTCAATATCTATAAATACTCACGTTCCGTGGCTGCTGTGCTTGTTGATTTTGGAACCCATTTTTTGTTGCCATAAAACCGTGTGTGCGATATCTCTTTTGAACTTAAAATAGAAATTATTCGTTTTTTAATACTACGTAAATATAATGGTCAAAGTGTCACTCGATTTACGACACAAACATACTTATCAGAAATTTCAATCGAATTCCATTTAGTGAGAGAGCGTTTCATCAGTAATTTAATCGAGTGGTCCAAAACAGCTCAAAGACGTAGTCTAGTCGATAAACATAAAATGATATGTGCTTACAACAATGACGAAATAATTAAAACAGCTCTATAAACTGGTGTTGTTACGTATGTATTAACTATCTTTGGTATAATGATAGCCTCTCAAAGATGTAACGTAAACTAGGCAGCGATTGTTACTTGTTAATATTTAATAGCAACATTGGCATCGGTGTCAGGCTCGCTCTCGAGAATGGAAGGTTGTCGATCGACACACCTTACCTACCGCTACGGACGTGCAATTTACGCCGCCACTGCATTCCAGCCCTTAACAATCTCTCTGTACGACGTAATTAGACTAACATCGAATACACCGAGCTACATTCATCTGTAAAGCACATTTATTCGATTAACCTTTTACGTGCATAAAATTTGACCTGCTTTAAAATTGCCCTCGTTGTCTAATTTTTGGGACGAAATAGGCAGTTAGTTCTCTTGCTGGACTTTTGAACTCGGTGCTTTAATTTCCTCTTAATGAAAATCATTGAAGGAAATAGCTATTCATTTTTTAGTTAATCTATTTAAACCTAAACGATAAAGAACAAAGGCGTGGTACTTTATACTTCTGACTTGTAAATGTCTCTGTCTGTAGACATTATAGATAACCTCTGAGGCATTTAGTTCGTGAGCTTGCATATTTAGTGTATCAACTACGTTTTATTTTAAAATATGGGAAGCAAAACCGCTCTACATCATCTTTCATACGCTATCGACTAAATTTTCTACTAACATTGAAAAAAACCTCTATTTGTGCATTTTCTAAACATAGTAACTAGTAGTAACTACACGTTTTTAAGGCCTCACTGTCTGCAGCTTGAGTTATTTAAATAATCGCATTCTTTTCTTTGACCTTCACGACGCAATAATTGTAATTGTTCTGTAAACAGATTGTTATTGGTTAACAAACTGCAGATTGTAAAAGCATTTATAATTCGCAACATTTGTAGAGTATAATGATTGCATACAAACACCACCTGTTTACACGAAATCCGCGTGGGAATCAGCAAGTGCCTACGGCCCGGTATAGTTGCGCAATCCCACCGGAGCGACGCGGGCGCAGTGGCGGCGGCGACGCTCCAACCGACTGTTTCGAAAACAGTTGCGATTGCTTTTTGATGCTCTGTTGGCAGAATTACAGTTACAATATACTATTGACGAAATATAACAATCATTAGTTTCGTATATATATTACAATTAGTCTACAGTTAGCCTATACCTAAACAAGAAACTTGTTCTGCAGCTGACCACATGCGGCTCAATGTTCAACAAGTGGGAGCTGATTAACTGCTAACAGAATGATTTGAACCCGTTAAGTTGATCGTTAAGAGAAAAATCCTGTTATAATTGGGATCGTGCTCAAATATGCAATATCAAATTAATTTTAATAAGATTTAACTTTACCAAGTAACATCGTTGGTGGCTCTTTAGGCGCGTATCCACCGATTTTTTTTTGGCAATTTCGGTGTTTCCAACTCTTCAGGAAATCGCCAACTTTTGTTTCCATTGACTCTAAACCGAGTCGCCAACAATTTGAAAAACATTAGAACTAAGCGTCTCCACAGAGCCAATAAATAACTGCAAAAAGCCTATTCTTTTGATGTTTACCGCCAAAACACAAACACGGTTCCCAACATTTGTTGACAATTTTTGTTGCCCAGAGAAGGACATTACAGAAATTTTTATCACCAACACGTGTTGACAACACAAAAGTTGCCAAGTTTTGTTCGGTGGAGACTCGGCTTTACGCTACAATCACGTTTTGTAGTATAACATCATAAACAAGAATTATATTTATTTTGTAATATTTATTTATTAAAAAAAAAAAAGAAAACCAATAATAATACCCTTTTTTAGAAGTGAACTGGAAAGTAAGAATTGTGAACAAAAAGTGTAATTTTTTAAAAATCGTTTTCTTGTATGAAAGTTGAAAGTCACGATACGATACCTTTCTGTTTCGGTCCATAACGCGGCTGATAGTCAGCTTTGTTTAACTCCGCAAACAACATAGTTAAAGCTTAGAACACATGGAAGCCGAGTACTAACGCTGATCGCGGCGGCGCAAAGTTTATCTGTGCTTGTTCTGTACTCGCTATCAAGGGTAATGGGTACCATTGCTATAAGTTTGCTTCTCATTTGAGCTGTATTCGCTGAATTACACTGTAAATCACATTTGCGTAATTCATATAATAATATGAAAAAGAAAGTTTAGATATTTGATGACGCATTTAAAATCTACATACATATTTAATGTCGTAGCAGTATGCACTTATATCTATTCATCGTGTACGTGGTTTTAGGTATTTTGTAATGGTAGTGTAAATTCCAGAAATTAAAAAAAAAATGCGATTTGGATACAACTGTTCTATAGAACGCGTTATATGGTGCTGGCGGTGTCCTCGGCAATTGGTGATGGATCGGTCTCTGCTTTAGCTCCGTTCGGCAATGTTATACTATTCCGTGTGTTGTACACCTAAAACAAACAACATGAGCTAGCCCCGTAAATGCTTCCGTTGCTTATTTCAACCATTGTTTGCACAAATAGGTGACAAGCAACACAACGAGTGAATGCTACCTCCGTAAACGCTTTTCACTGTCCCTCGATTGTCGTTAATTTGAAACTGTTTCGGACCATTGTAAAAGTGAAATCTTAAACGGTTAAAGTCATTTTGAATAGTGAATGATCCATTTTCACACTCGTTTACAGTGCACTTGAAAATAATACATATTCGTTGTTTTTCTGTGAATAATACGCATGTTCTCACTTTCCGTCAGTCTAAAATACGGCACAGCAATTTGTAAAATTCTCTCTAAATTAAATGTGTTCGTGGAAAAATATTGAATATGTAATTTTCTGTTTCTAAACCGTGGGAGAGCGCTTCGGCATGAACGGCTAGGCCGGCGTGATACCATGGTCTCACAGAAAACCAGCGAGAAATAGCGCTTGCGCTGTGTTTCACCGAGTGAGTGAGGATACCGGAGGCCCTTACTCCAACCCCTCCCAACATCCGTTTCCCCAACCCCCAAAAGGTCGACAACGCACTTGGGACATCTCTGGTGTTGCAGGTGTCCATGGGTGGCGGTAATCACTTACCAGCAGGTGATACGTCTGCTCGTTTGCCACCTATACCATAAAAAATAACCTACCTACTTCGTGTTCTGATATTACTATGAAAACTATTAAAGAATAACGTCTTTATGTGATGTCAATAGGAATCCAATATTATAAATGGTGCGTGTATATATGTTTAAAATAAAGTACATATTTAACTGTCTTTTTATTTAGATATTCTCTTGCTTTTCCCCTTTTTTTTGTCTTTTCTTCTAAGTGTGTTTCTTAATATTTAGTTTATTTCACTTTAACATTCTTTACTCAAGTGTACGACCACGATAAAATGCAATATCGTGGTTTAGTAAAAGAATGCGACATTAAGACCGTGATAAACAATTTCTTCACAAATTGAGTAAAATATAATAATTTCCAAGTTAGTGTAAGACGTGTAAGTTCATCTGTAAAATATGTAAATGCAAGAATATCACATAAATCGGTACACAATTTACACATACACACACATACATACACATAAACGGTTACACAATTATAATTTGCCACGGATAAGATTCTAGAACACCTATCCATCAGTTGCCATACATACCGATAAAAAAGAAAAAGTCTCGTCAGTGACACCTTAACAAAAACTGAAGTAAAAAATGATACATGATATTATTGCCTGGGAGGAATATTATATATACTAATATGCCTCCAAGTAATGTGTTTTTAATTTTTTTACTGTCTGTTTTGTTATCTGATTGAAATTGATCCCAGTATGCTACAGAACTGTCAGTGATCCAAATTAAAACAATGTTGCTATCCTCTTTGCTATGGGTTTCTCTAGAGTATCTTCTTCTAACTCGCTTCACTCTTGGCAGAGCGGACGTGATCACGTAGAGTGCACACTGGTTGTAGAGGACAAAGCCCCTCCCACAATTTCCCGCCATCTCACCCTGTCAGCAGACTGCCGGCTGCAGTCAGATACGCAGCTTCCGATTGCGGACTTCTCTAGAGTATACCTGCATTAAATTTCTATCAAAATGATGAAAACATTTAAAACCCCTGGAACTGTTATAATGTTTGCTTCTTGTATAAAACAGTATTATCCTCTAATTTCTAACTAACACGTTAGATATAATAATTATCCTAATGCACCTAATATGTATATCTAAATACGGCCTGTCTAGAAATAGTGTAATTTATATATATAAAAGAGGAAGGTGACTGACTGACTGACATACTCAGAGATCAGCGCATACCCAAACCACTGAACCTAGAATCCTGAAATTTTGCATGTAGGTTCTTTATATAACCTAAGTGAACACTAAAAAAGGAATTTTCGCAATTCCACTTCAAGGGGGTAAATCAGGGGATGAAAGTCTGCGTGAGTGAAGCTGCGTGCAAAAGCTAGTATATTAGTTTAAGAATAATATTATGCCGACCTACATTACATAAAGATATTCTTACGTCATTGTCAAAAACAATTATCTTAAGCCCTTAAACGACCAATTCTTGTATATCTTCTATATGTATGTATGTATGTAATGTATGTACAGTCATAACTTCTGATCGACTGCACCAAATGTTCATTATTGTTAGGAAAAGATTTGTATGAAAAAAAAAGATATTTGGAAAATAGAGTAAATAGGGGCTTTAGGGGGCGATGAATCGATCTAGGTAGGATTTATTTTTATAAAATTACCAAAAAAAATACCATCATCATCCAGGTACTAATTATTAAGCATAATAAACTTGTTAAATAATAAGCGCACTTTAGGACCTACAAATTCAATTTGAATATTTTTTTTAGTGGAATAAACTGTTCTACATTGCTTTACGACCCATCAATTATATCTGGCGAACCATAAAAATTATCTGAGGTGATCACTGCTAAAGTTCAACAAATTCTAACAGAATTATTAATTAAATATCTTTTTAAATTGCCTGACTTTAGATATTCGGTCTGGTATAAAGAAAAAGTCATAAATATTTGCAAAGACCTGTCAAATTGCATGTTTATATTGGTTATTAAGGTTTATATATTATTTTAAAGATTAATACGTGAAAGTTGGTTTTGACGCATACGCTAACCGGTTACACGCCTACAAATAGACACATTAGAAATATGTTTAATGGTCTGGGTACATGCCTACCTATCTGTCTTATTTATGCTTATTGATTTGGATAATCTATACTAATGTTATAAACGCGAAAGTTTGTAAGTATGGATGGATGGATGGATGTTTGTTACTCTTTCACGCAAAAAGTACTGAACGGATTTGGATGAAACTTTACAGTAATATAGCTTATACATCAGAATAACACATAGGCTACTATTGGCCGTGATAAACGACAAAATTTAAGCAAAATTAAACACAAAATTGTTAAGATATACACTTATATTTACTAGTTTTATACCTAAATAGCTGTCCAAGTGGAACCCTTAGATGACTCTGGTGATCCTTAGATGATATTTATTAAAATATATATCTAATAAAATATTTATTATTTCATTCTAGAAGAACTCAGTTGTCTCTATCTACTTACACATAAATATCAAAACATCTTCATCGGTGTATTTCAATGATTATGAAGACTCAAAGTCCCATAAAAAGTTTAGAAAATAGAAAAAAATTAACGCATCTGAGATGATTTGCTATTTGAATTAACTAGTTAACCATAACAATCTAGACTGATTAGACCAAAACTGGTTATAGATGTGCAAGCTTACACATCTGCTACCAGCTTTGTGTGTGTGTAAAAAATTCAATCTAAAGTGGGTAAAAAATTCAATTCCCGAGAGGCAGTACAAAATGCCTTTGAAGAGTTTGTGCCTCCCGTCCAGCTGATTTTTACAAGAAGGGCATCAATAAACTGCCAATGCGTTGGCAAAGATGCGTCGATTGCATGGGTGATTACTTCGAATAACAGAAATAAAAAAGTTTGAAAAAATAAGTACTTTCACTTATTGCATACAAAACGGCAATTTCATAGGTAAAGACCTAATATAATATATACATACTAGCTTTAGCTTCGCTCACGCATACTTTTTATCCCCTGATTTATCCCTTTAGGGGAGAAATTTCCACAGTTCCTTTCTTTATATAAAGAACCTACATGCAAAATTTCAGGATTCTAGGTTCAGTGGTTTGGGCCGTGCGTTGATCTCTCTCTATGTCAGTCACCTTCCTCTTTTATGTTTACTCGTATATGTACCTACTTTTATTTATTGATAAACAGATCCGTTTATAACGAGGGTAATCGTGTAATTGCTTCACTATTTTGATTCATGTTTTATTACCTAATCAGACGGTTGTTATTAATCCAAATTTTAAATACAAATCAATTCCATATGTTGATTATCGATCATAAAGATATTTATTTACTGGCATGAACAGAATCATCGTCGTTTGTTGTCAGGGTCATCGTGTATTAGCTTCACAATTTTAATTCATGTTTCATTGCCCAATCACACGGCTGTCATACCCAAGAAGTGTATTAACGTCTGTATAATTAAACTAGTTATAAAAGTCCACTTCCTGTATAAAAACTGTTTTAGTGCTAACTACCTTTAAAAGCTGCTTCGACAATTAACAATTTGCACACTTGAATAAATCAGTTTTTTTTTGTTTGTTTTACTTTCGGTTTCGATCTAATGGTCAATGTTGTCGCACGTACGTTGTATTTTTTTATTAAGTTGTCATTTATTTGATTTAATTGTGTACATATATATTAGGTCTGGCCATAAATGCTGTTACAATTAAAAATAAAACAAACAACAAAACATTACTTTTGAATTTGGAATCTGTCATTTTTATACGATTGTTCATTGTGATTTCTTATTCGCGCCAATATGTTGTAAAATATTTTGGGATATTAAAATGGAGTAGGGTGATAAAGAGAACCGAATCGCTGTGATTGCAATACATAAAGTAGGTATGGAGCCAAATACAATTTTTAACAAGTGACCAATATTTTAACAAAGAAATTGGCTGTATTTATGCTGAAAGCTGGGAAGCTTGGGAAAAATTGGGAAATTGGTCAACATAGTAGTAGTACAATGTGATCATTATCCGACTTCAGTGACGGTTTGGTGGGGTGTTAGCTATGAAAGAGTGACTGAGCCATATTTTTGTGAAAAATGTCTAGATGACAGCCAGTCTTCATCAGAGCTGAAGACTGACCGTTACCTAGTCCTGATCTTATAATCCACTGGATTATGATTTATGGTCAGTTTTATGGTCCGTACTCACATACGATATTACTCGATAGTTTCACTCCAAAAATTTTACTCGTAAATTCACGTGTGGACCGCAAAACGCACAACTCGAACTCGAACTCGAACTCGAACTTACACTAATTTATTTAATAAAAGTTTAAAAGGAATTCTATGCTGCTGCATTGTTGCACTGTCTGTATGTATTCGCAATGAGTATGGTGGCCACCACTCTTGGATTCTGCTTATGCTTTCCATCAGGCACAGTAGAGTCATTTTTGCAGGCTGATAAGAAAGTGGTTCACCATTAGCTATAGATACAATAAATCATCAGCTTGTATAGTTGATAAATAAGAAAGTAATAACTTTAGAACTTGCTCGTGAAATTATATAAATGTATATATATATATTCATATTTTGCAATTAACGTTAAAGTAAAGGTAATATATACATTTTAATTACCGACATTTGACCAGGTTGAATATTGGCTGTGGCCACATATTGACTAATATTATCTGTATGTGTTACGTAAACAAGAAATAATTTTCATCTCAATAAATAAAAAAAAACTGATAACTTTTGAATTTGCACTGAAACTAAAAAAGAAAATAATATAAACACGTCAACTTCGCAGCCTCTTAGATTAACTACTGCTATTACGTTATTTGTAAAGTATATTATTTACAAATTAGCATCATCACACTTCACACTAATATATAAACGCGAAAGTTAGTGAGTGTGTATGTTTATTACTTCTTCACGCAAAAACCACTGGACGGATTTGAATTTAACTTTAGAGTAATATAGCTTATACATCAAAATAACACATAGGCTAATATTTGCCGCGAGCCGCGGACAACAGCTAGTTTTATGATAAATCTTAAGGTGAACCTGGGGCACATGTGTTATTAATTTTATTTCACAATAGGCTCAAGTTTAACAGAGTTTAATCTGACGAAACTAGATTGCCTTGAACATACTGAATACTCGAGTACTCAATCGCCACTTGTGGATACCTTGTTTAAAAATTTTAAGTGACGACCCGTCTGTTCGTTGGTCCTTCATTTTGTCAAATAAAAACCTTTTATAAGTTACTTATCCTACCAGGCCAGGTGGAGTGATGATATACGCAAGACGGCTGGCAGGAGCCGAATGCGAGAAGCCGAGGATCGAACTAAGTGACGTGCAATTGGAGAAGCCTATGTCCAGCAGTGGACTGCGATAGGCTGATGATGATGATGATGATGATGATGCTACCTAGTAAAAACCTGGTGCTAGTAAGAATACAGACAGTCACCACCCTTGTTCATACCATGGGTGTCGTAAGAGGCGACTAAGGTGTTACGCAGGACAATCATCACTGTAAATAGAAGGAAAACTTCTTTTTTTTTATGGAATAAGGGACAAACAAAAAGACGTATCGCCTGATGGTAAGGAATTACCGCCGCCCATGAATACCCGCAACGCTAAAGGCGTCACAAGTGCGTTGCCTGTACTTGGGGATGGGGAGGGGTGAAACAGGGCAAGAACTGTCTCACACTGGTTTTCTGTGAGGCCGTGGTATTACTCTGGTCGAGCCGGTCCTATTATGCCGAAGCGTGGCTCTCCCCTAAAACTAAAACAAACCCTATACCAACAGTTTGTTCAGTGTGCTTCAAATGCCTTGACTGCCTCGTTGGTCTCGCGGTTGGCGTGTGCGACTGCTGATCATGAGGTCTCGGGTTCGATTCCCGGGTCGAACTAAATGTTTATATGAACTACAAATATTTGTTTTAGAGTTTGGGTGTTTACTATGTATAATATGTATGTATTTACAAAAAAAAGTATATATATATTTGTATTAGCTGTCTAGTACCCATAACACAAGCTTAGCTTGGAACTAGATGGCGTTGTGTGTTAAATGTCCGAAATATTTATTTATTTTATTTATAGTGTGGTAATAGTAGGCCAAATGTGATAAGTTTATTAATGTCCTCATTTATAATCGGAAGTGATAAACTGGGTCCTGTATCAAATACAAACACCAAAATATTTTGCTCTCTACGTACCACTTTGTACCAAAAGAACCTTACTATTTAAATAATGTATACAATTATACAAACTTATGACAAATTTGTACTTATAAAAACGAAAAGCATCTAAAATACAACGAAAAGAATGTCCTTGCCGTCCGTCGTGAAACTCGATTTATGGCAACATTATTAGATGCAAGGTAATAAAATATGCCTAGTTGTGGCTACCTACATATTATAATGCGTCAAATTTAACCTATGACACAATTACGTATAACTTACGTTTATTGACTCTGTTCAAGCTATATCAAATTGCATTCTACTGTAAATACAAGGAATGTTGTCTTATTTATGAATTCTAACATAACTTGTTTTCTATGCACCTACTGCCATATCGCCAGCCTCATTAACAGTAATTCTACTTTGATAAAACAATACTTTTTAATTAGGTACCTTTAACAATGCTTTTTTGACAATACAATTGATACTCAATATGTACGACACATATTCGGATTATTTTAATGCATGCCCATTAGAAACAGATAATGAAATTCCACCGAGTACAATACCGAAATAAACTCGTATTACATTACTATAACAATGGGTAGGTACATTGTTACCTACACCGTGGGACAACGTTTCTTTATTTACAACTAGCTTTTGCACGCGGCTTCGCTCACGCAGACTTTCATCCCCTGATTTACCCTCTTAGGGGTGAAATTTCTAGAATTCCTTTATTAGTGCTCACTTACGTTATATAAAGAACCTACACGCAAAATTTCAGGATTCTAGGTGCATCGTATTGGGCTGTGCGTTGATCTCTGGCTATGTCAGTCAACTACTTCTTTTATTATATGTATATAGAAGACTAGCAGACCCACGCAACGTCGTTTGCGCCTTATATTGCCCGTAGCGTGAAAATTTCCCCCGTTTTTGAAACATTCTTCATTGTTGCTCCGCTCCTATTAGTAGTAGCGTGATGATATATACCCTATAGCCTTCCTCGATAAATGGACTATCCAACACCGAAAGAATTTTTCAAATCGGACCAGCGGTTCCTGAGATTAGCGTGTTCAAACAAACAAACAAACAAACAAACTCTTCAGCTTTATATATTAGTATAGAAGATAAATATTACATTTTTTGTGCAAATTGTAAATCTACCATGATTTCATATAGATTGTTTCATACAGTTCTTTGTTCGTTATTGTATCATGCACTTGCACATCTCTTTTTACCACGTAGCACAACAAACGAGAGCGAGAGAGATGTAAATACTGTGTCAGTGGGCGCAGGTGAATGGCCGGCACACATTCGCTTATCAGCCGACGACCGGTAGTGACGTTCTTACCCACCTGTCGATTTCTACACCTCTTATTTGCGGATGCCCATTAATTACTTGATGGTTCTCAAAATTAATTATGATTAGATACTATACATTAACAAGGTTAAGGAAATTTATTGACATTGAATTGTTTGTAAAACCTATAGGTTTTACGGCACTCCGTTTATATTTTATCGATCTAACTTGCAAAACGTTTGTTTTGCTAGTTGTAATAATCGAAATGTGTGCTGGCTGACAGATAAACGATAATAGAAAACGTCATCGATGTCGATAAAATATTGTAGGGCAATATTCCAGTAATGGGAGTTTTGTCATCTCTAGACGATTAAATGTAATTGAACCGGCCGAGTGGTAAGTTCGAGCCAATCTAACCTCTCACGAAGTGCGGCGCGGTTTAGTGCCGCAACGCCGAAAGTACCCTCTTAGTCACTCATGGATTTCTCAACGATATATTAAAATTATACGATTGCAAAACTGAAACATCGAAACGTATCGTTTTCAAGCATTAAAAATGTCAGCTTTCGACTTTCTAGGTGCATGAAAATCTCGACGACTCTTAACACGATAATCTTCGGGGTCAGCATTTATAACATCGATTAGTGAATATAACATTGTTAAACCGTTTTTCTTTGTTCTGGTAATGGACTTTTAATCGAAGCATTCTAATTGTACCAAGAATCGATAAATAAACGGGTTCTTTTTCATTTCAGGTAAGCACCAGCGGATAAGTGCGTACGTTTAATTGGAGCTGGGTATGTACACTAACCGTTTTAATAATGACAGTCGGTGCTGGTAAAGAAGCAACGGACCATACTTTGATTGCAAACTTGTATTTATCGTTTATTCAGAACAGTGGTTGTTTTTTTATAACTATCTAAACTCTTTTTAATCTTCGTGTAAGCAACGTGGTATATGCAAAAGAAAATTTAAATTGAAACTTGAATGAAAATCGAGGCAAGTGTGTGATTTGAAAGATGTAAATGTAATGTTGGTCAATTAACCAGTGCCTTCCATTGTGGAGGTATGTATAGGCTCTTAAAATAATCTATTCATCTTTTCTAGGCAGCGCTGAATTAATAAAAACAATGGAGTTATTAAACCAAATTAACCGTCAATAACAAAACCGATCTAAAATAATTATAGGTATGATGACAACAATAGATTTATCGTCGTTTTGACAGCTGTGATGATTTCATTTTTTTGTTACATTGAGGTTGTTGTTATATTTAAGATATCATTGAATTACAAATGAAGTTGACTTAACGCCGAAGGTAGGCTTTAGAGGTCATTCACAACAAGGGCGAAGTAATTATGAAGGTTCCACAATACCGTATAATGTGTTACGTCTTTTAATAAATGCTAATAGAATATATAATATGGGAAGGTGAACTATAACCTTTTAGTTACTCGCGTGAGATAGTTTACTTACTCATAAATAAAACAATTTATTTATATATTAAAATAAACATGACCCAGATTTATTTGAACTGTGAGTTACTTCACTATAATTTAAATAAACTCTATTATATTTTTTTTTATTTATAATCAACATAGTAAATGCTTACAAAATCATTTACATAATTATGTCATTTAGTATGGCATCATCCAAAACAATATGCAGAACGATTTTAATAGTTGTTTTTTCCGCGATACCAAAAGTATCGCTAGACGCAGCCTTATGTGGAATACTATAAAATAATTTTATTCAAAGACGTGTGAGACGAATACCCGAAATCTTGTACATTTCTTCTCACCTAAACATAGTGTAATCTTTCTATTCAATTTTTAAGACGTCATTCGACCTTGGCGTTCGATATTGGATTCGATCCAACAAAAACACGCATCTATTGCAGCATAAACGTCGGCTTGCAATACCTGTCGGTTTGTCTGTCAGTTATTGTGACTGTGTTTTTTGCATACACATGCCACAAAAATATTTAAGAAATATCCTCATGATCTCACAGCTGTAGCTTTATTTTTACCTATGAATAAATAGTATCGTGTATTTCTTTTCGTCTTTGGTTTAGTATTTTGAATTAGTTTTATACAGTCTTGTCTTGTGCCTCCGACAAGGCTCCCCGTAACAACCGGTCCTGTGCTACCATCATCCAACGGCTTTCTAAAAGTTTAAGAATTTTCAATTATATAATAGAAA
Organism: Spilosoma lubricipeda; assembly: GCA_905220595.1. NCBI lineage: Eukaryota > Metazoa > Arthropoda > Insecta > Lepidoptera > Erebidae > Spilosoma > Spilosoma lubricipeda. The sequence continues at coordinate 4,284,697 of HG992285.1, read as the reverse complement.
TTGTGTAACATACAAAAGTGACATTGTATCAAGTCAAATCAAACTTAGTAACCGTATCCATGGCTCGGACATTTACCAATCCACCATCTCCGGTGTTACAACACCCGCCAAGGACGTCTGTGGAGTGCGATTGACATTGTTTATTGTTTATGCCTTCATTTGTACGCTTGTTGCCCAATGACATGTTGAATGAGCGCTTGCAAAAAGCTAACGCCTGGGAATATTCGCCCGAATAATTAGCAATTGTTTACTGAGAAAACTGAATTATTATTATGTTTTAACTAAGAAGTTCGTACAGTGCTACCTTTCTGTGAAGTTTCTATTACCTAAAATAAGAGTATTAAAAACCTAGAATCCATATTACTTCATTTACTATTTATAGTTACTTAATTCCTTGGAAGAAACTAATGATAGATAGATACAGGCTAGTTTTGACAGATTGTCGGTTGTAATCGTCTAGTTAATGTACTGCAGGATGAGAAATAGAATGTATTAAATGTACATTTGAAATTAATAAAGCCATTAGTGTATTATTGACTGCCTCGTTGGTCTTGCGGTTGGCGTTTGCGACTGCTGATTGTGAGGTCTCGGGTTCGATTCCCGGGTCGGACCAAATGTTTGTATGATCTACAAATATTTGTTTCGGAGTTTGGGTGTTTTCTATGTATAATATGTATGTATTTACAAAAAAAAAGTATATATGTATTTGTATCAGTTGTCTAGTACCCATAACACAAGCTCTGCTTAGCTTGGGACTAGATGGCGTTGTGTGATAGATGTCCGAAATATTTATATTTAATATTTATTTATTTATTTATTTATTAACAAACAATAATAAGTTAAGTTTTGTCGACACTGCACTGGTCCAATTTCAATTCAAGAGTAAGACACATATTTTAAATTTAGTAAAAAGAAAATGCATTAAGTATGAATAAATTACATTTTATATCAAAAAAACTTATTTTTGTATTAACTAATAACCAATAATGAGTTATGTTTTGTCGACTCTGGTCTAATTTCAATTCAAGAGTACGGCGGAAGAGCATTAATTAAAGAAAATGTACAAATTATGAATAACTAAAGAGGTTTCCTATGGATAAATACAAATGTTTTATTAAACAACATATGTGCAAATTACGCACATACATTTTAAAAGCTTTACCGCATTTAGCTTTATTTTTTGTACATAAAGTAATATAGACGTACGTAGCGCGCCTTATCGACCAGACCTAAGTGCTAAGCTAGTAACATATCAGTTGCCAACCAAGTAGACGAGGGAAGTGCAGCAACTAAATGGCTTTTAATGTTTTTCTAGAAAAGTGCAGTACTATTATGATAAAAACAACAACGAGCATCGTTAGGACGCGTCTATTGAAATTTGAACCTTAAGTCTTCTGTACGAATTTTGATTTTAAAAAGCTTTCAGTAATTTTGTAAACAACTCTTATTGCACTGTGAACTGCAAAAAGAGCTTCCTTATTCAGGCCTACAAACAACTTTTTTCTTTAAAATATCCAATTCACAAGCCTAGTGATAAGTGGTTACAAAGAAAATAGGAAAGGTAGTCCTCATTATTATCACATAATTACGAATCTATCATGACAATGCGCCCTCGAAATAATATAAAAAACTAGCTGACCGGGCAAACGTTATTATGCCATAAAAAAACATTAAGGATGGGTCACCCTTACCATTTAGGGGGATGAAAAATAGATGTTGTCCGATTCTCAGACATACCCAATATGCACACAAAATTTTATATGAATCGGTCGAGCCGTTTCGGAGGAGTTTAACTACAAACACCGCCACACGAGAATTTTATATATTAGATATTCGAAAAGTTCGGTTTTGTGTAGGCATTATATATACTCAGGAGTGGTATCAATTCAAATATTATAATGCACTACAAAATAAGGTACATTTCTATTGGTAATTAAAAAGAAACTAATTGTACTGATCGTGCAAATGAATGAATAATGCAGAACTGGCGTCATAATATTGAATTGTAAATCCAATGCTGTTTATTTAATGAGCGACACATACTTATTTAAAAACATCTGTCTCTAAATGTTTCTCGTACATCAATGTTATAAAAGCAATAAATTTTACTCCGTATTAATGAGTGCTAAATTCCCTTTTTGAACGTCTCAAATAGAGGAAGCATTGCGAAAAGCGTAATTTTTACAGGTTTGTACGGAACCCTCGGTGCGCGAGTTCGATTCGCATTTGGCCGGTTTTTTTTAAAGATTCGAACACATTTTTAAGATACTTTACAAACAGCTTCTGTACGTTCTTGAAAGCATTTTGTCCAGATACTTGCGACAACTATACTTTAATTGTATAGTATACTATTAAATTCCATACAAATACATAGGTACTTATAAATTTATCTTGAAACTTCATTCATATTCATTACATAGTGTTGCTGACCTTACTTTAGTTGACGGAAACGCAATCGACCTGTTACTTTATGGTGCGAATAAGTGCTAGTTAGTGACTTTGGGCTATGTATATATCTTATTGCCATTCAAAACATAGGATCTTCATTGCTAAAAAAACCGGCCAAGTGCGAGTTGGGCTCGTGCACCGAGGTTACCGGCAAACCTGTTGCTATTATATGATGTTACTAAAAAATTATGCTTTTCGTAATTTTATTATAAATATCTGTGCTATAAGACGTTGCTTCGTACCAAATTTCAAGATTCTGAGAAAATACCCCTAGGTGATTTCCTTGCGAGTGAAAAATTTGCAGCATAAACGGCTGTATATTTTAATTGCGTTGGCTTAGAAGTTTAATATTTTTTTACGGCTCCAAGGGTTACCTAGGGCTAACCTGAGTGTTTGATATGAATTTCAGCTTGATACCTCTACGCGTTTCTGAGAAAACGGGTCTTGACATACATACAGACGAACAACAAAGTGATCCTATAGATTCCGTTTTTTTCCCTTTTGATGTACCGAACACTAAATCTATACATCTATACAAATAAATAAAATTGGAGTGTCTGTTTGTAATATTAAAATAACCGCTTTTTACTAAATGCATATGTATGTATACACGGTACACATGCAAAAAATGTAGTTAAAAAAATTTTTGTCTGTCTGTCGGTCTGTCTGTCTGTCTGTCTGTCTGTCTGTACGGCTGGACGGATTTTGACGGGACTTTTACTGGCAGGTAGCTGATGATCCAGGGAGTAACTTAGGCTACTTTTTTTAGACTAACTTTGCCTCGCGGCGTTACTCGCGGTACAACAATAACCGCGGGTAACACCGCGGGGTTATGCTAGTATAGAATATTATCCATCGTAACAATTGAAGAGTCTTTCATCATCAACTGCCTTTATTCCCCCCTACTCACATCTCTTACGAAAGGAGGTTTGATTTTTAACCGACTTCCTCATTGGATTTGTTTCAAGTTTTCTTGTTTACTATCTTCTGTTGTTCTTCGTAGTCTGCTCCTGAAGTCGACTTTTACGACATCAGCGAGATTAATAAGGGTGGTGACATATCTTGTTCAAGCATTAACGTATCACTACACGAACATAAACATTAAAAAAAACGTAAAGTATTCAATTAAATATCTACAAAAATGTAAAAGTTTAACAAAATACACGTTTGCTAGTTTCAACTAAAACTGTAGATATTTGTTTTCTTATTTGTAATGTTCGCCCCTGTTCTACTAAATACTACTTTAAATTGGATCTCAAGTTTTAAATCAATAATTGAATTAAGTGTTAATGAGATATGCTGACGGCTGTAAATTATACTCTGTCAGTGAATGACTGATGTCCTCAAATGACGCGCTTTAGGATTTCATATCTACTTTGGGACTGGTAAGAGTATTTTTCCCTAGTATTTCGCATTCCATCAAAAAGTTTTTAGCAGTGCAACTGCAGGTCACTTACTAAGGTTTTAATACCAAACAATGTTAATGTTTATATTGCATGTGAATTATAACGATAAATAGATGTTGTATGAGCGACCTTGGGATGTTATGCGAACTTAATATTACTTATACGAGAACACCGAGCAATGTCAGAATGTCACGCAACGCCCTTGAACAGACTACACTTGTCTACACAAAGTATATCACCAATGGGGTCTAATTCATTACATTGTGGAGGTAATTTGATTAGGAAGTTATTATCACAAATTATGTAAATTTTAGTGATGTAAATTGTACATTTTATTTGGTTTTAATACATTAGTCGAAAGGAAATCTTTAACTACCTACATTTTTTGAACATCCATTTGATTTCTACATAGTTAAATAAGGTGTATGCATTTTTATGTTAATTCTGAGCTAGGGGTCAGGACGGAGGAATAGGAGTACATTTAAAGAAACGTTAAATAAGAAATGAGGACGATGCTAGGAAAAGGTTATTTATTGCTTATTAGTTTTGCCCGTGGCTCTCTATGCCTTGATCAAGAATCAAAGTATCTCCATTATAAATGTTATCAAAATCGGTGCAGTGGTTTAACTGTGGTAGCGTACCAGACAGACAGTTAATTTCAAGTTTATAATATGATTATTATAATATGAATATTGATGAGGATGGATATTGGATATGGAATGTAAGCAAAATAGCTTAACAGGTCAGGGTCACATACCAGCAACGCTAATTACTATTGCCGGAAAGAAGCCTCTAGCCTTAAGTGTGTTATATTAATTTTAGTAAGTTATTAAGTAATATACTTATAATATGAATGAGATACTATATAATAATAATAACAATCATTGATGATTTAATAATAATCTATATTTTATAAATCTGAATCTAATCTAATCACCTTTGCTACCACTAAAGTGATAAGATTATCACAATAACAGTATGCTGCGATTAAATGAAGCAAAACTGCAATCGTACTAATTGGTATAAATGTAAAGTTTAATTAAAACTAAATTATTGCACACATTTCGAAATATTAAATTCAGTCAATAATTCTTATTATGACCATATTATGTGATAGTTTTTATGGCTCTTATCACAAGGTTTGTTTAATATCGAGAGCCTACCGCAGCTTTATATTATAGACTCAGGTTCGAATTTAAAGTGGGAGATATATACCTGCGATATTTAATTACGCTCGCAATATTTCAGTGACTACTTTTAAATCGTAACGCATCGAGATTCAATTACTCGAACGCATTTAAAGGATCCGCCAGTAATTGAAATGTCAGTTTTAAAAATGATTTCACCTTAACTTGCGGACACTTCGATACGTTTTAATTTATTAACGTTTTCTTAAAAACTAAGTGAAGCAAATATTTCATCGTAATTGCGAACTTAATCCTATTGAAGTATTGAAGTTTATTTTTCCTTCAAAATGTGTACTACACTCCTAGACACAAGTTGAAATGAAGAACAAAAAAAGTTGATAAAGTTTTAAATATTTAATCTCAAAACTGTGTTGTTCTAATTTTGAGACGAAACATTCGTTGTTGAATTCAAAGTTCAGAGCTCAAGCTTTGCCCCAAAAATTTGTAATCTTAATTCATGTTTATAATTTTATTAATTTCTATACAAGACTGCCTGCTGTGAAGACGAACTTTTTAAGAAGCTCTTGTTTTAGTGTCTTCATAAATTAATATTTTATTATCCTATTCTACGGCGACATGATATATTTACTAAAATTGTTCTCATTTGGTATCTCTAAACCTTAGTCCTAAGTCCTAAGGGACTACAGGACGACTATACTGCACTGCAAAGAGCAGGAATACTTAATACAAACCCTTTATGTATATACCAGCCCATCTGGTCAACGTGGTATATTTGGTCAAAACCTTTTGATCAGAAAACCTATAATCCTGCAGTGTACTAAATAAACATGTTTGTTGATAATTATCAATAGACTACTTCACTTCAAACTTCTATTTTATTTTACATTTCATGACCTTATACTACCACCACTATTCAAATCCACAAAACTTTACTTAAATTTCTTAATAACTCGTCACTCACTCGCATGTTCTCGTGACTGTATGACGTAACTATTTTCACCGTCGGAGACACGCCTTACTTGCATAATAATGAGTTCACGTTTATTTCGCACGATTTTACAGCAAAAAATTCAAACTACAGCTTACACGAGGAAATCTTTTATATAATAATAGTATTTGGGTCGTACATGATGTCGAGTAAGACTTAGGTAGTTTTTATAGTATGAGAGCAAAGGCAGATCAGCCGGCGGAAAATGACGACCACTGTCCATCGGTGCCTACAACGCAGAGTTACAACTTAGTTCACTCCAGGATTTGGATAAAGAATTAAACCTCCAGTAACCGGTTCGTTTACTCCGTGAAAAGCAGCAAAATAATTTCTGTGAGATACCGAGATTACCCGGGTCGAGACGACTCATTAGTTCGAAAGCACAACTCTCCCACGAAACTTGACCGGGATGTTATTCCAAGATGAAAAAGTAGGAGTAAATATTTGTAGAATGATTTTATAGTGAGTGATACTGTATTTGGCAATGAATTTTTGGGCGGTGCCTGTAGATGACGTCAATATCAGTTATTTTTGTAACCTACAGGCACAACATAATATTCTTTATACATACTAGTTATTAATAAACTCGTTAGTGAAGTCTTTTTATTTTTTTAAGCTTTGATTTTTTTAATATTGCACTTTTTATGAATATTGTTATCATAATTGTAGTGTAAATATTATTTGAACGTCATTAAAGTCTGAATACTAAAAATATCGATATATGTTTAGTAGACATTGAGTTCAATAAATATATCTATCTATTGAGGATGGTGACCACCACTCTTGGATTCTGCTTGTGCTTTCCATCAGGCAGGGCAGAGTCATTTTGGCAGCACAAATAAAAAAAAATCTAGATAATTTTTAGCTTTATAAAGTTAACTTATGTAAACTTATTTAGTATAACATAATAATAGAAAAACTAATTGGATGTAGCTCGTCTCTATTGAGCTTTTACTGAATGCATTTATTGAAGAGCTGAAAGTTCCACATTATGTGTGTTTGCTTCACTGAAGTGATTATAGACCGGTCGGATTCCTATTCACATGATTTGAGTAAAATACATTAGACCTCCGGTAACCCGGCACCCTCTGTAGTCCGACATGGCTATGTACATAGTCGTGAAGCAGTTTTTTTGTAACTGTATATACTGTCAAATTTTATAACACAAATTTTGGGAACAAGGTTTGTCATATGCAATATATTGTTTTATGGTATCTGTTCTTCCAAATGATAAGATTAAAAAATTCTAACGCAAGCATTCTATTGTGACATACGAGTATACAAAATACAAAACCATTTTTGGACTATTTATTAGACCTTCACATATTATAATCAGAACAATCTCAGTAGGGTAGAGAGCTATGTTTTAATTATGTATAGTACAAATACTAATATAAGAGTTTGTTTGTTTGTTTGAACGCGCTAATCTCAGGGACCGCTGGTCCGATTTAAAAAATTATTTCAGTGTTGGATAGTACATTTATCGAGGTAGGCTATAGGCACCAATGGAAAATGTTTCAAAAACAAGGGAAAATTATCACACTACGGGCAATAAGAGACGCAAACGAGGTTGCGTGGATCAGCTATTCATTACAAATAGTGCGCCTATTACAATATGAATCAAGTACAATTAAACTGTAGCTGTATATTTCTTTTTCCTCACTGCCACACCTAGAAAACTAACTACACGGTAGTAGCCTACATTACACACTGCAATTAACTGCAATGTACACAGTCCGCTTACTGTCGCGTGCTATATACAATGTGTTGTTCGTCGCGTTTAATTATTGCTTGTATGAATGTGTTATATGTACATCCTTAAATAACTTTAGTCTTTAAGTTCTTCTTTACAACATCGTTTATTGCCACGGTATATATCAGAATAAATTTATTCCTTAAAATGTTTTGGGGCAAGCGTAGTGCGGCGCCATGCTGGGGCCACAATGAAATACTTTTTTTTTAAACTCAAAAACATTATTACGTGTTGAACATTCACCCTTCTCACGCTTTTATTAATAATATATGTCTTGGTATACCGTTCTTGGGTTTTTTGGAAGTAGAACACGCGAATCGTAGCTTAAAGTTAGTAAATCATAATTAAAAAAAATAGTTTAATACGTTTAGTTAATTACGGTTTGGATAAAGAAGGAATAATTGAAGTATTCGAAGTAGATTTGTTCATTCTAGTCTAAAATTATAAGTTTTATTTATTATCAGAAAAAGAAATGTGTTCTTAAGTAGAAAAACCTATGCAACTTAGTCAGAATACCGCTTACTAAGATGTAGTAGGCTTTTGTTAGTGTACTGTATGCATCAATTAGTATATATACTAAATAAATATATTATATGCACTAAATCGATTTGCTATTAAGGAAAATGCGCATATAAACCATGGTAATTTCCTCATGGTGTCCGTTCTAATCAAGATATAGGTATACGTGTTGGCTGACACACGTTATTGAAATGACCTTGTTATTCTACGAAATTGATTCTTATACGTGATATGATCACAGTATCACAAGTATTATATGTTACTGGGTTATGTATTAGAAGTAAATTATTATCATACTAGTATTATAAACGCGAAAGTTGGATGGATGGATGTTTGTTACTCTTTCACGCAAAAACTACTGAACGGTTTTCGATGAAACTTTACAGTAATTATAAATCAGAAAAACACATAGGCTACTATTTGCCGCGATAACCGACACACACACGGGTAGAGCCGCGGCAACTACTAGTAATCCATATACCTATTCAATACCTTTAAACGAGCAATTCTTGTATATATATATAATTCTGAAATAGCTCCAGAGATTTTCATGAAATTTAGTATGCAGGTTGTTTCGGGGGGCGATAAATCGATCTAGCCTACAATTAATTTTTGAAAAATTTACTAATAAAAGCCGAGCAGAGCTGTCATGTAGGTACTACTATTTAAATGCTAATATAATCATTGACACAACATAATAATATGTCGTGTTCACTAGAACATCTTTTCAAATAGTGGTTGTCTTTGCAAAATTAAGCTGATGATACTAATATTATGAATATGGCAACAGAGCTTGATATTGTTATCATTAGTTGTATTCAGTTGTGGTCAATCGTCAGATGAACAAACTCTGGCCTATCCTATACTCTTACTTTCGTCAATATCAATCTGTTTTTTTTTTTTCTATTAATATGTATGTATATTGTAAGACTAGCTCTAATGACAACGTTCGTGCTGTCGTGTTTGAGTGCGAGACCAGAGGCGCAATAAGGCAGAAGCGTCACTAGGCCACCATGCTGCATTGTTGTATTCACAATGAGTGTGGTGACCACCACTCTTGCATTCTACTTATGCTTTCCATCAGGCAGAGTAAAGTCATTTTGGCAGACCCAAACATAAAAAAGAATAAGCTGAACTATACTAAGACAAGTTAATACATGATACGCTTGATATGCAAAATTAAGGTAATTGTAAAAATATAAAGCCCGTGTCTCTCAGAAAATATTCTACATTAAGCACATTTTTTTAAAAATATGTTTGTGTTTCTAATATGACAAAGACTTTTTTATACCTACTAAAAAACAAGGGACTAAGGAATTAGGTTACGATGGGGATGACATGGTCTTATGTGTGACTACAAGTTCCTAAATAAAGTAAGATGTTAAAAAAGAGACTTAACTAGAGAATAAGCTTAAAGGCTACTTTACTGTACTGAAAATTCTGTCGCTATCGTCTTATTTTTACAAGCAACTTGCAATGTACGAGTATGTACTTAATATAAGCGTGCGCTAAGATGAGATGTATGGTACAGCATCTCCCGCTGGGCCAGTATAGCATCACTCTTTCGCCAAACACGTTCTCTTTGGATTCATGTGAAATCTTGCAACTCAATTGTGAAGCAGATATCTTCAACCGATTTTGCTGAAATTTTGCAAGCATATGTATACAGCGTGACAATACAATATTACAATGACATGGAGCTGATCTGATGCTGGAGCTGGAAGGTGGCCATAGGAGCTCTGTTGAGAATGAGAAGAAATGTCGCAACACCATCGAGTTTGAACTCGTTTTATTTGTCTCGAGACATTCTAGTAAAAACTTGTTTTTTAAAAAGTTTTTTAATTTAATTTATTGGTTCTGTATGTGACACTTTATTTTTATATTTTTCAGCAATACTTATTCTATTCAATATTCGTTAATTCAACAGGTGCAATTTCAATAGCAGCTGACCCCATAAACCGGCTCACATCATGACTTTATAATATCGTTAATGTTACCAATATTTTTCCTATAAAACGTTTTTCGGTCACTCCGTTACAACGATTTGTGCCGGTTTTCCAATTGAACGGGTTCTGAGTTTGTTTAACTCATTTCAAGTTTATAAATCGACATAGTTCTTGCCTAATTATATCATTAACGTGCCACTGGCAATATATTTTTCAATTGTATGCTTAGGCATTTCTTATTGACAACACATATAAAGTTTATTTTATTACCTTTATTTACATAAATATCTCACACTACTGTGTCATTAAACAAGATTCGACGTTTATCCGATTGCTTTTTAGCATGTTGTAAAACTATTTTGTCAGTCATCGTGCGTTTAACTGTGTGAATTGTGGTAAAAAAATAATTATAGTCCATCCAATCTAAGAGTTAACGTTTGGCAGTTCTGACAGATTGAAGGTAGGTAGCGCTGAAAACCACTAATTTATAGTGTAATAATTAAACTAGGTCAGTAAATAAATAACAATAGGCCGCCATAGTATAGGTCACAATGCTGCATTGTCCTTATTCTCATTGAGGATGGTGAGCACCACTCCTGAATTCTGCTCATGGTTTCCATCAGGCAGAGCAGAATCATTTTGGCAGCTAAAACATAAAAAAGATTATAGAAGTAGAGCCATATTGATTCCAGGAAGAACGAACTGGCTCAACCGGACTACCTACACTCTACCCTCACAGAAGATCGACCTAAAATGACAGTGTTCGTGCTGTCGTGTTTCCTTGGTGAAATGGCTGCATTGTCTTCATCCACAATGATTAAGGTGACTACTATCTACTCTTGGATTCCGCTCGTGTTCATCAGGCGGAGTCACTTTGGCAGGCTAATAAATAATATTGTGAGTTACGGCAGTACTGTGTTGTTACATTTTGAAAAGTAGAAAATGCGAAATGGATTCAGATGGAAAGTCCATCTGAATCCATTTCGCATTTCCTACTTTTCAAAATGTTGAAAATTTTTTTCAAAATTGACATCGATTTCTTAATTACTTCCACTAACCCTCTTCTGAGAGGAAACCCGAGCCCAGCAGTGGGACGTTATGGGTCGTTGATGATGATGATGAAATAGTTAACAATGTATAGTAGAATTACAATAACGTTATTACGTATAACAATAAATTATTAAAGGTTCCTCGAATTCCTGATTGCGGTACAGAAATTAAAATATTGCTATTTTTAAACTGTTCTGTAGTCGTTGACTTATTTTTACTTTATGGCATTCATAGACATGCTTTATAAAATTCTGAAATGTATTATTTCTGTACATTGAATACTTTGAAGTAGGGGCAAGGAAGGTTGACAAGGACATTAAGCGATAATTATAATCAAAATGGGGAGAGGGTTCCCATGTCACATACCATAAAAGCGTTAAATAATAAAGACTTAGATAGATACAATTAGATTTAAAAGTAAAAACTAAACAACTGGTTCTATTATACCGGTCATTCTCACGTTATTTATTTTGTTACCTTTCTGATTTTAAATTAAACATTAGGTACTACAACTACTTAGAAAATCCATATTCATATTATTAATTCGAAAGTAACTCTATCTGTATGTCTGAAACGCTTTCACAGCTAAACCGCGGAACCGATTTTTTTTTATGTTGGGCCCTGCCTAAATGACTACTCTGCCTGATGGAAAACACCGAGGGTTTCACCGAGTGAGTGAGGATACCGGAGGCCCATAACCCAAACCCCCTCCCCCTCCTCCCTATCCCCCAAAGGCCGGCAACGCACTTCTGACGCTTCTGGTGTTTGCAGGTGTCCATGGGCAGCGGTAATCGCTTACCATCAGGCGATACGTCTGCTCGTTTGCCCGTCTATTACATAAAAAAATTGAAACATAAGCAGAGTCCAAGAGTGGTGATCACCACACTACGAATGCAAAACTATGTAACAATGCAGTATGGTTACCCACACCCTGGTGGCCATCATTGAGCCTCCGGTCTCGCACTCACGAACAAAACACGACAGCACGATCGCTGTCATTTTACGTTGATCTTCTGAACGAGGGTAGCACCACCCCGGTCGAGCCGGCACAACTGTGCTGAAATCAGCGTGGCTCTACTACCTCTAACATTTAAATGAAATAGAATGTAATGGCGTTAATATACGCGATGTGTATAAAATACTTTCAATATTTTTTTTATGTAAAACTCAAAAAAAAAAACGTGACGTAAACGAGAATGAGAACACGTTAGAATAATCGACGCAAGAAACTAGAATAAGAAAATTTATTCTCATATTTAACGGACTCGCATGTAATCATAACTCTTTCATTTGTGAAGTGAAAGATTAAATATAAATAAATCGTTATGTTAAAATCGTCTTGTTTGTTATATATGTAGATACAGGTGTATTCCGAACTTCATCAAAACATTTAACGCAGAATATTAAAATTCAAATCACCAGATGTATGAATATAAATATCTAGTATTAGTCATATTAAACATGCAGAACAAATTAAAGTAACGATTTAAAGAAAATTATGTTGTATGCTACTTTGAAATTTATTGCGTGGAAAATTTATAAGACAACAGGTGTTGACAATAATGTATGGTTCACTGAGAATTATGATCACCATTTCATCAACTATGAAATACTTAGCTCCTTTAGCATTCATACTACTGTATAGTTTTGAAATTTTTAGACATTAAAAAATAAAATAATTTTTAGAATATATCCTTATATTCTTGTGAGTAATTTTAGACATAAAATATATCTATACTAATATATAAACTTGAAGAGTTTGTTTGTTTGTTTGTTTGAACACGCTAATCTCAGGAACCGCTGGTCCGATTTGAAAAATTCTTTCGGTGGTGGATAGTCCATTTATCGAGGAAGGCTATAGGGTATATATCATCACGCTACTACTAATAGGAGCGGAGCAACAATGAAGAATGTTTCAAAAACGGAGAAATTTTTTACGCTATGGGCAATATAAGGCGCAAACGAAGTTGCGTGGGTCAGCTACTATCCTTATATTCTTGTGAGTAATTTTAGACATACAATATATTCATAATATAGTAATAACTGTAAACTAACTACTAACAGTTGTTAATGCCTAATTTTACGTTCTACAGTCTACACTGTCGATGGATTTTGATTGAAACGTTCGGTAAACATACAAAGGTATAAATGTTATAGTACATTCTAATTATTATCGCAATTTGATCCGATCTACATATACCTATCCCAGTAAACTTATTAACAGCTTTTAGTGACCAATTGCTGGACAAGGACCTCCTTATGAAAATAGGTTTTGGTGTAATCACCAAGCTGGATCTACCCATGAAAAATAGGTTTTGGTGTAGTCATGACGCTGGACCTACCCATGAGAAATAGGTTTTGGTGTAGTCACCACGCTAGACCTACCCATGAAAAATAGGTTTTGGTGTAGTCATGACGCTGGACCTACCCATGAGAAATAGGTTTTGGTGTAGTCACCACGCTAGACCTACCCATGAAAAATAGGTTTTGGTGTTGTCGTGACGCTGGACCTACCCATGAGAAATAGGTTTTGGTGTAGTCATGACGCTGGACCTACCCATGAGAAATAGGTTTTGGTGTAGTCATGACGCTGGACCTACCCATGAGAAATAGGTTTTGGTGTAGTCATGACGCTGGACCTACCCATGAAAAATAGGTTTTGGTGTAGTCATGACGCTGGACCTACCCATGAAAAATAGGATTTGGTGTAGTCATGACGCTGGCCGTCGGTTGCATTTGATCCGTCACTACACAAGAACGTTTAAAAGTAGACTCATGCACACGATTAACAGGAAATATCGCCTTCGATACAGATCACGTCAATCCCAGTTGATATGATTTATTCATTATAACGTCATTTAAAATTTGATTCAGATCGTTAAAATTCGAAAACAGAACGGGACTCTTATTGAATGGTAGACTCGAGTTAACTGATGCGTCGCGACCGCTGTTTTCAATGAATATATAAAATTTCCATTAATCCAAAAGCACCTCGTATCAAATCGTATCCATTTCGAACAGCTGTATCTTGTCTGTGAACATTTATTGGTTTTCCATTGTCCATGTATTTATCTAGACATATTCTATACGTTACAAGAACCCGAAATCGGAGTACCTGTTAATCATTGCAATCAGCTAGACTTGGTCACCTTGAGTTTATTTTTTCTAGTTTCTAATGTCCGGATATAAAATTTATAATCTTTAATAGTCTTGTGACTATGTATAAATGTTGTTGGTATGCTTTATTAAGTCGACCTTTACCGCCGCTTAAAAACCACATCTTGTCCCTTAAGTTGTCATATAAATTCAAAAATAACTATATCCACTTATTTTCAAATTCTTTTCATATAAACACAGCGAAAATATTAATTCCTTGCATAATTTAAGAACGAACGTCAACACTCGTTTATTTAGTTCAAATGCTTCGCTATTTGTTCGGAAAACCGCCTGGGCTTTCGTGAAAGTACGCAATGAGTAAGCACCACCATTTTATTAGTAATGCATGGGAATTCCCAGTGCTCGTTTCAATTTTAGTTTCGTCGAGTAGGTTGTTAACTTTGACTGCAATACTGGGTAGTATTGAATATTTCTTATGTTTTTTTTTTGTCTGGTACTTACTGTTTTTGATTTTTGATTTAAATTCGTAATCGTATTTTATTTATATATAAAACATTTTAATAGTTCTAAAGGTTATCCTTGGATGACTTCTAAGTAAGGCATTGATGCACGGCAGAAGGGACTTTCTATCGAGCCCCTTACACAAGATGCAAATGTTCGTTGATTCTCTTTCTACAATCGCTAACACGTCTATTATTTTTTATTTGACTAGTATTTCGTTCTGAACACGTGACTTAGGGTTGAGATGACTTAATTTCTAAGCATTAGTTTTCTAATTACCATTCACGTAGAATTGTAGAATGTGAACTTATCTAGAGGGGCAGGTAACTAATCTGCGCGTTTGTCCCTTGTAACATAAAAAAGTTATCAGTAGCTGTATATAAGTATCAATATTCAATATAAGTACCTAAAGTTCTTACTTACTTTAGATACTTCTCTATATTGTATATTGTAATTATATTCCTAATGCGGGAGTTATCTATTATAAGAGAGTTTCTTCAATTTTAACGGGGAACGAAATCCTCAGATTGAGTGAAGAACTCAAATAAAAGACGCAAATGCGTATTTTACGTATTGTATTGTAACCAATTTCAAAGTTCTCTGATGAACATCTGATATGCGGGAGCGGTATCCTTAACGGGCGGATATCTGTAAACTATTCATTACACTACTCTTGTTACCCATGTAAAAATCGGCCAAGTGCGAGTCGGACTCGCACAAGAAAGGTTCCACACCATTATCTATATATTTTAAGCCTATGATATTATATAATTTCATTTTTTCAAGAGTCTACCTGTTGCCGTTATCAATATCGAGCAAAACCGAGCAAAAAAACACGTTTGTTGTATGGGAGCCTCCTTAAATATTTATGTAATTTGTTGTTAAAGCGGCATCAGAAATACATCATCTCTAAAAATTTCAACTACACGGTTCATAAGATACAGCCTGGTGACAGACGAATAGCGAAGTCTTTAGTAATAGGGTCCCGTTTTACCCTTTGGGTACGGAACCCTAAAAATGCGTTAAATGATGTGTATGTAACTAATGATCACGAACCAAGTGTCAATCAACCAAAAAGGATTTATTTAACAATCAGTTCCAAGTATATGCCCGCTTGTTTAGTTTTTGCGAATAATCACTATTAGGTTACACATTTGACTGCCAATGTATGACTGCCAAGTTTTTTCTGAACTTTATATATTTTATTCTTAGCTGTCATTTTTTTGTTTAGATATTTGAGACTGTCTTTGAAATTCTTCTAATTAGGCATATGTACCTAATATTCGTGATTACGTTTGTGTCTTATATTACCAGCATTTCGCGGTTTTGCCAAATATCTCATGGTGATGTTCCTGTTGCAATATTAGGCAGATTGATGACAGCAGCCTGTTTGTCGATTAACCTAACTGGTCACTAAGGTACCCATAACGTAATTCAATGCCAAATTTCAATGCTGGGGGCAATGTCTGCCATCACTCAGCCGTGTTCATATACGAAATAGATTGCGTTGTTGCAATGATACCTTATCGTTAATTATGATCAACAAATGGTCATCTATGTGCTAATCAAAAGTCGTCAGTTTTTATTAGCACTTAGGACAAAAATTAAAGTACGAAAAGCATGATTAATGATTTTGTGTTATGGTGTAGCTTATCCGTAATATGGTTATACCATCAAAAACATTTTCATGTAAACGTGTTGCAAAGACGACGAAGCACTTCAAGAAAAGGTAGGTAGTGCCCTTGCGCTTCGCTTGGCTCGTCTTGGCGGGGACACGACCCCCCGATATCACTAGGTTGATACAATTGTAGGTATAAGCTCTGCCAAGATTGTAAACAGTGCCTGAAATGTGTACTGTCAAGTCTAATTTAATTATTTTTTAAATTATTTTTATTCTGTAGACCTGGAAAGTATAGGACAATTATATGTCAGGTTATTTACCATATAAAAAGGATAATTACCTTTTGTAAAGCATTCAGACATCGCTTGAGCTAAGATATTTTAATATAACATTCAAGCATGATCTGGCAATTCTTTGGTATCTGAATCGGCTCTGCTCTAAAATTGACCCGAATACATATTGGTTTGATTGGATATGTAAATTATTACCCACTCTTTTTATATATTAATATTTTATAATATCTATACATCTATACAAATAAATAAAATTGCGAGTGTCTGTTTGTAATATTAAAATAACTACTTTTTACTACATGCATATGTATGTATATACGGTACATATACCATAAATGTAGTTAATAATTTTTTGTCTGTCTGTTTGTTTCGGGTAATCTCTGGAACGGCTGGACGGATTTTGACGGAACTTTCACTGGCAGGTAGCTAATGATCCGGGAAGTAACTTAGGCTACTTTTTTCGACTAACTTTGTCTCGCCGTTACTCGTGGTACAACAATAACCGCGGGGTTCAACTAGTTTTATTATAAAATTAATCAATTTTTACCCAATGAAACATGACTTGTGTTTAGAACGTCAATAAACAGCGAATGCTTCATCACATAAATTACTTAAAACTTGATTTTGCAGTTGCGCAAATATCTTTCTTTTAATAACTATGTTCTAGATATTAAAAAAACGGTTTAGCTGTGTTTAAAATTAACTTGGTGTTTCAATAATGCCGGTGCAGGAAACAAGGATATCATTCGATTGGTAAAGGTCACTTGGTTTGAGGTGAGACCGGTCAGCCTTGAGCCGTGTAATTCACTTTCGTAGTCGTGAATATGGCCCTTCGTATGGCCTCATTTCTCAATATTGTTCTCTTTATCAATACAACTGCTTTGATATTTCACAGAAAACGTTCGGGTATTGTCTGCATGGCTAAAATGACCTACTTATGCGAAAAAAACCAATCCACACTCTTTCCAAAATCGAGATAAAGACTCTATCTATAAAGAGATAAGAATAATTATCTCAATTTGGCATGTGTGTGGATTGGTCCTTTATTGCAAAAGTCCCAATTAGCCCAAAAGGATATTTATGTTTTGATACTGCTTGCATATCATGTTTTAGGTCTACAAACATTAAACTCAGAGTTGACAATCATACCAGAAATGCCTATATGATAATTATTGTTCTATATCCGCAAAAATACCAGTCCGAATTGATGTCTCGAAACATTTCTGTAAGATAGGTGTAATATGAAATGAATTTCAAATATCCTATCGTGTAATCATATCTGTTCATTTAAACAGGCGTAGAGTATTTAATTTCGTTTCATAAACAGGCACTTTGTTAGCTGTTGTGATTAAGCCAATTGCCAGCTAGGTTGCTATAACGAGGAAGCTCATTACTCACTGGCATGATATTAACAAGCTGTTATTGTTCGTAGTACTAGATATTGATACTGTTATTTCGCATTTTGATTCGCAATGCTTAATAAACTGCATTGATTTTTGGTTTTATACTTTCATCAATATTTAAATCATTGTTGTAGTTGTAAATCCATTTGAATAAAAATGAATCACCGAAATGTATGTACGCGCATAACTTCTGATCGACTGCACTAAATTGGTTAATTCTTTTATTTATATGTTTTTTGTTGTATAGAAGACAAGTTACGAATTATTTAAAAAAACCGACAGCGTCAATATCTGGCATCTTTATTACATTCATTAAAGAACTGAAAAGATACAAAGAATTTTTTTTTTTTTATTTTGGTGTCACTCACACAAAAATACGTCAAGCCGTTTGGGCTCTAGGGCGTGCCAAAGAAATATACATAAATACATAAACACACTCGAAAAACATAACCCTCCTTTCGCAGTTGGGTTAAAAATTAAAAGAAATCGACGGAGTTGTGGGAACACGAAGGAGGTAGATTATATTTTCTTAGTGCGCGACCGCACACTAATCTATATATATATATATAAAAAATTGAAACGCCGAAATGAATGTACTCACATAATATTTTTATTTATGTGTTCGTTATTGTTAAGACAAGGTTTGTGTACAACAAAAAAAAAAGATAACAGGAAAAGTCGTTATTTT
Source organism: Spilosoma lubricipeda (assembly GCA_905220595.1). NCBI lineage: Eukaryota > Metazoa > Arthropoda > Insecta > Lepidoptera > Erebidae > Spilosoma > Spilosoma lubricipeda. Next base: position 4,265,816 of record HG992285.1, on the reverse strand, counting down.
TTGTCCGCGACTGTACACTGCCTGAGGGAAGCTGAGACAGATGTGTAAATTTGGCGATACGAGACTTCAGAAATTTAAGAAAGAACACAAAAATAATATGACGGTACTGAGTTCGCCGGGTCAGCTAGTTGAAAATAAATTCTTCTCTTGGCTATCAATCCGAAACTAATCTAGCAATGGTTTTCTTTTCCGACATTTGAATATACGGATGAAACCAATAAAACACCAACACTAATGTAGTCGTGTAAGGAAAACACTAAACCCTGTTTATAGTCTGCTTAAACAAGCATTAAATCGATATTTTCCTGGTCACCATATTATACTCATACTTCAGTTTTATTTTACAACCCTAGTTCCTATTACTTGGGGTTCTGTAGTCGTGTGCAATACTTGGAACACGTTTATATAATCGAGAAACGAATTGATTCAATACTGTGGGATGATATCGTTTGTTTCGGAATGTTCGCAATAAATTCAACCAGGAAGAGTATTCTAAACTAAATAGTCTATACTCGTGATGTATTTAAATTCACGAATTCCGCTCTGGCGGAACCCACGCTATGGAACTTGAAAGAATTTACCGTTACACTGTAACAAAACATTGCAACTTAAACGAGTGCATTATCCTGAATGTCCATAAAAGGTGTTTACTAAATATATTTTAAGTTTATTTTCTAAGGAAATATATTATGCAATTTGCGTGTCACGGTTCCCGGTCCTGCCATAAAGCAGTTGAGCGTACTTAAGTAAATATACATCAAATGCATTCTACCTATCAGTACAATTGCCATGTTTATTTAAAGTTATATAAAGAGAGGAGTGATATAGATTCGACAATTCAAAGCAGAAAAATAAATTGTGATGGCCAATCATCATAGCAAACATGATTTGACAACATAATGACAGCTATTGAATTGAGTTTATTTTGATATGAATAATATTAGCAATTAAAATCTTCTGTAAATGTTAAGACATCACTTCATTTCATATTAGATGAGGTTCAAGAAATAAGTTATTTTAGAGTTTATCATAAGATTAACCTTTTAGCATGTAAATATACAATAAATAGTTGTAATTACACCTAATTAATTGTAGTAGTTAACATATAGATAACATAGCTTCTGCCCACGGCTGCGCCCGCGTGTATGTTGGTTATCGCGGTAAATAGTAGCTTAAGTGTTATTTACATGTTTATTTTATAATGTTCGAAACCGAACCTTTATAAAATGTATTTGTAATGGCAATACTGTGTGATTATCTACCAAATGTAAAAGTGTCACAGTTGTCAAATCTAAAATAGTGGAACTAGTTTTTGTGAGAAGATGTCGGTTGGTGACGTGTCTTAGTTGTTGAAAATCATTGTATTTAGATTTATGTAGGATTAGAATGGCCATCGAGGATCGAAATGTACCGGGTATCGACTAAAGATTAGGAATTTCCCTCGGCCTTTGTAAAAGTTAATTGTAAAACTAGTAGGTAACCGTTTGGGATGGTTCTCGTAACATTGGGAGTGGAATAAAGAGCCTTGACTCCGCATTCGAACTTTAGTCTATCGGAATCATGGCTATTGCCATAAGTTTGTAGTATAACGTCCAGTGATAAGGTTAAGCTATCAGATACTTTAATGTAAACGGTATATGTGTGTTATGAAGCAAGCGGATGACATCAAAGGAAATTCCTCTTCTCCACTGAAAAGAAAAAACAAAAGAAGACACATAAAGGACACTCGTGAGTACTTTATGATTATTTTGTCATTTTAACGGGTGTAATCTCCCTAAGTTAATTTCCTTATCAGAAGGACAGATCTTCGATTCTAATCTGGCTTCTGTCTCATGGGCCCGCAAAGGCTACATCAAGGTATTCCTTATTTCAAGGATCGAAGTCTCATAAGGAAACTAAAGATATAAGTAGGAAATTTTATGTCTCTTTTTGCTCATCAATCTTTTAAGGAGACTATACAATTAATCGTTTTTAATAGTTATAAATATCGAGAGAGCAATCTCTTGTTCTTGCAATTTCAAGGCATCTATGTTCCGATTTGGACGCCTATTACGCAATGTCCTTTTTCAATCAGATTGGCAGACGCTCCAACATGGGGAATGGGTGCTCATTTCATAGAATACCTGTTTTTATGTTGAACGTTAAATGGAAAACGACAAGATCTGTTAGATTTAGTTCTAACCAACTTTCCGTTTAGGTAAATTTTTCATTAAATGGTTTCATTACACTAATATGTATCTACAGTATCATTTCAAAGTTCGTATCACGCTCGCGTTTTAAACGAATATTAATATATTTAACGGTTGCTATCTGTTAGGACATATTGGTCGTTTGCGAAAGAGTGTCAAAGCCAAAAAGTCAGTAGTTCTCAGAAACGAACAGAAATCTTTGATTTCTGGAAAAGGTTTGCCAAGCATGCTATTTATATATGCGAATGTATTGAAAATATATTAAATTGTAAACGTTCTTAATATTAAATGATTTTCCATTACGACACCCTTCTGGCAAATGTGCCTGATTAAATAATTAAGTCCGTCTGTCCTCAGTACTTTAGAGGATTATATGTTAAAAAAAAAGTAATTTCCTTCCTGAGTAAAACACTGAAAACTCTTAGAACATCAGAAGAAAAGGACTCTTAATATTTCGCTTTACTCGTTAATGGAGAAGTGATTTGTTCAATATTGCGTAAATATTTAATTATAATTAACAAAATTTTTTTTTAATTTCTTATATAAAAAGTTTAGGCACTTTACAGGGACTAAAATTGTCTCATAATCATTTTTTCCACAATTTTTTTTTATTCTCTTTGATTATTTTTGTGAAAAGACAAAAAACCACAAATTACTTGTTTTTTTTTACACCACATCTGAAAACTGTCGCTATTACAAGTTAAGTAACTGAATGCTATTTTATTTTATTTTTTCTCGCCTGTTCTTTAAGGCACTCGGCTATGAATGAACTATTTGGACAAATCTTTTATAATTACCAGGATATACTTCTGTCCCATTCGATTTTTTTAAATACCACACTACAAGTGGAAAATGGAGGAATAAAGAAAAGGGTAATACAATCTTAATAATAAAGTAATACAAAATTTAATCATACTGTACATTGTTTCTAAATTAGATTACTCGTAAATATAAAATGTAAATGTAGCCTCAATATATTATTAATACCGTTGAAAATGTTATCGAAAGTAATCATAATCATCCACTTGTTTTTAAATTTTAATTTAGCGTATGAGCCAACATTCGATACCGAATTGATATTTCACCTTGACTCATTTCTAAGGACACGGGCGCACTGTGCAGAAAGTTGTGTTAAGTAAACTGTTATTTTTCCACAATTTCTTGTTTCTACAGACGCTAATAACGTTTTTATAAAAAAAAAGACAATACTTAATAAGAAGTAAATCAAATTTATTATCTATAACAACTGAGATATAATAAATATGCATCAACATAAGCTGGCTCCATCTGTTTGTAAGGTGTAAAGATTCAGACACACAACCATAACAAGACTATTCGAGTTGTCATAGTTTTCTTTATTAGATTTAAGACTAAAATCTTGCACTTCAAGCTTGAGTAAGTTCCCTGAAAAGCCAAGAAACATGGATGTAGAATTGATTACTGCACGCTCATAAGTAACCCTTTATTCTGATTTTTATTCTTGAATTTCACTCTTGTTTTATGAACGAATACAGACAATCTGCAAATAAATAATGAGTTTGCGAATGTTTTAAAGGAGCATAAAATGTGTATTGCATAATAAACAGCATTAAGTAACGCATGCCACTGTGGCGCATTTGTGGGTAGGTATATGCTAATACTTCTTGTAGGGCACAGGCCGGGTCGATCCGGCCAAGGATATCGTTGGAGAAGGGACGTTGAGTAACATTCCATTGGTTTTCGTGGGCATTCAATATGAGTATTAACTCTAGAACTGTTTTAGATGTGTTGGTTACTATTTGTTTGCGCTATATAACAACAACACTACATTAACACAATAAATTTTAACTTTTTTTCGACTTGATTGTAAACCGGCCCGATAGTAAGTATATAAGTTGGTTATAGAGGTGGCAAACCTTTTTTACCCGACTGCGAAAGAAGGAGGGTTATGTTTTTCGAGTGTATGTATGTATGTACGTATGTATATTTCTTTGGCAGGCCCTAGAGCCTAAACGGCTCGTCGCATTTCTATGCAAGTGGTATAGATTTGTCTTAGTCGTGAGAGTGACACTGGGCACATTAAAATTAAAAAAAAAAAAAACAAAATTAAGGATTTTTGGCCCCAAAAAGTAATCTAAAAAAAAAATTTTTTTTTCAAAATACGTCGATTGTGGTATCAACATAAAGAATTTTTAACGGTGATTACGAATATATATCTATTTAAAACTTACATGTTTTAATGAAAAAAACTAAATTTAAAAAAGAGGACAAATATTGACGCAGTCGGTTTTTTATTTTTAATAATTTTACTTGTTAAACTAGACGATTACGGTCAGAACATAGTGAATCAACTCTAATATTTACTCTGACGAATTGAGAATTCGACATCAACAGCAAGTGTAGCACCGCTAGCATCATCATCATCAGCCTATCGCAGTCCACTGCTGGACATAGGCCTTTCCAATTGCACGCCACTTAGTTCGATCTTGGGCTAGCATAATACATACATATTTGGCTTTTAACCTCAAGCAGGTAAATTGGTCCATCGACGGATCGAACTAATATAAGTTGTGTCAATGATTTATTCAATGAAGCTTCTATGCTGGTACTGTTATGTATTCTGTGCTATTGTAAACATTTCAAGTAAATGTTTCAAAACAAACATGTCAAGGTTAAGCCGATATCAGCACATTTAATATGTAAATTATATAAATTGAATTCGAATTACTTCCTTATTTAGAACACATTAAGGTTGTACTATGTTTCTATTTTTTGTTTAGTTATTATCATGTGCCACTAAAATAGGTTGTGTACATCTGCCTTAGGTAACTTTATCTCTCATGTTGCATAATATCTTGTAGAAGCTACAGTGTTACTTATTGAAACAAGTATGTAATACCCATGGGGATAGTTTACTTCATGCGTAATGGCTCAAGTCGTAAAACAAGAAGCACCTAAATACTATGACACATTAATTTGTAGGTCAATTTTGTAAAAGCTCAAACAAAACCGGAATAATATGATTACTATAACTTTTAATTACAGAAACATAAAACAAAACAAAGCTTTAACAAAAAAAACCGACTTTGACTTTGAACTGGACCAAATTGAAATGAGACCACACGGGAAGCACCAGCTTTCAAATAATAAAATAATCATCAAAATCGCTTCACCCATTCAAAAGTTCTGAGGTAATAAGTATAAAAAAATACGGTCGAATTGAGAACCTTCTCCGTTTTTGAAGTCGGTTAAAGAGGAATTTGAATGCAACTTCATTCATTGTCCATTTCTATCCTCAAATAGGTGAATATAACCACATGACATGGCACAGGTAATGTATCGCGGTGCGGTCACGTTCTAAATAACCCACTTGTATTATATTTCACAGTGTTTGTATCACGAATCGTGACAAAGCTTCTGCCTCTGTATCATCATTCATATTGTGCAACCCGATGTGCTGAGCCTAGCCGTGTGCCTGTTCACAGGGGCACGATTACCTAACCAGTTTCAGTTGCACTCGATTTCCTAAGTCTCGCGATGCGCTGTAAGGATTCTGCCCAGCCACTTTAACTTGCCGGATTTATGAAGCCGCATAGTGAAAGTGTTCGTCGCTTATGAAACATTGCGCGCTGTGTACGAACTCATCTACTCATGTCACGTTTTATCAAACGATTCATCCTTTGAATCGTTTTTGTAGTATTTGATGTATACACCGCTAGGCAACGGTGAAATTGGATTTCGTGCGGTTGTATTTTCGAAGGGGACATCTGATGAGGTGGGCTCACCGGACCGCATATCCTGCGACATGCCCGTCCACATTACTCAAATGCATTTTACGTTATTTGCACGCTCTATCTACGAAGGCTAGAGGCAAACTCACTTTGGGGTGTGGCAACTTTCCATAATTGGTAAAGCGTTTTGCTTATCGCTTGTCCTCGACTTGTTCCGCAAGTAATAAATTTTCACCGCACGTCTGGGCGAGTGCTGGCATTTGAACCAAAAGCAGATTGATTAATTTCCGTTTACTCTCCGGTACGATCGAACTTGCTCTCGTACCTGCCGCTTTATGATGAAAAATTATTTCTTGTTATCGTCAAACGAAATAACAAATTTGCGATCAAAAGTAAAACGGATCATAATTTTAATATAGTAATGTAATGGTGACCGCTGCGCGAAGGTTTTTAGAAGGGCGTTACCACAGCGGAAGGTTGCTACAAATTACTTTTGGCTTTATTATTATGTAGATCCTCCAACGACGGTCGTTATAATAACGTAATGTGCATATGTTGTAATGTACTCCTGGCGGAATTACATTAATTATATCTCTAAACGGTATAATGATAAATTCCACATGTGAATAACCCTCAAAGTAATTTTTTACGTTTATAATTCATGTATTTATCTTACATATTCTTTGGCACGTATAGATTTCATATATACATAAATCATAAGCTGCTAAATATGTAAAGAAATGATATTTATTTTCAAATACATTTTTCTCTCAGACATCGTCGTGTTCGCTTCAAAACGAATAAAATTCCTGCTTTAAAATTGGGCGCGTTGCCAAGATAGCATGGCAACAAAGTGAGTTAATTGCTTTCTCTTATTAGGATTACTCTTCATCTTCATGAACATTTTTAAAAACCGTCTTCTAAACAGCGTGGGTTTAAAAGATTTTAAATAGTCTCCTAAATTAGCTCGCGAAACTAGTTCACTGACCTATTTAAATGAGGTTACTTACGTCTTGGCCAAAAAAAACTGGTTTCCTTTGTTTTCGTATTTTATACGATTTCCGTACGAAAATTCGATTCGAGAATTCGTTTCACCAAATATACGTAGCCACGTGTCCACGTACGATTTACGTATTTTTTATACAATTCCAATGTATAATATGTGTTTGAGTTACATAATAATAAGAAATAAAAATAGGTTTTTAGTCCATGACCACTAAACTTTCACGGAATATATAGTCTCATCATAACCAATGAACGTGTGTGTGGTGCATTCGGAATGTAGTCAGCAGTGTTCGGATTCTCCTGTCAAGGATCTCTACTTGTACACCACTAATAATAAAAAGAGTAAGCAACTAAAAGTAATAAGGTCTTTGGTACAACATTGATATAGATGTCTATTTTATTCTTTAGAAGTATTTATATGAATATACGATTGTTTACAATCCGTATATCAAATTCGCATATTTATCATAAATTTATGAAAAAAATATATAAATACCAGATTATTATCAACTCATTTCAACAAATATAATATGTTGACTACGTAATTGAGATTCATAATTTTATTACATATGTAGTAATAATTGTAAAAAAAATTGCTTTTGCTAATTATTTATCTTGAATAACCTGTTACCAATTCGTTTTGTTTAAGACTAGGTATATATTTCTATACGTTATTCAATACAGTACATATGTTTATTTCAATAAATATAAACATGCATATGCGCAATATACAGGGAGGGACGCTCAAAAGCAGGCAGTCATGCCCCGAAAATTATTAGGGCGGTGCACTGACGCGCAGGCGCATAACGTTCAATTGACGCGGGCGCACCTTTAACAGAATGCGAGCAACGGTCAACCAACTGTATAACGATATGTTACGCTGTGGTATATCATAAACGATATTAAAATTAAGTTCACGATACGAAATTTTTGATAACAACATTAAATAAAATATAAATTTATATTATATGAAAATAACATTAACGCGATTCGATACCTTTTGATTTATTAGAAATTCAACCATATAAAATTGTATTACTGTTCGGTTATTAACAAGTACATGTAAATCCTATACAGGGTTACAGGTTAAGTCGACCTATTAATATATATATATTATTAATTATAAATAAAAAAAAATAATATTAATTAATATTAAGGGCGTGTAGTTGACATGGTTTCTGACTGATTTCACTAAAAACACCGTATCTTAAATCTAACCGTTTTTTTAATATTTGCATTTCATTGTTTTTACAAACAATGCCCGATTTGCGGCTGTCACCTAAGTCAATGTCAATAAGTTTTTGTGGACGATTTAAACTAAAAAAAAAACATTTTAGAAAGTTTATTTTTCTTCAATTGATATCTACATGGATAGCTGATAAAACGTATACCTTTTTTAATACAGTTGCTCAAAAAATGGTATATTGCAGGGACGTATAGTGTTCGGGATGTGGGCTATTACATACTTTAGCTTTTTCTTTACCTTTTCCGAACTCGTGCGTTCTCTTCCCAACTGTCAAAATAAGGTCTATTAAAAAGAAAAAACCAACCACGAAGTTTTTACTAAAAAACTTCATAGAAGTTTTTATGATTCATGCAAATATTTCTAAAAAAAGCTACTAATTTGTTTCAATATCTGATTTAATGATTTGATTCAATGAGTTAGATTAGGTTTCCTTTCATTTCATATCAATAAAAAAATTCTACTGAAGACTTGACTGTATGGACATAGTTTCCTTTGGCTACCCAGAATGGGTGAAGAAAACAAAAAAATCTCTGCTTATATTCTATTACGGTTGGCGCCATTTAAAAAAAATAATTTGCGAGTTTAGTTGTTTGTTGCACAAAATGAGTAATTAGATGATATTTTATTTGAATTCACACCACCGGAACTCAGTATAATTGCACAAAATGTTCGGAGAACATTTTAGCGGAATTTTAAAAGTCACTACATATCTAATAGCTTCATTTTTTCGCAACTGTATTGAAAATAGTTGTTCAGTACACGTGCGGAACCGTCATTGCAACTTGTTCCGACTGTCAACCCTCACCTTCGACTGCGCCTCGACTCGCGTAGACATTTGTCGGAACTCTTTGCAATGACAGACTCCATAATATTTTTTTAGATATCAATTGAAGCAAAATAAACTTTCTAAATTTGTATTATTTTTTATTACGCGAAAACAATAAAATTCAAATATCTCATAAACGATTACATTTAGGGTAGGACGCTTTTAGTGAAATCAGACAGAAACGATGTCAACTACACGTCCTTAACGTGTTTTTTTTATGAGGTAGGTTGCAAACGGCCAGAGGCATGATTATAAGCCATTACCACCATCCATGGACACCCGCAACACCTATGGCGTCACAAGTGCATTGCCGGCCTTTTAACAAGGAGTACGCTCGTTTCTTCAACGTCATATTGGTCCGGGAATACCGCAGGCGACATTCATTCCACAGTTTTGTTGTGCGTGGCAGAAAGTTCCTGGAAAACCGCACAGGAATGGGTCGACTTAACCTGTAACCCTGTATATATAAAAAACAATCGCCGAAATGTATGTGCACGCATGCATAACGGCATGCAACTTCCGATAGGCTGCACCAAATTAAACAATTATTTTTTATGTGTTCGTTATTGTTAGGGCAAGGTTTGTGTTCAAGAAAATTCAAAAGATAATGGAAAAACTCTTTTTTTTTGTCTGCGACTGTACACTGCCTGTGGGAAGCTGAGACCGAAATGTAAATATGGCGGTATAAAGTTCGCCGGGTCAGCTAGTTATGTATAAAAATGGCATTTTATAGTGTCAATGAACAAATTAATAAAAATAATTGCGTTTTAATCCATATTTGTTAAACGATATATCATGCCATTATCGAAACAAATGTCTCGAATGTAAAAATAAAACAAATTAAATCTAAATGTTGATTCTCTAATAGATAAATTCTGCCACCTACGCGTTTCGCTCCTATGAGTCTATGTCTTATCTGATATTAAAGCGCAGTTGTGGGGCACACCTCATGGTATTAAAGGCTTGCCTGTCATCCTACGCGTCACATATCACAGATAGCATCAAGCGATTACTGCCTTACGAACACCTCATTATTACTTTGATCTTTGTGCTCAGCTGCTGTTTCTTGCAATTCGCTTTATCTTGTTAATTGGAGAGCAACACTGTCGCTGCCTGCTCCACTTTTGCCCATTGTTCGAGACACGACACTTTCTAAACAAATCTCTACTTCGTATCTACTTTTAATGACGCAGGGACTGCTCATCAGCCTCTAAAGCTTTGCCATATTGCCTTATGCTGTACTTGAAGGCTTTAAGTACATTTTGAGTGATTAACAATTTTTAAGATTCAAAAATCTATGTTTTCCATTTTTTTTATTGAGTTTAATCGATTTTACATGCATGCACCCATGCTTGGCTGTGTCTCGAGAGGTTGGTATTTAAAGCTACTTTTTTGGGCTTTCATGAACAACGTCAGGCTTATTGTCTCCTAACAAGAATTTTGCAAAATTTTATACCTTTTATAAATGTTATTATCAGAATAGTGGTTTACATATATAGTGGACTCAGAATATGCCATAGGACAATGACTAATGAAGCAGTATTTTTTACAAATCTTGTTATATATATAAAAATAATTGCTGGTCGTTTGTGTCGCTAATAATAGAGAACGGCTGGGCTGATTTAGCTGATTTAGGTTTTGAAATGTTTGTCGTAGTCCAGGGAAGGTTTTAACGGTGTAAAATTTAAAATAACTTGAAATTCAAACGTCGCGTTGTAATATATTTGAATTGTGTATATTTGAAATGAATAATTTTCTAAGATTTTGTACTGTAGTTACAAATGTACGGCTGGTTAACGCAAATGTGACAAAATATACAAACAAATGTTATATTTGGTTGTATCGTACTTCGACTTTGCAACATTCAATTCTCTGTTATTGACCTTAATTTGGGCTCTGATTAAATTAGGAACGAGTTCTGTGATGCGTTTGTTATCTAGCCATGTCTGGGTGAGTGGGTGTGCACGAAATAACTCTAGCATAATTACGATCTCGACTAAGCTCTAATTCGTGAGTCACGGCCGAGTGAAATGGCACGCGGGCCATGATCGCGCCGCCGCTTCATTCAATTACTGTGCGTGATGTGAATTGAAAATATATTATACTTGCAGACAAATTTGTCATTGGTACGTAATTGATTCATGAGCTTTCACCTTCTATCAAAATATTGACTCGCTGGTTATCGATCGAAGATGAACGATAGTAGACAGTATTCTTAAGACATTTCCAAATTTGTTTTGAGATCATCAAATATTATACTATCCATTTAAAACTAAAGGAAAACAATTATAAACAAACGCAGTCGCATATGGTTAGTTTGACAGAAATGGCATTCTGTGCTATTCTGCCATAGATGCACTTCTGTTATTTGAGAAACGTCTTTTAGCTATTTCTGTCGCGATTTTTCCACTCAAACATTTAAAAAAATACTGCAGCTAAACAAGTTACTAACCTGTACATCCTATTCCATTTTTAGTTCAATGTATAAAAAAAAGTTTTTAATGACGCTTATTCCGCGTTTTGGCAGTAAATAAAATAAATATTATTTAATTATTTTATAGGTAGTGCAATGAATTATTTGATACGCACATGAAGTTATGATGGCCGTTTTCCGTCAAGTGATCCGTAATGTTATGAGTCATCTTAGCCACACTCAAGATAGCATCATTTACCACGTTAACTGAGACTTAGACAGACTGACGGGTTCTATAGACTGCATAGCACTTAAATGTACCGATAAATACACAATCATTATATTGTCACAGACTGCCGACGGGAGTGGGTTGACTAGTAACGGGGCACCGTCGAAACTGGAACACATCAACGTACGTAATCCTATTATGAGCTCGTTAACGTAATCCCACTTGGACCTCAATTCAGCCCTGGTTGTATCCGAATTTCTAATAAGCTAACCGGCAAGTTTTTTTCAATTACTTACAAGTGAATATACAAAGAAGTACAGTTCTTAGGTCTTTCGCCTTGATGGAAGCCGGTGTAAATATGTTAGAAAATTATACAGTGTTTCAAAGATTTTTAATTCCTCACAAAAAAAGATACGAGTTTTGCTAACATGTTACTGAATGGCGGTGTGCTTATACTCAACGAAATAAGAGTGAAGTGCAGAAAAAAATGTGAAGAAGTGAAATTCTTAAAAATAACAGCCCAAAAGTCTCAATACAGCCTAACTGGAATACTGATCGGCGACGTAGTCCTGAAAGCAGTGTATCGAAGTTGCTACTTTTGTACCAGTATAAAATATTTAAAAGATATCTCAAAATTTATTACCCTTTAATGTAACAACTACCACCGGCTTCTTCTTTCTGAGTCACTGTATCGCAGCTAAGATCAACTGAATCATCAATGATGACTTATCGATGAATAAATGTATAGTTAGGCACTCGACACTCAGCTTATGACCAATAAGACAATAGTTATTGCCTACTGTCCAACGTTATATAAACAATTTGTGTTTTGTTTTGCTGAGTCATAAATTATGATAGATGACCAACAGTGCTCCGCCCTTGATTTAGCGTCGTAAAATAATAACGACAAATTATACCATTATTAAACTTGACATCGGTGAATATATATATAGGTATATATAGGTTGAATAACGACATTAGTGTTGCCATATTAGAACATCACGTAATTGTGAATTATGCGATTAACTGACTAATGGTTATCTTCTCGTTACACATACGAACACATTTTTTCGTATTGTTAATACCTAAGTAAAAAAAAACCAAAGTTGATATTTGACATTAAAGTCAGAACGAAATATATGCTAATTGTTAATTGAAAGTTACGTAGACCTAAAGTAAAACCTTCAATGTAAAAGAACTTGTCATTGACGTACTTCTGAAACGTTCATTGGTTACTTCAACCACATAAAAACATGCAATGATTGGACACGTAAATATACAAAAACACATTATTTTGGGACATCTAGATGTACATTATATCGTTATTAGACTGATTCAGAAATTGACCTTACAGTGACTCTCATTCAACTCAATGTTTTAAAATTTACAGTTCATAAAGCAATTTCGACGTTTTGAGGCTGTATTGCGTAGGTAAATTGATGTCACGATAAGCTACATTTGTTAAAGCTCAAGACAGTTTTCATTCCTTGTTCACTTCGTGACCTTTACGACAAGGGTCGTTTGTGCGTGTAATGAAGATCGTGCACATGATTGTATTCAAGACTGGGCGTGTCCTGTCGGTAGCTGGATTCTTGTAGATGTTTGAACAGATAGAACTCCCTGTAGAAAAATAACGCGGGCGGCATGCCCCCTTTGACATTTAAAGAAATGGATTTTCTGTGTCGAAGTAATTCTCTTCATTTGCTGGTAATTGGTCTTATTTCGCTGTAGTAACAGCCTATTACGATTCTGTAGGGTATCGTGTTATCAAAATAATTGTGAATTGGGTTATCAAACCTGCCCAATAAAAAGGAGACCGTTTTACCCGGCTAAAATTCGGCCTTTTAGCATTAATTGTAAGATTTATTTATTGTTTTCAATAAGGTGAAAAACATTGAAGTCTTTTTATTATGGAGATTAAATAAGATAAGATTTTTGAGTGAAATTTTGATTTACGTAGTGTTTTCTATGTATTTCGTCATAGTTAAAGTGCGGTATACCATGGGAATTTTACCATGAACTACCTAAATATGACTAAAGTTTCGTGTCTCGCGGAAGCATATGACAATTAATTATCTACGAGTAACGCTAACGTTGAAGGGCGTAGTCTTGTCTCGGAATATTTGCATTTATAAAACTCTTCAACAAGCCATAGAAATCTACTTTGAAACAAATTATATGTAATCGACTTAAATACCCAACCTTGGCATTTCATTGCCCTTTATAAAATGAAAACGAGAGTAAGGTTTTCGTATCAAAAATGTTATAACTTCAACTGTTTATATAGTCTTAATTTTATCTCAATTTCTGAAGTATTCCGTATCGTTTTGTCTAAGTTTTCATTAAGTTGAAGAACGAAAATGTTCTATACGTAGAATATATAGTTTATAGAAAAGGCTTCGTTGGTATACTCTCATTTAAAACGGCCTAATAGCAGTGCGTTTTGTCTGGGTTGCTTCCGGCGCGTAACCCTGAATATTTTAAAATCTTGTTTACTAAAAAGTTGATCTTGCTTCCTTTACATGAAAGTCGATTCTTTTTACCAGTCAACGTTTAAACAGTTAAAGTGATCATTAAATTGAGAATTTTTACAAATTTTACATTTAATTTATACGAGTAGTAATAAAAATTCTGTTTAAAATTTTATGTGGTTGGATGTTAATTTTCTTTCCGAGTTTATGTGATTATAGTAGTATGTAAGCATTGTAACTATACGATATATAGTAAGATATGAACTGAAAACTATGACAGAGATATTGTCGTAACATTACAAATCGTGATGACGTCACGCACACGGAAATGATAAAAATCTGTGTTACATTTTCCTTCCCTTATCCGGCTCCCTTTAGCCTAACTGTCAAGTCCATGTGCCATTTGTCACTCTTTTATATCTTTTCGTGAGTTCAACAGACAGACAGCAATTGTCTTTAAACAAATAGTATTTTGTTCTGTCGAAAAGATATAATTGGTTTGAGTAAAAAAGATTTGTATCAAGAAAAAATGTGACAAAAATAAATATAGTAAATGCTAATTTTCTTGTACATTACGGGAAACCTATGAAAAGTCTGCGTTACGTTTATAACGATGTAAATCTTTCAATATTGAGCGTACGACATTATATTTGCAACTCATCGTACGGAACTCAATCCAAGCTAGGTAAGCTAAGACTCGACCAGTTTTTTTTATACGCATATTAGACGCCATACTTTAAAGAATTTGTCTACATTGTGTAGATGGTTATCTTTTATAATTTAAAATTTTGTATCTCTAAATTTATTTCGTTGATTTACATAAATATGCGTTGCATCATCATATTGCTGACAATAGATTGTTAAAGTTGAGAACGTGTTTCACAATGGTTTTGTCTAACATACTTGACTGCACGGTTGGTCTAGTAGTCTAGTGGTTTGAGCGGTCGCCACGACGCTTTTGTGTTGTGGGTTCAAATATATGGGATCACACTTTGTATGATTCACAAATTGTTGTCCTGAGTCTGGGTGTTCTTTGTGTCATTTATGTATTTTTGTAAAATCCACCGCTACACAGGATTTAAAAAACTGCCTCGTTGGTCTCGCGGTTGGCGTGCGCGACTGCTGATCATGAGGTCTCGCGTTCGATTCCTGGGTCCGAACAAATGTTTATATGATCTACAAACATTTGTTTCGGAGTTTGGGTGTTTTCTATGTATAATATGTATGTATTTACAAAAAAAAATTATATATGTATTTGTATCAGTTGTCTAGTACCCATAATACAAGCCCTGCTTAGCTTGGGACTAGATGGCGTTGTGTGTTAAATGTCCGAAATATTTGTTATTATTTATTTAATCATATTGCTGGAATTGTATTTAAAAAAAAATCGAATGATTAAAATATTTTGGGGAAATCTCTGTTTGAAAAAAGCAATATTATTTAACGAAATAAGGACAAATAAATCTATACTAATATATAAAGCTGAAGAGTTTGTTTGTTTGTTTGAACACGCTAATCTCAGGAACCGTTGGTCCGATTTGAAAAATTCTTTCGGTGTTGGATAGTCCATTTATCGAGGAAGGCTAAAGGATATATATCATCACGCTACTACTAATAGGAGCGGAGCAGCAATGAAGAATGTTTTAAACAGGGGAAATTTCACGCTACGGGCAATATAAGGCAAACGAGGTTGCGTGGGTCAGCTAGTCGTGTATATAATGTGATACACTTAGACAAAAGAAGCCGAGAAGCTCTAGGGAAATATTTAAAAAGACGTTTTTTTTTTTATTATTAGCTACCTGCCACAACAAGATTGTTATGTATGCAAAAGTACGTTACAAATTATCACTTTTAAAAGTCACAATTCTGTCCCATCCAGAAACATTATATCTGTGTGAAAACGCGTTTCAAAGTCCCATTGAAATTGTTTAATGACCCGCGTAACTTGAATGCGGGACTAAGTAATGAGGGGACGCAGAAGGTTCCCGAATGGTTTGCTACAGGATTTTCGATACGATGTTCTACTTCCGTAACTACCAACAAAAGGGCCACAGACTCATAAATATACAGGCTGTTCATTATCTATACAAATAAATAAAATGGAGTGTCTGTTTGTAATATTAAAATAACCACTTTTTAATAAATGCATATGTATATATACACGTTACATATACCGAAAATGTAGTTAAAAAATTTTTTGTCTGTCTGTCTGTCTGTCGGTCTGTCTGTCTGTCGGTCTGTCTGTCTGTCTGTCTGTCTGTCTGTTTGTTTGTTCCGGGTAATCTCTGGAACGGCTGGACCGATTTCAACGGGACTTTCAATGGCGGGTAGCTGATTGTCCAGGGAGTAACTTAGGCTACTTTTTTAGACTAACTTTGTCCCACGGCGTTACTCGCGGTACAATAATAACCGCGGGTAACACCGCGGGGTTCAGCTAGTCGTCAATATAAATTATTATACTAGTACCTTACAAAGAAAACCAGGATTTCTCTTAAATATTCAGTATCTGGATGACTGAGCTTTGCTCGGTGTTTTTTAGCATTTGGTCAATTTTCTAAAAATTAATTCTAACTAGGATGATTTATCGCCCCCGAAACCCTCAAGGGGTTTACTAAATTTCATGAAAATCGTTGGAGCCGTTTCCGATATTAGGATACACTATCTAGTACAGCTATCTGGCAGCCAGATAGCTGTACTACTAAGCGCTCCAGGATTATCCATTCTTTCTGGGACATTGTGTATATACAATGTTCCTTTTCTTGATATAGCCTTATGCTTAGGCAGCGCTTTGCAGACAATAAATACGTTACTCATCTCTAATCCCAAACTAGACAAGGTCTTATGGGAACCAAATGCTGATAAATATACGTGCTATCGGGCTCTTGAATGAAATATTTCTACTGGGTGGGAGTCGAACCCACGACCTCACTGATCATTAGAACAACAGGCGGAAAGATCTGGCAGAATTAATGTAAAAAAAATATTATGTATGTAAGATGTAAGATCTATTTATTATGATTAGAAATCCTTTTTTCTTAAAACTACGCATGCAAATAGATAGATGACTTTGTAATTTGAATACAGATAACTTGAAACAGTTAGATGACATTATTTATTTGGCCCGTTTGTGAATTGAATGGTTTCTGCACAACACGGTTCACTTGTTAAGTTACAAAGTTTGCAAAATAAGAACACGACCCATACATCATTTAATCGGCGTGTGTAAACTCGCACACTCGTACTTTGTTTATGTTGCAGTCAAAACTCTTAACCGGCCAAAAGAACTTTTGACTAAGATAGGTTTGATTTTATTCATACTAGCTGAACCCCGCGGTGCTACCCGCGGTTATCGTCGTACCGCGAGTAACGCCGCGGGACAAAGTAAGTCGAAAAAAAAGTAGCCTAAGTTACTCCCTGGATCATCAGCTACCTGCCAGTGAAAGTCCATCAAAATCCATCCAGCCGTTCCAGAGATTACCGGGAACAAACAGACAGACAGACAGACAAATTTTTTTAACTACATTTTTGGTATATATATCGTGTATACATACATATGCATTGATTAAAAAGCTGTTATTTTAATATTATAAACAGACACTCAAATTTTATTTATTTGTATAGATTTACTTTTAACTGCAACATGAGAAACATATAACCCCCTTCTTCTTCATAAACGTTATTTAACTTTAAGCATCGGTTCTATTATTTTCCATTTAAAACTTATACAAAGTTAATAAGGTTTTAGTTCTTGTTACTTTACAGATGTATATGGGGGTAATAGTGTAAGTGTAGTGTAGTAAAGTATTTAAAAGCTCAACATTTTTTTTGTGCGGCAATCCCCTGGGATCCACCAACTGGTGGCTATGTCGAACTTGAACCGGCTAAAAACCGCACACCATTTCGGGTACTAGAAGCCGGGGAACCAGCTGCACCCTCGAAAGTATACAGCTTAAGGCTAAGAAATCGCTAAATCCCTCCATCGAATTCTCTAGGGAAAATGTTGTCCGACTTTTTGTGCCATAATTTCGAAGTCATAAATAGCAAAATCACTGACTAAATTATTTATTATAAACACATTGAACAATGACAAGTCTGCGCTTCACTGAATCCTCGTTTACAAAGCAGTAAACTACCTTATTGCTTTCTAGATAAAGTTCAGAATACTATGCATATAAATAATGATAAATGCGCGTACTCTTAAATAAAATTACAGTCATACTGACTAAACAGTTTTCCATGTAATCGGTAATGTGTATTGAAATTATAGTGTCGCAAAGAAAACAATGTACATTGATGAAATATTACTGATTGACATATTATATGAACCGTTTCAGAGATTCAGATTATGTATATATATATATACAAGAATTGATTGTTTGAAGGTATTAGATCAATCATTCAGTGTAAAAGTCTTATTTCCTTGCTTGCGAATTCGATATTGTTCACAATACATAGGATTTAATTTTATTGAAAAAAAAAAAAATATTAAATAAAAATAGCGTAAGTTGTTCTTAATAACTTCAGCTATACGCTAGTGAAAATCTCGTCAAAATCGGTCCTACCGTTTCAGACACAGATCGGTCTGTGTCTGAAACGGTTAGACAAAAAAAATATTAATTAATGTTTTTTTAATGTACCTGTACCATGTTTAATCCTATCCAGCAGTGCTGCTTCCTTCTCGAGGGTCAAGAACTTATACGGCGCATAGATATAAGCTAATTGCACCCGCAGATCAATTACTGCTGACAAGTTCATACAGAGGCGATTCACCTCGTTAAATATGACATGAAAATCTCACCATGGTGCTGTGTAGGCTTCATTGACGTCAAATGGAGATTTGTACGCCGTCAAATGGAGATCTGGTACACTACACAATGTACTGGTACATATACACGTACAAGCGGAAGTTCGGGAAAAGTGGAATCCATTATTCACCGAAACCTAATCTCTTCGCGTGGTTCTACGAATGCCGTTCTGGGCGAAATTCAATCCAATCACGGTCCGCCCAAATATTTCGACTGTTCTCGACCGATCTATATCTAATAGTGACATGACATTTTAATCCTTAAAAACATGACACCTCAGGGTTGCCATTGCAATCGACAATTGCGTTTGGTTTCAAACATACCATTATTATATACTTTTAGTGAAAAGTTGGTAAGTTCAAATTAAAAACAGACACTTTATTCCATAGATGCCTATAAACAAAAGCAAACGACCGTTTACCGATCATCACAAAAACTTGCGGGCTGTTTTTCCATGGTTAAGGTTTTCATATCAATTTTTATTTTGAAACGAGATATAAAAACACACTATTACAGGGCTATAACTATGCTAAGTATACATATATCTGTAATATGTCGTATACCATGGCATAGCAGAGTAACGCTTACCACATTCTACTGATCCATACCAATAATAATATAAATTCGGAAGTAACTCTGTCAGGCCGTCTGTTACGCATTCACGACTAAGCCGCTAAACGGATTTGGATAAGTTTCGGCTTAAAGATAGATTGAACTTTGAAGAAGGACATTGGCTGTTTTTTGTAGCGAGAACCGACAAACACGGGGGCAACAGCTAGTTCATTATAAATACATATTAACATGGGTTGCATTAATGAACCCACATTTAATTATAAATGAAGATTTTTCATAATACATACTCAGGTGGCAACGAGTAGGCCGAGCCCACTTATATCCGTAATTAATGGATGCTTGCACTGTCAGGTAATGAAATTAAATGAAACGAGTTCTTTCGTGTTCAAAGCTTTTAATTATCCTTAATAAAATAGGGGGTAAGACGATAGCCATATCTACACACAACGGTAACTCACTAATGGCTAACATACAAAATAGAATTTGTAATAAACGAAATTCAGGTCATCTGAATATGTAAAATAAAACATAAGATAGTTTGTGTACGCTTCATAAACAGAAAAAGTACTGACCTGATTCAGCTGAAAATGCAGTAAAAATGGTTTTCATCATCTAATAAACTCCTTAATTTTGTGCCTCGTTTCTTATCAATAGAGATTCTATATTTGCCCTGGAATGCGTCAGTCTGCCTTCATATAAAACAAACTTTAACATGTTTTGTTATAAGACTTTAAATTCACGTCAGAATTGGCTAAATTTTAATGTGACTGTCTGATAAGGCTAAGTTTCAACTTCAGATTTTATTTATGTCTTATTCAGTGCGTCGTTTGTTCAGCGTCCAAGGGATGTATGACACATTAAGATGTTTAATAGCTCAAATGGGTGAAGTTGATGTCTTGTAAGTTACTACCGTATCATTTAATACAGTTTCCCTTATAACATCGAGTGTTAATAACGTCATCCAGCAAGCTGTGGGTGTCTTTTATGTTTATAGGCTTTCAGTTTGATCCTTTAAGGAATCCATTCCATTAAATACAGAAGAGACTATTATTTATTCAACCCCGGATCCTTATCCCTTTGTATTAGCATTGTATCTTTGATTGTCAGTTGGCGAGTTTGTAACCTAGATAGATATACATACGCATATATTGTTATACACCTTGTATTTTTCGGACATCTAACATACAACGCTATCTAGTCCCTAACTAAGCACAGCTTGTATTATTGGTATTAGACAACTGATATAAATACATTAATACTTTTTTAATGCATACATAGAAAACACCCATTTGCAGATCATAAAGACATTTGGTCTGACCCGCGAACCGAACCCGAGACTTCGAGAACAGCAGTCGCATACGCTACCACTGCGCCATCGTGCGCAGTGGTAATACCTACACCTTGATTTAAAACCATATTGAAAAACGAGAAAACCTGTACCAACAGTTTTATTCGGACGGAATAAGTAAACATTGAAATATTTAAATTTAAATTGTTTTGAACAGGGTAATGTCACACGACTGTGGTCTTACATGTTTATCGTATCGTACTGCAATAATACCAATCAATATTGTTTGGCTATATCAATCAGATACAATTTCTGATTGCCTGGTACTGTGGTTATATGGAAATACTAGCTGAACCCCGCGGTGTTACCCGCGGTTATTGTTGTACCGCGAGTAACGCCGCGGGACAATGTTAGTCTAAAAACTAGCCTAACTTACTCCCTGGATCATCAGCTACCTACCAGTGAAAGCCCCGTCAAAATCCGTCCAGCCGTTCCTGAGATTACCCGGAACAAACAGACAGAAAAACAGACAAAAAAAAATTAACTACATTTTTGGTATATGTACCGTATATACATACATATGCATTTTGTATAAAGCGCTTATTTTAATATTACAAACAGACACTCCAATTTTATTTATTTGTATAATATATTTTATTTTAGGAATTTTGTAGTATTTAAATATTTTACTATATTTTGCCTGAGTCTCCATCTACGTGTAAGTCGGTTCTCGTGGTAAATAATAGCCTATGTGCTATTCTGATGTATGAACTATATCATTGTAAAATTTCATTGAAATCCGTTCAGTGGGTTTACGCCTTCAATAATTTTCGCATTTATTGTATTAAGTAGGATATCCTTATATTTATATTATAAACATGTTTACAATTCCATACATGTTATAATAATTTAATAATGCATCATTCTATTTAATTACAATATCTTCAACAAAAAGTACAATTAAGTTGATTTGAGATTTTACTTTTGTAATAAATCCCATTCTTGGACTTAAACGTTTATACGCGCAAATGTATCTTATTCCCTTTTCTGACTATTCCTATCGTTTTCATCGCATAACTCATTTGGTTGTTTACGAGTTTCCTTATTCGCTTTTAGTACTTTCTAAATCAGTTAGTATTATTTGCGTCGAGCATAATAGTTTCTGACTTATATAAAACGCTTCAGGGGCTCAATATACAATTTTAGAAAGTGAACTGTTTTTGGAATCAGGCTGTATTTTTGGTGTAAAATATAATAACTAAACGTGTAAATGAGTATACTGTGTATTTTTAATTGTATTCCTCAAAGCTTTTTCTCTAAATGGTAACAGAAATCAAATTGGTTATCTGATGGATCACTTCGTTCCAAATATTGTCCGTCAGAGATACTCCGAGTATAGTTCTTTCTGTAACACGTTGAACGACTTTAAACTGATGGAGAGGCCTATGTCCAGCAGTGAACTGAAACAGGTAATGATGAAATGAATCACGTTTTTGTATCAAACTAATACAGGATATAATTACACAGATAATAGTAGATTATATATTTAATTATTATAATTTTATTGTAATGGCGTATTCATCGATTATACTTTATAATTAATCGCTATAATTGTAGATGATCGCAAGACATTTGTCATTGATATGTTATTCATGGGATATCCGTAACATTGAATATCGAATTATGTGCTTACATAGGATGCTGAAATTGTGTAGGCATTAGTAATGGTGTGTTTATATGGATACTGTGTCCTCGTAATGATAGTTAATGATTGCTATAATACTTAATGTAAATAATAATAGTTTGAATGTTTATTGGTTGTGAAGGCCGATTTATAGATATCAAGCAATGCCTAAAATGAACACGAATAAAATATACTCTGAATTCTGCTACAAATTACAGGACACAGCATAAACCTTTTACAAGAAACAGTTTCAAGAAAACAAAACCAATCAAAACCTTTTTTAACCCGACTGCGGCGAAGCCAAAAGGAAGGGTAATTGCTTTGGTTTTGTTATTTTCCTACACTGAGGTGTCATATTGTATTTTTTTACTCTAATTCAATAAACTTTAGACTTATTTAGTAAAATATATTTAGGTCTTAATAAAACTCAGCACTTTTAATGTAATGGACTTATGTGGTACTAATTGCGTGCCTTGACGGGCTTTGCTTTTTAGACATCGGTTTAAGATAATCTTGCAAATACACATTCGAAGGAGTTGATTATCCATGACATTCATGGATCTCCCATGATCATGGGTTCAACCTCTCATGATCGGAATGAAAAAGACCGACAACGTGGTAAGCGTCTGTCGTAGCTAAATGCATAAACTATGAACAAGGAATAAAAAAATATATATAAAAAAAAACAACTTTTTGAAAAATAATAGTTCTTTAATTGTCTCATTGTATTCTACCATACACTTTAATTACAGACTAGAGTTTACAAATTACATTACCTGTTATATATAAGCCGAATCTTATATCTATCTAATCACTGTCCGAGTCGTTTGTTTTAAGTATTGGTTTGTGTTCAATATATTCAAACATTTGTTTACTAAGGGGATCCGCTTCGTCGTCTATTATGG
Source organism: Spilosoma lubricipeda (assembly GCA_905220595.1). Taxonomy (NCBI): domain Eukaryota; kingdom Metazoa; phylum Arthropoda; class Insecta; order Lepidoptera; family Erebidae; genus Spilosoma; species Spilosoma lubricipeda. The sequence continues at coordinate 4,242,472 of HG992285.1, read as the reverse complement.
TGAATTTTTCATAACACTTGCTTTCGTAATAATTTTGATCGGCTTTGAATATTATGTCACATATTGCTTGTTGCACGGCGTTCTTGGTCGTGTCGGAGTATTTCTTCATTTTATTACCGATAAATGTAGTGAAAGATACAATTTCTTCATCTCTTTCGGATGGAGTTTGACTGGGACCGGCCTCCATATGAGGTTGAAGAATATCAGGTTCACTTACTTCTGTCTCGTTCTCAGAAGTAACCCTCGCCTTCTTAGTTGGGCGACTAGATAGTTCCAAACGTTGACGTAGCAAGGACAGATTGATAGTTGAAGCATCTCCAACATTCTCATCCATTTCATCCGAATCCTGAAGGGAGATCATGACATAACATAACAAAAATAACATCATGAATATTTATGATTATGAAAAAAAAGTACATACTTTATTTTCTTGACGTTTTCTTTCGGAATCCTTATCCAATAAAAAAGCCAATGCATCGAAAGCGAACCATGTACTTCTGTATAGTACAGATGAATCTATAAACAAATGAACAAGGTAATGAATGGAGCTTTAATCCTGAAAATATTAAAAAGCCAAAAGTTTGTGAGGACGGATGTATGAATGTTTGTTACTCTTGACAAAATACTAAACGGATTTCGATGAAACTGTACAATAATATCGCTTAAACATCAAAACAATCTGAGCTAAAATTTACTAAGATTTTTTTGAAATTTGACATTAATATAACGATAATTTAAAGTTAGTCGGCAAAATTGCTACCATTTAAGAACTATCTTGACGTGCGCTGCCTAAACCGTTGGAGTCACACCGTAGAGAGGCTGTTTATACAATGTTTATTACATTAATATAGGTGTGAAAGTACGTCTGGCTATCTGTTACGTCTTCAATAAACTTAGGCGGTGGAGCTACTTTGGTTCTTGAGGAAAGCCATATGTTGGTTAGTATTTCCCGCGAAAGCCGAATGATAACAGAATAGTCGAAATACACGCAGACATAGCCTCGGACAAAAGCTAGTGATAATTAATAATGAATCAAACAATACTATTAAAAATATGTCACCTGTACCACTATCGTCTGTCAAATTCTTTAAACTGTTCACAAGTCTAGCTTTTTCTCTTCTAAATGATGACATCAAAACATTCATTTTGTGCTTGCATTGATCGGCAGACATGTTCAAAGCCACGCCAATTTCTTCCCAAGCGATCGGTTTCATATTCCTTCTGAAAAAGTACCGATTCTTTTTATCCCATAACATGGGTTTTCTTCTATATTCTCTTATTAACTCTAAGCATTTTTCTTCCGTCCAAACATCTGCCAACGCCATGGTTGCTGTTGTCATGGTTTCGATGCGCAACAATACACGCGTCGTTTCAAGTTCGGACGAACGCTGGACTGACCTCAAAATGGCGGCAACCGAACACGCAGTCGGACATCGTGCGAGCAGCTGTTGACACGTTGCAGTAACACTGACTCGATACCTGTAACTGTCTCTTTCCAACGTTATGTTTTTACTGATAAGTGTGAACGTGTTAGATATATGTACATAATAATATCGTTTCTTGTTTATCATATTTAAATACTTAGATCGGCCAACGTACTGTTTGTTACTGTAGCGAATGAATATCGTATCTTATTGTCTCCAATGAGTATATTTTTGATTCGAATTAGACTTGTACTTTGTAGTGTTGACGAGTGTTATTGTCTTTTGCCTTAGTTACTTTACATATTCATCATATTCATTAGGTACTCACGGAAATAGTCATTCAACAAGTTCATACTGATTTTTTCCAAGGCTCAGTGATTCGCTACATATTTTATATCCCCCCGCTTAAATTGTAACCAGATTTGGTTGGACCAAACCACTTTAGTATAAATCATGAACTCTAAGTTTTATGAGGAAATACGTAGTTATTTAAAGAACGGTTTATGACTACTTCTGCTCTAATTCATTACAATTTGTTTGCGTACGTAATTTGTGCAAAGTTGTTGTTCGTACAAGGTCAGCGCTTACAGGTCATAAAAATGACACTTTCAACGTTCGCTCTAGGTCAACTCTTGGCATAAAATCCGTTGACATTGCGTTCTGTCTATCAAAGTCTCGTCGTCCGCTTATTACTTATGTTTGAATAGTGCTGGAACCACACGTCGATTGTTAGATAGTGCCTCAGATTGACATGAATATAGAAGTTCTCAGCAGCATCGCGACTTCACCGGCCTGTCATTTGTACCGCGATGCATGCGATTCATGTTATCGGTAAAGTTCAGCTCGCTATGTGAATGCTAAGAGGGTAGATTAGTCATGCGATGCACTCCTATGTTGTCGTTCACACGCGTCGAACACAGATGCACGAAAGATAATAGCGACGGTAAATACCAGCATGTTTCTTATATAATATGGCAAGTTATGTTCGCTGTCATATTAGTATTTTTATGTCCCCAATGTGCCAAACATGCTATCAGGCCCGTAAGAGGTCATCTAAGAATATAGACACGTACAGCACTTAGGAATATTTCTTGCACGTAGCTTGTTTATCTTAATATTTATTCCCATATGGGTAAAGGACCTCCCATCTGCATTGTTTATGCTTCTTAAATTAAATATCAACATTACAGTTGTACTTTTAATGGGGGAAAACATTAGTCACTTGCGGCGCCCTTGGACAAGTGTATGCAATAAAAGAGGCACTACTGCCTTGTCGCCCTTGTCCCATCCCACTAGGATCTTAGAATTAGGGGATCCCTTATGGGTATTGGCTCGTTTCATTCTGTGAAAAGCAAATAAACAAATGCTTAACACTGATTTTCTGAGGCGATATTATCTCTCCAGACTCATCTGTCTGATGTTACTAGTTCTCTTGACCGCTTTATAGATTTTAAAAGTCAAACTATTTATTTATTACTACTATCTATTTATTTATTTACGAAATACTGTTTTCTATGGCTTAATTGTCGGTATAAGTTAAAACGGTTAAAATTAAATTTTAAATTTCACCATGCGATGCCCAGTTCTAACAGTGCTGTTAATCCATATCCCAGCTTTGTATATAAGCCCGATGACCATTAACGATTAAAACATTAACAAAATACCTTTAATGTTATTTTCAAGTTTTATTTCCAATTAAAATAAAAAAATATCTTCAGTTAAGTGTCTATTCCGAGATAAGTAGAATATAACGCCATGCAGGTATTCAACATTTTCTTAGAGATCTGAGATAGAGACCTGTTCAATTAGTACGATTAAACTGTCACAGTAATGTTTTACGTCTATCAATTACTCATGCAAATGGTTCCGTTTTATGAATATTCATTTGACCAACGCACGGTATTTTTTTAATTACCGCACTCACTCAGAATTCACTACACTTTAAATTTCACAGCCGTTTCATTCATTGTTATTTGTTGACGCTTTCTTTGACGTTTCTTATAAAATAAACTTCTTCTGTGTTGCCAAGTAACATTTGCCACCTACTTACCATAGTCATATAGTTATCATATCATCACAAGTAACCCAGCAATTTTTTAGTTAATTTTTTTTGAGAAAATTATAAGCGTTAGTATATTGGACATTGAGATACAGAAACAATGATTTGTAAATCACACAGTACGATCGAACTTAAAATAATAGGCACAACGGCAGTTATCGTAGTGACCGTTTAAGCCATTATACCATTCGTGAAACTAATTAAAGCGCAGGCGATCGAGTACTTAATCACCTTCGTTGCGGATGTCGGAAGTGTTTTATTATAATTAACACATTCATTACAACCTGACCCTACTGACACACTTAGAAATGGTATCTTTTTAAATACGTGTTATATATACACTGACATACTATCTTTTTACTTTGCAAGTTTTACTACCACACGGGCTAATGACCTCTAATGGCTCTTTCAAATTAGCTTTCCTAATTCTTAGCTAATTTCCAATTAGCAAGGTTCGTGTAACATAGTCCCTGCCGGCTTCTTTAATCCGATTTATTATCTGACCGCGTTCTTAAGTAGTAAGTAGTAGGTGTAAGTCTAATTCTGAGTGTTGTGGTAAGTTAGATAAATAACTATCCAAAATGTATCTAAAACTTTGTCACGTAAAGCAGTATGTTAACCGGTAGCGACCGATTTACCCCTTAAATTTTGTTATTGATATGTCCATAATGTTTATTAGCTTATTTAACTTCAGCGTGTCTATCGCATAATATTTTACGGGCGATCCTGATATACTCAAAACAAATGTAGAAACTGTCATCAGATACCTAATTAAAACAATTTGTTCTAAGTTTCAGTTCTGTGGATATGAATAATTACAAAAATCCTTAGGTACTAATACTACCATACTTACTAATATTATAAATTTGGCAGTAACTGTCTGTCTGTAATGTTTTCACGGCTTAATCGCTGCACCGATTTCAACGAAATTTGGCGTAGTTCGACTTAGATTCTTTAGAATAATATCGCATAGGCCACTCTTTACGGCGATAAGGGACACACACGCAGACGGAGCGACGGGCAAAAGCTAGTAGTATATAAATAAATAATCTCTTATACTTAAGAACAAAGATCCTTGTTAATGCCGTTAAATTATCTTTTCTCCAGAGCTTCGTATTGTTTTGTCTGGTCTACATTAAGAAGTTAAGTCATGAAAGTTGTAAGCGTCAGGTAGAAGTAATTTCATTTACTTTTACACGAAATATTACTTCGAAACTGAATAATTTCAAACATTTTATTGAATTGGACATCCGTGCCGTCGTTCTTAGAAACACAACATTATAGAGTACTACTACGGAGGTCTGTTTAACAAATTGTTGCGCATACATTAATATAAGAACGTCACATGCATGTTTAATTGCGCCAGAGGCAATGCTCATAAACTACGGTAAAGTTTGTATAATGATTGCCGTAAAAAAAAACTATATTCAATCGTGGGGGTCTCGATTACTGGACGGGGTTATTTTATATCCTGTATCCACATCATATCTATGTGAAACAGCCTTTTCAGCCTAGTTTTACTAGGGTGAAAGACGTCCTATAGGTTTGAAATTTTGGACGCGTATCAAAGATTCTAATTAGAGAGAGAACTATTCTAATTTAAATTAATATGAAATTAAACCGTAGTAAAAATGCATTCCTAGTACAAAGTCACCTATTAACCGTTATCAGTAACTTGTTAGTAAAATATATATATTGAAAATAGTTAGTAACTCCGGTTATATTAAAATATTTCACCGTGTGAAGTGATTAAAGTTAATGGCCGCCATTACTCCCGTCTGTAGTATAATATTGATTTAAGTAAATGTCTTCCGGATGTGGCCATAGGCGATTTTCATTGTATGCGCGTGCAAAACAACCACTTTGCACTCAATAAAAGTTAAATGCCGTAAATTCGTTCAATTGAATCATTTATTTTATAGAGGAGATAATAAGATGGGTAGCTAGTAATATTATCAGTTTCTTTGTTTGATTATGCCAGTCTGACTTATATATAAAAATTATACTTAAGCTTTTGTTAATTAATCGCAGTTTATAACCGTTTTGATGCATTTTTTTTTGGTGTTTAGGGTTGGTTTTGAAAACGTTATACAATGAAGTTCTATGACAAAAAGTATTCTAATGATATTTTAGAAACTAGAACTCACGTGATATTACGAAACCCAAGAATAGAGTATGTGGCAATCTCAAAAAGTGAACAAATTTACATAAATACCCACGCATGTAAATATGTCATTTTATGTATATACATGCATTTTATCTTCTATACAAATAAAAAAGAGAGAGATATGGTGCAGGATTTCTATAATTAGAAAAACTCAATAACAATTTTTGACTCGACCCGAGATTCGAACCCGCGACCTCATGATCAGCAGTGATAAACGCCAACTACTACACCAACGAGGTAGCATAATGGAATAAATATCTGATAATCATATGTATGAACAATGGAAAACTTGCTTCACGATCTCATTTTGTTGATTAAAAGTAAATTAAAATGTTTACTGTTTCAATTATTCTACTAATAAGAAACAAACTATTTACGAGTCACGTATGGTAGCCGCTCAATTTGTGTTTATAGTACTAAAACAGAAAAAAAAACATGTGCAACCGATGATTACAGGTTAAACTTGAAGAGTGCAAAACCATTTTTCGTGCAGAAATGTTAGTATTCGATGACCAATATTATCTAACGTTACGTACGTTAGATATTATGTTTGCTCCTATTCTGAAAGTAAGTTTTTTGACACCTTGCGTACAGGTTGTCTATTATACTAACATATGTGAACATTACAAGTACTTGAAAATTAAAAACAGTACGTCTAGTTATTTTATTAAAAGTGCGAAAAACTATTGTGTGTTTGCAAAACAGGAGCTCGTAGCTTTTGTTTATTGTTAGTAAATGTTGTCATTTATTGCTTAGAATTCGTTTCAAGTAATAAATCTCTTGAACAGATAAATCTTTAATTCATTTGTATGCTCAACATCATCTACTAAACCACTTTATACTTTAAATGTGGCTTAATAGATACTTGGACCGATAATCTCAATGTAATCCTTGTCTATGAATACATCTCTATTGGACAACTTGCCCAGTCCGATTATAGTCATTAGCATTTATATTACATCATCGTTATTTATCTTTTGTTGCAGGTAAGCGGCGCATGCTTTTGACTTTAGATGCTTTCGGTAAGCCCCTTCATTTCAGGCTATCATCTTATACAAAAAAGGCGCTATATTATACATTATTATTGTTTTTTTTATCTTCATTATGTGATACGTGGTCATTCGTGGAATGTTTATTTTAAAATTCATTCTATGGAACTGCATCTATACCAATTCTTCGTATTTTAAACTGGTTACAATAAGATATTTTGGTTGCGTATTTTTGGAATGACGTTTAGTTGAAGTAATTACATATTTTAAACAAAAATATTTGGCAATGTCTGGTATATGTCTACGATTGCAGGTACTGTTAATTTGAATAAAACGTAAGTGTAGACTATGTATACTGTTTATTTATCTTTATTATTATGTGTATATACCAAGTAATTATTGCCCCAACGACTGTGAATAAAAGTAAAAAGTACGCTTTTTTAGTGTTGGCGCCAAACAGTCGATTATTTACTATTTACTTACCAACAAATTATGTTGTTTTGTTCGTTTCAACCGAGTTATGAATCTATTTTCCAAGCTGTATTACCTACCGCGTTTCAGCTATTCCTAATAAATATCTTTACTGTTTGTGTATGCTTTGCTTTACATTTCTGTTTTTAGATCGTACTCGATATATATATGCTCATCCTTCCTTGTATTACTTTTACAAGCTCTATTAAGCTTAAACCATTAACTACTACTTTTTGGTAACTTTTAGTTTCTTTGCGTAGTATAAAATAACTTTTCATTGAAGTATATAACTAAAATTACAAACTAGCGTTTCTAGATACATAATACCGTATTTAAAACGACTTCTGGCAAAAACAATACATCTAAGGATCCAGAACATGTAAAATGAATTTATAAAACGGTGACCCTGTATATGACATCATCTTAATACGTGAGTGCAATAAGGAAGACCTTTGTCTTCCAAAAATGGAAGCAATATGCACTAAAATAAACAGGTCAAATGAAGACGCCATATTTGTCATGGCTCCGTCTGTTTCACTGACCTTCAATTTGTTCAGTACGTTTAAATTGATGAGAAGTAAATCAATTGTAGGTACGAGACTTTTTTAAGACGCTACGTCTCTGTGATAAAATCATTGAGTGTATTGAATATACATATATACCCCTATCGAGATGTGTGGCACTCGCACGCACGGATGACTTGAATTCCTCCTATCCTTCACGCAGAATTCGTGTTTTATCTATCCTTTGATCACTTGCTATTCACAGGTAGAATATCATTTGGCGTATTTATTTATACAGCGTTTAATCAGAGATTTGTTCTCTCGTGAGTGCCCGTGCCGCGCCTCTTTCTACGCAGCTTGTATTGTGAAAGGGGTCAGAAGATGAAAAAAAACCTCGCTTCAAAAGTAGGCTTTCTCTTATAACACCGTGGGAGGTGAAAGTCGGACAACTCGTCCTTGAAATCCCTAATGCAAGTAAAAAACTTGAAGCGACTTGAATAGGAATAAGTTTTTATGAGTTTTTTATTTTGGTTCTATTAACCTTTTCAATGGTTTGATTTAAGACGCCTGTAAACTTATTAATTGGCAATTAAGTTATTCGAGACTTCTGTTTAGATGCTAAACTGTATCGATATAAGTATTTTTTTAATTGATACAGATTGTTGTGAGGTCATTTCTTGTGGTCTAATTGATCATTATAATATAGTGCATAACATTATTTATTACCAAATATTAATATTTTTGAAAGTATTAACCTTTATACATATAAAGGCTAGCCAATTTTTTTACTGCACAGTGCACAGCCGTGGACTGTGAACGTTACTTTTTATCGTAAAGTGAGTTTTTAACACTTTCCCGGTATAACTAGCCAATCAATTATAAAGCTTATGTTTTAAAAATAAAATAATTTTTAACTATTCTTCATAAAATTATATTCGAATCGATGAACTTTGAAACATAATTAATTTAACAGAATAAATAAATGTTATATAATCCATTTATTAGTTGCTTTAATTGTACACATTGTACCAAAGCCTTCACCGTACATACACTTTCTTGGTCGACGAATCCAAAAACGAATAGAAATAATAATTAACGTCACTGTTATGTTAATCAATTCGTTTTACGATGCCGCATGAGGCCGGCCCGGAAAGCTGCACTCAAAACTTGTGACAGTTTACTTAGTGACTATTTAATACTGGCATTTATTCACTTAAAGCACCTGTCGCTGTCTGATGCATCAGGTAGTGACAGGTGTTTGTAAAATGCTAGTACAAATAAATCGTTACTGTTTGCGTTATGTAATCCATACTTTCATACTTAATATTATAAATTCGAATGTAACTCTGTCTGTCTATCTGTTATGCTTCTCAACTAAATCTCTGCACCGATTTCAATAAAATCTGGCATGCTCGTGTCTGTCTATAAGTACCAAAATATCCCAATGGCATCTGAGATACTTTGGTTCTTGAAGAACGACATAGGTTACTTTTTATCACAATAAACGACATTCACGAGCCGTGGCCTAAAGCTAGTTACAAACCTAAAATAATAAGTGTTCTGGAACCAGAATAGAAACGGGAAAAAGAAACTCTTGACCCGACGGGGCCTATGTCCAATAGGAGCTCATGAAAGATTCTTGAATTTTATTTTTACACGCTTCACACACCGCCGTCTTATTAGGGAGAGCATTTTTTGTTACGTGTGGAAACCCCCCCGGGCCGTTATCCCGCCGCAAACCCCGGCGGTGTGTCGGAATTGAACCGACTAAAACCACACGGTGTGCTACTCTGCGTCTGAGACTGAGACGGGAGGGATCCGGGAACTGCTGTTATTAACACATCCGGCTAGGGAGAGCCTGTACTATGGTAACTACACAGCTTATGAACACATTACATACATACATAATTCAGCACATACATATTATAGTTAAATTGTACTCATAAAAATCTATTGTAGTGATTTTATCTTTGCTTTTACCGCCCTTTTTTAAGTAAAACAGTCACTGTACTTCATAGAGTTGATCATAAGTGTAAATATTCACCGTTAATTTTATGGTATACTGTTATGTATTAACTTTTCCCAGATGATACTTGCGGTCTGTACAACGAAGGCGAGTAAACAACCCATGTTATGTTTAATTGAAGATCTGGTTATTCCAGTATCAAATTCCAATAAAATTTTAACTTTATACCCATACATGGTAAATGTAAATAATATAACAAGGTTTGGAATGCATGTCAAGCCGTTGACCTTCTTATTTAAAAATATTATATTATTACAAGACCAAAAAACACGAAATTTTAATCCCATTTGTATCTTCATATCTATATTTCGAACGGACTTCCAAAAATACATAAAGTACCTAAAGGAAGATAAGATCTCATTCAGATTAAAAAAAATATATTTAAAAATAATAAATATTTCGGACATCTAACACACAACGCCATCTAGTCCCAAGCTTAGGAGAGCTTGTGTTATGGGTACTAAGACAACTGATACAAATACATATTATACATAGAAAACACCCAAACTCCGAAAGAAATATTTGTAAATCATAAAAACATTTGATCTGACCCGGGAATCAAACCCGAGACCTCATGATCAGCAGTCGCACACGCCAGCCGCGAGACCAACGAGGCAGTCAATATATGTTATAGATGTTTTAATTAACGCTTTGCTAGAGTTTTTTTTTGGGAAATGTGGTCACCAGACCTCAAATGAAGAGATGTCACAATATATGTTTCGTGTTAAGGGCATTTGTATAAAAAATAAGGAACACGAACTCCTAAGTGTTTAGTCTTGAATCATTAACTCCAATCTTTTTCTCTGTAAATATAAACTGCACACTTAATATTGTAATATAAAAGAAATTCCCTAGTCATGCAAGTCGCAATGCAATCGTACATGTCGGCATTTCTGTAAGCATAAAGGTTAGCTAGCATCAAGTCAAATTAAGAGCGACTATAAAAATTGTCATCCAGTTATTCCATTTAGTGATGAAATAAAGATATATAAAAAAAATGTTAAATCTATACATATAAAAATGAATCACAAAAATGTATGTACGCGTAACTTTCGATTGACTGCATCAAACTGGTTAATTCTTCTTTTTATGTGTTCGTTTTTGTCAGGACAAGGTTAGTATAGAAGAAAATTAAAAGATAACCTTAAAAGTTTTTTTTCACTACCTTTATGAAACTGAAACGGGCATAACTATAAAATTAGTTTTTCAAAAATTTTGAAAACATTTACAAAAAAAAAATTGGCAGTACGAAGTTTTGTAATAAATAGACTAGCTGACGCCCGGTCAACTAGTTTATTAGAATACTTTTAGAGGTAAACACATTCTACGTTTGAAACTTGTTAGACATTTTCTCGGTATGTTTTTGATGGCATGTAAATTTGATAGAATAACCCAATTTAGAAACAGAATTGACAAAAGGAGTTCTTATTTAGGTAATACATTTAAAAAAGTATTTGCTTCATTCGTAGGAAATAGTTCCGCATCTAGAATCTACGGATCATGAAATATTTTATAATTTGACACCATTTCACGATTTAAGTGGGGTATTTATAAAAGAGACGTGACATCGCCTGTTACCTGAGGGTAAATGACCACCTGACCCATATCTGCATCCCGACTTTCACCGCTCGGCCGTTCACCCGGGAACCGAGCGTAAACATACGTTCCAATTTCCAAAATGGACTCACACCGAACGAACATAGTAGTCCACATTAATTGGGGCGCATTCCAATTAAGACCTTGTTACGCCTCTTACGCAATTAGTATCGTCCGGCTAAACCATTAAGTGAAAATGTTTTTTAACGAATACTGTATTTTTCAGACCTTTTAATGGGATCGCAACCGACAAAGTAGATAATATTATAATTGTTATTATGTACACATAAAGTCTGACCCTCTACATTAATGTCTTGTATTAAAGGTACCTAATATGATTGTATCTTTCTAATATGCCTAAATAATAAAACCACTTCTTAACTAAATGATCCCAAGTCATATGCGTTTTTGAACAATTAAAAACATGGAACGATTGACATCTATCTATCAAGGTTTGTGTACAAGAAAAATTGAAAAATAACGTGAAAACTAAATTTATTTTTCGACAGGAAGCTTAGCCAGATATGTAAATAAGGCGGTACGTAGTTCGCCAGGTCAGCTAGTTTTATATGTACACTAGCTGTCCCGGCAAACGTCGTTTTGCCATAACTACTAATAAATTAAAAATTAATTAAAAAAACATTGTCCAGCGGACAAAATTGTGAATCTAAACCATTCCCAGATCCCCTTGAACACACACAAAAAATTTCATCAAAATCGGTCCAGTCGTTTGAGAGTAGTTCAGTGACATACACACTCACAGAAGAATTATAGTATAAAGATATTTACAACCCGATATTTGGTTGGTTAAATCTGATCTGTTAATTGTAATTTTTTTAGTTCGTTAGTTAATTAAACGCTTGTCATTGCCACCCTGGCTTTGTTCGTAATATCTGTGAGGAGAGTTCCGGTCGTTCCGATATACTTAATGTATTTTTTACCAATCATTGTCTTTTAGGTAACAATTTTTGAATAAGTGCCAACAGAATATGAATACATTTTAAGTTTAAAATTCGACGCCTATACATCACCATTATGATCATATCTCAGTCATTAGGTGATATCCATATTTATACTTTTATATTCGATTCCCGGGTCGGAACAAATGTTTGTATGATCTGCAAATATTTGTTTCGGAGTTTGGGTGTTTTCTATGTATAATATGTATGTATTTACAAAAAAAAAGTATATAAGTATTCATATCAGTTGTCTAGTTCCCATAATACAAGCTCTGCTTAGTTTGGGACTAAATGGCGTTGTGTGTTAGATGTCCGAAATATTTATTATTTATTTATTATTATTATATTACTAAAAATAATAATATTAATTCTGTGGAACGAGAAAGACTAAACTATCTTAAAATTTTGGATGCATTTTCGCCAAGTCTACCATAGTAAGCGGACGGTTATATAAACAACTTTAAGAAAGAAAACACTCTGATATTACTTCTAGTAAATTTGAACATGGATTTAGAGAAATGTAATAAAAAGACGTTACAACTCCCACATGAATAGTAATAAAAACGTAAAAGTTCGTTCATTGGATACTTAAATCGCGAACGGTCTTAAATTCTGACTTTGCATTTGAATCTTTTTCTTTTGTATTCCTACCTTAATAGCGCCATCAGCGTTATTTGAATTGATAGGGAGATGACGTTTCGGGTTCCATAAAGGATTTTTTAAAGGAACCATTACAACACTAAAAGATATCTCAAGGCAGGAAGCAGAGAAATATCGTTATCTAACTCGTCAGTCGTAGCAAATATATAGTAGTTATGTACCTATTAAGAACGTTGATTACCTACCACATTCATCAATTAAGCTGATAATTATATTACACAATGTCCTTTACGCATTCCTTGAAAGACGTTTGCACTGAGTGAACTGAATACTCCAAGATCCAGATACACTAGTGTTCTTAAAGTACGTCCAAAATAAGAAAATAATTATTTTTAATCACTTAATGTCTACAAAAAATACGAAGAGTGTAAGCAAATTACCGAAGGTTTTGTTGGTACGAGTATATATTTAAAGGCCCTAATCCTACGTTCACACTCCTAATCTCGCGTTTTTATTTCGGTTCCAAAAACATCAATATACAAAAAGAAGTAATCCAAAATGAATCTTCTACCTTCTATATATATAAAAATTAATCCCTATTTGCCTTGATCACGCGTGAACGGCTGAACCGATTTTGCTATTATTTTTTTGTTGGATAGCCTATATAGCGAGGAAGGTTTAAGGAAATGTAACATCACTCTTAGATCAATAGGAGCCGGGTATCAACCGAAAATGATGGGAAAATGGAAAAAAAAATCTTATGGAGAGACGCAAACGAAGTTGAGCGGGCCAGCTAGTCTATACTAATATATAAAGCTGAAGAGTTTGTTCGTTTGTTTGTTTGTTTGAACGGGCTAATCTCAGGAACCGTTGGTCCGATTTGAAAAATTATTTCGGTGTTGGATAGTCCATTTATCGAGGAAGGCAAGGCTGTAGGGTATATATCATCACGCTACTACTAATAGGAGCGGAGCAACAATGAAGAATGTTTCAAAAACGGGGGAGATTTTCACGCCACGGGCAATATAAGGCGCAAACGAGGTTGCGTGGGTCAGCTAGTTATTTCATAAAATGAAAAATGAACGACGCCGGCCAAGTATTTTTAAAAAGTACCCATATGCTTAAGTAAGGATAAAGCCAATAAAATTAGTACTAGAAACCTCCGGCTAAACGATGCACTATTAAGATACACAAAGTCATCTGTTTACCATTCATATGGTCTAAAACAGACGTGTGTTATTGTTTTCCGTATACAAAGAGATCCTTTTGATGGCGGTGCGAGTACAATAATCCGTATTTAACCGCTTCATAGCACTATTGTCCTTGTGCCCGGACTGTATACAAAAGACCTGTTTGCATAATGTTCTTATCTTGCACCATCTAATTAAGATCGAAATATACTGTGTATTTTTTTATCGTCTGCAAATTATGTATTACAATACAAGATATTAGACAAACTAATTAGAACAATCGATAATTCTAAATTATCTTTACTGCTATGTTACAATTGTTGGGTACAGTCAGGATTTCATTATTTACAATATTTACTGAATTAATATACTTGTTACTCTGCTAAAGGAAGACACGAATGCCCGTGCCACGGGTTCGTGAGCCTCTTTCTTAACAATCCCAAGCTCCGCACTTGGAGCCATAAGACAACCACTTGATATTTTGTGAGCATTACTCCAACAAATCATTCACATAACACTGCCTCACAGAACCTGACACCTTATGAGAACTATTCTGATGAATCAACTATACAGTAATAATAATAATACCAATAGTATCCCTAACAGTAGTACTAGCTTATACTAATAGGCTAACTAACACAATTGACACTGAAATTAAAGAGAAAAGCACTTGCAACATAAAGAAGTAGATGTTTAGACATGGTTCGTAAATTATCAAGTAGTTTATAAGAAATATTAATATTTTTTGTGTGATTTGAGTTACTCGGTAAAAAAGGCGACTTCTCATCATACACAGAAGTATCTTTTAACACTTTGTTACTTTGTCTGTAAGAGACGATAAAACTACGTGCGCTGTAGGTATACATGTAGCAACAAAAATGTTATTTTCAAATCTGTCTTTATCTTACACAACTTTGAGTAACTATATTGAACTTTAAGAATCATTATCTGTTATGCAGAAATGAAAACTGGAAAGTATTAAGTGGCAACAGCAATTTACGCTGTAATCGAAAGTCGATTTCGATTCAGGTGCAACCAAAGCATTTACTGCTCGTAGCACGAGATTAAATAATATCAAAGTCCAAAGACTTTCTAAACAATTTCTTAATTCTATATGAATTGTACTATTCCCTTTCAATATATATTTCAATAAAGAAAAGTTGATCAGGGAAGGTAAGGCTAAACTTGGATGATGAAGAACAGCATCATTTTCTTCAAGGTTAAAATTTTGTATTCCTTTTTTCATTTAATTTTTTTGCCAATATTGCATCTTAAAGATGTACAGCAGCTCTTTGAAAAACTTGTATTTTTGAAGGCGAACCGGGTTCGTATTCAGATCTGAAGGGACAAGTGAACCTTGAAGTAACACCGCAGAGGCCGACCGCACATGCAGTAAAAATAAATAGGTACACAAAAAGACTAACCAAATACATACAGAAGTATGGAATGAATCATACGCAGGGCGATTCGAGGTCCACTCGAGTGAATTGCATTTGCAATACGAACGCCATGTGCGTTTTCGTGTGCTGCGATGTGCTCATTTAATTTCCTTCTGTTAATGCCGTATTTAATTTCATTGCGTTATCAAGATGTGTGCTCTCGAAGTTTTCAAGACAAAGGATGAAATTACTTTTATTTGCCTCTGTTACCGTTCTATCTGTTCTTGGTTGCGTTACTCGCTTATTTTTACCGTTGATTGCTCAATGGGCTCATTGAATGCAAACCTTATTGTCTGTTCCCATCTGGTAAGTTTTGCCGAAGTCTTTGATTTCGTGTAATGCCAAATGATGCTTATCTCGGCCGTCACGAACATGTACTGTTATAACAAATAGTAACAAGTCAACAATTCGGTCGCATTATTTTGTTTTAACAGCATATTAGGATCGTTTATAAATTGTAAATCTTAGATTGTGATTGTACTCATAATGTTCTTTATTTTGTTTACAAATATGCCATCACTCAGTTCACCGATTTCACAATTTCAATCGGAGTTGTGAAAACTTTACAAACACATTAACCAATCTGCGGGTAATCCAGAACATGTTCAGTTTACATTCAAAGTTTGTTGATATTCATTCACGTGTGTGTTGAATAATCAATTTTGCAACGTTGGGTCGTATTGTTGGTGAGGCGTGCACGTGGTTGGAGAGGGCGTCGCCCCAGTGAAAGTGTGAAAGTGAGGCGAATGCGCCAGCACACCACAACTAGGAACACAGTCCATAAAATGAGCATTATGCGCTTTTTAGATTTTTTTACTCAGTTTATTATTATAAAAACTTATTTTTATGTAGTAATTGGCTCTAACTATTGTTAATTCATAATAATTTTCAATGTATGATTAATTTTATGCGTTTGCGTTTATCGCTCGCTGTTTAGAAAAATATTGATTGTAATAACAATGCGTATTATATAGTATAAATATTACAGTATGTATTGCTCATTAAATTATGTATAAAATTTATGTTTAACTGCCTCGGTGGCGTAGTGGTAGCATATGCGACTGCTGTTCTTGAGGTCGCGGGTTCGATTCCCAGGTCGGACCAAATGTTTGCATGATCTGCAAATATGTTGTTTTCTCTGTATAATATGTATGTATTTACAAAAAAAAGTATATAAGTATTTATATCAGTTGTCTAGTACCCATAATACAAGCTCTGCTTAGTTTGGGATTAGATGGCGTTGTGTGTTAGATGTCCAATTTTTTTTATTTATTGCTACTAGTGCTAAAATGTTAAATTCTTTTATGGTTTCGCAAATAATGTGTCTAGAACATGGTGGACCGCAGCATTATCGTTTCCGTATACGAGTGCTTCGCATGCACTTGAAACATTATTAGATTATGTATAAATTAATAAGGCATTTATTAGTACCCTCCATACTGGTTAATACCTCATAAATCGACAATTAGCAAGTAGATAAGTATCAAATATTAAGACCACAAATTATTTACTACCTATTACTAAAACATCATTGCCGTTTAATCTTATATATTAGTCAATTTATTTAATAGCTTGTAAACTCTTCCATTAAACATCATTGACATTCAGCCCAATAATTAAAACTTTTTAACGTTTATCTTTCTACTACAATAATCTAAATTTTGCAAGATAATTAACCATCAACACGTTGACGATTGTTAATATATTATTGTGTTGTTTCCGATACATACAGATTATTTTTGTTCTAGATGATCAAAGCGTAGATTTCGAAATTGATGTATGTGACACAAACAGGAGTATAATTATGGTGAATTATTGTCGCAATGTCATCGTCGCTCTGGTGTCATGTAATTGTCGGTCGATCGAAGCGACCTCCATAACTGTTATTAGTCCTTTGCGATGTAGTATGACGACACAGATAATATCTTAACATCTTTAATAGTTGCACGTTCAGATATATGACTCTTATAATGATCGTTTCACAAGCTTTAATATTTGTGGCAATTTGTACGACACAACTTATGAAATCGAAAACTTAAATGACTGATCCACATTGCAATCAACATTAAAACATCTTAAATGGAAAACGATATTAATTTTCGAGAGATATAAGTCTTGTAGATCATATTTCGTTATTCATTATTATAAGTACAATTAATATGTATCTCAATATCTCTTGTTGTTGAAAGAAAAATATACTACACAAAAAACTCGCTGCCGTACTTTGTTGCTATTATCTCAAATTGTCTTAATAGAAGATGCTATCACGAAAATTTCGACTAATGAAAGGAGGCTATTTATAATTAGAATAATAAAGTTATAAAAAAGTAAATAAAATTAGATGTAGGCCTTTAAATATATATTATATCCGTTCTACAAACTCAACTTATAAATGACATTTTTTGAGCGCAAATAGATTAAGTCTCTATCAACCCACTTTTAACACATTATCATCTAATAAACTATCATTTATCTATCACTTATTAATAAGTTACGTTACCAATAATCGTTCATCGTTCTTTGGTACTCAGTGTATTAATATTTTGAAGTTATGTCAGTGTCATTACAAGAGTCATGCCACCATGATTAGTAATGCATGATGCTCGCTCTTCGTGTCGCTCTCTCCATTGTTGCACCGCATGACGTTTCACAATCTTTTGTACATACCAAAGGAGAACTCATCATTCTTTTATTGTAGAGCACAGTCAAACTTTTTGTACTGTTTTTCTTATCTATACCATTTTATGCTGGTTCTCGAGCATTAACTAATGCCCTCTGTCAGATGATATCGGGGTCTCGTTAGTGGCATTGTGGCACCCACGCCATGCCCAGCACACAGACCTAATGGAGCACTGACAGAATCAGCTATGTGCCATAACAGCACGCTATTATCTTGAACTCAACGGGTTTCCTTGGATTCCGCACAATATGTGCTGCATGTCCACGTTTATAATTATCAATAGTTAGAAAACCAGTCATACGCATTCCGGGCTATGATTCAACTCTGATACAAAGTCTAAAAAGCGTGAATTGCGTGGGTGTGTGACAAACCACGAATCTAAAGAGCGTGTGAACCGCGATACGGTTTCGGGTATACTCACAGCTGATGAAACGATTCACGTACTACTGATATTATCAGACCTTTGCGCTCCAACTTTAACTAATCACGAATCTTTACGTGTCTATAAAGAATATCATGAATAATATTTATAAAACATGGTCTGAACCGTGTTTAGTTTATCTAATTGTTTTGCTCTTTAGCGCAAAGAAATCGCTCTCACTCTTCAATTTAAAAGTGGGAAATCGTTGTCATTGTCTTGTGCTCGCTCTCGCGAACACGTTATCTAATACACTTCCCACAATGGATCAGCACACTGAGCGCTCCGACACAATGCTTCCGACTACCTCGGTTCCGCTCTCGTGAATTGGGTAAATGGTGCATTTGACGAAACTTCACTTTTTCACTGTCCCACTTTAATCCGCTGCGCGCTGTTGAATTTATCGATCTATAATTTGTTTGCTACCGATTGGCAACGCGTTAATCCATAAAAGTTTGATTGTTACGCTGTCTCGAGACTCCATTATGGATAAGCTGATCCGCGACGAGAATTGTTGCTATCTTTTCGCACGACAATCGGGAGCGCGACGCGCCAACTGGAGCGACTAATATACAAGAGGACCGGTTTTGATCATCTTGTACCTGTTGCTGAGATAGCGCTGTCATTCTGCATGAGGTACTAGATTTCTAATTTATTTCAAATCTTATCTTGAAAAAACAGTTTTATTATTTAGCGGTGTACAGTAATAAACGAAATTTTACATGTGTTTGTGAAACGATTACCTATTTTATCGCACATAACCATGCATATGTAGTTGTACTAAATTAACATTCGCTACCGGCGCGTGCTTCTGTGGATATGTAGGTCGATCCAACTCGATGCTACACTTTCGTTGGCGATATGCAAATCAGAGCGTGCGCCGCTATAGTCACTCTGTGCCTTACACTAGAAATCGTTTGAAACAACCTAATGTTTGTCTCGTTTCTCAGGCGGCTGCACCCTGTCGCTGCAGTCATTATAGTCATTACTATCTAGTAATTGTTGAATCCACTGAGACTGCTTTCACCTCGATTTGTACAATTTCCCTTGCGTCTGAATTCGCCCTGTCCTGTTGTACACTATGGCAGTATGTATTCGTATTGCAATACATTCGCAACGTTCACCCAGTAATGTGTGGGAAATGGGCGTTTCAACTTTTTTTAATTGCCTTGTGTCTGTTGTGTGGTATGTTATTATTGCGGAGCGTAATGCAACGCAGGCTACAGAAGTAAGGCGCCTAGCTGTCTCCGGACAATTTCGTTGTTAATTATGTTCCATCGCCTGGCTGGTTGCTCGGCGGCACGTCTGGCCCGTAACTGCTCCTTGAAAGTAGGCAACGAGTATGTGATGCTTGATGCACGTCGGCTATGCTGAGATGCTATTTTCGATGCAAATACGTAATACATTAAGTCAACGACCTATCTGCTCAATAACTTCTACAAATAATATGATCTTGATTTAAGTTGCCGAAATAGATGCCCTATTAAATATCCATGTTACATGAACGCTAGTAAAAATTTTACTTTTGGTTTTGTTAAAAATCCCAGAAATTTCAAAACAAATACGTGTGGTGTGAAACATTTGAATAAATGTAGTGAGGGTTCTTAAACGACTCACAATTTTAATTACAATTGGATCGACCTATAGGCATCCTGCAGTAAGATTCGGTGTTTACGCTCCGCTTGATCATGTTGTGGTTTATATCCGCGACGAATTCTCTTGTTCCTTCATTTAGACATACTTATTAAGTAAGTACTTACAAATTTATAACCACTAAGCAAGTCAAGCTGAATCATAGGACGGATACTTTTTTTATGATTATATTTCTATTAGTTTCATCTAGAGCACGTATAGAGCATATAGATATACCTGTATGTGTTTCCTCGTTTTGAACATCATTGATGGACTAAACAGCATCTAAATAGGAAAGAAACTTCTCTTTCATTCTGTGACAGATGTACCCGGCGCCGAGCCAAAATTTCTTAAGTTTTGACCTGAGATTTGTGAAAAAATTGTTTATGTAAATAGAAATCTATAGTTAAAGGTATACTCATTGGAAGCTATGCAATCAGCCCCACTTAAACGTTAATAGAAAACTAACAATTATATGGAAATGACGTCTCTCAACGCTGAGTCACGTGGTCAAAATAAAATATTAGCCAATACTACAAGAAAATAGTGACGTTAGCGATTGTAGAAATAGAATTGACGCAAAACACATACAACTTGGCTAAGCGAACTCTCAGTCCTCTGAGAATTTCCACAGATTCCTATCTGACGTACCTATTTAACCAGGCACGCATAGGTGTTATGATAGTGGGTATGAAATAACCTACCTCTAAATAATAACATCAGTCAAGTGATCCGTGACGTATGTGCTCATTGGTAATCTCGTTGTGTATCATCCTCGATCCTTAAAGTGGTTTGAGCGGTATTTTAATATTAGCGCATTCAACGCCCCGCCCATTACGTAAAGCCTAGATGGTAAAGCGGCTGGAAAACTACGATTATTATCTGTTTTTTGGCACGATACCGTTGTTGTAAAATTACATTCTACTTAATAATGTTGAAAAAAGTGTGCTTCTTGCATACGTGCATAACAAAGCCAATGTTATGTATATTAAGGTTATTTGACAGACATTTTCATTTAATACCAGAATATTAAAAATTGCAATGGTGTTTAATTGGATCAGCTAATGCGTATAGGAAAAATATTGAAATGGTTTGGTATTTATGCATCTAGTAAAGAGAAACGCTGTCTAAATAGTAGCACATCTTATTGTAATTTTGATCAACAAACAAGTCAGTGAAATCTGGCCTTTCAACATACACATGTAGAAAACAGGAATAATTTATATTTCGCATTTCGAAATATCACTTCAACCTATCATCACATTTTTTGTTGTTGTTACGTTTTAATTTTTTCTCTGTTTTTTTTGTATGATCAGTGTATTTGGTTTTTTTTTCACTAGCACATTAATACGCAAGTCATGTCCCTATTATGACCACTCCACATACTCACCATCGTCAAATCATCCGCATACAAATCTCGGCAATAGAAGTTGTTACAGATTATGTGAGGTAGCAACATGCAATTATGTTGTTTTCTTAAATACATGGGCGCTTTATTTTGTACTTTATTAAGTAGCTACCATAGTTGTTATTCATCTGTGCTTTAATGGGTTTTGTGGGCCGTTAATTGTAAAAAATGGATTATCTTGTTTATTATATGCACATAGGCTGCCTTATCTGCTTTTGCAGCGATTTCGTATAGATGCACAGTTTTCGCAGGTTTCTATTCGCATTGAGTGCATATTCTTCAAATTTAAGTAGTATTTATGTATAGAACTATTCTACCTACCAACTATTATAGGCATGGTCTAAAACGTATAAAATATAGCTATACGTACCTGCCGTGAAAGGCCTTGTCACGTTTTATTACACAGAGACATGATCGCAGTCGTTCCGCTGTTTCAGGTTTACTTCTGCCAGAGCACGGTAACTTCTCTTTGGACACCTAGTTTATTTTCTATAACATAATTGACACAATATGGTGCTGAACCTACACACTAAACACTCCACGGTGGCCAAATATGTTTCAAACTATATCATGCTACTTTGACTTCTATAGAAAAATTCAATCTAATCCGTGTTTCTTAAGTTCTTATTGCCTAAAACATACTTAAAATGAGTTCTACACGAAATACACAAGACTCAAGTAGTAAAAAAGTCTAGCTTTAATATAATTATAAGCAGTTTAGTCAACCAGTCATGTAATGTTTTTTTGTATAAATTACGCTCCGAAGATTTATTAGTTTAGTAACTTTTCAAGAAGTGTCTAAGCTAATTAATTCTTATAGGTAAGTTATAACAGGCTTAGCAGATAGTGAGTCATCGTTCGCGAAGTCTCAGTCGTGACGTGAAATGGTAACCTGTAATTTAGCTGAAGATTTACGAGACGACTCTCGCAGTGATTACAGTCATTTGGATGTGTGTGGTTGCCCAAATTAAGAGGTTACACGCGCAATGATAAGTAGATAGGTACACCATTAAAGATATTTGAGTTGAGCTTGGATACACCTAATTTAAAAAAGAATACGTGTTTCACCAAAATCTAGCGATCATCCTATAATGTACTTGAACTGGAAAAAACATTCTATCTGTAGTCCACTATTCACAATGCGATAGACTTTTGAATTTGTTATCTCAATTGATGAAATTCTTGTGAAATTTGATGACGAGAAAATACTTGAAGTGTGGGGGCCAAGTGTACATATCTTTTGGGTTTCGTATAAAATTCCTAATCGAGTACCAGGACTCTAGGTCGTCTCGAGTCTCGAGTTCTACTTTAAATTTTAATCATCATTATTATTGCTTGATATGGTCTGATTACAAAGATGTTTCGATTCATCAAGGTACAGACGTGCTTAAGCTCAAGAAATACATATGACATTTAAACATTAAATATATGAAATTGACAAAAACCTCGTCCCACAATAATAATTAAAATCATCAGAACCCAACAAAGAAATAATCATAAAAACTGTTTATAATTTTTTTACAACAGTACTCACATTTACAGATTGTGGTCCCCTCGTTTTTTGTAACATCGTAAAAACATACACGGTCCACGGTGCTCGCTTCAAAAGTTATTTAATCATAAGCTTTCAACTCACCTTTCAATTTGAATTGCCGACGATTTTGCATGTTTAACGCGTTTTTTCTCTCTCACAGAATTATTATCAGTTCTCCCATCACGACTAGCCAATGAGTACGGGCGTGCCTTTTTTTAAACCCAGACCTGACCATAAATGGGTTTATTTCCTGGCAACACCTGCGCCGATAATAATTCCATACCAGTCGACGCGTCGTCGCCCGCAATCAATGGTTTACAATTAATAGCGAGCAACAAAAACTTCTACTGAACTTCCTCGAAAGATTTTTTCGTCGACTATTTTATATTCTTTAAACTATTACCGAATCCAAGCATTTCAATTTTAAAAAACTCACAAAAACATTCTGTAGCTGAGGGGCTTAGAATGCATTTTTGGTACGTGTAAAGTTGAATTAATTAAAAAAAAAATAAGAAAACTAATTTTCGAAGCTGAATTATTTCCACTGAATTTATTGAGACACGCTTGTCGTTTTATTTCAAAAATATATCTAGTTTAAAAACATATTTTTGCACTACCTAAACCGACTCTACACTCAGATGCGAACGTCACTTAGGTATAATAAATTGTCTTTTGTCGGGATCAAAAGTAAAAACTAACCATTTGTGTTCTTGCTAATAATTTTTTACATAAATTGTTAGGTAAAATTTTATTTTTGCGTACGGGAAATGTGAAATTGTTGTGTTTTAATTTAAAAGTATTTGTTAAGAACTCTAGAAAAATTTGCCTCGTCCGTCTTAGTGTGTTTTGTCATCGTTAACTCTTAGTTTTACTTATACTGGAAAGTAATAAAATATTAATAATCGATAATTTTTTGTTTATTGTTATCTCATTTTGACCGTTAGACGATGACTCTATAAATAATTTAGATATTATACAAACTGAGCACCAAGTCAACGCACTGTGAAATTTCTTCGACAAGTAAGTATCAGTACGGTAATGGACTGAATGAACCCTCGTCACATCTTAGTAATACCGACGTCTTTACTGCGACTTGCCAAAACCCTCTACGGCTTCATTACGATTAGTGGATTCCTCTCTCTCGACTTGGCAACACCGTTGTTTCTTAATGGATGTTAAACTGGATGTTTTTGTATATTACACTCCGTTTCTTAACGAGATCAACGTTTTATGTTGATAGGTCTATTGACTTCTTGGCGGCATCTCATTTATGTACATCGCACTTTAACTATCTTTCATATTGTCTATTACAATTTGATGTGCTATAATTGTTTTGAAATTTTATTTTTTCTACTAATCTGGCATTGTTTAATATTAGACAGTATGTCCATTTCAATTATGTATAAAGTTGGCCTCTAGACAAATGAAGTTTTAGATCAAGATAAGTTTTTTTTTATTGAATAGTCGGGCAAACGAGTAGACGTATCGCCTGATGGTAAGCGATTACCGCCGCCCATGGACACCTGCAAACACCAGTGGCGTCACAAGTGCGTTGCCGGCCTTTAGGGGATAGGGAGGGGAGATAGGGGTATCCTCACTCACTCGGAATTGAATTTGGAATTCATGATTTAGAACTTCGTTATTGTCGCAAAAATGCTCTCCTAAACCATTTTTGCGAACAAAAACAATTCATGTGGTAATAAATAATAAATGTTTCATAGTTTTATGACACAATATTTTTCAAATTTCATCTTTAAACCTAATAAGGTTTATTCTTTCACCGATTCTTTTTCCCAGGATCAATTTTAAGTCTACTCCTATACTGTTGATCTTCAATATTTTGCTTTTTTTTCGATTTCTATTCTATTAGACGTCCACAATGCAACGATTTCCACAGATGTTGGTATGTCTACCGGGATTGTATCGGGCTCTCCGAGGCTCGTAGGGGTCTTATTGTGTTAAGATTGGTCACTCATCTAAAGTCTGAGTGACCTGGTTATTATGGCCTTGCTTTGCAACAAGTTAATCTCCTCGGTTACTACTTAGCCACGAACCCCACGTAACTTATGTTAACTCTCTAACTTAGGCGTGACTTAAAATAGTATATAATAATAAAGTAAGTTTGCAGTCACCAAAGGGGAATGACAAGAATTCGTCATTATGACTGATAACCAAAGTAAGTACATAAGTCACAGGATAAATGTTTACCGTGCTGTCACAATAATGATGTCATACGTCTAATGTTGTGTGTCTACTTGTGAAGATAAGAAGATCCTAAGGTCGTTCACCTCCTACGGTTTGTACTAGAGAGCATAGCATCGCATGACTAAATACTATATGTGAGTTCAGCACTGCGTCTAATTTAAAAGCCAAAAGTACAAAGTACAATGTTTGGTTCGCGAACTTTTACCAGACTATTGCTTAGTAATCTATTATTTACGAGGTCGAAATATTCATGCGAGTTGTGATATTTACAAATACTGTTGATTCAGTGTTGTGGTAATTGAACTGTTAATCGAATATGCTAAGTTCAAGGTTTATTTTTAAGATTTTTGTTTTACTCTTTGTTTCTATGGTCAGCTATTTTTAACCCCCGACGCAAAAAGATGGGTGTTATAAGTTTCACGTCGATGTCTGTCTGTCTGTCTTTTTGTGTGTGTGTCTGTTTGTGGCATCATAGCTCTCAAACGAATGGACCGGTTGCGATGCGGTTTTTATTTGAAAGCCACTTTACTCGCGGTGGTACTTAGCTACGTTTGGTTACTATCGGTCCAGCAGTGTAAGAGTATCAGCTCTTTTCCAAAATGATGTAAGGCATCTTTGGCGTATGGTTACTCGATTAAGTGCTTCTCGCGTGCCAGTTTAATCTTTAAATGATAATTAATTGATAACTTCCACCTAATGCTGCGTTGGTTTTTTTTTATTATTTTTGCTTATTGTTTATTTACTTTTAGTGTCTCTTACAAACTGTTAAGTTGACTGGACTCTATGAATCAAATTTTCATCACCATCAGCCTACCATAGTCTACTGCTGATGACATTAAATTAAAAAATATAGGCAAAATCACCTACAAAAAAAAACTTATTTGTTAACGAGAACTAGTAGGCATAACATACTGATTTAAATATTTACCATTTATGGAAACGAGGTTATTATACTAGGTAAGTAATTACAGTAAATTAATTAGGTATAATGAAATCGGATGTAACGACACGCTTAGCTTATATATGTTGTATAACAGTTATAACCATTCGATACCAACTCAATCTGCATATAAATATTTTAAGTGAGGAAATGCATCGCTTAGACATGGTCGAGTTCACACACACCTTATTCCGTTGCGTGAAATAAATAATTCTATACTCGGATATTGATTAATTTTATAGGCCATTTAAATGCTTGAATGCTAAAACAATAGGTTCTAATTTATACTGAAGCTTAAATTTTTAATGTCTCATAGAAATGTTGAAACCGAATAACCCAATTATCAGCGTCCAAAACAGCAGATCATATTCACTTAATGTACTTGAAAATTTTAAAGTAACCTAAAACCATACTACACGTTAAATAATCAATATTGGAATTATTCTTAGAACTGTCTGGCTCTATAAAATTGGGATCATTAATAATATTATGAAATCATAAAATTCTTACAGTGAGACATGACTGAACAGACTCTGCATAATTCAATAAAACAAGGTCAACGATCTTTCTGAATGAAAAGGCAAGCAAATAAACATTTTTATATAAATTCACAAAAGGAATGTCTGACTGTCGTTTGAATAACAAATTCAGGTCCCCGTTCTGGCATAAACTCTACGATAATATAAAGTATTCTAACAAAATGGTTTCGGCTCAACTTTTCCGACCCTGGATTTGTTGAAAAGCCGACCTCGAATTCACAGTCGCCGCACGAACTTCACTTTCACTGGAGAACTATCAATCTCCACTGTCTAAAAAATACATTACGTATTTTTTCTTACTTTTTATTAAGGGAATACATTTTATTGTGTGTTATCAATATGCTATCTTTAGATTTATCTGAAAACGTACTCATGTTTACGAATTCCTCTACGCTTTCTGAATAGATATTGCACTTAAAATAAACGTTTTAAGGTCAAGTGCAGTTTATTTTTTATTTTAATGTTGGATGAGTCAGAATTGTTGAAATGTTTACAGATTTTAACATTTGTGTCTAGATAATAATTTCTATATATAACTCTGTATTAGTAAAAACTAGTGGTTATTAGTGTAGCATGGCTTTTATCTGTGGTTTCTTACGAGTTCTGTCCATATCACTGTTTATGACTGACAATGGATAAATTTCTTTAAATTAACGTTTGATTTTTTGCTTAAATGCATTTTTTTAATCCTACTAATATAAACGCGAAAGTTTGTAGGTATGGATGGATGGATGGATGAAAGAATGGATGTTTGTTACTCTTTTCCGCAAAAACTACTGAACGGATTTGAATCAAACTTTACAGTAACATAGCTTATACATCAGAATAACACATAGGCTACTATTTACCGCGACAATCGACATATACGCAGGCGGAGCCGTGGGCAACAACTAGTATTAAACAAGTGTTGGCTAATGTAAATATCTGTGTGTGTATAATAAACTAAATTTTACCTGAAAGGTAAAACAAGTAGTTTTACCGCAACACTTATCACTCAAGTGAAAATTTATTCAATAACTAGCTGAACCCCGCGGTGTTACCCGCGGTTATTGTTGTACCGCGAGTTACGCCGCGGGACAAAGTTATTCTAAAAAAGTAGCCTAAGTTACTCCCCGGATCATCAGCTACCTGCCAGTGAAAGTCCCGTCAAAATCCGTCCAGCCGTTCCAGAGATTACCCGGAACAAACAGACAGACAGACAAAAAAAATTTTAACTTCATTTTTGGTATCTGTATCGTGTATACATACATATGCATTTAGTTAAAATTGGTTATTTTAATATTACAAACAGACACTCCAATTTTATTTATTTGTATAGACTAGTGATTTAAATTTGCAGATTTCTGAAATTGAAAGAAAGAAAAATTTATTAAGTCATTTTAATTCTTAGTTATTTATTTAATTCTTCTTTTTAATAAATAAAATAAAACTCGTTATTTATTTGCTACTGAAGCTTTGGAAGATATCTTATTAAAGACATCTGAAACATTATTTTGGGCTTGGCACGGAGCTCTAGAGCAATACTCGTAGAAGCGTTCAATAGTATACGTTCAACTAAATGACACAAGCGTCTATTGCGGTGTTATTATAAGGTTGTTGACCCGACATTGTTTACAATCTATTATCTGCTTATCTGGTATTAAAATAATAATTGAATTGAGGTGAGTTCGCCGCACTTAATAATAGATACGGCATCTATGTATAACATTTTAATTACTTTACGCCGTTTTGTAGACGTACCAATTACTAAGTGGTGGATAATATAATACTTCGGGTACGTTTTCACCGAGAAACTGAGTCCTCGGAACAGTCATTTTGAAATTAGATCTAATGATATTATTTTCAAGTCACCTTGTTTTGTTGTGTTTGACTTATTTTTTCTTTGCGTTGTTTGTTTATTTAAAATTGACATAACCAAAGTCTGTGGTACTTCATTATTTTTCATTAAAATAAACAACTCAAGTACTAAGAATAAATCCTGTCGCGAGGAACATTACAAACATACATGAAAAGGACACAAAGAACACCGAGACTCTTGACAATAATTTTTCGCTAAGTATTGTCCTATGCGGTACTTACACCCACAACAGTCAGCGCTGTAGAATGCAACGAGGTGCAGTCCAAGCAACCGTTATAATTAAAAGAAATAAATTTGTATCTATGGCTCGAATTTCAAATATCTCTTATATTACAGGCTCTCTTATATTATAGACTCAATTTTGAATTCTCTGCATACTTTGCAAACGAGGCCCTACGCAGACAAAAGTTATGAAGCCCTAACACGTAGAACGATGTGCGATGTTATGAATTTGATTTCAGCCTCATTTTGAGCAGTTTGTAGCGTCATTAGTCAGCCAGATAGCTATCTTATTTAAAATTAACATAGCAAAGAGAATTAAGCTAAGAGATAATAGCTTTGTGTTTAATGAGTTATGGTTATATGGTGGTGATTTTCTAATTACGTATTAAATCAATATTAATTGTATACTTTATAAATTATACGATTACTTATTATTATGTGTCTATAAAACCCGATCCATATTATATAAGGCAGGCATACACCGAAAAACGCAAGTGGACTGCGATTGGATGATGATGACAC
Source organism: Spilosoma lubricipeda (assembly GCA_905220595.1). Taxonomy (NCBI): domain Eukaryota; kingdom Metazoa; phylum Arthropoda; class Insecta; order Lepidoptera; family Erebidae; genus Spilosoma; species Spilosoma lubricipeda. Next base: position 4,213,091 of record HG992285.1, on the reverse strand, counting down.
CGAAAAAGTACCTCAACTACTTGGTGTGACAGATCCTGTAAAAAAATAACAAATCACTGTTATTAAAATGCGAGTAGATTTATCTACTACTCCGAAAATGTAAAATGTATAAAGAAAAAAACTCACACGGTATATACACTCAGTAGTTAACATATTATTACTTTAGTAAAACAAGCATGAACTCTCATTTTGCTTTGGTGAACCTTGAAATTGATTCATGCAATTCACCATTCATCAATGTATGATCAATGAATTGATCATTGTCAATGTAATTTATTCTTCAAATCCATTCGAAACAAACCCTTCCAGGGGCAAATGCGGTCCCCGGTACTCATCATTTCATTTGTTTTTTGCTTCCTTTTGTCTATTCTTGACCAATGACGTTGGGAACATAAAAAAGCAGTGGTAGATAAATTATCTTGTAGACATTTACAGCATTGCAATTTAATGCTATTTACGTGAAAATAACTTCCTGTGTTGCGAACATCTAACATTCATTATTCTATGTGTGAACGTTAACACCAATATAGTAATGTCACAAACTTCTTTAAATCAAATGACACATTTCATGTTCAGGTGTTAACCAAAAGACTGCACAGTAGACCGTATACTGATTCACTTGTTACATTGTCTTCTTAACTCCAGTCTAAAATGAAAGCGGACATTTCCTTTGGTCTATTTGGGTTAGTAATATGGTTAACTAACTGCTAATGGAAGTCACTTCTAAGACTAAAAACATATTGAGAAAAGAATTTCGCTTAGTCATGTCTATTAATTTCGCACTGCAGCTGGTTTTCTTTAGCTTAGTTTTGACAATTGCCAAATTTATAGAACAGGACCTAAAAAAATCTCTGTCTGCTTGTTTGGTATTTAATGATTAAGTAACATGTAGAAGATATGATATGATAGATAGAGAAATATGTTAATTATGTAGTCATGTCGATAAATAACTAAAAAATTTGGCTTGTTTGTAGTAGCATCAATTTGTGCGTGGTAGTCCGTCGGATACGGATGGGTAGACATTCAATGAATTAAAAGTCGCTACACTGTACGCATGGGTTATGTATAGTTATGTGTATATATTTTTCTTATGTTATGTTGCAAGATTTGTTTGTCTCTTCGAACGCTTTTATGTCTCCGTAATTAGGGGCACTCGGTCACGGGATTATAGGCCAAAAGACTTAGGGTACCATCCGATCAATCATAATATTTATTATACAGCTATAAGAAAAACCTTTATAGGTTACGCTAATACGGTTTATAGAAATTGTGCTATGGATGGATAAGCAATACACACGCAAGCAGAAACATAAAACAAATTGATATTTTCACGTCAACAATTAAGTTGAGTGCTTGACAAATAAGGACAGTCTGTACATAAACATCTTAGTAATGTGCTAAGCGGGCTTCCGTTGCCATTATCGCCCGTAACTATGTGTAGAAAAAAAACCAGGAGTTGTAGACAACATGTAACAACACTACCAGTACAGATAAGACTTGATGGTATATTTTATGAGGTAGACACTACACTAGCGACCTGCTTGTTAAAAGCTTCCGTTATGCGCTTAAAATATTCTTTTTGCTTTTTCTGACTCAAAGTAAAGTAAACAAACTGACTTCATTAGGAAATGAGAACTTTTTTCTTTGAACATTCTCGGAACATAGTCATAAGACCTATTTGGACAAAACTTTTTGTAACTATAGGTGTATCGTTAAGGTGTGTCCGAAGTTGACTAAGACATAGCCGATTGCAGGGCCTCATTTTACTATATTTTAATCAATGATACATATTTATTTCAAGGCTACAGTACCATACTTACCCTAAAAAGGCCTTTTATTTTTGTTGCCGTGTCTCTTCTTACTTACTATTATTATGTACTAATTGTGTTTAATTAATTAAAGTAATTATGTACAACTGCCTCGGTGGCGCAGTGGTAGCGAACGCGACTGCTGTTCTTGAGGTCTCGGGTTCGATTCCCGGGTCGGATCAAATGTTTGTATGATCTGCAAATATTTGTTTCGGAGTTTGGGTGTTTTCTATCTATAATATGTACGTATTTACAAAAAAAAGTATTTAAGTATTTATATCAGTTGTCTAGTACCCATAATACAAGCTCTGCTTAGTTTGGGACTAGATGGAGAAAGGGACTAGAAATATTTATTATTTTAATTGTGCCTTTTACTTCGTACACATGAAATTTGGATAATATGTTTTTTTTTAATTATTCATGCACTTTAAACTTTTCCTTCTATAATATTAAAACTTCTATAACTGTTTCAGGATATAGCCAAATCGGTCCAGTAATTACCGAGATTATGTACGATTTATGAACAGCGTTCAATTTTATGGATATACTAGCTGAACCCCGCAGTGTTACCTGTGGTTATTGTCGTACCGCGGGTAACGCCGCGGGGTGAAGCTAGTATAAAATAGTTCCCTGAGTTACTCCTTATATCATCAGCTACCTATTAGTGAAAGTCCCGTCAAATCGGTCCAGCCGTTCCAAAGATTAACTGGAACAAACAGACAGACAGACAAAATTTTAATAATGTCATTTTGGTATATGTACCATGTATACGGGTACATGAATATGCATTTAGTAAAAAGTGGTTATTTTAATATTACAAACAGACACTCCGATTTTTTTTATTTGTATAAATTATGGATATAATTATGTTAGTTACTTAGTCTGACACATGTGACAATCAATTTTTATATTTTACACTCAATTTTATATCGATTATTGTTTTGATTTGAATCGTGTATATATGTATTTATTGTTATTTGTAATGCATAGTAAGATGGTATTTAAATTACTTAACGGCAAAAGAGATCATTACGTATTTTATTTAAATATATTTTAGTTGAATAAAATTTGATGAGCTTATTAAATTTCAGCACTATAAATATTTCTTGTGTCACATAAAGTCACATGTGTCAGATTAAAAAGTAGAATAAAATAATTAATTTACCTTCCGATCTCATTCAAACTACTAAACTTGAAAACGGAAATATAACTGGTTTTCGTCCACAAAAATAGTAAAACGATAAGTAATAAAAATTGTTGACATTTTCTAATTTAATATAACAAAGATATCAATCTTTACCGTTTTCACATGGCTACTTAATTATGAATGTTAGTATGTCTGTTTGTTATGTCCTGTATTATAGAAAAGGACATTATGTATCTTTCATCCAAAACTATCGTCATCTATATATATATATAAATGAATCCCTATTTGCCTTGGTCACGACATCAAGCGTGAGGCTACACCGATTTTGCTAATTCTTTTTTTTAGGATAGCCTATTTAGCGAGGAAGGTTTTAGGCTGTGTAAAATAACTCACGACCAATAGGAGCCGGGTATCGACCGAGAATGTTGAGAAAATGGGAAAAAAATATTTCTTATGGAGAGACGCAAACGAAGTTGAACGGGTTACCTAGTTAAGAATGATTTTATCGTAGTGAACTCCCGTACCAGCAAAAGCTAGTGTAAAATAAACCGAAGAGTCATGATGATGAGAATACGTGTTTATGAGAATCGAGAATCAATTGAAAAACACTGTCACGATTATATTAGACTAGCTGACCCACGCAACTTCGTTTACGTCTCTTATTGCCCGTAGCGTGATAATTTTCCCCGTTTTTGAAACATTTTTCATTGGTGCTCCGCTCCTATTAGTCTTAGCGTGATGATATATAGCCTATAGCCTTCCTTGATTAATGGGCTATCTAACAGTGAAAGAATTTTTTAAATCGGACCAGCGGTTCCTGAGATTACCGTGTTCAAATAAACAAACAAACTCTTCAGCTTTATATATTAGTATAGATTCATCGTCATCAACTAGGTTTAGAGGCCTATCCAGAAGTGAACTTTTATAAGCTTAACAGTCTGCTGCTGGATATCGGCCAGTGTTGGTACAGGATTCGTGTCAAGTTCTCCTTTGCTAAAGAGTGCCGAGTTGTCCATGGGATGAATAGAAATAGTGGTAATAATCTATCATTACAAGGACGTGAATCAAATGACTGCACGGTTAGCCTAGTGGTTTAAGTGGTCGCCACGCTACTTTCTACGTGTAGTGGGTTAATCCTACATGGGAAAACGCTTTGTGTGTTCCACAAATTGTTGTTCTTAGTCTGTGTGTTCTTTGTGTCCATTTTTTGTTCTATCTATAATATGCATGTATTTACAAAAAAAAAATATATATGTATTTGTATCAGTTGTCTAGTACCCATAACACAAGCTCTGCTTAGCTTGGGACTAGATGGCGTTCTGTGTTAGATGTCCGAAATATTTATATTTTATTAATTACTAGCTGTTGCCCGCGGCTTTGCTCGCGTGGAAGTTGATAATATGTATTTACTAAAACTGTGTAAAAGTTCATCAAATCAGTACTTTATTCATGTTTTTGAACTTATTATTTTATTTTTGATCAATAGCCTATTTAAAAGAACTTTCATACAAACATTTGACTCATATTTCATCCCCTTTAGGAACAGAATTCGCATAAATGCTGATATAAGTATTCATCTATTTCGAAACATGACGGCAAGCCAGACTAACCTATGTACGAAATGTCAACCAATGGATTTCCATAAAAAAATTCAACCCCAATTTCACCCCCTTAGGGGTAAAATATACAGAAACTCTAAATAGATGTCTAGTCATTTTTAATCAATAGCCCAAAATTAAAGTTTTTTGGTACTAATTTAAAAAATGACAAACTTTCATACAAACTTTCCACCCCTATTTCACCCCTTAGGGGTAGAATTTCCAGAAACGCTAACATACGTATCTACTCATTTTTAATTTGTAGCCCAAAAACAAAGTTTCATGTTTGTAACTTAAAAAATGGTGAACTTACGTACAAACTTTCAACCCCTTTTTCATCCCCTTAGGGGTAGAATATCCAGAAACGCTTAAATACGTATCTACTCTCTTTTAATAAGTAGTACATAATTACAGTTTCATGGTTCTAACTTAAAAAATGACAAACTTCCATAGAAACTTTCAACCTCTATTTCACCCCTTAGGTGTAGAATATCCAGAAACGCTTACATATGTATCTACTCATATTTAATTTGTAGCCCAAAAACAAAGTTTCATGTTTGTAACTTCAAAAATAAACGAACTTACGTACAAACTTTCAACCCCTTTTTCATCCCCTTAGGGGTAGAATATCCAGAAACGCTTAAATACGTATCCACTCACTTTTAATCAGTAGCCCAAAAATAAAGTTTCATGTTTGCTACTTCAAAAATAAACGAACTTTCGTACAAACTTTCAACATCTAGTTCACCCCCTTAGGGGTAGAATATCCAGAAACGCTTAAATATGTGTCTTTTCATTTAAAATCAGTAGCCCAAAAATAAAGTATCATGCTTCTTACTTAAAAAAAGACGAACTTCCATACAAACTTTCAACCCCTATTTCACCCCCTTAGGGGTAGAATATCCAGAAACGCTTAAATACGTATCTACTGTTTTTTAATCAGTAGCGCATAAATAAAGTTTCATGTTTCTAACTTAAAATATGACGAACTTCCATACAAACTTTCAACCCCTATTTCACCCCCTTAGGGGTAGAATACCCAGAAACGCTCAAATACGTCTCTACTCTTTTTAAATCAGTAACACATAAATAAAGTTTCATGTTTCAGACTTCAAAAATGACGGACTTCCAGACTAACCTATGTACGAAATGTCAACCCCTATTTCACCCCTTAGGGGTTGAATATTCAAAAACGCTCAAATACGTCTCTACTCTTTTTAAATCAGTAACACATAAATAAAGTTTCATGTTTCTAACTTAAAATATGACGAACTTCCATACAAACTTTCAACCCCTATTTCACCCCCTTAGGGGTAGAATACCCAGAAACGCTCAAATACGTCTCTACTCTTTTTAAATCGGTAACACATAAATAAAGTTTCATGTTTCAGACTTCAAAAATGACGGACTTCCAGACTAACCTATGTACGAAATGTCAACCCCTATTTCACCCCTTAGGGGTTGAATATTCAAAAACGCTGAAATACGTGTTTACTCATTTTTAATCAGCAGCCCAAAAGTAAAGTTTCAGATTTCTAACTTAAAAAATGACGGACTTCCATACAAACTTTCAACCCCTATTTCACCCCCTTAGGGGTAGAAATTCCAAAATTCCTTTCTTAGTGCGTGTCTACTCAATAAAAGGATCCTACTCACCAAATTTCATAGCCCTAACTATCATAGTTTACGCTCGGCGATGATGAATCAGTCAGTCAGGACTTACTATTTTATAAGTATAGATCACTAATACAATACACCTTACCATTTTACTTTCGCCTTTCTTGGTCACGACCTGCCATAGTTCACTATCAATTCAAAACCCTGGCGACTGATATTCAAACGGAAATAGGAAAGTTTTCAACTGACCTTTAAGTTAATATCGCTACTTACTTCAAGTTTCAACTCTCACTTAATTTCATTCGTGTTTATGTGAACTTTGTCGTGTCACACTGAGTAAAACTATTTTAAACTGCCTTTAACTGTTTAATCGCTAATTAACAAACATGTTTAATGTTAGAAAAGTTTGTCATTTATATTCACTTACGCCAGTGTGTGTCACCACAGTTGTAAGTGGATTAGTAAGTCCAAGAACATGACAGCTACGTCCATGGAGAGTGTAATTAACAAAATAGCCCTACGTGGATAAAAGGAAATGTGTAATTAACAGCTCTACTCTGGTATATTAAGGTTCTCATCTATTCCTCCAAAAGCAAAATACCACTAAATAAATATTTCGGACATCTAACACACAACGCCATCTTGTCCCAAACTAAGCAGAGCTTCTATTATGGGTACTAGACAACTGACATTAATACTTATATACTTTTTTTTGTAAATACATACATATTATAGATAGAAAACACCCAAACTCCGAAACAAATATTTGCATATCATACAAACATTTGATCCGACCCAGGAATCGAACCCAAGACCTCAAGAACAACAGTCGCGTACGCTACCACTGCGCCACCGAGGCAGCCACTCACTGATTAATCACGAAATCTCAGAAACTATCACACCTACAAACTTGAAATTTGGCAGGCTGGTTCCTTATAGGGTGTAGACATCCGCTAAAAACGAATTTTACGAAACTCCACCCCTAGGGGTAAAACAGGGGTTGGAAGTTTGTATGAAAGTCCTATGTTTTTGAAGAAAGAGACTTGAAATTTCAAATGTATGGTCTACTGTGTCGAGGTGTACTGATAAAGTATTTTAGAAACCAACCCCCTTTTAGGGTTAACACGGGGGATGGTAGTTTGTATGAAAGTCCAATATTATTGAAGTTAAAGTAATTATGGCCGAATTGGATTTTAAATGATATTTAAGTATAAGAATTATCATATATATATACTAGCTGAGCCCCGCGGTACAACAACAACCGCGGGTTACGCCGCGCTGCGTATATATAATATAATAAAATTATTTTCTTAATGCTTGCAAACATCTTCGTCGTTATGACTTATCAACCAACCTCTCTGAAATACTCTGACAAAGAAAACTTTTTAAAACAAAAAATCTTCTTTTTGCACACTTTGTTGTTGATTTTTCCAAAATATATCCCGCATGCAAAGAGGATCTGTTACTAACATAATGTAATATGCATCCCATATAAATTTCTGATTGGTTTATACTAACCACGAAATACGTCAAGTTCTCTATGTAGTTTTTGAACTTGAACCTTTCCCACTGACTATTCCTATTTCTTAGACACGTTAACGGCCAGACGGGCCAATAAGTTTCGTTCGGTCTGAGATATTCGAGAACTACTTGCTAGGAAATGCTCCCTTCTAGATTAAAACACCGATCTCCGAGTAGCTAAACCATACCTCGTCCTTTTAATTTGTAACCCTGTTCATACGCAGCTTATACGTTCACTAAAAAAAACGTACTGCCTTTTTATTACCAATTTATTTTACCAGCTTCCTCAATAGTTTGAGATTGTATCGTTATAAAACTATCAAGCTGAAGTATGTCATTGTACAATACAAATTCTTCGAACCTTCGATTGTAGGTAAGCCGTAAATAATTACAAAACAATTATAAGTGTCTGTAGACAACTTTTCACGTTACTTTCTATTTGTCATTATTCATTATTCAAGCTGTCATTTGTAACTCATTTTATTGTCATTCGTACCGTATTATAACAATAGCTAACGAGACTTGGTATAGTAAAAGTTGCAAATGCATACTAATGCCCCATTGTTAGTTTCCACTCAAAGATGTTCTACATATTGTCCACATAATTGAGATTGGCGATAGAGACATAAATAGATTCAACTGGGTGTAGAACAGTAAACGACAAGTTTCCCTTTACGTACTTTCATTTTGAAACAGTGCTTGCGCTGTGTTTCACCGTGTGAGTGAGGATACCGGAGACCCATACCCCAACCTCTCCCTATCCCCCAAAGTCGTGCAACGCACTTGTGACGCCTCTCGTATTCCGGGTGTCCATTGCCGCCCATAATCGCTTACCGTCAGGCGATACGTCTGCTCGATTATATACGGTAAAGGATCCATAAAAAAATACAAATTTGTTATTGAGTATGCTATTGCTATGTCTAATTCTAAAATATTTTTGAAGGGCATTTCCCATTCTCACTTTGTAATATCATACGTTAAATTAGTGTATGAACGCTAATGCGTCTTGTAATTTACGCTTTTACTCAACAAGTTTTCATTTTCAACTGGTGTGCTTAATTCCCTATGTTGGTCACGGTTTTACGGCTTGTTTATGCATCATTACTATTCTATTACATTTTAAATGTTACGTCCTACATGTCAGTGCTTACTTAAATTCAAGTCAAGAAAAATTGTAATATTTGCATTAAACAATTCATCTACAGTTTTATACGATATCATAATATTTGTAGAATACGTTCTTTTAACGCAAATGTGTTTCGTTTAAAATGTGAAGCGATATGCAAATAAGGGTATTCGTAAGTGAATGGATGGCTTCAACTTGGACATATTGGCCCTCAGATAACACGATGTACGCAGGCGATGTTCGGTCGACGGCAGTACGCCGTAGCGTGTGCGATAGCGATCTTACTGAGCGACCGAGCAATTGCCTTGTTTGTCGTGCCGCGACGCACTGCCTGATACTACCTTCTGTTGATACCAGCCAGATCGGAGACGGCAATTTGTTGCTGACGATTTATTTTATAACAGACGGCCGACCGCCTCAAACTGAGGATCATCGCTGATGTTGCGATAATAGCCCCATCTGTTACTGAATATATGAAAATCGTTTCAAGTAGGGTCATGTTGGTAATGTTAATTGCAGTTTACTTTACACCTTCTCCTTTAATATTCATCGTTAACCTTATTATAATTAAGGTCGTCTCACTTTCATAACTTTTATCGTTTACAGTTATCGTTTCGCCCTGGTACAGAGACTGTAGTAATGTTTAACATTAATCCTTTATAATGATAATTTTATTTGCTTACTTTCGATCTACGTCTTTAAATTATCCTTTAGTAATGAAATGTTAGTTAAAGCCGATATTTAATTGAGAAGAATAACTAGATTCCTAGGTCTATGGAGACTCGGTACCTACCTACGATAACTTACATACAAACGGCGTATCAACGCAGCGTGACTGAGCCGTTTTCGAGCTCGCCCTAGAGACGGAGATACATTGACGTCGCCATTTGTGACATTTTGATGGTAGATTGTTCTGTTTACATACGGTTCACTGTGTTCACCTGCCTTCTAGAAACTTGCGTGTATTTTGTATAACTTATCCCATGCGTACATCTAAAGTACTTACCATTATGGTCATGACTCTATACTGTATTGTTTCTAAGAAAGGAATAGCAAATGAACCTTTAAAAACAGAATGATCGTAGAACGTGCAAAGTAACTTCTTACTTCACAATTTGTCGTATTTGGTAATCAATCAACATAATGTTCACCTATTATTCAATCGGTTCGTTCACCTCGCCTTTCAAGGTCTTAACGTGCATTATTTTAGCGTCGGTGGCAACCCACACGCACTACTATGCACATTTCCAAGTACACTGCACTAGGTTGGAGGAATAAGAGAGCGTGATAAGAATACGACAATGACTCCTTAGACTAGATATATAGCTGTGGAGAATATATTTCCTACGCTAAATCTTTCTGAAGTGCTGCTAAAACTTCTTAAACAGACACTCCCAAAGAATGATTCAGTAACAGGATCGCGATGTGAATAATTTATTTTAAAATAAGATCTTGTAAGTTGGCACTGATCGATTTAGTTTTTTTTTAAATCACTTCAGTGAATAAAACTAATAATGTAATACACTGGAAATCACATGTATGCATTAGCTATTAAGCCTTTAAGGAACTCGAAAGCAGTGTTCAATTTACTCAACTAGGACTGTATACGATTATCAAGTCCAGTTGACAGGAACCCATCAATGACGAGGTTTATTGCAGTTGTGATTTACGATGAGCATCGCTCTCCCTGATGGCTTCTTGTATATTTAAATGAAACACTTAAAACGGAAGCTGCTCTGCATTTCCCATGAAAATTAAATAATCAGTTTGACTACATTCTTTAGTTAGTTAATGCTTTCTTTCTAGAGTAATTACGAAGTACGTAAATGCTATCATGGAATAATTTTCATTTGTACTATAAGCTTATTAGCTACACTGTAATTTTCCGAGTCATTACAGCATGTGAGAGGTTCAAAGAGACTCCCCACGTGGTCAGGCGAGTGCTTTGTTTTTTTGCTCGGTAGCACATCGTTCATCATTACGTTTATTATCTGTTTGGCCTTGGCCGTGAACGGTCGCGCAGGAGGACACTTGCGCGTGGGCAAATACGGTGGCTACAGAGCGTACCGCAGAATTTTGAATCAACTTAACAAAAAACTTATTGTGTCCATACCACGAAATGTTTTACTTGACATTAAACAAAAAACGAGTTTATTAAATTAAAGTATCACATCGCAGCAAGTCAAAATAATAAAACGTTTATTCGTGTTAGCTTTTTAGGCAGTTTGCTGTTCAAATAAATAAACTTAAATAAAAAATGAAGACTGTTTAATTAGATAGATATGATTGATTGCGTATATAAACCGCGAGTGAAATAACGATGCTATAACTGGTATTCTATGCAAACTCAACTAATTCTAGTAAGAAACCAACTATTAAAAAAGAAAGAAAAACTATTTCCTTTCAAAAGATGTACGGTATTTTACATTATTAGAAATAGCGAAGTTCCTGTGTTCAGTATTCGTATATCGTATGAAAGTAGATAATATTTATTTACTTGACTAGATAAATTATATGCCTCGATATCTGAATCTCAGTAAAACATAAATACATAATTTAATAGCGGCACTCGTTGAAGATCACCAAAATTATCAAAAACTCAGTAATTTTATAGGTAGCAATTTGTCTTGGACTTCATAGTTGTAAGAAGTAAGTCGTAAAATATTTTCTGTTGAGACATTTTTGCAAAACATACCTACTTAACCCTCTTCCAACCGCCACCAAATCTGCATTTACATTAGCACTTTTTCTTAAGTTCTTCATTATGTTACTGGAATAAACTGGAACGCCATGAATGTTTTGGGCTAAAAGTATATGGTATACGTCCCGTCAAAAGTTGTATTAGAACTTGTCAGAATACAGATATCTTTTCTTCTTTACACCATTTTGTTTAGCCCTTAACTTTAAAGATACTTTGAGATCAAAGTTCTAATAATATTATTTCAATTTTAAAGACGTCATTTAAAGTTTTAATACTGGAGATACTATTACATTTACAATAGTGTTATTTATCGGTCTATATAAACGTCTAAGACTAACAAGTCTTGTGATTTTACGAGTTCAATTGAAGCCTATTAAAACATAAATTAAATGATAAAACCGAATAGGTGGGTCGTCGGCCATTGTCCATTTGGGTCAATTGCAACTATTGGTTTGTTTACCGCCCACCAGCGTCAGGCGAGGACTGAGTACCAGACGACCTAATGTACGATAGGACATCCGTTGACGTGCTCGTAAACACAGTTCAATCTTTCTGTTACATAATACCTTTTAACGTACGTACCTCTTAACGCTTGTGTATCGTAATCCTTAATATACATGCATTAGTTATACGTTCAGCAGTGGACGGCGATTGGTTGAGGAGAGTTATACGCAGTATATTTTATAGGTGAAAATAAAATAATCAATTTATAGTTATATAGTTATATAATATTACATTATTATAGTAATTATGTTTTACTGTATATTTGGATACATGTTGTTTATAAATAAATACGTTAAAATAAAATAAATACTTTGAACGAGTAATATATAACACGGGTATGATTCATCATTCAAGTCTCAAAACACAAATGTTAGCTTGATGTAAATTTTTCCACAATAAACAGTACTATACCGTAGTAGTCACCATCGTTGCTATAGCAATCGTTGTGTTATACTTTTTGCACGTATTTCTTCTAAACGTGATCGATTGATCAAATGTTTATCATGATCCAATTTCACGGTACAGACCCCTAGGGCGCAAACCGAATTCGCACTTGATCGAGTTTTTGTAAAACATTTTCTCCTTTATGATATTTTGAAACAAAATTTCAGTAGCCAAATAAAAACAGAGCTATCCAAATGAATGTTACTCAGATGTTAGACCTTATGGCCCCAGGGGGTCAATCAGGTAATCACAAGAGGAATCAAAGAAGTGTTCACTGTGTTTCTTGAACAAACCATAGTGCTACATGGATTTTATAAAAGAGGAATACAGCAAAAATCAAGCACAGCCTAAATGCAATCATCGGTTAATCAATAATGTCAGCTAGTATCAGTACACGTTGCTGCATTCGTTTGTTACCACGACTGTATTCGGGAAAACGGGTTGGTTTCTCTTCCTTGTCTATGTATAAAATTTTTGGAAAGAGAATTTAAACTAATTAAAATAATGATGTAGTGAAAGAATGTCAGGCTTTGGAACATTTACTTAGGATCTGCTTACTATTTAGTTTTTCTTTCTTGTGATACATGCTGCCACATTGCTTATTTGTTCACTGGCATATTTTTCCCAGGCCTCGAAACTAGAGAGGAAACGAATACAAAATAATTTATGATATTATTGTACTAGTATATCACAGTTTTAAATGTTTTTATGTTGACTACATAAAGCAGATTATAATATCCCCCAGGTCGATGAGAGATAATTACTAATTGATGTAAACGAATGTATAAATGGATAGCTGAAGCAGTATTATGTTGAACTTAATGCTGACAGCACTTGCCGGATGAGGCAAGTCACGCAGAACATTATATTCTAAGGAACTGAATATTTTCGCTTAGAATATAATATCAAGGCACTTTCTTTGTGCCGACAGACAGCGTTAAAGTACAAATACAGTGCTTGTTTGTATATTATTTCACGTGCATTCTCCTCTTTAACAAGCTTAGAAGTCAGTGTTTATCAAATAATTTTGAATTTGACGTTTTGAATTTGATTTCAGCAAAGTTTACGTATGTTACGTCTAAAATATCTAAAAAAGAAGACATGAAGCGTTACCAATGACACGCTAAATCGAACAAACATGCTTATATGTAATATCTAACGTAGAATGTGATGCAACAGAACCCTGTACCGGTTTTTCGCTCGATCGGCTCCCTGGCGTCTAGCGAAGATACGATAGTCAATGGACTGAAAATGTTTTGCATGGAATTGATTAACCCTGTGGCCTCGTCGCTTTTGATACTCTTATCGTCGTTTGTATATTTTATTTATCTAAGAATATATTTTTGTTTATTTGTTAGTGTTCAGACATCATTTCATGTCATGTTAAATGTTTCAGCTTCGTTGATTTTGGTTATGAAAACAGTTACTGTATAAAGTTATCCGTGATGACCGTGACCTACGCAACAACAGTATTCTGCATTTTAAGTTTCTGATAGGTAATTCGGCATCTCCTAATATGAAATCAGATATAACATACTCCAATTTTTGCAAATGCCAAGTTGGATGATTCAAGAGGTATTCTCACGGAAGCTCTCGAGAGAAGAACAGAGAAAGCTTTATCTCATGTATCGGAGAGCGAACAATGTGAAGAGCGTGTCGATGCTTATCACAGACAGCCTATCTAATACCTGAAGTGCTTGTATACTTTCACCCGCCGCTTCTTACACCATTTTGTTTACTATCAGCTTGTCTTGTTAGTATCGTTAGAATTTGTAATGAAGTTCGTTACTTTGCTTTATTTATTCGACCTTTGACTTCGTATCGTAAAATGTTTTTAAGAACTATGATTTATATATACTGAACAATGAATCAATGAATGTTTTTGTTAAAATTTGTAGTAAAAAACTCTAATTTAAATTTAAATTAGATTAATCCGGGGTTATAACCCGTAGAGTATACTTTACCGAGCTACCGACTGGCCGCTAAAATATACAGCAAATCATATGTTGCTGTATATTTTAGCGGCTGCCTCGTTGGTCTAGCGGTTGGCGTGAGCGACTGCTGATCATGAGGTCTCGGGTTCGATTCCCGGGTCGGACCAAATGTTTGTATGATCTACAAATATTTGTTTCGGAGTTTGGGTGTGTTCTATCTATAATATGTATGTATTTACAAAAAAAAAGTATATATGTATTTGTATCAGTTGTCTAGTACCCCATAACACAAGCTCTGCTTATCTTGGGACTAGATGGCGTTGTGTGTTTAGATATCCAAAATATTTATATTATAAATATTTATATTTATATGTATACGGTAGATAAATGTATCACAGAAGGCCAACAACATCTAAGATTAATTGCCTTCCATTTTTTCATCATTTTTAAGCGTGGCATTTGCTGTAGCTGTAGGTTACAAGCTTGCTTGAGATATTCTCACTTACTGTCCCAATTTATATTGGATCGCTAGAGATTTTTGGAAAAGGCCATCAATTGCCAACTGTCTCTTGGGAAATCTGTTGTACTTACGAACATGCTTCGAGTGTAGAGTATTGGATTTATGTTTTCAATATAAGTGGTAGGAATATAATTTACCAAGTTAATTTCAGGTTACCTGTCTTGTGTGAACCATTTACAAACGATTGCAGAATCAATTTTAAGAAAAAAAATTCGGTGTTTTTAAAGCAACTTCAAAAAAGGAGAGGTTCTCAATTTAACCGTTTTTTATGTGAAACATCTATAGGCGAGGGGTAACCCTGATTTTTGGCGTGGCGGGTGGCGACACTTCGCCGCGATTACAAATTTTATTTTATTGGTATTTGTTTTGTTTATTGTATTTTTATTTGTTTTTGAATTTTGTATTTAATAAAAATTAATATGAATTTTGATGTTTCCCATCTGCCAGGCGTCCCGTGTCGGCTCACGTTTTTATGTGTGTTCGCGGATAACTTAGTCGTTTATGAACCCATTTTGATGATTCTTTTTTAATGGAAAGGAGATATCCCAATGGTGTTACCATGATAAGGACACTAAGATTGACGATGGTATCCAAAAGAAATCGATAGATTTGGGCGTTCTAGAAGTCGGTCTTTTATTTTGTTAAAATGTTACTTGTTTCTCTTTCTTTAGAAGAGCAATTAGGCCCTGTTCAATCTCGTCATATGTAAACGAACTAAGACAATATTGTTTACCTAAATATGTGTAAAACGTTTCACTCCTGGTAGAAACAGCGTTTTTAGCGTTTAATATTCAATAACACATCCATAAACGTCTATTGTGTCGGTATGGATTATGGGTGTTGGGGAGACGCCGCCGTCCGTTGCGCATGTTAAACTGGCTCGGGTCGTGATTTAGTGCAGTGCCTGAGCGCGTACGCAGCCCACGGGCGACAGGCCTAATTACAAAGTGTAATGAGGGAAGGATACCGACGCCCGCGCTCGCGTCCGCCTGCTCACAATCCACTCTTTGAGGTGACAATACTGATTGACATATTTTATTGGTGATTATATGTAACATTTTTATACAATCTACTTCATCTTAGTAATTTACTAGTACATAAGGGTCAGTTTATATATATATATATATATCGATGTTACAAATTTACTTCAAACTATTCAAAACCTATATTGAGACAGACACTTGTAATAGAAGCATATTCTTTAGCATTATTTGAGAATGCTGGTACTAATATAAAAGTTACTCTGTCTGTTTATTTCGCTTTCACGGATAAAGCGATGCACATAATTCAATGAAATTTATAATGTTGGTATTTTGATTCTTTAGGAAGGGCATAGCAGGCTACCTTTTAGCGCGATAACCGACATAAGTATACAGAGGGAGCCGCGGACCAAAGCTGGTAATTGATATAAAAGTTGATTGTGTATTTTAGTATTTTATCCTATGAAACTAACAAAGAGTTATAAACAGTAAATCACGTTAAACTTAACATGCAATCAACGATTCTACGGTACTCTATAACAAATACATTGAAATCTAATCGTGGATCTAATCTCAATACCAAGTTATTAGATCACGAACACCGTGTTCGAATTAATAATATTTTCATTACATCGTTCAATGGGTGCTTATCTGAGCATCAAAAATTGCACACAGTCATAGAGGTAACCCATTATATAATTACACACAGACGGACGTTTTCATGTTGTGATTTACGCACGAGTGGACTTAGCATGACAGTTGCCATGGGCGCGGGCAATGCTTGGCAAAAACACTTCGCAATACGCTTCTTCCATATTACTTTTGGATTAATATTATGCATTAGTTTCAGTAATAGCGTAAAACTTAACTGTAATGGAGTTGTGTCTGTTAGTGTATAACAAGATAATAGAATCTCTGAAGATAGAATGCTTTTAAACTTGTTTGCTTTGATAATTAGAAGAATAATTAGACAATGTTCGGTTTCATGCTGATATAATAAGCTAATTTACCGAAATTATACAAATTAGTGGGTAGATAGTAGATAATAATTATAAATAAATATTTCGGACATCTAACACACAACGCCATCTAGTCCCAAGCTAAGCAGAGCTTGTGTTATGGGTACTAGACAACTGATATAAATACATATATACTTTTTTTTTGTAAATACATACATATTATACATAGAAAACACCCAAACTCCGAAACAAATATTTGCAGATCATACAAACATTTGGTCCGACCCGGGAATCGAACCCGAGACCTCATGCACAGCAGTCGCGTACACTACCACTGTGCCAACGAGGCAGTTAAATATTATAACGAGGCAGTAGATATTAAGGGTCCGTTCGCACGGACCGGCTCGGAGAGCATCGGCCCTCTTTTTTCTTTTCACACAGACTGGATCGTATACGCTTGGAATTGGCCGGAGTGGAGCCGCCAACTATTTCACATAGACCGGCTGTGGAAGAGAATCAGAGCTGATCGGCTGCGTCAGCGAGAAAGAGCACGCAATCGGAGCCGGCCGGCTCCTCTAATTATTTCACACTAAGCGCGATCAAGCATTCTTGATCACAAAAGACTACAATTAATCAAACCGCGGTTTCCAATGTAATGAAAATCTGCTCTCCTCTCCGAGCCGGTCTGTGTGAACGGACCCTAAGTACTGGCTGTAGCCCGCGATTCCTCCCGCGTGTATGTTTGTATCATTTTTTGGTTTAAAATTTAGCCTATTCTTTCTCTCCAGCCTTATCATAAGGTTATTTGGGGTGGTCGGCTACTAGTACCATCCGGTTTTACACGGAGCGACTGGCATCGGACCTCCCGCAACCCTGAGGGTAAAAACTGAATTTTCAATAACGATTACAATAGATGTTCATGGCAATCGGAACCGACGGTTTAACGTGCTCTCACGGACGTGTGTGATTCACCGCCAAACTTCCATACTCTGGGTTGGCAATAAGAATTTCAAATACGAAAAACCCAATATATTACTTTGACCCGACTTGGGAATCGAACCCGAGACCTCTTGTAGGCAGTAGCATAAGCTCTAACCGCCAGACCAACGAGGCAGGCAGTTTAAAATGTAGTCTTAAAACACACAAATACACTATTACATATAATTCTAGTCTTATATTGTTGCTCACGATGAAATCCGAAACTGGCTAATCTATTTTCATACACGTTATTTTTTTAAATGTGTGCTTTTCTGTCGTGTCTAAGATGGGATAGTTAACATCGCGCTTAGGCAAAGAGCATGATTGAAAAGCGATATAGGCTAAGTTGCGTGGACCAGCTGGTATTAGTATATATTTAAACGTTACTTAAACCCACTAACAACAAACTTCTACTAAATAAAAATATATGTATCAGTAACTCAGCTCACTTAATACAATTTTCAAAATATATTCGCTCTGTTATTACATTTATATACTTAATTTATTTTACATCTCATAGGCTATTTATTGGTATAACAACTACAGTTAACTCTTCAGTATAACATAACGTCTTAAACAAATTGTCATCAATATTCTTCTGAGTAATCAATCAAAAATAAATTATGATAACTATCGCCGGCCTGAGAACAATTTATACTGCCTCTATACATTTAACATATGCAAATTGTTATTTTTTGTGGGCAACTGTCGTCACGCTGTCAGTGATGGACATATTAAATTGTTTCATTAATGTCCCCATAGTATCATGAATATTTAATTAGACCCGATAGACACGTTATAAGTTACGGCTGAAAATCAATTACTGCTACAATATGAGTATGATAATGAAATTACAAGACGGAGTCATGTTTTTTTTCTTTCGTACGTATAGTTACTTGAGAGTGTTTCAAGATATAGTAAGTTGAAGCAGTATAAGTTTGACAAAAAGATATTTGTAATCCTTCTAAAGTTTTGTTACAATTAACTGAGTTCTGAAATCATTATTTTAAAACATTTCTGCTGATAAGTTCTTCCAAACGGCAAAAATATTTTGAGGAATTCTGAAATTGATAACCATTCTTCGTACTATCTGCTATAATTGGTCTGATCTTAAATAGATATTATGTAGGTATTATACCTACGTACAAATCTGGAGGTTAGCTAGTAGGTACTTACATACTTTTGCCCGCGCGGCTTCAGTTACGTTAAAGGAATCTTGCTAACCCTTGGTAACAGTACTTTTCTGAAATAATCGAACTCTTTTGTCTCTAAGGCTGAAATTTATAAAGCGTGCTTAGACTTTGCTCAGACTTTGCTTACGCTAAACTTACGTAAGTTCCTGCTCAGTGTAATCTTAGCATTCGAATTTATAGTCCTTTGGGCTAAGAATGTACTGAGTGTATGCTAAGTAAGAACTCATGAAAAAATGTATAACATTTTAATTTGCATAGCATATTTATTTGAATTATATAGATATTTTAAAAACATTTAACATATTTGAAAATAGCTGTTATAAACTAAAATATTAGTAATCTTATAAACATTATTATATAATTGTATTTCAATCAATTTAAACCGTTGATTTTAATTAATTTTAAGTGTAAAAGGGCAAAAATAACACATGTACCTACAAATAAAAGAGTATTTGACTTGTCAGTCAAATGTCATACAATTTTTTATGGAATAGAGGGCAAACGAACCGACATTTCGCCTGATGGTAAGCGATTTAAACTAGATTACGGCTTTTCTACTTGAACCATCAAACCATCTTTACAAGCGCGTAAGTAATCGCTAAGTCAAGGATTTCGGTGACTTAGACAATGCTAAGCATTTGCTCAGCTTGAGCTAAGCATTTGACTATAAATTTCAACGCACACTTAACTCGTGAGGTAAGTCTAAGCAAAGACTAAGTACTCTTTATAAATTTCAGCCTAAGCCACGCGAATCGACAGCGCATCGGATACGAACAAACAAACATTCAGAAAGTTGAGCAGTTTTGCTCCAAACTCAACGAAAATAGAGAAGCTTAGTTCTCTATTTTCGTTGATTTTACTATTATTTTTCAAAAGTCATTAAGTTTTTGCTATTCTTACATTTACAAATGCGGTACGGATACCGTTGTAGTAGTCACCTCGAACTTAATTTTATGTTGAATTTTCGCTCGAATTGACGTTTCATTCGTTTCATCTGTACAGAACAATAGAATAGGTTTTTTAGGCGTCTTTATTCATACCGCAATGTATATGTCTAACAACGATACAAATGAAGTGAGACTTTTTGTTTCTCACCGTTAAAATAGCGAGACTCCGATGATTTGAATAGAAATAATATAAATGCACGATTTATCATTTGAAAATATTTTTCATTTGTTTCAATAAAAAAACAATTGGTCTGTTTTTTAATCGGAATCGTTTTTAAACTAAATGCTTTTTCTTTTGTTTCAGTTTCTGCTACTCTACCACCACAGAGGCCTTGGATACCTTTGACTCGACCAAACAGAACTCGTCCGACATGTAAGTCTTCTTATTATGCACTATTGTTATTACTTGTCAGTTACTTTAATCTTTATTTCTACTGTGACTGGAATTCTCATTTCGTTTATCCTTTGTTGTTCACACTAAAACATATTATTTAATTATCCATAGAAAAACAGAGTAGAAATCGAAGAGAAGATTATTATCGTAGCATCCTTTCAAGGGAATAAAGATATTATTATGTTAGTTTTCCAATTGAAGTAGTCGGGACCTACACGAGTGCACGAATAGTTCTCGTTAAAACATTAATTTAAACGATACCATCTAAGCCTTAGGTTTTTATTCGTCGCACCGCATTACTACGATTCATAACGTAGAAGGATGTAAGATCATTTAATAGCGATAACTAAAACTCACCAACATGTTTGTCATTAATAAAGTGTCATTGTAGCACGTATGGGCGCGGCGCATGCGGCCCATCTCATAAATAACCAACTAGAGACCGCCCTACCAATGCAACGGTAATGTTTCCACCCGTGGGAGATCTCAGGAATACCACTTTGGTCCTGGTTTCTATATGTTCTATCGTACCTTTATTAATATATAACGTAAGATATATAAACTTGATTGACTTGAACGAGCGTTCTAGCCGTGACATTGATTTATTTTACTGATTCAACAAAGTTGCAATGCAAAACTCGTAGTAGTTAGCAATCAAGAAGCATATAAATTACTTTCGTACATTTTTTTTTTTGTATTTGAGATATATGTAAGTGCTCAAGTACTTCTTATTTAGTACGACTTACTATTGAAGTTGTGGTCAGTGTAGTTATGGTCCATGTAAGTTTAAAAACACTATCTGGCTGCCCATCTGCCCTGTATTACTACTACTATTGCATTAACTAATATTTAGCATGGATGTTACCCAGATAGACCCTCCGAGGTCTTCGTGGAGCAATTCTTCTGCATTGTGTCTATAAATAATAAATCTTATGTGTATGGGAAACTTTGGAAAATTAAAAGCACAAACAAATAAACCTTTTGCAAGGAATTCTACGATATATTGTATGGCAAATGAAAACATATACAATATACGTTTAACATTTTATCAACATAAACTCTCAAAAAAATGAAAATGTCATCTGATCAACTGCAAAGGTGCAAGCTAATCTCAATGTAAGAATTTTGCTAATTAGAATTTCAGCTCCACAAAATATCCAAAGGTTTCTTAGTATATAAATTTCAGTATTTTCAGTAATTTCCGATTTTCTTATGCGTTCTTACATAGCACTTTATCAACTCCTTTGAAATTTATTTAAGTATTGAGTTTCAGACTAACTAATCTTGAAACTAGCCGTAGCTTAGATCCCGTCACGCGTTCGCAGCCAGCACTCATGCCGCTTCCCGACGCACGAAACCCGTACCCAATTTACATAAATCAAAGCCGACACTCGACCATGCCAGCCTCGAAGACCTTACACCTATTGGCAAATAATTAATATAGTTGCACATTCAACATTCCTGATTTGTTCAAATACTTGAAATATGTCCATTGCGTAAAACAGGGTTGAGAATCAGCACGTCCTCAATAAAACTAAATGTCTCTCTGTATTAACTTCTAAAATATATGTATGCGTGTGTCGCTATAATTTGAATTTATGTTTGTATTCGTATGTATTAATGATAACTGTAGCCTTTAGTAGCGTGATATGTTTCCTATTTATTTATTTTTAAGAAAGCTTAGGTGTCACCAATTTAGATGATCTGAGAAGACTGTCCCTTTGACCACGGATACGATTTGTGTCATCTTGTAAAACCAATGGACCATGTTATTTTCAACTAAGTTATTCAAGAAAAGACAAAGCAAATTCAAAGAAAAAAAGTGTAACGCCTATTTGAGGAATTGAATTTTTTACTACGTACGCAACTAGGGTACAGTTTTAAATAATTTGTCATCAAGAGAAAGTACAAATCCTAAACTAATATATACTTATTCGTTACGAGTACCTATTGTGTGTTTTCGTCCTAGTCAGTCATTCGAATAAAGATTACAAAGGACGAACGACACATAACATACCGATATGAGGCTATGTTTTACTGAAGATCAATCGAACGTGAATAGGAAGTGATCTACAATACGCCGAGGTACGTTTCAGTTGATCGCACTTAGTCGCCCTCATGGTCGGATAAAACACGAGAGGAGGAAATGCCCTTCGTCTCGCCATTCGCAGATGAACAATGCACAATGAGAAACTTTAGCTGCGGCTCCAACCTCAAAGCATCCGTAAATCTGCGAAATCTTGTAAAATGACATTTTAAATTCATTTTCTTAAACTTTACATCATAATATTTAACATACTCTAGCTAAAGGGTATCATCACTTTTATGATAATGGTAAGAAAGAGAGATCTCCAATAAATTTATTAAGATACTAGGAAGAGATGCCAACTAATTTAAATAATATATTTATGGCCGTGTATATGCGGACTGCCTGTATCGATATTGTCTTATCTTATTTAATATTCACATTACTTCGTGTAAAATCTAAATAAATAAGTAGAAATATAGACAGTCTAGCCTGCTTAAGCAAAACATCATTGAATATTTAAGCAAATTATATTTTAGGCGATTTCAAACCCTGTTAGATTCAATCGAACTTTATAATTAAACCAGTTTTTTTTTTTATGGAGCTTAGTCACAATTATGACTATTTTCTTTTACGTACTTGGTTATTCCCTTTCGCTTTAAAGGGTATAGGGATTGATACCATATTGTCGTCAGATTTAAATCCGATGATATTAAATTTAGCAAACAATAAAAGAAGTGTTAAAAAAGTATAAAGTCGCTTTCTTCGCTACTCGTCAATTTTTTATACTCCCCCGTTCGCATAATTTTCGTAGAAAGGTGTACAAAGTTTTTGTTTTATGTATTAACTAGCTGTCCCGGCAAACGTCGTTTTGCCATAACTACTAATAAATTAAAAATTAATTAAAAAAACATTGTCCAGCGGTTAAAATTGTGAATCTAAACCATTCCCAGATCCCCTTGAACACACACAAAAAAATTCATCAAAATCGGTCCAGTCGTTTGAGAGTAGTTCAGTGACATACACACTCACAGAAGAATTATATATATAAAGATTAGAAATTGGGTATTTTAAAAAAACAGTCGAGAAATATTATTAAAATAATAAATATTTTTTATAATATATTTCTAACTTTATTTTCTATTTTATTCTCTTCTTTTGAAATAGAAGCCGCCATGTTATTACTTCAAATGGCTTTGTAAAGTGTCAACTAATCAGCGTATGCTGTAAAAATTGATTTTGTTTACAAAGCCAACTGACGTCAATACCACAGAGAAATATTGCGTTAACTGCGTTCAGCGTTTTTGACAAATTACATGCGAAATTTGAAAACGTAAAATTTTAATGCATTTTTATGGCACTTATCATCATCATCATCATCATCAGCCTATCGCAGTCCACTGCTGGACATAGGCCTCTCCAATTGCGCGCCACTTGGTTCGATCCTCGGCTTCCTCCATGGCACTTATAGCATAATATAAAAAAAATGTGTTTTTAAGTGGTTTAATAGCTCTATATAATCTTATTAAGACACTTCTAAAATGGGTGTAATACTCTATTTAAGACATTATAAACACACATTTACAAATAATTTATTTTCTGTTGTAAACATTGCTGACGAAAAGTATTACTCGATGCAATTCAAGTTTATAATGAAGACTACAGATTCGATAACTGTAAAATGGTTGCCAAGCAATTTATACTCATCACAATGCATGTTTTGTACCAGCAGAATTTCTTGGTAATTAACGTCTCTGGTCTACATAGGGGAAAGCAATATTTTATTAAGTATAATGAGCACTTGAATTTAGGCCTTTCATCCATATTAAGATAACAAAATATGAAGCAACTGTCTATTCGCTTTCACGGTTGAATCGAAGCAGCGATTTAAATAAAATTTGGCATGAAGATTATATTTTATACATTACAATATTATTATACAGTAAAATAACGACCATATCTATATTATTCAAAGTATGTAATTAAAATAAATTTGTTTGTAATCACAACTTCTTGAATAAATATGAAGTATTAAAATTTATACATGTTAATGATATTACTCCCTCAATCTTTTTGCTTTGTTTCAACTCCGTTTCAAGAAAATAAGTATATTGATATATCTGCGAAGTACCTCTTCTGGCCTCTTCAGTAACTTACCTACTTAAATGTCAACTAATAATTAAGTTTTAGATATTTGAAGATTTCAGTGATAAATAACACTGTCTTACAACTGCTACGGTTCGTTAGACAGTAAATTCTCTCAGCTCAGCTGTGAACTTGTGTCAGTGAAACTTCTCCCTTTCCTTCTACGTACTTGTCTCATTTTTATTATTTTAAATGTATTAGTATTGACTATTGTATACTATTGTAAAGATATTTTAACTATTTCAATGTATAGTGTTCATGATTTAGTGAATTACTGTCAAATTGGGTTAATCGGTAGAGTGTAGTTGGTTTTTGTAGTTACTTCATATGTTAAGTTAACATTGTTGTATATAGCAATTTATATATTCTAATTTATGTAAAAGTAATCAAACAATAGGATGTTTTCAACACTTGAATAAGTAATTCTCTTGTCTGTCGTGCGATACAAAATGCCCACGTAATAGCATCGCCAATAAACAGACGACTGTGCACCTCCCCCCATTATATTCAGATGAGATGCGGTACTCGACTGGTTTATTCCTTTTTATTGTAGTGTGCGGAGTGAGATGTTCTGATCGACACATTTACAAAGAATTATCACTGAGATTGAAGTAAAACTTTATTTAATTTGTTATTCGAAAGAAACGACTTTTTCCTCGTCTATTGTTCCCTTAGAAATATAATATTCGATGTTCGTTACTCAAACGTTGGTTTAAATAATAGTAATGGTGCCTAAAAGCACATTTAAAAGCACTAACCAAATAAGTTTTGAGTTTCATAGAATTTAGCACAAGGAAGGAAAACGCCAAATTCCGATAACATCACTCTCATGCCAGTCGTTGGTCTATAAAGACTGTTTTTCTCAGAAATAAGTACAGATTAGGTCATATTTTGGCGTTTAAAAATCCTATTAATATTATAAATGCGAAAGTTTGTTAGGATGGATGGATGTTTGGATGTTTGTTACTCTTTCACGCAAAAACTACTGAACGGATTTGGATGAAACTTTACAGTAATATATGCGGGCGGAGCCGCGGGCTACAACTAGTATAGTATATTTCTTTCCATAGTATATCCTAGATTAAAAAGCTTTATGAAACAAGCTTTTATTGGGATGCCTCGTGACGAAACTAACCGAGTCCAAACTCGTTAAGGTTGCGAAGTTCCTATGGCCACCTTCCAGCTCCAGAATCAGATCAGCTCCATGTCATTGTAATATGGTATTGTCACGCTGTAAACATATGCTTACATTACATGTGATTTCAGCAAAATCGGTTGAAGATATCTGCTTCAAAATTTAGTTGCAAATTTCCACCCGAACAAACAAGTGTACATACATTGCAAGTTAATAAAAAGCTTGCAATAAGAATTTATGTACGAGAGGGCACAGATAAAGTTAATAAAAATCTTGTAAAATTGTCACTAGTATGATTAATGTTCTTTTTAAATTATGAACTCTCAGTTATTCTTGTACGTATTTCGGTAGCTCTAAGCGTGTTAGGTGTCCTATAGCTCATTATCAATTGGATTTTTTCACTCTGTTTTATTTAGAGTCTGATTTACTTAATTCATTACAATATGTGGACTTGAACAGAAAATCCGTTTTGAACAATTTCCACTGCTCTATGCAATGAAATACGATAATATAATTCAAACGTTTTCCAACTTGAATCAAACAAATCTTACAGAAAGATGCGCGTGTGACAGCCGTTAATCTAACCAGATGATTAATGCTCATGATTTAGCTAATGCATCTTTGCTCTTTACTACCTGTCCGTGTATTTTCTGTCAAACATGAGATTTCATACATAACTCATAACACGGACTTCAACTCACAAACCAACCACAATTATTGTAACGATCTAGTATTTTATAACGCGTTGGCTGTATTAACAATTATTTTTACGGGAATTAACGCGATCACTTATTAAAAGGTATCACATACCTCTGCTTTGCCTGACGTTTCGACCAGGTTGCACTGGCCGTGGTCACAGGCTGACTGGCCAAGTGGCGTTGGCTGTAGTTACAGAATAATTACAAGTGAATATGACTATGACTATTAATTAATTCGAGTCGTATTTTTAAATATTTGCAGTTATTTATAAAACTCGATGTATTTCATCCTTAATTCTGTGCGAGGTCGTTTATGCTTAATTGTCATGCAAAGAAAATATGAAAATTAAGCATAATAAAAATGAAAGTACTTTTTCTTTAAATGACTTCATGTAGTCTTTTAGAGTGCCGTGTTCCAGTCTCTGCTTCACATATGACTTTTGCTTCATCAACAACCAATAATATCCCACTGCTAGGCTCGGGCCTCCTCTCGGGAGAGGGGTAAGGCCATACGTGACATGACTTTTGAATGGAATAACATTATTATATGCATTGGCGAAGTATACACCATCAATTTAAACTTCATTGAACAAGTTTCTCAGTCATGTTTAAAACGTGATAAAATATTTGATCTAGGATTTCATTAACATTGGAGTCTAGAGAGCTTGGTAATAACCGAGGCTTGCAATGAAAAGTAAAATTTATGTTATGAGTTAAAAATTACATCGGTTACTTAGAATTTAATTGAATTAAATGTCAGCTATCTAATTACGAATATCAGAAAACGAGCCGCTCTCCGATGCTGCAAAGTCTTTTATGAGCTTTCGGGCCTTACTAAATAGCTATAATGCTCCCATGAGTTGATGCATTTTGTCATTTAAGAGACTACTTAAGAAAAGTATTAGCCTGGTACAACTTTTAATAAAGGGTATCCCAGCGAGAGTGCACGTTTTCATCATCACATCACATCACACTATCACACTAATATATCACACTAATATATAAAGGCGAAAGTTTGTGAGTGTGTATGTTTGTAACTTCTTCACGCAAAAAGTACTTAATGGATTTGGATGAAACCTTACATTAATATAGCTTATACATCAGAATAACACATAGGCTACTATTAGCCGCGATAACCGACATACACGCAACAGCTAGTTTAAAAAAAAAATCTAGTTTTTTTTTATATAGTTGTGAATTCTTACCCGACTGCGAAAGAAGAAGGGTTATGTTTTTCGAGTGTATGTCTGTACTTATATATTTCTTTAGCACGTCCCTGCTTAAGAATTTCTAACACACACTCTAAAGTGGGTCAATAGATTCGTAGTCGTGAGAGTGATACTGAGTACATCAAAATTAAAAAGCAAAAAAATTGTTTTTAATAACTTTTATGTCATATCATTCCATCTTTTCAGTTCGTCAATGAATCTAATAAAGTTGGCAGATATTGACACAGTTGGATTTTATTTTTAATAATTCGTTACTTGTTTATTGGATTGTAAAGAAGACATGTTCGTATTAAGTATGTAAGGAACAAAATATCTCTTTGTCTCTTGGTCATGCTCGGCATATATTGTTATATTAAGTGTATCTAAGCGTTATGTTAAGTATCCTATAAGAGGCACGCTTGTAAAACATATTTAAAAAAAACATGAAAAGCGGGTAAAGTATTTCCGGAGTTCATCGTGAGCAGCAAGGCCAAACGAAAATTATTTATAACTAGTTTTTGCTCGCGGCTCCGCCCGCGTGTATGTCGGATACCGCGGCAAATAGTAGCCTCTGTAAAGTTTCATACAAATTCGGTTTTGCGTGAAAGAGTAACAAACATCTTTCCATCCATTCATCCATCCATAGTTACAAACTTTCGCGTTTATAATATTAGTAGGATATAGATAATACTCAATTGGCCACTTGTATAAGCGAAGTTTTAGAACACAATAATGCATTTAAGTAGTTAAAAAGTAAAATCGTTGAAATAAATCAACAAACAAAAAATTTGTATATTCCATTACGCTTATGAATAAATTGTAGAAACGTTCCATAAGATGATACAGAAAATTAACCAATAAATAACTGCTGATAATTGTACACAGCAAATACGTCATTACAAAATCCTTCAACTACATTTATGTTGCATTACCATTGTGGGATATGACGCGCATGGACAGCAGGCGGACGATCCCATGCAACCGACGCCATATGTCGATACTTTCATGTTCAAGACGCACCTTTAAATTTACTGTCTTATATGGTAGTAAATTGATGTGAACTCGTTTGTATCGAAACAGCTTTCATATAATTTATTCAAATCATTCTATTAGCGCATTGGCAGTTTTAGTATTTTGACATTAATTTATGACACACGCTCATTACCATTACGTCACAATTTAGGTGACAGTGGAAAACTTATAATCGCCGAAATGTATGTACGCGCCATACTTCCGATCGGCTGCACCTAATGAAATAATATTTGTTTTATGATGTGTTTGTTATTATTAGGACAAGGTTTGTGTACAAAAAAAATAAAAGATAACGGGAAAAGTCATTTTTATGTCCGCGTCTGTACACTGCCTGTAGGAAGCTGAGACAGAAATGTAAATATGGCGGTACTAAGTTCGCTGGGTCAGCTAGTTTTAAATAAATCTTTCGTTGCCATATCAGGAGTAGAACTGCTGATTGATACAAATTCCTAAATCACTTGGTATATTTGTACCAAAACTACTCAACTAGATTTTGCACGCGGCTCCACCCGCGTGTGTATGTGTATTTCGGTAAAGAGTAATTTATGTCCTTCCTCAAGAATGAAAGTGTTTTCATGCCAAATTTCATTGAAATTGGTGCAGCGGTTTAGCCGTGAAAGCCGTAACCGACGGTCAGAGTTACTTTCGAATTCATAATAAATATATATACTCAAGAACCTTAAATTAATAATAACAGTATAAAGCCTAGAAACCTTGACAGAAACTTTTAAAAGTCTCCCAGTAGATGGTTGGATTAAAGGAGTAATGCAGAAGGCAGTTCTCCTTGACTCGATCCGTATGGACATATACACTGAAGAGGATTTTAACTCCAAACATTATTGTTTTGCTTTATTTTAATAAAAACAGAAAATAATATTTTCGTGAAAACGTAACATTTTATTTTATGAACATAATATTAATGTTTTGTTAACTCATCAACAATGTTTTTATTATCTGCTAAATCAAAATATGTACTGTATTTATTTAAACTAAAAGCTTGTTAAAAGTTAAACACAGTCAATTCTAAATAAATATAGTAAAGTTACTTCTAAACTCCCACTTATGTCTCGTTACCACCTGCAAATGCTTCTTACGTCATATTGTCCATCAGACCCGACTCTGACTGCCTGATCTAGTGAGTTCTTTACAACACCAATCCAAATAGAAATCTTTGCATACTAAAATCGATTTTAATGAGCTGTGTTCTCAACGCAAAAAAAGGCATCTCTTTGTATCTCACGAATCGTATTGACATAAGAAATCATTACGTGAATAACGGGAACCATTGTCCCGCTGAGAGACGTTCCTATGCCGTAAATATAATACTGTAGCAATCTCTCAGAACTTAAAAACCTTTAGGTAGATTATATTTAATATGATTCAATCAGAAAATTAATACAAAACAACACAAAAAGTATAAGATGTCATTGAAGTGACCACATAATATCAATTAAAATAAGAAGACTGAACTTGAGTCGTGCTTGAGACATCATTTGCCATCCAAAAAAACATACCTATATTGATTGTTAAAAATTTTAAAGGTAAAATAGACACATGTATAATTTTAATACTAAGGTCAATGCTAGCGTGAGCAGTGCGGGTACCAGGTGGGTTGAAGTGACATGCCTCACTAGTCCGACATCCGACGCCACGCCTTTTCCTTTTTGTTTTTCATGTTTAACTACACGCATTATTAAGTTTACTTTACAATATTATGTGTATATGACATCTTCGATATGACCATGCGTAGGCGCTAAAACCATTACGTACGACTCACAATAGCCGTACCTATCAGAAATATTGTAACCACACGCAGTTAGTGTCACCTTCCCCCATTGTTTGTGCTTCGTACACGTACTATTTCATCATCGTCGTCGATTTATTTGAAATGAAGACACGCGTCTGCAGTTGTGTTCGACAACATAACCATTTATTATTATGTTGGTGTGTAGAGCTTTCGTTGAGCCCGAAGTTCCTTAAACAACTAGTGATTATCGATGCGTGTATTGTTTCGCGACATTTGGCATGTGCGCCGCGTCTCACCCGCTCCACGCTCGCATCGGGCATACAATGGACGTATTTGAAGCACGTGCTGCGGCCGTATTGATCGTAGCTGAGTGTCGCCAGGTGACTTTGACTTTGCGTCGATTAGCATGAGAGTAGGCACATAGCGTGATCCTTATCAATTTGTCCAGAGCACAACCGATCTATGCATTGTCTTGTCGTTCTAGCTGTCATAGCCCGTCAGCGTCGCTTTGTCTTACAGTCTCCACTCCCGGTTCTTTGTACGTTGATTGACTGAGACCGGCTCGATTAACTCGGGATAATTGCATCGCCAAGGTCTTCCACGAAGTTGACATTTAGACGAGTCAACAAGCGGTCCTCGTTCTCCTGCGCAGCGCGTCTTTTGATTCGCGTAATGAGACGGGTGCGAGCGCGCGGCGTCCGCATAAATCTCAGATAATGGTGTGGAGCGTGAGAGAGCGCAGTCGTGCCACGTTAGTTTACGTAATAACATGGACACGTTGAAATGAATCCGGTGCTCTACGATCACACAACGATTATGATAGATCTATCTTTCTTATAAAGTTCCATTTTCACTTGATTGTTGCTACTAATGGAAGTGTAGAATCAATCAAATGAAAATTGTTCCTTATGCCTTCCTTATTCCTGTGTTGTTTAACATATAATCATAAGGAATCCAAACTTTATAAGAATGGTTTATGCTGGTGGTCTCAGCAATTGACGTTTAGAAGAAGACCCTTTAATTGAAATATCTTCAACTGATAGTATTATGAGTTCGCTACATCGCAAAGCCTTAGCTGTGCATTATAATAATAAAAAGCATAATCATTATTTGTCGCGTGCTTGTCGCATGTGGAGCGTAATACGAGTCTCGTTTTAATTGGGACATTTTTTTATTTGTCACGCGAGTTGTCAGTCCGTTGGCAACAAAACGTCGCCAGCTAATTGGCGGCTGATGCTCACCTTACACGGTATAGTGAGACATACGACGACATTAGTGTTGAAAGAATTACAACTCTATTTACTATTTTATCGAGATCAGTGTTGTTAAATGTGCTAGGAAAGCAATAAGTTACCGGTAGCTAGAGGGCTAAGATAATCAGTTCCAAAATGGTATGAAATAATC
The DNA here is from genome assembly GCA_905220595.1 of Spilosoma lubricipeda. NCBI lineage: Eukaryota > Metazoa > Arthropoda > Insecta > Lepidoptera > Erebidae > Spilosoma > Spilosoma lubricipeda. The sequence goes on along the minus strand of HG992285.1, from coordinate 4,181,325 downwards.
CTAATTTATTTATTTAAAACTTTTTGCACGTGACGCAAAAAGGCTGACATGACGCCATTAGGCATTTTCTACCAATCAACCTTCGGGTGGTGTAGAAATATGATGTGGTAGATGCAAAGACAAAGTACTCAATTTCACAAAGATCATAATAGTTACGTAAACTTACATCAGATAAAACCTATATATACAAATCTACTAGTATACAAATTTCTACATACATACACTTGCTGAGGCCCGCGGTGCTACCCGCGGTACAGCACCAACCGCGGGTAACGCCGCGGGACAAAGCTAGTCTAAAAGTAGCCTAAGTTACTCCCTAGGCCCTAGATCATAAGCAACCTGCCAGTGAAAGCCCCGCCAAAATCGGTCCAGCCGTTCCAGCGATTACCCGGAACAAACAGAGAGACAGGCAGACATACAAAAATTGTAAAAAAAAATATTTTGGTACATATATCGTGTAACATACGTATGCATTTATTACAAAGCTGTTATTTTAATATTACAAACAGACTCCAGTTTGATTTATTTATATGTATAGATGTATAGATAACATATTTAAGCATGCATATACTTACTACTAGCTGGCTCCGCGCGTATGTGTTATCGCAGTAAAGAGTAAAATAAATAAAATAAATAAAAATAAAAATAGCCTTTATTTACTCTGACCTTTGCACATTAAAAAATTAAAAACATGAAATTATGCTAACTATACTTAACTATACTATATTAACTATACTTCTTTCTATTTTTTGTATGTATATAACTTAACATTTAATGTCAGTTACCAGGTCAGGCCGTCTTGCGACATAGGCCTCCTCAAGATCCCTCCACATTTGCCTGTCCATTGCTGTCCTTCTCCAACCCTTAGGCAAATCGTCTTCCCATCTTTTTTTCTGCCTTCCTCTACGTCTTTTTCCGTCCCGCGGGTACCAATCTGTTTCTTTTTTTGTCCACTTTCCTGTTGTTGATCTCATCATGTGACCAGTCCATTTCCATTTCAAGGTTCGTGTTTTTACTTTAACATCTGCCACTTTGGTGATGCTCCTAATAGTTGCAGCTTTACATTTGTCTTTCAATCTTAGTCCCAACATACTTCTTTCCATTCCTCTTTGGCATACAGCTAGTTTGTGCTCAATTTTCTGTGTTAGTGGCCAGGTCTGGCAGCCGTAGGTGAGACATGGAAGTATGCAAGTGTTGTAGACGGTTTTCTCAGTAAAGAGTAGCTGTGTCTAAAGAATCAAAGTATCTCCATGCCAAATTTCATTATAATCGGTGCATCGGTTTAATCGTGAAAACGTGACAGTCAGACAGACAGTTACTTTCGCATTATAATATAAGTATGGAAGTATGGATTATCTATACATCTATACAAATAAATAAAATTGGAGTGTCTGTTTGTAATATTAAAATAACAGCTTTTTAATCAATGCATATGTATATATACACGATACATATACCAAAACTGTATTTAAAAAATTTTTTGTCTGTCTGTCTGTCTGTCTGTCTGTCTGTCTGTCTGTTTGTTCCGGGTAATCTCTGGAACGACTGGACGGATTTTGACGGGACTTTCACTGGCAGGTAGCTGATGATCCGAGGAGTAACTTAGGCTACTTTTTTTAGACTAACTTTGTCCCGCGGCGTTACTCGCGGTACAACATTAACCGCGGGTAACACCGCGGGGTTCAGCTAGTATAAAATAAACAGACTGGTACTAGCGTTGACTCGGTACTGCCAATTTTCTGAAGGAGTTCGCGCACTTTTCTCTTAAATGTAAGGCGGTTGTAATTTAATTGCCAATTAAATATATTTTTGTTTAGAATTGCAGTCGCCTTGGTCGATCGGTTCGTGAAGCAAGCTCCACTTATTTTCCATATCCATAAGAGCGTCTTCTACAGAAGTTGGCATTAATCGGTACTTACATACTTCTATCCTCTTGAAATGATTTTTGGTCGACTGACGGTACACCGGATGCATGCGTCTTTCTATTTTAGTGAGCCGTTGAATTAGATAGATTTTTGGTGCAGTTTTCATAAAATTGTTCTGTCACACTTTATTATTACTAGATTACATGCTAATTGATTGTTTCGTCTTTATTTATAATCCTGTATTATCATATCAATATATATAAATATATCAATAATATAAGTGCGAAATTTTGTGAGGATGTATAAGTTGATCTTTCATTAAAAAACTACTGAACTTTATTAACATGAAACTTTACAAATGTTGATTGATTGATTTACAATATTCACCACAACACGTTATTAAAGGTTACTAGAAATGAATTCGTTAGAAGAATACATTTGTGTATCGAAGAAAATGGGGCCCATTTCGAGCAACTACTTAATTTACAATTTTTTGTCACTAATAAAATAATTTAAGATTTCATGGTTATTCTCTCATTTGATTTATCAAGTTTCTTGGAGAGATTTCATCCTTATATTTGACCCTAACGATCGAAGCAATAAAAGTACTGAGTTTCTTTTTATAGATTTTAGTAGGTTCGATTCCCGGGGTGTGTCAAGCTAATTTTCGGAAATCTTTGAACGCAGTTTTCTTTCTTTTTAAAAATTAACTTCTATCTACAACATTAAGAGTACTTTCCCTTCAGGTGGCATTACAAAATTACACCCTGTATATGTTACAATAATGGCTTGTAACAGAAATCGGTAACAGATAAAATAAAACTAATAGTAAGTAGTATTGGTGAATGCTTCTGCACTTGTTTAATACATAAATGTTTTTCTTTTGCAGGTATATTTACAGTAATGTGCTATAACGTTCTATGTGATAAATATGCAACAAGACAGATGTACGGCTACTGCCCCAGTTGGGCATTAGAGTGGGACTACAGAAAGAAGGGAATTTTGGATGAAATCAGACATTATTCTGCAGATATAATTAGTTTGCAGGTTAGTGAAATCGATAATAAATAATCTTTAGTTTTTGTCTCACCTCCTCAATGTTAATCGGACCTTTTGATAATTGTTGATTTTAATTTTTTTAGTAGAATAAAAACGTACAAAAAAGTAATACAACATTATCAAGTCAAAGCACTAGTGAGTGTTTATTTTCACATTTACATACTTCATACTATTACAACACAAAACGCGCTCGCCGTTCAGAACAAGTTCATGAGAAACAAACTCACACTAGACCTCCTCAGCTACGTATTCACTGATCCTACATCATGTAAAAAAGATCTCGAACGAATAAGCAAAAGATGTGTGTCGAAATAACCATGTTATTGATTGTATTATCTCGCTAACATATTTCTTATAAAATATTATAAATCTAATTTATAAATCTCAACTGAAACCGTGTAAGTAATTAAATTACGTCAAAGCCGCCTTCAACTCGGGATCAGAATTTGTTATACTTTAGCTCTCCGAAACCTCCCTTATAAGGTTACTAGCCGACCCACGCAACCTCGTTTGCGTCTCCTGTTGCCCGTAGCGTGATAAATTTCCCCCGTTTTTGTAACATTCTTCATTTTTGCTCCGCTCCTGTAGGTCTTAGCGTAATAATATATAGCCTACAGCCTTCCTCGATAAATGGGCTATCTAACACAGAAATAATTTTTCAAAACGGACCAGCGGTTCATGAGATAGCGTGTTCAAACAAACAAACTCTTCAGCTTTATATATTAGTATAGATATATGGGTAATTTGCTCTTGATGTTTGTGGTAATTAAATGTTTCTTGACATCGTCGCTACCGCATGCAATACTTGCTCAACGCTGAAAGATAACTTTTTTGTACAGACTTACATTTATTTTGTTTCTTTATATTTTTTTGTGCTTATCATGATTTTTTAACCTTCTGTTTTTGAATCCACCATCACGATACACCAGTGGATCGAACAGCGCTATGAAGTTCACTCTGATTCCGCCATTGGTCCGAGTGGATCTTGTTTTCCTTTCATCTCTCTTTTATGCTCCACCAATGGATCGAATAGCAGTCAGGGAGATTGGCAAGATGCACCACTCAGTCAAAACTATCATTAGAATGTTTAATTTTAGAAAAACAAAAGTTTATGTAAGAGTATTATGTTTCCAATTAACGAAATGTACTTGCTCCCTATTGCCTGAGTATGGTTTGAATTTAGTCAGCAAAAATCTAGACACTGTTTTGCCTACTATACTCCTTCGTGATGGAGTCGTGGGTTTGATTTCAACCGTCAAATATTTTATTTTCTCATGAAAAATAATCCCGCATTTTATCGAATTAAAACTAAATATTGCTGTAACTGAGATAATAATTTATGTCGTTTTGATGCAAACTATGTTATGAACTTAGTTTATTAGGTGGAGGTATGGAAAAATCCTCTCGAGTCTTACATGTTCTCTAACTAAGTCTATACTAATATATAAAACTGAACAGTTTGTTTGAACACGCTAATCTCAGGAACCGCTGGTCCGATTTGAAAAATTCTTTCAGTGTTAGATAGCCCATTTATCGAGAAAGGCTATAGGGTATATATCATCACGCTACTACTAATAGGAGCGGAGCAACAATGAAGAATGTTTCAAAAACGGGGGAAATTTTCACGCTACGGGCAATATAAGGCGCAAACGAGGTTGCGTGGGTCAGCTAGTATAATATATCATAAAAGAAATAGTTTTACCATCATATTAACTAGTACATTCTAAAAAAACTACAATAAAACTTTTATAACCGTTAAACAGGAAGTCGAAACAGATCAATTCTACAACTTCTTCCTGCCAGAACTAAAAGGAGATGGATACGACGGGATCTTCTCGCCAAAGTCGCGAGCGAAAACTATGTCGGAATCTGAGAGAAAGTACGTCGATGGGTGTGCTATCTTCTTCAGATCTGCCAAGTAAGTACTCCATATGTCTTTCTGTATCTCATTTCTAAAACTTCTGTTGCGTCAGAATCTAATATATAAAATTCTCGTGTCACAGTTTTAGTTGCCAAACTCCTCCGAAACGGCTTGACCGATTCTCATGAAATTTTGTGAGCATATTGAGTAGGTCTGAGAATAGAACAACATCTATTTTTCATCCCCATAAATGGTAAGGGTCACCCATCCTTAAAAAAAATTTATGGCAAAACGACGTTTGCCGGGGCAGCTAGTTCTTCTATAAATTCTATTACCTAATATTATGACATGACGACAAGCATACATGCATGCGATTAATGAATGTGGACGAAGCAAGAGAGGTGAGTCAGGACCGTAGTATCACGTGAGGTCAACGACCTTTAATAGTCCACTGCTGGACATAGGTGTCTCCTTAGAAAGAATTATAAATGCAAATATTAAAATAATAAATCCACTGGGTTTACTTGTTTATACAAATTTACTCTTTTAGTTTACATTGTATGCTTGTTTACTTACAGACTAACATTGTAATAAACTGCAAGGCCGCAATACCATAAATTCAAATTACGCATACACTCGGTCTCAGGTTCGAACCCCGACTGGAGGCATTCATGCTTGTGTGTGATTTATTTTACGCTAGTTATTTATTTAAAATCCCTCAAGGGATTTTGCGAGATTTGTATTGAAGCAATGTCTTCTTTTATATGTTTACTTTACAAACTTGATCTAATAGTACGAAGATTCATTAATTTCTTAAAATTCAGTTGAAATAAATTACCGCTAATTCCGTTAGTAACAGCCTGATAATACTCTTAGTGAGACAAGCTAAAACTTTCCTTCCTTTAATTTTGATTTTTTTTTGCTATTTTTAATGATATTCTAAAACCTCATACAATTCGCCTACATAATATCGCAGCTGTTAATACGCCCCTCTCGATATATAACCTCGTATAGGTTAAAAGTCAATATACTCTTAACTGTGACGAGAAAAAACATTATAATCTTATGACTTCATTTGCCGTCTGTGAGATGAGCCATAAAAGGTTATTTGTTGCGTACGTACGGATTGCTGGTTCTATTTACTCTTTGAATTAGTATTATAATGGACAGTTTACTTATACCAACTGTTAATGTAAACGAGAAGGCATGTTTTTATATAGAGAGATGTGTACTCGTCTAGTGTTTTGCATCTGTAGTCATAGATATTAAATATATCAGGTTTAAACTTAATCTTTTAATTTACTTGCAACTAACAAGATAGGGTTAAAAAACTAAAACCCTAATGCCGTGGGAGAGCTACGCTCCGGCATGCATGGGCCCGCTCGACCGGAGTGATACCAAGGCCTCACAGAAAATCGGTGTGAAATAAGGCGTGCGCTTTGTTTCACCGAGTAAGTGAGGATACTGGAGGCACATACTCCTCCTCCACCACCCACCCCCTCCCCATCCCCCAAAGGTCGGCAACGCACTTGTGACGCCTCTGGTGTCGCGGGTGTCCATGGGCGGAGGTAATCGCTTACCATCAGGCGATACGTCTGCTCGTTTGCCCCCTATTCCATAAAATTAAAAATACATAGACATTTGATTAAAATTAATATAGCCTCATAGTCACCGGGGCCATTATCTATTGACACCTTATTAATTAAAATCGGTTCAGTAGTTTAAGCGGTGGAACATACACAGACTGATTATCCTTCCCTGTGACTTGGTCGTAGTCGGGTAAAAAATATTTTACCGTTGAGCTTTTAAACAGGCTTATCCAAATTATCTGTTATCATCCGCTACGCGCAAAACTAACTACATGCACTGTCACGTCTTGAATACCTTGCGCCCTGACGTAACGAGCTCTAAATCTGTTTAAGACAACGTTTTTATTTTGCTGTGATGAGAATGGAACTTCAACGGTGTTTATTCTATTTATTTAGTTGAGTACTTAGATTTGTAATTACTGTGTTTCCTTACATTTTTTTCCAATATGCGAATGAACTGAAACATTCACGCATATATATATCTAAAAACTTGTTCTTGTGTTTTCGTATAATGTGTTTGCTTCTGTTGCCTAAAAAATCATAACGCAAAAGATACATTCAAGCTGTTAGTCATAAATACTGTATACATATCTAAGTGATCCCTACCATAAACATGTTATACCTACAACATACTGGTCTCTATAATTTGTGTAAACAAGTTATGATGTAATTATGTACATAAGATAATAAATACTAATTTATCGTTGTCCAGCCTAAGGCATTCTAAACTGATCTTTATATTTTCGCAGATTTGCGCTAGTTAAAGAGCACCTTATCGAGTTCAACCAACTAGCGATGGCCAATAGTGAGGGGTCAGATAACATGTTAAATCGCGTCATGCCCAAGGACAACATTGGGTTGGCGGCTTTACTCAAGACGAAAGAGGCGGCTTGGGAAAATGGTAAGTCACTTCTTATTGCTTTATTTACTTTTCAATGTGGTAATGGTCAAGAATTTGTATTAGGTGTGTATTTATACCCGATTCACTGAATATCTTTACCATTTGTTAAAAAGACCTTCGTTTTTACAAGAATAAACATGAAAACTAAATTGAAAATGTTGTCAATACAAGTGTGAGTGAGTGAAATCAGTGCCCCCAATGAAATGAAATGAAATGAAATGAAAATGAAATCATTTATTCTGCAATTAGGTTATACAAAACACTTTTGCAAGTTAAACTTTTTTTGAGCAGATGAGTTCGGCCTTTCCTAACTGGACTAGCCCTGAGAAGAAAGGACGAAACAAACTCAGGGATCAACGTCTCTTTTAAAATTCAGACAATTTTCATAAAACAAAAGACATTATATCAATAACAAAAAGCGATAATTACAACTTGAGTCACAATTATAATAATCTGTAAAGATAATTTTAAAAAATGTCAACTATAACAATAGTAGATCAATTTATTTCAAAGTATAAATTATCGTCACGTCAAAATAATTTTAAACATTCAAGGTAAACAGCATGTGCAGAGTGGGCAGCTCAATCCCAGGCGGTTTTATCATGTAGATATTCTGCTATGGTATAATACCCCTTTGCGGATAGCTTCGATTTAATGGTATTCTTAAATTTTTTTAATAGCAAATTCCTAATTGTAATAGGGAGCTTGTTGTAAAAGCGTATACATTGTCCCATGAACGAGTTGCCTAAAAATACTGGGCCTCCGGTATTCTTACTCACTCGGTGAAACAAAGCGCCAGCGCTGTTTCACACCGGTTTTCTGTGAGGCCGTGGTACCACTCCGATCAAGCTGGCCCATTTATGACGAAGCGTGGCTGTCCCACGGTCTTCTTGATAATGTGGCTTATATTTTACTAGTTGTTGCCTGCGTCTCCGCCCGCGTTTGTGTCGGTTATGCCGGCAAACAGTAGCCTATGTTTTATTCTGATGTATAAGCTATATTACTGTAAAGTTTCATGCAAATCAGTCCAGTAGTTTTTGCGTGAAGAAGTAACAAACAAACACACTCACAAACTTTCGCCTTTATATATATAAGCTATATTAGTGTGATTATAAAAGGCGTGATAATCAGAATTTGTTAATACTATAACAACTATGTACGTATTTATTTGTTTCAATACCAATTATTTCGAATTGGACTTTAACTACCACAGTTAAAGCGAACATAAATAATACTACTGATTTTTCTTAAGTAATTATACTAGAGAATATTCGAAGTATTTGCCTGAAACGGTTACCTACATGTAAGCAATAACCCATTTAATATTATGAGTTTAAAGCTATTCTATACTTGTGCACTTTGTGGTATTTCGCCCAGGTCACACTGATAGTGGTTGCAGACTTGATCAGTCATTCCGCGGCCAGTGTAATGATTAATGAACATAATATTCTATAGTTGTTTTAGTCATAGATTAAAAATGAATTACTGTGAAATTGCCTATTCTCCGAGAGTTTACGCTCCCTGCTACGCGAAATACAGCATAGATGTTGTTTGTGGTGTACAAAACTAAGGCAAGCAACTTGGCGAAAATAAATATTATAATTAAATTTTAAAGCTTAACTGTCCGATTTTGCAGATATACGCAGATAAATTATTGCTATATTTACCATTTTTATGGGTCTCTGATTGATTCATTTTGCTCTTTTTATAGACCATGTATCAGTATTTGACGACAGGTTTATCTACCAGGTAACTTATTAGAAAACACTCACGTACATAAATATAGCACTTACATGTTTTGGTTACAAAAAGTACCTCTAAACGCTATTACGCAATAAAGTACTCTAGCACTAAATTACGTGTAACGACATACAGTGTCATATTGTTACTTACAACGGTTTGAACGCACGGTATTAAGTACGAATCCTGCTTTATTTCTTAACCATTCTGCTACCATGCGAAATTTTGCCTTGGAAACCTAGTTTCTCATTATAAAAATTGTTCAAGAATTAAAATGTGACCTAGTTTCAATTGTAATTACACTCACAAGAAACGCAAATGATCGTTAATGATGTTTGATTATATAAGGCTAGAATTTTTTATCTCTAAACTTTTTTAATTATCGCAGAATCCGTTGGGCCAAGTTTCCACGGAAGATGCGAAACATATCCAGCCGTTGTATTTCCACTAAGATATTCATAATCTAGACTGGAAGTTCTGAAGCTCTTTTCGTTTCTCATGATTATTTTATAATACCGCAGTGCCGCAGTCGGAAATGGGGCACTGAAGTAACCCGCAAAACGCGAACGTCATTGCATTTCCTAGTTTCCGTTCCGACCTCCTTATCATCGCGTCGACGTTTTATGACCTTTCAAAAGGTTACGAGTTCCAATATCATCCATGTCACTAACGACGCAAGCCTGGCCCGTACACAAATATTTGTTTAGTTTACTGAAGTAATACATGCTTAGGTTAATAGTTTGTTAATCTTTGAAGTAAACTAATTATATATTTTTTTATATTTTACCAGCGTTCATATACCGAATTAAGAAATGCTTCCCTTTGTTTTTTTTTTATTTTATATACCTCGGCAAATTATTGAAATAATGTCCTTTCTTGCTCAGCGAAATCCTGTTTTAACGAAATCGGAGCGGAATGAAATAAATATAGACTTCGATGCACGATTATTGAACTGGTTTTTCTTTTTATCATTTTAAGAAAAACTGCAAGAAAGAGCAGTATTTGCTGAACATAAAACGCCTGGACATCAAGAGAGCACTAGGGTTATAAACCATCAATTTGTGTTAATTTGTTGTAAACGTCACAACCGTATCTAATTTTATAAGTATTCAATAATTGGTAAGTTTTTCAGTTGGTCCTGTAATTAAGTGTCATTAACCTAAAATCTAGTTAATCGATGTATTCGTACTTTCTCTACCTGCATACATAAATACTGCCAGAAATTTAATTGCAAAAATTTTAATATAAAGTTTTTTGGTTGAAAAGCAAACGGTAAATTTGATAAATATTTGATTTAAGTAGTTTATGAATATGTATACCGAGTTTTGGGTATGGTAAGGATGCCAGTAAAGTACATAATAATAAATAAAGCTTAGTGCAGTTAAGTGAGATGATCTTGATATGTCCTAGGATTTAATGTAGTCTTCTTTTTCAATAAGGTGATGTCTAAGGGATAAACACTGAAGCCAAAGGCGCAATTGATCGTGGAAATCATAAGGCAAATCAGGTATCTTCACGACCAACCCGTAGGGCAGTAAACGGTATATCCCAATACTTTTGCTGCTTTTAATGTGCTAAAATTTATATTAAAAAACATTATAATAATATCTTCATATGGTCAATCAATTAATCAATATAATTTATTGTGGTGTGTGGTAGTATCTTATATGAAGCGTTTACCTACGCGTTTGTGATCATACAGTTGGATCACATCAGAATCATTCTTGAAATCTTTGAAACTTATAACTTGGTAAAATTTTGCAGGATCCAAGTACCTCTCAATAAAATATATGAGTGACTTCAACTCTTATTACCTCAGTAGTTTTATCCGAATTACGTCATTAACTAACAAATCTCGCGAAACATGTAGGAAATTATGTAATCATTTAATTTATTGTGAGATCTTATGCTGTTGCACCACCAGGCACACGTGTTCAACATCTGGTAGGAATATTTAAGTGTCTCCTAATATCCTTCAAAGTAATGTAGTACTTTGAGAATGTGTTAAGTTGTTAAAATACTCATAGTTTTAGATGTTCAAAATGAAATAATTGTATGGATCTTTTTATCTTTGATATTGCTAACCTTCACCCCCTTTTATTTAAATCAGGATTTGTACTTTAGTGACCTGAATAATTAACATTAATTTATTATTAAATACTTCGGTATTCAACGCAATACTTTTACATTAACTGCCGTGTCGTCCTTGTCACTGAAGTGGTAGCCATATTGTTGCATGTTAATGTTTTATCGATCATGTGACTTAGCGATGCGATGACGTCATTTCCATACGATTATTGTTTTTTTTTTGTATGTACGGGTGATAATGTAATGACTACTCCACCTGGTGGAAAGCAAAAGCAGAATGCAAGAGTGGTGGTCACTATACTCATTGCGAATGCAGACAATGCAACAATGCAGCATGGTGACCCACACCATGGCGGCCTTGTGATGCTTTCGCGTCATTGGGCCTCCGGTCTCGCACTCACCAACGAAACACGACAGCACAAACGCTGTCATTTTACGTTGATTTTCTGTGAGAGGGTAGTACCGCCCCGGCGAGCCGGCCCGTTCGTGCTCGTACCTTTTAAACTACTACTACTAATATTCACATTTGTAGATATCAACTTGGCTAAGGGAGCGAGTAAGGGAGGAGCGAGAATTTACTTGTAAGTAGATTTTCGACAACCCGGTGAAAATTTACTGGGAAATTTAAAGACCGAGAGATATCAAAATATTTTGAATTAATTTCTGTCTATCCTAAACTATCTATGACTTCCATTAGGTAAAATAATATTTATTACGAAATAAGAATTATGAACTTCTTTCGTTCTGTATTCAGTTTGTTTTATATTGTGATAAACAAACTGCACTCAGTTACTTGAATGTTTCATCAATTTTATTCAAAATAGTATGATCTCTACTCTATGGGATGAAATATAAACTACAATTGTCCGTATTTATGCAAAATGGAACCACTCGACAAATTGAATTTTTTGTTTTTATTAAAGAATACTAGTATAAAAGTGTTCTAAAATCTCATACGAAAAAGAACCACATGATTTTTGACTTGGAAACAAGGTATACTAAAAGCAGAACAGAACCAACAGCAATAACAAACCTTATATGTAAAGCAAAACGGAACCATAGGACAACGGGACTCTGTTGTTCAAAGAAATAAACTATATTACTACCATGTCACTTTATACAAAACAGATCCACACTTATTTGGTACCATTATACATTACACATATTTCTATTATTAACGATTATTTTTAATACACCAAATAGAACCAAGTTTCTGTGGTTTCGTTTTGCGTAAAATAAATTCTTAATTAGTTGCTAAAAGTTTTTTTGCAAAATGGAACCACAAGCATTTGGTTCTATCCTGAATAAATAAATATTGTAAAACAGTAGAACCACTAGTATGTAATTCCGTTACGCATACGTTTTGAAACCTATGATCACACAAAGGTACAAAAATGACATGACTTGTTACATGTCTTTCATTTTAAACAACGAAATATTAACTTTATTTCATTGCGTGTATAGCTCAAAGTGCAATGACTTAAACTCAAAATGAACAGCAAAGATCATAATATAGACACAACAGCTAAATAGTTTTATTTAATGCATTTTAGTACTTAATGATGATGATGATGATAATCTGAGAAGTACGAGTACCTACCCTTTATTCACATTTAATTCATGCATTCATGCGTGCGTGCGTGCGTATGTGTGTGTGTGTGTTTGTGTGTGTGTGTGTGTGTGTGTATGTGTTTGTGCTTGTGTAGTGTGATGTGTGTATGGTGTGCCGATGTATGCTGTTGAAATATGTAATGATATGTGTAATAAAAAGAAGGATGACTATAGAAATTCGAAGAAAAAATTCTCTCGTAAATAATTTATTCGACAATTCGAAGTATGCCGGGATTTATTTTTCAAAACACTTGATGTTTCTACAAAAAGAGTTAATATTGCTTTGATTAAAATGAGGTCACAGGATTGTATAAGTAGAAGAGCATCAAAAAAAGTGGAATAAATGCAGCGACGAATTAGTTTCACAAGTGAGATGCCACATACACTCTCTTCCTAAGTATAAATCACACTATAGAAGAAGTAAGTGCGAGACCGAATAGCTTATGTCGGACATGACTTTAGACAAGATGTACGACTTATACTATGAACATATAGGAGCAACTGAGAAGGTCAGTAAGGCTATGTATGCAAAGTTATTTGACAAACATTTTTCATAGATACAAAACGAGAAAAATATTGCCGAAAATAGGAACAGGCTCGGCATAAAATAAAGACTGATTTTATTCTGGCTACTCATTGTAAGGAAACGGAATGTCTCACGTTTGATCTGCAAAAAACGCTTCCAATGTCTAAGATCTCTACCACAATTATCTACTATAAGCGACATTTTTGCCGGTATAATATGGATATTTATTCGGAAAAACTAACTTAAGTGAGTGCTTTGTTTGCATAAAAGGAATGGTCGGAACAAGTGCTCAGGAAGTCGGTTCTTGTCTATTAAAATACTAAGGCGAGTATATTTCTAAAGATATCGAGAAATTAATTTTATGGAGCGATTCAAGTAGCGGATAGAATCGTAACATAAATATAGTTTTGATGTTAAAAACATTTTTGCATCCCACCTTAAAAAATTACAAAAAAATTGATTCCCGGAGACAGTTACCTACCCAATGACAGAGATTTATCTCACATTGAAACGGCAATGAAGAAATATCCATATCCGAGACTATACACTCCCGATGATTATATGCAGGTTATGAAAGATTGCAAGAAAAAAAAACCCAGTTACAGTTAGGGCAAAATCAGATTTTCTGGGAACTTCTAAGGTTGAAAAAAAATATTGTTGACAGAAAACGTGGTATTAACAAAGAATGTATTAATTGGCTACTAAGTCGGGAAATATACCTGAAAAGAGACTCACCAAACTCAATTTATTTTAAAACATACTTCTTTGGTGATTCTGTGGAAGTTAATATAGGGAGAGCACCTGTTCGCGGCCTACCAACTTAAATTTTAATGCAACATATAGTTCCCCTGTGGCCGTCAAGGAAGCCAGTATCACCCGTGAAACTAACCGTCCATTTTACATCTCATTCCACAAGATACACAGATATTTTATAATGGTCTCAATTGTGATGATACAATAGAAGACGACATAAATAGACTAGACACGGTGGATTTCCAAATCCAATTTGATGATTATGTCGAATAAACGTGTATTTGGAGAATTAAAGCTTTATTAGGATAATATAAGCACATAGTTTCATTTATATCAAGAAATTCCTGTATTATGGTTCTTTTTTGTATAAGAGAAAACCTATCAATTACTAAATGTTAAAAGGAACCACATGCACATTTTCTTAATTATCTAGAAAGTTTAACAGCAATAAAAGCAAATTTATTTACATATACTTAAATTAGTAATTTATCAATAAATTTACATGAAGTAAATTGTAATTTTACTTCATCTAACAGGTGCTGCACATATTTTTCTAAATCCTTTGATATCTCGAAAGTGTGGATTTGCTGGATGGTTCCTTTTTGCTTAAATACGGACAATTTATCTTGCACCATTGTTTATAGACATTAGACATACTCCATCAAAAACGTCTGCAAACGCTCTAACGATTATATATTATTATAGAAACAAAACCTATAAATATATTCTTAGTCAATATTAAGACGTAAGGAAATAACAGTTGACAAATGTCGAACCAAAATAGAAGTAGATACGTTCTTCGAAGTGACTGGTACCAAACCGTTTGATCTATTCGCACCGGCTATTAACTCTTATAAGACTAATGGACTTTGAAAGACGGTTTGGTTTTCTTATAAACAGAGTTGTCACTATATTAGAACATTAAAGTAAGTTGTAGTAGTAAATTTAGTTCGATAAAATGGTCTGTCGTTAATTAATAGGCGACAGAAACTAAGCCCGGAAGTTCTTAAACTTATCTACTTAAGAAAATTGTGACGGTCACTGACCCATTCACAGTAAGTAGCTTAAATTAAAAGCAATACTTTTCGTACACACGTGCACTTATATTTGTCTAAAAATAAAAACTAATGTATGGGCCTGCCAAAACTCTACTCTGCCTGATGGAAAGCATAAGCAGAATCCAAGATGATGGTTACCATACTCATTGCGAACGCAGACAATGCAGCATGGTGACCCACACCATGGCGGCCTAGTGATGCTTCCGCATCATTAGGTCTCGCACTCACCAACGAAATACGAGAGCACGAACGCTGTCAATTTACGCTGATTTTCTGAGTGATGAGCTATGGTAGCAGACTTCAACCGTACTTAAATATTTCTACTATATGCTAGTAAATAGACTAGATGAATAAATATACTTAATTTGTACGTTTAAATACGTCAAAACTTTTCATAAAATTTAATAGCCCATTTCTCCCCACCCATTTATTAAGCACCTATTGAGTTTCATAAATATCACGCTCTTATGCCGCCACCATACCGGTTCTTCTATTATCCTGAAATTTTCTAACTAGCGCGATGCCTACTGCAAAAGTTAGTATTTTAGGGTTCCGTGTCAAAGGTAAAAAACGGAACCCTAATGAATTCGTCATGTCTGTCTGTCTGTCTGTCCGTCCGTCTGTCCGTCCGTCTGTCCGTATATCACATCCACTTTTTTCCGAAACAATAACAATTATAATGTTGAAACTTGATAAGTAGATGTATTCTGTGAACCGCATTATGATTTTCACACAAATGGGAAAATTGTCTTTTTATCAAACCTATACGTGTCTTATGTATCTATGGATAGGTCTTCAAAAATGATATTAAGGTTTCTAATATCATTTTATTCTAAACTGGATAGTTTGCGCGAGAGTCCCTTCCAAAGTGGTAAAATGTGTACCTCCCTCCCCCCCCCACTGTAACTTCTAAAATAAGAGAATGATAAAACTAAACAAAATATATGATTGGAAACTTTCTCCGAAAATTGGTTTGAAGGATCTAGGAGGAGATCTAGTAAGTAGTTTGATATGTCATTAATCATAAACCGCAATTTACCTTTTCATTCAATCAACACAAATAAAAATTAGATAAAAATGATATTATGTTACTTGCTGCTACGGAATCCTTCATGAACAAGTTCGACTTGCACTTGGCCGCTTTTTTTTACTATGTATTCGTAGTCCTAACTACGAAAAATGTGATCAGAAAACAAATACCAAACTGGTGCACTATGAGTCTGAGATAGTACAAACAAAACATATTTTAACTATTATATTGCGTTAATAATTATTAAGTATAATAATTATAATTTATAGTACAATAATTATACGTGGCATTCCAACGCGTATAGTGTTTTCATAACGCTTATTACCTCTGTGAAATGAAACTTGAATCCCTAGGTACCATCGACTAAAGTTATGTATATAACCTTTAACTCGACCTTTGGGACCTATAATTGCGTAAGTGAATGCTTACTACTATTCTCTGTTACGTGATGTTAGAAAGCTGTATAATATAATTGCACATACGTGCATCTCCAATATACGATTCGTATATGAAAGCGGCGGCTATGTCTGCGACACGTATAACTCGTAAATCTAAAAATAAATCTTTACCTTTTGACGCGTATGAGGTATTGCATGTCATTATTATAAATTTATAAATAACACAACTGAAATTTTTATATTTGTACACGTTTCCTTTCTAAATGATTTAAAATCGATTAGTACCGAAAATATTTTAACGTTTCAGTGTGTGTGTTTGTTATTTCTTCACACTCAAACAACTGGTTTACTTTTACAGCCTTTAAAGTTTTCACATTATTAAATTTTTATGTTCATCCATGTATTATTGGTTGGCTAGGACGTGTCCAAAAAACAGATTTTGAGTCTTAAAGTTCATAAGTTTTAATGTTTTCATGAAATGTATGAATCATTGATCATACAAGTACAATTTTAACAAAAATAAAACCGACTCTTGGATGCCATCGTCAGATATTAATGTCCTTATCATGGTACCATGGGGCATTTCCTTACCATTAAAAAAAGAATCATCAAAATCGGTTCATAAACGACGCAGTTATCCCCGAAGACACATAAAAAAATATATACTTATACGGTCGAATTGAGAAACCTCCACCTTTTTTTGAAGTCGGTTAAAACAGCCTTTAACAGTTCACTAGGCCTTTCTGTCAAAAGGAGGTATTGGACTACTGTATAGAATACCATGCCGGCCAGACGAGTTGACATAGGGTATGTTTCAAATGTTGTTCCTCGTCTTTATTGCCTCTGATGACACACATGGGGTAAATAGGAGTGGTGTAATTAGTCTAATTTATTATGGAACAATATTTCCTTTGGTTACAGGACTTCCAACAGATTCATCGATGCTCGCCCAGCCGATCTTAGTATGCACTGCTCATATCCACTGGGACCCGGAGTTTTGCGATGTTAAATTAATCCAGACGATGATGTTGAGTAATGAACTTCGGAACATATTGGACGACTCGGCGCGGACATTGCGCCTCGCCGGACATCGGGACAACGTACAGCTGTTGCTGTGTGGAGATTTCAATTCATTGCCGGACAGTGGTTAGTATCACTTTATCTATAGTATCACCTGAATGACCAAGTTTTGCTCGGATTTTTTTTTGGTAAATTTTCTAAAAGTGTATCTTATCTAGATCGATTTATCGGATTCAGATTATATATTTAGGTATATATACACATTTTAACAACGCGTGACTACGGCTTTTGAAACATGTTTCATGATTTTTCAGCGTCGTTTTTTGTCGTATTTGGTTTTTAGTTTTTACTTTTTTTTATTGGGTATGATGTTCCTTTTCTATTCAAATAAATAAAATTGGAGTGTCTGTTTGTAATATTAAAATAACCGATTTTTACTAAATACAAGGTAAATATACCAATAATGTATTTTTTACAATTTTTGTCTGTCTGTTTGTGCCGGGTAATCTCTGGCGCGGGTGAATTTGGCAATTTTGATGGGACTTTCACTGATAGGTAGCTGATGACGTGAACGTAGGATACTTTTTTTAGACTAGCTTTGTCCCGCGGCGTTACTCGCGGTACGACGATATCCGCGGGTAACACCGCGGGGTTAAGCTAGTATTAAATTAGATGTGTTTATAGATTATTTTTAAAAAAATGCCCAAGTTATATTAAAATTATAAATAATTATTAAATTATTAAAAAATACTTACTTATTTATTTATTTTATAAATAAACGTAATGAGCTTATCATTACGTCAGAATTTATGGAAGATTTTTCAATTTTTTTTTTTAAATTTACTATTTCAAAATTTGTTAGAAGCTAGGAAACGAAAAACCAACCATGTTTGGAAAATGTTACAATTTTGTAGTCTTGTTAGACATGCGTCAACTCGTAGTAATTGAGGATTTATTTGGATACAAGTACCACCTACGTTATTGCTTAACCTTGCACATTTAGTAATTTATTGCAACTTATTTACGATTTTACGGAAGACATCAATAGTAACATCTGCTAAACCTCACCTTATTCAGGTACCGAATAAATACACATACATGGTTATTTAGATGTGGTTTTGATCTACACACCATTAGATGCCGAAGTTGATCGTTAAAGTAGCCAAATACAATCGAAGGTTAACTCTGATATAATCTTTAGTTTTTACGTACTTAAAAGTATCATTAAGTATTTATATAGATTCAATTGAATGTGTTTTAACATACATAGATCTTAATTATGCCAATGATTAACTCCCTATAAGCGTTCACGAATGACATAGTAGAAAATTGATCTATATACATATATGCTTTTTTTGTAAATACATACATATTATACATAGAAAACACCTAAACTCCGAAAGGCCAACCCGGGAATCGAACCCGAGACCTCAGGCACAGCAGTCGCGCACGCTACCACTGTTTCAAAGAGGCAGTTAAAGTTAAATTATGACTGTTTTGTTTTCAGGTGTGGTAGAGTTTTTATCGGCAGGCCGAGTATCGTCAGAGCACCGTGATTTTAAGGAGCTGGGGTATGCTGGAACGTTGCGAAGAATGCCTGGTTCGGAACACGAATTCACGCACAACTTCAAATTAGCCTCCGCCTACAGCGAAGATATCATGCCCTATACTAACTACACGTGAGTCTTGATGAGATTAACGATTGACCATATATGTATTTGCAAGTATTTAATCTATACATCTATACAACTAAATAAAATTGGAGTATCCGTTTGTAATATTAAAATAACCGCTTTTTACTAAATGCATATGTATGTATACACGGTACATATACCAGAGCTGTAGTTAAAAAAAAATTTGTCTGTCTGTCTGTCTGTCTGTTTGTTCCGGGTAATCTCTGAAACGGCTGGACGGATTTTGACGGGACTTTCACTGGCAGGTAGCTGATGATCCGGGGAGTAACTTAGGCTACTTTTTTTAGACTAACTTTGTCGCGCGGCGTTACTCGCGGTACAACAATAACCGCGGGTAACGCCGCGGGGTTCAGCTAGTTGTAGATAAACGGATACAACACACTGACATTTTTGACGGAAGTGAGCAGAGATTTTTTATAAAGAATTGTTACTAGGGATGTCAATATGTCATATAATTTAGTTTACAGTGAAGGCTGCAATTTAACATTTATTTTAACAAGTCTTTTAGAGTTTTTAAATTAAATTTTCATCATCTTCCAAGCCTTCATTAGTCCCAAGATTTGGGGCCAGCTACTATTTCAACCGGTTTCACCTGAATATCAGTTTTTTTTACACGGACAACCCTGAGGGTGAACTGAATTTGAAGGTTGAAGTAGTTGTTAGTATATTTGAGGGCACCGACTTCCCAATAACGATTGCCATAGATGTTCATGACAACCGGGACCGACGGCTTAATGTAATAGAAACACCGCCATCTTCCATACTCCAGGCTGCTATTGAGAATTTCTTGTTAGAAAAACCCAACAGCAGTCTGACCTGGGAATTGACCCGAGACCAGGAGGTCTCGGGTTCAATCTGGGCTTGATCTGCAGTGGCTTACGCTAACCACTAGACCAACGAGGCAGTCTTTATATTATTTTAATTTGTCTAAAATTATTTTATTATTTTTAGATTCAGTTAGTCGTTATATACATTGGTTATCGAGGTAAAAAGTAGGCTATGTTCTTCCTCAAGAATCAAAGTATCTCCATTCCAAATTTAATTGAAATCAGTGCAGCAGTTTAAGCGTAACAGACAGACAAGAGTTACTTTCGAATTTATAATATTAGTGTGGATATAATTATGTTATCTCAACTAAAAAAAAAATACTCCAATAGTGTTTATTATTGAGATTTAGTAGCATTAGCCTAATATCGCTCTTAGTTGACTTCATAATATTTTTAAACAATTAATAGCAACATGCCGAATTTATTAAATCTTTATACATTAGATCGCACTATACCCACTTTTTAGGGTTCCGTATCCAAAGGGTAAAACGGAACCCTATTACCAAGACTTCGCTGTCCGTCTGTCACCAGGCTGTATCTCATGAACCGTGATAGTTAGGCAGTTCAAATTATCAGAAATGATGTATGTTGCCGCTATAACAACAAATGCTAAAAAAAACATTATTTAAGGGGGCTCCCATACAACAAACCTGATATGCTCGAAATTGATAACGGCAACAGGTAGATGCTAGAATATAGAAGAAATGTATAGATAATGGTACGGAACCCTTCTTGCCCGAGTCTGACTTTAAATATTTTGTCTATCTTTCTGTTTGTTCCGGCTAATCTCCGGTTACACTCGGATGTTGATATAAAGGTACAACTACTACCGCGGGTGACATCGCGGAGAGCAGTTGGTAATATATATGAAAGCTAACGTTATATTTCTTGTTGATTCCAGGTTTGACTTCAAAGGTATTATCGACTACATATTCTACAGTAAGCAAACAATGACGCCTCTCGGGCTCCTGGGGCCGCTCTCTCAAGACTGGTTCCGCGAACACAAGGTCGTCGGGTGTCCACATCCTCATGTACCTTCTGGTGATTATTTTAGTCATTCTACTTTCATTTTTTTATGTATGAACAGTATGAGCATGCCAAAGTGACCCTACTCTGCGTGATGAAAAGCATGACCGGTCCTTAATGTATGCGTCTATTCAGTCATTACATTCAATAACGCATTCATTCATTCACTCATTGTACTGTCTGTGAATAAATGAGAAGGAAGTATTATGTCATCTCTATCTAGTGTACGTGTGGTTGTGACACAGTTCAAGCAACTGTGAAAAGCGTGAATTATTATTATGGGTAATAGACAACTGATATAAATACATATATACTTTTTTTGTAAATACAAACATATTATACATAGAAAAAAAAACAAACTCCGAAACAATATTTGCAGGTCATACAAAATCGCACCGACCCGGGAATCGAACCCCAGACCTCAAACAAACGCTATGCGCCGACGAGGCATTCAATGATCGTTGAATCCATACGATTGTATAAATCTAATAGAAAGTATTATATTCCATAGATCACTTCCCGCTGCTTGTCGAGCTGGAGATGTCGCCTACAACGAGCGGCAACTCCAACGGACTCATCGGGCGCAGGTAGCACGAGCCGCGACCGCGCAAGAACCGCGACTCGCATCACCACTAGCCGACCACACCTACAACGCCTACAACGCCTACAGTCACATCACACTTCAAACATTACGATATTACGATATACAGTTTAAAAATACACAGCACAGTCTTTCAATACAGAACTCAACAACTATACTCCTTGAAACATAGCTTGGTCTCTGTGACAGTTGTCATTAGTGTCATATAACAACTACTCGTTAGTTTACAGGTGTAGATTCTCGTCGCGTCATATGATTGTGTACTAACCACAAAAAGAATCCCCGCATTTAGTCCACTCCTAATTTCGGATAAATTTGAATGATTGCAATTTTTTTTATGTATAAAACTCACGTATTTCCTTCACTCTTGACATTGGCTGAATTGTCAACATTGGCACAGATTGCCATTGAAAAAAAATGTTGGTGTAAATTTTTATATTACTAATGTCTATATATTTTTTTTTTATTGTACAGGCAGTGCAACTTTATCACACAAAATGCACTTCTGTGTGATAAAGTTGGCACATAAGGAATGGAAATAAAGGTGATACAAAATAAAGTCGGTTTTTTAAAGTACGTCTGTTTCATAGCCATCTGTCGCAAAGATCAAGATATATTTTAAGGACTGTAGTAAAAAAAAACAATCCCAAAAAGTAATTACGTTCGCATCTTGTGCGAGTATTTTTTTATTGTATACTAATGATAGCCATCTCACATAACAAATCGTGTGAGAAATATCTAAACTGGCCCAGCTAATGTTCGCCAGCCACTTCAAATATTAGATTGAATGTGTCAGCTTCCATATGTAGGTCGTTTGTAACATTTCTTATAGATGAAATATTACGACGGCTTGTATAACTAATATTTTGTTATAATAGCCGATAATCGAATGAACACCAACCACATAGAATATCAGTAACTAGCTTATGAATCGTTTATGTACAAATAACTTAAGTCTTAAGTACTTACTTAATCCCGTAACGTGTTTACATTTCAATTTGTTATGTTTGGACACAATCCGTCTCGATTAAGTCGGCTATGTTTCATGGTACAAATTAATAAACAATCTAAACTAACTTTGAAATACATTACTTTGTAAATTAGTAAAAAATATATTAGCACGCATGGAAAAGCATCAATGTATACCGTATCGGATTAATTAGATTGTTTATTGGTTTCGTCCGTTAGTTAATAATTTTAAATGTATTTTGAATACCGTTACAAATTGATACCGAACGTCGTTTTCTCTTCACTGAACTATCAGTACACCTAGTACAAACTTTTATTGACTATTATTTTTTGCTCAATAATATAGGCGTTTTACGATAGCTTCTTGAATAGATAAAAGTAATAAGAATACCGTTAATTTGTCTTCATATTGGATGTAATATTAGCTTAATTGAAAGCGCGGGATGGGTATTGCCTATAGTTATTAACACAGTGTTCTGTTCAAGCACAAATAAATAATTATTATTTAAAAATATTCAGCTCGGCTAAAAATGTACTTCACGACATAAATTGTAGTGTTGTAATAAATTAGTTTTATAGAATCATCCAGACGTCTTATAAAATAATAGAAAAGAGATAAAGTTCTACCACTTTAAAATTTTTAATCTTAGTAACAATGGATTTGTCCATTACCTGGTGTTCAAAATTATATAATTTAAAAAATACGTTGCAAATAATGCAAAATTTAATCCACTCACTTAGGGTATTGAATAGAAATTTACGCACAAAATGCTTCTAATTAGAGACACATTTACAGACAGTTCATTCGATTTAAAAAAATAGTGACGCATTGATCAAACTCCGCACTCTCGTCCAATCACGTTCTAAGCTTTACGAATACGATAAATTCTTTGAAACCTGATTGGTCAAGGAGCACAGCGTGATCAATACGTCACTGTTTTTTATCGCCGGACTAAAATATAAACATCGCAAAATATATAATAATAAAATAAGAAATATTGGTAAACCAACTGACTCCGATTTTTTGCAGTTACTGAAATATCCTAATAAAGTATTCTGAATCGTACAGTATCAAGTATATGATAATATATATGATATTATTAGCTTAAGTATTTTTAGACTTTTGCAATAGATATACTCGTAGTTGTCCATAAATGTATTAGTAAATTCTAAAATATTTGTGTAGAATTAATTGAAAACACATACTGAAATGGAGTCAACTGGTCTACAAAAATACATTTTATTACTTTAGTCCTTTCACAAAATTAAATTCATTTTTTTAGATTACTATTAGTTGATTGTGAAAACATGATCAGCAATTGAATCTTGGTCGAGCTGAACTGTTTCTAAGAACTTAGTTAAGAATGTATACCGCAGTACATTAGTATTCCGCTCTTTCAACTATAACGTTGTAGATCAAACCATTGTTAATATTTTCAGTGAATAGATAACGGGCTGTAGTGTAGTATTATACAAGTTAAATGTATGAAAACTTAGCCTGATTTTAATATGGATTTCCGACAGTGATCATGTACGAATATGTTAGTTTAGTGCGAGGCGAGGCAGTGCAATTGTCTATAAACGAATCTGATTAAAATTATAAGAGATGTAATTTTAAATATTGATTCAATAAAAATATTAACGAACTAAATTGAGACCTACGCTTATTGTGTCAATAAAATTGTAATAGAATCATAAAGATAAACATATTTTTTCAGTCGATTATGACAAGAATTTTACGCTTAGTTTTCGATGTAATGTAGGTATTATACAGTTGAGGAATACAATATAAAGTACATTAGTGTTTGTTGAGAATTAAATGCAGGACGGCTAATTTCTTTTTTGTTGACGTTACATGTTCTAGAATCAAGTTGTACAGTTTTTTGGGTTGACAACATTTGCTACAAGCAGGTAGTGTTGCCAACCCGCAAAACTACGTAATTCAGCACATAAATGGTTTCAGAAATTCAAATAAACAAAAACAGATATTAGTCAAGCGTAAACGCATTCGGATCATTTTAAACATACGTATATTGATTGATATTTCAAACACTCGTAGATTTAAAAACTAATTATTGAAAGATTTTGGCAGTAATTTTAAAATTTTTGAGATCAGTTAATATTTAATAATATTTCTTATAGATACTCGTTTGCTATTTAATTGAATGTGTTCTTCATGTTTGATATTCTGTAATTGTAGTTGTGTATTCATCGCTGATAAAATTTTGAATTTAAACGTGTACGTCCTCATTCCGCGTGAGAGTTTCAATCGTCCATTTTCTAATTAGTGGTCTAAATTCCTCCACTGTATATTATTTAGGTGATACTTTTTAATCTGGAATAATTATGCAATGTACGTGTATGTGTGGGTATCAGTCGTGGCGATCGGTAGAACTATACGTCGACTCGTCGGTCGATCGATCACCGCGATACGAGACCTTGTACTCGAGTGGGGATCAGTGAGACAATGTGTTCTGTGTTTAGACGCAGCTTTAGACATAACACTCAACTAGTTTGTTTACTCATGTTTAGTCGTGTGCCAACACTGTATATAGTGTAGTTGTGACGTGTGCGAGCCGACGAGCGGTATATACCGCGCGTTAATCTCATGCAGAACACTTCAATAAACACAAAAATGCCACTTTCATCATCTCTTAGTATAACAAATAAATATTCAAACGTGTTCAAGGTTGGCAACCCTTTCAATAGATACGATTTCTTCGCTTGCAACACTTGAATTTAATGGGGGCGTGTCTATTGTTATACTGTGATGGTGAAATCTGTAGTAGGTGCATCAACACTTATGTGGCATTTTTGGTTTATTTGCCTATGCATGCATATCTGACCATCAATACAACTGTATAAAAACAAAAAAGAAAGCCCTCACATTATATCCCCTAGTTATGTTTTAGGTAAAGACAAAACATTTCATACAACAAATTCTAGTGAACTTAGTGATTGTTTAAATGTTATGTTTATAATGAATATTTTGATTATTTATAAAAAAAATAATTCGATAATATAATTAATACAATAATATCCGTACTACTTACTGGTACTTCTTCTTACTTCACTCGACATTTACAATAATTTTCGTAAATTGTCCGGGTACCATCTTTTGATTTAAAATATATACTGACACAATTTAATTATTGCTGATTAGTTTTTTTATTATTTGAAAGAAGTTGGTATTTAATGGTTTGCAATAACAATAATAATAAACAAATAACTATTTGCAATAAATTAATGCAATTGTTGTGTTGTTAAGCGAGTTGTAATGTTGGTCGGAGCACGTTGTATACAGCTCGCGATTCAGTTGGTACATAGCGCGGCCGGGTTTGTAACATAGCTTTCATTAATCTTTAATAATGTAATAGAATATTTGAATTATTTTTGATACTTAATTATCTATTATAAAAATTTTATAGAGAGACCATTGTTGAATCTAACACTGCCTATGAAGTGACGTCACTTGTGTGCAATAAATAATAAATATCCTAAGTGATAATGTTTGTGATGGTGATGCTAGGGTGTTGTATCATAAATATATTAAAGATTACGTACGTGAATCGTCGCTTATATCTATAGGAATTATGTACACAGTGATGTTTAAATACGTTCTATATGTATGAGTTGTTGTCTAGTACAGGTCTAGCAAGAAGTTTGATGTAAAACTGATTATGTCAATACATACGGTAAATTTATAGGTGCGACTGTTGATTGGCGCATTCCAAGATTCATGTTTGTTTCAACCAATTAGAACAAACTGCAAGCATCAACAATTCGTCAATCAGACCAAATCGCGGTTACATTTCGGGTTATTTGTGTGTGAATAGAGATGTATTTAAAGACATGTTGAAGTCAGATATGTCTGCAGAGTGCCTTCACCTACAGGTACTAGACTCTTATCTCCACGGGAACATCTTCAACTATTATGGCCTAGACAGACATCGGGCGGGACGGGATAGCGAATCCTGAGTCGGTTGTAAAGTACTAGGAGTAAAAGATGTCAAATAGTGTCTCGCTCGGCCCTTTGCTCTGGTACCTTTCAACCGCTAACGGGTTGTGACGTCTTTGCCCGTTGTCTGCCCCAACCTTCTATATAATTTCTGTTTACCATGTCCCATTTCTACTTATAGTATTGCATTTTGTCTTTTCCGTTGAACCATTTGTACGTATCCAAAAGCTTCAGTGTTACGTAAACTTCTTGGTCGTGTGGACTGTCTCACTGATCGATATGTGTCGTAATGGATTAGGTGTTAGATGGAATGTTTAAAGGTGTGTAGTAGACTCGATGACGTTCGGTTCAGTTGTGGCGGTACGGTCGTGCGGTGTCGGCGTTGAACAAAACCCGACAGACGGTCGGTGTTAGGTTAATTCTGCATCAAATGTACCAACAAACTTATTCAGCGAGACATATACTCCAAATCTCCCCCTATTACCTGTGAGTTTTTTAGACGTTTGTCTGTATGTAAGTGGAGAGTTGTTTAGTCTAGTGTAAGTCTTTCAATTTTTTTACGACTGGTTTCCTTCCGCGGTATGTTACCACCGGACGCCTCCCTTTAGCTGTAAGTAGGTATTATATGACGTGGCGATTGAGACCCTCCTTAGTTAAAGAAATATCACGATTCATCAAATCATTATCTTTACCATCTTAAGGTTTCGGTTTCATCTTGTCTAAACATTTCAGTATTTATATTGCTCACGAGTGGTCCGATCTAAATTTGCGAAACGATGAATGCATTTTTTGTAGTTTTAGTAAGTTTTTTAAATAATTACCCGGAGGCGTCCATTGGTGAACCGTCTCAACGTTTAGTAATAGCGGGTATAGCATACTGGCGTAGTACAAATGTTTGTGTGAGTTTAATAGGCGAGGTTAGCGCATCACTTGTCTCGAAGCATCTGATTGGTCTTAGAGCATACAGTATGTGGAGGGAGCACCGAACGAGCGGAAAGCGTGATCGGAGTAGAGAGAGAGAGAGAGACCGAACCCAGGTAGAGTCTGTGTCTCTCACGCAAGCTTCTAATTGGTTGGTATATTTCCCACCAAATCACACAAACCAATACGGAGACTGTGTAAGAGAGACAAACTATACCTAAACTCAGTGTCTCTCTCTGCCTAATCCGATCAGGCCCTCCGCTCGCTCAGCGCTCCCTTCATATATTGTATGCTCTAAGAGTCCATCTTAGATCGAAGGGAATGACTTTGTGACGATCATATTTTGTACATCTGGTCAATTTCTAGGCTGTGACTTCCCAAAAAAAACATCCTGGGTTTGAAGGGTATGTGTGGATTGGCGTCAGTGCTTTGAGTTTAAAAGATCACGGCGTCGTTTAGAAAACTTTAGCGTCAATCTGCATGGACACTTTTTGAAGAATGAGGGTTCTGAAGACCACATCTCTGAGTACAAACGTCAGACATACGTCAGACGCTTACTGCCCAATTTCAAGTAACCTGTGACCTTCAGGTCCACGCAGATTGAAGCTAACTTTTGATAAGTGATGTTCGAGCAAGTCTCCCCGGAGGTCAGCGTAGTTAGCACGTGTTCTCGTTGTAAAGCGTTAGTTGTTTCATCGGAATAGTTAGTGATATTTACATAAATAAATCAAATCACTTATATATAGTAAAAGAAAAATATTTGGACCACTGCAAAGTTGTATCTACGCTTATTTTTTTGTTTGTCACCAACCTCGGAATTATTAATGTCGGATAATTAGTTGTGAATGTTTTTTATTCAGTATATTGTACTATTATGTATATCAAACGACAGGTGCTGTTGTATTTAATTTTTAATGTTACTAATGTGATTGTGATACGTCTCTCTTGTAATCTATCTGATGTATTGTGAGGAATAAAAAAATTAAGCCAAATCATAAAAAGGGTATATTGAATTATTACTTTTAGGATAAATGGTGTTAAAATGAAGTTTTATACGAATCAAATTTTACTACTGACGCTGTATAATTTTTCTAAGTACAGTAGATTTTAATGTCATATCATGATGATCTTGTACTATCTCGTGTTAATTAATGTAGGTATGTATTTAAGACTGTGGTGGGCGGGGTGTTGAGACTGAGCCGGCCACCAGAGCACAAACCCCTGAGATTCCTTACCTAAGTCTACGTTTACTTACCACGAGACCGGGGACAGTCTCAACGCCAGCCTGCCAATTTGCCTTCATTGCACTGTATACTACAGGAGATACATTTAAGTTCACTTGCTTATTCAAACCTCTTCAAAGTTTTCCATTTAAACGAATCAAAAGTTTAGTATTTTTAGATTTACCGAATTGTTACAAATATCTTACGAAGCATAATATTATATAAAACCTCGGAACAATAGCAATGTAACAATATGCAACAAGTAACTAAAATTTGGCTTTACATCATTCATATAAGTGGAATACTTACGCGTGAACGACAGCCGTACAACACGGACAAATAGAGTTAATCGTTACAGTATTCAAACAAACCAATAGAACAGAACCACGATGCGTAAGTATCGCTTATGAATAATATAGAGCTTTATTGCAACAAGTTTATCTTATTTGTAGAACATATATGATCTCTTTATTTTTAATAGAATTTTGACGGACAATTTTACTTAATAGCTTTAGCAGTTTATAGCGTTGAAATAGGAACTTATATCGCACATTACATTTGTTATATTCCACTCTAGATATATATATATCTATATTGATTTATAAAACTGATGCCATCCAAAAAAAAACATTGTCGTTGAAAGCTCGCAGTACTTGCCGCTGGCGAATCGTATTTTTGAAAACTAACAATGTCCAGTTTTTGTTCCTTTTGGAATCATTATGTTTTGTACATATCTGTATTATAGTTTGATTGTGTAAATATTCAGGCTTCACGGTGTAAACAATCATTCTGGCCAGGTCTGGCCGCTTCAACGATGCCGCTGGAGTTTTGAATAATGATTCGAATTAACCACGAAAAGCCTTCACGTTGTGTGTATATTTAATTTGTAAATATGTAATTTCGATAACAATTAATGCTTAACAACGATCGAGCCGTATTGTCAGCCGTTTGGACTTCTGCGCACACAGAAACAGCCGCG
Organism: Spilosoma lubricipeda; assembly: GCA_905220595.1. Classification (NCBI taxonomy): domain Eukaryota; kingdom Metazoa; phylum Arthropoda; class Insecta; order Lepidoptera; family Erebidae; genus Spilosoma; species Spilosoma lubricipeda. The sequence continues at coordinate 4,151,628 of HG992285.1, read as the reverse complement.
GAACAGTAGCTCAGTGTATCTTAACACACATTCCACAGGCACCGAATTAGCTCGATAACAAGACTGTTTGTGACTTTAAAAAAAAATATCATGATAATGAAAAAAAAAAGAAATATTTTCTGAAGCACCTTAACGAGTTTACAAAATGTGTTTTATGGTGATTTAATGATAAGATCGCAATGTTTAACTCACTAGTATGTAAGGACAAATGCTTTACGACACTGTGATAGACAATACATATTTACCTGAGAGCCACCATAAGCATTTATGAAAAATTTAGAGAAAAATTGTCTTATTAAAATGGAATGTTTCATTAACTATCAGTTTTAGAAACAAACACCGTTTGATTTTGTCGCTTTCGTTTTAAATATACTTCAATGTTTAATTATTAGGCTGGTTTAATATTTTTTTAATTCTTTTTTTAAATGACTAATTCCGGAAATCCTCAATTAGTGTCTTAATATCAAAATCAATCGGTGTTTGGTTCTAGTTAAGTGTAAAAAGATCTATAAAAGTACAAAGCGTATGTGCAGAAGTTCGTTCCCGGCTCGGTACGGCGTTGGAGCGGTGATGTGATGAATGTTTGCTTGTGTGTGTGCCGGCCCGTGCGTGTGTGTGGCAGTTGTTGTATGCGTACGCGTCTCGCTGTTCTGTTTGTTGATACATTATGTATATTTGAAGGAATCAAAAATTATAAAATGAATTTTATTTCTGGTCTTTTATTTTTAATCTTCTGACTTATTCCCTATAAGAACGAAACCTTATTTCTTGGCCTACTTAGCTCACGGCATTACTGATTGCTACTGCAATCGACACGTGCAGTATAGTGCGAGTCTCAATGTATAGGTACTTAATTGTAATCATATGTTACATTTTTTTTTATGAAATTGTGGGCAAACGAACAGACGTATCGCCTGATGGCAGCTATTAGCCGCCCATGGACACCCGCAACACCAGAGGCGTCACAAATGCGTTGCCGGCCTTTGTCACATATTTTTAAATAATGCCTCATGTTGATATATAGTGCCTTGACACAATAATCTCGATTAGATAACCTCAAATCAATATTTGGGGGTATTTCTTTTACTAAATCGTGTTAGATATGTGGTTCAGTATTGACTAAATTTGCACAGATCCAAGCTGTAGGATATTGGATTACGTGGATATTTTAATAAGATATTTCATAAATACAACTTACATAATTTATTTCGTGATCAGTCAAATCCATAGTTTTAACAGGAAGGAAAGCAGAAAAACCTGTGACAAACTTAGAAACTAAAATTGGTCATGTTCCATCCATATTCTAAGAGAAACTTATCCTGATTGATGTTTACTTCCTATGCTTTTTATAGTTTAAAATACCTAGCTCATGGTCGAGAATAAATAAAATAAAAATGACCATAATAACTATATACATAATTTTATTAAAGCTAATAACTAATACTACAAAAAACACGTGCAATTTTAAATATATTTGAACACAACATCTTTGAAACTTTCAACAGTCTGCAGCTCTAGGGTAACAGGAGACTGCAGCCAATTTGCTAGTAATTCTTCTGAGTAGCCTAGAAGGAAGTACATTTTGGTTGGAGAGACCGCACGCCTGATGATAGCTGCCACTCGGATGTGATTAAATTGACGCTTGATTATAACCTAAAAATTATAAAATCTGTGTTAATGGTACCTTATGGAGATAAAACATTAGAACGAAGTTCCTTATGGGGCGTTGCGGAGGGGTATCCTAGCCGGCAAAAAACGTCCGTAACGTTAAAAAAAGCGTAAGTTCTTTTATGTGTAGTCTATGTGATGACTGTTATTATAATTGCAGTTTGATATATGTTTTTTTACATCATTGTAAAAAAAATAAAGGTGTTACAAGAAACTAAGTCCTATCTGGTGTCTTACGAGACCACATGGTTTCTTTATTTTAACAGACACTACCAACACTAACAGGCACTAGACATATTCATATGCCTGGCCTTTACAAACAATTATAAAAGGGACACAAAGAATACTCAGCACAAATACAATTTGTAGATTACAAAAAGTGTTGTCCAATGTTAGAATAGACACTACCCAAGTAATTATGTGTGTGATATGGAGGTTGAAATTCATTTCTCTAATTAACACAAGTTTTTTTTTGTAGCTATGGGCTGCCAAAATGACTTACTCTGCCTTATGGAAAGCATAGAACGAATCCAAGAGTAGTAGTCACCATACCGATTGCGAATGCAGACAAAGCAACAATGCAGCACGGCGACCCACACCATGGCGGCCTAGTGATACTTTCGTATCATTGGCCAAAAGTTAGCTTAAAAAGGTTTTTAATAATTTAATAAAGCTTAAAATGCCTTATTAAGCATAGCCCCTTTAATATGTTATCTTTAAGATTAGCCCTTTGCTGATTTGCTGCATACTAGTGTGGAATAAACTAAACTTGGGACTTTATTATAGAATTTCAAAAGTAAACATAGCTCTTACTTCACTGCAAACGAGTCCATGCCATGTTCCAGTCATAAACCTTCTGATGAATTCATCTTCTACAGCTGTTTCTGAACGGCGGAGCCCATCCTTCAGAGAAGCTATAAAAATACAACATTATTAAGGGTTATTTCCACTAAGCATTAACATTTCAATAGAAGGATAGAAAAGGTAATTAGGCCTTGCAAAATTATACTTAGTGTACTTTAAAACAATAGAAATAAATCAGCTATTTCAATAAAATGCACTTTATCAGTATTTGTTTTCTATTATGTTCTATGACATGTGGCACTAAATAAAGTAAATATTAAATAGGGACCATGTCTGTAAATCCACACTAGTATTGGTCCTGTATGGGTACAAATATGCAAGTACCAAGTTGCATACAATACTGCCTGACCTGACATTAAATAATATTCACACAAGTGTCACATGTGCTGTGGTAACCAGATTGATGATATGTACATACTGATGTACTTCTGATACATATGTATTATAGACTAGCTGAGTTGCGCTGTGTTCAGCGGTACAACAACAACTGTGAGTAAAGGCACGGGGCAAAGCTTGTCTAAAAAAAGTAGCCTAAGTTACTCCCTATATCATTAGCTATCTATCTAAAAACTTCCATCAAAATCAGTCTAGCCGTTCCAGAGATTCGCCAGAACAAACACAGATATACAAAAATTTAAAAAAAAATTGTGTGTATGGTATATATGGTATGGTATATATATTCATTATGGTATATGTACAGTGTTTGCATACATATACATTTACTAAACAGCAGTTATTTTAATGTTACAAACAGACACTCCAATTTTAATTATTTGTATAGATAAATTACAAGCAGTCTTACAACAAATGATCATGTTCATTACACAAAGATTTTTATTGAGTGGGATTCAAACCAAATATGAATGTATTTTTCTTTACATTTTCAATAATGTGTGAATATTATAAGACATGGAGCACTTACGCTATACTATCCATTGATATATTAAGTCCTAAATACCTTAGTCTGGTATACATAAATCAAAAAAGTTGTTTTTATAATTTGTGTGAACTTACATGTATTCCAAGAATTCCACGATTTACGATGAGCGATGTAGTGCGGAGGGTTCGCCATTTCATAAGTCAGAGGTCTATCACGTTTCTTGGTGATTCTATACTTTCCCGACACAACCCTACACAGGGGGGCCGAAGTATGAAGCTGCGATGCCAGCACTGGTGAACATTTTGCTACGATACTCGTCAAGCCAGTAGACTGTAAAAATATTATGTTTTTGTTTCACAAAAAAAATACTTGCATTATAGGTGCAACAAATTAAAGTATTTACATACGCTTGCTAGTTTAAATAAGGAAGCATTCATAGCTGTTTAAATGACTTTCAGTATGTATTTTCGTTCTTCTCAAACTGTAATTTAATAACTTATGAAGTAGAACACCTGTTTTAGGTTATGATTTGACATTTGGCAGTCTGATGTTACATTGTTCGTCACGAAACTTGCAGCCTCAGTAAGAAAATTTGGCCCCTTAGTCAGCATGCTGCTAATTTTGGATGGTTGCAAAAAAAATATTGTATACGAAAACCCACATATTTCCATCCCACTTGATATTGGCAGAATAATCTCGACAATTCTCACAGTTTGGTATTAATTAAAAGAAATTACTTAATATTTGGTTACAGTTTTGTCGTGATTAGTCGTGAAAGAAATTTGATTTATATTTTCACGATTTTAAGTTCATCGAAATAAATTTAAAATTCGAAATCAACTGAATAAAGAAAATTTTCTTTATACTTTTTCTATAGGTGCATGATTTTTAAACTAAAACAACTATTAAATTCAACCAATAATTCCAGGTTTCTTTTCTAATCTGAGATTCCGCCAATATACAATGGTAATCTGAGGTATATTCATCTTGAATATATTATCTACATTAAATAAATATATCTTTGATAGGTATGTATAAGTTGTTGTATATTTTAAAGAGCAAAAATACCTAAGCAATTTTGAGTATCTAGGGTAGGTAGTTTTACTTTTAGCATCATCATCAGCTTAACGCAATCCACTGCTGGACATAGACCTAGAATTGCATGCCGCTTGGTTTGTCTCGGAACTAACGTAGGTAGGTATATACTCGAGATACTTCCAGTATTTTATATTAAAACTAGCTGACCCACGCAACCTCGTTTGCGCTTTATATTGCCCGTAGCGTGAAAATTTCCCCCGTTTTTGAAACATTCTTCATTGTTGCTCCGCTCCTATTAGTAGTAGCGTGATGATATATACCCTATAGCCTTCTTCGATAAATGGACTATGCAACACCGAAAGAATTTTTCAAATCCGACCAGCGGTTCCTGAGATTAGCGTGTTCAAACAAACAAACAAACTCTTCAGCTTTATATATTAGTATAGATAACGCTCGGTTTACGTTTAAATATGATTTAAATAATGTTTTTAATCTTGTACCCAACGATAAAACTTTATGATTAGGTACATTTAATACCCTTAAACGAGTAATTCTTGTAGGTATATATAGAATCAGATTATATGTATATAATATTGACTGCCTCGTTGGTCTCGCGGTTGGCGTGTGCGATTGCTCATCATGAGGTCTCGGGTTCGATTCCCGGGTCGGACCAAATGTTTGTATGATCTACAAATGTTTGTTTCGGAGTTTGGGTGTTTTTCTATGTATAATATGTATGTATTTACAAAAAAAAAAGTATATGTGTATTTGCACCAGTTGTCTAGTACCCATAACACAAGCTCTGCTTAGCTTGGGACTAGATGGCTTTGTGTGTTAGATGTCCGAAAATATTTATATTTATTTATTTATAATATGTATATTAATGTGCCTCTGGAAAACATACAGCATTGTCTATGAAGAAGCAGTGTATACTTAGCTCTGAGTGCGGTGTCTATGGTTAAGTTTCCTTTAAGCTGCGCCAGATGGCAACACTGTCCGCCAGCAAGGCGAACCTCGCTCAATTGGATTTTCATAGCGTTGTGTACTTTCGCCGTGTGCGGTCGAAATCTTAGGATACTCCTTCGGTTTTCTCAAAAGTTTTGAATCATATAGAGAGAACAAAACGTTACATTAGTCCATATTGCAAACGTTTTTTATTTTTTCAATCGTTAAATCGTAATAGTAGGGTACTCGGTAATGAATTTTACCAACGGTAATGACGACGACGGGGTTCCTGCTGCCTCTCATCAGTCCTCAACGGACCCTGTGGAGCACGAACAACCTCCTATTCAAGAGGGTGAGCAGTCTCCGAGTAGCAGCTCGTCGGATAGCGGGTCTGAGTTGCAGGAACCAGCGAGGAAGAAACGGAAACTAAACACGCAGGTATCAGTCGATTCTCGAATCGACGCGTTACAGAACCAGGTCAGTCTTCTTACAAATTTTTTAATACATCAACAATATGTTTCTAATCCAAATGCATACGAGAACAATGCAACTGGGTCGAATGATACCGTCAATACTGATTTTTTAACAAATCCGTCGGTTCAATGTCCACAGACATTAGATTTAGGGGCATGTGAAACCGATTTTGATGAGAGGAACATTTTAAAACCAGCTAATGAGAAACTGTTACTCCAACTAATGAAATTACAACAGTTTAACACTGACTCGTGGCAACATATTCGTTACAAGAAAGCGTTGACATGCTCGCGTACCCGGGTTTTTGTAAACTAAAAGTTAACAACGAAATGTGTAGCTTAAACAAAGGCAAAGATTTCTTGGCCTCAACCGAAGAAATCATGGCCGCAACTACCCACGCCTTGTTACAGCAAAGGGAACTATTGCAATCAGGCTTGCAAACTATTCTTAATTGGGCTCATAATAACCCACATGAGTTAAAATCAGATACCCTATTTAAAAAAGTTTCTGAAACAATCGGTAATACGTCTCCGTCTTTTAAATTATCTGAACAAACTTTGCAAATAGTTTGTGGTAGGAGAGCTGAATGTGTTGAAATAAGGCGAAAAAGATTGATTTCGGAAATCACTAACAAAAATATACAAACCGCTCTTAATAACGTACCCCCCAGTGAAGAATTTTTATTTGATAAAACAAAACTTGCATCGTTAATTCACTCACTTGGTGGTCCTCATTTTTGGTTAGAACCACAGGTTAACAAAAATAGAGAATATCGAAACAAATATAAGGAACCAATACCTTCCACTTCTAAATTTAGATCACAAACTCAAAACAAAAGTAATTTTCGAAATACCTACAATAAAAATCAGGGTAAACAGACTTACAAAGGAAAAAATGATAACCTTAAACCATCTAAGAATTTGTCCTTTCGTAACAAGGACGGAAAAAAATGACTATTCAACATACTTCAGAGGGGGGTGTTTAACGATGTTCGAACACCGTTGGCGGGCAATGGGTGCCAACAAGTTTATAATAGCTGCAATCAGCGGTTTTCGAATACCTTTCTATCAGAAACCTCCTCTCTTAATGCCAAACAAACGTGTCCTGGTGAAATACGCGACCAAACCATCCCCTGCTATGTCTAAAACACTACAGGAACTTTTGAATCAGGAAATACTACAGCCAGTTTCCAACATTACCCCAAGCTTTATTTCAAAACTGTTTCTTCGAAAGAAAAGCGATGGGACAATGCGACCAATATTCGATCTTCGAGACCTAAACAAGTTTGTAAAACCCAAGCCTTTTCGACTGATATCCCACGCTTCCATACCAGATTTTCTCCAACAGGGAGACTGGATGATAAAATTAGACATCTCTCAAGCATATTTTCATTTAGCAGCCGCGGAAGGCCATCGACCATACTTAAGGGTGAGTTACGAGGAACAGTTATACGAAATGACTTGCTTGCCGTTCGGCCTGTCTTCAGCACCTCACCTTTTTTCTGCCGTAACATGTTGGGTCGCGGAGACCCTGCGTGCACAAGGATGTCGGGTTCTAGTGTATCTAGACGACTTCCTGCTAGCCAATCAAAACCAAACCAAGTTATGTCATCAGGCTTCGGAAGCCGTGAGGCACTTGGAATACCTGGGGTGGCAAATCAATTATCAAAAGTCCATACTGACACCTACCCAAGACCTGGAATATCTAGGTATCCGTTGGGAGACAGCAAAAAACGTAATGTCGTTGCCAACGAAGCGGAGGCTTCATCTAAACGAGACGTTAGACAGATCTTTAAAAAAAAGTCAAATCAACCTCCGAGAACTACAAAGGCTACTGGGCCAATTAAACTTTGCAAACTTCATCATACCCCGAGGCAGACTGCACTGTCGCAGAATGCAAATTTTTCTACGAAAATTCGATGCGAGACGACCTCGTCGAAAACAGCTTGTCCCCCAGGTTGTGTACCAAGAGATGCTGTGGTGGCGCGGAGCTACACATCACAGGGTACCGATTCACGAGAAGCCTGCCACCCATTTTCTAGCGACAGACGCTTCGGACACGGGTTGGGGCGCTCATCTGGATGGCAATTTAGTGTCGGGCACTTGGTCAACCTCCCAAAGGAGATGGCACTGCAACAAAAAAGAGCTGTATGCAGTAATCGCAGCCATAAAGAGAAAGGTGGAAACATTGCAGAAGTCACATGTGCTGATTCAATCCGACAATCGCACTCTGATTGCGTACATACGGAAAGAGGGAGGAACGAAATCACTCGCTTTACTGGCACTTACCTTTCAACTATTACAAATAACAGACAAACACCAGATAACCTTATCAGCGCACTATGTGCCGGGCAGGTACAATATAATAGCCGACAGGTTATCACGAGGAAAACAGCCAGCAGAATGGCATCTCCTACCTCAAGGGACTGCGGAAGTCTTTCGAAAATGGGGGAGACCAAAAATCGATCTGTTTGCATCCCGGAAAAGTGCGGTAGTACAGACGTACGTATCGATAGACTGCAGGGATCATTTAGCAGTATACACGGATGCCTTCAGCAGGACGTGGAATTACCAACTAGCATGGGTGTTTCCACCACCCACCCTTTTGCCCAGAGTCCTGGCTCATCTGAACAGTGCCACAGGAACTTACCTAGTTGTGGCTCCGGAGTGGCCTCGAGCGTTCTGGCTGCAAGACCTGAAAATCAGAGCCCTCGAACAACCGTATCAACTGCCGAATCTTTCAGGGACGTTGATCGCAGTAGTGACATCGCAGCCCCCGCCGCAGGTCCACACGTTAACCCTGAAAGTTTGGAAGATTGGGGGTGGGGCTCCCAAATAAAAGAGTGGTCAGCGTCGGAAAAAGAACTCCTGAAAAGTAGCTGGCGACAGTCTACTTTATCAACTTACTTACCAGCGTTAAGAAGATGGATTTCCTGGTGCTCCAGCTACCAAATAAATCATAAAACACCTCAACCTACGGACATTGCAAGATTTTTAATTTATCTATTTCTTCAAGAAAAGTTATCTTACAGCACAATTCTGGTACATAAATCAGCAGTTTTAACTTTTTGCGGCCCTCATGTAGAACAGCAAACATTTTCTAATTTTATAATTAAACATACCCTTAAAGCCATAGCTGTCGCAAAACCAAAAGAAATAAAGATGTCTACTACATGGGATCCCCGAATAGTTTTAGATTGGATTGCTTCCCACCCTTCTAGAGATACTCTATTTGACATATCGCGTAGAACGGCAACTGTTTTATTACTAGCATCCGGGCGTAGGGTTCACGATCTTACACTACTTAAAATATCAAGTGATAGTTTTTATGATAATGGTCATGAAGTATTTCTATTACCTGCCTTTGGATCTAAAACTGACACCCACAAGTATCGCCAATCAGCATGGAAGCTATCTAAGCATAACGACAGTAATATATGTCCGGTTACTCTAGTGAGACTTTTAATAAAAAAGAACAGTGATAGAAGAACTGGAGATAATAAGTTAAATAATCTTTTTGTCACAATTGGTAATAAAATAAAACCTGCCTCACGTACTGTGATTGGGAACTGGGTAAGAACGGTTCTTCGTGACAGTGGAATTTCCGCTTCTCCCGGTAGCTGCAGGTCAGCCGTGGCCTCATTAGGATGGTTAGATAATCAATCAATAGATGAGATCTTAGCACGGAGTAACTGGAAATCTTCGAATACCTTTTTTAATCATTATTGTCGCGAAATTGAGCTCCCAAGGGAAAATCAGCATTCATTTTTTAATTCTTTCAAGCCGCATTAGATCAACTTAAAATAAAGTTTATATTCTATTTCTTAATTTAATAGATAATCAAGTGATAGAAAACTGATATGTATTTACAAATAAATAAACACTATAGAAAATAGTCTATATGAATGATCAAGAATAGAGATAAGTTTTGTTTTTTTTATGTTATGTTGGGTAAATTAAAGCACTAAAATTATATGAAAACTTTTATTTTTTAGCTCATACCTCAGAAGGGATGTTTTGAGCTTCATTGTTACAATCATCATAGCGTTGTGTTTTTAGTTTAAAGCTTTCCACCAGCAGATAACAAACACGTCTTCATAGACAATGCTGTATGTTTTCCAGAGGCACATTAATATGACGGTTTTACACAAAAATAAAACCGATATTATGTGCCGATACGGAAAACATACAGCATTGCAAGAAGGTCTTCCTGGTGAAGAACACTATGAAAATCCAATTGAGCGAGGTTCGCCTTGCTGGCGGACAGTGTTGCCATCTGGCGCAGCTTAAAGGAAACTTAACCATAGACACCGCACTCAGAGCTAAGTATACACTGCTTCTTCATAGACAATGCTGTATGTTTTCCGTATCGGCACATAATATCGGTTTTATTTTTGTGTAAAACCGTCATAATCTGATTCTCGGAAACAGCTCAAACGATTTTCATGAAACTCTTAATATGCAGAGGGTTCCGGGGCGATAAATCGATCTAGGTAGTATTTATTATTAGAAAATTAACCTAAAGAAAATACCGTCATCTAGCTAGTGGTTCGTAATTCAAAACTCGTTCTGGCCATGTGGCAATACCTACATGGCGATTTATAATTGTGTTAGTTAACTATGTCTGAGTAAAAAAAAAATTCTACAAGAATGCGTTCCCCATCGAGTCGAGCTCGTTAATGTTATCATACCATTTTAATCGAATGTTTATAATTCATTACAATTTAATTAAAATCATATCAATTCAGATAGGGACGTATTTTATCACTTCCCTAATGAGTTTTACAACTACAGCTGTATGTACTATAAACAAAATGTATCTAGTTATGAGTGAGGAGTTCTCTGAAAAATATTTTAAATGAAGGTTTATTTTATTAGTATTCTTCTATTAAGTAATGAACTCCTCGGCCATGGTACATGTTTTATTTAGAGATCAATACAATAGAAAACAATCAGGAAATATTTTTAAACTTTCGTTTTGTTGTTTTACACTTTTAATTCTATGAAACGAAATAACTATAAATAACTCAATTTCTGTATAGATTTTAACCGTGTTTTGACATAGTGTGTATGGGACTGTATTTGTTTTGTTTAAAAGCCAGTTACTTTTTCAAATGATCTTTTTTGATATTTCATCCATTGTTTCTCAGAAGATTAAAGATGAAAAATATAAAAATCTGCCAGCATGTGCAGAATCTCAGTAAATTTCAAATTTAAGCTTGATTACTTACCTATGTCCACTACTAACATCTGTTATATTTCAGGACAAGAGAAACACGTTGGTGGACCTGCAAGTGAAACCACAAACAGCAGTACCTTAGTTAGTCAGTCTCAACTACTATTGAAAACAGAAAGTAATAATAAAAAGAAAGTTAATAACACTTTACTAGAAGCACCACTTAAAGATACAGAAAAATATAATGAATCCAATACAAATACCAGTAATGAAGATAAAAAAAGAATTTTCGATTTGAAATCAAAACAACACATAACAATTGAAACAGATATCCTAACTGACAGTACTGAAGCTATATCATTTCGAGCAGATACTGGTTATAAAACACAAAATATTGAAATAGCAAATAAAACCAACAACGAAACAGTTTCTTTCATAGACGATTCCCGAACTCAACCAGTTTCTTATACTCGACCTCAAAGAATAGCCAAAACTAATAGTTTTAGCAATAAACACATTACACTCAATGAGTCAGAAATACGCACAGATCATAAAGCAAGGGACCTCAAGACAAAACACTTGAATATAACAATAGATACTGCAAACAAAATAGAAAATGGTTCTTCAATTCAAAGGACTACTGAAACTAAATATGCCAAAATGGTTAAAATACCATCAAATAATAAAAATTCAAGTTCAATCATGAGAAATTTTAACGAAAGACATGAAAAAAAGAGGTTAACTTGCGAACAGGTTATAGTCAAAATTTGTGATCTTATCGAAAGTTCACAAACTGTACCCTGTGGCGATGATACAACAATACCATTAAAAAGACTCTGCGATGGTTACATAGACTGCCCTGATAAAAGTGACGAAGAATCCTGCTCACTGCAAGGTACTGAATTAGTATTTTTTCTATTTTAATTAAAGAAATTTGGAATATAAATGTCGCGACTCGCGGTGGAGTTTACAAACACAAGAAACGGATACAAAGAACACCTAAAACTTAGTATGATTCACAAATTATTGTCCCATGTAGTTTTCAAACCCACAATAGCTCAGTAAAGAGCGGCGTAAGGACCGTTTAAACCACTGCGCCGTCCATGCACTCAATTAATATTTCACCAAATACCACGTTCTGTTGCATATAATATACTTACGGTAATGACCCGCTCACGCAATTTTTTTAGTATATGCAATGACACAATTTCGTCAGTGGTATATGTATATACTTTTAAATTACTCGACATTCAATTTACATAAGACACCGATATACAGAAGGTTTTAATTTTTTGCAGTCGTAGACCAAATTCAACTTGCCAGTACGATTCTATTAGAAGCAGAAACTTCAAAACTGTGTATGAAAGATTACTCGTTTTTGGAACAAATAAAAAAATGGCAAAATATGTTAAAACTGGAGTTGAAGTATATCTACGTCAATGGTGATGGATCATGTGATAAAATAAGCTCAATATACGACTCTTTTCAAGTTCACCTTTGCAAGCCCATTGAATTTTATGATGTGGTCACACAAGATATTTTAAAACTAGAAGAAGATTTAGAAATATTTATGGATAATAATGAGAAATTCAAAAATGTTCATTGGTCTCCAATATCGTGTACTTGTAACCAACAGTTTTGTAGAACAGATCACTGCGATAGTCGTTGCAGGCGTATCTGTTGGCAAGTATACGTTCTAAATCAATATGTATGCCCATCTATCACAGGAACTACAACTGTCCCCTTGGATTATATTTGTGATGGCAAAATAGATTGTATAGACGAAACCGATGAAGTGTCATGTATGAAAGGTAAGAGGTTTTCGTATTAGTAGTTTGACACATTGATGACCATTGAGATTTTAACTATACAGAATAGCCGACGTAGAATAGAATAGAATAGAAAACTCTTTATTTGCAAACCTTATTACAGAGTTAAATAAGTACATAATGCATAAAATATCCGAAGTGTAGTGTACAAAGGGCGGCCTTATTGCCATAAGCAATCTCTTCCAGGCAACCTTAGGATGGATCAAATATTTCAGAGAGCCAGTAGTAGTTGACGTGCAATGAGTTTGGAAAATAAATATTATGTCCATAAACACATATATTTTATATACATATATACAAACATACACACAAAATTGAAAAGAAAAAAAAAACATATATAATAATAATAATAATTATCTTTATTGTCATAAAATATAAAAACAATTATTTGAAGTCCCTGTCTCCCGTGCTAGGTATAACACCTGTATTACAGGAGGCAGTGCCCTCACCCGTTAAAATGAACCATATATTTTTATGCAACAAAGCTACACGTACATTGCTTAGCATTATATATAAAAACTTATCCTCTAATTATGATAATCAATGCATATTGAGTGCCATATTAAATTTTAGTTGTTGATTGTTGGGATCCTCTGGGTGTGTGGAATGAATTAATGAGTGAGTGAGTGTCAGAGGGTGTGTAGATTTATAGAACAGATATTAGATTCTCTCTTTATTAATTGTCATGAGAAAGTATGATTTTTATGTCTCATTTAAGCCAGGATAACCAGTAAGTATTCCGTAGCATCATATGTTAGTTTGCTGAGCTATTGGGATGCTGACCTTTTTAAGTTTAATTTATTTAAGGCGTAAATACGAATAGCCCTATTTAACTTATTATATATGTAAGGGCCTAGAAATGGGTAAAACCTGCGAACAAAAGATGTCCTTGGGTGAATAATGCGATCACATACATTGTAGTTTCTACGATTAGAGGCCAGACTCGGGGTATATTTTACTGTAGCATGCTGTTTTACTATAATATTTAGCAGGAAAAGTTGGCGAACGGTGAGGACCTCACAGTATTCATACAGTTTTGCTGTTGGGAATCTATAGGGTTTAAAAGACGCCACTTTTAGAATAGTCCTTTGGGCGATCTCGAGCTTTAAGAGATTGGATGTATTTGCGCCACCCCATGATGTAATGCAGTAACTGATGAGTGACTGCACGAGAGCATAATAAACTCGTTTTAGAACTAGGGGAGTAGCTACATGTCTCAGGGTTTTAAAAATGTAAACGAGTTTACGTATCCTTGTGCTAAGTGATGCAATGTGCGTTTTAAAGTTAAGATTTTCATCTATCATGATGCCTAAGTATTTTATTGTTTGGGTTCTTTGTAATGTCGTACATGGGCACGCAGTGGATGGCGTATCAACAGGTAGGCAGTCATGAGCGATCAAATTTAAGGAAGTACTTAGTGAGCCACGTATAGTGAAGGCAACGTATTTAGTTTTATCGACGTTCAAGGTCAATACGTTATACCGTAGCCACGCTTTGACACTATTGAAGCCACTCTGGGCTGTCTGATATGTCTCGGTCCAGGTCTTAGAAGCAAAAATGAGGGCAGTATCATCTGCGTATGAGATAACTTTTCCCGGAAATGAGGGCATAGTTAAGAGATCATTTATATAAACAAGGAAAAGGGTTGGTCCGAGAATATTACCCTGCGGTACGCCGTGTGTGACCAAAAGCTCTTTGCTAGTATGCGAACCAATCGTTACACACTGCGTCCTACCACTTAGGTAATCTTTCAGTAGTCTAAGTTGATTTCCCCTGATACCTACTCTCTCCAGCTTATCCAACAGGATTGGGATAGGGACCGTATCAAATGCTTTGGCTAGATCTAAGAATATCGCAATACATTTTTTGCGTTTGTCGAGATTAGTGCTTAGGAAATCTGTAAGTTCGCCAACTGCATCATCCGTAGATTTACCACGACGGAAACCAAACTGATTGTTAGAAAAAATATTTTGACTCTCTAGATAGTTTATTAGTCTAATATTAATTATTTTTTCTAAAATTTTTGAGATCGCTGGTAATATAGATATAGGTCTGTAATTTTCAATACGGTCCCTATCCCCACCCTTATAAATTGGACGTATTTGTGACTTTTTAAGGTCGATAGGAAAAACACCGTCCTGAAGACACACACATGAAGTATAATAAATAGGCCAGGTAAATACTTTAGTGACAAAGATTGTTTTACGTTTGATTTTATGAGAATCTATGACTCGTTTAAGGGTTGATATGTATAGTGTATATAGTGTGTTTATACAACAGTGATAAAAAAGTTTTGACATGCAGATAATAAACGTTACTGAAATAATAATTAAGATTTTTTGTAATCTAGCTCCAGATCTGAAAAACAGTCCTTCAATAGCCATCAGACAGTTTAGTCAATTAGATTTTCTTATGTTTTCAATGTCCATCTCCGTAGTAACTTTTATGTGGGGGCCATTTTCCTCTTTTCTTAGGTAGACAATACCATGTGAAGTCCAACAGTACTGATAATTAAGTTGTTTTTGGAGAGCTCTGGCCATATAAAATATTTTTTGAGTTTTAGTTGTAAGAGTTTCCGATATATAAACTGGTTTATGTGGTCCTTGCAGTCCTAGATTTTCTGTGTTTAGTTTTTTCCCAGTGGTTTTTTGTTTATTGAAAGTCTTTAAATTGGTTAGCAGCTTCTCCTTCATTCCAACTGTCGTGAATTCCACAACAATTGGATAGGAGTGGTCTTTAGTTTTTATTCTGTAGATGTCCTTTACAGATTTCTGGGTTACCTCATTGTTGATTGTGTGCCCAATGGTCTCAATCAAGTTGCACAGATCCTGTTTTGTTTCTCCCGCCTTTTTCGGGATATTACGAATCTCAATACCAGTAGCACGTGATTTTCGTTCGAGAGATTCGATTTTCTGTTCAAGAAGTTCAATGCGTAACTTGTCTTCTCGTCTATCCGATTCCAATTGAGTTATTTTATTTAGGAATTCATCATATTTATTTGACATGTACTCCACCGTTTCAGTCAATTTATGATTTTGTTCTACAAGAGTGCGGATTGTAGCTTGAAGACTCTCGAACCTTTCCCCTTGTTGTTGCGTGAAAGAAACCAGCACTTTTCTTAAGTCATCGGTATCACTCAGCTCATAGTCGCCTATCACCTTCTTAGACGGGGAGTTATACTTGCGTTTCTTCCTTTCGTAAGAAGTTTCAGTAGTCGCTCGGAGGTCCGGGGCCGATTCATAGTGGTGGGTTCCCACTGGGGCATTCAGATTGGACACACCAGGCACCATCTCATGCAGTTGGTCAACTACTGTGCTAGTCTCCACCGTCGATTTATTCGGCGTAGGCTTGGAGGAGGTCTGGGACGCAGGCGGAGGAGTACGCTTCAGTGGCATTCTTAGGCGAATAAGAAGTAGTCACCCAAAGCCTAATTTACACCGATACGTTCAGAATAAATTAGTTGCGCCTACGGTAGTGACTCTCTCACACTTTTGGCCGAGACGATGCTATGTTAATAAGCGCAGGCGCTGAAGTCACCCTACGTACGTTCGATGATTAGTTTAAAAAAAGCAAGGCTCACATGGAAATGCTGATTAATTATAGTATTTATTTATGATGTATTGTATTTCACGTTGAATATATTCAACAAAGGGTCAGAAAACAGCTGATGGGTGCAGTAATTATGAACAAAAACATAAAGTTGGGTAGATTAATATCACTCAATCCAATATTCCTTACTTGCAGAAATTTTTAGTTTTATTAAACCTCACTATTGTATACAGTCACTAAATTTCACTTAGTTTCTTATCGTATTGGAACACCAACATCACTTAGTTCTCGTAGAATGTATAATTAAGCCGACAATAGTGATAAAAACACTTTTATTAATTTTTAGGAGGGAGCGTAATAAAAACACGTCCGTTTGGTACAGTTGTCGGGCGGGGGGGGGGGGGGGGGGGAATAATATATAATAATAATAATAATTTTACATACTAAAAGATAAACATACATACACAAATATAAGCATAACCATAATTTAAGAGAAAGAAAAGACTCAAATCATACCTAAATGTGGGAGTGACTAAATTGTGATGTATAATATTCATGAACCAACCTCTTGAATTCACCCATCGTTTGCGCCTGCCTTATGTTTAAGGGCAATTCATTCCACAAGCGTACAGCTTGAACAGTGAAAGACTGATCATAAAACTTCGTAGAATCTTGAGGCATCTCCAGTGCCAAATTTTCAGATGACCTTAGACATTTTACATGTGTGTCATTAAGGAACTTGAATCGTTCTTTGAGGTAGAAGGGAGCTCTGGGATTGAACAAGATGTTATAAAGAAAAGTAAGAATATGAGTATTCCGGCGAGAGCGAATCGGAAGCCACTCGAGCAGTTGACGAAATTCGGAGATGTGATCATATTTTCGCAGGCCAAATATAAATCGTATACAGAGGTTTTGTAGTCGCTCAAGCTTATCAAGTTGTGCTTCAGTGAGATCTAGATAGCTGACATCGGCATAGTCGAGAATTGGAACGTAGTAAAATCTCAAAGGAAGCTGTTGTGTTATTTACTGATCATAGAGCAACACGGTAGGGACTAGTCATATGCAGGCGTTCTGCATTACACTGTTATGACACAGAATGAATTTGTGCGCGTGAAATTCTGAATGTTTGGTTTCACTTTAAATTTTTATGTTTCAGTTCGACGAAAAACAATCACAATTCGAAAAACAATTGCCTTTAGCAATTGTTTTTGTATGTGAATCTAAAATTTGTATGTGTGAAGATTTTCTCCTGCAAAAAATGACAGATTGTTTTATATCGGAGAAAGGCTCTCAGACTGCTACCCTCCGTTCGGTGGACGATTTAGTCTCTCTGTACCCGTTGGAATTTATTAATGACAGTGCTCTGTTCTCTGCTACTAGGCAACAGCACAGAACTTTAGCCGTCTGACTATTATTTAAAGTAACAGTTTGAAAAAAGATTTAGCTGCACTTTACGCTGTCTATTCAATAGTATTTCTATGCAATTGATCTTCTTGGGAAGAGAAAATTTCGTGTTGACAGATCTAAGTTCACACAGGCACTGAATCAGATCACCAGGTGGTTACGACCTCAGGAAACCTGTGCTAGCTACCTGGGCCAATGTAGATGTAACCAGGCAGGCGCAAACAGTCACACCTGGTGAAAAGATATCTTGAGGCGCTTCACCTCGTTAACATAATTGACTGACCGTATGTGTGATGACAACTCCAAGTCTCCGCTGTGATTAGGCGAGGGGCGCCCCTTCACGATGACGCTGCTCCGTACATGCCATACTAACGATTCCGATTTACAATGCAAACACGTGCTATTTGCAAATCTTTTGGTGGTTTTACAAATCTATTCTCAAGTTTTTTCTTTATTATTTACATTTGACAGCTACTGAGGCATTTTCGAATTTCGAAATTTAAAACCCTAGTATTACCATTATATACTTCTTATTTCCAAATCGATGATTTGGTATCGAACAGGCATATTTGTGTGTTAATATGATCATCATTTCCGTTTTGATGAATAAGATCCTCTACGGTGAGAGTGCAGATATCATAGAAAAAAAAAACATTAACTGCCTCAAAAAATTATAATTTTGTTCCAGAATCGTCTACTTATAAACACAAAGCTAGCACTATTTATAACGAATTATTAGGAATTCTATCACGAGAAGTAGTAGCTCAAACATATGAACAAGACAAAGTGGAAGCGTTAATAAACTTAGTAAGCCAATTGCAAACCTTAACAACAAGAACCCATAATCCAGATATAAATACAGTCAAGTCATTAAGAGACAAATATTTTAAATTGCTTGTTACATTATTCAAAAAGCTATGGCCGGGTGTAAGTGTCACTCGTGAGTTAAATAATGCCCACGACTTTTTACTTTTGTTGAACCAAAATATGATAAGAGCATTAAAAAGTTCATACACAGGGAACAAACACGTACATTTATCAGCAGAATGCTACTGTAAGAATAATATTTGCGGATCCAAGGTTTGCTCTCGCATGTGTAAAGAGTTTTGTATAACAGAACCTATTCTCACTAAATACAGATGTGATGGTAACAGCACTTTTGTGAGTATAGAAGTTGTTTGTGATGGTAAGGAAGACTGTCCTAGTGGAGATGATGAAAAAGGCTGCAGGCATGGTGAGTGGTTAGATATAGCTATAACATGTATTTTCGTCCTTGTGGTGACGCTTTAAGAATACAACGTATCTCTACTTCAATTCATCTCGAGGATTTTGTAGGGTCAGACTATCGGAACAATCAATGCAAAAGAAAGAAAACTTGAAACAACCGCGTCTAGCCAGCGTGGGAAAGTAGGCACAAACCTCTTTGCTAAAGAGACGTCTATCTCCAGCAATGGACTATTAAAGGCTGATGACGTGATGTGATTTGATATATTTTTTGTAGTTTAATATTTGTTGGCAGTGGCAGTATATACTTATAGATTTTGAATAGGATACACTCCAATACTCATAGTTATAAAGCGCACTGCACATAGTTATCTATTATGTTACTTGAGAGTTTCTCGTGCCATATTTTAGGACGTTAGCTTTTAATGGGCATTCCAACCACATCGTTGTTCTAACAATTTTATTTATTATAATATGTTATTTTGACAGAGGTTTGTCGTGAACGTCAACTAGATAATTTACGTCTATATGTAGAAAAAGCAGAAAAATTACTAAAAGAAATTGTTTTTGGAAAGGTTTTAGAAGTTTGGAAGACCAAGGTAATTTACTGTTTCGTTCATAAGTCCTATTGTCATTGATCGTCATGTAACGAACTAAATTTAATTAACTACAGTTACTTGAAGATGATTATTCAACTATTGATATAGCCATTTTCTTTTTAAATCCACTCTCTTTACGCCCTGATTCAATTATATTACTGTACTACTCAAAGCATATTGCCTTGAAACCGAAGTCATAGTTATTTAAATTTACATGTTAATATGTATATTTACATTATCAAAATAGTACCAAAAGCACACATTTGTATTTTATGTATTTCCTACTAAAGAAAAAAGTTACAAAATGAATTATCAACGTAAGGTTCAGCAAAAGGAGTAATTTTAATTTTACGTGGGACCTATACAGCTAAAGTAACTCTTGCACATGACATTTGAACTAGTTTCATAGGAAAGGAAGAACGCGTTCAACCTAACTCTTAATTTTTTAGAAGAAAAGTAAGTTATTTACAGATAATGCAGACTTTAATTATTACCGAAAATGAAGACCCTAATCGCAAAACATTGGTAGACAAAGTTGGCGGAACTCTGCGTGTATTACTTGAAGCCTATTCTTCGATGCTACACACAAGTGGGACGAACTATATGGATATAAATGGATTTATATCGGTATCTAATATGTTCAAGCAGGCACTTAAGTCTTGTAATAAGTAAAAGCTGGTTTATAAGATATTGCTTAGAGTTTATTTTATTTAAGGTTTAAGTTGATAGATACAAGTTATGTAAGTTTAGTTAGTTTAGTAAGTTTTTACTGAAATAATTTTTAGCAATTTATTTTTTTAATATTTCGGACTTCTAACACACAACGTCATCTAGTCCTAAACTAGGCAGAGCTTGTAGGTACTAGACAACTGATATAAATACAGATACTTTTTTCGTAAAGATATAATTATTAAACATTTAACATATAAAACACTCAATCTTCAAAACAAATACCCGGGAATCGAACCCAAGACCTCAACTCAAGCTTAACAGTCGCATACGCCGCCACTTTGCCACCGAGGCAGTCTCGATTCGAGTCAGATGAAATCTTGATTTTCAAAATGGGAGGCATTATTGGGTTATTGCCTTCCTCGTTGATGCAATGGTTAGCGTAAGCGACTGCCAATCAAGAGGTCTCGGTTTCGAAAACCCGGGTCGGACTGCTGTTGGGTTTTTTTACAAGAAATTCTTCAACAACGAACAAGAAAGCCGCCGGTTCCGATTGTCATGACTATCTATGGCAATCGTTATTCAGTCAGTCAGTGCCCTCAAATATACTGACAACTAGTTCAAATTTCGAATTCAGTTTGCCCTCAGGGTTGCAGAAGTCCGATGCCAGGTGCACTAGTAGCCGATCCCAAGTAATCTTGTGAACAATAAAGGCTAGGAAGATGATGATGATGGTTAGCGTGTTCAAACAAACAAACAAACAAACTCTTCAGCTGTATAAAATTAGTATAGATAAAACCTGGTAGTCACATAAATTGAAAAAAACTATGAAGATGAGCAACATTGTTTATATTAAAGATTAGACATGCAGTTTACAATTCGAAAGTCAAACAGAATAGATTACAGAACAGAATACTCAGTTACTATTATTGCCCGTAGCGTGATGGTCTAAAGCTGTACTTGATAAATAGGCTATCTAACACTAAAATATTTTTTGGAAATCCGATAGGTAGTTCCTAAGCACTTGGTAATGTTAAGAACGCACTAAGCATTCTTAACATTAGTACTCGTATAAGTAGATATTTTTCAAGAGCCCCAGTAGTAGCTGTGATTAAAATGACACTCATCGTTTGTGATCAGGGCTCTATGCTTAGGTTTGTTTTATTTTTGGTTTGAATAAACAATTTTCTCTTTGTACTAAAGAGAATACAATTAGCCACGTGATAGTTATCACTGTTTGATGACGATGCGTCACTTCAATTAAGATAGACGAAAACATTTGTTGACAATGTAAACTTCATTATCTTTGAGTTGCTGCACTTGTCATGTGCACAGCCAAATTCAATGAACTCTAAGTAAATTCTCTATACCTGCGCCTTTTCAAATAAATATCTACACCTTCGAGAAATTGCGTGTGTCGTTCCGTTCGTGTTCCGTGTTACAGGTGTTTATGGGCGGCGTCAGTCGCCCATGGACAGGGGGTTTGGGTTATGGGCCTCCGGTATCCTCACTTACTCGGTGAGACACAGCGCAAGCACTATTTCGCACCGGTTTTTTGTTTGGCCGTGGTATCACTCCGGTCGAGCCGGCCCGTCCATGCCGAAGCGTGGCTCTCCCACGATAAATCTCTTTGTACAATGACTAACCCCCCATTCTCTTCTAATTCTTGATTGATATTTAGTTTTGATCACGTGACTTAGCATTAAGGGACGTTAACGGACGTTTGTAAGTTTTCTACTAACGTTTACGTTTGTGCAATGCAACTTAGCTAGGAGAGCTGGTCACATTACTTCTTGTCCTGGTGAATGGCGTCTTTGAAACCTTCACACGACATTTACACACAATGAAATCAACTTATTATCTCTCTGATAAACTGTTAGTATCTAAGCCATTTAATCTATCTATTTTCGATAAGTTTTATTTTAAGTATAATAATATCTAGTTTGTAGAATTTGTGTCTTGATATAGTTACAAGAAACGCCTTCATCATAATCATCAGCATGCTGAAGTAAACTGCTGGAAATAGGCCTCTCTCGAGGCACACTTCTGAACCCGGTCTGCAGCGTTTTGCATCCATTCGCCGCCAGAATACATTACTTTGGTGTAATTATTGACTGCCTCGTTGGCGCAGAGGTAGCGTGCGCGACTGCTGTGCATGAAGTCTCGGGTTTGATTCCCGGGTCGGACCAAATGTTTCTATGATCTGCAAATATTTGTTTCGGAGTTTGGGTGTGTTCTATGTATATGTATGTATCTAAAAAAGTAATACATTTACTTATATCAGTAATCTAGTACCCATAATACAAGCTCTGTTTACTTTGGGAATAGATGGCGTTGTGTAAGATGCCTTAAAATTAAAATATATTGAAAAAAAAAAACTATAACCCGACTATGTGAAGTTTATACAGACTATGTCACTCGGGCTATTATAACGAATCTATTGACATTTCATTCGTTCGACTTATAAATTAATGTTGGCCTTAAACTAGGGTTCCACAACACACTATGGGCCTTTTTTTACAAACCAGATTGGGGTCGGGTTAAGATCCACTACGATATGGCTGAACTTAGAATTTTTCGGCACCGATATCAGACCTGCACAAAATCAGCAAATGTAACGTTGTAGGACTTTTAAGGCTCTATCGATATATATTATTACAGATGTTGATATGGCTACCGGAACCGACACCTCAACGCGCTTTCCGAGGCACAACGATGTCCTAATTTGCTAAGAATGGTCACCCATCTTTTTGTTTAATATTGTGATGTGTTAAACAAGAAGTTGGTACTCTTTACCACTGGTTACTCGGTTACCACTAAGTCGCGAGCCTCTTCAAAAATTCTTCTGAAAATTCAAATATACTTGGTTACTTTGGTTTGGTTCAAATATACTTACTACAATAACATAACCCTACGTAAAAATATTCTCTCTCCAACTCCTATGCAGCAACCATGACAGAAACCTTCGGTCCTCTAATAACCTTCTCCTTCGTTGTCCCTCCCATACATCTGAGTTTATTGGTTCGTCCTTTTTTGTGCAGTCTGTTCTTCTTTGGAATGAGCTTCCCCTCGATGTCAGGATGGCCACCACCTCTTTTTCATTCAAGACAAAGGCAAAGCAGTATCTATTAAGGCAGTTGACAGAATCAACCAATATATGAATTTCATCTCGTTTTTGATAAGATATTTATATGCATGTGTGTATTTATATATATTTAAGTATATGCATGTACTTATGTATTAGGTATATGTATTAGTTTTAGTATGTGATAAGTTTGTATATGAGTATTTAAAATAATTCAAAAGTAACTACAGCCAAAATGCACCTACTTCCTATTTTCTTTGCATCACCCATAGGTTGACTTGTAGAGAATGCTTTAGGCATTAAGTCCGCCAATGCACCTAAAGTGCATGATGTATAATAAATAAAAATAAATATTTATATCAAGAGAAAGCAACCACTACGTCACACGTTCGTGTCATCAGAGGCCAATGGATTCTTTAAACAGTCCCAACTTCATTTCCTATTAATTTATCAACGTGTTTCACCCAATTAAAAATTAATTAATTTTCATTACCTGTTACGAGACGTTTAATGATTATTTAACTACTGTAGTAAATGAAATCAAGAACACTTTAAATTCTGCGGCAAAAATACTCATACATAATGAGGATTTATTTTTTATTTTTAGTTATTTTCATTGCCACAAGCTGCAGTTATGGTAAATACAAAATATCTAATGTATCTATTTCAATAATTTATTTAGGTAAATTTAAAGTTTCAAGACCTTGAAAGTATACTGCGTATCGACAAAATTTTATATACCTATGAATTTTAGACCCCATATGTACCAGTCAAGACCGAATATTACCAAATTGTTATCAGAATTTAGAATAAAAATACACCTCGCATTATAAAACATTGTTTAACAAATTAAATGTGTATTTAGCGACAGTATAAATTGCATTTTACATTTCAGCTAAAGGAAAAGCTGATAACAGTACAGTTAAAGCCATAATTGTACACGAAATAATTAATAAAGTTTCAAACATGACCTTAGATTCATTATCCAAAGTGTCAGATGACAAAAAGAATGTTATCTTAAAAAGAATTGAAAAGAAGTTAAAAGGATCAGCAAAAAATTTGGCGAATGGAGACAAATATGTCAAAATTATCATGCAGGCATTTAAAAACAAAGCACAGAAAATTAAAAATAAAACTGAAGGAACCGAACATGTTATAATACAAAGTAATGAACACACAGACAGTAATAAAAAATCCAAAATAATACGACTTGGCAACAAAAATGCTGAAACGAAAGCTCAAAAAGACAAGACTAATCGTAAAGTATTTGATCCCCAAGTAAAAGAAAAGATAATACGCGATATAGCAAATAAAATAGATTTGGTGGCAAAATCATACATCAGAAATTCACAAACTTTAGATGAGAAAAAAGCAATTCTAAAGAAAATCGAAGAAAGGATAATGGCTTCTTCCAAACGAAAACACTTGCAAATTCACGACCAACATAGTGACCTGAAAGCGTATACTGAGCTTATAAGACAAGGGCTAGAATTGTCTATGGACAGACTAACATCAAAAAACAGACGAATGCTTGACACGAGATCAGATGAAACTGAGATAGGAAACGATATTGGTTATAACGAAACACACGAAATGAGTATGAAACAAATTAAGCGATACAAAGCATTTTTCGCTGAAGTTTTGAGTGAATCTTCTATTGATCCACGTTGTACAGAAATGGTGGAAGGAATTTGTCTTCGTATAGACTCTTTGCACAAGTTGCCTTGCGGTGATGGAAAGCATATAGCTTTAGAGCAACTTTGCGATGGTGCGTTTGATTGCTGGAATGAAGCTGACGAAACAAATTGTACCATTAAAGGTATCAGAAAAGGTTTTATATGTAATACTTAAGAGTAAATAAAGTATTTCAGGAGGTACTTCTCAACAATTATATTTTTATGTACTTATATCTTTATCGATACAGACTGCCGCGACAGTGGTAGCGTATGCAACTGCTGTGCTTGAGGTCTCGGGTTCAATTTACCCCGGAATTGAACCCGAGACCTCAAGCACAGCAGTTATGCAGCATAAAATGTTTGTACGTTCTGCAAATATTTGTTTCGGAGTTTGCGTGTTTTCTATGTATAATATGAATATATTTACAAAAGAAAGTATATATCTATTTATATCAGTTTTCAAGTACCCATAACACAAGCCCGGCTTAGCTTGGGACAAGATGGCGTTGTGTGTTAGATGTCCGAAACATTTATTTATGTACCTATATTGAAATCTTCATAATACTGTGTTTTTTTATTATGTTAATTTCTTTCATCAAGCAAATCTAGAAACGAGATGTAGTATTGAACCTAGCCTAAAAAGCTCAAGTTTATCTTTTTTCTCTTATTATACATTTTAAAAATAAATACTCAAAATATGTTGAATATATGTAGTCATATCTTTATTTATATTAATAATTGTGTAACTCTTTTTATTACATTTTACAGTCATGGATAAAATTCAACAATCAATAAGCTTGATGTCGGATGTAGATGAATCCATTACCACAAAATGTTTGCAGCCATTGGTCGGTACTCCTATTTTCTCTCGCCATCATAAATTTTTATTGAACATGCTGTTATCACAGATGGATTTTCTGAAAAATTACAAACCGCCCACAGAAAAGTATAACATAACGTCCAAAGCGATAGAAGACGGAGACAAGTTTTTTATGAAAAAGACAATCAGTGATGTGACTTCACTAGTGAGCTCATTGTCATCGGCTCTGGAAATAAATCTTTGTTTACCTTCCGACGGGAAAACAAAAGAAAATGTTTTACTGACACGTAGAGACATGGATAGTGAGATTCCTAATATTAAAGATAAAAATGTATCCTCTTATCTTCCTATGTCATGCCGTTGTAGGCGCGATGCTTGTGCATCGAATAATTGTAATGCTCGATGCAAAACGATTTGTTGGCAAAAATTTGGATTAACTCGGATGAGATGTCAGTCTGTCTCCGGTGAACCAAGTGTTCCTTTGGATGTCATTTGTGATGGTAAACTAGACTGTTTTGATGAAAGTGATGAAACATCGTGTGCTATGGGTAAGAATGACCTTCAAGATTTAATTTAAAAACGTACCGTTTTGGTTTTAGATATATGTAGCACTTTTTCTGTTTTTAGGATCTAGTATGAATAAATTTGGAGCAAATGCCTTGTTTAATGAAGTGATAGACTTAGTGGCTTTGAAATCAATGTCAAGAGAATATGAACATAGTAAAATTAAGATGGCAGCACTAACAGGTTTAGCACGCCGGTTGCAGAAGTTAAGTATAAGCTCTGATGTAGACTTGCATGCAATCAAAGTTAGTAGAGATGAATATTTTAAAATGCTCGTTCACATTTACTCAGATGCTATGCGTAATTCAAATTTGCAAGAATTAGATCAGACACACGATTTCTTGGTGTTATTGAATGAAAAAATGATCGATGCACTGAAGCGATCGCATACAGGAAATGAAAACGTGGTACCCACCGCTGGATGTTATTGTAGAAATGGCACTTGTGTACAAGTTAGGTGTCCTCCAAAGTGTCACGCCACTTGTCGAGCAGAACCTTTTCTTATCAAATATCCGTGCAATGTTAACAACTTAACTATTCCTCTTAAAGCCATTTGTAATGGCAAAAACGATTGCCCTAACGAAGAAGACGAAAAAGATTGTAAAAAAGGTAAAATAGTTTTCAACACTAATTAAATCTAATTTTAACACTAGCCGACCTTTAATACTTCGTGTAACCTGTCACTTAATAAATGTCATAATTCCTTTCCTACTGAACTAAATTTAAGATTTTTTTAAATAGTACAATTAATACAAAGCAATTATCAACGTTTATAAAAGAAAGTAGTGTTAGTTACACTATTTAGAATTCAAGAACGGTTGAACCGATTTGGTCGAAAATTGGTGGGGTATATTTTTTACATAGGTTTTTATTTTACTTTGCCTCACGGCGTTACACGTACAACGTACATTTTAACTTTCCATATTGCTTGACTTTCGATATTCTAACCATAAGTCAAATATTTTTTCGGTTAATTGCTATTCGAAGTAAAAACGAATCCACAAAACTAGAAATCACTAAAATCAGTTCAGCCGATTATAACGGTAATGAGTTATTAATAATCTATGTATGAATCTAACTCGACTTCGGTTCTACCTCAACTACTAAACCGATTTTATTGAATGAGATAGCTATCTATAGATCTATTAAAATGCCCCGAGTGACATAGACTAAGGAAATTTTATCAAACATTTTTAATGAGTTTGTATTTGCTATATTACTATAAAGTTTCATCCAAATCCATTCACTTTTTGCGTGAAAGAGTAACAAACATCCATCCATCCATATCTATATTACTGTAAAGTTTCATCCAAATCCATTCACTTTTTGCGTGAAAGAGTAACAAACATCCATCCATCCATATTTACAAACTTTTGCGTTAATAATATTAGTGTATTATTGCTTGTCATGTTTGGTGTATTTCAGACGTATGTCGGTCTTATCATCTGATATTATTGCGGCATAAATTACAAAAAGCGGGATTATCGCTACACGGTTCCGTTGCAGGGGAGGCACTAGACAGTTGGAAGAGTAAGGTAAGAAGGGAACTATCTAAGAGTAAGGAAAGAGTAAAGGTAATGTCTACTTATTAGAGTGGCGATAATAAGACCATTACTGAAATATTCGCCTTTCTTGTCAACAGTTGAACTGTTAAGAATTATAAATAATTTGGTAATGAAGTTCTTGTTATACCTGGTCAATATTTAGCTACTATTAGACTTGTTTCATTCATTTTATTAATTATTCAAAAATAACAGCCTAGATATGACGCACACATAATGCACACACAACACGTGAGCACTCACACGCACTCACACACACAAAAGCGCGCTCAATTAGAGAAGTATATTTTTGTTGTTTTTTTTCCCCTCTTTTGTTTTGACTCCTACATGGATGAATGTGTTGGGAAACCAATCTCCTAATAAGTAATGTGTATTGTACATTTAATATGTATATGGGAGAAAA
Source organism: Spilosoma lubricipeda (assembly GCA_905220595.1). Lineage (NCBI taxonomy): Eukaryota > Metazoa > Arthropoda > Insecta > Lepidoptera > Erebidae > Spilosoma > Spilosoma lubricipeda. The sequence continues at coordinate 4,123,200 of HG992285.1, read as the reverse complement.
TAAACAAATTATTATTATTATTATTAATGTTAAATTCAGCACATTTCTCCGTCTATATTTCTCCCTGAAATATTTGGAATAGTGTCATATTAATTTAATGGGTCGTTTTCAAAAATTAATGCATTGCATAGTTTTCAGTGAAAAATATTATCCCAGATACATGCATATTCTCAGACGCCAGAGGTGGCAGAATATGTGGTGGTAGCAGTTTCAACCAATTAGCAGTAGGTGATACATTGGTGATTCCACACAAGTGCGAGTCGGACACGCCCACGAAGGGTTCCATACCATTTTTCATAAAGACGGCAATACATCACGTTTTTTGTATGAAAGCCCCCTTAAATGTCTATTTTACTCTATATTTCACTATTGGTTGTTATAGGGGCAAGAGAAATACCACATTTGTGAAAATTACAGCTGACTAACTATAACGGTTCATGAGATCTAGCCTGGTGACAGACAGACGGACAGCGAAATTTTAGTAATAGGATCCCGTTTTACCTTTTGGGTACGGAACTCTAAAAATAACACGGAAATTCACTACCTAAATTTTTTCTCTAGGTAATGATAACTCTCCAGATGGCAGAAACCAGTGACAGACCCAACCATATGCAATTGGAAGACACTGTTGTCAATATTCTTCACGATCTAGTCTCAACATACGCTTCAATGGATGATTATATAAAAAATAGTGCCGAACGTGTATTTAAAGAATTTGTTAATGTTTCTAATGTTGTTAAAGAAACGCTCAAGTCATGTGGCCATTAAAATACTTGTGATGAGCCATATGTAAAATCTGTGGACTTGGTAAAATAAATTTTATGTATTCAGAAGATAAACGAAGGAATTAACCAAAAAATCTCATTTAAAATAATGATAATCATTGATTTTCCTGTGCATCGACAAGTAATACATATGCTATTACGATCACGATAGTATTTTTAAAGCATATCGCGATATACATATATGTTGTTTTATTCGTCAAATATATAGATTCATTTATTAGGTAGTTAAATATTTTTTTCAGACATTTGAACTGGGTGCCCCAGCTCCTTTGCCCACATACCAACAACATATTAAAAATATTACTACAGTCCTTTAAATAGAACTTGATTTCAGTGGCAGTTAGCTACAAAACCAATAAATTAGGTAATTCTAAACAAGTGGTTTTATTTTGCATCACCTATATTATCATTCTTGACGTGCCACTTATATCACAAATGAAGTGCAATACATTTTAAATATAAAAATTCACATCTAAAATGTACCTTCTAAGTTCTAAAGTGATACTTGTGACCTCAGATTACAAATGTAATCTGAGCTTGCCATCGACTTTTTAAAGTCGATGGCTAAAGCCGAAGGAGCACAAATGCCACAGTAGAGCCATAAAGTTGGAAACTTATGTTAACGACGGCATACATGACTTATTTGCATCATATGTATATTCCAGACATAATGTAATGTACCTTTAGTCGATTTCAGCCTCCGTGATTGAAATTGTCTGCGTATTTTCGTCAAAATGTACTACTCACGAAAATTCTTATTAATTGAAAGGTAACTAATTCTTACAGATAAGATATTGAGTCATTCCTAAATGGAAGAATGAATTGTCATATCCCTTCAAAACTGGATAAGAGTATATTTTTGAAAATAAAATGTATTTAACACATGTTCTTTTTGCATATTTTATACCTCATTACTTTTGATTGTTGATTTGCATGTTATTTAGACATTGAGTAGATGTTTATGAAAAGAAACGATGAGAAAAACATGTGTTTACATCGACCGTGGTCACATTACCAACATTTGTGTATTTATACTTAATCGTATAACATATTTAAATATTTTCTAGGACCTTTTTTTTGGGAAGCAACAACCTATAACGATTGCCAAAGAATCGCATGGCATTAACGTGTTTTCCGAGGCACGCATGTTTATTTTTTTATTTTAAAACTTCATGCACATCGGCGAACTTAATGCCCTAGGCATTCTCTACCAGATTGTATATTAATCACTTTATTTTCCAAAAAAAAATGTTAGTATCGTCACTCCTTGATGAGTCATACAATGCCACGAAACTGCTATTTAACTCCGTAGCCGTTCGCTATCATCTGTTATCATATCTCAGATAAAATATGTGCAAGTATATTGTGGAGTAGTGTTAGTCTATGTCTTGAGACAAGATCAATATGGCAGGTAAGTGATTAATTTTAATTATACTATACAATATTTATTGTGCTACAAAATACTTTAGCCTTGTGATCGGAGAATCCAGTTTGATTTGATGATTTCGTAAATAAATAAAAATGATGTTATTCACAAGACGTGAAAGTGAAATTTGTGAGGAACCTTACTCATGTACTTTACTTCTTTCTCTTCTTTAAGAAAAATACATTTGAAGAATGTCGTTTATTATTACAATATTCAGTGATACTATATTCAAGTTTGCCTTTGCTTCAGTTATTTTTGTCTTTATGCAGTATTTGCTTTATAAAGAAAGGTGTTGGTCGTCTTTTTAATACATAAAGATGAACGTCTAATGATTCATAATTTCAAGCAAATTTGTGAGTGATATTGAATATGAATAATAAGGAAGACCAGATATTCGATTTCTTTAATTTTTACATTGTGTAGTAGAACATAGTGGTTTCATCTAATTCATGGTATGTACTACAAATATCTCTGTCCTAGCAGGATTGTAGAACGTACCTGATTATTTTTTAAAGATCTTATCGTAGTAAGTTCTAGAAACATGTTTCATTATTATTATTATAACAAGTTCCCACTGGGTTTCAGTCCAGTGGTTTACTGGATCGTGGAAGAGCTAGTTTGTAAAAGCCATTAGCACCTGTAGGATACACTTGCATTGTATGGGACATACGGAATTTTTATATGTGTTTTTGATAAAAAAATACGTACTTAAAATTTTGATTCTATAGCAAAAGAAATAACCGCACATTTAGAATGGTGGATATGATTTTTATGTGACTTGTGACGTGTCCAAATAAAATGCCTCATATGTATCAGCACTTCGATATTTCAATATTATCGTGGATTATGATAAAGAAATATATAAGAAAGATATCATGCAATTGTAAAAACATGTACAGAAACAGCTAGCAAATATGTATTTCATTACTTAAAACTATACTGATTTCAAATCATCCTGAAGTGTCAGCGAAACAAGCGGGATATGTAACGTTGTCACCACGACTAACTAGCGATTTAATATATCTATACATAGCAATAAATTTGATTGACGGTTTCAATTTTCTTTATTTTTTTTTGCTATATAAGGCAAACGAAAAGACTATCACCTGATGGTAAGCGATTACCGCCCATGGACACCCGCTACACCAGATGCGTCCCAAGTGCATTGCCGACCTTTGGGGGATGGGGAAAGGGATGTGAGGATGGGTTGGGGTGTGGGTCTCTGGTATCCTGACTCACTCGGTGAAACACAGCGCAAGCGTTATTCCACACCTATTTTCTATGAGGCCGTGGTATCACTCCGGTCGAGCCGGACCATTCATGCCGAAGCATGGCTCTCCCACGGTAACGGTAGTTACATTACTGGAAGACTATATGTTCTATTTATAGTGAGATAATAATAGTGACGCATTAATCTACCTGTTTGGTCAGGGGCCAGGGCTTGATCAATTTGTCATTACTTTCTTATAGCGAATGAGCACAGTTTTTTTCTAGTAGGTACAAAGTTTATGCTGTTCCAATGCTTCATATTGTTGCATTTTTATAACAAAGCAACAATATGAAGGGCTGTGTTTCTCTATGGAGACCCCGGGAGACCGGAGGAGAATGACCATAGTGTCTTTTCCTGATAGGGTCATTTTTATTCACACATACACTTACTACGAACCCACACATAATTAAATCAAAATAAGAAGAAATTTTTAAAAATAGATCTCAATTTCTGATTTTCCATGACTATTTTTTCCCGTACAAAAATATGGTTTTCTAACTTTAAGAGGCGTTATTAAATATTTTATGTATTATTTTGATCTAGGTCGCCCCTATTATGGTTATGGCCATCCTCCTCCACACGGCTACCCGCCAGGCCCACCTGGTGCGCCTGGATACGGTGGCGGCTTCCCCCCTGGTCCACCAGGACCTGGAGGATATCCCCCACATATGTATCCTGGGGGCATCATGTTCTACCCCGTGCATCCCGCATACGTCTACCCCTATCCTGTACAGCCACCTCCTGGAGATGAGGTGTTAGTCGCAGATAACACTACGCCGACATTACCTGGCGAAACTGTCGAGTTACCGTGGAGTAAGTCTGGATTGGATATTAGGAGACAGTACCTTCATAGCTATTTACATTAATCTAAACTGCATCGATAAGTATATGGTTACAGTACTGGATAACTTCTCTCAAATTAGTATGGATTAATTAATTTATTATATCTTCATTATACACACTTAACACTTAACAAAATAAGTATGAGTGTGATTATATTTTATTATGATTCTTTAAAGTATAATAATTGTGAAATACAACGATCAGTAGAATCAGAATATTTAGTCTACATTGGTCTTAGCGACTAATACCTTCCGAAAACTTAAAAATGAAAGACCTGGGACGAATAACCTAAACATACTAAATTTTGAAAAGTAAATTTAGATGATGAAGGCAATACAAAACAATATAATATGTCTAGTACTGCTAACATTATATTTGCCCTCGTTCATTAAGACACATCAGTACTAAAGTTTTGGATAAATTTTTAGACGTATCAGTTTGTATGTTGCAGTCAAAACCCTTAACCAGAACAGCCAAATGTATTCTTAAACGTTCTGGATAAAAGTGTTAAAATCACAGTAATATAACATCATTTTTAGGTTTGGTTAGATATTTACTTGAAGGTTACGTTATGTATATATTATGACGTAACGTATTATACATATGCTAAACATATTTTAACATCTAAGAGCTTCAGTCAAATCTATGTTAAATCTCCAACGCACGAACAAAATACAATTTTACAAAATGATTTCTAGTTAAAAAACAATTTGTTCGAAATGTTCCGTTTAATCAAATGTGGACTGCTGTTTTTTTATTTCATAATATGTAAAATGATAAGGGTTTGGAGTTTTGATTGTAACACATTTACGGATTCTATGCATCAACAATATCATTAATCTTATCCAAGATATTTAGTATTATAGATAAAAACTCATGATAAAATTAACTTGCTACGTTGAAACATTGTTTTTTTTTATGATTTGATAAGTGTAATATTATTTCATTTGTTAATATTAGTAATGTAGGTATGCTATGAAGGTGCTATCTCTTAAATAAAGCTTGTGTGTATTGTATGGCAAAGTTAGGCCAATTCTCTTTATGGTGACTGCCAATCCAGACTTACTTTTGTAACCGTTACTAATTATAATTGATCGAAATTTCGTGCTTAATTAAAAAAAAAATCTCATACAGAGTTTTGGCCATAACTGTTTGTTATTTAATTGTTCTATTTGCTTAACAACTTTTAACCAGTATAAATAACAATTATTAACTTACTTTTGAATGAAATAAGACACCTTCACACCAACTAGGAACTTATTGGTCAGTGATTTAGTGACGAATCGATCAAGCCCCGCCCACCTTGATCGGTGCGTCACTAAACTCTTAAGGCCAATGGACTGTATTTTTGCATTGTTGAATGTAATTATATGATTTATATGTAAACTAATTTATATTTGAATAATTGAAGTAGTCATCTTGAAGAAGTCCAACTTTTTTAACCGACTTAAAAAAAGGAGGAGGTTTCTCAATTCTACCGTATTTATATTTTTTCTTTTTTTTAATGTTTGTTCGCGGATATCTTAGTCGTTTATGAACCGATTTTTAATGATTATTTTTTTAATGGGTAGGAGATATGATAAGGACTCTAAGGTCTGATGATGGCATCCAAGAGAAATCGAGTCAAACCTTGAAGTCGGTTTTATTTTTGTTTAAATTTTACTTGTTATCTATTTTCATCGTCAAATGCTGATTATTCAATCATAATGTCAACAGAATTTTGGTATAATATTTGAAACATAAGATCTGGAGATCTCATTCTAAGATCGGGCCGTGACACACGCATGTATTTTTAACCGACTTCCAAAAGGTTCTTTCGTATTGTAAATTAGAATTTTTGAATACTGTAGCAGAAATCTCGATCTTAGTAATAAAGAAATCCTATTATTTATTTACAGGCATATACCGTTGGGTGCCCGCTTGTTTGATGCAGCAGAGCATTCCCCCGGGCGCAGTGCGGGTGGGGGCCGACCCTGATGGTGATGAAATCTTCGCAGCGCGTTGCCACCATGAGGGAGAAATTCTTCCAGCCACTGTTATTCCCAATAAGAAAGTCTGTTATATTGCTTATGGAGGAGAGCAAGTAGAGAAGGATCAGTTTGAGGTACGTACCTATATTGTAGACTGTTTTAAGGATTAACATAATGCAGTACTTGCGCAGATACATAAAGTAACTAAGAATATCGATACATTATTCTCATAATCAAGAGATACGATAATTATGGAAAATATTTACCGTGGTTTTTCCATAACATTTTTACTACCTCTTTGGCGCAGTTGTAACTTATATGACTGTTGTGCATGAGGTCTCGGGTTCGATTCCCGGGTCGGACCAAATCTTTGTAGGACCTGCAAATATTTGTTACGGAGTTTGGGTGTTTTCTATATATAATAACTATGTATTTAAAAAATAAAAGGTATAAATGTATTTATATCAGTTGTCTGCTTAGCATGAGACTAGATGTAAATAAAATATAGTTATTTGTTAGTTACTGATAGGACAGTCCTCCTCCTTGTGTCGTTATCCCCAATTCTTAGGCTCATGACCTCTGTTTGGAGCTATTGTGCGAGTGATAACCTGCTACCTGTAACTTCTATCTTGAGACGTGTGTAGGGCAGCAAGAACCGTAGTGCCAGGAGTAGTGCAAACTTACTCTGCCCAGCGGAACGGGCAACGGCCCTTAGGTTTTTTTCCTAGTTTTTTCAGTTATTGATAGTGAATTATTAAAAATAAGTTATGAAAATACACATTTTTTTTTATTAAAAAAAATATATATATCAAATATTGTACTTTCATTATCACAATAAATATTTTTTCTTGTGTTGTGTGTTGTGCGTGGTGTTGTTTTTATTTTATCATTGTAAGGCCTAGTTTCACCGGTAACAGAAGAGTTCTGTATATCTTATCTGACAGATGGTTTAACACGATTAATATAGAATTCAAATTCAATTTATTGGTCAGATAAACTATCAGAAACTTATATGTAACTGGTGAAACAGGGCTTAAGTATAATGATTTTAAACAATACTAGAAGTTTGTATTCATTTAAAAACTGTCTACGAAACATTAAATATTGAAATGTTTTAAGTATGATGTATTTACAGAATTTAATTTCGGATTTCAGGTACTAGTTCCCTCGATGTTTTCGTGGCAGTTTGCATCCGAAGGTCAGGTGCCACCTGGTGCTGTGGAGGCAGGAACCACGGCTGATGGTGAAAAGCTTTACTTTGGCAGAGTCACGCATGACGGATGTCAAACGCCGGGCAAGGTAAATTAACAGATTATAACTTGAGGAACGGTAACAAATACCGTTGGCGTTTAGGCACATAATAGGGTAGTCTTACACATCTAATCAAATACCTTTACACGAGCAATTCTTGTATATATTTTATCCGAATTTCATATAATATGCAGAGGGTTTCCGGAGTGATGAATCGATACAGCTAGGTTTCATTTTTAGAAATGTACCGAGAGCGAGGGAGAGCTTATAGACACGATAATCTATTTAGAAGGCAACCTTGAATTATTTAGGTTCTTAATAGTTGTTTTTCTTCTTTCAGATCCACCCGAGTGCCGGTACTTGTATATATCCATTTGAAGGCGAGGAAAGGAGTAGCGGCGAATATGAAGCTCTAGTTCTTATTTAAAGCAACAACCAAGACAATAAATGTGAATGTAGCTATTAATAAAACTTTATATATTTTTACCATGTTAAATAAACAATTAAGTTAATTTCCTGTCCATTACATTATATTACATAACATTACACTACATTACCTCGTATTCATTTACATTGGCAAATCCCTAAGACTTTGCAGAATAATAATTGCTATTGTTAAGTTACTTATTTTGTTTAATTTTTACTCGTTTTGTTGGATGACTGCTAAAGTATATTTTTAGTTATATTATAATAAATATAGTAATATAATAATGTAGTATTTAATTACCTTATAAAACATTGAGCAAAATATCGTTATGATCAGCTCATTGCAGTCCACTGCTTGACATATGCCTCTTTCATTGCACGCCACTCTATTCGCTTTTGGGTTTCTTTCAACCAGCTCTTGCCAGCAAAATATGAATATTTGTCAATAGAGTGGACACAAACGTGAACAAGTATGGTTTGTTAGACATATTCTGGTGTTATTAGTTTGAATCGACATAATAAATAAATCTTCTTATATATAAAAATCTATTGCTGTTCGTTTGTCTCGCTAAAACTCGAGAACGGTTGGGCCGATTTAGCTGATTATGGTTTTGAAGTGTTTGTCGTAGTCCAAGGAATGTTTAAACGGTGAAAAATAAAAAAAATAACTTGGGAATTCAAATGTCACGTGTACGAAGTAGCAGGCACAGCTAGTAAATAAATAAATATTTTGGACATCTAACACACAACGCCATCTAGTCCCAAACTAAGCAGAGCTTGTATTATGGGATACTAGACAACTGATATGAATACATGCATATTTTTTTTTGTAAATACATACATATTATACATAGAAAACATCCAAACTCCGAAAAAAATATTTGCAGATCATACTAACATTTGGTACGACCCAGGATTCGGACACAAGACCTCATGCACACAGTGCCACCGAGGCAGTCATATAACAATAAATACTAATAATAAAGCTCTATATTGTACACAGATTAATTACAAGATTACCTTATAACTAGGAAAGTACAAGTGGTGACCTTATTGCTCCAAGGCAATCTCTTATAATGTTCTCCTAGCCGATAACAGCCACGGCGGTCGGATTCAACGGAGACCAGCCTACTACGCAGGAGGTATTATAGTGCACATGTGTGTACAAGTGCACTATCTGTTCCCTCTCTCTAATAATCCGATGGGATGGTTAACCGACACGATCGGGGAGATATCAGGCGCAGGACCGACAGCTTTACGTGTTCTCCGAGACACGGGGGTTCAGGCCCCGACTTTCAAACTCCGAGCTATTATTAAGTATTTCCATAATCATGAGTGTGTCAATAATACTTGGCTAGACCCGGGATTCAAACCAGAGACCTCTTGATCGGTTACTATCGTCAACCGCACGGCGCACGTCAACCGCAAGACCAACAACGCAGTTCTAGTCTTGCGGTAAGCAACATGGGATAGAAAGAAGAGCAGAGATGAAAAGTAGTGCCTGGTGTATTAGAAAGGGATGTGAAAAGGAAACTAAAGTGGAATTCATACTTCATAAAAGCAATAGCAACACGTAGTGTTAAACATTACATTTTTGTTTTGAATAGTATCCTACTAATATTATAAATGCGGCAGTTTGTAAGGATGTGTGTTTGTTGCTATTTCACGCAAAAACTACTGGTCATCATCATCATCATCAGCCTATCGCAGTCCACTGCTGGACACAGGCCTCTCCAATTGCACGCCACTTAGTTCGATCCTCGGCTTCTACTTCTCGAAAACTACTGAACGGATACTTATTCATCAGAGTAACATTTAGGCTTTAGCGATTTGCCGCGCTAACAGACATACACGCGGGCGGAGCCGCGGGCAACAGCTAGCTATGTATATATTTAAGGTCTTATGCTCTGATCTTATGATATGTTTCAGAGTCAATGTAAAAGGAGTCAAATCAGCTTAATAAATACGAAATCTATACAAATAAATAAAATTGGAGTGTCTGTTTGTAATATTAAAATAACCGCTTTTAAATAAATGCATATACTATACTATATACACGATGCATGTACCAAAATATCATTTTTTTTCAATTTTTGTCTGTCTGTCTGTTTGTTCCGGATCTCTGTGATGGACCGATTTTGACGAGACTTTCCCTGGCAGGTAGCTGATGATCCAGGGAGTAACTTAGGCTCACAGAACACATTTACTTAGGCTACTTTCTTTTAACTAGCTAGTTTTAGACTAGCTTTGTTCCGCTAGACCCAAATAAAAACGAAATAATGATGTACAATTAGCCTCAGAATTTAATTATTTGTTGACAACTTTCGTGTTAATTACACCTTTTAACGTATTGATTCATAATTTCTTGCTTGTGTTTGAAATTATAATAAAACGAGATTGTTTTCAATACATGTTAATAAACGTTTAAAAATCTAGCGGCTCATAACAATGCGTCACCATCACGATCAATTTCGGTTAAAGAATCTTTATTGTCTACTGTAGTGTATTATCTATGATCTTTATTTCTCAAAAGAATTTACAAAATTCATATTATAAAACAAAAGTGGGTGGTAAAATATATTTTGCACAAGATGAACGTATAAGATACTCGAACACAGTAACACGATTAACTCGAGCAGCTGAATCAAAGATGTACAATATTTTTTTAAATTAGATAGGACATTCGTATGGTAACTATATATTTTTCGTATATAACTACTATCTCCTACTTCTATTACAATGTTTGCTAATTTTATTATTATACACATTTAGATAATTCTGAAAACTTTATGTTCTTGTATATCTAGATACACAGATGTACATTATATAATATGTACCTGTTTAAATGCGTTAAGAAATAAAAAAGGCATTAGTACGTAGCCATTATGTGATTTTTCAACGATTTTTTAAATAAAGTCAGTGTTTTAGCATTTATTATATTTAACGGTAATTGTTGTACCGCGAGTAACGCGCGGGACAAAGTTGGTCTTAAAAATGTAAATTAGTTACTCCCCGGATCATCAGCTACGTGCCAGTGAAAGTCCCGTCAAAATCGGTCCAGCCGTTCCAAAGATTACCCGGAACAAACAGACGGACAGACAGACAGACCGACAGACAGAGAGACAAAAAAATTAACTACATTTTTGGCATATGTACCGTGTATACATACATATGCATTTAGTAAAAAGCGGTTATTTTAATATTACAAACAGACACTCCAATTTTATTTATTTGTATAGATAACTAAACTAACCTCACACATCTAATACACGACCTGATACCAAACTATCCAGAATGTGTGCTGTAATCAACAGTCTACTGATAAACGTACGTATGTTAAAACTAGCTGACCCACGCAACCTCGTTTGCGCCTTATATTGCCCGTAGCGTGAAAATTTCCCCCGTTTTTGAAACATTCTTCATTGTTGCTCCGCTCCTATTAGTAGTAGCGTGATGATATATACCCTATTGCCTTCCTCGATAAATGGACTATCCAACACCGAAATAATTTTTCAAATCGGACTAGTGATTCCTGAGATTAGCGTGTTCAAACAAACAAACAAACAAACAAACTCTTCAGCTTTATATATTAGTATAGATATATTTCTAAATAATCTAGCTGCATCCCGTGGTACTACCGGAGAGGTTTGTTGCTTTTGAATCGGATATTGTACACAATGTCAGGTTTTAATTTTGAACTAAATTAGATAGTTTTTTTAAAGCTTTTTTTTATAAACTAAGATATTCTAAATTACTCCTTATGACATCAGCTACTTGCCAGTGAAGATCTCAACAAAGTCAGTCCAGTCGTTTTAGAGATTAGCCAGAACTAACAGACACGCAGACAGACAAAATGTTTAAATTCATTTGTGATCTTGATGTAAGTATCGTATATAGCAAATGCATTTCATATGCATTCATTAAAAATCCGTTGTTTTGAAATAACAAACAGACACTTTAATTTCATTTGTTTTTATTGTATGTACATAAACACATTATAGATAAATTATCCCAGACACAGAACTATGATCGAGCACACACAATTTTTTATCTCTCTCTTCAGCTTAGCAGTTAAAGTCACTAACCATAGCAACCAAAACGATACAACTTAATTTAGAAATAGTTCATCTTTAAGTCGATATAAAAATTATTAATTGGTCAAAGAAAAACCACATAGTAATTTGTCAATAACGATAGCTCTCTAAATACCAAACACATTAACACACATTATCATTATTTAACGTTTCCAGTCTTTATTGACACACCACGTTCATTGTAATAAAATACACTTGTAAAGAGGAGCTCTGTTAGTCTCTTTTGGATAATAGCGACGAAAACATGGCAGGTTAGTGACACCTTATCAGTATTTACATAATTATCTCACAGCATCATTTATATGATAGTTTCAGTTTTCTCTTAAATTACCTAATAGTAGTAATCTTATTTTGACTTTTGGACATGCGGTGATATCCCTATTTGTATTTAAAGGATGTTAAAATAAAGTCTAAATTTCATCATGTCTTCGATACATGTAAAAATGTTAAGTTGGCTTATTGACGCCTCGAAACTCAAGAATTTCAACACCGATTGAGATGTTTTGACATGATTTTCTACTTCAAAGGTTTGTTTTCGTCTATTTTTCGGGTTATTTTTATTTTCGATGGAATAAGAAAATGCCGCGAATGTGTCAATGTGAAGCGAAGCACTATCTGTACCATGTATGTACACATATTTTCAATGAACATTCTCTTTAGGTTATTATAAAAAGGTGTGTACACAGTTGCCAGACAAGGATAGCGTTATTGTTCGAAGAACTTTCTTTCTTTTCTCTCTTTTCTTTAGTAATACTTTGTTTGTATTTGACGATTAATGGAAAGCGATTAACGCGTTCTAGAATTAGTTAGGTCAGCCGGGTTATATGTAAATCGAATACCCAGTGAACAGATCATGTCTGGAACATACCATCAGATTCTAGCTATTGGGATCTTAGATGTAGATGGCTACGTCAGCCATCTACACATCTATTCGAATAAGTAAATATTGTGGTATTGTTTTTAACAATAAATTGGAACAACATAAATATATATCTATGTGTACCAGTACGTCTTTAAAGCATGTGATCTGTGAAGTTTAAATAGAAGTTTCATACGGAAAGGGATTCTTTAAAGCCTAGTGTAAAAGCATCTAGAAAGTTAACAATTATTTTTTTGTAATTTAAGAAGAGAGCCTTTTTAAATTATTCCATAACAAAATTAATGTATTCATATTACACATAGCCGTCTGATTCGAACCAGACAGTACCAGATGGTGAACAGACGGCTAATAGACATACCTACTTAAATAAAATCTAAACACATGTACAGTATAGATATAAAGGACAGTTGGAAACAGACCGAATGATTTTACTCATCACACAATGATTTGTCCCGGGTGCGACTAAGGTAGATGACACGTCAAATTAGTTACTTTTTATCATCTGTCAAAACGATAACTTTGTATGACAAATGAACTAAATACAAACTTGTGACGTCACTTTTAGACTACTCAATTGAGCAATATATTTAAATGTTTATTTGATTAATATTTGAAATATAAATGAAAAGCTGTAGTAATTATATTTTCCGAGATGTTTTATAATATTCGTTTTAGTGAAGAAGACATCGGTCTTTACCTACTTACGATACAGTCTTCTACTCTATTGAACCAATGACCTCTGACTAACCACTAACTATTAGGCCCATAGCAAGTCAAAAATGTCATACTTATAAATAACTAGCTTTTACCCGTGACTAATCCTGCGTGTATGTGTATGCGATAACCGGCATTAAAAAATTAACCTCTGTTCTTCCTCAAATATCAAAATATCTCTATGGCAAATTTCTTTGAAATTGGTGCACAACAAAGCGTTACAGACAGACAGAAAGAGTTATTTTCGAATTTACAATATTAATATGAATTACAGGTCCATACCGTTGGGTACCAGCTTCGTTAAATCAACGTGGCATTCCTCCTGGTGCGTTACATGTGGGCAATGATGTAGACGGTTCAGAAATCTATGCAGGTCGTGCAAGTCATGAAGGCGACATCATCCCCGCTAAAGTCATACCCTCGAAGCAAGCTTGTTATGTCAGTTACGGTGGTGAAGAAATATTTAAAGATCAGTTCGAGGTACAGTTTCGTGTTTAGTATAATCTATTTCTATACTATTATTTAAAGAGGTAAAGCTTGTGCGTTTGTGAGTTTGTGATGTTGTAGGAGGTCTCTGGATGTAATTAACCGATTTTGAAAATTATTTTACCAATAAAAGGCTACGTTATTTATGATGAAAAGTGATCCGAAAAGTGGTAAGACTTTTTTGAAAAAATGTTTTCGTCCAAGGAAGTGGGCACGGGTCGGCTAGTAGTTAATATATTAACTGCATGACCACAGCCTTGGTCACGGTAGCCGTATTTGTACGTAATGCTAGTTAAGTTAAAATCCAAGTAGAGTATGGCGCCGTATCTGGGGGCTCGGTCGTGCCCCCGCCAAGACGAGCCAAGCGAAGCGCAAGGGCACTATCTACCTTTTCTCCAAGTGTTTTGTTATTTTTTTGTACCCTCATAGCTTTGATTTCCGATATACCAGATAGTTAAAATTTTCAGGATATGATGTCAATAATAAATTAATTAAACATACAAAGTTTTAATTGCATATCTTTGATATTTTAGATTTTATTCATATCTAAAATACACCGATTTCGTCACTGACACACTGATGATCATCAAAACTGTTAGGGTATTTCCTGAAGTGCTGGAAAGCTGAAATTTGGAATGTAAACTAAGTTGAGTATACAAAAAAACTATTACTTTTGTCCCTTCAACCCCCAAAATTAGGGGGTGGAAATCTGTATGAGTCTTTCACTTACTTTTATGCTAGAGATTTTATTTTTGAAATTCGGGCTTTTTCAAAAGAAGAAAGAAGGTGTACAAGAAATGCATACAAAAAAAGTAAACAAAAAAAATACTGCACTGAATAAGCAAATTAAAAAAATAAATGAAATCACACCAAAAACATTTTCATGTAAATGTTGCCAAGATGACTGCATATGCCTTACCCTGTGAAAAAGATATCGGATCTCATGTAGAGCCGAGCTTCTGAATCTACACGCCCTAACTCTACCAACCCTAACTTAAAAAATCTACATCTCAGTAAAAATGTCTGGCTTTATCGGAGCCGGAGCTGACACACACACACTTTTTATTCAGGTCTTGGTCCCCGCGGTGTTCTCGTGGCAGTATTCAGCGAACGGCCAGGTGCCTCCAGGTGCTGTAGAGGCAGGGTACACTGCTGAGGGGGAAGTGTTGTACTTCGGCAGAGTCAGACATGATGGGTGCACCACACCCGGGAAGGTAAGTTATTTCTAAATTGACAAAAGATAACTTACGCACTAAGAACACATCCTGTATGTACGGAGACTTTACACACATTTCAACGGTCAAATGGCGTAGTGGTTTGTGTAATGGGTTGTTAAGGAAATGTCATGGTTTCGATTCCCGCTCAAATAATGTTCAATTAGATCTGGGTGTTTTAATGTATTGTAATAGGATATACGTCTATAGCAGGCGTTGCTCGCGCTCAGAGCGACATCTACAATGACGCCATCTTGACAAACCGACATTGTGTGTTTATAAAAGACGTGGCGCGCGCGCTCTGAAGGCTCTTTTGCCTTTCGTCCGTCGAAGTGTAAACACCTGAGTGCTGTATATCGTAATTAAGATTGCGTATATTGTTTAATTGTGAATTAATTATTTTGTAACGTATTAAATTGTACTACATTGTTGTATTTTTTTAAATAAATCTAAATTGGTTCATAAGAGTATAATATCTACAAAAAGGGATATACGTATTTATATCAGTTGCTTAGATGTAGTCCCTACAAATTCTGCTTAGTTTGGAACTAAATGGCATTGTGTGACTTATACATATAAAGTTATTATAATTATTTAAGAAAGGAACACAAAGAACACATCATCAGTTTCAGAAAGTGTTGCCCCAAATGAGGTTCAAACCCAGAGCACTCAGTGCAGTAGGAAACAGCGTGGTGACCGCTAAGCCATCTGTGCAGGCTGTCGAGTACAATATTGAAAAGTACAAACACTGAAACCGACAGATGCTAATGAATGTATTTCATTAGTTTCAAGCACATACACTTGTGTTATTGGAAACTGATTTGCATCTTAATGAATATTCTATGAAAAATTCTCTTTAGATAAAGACTAGAGAAGGCTAGAGTCGCGTATTGTCAAAGTACAATGAACGTTATGCAAATATCATACAGTGATAAAAACTACACAGACTATTTTAAGATTATAAATAAACGACAAATTGCGACCATCAACGTTGGCAACGCAATTAATGTTAATTTTTTTGAACTTTTAAAGGGGAACAATTCTTTCGCACATTGTTTTTTTTTTAATTATAACGATTAAGTAATATATTTTTCCCCCAATTTGCGCAACATTTTTGTCGATACTCCGTTTTTTTGACACGAAGAAGGAGGGTTATGTTTCTGGAGTAGAATGTAGAATCTATATTTTTTGACACGCCCTAGAGTCTAAACGGCTTGTCATATTTTTTTGTGAGTGGTCTCAATAAATACGTGGTTATGAGAGTGACATTGGCTACATCAAACATAAAAAAAAAAGATAATAAAAAAAATGTTTTCAGTTCTTTCCATCTTTTCAGTTCTTCAATGAATTTAATAAAGATGGCTGATATTGACACTGTCGGATTTTTGTAATGATTCGTTACTTATTGATCGTTGAACTAAACAGAAATGTATATATCAATTTCAGATTCAGCCGAGCCACGGTACCTGTTACTACCCCTTCGGTGGAGAGGAGAGGACCAGTAGAGAATACGAGGTCCTCGTTCTAAACTAAATGTTTTTATATAAAAAAAAAAACCACATTACAAAGATGTTAAATAATAATGGCCTAAACAGCAATAAAAATGTTCAATAGTGCCCTTCCTCCTTTTATTTTTGTCTATATAGAATAGAATAGAATAGAATAGAATAAACTTTATTGTACACCAGATCAAACAGTTTACATAAAATCAACATATCAATAGAATGACCATGTACAAATGGCGGCCTTATCGCTAAAAAGCAATTTCTTCCAGGCAACCTTAATTAACCCACTTATTTTTCTCATTTTTTAATTTCTCTGAAACAACTTCTTTCTCTGAAACACCCTTTGATTTATATTAATCTATGTGTACACCATTAACATAGATAATTATAAGTATTATTACAATCATCTTTTACATATCGTGCGCGCTTGCGTTGCTAAGCACAAAACTCGAATACCAAAGAGAGAATTGGGTTTATTTTTTAAGCAAGGCACAAGGAAGGTGAAAATTGCGTGGCAAATAGTGAAAACAACACTCATTATTTTTTAAATTAGACTGTGACAGGCCAATAATAAAACTTTTGACAGAACTAGTCTGTCACATAACATTAATAACAATTATTTAAAACAAAAAACCCGACTGTATATGAACTAAGGTAGATAAATCGTAGATTTGACGGTTGTGACGTCATGGTAAATCGTAGAGTGAACGATTGTATAATATCGATATATTAACTTTACCATCACAATATATCTTCGATAACAGTATGTTTATCCGCAAAAACATAACTAAATTTGAAAGAAAATGTGACATACATAACATCAATACACGTCACAAGAATAAAATACTTGTACCAGGTTTTAGACTCACCAAAACCAGTAATATCGTTTATGGGTAACTGTGTTCGGTTCTACAATAAAATTCCATCCAACACTACTGACTTACCTGACACCAAGTTTAAAACTTTTGTTAAACATATACTAATATCTAAAGCCTATTATAAGATGCTGTGTTCTATTTTTACATAAGCATACTTTTTAACCGACTTCAAAAAAAGGAGGAGGTTATTCAATTCGACCGTACATATATATATATTTGTATATTAAAATTTGACATTTTGTTACTCTGATATGAATTGATTTTATACTATATCCTATCGACATGTAATTCCTCTTTTTCAAATTGTTAAATTTACAATGCATAAGTGCTATTAACTATTCATAAGTGCCTATTAAATTAAAAGCCTACATGAATTAAAAAAAATCACAACTCACAAAACCATTCTGGATTACATATGTTTTTGGCAGTATGTACTTTTTTTATTAAACTAATGAACCGATTCCAATGAATATGAATGAGGTGTCAGTCGATTCGTAATGATGGCCCGAGTGACATATGCTATATATTTATTTTTGTCTTCATTTGCAGGTGTTTGTTAATATGCATCCTTAGTCAATCACCATTAACTTACGTGTCAACCTCCAATATGGCCCCATCCACAAGAAAATGAAAGTGATAATCTATACTAATATATAAAGCTGAAGAGTATGTTTGTTTGTTTGAACGCGCTAATCTCAGGAACTACTGGTCGGATTCAAAATACTTTTGGTGTTAGATAGCCCATTTATCGATAACGGCTATAGGCTATGTATCATCACGCTAAGACCATTAGGAGCAGAGCACCAATGAAAAATGTCACAAAAACGGGGGAAAATTATTAAGCTACGGGCAATAGGAGACGTAAGCGAGGTTGCGTAGGTCAGCTAGTAATAAATACTTCGGACATCTTACACACAACGCCATCCAGTGCTAATCTAAGCAGACCTTGTGTTACGGGTACTAGACAACTGATATAAATACATATATACTTTTTTTACACAAATATATTAGACATAGAAAACACCTAAACTCCGAAACAAATATTTGCAAATCATGCAAACATTTGATCCGACCCAGGAATCGAACCCGAGACTTCAAGCACAACAGTCGCATACGCTACCACTGCGCCATAGATGCCGTCAAATAATCATCGTAACTTTTCGTGAGTATTTGAGCTCATTGTCGAAGCATTTCAGGTGAGAAATTTTGTAGATTGCAGATATTTACAAATAGACTAGCTGTCCCGGCAAACGTCGTTTTGCCATAACTACTAATAAATTAAAAATTAATTAAAAAGACATTGTCCAGCGGACAAAGTTGTGAATCTAAACCATTCCCAGATCCCCTTGAACACACACAAAAAATTTCATAAAAATCGGTCTAGTCGTTTGAGAGTAGTTCAGTGACATACACACTCACAGAAGAATTATTATATATATAAAGATGAACGATTAAAAAAACCATATTTGCTACAGAATATCTTTATTCATCATTTCTTCATCAGTCTCATCAACTCTTTACGCATATATTTAACTACACTAACTTTTATATTTAACTAAACAACAACATAATGATATGTTGACTTTATACAATGACGGCTCATAGGAGTACAAGGACCTGGTATTCCTTGCTGTTCCTTTCTTCACCGCCAAATGGATAATAACAAACGCCGTGGCTCGGCTGAATCTGTAATCATCAAACATAAACAAAACTTTATCAACGGCAGAGTAGATCTGTGATTTTCGAAGGTTTTTGCATTTGTATTCCCAGTTTCAAAACAAACTTTACAACCATGTATTTGCTGTCGGATCACTGACATATCCGAATTTCGCCGTGAACGTGCTTCCAGATTCACTATCAGTAAAGCCCTCGTTTTTATTTTAACACTAGCTGCCCCGGCAAACGTCGTTTTGCCATAAATTTTTTTTAAGGATGGGTGACCTTTACCATTTAGGGGGATGAAAAATAGATGTTGGCCGATTCTCAGACCTACTCAATATGCTTACAAAGTTTCATGAGAATCGGTCAAGCCGTTTCGGAGGAGTATGGCAACGAAAACTGTGACAGAATTATATATATTAGATTTGATCCCGTCTTGACACTTTATATTATGTTTTAATCAGTATTAAAGCATTATTTGTGTTAGTTTCATTTAATTAATGGTCCTTTAACAACGTACCTTACCGGGGGTGATACATCCATCATGGTCGACTCTTCCAAAGTACAATTTCTCTCCATCAGCTGTGTATCCTGCTTCCAGTGCATCAAGAGGTACCATGCCGTTTTTTGATAATTTCCATGTGAATACCATTGATACTAATACCTGTGAGAAAACAATGGAATTATGCATTTGAGAATTCAAGCCATGAGAATTCAAAGTTCTTTTGATGGTAATATTTCGAACATCTAACACACAACGTCATCTTGTCCCAAGCTAAGCAGAGCTTGTGTTATGGGTACTAGACAAGTGATACAAATACATATATACTTTTTTTTTGTATATACATACGTAGAAAACACCCAAACTCCGAAACAAATATTTGTAGATCATCCAAACATTTGGTTCGACCCGGGAATCGAACCCGAAACCTCATGATCGGCAGTCGCACACATCAACCGCGAGACCAACGAGGCAGTTAAATCTGTAAGTAGTATTTATACAAGAAACGTTATTTATGACTTAAACTAACTTTTACTATCACCTTGATGCTCACTTTAAACGAAATAAAAGTAAAACTATAATAACAAATCACAAATACCTCGAACTCATCTTTGAGTATTTCTTCGCCGCGATAGCTTATAAAGCAGGCGGACTTAGAAGGGATGATCTTGGCAGGGAGGATGTCACCCTCATGGTAAGCGCGACCTGCGTAGATATCTGCACCGTCTTCATCAGTACCCACAAGTAGCGCGCCCGGTAACATGCGACGACACCTTGAAGTCATGGATACCCAACGGTAACGAGCTGTAGTTACAGAAAAATATTATAATTATAGTAAAGTTTTTTGTACGCGTGGATAAAGAATAGGAGATCATAACCCCTAGTCATCCCGTCAGTACCATAAGAGCTGACTAAGTACTAGAATCTTCTCTCCAAGGAGAGGCCTGTGTACTGTGAACTGTTAAAAGCTAATCATGGTGGTGATGACAATTTAAAAGAAAAATAACAAAACCATGTAAGTAATATTTAAATAAAAAATAATAAAGTTGAAGTTGATCAAAATTAAAGTGTGACTGACCTGCCATTTTGACTGAATAATTTACTTTTCTGTCGCCCAAAAGAGACTAAATCAATTTCAGTTACGAACCGTCATTTATTGAGAATGGAACGAATTAGTCAACAAACACTGGTGATTTAATAATATATTGATAGTCGTTAATAGTAGACGCATATATTTAGATAGTCATACCATACTGTTCTTCTAATGTTTTATAAGAACAGTATGACTGTCTAAATACACACGATTAAAGACCTAATTAGCAAACTAGGTCTTTAAACTAATTACTCCCTGTATATTTTGGTAAACAATAATTATTAAATTTAAGACCATAAGAATGTCATCTTCTCAACCTTAATTCTTCTGAATTCGTTCAATTTGGCTCGTACGGTTATACTAATTTTTAAATTTTCGCGTTCCATGATATTTTAACAATTATTTTTTAAGGGGAAATTACACGATCAATTACTAAAAGGTATTACATACCTCTGATTTGCCTGATGTTTCGACCAGGTTGCACAGGCCGCGGTCACAGGCTGACTGAAGTCAGCTTCGGTTGTTCAAACAGTTTTTCCAGAACGTCAGTTCTGTCACGGAGCGACTGGTATTAGACCTCCGATGAATGCAATCCCGAGGGCGAACTGGATTTGAGGTTTGAATTAGTTGTCAGTAGACATCAAGCAAGATAAACTTTGTGCTAGTAAAGGTAAACAGAATGGCCAACGTATATTAAATCTTTCATCTTTCTTGTCTTTAAGCGTCTATCTACAACTTGTGTATAACCGAAAAGATCATATTTTATTTATTATTAAGGCGAAGGTGGTAACATTTAGCTCTGAAGGTATAAATGCTGTATTCAGACTCTGGGAACTCACAAATGCAAGATTCTGATGAAGTTTTAATTCCCACCTTTGCTATGATCAGTTTAAAAGGCACTTTTGACAGGTGTGGCTGAAGTGTGGTGGTGATATAGTAGCTATCAGAGAAGAAATTCTCCCTTCCTTACCAAGTGTGCGGTCATTGTGCCGAGCGATAGTGTATAGTACTCAGCCGTACCGCAGCCTATACAGCGCGTTCAGTGCTATGCGGAGGGTCCACGTCACGGATAGCTCCGCGCAGCACTGAATAGCGCCTAAGGCTTAACGGCCTAATGGGGTAAAATGGGAACATTGTGGTTCGCGCATAAGAAAGAGTCATCTAGAAGTCGTAGATGGCCCTTCGAGTATCAGGGACTTCACCTGTTTCTGAGACGGCGAGTGGTTTATAGCAAGTCAAAGCAAAGGATAACAACCGGCAGGTGGTATCCGAGGAGCTATTCGTACAGAGAAAAAAGGTAGACGGCTGAACGCACACATTCCTACATTAGCTTATAGACCTTTAATGAGATAAGAAAATCAAACTTGAATCGATATTGATGCAATGTTTGTATTAAAGTTAATATAAAATGATCAAAAACATGATATCATTTATAATATAATGCTGATATCTTCTGATTGACTGATCTGATGACAAAATGTAATGTGAACAAAAGGTCAGCCAGTATTAGATTTAATGTATTAAATGTAAATGTTTCAGACAGACTCATACATAGACAGACATAGCGGCCAATATAACACCCCTTTCTTTGCGTCGGGGGAATTGCTGAGGTTGGTAAGATCGGGAAAAATTTTATATCCTTGTGGCGACAAATATATATATAAATCATTCCGTATTCTCTCGAATTTCGATGTTTGAAGATTCACCAAGTCCTTTCTGGTTATGTGCTGGTGCAGAAAACTTAGGTGATGTTGAAATAGTTGTACTGTTTTGGCAAACTTCATTTTTTTTTATACATTTTCCTTAACACGTGGTTATCACTTGAATTTCTTATCTAATCAAAAAGTAAATAGACAACAATTTCAAAGCAAAAACTGTAAAGGAAATCCTTTATATATATCTTATTTTTGTGATATATACATATCATCACAAAAATAAATCTTTTGGATATCATCATCATCCCGTTACAGTTAACTATATAACATAATAATACTATAAAAATAATATAGGTACATTACAATTTTACTACAATGTTGGCTCGCTAAACGTGTTGGGTAACTGTGAGTGTAGTAAGCAGTTGATGTAAATAAATATATATATATATATATATATATATATATATATCAATACATCAAAACAAGGAGTGCAAAAAGGACTCTGTGGCAAAAAGCAGCTACCTACTGGTACTGGTGATGATGATGATGAAAAAGACCAGAAATTAATAGTTTGTTTTTCATCTAGGTTACCCGAGGTTACCAGAGAGCGCTGTCAGGACTTTTTTTCTACTTAGATCATTAATAAAAACAAAATAATAGCCAGTAATAATACAACAGAATTAGGGGGCAGAACCAGGCAGAACCGACATCAATTCCCGCCTCTTCGAGATAAAGCCCTGAGACCTGTCGCATTCATTACCTTAGGTTCCGAAAAAAGGTGTTCCCATTAGACGAAAGTTAATGTGTAATAATTTTTTTTTTATTTGTTTTTACCTCTAGAATGTAGAATTGAAATCTTAGTATAGATTTATAGGGTTCCGTACACAAATGGTATAAACGGGGCCGTATTACTAGAAATATATCCTGATGTAATTTTGTTGTCTTCACTATCCGTCAGTCCGTTTGTCTGTCGCCAGGCTGTATCTCATGAACCTTGATAGTTAGACAGTTGACATATTCACAGATTATGTATTTCTGTTGCCGCTATAACAACAAACATTAAAAACAGAAAAAAAAAATGTTTAAGGGTGTTCCCATACTACAAACCTGATTTTTTTGCCGTTTTTTGCTTGATATCAGTAAATAATATTAATAGTAATGAATAAAAAGATAAAAACTTGTATCTTTTTATTCATTACTTTAATTACAACTTAAGGTGTTGCAATTTTAGGCGCGTTCCATTCGCCATTTTAAATATGTTTTAATGAGTCACCACATACATATCTTTTGTAATAAAATACGATATTGAAATGGAACTAAGTTAGTCTCTCTCGAGCAACAGCACCGTCGACATGGCAGGTTAGTGATAACGATAAGATACCTAGTGATAACAGAGGCATACCTGTGTACGCCTCGTAGAATAGTCTAGTAATTCCTTATTTATGTCACTATTCTTATTATTACGCTATAGTATGTCACTATTCTTTTCAAACTATAGTTTTTCTTATTTGCCTTACTTATTGAAACTATTTTTGTTTGCTGTGACAATCTTTGCTAATTGACTTAGTTATATTTAGTAATAGTATTTTGCTAATTCGCGTGAGAAAAGTTAACAAGTCGTGAAAAATTTTACACAACTTTTTAAACCCGGACTTAAAACACTACTTTAATATTCATGATAACCTTTATCTGTCAAAGAAAAGCTTTGTTTCTATCTTATTATTTCGTATTGAATAATACAATTGTGTTACTATTTCGTCAATAGATTTCCTGTCTCTAGTAAATTGTGTTCTAAATACACATTGATTTATAAATGTGTTTCAAGATTGAATAACATAAAATGCAGCTACTTGAGAGATAAACTTAGTTTTCTTGTGTTTAAACAATTGTAATGTAAATCTAATGACGTGCGGCCTACTTTTGTTCTAAATAATTAAAACAATGTAGTGCAGTGAAATGAATTCTGAATTGCTCCATTTTCTGAAACACTTATCGTGAATATTACTCACTGAATTATCCACAATTCCATGAAGCGATTGTATTTAGCGGTTACTGATAAGATAAATTATGTTCAATAGATTTGAGGAAATTGGAAATGTTGTTAATCGATGAATTCTATATTTATAAATAATATATTTGAGAAAAATATGGCGGATATTAAATATCAGATTTGGAATACTATTTTAAGAAATTAAGAAAGCCAAAGTTTTAAGCAAAAATCTTAAAAATCGACAAAGTAAAGAATTAACGGTCTTAGATATTTATTTCTATAACTATATCATGGTATAGGTAGGCTACTAAAGATCTATTTAAGAACCCGCAATTCAAATTGGTTAGTCAAATAAAACATTCAAAATGGTTGAAATTCGATTACAGAAGGTATTTGTAATCGAAATGGTAGCACTAATTCATCACTTCACGTCTAAGTAGTAGAGCCAGGCTGATTTCAGCACAAACGGGCCGGCTTGACCGGGGCGGTACTACCCTCGCACAGAAGATCAACGTAAAATGATGGATATATAATAAAACTATGGAGGCCCAATGATGCAGAAGCATCACTAGGCCGCCATAGTGCGGGTCATCATGCTGTCTTGTTCAATAAGTATGGTGACCATCACTCTTGGATTCTGCTTATGCTTTCCCTCAGGCAGAGAAGAGTCATTATGGCATACATAAAAAAACTTCATGTTATTTCCAGTACCTGGTTGATCGAGTTTTGCTCGGTATTTTTTTTTGATAAATTTTCTAAAAATTAATCCTAGTTAGATCGATTTCTCGCCCCCGAAATCCCCTGCATACTATATTTTGTGAAAGTCGTTGGAACCGTTCCCGAGATTCAGTTTATATTTAAACAATAATTGATTGTTTAAAAATAGATAGAGAGTCAGTAATATCGTTATAAACCTGTTTGAAGTTGTACTCATAGCAAAATGTAACTTCTAGTACAAGCTCTGCTTAGTTTGGGAGTAGATTAAGTTAAAAAAAGCAATCAGTTATTCTAGACAGATACAAAAAAATACAAATTATAGAAAAATTACAGCCAGGCCTAGCAGTCAGAATTCCTAACCACTAGAACGACAGCGGAACGACAGGGTAATTATATAACAATATATAAAACATTTATTTTTATGTATGTCAGATAGATAACGAATCGATATCTGTTTTTAGTGATTAGCCATTTCATAATGATTAATTACCAAAAAACATTTACTTTGAGCTTGATTAAAATAAAATAATTTCATTTTATAAATTTATTGATAAATTATTATGAACACGTAAGCTGTCAGTCGCGGTTGCCATACACCTTTGGCTATCGTTTTTTTTATGTATTGCCCCTCCCAAAATGACTCTACTCTGCCTGATGGAAAGCTTAAGCAGAATTCAAGAGTGGTGGTCACCATACTCATTGCGAATGGTGACCCACACCATGGCGGCATGGTGATGCTTCTGCATGATTGGGCGTCAGGTCTCGCACTCACTAACTAACTAACACGACAGCACGGACGCTGTCATTTTACTTTGATTTTCTATGCGAGAAAATTAGCCCCCCGGTCGAATCGGCCCGTTTGTGATGAAACTAGCGTGGCTCTACTACCTTTAATCTTTAACCACCACGGTAGGTGGAAGTCCTAAAAAGTTTGTCAACAGTCTTTCTACAGAATTTCAATATTGAGTTGTATTCGAGTTACTGAGGTTTGGTGGTAGTCATTATACGAAACAAATCGAAGTTCAGAAGTTTCGCTGTAGGCTTAAAGCCGGCCTTAACCTCGAGATAAAGAAATTACCTCCTAGAAAATCATATTTAATATACATTGTAAGTCTTCTTAAAGAGAACTTTATAATAACAATCTTTAGGAGAAGATGTTCATAGCAAAGGCCGGGGACTAGATTTGACAATAGGTATGCTTCTTTATTATTCTTAGCTATGTGCGTTATTGGCACTTAGACCATTTTTTTCCTTGTTGGGGTGAAAAATTCCTTCGGATCTCTGGCTAGCTACTAGATTCAGGAGCTAGGTATGTGATGATTCCACTAAAACAAACCCGACGAGATGTAAGTTAAATTGTTACTTACACAATGATTTTTATTACTTGAATAATAAAATATTATTGTTACGTGTATTACGCGATATAGATTTTCAAAGATGATATAGACTAAAAATATTCAAAGAGTACCTATAGGAATAAAACGAGTTTTGCTTATTTAAAAGACGATCATCAGAAAACTGTAACGTGCCAAGACTAAACCAAGAATGACTTAAAAAACTATATATTACAAATTTTCTACTTTTTATTTTGTATCTGCAAGAGGTAGGCAACGCTGTAAAAAGCATTCTCATTTTTCAACTACAATTTTATCCCACGTACACGCGTACATATGCGACAATCTTACATACTTTGGTGAACAAAATTAAAAAAAAAAAAAAAAAAAAGATTACTTACATAATTGTGAAAATATTTAAAGGAAATTTGAATAAAAAGTAATGCATGGAAATGAATAGCTAAAACCTTTAAAAGAGCAAGTAGATATATACATCAGAATAACAGATAGGCTACTATTAGCATTGTTTTATTTAATCAATGTTTACGCACTTAAAAAAACATCTCATTGGTTTGTTTCGGCAATTCCGGCGGCTTCTAACTCTAAAGTCAGACATATAAAAGATTAACTTACATAAATTAATATCATTTATTACTTACTATAGAAATCATGGTACTTTAACACAAATTATATTATTAAAATCAAGTTTCCTTTAAGCCACACCCATTAGCAGTTTGCTATCCTTAAGTGATTGATTATTACAAGATAAATGTGATTGCACATCGCCACGAAGAGTGTTCCAATGAAAGGTTGTTGATAAGTAGGTAATAATTTTATCAAATCAAAGCAAAGCAAACATACATTATAAAAAATCGTAGGACTTTTTTCACACAAATAATTATTGAATATACTTGACTTGTATGTGTAAAGTAGTGAATAATTTACTGGGTATTTACTACTAGCTTTTACCCGCATCTACAGCCGCGTGTATCTAAAATTTCTTTGAAATCGCTGCAGCGGTTTAGTCATAAAAGCCTAACAGACAGACAGACAAACAGACAGTTTGAGTGGGGGTAAAACAGCAAGTAGATCATCAGTAAGTGAGTACCGCAGTTCTTTGCACCTGTTAATCAATAGACGCAAAAGTTTAAGAGGGCTCCGGTTTCACTCTTGTCGAGCGAATATACGTATTAATCCGCTATCATGTTCAAAATGCTCTTTTAAAGTTCAGTGAATTAATAAATATTTTTTCTACTGAATATTTTAAGTATTCTGCCCTCCTTAGCCAAGTTTTATTCTACAAACGTAAACGTTAATAGAGAAATAACAAATTTATGGGAGTGATGTCTCTCAACACTAAGTCACGTGGTCAAAACAAAATATTAACCAGTAATAAAAGAGAATAGAGGCTTTAGCGATTATAGAAAGAGATTCGATGCGAAACAACTTGGATAAAGGCGCTGATTAAAATAATAATCTGCCTGAATCGAATATTTCCATAGGAATAACGTACTTTTTGCCCTATATACAGGTATATAGTACATTATACGTATGATTGTAGATAAGAAATATATGACATGTTTAAAATAGCCATTTCCGGAGAAAGGTGTCCACGGCCACTACGAACACTATAGACCAAGTTATAATACGGCCAATGAAAATTGGCCGTATTATAACCTGGTCTATAGTGTCACCGGCCAGTCACTGGCCGGTCACTGGCCGGGAGTCGGGAATTATTAATAATAATAATGGAATTATCCCACAAACCACGTGACACTCAAGCTATGCTTATGTCAAAGTGACGTGACACCTGAGGGAGTAAAAGTTTGTTTTTCAACGTAACTTATTCTATTTTTGTTGATATCGTTTAATAAACTAATTGAACAAAATCAGAGGTTATTGTGACTCTCAGTTTGATTCGGCTTTAAGAAAAAAAACATCAATTTAAACGCCCCTACTTCTAATTTACTTACATAAAACATGTAATGGTCATTTTTGAAACACATAAATTTAAAAATGCTTGCATTAAGTTAATTTACAACATTAATAATAGTGCCGGCTAAAATAGCACAACACACACTTAATATA
Source organism: Spilosoma lubricipeda (assembly GCA_905220595.1). Lineage (NCBI taxonomy): Eukaryota > Metazoa > Arthropoda > Insecta > Lepidoptera > Erebidae > Spilosoma > Spilosoma lubricipeda. Next base: position 4,094,420 of record HG992285.1, on the reverse strand, counting down.
TCCATAGATTTCAGTAATCTATAAGACAACTTTACCTGTCCAGGTCGACCCTATTACGGTTTTGGCAACCAACCGCCACCTCCACATGGTTACCCACCCGGTCCTCCGGGATCTGGAGGTGGTTTTCCGCACATGTATCCGGGAGGGATCATGTACTACCCTATGCAACCCGCATACGTCTACCCCTACCCCGTACAGCCACCCGCTGGAGACGGGGTGTTGGTTGCCGATAACACAACGCCAACATTACCTGGCGAAACTGTCGAGTTGCCATGGAGTAAGTCTGGATTGGGTTTTCAGGAGGTAGCACCTTTCGATTGTCATTAGCCCACCTGGCTGGATTTAATCATCAAGTTATATATACATTTAGTTTTATAGCAAACACTCATTTCCATTTATTAAAAAAAAAAACATTGATTTTAAATGTATTTAAAAGACACATGATATCAAAATCATAGTTAATCTTATCCACGACAGTTAATCGTCGATAAAACTCATGATAAAATTGCTAGCTTCAATAAATCGCTTATTTGCTTTTTATCGATAAATTTATTTTCTTATTAATCATTATGTATTTGTTTCATTGTGTAACGTCTGTGTTATGTAGGTAGTTATGGAGGTGCTATCTCTAAGCAGAAGCTTGGGTGTGATAAACGGCAATGTTGGGCCAATTCTCTTTATGGTGACTGCCTACCAAATATAAATAACACCAATCCAGACTTACTTTGTATAACTACATTTAATTTCCCCTTAAACATTGTTTTGTAGACGTACTATTATTATTAAGTGACTTGACACATACAGAGTTTTGGCCGTAACTTTACTGTTGTGTTGTCTCATTTTTTGTATTTAAGATGTAAAATGTTTCTGGTGGCCTTGATTGCATCATCTATGAATGGATTAAGCCTTTTGATTGATAGACCCAACTACATTCAATTTACAGGAATCGTTTTTTTTCTATTATAAAAAATGTTAATTCATTTAATTATTATTTAAAAACATTTATAAATTATTCATGTTTAAACTGGGATACACAGAGTCAAGCTTAAATTCGCTTCCAGCAAAACCCAAGGTGTAAAAGAAAGTTGCGTATTCGTAAAAATGTAGCAATCATAAAATAACAGTATTAAAAAATAATGTTTGTTCTTCTTTGCTAACATTATAAAGATGTACTGAAAAAACTATTACTTATGAAATCATTTTACTCCTTCTTTTACTTATATACCATTTGGAATATACATATTATCATTTTACAATGCAAACTCAAAATATTTCACGATTTATACTATAAAAGCCCTTCATTATATTCGTTACTCTTATACTTGTAAATTATTTCCATGAAACCTTTATTACATGTAACTCTTGAAATATTAATTCTAACAATCAAATAATACAGATACTTTTTAATAATTCTAGGTACATACCGTTGGGTTCCGGCTTGCTTGAGCCAGCGCAGTATTCCACCAGGCGCATTGCGCGTGGGCACTGATGAAGATGGTTCAGAGATCTATGCTGGACGCGCTCCACATGAAGGAGATATATTGCCCGCCAAGGTTATCCCCTCAAAGGAGGCCTGCTTCGTCTGCTGGGGCGGCGAGGAAATCCTCAAAGATCAGTTTGAGGTACAGATTTATAATCTATCTATACAACTAAATAAAATTGGAGTGTCTGTTTGTAATATTAAAATAACCGCTTTTTAGTAATTGCATATGTATGTATACACGGTACATATACCAAAACTGTAGTTAAAAAAATTTTTGTCTGTCTGTCTGTCTGTCTGTCTGTCTGTCTGTCTGTTTGTTCCGGGTAATCTCTGGAACGGCTGGACGGATTTTGACGGGACTTTCACTGGCAGGTAGCTGATGATCCGGGGAGTAACTTAGGCTACTTTTCTTAGACTAACTTTGTCGCGCGGCGTTACTCGCGGTACAACAATAACCGCGGGTAACGCCGCGGGGTTCAGCTAGTAATAAATATTTTAAGGGACCAATTACAGGCATTCTAGCGGTTCATGTATCATGTATCATCTATGTATAATATGTATGTATTAAGAAAAAAAAATCATTTCATTTAGAATATGCGAATATGATCCATCACATCAACTTCAAAAAATATCATTAAAGTTTTAAGAAAACAATTCTGTAATTGTAAAAAAAATTGGAAAGAAATAGAACACATATCAAAGTGAATATCGAAAGCATTTTGTTTAAAGAATGATTAACACAGAGATACAGAACAATTATTCTTGAAACTTGAAAAAACCCCTATAGGAACCCGTTTGGCCATCGACATCCTAGTATACTGCCGTGATAATTGAGAGGGCAGTAAGTCAGAAAAGAGAGAAAACAACGCACCAGTTTATTTACCGTACTTAGAATAGAATAGAATAAACTTTATTGTACACCAGATCAAACAGTTTACACAAAATGAACATATCAATAGAATGATCATGTACAAATGGCGGCCTTATCGCTAAAAAGCAATTTCTTCCAGGCATCCTTGGGATGGAAAGAAAAAAAATACGAATTAATGTACTTAGTACTTACTGCTCTTTCTTATGCTATTAAATTTATTATTTAAATTATGCCTAGTTTATGTACACGTATGAAACCTATATCGGAAGACTTCTTATTTCACATACAATTAAAATTACGTACACATAATTTAACCGAAAACTGTATCTGATTTCAGGTGTTAGTTCCTGCTATGTTCTCGTGGCAATTCTCAACGAACGGCCAGGTCCCTCCTGGTGCTGTAGAGGCAGGCGTGACAGCTGATGGTGAGAAGCTGTACTATGGTCGCGTCACACACGATGGCTGCACTACACCTGGAAAGGTGAGAACTCCAAAATATACTATGCCTGCTTACAACTCGACATATTATATTAACCAACTGATCTTTGTAACTTCGGGCGTGGTGTGGTATAATATGAAGCCTCTTTCTAAATCTATACTAATATATAAAGCTGAAGAGTTTGTTTGTTTGTTTGAACGCGATAATCTCAGGAAAAATTCTGTCAGTGTTAAATAGCCCATTTATCGAGGAAGGTTATAAGCTATATCATCACGCTCAGACTTACAGGAGCGGAGCACCGATGAAGAATGTTACAAAAACGTGGGAAAATATCACGCTACGGGCAATAGGAGACGCAAACGAGGTTGCGTGTGTCGCTAGTATTCTATAGACGACCTACCAAAGACTAAAAGTTTTTTCAGTTTGAACCAGTAGTTTATTTCACCAGAAAAACAAAGAAACATAGATAGTAAAGAAACTAGTATAGATTTTGTGTGTGACTCATAATTTTTCGTCAATTTAGAGTTAGTCAATCAATTTAAACATTTATAAAAATGTCTTTAAAAGCCCTAGAACTTAATTTAATACTTTTAATAATTTCAGATTCAATCGAGTCACGGATGTTGCTACTATCCTTTCGGAGGCGAGGAGAGGAACAGCACCGAATACGAAGTTCTCGTACTCTTCTAAATAGTTCCAGAAGCGTTGACTAATATTATTAAAAGCTCAAGTTAATGTTAATTTCTATTTTGATAACTAAACAAAAGTAAAAGGAATCAACAACAGTGTGTTAAGCCCTCCTTTGTTGAACCCCAAAATATAACTTAAATAAAGATTTAATTTATTATACAGTAACATAAATGTTGCGTTTTTTTTGTGAACATGCTACTAAGCTGAAATAAAAATATTTTAGTATATAAACATGAAAGGTAGTATTTTTACATGTTTGATAATAATCATACCAACCTATGAGGGTTTTCAAATTTGCATCTGGTTTTACTGCGTAGTACTACTAGTATTTAAGGCAAACAATTATTTTATGGTGTACTAGGGATGCGGCCCGGCTTCGCAAGGAAGACTTTGAAATTCACCGGTTTTTTTCTACTGTTATATACATGTATTACGTATAAAGGCATTCTTCTTGTATCACTCTATCTATTGCTGAAATCTGCATTAAACACCGTTGAATTGCTTTAAAGATCTAAGCGAACAGACAGAACAAATCAAAAGAAAATGAGCTAATTTCTTGTGTGTTGTAATTTGTGTTTATTGTTGATAATAATTAAATTTTCCCAAACATCTTGCTCAACGCTTGACATAACTTATTTTACACATGTTATTGTTTTAGCAGAAACTAGGCAAAGCTTGTACTATGCCAATATTTTTTTGTAAATCCATACATTTTATACATAGAAAGATCCAAACTCTGAAACAAATTTTTGCAGATCATACAAACATTTGATCCGACCCTTGAATCGAACCCGAGACCGCAAGCACAATCCTCGCATGCGCAGTCACTGTGCCACCGAGGCTGTCTGTTCGATGCTGTTCTGATGAAGTTTATTGGAGATATGCAATTGAACTTTTCAATAAAATTATTGAGAGCCTCGCTTTGACATGCATGGGCCGGTTCGACCGGAGTGATACCACAGCCTCACAGAAAACCGGTGAGAAACAGCTCCTGCGCTGTGTTTCACTGAGTGAGTGAGAGTGAAAGGCCCATACTCGTCCCCCTATCCCTCTCCCCATTCCCCAAAGGCTGGCAACGCACTTGTGACCCCTCTGTTGTTGCGGATGTACATGGGCGGCGATAATCGCTTACCATCGGGCGATACGTCTGCTTGTTTACCCACTATCACAAAAAGAAAAAAAAATAACGATATAAAATTTGTCGTAATTGCTACAATCACGCAGAGTTCTAAACCTGATCTTCGATCGGCAGTTTTTACAATGTAGTATTTTTAGGTTTAGGTTCTATTTAGATATTGAACTTTTTTAAAAAGCTGTCACGTTGAGAGCCTGTATGTGTGGGTGTGAATCCCTTTTTTTTCTACAAATACTTGTTGAATCTTTCGTTCCAACACTTTGAATTTTCTCTAAAACCATATAGACCTCTATTTAATAATAATAATTTTTATTATTTACTAGCTGAACCCCGCGGTGTTACCCGCGGTTATTGTTGTATCGCGAGTAACGCCGCGGGACAAAGTTAGTCTAAAAAAAGTAGCCTAAGTTACTCCCCGGATCATCAGCTACCTGCCAGTGAAAGTCCCGTCAAAATCCGTTCAGCCGTTCCAGAGATTACCCGGAACAAACAGACAGACAGACAGACAAAAATTTTTTTAACTACGTTTTTGGTATATGTATCGTGTATACATACATATGCATTAAGTAAAAAGCGGTTATTTTAATATTACAAACAGACACTCCAATTTTATTTATTTGTATAGATTTAATATAATACTTTGTTTTTATTTATATTGATCACCTTTATATATATTTCTGATTCTAGATTTCCATTTAAAAATGCAGTAGGTATATCTAACTGTATTATATCCCATTTATTCTTTACTGCATGTGCGAGTAGTGTGCTTATTGTAGACATTCTAGCAACCGGAGCATAGTTTTTACCAATATCTGTCTCTTCTTTTAACTGAAAACCTTTAGCTACAAGGTATGCCTTCTTTAATCCATTCTCTTTTGTTTTGAATACCCATTTAGTATCAGAAGATATGAGGTGGCAGGGCGTCTATGGCATTCTCCTAGAATCCCTTAGAACGCCATAGACGAAACCAGTCAAGTGTACATTTAATTAAAATAGTGGAATAAGTACAAGTGAGTTTAATTCTAGAATGTATTGATTCTAGTACTTATATAAACTACAAATTCTATATGATTTGTCAACGTGGAGCGTCTAGGGCAAAACCCATGTTGAAACTTCACTTCTTCACTTATTCGCCCCTTAATTTGTTTATAAATGGCGTTATTGAGGATGGCTTGAGTATCTTTTCAAAAACACACAGTACAGCAATAGGTCTGTAGTTGGTTTTATCTGCTGATGATCCACTTTTGGGTATTGGGGTAACCCTGAACACTTCCTAGAGTAGGTACAAACATTGTCTAAGCGAGACGTTGTACACATGAAGTAACGGTACTTCGGAAGCTGACAAGCTATCTTTTATTGTAAAGGCAGATCAGGACCATAAGCAATTGAAACTTTTAGTCGCCTTACTGCACATCCAAGTTCGGTAACTGTAACTTGGTCAATAGTCACTGAGGATCCTGAGGTCCTCTTCCTCAGCTGCCTTGATATCTAACAAAGAAGAAGTATCGTGGAATATTGAACTAAAATAATGCAAACGAGTCAATGGCTTCTTGTCCTTCCACAATTTTACTATCATACGTGTATGTTTTTATCTGCTGCATATTTTTTCGCTTTTCTTTAACATATTACCAAAAACTTGAAGGATCAAAACTTTTATTGCTTTCAACCATAACTATATCTTTTTGAAGGCTGTATTTATAAGGTCCTTCACCTTAGTTCTACGAGTATAGTATTTGAAAAGTTCTTTGTTAAACTCTAAGCCATAACATTTAAACTTTTTCAAATAAAAGAATTTAAATTTTATGTAACATACAATTTCTTTGGTAAACCGTTTTGGATTACTAGTGGTTGCCCGCGGCTCCGCCCCCGTATATGTCGGTTATCGCGGCAAATAGTAGCCTATGTGCTATTCTGATGTATAATCCGATCCGATTTGAAAAATTATTTCAGTGTTGGATAGAACATTTATCGAGGAAAGCTATAGGCTATATATCATCACGCTAGGACCAATAGGAGCGGAGCACCAATGAAGTATGTTTCAAAAACGCGGGAAAATTGTTATGCTACGGGCAATAGTAGACGCAAACGAGGTTGCATGGGTCAGCTAGTCTTTATATATATAATTCTTCTGTGAGTGTGTATGTCACTGAACTTCTCTCAAACGACTGGACCGATTTTGATGAAATTTTTTGTGTGTGTTCAAGGGGATCTGGGAATGGTTTAGATTCACAATTTTGTCCGCTGGACAATGTTTTTTTAATTAATTTTTAATTTATTAGTAGTTATGGCAAAACGACGTTTGCCGGGACAGCTAGTCTATAATATAAAAATGAATCGCAAAATGTGTTGGTAAGCGCATAACTCAAATACGCCTGGACCAATTTGGCCAATTTTTTTTAAATGTTCCTTGGAGTTCAAGGATGGTTTTAACGGAGAAAAATTCGAATAATTGCCGGAAAAACCCTTAAAACAGCCCTTTTCTTTTTCCCATACAAACATTTTCTAACTAAAACGTAGTCAATTTGAGCTTTATTGCTATTGTGTAAAGTTCATATTAAATTTCTTTCGTTTAACTATCGGCACGCGACATAAAGTGCATCAGTTTTCACGTCATTCCATCAGTCAAATACAAACCGCGTTAACAAAAATATCATCACACGCTCATCAAATACGAACATTGTTTTCAATAATCATATCTACATGCTTCCCATCAAACCCAATGGATTTGTGGATCAAGTACAAGGATTATATGTGTGACTAGCTGAACCCCGCGGTGTTACCCGCGGTTATTGTTGTACCGCGAGTAACGCCGCGGGACAAAGTTATTCTAAAAAAAGTAGCCTAAGTTACTCCCCGGATCATCAGCTACCTGCCAGTGAAAGTCCCGTCAAAATCCGTCCAGCCGTTCCAGAGATTACCCGAAACAAACAGACAGACAGACAGACAGACAAAAATTTTTTTAACTACATTTTTGGTGTAGGTACCGTGTATATATACACATATGCATTTAGTAAAAAACGGTTATTTTAATATTACAAACAGACACTCCAATTTTATTTATTTGTATAGATGATATTTTGTATCAAATACGGAATAGAATAGGAAATCCAAATATACAAATCAGTGAAGAAATTTACAATGAAGCATTGATTTCAATTGAGGACATGTGCTTGATGATATCAAACAAACTATTAATTAAATTAGGTCTGGCCGCGCCTAATCGTCCAATGCATGATGCTTTTAACCAAGAGTTGCATCGAGAAAAACTGTATGATTTCAACACTTTGAAAGAATTAATTCAAACAAATCTTCTACTGTTGAATGAACAACAGAAGTATGTATTTGATACTCTTATGAAAGTAACAAATGATGAAACTGGCGGGATTTACTTCTTAGATGCACCTGGTGGTACAGGAAAAACTTTTTTGATTTCTATAATATTAGCAACAATTCGCTCACAAAATAAAATTGCACTTGCACTCGCTTCGTCGGGAATTAATTGAAGGTGGTGGAACAGACCATTCAGCACTAAAATTGACACTAAATATGCAAAGTAATGAAGCTCCAACCTGCAACATTTCGAAGAACTCTGCAATGGCAAAGGTTTTGCAGCAATGTAAAATTATTGTTTGGGATGAATGCATGATGGCACATAAAAATCTTTGGAGGCTTTAGACATAACCTTAAAAGATCTACGGAGCAATTGTAACCGATTTGGTGGTGCATTGATTTTATTAGCAGGAGATTCTCATCAAACATTGCCAGTGATTCCACGATCAACACCAGCAGATGAACTCAATGCATGTCTAAAGTCCTCCAATTTGTGGAAACATGTCAAAGTACTTCATTTAATCAAGAATATGCGTGTAGAGTTGCAAAATGACCAAACTGGAAACATATTCTCTAAACAACTCATTATTCTCGAACGAGCTATATTGGCTGCAAAAAACATTGATGTAAATGAATTAAATTACAAAATTCAAGAACAAATTACAGGCGAATCGAGGATATATAAATCAGTTGATTCGGCTACTAACCAAGATGATGTAGTCAACTATCCACCGGAATTTTTAAACTCCCTGGACTTGCCAGGATTGCCACCTCACAATCTTCAATTAAAGGTTGGATCGGTTGTTATAATGTTGCGAAATATCAACCAACCACGTCTTTTAACGGAACACGGTTAGCGATAAAAAAAAATAAACAACGTGATAGAAGCAACTATACTGAAAGGAAAGTAAAAAGGAGAAGATGTTCTCATACAACGCATCCCAATGATTCCGACTGATGTGCCATTTCAGTTTAAACGACTACAGTTTCCAGTGCGGCTTGCTTTTGCTATGACCATAAACAAGTCCCAGGGGCATTCATTAAGTGTTTGTGGTATTAATCTGGAAAACCCATGTTTCTCACATGGTCAATTGTATGTTGCCTGTTCCCATGTTGGAAAACCATCAGATTTGTTTGTCGATGCGCCAGGTAATCAAAGAAAAAACATCGTATATCATAAAGGAATACAATGATAATAAAACTATTTTTTGTTAATAATTATGATTCACATGATTAACAATAAAACGATTACTTTTAAATCCTTATATAATATGTTTTATTTAATTATTTTTTATTCACAACGACCTATATTCAGGGTGACGGTTCTGTTTCGGAGAATTTTTTGCCCCGACTATAAAAAAGTAGGAACAAAAAACTGCCACATTACAAATCTTTTTGACAGGACGAAGTCTGTCGGGTCCGCTAGTTACATATAAAAATGAATCGCTGAAATGTATGTACGCGCATAACTTCCGATTGGCTGTGCCAAATTAAATAATATTTTTTTTATGTGTTCGTTGTTGTTAGGACAAGGTTTGTGTACAAGAAAAATTAAAAGATAACGGGAAAAGTTTCTTTTTTGTCAGCGATGGGAAGCTGAGGCAGATTTGTAAATAGAGGCAATTATGTAAATATGGCGGTACGAAGTTCACCGGGTCAGCTAGCTTAAGATAAACACACTACTGTTGATTCCTTTGACTTGTGTTTCGTTATGAAAATAAAAATGATAATTAACTTGAAATTTTTAATAATATTAGTCAACGTTTCTGGTGACATTTAGGAGAGTACGAGAGCTTCGTATTCGTAGCTTTTCCTCTCCTCGCCTCCGAAAGGATAGTAGCAACATCCGTGACTCAGTACAATCTGAAAATTAAACAAAAACACGAATTAAATAAAGTTTGAAACGTCATTAAAGCCATATTTATTCATATAGACCCCCATCCCCCAAAGGGCGGCAACGCACTCGTTACGCCTCTGGTGTTGCGGGTGTCCTTGGGCAGCGGTAATCGCTCACCATCAGGTGATACGTCTGCTCGTTTACCCCATATTCCATAAAAAAAATGTAGAACTCTAAATTCTGAACAAGAAAAAGTTTAACAAAACAGGCCAAGTGCGAGTCGGACTCGCGTACGGATGGTGCCGTACCATAATCTAACTAACTAACAAAAACGAGCGAAAAAATCACGTTTTTTTTCTATGGGAGCCCTCTTAAATATTTAATCGATTATTTTATTCTGTTTTTACTATTTTTTGTTATAGCGACAACAGAAATACATCATCTCTGAAAATTTCAACTGTCTAACTATCACGGTTCATGAGATACAGCTTGGTGACAGACGCGACCAATAGAAGTCAAACATCACTGAAAATGTTGCAAAAACGGGGTTAATTTATTCTTTTTGAAAGACAGACGAACTTGGTATTATCAATTGGCCTTAATAAAGTAAGGCGCATTGTAATCAGTCATAGTAAATTCTAAAGTTCTCACCTTTCCAGGTGTAGTGAATCCATCACGTGTGACTCGACCAAAATACAGTGTCTCACCATCAGCTGTTACACCAGCCTCTACAGCATTAGGAGGAAGCTGGCCGTTCGAGGACCATTCCCACGAGAAAACCGCAGGAACTAACACCTGAAATCACGTACAGTTACAGGTACAGTCTGTTAAATTTAGAAGTAGGTACGTAATATATTGAAGGCATAATAATAATAATAAAAAAATCACACACAAAACACCATTATTTCTGTATTATTTCAACAGCTGTTAATGTCCACTGCTGGACATAAGCCTCTCCTTGGCAAGGAGGTTTTGCCCAACTATACTACTGTGGTAATCGAGGGATTTTCATTTTTTATTGCTTATTTGGAATGTACGTGAAACAAGAATTCTTCCTTCCTAAATAGGTTTCATACCTACACCTACACAAATTAGAAATGCATTTTCTTGTTAGATAAAGAGCAATAAGTATGGAAAGAAAAAACTTCGTTCTTTTGTCTATTTTCTGACTTACTGTCCTCTCGATTCCTACGGCACCATACCACTCTAGACTGACGGGTGCGTATCGGGGTTTCTTTAAGTTTTTCTTCTTTATTTATTATTCTTTAGGTATATAAAATTCATTCATTCAGTTTGCTATGATATACATATGTAGGTAGTGTTTCTCTTCAATTTTTTTTAATAATCAAAGAATTGTTTTCGCTAAGTGATATTATTTAAAATAGTATGATGTATCATATTTGCTTGGTATTGCCTGGTGGGATTTTGCACTTGTTCAAGCAAGTCGGAACCCAGCGGTACATACCTTTAATTATTGAAAAGAATCGGAATTAGTTGATTGTTAGAACACATATTTCAAAAATTAAATATTGTAAATGTTTTGTGGAAATCTATTTAATAATATATAAAGCTGAAGAGTTTGTTTGTTTGTTTAAACGCGCTAACCTCAGGAACCGCTGGTCCGATTTACAAAAATCTTTCAGTGTTGGTAGTACATTTATCGAGGAAGGCTATAGGCTATATATCATCACGCTAAAACCAATAGGAGCGGAGCACCAATGGAAAATGTTTCAAAAACGGGAAAATTATCACGTTACGGCAATAGGAGACGCAAAAGAGGTAGCGTGGGTCAGCTAGTAATTTAAATAAGTAACGGAATGTTTCTAGAGCATAACTGTTCGCGCGGTTAGCACACACGTACAAACACACACGCGCGAGTGACGCGAGGGCGACCGCGGGGCCTGCGGTGCGGCGGACGGGGAGGACGGGCGCGGGGCATCGACCTGCGGCAGCGACAGACGGCTTGGCGTTCTCATATGCATCGTGCGCATACACAGTTATATATTAAACCAATTGTATCATTTACATTAAAATCCATAATCCAAGTAAACTACAGTCCACTCATTTATCTCCTTCCATATTAACAGTGGTTTAAAGGAATCACACAAACATAATGGTCCTTCGGCCTCAAGATTAAAGACCAGCGGTCCTTCAGCCTCAAGAAAACAAACATTTTGGTCCATCGGCCTCAAGAAAGAAGAACCTCGACAGGGTAACAGAGTGAGTTCGTTCCAATTTCCTTTCTTTCCGTTTTCTATGCATTTTATTGCCCGGGCTTGCCTTTATGTGAATTAGTGCATTTGCTATTCTACTAGTGAGCGCCGGCGTTGAGCATATCGTAACCAAGGTCATTGGCCGACCTTGCAGCGTCATTGAACTCGCACAGGTGACGTTATACCGTTCGAACAATTCTTTCAATTTAGCTTTGTCATTCATATTATAAAGCTTTATTTACAATATTTTTTCTTGCGCTGCTATACATTTACTATAATTTGCATAATTAAATAAATTTCACTTAAATAAGAAAGCTTTCGCTCATTTTAGTGAATACATTCCTACCTACTTTAATAAAATATTTCAAAGCTAAGCAATATATCATATTATAATATTCTTTTCATTTGCTTTATAAATTCATAACCATTACAGCCATGGAACGCTTAATTAAAAAAAGAAGCTCAATAAAAGCTAAGCTTATTTATTTTTCAATATTTTTGAAAAATCTTCAAAGCTGTACTAGCCTATCAGAGTTACAAGCTACCGAACTTCAAGGTCGTTTTGCCAAATTCGAGTGCTTATACGAACAATTCGATGAATTGCAGACCGAGATTGAGCTGTTGTCGGAAGATGCTGATGAGGCTTTCGCCGCTCGCGCGAACATCGAGGAACAATACCACCGACTCGTGGCCGTTGCTCGATGCTTGCTTAAGCGCCATGAACAAAAGCGCTCAGAGAGCGGTGACTTCGCGACGGGCTCCGAAGATTCAGCAGCTCCATGTAAGAGTAACTTTGTTCGCTTGCCAAAAATTGATTTGCCTGTTTTTCATGGCGGCTATGAGTACTGGGTAGAATTTCATGTTAGTTTCATCTCCTTGATTCACAGTAATAATACTATTGATAACATTAACAAATTTCATTATTTAAGAGCGTGTCTTAAAGGAAGGGCATTAGAAGTTATCAAAAATATGGACTTTAAATCTGATAATTATCACACAGCGTGGGACTTGCTTTGTGAGCGTTTCAATAACAGTAGACTTCTTATTAATAATCACGTTCAAGCCTTATTCAATGTTGAGCCTATTCCGAGGGAGTCGCATACTTCATTGCGTAACCTCATCGACGTCATCAATAAAAACATCGGGGCACTTAAAGCTCTCAATGAACCGACTGATCATTAGGACACTCTCATTATCTACATGATGTCTAATAAACTAGATATTGCTACAGGTAGAAAATGGGAGGAATATCGTAACACATTGACAAAGTCGCCTACATTATCTCAATTTTGTTCATTTTTAGGTGAAAGGGGAGACTTATTAGAAACCTTAGAAAACAATTTAAATCAAAAATAAATAAAAACTAGTAATAACAATAATAATTTTAATATACAAAATAAACAATCACAAAATTATAAAGCTAAAACCTTTTTAGTAACGTCAGATAATAATAAAATGTTAAAATGTCCATTATGTACAAAAAAACATTATTTATTTAATTGTGATTCATTCAAAAACTTATCAGTCGATTTAAGAATAAAAAAAGCTAAGGATTTAAAAGTTTGCACAAACTGTTTACGTTCGGGTCACTATGAAAAGAAGTGCAGGCTGTCTAATTGCAAATATTGTGCTAGTAGGCATAATACACTTTTGCACACTGACAAACCTGACCAACCTTTTTCGGATCCAATGCCCAATCACACTGAAAACGTAACACTTACATCTAACGCCTCCTCCATACAGCTTACTACTGATGTAAATGTTTTACGTTCCACAGCTATGGTGAAGGTGATTAGCAAAAACGGCAAGAAGTACGACGCGCACGTTATTCTAAATAACGGCAGCACGGCTAACTTCGTTCGAGTTTTTTCAATAAATTAGGATTGACTCAACGCGGTACGTATTCCACAGTCACGGGCGTTGACAATCAAACCAGTTATAGCACACAGTCTTGCAATCTCAATATTGAGTCTTATTACAGTGGCTATAGGATCGATATTGACTGTCTTATTTTGCCGCAAATTACACAAATGTTACCGTCGTCATTCATTGATATAAGAGACATTGCAATACCCACTGGCTTACATCTGGCTGATCCGTCGTTTGTAACCCCTGAACTCGAAACTCGAACCAGCCTGACGGTCACTTCACCGTCTAGTTCAACCGGAGAGATATAATGAGCCCTGGGCGCCGTTAAAAGAAAAAAAATTAAGTAAAAAATATAATTAAATATGAAGAGGTAGAAAAAAAATTAAATTAAAAGTGTGTTTGTGTGTGTATGGGATTCCCAAGGAGCTCTTCAGAAGAAACAACCACTCCTCAGTGATGCATACATATACTTTTCAAGTTATTAGGTATAATACAGTTACAATAGAAATTACAAATTAAAACTAGTGGGTTGTCACAAAATAAAATTTAAATAAAAAGAAGAGAGAAGAAGTCCACTTGCAGGCAGACACCCCGAAGATTTATTGTCTGGTCTTCTCCTTGTAGACCAGTGGAGAAGGTTTGATATGTACTTCAGATACAAATAAAATTAATAAAAAAATGGAGAAACCTTATGTAGGTGTTTCATAAAATATAATTATTTTATGATTATTCCATGGATCATAAAGCCTCCATAGGACACAGCAGAGAACCTGGCAGTGAGCTGCGGCCGCTTTTCTTTGGATTCCCTCTGCTGTCTCAGTCCTTTCAACCAAGGACGGTCACTCTTAAGAAGATGATTCTGCCGGGAATCATGAACCCTACACAGAAAATAAATCTCCTAGACACATATTCAAAGAATCAAGGATATTATTAAAATTATTTTTATAGGTTATTTTTTATTACTTCAGATGGGGAATTGGATATTCTTCAGCTTTACACAAATCACAGCAAACAAACAATAACTATGACACTTCAGATTATCACCACGAGAGAAGAAAATAAAAGTGATCTTGAGATCGACAAATCCTTCCTTTTAAAGTTTCTTCATCGAAAACTCTAGAACAACCCCATCCACCATTCCTTAGGCTAAAAGTTGAACACAACGTTCTGATGTATTCTAAAACAAAGACACCATATTGAGAAGTAACCGATTGCATACACCTTGCTACTATAATTTTGACTCTGAAATTTTGAAAGATATAATTACTTAAGACGCATTGCTTTGACGCTTCGAAGTACAGAATAACGCCATCTGGCGCCTCTTGGGTGAACCAATCGGCCAGTCGTTTCGCACGAAAGTAGAACTCTCAGGGCGGTAAAAACCGTGAGGGGGCTGTGCTCAACTTCTTCCTAATGCAACTTTCACTTCCATTTAAAATAAAAAAAACAAATGCTACACCACCCCCTTCCTCACAGTATTCCCTGAGTTGAGTACGAAAGGAATACCTAGTACAGAGCAAAATATAGATAAATCGTGACGAACACAAAGACAACTAAAATTATAACATAAGTCATTATGTTGAAAGAGAAAATTAATACTACAAAATACCAATACATTGACTCCACGCCCTACATCACGTATGCCTGTCACATATGTGAATAGCATAGTGTGGTGAGGTGTGTGTAAAAGGTATCGTTCGACGTGAAGTGTACAAGATTACGATCGGACGAACGACTTAAATATAGAAGTGATACAGTGAGGAGAAGGAACAGAAGATGGTTCCTCTTCACTATACTTCAAAATGTCCTTAATATGATATATTCCCAAATTCTTACCATCCAAATCTGACAATTCGTAGACCAGAGGCGAGCGCTTGGCGGTGACTATGCACTTAAAAAATTTAGGGGCCAACTTGGAAGTGAAGTTCTTGTCCTTGTTGGAAAGATAATGGGTTCTCTTATAGACAAACTGTCCCACCTTTAACTCCACATGCCTTTTTCTGAGGTTGTAGTACTTCTCGTTACGCCGGTGGGAAACATTCAAGTGTTTGCTCACCTGATCTTAACACGACGAAGTTCCTTCAACCTCTCGCCAAAGGACACAGGACTGTTAATGGAGACAGAGTTAGGATGGGAAGACATCTCATCCTGTCTATAGAGAACACCATTTTCTATGAACTCCCTACCGTGAACAAGAAAATATGGGCTGAACTTAGTGGCCTCACTCACTGCTGTGTTCAAGGCACACTGGAGTTCACGATGTTTTCATCCCATTTCTTGTGGTGTGACATTGCGAATTGCGCGTTCTGCCTGATTGGTCTGCGCGTGATATCGAGGATTGTAATAAATATTAGGCACATTATATTTTATCAACAAGTCTTTAAAAGGTTTACTAATGAATTGTGGGCCATTATCCATATAGATGGTTTTACAAACTCCATGTACTAGAAAGACATTTTTCTCAATGAATCTCGCGACCGCAGCGCCTGTTGCTGTCCTTATAGGACACAACATAACATATTTTCTGAAATAGTCCGAGACCACGATCAAATGTACATTTCCCTTGCTGGAAGTAGGAAATGGACCCAACAAGTCACAAGATATAGCTTCAAAGGGTTTCGACACACGTTTTGGGTTACCCATTAGGCCAGGACGGGCAGTGTTCACCGGTTTGTACTGCTTACAAGTTTCATACTTGCCCACATATTCCTTAACGCTCTCATACATCTTGGGCCAGTAGTAGTTGAGGGCCAAGCGTTTGTGGGTTTTCCACACACCTCCATGGGCACTCGTGACGTGGTCATGGTACTTGGAGAGCAGGGACAGCCTGTCCTCTTGTGGCACCACCAGCTTCCAACTAAAATCAGATGTTAACGTGTATTTGCCTTTTGATAGTCTATATAAAGCGTCATTGCGTATGTCGAAATTGGGGAAGTTACGGGGGTTATTCTTCACACTCTTTAGAGTGTGAAGGTACCAAGAAGCCTTGGTGACACTGGTGCCTATCGCGTCAATCCGTATTCTCGACAGAGCATCGGGTACCACATGGTCTTTACCCTTTTTATGCTCTATGTCGAAATCAAATTGACTCAATCTCATGCTCCAGCGAGCTAGGCGACCAGTTGGATTCTTCAGCTTGTGGAACCATAACAGTGATGCGTGGTCTGTAACCACGGTGCACTTCTGGCCTTCCACATACTGCCTGAACTGTTCTAAAGCGAAGATCACCGCCAGCAGCTCACGTTCAGTGTTGCTGTAGTTGACCTCGCTTTTATTGAGGGACCGACTGCAATACGCGACAGGATGCTCCACACCCTCATGTGTCTGCGTGAGAACAGCAGCCACAGAGAAGGATGACGCATCACTGAGAATTCTGAAAGGTAGAGTATAATCAGGCATTTTTAAAATAGGAGCGGTGACCAAAGCAGCCTTCAAGAGGCAGCTTCACTCGTCCACTCAAAGGATATATTTTTGGAATTTAATCTGCATAATGGTTAACTTATTTTTGAAAAATTATTTACGAAACGCCGATACCATCCAGCCACGCCCAAGAATCGCTTCACCTCCTTAGCTTTGGATGGTGTAGGATAATTTAGAATGACTTCCACCTTACCTGGGTCAGTCCGAAGGCCATGCTTGTCAACATAGTACCCGAGGGACTTCAGTTCTTTTCGACAGAAATGTGATTTGTCCATGTTGATCGTGAGGCCTGCATCTTTAAGGCGCTGATGGACTCTGTGGTAAGAGATCCACATGATCCTCAAAGCTGCTGGACACCGCTATTATGTCGTCCTGGAATGCGAAGACTTTATTGTCAAATTCGGGACCAAACAGGCGGTCCATAAGGCGTTGCATCGAAGCAGAGGCTCCGACGAGACCGAAACAAATAACGTTGAACTGAAACAGACCTCTCCTTGGGACTGTGAAAGCAGTTTTCTCGGCTGATTGCGGCGAGTCAAAAGGTATCTGCCAATACGCAGCACTTAAATCTATAGACGATAAGTATTTAGCATCATTGAGATGGTCAAGTATTTGATTTATATACGGTAACGGATACGCATCGCTCTTCGATACCGAGTTGAGTTTTCTCGAGTCAAGACACAGTCTCAGGTCACCATTCGCTTTCTCCACCTTCACCACTGGTGAGTTCCACGCGGACTGAGACGGGGTCACTACTCCGATCTCCAACATCCGGTCCAGTTCCTCTTCCAAGGCTTTTTGCTTTAGGGGAGAGAGTGGATAGTACCGTTGCTTGATTGGCCTACTGTCACCCGTATCAATGACATGATGCACCAGGGATGTACGTCCTAAACCTACCTTGTCAGTGTTGATGGTATCGAACTTCTCAATAATGCTATTTATAATCCGCTTCTGATCAGCGGTCAAATTATTGTAATCCTCCAAACCACGGTTGAGAGCCAGTGACTCCACAGGATTACAATCATCAAAGTTAGAGAGATTGATATTTTGAGATATCAATCTATCCCCTAAATGAAACTGTTGCCAGAAGTCAACACCAAATATCATAGCAGTGGTGATTTCCGGGACAACATAAAACTTAATTACTCTGACAGCAGAGTTATATTCTATAGGAAGAGAAATACAGCCCAGACAAGGCAGATATGTGCCGTCTGCTGTAGTTAAACTAAAATTGGGGCTGATGTTTTCAAGCTCAAACCCTAATTCAAAAAATTTGTGGTGCGCACCCTTACCTAAAACAGAGCAGGCCACACCCGAATCAAGTAGACCTAGAACATTTAAGTTCAGGATCTTAACCACTAAGTACGGTCTAGTATCATTATCCCGTTTATTAAACAGGACCCTATCAGAGAAGACATCAGACAGAGAAGCACGCTCTGAACCGATTGGTAAGCTCTTAACAAGGCCCTGACTTACCCGTTTTTTGGCTTGACATGACACTGTGGACATTCCGGTGCTCTGACTCCTTTCTGTCCACACCGGAAACACACCACCTCTCTCGACTTTGTGCAGCTGGGAGTAGCATGACCGCCTTCACCACAGCGAAAGCAATTGTGCTCGCTAGAGGTAGACGGACGAGTCACAGCAGAGACCTGTTGGTGAGTTTTATATGGTGATTTAAATTTTTGGTGGTGTAGATCCACAGTGATACTGCATTTTTCAAATGCTGGCTCATGGAATGCCTCAGCCCTTGCACGAGCAAGTTCTAGGCGCTTCCCCAATCGCTTCAGATCGGTAATAGACTTGACGTCATGAAGAGCTAATTCCTTCATGTAGTCAGGCCTTATATTATGCATCAGAATGTCCAGTTGTTCCTCTCTTGCACGAGAGTCTAGAGATCATGGCCTGCATCGTAGAGATGTAAATGCCCTATGTTTCAGATCGAGCCTGTGTACGCTGCCTGATTTCATTGCGGAGGCGATAGTCGTAGTCGGGAAGGTCGAAGTTCTCTCTCAGCTCTTCCAACACAGCCTCATAAGTGGTAAGTTCCACCCTGTTGGCACGGAACCAAGACAAAGCTGGACCCTCCAAAAGATCGGAGAAAGCCATGAGGATTTTCTCCTTGGTGACTTCCCGAGCACACTCCTCAAGTCTTTCGATGAAAACACGTACACATGTAGAGCCATCAAATTTTAAATTGAACGAATTTAGATTAACGGGTTTATCCCTTACTACTACAGTCGGAATGGAGTCGGCAGCTGTTGCGTTGAGTCGCGTCGAACGGTCCCCCCTCGGCACAATTATTGGCCTTTAGGAGGCAGAAATTTGGCAAGGTCAATAGTACATAAATGCTTAAAATGTTTTCGATTCAAAGCACAAAATGTGCAACCTGTCATGGGTCAGCTTCCTGCTAATAGAAGCAACCTCGAATACCCCTTTAGTAATTGCTCTGTGGATTACGGGGGACCAGTACTTATAGCAGATCGTAAAGGTAGAGGTTGCAAGCTAATAAAGTCATATCTTTGCATTTTTGTCTGCCTTGCTACGAAAGCTGTGCACTTGGAGCTCGTCACTGAGCTCACTAAACAAGCTTATATGGCTGCTTTAAACCGCTTTATTGCACGCCGTGGTAGACCTCGAAGCATACTCTCCGACTATGTAACAAACTTTGTTGGTGCTGCTAATGAGCTTTCTGCCTTTTTACAGGAACCTGACATTCCGTCGGATCTCGCCATGGAAGGTATACAATTTTGTTTTGTGCCTCCTTATTCTCCCCATTTTAATGGCATTGCGGAAGCGGCGGGTAAATCAACGAAGTACCATTTAAAACGTATTTTACAGCAAAGGCACTTCACTTATGAAGAGTTAGCAACATGCCTGGCTCAGATAGAGGCAATTCTGAATTCACGTCCGCTTACTCCTCTCTCTTCTGATCCACTCGACTTTTCCGTTCTCACTCCTGCTCATTTCCTTATTGGACGATCTCTCACATCTGTACCCCAACCGAGGGTTCAAGATGAACACACGACGAACATGCAGCGATACCAGAGAGTCGCCTCTATCAAGGAGCATTTTTGGTCGCGTTTTCACACGGAGTATCTATCACACTTGCAGAAGTTTACGAAGTGGCACTCGTCTAGCTGGCGGATCTCAAAGGGCTCTTTGGTGCACTAGCACCAAAGAGCCCTTTGAGACCCTTTGAGACCTTAACTATAAGGACAAATCTGCACCACCTCTTTGCTGGCTGTTGGGCAGAGTGATCCAGCTATATCCCGGCAGCGACGGCGTCGCGAGAGTCGCCGACTTGAAGACCAGGAAGGGCGTTATCAGGAGGGCCTTCAACAACATATGCCCTCTTCCTATTGAAGACAGCTCTTCAACGGGGGGAGCATGTTCGCGCGGTTAGCACACACGTACAAACACACACGCGCGAGTGACGCGAGGGTGACCGCGGGGCCTGCGGTGCGGCGGAAGGGGAGGACGGGCGCGGGGCATCGACCTGCGGCAGCGACAGACGGCTTGGCGTCCTCATATGCATCGTGCGCATACACAGTTATATATTAAACCAATTGTATCATTTACATTAAAATCCATAATCCAAGTAAACTACAGTCCACTCATTTATCTCCTTCCACATTAACAGTGGTTTAAAGGAATCACACAAACATAACGTTGCGCGCTGCACTTCGTTTGATTTAGGCTCACTGGGCTGGATAGCTGCCACTTCAGAGGAGTAAAAGAAAATGTTAGTTCTATGCATTGTGATATATGATAGTGAAGATTGGCCCCAAGTATTGTCTAGGTTCGAAGTAAAACACAAAATGAAATACTTTCATCCATAAATTACTAAAATTCTTCACAAAAATAATATTTAAGTTTGTCATCTAAATTATTTATTGGGAAACATAAATGATTTGCTTTTTTTGGTTTCGATAGGGGCTCGTGACTATCTGGGAACCGAGTAGGTTAACTAGTTGCAAACTTAAACAATCCTAGCCAGGTCAGTCTGCGGATGGGTAAATATTTGCTGAATAACAACAGGAGAAAACCTTTAAATCTACAATGGTAGATTTAAAGCCTTTACTCAGCTTTATTTTACTGTCTGATAAAGTCTATCATCTTATTCGTTAGGTATTTTTCCATTGTTATTTCGTCGTTGTGTCATATTTATTATCGGTATCGATATCAGTGTGTAATCCGTCATGATTAATAATAATAAAGTGTTACTGCTGCTGTCACCCTACGGATGTCGTAAGAGCCTACTAAGAAGCAAACTACACAAGACAACAGCACTGCAAAGAGAAGGAAAGCCTGATACAAACCCTTTACCCACTTGTTTTGAGCAGAGTGTCGAATATTAGGCTAAAACCTTTTTAAGGACAAACCTCTAGCGGTGGAATGTTAAGGGCTGTTGCTGATTAGTACCTCGTGGATAACTTTTTCAAAATCAAACATTAATAGTACTTTTATTTTGCAATAAGACTTTATAGCTTTCTTTTACTTTCACCTTTTAGTTTAAGACAATTGCTATAATCTTTTAATAAACGTTTGTTTGGTGCTGGATTTCTGCATGTTCGAAGATACTATTAGCTTTTGTTCACGGTCTCCGCCCGTGTTTATGTCGGTTATCACGATAAAAAGTAGCATATTTCCTTCCTCATTAACCAGTATGTCCATGCTAAATTACATTAAAATCTGTGCAGTGGTTTAGCCGTGAAAGCGAGACAGACAGACAGAGCTACTTTCAGATTTATAATATAAGTATGGATCTCTTGGTACTGTCTCTCAGTACCAGCATTTAAATATAAGCAGAAATATATTAATGTAGTTGTAGTTGTTGCTGACGAAACATTCGTGGTACAATTTGAAAATCCGGCAATACTGATACTATCGTATTCCAGATGGTTTCAGCTATTCATCACATCATGACAATCATCACTTTCTAGTTACTTTACTAGATTTTTACATATGATGTTCACTTTCTTGGATGTATCACGATTTAAACATATCTATTCTTTTCACCTTGAAGGTGTATTTTATAACATATTCCCATTACATTTTTCGGTCTTCAACCTCCCTAGACTTCTTTAATTGGTCTCATTGTAGTTTTTAATTAATTCTATAGATACTAGGAAATATTTTTAAGCAAATTCAATGTGCACGCTGCAATAATCATAGATATATCGATATTGATAAGAATACTTAGTAAAGATAATGCACAATCTTTGTACGCGTTTGGTGCTTCTAAACTTGATGTAGATTTAAGTGAAGTGAAAGGCGCAGTTCAGCATTTATGGCTGTCTGTTTTTCGGGTAAAATGAGATGAATAGACTAAGCCAGGACATCGTTTGCTGAATCTTCACTATCCCAATAGGATGGAACATAGTATTTCTTTGGAGCTGTAAATGCTTTTGCATATCATATATGAATATCATACATGAAAAAAAAAAATTATATATATTATTTTTCTTACATGTGATTATAAGACATTATTCTACGCATGGGACGATTTATGCTACAATAAACCAGTGACAGCGAATCTAGTTACGAATTAGTAATACAAGAAAGTTACAAACAAAACTTTACTTTGACAGATAAAGGTTTTCGAGAAAATTAAAAATATATTACGCCCATATTAAATTTACAGCATTTTCATATAGATGCATAATGAAAAAAACTGTTTATACCTTTTTAATAGTTGTCAAACTCAAACGGATGAATAAAATACTATACAAAATACAGCCATAAGAGTTCGTTACAATCGTCGCAACAAAGAAAATAGTTTCAGTAGCTTAATTAGGAAAATAATAAGAATAGTGACATAAATAAGAAATTTTTTGCTTATTGTAGTAGGCACCTAGTGATAACAGAACCACACAGCTGTGGTTCTGTTATCACTAGGTTGCTTGTCGTTATCACTAACCTGCCATGTCGACGGTGCAGTTGCGCGAGCGAAACTAACTTAGTTCCACACTTGAATTTCGTGTTTTATAGCAAAGGGTGTGACTCATCAAATCATATTTAATATGACAACTACATACGCGCCAAAAAATGCAAAATTCAAAGTTTTTAAAGTAATTAATCTTAGATATATACAAATCAATTGCTGTTCGTTTGTCTCGCTAAAACTTGAGAACGGCTGGGCCGATTTAGCTGATTTTGGTTATGAAATTTTCTTGTAATCCGTGGGAGGATTAAACGTTAAAAAATTAAAATTTACTTAAATTAATTATTAATCCAAATGTCACGTATACGAAGTAGCGGACACACCTAGTAAAAATATATAAAAGGCAGTGTTTTTAAATAAATCTGTTCTAATATTTCCACTGCTTTATATAGGCCACTTCCGAGGCACAACCGCAGAGTCCTGTCTGCTGCTTTTTGTAGCTCCTTTTTTTGCCCCCCCCCCCCCCCTTTTGTTTTGAGACATATTTTGTAACGAAATTGCATATCGAGGGGTGAAAGGCTATTTGGTTTAAGCGACATTTTTGCAACTTTACCGGAGAGCTATATAAAGTTTGATGCTTATCACACTAAATTATAAAGGCGAAAGCTTGTGAGTGTGTATGTTTGTTACTCTTTCACGCAAAAACTACTAAGTAGTACCAAATAAAACCGACCTATGTATGTAAATGTCGCTTAATACAACTTGCCTTAAGCACTTATTTTTCATTACTCATAATTTTTTTTTTTTATCTTTTGTTGTATCAACCACATCTTTACGTATAAATTCATGCAGCTCCAAGCTATCTGGAAATGCCGTGTAGCAGGAGAAAAAAGGTTTCGGCCAAAATACAGTTTTTTGACGTGACAACGTCTAATAAATTGATGAATGCCGGCTGCATGCACGAAAAAGACTCATTGTCCCGTTACGCCTGATGTTGATTGCGTTAACATAGAAGTTTGAATTTGTTATAGCTTAAAGGTATTATCATCATCAGGCTATCGCAGTCCACTGCTGGACATAGGTCCAGCAGTGGACTGCAAATCAAAAGAAACAGCACTCTATGTCCCATATTTTGAATCTCCTATTTTGAATCCTAAGTTCACGGGAAGTATCGTGAAGGTTTTGATTCGCTTGGAAGTGTCGAAAATTGGCAGCATAAAAGGCTGTATCTTTTGATTGCAGAAGTTTGATTTTTTTAAGCTCCAATGGACAGTAGACTTGAGTGTTTGATATAAATTTCAACTTGATAGCTCCACGAATTCCTGAGAAAAAGAGTCTTGACGGACAGAAAGACGGACAACAAAGTGATCCTATAAGGGTTCCGTTTTTCCTTTTGAGGTATGGAACCCTAAAAATAATGCGAAGCCGAAGCATCATCATCATCATCAGCCTATCGCAGTCCACTGCTGGACATAGGCCTCTCCAATTTTCCGCCACTTAGTTCGATCCTTGGCTTCTCGCATCCAGCTCCTGCCAGCCGTCTTGCGCAAATCGTCACTCCACCTGGCCTGCGGACGTCCCACACTACGTTTGCGGAGACGCGGTCTCCACTCAAGAACCCGTTTACCCCAACGGTTATCGGTTCTACGGCAACATGGCCAGCCCACTGCCACTTCAGCT
Organism: Spilosoma lubricipeda; assembly: GCA_905220595.1. NCBI lineage: Eukaryota > Metazoa > Arthropoda > Insecta > Lepidoptera > Erebidae > Spilosoma > Spilosoma lubricipeda. The sequence goes on along the minus strand of HG992285.1, from coordinate 4,069,566 downwards.
TGCTAATCCTATGGGCTATGTAGATAACCTTCGTTCTCTGCCGGATTACCTCATTCCTGATGCGATCCCTCAGAGAAACGTCGAGAATAGCCCTCTCCATAGCACGCTGGGCGACTTTAAACTTGTGGACCAGCCGTACCGTAACTGTCCACGTTTCGGCTCCGTATGTTATTACGGGTAGGACGCACTCATTTAAGACTTTTGTCTTTAGGCACTGTGGGATCGACGATGAGAAGACCCGACGAAGCTTCCCAAATGCTACCCAACCCAGCTGGATTCTCCTGTTCACCTCGTTCTCAAAGTTGTTTCTACCCAACTGCAAGGTCTGCCCGAGGTACACATATTTCTGCACAATTTCGAGAACGGCACCGTGTACCGCAACCGGTTCCGGTAGTACATGATCATTGAACATGACCTTGGTCTTGTCCAAGTTCATCCGTAGGCCGATGCGTACAGAAGAATCAGCCAGGCCGTTCAACATCTGTTGTAGGTCCTGCAACGTCTCTGCCATGATGACGATGTCGTCTGCAAATCGCAAGTGAGAGATGTATTCGCCATTGATGTTGATTGTTAAAAGTATGTCAAGAATTTATGTATAGTCTATGGTAATAGTGTATACAACAAATATTTTTTTATTGCCTATGCTCTCTCTCTGTTAGTTGAAGGAACAATATACTACACGGACCGTCTGATTGTCCGTGCCTGGGGGCGGCTCTGAAAAAAGGATCTGGAGGATGTCTCCAACATTTCTCCGGTGGGTGTCTCCAACATCCAGGCTCCAGCTGGAAGGGGACTACATAGCTATATTTTCTGTTTCTTTTATATAATGTTTCTCGGACAACCCTCTCTTTATATTATAAATTATGAATTATTGTAATTTTTAAAGTACTGATAAATTGTGATTTTTGTATTTTTATCATATGAATTATATTGTATGCATCACTGAGGAGTGGGTGTTTCTCTGAAGAGTTCCTTAGGGCTCCCATACATACACACACACACATCTTGTTCAAATATTTTTTTTTTAAATTTTATCTTATACCTACCTCATATTACCATATTATCATATCTTTATTTTTTTTTTAATATTTTTTCTTTATTTTAATTAACTTTTACTAAGGCGCCCTGGGATAAGAATCTACTACTGACTAGACGGTGAAGTAACCATCCTGACATGTTCAGGGGTTACAGAAGGACGCCATTACATGAAGTGTGTGTTTTATTGCAAATACCTCGAATCTCAACAGGTTATGTGCCCAGAAACGCGTTAGCCTCATGTCCTGTCGGGGATTTGCAATATACAGTAAAGACGGTAAAGTTAACTCACTCAGTTCACTTGCGGTAAAGCAAGAAAAAAGTAGGGCGTCAAGAAGCACGTGTGCCTTCAGACCAACGTGCGGCAAAAACAAAAGGTAAAGGTACAAATAAGTATAAAACTGTGGTTAAGCAGAATAACATCCATGGAAGAAACAATGGAAAATTTTAACCTCACTAAATTGGAGGGAAGTTCCAACTGGAACGTTTGGAAATATAAATTGAAGGTTATGCTAAGGGCAGCAGAGGTGTTCGAGGTTGTCGACGGTTCATTACCGTGCTCTGATGGTAAAGCCGAAGAAAAGAAATGGAATCAGAAAGATACTAAGGCTCAAAGTATCATTGTGACTCGCTTGTCTGACAAAGTACTTTTTCAGATAACCAGCTGTGAAACTAGTTTAGAAGTCTGGAACAAGCTACATAACATATACGAACAGAAGAGTGAATTGTCACTGCATTTGGTTCAGCAGAAGTTTTTTTCTTTGCGATATGAATCTAATGAAACTATGTCAGAATATCTGATTCGGATTGAGGAAATAATAGCTACATTAAAACAACTACAAGCACCAGTACCAGAAAGTATGGCTATCACGAAAATCACAACTTCATTACCAGAACATTACCAACATTTTGTGTCTGCATGGGAGTCGGTAGCTATGGAGAAGCGAACCTTAAGTGAACTATCTGCACGGTTACTCGTTGAGGAGCAGCGCTACAAATCTCGTAGTGATGGTGATCACAGCAACTCCTCTGCTTTGGTTGCTGATCAACGGAAGTGTTTAAATGCGGTAAGACCGGCCATTATAAAAAGGATTGTAGAATTAAAATTAACAACAAAAACTGTCAAACTACTCTTAAATGTACTTTTGTAAGAAAAATGGTCATACTATTAAATATTGTTGGTTTAAAAATGGTACAACATCAAGCAATGCATTCTGTGTGTCAGTACTGTTGGCTCTTAATAGTACTTCTCAAAAATTAAATGCATTTGAATGGGTAATGGATAGCGGTGCTTCGGAACACATGTGCCAGTTTAGGAAATTGTTTTCTAATTTCAAAATACTTAAAAAAGATATAATTGTAGGTGATGGATCAATTATAACCTCTGAAGGAGTGGGTGATATTAAGCTATTATCATATAATGGAAAGCAATGGGTTGATACTACATTATTTAATGTTTTATATGTTCCTAAGTTACAAGTGAATTTGTTTTCAGTCAGTGCGGCTACAGATAAAGGTTATTCGTTAAAAATTGATCAAAACTTATGTAAATTCCTAAAAAACAACAGTGAAGTTGGTGCAGTTGCTCAAAGGCAAGGTAAAATATATATTGTGAAATTTAAATATATAAAAGGTGTGGCTTTAGTAGTAGATCAACATAAATCTAAGTACACCTTGGGAGATTGGCATAGGAAAATGGCTCACCAAAACTTAGAACAGGTAAGAAGCATTTTGAAAAGAAGTAATGTAGATGTCTGTGCAAATAATGAAACCATTACTTGTATTCCATGTATTCAGGGTAAGTTAAATAAACAACCTTTTCATTTAAGTGAAACTAAATCTGATAAGCCAGGTACTTTATTCCATTTAGATTTATGTGGCCCTATGGAGAGAACCTCTCTGGGCGGCTCAAGGTACTATTTGCTCGTTAAAGATGACTATTCAAAGTTTAATACAGTTTATTTCTTAAAAGAAAAATCTGAAACAGTAGATAAGGTTAAAAGTTTTTTAATGTATGTAACAAAAAACCTAGGTTATAGGGTTCAATATATTAGGTTAGGTTATAGGGTTTTTCGGGTAGGTGCTAAAAAAGTATTAACACTTAGTTTAAAAGCTCTTAAATGTAATATAAAAAAAAATAAAAAAAATATTGTGAATTGTGTTGTGAACTAATAAATGAATAATAAACTAAAATGTGTCTTTGCTACCACTGGAAGTTAACCAACAAACAAACAAACAAAAAAACCTGATCTGTCACCAGAATTAAAACTAATAAAAAATTGAACAAATTAAGATCTCGGGCGCCAGGTGCAGATCTGATCTGATATTACTCCCAATGGTAACTTACAGATCACTTAAAAAATAACAAACTAATGCCGCGGATAACTCGGCCAACATTGAACCCTTAATCTAGGGCGGGGAGTACTGACTAATGAACAATTAGTTTAAAAGCAGATTTATTAACCCGTAGTGTCTGAAGGGTAAGGTCTTACAGGTGGATATACTATGCTAAGAGTATCGCTACACTGGTTACTGTTTCTGTTGTCATTGCAATCCTTTAAGTTAAAATTCTACGTTACATGAGCCAGACAGGAGATGTCTGGCTGTCCTTCTCTTTGGCTTCTTCACCCGTTGATGTTAAGGCAGCCTCTTGCTTCTATGGCCATTATACTAATGCCATAGGTAGGTTCATGGTTAATTTAATGTAAGTGGGGAGCAACTTTACACAACAAACCTTTGTAAAAATAGGTTATAAAAAAATGTAATGTTCTAATGAGGATAATACTAATATCCCAGAAAAATTCCAGTATAAAAATATAAGAAAAAAAGAAAAGTAAAAAAAAAGAAATAAAGAAAGAAAGAAAGAAAGAAAGAAACCCCGCGCTTCCGGCTAAAACAAAGATAATTCACTGGTTAATTAGGTACTTTATCACTTTGGTTATCAATCCTAATCTCAATAGTAACTATTCAGTACTCACCAGAGTTTCTTTTATCAACAATATTTCAAAAATTCTTCAAAGCTCCAAACAATAGCAAGTAACAAAATAACGTGTCAAATCCTTAGAAAATCCAACGAATCCCTTGGCGAATCTTTCGATGTTAGTTTCTGTAAGTGAAATCAACTATTTTTAGCAAAATTCGCTTCAACAACAAACGTGCTTGTCGAACGCGGAGTCACCATTTTCACTTACCCGAAAAAGTCGAAATAACCGTTAATTCACGATAACTAACAGCGGGGCATCTTCCGCCGCATTTATCTGGCCATGGACCGTGGTGATTAGCCAAATTAAGAACGATTCAACAAGAACCAACAAATTGTTAAAATATGTCAACCACTCTCTCCCAATATCCGACCGTAAAAAGAATGACAACTAGTAGAGTGTTCCCAGCCACAAAATTACCTCAGAGCGCCATCGGAAGGGACAACTCTTAAATAAATCGATTAGTCTACCAAATTTCCATAGCTTATGTCAAACTGGTGTGACATCTGTCAAAACTAAACTCACAACAAGGAAATGGTATCAAAACGAATAGGTTATAATTTCTAGTGTATAAGTCGATACTACGACGTTACATTACATACCAACCCAAAAAAAAAGATTAAAAGAAAGGACTCTTTCTTTTAAGCTGCAAAGTAATAACCAAACAGAACTCTCAAAAAATAAACATTGGGAACATCTAAAATTTCGACTCAGACTCTACAAAAAGAACCCTAAACAAATCTCTACAAAAACTCTATAAATGACTAATAGAACAATATCAAACTTTACTAAAGCAAATATCAGTTAGGAATGTAATTCCAACAAAGACAGCAATAACCAAGTAGAGCGGCTGAACACCTTCGTCACCGACTCTAATAGAATAATAACAACTTTAGAAAATAAACTTTAAACGAACATCCATTAGGAATTGAATATCTAACAAAGATAACAATATCCAAGAAGTACGGTTGGACACCTTCGTCACCGACTCTAATAGAATAATATTAACTTTAGAAAATAAATCTTAAACAAACATCCATTAGGAATTGAATATCTAACAAAGATAACAATATCCAAGAAGTACGGTTGGACACCTTCGTCACCGACTCTAATAGAATAATAACAACTTTAGAAAATAAATCTTAAACAAAATTCCATTAGGAATTGAATATCTAACAAAGATAACAATATCCAAGAAGTGCGGTTGGACACCTACGTCACCGACTCTAATAGAATAATATTAACTTTAGAAAATAAACCTTAAACAAACATCCATTAGGAATTGAATATCTAACAAAGATAACAATATCCAAGAAGTACGGTTGGACACCTACGTCACCGACTCTAATAGAATAATGTATAAAAAGATTTGTGTATTGTGATCGGCTCAACACCACCGAACTACCGGGCACAATACAACAAAGGCAAACAAAATGTTCCACACTTTGAAAGAGTGTGAACACAAAAAAAATTGTGTATTGTGATCGGCTCAACACCACCGAACTACCGGGCACAATACAACAAAAGGCAAACAAAATGTTCCACACTTTGAAAGAGTGTGAACATAATAACAAACAAACAAAATATTCTACACTTTGAAAGAGTGTGAACATAATAACAAACAAACAAAATACTCTACACTTGGAAAGAGTGTGAATATAATAACAAATAAACAAAATATTCTACACTTGGAAAGAGTGCGAATATAATAATAAATAAACAAAATATTCTACACTTGGAAAGAGTGTGAATATAATAACAAACAAAATATTCTACACTTGGAAAGAGTGTGAATATAATAATAAACAAAATATTCCACACTTCGAAAGAGTGTGAATATAATAACAAATAAACAAAATATTCTACACTTGGAAAGAGTGTGAATATAATAACAAATAAACAAAATATTCTACACTTGGAAAGAGTGTGAATATAATAACAAACAACAAAATATTCTACACTTGGAAAGAGTGTGAATATAATAATAATAAACAAAATATTCTACACTTGGAAAGAGTGTGAATATAATAACCAACAAACAAAATATTCTACCCACAAAAAGGGCTCAAATACAACCTATCTAGACACTGAAACAAAAACAAATTTGCGGAACCGCGTAAAGGTCCGTCTTGATGCAAATATATAAAGTGTTCTATATAATCTAAGGGTAGTCACCATGTCGACCTGTTTCTGCAATAATTAACGAACATCCCTTAGGACCCACAACATCCGACATGACGACGCCTGACAGTAGCTATCTTGCGATAGCTTCCACCACAAATAAACATAATACTAATGTAGCTATAAGCCAATAAAAAAGGTCCTAAATAGACTACCTAACAATAAAAGGATAGGAGACACTAAACAAGGACTCCTAACAAATTTACAAAATAATACTAAAGTTTTAAGCTAATAAAATACGTCCCCCTAATAGATAACCCTAAAGAAAATGTTGTTGGTGTTCATCCTTCTACCTACATACCACTTAGTCGCCTTCTACGACATCCACGGGAAGAAATGGAGATGAGCTATTCTCAACCGGCCCAACACGGCTAATTCCAGCTGGTAATGTTGCTGTTCTACCTTCTTCATACCTCTTAGTCGCCTTCTACGACACCCACGGGAAGAAATGGGGATGAGCTATTCTCAACCGGCCCAACACGGCTAGGTTCCAGCTGATGATGTTGCTGTTCATCCTTCCTCATATCCTTTAGTCGCCTTTTACGACACCCACAGGAACAAATGGGGATGAGCTATTCTTAACCGGACTCAACACGGCTTATCCCTTTAGTCGCCTTTTACGACACCCACAGGAAGAAATGGGGATGAGCTATTCTCAACCGGACTCAACACGGCTCATCCCTTTAGTCGCCTTTTACGACACCCACAGGAAGAAATGGGGATGAGCTATTCTCAACCGGACTCAACACGGCTCTTCGTCAAATCATGCAATTTTGAACTAAAAACAGGCATATTGCCTCCTCTGCTCCTCCTGTGCTCATTCATGGTGTTAAACGAGGACATTCCTGGTGCGTACGCAGAAGAATTAGGAACATCCGACACATCCGGTGTGCCATTAATCTCCACATGATCATCAGCAGCTGCATGTCCATCCACATCCGAGGGCAACGGTGGAAATTGAACTCCTTTGTCCATAATGAAAAATAACGATGACCACTAAACTCCAAAATAGAAGTCAAAGTGTTAAGTATTCAAAGCAAACTCAAATCCAAATTTAACCAAAAGTGAAATGTTATGAAACGATAACTTTAAAGTAAAATGATAAAAAAGTAAATTTTTTAAAGCAAAGTCTATCCCGAGTTCATTCAGAAGTGAATGTTCTAAAAGGATAAGTTTTAATTTATTTATAAGCAAAATGATAAGAGAAGTTAAATTCTTTTAAAGCAATTTCAATCCCGATCCCGTTCAAAAGTGAATGTTGTGAAAAGATAAGTTTTAATTTATTTATAAGCAAAATGATAAGAAAAGTCAAGCTGTTCAAAGCAAAGCCAAATTCAAGTTCATTCAGAAGTGAAGCCTTGTGAAGAGATAAGTTTAAATTTATTTAAAAGTGAAATTATAGCAAATGTTAGGTTTTAATTTAAATGTCTAATTTTTTAACTTATAAAGAATCTGTAGATTGCAATAACCACTCACAATTATTGTAAAAGCTAGGTAATATAAAGTTAAGCTAGGCTGAGTTAAGTACAATTTTCAAAAAGTTTAAATATAATATTATCAATAATTTCAAAGCAAAAGCTTTGCCGAGTAGACTTTATATAAACACATTCAACATTATTAGATTGCAAAACACAATGTTGAAGTAAATTATACCCTTAATAGAGAATACAATAAGCAGCAGAATAACCTTAATTATTGTTGTTTTGTTAAAGCAAAAATAAACATTGTGTGTAAAAGTCACAATGCTGTAAAACAATTGTTGCAGAATTGCAAATAAAACCGTACTTAATGTTAACAATTAATAATAAGCACAAATAAAACACAAACAGAATAATGTTTAAAAAAGTAGGATGCAACAACAACAGTATCCAATTTAACCTTCAGAAACTACTTCAGTCCCTGTGCGCTGGCGACAAATTGTAATATAAAAAAAATAAAAAATATATTGTGAATTGTGTTGTGAACTAATAAATGAATAATAAACTAAAATGTGTCTTTGCTACCACTGGAAGTTAACCAACAAACAAACAAACAAAAAAACCTGATCTGTCACCAGAATTAAAACTAATAAAAAATTGAACAAATTAAGATCTCGGGCGCCAGGTGCAGATCTGATCTGATATTACTCCCAATGGTAACTTACAGATCACTTAAAAAATAACAAACTAATGCCGCGGATAACTCGGCCAACATTGAACCCTTAATCTAGGGCGGGGAGTACTGACTAATGAACAATTAGTTTAAAAGCAGATTTATTAACCCGTAGTGTCTGAAGGGTAAGGTCTTACAGGTGGATATACTATGCTAAGAGTATCGCTACACTGGTTACTGTTTCTGTTGTCATTGCAATCCTTTAAGTTAAAATTCTACGTTACATGAGCCAGACAGGAGATGTCTGGCTGTCCTTCTCTTTGGCTTCTTCACCCGTTGATGTTAAGGCAGCCTCTTGCTTCTATGGCCATTATACTAATGCCATAGGTAGGTTCATGGTTAATTTAATGTAAGTGGGGAGCAACTTTACACAACAAACCTTTGTAAAAATAGGTTATAAAAAAATGTAATGTTCTAATGAGGATAATACTAATATCCCAGAAAAATTCCAGTATAAAAATATAAGAAAAAAAGAAAAGTAAAAAAAAAGAAATAAAGAAAGAAAGAAAGAAACCCCGCGCTTCCGGCTAAAACAAAGATAATTCACTGGTTAATTAGGTACTTTATCACTTTGGTTATCAATCCTAATCTCAATAGTAACTATTCAGTACTCACCAGAGTTTCTTTTATCAACAATATTTCAAAAATTCTTCAAAGCTCCAAACAATAGCAAGTAACAAAATAACGTGTCAAATCCTTAGAAAATCCAACGAATCCCTTGGCGAATCTTTCGATGTTAGTTTCTGTAAGTGAAATCAACTATTTTTAGCAAAATTCGCTTCAACAACAAACGTGCTTGTCGAACGCGGAGTCACCATTTTCACTTACCCGAAAAAGTCGAAATAACCGTTAATTCACGATAACTAACAGCGGGGCATCTTCCGCCGCATTTATCTGGCCATGGACCGTGGTGATTAGCCAAATTAAGAACGATTCAACAAGAACCAACAAATTGTTAAAATATGTCAACCACTCTCTCCCAATATCCGACCGTAAAAAGAATGACAACTAGTAGAGTGTTCCCAGCCACAAAATTACCTCAGAGCGCCATCGGAAGGGACAACTCTTAAATAAATCGATTAGTCTACCAAATTTCCATAGCTTATGTCAAACTGGTGTGACATCTGTCAAAACTAAACTCACAACAAGGAAATGGTATCAAAACGAATAGGTTATAATTTCTAGTGTATAAGTCGATACTACGACGTTACATAAATTATTTAATTAATTTATTGAGTATTTCTGTAATATATTAAAAAATAAAAGTACAGTTAGGTTTAGAATCACTATACTTACTGTTATCATAGCGATTACATGATATAAACAGATATTTAAATCACCTGCCAGCATAATTAAATACCAATTTGAAAAAAGCATAATTATATTTTAAAACTATGTCGCAACTCACTGATATTAGAGAAGCACAGAACACCTTGGAAGAGAGCTTTTCAAAGAGAATGGCACAGCTGGAGGCACAACTGCATTCTGGCGGAAGCACCAAGGAGACAGTGGCACGGGTGTCGGAGGAATTTAAAACTTTCCGTGAGCTGATGTTCTCTATGCTGGGTCTTCTCCGGAAGCAAATAGCTGAGTGCGTTAAAGTGATTGATGCTATGGAGACTCGGCACCGGCACAAATCGCTTTTATTCCTGGGAGTGCCTGAGGCCATCAGGGAGGACTGTAGTGCAGCCCTGCTTGAGACTATAAACACAAAGATGGGTCTTCAGGACATCTCTCGCCACAGCATCAGACAATGTCATCGCATCGGGACGCCCTCCGGGGAACATCGTCGCCCAATACTGGTGAGGTTTGCTACCGAAGAGGCCAGACATGCAGTATGGAAGTCGAAGACAGCGATGAAGGGCTCCGGCATCTCGATCAGAGAATTCCTCACGAGAACTCGTCAGACGGTTTTTACAACGGCCCGGCAACATTTCGGCATGTCATCCTGCTGGACACAAAACGGCTTTATAATTGTCAAGGGAAGCGACAATAGCAGATACAAAGTCACATCCATGGATGAGCTGAAACCATTGCTAGTGAAGTTTCCTAAGACCTTGCCCACAAGCAGAGGTGATCCCGGTAGTGCGAGTTCAGGTATCAACAACAAAAGTTCGCGGAAACGCTAGTTACTTGTGACACCTTTACCCCTTTTGCGTGTACAGCATTTAAATTATATTGTTATTGTTTACATATTTCAATTATGGCTGCTAGTATACTCTTTGTTTTGTACCTTCAATTTTTAAATAATAGCTTTCACGATATTGTTTACAGGTAGTGACAGATAATGTATCCGTCAAATTGGCATCTCACTGCGTTCGCTTGTCATTGGTGGAGGGTGCGTTCCATTTCCTTTAACGTTTCGTTGTACACAAGGCTATCTGCTGTCATCTTAACCTTTTTATATTTTTGTTTTTTTTTTGTGCTCATGTTGTTTGCAAATGTCAGTATGAGCTTGTATGGGTAATTACGGCATATATAGGTATTAACCTCTTAGCGTCATATGAATATAATTATTACTTAGTTAACTTATATGTGTAAGCTGGCGGGTGATGTAGAAATACGCTCGGACCTCAATCAAGGTAAAAGCTATGATATAGAGATATGGTATTATAATAAGTACTTATATATATAATATTAATTTTAATATTTTATTATTTTTGTTATTTTTGGTTTAATGTAATACGTACACAGTTCTGCTATGATCAGCGATGATGATAATGAAGCATATTTTTCTGCCAACGACTCTTCAGGAGATGAGAGCTTCAGTTCTCTGCCAGACACTTTGGGCGACCGATTACGGCAATCTTTCAACAACCAATCTCAACCTTTACTGAATGTGTGTCATATTAATGCTCAGAGTGTTCCCAGTCACTTTAGTGAATTGACTGAGATCTTCACAGACAATAATGTGCATGCCATCTTGATCTCGGAAACTTGGCTTAAACCGCAGCTACCTTCCACCTCTTATCCTCTCACTGGCTTCGCTCTCATTCGTAACGACCGGCCAGAGTCAAGAAGGGGCGGTGGGGTTGCCATCTACCTACATGGCTCTTTACCCTACAAAATCCTCGCCACTTCCTCTTCTGATCTCTCTACTACCGCCGAATACCTCTTCCTCGAAGTTTGTGTCAAAGGAACTAGTGTTTTACTTGGGGTTGTTTATTGTCCCCCCGCAGTCAGCTATTTCTCCAGTCTGGAAACAGTTCTGGAATCTTTAGGGTCAGAATACTCACACCACATCATTATGGGCGATTTTAACACCGATCTCCTTAGCCTTGAATCCCCCCGTACTCGTAATCTCTGTCACATCATCCAATCTACTAGCCTCCATGTTCTTCCCCTCCAAGCAACTCATCACAATACTGAGCACCAGGATACTTGGCTTGACTTAATGCTCATCTCTGCCCCACACCTTATCCATTCCCATGGTCAACATCCTGCTCCTGGTTTTTCCCGCCATGACCTGATCTTTCTCTCATATATCCTGAAACCCCCTAAACCTCCTCCCAAAATTCTGCATGTACGTAGCTTCAGACAAATGGACATCGATAAACTATGCGCGGATGCTTCCACATTGGACTGGTCGAGCTTGGCAGCAGCTACAGATATGAACGATAAAATCAATATCTTTAATGACGCGATTCTCAACTTATATAATATCCACGCACCTGTGAGGAAAGTTAAATTAAGGCGTCCCCCTGCACCATGGATAACAGATGAAGTTCGAACCGCTATGAGACGGAGAGATCGTTGCTACAGTAGGTACAGGAAAGATCGTTGTGAAGAGAAATGGAACCTTTTTAAGACTGCTAGGAATCGGTGTAATCAGGTGATACGTAACGCCAAACGCCGCCATATAATCCAAAATATAGAATCCTCTTCAACTTCTAGTATGTGGAAGTTCCTTGGAACTTTAGGCATAGGCAAACAGCGCAATTATCTTAAGATGACAATTGGTTTAGATGATATAAATCGTCATTTCTCAAGAACATATCAGATGGATCATCAAACCAAGAGTCAAACCTTGAGTTATATAGCCAGCCTACCCCATCCTGACATTGAATCTTTTGACTTTTCTCCAGTATCTTCTGAGGACATCAAAAAGATTATCCTGTCCATTCGCTCTAACGCGATTGGATGTGACGGCATCAGTCGTCATATGATCATTGCTATCATGGATCACATTCTTCCTGTAATATCTCATATTATAAACTTTTCTCTCGACTCTGGAATCTTTCCCTCTCTCTGGCGTAAGGCCTTCATCATACCTTTACCCAAAAATACTAATCCCTCTCTGCCTGAACACTTTCGTCCAATTTCTATACTTCCTTTCCTCTCTAAAGTGCTTGAAGCCTGCGTTCATAGGCAACTCTCCCAGTTTGTTTATCAGCAGACTCTTCTCAGTCCCCTGCAATCGGGGTTCAGACCAGGTCACAGCACAACCACTGCCCTTCTCAAAGTGACTGGTGACATTCGGGAGGGTATGGAGGACACCAAAGTCACAGTGCTGGCTTTAATTGACTTCTCCAATGCCTTTAATACCGTATGTCACGACGTCTTATTGGCTATCCTTTCCTATCTTATGATCTCCTCAGAAGCTCTGGAATGGTTCTCCTCCTATCTTCAGGGACGACAACAGTGTGTTCACATTGATGACATATCGTCAGGTTGGTGTGATCTTCTCGCTGGCGTCCCTCAAGGCGGTATATTATCTCCCTTATTATTCTCAATATTCATTAATCTCGTTACCCAAAACCTTCAGTGTGCGTATCACCTGTACGCTGACGACCTGCAAGTATACACCCAATCAAGGATTGAAGACATTCCATACGCAATCGACAAAGTCAACAGGGACTTAGACTCCATAAAAGACTGGTCAGCGAGGTTCGGGTTGTCAGTAAATCCAACCAAATGCCAAGTGATCGTAGTGGGGAGCAAACAAACATTGAACAAGTTGGATACGGCGGTCATTCCACCAGTTGTTTACAACAACGTGACTATACCCTTAAGCGCAGTGGTAAAGAACCTGGGGCTACTTATAGACTCGACACTTGATTGGCGGGCACAAGTCTCATACGTCAGTCAGAGAGTCACCTCGTGTCTCCGAGCATTGTATCGTCTCAAGAACTTCATCCCCATTAAAACCAAGGTTACGCTTATGCAGTCCTTAATTATTCCCCTGATCGACTATGGTGATGTGTGTTATTTTGACCTGAATGCAGATCTTCTCAATAAACTAGACCGCCTTCTCAATAACTGCATTCGATTCGTTTTCAATCTTCGCAAGTATGATCATGTGTCTGCTTTTCGTTCCCAATTGCAATGGCTCCCTATTCGTCAGCGCCGCAGTTTGCGAGCGCTTACTACTCTTTTTTCGTTCCTCAACTCTCCATCGTTACCCAAATACCTGGTACCACACTTCCGTCTCTTATGTTCCAATCATGACCGAAACCTTCGGTCAACAAATAATCTGCTTCTTCTATCCCCTTCTCACACCTCCAACTTTCTCCATTCTTCCTTCTTTGTGCAGTCTGTTCTTCTCTGGAATGCACTTCCTGCTGAGATCAGGATGTCCACAAACCGTCTTACATTCAAACTAAAGGTACGCGAACTTTTTCGGAATGAGTTGGCAATTCAGTCACAACCCTAATACCCGACTGTGTACTAGTATAATATTAAATTTATGTATGTGTATGATTATATGTATTTTATGTCATTAATTTGTGTAATAGTATGTTTATGTTGATCGGTCCTATTTGATGTAGGTTTATCTTTGCACCTACCGCATCCTATTTCTACATCACCTGAAGGTAGACTGGGAGAGAATGCCTCATGGCATTAAGTCCGCCTTTTGTACAAAAGTGCAAAAAGTTTAAATAAATAAATAAATAAATAAATATTAGGTCTGATGGAGGTCGTGAATTTATAAATAAGGAAATGAAGTTATTAACTGAGCAATTGGGTATTATCCATCAAACAAGTGTTGCATACACACCAGAGCAAAACGGTCGGGCTGAAAGGGAAATCAGAACTATAAATGGAGCAGCAAGGTCAATGTTATTATCTAGTAACTTCAGTAAATTATTGTGAACCGAGGCTATAAATACAGCAGTTTATGTTTTAAATAGAACAGGAAAGCTGGCCCACGCAACCTCGTTTGCGTCTCCTATTGCCCGAAGCGTGATGTTATAATAGCGCGAACAATAAGGTGTGTGAGTACGCCAACTTTAAAACTAGGAGATATACATATTCTGTCACGATTTTTTTAAAACTTTTGAAGGGAGCCAATTTCTTTTATACATTGCTTTTGTAAAATTTTAACCGTTTGTGCAGCGCACGCGATATCCGTAGTGTGATGATACATATCCCCTATAGCCTTCATCAATAACTGACTATCTATCACTGACAGAATGTTTTTAATCGGACTAGGATCCAGAGACTAGCGCATTCAAGCAGACAAACAAACTCTTCAACTGTATAATAATAACACCTGCAAATATTCTAAATAAACACGTACCAGGAAATATAATTAAACTCCAAATAGAAACTATGTTTATAATGCATAATTGTAATGCTGCAAAACTGAAGTTTATGACATAATAATACCATAACAATAGGAAAATAATACTAATTGAAAGGTTTCATTAAATTGAAAATATACTCTATCGGGGTCTGTGACATAACTTGTCCCTATAAAATAATTGATGTAGTCGCTTAGAGTACGTAAACAACGCTAATTAATGAGATAACGTGTACTTTTTATATTTATTTGCCTAGATTAGATTTAAGTGCCTAATTCTAACGTAATTAGACCATGCTTTATTTCTAGGTATTTTCTTCGAGAGAAGACAAGGAGAGTTTGCTCCGGAGTCAATGCGGGACCTTCTCATATCGGGCTGATTTGGTACCACTACTGCGATGTATGAGGCGTACATACGTACGTTGGCCTGCCTTGTGTGAGTGTGGCACAGGCAGTGGGGTGGTGGTGACTTAGTGGCTATCAGAGAGGAACATGTCTCCCTTAGTACGCAGATTGCGGTAGTAATAGCGAGCGAGAGTGCGTGGAACTCCGCCATACCACATATGTCTCAGAATCTAAGGCTCAAAAGCTGCGTTAACGGGGTACAATGGAAACATTTTGGCGCCCGCACAAGAGAGAGTCATCTAAACGCGGTAGATGGCCCGAGTTACCAGGCACTAGGAACTTCATTTCTAGAATACACTTGGTTCCCAAGGTTCTGGTTTCGGACACGGCGAGCAGTTTATAATAAGTTAGAGTCTTTCCTACAGGGAAAAAATGGCAGAAAGTTGAATGCACTCCAACCTCAATTAGCTCAAGCCTTGAATTAGATAAGAAATTAAAAGTGGAATAGATTCTTGATACGATGTTAGTAAGAAAGTAAATTTAAAATAATCAAAACATGTTTTTGTTCAATAATGTAGAATGTTCTGATACGCTGATCTGATAAGCAAATGAAACATGAACATAATGTCAGCCATTATTACAGCTAACACAGTTTACTTCCATAATTGGATTTGTGTTAAAATCGATCTGATGTCACTTTAATATCTGTGGATAAACCTATCGACAACAAACTTGCTTTCACATAAAAAATCGCATCACAGAGAGATATAGCGGTCAAACTTAGAACACACCTTCATTTGCGTCTTAGGATTGATGAGATAAGTTAAGGTGTCAAAAATTAAATAGCCTTCTTGCAGCGAATATAAAAAATCGGCCAAGTGCGAGTCGGACACGCCCATGAAGAGTTCCGTAGCAGCAAGTAACATGATATTTTTTTTATATTTGATTTGAATGAATAAAAGGTAAATGGCGGTTTACGATTTATGACGTTTTAAAAAAACTACTAACTAGATCTCGTTCAAACTAATTTTTCGGTGGAAGTTTGCATGGTAATGTTCATCATATACATTTTTTTAGTTTTATCTTTCTCTCATTTTAGAAGTCACAGAAGGGGGGGGGGACACATTTTACTACTTTGGAAGAGTCACTTGAGCTGACTATTCAGTTTAGAAAGAAATTAAATTAGAAATCTCAATATCATTTTTGAAGACCACCTATTCATAGATAACCCCACACACAGGGGTTTGATAATTTTTTTTTTGAGTTTTAGTTCTAAGTATGGGCCCCCAAAATTTATTGTTTTTTTTTTCTAATTTTGTGTGAAAATCTTAATGCGGTTCACAGACTACATCTACTCACCAAGTTTCAATAGTATATAGTTTTTATAGTTTCGGAAAAAAGTGAGTGTGACATACGGACGGACAGACAGACATAACGAATCCATAAGGGTTCCGTTTTTTCCATTTGGCTACGGAATGCCAAAAACCGCCACTGAGTGGTAACACGTCGTCATCATTAGCCCATAGTTGTCTACTACATAACTATATGACATAATAGTAGGTATTGTAAAAATAATATACTATATGCTACAATTACACATTTCAATTTTACTACAAAATATCTCTCAAGAGACTAAAAGAGGAGCAAAAAGCATCAGACAGGACTCTGTGGTGTACCTCGGACGAGGTCTATGTCCAGCAGTGGACTGCAACGGACTGGTGATGATGATATCAAAAAGAGCTGAAATCAATAGATTGTTTTAATTTAGTTTACTTAAGGTTACAATACCAAAAGTCCTTTTGTCCCAGGACTTTTGTCCCTTTTGGATCATCATGATGTCGTCAGTGAAGTCAGAATGCCCTCTCGAACATGTCCGACTCACATCGACTCCCACATCTTCGAATTAATGCTATGAGTCTTTAGGTCCTCCCACAAGGTATATGCATTTTCCTGAGTCAGCACAATCTTTTAATTATTTTACCAACAGGACATGAAATTGAAATATTAGTACGGATTTCTTTGAAAGATTGCCTATTATATATTTTTATTGATTACCTTAATTAAATAAATAAATATTTCGGACATCTAACACACAACGCCATCTAGTCCCAAGCTAAGCAGAGCTTGTGTTATGAGTACTAGGCAACTGATACAAATACATATATACTTTTTTTTTGTAAATACATACATATTATACATAGGAAACACCCAAACTCCGAAACAAATATTTGCAGATCATACAAACATTTGGTCCGACCCGGGAATCGAACCCGAGACCTCATGATCAGCAGTCACACACGCCAACCGCGAGACCAACGAGGCAGTCAATTACTTAGGGCGTTGCTACTTTACGCGCGTATCTAGTCGCTATATTAAATGATATGTGATAATGAATGGAACTTGTCTGGTAATGGTAGTTCAAATGGAACTAAGTTATTCTCTCTCGAGCAACAACACCGTCGACATGGCAGGTTAGTAATAACGATAAAATATCTAGCTACCACAGAATCATATCTGCCTCGTAGAGTAATCAACAAATTTCATATTAACTGCCTCAGTGGCGCAGTGTTAGGGTATGCGTCTGCTGTGAGATCTTGGGTTCAATTCCCGGGTCGCATCAAATGTTTGTATGATCTGTAAATATTTGTTTCGAAATGGAGTGTTCTCTACGTATGATATGGTTATGTATGAATTAATTTATGTGGTAACTTGCTGACCATCATCTTTTTTTTTGTTGGGCATATGTCGAACTCGAACCGACTAAAAAGTCGGTTCGAGTTCGACATATGAGTACCGGCTTTGCGGACGCAGTCTCGGGTACTAAAAACCGGGGAACCAGGTACACCCTAGCAAGGAAAACCCTGGAACCCCGACGCAACTCGGGCCACCTACGTGTTCGAAAGTAGCCCCCAACTGTTTGGGAACCCCGATGTTCCCGTTACTCTACCAAGGGGCACGCACGCTCTGCAGCGTCCGCGCTTTGACCTGATTCTGCTTCTGTTATAGTGACAGGTGGCTTCATCTGTCACCATCAGGCTTGCGCTTATAGAGGACGGAGATCGTACTGAGATCTCCGGCGCCCGAGTCGCCTGTGGTACCTGGCCCGTTCCCGGGCCTGGCGGGCCGGTAGAGTTCTAAATCTCTCCCGGTTCCGCTCCGCCGTCTCCTTGGCAAGCATAACTTGCTCGCAGAAGAAACGGCGGAGTTCCACGCGCTCGCGCTCCGCAACATGGCCGCAATCAAGTTACCGAGCAAGAGAACCCCCACCCCGATAGCCGCCACGAGATCACGCCTTGGCTTCCCCTACGCTGGACATTCTGCCAGCGTTTGGAGCGCCGTGTCCACGATCTGGCCATCGCAGTGGCGGCACTCAGGCGTTGGCTCCTTGCAGATCAGACACAGATGATCTCCGAAGCATCCTTTCCCAGTGATCACCTGTGTCATTACTTTTACTCATCAGAAGTGCTCAGCTGACTGGCCGCTATCCAGCTTAGCGACCCAAAATCAAATGACGTGTAACGTGCGACGTACTTTTGACAATTTAAATCCAAGAAATTTCACAATCTATACAAATAAATAAAATTGGAGTGTCTGTTTGTAATATTAAAATAACAGCTTTTTAATCAATTGATATGTATGTATACACGATACATATACCAAAAATGTAGTTAAACAATTTTTGTCTGTCTGTCTGTCTGTCTGTCTGGCTGGACGGATTTTGACGGGACTTTCACTGGCAGGTAGCTGATAATCCGGGGAGTAACTTAGGCTACTTTTTTTAGACTAACTTTGTCCCGCGGCGTTACTCGCGGCACAACAATAACCGCGGGTAACACCGCGGGGTTCAGCTAGTATAAAATATACCTATAACTGCCACTATGTACCTTAACAACAAATGTAATGTACAGCCGTATATGAGTAGAGTACAGCCGAATGGAGAACCTTCTCCTATTTGGAAACGGTAAAAAAACCAAATATTTTTGCTCTGCTTTGTTATTCTTTTCTATACAAATAAATAAAATTGGAGTGTCTGTTTGTAATATTAAAATAACAGCTTTTTAATCAATGCATATGTATGTATACACGATACATATACCAAAAATGTAGTTAAAAATTTTTTGTCTGTCTGTCTGTCTGTCTGTTCCGGGTAATCTCTGGAACGGCTGGACGGATTTTGACGGGACTTTCACTGGCAGGTAGCTGATGATCCGGGGAGTAACTTAGGCTACTTTTTTTAGACTAACTTTGTCCCGCGGCGTTACTCGCGGCACAACAATAACCGCGGGTAACACCGCGGGGTTCAGCTAGTTAATGTTCTAAAAAACAATACATGCCTTTAGTTTTATTATTTTTTCCACGATACATTTCATAAAACAAGTTTTCTAACAATCAAATAACACAGATTCTTTTCAACAGTTCCAGTTGCATACCGTTGGGTTTCGACTTGCGTGGGCAAGTGCAGTATGCCTAAAGGCGTATGTATAGTGGGCGCCGATAAAGATGGTGCACAGATCTGTGTGGGCCGCGCTCAGCATGACGGAGATCTCTTGCCTGCCAAGGTTATCCCCTCAAAGGATATGTGCTACGTCTCCCGGGCCGGCAAGGAATTCCAAAAAGATAAGTTTGAGGTACACATTTAATTAACTATACTAGTCTTATACTACTGAATATAAGGGATCAATTCATCATATGTAATCATTTCATTCGGATTAAGCAAATTTGATTTATCATCACAAAATTGATCTATACATCTATACAAATAAATAAAATTGGAGTGTCTGTTCGTAATATTAAAATAACAGCTTTTTAATCAATGCATATGTATGTATACACGATACATATACCAAAAATGTAGTTAAAAAAATTTTTGTCTGTCTGTCTATCTGTTTGTTCCGGGTAATCTCTGGAACGGCTGGACGGATTTTGACGCGACTTTCATTGGCAGGTAGCTGATGATCCAGGGAGTAACTTAGGCTCCTTTTTTTAGACTAACTTTGTCCCGCGGAGTTACTCGCGGTACGACGATAACCGCGGGTAACACCGCGGGGTACAGCTAGTAAACAATTTAATTAAAATTTAACGAAAACAATTCAATAATTGTTTAAATAATTGAAAAGAAACTCTACCTGCATGTGTAATTTATTTATATTTTATTTTATGGCAGGCCCTGCCAAAATGACTCTACTCTGCTTGATGGAAAACATAAGCAGTTTCCAAGAGTGGTGGTCACCATACTCATTGTGAATACAGACAATTCAAGAATGCAGCATGGTGACCCACACCATGACGGCCTAGTGATGCTTCTGCATCATTGGGCTTTCGGTCTCACATTTACCAACGAAACACGAAAGCACGAACGCTGTTATTTTACGTTGTTTTCTGTGCAAGGGTTGTACCATTCTGATAGAGCCGGCCCTTAGTGCTGAAATCATCGTAGCTATACTACCTTTGAACTGAAATCATAACAAATTGAATAAACCGTAGGTTGTTTATATACAGAATAATAATTATTATTATTCCGTGTGGTGGGTGATTTAGAATACCGAGTCCCTCCCTCGAGTATCGCAAAAGGCGACTAAGGGAAGAAACAACGCAGGACAAGAACACTGCAAAAAGAAGTAAAACTTGAATAGTTTTACCAAGAAGAGGCTTCCTTACCAAGGAGATGCTTATGTTCAGCAGTGGACATTACCAGCTGTTGATATAATACAGAAATAATGGTGTTTGACATTCTAAGAGTTTTTTTTATTACTATATTACCTACAATATCAAAACTACATAATATATAAGTTTAACAGACAGTTGTACCCGATTGCAGGCATTTTTGCAACGCTCTCGTGGGAATACGGCTCGAACGGCAACGTTCCTCCTAATGCTGTAGAGGCTGGTGTGACAGCTGATGGTGAGAAGCTGTACTATGGTCGAGTCACGCGCGGTGGCGAAACTACCCCTGCCCCCCTAGCCAAGTCACAAGCTTTCGCTTTTCTGCAATCGTTAACGCTCTTTCTTAAGTAATTTTAGAAAACGATAACTTGGTAGCCAAGTTGACACAAATGATTCGATCGCTCGTTCTACAATTTACGTGGAAAAAACCTAAAATATAGTCTATGGTCTATCCATCTAAGAAACGTCAAAGTATGTAGTCATGGTAACGTTGACATTGTTCATCAACAATTTTTATTGTCGATTTTAGTTGGCTGAATTATAAAGTGATAAAATGTATATAAAATAAAGAACAATCTATTTGTAAATGGTTTACTATAATATCACAGTGCGAAATGTCGTTTTAACATTATTGTGACTTGGAAACATGAAGATCCTGCTTAACGATTAACTTATAATAAATGACGTGATACCTCTTACATAATGAATTCTAGATACAACCAGACAGAACAAGTCCTCGTCTTATTGGAATTCATGGAAAGGTATGTAAATTATTAGTTATTCTTTGTTGTTTAAAAGTATCTCACTTCATCGCTTGAAAGTATGAAACAAATAGTAACATGATAAGCGACAAACATGCAATAATTATTGCCTATTTAATATTAAAAATATAATGTAATGGTTTCCTATTATCACATTTAGTTTTCTAAAAGACAAAGCACATACAACAACTTTCTTCATAGACACACACTATAAAAATTAATCAATCCAACATCTATAACTTCTGTGTACTATCTATAAATTAATTACATGATACCTAAGTAATATATAATGTTGATAAAATTCATTTTAAAATTGACAGAATGAGTCACATATTTTCATTGACTCATCTTCGACAGCTTTTAATAGTCTACTGTTGGACATAAGCCTCTCCTGTGAAAGGAGACATTATTCTAGTAATGAATGCTTAATAGATAGATATGTTCTAATATGTGTGAGCAAACTGAAAGTCTGAAACCAAAAAAAAGCCCTAGCAATAAGCGGTGAGAACTGGACTGGTGGTGGTCCTAGCAGCAGGCAAATGCTTACTGCTCTAGAAGAGAGGGTGTTGGCCTTAACGGATTTGACTGCTGAAGTAGGACTGTACAACCACACTATCCATTCTCTGTCCCAGATTATGTTTACTTATAGTCTCTTTGTTGTGACTAATCTACAGAATGAGTGGACCGATTATCACAAAAAAATTAATAGCAGGGAGGAACTTATAGTTGAATTAATTATAATATAATTGTTTTTTTCAGCTCCCTCTGGAGAAGTTCCATGCACAACCCTCGCATCTCAAAGGGGTGCGCCAGTGGCGTCAAGCAAGTTCACGACCATAGAAACTCACCGGCTGTAACTAAAGGCAGACTGGCAAAAAACCTGGATGTGAGGAAACTGGAAAGGAGGCGAATAACATAGTAGACAATTGAAGCGAAGGATAGATACATTACAAATAATTATAATTTTAAATGCACTGTATAACAGAATTTTAAATAAACAGAATATAATTATAAATTGTTTCAATGATATTTCAGAAAAAAAATTGAAATTTTACCTCCGTTGAGACCATCATCATCATCATAAACTGTTTGATGTAATGATAGTTGCGGGTTACTAATCCTTTCCTTCACCAATATTAAAAATAGTGGTAATATAAATACTTTTACATGTTTCTACTAGGTAAATAAACAAACACTGTAATAATGAAGCCTTTTAATGATTGTTTTAACATCTGAGTACATTATCAATTATATTTATAGAAAATAAAAAAGTATTAATTATAATAAAAAAAAATCAAATAAAATCTTTATAGTCTCTTCTTTCTATCCAACACAAAAAAAATCTATATCACGGGGGAAAATAACCCACATAGGAAAGAAAATGTGTAATAACAAAGCCATTAACAATTAACGTTATTTTAATCTATTTAATAAAGAATTTGGCATGGCTCTTCCTTTGATGACTTCACTTTGATTAGGCATATTCATAGCAGGTATGGGATCTTGCAAATTTATATTGTCTTCATTGTCATGTGTAGCAGAAAGTGGTTGTGGTAGTGGTATGCCAGCTTGTAACGCTAAATTGTGTAATACACAACATGCAGCTATAATATTGCTAGCTACATAGGCATGATGATGAAGAAACCTGTCTCTGCGGAAACATCTCCACCGTGTTTTGAGTAATCCAAAACAGCCCTCAATGCAGTTACGGGCTCACACATACTTTTAAGTATAAAGTTCTTCCCTAGAACCTTGAACTACATTGAGAATAGGTGTCATTAGCCAAGGATGTTGTGAATAACCAGAGTCACCTGAAAAAATAGTTTAAAATTAGTTACCCACAGGAAAACTACTGAACTTTAAGGTAATAGAGCCATGCTGATTTTAGCATGAATGGGCCGGTTCGAAAATGATGCCATGCTGAGTTGTTGCATTGTCTGCATTTGCAACGAGTATAATGACCACTGCTCTAGGATTGTGTGTATGCTTTCCATCAGGCTGAGTAGAGTCACTTTATAAGGCTGATACATAAAAATAATAATAATTATTTTTATGTATCAGCAATAATAATAATTATTTTTTTTGTTACACAACAACCTAACAGCCATAATTGTTCACTATTTTGATGAAGTTCACTCATAAATGATTCAGCTCTACTAGAAGACCATATATGTGAATCATGTGTAGCTCCACCGAACTTTGGATTCACATTTATAATCAGCATATTACTATCACAAATCTGAAAACCAAATCAACATTAAGAAGTGACATAATAGTCTCATACATGCTGTTCTATAAATAAAAATAAGAATAAATCTACCATTTGAACTTTCAGTGAATGATACCCTTTTCTATTGAAATATACATGCTCTTCAGTAATGGGCTTTACCAAAGATACATGCGTATAATTTATGCAACCAATTACATAAGGAAAGCCAAATCTTCTTTGGAACCTTGTAAAATAAAATTATGTTTAACACATGGTACATATTCAATTAAATATAGTTAGTTTGTTTGTTAAGTAGGTATACACTCTTGTTTTATAGCTGTTTTCTCTTGTTGTGTTATTGGAAACCTAAGCCATTTTGCAACGACAGCAGGGTTTCTCAAAGCATCAACAACTTGTCTGATGCACCAACAAGCTGTCTGTTGGGCAATGCTGAAGGACACCAACAATTCGCTGATAGGATCCTGTGGCTAGGAAACTAAAAGCATCAAAGAGCAAGAGCATGCCTCAAAACCTATAAATACACAAACATTAAGGAAAAGTTAAAATAGTCAATAGTACAAAAAAGACAGATTATTAACTTACCTTAACTTTTACGGGAATCTCGTTGGTTCCCTTTAGCGATGTCTTGTTTTGGAGTTCTTGACAAAGGGCTTCGAAAGACGACTTGTCTAGCCAAAATAGCTCCACAAATAAAGTTTCCAGCATTTCGCGGATTGTCTCGTTGCACTGACGATTAATATGTCTTTTTCCACCTCTAAGCCGTACCTACTTCCTCATTACGAGCGCACCACAACATATTTATAGTATGCATTTTAAATGTCCAAAATTATGTAAAGCACATAAAATAGTTCTTGGTGGTCCTTTTAGACTATTTCTATCATACCGACGCCATTTGTAAAGCGTTCACCAAATATTTTTGATCGCTTAATGAACGTTCAAACGCATGGATATCGTTTCGTTTGCGTTTGTCAAAAGTGTAACTTGGCTAGCTTTTGCTAGCTTTTGTATGGAGTTTGGCATCGAATTTGTAGAAACGATCACTTTCCATTCCATCACTACGAACAAACGTTAACTTGGCTAAGAGTTTCTAAATGGAATCAAGTCACGTGATCGAAACAAAATATTAGCCAATGATACACGAGAACGCGATTCGTAAACGATTGCAGAAAAACGAACGCTTGTAACTTGGCTAGGGGGGCTGGAAAGGTGAGAACTCTAGAATATACTATGACTGCTTAGAACCTACTTTATCATGACTAACTGACAATAGCAAGGTGATTTGTCTTTCATAAGAAATAAACTTTAAACAGGCCTATCAAACTATTTTTGATTCGAACGAGTAGATCCTGAGATTAGCATGTTCCACCAAAGAAACAAAAAAAAAATTTTAACTTACTAATATTACTACGACGAAACCAATAGGATTAATAGTACTTTTAGCAGTCTATATTTGTTTGCATGTTCCACAATAGCGCCTAAACTCCTGAACCGATTTCAATGAACGCGAATTGAATATGTATATCACATGTAATAATGGGCTGAGTGACTTAGGATACATAAAAGTTATCAAAAAAAAAATAAGGAGTCCGGTTACAGTTTTGAAAGTTTTTCTTATTAAGAAAGTGGAGTTATGTATTGATAAATAAGACTTTAAACTATATTTAATTCGTGTTGTTGTTTAATTTTCAGATTCATCCGAGTCGCGGATGTTGTTACTATCCTCTCCGAGGCGAAGAGAAGAAAAGCAACGAATACGATGTTCTCGTACTCTACTACTAAATAGTCACCAGAAACTTTAACTAATATTAGTAAAAAGCTTTTCATTTTCATAACTAAATACAAGTAAAAGGAATCAACAGCACTGTGTTCACATAAATAAAGGATTCTATTATCATATAGTAATTTAAATGTTGTAATTTTTCTATCAGCTCGCCAATTCTAAGTTGAAATAAAAATATTTTAGTTCATGAACTTGAAATGTAGTATTTGTTTCTTGTTTAAAACAATTATCTGTTAGAACAATTGCTTCCTTATTTTCCTGTGGCCCATCTGGATTTAAGGGCAAAGGATCTCTCGTTATGATGTTTTGCACTTGTGACGCCTATGGGCGGTGGTCGCTTACTATCAGGCTATCCCATAAGAAAGACGTTGAATCGTAGGTATATTGGTTAGAATGTCTTTTGATAACTTTTACACACAACACACACATATGTTTGATATGAAATATGTGTTAAACAAAAATCAATACTCTTTTCTACCAAATAAATATCACTTTTAAGTCTTCTCTAACGCTATCTTTACTAGCATTAAATTTTAATTTTAATTACTAAAATTAAAAAGATTTGATTTTGAATATTTTTTTGATTGAATAGGCATCGAAACTAACTTACAAGTAAAGACACATGAATGGAACGAAACTAATTGCGCCACCTATGCCAATAGCACTCATTTAACTTCGTCCTGACAAATACATTTGAGTACACAAACTTACGCCGCTAATTGACGTTAGATGACGAGACGGAAAAATACCGATTTGAAAAATTCTTTCCCCAGTGCAATTCTACATTATTCCTAATGAACATAGACTATGGCTAGTAAAGGTTTGTATGATCACGTAAGAGGCTGTAGCGAAGAAAATATTGTAAAAAATGTAGCAGCCTTTCATCGATTAGGTTTTCAGAAATATATGCCGTTATACACTGTATCAAATTCAAATCAATATTTTCAATTATTACATTAACTATGAACACTTTTTTATGACCTCTATTTTTCTGTTGTTACCTACAATCAAGAGAACTAATAAAAGAAAGACAACATTATGGTTAATGAGAGGAATTAAGAAATCTACTCTAGCAAAAAGACGTCTTTATTTTAACTATAACATATATTGTTAAATTAATAGAATTTATACATAGCTAAGCCTGACAAGACTATATCAGCATATTTCTTCAGTTAAGAGTACATTACGATCACGTAGTATTTAGACATTCTGTAACCCCTGAACATGTCAGGATGGTCACTTCACCGTCTAGTCATGGTAGATTCTTAATCCCAGGGCGCCTTAGAAAAAGTTAATTAAAATAAAGAAAAAATATAAAGTTATGAAAATAAAGATATATGAGGTATAAGGTAAAATTTAAAATAAAAATATTTGAACAAGATGTGTGTATGTATGGGAGCCCTAAGGAACTCTTCAGAGAAACACCCACTCCACAGTGTTGCATACATATAATTCATAAGATAATAAAAGATTAAAATACAAAATTTACAATTTAACAGTACGTTCAAAATTACATTAATTCATCATTAATAATTTAAAGAGAGGGTTGTCCGAGAAACATTATATAAAAGAAACAGAAAATACAGCTATATAGTCCTCTTCCAGCTGGAGCTTGGATGTTGGAGACACCCACCGGAGAAATGTTGGAGACATTCTCCAGACCTTTTTTTCAGAGCCGCCCCCAGGCACGGACAATCAGACGGTCAGTGTGCTCCCGCACACCCAAGGTGGTGTGTGTTCGCAGGAGGCGCGAATCAGAGATCGCTCTCGGATGAACTGGGATAGCCAATATTAATACATAGAAGAAAAATAAATATTTACGTGACCTCCTTCATGACTAGCATCGGGCCTGGGAGTGCACAGTTGGCTTCCATCCGCAGGTCCTTCCGCCTTAAGTCTCATCACGGGACTCCTTCTTCCTTCTGCTATGTTTCCTCACAGCCACAGGATGGGCTGAGTGATATCTTCAAGAGCTGCTCCTTACGGATTCAGGCGATCCGTATTTCCCCACTGCTCAAGGTAGCAAGTGTTCGTAGGTTTACAGCCGAATCGTCCTCACAGGATCAGTCAGAAAAAAGAAGTCCCTGTCTCAGTCGTTACACCCTCTTTTAAAGATTTCTCGTCGAATCATCGAGAAGGATATCCCCTCTTAATGTCGACGCGAAAGAAAAATGACATTTCAATTTCAAACCGAATTCATATGTGACTAAAATTAGATGGTAACATATTTCTTACACACTAGTACAAAGATCAAAGCAACCCGTTTGTCCGGGTAACCATAAAGGGTTTGTATCGATGAAACTAACGTCATCTTTTTTTTTTTTTTTTTTTTTTTAACGTGTGGAAACCCCCTCGGGCCGTCACCCCGCCGGGGTTTGCAGCGGGGCGGTGTGTCGGAATCGAACCGACTAAAACCACACGGTGTGCCACTCTGCGCCTGAGACGGGAGGGATCTGGGAACTGCTGTTATTAACACATCCGGACCCCTCCCAGCGCTTGCCCGCACAGAAGCGGGCACCGTCAGCTGTTAACTCTCTATTTAGGCGACGTACGGCACACGCGTAACGTCGCCCCCTCGCGGGTGGCCACTAATGCGGATGGAAGGGAAAACCCATCCCGACCATCCGCGGCCACACTCAGGGCGGCATGAGGCGCTGATAGGCGCGCCTCCGCCGCCCGGTTCGCCGGCGGCGGATCGGGTCCGAGTGGAGGTCGTCCTCCCGGGCCTTCTCCGCCGCCTCCTTCTGCGAAATTATGTCTTCGCAGAAGGCTGCGACCGCGGTAAAACTGCTGTCGCTACCGGCCATGGAACGAATGATGGCCGGTAGCGAGAGATCCCCCCCGATGACTGCAGTGAGGGCCCGGCGCTGTGACGCCCAAGCGGGGCAGATCGCCAGCGTATCCTGGGCCGAGTCCTCACTGCAGTCGCAGTGGTGGCAGGCGGGACTCAGTTCCCTCCTGGCGACCGAGTGCAGGTACTTTCCGAAGCATCCGTGCCCGGAAAGAACCTGTGTCAGTCGGAAGGAAAGGGTCCCGTGCTGCCGCCCCGCCCACTCGAGGATGACCGGCTGGAGAGCCTCCACGGCGGCAAAGCCAGCGCGTGGAGTCTCCAGCCGGAACGACCAGCGAGCCATCGTGGCTCGACGGGCGGCTTCACGCCACTCGCGTACCTCTTCGGGCGGAGGGCGAATGCCTCTCTCCGCCCGGAACTCAGCCACCCGTCGATAAACTTCGGCGAGCACTTCCGCCTCCAAATCCCACGGAGGTGTTCCGGCCAAGGCGCACGCCGCCTCGGTGGACACCGTGCGGTATCCGCGTATGGCTCTGACCGCCAATACCCTCTGAGGCCGCCAGAGGCGGGCCTTATTGAGGGCAGTCAGAGCCGCCACCCACACCGGTGCCCCATACAGCGCCATCGACCGGACCACCCCCGTGTAGAGGAGTCGCGTTGCGACGCTGGCTCCGCCCAAGTTGGGCAAAAGTCGCCCAAGGGCAGAGGCAGCGTCGACCAGCCTGGGACCAAGCTGTCGGAAGTGCTCGTCGAAGAGCCACCTACCGTCGAGGATCAGGCCCAGATACCCGCCTCGTCCAGCAACACGATGGGCCTATAGGCCGCGACCGAATCGGCAGGCCGTCCCGGCGTCCTCAATAGGACCAGCTTCCCGCTCTTCCAGCACTCAGGGAAGTGTCCGGACGCCAGGCTAGCGTCCAACACCTCCCTGAGGCGGTCCGACATATGGTCGAGGGCTCGGGCCATCACTCGGGCTGGAACCCCGTACGGCCCGGGGGCGGTGTTCTTTGAACGGATTCGCAGAACAGCTGCCCCAACCTCCGATTCCCTAACGGGCGGCACGTCGTCCTCTCGACCCCCGTCGTCTCCGACCGCATAGGCCATCGACGGGGGTGTGTGCTCCGCCCGCTGCGGGAAAAGGCCCTCGACCACTTCCTGCAGGAAGCTGGGCTGGAGAGTCTCGGTAAGGGGGGGGCCCGCCGTGCGGAGCTTCTGTCGCACCGCACGATATGGGCGACCCCAGGGGTCACGTTCGAGACCCTCCAGCATCTCCTTTCTCTTCTCCTCTTTGGCGCAGCAAATGGCCAGCTTCAGAGTTTTCTGCGTCTCGCGGTACTCCTCGTGAAGCTGGTCCCCGCCACCGCCTCCACGGTGACGTCGCCTACTGCGGGTGTAGGACCTCCGGGCACGGGTGCACGCCGCACGGAGGTCCGCCAACTCCTGGGACCACCAGTAGACCTCCTTCCGAGGAGGCTGACGACCTTGGACGCGGGGCATGGCCGAATCGCATATCTGCGTAATCGCATCGCGAAAACGGCCAGCCGCTACGTCCACGCCGACCTCCTCGGTCGGGGCCTGCGGAGACAGCCAAGATTGAACAATGGCCGCCTCCTCTAGTAGGTCCCTGTCGAGCTTGGCGACAGCCCACCGCGGAAAGCTGGATGTATGCCGCGCCGTGTGACCCCTACTGGGGCCCTGGGACCGGGAGAGCCTAAAACGGATATAGAGATGATCCGAGAGCGTCTCGACCTCTTCCAGGACACACCAGTTCCTTACTCGTGCGGCGACAGCAGGGGTAGCGAACGAAAGGTCCACTATCGACCTCCCCTGCTGTCGCACGCATGTGTTTGTGGAGCCTCTGTTTAATAAACAGAGGCCCACCGAAGCCGCCCACTCCTCGACGGCCTCGCCCTTGGCGTCCGTCCCGGGGGACCCCCACGCAATGGATTTTGCGTTGAAGTCCCCCAGCACGAGGACGTGCCCAGACGCTAATCGCCGCATCGAGGTCTCCAAGCTGTTCAGGAAGACCTCGAAGTCGCTCAAACTCCGGTAAACTAACGTCATCTGGCGCATCCATGGTTAATCAAACAGCAAGCCACTTGACCGCGTGTTGCACTTAGTTACATTTATTACCACAGCGAGAGGGAGGTCGCTGTTATAAATTTTGAAAGAAATAAATTTAAAAGACATATAAACAAAAAAAACGAATGTTACAATTCTTTATCTCGTCGAGAATAAGACGTGATTATATGCAATGTACCGATAGATTTTAGTAAATATAATGTAGCTGTAAATTAGTATAACAAGCCATACGTTACCATGTAACATTAGAGTATTATGAAGCCGTGGCTCCTGCCTAATAAATACTACTGACATCGTCGCTCACCGTCGTTGTTATCTTCGTACCTAAAGTTCGCTATAGTTGGCGACCCCGACATTGAACAAGGAAAAAGAAGCAACTTATCGCGCCTTTTGAAGGAACTTTTGAAGGAACATATAGTGAACTCGTAGAGCAGTATTGCGTAAAAGGACTATCGTCAGGATGTCTCTGCTCAGAGCTGGAAGTGCTGCAAAAGCCAGAGATTCGAGCCAAATGGTAAAAGAGGTATCGTCAGTCACCGTGTTGGAGAGGATTTCGCATTTTTGGACGGACCAGCCGCGTTTATGGTTCACGCAATTAGGCAAGCCAGCGTACAAGGTATGTGACCATTCTAAATCATCGGCATTAGACCAACCATTAAACGATATCAGTGTCACCACAAATCTCACCGCGTAATTAGTAAGAATGCAGTTAGAGATTTCGTCGCTACGTGCTGAGAATATGCAGAATTAGCGTAGCAGATTTACACAATAGGCGGTTTTCACGGTCGCAGGCAATCAAGAGGTCTTCGAGGTCGCACTCGCCATCGCGTCACAGATTGTGTTTTTAGCATAGGAAGTATAAGGATAGAGCCTGCACTATCAATCCCACTAACCGCCTCATGATTACCGACCGACAAAGTGGTATGAGGACAAACGTACATTGCAGTTATCAGACTACAGAAGCACCTTAAGGTGATATTTACGCAACCGAATGAATATGGAATCACCATTAAAAATGGATAAAGTGTGGTTTTTTGAATCTGAGCTTGATATTCTTGGTTATCATACAACAGGCCAAAGAGTAAAAGAACCTTAATAAAAGAGCAGTGCTCGCGAATAAAAAGGTATGGTCTGCTGTAATGCTATGTACTGTTTTGCTGCTGGGATATACGTGGTCATCTGCTGGGGTATCAGGTAGGCAAGTGTTTGCAGAAGAAGACTGACGCTTTATCACGAACAATCGGAGTAATCGCTATGCCTTCAATACTAGATACTACGAGCTTTGTCGTGAGCAGCAGAATGAATTTGTTGACCAGGAAATACGACAATGTGATGACGGTGTTCTTTGTAAATTTTGCTGTCACGCGCTGTCGCGACTCACGCGCCAAGTTGCATTGTTTTGTATGTTTGTTGTTTATATTGTAAATAAGTTGTAGTGTCGTGTTTCATATTTAATGTTATGATTGTCAGTACCATAGGGCAGGTTCATTCAACTTGAGCTCCCCCGGTCCCAAGGCCCTGATGAGTCAGCCACAGGGAAATAAGGAAGCAATTGTTCCAACAGATTATTGTTTTTAAACAAGAAACAAATACTACATTTTAAGTTAATGAACTAAAATATTTTTATTTCAACTTAGAATTGGCGAGCTGATAGAAAAATTACAACATTTAAATTACTATATGATAATAGAATCCTTTATTTATGTGAACACAGTGCTGTTGATTCCTTTTACTTGTATTTAGTTATGAAAATGAAAATTTACATTAACTTGAGCTTTTTACTAATATTAGTCAATGTTTCTGGTGACTATTTAGTAGTAGAGTACGAGAACATCGTATTCGTTGCTTTTCTTCTCCTCGCCTCGGAGAGGATAGTAGCAACATCCGCGACTCGGATGAATCTGAAAATTAAACAACAACACGAATTAAATGTAGTTTAAAGTCTTATTTATTAATACACAACTCCACATTCCACTTAATAAGAAAAAGTTTTAAAACTGTAACCTGACTCCTTTTATTTTTTGATAAATTTTAGGTATCCTAGACTTAGGATGTGTGAGTGACTACTCAGCCCATTATTACATGTGATATATATATATTGAATTCGAGTTCATTGAAATCGTTTGAGTGGTTTAGGCGCTATGGTACATGCAAACAAATATAGACTGCTAAAAGTACTATTAATCCTATTGGTTTCGTCGTAGTAATATTAGTAAGTTAAAATTTTTTTTTTGTTTCTTTGGTGGAACATGCTAATCTCAGGATCTACTCGTTCGAATCAAAAATAGTTTGATAGGCCTGTTTAAAGTTTATTTCTTATGAAAGACAAATCACCTTGCTATTGTCAGTTAGTCATGATAAAGTAGGTTCTAAGCAGTCATAGTATATTCTAGAGTTCTCACCTTTCCAGGGGTAGTTTCGCCACCGCGCGTGACTCGACCATAGTACAGCTTCTCACCATCAGCTGTCACTCCAGCCTCTACAGCATTAGGAGGAACGTTGCCGTTCGAGCCGTATTCCCACGAGAGCGTTGCAAGAACTAGCACCTGCAATCGTGTACAATTGTCTATTAAATTCATATATTATGTATTTTTGATATTGTGCGTATTATAGTAAAAAAAAACTCTTCATATGTCAAACACTATTATTTCTGTATTATATCAACAGCTGGTAATTTCGAGGCTTTTCGAGGGTAGGTGTCAAAAAGTCAAGACATATTTTCAAAAGCTCTTAGTGTTTTTATTTTTTATTTCACTTAAAATACCACTAAACAAAGTGTAATTAGTGTGTGCTTTCATGCAACTTACAGTTAGTATCCTGTTGACATTATAAGCTAAGTGTTTGAACCACCTGCCAGCTTATTTTATTACTCACAAATTATAGCAACAAATTTCAAGTTTTAAACTGTCTTCATATTCTTAATATCCAAGCAATGTCCCATCTTGCTGACATCCAAGCAGCGCAGAGCAGTCTGGAGGAATCTTTCTCAAAGAGGATGGCTCAGCTGGAGGCTCAGTTGCACTCTACTGGTAACTCAAAGGATACCGTTGCCCGCGTCTCGGAGGAGTTCAGAGCATTCCGAGAGTTGATGTTCAACATGTTGGGTCTGCTTCGCAGGCAAATCAGTGAGTGTGCCAAGATGGTGGATGTAGTGGAGACCCGCCACCGTTGCAAGGCACTTGTCATTCTCGGAGTGCCTGAAGTGACTAAGGAGGACTGCAGTAAGACCCTGCTTGGTATCCTTGATCAGAGGATGGGTCTCAGAACTATATCAATATCAAGCATCAAGACCTGTCACCGCATTGGGACTCCATCCAATGAGCGTCGTCGTCCATTGTTAGTGCGATTCACTTCAACGGAGATTCGAGCTGCGGTCTGGAAGGCGAAGTCGACGTTGAAGGGCTCCGGTTTTACGGTAAGAGAGTTTCTTACAAAAACTCGACAAACAGTTTTTGGCGTGGCCCGACAACACTTCGGCATGGCGGCCTGCTGGACACAGGATGGCACTATTATTGTTAGACCTGCAGATAATAGTCGCCATAAGATAACATCACTGGACGAACTGGAGCCTCTCTTGACCAAATACCCGAAGACAACGTCTCCACCCAAACCGAGTTCAAGTGCGGCCACTAAAAGTTCGCGGAAACAATAGTGTACTGCACAGTACTAAACGATTATAACTCACTTTAAGCTACTAAATAATCAGTTGAAATCACTTTGTTGTTTTAAATTTCAAAACAAATGCGCGGAGTTTTTGTATTGTTTACATTGCATTCCATGAACTATTATGACAGCGACAAAAGTCATCTGGGTCATTTCTTTTTTCTTTTTTTTTCTAGCTTGAGTACGTTCGGAAACCATTAAGAATGTTTATGTTTTATTTGTCATCCTGTTTTAAATTGTTGATTGTTTTCTCGTCATTCCTAATTCACGTTATTTGAAATATTTTAGATACTTATCATGTTTAATTTAGATGTTTTAAAGTCACATTCTCGGTCATTGTATGCGGTACATTAATTTTGTGTGTCTGCTGGCGGGTGGTGTAGAACTATGGTCTGCATACTCCAGCCTATCTTAAAGGTCACATTTTTTTATGGTAGAATATTATTTATACTTACTTTATAAAATTTTATATTGCATTTAGTTAAATAATAGTAATTATTAGGTTCTTATTTTATTTATTTTTTGTGTTATATACATTATGAGCGATGATGATATATATTTTTCTGCCGACGGCTCGTCACAAAATTCTAGTTTTAGTTCGTTAACAGAGACTCTGGGTAATCAGTTGCGACAAACATTTTCTGTCCATTCACGTCCTTTTCTAAATGTTTGTCATATCAATGCGCAGAGTATCCCAAGTCATTTCAGCGACTTAACTGAAACTTTCTCTGACAACAACGTTCATGCCATCCTGATTTCGGAAACTTGGCTCAAACCTCACTTACCCTCCACCTCATATCCTCTCTCTGGCTTTATGCTTATCCGTAACGACCGTTTAGATCGAAGAGGTGGTGGTGTCGCTATCTACCTACGTAGTTGCCTATCTTACAAAATTCTCACTTCTTCCGATTCCGATCTTTCCACTACCGCGGAATATCTATTCCTCGAGGTTTGCGTCAAGGGAGTTAGCGTTGTTCTAGGAGTAGTCTACTGCCCTCCAAGTGTTAACTATTTCTCTAGTCTGGAAACAGTACTAGAATCTTTAGGGTCTGAATACTCACATCACATCATCATGGGAGATTTCAACACTGACCTCCTTGCCCTAAACTCTCCCCGTGCACGCAATCTCCTTCAAATTATCCAAGCATCCAGCCTTCACATCCTCCCCCTTCAAGCCACTCACCACAATTTAGATTACCAGGACACGTGGCTAGATCTAATACTCACTTCTTCCCCACATCTTGTCTCTTTCCATGGACAGTTCCTTGCTCCTGGCTTTTCTCGTCACGACTTGATCTTCCTTACCTACATCCTTAAACCTCCCAAACCACCTCCCAAATTTCTACAAATTCGTAGTTTTGGTCGCATGGATGCTGAGAAATTGCGTGCAGATGCTGCTAAGATAGATTGGGTTGATGTGGCAGCCTCAGCTAACGTGGACGACAAAATCTCTATTTTCAATAACACCATTTTAAAATTATTTGACGACCACGCTCCCATTAGAAAGATTAAATTAAAACGTGCTCCAGCGCCTTGGATGTCGGAGGAGATCCGAGCTGCTATGAGACGAAGAGATCAGACCTTTTGTCGTTTTAAGAGGGATCGCTGCGAAGAGAGGTGGAACCTATATAAAGCCGCAAGGAATCGATGCAACCAGGTGATACGCAACGCTAAACGCCGACATATACTTCAAAACATAGAGTCCTCTTCTGCGTCCAGTATCTGGAAATTTCTTAGCACTTTAGGAATAGGTAAAAAACAACACTCCGTATTTAATAATAGAATTGGTTTGAATGAAATTAATCGTCATTTTTCATCTACAGCTACGCTAGATGTTCAAACTAAGTGTCAAACACTACAATACATATCTGGTCTTACCAGCCCCACTACTGACTCATTTATATTTTCTCCGGTGACTCTCGAGGATATCAAGAAGATCATCCTGTCTATCCGTTCCAATGCTGTGGGATGTGACGGCATCAGCCGTCGCATGATTGTCACTATCCTGGATTGTATTCTCCCCATACTTACTCACATAGTTAACTCCTCTCTCACCTCTGGCGCTTTCCCATCTTCATGGCGTAAAGCTCATATCATTCCTCTCCCAAAAATTAGCAACCCTTCACTCCCTGAACACTTTCGACCTATTTCAATCCTTCCTTTCCTATCTAAAGTACTCGAAGCCTGTGTGTATAAACAACTTTCTCAGTTTGTAGAAAGAAACCGGCTTTTAAGCCCTTTACAATCAGGATTCAGACCTGGTCACAGCACTGTTACCGCTTTCCTTAAAGTGACTGACGACATTAGAAAGGGCATGGAAGACACTAAAGTCACAGTTTTAGTCTTAGTTGACTTCTCCAATGCTTTCAATACTGTCAGTCACGAAATCCTGTTATCCATCCTTGCATATCTAATGGTTTCTTCAGAGACACTGGAATGGTTCTCGACTTATCTTCGGGGGCGTCAACAGTGTGTACGTGTTGATGACTTTTCATCAAGTTGGTGCGACCTCTACACTGGCGTCCCACAAGGCGGAATTTTATCTCCTCTCTTATTTTCATTATTTATTAATCTCATAACTCAACATCTTCAGTGTGCGTATCACCTATATGCTGATGATCTGCAGCTGTATTCACAGGCAAGGGTGGAGGATGTCACTCAGGCTATCAACGATGTGAACAGGGACCTAGAGCTTATAAAATCCTGGTCGATAAAATTTGGACTCTCAGTCAATCCAACAAAATGTCAGGCAATAATTATTGGCAGCAAACGTATACTGAGCAGATTGGATACCACATCTATCTCACCTATTATTTTTAATGGTTTAGTTATTCCATTCAGCTCTTCAGTCAAAGATCTGGGTTTACTTATCGACTCAACCCTCGATTGGCGAGCTCAGGTTACCAGTGTGAGCCAGAAAGTAACATGTAACATGCGATTGTTGTATCGTCTCAAGAATTTCTTGCCTCCAAAAACTAAAATTACACTTATGCAGACCTTAATAATACCAATAATCGACTATGGTGATGTATGTTACTTCGACCTGAATGCAGACCTCCTTAATAAACTAGACCGCCTTCTCAATAACTGCATTCGATTTATTTTTAATCTTCGGAAGTATGACCATGTGTCTGCTTTGCGTACCCAGTTAAAATGGTTGCCTATTCGCCTACGGCGCAATCAGCGTGCGCTAACTTCACTATTTTCATTTCTTAATTCACAATCTCCACCTACTTACCTTACTCCGTACCTTCGGTACCTATGCTCTAACCACGATAGAAATCTTCGCTCAGTTAATAATCTGCTTCTCTCTTGTCCCTCCCACAACTCCGACTTCATGAACAGCTCGTTCTTTGTTCAAGCGGTACTGCTCTGGAATGCGCTCCCGCTCGAAATCAGGAAATCCACAACCCGTTTTACTTTCAAAAAGAAAGTACACGAACTCCTTCTAAATGAACTGGCAGAACTATCTCATCCATAGCACAACTCTTATTTCGGTGTTCATGGTGTATAGATGTGATATGTATGTATGTAAGTGTATGTATGTATATTTGTCTGTACATATATATGTATGTTTATACTTGTAATTTTTGATGTATTGTGTTTACGAGTAATTTTAAACCTGTGCACCTACCTCACAACATTTCTACACCACCCGAAGGTTGACTGGAAGAGAATGCCCTGGGCATTAAGTCCGCCGATGTACAAATTTAGTGCATAAAGTTTATAAATAAAATAAAAAAAAAATAATGTCCACTTCTGAACATAAGCCTCTCCTTGGTAAGGAAGTTTTGGCCAACTATACTATCATGGTAATCGAGAGGGCCGTAAGTCAAAGATTTTCATTTATATTGCTTATTTCGAATGTAGGTACGTGAAGCGAGAATTCTTCTAATATAGGTTTCATACCTTGTTAGATAAAGAGCAATGAGTATGGTAAGAAAAAACTAATTTACTTTTCTATCTTTTCTGACCTACTGTCCTGTCGATTCAAACGGTACCATACTATACTAGACGGAGTCCTATAGTAAGTTTTAAAGTAAGTAAACCTATTAAAGTAGTAGTAAGTAAAACTATACAAGTTTTACTTCTTTTTGCAGTGATCTTGTCCTGCGTTGTTTCTTCCCTTAGTGTGTGTGTGGTGACACATAATAATTATTTATACTCAGTATATAAAAATCATCACTAGGCCGTAATGGTGTGGGTTACCATACTGCATTGTTGAATTGTCTGCATTCGCAATGAGTATGGTGACCACCACTCTTGGACACTGCTTATGCTTTCCATCAGATAGAGTAGAGCCTTTTTGGCAGAGCCTGCCATAATAATGAAAAAATACACATGCAGGTAGTGTTTGTTTTCAATTATTGTAACAATAATTGATTTGTTTGCGCTAAACTTAAATAATATTGTTCGTAACGGTCTGATATATGGAATTTGCTTAATACGAAAAAAATGATTATATATGATGAATTGATCCCTTATATATCTATCTTTAGTAGTATGAGACTGTTAATTAAATGTGTACCTCAAACTTATCTTTTTGGAATTCCTTGCCGGCCCGGGAGACGTAGCACATATCCTTCGAGGGGATGACCTTGGCGGGCAAGAGATCTCCGTCATGCATAGCGCGTCCGACACAGATCTCTGCACCGTCTTCATCAGTGCCCACATGAAATACGCCTTTTGGCATACTGCACTTGCCCACGCAAGTCGCGACCCAACGGTATGCAACTGGAACTGTTGAAAAGAATCTGTGTTATTTGATTGTTAGAATACTTATTTTAGGAAACGTTGCAAATGTTTCGTGGAAAAAATAATTAAGACAAAAGGCATGTATTGTTTTTTAGAACATCAATTGTGAAATATATTGGATTTAAATTGTCAAAAGTACGTCGCACGTTACATGTCGTTCGATTTAGGGTCGCTAGGCCGGACAGCAGCTAGTCAGCTGAGCACTTCAGATGGGTAAAAGAAAAGCCACAGGTGATCACTGGGAAAGGATGCTTCGGGGATCACCTGTGTCTGATCCGAAAGGAGCCAACGCCTGAGTGCCACCACAAGGTGCTCCACAAGCTGGCAGAATGTCCGGCGTGGGGGGGAGCCAATGCGTGATCTCGTGGCGGCCATCGGAGTGGGGGTTCTCTGCTCGGTAACATAATTGCGCCCATGTTGCGGAGCGAGAGCGCATGGATCTCCGACGTTTATTTCTGCGAGCAAGTTATGCTTTCCGAGGAGACGGCGGAGCGGGACCGGGAGAGGTTTAGAACCCGCCAGGCCGCCGCCGCTAACGTCGGGGTTGCCAAATAGTTGGAGGCTACTCGTAGGTGGCACGAGGTGCGTCGGGGTTCCAGGGTTGTCCTTGCTAGGGTGTACCTGGTTCCCCGGCTTTTAGTACCCTAGACTGCGTGCGGTTTTAGTCCGTTCGAGTTCAACATACCACCGAGGGGATTTCCGCACGGGCAACAAGACAAAAGATGAATGAGTAAAATACTATGCAAAATATAGCCCTGTTAATTAGTAAAGATCGTGGCAAAAACCAAAATTAGTTTCTGTTAGCTAAATTAGGAAAATTAAAAAAAAAAAAATAGGAATAGTGAAATAAATAAATATTTTGGACATCTAACACACAACGCCATCTAGTCTTAAACCAAGCAAAACTTGTTTTATGGGTACAAAAATTATTATGTACGTATTATGGGTATAAAAATACATAATATACTTTGTTTTGTAAATACATACATATTTATTTATTTATTAGCTTTGTGCACATGAAGAACAAAGGTGGACTTAATGACATCAGGCATTTATCTACCAGTCAACTTTCGGGTGTTGCAGAAATATGATGCGGCAGGTGCAAGGACAAAATATGCAATTTGACACATAGTAATTAAGCAAATAATAGATAAACCTACATCAGATGTAACAAACATACACAATTATATTACTACATAAATGAATACATACATAAACATATCATACATAGAAAACACCCCATTTCGAAACACTTTTTTTCAGATCATACATTTGATCCGACCCGGGAATCGAACCCAAGATCTCACAGCAGTCGCATACCCTATCACTGCGCCACTGAGGCAGTTAATATGAAATTTGTTGATTACTCTACGAGGCAGATATGATTCTGTGTTAGCTAGATATTTTATCGTTATTACTAACCTGCCATGTCGACGGTGTTGTTGCTCGAAAGAGAATAATTTAGTTCCATTTGAACTACGTGTTTTATACCAAAGGGTATGATTCATTATCACATATCATTTAATATGGCGACTAGATACGCGTCAAAAACAGCAACACCCTAAGTAATTAAGGTAATTAATACAAATATTAAATAGGCAATCTTTTTAAAGAAATCCGTACCAATATTTCAATTTCATGTCCTGTAGGTAAAATAATGAAAAGATTATGCCGACTCGGGAAATAGTATATATGTTTTGGAAGAACCTGAAGTATTAGGGTGGAAGTCGATTTCAGTCCTTGTCGAGAGGGCACTCTGACTCTGATCTCTGACGTCACTGAACTTGGCTGCGCTTTTCGCATTGTAACCTTAGGTAAACTGGACTCTGACGTCACTGATAACACCATAATGATCCAAATGGGACATAAGCCCTGGCAGCGTTTTTTCGTAATGTAACCTCAGGTAAACTGGATCAAAAACAAACTATTGATTTAAGCTCTTTTTGTTATCATCATCACCAGCCGAGGTACACCACAGAGTCCTGTCTGATGCTTTTTGCGCCCCTTTTTTCGCCCTCCTTTTAGTCACTTGAGAGTTGAGACATATTTTGTAGTTAAATTGCAATATATAAATGTAGCATATAGTATATTAGTTTAACAGTACTATTATGTCATATAGTACAACGGGCTGATGATAACGATATTTAAAGGTTTAATTTTGTGATATGGTGATGAATTCAGAATACAGAGTTAGTTTACCACTGGCGGTTTTTGGGGTTCCGTAGCCAAATGGCAAAAAACGGAACCCTTATGGATTCGTCATGTCTATCTGTTCATGCAAAACTAAATACCTACTATTGAAACTTAGTAAGTAGATGTATTCTGTGAACCGCATTAAGATTTTC
This sequence comes from Spilosoma lubricipeda, assembly GCA_905220595.1. NCBI lineage: Eukaryota > Metazoa > Arthropoda > Insecta > Lepidoptera > Erebidae > Spilosoma > Spilosoma lubricipeda. Next base: position 4,028,279 of record HG992285.1, on the reverse strand, counting down.
ACTCAAAAATAGAAAAAAAACAATAAATTTTGAGGGCTATTCTTGGAACTGAAACTCAAAAATGTTTTTTTATCAAACCCGTGTGTGTGGGATTATCTATGAATAGGTTTTGAAAAATGATATTGAGGTTTCGAATTTTATTTTTTTCTAAACTGTATAGGTAGCTCGAGTGACACTTCCAAAACGTTATAAGGTGTGTGTGTCCCCGTCACTTCTAAAATTAGAGAATGATAAAACTAAAAAAGTGTATATGATGTACATTACCATGCAAACTTCCACCGAAAATTAGTTTGAACAAGATCTAGTAAGTAGTTTTTTTAATACGTCATACCTCGTAAACCGCAATTTACCTTTCATACATTCAACTCAAAAAAAAAAAAAGTTACTTGCTGCTACGGAACCCTTCATGGGCGAGTACGACTCGCTCTTAGCCGATTTCTTATATTTGCCGCAAGAAGGCTATTTAATTTTTGACACCTTCCTTATCTCATCAATTCCTAAGACGCATAGAAAGGGTGTTATAAGTTTGACTGCTATATCTCTCTGTGATGCGATTTTTTTTTTATGTGAAAGCTTGTTGTCGATAGATTTATCTACAGATATTAAGGTGATATCAGATCAATTTTAACACAAATACAATTATGGAAGTAAACTGTGTTAGATCTAATAATAGCTGACATTATGTTCATGTTTCATTTGCTTATCAGATCAGCGTATCAGAAGCTTTCTACATTAATGAAAAAAATCATGTTTTAAACATTTTAAATTTACTTTACTACAGACATTGTATCGAGAATCTATTCAACTTTTAATTTTTTTATCTAATTCAGGGCTTGAGTTAATGGAGGTCGGAGTGGATTCAACTTTCTGCTTTTTTTTTCTCTGTAGGAAAGACTCTAACTTATTATAAACTGCTAAGCCTTAGACTCTGAGACATCTGCAGTATGGCGGAGTTCCGCGCACTCTCGGTCGTTATTACTACAGCAATCTACGTACTAAGGGAGACAAGCTCCTCTCTGATAGCCACTAGGTCACCACCACCCCTCTGCCTCTGCCACACTCACACAAGTCAGGCCGACGTACGTATGTACGCTCCATACATCGCAGTAGAGGTACCAAGTTAGACCGATATGAGAAGATCCATGTCTTCTCTCGAAGAAAACACCTAGAAATAAAACATGGTCTAATTACGTTAGAATTAGGAACTTAAATCTAATCTAGGCAAATAAATATGAAACATACCTAATAGATACAAACTCGTGTAAATTAGCAAATGTTATCTCGTTAATTAGCTTTGTTTACATAATCTAAGCCACTACACCAATTATTTTACACGGAAAAGTTACCACGATAACGCATTAATTTCCAATTTAATATAACGTTTCAATTCCTATTATTTTCCTATAGTTATGGTATTGTTATGTCATAAATTTCGGTTTAGCAGCATTATAATTATGGATTATACAAATTGTTTCTATTTGGAGTTTAATTATATTTCCTGGTACGTGTTTATTTAGAATATTTGCAGGTGTTATTATTATACAGTTTAAGAGTTTGTTTGTTTGCTTGAATGCGCTAATCTCAGGATCCAAGTCCTATTAAAAACATTCTGTCAGTGTTAGATAGTCAGTTATTGATGAAGGGTATAGGGGATATGTATATATCATCACACTATGAATATTGCGTGCGCTGCACAAACGGTTAAAATTTTACAAAAGCAATGTATGAAAGAATTTGGCTCACTTCAAAAGTTTGAAAAAAATCGTAACAAATATGTCTATCTTTTAATTTTAAAGTTAGTTTACTCACTCACCTTTTTGTTCGCGCTGTTATAACATCACACTACGGGCAGTAGGAGACGCAGATGAGGTTGCGTGGGCCAGCTAGTTTGAAATATAACGTACTAACTGACATAGCAACTTCGTTTGCGTCTCCTATTAAAACATTCTCCATTGGTGCTCCGCTCCTATTGGTCTTGGCGTGATGACCTATAGCCTTCCTCGACAAATTTACTATCAAACACTGAAATAATTTTTCAAATCGGACCAGCGCTTCCTGAGATTAGCGCGTTCAAGCAAACCTACAAACTCTTCTGCTTTATATATTAGTATAGATTCTTAAGAAATTGCTTTGGCACACAAATTGTGATTGGATTGATGATAAAAACAATAAAAATGAGAAGTAGGAAAATACCATTTTTAAAGCGAGTAGGTACACAAGCACAGTATACATACTGTGTCAAAATATGAACTCCTCTTGTTATCAGGTTTTGATTTCCGTATCCAAAGGCTATAACAAGGGATCCTATTATTAAGAATCCGCTGTCTCTGTCCGAATGTCTGTCTGTCCTTCTATCACAAGGCTGTATCTCATGAAATGTTTTAGTTAGATAGCTGAAATTTTCACAACTGATGAATTACCGCTTTAACAACAAATCCAAAAAACGGAATAAAATTAATATTTTGATTTTACCTTCCTTTAAAAGAAACGTGGTTGTTTTGCTCGTTATTGCTCTATGTTGATAACGGCAGTTGATAGATGCTTGAAATGTAAAGATAATGGTACGGAATCCTTCCCGCGCGAATCCGACTCACAATTGACTGATTTGCGGAAAATATAATACAGTTTAAGTTACTCCAAGAAGATGTGCGGCTTAATTTTTTCCGACGTCTTCAACAAAAGTTATATTTTACTCAATATACTCAAAATTTGGCAAATTAACTACGAAAACCTTCCTCAAGAATTACTCTGTTGGTAAAAAAACCGAATAAAAACCCGTGCCGTAGCTTTTGAGTTTATCGCGAACAGACAGACCGACAGACGCGGTGGAGGACTTTGTTTTATAATGCGTAGTAATGACAGATTGAACCAAGGGAAAATCTGTGAGTCACCACTTGGAAAGAGTTTTAGTATTTATTTAATGACAACAGTTAATATCATACTGCCTCATTGGTCTAGCGGTTAGCACAAGCGACTGCTAGTCAAGATGTTTAATTCCGGGTTTAATTCCCAGGTTAGACTGCTGTTGGGTTTTTCTTGCCTCGGAGAGCAAGTTAAACCGTCGGCCCCGGTTGTAATGAATATACAATCAGATATACTGACAAGTAGTTCAATCTTGGAATTCAGTTCCCCCTCAGGATTGCGGAGGTCCGATGTCAGTGGCTCCGTGGAAAAATTGATAATAATAATAATATTTTGGACATCTATCTAGCTTGTGTTATGGGTACTAGACAACTGATACAAATAAATATATACTTTTTTTTGTAAAAACGTACATATTATACATAGAAAACACCCAAACTCCGGAACAAATATTTGTAGATCATACAAACATTTGATCCGACCCGGGAATCGAACCCGAGACCTCACGATCAGCCGCTAGACCAACGAGGCAGTCATATTCATATTAACGAGTAATATTTAGGTATAACCGGTTGAACTAGTAGCCGACCCCAATTAATCCTAGAAATAATAAAGGCTAGGAAGATGACGTTAATATCATACGGCTCGCGGTTCAAAGGCTGAGAATGAAATAAATCAAAGCTATTCTTTCAAGAATATCTTTACAGTATTTTTACCCACTTCGTCAACAACTTTCACATTTTTTGTGTTGAAATGACAATATTTTAATATAAAAGAAGAAAACAGATTTTTACAGCTAATTATTTTTACAAGAGCGAAATGTTTTTTTTTAAACCTTTAATTTCCACTTATTTTTAACATTTCATCGCTTATGCGGCACCATGATCGCTTATGATACACCCACGGAGCACAGTGTTGACACCACAGTTGTGACAGAAAGACTTCTCCTATCACTTGGGGAGCAGTCGAGGGTAATGGGTTTATGGGGATAGGCTGCAAGCGCTTAAAAATCCGCAAAAATCCGCAATCAAAAGAGAAAAGCTTACTATACATTGCAAGCGTCATCAATATCAACTCGTGGCAACCCACACCTTGGCAAGAAAAAGTACCCTTGACCAAGAAAAAGCGGACGTTGCGTTAGGGTACTGCAAAAGCAGGATTCCACAACGCGTCCTATTCGAGTCGCGTGGTTCACTTTAAAATAGTTTATGTCCTAGGTCTAGAGTCGCTCAAAGTCAATCACATACACAAAATATAGGAAATGTCCTTATAGATAGCACCTACACCGTACGCCTGCGATTTCTTCACTTCTTCTCTTCGCACCAATGCAGATGGCGCAGAGATAGCGGCCAATGAAGGCCCGCGATTGGACTAGACGTATAAGGCAGTCTTCACGCTTTGCCATTGGTCAAGCTTAAACTCCGAAAGCGGAAAACTTAAACGTCGGCTAGCCCATTCGATTTTTGGTGCATAGGCAGTAGTTTGTTTAGGAATGGAATACGATACTATTCAATTATGAATACGAATTTAATGGTTACGAAACAACAGTTATGAAGATGTTATCGTAGGAAGGTTATATTTTGAAATTGGAAGTATTTTCTAACAAGGCTTATTTTAATAACACATGATTAAAAAAAATAACCGTTCCATATTATTCCGCTCTTGTAAAAACACATTTTATACATAAATTTGTGATTATTTTTTTGAAGACTTCCCTTACATATCTCCAAAGAACGATATCAGAACAGCATAAAATGTTTTTTGTAAATTTACTTTTAAAAATATTATATGTATGTGGGATCGTTAAAGAGAAACAGCGGCGAATTCACTCTGCAATCTTTAATAAACATCATGTAACCATCTTTGCGGCCAACGCCTTCTAAAAAATAATTGAAAAATATTCTCTTCCCACTCCCACTATAAACAATAAATAAATAAATAAATATTTATTTACAATATCTTACTTCCACATGTACATAAAAAAAAAACTTCAGACATCTGACACATAACGCCACCTTGTTCCAAACTAACCAGAGCTCGTTCTTTGGGTATTAGACAACTGATAAAAATACATATGTTGCCTGTAAGAGATTGCCTCCGGGATTTGTACTTCTCTAATTTGAGACTTACCTCGCATCTGGTGTACAATAAAGCGACATATTATTATTATTATATGTATTTACATTTTGTTAATAACAACAACCCACTGCAGTGGTCTCCTCTCCGAAGAGGGTTAAGGCCATACGGCCCCACGCTGACCAAGTGCGGGTTGGGGACTGCCAAGATAACGTTGTGGCTACGTAATTTTGCCGTTAGATGTTTTCAAGCCGATCAAAGGCCTTCAATTAGGCTTCGCGACTGTTAACCTACGATAACAGCCTATATATTATACTACGTACATAAGATATACCCAAACTCCGAAACAAATATTTGCAGATCACACAAACATTTGGTTTGACCCGGAAATCGAACCCGAGACCTCACACAACAGTCGCATAAGCTGCTACTGAGCCACCGAGCCAATCAGTTTGATGGTATTCTAGTAATGCTCTTCGGCGATATGCAATGGAACGTTTCAATAATTTTTACACCACAGCAAATTTGTCGTAGTTGGTGCAATCACAAGCATAACAAATCTATTAAAAAAAATAATAAGTATTGACAACTAATTTATACCGAAATTCATTCAAATCGGTTCAGAGGTTTAGCTGTGAAAATAAATAGACAAATAAAGCTAGTTTGAAATCAAATTTAAGACTAGGAGAACGCTTGTTAGTTTTGATGACAAGCACACACTCAAATGTTCTCCGTGTCGCAAAAATTGGTCGCAAACTATTCTATGGTCTATTGATATTCATACCAATAATATATATATTTCTGTATTATCAAAGGTAGTAGAGCGCTCGACCGGAGCGATACTACCCTCGCATAGAAAATCAACGTAAAATGACAGCGTTCGTGCTGTCGTGTTTCGTTGGTCAGTGCGAGACCGGAGGCCCAATGATGTAGAAGCATCACTAGGCCGCGATGGTGTGGGTTGCCATGCTGCTTTGTTGCATTCGCAATGAGTATGATGATCACCACTCTTGGATTCTGCTTATACTTTCCATCAGGCAGAGCAGAGTCATTTTGGCAGGCCATACATAAAAAAAATCCTACATATTCTAGACATAAGTTAAACTGAGTCACAGAACCAATAGATATGACCATCGCAAGATTATTTGTTCTGTGATGAAATCTAGCATGTCTCAGCAGTCAAGTTAGTGAATGACTTGACCACTACTATATTTTAGGCATATTTTACAGGAAAATGAAACGAGTTGACACATTCCCTCAAAGGGAAAACCAAGAGTTAAGCCTAAGCAAGTTTGATAACGGTTAAATTAGGCCTTTAATGTACCTAATATAAACATACTCGTGCAAATTAGCACACATTTTCCCTTTGATTTGCATTATTTAACCACAAGCGTATACATTGTGGTTGCATTGATGAGAAAAACAATAAAATTGAGAAATACGGGGTTGTACATTGTCTCAAAATCTGAACTCCCCTTTTTAAAGGTCGTTTCCAAAGGGTGACACGGGAACCTATTACTAAGACTCCGTTGTCCGCAATTTTGTCTGTACTTTTTTCACCAATCTGTTCTCATGAACCATTTAAGACAAGTGAAATGATTACAGATGATTACACATGACATGACACATGACAGTATTTCTGTTGCTGCTATAACAGCAAATACCAAATAACAGCAGAAGGTAAACATGTAACGGAGTTCCCATACAACTAACGTGATTTTTTGCTCAATATCGATGACGCTTGCAATGTATGGTATCTATCTGATGGTACGTAACCTTTCCTGGGCAACTCCGATTCGCACTTGGCCGCTTTTGGCTCGCACAGCATAGCGGCAGCATTTTCAAGGGCACGGCACCTTCAAGCGGGCGACAATTACAGACATTTATAATACTATGAATATAATTTTATTATCTCACAGTAATGAAACCTAAAAGTCACTGTGACATACTGAAAATAATTGCAAACGTTTATAAATTTTATATTAGGTACTTAATGAAAAGTATGTTTGATTTCATTTATGTGTTTTCCCCATCGTAATAACCTATCTAACATACTCCCAGATACTCAATATTCTCTTCTGAATTAATTATTGATCTGTTTATATTTAAATTAATGCATTGTCTTCTCTTACCTCTATTAAATACGCAAAATTTTTATTTGTTGCTTGACAATGCCAAACCCAACTGCTTTAGTAATGTAACAAGTAATAAAATTTCGTAAAAACCGACTTCAAGGTTTGACTCGATTTCTCTTGGATGCCATCATCAGATTTTAGTGTCTTTATCACCACCGTTGGGATATCTTCTTTCTATTAAAAAATAATCATCAAAATCGGTTCATAAACAACGAAGTTATCCGCGAACACACATAAAAAAAAATATACGGTCGAATTGAGAAACCTCCTTTTTTGAAGACGGTTAAAAAAGGTGTTAAGTGCATTTTAATTTTATTTTTGATGCACTATCGCTAAGTTTATAACATATACTACTAAATTGCATAACAAATTATTTAAAAAAATAGTAGCTTTAGTTACTCTCATATCATCAGTTATCTGCTAGTGAAAGTCCCGTCAAAATTAGTCCAACCTTTCTAGAGATTAGATTAGATTAAGAATTGATTTTCAAAAATAGAGATAAAATAAATCAAAACGTATGGTTTGGCTGTTTCGTGACTTCAGAAACTAAATATTCCCATAACACATTACTTCAGAAACTAGACATTTTCAAACAAAAAGGCGTTCATTTCGCCTTCGTGACGGTAGGGAAACGGCGAAGCTATACATTTTTACTGAGATGTAGATTTTGTAAACTTAGGATTGGTAGAGTTACGGCGTGTAGATTCAGAAGTTTGGCTCTACATGAGATCGGATATATTTTTCACATTGTAAGCCATATGTAGTCGTGTTGGCAACATTTTACATGAAAATGATTTTGTAGGTCTATTACTTTTAAGGTGTCTTTCCGCTAGCAATTGCCACAAATGGTGACTAATTCTTATTCCTTGGTGAAGAATTTTAATGCACTACGCATATTAACATTATTGTAATACGTCTAAAAAGCATGCCAAAATAGGTATATTTTTAGAGAAACCCAATTGTACTTAACAAATTAACCAAACCAATCTATCCAAACAGAATTGAGAACGTCTAAATCCTACAGTATTTATTGATATTACCTTGTTCTTTTCAACGTACCTACCATTCGAGTCGTTTACATAAAGTATGAAAATTTTTCGTAGGGCAACAAAGAAAAATTTTTTTTTTTTTTGTTTGGCCCTGCCGGAATGACTCTACTCTGCCTGATGGAAAGCATAAGCAGAATCCAAGAGTGGTAGTCACCATACTGCGAATGCAGACAATGCAACAATGCAGCATGGTGACCCACACCATGGCGGGCTAGTGATGCTTCTGCATCATTGGGCCTCCGGTCTCGCACTCACCAACGAAACACGACAGCATGTTTGCTGTCATTTTACTTTGATTCTTTGAAGTATTAATTAGTGTGATGTTTCTGTATTATGTTTAGGTTGGAACTATACTACATGTCGCTATTGAGTGGGAACATATCTGGCTTCTAAAATAACATTGTAAATGTCTAGTAGATTAAGTTTGACTTTTTAAGCTGCGCGTCTAGTGTCATTCTCAAATATTTGGCAGTATTCACGGAATACAGCGTAGTGTGATGTTCTAACAGCGCGAAAAAAGAGTTTACCACAAAAATGGTAAATATAGTGAGCCAACTTCACAAAATAGATATTATACGATTCTATACGATTTTTTCGAACTTTTTAAGCGAATCAATTTCTTTCGTACATTACTTATTTTAAACTTTAACCGTTTATGCAGCGCACACAATGAAAACACTCAAACAAATAATTTTCCGACGTTTCTACAACATCCTTTGTTGATACTCTGCTCCTCTTGGTCGTAGTGTGATGATATATACCCTATAGCTTTTCTTGATAACTGGCTACCTAAAACTGACGAGAAAAATCTATCGGATTAGGAAGCATTCCTGAGATTGGCGCGTTCAACCAGACAAACACACTCTTCGACTGTATAATAATAATACAGATATCCTAAATAAACAAGTAACAGGATATATACCTTATGAAAATCCAAACAGAAACAATAATAAATAATGCTGCAAAACCAAAATTATGATAATACATAGGAAAATGATACGAGTTAACGCTTACCTCAAAGAGGAAATCTAGTGCTGTAATCATAGTCTGTGACATAACTATTCCTTACAAAATAATTGGTTTAGTGGTTTGGAGTACGTAAACAATGCTAATTAATGAGATAACGTGTGCTAATTTAAACGAGTATTTATCTATTAGGTACAATAAAGTGCCTAACTTTAACGTAATTAGAACTTGCTTTAACTTTGGGTTTTCCCTTCGAGAGAACGTGTCAACTCGATTCATTTTCCTGTAAAATATGTCAAAAATATAGTAGTGATCCAGTGGTTAATAAATTTTGAGATTGAGATTCCCACCCAGAATATATAATATGAACCCTTCTTGCGGGTTAGCGGTGGCCTTAACCCAGGTCCGCCGCTATTCCTTCGACTATGGTCGGACCGCCTCAGGGAGGTGTTAGACGCTAGCCAAGCGTCCGGAAGCTTCCCTGAGTGCTGGAAATGCGAAAAGCTGGTTCTGCTAAAGAAGCCGGCACGACCTGCCAATTCGGTAACGGCCTATAGGCCCATTGTGCCTCTGCCCTTGGGCGACTTTTGCCTAATTTGGGTGGAGCCAGCGCCGTAACGAAACACCTCTATAAGAGGGTGGTCCGCTTAATGGTACTGTGTGGGGCACCGGTGTGGGTGGCGGCTCCGACCGCCCTGAATAAGGCGCGTCTCTGGCGGCCTTAGAGGGTATTGGCGGTCATAGCCATACGCGGATACCGCACAATGTCAACCGAGGCGTCGTGCGCCTTGGCCGGAACACCCCCGTGGGATTTGGAGGCGGAAGTACTCGCCGAAGTTTATCGACGGGTGGCTGAATTCCAGGCGGAGACTTAAAACTACATTTATATATTGCAATTTGTTTACAAAATATGTTTTAATACACTGTAGAAGGACGGAAGAGTCCTGTCTTATGCTTTTTGCCTGTGGTGTGTGTGGTGGATGTGGCGAGGCCTATGTAAAGCAGTCTACTGCAACGAAAAATCAGTAGTTTCTTTTTAATTTAGTTTGCCTGAGGTTACAATACCTAAGGGCGCCAGGACTTTTGTCGCATTTGGATCAGTGATAAAAATATATTTGGTATTCAATGCTTTAGGTTCTTCCAAAAGGTATATGTCTTCCCATGAGATTGTCAAAAGAGTCACTTTGTAATTTAACTCGCGAGAATGCAAACAGTCGAAAGATTGTTTCTATCTAACAGTTTTTGCAATCTTACGGTGACATATGCATTTTCCCGAGCCGGCATAATCTTTTAATTATTTTACCTACAGCACTAGGAATTTAACTATTAGTACAGATTTCTTAAAAAAGAGTGCCTATTATATATTTTTATTATTTACTTTAATTAACTCACGCCATATTAAATATCTTTTAATGAATCATACCCTTTGGTATAAAACACGTAGTTCAAATGGAACTAAGTTAGTCTCTCTCGAGCAACAACACCGTCGACATGGCAGGTTAGTAACAACTATAAAAATACCTAGCTGACAAAGAATCATATTTGCCTTGTAGAATAATATACAAATTTCTTATTGACCGCCTCGGTGGCGCAGTGGTAGCATATGCGACTGCTGTGCTTGAGGTCGCGGGTTCGATTCCAGGGTCGTACCAAAAGTTTGTAAGACCTGCAAATATTTGTTTCGGAGTTTGGGTGTTTCCTATGTATAATATGTATGTATTTACAAAAAAAAAGTATATATGTATTTAAATCAGTCATAACACAAGCTCTGCTTAGCTTGAGACAAGATGGCGTTGTGTGTTAGATGTCCAAAATATTTATTTATAATTATCATACTATTATTTTTTTATTTTCCCAAATTAACTAACTGAAACTATTCTGTTGGTTGCGACGATCTATACTAATTGACAAAACTGAAATATAATTTTTCGTAAAGAATTACTATCGGCATAATTCTATTTTATTAATAGACTAGCTGTTGCCGCGGCTCCGCCCGTGTGTATGTCGATTATCGCGGCAAATAGTAGCCTATGTGTTATTCTGATGTATAAGCTATATTACTGTAAAGTTTTATCCAAATCCGTTCAGTAGTTTTTGCGTGAAGAAGTAATAAACATCTCACAAACTTTCGCCTTTGTATATTAGTGTGTTAAAATTAATAACATAAACCAATTAAATTTTATAACCATTCTTTGGTAGTTTATGGATGAATGTATTTGATTTTATGTATGAACAATATTCACTATCATATATCACAATGCTTATAGATAACATTTTCTTTACTCATCTGAAGTGAAAGCTAAGCCGAGTGGCCGTTGTCCGGCTCAGTGACCCTAAATGAAATGACGTGAATGAAAGATATTTCACAATTTATGCTCTAAGAACAATACAAACCGTCACTTTTAAGATTTTCTTTGAACTAAACATTTAAAACATTTCCTAAGATAAGTTTTCTAACAATCAAATAACACATTTTCTTTTCTACAGTTCCAAATGCATACCGTTGGGTTGCGACTTGCTCAGACAAGTGCAGTATGCCAAAAGGCGCATTTCATGTGGGCACTGATAAAGACGGTGCAGAGATCTGTGCCGGACGCGCTGAGCATGACGGAGATCTCTTGCCCGCCAAGGTCATCCCCTCAAAGGATATGTGCTACGTCTCCCGGGCCGGCAAGGAATTCATCAAAGATAAGTTTGAGGTACACATTTAATTAACAGTTTTATACTACTGAAGGTAAATATAATTAAGGGATCAATTCATCATATGTAATCATTTCAATCGGATTGAGTAAATTTGATACATCAGACCATTGTAAACAACATCGCTTAAGAATAGCGCAAAACAACTCAATGATTGTATAAAAATTTAAAAAGAAAACTTTTGACAACTGTATCCGATTACAGGTGTTAGTTCCTGCGGCGCTCTCGTGGGAATACGGTTCGAACGGCAAGGTTCCTCCTCATGCTGTAGAGGCTGGTGTGACAGCTGATGGTGAGAAGCTGTACTATGGTCGAGTCACACGCGATGGCGAAACTACCCCTGGAAAGGTGAGAACTCTAGAATATACTATGACTGCTTACAACGTACTTTATTATGACCAACTGACAATAGCAAGGTGATTTGTCTTTCAAAAGAAATACATTTTAAACAGGCCTATCAAAGTATTGAATGAACGAGTAGTTCATGAGATTAGTATGTTTCACCAAAAAAGCTAAATCAAACATACAATTTTTAATTTGACAATATTACTAAGACGAAACCAAAAGGAAGGGTACCTACAACTTTTGGCAGTCTATATTTGTTTGCATGTTTCGTGAACCGATTTCAATTAATTAGATGTCAGTGCATCACACGTAAATTGGGCTGATGGAGTCGGGTTGCAGTTTTAACACTTTTTCTTATTAAGCATATTGCGTTCTATATTAATACATAAGGCTTTACTGAAGTTTCAAACTTTGTTTAATTCCTGTTTTTATTTAATTTTCAGGTTCATCCGAGTCGCGGATGTTGCTACTATCCTCTCCGAGGCGAGGAGAAGAAAAGCAACGAATACGATGTTCTCGTACTAAAAAACGTTGACTAATATCAGTAAAACTTCACGTTAATGTTCAGTTCTAGTTTCATAACAAAACACAAGTCAAAGGAATCAACAGCAATGTGTGAACATTAAATAAGGACTTATTTATTATACAGTAATTTAATTTGCTTGTAATTTTTCTATCAACATGCTGACACTAAGTTGAAATAAAATTATTTAAGTTCGTGAACTTGAAATGTGGTGTTTTTACTTGCTTGAAAACAATAACCTGATAGAACAATTTATTCCTTATTTGCCTGTGGCCCATCTAGTATCAAGGGCAATGGATATCTCTTTATGGTGTGTCGCTTACGGGCGGTGGGAATCGCTTACCATCAAACGATCTCATAGAAAAGAGGGTGAGATGTAGGTTCAATCCCTATCAAATAAAAAATTATTTATCCATGTATTTTTATGTTTACATAATATAACACTAAGTTTTATGTTTATATATGAAACATATCTCATGTAAGTGGTATCAAAATTAAAAGTGGTGTTCTTAAATACTCCTCTATTTTTTTCTAAAGCCCTTTGTATGTTGGTGTGTATGTATTTGTGTATGTTTAACTGTTATAGCTACGTCACATTAACTAGTTTTTCATGTGATAATATTCGAATGTATAAAAGATCTTGTCATTGAACGCCTAACAGGCTGATTAAAACAATTTCTGAACAACGGGACCTTCTCAGTTGAGTTAAAAATTGCTAGAGTCACTCCTATTCATAAGTTCGAAGTAAAATAAGACCCTGGCAATTACAGATTGGTTTTAACGTTACCAGCCCTCTCCAAGATACTAGACGAGTATTTAATCGAAATTCAATTTATCAATGAAGCTCAATAAAGTTTACTTAGTGATTACTTTATGATTTAATTAGCAAAATCAAAACTGAAATTACAACAAAGAAGTGACACTGACCGAGTGACCATTGATTAAAAAAAAGCTTTTGATATTCTCATTCATTGATTTCTACTTTTCTTAGCTTAGCAGAGAATGACTGAGTGTTTGAATATTGAGATTACCGGAACCGCCTACAGTTTCCTCAAGTAATAAATATCCTCTGACATCGCACGGAATCTTTACGGAAAATATAGCCTGTATTACATTGAGAAGTTGTGCGTCTGAATTTTTTTGTGCCTACACGTTTTCGCTGTACTTTCCGCTCTCACTAGTTATTTACCTACTCTTGTAAACTAAGTAAGCCATACTTTATTTTCTTTTGATCGTTACTTTTTAATTTAATCAAATAAAATGTCTTACACTACTAAACGAAAGCCGAAAATGTTCAACTAAGAAACGTAAATCTTCCATCGTGGTTAATGATGATACTCCACTTTTCGTTCGAGACTTAAAGCGTAGGCGTACACTAGTATTAATTCGTTTAAGAAAAACACGGGGAGTTGCTGAGTTAGCTCAGCAGGAAACTTCACAGTTGAATGCGTTTCTTGCTCATTATTTCGTGCAAAAACTAAGTGAGAGCTTTGAAGAGGCACACTTAGATATTCTCTGCCTTGTGGACAGAGACGAAGAGGAACAGGAAGACGATATTCGAGTGGATTTCGATATACTCCGACATCATTACCGTTCACCGGAAGTTAGTTCCCCCCGTTACAGGATAATTTAAATCAAAAAACAATCGCCATCGACCACTCTTGTATTTCTAACGTAAGATTTTCACATTTAGTGGAAAAATAAAAATTGTCTGAGTTTCTATAGTCTTTTTAATTCGTTAATTCATAACAACAAATTTTATTTTTTCAAGTCTCTCGGGGGATGCTCTTTCTCTTATTCACACGTATCCTCCAGAAGGCACATTGTATCTTGAGGCGTACCAAACATTGACTCAAAGATATCAAGATAAACGTGAGTTAGCAATAACATGCTGGGAGATATTTTCTCCCAGCATGTTAATGCTAACTCACGTTTATCACGTTTAACCTAAAATATACGTCACCTAAAGAACTTCGTCGTGCTCTTGATTATAAACAGAGAATTTAAATACTTTAAAAGGCTTATGATTGACATCCAACGCATGGAGTTTAGCTCTTTCATACCATTTCTTATCCAAATTAGATTCGCAAACGCGGTGTGTATGAAAACATACCAATACTTGGCTTGGGGTTGTCGCTGAGATCTTTATCTCATTATTACGTCCTCGTAGCGTGGGTGGACATCATCACAGCAACCAAAGGCTTTCAATTCTGTATTTGGTTGGATCTTACTCAGCGGTGCCGGTGGCAGAGATCGGTGAAATCATTCTTCGTAAATGGAGACGACTAACTTCATAAAGAATCCAAATGATCATGGGAGCTTGAGGTGACTCAACGGCTGACTTCTAATGAAAAACGCGGTGAAGAAATATTTGTAACTCAACACACTCGCGGTCCAAACATGTAGATACATTGTTACTTTACCGTTTAAGGAATAAAACCAAGATCGGTCTTTTACAGGGTCTGGCGATACCGTCTTGCTTGGCTTTCATTGAATAGAATGGAAAATTGTTAAGGATCCAGATTTATATAAACAATATAGGGAGTTTATTAAAGACTATTTAGACCGCGGTCATACGACCGCGGTCTAAATAGTCTTTAATAAACTCAGAAAATCAGCGAGAAGGACCACAGTAATCATACGATTACTGTGGTCCTTCTCGCTGATTTTCGGACATTCATTAAGGAACTGTACTTACCAGTCTTTCCCTGCACCGGTGTCTTCGCTTGGTCTGACTCCACTGTCGAACTTGCGTGGATTCGCTATCACTCTTCACGTTGAAAAGATTTCATCGCGAACCGCGTAGAACATATTCTTGATGTCATTCCAGGTGCTCGTTGGAATCACGTGGCTTCCGAATAATTCTAGCCAACAATTGTTTATGGTCGGTGGGTCCCTCGTGGCTTTCTCAAACGGTTCTCTCTTGGCCTGGGTCTGTCAAAACGTTGGGATCAACCCACACTTGAAATGGAAGAAAAGGGTCCGCATTCATTACACACTCATGCGGATTTTCCAGTCACATTCATAGATACCTTAATCGAACGTTATTCATCACTTCGCAACATCGTTTTTTGTGCGTATGAATAAAATTCATCGATTTTATTCGTAGCAAACGTAAACGAAGCTCTAATCCAGCATCAAATCGTATAGAATAGAGCTTCACAACGTGCTTACGGTTATTGTGAAACACATTCAGTCTCGTTGCTTCGCTACCGAGATTCAACAGCTGCAGGTTGGAACTCTGGTATCGAAGCAAATGCGTAAGCTAAACCCATTCCTGGATGCGCAAGAAGTGCTCAGGTTGGCGGCGGGCTATCAAGAGATACATTCATTTCTTATGAGGACCTAATCTCTATCAATATCAGCCGTCTCTGATGTTGGCAGCTAATACAGCGTTTTCAACAAGATTTTTGGAACCATTGAAGGTGGGAGTACCTCCAAACCCTTTAGCAGCGGGCTAACTGGACAAAAATCAAAACTATTAAACGTAGGATTCATTTTTAAAACTGACAACGCTGTTCTGTTGCACTGGCCCCTTGCGCCAAGCCAAGTTGACAAGCTTCGCCCTGGCCCTGACGGGATAGTGTGCGTAGCAACCTTTCGCACAGTCGATAGTTCACAACTAACGAGACCGTGAACAAAGCTGTGTAGTTTAACGAACCTCATCGATTAAATGCGTTATTCGATAGTTTAGCAGTTAGTTTTATCCTAACTTTAGTATCTCCTTCAGTTTTACTATTCGTATGAAATTAAGTTTTTGGATACTGATTTACAATTTATTTAACGTTATTTATTCATTAGTTTATTAAGTTAATATCGCAAATTTAGTATCTATTCTAGCTTTCTATTCGTATTTGGATTTATTGGAGGGTAAGGGGAGAACGGCAATAACATCTAGCCGGCCCAAGTGTCAACCTCACCTGCACGCGTCTGTGGTTCATATGAATAGCAGACGACGGGGCCCTGCCTACCTGCTCCGTGGTGCCCTCTGCTAGATAACCAACGAGGCTCTGGCGACCGAGTAATTGGCGGAATAACCATAAACCCTACTAGGCAACTGGAGGAAGAGGCTACCACAAGCCTTGGGGACTAAATTCCCTCAAAAAGAGTGGCAGTGGTGCCTTGGGTCAGCACCATGTGATCTTACCCAAAACTATAAAATATGATGAGTAATAATGAGAATAATGCGATGCGCTGCGATCCGGCTAGCCCCCGGCGCTCACAGGTACCCGGGCCTGTGAGTGAGAAATTGGTTACCGAAGACTCTATAGGAGTGGCTGTCCAGGCTCCTGTACGAGTGAATGCTACTGCTGACACCTGCGTAGATGTGAGTAACCAGGCATCTGTCATTTAACAACGAAGGTAAATTACTTCTATTAATTAATTATGCCGCTGAAACGCACACCACCACGTACGCCTGTTGCGGAGCAAGTTGAAAATGTCACCACTGCTTCTTGCTCTCTACGGTACCTACAAACTGGATCCTCCCCTGATCTTTCTACTGTCGGTCAAGAGGCTAATATTAATACTCGTCTCAAGCGTAAACGCGAAGAATGTGATTGCATGTCACGTTTGGATGAAATACGCACCTTGTTAGCAACATCTACAACTCAATCTGAAAGTAAGTTTTTGGCATTACAAGCTGCAATTTCTGAAATCAGTAGTCAAAACGCTGAAATAATGAGTTCTATTAACTTTATATCCAAGGAATATGATGATATTAAAATTAAAATCACAACAATCGAGTCTGAACGTGAGAATGACCGTCTTTATGTGCGTGAATTGGAGGAGAAAGTGGAACTGATGGAGCGCCAACTATACTCTTCAAAAGTTGAGATAAGGAACGTACCCCAAAATCCTGACGAAAGTAAACAGGACCTTTGCTCTATTGTGGAGAGAACTGCCGCCGTGATTGGCCATAACTTAATATCATCAGAGATAAAGGATGTCTATCGAGTTAAAAACAAAAACAAGTCTACTACGATAAATGTTGACTTCGTAAGCGCGGTAACCAAAGACATTATCGTAAAAAAGGTGCGTAAATTTAATAATAACAATAAGGAAAATAGACTGAATACAACGCATCTTAAAGTGCCAGGTCCCAGTAAGCCAATTTACCTATCCGAAAAATTAACGCCAAAAGCTCATCGCTTGTACTATCTGGCCCGTAGTTTTGCAAGCAGTAATGACTTTAAATACTGTTGGAACTCTTACGGCAAAGTCCTCATGCGAAAATCAGACGGAGAACGATATTTTACTATAAAAAGTGAAACAGATCTTGATAATCTTTGTAAATCTATTTGACTAAGGGCTGATAAAAGATACCAAATACCAATCAGTAAATTGTTTGGCTTATTAGTTTTAGTTTGTAATTTTGTTGTTATATATGGTAAAACTTACACTTACACTCACATACATACTGACAAATCACATTTTCACTACATACTACAATCATTTAATAGCGTACTTGTATCTACAAAACTATGGTTACAACCACAATGTAAACAAATACACAAATACTTGTACCTCACATTCATTTTGCATTTACCCTTTATTTTTTTCGTTACAGCATCGAATTTTAGATTTTATAAAGCTTTTCAAAAATTTTGCAGGTCGAGAGATTTTTGCATTATTAAGTATTCTTTATTTACATTTTACAGTTACAGTTACAGTTTACACCAATAGATAGCAAAAACAAGGCAAGTATTAAACCTGTGACGGTAATACATAACAGCTTTCTCGTAATGTGTACCCTACTAATTACTTTTATGAATTTCTCTCACGGTTCATACACAAGTTTTAAACTACCCTACATTATTTGGAATAGTGTCTTAGAATTTTCTAGTAAACAAAATTCAATTCTTTAAGCACTTCAGTAATAAATGACATTGATGAAGAAGGTATTGAGTGCAAAAGATTAAGTGATCCCACAGATTATTCACAAATGATAACGTATTCCAGAAGAAATTCCCTCTTAGTTTTGACAGTTAATATTCGAAGTATTAGAGCTAACTTTGATTTGTTTCTTATGTTTCTCTTGAAATTTACTAAACCTGTGGACGTGATTGTTTTAACAGAATGTTGGACGAATGACCAATTCTTACCGCCAAACATAAATAACTATAGAATGTTTAGATCCAATGTATCGATAAATAAAAACGATGGCGTTGTGGTTTATGCTAGGGAAGTGTTTGAGGCTAGTTCATTTGAGCCCCAATGTTCTGAAGGGAACTGTATTGTGGTGAACATTTCAGATGACATATGTATTGTTTGCACATACCGTCCACCTTGCTTTAAAAATCCCCTTAGCTATATACATTCATTAGATAATATTTTAGAAACGTGTAGAACAAAGAAAGTGGTTATCTTAACTGGAGATTTAAATTTGGACATTGTGTCAGCTAATCTTAACACTAATTCTGCACTATATCTTAATCTGATGGCAAGCCATGGTCTGAAACAGGGTATTAATTGTCCTACTAGACAAAATACGTGTCTTGACCATTTCATGGTAAAGGCTAGTGCAAAAAGTCAAACATTTGTTTTTGACGAGTTAACGGATCACTCACCCATTCTATTGTGTATTGGTTATGCACCTACTTCTAAGCAGAATAAGCATGTTACTAAAACTAAAATTGATTTTAGTGGTATAAGTAAATGTATGGATAATGAATCGTGGAATGATTTATACTCGGTGTCAGATGTAAATCAAGCTGCTAGAATATTAACAGAAAAATTAGAAAGCTTTATTAGCAGTAACACTTCAATTAAGAAGATCTCAAAGCGTAATAGTCCTTTGAAACCCTGGATAACTATAGGTGTAATAAAATCTATTCGTAAACGAGATAGAATGCATAAAAAATTAAAATTAGATATACATAATTTAGAAATTAAACACAAATACTTAGCATATAGAAATACATTAAAAAAGGTAATTAAGACTCTAAAAACAAATTACTACACAGACAAACTTAACAAAAACAAAGACAATATAAAGGAAACGTGGAAAACGATTAAGGAATTGTGTAATATGAAACAAAATAAAACATCGCCCACAGAATTGCTTAACATAAATACGAATGTAACAAGATCGTTAGATGATGTTAACGATTTTTTTGCATCGGTTGGTACAAATCTAGCTAAGCAAATATTACAAAAATTAAATATGGATGAGACAAGCCTAGCTCAGAATGCTAAAACCAAGAATACACCATTAAACTCCATGGCATTATATCCAACGGATCCTGCAGAGGTGATTGATGCGGTTACCAGCCTTAAATCTCAAAGTGCTCCAGGGATAGACAAAATAACAGCTTCCATTTTAAAAATGTTTCGTTTCCACCTTGCTAAACCATTATCCTACTTGACCAACTTAAGCTTTGAGCAGGGCGTCTTCCCTGAAGTATTTAAACACGCCATTATTTGTCCCGTCCATAAATCAGGAAACAAGTGTCTCCCCACAAACTATAGGCCTATTTCGCTATTGAGTACTCTCTCTAAAGTAGTTGAGAAAATAATGAACAAACGTTTGATGGGCTATATGGAGACTAATCAATTTTTGGGGTCACAGCAATTTGGTTTTCGAGTCAAGCATTCTACTGACGAAGCTGTTTTACATCTTACAACTAATATTACTTCTCACATTGACAGGGGCGATAAATGCTTGGCTGTATTCCTTGATTTACAGAAGGCGTTTGATACTGTATCTATTCCGATACTCTTATCTCGTCTTGAGAATCTGGGAATCAGGGGAAACGCACTGTTATGGTTGAAGGACTATCTCACAGGAAGATACCACTATGTTAGAGTTGAAAACCATTCCAGCAACTCCTGTGTGGGGTCATATGGGGTCCCACAAGGCAGCACCCTGGGTCCTACGCTATTTCTTGCGTATGTCAATGACCTATGTAAATTTGAAATTCAGGGTGCTGAAATACAAATGTTTGCCGATGACACTGTAGTATTGTTTCATAGTAAAACATGGGACAATGTACGGCAATTGGCAGAAAAAGGTATGTGTCATATAACAGCTTGGCTTGAGAATAGTCTTCTGTCACTAAATGTCGACAAAACAAAATTTTTGTGTTTCAGCAAAACTATGGCGTCTTCTCCTAAAATGTTCCATCTTCGCATACATTGTCATCCTTGTAACCGTTCAACTATAAAATTGTCCAGAACTATCAAGGGCAACAGAAATTAAGTATTTAGGAGTGAATATTGACGATAAGTTAAATTGGAAAAAACACATAAATACAGTTAGTGGTCGACTGAGGAAGCTTATTTACATTTTCAAGGATTTACGAATAATACCTGACACCAGACTTTTAATACAAACATACAAAGCCCTAGCTGAATGCTTAATCACCTACTGTATATGTTCGTGGGGCTCAGCAGCAAAGACACACTTGATTGAGGTTGAAAGAGCACAACGGGCTGTACTTAAAGTACTCCTTAACTTACCATTCTACCATCCTACTCATTCAGTATATGAAAAAGCTGAAGTCCTAAGCGTACGAAAGATGTTTGTCTATCAGTGCATTCGTAAATATCACAACCATACCGTACCCCTTCTTCAACCTTCGGGTAGAAGAAGAGATGAGTGTCCAATTCCAAGGGTAAGAAGCAAATTTGCTCAACAGCGATATAGCAACATAGCACCTAGGTTGTACAATAAACTAAACCTAAAGTATAAGACCAGACACTTATCAAATTATCAAGTTAATAGGATAACCAAAATATGGCTCATGAATTTTAGCTACGATGATGTAGAAGATTTGTTTTCAATCACGACCTAGTTAATTTTTTTGCCGAACTGCCAATACCTGTATGTATGTAATACAGGCTACTAATAATATTAAGTATATATTCTCTCTATTGTGCACACTATTGTAGTACACATACACACACACACGCGCGCACACACACACGCGCGCACACACACACACACACACAAAAGGCGCATTTAAACACATTAACAAATCAATTAATATGTAAGCTAAATATGTTTCATGTATGTTCCACTTGTAAACATTTATTGTATAATTATTTTTTTGGGAAGGTACTGATTCCCGACATACAGCTCACGCTAGTTTGGGAATCAGGGCTTGCACTTGAATTGTATACATACTTTGTTACAATAAATATTATTATTATTATTATTATTATTATCTACATCAGGAAATGTTACTGGAAAACGATTTGTCCAACAAGCTTTTCATCCTAGTCTGTTTAAGTGCCAAGATAAAAACAAACAACGATGTCAATCCCCTGGAAGCAAACCACAGGATGAAATCAAAATCACAACTTCCTCAACAAATTCAGTACCAACTAATGTCACCAATAACACACCCTGCCCTCCAAAATGGCAAAGAGCTCCAGCAGTTAGAGCTAATAAGCGAAAGAAATTATCAGATTCACCCCCTCCTGTAACTATTAAAACTGCGAACAGGTACAATGGCCTACAGATCGATTTAACAGAGGAGGACTTAGAACTCAAAGTAAAACGACCAAACAAACCTCCACCTCCAAGATAATCATCTTGTATGGTATTGAAGACGTTAATAAATTAAATGAATTAATCAGTACTGTAGCCAATAAAGAAGATTTCCTCCTCAAAATTGTTAATAAAAATCAACTGAGAATAAGTTCTTCAAACATAGATGCATACAAGAAGATTATTACCGTAGTACGTGAAAATGGACTTATTGGTCACAGTTTTAACATAAAAGACCAACGTTGCTGCCGTCTAGTTATTAAAAAACTTCATCATTCAACTCCGCATAGCGATATCATACAAGAAATAGAAAAAACAGGCAATAAAATACAAGGAGAAATAATTAATGTAAAATATGGCCCTGAAAAAATACCAACGTCTACATTTTTCGTGAATCTTGAAGCTGGGCCAAACAATAATGCTGCTAAATCGATAAGATCTATTAACAGCCAAATCGTTGTAATCGAAGAACCTAAAAAAAGAAACACAATACCACAATGCCAAAGGTGTCAACAATACGGACATTCGAAAAACTACTGTATGCGCCCATTTCGTTGCGTAAAGTGTGCACAAAATCATAAAACATCCGACTGTCCTAAGAAAGACCGTAATACCCCCGCTATTTGTGCGTTATGTGAAGGTGCACATCCTGCTAACTACAAAGGGTGTGAGGTCTACAAAGAAATTTTATCCAGGAAAACCAGTAGACAAAAGCAAACATAGGCCAGTACATATTACAACACGCAAAACAAATTAGTACGGCAGCCAAATGAAGGCACACCTAGACAACAACAACAATACGAAAAACCGGAGAAACCTCGACATACAAAGGAAACCTTATTGGCAACTAGCTCCTACGCAGATAAATTAAAAATGCAGCCCACAACACATTATAACAATAATTTGGAAATAATACTCTCACAACAAGCTTTAAAGCTAGACAAACTACTAGACCAAATGTCAGCAATGATGAACCTTCTCACAACCGTAATTACCAAGCTTGTTAACTGAAATGGCCACTCTAAAGGTTGCAACTTGGAACACAAATGGTTTGATAAAACACAAATATGACATACAAACTCTATTGGAATATGAAAATATTGACGTTCTTCTTGTGTCTGAGGCACACTTAACACACAACCACAACACAATGCTAAAAAATTATAGCATATATTCCACATACCACCCAGATGGAACAGCTCATGCTGGCACAGCTGTAGTAATTAAAAAGCATATCAAGCATGAGATGTATCCAGAGTATAAAACAGAGTCAATACAAGCAACTACAATAATGGTGCGAGACAGGCAGGGATCTTTCATATTGTCGGCTGTGTACTGTCCACCCAAGCACGTTTTAAAGGAAGAAGCATTCACGAATTTTTTCAAGACCCTTGGACATCGATTCATATGTGGAGGTGACTGGAACGCCAAAAACATCCACTGGGGCTCAAGAATCACCTTACCCAGGGGTCGAGAAATGAAAAAGAGCATAGATAAAAACAAACTCTATGTCCTAAGTACTGGTGAGCCTTCTTACTGGCCTACAGACCCAAATAAAACTCCTGACCTTCTAGACTTCTTTGTTTATAAGGGATTATCAAATCATTATTTAAATGTTGAAACTTGTCTGGATAGTAGTTCAGACCACACCCCTGTAATAGCTACAGTAAGTACCACCATAATTTAGAGACCAGCAAAAGAACGACTCTACTCCAGGAATACTGACTGGAATGGATTTAGGGACTATTTGGAAGAAAATCTTAACTTGAAGGTACCACTAAAAACAGAACATGACATTGAAAAATATGCAACCTCTCTAACAAATTTGATGCAAACAGCCGCCTGGAAATGCACACCAGATGTACTCACACCTAGAAAGAGTAATGGAAAGGTTTCCGATGAAATCAAAGCCAGGGTCCTGGAAAAGAGACGACTTAGAAGGATGTGGCATTGTAGTCGACACCCGCAAGACAAAAAGGCGTTTAATAAGGCAGCTGCTGACCTAAAGAAGTATATTAAAGATATTGAGGAAGCAACCCTACAGAATCGCTTAGCAAATTTGAATCCCCAAGCTAAAAACGAGTATTCACTCTGGAACTCAGTAAAAAGTAGTAGGGCGGCCCCTCAAGTTGCACACCACCCTATCAAAAAAAGAGACAATACCTGGGCTAGAACGGATAAAGAACGAGCTGAAGTCTTTGGACAATTCCTGCATGCAGTGTTTACACCGAACGATGGTGATGTGGAAACTAAAAAAGAAATACAGGACTACCTGGATACTGATTTCCAACTGAGCCTTCCAATACAGAGCTGCTCACCCCGGGAAGTTCATAGAGAGATAAAAGGCATGGAACTAAATAAAGCTCCTGGGTTCTGTCTGATTACCTCTGAAATGCTACGTCAACTTCCCAAAAAAGCTATAGTCGCTATAACGCAGCTTTTTAACAGCATAATTAGGATTGGGCACGTACCTATGATATGGAAAATGTCGGACATAATTATGGTTCCCAAGCCTGGCAAACCCCCGCATCTTGCGTCTTCTTATAGACCAATAAGTCTGCTGCCTACCTTAAATAAGTTGATTGAGAGAATCATCTTGCGTAGGCTAACGCGTGTACTCAACGAATATGATCTCATTCCCCAACATCAGTTTGGTTTTAGAGCTGGCCACTCGACTATAGAACAGGTTCACCGGATTGCTGACAGGATAAGAGAAGCTCTGGAGAAGAGGCAGTATTGCTCCGCAGTTTTCCTGGATGTGCAGCAGGCATTCGATAAGGTCTGGCACCTAGGTCTACTATATAAAATAAAGAAACAACTTCCACATAGCTTCTACCTACTACTGAAGTCGTACATCGAAGACAGATTGTTCCGAGTTAAGGTCAATGAAACATACTCTGCATTTAAAGATATAAAAGCTGGTGTACCACAGGGCTCCATTTTGGGTCCGACTATGTATCTCATGTACACTGCAGACATACCCACAACTGATAATATTCTATCTGCCACATTTGCCGACGACACTGCTGCACTTTGCAACCATGAAAACCCCAAAATGGCATCCTTGGGTCTACAAAATCACCTGAATAAGGTCAGCAAATGGATGAAACAGTGGCGCATAAAAGCTAGCTCTAGCAAATCTGTACATGTCACCTTTACTTTGAGAAATGACAACTGCCCTCCAATCAAGCTTGGAAATGACGTTCTACCCCATCAAGATTCAGTAAAATATCTGGGCATACATCTTGACAGGAAGCAAACATGGAAAACGCACATTAAAAAAAAACGTGAGGAGCTAAATATAAGACTTGCAAACCTAGACTGGCTCGTGGGCAGTAGATCACACGTCACCCTGGAGAATAAGACACTCATTTACAAAACTATAATTAAGCCAATCTGGACTTATGGTATCGAGTTGTGGGGATCAGCAAAGAACTCGAATGTGGAGATCCTACAAAGGTTCCAAAATAAAGCACTAAAAAGGATAACCAATGCACCATTATTCATTAAAATCTGCGAATTGCATGAGTACACAGAAATGAAAACTGTCAAAGAGGAGGTGGAACACAGAGCAAAAGCATACAGGGACCGCCTAGGAGCTCATACTAACAACTTAGCAACGGTGTTATGTGAACAGATGTGTAACAGAAGGCTGAAAAGACACCATATTTGGGACTTGATTAATTAACCCTAATTAATATGAGATAGTTTTCTCACTGGAGGAACAATCTCTCACGCCATTGCATCTTCCCCAAACAATCTGTTAAAGGCTTGTGAAGCCGATTGCAAGATATCAATAAGAAGAAAAAAAAAAAAAAAAAAAAAAAAGCTTTCTATTCGTATGCATTTGGCTTTCTAGATACGATTCCCATTTTCTTTAAATTATTTCAAGTTAGAAAAGGTGTAATTTAGTGGGCGGTATGTATTACATACCACACATAAAAATCCCTTTCTACTATTATTATGTTGTTGGGACATACTCGTAGATGAAAAGGAGGAAGTATTATGGAAACGATGTTGCTTAATAAATGGTTTGTTAAGATTTGATTGTGATTGATAATTTGACTGCAAAGGACGGGAACTTATTTGCTGTTTAAAACTATTATTAGTGGTTATATTTTTATTGTGACTTAGTGCTTCTAATACGTCAGCGCGATCGAGTAGAAATTTATAGAATTGTTCTAAACTTGGAACATCATCCAAGGTACTACGGTACTCCTCCCATTTAAAAAGAGTACGATTGTCTAATTTAGATGTTAACATATATATATTATCAATAAGTCCCAGTGGTCAGTAGGTTGCCCTAAGCTAGTCAACGCTCTTAGATTTTTAGTAACGTGATCAACTAAGCAACGTAGGGACCTATCTGACTCACGCGACAATGATTGAACATTAAATAAAGAATCTAGATGATAATTAATGAGAGTTCTTTTATTATCATAACGTTCGCAAATCAGTTTCCAAGCCTCAATGTAATTACCGGAAGAAACTTCAAGATTTGTTATTATGCGCGCAGCGTCTCCCTCAAGATAGGAAATCAAATAATGAAACTTGTGTATATCCGGTATGCGATCATTTGTGTATATCAAGCTAACATATGTGTCCCGAAACTCCAACCAGCGGAAATGTGAACCGTCAAATTTCGAAATTTGTATTTGAGGTAACTTGAATCCAACGCTCCGGTGATCAAAATCTGAACTGACAATGACAGAATGACGCCGCTTAAAGCAGTCACAGACGATCGAACTTGGTGCGGAGCGCACCACGAACCGCACGGTGCGATCTACACAACAGACGATCGCACCAGACTTCGAACCGTCCAGTCGTATCGTGCTAGCGTTGCGTGAACACGTCTCCTCGAAATGCCGCCCATTCTATCAAAACAAGCCAAAATTGCTTTAGTTGCGGCAGCTATTGTTACTACATCGCCGTTATATAACCAACGAAAAAGAAGAAAAGAATGGGCAAAATTTTATCTCAGAAACAGACAACGGTACAGTCATATGAATCTCATTAAAGATCTCGATGATAAAGATTTTCGTATATATCTTCGAATGAGTTCCGAAGCATTTATTGAATTGTTGGATCTTGTGAAATCGCATATAACTAAATCCGATACAGTTATGCGACAAGCTGTGAGTGCTGAAGAGAGATTGGTGGCTACTTTAAAATTTCTAGCGTCAGGTAGAGAATTCAGAGAACTTAAATTCAGCACTAGTATATCGTCACTCGGCCTTGACGTCGCTCCGACTCCATTTTTGTGAACGCTCAGCGACGTGTTGCGCGTACGATAGCACAATAGCGACTAAACCGACATGTGGTTCGGTGTGCCGTCCACACGATCGAATCGGTGCGGTACGCAGCGCGTTCGATGTGCAAGCGCTCCGAACCAGCCGTACCGATATTAATAATAATAATGTCCGCCGGACCGTGCGCCACACGATCGTATTTGGTGCGGAGCACACCATGTTCGTGGTGCGCTCCGCACCAAGTTCGATCGTCTGTGACTGCTTTTACTATCATCATCAATATTGCATTTCTGTAACTCAGTTCTAGCCTTAGCAATACTCTGTATAATATCTTGTTCAACGCGTTCTCGCTCATCAAGCTCCTCTTGAATATTAGCAAAATTTAAAACCTCAATCTCAGTCTGCAAGTCATAAAATGTTGTCTATAAACCTTCAAACTTACTTAATTTTAAATTTAACTCAGCTATTTGAACAGTTGAAAGTTCAAATAATTCGCTTATTTGGTGTAAATAGTTTTTAAATTTCGTAATTTGTCCTTTGATGGAACAACGTTTTGCAACTAAAGCCTTTAACAAAGATTTATCGCTACCTTCCGTTGTCATGATTAATTAATAACTTGTCTAAAAGTAATTGTAAATACACTTAATTCGTTATAATACCTTTAGTTCCAAGTAAATGTTTCTAAAATAATTTGTTTCAATAATAATAAAGGCATCGACAATGTTTTAATGATTTAGAAAAGGAATAAAAATTCATTTTTGCTCACGCTCCCCTTCTCGGTGAAACCTGCAGAAAGCCGGTCACGTTCAGCTGAACTGGCTGGTGACGCTCGTTCACGCTGACTAAGCGGAGTAGCACTGTACTTCATACAGCAATGGCTGAAAAGTTCGGCAAATTCGCTTAAATAAACTTGTAAATATTATAACGCTTTTATCCCCGAAGGGGTGGACAGAGGCGCACCAACACTTACACTTTGAAAACAACGATTCCTATTTTAAACAGAAAATTTTATTTGTTGTATGTAGTATGTAGGTACTTACAACACTTTTAAATGCTAAAAGTTATGAAATTTACACAAATAAAGGCCGCACTATATTAGAAAATGATGAAATGCTAGGAATATATAGGAATTAAGTTATTTTGTATAATTAAGGAATTAGAACTGGAAAGGAAGTATTGTAGGTACAAAGGATGGCACTTATCTTGGTAATCAGGACGAAGCTGGCTGTTTTCTGGTGCGTTCTTTAGCTGAATCGCTGGCCAGGAGTACAAAACTGGCTTCTAGTGTCGAAATCTATTCGAGTGTCCTCGAATCCTTGAACAAAGTTTGCCGCTTCTTGTAAACATCGATATCCGTAAATTGCTATTTATTCGTCCTGTCACGGTCGCCAATTTTCTTGTTTTGGCACAAGATTGGAGCTTTTTTAAGTAAAACTTGGTTAATATGTTGATAGTAGTGTAATTGCTTAATAATACATGTTCGGTGCAGCCGAGAGCAGATAATAATAAAGAACGTCAAATGAAAAGAAATCTACCGACACTTTGTTAATTGTCAAAATTACTTGACGGTAGGCTGGTACTCAATAGCGTGATGTAGGCGCTTGTACAGTGATAACGACAGCTTTTACTCCACAAACAGCCTTGATACTAGTTTTGCTAGTGTACCCTCACTTCAAGAAAATCTTCAGTGCCAGTTTTCCGATGCTCCCCGGAATTTTAATGTAGTCCATATAAATGCACAGAGTATTCCAGCTCACTTCCCTGATATGCTGGCTACCTTTCATTGTAAAAATATACACGCCATCTTGATCTCTGAGACATGGTTAAAACCTTGCTTACCATCAACATCATACAGTCTTCCAGGCTTCCACCTTATAAGAAATGATCGTGCGACTGGTGGTGGGGGTGGTGTTGGGATATATCTACGACAACATATTCCCTTCACCATTGTAAGTATGTCCTCGCAACCCCCACCACCGGACGCAGGTGAGCATCTCTTTATAGAATTACATATAAATCATGCGAAAATTTTACTCGGCGTTTACTATTCACCTTCACTACGTACTAATTACTTTTCCTCTTTCGAAAAATTACTAGAACAACTATCTCCCTCTTATAGTCACACATTGGTAATGGGCGACTTCAATACTTGCCTATTGAAAAATGACAATCGGTCTTCTTCGCTACGCAGATTAGTGGACTGTAACAACTTATCCTTACTAACACTTGATGCTCCCTCTCTTCTTGACCTTATTCTGGTCTCTTCTACTAGTCATGTTGTCAGCCATGGTCAATACCCAGCTGATGCATTCTCTTATCACGACTTGATATTTCTCTCTTATGCTATCTGTCCCCCCAAGGCAAAGCCGAGAATTCTTGTGCAACGCAATTTTAGCGGAATGAATATCGCTAAACTTAAAGATGATGCGCGTAACGTAAACTGCCCCCCTAGCCAAGTCACAAGCTTTCGCTTTTCTGCAATCGTTAACGAATCGCGTTCTCGTGTGTCATTGGCTAATATTTTGTTTTGATCACGTGACTTGATTCCATTTATAAAGTCTTAGCCAAGTTGACGTTTGTTCGTAGTGATGGAATGGAAAGCGATGGTTTCTACAAATTCGATGCGAAACTCCATACAAAAGCTCTCAAAAGCTAGCCAAGTTACACTTTTGACAAACGCAAGCGAAACGATATCGATGCCATCGAACGTTCACTAAGCGATCAAAAATATTTGGAGTTATCGCTTTAAAAATGGCGTCTATAAGACAGATAAACACAGTCTAATAGGACCACCGAGACCCATTTTATTTGCATAATATAATTTTGAACATTTAAAATAATTAAAATGCATACTGTAAATATGTTGTGGTGCGCTCATAATGAGGAAGTATGGCTTAGACGTGGAAAAAGACACATAAATCGTCAGTGCAACGAGACAATCCGCGAAATGCCGGACAATTTATTTGTGGAGCAATTCCGGCTAGACAAGTTGTCTTTCGAAGCCCTTTGTCAAGAACTCCAAAACAAGACAACGTTAAAGGGAACCAACGAGATTCCCTTAAAAGTTAAGCTAAGTTAATAATCTAACTGTTTTCGTAGTATTGACTATTTTTGCTATTATATTATATTACTATTTACCATTCTTATCCCTAATGTTTGTTTTTATAGGTATTGTGCGCTCCTAGTTTCCTAGCCACAGGATCCTATCAGCGAATTGTTGGTGTCACTCAGCATCTTGCCCAACGGACAGCTAGTCGGTGCATAAGACAAGTTGTTGATGCTTTAAACCACCCTGCTATCATGCAAAATGGATTAGGTTTCCTATTACACGACAAGAGAGAACAGCTATAAAACAAGAGTGAGTACCTACTTAACAAACAAGCTAACTATATTTAATTGAATATATACCATACCATGTATTAAACATAATTTTATTTTACAAGGTTCCAAAGAAGATTTGGTTTGCCTGGTGTAATTGGTTGCATAGATTGTACACATGTAGCTTTGGTAAAGCCCATTACTGAAGAGCATGTATACTTCAATAGAAAAGGAT
The DNA here is from genome assembly GCA_905220595.1 of Spilosoma lubricipeda. Lineage (NCBI taxonomy): Eukaryota > Metazoa > Arthropoda > Insecta > Lepidoptera > Erebidae > Spilosoma > Spilosoma lubricipeda. The sequence continues at coordinate 3,997,328 of HG992285.1, read as the reverse complement.
ATCATTCGCTGAATGTTCAAATGGTAAATTTCTTCTTATATTTTTTTATAGAATAGCATGTATTAGACTATTATGACACTTCTTAATGTTCATTTGGTTTTCAGATTTGTGATAGTAATATGCGAATTATGAATGTGAATGCAAAGTTCGGTGGGGCTACACATGATTCCCATATATGGTCTTCAAGTAGAGCTGAATCATATATGCGTGAACTTCATCAAAACAATGAACAAGTATGGCTGTTAGGTTAGTATTTGTAACAATAAAAATATTTATTATTATTTCTATGTATGAGCCTTATAAAATGAAATCTCCTCTGCCTGATGGAAAGCATACGCACAATCCTAAAGCTGTGGTCATTATACTCATTGCAAATGCAGATAATGCAACAACTCAGCATAGTGGCATCATTTTAGAACCGGCCCATTTGTACTGAAATCAGCATGGCTCTATTACCTTAAAGTTCAGTAGTTTTCCTGTGGGTAACTAATTTTTAAACAATTTTTTTCAGGTGACTCTGGATATTCACAACATCCTTGGCTAATGACACCTATTCTCAATGTAGTTCAAGGTTCTAGGGAAGAACTTTATACTGTAAAGTATGTGTGAGCCCGTAACTGCATTGAGGGCTGTTTTGGATTACTCAAAGCACAGTGGAGATGTTTTCTCAGAGACAGGTTTCTTCATCATCATGCCTATGTAGCTAGCAATATTATAGCTGCATGTTGTGTATTACACAATTTAGCGTTACAAGCTGGCATACCACTACCACAACCACTTTCTGCTACACATGACAATGAAGACAATATAAATTTGCAAGATCCCATACCTGCTATGAATATGCCTAATCAAAGTGAAGTCATCGAAGGAAGAGCCATGCCAAATTCTTTATTACATAGATTAAAATAATGTTAATTGTTAATGGCTTCGTTATTAAACATTGTGTTTCCTATGTGGGTTATTTTCCCCCGTGATATACATTTTTTTTTGTGTTGGATAGAAAGAAGAGACTATAAAGATTTTATTTGATTTTTTTTTTATTATAAATAATACTTTTTTATTTTTTATAAATATATTTGATAATGTACTCAGATGTTAAAACAATCATTAAAAGGCTTTATTATTACAGTGTTTGTTTATTTACCTAGTAGAAACATTACAAAACAATGTATAAATTATGTCATTGACAAAAAATTTATATTACCACTATTTTTAATGTAGGTGAAGGAAAAGATTAGTAACCCGCAACTATCATTACATTAAACAGTTTATGATGATGATGATGGTCTCAACTGAGGTAAAATTTCTAATTTTTTTTCTGAAATATCATTGAAACAATTTATAATTATATTCTGTTTATTTAAAATTCTGTTATACAGTGCATTTCAAATTATAATAATTTGTAATGTATCTATCCTTCGCTTCAATTGTCTACTATGTTATTCGCCTCCTTTCCAGTTTCCTCACATCCAGTTTTTTTGCCAGTCTGCCTTTAGTTACAGCTGGTGAGTTTCTATGGTCGTGAACTTGCTTGACGTCACTGGCGCTCCCCTTTGAGATGCGAGGGTTGTGCATGGAACTTCTCCAGAGGGAGTGGGGCTGATGTTGCTGAAAAAAACAATTATATTATAATTACTTAAACTATAAGTTCCTCCCTGCTATTAATTTTTTTGTGATAATCGGTCCACTCATTCTGTAGATGAGTCACAACAAAGAGACTATAAGTAAACATAATCTGGGACAGAGAATGGACAGTGTGGTTGTACAGTCATACTTCAACAGTCAAACCCGTTAAGGCCAACACCCTCTCTTCTAGAGCAGTAAGCATTTGCCTGCTGCTAGGACCATCACCAGTCCAGTCCTCACCGCTTATTGCTAGGGCTTTTTTTTGGTTTCAGACTTTTAGTTTGCCCACACATATTAGAACATATCTATCTATTAAGCATTCATTACTAGAATAATGTCTCCTTTCACAGGCGAGGCTTATGTCCAACAGTAGACTATTAAAAGCTGTCGAAGATGAGTCAATGAGAATATGTGACTCATTCTGTCAATTTTAAAATGAATTTCATCAACATTATTTATTACATAGATATCATGTAATTAATTTATAGATAGTACACAGAAGTTATAGATGTTTGATAGATTAATTTTTATAGTGTGTGTCTATGAAGAAAGTTGTTGTATGTGCTTTGTCTTTTAGAAAACTAAATGTCATAATAGGAAACCATTACATTATATTTTTAATATTAAATAGGCAATAACTATTGCATGTTGGCGCTTATCACGTCACTATTTGTTTCATACTTTCAAGAGATGAAGTGAGATACTTTTAAACAACAAAGAATAACTAATAATTTACATACCTTTCCATGAATTCCAATAAGACGAGGACTTGTTCTGTCTGGCTCTATCTATAAATTCATTATGTAAGAGGTATCACGTCATTTATTATAAGTTAATCCTTAAGCAGGATCTTCATGTTTCCAAGTCACAATAATGTTAAAACGACATTTCGCACTGTGATATTATAATAAACCATTTACAAACAGATTGTTCTTTATTTTATATACATTTTATCACTTTATAATTCAGCCAACTAAAATCGACAAGAAAAATTGTTGATGAACAATGTCAACGTTACCATGACTACCTACTTTAGCGTTTCTTAGATGGATAGACCATAGACTATATTTTAGGTTTTTTCCATGTAAATTGTAGAACGAGCGATCGAATCATTTGTGTCAACTTGGCTACCAAGTTATCGTTTTCTAAAATTACTTAAGAAAGAGCGTTAACGATTGCAGAAAAGCGAAAGCTTGTGACTTGGCTAGGGGGGCTGGTCTGCTTTATTAAATTCGCAATGTGTGAATGAAAAAGTTGAAATATTTACCAACAATATGATACAACTATATAACGTTCACGCACCCCTGCGCTCGATAAAAATTAAACACTTACCGGCTCCTTGGCTTACCGAGGAGATAAAACAGATCATGTTCAGAAAATGTTTAGCGAGAGGCAAATACAAACGTCGACCAACGGATGATAACCTTGAAAAATATGTTTATATGAGAAATCTCTGCAATAAGATGTATAGAAATGCACAACGCCAACATATCCACTCTGCCATAGAAAACGGAGATCCAGCAAAAGTCTGGAAATTTCTAAGAACATTGAGAGTTGGGAAGTCTCGCCATGACTCTATTCCTAAAAATTTTAACATTGATTTACTTAATAAACATTTCTCTTCCTCGTCTGATATTAATGACAACACTCTTAGAGTATATTTCTTAGAGTATTAGCTTTAGCTATTACTCTAAGAAATATTTCATCTGCCCCAACCCCCAACTATTCACCTTTTGTTTTTAGTCAGTTGTTCGCTTGTGATGTTAGGAAGACCATTCTATCGATCTCATCCAATGCGGTCGGAAGTGATTGTATCAGCCGAAACATGATTCTTCCTATCCTTGACGAGATCCTACCCATCCTATGCAATATCCTGAACCACTCCGTGACAAGTGGTGTTTTTCCAACTGCTTGGAAAGATGCTCAACTAATCCCTTTACCTAAGAAAGCTAAACCCTCTTCATTTTCTGACTATCGGCCCATATCCATTTTACCTTTCCTATCCAAAGTGCTCGAACGTCTCATCCACTCTCAACTGAGTAACTTTCTTTCCAAAAATTCTTTACTGAACCCCTTCCAATCCGGCTTTCGTTCTGGTCACAGCACTACGTCTGCACTGTTACACATTGCGGATAGCATAAGACAAGGCATGGATGGTGGAATGATCACAGTACTCACCTTGCTCGATTTTAGCAACGCTTTTAATACTGTTGATTTTCACATTCTGCTTGGTATACTACGGTCTCTTAACATATCTCCAACGACAATTGATTGGTTTCATACTTACCTGTCTGGTCGCCGGCAGCGTATTTGCATTGAAGACTCAAAGTCCTCCTGATGCAGTATATCTGCTGGTGTACCACAGGGTGGCGTTCTATTTCCTTTACTCTTCGCTGTTTTTATAAACTCAATCTCGAACCAATTCAGTTCCTTCTACCACCTTTATGCAGACGATCTACAAATATATACCCAAGCTAAGATTAGCTTGTTAACAGAGCTTTCAACACAATTAATACTGACTTACATCGCATTGGCGAATGGAGTCATAATTATGGCCTCAAGGTTAATCCTGCAAAGACCCAGATGTGTGTTGTTGGCAATCCCGGGATGGTTTCAAGAATCAACTGGACTCAACTACCTCAAATACAATTCGATGGCACCAACCTCGAGATTAGTACTAGTGTTAAAAATTTAGGTATAATCATAGATAGTACTCTATCTTGGGGCCCACAGATACAAGAAGTCAGTCGTAAGATTTTTGCTTCTGCTGGATCTCTCCGAAGACTGCGTAATTTTCTTCCGACTGCAACTAGGGCTGCACTTGCACAAGCACTTCTCCTCTCAATTCTCGACTATGCCGATGTCAGCTATCTAGATCTCACTGAAGCACAACTTGATAAGCTTGAGCGACTACAAAACCTCTGTATACTATTTATATTTGGCCTGCGAAAATATGATCACGTCTCCGAATTTCGTCAACTGCTCGAGTGGCTTCCGATTCGCTCTCGCCGGAATACTCATATTCTTACTTTTCTTTATAACATCTTGTTCAATCCCAGAGCTCCCTTCTACCTCAAAGAACTATTCAAGTTCCTTAATGACACACATGTAAAATGTCTAAGGTCATCTGAAAATTTGGCACTGGAGATGCCTCAGCATTCTACGAAGTTTGATGATCAGTCTTTCACTGTTCAAGCTGTACGCTTGTGGAATGAATTGCCCTTAAACATAAGGCAGGCGCAAACGATGAGTGAATTCAAGAGGTTGGTTCATGAATATTACACATCATAATTTAGTCACTCACACATTTAGGTATGATTTGAGTCTTTTCTTTCTCTTAAATTATGGTTATGCTTATATTTGTGTATGTATGTTTATCTTTTAGTATGTAAAATTACTATTATTATTATATATATATGTTTTTTTTTTCTTTTCAATTTTGTGTGTATGTTTGTATATATGTATATAAAATATATGTGTTTATGGACATAATATTTATTTTTCAAACTCATTGCACGTCAAGTACTACTGTCTCTCTGAAATATTTGATCCATCCTAAGGTTGCCTGGAAGAGATTGCTTATGGCAATAAGGCCGCCCTTTGTACACTACACTTCGGATATTTTATGTATTATGTACTTATTTAACTCTGTAATAAGGTGTGCAAATAAAGAGTTTTCTATTCTATTCTATTCTTTAATGATTTTAATTAATGATTAATTAATTTATATATATATATATATATATATATATATATATGTCGGAGAACGAGTAGTAGTTTTCTTAAGTTTTAATTTGAATTCGTGTTTATTTCAATCGATTATTCGAAACGTCAAACTGTGCATCGAGAAACATGGCAGTTTGGGTGGAATCTGTGGACGGTGTATGCTAAAGAAGGCGCACTGATTATTTGTTGTTGACGATGTGATTATTACGTCTTAGTTTACTTACAGCTTGATTTAATAATGTTGGTTTAGTTTTAGTCGATTCTGTAAGCAATATTAAATTAAATGTTACTAAAATGTGTGCGGGTAACACCGAATACAGTGGTAGGTGTCACCACTAGTTAAAGCGAGCAGCCGGTATAAAAGAGAGCGGCCGCACGAGTTGCAGGACTACTAACCTTTTGGCTCTTAATCTAACTACCCACCGTTTCGTATTGAAGTAAAATAGAATCAACAGATCAGTTGAGTACGGGCATTGTACCAGGAAGGACAAGCTGTAAATAAGCTAAGTACATAGGCTTCTTAATTATTGTGATCAACTATTAAACGTTTGTAACTAATAAGTTAAGATTTAAAAGAGTGGCCATGAGTTTCTTTGCCAGTATTCTTCTCATAAGGCTCTACGCATTTGGAAACTGGAGGTTATAGGTCGACACGGACGTTCAGTGGATTTTGGTGTTCTCACCTAATTCACTTTGATAATGTTGTGCCGATCTATGATTTTAACTGTAGCTTCATTGATTCAATAAACTATTGGAATCCTATATTGTCTTTGGCTGTGCAAATAAACCCTACCTACCAACGTGTGTAATAATGAAAATCGATTACTAGACTAGACTAGACTTGAGTAAGAGCAATTTCTATTGCTTTGGATCATGAGTGCCACTTGACAAAATATCCAAGTGACGTCGGCAAAGCTGACGTCACCATTTCATAAAAACCGCTTCGACCGATCGCCCCACACTGTGACTCCGACATCAGAAGTGGGATTACCTGTGAATTACCCCTATAGATTACCTGTGAATTGCCCTGTGAATTACCCCAGTGGACTATCCCTAGAGATTACCTATGAACTACCCCTATGGATTACCCATATGGGTTACCCATAACAGATCAGGCACAAAATACGGGGCAGATTGTTATTATTTTATTTTACGTTTACCCTACGTTAAAAAAAATCTTTTCGATACGGAATTAATTTGTGCTATACGAGAACCGCCAACTAGTGAGAGAACTACTCCGACTGTAAAAGTGAAGTGATGTGTGAAAAATACAAGCGCTGTCACAGTTGTGGCAAAATCAGAAGGTTACGTAATTAGTAAAGATTAGGACAATTTTAGTCGTGACAATATTGCTAACAAATAGTCTGAGATTTCAGATACTACCTCGCCTGACAGTTGAAGGAAACCAAAGCGCAGAAGACGATTACTTGAACCTTGAAAAGTGTGGTGTCATAGATGCAGTTCCAATATGAATGCCAAGGCATGCGATTTACAAACCGAGTAACCAGTGAATGTCAGCTCCAAGAAAGATTTGGTGAGAAGTTTTCATTTTGTTTCAAATGCTCTTTAATAAGACAAATTCTGTGAGATAGATTTCTGGGCCAACGACAATATGGTGCAGTAATGTTATTGAGGGTAGGTAACGCCCGCCCTTATTGTAACATAGTATTGTGTGGTCCACAAATTCTTGCCCTGAGTCTGGGTGATTTTTGTGTACGTTTTATATCCTTTTGCGAGGTCCTCCGTGACACAGGATGTTTATTCCTAATGGGAGAGTTGTCTTTTTAATAAAATAAGAAAAACAAGAAATTCTGTCAAGACATCCGGGTTGAAGAAATGCACTGAATAGTATTCCTGTAGTAGGTACACGATTACTGTATTTCAAACGATATAATTATTTAAAGAAAAAAAAAATTAAAATCTGCTTGCATTAGGCTTTTCAGTTGCAATATTTGAAAAGTTCTTAAAAATAATAAGGTCGTTTCTATTGATGCCTACGTTCTCTTATAAAACGAGGATCGCAATCAAATTAAATTCAACCCAAAGTATTAAGGTCCTTACGTGGTCGCCGAAATATTAGCACACATATTTTCTACCCACACATATTTTCTACCAACCATTGATCATTTACACTCGCAGTAACCAAAGTGAATACAGGCCGTCAGATACCCACTAGTGAAGTCCCTATTGATTTGTCCAATGAACATGATGTAGATAACAATGATCCTTGAAAAGTTTATTAAATTAATCGAAGTCTTTATTTTGTTACAATTATTTGGAATGTATTTTGTGACGTTTAACCACACCATTGTTAATTGTTGATAGAGATAGGATTATACTCTTTAAGTTTATTTTAATTAATAAACAAAGTTATTTAATTACAAGGGATGTAGTGTTGGTAACCTGGTTTCACTACCTCCATAGGTCTCGCTGGTCATTTGTAGCCGTAGCTCGTGCAGTACTTATCTGTAGAGAGTGCGCGGTGCGCATCTGGCTATGCGAATGTTAGTCGCTGGTTAAGTGACAATAAAAAGATCTCGATCTCTGGTTAAGAGTTGAGCAAAAAGCCGCTGGTGAAGTGGTTATACGCAGTTGCTGGTTAAGCGACTAAGTCAAAACGTCTTAACGCTGTTACTGGCGATTTAGACAGGGGTGCTGAACCTAGGTTAACAATCATTATTGTTTGTACTAAGATTTGTGATTATGCTGGTAGAGACATAAATGAGCATGGTCAGAACCTTATCGTGATACTGACGTGAATAGAAACATCAAATTTAAAATCATGAAGGCAAAATCATTTGTTATAATTGAAATTGGTTTCTATGAAAATTTTGGTCAGGAATAGCCGAGAGGATGGATTCAATGTTCAGATGATTCCTCAGTTAACAAACACGTAGACGTGTAAGTCCATCAGAATGCCTGTGTCGGCAAGGCAATACCGGCCGAATAAATTGAGCTACTGTGGTTGCTTTTTTTCTTTGTTTACAGATGACTCACACGAGGACGTGTGAAGCATCAGGATGGCCGTGTCGGAGAACGAGTAGTTTTCTTAAGTTTTAATTTGAATTCGTGTTTATTTCAATCGATTATTCGAAACGTCAAACTGTGCATCGAGAAACATGGCAGTTTGGGTGGAATCTGTGGACGGTGTATGCTAAAGAAGGCGCACTGATTATTTGTTGTTGACGATGTGATTATTACGTCTTAGTTTACTTACAGCTTGATTTAATAATGTTGGTTTAGTTTTAGTCGATTCTGTAAGCAATATTAAATTAAATGTTACTAAAATGTGTGCGGGTAACACCGAATACAGTGGTAGGTGTCACCACTAGTTAAAGCGAGCAGCCGGTATAAAAGAGAGCGGCCGCACGAGTTGCAGGACTACTAACCTTTTGGCTCTTAATCTAACTACCCACCGTTTCGTATTGAAGTAAAATAGAATCAACAGATCAGTTGAGTACGGGCATTGTACCAGGAAGGACAAGCTGTAAATAAGCTAAGTACATAGGCTTCTTAATTATTGTGATCAACTATTAAACGTTTGTAACTAATAAGTTAAGATTTAAAAGAGTGGCCATGAGTTTCTTTGCCAGTATTCTTCTCATAAGGCTCTACGCATTTGGAAACTGGAGGTTATAGGTCGACACGGACGTTCAGTGGATTTTGGTGTTCTCACCTAATTCACTTTGATAATGTTGTGCCGATCTATGATTTTAACTGTAGCTTCATTGATTCAATAAACTATTGGAATCCTATATTGTCTTTGGCTGTGCAAATAAACCCTACCTACCAACGTGTGTAATAATGAAAATCGATTACTAGACTAGACTAGACTTGAGTAAGAGCAATTTCTATTGCTTTGGATCATGAGTGCCACTTGACAAAATATCCAAGTGACGTCGGCAAAGCTGACGTCACCATTTCATAAAAACCGCTTCGACCGATCGCCCCACACTGTGACTCCGACATATATATATATATATATATATATATATATATATATATATATGGGATGTAAGGGGGTGAACCTCAATCTTTCGCCCCAAGCCAACCTCACCTGCACGCGGTACATCCTGCTGAACGACGAACGAGGCTCTGGCAACCGACCGATGGCGGTATACCCATCCCAACAGGCGTAGTTAAATGTAATAGTCCGGTGATGGGCAGCAGCGTCACCGGTGCAAAGAACTGCGCCCTGCGATCACCAACCCGCCTGCCCAGCGTGGTGATTATGGGCATAAACCTCCATGCAGCTACAAAATATGCCACGGCCCCCAGTTCCCGGCAGTCTCGCTATTCCTGGTCATGGTGGCGACCATGGTAACGGCGAGGCGGGGGGTGCTAAGAATCTCCGGGTTACGGTAGGCCACCACAACCGACTGACCCTGGCTACGTTTAATGGCCGCACATTACGGCTAAACTCGCATCTGGCACAACTCGAAGTGGAACTTGAGAAAATTAGATGGCATATTTTGGGGTTATGTGAAGTCCGAAGAGAGGGGGAGGACACCATAACCCTTGATTCAGGCCATCTCATGTACTTCCGTCAGGGAGAGCAACCATCTCAAGGTGGCGTTGGGTTTCTGGTTAACAAGTCCCTTTCTAGCAACGTTGTGGAAATGTCTAGTGTGTCGAACAGGGTAGCGTACCTCATTGTCAAGCTTACCGAGAGGTATAGCCTTAAGGTAGTGCAAGTGTACGCACCGACCTCGGCCCACTCGGACGATGAGGTGGAGGATATGTTCGATGACATATCGAGAGCCCTTCACTTCACTACTAAAACCCACTACAACGTTGTTATGGGTGACTTCAACGCCAAAGTGGGAGTACAACATTGCAGCGAATCGGTAATAGGATCCCATGGATTTGGAAGCAGAAATCATAGGGGGCAAATGCTCGTCAACTTTCTCGAGCGAGAGGGACTGTTCTTGATGAACTCATTCTTTAAAAAACGGCCCCAAAGAAAGTGGACGTGGCAAAGCCCCGACGCTATGACCAAAAATGAGATCGATTTCATCATGACGGATAGAAAGCACATATTCAGAGACGTCTCAGTGATCAATAGGTTCAACACCGGTAGTGATCACCGACTCGTCCGAGGCTCTCTGAATATCAACTTTAAAGCTGAACGTGTCCGTTTGATGAAATCTAGGCTCCGACCAACTCTGCTCCAAGCTGTGATGGGATCTGAAAAATTCCAGTCAAATCTGGAAAACCGGTTTGCTTCCATGGAAACCACAACGGGTGTAAACCAGAACCTTGAAAATGTGGTTCGAATCCTCAGGGAGGAAGGTACGAAATTTTGTAAAATGCAGCGTGAGGGCAAGAAATCAAAACTTTCGGAAGGAACCCTAGGGCTAATGAAGTACCGACGTGAAAACCCACTTCTTACTTCGTCAGCAAAACGGACTCTAAACCGAGAGATCAGCAAACTAGTACGACACGACCTCCGATGCTCCAATACTCTTTCGATCGAAAGAGCGATCGAGCAGAATCGGGGGTCAAAGGTGTTTGTACAATCTCTCGGAAGAAGCCACCTGACGAAGTTGACTACAGCAAGTGGAGAAGTTGTTACTTCCAAGCCGGCCGTCCTTTCCGAAGTAATACGTTTCTATGGCAGTTTATACGCTTCGCATGCATCTCGACCTGATCCCGAAAATGAGGACTCTAGAGCCACATTAACACGCCACTACACCGAAGACCTGCCAGAAGTCAGCACTGACGAAATCGAGATGGCTCTTGGACAGCTGAAAAATGGAAAAGCCCCTGGAGAGGACGGCGTTACAACAGAACTGTTAAAGGCTGGAGGTAAGCCCGTACTGAGGGAGCTCCAAAAGCTTTTTAACGTTGTCCTGTTCGAAGGGAGAACTCCAGAGGCGTGGAGCAGAAGTGTGGTCATCTTGTTCTTCAAGAAGGGTGACAAGACCAGGTTGAGGAACTATCGACCCATTTCGCTTCTAAGCCACGTCTACAAGCTGTTCTCAAGAGTTATCACGAACCGTCTTGCGCGAAGACTCGACGAATTCCAACCACCTGAGCAAGCTGGATTTCGGAGAGGATTTGGCACCATAGACCACATCCACACAGTGCGGCAGATTATCCAGAAAACTGAAGAGTATAATCAGCCTCTGTGTCTAGCATTCGTGGACTATGAGAAGGCCTTTGACTCGATCGAGATCTGGTCTGTTCTGGAGTCCCTGCAGCGTTGCCAAGTAGATTGGCGATACATCCAAGTGCTGAGATGTCTCTACGAAGCCGCCACCATGTCCGTCCAAGTACGAAATCAACAAACAAAGCCCATACCATTGCATCGAGGAGTGAGACAAGGGGATGTTATTTCCCCGAAATTGTTTACAAATGCAATGGAGGATTTGTTCAAGACGCTACACTGGAAAGGACGTGGCATAAATATCAATGGCGAATACATCTCTCACTTGCGATTTGCGGACGACATCGTCATCATGGCAGAGACGCTGCAGGACCTACAACAGATGCTGAAAGACCTGGCTGACTCTTCTGTGCGCATCGGCCTACGGATGAACTTGGATAAAACCAAGGTCATGTTCAATGAACATGTACTACCGGAACCGGTCGCAGTACACGGTGCCGTTCTCGAAGTTGTCCAAAAATATGTGTACCTCGGGCAGACTTTGCAGTTAGGTAGAAACAACTTCGAGGACGAGGTGAACAGGAGAATTCAGCTGGGTTGGGCAGCGTTTGGGAAACTTCGTCGGGTCTTTTCGTCGTCGATCCCACAGTGCCTTAAGACGAAAGTCTTCAATCAGTGCGTCCTACCCGTCATGACATACGGAGCCGAAACGTGGACACTTACGGCACGGCTGGTCCACAAGTTCAAAGTCGCTCAGCGTGCTATGGAGAGGGCTATGCTCGGCGTTTCTCTGAGGGATCGCATCAGGAATGAGGTGATCCGGCAGAGAACCAAGGTCATTGACATAGCCCAAAGGATTAGCAAGCTGAAATGGCAGTGGGCAGGCCATATTAGCCGAAGAACTGATTACCGTTGGGGTAGACGGGTTCTTGAGTGGAGACCGCGTCTCGGCAAACGTAGTGTAGGACGTCCACAGGCCAGGTGGAGTGATGATCTGCGCAAGATGGCTGGCAGGAGCTGGATGCGAGAAGCCGAGGATCGAACCAAGTGGCGCGCAATTGGAGAGGCCTATGTCCAGCAGTGGACTGCGATAGGCTGATGATGATATATATATATAAATACAGATATTCATAAAATAGAGTAAATAGTAGTAGTAGAGTAGATAGAGTAAACAAGTAACAGGAATATACCTAATGAAAATCCGAATAGAAACAATACATAATAAATAATGCTGCAAAACAAAAACTATGACATATCATATAGGAAAATGATATGATTTGACACTTTTAAGAGGAAATTCTGTGTCCTAATCATGGTATATGACATAACAATTCCTGATAAAATAATAGGTGTAGTGGTTTAGAGGACATAAACAACACCAATTAATGAGATAACGTGTGCTTATTTACACGAGTATTTATCTATTATTGGGTACATTAAAGTACCTAATTTTAACGTAATTAGATCTTGCTTTAACTCTGGGTTGTCCTTTTGAAAGAACATGTCAACTTGATTCATTTTCCTGTAAAAAATGTCAAAAATATAGTCGTGGTCCAGTGGTTAAAGAAATTGACTGCTGAGATTTCCACCCAGAACATATAATCGGAACGCTTTCTGTGCTATTCTGACTAGCGTTTGGCCGTTTTTTGGCAAAGGGTTAGCATGTCAACACTATAGCGCAGGGCTGGGGGTGTTAGGTCCATCGTTATAGAGTAGTATTTGTTTTCTTAGAAATGTAGGGATGCTTCGGGCACACCCACTGTGGGTGGACATGACATTCTTTAAGTCAACCGTTCCGTTCATTCTGCGAATAAGTAATTCTCACACAGCTGAATGCAGTACGTCCTCCATTGGTTCAGGCCTTATCTATATCTATACTTATAATAAAACTGTAGAGAGGTCAATTCTGTACATTGAATATATATTAAAAATTAATTGAAATTGAAAGAATTACTCTCCAACTCCTAACCGTTGAGGAATTGTACCTTCGATCATCAGCTTACCTAAATAACTTGAAACAATACGACTAAAGTTAACATACACACATATGATATTTAAATATTTATCCTCCAACTCCTAACCGTTAAGGAGTTGTATCTTACTTCATCAGCTCATCATCATTAAATGATGACTACCAGATGCAAATTTAAAAGATTTTTTGCAAAATATACGAAAAACGTAGTATGTGCTTGAAAAAAATTAGGGTTTCCCTCGATTTCCCTGGGATGCCACCATCAGATCCTAGTTCCTTTATCATGTACCACCGTCGGAACATCTCCTTTCCAACAAAAGAAGAATCATTAAAATCGGTTCATAAACGACGAAGTTATCCGCGAACACACATAAAAATATATATATATATATACGGTCGAATTGAGAAACCTCCTCCTTTTTTTGAAGTCGGTTAAAAAGGCGGGAGCACTCACGAACTGATATCACTCACATTGTCACTGTTAATGCGAACGAACGTGGTTCTTATTGACTCTTCTCGGAATAAGCGCGCCTTACATTTTAAAAATACATATATACGTAGTTTTTACATATAAGTATAAAGTAGGTATTAGATATTAATATAATTAGATTGTTCAGTTAGTTAGTTATTTTTGCAATGACAATTAATAAATCTCAGGGTCAGACTTTCCGCGTTGCTGGAGTATATCTTAGTCTCAGTTGTTTTTCACATGGGCAGATCTAAGTCGCTCTTTTTCGGGTCAGTAGTTCCACAAATCTTTATGCATACCTACCGGAAGGGTCCACTTTGAACATATTTTATCCGTAAGCTTTACGATGAAAATATGTCTTTTTTATATTAAACTAGCTGAACCCCGCGGTGTTACCCGCGGTTATTATTGTACCGCGAGTAACGTCGCGGGACAAAGTTAGTCTAAAAAAAGTAGCCTAAGATCCACGTGGACGAAGTCGCGGGCACAGCTATAAAAAATAACATATTATGTTGCATGCCTGGTCAAAGTACAGAATATTGCTTCATCCATCGGGTGGTTGAGCAAGATGAGGCGACTACTTACCCAATCGAATTTTTAAATTCGTTATCGGCCCCTGTACTGTCCTAGCACGCAATCAATTTAAAACTTGGAGCGCCAATTACTCTGCTATGCAATTTAAGCCCGCCTAAATTCTGCAACGGAACTTGGCTAAGGGTAGTTAAATTGGTCCAATGGTATTACACATAACATAGTATAAAGCAAAGCTTTGTAAATAAAGGTAACACTGTCAAAAGATGTGAACATATCAGTGAAATTGCATACTTATATCAGAAAAAGTAATACACACAACTATTACCGTGAGTTCGAGCCCTGAAATTGCAAAAAAAAACCGCTGTTACATACTAAGTGTTTATTAACGGGTTGCGGAAGTATAAAGAAACTGATTTTTTAACCCCCTTTCGGTTAGCATGTCCTTTCCTTTTATCCTTTTGTTGACATTTTGTATCTAAATATTAATTATAATTTTTATTCATAGGCATCTACGAAAAAATGTTAAAGTATTGGAATAATTTGAGATTTATCCGCTAAGTATCAACTAAAGACTACACAAATACTTATAAGTATATTTCGATCTACCTCCAAACGAGAGAGCCTCGGGAAAAAGACAACGTTTTACAGTAGAAATTATAAAGACTCGCACGAAGCACTTTGTTTCAGTATTTTATACGCACAATGAAGAAACACTATGGTGTTTCAGAAGACAGTAAATCAGGTATGCCTGATTTACTGTCTTCTGAAAAATACAAAGAAAGTCTTGCAAAGAATTCCTTTCTTCATAAGAGTGCAACGGATCATAGCGGTGCTTAATACTAAACAAACGAAAGTTTACACCCTAGCCACAGACTGAATTTTAGTTTCGCAGTTTATGGGGCTTGGCTGAAATAGTTTTTCCAGGTAACATTTCAATTGGACACGGGCACACTTTTATCGATTTTAACACTGTAATGTCAGTATTTTTTTCACTTTTTACTATTTTCGAGATTTTAATACACAGAAGCCGAGGATCGAACTAAGTGGCGTGCAATTGGAGAGGCCTATGTCCAGCAGTGGACTGCGATAGGCTGATGATGATGATGATGATGATGATACATGAGATTATGTTTTTGTTTGTTTAACGGTTTTTATCATCAATTACACTAACATTATAAAGGCGAAAGTTTGTAAGTATGTATTTATAGTTACTCTTTCACGCGAAAAGCACTAAACTGATTTGGATGAAACTTTACAGTGAAATAGCTTATACATCAGAATAACACATAGACTACTATTTGCCGCGACAACCGACATACACGCGGGCGGAGCTGCGGGCAGCAGCTAGTTAGATAATAAAGTAAAAGTTGAATAGATTCTTGAAACCATGTTTGTATTAAAGTAAATATAAAATGATCAAAATTCGAAATTATTTTTTATTACATAGAAAGCTTCTGATAGGCTGATCTGATAAGTAAAAGAAACGAACGGAATGTCAGCCATTATTAGATGTAACACAGTGTACGTCTAAATTTTATACCAAAAATACCATAATTGTATTTGTGTTAAAATCGGACTGATATCACCTTAATATCTGTCGATAAATCTATCAACAACAAACTTGCTTTCACATAAAAAATCGCATCACAGACAGACATAGCAGTCAAACGTATAACACCTCTTTCTTTGCGTCCGGGGAATCGATAAGGTTAGTAAGGTGTCAAAAATTAAAGCCTTCTTGCGGCAAATTTTAAAAAACCGCCACTGTATGGTAACACTCTCTATTCTCAATTCATCACCATATCACAAAATTAAACCTTTTCATATCGTCATCATCAGCCCGTTGTAGTCTACTACTATATGACGTAATAGTACCGTTAAACTTATATACTATGCTGCATTTATATACTGCAATTTAACTACAACTCTCAAGTGACTAAAAGGAGGGCGAAAAAAGGGACACAAAAAGCATCAGACAGGACTCTGTGGTGTACCTCGGCTGGTGATGATGATAACAAAAAGAGCAAAAATCAATAGTTTGTTTTTAATCCAGTTTACCTGAGGTTACAATGCAAAAAGCGCAGCCAAGTTCAGTGACGTCAGAGATCAGAGTCAGAGTGCCCTCTCGACCAGGACTGAAATCGACTTCCACCCCAATACTTTAGGTTCTTCCAAAATATATATGCTATTTCCCGAGTTGGCATAATCTTTTCATTATTTTACCTACAGGACATGAAATTGAAATATTAGTACAGATTTCTATAAAAACATTGACTAGTATATATTTTTATAAATTACTTTAATTAGGTACTTAGGGCGTTGCTATTTTAGGCGCGTATCTAGTCGCCATATTAAATGATATGTGATAATGAATCATACCCTTTGGTATAAAACACGTAGTTCAAATGGAACTAAGTTATTCTCTCTCGAGCAACAACACCGTCGACATGGCAGGTTAGTTATAACGATAAAATATCTAGCTAACACAGAATCAAATCTGCCTCGTAGAGTAAATCTACAAATTTCCTATTGACTGCCTCGGTGGCGCAGTGGCAGGGTGTGCGACTGCTGTGAGATCTTGGGTTTGATTCCCTGGTCGGATCAAATGTTTGTATGATATGCAAATATTTGTTTCAAAATTGGGTGTTTTCTATGTCTTTACAAAAGAAAGTATATATGTAGTTATTTATATCAATTGTTTAGTACCCAGTATACAAGTTCTGTTTGGTTTGAGACTAGATAGCGTTGTGTGTTAGATGTCCAAAGTATTCATTTATTTCATTATTCCTTTTAAACTATATTTTTTTTAATTTTCCTAATTTTGCTAACAGAAACTATTTTGTTTGTTGCGATGATCTTTAAGACTTTTAAGACTTTAATTTTATTTTGTTTCCACGAAACATTTACAACATTTCCAAAAATAAGTTTTCCAACAATCAAATGACACAGATTTTTTTCAACAGTTCCAGTTGCATACCGTTGGGTTCCGACTTGCGTGGGCAAGTGCAGTATGCCTAAAGGCGTATTTCATGTCAGCACTGATAAAGACGGTGCAGAGATCTGTGTCGGACGCGCTCAGCATGACGGAGATCTCTTGCCCGCCAAGGTCATCCCTTCAAAGGATATGTGCTACGTCTCCCGGGCCGGCAAGGAATTCCAAAAAGACAAGTTTGAGGTACACATTTAATTAGCAGTCTTATACTACTGAAGGTAAATATAATTAAAGCAACATAAATAAACATCTTTGACTTACGGCCCTCTCGATTACCACGATAGTATAGTGGGCCGAAACCTCATTTCCAAGGGAGGCTACTATCTAGCAGTGGACATTAACAGCTGTTGACATAATACAGAAATAATGGTGTTTGACATATGAAGAGTTTTGTTTTTATTTCTATAATACCTTCAATATCAAAAATACATAACAAATAAATTTAACCGAAAACTGTACACGATTGCAGGTGTTAGTTCCTGCGGCGCTCTCGTGGGAATATGGCTCGAACGGCAACGTTCCTCCTAATGCTGTAGAGGCTGGAGTGACAGCTAAAGGGGAGAAGCTGTACTATGGTCGAGTAACGCGCGGTGGCGAAACTACACCTGGAAAGGTAAGCACTCTAGAATATACTATGATTCTTAGTCCGATTACAACGCCGTACTTTATTATGACCAACGGATAATAGCAAGCTCATGTGTCTCTCAAACGAATCCTAAACCACGGAACCGATTTCAATGAACGAGATGTTAATGCATCAAACATTTATCAAAAAAAATTACGGAGTCCGCTTACAGTTTTAAAACTTTTGCTTTTTAAAAATGTAGAGTGTATTAATATAGAAGTATTAATAAATAAGGCTTTAATGACGTTTCAAACTTAATTTAATTCTTTATGTTATTTAATTTTCAGATTCATCCGAGTCTCGGATGTTGTTTCTATGGTCTCCGAGGTGAGGAGAAGAAAAGCAACGAATACGACGTTCTCGTACTCTACTAAATAATCACCAGAAACATTGACTTATATTGGTAAAAAGCTCAAGTTAATGTGAATTTTCATTTTCATAACTAAATACAAGTAAAAGGAATCAACAGCACTGTGTTTACATAAATAAAGGATACAATTATCGTACAGTAATTTAAATATTGTAATTTTTCTATCAGCACCCAATTCTAATCAATCAATTGAATAAAAATATTTAGTTAAATAAACTTGAAATGTAGTATTTTTTTACTTGTTTGAAAATATTTTTTTCCTAGAACAATTTTTTCCTTATTTGCCTGTTTCCCATCTGATATCAAGGGCAAAGGATCTCTCTTTATGGTATGTCACACATGTGACGCCTACGGACGGCGGGCTTATCGCTTATCATAAGATCCTATAAGAAAAGCGGCCAAGTGCGAGTCGGACTCGCACATGAAGCGTTCCGTAGCAATAAGTAACATAATATAACTTAACATAAACAACAACATAACATAACTTAATATATAATATATATTAAGTTATATACACGCGCAAACTATTAAGTTGAGAAAAAAATAAATTAGAAACCTCAATACCATTTTTTAATACATTCTTGATTAAAACTCCCTTGTACTTATTCCACTATTTTATTTTATTTTATTTTACACCTGACCGGTTTCGCCTTAAGGCATTCTCAAAGGTTTGAGCAAACAAAAATAGTGGAATAAGTACAAGTGAGTTTTAATCAAGAATGTATTACAACAAGTTCCATCAAGTGCCGACAATCGACAGTATAAACCATTTTTTAAGACCTATCTATAGATACCCCAGACAGACAGATACGGACATAGGGTAAAAAAAAAAAAATTCGAGTTTCAGTTCTAAGTATGGAGATTTCCAAAATTTAATGTTTTTTTTTTTATTTTTTTGTTCAATTCGTAATGCAGTTCACAGAATACATCTACTTACCAAGTTTCCACAGTATAGTTCTTATAGTTTCGGAAAAAAGTGGCTGTGACATACGGAAGGACTGACAGACAGACAGACGGACGAACTGAGAAACAAACAGACGGACGGGCTGACAGACAGACAGACGGACGGACTGACAGACAGACGTGGCGAATCTATAAGGGTTCCGTTTTTTGCTTTTCGCACGGAACCCTAAAAAGAGGATGAGTCATAGGTTCATTTCATATCAAGGATCAATAAAAGTATTTATCCTTATATTTTTGCTAGCCGTTGCCCGCGGCTTTGCTCGCGTGGAAGTTGATTATATTAAAAAGGACTTTCGTACAAACTTTCGACCCTTATTTAATCCCTTTAGAAATAGAATTCCCATAAAAGCTGATAAAAGTATTCATTTATTTGTAATCAAAAGCTTGAAGGCAAAGTTACAGACTACTAAATTAAAAAATGACAGACTTGCAGACTAACCCGTATACGAAATGTCAACGCCTATTTCACTCTTTAGGGGTAGAATATCCAGAAATGCTTAAATACGTATCTCATCATCATCATCGTAGTCTACTGCTGGACATAGGCATCTGCAATAGTACGCCACTTGGTTCGATCCTTGGCTTCTCGCATCCAGCCCCTGCCAGACGTCTTGGGCTGATCATTATTCCACCTGGCCTGTGGACGTCTTACACTATGTTTACCGAGACGCGGTCTCCCCTCAAGAACCCCTTTTACCGCAATGGTTATCAGTTCTGCGGCCAATATGCTCGGCTCACTGTCACTTCAGTTTGCTTATCCTGTGGGCTCTGTTGATGACCTTGTTTCTCCGCCGGATCACTTCATTCCTGATGCCATCTCTTAAAAGAAACGTCGAGCATAGCCCTCTTCATAATTACGTTAATTTGAAAAATGTCCCCGTCTAAAATAATAATTCACCTGGCACAATTTGTTCGAACTTATTTTCAAAGTAAACACATAATATTTGATAGAAAAATATCGCCTCTTTGTTGGTCGTAGCAGTCTACACCGATGTGTCATACACAGTGCTAGTGTGCACGTGTAATTTTGCAAAAAGAACGATTTATAGTTGTGATCTGGCTGTTTATCACATTAGTTGCTTCATTAATCTGTTTTCTTTAATAGACTGTGTGTCTTTAGTTATGTTTAGCAACCCAAATATGGTTTGTAAGTTTGAAAATTAATAACGTTTATTGAATCTTAGAATCCATTCGTCTATAAGTTATGTAGCAGAGTGTAGTTATTTCCAAATTTATAATTTTTCTGGCTCCCATTAATCTGGTTTTATCTGGCTCTTATGACCCAGATGAATTTTGAAGAACCAAATGAATTAGATTTGGTACAGTTAAGGATGACCTGATAAGAGTAGATCTTTCTTTCAGATGGATTAGTTTTCATAAAAAGTATGATTAAAAAAATACACACTTACATCGACGTGGTACATATAGTACATTATATTATAGACCAATAAAGATACAACTGATCATCTACTAAGCCATGGCTGTTGCGTGAATCTGATTGTCTTGTTTCTGATCTATATTTTAGATATGACAAAACTATTTTTTACAATGTTTTGTTATGTACAACTATCTTACTAATCTGCGGTTCATGAGATGAATGCCTGTAGACAGAAAGAGAGACAAATGGACGGACAGTGGAATCTTAGTAATAAGGTCAGCAGCGTGATGTTATAACAGCGCGGACAAAGAGTTTACCACAAAAATAAACTTTAAAAGATAGACATTTCTGTGACGATTTTTTTCGAATTTCTTTCATACGACGCAATGGAAGCTCTCAAAAGAACTAATTAATTTTCCCCCGTTTCCACAATATCTTTTGTTGATACTCTGCTCCTTTTGGTGTAAGTGTGATAATATATACCCTATAGCCTTTCTTGGTAACTGGCTATCTAACACTGACAAAAAAAATCAATCGAATTAGTAAGCATTCCTGAGATTAGCGCTTTAATCAGACAAACAAACTCTTCAACTGTATAATAATAATACAGATATCCTGAATAAACAAGTAACAGGAAATATACCTTATGAAAATCCAAACAGAATCAATAATAAATGATGCTGTAAAACCAAAATTATGATAATACATAGGAAAATGATACGAGTTAACGTTTACCTCAAAGAGGAAATCTAGTGCTGTAATCATACTCTGTGACATAACTATTACTTACAAAATAATTGATTTAGTGGTTTAGAGTACGTAAACAATGCTAATTAATGAGATAACGTGTGCTAATTTAAACGAGTATTTATCTATTAGGTACAATAAAGTGCCTAATTTTAACGTAATTAGAACTTGCTTTAACTCTGGGTTTTCCCTTCGAGAGAACGTGTCAACTCGATTCATTTTCTTGTAAAATATGTCAAGAATATAGTGGTGATCCAGTGGTTAATAAATTTGACTGCTAAGATTCTCACTCAGTACATATGTTACATATAATCGGAACCCTTCCTGCGCTAATCCGACTCCCCTTTAGCGGATTTTTTGCAAGAAGGTTTGCATCTCAACAGTATCGCGCCGGGTTAGCGGTGGGCCTAATCCAGGTCCGCCGCTATTGTGACGGTATTATTTAATTTTGTAGAATTAAGTACACTCATAGGGATGCTTCTGTTGCAATCCAGTAGTGACTGGACACGACGCTCCTGACGCTAGCAGAATACTCGCCGTAAACAAATCCGAAATGCTCTATCAGCAATGTAAAATATATCAAAAACTTAATCTTTTCTTAGAGTTATCATTAGCCGGTTGATTTTTTTCAGTATTATTATGTAACTAGCTGTGCCCGCTACTTCGTACACGTGACATTTGGATTTTTAAGTTATTTTTAATTTTTCACCGTTTAAACCTTTCCTGGAATACGACAAACATTTCAAAACCAAAATCAGCTAAATCAGCCCAGCCGTTCTCGAGTTTTAGCGAGACTAACGAACAACAATTGATTTTTATATATAAGATAACCTAAAACTACATTTATATGTTGCAATCTATACTAATATATAAAGCTGAAGAGTTTGTTTGTTTGTTTGAACACGCTAATCTCAAGAACCGCTGGTCCGATTTGAAAAAATCTTTCAGTGTTCGATAGCCCATTTATCGAGGAAGGCTATATGCTATATATCATCACGCTCGGACCAATAGGAGCGGAGCACCAATGAAAAATGTTTCGAAAACGGGGGAAAAATATCACGCTACGGGCAATAAAAGACGCAAACGAGGTTGCGTGCGTCGGCTAGTAATGTTACAAAATATGTTTAAATACACTAAATGGAAGGCAAAAACCATTAGACAGGAAGAGTCCTGTCTGATGCCTTTTGCCTGTGGTGTGTGTGGTGGATGTGGCGAGGCCTATGTCCAGCAGTGGACTGCAACGGAAAATTATTAGTTTGTTAGATAGATAGATAGATAGATAACACTTTATTTGTACACCAGGGTTTACAAACAATATACGAATTAAATAATACAACAAAAGAGAAGTGATGTACAAAGGGCGGCCTTAAAGCTCATAGCAATTTCTTTCAGGCAACCTTTGGATGGAAAAGTTTCATTATAGGCGGGTGTGGGGCATTTAAGTACGAACATATTTAACACTTCTTTTTCCTCCCTTTCCTACGTGAATAACAAAAATAGTAAGTAAAAATACTATACATACATAGTCGTATGAATATACATAATATATATCAATGTTAACCTACTTATATACATACATACGTTAGTTTTATACTATGAGAGATAGATAATGCTCAGTTAACTTAGTTTTGAAAGTAGTAACAGATTGGGCACGTCTGATAGAGAGCGGTAATGCATTCCATAAACGTACAGCTTCTACGGAAAATGAGTTGGTATAAAAATTGGTAGAATGTTTTGGTACTTTCAGTCGCAAGTTTTCAGAAGACCTCAGGTATTTCAAATGTGTGTCATGAAGGAACTTAAAGCGTTCTTTGAGATAAATAGGGGTTGATGGATTAAACAAAATGTTATACAGAAGGGTAACGATATGAGTATTCCGGCGAAATCGGATTGGAAGCCACTTGAGCTTTTTACGGAAGTGGGAAACGTGATCATATTTGCGTAGTCCAAATATAAATCTTATACAAAAATTTTGAAGACGCTCAAGTTTAGCGAGTTGTGCTTCAGTGAGGTCAAGATAGCTGACGTCGGCATAGTCAATAATGGGAAGAAGGAGCGTCTGTGCAAGTGCAGTCTTAGTAGATGTCGGTAGAAAGTTTCGCAGCCTTCGCAAAGATCCCGCTGTAGCGTACACTTTGCGGCTGACCTTCTGTATCTGCGGTCCCCAAGATAAGGTGCTGTCAATTAGGATACCCAAATTTTTTACTTCACTGCTAATTGGAATAATTGTGTTATTAAAAAGAACCGGAGGTAAGTGTGACCACTCAATTTTAGCAGACATTATTGGACTCCCAATGATACATACTTGAGATTTTGCAGTGTTAATTTTGAGTCCATAATTGTTACTCCACGTACTTATAAGTTCTAGGTCGGAGTTGATAATATTAACTGCATTCGGCAACATACTCACCGGTGCATGAGTGTATATTTGCAAATCATCAGCGTAAAGGTGGTAGGATGAAAGTAAATTACTAGAAATAGAATTTATAAAAATTGCGAAGAGCAACGGAGATAGAACGCCACCCTGCGGAACACCAACAGTAGCATTACACCATGAAGAAAGGGAATCTTCAAGAAAAATGCGATGCCGACGTCCTAACAGGTAATTATGAAACCAATCAATTGCCTCCGGAGATATGTTAAGTGAGCGAAGAATGCCAAGGAGAATATGGAAATCAATAGTATTAAATGCGTTGCTAAAGTCTAGCAAGGATAACACCGTCACATTCCCAGTATCCATGTTTTCTCTAATGTCATCTGTGATATGGACCAGTGCTGAAACTGTACTATGTCCTACACGGAAACCAGATTGAAAAGGATTAAGAATATTGTTCTTCAGAAGAAAGGTGTTGAGTTGATTATGAACAAGACGTTCAAGAACTTTGGAAAGAAAAGGTAAGATAGATATAGGACGGTAGTCAGAATAACATGAAGGTTTTGAAGTTTTTGGTAAAGGAATAATTTCAGCCGATTTCCACGCAGATGGGAAGATGCCGTGAACTGTGGAATAGTTAAATATGTGACATAGGATAGGGAGGACATCATCAAGGATGGGAATAATCATGTTCTTACTAAGGCGGTCGCTTCCCACAGCATTAGATGAGATTGAATGTATGCTCTTCCTAACATCACAAAGTGCCAATTGATTCAAAATGAAAGGAGAATAGTTAGGAGTTTGAACTGATGAAAGATATTTTAAGGTTTTAGCCTTTGTAGTTGGATCGAAATTAGATGAAGAAGAAAAGAACTTGTTGAGTGAATCGAGATCTAGGTTCTTAGGGACAGTATCACGATTCGATCGTCCAACTCCTAATGTTTTCAGAAACTTCCAGACTTTTACCGGATCACTGCTTTCAACAGATTTATGGATATGTTGGCGTTGTGCTTCTCTACACACCTTGTTGCAGTGATTTCTTATGGTCACATATTTGTCGTGATTAGTCTGCGTAGGTCGACGCTTGTATTTTGTCTTAGCAGCTGCTTTGCGCGACATGATACCTCGTATTTCATTAGTGAGCCATGGAGCAGGTAAATGTTTTACTTTGATAGCCCGAAGAGGTGCATGAGTATCGTACAGATCAATTATATTTTTATTGAAAATGGTAACTTTTTCATCAATGCACTCCGAAGATAAAAGAGGCTGCCAATCAATACTCCTAGCATCCGTACACAGTTTGTCTATGTCCATGCTACCAAAACTGCGCCGCATGAAAAATTTAGGTTTAAATTTGGGAGGTCGGAGAACGTAGGACAGATATATGAGATCATGGTGGGAAAACTCATCGGCTGAAAATTGGCCATGATTATTTACGTGTTCAGTGTTAGATATCATAACGAGATCCAAGAGAGAGGGTGAGAACAGTTTGGAGCATTATGAGTTGCACCTGAGGGCAGTATCGTCAAATTGGTAGACTCCACCACGCGCCTTAATGATACAGAGCGCGAGTCTCCCTTCAACAGGCACGTGTTGAAATCCCCCATAATGATCGTGTGCCCATAAGATGGCGTAAGATTTTCTAATATTTGTTCAAAAGTAGAGAAATAGTTGACGTGTAAAGAAGGAGAATAGTACACACCTAGCAAAACTTTTTGGTGTTGCAGTTCTACCTCTAAAAAGAGATGCTCGCCCCCATCCGACGGCGACGGTTGTGGGGATAAACTGATGATCGTAAAAGGAATGTGAGTGCGTAGGTATACAGCCACACCGCCCCCATCACGGCCAGTGCGATCATTCCTAATCAGGTGAAAACCAGGGAGGGAGTAGGAGCTAGATGGTAGACATGGTTTTAACCATGACTCCGAAACCAAAATTGCGTGTATATTCACGCAATTAAAGCTTGCCAACATCTCATTAAAGTGAGCAGGAATACTCTGGGCATTAATATGGACTACATTGAAATTCTTCGGTACTTTCGAAAACTGACACTGAAGTGTTTCACCAAGTGACGGAATACTAACAAAACTGTCGTCGAGGTCGTTAGCAGAAAAGAAGCTTACATTATCACTAATGGTTGAATCTGTCATATTATAAATATTTTGTATTTTATAATATCAAAAAAAAAAAAAAGAAATGCTTAAAAAAATAAATAAATAAATAAAATAGAAAAAGTGAATAAATAATATATCTTTCCAAAAAAAAAAAAAAAAATATTAACTACGTACCAAAGAAAAAAAAAAAAAAAATTAATATAAGTCTATAATAATCCACCTGCCAGTTGCGTGGTAACATTTAAAATAATACTTAGCCCCTCAGGTGTCCACGGCCTCTCAGCGACCGCATAAAAACATCGTCTATAGTGTCACCGGCCACTCAGTGGCCGCGAGAGACCGATCAACTTTACCGCTATTTTTAGTCAACTAATATTGAATTATTGCATCGTTTCGCTTTACTAGCGCGTACTGAATGAAACGGTGATGCAATAGCGCACCACTATTTTCCCGCCGACGCCCGATGGGTTCCGATCGTCGTTTATTTACGGCCGCGACAGTGGAGTGACAGAATGTGTCGGCGCTGTCAAAGTTTGTGCAGCTACAAGTTACAAGAAACAGTTTTTAAAACATTTTTGGTGCCTGCACGTCATGTATGGGTAAGTACTAAACATTTTTCAAGTGTTTTATTGTGTATTGGACAAAGATTTCGGTCTACATAGTTACATTTTTTCAAACATGGTCGCTAACTGCCTACGTGAGTTCGAGAAACTCCGAACAATCATGAATATCGTGTACAAAATGTCGTTGTCTAAGCAATTTATTGTTTGAAACTTAAACTACATTTATATTTACATACATAATAAGCATTACTTTGTGTAAATGCCGTTTATAAATGTTTAAAACACAAAACAAAAAATGCATTATTTTCGCGGCCATTGTACGGCCGTAGATATGTTATGCTTTGTCCATTTTATGGTTTCGTATTGTTTAAGAACCTATACTTTTCATATGTTTTTATGTAAGGAAATATATTCAATTTCATAAATATAAAGTTATGTGAGCAATAAATTGTATAGAATTTGTTATGTAAGCCAATGTTCAAGGATACCTTTGTGTGTTTTATTTTACAGAGTGTTTATTTTACATTCTTCTTATAATGTAAACTTTATCTTTTGTTTTGCAGTTGCTTGTACAAATCCCAAGAACGTGAGCTGTACTTTAAAATAAATGTAACCCGAAGCCACTTGAACCACAGTGAGCCGATATTTCAAGTGTAAACATATACCCCATTTTTTGTTGAGATTTCGAGCGGGCGAAATGGAGGTCATTGTTGATAACCATATTGTATAAAAAATTTGTATCGAAGAAGGGTCCTTTTTTTCAGGTACATTGTTACTTATCCTTTGTAGTTTTAAATAAAGTAACTATTACTTGTAATAAATGTTTTATTTACACTCATTTCACCTTTTAAGCAGTACATCGAAGAAAAAAACACTTTCCCTACTTTCATCTAGGATTTACTTATTGAATTCTATATTCGATTCTAATTAATGATACATTATCTGATAGCTTATTTTAATTCCTTTCTAATGATACGCTGAAATCGTATATGTCCAATACATTTTTCTTTGGAAATCTGCATTTCAATGAGAATCGGGAATTGGCGGGAATTATCCCACAAACCCCGTGACATTCAAGCTATGCTAAAAAATGACAGGTGAAACACACGCGGACACCTGAGAGGATAATATAAACAAAACTTAACATCATGCAATTAACTAAAAAAAAATAAAAACATTTAATGGGCTGAATCGACGTGGGTAACGTGCATGTTAAAAACTTTAAGTTGTTGATAGTGCAGGGTTAACAAAAGAAATTTATGAACAGAGATAAGCTAACAATTAAAGCTACACACAAAACAATTCCAGTAGTACGTTATACAGATTATACATATTAATAATTGTGGAAGTTACTACATTCTATTTCAATAAGTAAAAACGTAATTTATAGAACTGATGCATGGAACGAAACGCAGCAATGTCAACAATGCGCATCGTTCCTCTCAAAATGTCAAATATTTATGTTTACGAATTAAAATTTACTCTGTTATTGCTAAATGTAAATAATAAATTAAGTATAATAATTAACATTATATTTAGAGATAAATGGTTTAAAATCACTGCACACACAGTGTTTACGTACTGCACACCCAAGTTGACCAGCCCATGCTAAGCCTAGATAAGAATGTTGAAAACAATAAATAAAAAAGCATAATGTTCTGGAACTCATTTTTTTGAAGCAGCCGCTGCTCTTCTTTGCTTCGAGGGGGGCGGGGGATCTTTAGCGGCTACTGTAGGTTCGGCGTCAGTTACCTTGCTTTTGTTTAGAACCAATTCATTCAAGTCTTTCAGTGAGGCAATCCGATGTCGTGATCCATCAGGAGCAAGAATATAGACACAGCCCTCACGGCTCCAACACCTATTCACGCCGTACTTTTCACGTGCCGCCATAAACGCTGTGTGTCTTATTCGAGTCAAAAATTCAGAAAGTGTGGTCCCAGAGCCTTTCAGTTTTGATTTAGAGGACCATATACTATCCCGCAGTACTACTGATCGAAACTTTACAATAATAGGTCTGGATTTCTCACCTGTTGTGCGACCCATCCTGTGACATCGACTTAATTCATCTTGAGTGAATGAATGATGTTGTAGCTTTTCACGGATAATGGTGGCTACAACTTGAGGTGTGTTCTCCTCTTTTAGCTCCTTGACTCCATGTAGAAGAAGTATTTTTCGACGACTGTATGTCTCCATATTATCAACCGACCTTGCAATGACCTCTACCTGCTGGTGAAGCGACTTCAACATTGTTAAAGTTAATGTTTTAAATGAGGCAAAGTCTTCTGCTAAAGTCTGTATTCTCTGTATGTAGGCTGTTTCTAATTTATTTTCCTTAAGTTTACAATACCTAAAGGCGCCAGGACTTTTGTCCCATTTGGATCAGTGATGTCAGAATGCCCTCTCAACCAGGACCGACATCGACTCCCACCTCTTCGATCTAATGCTGTGAGACCTTTGGTATTCCATGCTTTAGGTTCTTCAAAAAGGTATATGCGTTACCATGAGATTGTCAAAACCATCAGATTGTAATCTAACCCGCGAGATTGCAAACAGTCGTAAGATTGATTCTATGTAACAGCTTTTGTAATGTGACATATGCATTTTCTCGAGCCGACATAACCTATTAATTATTTTACCTACAAGGAATTAAAAAAACAATTAAAAAGAGTGCTTATTTTGTTATTATTAATTTCTATAATTTCCTCGCGCGTATCTAGTCGCCATATTAAATATGTTATAATGAATCATACCCTTTAGTATAAAACACGAAGTTCAAATGGAACTAAGTTATTCTCTTTCGAGCAACAACACCGTCGACATGGCAGGTTAGTAATAACGATAAAATATCTAGCTAACACAGAATCATATCTGCCTCGTAGAGTCATCAACAAATTTCTTATTGACTGCCTTGGTGGCGCAGTGGCAGGGTAAGCGACTGCTGTGAGATCTTGGGTTCGATTCCCGGGTCGGATCAAATGTTTGCATGATCTGCAAATATTTGTTTCAAAATTGAGTGTTTTCTAAGTTTTTACAAAAGACAGTATATATGTAGTTATCTATATCAATTGTTTAGTACCCAGTATACAAGTTTTGCTTGGTTTGGGACTAGATGGCGTTGTGCGTTAAATGTCCAAAATATTCATTTATTTATGTCACTATTCTTATCATACTATATTTTTTTGATTTTCCTAATTTAACTAATTGAAACTATTTTGTTTGTTGCGACGTTCTTCACCAATTGACAAAACTGAAATTTTATTCTTTGTAAAGAATTACTATCGGCATAATTCTATTGCATTAATGGATAAAATCACTAAGATTGTTAAACCAATTACATTTTTTAATCACTGTTTAGTAATTTATGGATAACTGTAATAATGTTGGTGTATGATTTTGTTTATTACCAATATTCACTATCATATATCACAATGCTTATAGATAACATTTTCGTTTACTCATCTGAAGTGATAGCTCAGCTGAGTGGCCGCTGTCTGGCTCAGTGACCCTATATGTAGGACAACGCGCTACGTACTTTTGAAAATTTTAACCAAATATATTTCACAATTAAGCTATTAAAACAATACAACCCGTCAAATTTCACACACAACTTTCGTAAGAAAATTTTTCTAACAATCAAATAACACATTTTCTTTTCAACAGTTCCAGTTGCATACCGTTGGGTTCCGACTTGCGTGGGCAAGTGCAGTATGCCAAAAGGCGTATTTCATGTGGGCACTGATAAAGACGGTGCAGAGATCTGTGTCGGACGCGCTATGCATGACGGAGATCTCTTGCCCGCCAAGGTCATCCCCTCGAAGGATATGTGCTACGTCTCCCGGGCCGGCAAGGAATTCCAAAAAGACAAGTTTGAGGTACGCATTTAATTGACAGTATAAGATAGATATACAAGGGATCAATTCACTCGGATTAAGCAAATTTGAAACATCAGACCATTGTAAATAACATTGTTTAAATTTAGCGCAAACAATTCAATCATTGCTTAAAAAACTGAAAGGATCACAACCTTCCATCATCATTTCACCTAAATAACTTGAAGGAATACGACAGTAACGTTCATTTTATATGACATTTAAAGATTTATCTTCCAACTCCTAACCGTTAAAGAGTTTTATCTTTCATCATCAACTCACCATCATGAACTGATGACTACCAAATATAAATACCGTAATAGTTTTAGCAAATATATGATGAAAAACATAGTACGTGCCTAACAAATTTGAGGGTTTCCTTAGATTTATAGATAGCTAGATCCATCATCAGATCCTGATATAGTGGCAATGGGACCACATGGCGAGCATATCCTATTGAATACAAAAAGAATTTTCCAAATCGGTCCATAATTAAAGGAGTAATCAGTGTACTTATATAACATATATAAAAAAAACAATCAACTCGGGAACTTCCTCCTTTTTGAAGTCGGTTAAATATTAAAAATAATTTGAAAATCCAAATATCACGTGTACGAAGTAGCGAGCACAGATAGTGGGCAATAAAAATGAACATCTTTGACTTACGGCCCTCTTGATTACCACGATAGCATACCTGGCAAAAACCTCCCTTCCAAGGGGTGGCTTATGTCCAGCAGTGGACATTAACAGCTGTTGACATAATATAGAAATAAAAGTGTTTGACATTTTTTTTATGGAATAGGGGGCAAACGAGCAGACGTATCGCCTGATGGTAAGCGATTACCGCCGCCCATGGACACCCGCAACACCAGAGTTGTCACAAGTGCGTTGCTGGCCTTTGGGGGATGTATAGGGGGAGGGGTTGGGGTATGGGTCTCCGGTATCCACACTCACTCGGTAAAACACAGCGCAAACGCAGATTTTACACAAAGACTATAACGCCTTCAGTATCATAATTACATCATTTATAAATTTAACAGACAGCTGTATCCGATTACAGGTGCTAGTTCCTGCGGCGCTCTCGTGGGAATACGGCTCGAACGGCAAGGTTCCTCCTAATGCTGTAGAGGCTGGTGTGACAGCTGATGGTGAGAAGCTGTACTATGGTCGAGTCACGCGCGATGGCGAAACTACCCCTGGAAAGGTGAGAATTCTAGAATATATTATGCTGCTTACAACGTACTTTATTATGACCAACTGACAATAGCAAGGTGATTTGTCTTTCAAAAGAAATACATTTTAAACAGGCCTATCAAAGTGTTGAATGAACGATGAACGAATAGTTCCTGAGATTAGCATGCTCCACCAAAGAAACAAAATCAAACAAACTGTTTTTAACTTAACAATTGACAACAAACAAACAAACTTAGGTAACTTAAAATTTATCGAATATAAATTATAGTTTAAAAAAACGTGGGGCGACATTATTGAAATATTTTCAGAAAGCACCAAGCTTTTTAAATTAAAATTATTTGCTACTTTTTAGTTCGATTGCTATTAAATTGCGTTTTTTTAGTTTTTTAAACTACACTTTATTTTCTACTTTTTAGTTTGGTATGTTTATAAAAACGTGTTTTTTTAGTTTTTTGAACTTTAACAATATTGTTTTTCAAATTTTCTTGTTGTTAACGGCCCTTGACCCCTGCAAATTTTCAAGTTAATCAGACTCCTAGATGTAGGTGAAAATGAATAATATGTACATATAGGACAAGCTAATAAAAGCGTGTTAATAATTACGGAGTCGGTCATAGTTTTAAAACTGTTTCTTATTAAGAATATTGCGTTCTGTAATAATAAAGAAGGCTTTAATGAAATATCAAAGGTTTTTAATTCGTGATGTTGTTTGATTTTCAGATTCATCCGAGCATCGGATGTTGTTTCTATGGTCTCCGAGGTGAAGAGAAGAAGAGCAACGAATACGATGTTCTTGTACTCTACTAAATAGTCACCAGAAACATTGACTAATATTAGTAAAAAGCTTTTTATTTTCATAACTAAATACAAGTAAAAGGAATCAACAGCACTGTGTTTACATAAATTAAGGATTGAATTATCGTACAATAATTTAAATATTATAATTTTTCATCATCACGCCAATTCTAAGTTGAAATAAAAATATTAAAATTTATGAACTTGAAATGTAGTATTTTTTCTTGTTTAAAACAATTTAAAACTTTTATTTCTCATTTCCCTGTGGCCCATCTAAATCGGGTACTTAATTAACCCCATAAGTCCCGCAGTCATATTTTTTCACCAAGCGGGGTTTTGTTTTCTTCTAAGATTCACCACATTTCAAATAAAAACCACTTAAATCTCTACGATATCAAAGGAGCAGCATCGAATCAAATATAGCATGTATTAGAGAAACCCCATAAGTCACTAACTAACAATTATTTGTTATAAATAATATTATGTGCCAACTAAAGACATCACAAAAAATATTGCAAAACTAAACGATCTTTTAAACATCAAGGGTACTTACAGTAAGAGTAGTAGTAATTGGCCATGTACCTATTGTTGACCACTCACACGAACCAATAAAATAAGAATTCACGGCATATTTTTAAACTGATTCCATATTTAAAATCCAATACTGCACTATGTTCATCAAAGCGCGCCAATTTCAAATTTGCCTTTTTGCAATATTACACACGGCCGTCAGCGTAAACATATTCTTGGACTAGCTGTGCCCGCGACTTCGTATGCGCGTGCGTAAATTCCAATTCAAATCGTTTTTTTTAAATCTCATCTTTCATGCGTTTTTCTGAATTTATAGAGAAACAAAACAAAGTTATTTTAAGAAAGTCTGTGTGAACATTTCTTAGGCTGTGGTCTCCTATAAAAGCCTTCGGTCGTGTGCAGCGTCACATCGTACACCACGTCACAATGCTTTCTATAGTAATGTACTGTTGTGGTCTCTTTCACAAGCTGACGTTGGCTTGTTCGACGCCGTACGCGGCATTCAACTTTGAAATTGGCGCGCTTTCTGCCGCGTCTCTAGTTATTTCGAACCAATGCAGCGTAAACGTTGTATTTAGCGTCAGTACAAAAGTTAAAATTTTACAAAAAGAAGACGAATTTATTGATTGAATCAGTCTAATGTTTTATTGCATTATTCAATAAAACAAAGGTGCCTCGAAAAGAGTCGAATTTATATCACATGACTACAAGCGAGCACTGTTTGTTGATGACTCTGTTGTGATTTGTGAAGACGAGACGTCGTCGTTTGCATATGAGATATATTGACCGCTGATGCTGTGCTTGAAGTATAGACGTCGATCAGAACATTTATGCTGAAGTCGGACGCCACATATACGGAGACCGAGGCCTTACGTGTGAGTAATATAAGATTATTTTTTTCATAAACAATTTTACTTGTTTTTCATTTGTGTCAGTGAATATGAACAGGCATTGCGCACTGCTTACACGTGACAAAGCTACATAAAGCTGGCCATGAGAGAAACAGGACTTTCGCAGATCTACACCAACACGATTCATAGTCTGTCGCTGGGCTAAACTCACACCTAATGGGAACTGCACACTTTTAAATCTATATGGATAGTTATTTGGGATCAGCGGTATTCGTGGCCTGCAAATACGCTGTCCTGCACCACACCCAGTTAACATTTGTGCCTCTATCACGTTCCGTTGGAGCGATATAACTTTTAAATGTGCAACGTTACACAATTTTGGTGGCCTTCATTTTCTCATTAAAATTATAGGCACTCCAACTTTTAATTTCATAATATGTGAGGGAATACCAGGTGCGGGACGAAGAATTTAAAACTCAACTGCATACGTCGTAGCTTCAACTTGCTCCATAATAATATTATTTATTTCTATCACTTTTTAGTTTCGAGGTGATAAAATTGCTCGCTCACAAAGCCAAGAATCTTCCTGAGTTGTGATATTACTAAAATTTCCATAAACTGATGACATGAGTCATTCAAGTGAAGTTACAACCTCGCATAAATCGTCACGTACTGATATCAGCCCTTCTTCTTTCTGATGTCTACCGTCACCTATTTGAAAAGTAAATCGGAAAATTATTTAAAGTTTTGGTGTCCTCCTCTGCGCACGCTAATATTGACAATGAGTTGTAGTTTTAAAATATGAGATCAAAGGGTTGAACTCGTGAGACACGCATTTGCGGTGGAATCAGCCTCAAATCATCATATATCAAAATTGTAATTCCATCCATGGACCGATCACTTTGGCGAATGTCCCTCAACATACTGTCTACATTTTCAACTGCCTTACGAAGTGCCAACATTATACACTCATCCCATGCAAATAGATGACAATAACGGAGAACTCTCTCTTTGTCACTATTTTGAGACACATCACAAACAGGTTGTTCTGTTAATTCCAATTGTAAGGGAAGTTCAAAACATCGTGTGTGTAGTTTTATCACCAGGCAACCGTGTCAGAGGATGCAACAGTAAGTGTTATTTTACCGTCTGGTCGTAATTGTGCGAGAATTACTTTTCATAAAAAACATTTCACCCAAAGAATTATTGGCACTGTTGCAAACACTATTGAAAATAATCCTTTGTTCGTCAGATAGAGTCGAATCATCGCGAAGATCATGTAAAAGCTTCGTAGAATCGTAATTAGTTTCAGCTGAGTACTCCGGATTACTACAGTCTTCCTCAGAAATGGCTTCGGTTACCCTTAATAAGATAAAGAATTTCCAGCAATGGCAAAACTATGTCTTGAATTTCATTTAAACAGCTATTAGAAATAATTTCCCGTTGCTGGTGGTTTATTTCGTGATAGAATAGATAGAATGATAGAAATATTTTGATGCATATAGCGAATGTAATATTGGCCTAAGTTGTCGGGAGCAAAATGATGCCAAAAGTCAGTTTCTCATTCGCAGTCTGACAGTCGCAGTATTAAGCTTCAGTTTACAGTAATATAACAGAGCAGGCTGAAATAAAATCTATGAGCCATCACTTGCAAAGGGTTTTAGTATTTCGGAATGACAACAGGCAGGCAAAGATTGAAGTCAATTTTTGAAAATTAGCAAGAGGAAACACGTTTCAAGCTAAAAGCTAGTTGCTAGTTTTCAAGCCTTAACCAATTTTTGAGACAAGTCACGATGTGTTAATATGATAGACAACAAATTTTAATGAAAGCTGCTAATATTTTTTGCTAGTAGGCTATGTTTTACCATTTACATTAAAAATACTAAAATAAAGCCTGAAATTAAATAAATATTTATTTTTAATAAGTCTAGCATTTCTATTTATTTTGAAAATTTGAGGTTGTTATCGTAGGAAGGTGATATTTTGAAATTTCAGGTATTTTATTTACTATTTATTTTTATTTTATAACTTCATGCACTTGTGTACATCGGCGGACTTAATGCCCAAGGCATTCTCTACCAGCCAACCTTCAGGGGGTGTAGAGATATTTTCTACCAAGACTCAAAATACCTTTAATTTCAATATATGTATTTATATCTGTACTAATATATAAATATGTATCTTTGCTTAAACATGCATATCTCAGGAAGTACTGGTCCGATTTGAAAAATTCTTTCAGTATCTATATAGGATATATATTATCACGCTAAGACCGGCAAGAATAGGCGCGGAGCACCAATGAAGAATCCTTTTTTTTAAAGGTTCCCCTGCGTGTGCTGTCCCTGAACAATGAAAGTTTCGCAAAATATAAATCAGATATGGTAGAATTGTTCGCCTTCAAAAGTTCTAAAAAAGTCCGTGACAGCATATGTCTATCTTTTAAAGTTCGCTCACTATAATTTTTTTTATGGGAAACAAATTTGTTTCCACGGTATAACATCACGCTACGGGCAATAGAATACGCAGACGGAGCTGCGCGGGTCAGCTAGTATTTTTCATAAATATATGTAAATTTTATGTGTTTTATGTTTTATTTACTTATACATACGTATTATGGGTACTATATAAATACAAAAATTTAACAGTCATATTATAGATGAGACACCCAAATTCCAAAACAAATATTTGCAGATCATTCAAATACTTAGTCCGACCCGGAAATCCAACCTGAGACCTCATGCACAACAGTCGCATAACCTGCCTCTGCGCCAACGAGTCAATTTGATATTGTTCTGATTATGTTCTTCGAAGAAATGCAATGGAACTCTTCAATAAAATTAAATGACAGTAAATTTGTCGAAGAATGTATTGATTACCATCTATATACTGAAATTCATCCAAATCGGTTCAGAGGATTCGCTATTGAAACGTAACACTCATAACAGACAGACAGGTAGAGATAGTTTGGAATAAACTTGTGACTTGGACAACGCTTACACGTTTGTGTGCTTGTCATCAAAATCTATACTAATATATAAAGCTGAAGAGTTTGTTTGTTTGTTTATTTGAACACGCTAATCTCAGGAACCGCTGGTCCGATTTGAAAAATTCTTTCGGTGTTGGATAGTCCATTTATCGAGGAAGGCTATAGGGTATATATCATCACGCTACTACTAATAGGAGCGGAGCAACAATGAAGAATGTTTCAAAAACGGGGGAAATTTTCACGCTACGGGCAATATAAGGCGCAAACGAGGTTGCGTGGGTCAGTTAGTTAATCAATTATTTTATTGACAAGCGTTCT
Organism: Spilosoma lubricipeda; assembly: GCA_905220595.1. Lineage (NCBI taxonomy): Eukaryota > Metazoa > Arthropoda > Insecta > Lepidoptera > Erebidae > Spilosoma > Spilosoma lubricipeda. Next base: position 3,960,222 of record HG992285.1, on the reverse strand, counting down.
CCGCGTCCCAGAAATTGATTCCAAACTATTTTATGGACTATTGATAACCATACCGATAATATATGTATATATTATATAGGAACACTTAAGTTAAACTCAGTTACGGAACCATAAAAAATGGTCATCACAAGATTATTTGTTCTGTGTGGAAACCTAGCTAGATTCAGCAGTCAAGTTCGTTAACCACTGGACCACTAAGTACTATATTTTACGTATATTATAAAGGAAAATGAAACGAGTTGACACTGTCTCTCAAAGGGAAAACCAAGAATTAAACCATGGTTTAATTAAGTTAAAATTATGCATTTTAATGTGCCTAATATAGACATACTCGTGTAAATAAGCACACATTATCTCATTAATTGGCATTGTTTACGTTCTCTAAACCAATTATTATATTTATGAGGTAACGTTACAACTCGCATCATTTTCCTTTAATTACGATATTTCATGAATTTCGGTTTTGCAGCATTATTTATTATCGATTATGTACTGTTTATGTTTGTTTCCTGTAACGTGTTTATCAGGATATCTGTATCAATATTATATAGTTGACGCGTTTGTCTGGTTAAACACAACAACTTCAGGAGTGCATCCTAGTCCGATTTAAAAATTCTTTCAGTGTTAGATAGCCAGTATAGTAAGGCTATATATCATGTTTTATCACACTGCGACCAAAGTTCCAACATCCAGGCAGACAACATGATACTTTCTCAGTCGTGCTACTGAACGCATACGATTTCAGCTCTTTCACTGGGAAATATGTGTTTCAGCAAAGCTGCAATTTACATATGTTATGTGCGCGGTGCTGCGGTGCCCAGTGAGCCGAGACGGTTGATGCTTGGTGGCTAGCTACTACTGCATGGACGGGAGAGATATGCTGTGCTTACATGAACCGTTGCTGCTGTGTGCTTGTGTGCTGTGCCTAGACGCTGATGAGGCCGTAGGGGTAAAACCAGGCGGGAGCGGTCGCTTCTTGCGTGTGGTCTATCCCTGATGAAGCCGAGGTTTCTGGCTGATCTGGCGCTGATCTGCTTACTTGAAGGCTGCTTCTGGCTGCTTGAAACAAGTTCAAAAAGTCGTAGTCACATGTTGTTAAGGTACATTTCTATGTAACGTGTGACTATGAGTTTTTAAATTTTTTTATGTTTGGAAATAACTTTACTCTGCCTGATGAAAAGCATAAGCAGAATCCAAGAGTGATGGTCACCATACTCACTGCCAATGCAAATAATGCAACATGGCAACCCACGCTATAGTGTCCTATATCTTTGGGCCTGTAACTTGCAATGTCTGTATGTAACTATATGTTTGTTCGGTTGGAATCTCGCAACTCAATTTTGAATCAAATATTTTCAACCGATTATGCTAAAAAAATCAGGCCTATTTTATATAACGTGACAATGCAATATTATAATAATATGTAACTGAACTAATTCTGGAGCTGGAAGAAACTCTGTAGTAACGAAGGGACGGAGCCCATACAGTTTGGAATCGTTTGATTCATCTTGACGAATACTTTATGTTTTGAGAGTATCCAGGATGTGATGATCCATCATCACATCCTGGATAGTTCCTATAACTACCTTCCGACTCCAGTCGGAAGGTAGTTATAGGAACTCTGTAATATTTTAGCGGTACTCGCGGAATTTAATGTCGCAAGTGTTCCGTTCTTTACAATATTGATTTAGGAAATAGTAAATTGTGTAGCCGTCATGTTTACGGTAAATTCTAGTTGTAAAATTATGTAAAATCACGTCCTATGAATAGTGGATTACAATTACGCAAATGTTATCTGGTAAGTTGTCTGGTAAAACGTGCAATAAAATTTTAATCGTATTGTTATCAATTTCTACAACGCATAAAATCTGTACGATGCTATGAACGGATAACTGGTTAATGCCATTCAGTGAAACAACACCCTGTTTAGAAGATTAGTGTGTGAGGTACAATCTAAGTAAGTTCAAAATAACGAAACGTGAGACAGTTTCTACACACTTGTTGTTTGGTCGGAGTCTCCAAGAAAAAGCAAGCTGAAACACGCGCTCAGTCTTCCCGTCGTCTCACACGAGCGTCATGTCAGACTCTGTCGAAGTGCAGCAACCTCACAATTGCGTTTCTTAGTCATTGACGTCCCGTACTAATGACCTTTACGATAAACATGTTTTATGAATCATACGCTTTGTTATTATAAATCACGTAGTTCAAATAGAACCACGTTAGTCTCTCTCGGGCAACTGCATCTATGCAACTGCAATATGGAAGGTTAGTGGGACAAAAAGATACCTAGTAATAACAAAACCACACCTGTGTACGCCTCATAGAATAATCAACAAAGCTTTTGTATATGTCACTATTTTTATTATTTTCTGAATTAAGCTAACAGAAACTTGTTGCTATGCTGCGATGCGACGATCGTTACTGATATATCCATGTCAATTAAATTTAGTATATTACTCTAGTCTAGTCTCCCTAGTATTAAACTAGTTTAGCAAGTAGTGAAAACTTCTTAAGAGTTTTTTTCATTATGCATCTTTAAACTAATACCAGCTGACCCACGCAACCTCGTTTTCGTCTCCTTTTGCCGTAGCGTAATAATTTTCCCCCGTTTTTTAAACATTCTTCATTGGTGCTCCACTCTTATTGATCTTAGTGTGCTGATACATAGCCTTTCTAGATAAATTTGCTATCTAACACTGAAAGAATTTTTCAAATCGGACCCACGGTTCCTGAGATTTGCGCGTTCAAACAAACAAACAAAAACCATATGTGTAGGACATTTCGAATACAAAAAGAATTTTTAAAATCGGTCTACAATTGAAAGAGTAATCAGTGTAAATACATAAAAAAATACCAATCAAATTGAGAAGATCCTTAGTACGGGACGTCAATGACTAAGAAACGCAATTGTGAGGTTGCTGCACTTCGACAGAGTCTGACATGACGCTCGTGTGAGACGACGGGAAGACTGAGCGCGTGTTTCAGCTTGCTTTTTCTTGGAGACTCCGACCAAACAACAAGTGTGTAGAAACTGTCTCACGTTTCGTTATTTTGAACTTACTTAGATTGTACCTCACACACTAATCTTCTAAACAGGGTGTTGTTTCACTGAATGGCATTAACCAGTTATCCGTTCATAGCATCGTACAGATTTTATGCGTTGTAGAAATTGATAACAATACGATTAAAATTTTATTGCACGTTTTACCAGACAACTTACCAGATAACATTTGCGTAATTGTAATCCACTATTCATAGGACGTGATTTTACATAATTTTACAACTAGAATTTACCGTAAACATGACGGCTACACAATTTACTATTTCCTAAATCAATATTGTAAAGAACGGAACACTTGCGACATTAAATTCCGCGAGTACCGCTAAAATATTACAGAGTTCCTATAACTACCTTCCGACTGGAGTCGGAAGGTAGTTATAGGAACTATCCAGGATGTGATGATGGATCATCACATCCTGGATACTCTCAAAACATAAAGTATTCGTCAAGATGAATCATTGGTGCTCCACTCTTATTGATCTTAGTGTGCTGATACATAGCCTTTCTAGATAAATTTGCTATCTAACACTGAAAGAATTTTTCAAATCGGACCCACGGTTCCTGAGATTTGCGCGTTCAAACAAACAAACAAAAACCATATGTGTAGGACATTTCGAATACAAAAAGAATTTTTAAAATCGGTCTACAATTGAAAGAGTAATCAGTGTAAATACATAAAAAAATACCAATCAAATTGAGAAGATCCTCCTTTTAGAAGTCGGTTAAAAATCTAGAAAAGTCAGCTATAGGACAAAGATTTACTGGGCAAACAGCTCCGATTTGTCAACTAACTTGACTTGAGTGGCAACGGCAATGTAAAACCTTTTCGAAAAGTTTTAATATATTCAGGGAAAGTAACTTAATGTGTATACGTTATAATACCAAAGCTTACAACAAGTGAGTCTAAATCAAACGACGTGCAGCGCGCTACGTTTCTTTTGACAATGTAAATCCAAGATATTTCACAATTTATACTCTCAAAACCCTAAATTCCGTTACGCATATGAATTATTTCCACGAAACACTTTAGAATATTTAATTTCTGATGTATATATTTTAACAATCAAATAACTCAGATTCATTTCAATAATTAAAGGTACATACCGTTGGGTTCCGACTTGCTTGGGCAAGTGCAATATACCACCAGGCGTACTGCGCGTTGGCACTGATGCAGATGGTTCAGCAATCTATGCTGGACGCGCTCGACATGAAGCAGATGTCTTGCCCGCCAAGGTCGTCCCCTCAAGGGGTGAGTGCTTCGTCTCCTGGGGCGGCAAGGCTTTCCTCAAAAATCAGTTTGAGGTACAAATTTAATTAGCAGTCTTATACTACTGAAGATAGACATATGAGGGACCAATGAAAAGAATTCTAAAGGTCGATATGTAATCATTTCATTCACATTAAACAAATATTATTAAAGTTTAGCGAAAACAATTCTATAAATATAGCATAGCGTAGGCTTTTTATATACCTAAAGAATAATAATGCGGTATGGTGGTGGATTTAGAATATGTACCAAGTATCACCACCCCTATTAATTCCATGGGTGTCGCAAAAGACGACTAAGGGAACAAACAACGCAAGAAAACATTACCCCAAAAAGAATAAAAACTTTAAGAAACCCCTATACGAACCCGTCTAGCTAGAGTTGTATGATGCCGTGCGAATCGGGAGAACAGTAAGTCAGAAATGAGAGAAAGGAACGCACAAGTTTTTCTTACCATACTCATTGCTCTTTATCTAACAAAAAAATGCATTCCTAATTTGTGTAGATACAGGTATGAAACCTAGTTAGGAAGGAAGAATAATTTTTTCACGTACATTCCAAAGAAGCAAAAAAGTAAACATCCCTCGATTACCCTAGTAGTATAATTGGCCAAAACCTCCTTGCCAAGGAGAGGCTTATGTCCAGCTGTGAACATTAACAGCTGTTGAAATAATACAGAAATAATGGTGTTTAACATATGAAGACCTTCAATATATTACTTACATATAAATTTAACAGACTGTACCTGTAATTGTATGTGATTTCAGGTGTTAGTTCCTGCGGTATTCTCGTGGGAATGGTCCTCGAACGGCCAGCTTCCTCCTAATGCTGTGGAGGCTGGTGTAACAGCTTATGGTGAGAAGCTGTACTATGGTCGAGTCACACGTGATGGATTCACTACACCTGGAAAGGTGAGAACTCTAGAATATACGTGGAGCACTCAGAAAGTTTTGCAAAAATAAAAAAAAGTGTTCTAACAGGTTTTTTTGTTATCTTTTCAAAATACTCTTCACTAGCCTCTATACAAAGTTTCATGCATATGAAGCAGTTTTCCAAACGCTTTTTACAGTCCACCGCATATACCTAGTTTACAGCCTGCACGACGAAATTTGTATACCTTTGAGCTGATTTTTGTGCTAGATCAAGGCCAGGCAGGTGACCCAGAAGTTTGACCGTCGTACTGCGTTGTCTGGTGGAGCAGTGGCCCTCGGAGCCCTGCGTTTGATCGTTTGTTGCTCACAACAGAGAAAACTTCTGGCAAGCATTTGGTAGTATAACCATTTGGCGTTGATGCTTCTTTGGTTCCGTAAATGACTTGACACCATGTAGCCAGTCAAATTAAAAAAGCTCACGATCAAAATCCCTCCCGCTTCTAGATTGCTTCACTTTGGTAGGCGTTGATTCGTTTTTAAACATCAAAACCGTCGACTGGCGCTTCGTTTCTGGATCGTATTGATAAATCCAGGACTCATCACCTGCAATCCACCCAGGCCTGCTTCTGAGCATCGGTGAGGTAGTGCAGCACCCAGCGGGAAACTATCCTCCTCACGCGAAGATGCACGTGTAGAATCTCGTGAAGGCTTCCAAATCCAATCTGCAGTATGTGTTGAATCTTCTGAAACTTTCTTCTTCTGAAACGTAATTCACCTTTGTCTTGGATTAAACTTTTCATTGCAATCACGTTTTCCTCCGTAACAGTCCTCAAAGAGCGAACACTTCTTTCTTCATTCCCCAAAGTTAGTCAGTCGACTAACTTTTGAAATCGTTCATCACGTTTGAATTCGTTATACCAACGATACACAGTTGACTTGTAAGGGCCTTCATCCATGAATGAAATTTAAGGTCTATGCTATGATTCGTCCGGTTTTAGGCGACTCTTGAAATCGTAAAAAATCATAGTGCGAAAATGTTCCCGGCGCAAATACATTTTTCAATGAGACATGATAATTTAATTAGCTCGCAAAAAAATGTGAAGGGAAATTTTGAAATTGGAACGTACCTATTTTTACTTATAAATAATCACTATTTTTATAGTTTATAACTGGCCTGTCTCTTATACAAACAATTTTTCTTCGCAATACTTTCTAAGTGGCCTGTTACTATGACTGCTTATAATTCGCCATACTTATGAACCTTTTTAGAATAATATTCTACAAAACATATAGATCGCTCTGGGATCTTACTCTAAATAGTTTAGGCGCTATGGTGGTACATGTATAGGAATATAGACTGCTAAAAATACTACCCTTCTTTTTGGTTGACTCTTTTGAGTCGGGTAAAATTAATACGACACAAAATTTATACAGATATTTTAAAGCTAAAGAAGATTTTTTTTGGTTTCTTTTTGTTTCTTTGGTGGAACATGTTAATCTCAGGAACAACTCGTTCGAATCAAACGCGCTTCAAAATATATATAAAAATTAGCAATGTAAATTTAAGTTGAGTAACTATTATTTTTAGTTACTTTTCTTACCTGGTACCTGCCTAGGTAAGTAATGCCTAGGGTACGAAGGGTGCGGCACCCTTCGTACGCGAGTCCGACTCGCACTTGGCCGGATTTTTTAAACCTTTTCTTGTTTAGAATCTAGAGTTCTATAGTTTTTTTTATGGAATAGGGGGCAAACGAACAAACGTATCACCTGATGGTAAGCAATTAGCCGCCCATGGACACTCGCAACACCAAAGGCGTCACAAGTACGTTACCACCGTTTGGAGGATGGGGGTCTATATTAATAAATATGGCTTAATTTAACTCGTGGTTTTGTTTAATTTTCAGATTGCACTGAGCCACGGATGTTGCTTTTATCCTTCCGGAGACGAGGAGAAGAAAAGCTACGAATACGAAGTTCTCATACTCTCCTAAATGTCACAACCAACGTTGACTTATATAATTAGAAAGTTAATTTTAATTTCCATTTTCATAACGAAACAAAAGTCGAAGGAATCAACAGCAGTGTGTTTTATCTTAAACTGGCCGATCCGGCGAACTTTGTACCGCCATATTGGCAGCCTCGTTGGTCTCGCGGTTGGCTTGTGCGACTGCTGATCATGAGGTCTCGGTTTCGATTCCCAGGTCGGACCAAGTGTTTGTATGATCTACAAATATTTGTTTCGGAGTTTGGGTGTTTTCTATGTATAATACGTATGTAACTACAAAAAAAGTAGTGTATTTGTATCAGTTGTCTTAGTACCCATAACACAAGCTCTGCTTAGCTTAGGACTAGATGGCGTTGGGTGTAAGATATCTGAAATATTAAATTTTTATTTATATTTACATATCTGTCTCAGATTCCCACAGGAAGTATCGACAGCAAAAAAATTGACTTTGCTCGTTATCTTTTCATTTTTCTTGTACACAAACCTTGTCCTAATAATAAAGAACATATGAAAAAAGAATTATTTAATTTGGTGAAGCCGATCGGAAGTTATGCGCGTACATACATTTCGGCGATTCATTTTTATATACATAGTTCAAGATCCCAGGGCCGCCAGATGTCACGTATTTAACGACGAACGAAATGTGGACGATTGAGTATTATTAATATGTACTAGCATCGCATGCCTACCTGCTAGCTTGCTTAGATGGCCAATTTCCAGGTATCAGATAGATAATCAGGGTACAAAAAACGTTGCCTACCTTATGTATTTTCTCCAAGCTGATTTTGGTGTATATTTTAGACAATATCGTTAAAAATAAGTCGTCAATACTTCCAGACACTTCCCGGGGGCTGTATTGCTTAACATACGCTTTAAAGGTCCCAAAACAATGACTTAACTTCACGTATATTCTGATGGTTCATTTTTACATGTCCGCTTGACAACTATTTTAAAACCTTTTACAAGAAGACAGACCAATCCAATCATCCCCTATACTCAAATTTAATGCCTCTGTAGGTAAGAGTGCGAGGGCTTTATCCACGCACATGAGACTGAGTGAGACATGTATTGAGCTCTCTCTTACAGTTTACTCATATCAAATAATTATCAATATTTAAAAGAATCAGCTAGAAATTAAGAAATAAGCTCAATAATTAAATATCAACTTGTAAAATCAACTTTCTCATGAGCACAATACCACAATAATTCTAGAATTTTAACTGCCGTGTACCAACTGTTTTAATAAACTCGAGGTAACTTCAATTTTATTTAATGAAATGTCAAAAACTCGATAGTGTTAACAAATTTATTAAATAACAGCATTTTTATTCCATTAATTAGTTATTGGAAATTAGTTATTGTAAGATTAATTCGTTTGTATAGATTAGTTTGTTTCAGATTTGTTAAAAGTAAAAAATGTTAAACCCAACATTTCTAAGTAGTGGCCTCTAATCCTCGTTGGGACAATTTATTGTCTTCGACGGTAAAAAATGGGTTAAACAATCTGAGACCAAACCAGACAAAAATCTGAATTATAAAAAAAACCGCCTTCAAAAAAATATCCAACGAAAACTCCCTGCCAAGAAGCACTAAAAAGCGTAAAATAAACTGGCCCTTCATAAATTGCTATGTGACAATTCTTGTCCTACACCTAGTTCTTTATTTATTTAAATAGTAGTATTATAATGTATGCTAGGTACTTAGAATCTGTTTGAAGTCGGTGCCAAGCCAAAAATAATACGAACAATTACAAAAATCTAAGTGACTATCAAAACTAAAAAACCTGTAAACAGCACTATAACGTACCGACAATATTTTTGCTTGCAACAATTTGTAAATGCGGAAAAACATAAGGCGCTCATATTCATATCATGGGAAAATGGGCTTTCATATTGTGGCCGGTCAAGTTTTCGTGGAATCTCAAGTTCACCTGTCGTAATGTGAGTATTAGTCATTCCTGTTATAAATATATTGAATTTAGAATATTGGGTTAACACTCTAAAAAGCTCGTGTTTACGTTCTAAAACAATGTCGGTATCAACAGAAATAAAGTTAGTTTTAGGGGTACCCACTCACGGAATTTAATGTGGCAAGTGTAACGTTCTTTACAATATTGGTTTAGGAAATAATAAACTGTGCACTTCGTGTTTACGGCAAATCCTATCTGGTAAAACGTACAATAAAATTTCAATCGTATTGTTATCAATTTCTACAACGCATAAAATCTGTTCGATGATATGAACAGATAACCGGCTAATGACTTTTAGTAAAACAACATTCTGTTTACGAATTTTATGTTGAGGTTATAATCAATCCAAAGCAGGTACAGGAAAGTAAGTACAAAATTAACCAAACGTGTGATATTTTCTGTACACTTGTTGTTAGGTCGGAGTCTCCAAGAAAAATAAATCTGAAACACGCGCTCAGTACTCCCATCGACTCACACGAACGTCATGTCTGACTGATCAAGCGCAGCAACCTCACACTTGCGGTTCGTTGTCATTGACGTCCTGTACTAACGACCTTTACGATAAACATGTTTTATGAATCATAAGCTTTTATTATAAATCACGTAGTTCAAATGGAACCAAGTTAGTCTCTCTCGAGCAACTGCACCCGTGCAACTGCAATATGGAAGGTTAGTGATAACGATAAGATACCTAGTGATAACAGAACCACAACTGTGTAAGCTTAATATTCACTATGTCACTATTCAAATTATTTTCTTATTTGGCTAACTGAAACTCTTGGTTTTGTTGCCACGATCGTTATTGATATAGTCATGTCACTTAAATTAAATTTATAATACAACCATGTCAACTAATATTGGATGTATTCCATGTGACTCATTCAATATTAATTGTATATTGAACTATTTTAACAAGTGGTAAAAACATCTAAAGAGATTTTTTCATTATGCATCTATAATACGACAATTCTGTAAAATGTTTCTTTAATTTTCTCTAAAACCTTTATCTGTCAAAATTAGGGTTTATTTCTAATCGTGTTATTATTTCGTATATAGATTGGCTGTCACTAGTTTATTGCTGCATAAATATTCAGTGTACTGACTATAATCTGTTGTGTAGAAGTAAAGTAATATTATTAGACATGATGTAACCAAGAACTACTAAAATTATGTATTTTTCTGATGAAATAGGGTTCATAGAGTATAAAATCGTATTTATTTACATATTTAGAGCGAAATTATTGGTTTAAAGAATTTATTCTCATAAAGACACATAAGCCACTTACATGAGAACTTATTTTAACTTAAAGATAACATTTTCATACAATGATCGTGTAAGGACGTCTTAATACTTAAATATGTTATTTGGATTGTATGGGCTTTAAGAACTAGCGAAGTGGGGGATTTTAAATAGAAAGGTAAATATACAGTTTTCGAAAGATTGAGATTCAATAGGTTATTGCCTAACCAACTCATAACTATTCTTAGATTTTCCTAGACTGTATTAAGCGCGCGTTGCCAATTATTAACATGAATCAACAGAACCGTGTCATCACTGGTAAAATTTATATCGGCCTATAATTGCTGACACTGTGTCTGTCTCCACTCTTGAAGATTGGGCATACAACAGCCTTCTTGAAGGCAGATGGGAAGCAGCCAGATTCTATGGACAGATTACAGATATGGGTGATCACTGGTGCAAGAACAGACTGACAGGATTTAAGTATTCCTGGTGTTATACCATCCCAACCTGCGGTAGCATCTATACGTAATGAGCAAATAATTGATTTTACCTCCTGTTCGTCAGTAGGCAAAAGAACAAGAGAATGGCATGGCAATCTTCGATTTGGGAATCCTTCAAATATACGTTTTGTAGGAGTAATTTTAGAGGCCAATTGTTTCCCAATACTTGCAAAATAACTATTGACATAATTAATACTAAAAACATTTTCATCAATTCCATTTAAAAGCTCCTTAGGAGAGGTAGCGTGCCGCTTAAAAAATATTACCAATACTCAGGTATTGGTAATATTTTTAATAATTTTCCAGGTAGCTTTTGGATTATTTACTGCTTGCCGGAGTTCTTCTCTTTCATAAGCATTCTTTAACTTTTTAAGAAGTTTATTGCAGCAGTTGCGATATCGTATATATGTGACTTTTAAGGTATAGTTCTCAGTACCTTTAGATGTTGACGTGACATTTGATGTCTGTTGCGGATGCAGGGTAACAAACCATTAGTGATCCAAGGTTTCGTTATTCTGCGTTTTGAAGGTATGTAGACTACTTTCGAATTATTTTCAATTGCCGAAATAATGGCGGATACCAAGAGGTCAGCCGCCAAACAAGTGTCCTGACAGTTCATTATTTTGCTAAAATCCCGAGAAAGTATGTCTGAAATAACCGAAGGGTAAACGACAGTGGTGCGATAAAGTGTAGGCGTAGCAGGAGAACGTTCATAATCAAGACATACGAATATTGGATATTTATCTATCTATCTATCTATTGGTTTGTGGTCAGCTGTGTACGTATCAATGACCACCGTCGTAGTGGTTAAATTAGATTTGATCATAGCATGATCTATACAGGAGTTGGCACGACTAGGGAATGTATTAGAAGGTAAAAGACCATGAGAGGCGAGCATGTTGAGATATTCACTTGTTTGTTGTGATATGTTATTTGGGATGATATCTATATTAATGTCTCCACAACCAGTATATATTTTTTAAGACGCTATAGACAATAAGATATGATCTAGTCCAGTTATAAAATTATCATAGTTCCTTACTGAAGGCAAACGATATACCGCAATTATGGTAGTATTTACATCCCCTAATTCACGCACCAAACAACCACTCTCAAAATCCAACGGCTTCCTAATAGTTTGCAGTCAATTTGATTTAACATAAATAATAACACCGTCGTTCTGGTTTCGAGGCACACTTGTGTGATAAGAATTATAACCTTGTAATAAAGGAATTTTCGAGTCCACTTTTAACCAACATTCAGTGAAAACGATTATTTCACATTTAGTTTTAATACTGCGAAGAAATACAGCAAATTTGTCGAAGTTGCAATTCACACTACGAATATTAAGATGTGGCATATTTCTGGAATTTGTTGTTGTCTTGACAAAATTACTTAGAGATTCAGGAGTTTAGAACAGCAGAATCAATCATTGTAAAATTGAATTACTAGTGCACAGTCTTTGTAAATGTTTAAAGTATAAGCGCCTGTTGATTTAAGTGTAGTGTAATATGAGTGTCGGTTAATAGTGCTATAACTATTTTTTGTACAAAATTGTAGTTGCTGATCACGACTGATTGTGAGTATTCAATAAGCCTATATATAAGCCAATAAGCCTATAAGTAAAAAACTGTATAAAACCAATATCTATATATAGCTTAGGAGCCAGCTGTCGAAAGTGCTCGTCGAAGAGCCACCTATCATCGAGGATCAGGCCCAGATACTTCATCTGGGCCATAACAAGTACGAGGATCGAGTTGACCACTATAGAGGCACCGGGGGGCGTACCACGACCGAACCGCGTGTATGTCTGACTAGCTGACCAACGCAACCTTGTTTGCGGCTCCAAATACCCGTAGCGTCATTATTTTTTTCCGTTTTTGAAACTCCTTTTGGTCTTAGCGTGATGATTTACAGCTTATAGCCTTCCTCGATAAATGGGCTTTCTAATACTGAAAGATTTTTCAAATGGGACTACTAGGTCCCGGTTCAAGCAAGCAAACTCTTCAGCTTTAGGTATATATTATATATTTTATACTTCGGTATTAAAGAGAGAGGCCAAGGACAGGAAAAACTAACTGACATTCGAAAGGTGAAGATGAAGAGAAAGATCACTTTCAGATCTCAAACTAGATTGGGGTCAACTTTAAATAAACTATGATACAGCTGACCCTCGTTTTTACGCAGTGTGACAGTCACCATACCTCCACAAAGCAAGTAGGCGATATGAAACGGCTGTGGAAAGACTGTAAACGAAATTTTTATGGCTCCAACTGCATGTAACGAAATACTGAGGGCTCAATGTGTTAGGCAAATATTCACCCATCCGTAAACTGACCTGACTAGGATTGGCTCAATTTGCAACCAGTTAACTTACTCGGTTCCCACATAGTCACTGTCTCTATCGAAACCACAAAAACAAATCTATACTAATGTTATAAAAAGGTAAAATTTAAATATATTTAAACATTAATTTAAAAAAAATATTTCTACGAAAGATTTACAACATTTAATTCTTGAAATATGTTTTCTAACAATCAAATAACACATTCTTTTCAATAATATTCCAGGTACAACGTACCATTGGGTTCCGACTTGCTTGGGCCAGTGCAATATACCACCAGGCGTATTGCGCGTGGGCACTGATGGAGATGGTTCAGCGATCTACGCCGGACGCGCTCGGCATGAAGGAGATCTTATGCCCGCGAAGTTCATCCCCTCAAGGAATGTCTGCTACGTCTCCTGGGGTGGCAAGGAGATCCTCAAAGAGCAGTTTGAGGTACACATTTAATTAGCAGCCATATACTACTGAAGATAGAAATATAAGGGACCAATGAAAGGAATTCTAAAGGTCCATATGTAATCATTTAATTCAGATTAGGCAAAGATGATACATTATACCATTTTAAACAATATCATTTAAGTTAATTTAGAAAGGATTTAGAATGCCGAGTGTCACTACTTCCATTCAGCCCATGGGTGTCGCTACTAAGGGAACAAATAGCGCAGAACAACGTCACTCCAAAAAGAAAATAATAATTGAAGGAAACCCTATACGAACGCGTATGGCTAGAGTGGTATGCTGCCGTGTGAATGTAGAGGGCAATAAGTCAGAAAAGAGAGAAAGGAACGCACAAGCTTTTTCTTACCATACTCATTGCTCTTTATCTAACAAAAAAATGTATTCCTAATTTGCTTACAGTTATGAAACCTACATTGGAAGAATTCTCGTTTCACGTACATTCCAAATCTTCTGATAGATAAAAAACAATTGCTATTCGTTTGTATCGCTAAAACTCGAGAAGGGCTGGGCCGGTTTAGCTGATTTTGGTTTTGTAATGTTTGACGAAGTTCAGGAAAGGTTTAAACGGTGAAATATAAAAAAAAAACTTGGCAATCCAAATGTGACGTGTACGAAGTAGCGGGCACAGCTAGTAAGCAATAAAAATGAAAATATTTGACACGCCCGTTTTACGGTAGCACAGTTGGTCAAAACCACCTTTCCAAGGAGAGACTTATGTCCAGCTGTGGACTATTAACAGCCGTTGGTATCATTCAGAAATAATGGTGTTTGACATATGAAGTGTTTTTTGTAATGTCATAATGATGCCTTTAATATAAAAATTACGTACATAAAAATTTAATACTGTACCTGTAACTGTACGTGATTTCAGGTGTTAGTTCCTGCGGTGTTCTCGTGGGAATGGTCCTCGAACGGCCAGCTTCCTCCTAATGCTGTAGCGGCTGGTGTAGCAGCTGATGGTGAGAAGCTGTATTTTGGTCGAGTCAGACAAGATGGATGCACTACACCTGGAAAGGTGAGAACTCTAAAATATGCTTACAACACGCCTCACTTTATTATAACCAAGTGATAATACCAAGGTCATCTGTCTTTCAAAAAGAATACATTTTCCCTGTGTTTGCATCGTTTTTCAGTGATACTCGATTTGTATTCGTCGCGGTGTGGTATTATAATATTGCTTCTCTGTAAATGTTCAGTAAACGGACTAACAAATGCTACAAGTAGAATACAAATATCCTCACACATCTCTCACGAGGCTGTCTGATTCCAAACTAGACAAAACCTGTGCCTAGTAATGGTATAGTACCTAGACTGGTGATGAACATACTAACATATTTCTAAATACATATATATACATGTATATATTGTTACGAAGAAAGATTATTCCAGAACAACTACACTACACTACACTCACACGACACACACGCGCGTTTAAACAAACGAAAGTTTTTGTTGATTTACTAAGGCACGGAATAATGAAACTTACAAATCGGATATACATAGCGTCGAATTCGAGCGCTTTCTGTTCGTCGACAGGCCCCTTATTGGTACCGTGAACGATCTTGTATGTACGAGTAGTTACTAGAAAGTACTGCTAATATAGGTATGAAAAGGACGTCTCGCGAGCTGCAGTTCAGTTCAGTTTCGGCCACATTGCGAATACATATCTTAGTGACTAACTTAATGACCTCGACAACAATTAAGGTCTGTTATTCTAAGTAATATTGTGATTTTAAAAGAGTATTCAATTAAGTCTCTTTAATATATCAGAAGAATTATTTCTCAAATCCATCGTACTCTAGCACGTAACAATGTTATAGATAAATCACACCCAGACGCATAATAATCGATCGTTCGTTCAAAACACAAAGATTTTAAGAAACCGAACCAACAACTACTGGCTTAGCTAGTCAGGATCGCTAACCCATAGTGCAATGGGCATATCAAAGTGTTTTATTTCGAACAAATAGTTCCTGATATTAGCATGTTCCACCAAAGAAACAAAAAACAAACACACAACTTTACTTAACTTTAGATTTATAATATTAGTTAAATTTTATGTGTTGTCTTAATTGAACCAAAAACAAGGGTAGTACTTTTGGCAGTCTATATTTGTTTGCATGTTCCACCATAGCTCCTAAACCACTGAACCAGTTTTAATATGTCATACTAAATAATAGGCTGGGTGAATTTACAGTTTTTAAACTTTTTTTTAATGAGAATTTAGAGTTCTATATTAATATGGCTTTAATGACGTAACAGCATTTATTTAGTTGGTGTTATTGCTTAACTTTCAGATTGTACCGAGTCACGGATGTTGCTACTATCCTTTCGGAGGCGAGGAGAGGAAAAGCAAGGAATACGAAGTTCTCGTACTCTCCTAAATGTCACAACAAACGATGACTTATATTATTAAAAAGTAAAACTTTAACAAAAATAAAACCGACTTCAAGGTTTGACTCGATTTCTCTTGGATGCCATCATCAGATCTTAGTGTCCTTATCATGGTACCACCATTGGGATATCTCCTTTCCATTAAAAAATCATCATCAAATTATCAAAATCGGTTCATAAATGACGAAGTTAACCGCGAACACACATAAAAAAAATACACGGTCGAATTGAGAAACCTCCTCCTTATTTTGAAGTCGGTTAAAAAGATCAAGTTACTGTTAAGTTCTATTTTCATAACTAAACTTATCAAGTCAAAGGTATCAGCAGTTGTGTGTTAAGTTAAATAAATATTTAATTATAAGACGGTACCTAATGTAAGTGTTGTGATTTTTCTATCAACATGCCAACGCTAAGTTGAAATAAAAAAAAAACTGGGGCAGTCTTTGGGGCACGCCTATAGAAGTGAAAACTAAGGGACATGTTAATTGTGTCTTCCTGGAAGCGTGCGGTGACGATCACGCGAATTTCACGCTTTGTTCACCCAAAATCTATATATAAATACACAGTATACATCTATACAAGTAAATAAAATTGGAGTGTCTATTTTTAATATTAAAATAACCGCGTTTTACTAAATGCGTATGTATGTATACACGGTACACATAATTTTATTTTTTCTGTCTGTCTGTTTGTTCCTGGTAATCTCTGGAACGGCTGGACCGATTTTGACTGGACTTTCACTGGCAGGTAGCTGTTGATTCAGGAAGTAACTTATGCTACTCTTTTAGACTAACTTTGTCCCGCGGCGTTACTTGCGGTACGACCATAACCGCGGGTAACACCGCGGGGTTCAGCTAGTCTTCAATAAGATCTAAATAACTGGCATCAGCATAATTAAGGATAGGGGAAAGAAGGGATTGTGTAAGAGCAATCTTGGTAGAAGTAGGTAGAAAGGTGCGTAGTCTGCGTACTTTACGTACTAAACCTATTTTAGTGCGTACTTTTGATAAATTTAAATGTGATAACTCTTCTACAAAATAAAAATCAGTTTGAGTGTGGTTTCAGCAGTCGCCACGCCGTTTTCTACGTTGTTCTGTCTGGGTGTTCTTTGTGTCCGATTCATGTATGTTCGTAAAGTCCTCCGCGACACAGAATGTTTTCCTAATTCCAGGTCTTTAAAAAACAACTGGCGTGGACAAAAGACTATTTACGGCTTTTATGTTCGTTGACATGGATATGCTATCGTTCATAGAATGACTGACAAAAACAAATGACAGGTTGGTTAGTTTAATAGCTAGTGATCCAAACTGTTAAGATCAAGATAGTGAGTTCGATTCTCAGTATTCTTACCCAAAATATTTTAGAATGCGAATGATATTTTTTTCTGCGTCTCGATGTCTATATACTTTATCCACAGCCTTTATCAGTCCACTAAAAAACCTAGGCCTCTCATTAGGAAGGAAGTTTTAGTCCAGTAAATCGCAAATAGACAGAATTAAGGCATTTAAAACATTTAATTTCATATCTAATACATTTAAACAAGCAATCCTTGTATGTATGTAAATAATAGATGAGCCCCGTGGTATGATACCCTGGGTAACAGGGTATAACTTTACCGACAGGTAGCGCCGCGGATAGAATGGATTAGCTACACAAATATTTTTTATGAAAAGAGACGGCTTTGTTGACTCGTTGTTAAGATGTCCAGCAAAGGACCTGCAAACCTTTTTTTTTGTAATGGGCCTTTAAATGTGACTACTCTGCCTGATGGAAAGAATACGACTATCGAACTCATTTGATATGAATCTACGGAATTCGTACAAATATTATCGCTGAGCGACGAGAAAGTCGGGATAAGGTAAATGTTACAAAATAAAAGTACAACGTTGAATGATAATTATTTTATTCTTAGATTAACTTAAGTATCCTCGACATAACACCTGTGAAGAAACCAATAGCAAAACTTCCACACGCGTATCGAAGTTTGAATTGATAAGCAGGATATAATAATGTTAAAAGTACAATAAAATTATTACACGACAAATCGAGTAGACAATTCGAGAAGTGGTAGCCTTTATCGTCACTCGAGTCTAGATCGGCAGCGGCCCATTTGCTGATAGACATGAATTTTTTTTTGACAGCAGTTTGGCGCGACGAGCCCTTAGAGAACTTCAACGCATCTTTTTTTGAACTCCACAAGTTGAACGGGAATTGTAGTCGGCATTGTTTGAGTATTCAGCACCGTGGTATTCCACATACCAGGAGACATTACGCATTTATTGTTCGGCTTCTATATTCTTCGTCAGATTCTTCCACGCTTTTTTTGCTTTCAAATCGTGCACCAGGTTTGTCCTCGAAGAAGGTGCGCCTATATGGGCCTTCGGTATTCCCACTCAATCGATGAAACACAGCGCAAGGCTAGCGCTGCCGTCATGGTATCACTCCGGTCGAGCCGACCCATACATGCTGAAGCGTGGCTCTCCCACTGTGAGGGTATAACATAGATAGGCAACGACCACGACCCTCCGGCTTAGTAGTCATGTCACTAACCACTATTTACAGGACCTATCTACTTATAATATAGGCTGTGGATTTCCTTGATTAAAGGCTTATCAAAACATGTTCTGTCCAGACGAATCTTTTAAACAATCCCAGATACTAAATTTTATCTTATTCAGACGAAATGTTTGAATACTAAGGCTTGTCTATACACTTTTTAACCGACTTCAACAAAGGAAGAGATTCTATATATATTTTTTATGTTTGTTACCTCAGAACTTTCGACTGGGTGAACCAATTTTGATGATTATTTTTTTTATTTTAAGTCTGGTGCTTCTCGTGTGACCTATTTCAATTTGGTCCAGTTATTGAAAACGTTTTTTTTTTAATTTTCTTTGACAAATAAAAAAATCTAAATCATCCGTTTGGGAGCCGTTAGATGCCACAGTCACCCACAGACAGACACACAGATCCACTCGCCGAAGTCATACCTAACAACCCTCACACTTTGTACCGAAGCTTGATAAAGAAAGCATTTTAAAAGATATTTTTTACGACTACAACATAGGACCCTTATCGCATCATTATGACCATCATGATCAGGATTATGGTGAAGGTCAAATAGAGCGGTCCGGACCGCTCCAGTTGATCTTCACCATAATCCATACTAATATTATGGTCATCACAATCATCATCACAATCACATCACATCACAAAACATGCTAACGTGGGAGAATGGGCCGGTTCGACCGGACCGGAGTAATATCACGGCTACAAAAGGTAGTAGAGCCACGCTGATTTCAGCACGAACGGGCCGGCTCGACCGGGGCGGTACTACCCTCGCACAGAAAATCAACGTAAAATGACAGCGATCATGGTGTCGTGTTTCGTTGGTGAGTGCGAGACCGGAGGCCCAATGATGCAGAAGCATCACTAGCCCGCCATGGTGTGGGTCACCATGCTGCATTGTTGCATTGTCTGCATTCGCAGTATGGTGACCACCACTCTTGGATTCTACTCATGCTTTCCATCAGGCAGAGTAGAGTCATTTTGGCAGGGTCAAACATAAAAAAAAAAAAAAAAAAAAAAAAACACAGAAAATCGGTGTGAAATAGCGCTTGCGCTGTGTTTTACCGAGTGAGTGAGGATACCGGAGACTCGTACCCCAAACCCATCCCCACATCCCTTTCCCCATCCCCCAAAGGTCGGCAACCCACTTGTGACGCTTCTGGTGTTGCGGGTGTCTATGGCCGGCGGTTATCACTTACCATCAGGTAATACGTCTGCTCGTTTGCCCCCTATGCCATAAAAAAAGAAAATATTTTTTTTCCATTTTCCATTAATTTTCCAAAGTAACTCTGTCTGTCTGTTACAATTTACGCCTAAGCAACTGTATCGATTTCATTGAAATTTGCTATGAAGATACTTTGATTGTTGAGGAAGGACATAAGTTATCTTTACCGTGATAACTGGCATACATGCGGGCGGAGCCGCGGGAAAAAACTCTCAATGAATGAAGAAGAAAAACCTTGAGTTTATATAACGTCCAGTGTGATGACATGATATGATTTTATATTAGGTCCGTCGCACGCGAAATAAGATAATATACTTCGTCTGATTATTTTACTTAATGAAACTTCATTAATTTCTCAGGTACAGTTTATAAGATGTTTCGTTTCTTAGTTAAATAATTGCCGTCATGATATTGTGTAATACATCTTGCATTTTTCATTTCCTAATTTTTCCATACTCATTGGTGCTTTTTATTAAATTTAATGGCGAAAAATATACCTGCCGTTCCAAATTTGAAGGTGCTGAGGTTTCAAACATAAAAATACACAACTGAAAATGATAACAGCCTCCTATTACAGAGGTCGAATAAACAAATAATGAATGTTTGGACTAAAGTATTTTGACTAAAAAGAAATTAATTGTACATTTTCCAACCTCGTGAGGGACTAAAATGATGACGGTAATGATGAGATGAGAGACAATTGAAGAGCTTGTCGCTTAGAGAGCACCTATTAGAAGAAGAAGCTTTTCAAGTTTAGAGTTCATATTTCTAAACATTACTCAATTGAATACTGCATAATAGTTTTGAAGGTTGTTAAGATGCAAATTCTTCAAAAATATTATAATTATAATTAAATAATTCATTAAAATATTATGCTTATTTAAAAAGCTAAGATAATTTGATGAATTGTATCCGAGGGGATTGGCGCTGATAGCCGAAATCGGTTACAGATGTTCACTTCACTAATTTTGTTACAAAAATTACTAGCCTAATTATAATTTGAAACTCTGTAGGTATATTATATTTGTGAAATAAACTATTATTATTCTAAAGACCCGTTTTTACTGATAGGCGTACCTTAAAAATGCACATCACGACGACAACGACCTAGCTCTATTTAATTGATTTTAGTTGCCCTGTATATGGTTGGCCTTATCCGACATAAATAAACATCTATAAAAGTGAAACAAATGCGCAAACGCAGCACGGTTTTTCCGACTCGGATAAATCATTGCTCTGTCATAGTTACAACGGGGCGGACGTGTCTCATTCTGACAGTTTTTTTACGCTAAACTTTTTCATAGCATACAAAAAGATTTTGTTTATTTTTTTCTATAAAGTGTAAAAAGGTAAATTGACCATGAAGGCTGTTATCAGTCTCGTGATAATCGGTAAGTACCGTTTTATATTGAGAAGACTCTTGACTTTTAATGTGAAAGTGAATTTAACTCATAAATTGATTGATTCACACGAGTGTGGCTTCGTAATTAAATTATTTGTTAACATGTTCAGGGTATTTAGTAACTTAAATCTCGAGGGTTCCGTACAAATTTAATGTCAGGATATGTTAGTATTATTTGTATAAATACCCAGGGAACACAGGTTAACTAATAAAACGACTTTCTAAAACTTTCGTAAATTTTATTTAGGTAAATATTTACTGAAAAGTCAGACTACGTTAGATTATTTTTTATGGTACAGGGGGCAAACGAGCCGACGTATCACCTGATGGTAAGCGATTACCGCGCCCATCCACAACGTCACAAGTGCGTTGCCGGCCTTGGGGGATGGGAAAAGGGATGTAGGGATGGGTTGGGATATGGGCCTCCGATAACCTCACTCACTCGATAAAACACAGCGCAAGCGCTATTTCACACCGGTTTTCTACGAGGCCGTGGTATCACTCCGGTCGAGCCGGCCCATTTGATAAATTTCTGAAAAACTTGTTTTAAGTAGTTAGCTTAGCCTTAGCTTTCCACGATGCAGTTGTGAACAAAATATATAGATAGTTTTCTATACAAACTTTGTCCTAACAATAACGAATTGTAGAAAAAATAATTATCTATTTTGGTTTAGTCGATCGGAAATTATGCGCGTATATACATTACGGCGATTCATTTTTATTTAAATAGATAGATTAAAATTATTCATTACAAAAAACTGGTTTAGAATACATACGACATGGACTTATTCATAACAGTCTTCCGTCGTTTATCCTTTAACCTTCCTTTTTTACATATACAGAGTTATTATAAGAACCCATTTAAATGGTGTGGACTCAAGGCAATGATATGTACATATAAGTAAACGTGAACTAATACTATTATTAATAAAATTATATACTAAACACTATAAATGCATGTCTAGTGACACTTTAAGGTCATTAAAACAATGTTATTAAACAGAACAAACGTGATTGGTTGAAAATATTCTTCTACAAATGGAAATTTCAAATTTGCATAGTTCTTTTTATGAGTTGAAGTAACTAAATAAGTATTTTACTTAAGTTTGAATGGTGAAGTCGCTAATATAACTACGAAGTCATCATTACCTACAGAATTTTTCTCTGATCCCGTAATCAAATTCTAAAGCCATGTACACCTTATTTATTAATATCAAGACCACAAATATGGGTAAGCTCATTATGTCCTCCATTTGCCTGCACAGCTGGCCTAGTGGTTTAGAAGGTCGCCACGCCGCTCACTGCTATGTCAAGTGTTGTTGGTTCAAATCCCACGTAGGACAACACTTTGTGTGATTCACAAATTGTTGTTCTGAGTCTGGGTGTTCTTTGTGTCCGTCTCATGTGCGTTTGCAAAGTGTCCCGCGACACAGGATTTATATTTCTAATTCAGGAGTTGTCTTATAAAAGAAATAAGAAAATTTGTCATTTGCAATAACAGAGTATCTTAAAGTCAAGCCTTTTCAGGGCCAAATGGCTTACATAAATGTGTATTTATTATTGTTCAAACAATCATAATACCCTCATTACTAAGTTTTTCTGATGTGCATGTTTTCTGCGGGTAGTAATGAAATAAACATATCTTAATAATTAAAATCTATGGTTTGTTTATCAACAAATGTATCTGTAATGAGTAAATTGCACACTAATATACATCGAGTAATCTGAAATTGTATGTATCAATCTTACTTCCTACTCATTTTACTTAAGAGAAAGTTTGTGAGGATATTTAGATCTTTCACTCAAAAACTACTGAACGGATTAAGATGCAACTTTTCATTAATATAGGTTATACATTAGAATAACATATGGTTTACTATTTACCATGATAACCGACATATACGCGAGTGAAGCCACGGGCAAATGCAAGTAAAAAGTAAATTACGTACAATATACAATATTCCTCAATGATTAATTGATTACACATTAAGAAATGTGTAAACCGACACAAATTTGTTTATTTTTTTTATTTTTACGTGTTTTGTTTAATTGTATTGTACACTAAAGTTAGAAATTCAGTTATTTAACATAGCACCCCTTTTACACCAATCACGACGAAGCCAAAAGGAAGGGTTTTAATTTTGTTATCCTATGTATGTTTGTATATTTCGCCGTAGCGCCTAAACTGCTGAACCGATTTGAATAAATGACGTGTCAACAGATATTTAATAATGGCCCAGATGATATAGGCTATATACATTTTATCAAAAGTTTTTAGGTAGTCGGATCATATTTTTTTTAATTGTCTTATCTGCATCATCATCAGTGCCATGAATAGCCAGCTGCTGAAAGTCACTTTTTAAAAACGAGGTATTTTTATCGTTTTGAAATATATTAAGAAAAAACTAAAAATATATATTACCTACCACGTTAAAATAATAATATGTATTTTATTTTTATTTTACAATTAGTTGCAGCCCTGACCGGCGTGTCGACAGACATGGCTGGCGAATGTGACATGGCCGCCTTCTACATGGAACTCGGCTGCAAACCGGAATCGTCAACAGAAGAGTTATGCCCTGATAATTTTAAATGTCCCGACTTCCATCCAGACCCAAGTAAATGCTACTACAAGTATGTATAAATAGATATTAGTATTTCATACATATTTTATCACAATTTAATTGTTAGAAAGATTACTATCAAATCAAATACTAGATAAGTGTAAATTAAGGAGTTCCACAAACTTTTAAACAACGAACATACACTTGCAGTTAGCAGTATTAACACTTTATTTTCTGTGTTTAGAAGTAGTTCGGAAATATCCTTTCAGGTATAAAGACGTAGAGCACGTCCATAGATACATACAGTAGCTATGGCCTTTCATTTTCTTTTACACACATGCAAAATCGACACGATACAAATGAAATCGGACTACATAAATATGTATATACAAACTAGGTACCGTGCTAGGTACAGATAGATTACTGAACGAATGGTATCTGGGATGAATAATGTACATCTTCATAACCTAATCAATTGAGAGGGACCTTTTTCCGCCTATTCTAAAGTCAACCGTATTGCTATTAAATTAGAGTCTCTTTGAACAGCTGTAGATAGGAGTCCAACTAGCAAAGATTAATTTTCCATATTTTATGATTGACTTTCTATAGAAATATTTATTGAGCCTTGGACGTGAATCAATCGACTGAGATCTTCCTGAGTGTTCATTGTTCGAGTATTATAAGCCTAATCTTAAGGTTTTTTCTTTCATTGATTAGAGTTGATAAGAAACCCCCTGAGAAAGTTATTTCTAAGATGCGAACACAATAAACACAAACAAACGTACAGAGGTATTAGCACTAAATATTAAAACGTTTTTTTCTATACACCTGAACTTCTCTTTTGGTTCTTTAAATAGTCAATTACCATACGAAAGTTTAAACCAATGATCATTAAAATCTACATTTAAATTATCATTCAAATAATGGCCTAAGAATATGAATGACGTAATAAAAATTCATGAAAAGAAAAATCTGTTCTTTGAAAATAATATAACAAAAACATTCGTACATCTTTGAAATATATAACTGGAAATAGGAACCAATATCAATAATTACAAACAAACTGAGTTTTAAAAGGAATTATCATCATCAAAAGCCGACTAACAAAAGCTTATTTAGCTGATGTAAATAAAAAGATACTCAAGACCTCTGTATTTACGGATTTCATCATGATATTTCCTTTTGACGTCATTTCCTGTCAACAGCAAAGAGTTGCAATAGGAGGTCAAGTAAACTCCTAATTACTTACTCAAATTATCCTTGAACGGTAACAATGTAAAATCACTTTTTTCTTGGTCTTTAAGGATATTTTACTAATTAAAGGTAAATCATGCAATAATAGCATTTTTTCTGGTGCCAGGGTTGCCCCTATTAAATTCTAATAGGAATCCTGTTTAACGATGTGCGAGGTTGGCGCCCTTTGGGGGATGGGTAGGGCGATGGGAGGACGGGTTAGGTGACCTCACTCACTCGGTGAAACACAGCGCCAGCGCTATTTCACTCCGGTCGAGCCGGTCCATTCCTGCCAAAGCGAGGTCTCCCACGGTAAACTACGGTATAATAGTTGAGTCTTCAATTATATATTGCCAATGTAATTTATGTGAATCAACGACTAACCAAAAATTACTTGTTTGGTCTTATTAACACCATCAACAGTATTTGATAGTCCGATGCTAGAAGTACACCTTTCTTTAGAAAAGAAGTTTAAGTCTACTATAGCACGCTGGGCATACGTCTTAGTTTAAGGCTTGTTTCAAATTTTCCTTCTCTTTTTGCAGTGATATTATTCTGCGTAGTGTGCTCCCATAGCCGCCTCTTGCAAGACTTGCAAGACGTATAGTGGTGGTGATACTGTTTATATTTAATCTGTAACCACACAGATAGTCTAGATACGGACTCATTAACCAGAATCTAAACTGCTGGGGTAACAAACATCAAATTCAAATAAATTATGCTTTTAATGTTGTAAGCGCCCAGTCAAAACCGATTTTTCGTCATTTCAAAAATTCTTCCTTTTCAAAGTTGAAATTACAAAATAATCACGCGCGCAAATAGATTTAATTATTCATTTCAAAAAAAAACTAATTATACAGTACATGTTGTCAGTTACATAGAAAGACATAAGCTACCTTTTACTTATAAAATTATAATCAACGCAACAGAAGCCAACACTCCCAATCAACTCCTGAATAATGAGAACTTATTGAACCAAGAAAAGCAATGCTATTAACATAAAACTAAAGACACCTACCCACTGTTGACCTCATTTATGCATTACTGAGAACACCGATAAATTGAGATGCACAAAAACGTCAAATGACCTCCGAATATGACCTTAGGGAAATACTGTGACCTTACTCATTACGACGAAGATTTAAATAATGTCATAACAATATAAAATGACAACCTCTCACATCTCACAAACTGCTGTCTCATTCCAAACTAGGCAGAACCTGTACTATATGCCTCCGCCGCCGACGATCCGGGCGGCGGAGGCGCGCCTACCAGCGCCTCATGCCGCCCTGAGTGTGGCCGCGGATGGTCGGAATCCCACCATCCGCTTCATTGGCCACCCGCGAGGGGGCGACGTTACGCGTGTGCCTTTCCTTCCCTTTGCAGTATACCTTGTCCTGCGCAATATTTACAAAAAATATCAACAAAATCCTCTTATAACAACCAAAGTAAAAAATAAAAATAATAGATAATTGAATACGTATTTTAACTTTTATATAAGCATTTAGAATAATAAATATCACTTTCTTAAAAATATAATTTGTTGTTCGATTTCAGAGGCACTCCCTACGCTGATAAGGAACCGATCCCTCAAAACAAAGTTGCCAACCCGTGCTCCCAAGCCTGCAGCTGTAGCGTGTACAACGGAGAGCCACAGTTCGTTTGCGCGGCCGTCGACTGCTTTGAGACCTTCGACAGTGATATGAGCACGCAATGTATCAATACTTATGAGTTAGATTCGTGTTGTAGTACCGGGACTGTCTGTGGTAAGTTCTATGTTTCTTACAATCAACGTATGTTATGAAAGTCTTTTCTTGCTTGTTGCCGAGTCAATGAGGTTGTCAAAGTTCTGACCCGGAGACCAGCCCCCTTAGCTAAGTTACAGGTGTTCTGCGTCGATTCTCCTTCTACAATCGCTAACGCCTCTATTGTATTATTGGCATATATACGCTACCAGCGTATGCGACTTCCGTTCTCGAGGCCACCGGTTCAATTCCCGGACTAGATGTTTGTATGATCTGCAAAATATTTGTTTCGGAGTTTGGGTGTTTTCTTTGTATTTACAAAAAAAAGCTGTCTAGTACCCATAATACGAGCTCTGCTTAGTTTGGGACTAGATGGCGTTGTGTGTTAGATGTACGAAATATTTATTCGTTTGTTAGTTTTCTATTATTGTTTACGTTTGTAGAATGCAACTTCGACTAGGGCTGCTGATCTCTCTCTCTCTCTCTCCATATTTATCTCACAATGATATTGGGTATTAAGCCGATCAAACGTGATGATCGGCTTTTGCTATGTTAATAACATCAGTTATCGCAAAAAAAGCAAATAAGGAAAATATTCAGATTGATAATTCCAAAAACGCCATGTTAATAGAAACAAATACTCTACTACTAAAAACTAAAGAAATTAACCGTACATGCGAAGAAGAATAACCGATAATAAATTACACATCATTCAAACTAAACAATCCTAACACATTTGTACATAATAGTGTGCGAATGAACCTATTATAAGAATAAAATCATACTCCTCTATTGCATTACACTATCCTGTCTGCGTATGGCAACATTTATTATCGTTTAATAGTTCATAGAAGATGGATCACAATGGTGCTTCCGTATTAAGAAGTGCAACCGTCCGTGGTGGTGGGTTTATGTACGAACCACCTATTGTACAACTTAATGATGACATCCTACCTACGTGAGACTAAAATTAGTGTCGTAATGTTATAAAATATCCAACAGATCGGACAACAAAACATTAACATATTAATAGATGAAAGACAGTGTAAAGGTTTTACCGTAATTTAAACACTATTTTTTTTCAATTTCTTTTTAATGAAATCGAGTGGTGATGATTTATTTATTTTAGTATTTAGATGGTGATTCGATGTAAAATCATCATCATGTAAAGATTTGATAATGTTAGCCATCGGATCGAGAACTAATTACCGGAAAGTCTTGGAACAAAGGAATATTCCACTGTGAACCCGGGTCCTTTAAGCGCAGCGTGACAACTATTCTCTAGGCCTCTCACTAGGCCGCCATGTGGGTCACCATGTTGTATTGTCCTTATTCGCATAGAGGATAGTGATCACCACTCCTGGATTCTGATAATGCTTTCCATCAGACAGAGCAGAGTCATTTTGGCAGCTAAACCAAAAAAATGGTTGGACCGTGCTTGCACAGTATGCCTTATGTATAGGACTGGCTTAGGCGGTCGCGGTTGTGGGTTCAACTCCCACATGGAAACCACTTTGTGTGATCCACGAATTGTTGTTCTGAGTCTAGCTGTTCTTTGCGTCCGTTTCATGTATGTTTGTAAAGTCCCCCGGACACAGAAGTTGTCTTTTAAATAAAATAATTATTAAATAATCGATATCAACAACTTTATGTATATAAAACATTAACCTAAATAAGTACAATGTTTTATTTAGAGCTTTATAATATAATGGTCTAGTTTAATCCATTCAAACAGGAAATTAATACAAAAAAGTAGGTGTTTTGTGTAACCATCTGTTTCCTTATATAAACAATAACAATGATTTACATTGCGCTAGAACTTTTTTCTTCGCTATTCATTGTAGTAGGTTTACCTTCAAATAACTCAATAAGTATTATGTACCGAGGAACAATACGATTATAAAAAATATTAACAACACATTTTTTTATATCCTAGGACAAGAGTTTTTATCTCATTTTGTTTCTAAAATATAGTTATTACAAGTGAACAACACAAATGCAATATTACGTTGATGTCAGTATCACAATATAATACAATTTGAACGTTTAAGAAACAGCTTTTAACTTATCTTCAGGTAAAGATGCTATCGCAAAACTGAAGAGTTGTACAGTGGACGGCAAGACATACCTCGAAGGACAAATGTTCGAACCCTTGAATACCCAAAAAAGCTGCATCTGTACCACAGAATGGGATGGTTCGGTCGAGAACCGAACTTACTGCCGGGATATTGACTGCGGAGTTGAACTTCACTATCAAAACAGCATACATGAGAACTGTGCTCCTGTGTTTGCGAATTCCATGCGCACTTGCCCTATTGGATTTGAATGTCGTGAGTACCAGTAGTAGTCCACCTTATTTTGATTGAACCAAGAGTTGCCTTGTACATTGCCTATCGCTTGAAAGATATTTGAGATTTTATGGTATCAAGTTTGGGAAATACTTATATCCAACAAAAAATCAGTTACAGTACAGCTTATTTTGTTGATGAGCAAGTTGCAGAAAAAATAACAATGCACTAGTGATGTAATTACTAGTTGACCGGGCGAACTTCGTACCGCCATATTTACAAATTAGTCTCAGCTTCCCACAGGCAGCATTCAGTGGCGGACAAAAAAAATACATTTCCCGTTATCTTTGAATTTTTCTTGCACACAAATCTTGTCCTAACAATGACGAATACATAAAAAAAGAATTATTTAATTTGGTGCAGCCGATCGGAAGTTATGCGCGTACATACATTGCGACGATATTTTATAATAGATCAATATTTTGCTTTATAGATGTATAAGACCTATTTGATTTTCTTTATAAATATAATTATTGTCAAGTGGGAAAACTTTCAAGTAACTCAGAGAAAAAAGTTCTGTTCAGAATTTGTGTTTTTTGTGACCTGTACTTGAATTTATTTTCAAGCGTCTATGAGTCACACAAGACAGCGAACTCTAGGAAAAGTTCTAGAAACAGTTTTCTCCGATTCTCTTGAAAATTTGCTCAGTTGACACTTGTTAAATATATTTTCCAATAAAAAGCATAGTCGAAAAAAATACTCTGTTTCAAATAAATCAAAGGCTAACTCTACAGTGTCTTAAATAGTCTAGAGACATGATATTTTTTCTCAAAAAAAATAAACTTTTTTGTTTCAGCGACTTTAAACTCGAAGGTCATCAAAAGTTTAAATATTAAGCAGTTGACTTCCCAGTGTATATTCAGCAATATGACCCTCAACATTGGAGATGAAGTAACCGTTGAAGATAACTGTACTAAATGTACCTGCAAGATTCCACCACTTGTCAGCTGCATCAGATCAACTTGCAATTAAAAGGTTGTATGATAAGGTTAACCGCGTCACCACCCAACAGATGTAACACATATATTTAGGAGGTCTTGGCGGTTAACCTTCGATTTGTAAAATGTAGATGTACTATTTATAATAATTGTTATACAGTGTGTTATGACGTTTTGAATCCAATAAATATATTTTAAAGTAATTTGCACTTTGTTAAATGTTAAAATTGGTTGTCAAATTAGGAGATTACTATTAATTAGTTACTGTAACTTGGCTTGTAAGTTTCCTAACAGAACTATGAAGTACCATTACATTGTGTGGTATTAGTAATTCGTTTTTGATGACGAACGACAATGTTTAGATTGCACTAATCAAATGCCAAGATTAATTAAAATTAATAGATACGTAAAAAAAGTATCTGTTTTAAAAAGTAGGTATATAATTATGTTAAATATTTAGTTTTTGTCAAAAGGTGGGTAGACGCCAATTGGGGTTGAAATTTAAAATACAACATGCATGTTTGTTAAATTCCTGCAAATAGAAATATCTCTGCACACACACAGACAAAAAAAATTTTTCTCACTTTTCCTTTTTTATTCCTTAATACTTTTAAGTAGGTACTTAAAAAGGGTATGAAGTATTTTTGAAAAAATGTGTACTTAACTTTATAGAAAGCCTTAATTCGAATAAATAGGCACAAACTACTTAGGTATGTAAGATTTTTAAGAGAAATAATAAACATTATTTTAATATTTTAAATAAACATTTATTATTGTCAAATATATTAGTTTAACTTACAATTATTAATAGGAATCACATGACATTTGCTAATTATAAGGATATTTACATTATGTACAAGCTACACAGCCTTACAGGACCTTTGTAAATTATTATACTTAATTAATTCATATTAAGTAATTATTAAATTATGTTGTGACGACATTTCTAATATAACTTAAAATTAAGTAGGTATTTTACAAGGAAATTTTAAAAATTTATTTCCTAAATTAAATTAATCACATAATAGGAAATACTAATATTTAAAAATAAATGATATTATTATTTTGATATTATCTTGTTATTTAATAGTTACGTTGAATACTTTTAAATGCTAATTATTGGCAGTGTTCTTAAGATAATTAGGAATTATATAATATTAATGAAACATAATTCATACTTCGTTTGAGATCTTAAATTACAATTTATTTCTACGAGAGTCAGTATAGTAAAAAAATATAAATGCAATGGCAGTAATACCTAGAAGTTAGTCTAATAATTTAACTCGGTAAACTACAATAGAACATTGCACTAACCTGAACTCAATCGGGTATTACTAAAACTCCAAAAGATTGAACTGAATAGTACGTTTTTAAGCAAAAAAAAATAATTCAAAATTACATTTAAGAGCATATACTGTAGGACCCTAAAAGTATCCTACCGTATATGCTCAGTATGATACAGAGGCAAGAACTTTTAACTTAGTACCTTGTAACTAATGTCCCATTTTGTATGAGACCTAGCATGGTTGCTTTAACCGTATTCTGGTGTATACGGTGAAATAAAACAAACCAACGAACTGTTTTATTGAGACGGTTTTGATGAGAATGATGAGGGCACACCATTTTACCAAATAAATTGTATCAGATCTGTGCTGAATTTAGCAGTCATGGAGAGGGATCCTGGTTAAGAAAAACATGCTAATCCAATCTCAATCCTGAACATCTGCTGAGGTCTTCCTACGTCACGGATCGCCACATCGAGGAGAGGTAAACGGCCAGGCTTGTCAGTTTCGTACTCCACGATGGTTCTCGCCCAGTCCTGACTCTTGTGCTGTGTATCAAATAAGAATTACTAAAAAATGATCTTGAACATTGGCAAGTCTTAAGACAATATACTAAAAATAGTAAGTAGTATAAAGATAGCAAAATAAGATCAAAAATTTTTTAAACAGATTAAACAATATTAATCACCTGGCATTCGTCCAATAAGGCCTTATATCTGAGTCTGTTGTTGGCCTTAGGCATTATCTCCGCATCGTTGAAGGCCAACAACTTGAGGCCGCGTCGATAGTTGTTGGTCATAGGATCGTAGTAACCTATAGTGTTGCGACAGTGAAGGGTCACGTTTTGCACCGCTTTCGTTGACATTAGTTGCAGGTAAGTCAGTTGAGAATGCTCAGCCTTATATGAAACCTGTGTAAAACAGAAAGAAGCAATGAAAAGTGGCTTTAAAAAACCATGACTTGAAAAGTGGGTTCTTGAATTGTATACAAAGCTTAGTAAATGGAATCTTGACGGGGATGGGTACGTGGCTAAGTCGTAACCAAGTAGATTAGCACATTTCATAGTTATGCAATCCAACCAAGGTGGGACTAATGATAGGTGACCATTCTAAAAACTTTCAGATTTCTCCATGCTTTGGAGAGCACTCACAGCCGTCTGTCCCGGTTGCCATAGCAATATCTGGAGGGCTAAAAAAAACAGTCTATTTACTTGGATTTTGTCAGGTGGCCGTCACTCCACGTAATAAATTGAAGTTCACTCGTGTTTTAGTAGAGTGAAACCCATCTCCAACACAATTTCGGAAACGGCTCAGAAAAGGCGAATGACTTCGTACCGTTAACGGTTTAGAATTATCTGTTAAAAATGGTCGTGAAAAGAGTATACTTACAGTAATGCCTTCCTCCATCTCGCTCAACCAGGGTTCGTGTTCCGTGCCAGTGTATGAAATATCCTTAGATTGCATCGGCTTAGGGAATATACAGCTGCTTCCAGTCTCCATCTCACAATGGACTATGATAGCATCGTTGATTTCACCGCCGTTAGGGTCGATCCAGTACTGACCTGTTTAAAACAACTTGCTACTTGTAGAATTCAGAAGACAGTGGTGCCCAACAGATATTGGAGAATTCACAGTATAAAAACGGCTCTAACTTGATAGATAAATAAGTAGAACAAAATGTTTTTAAAATATTTATATAACTATAGTTGGTCACTTGACATTTATAAGCTAACTAGCAACCTGGCCCGGCTTCGCACGAAAGTCTTAGAAATTCTCGGATTTCCTTTACTATATTGCTTCTATATGCTTGTATTACACGCATAAACCTTCCTTTTTTATGGAATAGGTGTCAAACGAGCAGACGTATCACCCGACGGTAAGTGATTACCGCCGTCCATGGACACCTGCAACACCTCAGGCCTGCCACAAGTGCGTTGCCGGCCTTGGGGGGGCGGGTGAAGAAAGGGATGTGGTGTGGGGTTGGGGTATGGGCCTCCGATATCCTCACTCACTCGGAGAAACACAGCGCAAGCGCTATTTCACACAGGTTTTCTATGAGGCCGTGGTATCACTCCGGTCAAGCTGGCCCACTTCTTTCTTGAATTATTGTGTCTATTGCTGAAAACTGCCTTGAAATCCGTTGAATTTTGAAGATTATTATATAAAGGTATTTTTGCTTACCGCTTTCGAAACTCGGATGATGGTACTTAATATCAGCGCAAGTTTTCGCTGGAGCTTCCTTAGATCCGTCTGGTTTGAGGAACTTGTCCAGTGAAACTTTCAATCGTTCATAAGCTTTCATCACAACCTCTTTACGCTCTGATGGAGTCATGTCATCTTTGAAGAAGCGCGTAGGCAGCATATTCGGATCATCGCCTAATAGATCTGGACCTTTTACAGAACCTGATACGAGAAATTAACTAAGTATTCAAAGATTTTACCTTTAGTCATTTAACTATTGAAATCATGACCGACTCATACCTTGTTGAAGCATAGCGGATAAAGCAGCAGCATCATAAGCGAGTCCTTCTCCAGGTGGCCCAGGGGGTCCTGGAGGTCCAGCTGGGCCAGGAGATCCGTGTCTACCAGGTTCACCAGATGGACCGCGGCCTCCGATTGGGCCAGGAGGTCCCTGCTGTCCAGGATTTCCATCACGACCAGGCAAGCCTTGAAATCAAAACAAAAATAATAAAACTTCGAACACTTTTCACAGACAGGTGAAAACTATCAGAAAACCATTTACTTATATATAAGTATTTATATAAAACTAGGTGAACCGGCGAAATTCGTATGACTCATAAATTGGACATTCTCGTTATTTTTTAAATTTTCTTGTACACAAACTTTGTCCTAACAATAATGAACACATAAAAATAATTATTTAAAATGATTCAACCGATCGGAAGTTATGCCCTAAATACATTTCGGCGATTCATTTATACCTATATATATGTGTACAGATTTTAATTTACCTCGTGGTCCCACTTCACCATCTTTTCCAGGTGGACCAATAGGACCCAAGAAGCCTCTTTCTCCTGGTCTTCCTGGAGCTCCCACCATTCCTGGTAATCCAGGTAATCCAGCATGACCTTTAGCACCATCAGAACCAGGCCCGCCTCGTTCTCCTTTTGCTCCGTCAAGCCCAGAGGGCCCCATTGGGCCAGTCGGTCCAGCAGGACCATCCACTCCTGAAGGGCCGCTTTCACCTCTAGGCCCACGTTCTCCTGCTGCACCAGCAGGTCC
Source organism: Spilosoma lubricipeda (assembly GCA_905220595.1). Lineage (NCBI taxonomy): Eukaryota > Metazoa > Arthropoda > Insecta > Lepidoptera > Erebidae > Spilosoma > Spilosoma lubricipeda. Next base: position 3,925,560 of record HG992285.1, on the reverse strand, counting down.
AGAGGGCCCTGGTGGTCCCTAAATCGCAAGAAACATTGTTATGTGCCTGTCGATGATCTATAGATGCGATTGATATCAGTCACAAATCAAGATAAACATATAAAATGGTTGTACATGCTACTTTTGGCCTCGCGACATGCGCATGATAATTACATGTGTCACATTGTCACATGTCATTGTCACTAACAATTAAATATAGCGTGAGTTCTTTAGATATACCTAATGTAGTTTTATATACGGTCATTAACATAAAAAAGTTGATCAAAAGATCTCAAGTAGCTAAAAAGAAAAAATCTTTGTAGTATTTAAAAAGCCTTTTTTGACTTTATTATCGGTCGGTGAAAACGAACGTTTTACCTGCATTCCAGGTTGTCCGGCGGGTCCAGATACTCCTGGAGGTCCAAGAGGTCCCTTGTCTCCTGGTCGTCCTGGAATACCAGGTTGCCCTTGTTTACCAGGTCTACCCTCCGGCCCAGATTCACCCATCGGTCCAGGAGGACCTTGAAGACCAGGTGTTCCTTGTTGTCCTGGAGCTCCGTCTGCACCAGACTTCCCTGGAGCGCCACTTTCACCCTAGTCATAGTAATCCATTTAACCAATTATAACAGTAAAACAATAATTTATCAATTGGTAAGAAATTTTACTACTTTATCAAAGGTGTTTTTTATACTTTTAAACGATTTTGAAATCTACTCATTACCAACCCCTTTTTTGTAAACATCTTTATCAATTAAATTATATAACATTTTTGATAACTTTCGAAGGTTGTATGGTCTTCATCTTCATCATACTTTCTTTTACATAAAATAGTAAATCGAATATTCACCTGCTGCCCTCGAGGTCCTTGAGGGCCAATTGGTCCAATTATACCAGGTAAACCGATAGGGCCTCTTTCACCAGCGGGTCCAGAAGGGCCACTCAAACCTTGCGGGCCTTGTTCTCCTTCACTGCCTCGTTCTCCTTTGGGGCCTTCAGGGCCCTGAGGTCCAGTGAGGCCAATAGGTCCTGGGGCACCAGGTCTGCCAGAGTCTCCTGTGGCTCCCTTAGCACCTGGAATCCCTGCTTGTCCGGCAGGACCTGTACTGCCTTGTGAACCCTATATAAAGAAAATTCTAATTGGTTACAAATTTTTTTATACTTTAACATGTTGTGTTCGAACGGAGAATATTTAAAGTGGTATATTAATAATGTTTTGTAAACCTGGAAAATTTTATGTAATACGTTAAACTCTCTTCCAAACTCCAAGAAGTAAAGTATGACTATGCAACACTTCTCACTTCTTAGATCTTCTGCAGTCTCAGACGAGAATCATAATCAAGAGTTGCGGTATTCCTAAACCTAACTCCATTTTCCTAAATAATCCATTTTCCTTGTATCTTGTAGGTATGACCCATTAGTCGAACAGCGAAATAGCCGGTACAATAATCGCTGTTAGGCTAATGGAATGTCATTTTACGATGACCTAATAAACTAAATAACAAAATTACCGTTGGTCCCACATCACCAGGTCGGCCAGGTAAACCAGCATGTCCTGTTTCTCCTTTCGCTCCTTGTTCCCCGCGGGCACCTTTAGCCCCAGCTAAACCTGGTAGACCACGCTGACCCGTCTCACCTGGTTTACCTGTGTTATAATACAATATTTGTAGTTTGCAAGAATAAATCTTATAATTTTTTATATTTAAGTTATACGTATACCGTTTATATATAATATGGTATGCATGTAAAACTGGAGACTGCCCACGACAGCGTTAGTGTATACCGAATCGTGCAAAGTCTATTTCGTGGAATAAAATTAGGTAATGAAATGTTAAGCTTACACTCAGAAAATCAGCCCTTTTAGCTATGATTCAAGTGTTTCACGTCGAATCTCGTTCTAAGATCGCTAACGTGTCTGTTCTCTTTTATTATTAGCTAAAATTTAATTTCGTCCACTGATTTTGATGACGTTATACCCATACATTTGCTAGTTTTCTATTGTTACGTTTGTAGAACTTAGTCAAGGGACAGGCTGCATCCCAAAGCTCTAACACAATTGACAAATTAAACCAGAAAATTGAACAAATATGTGCTAAGAAATCCACTTCAACCCATCTGTATTCCCTCCGTTTTCTTTCATTGCATTCTTCTCTAGCCCACCTTCTCTTTTCACCTTTTCTTTATAGAACACTCAGGTTACTTTTAATATATTTTATTCGATCGTGTTGTTACTTGAAGAGCCCGATTTATACAAATACACTTTGCAGATATAAGCAAAAGTGTAGGTACAGTTGGTTATTTTTTACGACAGTATGCAAATTAGCATTAAATACTTTGTACTATTATGAGCTTAGTGTACATTATTTTTATTTATATAAATAGTTATATAAATAAAAAATAAGTGTCTGTTTTTTTTGTAATTTCAAAGTTTACGTTAATCATGTCATCGTCTTGCCTAAAAGAAAGTAATAATTATAGAAAAATACCTGGACTTCCCGGAGATCCTTGCTGTCCTTTTAAGCCTCCATAACCTCTTTCACCTTTTGCGCCTGGCATACCAGGTAAGCCTGGTGAACCTGATAAGCCTGGAGCACCCTGAGAACCAGGCTGTCCTCTTTCTCCTTGTGAACCAGTGGCTCCTGGTTCACCGGGTACTCCAGGACTTCCTGGCTCTCCTCTTTCAGCTGGTTCTCCTGCTGGGCCTACTGGTCCAATAGGACCCTGCGGACCCTGTTCACCTTGACGACCTGGTAAATTAATACAATCTGTTAATACCTGTACTGCTGCAGCTCATTACGTATCATACAATTGACATCCTTATTTGTGAACAATAAAACCAAGTAAACATGTAAAATTCCATTTATACTATCTTAAATTTCTATATAATTTACTACCTGTTACTTTTCTTTGTATATGAATTAAATGTGGACAAAAATCCAAACCAGTTTGATAATAACTCTGATTATTTTTCAGAAGAGTGGTTTTTTTGCAGATTATGCTATCTGTTAACAATATGTATCGAATAACGTGGAAATTGAGAAGTTTTTAAATACTAACCTGGTGGACCATCATTGCCAGTAGGACCAACAGCGCCTCTTTCACCTTTTTCACCAGGTGCGCCAGTTAGACCACGCGGTCCAGGCATACCCATTGCGCCCATGGGACCAGGATGACCTTTGCTACCTCTAAGACCTTCTGGTCCCTGTTGAAGCAGAAGTAGCGTATTTATTTTAATTGTATTCTTAAAATATTGTATGTCTTTTAATAAAGTATAATAAATATTCTTACCGGAGGACCGTCAGGGCCTTGAGCGCCAGTTTCTCCCTTATCTCCTGGAGTTCCATGTTGACCAGGCTGTCCTCGTTCACCCATGAAACCTCTTTCGCCGCGGGGTCCGGACGGCCCAGGTGGTCCTGCAGGACCTGCCATCCCAGGCTCTCCTTCTTTACCTTGAGAACCAGGTAAGCCAGCAGCCCCGGGCATACCCTAACAAAACAGAATGTGTGTTTAATCTTAAATATTACTAGCTGTATCCCGCGGTGTTACCCGTGGCCATTATCATACCGCGAGTGGCGCTGCGAGGCAAAGCTAGACTATAAAAAGTAGCCTAAGTTCACTCATAACACTCCAATTTTCTTTATTTGTATAGATTAACTACTTGGAATAAATATAATAAATATATAAGTTTTGTTATATTTATATATATATATAAATATGAAAAAACTAATGTAAACTTACAGGAAAACCGGTCGGTCCAGCTGGACCCGAAGGGCCTCTATCTCCTGATGGACCTGCAATACCTTGGGGTCCTTGAATACCAGGGTTGCCATCTCGTCCAGCATCACCTTTTGGTCCGTGCGGTCCTGGTTGACCCGGCTCTCCATCTTTTCCAGACTCACCCTACAATTTTAATCATGTAAAATAATAACCAGGGATCAGTAAAATCAACTTAATGTAAAGCAAATGAAATACACACTTGTAAACCTCGTTCTCCTGGACTCCCTCTGAGACCAGGTGCACCTTGTATGCCCTGAGATCCTTGTTCACCAGGCCTGCCATCTGCACCAGGTATACCCCTTTCACCTTGAGGTCCTGTTTTGCCTGGTATACCTGGACGTCCCACAGGACCTCTAAGACCTTGCATACCCTGTGGTCCAGGTCGGCCCGCATCACCTACACTTCCTTTTGCCCCAGGAAATCCAACACTACCCCTTTCTCCAGGTTGACCTTTAGCACCTATAGGACCATCTGCACCTGGTAGACCTCTCACACCTTGTAAACCTCTTTCACCTGTGGGTCCGACATTACCAGCTGGTCCTCTAAGACCCCTCTTTCCGCGTTTGCCCTCGGGGCCCATAGTACCAGGAAGGCCTCGAGGCCCTGGACCTCCAGATTCTCCCCTAATACCTGAATCTCCTTTTTGACCTCTTTCCCCGGGTTGACCCTGAAAAATTTATATGGTTGCGATCAATTAACAAAAACTAAAAGTAACTTTCAATATTTACGTGGTTTAATCGCATACAAAACGGTTTATTCCTATTTATATTATTATATAGATTACTACTCACCGGCATTCCTTTACTCCCAGGTATCCCTGACTCTCCCGCAACTCCAGGTAATCCCCTGGGCCCTGGAAAACCTTGCGGGCCAGATGCTCCTGGTTGTCCTTGTACACCCTTTTCTCCAGGTATGCCATCACGTCCAGGTATACCAGAAGCTCCAACGTCACCAGGTTGACCGGGGCGACCTGCTTCTCCTCGCGGCCCTTGTAACCCTTGACTACCTTTAGGTCCAGATGCACCCTGTTCTCCCTTTAAGCCTGGAGCTCCAGGAAAACCTGGTGATCCCGGTTTTCCAATGTTGCCCTGATAAGACAGACCAAAATCTTAGCTTCAGTTAGTTCAAACAATTTCATCATATGCAGAATAGACTCATATTATAATAATCTATACAAATATTTATTTTCATTTCGTTACTTCTACTTAACTATAGACTAATACAGTGAAACGTAAATTTAATTATTGTTCACACTTTTTCTGCTGCAATTACCATTAATCCTGGTGGTCCGGAAGCACCATCAGCTCCACGCATGCCTGGGGCACCTGGAGAACCTTCACGTCCTCTTTCACCTCTAGCACCAATAGGACCCTGGAAAAAATATTTCACTTAAAGGTCTGCTGCCAACTACTTACATGGTAACATAAAGAAAACACTATTTTCACTTACTACTGGTCCAGTTGGGCCCATTGGTCCAGGCATTCCTGTAGGCCCTTTTTCTCCTGGTAAGCCTTGATCTCCCTTTGCACCGTCTTTGCCATCAAAGCCTCTGTGTCCTTTCAGACCCTGTATACCAGGGACACCTGGGGAGCCTCGAGTTCCTGGCTGTCCTACTGCTCCCGCAGGACCTGGCTCCCCATCATCACCGGGAGATCCCTGAAAATGTAAAAAATACGTATATAATTTTAAAGTAATTTTTGAGAGTAACTCAATACTTGACGCACAAAGTCAATAAAAAGGAATATTTGTTTCACAACTTAAATAAGTATGTTGAAAATGCTTACATCTTTGCCTGGTAATCCTTGTGGGCCTCTTTCTCCTGGTGATCCTATTGGTCCAGGTAAACCTGGTTCACCTGTTTCACCTCTAGGGCCCTGGAAACCTTGTGGCCCAGGCGGGCCTTGTGGACCTGATGAAAACAATGAAATAGTTTAAGAACTAGATACATATACGTTAGATACTTAACCTGCAAAGCTATAAATGGAACTATTTTTTCTCCAATGGACGCAATACATAATATGAACCCGCGAATTAAGAAAATATTTTACAATACATTTGTGGAGGGCATGGGTCCGTTAACTATGAAAGATGATCATGGTGGACCGCAGAGATGTTATGTTGGGAATTTGTATATTTACTATTCGGTGCGATTTGCGCTATGAATGATTAGTACTAAGTTCATGATTTGGTGAATCTTGATTTAATGAAATTAAAGTATGTTTTCGAATAAGTTTAAGTCACCACAAATTGTCAACTGCCATCGGACATCAAAAAGTATTTCAAAAAATAATAGATAAATCGCTTTTTAGTAGACTTAACCTTCAATTTCATTTCGAACTTCTATCAAGTACTTATATATACGTAGATTAAAAACAGTGTCGTTGAATTTTAATCACGAGCGTACCTGCAATTCCTCTAATGCCTGGCGCACCCACTGAAGCCTGCATGTACTGATATGGGTCGAAAGGTGGCCCTTTATCGCCTCCTGCTGAAGCCGCCATTTGTGCTAAGTATGCATTTACCTAAGACAAAATAAAACATTAAAACTTCTTGACTCATTGACAGGTACCTATTAATCAGGTGCTAATTTTGGTATGTAAAAGTCATGGCTATCTCAAAATAATAAAAATAACATTCTAAGAACCTTCAGACCTAAGATTACTGCTTTAATTTTTTTTGTACACATATATATACACCTTTTTTTTACATGTGGTTTGCGGCGGGGCGGTGTGTCGGAATCGAACCGACTAAAACCACATGGTGTGCCACTTTGCGCCTGAGACGGGAGGGATCCGGGAACTACTGTTCTGAACACATCCGGACCACACTCATATACACTTAAACCAAGCTATATTCCGTTATATACAAATATTTTGTAGTGAATAGTAGTGCACACTAAAACAAACCCTACACTAGTGAGTAACACAGTCTAATGAGCTAAGATACGAAATTAATTAACTCACATCAGGCATTTGGCCAGTAGCTCCTGGAATACCAGGTGCACCGGGAACTCCATTAACACCAGGTAAGCCAGGTGGTCCGGGCGGGCCGCCGTCTCCAGCTGCTCCAGTAGCCCCGCGTAATGGACCCGTTGATACAAAAGTGCCTCGACCTGCAGACCCTGTGTGTTAAAAATGCATTTCATAAATCTAATTCGTCGTACTTAGGAGTAAAGCAGTGACCATAAGGAAGAGTGAAACTGTCAGGATCGGCAAGTATCCAAAACTCTACAAAATTTTATAGAATAACCAACGAAGATAAAAGCTTGGCCAGAAATAATTGGGCTCGACCGGACTTCGGCCTTAAAGAAAACCCCTTTTAAGCAATTTTCCGTTATTTTTCACCGAGAGAAGTTACCAGAGGTCTAACCCCTTTCTAACGCCATTAATATTCAGTAACAAGTCGTTATGGGACCCGTCTTTTGGTTTGCCCACTTTACCATAAATAGAGAAATAATTATTTTGCATTAGTGTTCTCATAATACCTGTGAGACAAGAAGGAAGTATGGAACAGTTAACTCGACCAGCAAAACACTGGCACAGTGTGCAATTGTCCCGTTTCCAGGTCGCGCCATCTGACCACGTGATACCTATATCCATGCATTTGGGTGTTGTCACTGAAAAAAAAACAAATTTGTATAATTTAATATCATAGATCCTAGATCTCATGATCAAAATTAAACTTCTTTTAATCAAAAATTCACCTTTGAAGTCATATTTGAAATAACACTATACTGGATTCTAATTTCAGAAATGTGACATTATGCAATGTATTAAAATATGTAAATAAAATATTTGTGTCTTACAGAGAATTAAGTAAAACTTCTGTTTCGAGTTCAAAAGAAAAATAATATAATAAATATTAAAGAGTTCTGAGCAAACACGGGACAAAAATAATAAATTTAAAACTGCAATAAGGATATTATTCCTACCTCTGGGTGGTCTGGTCGTAGATGTACCTGTAAATTCATTTAAAATTATAACGATTTCATAAAACATCAAGCACAATGGTGAATTCATATTTTACGGGAAATCGATTAAGCCATAGAAATTTGATGAATAAATTACGGTCATATTAAGTTCCGTTGTTATCACAGTACAAACTATTCTACACATGAGTCATTCCGATGAGTACCAGAGAGTACGATTCAGAAAATAATTATTTTTGGCATTAACATTTTCATTTCGCGATCGTGAGTCCAATGACTTTGAAGCGAAGCACTTTGCCATAAATAACCACGTTCATCACTCAATTTCACACAGATCGCTAAGTTAAGAATTCATGAAGCCAATATTATACGTACCGATGGTTGATTGAGATGCAGTTCGTTCGAAGTCTCTAGCAGCGATTATGGCTACAACAAAACAATAATAAGTTAAATTAAAACATTTTTTTAAAAACAAGCTTTTTTTGAATTTTTAGGGCAAAAAGAATAAAACGAGCCCATACTCGATGGTTTTGCGACGTTTCTTTACAGAATTCCTATTGCCACCTTCCAGCTCCAGCATCAGATCAGCTCCATGTTATTACTATGTTATTATAACAATGTATTGACACGCTGTATACATTTGCTTCCAAATTTTTTGCAAAACCGGTTTAAGATATCTGCTTCAAAATTGAGTTGCAAGATTTCACCCGAACATGCATACATAAATTGCAAATTAATAAAAAGCTTGTAAAATAGATTATGCTTGGTTATTTTTTTGGTTACTGGTATTCATATTTATTCAAGATATATTGTTATATCTATTTACATGTGTGTGCGTAACGCTAGCAAACAAAAGACTTTACTCCTTGAAAAATGAGCGTACGATCCGGATATACGAGTATTACGGAATCCCCATCGCACACACTTGCTTACAACTAGTTTGCAACAAAAATAAAATCGGGGTTACTCAGTGATCATTGCGTAATATTCTGTCACGTTTGTTTTTTTTTTATGTTTGCCCTGCCAAAATGACTCTACTCTGCCTGATGGAAAGCAAAAGTAGAATCCAAGAGAAGACAATGCAACAATGCAGCAAGATGACACACATCATAGCGACCAAGTGATGCTTCTGGATCATTAGACCTCCGGTCTCGCGAAACGCGCGAAACACGACAGCACCAACCCTGTCATTTAAAGTTGATTGTCTTTGCGAGGGTAGTACCCGTACGTGCTGAAATCAGCGTGGCTCTACTATCTTTGAACTCTGTTTTTGCTCCGGACTTGTTTAAATAAAGTTTATTTTATGAAGTTAGTATGTATGTTTTTCTATTATTTTATTTTTACGTAACTATATTTATGCACATGTATAATATACGTAAATTTTACCATTTTCGTCTTCTTCGAAGAGGCCATAATCGTCGTACTGTGTGAGGTCCGGTTGTGGATCATCCTGTTGAAGCTTGTCAGAGTGAGAGCTGAGGTCGTTTGATGCGGTATCTCGGTAAGGAACATCAGATAGCTCCTTGGCTGCTGCCGATACAAGCAGCAGCGCGAAGCTGGTAACTTGATAATTCCACCCCATGATCTGGATTAGAAGCTAAGGTTAACAAATCAATAAACAATATGAAAACATCTAAGGGAGAATCATTATAACAACTTAAAAGCTGTGTTTCTAAAACCTCATCATATTTATAACAAGAATAGTATATTGCTTTGTATAGATTTTAAGGACAAAATTCGTGGTATGGTCTCAAAAAAAATGTCCTTTTATCAGTGAAATCTCTTTGAATTCGGGTATTTGCATAATAAACACAAACATATATTATTTGGTCCTAATCGAAGACGCTAAAAAAATATTTTCTGAAAACAAAACCGAAACCCCAAAATCACTTAACACAGAAACAACTAGCAAATGAGAAAAAACATTAAATTGATGAACCATCTTTTAAATTAAAAATAGAACATCATAATGAATTTGGTATAGCAACACAATTGGAATCTAAAACGCATACGTCATCAGACGCAAAAGTAACTGGCAAACATAAATCAATGAAGATACTGAACATTAGTGTAATAAGACCGCCCAAGGCTAACAAACCAGGACATCGACTCGACTCCTATTCCTCAATCATATCAACTAAAGATGTCATGATCGAGCCGCGGGCCACGATCCACTAACCTCTCCTATGTTCAATGCGGCAAAACACATCTGTCTATATGGAGATGACAAGACACAATTGAAGCTCGTAATAATTAATTTTAGCGACTGTGTGAATGAACCAATTTGTTTATTGAGAGAATGGACTATGATTTTCACTTTCGCCCAATTAGATTTCGGCGGTTTAACGACAATTGATTATTTGAATTGGGATGGAATGCTTCTGTAATGGTTCTAGATGTAATATGATGGTAATAGAATCTTTTAAGGCCGTTAAAAGTCAAAATCATATTTAACGCAGAATCTACACAGCTGGGGTTAACAAACCTGAAATTTTAACAGGTGATGGTTTTTATGTTGTCAGCATCCGAAGGGTAAAATTTCATAAATCAAAAAAGGATTTTGGGAGATTTCACCCGTAAAGAGGGAAAATTATGAATGAACAGCTCTATGGAAGTTCGTCATTTTTAGTAAGAAACATGAAAAAAAAATCATAGAACATATTCCAATAAACTATAAAAAAAATCCTATTCTATCTCTACGAACTTGAAAAGGACACAACAATTATACCTTCCCAAATGAAATTAAATTTTTCCAACCAGGCTAGTAACTTAGAGTATTGAAGCAAAAAACATTTAAAAAACACAAAAATTCTCAAAAAACAACCTCCTTCGTGTTACGAAATCTGTTAACAGTACTAAAAACTAAAAACGCAAATGATTACACCCTACACAATCCAATATATACAAAAATGTAAACTACCCTTACTTTTTTTTTCTCTATATAGGTACAATTAAAAAAAAAAGCTTTCTATTTGTAATTTAAAATTACAGCTTTTCACTAAATGCGTGGAAAGTAGGTACGGTACTGAAATCAATTTTTATCATTTTTTCTCTGTTTGTTCCGGCTTATCTCTGGGATGACCGGACCGATTTTCGCAAGACAAGACAGAAAGGCTTGACAGAAAGCTGATGATGACCGCGGATGAGGGCGCGATTGTTCTTAAAAATATATTTTAAAAGTACAAAAACGACCGTGGATAACACCTTAGCTAGTAATGCAACATAACAACATTAAATAGTTTTAGCGTCAAATGCTTTGCAGTTTCTTTCGTATTTGTATGCTTACAGTGTCCACAGTTACAGTCAACTAGCAGACCCACGCAACCTCGTTTGCGTCTCCTATTGCCCGTCGCGTGATAATTTTCTCCCGTTTTTGAAACATTTTTGATTGGTGCTCCTCTCCTATTGGTCTTAGCATGATGATATATAGCCTATAGCCTTCCTCGATAAATGGGCTATCTAATGTTGAAAGAATTTTTCAAATCAGACCAGTAGTTCCTGAGATTAGCGTGTTCAAACAAACAAACAAACTCTTCAGCTGTATATATTAGTATAGATTCAGTTACGTGGTAAGATTACTAGATGAGGTTTTGCTGCACTGCATACTAATCTTAGTAACTTAATACAACTATTACAGTGTATAAGTAGAAAACTGTAGCGGTTTATGTTTTCTACAACAAAAGCCATTCGAAACGAATCGTGAACTACGGAATCCTAAAAGTCCTCCTTTTTTAAGTTGGTTCAAAATTGCCTTTATTTTCATATCGATTTTTCTTAGATTAAACGTTTGCAAGTTGTTATCGCTCAGGCGCTCATAGCCCAGTTGAACTCGGTGATTAGAATCAACTACCGAGGGTAAGCAACGACGGCGCGGTCAGTACCTGGATGGGTGACCGCTGTTGGCATGTTACCATGAGCCTCTTCGTGATTCGGAGGTCACGTTAAGCAGTCGGTCCCGGTTGTTATCATAGGATAATAGTCGTGAAGCTTAGTTGGAGGCCTTTGGGCGGTTTAAAAACATCGAACGGCAAGATAACGTAGCCACAACGTTGTCTTGCCAGTCCCCACTTAGTCAGCGTGGGGACCTATGGCCTTAACCCTCTCCTAAGAAGAGACCCGAGTCCAGTAGTGGGATGTTATGGGTAGTAAGAAAAAAAAAGTTGTTATCGCTAGGAAGCCTTAGTAATAAGTAAAGTTTAAAGAACGTATGAGTCATAAGACTGTTCAACCATTCGTTTAACATATGCACTAGTAGTTGATATAATATTTTTGTGTAGTTTACTTCCATGAAGACATGGAACACTCCGTATTCCAAATAAAAGAATAAAAATTATAAGAAAATAACACAAAACAATCATTTATTTTCTCTTATAGTCCTTACTGCTTGCCATTAACTGTCCTTCGAAATTAGAACTTTCTTAGCAACAACAAAGCACGTGTCTATATACGCTTATAACCAAGTAAACAAATGCTTTAACTTATATTAACCTTGACCTTACCAGTTTCTCCAAACTTCCAACTTCTAAAGACTCATAGGTACTAAAGCTTTACTTATTACTAGTACTATGGCTTCTGCTTCTTAGCGATAAGAACTTGCAAACGCTTAATCTAAGAAAAATCGATATGAAAATTAAGGCTATTTTGTACCGACTTAAAAAGGAGGATTTTTAGGATTCCGTAGTTCACGTCTCGGAACCGTTATAGTTTTGTCATGTCCGTCTGTCCTCGGCTTACATTTCAAACGGTTAGTACTAGAAAGATGAAACTGCATGAATATATCCATTTACCACGTCGACAGATTTTTGATTTAGGTATCCGTTTGAGGCATATTCAACTTAAAAGTCCATTTTTTTTGGTAAACTCTCTCTAAACGTTAAACGATTGATTCGAAAAATCTGAGAAAAATACTTGCTTGCGAAAAGGCTTGCTGCCTACATTTTGATGGCTTAACTAACTTTCCAATCACGAATTGAATATTAAATTATAATAATTATTTTGCCGTGGCATATTTACAGCTTAACTTACATAACGTAACAACTAACATAGCAGGCCAATGTCTGTTAAAAGCTGGAGACGTCTGATGAGTATTACATAATGCCCGTATAAAAAATAAGTTAAATAGTAAAACTCTAAAAGACATAAATAATCTAGATATAAACTGACTTTATTATTGGTAAGTAATTATATTTACTTTTTTTCTTGTAAATAAATGACTAACGTACGTATCATATATATAAAGACGGATATAGAATACCCGATTATCCCAATAAGTTATCAATACTGCTAATAAGTTTGAGAACTGACAATCATTTCAGTTATTTTTTATTATTAACTAGCTAAGCTGCGCAGTACTACCAGCGGTTTTTCTTGTAACGCAAACGCGGTAACGCCACGGGACGAAGTTAGTCTAAAACTAGTAGCCTTAGTTACTCCTCATATCAGAATCGGTCAAGCCGTTCCAGAGATTAGACGGAACAAAAAGACAAACCGACAAAACTTTTATAGAGAGTACCGTATATACGTTCATTTACATTTAGTGAAAAACTGTTAATTTGAAATTACAAGCAGACACTTCAATTTTATTTATTTACTAGCTAAACCCCACGGACAAAGTTAGTCTAAAAAAATGCCCTAAGTTACTCCCTGGATCATCAGCTACCTGCCAGTGAAAGTCCCGTCAAAATCCGTCCAGCCGTTCCAGAGAACAGACACTCCAATTTTATTTATTTGTATAGACTAGCTGAACCCCGCGATGTTACCCGCGCTTATTGTCGTACCGCGGGGCGAAACTAGTCTAAAATAAAGTAGCCTAAGTTTCTTCCTATATCATCAGCTACCTATGAGTGAAAGTCCCGTCGAAATCGGTCCAGCCGTTCCAGAGATTACCCGGAACAAACAGACTGACAGACAAAAATTTATTAACTACATTTTTGTTATATGTACCGTGTACATACACATGCATTTATTATAAAAGCGGTTATTTTAATATTACAAACAGACACTCCAATTTTATTTATTTGTATAGATATATATATCCAACCCTTTTATAATTTCTCAATAGATCAAAATAAATAAATTAGTCCACACAAAAGTGGTTCGTAAAAAAATTATTGCACATGTCAAGTGCATACAAATACCAAAAACAAACACCTTTGCAATAGCAAATATTTTATGATAAAAATCTTAAAAATAATAAAAGTTTACAACATACCTAGGTTTGTATGAGAAACTACTGGGGGTTGCGCGGCCCGCCCGCGCCGCGACGAATGCGCAGCCTCCAACCGGGATACCATTAAATATGCGTCCACACATGACCTGATAGTAGAGCGGGTCTATGAACACAGGGGACCACAACTGTTGGGAGATTATACCTTCTATGGTATCTATTTTTTGCAAGTCTTGCTTGCTAACATGTTTCATAGTTATTTATAAATTTCTTTATAAACTCTTTCTTACAACATTTTAATGTCGGCGGACTCAATACCCAAAACTATTTGCAAAATAATGAAGGGGTTTAATAATGCCCCTAAATAAAAAAATACATATACCGTCAAATTTACTAAATCCCAAAAAAAAAATTCTGCATAAAAATACATCTACATTTCAGAAAATCTTACTTCTGTTATATTGAGAGTCTATAGTTAGGCAGCGTTACTTTAGTAGTCTTCTTAATTTCTTCTTGTCTAGACCTCCGTATTTATGATATCGACCTTTCTACCATACTTTTTAATATAATTACTTTAAATTTGAATAAACTAACATATATTAAATTAAATGCTTTTGGCCGATGTAAAACGTAACGACTTAACATTTTCTCAAACGAGTTTCAGTTGTTTCTCTTGCAACATTATAATCGTTCCTATACATAATAACAGATGATAGAAATAAAATCAAAAAATGTGTATAAAAAACTGTTGAGAACTCCTGTTTTCAGCTAATAAGTAGGCCGCGAACAAATATGTATATTACGTTTAGTGTAACCGTCCAATCCTAAAAGCAAACGCGACTTTTTAATTGTTCAGGTCAAACGACGCACGCGCCTATATTTCTATTGCCAAGCGCCATTTCATTGGCAACAACGATTCTGTAAGCTAGGTGTCACTAAATAATTCCCGTATGCAATATATTTCAGACACATTTGCTCGTCAACACGGACCTCTGTAACGTTTTTAAAAAGTGTTAAAAAGAATACGAAGGATTTTAATTAGTAACTTTTTATTAACATTAATGATAGAATTTTTTGATTTTTTTTTAGAGTCCCTTCCAATGTTTGGCTCTTTGGGGATGCAGGACAAGTGTATGGTCATTCTACAAAAATACCCCAATGGCTGGCATCAAGCATTTGTAAAAAGAACCGATTTGGGAAGATTCTTAAATCACAGTGTCTGGAGGATTCGGACATTGGGACTTCAGGTCCTCCCCGAATCGATACCAGGTTTCCTACCTAATCCTACCGTCAATAGCTTCTACTTACTGCTTACTTAGCTGTCACTTTTAACTATACTTTCAATCTTCCTCCATTTACAAAAGCTTTTGTTTTCCAGTTACCAAGACGTTATCCCAAAAATCAATAGATATCTACCTAAATGTCTCCATTAGTAGAGAGAATTTTCTACACAAAAAATGAACGAATTCAAAAAAAAAAAACAAAATTGGATTAATTGCACGGTTGGATATCCATTAGGTTCCCTGCGGGTTTTTTATTAATTTAATTAGGAGTTAAATAACTTATGTCCTCAGAAAACAATAAGAGAACAAGCAACAACTTTTCTACTGAAGAGGGGAATATAGCAATAAAACTTCCACCTGTCCACTGTTAATTCGTAGTATTTCTAGTGCGATGAACAGGTATCAATGAGCAGGCAATCCGTCAAAGATTACTATCAATCAGAAAAATCATCGTAGTTAACAAGGTAGTATCAAATCAAGTTGGCCTTAAACTTAGTTTAACATTAGTTACTGTCTATTCTTCTGTTATTTATTTAACTTTAGTTATTATGGATATATGTATGTAACGAAGCCTGGCGCGGGCTCTATCATAATGCCAGCGCTGTAGTCACTCTGGCTACAACATTATGTTGAAATACGCGCCTTTTCTGGAATAGCATAGGGCAATCGCTTATTTTCTTTTATCTTACATATGTTTAAAACCATGTACTGTCTTGTGTATGTCAGAATAAATAATTTCCTTTCTCTCTTCTTTCCATAGTTAGTAGTTGATACTGAACTGACCACTATAACCTGAAAACAATCTCTATTTTTTAAATATTACCATACTCTAAGTTATTAAAAGTACTTTCAAACATTATAGTCTGGGATCCCCGGAACAAATTTTACAAGTTATTACTATCAAACTAATATTTCGTGAGTGGCTTCACTTTGATGAGGGGCCCACATTTCACCTTACAAAAATTTTAGATTGTGGTAGCTTACAGGGGTAGCAGGGACAAAATACTTTTGAGCGTATTACCGGGATAACGTACCACGTAATTTGTAGGACAATGTGACTGTTAAATTATATAAATACTAGTTGTTGCCCGCGGTTCCGCCCGCGTATATGTCGTTTATCGCGGCAAATAGTAGCCTATGTGTTATTCTGATGTATAAGCTATATTACTGTAAAGTTTCATCCAAATCCGTTCAGTAGTTTTTGCGTGAAAGAGTAACAAACATCCATCCAAACATCCATCCATCCTTACAAACTTTCGCATTTATAATGTTAGTAGGATATTAGTAGGATTAACTAAAAGACCGGGACTTGTAAAATCCTGAGTTTCATGCATCTATGTGAAGATGACACATCAGTTAATTTCCTATTTCACAAAAGAAGCTATGGAACATTTACAGTAGAGTAAACTTTAGTAGAACAATAATGAGGTTCTAGGGATCTCTAACAATAATAATGAGCAACTAATAAAGATGAATGGCAAATGAATAGTCTAAGGAACGCGTCCTTCAAAGGGCGTCGAAACAGACAATTGACCTGGATGCGTTTCACTGAAGCAATTTAGTTCACTACCAACTTGTTGATTGATCAATCGCGCGTAGACGTCATACCTATAAATGTAATCGCACTCAAATTAAGTGCATTTGTAACTGGTAATTTATATATTTATGCATACACGTAATTGCACTATATCACACTTAATGACACAGGAATTTTCTATAGGCTTATATTAGAGTGGTACAGAAATGAGTGTCTATAGTTCATTTTATTTGATAAACTTTGTTTACATTTGTATACGGCTTCTTCCAATCAACCTTGTGAGTAAATATTTTTTTTACAAAAAGTAAAAGTCTTCAAGAGCGGTACCAAATTAAAATGCGACCACAAGGAAAGCACCAGCCTTCGAATAAAAAAAGATCAACAAAATCATGGCTTATGGGTTCGGCATGAATGGACCGGCTCGACCGGAGTGATACCACGGCCTCACAGAAAACCGGTGTGAAATAGCGCATGCGCTGTGTTTCACCAAATGAGTGAGGAAACCGGAGGCCCATATCCCAACCCCAACACCTCCCCACATCCCTTTCCCATCCCCACGTCGGCAACGCACTTGTGACGCCTCTGGTGTTGCGGGTGTCTATGGGCGGCGGTAATCGTTTACCATCAGGTGATACGTCTGCTCGTTTGCTCGTCTGCCCGTATAACATAAAAAAATGAATGACTTGATTGTAGTGACTAATTAAAAATATTCGTATACACCAATATCAAATCACTAAGTCAAAAATAAATAAACGGAATGGAAATAGACGAAGATAGCAGATAATAAAATGACTAATAGGTCATTCACATCTAAGCTTTTGGACGTATTAGATGCCTTGATTAATTGAGACAGTCATACAGTGAAGAATTATTATTGTCATATTTAATTATTTCGATCGAAGAAAGAAATCAAAATGAAAGATGTCTTTTTAGAAGTCGATAATAATTATTTTTTTGTAGGCCTGTTTACATTATGTACCGACTTGTAGATTTTCAATTGACAAATATAAACATTAAAAAAATCATTCCTTATTTGAAATATTGTTTTAAAAAAAAACTCTACGTAAAGAGGTCGAATATATACAGTACATACTTAGTATTAATATTAGGTAAGACTTCATCATATATGCGTTCTATTCTGATAGGGTTGTTGTGTACAGCATAATAAGTGGAGTGTTTCGAGTTCGCTCCCTTATACGTTCAGTAGCCGCGCGAAAGCCTTACAGGGTAACCGCAACACGCGATGAACGCAGGCTACATACTCTACATAGAAAAGCACAGTGTTTTAAAACCTCTTGAAATTATTAATTAAATTAATACTAGTTAATTGGAATTGTTTACGTAATAAATTAATGTATTTTTTTAGAGTGGTATTGTTTATGGTTTCAATATTTAGTTCCGAACCAAACTATTTAAAATTGTTTTTGAATTATCTCATTTTTGTAGTTGTTTTTAAATGCTTCTGCGTTCGGTATATCGTAAAATATATTCTTTTATTTTGATTAAATGGGGACAGAAAGAGTAGATAAGAGTAACTGACTCCTTGGTTTTAGTATTATTTGATTAAAATATTATTATATTGAAGTTTTTTATAATATATTATTATGTTTAAGTAATATTTAAAATATAATTAATCTTTATTAATTGCAGTATTACCCCAATTGTAGAATTATAGGTACAGAGATACAAAAAATAAAATAAAAAAAAACGGTCTAAGTCTCAGGATATTCTTACATATTGTATTTAAAATAGTTCCATTTGCCCCAATAGGCTTTTAACATCTTTTTGAGCCATACTAATTAATATTTAAAAGTAAATAAATTTTCACCTGCATCCTAGTTTCGTAAACTTTATTTTATCGGTGTCATAAATACATAAAGTGTAAATAAAAAGCGAACAATGTACGGCTGGTTGTTGGAGAGTGTTCAACACTTTATTGTGGTGAGTGATTTGGTGTAACATACAGACAATACATGTTTAGCGGTTTATTAGTATCAACTGAAGATTGCCTTATCTCTCCCAGGGTCAACATGACGTAGTAGGTGTATAGCTTTCACGTTATATCATAATTTAACAGCTTCTGCCCGCGGCAAAATCTTGTTACAGATAGACAAAGTTACTTTCGGGTTTATTCATATTAAGTATTGAAGAAACATTCCATGCGGTGATGAATTAAGATTACATAGTAATCACCACCCCCATTTATCCAATGGGTATCGTTAAAGGCGACAAAATCACTGAAAAAAAGAAGCATAACTTGAAACAAATTATATTCCCAACCGTCTGGCCAACGTAAACAGTAGACCAAAATCTCCTTTCGAAGGAGAGGCTTTTGTCCGGCAGTGGAGTATAAAAAGCTTTTGATGTCCATGTAATAATAATTTTAAGGTAACAGTAATTTTATAAGGCCCTCGTTGATATAAGCTCATTTTTCATATAAAAGTGATCATTATTAGTACAAAATTAATCATTGTCTGATGTGTTTATTGTGAATCTTATTCAATACCACGTACTCCTTGTCAAACAGATTCACGAAAATGTCTAACGAAATGAATTAGCCAGTAATGACAAAAAACTGTTTAAAAACTCAAGAGTTAATGAGTTTTTTCAACCAAAAGAAAGCATCACACGATTAATAGTGAAAGTTCGCGACCGTGACTAAGATAAATGATCTGAGGATTATTCATTCTGCTTGTAATTTACCAGTTGTTATACAGTATTCACGTACCTACTTACATTCCCTCCTAATGTACCTCCTTTATACAATTAGAGTATAATTAGTTCTTTCTAGAGACATATATAAATAAATAACAAAAAAAAATTCGGACATCTAACACACAACGTCATCTAGTCCTAAACTAAGCAGAACTTGTATTTTTTTTTTTTTTTTTTTTTTTTTATCCCGCCCACATTCCCACCACTGTAACTCCTGTACACCAGGATCAACAGCAGTGACTCACGAACACACCGAGTTATGACACTCGGGAAGTCCCAGGAAGAAAATTAACTGTCTTGGAACCCGCAACGAAGTTAATCAGAAGAAAAACAGGAGGAGTTGGAAATGATAAATCCACTTCCCTCCTTAGCAAAGCGGGAGACAAAATGAAGTCAAAATAGGCAGACACCTTTTTCAAACCGGGAAGCACCACGGATAAAGTATTAGGGGTCCTAAGTGAGCTATATTTGATTACTATAGTATGTATGGCAGAATCGCCTAAACGCACGGAAATTCACCGCAGTTGACACAAGATCCTCATAGTATACCGCCCCAGATGTCATTTGTAAGCTATTTAGCATTGTGTTACGTTCATTGTACCAAAGACTACACTCCCAGAGTACATGATGAGCCGATTGTTCACAGCTAATATCAGGTGTTGAGCATTGACACAATGGTGAATCGACTAATTTAAATGAGTGTAGTTTGCTCTTAAAGTTACCGTGGCCTGTAAGAAATTGAGCGACACAGTGATCTACCTCGAGCCATGTCCTCGACAACCAGAAACAGAACTTGTATTATAGGTTCTAGATAGGCAACTGACATATAAGTACATATATACTTTTTGTAAATACTTGCATACTATACATGAAAACACCCAAGCTCCGAAACAAATATTTGCAGATCATACAAACATTTGGTCTGGAGTACGCTACCACTGCGCCACGGAGGCAGTCAATGCATTACAGTGTAAATAAAATTGGCAAAAAATATATCGGAATAGGATTTGAAATACAGAAACGCGATTTATGTTTCTAATATATGTTGTAGACTCGACCCTATTGGTATTTGTTAACAGGAAGAATGTGGAGAGGAAATATGGGAGACCATTCTCCGGGAGTCAGGGGCACGCAATACAGTTTTCAGCGCTACACAGGTACTTGTGCTTCCTAGAATAACATATTTATTACATCATACATACACATAGTAAAATCATTGTACTTTTGTAGCAATATCCAGACGCTTTGATGCTACGACTCGCGAGCGCTTTAGCCAGACTGCTGACGAAAGAACCTACCAGTCCATCGACCTCTAAAGCAAGTAGCCCTACACCTCGGAAACGTTCTCTGAAATCCAAGCCGAGTTGGCGAAGTGCTTCGGTTCAGACTGACAATAGAACACAGAACTATAAATGTCCCTTCACTGCTTACAACGCCTTGACCGCTGTCACCAAAAAGGAAATAGATGCTTATAATTCTTCGGAAGAGATAACAACAACGGTCGCTTCCTCCACCAGCAGGATAAACGAAGAAACGATTCCTTGCAAAGAAATTCAAAGACGAAGTTCTGGCATTAAATTTGAAAGTCCCAAAGTTAAAGAGCCGGTTGTAAAACCGATACTTGAGTCGGATCAAGCTGAAGATATACCTACAACTTCTGAAGTCAGTACTGCACTGACTTCACCAGAATCAGAAGTTGTAAAGAAAGGCTCAATAAAGAAGAGTACAGCGCGTAAAACAAGCTGTACCGTTGCTTTAGATGTGTACAAACGTCGTGGTTCTATCATTTCTGCTCGGCAACGTTTGAACAGCATCAGTCTTATAAATGGTGACAAGCTGAATATGTTGAGGGAGAAATTTGGAACTCCTGAGAAGGTGATGCATTTCTTTGGCAGATGTTTCGTAAAGTTTTTTAGTAATTATGGGTGAGTACTATCATCTTATTCATCTGTTTAAATATTACCGCTACCTTAAGAGTATAAATTTGTTTGTGAGTGAGTTAACCCTATATTCTATTCCATATCCCAATAATTATTTATCAAATACAAAAGTATAACATACATAACCAGCTTCATGAGTCTGTTATGAATCTTTATCACAAAATGTAGGTGGTCAAAAGTCCGTTTGCTTTTTGCCTCATGAATTTCATGAATAAATTCCCCAAATTTATATTTGAACAAAGGAAATTTCCCTTACATTCACATTTCCTAAGCTTTACTATAAAATTATTTTCTTTATCATCGTTCCAAATAGTTTGTTTTACGTCTATCTTTGGGTCTGAAATTTCGGAGCCGTAATACCCGTATCTTTATTTCTTAAATTGGATAGAATATCAGTTTAGTGAAAAGATTTAGACTTGTTCATACATTTGAAATAAGGTGGATATAAACGTATAGAAACATAGTACCAGTCAAGTGCTAGTATTTAAATTTTTCGATCAATTCAGTTGTTTAGGATTTTAAATTTAAAACCATTACTAAATCTAGAAGATTTGACAATTGCAATAATGAAATCTTCTAGATCAATAATATAATTTCTTGTGACAGTAATAAACAAAACCGGCATCATACAATTCTTTTTTCTGCTTTTCACCGAGTGGATGAGGAATATTGGGATTTTGGGCTCAGTGATCACTGAAGTCCAAATTCCCTCTATCTCCAACATCTGATCAAGGGGAAAGGGACTCAATTAGGACTCCAGTTGTAGGTATCCATCCGTCAAAGAACCGATTGATCGTCGTTGTTCGCTATAGCATCGATGACTTGTTTTTCTATCCCTTGGAATGAAATAAAAATGGTTACCCTTCTTCCTTGCCCCTGTGCGTATAACGAATAAACAAACAAGTTATTTTTTTTTCGTAGCTACGACAAAATGATCCGTGCAACAGGTCGTTACTTCTGCACTTTTCTCCAGTCCGTGGATAACATACACCAGCGTATGCGCTTTACGTTCCCACGCATGCGCTCACCAAGCATGCAGCTGACTCGTGCTCACCGACACGGAGCTGAACTGGTGTACAGTAGCGGTAGAACCGGCTACACTCATTACCTCATGGGTTTGTTCTCAAAAGTTTATTAATATTAATTAACACATAAGTAATAAGGTATTGGTTCGTCTTCGCTTTGGTAAGGTCAAGGTGGGTCAAGTTGAGTGTGGTCAAGGGTGTGAAAAAGCATCTCACTAAGCCGCCATAGTGCGGGTCACCATGCAGCTTGGTGCTTATTCGCAATGAGGATGGTGACCACCACTCTTGGATTCTGCTCACGCTTTCCATCAGGCAGGGCAGAGTCATTTTGGCAGTTGACAATAAAAAAAAAGGTCTTCGTTTAAACTTAGCAGGAAAAATTCTTGCTTGCTAGCTTTTTAAATAGATACAACTTAAATTATTAATTAGAATGTCATCCTTAAAAATAGAGCTGTTAATTTAAACGCCGATTGAATCAACCCTCTATACTATGAATAAATAAACTTTCCTAAAAATATTTTAAATGCGAAAGTTTGTGAGGATATATTGTTTGAAACTTTTTACGCTAAAAGTAATGAACGGATTTACATGAATTTTTACAGTAATATTGCTTTGAAGCACATAAGAATAACATAGGTTCATAGGTTCTACTTTTTGCTGCAATAACCGACATACATGCGGGCGGTACCGCGTGCTAGTAAATTAATATGATATAGCTAAACTTAGTTTTTGAAATTAAAGGCCAAATATTTTTTGCATTTTGAAGCCTAACTCTTGAAGAAGTTTCGAAGATACTGAGTATATCACAAACATACTGAGACGGGGATAGTGACTATACCCGTAGACGAAGAAAGCGCTGAGATATTTATTCGTGTTATATTTTACAGGTCAATTGTATGAAATAGCGGAGGACATATTCTCCTTGAAGCTGAAGGTATCAATCGTGAAGGAAAGCATGGAAGGAAATTATTACGTTGCGGTACTCAGACTTGAGTTCGACAATAGCGACTATGTGAGTACCTTTTAATTTAGCATTTTGCATTTTGGTACTCATATTGAGTAAGCATAAAAATGGAACCATAAATAAGACACGATAAATAAATGACTAGAAAAAAGACTTAACTTTAATCATGTTTACCTATTCAAAAAGTTGTGAAGTTTCTTAGCAGTATTGGAAGCTTAAACATTTAATAACAACTTTCTGTCTGGAAAAGTGATGAGAATAATTATTTTAGTTTTGAACATTCAAAGTATGTTAGGTTGATTACCTACATAGTTCCATATTTAATAGTGTTGTGAAAATTGCGGTTTATCTGAAGTCGTTTAAAATTATCTACTTTTGTTTTTTAGTCAAATACACTATCATCATTGTTATTTAAATAAAAGATCGAATTACTTTCTAGAGTAGAAGTAATTTATTTCTGAACAACGACTGTTTTTTAGAAATTGGTAATGTGTTGAGTGTAGTCGGGTCAAAAGCATATTGGTGTTAACGCATTATTTTGTGTCGACACAGAAGCCATATATTATTTGTTCAACGACAACCTTGTGATGTCATACAACACACACAATCTGTTGTTTTTATTTTAAATCGAAAAGAAGATGTTTCTATTTTGATGGTATGGGGAAACAAATGGGCATAGGGATTATTTGATAGAACATGACTAGCACCGTCCTTGGACACCTAAAGCTCACGATTGAGTTAACCTTTTGAATTTCTAGCCCCCTCCTCTCCCCCAGAAGCAGAGAGAAGAGAAGGGAGTTAGGTTTTCGATAACAGTGTGGTGACGTATTAAAAATTCACAGTGTCACCAGTTCAATTCATCCCATGGCTGTCGTAAGAGGTGACTAAGAAAGTAAACTACGCAGAACAAGTAGGAAAATTTGGAACAAATCCTAAACCAACCCGTCTGGACAGCGTGGTATGGATGGTCAAAACCTCCTTCCTAAGAAGAGGCCTGTATCCAGCAATGGTCGGTTAGAAGCTGTTAATAATGAAAGGTTGCCTGTAAGGTCTTGTCATCACTCCGGTCGTGCCTGGCTTATTTGTGCCGAATCTTGGCTGTTTCAAAAATTCTGTTTTGTTACGTTAAAGTCCAGCTGCTCGTTACAGCTTTCACAGATTTTAAATAAAGTCTATTATTTGTGATATGCGATACTCTGAGACACCTCATGGAGGATTATAAATAAATGCCTTCTCAATGTAAGCCGATCCCATTGTATCAAACTTGTTTAAGGGAATAGTAACTATGTCATCATTTGAGTATGCAGGGTGTGAGTCTATTGATTGCCAAAACATGTATTAATTATCTATATATATATATATAAAAGAGGAAGGTGACTGACTTACCCAGAGATCAACGCACAGCCCAAACCGTTGAACCTAGAATCCTGAAATTTTGCATGTAGGTTCTTTATATAACGTAAGTGAGCACTAAGAAAGGAGTCTTGGAAATTCCACCCCTAAGGGGGTAAATCAGGGGATGAAAGTCTGCGTGAGTGAAGCCGCTTGCAAAAGCTAGTTTTATAATATACAGAGACAATCACAAAATATAAAAACCTCCTACAATATGTACTTACACGAATTATGTAGGTAGTAAGCCATCGTTGTAAATTTTTCAAGTTATCATTTAGAAGCATTACATATTTTAATATCATCACTAGCTTTTGGACGCAGTTTCGCTGGAATGATTATTTTTATTTCGTGTTTCTTACTTTGAAAATGACGAACATATATACAGCCGTTCATCCCTTATTTTACCATTGCTATTTAGCAATACCATTTGGTAAGGCTATCTCGAAAAAGACAGTAGAGTTTCAAAAGTCCTTCTAAATTGGTTCTTGCAGTATAAAAAGTATTGAATTGTTATCGGAATAAATGAAATTACAGTTTTTATAGTCCTTAAATGGCATTAAAATGGTTCCAATATCCCTTAAACCTGTAAAATATCTTAATAAACAGTTTATTTAGATCCTTTTAGATAGTATTGTTGAATATTGAACAGCGAACTAAATAGGCAATGGCTACCGAAATTACCTAACGACCCGTGGTTTAGATGCTTCAGTGTCACGTTCAACTTAATTAAAAGCTAGGTATTTAAACCCCCCCAAGGTAATTGAATGTGTAACTTAATGACCAATAAAGGCTTCTGAGGGTCTAGTATTGTTTTAGTATTGTTTTACATCTACTCGCTCTTGAAGCTAGGAAGGTTTTCTTTATGGTATCGGGGGCATACGAGCAGACGTATCACCTGATGGTAAGCGATTACCGCCGCCCATGGACACCCGCAACACCAGAGGCGTCACAAGTACGTTGCCGTCCTTTGGGGGATGGAGAAAGGGATGTGGGGAGGGTTTGGGATATGGGCCTCCGGTATCCTCAAAATCAGTTTCCTGTCCTATCCCTTTAGCCTCAAAAGCAGATTTCAGTGCGGATCAACCTACCCACATCATGCATAAACGCAATGGATACTTTATAGCATGAGAGTTTGTTTCTCAAGGTTAAATGGGATTTAGTTACTCTTACTTTTCATAAATTCATAAATTACATTGTTTTATTTTTTCATGTTTGTTTTCTTAGGACTCCGTTATTAGTAAAAGCGACTCTTACGCTTTTATATTTCACTAGCCGTCCCACACAACCTCGTTTGCGTCTGTTATTGCCCGTAGCGTGATAATTTTCCCCCGTTTTTTGAAACATTCTCCATTAGTGCTCCGCTCCTATTGGTCTTAGCGTGATGATATATAGCTTATAGCCTTGCTCAATGAATTGGCTATCTAACACTGAAATAATTTTTCAAATCGGATCATTAGTTCCTGAGATTAGCGCGCTCAAACAAACAAACTCTTAAGCTTTATATTAGTACTAGCCGACCCACGTAACCTCGTTTGCGTCTTCTATTTCCCGTAGCGTGATAATTTTCCCCCGTTTTCGAAACATTTTTCATTGGTGCTCCGCTCCTATTGGTCCTAGCGTGATAATGTATAGCCTATAGCCTTCCTCGATAAATGGACTATCTAACACTGAAAGATTTTTTCAAATCGGACCAGCGGTTCCTGAGATTAGCGTGTTCAAACAAACAAACTCTTCAGCTTTATATATTAGTATGGATAAGATGTGAGAAGATTTATTAGGTATTTCAACAAACTGCTGGTTACGGGCAAAAATAATCATTTATACTGGTTCACTGCCGTAGTCCCAAGCAGCAGAATTAGGGATACATTTTTTTTATATGTATAGTATTTTATGTGTTTTAATTATTACATCACAATTAGACCCAAAAATTTCAAGAATCTTAAAAGTACCAAAAGTTCTTTAACCGCTCAGCGAAATAAATATAGAAACTAAGCTAAATTGGTAGCAATAGCTGATACTCTTTAACAACACAAAATTGAGTGAATGATCTCTACAATAAAATGATTTAATGAAACAATAACATTTGTTACAGGACATTGTACCCAATTTTATTATATTTATAAAACTCTTTTATTAACGATTACTGGTATCTTCACGTGACGTAAGAAACGTTTCAGACTACCTTGTAACTGAACCCCAATGAACTGTAAATGAACAGAAAATCTATACTAATATATAAAGCTGAAGAGTTTGTTTGTTTGTTTGAACACTCTAATCTCAGGAACAACTGGTCCGATTTGAAAAATTCTTTCAGCGTTGGATAGTACATTTATCGAGGAAGGCTATAGGCTATAAATTATCACGCTCGGACCAATAGGAGCGGAGCAGCAAAGAAAAACGTTTCGAAAACGGGGGAAAATTATCACGCTACGGGCAATAGGAGACGCAAACGAGGTTGCGTGGGTCGGCTAGTGTTTAATAAAATTTAAGAAAATATATGAATAATCACAGATTCAGTATGAGCAAACGTTGATTCAGCTGCTTCTTTTGAACATCGGTGACGGTAATTACTTACCGGTGACTTGTATACTCGTTTGCCCCCTACACTATAAAAAGTATGCCACTCAAACTATTGCGTCATCTTTGCCAACCGCCATGATCATAAAACACAAGGTGGCAACGTGTCGAACAATACCAACAATTGACAATCAATTCAGCTAGTTTGGTGCAAATATATACTAGCACCTTTAATGGAATATTTAATAGGACACACATAGAGTGATTCGATACGATAGAAAAGTATGATCCCGTTGTGACGTTCAGATGTGGTAATGCATATCTGGTTCATTAGAACACCTGCTCACCTAGACAAATTGACATTCTACAAACGGAAACGTTAATAGAAAATTAACAAAGATATGGGAAAATTACGTCATAGTCACGTGGTCAAAACAAATATTAGCCAATAACACAAGAGAACATAGGCGTTAGCGATTGTAGAAAGTATTTTTGTGGTGTATATGGTGTGTGAAGTTGTAATTTATGAGATATACAATATATATAAATGACTAGCTGACCCACACAACCTCGTTACGTCTCCTATTGCCCGTAGCATAATAATTTTCCCCCGTTTTTGTAACATTCTTCATTGGTGCTTCGCTCCTATTAATCTTAGCGTGATGATATATAGCCTATAGCCTGCCTCGATAAATGGGCTATCTAACACTGATAGAAATCGGACCCGTAGTTCTTGAGATTAGCGCGTTCAAGCAAACAAACTTTTCAGCTGTATATATTAGTATAGATCTGTTACTCATTTGTGGTATATGATGTAATACCTATTTGTAATAACAATTCGTCTAATGGAGTCCTTGCAATTTGCAACATAAGATAACTTATATTGGACTTTTAATAAAACCGTTTTGCACGTGATCCCCTAATCTCTGAGATAAAGTAGAACATTCTGAAACACATCTCCTTTGGTCTGAATCCAATTTATTTGCACCTAGAATATTCTCTGGGCACAGACGAACTTTTATCACGCCGTATATTAGGATACAAAATGAAACAGACTTTATAGACAGCATTTACATATCCCTAATGGTTCTTTACTCTGCAAAATTATGGCACAACCTTGAATGAGTATGTGTTGTAAGTATGTATTGTTTTCTTTCTCTAACAAAGGTATGTTAGGTTACGTGTTGAGCGTACATAAATACTAATTGAGCCTTATATCGGGTGAAAAATGTGTAGTACACATACCAAGTACCACGGCCACGACTGTTATTGTAGTTAAAAATAGTATCAAAACAATACAGGTACATAATGTAGTCAGTTGCTTCATTTCGGTGAAAGTTATTTGAAATGATATTTCAATCTAGATTTTCAGCACCCTTAAGGTGTTAGGTGCTGGTCTATGTAGGGGCAACGGGATTAATAGCTGTAGATCTTAAAGTTTGAAGAGTTCCATTAGAAAAGCAATATACTCTTCTGGTTTCATTTTGATCCAAATCTCGGAGTGGGGAGATATTAATAGTTTTGGGATTCTATTACTAAGGTTCCGCTGTCCGTCGGTCTTTTCTTTTTTTTCCTTTTTTTATGGTAAGGGATCAAACGAGCACACGTCACCTGATGGTAAGCGATTACCGCCGCCCTTGGATACCCACAAAATCAGAGGCGTCACAAGTGCGTTGCCGGCTTTTAGGGGGTGGGGATGGGAGAGGATATAGGGATGGGGCAAGGGATTTAGGGTATGGGTCTTCGGTATCTTCACTCACTCGATAAAACACAGCTATGTCACAGCCGGCCGATTTATGAAACCTCTCTCACCAGTCTGTCACCAGGCAACGGCATCATGCATGAACCGTGATATATAAATAAATATATATATATATATTTCGGACACCTAACACACAGCGTCATCTAGTCCCAAACTAAGCAGAGCTTCTATTATGGGTACTAGACAACTGACATAAATACTTATATACTTTTTCTTTTGTAAATACATTCAAATTATAAATAGAAAACACCCAAACTCCGAAACAAATATTTGCAGATCATACAAACATTTGATCCGACCCGGGAATCGAACCCGAGACCTCAAGAACAGCAGTCGCGTACCTACGCTACCACTGCGCCTCATATGTAGTTAGACACTTGAAATTTTTACAGGTGATGCATTTCTACTGCCGCTATAACACAAATACTAAAAAACAGAATAAAATAAATATTTAAGGGGGCTTCCATACAACAATAGGATTTTTTTGCAGTTTTTATATTTGGCCGGTTTTCTTCTAACTAATATATAACTTCTTCTCTAATTCTTGTAAACTCGAAAAAAATACGATTAGTAGAATAACTAAGGTGGTCAAATTATAAGTAGGGATAGACTGTTTCTGGACTCTTAAATGTTATAATACAAATAGAAAAAATCTAGCCCATGTTTACCTATTCAAGATAAATACCTAATAAGTGAATTTATATAAGGCTTCTCTTAGAATGGGCAAACACATTTGCAAATGGATGAGTGTTCAGATATACATCTGTAATATGCTAAGGTGGACTACTCTAAATGATTAGCCACTCATGTCAAATTAGAATGATTAAATTGCTTCCCTTGGCTAATATGGACTATTAAGATAATGGTATTATAAACATACCTACGATTTAACTACAAAGTTGAACCACTAGCACCCTACAGAGCTGTCTGATCATAAACAAGGCGAGGCTTTAGGTACTATAGGACTTCACCCGCGTGTATGTGGGATATTGCGGTTATCATTTAGCCAGTAACAGTGACAAATAACGTGGCTTGCAGTGCATACGGGCGCAATAGTGTTAGGGGCGCCGGCCGCGGCACTTTTAATGATACTGCGCACTTACTGAAGAGAACTATGCTTAGGTACTAAAGGGCGCTAAAGGAATGATTGCACATGAGCGCTTCACGGGGTAGAGACGCATCTGCTTGCTTGCTATGGGTAAATAATATTTGAGATTTTTTAAAATCGGTTCAATAGATCCCGAGATTACACCTTCAACCTCTACCAGAAATTTTATCTCTTTGTAATATTAGAAAAGATAAATTACACGCACAATTAATACAGGAAAATGATTGTACTCTTCGCACGAATAACGTATGGCTAAACTTCGTTTAATTATTTGGAGCGAGTGCCATCACACCTCAACAATCAAGTACGAGGCTATATTGAAGTTGTATTTGCGATACTTCTGGCCACGTATGAAGCATTTAGGCATGGAAATTAATAGGGATGTTGACATATAACGAATATATGATAAGTTATGTTTTTGCCATATCAGGGAATATTAGAATTCTGAAAATTATATTTTGTAGATGTAAATATGCTTAATAAATTTACTAAAAAAATATTAAAAATGTTGAAAATAATTCTGAATATCACGTGACAGACAAACGCCAATCGGAGCGCGTTACGTCACAGTGTATAAAGAACCACAGACAACTGTATTTCGGTTTTGGTGAGCAAATAAATCATATTATCATTATATATAACCTTTTCTGTGTTTAAAACCAGGTACAATCGTTGATGCTCCGTAAGAGCGTGTCGTGTTCCTTCCCGGCTGTTCCAGCGTCGTTGCTGCTGCAACTCTTCCCTTTTGGAGTGCTGCTGGATAGAAAAATGAATATCCTCATGGCTGGAGATAAAGTACGTATACCTAGCTACAAGCTTTACCAGATACTTTTTCCTTATCCAAAGGGTTTTTCAAACTAAAAAGATTGTTTCTAGTGAAGAAGCCACAGCTTTTTTTATTGTAGGCAGTATTTAAAAGTAATTATTCCCATTAATCCCCTCTAGCATTGTAACCTGGTGTGGCAAATGGAAACTTCCTTTTCTTACCCAGTTGTCTCCCGGGTGACAATGTTTTCAGCTTTCAGATTACTATACTATCTAATAATTTATTGTTTTCCACTGGAATCATAATAAGTTTGTACTAATAGTGTGTTTCTTTATTTTTCTAGCTTGTGCATGCTTGGGGAGGGCCGTTGAATCGTATAGAAAAGGCACCAATCGCTGAAATTTTGCGGCTGAGGAAACCGAAAGTGTCATTTACCTGGGATAAGGTAATATGTGTTACCTTATCTTATACTTAACAAAAATTTTTATTTCAGAATTACACTTTATAAGAATTTCATCAAAATTCGCAAGATACAATAACTGTATAATACGACAAGTTTGAGGACTAAAATTTAGTTTCAATGTGCCTTTTAAAACAGGACCCAATAGTCTCTTTCAAGAAAAATTGACAAAAATCTTAAAGCATCGATTCGATCACTTTATTAAGGAATCTTCTATTAGCGATTCATAATCGCATTTTCGAAAAAACTTTATTGCATCTTAAACATTTTTACCTTTCCTAACCTCAAGACATAAATAATTGTATACCCATTTGCAAATACCTTTGCTACAGACAAGACGTTAATAAATTTATACCCACTTACAAATACAATTATACCCAATTACAAATCCACAGTTTTAAGATGAATGAATATGTCTCATGTTGTATTCAGGTAGTGTGTATGCAAACAATGATATTTGACTTGGAGCTGCTGTACTACCGCGCGCGGGGGTGCGCGGAGGCGCGGCGCGGCTCGCACGGCGCGCGCTCCATACTGCTGCGGGGACCCATCTATTTACTGGAGGAAATTGACGCACTCATATTCTTGTGCAGTCCTATGTACGTACAATCAATCAATACAAATAAGAAATCGTAACTAATTGCTGTCGGTACATGGAAAATATATAAGAAAAATTATACCAGTATTTCTTGAACGCAACAGAATCCAAAACAATGATTTTTAGAATTTACGTCAGTGTGAATGTACATTTGTGCTCGCTAATCTCAGAAACGGTTTGATTAAACCGTAATTTCAAGATTCTGAGTTCACGTGAACTACCCTGTAGGTTTTGATTCCCTCGCGAGTGTCGAACATTTGCAGCATAAACGCCTGTATCTTTTGATTTTTTCACAGTTCCACGGGACAGTTAGTAGGTCTGAGTATTTGATATATACGAATTTCAGCTCGACACCTATACGCTTACTAGCCCAGTCATATTAGGGCTTTCACCTCGGAATGAAAGATAATAAGCTGCAAATTGGTATGAACCTTTGTTTTGTCATTCTAAATGTTGTCTCAAAAGTCACAATCGTTATCGTGTCCGCGTCTCAAGATATTCAAGGTCAAAGGTCACAAAAATCGGTTTTTCGCGAATATCTGGCTTCCTATCGGTTAAATGAGATTTGCATTTATTATAAAAGTTGTAGGCTATAAAATTCCCTACAACTTTTGTTTAAACTTTTTTTTCATACGACTTTTTGAAGGTAGAGCGCGAAGAGTGCACATCGTACAGTCATATACGGCCTAATGCAAGGTCAAGCGTGAGTTATGGTTATCAGTACGTTATAAAGTCAATTATTTACTCGGAAATTATAATTATTAAACAATGCCTATTATTTATGTACTAACTATTAATTATTTATATTTAATTAAAGTAAGTAACTTGATTATTTATATATAATTATTCATATTTAACTATTTAAGTATAAAATATTATTAATTCTGGATTATATATTTTAGTTTTATTTTAAGTTAAAATGATAGTAAGAGTATATATTTTACACATATTTTTATTTATTATTAAATACGGCATAATATACATTTATCAAAATGTGAGTTCAAATATCAAAAGTATCTTTGTTGATTTTAATTGTAATGAAATTGGAAATGGAAGCTAATTATCTTCTTCTTCTTCGTCGTCTTCTTCTTCTTGTCGCTCAAAAATTTTCGATTCATTGTCATCATCCTCATTATCTGTCATGTTCATCTCCAAACCTTCCAGAATATCGGGATCATATGTATTTTCTTCATCGGGATTACTTGGATACAGTGAAGCGTTGAGGCAAGCTTGTCCGTTGCACTGGCCGCAAGCTAAAGAACATTGTAGCCCTGATTTTCTGCATCCACAGCGGGAACCACAACCATTTTTGCAATTGCAAAATATTACGTTTAGTAGTTCGGCTGGTGCTGGAGGTAATAACGTTCGTATGGGCTCCAGGATTTCATTTTCAAGCATCCAGCCCCATTCTTGAGGTTCTAAGTCCTTCCCTAACCACGTTTGAATCTGGTAGTAGACACGTTTTATGTGTTGATGAGCTGCTTCACTTGTTGGTGGAAGTGTTGACAGTTGTACAGGTTTATTTAGTTTTGTAAATTTGATGAATTGCGTGTAGCGGAAATGATCAATGTTGTCCTCAGAAACAAAAATATATAAAACAAACAAACTAAAATATATAATCCAGAATTAATAATATTTTATACTTAAATAGTTAAATATGAATAATTATATATAAATAATCAAGTTACTTACTTTAATTAAATATAAATAATTAATAGTTAGTACATAAATAATAGGCATTGTTTAATAATTATAATTTCCAAGTAAATAATTGACTTTATAACGTACTGATAACCATAACTCACGCTTGACCTTGCATTAGGCCGTATATGACTGTACGATGTGCACTCTTCGCGCTCTACCTTCAAAAAGTCGTATGAAAAAAAAGTTTAAACAAAAGTTGTAGGGAATTTTATAGCCTACAACTTTTATAATTAATGCAAATCTCATTTAACCGATAGGAAGCCAGATATTCGCGAAAAACCGATTTTTGTGACCTTTGACCTTGAATATCTTGAGACGCGGACACGATAACGATTGTGACTTTTGAGACAACATTTAGAATGACAAAACAAAGGTTCATACCAATTTGCAGCTTATTATCTTTCATTCCGAGGTTGACCCCTTTTTTTACCTAATATGACTGGGCTATACCTGAGAAAAAGTGTCTTGACAGACAAACGGACAATAAAGTGATCCTATAAGGGTTCCATTTTTTCCTTTTGAGGTACGGAACCCAAAAAAAGTTACATCAGTTTAAAGAATCAGGCAGCAGCAATCAAGCAGGCAAAAGTTAGTTTATTATATACTAGCTGAACCCCGCGGTGTTACCCGCGGTTATTGTTGTACCGCGAGTAACGCCGCCGGACAAAGTTAGTCTTAAAAAAGTAGCTAAGTTACTCCCCGGATCATCAGCTACCTGCCAGTGAAAGTCCCGTCAAAATCCTTCCAGCCGTTCCAGAGATTACCCCGAACAAGCAGACAGACAGACAAAAATTTTTTTAACTACATTTTTGGTATATGTATCGTGTATACATACATATGCATTAAGTAAAAAGCGGTTATTTTAATATTACAAACAGACACTCCAATTTTATTTATTTGTATAGATGTACGGACTAAGATTTAATCCGTACCTATATTTGACCCTACGCTGTTTTGTTTGCTCCTGGCAAGATCTATGCATTGCATTGTAAAGGTGTTACATTGTGTGAGTTACATGAAGGTAGGCTTGAAAGTTTGATCAACAGACGGAGACAACTAAACTTACGTTCATAATTATTGGGTAACAAAATAACCCTTACAATAATCTTGGTAAATACACTAAATATCATCGTATGCACTTAATTTTACATTAGGTACTTCGAAATCCTTTAAAGCGCCTCTTAATGAGTAAAATTGCGTAATTTGTTAAGGCGACCTATTAGATATTATTTGACTATAATAATAAGTATGTTATTGTACTACCAAAGCGACATTAAACCTACCTACGATTCCAGTGGCTTCCTTCCATTGTTATTTCAGGAAATTCCGATTACATTACAATGTATGTGTACTGTGTATGATCTGAGGAAATCAGTATTAACTGCACGAATGGCGTAGTGGTTAACGGAGTGGTGTGCGTTCAAACCCAGCATGGGACAGCACTTTGTGTGACCCACAAATGGTTGTTTCTAGTCTCGGTGTTCTTTGTATCCGTTTCATATATGTTTGTCCCCCGCGGCGAAATACATTCCTAGAGCTGAAGTTGTCTTTAAAAATATACCTTTATTTCAATTTCCAGATTCAATGATCTCGAAGAATTGCGACAGGCAGGTTTATTCGTCGCTGATATGAACGGACATGGACTATCAAAGGAGATGCTTTTACAAGGCTGGCAACACCTCTCCCGGTTGGAACTACTCTTTGAAAAAGCGGAAAGTAGGAGTCTTTCCCTAGAGAAGTCATGCAGGCTCCTGGACCAATGGAAGAAGAGAGGAGACCAGCTTTTGTATTCCATGATACCGAAAGGAATTGCTGAGCATTTAAGGGCGGGAAAGGATCCTATGGCCGCTTGTCAGGTAAACATTTACGGTAATCTATCTATACTAATATATAAAGCTGAAGAGTTTGTTTGTTTGTTTGTTTGAACACGCTAATCTCAGGAACCGCTGGTCCGATTTGAAAAATTCTTTCACTGTTAGATAGCCCCTTTATCGAGGAAGGCTATAGGCTATATATCATCACGCTAAGACCAATAGGAGCGGAGCACGAATGAAAAATGTTTCAGAAACGGGGGAAAATTATCACGCCACGGGCCATAAGAGACGTAAACGAAGTTGCGTGGGTCAGCTAGTACTAATATATAAAGCTGAAGAGTTTGTTTGTTTGTTTGTTTGAACACGCTAATCTCAGGAACCGCTGGTCCGATTTGAAAATTTCTTTCAGTGTTGGATAGTCCATTTATCGAGGAAGGCTATAGGGTATATACCATCACCCTACTACTATTAAGAGCGGAGCAACAATGAAGAATGTTTCAAAAACGGCGGAAATTTTCACGCTACGGGCAAAATAAGGCGCAAACGAGGTTGCGTGGGTCTGCTAGTGTTATACAATATGTTTAAAAACAAACGAGTTAACAGTTTAGTTTCAAAGTTCCAGTATTTTTGTTGATCTTTCATAGTACTAAAGTATATTTAATGACTATTCAAGTTATGTTCAAGTCAAGGTAATAAAAAAAGACATTCGAAATAGTTAGTAGAGTGATTCTTCGAGCAATTTAACTCTATATGAAAAGTTGTAACTAAAACCAGAGGATGATTTTGCATAAGATCAACTAAGATAAATGATTTTAGTATTTTAGAACAATTTACAGATTCGTTTAGTTTTGCCCGAATTTTAGAAGCGCCTCATAAAAATCTAAGAGCAACACAAAATGTGTCTATTTATAAGCTGCATGCTGCCTTTCACAACTACTTACTGCTAACAAAGTAAAAGTTATAGGTATTTTTTTGTTCGCATTACATCAACACCTTTAAGAGTTTCCTGCTGGAAATAAGCCTTCCCTTAGAAAGAAAAAGTATTTATTATAACACTAGCTGTTGCCCGCGACTCCGCCCGCGTGTATGTCGATTATCGCGGCAAATAGTAGCCTATGTGTTATTCTGATGTATAAGCTATATTACTGTAAAGTTTCTTCCAAATCCGTTCATTAGTTTTAGCGTGAAGAAGGAACAAACATACACACTCACAAACTTTCGTCTTTATATATTTGTGTGATATAGTGTGAAAAGTGTAATTTAAGTAATACTACCCGGCGAACTTCGTACCGCCATATTTTTCTCTCGTTAATATTTTCTAAATTTCTAAAAAGCTTTTTGCAGTAATTTGTAGTAATTATTGCCCCTTCAGTTTCCCACAGGTAGTGTATAGCCACGAACATAAAAAAACTTATCCGGTTATCTTTGAATTTTTATGGCTATAGATATAGATTAACCTAGGAAGATAAAGTCTTAAAAGTTAGTGAAATAAAGCTCGGAAACCGTAGCTAGACCTAGACGAGATCAAAGCAATGCACGGATACAATAAAATCATGTGTTTACAGGCGTTCGAGAATGTGACAATAATATTTTGTGGCGTGCAACTAGCGCAGGCCGATACTCGCGCAGATGTGATGCAGACTGTAGCTTACATGAACGATGTTTACTCCAGGATTGACAGGCTGCTTGACACACATCGCGTGTACAAGGTAACTTCGAGATGTATCATCTTTTTGCGGACGCTTTTTTTAGCCATTGAAGATGTTTCTAAAAGAATACAGACAGTAAATATGTAAAAACGAAACTTAAATTATATTAACGTCACCTAAATTCATAATGTTACATAACTAAAAGGAATTAAAACAAAGTTAACACGAAAGAGGACTTTATAGAGCAATGGACAAAGTGAAAGAATAACATTTCGATTTGTAATAGTAAAAAAATAACATTATCTCAAATGACTGTACAAAGTATGGTATCTGAACCATTTATGACTTAACTAGCTGAATCCCGCGGTGTTACCCGTGGTTATTGTTGTACCGCGAGTAACGCCGCGGGACAAAGTTAGTCTAAAAAAAGAAGCCTAAGTGAAAGTCCCATCAAAATCGGTCCAGCTGTTCCAGAGATTACCCGGAACAAAGAGACAGACAGACAGACAAATTTTGTTATATGTACCGTGTATACATACATATATATTTAGTAAAAACCGGTTATTTTAATATTACAAACAGACACTCAAATTTTATTTATTTGTATAGATTTGGTTCATATCACAAAATCATGTGGTTACATATAAGGCTTTGTTTAGTATATTTTTAAAATCGATGAAGACAAAAAATTTTCAAAAAAATGATATACTTGAATTTGCTTCAGTCAATAAATATATATGTATAACAGGTGGAAACCGTGGGTACGGTATATATGTTGGTGTCGGGAGCTCCCGAGAGGCGTCGGACTCACGCTGCGTCTGCTGCGAGCGCTGCTCTTGCCATCTCGCGAGCCATACCTGTGCTCACTATTGGTATGTTGTCCTTACATTTTACCATCATCTTTACCATCTACAGGCTTTACAGTTTACCCCTACACCTAGGCCTCTCGGAAATAATATTTTAAACTACTACTTATACCTACTCCATTAGCCAGACAGATTGTACAGGGCTAAATCTAATTGCCACGGTGGTGCAGTGGTAGCGTACGCGACTGCTGTGCTTTAGGTATCGGGTTCGATTCCAAGTCGGACCAAATGTTTGTATGATTGCAAATATTTGTTTCGAAGTTTGGGTGTTTTCTAAGTAAAATATGTATGTATTTACAAAAAAAAATATATAAATACGAGTCTGTATTTGTATCAGTTTTCCAGTATCCATAACACAAGCTCTGCTAAACTTGGGACTTGTGTTAGATGTCCGAAAAATACCTTCCTTTCTTAAAAGACTATGTTCAACAGGGGATTAATCAAGGCAATGATAGTGATGACTTACTTCAGCATATTATTATTATTTTTATAACTACAACCTTGGGCAAGATCATTTGTATGCATGGGATGCATCTACAT
Source organism: Spilosoma lubricipeda (assembly GCA_905220595.1). NCBI lineage: Eukaryota > Metazoa > Arthropoda > Insecta > Lepidoptera > Erebidae > Spilosoma > Spilosoma lubricipeda. The sequence goes on along the minus strand of HG992285.1, from coordinate 3,887,073 downwards.
CTACACATACTATTAATTAATATAAAATATAGAATTATATTTGACTTTTTACCAATGAAATAACTGTTTTCATGTGAACTAACTTTTTATTGTGGGGTGCAAGTGCACCCCTTGCACCACCCTTTCGGCGCCCATGATCACAACAATGGATGTAAATTAATTAATTATTACAGTGCGAGTCTTGGAATTCTCATTTAATCACTTCTATGAGGACGAATCGAATATAAAGATTTTTTTTTATGTATTTCTGCCAAAATGACTCTACTCTGCCTGATGGAAAGCATAAGCAGAATCCAAGAGTGATGGTCACCATACTCATTGCGGATGCAGACAGTGCAACAATGCAGCATGGTGACCCACACCATAGCGGCCTAGAGACGCTTATTATGTTTTTGGGCCTCCGGTCTCGCATCACCAATGAAACACGACAGCACGACGCTGTCATTTTACGTTGATTTTCTGTGCGAGGGTAGAACCGCCCCGGTCGAGCCGGTCCGTTCGTGCTGAAATCAGCGTGACTCTACTACCTATAAAGTTTTAATAATAATATTTTATAAAGTTACTATTAATCTTAACAGGTATTCATACCGGTCCGGTAGTGGGTGGTGTGTTGGGGTTACGCCTTCCCCGGTACTGCTTAGTGGGAGATACCGTCAATACCGCCAGTAGGATGCAAACGTCTTCTGAGGTTGGTACCAATATAAGAAATCTAAATATTTACTTTATAATTACCTCTTTTTTACATTTTGTTTTATTTTTTACAGCCTGGTCGTATTCAAATATCTGCCGTGTCTGCTGCTCAACTGCCTGCCGGAAGGTTCAGGTTGCGACGACGAGGAAATATCAAAGTCAAGGTCAGTCAAGTATATTTTAAAGACAAAAACATATTAATTCTAAATTCGCTTGGAGAGTTCCATGTGTCTTACACCACCGGTAGGTACACAGATTTTGTTTAGTTTTAAACTAGAATATACAAGAATTTACAAATAGGCATAGAATAGGTACTTACAAATATTAAAAAAGCGAGATATTATTAACTTATTTATAGCAATGAATTCAACTAGAACTTTCTTGTGAAAGGTTCTTTGTTGATAAGTTAATTAACTTGTTATGTTTGTGGAATAATCTCACTTTGCTTAAGCAAATCTAAAAATTCTGTAGAGACAGATTACAAAAAAAAAGTTTTTTTTTGCCTGTAGAAATAACGATCCTTTGATATCGTTTTCCTGTTAGAATACTGTAAAAGTTTCTAAATCTATAGTTAATATTATAAAGCTAAAAAGTTTGTATGTGTGTTTGTTTCAACGCGCTTATCTCAGGAACCGGTGTCCGATTTGAAAAATTATTTCAGTGTTGGATAGTACATCTATCTAGAAAGGCTATAGGTTAATATCATTACGCAAAGACCATTAGGAGCGGAGCACCAATGGAGAATGTTTCAATAACGGTAAAATTATCACGCTACGGGCAATGGGAGACGCAAACGAGTTTGCGTGGGTCAGCTAGTAAATAAAATAAAGAGGAAAAATTTTAATTCTTGTTTTCTGTTCGTGTGTTGGTGGATTATGAATACAAAATGTCACCACCCCCATTCATCTCATGGGTGTCGTAAGAGGCGACTAACGGAGAAACTATGTATGACAACATCACTGCAAAAGAAGGAAAACTTGAAATAAACCAACCCTTCTGGCCAACATAGAATATGTAGTTGGCCCAAACCTCCATTCGTAGGAGCATCTTATATCCAGCAGTGAAGTGTTAAAAGCTGTTATGATAAATTCTTGCGATGGTGAATAAGAGCTCCAATGGATATTTATTTGCTATTGCGGTGTAGTCATTGGGTAATAATTGCACATCACTTTGCCGGACATAGGACCTTCCTGGAGATGTTTTGTCTACTACGTCATACTTTCCTTACAGTGCTATAGTTTTCCTGCCTAGTTTAGTCCCTAAGTAGGCTCTTACAAAACTCATGGGATGAATAGAGAAGGAAATAGAGGGGACACTTAAATAAATACTATAGGACATTTAACACACAACACCATCTAGTCCCAAACTAGCACAGCTTGTATTATGTGGTTAGACAACTGATATATATACATACATAATTATATACTTTTTCTGCAAATACATATTATACATGACTGCCTCGTTGGTCTAGTGGTTAGCGTAACCCACTGCAGATCAAGAGGTCTCGGGTTGGACTGCTGTTGGGTTTTTCTAGCAAGAAATTCTTAAGCCCGGAGTATGGAAGATGGCGGTGTTTCCCGCCCGTGCCTCGAAGAGCACGTTAAGCTGTTGCTTGGTCCCGGTTGTCATGAACACCAATGACAATCGTTATTGGTATGTCAATGCCCTCAAATATACTGACAACTAGTTCAAACTTCGAATTCAGTTTACCCTCAGGGTTATGGAGGTCCGATGCCAGTCGCTCCGTGTAAAAACTGATATTCAGGTAATACCGGTTGAACTAGTAGTGGACCCCAAATCTTGGGAATAATAAAGGCTAGGAAGATGATGACACATATTATATATAAGAAACAAACAAACTCTTAAACAAATATTTGCGGATCATACAAATATTTGATACGACCTGGGAATCGACCCCGAGACCTCATGCACAGCAGTCGCGTACGCTACCACTGCGCTAACGAGGCAGTCAAAGTACGTGATGTATCTACCTCGTAGACTAAATCCGTGATCACGCGGATATTTACATTTAGATCATGTCTTGTAACATTTACTTTAACTATCTGCAGGGTAAAGGCATGATGGAGACATTCTGGCTGGAGGGAGAGGTGGAGGAAGAAGACCAGAATGAAGCTCTACAGTTATTCTCAGCTATGTGTGGCGAGAATTAGTATGATAAGTAATTTGTCTGCAGTTATTTATTTATTGACATTTAACTGATTATTTATGAATATGATAGCTATTATTATTTTTTGACGTATTTTTTTCTTTTTCTTATTGTCCTTTTTTTGTTGTCTTGTAAAAATGTTATTATTATTTAAGTAGGTACTTTTTATGTGTACGTTTAGCTCTGGTGAGATGTGGGACATGACAGCTTAGCTACATTTATGTTGGGTTAGAACCAGTAGAATAACAGTATTTATATTAAAATGGCCCAAGCTGAAAAAAAAAAAAGTGTTTGACCGCTGCCTTGATATGACTTAGCGCGCTGGTGAATAATAGAAACTTTGGTAGAAGTTTAATGAGAAACTAAGGTGGATAAAATGCAGTCATAATCATAATTTTAGCCGTTGAACTTTTGCGCGATGGTTGGCCTTAGAATGTCCCCAATGACTGACATAACCGTAAAAGTGGCCTGCATCCATGATGATAAAGTATAAAACACTCGAGTCTGCTTCCCAAGCCGCTATCGTAACATTGGCGCGTAATGTCTCCATTTATGCTTAACCATAGAGCTATAGCTCTTTTTACTGATACTTATATATAATCAGGTAGGTATAGGTACCTTAAAATACGTTAATTCATTGATTCTAATCTAAGACTATAGGCATATTGACATAATATTATTATCAGTATTTATATTAGGTATAGTACCGATTGTAGATATTAAAATAAAAAGATAGGCTCAAAAATGATTATCAGTGTTGATAAAGTTATTGATTACCAATATTATATTAGCTCTCTGATTTGATTTTTTGATTGAATTTAATTTGTCGATACGGTGATAATCTTAAGCGGTGCCCGACAAGGAGGCCCGGCAAGGTTTTATACCTAAGATATGTAAATATCTCGTAGGCCCTTATAATTTTAACATGTTTACCTACTAAATATTTCTCATCAGTAAGGAATTGGGAAAATTTGGACTTAGTACCTATTAATCGAATTATATAATGCTTACCAGACAGGCTTGCATGGGCTTTATTTCAAGTTTTCATTCGTTTGGATGTTTATTTATTTATTTATAACTTTATGCACTTTTGTACATAGGCGGACTTAATGCCCAGGGCATTCTCTACCAGTCAACCTTAGGGTAGTGTAGAAATCATGTGAGGTAGGCGCACATAGGATTCGTACTTAACTAAAATAAACATTACACAGCATTACATATTATTATATAGGTATGGGCATTACAACAAATACATAAACACTATAAATATATATGATATTACTTATATATAAAAACATATTCACATTACATTAGTACACCATGAATTCAAGGAATGTGTAGGGGTTGGATGTTGTTGTTATGATGACTGTGCCATGCCAGTGAAAAGGAGGTTATGTACCTTCTTTTTAAATATGAGACGGTTAGTGGACATCCTGATATCAAGAGGTAGCGCATTCCAAAGCAGAACTGCTTGAACAAAGAATGAAGAGTTTACAAAGTCAGAATTGTGGGAGGGACATAAAAGAAGCAGATTATTTTCTGAGCGAAGATTTCTATTGTGATTGGAGGACAGGAAATGGAGGTAGGGTTCTAGGTAAGTAGGTGAGGATGGGGAGGTTAGAAATGAAAATAGAGAGTCCAGAGCTCGCTGATTGCGGCGTAGGCGAATGGGTAACCAATTCAGTTGGGAACGTAAAGCAGACACATGATCATACTTGCGAAGATTGAAGATGAACCGAATGCAGTTATTAAGAAGGCGGTCTAGTTTGTTAAGGAGGTCTGCATTCAGGTCGAAATAACATACATCACCATAGTCGATTAACGGAATGATCAAGGACTGCATTAGTGTAGTTTTGATTTTGGGAGGTAGGAAGTTCTTAAGGCGATATAGTATCCGCAGGTTTCCAGTTACCTTCTGACTCACGTGGGTAACCTGAGCTCGCCAATCAAGAGTTGAGTCAATGTGTAGACCCAGGTCCTTTACTACGGGGCTAAAAGGTATCGCTGACCCGTTTAATACGATTGGAGAGATTGACTCAGTATTCAATCTACTCATCATGCGTTTGCTGCCTACAATGATCGCCTGACATTTGTTAGGGTTAACAGACAATCCAAATTTCGACGACCAGGTACAAATGGATTCTAGATCTTTATTAACTTCGTCAACGGCTCCTTCAACGTCCTCCACTCTTGCCTGTGAATACAGCTGCAGATCATCAGCATAAAGGTGATACGCACATTGAAGATGTTGAGTAATGAGATTAATAAATATTGCGAATAGAAGAGGAGATAATATACCGCCTTGAGGAATGCCAGAGTGCAGGTCGCACCAACTCGAAGACGAGTCTTCAACACGAACACACTGCTGTCGCCCCTGAAGATAGGAGGAGAACCATTCCAGTGCCTCTGGAGGAATCATTAGATGGCTGAGGATAGCTAGAAGGATTTCGTGATTGACGGCGCCGAAGGCATTAGAGAAGTCCACCAAGACCAGTACTGTAACCTTAGTGTCCTCCATACCCCTCCTGATGTCACCAGTCACTTTAAGGAGAGCGGTAACTGTGCTGTGGCCAGGCCTGAAGCCAGATTGTAGAGGACTTAGAAGCTTATGTCGTGTCGTCGTAAGTGAATTCTGATAGCTGCTTAAATGCACAAACCTCAAGCACTTTGGATAGGAAGGGAAGAATAGAAATGGGACGAAAATGTTCAGGAAGTGAGGGACTACTTTTTTTTGGGACTACTTTATTTACTTTCCTGTGGTAGAGCCACGCTTCGGCATGAATGGGCAGGCTCGACCGGAGTGATACAGCGCTTGCGTTGTGTTTCACCTAGTGAGTGAGGATACCGGAGGCCCATACCTGAACTCCTCTGCCCATCCCCCAAAGGCCGACAACGCACTTGTGACGCCTCTGGTGTGCCATCAGGCGATATGTCTGCTCGTTTGCGCCTTTTCCATAAAAAAAATAGCTCTTGCGATTTTGTCGTTAAACAAGAATTCAAATGGCTTATACCGTGCTTTCTTTGCAGTGCTTTTTTCCTGCTTAGTTTGTTCCCTGTGCAAATAGCCACCTGCGCTGTGTTTCACCGAGTCAGTGAGGATACCGGAGGCCCATACCCCCCCAATCCCTCCCCACATCCCCCAAACATCGGCAACGCACTTGTGACGCCTCTGGTGTTGTAAGCGTCCTTGGGCTGCGGTAATCGCTTACCATTAGGTGATACGTCTGCTCGCTTGCCCCTATACCAAAAAAAAAAGTGATGATGTCCCGCGTATTTTTCTCTCTTAGTTGCCTTATACCCATAAACGACACCCACCGGAAAATAGAAGTGTGGACACACCGTATCCTTGATAAAACGAAAATAATTAAACCACAATGAATAAATATTCATAATTTAATATCAACAGACGAATTAAATTCGTATTTTTTTCTTTTTTTACATTTTCATTAGATTATTAGGTACAGTATAGTGTTTCATAATATTAATATACAATATAGCTAACAATAGTAATTATGTTTTTATTTTTAACAAACTTTTGTGTGGATAACAATAAAAAATTAATATTTACAAATTTGAAAAAAATAATTTCAAATATTTGTTGTATTTTAAAAGAGCTGTGAACGAATTGATATTTAAATATATAACTTAATATACCTAGTTTAATATAAAACTTATAAATTAAAATAAAATTTTTAATTTATCGAAAAGTGTATCATACTTAAAAAAATTATTTTACAATAAAGTACGTGGGCTATTAACGCACACTTTATGTCTATGGATACAGAATACAATATTTTTTATGAACATCGAAACATTTTTATAATTTGAAATATCAGCTATTTTTTTTCGATTTTACACTTACAGTATTTGAATATAGGATAATTTAGACTTAATTTTTTCAATGTCACTTACTATCATAGTCTGCAGCGGAAATAGAGCTCTAGAAATATTTGAAGTAGGGATGGAATAAAATACCTTTCCACGCAGCCTGTGATTAATCATATGATTAAAACGTGCATTAAATCTGTACTACTAAAAAAAATCACTGCGAGTGATTATTATGGAAATGCTAGTGCTAGATTCTCGAGTATCGTCTAAATTATTTTTTTACTGTGGCCCTTGAGCTCTTTTTTCATGATTAATGGGGTCATTATTACAGTGTCGCAGATCACAAATCACAGTAGTGATTTATAATTTTTTTTTTAAATAGTGTAGTGACACATATTATGTTTAATCATGTGAGCATATTGTAAGCTGGCCGAAGCACGAGCGCTGCAATTCAATCACTCTTGGACATTGGTCGTGTCTTGATCCTTATGTAATTAATCAGTATGTATATACCATGTGAATAAACCACAGTGAACGGACATACATCTTTAATTTTTTACCTTGCACAAAGGGCACTACACAGAACAGTATTGGCCATTACTACCTCGGTCTTACGGTAGCAATAATTTTAATTCTCAATTTTGAATGGTTGTTTTAATCGGTATTATCATGAGCGTGTGCATTAAACTATTTGCAATAAATAACACAGTTTATAACAATTAGGTACGTATTGGAATGGCTTTTATAATTATATTATATAGTATACATAAGAATACAAAGACATAATTCTTATAATAATAATATATATTTATTAGTTTCTACTTTGAGCTGGGGATTACATTTAAATCCCCATTCATACACAAATTGTAGATAAGTACGTACACACTACAAATTTTGATAAAGTTCAAAGTTACAAAACTTGTAAAAGAAAAATTTCTACTTGTGTTTACAGAAAGGCACAGTCATGGTGCAAGAACTATTTTAATCTATACTAATACATAAAGCTGAAGAGTTTGTTTGTTTGTTTGAACGCGCTAATCTCAGGAACCGCTGGTCTGATTTGAAAAATTCTTTCGGTGTTGGATAGTCCATTTATCGAGGAAGGCTATAGGGTATATATCATCACGCTACTACTAATAGGAGCGGAGCAACAATGAAGAATGTTTCAAAAACGGGGGAAATTTTCACGCTACGGGCAATGTAAGGCGCAAACGAGGTTGCGTGGGTCGGCTAGTTATCTAATATTTGCTTTCTATACTTAATATTATTAAAGTGCCACGAAAAACTACTAAAAGGGATTATTTTTTTATTGCTACAGATTATAGAATAACGTTATCTTATTACTTTATAGATGACAGACGACATGGAAATCACAAGTTTCCGGTTTAAAATACTATATGTTTGACAAAAGAATTGGTAAATTAATGGCAGCATTTTATTAATTAAGATTTAAATGTTGTTAATCTAAGTAGAAAATTAAGCTGGCAAATAAAATTGGAGTGTCTGTTTGTAATATTAAAATAACAGCTTTCTAGGGTTCCGTAGCCAAATGGCAAAAAACGGAACCCTAATGGATTCGTCATGTCTGTCTGTCTGTCCGTATGTCACAGCCACTTTTTGCCGAAACTATAAGAACTATACTGTTGAAACTTGGTAAGTAGATGTATTCTGTGAGCTGCATTAACATTTGAGGGTTCCCCATATTTAAAACTGAAACGCCAATTTTTTTCATCAAACGTATTTTTTTCTAGTACACTGAGCAAACTTCCACCGAAAATTGTGTGAACGAGATCTAGTAAGTAGTATTTCTTTAATACTTCATAAATCGTAAACCGCAATTTCCCTTTCATTCAATTAACTCAAATTTAAAAATAACAAAAACAAAATATTATGTTACTTGCTGCTACGGAACCCTTCATGAACGAGTCCGACTCGCACTTGGGCGCTTTTTACTAAATGCAATACAATAAACAATTTGTATGTTTACACGACACATATAACACACGCGGGGCGAAGCTAGTCTAAAAAAAGTAGCCTAAATTCCTCCTTATATCATCAGCTACCTGCCAGTGAACTCAAGTCAACATCGGTCCAGCCGTTCCAGTGATTACCCGGAACAAACATTCAGACAGACAAAAATATTTTAACTACATTTTTGGTATATGTATCGTGTGGCGTGTAAACATACCTACATATGCATTGCGTTATTTTAATATTACAAACAGACACTCCAATTTTATTTATTTGTATGTATGTATAAATCAGAAGATAAATGTTATGGCGTAATCAATCTGTCATGTCACTGCATATAGAGGAAGCTAATATTTTTGTACATTAATTTAAAGTTTATGATTCGCGTAGTTATGTGTATGATTTTATAGGTACATAAAATTAACTTAAAGTTAAGCTTTAATTCAGAAACTTTACTTCAGTAAAGATTACTTTAAATTATATGTTTGTTTTGCGAATCTATCTCCTAGTAGAGTTGTAAAGAGTGTGTAGACAAACAATTCTTGTAAACAATGACGAATACGGTAACAAGATGGAAAGTAAAAAAATAATCAAACGATTCAAATATAAGCAACAATTCCTATTTTATAATTGTTTAGGAACTTTATTTCAATGTGTAAGAATTAGTGAGTATGTTTATGTATGTCTCAAGGTAATATTTTCATATATTTTTCGTTTCAAAAACCTTTTTTTTATACATAGGACAGTTTATGACGACCACTTAGTCATGATCTTCATCTTCTATTTTCTTATCTAGTCTCATCAGCAAGAATGGCTACTTTGAATGGTTTAATGGTGGAACTTACTAACCTTGTTATATTGTATATTTATTACTAGATACCGGATTATATGCATTTACATATTTAAGCCATCCTCACCGGTAATAGCATATTTTACTTAAGATCTAGTTTAGCATATTATCGGGGCATTTAAAAATTTTTCCCAGTTCAGTACACTTACGCTACATTCCGAAATGCGTAAAAAGTGAAATATCCAGAATACGTCCAAATTTAATAGTCACAAAATATATGGTAAATGAGTAATAATTGTGACTGGTAGGATTTGCATCGCATCGGATCGCATATCGGTCAGTAGCTCTGCGCATGTCTTTTGTTTTGAAGAAATGATCGAAGACACAATCTTACCAATTATTATTTGGAGTAACACTTGATTGTTTACGTTTACAACAATATAAAAAAAAAAGGCATGTAATGTTACTATACCTATTATCGCCTATCAAAGGATCATTTACTAATTGTATGCTGATTTTGTAATAAAAATTTAAGCTAGGTTTCTTCTTTTTTGATTCCTAAAATGAATCATTTAGTTTTGCATAGTTTCGTGCATGTTTCAAGCATTTTTGATGCATATAACAAGGTTTTTATGTTGCATATAATCCGGTCCTACTTATTACTTTCAGCGTTTTATAAGACAACTTTGTGAACACCAGAGAATATTTGATTAGAAAACAGGTTGTTTTCATTTTATACTTTTTTAATAGCTTGATGGACGCTTATCATCCGGTAAAGGCATCACTTTATCAGCCGACTAAATATTTTTTATACAATGGTTGAATAAATAAGAGTAAGGCACTAGAATAGACATTTAAAAAAAACGATAATTCATGTGACGGGCCTTGATGGCCCGAACATATAATATAAACAATAAAAACATATTTTCTAAGATCAAACATAACCTTTTGGTCCTCAAACCCGTCCTCTCGAAAAATATTGGGATATTGACATAACAGTATTTCCATAATACAAGTAGGTAATCTTATTGCCAAGTTTACTTATGTTACGATCACTATAATTAGGGCTCTGGTGGTCCAAGTTGAATCGCAGTTTAAGTTTGGGGGAGAGGTCAGATTAGTGGCTGTGTTCTCAGATATTGTGATCTCATTAAGCCCTCTTTTGGACTTCGCCTAGGTGGCTTATTAGCACAATAACAGATTATTATCTGTTTTCTTTATTAATTACTTGAATCTCAAACGCAACTCAATTCATAACCTCATTACAATTGAGTGACATTATACCAGTAACGGGAATTTTAGATAATAACCACAAGAAAAAAAATATCCTGAAGCATTACTGACCATAAAAAGAATTTTCTTCATCAGCTACTTAAAGTCTGCCATTACCTCTCCCATATGAAAATCTTTCAAAACATATATCGGCAATGGTTTGTTTCAAAGATGTGAAAATCTTATTAACCACTGACAGCGAGCTCTCTATACTTATCATAATTTCATCATTAGTAACAGAGGACATTACAGTTCTCCAGCTCCAGAACATCAGCACCAAGCTAAGTACCTCTTGCTTAGAGGTGCTGCTGTTGATCGTAACTCTCAGAACCCACGCGCTGTCTATTGGCTAATCTGTAATTTTGTGCTCACGAAAAGTAACCAATTGAAAATCTATCTTTCCGTAATAAATAGTGTGAAAATCTTCGTTCTAAAGTGTCTAATCATCTTCAACTGAACCCCGGGGCCTAACCACCATCACCTTATGGCTCCTAAAACCCAGCTACGTGACAATATATACAAATAAATAAAATTGGAGTGTCTATTTGTAATATTAAAATAACCACTTTTAACTAAATGCATATTTTGTTTACACGATACGTGTACCGAAATATTTTTTTTAAATTTTGTGTCTTTTTGTATGTTTGTTCCGGGTATTTTTTTGAACGGCTGGATTGATTTTGACGGGATTTTCACTGGCAGATGATCTAAGGAGTAACTTAGGCTGCTTTTTTTAAATGAGTTTTGTCCCGCAGCGTTACCCGTCAGTACGACAATAACCGCGGGTAACACCGCAAAGTTCAGCTAGTTCTAAATATTTCTACTTTAAGTATCTGTGTCTAAATGTAGTGGCAATGTGAATATATTTAACGTGCGATATAAATATAAGCTTTGTATTACAACAATTAATTACAAATAAATACATATTCATTCATAACACTTTACGATGCTGCCATACCGTGAATAGAATTTAACAAAAACTTTATAGGTATGCCGAGACTTAACGACATTTAATATGTATAAAGGATTGTAATAAATCATTGAGCTACAAGCTATGGCATCATAACTTACAGATAATTTATCACATAATGGCTACATAAATATTATACTTTAACACTCAATGTTACTTCTCTATTTAATACCATCTCTAAGATATAAAGTAAACAATAAAGTAGGTAGATATATATTACACTGTTTTATTAAATACTCGTACAATTTTAATTTTACGGTATAATAAGTACTTTACAATAATATCAAGTTAGAAGAAACTCTTTTTTTTTAATGAGGTGTTCAGTCTTTCATATTTTTATACAAGAGAGATGAAGAGGGAATAGTCTTCACTCGCTCTTCTATTATTATATTAAACTTGATTTAAATACAGTTTCTATCACGATACAATGTGTACTTACTTTTATTACAATGTTGCAGAATGCAGGAATGTCGCTTAAATCTACAAACTGTTAATTTTTAAAGAGAGCTGTCACCTCCTCGATTGTTTTATTCTTTGTTTCAGGTAGTTTGAGGTAAGTGAATGTGAAGAATAATATGAGAAGGACGGTGTAAGGTAGGAACACATAATCGCCTAATGCCTCCGACATCGGAATAAATGTCAATCCAACGATGAAGTTAGCTAGCCAGTTGACTAGAGCTCCTACGCTCACCGCCGCGCTCCTAGCCCCCTGGCCGAATAATTCCGACAACAACATCCAGGGTATGGAACTGGGGCCCACACCAAAGAAGGCGACGTATAGGAATGTGAATATGACTGCAAATACACTCATAGTGGAATTTTGTTTGTATGTGAAGAAGGCAACAGTCATGAGCACTGAGAAAACAGCCATACCACCAAGTCCCCAAAGCTGCAGAGTGCGTCTACCGAGGCGGTCCATCAAAGGAATGGACACCAAAGCCATTATAAAAAGTACACTGCCCACACCTATTGCCGCTAATCTGGCCTTTTCCGGCAGTAATCCAGCGTTTTCAAATATTGTCGTTGAATAATACAAAACAGCATTGATTCCTCCAAGTTGTTGAGACAAATGCATCACTACGCCAATTATGAGCGGCTGTCTCAGGGAATTCATCTTAATCAGATCGAGAATGGTGAATTTCTTCTCTTGTCTCGCCGCGTCTTCCTCCATATATATGTCATGAATCTCATCGTCCACTTCCGGCATTCCTCGGATATTAGATAACACTGTTCTTGATTCTTCCTCATCACGTACAACTAGCAACAAGTAACGAGGACTTTCAGGTGCAAAAATCAGCATAAATAACTGGAGGCCGGATGGCACAACGGCTAAACCAAGTAACCAAGGCCAACCTTCATTGCTACCCAAAATCGCGTCAATACCTAGTATCTGACCTCCAACCAGGCCCAAAGCGACTGCCAATTGGTTGACTGTACCAAAAGCTCCTCGTAATGATAAAGGTGCCATTTCCGATACGTATGTCGGCGATGCGGTGGTAGCGAAACCACAGTTGATACCGATTAAGAACCTGCCTATAATTATCATTTCGACCGAGTCGGCCACTTTGCTGAATCCCATTAACGCAGCGCCTAAGACTCCAAAAGCAGCATTTAACAGCAGAGATTTTTTACGACCATACTTTTCCATCATCCAACTCGCAAGTGGACATCCGATCATACCACCAACGGCAAATATGCTGACGATTAAACTAAATATCGTACTCGGGCTAGCGTCATATTGTTGTGAGATAAACGACTCGATGAATGAACGAGGTGAGTTGATGACGCCTGTGTTGTAGCCAAACTGCAGCATTCCGAGGACGGCCGATGTGACTGCGTACAGCAGTGGGCCAGTTACTTTGCCGCCGCCTCCCGGCATCTTTGGTTTCGGCGACCCTGAAATGACAACAGACAATATCTCAGTATATTTTGAAACAAGCATCGCGTCGGTGTTACATACAATTGAGATTATTTTATCAGAGATTTAATATTATATAGTGAAAAGATTACAATCCATTTTGATATGAGATAAAAGTGCACCTAATAGTTGTCACTTCTCTCGTTATGGCTCCATATATGTGGGTAAAAGTAGGCTACATACAGATTTTATTTTTAAATTTTGTGTATTTTGCCTTTAACTAAATCGCTGTGAAAAAAGGTGTACTCATACTCTTACTTTATCTAACCTCTAGCTCTGACATCCAGTGAACAATGACAAATCCTGACCTTTATAATCTGAAGGGTGTATTATTTATAAATATTAATAGCAGTACTTTTACTTAATAAATAGATTACTAATCAATGTATAGGTTATCGTATTTGTTTTTGTAGCCGTAGGTATAGTTATGTATAAGATCGTACTCATTTCAGGGATTGATCAATTAGAAAAACAATCAAGTGATTGAAAAACAATATGGCGATGAAATCTATTATATAGATTTATTATTTTTCCTTGATAATTATTTTTTTAATTGATTACACAAAACAAACATAGTTGTACAAGAAACTTCTGTACTAATGTCTAATTTACGTTTTATTTTGATTATCCTTCTTTGCAAATAAATAATTGATTGTCAATTGTGACAGAAATAGTTAACAACTAATAGTTATACATTCACAGCAAGCTAGCTACGTAACTAGATCAGCAATATTATTTATGCAAGTTTATCATGGCTATAAACATCTTAGTTACTACATTGGTGAAAATTATCTTCTATTCTCAAAATTATATTTTTTTTGTAAGTCTAGCTAGACTGCCTCGTTGGTCTATCGGCTAGAGCACGCCCGAGTTCGATTTCCCGGTCTCAAGAGAGAGTCCCGAATTCAAGAGGTCCTGAGTTCAATTTCCGCTGACTGCTGTTGGGTTTTTCTTATAAGGAATTCTTAATAGAAGCCCGGAGTATGAAATATGGCGGTGTTTCCCGCCCATGCCTCGGAGAGCACGTAAAACCATCGCTCTGTCCCGGTCGTCATGAACAACTATGACAATCGTTATTGGGAAGTCAGTGCCCTCAAATATACTGACAACTAGTTCAACGTTCGAATTCAGTTCACCCTCAGGATTGCGGAGGTGAACTAGTAGCCGACCCCAATTAATCTTGGGAATAGTATAGACTGGGAAGATGAGAATGTAAAAAAGTTTAATTTTACCTTGACGTTTCTAATTTTAGTTAATCTCCGACATAGAGCTACGTAAGACGAGACTAACTCATTATAAGTAAGTTTAGAAAGTTTTAAAACGATATACTTAGCATGATTATTTGTAATCAGAGCGCTTAGAATGAGTTTATTTCACACCATCTCACTCTCAGTGGCGTCCTTGACTTCACCATTGCGCTTGGTGAAGATTTCAATGTGGTCGGCAGAAGTAAAATAAACTTCAGTTTGCAAAGTGTTAATTAATATGATTGATTGTCGACACAGCGCCATTAAGTGCACATTTAATGTTCGATGTTTATATAAACAACTAGCTGACCCTGCGAACTTCATACTGCCATATTCATATCTATATCTGTCTCGGCTTCCCGTCGCGAACAACAACATTGACTTCTCCCGTTATCTTTTAATTTTTCTTGTGCACAAAACTTGCCCTAACAATAACGAACACGTAGAAAAAAGAATTGTTTAATTTGGTACAGTCGATAGGAAGTTTAGCGCGTACATACATTTGGGCGATTCATTTTTATATATAGACTAGCTTTTGAACGCGGCTCCGCCCGCGTGTATATGTCGGTTATCGCGGCAAATAGTAGCCTATGTGTTATTCTAATAGTTAAGCTATATTACTGTTAAGTTTCATCCGAATCCGTTCAGTAGTTTTTGCGTGAAGAAGTAACAAACATACACACACTCATAAACTTTCGCCTTTATATATTAGTGTGATGTGATGTGATGTGATAAGTGTTCTTGGTTTTACGCTTGAAATGAAATGAAAGTGAATTACTTTTAAAATTAAAGAAATTAAAGGTACTAATAGGAAAATTAAATTAGAAAAAAATAGGCATTACACAATTAGATACAACTTCTTATCATGTTTTATTGTGAGCAAATTTCGCTGTAAATCTTTCATTTAGATTAGATGTACAAAATCTACAAGGAATTGTCTTACTATGAGACCAGTTACTTGTTCTCCGACTGGCTATATCCAGGTGTCTAATTTATCTAAAACATGTGTGTATGTACCATCAGCATGATGATGACGTATGTATTTAGCAGAGACTCAATTAATTTTGGCATCATACTGCTGTAGGTGAGATCGGTGAAGTTATTATTATAATCAAATCAATAACTAAATGTATTATGTAAGAAAAAAAACAGGTATTTAATATATTTCTGAAATTGCCGAACAAAAATCTAAGATAAATATGTAAATAATGTCATGAATTTATGCATATGACGCCAACCATATTTAAGATTTTCCATGGTTATATGCGGTGGAGCGGATCGAAAGTTATCCGACCATGACATCGATGACAGTAGGTACATGACACACGGGACGAACATGACTGTGAAATGCAATTTGAAACATGCACGAAACAATATAAGTTAAAAAAAACTATGAATAAATAACTCACAATTACATACTGACAATGTATTGTACTGTTTTGTATTTTTAACAGACTTCAAAAAAAGAAAGAGGTTTTCAATTCGGCCGTATACATTTTTTTTTATGTGTGGTCGCGGATAACTTCATCGTTTATGAACCGATTTTGATGATTCTTTTTTTTTTAATGGTACGACAACGTTGGTACCGTTATAAGGACACTGAGATCTGGTGGTGGCATCCAAGAGAAATCGAATCGAAGTTGAAGTCGATTTTTTTATTAAAATTTAACTTGTTGAAACTAATTTTAAATTGAGTTTTCAACTTGACTAAATAGTTTTATGAGTAATAGCTTTTCTCTGCGTCTCAGCCCACGTGTTTATGGTTATTGATGTAAAGAGTAGCATAGATCCTAAGAACTCAAAATATCTCCATGCCACATTGAAATCGGTGCAGCGGTTTGGTCGTGAAAGCGTAACAGACAGACTGACAGAGTTACTTGCGAATTTACAATATTACGCAAGATCTTTACTATTTGTTTTTCTATATTCATTACATTTTGATAGTAATGAATGTGGTGCAAACTCTGTAGCCTTTAAGTATTTCCTTTAACTAATGTCGACAGCACGCCTAGTAGATGCTTGTACAAGGAATCGCAAGTATGACGTCTTCGACATTACGAGTATGTTAATCTTTACACCGTACAAAATGAAGTCGCTTACGCTGTCTGTTCGCTTAGATCTTATAAACTTCTCAATGGATTTGGATGCAATTTTCAGATATAAAAAGCAATTAGAGAGAAAGGTTTATATATGTAATACATACGTATTATAATAGAGGAAAGTCATGAATTTCAAAGACTTCCCTACGATTTGAGCAAGCCATATAAGACTAATTAATAAAAGGATTTTCGAATTAAATTTTCTTTTTCGTACATTTTATTATTACAAACCGATTGACATACATTGATTAACACAGAATCTGTAAATCACAATGAAACAATGGCAGAACTATACTAGCAATCTGCGATTCTAATTGATAATTTATCAATCGATACGGATCACTGAATGAAAACAATGATTAGATTACAGACGGAAACCATAATTAAGTTTGTTGCGGAATGATTATGAGCTATGACAGTATAACATACAAATATGCAAGGAACTGAACTTGAGCTTGTATCAACCTTGCCAGACGTCCCGATTGTGGCCGTAAGTTCCGCTTTTTGAATCAAAATTGTAATCTCCCGCGCGGGACAGGTTTTGTCCCGCTTTTTGCGGATAACTGGCCGGACGTCAATAGTGAAGTTAGTTAGTTACCCAAAAGACAACAAAAATATTGCGAATGACCTTTTTTTTCTTTAGTCACTCTTACTCATAAGTCGTAATTTCTGATTGTACGCGATACGATGCTTTCGACGAAAGAATCCCACTTTTTTTCACTATAAAGTGTCAAAATCCCGATGTGACTTCAAAAAAAAATTGACAGCGCTGGCTTGTATAGTAGTTTAATCACATCAACAGCGTTTAACATAACATGCTTTACATAATCCTCTCCTTATAAAGGTGGTTCTGGCCTTATATACCAAGGAGGTTTTGGCCTTATATAATACGCTGGACAGACAGATTGATTTAGGTTTGTTTTAAGTTTTCCTTCTCATTGCAATGATGTTGTCCTGCGTAGTTTGCTTCCGTAATCGTCTCTTACGACACCCACGGAATGAATAGAGGTAATGACACTCAGTGTTCTTCACCTGTCATCACACGGACAGATGATACGGATGAAGGTATAGTGGTTTAGCAGTAGTCTATCCTAAATGTATAAATTAAGGCAAACGACACCATCATCAAACTCAATGCAAAATAAATTAGAAACTTATACTTTTAATTTAGGATTAAGTACTTATTATGTGATTTGGGTTACAATACCTACATGCTAGCATTTTTGACCTTGAAATAATTCCTTGCAAAATAGTTTTTAAAAAGAAACGTTATGGTTACGTTTATACCAATACGATAGCTTTTAGTTTTAAAAAAAATCAGGGTTAACATACCCCATTATTCATACGATATTTAACTTTTAATCACATGCGATAGTTTTCTCTTTAAAGTTTGTAACATAATCTATAATCTATACTAATATATAAAGCTGAAGAGTTTGTTTGTTTGAACGCGCTAATCTCAGGAATTTGTTACATGCATATAATGAATATGGAAAAATACTTTCAGTGTTGGATAGTATATTTATCGAGGAAGGGTATAGTCTGTACATCATCAGGCTAAGACCAATAGGAGCGGAGCACAAATGGAGAATGTTTCAAAAACGGGGTAAAATTATCACGCTACGGGCAATAGGAGACGCCTATTTACAAAACAAATAAATCAGTAAGACCGTGCCAACTTTTCGATGTCTGCTAATTCTTCGAAGTTAACATAGACCTCTTTACAACTACGAGTATATCGAGTATAAGACGCCGGCATGCGCTTGGCCGCTGGGCTTTTCATAGCTGAAATGATGTTCTGCGGCTTGTGCCGGTGGCATGAACAAGGTAGTAGAGCCACGCTGATTTCAGCACGAATGGGCAGGCTCGACCGGGGCGGTACTACCCTCGCACAGAAAATCAACGTAAAATGACAGCGATCATGCTGTCGTGTTTCGTTGCTGAGTGCGAGACCGGAGGCCCAACGATGCAGAAGCATCACTAGCCCGCCATGGTGATGGTCACCATGCTGCACTGTAGCATTGTCTGCATTCGCAGTATGGTGACCACCACTCTTGGATTCTGCTTATGCTTTCCATCAGGCAGAGTAGAGTCATTTTGGCAGGGCAAAATATATAAAAAAAAAAAAAAGTGACGGGATAAACCGAAATGGTGTGAAGGAGACCTAAGATAATCATGACACGTGGATTAAAGATTTTTCTTAGCTGTACAGGTTAAAAATAAAATACTTATCGTTATCAAGTCAATGCGGCTTTGTGAAATGTAGGTGAACATTTTTTATTGGTAAAATATTTATTTCAGAAATGTTTAATAAAATTAAAATATATTTGCTGTAATAGTAACCGTGCCGATATGGTATAAACTTTTAGCTAAAAACACATATGTATTATAAGATTATATACAGAAAGATAACATAGGTATATGTTCTCCAAGTTTCATATATTAACAGCAGCTGTTTAAGTTTAGGGTATTTTTCTCTTAAATCTGACATAACTACCGTTTACATACAGATAGATATCAGTTGGAAAAAAAAAAATACTTCAAAGGTATACTAAAATCGCGTGAAAGTAGGCCACCTTTCGACGGGATAATTAATACTCATAAAAGAAGCAGTTTAACTTTTATGTGCAAATTTTTTTAATGTTTTTTTTTTTGAAAAATAAAAGTTCAATAATAAAAGATAAATTGTCTTCAATGCAACAAACCAAAGCAAAATGGATTTGCAATGAACTATAATAATTTATGTTTCCTCATTTTCACATTTAGGAGTTGAAATTTAAAAATTGATATTTTTGTATATGTACCGTGTATACATACACATGCATTTAGTAAAAAGCAGTTATTTTAATATTACAAACAGATGATCCAATTTTATTTATTTAAATAGATTTTCAAATCCTTTAAAACAAAAAAAAAATGGAGGCTTGAAATGACAAACAACAAAAAACATACTGAATACAAAAGCACACTCCTCCTTTCTCGAAATCGGTACTAATGTAACACTGACCCACTCATCAATATACATAAAATTCCAATGGCATTTACATTATCGCATGTAAATTAATAATAATCCTACTAATATTATAAATGCGAAAGTTTGTAAGGATAGATGGATGTTTGGATGGATGTTTGTTACTCTTTCACGCAAAAACTACTGAACGGATTTGGATGAAACTTTACAAGTAATATAGCTTATACATCAGAATAACACATATGCTACTATTTGCCGCGATAACCGACATATACGCGGGTGGAGCCGCGGGCAACAACTAGTAATAAATAAATATTTCGGACATCTAACACACAACGCCATCTAGTCCCAAACTAAGCAGAGCTTGTATTATGGGTACTAGACAACTGATATTGAAACATATATACTTATTTTTTTGTAAATACATACATATTATAGATATAAAACACCCAAACTCCGAAACAAATATTTGCAGATCATACAAATATTTGATCCGACCCGGGAATCGAACCCGAGACCTCAAGAACAACAGTCGCGTACGCTACCACTGCGCCACCGTTATAACTTACCGGTCTCCATTATGGGATAAACACGTCTGATCGCTACGAAACACAAACTAGTTGTATTAATCTTAAAAAGAATAAACGTTATCAATAAAACTATGGAATGATAACAAATCAAATAGATATTTGAGATGTCGCCAGCAGTTATCATAGAATCTTTATTACTATTAACTTTATCAGACAGAATAATACTTTATTATTAGTAGATATTTTGTGACGAAGTTGAATAAAAACACCATATTACATATGTACTAAATAAATAAGTGCTACGAGTAGGTACGTATGCTATATCTTTATCTATACTAATATATAAAGCTGAAGAGTTTGTTTGTTTGTTTGTTTGTTTGAACACGCTAATCTCAGGAACCGCTGGTCCGATTTCAAAAATTCTTTCGGTGTTGGATAGTCCATTTATCGAGGAAGGCTATAGGGTATATATCATCACGCTACTACTAATAGGAGCGGAGCAACAATGAATAATGTTTCAAAAACGGGGGAAATTTTCACGCTACGGGCAATATAAGGCGCAAACGAGGTTGCGTGGGTCAGCTAGTATTATATACTTTTTTTTTTTTTTTTACGTGTGTAAAAACCCCCTCGGGCCGTCACCCCGCCGGGGTTTGCGGCGGGGCGGTGTGTCGGAATCGAACCGACTAAAACCACACGGTGTGCCACTCTGCGCCTGAGAGAGGGAGAGATCCGGGAACTGCTGTAATAAGACCTCCGGACCCCTCCCGGCGCCAGCCCGCACAGATGCGGGCACCCTCCTCCTCAAACTCTCTATTTAGGCGACGTACGGCACACACGTAACGTCGCCTCCTCGCGGGCGGCCACTAATGCGGATGGAAGGGAAAATCCGTCCCGACCATCCGCGGCCACACTCAGGGCGGCATGAGGCGCAGATAGGCGCGCCTCCGCCGCCCGGTTCGCCGGCGGCGGATCGGGTCCGAGTGGAGGTCGTCCTCCCGGGCCTTCTCCGCCACCTCCTTCTGTGAAATTACGTCTTCGCAGAAGGCTGCGACCGCGGTAAAACTGCTGTCGCTACCGGCCATGGAGCGTACGATGGCCGGTAGCGAGAGATCTTCTCCGATGACTGCAGTGAGGGCCCGGCGCTGCGACGCCCATGCGGGGCAAACCGCCAGCGTGTGCTGGGCCGAGTCCTCACTGCAGTCGCAGTGGTGGCAGGCGGGACTCAGTTCCCTCCGGGCGACCGAGTGCAGGTACTTCCCGAAGCATCCGTGCCCGGAAAGCACCTGCGTCAGTCGGAAGGAAAGAGTCCCGTGCTGCCGCCCTGCCCACTCGTGGATGACCGGCTGGAGAGCCTCCACGGCGGCAAAGCCAGCGCGTGGAGTCTCCAGCCGTAACGACCAGCGAGCCATCGTGGCTCGACGGGCGGCTTCACGCCACTCGCGTACCTCCTCGGGCGGGGGGCGAATGCCACACTCCGCCCGGAACGAAGCCACCCGTCGATAAACTTCGGCGAGCACTTCCGCCTCCAAAAGCTAGTATTATATACTAGCTGATCCACGCAACCACGTTTGCGTCGTCCAGAACTAAGTCTGTACTAGAGTGACCAGATTACAGATAAATATTTATTGTAAATAGTTTTCCTGTCACATTGTTGCTCATGATGAACTCTATGTTACATAATAAAAGTTACTTACATAGGAGGAGGATTGTAGGTAAAATATTCTAAATTATAATAAGTATCTGTTTAGGCGAAAACCTGCGGGACTCCAACTGAATATTTATTAATTTGCCTTTTAAAGATATCAGTTGCCAAATCAGTCAGCACCATAGACGTGCTCAGTAGGGACCTACTTCGAAATTAATTAATGTGAACAAGTCGACAATATTAAAAATATTGTTTTGAAGTTATGTAATTAGAAAGTTGGTTCACAAAGAGAAGTTGAAGAAATCTTAAGGTGTGTTCACGGTTTTTAAGCTCTCCGCGCAGTCGTATTTCCAGGCCGGGTTGTGTGACGATTTTCGCCATATTTTTGACAGGAGCTGGATGTGAGAAGTCGAGTATCGATCTAAGTGGCGACTAATAAGACAGAGTGCCTAAGTCTAGAAGTGTACTGCGAAAGGCTGATTATAATGATTGATTGATAATGACGGGGTCATAATTCATAGTTGGATCCCGTCCCATTCCCTGGACCCAGCCGTTGTCGAGTTTTAGCGAGACAAACGAACAGCAATTAATTTTATATTTAAGAAGATTACGCATCCAAGGTGGTTCAAACTACCACTGTGCCTCACCTACTATAATGATTTTAAATATATTTTACAACCGCATTCTTGTCATTAAAACACAGGATAAAACATAACAGGAATCATAAAAATGTTGAACCAAGTAGTGTTTATGTCAATAATAACTTCCATAAATGAACAATAGGTCCACATATTGTCGATGACGAAATCAAACAATAGTATTATAACTTAAATTTTAATATGTAGGTAGAACTCGTAAATTTACAAGAAGTTATCTTATTAAGGTAAACGAATAAACACGTGACATAGCACTTAAATAAACTTTTTTTAAGTTTCAATCTCAAGAAAATTTTTGAGGTCAAAACTTTTGGTAAAAGTTTAATAGCAATGTCATTACTTATTACGATACTTTTGGCACCTCATTTATTAAAATCAATTCAGTAGTTTAGGCGTCATAGGAACATATAAACATAAACTGTCAAAACAATTTTCCCCTTAATTTTGGCTTCATCGCAGTCGGCTAAGAGCCGAGCATTGTCATTTATTGTAATCTATTCCACGTTTGTTCGCAACGCGCTAATCTCTGAAACTATCGGTCAGATTTGAATAATTCTTTTTGTATTGGATAATGTATTCACTGAGCAAGGTTACAAGCTAATCTTACAGAATTTAGATGCGAACATTCTAAAACAGTGACGATCATAAAAATCTTGGCGTACATTTAAATCATTATATGTCTGTGACAACTTCCACATACAGCTCAATAAAAAGACACACTACAGCGCCATCTACCGGATATACACCAAACTACGGAGTAACGTACAATAAGAAAGGAACCACCAATCCTGAAACTCGCAATAGAAGTTCTCACGGCGATTAGCATATATACAATATCCCAACATCAACTATTGGGCAGTGGCCCGCCAGGCATTATCACCTCGCCTGGTCGGAGGATCCTCCCTTTGTGTTGCAGGGACATGATTTTTTGCCGGACTTCACAGAAAAATCCTTTATCTTATGACTAGTTAGCTTGGTGTGGTCATAGTCTCTTTAGGAAGGAGGCTTACCAAGGTCAAAGCCTCTTTTCTAAGGAGAGGCATATGAAAAGGTTGTTGATAATGACGATTTGTTCATGCTAAATAATACTACTAGTTTTGCAACTGAGAGCTAAATGATGATGATCCATTCAAAAGTAATATAGATATATCGATTATTTAAATCGCAATCACAATACACATACCAGTTAATCCTGTACCTTGTATAAGACTATAATAAAAAGACTGAAAAGATCGACTTAATGTAATATTCTCTCACTCTAGGCCCTGTAATCGTAAGTCTATAGCTGAATATGGTCACGAGCAACTCAAAAGATCTAAGCGCGTTGTGACTCTGAGCTGCTAATCCTAAGAGGGAAGGCTTATACTTTTGGAAATATCATTCAGTCAAAATATAGCATAACACTGTTACTATAACTGTCATAGAGATTAAGCTGTCGGTCTCTGTCATTTTAGAACTTACAAGGTACATAATACTTACTCTATTCGATTATGCGACTATAAATAGGCTTTAATTGAGCAAAGAACTTAATTATATTACAAGTTCAAAACAGTTAGATGATTATTTCGAATTAAGGTACCTTTCCATCCATTTCAAGTAGACTCGTGTCCATAGTGGACTTTTCAAGACTAATGATAATGATAATGTACGTTGATTACAGTTAAAAAATAACTGTTACTAAATCGTTTGTAATTTCTATAATGGGCAGGTGGCACGACTCTCGTTAAAAACAAAGTAGGCACAACCAGATTTAGTTAACTTGTCTTTCATCTGAGAATTCCTTCGAATAACTATGCATACATTGTATACACTTTGTTATTTTGCCCCCTTTGTCTCTCTATTCTCTTGTATGATTGGCTAATATTTTGTTTTTACCACGTGACATTTGTTTGTTTTTTTTATTAACGTTTATGCTTATGGAATGCATCTTATCCAGGTAAGCAGACTACTAGCCAAGTTACAAGCGTTCTTCTTTCTGCAATCGTTACCGCCTAAATTCTTGTGTGTCATTGGCTAATCTTAGACAAAATTTTAGCCAATGACACACGAGAATTTAGGCGTTAACTTGCAGAAAGAAGAATGCTTGCAACTTGGCTAGGGGGGCAGGTATTAATATCATGAATAATTTTAACAGGAATAAATGTGACCATGTGATTATCCATGCCTTTTGTTTATCAGTTGTACCTATATTAAACAAGTGAAGGAAACATTGAGTGTTCTATAGTGCGAGATATTTGTGTAATTTATGAGAGTAAGTTTCTTAAATCTGATATGATTATTGTTACAGGTTATGTAAATAAAATCTCTATCTAGATTAGCTTTTGTCCGCGGCTCGCCCACATGTATGTCGGTTCGCGGTAAAGAGTAGCTATGTCCTTCCACAAGAATCAAAATAGAAAAATACCCGTCGAGTAAAGATTTATATATATACTAGCTGAACCCCGCAGTGTTACCCGCGGTTATTGTTGTACCGCGAGTAACGCCGCGGGACAAAGTTAGTCTAAAAAAGTAGCCTAAGTTACTCCCCGGATCATTAGCTACCTGCCAGTGAAAGTCCCGTCAAAATCGGTCCAGCCGTTCCAGAGATTACCCGGAACAAACAGACAGACAGACAGACAGACGGACAGACAGACAGACAGACAGACAGACAAAAAAAAATTTAACCACACTTTTGGTATATGTATCGTGTATACACACATATGCATTGATTAAAAAGCTGTTATTTTGATATTACAAACAGACACTTCAATTTTATTTATTTGTATATATATATTACCGTAAGATTGTCAACACCGTTAGATTGTAATCTATAATATAACAATAACATACTTTATTTCTTCTTTCACAATGTTTCACAATAACATTATTTCATTTATACTCTCGATTGTCGGCACTTGATGGAACTTGTTGTAATACATTCTAGAAATAAACTCACTTGTAGTTATTCCACTATTTTAATTAAATTTACTCCTAACCGGTTTTGCCGGTATGCCAAAAGACGAAACCGGTCAGGAGTAAATTTAATTAAAATAGTGGAAGCAAACCGGCGAAACCGGTCAGGAGTAAATTAAATTAAAATAGTGGAATTACAAAATAAATAAATAGTGGAAAGTACAAATGAGTTTCTTTCTAGAATATATAACATTATTTAACAATAATTGTAGAGATCAAGCTAAGATTGTGCGAGACTAGTGCCTGTTGTAGGTATATGCAAATCTATCTCGCGAGATTGCAAACTGCCGAAAGATTGTGAACCGCATGTCGCGCGCTGATTGGTTGAACAGCATATGTCCAGCGCCGCCATATTTGTTTGTTAATTCGTCTTTGTTGCCGAATGTAAAGTATTTTTGTGATTGTAAATTGATTTCATGTTGCAAATACCTCACAGCTTTAGAATGAGTTTTATAAAATTGTTGTAACAGTAAAATTAATTTGTAATTAATTAAAGAAGTGCTAACCTTACCTAACCTAGCTCTATGGCCATTGAACGGCTTACTGTAAAACCGACCAATCAGGGACAGTTGACAGTATGACGCCCGTAAGCAGATTGCAGTTGACAATCTATCGATAGTTTACAATCTCGCTAGGTAGCTTATAATCTAACGGTTTTTACAATCTTACGGTGACAAATATATGGTGACTTATCATGGTACAGTAAACTCCAATTACATCCAGTGCTAATAATACTGGTTAATAAAAGAAACATACTAATTGATTATAACAATAAATAATGGTCAAATGTGACTCTTGATCTGTAGTTATAATCAACGTCTAAGACGATGATTACAATTATTATTATTAATTTAGACTGACAGAGCCCACTTATAAGACAGAGCCACGGAGATCAGATCATTTAATAGAACATTTTAACGATGTTTAATTGGATTTTTCTTCTACATCACGAGGAAATCGACGAAACTAGGGAAGCCCTTTGTGGTTTCACTTTATTGTTTTAGCTAGCAATTAAAATTAATAAGCAAAATAACAAGTTAATAGTGTATAAAACAATTGTCCTTGTTAATAAATATGTAAACGGTGTGTTTCCCTAAAAGTGGAGATATACATTAAGCATTGGTAATCCAACATAAAATATTCACACATTTTAACAAAAATAACCCGACTTCAAGAACTGGACCGAATTAATATGGGACCACACGGGAAGCACCAGCTGTCAAATAAAAAAAGTATCATCAAAATCCCGTTCACCCAATCGAAATTTATGAGGTAACAAAAAAAATACAGTGGAATTGATAACCCCTTTTTTTAAAGTCGGTTTAAAAGTAGTAATGGAGTAAGAAATACAAAATATTTGTTGCATATTATTTAAAAATTTTAAAAAACCTTTGAATCCGTGTTAAGAAAGTAATGTTGACATAATTGTTTGTCTCGGTGGCACAGTGGTAAGGTATGCGACTGCTGTGCTTGAGGTCTCGGGTTCGATTCCCGTGTTGGATTAAATGTTTATATGTTCTACAAATATTTGTTTCGGAGTTTGGGTGTTTTCTAAATATAATATGTATATATTTACAATAAAAAGTATATGTGCATTTATATAAGTCGTGTAGTACCCATGACACAAGCTCTGCTTAGCTTGGGACTGAATGGCGTTGTGTGTTAGATATCTAATATATTTAAAAAAAAATATATGAGACTTCTTTTCCCAAATATATATGAGAGTATAAAACTTTTAGATATTTTTTTTAACCCTTCAAAAATAAATCACAACTAACCTTTGTCTTGTTTACCTAGGCTTTGGTCTAGGAAAAGGAAATAAATAAAGATTTTCCTCATTCCATTTAGATCCCGCTATTAAATATTTCGTGAGTGGTTTTTTTTTTATTATTTAACTGTATGCACTAAATATATACATCGGCAGACTTAATGCCCAGGGCATTCTCTTCCAGTCAACCTTCGGGTGGTGTAGAAATTTTATACGGTAAGTGCACAGAGGTTACCTTCTTATAAAGTCAGTAATCACCTTTGTCAAAGATTTACGATATCTCACTCGTGTGTATTACTGTTATTTCTGACCGAGTTCCTAGTTGGTCAGAAATAACTGCTCAGTTTGCTTAGAATCAGGCGTTACGTCTGCTCGTTTATCCCCTATTCCATAAAAAAACAAAAAAGAAAGTTAATAAATGTATGGGAATGAAGTCTCTCAACAGTCACATGGTATAAACAAAACATTAATCATTATTACAAAAGAACAGGTATAAGCAATTGTAAAAGATATTCAACGCAAACCACTTCCATCTTGGCTAAGAAGGTCGGTCTAAACGGTGGTTACAATCGTGGGAGGCCAGTCTAAACAATGGATACCATCGGGGGTAGCTGTCTCCCTGACCTACACCAATAACGTTCAGGTGACTCCACACTGATATTCTCAATCAATTATAGTTTACAACTGACCTACTGTTAATAACCATTACAAAACTAACATAAGTACATACCCAATATCCATTAAATAAACCAGTAACTAATGTAGTCACTTAAAAACTACGCATACCCGTGATAATATTAGTAAATATAAGTCTATGATTAAGGGTTAAAAAATGATGAGTCACTTAAGCAACATAAATATTTTAATAGATGTGTTGATATTTGAACAAGGTTCGAGGTTGACACATGGATATACAGACCTATAATGACGCAGATTTTTTAAGTAAAGGCAAAATATTTGATCGAAGCTTTACGTGACCAGAAAGGTGCTTTAATCTGGTTCAAAGGATAGGTATTTTTAATCAGGCAATGATAGCAGACTTTTAGGCAAATTTGTAATTCAAAGCGATCATATCTATTAATATAAGAATAAGGATTAAATTTATTATACTCGTAACATATATCTCGTTGTCATAATCTTTGGATCGACTGAGCCGATTTTGATTTTTTTTACTAATAAATAATCACATTATTTTTGAGGGTTATGACTTATGGGTATATAGTATTAACAAAAAATACACGCAGGTGGAGTGAGCAAAAGCTGGTATTACAATAACTGTATATATAGCTTGATGAATATTTAAAACATTAAATTTGTAACGAGGTTCTT
This sequence comes from Spilosoma lubricipeda, assembly GCA_905220595.1. Taxonomy (NCBI): domain Eukaryota; kingdom Metazoa; phylum Arthropoda; class Insecta; order Lepidoptera; family Erebidae; genus Spilosoma; species Spilosoma lubricipeda. The sequence continues at coordinate 3,858,267 of HG992285.1, read as the reverse complement.
GCAAAAGAAATTCGTGAAACGAAGTTTGTTATTGAAAGTGAAAGTAATGTTACGTTTTACTTGACAAAACACTCTTATTTCTACACGAACTGTAGATAATAATAACGCAACGCGTTCCAAACATTTGATAGCAGTAGGCGAGTATGTAAATACGTATAGCTTAAACAAATATTCAGGTATTCACATACAAAACACGTGGTAGCATTAAATACAAAATAACAATTCGAAAGTGATCAAATCGCGACAAATACCAGACCTTAAGAATCTTACTTCACTTCATAAGAAAAAACAACGGCTAACTCACAAGGACTATAAAAGTAGGTGGCTTTCAAGTATTTACATCACCAAACAAACGTACCTACAACTGAACAAGAAAAAGATACTGTACCTAAATATAGTAATCCAATAAACAAGTTTCGAAGGAACCACACAAACTGCGCATACACTGTATCAACACAAGTTACGTCGAACTTAAATAAAAGTATTGTATGAAACGCATAAACTATGCGACAGCGGCGACGGAGCGAAACTCACAGACTGAGGCGTTGAGGCCTGCAACAACGTCACCTGTCAGCAAAGGTCGTGTTTGCCGTCGCTCGGTGTTTAAGGCGGGAGGGAAACTAACGTACAACTGCTTCTAGACAATACAATTTTATTGCTGACTAGCTGACCCGCGCAATATCGTCTTCGTCTCATCAACATTTTCGGTCGATACCCGGCTCCTGTTGGTCGTAGCGTGATGTTATATAACCTAAAACCTTCCTCGCTAAATGGGTTATCCAACAAAAAAATAATTAGCAAAATAGATTCAGCCGTTCACGCGTGATGTCGTGACCAAGGCAAATAGGGATCCATTTTTATAAATATAGATCAGTGTTTTTTTTCAAAACTGCCTCGGTGGCGTAGTGGTAGCGTATGCAACTGCTGTGCTTGAGGTCTCGGGTTCGATTCCCGGGTCGGACCAAATGTTTGTATGATCTGCAAATATTTGTATCGGAGTTTGGATGTTTTCTATGTATAATATGTATGTATTTCCAAAAAAAAAGTATATATGTAATTATATCAGTTGTTTAGTACCCATATCACAAGCTCTGCTTAGCTTGGGACTAGATGGCGTTGTGTGTTAGATGTCAGAAATATTTATTTATTATTTAAATATTTATTTATTATATTTATTTTTAGATTAAATTGGCCGACGAATAAATCGTCCATGCATAATTTTTTTTTTTGGTATATATATTTTGTGTACTAGATAAACATTAGCAAGATAATGTTTACAACTTTCAAACACCTGTTACATTGCACAATTTGATCAAATCACAGCGATATATCAAATTGCGTTGTATCCATTCGATGGATAAAAGATGAATTACTGATAAGTTTAGATGAGTAAGTATGGGATCTGTTTTTATACTAACATTTCTCAAAAACCTTTTCAACGTAGGGAAACTAACACTAAAATTAGCTGAAATGAAATGAAATGAAATCATTTATTCTGCAATTAGGTTATACAAAACACTTTTGCAAGTTAAAGCAGATGAGTTCGGCCTTTCCTAACTGGACTAGCCCTGAGAAGAAAGGACGAAACAAACTCAGGGATCAACGTCTCTTTTAAAATTCAGACAATTTTCATAAAATAAAAAACTTTATATCAATAAAAAAGCGATAATTACAATTTGAGTCACAATTATAATAATCTGTAAAGACAATTTAAAAAAATGTCAACTATAACATTGGTAAATCAATTTATTTCAAAGTATAAATTATCGTCACGTCAAAATAAATTTAAACATTCAAGGTAAACAGCATGTGCAGAGTGGGCAGCTCAATCCCAGCTATTTAAGATACGTAGATGTAAAATATGTAAGTAAGCCAATTCAATTGCAAATCTGATCACTGGTAAAATTGTATCGTGTGGAACTAGCCTTACATATTAAACTTCTAAAAACAGTCAAATGACAGCAATGACTTCTAACCAAATACATTATTACTCATTCATATTTTAATGCAAATACTCGCTCTATGAATTTTGTTCTACGTTTGCATTGTTTTTGTTAATAGCGGTACAAAGTTTTTGTTTCACGTATATGGATATATGACTTTGCTGTTCATATATAATATATCTATTGCACTACCTAAATAAAAGTTAATGTAAATTTAAAAAAAATGTTAATTTGCAAGAAGAAAATTTTTTGGAAGACAGCAATAAAGGTCAGTATCATTTTAGGGAGGGAAACCTTTCAGGCTAAAGTCCTCAGCATATTTAATCCGTTCTCTTCTAAAGGAGTTCAGGTTTACTCAGCCCCATTTACGATGAGAAAAGCAAGTGACACAGGATTTTTTAAACTCGACCACAGTTGTTGAGTTTAAAAAATCCATATTAATCATCATACTTCATACTAGTCATACTAATACTACACTATTTACTATCCTACTTCCTATTAATCACACTAATATATAAAGGCGAAAGTTTGTGAGTGTGTGTGTTTGTTACTACTTCACGCAAAAACTACTGGACGGATTCAGATGAAACTTTACAGTAATATAGCTTATACATCAAAATAACAAATAGGCTATACTACTATTTGCCGCGATAACCGACATACACGCGGGCGGAGCCGCTGATAACAACTAGAATTATAAATACAAAAGTAACTATTTCTTGCGTTTACATGGCGAAGTCAGATTAAATTTGGCATGGAGACTTTGATTCTGGAATAATTGTCTAGGCTACCGCGACTACCGCACACACGCGAGTGGAGTCGCAGGCAACAGTTAGTCTTTAAAGTGCAAACAGGTTTCCATTCCGAAGTGCACACTACTATGCTTCTAAGACGCAATTACATTTCAATATCAAATTGTGTTTGCATGCCGACTGGTACCTACAACTAAGATATTATCATACAAGGTTATTTATAAAAATCACACACTTCTCTTAAGGTAAAGCAGCTTTTTTACATTGTTACTGCTATTGTATAAAACACAACTACTCGTAATATACCGTATAAATCGTAGTCGCATTTATTCTAGTACACTTAAGTATTTAATTATTCATTTCAAAACAGAAATAATCGATTTCTTTCCGACATTGCATAATAAAATCAATGAAAAATCAGCAGTTGAAGGAGATTAAGGTCTTCCAAAACCGGGAGGACTTTCTAACTAGGCAAGGTGATCGTGACTAGCTGACTGCGACCCAACAATTGATGCTAGAAAATTGGTTCTTTGACGTATGCATGTCCAAGCCTATCTTTCCCCTATACCAGATTATACCAGCCCTAGGGATCTTAATTACAAGAAATAGGGACAACTTAAAGTATTATATTAGAAAAGCTGTCAAAGAGGTTATCCATAGATAGTGATACTGCCAAGGGAGAGAAAAACACACAGAAATAGGGCAGCGGTTGACCGCCGGCGGGAAAACAACAAACTATCGGCGATTTTCTCGCTCAAGAAACGTACAATAAATATAGGTACATAAACGAAAGAGATGCTATATGCATCTCTTTAATAGTAATAATACTGCATAGTAATAGTTGCTCTCCGATTGTTCAATTTTATAAATATCAAGTAATGTTAGATACAACCGGACTTGGTATCTAACATCGAAAAAAAACGATAATGTAGACAAGGCTAGTTATGATGATGACTAGGGCTCGTGTCAATCATCGTAAAATGATAACGTGTAAAGTCAAATCATTTCCTGCCTTATGGTAAATTACAGTTATTTTGTAAATTCTAACATTATAACAAAAACTATTCGAAACTATAGGAAAAACCGAAAGTATTTTACAAACGCACCGTATCTCAAAATGATTACTGCTTTACATATACCCATATCTATACAAATAAATAAATTGGAGTGTCTGTTTGTAATATTAAAATAACCGCTTTTTACTAAATGACGAACGGCTGGACCGATTTGGACGAAACTTTCACAGGTAGGTAGCTGATGATCCTGGGAGTAACTTAGGCTACTTTTTTTAGACTAACTTTGTCCCGCGGCGTTACTCGCAGTAACGGGTAGCACCGCGGGGTTCAGCTAGTACATACTAATACTACTTACTCGCTGGTACGACGGAAACCGTTAATTAAATATAATGATTTGAAATTCTATTGTTTTTTCCCGTAGTCTATGATTTTGTTATACACAACTTGACATAAAATAACATGACAGTATATTTAAGTATAGGTAATTATTCCATATAGCAGAGACCAAAAATAATCACCTGAAGATTCAATTTCATTTCTTACCGGTTCGTTTTTAGATTTAAGTAGGTCACGTGGTCATTTGTGTATAATGGCTGGGAATATCCTAAATGACTAACAAAACTATAGATTTTAGCATTAATCATTTTATACTGTACAACGCCTTACGAGGAAAATCTAGCAACATGTGATTAGTTCTTTCATGCTTATCACTCTATTTTTTTAATGTTATTCAGTGGTTACGCAGATGGCCGTTTCTAACGAGACTATTCATTGAATTTTTCGTGTATAAGAGAGTAATTGCTAATAATATATAATCAAAGAAGAATATGTATTAGGAATATGCTTTGATCATATTTCTTTTTATACGCAATAAGATACATGACATACATAGTTCTTTGACGTCATCATCAGCACCATAATTTGCATGGTATTTTCCAATGTATATTTGGCGTCGACGAAATGTATTACATTGCAATATTTTAAGGCTTCAGAGGTCTTAGAAAACGTAACAGCTTTGAGAAGAGTTAAAGGAAAAGTTGAATTGAGGCACGCCGAAATAAAGTCGAAGTCGAATTGAAACGGATAGGGCGATCAGGTAGACACCTCAAAGCTAAGATGGGAAAAAACTGGTCTGGCTTTGTAATAACTTGAAGAGGCAAGCTTCGTGTTTCTATCCCGAAGAAACACTACTGGGATAGAGGCTGGGACTTAATATTTGTACATAACACTTTTGGGTAACTTATGACTTAAATAAGTTGGATAAGTTTTAAATGGCCTTTCTTGTAGTTATCTCGAGGTCAATTCAAGATTCAACCAAAAAACCATTTTGTTTTCTTTTTTGACATTAAAAAAAAAATATGTTGTGAAAATGAAGTGAACTGTTTCGTCATTGTTTTGTATTTACAAATGCTTAGAGACGCTCCCGTTACATTTAAACATTTGTAGTTTGCGATTAATTTAGGACATTTTTTTTATTACTTTTAATTAAGAGGTTTGCTTTCTGCGCGCTTCTTTTAAATAAACATTATAATATTAAAAAAAAAAAATATGATGGTGCGCAGTGGTTCGATAGTGCTTAAAAAAAAAGATGAAGAGAATTTATGCTTCGTATTAAAAAAATATACATAAATATTAAAATTTTCCTTAAAATCCTAGAAAAAACAAGTCTATGAATGTAAAATTAAGTGTGTATCTCAATATGCTCAATGTTTGTGTAGGTCATAGATCGTCAAAGAGTGACGCAATGTTACTATATTAATATTATAACTTTTAAATGTAAAGTCAAGTTTTCAATTCACATAAATTTTATCTACTTACTTTTATCGACATTGTAATTAATGCACAATGTTGTTATTTTTCAACGTTATAATCTGTACGTACTTTTTATAGTTGTTGCAAAGTAATCAATTAGTGATTGCCAAAAATAAAAGCAATGAGATAATATGTATTGTGTTATTTATGTTCATCACTAGCTGCGCCACGCGGTATTAGCCATTCCAAAGATAAACCGAAACAAACAGACAAGCAGATAAATTTTGATTTTTGGTCGAGTAACCTACCTACATAATTTCATTTAGTGAAAAGCTGTTAATTTGAAATTACAAACACACTACCATTCTTATGTGGTCAAAACAAAATGTTAGCCAATAATACGAGACGACAGATGCGTCATCGCAAGGGGCAGATGGCAGATCAGAAGTCTTACATACAAATACATTACACATCACATACATTAATATGTGCTTATATGTATATATTTTTATTTTATGGTATAGGTGGCAAACGAGCAGACGTATCGCCTGATGGTAAGCGATTACCGCCGCCCATGGACACCCGCAACACCAGAGGCGTCACAAGCGCGTTGCCGACCTTTGGAGATGGGGAAAGGAATGTAGGGAGGGATTCGGGTATCGGTGAAACACAGTGCAAGCGCTTGTTTCACACCGGTTTTCTGTGCCGTGGTATCACTCCGGTCATGCTGAAGCGTGGCTCTCCCACGTAAATAATTTAATTAATGCATGTAATATTCTGATCTGGAATCGAATAATATTTTAATAGAAGCTGTTATCAATTTAGAACAAAAAAAGTTGATATTGTATTGTTAATATGTTCTGTACTACTACTCATTACCAAACAGACTTATGTGTGGCTAAGTGGAAAAATGTGACATATTCGTATGAATAAAGATTTAACCATTTTAAAATCCATAAAGATCTTTATTCGCATCGGTTGTTTATTGATATGCAAACTAGTTTTTGCATGCGAGTCTGCCCGCTGGTATGTCGGATATCGCGTTAATCTTTGTTTTTCAATGTGTATGACACTCATCATTAACCCATAACGTCCCACTGCTGGGCTCGGGGCTCTTAAGAGAGAGTTAAGGCCATACGTCCCCACGCTGGCCAAGTGCGGGTTGGGACTGGCAAGACAACGTTGTTACTACGTAATACTCACTAAATAATAATATACATTATAGTGTGGCTTTCCATTGGTAAAAGATTTTTCAAAATCGGTTCAATAGATCCAGAGATAATACTCTACAAGCTCAAAAATCTCTTTATAATTTACTATAGATTTAATATTCGTTTAGTTCATAAAGAAATTCCATATACCTATGAAAATATAATAATTTGTTGACTTCCTTTTAAGTATAAATATGGATAAGTATATCAAATATAGCAAGTACTTCAAATAGGAGTACATAGGAGTACATCTTCTGTAATATTATTTATATTACTAAGTTGTGCATGACGTTCGGTAAACCACAACAAAATAAACATTAGGAAAGAAAACCAAAAACACGTCATTAGTATGTCATGTTCTAGGAATTGGATTTCCCTCAGCGGTGTTAAGGTCTTCGACGCAACTCACTGCGTTTCAACCAACAATACAAATTAAACCGTATTGTTGTACAGTAAGTTATTTTATTGCGTTTAAAGTCCAAAAAAAATGTGCCTACTTAGAGGCATTGAACGACAATTTATTACGTACTAAAAATGATTCAGTGTTAGTATTGATTGCGATTTAATGTAACCATGAATGAAAACGAATTTCTGCTTAGTCTTAATAAGGTCATAGGTCATAATTTGTTTTATGAAGGTGACGAAATCTAAAGCCGAGTCTCCACCGAACAAAGGTTTTTGTACTTTCCTTGTGTTGGCAACAAAAAATGTCAACAAATGCTGGCAACCGTGTTTCTGTTTTTTGGCGGTAAACATCAAAAGAATACGATTGTTGCAGATATTTATTGGCTCTGTGGAGACCATAGAGTCGACATATTTCACTTGTCCAAGAAATCCTTTCGCGATAGAATCGTAAGAGTACTCACCAGTAATTAATTAATTTGTTAAATCTTTGTATATTTTATAATAGCATTTTTTGTAGTTGCTACATTGTTTTATATTTTATTTTCTTATATTTAAATTGTTAAATTCGTAATGTTTTTAATTATAGGTATAATGATGTCTTGTTCCTGTATACATGACGTGAAACTCTTTTATTGGCTTTAGAATCTTTATTACATGGAAATATGTCATGATTACTGTAAGAAAGCTGTTGAGTTTCCTTTTAATAAATAAATAAATAACAGATTACAGACTACGATAGTATCACCCCTTGAACATGCATTAAACTTTAGTTAAGGGTTAGGGTTTAAGTAGTTTAATGATTAAACTATCATAAATTTTGGGTTGACAACCATATTTTACAACTAGCTATAGACCGCGGCTTCGCTTACGTAAACATTTCTGATTTCATGCAACTCATGCATCTATATACATAAAAGTGAATCGTCGATTTGTGTGTACGCGCATGTTCCGATCGGCTGCACCAAATTAAATAATTCTTGTTTTATGTGTTCTTTATTGTTAGGACAAGGTTTGTATACAAGAAATTTTTAAAGATAACGGGAAAGTTATATTTTTTTCTACGACTGTACACTGCCTACCTGTGGGAAGCTGAGACAGAGATGTAAATATGGCGGTACGAAGTTTATAAAATTATTTTATCAGCAACAGCGTTTCACAGTCCATTGCTGGACATAGGCCTCACATTAGAAGGGAAATTTTGTCCCAATATGCCACCCTGGCCAGACGTGTTGGTATATAGGGTTTGTTTAAAGCATTTACCCCCTTAAAAAATAGTAAAAATTTGCCTATTTTAAGGGTCAAGAAATACGTAGAATTTTTTTGTAATTTGTTTTCAAGTTTTAATAAAAAAAATATGTATGGGCCTCTCCAAAATGACTACTCTGCCTGATCGAAAGCATAAGTAGATAGAGTAGAGATCCAAGAGTGGTGGTCACCATACTCATTACGAATGCAATGCAACAATGCAGCATGGTGACCCACACCATGGCGGCCTACTGATTTATGGAACAAAAGGTGTAAATAGAAACAAAACTACATACTACTTAGTTAGTTAAAAAAAGTTTACTATTATGATTCTTAACTCAATCGGGAGATCACAATTTCAACTTTATTAATAACACTAGATTCAAAGCGAATGTCAAGATGTTAACTGGACCAGTTGCATCAAGGAGAAACTGCTTTTGTGCCGCACATTCCAATGTCATTAATAAATTAATACGACAATGAATATAAAGAGACTGTAATTTAAGTACGTCATTGAATTTCACAATCTCAATTAATAAGACAAAAGCTTTATCTGTAATGCCCCATCCACACTCTCCACGAGGCTACACGAGGCAAAGCGGGTGCGACAGTGAGGACGGTGCGCTTGGGCCCTCTCATCTTCGCTCGCTATCACTTCGCGTTGTGTCGGTATTTGGGCGCGAGTCAAAGGACTCGAAGGGCGACATGAGATAATCAACCACACTTCCGCGAGAATGTGGTTGTGGCCTCATCCACTCGCCGAGACTCGTGCCGAGGCGTGAGGCGCCTCGCGAGTGTCTGGATAGATAGATAGTCTTCCATAGTTTGTTTTATATAGCTTGTTCAACTCGAGACAGTATCTAGTAGTTACTTTTACGTTGAAACATTGGCCGACACTAACAACTTATTTTTTTCCATTCGACGCAATAGTTCCTGCTTGTAGCATCTTTTAGTCCTCGTCTTTAGCCTTCAAGACAAATGTCAGAAATGTGTACAATCAAAAAATTACTATGACGGGATAAAGTACCTCCTAAAGCGACCTATGAAATTGCTTGCCAGTTGTTCTCCATACGAATGACATTTTGTAGCCGCGCAACTGAAGGCATTAATGTAAGCTTTTTAGTTTTGAAGTATCCTCGAGACTTTCAGAGAATTATCATTTGATGTACGGAAAATTAATTTATAAGATGATCAATAGTAGATACAGTTAGTATAGTGTGTTATTATATAAGCTAACCTGAAATACGTATTTCATTTTAATTGTAATAGTATTGGGCAGAAGTAGACATAGTTATCGAATTGTACTGTTTAATTTTTAGGGTTCTGTACCCAAAAGTGTATAACGGGACCCTTTTACTTAGACTTCGCTGTCCGTCTCTCTGTCTGTCTGTACGTCCGTCTGTCACCAGGCTGTACTCTCATGTCTTATGAACCATGATAGTTATACAGTTGGAATTTTCACAGATGATGTATTTCTGTTGGCGTTGTAACAACAAATACTGAAAAATAAAATAAATATACAAATATAAAAACGGCAAAAAAATTCGTTTGTTGTATGCCCCCATACAACAAACGAATTTTTTTGCCGTTTTTATAAATAATGGTACGGAACCCTTCATGCGTTTTTCGGGCGGGTTTTTTTATACATATAATTAAATGAGCTTGCCAAAATGACTCTATTTTGCCTGACGGAAAGCATGAATTCAAGAGTAGTGGGTACCGTGCTATGAGTACATAGCGAGTGCAACAAGGCAAACATGGTGACACACAATTGCAGCTAATTGAGATACTTATGCATCATTTATAACCTATAATATTTTTCGCGATTATGATTCATTATTATACGTAGTATTAATCTTGAAATGAATGCAATAGAAAATCTCATATAATAAAGACGCCTGCTGTGAAATCCTCATTCCTTTCACGTAGCTTGACGGAATGTGACGATTACATCCAATAAAATGACGTAGCCCAGACTGTGTTGGCGTCACACTTTCATCCAAGTTACAGACACTTCAATCTATACAAATAAAGAAAATTGAAGCGTCTGTCGTAAATTCTAATTGACAGCTTTTCACTATAGCGTTTAAAAAAAAAGTAGGTATATTTGGTTTATGAGCTTTTGCCCTCGGTTTCACTCGCGTGACTATTTCTATTTTCTCGTCGTAACTTTGAGAATGACAAACTACTATACATCATCCTTTATTTTACAATCTTAAAGATGAATATTTATAAAAATCCTTTTTAGTGGATTTTTGTTATGACAATACATTAAAAAATAAATATAATATTAAAAGTTCAAACCTATAGAATAATTCACATAGTATAATCTAATTGTGTTTTACTGCTGAAGAAAAAAAATTGTCTGCTGCAGGATGGGATCTTACTTGTATGTTCTACGCAATGAAATAAATCTCACAAGCCTAAAAAAGAGCGTAATTCACGGGGCATTTATTGACAGGTAGCTAGTATTCCAGATTATAATGTGGCTTATGCTTATTTACTTTTGAAAGAAATACGACCCAGCGCTAAACATAATATATCATCGTGAGAAAAACGTTCAGTAAGCACACGTGAAGTATTATAAATTAATATTTATGCACATTCACGGTGACCGGATTTAACAATCAATACCCAGTAGTGCCATGTTTTCAATTATTCTAATTTTCATTATTTAGTTCATACGTATAATGGAACCGTTCAAAGTAAGAAATGAATATCAAAGGCAGGAAGTCACAGCTCATTAAATTCAATACTTAATGTAACCCAGATATAAAACTGCTACCGTAAAGAAGTACATACTGACAAAATTTCAGTTAGCTATAAAGATAATTGTAATATGTTATCTATAATCACTCTGTTCACAGACACAAAACTGAAAAAACCGGGTGAGTCCGCATGCATGACCATGCGCAATCCGGGTCTTTCCCAGAATAGTGCCCAAGTAGCATCTGAAGCCGGAATCGGGCATTTTATTGACCATCTGAGGCCGACCGTGAGGGTACGTTTTGGGCAAGGACCAAGCTCTTGGCTCCTGGGTCAAAAACTTTCACACAATTTATTACATTCTTGAATGAAAGAAACGAAGCTATGTGGCAAATGACAATCTAATCACTATTTTCGCCTTAAAAGTGTAACGAATAGGAATTGGTCATGCAATTTGCAATTGTAAATAACTGTTTCATTTTATGCTCACTGCTTTTAGTTGATTTTAAACATGTATAAAATGCAAATCGAACCAATTTTTGTAGCGTAGGTATTGACGAGCTTAGGCAAATGATAAATAGGAAAGAAATTCTACCGTCTACTTACTTGGACGATTGATTGAGTTTGACGAAAACAAATTCAAACGTCCAATAAAACCTGTTTGGTATTAATCCTTTTCCTGATTTCTCTCCCTTTTACTTGTGACGTACAAGTATGACACCCTATTTAATATTAAAGAGTATGGTTACCAAATTCTGACACAAGGACTCACCGAAAGCCACAGAAAAATGATGACCGGAGAGGGTTTGCAGACTTTGAAAGGAAAACAAATTATAACACACTGAATCAATATAGGTCCATCCATTTATTTACTCTAACAATTTATTTTTAAGGAAACCACTCTACACTTTTTATCCGTGAATAGAATAAAAAATAACAATGCTTTTTCTTTGTTTACAAGTCATAATGAATCGAAAACAAAGACCTTTTTATAAAAAAAATACCTACTATTACCTTTTGTAAAAACGTTTCAAGTTCATTTCAATAAACACTTCTAAAAATATTAAAAAATAAGTAATCGATATCCCAATATTAAAATATTTCGATACCTTGATATCGGTAAAGTTATAAAACATTGTGATATTGTGAATTAGAGGAAATAATGTACTACTTTATAAGCATGTTTGTACCTACTTTTAATCTACCAGAGGCTTTGTTAAATGAGCTAGTTATTGTCACAGCCCTTATTAGTTACAAAATAGCTTTTAAAATTGGTATGTTCACCATTGACACAAAAATATTAATAAATCTAATTCCGAAGCGGCTAGCTTTTGAAATGTCAATACTGAACTAACATGGTGAATGTAAAACTAATAAGCTAAAAAGAGGTAAATTGTTACCTTAATATATTTGCCCCATTATTACGTACGTGGAACTGAAATTACAGTCGTAGTCGCCAAAATGTGTTTAATTCGCCTCTAACAGCTCCTTCGGGTATAAAAACGTGATGAACATGTAGAAATGTATGTGAAATGTATGTGTGTAATACGTTTTTAATTCCTTACAGAAAAATATGGAATTTACTTAATTTTAGAATCTTATTTCTTTGGCTATTAATACAAAGTTTTGTATTTTTACTTTTTTTAGCCATTGACTTTATTTTTTTAGTTGTTAATTCTTCTTCATATACCCGTTTACACGAACTTGAAATCAAATCAAGTAAGTTTTGTTCATACCATGACACATTTCGAGACGGTATACTATCACATGTTAACATAGTTTTAAAACATAATTAAAATTAGTTGCTATCTAGAAATTTTCATTAAGTAACACCCACGTAGTAATTAAGTTTGTGACGTCTGTTTTTTATCTATACCTCATAAATTCAGTGCGACACAACGATACCTGTTGTGGGTGGGGACTTGGACACAATCAATGATAGAAAGATATTTATTATCTATACTATGATATTATGTACAGATAAGGTTTGTGAAGTTGTAGGGGCAAGCTCTGGATCTACTGAATCGGTTTTGAAAAGAAATCAATAGTAGAAAGTTATGTTAATGTGGCTATATATTAACCCGAATAATTATTACCGCGATATCAGACATACACGCGGGCGGAGCGGAGCAAAAGCGTGTAACTTTTGCCCCGCTCCACCCTCGTACTAGGTAGTAAGTAATACTGAAGTATTAACAAATATTGATAATACGGCTGCAGCTTCTGATAACACAATCATTTTATTGCGGAAGAGCCAGGCTTAAACACGAAAATCGACTGGAGTGATACCACGACTTCGGGGAAAACTGTTGTTGCAGTTTTTCAAAAGCGAGAGTAACATAACCACGGCATAAATTTCTCCTCCCTCTGGTTCTAGGGAGAGAAATACAAAAAAGCATCTAGCAGAAACACAAGCTTAATATTTAAACATGGTGTTTATATAAAAAAAGACAAACACAAATATACTACTTGTTCGTAGCGTGATAATTTTCCCCCGTTTTTGAAACATTCTTCATCGGTGCTCCGCTCCTATTGATCTAAGCGTGATGATAATGTAGTCTATTTTACCTTTCTCGATAAATATACTATCCAACACTGAAATAATTTTTCAAATCGGACCAGCGGTTCCTTAGATTAGCGCGTTCAAACAAACAAACTCTTCAAATTTAAAATATTAGTATAGATTTGTATGAAGTTTTCTGATATATAAATTACAAAACTAACTTTGTACTTGTACCAAAATAACATTTTTTTCAATTTTTGTATGTCTGTCGGTCTGTCTGTTTGCTTGTTTGAGATTACCCGAATCTCTGTAACGGCTGGACCGATTTTGACGGGACTTTCACTGCCAGGTAGCTGATGATCAGGGGAGTAACTTTGGCTTAGTACTTTTTTTAGACTAAGCCAAAGTTACTCCCTAACTCCCTAACTTTGACCCGTGGCGTTACCCGCGGTTATTGTTGTACCACGGGTAACGCCACGGGACAAAGTGGCGCCCTGAACACTGCGGGGTTCAGCTAGTTATTAATAACATTTTAGTATCTAACATTAGACATTTTTATTTCCTTAATACATGTACAATAAAAATTAAATTAAAAATTAAAAAAAAAACCGACACTTACCCCTTAAAAAATCCCCTAAAAAGGTCCCTTAAAAAGTAAAAAAAAATAATGAAAGAATTCGGAAAAAGGGTCGGTTTTTTTTTAATTTTTAATTTAATTTTTATACTTTTTATAGATACACACTTATTATTTTGTTAAGTTGTTAATACATAGATTATTGTCGAAATTTTTCAAATTTATATTTAAGGTAAAGATTACATTTAAGGTCAAGCTTGTTCGCTTTTATTTACTTACTCTCTACCGATTTTAAATTAACATATTATTTTGTAATGAGCACGTGCTGCGCTTTCATTTGAGACCCCACTCGATTATATTTGCAGACATTCGGTTATTCTTCCCCACTTTCAACACCACAACTTTTAAACGACTCAACCGATTTTCATCAAACACGTCTAAAAACACTCGCCCGTAACTCACCTTACATACAAAAAAAAACTAAATTGAAATCGCTTTATCCGTTCGCGAGCTACGGAGCGACAGATAGACACGTCAAACTTTAACACCCCTCTTTTTGCGTCGGGGGTAAAAAACCTAAAATAGCGCTTTTATAACTTTATTTATAGATATATCTTCTTTGTCTTTGAATTAATTAGGTCCGGCTTAAACTGGTCTATCGAGAAGTCCATGACAACATGACATTAGAATTATAATTGATTTTCTAAAGCGATTGTTGATATCTGAATGTCAAGTCATACCTACTTTTTATTTAAGACTAGCGTTTGCCCCGCGTGTATGTCGGCTATCGCAGTTAAGCGTAGCCAATGTCCTTCCGCAAGAATCAAAGTATCGCCATGCCAAATTAAATCGAAATCAGTGCCTCGGTTTAGCCGTGCAAACGTAACAGAGTAACATTCGAATTTATAATATTAGTATGTCTATAAAGATGCCTATGCTTTGTGCTAAAGACGTAGAACCCGTAATATAAAAAAAATCAGTACTTGCCTTCGAAACAACTGTTCATTAAAATGATTAATATCAAAAACTTACCAGGTACTTATCCTCAGTTATTAAAAATGCTTCATAATGTGTATTGCCTAATAAAAACTTTTGTTATGCAATGGGTAAAATCTATGTTAATAGCTCATATCAATAAAAACATACTTTTTAATGGTCTAAGATGTTAAGTTATTTGCGGTTTTTGTTGTGTTTGAATTAGATTTTGTGCACTTTTTCATTGATTTTAATTTTGTTTTCGCACAGCATCATCTGTGATTGGTTCTACCAATTTCGCTAAATTATTAAAGTAGGCTATAAAAAATTACTCTAAGGGTAATAGGACCCAATCAATGAAAAATATTGCTAAAACGGGGATAGCTGGTATATAATGAGAAACAGATTATTTTAAACCCTAGTTCAAATTCTACTATTATTTGAAGCATTCTGAAGACGTTTCTACAATGCAATTTGGTTATGGCCCAGGTTTACTACCATTTGGATTTTAGAATACACTTATTAAATTTACTTCGGCTTAGTACGTTTTATTAGGTAGGTATACCTATTTAATTTTTGCACATTTTCGAACATACTTGTTTGCAAATAATGTTGTTGTCGCATACTAAATAGTCGTGATTGTCGTAAAAAGTTAATTTATATGTCAGTAGATAGTAGTTTTAATGCTAATTTATTCTGTCAATTGGCATAAATCTAGTGTTTCAGTAATCACTAATAGGCATCAACTTCAAAGTAAAATTAAAATAGATAAAAATTAGTATAGCAAAGCTGATTTCTCGACCAGGGTGGTACTACCCTCTCATAATGTTCTCCCAGCCGATTACGGTCACAGCGGCCAGTCTGAGAGAACAGCCAACTACGCACGAGATATAGTGCACTCTCTGGTCCCTCACTCTTATTTTAAAGTCAGATTTTCAGGTTAAATAGTGCTAGTATTACATGTAAGGTAAACAGTATGCAAGCTGTTGCCACCTTCTATTAAAATGCTAAGAAAAATAAAAATCACTCATTGATAACGTTAAAGTTTTAGTCTATTAAACATAGAAATCATTTAAGGTGCACGTCTATTTCAATCAATCAGTTGCAAAATCTGCAGTTAAAAATAATTCGTTACTAGATTAAAAGGCTACAGTTGCAGTTGAACGAACCAAAATATATATAATTACAAGTTAAATAAGAGCTTGTTAAAAAAATTGATTTACGTGTGAATGTACTGTACACACAAGAGCACACGAGATCTTTTTTGTCGCCAAAATTGAGGCACTTGTAGGCGCTTTAATGGCGGGATTTGTTAGCTTAAAATATAAGCATGACGAATTCTGCCTATAAGAACGTGGGTATGTGTTGGAACTGTTTACATTAGCTATGACGACTGTAATACTTACACACTTTGATTATATACAACTAGTTTTTTACCATGGCTTAGCCCACGTGTATGTCGGTTAGCTTATGGCATTCCTTATTAATCAAAGTATCACCATGCCAAATTTTATTGAAATCGGAGCACAGGTTTAGTTGTGAAAGACACACAGACATATAGACAGTAATTTCCAACTGATTGAGTAATATAAGTGTGGATCATAGATCGCCGATCAATAATGGCACAAGTAAATACCCTAAATGCATGCTTTTTAAAGTATTTTTATGGTATTCAAGGACAGACGAGTTTATTACTCGTACCTAAGTTATTACCTCTGCTCATAGCATCTATAAGTCAAGAGTCATAAGTGCATTACTACAAGTTTACTACAAAATGACTAACACTTAGACGTTTGATGATCAGTGATAAAATTAAAATATGGCAGAACGTATATCTTTTTTAATTATGTAGATATTATTTGGCACTGAAAATAGACAACATCTACATAACGACGAACCAACGCCTGGGCCTTTGGGTTTTTTCTCAACTTGGCGGGTGCACTACATAACTCCTTTTCATTTAAACTTAACTAAACAGGACAGTAGAAACACATACTAATATTTAAATGTTCGTTCCTTAAACAAGTATTTATGACTACTAATAAAAAGGACAATGACTCGGAACACGACGACGCAGAGATAATAACTCAATTAGTGCTCAGTTAGACACTTTTAACGGGCAAATTTCATCAGTTCTTAATAAACTTTCAGATAGTTATCCTTATCTCCCATATCAACAGATAAAAGATGCTGTTAAATATATATTTATCTGACATTTTTGTTTCTTCAATGTCATAGATTGTTTTGAACTTATATGCCAGATAAACTACTGATGTCGGTTTCGCAAGTCTTGGATAGTGATAATATATCAGAAACCTTTATCTGTTTAATAGTTTTATATGATAACTATCTGAAAATGGAACTGAACTGCTAAATCTGGCCTTAGTAAACGCTTATCGTTAAAGGACTAGTAGCAAAACTTATTTGTTCCTTTATTAAATACTACTTAGCGACTAACGCAACAGCTGACTAACAACTCTGCATCTCTTCAATCATACTAGGCTCCTATTGGTCTAAGCGTGATGTTAACTATCTTATTTTATGCACGCCAGCAAAGCACACACTAAGAAGTTTCTCGTGAGTAACAACGTGGAAACTACATTATGAGAAGCTACAAATGAGAGCGTATTCAATTCGAATCAGAAAATACGTAGGTATATAAATTCGTTTATTATTCTTTAAGCAGCTGCGTCAAATGACACTGAAGTTCAGTCCGTATCATTAATATTTAATAAAAGAACGTGTTCATGTTTATAATTCAAGGTTGCGAACAAAACATCATACAACTGCAAGATATAAAGTATAAATAAGAATGAAAAATATTGTGTGAATAACGTACCACCACTTCCTTATAAAGTTTCAAATAGTTCTTGCCCACATAACACTAGTTAACAGATTAAAGTTACTGATTGTATGCAGGGTTCAGCGTTGCCAGACGTCCCTCCGAAAGCGGGACGTCCCGATTTTTGAATAAAAATGTTAATGTCCCCTTTTTCGGGGATAACTGGCCGGACTCAAAAGTGTAGGTAGATAAAATGCTTTATCGTCAACAAAATTTAAAGACAATAAAAAAATATTCAAAGACACTACTGCGACAATTCCACGGAAATAGCAGCAGCTCTTTCAACACCAGGAATTAGGAACGATGGGTAGCAGAAAAACAAGAATATTGCGAACGACCTTTTTTTTAGTAAGTAACTCATTCTCTTATGTGTCGTAAAGGCTATATACGTTTTTTTACTTTGTCCCGCTTTCGACGCTAGAATCCCGCTTTTTTTCCAAAGTTTTAAAATCCCGATTTGACATAACAAAAATCTGGCAACGCTGACGGTTATCTGAAATATTCCATGATAAGTTCAATAGTTTATCAAGGACTTTATCAGTAAGTGAGTCATCCAACGGGAACGTTACACATTTTTGCTATAAAAAGAAGCTTATGTGCCAATCCAGTGTGTCATCTTCCTCATCGATCCTTCCTACATTCAAATGGGACAGAACTCAAAATAGGTATCATTTTATCTTCTCTTCTATTGTCCGTGGCTCCGCCCGCGTGTTTGGTTATCGGTCGGTTATCGCGATAAATAGTAGCCTATGTCCTTCTTCAAGAATCAAAGATTCTCAGTTGGAAATCATCATCGGTGTAGCGGTTTAGCAGTGAAAATGTAACAGATAGACAGTAACTTTCCAATTTATAATATTAGTTTGGATAAAGGATGTCATCTAATAACATCTCTTTGACTGTTTAAATCATCGTCGAAATGTCGTTTAAATGTACGTTCCGCTTGCGGAAAGGTCTATATCTATAACATACAATTAAACAATTAGTAAGCAATTAAACAAGATCCAAGCAGTCTTTGAAATGTAATAATAGCACGGGGGACAATTCTAAGTAGATATGTACCTACTTCTAATTAAGAGGGAGACCATCAACATCACCTCAACATGTTTTCCAAGAGTTTTATTCAGGCAGATTTTTTAGATTCACTAATGTGCCCCTTTTCGAAAGTCGACAAGGCCATAGCAACCGCTTAGAATATACCGGAGAGAATTACTCCTGTTTGCCAATAATGAATACAAAAATATTGTAATGGTTCTTTCACCATCATTAGCCCATTGCAATCCACTGCTGGTCATAAGCTCGGTCTGCTGCTATTTCTAGCTTCATCTAGTGTCGGTGCTAACGCTCTTATGCAATCCGTGACAACATCTGGTCAGAAGGCGTCTCATTCAGTTTGTCAAGACATGGTCTGCATTCCTGAACACATTTATTCCAACGGTTATAGGTTCAAAATAGTTCGTAAGCGATTCTAATGAGGAAGTTAAAGTATTAAGTAAAGAAGGTAAACCGACACAGAAGCTGTGAAGTGTTGAATAGAGTATATGCGTTAGTAACCAGTACCAATTTTCTAAAAATGAATTCTAGCTAAATCGATTTAACTCCTCCGAAACCCCCTGCATACTAAATGAAAACATACATTTCATGAAAATCTTTCAGCCGTTTCCGAGATTCAGATTGTAGGTATATTAAACAATAATTGCTCGTTTAAGGGTTGGATTTAAAACATTTTAAATATAAAACTTAAAACACTGAGTTTATATGCCTAGATTACTTTATTAATTACAACTTCACGGAACTGGATTGATACGATTTAATTCTAAATTGAATCGATTAACTTCTGTTAACTTTAATCTTTCACATTTCATGGCACATAATCATGTACACAGGAATTAAATTAACGCAATCACATAACTGACGATTCGGCCAGTCATTCACTTTGATAATTATTATCGTTTTAAAACAGAAATCTCTTCAATCATAACCGTTATTGAACTTTAAACAACGTTTTGTGTTATTTTCAACTTTAACACTGTGAGTTAAAAGTTGAAAATAATACAGACCCGTTGTTTAAAATTAAATAACGTTTATATGAATATGGGGGCAAATATCTAGTTACAAAGATTGTTTGTTTATAAATATCTGAATGCTTATGGGAGTTTATTTCACATCAACGTGATCATTACAGTGTCAGCGTTCGGCGTAACGATTGGCCCGGACTGAAATCTTCACCAATCACAAAGCCGAAGGCCAATGCTCTATAGACTCACACTAGACCCTCTGCATAACATTACTCTTTTTACGTATTCAGTACGTACATAACATTTAGTAATTGCGTATCATGTGACCTTAATGTGTATGCATTTTATTGTCTGTGTTTGTACTTATGTGAAAATGTGAACAGATGGGGACAAGGCCTGTGTATGTAAAAACTTATTCCGGAAATTTTATTATTGACTTCCATAAATATGAATAATTTCAGTAGGTTATTTTATATAAACTTTTATATGAATATTATGATTTTCATTTATGAATATGTTTTTCAGGAATAAATATATATTTTTGCAATATGATGCAGAAGGGATATAGGAATGCAATGTGAATGAATGAATGCAATAGGAATAAATTATGTGGGAAGTATACCCATAGTGTGGGTTGCCATGCTGCATTGTCTGCATTCGCAATGAGTATGGTGACCACTACTCCTGGATTCTGCTCATGCTTTCCACCAGGCAGAGTAGAGTCACTTTAGCAGGCTCATATACATAAAAAAAGTCATAATTCATACAAATTTTATGTATTGGAAATCCGATTTCAATGAAATTGGGAATGGAGGGAGGTACTTTGATTCTTTAGATAGGACATAAGCTACTGTTTACGGTGATATCGGACACACACGTCAGTGAAGCCACATGCAAAATCTATTAAATAAATATAAGTGTGAGTATTTTTTTCCCAAAAGTAAGTTCCGTATCCGATCAATCATCGTACACATTTTTGCACAGAGAAAAATATAGAAAAGACCATATCAATCAGAAAAAGTAGATTAATTGTCAATCATGAGAAAAATTACTTTTTGATCCCCCCATCTCGGAAAGAGTATTTTTGCCCTTCGATATCTAAGTGTAAAAGCCGTTTTAATCCGCTAGAGGATAAAGTAAAATTTAATTTAAAATATCGTCTGCACTAAGTTTGTGAATTCAAAACATCATTAAACCTATTTACTTCTACCTCCATGGTGCCAAATTTATCACACAAACAATTTTAATTTTTTTAAACTCAGACTCGGAAAGTCGGAACCTACATGGTGTATTTTTTTTTTATTTACTTTGCCCGCCCAATTTGTTTTTTCGGGTCATATTGTTATAATCTTTTGCATTTAGTCATTTCTTTGCTGAGGTGGGATGAAAAGTATTTCCACCTCGTATTCTTTTAATTACCTCGCTGACGCTCAGGATTCTAATTATAATTGTTTTTAATCTTATAATAATTAATTTTAGTATCCTTCGCTTGGTTGGTCATCCAAATTAAGGACGTGGTTAAAACGCTACTTTGCACTCTTGTATAACAAATAACTATTACGTAAGTAAAGCCACGGGCATTAACTAGATAGTTAACTATAAGATATAATGATGAAAACACACATTGGAAAAATCTTATTTACCATGACTTTGCAGTTCAGTATTGGGTGAATAATAAAAGGTTCTAAAATGTTTATGAAACATGTATTGTAAGTAATTTATCACAGTCTTTAGGAATTTTATTATAATCAATTAGTGACCCCGCCCAGCTTCTATAATTATGCATGAATTACATATTCATATAAGCTTTCCTCTTGAATCACTATCTGAAAACTGCATTAAAATCTGTTGAGTAGTTTAAAAAATCTAGTACTAGCTGACAAACGTCGTTTTGCCATAAAAATATTTTAAGGATGGGTAACCCTTACCATTTAGGGGGATGAAAAAGAGATGTCGGCCGATTCTCGTTGAACAGTTGAACTGAATTCGAAGATTGAACTACTTGTCATTATATTTCAGGGCACTGACAACCAAATAACGATTATCATAGGTGTTCTTGACAATCGGATACGACGGCTTATCGTGCTGTCCGAGGCTCAAGAAAAAGATGTATTGCCGGATTTGGGGGAGGCACTTGCTAGTATAGTAGGTGTACAGATTCACTCAGTTACTTGACAGACGTAAGATTATGCAGTGTGACATGCAATTCTAGTACACTGTAAGCGAATTAACGACTTACATACCTATCTACATATCTCAGAATCAGACGACAATCACTGCATAAGTGATTTCATTCAAAACTTTAACACGTGCTCGAAATTCGACCAAAATTATATAATATTTTTTTAGCTTTCTGTATTCCTCCTCCATATAACTATAAACTTTAACATTTTAAAATTATTAAAAAAATAAATCCCGACTGCGTCAATATCTGCCATCTTTATTAAATTCAGTTTTTTTTTTAAATAAAACATATAAGTTATTTATCTATATTTTCGTAATCACCTTTAATAAATATTTATTTTGTACCGCACTTGACGTATTTTGAATAATTTTTTTTAGAGATTCCTTTTTGGCGCCAAAAATCCTTAATTTTGTTTTTTTTTTTTTAATTTTGATGTACTCAGTGTCACGCTCACGACTAAGACGAATCTATTCACACCACTCATATAAATATACGGCAAGCCGTTTAAGCTCTAGCTAGGGCGTGCCAAAGAAATATACATACATACACTAGAAAAACAGTAAAGAAGTAGAGTTACTACTTCTTTCGCAGTCGGTAAAAAGGGGTACAAAGTTTTAGTTTCATATATAGATATTATTCCCTCTCACTCCCAAAAAACCGAAAATTTATAGCACAATTTCTTTTTAAATTCCTTTATATTTAAAACATCGAATTTGATCATTATTGAGATTTTAAATCAAGAAGAAAATATAAAACATTAAAAGGAAGCTTTCAAATAATTTATAGCCAAAAATAACTTTTATACTGTAAGGAACTAAAGAACAACCAAGGAACACTATTTTCCTACCATTACGGGTACCACATTTATTATTAAATTCTATTTGCTAAATCTAACTCAGTCATATAGTAAAACTATGTTTCATAAAGCATTGTAGTAAGTGAGCTTTTTTGTGCATTCTTATAAGAAAAACTCATTGCTGTACATATTTTCTGTATAAACAAGATATAGTTAAAAATACAAATTAAGAGTAAAAGATAAATAATGTACTAAATATGTAATAATAATGTACTAAAATATGTAAGATAAATTATGTATTGTATATACACAAGACCTGTGCAAAGACTTTACAATTTTGAGGCATTTTTTTTTATAATGTGAGACTGGCAAAGTTACTCTACTCTGCTTAATAGAAAGCATTAGTAGAATCGAAGTGGCCACCATCTCATTGCAGACACAGATAATGCAACAAATGCAGCATGGTGACCCTCACTATGGTGGCGTAAATAAAATTATTTTGTTACATTTTGATAAAGAAGAATACTTTTCAATTTCTTTTATTATGTTTAGGTTTAGAGTTTAAAGGCATGCTGCAAAACGTGTGCGGTAGTTCTAATGACTAAAACCTAATATTTCAGGGTTGTTTCAGAATGAGTAGGTTCAGTACCTGTTAAATGCAAGATAATAATTTAAATCATCAACATTGCAATTATAAAGTTTTTCCTGAATATCTTAGTGCAGAGCCTGTTAAATATGGAAATAGATATGACAAGATGAGCTACTATCCATTACACTTTTTTAGTTTTTTTGCACAAAAAAGTTCACAGAGTTACCAAATACCTGTTATTTTTTTATTTAAGTAGTACTATTTTGGAAATAAATATGCATATAATACAGCATACAGCAATAGAGATATTTAAATCTAGATGTGATAGTGTTCATCTATTAAACCAACCTGGCAGCGAGCTTTTTACTTGTAGTTTTTAACAATTAGGGTTATTGGATTAATTGAAGTGAATAATATTGATACAATTCATTCCAGTTGATATTTAAATTTTAACAAAAACTAATTTATAATGTAGTTTTCAATGAGGGGCATATTATGTGCACAATTTAAATGATTTTGAAAATAAACTAGATTTCAAATATTATCTATATATATAAAAGAGGAAGGTGATTGACTGACATACCCAGAGATCAACGCACAGACCAAACCGCTGAACCTAGAATCGTGAAATTTTGCATGTAGGTTCTTTATATAATGTAAGTGAGCACTGAGAAAGGAATTTATGAAATTCCACCCGTAAGAGGGTAAATCAGGGATGAAAGTCTGCATGATATCTTATCACTTAAAAGCTTTTTCCTACTGTTGTAAACAGTAGAAAGGATATTTTATTCTGTTAACAGAACTTCTACATATTTATGAACCAAAGAATTCAGATTCAAATGATTATTTTCCATAACAAAAAGCTATTCTAATTATAATCAATATTAGAGTTTAATTTTATATGCATTTATTACTTAGAGAAAGAAAATGCGACACAAACCCTATATAAAACCATATGGGCAGTGATGTATAGTAAGCCAAATCTCATTTTTATGGAGAGGCCTTGGCCCAGCAATGGACTATTAAAGATTAGGATTAATTAAGGTAATAAATATTCATATACTTAACTACCTATAGTAAATTCAGTTATGTTCCAGAGTTCACATACCTCGAGATAAAAAGTAAAAATTAAAAATTGTAGAAGAAAAAACTTACCCTTTCTTTGGAGAAGTCCTCCTAATGAATTATCGCCGTCCATTTAAATAACTGCCTTTATGACAATTATGTTTTACTTTTGTGGCGTGACACCGGTTAGATTGCTAAAAATAACACTAAAATTAATGTCTACACAGTAAACAAGCCTTGAAATCAATTTTAGTCACCTTATATAGTTGATATCAAATCATTAAAGTTAAAATCGCGTGCAGCGACGCGAATTGACGCAATATTTGTGTGAATGAATTTCATAAATTCATAAGTGGCTAACGTTATAGTTTAAGTGTTGGTAATTACTTCACTAAATAAACACTACATTACAAATTAAAATATAAAAATTGACTTATAATACAACAACAAAAAAAATAAAGCCAGGTTTATTTCTCTATTTATTTAATAAACCTACCGTAAAATACGATAACGAGCACTAAACTTCCTTCACAATATCACGTTTCCTTAAACATGTGTAAAATAAATCATTCACGTAAGCACTGCCTTCTAAAGCGATCGGATTTACGAACACACTTTCGTAGTTATTACTATGAAATTGTTGAAATATTTTATGTTACAAAATCAACAACCGCACCGTCCGCCACCACAAACAACGTGTGGCAGAAAGGAAAGCATACAGTGTTGACAGAGTACTTTGAACTAAAATGGCCCATAGAGAAGCCTGGCATAACTACCAGCGCTATACCCCGAACATTTCTTCCGCTTTATTTGTTTTTTTTAATAGGCACGTTACTTGCTTATTGTGGCAGCAGCTGTATTACTATTCAAAATCTAAAGAAAATGAGTAATTGTATGGTATGATTCCAAACGAAATTTTTAATAGTGTCCGTAAAAAACTCACTACAAAGCACAAATTAGCACATAACGTAAAAGAACTACGTAACATTTAAATATTTTTCATACGTTAGTCAATATAATATTATAGTTAAGAAACTCAATAACATATTTGTTTTATTTTTAAACCAATGTTCTTTTAATTAGAATACATTAGTTCTGTCAAGTTAAATTACAATAAGATTACTATCGAATGTCTTATATATCAAATCTTTACACATGCTACCAGGTAATAACAATAAGTTAATTTTTATAAATATCTAGTTATATTTACTTCCTTTAATATTCAGCTATTATAGAATTTACGGTATAGTACATTCGCTTAGATATGGTCACCTTGATCACGCCACCGTCACACGTGCGGCAAGGCGCCACAAAATCAAAGGGCCCGCCTGCAGCGTACACCCACAAGCAAGTATGATTTGTCAGTTTACGCCGTTGTATGAATTAATATATTCGTATTTCACAACAATAACCACAATTGCGTGCAGGTGCACCGACACTTCCTAATCGAAATGACTATACTTAGTAGAGTGACAGTTTTAAAAGTGCCTTAAATGTGTAAACATCGCTCTGTAAAACTCCTCCTCCTATTTTAAAAAATAAACATCTAGAGATTCATGTCAAGAAAGAAAGGATTCGTTAGAATACTCTATAGTATACACAAGATATTCAAATTCAAGCTTTCCCATAACTCGATAATTTAAAAGCTATGTATTTTACCAATCTGCAGTAACAATAACGATAACGTTTCCATAATCTTCTAATCTGACTACTCCAAACTGTCTATTAATATTGATAATAACTTTAAGTTTGTGTATTGGTATGATTTGCCCATATATTTGCTGATAACGTACCCCAAGATTACGAAAGCAAACTAAAATTATTTATGATTGCTAAGCGCTCTACAAAAAGGAGAAACCCTCTTTTTATTTGGTCTGAGGCTAAGCGTTGTAATAATAGAAAGACTACTTAGATGTAAAGTGAGATTTGGAACATGATGTATAATTAAATTATTCATCACAGATTAGCTTCCAGTAAGTTTAGATATCCTAAAAAAGGGCCACACCCCCAGCCCCATTCCATTTTGTTGTATTGTTGATTAACTGAATTTTAAAAATAATTTGTATTTAAACTGCGTTAATGTTTACTATAAATACGTTGATTGTTATTAGTTATTTACCTACCTGTGCAATTTATTCTCCGAATACTCAATATATACGTTTATCAGCAAGCCATTCGTTAAAATGCCTAAAGGTAAAGATAAATAAATAAATAAATATTTTCGGACATCAAACACACAACGCCATCTAGTCCCAAACTAAGCAGAACTTGTATTATGGGTACTAGACAACTGATATGAATACTTATATACTTTTTTTTTTGTAAATACATACATATTATACAAAGAAAACACCCATAAAAAAGAAAGATAAAGAAAGTATTGTCAAAAATATACGTGGGAAACAGATCCAGACTTGAAAGGTGAAGTAATTCCACAGTACTTACGAGTATGAATCTAAAATAAAAATTGAAATTTTATTTAAAAAAGAAACTACTTATATTGGTTATTTTGTGGAAATAAAAAAAATACTTTTAGATTTTAAACTTTATAACACTTGCATTTATTTATTTTACCCAAATTATCATTGTTAATATTATTTCCTGTAAAAAAAATCTTTTGTCAGATTTACACTAGTGAATTTTTTAGGGCGAATCCCTAGCAATTATTGCGATTTTAGGGGTTTTTGATCGGGGCTTAGGGGGATAAATTTCTGAGAGTTGGGAACACTGTCACCATTTAACAGGTATTTGAATACGTAATTTCTCCAAAATTAAACAAAGCCCTAAATTTTCTGTATTCTATACATCAAGTTTATCAAGTGTACCAGTTTCTAGGTTACATCTTCTGTATCCCCTGCTAACTTTTAATCGTTTCTTTACTGGTGGGATGATTTACTCGGATATGAGCACATCCGATTTAATCATCCAACCGGTCAATCGGTTTTAAAACACGATCAAGTAGGCATGTTCCTATTCATTGTGGGAATAGTTATTTGGACCTCCCGGTATAGGGGCTGGCTAGGCTAGGTCAGTCGTCAATACCAGGGGGAGGAGGGGAGAAGCAAATTCGTTTTCTCTCCAGAATATTAATCTTAAGTATTGGTCTATAGTTTTTTTGTGAAAATATTATTTACAACTAGCTCTTATGCCCCCGAGGAGCCGGAGATCTAAACAAGGGCCTTCTTATTCGCCATCAGACATTTATAATCCACAGTGAAGGTGCAGAAAATAAGAGAAAAATAATTATGTTTCCAGCTTCGATGTGTAGGCTCTTTTCTCAAAGATATACGGTTTATCTAAAGGTGGTATCTGTCCGCAAATTTTTGTTTCACATGTTAAACATTCGAGTGGTGTGTGTGTGGTGGAATAGAAAGCATTCAAGTGATAAGGGATGGAACTTTTATCATATTAGACGCTGCCGCGCTGGTTTAAAGCTGCGGCCGGTATCAATCTCAATAATTCTGCGGAGTATTTCCCTTGATACTAACAATGAACAGTTCAGGGATAAGCCTTATATTTAAGGGAATAAAGCGGATTTAAAATATCCTGACAATCGACGATTCTAGTCATTCTCGGTTAAGTGCAGGTTTTTTCAGTATATTTCCAACATAACAAACATTAAGTTAATAAATTATAGATGGAAGGCACAATGCAATAAATAATATTTAAGACTATAATTAGAAACAGTCTTGTAATCTGTAGCTTTATTATTGTGGCGCCTTCCACATACAAAGAAAAACACACTACAGCGCCTTCTACCGGATAAACACTGAACTACGGAGTAACGTACTACACAAACCTACTAATCCTGAATCACGCAACAGATTACCATATATACAACATCCCAACAGCAACCAACGGGCAGTAGCCCGCCAGGCATGATCAACTCGCCTGGTAAGAGGATCATACCTGTTTATTATTATTTATGTTTAACAAGTGATTACTTTAATTTCTTTTTATTGCTTTTTGTATTTTTAACTTTTAACTTAATAAAAAGGAGACGATTACCAGAAGCACTGGTGTATGTGGTACCAAAGCTTCGTTTATCTTCTTTATATATATAATTCTTCTGTGGGTGTGTATGTCACTGAACTACTCTCAAACGACTGGACCGATTTTGATGAAATTTTTTGTGTGTGTTCAAGGGGATCTGGGAATGGTTTAGATTCACAATTTTGTCCGCTGGAAAATGTTTTTAATTAATTTTTAATTTATTAGTAGTTATGACAAAACGACGTTTGCCGGGACAGCTAGTATGCTTATAAAATTAAGATAAACGGCTGCAATTTTATTTCTGTCACTGATTCATAATCAACTTCATTTGAGATTGTCAATAATTAAATACAGAGACTCCTTAGAGCATATAATGAATACATGGAGGGAGTGCTGCACAAGCGGAAAGCATGATCGGAGAAGAAATAGAGAGAGAGAGAGACTGAGTAGTCTGTCTCTCTTACGCAAGCTTCTGATTAGTTGTGTATTTTCCACCATATCAGTCATCATCACATCTCCCAATCAGTTTGCATGACTGAGAGACAGACTCTAACTAAACTCAGTCTCTCTCTCTCTCTCTAATGCGATAATGCTTTCCGCTCGTTCAGCACTCCCTCCATGTATATATGCTATAAGAGAGACTCAGACGAAAATATTTATCATCAACAACCCATAACATAATCATCTCACTGCTGGTCACGGGTCTCCTCTCAAGAGAGGACTACGGCCATACCTCCCCATGCTGGCCGAGTGCGGGTTGGGGACTGGCAACACAACGTGATCTTGCCGTTGGTTTTTAAGCCGCTCAAAGGCCTCGAACTAAACTTCACGACTGTTATCCTACGATAACAACCGGGACCGACTACTCAACGTGAACTCCTAATCCCGTATCGTGCCACTAGCGGTCACCCATCCAGGTATTGACCGCGCCGTTGTTGCTTACCCTCGTCGATTGTTTCTAAACACCGAGCGCAACTGGGCTATGACTTTACTACTCAATATTCTTCTAAGACTTTGATAATCTATAGTTTTGGTTGTAAATGAAGAATTATGGTGATAATAACCGGTAATTAATATTTTCAATCCATATTTTTTTGATATATAAAGTAACACAAAGTCCCATAATTTCCGAACACTGTTATACTTTTCTAGTACATTCTACGATTTTCAGAAAGCAACTTCAAATTTGACATTTTGTGAACCTCCGCGTTCCAAACCCTTATAACAAATAATACAATGTCTAGCATTCTGTCATCTGTTTGTGAATACTGTGTGGCTCAAAACGAGTAAAACGACATTCACTCATGCTAGAAATATGTATCACACTCAACGAAGAAAATTTATTGATGTAAAAAACAGCTGTCGTTGGTGTGTTGTTTGTTGCGCAATTATAAAGTATTACATTTGTTAAGCCAAAACAAACATCTTCATCTGAACACTGTTTACAAAAATCCTCCAGTTCTAAAAATGCCTCATATCAATTTCATGGAGCAAATGCGCTCATTTTTTGGATTACAATCTAATCCGCCCAAAAATGATTTTCGAAATCCGATTTGGAGTTCCGACGATGAAGATGATGGGGACGAATTGTATACGAGACACCAAATGGAAGTGTTCGATGATGCGGTGGACTTACATCATGAAGTCAAGAAACATATGCATGATTTTTTTAGAAATTTTGGATCGATGTTTGGGGAGTTCTCTTCATTGTTTCATGAAGATCACATCGACGCCTTCACGAGCATGTCTCCTGTAGACGACTCTGAATCGGAGAAGTTCTCTGGAAATAATATCAGAGATTACTATTTAAAGCCCGGATACCAGACTAATGCACAAGAGCACTCCCAAAAAGATATAGATTTAGATGGCAAAATTACATCAAACGAAATATCAGGGATGCTTAAGCATAAGAATGATTTACATAGCCCAGGAGCTATAACTCCATTCAATGGTGATTTGGTTCCTGGCAGGTCATTCTGTCAGACGATCATCACCACAAGTGTGACTAAGCCTGACGGTACAGTTGAAACCAGGAGAATTATCAAGAATGGCAACAAGGTAATTGATGAAGTCACAACTACTACTGGACCAGAGACCCGAGCGCCATATTCACCAGGTTTGGATTTAATTTCAAGTACAGGGCTTATCTACAACCATGTCATCTCGGAACTGTCATCATTCTTTAGAAATATTCACTAAATTTACTAACCATCTTTTATAGTTACATAAATACACATGTAGATGTCTTTGTGAGGATGTTAGCATAAGATATATTGATGTATTCCCTTTTCCTCTATAGGACAAGATTGATATCTATAGCAATTGATCACCGGTGTAGAGAAGAAATTGGGTTACTAGTCTCAACATAGGAAGGCACAATTCCTTCACCTGTGCAGGACAGAGATTACTATTATTAATCTATGATGTTGTTTCTCGGAAAGTATTTAAAATAGAAACATACCAGAGTCCCTCAATATACTAAAAGCATTAAAAAGAAAGAAAGAAAAATTTACATTTGGAAATATTTACTGTATTCATGTTTTTCCTTTTAATTGGTTTATTTCTAAACTTGGAAACAATAAATTACTTGAGGTTACTACATAAAAAATGTAATTTCCTTACGATTGTAGAAAATTGATATTTATTGTATATATATATCTTTGTGATCTTAAAAAAATTTGATCATTTTATATTTGTGTAAAAAAAAAGGATGGTAGGATGATTTTTTTTTTAATAATACAGCAACATCAAACCCACAGGTAATAAAAAATCAAAATCTAAAAAATATACTAGAAAGAAAACTTAAAACTGTTCATGTAGGTGGTAACATTGAATAAACAAAATACTGAAAATGATTTGGCAAAAAACTATTTAGTTAAATATTTCTGCCTTTACACTGGTGATTAGTAATTTTCTTAGAATTAATAACTATAGCCAAAAATTTTGTATGCTCAATCACATAAACATTACATGTATTCGCTTATTTCTGAAGATCAAGTCCCTGTTTCACTGGTTACACATAAGTTTCGGATAGCTTATCTGACACATCACTTGACATATCCTTTATATACTGTCTATGACTGCTTCGGTGGCATAAGGGTAACGTATGTGATGTCTCGGGTTCGAATCACGGGTTGGCTCAAATAATTGCTTGTGTGTTTGCTATGTTGAATATGTATTTTTATCAGTTGTCTATTACCCTTAGTACAAGCTCTGCTTGATTTGGGACTAGATGGCATTATACAAATTGTGTCAAACCATCTGTCAGGTAAACTATCTGTAATTCTTATAGTCTTATCTGTAACCTGTAAAACAGGCCTTAAGACTTAAATCAATATTTGTCATCTTGGTATTAAATTAATGTAGGAAACCATTTTGCTGTTAGTATTTATAACCTAACCTGTTTGGAATTTTATCATAATATACACATTAAAGAAAAACTGTATTTTTATTTGAAAATTTAGACCCCATAACAGAAGGACATCATTTAAGTGCAAATGTAGAATTGATATGTTGTAAACATATAAGTATTTATTTCAAGTTTGTTAGTAACAAGTAGGCACTTTAAACAACACTAGCTGACCCTGCGAACTTACCGCCATATTTACTTAACTGTCTCAGCTTCCCACAGGCAGTGTACAGTCGCAGACAAAAAAAAAGACATTTCCCGTTATCTTATAATTTTTCTTGTATACAAAGCTTGTCCTAACAATAACGAACACATAAAAAAATGTATAACAGATCGGAAGTTATGCGCGTACATACATTTAGGCGATTCGTTTTTACAATACTAGCTGACCCACGCAACCTCGTTTGCGTCTCTTATTGCTATTGTTATAATTTTACCCCGTTTTTGAAACATTCTCCATTGGTGCTCCGCTCCTATTGGTCTTAGCGTGATGATAGCCTTCCTCGATAAATGTACTATCCAACACTGAATATTTTTTTCAAATCGGACCAGCTGTTCCTAAGATTAGCGTGTTCAAACAAACAAACTCTTCAGCTTTCTATTTTAGTTTAAAAGATTATGGTGGCCGTCAACTGACTAAGCCATTAATGCAGCTAGAGCCTAAACTACTTGGGGCTTAAAATATGAATTGAATTGAAATTGAATTTGAAAACTTGCTGCTTTTTGTGTTGTAAGCACCTGCTAAGAACTTTTCTTTAATTATACATCATCACATACTTTTAAAATATTAGTAGGATAATTTCTGAATCACCTGACTTTCCGACCTGGTTGAACTGGCCGTGGTTACTGATATAGTGGCTCAGCGGTGCACGCCCTCTGTTGTCGAGTCCGTGAAGTAGTATGTTCTGCATCCACCCGCATACTTTCGAATCGGTTTTATGTTTTTGTTTTGCTTATAAAAAGGAGGTGGGATGTCTTAGACCATTGGATACCACGCTATAGGTTATTGAATAATACCTATTAATTGCGGTAATACTCGATATAACAATAATTTATTGTAAACAATTTATCTCAGCCAAAAGACGTCTACTGCTGAAGATAGACGGCCCCTAAGTTTCCCCATAATAGCATATTCTGTGCTGCCCGCATCCAATAACTTCCCACCACACCAGGTCGTAGAACCGCCTAGTGGAAGACCTACCAACACTGCGTTCTCCAATAATTTATCTTTATCTATCTACTAGCCGACCCACGCAACCTCATTTGCGCCTTATATGGCCCGTAGTGTGAAAATTTCCCCCATTTTTGAAACATTCTTCATTGTTGCTCCGCTCCTATTAGTAGTAGCGTAATGATATATAACCTATAGCCTTCCTCAATAAATGGACTATCCAACACCGAAATAATTTTTCAAATCGGACCAGCGGTTCCTGAGATTAGCGTGTTCAAACAAACAAACAAACTCTTCAGCTTTATGTATTAGTATAGATACTAATATATAAAGCTGAAGAGTTTGATTTTTTCACTGTTAGATAGCCCATTTATCGAGGAAGGCTATAGGCTATATATCATCACGCTAAGACCAATAGGAGCGGAGCACCAATGAAAAATGTTTCAAAAACGGGGGAAAATTATCACGCTACGGGCAATAAGAGACGCAAACAAGGTTGCGTGGGTCTGCTAGTTTAATATAAAATGAAGTCGCTTCCGCTGTCAGTTCGCTAGTTCGCAGAGAGGATAGGAGAGAGGGTCCGACAATTTGAAACTTCCGTTAACTATAATATTTTTTTATGAACCAAAAAAACTATAAATATTTATTTAATATTTATTGACCAATATACTTTGAACTGTCATTAGACACAAATAATACTGAAGTATTTTTTTAAAGTTTTACACGTATTTATTAAGTCTAATTCACTTACGTTTTTTTCGTAAGACAGCCAAAGTATGTCAGCCAAAATACGTTTTTTTCTAAGTATTTCGGCTGATATACTACTAGATATTAATAAGTCATTACTACGCAGTGTTTAAAATAAAAGTGTGTGTTTTATATATAGAAAGAAATTACCTATAGAAAAACTGTACAGGTGTAATAGTGTAATCACAAATTCTTGTACTAGTATGGTGTCCTGAAAATATTGATTCAAAGAAATACAATATGTGGCCTGAGTATATGATAAGTTCCAAAATATTAGATAGATACGTGTGTGTGATACACTAGCAGTAGCACTTATTAACGTACATACTTTATATCTATGTAGTTGTAGGAATTATTTTTTGGTTATGTAAACTAATAATTGGTTAATATAACTTCATCCTCAGTTCACATATTAGCAATATTCATTTGATAGTCATCTTCCTAGCCTTTATTATTAACAAGCCACGGTGATTTAATAACATTAAAATGACAGCGTGCAGTTGTGTTTCGTTGGTGAGTGCGAGACCGGAGGCCCAATGCCATAGTGTGGGTCACCATGCTGCATTGTTGGATTCGCAATGAGTACGGTGACCACCACTCTTGTATTCTGCTTAAAGTTTTCTATCAGACAAAGTAGAGTCATTTTGGCAGAGCCTTACATAAAACAAAAAAAGATTACTTGGGGTCGGCTACCAGTTCTATCGGATTTACATGAATATCAGTTTTTCCACGTAGCGACTTGTATCGGACCCCTGCAACTCTTGAGAGCAAACAGAATTCTAAGTTTGAACTAGTTGTCATTACATTTGAGCACACTTGACTTCCCAATTACATTTGACATAGTTCATGACATCCGGGACAGACGACTTAAAGTTATTTCCGAGGTACGGGCGTGAAACACTTCCAAACTTCTGTACTCCGACTTGTCTATTAAGAATTTCTTGTAAGAAAAACTCAACAACAGTTTTAGCTCGGGAATCAAAACAGAGACCTCTGATCGACAGTCGCATAAGCAACCAACCCAACCAACGATACAGTCTCATTTTCTTATCTCATTTTTGCAAGTAAAAGTAATTTTTCTTTTATTTTTTAAAGAAAGGCAAACGAGCAGACGTGTCGTCTGATGGTAAGCAATTACCGGCGGCCATGGACACACGCAACGCCAGAGGCTTTGCCGGCCTTTAGGAGTCGGCCTATGCATACCAAAGTGAGCCTCTCCCACGGTTATTTCATAGTAGGTGGCAAAAAAAGTTCGTTCATTAAATAAAAGTTAACAAATATTTCTTGTCGCTTGTTGCAAACCACAAAACAAAGGAATATACTCTTTACTATGGTCGTAAACCTTTAAACACTATATATACCTACCAATTACCCTCCGAGCCTGTTATTGCACCTATTATGTACAGAATTTAATATTTGTATATAGGTTTTGTCTTGGACAGTGGGTATATATTTGCGTATATTTTTAAGTTGTTATTGTTTGTTATTAACAGTATATCTAATGTTAATAAGGAAAAAATAACTAACAATATATTGTTGGTTCTTAGCATATGTCTGCTTAGGTAATATGAATAACAATAAAACCGCTTCTTACATTTCCTAATATTTTTTAATAAATACTATTCTCGCACAAAATATAGAGAGCCGAAATATAAAGCAATCATGATGTGACAAAATTAAATACAGTGTCTTCGAGTCTAACTCACCTAATTCGAAGAGAAGTTACATAAAGATTGAAAAAGTTATATATCATTAAGTATTTATTGAAAAATCAATAAATGTTACTAACTTAACATATAATTAATTAGTCAAGTTAAAAAATCACCCTCTTACAAGTATAACAATAGTATACCAGCCCTAAAAACGATAGTAATACCACTTTAAGACGATAAAAAAAATCAGTTCTTTTGCCATTTCATTTTTGCAAGTGTGTCCTTATTGTCTACATAGAGTCGCAGTAGCAGGCGTCTACCGTATTGCTCTTAATCCACGTCAGATATCTGTTCACTCGCGAATACACACCGTATTTTGAAGGTTGCGCGCATCCCTCACCCCAAGACACCACACCTGAAACAATAGAAGTACTTTTGAAACAACAAACATCTGCTTATCTTGGGACTAGATGGCGTTGTGTGTTTAGATGTCCGAAATATTTATATTTATTTATTTGTCGGAGAACGAGTAGTTTTTTTAAGTTTTAATTTGAATTAGTGTTTATTTCAATCGATTATTCGAAACGTCAAACTGTGCATCGAGAAACATGGCAGTTTGGGTGGAATCTGTGGACGGTGTATGCAAAAGAAGGCGCACTGATTATTTGTTATTAACGATGTGATTATTACGTCTTAGTTTACTTACAGCTTGACTTAATAATGTTGGTTTAGTTTTAGTCGATTCTGTAAGCAATATTAGATTAAATGTTACTAAAATGTGTGCGGGTAACACCGAATACAGTGGTAGGTGTCACCACTAGTTAAAGCGAGCAGCCGGTATAAAAGAGAGCGGCCGCACGAGTTGCGGGGCTAATCAACAGATCAGTTTAGTACGGGCATTGTACGAGGAAGGACAAGCTGTAAATAAGCTAAGTACATAGGCTTCTTAATTATTGTGATCAACTATTAAACGTTTGTAACTAATAAGTTAAGAATTAAAAGAGTGGCCATGAGTTTCTTTGCCAGTATTCTTCTCATAAGGCTCTACGCATTTGGAAACTGGAGGTTATGGGTCGTCACGGACGTTCAGTGGAATTTGGTGTTCTCACCTAATTCACTTTGACAGTGTTGTGCCGATCTATGATTTAACTGTAGCTTCATTGATTCAATAAACTATTGGAATTCAATATTGTCTTTGGCTGTGCAAATAAACCCTATCTACCAACTTGTGTTATAATGAAGATTGATTACTAGACTAGACTAGACTTGATTAAGAACAATTTCTATTGCTTTAAATCACGAGTGCCACTTGACAAAATATGCAAGTGACGGCGGCGAAGCTGACGTCACCATTTCATAAAAACCGCTTCGATCGATCGCCACACGTATGACTCCGACATCAGAAGTGGGATTACCTGTGAATTACCTGTGATACCCCTAGAGATTACCTGTGAATTGCCATAGGGCAATTACAGCATAACGGATCAGGAACAGAATACAGGGCAGATTGTTATTTTATTTTACGTTTACCCTACGTTAAAAAAAATATTTTCGATACGGAATTAATTTGTGCTATACGAGAACCGCCAACTAGTGAGAGAACTACTCCGACTGTAAAAGTGAAGAAGTGATGTGTGAAAATACAATCGCTGTCACAGCTGTGCCAAAATCAAAAGTTTACGTAATCCAGTAGAGATTAGGACAATTTTAGTCGTGACAATATTGCTAATACATAATCTGAGATTTCAGATACTACCTCGCCTGACAGTTGAAGGAAACCAAAGCGCAGAAGACGATTACTTGAACCTTGAAAAGTGTGGTGTCATGGATGCAGTTCCAATATGAATGCCAAGGCAAATAATTTACAAACCGAGTAACCAGTGAATGTCAGCTCCATCCAACCAGCTCTAGTTCAGCTCTAAGAAAGATTTGGTGAGAAGTTTTCATTTTGTTTCAAATGCTCTTTAATAAGACAAATTCTGTCGGATAATTTCTGGGCCAACGACAATATGGTGCAGTAATATTATTGAGGGTAGGTAACGCCCGCCCTTATTGTAACATAGTATTTTGTGGTCCACGAATTGTTGCCCTGAGTCTGGGTGATTTTTGTGTACGTTTTATGTACGTTTGTTAGGTCCCCCGTGACACAGGATGTTTATTCCTAATGGGAGAGTTGTCTTTTCAATAAAACAATAAATTCTGTCAAGAAGTCCGGGTTGAAGAAATGCACTGAATAGCATTTCCTGTAGTAGGTACACGATTACTGTATTTCAAACGACATAATTATTTAAAGAAAAGAATGAAAATCTGCTTGCATTAGGCTTTTCAGTTGTAATTTTCGAAAAGTTCTTAAAATAATAAGGTCGTTTCTATTAGTGCCTACGTTCTCTTAGAAAATGAGGATCGCAATCAAATGACGTTAGACCCACAGTATAAAGGTCCTTACATGGTCGCCGAAATACTAGAGGGAGACCGCGAATTTGCTGTCCACACATATTTTCTACCCACACATATTTTCTACCAACCATTGATCATCTACACTCGCAGTAATCAAAGTGAATACAGACCGTCAGATAGATACCCACTAGTGAAGTCCCTATTGATTTGTCCGATGAACATGATGTAGAAAACAATGATCCTTAAATAGTTTATTAAATTAATCGAAGTCTTTATTTTGTTCGTGAACAATTATTTGGAATGTATTTTGTGACGTTTAACCAGACCATTGTTGATAGAGATAGGATGACACTCTTTAAGTTTATTTTAATTAATAAACAAAGTTATTTAATTACAAGAGATTTAGTGTTGGTAACCTGGTTTCACTACCTCCTTAGGTCTCGCTGGTCATTTGTAGCCGTAGCTCATGCAGTACTTATCTGTAGAGAGTGCGCGGTGCGCATATGGCTATGCGAATGTTAGTCGCTGGTTAAGTGACAATAAAAAGATCTCGATCTCTGGTTAAGAGTTGAGCAAAAAGCCGCTGGTGAAGTGGTGATACGCAGTTGCTGGTTAAGCGACTAAGTCAAAACGTCTTAACGCTGTTACTGGCGATTTAGACAGAGGTGCTGAACCTAGTTTAACAATCATTATTGTTTGTACTAAGATTTATGTGATTATGCTGGTAGAGACATAAATGAGCATGGTCAGAATCTTATCGTGATACTGACGTGAATAGAAAAATCAAATTTAAAGTTA
This sequence comes from Spilosoma lubricipeda, assembly GCA_905220595.1. Classification (NCBI taxonomy): domain Eukaryota; kingdom Metazoa; phylum Arthropoda; class Insecta; order Lepidoptera; family Erebidae; genus Spilosoma; species Spilosoma lubricipeda. The sequence goes on along the minus strand of HG992285.1, from coordinate 3,819,526 downwards.
AAATTATGAAGGCAAAATAATTTGTTATCATTGAAATTGGTTTCTATGAATCTTTAATTTGGTCAGGAATAGCCGAGAGGACGGATTCACTGTCCAGATGTTTCCTCAGTTAACAAACACGTAGACGTGTAAGTCCATCAGAATGCCTGTGGGCCAGGCAATACCGGCCGAATAAATTGAGCTACTGTGGTTGCTTTTTTTCTTTGTTTACAGATGACTCGCACGAGGACGTGTGATGCATCAGGATGGCCGTGTCGGAGAACGAGTAGTTTTTTTAAGTTTTAATTTGAATTAGTGTTTATTTCAATCGATTATTCGAAACGTCAAACTGTGCATCGAGAAACATGGCAGTTTGGGTGGAATCTGTGGACGGTGTATGCAAAAGAAGGCGCACTGATTATTTGTTATTAACGATGTGATTATTACGTCTTAGTTTACTTACAGCTTGACTTAATAATGTTGGTTTAGTTTTAGTCGATTCTGTAAGCAATATTAGATTAAATGTTACTAAAATGTGTGCGGGTAACACCGAATACAGTGGTAGGTGTCACCACTAGTTAAAGCGAGCAGCCGGTATAAAAGAGAGCGGCCGCACGAGTTGCGGGGCTAATCAACAGATCAGTTTAGTACGGGCATTGTACGAGGAAGGACAAGCTGTAAATAAGCTAAGTACATAGGCTTCTTAATTATTGTGATCAACTATTAAACGTTTGTAACTAATAAGTTAAGAATTAAAAGAGTGGCCATGAGTTTCTTTGCCAGTATTCTTCTCATAAGGCTCTACGCATTTGGAAACTGGAGGTTATGGGTCGTCACGGACGTTCAGTGGAATTTGGTGTTCTCACCTAATTCACTTTGACAGTGTTGTGCCGATCTATGATTTAACTGTAGCTTCATTGATTCAATAAACTATTGGAATTCAATATTGTCTTTGGCTGTGCAAATAAACCCTATCTACCAACTTGTGTTATAATGAAGATTGATTACTAGACTAGACTAGACTTGATTAAGAACAATTTCTATTGCTTTAAATCACGAGTGCCACTTGACAAAATATGCAAGTGACGGCGGCGAAGCTGACGTCACCATTTCATAAAAACCGCTTCGATCGATCGCCACACGTATGACTCCGACATATTTATTTAATTACGGGCCTTTAACAGTCCACTGGAGATTGGCTTCTTTTTATAATGGAGGTTTTGGTCTATTATACCATAATGGCCTGAGGGGTTGGTATAGGGTTTGATTGAAATTTTCCTCCTCCTTGTAATGATGTTGTCCTGCGTAGTTTTTTCCCTTAGTCGCTATTTGCGACACCCATAGGATGAATCGGAGTGGTGACACTTTGTATTTGGAATCCGTCACTTCAAGGATGGATTTATCACCAATTATCATCATGAACACCCTGTCGATCATCCATCAACAGCCGTCCATTGTTGGATATAGACCTCTCTTTAGGAAAATAAAGGTTATGGCCTACTTCATCACCGTTTCCAGATGGGTTGGTTGTATCATAGAACTTGGGCCAGAAGTATTCTTCAATCACATATAATACCTGGCCTTTTGGTCTAGTTACTAACCCTGACTCCATAGCGGATGTCTTGGGTTCGATTATCACTTGAGACAAATATTGTGTGTTTAGCACAATAGTTTTTCTGTGTTTGTGTGTAATTCAACTGTAATATGTATTTAGCGTGGCTCTAATTTTCAAGGTGTGGGTTACGATGCCGCATTATTGCATTGTCTGCATTCGCAATGATTACCATTCTTAGATTCTGCTTATGCTTTCCATCAAATATATGAGTCTCAGCAGTCTGCTTATAGTCCTTACCATAGTACAAGACCTACCTACTTTGGGGTCAGACGACCGTGTGTTCTCACACACGTGTAGATATGTCCAGTTATTTTTATTATTATTATTATTTTGCAGAAAGTCTTGGAATGGATAAGTTGCCAACGGGTGAAGGATACGGCTTCTTCTAACCAAAAGGAAGCAATTTCTTATTGTAAAGTAAACGAATATCTACACTTTTAAGCAATCTGAAGAAGGGAGGACTTTACTACAAAATGGATATGTTCCATGGATTGATTGAATGCATAACTAGTATAGAACATAAAATATAGCTAATAGGAAATAAAAGAATACCGTTTTAGTAAAATAGTTTTAAATTAGAAATGACAATAAATCAATATTTAAACTATTTCAAGGGATGTTTATTTTCTTTTACTATTTTGCGACATGTTTTTGAATTCATTAAATAAACAACTCATATAATTCGTGACCGAATCTAAAAGTCCTATTTAACTTTAATTAGAAGGTTACCTACCTTCAGTATTTTATGTGTTATGTGTTATGTGTATATGTATGATTAGTCAATCAGGTAAAGGAAGATCAGCGTATTATTGATGGCAATATGTAATGTTTAAAGCTAGTTTAGGTTCATCATTCTGCCGGTTCCATTTTGTACAACTATTATTTATCATGTTATGTATTGTCGTTTTATTTATTTATTTATTTAACAACTTTATGCACAGAACGTACAATGGCGGACTTAATGCCACAGGCATTCTCTACCAGTCTACCGTTGGGTGGTGCGGAAATAGTTGAAAAGGTGCACTACACATTAGTTACGGGTTCCAAATAGACAATTAAAATTAAGAAACAAATTAGAAAAATAAAAACAAAACAAAGGAATATTGTATCTAAATATCCATACAATTTGTCATATATAAACATACACATATACAGTTATATATAAAATACATGCATACACATACATATAATATATATTAAAAATCATCTTTGTGATGACTCCGCCCCGATCTCCGCCAGGTGAGCCCGTACCTTGACCCTGAAAGAGTTACGACTGGGTGCCATCCTGATTTCCTTGGGAAGAGCATTCCAGAGAAGGACAGATTGAATGAGGAAGGAAGAATGAACGCATGCGGAAGTGTGAGAGGGGCACGACAGAAGGTGGCTATTTGAAGAACGGAGGGTTCTGTCATGACTGGATCCCAGGAACTGGAAAGAGGAAGTTAGGTATGTAGGCGAGTTAGGAGAGTTAAGAATAGTATAAAGAGTCGTTAATGCGCGCAGGTGACGACGCTGTCGAATAGGGAGCCAATTTAATTTAAGACGAAAGGAAGAGATATGATCGTATTTACGAAGATTAAAAACGAATCGAATGCAGTTGTTCAGAAGTCGGTCGTATTTGTTGAGGTGATCTGCATTCAGGTCGTAGTAGCACACGTCACCATAATCAAGGATGGGAAAAATTAAGGTTTGTACTAACATCGTTTTTGTCTCGACAGGTAGGAAGTTTTTGAGTCTGTATAAGGCTCGCAGGGTTCCCGTAACTTTTTGACTAACACTGGTGACCTGAGTTTGCCAACTAAAGTTGTTATCAATATACAGACCCAAATCCTTCACAGTAGTGCTAAGAGGAATAGTTGATCCGTCGAATAGAATAGGTGGCAGAGTATCTGGCTTAAACCTTCTGATCATATGTTGACTGCCCAATATGATAGCCTGGCACTTTGTAGGGTTTACAGTTAAACCGAATCTATCTGACCAACAGCTGATAGTATCCAGGTCACGGTTTATCATGGCAATAGCCTCCGTTAAGTTGTCAACAGCAGCATGATAGTAAAGTTGTAAGTCGTCGGCATAAAGATGGTACGCACACTGAAGATTTTGAGTGATAAGATTTATAAAAATAGAAAATAACAGTGGAGAGAGAATGCCGCCTTTTTACATACGGTTGTCTAATCCTAGACGGAACCTGTATTCCAGAATGCTGATACATGCATATTATGGATAAATTCCATACATGCACTGAAAAACTGTTTGTTCTGTAATGGATTCCACGAGATTTGACTCATCATACGTATCATTGAATAGAACAATCTAACAGTAGTGTTATAAATTCGATTTACTATGTCTGCCTGTTTATTACGCTTTCGCAGCTTAACTGATGCATCGATATCAATGAAATTTGGCATGGAGATACTTTGATTATTGAGGAAGTACATAGAATGTTTTTAAGGCGAAAACCGACATACACAAGGGCGGGACCGCGGGCAAAAGCTAATCCAGAATACAGATGTATAGTTTTACTAACCCACTTCATAGTACCGTCCACTGGTTTCGTTAAATATGTGAAGAGGACCTCCAGAGTCTCCCTGACAAGCATCGCGTCCTCCGTCTGGTTCGCCCGCACACAACATGTTTTCAGTCACTCTTTGGCCGTACGATCTGTCGCGGCACTCTTTGTTTGACACTATCGGGACTCTCACCTGGAAATGAAAATTATTTGTAGAGTGCCGATTTATTTAATGTAATAAAAGTACAAAATGTTTAATGCTACAAGTAAAATTTTAACAAAATAAAAAACCGACTTCAAGAACGACCAAATCGATCGATTTCTCTTGGATGCTCTTGTCAGATCTTCGTGTCCTCATCGTGATAGCACCGTTAGGATATCTCCATTCCATTTAAAAAATAATAATTAAAATCTGTTCATAAATGAAGTTATACGCAAACACACAAAAAAAAACATATACGGTCGAAATGAGAACCGCCTCCTTTTTTGAAGTCGTTTTAAAATGATGTAGGTAAACATATTGGTTCCTGATCTCGATTTCATCAGATCAGATATTGATTTAGATTAATATGGTCAAGTCTCCCCTAAAAAATTTTTTTGTCTAAGCCTGAATCGCCATTATTTACTTTACCGCACTAGAATCGACTATCTCCTACAATATGATTTGATTGTGGCCCTGTTCTGTAAATACAGCATAGGGTTAAAAATGAGTCTGTCCATAATTATGTTTTATTTCATGTTATTAATTCTTTTGTCGCTGTGTAATCTTATTGCTACTGTAACGAAATCACATTTACAGATACATACATTCACTTACATACATAAAATAACTAGTTTTGAATTACTTTTGGCAAACATTGTCGGTTTATGGTTGCTATTTTCGATCAGTTATTACAAAGATACATATACACGTTTGTTGTTAAGTTTTGGTGGTCAATACTTATTGCCTGTAATAACTAAATATCTACCGACTTTTGTCAGTGTTAATGTAAATACATTGTTACTCCACTTTCACCTACACATACCATACTCTCTTTACACGACACTTCATATATTCGTAAACTACTATACTAAAAACTACATACAAGCTTACTATATTGATATGATAAACAAAACAAGTTATAGACACAACTCTCATTTTTCCATTATTTATGTAATTACCCTCCATAACCAAATAATTAAATTTATAAAATGTTGTAAAAATATTTTATGTCTCAATCTTTGTTATATTATTAGTCTCTCACAGGTTATTAAACTACCCTCTTTATTGGTACTGAATCGAAACTTGCTATTTTGTTTGTTATTATTTATAAACAAAATTTAATCAATTACATACTTCAGTAGTCTACGATGTTGACAATGAAACTATTGAATGCAGAAGATTAAATGAGCCTTCAGACTGTTTGCAGTTGATGTCCTACTCTGATATTAATTCTTTATTAATACTGACTGTAAACATACGAAGTATAAGTGCTAACTTTGATATTTTTCTCATGTTTCTTACTAAGTTTAGCGTAAAGATGGATGTTCTGGTGTTGACAGAATGTTGGACTAATGAACATTTTAAACCGCCGTCTATTAATAATTATAAAATGTTTAGATCGAGAATATCCCTGAATCAGAATGATGGAGTAGTGGTGTACGTTCGTGAAGTCTTCGAAGCAACCTCTACGGAACCAGTTTGTTCTGAAGGCAATTGCATTGTGGTCAGTCTTTCGAGTGCCTTATATATTGTCTGTACATACCGCCCACCCAGTTTTAAGAACCCGCTTACTTACTTAAATTCTTTAAATTGCATTTTAAGCACATTTAATAAAAATGAGACCGTTATTGTGACTGGTGATTTAAATATAGACATTATGCTTAATAATATAAACTCTAATGCTGCTTCATATTTAAACCTAATGGCCAGTCACGGACTTAGGCAGGGTATTCACTGTCCCACTAGGCAAACTACGTGCCTTGATCATTTTATGATTAGAACTACTTCTAAAGTGCGAACTTACGTCTTTGATGAACTAACTGATCATTCACCTATTCTGTTGCACATTGACACTACATCTGTTCCCAAGCAAACTGTACACGATAGCAAAATTACTATTGACTTTGATAGTATGGGTGAATGTTTGAAGAAAGAGACATGGAGTGATTTATATTCTACAACTGATGTCAATCACGCTGCACTAATTTTAACAGAAAAACTAGGAAATATCATTAATGTCAACACTACAAAAAGAAAAATTGCTAAATGTTATAGACCTTTAAAGCCTTGGATTACCATCGGGGTAATTAAATCAATACGTAAAAGAGACAGAATGTACAAAAAAGCTAAGGTAAATCCTAATTCGAACATTAAAAATATATACATTAACTACAGAAATACATTAAAGAAAATCATTAAGAATTTAAAACTAAATTACTACAAAGAAAAATTAACTAAAAATAAGGGAAATATAAGAGAGACATGGAATATTATAAAGGAGTTATGTAATATGAATACATCAAATACATCATCATCGCAATTACTTAACATAGAAGCGACTGCTGCTGAATCTCTTAGGAAAGTTAACAGGTTTTTTACATCTATTGGCCCAAGTCTTGCAAAACAAACTTTACAAAAATTAAATACTGATGAGACAGCACTAGCACAAAAAGCTAAAACAGCAGATTCACCGTCAAATTCAATGGCGCTATATCTGTCAGACCCTGTTGAGGTTAGCGACGTGATCAATGGGCTGAGAAAACATAGTGCTCCTGGTATAGACAAAATTACAGCGAATATTTTACAAAAATTTCGTCACTGTCTTGCGGGGCCCATATGCCACTTAATTAATTTAAGTTTTGAGCTTGGTGTCTTTCCTAACATATTTAAACGTGCTGTTGTATGTCCTGTTTATAAATCAGGTGATAAATCACTTCCAACAAATTATCGACCGATTTCCCTTTTGAGTTGCATCTGTAAAGTTATGGAAAAGGTAATGAATAAAAGATTGATTAATTACCTAGAAAGCAATAACATTCTTTCCGAAAAACAGTACGGGTTTCGCCGTGGTCGCTCTACTGCTGATGCTGTTCTACAACTTACTACTAAAATAACATCTTATATAGACCAAAAGGACAAATGCATAGGAGTATTCCTGGATTTACAGAAGGCGTTCGATACAGTTTCAACTAAAATATTAATTACCCGCCTGGAGAACATTGGCATCAGAGGGAACGCACTTCTGTGGTTCAAGGACTACCTAACGGAAAGAAGACAATGTGTTAGAGTAGATAATCACGTCAGTGACTACGACACGGTGACATATGGGGTTCCGCAGGGCAGTACCCTCGGTCCAACGCTTTTTTTGACCTATATTGATGGTTTATGCAAGCAGCAAATCAGGGGGGCAGATATACAAATGTTTGCAGACGACACTGTCGTACTTTTTCACAGTAGCTCTTGGAACCTTGCACAACAACTAGCAGAGGAAGGTATGTCTATTATAACAGCATGGCTTGAAGATAGTTTACTATCATTAAATACTGACAAAACCAAGTTTCTCTGCTTTAGCAAAACAAAGGCTTCTGCGCCTATCAATTTTCAGTTACGTGTGCACTGTTATCCCTGTAATCGAAATTACACTTTACCTTCACATTGCTGCTGTCCCACTTTATCAAAAAATACTGATATAAAATATTTAGGCGTAAACATTGATGATAAATTAAATTGGAAGAAGCACATTGCTATGGTTAGTGGTAGACTAAGGAAACTTATATATATATTTAGAGACTTGAGAATGATACATGATCCTCTACTTTTAATCCAAACTTATAAAGCACTGGCTGAATGTGTGGTTACGTATTGTATATGCTCATGGGGTTCAGCGGCCAAGACACATTTAATTGAACTTGAAAGGGCACAACGTGTCGTCCTTAAAGTTCTTCTGTGTCTACCATTTCGGCACCCCACACATTTAGTATATATGAAAGCTGATGTTCTGACTGTCCGAAAACTATATGTCTACCTAACTATACGTAGATACCACAAAATTACAGTGCCACTTTTAAAACCATCAGGCAAAAGGATAGACAAATGTCCAATTCCAAAAGTAGCTAGCAAATTTGCACAACAACACTATAGTAATCTTGCACCTAGACTTTATAACAAACTAAATGTAATTTATAAAACAAAAAATTTAAGCAATTTTAAAATAAAGCAAATTATTAAATTGTGGCTTGAGCAACTCAAATTTGATGATGTTGAAAGCCTTTTAGAAATAGTGAAGTAATGGAGGCTTGAATAGTGTCACACATCTTCACCACATGCACATTCTGATTAACAGCTTCAATGACACAGCAAACTCACACCTCACACACTTACACCAACACCCACACACACACCCATACACAGATAAAATTATTGTGTCCACCTGCATTGAACAATTGTTTTTCTTGTCTTTGGAAAGTAACTGACTCCCAACACACAGCTAACGCTATATTGGGAGTCAGGGCTATACAGAGTTTTGTATTTTTTTTTTTATGTTACAATAAAGATTATTATTATTATTATTATTATTATTATAATTTCACTCGATAATAAATTGCAAACGTAACATTTTTTTTTCGCCTAAACTACTAAGTGGTTCCGTTTATCCATGTCACTCACTCTCAGCTCTCAATGCGCTTTTTCTTCCGTTTATATTATCTTATGAAATATAACAAGGACACTAATATAGTACCTACCTCTTGTAAAGTATTCGAAATAGAGCCTCCTTGTTCTGTAACGCCCCAACCTATTACCAAGGCGCAGTGTCCTGTGTAGGAAAGTCCGAGGGCAGGCAAGCACACTGGCCGCACAGTAGTATCATCCTCTTCGGGTATAGGGTCGACTGTCGTGGTTTGTACCTCAGTCACTGTTGAAGCAGTCGCTTCTGTAGAGCTCAATGCTTCTGTCGACGCTTCTTCTTCTTTGTACGCACGAGCATGCTTCTTTATTGCATTACTTAGGTCTATCTGCAATTGGAATTCATTGATATTCAATTGAAGGTAGAAAATAAGCAACAGCAATTGTAGAAAGTGATACGAGGTGAAATACTTCTATTGACAGTGGTTGGTTTGCCCCTATTCTATTGTATTTTATATATTCAGGATTTAAAGAAGCCTTGGAAGCCTGTCTAAACTGTTTTAAACTCTATACAATGCTCAAACTAATAAATACTTAGAGAAACGCTCCTGCTTACCCTACAACTTGATATTGTTCTGTGACGTCACGTAATGTTTGTAGTTCGATTTATGTATAATTCACATTGTGAACAAATAACGGATCTATATCGATATCGAAAGTGACAAAATACAAAGCCCACGTGAAGAATGCTAAGGCGAGAAAGTGTTTTTGGTCACGTGACGTTAGGGATTTGAGCGACAGCGTGCAATACTGATTTCGATGTCCCATGATTCTCCGAACATAAAACTATTGCCCAGTATGAGTGCTTCGGTCGGGTATTCTTCGCTGTTTTTGTCACTACTTTGAAAATGATGATCTTGTACAGGAGACGCCCCTAATGCAGCGGGGCCCGCGAGCCTGGGACTACCTACTACTAACTACATCATAGCATAGTATGTGTAATATTATAGATCAAGAACAGTCAGTCACAGTCACAGACAGCGTTGCCAGACGTCCCGATTTTGGCGGGACGTCCTGCTTTTTGAATCAAAATTATTTTATCCCGCTTTTTGGGGATAACTGGCAGGACGTCCAAAGTAAAGTTAGTTAGTTCGCCGTATTGCTTTATCGTCAATAAAATTGGCAGGCAGTTAACGAATTAGGGATGATGTGGCATGTAGTAGAGAAACAAAATATTGCAAATGAGCTTTTTTTAGGTCACTTTTTAGGTTAGGTGTTAGGTTTTTACTCTTTGTCCCACTTTCGAGGAAAGAATCCCGCTTCTTTCACTAAAAAGACTCAAAATCCCGATTTGACTAAAAAAAATCTGGCAACGCTGGTCGCAAAACACACACAACATTAGTCCTAACTGGGAATTCATTCCACAACCTCTGGCTTAGCACTCAAGTAATAAACCTCCAAACGAGGATGTAACCTACCCTTTCATCAAGCTTCAGAAGAGCGATATCGTTGTCATACGTTCCCGGGCTATATCTCATGTGACGCATAACCTTGACAACTTTCCTATCGATGAGCTTGGAGTTGTTTACACGGTTTGTGAAGTCATGCTCCAGAAGACGCACTGTCATGCGTTCTTTGCGGAACCTGCAAAAATAATGGTCGGCGTTCTATAAGCATATTTGCCCAAGCAGTGGTCGATAATCGACCATAATTTACTTTATTATTTTTTGCGTTCTGCACTTCTCCGCCATATAAACTTTAACTAGTCAAATATATACTCATTCGTTTGCTCAAAATACACGTACTCAAAAACGTATTTAAAATTCTATTCCACCATTTATTCCAAAATAGGGAAATCAACTGAATACAAGGTACCTATTTCGAAACACTTGATGTCCAATGCTGCCAACAACGGTAATTGAGATCAACAATACTATTGACCAGTGATCTGTCACTAAGTACAGTTTAGCTGTTTAGTGCCAACTTGATATGTGGTCCTACATACATATTATACAATTTATGTGTGACCACTACCTAGGCTATTCTAATTTAACCACGTGGCTTACAATGTTGCTTGGCACTCAGTTTCATTGTAATTTAATGCGGAATAATGATCCATATCTATCCACTACAAGTCTGTTTGGACTTGAGGAGGGACTTATGGTAGTCTTTATCGCGATAACCAATATATATGCGGACGGAGTCGCGGGGAAAAGTTAGTTTGCACACGTGAAGCAGCTCAACCGGCGGGATTAGGCGATGGTCAATAATTTTTTGTAGCTTTTCTACGAGTGATCGGCAAACTTTCAAAGAGACCCATTCGTTTGCCTCCTGCATCTGCAAAATATAATAATAGAGAGTAGTCGCTTACCCTGTACAATGAGAAGCAGTCAACACATACAAATCGTTGATAAGGGATCCACCACAGAACATTCTGCCATTATACAATAACATTACCATCCAGGGATATTGCCTCACATTAGTTTCTGCTCCTCCGACTATACGCCGCTTGGTGCGGGCGATGCCACATTCTGCAAAAAATAGGTTTACACAAAAATAAAATTAAAACCAATAAAATAGGTTACTAATATTAAAAAAACCGCGGGCATTGCTGGCATATTATATGAGTAGGTACTTACGACACGCTGGACAATTTTTAGCAGGCACCACTGGATCGTTAACAATCGGGCTAGGGGTCGAACCCCCACCAATCAGGTTCGTGACCCACTCCAGAAATCCTTTAGACCCTTTGTCTTCCGCCAAAGAACTATCCGTTACCTTGCCCTCGCCAATTTCCGCGGCTTGGTAGCTGGCTAAGCAAAAGCATGCCGTTAAGATCACCAACTTCATTTTAGTCTGGAAATGAGTTTTAAGTTCAGCTATATTAAGCACGAATGTCTTTAACGAGTCTCTCGGAGTAAACTTTATAAAATAAAGCTTTTCATTCAATTGTCTTAAAAACTAGATTAGGAACTTTTTTTTTGGCCTTGCCACAATATCTGCTGCAATCTGCTCTGCCTGATGGTGGCAAGCATAAGCAGAATCCAAGAGTGGTGGTCACATACTGCGAATGCACACAATGCAACATGCAACAATGCAGCATGGTGACCCACACCATAGCGGGCTAGTAATGCTTCTGCATCATTGGGCCTCCGGTCTCGTACTCACCAACGAAACATGACAGCACGAACACTGACATTTTACGTTGATTTATCGGACTATTACTTTGCACTTTACTGTTTTATCGAACTACCAGTTTTAAAAACACAGTTTCTCCTCAAGTTTTGCCGAAATACAATGTTTTATTTCTTATTCCTTGTTTATAACAGAGTGGGCAAATGAGCAGACGGGTGACCTGATGGAAATTAACAGCCGCCGGCCATGAACTGCAACATGCAACTACGTGGCCACAAGTGCGTTGTCGGCCTTACACTTAAAGTAGTAATAAGTACATTGGTAGATGATAAGGTTGACAACGCAGTGATTTATTCGACTCCGTCCACTAAGATCCCCTGGTCTATTTCATTTGGATTTTTCGTCCACACTGATCCTACAGTTACTAAGCAGAGGACCCTAGTGGAAGGAGTCATTTTAAAATCCATTAGTTTTTGCAAGCTTTTTGCGTCAATAGGTAAGCCTTACCATAGTTTTATATTATGTCCTACTACTTAGTTAAAACATTACAAATAAATAAAATGGATGTGTCTGTATGTTATTTTAAATTAACAGCGTCTCACTAAATACATATGAAAGTATTTACCTACGGATTTTCCATTAAAAACTCTTTTTTTATTATCTGACTGTCTGTCTGTTTGTTCCGAATAATCTTTTTTTGACGAGACTTCCATTGGCAGATAGCTGTTGACATAACAGAGACAATTTTTATTTTAAAATAAAATGACCTGTAGAAAAGCAACAAAAACTGCGTATAAACCGCGGGGCGCAGTTAGTAAATAAAAAATCTAAGGAGCTTATCTTCAAAGACACAGTTTCATTGTAAATTAAGGAATTCTCTGATCTACCGCTCTTATTTCGACCATAGCTCGACATAATTATAGCATTAATAAATAAATAAATAAATAAATATTTTGGACATCTATCACACAACGCCATCTAGTCCCAAGCTAAGCAGAGCTTGTGTTATGGGTACTAGACAACTGATACAAATACATATACTTTTTTTTTGTAAATACATCAGTAACACATCATACAATCTCGCGGTCGGCGTGTGCGACTGCTGATCATGAGGCCTCGGGTTCGATTCCCGGGTCGAACCAAATGTTTGTATGATCTACAAATATTTGTTTCGGAGTTTGGGTGTTTTCTATGTATAATATGTATGTATTTACAAAAAAAAATATATATATATATATATATAACCCCGCGGTGTTACCCGCGGTTATTGTTGTACCGCGAGTAACGCCGCGGGACAAAGTTAGTCTAAAAAAGTAGCCTAAGTTACTCCCCGGATCATCAGCTACCTGCCAGTGAAAGTCCCGTCAAAATCCGTCCAGCCGTTCCAGAGATTACCCGGAAAATATATATACAGACAATTTTTTTTTTAACTACATTTTTGTTATATGTATCGTGTATATATACATATGCATTGATTAAAAAGCTGTTATTTTAATATTACAAACAGACACTACAATTTTATTTATTTGTATAGATGTATGATATCTTTAAACGAGCAATGTATTATTTAATCTGAATCTCGACAACGTCTCCAACGATGATCATGAAAAGTACCTATGCACGAGGTTTCGAGCGCGATGAATCGATCCAACTAGATTCATTTTTAGAAAAATTTACCAAAATAAATAATTCCGTCATCCATGTACTATTCCTGATGCGGGAGTTTTTCTAAATAATCGATATTCGAACACATCAAAAATCCATTTTGTAAATAAAAACTTCTCTGACCTCAATACTCTCAAAATCGCAAATTATAACTCAAGTATCTAATATTGTGGCTTTTACGGAACTACGTCGTAAAATGTAACAATCAAGTTTCTGACACGATTGCGGCGTCGATATCTCAACGGAAAATCAAGGACATGTCTTGAACGAAACCGTGTCAAATAACCTGCTTCTATCATCAGCTGCGAAAATACCGCTATATATCAAGACGGATGTTAATTCCAGTCGAGAATTTTTAATTACCACTGTCGATCGATTGTAGCCACGAGGCATTCGTTTGTCTGAAGGAAACGAAAATCAACTCCATTTGTACTGTATTCAATTTACATACACGGATTAAGACAAAGGAAGGTAATTAGACATATGGATGATTAAAAATATTAGATTGATAAGAATATGTATCTAATTCCAGCTGATATTTTAATTCTAAAAAGTCTTGCTGGTTTAGTAATTTATATATTTCGCAGAAAACTATGTTACAAAAATAATATTACCGAATGCAAAACGTGCTTGTATTACGTCTACGACATTAGATTTAATTCTGGCTAGACTTTGAATAAAAGATCTATCTTTTCCTGTCAAAACAAGTAGCTACCTAAATAATATTTACCTGATCAAAACATTTAAAAAAAAAGCACAGGTAAAAAATAATTTACTGGCGCGCTCGTGAACAATTTGGCGGGAGCATTCCTAATTAGCGGTTGGTGCGTTTAGAAATCTACCTAGTATAATGTACAATGTTCTAAGGTTATAAATTATCCACTGAATAGTAAGTGACAGAATAAAATTTAAATTTTCTGATTGGTATGCGCGGTGTGTTACGATTACTAGTCCCGGCTTTAACAGGAGAGAGCTGGCCGTTTTCCTGCTCCCAAGAATTAGTTACAAATGAAAGTAGTTTTGTGTTAGTTTTCTACATTTTCCTTGTGGTGATGAAGTCTTAAAAGAAAAATATTGATAATAAACGTGTAAAGTTTCTTTGTCTAATTTTAATGATAATATAATAAATTAATTGGTTGCAAACATTTCTAGCATTTTCTTTAGAAGTAATAGAAGCAGTAGGTATAAAAAAGGGACTACAAAACATTGTTTGATTTCTTCAAATAACTTTTGTTTGACAGAAGATTAAAGCAAATATTAATAATAATATCATACATCTCACAAATAATATCTAAGTAAATGGTCATAGTACCGATTGTTTAACCTGAATGGTTAAACGATCGCTAGTGTCCCGATTCATATTGTTATTTCGTCACGTAGGTCATACTAAAAAGAACTTTTAAAGTCAAACCTTTTTGAAAGTTTTTCTAGACATACATAGTTAAAACATGCAATGAAAAATAAAAGTTAATAAATTTATATTTTCTAGTCTAAAATGACAATAATTATCAGATATGGAAACAAACCTGTAATTGTCGCGTCAATTTTTCATTGACTAATAATATCTGATACCTAAATCATAAAGACGATCATAGACAGTAGTCAATAACCGATAATTTAATAGAAATATATTCCATTTTTAAATTTTAAATTTTATTTATGATTAGACTTTTTTAAAAAGACATTGATTAGGTGTTTTTTTTCTTTCGGTTGTTTAAAAAAGAAAAGAGGTTGTATTGCACCTACCGTGACAGACACTACACCGCACTGATAACCACAGCTAGAACAAGGTTACAAACTAAATATGAACTCACAGGGAGCGTCGCCGTTCAAGGAGGAGGACGATTGACCACGACTCGCCTGATTGTGAACACAGTACAGATGTGAGCCAGCCAGCGCTCGATCGGCCAACACTTTCTCCAGCAACGCTCCACTTAGTCCTTCTGGCCGTATGAACTCCTAAACCCGCACACCAACTTATAACTAACCCGCCAACATCGTCATAAATTCCACAATACGTTTTAATGGAATTATTATCTGTTCGCGGTATAATTAGGCTTGATTTGCGTATTATGTGGGATAGTAAAAAATGACTAGATTCCATATTTTATGAGAAACCTAACCTACTAGCAAATATGATTACAATAACTACTCTTTAATTAAACCCATGCTCAACCTAGTAGTCAATTTATGTCTGCGTATTAAAAATCAGTTAAATACATTATCATGACTAAAGATATTGGCGCCACGCTGTTCAGCCACTTATTATGACAAACCCTAAAGATGTATAAAAAAATATGACTTCTCAATAAGTGAGGATAGGATTGTCATATAAAGTGTGGGTGGATGTGATTACCATCCAAAATAAAACAGGATTTGCTTCGACCCTACCTTAGACCTAATTTACGATGTTCATTGTGGCACTAAAAGTAACCTCATGAATGCTGATGTGGAACTCTTCAGTACGAAGTACAAGGGGCAGAAAAAGGGATAAAAATTTAGAATAAAATCTTAGAAGGATTCAGTTGTTGGCTGCATTTCAAGAAATACAATCTGACCCACAGCCCATTCTCACGCGAAATCGTGACGAACAATAAAATCTACATGGAAGAAAATTAAAGAAAAAGATTACCTCTATGAAGTTTGATAGGTATATGGTCAACTGAGTGGTGTTTGCGTCTCCTATTGCCCGTAGCTTGATAATTTTCGTGCGTTTTTGTAACATTCTTCATTCGTGCTCCGATCCAATAGGTCTCAGCGTGATGATATATAGCCTATAGCCTTCCTCGATAAATGGGCTATCTAACCTTGAAATATTTTTTAAAATCGGACCCGTAGTTCATGAGATTAACGTGTTCAAACAAACAAACAAGCAAACAAACTCTTTAGCTTTATAATATTAGTATAGATTTATAATATTAATGTAGATTATTAAATACTAAATCATTAACATCATGATCAACAGCCTTTAAAAGTCTACTGCTGGACATAGGTTCTTCCTGAGAAAGGAGGTTTTTGGCTCTTTAGGTCCTCTCACAGCAGTTATATAATGTTAGAGAATGTTGCATAACATTTGTTGTCTAACATTTTTTGAACAAATTGTAACAAAAGTAATAAATTGTTACTGATGTTATACAATATCATCTTAAAAAATGTTGCAAATAATTATAACATGATAAAATAAATTATAATTTTTTTTTTGTTTATCATAACATTATCCGAGCCTTAGCGGAACGTTTGATTAAAAAGTCATTGTGATTAAGTAAATTTCAATTGAAGTCATCGTAATACAACATTCAATCGCATATTACAATTAAATTATTTAGATTAATGCATAATGCACATCAAATGTAAATCTAACTAAAATAATTGCAATTAACTTTTTTAATTTATGAAGCAATTAAAACTAACAATGAACTTTTTGGGTAATTTCGTTAAGAACGATGATCTAAATACATCCAGGAAGTTCATGGTTAGTTGTACCATAAACACCCTTTCCAATCCCATCCCTCCATGGTCGGCAACGCACTTGTGACGCCTCTGGTGTTGCGGGTGTCTATGGGCAGCGGTAATCGCTTACCATCAGGTGATATGTCTTCTCGTTTGCCACATAAACTATAAAAAAAAAACAATCAGCACTTCCTCCATTGAGCCACTACCAGCTTCCTCGAAAAGCAGACCCAAACTGATTGATACAGAATGTTATTCGATATTATACAACAAGCTTAATCTGTGTGGTTACACAGATTACCTTTTTTATTTATTTAGATTTAGAGAAACAGTTATAAAATGTTATCGTGTTACACAATGTTATAAAACATTGAATAACACGATAACATTTTATAACATTTGTTACAACATGTTACATGATGTTGTATAACATCAGTAACATTTTATAACTTTTGTTACAATTTGTTATAAAATGTTATCCAACAAATGTTATCCAACATTCTCTAACGTTTTATAACTGCTGTGTGGGAGCACCCTTACTGAATGTTATACGATGTTATACAACAAGTTTAATCTGTGTGGGAGAGCTTGCAACATAAAACATATTGTAGCTAATGTTAAAAAATGTTATCGTGCTACACAATCTATACTCAATACCAATGTACAAAGCTGAAGAGTTTGTTTGTTTGAACGCGCTATTCTCAGGAACTACTGGTCCTATTTGAAAAATTCTATCAGTGTTAGATAGCCCATTTATCGAGGAAAGCTATAGGCTATATTTCATCACGCTTAAACCAATTGGAGCGGAGCACCAATGAAGAATGTTGTGAAAACGGGGGGAAGTTATTACGCTACGGGCAATAGGAGACGTAAACGAAGTTGCGTGGGTCAGCTAGTGTTTTATAACGTTACTAGCCGACCCACGCATACTGTAGTGTGGTAGCACCTTTTCTTTAGTGATTTTGTCCTGCGTACTACCTTGTGGCTCTTACGACACCCAAAGGAAGAATAAGGGTAGTGACACGTGACACTCCACATTCTTAAACAGTCACCTCACAGACCAAATACTAAACTTTAAATATTTATCTTGATTTAGTTGATAAGTTATTGTTAATAGCAATTAATTAAGTTTCAGCAAATAAGTTACTATTGTATGGAAGACTGTAACTCTAAATTTTGATGCTTATTACTGGCGAAATTATTATTTTTACCATCTTTGTGTACCTTATATAGCAAATAAAATTATATTAGTATTTTCCAATTTTTCATTAATTAATTGGATAAAAGTCTGAATACGAAAAAATATGGATATGATTCTTTACGATGCGTAGCGTGTTGGATTTCGATTTTCTGTTTTCTCATGTATATTCATAACTGCGCTAAACGCTGAATGATGCATTCTCTACGTATTCTTTCCTCTTAGAACATTAGTGTGTTGTGATATCATGTTATACAGGTATTATTAGCAGTGTTATCACTTATTTGCATGTGAGTAGTTTATCAAATACATATAACATTGCAATTTTGAATGGTAAGTTTCGTTATTTTTCAAGTTTCATTTACCTTAGGCAGGTACCGCAGGTAGATACTTTAACCTTACAATTTTTCGTTTCTTTTAAGGTTATCTTTTACTAGCTGACCCACGCAACTTCGTTTGCGCCTTATATTGCCCGTAGCGTAAAAAAATCCCCGTTTTTGAAACATTCTTCACTGTTGCTCCGCTCCTATTAGTAGTAGCGTGATGATATCTACCCTATAGCCTTCCTCGATAAATGGACTATCCAACACCGAGATTTTTTAAATCGGACCAGTGGTTCCTGAGATTAGCGTGTTCAAACAAACAAACAAACAAACAAACTCTTCAGCTTTATATATTAGTATAGATTTGTTTTTTTTTTATGATATAGGCGGGCAAACGAGCAGACGTATCGCCTGATGGTAAGCGATTAACGTCGCCCATGGACACCTGCAAACACCAGAGGCGTCACAAGTGCGTTGCCGGCCTTTGAGGGATAGGGAGTGGAGATAGGGGGAGTGGGTTTGGGCCCATTCATGCAGAAGCGTGTCTCTCCCATGGTATCTGCGTCTTGCTTTTAATTAAAATAATATTTTCGGAGCTCTGACACACATCGCCATCTTGTATCTAGCTAAGCAGAGCTTGTATTGTGAAAGCCAGATTGACGAAATCTAAACACAGCAGCCATATAATCACGCTTCATACCATATAAACATCTTCACGCTATGGGTGTCGTAAGGGGCGACTAAGCGTGGAAACAACGTAAGACAATATTACTGCAAAATGAAAGAAAACTTCAAACAAAATCCAATATCAACCCAAGTACGCCAAATGGTCCTTTCTAAGGAGAGGCATATTCTCACTAATCCTAGCAATGTACAATTAAAGTCTGTTGATATGATGATGTTGAATTGAAGAGGTCTATCCCTATTTGCGGTAGGCTGCTTACGAAAGTTATTTATTTTATAAATACACAATACAAAAGATCAATACGTAACAAAAAATCTATTCTAATATATAAAGCTGAAGAGTTTGTTTGTTTGTTTGTTTGAACGCGCCAATCTAAGGAATTACAGGTCCGATTTGAATAATTCTTTCAGAGTTAGATAGCCCATTTATCGAGGAAGGCTATAGGCTATATATCATCACGCTAAAACCTACAGGAGCGGAGCACTAATGAAGAATGTTACAAAAACGGGGGGAAATTATCACGCTTCGGGCAAAAGGAGACTCAAACGAGGTTGCGTGGGTCAGCTAGTGAGTTATAAAGTTGGAAACGTAACAATGGGCGGCGTATCGCTCACGGCGATTTCTTCCAGACAACCTTAGTATAGATATTCAGAAGAGTTAAATTCGATTATTGACTTTTTTCAAAGTAGAACCTAACTAGCTGGATAGTCTATCTCATCGTAGATAAAATAACAACAATGATGTGTGTACCAGCGCCTACAATATTAAAAATAATAATTCGCATACATGCGATTTCCAAACAAAAAGAAAAAAAGAATCAGGCGTTAAATAAAAGAATGAGAGCCCTACATCTTGCTAAACAATGAATGTTATATTGCTAACTCTTTAGATAGGCTCTATTAATGTTTTTATCGGGAAATCGTTTTTTTTTCGAAAGACGGTACCCATTTCTCCCATATTTTTCTTATCTTTTTTATCATTAATTCCATCACGACGAAGATTTAAAGACTTGAACACGTAAGATTTGAAAACTTTAAATACTTGACATTGGCAGTAATAACTGATCAGAGAGATCCGGCTGGTTGCCATTTCATCAAAAGAAAAAAAAGAATATTTTTATCGAAGTTGATGTCCGATCGCCCAATGATGACAGCTATGGCAGGTTGTCAAACCAAAGATGACATAAAATTGATTAATGACATTAAAAATGAATTAGCTCTTGTTTCAGACAGACTTTGGAACAGCAATCGAGAATTCCTTTCGTATCTCATTACTTTAATACGTGAGATGAATAGATAGATAAGAATACAGAGTCACCACACCTATTCGTCCCATGGATGTTATAAGAGTTGAATAAGGCAGCAATCTTGAGAGCTAATCAAAATCGCAGGCGTAGTGTAACACCCAAAACTTCCTTTGTACAGAGGCCTATATCTAGCAGTGGACTTTAAAAGCTAATAATGATGATTATATTATTGACTAGCTGAACCCCGTGGTGTTACCCGCGGTTATTGTCGTACCGCGTGTAACGCCGCGGGACGAAGTTAGTCTAAAAAAAGTAAGTTAACTTAAGATACTCCTCAGATCATCAGCTATCTGCCAGTGAAAGTCCCGTCAAAATCATTAAAGCCGTTCCAGAGATTACCCGGAACAAACAAACAGACAGACAGAGAAAAATTTGAAAAAACGTTATTTTGTTACATGTATCGTGTATACATACATATGTATTTATTAAAAAACGGTTATTTTAATATTACAAACAGACATTCCAATTTTATTTATTTGTATAGATGTTCATAGCTGTTCATAGGTGTTTAAGCAAGGAAATTTACAACTAAGTGGCTATAGTAAACTCTAAAATTTAGGGTTCAGTAGTTCTCTACAAAACAAAGGGGTGACGTTGATTATGTTACTGATCTTCTTCCAATCTTTTGGGGTCACAAGGTGACCTCACCCGTTTGGTGTAAAACAACGGAAGAATTGCTTGTCATCAGATTCCTTGACTTTCCTATAAATCTAACTGAACTAAATCTTAGCTGTGACTGACAAATCTTAAAGGACATATTATATTATGTCTTCTTCAAAAACAAACAAATAATCGCTAATCACCTGATGGTAAACGCTTACCATACGCTACCGCTACGCTACCGGGTGATATGTCTGCTCGTTTGCCCCTTTCCGGCTAGCGTGGTATTGAAGGCCAAAGCCTCCTTGCTAAGGAGAGGCCTACGTCCAGCAAGAGACTATTAAAGTCTGTTGATGATGATGTCTTCATCTTTTTTGATGATATGGCAATCATCCGTCTAATTTCAACTATTATTGTCAATGTCAAGAATTTGAATTCCAAAATCTTAAAGTTATCATGATGAAATATGATAAAAAGCGAATAAAATAAAATGAGGACCGTCTTTAAAAACGATCCATAACATATTACCTTTATGATGTAATGATATGACGGGTACAGAAATTGATATTACCATAATGAAAATCACATTATGTTTCATGTCATGAGCATAAAAACAAAAATAATACTCTCTCAACTTGTAACAAAATATCAAGCTTACCGTTATCCATTGTTAAAACATAACTTTTTACAAAATACTTACGTATATGGATTGGGTTAAACAAAAACGTAAACTGCTTCGTTTACGGAAACAACGCGGTAACTCATGAACCTTACAGCTTTTTTTATATATAAAGGTAGGGCAACGACAAAAGGGTATACTTTTCTACCTTACGAGCTTCAGTGACCACAGACTTACACGGCCACGGGTCTGATTCGCTATGACAAACATTCTTTTTTTTTAAATAGTGTGTTCTATATTTTACGAAATATGGCAAGAAAGCATTTTTTCAAACTAAAAAAAATATCGCAACGAGAATAATGAATTTTGTTTAGATGCAGATATCAGAAAAAAATCTTATAGTTGCGTTGAAGAAAATAGTAATGTAAGATTTTCTATTTAGGTCTTGAAAACACCTGATACGATTTTAACTAAAACAACTTTCAAATGCGAACTATAAACTTAAGAAATAACTTCCTAATGAATTTCATACAATTGAAAGACTGCTATTAAAAGTTGGTTTGATGACAATGTTCAAGTTCGCATACAGAATCATCCCCCCAGGTTATATTGCAAAAAGCAATATCCAAATTTGATACGTGTTTAAGAAAATGCCGTTCTTTCGTTAAAGCCAATTTTGTGATGTGTTTCTGTGTATCTGCATCGATTCACAGAAAGTACCGTGGCCAGAAATACAGACAGTCACTGACATTCAGGACACATGACGTACCTATATATACTGCCTCGTTGGTCTCGCGGTTGGCGTGAGCGACTGCTGATCATGAGGTCTAGGGTTCGATTCCCTGGTCGGACCAAATGTTTGTATGATCTACAAATATTTGTTTCGGAGTTTGGGTGTGTTCTATCTATAATATGTACGTATTTACAAAAAAAAAAAAGTATAAATGTATTTGTATCAGTTGTCTAGTACCCCATAACACAAGCTCTGCTTATCTTGGGACTAGATGGCGTTGTGTGTTTAGATGTCCGAAATATTTATTTATTTATTATTATTATTATATTATAATTACATAATACATAATAATATATTTATAATATTTTTAACAAACATTCCAAATTAGAAGTTCCCTTGTTACGTTTCGAATATTTAATGGGGGACTATTTTGACTAGTAATTATTGTTCTCAAAATGAAGAAGCGTGTCATGTCTCTGCCTGTCACCTTCATGATATAAGTATGAAGATATATAAGCTGGTAGTGGAGTGTATTAGTATTGTAATCATACAACTAACACGTAACGTCTATCACGAAGATGTCAAGGTTTATTTGCACAAGGTTAGTTGTTTTGTTATGTGAAAATAATGGATCTATAGGTAAATTTGCATCATTGTATTCAACTACCTAATCATAGCTGATAGGTAATGGTTGATTACATTAATTTGTAGAGGTAGCAGCAGCAGCACTATACTCACTGCGCATGCAGACAATGCAGCAATGCAACATGGTGACCCACACCATGGCAACCTAGTGATGCTTCTGTATCATTTGGCCTCCGGTCTCGCACTCAGCAACGAAAGACGCTGAAATCAGCTTGGCTCTACTACCTTATAATATACCTATTTAATTTCCTTTATCGACATTTTGGTAGCAAGCGGTGCGAAGATGGAAAGATACTGTATGCATCGTCTAGAAACTTTTTTCAGAGTACATCGTGTGAGTGTATTTCACATCAATGGATCGTCACTGTTACCGCGATCGACGTGGTGATTGGTGAAGAGTTCGGTGAGAGCCAATCGTAACACCAAACACTGCCACAGTGCAGCAGTGATATAATGGGAAATAAATTCAAACTAGGCCTTCAGAATCTTACACATTTCCAAATCTGTAGTAAGAAAGTGTGAATCGTCTACAATCACAAAAAAAAAACTCCTTATATTAATGAACAAACTGCTTTCACTTCATAGAACACTTAAGATGAGGTCATAAAGCTAAAAAAAATAACAAGGAAAGCTCCATATTATTTTTTTACTAGCTGTTGCCCGCGGCTCCGCCCGCGCGTATTTTGGTTATCGCGGCAAATAGTCGCTTATGTGTTATTCTGATGTATATTACTGTAAAGTTTCATCCAAATCCGTTTAGTAGCTTTTGCGTGAAAGAGTACAAAACATACACACTCAGAAACTTATAATAAGATCGCCTTTATAATACTAGTTTTTTTTTATAATTATCGAATATTATTTTCATTCAAGTTGAAAAAAGGGAGTGTCAACGTTCAGCTCTCATCAAACTCAATTACTTAATTCGCTGCAATCAGCTTCATTTAATAGATTTAATTGTACCTACCTACTACACATTTCACAGTATCTCAAATCTCTACAAATAAATAAAATTGAAGTGTCTGTTTGTAATTTCAAATTAACATTTTTTCACTAAATTCATATGAAAGTGCCTATAACTATAAGCAAAATTATGGCTTCCTAACCACCAGCCCCCTTACGTAGTAAAATAGGGGATGAACAATACTATGAAACTTTATCATTCAAACTTAGAAATACCAAGTTGACTGCCTCGATGGCGCAGTGGTAGCGTATGCGACTGCTGTGCTTGAGGTCTCGGGTTTGATTCCCGGGTCGGACCAAGTGTTTGTATGATCTGCAAATATTTGTTTCGGTGTTTGGGTGATAGTACACATATATGTATTTATAATAGTTATCTAGTACCCGTACCACAAGCTATGCTTACACTGGGACTATATGGCGTTGTGTTTTAGATGTCCAAAATATTTATTTATTTATTTATTTAAATAAGAAACCAACACTGCGAATTAAGCCGCGGGCAAATATAGTCTATATACATAAAAGAGGAAGGTGACTGACTGACATACCCAGAGATCAACGCACAGCCCAAACCGCTGAACCTAGAATCCTGAAATTTTGCATGTAGGCTCTTTATATAACGTAAGTGAGCAATAAGAAGGGGATTTCTGAAATTCCACCCCTAAGGGGGTAAATCAGGAGGTGGAAGTCAGCGTGAGCGAAACCGCGGGCAAAATATAGTTTTAATAAAAATGGTGCAATCAGTGCAGTGATGTTTCAATGTTACCAAAAAGTGGAACAGCACATGGTCAAAGTTATATGCAGGCCCAGTGGCTTCGACATCTGTGTCACTGGTGCATAGGATTATTTTTTTATTCAAATGAGTAACAACGCATAACTGATTAAATACTACCATTGTTTTCATTCGTTCAGTAGTACCTCACACGAAACTCTTATATTCAGATCTATTCCAATCGAATATTTAAATAAAAAGTATACAATAAGGAATATGCATATTTTTTTTTTCTAGATTCATTACTGTCTTTACAATAGGTATACTTAAAAAGTAGTTTTTAATTAGTGATTATTCAAACCCAGAATATCTATCTTCCATGTATATTTATCTAAAAGTGGACTTTATATAACGTAAGTGAGCACTAAGAAATGAATTTATGAAATTCCACCGCTAAGGGGGTAAATCAGGGGATGAAAGTCTGCGTGAGCGAAGCCGTGTGCAAAAGCTAATATTTAATAAAAAGTGAAAAAATGCGTCACTATTGGTCGAAACGAAATGTGACGTCGATGGTCACTTCATTGAAATTATCGGCGTCAAAATTCCAATTGTGTTAGTAGTATAGTATTTATGAGAAAAAATTACTTTTTCCATGATTTCTGTAGCAATTAAAACTGTAAATAAGTATAAAGTAACTGAAACACTGAATAGTAAACAAACACGAAATGACAATGATGTCATTGGCCGTGTCCAAAATCGCGCATAAAATGACGGCGATTGAATAGCTCTAGTCAGTGTTTTAATTTCACTTTGACTATTTTCAAGCCTATTTATATTTTTTGTATATTATAAAGACGATGAAGATTACAAATAAATAAAAAACATGCATATTCAGTATTGTTATTATTATTTCTAATAAGAAATAATACGAATATTTTTGTATTTCTTATCATATAAGTATTTGTTAATCGATTTCAAAAAAGGAGGAGGCTATCAATTCGACTATATTTTTGTTTTTTTTTAATGTTTGTTACCTCATAACTGTCAACTGGATGAACCGATTTCGATGATTCTTTTTTATTTGAAAGCTGGTGCTTCCCGTGTGGTCCGATTTCAATTTAGTCCAGTTCTTGAAGTCGGTCTTTTTTTGTTAAATTTTTTAATTATTGAATTTGTGTTTCAAATGGCTATCTATTAATCTTTGTAAGTGTAATCTCCATAATATTAAAATAAATAAATCCGAAATTAGTTGAGATTTCTAAGCGCATCCAGGCAATACTGTCTTAAAACACGATATAAGAAACTAAATTGTATACCTATATAATATCTCCCTTCTAAACGACAATTATTATGAAACAGATAAATAAATCTTCTTTTTTTACTTCTCCGCACTTTAGCTCAATAAAAAAAAACAAAAGTAAAAGAGAAAGTGAACAGAACAGATAGATAAAAATACCTAATGAAAATTGACGAAAAAACGTCAAACGATTGTCTACAATATTATAGACAAGCAATCTAACTTTCTTTCGACCAAATATATTATGTGTGGATAAGAGGCGCAATAGTACAAATATGCACTTTAAAACTTGAAGCTATGTGTCACTGGTTTTAGAAACTATTAAAACTATTTTACGATTTAGTGTCTCACGGATTTGTTATAAAAATGCCACTGAATAGGTGTCAAATGCAAATATTCTTAAAAAAAAACTTAGGTTTACAGACTGAAAACAACATAAAAACCAAAACTAACAACCATGTAGCAATTTTGTCAATCATAGGCGTTATTATCGCGAATGCGCAAACTTAATATATTTTTTCGGTAAATCGATAGAAAATTTTGATTTTATTATGTTGGCAATAGAAAGTGATAGAATTAAATACTTTTTTATAAATTAACATAGTATATTATTGAGTAAATTAAGAAGTAAACTGTTTATTATCCCTCAAAGTCTTCAATCATTTTAGAATTCGTGTTAATGAATGCGATCGTAGATATGGAAATAAGTAACAAGTTAATTTTTAATTAATAACGTTTACAGTTTAGCAGATTGAAATTTATGATCTTCATTACCAAAACTGTTATTTTATTTTATGAATTTCTAATATCTATTAACATAAATTAATTTAATAAAGATTTTTATGTGTTTAATCGCTAATTTATGAAAGTCTGTGATCGACTATTCAAGCATATAGCCAGTTTTTTGTATATTTTTCTTTTTTAGCAATACTACATACGAATGAAGTTGAAAAAATATTATTTAGTATTATTATAAGCATATAGATTAAACATCACAGTAGTAGCAGTAGTAATATTAAACAACATTGTCTGTAAGAGCATACATAAAGAACCACAAGCCACGTGGCCGCGTGGCTGGGAGAGAAATATATTGACACTAAATGGGTCAGCAGTTCGACCGGGTCGGTAACTTCTTTCGTTCCTTGTCATCGAGAAATGAGACCCTAGCAAGTTCTCTCTTGATTCTAATGTGGAGAATCGTATACCATATAAAAACGTACCTACACTGCAACAGAATTATGTTCGTCTTCAGTATGAATCGTATGACAATAGTAACATCATACCTATACCCTTCAGCTGGCGGACTGCATCGTTATCAGTCATACGGGTGGCACCCGCCGTCGCCTTGGCCCCGTTCATCTTCTGCCTAATGCGGTTATTTCCATGATAATTCACCTTCAAAAACAGAAACAAGGCCACTAATGTTTGTCTAGACAAACTTTGTTAAAAAACCCATAGTGACAAAAATAAATCCGTGGAAAAATAGAAAATTGATAAGATAATTCGACACAAGATGTATATAAATAAAGAAACATTTCGAAATTAAACACGGAGTAAAGAGGTTAATTTTTATCATGTTTATTTTAATATTTTTACATAAATTAATATTTTGTATCATAATCGTCGTTTAATATCGCAAAAGCAATAATTTATTATACAATGTTATTTATACATGCTGGCAGTACGCACACAGTACATCATAAAATTCAATTGCAGTGTTATTCCACGACAAAGAACATGAACAAAAAAGTGAAATGGCGCCGAAGATACGTTTGACGGCCGTTGACGAACCTACATACTGGTTAAATGTTTGTTCCGAAATATCAAAAATTGCAAAACCGTTCAAAAAGCAGTGTTTTAATCCTGGCATTACGTAAAAAGTTGAGTAAGATTGTCCAAATATAAAAGAATTAAAGTGAACTCGCGGCGATTCGGCAGCGGGTGAAATTATATGCATATTGTGTAATATTGAAGCTCGACTTTCTGCAAGGATACGTGTCAACTGTAAGCGATCCGTTCGCTGCCATCGACATGGTCGCTTTATCCTTTATTTGTAAAGTGAATTTCTTAACACAAAACAGGTCAGGATTTGATGCTGTTCCACCCGCTAACTACAAGCACTTAAAACACTTCAAAAGAATTCTAAGTATGATAAACCTCTCCACTCACTCCGCTTAGGCAGAGTATTCCATTAGGAGTTCTAGTGGAAGAGACTCAAAGGCTATTAACTTACTAGTGAATCTAGAGCTGCAGATGTCCACGGGTGTTGGTAGGTGACCCACCTCCCGTTTGACCCTCATTTAAAAATATACTAAGTACGTATGTGCTCAAGAGGAAAAAAAAGAACGATAATAATATATCCTTCCAATAACACCACATTATTTTATTACTGAAACGAAACTTATTTTTTTTTTGCAATCATAACATTAATCTTAATTCACTCACTAAATCACACATCCACTTCCACCATTATGAGATAGTGGAGATCGTGGAAGATGTTTTATTTACACATTTCTTTAATATTCTAGGCCCACTTAAATAAGTTATAGATTTTCAATCTATTGGTGTCTTAAGATTTTTCTAGAAACTCTTTAAGGCACTCAAATAGATACCAACAATAAACCTATAAGCTACATGTACATATAAGCTTGTTATATCTACTACATAGCATTAAAATAACCTAAAATGTAAACATGGCCTTTGTCGTAAATCCCAACAAAGTAGTTCAAGAATGATGGTCACAGTCATGATTCTGAGTATATCAAGAGGAAAAAACCGATGTTTTTAAAGCTATTTATTACTACTGTCACTATCACGGCTTCATCGTAATCAAAATTCTTAACTGTTACGTATTGTGACTATGCGAGCACAAATTTATAAAAATAAATACTATTATAATAATGACATCATTTATGATAATCTCAATACAGTGGCGAAAGGCAATTTTAGACGGGACCGATTAAATTTTAAGAATATGTTATTTACCCGTAATACAGTTTTATGATTCTTAATAAAGTATTATACATTTAAGAACATATAATGCATGCATACTACTACTAAAAAATAACTTATAAATCTATCTCTATCTTACAAATATTGCCGTGTATTTGTGATCTACAAATAGAACACAGCAATTAAATTTAAAAATATATTATAACGTTTGACTTAGGTCAAAAAAGAAATCGGAGTCATACTTTCTGTAAAAAAAAAACAAAATAGAACTCTAATGGAAAAAAGGTGCTTAGTCGTGCGACTAAAAACTCATTTTCACCAAATACCTGTACGTACGCCACGAAAGAAACCTTAAGATTGTACGAAATGATCAATTAAATTAATTGAACACGAAAGCGATTCCTTTCATTATTATCTCTTAAATGTGTATATTTTTAGTGTGCAACGGGATGTTGCGTTCCGTTCGTATAAAGGCGTGTACTTATAATGCGTGTGCCCTTAATAATGAGAAACAAAGCCAGTCATAAAAAGTAAAATGTGACGTAACAGATGTATCGATCTTGATCTTTTGCTTCTGATCGTGCGTGAATGGTCAGCTTTTTCTTATATCTGCATTTTAGGAAGAGGGCTTGTCTTTGCTTTAGTCGACTTGACAGTGAGAGGCAAACGGACGGTGAATGCTAAAGTCGCGCCACGAAAATTGTGTCGACGTCGTCATAAAACATTGGCTAAAATTAACACATGCGTTATTCGAATTCAGTAACCTGACATTTTAATCAATTTGACTTATGGTTTTCTAGTTCTTTTATTGAAGTGCTGGTTACGACAGCAAAAAAGCTGCATATATCTACGCATAGCTATTAATATTTCCTGCATTACATTTCCATGAAGTGGACTTCATGCCAAGTTTAGTAAAGGACGTGGCAGGTGCACTTGTCTTATGAAGGGAAATTATCAGCATTTAGTACCAAATGAAATAGAAAGAGTCAAAAACCGACAAAGTGTGGGTTAGAAAACGCGTAACCTTGGGTTCCGTAGTTCCATAGTTAGGTTCAAATTCCTAACACCTGGATATTATTATTTTTTTCTAAGGATTTAGTGTTTTCTACGAAATTCGCCTCACAGATTTATTTAGATCAGAGAGTTCCAGAGCTTCGGATTCTGGAACTCTAAGGTGCGTCCTTTTTATAACCGGTTATCCGTTTTCGTAGCTGTTATACTTACCAGTTAATTCTACTGGATAATTAAATCTGGGTGTGAAAAACCATCTCACTAGGCTGCTATACCATTATTTCCATCAGGCAGGGTAGAGTCGCATTGGCAGTCCTATACTGAAAAATATTGACTTTTTTATACATACAATTCCCGCATTAGGAATATACCTACATCCTGTGTCGGGGGAGATTTTACAAACATTCATGGAAAGGACATATAGTACACCTAGACTCGAAACAACAATTTGTGGATCACACAAAGTGATGATGTGTGACTGAGTATTTTAAGTTAAATAAATCTTGAAGAAGACAAAAACTTATAAATAGTAATATTCCCATTCAAGAATAAATACTTTCATAGTAGGTATAAACTTATACCTACTATAAAAGTATTTACTCTTGAATCATTATAAACATTGCAAGCTTAGACCAGCTCACTGTCCGTTTTAGCTTGGCATCTATACTTATATCTATACTAATATACAAAGCTGAAGAGTTTGTTGTTGTTTGCAATTGGAGACGCAAACGAAGTTGCGTGGGTCAGCTAGTAATGGATATATTATCCTATAATATACAGTACAATAGATTTTCCATAATGTCTAGTTAGCTTTGTCTCAAAGAAACAACAAATTTTACAGAATATAGGTCAGATTTTTTTCTTCCTTACTAAGATTAATCAAGGAAACGACACTATGTAAAAATATTTACCCTGTAAAGTCGCACTAGTCAGTCAGTTTCATTTTCAATGCGAAAGAAACATGTACTATTGTACATAACTTTTTTTATTTAAGTATTATATATTGAATATCTAAAAAGAATACATAATTAAAACTTGACGATAGTAATGTTGCGTCAAAATGCTGCCTAATAAACAAGGTCATTATCTAAACTACACTGATCCTTCCACAATCCCCGAAGCGAGCGCGCAGTGGGGTGACGCAGCGCTCAGCCTACCACCGTCACTCATTCAGTCGTCGCGTTGCCGTGAACTTGGCCTGATCTGGTGCACACTGGCCCCGAGGCCATATCGGAGGCGCCGCCCACGGCCTATAATAGCTGGGCCGGCGTCTCCCCCTGACTATAGAGTGGGCTGTGACACCGCCAGACATGTTTCGCGTCCTCAGCTTCCTCGCGGCTCTTGCCGTCGCCAGCGCCTGCAAGCCCTGCAGTGAGTGTCGATATAATTTATTTATTTTTCAAGTTTTTCAGCTATTTTCATAAATCTAGTGTTACGTGTGAAGTGGTATAAAAATATTAAAAAAAGAAACTACGAAAAGATATAATCAATTATTTTAATATTTTAAACTAACAGTGTGGTGAGTAAAATAAAATGTATTCATTATTAAAGCAGTTCCTCTACTTCCGGAACTACCAATATTCATAAACAAGTATAATTTATGACGAATGAGTGTTCTCTTTAAAATTAGAATTTCTTACTCAATAGATAAAATACTTCAGTTTCGGTTATGTCA
Organism: Spilosoma lubricipeda; assembly: GCA_905220595.1. Lineage (NCBI taxonomy): Eukaryota > Metazoa > Arthropoda > Insecta > Lepidoptera > Erebidae > Spilosoma > Spilosoma lubricipeda. The sequence continues at coordinate 3,787,854 of HG992285.1, read as the reverse complement.
CAAATAAGTGCTAATAGTTTGGAGTGTTTTTAGAGAGTGTGCCCACTTATAAACGATGCTTATTCGCATGTAAGCCCATTGCAATAAACCACTAAGATATTTTCACAAGTATGTTAAGTGCCCCGGATGTGTAAAGAACGTCTGGTAAATGCTGAATTTATTATCTGAAACTCCCGATCAACAATTGCGAGATGCAACATCTACATGCTTGATTAAAAATGTCGGAACTTTTTCGTGTACTGTTTTAAAGGAAATAAAGAAAGAGGTTCATCGATAAGCGCCTGTTTTATTGTGAGGATCACGACCTACTTAAATAATATTAATGTTTTTTGAAACGTATATGTTACAAAGTTGTCATTGCATTTAAATGACCATGACAGGAATGTTTTTGTCGCTAGAGGTTTTGGCGGGAGATCGTTTTTGATTTTTTCGAAAAACGGTCCCCATTTCATCTCATACATATTTTATATATTTTTTAACATTAATTTCATCACGACGAAGACTTAAAGACTTGAAGACTTTTGATTTGAAGAATATAAACGCTTGACATTGGCAGAAATAGCTGATCCGAGAGATCCGGCTGGTTGCCATTTCATCAAAGAAGAAGAAGAAATTTTGGCGCGAATGTTTGTTTACCAATAGAGATGCAAATTAGCCGCGGTTGCACATCATAAATTACTAGAATTTAATATTATCAATAAATATTGCATAGTAGATTAATAGAAATTTCTCTTATGTAGATTTTTGGTTGCATCACCTACTTTGGACCCACACTAAATATGTACTTAACCTAAATTATGTAAAAACTAAATATTTTTAAACTTTAATACCATAAAGCCACAGTAATTAAGATAAGCAAACTTTAAGATAATGTGTGAAAAGTTGCGTTTATGGTTTCTCGTATCATTTCATTCATCGTATAATTTTATACCAAGGTATAATTTTAGCATGAATATAACGGTGCATGTGCCGCATGTGCGGAGTACTCGTATAATCAATTACATTGGCATGAAGTTAAAAGTGGAAGGTGCTTCAGTAGCTTTGAAATTGCTTCCTATCTGGATTTAGGACCTTCAGGGTTTCAATTTGTCCTATTTTACCAATAAGTTAAATGTTTTAGAGCTCATGAAGTAAATTATCTATATTTTTAATCTGAAGAGATGGCCTTGTTGTCACGCTTCAAGCATGTTATATAATCGAAACTCATCTGAGATTATAAGAAGTGATAATGACTTGTTTATTTTATTTTTCGCTCTTCAAAATAACGGAATTAAATTTCGGTAAATACTATATCGAAGTCGAAAATAGTTAAATTGGTGAGCGATAGGAGAGTTCTATGTTCAGCTGTGGACTGTGACGTGATGATAATGAAAATATTTACATCAGGCACTATTTGGAGTTAATCTGTCATCAACCTAACTTTTTAGTAAAATCCAGATGGTGCAATTCAAGTGGAGAACACTTGTATCCGAAGCACATATCAAGAAGGTCATCAGGTCAATGTCACTAAGTTACTTAAGAAGGCGATGACATACAGTACGTGTCAAATTCGTCACTGGACTTGACTTACCATCAAGATCAAAATACAGATATTTATTCATATAAATGGGCTTTTCAAAGTGCCTCCACTCTGCCTGATGGAAAGCATGTAGTTGGTCGGTAGTGACCCATTGCGAATGCAGACAATGCGACAATGCAGTGACCTACGTAATCGGGTAAAAATTCTATTCCACGAACAGGCAACAAGTTTTTCATACTTCGGCATTTAAGGGCCAGTTCGACCAGTGTGACCACGGTCTCTAAGAAAACCGGTAGAGAGCGATTCTTTCTTTGCTCTTCAGTCTTTACCGAGTGGCTCAGCTGGTGCCCGGTTACCGGAGCCCAAGCCTACTGCACGACTGACGTAGAGCTTTACTCGTAGCTTTTGTGTTGTGTTAGTGTTGTGGGTCCAAACCAACGTTACCAGACGTCCCGCTTTTTTAATCAAAATTGTAAGGTCCCGCGTGGGACAGGTTTCGTCCCGCTTTTTGGGGATAACGCCCAAAGTGAAGTTAGTTAGCCGTAGTGCTGTATCGTCAATAAAATTGGCAGGCAATCATCATCTTCCTAACCTTTATTATTCCCAAAATTATTTGGCTTCGGTCACTAGTTAAACCGGTTTTACCTGAATATCAGTTTTTTCACGGAGCGACTGGCATCGGATCTCCGCAACCATGAGGGTGAACTGAAATAATATTGGCAGGCAATAAAAAATCCACCAATACTGGAAATATTACGAACGGCCTTTTCGGTCACTTTTCCTCGTGTGCGGTAATTTCTAATTGGATGCGATATGTTTTACTTTATACCGCTTTCGAAGAAAGAATCACGCTTTTTTCACTAAAAAGTCTCAAAATCCCGATGTGTCTTAAAAAAACTTTCAACATTGGTCCATACCCACTTTTTCTAATCCACAAATTGTTGTGCCGAGTCCGGGTGTTCTTTATCTCCGCTTTATGTATGTTTGTAAAGTCGAGACACAGGAATGTTCCTAGTGCAGAAGTTGTCTTCTTGAAGAAAATAATAGTAAACCTCCTCTATGAAAGAACGGAATACAAATAGTGATAGAGCTCTTGTGACTCTTTAAGTTACAAAGGTGCATGGGTGCTGGTAGGGACTTACTTACCGTCAAATAATCCGGCTGTTCTATTTCCATTATTATATTATCATAAACAATATGTTTAAGTTTTTCTGCCAGTAGTCTACAATCTAAACCGGCAGACTGTTAAATCACACCAAAAACACCTTATATTAATACTAATGTTATCAAGAGGTTAAGTTTCCAACTTTGTTTGTATGATTGTAGGAAGTAATCTTCGAAAATACTGATCCAATCCTGAAAATTCTTTCACTAACAGAAAGCGACACTATTCAGGAGTGAAATAGGCCATATTTTATTATGACGAACAAAAAATTCAGTTAAAAAAATAATAGTATTTGTAAATCAAGTCCAAGAAAAGTGGGCGGTTAACGCCCAACGAAGTGGACACGGGTCCGCTAGTTAGTTCTAAAATGACACAAATGACAGCTATCACAGAGGTCAAGCTACATTTTACAGACAATAGTTAATGTTTCATAACAAATTTGAAGTGAACCCCTTTCATTAAAATAAATGTAACAATATAATTTTATGGGAAGTATCGCTTTAATTTCCTTATACTTATGAAAGGATTACTGCCTTTTCGTTTTTGAGAAATGATTCACTTAAGTACATCTTAGAATGACCAGGTTTACCGTTACAGTTTGATATTGAAATGTTTTCCCTCCAACGAGAAATAGTTTAAACAGGCATTTGTGCTTTATTTAACAACTAGCTGAACCCCGCGGTGTTACCCGCGGCTATTGTTGTACCGCGAGTAACGCCGCGGGACAAAGTTAGTCTAAAAAGTAGCCTAAGTTACTCCCCCGATCATCAGCTACCTGCCAGTGAAAGTCCCGTCAAAATCCGTCCAGCCGTTCCAGAGATTACCCGGAACAAACAGACAGACAGACAGACAGACAAACGGACAGACAGACAGACAAAAAAATTTTTAGCTACATTTTTGGTATATGTATCGTGTATACATACATATGCAATGATTAAAAAGCTGTTATTTTAATATTACAAACAGACACTACAATTTTATTTATTTGTATAGATGAATTAATATGTCATGATTGATAATCTTTGATTTGATTGAAATTTATCGATACCTTTCATTCCATGAGTATTAATAGGAGTTAAAATATGAAATTGCCGTTTTATAGATAAAGATACTTTAAATTGATATAAAAACTTCATGGTGTGAGATCTTCAAGTGAAACTTCTGTCACATGATAGTCCGCTTTTCGTGATTTAGACCATATTTTCTACGTGGTAAAAATTTTACTTCCCAAGAGACAGAGAGTACAAAATGGTTTCATACCATTTGTCGAATCTAGATTCTAAGATTTCTATCGCAAACGCATAAATGAACTTCCGATTATATGATAACAATGTGCAGATAATAAGGATAAATATTTATCTATACCAATAAATAAAATTGGAGTGTCTGTTTGTAATATTAAAATAACCGCTTTTTACTAAATTCATATGTATGTATACACGGTACATATACCAAAACTGTAGTTAAAAAATGTTTTCTATGTCTTGACGGATTTTGACGGAACTTTCAGTGGCAGGTAGCTGGTAATCCAGGGAGTAACTTAGACTACTTTTTTTGACTAACTTTGTCCCGCGGCGTTACTCGCGGTACAACAATAAACGCGGGGAACACCGCGGGGTTCAGCTAGTATTAAATAAATATGTTACATTTTAGGAAAAAGCAACTTTTATTTTTCAATTCGATACTTTAACCTTCGTTTAATTAGATATCTAGAGGGGCTAGAGTAATGCATAATCTAGGTGCATATGACTCTATAGTTTCTACTTTCTGTCAGAACTGTGTTATCTCTACAAAATCTGAAAAATACCAAGATGAAGTTTATTTAGTAAAAGGCTGTTAGTTTGAAATTACAAACAGACAGTCCAATTCTATTCATTATGTAAGAATATACAACAGGCTATATAAGAAGTCCTCTCAGTGGCCTCTTATACTCGGAACTTCTTCTCAATCTGGATCTCTTGATACCAAGTATTTTATTAAGTACTTCATAAAGTCATTTAAGGTAATCATTACATCTAAAAGAAAAACAAAATCAAGACAGATCTAGATTTATATTCAAGACTGTTCGTGTTATTTATTCCATTAGAACTCTATTTTAAAAAAAAAACAAGTGTTTGAACAGCGTAGACTCTTGCTTTTTTAACGGATTTTAATTAACTTGAATGTTTGTTTATTTGCATCCGACTTTTGTAAGAATGTACCTATAAGATAATTTTAACAAAACATAGTACATTTAATTGTGTATCTACTCGATGTAGCTCAAATTGTAATGGTAACAAAATATGAAACATTTTGGTTCAACACATTTTTTTTTACTTTATCTCTCGCTACAGCGGTGTCACTTTTAGTGTGAGTGACAGTGAGTGTAACTCAAATGGAATAAAAAACTGGCAATACTTTATTTTAATTATCTTATAGAGAATACTTTAATAGTGTTGATGACCATTCTAAAGCAATCATTATTCCAGCGTGTGGCATCGCACGTGGCGCTCGCGTCGTTGGAGGAGAGGCAGTAACTCCTGGCGAGTTCCCATGGCTTGCGGCGCTGAAACGGGACGGGAAAGTCATCTGTGGCGCCACTGTCATTGCCCCGGACCACCTTATCACTGCCACACATTGTGTACATGGGTAAGTTAAGTTACATTACGAATACTATTGATCGCCCAATGGTCGGAATTCTACCATTTATACCAGATTATTTTTACCTTTCTGCATTCCTCCACCATATAAATACATACATACAGTCACGCCTGTTTCCCAGAGGGGTAGGCAGAGATAATTGATCTCCACTTACTACGGTCCTGACACATCTCTTTTACTTCGTTTACATTCATGAATCGCTGCATGCATGCTCGTTGGTTCCTAGTGCTCTTCACGTTACCTTTTTTAAGAGTATCACCAATTTGGTCGGTAAATGTGCGCCGTGGACGACCGCTTCTGAGAGTGTTAGAAGCGGTCGTCCACGGCGCACATTTACCGACCAAATTACCGATTACCGACCGACAGTGTCAGGTTGACACTCCCAACACACACACATTCGCTCTATACATTTCTTTCGTGAGTCTTCTATCATTCATCCTCTCTCAATGGCCTAACTATCGAAGCATGCCCTTTTCAAGCCTTGTCACTATATCTTCTTTCAATCCACAACGTTCTATTATAATAACATTCCTGACTCTCTCATTAATTTTCACATCACACATACTTCTTAGATACCGAATCTCCACAGCATTTATTCTACTTTCGTACTTCTTCTGCCAAATCCAAGATTTGCTACCATAAATAAGGGTTGGGACGAACACACCATTGTACACAGCTAAACGTGCCAAATTTCGTACTCCTCCAGTTTTAGTGGAAAGGGGTATAGCGTTTTTGCTTCACATATTACCGGTTGAACTAGTAGCCGACCTACGAACGATCTTGGGCATAATAAAGGCTAGAAAGATGATGATATTAAAATACAGATAAGAAGCCTAATTTATCTAATTTCGAATATCATTTCTTTGTGCTTATTATAATATGCTCGTATATTAAAAAATAAAAAAATTCTCAAATTAAAAAAATGTTACGTTTAACTCTTCGTTTGGTTCGTATAGTTTAAAAATACTGAAATTGTTTTTAATCGACTTCATAAAAAGGAGGAGGTTTCTCAATTCGACGATATTATGTGTGTTCGGGGACAACTTCGTCGTTTATGAACCGATTTTGATGATTTTTTTTAATGGAAAGGAGATGTCCCAACCGTGGTACCATGATATATCTAATGATGGCATCCAAGAGAAATCGAGTCGAACCTTGAAGTCGGTTTTATTTTTGTTAAAATTGTACTTATTCATTTATTATATTTAGCAATTTTCACAACCGTTTTTAGAAGCTCCATAAGCTCCAAAATTAGTTTCGAACAAGCTTCTATCATCAAGCGCCTTTTTTTCGGTTGTGAGTAGTGCTGCAATTTTTTGCTTAAACTATCTAACTACTACTTTTTAATTCTGTACGAAGTTATGTAAGTTATCATTTTTTTATTTCAAACACCAATTCTGTTACGTGATGTTTGTCATGGAAACTAAGGAAAATTTATGAATGATAATTTATAATAATAAAAAACTTAAACAAATACTTTGATAAAAACGAGTAACGTGCCGTGCGAAGCCGGGTTGGGTAGCTCGTAATAAATAAATATGATTACAATACTACAAATCTGTTATATATGCATATACAATACTGTTTTGCTCGTAACCTAATCAAGTAAGGTCCCATCCATAACCTTGGTCGCCAACTATGACTGTGACCTCGTAACAGAATGAACGTCGCACGTGGCTTATCAATGCAACGCTACTTCGTGGATAACCCTAATATAACGTAAATTTTAATATTATACAAGCGAAAGTAACTCTGTCTGTCTGTCGCGTTTTCACGCCAAAACTAAGAAAGGACATAGCCTATTTTTTTCCGCGACAGAAGACATTAACGCGGGTGGAGCTAATAAAAATAAGTTCAAGTCATCAAAGTATTAAAAAAAATGGACTTTGGAAAGGTTTTACATTATGTCCGCGACTTTTGTTTAACCTTAAAGCAGGATTGTATTATTATTTTCAGACAAGTTGAATTTCTAAGAAGTAAATTTTATAACGTCCTTAATGGTTTTTCTTAAATTTTCAATAAACGTTTAATATTATTTACACTTAATTAAGTTTGAAACCATCGCGTCAACGGCATTTTCTGCTCAAAAATGTCAACTATATTTCTCTCCTTAACTTAAAACTTGAGATGTTTAATAAAAATTAAATATGTCGGACTTAAAATTTGCACTTTAATGGTGGAACATATTACTTTACAGAACTACTTAACGCTACACAAGCTTTTCGATATACTTGATATCTTTTAAGAAAATCATCTTATGGTACAATATTAGTACCTGTGTTACGCTGAGTCAAGTATAAACGTTATTGACATATATTTTATGCATTAACACTTTCCAAAATTCACTTAAATATTTGATCAAGTGTGATACCGTTGCATCAACGCCATTTTCGGGTGTGAGAAAACATTCCGAAATAAGAAAATCATCGAAACTGTTAAGGATTACATGGGTATTTTATGGATATCGCCCAACGTTTTTGTGTCACCGTTTATTTGGAATATAACAGTTATCCCGCTTATCTCGGCAACGTATTACGAAATTGTATGACCTAAATCAAAATTTACCAATGTTTAACTGTTTTAATGATTAGAGAAATATTACAATTAAATAAATGCTTTAATCCCTATGATGATTTTTAACAAGTTCTTTAAATAAAATATCTGTAATCAAGTTTGGGATACATGCACTGATTTTTAAAACTAATATTCCTTCCATTCTCGTTATTAACTTTCCTTTTTCTTAATACCTCCATAAGTTAACTACTGAATGCCTGATAGATATTTTTATTTTTAAGCGGAGCACAGGCCACACATGCTTTGTGCGCGGCCGGACATAATGTTCAGATTCCTCATTCAATAAAAAAAAAACAAGTTAGTTCGATACTTACTTTATTTTTGAATCCGGTTTAATTTGGGACTAACACTTTTACATTAATGGTAATCAAAGACAACAAAAAAGAATTAAGTTTATTTTTTTGTAGGAGTTCTATTGTAAAGAAAGTAAACTCAGGTCAGTGTGTGAATTTACGGTGCCAATATTAATACTCCTTTTGTGTTTAACGAACTTAACGGTTTTTAAGCGTACCTCATTCATGACCTATGAGATCCCTTAATAATACACAAATATGAGTCCACATTGTGCTAATGTCCTCATTTTTTAGTTCAAAGGAGGTCGAAAGTCAATCGGTTACGTACTCATTAAACGGTCTGTATAACCGTAGAATCTTGTGTCTTGGCCATGACTCAGCCATCCGCGGGCACGACAAGCCACGCCTCCGTCAAACATTTTGTATAAACACCTTTCTACAAAATTTAATTTACATGTGTAAATTATGCTATTAGTACTCCTGTCATGAATAATTTATTCATCGAAATAATGTTTAAATGAATATGCTCATTGATCTTGTATGTCAGCAAACAATAGAATATGTAGGTTAGCTTTGATTGGTGAAAGTGGATTATTATTGACACTGAGGTGACTTCAACATGTAATGACTATGATATCATAGAAAAAGCAGCGAGTGCAAACAGACCTGAAGGAAGTCTTTAGTGATGCGATTTTTGTATTTAGTCACCACATTGAGAAGTTATTTATAAGGTAAGTAGTATTAGGAATATTAGGATCACTGACGAATATTTAATGTCATTGATTTAGATTAACAATAACAACACTACTTTGCCTGTACCCAAAATAAACAAATAAATATATAATAATATTTCGGACATCCAACACACAACGCCATCTAATCCCAAGCTAAGCAGAGCTTGTATTATCGATACTAGATAACTTACATAAATACATATATACTTTTTATTTGTACATTAAAACAATACATACATAATATACATAGAAAACACCCAAACTTCGAAACAAATATTTGCAGATCATACAAACATTTGGTCCGACCCAGGTATCGTACCCGAGACCTCAAGAATGGCAGTCGTGTACGCTACCATTGCGCCACCGAGGCAGTCAATAAAATTTAAGCGTCTGTTTGTAATTTCAAATTAACAGCTTTTCACAAAATGCATGAGGAAGTATACAGTACTGACGACATCAAAAATCATTAATTTAATTTTTGTTTGTCTGTCTGTTTGTCTTGACTAATCTCAGGAACGGCAGCGCAGCTAGTAAAGAATTTAATAAACCTGAAAAGGCTAACTTTCGTTCCCATAAACAAAAAACGCTTTAATCGATGCCAACTTCACAAAACTCAATGCAGTACCTACTTGTTCACCTCATTTCGATATTGACCTAAAGATTTTAAGTGTCCACTAAAAAATAAAATCATATTTATGAAATGAAGTCACATATTTCAATTTAAGAACTGTTTCGAAATTTATTTTGTTTTTAAAGTTCATAATTACCCGCCCAAAAATCGATTAAACTCATTTTCGTAGCGGGACCGGGATGCTGGCTGATTACATGGGTTGACTGAATTGCCCCGTGTGGTAATAACCAAGACGTACAGTTCTTACAGTTAAAATGGGCGGTTTTTTCCAAACCGGTACCCAGATGACGCAAAACCCAGTCCTGAGGGTTCCGTAATAAATGCAAATTAGTGTACGGTAATGTTGTCGAAAATAAGCCGTACAACAACATTCTTTAAAATCGTGTCAGTGGTTTTTGTCGGCAACTACAAATCATCATTTATGTAGATTCAGTGAGCATCATGTCAAGTATGTGATACATCTATTTTGATTAGTCAGTATCTTCTTGACTCGTCTGTTACAAGAAACAGTATCAATTTCTTATACCGTTATTGTCTATGTCGTAATTTTTTTTTGTTCGATTTTCAAATCGGCAATTTTTTTTTCTTTTTAATGAAAGGTACAGTTATTAGTATTTAGTGAAACCTTTTTACGGGGTTTTAGTTTTGATGATGTTTCAAGTAATACAATGTGAGATAACTGTTAACATCTGAATGGGTGTGTGAGTTGTGGGTTATAGTAGTATGCATGTGTGCGTGTGTCCCGTACCTTCGTTTCTTTATGGGATAATGTTTTATTACGTACGTCTGACCCTTGATTTGTACTCCATCTTCTTTGCATTAACAGTACTATAAAATATTGTTGCACCACACATTTTTATTCCTACCAAGTTGTTACTTCAGTCAAGTTTTTTTATTTCAAATGGCATAATAAACTTTCTTTTAGCATACCATTACACCACATTTTTTATATCGTGTTGGTCAACAATAAATATAAAAGCTTTTTTATTTTATTTTATTATTAAACGTGATAAATGTTGTTTACCTTTATTGCCCGGTGGTGCAAAGGTTTTGGAGAAATCCAAATTAATGAAATGCCTATTTTACATTCTGAAGACGGAACCCCCTATTTTCTCGTTGTTTCCTCGCTGTGACTCAAACTACTATTTTATTTAAATGTACAAACGTATCCAAACAATACGAGTATACGTTAAGGTTGGAAACACATTCATTATTTTTGAGTCCTCACAGATAAATAATATTATTTTTTATACAAGTTAAATCACTAATGTCTTGATTACTCTTGATCTTCTCATTGCGGTAGGTCTTTTGTTTCACTAATCGTGTTTTACCAGACTACTCCGTAGTCGTACTTTTTTTTATGTTCCACCGTAGCGTCTAAATTACTGAACCGAGTTTAATAAATGAGGTGTCAATAGATTGGTAGTCTCCTGGTGACAGGCTATAAATTTTATAGTTTTTAAGTTACGAATTCACAATTTAGCTATTCAATCAATTTCTGTTTTTTTGGGCTTACCCAAGTTACTCTACTCTGTCTGATGGCAAGCATGAGCAGAATCCAAGAGTGGTGCTCACCATACTTATTGCGGATGCAGACAATACATGACACACTATGGTGATCTATTGAGATGCTTCTGTATCATTGGGTGGTAATAAAATCTGACTTTTGTACACACAAAACTTTTCCGAGTGTAACTTATTCAACTAAAAAAAATCTAAATGATTCTTGCGTTCAAAGGTTATGATTACTCACTGCGATTACGAGTAAGGCATTACAAAAAAATATACTGAACTGCAGAGTGCAGTTAGCAATACAATATCCATAAAAGAATTCATCATTGCCATAATTTGGTTATAAACATTTAATGTTGAACATGTATTTACAGCAAGCAGTTTTTATGATTTGCTGCTAATTCACATATACTTTTTGAAATCAATTACGCAACGAAAATGTATAAAATTTTATTTAAAACCAGCTGAGCCTAGTGTTGCTGCCTGCGATCAACACCAAGAGGCGAAACTAGTCTAAAAAAAATTTAAGTCTTAGTTCTTGAAGGTAAAGTCCAGTTAAAATCGATTCAGCCGTTCCAGAGATTAACCAAAACAAACACAGACACAAATTAAAGAAATGATTTTTGATGCAAGTAACGTATATTTCCATATGCATTTAGTGAAAAGCCGTTAACTTAATTTACTGCATAGATCATCCTGGGTGTACCTGGATGGGTTGCCTAAAGAACGTCTTCCAAATTCACATCGGATTTTAAGAACCCGTACTTTAAGAAGGATTACATGACAAAAGATGTCTGTATTTCGCTACTGTATTATTAATTTACATAACCGCATACGAATATGCGCCCTGACCCTATAGGACTCTTTATATACGGTTTGCAAAAGATTTCTAAAGGTCACACGTATTACAGATCTTTCCTTTAGCACCATTTTTAAGTGGCTGTGTAAGAAACCTTTTATTTAGGCTGATTAAGACATGGGCACATTTATTTAATAGAATATTTTTTTACTTAGTCTGCCAAAGTGACTCGACTCTGCCTGATGGAAAGAATGAACAGAATCCAAGAGTCACCATATACCTTGCGCATGAAGGCAATGCAACAATGCAGCATTGTGCAGCAGTGGACTACTGAGATGCTCAGATGCTACTGCATCATTGGGCCTCCGGTCTCGCACTCAGCATCGAATAAGATAGGACGAATGCCGTCGTTGAGCCGGCCCATTCGTGCTGAAATCATACAAATTTTCGATTGCATTACGAAGTACCTACCCATTGTCAATTTCGTTCAATTTGCTTCAATTTTTAAAAACTTAAAGAATTTTTTTGTGATACGTATTTATATAACAAGGTAGTTATTATATCTACAATCAAAATTTGATAGCTTACTCACTTAATTATATTTATAAAACTAAGTTATCCACATCTATACAAATAAATAAATTTTTTGTGTCTGTTTGAAGTTTCAAATTAAATTTCACTAAATGATATGCTAGGCATGCACATCATTTAGTGAAAAGTATACATACAAATAAATTTTAGAAATTTTATGTTTCTGTCGGTCTGTTTCTTCCGACCAACCTCTGGAATGATTGGACTGGCAGATTGCTGATGTTATACCTAAGGAGTAACTTAGGCTACTTCTATTTGAGACTAACAGCGCCCCGCGGTGTTAGCCGCGGTTTTTTTCGTAAAGGTACAACATCTGCGGGTAACACCGCGAGGTGCAACTGGTACTAATATATAATTTAATTTAAACATTTTAAGCTCACAATCAGTTAAATTGTGAATAACGAAAATTACTGAAATTATTTAATTTTAAAAATATTTAAATAATAATTTTGTTTAATTAAATAACCGACTTCGTTGTGTGGTAGCGCTTAGCCGAATTATTTGCATAATTATGAACGTAAAATTTCTTTAAAATAAATAATTCTATTTTCATAAAATAATTATCGTGTAATGGGCATTAACACGTAAAATCTTTTTTCTGGCGTCTAACAACTCCATAAATGTTCCAGCGACTATAGAGTAATTAAGTACAACTCTTTTGGGCCTTATTTACGAGATACTGTGAGAAGCTCTGGTAAATTGTGGTTACAATCAGTTACAATACTGTCATGTTAACATTACAAAAAAATAAAATTGTAAGCAAATTTTTGACCTATCTTCAATGCAAAGTAAATTACCTTGACGCCGCACACTGACCTACTACAAAATTAAAACCTACTTACATAATTAATTGCTTATTTTTATTTTAATATTCATTTTATGACGCCATGCCGTCGCGTCGCGTCGCCGTAATAAAAAACATGCATCGTAAAATTAATTTTACATATTTTTGATATCGTATCGTAAAACAATGATTTCTTCTTAAATGAAGACAATTAACAGTTTTAAAACAAAATAAACTTCAATTAAGTTGTAGTAAAATAAGTTTTAAGCGCAATTGCATAGAATTCGACAGCCTATAGACCCTGGCAGGTTTGCCTCAAGTTTGATAGATTGATCTCCAACCGCTCTAAGCGGCTGAAGCGCTAGCTTGATAACTGGATTTGGCTGGATATCATGAGAAAGACCGCTTTTTGTACCCGGGATTTTCTTTCAATGTTTATCATACTGGTAATTCTGGTAAAAACCTTGCAGCTTTCTATATGTCTAACTTGCTAACCTTGCTCTGTCAAAAGTTATTGGCCTGTTACAGTCCAATAGATGAAATATATAAGTGTTGTTTTTACTCATTCCCTCGCAGTTTTTACGTTTTTTCTCCTCTCATGAGCCTTCTTTATACCTTAATGAAAATATTTAAGAAAACTAATTGATCGTGCGGTTTTCGAGTTTTTACACTTAGCGACATATTTGGCGATTCATTTTTATTTATATAGATAATCCAAACTATTAAACATATTTTGTACTTATTTTTTTAAACCCGATAAAAACAAAGAGCGCGAAAACTTTTTTTTAATGCAACTGCTGGCAAAACAAAGACAGCACAGCATTAGAGTTACATCATCTCAATGAGGTTAAGGTCGTATTGATCCTTTTGTCCTCTCGGACTAATAGACATGTACAGTAACGTCGCTAATCAATTCTTCGCTTCGTTTACTAATGTGTACTGAATATTAATAGTCTCTTTATAGAGATGTGAAAATATTTTACATAAAACTTGAAGGTTTACAAATACAAAGATTATTGTGTTTACATTTTCAATGTTTAACAAGGCACACGACTGTTTAACAAGGTTCTTTAAGGGAATATAGGTAGTTAGTAAAGGCACCATTTACCAACTAATGTGATAAAATATCATATCAAAAACTCTTTATGCTTCCAAATTGGTCATGAACATGAAAAGTTCGTTTTAAACTAAAATTTTAATCAAAATAAAATACATTTTACTCTTAAATTAAGCTAAATGACTCGTAAACTACTTAGCATCATCAGCCTATAACAGTTCAAGTGGCGTGCAAATAGAGAGACCTTTATCCAGAAGGAACCTGCTATGAACAAAGTAATCATAGACAACCAAAACTTCATTCACGCTTTTCCAAAAAATCGTGCATTTCTGCATTACTGCTGAAGAAACTATGTATAAACTAGCTGTGCCCGCTACTTCGTACGCGTGACATTTGAATTTAATTTTTTTTTCACCATTTAAACCCTCCCTGGACTACGGTAAACATTTCAAATCCAAAATCCGCTAAATCGGCCCAGCCGTACTCGAGTATTAGCGAGACAAACGAACAGCAATTGATTTTTATATATAAGACTAGCAGAACCACGCAACCTCGTTTGCGTCTTCTATTGCCCGTCGTGTGATAATTTTCCCCCGTTTTTGAAACATTTTTCATTGGTGCTCCTCTCCTATTGGTCTTAGCGTGGTGATATATAGCCTATAGCCTTCCTCGATACATGGGCTATCTAACACTGAAATAATTTTTCAAATCGGACCAATAGTTCCTGAGATTAGCGTGTTCAAACAAACAAACAAACTCTTCAGCTTTATATATTAGTATAGATAAACACACTGATCAATTTTTAATTACACTTTTTCATTTCATTTTATATATACAGGATAGAGGCATCTCGACTATCCGTTCTTGTCGGAGAATACGATGTCAACGCTTCAAGATCTGAAGGTTACGAAGTAGTACATGTGGTGCAGCATCCAGACTTCAACAAATACACTTATGATTATGATATAGCAGTGTTGAGACTGGCAGAGCCACTGCCAGATAGACTGTACAGGCCTGCTTGCTTACCAGGTAATATTTAATTAGTTTCAGATAAAATAAACGAGTCTGTTGGTGATGGTAAGTGACACTGACGGCCCATCCAGAGGTCGTGGGTTCGATTCCCAAAAATAGTTGTGTGATGAGTAAGATACACGCGGGCGAAGACGCGCTCAAAAGCTTATGTATTTTAATTGCGAAAGTAACTCAGTCTGTCTGTGACGCTTTCGGGGCCAAACCCCTGCACCGATTTCAACGAAATTTTGGCATGGAGATACTTTGATTCTTGAGGAAGTTCATATACTTCTCTCAGTATCTCCATGTTGCATGCATCTTTACTGCGATAGCCGACAAACACGCAAGCGGAGCCACGGGCGAAAGCTGGTTTTTTTTTTTTTAACTGGTTTGTTCCCTAGCAATATTACTCGATATGTCTCATTATTATTATTAATTGACCCTCGAGATACAAGAGAAGATTTTAGGAGCCACTATTTTGTTTAAGTTTGTTTAACTCGGATGGCGCGGCGTATTTGACATTATAAGTGCCACTTGAGCTTTCAATTTCTATAGACATTCGTTTTCACCACTTTCTGGTGTATACGCAACTGAATATTTAATTTGTCAGTTAATTATCTTCGTAAGCTTTAGGGACTTTAGTCTGACCGCCTCGTTGGCGCAGTGGTAGCGTACGCGACTGTAGTTGCGCTGTGCATGAGGTCTCGGGTTCGTTCACGTCAGATCAAATGATTGAATGATGAGTTTGGGTGTCTCCTATGAATAATATGTTTGTATTTACAAAAAAAAAGGTTTATATGTAGTTATATCAGTTGTCCAATGTCCAGTACCCATAATACAAGATCTGCTTAGTTTCGTACTAGATGGCGTTATGTGTTAGATGTTTGAAAACATTTATTTATTTGTAAGAATTTTTAAAAAATCCAGACGTACCTGTTTCTCTAACAGCCTAAAGTCAATCGAATTCCTGCAGTAGCCTCAAATACTTTGACACTTTCTAAATCGTTAATATTTTGCTTGATTACAGATGTCGATGACTACAGCGGTCTTGAAGGAGAAGACGCGATTGTGTCTGGTTGGGGAAGCACCGTAGAGAAAGGACCAGCGTCCAATATACCGATGAAAGTAAGAATACAATGGATTAAATTATAGTGAGAAAATTGACCCCTAACAAGGTGATAAAGAAACTTGACGTACATTTTCTTTAAAATTATTGAAATGGAGGAATTATGGGATTTTTCCAATACTGTGGAGACTTTACAGATAATAAATAATCCTAGTTTATTCAATACTTCGATAATTTATAACCTCAACGACTCGCAGTTGATTTAAATATACATGTTATATATTTTTGGCAGCTGTCAGTTTAACATTTAGAAACATTAAACTAAAAGACAGAAATTAAAAAAATTGGTAGTTAAATCTTCAAATTAAACAAAAACATATTCTATTCCGTATTATATGTTTATTACTTGGTAATAATAATATTAATAATCAATTTAATATTGCAGAAAAAGACAATCGACGTACACTTTTACGGTGTTCGAAATCCCTACAAAATAGGAGACCATTAGATAGGTGTCACTTAGCATGGAGAAAACGAACTTAGATAAGATTTATATTTAGTAGCTACTTACGTTAAGGGGTTCCTAGTTAAGAGATGATTTAAGTATAGTTATTGAAAACTGGCATAAATCTGTTATTATTTGCTCAAACATAAATGATAAAAGTAAAATTTTAACAAAAATAAATACGACCTCAAGGTTCGACTCGATTTCTCTTGGAAGGCATCATCAGATTTTAGTGTCTTATTCTACTATTTATATCGGTGTTACGTTGGGATATCTCCTTTCCAATAAAACAATAATCAAAATCGGTTCATTAACAACGAGGTTAGCGAACACATAAAAAAAAACGGTTGAATTGAGAACCTCCTCCTTTTCTTGAAGTCGGTTAAAAATATTTTTGGTCGTAAAACATTTTCTTTTCTACTGCATTGAAACTTATTCAACAGTAGCTATTTTACTCCTTTTATGGACTACTGAGAGCATCGTGATAACAAAAATAGGAAATCGAAATATAAACAAATTAGTGAGTTTTTTAATTGCTAACTATTGAGTTTAACACATTTAATCGTTTAAAAATATTATAAACTATTAACTCTATTATATATTAATACTAGTTGTTGCCCGCGGCTCCGCCCGCGTATATGTCGGTTATCGCGGCAAATAGTAGCCTATGTGTTATTCTGATGTATAAGCTATATTACTGTAAAGTTTCATCCATATCCGTTTAGTAGTTTTTGCGTGAAAGAGTAACAAACATCCATCCATCCTTACAAACTTTCGCATTTATAATATTAATAGGATTATACACTCCTAACTCCTAATTCTGCTTTAATGTGATTTTTTGTTAAAGGCTGGCGTACAAATATGGGCCCAGGAAGAATGCTCAGGCGCTGGGTACGGCCGAAGGAAAGTGACCCCACGCATGTTATGCGCTAACGCACCCGACCGAGACTCATGCACCGGCGACTCTGGAGGACCTCTGCTAGTATCCCAACCACATTTTACTGTTGTAGGTAAGTAAAAGGTCTTAACGAATATTAGTAAAAAGGATAATAGTATAGTTGACCGAATCCTGCTTTCTAAAGGTTTTATATTTATACTAGTTGTTGCCCGCGGCTCCGCCCGCGTATATGTCGGTTATCGCGGCAAATAATTGCCTATGTGTTATTCTGATGTATAAGCTATATTACTGTAAAGTTTCCTCCAAATCCGTTCAGTGGTTTTTGCGTGATAGACAAATAAACATTCATCCATCCATCCATACATACAAACTTTCGCGTTTATAATATTAGTAGAATACATGGATATAGGTCTAACAGTGAACTATTATAGGCTGTGCTGTCAGTGATGCTGATGAATTATATTATTAGCTCTGTATTCAGAATAAGTGAGAATAATGAAATTAACAGTATTTGTATTACAAGACATTCTCAATACTAGCTCGGAATATAGAAAATGGCGGATTTCCCACCCGTGCTTCAGAGAAGTCAGAGAGCATCTCGTCGCCGTCGGTTCTTGTTGTCATGACCTATATACAAAATCGTTATTGGGAATTCGGATATACTGACAATTAGTTCAATTTTACGTTACTAGGCCGATGCCAGCCACTCCGTGGAAAAACTGATATTCAAGTAAAACTGGTTGAACTAGTAGCCGACCCCAATAAATCTTTAGAATAATGTTATCACTTACAGTAAATAGCAGTTTAGTCACTACTGTATCGACACAATTGCGTTACACACTATGAACAATTCAGCAAGCAAAAGTCGACACCAAAAAAATAGTACTAATATTTCATTTGAATGTTAAAACATTCTGACAATTTTTTTTTTTTCATAGGAATCGTCTCATGGGGTCGAGGCTGTGCGAGGCCAGGGTACCCAGGAGTGTATGCTCGTGTGGACCGCTTCCTGCCGTTTCTCCGAGTAGCCCTACGTCATGCTTGTACGTGCCAACCTCCAGCTTTTGGTTAAGTAATTTGGGAATCGCGAATTGCCTGCGTTGGTACTTACTTTAGTAATTTATATGAAAAATAAGATCAGTTGGTTTACAACTTGGTGACAACGCTTCTAACGATACACACTGTTATATTGGCTTTCTTGATCGCCCGGCCTAAGATCTTTGAAATAATGAAATCCAAATTTATATTGATAAGATTTTCGGTGCTTCAGTGACAGAAAAATCGTGAGCACTTATGCCTACAATTAATACGTAATAGATAAATTATATTACACCTAAGTAGGAATACCGGTCTGCTAGTAGAAATACTGGGTACGTTGGTCACAATATGAGTTTTCTTAAATATTCAGTAATCTTACACAGATGAGCTACCTATATTGCTGCTGATTACATTTTAAGGGCCTACTTTTGCGTCCGTACTTGTACCAAAACTAGTAGTTGGACAATCACATAAATTGTACAAAATAATTTCAGTTTGCTTAATTAATTGATCAAGTGGTAAAGTGATGTGAAAATGCCCTTAAAAATACAACGAATTTTGTTTAAACTTTGATTAGATAGTCGATTTGTGCTACTGAAAAAGTTATTTTCAAAAATTTCCTTTCATCAACTTTCATACTCTTCTGTTAAATGTAAATTTATTTAGGCATGCATCAGTATTAAAAGTAATTCTAAGTAATTGTATAATTTTAGTATAGTACACTTAAAATAAGTTATGGCTGTGATTACTTCTATATTAGTTAAGTAATTAACAAACAAGACAAGAAATGTTATCTTTTTATACTAATAACAACCGTTGTGTTCAAATTACGATGTAATTTACATGAAAGGTTAAACGTAGGTAATAATAAAAACGCTTTGAAAATAATTTGTATTATAATTTTTGATCCCATTTATATAGTTACCCTGTTTTCCAATTACAAAGCATAGTGCGACTCATTGGCGCACAATGCTGAATTATGCTGAAGCTTAATTGGAACGTGAATTAGTTTTCAAATGCACCAGCAGAGTGCGCTAAGTTCAGTGTTGAAAAAAAAAAATATTCAGAGTTAGCAATAACCTCATTAATTTGTAAGCAAAGTGGTATACATAAAAATTGGTTGAAAACTATTTACGGTTATTTTAAGTAATTTGGATTTTGATAATTACATTAACATTTGTTTGTTTTGAGTAATTTTTTTAAATGAGTTCTACCTTCATCCATACTTATATTTATTTTTTTAACACAGTTTGAATTAACTTTGATTATTTCGAAAAAACTGCAACGAAACGAAAGCTTTAAAAATTTTTTCATAATATTACTAACGATAATATATAAATAAAACATTTTGATCAATGCCACCTTAAAGAAAAAACACTTGTTAATTTTTGTCACGTTGGTATCGATTGCACGCATCACGCAAAAACACTACTTTTGAGAGTGCTCGATTGTGCGAAGCGTTGCTGTAGTTGAATCATTCAAAGTTAAGCATTATGCCGCATAATGCGCTCTAGTGCTGTAATTGGAAAACAGGGTTAGATAGCCACTATCGACGATGAACGAGACGCAAGTAGAACTAGAAACGAGTTTGCGAGCAGAAGAAAGCGAGTGTGAAGAACCATTACTCGCGCCACGTGCTTGCGCCAGCAGTCCTGTAAAAACCACAGAACACATTTACTCAGAGAAATAAAAATGTGCACGCGTTATACGTTAACATGGGCACCGGGAGGTTTCACATAAAAACAGCTATCTCATAGAAGACAGCTGCTTTTGTGAACTAACTCTTACCTATATAAAGACCAAATATAATTCTACATATTTCATATTGGTTAATAGTAATGGTTAGATGCAACCCCCTAAAAGTGATCCTAGCGGCGCCCATGGGCGCTAATGTTCGTTCCAAGTTACTATGATAAGTTTTTTATTGAACGTGTCCGACAAGATTCCTACCTGTCAATCCATGTATTTTCAAAAAGCATTGAAATTACCGTTAGTTAGTCTCTCGGAGTGAGTTCTACTTCTGACCGCTAAACGAGCAAGTGATATAGGTAAGGTCCATTCGTTTAGATAGTGTCGGTACACGGTACACCCACACTCAATTGTAGTTATTGTTATGAAATACGAATACATTAATTCATACAAGTTAGGTGCTTGCCGAGGTAGTAAAGACAAATTACATGAAATTTAAAAACATCTCATCTTCCTATCCCTTAATAAAAATATTTTCAGTTTGAACGTTAGAAGAGTTAACATACACAACTATGTATACCACTGTTTCGGTGTTACTCACAATCATACTTACTTGTGACTGGGTATATGTCGCAGGCGGCTTATTTGATTTTGTGGCGGCGTACAGTCAGCATCATAATCATTTGTGCCCTCAGGGTGCTCAAAATAATCATATATACATCAATTCAATTTTATATTGGCAGACAAGCTTGCGTGAGAGAGACAGACACTATCCAAACTCAGTCTCTCTCTCTCTCTCTACTCTGATCACGCTTTCCGCCCGTTCGGCTGCCCCCTTCAGATATTTATGCTCTCAGGTTGTTACAATAGGCATCTCAATAATAAATTTTAGATTTTTGCTCTTAGACAGTAAAATACCTTATTGGACATTGTTCTATGGAAACTAATCATAAAAAAAATATATTTCCTAAAATGAATTCATCATTATATGAACTACAATTTATAAATAGTTTTAATTATTTAATAAAAACATAGAACAGAATTAAAAATCGACTAACAGTTGCAATTTTTTGCTACACCACAACAGTAGATTATTGCCGCGAAAATTCGACATTTGACGTTTAAGACGCATCTGTCAGCTGATACCGGACCGTGAGCAGATATTTTGTTTTTAAAATGCACAAATGTTAATGTGTTTGTATTAAATTAGTGACAAAAAACTTTTTAAAGTACAACTAAGTGTAAAATCTAGTTAATATGAACTTTTCGGACAATGAAAATGTAAGTATAAGCTTGTTAGTCGTTTTTGTGAGTCAACAACATGCCTTCTCATCGTGTTGCCCCTAACATTGTTCTTTGCTGTAATTAATGACAGGAGTGTAACAAAAATCAAAATGCATTTGTTTTTATCTGTGTTTTATTTTTCTCTACATACTTTAGTCAATAAAGATATTTTAAACTAACTTTGATTAGGACGAGACTTCAAGCGTTGAAAGCACTTCAAACACTGACAATACGTCCCGTAGTGAAACTCCGACAAACACTCGTTTCAAGAAACGCCGCCGAGGCAAGAAAAAGGTTCCTAAACAAGGAAAGCCCCCATATAAATTCAAGTAAGTGCATGGTAAAATAAATATCAGCTTGACGATTGTCAATTTTTGTAAATTTTCCTTTGTCCCATCCTAAAACGTAGGGCATAAAGCAAGTGACAGACAATAAAATGCCATGCTCATAATACACATTGTACTCAGTGGGACTTTAACTCGGTAGACGAATAGGGCAGTCTACCATTTGTTGATTTTATTCAGTTAAATGATTATGGAAACTAAGATGCTAACCGTACTGATGTAACAGGGCGATCACCAGAAAGTGAGCAGGGAAGTGGGTTGGGTGCAGCATTCCAGTAAGGTGCAAACTTAGCTCCGCTGCATATTACAAAAGAATTTGGTTACATTTTGAAATGATAGGGTCTGCTCCAATACAAACCATCTCATATTTTTACCCTACTACATGAAAACGCAAATGAATGGTCATACTTTTGGCAGTCTTATGTATGTACCACCATAGCACCTAAACTAAAAATGATTTTAATTAATGAGACATCAATAGATTCATAATAATAATACAGGTGATGGATTAAAGTTCTTTAAACTTTATCTTATTTTACACAGCTGTAGCGCAAAAGAAGACCATGGGCAACCACTGTTTGGCTGTCAGTTTAACCACCATCTGGGTGAGGGAGAACCACAGGTGTTTGCCGTTGTAGGTAGCAACAGGGTGTCCATCTATGAATGTCCTGAATCAAGTGGCTTCAAATTTCTTCAATGTTATGCAGATCCAGATGTAAGTTACATTATGAATTATTTTTCGCATTTCATTCTGATTTTTAGAGTACCATATTCAAAGGGTAAAAAGGGACCCTATTATTAAGACTGCTGTCCATCTATTTGTCACCAGGTTTATCTCATGAGCCTTGATAGACAGTTGAAATTTTTACAAAATGATGTATTTATGTTGCCGCTGTAACAAGAAATACTAAACATGGAATAAGTATTTTAGGAGTGGCATATAACCAACATAATTATTTTGCCATCTTTTGCTCGATATTAATAATGACAACAGGAAGCTTATTAGACACTTGAAATGTATAATGTACAACAAACCATTGTTAGTTGAAAATAATGTGTGATGAATATTATGGTTATTTTGGTTAGTAGTGATTTTTATCAGTATCTCGGCTATGGTTCGTCATGCTCACTAAAATGTCATTGCTTGCTGTGTCGTTGTGAGGCAGGTCATTTCCTTTCTCTCTGATATGGCGAAGGAGACGATGGCTGGTTCATGCGTCATACTCCTGGCCTGGTCAGCGATGCTTTAGCCTATTCATTATATCTTTGTTAAGTTATTTTACACTTTTTAGTTTATGAAGTCAGTTTTTTTAAACAAAGTTTTTTTTTAATTTTAGCTTCAATTTATCGTTCGTAAATGTCACATTGTGTTTTACTTTAATAAATTATTTAGAATTTGATAGAAAATGGTGTGGCACCAATCTTGCTCAAGTTTGACTCGCACTTGGCCGATTTTTTAATAATAATACTTTGAGAGAAGGACAATCTTCGCTTAGTTACAACAGTATGTAGCTTTGAAATAAGTACAGCTTGATGTGGATCAATATTTTGTTTTTACTGTTACTGCACTGACTGTAGACTATAAATGTATGTCATTTGAATAAATACAAGTACAATTTTAACAAAAATGAAACCAACTTCAAGGTTCGACTCGATTTCTCTTGGATGCCATCATCAGATATTAATGTCCTTATAATGGTACCACCGTTGGGACATCTCCTTTCCATTAAAAAAAGAATCATCGAAATCGGTTCATAAATGATGAAGTTATCCCCGAACACACATAAAAAAAATATATAAATATACGGTCGAATTGAGAAACCTCCTCCTTTTTTTGAAGTTGGTTAAAAATAGAATCCCTCCTTCCTATCTTGATTTGGTATTTAGAGCAATCTTAAATGTATTAATCAACTGCATGCATAGTGTAGTGGTTGAAGCAATTGCAGCCAATGTTGAAAACCAACATGGGACAACGCTGTGTGATCCACAAATCATTGTTCTAAGTCTGGGTGTTCTTTATTTCCGTTCGAAGCAGGAGTTATATTTCAGAACTAAATTACCAATTATCTTACAGGTTGATGAAACATTCTACACCTGTGCTTGGTCTTATGAAGAAGATACCGGCCTACCATTGCTGGCTGTAGCAGGATCCCGCGGTATTGTCCGCGTTTTCGCCCCTGCAACGCAAACCTGCATAAAACATTACATTGGCCATGGTCATGCTATTAACGAAGTTAAGTTTCACCCTCGGGATCCGAACTTGCTTCTGTCTGCAAGTAAAGACCATGCATTAAGATTGTGGAACATTAAGACTGATGTGTGTATTGCAATTTTTGGAGGAGTTGAAGGGCACAGAGACGAAGTTCTTAGTGCTGATTTCGACCAGAAAGGAGATAGAATTATGTCATGTGGCATGGATCACTCGCTCAAATTGTGGCGGCTCGACAAACCGTCTATGCACGAGGCTATCAAGCAGAGTTATAATTTTAATCCTCATAGAGCACTGAGACCCTTCAATTCCTTGAAGGAGCATTTTCCAGACTTCTCTACACGAGATATTCATAGAAATTATGTTGATTGTGTTAGATGGATGGGCGATCTTATTTTGTCCAAAGTAAGTTAACTTTATTCTATTTTAGCAGGATTTAAAAAAAAAATCTGTTGTATCATATACTACTTCTACCCCGAATTCTATAATAGATTGTATTTTAATGTGTTCCTAGAATAAATAAATAATGATTTTATGACTTAATTTCAGTCTTGCGAAAACGCCATTATCTGCTGGAAACCAGGACGTTTGGAAGACACAGAGATTCGACCAGGAGACAGCTTTGTCACTCTTGTTCATAGATTCGATTACAAGGAGTGTGAGATATGGTTCATTCGGTTCGCTGTTGACTACAGCCAAAGAGTGAGTTATTATTGCGATTGACGTTACGTACGTACTATTGTGACGAGTATTCAGAATGCCTAGTGTGAGTTTATTTCACATCAACTAGCTCTCGAAGGCAACTCGCGTTAGTCGTTGCAATTGGCCCGCGAATAAATTCGTCACCAATCGAATCGCAACGCTGAAAACAGAGTTGCCTTGATGTTCTTGAATTAATAGATATTAATTTGAACCTTTTATCATTTAAATAGGTAATAGCACTAGGTAACCAGTGTGGGAAAACGATGGTGTGGGAGCTAGGTAACGTTGCAGGAGGCTCTCGAGTGTCTCAGTTGGTTCACCCACGCTGCGTTGCTGCCGTGAGACAGGTATGATCCTAGTTTCGAAAAGTCTTGTGATTATTTGAAAAGCTACTTCAAATAACAGATTATTTTAAATTTTTCTAGGTGACATTGTCTCGCAACGGCAAGATATTGCTGACATGCTGCGACGATGGCACCATCTGGCGATGGGACCGTGTAAACAATGGAAACGTTTAAATATGGTGCACATAAAAACTGAAAGCGAGCTTTATAATTGTTAGTACATACGTAAATTGAGTATCCAACATATAATGTACCAACAAGGTTTCAGTGAGAAAATATAATTAGGAAACTGCACTATGTGCTATAAGGCTCGAAGACCGCGAGAAAACAGTCAAAGGGATTCCTATTTCCTGGTGTCATCAAATAGGTTTTTCGTTAGCTCAAATAGGTTTTAAATGGACCAAAGACAGTCTTTGGATGTAGTGTAACTAGAATGATATCGTTTCTTTTACTCTTGCTAGGCGAATACTTGAAATAGAAATATGACTAACTTGTCTTTCTTTTTTTGGTGCTCTGTCTGTGAACCATAAAGTCTCTGAAATTAACTTTCATAAGCTTCGGAGAAAATATTAATACAGTATTTTCTCTTTGTCACGAATTCGTTCTGTGGAACTCCAATAGTGCCAGGTTTTTGGAGGGACATGCATTATAGATAATCTCGTCTCGTCTTAATGTTCCGAATGTCCGTAGCTCGTAAATGTGGACGAGATAGGGAAAATTATTTGATGTTATTATTATATGTGCGGTGTTTGTTGAAACCTGAACAATGATAAGCTGGCGAGATTTCATTTTAAAAATATAAAATCCTATATTCTTCTGCTATGCTTTTTAGAATCTCATAAGGGTACCTATTGAACTGTAAACCAGTTTTTTCCACTTCTTTTAAAGTAAAGCCAAACTGAAGGATTGCTGCTTCTTTACTGTATGTTCGTTATCGAGGTATATTTTTGAAATTCTACATTTGGTCTTTCGAGCCGCTCCTTGTAAAGGAAAAATTAGCAACACTTCAGTTCTTCTTAATTCTCCGGAATATGTTTAGTGGATATATTTCTAACCACGCGCAGATACCAGCTTGCATTTAGACACGTTTTTGGAAATGTATTTTAGGATAATAGTTAAGAACTTGATATCAATGTAATATGTAAAACTAATTTTTAGATATGTGAAAATCACAATAAAACAAGACTGCTTAGTCAATGTAATATGTGTATTCATTGATAAGATTCTAACATTAATATGACAAAAAAATGTTTTACGACAATTTTATTTCATTACGAACAGATTTTTTCTACTTTAACAAAATGAATCACAGGGGCCAAGGTGTTATCTCGTGTTCACTACTTACAGTAAATACATTTTGCTGCTATTCGTAACCACGTGAGTCCTATTCTACAAGTTACGGTTCAACCGCACATACCGACCGAGTCTCAATGAGATCGGACGTGCGGGTAAACCCTTATTGCCTATAAACTAGACACCAACGCTACGTAATAAAATATCATCAATAAACCCTATAAACTAATACTAACATGCACGACTGGGTATAATTGAAATTTTAGTCAACATCAATTTAATTCAGTCTTTAAAAATTGTCTTTTACAAACAAACATTAAAAACTGTCGAAACTATAACCAATGTACAAAAATGTTAATATTTGAGATTGCTTTACAAAAAAGTTGCACAATTTTATTTCATTATAAATTCCTTTATACAATCAGATAAATTACACACTTAATAAACAAAATATATGTACCTACAAAAAGAATAAAGGTATCTACAGTACATAATGGTCGTACAAAACATCAGTCACAACGGAGACATTGAGCTATGACAATACTAAGTTCAGTCACACAACTACTATAAATTACGTTGCTAGACTCTGATACTGGGTTTAGTGTTTGGCTCAAAAGGGGCATGTGTTTGACAAGAGAGCTATTACAATATTTGAAATTCGAATTCTAACCATACATACATTACGCATATTCGAGTCAATGAATGAATGAGAAAGTGTACGTTTCCACATTCGCTGCAGTGAACCCCTGCCACAAGTATATATTGCGACCCACTTGCAGCTAACTTCAAACCGGCCAACTAAGATTGCACGTATTGTATCCGAATAACATCACAGGTAGAATGCGTTACACGTTGAAGTGAGTTAATAAAGAGAAAAGATGTTATCATTGATAACATCTATTAAACTTAGAATATATATTATACATTTAAATAACTATCACATAATACAACACAGTATACAACGATTGAGATAATTTCGTATGAATATAATGACGTAATGCTAAAAAATATCAACAACAACAAATCTACGTACATAATACACTTCAACTTCGTAAAGGCACGAACTATAAACAAACCATTCAAAACAATGGTTAACATAATTGTTTTTATTAATATATATATTATTATTGTTTAATTTTTAATTTATGAACTTGTTTAATACATTTTTCGTTAAACCTTTCCACAATCATCTATACAATAAATAAAATTGGAGTGTCTGTTTGTGATATTAAAATAACCGCTTTTTACTAAACACACATGTATGTATGTATACACGGTACATATGGCAAAAAAGTTTTTAAAATTTTTGTCTGTTTGTTCCGGGTAACCTCTGGAACGGCTGGACCGATTTTGACGGGACTTTCACTGGCAGGTAGCTTATGATCCAAGGAGTAACTTAGGCTACTTTTTTTAGACTAACTTTGTCCCGCGGCGTTACTCGCGCTACGACGATAAACGCGGGGTTCAGCTAGTTTTCAATAAATGTCGTTTATAAGTTGAAAAGACATCGACTTACTGCAACAGATCTATCAACATGTCCAACAAACATTGACTAATTATTATTCATGCAAAAACGTACAATAATCACTGTTTGGTAACTGAAAACCTACTTTCTTTATGAAACATACTATGGTATTGCATGTACGGAATTTAACGCCATCTAGTATATAAAAATTACTTTTGTAACACCATACAAATGTATGACTACCGTCATAATTTTTCGATACATAAAGTCTGGTTTTCATAATATATAAAGGAAAATTGACAACAATATTTTACGTAAATGCATGAACATAGTACGCCATGTACGTAACCAATATAAGCTCAATTTTCTATAGTGAGACATAGACTGATTATTTAGTAATTAGCGGTAGTCAGGTTTCAGTCTATTCCGTAGAAGTCGATCCTTGACGCAGAAAATGCAGTCCGAATCCATCGCTCGCTGTTTTTAATAAAATATCCGAAAACGGACACAGTGATTATCTAATATCTACACTACGTTATATTTATTAAAGTGCTACGATATAATATGGATTAACACTATATTGGGGCAGTAGTAATAAGTCGTGATAGGGAATGGTATTAATTATAGTTCTTTAAATAAGTGAGCATGGAAAAACTTTTGTATAGGTTACTGAAATCACCAATTATTTAAACTTTGCGTCCTATGTAAAATAACTAGTACACACACGGGTCACAGGCTGACTGATTAGTCAGCATGTGACCACAGCCAATGGTGGTAATTCTCTTGGTGCCATCACTAATTAAGTAGAAAAAATTATTTGATTATATACTCCAATCTCATCTTTTTACAGTCCATTTTTCAATACCTTACATCTCAGCTTTTACTATATTTGATTAGAGGTTCACGCTTGTTTATTAGTAAAAAAACTAAACTGAACTCTAAATGTAATATTTACAAGAAATAATTACGTAAGTAATTTAGTCGGCATGTATTTAGACAACCTCTAGGTTTAGTGCGAGATTTCAAGTTTATGTCACACGTTACACGTTTTAAACATTCAACACAAGAATAGAAAAAGAAAAATTATGGTCTAAGTTGAGTAATTTAACTAATTTTGGCTATGCCAAAGTAAATTTTACTTTTTCAAGTAATAAACAAGCGTGTGT
The DNA here is from genome assembly GCA_905220595.1 of Spilosoma lubricipeda. Lineage (NCBI taxonomy): Eukaryota > Metazoa > Arthropoda > Insecta > Lepidoptera > Erebidae > Spilosoma > Spilosoma lubricipeda. The sequence continues at coordinate 3,758,541 of HG992285.1, read as the reverse complement.
TTCGGATTAACGTGTATTTGGTACTGAACTAAACACAGTGACAGCTGAGATGTGAGATATTTAAAAATGAACTGTAAGTAGATAAAATTAGGGTATATGACTGAATAACAAATTTTAGACACCAAGACAATTAATCATCAATATCAAGTAATTTAATAGTCTGCAGTAATGAGAACAGAGACTGAAAAATGTTTTCAGTTTCTCCCTTACATTACACTGTTATTATTTGTTTATAAACTAATTGCTATAAATATAATCTAGCAGATATAACATTATATATATTATTTAATATTCCGTGGTATATACTTTGTGACTAGATTTCGTTATCATTCTTTATTGCAAGGCATGATGATATAATTTTATCTACCCTCTTTTGATGTAAATATTAGGTGTCACTATTCCCTACAAATAGCGTTTATGAGCACAAAAGCCTTACCAAAAGCTTTTTAGCATCAACGGTTGCTGGCTTTCGAAGTAATATAAAGTTATTTATAACTAATAGTTTACCCTGACTAAAATATTTGACTAGTTTCATTGAGATCAATTATTTAATAACGAATTCGGAAGCCACCCATTAGGACCACTAAAGGTATAAATTCAATTCGACTTCGATATCGACAGTTGTCCTTTCAATGAATAGACAAGACCGAGGTAACCGTTGCTACATTTCCATTTGTTTTCAAAAGTCGAGACAACAATTGTCATCCAAAATGATTGGCTACTTGACAAGTCTACTATCGATCCATCGAATCAGATGGAAAATACTATCGACCTTAACAGTGAATAAACTCTTAAATCGATAATAACAGTTTATTCAACTAATCGATTATAACACAATTACATCTGTTTACTCATATTCATTCATAATAAATAACTATTACTGACACTCAATTTAATTTGTTTTTCGATAAACAAAGGAATTATTTAAATCAAACTATCTATAATCTTTAAAGAAACAAAAAATCGTTAGTTCTATTATATTTAAGTAGGTAATAGGCCTAGCCAAGTCACAGATTTGATTCGAATATTATTGATAGCACTCCATGGAACATCGATAATTTCGGTAACTCATTAATTTATTTTATTTTTTGAGAACGGATTGTATTCATACCTCTTCATGATCCTATACCTACAAGTTATATTTACTTGTTGGTTTCACAACACCAAGATAAGTAGGAGAGTACCGTTCATAATAAGTGTCAGTGATGGAATGTTTTATTAAACAAAAATATTGTGTTAACTCACTGAATATTGCACTTACTCTTGCATTGAATATTGCACTTACACTTGCAATGAACGTCGCACTTATACTTGCATTAAATATCGCACTTATACTTGCATTGAATATCGCACTTACACTTGCATTGAATATCGCACTTACACTAGCATGGAATATTGCACATACACATATTTATTTACGATACGGCTAATTTTGCTTTGATTTTTTATGATTTCTCTTATAACCCACATATCAGATGTTTCCATAAATATGATAATAACTAAAGTGAAAACCACCTTTGCAGTTGTTATTTTTTATGATTTATTCCCACAGGGAGCATACATTCTTGTACAATAATTTAAAATAAGTGCTTCTTTCTGTATGTGTTTTATTACTTAATAGTATGTTCCAAGGAACCCAAGAAAAAATCTACTGCCGGAATTGTATAAAAAAAACCTTGATCGAAGTAAATGTTTTGGTTTATGTTGTAAGTGCACAAGATAGCTTGTAACATACCGTTAATGTAATCAGACGTGTGTATAACAATATTAGCCGTAACATTTTGTAAAAAATACTTAAATACTTGTATTATCGGAGATCATGTGAGTAAAATATATTGTAGTGTCTTTGTTTTTTGAGATCAGAAAAGTACTAGTTTCGTTAGACTAGGTAGATGTTTGACGCTTTTTTCCATATTAAAGGAAAATATCGTGCTTTATTGAATAGAAAGTAACAAAATATTATATGTTTAAAATATGATTATTCTACTATATACAACGAAGAAGAAAATATCATAAAAGGTTTTTATTCAAATTAGTTTTAAGAGTACCGTGATTAGATATTCTTAAAGGTTTGGAAATAGGAATTACTATATAATTTTTACTTAACTAAAAGAAAACTTATTATAAACATACAAATTTTCTACTAAACCATCTAATAATCGTCAACAACCACTAAGCGCAAACGTTTCCATCACATAATTCTACGTATATATTGAGACAGATCTTCGAATTACGTCCAACTTTGATTTTACACCACTAGAGCTATCTTAATCGCAGCTACTTCTACTCGATCACATGAAATTGAGATTCGACAGGGCAAATGGCGCCCTTTTTTCGCTTTTCCGCCCTTAGAGCCGAAACATACTAATCAACTACCATACATCTAATGAACTTTCGAGAATAATTTAAATTCGGAACGAACTATTTCGAAATTCGAATCTCCTATGGGGGGAATATTGCTTACGGACTTTCGACGTCTGTAATTTAAATTTGGATCATACGAACTACCGTAGAATCGTTGTGAATTCGAAATACGAATCAAACGGATTTCCTCGTGGCTACGAGCGAATGTGCGTCGGGCCATAGTAGTTCGTAGTTGAGTGTTAGCTAGTTGTCGGGCTCGGGCGGTCACCTGACGCGGCCGGAGGGTGACCGCAAGTGGGAGCGTATGTAGCCAGTGCGATAGTCCATCGCGTCGCGGTTGCGTCCCGTACCGTTGTTGCCGCGCTGACGACTGCGACTCCATCTGTACAAATATCCCATTAATATTATAAACGTACAAATATCCCATTAATATTATTTACGAGGGTGGTGTTTCTTATGGGATAGGGGGTAAACAAGCGAACGGATCGCCTGATAGTAAGCGATTACCGCCGCCCATAGACTCCCGCGTTGAATACTAGAGGCGTCACAAGTGCGTTGTCGGCCTTTTAAAAGTCTACGCAGACCGCGACGGCATGGCAAGGGATTAAAATTTTTACTAATGGACATTCAAATGTATCGATATATAAATACGACATAAATTGTTATGCTCTAAAATGATGCCGTGGCATCGAAAGGGATTTCGTTGCACGGCGTTGAAAGACGCGTTACGGGTGCCCAAGCGGGATGTCGTGGTGTTTCTGCATTTGTGGCGCCGCAGTATGCCGTGGCAAAGCGCTGGAATGCCGCGGTATCTAAGCGGCTAATGTGTGCTGACTGACGGTAAAATCCCTTTCCATGCCGTCCCGGTCTGCGTAGGCCTTTAGAATGAGTACGCTCTTTTCTTGTATGAATGTAAGTTGTTCAATAACACTTGAATAGTTGGATATTTAACAAAAAAAAATCTGGAATAAAAGCAAATTAGTTGTTTTTATTGAAAAACAATAATAACAACGATGTTACCTATACCAAACTCTCGAGCGACCTCGCGCTCATTATTACACTAAAATTACTAAAAACACAAGGAATTTACAGAATTTACATAATGGGAAGGTTTCTGCAAAAGATAAATGCCATTATATGCAAATGATTTAAGGTAATGCCAACAGTATTGCGATAATGGTAATACGAACCTCAAAAGTCTCATAATGTAGTCCGGCCAGTTGTCGGGGAACATCACTAGGAAGAAGCCAACGCCGATCAGTATAAGACCAGCTAGATTCATACCCTCAAATTGCACTCCATACAACAGCACGTCCAGGGCTTAAATTCAAAAAGTTTTTGTCAATTTTCGTTTTGATGTGAAACTATGGAAAGTAAAAAGTATATCCTATCATTTCTACTTACCCCCGGACACGGGAACGGCAGTAATAAGAGCGAGTGAGATAAATATATTGTATGTTATGACGTTTCCAAACTGGAACACTAGGTGAAAAACTGTGAAAAGATAAAGTTTCTTATTTATTAAATACTCCATGAATGAACGGTGCCCCTAACTATATGAGAAGTGAGTTAGTACTAAAGACATTTTCTACTCAAGAAATGTAAAACCCAAAAAATCTACAATTAATTAATTAAACCTAAATATTACAGAATAGTTGCCCGCGGCTCCGCCCGCGTGTAAGTCCATTATCGCGGTAAGTAGGTAGTAGCCTATGTGGTATTCTGATCTAAAGCTATATTACTGTAAAGTTTTATCCATATCCATTCAGTAGATTTTTGCGTAAAAGAGTAACAAACACACACACATCCTTTCAAACTTTCGCATAAATAATATAAGTATGCCTAAGATTATTGTAGGTTTAAATTCAGACTGTATCTTTTCTTCAGCTTATAAATATACTAGCTGACCCACGCAACCTCGTTTGCGCCTTATATTGCACGTAGCGTAAAAAATTCCCCCGTTTTTGAAACATTCTTCATTGTTGCTACGCTCCTATTAGTAGTAGCGGGATGATATATACCCTATAGCCTTCCTCGATAAATGGACTATCCAACACCGAAACAATTTTTCAAATCGGACCAGTGGTTCCTGAGATTAGCGTGTTCAAACAAACAAACAAACCTCTTCAGCTTTATATATTTATAAACATACTAGCCGACACACGCAACCTCGTTTGCGTCTTCTATTGCCCGTAGCGTGATAATTTTCCCCCGTTTTCGAATCATTTTTCATTAGTGCTCCGCTCCTATTGGTCCTAGCGTGATGATATATAGCCTATAGCCATCTTCGATAAATGGGCTAACTAACACTGAAAGAATTTTTCAAATCGGACCAGTGGTTCCTGAGATTAGCGTGTTCAAACAAACAAACAAACTCTTCAGCTTTATATATTAGTATAGATAAAGAAACTCACTGAGCAACGAAATGCTGGCTATCAAGAGGTATATCCAGGGCATGCGGTGTGACGGCAGCATCTCCGAGCCGGTGAGATACAGAGCGAGGCACAGAGGCCACATCAACGAGGCGTTCACCACGCCCAGGATGGAGAAGAACAGCGCTCGTTGACCGGAATTTACGTCGCCCATCACTTTCCTGAATAATACCTGTTAGGATATGATACAGTCTATTACATACAAACTTAATTACAAAGAGTTTTTTTTTTCATATATTTAAGCCCGCCAAAGTGACTATACTCTGCCTGAAGAAAAGCATGAGCAGAATCCAAGATTAGTGATCACTGGGCTCGGGTCTCCTCTCAGCAGAGGGTTAAGGCCCTAGATCCCCATGCTGGCCGAGTGCGGGTTGGTGACGGGCAAGACAACGTTGTGGCTGATCACTATACTCACTGTTAATGGAAACAATGCAGCATGGTTACCCACACTATGATGGCCTATTGCGATGCTTCTTCATCATCTTCTGATCTTTATTTTTGTTTTTAATAATTTTTATTAATGTATTAACAATTATTAAATGTTACAGCAACATTATATTTTTACTTGACTGCGCGAAGGAGGGTTATCTTCGAGCCTATGTTTTTTTTAGTTACACGTTGTAGCCAAATCCATAAGTTTATGTCGGAATGAGGATATCCGAATAATAAAATTATTACATGCATGTGCCACTATCGAACGGTTCTATCTATATAAAGCGGCGCGATCGGCAACAGGGGGACAATTTCTCTTCAGATCTCGCGATGTTCACATCTCTTAATTGAGACATGGGTCACTCCTGATAATAGTTTTGTATTTTTTTCTTATTGATAATTTATGATTTATTGTATGTAAGTGTTTATATTCATATAATTTGTGCCTATGTCGCTCTTCGTGTATCCAATTATTATTTAATCCATTTGTGTTTTAATGAATTCATATCCGTTTAGTTTTTTCTTTACAATACTTTATAATTAGCTTTTATCCAAATTAACTATATTTTTGGCAAACATTCTCATTTATTCTCGTGCCAGCCGAAATATATCTATTTATATAAATTTCATGATTGGTTTAAGTATCAATTTTTGCCTAAAACTTCTTTTTACAGCAGTCCGAGTTACCATAAATTTGAATTTAAAGTAGTACACTTTTCATGCCCTTTACTTAGCTACAAAAAATAGGAGTAGTTATATGGAATCTTTCTTTTAAAATAAAAATATACTCGAGTCTGATCAAACCTTGAATATTGCGAAACCAGCAGCGGCGAAGGCAGCCAGAACAACTCCGCCAAGCGTGGAGCTTCCTGTTATCCCATCCATGTACGCCAGGAGAGCTATGCCCGTGTCGCATAATATCGTCGCAACGATCTAAAATATCATACAATAACATTAGCGTAACCTTTCGAGGAATACAATAGAATATACTTTATTATACATTAAAGAAAAAAAAAACTCGTTTTTTTGCTAGTACAATAAAATTTATGGAGTGCGGCAGTATAGCTTAGCTAGCAGTAGTAGCTACACTATTTGAGATCATAATCATCTTCAGCGGGTCAAACGAGGGCTCCGTCCACTAGACCCGTGCTTAGATCCCTTGGAGGATTCATTTGGAAATTTCGTCCACACTGAGCGCCCAGGGTATCTTTTTAGATTTCATTTAAATTTCGATCCCCCAGGGTATTTATTTGAAAGATTTTTTTTTTAATGTTTGACCCTGCCAAAATGACTACTCTGCCTGATGAAAAGCATAAGCAGAATGCAGGAGTGGTGGTCACCATACTGCTAATGCAGACAATGCAGCATGGTGACCCACACCATCAGCTAGTGATGCTTCTTAACATTGGACCTCCGGTCTCCCACTCACCAACGAAACGCGACAGCATGATCGCTGTTATTTTACGTTGATTTTCTGTGTGAGGGTAGTACCGCCCCGGTCGAGCCGGCCCAACCGTGCTGAAATCAGCGCAGCTCTACTACCTTATTATATTATTAAACACAATGTCGATTTGGACGTTGTTGTTGGGGGATTTTTTTGGATGGAGCCCAAACGAACTTTTGGCTTCGCTGTTCAGTCGAATTGTAAGGTTTGTTTCAAGATTTTCTTCTCTTTGTCGTGCTGTGGTCCTGTTACTCCCTCAGTCGTAGGAGCTCACTAAGGGATGGGAAAAATATGGGTGTTCATACTCCATATGCATCCGTCACCGTTACACGGAGATAAGTATGAGGATTATATAAATTTTTAAGTAGGCCGAGAATATGAGCATTTCGACGAAGCCGTACAGGCACTTGATCGTAATATATTAGCGTAAAGGAAATATTTGATGCAGATGTTTTGTAGACACTTACGTTTATATGATATTAAGACATGTAACATGTTAGCACAAGCTAGAAATTTCTCTTTCTCAAAAAATGCTGAATCTAAATGAAACTACAAACTTAAAATTAACAAAGAAAATATTAATAAACACGTAGGCAAAGCCGCAAGCAAACGCTGGTAATTTATAAGTAAAGGTACAAAAAGAATTGACATTTTGCCAATTTTTTTACGTACGAATAAGTAAAAGTATTAATATAAGGAGAAGAAAATCCATTTGAGACGCGGCGTCCACTACCATAAAAATATATTTGGCACGAATTCTGCTATTAAAAATAAATATAGCTAGGCCAAAAAAAAATTAATTATTATCTCAATGATTATTTTGAGCTGATCACGTGTGGTTCCCACAAAATGTAAGTGCCATCCGACAGCTATATTAAAACGTAACATTTATTCAAATAAATAAAATTGGAGTGTCTGTTTGTAATATTAAAATAACCGCCTTTTACTAAATGCATATGTGTGAGCGCAGAATCGAACCAAGTGGCGCGCAATTGGAGAGGCCTATGTCCAGCAGTGGACTGTGATAGACTGATGATGATGATATGCGCGTATACACGGTACATACGTACCGTGATAAATGGTAAAATAAATGGTAAATTTTTTAATTAAATTTTTGTCTGTTTATTCTGGCTAATCTCTAGAACGGCTGGACCTGACTTTGACTTTAACTGGTAGGTAGCTGATGATAACAGAAGTAACTAAGGCTACTTTTATTCAGACTAGCTTCGCCCCGCGGGTAACACAGCAATATGTAATAGGTATACACTTTTCTTGTTTATTAAAAAAGTAGCAAACTTGTTGAACTTCGTACCGCCATTTATATTACTTAACTATATTCTAAATTTCCAAAAGCTTGTTTTTATTATTTATGTCGTCTTGCTTCACATAGGTAGTACAGTCGTGGACTAAACAAATTTTACGCTGCCGGTTTTCTTATAATTTTCTATATTACAAATCTTGTCCTGACAATAGCAAACACATAAAAAAAATTATCGAACTTGAAGCAGTCGATCAAAAGTTATACGCGTACATACATTTGAGGGATTCATTTTTATTTAAACGTATAGATATAGGTACAAACTAATATCAAATCATATTTTAAAACATAAAACAATGGAGAATCACTCACCCTGACGCCAACGAATTGTTCATGCAATATCACCCAAGAGAGAAGATATATGCAGGACACATTCGTGGCGAATAAAGCTAGCACGTCGGTCGAGAGCAGGATCTTCAACGAGTACGTATACATGTAAATGGTAACTACCCACAGAAGGCAGAAGAGTCCACAGCGGCTTATAAAGCGTGCTGCAAAGATAAATATTAGATAAAAACTACGAATGGACGTTAAAGGTTGGACAGGCACGAGACAGAAATTTCATCTCCATCATCTAGATGGCTGGCAAACTACAACTGTGCGATTTTCCTGGACCTTTCTGCCTCGCACAACAAAACTGTGGAATGAACTGTCGCCTGCGGTATTTCCGAACCAATACGACCTTCAAACCTTCAAGAAAAAAGCGTATACCTTCTTAAAAGGCCGGCAACGCACGACGGTAATCGCTTACCATCAGGCGATACGTCTGCTAGTTTGCACCCTATTTCATAAAAAGGGCTATATAATACGAGAGCTATTTACAAAATTTTCCGATTTTTTCCGTCAAAATTGTGTTAAAAATCGTATACCCCTAACTGATAAACTAATCTCATAAGATCACCGTCATCGTACATCAGGTGTTACTCTGAAGTATAGTGCTTGTGTAATATTTGATGTGGTTATTTCATAAATAGCTGCCCAAAGACTACTCAGCCTGATGGAAAGCAAGAGTAGAATCCAACAGTGATTGTCACCATACATTGTGAATGCGTGTTCACGGTGGTTTTGGGTATGGTGCTCGCAACAAAGAGGGTGAAAACATCCTCAGAACGTGTGCGACTGCTGATCTTGCCATAGTGAACACGTATTTCAAAAAGAAACCAGAACACCTCATCACGTATAGTAGCGGGGGTCATGCTACTCAGATCGATTTCCTACTCATTAGGAGACACACCATCAGCGGAGTGGCCAACTGCAAGGTCATACCCGGAGAGAGTCTTACTGCACAACATCGTATCCTTGTCATGGACCTCTGTGTGAAGCACAAAGACAAACGCGTAGAGTGTTGCCAGCGTCGGATCAGGTGGTGGCTGCTTGATGAAGTCACGTCACAAAAGTTCGTCTCGGATATCGGAGACAAGTGCACTGTTGCTGAGAGCGAACCAGTTCAAGACAGTTGGGACAAGATTCAGGCGGTTATTCTTGGGTCGGCGAGGGTGGTGCTTGGCGTGTCTAAAGGTGGACGCAAATGTGACAAGGAAACTTGGTGGTGGAACGATACAGTCCAGAGCGAAATTAAGGTGAAAAAAGTCCTTTTTAAAAAGTGGCAAGCGTCCAAATCTCCTGAAGACCACGTTGCATATAGAGCTGCAAAGCGCGCCACGAAGAGAGCTGTAGCCAGAGCCAGACGTGACCACTTACAACCGTTGTATGATAAGTTGGAAACGTCTGAGGGGCAAAAGATCATCTATAAGTTGGCGCGTTCTAGGATCAAAGCGGTACAGGATATTTCCAAGTGCTGCTGTGTCAAAGATTCTGGGGGTGGCCTATTACACGACGAGCACGCGGTGAAGGAGAGATGGCGCTCTTACTTTCACGAGCTGCTTAACAAGCAACACAAAGCGGTGCAGCCACCGGATCTTCCTCCAAATCTTGGACTAGTGGCACCGATAACGCCAACCGAAGTCCAGGCTGCTCTTCGTTGTACGAAGAATCGGAAAGCTGTCGGAGCCGATGGAGTCCCCATTGAGGCCTGGAAGGCGATGGGTCCCCGTGGTGTGAGCATCCTAACTACCATCTTTAACCGCGCACTCCTTACCGGCAAGATTCCAAGGCAATGGAGACTGAGTATCATTACTCCAGTCTTCAAAGGCAAGGGATCTGTGCAGGAGTGTGGCAACTACCGCGGTATAAAAGTCATGTCTCACACCATGAAGCTCCTTGAGAGGATAATCGACTCCCGGATCCGACAGGAGTGCACAATCTCGGAATGTCAATATGGGTTTCGCCCCGGTCACGGAACCATGGATCCCGTTTTTGGCCTGAGAATTGTAGCTGAGAAATACAGAACGAAGAATACGCCCTTGCATTGCCTGTTCCTGGACATGCAGAAGGCCTTCGACTGTGTTCCTCGTGCGATAATCTGGTGGGCACTGCGATCCAAAGGGGTTCCAGAGACCTATATTGACATGATCCGAAGTATGTACCACGAATCCGACTCCATGGTTCGGACCGCGGTTGGCGACACGAAACCTTTTCCTGTCACCGTCGGGGTACACCAAGGATCCGTCCTTAGTCCGTTTCTGTTTTGCGTGATATTAGACGTTCTTTCGGACAGCATCCGAGACACACATGAGCAACCCCCATGGTTGCTCATGTATGCTGACGATATCGCGCTGGCAGATGCGGACTGGGGTAGATTGGTGCGACGTGGGAAGGCGTGGAAGGTGGCGCTTGAGAACGGCGATCTGAAGCTTAATGTAGCGAAGACCGAGTACTTGGCGCTTAACTGTGCAGATCCCTCACCCGTTCGCATAGGCGATCACCTAGTCGAGCGCACGGACCAGGTCAAATACCTGGGATCTGTATTTCACGCGGCCGGTGACATCGATTGCGACGTCAAGGCACGTATTGCTGCCGCGTGGGCCAAGTGGCGTGAGTTGACTGGCGTCATTTGTGATCCCAAAATGCCGGTTAGGTTGAAGGGACAGGTCTATAAAACTATCATTAGGCCTGTCCTCTTACATGGCTGTGAGGCGTGGCCGGTGCTGGAGCGACACAAGCAAGAGCTGCGCGTCACGGAGATGAATATGCTGCGATGGATGTGCGGAGTCACGCGAAAGGATCGCGTGAGAAACTCCCGCATTCGCGGCTGCCTGCGTGTCCGTGACATCGCAGACAAACTGCAGGAGAGTCGCCTGCGCTGGTTCGGCCACGTTCTGCGGCAACCATCTTCCTACGTGGGAAACAAATGTTTAGCCATGCCGCCTCCGCCGGGTCCCGGTAGGAGGGGTAGACCCAAGAAGTGCTGGCTTGACGTCGTGAGGGGTGACATGCGTGATAATGGTCTCACTATTAAGGATGCCGAAGACCGGGCAAAGTGGAGAAGACATAGTAGGAAAGCGGACCCTGGGCTCCAGAATGGAAGCAACCGGGAATAACGCTAAGGCGATGATGATGATGATTGTGAATGCGGATAATGCAGCATGGTGACCCAGCTATGGCGTCCTAGTAAGACAAACAACAAGATTGTTCCTTCCAATAACGGGTATCTTAAGAGTACATTCCATTACCGTGATATAATGGCAAAATTATGAAACTGCTCCCTTGAAGGTCAATAGATAATGACATCATACACTTCAAGACAAAAACTAAAGATCAATACTATTCACAACTATGACAGTTTTAGAACTCAAATATCGATTCAATAATGCCTACCATATGACGTAATTTATTAATTCTTACGTTTGTTTCATTATTTATTTATATTACAAGAATATATATGTCCGAGTATTAAATTGCGGAGCTAAATGTCATATTTAGCTTATATACTTATTTGATATCCCTTTACTAACTGCATCTCAAATCCCAGAACCTCACACTCTTTATGCTACTGCAGTATTCATCCTGTTTGTTCATCCGAGACATGTCACATCCCTAAGGGAGCTAAGGGTTCTCGCTCGAATTTACCTATTTCCTGTTCCCTGTCCAAATTTTTTTATATTACCAACGAGCTTGGATGTTAAGCAGAGGCTGATCAGAAACAAACGCCAGCTAAAATCTTTTCAAATGTTACGTATTGCGCCGACTCACGACTCTTAATATGCTCAAAATCTCCATCGGGAAATGTAACTTCATAACGTTTGCTTTCTATTATTCATAATTATTTAATACGAGTAATAAGGCAATCAATAGGCCGAAGTCGAACACTAGGGCTATCAAATAAAAAAAAATCTTATTTCGTACTTTCAAAGGAGCCTTATTATTTTGAACTAACTGAACCCCGCGTGTTACTGTTAATCTACGGAAGATTTAAAATTAGAATCTTAATTTTAAAATAGTTTGAAAATCTTACCAAAAGTAAATCCTTTCTCTTTGAAATCGCTGAAGGCATCAACCACTACTTCATTGGCGGATTTGCACTTATTGTGTATTAGCATTACAATCATGTACAGTGGATAGAAGAGTATCAGCCAATTGGTGCAAAACCACGCCGTAAAGAACGGCGCATTATATTGATACTGTAAGAAAATACATTATTGTAAACAGTTCTGCTGAAAGTCAACACAGACATCTAGACTCAGTTAGTAGTTTACTGCTGAACAAAAGCCTCCCAAGAAGAGCCAATTATCCCGATCGAGCGGTCTTTGGCAGTCTGTATCTAACCACTTTCTTCAAGTGGTCAGTTCATTGTGCCGCAGGGTGCCCTAAACTACGTATGGCACCATTACAAAATGTGTTTGTTTTATACGTAGACGAATGAGTAGACGAGTCATTTAATGCTAAGTGACTATCTTCTGCCGAAATGGGTATTTGGGGTAAACGGGTTCTTAAGTCCGCGTCTCGGCAAACATAGTGTAGGACGTCTACAGGCCAGGTCGAGTGAATGTTTTATTTAAGACGTGTGATTCTAGTGGCGTGTAATTCGAGGGCCCTGAGACATCTGCCACTCAAAATTAACAAGTGCATTGTCGAACTCTCTCGGAGAAAAGGTTGGACTTGGTAATAACAATCTGATGTAGTAGTCAAAGGATTCGACAGTAACGCATGTTTTTTTTTTATATTACCAAATTTCATATTTTTTTAAAGACGAAAAGCATCTATTTCCAGTATGCACCACAAGCGAAACCTAAAAGGTAAAAGCTGATTTTCTTCACCGATTGGGGAACCACGACCTTATAAAAATATTTTACTATTCAACATAAAGAAATGGACTTTAAGAAATTTTTGCTCAATTAGGGGTTGGAAACTCAGTTCCGTAAAAAGCACTGTTAAACCTTTAATAAGTTTCCGTAACACGCAATGTACTAATAATACGTATATTTTGATGGCTGTTTCTTGATTGTAACACTCGGAATTAATATTATGAGAAAGGTAAAACGAGCATGTAATACTTCGGTCAGTTATTTAAAAACTGTTATTACAGACGTTATTCATTACTTGTCCTTTGAAAACATTTTAAGTTTGATATCTTAGAAGTAATTTATTTTTTAGGGTTCCGTAATCAAATGCCAAAAAAACGGAACCCTTATAGATTCGTCATGTCAGTCTGTCTGTCCGTCCGTATGTCACAGTCACTTTTTCCCGAAACTATAAGAACTATAATGTTGAAACTTGGTAAGTAAGTAGGAGTATTTTATGAACCGCATTAAGATTTTTACACAAAAATAGAAAAAACAATAAATTTTGGGGGTCCCTTAGAACTGAAACTCAACAAATTTTTTTTTCATCAAATAAGAGAATGATAAAACTAAAAAAATATATGATGTACATTACCATGCAAACTTCCACGTACCGCAACGCACCGCACGTAACGTAAACCGCAATTTACCTTTCATTCAATCAACTCAAATACATAAGCTGCTACAAAACCCTTCATGAGCGAGTCCGACTCGCACTTGACTCGTTTTTTATTTATACAATACTAGCTGTTGCCCGCGTCTCCGCACGCGTGTATGTCGATTATCGCGGCAAATAGGAGCCTATGTATTATTCTGATGTATAAGCTATATTATTGTAAAGTTTTCCCGCGGCGTTACTCGCGGTACAACAATAACCGCGAGTAACAGCTAGTTATTCATTATAAGAATAATCTTAAAAGAAAGAATCTAAAACTCCAATGTTATTTACATATTTACATTCAGCAATTTATGCCTCTTAGCAGTAGAATATCTTAAGAACATTCTGATTACACAAAAATATAATTAAATAAATAGATCTTATTTCTACATCACCTGAAGATAGACTGGGAGAGAATGCCTGAAGACATTGAATAAAATAAATATAACACCTCTAATAGAGAATCTCAATATTTTTCTTTCCAAACAACACACAAAGAATGATGTAGTCAGTATCAGATGCATTATATACATTACATATAGGTGAAAAATTATCAATATTTTTATAAGGGCCAGCTTGCTATAGTAATTAGAATTAGCAAGCTGAAGTGGCAGTGGGCTGGCCATTTTAGCTGCAGAGCTAGAGCTAGAGCCGAGATGCGGTCGCCACAAACTTAGTGTAGGTCGTCCAAAACCAGGTGTAGTGATGATCTGCGCAAGGCGGCTGGCAGGAGCTGGATGCGAGAAGCTTAAGATCGAACTAAGTGGCGTGCAATTGGAGAGGCCTTTGTCCAGCAGTCCACTGCGATAGGCTGATGATGATGCTATAGTAAACCAAAGCCTTAGAAAAGAGGTTTTGGCCTACTATAGCACACTGGCCAGTCTGTTTTATATAGGATTTATTTCAAGTCTTCCTTCTCTTTGCAGTGATGTTTTCCAGCGAAAACTACATAATACATTATGCTTCTTGATTTAGAAGAATATTTTCTTCTACATTGAAATGTATAGATAAAATCAAGTTTGTTAGTGGTATAATTCTTACTTGTGTGTGCATTCTCGATGTGAAGTTATTGACAACAGAAGAAGACTCTGTGCTGTAAACCAAACCGTTTAATATAGGCGGGTATTCTTCCAAATATATGTGCTTTATGCAGTGAGTCGATGTCACCAAACTTAATGTTAGAACTAACGTCACACAAATCCCATAATAGATCTGAAAGATAAAGTAAATCTTTAGATGAAAAAAGTGTGTAAGTATCATAAAATAGAGATACTCTGTTTGTGTAATAAAAAGGTGGATTTTTCAAAAATAGGGACATATTTGTTTTTGAAAGTAAGGAGAAGAAACAGAATTTTTCTTACCTTTTTGGCGAATTTTGAGCAACAAGATCTCGGACATTTTTTATCTCTTAACTGACGCTCTTCATCCTGGCTACTAGTAGCTGACTCGCTGTATGCTTGCTGCAGCGATGGCTGGGTAGTTAGTGGCGGTGCCGAACATACAGATGCTTGTGGCGTTAGTGGAGCCCGCGGACTCAGTGGCGTTGGTGGAGGGCCATTCGGACGGTCTCTATCGCCGTCACCAATATTTCGTTCGTTCTCTACTACTTCTTCACTTGTTATAATCACAGAAGGAGCGCGGACTCTCTTAGGGTTGAAAATTGTTGGCAAATCACCATCTCGTGCCATTGTGCTAAAATTCTACGTATTAAACATCAGTAGACTGCAACACAACCAATAAATGGTACAATATACCAAACGATAGGAGTGAATTATGTAAAGAATATCATTTTATAAATTTGTTTTAAACTTTTGTTGTTAATATTGACGTTTTTTAATGCAAACATTTTACGCCCATTATTACACATTACTTCTCTATTCAAACATTGTAGAACAACGCGAATTTTTTCCAACTAATATTTTCATACATCCCCTTGTTTTTGGAGATTCTATCAGCAGTGCCAGTATCAGTACATATTCTTATTTACGATTCTATATTCTATGTTCCATGATGTATGAATTTAAGATATGATGTATGTATATTGCGTAGTTGGCAACACTCATTGTTAGAATTTCACTATGGCAATATTTTCAAACTGTCAAAATGTGTTTTCATCATCTTCTCTTCTCTTTCTCCGAAAAGGTCAAAACTCTCATTTTCTATAGTCATTGGTCAAAAACATTGTAAGGAGAACGCTGATTGGCTCTTTGCTTTGGGATGTTAAATTTCATAAAGATTTGATTTTCTTAAAAATTGTCTTTGATGTTTTTGTTACTATCTAAAAATATTCTAATTTATCAAATAAAAATAATGCAGTGCAATTTTCTTTCAAAAACTTAGAAGGCGAAATAATATTTTTTATTTGCACATATTTATATTAATTATGAAACACTAAGTTTGTCTTTAGAAATTGTGAAACGTGTTTAGTTTTAATTTCTTACTTTTACTTCAAATCTATTAAAACGATCCCTTTTGAAACCAATCTCATTTATGATTTTTAAAAAAAAATCTTTTTTATATTCAAAAAATATATTATAAGCAATTCTTAATTGGCACTAACATAATTTTCCACAGCCAAAGAAATTGCATGAATTGGTCTATGAAATAAGTTTTACATTTTTAATGGTAGATGGCGTATCCGAAAAGTTCAAAATTGTACCGCCAGAGGGGGATAATTGGTTAGCCTACTTGAAGCATCCGGGAACCTCGCCATAGTAGTAGACATGGCGGGTATCAACCTGGCTAAATGACGAAATAAATTTTGTTTGCTAATATAAGATCGTGTTAATTTCGTAGAAAAAGTGTTGATACTAAAAGACTAATTAAGTTATATTGGATTAGGACAAAGATGCAGAATGTTGGACAGTCTGAAAACCGAAATATCGATAAGGTGAATGTGCAACTTGATGTGGTAAAATCGTCCACTCCTCAAAGTTCGGCTTCGAGTCCGGCCAAATCCGAAACCGAAACGTATTCAGGCGTGCCTGCCAAATACATGACGGACTCTTCGGAAAGCGAGGATGACTCTGTGTCCGAGGTAAAACGTGTTTTGTTTTCGGCAGAGGCGGTGGCAGTGAGGGAATGTGATTATCTGTACCGCTCTAAATACTGCAAGGGACATCTTGTACATGTCTGCTCTAACCGTACAGTTTCTTCTATTACCGAAAATACTCTTCTATCAGGAATATGTGCTTGAAATCGTGCGTAGCACGCTGAAACGAACTAATCTATTTTACTTTCTGAATAGAGTACATCGCTTGCCAAATATTCCGTAAAACGTCAGAAAGTCATAGGTACATACGCACTACTGAGTAATGCATGAAATTATTTATGCCAGCCGCTCCTAGACAGTATTCAATTGATTCTTTGTAATTCTACGATGTTAAAGGGCTAATCTGCCGTAAGATAGTTTTCATTGTCTATTTGTGTTTTGTATATGAATTGATGTGCGGTGGCCATGTTTCTCTGATCACATGCATTCAGTCGATGTAAATCTTGGAATAATGGATTTTAATGACGTTATTTTACATCGAATGTGCGAATTATATAATTTTTCTATTAGATTCGTCATCACTGTTGTTGATGATGGAATGTTTTGTTTCACGTACGGTGATAATAGTTGTAGTGATATTCGCGCAAAATCTAGGGTCACTGGCGAATTGCAAGGACCATTGAGTCATGTTTAACTGTAAATTCGTCCTAATGCACCACATTGTCAGTACATCTCACATGTTTCTCATTGGTGTTATAGATCTTGCTGGCTTGTTTGTGCCTTAGCAGGCCAGACCTGTTGGTAAGTCGAAGACAACATTACTGAGTGCCCAAAGCTTCACCAACAATTATAGCTGTTGCAGTTTGAGTGACTCTTACCGTTAACCTGCATAATGTGTGTGCTATGGACAATACCACATCTTTTTCTTTATGTTGAATGGTCCTTGTGATTCTAACATACTGCAACTGTTATGTCTCTATTTGTGTTAATAATACTAATCTATAATCTAAATGTTAACTGTTGTCTCTTAACTAAATGTATTTAATCTCTTAAAATATGCTTTTGTTGTTTTAACCAGTGTTTACCTCTGAGTAAACACATTTGTGAATCATAACAACTCCTTCCTAATGTTAACCTCTAAATATACATACTATTTTATTAACATTTGAATGTTACCATTTTATTCTTGTTATTTGAGAAAATTTTGAATGTAAACAATTAGTAGAACACCCTTATACAGTTTAATAAATTATTAGTACCTATTGTCTCAATGCTACAGCAATTATTTGGCAATTTAAAGTTACTATTACAATACCAATATACAAGCAAGACTACAAATCTGTTTTAATTGTATAACAGGCGGAGATGGAAGAAGAAGGTGGTGGCACAGAGCCATCAAAGTTTCTCCTGACGCATGAGGATGCAGACAGAGCTGTCGACCCAGAGATGCAGGCTCGACTTGAAGCTTTGCTTGAAGCAGCTGGTCTGTGTTTATTCTTTTATTAATCTATACATAACACAAACACATGATTAGTTCTTAACATGATTATAATTCGGGAAGCTTAGGAGAGCTGTAGGTCCAGCGGTGGACAGTAACGGTAACAATGACGATGATAATTAGAAATGTTCATTAAGCAAAGAGCAATCATCTTTTTGTTGATGTTGACTGTAGTATAGTTCATTAATCGTAACCATTATTTAAGAAGAGTGATCGCAAATGTTTAAATCATATTGGAATGCGGCATCAATATAATACATAACTATAGTTTCTGATTAGTTTCTTGAGACTATAAAGAGAATATAGGTGTCAAATATCTTCCTGTACAGATATTTAAGTTTGGATTTAGCTTGAAATACATCATACATAAACAAAAGACACAGAGGTCAAGGTTCAAATGACTTATTATTTGTTTTCATGTAGGAGTGACTAAAAGACAATACAATAACTTCGATACCTATTGCTAAATATAAGATTCTTGAAAAAAGTGGGTGAAAAATTTGAAATTCAAGTTTAACTGTATAAACCTTTTTAAAATTATTCAGTCTACAGTAGCTTCATGTGAAAAACAGACTGGATTTTACAATTTGTATTATACTGAATATGTTTGGGTGACATGAACTTGCGTTTACTTAGGAAAATGCTGTTATTTCCCATACAGTCCCCGATATAGGAAAGACATATTTATATATATACCTTGAGAACTTTTCTATTCAAGTCTCCCATCATAAATCATAAGGTTATTCATCCTAAAATGTGTTCTTTTAATCTTTGATGTTTGAATCTGCAAAAAAATTACCATTCTACTAGAAGGTATTGGTGTTTATTGAGAATTGACTAGAACTATTCAAAGTATGTGACTTATTTTAATATAAAATTGAGCCCCGTCTTAAAAGCCTAAAAGTTTAAAAACGGACTTAAAGAACTGAACCAAATTGGAATGAGACCACATGGGAAGCACTAGTTTAAAAAAAAATGAATCATCAAAATCAGTTCATACAGTTGAAAGTACTGAGGTAACAAACATAAAAAAAATACAGTTGAATCGAAAACCTCTTCCTTTTTTGAAGTCTGTTAATAGCACAACCATTATGAAAGTCAAATAACTTTTATAAGGTTGTTATTATGGAAAAAGAATTTCAATTAAACCATATTGTGCAATGAACAGTCAATTCACCACAGACTACTGAAATAGTAATTCCAATGAACTTCTAAAATGTCTATAATTTCAGTGAGAAAATACTTATTTACAGTGATGATGAAAATAGCACTTTTACCACCAATTACATCAAAATATATAAAATATTTTCATAGATATCTCATACTCATACTATTTCATATCTCCAAAGGCCATCTGACATCATTGGTAGTGTCTATGTTATAGTAACACATTGCTAATAATAAAACACATGTATAATTAATAAAGAAAAGTAATACATAAAAATACACATAAATTGCTCAATACTTACATCCTACTAATATTATTTATAAACTCGAAAGTTTGCAAGTATGGATGGATGGATGTTTGTGACTCTTTCACGCAAAAACTACTGAACGGATTTGGATGAAACTTTACAGTAATATAGCTTATACATCAATTATAATCTTTAGAATATAGCTTGGCCTCTGATATTTGTTTCGGAGTTTGAGTATTTTCTATGTATAATATGTATGTATTTACAAAAAAAAATATCAGTTGTCTAGTACCCATGATACAAGCTCTGCTTAGTTTGAGACAAGATGATGTTGTGTTCGATGACCGAAATATTAATTTTATTTATAGATGGAAACCGATTAAGTAACTAAGTTGAAAAAGTATATGTTTATTGTTTATGAGCTAGTTTTATCACAAATGAAGTGCAACACATTATTAATATTTATAGGTACCTAAAATTTACCTTGTAAGGTCTAAAATGACACAATTGACTGACTGTAAAATCTATTTAGCAACTTATTAGTAACACATCTTTTTTAAAATCACATCAGGTAAACAGGGATCTGTAGAAAGTGAAATCTTTGTTTTAATAGTCTAAGTAAAGCTTAGAATTCATAATCAAGTAGCTTTTCTGTTTTGATTTGAGAGATTACTTACATTAACAACCGCAGGGCGAAGCTAGTCTAAAATAAAAGTAGAATAAGTGCTATCTGCCACTAAAAATCGATCCAGCATTTCCAGATAAATAGTCTTGACAGACTGTCAATATTTTTTTTAAATATAATTTTTGATACTACTCCCTGTATAGTGAAAAGCTGTTAATTTTAAATTAAAAACATTATCCTTTCCCAATTAGTGTCAATTTATTGTTACATCCAATCAGGGTTGATTGAACTTTTTATACCAGTTACCAGTATATCAACAAATAAGCATGTCACAAAATGCTATCAACCAGCTCAAACTTATTTTTAAATGTGTACTCATTTAGTACCCATTTAATTATTATTTTTTTAAAACATATTTACTTAAGTTTTTATTGGAAATTAACCTTTTTAATACTATAAGAAGAATTTATTAAGTAAATCTAATGACAAAACAAATATTGATTTTCATACTTGACATTGGTTATTACAATTATTATATAACTAGCTGACCCACGCAACCTCGTTTACGTCTCCTATTGCCCGTAGCAGAGCCCGCCCGTAGAGCACCCATGAAGAATGTTACAAAAACGGGGGAAAATTATCACGCTACGGGCAATAGGAGCCGCAAACAAGGTTGCGTGGGTCGGCTAGTGTTTTATAAAAAGATTGACAAAGATAGAAAATGTACAGAAGTTTGTAATTGATTAGTTCGAAAGAGCCCGGTGCAACCTGTCCCATTAATTGTGAACCACTTGCTCCAGTCAATATTAATATAGTTGAAAAGGTAACTAGTGCAAGTACGTACAGTCTTTTATAGTACTAATTTATTGCTAATAGTTTTAGAAACAATATATTCCTAGGCAGCACACTTGTTTATGTAGTCCCCCCACTATCTGCAATTGTGTAGTGTTCTGTAAATAGTTGTGAGTCTGGTCGTATGTTTGTAAACTAACCCGCCAGATAAGGTATGTCTCTAAAGAGGGAGTTGTCGTTTTTTTTTTCGGTTTCGATGACATTAGAGTGCCGTTTTAAAAAATGTATTTAGAGCGTATTCTTTATTCGAAAATGACTTTCATGTCACTACATATTGTAAAACAAAGTCCTCTGCGGCGACTGTCTGTCTGTTCGCGATACACTCAAAAGCTACTGCACAGATTTTTATTTACTTATAGATAGAGTGATTCTTGAGGAAGGTTTTCGTATATAGTTTGTTGTATTTGTATATTGAATATTTATTGTGTAAATTTTTGAGTAAATTGGCTAAAATATAACGATATTTGTTGAAGACGTCGGTAAAAATCAAGCCGCACACCTCAGAGAAACATAGGGTATATTTTATTTTCCCTACTGAACCCGTGCGCAGCCGGTGCGGGTTGCTAGTATATATCTATAAATATCAATGTTTAAAAAGTTAATTAATAGAACAGATTCTTAACTTAAAAAGCTTCTTCATACGAACTCCAAGCTGGTTCGTATTAACTTATTTATATTTTTTAAAATTATAAGCGCAACATTAATAAACGTAAACAAACCTGCGGGACTAGTTTTGCGAATTTATAGATAATACAATAACGGTTCCATAATTACCTATATTTTTTTTATTATAATTTACGCTTTAAATAATATATTAACAGCAAACAGGTTTTAGTCTTAAATCTTGTAAACAAATCAGCATATTCCAATAGAAGTAAGAAAAAGACCTTTTTTATAGATATTCAGCAACTAATACTCGTACCCAATTCCACTTACACCTGGACTCCTACTTTATTGATTTCACACTTCTTACTTACGACCCTGTGATCACTATTAGTACTAAAAACGTTTTTTTTTCACATATGTGCTTGCCAAAGTGATTACTATGACTGATGGAAAGCATGAGCAAAACACGAATGCTGTCATTTTTTAAATGAAGTTACCGGAATATTTTCACATACCTATTTATCCGCGTTGGAGATCGAAACCACGACCTCTGGTCTGGTTTAGCAGTTAGAATGACTAACCACTCGATAACCAGTTTCATTAATATATAATTAAAGTCTGCATATTCGACTGCCTCGTTGGTCTCGCGGTTGGCGTGTGCGACTGCTGATCATGAGGTCTCGGGTTCGATTCCCGGGTCGGACAAATGTTTGTATCGTCTACAAATATTTGTTTCGGAGTTTGTAATGTAATACTAACATTATTGATTCAGGTACAATAATGTTAGTATTACATGAAAGGTAAAGGTTACTTTTCTCGTTTACGTTTCTAGAATGTGAAGATTGACTAGAGGGGCTGGTTCCCCGGCTACTGGTGCCGGTAGTAGCTGGTTTTTAGTTGGTTAGAGTCCGATACTTGACAACTTGATAAAAACATCTGTCAAAACGATAACTTTGTATGAAAAATGTAATAAATACAAAGTTGTGTCACTGTTTTAGACTACTCAATTGAGCAATATATTTCAATGTTTATTTGTAATAGAAGCGAAATGAAAAGCTGTAAGAATTATACTTTCCAAAATGAAGGAGACATCGGTATATTTATTTACGACCAGATACTGCCCGCGGCTCCGCCCGCGTGCATGTCTGTTATCGCGGCAAATAGTAGCGTATGTGTTATTCTTAAAGTTTCATCTAAACCCGTTCAGTAGTTTGCGCGTGAAGCAGTAACAAACATACACACTCACAAACTTTCGCCTTTATATATTAGTTTGAAGTGTGATACAGTCAACTACCCTATTCCGCACAGGAAAAGGTCGTTACGTAACGAAATACATTAAAATATCGTGATATACCACAAGTGCACTTATGATAACTCTATATTATGAACTCGACAGTTTTTTCTTTCTCACGGCCTATGACGTAACAATATCGCGCTTGATTTGGAAATGTAATTTATCAATGTGAAAGAATTATTGTAAAATGTTGACATGGTGATGCTAGATTGCATGTAGAGTAAGATGGCTGGGACTCGTATGCCGTCTGTATGGAACAACCGACTCAAAACTAATATTTTCTTCAAAAGGCCAACCCAGATCCCGTACTTGCATAGCGTTAATACATATAATCAATGTTCAAAGATTTAAGGAACCTCTGTGGTTTGTTTCGGCATTTCTGTCCTGAGTGAGTCATAGCCGCCGCCTTCTTGTAAATTCCGACATGTAAAAATATCTTAAATGTTTACTTACAAAAATAAACATCGTCATCATCATTTAAGAGCAATACTTGTGTGTACTTTTTGAACAACCATGCCTAAACCCCTATTAGTTGGTAATTAGCTTACAGTACCTCCAACATAACACAAAAGACTCTATGACGTCATAAAGTGCGATGCGTTATTTAAGTGCAATATTGACATTAAAAATATCTTTATATTCAGTCAATGACAAGTATATATTTTTTTTTTGGTAAATTTTCTTAACATGAATCCTAGCTAGATCGATTTATCGCCACTGAAACCCTCTGCATACAAAATTTTATGAAAATCGTTGTAGCCGTTGCCGAGATTCAGATTATTATATAGATAGACTATCTGTCCCGGCAAACGTCGTTTTGCCATAACTACTAATAAATTAAAAATTAATTAAAAAAACATTGTCCAGCGGACAAAATTGTGAATCTAAACCATTCCCAGATCCACTTGAACACACACAAAAAAATTCATCAAAATCGGTCCAGTCGTTTGAGAGAAGTTCAGTGACATACACACTCACAGAAGAATTATATATATAAAGATAACAAATTGATGCACCATTGTTGACAGAGCTCAGCAAAGACGCATTTCTTCATAATTATAATTTAAAAAAAAAACTTTAAAAAGGCTTAGGTATTAGTCTTGTGACAAATACGTGACAATCATGAACAGTCTTTAACACTCCACTGCTGGACATAAACCTTTCCTTAAAAAACCGACTTCAACTACTGAATCAAATTGAAATGTGACCACACGGGAACTACCAGCTTTCAAATAAAAAAAAAAGAATCATTTAAATCGGTTCACGCAGTCGAAAGTTATGAGTTAACAAATATAAGAAAAAAAACAGTTGAATTGATAACCTCCTCCTTTTTTGAAGTCCATTAAAAAAGAGGTTTTGGAACACGCTGACCAGAGACGGATTACTGTTTCTCAACTGACGATGACGGTTTCTCAACTGTACAGTGATGTTGTCCTGCGTAGTTTGTGCTCCCTACGCTGTCTCTTAAGACACCCTTGGGATGAATAGGGATTAAAACCTTGTTACCTTAATCCGTGAAATCATAAATTAAAAAATCACAAAAGTGATTACTAGAACAAACGCATTTTCATTTTTTTGTTATGCAAAAAATTGTAAATAAAGTTAATTAATATTCTCACTACCATTCAGACGTAATGCGTTCACAATATTCACGTTATATAAAAGTGTTGCCGCCTTAAAAAAATAATTACGCTATCTTCTCATAGGAAATTTTGTAAGTTAGTGTGTGTGATTATGATGGATGACTGGTGATATATAATTTATGTCAAAACTTTCTAGCTATGTATACCTTTGCCTGTAATATTTATGCCACACATGTTTTTATGCTTAGATCGTTGTGAATGGCAATTTTTAAACGACTTCAAGAATAGGAGGAGGTTCTCAATTCGATAGTATGTCGAAGCTTGGAGTCGGTTTTATTTTTCATAAAATTTTACTTGCGTCATTTGAGTTTGCATTGCTAAAAGTTTTTTTTATTATTTGGTTTCCTGATAGTCCTTAACTTCCACTTTAGCTTTATGATGTGACCAACTATTATAGACAAAAAGATTATACATAATCTATATCTGTACAAATTTTCATCCAAATTCGTTTAGCCCTTCTGACGCGATTTAGAAACAAATGTCTATTTTAGAATCAGTTAAAGATTATTCACTCCAAGACTTAGACTTGTAAATGTATGGATACCAATAACGAATCATGATAATGTTTTCAAATCAATAGAAAAACTTATCCGTATTACTTATAATGCTTCGCATAAAGTTGAAATTTGCATTGCTTTGTTTTATACACGATTTCCACTAACTGCGTCTCGCATCGTGCTGGTAGACTTGACGGCCGAAATGTGCAACGTCACTTCTAAGCAGTCGCGTCGCTCCACTCCACGAAGATACTAACGCTATGTATAAGATAACGTATTGGTTAATTTATAAGCGACGGCGATTTTTGCTCTTAAGCTATTACTCGTATATGTCAGGATTAAATGTCTATGCTTCCTACTTGAAACTTATTCCCAGGAGAATTACTAACCAAGTGAGTTTGAACGCTATTTCCGATATCCCATTCTCTAAAAACAGCGAACGTTCTTCATTCCTCATGCGCAGTAATTGAACTTTCTTTCTCAGCTGTTTAAAATAATCGTACATCTACGTTTCCTATTATGTAAAACTATGTCAAGCCTATCGATAATATCATCATATCACCGTCCACTGCTGAATGAAGGCCTCCCCAAGCGTCGCCAAAAACTCTACCATAAAGCAAGGCTTTTCGCAACTAAAATCACGCGTGGTCACGTTACCGCTCGCCTCTATCACCGGTACCACAAGCCTCTCGCCCCGTAGCAATTGATATATAAGCTGCGAACGCCCATATAAAAATTGTTACTCAGTCCGCGGCCCCAGCAAACAGATGTTTTGTGTGAACTGACCATCATCTTTTGTATAAACATATTTTTAACGTTGTATTTTAGCTTTAGTCTTTATATCGTAGATAAAAACAGTAAATATTTATTTATAGAAAATTCTGCTTAATCGTGACTGATTTTTATAGAAAAAGAGTGGTAATTGTAATAAAAAATAAGTTTTGTAACATTTTGAGTGCTAAAGAAACAGTAGCGAGATCACTATAATTTTATGGAAGTTAGAAGTGTAACATCATTTCGGTATGGCTCTGGTGTCTATCTGCCCTCAGACTGGCCGTATACAAACTAAATAGGCAAAGACCTATTTAGTGAAATAAAAGAAAAAAAAACTTTGCTACACATATTCTTTGTGAATTAACTTGTTCTGAATTTAAATGTATGTAATGCAAATATAAACAGTTTAAACTCTTTTTAGGCGCGGCGCGCTTTTTTGCTGGCTGTCATAAAAATGTATTTGTAATTTTTAATTCTTAAAAAATATGACTGATTTATTTATACGATCAACTGTCTATATCAGTCCACTGCTGGACATAGGCCCACTCCTTAGAAATAATGTCGTTCTATATCACGCTGCCCCAACTGGTTTGGTATAGGATTTGTGTCCAAGTTTTTCGCGTCGGCTCTTCGATGCCCGAAGGAAGAATTCTATGTATGTCTTACATAGACATATTCGAAGAGCTCACAAAGAGCAAATTACAACTAAGGGAAAATGGCACAGCAAAGAGAAAGAGAACGTGAATGAATAGGCAAACGTGGGGGGAAAACGTGGTGACACTCCATATATAATCCGTCGCCACTGATACACATACAACCGTATTAAAATAATAATCGATGTATTTATATCTAAAAATAAATAATCAATTTAAAAAATAAATGATGAACGAGTGTTGGCGTCAGCGTTATTGAAATAAAGCATAGCATAACCCTCCTTGACCTCTTCGCACACATAGCTGCATTCGCTATTATGTCTAGGTTCGTATTTAACAAATCGATAACTTTCGTTCGTCTGCAACCGGCACACATATAAAAGTATATGTATACACAAATAATAAAAGGAACGTTCACTATTTTACGTAATCACTAATTCGTACCTTGATTAGTACTTTTGCGAGTTTTAGTGCATTTGCAGTTTAAGCAAACTGTTAGGTTTGTTTTTTTTATATAGTTTTTATCAAAATATTAAAAAGGAAATATTTTTGTTTGTGTAGTTCACTGACACAAGGTCAAAGAAAATATATTTTCTGGAAGTTGTATGAACAATGGTAGATTAGGTGGGTAATGGTAGAGAAGAAACAATGGAACATGGCTATATAATATATCGCTAATTTTAGTGTCATCAGTACTCGAAAGTGTTAGTCTTTATTCACGTCACACTTTATTATCCTTATATTAAAAAAAAATAACTGTAATTTAAGTTACTATCAAATTGAGAACCTCCTTTTGGAAGTCGGTTAAAAATTCACTAAAAACCATTGTGTTAAAGGTCAAAAATCATTCGTGTCATTCGAAAAACTATTCTGAGAATAACTTCATAAACATTAAATTTATTAACATTTTACACGTTTATGAATACAAATTAATTACCTTCAAATAAGGTTTCAAACAATACAAAGAAAATGATTAGAGGTTGTTGAAACAGTATCAATCAACAAACTTAGTACTATTGTTCATAGATATAACAAGGGCATTGCATTGCTGCAAGAACATTTGTCATTTCGCATCTCATTACGTTAGCAGACCCGAGTACTGCGAATCGTGACGTAAATTGCAAGAATCCACGCGGGAAAAGTTCTAGGAAATAGAAGCACAACACACGGACGTGGGCGATCCAGAAAGCTCTTTTTTTTATTAAAGAATCGCTTTACAGGAAGGCTCAGCAGATCGATCGCTTTTTAAAGGCTTCCTTTTCGTTCTTCAATAGCCTTTGGGGCTTACCAGCGTACCTGTGCGTACCCAGAAAAATATGTAGCTATGTCGCCCACGTGAACAACAAAGGAATCAACCTTATTTTTCCATAGAATACCTGTTTTACAAATACATGTGCTTTCATATCGAGCACTTGCTTTTCAAATAGATTCAAAAGATATTTCTTTAAGTAAATGCTTGCTTTTGCCTATGGTTTCTCTCGTGTGTATGTCGATATTGCGGTAATCATTTTTCAAGTTTATAATATATAGGCTATGACACTCATAAATAATGTGGCTTTCTATTAAAAGGTTTTTTTATGACAGCAGAACACTGATTCCTAAGTCACAGCACCCAGTTTAGGAATCAGGGTTTACCTTATCCATATTACCTTTTGTTAACCAAGTTATGTATCCTTATTTTAAACAATTTCAAAAACTCTTATTTTGATAAATATTAGATTATAATCACAAATACCCTTACAATGTCACAAACTTTACATCTTTACAATATGAGTATAGATAATCAATAACCCATAATGTCCCACTGCTGGGCACGGATCTCTTCTCAAGAGGGGGTTAAGGCCATACGTCCCCACTGGTCGAGTGCGGGTTGTGGACTGGCAAGACAACCCTACCCCACAAGACACACAAGAGTACAGATACTCAAAATAAAAAATGGTATAGTGCAAAAACTCTTCTGACGCTCTCTTAAAGATGTAAAGGCACACGAACTTTTAATCGCTTCACAGTAACTTTCGGGCAGAAATCTTTTCATTACCGCCAGTAATATTAACACTGACGTTCTGTACTCTCTACAGTTTTGAGACGCTAATTTTAAGCTGTCTTGCTTCTAAAAACATTGTGAAATGTCCCACGTAATATAAAAACAAGATCCGTGGGAAAATGATTAAACGTTCAGTATTGATGAATGTTGTCTAAAATCTATCAATACAATTCTTACATAAAAAAGTTTTCTAAACCATCTTTTTTTATTTCAAAAAGTAAGACTTATGCCCGTGTGTATGTCGTGTATACATAGCGTTTGTGCTTCCTTTAGAATCAGAGTATCTCCATGCCAAGTTTTATTAGAATCGGTTCAGCGGTTTAGCCGTGACAGCGTAACATACGGCCAAACAGAGTTACTTTCACATTTAGCATGGATCGTTCCAGAATGACATGCAGTATTTAATACTGTTCTAGATGAGCACGTCTTCATTTAAAGTTATTCAGTAGTAATCAATTGAAAATCGACGAGATACTTATGCAATAGATGTACATTATATGTGAATTTTGTCATCATTGTGTGTTCTTGTCTCCCATTGAATTCGTTGGAAGATGGTAACTTAAATACAAACTCCATTTATATGAAGTGTAAATTCCATTTATAGAAGGTAGTAGTAATAACTTAATTTCAAATTAAACAGAGGGTGTTCTATGGTAACCAGCCTGTTAATATTGTTTTTGTGGGGATTAATCCCACCCACAACACCTCCACCACGGAAGACCAATTAAAAATTAAACTGTTTCGGAACCCACAACGAATTAATCAGAATAAGACTGGCCTGAAAAACTGAAACAAAAAGCCTGTTGATGTACGTAGGTACCTGTACCGTTTTTTCTTAATATACATAAATTCATATTTAGCTTTAGCGTCAAACAACCGACAGGGAATTAGAACGGTTACCTATCCTCACTAGTAGTTAGCTACAGATCACCCATCTATTTATATTTTTTAACTACATAGATATAATAGATAAATCAAACCTGGATATAAAAAATGAATGATCCTTTTCATAATATTTGACCCGGTTGGGATTCAAAATCACGACCCCTGACTTAGCAGTCAAGGACAGGGCATGAATATTTTTAAGGTAATTTCACACCGTGGTAACAAGCAGTTTATATATCACATTTAAGCGGCCTTATAAAGACAACCGAGCTACAGTAGTCGTATTTATTCAGTCCCGTTCGTCGTTCATTCATTGTTGATTTCTAGCCAAATATTTGATTGTTTCCATATCAGGTATTCTAAATTAATATGTGATAACGGTCTAAATCTATATAAGGTATTCCGCTTCAAGTTGTTCCGCCGCTAGTCTACTCGCATTTTTTCTATTTAATAAACTACTAACTACCACAAACTAGATAGCCTCAACTATGATATCCTTACTTCTGAAATAAAATCTTATTTTTATAGATAAATCATACCTAGACACAGATCGAATGGTCGTTCTCTTCACACAATTATTAATCTCAAATGGCTACGTACAGACATCGGGGTTTAAAATCCGTTTAGATTCCAAGCCACCTCGACGGCCGACCTCGGGGTTTCCCTTTCGGCCGGCCTTTCCTTGCGAGGACCCGGACGGATGTTATTTCAGGTCTTGGTAATCAGTTAAGCACATAGAAAAGCCCTACACACAATTAAGAGAAATTACTCATTTGTAACTATTATTGAAGTACTGAGCCATACTCATACTGTCTGAATTAATTGTGTGAACTCTCGCCCTGCAGTGCATGACCATTCACTATTGTCATTTAAATTCGAAGTCTACCTATATCTATTCTTACTGTTTGACCTTTATATTTAATCGCAATCAACAAAGCGAGAAACATTTACAACACTGCTTCAGAAAGTTAAAAGTTTTAAACGCAGTAAAATGTATACGGTATTGTTAAGGCGTCGATAAATCCCGATTTTAATCGATTGATTTACGATTCAACAAATTAGCTTGAAGAATAACAACATACAATTGTTTATATTAATGAAATGATTATTAAACAGGTTTATTTAAAACTAGCTGATCCCCGCGGTGTTACCCGCGGTTATTGTTGTACTGTGAGTAACGCCGCAGGACAAATTTAGTCTAAAAAAAGTAGCCTAAGTTACTCCCTGTATCTTCAGCTACCTATCCGTGAAAGTCCCGTCGAAATCCGTCCAGCCGTTCCAGATATTACCCGGAACAAACAGACAGACAGAAACATTTTTTTTAACTATATTTTGGTATATTTACCTTCTATACATATGTATGCATTTAGTAAAAAGCGGTTATTTTATTATTACAAACAGACACTCCAATTTTATTTATTTGTATAGATATTAGGTATTAACCGAAAATTATTTACTAACTAGCTGAACCCCGCGGTGTTACCCGCGGTTATCGTCGTACCGCGAGTAACGCCACGGGACAAAGTTAGTTTTAAAAAAGTAGCCTAAGTTACTCCCTGGATCATCAGCTACCTGCCAGTGAAAGTCCCGTCAAAACCCGTCCAGCCGTTCCAGAGATTACCCGGAACAAACAGACAGACAGACAAAAAATTTTTTAGCTACATTTTTGGTATATGTACCGTGTATACATACATATGCAATTAGTAAAAAGCGGTTATTTTAATATTACAAACAGACACTCCAATTTTATTTATTTGTATAGATAATTATCGGTTAATACCTAATATTCCTACAATAAAGTAAATACTGAAAGCTGTCAAACAGATACACTTAAATACGTGTAATCTGAATCTAACTGTACATCGTTTTATAGACATACAGTGGCCACATTTTTTGGCATCTTCTGAGAAGCAGTTAACATATAAACACTTCATAATGTACCCACATGGTGTATAATTTAACCCAATTTAGGTCTCGCTAGATAGCGCTGATAATGTTAAAAGACCATGAAAAAATAAAAACACATGCATCATTAGAAAAAATATTGCTGTCGCCCAGATGGCATACTTGCTTTAGTACTAGCCTCGCTTTTGGTGGTAATAGAATTGTACTTTTTTAGAGAATTACGTTTTAATTATAATAATAATAAATATTTCGGACATCTAACACAACGCCGCCTAGTCCCAAACTAAGCAGAGCTTGTATTATGGGTACTAGACAACTGATATGAATACTTATATACTTTTTTTTGTAAATACATACATATTATACATAGAAAACACCGAAAATCTCCAAAAGAAATTTGTTCCGACCCGGGAATCGAACCCGAGACCTCAAGAACAGCAGTCGCGTACGCTACCACTGCGCCACCGAGGCAGTTAATTATTAAAGAATATCTCGTATAATTGACCTACTTTAAAAATCAGAGAATTAAGATTATGCTAAGAATGAATCAAATTATTCAATTTTAAAATATCAATGACCAAGTTGGTGAAATAATTATTCAAAACATTATAGTCTGTTTTTGTAGTTGTCTATAAATTGATACATTAGATAAAGAAAACAAGAGGCATTTGGAATAGCTACTACATCTATTAAAACAATTATTTCATATGCGAAAAGTAAAATTCTCTGAATTATTCTAATTACCTCAGATAGCCAGGAACTGGAAGACGACTATTCTCACGCCTTGCAATCACTGTCATGTCCAAAGCCTATATACAAAAGTTAATGAGCTCCTAAGCATTCAATTACAGTTTTGATCAGTTCCGTCGCAATTTTATATTTTCACTGCTGTCTAACACTTATAGTATCCATAAAGTCATCCATCCGATCGTAACCGACATCAATATTTTGATTACATTGCAATTTGCGGCATAATCATGCTCCTTTAAAGGTAATCATAGACATTTTAAAAGTTTCTCTTATTTGTGGTCATTTCTTTTATCACATGTAGACGACGTTTTACCGTACGAGATAAAATACATCCAAGTAGTACGTTATTATTACGATTATATTATTTACTAGTTGTTTGCCCGCGGCTCCGCCTTCGTATATGTCGGTTATCGCGGCAAATAGTAGCCTATGTGTTATTCTGATGTATAAGCTATATTACTGTAAAGTTTCATCCAAATTCGTTCAGTAGTTTTCGCGTGAAAGAGTAACAAACATCCATCCATCCATACTTATAAACTTTTGTTCCACTTTTGTGTTCACGGGCGGCGGTAATCGCTTACCATCAGGTGATACGTCTGCTTGTTTACCCCCTATGCCATAAAAAAAGTCCCTGACCCGCATTTGGCCAGCGTGGGGATGTATGGCCTTAACCCTCTTCCGAGAGGAGACCCGAGCCCAGCAATGGGACGTTTATAATATTAGTGGGATTAGTTGTACCTGTAGCGGTATCGCTAACATACACACATTGTACACTATTTGAATACGCAAAATTGTCAAGAACTACTTTTCAGAATTGATTCCTGCTAGATTCGATAGGACAATATTTTTGAATTTTTTCTTTAATAATTGTAGATTCGAATCTCTTTGAGATATCACTCAGAGACCATAATGTATTTTTTTTTTCACATCTTGTTGTCTGCTATGTGCAATCATCCTTTCTTTTGTTTTTGATTTCAAGTTTTTTTTTGCAGGCATCGGTAAACTATCTGGCGAGGGCAAGCACCTCGCAGACCCGGAGGTGCTCCGGCGACTGACGTCGTCGGTGTCGTGCGCTCTTGACGAGGCCGCCGCTGCACTCACACGCATGCGCAGCGATCAACCACCACCGCACCACAGACATCACCACCAGGATAAAAAGTATGCACCACTTTTCTGTTACAAAACTTTATCGTATACTGGAATTAGATACTGTGTATTACGTTTTTTATGAGCTGTTTATGTGTCTTAAGTTATCCAGAACTTATCTATAACCAGTAGGTTATATATATATAAGTACTAAATACCTTACCTGACGACCCCATTTAGCAGGGCCTCCATGTATTAAAATATTATTAATAAACAAATCGAACAAATTTCGCAAAATTGTTCACAAGTCCTTAGTAGCAGTAGTATTATGAAATCCACGCCTATAAAAACTGATTTCTAATAAATGTGTGTCTATTGTATAATTTCTAAAATATTACAATTGTTCAACCCGCATGCTGACCCACCCTACCCTACCACAAATTCAAAATAAAAAAAAAAACATTTAAATAATATATCCCTATATTTCTGGGAAAATTAAATGCCTTTTTTACGTGGTTTAGGAGTAGTGTTTAGTCCAGTTCAATTTTTTTCAAACTCCCGCTCTTTTCTGTAATATGCTCGGCTCTTAAAAGTAGCATATGTTACTCGCTGATTTCGTACTTTCCATTGGTAAAATAATTTAAAATCGGTTAGTGGTTAAGGCGTGAAAGCATAACCAGCAAACATCTATACAAATAAATAAAATTGGAGTGTCTGTTTGTAATATTAAAATAACCACTTTTTACTAAATGCATATGTATGTATACACGGTACATATAACAAAAATGTAGTTAAAAAATAAATTGTCTGGCTGTCTGTCTGTCTGTTTCTTCCGGATAATCTCTGGAACGGCTGAACCGATTTTGACGGGACCTTCACTGGCAGGTAGCTGATGATCCAGGGAGTAACTTAGGTTACTTTTTTAGACTAATGTTATCCCTCGGCGTTACTCGCGGTACAGCAAAAACCGCGATTAACACCGCGGGGTTCAGCTAGTTCATAATATTAGTGAGGATAATAAAGCGTAGAAATATCGTTACCGACAGAGATAACTTTGACCTGTCCTATTTTTAATGAATCATTGATTGAGTACGGCGCTATCTTGTGATTGATAAAAGCTATAACGAGACAGTTCTTCTGTGTTTAGCTTTGTGTGTTGCTTCGATAGCAACATGTACGTAGATAAATGTCCGTTCTTTGTATTTCCGGGTCGTTGTTGGCAACACTAAAATAAAAAAAAAACGATACTTTTTTTCGTCCTGCTCTTTTTGTCACAGACAGCATTTACATAATATAACGTTTTCATAAAAACACCAATGTTTAAATATTTACAATTAAAAACGCATATTTACTAATTTATTTGAACGAATACACTTTTTAATCTTAATTTTTCGGCGGTCTGTGTAAAGCTACTACTGCGCGACAAATCAGAATGACCATAACAATGAGAACAATTCTGAACAAATGACGTATTATTTGTAGGCTTTACCTTATCGAATTGATTTCCAATTCAGCTGAAGGCATTTCTTTTAAAAAATAATATCAGTTTTTTCGGGACAACTTGTCAATATATGACTATTTGTCCCATTGGAAATCAATTGCATTGTTTTTGTTATAAATCGTCGTAATTTTACGGAAAATTTTTATTTGTCTTGCGCATTTTAACGACTCGAAGTATAGTTTTACAAGTCCACAGAAGTTAGACGTATTAAATAAAGAAGTTCTCTTCCTTTAAATAACATAATACGCACAATATCATCGCCCTTCAATTATTAGACTATTGTGATTGTCTTGTATTATCATTAATACGTGCTTCAACCGCCCAGGGTTTATTGATCTTAAAGTATCAAACGTTACGTCATTACCACAGCTTTCTACAAGTTTTCACTTAATTCATAACGGCACACACTTTTCCTGTTTATTTTGCATATTTAGTTTTCCGAATACTTCTTAACATACATATATAGTATGTTATTAATGAATCATTATCGTAATATTTTATCTCGCCACTGTGATTGTTGAGTTCGATCCGAAACAGGCGTCTTTGTATCAATTGCTCTGTTTATACTTGTCTTTTATAGTTGAGTAAAATCGCCTTATCTCTTTCGTATTGCGCTTTTATTATCACTATCGCGTGACAGGCTTAGTACGTCCTGATCGATTTAGTGTAAATATAAACAGACGTAAGTTCCTCAAATGAACTAATAAACAGAAGAACATGTGTATAGATATAAAACTTAAATTCGTTTAAACGTATACGAGTATCGCTCACAAACAAACATGATGATATTTCGAGATTTGAGTCCGTAAAAACGAGAGCGTGAAGCCTCTCGGGTCGACGATGACGTGGTCTGAACAGATTCTCTCGTCGATTCGATTGAGACCGCCTCGGGACCGTGATGTCTGAAGCTTTGATCTTATCTGATTATTTTTAAACATTGTAACTGTTGTTGTTGTCTGCGTATGATTTTTAACTATACGTTTATATATTTTAGTCAACAATGCGGGTCTTCGGCGACGGGAACGACGCCCGTGGCGGCGGCACCCGTAGGGGCCGATGGTGCGCCGTCGTTGGCCGAGGCGTGCTCGGACGGCGACGTGGGCACGGTGCGCAAGCTCTTGACGGAGGGGCGCTCCGTACACGAGACCACTGAGGAGGGCGAGTCGCTGTTGTCGCTCGCCTGCTCCGCGGGGTACTACGAGCTTGCTCAGGTGCTGCTCGCCATGCATGCTAGTGTCGAAGACAGAGGCATCAAGGTAAACGAGCATATCACATCACAATATTTTTTTTTGTAAAAGCTTTCGTTACCTATGCAAGCTTTGAAAACAATCCTTGAGATGTATAAGGGGGTTAGTTTATAAGTAAGATACGTTGTCAGTTTGTAATTACTTTCTGTCGCTTCCCGTCAAATGGAAGATTTAGGGAATTAAATAATATTTATGTGGATATTTTTATCTTCTATATTTTACTTGAAAACCATTGCCTAATTCATTTCATGTTAGACGTAACATTGCGACCTACATTTTTTTTTTTTTTTATACATACATGAGCCTGCCAAATTGAATCTTACTCTGCCTGATGGAAGCAAGAGCAGTATCCAAGTGTAGTGGTCAGCATACTCATTACGTATGCAGATAATGCAGCATGGTGACCCACACTACAGCGGCGTATTGAGGTTATTAAATAACCAAAAGTTGAATCTAAATAAATGTTGTGGTTCTAAGGGTGACTGCACGCCGTTGATGGAGGCCGCGAGCGCGGGCCACGTGGACATCGTGCGGCTGCTGATAGCGCACGGCGCGGACGTGAACGCCGTGTCGGGCTCCGGCAACACGCCGCTCATGTACGCGTGCGCGGGCGGCCACGAGGAGTGCGTGCGCGCGCTGCTGGAGAACGGCGCCAACGTCGAGGACCACAACGAGAATGGACACACACCGCTTATGGAGGTAAAAAAAATACAACCTTTTTTTTTCTTTTTGTTGACGAGATGGAAAAACCCTACGGATCTCCGGCTCCCCGGAGACTGAGGAGCCAGGTGATTTCTCTAAAATTCACCCTGACGCCTGGTCTTAGGCGCGCTGCTCCCTATACGCCTCTGTCGAAATTCCTGAAGTGTCATATACTTGTTAGAAACATAAGCAGGCCTTGTGTTATGCCTGTCCTCCTGCTGGACTGATGATAATGATGAAATGTACGACGTTATGTACTAAATGTACCCAGCGACGAGGTTTAACGGCAACATTATTAGGCAATATTAATTTTATACGAATTGTATGGGTGTTCAATTTGTCATAACTATACCCCGCCAAAAATATTTTATATTAATCTTCTAGTGTATGTACAAAAATAACTTTAACTTCGATGAAACAGCGTACAACGATTAGCAACTATATACTATTGTTTTCTTTTCTTCTAGGGCAGTTATTTCTTTTTAAACTTTTTCGTAACTATCTTACGCCATTAAAATACAGTTTTATATGGCACATAAAAAATATTTAATAAATCCTAATACCGTCATAATGTGACGCAGTTAACACAGCCTTTATACTACTACTTTTTCATTGATCTGTTCTTTTGTAGTGTGGTTATCACTTCTGCGAATCGTGCAATTCGTTGCACAACTACTTTTGTCATGGTCGATAAAAAAAACGTTAATGAAAACCAACAATTTATATATCATTACAACTCAAAATAAGTCCTCACTTTCTACACAAAAGATGATTATTGCCAAAGTGTATATAACAGAGATCCAATACGTGAAAATAAAAGTGGTTAATAATATAATTGATGAACAAAAATACGTTAAATATGTAAAAACTTTTTATGAGTCCAGATAACTGTTAGCTACATTACATATTTATCGCTAATTTCCGACCAAATGACTAAAACGCTGCAATATATGATTCCTGTTTAGTACCTATATTTTGAAAGATAATTAATTACGTTTTTACTAACTAACTAGCCGACCCACGCAACCTCGTTTGCGTCTCCCATTGCCCGTAGCGTGATAATTTTCCCCCGGTTTCGAAATGTTTTTCATTGATACTCCGCTCCTATTGGTCCGAGCGTGATGATATATAGTCTATAGCCTTCCTTGATAAATGGGCTATCTAACACTGAAAGAATTTTTCAAATCAGACCAGGGGTTCCTGAGATTAGCGTGTTCAAACAAACAAACAAACTCTTCAGCTTTATATAATGATATATTTCATATAGTAGGTAAAAGGTAGGTAGGTAAGGTAGGTAAAAGAATTTAGCAAGAAAATATTAATAACTAGATGTTGCCCGCGGCTCCGCTCGCGTAAATGTCGGCTATCGCGGCAAATAGTAGCCTATGTGTTATTCTGATGTATATAAGCTATAATACTGTAAAGTTTCATCGAAATCCGTTCAGTAGTTTTTGCGTGAAAGAGTAACAAACATCCATCCATCCTTACAAACTTTCGCATTTATAATATTAGTAGGATATTGATAACTACAAATATTCGCTGGGGAAACTAGAGAAAAATTATAAAATAAAGGTCACATTAATGAGATGAATAACTAAATAAATATTTATCTTACAGGCGGCGTCTGCAGGCCACGTGGGAGTTGCCAAAATCCTTCTAGAACACGGTGCGGGCATTAATACCCACTCCAATGAGTTCAAAGAATCCGCATTAACACTCGCGTGCTATAAAGGTCACCTTGATATGGTACGTTTCCTGCTGGCGGCGGGTGCCGATCGGGAACACAAGACCGATGAAATGCACACTGCCCTTATGGAAGCTAGCATGGATGGGCACGTTGAGGTCGCTAGATTATTGCTCGATTCTGGCGCACAGGTAAATTACTCTATAAAATCTTAAGAAAATTCTAACAGTGAACAGAAAGATCTTGCAAACTTTGTGTTTAGTTCAGTTAAAAAATATTCCCATTATTATTATGTCATGTTGGTTGGTTATATCTATCGCGAAGCTACAGAATTTCGAATGGTTGTTAAAATTTATAATAATTGACCATTTAGATTCCTTTTAGTCTTGGAAAATATATTAATTACTTAAAACTAATAAAAGATGTAACCATTTCGTATATGATTTTTCAATCGAGAGTTGTTATAATTCAAAATTAGGAACATGTCCAAATTTTAACCTAGGTGTTAGCTATGTAACTTAGCATAAAAATCGTAAATGATAACTGTAAGTACACCTATATGATGCATTTTGTTTATAAAATGGATTTATAAAAGTTCTCGTTAATGATATCATTAAGCCAGTAGATCTGTGATGAGCCCAGTGATTGTGTGCAGGTGAACATGCCCACCGATAGCTTCGAGTCCCCGCTGACGCTGGCGGCGTGCGGCGGCCACGTGGAGCTGGCCATGCTGCTGCTGGAGCGCGGCGCCAACATCGAGGAGGTCAACGACGAGGGGTACACGCCACTCATGGAAGCCGCTAGAGAGGGTACGAACTCCCTTTACCTATACTATGAGATACAATTTTTTTAAAAGGCAACTCCATTAAGAATTAAAATCCTGTGCCTTGGGAGAATATCTGCCTTTTGAAAAAAAAAACTAAATATTTAGTACAATGACGTATTTCTACGCTTATTTAATGTTGAATAACTTTCTACGCATTTCATAACCTTATAATATGTTAACTACGTCATCGCACTTGTAATTCGTTAAATACCTGCTGTTGCATTTTCGTCATTCATGGTATGAGTTGCGTAACTTATGTTTATCACGTCAACGGGTACATTTACGCTTTATGGGTAGGGATGTAAATAATTTTCATGATAACATTACTATAACAGAAATGATCTACGTAACTGTATTTTAAATATACAAAAATCTGAATTTAAGGTTATCCTTTCGTATTTATTTGCATAAATAATACAAAAAGTACAAGAAACTTATTGCCATATTTAAGCAAATAGGACTCTAACAAGTAAAATAAATACATTGAATTCTCTCCTTTCACACTATTTATTAAACAAATTTATCTAAAGCAAAAATGATTTTTTATAAACATGACCTTTATATGCTATTGTTTTAAACTCTCTGTCGAAAGATTCTAGATTTAACTAATTAAATAATGACGATTATCTCAGGTTTGACATGCAATTCATTTTGTGTCACATTAGCTTCTACATATTGTTACTAATCTGTGAAATTAGCATATTCAAATTACAAACTTGCTTTTGTTTACAACAATGGTTCTAACTCTTTATGCGTATATACATGTTTCTAGGTCACGAAGAAATGGTAGCGTTGCTACTTGGCCAAGGCGCATCTATCAACGCTCAGACTGAAGAGACGCAGGAGACGGCGTTGACATTAGCGTGCTGTGGCGGGTTTCTCGAGGTCGCGGACTTTCTCATCAAGGCCGGGGCTGATGCCGAACTTGGTGCCTCCACTCCCCTAATGGAAGCCTCGCAGGAAGGTCACCTTGAACTTGTTCGGTTAGTATATATATATATTATCTTCTCATGACAAACTTCCAAAATCTTTGTAGAACACGTTGATAATTATTAATATCTAAATTTGGAAATAGGGAATATGCATTTTTTTTATATCATAATGTGATCATTTACGACTCTATAGTGATAATCAAAAATGAAAAAAAAAATACATAAATAGACTCGAAAATTTGAAAGAAATTTTCAAAACTTAATATTTTCTAGTTTTAAATAAACACTAAATAAAAAAAATACCTTTCATGTATATTGTAAAGACCATAAATAATGTAGAAAATATTTGAGACAAATAAAAATTTTATGCTTGTACCTTATTGTTCACGCATATAAAGCACAAACGCACGCACCCTAGTGTGTTGTTTATTTCAATCGTCACGGTGAGCGCATTCGTTGTTACGATTGGTCCGTACTGCACTTTTCACCAATCACAAAAACGAACGCGCTTAACGTAACGATCGATTAGATATAAAATAAAACTCACAGTAGGGCTTCTGAATGTCAGGTTCATTCATTTAATCCGATTTTCCCTATTGTCGAACAACCCAGTTCTTTTGTGAATTTTCATCGAATTTATTTAAATATGCTTTGTATGCTATTATAATATATTGTGTGTATCAGGTACCTTCTAAACGCGGGCGCTGACGTCAACGCCCAGACTCAAACAGGCGACACGGCGTTGACGTATGCGTGCGAGAACGGACACACGGACGTGGCGGACCTACTGCTGCGGGCGGGTGCCGAGCTCGAACATGAGAGCGAAGGCGGCAGGACTCCCCTCATGAAAGCTTGTCGGGCGGGGCATGTGTGCACTGTACAGTTCCTCGTCGGCAAGGTACAAATTTGCTTTTAAGAGTTATTACTGTATTCTGTTCGCGTTAAGAAAATAAAGATGAATCAACCAGGTTCCAAGAATTAACTTACTAGTCTACTTTCTTTGAGGGTTTTCTTTTCTAAAAGAAACTTGATGTATTCTTGTTTATAGGGTGCTGATGTGAATCGCATGACTGCTTTGGGTGACCACACACCCCTGTCACTGGCATGTGCCGGGGGTCATGTGGACGTGGTTAAATTCCTTTTGGCGTGCGAAGCGGACCCGTTTCGCAAGCTGAAAGACAACTCCACGATGCTAATCGAAGCGGCCAAAGGAGGCCACACCGCTGTTGTGCAGTTATTACTCGACTTCCCGCACTCGGTTATGCTGCCTAGAGGTGAACTACAATTTTATCACTATTTTCAAACGACGAAAATGATAATAACAGTGAATCCTTATTTTAAGATTTTTGACACCGTGATATTTATTTTAGAATAGTAAAATGATTCTATGTGGTAATGAGGTTTTAAAATTAAATTTTGCTGAAGTTGAATGAATGAATTTTTTTATACATAATAGTATATGATAACAGACATGTATGTAGTGACATTTTGGTTAAGTAAGTGGAGTGTATGGTACACAGGCAACACTCAGGCGGAGGACGGGTCGGGGTTGAGCGCGGCCCAGGCGGCGGCGCTGGGGCTGAGCCACGCCGCGGCGCCGGGCGCGGGCGGGGCTGCGGCGCCCCCCGGGGCCGCGCCGCCCGCGCGCGCCCTGCTGCCGGCGCACGCGCACGCGCACCCCGCCCTGCACCACCCGCCGCACCACCACCCCGCCGCCGACCTGCCCACCAAGTTCTCTAAGGTTTACCTTGACGGTACGTACTTCATCAATCACATTTTTTTTCTGCTCATGAAAAGATGAGTTTTTGGTTTGAAGGTTTGATCTGAGGGTGTTATTTCGACGTTGAGCGCGTTCATAATTGATGATAATTTAATTTTCTCTCTGGATCTGATATTATAAGGTTGTTTCTAAATGTCTGCTCCTAATAGAGCAGACCTATAAGTTTAATGTAAGATTTTGTTAAGGTAAATATTATGTTTACCTTAAACTAATATGTTTTATTATCAGGAACATAGTAAGTGGAGATCAATTATCTGTATCGTGTATATAGCGTGACGTTACAATGTTTGCTTTACCAATTATTCTTTGTTAATAAACCGTATGTAATTTTCTGTAAAGAAAAAAAAACCCAATCAGTAACGGAAAACAATCTTATTTCCTGTGACTCACTTTTTCAATAGCTATTGATATGAGTAGTGAGTACTAACTGTCTGCATTGGTGTATGACAGAGCGTGGTGTAGCGGGTCGCAAGAAGGCGGCGGGAGCGGGAGCGGGCGCGGGCGCGGGAGCGGGTCCGGCGGCGATGGGCGGAGCGTGCAGCGCGGCGGGCGGCACGTGCGGGGCGGCCTCGGACGCCAGCGCCAAGCACAAGTGCAGCCGCAAGCAGCGGCCCGCGCCTCCCCACTCCGACCACCACCTGCCGCCGCCGCCCGACATACTCGACGATAATGTGAGTACGCCCCCCTCACTCACTCGCTCACTCACTCCTCGGACATTGCACATATACTTCTCTCTACTCTTAGTTCCCACTAACGGTAATCGATCATTATTTTATTTATTGTTCGACTATCTTTTCACACGGCTTCGCTTCCTTCGATGCAGATTTCACCCATGGGTATTACACATTACACAAATAAAAGACTTAGCCTACATGTTTGTCTTCTTAAGGTTTCACTAAATAAACTGGTACAAAAATCACATAGTAAAGAAAGCAATACAAAACAAAACCAGGACCGAAATTTAGGTTTTTCATATTTGAAAAAGAAGAAAATTCAGAATTGGAAAAGAAGAATATTTTTATAGCAGTCTTTAAACATATTTAAAAACGTTGATTAGAGCTGTTTAGCTGATTTCTATTTTGTCAGCACAAAAAACACTTTTTTTTTAAATGAGAGGAATAGAAAACAAAAACACAGATTCACAAAAAAAAAGTAGCAGATGCTCATATTATGCTTTTGTAATAATAAAACCTCGGCTTCCAGCTTTTCGCCAAGAGATTCCAGATCTCTCTTTATGACAACAATGCAGAATGATCGCTAATGTGGAAATCAACATATTGGCCCAGACTTGACTATTATGTACACTAGCTTTAACCCTAAACTCCAAAAAATAGCAGGTTAATGCTGGCTTTATGGCTTTGTTATTTGTGACATGCAAAACAAACGCAACCTTTTTTTTTATCTATATTTTCACAATTATTGTGGCTAAGCAATATTATGACTGTCGCTAATAAAAAAACGCCAAGTTACTTTTAAACATTAATTTTGCATAAGAATATCTTTAACAAAATCTTTTCTTGTAGACCCTCTCTTGCTCCAAAAAGTATGTTATGTTCTCATTTCATAGCTATTATCCCCTTTTTCACTAGAAAGGTGTGGACATTATATTTCTAAGCACTGCATTTTAACACAATTACTTTTATTTATTTTATAATGGGAAACAA
Organism: Spilosoma lubricipeda; assembly: GCA_905220595.1. Taxonomy (NCBI): domain Eukaryota; kingdom Metazoa; phylum Arthropoda; class Insecta; order Lepidoptera; family Erebidae; genus Spilosoma; species Spilosoma lubricipeda. Next base: position 3,714,858 of record HG992285.1, on the reverse strand, counting down.
TATAGTGGGTTCTAAAATTGTCTTACTTTATGGTAATACTTCTAAGTATACTCTATATGAACAAAGCTTAAGTATTGTTTTGCGATCATTCATAAAGCTATATATCTCGTCGTCTCTCTTAAAAAATCCATAACTGCACAACCTTTTGAGTAACAGAGACCTAATCCATATAGAAGTCTAACCATATATATTTTCATTAATAACTAAAATGAATATAGAAATACATCTAACACTCTATCTCTCTCATACATATTAACAATTCGTGACTAAGAGCACCACCCTGTCCTGATGGGTAATATAATTATACATACATGTATTGTTCGCTTTATCAAAATACTACATTTTTCATTTCTCTTTGCTTGCTTCCCACGGTGTAGATATGCTCCCACGCCATGGCTAAAGTTTCACTCCCGCCGGGGTTTACGTGGAAGGACGTTAACAAGAAAGTTAAAATTAAATGCCACATTAAAAATAAATGCAACGTGAGTTCATACTTCAATAAATTACATTCACTTACATAATGTCTGTCATGGTAATGTAGCGGTGTCGCACACGTAGCCCACTAACTCTTTGTGTCTAAGGGTCCATAACACGAATTGGAATCTCCTTGATCAAACAGAAATATCTTGTTTCGATTGAACATAAATAATCTGTACAATGATCTGATATTGGTTCTGTATCTTTTAACGCTTTAGTTACGATAAAAGAATTGTCAAAATCAATGATGGAAATTAAATGACGATTTATTTACAAAGTTCAAGACAACTATAGGCAATCTAATATACACACCTGAGCAGATTTATTCTTTTAGATTTAGATTAAATCTTTATGACGTTGTAAAATTTCAAAATTGTAATTTCTCCATAAATTCATGGATAGTGCTAGGCTAAAGAAAGCTTTAATTTAAACTATCGACGGTTTCAAATTAATTCTAGGCATCGTCAATCAAAGCATAATGACCTATTGACCTTTCACTGGATAGGCGACAATTTGACAGAAAATTTAAGTACGTATCATTATTTCATAAAACTTCATATTTTGGCTACTATTGTCATTTGACTCTTGGCAAGAAAAAAAGACATACTGTTGTATGTTGAGGAACGAGTTCAACATTATTTACGACAATTGTTATGTAGATAGGGGAGACCAAATTTTCTTTTATCGTAATTAAATGTGAACTAGAGTTATTAACCTGATTTACTTTCTGACTTGATCAATCACAAAAAATTGAGACGGGTGGTATTGTAGTTTATCGTAATCGTTGGATGGAATTCTGATCACTCTCTAGAACTTTCTCGATTTTCTTTATTGTATTATCTAGTTTTGGATTAGCTTTGAATCAGTTATTATAACTTTTTTAATAAATTTGTTATTGACTTGGGCTCGGAGCTTTTCTTAAATTTTATCAATCATTTTTAGCACCTAAAACACTGCTAACATCAATGTAATGACAGTCTGACATCGTCTTCAAAAACAGTTTAAAATTGCTACGAATTGTCGTAGGCTTTAGTATAACATGCGATACGATTGCGTTATTCTACAACCCACTTGCACAAAACCTGTCAAATGGGGTGCTACGGTAACGCTACCATGGGTGTAGTTAGGACGAGTAGAGTCGCGCTAGTGCGTATGTGTGCGACACTTAGCCGCGGTACTGACCGAGCTTTGCTTGCAGAGGGACCCTCGCGCCGACTGCCTGCTCGAGGCCGACCGCAGCCTGCTCGACTTGCCTGACCCCGGAGGTAAGTAGACAAACCATCTTGTTTAACTTGAGTTAAGTTTTATGACACAACTGTTACTATGCTATTCAAAGTTTTCTTTTACATGTTTTTATTTTACTGTTAACCATTTATGTAAACAATAAACGGTTAACAGTAATAGGGTTTTTCGAACGTATAATGATTACATCTTGTCGATTTTAATGAGTCAGTCTTAATCGGATTCGACTTTAGTATAAACCTTTTTTGTTTAAAATAATCAGCCATAACTCTCAGTACTTTTCACACAGAACTCTAAAATGCATTATTTCTGATACGCACAGTACTCTTAATAAAAAATACGCTATGTCCGAACCGTTTGAAGTTTGGATAACTATTTAAATGGTTAGAGGATAGTAAAGTAAGTGCAATATGTGTAAGTGAAGGCTAATGGTGACGTTGTTGTAAAGGTCCGCCGACACTCGCCACGTCGGCGCTGCACGCCTTGGACCTACAGTTCTGCGCTCAAGGCAAGTCTGCACGTCATGACGTCACCCGACTTTATGTTCCCCATTGTTGCTTACTACGTGACGTAACAAAGAGCACCCGCCTACTTATAAAATAAATCGTTTTTCTTTATGAATATGCCAAAGGAACTTTAACTATTTGCAAATAATAGCACTACTACCGCGCTGTCCCAAAAAAAGGGAGTTGTAATGTTTTAGTACATATGTTTTTTGATAATAATAAGGCAGTCGGTAATTTGTTTCTTGTAACTGATCCTATCACTAAAGAGTGCATAATACTGTATTTTTTCTATGTATTTAATACTAGCCGACCCACGCAATCTCGTTTGCGTCTCCTATTGCCCGTAGCGTGATAATTTTCCCCCGTTTTTGTAACATTCTTCATTGGTGTTCCGCTCCTGGTCTTAGCATGATAATATATAGCCTATAGCCTTCCTCGATAAATGGGCTATCTAACACTGAAAGAATTTTAAAAATCGAACCTGTAGTTCCTGAGATTGGCGCGTTCAAACAAACAAACTCTTCAGCTTTATATATTAGTATAGACGGGGTGTGGTAAAGATTAAAATTCAAGAATATGTAAGTGGATTTAAGAATGTATTTGTTAGTCCATTTTTGGTAATCAATCAGCTATTTATTGTTTTACGAAAAATTATGAGTTAAAATATTAAATCTTACATCCTGTTCAAACAAATAAGTAAGTCAGTTTTTGGGTGTTTTACAGAAGTTACAGTGGTGGCAGGAAATAGGCCTGTTAAGAAAATATATACCAAGATTTGGCGTATTTATAAAGTATAACGATTAGTAGTGAAAGGATTCGGCGCTCTTCTAGGCTTGGTCGCGTATTTCCTTTTTTTGTTTTCAGTTTTATTAATTTTGACCTCACTAACAGCTTACCAAATAAGGTCATGAAACCTTCCCACCAGTTCCATTTTTGTTCGTATTGTCTTATCATTTTGTATGTCAACTACCTATACCTAATCTGTAAATAATCTTAATTTATACAATACATAACGTACATCTTAACTAAACCATAAAATAAACTTGTCCTTGCTTGAGTATGTTAATCTTATAACCAACTCAAATAACACGCAAAACCTTTAATGTATCCGTTTGGAAATACACTTTCTATTCTTGCTTAAAAACATATAAATTTCTCTTTGACATTTCGAATTGGAAATGACGACTGTGCGTATTTGTAGTAATATGCACAAAGTACAATATCACACAGATGCCTCAAAATTTTTTGAAACTACTATTATGAGCGGCAGAAAGTAATTAGTAATCAAAAAAATCTTTGAAAACCTAACTTGTTAATAAGATCTTTTAAATCGGTCTACATAAATAAGGTTATACCCGTGATCGTTGTAAAATCTTGAGAAAACTTAATAAATGTCCTGTTTATAATAACTTATCGAAATAATAAGTATGTAATATTTAACTTAAACTCATAACTATTAACTTCCTTCTAATTTATTTCAATATGCTTTCAGATATGTGTGCAATATAATATTCGATGTATTATTCATGTTGACTGTGTTTGTAGGTGTGACGACCGTCCACCAGTCCCCTACCACACCACCGTATCCACCACCTTCGCAGCTGTTCCCTGTGCAGCAGCTCGCGACTAACCTTAACCAGGTCAGTTTATTTATTAATACTTTTATATTAACTAGCTTTTGCCTTCATAGCCGTCCGCCGCCGTTTTTGTATATACGTGGTAATGAAGAAAATAACTTTTTGAATCTATTCAGTGGTTTATGCGTGATAAACTCGCATTTATAATATTAAGTATTCAGTTACGATTCTTTTTTGTTTTCTCTATTATAATAAACGTGTATTCGACATACAAACTTTCCTCTTGAATCACTCCCTCTATTGGTGAAATCCGCATTAAAATCCTTTGAGTGATTTGAAACATCTAAGCATACAAGAAAGGGAAGCAACTTCCTTATTTTGCTATGTAAAGATAACTAACAGAGGTACAACTAGGTTAGAATAGTAACATCTGAATAGACTGCATTAAGATTGAGGCTTCCCTAAGAAAGATAATAGGTGAACAACACTCATCTAGAGTCATTTATATATAAATGTTGTTAAGATGGCCTAAGCTCCATGGAAAAGTTCCACTTTTCTAACACCCTTCCAATTTTCCTAATCCATATTCCTTTGTAGAACGCACCGATCCAAGACCGTCCCCGCGCAAAAGTTTCTCGTAAATGTTCCAAGTTTGGATGCAAGTTCCTCCTTCTGGATGCGTTGCAGAGACTCGGCCAGCACATTAGTGAAGTGGGTGCCGTCGCGGTAATCTTCGCGATTTGTTCACATAATACATATTTTACCATACATTTAGTTCATCGAAACTATTTACTAATACATAAATACTCATCAAAAATCATTAGCTTTTATGTATGTTTTAAAATAGTCTAACTAGGAAATGTATATCGGGTATTTCATACTTTTTCATAATCATAGTATTAGAAACATTTAGAAAGAGTTTTTATAACTTCATCATCATCATCATCATATCAGCCGTAAAAAGTCCACTGCTGAACGTAGGCCTCCCCCATCGACTTCCATTGCGACCGGTCGGTAGCGGCCTGCATCCAACGTGTCCCCTGCGATCTTAACTAGGTCGTCCGTCCACCTTCCTACGCTGCGTTTACCGTCACGTGGTCTCCACTCAAGAACTCATAACATATTTCGATATAAATATTAGTGGTAGATTACACAGTGGGCTAATCTAATAATACTATAATTACAGCACCAACTGCAAGAATTGCAGCAAGCGCAATACCAGCAGCTAGCAGTTCAGCAGCAGCAACAACAAGTACAGCAACAAGTGCAACAGCAGAAAAAGCAACAACATCAACAGTATGTACAAGAGTTACAACAGCAAAGGACTGAAGGATATGCGACGCACGTAAGATTTTACATAACTTATTTAAGAATAACCGACCTGTCTGCGCCTCTCAACAGACATATTTACTCCCCGTTTTTTCAACATTTTTAATTGATTTTTTGCTGATTTTATATACCCTAGAGCCTTCCTGGATAATGTGATATTTAGCACACAAAAAAATTCAATTCGACATAATAGTCAACCAAACAAACCTCTCAACTTCATATCATAAATGTAGATTTAAAAGATGTGTTGTAAACATGATATGATTGAGGGCGAGATATGTGCAAGTGTGATATTGACATGTTTGGGCAGGGTTTGGACGAGAGTGTGGTGGGGAGTGGAGCGGGCGGGGCGGAGGCGCGGGAGCTGGGCGCGGTGCTGGCCTACCTGCAGCGGGAGGTGCCCTCGCTCGTCGCGCTGCCGCCCAACGAACTGCGCTCGCTCGTCTTGCAGGTCTGTTCCTAGACACTTCTTCGTCACCATCCTCGACAACCAACTTTTACTACACGCATACCTCTTCTTCGACCTTTTGGTCTACTATGATGATGTACGATTTTGGCCACGGCGGCCAGTCTCAACGGATACCAGCCAACTACGCAGCAAATATTATAGTGCACAAGTATACAAACACGGATGCACTCTCTGTTCCCTCACTCTCACAATTTGATGGAAAGACTATCTGACGGGTTTACGTTCTGTGGTCTGCCATACTAAGTTGGTGCCAGAAGAGTTGTTTATTTAGAATATAATTCAAGTTTTCCTTCTCTTTGAAGTACTCTTGTCTTGCAAAATTTGCTCCCTTAGTCGCATGTTACGGCAATAAATGGGGTTATTAACACTTAGTATTTCTCATCCGTGACACCTGACATATCAAAACCAGTTGACCAGTCAATAGTATATAATATTTTTCGATATAAGCTTCTATGAGTAAAAATACATGGTTGTTGGCAGGTCATGCAACAAAAGTCCCACGAGATCTTATCGTCCAAGTGCGCGGAGGAGCAGGAGGGTGAGGCGGAGAGCGAGGGCCACGAGCGTCAAGCGCGACGACTGCTGGAGGAAGCGCTTAACGCTGACTGGCCTCGCCAGGACATGCACCACCACCACCACCATCACCTTCACGAATTGCCGGTACTTTACTGACTTGAATATTACAGTGCTTCATATAAACCTTGATCACTAACATAAATGGCTACGAAACATCTATATTTTCATTCTTTACGTGCCATTTTTTTTTCAGAAATAAAGTGCAATACATAATAAATATAAAAACTCACACCTTAAATGTATTTCGTCAGTTCTAAAATGATGCTAGTGACAACTATTACAGAGATTAGGGTATATTTTAAAGACCATATGGCTTACTGTTGTCCTATTAGAGCTATACTTCGACATGTATGGCAAGGATCGAACTTATACCACGCCTCGATGTTACAATCCGAACGAATAAGATTACTAGAGGCCGATATAAAAACGGCACCCCCCTTCTATAGTAAGTTGTCTATGGGTAGCAGCAGTCAGTCACTTCTCATCAGTGTCGTAAATGTTATGATCATTCGTTCTCTGTTCTCGTTAAGCTCTGAAATGAATATTTTATCTATTTTATCTATCATTCCATAGATTACTTTCTATTTCGTTTACTAAACATTCGTAAAACGTGTCGAATACGAATCAAGTCAAAAATTTTAAGAACTTACTTTAGAACACTGATGCAGATGTATGACCATTATCACAAAAAGACACACATTATGTTTTGATTTTAACTAACAGTGTATATTGTAGTATTTTGAAGTACACTTATTCTACAGGATTTTCAAGAACTTTTGTCTGAACAGGCCGGTAACGGTTGCCAGTATCGCGTCCGGCCCACTTCTCCCTCGGGTGAAGCTGGACTGACGTTGCCGCGGCAGGAGGACGAACCTTCACCGCCCGCGCCAGCTCCCCACCCCCAACAACCTGATCTCCAACCTCATTTTGCCCTGCCACCACCTACGTTGTCATATGAAGACTATAATAGGTGAGTCAGTTAAATATTGTAAAAATCACTCGCAATAAATCGTATATAATATTGATATGATTTATTAATTTACAAATTGTTGTTCTGTTTTTGGACGTCCTTTTGTGTGTGTGTGTGTTTGATGTATGTTTGTAAAAGACTGCGACATGCGACATGTATATTTTTACAACAGATAATTTGGGCGTTTTTAACAAGCTTTTTATTAACTTGCAATGTATGTATATTAGGGTGGAATCTGGCAACTCATTTTTGATGCTGATATCTTTATCTGAGTTTGCTGAAGTTTTGCAAACATATGTATACAGCGTGACAATGTAATACGATGATGACATGGAGCTGATCTGATGCTAGAGCTGGAAGATGGGCATAGGAACTCTGTAAAGAAACGTCGCAGCACCATCAAGTTTGGACTCGTTTAATTCGTCTCGACGAGTACTTTATGAGGGCATTCCAATTAAAGCTTGTTTTCTTTTGGATACGCTTTAGTATGAGTAAAATGATTTGAATGGGGTGTAAGATGTATGCTTAGATAGTGTCACAGTATTCGGTATATGTTACGGAGGTGTTACACGTGTGTTATTGGTACACTAACGCTATATGGTGTGTGTGCAGGTCGGCGACGTTCGCCCCTCCGCACGTGGGCGGGGTGGGGGTGGGGGCGGGTGCGGGAGCGGTCCCGGCGCCGTACCCCCCGCACGGCCCGCACGGGCCCGCGCCCGCCCCGCACGCCAAGCGCGACCAGCACCACTACAGCAGCGCCAACGCGCAGCGCCCCAAGAAGGTAAAGGTTTGTCTTCACACTTTATACTACTTTCTTCTTTCTCCAACAATAACACTATATCCCCTATCTTTTACTGCCTCGGTAGCGCAGTGCTGGAGACCTTTAGTTACATACCTAGGTCAGATCAAATGTTTGTTTTTTATGTTTGAAGTCCAAATAAATGTATTTTAAAAAAAAATAATACTTACAATCTATATGGTGTTGTGTATCTGATGTCTGAAAATATTTATGTATCCGCGTGATGACAGATCAAAAATTCCGAAAAGTCACTTCGTAGATGTTGTAAGAGCTGATTATTGGAGCAAACTACGCAGGACAACACCCACTACAAAGATACGGAAACCTTACGACAGATCCTACATCAATCTGTTGACCAATGTGGCATATTAGTCTCCATCCAAGACGAAATGTTTAGTTATTTGTCAGAGAAGTTCATAATAATCTATCAGCAAGTGATGTAAAGGTAGTATCAGTAGTGGTTGTAACGTGCGTGGTGTGTGTGGTGCAGGGGCGCTTCGCGGGGTCGGGGCGCGGCTGCCGCGCGGGCGAGGCGTACGGCACGGCCGCGCCGCCGCAGCCCGCGCCGGCCGCCTACTGCGCCATGGACGTGGACGGCGAGACCGACTCCAACCACGACACGGCGCTCACGCTGGCCTGCGCGGGCGGCCACGAGGACCTCGTCGAGCTGCTGCTGCTGCGCGGCGCCGACATCGAGCACCGCGACAAGAAGGTACCCCCACCTACCCCTACCTACCCCTACCTACCCCGCCCTACTAACTACTAGCTTATCCACCTAAATACTCATTTTGGTCATATCGAAACTCCTCAAACATGTTTGACATTTCCAGAATTACTGAAATCTATTGTAAAAAACTTATACATTTATTGATATTTACTGAACACACAGATAGGTACATACTGTACCTAATATATTTTTGATATATATATATCATGAAAATATAAACATATTAAAATAATTATAATTTTTTTATGATATAATTATACGTTTACATAATTTGTAGATAGCAGCGTCGTAATACGCGCGTCATTCCCACTATTATTTGAGAGACAATCGATTTTACCTGAAAATCAGTTTTCCACATAGCGACTGACATTTTAGACCACCGCTATCCTAAGGGCGAACTGAACTTAAAAATTAAGTTTACCAACCTCTGTCCAGTAACTCGATCATCAATTGTAATTTTTGGTTCCAGGGCTTCACTCCACTCATCCTAGCGGCAACGGCGGGGCATGAGAAAATAGTTGAAATTCTTCTAAACCACGGCGCGGACATCGAAGCCCAGTCGGAGCGTACGAAGGACACCCCGCTGTCGCTGGCGTGCAGCGGCGGCCGCTACGAGGTCGTGGAGCTCATCCTGAGCCGCGGCGCCAACAAGGAGCACCGCAACGTCTCCGACTACACCCCCCTCTCCCTGGCCGCCTCGGGCGGCTACGTCAATATCATCAGGCTACTGCTCACGCACCAGGTACGCACTGACCTACTGCTGAACGAACCGAACACCCGAGAAGCGCCAACTATCCCGGCCTTGGGCAGTCCGCGTCTACCCTCTGCCAGCCGCTTTCTAAAAATCGTCTCTTTTACCTAATCACGGTCTCAAATCCACACATTTCGACTCCAGCAACCATCGGTTCGTTTCGAGACATGAAGACGGTCATGTCATGGAGACTGTCAAATGCTTAGTACCAATAACTTTTAAATTATTTAACACCAGATGTTAATGATTTGGATATTTTATGTCTTTAACGATTTGAGGGCCTGAGCTAGTATATTATGTAAACCATAAACAAATGCTCAAAACATTTTGTCCTTGAGATTTCAAAGAATTGTATCACTTTAAAATACTCTCATCCCCAATACAACAAAATGAAATTCATTGTTCGCAAGTAAATAAAAAAACTTATAATGTATTACTTAATTTCCAGGCTGAAATCAATTCCCGGACCGGATCAAAGCTGGGCATATCCCCCCTTATGCTAGCGGCTATGAACGGTCATACGGCAGCCGTTAGGCTGCTCTTGGACTGCGGCTCGGACATCAACGCGCAAATCGAAACCAACCGCAACACCGCCTTAACCCTCGCCTGCTTTCAAGGCAGGCACGAAGTCGTCAGTTTACTGTTAGACCGTAAGGCGAATGTTGAACATCGGGCGAAGACGGGGTTGACTCCTCTCATGGAAGCTGCGAGTGGTGGATACGTGGAGGTCGGGAGGGTACTGCTCGACAAAGGAGCAGACGTCAACGCCCCACCTGTACCTTCTTCCAGAGATACCGCACTTACCATCGCCGCTGACAAAGGACACACCAAATTCGTCGAGCTCTTACTACAAAGGTTTGTTAGTCAACATATATATAAATACGCTATGTACAAATAGTTATGAGTTCTTTATTCTGAAATAGTATTTGTTTTCTAAATTCTCGTTCATGTTGCAGACGAGCGGCGGTTGAGGTGAAAAATAAAAAAGGCAATTCGCCCCTGTGGCTGGCGGCCAACGGCGGCCACCTCGCGGTGGTCGAAATGTTATATGCTGCCGGCGCTGATATTGACTCACAGGATAATAGAAAAGTAATTATGACCACTATTATTTTATTCCTTTTTTTTTTTTTTTTTTTTTTTAACGTGTGGAAACCCCCTCGGGCCGTCACCCCGCCGGGGTTTGCGGCGGAGCGGTGTGTCGGAATCGAACCGACTAAAACCACACGGTGTGCCACTCTGCGCCTGAGACGGGAGGGATCCGGGAACTGCTGTTATTAACACATCCGGACCCCTCCCAGCGCCTGCCCGCACTGAAGCGGGCACCGTCTGTTGTTAAAAAACTCTCAATTTAGGCGACGTACGGCACACGCGTGACGTCGCCCCCTCGCGGGTGACCACTAAAGCGGATGGAGGGGAAAACCCGTCCCCACCATCCGCGGCCACACTCAGGGCGGCATGAGGCGCTGGTATGCGCGCCTCCGCCGCCCGGTTCGCCGGCGGCGGATCGGGTCCGAGTGGATATCATCCTCCCGGGCCTTCTCCGCCGCCTCCTTCTGCGAAATTACGTCTTCGCAGAAGGCTGCGACCGCGGTAAAACTGCTGTCGCTACCGGCCATGGAGCGAACGACGGCCGGTAGCGAGAGATCTCCTCCGATGACTGCAGTGAGGGCCCGACGCTGCGACGTCCATGCGGGGCAGATCGCCAGCGTGTGCTGGGCCGAGTCCTCACTGCAGTCGCAGTGGTGGCAGGCGGGACTCAGTTCCCTCCTGGCGACCGAGTGCAGGTACTTTCCGAAGCATCCGTGTCCGGAAAGAACCTGCGTCAGTCGGAAGGAAAGGGTCCCGTGCTGCCGCCCTGCCCACTCGAGGATGACCGGCTGGAGAGCCTCCACGGCGGCAAAGCCAGCGCGTGGAGTCTCCAGCCGGAACGACCAGCGAGCCATCGTGGCTCGACGGGCGGCTTCACGCCACTCGCGTACCTCTTCGGGCGGAGGGCGAATGCCTCTCTCCGCCCGGAATTCAGCCACCCGGCGATAAACTTCGGCGAGCACTTCCGCCTCCAAATCCCACGGAGGTGTTCCGGCCAAGGCGCACGCCGCCTCGGTGGACACCGTGCGGTATCCGCGGATGGCTCTGACCGCCAATACCCTCTGAGGCCGCCAGAGGCGGGCCTTATTGAGGGCAGTCAGAGCCGCCACCCACACCGGTGCCCCATACAGCGCCATCGACCGGACCACCCCCGTGTAGAGGAGTCGCGTTGCGACGCTGGCTCCACCCAAGTTGGGCAAAAGTCGACCAAGGGCAGAGGCAGCGTCGACCAGCTTCGGACCAAGCTGTCGGAAGTGCTCGTCGAAGAGCCACCTACCGTCGAGGATCAGGCCCAGATACCTCATCTGGGCCCGAACCGGTACGAGGACCGAGTTGACCACTATGGAGGCGCCGGGGGGCGGCCCACGACGGGGCCCATGAAATAACAGGGCCTCCGTCTTGTCCAGGGCCACCCGTAAGCCCAGCGCCTCGATGCGCCCGACCACCAGAGAGACACCAATGGTGGCCAGGCGCGCCGCCTCCTGGAAGTTCGCCCCCGGGCCGTGACCAATGTGTCATCGGCGTAACAAATTACGCCCAGCCCGGGGGGGAGACGACCTCGTAGGACCCAGTCGTATCCCACGTTCCACAGGAGTGGTCCAAGGACAGACCCCTGCGGAACGCCGCACGACATGGGTCGCCGTCTCAAGGCGCCCTCTCGATCCTCGTACACGACGGTACGCTCCTCCAAATAGTCTGCCACTAGCCGCCTCAGGTACTCTGGCACCCCGTGGTATTATTATTACTGGTACGTGGTACTATTATTTTATTCCTACTTTATCGTAAAATAAGCATGCTGATTTAAATTATAAAATAATAGGATTATAGCTATTGAACAACATTCTCACATCTATCTCTCTTTTCGGCGAAGTATATGAGCCATTAAAAGTATCACGCCTGTGGAATGATACAATTTTATTTTTACTTTTTTTAGGTGTCATGCTTGATGGCCGCCTTCCGTAAGGGCCACACTAAAGTGGTTAAATGGATGGTCGGTGTAGTTACCCAGTTCCCTTCAGACCAGGAAATGACAAGGTAATTTACAATACTCGATAACTCAAACACTCGTCCGTACATTTGCTTAATAATAATATGTGTTTAATCCTCAGGTACATATGTACAATATCGGATAAGGAACTTCTAGAGAAATGTCAAGAGTGTGTGCGAGTGATCCGCGCAGCGAAGGAGACGCAAGCGGCGCGCGCCAACCAGAACGCGACCATCCTGCTCGAGGAGCTGGACGCCGAGCGCTGCCGGGAGGAGAGCAGGAGGCAGGCCGCAGCACGACGCAGAGAGAGGAAGAAGAAAAAGAAACTAGAGAAGAAGGTACGATTTTGATACATCACATATGCGATAGCACTTTGTATAATCCACAAACTGCTGTTCTTAGTATGGACGTTCTTTGTGCCCGTTTCGTGTGTTTATGAAGTACCCCGTTCATTCTACTTTGATACCTACTGTAAAACTAAATTACGATTGAATTGAAAATTTTATTTTGCTTTAAGCTCGATAGATTTGTCGTTTTGCAGAATCGCGGAGTCTCTGGTAACCGATGACTCTTTATGTGTTAATATAAGTTAACTTAACGGACCATTTTTAGAATTATACAAATGCATAGATGCCACTAAATTGAAAGTTAGCTACACTAAACTTAGATCTATACGCATTCATTTATAACTTGTCAATCACTGTTATTTTACGGAATTATTATTATGAATTTAGGAGGAGAGGCGCAAACTGCAGGCCGAAAACGATAAGAATTCAATGTACTGTGAGAAAGCGCTCGGGGAATGTTCAGAGGGTGGCGAACCTGACGACGAACCTGTTGCGAAGGAAGAAGGCGACTCTGGCATTGATGCCAACTCGCAGGTACCCTATTTGTTGTTTATACCCACTTCATACTTGATTTAACCCATTTACTAGAGGTGCCAAGAATAGATTTCGCCGAATAGCGAGTATTCGGCAAGTCTCTTAGCCGAAGCGCCTACTATTCATTAAAACTTTCGCGGATGACAGAGTTAAACCTGCACTAGTAAAGTGCGATGACGACATGCTGTCATCACTTTTGTTTCATTAGTGATTCAGTAGGTCCACAACACGCATAATTGAAGATTTATTTATCAGCTACTAGTAGCAGTATGTACAATGAAAAAATGGTTTCTGTTTTTGCAATTATAAACTATCCGTTCTTCGACCGAACTTCGAACAGTTAATAACAAACGAACGAATATTCATGGCAACTCTACCATTTAATCTGGTTTATTTGCGTATGACTCTTTTCTATATAATACATTACCATATCGAACACAGGGTTCCTGTTCCTCCTCGGATGTTAAAGCTCCTCCAGTACAAAGTACTAAGTCGAAGAAAAAGAAAAAAGAAGAAAAGGCAGCACCCCCTCAACCTACCCCCACGGTCAAGAAACAACCGGATAAAGTGAGTTAAAATTAGTCATTTTTATTACAAAGATCAATAGGGAATATTTGTGTTCTTTTTCGCCGTTATTTTTATTATAGTCCATGTATTTTATTAATCTGATTTTATCTATATGAAAAACTTTATCATTTGATTGCTTGCAGAGTAAACCAACGAAAATAGAAACTAAATCTGAAAAAGAAAGTTCTCCCAAGCCTGATAAAAAACAGGAGAAGGAAAACGTGGCGCCGAGTTCTCCTCCCGCCACACCTGTGAAGCCACCTCCTCAGCCTGAGAGACGAACCGCTGAGAAGAAAGACAAGTGAGTCGCTGGGCTTGTTCTGAGTAGTTAGTTTATAAATACGTAGAAGTACATTACTAAGCAGTGTTACCTTGACAAGAGTTACGATCAGTAGAACATTTTGTACTTGATATTTCATGACAGCCTTTCTCTTCTTGACATTTGATCGGCCACTATTCGGGTTATTTTTAAACAGATTTTAGTAAATAATAATATGATAAAGGCGCAAGCAAAGTACTGACTTTTAAATAAATTTCAATACAAAATATTGTCTTACATGTTTTTCTTGTAATTTTTAAGTTCTCAAAAACAAACTTCAGGAAGTATTAAAATTGTATTTAGCTATAGACATGTACCATTCCTTTTACTATGTAAATGACATTAAAACTATTAATCATTTTATGTAATTAGTGTTAATCAATTGATAAATTGCTTAATTTGGATGCAAATACCTAAATACTTTAGTAAGTAAAGTGGCCATGTAAATAAATAACTTAGCAATGTACTTCTAGTTTTGTAATGAGTGATTTATATTAGATGAGTGTGGATATCTACGTAATTTATGTAACCTTTCAATTTAAGTACATAGTAGCTAGGGTGGTGGGTTTGGCTTTGAAATATTTACGAAACAAATTCTTATATTAGGATTACAATATGTATCAGTGTATTTAAAATTTAAGTTGCATTTAAGTATTACAATTTACAATTTACAATTTAATAGTTATAAAATTAATATAGAATTTATAGAAATTTTCATGAATTAGTTGCTTGTCTTTCTGTTAGATTATTTTAGGCATATCAATATAGGTACAATAGCTGATAACTGCACTAAACTGTGTTGAAGGGGACTATTAGATCAACAACATGGTTTAAAAGGTCAATTTGGACACTTTATACTGTATAATGTATATGGTATTGAAGATATAATTGAAAATAAAAGTTCAAAATTAAATCAAGTTTGTAAAATAAACTATTGTATTGTCTCTCATGGAAAGTGCAGACAAACCTGAATAACATGGTATCAGCTAAGTAATATTGCTAACAGAAATAAACGTGTATAAACTCTTATAGCAATGAATCCACTTGATATTAAATGGAAATTAAAATCATATTTTAACATCTTACAAATACAAGGCATTGTACATTCTGATGCATGCGTTTTGTTTGATTAAGTAATAACGCTTTTTTTATTTTATACTAATTGTTATTTGAACTAGGGAAATTAGGATGAAAAGATATTACCAGTGGGGGGGGGTTAAAATTAAATATTGTTCTTGCAGAAAACCCGAAGAGGATAACCCTAAGAGCATTACAGTACAGAATGTTAACAAATATGGGAATAACTCCAGAAAGAGTCAAGTATTCGAATCCACTAGGCTTAATGTGGACAAAGACGATTTTGACACAAGCGACAAAAATAAAAAGACACAGCACGTGCACCAGTAAGTTCCGATTATCATGTATACACAACGCGACATCATTATACTGTATAAACATACAAATCAATGTCAAAGTTGTTTTGTCCTCACTTTTATTGGGATACAATCATGTTCACAAAGAATCACATAAATCAGTTTCTTTAAACTTCGTTACAGTACAAGTACTATCCAATACAGGGTATTATACTAGAATTCCATTATTGTCAAGTTTGAGACAGTTATTTTTCATCTTTTGATGTTATATATGTTTAGTTTCGGTTTTAACATCCGCTCTAATATGTCTAAATATCTTCTTCTCCACGTGCCTCTTCAATCTTGAAGGTTGGCCGTTATCTTCCTGTACTCCTCCTTGTCACCGGCCAGGCGGAACAGTTGCTCAACAGAGGTGATACCGGTCCACTCCCGTATATTTCGCAGCCACGATTTTTTTCCTCATCCAGCACGTCTCTTCCCCTCCACCTTGTCCATCATTATCAATTGAAGCAGCTTGTATCTTTCGTGCCTAAGCACATGGCCAAGATATTCAATTTTGCCCTTTTAATGTTCTGCATCAGTTTTCTAGGCATGTAGACGCGCTGGAGCACAATAGCGTTCCTTTTCTTTTGTGTCAAACCGATGCGAGTCATGCGACGGTAGCACCACTTTTCGAAAGCCTCTAAGCGTCTCGTTGTGTTGTCTTTTAAGGTCCATGCAAATATACCACTGCTAAAACACAAACACTTTAAATTTAATAAATACTAAACTAAAAACTAACAGTCTGAAATGGACGATTTTATATTTAACTATGATCTTTTTTTAAGAAGTAAAGGTGTAATGTGTGGTCATGTTAGCCATTTCGTACACAGTTTAAGTACGTAAGTTAAGTTAAATAAATAAATTAGCATTTTACATTAAACTCTTTCTAAATAAATATATATAGTGTGAGGGGTCAGGCATATAGGGCTGAAAAAAAAAAACGTTCCAAGCTTCAACATGTCATTTCATTTGCTACAAATCATACAAAAGTATTATAATTGTATATGTTGTAATATGTATATATTGAATATTTTCTATGAACATGCTTTCATATTTGCATGTTAGTTATTTTTAAACGGTACATTGTTTTTTTTTGTTATGCATGAACCCTGACTTTGATTTGAATATGATTCTCTTATTGTCAGTTTTGCTTCCTATTATCATTTGAACTATTTGTGCATCATGTCATTGCGATAGCTGGCAAAGAATGCTTGCCAAAATTGCGTACACTTAAACGTACGTACAAAAATACTCAAAATATAATAGCTAGCATATTTGTCAGTAAACGGGGTAAACTTTAAAAATATGATGGCCCGATCTAAAATCTATGATACTTAATTATTTGCAATCAGCCTATCGCAGTCCACTGCTGGACATAGGCCTCTCCAATTAAAACAATGTTGTGCAGAAATAATTAAACTAATGAGTAAATGCAGGCTGGTTCAACTAATAGTGATAATCAACTGCACTGAATTATCTACATTTATATTGAGAAACAACTTATTTATTTTTCACTTGCGTTTGCCCACGGCTGCGCTCGTGTGTCTGGTAATCGCGTGAAAGAGTAGCTTAAGTTCTAAAGTATATGCATGTCAAACATTAAAAGCAGTCGGTGTGACTGTGAAAACAAACAGATAGTTACTTTCGAATATATAATATTAGTATGAATAAATTCTGGAAATAAAAATCCGGCACCATCTACCGGATATCTGTGCAACTTAGATGCCAAACCGCTATCTATTAGGATTTTATAGAACTAACCGATAAATACACACTAAAGTCGTATAATAATAATTATTTAATTTGCAATAACAAATATTAAGATATATTATTGAGATAAACACTACCCAAACTAACAACCAAGTTGGACCAAATTACAGATTCAAAATTTGATAAAAATTGGTTCAGTAGTTTCGGAGTTTATCGCGCACATACATCGTGACACGAAATTTTATATATATAGATTTTGATAGTTTAGCATCAATACCTACTAACATTTTGACCAGTATATTGAATCATTTCTGCATAACCTAGTGTGTCTGCTGTTGTGCATATTTATCAGTTAGAGTTATCGAGTATAGAAACGTTTGAAATATTTGTTACACCTTTGTGAATTAGAAATGTTAAATTTATTGCCCTATTCGAATTTCATTATCATATTTTATTAACTATTCAGCAGAATTCTTACCCACTCATAAGTTTTGTGTGTGTCTGTGTTGTGTAGTGTATGTAAATTTTGTTAAAATTGTAGATGGGAGATGGAAGGCAAGAGCACCTCTCCTAAAAGTGGTTGCGTGGGAGGTCGCAGGGAGGAAGGTTGGAAAGAAGTGGTTCGCAAGTCTAGTGTGCAAACGCTCTCTACCGTAGAACCTGGGTAAGTCACTTTATTAAAACTGCTTAGTATTTTAGTTTAAAACTTTTAAAGGAATAAGAAAAATGTTTTGAAGACAATTTAACATTACCATCAGAACATCTTATATCGGTATGGTACAAATAAAATATATAGATGGTTCTTTTGTCTTTGTAAGTTTCAACTTACATAGAATGAACATATGTAAGTCATTACATATGTTCAGCAGAAAATAGAAGTTCAAGAAAACAACCAGCAAGATGTGAAATTGAGTGTGAAATAAATCCTTAAAAATATTTAGAAAATATTGTTATGAAAACAATATTTGTTATTTTGTAGTTCTGAAAATCTTTTCCCATTATTAAATTGTCAAATTGTCTGTGTAGCAAAAGGTAGTTGTCAAGTTGTAGTGTGTGGGCGGATTAAGAATACAGTGTTAAACTACCTTTGTTCATCCCTTGGGTGTAGTAAGAGTCGATTAAGGGAGCAAGCAACGCAGGACAACATCACTACAAATAGTAGGGTAAACTTGAAGCAATCCCCAAGGCGCGTCTCCACCGAAATTCTTGGCAATTTCAATGTTTCCTACTCTTCAGAAAATCGCCAACTTTTGCTTCCATTGTGTCTACACCGAGTCGCCAAGAATTTGAAAAAAAATTCCAACTAAACATGACGTCGCCACGGAGCCATTAAATAACTGCAACAAGCGTATTCTTTTGACGTTCACCGCCAAAAACAAAAACACGGTTCCCAACATTTGTTGCCAATACAAGGAAATTACAGCAACTTTTGACACCAACAAACGTCGTGTTGACAACACAAAAGTTGCCAACTTTTGTTCGGTGGAGACTCAGCTTTATACTAAACTGTCTGGCTCGCTTGGTATAGTTGACCGAATCTCAAGATGTTTATGTCCAACAGTTGACTGTTAAAGGCTGTTGATTTGATGATGAGTAGTATAGTGTTAGTGTCAGTAAGAACTAAAGAGCGATTATGCATTTGTGCATTTGCAGATGTAAGAAAGTGTCAGTGGCGTCCCACGCCATCTCCCGCGTGATCGGCCGCGCCGGCAGCAACATCAACGCCATCCGCTCCGCCACCGGCGCGCACATCGAGGTGGACAAGCAGAGCAAGGGCCAGGGCGAACGGATCATCACCATCAAGTTAGTACCGCATCACCATACAAATAAGTACATTTCATTGTGTTACGGAAAATTTCAAAGCCTAGTGTAAGTACACTCCCCGATTTCCTCCACCATAATATGCATGTATTACACTCATTAGTCTTTCTCTTCAATCACTATCTATTGCTGAAAACAACCAGCGGAAGCGACTTTTGCGGCTTCCCTCGCATTTAAAAAAATATCCTTTGTTTCTCCTAATACCTCCAAGAATATATTATGTACAAAGTTTCATGATTATCACTTAAGTAGTATTCGCGTGAAAGCATATAGAACAGACTTACGTTCACATTTCTAATATTCTTCTTGTTAGTCGGACACTCTTGACAGAGTGGTAGTGGCGGTTGATGGACTGTGTTGCGGCTCGCCGTCGCCGCCCAGTATTAGGGTTGCTGCACTTCTCGCAAAGTCCCTCCATTTGTGCCGGTTACTCGTATTGCGGGCACATTGTACTGCAGTCGATTTGATCGTAATTTTAATTAAATCAATCCATCGGGTTGGGGACCGATCCCGTGGTCTCGTGCCCTCCTGCTTGCACGACACGTCTCTCCATCGAATCCTCTTATCGAGAGATGTGCCCAAAGAACTTCAGTAAGGATAAATTTTCTAATATTAGTTGGGATAAATATCAACACGATCGTCGTGGTTACCGCGTTTGACATTGTGATTGGTCCGCAATAAAATTTACATCAGTCGCAGCGCCGAATGGGGTCCCGTGACAACTGAAGTGTTGCGAAATAAACTCACACTAGGCTTTTACAGGAGCAGCGGTTAGAAGTATTGTACATTATAACGTTTTAAAATTATTATTTCATGTAATATATAATGGAGATATTAAAAAAAGTATTTTATATTACAGGGGATCGGCAGAGGCGACACGGCAAGCTGGTATGTTGATCGCGGCAATGATTCGCGACCCCGATGCGGATATCGTACAATTATTGCCTCGAGCCGCTGCCAAGCCGGTTCCTCAACCGTTGCCCTTGCAGCCCAAAACGCCCAAACAGCCTCCACCGAAGGTAAACACTCTCATTATCATCTTAAAACAGTGTACGAATGAATCTATGGAAGTGATAACTTCTTGTGGGAGGGTAAACCGCTTCGTTACGTAACACGTTACGGGGCCAGTTTTTCTGGCTTCCCTTACGCTCACGCTTACGGCAGCCGTAGGCAGGTTGCCTCTATCTCACTCTAATCTACAGCGCCAGTGGTATTTCGTAGTTTAACTTAGATTAGTTTAAGTTACCACTTCTGTCGGGCGTCCCGAGAGGCACACGTTTTTTTGACGTACCACCGTCTAATAAATTTGCGCCGCATCTTTCTCACATATTTTTTAATTGATTGAACTTCTCGAATTTCCTCTACAATAATATTACTCATTACACAATTAAACCTTCCTCTTGAGTCATTCTATGGGTTGCTGAAAATTGTATTTGAATCGAGTTGTTTGAAACATCTAAGCAAACAGATAATAGAAGTGACTTCATTTCATAATGTGTAAAGAAATAAGTTTGTTATCTGAGTTATTTTTGGTCACCGTGTTAAAACTCTCAAATGAATCTAATTCCGACACATTTTATTGAAGTTGATCTTGGTACCTTGAATCGGAGTAGAAAAGAATGTACATTTAGACGATCATGTTGAAATGAGTGTTTAGTATTGAATAGAGATGTATGTGTGATCGAATGTGTTGTGTGTTACAGCAGGCGGGAGCGGGAGCGGGAGCGGGAGCGAGCGGCGCCAGCGTGAGTGCGAGCCGCTCGACGCCGGCCTCGCGCGCGGCGCCCAAGCAGCACCCCGCCGTGCGACCCGCCGCGCCCCGCACCCTCCACACTCCGCACAGTCAGTATCTATATCTACTCTATGTACATCTACTAGCTTGGCGCGACTCACTCTCGTACTTGCGACTAACAATTATAAATAAACTAGCCGATCCACGCAACCTCGTTTGCGTCTCCTGTTACCCGTAGCGTGATAATTTTCCCCCGTTTTTGTAATATTCCTCATTGTTGCTCCGCTCTTGTAGGTCTTAGCGTGATGATATATAGCCTATAGCCTTCCTCGATAAATGAGCTATCTAACACTAAAATAATTTTTCGATTCCTGAGATTAGCGTGTTCAAACAATAAAAAAAATTACATATTAGTATAGATGTGTGACTGCAACACCGGAGGCATTTGCAATGATTATGGTGACAGCTAATCTTGGATTCTGCTTATGCTTTCCATCAGGCAGAGTAGAGTCATTTTGGCAGGGTCATACATAAAAAATCAAACATCTAACACACAACGATATCTAGTCCCAAGCTAAGTAGAGCTTGCGTCGTGAGTATGGAATCCAACCCGAGACCACCAATCGCATACGCTACCACTACGCCACCGAGGCAGTTACGACAACAACTATACGACAAACTTTAGGACGACAGAACGATGTATCGACTATCAGTGGTGGATCGTTAGTGCGACTCATTGTTTTCTCGTCAAACGATACAGCGATAAAACTATAGATCGACGAGTGACGACAATCCCAAATTAATTTCGTACTTGACTTAAAATGACATTGTACGAATGTGGTAGTATATTATATTATTATATTGTAATTACAATATTTTTGTTTATATGTTATGATGCTTGATTTTACACACTCAAATTGATCCTAGTGATAAAACATAAAAAAACACTAACTCTGACTAATATGAAATGAGATGACTGTCTGTGAAAACTCTTATTAGTATTATTTCCCAAGAAAACCTAACCACCTATCATCAGTTTAGTTTTGTATACCTAATTGTACCTATTCTCGTTATATCACTCATAGAAAAAATGTGTATGTATAGCATCAGCGGGTGAGAAGCGGGTTCCGACGTCGAGTTCGCTGAGCGCGTCCACCGCCAGCCTGGGCGGGGCGTGCAAGACCAGCGCGCTGACGTACACGGGGGTGATCGTGGGCGGCCGGCCGCACACCTTCGCCGCCAAGCTCACCGCCACGCCCACGCCCACGCCCACTATGCCTGACACGCCCAAACTACGGACTACACACCAGGTAAACATACTAGATACTTATCATCATCAATCTATACTGTATATCTATAGAATCAATCAATTATATAGATAAAATCACAATTAAAACATGTAATACATCTTTATGTAATCAAGCATTTGAATTGAGTATGTAAAATACATTATGAATTTAAAAATAATATATTCCCGCCATTTAAGTTTTAGGGATTAACGAACAGCAATTGATTTTTAAATGTTTGAATATGATTTATAAAATTTTTAACTGTTGGAGTGAAATATTACCTGGAATATTATTTTTCAGATTTTACTATAAATTAAAAGGTAATCTCTATTTTTCTGTGTAAATAATGAACTCCCAATTCCACACAAAGTATCTAAAAGAATTGCCAGTAAATGACATCCCTTATGCTACAGCAGCAGACTCCAGCGGGAGGCGCCAGCCCGAGCTCGTCCTCGGCCAGCCCGGGCGCGATGCTGGGGGCGTTGTCTCCGCAGAAGAGTGCGCGAGACCCCTCCCCGCCAGCAGCGCCGCCACCCGCTCCTCCCCTCAAGCAAGACGACCCCGATTCTAAACCACACCGCTTGCCCGAACGCACTATGCAGGTAATTCACTTGAACTGACATACATGCTTAAAGTACAGACCGCGATTACGCAAACGTAGTGGGAGGTACGCCACGGCTACGGTTTTTAGTGGCAACACCACATCTTGCTCCTGCGTTCCCGAGAAACCGAAGATTTGAACTGATTTTCATCCCGTCAGCACAATGGATCGACGCTTTCGGGAAAATGGCTGACAGCGGATGGATGTAGGCTAGTCAAGACTGAGATTGAAAATGAAAATTTTTAAGGGAGACCTTCCTTTTACCAATAGGCTGAAGTCGTCTAATTAACTAGTAAAAAGTATGTGCGTTTATGTATGTAAAACTGTATTTTTGTGTTGTTCACAGCTGAGCCCAGACAATTCTAGTTCATGGAGTGCTAATGAAGAAAATGCACCAAACTCATCCGCAGCTCTTCACATTAATACAACGCCACAAGTATGTTTAGTAATTTAATAATGAAGTTTCAATTATCAATCTCTAAATGAAATTTTTGAATATCGTTTTTATGTTCTTGCATAAGGGCAAAATTGTCCTAAAGATATAAACACTTCTTTTTCTACCATTTTTATAAAGCTTCTACTAAGCTACTTGTGAATTTTCAATTCCTTGCTCATCCTACGGGAGCACTTTGTTTTCGGGACAAAAAGTTGCCTATGTCTTAATCCTGAATATAGAAGATAGCTGACATCCTGATGTCAGGTATGTCCATAACAAAAATTGCTATTTGAATGTGAAGCAGTGACAAAAATAACACAGATTTTCATCTTTATAATATTAGTGTGATATATGTATAGCATGGTTTAGTAGGCCAAAAAATCCTCTCGCACTCACCAACGAAACACGACAGCTATTTTCTAATGCTGATCTCATGGAGTCTTCTAAGAGGGTAGTGCCACCCTGTCAGTGTGTCTGCTCCTTTCTAAGAGCGAAATTGCAAACATCGCGTCGGCAAATCTGACAATATTCATTATTAATTTCCATTAAAAAATTAGTTTGTTACCGGTCATTGAACGCACTGTATGTTCTCAATTATCAATATTATTAAGCACTTAATCATCATTTTTCTAAACATATATAGTGTCAAGTTGTTACGTTGCTAGTAAGTGTGTAACCGTAGCGTGGTGTCCACAGGCGAGTGCCGGCAGTGGAGGTGCTCAGGAGTACTCGCTGTTCAAGGACCTTTCTGCTGGTGCTGTGTGGGGAGCGGCCGGAGACGCCCACCACAACGTCGAGCCGCCACAGGTAACCACTTGCTCTTGATACACATTGCTCACCAACCAATAACACCTTAATTTCATTACTAGGTTACGTCACACGACAAGGGGATGCTTAAGATTTGTGACGTCTTTGTTTTTACCAAGACGAAGAATAAATTAAACAGTTAATATAATTTATTATTATTCGTTTTGTTAGATTTTTCTAATGTAATTTGATGTTGATTTTTGTAAATGTCTATTTTGATGTCTAATTTTATCGTCTTTTTTTTCAAAATGCCGTCTTGAATAATTTCTTTATATAAAAATTATGAAAGGAAGCATTTTTATAAGTGTAACCTATTGTAACAAGGATGAGATAAAGATTCAAATCTATTCAATGAATGTGACGTAATTTATGAAGAGCCATATAGCTGTTATATGCGTGTGTGACATGAGTAACGTGTAACGTGTAACGTGTGCTGTGTGGTGTGTTGTCGGTCAGCTGGTGTCGATGGCGGACGCGAGCAAGGCGCCGGGCTACCGGGGCGCGGGCGGCGCGGGCGCGGGCGGCGGCTGCTCGCCGTGCTCGCGCACGTCCTCGCACGGCTCCACGCCCCCGCCGGCCTACGCGCCGCACGCCAACCACACGCCGCACGCCCCCCACACGCCGCACACCACGCACACGCAGCACACGCCGCACACGGCCCACACGCCCCACACGACTCACACGCCCCACACGGCCCACACGGCCCACACGCCCGCCTACCACCAGCCCATGCCCATCGGTGAGTACGGACAACTCTACATATTATTTTCGAAACTATGTTAGTCTACTACGACACGTCTGAAAATCGTTTTTTAATGTGGAGCGACTGCCATTATCACAACGAGTTGATTCAACTGACATGAACTTTTTTCTGTTGGTCCGACTGATCGGACGATACGAACTTTTTTCCTGTTGGTCCCACTGATCGGACGTCATGAACTTTTTTCCTGTTTGTCCAACTGATCGCACGATATGGGCTTTCTTTGCCTGTTGGGCAACTGAACGGACAATATGGACTTGTTTTTTTCTTAGTCCGACTGATCGAATGAGTGACGACGCAGACTTTTCCCTTTTTTGTTAGTCTGACTGATCGGACGATGTGGACTTATTTTTTTTTAGTCAGACTGATCTGAGAAGTGACGACGCAGACTTTTTTCTTTTTATGTGTCTGACTAATCGGACGATGTAAACTTGTTTTTTTCTTACACCGACTTATCTGACGAGTGACGACGCAAAATTTTTTCCTGTGTAGTGATCGGACCGCGTGGTCTTAGCCAAATTACTTATTCCAGGTTCATTATTATATGTATATCAGCCAATAGGGAATATGCATCTTTTTTTCATATTCATTTACGTTTCTATGCCATAGAAAAAAATTAAAAAGGCAATAGTCAAACTAATTTTCAAACTGAAATTTAAAATATTGACTAAATTTGGCTATTCAAACGCCGTCATTTTGCGCGCGCTTATGGGCACAGCCAATGACGTCATTGTCATTTCTTGTTTGTTTTCAATTCAGTGTTTCAGTTACTTTATACTTATTTACAGTTTTAATTGCTATAAAAATGTGGAAAAAGTTATTTTTTCTCACAAACACTACTAACACAGTAGGAATTTCGACGACGATAATTTCAATGAAGTGACCATCGACGTCACCTTTCGTTTCGGGCAACAGTGACGCGTTTGATTTTCGCTCTCTTAATTTCCACTTTTTTAATCGACTTAAAAAAAGGAGGAGGTTCTTAATTGGACAGTATGTTTTTGTGTGTTCGCGGATAACTTCGTCGTTTATGAACCGATTTTGATGATTATTTTTTAATGGAAAGGAGATACCATGATAAGGACACTGAGATCTGATGATGGCATCCAAGAGAAATCGATCGATTTGGTCTTTCTTGAAGTCTGTTTTTTAAATTGTTGAAATTTTACATGTATTTAATATTTTCTAGGCTTAAATAATTACTAAATAAAACAAAAAACCTTATAAGTATATTGTAAGGACAAAAAATATAGACAAATATTTTTTTTATGCATATTCCCTATTCACTTAAAATTATAATGGCCCCAATTTTGGAATGCATCTACTTGCCCTTGATTAGTTTTTAATTTTATTATGATAATGTCCAATAATTTGATACACAACTTTTTTCTTCACCTTCAGGCAACAACGTGAACGCGATGGACATGAGTGGACTTTCCCGAAACGGACCTATCTATCAAGATAACTCCCGCAATGGACACAACATGATGGTAAAAATAATATTATATACTAGATGAGCCGCGCGGTGTTACCTGCGCCGCGAAACTAGTCTAAAAAAGCCTAAGTTACTGCTTATATCATCAGCTACCTATCAGTGAAAGTGCCGACAAAATCGGTCCAGCCGGCACAATCAGACAACCAAAAAATTTAATATTGATTTTTTGATGTAAGTACCTATATACTTCATTTGCATTTAGTGAAAAGCCGTTAATTTGAAAATAGAAACTTCAATTTTATTAATGTGTAGGCATAGACTAGATTCTTTCTACCCACGGCTCCGCCCGCGTGTATGTCTATTATTGCAGTATAAAGTTGCCTAAGTTACAGACAAATACTTTCCAATTTATTAAATCTTTTAGCAGTTTAGAAGAGAAAATGTAACAAACTGACATTGTTATTTATAATATTACATAGTTAAGTTTTTTTATGTTTGATCCTGATAAAATGACTGTACTCTGATGGAAAGCATAAGGAGAAGATCCAGCATGGTGACCCACACTATGGCGACCTAGTGGTGCTTCTGGCCCGTTCGTGCTGAATTCAGCGTGGCTCTACTACCTGTACCTTGTCAGCCAACTGCCGTCCACTGCTGAATGAAAGCTTCCCCCAAAGAGTGCCAACCATCCCGGTCTTGGGCAGTCCGCATCAATCCGCTGCCAGCAACTACGCAGGGCGCCCTACACGTTTGTTTAATCGTGGTCTCCACTATAACACTTGTCGGCTTCCACTTTCACTTCAGCGTGCTGATTCTCTATGCGATATCGGTTTCTCCAGTTCTCTGTCGAACACCTAACATCACACGCTCCATCGCACGCTGAGCGACTTTAAACTTGTGGACCAGTCCAACGGTGAGTGTCCACGTCGCATGATTTTGCCAATGTTCATCCGAAGTCCCACTCGTTTCGAAGACTCGTCGAAACTGTTGAGCATTACTTCTAAATCATGCAGAGACTCTGCTAGGTTCTCAATGGTGTCTACAAATCGCAAGTGTGAGATGTATTTACCATTAAAATTGATTCCTCGTCGGTTCCAATCGAGTGTATTGAAAACATCTTCCAACGCGTTGGTAAATAGTTTCGGAGAAATAATGTCTCCTTGTCTAACCCCACGATACAATGGAATTGGTCTTGTGCTCTTTTCATTTACTGGTCATCATTACGGTTTCGTGCAGACATTACAGCAATTGTGCATATCGGCAGTCTACCAGGCATCTATGCATGGATTCCAGGACAGCCCAGATCTCGATGGTGTCGAACACACATACGCTAAGCAGAGAGACAGGTTGCATTCCTCTGTCTCGCTTAATGGGCCATCGTGGCTCAACGAGCGGCCTCACGCCACTCACGTACCTCTTAGAGCGGAGGCCGAAAGCCGCTCTCTGCTCGGAAGTCAGCCGACCGCCGATAAACTTCGGCGAGCACTTCCGTCTCCAAATGTCACGGGGTAGCTCCAGCCAAGCCGCACGCTGCCTCGGCCGACATGGTTCGGTAACCGCATATAGCTCTCAAAGCTTATACCCTCTGAGGGCACCAGAGGCATGCCCGATTTTAGGCGGTCAGCGCAGCTACCCACACCGGTGCACCGTACAGTGCCATTGACCGAATAATCCCCGTATACAGCTGTCTTGCCGCAACGCTCGCTCCACTCAAATTGAGCCGAAGTCACACCAGGGCAGAGGATGCAAGCCGTCGGTAAGGCTTGTCAAAGAGCCACCTGTCGTCTCCGGCCGAGAAGGCCATCGATGGTGGAAACTTGCCCCTAGATAGGGGCTGGCGTCGCCCTTACCTTACGCAATTGTTTTCATTCTTAGTCTTCGATCAATAATAGTACTAGATTAAGGATCAGGAACAAAAATAAGACTCTCAAGTGGCCATGTTTACAGACACGAAAACATCTTCATTCTTAGAAAAAAGTTTAATAATGTTAATGACTTCAGTTTATTATAAACCTTAATGCTTAAACATAAAGTTTAATTACCTTTACAAATTATATCTATTTAGGTCCTTTCGTCAGAGAAGCAATACTATGGAATAAATTTAAAATGTCGCTTGAAAATAAAAAGTCATTAGTACAAAAATATTTATTCTAAAATGATACTTAAAGTCTAAGTCTAAGATTAAAAACATTTTGTTTCTAATTTCGTGCTTATTGTATTGTGGAACTAGATGTAGTTCTTGGTATTACATTTCAATGCTCAGAACACAGTAAGTATTGAATGACGTAGAGTTGCAGAATATATTTGTTTTAGGTTTGTTTTGTATGGTGGTAAATATTTTTGAGCGATTCAAAAAAGTAATAGATACTATTTTACATTGCCTCTATTACAACTAATTGGGAATAAAAAAAAATATAAAGTAAAAAATATGAAAGGAATCAAGAAACCTGTTTTCGACGTATTCTTTATACAGAAGTAATTAAAATAGTAATATAGGTTTAATTACCTTTAAACAGATTCAGCTTGTTATAAAGCTGTCTTTTAGAAGTAATTTTGATATGAGCGGTTTCTTTTTTACAAATATAATGTAATCTTACATTAGTGATTTTTTCTATAATAAGTTTAATTAGGCTTATTTTATGGTTGTGTTCGTTTCCCTTAGAAAACAAATCCTTTTCAATATATGCGTTTAAAACATTTACACATATAAAGATTTTGTCATACTTTTTTTGCATTGATTTGCCACCACTCATGCGAAGATAGTTGCGTATAACACGTTCGGTTTTCATGCATATGTCAAACACATCGTATGAAGCATAACATAAACCACCCATGTCTCTTACATGTATTAATTTCGCCATCTATTAATTTATTAAATCTATTATTACGCCTTTGCGTATTTCCAGTTATGTCGAATCTGTCAAAATGAATCGAACATATACTAGAATTTTTGTAAGGGTTGTATGTTTCTTCTCCTCTTTCTTTCAATAGATACCCATTCTGCACAGCGAAATGGGTCACTAGGAAATCTACAAACAAAAATAACATTATAAAATAATAACACTACTCTATGCATTCCCTGTTCAAGAATAGGTGATGTTTGATACAATAGTTGGTGCGTTGTAGTAAACATTGGCCAAATAATTTCAATATTAGTTTATTGAATTATATTTACTATAATATATAATTATGTTTATTATTTTATGAAAAACACTTAATAATAATATAAACTTATCGAAAAAAAGATATTCCTTTCAAAACCTTGGTGTTACGGTGGTTATTTACACAGTTTTTTAACGCGCACTGCGGCATTTTGACGTCTTAACGTTGGCTGTAATTGGACCATACTAATTTGAAATAAGACCACAAAATTATTTGTGGTCTTATTTTTCGGGCCGTTTTTGAAGCGCTTATCGGAAATCTAGTACTATTTATGATCGAAGTTCTTAGTATAATGTTTTATAGTCTAAATAGCCTTCCTCGAAACATAGACTATCCAATACTGAAACAAATAGGTCAACTGTTTACGATTATATAGATAAAGTAAAACTAAAATAGAAATACCTTCATAATTGTAGCAGCAAGTATCGATCGCCAGCGGCGTGAACATGAGCGGTGCAGCTCTAGGGCTGGGCTACGTCGGCGTAGAGAGCGTATCGCGACTTAACCCCCGAGCACCTGACTTTGCGCAGAGGCACCCTCTCATGCAACAGAAGCACAACGCGCAGGTAAACTCTTCAAGCTTTTCTTTACCTTAAACGAACATTAACCCTAACGTCAGCGAACAACTAAAAGACCCATCACAAACGTGATGATTGGGATGGGTGTTATGTTATGAAAGTTAAAATACAAATTTAAGTTGAAGAACTGTCCTCCTCGTCCATCTGTGATCTCGCGTTCCACAGATTGATATAATGTGCAGACTTATTCATAGTTAAATTATCGTCATTGAGAGTGAGTATAATGTGAAGATTTTGAAATCAAATACTTACATAATTGTACAAATATATGAGTGCTCTGGTTATTTTATATAAAAACAAAACAGTTTAGAGAAACTTGCATCAAATACTAACATGTTATTAACTTGTTTGACTTAGTTACAACTTCCTTACGTTTAATATTTGGTTTTATGAATGCAAATCCTGTAAAATACGAATTAATCCAAATGCTCGTGTTAACTTTCAGTTATTCGCGGGTGCGAGCAACGCCGGCAATTTGAGCGCATTGCTGATGTCGTACCAACAGCAACCCATGAACCAGTCACCTAAACCCATGCAACACGCGCCGCAACCTCACCCGCATTACCAGGTACGTACTTACAAACAATCGAGTTTTACGTATATATAGACACTCTTCACCATTATGTCTTGTTTTGTTTGTAAACTATTGATAGCTATATATATAAATGACTATGGACACTCATAACAGCTTATCTTTATGTGGACCATGCATAGAGCAATACGGGCCATCGAATGGAGGGGAGTATCTATAGTGTCTTTTTGAGAAACAACAGTTTATCATTTCGGAAGGGAGGTAGGTACCCTTCCACACCTTTACGCAAACATGTAACTTACAAAACAATGACAATTAACTTGCGTAAATTCTTCGTGTAATTGTCGTATCATTTACTTGGAAAAACTAATAATAAAACGTGAGCCGTCACGGGACGCCTGGCAGATGTGAAGCACCGATATTGTTTTGTATAAAATAAAATGTTAATATTCATTTTCATTAAATACAAAATTAAAATATAATTAACAAAACAAATACACATAAAATAAAAATTTGGCAACTTAATTGGATGTAATGTATAAAACTGTACTGATATATTCCAGTCTCTCCTGGAGCGCGGCGTGGGAGTGGGAGTGGGCAACGTGGGGAACGTGTGCAACAGCGGCGGTGGCTGGGGCGAGGAGGAGGAGCGCAAGCCGCGACCTATCGGCACGGAGCGCGCCTGGAAACTCATCGGCGGCGATGACTGGGCTCACGCTCACCTGCCTCATCAGCCGCACCTGCCCGACCATGACAGATACCAAGTAAGATCTTTGAACCCACTACAATTCTTGACAGCAGCTGGAATGTTTTTGCTTCAAGTGACAATCTATAAGTACATAAATATCATTTACTTTTGATTCGTCAATGTTTCATCAGATTGTGAAAGTGAGGGAATTAGAATGCATCTGTGTTTGAGCACAAATTTGTGCACTATAATATCTCCTGCGTAGTTGACTGGTATCCGTTGAAATTGACGCCATAGCCAAAATTGACTAGAAGCACATCTTCATAATGTTAATGTTTTTTTTATTTGGAGCATTAATACCTTGAGATTAAATGAAATTTAGTTAATGCCAAGTGTTTTTAAACCAATATACAATAAATTGGAAATGAGAATACGACATTTATTTGAACTAGACCTACCTACATATGTTACAATACCACCTACAAAATTTTAATAAAATCGGTTTAGTATTTTAGCCATAGGACACTATTTTTCGTTTTTGAAATTTACTACACGATGTATCTAATAAAAATTATCATTATCGGGTTAACGACTGATTTTACATCTCCTGTAATAATTTCCACTTTAAAAATGCGTTATGTTTGAGCAATCAGAGTCGCACAACATAGGTAATTACATAATAACTTATGTTTCCACGATGTAGTAGAGGGTGTTGTTGTATAATTATTCTTGATTGCGTTCCGTTGTGTAATTTTCATTCGTAATGATTTCATTGACCTAGTACAAATAAACCTCTCAAATACAAAAGTAACTAATACAAAATGAAGTAACCACTAATTCTGTATCACGACATGTAGTCCGGTCAATTTAGATATCCAAGTTAACGAAAATTGGTAGGTTTGTTCAAAACACTATTATAAATGAAATGAGAGAAGTCCTCATCGACCCGACACCGGGAAAAAAAAATCGGGGTCAAAGATCCCAAAAACGGGTTTTTCACGATTTTCAGCAAAACTGTAAGTTTTATCATCATAAGATTAACCGAGACAAAAATGTAGATCTGATAATTGTCTATAAAATTGTCAAAAACCTTTTTTCCTAAGTTCCACAGTTGTTGAGAAATAACAATCTGGTCTGTAGTCACCTGATCTTTCTTTTTCTCCCACTAATGGAATCTTTGTGTATACAGGGAGTGAGCGGGATCGGTGGGGTCGGTGGTCACGTGAACGTGGGCCACGGCCTGGAGGGCGGCGGGTACGGCGCGGGGGCGGGTGCGGGTGCGGGGGCGGGGGCGGGAGCCGGAGGCGCCACCGCGGCCGCGCTGTCGCTGATGCACGCGCTGCCGCTGCACTACCTGGGGCCCGTGGCCGCGGCCGCGCCCGCGCCCGACCACCACCCGCACTGGGACCAGGCGCAGCACCACGCCAATGACAAACAGGTACACACGCACACACTACAAATATAAATTACACTAATAAATACACTGGATTTTCTTTAATTTATCTTAACCGTACTAATTTCCCTACTGGTCTAAGCAATAAGATAAGTACTAGGTAATAAGACTAGTACATAATTTTATTTAAATGTATCCCTATCATGTGTCGCCAAAGACTTTACCAATATCCAACTACATATTAAAGGACTACGTACACTTATCCGGCTTATGTCTATAGAGAACAACGATTTCGTGTAGAGGCGCGTACTCAACCGTTCATCTTTCCCGGCAAACTTATCACATGCCATACATAAAGTTTAACGCTCTACGCGAATAACCTGAATATTTCCTAAACAGGTCCGCAATTTCGTAAAATTTTACAATAGCCATCCGAAAATGCTGTTTCAACTTAAAATTATTTTCCTGTAAATAGGATACTAATATCGCGTTTTACCAAATCCCTATTACTTCAAAGTGGGTTAACACACAGTGAAACGATTAAAATATCGTACATAGAACTGTCCACGTTGAGGACACAATCCTCTGCAACATTTTCAAATCCGTAAGCATACGTTTCAGCGTAGATCACACGCTTTGTCCGCTGCTATTATTCTTACGATGCTATACGCGGCTGATAGAAGCAGAATAAATGTAAACAAGGTCGAATAAGTGTGAATAGTCCCTTAGACAGAAAAATCTGTGGATATCAGTAGGTTACTAATAAACCAACGAAGTCGAATATGTAATACATATGAAACGTTTGTTCGCAGACATGGAGTAAGTGGACTCACTAGAGGCGCCGGGCCGGACGGAGCTGGCCGCGCGATCCGTCTCCGCCCCAGCCGACGAGGATTATATATAATTGTAACCCTTGGAACCGGTGTAGATATTAGTGAGAAAGAATTATATTATACAGATTATCTATATACATAATAGAGAAGATGTCCTATCGAGAAGAGAACTAACTACTTATACTGTACGATCGACTGAAGTGAGCATTAAACGATTCATTATAATGAAACTCGTGAGGGGAGTCGGATGTAGTTTTATTTGTTACTGCCGCTCGCCGACCGCGACGTTACGTTTAGACGAATTATAGTGATAGAGGACGTCGCCGTTTTCATCTGATGTAGATATATATGCGTAAACGAATGTAATAGTAGGTAGCTGGGAATGTGATTCCGAAGTGCCGCTGAGTGTTTTGAGTTGCCTTGCGCGGGCTCGTCCCGCCGCCGTCTATTATACATTTTTACACTATATTATGGCATAATGCGATATTAATTTTGATGATTGGAACGCTCGACAACCGAGGCGGAATATTAAACATGTATTAATAAATTTGCTTGTACATGAAGATTAAATAACGATATATTGATGCACTGTAACTACTGGTGTTTTTAATAATACCACCTGATTTTTCAATGATTCTTTTTTTAATAGGTTTATTTGGGCAATGTGTATATTTATAAGTAAATTATTATTATTGAAGACTTATTTTGTCTCGAATATGATTTAAAAGCAGGATATACGGTAAGTTCTAGGCAAATAAACCGTTGTCAAATTATTTAACGTGTGTTCTTAAATCACTCGGCCTCACACTTTACGTTCTAACTACCACACTGACACACACTATCGTCATATTCTTAGATACAACACTTTCACATCTTAGATACAACACAACACCTGAATCACAATCCAGTAGTGTGTATTACGTATCAAGTTACGACCTTTTCTCAAAGTGCTATAAGAACAATATTTATTAGTTGCCCTGTTTTACAGATCTTGTAAATAAGTGCAATGATAATTTTTACTTTTTTTTTAAATCTGAGTGCCAAAGTGACTACTCGGGCTGATAGAAAGCATGAGCAAGATCCAAGAGGGTAGTGGTCACCATACTCATAGCGATTGCTCATATTACTATCATGATATAACTTAAAGTAAAATAAATAAGGAGCTCATTTTTTATTAAATTAATAGTTGCTCTATTCCCATCCACCCCCGCCACTTTGCACTCATTGCTGAAAAAATCCACATCTCGTGCCTCTTACGATAGTGAGTATCCATTCCTTTGTGAGTATATGTTAGATTACCGATCCTAATCTTTCATCTCACCTAAAATGACGTAAGTCTGGGCTGACTGGGATCTTGAACTAATAAAGGGCACCATCCTGCCTAGAACGTAATAGATAGAAAAAAAAGGTATTGATTAAAACATAGTTTCGAGCAAAATTCTCGTGCGCTTCAACAATATTGATCAACACTGTTGCTAAACAATTTTTTACCATAAATACGAGGCTTAAACTTTACGAAACTGTGGCGAATTATGGATGAAAAAAGGTACCCTATTGAAGCGATCGAAAAAACATTTTCAATGTTAAAACTTTCAGTAAATGCTGAGGTGACGGAAACAAAGTAGATTTGAGACGATGTTAGTAATGTTTTTATTTTTTTCTGAGGTGTATGTGTTTACTTTACTAATAAAAGGCTTCACTTTTGGCCAGTATTAATTTCAAGAAAATCTTTGTCTTCTGATACTTTTTTATGAATTACTTAGAAATTTGTTAATTTTGACAATTGATATAGACAGATTCGTCCATACTACCTAAAAAAAATTGTGACAAGAGTAAAAAGTATAATGTTGTAAAAAACAATATAAAACTGTTATTAACAGTGTGGTTGGCAACCCTACACGTTACACTGTTATGACACAATGAGTTTGTGTGTGTGAAATTATGAATGTTTTGTCTTACTATACGGCCGACGTATCTTGACGAATTTGAACTTCGAGCAATAACTTTTTATGAACAAAATGGTGGCATGAGGCGACGTACGGAGGGCGGTGGTCTACCATCTAGAGATCGACCATAAGTAAAGACAATCGACCCTTTATTCAATCAAATATCGTAATCGATTAGTTTTATTTTGAAATTATTGTTTTTTGTTTATATAAGATATTAAACGAAATTTAGTGAAATAAGTAGTAATATAGTAGTAATAATAAACGAGATCTCGACTTCATTAAAAAAAAAACAAATGAAATTTTATTTTCTCAGTTGAAATACATGATTTTCTTATATATCAGTTATCTATTAACATCTACTTGAATAACAACTGTTTGAGAAAAATTAAAACATTATAAAATTGCAAATAAATATATTAAGCCTATGTTTAGACTCGCCAAGATACGTCGGCCTTATAGTAATTGTAGTGTGCGAGTTCGTAGTGACAGGCGATTGTTTTGTATGTGAATTTAAAATGTGTGTGTATAGATTTGCCCCCGCGAAAAAATACCGAAAGTTTTGGCAAACGAGCAGACAGATCATCCTATGTTAAGTGAGTACTACCTACTACCGCTGTCCATCCCATAGACATCTTTGTAGGTCAGACATTGGGGTTTTGGTAAAGGTACTCGCCCAGCTTAAAAGCTGGGCTGAGCTTAAATGTAAACATTATTTTGCGAATTCGTGGCACTCGGTAGAGATGAACCCATTCCTGCCGAAATAATGTTTATAGCTTTTTTACATGGCATAAAGAAGTCGCTTCCGCTGTCGGTTCGCTTTGATCTTCTAACTACGCAACGGATTTTAATGCAGTTTTCAGCAATAGATAGGATGATGCAAGAGGAAGGTTTATATGTATAACTAGCTGAACCCCGCGGAACGAAGCTAGTCTAAAAAAAAGTAGCCTAACTAACTCCTTACATCATCAGCTACCGGCCAGTGAAAGCCGTTCCAGAGATTACCCTGAACAAACAGACAGATAGACAGACCGACAGGCAGACAAATATAAAAAAAAATGTTTTTCTTCCTGTACCGTGTATACATTTAGTAAAAAGCGGCTATTTTAATATTGCAAACAGACACTCCAATTTTATTTATTTGTTTAGATATATGCATATTACGAGTATAATAGAGGAAGTCCAGGAATTTCAAAGACTGCGAAATTGGGTCAGATCACAAGTTTTTTTTTATCGCCTGATGGTAAGCGATTACTGCGACCAGTGCCACCCATGCCAGTGACCAGTGCAACACCAGAGGAGAGGAGTACGCTCTTGAGCAAGTTATGAATAAAAATGTACATTTATAAATAATTTACTTTTATTGAGATTCATGTATATTTACAATAAAAACCAATCCATTTTTTTACGATTAGAATTTAACAACTATTGCATCCACTTTCTCATACATATCATATATTATAAAATATTTTATATCTTTATAAAACTAGCTTTATAAAGTTAGCAGCTCTCTACAGTTAAACCAAAAATTACACTTCTTGAGCAAGGATTAATAATTCACCAAAAATGCTCAACTCTGGGCATTTTATTAATTTAATGAAAAAATTATAATTTATACTAATTATGTATTATTAAACTACCTACAAAATGGTAAGTTGTTTTATCATGCTCTAAAATTTGTTCTAAAGCAATAGAAATGTATAGCACATTATAGTTCTGTGTGCCGCTCTAATATCCTGCTCTCCAGGTCGCTGTGCAGTTTTTCGACCTTTCTAGAATGTTTCTTGATCATTTGTTCCTGCTCTTCAAAGTGGTTGATCTTGTCGCCAGCCGCTGCCACCTGTAACAACAATGGTTTGTAAAATGAGTATGCTACACGAAAAACTACGTAAATACTTTTCATAAAATTTACATAGCCTATGTCACCCTGGTCAATATTGCGAATTTATTATATATTACTAGTTGTTGCCCGCGGCTCCGCCCGCGTATATTTCGGTTATCGCGGCAAATAGTAGCCTATGTGTTATTCTGATGTATAAGCTATATTACTGTAAAGTTTCATCCAAATCCGTTTAGTAGTTTTTGCGTGAAAGAGTAACAAACATCCATCCATCCTTACAAACTTTCGCATTTATAATATTAGTAGGATTATATTATATATAACCACATTCATTAAAATCGGTTCATAAACAGGTGAAAAAAAGAAATAATTTTCTCTCATGGAAGCAGTTTTTTATGGATATAGGGAGGCAAATGAACAGGTATGTCAGCTGACTGAAAGCGCCTACCGCTAAGTATATTGCCGCCCTTTAAAACTACCTCAGAAGGTGGAGATATAGTTTGAACCCAGATATCTTCAAGCGACTAAATAGCTTGACGAGTTTCGTAAGACCTTGGTAATAACTCATGCGAGCTGAAGCTTTTCACAGAAATCCTGCCCCCCTAGCCAAGTTGCAAACGTTCTTTTTTCTGCAATCGTTAACGCCTAAATTCTCGTGTGTCATTGGCTAATCTTCGACAAAGTATTAGCCAATAACACACGATAATTTAGATATTAACGAATGCAAAAAGAAGAACGCTTGCAACTTGGCTAGGGAGGCTAGTATAAAATCGTTAGCAGTATAGGTAGGTAGGTAGGTACATACTACAAGTTACTAAACTGAACTTAAAATTCGTTACTATCTATACTAATATATAAAGCTGAAGAGTTTGTTTGTTTGTTTGTTTGTTTGTTTGTTTGTTTGAACACGCTAATCTCAGGAACCACTGGTCCGATTTGAAAAATTCTTTCAGTGTTAGAAAGCCCATTTATTGAGGAAGGCTATAGGCTATATATCATCACGCTAGGACCAATAGGAGCGGAGCACCAATGAAAAATGTTTCGAAAACGGGGGAAAATTATCACGCTACGGGCAATAGAAGACGCAAACGAGGTTGCGTGGGTCGGCTAGTACTGTATATTCCAAATCTTACCCATAACTAACTAACTTAACTTAACACATACTTTCAAAATAAGCAAGTTGTTGATCGCAAGATCGCAACGAAAATAAATATAAAAATTAATAGAAACAAATTTTGTAACTAAAACGAAAATAAACATAATTTTTGGACTGCAATGAAAATAATAATAAAAACAAAAATAACCTTGCTCTTGTGCTTTTCAAGATTGCTTACATGGTCCGCTCGTAAATGGCGAAGTTTCAACAGCCGCGACTCGTAGTGCTGCAGTTCCACCTGAAGAATACTCATCACAATTAATTACATACCAGAGACTTTACATTTTTTCAGTACTTGTTTTGCAACATTTGCAATGATCTGGTCAAAAATTTAAATACCTTAGTGAATATCAAAAACATTGTTTACTATATAGTCAAAATAAAATATTTGGAACCTTACTAACAACAAATCCCCATCATATTCCTGAACGTCATTAAACGGTAAGCAACGGTTCTGTGTTATTTTCAACTTTAAACTTAGTTTAAAGTTAAAAACAACACAGAAAAGTTGGTTAATGGTTTTTTATGAATAAACAGGTAAATTTTTAAATGACAAACTAGACTCAATAAATAATAATAAAAACAAATATCTTTAAACACCTTGAATATATTGGTTAAATGAAGTGTGAATGGAATGAAAGAAAGTTACCTTTAAGGAAGCAAGTTCATCTACAGTGAAGTTTGCAGCTACAGCAATCTTCCACAAGCCTTGAACCTTGGGCTCTATGAACTCTCTGTTGTTAGGACCTGCGTAACAAACAAACAGCTGAATTATTTGTGCACATACTGAGAAAAAAAAATTGTAGACCCTATTAATTTTTTTAAAAGGAGCAACAATGGAAGTTCTTGCCAGATTCTTCTCCATGAAGGGTAGAATCAGTCGTTTTTTTAAATATTGACTATTCATAAGTGCTTTTTTGAATAAAAATCTTTTGACTTTAACAATAAAATGTGTTATTATTATACGAACACAAATGGAACTGACTAAACCGTCAAGACTTCAATCGTAACTGTAACCAACTCGCAACTGATGCGTTGATCAACATACCCCCTGAAAATTTTGAATACTTCATACTACAAATCCATTCTAATATTATGAATTAAAAAGTAACTCTATGTAACGCTTTCACAGCTGCACTGCTTCTATGAAATTTGACATGGAGATACTATGATTTTTGAGGAAGGACATAGGCTACTCTTTAGCAAGATAATCGACATATAATATGTATATTAATTCAACATTCTGTGCTACATACATTCTCTGAAATAGAAATATGACTCAGTTTCACGACTCTGCGTGCACTAGATTTACGAAAGTCCCAATTCTAAAGAAACTTACATACAATTGGTTGACAGAAATGTCTATATTGTTCACACAACATCTCGTATGTGCATTCAATGAACTAGTTTCGTAAATGTTATAAGATTTTATTTCTTATATTTAACTTCTACAAACTTATATTCCATTTTTCGAAATGGAAATCAATAGTGGAAGCCTGCGTTTAGCAGTGGTCACTTGTTACGGCTGAAATGTTGATGATTCTTATATTTACGTCCGAGCCTTTTTCTGAAACTATTTTGAATTGGTTTTAAAGTCTAGAAATGATACGGCCGAACGTCGTTTTAATACGTGGAGGGACTGCCGTCTAACCACAACACAAATTCTAGGAATCTAGGCGATAACGAAGATATGAAGAAACACTGTTGTTGGACTTTTCAAAGCTCCGACCGCGAAAGATGCGCATGGCAACCAGAACCAACGTGATGCCCTAAGGACGGAAGGGTTAATTTGGTCACCCATCCACAAACTGACCTAGCTAAGAGTGCTTAACTTTGCAATGTATGTGAAATACCAAATCGGTTACCGCTTACCCATGAGCTCCATTCGAACATTTGTATAAAAATACATAAGACTTGCAATTAATACGTTTTTTACATAAGTGTCACACTCATTTGAAACTCCTTTCTTCTTACCTTTAGAAATAACCC
Source organism: Spilosoma lubricipeda (assembly GCA_905220595.1). Classification (NCBI taxonomy): domain Eukaryota; kingdom Metazoa; phylum Arthropoda; class Insecta; order Lepidoptera; family Erebidae; genus Spilosoma; species Spilosoma lubricipeda. Next base: position 3,674,469 of record HG992285.1, on the reverse strand, counting down.
TTTGCAGCTTGTCATATCCGTCTCGGAGATCTCTGTGCTTCTCTCTGATCATATTAGCTTTATCTATGAAGTCCTTTGTCTTTTCATTGGTGTGTTCACTGATCTCATTAAACTTGTCCAACTCATCCTCGTTTATCACATCTGGAATAGGATATCAGTTTTTGAAGATAGAATTTACAAATCTGTATCTTTGAGCATTATAAGCACATAAGAACTATTACTGGTCTGGTATGCTAGAAAGCAAGAAATATTAGACTTTTATTATTATTAATAATTTTGATTTGTAACTAATTAAGTTTTGTCCATTAATAGATGCTATTAACCACAGATTTAAAATTAAAAATGGCTCTTTTTTGACCCACTACAATTGGACTCTAATAATAATAAATAACGAAATACCAACTATATTTTTAAATAATATGACATGAAAGATATGGATTTAATCAGAAAATAAACTTTAAGGCTAGGTCCGCACAGACAGGCGGTTTGCTTAGCGTCTAAAGCCTAGCGAGTCACCTAGCGAGCTACTTAGTAAAACGAACGTTCTTAAATGTACGCGACCGGCCGCACTGCGCGCTTGGCGTCTAGCTAGTCGGTTAGCGTGTATCCAAGTAAACAAACTTGTTGGTTGTCGCTAGGCGCGAAGCATTTTAAGATGAAAATCCACCTTTTCGAAGGACAGGACACTTTTATGTTCCAACTCTCCTATTTCATGGCTTAGTAAGAAATATAATCACTACAGTACAGTAGTCAGTCAGATAGATATATTTGGCACAACATTTCAATGATTTAAGAACCAAGTCTACACTTTTTGTCGATTAACCATGTACTAATTAATTAATGTCCCTAATAAGGATAGATACCAATTTTTATGTACATTTATTTCTTTACTTTTTGGACAATCTCTATAAATATAAAAGTGTTTTTTCTTAATTCTATTAGAATTTATGCATGTAGTGTTTACCTATGAGTTAAACCACTAGACCAATCGTACTTTCGCGTCCGCGCGTTCGTTAAATCATGCTCGCGACGGCGCTTGGGGTTGTACTGTACTGACCTAAAATTAAGTTCTAACGTAACACTCAAAGGGATTAGCGAAAATATCGATAACCGGTTGGAGAACGCGCCGCTCGCAGCGAGCGGCCCGGCTCGCTGTACTGACCTATAACATTTCTGTGTAACGTGACTTTACGTTAGGCCGTAATGTTTGAGGTCGGTTGGCACCTTTAGAATAATGTACCTACTTCTATAAGCATCCTCTTTGCCAGAGTTATCATCAAACAAGTCGTAATACTGGTCTATTTTTTCCTGGTGATGAGAGAACTCCTCTCTCAATGCTACCAGTTCTTCGTGGGTAAATCCTGAATTCTCTGCCTTTGACCACAAATAGTTTAGTTTCTTGTCTTTAAATATACTTTTGTTTATGTAGTCATCTGTTGCAGAGTTATAGGCCTGAAGAATGGAAACGTTAACTATTATAATATGACGGATATTAGACACATAGGACCATCTAGTTCCAAACTAAACAAAACTTATACAAAATAACTGATATAAGGACACATGGCTTTTGTATGTAAATATGTTAATTCAATCATTATATTAGAAAACACTCAAACTCAGAAACAAATATTTGCATACAAACAATTAGTTCAAACCTGGGAATCAAACCCAACACCTCTAGTGCAGCAGTTGTATAACCTGTTCATTTTCATAGTGTCATTTTGATTGTATACGTATATACGATAATCAAGACGTGGGCGCGCGCCGCATGCGGCTCCTTTGACAATGAACCGCACGAGCTGGGGTGGCACAATCAAAATGACACTAGATAAATGAACAGGCTATATACACTAGCACTGAGGCAGTCAAAGCCATTGGATAACGGCAGCATCATCATTGTTGTTGAGAGCCTTGAGGGTGACCTTTGTCGTAATAGAAGCTGAACATGATTTAAAAAAATGCAGGTGAAGTTGCATGAGTGAGTTAGTACACCGATAATTGCATAACCACTTCCAAGTGAAAGCATCAACAACAAGGATCAAGTGTGTCAACTATCTGTGAAAACAATTATATTTTTATCTCAATGACCTTATCAGTGTGCTTTCAACATCTGTTTTGTTCACATTGTTTATGACAATGCAAATAGATTAAGTATCAATATGAAAAAGAAACAATTATTTTTATTGGCAACTTAACAGATTGTAGGATATTGACCTACGCTCTATAGAATTATTATTTCCTAATCTATACTAATATATAAAGCTGAAGAGTTTGTTTGTTTGTTTGAACACTCGTATCTCAGGAACCGTTGGTCCGATTTGAAAAATTATTTCACTGTTAGATAGTCCATTTATCGAGGAAGGCTATAGGCCATATATCATCACGCTAAGACCTACAGGAGCGGAGCAACAATGAAGAATGTTACAAAAACGGGGGAAAATTATCACTACAGGCAAATAATGACGCAAACGAGGTTGCGTGGCTCGGCTAGTTAATTTCTAATTATACAATTACATAATTTTTTTTTTATGTAGGCGTGTCAGTGATTCTACTCTACCTGATCAAATGCATGAGTAGAATCTAACTGTCATCACTTTACTCCATACAAATACAGACAGAATGCAATATTGTGTGCTATGGCGGCCTAATGAGATGCTTCAGTATCATTAAACTAAAAGTTGACTAATAAGACTGATTATGGCAAATTAATATACTAAAAGCTTTTTGATGTGGAGTTGTGGATATCATGATTGTCAAGAGTAGTCCTTTGTGTTTATAACTTTATCATGGTTATTTAGTTTTGTCTCATCATATTGCTTTTCACTGGCTATGTTATCATAGATTATTTGTGATCAGCCCTACAACTGCCAAGTTGATCCCAAATATATGTTATTATAATTCACTTCTGCAACAATAGATTGTTTCTTTCATCATTTTTATTTATGGTCAACAAATATGGATTAAATAGAAACTTACTGGATGTTCTTTCTGTTTGGGTGCATCAGGATCAAAGTGGTGTAACAAACCATAGGCTGACATAATATTGTTGAGCTTACGCCGCAGTTCTGCCTCCTTCAGTCCTTCTTTGTCACCACCCTCACTTTTGAACCTCTTCTGTGTTATCTCTTCTTTGTCTTGTATCATTAGATCACTGTACAATGACTTCAGTTTCGGTTCTGTTAACCGCTGTTAGAATAGTATAAAAAGTTTGAAACTACATTTTTTTTAATTATTTGGAGCCAAAAAACATTTTTATAGTTATCTTACCTGCCGCGCTTTACTCCATAATAAATTAAGTTTATTCATTCGAAATGGCTTTTCTAAGTTTCTAAAATCAACATCGCCTTTTAATTTCTCGTTTGCACTACGAGTGTATTTGTTTTCACTAAAAACACTGCTAATCAAAAGTAAAACACACAGAAGTATGCGTGGAATCAGACTCATTTTAAAATAATATTTACAGAATTATAAACATAAAACTATTCAGGACACCAATGCCAATAGCAGCTTCAAAAGCTTAACGTAGATAGATAGGTATTGGTAGTATGGGTAGGATAGTTTACTTATCCGTCAGATTTCCGTAAATTCAGTCAAAATCTTAGAGCATATTTAAGTGGCGGGGCTGATGAACGGGTGGAAAGTGAGATCGGAGTAGACAGAGAGAGACTGAGTTTAGTCTGTCTCTCTCCCGCAAGCATTCTCTTCTGATTGGTGGACGCATATACCAATAAGCATGACTGATTTGGCAAAATATACACCAACCAGTCAGAAACTTGCGCGAGAGAGACAGACTAACTAAACTCAGTCTCTCTCTCTTTACTCCGAGAACACTGTCCGCCCATTCAGCACCTCCTCTACACATACATATATATGCTACAAGGTCCAAACCTTAATGCAAATACACTAAAATGGCGGAAAATACACCAACCAATCAGAAGCTTGTGTGAGAGAGACAGACACTACCCAAACTCAGTCTTACTCTCTCAACTGTGATTATACTTTCCACCCGTTCGGTTATCACTGCAGGTATATATGCTCTAAGGTCAGAACCCTGAACTTTACCCTGCAGAAACGACCACAGAACATGTAATTTTACTCGGAGAGGGCTTATCTTAGAGCATATATATCTAAGAGGCAGCTGAACGGAGAGAGAGCGTGATCTGGAGTTGAGAGAGAGACTGAGTTTAGTTTGTATCTGTCTCTCTCTCACGCAAGTTTCTGATTGGTGGAAGCGCATACTAATTTGTCTAAAATGCAGATCTCCTCAACAAGCTAGACCGTCTTCTCAACAACTGCATTCGATTTATTTTTAACCTTCGTAAGTATGATCATATCTCCAGTTTTCGCTCCCAGCTCAAATGGTTACTTATTCCTCAACGCAGGAAATTGCGCGCACTCACATTCCTGTATACTATCCTCAATTCCCCATCCCCTCCTACTTATTTAACATCACAAATTCAATTTTTAAGTGATAACCACAACAGAAACCTTCGCTCGTCGAACAATCTCCTTCTACTTTGTCCTTCTCACACCACTGGGTTTGTCGGCTCTTCGTTTATAGTACAGTCTGTCCTCTTGTGGATGCGCGTCCTCTGGAAGTCAGGATGGCTAGAAACCGTAACTCCTTCAAGATGAAAGTGAAGGAGCTCTTACTAGGTGAATTGGCGGCACTGGCGAGCTCTTAGTTCGTAACCTTGCATTTTATCTCCTATTGTGGATTATGTATGAATATATATGTATCATATATGTATGTGTATATATGTGTTTTACTGTATGTATTAGCATTATTAGATTAAATAGTATAACTGTTTTAAAGCTACTATCATCTAGTTTTCGCCCTCGAAGTGCACCTACCTCATGTTTTCTCTACATTGCCCAACCGGTTGACTGGCAGAAAATGCCTTAAGCGTTAAGTCCGCCGATGCATGTATTTGTGCATGAATTTGTAAATAAATAAAAATAAATAATTTGCATGACTGATTTAGATCACGCTACCCGCTCGTTCAGCGCTCTCTCCATCTATGTATGCTCTGAGTTCCAATCGAATTAAATACTAATGCTTCAAACTGAAAGGATTAAAAGTTGAAAATCTCTTTGGTTGAGGTAACCAAATAATAGACAATAAATGGAAAACGTAGTACTTCTACTTCTCGTTTGTTAATGTAAAACAAAGGTGAGAAAATCGTGAGTTGCGGGTCGAGAGTTTTGAATGCTCAAGTTTCTGAAATCCGTAGTATCAGTATTCTTGTTTGACAGTTGTGATGTGAACGTATTTGTCCGTCGTCGTTTCTTTCTCGTAGTCACTGCAGTCGGTTCATTTTATTTTGTAAAATGTTACAGTTTGGTTTAACGCTTTACTAGAAGTTATTGGGGTCAATAATTAAAACATTATATGGTACTATTTTATCCTCTTTAATGTTTTAGTCTCTGTCTGTAATTATAAACTAGTTCAGTCAGCACAATGGGAACTATGTAACAGTGAGACTCCCCACCTGAAGCAGCATCTGCAACGCCACCGCTGGCACGTACAATCCTGCTGGCGAGGTATCGGTACTTTCTCTCGTAGATGCGTTGCGGGTCGGTTACTCAATAAACGTTGTGCAAAGACTGGCTCGCCAGTTACCGTCGATATTTCATAACGGTAGTTGCTAATCTGACGAAGTTAATGTCGCTCGCGTAAAGCCAAGACGAGGTGCGGTTAAGACAGTGTTTTGTGTGTAATGTGTATTAGTTTATTGTGATGGTGGAACGAGAAGGTATGCGGCGTGGCAGCGGCGGTGGCTGTGGCTGGGGCGGCGGTGTGCTGGGCCGCTGGTCTCTGCGCCGGCTGCTGCTCGATAGCCCACTTGTCGGAAGGAGACTCGCCCATACAGGTACATTTCCATCCTGGCCTTATTATCTTCCTTATTAAAAACTTTACAATTTCTGATATCTTATCAGTTATTATTCTTTTATTGTCATGTAATATTTTATTGAGAATTTTGTGCAAACAAAATATGTCACTGTCTTGTATTAAGTTCACTGTAAACAAATCATTCCTTGAATAACTTATTATTACATTTAAGTACGTATAGTATGCCATGTTTACATACATTCCTAAATAATTCTATTCCAATTCAAACAATGTTAGAAGTCACTTTTAATTAGTTCAATGTTAGTGAGAATAACCTAATTATTCTGTTTGTATTGTTTTAGTTTAACCTTGATACTTTGGAATGTAGGTGAAAGAGGGTGTGACAGACACCTTTTTTACTTTTTTTTTTTTTAAACAAAGACGAAAAGGCCTTTTGCAATAGGTTTACAAGGACCTTATGTATTTGATGTTATTGTTTTGAAAATAATGATAGATTTTCATTTATAATGTATTTTTTAAATTAAATGAAAATGAATTTTAAGCAAAATTAAATTTGTTTCAAATCATTAAGTTGGAAATATATTATATAGTGTTGGCTTGACATTACAATAAAATGATGATTGATGAACTACACAGCTGTTTGTTAATAACCTCATGATTGGACGCTGTGTCTAAATTTAAATCTGTCTCCAAATTTCTTTGTCTATAATTTATTGTGACTATGTTTTACACAGAATTTAAAGAAATTGTCTATTTTTTTGTATAGTAGGCCCAACCTCTTTTCTAAGGAGGGATCTATGTCTAGCAGTGAATTGTTATTAAAGATTGATGATGATGATGGTTAAATATTTAAACTAATAGCATAAATGACAAGAAAAAGTTTTAAAAACTATAACCTAGTTGGTGTAAAAAGTTTTCTTAAAATTGATAAAGCCTTGGCCATTATTGTCAATCTTATGACACCTTATTACTTGAAATTGGTTCCGTGGTTTAGGTGCTACAGCCTATATAAACATAGATAGACTGCCAACCCTTCCTTCTGACTTCGTCATAGGGGAGTAAAAAGTGAGTATTGTCATATAAAATTTTATAATTTTCTGACATTAGCTGCTTCACAAACTTTAAGCACTACAAACTAAGCTTCAGCATTCACATAATTTAATATTGAGTCACCAATTGAGAAGTTTATGTATTATCTCAGAACATTTTTTTTTTTTATTATTTAAGAGCTTGCAAAATGACAACTATGCTTGAACGAAAGTGTGAGCAGAATCCAAGAATGGTGGTCACCATGGTCATTACGAATGTAAACAATGCAGCATGGTGACCCACACTAAGGCAGACTAGAGAGATGTTTTTTCATGTCCCGCTCAAAAAAACTAGGGATCAATAACATATGACTCGAATGTTACAATTCCTTTATTATTATTTTTTGCAAATAATATCAAAGAGTAAGTAACAAATTAGTAAACAAAATGCTTTTCTTTGCATGCATTTCATTGCATTTTGTTTGAAAAGTCCTCCTTGACATAGGGTATTTCCTACCACAGTTGTACTTTTCAATTGAAAAGCATTTCCATCCAATTTATGTTGAATAGTAAATTCTATGTCAAATTAATAAAGACAAATGCAGATCTGACAAATCTGTAAAAAAAAATTGTATTCCCATAAGAGGACCATGTATATACTGGACTGTGTAAGGACTGTAAATGGTTATTTAACTATGTTTTCTATCTTATACTGTTTATGCTATTGGTATTCCGAAAAAAAAAATACTGCACTAAGGCAAATCATTTTTTTTTCAGTATAAAACTAGGTAAGTGATAAACTGCAGGTAATACTGTGAGTTTATCATCTTATATCTGCCTAATGGAAAGCATTAGCCTTCAGGCAAACAGAATCGAAGTGTGGTGGTCACCATTCTCATTGTGAATGCAGGCAATGCAGCAATGCAGCATAGTGACCCACACCATGGCAGCCATACTCACAAACGAAACAGGACAGCACTCTGTCATTTTATGTTGAGTTTCTGTGCTGGGGTAGTACTGCCCCGGTCAAGTTGGCCCGTTCATGGGTGTTTCTCTGTAAACTGGGCAACTTGCTCTAAGAAAACTGTCTTGGCAACTTTTTAGCTTATATATACAATTAAAGTTATTCAGGCGTTAAATATACATCTACTTAAAATTAGACGGCAGAAGAACTAAGAATATTTCCATTACTTTAGGATATATTGAGCTTTTTCAGAAAAATCATAACAGGGGGACTGTTGCCTATGTCAGGGGACTGTTTGTTTTAATGAAAAATACCATTTTAATATTCAAACTTAACATTATTTATTTTCTTTAAACTTTTTAACAAACTAATTAAGTATTTAAAAATAAGGAAATGTATTAAATCAAAAGTTTTCTTATAATATTTTACTTGTAATGAAATTTTAAGTCTGACTTTGTCTTTAATCTTAATCTTCTTAAATTAGTTGTTGTTGGAACTTTTTATATGAACCAAGCAATGAATCAAGCATGTATTGTTTTGCTTACGTGCATTCTGCTTTTCTAGTGATAAATTATTTCTTTCCCGCCCCTTGCCTACTGTTAGAATCATCTTTGTAGAAATTTACAATTGCTATTACACATTCTTCAGAAACTTTATTGTTTTTTATCATAAAAGGCGCTTTTGCCTTTTTTATTCTCTTATAGCATTTTTTATTCTATATCTCTATATATTTTATCAACTAACTTTCCTGAAACAATTTTTGTTAGAATCCTTTTTTCCTTTTACGGTTCTCATCTCTGAGAAAATCTCTTGCAATCGCTCTTTTAACATTTCACCAAATAGTGCTTTTTTGACTAGATCTTGCCTACACACTGGAGTATGTGCCATTTTCTATAACTTGTGTTTACTTTCTTCTTCAGCCACGATAGGCGTTTCTTGTCCTTTAGTACTGTTTTCCTTAGAGCTTTAATTTCTTCAGTTTGGTTCTTTTTTATTTCTTTGTAACTAATTTTTTTAACTTTTCGAACTACTTCTATAACTGGTTTTTGACATAATGAGATGCATCAGAATCTGTAGTATTTTCTCCCATAAACGAGTTCGTAATATTTGCTAACACTTTTTTCTTATTGAGATATTTCGTACAGTGCTCTGGCACCTTCGTCTTCACCTCCCGTTGTACGCGTGGAGTCATGTTTTTGAGGTATTTAAGACGTTCTCTCGCCATAAGCTGTTCTCTTTTCTGCGGGTCGTTTTCAATACGCACGTATCTTTCTCTCTCGACTTCTCTTCTTCGTTGTAAACTCCCTTCCCTAGTGAGCCTTTTCTTCCTTGGAATCATACTAAAAAATGGTGTGTTTCCCTACAAAAATGACAAACCTAAAATAAAATCAGTTCCCTGGATGCAGAAACAGTTCCCTGCTCTGTTGAGGGACAGGGGAATGACGCCAGGGGCCTGTTTATTTTGATTTTATTGAAAGGTATCACAAAATGTAATCGAGCTATATTATTTTACTGTACACAGGTTATATTTATCTATTACAGCGAAATAAAGTTTCTACGAAATATATTTGTAACTTAATAAGAGACGAAAATAAGTCTTACCAGAGGACTGGTGGCCTACAGGTTTTGACGTGACTTCCACTGAGGGACGGTCGTGTAGCACTAAATAAAAAGGCGTCCTAGCCGAAAGGCAGCAACCGTGCAAATCTTCAGATCTAATACCTTTCGTTACATGCAGTAATGCTGTTGTTTCACTCTTAGATTACATTCCCCGTAATTTTAAATATGGACAGGAGGACTGTTCACAAAATGAGGAGACAAGTTTTAACTAACTTTTTTAATATAATGAAATTATTATTTTTTGACGCGAAACACGCCTCGTGAATAACCAAACAATATTATTTGTTACATCATGTAATTTTATTGTGTCCACTAGTTATTTATTTAATTAATTAAATTTTAAGTAAGTAAATTGGTTTGGTGACACACCAGAGGACTGTTTTTTGAGGCCTATTGAAACAATTTTTATATAATAAGGTTTATTTTAATGACTATCAAAAGGGTGAGTAGAGTAGATTAGGTTATTATCTTTCTTAGTTACCTACGAATATTATATTATTTTTCATTTTACTATACAAAATTGACCTGAGACAACGAGTTGCCCAGTTTACAGAGAAACGCCCTCATGCTGAATTTACCTTGTGATGTGTTGTTTTTCTTAAAGAAAGCTCTATATTTTCATCAATGAATTTATAATTATTGCATTTTGTAAATATCATTAGTATGATAATTTGTTGCAAATCTAATTCAAATTAGTATGATTCAATTAAGCTTTTTAATGGATAGATAAGTGAAATAAGGGTAAGATAAAAATAAATAATATTTTAATGCTGTGTTAATACTATAATCATTTAATGTTTTTTATAATAAATGTTGTGTTAAGAAGTATTTTTATAGCTCACAAGTACTTATACTTAACTTTATGTTAATAATATTTGATTTATTTTTAATATATTTTTATGAGTAGGATTTCCCTTCAATTTGGGAGATAAAATTCATATTAGTTTGATCTTCTTAAGTGTTTTAACATAGGTATTTGCTAATGAAGATAATTGAGATGTACCTAAGTTTGAAAATATCTAATATATAAAATTCTCGTGTCACAGTTTTCGTTGCCATACTCCTCCGAAACGGCTTGACCGATTCTCATGAAACTTTGTGAGCATATTGAGTAGGTCTGAGAATCGGCCAACATCTATTTTTCATCCGCCTAAATGGTAAGGATCAACCATCCTTAAAAAAAATTTATGGCAAAACGACGTTTGCCGGGGCAGCTAGTATAATTATAATGCCAAGTAAATAGTTAGTCATTTTTGAAATGTTGCATGATAATAATACTTAATAAATAAATGAATATTTCGGACAGCTAACAGCCCCATCTAGATGGGAGGAAGTCTGAATAAAGATGGGACCGTTCTATTGATCCAAAAAGTTGGTGAAAATAAAATGCATAGTAATCTAATAAATAAATATAATTGAAGTGTCTGTTTGTAACTTCAAATTAGCGACTTTTAAGTAAATGCATATGAAAGTATATATAGGTACAGTACTTACCTAAAAAAGCAATTTTTGTTTCTGTTTACTGCTTGTTCTGGCTTATCTTTGAAACGGCTGGACTGATTTTGACAGAACTTTCACTGGCAGATAGCTGTTGCTATAAGAAGTAACTTAGGCTGCCATATTACACTATTTTCGCCACCTATTATATTGTTGTAGTACCGCAGGGCTCAACTACTCGTAATAGGTATATATAATATAAACCTCTCGTTTCTATATAAAAGTTTTAGATAAATATCTAGAACCCCTTTCATTCTTTTAAAGCCTGTTGTTTACTCAAACGTGAGATCCTACATTTTTAATTAATTTACTCGACTTGACAGCCACGGTAGTTACATCTAGTAGGTATGTCTGTGGGTTTGCCTCATTTGCAATAAAAAAAAACTACTGAACGCGATCTTCTGTAAATCGGAGTCTCCACAGAACAAAAGTGGCAACTTTTGTGTTGTCAACCATTTTCTGTGTTGTCAAATTTCGGTGGAGACGCGCCTTAAGAGGAATTATCCTAAAACTTTTGTTTCAAAATCACATGATTTCTTTTGTTGTTGTTTTTACTTCAAATGCAAGCCCGTCAAGGTCACTTTTGTAAATCGTTATGCAGCCCGTGCTGCGGGTTCATGCATATAACACGTAAATGCACATACCTAACAGTATTAGCATGAAACAAAAACATGTTTTTGTAAAGAAATATCGAACATAAAACGTATATTCTTCTTTTATTAAAAAAAGGAATATAGAATAGGTACTATATATATCTATTTGTTACATTCTTCAAGAACGTTCCTGCTACGATAATTGCTTGCGTTATTTCTTATTTAAAAAAAAACAACACACACTAGGTATATATATTTCGTACTCCTACATACCCTGTGTTGCAGGGGACTGAACTATATGTTAAGTGACGTCCCATATGGGACAGTACATGCACTACGGCATCCGTACAGTCATTACCATCCGTGAGACTTATTGTAATACTAGCTTTTATCACTCGCATTTAATAATAAGTATCCTATGTTACTTCTAATACTTCCAAGAATATGCGTACAAAGTTTCATGATGATGGGTTAAGTAGTTTTCCTACATTCACATTTTATAATATTACTATGATACCTTTTAGACATAAGTGGATAAGGTACCACTTTAAGACACACTGACTAATTGACTGACTTAAAGTCTACGGACAATATGCATATGTTGACGTGGACAGCGGAAATAAACTATGCAAGTTCGTCTAGTCTTCAGAGCACCCTAGACTGCTCATCATCCAACTTTTAGAAGAGCAATATTTTAAACCTTAAGATAACGAAAGAGAAATAATTCAAATAATTGCCAAGTACCTACCTAGTTTAAAGTATACGTAAGTTTAAGTATAAAAGTTTCGACGTTTAAAGTGACAGTGATTTATTGACGTTTTACATTTGACTATCTTTTGATTAATTTACCTTATTAAGGGCGCGTTTACGATTCGTACAAAATTATGCTTTTTTTCGGTGCAATTTGTAACTAAACTAAACAAATTGAATATAACAAAGTACTAACACTTATAGATTAGTTCTTCATCTTCAAATCCGAGGGACAACTTTTTTGGAAATTGTATTTTTTTATATTGTAAAAACGATCTTCCGTAACCATTTTCCACAGTATTTACGATATCGGGTTGAGTTTTGGTACATTTTTGTTCTACAATCAACCTATTTTAGAATTTCTAAAAATAATGTAAGAAGGCATATATAGTCAATTATAAATCCGAGGAAAAAAATAGTATAAAAGTGTCACAGAAAGTCGCAGAAAAAATAACAACCGGAGCTTATATTTTCTCATATTTTGCTATTACGGATGAATCGTAGTCGATTGCAATAAGGGTTATTTTATTTTTTTGAACCTCTTTTGATTTATCGCGTAAAAATTTCGTAATCTCAGTCTGCGCTCAGCCGCCGTCATGAGTGGACACTGTGTCGCCTGTTCGCATTAGCTCTTGTTGAAAAGATCGCTCTTCGAATTCAATATATTCGATAAACCAGAATAGGTTGATACTTGACAACGTTAGATTATTTTTAACCGACTTCAAAAAAAGGAGGAGGTTTCTTCTATTTACAGATTTTTATAACAATATTTTAGTTTGCTAAAACTAAGTAGTATTGTGCGAGTTCGGGCTCGATTGATGAGACATTACCTCCTACTTAGGTGGAGTGACCTGAAGGTGTACTACGGTGACTGCTTTTCTAACTTCTAGACGAGTTGACATAGTCTAATCGAGTTTGGGCTCATTTTGTTAGTTATGATGAGACCTTACCTCCGGACTACATGGAGTGACTTGAAGGTGTACTTCGGTGACTGCTAGTGGAACTCCTAGACGAGTTGACATAGTCTTACCGATTTTGAGCTTATTTTGTTAGTTATGATGAGACCTTACCTCCGGCTTAGATGGAGTGACCTGAAGGTGTACTTCGGTGACTGCTAGTGGAACTCCTAGACGAGTTGACATAGTCTTACCAAGTTTGGGTTCATTTTGTTAGTTATGATGAGACCTTACCTCCGGACTACATGGAGTGACTTGAAGGTGTACTTCGGTGACTGCTTGTGGAACTCCTAGACGAGTTGACATAGTCTTACCTATTTTGAGCTTATTTTGTTAGTTATGATGAGACCTTACCTCCGGACTTCATGGAGTGACCTGAAGGTGTACTTCGGTGACTGCTAGTGGAACTCCTAGACGAGTTGACATAGTCTTACCGATTTTGAGCTTATTTTGTTAGTTATGATGAGACCTTACCTCCGGCTTAGATGGACTGACCTGAAGGTGTACTTCGGTGACTGCTAGTGGAACTCCTAGACGAGTTGACATAGTCTTACCGATTTTGAGCTTATTTTGTTAGTTATGATGAGACCTTACCTGCGGCTTAGGTGGAGTGACCTGAAAGTGTGCTTTGGTGACTGCTTCTGGAACTCCTAGACGAGTTGACATAGTCTTACCAAGTTTGGGTTCATTTTGTTAGTTATGATGAGACCTTACCTCCGGACTACATGGAGTGACTTGAAGGTGTACTTCGGTGACTGCTTGTGGAACTCCTAGACGAGTTGACATAGTCTTACCGATTTTGAGCTTATTTTGTTAGTTATGATGAGACCTTACCTCCGGACTATATGGAGTGACCTAAAGGTGTACTTCGGTGACTGCTAGTGGAACTCCTAGACGAGTTGACATAGTCTTACCGATTTTGAGCTTATTTTGTTAGTTATGATGAGACCTTACCTCCGGCTTAGATGGAGTGACCTGAAGGTGTACTTCGGTGACTGCTAGTGGAACTCCTAGACGAGTTGACATAGTCTTACCAAGTTTGGGTTCATTTTGTTAGTTATGATGAGACCTTACCTCCGGACTACATGGAGTGACTTGAAGGTGTACTTCGGTGACTGCTTGTGGAACTCCTAGACGAGTTGACATAGTCTTACCGGGTTTGGGATCGTTTTGTTAGTTCTGATGAGACATTACCTCCAGACTAGATGGAGTGACCTGAAGGTGTACTTCGGTAACTCATCTCATCATAACTAACAAAACAAGCCCAAACTCGGCACACGTAGTTCTACTCGTCGAGGAGTTCCATTAGCAGTTACCGAAGTACACCTTCAGGTCACTCCATCTAAGCCGGAGGTAAGGTCTCATCATAACTAACAAAATAAGCTCAAAATCGGTAAGACTATGTCAACTCGTCTAGGAGTTCCACTAGCAGTCACCGAAGTACACCTTCAGGTCACTCCATGAAGTCCGGAGGTAAGGTCTCATCATAACTAACAAAATAAGCTCAAAATAGGTAAGACTATGTCAACTCGTCTAGGAGTTCCACAAGCAGTCACCGAAGTACACCTTCAAGTCACTCCATGTAGTCCGGAGGTAAGGTCTCATCATAACTAACAAAATGAACCCAAACTTGGTAAGACTATGTCAACTCGTCTAGGAGTTCCACTAGCAGTCACCGAAGTACACCTTCAGGTTACTCCATGTAGTCCGGAGGTAAGGTCTAGTCATAACTAACAAAACGAGCCCAAACTCGGTGAGACTGTCAACTCGTCTAGGAGTTCCATAAGCAATCACCGAAGTACACCTTCAGGTCACTCCAGCAAGTCCGGAGGTAAGTACCTATTACATAGAAATGAGAAAATATAAAAAACTTTCAAAATATCAATTTAGGCAAGTTGACATTTATACCTGCCGCTATCCGATTTGCACTTGTTTGTGTAACTTGTGTCAACGTAGTAATTCGATTCTGTACCTATCAATTTTGCAAACACGTCCTTAAGTTACAGGATTATGAAACTTATTCAAACCCGTTCAAAGTTTAATTTTCGTTTTACAGCGTTATCGTGTGCTTATATTTTAATCAAAGATAGGCATATCTTATCTATCCGGTAAATTTTATCCATGTCTTGTAACATATCGGTGTCAATACATATATTTGGATATATGTATGTATTTTTATAAGTATATTTATATTTTATGTTATGTTCTCGAAGTTAGCTAAGATATTTGTACATCGGCAGATATGTAGAAATAACCGTGAGAACAAGGCAAATAGAATAATTCAGTTGCGCTGAATAGCATATGAGAAGTTACGTCAAGTCTTCCCTTCGTCGATTCCAGAATATCTATAGACCTCAGAAGTCTTCCATAAGATGCGTCCTACCCGTTATGACATACGGAATAGACATATGGACCGAGCGGCCGATCCTCATCGCTCAGCGTTCTGTAGAAAGGGCTATGTTCTTACTTTCTCAAATTGATCGCATCACAAATGATCCGGCAGAGCAGAGCATAGCACACCCGATTAGCAAGATTAAGTGGCAGGGGGCTCGGTAAATTAGACTCAGAACCGATATGTAGTTTATGTTTATGTGCTTTGTTTGTTTTTATTGATCATGTAACCTCTGTGCACCACCTATCTTACAAGATTTCTACACCACCCTAAGGTTGACTGGAAGAGAATGCCTTGGGCATTAAGTCCGCCAATGTACAAATGTGCATAAAGTTTTTAATAAATAAATAAATAACAGTTGAGGTAATAGCGTTCTAGAGTAGAGACCGCGTTTCTACGATCGTGTTATAGGATGCTTATAGATCAGGTGCAGTGACGATAGTTTAAGATGACTGGCATGAGCTGGATGCGAGAAGCCAAAAATCGACCAGTTACTTGCAATCTAAGCGGCCTTATCCAGCACTGAAATCTGATAGGCTAATGATGATGTTAGAATAAGGATATGCCTATTATATTACATAAACGGATTTTAATTTTAAAATTAATCTCTAAATGTCACGTAACAATTGCTTACTGTCACAAATTTTGATAATTTATTGTTTAATTAAAGTCGGTGCATAATTTGTTTATTTATTTACACTTCCTGCAAATACATTACACAAGACTGACTAGCCGTACTCATCTTTGTGATGTAATCTAATTGGTGTGAAATCGTCAAATTACTTATAGAATTACATCAGCATTAGAACGTAACATTCAATTATGGAGAATCGGGTTCCTCAGAAGGCAATTTTTTTAAGGTAGATTTAAGAGGACTGATATTTGTCTCTCTTTTACGCGAAAACGGTTGAACGAATCTGGATAGAAATTTTGTATAGAGATATATTATAGTATGGAATATCACGCAAATGACTTTTTGTCCCGATAATTATATTCTTGTGGAATGAGAAAGGTGGAGTAACAAACGCGCTAGGCATCTATACATCTATAAAAATAAATAAAATTAGAGTGTCTGTTTGCAAGATGAAAATAACTGCTTTTTATAAAATGCAAAATATAGTTTTTTACACTTTTTGTCGGTCTGTCTGGCGGTTTGTTCCGGCTAATCTCTGGAACGGCTGGACCGATTTTCACGGGACTTTTACTGATAGGTAGCTGATGATATAGGAAGTAACTTAAGGCTTAGGTAACTTAATCTTAACTTAGCTTTTTTTAGACTAGCATCGCTCCGTTGCGTTACCCGCGGTACGTTGATGACCGCGGGTAGCACCGCGGGGTTCAGTTAGTTATATATAAGTATCTTAATATCGCAGACTCAGTTGAAGGTGTCAATAGGCGGAGGTAATCGCTTACCATAAAGTGTTCCGTGTGTTTGTTTGCCTCCTAATAACATAAATGACGACACAAAGTAATTGGAAATAAACGAAGATATTTATTGTGTAAGATATTACGTCACCTTGAATTGGACAGGCATTTCTCTCACTTAGACAGGGTCCTGTGTTCAAACAAGTTTCGTCACGCCTACAGACGTTGGCTGAATTCATTTATATTCAACTAAATAACCAATTAAGACTTATATTAATTAAAACAGATGGTATTTTCTTTCTAATTCCTTACGGTTACTGATGTAAATATCCTCATTTATATTTCTTACCATAATAATATGTTAATTATGCTTAATGCATTCAGTACATTATCGATTATTGTATAGAATAGACGAAATTTAATACCCGACGAAATGTTATCTTCTCTTATCTTTCTCGTCTGTATTAGTAGGTAATGATAATATAATTTAATCATTAATAATTCATACAAAGCCGTTCGCAGCTAGACTGGCATTCGGGTATTTCTTGTCATGACCGGATCACGGGTCTACCTTACTACTATCTAATACTCAGTTTCCTTAACAATAAATGAAAAACACATAAATTATCTTCTTCTTATATAACAAGTACAATTTTAATAAAAATAAAACCGACTTCAAGGTTCAACTCGATTTCTCTTGGATGCCATCATCAGATATTGATGTCCTTATTATGGTACCATCGTTGGGACATCTCCTTTCCATTAAAAAAGAATCATCAAAATCGGTTCATAAGCGACGAAGTACGGTCGAATTGAGAAACCTCCTCCTTTTTTGGAAGTCGGTTACAAAAATCAATTGCTGTTCGTTTGTCTCGCTAAAACTCGAGAAAGACTGGGCCGATTTAATTGTTTTTGGTTTTGAAATGTTTGTCATAGTCCAGGGAAGGTTTAAACGGTGAAAAATTAAAAATAACTTCAAAATCCAAATGTCACATGTACGAAGTAGCGCGCACAGCTAGTTATAAATAAAAATAATAACCAAAACTAGAGTGGCGACCAACAACTGGAAGCCGCAGCGTGGGTAGGCCCGTGAATGGTAGCCCGGAGCCTTTGGAATCGGTCATCACAGGACCAGTTGTTGTGGAGCGCTTTAGATAGTCCTATGCCTTGCAGTGGACGTTCTTCTGCTGAAATAATGCCCTACTTCAACGGCCTGACAACAAACTTGTGATAAAGTTACAGACGTTCATGGCCGGCTGTAGTTGAACTATCTTCTCGTTGTACAATAACCATAATCATTACAAGTCGCTTCCGCTACTAAACGGATTTTAATACAGTTTCAAGTAATAGATAGTGTTTAAAAGGAAGCCTTGTATGTGTAGTACTTGCATATTATATTAGAGGAAATCTGAGAATTTCGAAGACCTTGTGAAGCCGTTTTTACGTGGAATAGCCGCGCTTCGGCATGAATTGGCCGGCTCGACCGGAGTGATACCACGGCCTCACAGAAAACCGGTGTGAAATAGCGCTTGCGCTGTGTTTCACCGAGTGAGTGAGGATACCCATGGCCCATACCCTAACCCCTCCCCACATCCCTTTCCCCATCCCCAAAAGTAATCTCTTACCATCAGGCGGTACGTCTGATGGTAAGAGATTGTGCTACAACTACGTGCAAAACGTAATCCTACACCTGTGAATAGATGTCCGTCTTCAGACAGTATAAAATGTGTTGCTACCCGTTCTTGTACGCTTAGATCTTTGAACTTAATGCGGTTTTCATCAATGAGAGAGAGAGAATGATTAAAGAGGGAGATTTATATGTATACTAGCTGACCCACGCAACTTCGTTTACGTCTCTTATTGCCCGTAGCGTGATAATTTTCCCCCGCTTTTGAAACATTTTTCATTGGTGCTCCGCTCCTATTGGTCTTAGCGTGATGTTATATAGCCTATAGCCTTCCTCGATAAATGGGCTATCTAACACCGAAAGAATTTTTCCAGCGGTTCCTGAGATTAGCGTGTTCAAACAAACAAACAAACAAACAAACTCTTCAGCTTTATATATTAGTATATATTACACTTGTGTATCCGTGAGAATCTGGGGCCAATCGCTAGTGATATAGGGCGAGATATATTTTTCCGTGTAGGATATTATCAATACCTACGCATCTATCTATCCACTGGGTGTCGTAAAAGCAGTACTCTAAAGAGAAGGAAAGCTTGACGCAAACCTTGTAGGTACCAAACCACCTGACCACCGTGGCTAAAACCTCTTTTCTGGGTCTTCCCAGAAAAGACCACTAGTCTAGCCACTAGCCACAAGAGCAATAGGTTTGCTGTTGTCAATAGAAAAACATTTATTGAAAAAGTAGGTAACTATTTTGAGGTAACAACAAATATAAAACCATATACATGTTGTGTTGTGGTGAACTGTCTTGATAAGTAAGCTTCTACAAAAAGATTCTTGTTGACTCGAAGTCCAAATGTCCAAGATTGCGTTCTTTTGTTTATTTTTCTTTTCAATAGTTTCTGCTGTTCTGAGAAGTGTTTAGTTGAAGCAAGAGTAGTAACGATTTAAACTTTTTAATACATTGACTAAACTATCAGTTGCAGACAGGTTTTAATCGTATCGTTAAACACGTGGAATGCGAACATTGCTGATGATGAAATATATTAAATTGATAATTTTTATTACAAATAATGTATGTGGCACGCACATTTAATTCAGACATGTCGACTTATTGTTGTACATCAGCCTTATTGTTTTACATTTTTCTGATGGAAAGCAAGAGTTGTCACCTTACTTAATGAGAATGCAGACAAGGCAGCATGGTGACAATTCGTTCGATGTCTTTGATAAATCACTTTGGACTTCTGACTCTTGGCGACTCTCTGACCTCTGACGCCCAACTCTAGAAGAACCTAGACCATGTGTTTTCATATCTTCGAATCGACACCTCCACCCGGCGGGGGAAAATACTTCCCCTCCCCATAAATCGCGTCGGGGAGGACGATTACATCTTGATTCGTTCGATATCTACGTACTATGTTGTGGAATCGGTGAAATCTGATCAACGGAGACCTATGTTTGCCATGAATGGTAATCTTAGTACACGATAAGGTTCTTATCTCATTCACTTGCCGGTAAAGGAGACGCAACGATATCTAAACCGTATAAGTTGTAGATTGCCTTGAATGGTATCGAGTCTTGAGGCGTATTGGTGTTTATATATGGAATACATTTCTATTGCTTATATTAGCTTCTATTTCAGGAATGGATATGCTGTTAATAAAGTGCTAGTCTGTGTCAAATGTTTCCCTGACGTTAATGTCATTAAATGTTATTTACAATTTAATTTAGTTTAACATGGATTATTTTAATGGTGATTGATCTAAACTCAGTTATTCGTAATAGTATTGAGATTAAAACCAACTGAAATAATAATAATAATAATAAAAAATATTTGGGACATCTAGCACACAACGCCATCTAGTCCCAAACTAAGCAGAGCTTGTATTATGGGTACTAGACAACTGATATGAATACTTATATACTTTTTTTTTTGTAAATACATACATATTATACATAGAAACACCCAAACTCCGAAACAAATATTTGCAGATCATACAAACATTTGGTCCGACCCGGGAATTGAACCTGAGACCTCAAGAACAGCAGTCGCGTACGCTACCACTGCGCCACCGAGGCAGTCGAACCGATATCTGAAATGAACCGCGGGCGAATCATGCTTAACGCGGTAACGACTTAATAATAATGTTAAGCCCGTGCTAGGATCACATTGACCATCATAAGAATAATAATACTTTATTACGAACACAAGATTCATAGCTACATTACATTATGAGAAAAAATAATAATACAGATACTGGAAATCACAATCGCAGTCTATGGTCAACGATATTCTTGTAAAAGAGACCTGTCAGCACGTTAGGCCGCCTTAGGGCTCCCACTCATAACTGCGAATTCGCAACTCATCGCAAATATTTCGAGCTCGCACGAATGTACCGCAAGAACATAACGCGCCGGCGCGCGCCGTGCCACATCGCAACGCAGTTATGTGTGGGAGCCCCAACCCATATAGGTATTATAAACAATGTAATGTTTTCGTTACAATTACTCAGTAATATTAGGTCAATCTGTTGTCTGCAAAAGTTTACTGTAGTTAACATTACCGATTAATGAAGTAATTCTAAGATAAACATATGTTTGAGTGCCATAAACCATAAGTTTATTTTTGCGGAAATAATTAAGTTTATAGTGGAGGCGTCTGCTTGATATGGATTAACCTTCGTTATTACGTGACGATGCATAATCTTCGCTCTTCCTTATACCTTGTTACTTTTGAATGTTTACACACAAAATTGAAGGATTAAAACATAGTAAGAACCTGTTCTCAAGTTTCTCTGATTAGCTTTTTAAATGCTCGTATCTTTGATTCCTTTTAATCACCATAGCAGAGCCGTGTTTATGGGTTTTCTGCATTTTCACTGGCTAAGTATTGTTGCCGAGACTTTTGGGGTTCCCCCTTCATATCTAAAAACGATGTCATATCATTCGTAGGCCTTGATAGCATACAGTAATATTATCAGGAGATTGTGTTACTTTTGTGTTCTTTTATTTCACACTACCATTTGCCTGATTTGCCGCCTCCGCAACTCGGTTAACACGGTAAATAGCCTATGTGTGATTTTCATGTATAACCTATATTACTGTAAAGTTTTAGGTTAATCCTTTCAGTACTTTTTGCGTGAAAGAGTAACAAACTTTCACCTTTATAATATTAACTATCTGAGCCCCGCGGTTATAGTTGTACCGCGAGTAACGCCACGGGACAAAGTTAGTCTAAAAAAAAGTTCCCTGGATCATCAGCTACCTGCCAGTGAAAGTCCCGTCAAAATCCGTACAGCCATTCCAGAGATTACCCGGAACAAACAGACAGACAGACAGACAAAAAAAAATTAACTACATTTTTGGTATATGTACCGTATATACATACGCATTTAGTAAAAAGCGGTTATTTTAATATTACAGACACTCCAATTTTATTGATTTGTATAGATGAGATAGAACGCACAAAACATCTTGGTGTAATTTTTTTTATCTCTTCTTTCGTGATCTATCCTTACCGTTAGTCTAAAATAACTGTAATACTGATTATAAACTATGAAGTTTTACTTAAAAAAACTGATTAACATCCATCGAAAACGTCTTGATATTTTTCAAGTATGTATGTATACATATGCAGAGGATATAGAATTACATACTACAATTACTATAATTGTAGGACCTTCAGTATTGCCTATCATTTAGCTAACCAGTCTATTGTGCAACTGTACTCAATAACCAGTTATTACTACATACATATTTATTGAAACGTGTATTCTTATTGTTGTTCAAGAACGGATGTCCGTTTTTAATGAATACTAGCTGAACCCCGCGGTGTTACCCGCGATTATTGTTGTACCGCGAGTAACGCCGCGGGACAAAGTTGGTCTAAAAAAAGTAGCCTAAGTTACTCCCCGGGTCATTAGCTACCTGCCAGTGAAAGTCCCGTCAAAATCCGTCCAGCCGTTCCAGAGATTACCCGGAACAAACAGACAGACAGACAAAAATTTTTTTTACTACATTTTTGGTATATGTATCGTGTATACATACATATGCATTTAGTAAAAAGCGGTTATTTTAATATTACAAACAGACACTCCAATTTTATTTATTTGTATAGATTAGCTGACCCGCGACATTTTTCTCCGTTTTTGTAACATTTTTCATTGCTCTTCCAGTCGTAAGTCGTATATATTTCCTTACATATCCCACCATTTTTAGGAGACCAAAATGGTTCGAAGCGGATATTTCGAGGACTTCAAGTTAAGAGAAAGCTCATACATGTCTTAATTATTGTGTACTAGCTATTGTGTTTGTCGATTATCGCGGCAAGTAGTAGGCTATGTGTTATTCTGATGTTTAAGCTATATTACTGTAAAGTTTTATCCAAATCCGTTCAGTCGTTTAAGTAACAAACATACAAACTCACAAACGTTCACCTTTATATATAAGTGTGATTATAGATCTAGAATGACTTCGGTGCTGATAATACTACTATTGATTTTCTGTCTGCGTGAAATAACGCCCA
Source organism: Spilosoma lubricipeda (assembly GCA_905220595.1). NCBI lineage: Eukaryota > Metazoa > Arthropoda > Insecta > Lepidoptera > Erebidae > Spilosoma > Spilosoma lubricipeda. The sequence goes on along the minus strand of HG992285.1, from coordinate 3,651,295 downwards.
TGAACGAAACAAAAAGCGGGTTTTTAAAATAACTTATTTATGCCAACCTATTTGCCTTGATAATACTTAATAGTCAATAAGAATTAAAAAAACAACAATTTGTTTTCTGTATTTAATTATTTTGAGTCTACACTGGAACTGTACATTCAAGGATCACGTTAAACAATTCGGAAACATTTACGCGGTAGTACATGTGCATTGTTACTAAAAAAAGGAAATGAACAAGGCTCTTAACTGTACTTCAACAAATTCACGTCATATCTTTTTTGGTGAGTTTCTTTTCACACTCTTGACGTAATTCAAGTAGGTACAAGCTTACAAGCTTAGAAGAATACATATGCATAATAAATAATACAAATCAATAAAATTCAAGTGTCTATTTGTTTCAAATTACCAGGTTTTTACTAAATTCATTCATGAAAGTATGTACGGTAGGTACTTACATCAAAAAATCAATTTAAAACATTTTAGTCTATCAATTAGTTTGTTCCAGCTAAGCTCCATAAGAATTGGAACGATTTTAACGAGATTTCACTGACAGATATCTGACGATATAAGAAATAATTTATTTTACTTTTTTAGACTAGCTTTGCCCCTCGTCGTTGCTCGCGGTTGTTTTTGTAAAGGTATAACAACAACCGCGGATAACGTTGTGGGGCTCAGCCTAATCTGATGAATAAAAGGACTCTTACCTACGAAACATAGCTACATAGATAACATATAGTATAATATAAAAGCTTCTACAGTTGTAGACTCCAATTTAATTACAGTAAAGTGCGATGTATCTATTCCCAGAAGGGTCCTAAGTTCATTATTTTAGGTCTTAGCCACTCCAAGCTTTTAACAGCTCCATCTCTCAGGTCAATTGAACGATACATAGGTATACGTGGAACATTACAAAATATCTCATTCAATTATTTTGGACGTAGAAATGGTTATTCGGCTGAATAATGGACGATGTTTTGTCAGTTTTCTTTGCCAACATTGACCGTTATATCCCTTTAATGGATCTTCTCGGTACATTATCGTTTCCTAGAATTGCTTTTCTTGCATTGCACGACTGCGTGATTGTAACATGCTTGGTAGGCTATTTCCTATTCGGAGAACCGATCTGTTTTGTGTTCTCATTTCTGATGGTGTCATCTTACAGCAAATAGTTTGTTTAAAACATGTTCGTAGACAAAAATAGTGAGTTGACATATTTTATGAAAGTAAACATATTTTGCAGTGTTGCAGTCGTGTCGGCAAATGTGTAATCAGCGTTTATTATTAATTGTTGAACAAAAAGATGACCCCAATTTATTTCACGTGACTTCTTGCATGCATTGCATAAAGGCGTGATGTATGAGACGTCACATCTTTATCCCAGAAGGAAGAGAAAAATATTTAACGTCGATATTTTGCCGACTACTATGCTTTTGCTTTCTGAAAAGAATCAAGTTTATTTATACGTCAAACTATATTTGTCCAGGTTGGAAATTGAACCCACGACCTCTGACAACGAGTAATAGGGTATTCTGTTCAGAATTGTTGCTCTTCTATGAGATTTTTTCCCATGTATTGCCCATGTCACTGTGAAAAAGGACATACAATTTGAAGAGCAAGAAAAGTTTACATATACGTATGGAGTATCCTGTATAACCAAACAATTCTGTTTCTTATTGAAATAACCACACAGTTTATTTTACTGAAAACGAAAAGCCAGTACTACTCCGTAGCATTGAACAAGTTTCCCTTCACTTCAACCAATTCAAGTAAACCAAACTTAACTGAAGGAGCTCATCCAAGAGAGTGTTATGGACCTACCACACGCGCAAGTATCACCACAGTTTTGCCTGCGCAGTTATAACTGTGGTGATACTTGCGGTGGTATGCACTTTAGATCAAAACAAACTTCGTTTTCCAATTAGAGAACCTATAAAAACGAGAAGTATACAAGGCTAAGTAGCCTTTTGAGTATAACTCGAGAAAGGGTTTACGTTACGTGTCAGGGTTCGATGGATTTGAGAAATAAACCTTCTGACGTGTAAAAGAGACTTTAATGAAAAGTCTCTTAAAATCACAATATGGCTTTCGTTAACTAATTGTCGCCGAGTACGCCAGGGTAATCACTGATATCACTCCAATATTTCTCGTACTGTAGCTCAAACTGAACGGAACTGCTAGAAATTAGGAAAAGAAAAAAACTATTTAGGTAAATAAATATAATTTTAAATTTAGAATTTGATTGATTTTTGAAGGCTCTGGGTTATCATCTGTTCATGTAAATTATTTTCAACCGATTCAAAAAAGGAGAAGGTTCTCAACTTTTTTTTTTGGTTGCATTAAAATACCCAACAGTTACTATTATTATACGGCTGAGTAGAGTCACTTTGGCTGGCTTTCAAATAATTAAAACAAAATCTTAAATTTGAGACTCATTTTAAATCTGCCATATTTAGACAAAAATACTTCATGGACTTCTGTAGCAATTTGTGCGTTTATTGTCTATCTTAGTTCATCAAATTTTTATTAACGCTAATTGGTATGTAGACATTATCTGACATTGATTTCTTAGTCTCGGATTTTCATTGCATATTTCATATTTGGGAGACATGCCAAAACAATCTGAATAGTTGAGATATAACTAAACCATTTTTCGCATAGCTATCAGAGTTCGGTGACATATTTTGCAATGTTGCAATTGTGTCAACAAATGTGTAACCGGCATTATTAATAAATTATAGAAAACATTCCCCAATTAACTTCAGTTTAGACCTAGATATTGGAACGAAGTTCCTTATGACGCGTTGCGAAGCGTATTTTATACGCATTTTTATTAGTAGTAGCATATCAAATATATATATATAAACTTCGTTCCATCCGGATGTCCCTTGACACCTCTTAAGTTTTTATATATATAGATTTAGAATTTTTGCTTGTATAGCATAATCGAGCACTATATTTAGCTGTCGGTTTGCATTGATTTCTTGTTTTATTCAAAAAATGCGTGTAAAAGATAAAATCAAGTGTCACAGAACTCATAATTCTACTTCTTTCTCATTCATATCTTGATAATCAGTTGTGTAACTGTTTGCGGATTTGCCAGATAAGAAATAGGTTTTGCTAAGATTCAGTCTCTTCTCATTCAATAAATAAATATTTTACATGCCTTTATTAACTTGCAATATATTATGTATGCTTGTATGTTCGTGTGGAATCTTGCAACTCAATTTCGAAGCAGATATCTTCAACGGTGTTAGTTGGGTGTTAACCGACGACGTTGATTTTCAAATACTATTATTTTAACTAATTTTTTTGTTCAATCATAATAAACTATGGCCCATGTCACTCCTGAATGGTGTCGCTTTCTGTTAGTGAAAGAATTTTCAGAATCGGATCAGTACTTCCGAAGATAATCCTCTACAACAATATAAAGTTAGAAACTTACCTTTTTAATATTAGTATCGATTAAAAAAAAAAGATTTTAGCCGGATTTGTTTTGATGACGACATGGTGTGAAAACAACAGAAAGTAGGAATGTAAATAAATTTACTTTCCATAATTTTATAGTCTAATGTAAAAACGGATGAGTTCGTTATGTTTCAATGGAGAGTATTCTTGTTTGTTTGATCAAGCTATTTTCAGATCTATCAGTCTGGTTTTAAATATTTTTGCGTTAGAAAACTCGTTTTGTGTTAAAAGGTTAAAGGCTAATACTACATTAAGATTTGAACCTTAGGAATGTGACATTTAAATAGACGATTTAAACTGCCGCACCACAACTTGTCTCTAGATACAGGTTCATTTTTAATGTGTATGTTTTTAATTTTTATAAAAATCATAGCTTACATAGATTTTTATTTTATTCTCTAAAATTGCACTAAGCTATACAAATAAATAAAATTAAAGTACTGTTTGTAATATTAACACATTTACACGGTATATGTACCAAAATAACATTTTTTACTGTAATCTCTGGAACGGCTGGACCAATTTTGACGGGACTTTCACTGGCAGATAACTAATGATCTAAGGAGTAACTTAGGCGACACTTTTTTTAGCCTAGCCAAAGCGTTGTACCGCGGATTCGGCTAGTATAGATCATAAAAATATTTCAGCGCTAAATGAAATATTAAAATACAATTTTACAAGTTGTACATGTACCCTTCAGTTGATCTACGACCTTCGTTGGTGCTGGTAATAATAATGGTGATCCGGCGTGTTCCAGGACGATGATTATTGAACACAATAGTATGGCGGTCAAGGTCTGACTTCTCGGGGACTTATTTCTTTGGGTCCTTGTTGCCTTGGGTTACCCCCGAGTCTCTTGCAGTGGACACATATGCAGCTGTACAAGTTGTTGAAATAGTCGGTTGGACTTTGAAATATCAGTTCTCCTTGACCACGATGAGCTTAATGAGTCTTGGGAATTGCCCCACGAAAAAAAAATTACCTCTGAATAAAATTAATTACACTTCAAGGATAATGTTTCACAAAAAAACTACCTACCTTTTTCGCTCTAAGATCTTAAACGTATTACGTCATCATGATCTAAAATCATGACGGTCCAAAAACGCTGTTTCATATTTAATCGCGTCGTCGCCGCCGCTTCGCTGTGAAGTGGGATGCTGGTGAAAGTAATGTGAACAATTCATCATAATACCTACGTGTCACCTAACTGGGTAACCTCAATTACCAGTTTGAGCAATTTATCATGAGCAGAAGAGATTTTATTTAAAACTAGTTGTTGCCCGCGGCTCCGCCCGCGTATATGTCGGCTATCGCGGCAAATAGTAGCCTATGTGTTATTCTGATGTATAAACTATATTACTGTAAAGTTTCATCCAAATCCGTTCAGTAGTTTTTTGCGTGAAAACATCCATCCGTCCTTACAAACTTTCGCATTTATAATATTAGTAGGATAGTAGGATTATTTTTGTATATATGGTTAGTTGAAGAAGGTTTTTAGGAAGACTAAAGACATTATAAGTATGTAAAACTTTATAGTAAGCTGCAAAATTGTCGTTTACTCCTGTACTTATTTACTTAAGTATTTTGTCTTTGGTTTCTAGAAGTTTTTCTTGTAGTTAAATGTTGTACTTCTTTTGTAATCTGTAACCTTTTTCAAGAGATAGTTTAAATTGAAACGCAATGAATGTTTTTTAATCTGATTGGTCTACTGTGGTCTGTAGAGATTAAGCGTTTGAGCAAGAAACTGTTGTAACACAATGCTGCTGTGTTCTTCTTTAAACGCCGTCGATCATCACGTCGTACACCGCGTCACAATGCTTACTATGGAAATGTACTGTCGTGGTCTCTCTATCACGTTGACGTTGGCGTGTGGACGCCGAACGCGGCATTGCAGCGTAAACACCGTATTTGACGTCAATACAAAATATTGAATTATTGATTGAATCAGTCTAATGTTTTAGTACATATACAATAAAAATAAGATGCCGCAGAAAGAGTCGAATTTAAATTACATGACTACAAGCGAGCACTGTTTGTCGACGACTATTGTAATTTGCGAACGAGACGTCGTCGTTCTCGTATAAAATTATATTGACCACCGACACTGTGCTTGACGTTCAGACGTCGATCGGAACGTTTATGCTGAAATCGGACGCCTCATACATCATTTAATAGGAGACAGACCTAAATGCTATACCCATATAACTTTTATTATTACAAAAACATATCACCAAAAAAACCCAATTCTCAAGTTCACGGTTCGTGTACAATTTATTTCTATTTCTTGTGGCATTTTTAAACAAAAGGGAACATTTATTTTCGTGTAACTTGAAATACGTGTATTTGAATTCATGTGGTGACGTTTGCTAACCCTGTTACCACAATAACATGCCGATGATACTCCACAGAAATCATTTTACAAATAGGTTTTAAAATTACGTTATGTTTAACTTAAGGACGCGTTTGCAAAATTGATAGGTACAGAATCGAATTACTACGTTGACACAAGTTACACAAACAAGTGCAAATCGGATAGCGGCAGGTATAAATGTCAACTTGCCTAAATTGATATTTTGAAAGTTTTTTATATTTTCTCATTTCTATGTAATAGGTACTTACCTCCGGACTTGCTGGAGTGACCTGAAGGTGTACTTCGGTGACTGCTTATGGAACTCCTAGACGAGTTGACAGTCTCACCGAGTTTGGGCTCGTTTTGTTAGTTATGACTAGACCTTACCTCCGGACTACATGGAGTGACCTGAAGGTGTACTTCGGTGACTGCTAGTGGAACTCCTAGACGAGTTGACATAGTCTTACCGATTTTGAGCTTATTTTGTTAGTTATGATGAGACCTTACCTCCGGCTTAGATGGAGTGACCTGAAGGTGTACTTCGGTGACTGCTAGTGGAACTCCTAGACGAGTTGACATAGTCTTACCGATTTTGAGCTTATTTTGTTAGTTATGATGAGACCTTACCTCCGGCTTAGGTGGAGTGACCTGAAGGTGTACTTCGGTGACTGCTTTTCGATCTCATAGACGAGTTGACATAGTCTTACCGAGTTTAGGCTCGTTTTGTTAGTTATGATGAGATCTTACCTTCGGACTACACGGAGTGACCTGAAGGTGTACTTCGGTGACTGCTAATGGAACTCCTCGACGAGTAGAACTAGGTGTGCCGAGTTTGGGCTCATTTTGTTAGTTATGATGAGACCTTACCTCCGGACTATATGGAGTGACCTAAAGGTGTACTTCGGTGACTGCTAGTGGAACTCCTAGACGAGTTGACATAGTCTTACCGATTTTGAGCTTATTTTGTTAGTTATGATGAGACCTTACCTCCGGCTTAGATGGAGTGACCTGAAGGTGTACTTCGGTGACTGCTAGTGGAACTCCTAGACGAGTTGACATAGTCTTACCGATTTTGAGCTTATTTTGTTAGTTATGATGAGACCTTACCTCCGGCTTAGGTGGAGTGACCTGAAGGTGTACTTCGGTGACTGCTTTTGGATCTCATAGACGAGTTGACATAGTCTTACCGAGTTTGGGATCGTTTTGTTAGTTCTGATGAGACATTACCTCCAGACTAGATGGAGTGACCTGAAGGTGTACTTCGGTAACTGCTAATGGAACTGAAGTACACCTTCAGGTCACTCCATCTAGTCTGGAGGTAAGGTCTCATCATAACTAACAAAACAAGCCCAAACTCGGCACACCTAGTTCTACTCGTCGAGGAGTTCCATTAGCAGTTACCGAAGTACACCTTCAGGTCACTCCATCTAGTCTGGAGGTAATGTCTCATCGGAACTAACAAAACGATCCCAAACTCGGTAAGACTATGTCAACTCGTCTATGAGATCCAAAAGCAGTCACTGAAGTACACCTTCAGGTCACTCCACCTAAGCCGGAGGTAAGGTCTCATCATAACTAACAAAATAAGCTCAAAATCGGTAAGACTATGTCAACTCGTCTAGGAGTTCCACTAGCAGTCACCGAAGTACACCTTTAGGTCACTCCATATAGTCCGGAGGTAAGGTCTCATCATAACTAACAAAATAAGCTCAAAATCGGTAAGACTATGTCAACTCGTCTAGGAGTTCCACAAGCAGTCACCGAAGTACACCTTCAAGTCACTCCATGTAGTCCGGAGGTAAGGTCTCATCATAACTAACAAAATGAACCCAAACTTGGTAAGACTATGTCAACTCGTCTAGGAGTTCCAGAAGCAGTCACCAAAGCACACCTTCAGGTCACTCCACCTAAGCCGCAGGTAAGGTCTCATCATAACTAACAAAATGAGCCCAAACTCGGTAAGACTGTGTCAACTCGTCTAGGAGTTCCAAAAGCAGTTACCGAAGTACACCTTCAGATCACTCCACCTAAGCCGGAGGTAAGGTCTCATCATAACTAACAAAATGAGCCCAGACTCGGTAACACTATGTCAACTCGTCTAGGAGTTCCACTAGCAGTCACCGAAGTACACCTTCAAGTCACTCCATGTAGTCCGGAGGTAAGGTCTCATCATAACTAACAAAATGAACCCAAACTTGGTAAGACTATGTCAACTCGTCTAGGAGTTCCAGAAGCAGTCACCAAAGCACACCTTCAGGTCACTCCACCTAAGCCGCAGGTAAGGTCTCATCATAACTAACAAAATGAGCCCAAACTCGGTAAGACTGTGTCAACTCGTCTAGGAGTTCCAAAAGCAGTTACCGAAGTACACCTTCAGATCACTCCACCTAAGCCGGAGGTAAGGTCTCATCATAACTAACAAAATGAGCCCAGACTCGGTAACACTATGTCAACTCGTCTAGGAGTTCCACTAGCAGTCACCGAAGTACACCTTCAAGTCACTCCATGTAGTCCGGAGGTAAGGTCTCATCATAACTAACAAAATGAGCCCAAACTCGGCACACCTAGTTCTACTCGTCGAGGAGTTCCATTAGCAGTTACCGAAGTACACCTTCAGGTCACTCCATCTAGTCTGGAGGTAATGTCTCATCGGAACTAACAAAACGATCCCAAACTCGGTAAGACTATGTCAACTCGTCTATGAGATCCAAAAGCAGTCACTGAAGTACACCTTCAGGTCACTCCACCTAAGCCGGAGGTAAGGTCTCATCATAACTAACAAAATAAGCTCAAAATCGGTAAGACTATGTCAACTCGTCTAGGAGTTCCACTAGCAGTCACCGAAGTACACCTTTAGGTCACTCCATATAGTCCGGAGGTAAGGTCTCATCATAACTAACAAAATAAGCTCAAAATCGGTAAGACTATGTCAACTCGTCTAGGAGTTCCACAAGCAGTCACCGAAGTACACCTTCAAGTCACTCCATGTAGTCCGGAGGTAAGGTCTCATCATAACTAACAAAATGAACCCAAACTTGGTAAGACTATGTCAACTCGTCTAGGAGTTCCAGAAGCAGTCACCAAAGCACACCTTCAGGTCACTCCACCTAAGCCGCAGGTAAGGTCTCATCATAACTAACAAAATGAGCCCAAACTCGGTAAGACTGTGTCAACTCGTCTAGGAGTTCCAAAAGCAGTTACCGAAGTACACCTTCAGATCACTCCACCTAAGCCGGAGGTAAGGTCTCATCATAACTAACAAAATGAGCCCAGACTCGGTAACACTATGTCAACTCGTCTAGGAGTTCCACTAGCAGTCACCGAAGTACACCTTCAAGTCACTCCATGTAGTCCGGAGGTAAGGTCTCATCATAACTAACAAAATGAACCCAAACTTGGTAAGACTATGTCAACTCGTCTAGGAGTTCCAGAAGCAGTCACCAAAGCACACCTTCAGGTCACTCCACCTAAGCCGCAGGTAAGGTCTCATCATAACTAACAAAATGAGCCCAAACTCGGTAAGACTGTGTCAACTCGTCTAGGAGTTCCAAAAGCAGTTACCGAAGTACACCTTCAGATCACTCCACCTAAGCCGGAGGTAAGGTCTCATCATAACTAACAAAATGAGCCCAGACTCGGTAACACTATGTCAACTCGTCTAGGAGTTCCACTAGCAGTCACCGAAGTACACCTTCAAGTCACTCCATGTAGTCCGGAGGTAAGGTCTCATCATAACTAACAAAATGAGCCCAAACTCGATTAGACTATGTCAACTCGTCTAGAAGTTAGAAAAGCAGTCACCGTAGTAGACCTTCAGGTCACTCCACCTAAGTAGGAGGTAATGTCTCATCAATCGAGCCCGAACTCGCACAATACTACTTAGTTTTAGCAAACTAAAATATTGTTATAAAAATCTGTAAATAGAAGAAACCTCCTCCTTTTTTTGAAGTCGGTTAAAAATAATCTAACGTTGTCAAGTATCAACCTATTCTGGTTTATCGAATATATTGAATTCGAAGAGCGATCTTTTCAACAAGAGCTAATGCAAACAGGCGACACAGTGTCCACTCATGACGGCGGCTGAGCGCAGACTGAGATTACGAAATTTTTACGCGATAAATCAAAAGAGGTTCAAAAAAATAAAATAACCCTTATTGCAATCGACTACGATTCATCCGTAATAGCAAAATATGAGAAAATATAAGCTCCGGTTGTTATTTTTTCTGCGACTTTCTGTGACACTTTTATACTATTTTTTTCCTCGGATTTATAATTGACTATATATGCCTTCTTACATTATTTTTAGAAATTCTAAAATAGGTTGATTGTAGAACAAAAATGTACCAAAACTCAACCCGATATCGTAAATACTGTGGAAAATGGTTACGGAAGATCGTTTTTACAATATAAAAAAATACAATTTCCAAAAAAGTTGTCCCTCGGATTTGAAGATGAAGAACTAATCTATAAGTGTTAGTACTTTGTTATATTCAATTTGTTTAGTTTAGTTACAAATTGCACCGAAAAAAAGCATAATTTTGTACGAATCGTAAACGCGCCCTTAAAGGTATTTGATAAGAAATAAAATTAGCCAGATTGCTTTTATATAGAGTGACGGTCACCAATTCGCCATATACTCATTGCGAATGCAGACAATGCAACAATGCAGCACAGCACCCACCCCATGGCGGCCTAGTGATGCCAGTGATAGTGATGAATATGGGTTCTGACTCTACATATTCCTAAACCGTCACCACACTGACAAGAACAAGTGTTATTAAATATTACTCCCATAATCCATTGATTCTGACGTAAAAAACAAGAGCTTCTAAACCCCATACTGTTGTAATAATTACCTATTACTTGTACAAAATAGATATATATATTCAACCATAAATTGAACAATTTCCACAACGCTTTAAAGCCAATATTTATCACAAGATTCAGAGATAAACAGATCACAATATATTGAACGAGATCCGAAGCAAGCTTTTCAATTGTATTTAGGTCAGCTGTAGCGGATTTTGGCAATGAGTGGCTTTGTATACCGTACTTTTCAGATATGTAGCTCTTTTTTTTAGCAATTGTTACTTGTTTTTAAATTACTTTCTATTTTTAACTTACTTCAAATAAGTCAATTTTCGAATGAATTGTACTTTTTAAATTTGCTACCTCAGCACACTATAATTTATGAAGTGATTTGGTAAATTTCTTTTTTAACTTGCAACGTCATGTTCTCTGCTTAGTCTCATTGAAATTTTAAGAGAAATATTACTTTTTTTTGGATGGAAGGTCCGTGGTCCTTTCACACGAGGGGGCTATATGTAAGTCGTAAATGGCACGTAGTCGCGTTCACAGGGATATCCTTTATGTGCTACACCTGATTCTCTGTCTACTGGTACCCGAGACGGTATCGGTTTTTGCACAAATTCAATAATTAAGAATACAGTTTCACAAAATTTTCCATGATGTAAACTTATTAAAGTGAGTGATACATTTTAAATAGGTAATTATTTAATGACACAACTACCATTTCCTCTATGTGCCGATAGCGTGTTCGCAGTCTGCAGTCTGTTTAGTGAATTCGATACGATGAATATGTATCGTGTTAAGGAGAAAAACTTGTTATAAAACTGTTGCGTTATTTATTGTTATGCAGAGAAATCTTGTTTGTGAATAATCTTACCAAAAAGACATGAAACGTTCTCAAGTTTTTAACCATCTCACAAATATTACGGACATGAAAGTTTGTATTGTGTTTGAATGTTTGTTACTTCTTCACGTTTAAAGGGCTGCACCAATGTTGATAACATTTGGCAAGGTGGCAACTGACATCCTAGATTAACACGTAGGCTACTTTTAATCTTCAAAAAGTATAGTGTGTTCGTGGAATTTGCATGGAATTATAAATCGCAGGTAACATTCCGAGAGTAGTGAGTCAGATATAAATGGAATATTCATTCTGTTCATAATATACATAGATTTAGCATGATTGGATTTTAGGTGCTCGATGGCCTATAGCATTGTCACAAGTCTATTTTAAGATCAGTATTTTATATATTTCCCCTGACTGCGAAACTTGTAGGCAAAAATACAGATCTATTTTAATTAATATGGACTTAACATTTAGGGATTTAGGTAATCCTTTTCACTTTGTAATAAACTATTAAGTGATAGTTTCGTGTACGCCTACACACACACAACTCTGAACTGTGTAATGTGTTCGAGTACACATTATGGATCTAACCCCCTCTCCCTTCCACCTCTCCGTAACCACCTGTAGTACATGCCAAGTATTGCTAAGACAGGGTGAATAAAATCGTTAAGAATAATAAGAATGTCTAACGTAAAACGGGAACGTTCCCTTATGGTTCCCTTATTATCCCTTTACGTCACTGCTACTACCATAACTAATACATAATTAAGATGCAGGGATGAGCGTCACGGCTTTAGTCATTATGAAGCTAAGAACATTGTAATATAATTTGTGACATGTTTATGTGTAATACGTCACGGATGTCAATGAGTATAGTCGACAATTTATACAGACGAGGCGAGAGACGAGATGTTCGCGTTATTGGTTTTGATTTATTTAGCTCCTCAATGACGTCAGAGCTTACTCACATATAGGTACACTCTATATCTCTAAAAGAGGTAGTTAGAGACGTATTATACGGCAAAGTTTAGTTGTTAAAACATTTGTGTTAAATATCAGATATCCTAATTAATAATCCTTAATAGAATTATACCAATGTGTTGTTTTTTTAATCTTCACGTGTTAATTACCTAATCGATCATTATTAAGTTCTGCAATTAAGTTGTCGAGAGTACATATAAGTCATGTTGTAATCTTGTCGACGAAGAGAAGTGTTCCCTTCTTGAGGTACAGACGAATATTATAGTATAAAAAAGCAGGTATTACAGTTTTAATCTGGAAATAATTCCAGTGTTTCGTAAGACGGAACGTCAAAAAATACAAAGTAAAAGTAAACAACGCAAACAGTTATAAGATGAGGAAGTAAATATCATTAATACGATCAAACCTTTAGCCATTTAGTACAGTATACGAAACTGAGTATGTAATACAGTTTATATTATCGTCGTTCATTACAGGAATGTGTAGGATGCAATATACGGACGTTACATCCCACACGGTCTACTTATTGTGTTGCCATCTTTCTCTTTTAATTTCTCTGAACTCGATCATCTATTTATTTTAATGGTAATAATGCTCTGCATGATGATTAATTAAAAATACGAATTGTCACCAAACCCCTATTCGTCACATAGGTATTATAAGAGCCGACTAAGGGAAAAAACTACGTGGGTAATAGCACTGCAAAGAGACGAAAATCTTGACACAAAACTATAGGGTCTTGAGTATAGGAGGCCTATGCCCAGCAGTGTACTACAAAAGGTAGATGATTAAGTCTTGTACCTAGATATCTTTTTTTTCTTTTTTAAAAAGACAACTCCCGCATTAGGAATAAATTTCCTGTGTCGCGGGGACTTAACAAACATACATGAAACGGACACAAAGTACAGCCAAACTCAGGACAACAATTTGTGGATTACACAAAGTGTTGTACCGCGTGGGATTTGAACCCTCGACACTTGGCGCAGTAGCAAGCGGCGTGGCGACCACTGAAACCACTAGGCCAACCGTGCAGTCTAGAGATATAGAGCTGTTATTATATGGGCGTACTTTTCTACGTCCTTATATATTAAATATAAATATTTTGGACATCTACCACACAGAGCCATCTAGTCCCAAGCTAAGCAGAGCTTATGTTATGGGTACTAGACAACTGATACAAATACATATATACTTTTTTTGTAAATACATACATATTATTCATAGAAAACACCCATATTACGATTCTAGTTTTTTATTATATGAAAATTAACTGTATGGAACAATTATAATTTAATAATTTTATTTTATGAAAAGCATCGAAGTTATAGAACGTCAAGGTTGAATTTATTAACTGAAATCTTTCTCCTCATTTTAGTCATGTTATTTTAAAGAAAATGTAAAAAAATAATTCTTTAAGCGTTTTATATAAATTTTACGTATCTTGTGCGATTTTTTCTTATAAGAAGTGTGTACAAATATAGATTAACCACATGGTATGCTTCTGGCAATAAACTAGTGTAGATAGCATCTCACCACCAACTTCGCTTGCTTAATACAAAGTTTATACCCAATCTAGTCCATCGTTCCAGTATGTCTGATGCATATTTTTCACACTACTCTAGTCACACTAATTGTTAAGTTTCAGTCATCAAGCTATACCACTATCTGACTTAGCGTCTAACTGACTCTAGCCTATGCTTAGGTATCTATTCGCATCTCCTAACCTTTATATGTAACTCATTATATCTCTTATTTTCTTAAATAGTCCGTCTGCTGACGGATAAGAATACAGAGTCTCAACACCCCTACTCATCCCATAGGTTTCGTAAAAAGTGACTAAGGTGGAAAACTACACAGGACAACATCACTGCAAAGAGAAGAAAAATTTAAAACAAACCCTATACCAAACCGTCTTACCAGCGTGCTATAGTAGGCCAAAACCTCTGTGGCGACTATATCGACCTTCGGACTTGGAGGGGAGTGATGTGGCGATTTCCACATACAGCACAACATAAATATACTACAGCGCCATCTACCGAATTTACACTGAACTACGGAGTAACGTACAATACCATGAAACTACCAATCCTGAATCGCGCAGTAGAAATTCTCGCGCCGATTAACATATACACAATATCCCGACATCAACCGTTGGGCAGTGGCCCGCTAGGCATGATCACTTAGCCTGGTCGGAGGATCCTCCCTTTGTGTTGGAGGGACACCACACCCGTTCTTCTACAACCTCGTTCCCAAGGAGAGGCCAGCCGTTTTCTTAAATTAATTGCGTTGTATACTTTCTTTGGTATGTCTCTTAATTCGTTCCATAGTCGTAAAGTACCTAAGGGCGTCGCAACCTTGCATAAGCAGACATCAAAATCGTGATGACATTCAAATTCGATCTAATCAGCTCGCAAAAACCTTGGTCGTAACTGTGTAGGTACTAACTGACAGTACAATCACATTGTTAAGAACAAACAATTGCAAATTTATAACGTAAGATAATTGTAAAGGGTATATTTATATTACACATGTTCAAATGTATGTTACATCTGAATATGTGTAATATAATATAATCTATACTAATATATAAAGCTGAAGAGTTTGTTTGAACGCGCTAATCTCAGGAACTGCTGGTCCGAATTGAAAAATTCTTTCAGTGTTAGATAGCCCATTTATCGAGGAAGGCTACAGGCTATATATCATCACGCTAAGACCTACAGGAGCGGAGCAGCAATGAAGAATATTACGAAAATGGGAGAAAATTATCACGCTACGGGCAATAGGAGACGCAAACGAGGTTGCGTGGGTCGGCTAGTATAATATAATAGATTAAGAAAGTAATAAGTAAATACAAGAATAAAGTTTTCAAATGTTTCTACATAAGATGGCCATGCTTCACTTTCTGCATTATAAACAGCAGCAACACTTGAATTTTAAACTTGAAGCTAATTATTTAAATTGATAAAGAATGACCTAGAATTTTCAACCAAATATTATATTGACAGTTTATTTCTTTACCACCGCCTGTACACTTGAAAACTCAACTGTCATAAGTGTATTACCGGCCTTTGTACCTGCCAGCATTAAGGAAGCTTGGGGCTCCGATGAAAACTCTGTAAAGTGCAATAAAAGGGAAACCTAATACAGACTTTACATTACGCCCCGATACGACTTCAGTGGAAATGCCACAGGGGAAATTCTTTAATTCATGTCAGACATTGCGATTTCTGTTAAAACAAAATAGCTAGCTTATACGTCACGGTTCGGACAACCGAGTCTGTATGTATTTTATGGCACCGTTGTTTCTATTGTAACTGTAATCCACATTATCTCGTTGTATTTACTACTACAAGCAGCTGCGTATTTTATAGTTTTGCTTCTGAATATTAAATGGTTTCACAATGCACGCTAGTACATTTTTCAAGGTTACTATTAAACACACCTGGCTTCTCAAACGCGTTGCTATTTTCAAGATGGGTATTATATGTTATACACATACATTTTGTGATACATTTACACACATTTTCAAAATCAACATCAAGAATTAGATAAGATATATTTTATATTTTTTTAGATTACGTAGAAATGTATAAAAAAAGAAGGATAATGTAAAAGCAGTGTACGTTATGTTGATTTTTATCATATCATGAAAAAAATAAACACCAACAATATATCCTTATGAATATAAAAAAAGTTTCTAATGCCAACATTCATTCGAAGTCCTTCGTCTCCTCTTGCCATTATATGAGTTAGAAGTCAAGCATTCATTCTATTTTTGATTAAATGAAATTACACAAAGTTATTACAAAAGTGTTTATCGAATAATATGTGTATATAGTGCTATTTCTACACGTTATCTTCGATAGCAGTCTTAATTCGATATCGCTCAGTCTAGAAAAGAAAGTAGAGCATGCATAATGAAAATAACTTTATTGATCTACCTACTACCCAATTAGGATAAAATTATCGGGCGCTCATCGATTTTTTTTTTATGGAATAGAGGGCAAACGAGCAGACGTATCACCTGATGTTAAGCGATTACTGCCGCCCATGGACATCCGCAACACCAGAGGCGTCACAAGTGCGTTGCCGGCCTTTGGGGGATGAGTAGAAGGATGTGGAGAGGGGTTAGGGTATGGGCCTCCGCTATCCTCGCTCACTCGGTGAAATACAGCGCAAGCATTATTTCACACCGATTTTCTATGAGGCCGTGATATCACTCCGGTCGAGCCGGCACATTCCTGCCGAAGCGTGGCTCTCTCACGGACAGCATTTTTTTTTATGTTTTGCCCTGCCAAAATGACTCTACTCTGCCTGATGGAAAGCATAAGCAGAATCCAAGAGTGGTGGTCACCATGCTGCGAATACAGACAATGCAACAATGCAGCATAGTGACCCACACCATGGCGGGCTAGTGATGCTTCTGCATCATTAGGCCTCCGGTCTCGCACTCACCAACGAAACACTACATCACTAACTCTGTCATTTTACGTTGATTTTCTGTGTGAGCATAGTACCGCCCCGGTCGAGCCGGCCCGTTCGTGCTGAAATCAGCATGGCTCTACTATCTTGAAAAGCATAGCTTGAAAGCATACTCCTCCGAAACGGCTTGACCGATTTTTATGAAAACTATATGCAGATTCAGTAGGTCTGAGAATCGGCAAACATCTATTTTTCATACCCCTAAATGTTTTTTTTTACGGCACAGCAACGTGTACCCGAATGTGTGCCGGAGCAGCTAGTGTTTATGTAAAATTGACAGTGTGCTAAAAGATTAAAAATACAGAAATATGTCACCATTTGTATACAGACCTATGGTGTCTTAATAACCAACTAATGGATCAAACTGCGAAGTGAAGGAAAAATTGTCACAAACCATAAACCAACCGTCTGGTCAACGTGGTCTGAGGTCAAGGGAGAGGTCCATGTCTAACATCAGACTATTGAGCTAGCTTAATAGTCTGATGCTAGACTATTAAGCTAGCTTAATAGTCTAGTAGCCTTGTAGTATACAAAGTGTCACTAGTGCTTTTTACTAAATGCGTATGGGCAAAATAACATTTTTTTCAATTTTTGTCTGTCCGTCTGACTGTATTTTTGTTCCGGGTAATCTCTGGAACGTCTGGACCGATTTTGACGGGAGTTTCAATGGCAGATAGCTGATGATCTAAGGAGTAACTTAGGCTACTTTTTTAGACTAACTTTAGCCCCCGGCGTTACCCGCGGCACCACAATAACCGTGTGTAACACCGCGGGGTTCAGTTAGTTTACAGATAAATTTGCAATTACTAATAACTACTTACACCGTTTATCACTTGATTTCCTACTGCCTTTAAAGTGTATCTTAGGATATTGGCTAAGATAAGATAAAGATATTGGCGATTTCTTATTACTCGTACTTTTAAAAAAACTGATATCACTTATTTTTTTTCGGACATCTTACACACAACGCCATCTAGTCCCAAGCTAAGCAGAGCTTGTGTTATGGGTACTAGACAACTGATAAAAATACATATATACTTTTATTTTTTTGTAAATACCTAATCATTATACATAGAAAACACCAAACTCCGAAACAAATATTTGTAGATCATACAAACATTTGTTCCGACCCGGGAATCGAACCCGAGACTCACGATGAGCAGTCGCACACGACGAGGCAGTCCAGTAGTATAAAAATATAGGTTAATGCTTTTAAAAAACTGTGACTAAACAACCATTTTTTTCTGCAGGTACATAAAATCCCGTGAAACCATTAATGGGTAAGACCACTACATATAAGTTATTTCAAGTCCTTCTTTTATTGCCCTGGATCAAACCAAGTGGCATGCAATTGGAAAGGCTCATGTCCAACTGCAATGGTCATGAAGTTGTTCTATACCTGGCGACGAATGTTTGCTAAAAGGACCTGAGTCTTTAGAAATCAATCTAAAGACTCAGGTGAAGTCAGAAGAAGGTCAGAGTGAAGTTATTGAAGCTCAAAGCCCCCTGATTCTATGGGGGCGACTCTGGAGAGAGAATTTGGAGTTGCGAGTGTCCATGGGCGGCGGCAGTGACTTACCATCAGATAACCCGTCTGCTCGTTACTCTCCTACACCATAAAAAAATCGGGTTGCACTCCGGGAGTGCCGGCAGCAGTGAAAACTTGAATATTAACCTTGTGCAGTTTTTTAATTTCTTATATTTATTAAACACAATGAACGTTGCCATACAAATCTACGCCTTGCTTTGCCTTTAATATTCCTTGAGAACCGATAACTACAGAAATGCTTAGTGATGTTATAAAATATAGGTTCATGCTATACAGAGTATAAACATATTACTCGAGCGAAGCCGACTTTACGCACACGAACACTCGCGCAAGTGCCCTGCGCCGCTTAAACAAAACAGCTGGAACAGGCATACATTTTCGCCGCGAGAGGAGGATATTACTTCCTCTCCTACTTCACGCCTCCGTCTTACGAATATTCAATCAGGTTGCATGTACTGACGCGGGTGTCTGACGCGAGTTTAATATTTTTTACCCGTGTGTGCACAACGCAAGGAAGTTTTCGCTTCAATAAATAAATTTCATATCATTATCAACAGCTTTTAATAGACAGTGCTAGACATAAACCACTTTTTCGAAAGGCGGTTTTGATCTACTGATACCACGCTATAAATATTATGGACATCAAAAATAATCTAAATATTCAGCTGATTGTGACACGTTTTTTCTATAGACTGCTATTCGAATTAATAGAAAGAGTTTTCCTTATAGCTTATCAAAACAAATTGTGATTAAACAGTAATGTGAATTCGGTGCATGTTTTATATCCATATTGCCATAATCAAAGGATGTTAGACAGTACATTTCACGAATCGCATCCGTTGTTTTATTCAATTTCAATTGTTGAATATAATTTTCCTCAAATATATTATTACTAGCTGGCCCAGCGAACTTCGTGCCGCCATACATGCGTATCGGTCTCAGCTTCCCACAGGCAGTGTACAGTCGTGAATAAAAAAAAATGACTTTTCCCGTTATCTTTTGATTACCCGTTGTCTAAATAACATTTCTCAAATAAGAATTTACTCTTAAAGTATTTGAGCGTTATGAACGGTGTCTATTTTGGTAGACGTTCTAATACATTTCAAAGACAAATATACACTTGCAGAGTGGCTGAATGTAATTATACAATGCAAACATGTTTAATAGACGCTGTATATGAACTCTCGATCAGTTCGCATTGACCTGATTGTACTTCATTTGGCCTTTGTATATATGCCTTTTACTCAAGTTGAACTTGAAGAAAAGAGGAACAGATAGACAAATCTCGACTCGAAGTAAGTAACCAATTAGGTTATATCTGTATTTTTAAGATGCATACATCTTTGAGTCGCCGATGCCTTAATCATTGAAGACCAAGATATTTAACCAGTGCGTCCTACCCGTGATGTCGTACGGAACCGAGATGTAGACACTCACCATCGAACTGGTCCATAAGTTTAAAGATGCTTAAGAAGCTCAGCGTGTGATGTTGGGTGTTTCACAGTCCGATAAAGGACGAGGTTATTTGAACCAGAGCGATCAACATCGACAATCAGTACGCTGAAATGGAAGTGTTCTGGTTAAGTCTCTAGGTGAAGTGATGGTCACTGGAGTCAAAATATGCTAGAGAGTGGAAACTTCAGCAGTTTTACAGGATTATTGATGTGGTAACTCAACCGAACAGCACAATGTGACCACCTTCTCACAAACTGATGTAATGCAAATTTTTCGTTAGCTTTTTACCGAATGAGTAAAATCATCAAAATTCGTGGTTAAGGAACTCGGGTCGACAACACTCTCTTGTGACTCGATTGCATCTGTCCTTCGAAATATACAAATGTTTATTTTACCCATTATCAAATTTAAGGATCACAATACGTAGGCATAGAGTTATTGTTCGAATTAGAATAATTGGATTTCCCTCCTAAATTCCTTAGTTTAAATGACGTAGACATGAAGTTATTCGCAATTAAATCTCTTTAGGTGTGAATATTTTGTTTATAAAACCTTTGATTGGTTAATTGGTGTTTATTTCAAAACAGTTTCTTTTATTCTAGAGTAGTCGCGTCTTAATTCACACTATATATTTTTCTGGATTATGTTTTTAATTATAACATTTTAATTGTGTTGTATAGATTAGAAATTACTTTTGTGACAGAAAATAAGTAGTTACTAGTAAGGTGCTTTAAGAAATAGTAATATTTGTATTTTCAGGTTACCTTTTACACGTCATTCTAAAGGTGTTAAGGTCCACGACCATTAAAAGGTTACGTAGGCCATTATCCATTTAAACATTTTTTTTTTCCTTTTTTATTAGAATTTTAATTAATATTTAATTGTCATGAAACTAGTGAAGAACGTGTGCATCTAATTGTTTACAAACCGTGTGTAAATATTAGGCAGAAGGCCAAAACGTAAACATAAAACGCAACTTCTTATACTTCAAGTTGCATAAAGCAATAACAATTTAATGAGTGTATGTATTGAATACATTTTCTATGTTGCCTGCCTTTTACTCTATAACGTCTATTTTTATTGATAACTGTTTTTTATAGCATTTTTGTTAATATTAACCTTTTTTTTTTTACTCATCACATCACTCTAATCACACTTCACACTAATATTATAAAGGTTTGTGAGTGTGTAAGTTTGTTACTCTTTCACGCAAAAAACTACTTAATGGGTTTGAATGAATCTTTACAGTTATATAGCTTATACATCAAAATAACACATAACTGTGGGCAACAGCTAGTATTATATAAAAGCTAACATTTGAATGGATGTTTATTACTCTCAAGCAAAAACGGCTGAACGGAACTGGATGAAATTTGGCACTGCGATAGATGAGACACTGGAATATTATTAAGTCTACTTACTTTTTGTGCTGTGTACTATAATTAGAACATGTCTAAAAGACTATTAAGTCTACATGGTGAGTTTTACAAGTACGTATTAAAAAAAATACCGTGTGCTTTGTCTATCTTTATTTTCAGGGAAAAAATCTTTCCGACATGCCACCAGAAGGTTTCATCACAGAGGATTTCCGCAGGCAAAAAAAAAGTTTTACGTGACAACGACTTTGAGTGGTAAAGTGGACGCGTGCCTTTCACTTTTTATGTCTGTCTCTCTCGCTCTTAGGCGGGCTAACCATGCCCGAGTGGAAGGGACGCGTGCCTCTCACTCGCTCTCATTGTGAGCGCATAACGTGAGCGGAGCGTAACGCAGTTTCTTGAAGTGTCACCCGGCAAACCAATTTATAAGTGTAACTGTAACAGCCAGTAACTGTTCACTGTTGGACAAAGACCTTAGAAAGGAGTTTTGGCCTATTATGCTACGCTGGTATGTATGGTATGGAACGATATGGTGTTTGTTTCAAGTATTCCTTCTCTTTGCATTGATGTTGGCCTGTGTAGTTGTTGACTCATATCCCAACAAATAATTATGTTTTGTTTATACTACAATTAAGCAACCTCACTTAATCCAATAGTACTTATATGACGTTCGCGCATGAATTAAGTCTGTGGCAGATGACAGATTAAAAAAAACTTAAACTGTGGCATAAATGCTACCTTCTGGTCTGGTGTATATAATTCTGGTGTGTATAACTGTCAACAGCAAACATTACGATGTTATTAACCAGATGACCATGTTGGGCTATTATATGTCGGACATTCCTGAATGTATGTCGAGATAATAAAATGACACAGATCAGAAACGAGATACATGTAATTTATTTACTTACATGCAGTGATTTATTTTCATGCACGTATTAACTGCATAAAATCTTATGTGACAAGGAAAAAATTGTTTTTTTAGCATATTACGAGTTCTATTATATTGTTTATTATTTATTGTGACAAACAAATAGATCTGCAAATATTTATTTCGTAGTTTGGGTGTTTTCTAACGTATAATAATATGTATATATTCAAAAAAAGTATTCAAGTATTTATATCAGTTGTCTAGTACCCGTAATACAAGCTTTGATTAGTTTGGGACTAGATTTGCTGGCTGTTGAAATTTAATCTGACTTTATGTGTCTGGAATTCTTAAAGTGTGTGATTACCGTCCATTTTTTGAAGCAGTTGCATTCAGACACTCCTGGTATGTGCCGAGAAATAAATATTGTATATTTTCATTGAAGTTCATGCTCAGAAAAGATGATATTAGAGCAAACATTCTTAAAGGTTAATTTTTTCTAAATCTTTTCTAAATTCTCAAAATAACCTTTGAGAATGCCATAAGGCGAAACCGGTCAGGTGTAAAATTGTAAAATAAAATAAAATAGTGGAATAAGTACGAGTGAGTTTTAATCAAGAATGTATTACAACAAGTTCCATCAAGTGCCGACAATCGAGAGTATAAATTAACTTATTATACCTACATATAACTAACATTTATTTTAAATTACATGCAATAGTAATGACGCATTTCGCATACAACTATAATTTAAAATATTTCAAATTTATTTCCATTACCGAAAAATAAAACCTAAACAAATTATGGTAGGTATAAAATATTCCACAATTTTTTAACATGTCAATAAAACCTCACAATAAAGCTCATCAAAGTTATCTATTAGAGTCAGACGGTGGATAGAATCCGATGTATAATTTTGCGTATTATCAAACCGAAATAAACAATTAATTCTTAGACCAAATATATCTATCATAAATGTAACTAAAAAAAGTTCAGTCTAACATCTATATATATACGGTAATCGGTCAAATAAATATAAATAAATATTTCGGACATCTAACCACACAACGCCATCTAGTCCCAAACTAAGCAGAGCTTGTATTATGGGTACTAGACAACTGATATGAATACTTATATACTTTTTTTTTGTAAATACATACATATTATACATAGAAAACACCCAAACTCCGAAACAAATATTGGCAGATCGTACAAACATTTGTTCCGACCCGGGAATCGAACCCGAGACCTCAAGAACAGCAGTCGCGTACGCTACCACTGCGCCACCAAGGCAGTTTAATGCAAAAGGATTACTGTCAAAGACTTTCTCTCACCGGTCTCTACTTTTCGTCTGTTATTTTACATCAAAATCGTATCGTATCTTGTTGAAATTTCACGAAATAACAGCTATCGAGTAACGCCTAAAAAGTTCCCCATTCGATCTGTCTATAATACTCTACATGACCATTCCACAAAAATGAGAATTTCGAAAGCTGTCCAGTGTCTGATGCATGTATAAATTTTAAATGATCTTTAGAAGCCTAGTCATAGAGGCATTCTATTAAATCACGAAAAGGTAGTGCTTAAATGTATAGTAAATAACGCGTCTAGGAACCCTAAATCCATTACACGGCTAGCGATGATTGTACTAACTACAAGGAAATAAACACATAGAATATTAATCAAGTAATTTTATTTATAGAATATACAAAACTTGTGACGAGATATAATTAAGTGGCAAGGTTGGATCATCGCGCTTATTATGCCACGCAGCAATGCGAATTCTTTGAATATTATTCCATTGAGGCAGACACAAGATTATACGGTATTCTCAGATATATCTATACTAATATTACAAAGCTGAAGAGTTTGTTTGTTTGTTTGAACGCGCTAATCTCAGGAATAGCTGGTCCGATTAAGAAAACTCTTTCAGTTTTGGATAGTAAATTTATCGAGGAAGGTTACAGGCTATATATCATCACGATAAGACCAATATGAGCGGAGCACCAATGAAAAATGTTTCAAAAACGGGGGAAAATTATCACGCTACGAGCAATAGGAGACGCAAACGAGGTTGCGTGGATCAGCTAGTGTTACATAAAGGAAATTCTAGAACAAAGTTATAAATGCTGTTCACAAAACAATATTAATATTGTACATCCACTTATCAGCTATGAAAATATAGATAGACATATGCACATGTTAAAATAGTTATTATCTTGAATCGGTCCTTTTTTTAGGTATTGAAAATTAAGTAAAAAAATCGCAAAATAAAATTCAAAAGACTTCAATGCGCTTAATTTTGTTTTTTTATGGAATAGTGGGCCAACGAGCAGACGTATCACCTGACGGTAAGCGATTTCACAAGTGCGTTTGCCGGCCTTTGGGGAATGGGGGGTAGGGGTTGGGGTATAGGCCTCAGGTAGCCTCACTCACTCGCTATTTCACACCGGTTTCGGACGAGCCATGTTTATTTACTTACCGATGACACTGATATACTGTACTGTAAAGATATACCACCTTTAACAATAATCTTTAAGTGAAAAAATTCCAAAAATATGACATTACAAATAAATATTGCCACCATTAAATATTAAAAAAAAACTTGCTATTGAGCAGAAGTAAAATTCACGTACGACCAAACGTGGCGTGTAAAGTTAGACATATTGGCCGTATGGTGCTTGGTTGGGCTTAATGAGAAGAGATAGTACAGAGTACCTAGCTAACTTCTACCTACCCTATCTTTCACGTGCAAAATTTTAACAGCATAAAAATAAAATTGTCACAAATGATTGTTGCCCTTCAACATTGTAATTAATAATATTTAGATACTTTATTTAATAAAAGAGATCAATAACCACATGACGTGCCTCTCATAAAAATGACCGGTGAAGTGTTTCAAGAAGAGTATTGATTCTAGGGTTCAATGTTCGAGATTGTATGTACCTATTTCTTTACACCACGTTAATAACAAAACTGGCAACTCTTATCATTGATCTGGCAAACTTTTCCTAGCAAACCAAAGACAACACTGCATTGATAGTATATGTATATATATATGGTCGTTGGTTTAAAAGTGTATTTCAACTATACCTAATTCCGGAAGGGCGGGGATTCAAAGAATTCACATTTATCTTTATCATTAGTCTATTGCAGTCCATTGTTGGACATACATACTCTCCAAAACCAGGGAGAGCCACGCTTCGGCATGAATAAGCCGACTCGACCGGAGTGATACCACGGCCTCACAGAAAACCGGTGTGAAATAGCGCTTGCGCTGTGTTTCACCGAGTGAGTGAGGATACCGGAGGACCATAACTCAACCCCTCCCTACATTCCTTTCCCCATCCCGGGGGAAAAGCTGGTTTTTAATACGAATTAGAATAATAATAGTTTCGTGACTTTCGTGTTATAAATTAATTATTAATTTATTATGCTTTCTGGAATTTGGGGGAAAGTTGTGAGTCATGAACAATATTTCACGGTTTCTCCAAGGGTTTATAAGGTATATATGATTCATAAGATTTATATGTATATCAGAAGAAACAATCTCAGATTTCTTAACATTTGTAAGGCTTTAGGCTTTAACTATGACTCAGAAAATACGTAAACCCTGATTCATACCTTTCTAAAAGTTGATATTTCGTCCTTTTAACTTTTCAAAATGACCGCTTGTGTTTATTTAATTTGATTTAATTCACCAACCAACCTTTAGATCTATCTTGTATATATAAAAATGAATTGCCGAAAGGTATGTACGCCCATAACTTCCGATCCTTCCGAATCTTCGCTATTGTTAGGACAAGGTTTTGTGTACAAAATTAAAAGATAACGGGAAAAGTCAATTTCTTTTGTCCGCGACGGGAAGCTGAGACAGAAATCTAAATATGGCGGTACGAAGTTCGCCGGGTCAGCTACTTTAGTATATATTCTTTCATTACTGTGCTTTAATATGAATCGAAATATTGGAAACTAGTCTCTAGTTTGAACTACAGATAAGTTATTGAAAACGGCTGATCGACCATACAAACATCTGCTTGTGAATATAATATCAAAAAGTTGGAGCTTTGTGACAATAAAAACTGTTGTTTTTTTTTTCATTTAAATTAAATATAAAAACTCTTTTAAGCTTTTTAGTAGTGTAATATTCTTAGAATCCTTAATCACACTTCACACTAATAAATAAAGGCGAACGTTTGTGAGTGTGTATGTTTGTTACTTCTTCACGCAAAAACTACTGAACGGATTTGGATGAAAGTTTACAGTAATATAGCTTATACACCAGAACAACACATAGGCTACTATTGGCCGCGAAAATTGACATACACGCGAGCGGAGCCGCGGGCAACAGCTAGTAATGTAATAAATTTGCAAGTAGGTTTATTTGTTTGTTTGTTACGTTTTAAGTTTTAACGTTGAGTATTCTGCAGATGTTGTTGATATTTGATTCTGCATAAACGTTGTCAGCAATATTTCATCTACAAAAAAATTCGTAATCGCCATCAAAACTGGTTTCAATATAAAATTCATATAATACGTAATTACTTTTGTAACTATGAGTTGCTTTATGTTGATTTACACCATGAGCCGAATTCATACCATGGTGTGAAACTAAGAAGGACCTTTTTGGAATTGTTCGTCAGACACCTTGATGTTAATCAACCAATGTCTTATAAAGCCTTGTCAACTCGCACTTTGGTGCGAATCACCGACGGTATCTTGGACTCAGTTGATTAGTATCACAACCAAAAGTTATTTATTTTGTTAGTCTGTAATAGTCCATTGCTGGACATCGCCCTTCCTTAGACCTCCTCAGTTGTTGACCTGCGTAGTTTGCTTACTCGGTCGGCCTTTACGACACCTACGGGATGAATATGAACGGTGACAGAATTCTACTATACTACCTAAATAATACTAATATAAATTGGAGTGTATGTTTGTAATATTCAAATAACAGGTAATACATGGTACATATACTTAAATAACACTTTTTACAATTTTTGTCTGTCGGTCTGTCTGTCGGTACCGGCTAATATCTAGAACGACTATACCGATTTTGACGGGACTTTCACTGATAGGTAACTGACGATATAAGTAGTAACTTAGGCTACTTTTTTGGCCTAGCGTTGCCCCGCGGAGTCACCCGCGGTAGGATAATGACCGCGGGTAACATCGCGGGACTCAGCCAGTATAATATAAATTGGTTATGATGGAAATGTTACGCATAAGCGATAAATTATAATGAAACAGTAGAGTACGTCTGACATAACAAGACCTGTACCCATTAAAGAATTATTGAATAGGCCCTTACAGATAAACTGTTGTGTGTACTTAAATCAATGCACTTGTAATTTAATTTACGTATACAATAGAAACTAGCTTTACTTCGCAGTTTCAACTTTTTTTTTTTTTTTTTTTTTTATGTTTGGCCCTGCCAAAATGACTCTGCTCTGCCTGATGGAAAGCATAAGCAGAATCCAAGAGTGTTGGTCACCATACTGCGAATGCAGACAATGCAACAATGCAGCATGGTGACCCACACCATGGCGGGCTAGTGATGCTTCTGCATCATTGGGCCTCCGGTCTCGCACTCACCAACGAAACACGACAGCACGATCGCTGTCATTTTACGTTGATTTTCTGTGCGAGGGTAGTACCGCCCCGGTCGAGCCGGCCCGTTCGTGCTGAAATCAGCGTGGCTCTACTACCTTGAAAACTCTCAACTTCAACTTCGTAATTTGAAAGAAAAAATGATTTTGTTATATTTCGGTATATATTTTTTGTACACTCTGCATCTACTTAAGTACATCTGTGATCTGAGGAATTTAACAATAGGTTTTCACTTAATGATTGATGGTTACCGGAGCCTGAACGCTTCTGGAACTCGCCTAGAATACAAAGTACAAATATACTAAAAGGGGAAAAGTGCGAGATACTTTGGCTTTTTGTTTCTTTGTTATGCGTATGACAGAGGTCAAATGGTCAAAGTCACAGAAGTGAATTGGCAATGCATTCCATTCATAGCATGCATACAATGGCCAATTAAAGAATCTCCACATTCTTTTGCGGGAATTTTAATTAGTGTGCAAATCACAGAATTCCCGAACTTATCTGGTGTCATCATGATGCAAATTGGAGATAATGTAAATTTTATGTTGGCTGTTTCGTCCTCCATATAAACTTTAACTGTGCACAGTTCCATACTCCTCCCTTCGCATAATTTTCGTAAAAAAGGGCACAATAAATGTTTTTGCTTCACTTATTATCTATACTAATATATAAAGCTGAAGAGTTTGTTTGTTTGTTTGAACACGCTAATCTCAGGAACTACTGGTCCGATTTGAAAAATTCTTTCAGTGTTAGATAGCCCATTTATCGAGGAAGGCTATATATAGGCTATGTATCATCACGCTAAGACCAATAGGAGAGGAGCACCAATGAAAAATGTTTCGAAAACGGGGGGAAATTATCACGCGATGGGCAATAAGAGACGCAAACGAGGTTGCGTGGGTCTGCTAGTTATGTATAAAGTCAAAAACAGAAGTTTCTTGTGATCAATTGAAGTCTTAACAGGTATATATATAATCTAGATTTAAACTTTTTAATACACACACAAGCAGCATATACGTCTGTCATTCCAGCTTTATTTAAATTAGAAATAAAACACAATCTTTCCAACATTTCAAACCTTTATTTTTTTGTATTTTGTTGTCATATTTCTTGATGAAAAATCAAAACAGACCATGATTTAAAATTTGTTCTTAAAATAAAAACGTTATATATCGATCTTACTAAAAAAGTATTTGTAAGAGTTAAAGTATCGATATGATTACCGTTAAATCCCTCATAACACCATCATCGTCACTCCACTTCACATGAATGATTCAAGGAAATCGGATGAATCAAAATATAATCCTATAATTTATCAATAATTCGGTCAATAAATTTGCAAGAATAAATTGGTACGAGGTTGATAGATAACGACATAATAACTAACACTGATTGTGTGGGTGTGTCTGCGGAACCGGTCGTGAGCGCCGCCAGCCGCTCCGGTATTCCTGACCGAGGACACGCTGGATTCGAGAGGAAATATTCACATTCATGTGTTTGTATCAAATTTTGTAATTAACTGAAAATAAACGCTCTTATTGCAGTTACTGCATTTAATGTGATTAAATCACAATGCATAAAATGCGTGTGTTTTGAATGGACAAAATAGGGATTATGGCACAAATAACTCATCATAACAAAAACCTATTTTATTATCTGTTTATAACCATATTTTAATTGTATTTAAAAGCGGTATTTTTATGGCCAATCGGGCCATAAAAATACCGCTTTTAACGAAATCTTACATGTTTATTACTTTTTAATTCTTTGAAAAAATTGTACTGATATAAGTTTTGTGAGGATATTTATCTTGTTACCTAAATCAATGATCAAATCATAAGGCACCGTTTTACCGAATATTAATTTAATGAGAATGTTTTATAAAATTAATTAATTACATTTAATTTATAGATTGATTGTCTTATCTCTGTTTTGTTTCGATCCACAAACATAATTAGATATATATATAGGCATGTTTATAAAGAGTATTATTAGATTTAAATATCAGTTTGTTTTCTTGATAACTGAAGTGATAAATTATGATTAATTAATAATGATAATATGTGCGGACAGGACGCAGGTCAACACAGTTAATTACAAATGTGCCATGATTGTTTTGTTATCGTTTCATGTTTTTTGTTTGACCTTTATATGTTTTGAATTCAAATATAGAATGGTTATCAATATTTTTTAAGAATCACAGACAACCGTTAAACTGCTTTACTTAATTACTGCTTTTTCACCTGTCATTTGTAATAACAAATTATGTATTTTATTAAAGCAATTACATGATGGATACTCATCATCATCTTTTAGCGGTTCCTTGCTGGACCTAGGCCTCTTCTTAAAATTAAGGAAATTTTGGACTACTATAGCAAATTGAAATTCCATTGATTTATGGTTTTCCTCGGGACTAAGCCAAAAAGTAAAAGTATTAAATCAACAAAACTTATGATACATTTATTAAACCTTCTGAAGGTAGTAGAGTCATGCTGATATCAGCACGAACGGGCCGGCCCGATCGGGGCGGTACTACCCTAACACAGAAAATCAACGTAAAATGACAGCGTTCGTGCTGTCGTGTTTCGTTGGTGTGTGCGAGACCGGAAGCCCAATGATGCAGTAGCATCACTAGGCCGCCATGGTGTAGGTCACCATGCTGCATTGTCGCATTGTCTGCATTCGCAGTATTGTGATTATCACCCTTTGATTCTGCTTATGCTTTCCATCAGGCAGAGTAGAGTCATTTTGGCAGGGCCAAACATAAAAAAAAACACAAAACAGTAATATAGCTTATTTATTTATTTATATTTTACGGAGGATTTAAAGCTACTAAATCAAAATACAATCAAACAAGAAAACAGACAGTCAATGACAAATAAAACAGAATGAAGTTAAAGTGCACAAGACAATATAAGGTAGTATCAACACATATTATTAAATACATTACAGGCACAGATACAGACACAAATACCTACACCAACATAGCAAACAAATTGTTAACATACATACACACACCAACACCACACAACCCTAAAGAATGTATGTATGGCTTAAATAACTTCTTACTCCTGACACACCATCATTAAATATATCGATTATGCTATTTGCACGGATGACAAAATACACATTATAAATCAGAATAACACATTCACTATTTGACATACACGCGAGCGGAGCCGCGAGCAAAAACTAGTATTATATAAATCACATAAGTCTTTTCAGGGCGTGTAGTTATGTTTCTAGTTTGCCTTCTCTATGCAGTGTTGTTGCGTTTTACATAACTTTAAAATGCCTGACATCTCCGCCAGGTTGTACTGGCTGTAGTTAAGTCACTGGACCTGGAACAGGTTGCGCTTGACTCAACATACCACGCATAAGGTCAACAATAGTTCTGTCAGGTTTGATCAATCGACACCTATACAATAGCACATGACAATTGTGGAGAACTGGGTCGTGTCTATACCTATTCATAGTACCGTACCTACTAAGTGGCTCACTAACCACAAGAGGAACACCTCTTGTGGTTAGTGAACTTATCTGCTAAGCCGGAGGTCGTAGGTTTGATTCCCACCCAAGACATAAGTATATTATGAGCACGTTAAATAAATTTGATCTAGGCATATCTGGATCTCATCCATAATACCTATGTATTAGAAATATGTTTATCAGCAGTTTGGTAACTATAGCCTCGGACTGCCTTGATGGCGCAATGGTAGCGTATGCGACTGCTGTGCTTGAGGTCTCGGATTCGATTCCCGGGCCAGTCCAAATTGTACGACTTGCAAGCATTTGTTTCGGAGTCTGGGTGTGTGTTTTCTATCTATCTTTTGTTTTTTTATGTATAAATGACTCTATTCTGTCTAATAGAAAGCAATAAGCAGAATCCAAGAGTGGTGGTCAGAATACTTATTGGGAATGCAGACAATGCAACAATGCAGCATGGTGCCCTTCACGATGGCGGCCTAGTGATGCTTCTGCGTCATTCGGCCTCCGGTCTCGCACTCACCAACGAAACACGACAGCACGAACGCTGTCATTTTGTCTTTTGTGCGAGCGGTATTTACAAAAAAGTATATAAGTATTAAGTATTCTATCAGTCAATCTATCTGTCATAATACAAGCTCTTTCGGACCTTCAAGAAAAGAGCGTACTCCTTAAAAGGCCGGCAACGCACTTGAGATGCTTCTGCGGTGGTAATCGCTAAACATCAGGCGATTCGTCTACTCGTTTGCCCCCTATTACATCAAGAAAAAAAAAAGTTTGAAATATTGTGATGAGGAATTAGAGATTCACCGGTGTCAAAATAAAGTCTGAATAATATCAAAGGTGTTGTCGTTAGGAAATATATTGTTTATCTGTGTTGCTATACATCTTAATAGGAAATAGGAAAAAAACCAACAATAGAATTTGTCCAAAAAATATCTTTAATCTGCCTTAAGCTGTCATATCATTAAAATTTATAAAATGTACCATTGTACCGTATTCGATTGAAATAGACATTTCAAGGTAACTATAATTTGCATATAGCCGAAAATAAATACGAATAGGGAACACCATTATAGATAAAATGTGATAAGTCCCCATTGTTCCCCTGTGTCACCTGTCTGCGAACTTTGACCTTGAACAAAAGTTATTCAAGGTCAATGTTCACACATATGTACTGTTTCTGTAAAAAATATTGTAAAATATTCAGAAACGCAGAAATAACTGTTTTAATATAGATAGATACGTCTTTTATCTCCACAGGTTTAGACAGAGTCATTTTTACTAGCAACACATAATGGTATTCCAAAACGTTGTTTTTTTGCTTTATGCAAATTATTGTTGCCTTACAACTATTTTTTTTTGAGTTGGCTTTACAGAACTACTATTATAATACAAGTTTTATTATAATAAAACTAAAATAATCGAATCTATACTAATATATAAAGCTGAAGAGTGTGTTTGTTTGTTTGTTTGAACACGCTAATCTCAGGAATTGAAAAATTCTTTCGTTGTTGGATAGTCCATTTATCGAGGAAGGCTATAGGGTATATATCATCACGCTACTACTAATAGGAGCGGAGCAACAATGAAGAATGTTTCAAAAACGGGAGAAATTTTCACGCAAACGACGTTGCGTGGGTCAGCTAGTCAATAATAAAATTTATAACATAAATAATGTTAGTTGTGAATGTCCTTCATAATGTCAGATTGATATTGATTATTCAGTACAAACGTAAACACTTCGCTTGACACAGAGCTTTATTTATACCCTTTCTCAGCGGAGAAAGCAGTCAATAAATATTCCATACTAGCGACCAGTCCTGGCTTCGCACGGGTGGATTTCAGATGCACCCTTCAACGACACGATTCGTGTATTTTAAACCTGTAATATCTACGAATATAATTAAAATTAAATTTAAATTACACACTGTGAAGGGCCATATTGATCTATATTAAATGCACAATGTAATTAAGGTACTTAATTGTTTTGTTGAAATAAACTAGATAACTAGGATATGAAAGCAAAAAACGTTGTTTGCACAGGGAAAATTTTTATATAATAAATCAACATTTGTCAATATCAAAAAACCCTTGTTCGAATATCAAAAGAAAGAATGTCGTAAACTAAAAAGTTTCCACAAATTGAATAAGGATTAATGCATTATTGCTTAAAATCGCTTCGCAAATAAGCCATTATTGCTCGTAAAAAGAAAATAATAAAAATGGTTATTGTGGGTTATCCCTAAGAGATAGACATATACCATCGCGTACCTTTTTGTAGACCTTAAGGTGTACAATACTATAGTACATTATTTACTACGTTTGCAATGTAAGCGCAAAAATGTGTTTATTTACGACATCACGTTAGAAACCTCTAAAATTATCAGTGTTTCTCTACTAAATTATACATGTATTGTATACATATAAACCTTCCTCTTGATTCACTCTATCTATTCAAGAAAACATCATCAAAATCCCTTGCGTAGTTTAAAATATCTAAGCATTTATAGGGACAGACAGGCAACGAAAGCGACTTTGTTTTATACTATGTAGTGATAGTGATGAAGCCCCATATTGTTACTGTTTCGATAACGTTTCGTACTATGTATTTGACTGCCTCGTTGGTCCTGCGGTTGGCGTGTGTGACTGCTGATCATTAAGTCTCGGGTTCAATTCCCGGGTAGGACCAAATATTTGTATGATCTAAAAATATTTGATTCGGAGTTTGGGTGTTTTCTATGTATAATATGTATGTATTTATAAAAAAGAATATATGTATTTGTTTCAGTTGTCTAGTACCCATAACACAAGCTCTGCTTAGCTTGGGACTGGATGGCGTTGTGTGTTGGATGTCCGAAATATTGATTTAAAAATATTGATTTAATATTAATAAATTGAAATTCAATAGTTTACTTTGCTACTTAATCAAGCCAGCGTAGCTTATCAGTAGTCTAAAACATATTTACTGGTCCTTAAAAATTAATTGACATTGACTAAAGTTCGCGAGCATGAGCACGTATTGTACATTTAATACGCTAATTTAGAGTAATATTAATTATTATTATTATTATCATTAATTAACTATGCTTGTTATACCGTGTAAAATAAAATAAATATGATTGTTTTGTATGCATTGATAAATGTAAATAATATTTTACCGTGGGAGAGCCACGCTTCGGGCATGAATGGTCCGGCTCGATCGGAATCATATCACGGCCTTACAGAAAACCGGTGTGAAATAGCTCTTGTGCTGTGTTTCACTAAATGAGTGAGGATAACGAAGGCACATACCCCAACCCCTCCCCCAGTGCCGGATTTATAATTTTTATGAGTGTAGGCCACTTTATTTCCGCCGCCTCATGTACATATTTTTCTAAAATAATGGTTTTCTCATTTTAGTAAAGAAGGCCTTAAAATTAAACAAACGAATGAATTAGTCATTATGAAAGACAGTAAAAAGGAAAGAATTTATACAATTTTTTATGGGATTTTTAATAGCAAAATCATCTATAATATCATCATAGTTTATGAAGTCCATTATCTCTGCTTCTATGTAGAGCAGAGCTAGAGAATTCATTTTTTCTTAAGACAATGAAGACCTTTGATAGTTTTTCACGCGTTTTAAGCAGGAAAAACTCCTTTCTACAGAACAATTTGCAGTCCATTTTCTTACTACGACTGCTAGATTTTCCTTACTACTACTCTCGTCCTCGAG
Organism: Spilosoma lubricipeda; assembly: GCA_905220595.1. Classification (NCBI taxonomy): domain Eukaryota; kingdom Metazoa; phylum Arthropoda; class Insecta; order Lepidoptera; family Erebidae; genus Spilosoma; species Spilosoma lubricipeda. The sequence continues at coordinate 3,616,311 of HG992285.1, read as the reverse complement.
TTCGCTTGAGCAATACTTAAACTGTCGCTGCTGTTTTCACTTTTAAAAAAAGCTTCTATTTTCTGGTCTTTTGAAGTGCATGTTCTTGTTCATCTTTTTCTATTTTGGCCTTTTTCCTGTACTCAGCGCCACTAAGTCTCTTCCTTCTATCACTCATTTTTCGACAGTTTGAGAAAGCTATATGTTATAATTTGAAATCTGTAAAAATAACACAATCTATACTAATATATATAAAGCTGAAGAGTTTTTTGTTTGTTTGTTTGAACGCATTAATCTCAGGAACTATTGGTCTGATTTGAAAATTTTTTTCACTGTTAGAAAGCCCATTTATCGTGGAAGGCTATTGGATATATATCATCACGCTAATCCCTACAGAAGCAGAGCACCAAAGGAGAATGTTACAAAAACGGGGGAAAATTATCACGCTACGGGCAATAGGAGACGCAAACGAGGTTGCGTGGGTCGGCTAGTAGTCTATATAAATGCCATCACGATCGTTTTAGCGGTTTAGTCGTGAAAGTATTATAAACAAGCAAACAAATTCAGATTTACATTTATAATAAGGTGGTTGGGGTTTTATTGCAATATGTGAAAAATCTCTATCACGTAATGTGAAACCTCTAATATAAATTACTAGCTGATCCACGCAACCTCGTTTGCGTCTTATATTGCCCGTAGCGTGAAAATTTCCCCCGTTCTTGAAACATTCTTCATTGTTGCTCCGCTCCTATTAGTAGTAGCGTGATTATATATACCCTATAGCCTTCCTCGATAAATGGACTATCTAACACCGAAAGAATTTTTCAAATCGGACCAGCGGTTCCTGAGATTAGCACGTTCAAACAAACAAACAAACTCTTCAGCTTTATATATTAGTATAGATAAGAAAATATAATACTGGCTACTAAAAAAAGGCTCCACAATAACCTACACCTACTACACCTTAGATGTAGGTATATTATTGTGCTTGCCGAACTATTTTAGTTACCTCGCCTAGAACATTCAGGTCAATCAGTCTTCGATTTTCTGAGCTACTTATTTCTTTGGTTTGGCTGGCCAAAGTCATTAAAGTGAAAGATACTTTAACGGTGTAAATTGCGGTTTACATAAAGTGTAATACATACGAAAATACATAATAAATATTTCTACATTTTCGCGAATTTACCGCAACCACGGAAGCTGTAAAGCACAAAAGCAACCGAAACGTCGGAATCAAAATAATATAAAAATGTAGAAATACATACCTAAATAAACCACCAATGTGAAAATATCTTTCATTTTAATGAAGGACAAATTTCATTTTCATTTCATTTAAGGAGTGTTAATGAGAAAATATATTAGAGTTAGCACACTACTGTGTAGTAACACTTACCTATCTCAATGAAACTGAAGCTTATCAACAAAGTATATTGAGAATCACTGTGCTTTTTTATTCAGTAGTCGTTACGTATTTTGTTTAGGTAAGTAATGTAAGTATTCAAAGACAAGACGGTGAGAGTGTTACGTGCGTATGCGATCAATGCTTGCAAACCAAAACATTGGCGCGGACGTTGGGCGTCGCGTCGGGCGCAGACGGCTCGGAGAGTGCTGGCAAGAAGCAGGGGCTGTTACGTTGCCACAGCCTCGCGGCTCTCATCTATCGACTATCACTCACGCGATACCATTGAATGTGTTTAACTTTTATCCTCTGAAATCTGCCGCCCCTAGGACGCTGCCGCCCCTAGGCCGCGGCCTATACGGCCTATTTATAAATCCAGGACTGCCCTCCCCTCATCTCTCTCCCCACCCCCATAGGCCGGCAACGCACTTGTGACGCCTCTGGTGTTGCGAGTGTCCATGGGCGGTGGTTATTGCTTACCATCAGGCGATACACTTGCTCGTTTGCCCCACTAGTCCGTAAAAAAAATGTATTATTACAAAATGCTTAATCCAGCGATTGTACGTTCAAAAGTGATTCCTTTTTTCCTGATTAAGACTTTGCCTTATAAAAAATTGCAAAACTTCATACGGTTTACACAAGCTTCACGGAAACGAGATGTATAAAATCTAGCAAAATTACTACATATAAAATTAAGTCATATACATTTAATAATGAATAATTATTATCGTCGGAATATAACAACTGACACGTCATAAGTGACGTATGACTAATTGAAATTTAGACACGTCACGACTTTTCGTGTGTGACCAACGTTGATATGGTGATATTGATATCGATTATACCATTGAACTTATTTTAGATTCATGTGTACTATGGTTTTATGGGAAAGCCGCACTGAAGTACAATTGTAGCCTCGGTTGTAGAAATATCATCTATCAACAACCTTTAATAGTCCATTATTGGACATAAGCATTGGAAAGCAGGTTTTTGGTTTAGTATACCTCCTGGCCAAGTGGCTGTTATAGGGTTTGTTAAAATATTTTAAAGGTAGTGGGTAGTGGTAGGTACTCTTACAGAAGACTAATTAAATGACAGCATTCGTGTTGTCGAGTATCGTTGGTGAGAGCGAGACCAGAGGTCCAATAATTCAGAAGCATCTCAAAAGGTCGCCATAGTGTGCGTCACTATGTTGCATGGATTGTCTACATTCGCAATCGACTGCATGGTTGGTCTAGTGGTTTAAGTGGGAGGGGTCCGGACGTGTTAATAACAGCAGTTCCCGGATCCCTCCCGTCTCAGGCGCAGAGTAGCACACCGTGTGGTTTTAGTCGGTTCGATTCCGACACACCGCCCCGTTGCAAACCCCGGCGGGGTGACGGCTCGAGGGGGACGGCTAAAAAAAAACTGGTTTACGTGGCCGCCACGCCGCTTTCTACTGCGCCGAGTGTTGTGGGTGTGCGGAACAAATTGCGGATCACACAACACTTTGTGTGATCCGCAATTTGTTGTTCTGAGTCTGGGTGTTCTTTGTGTCCGTCTCATGTATTTTTGTAAAGTCCCCCGCGATACAGGATGTATATTCCTAAAGCGGGAAAGTTGTCTTTAAAAAAATGAGAATGGGGATCACTACTCTCTTGGATTCTGCTCATGCTTTCCATCAGGCAAAGTAGAGTCTACTTTGGCAGGCTCGAAAGTCGAAATATATTTGCTGAGCTGTGCCCGCTACTTCATTTACGATTACGCTACGATTTTCTATTTATTTTTAATTTTTCACCTTTTAAACTAAACCTTGCTTGGAATACGACAAACATATCAAAATCAACCAAATTTCGAGTTACAGCGAGACAAACGAACAGCAATTGATTTTTATATATAAGATTTAAAGGAAAAGTGCAGATCTTTAGTTTTGTTTATTTACTGTAGATATAAGTATTCAATTCACTTGACGCGATGTTTAGTTGTAAAGTAATTATATGCCCCGTAGAAAACTCGTGCTAAGTATTTCCTTCGTTCCATTTCTCAGGGGGAGTGAAATACCTGGAGGAACATTTTACCTTCTACTCCTAGGAGGAGACGCACTTAAATGTTGCAACGTACATGACATGACATTCAGAATATTCAAGAATTGCTCGTTTAAAGTTATTAGATACTAGCTGAACTACTTACTCGCGGTTGTTGTCGTACTACGGGTAACGCCGCGGGACAAAGCTAGTCTTAAAAAAGTAGCCCAAATTACTTCTTAGATCATTAGCTATCTGCCAGTGAAAATCGATCCAGCCGTTCAAGAGATTACCCGCAACAGACAGCGCAAACAGACAGACAATCAAAAATTGAAAAAAAATGATATCTCATACAAATGCATTTATTAAAAAGCGGTTATTTTAATATTACAAACAGACTCTCTAATTTTATTTATTTATATAGATTTGTTTAAGTACGTAAGAAATAGTAAGAAGACTGAAACAAGAACAGCACGAAGATGGTCAACGATTGATTTTCCTAAGGCCTATAGGAGGCCTTACATTTCGACCTCGGCCTCATATTTTTTGTTTCGCATTAAGAAATAATTACATTATCAAAACTATATCTAATTAATTGACCTCACCTTTAACTATTACGAAATTTGGGATATAACCAATTGATTAATTTTGTGTTATCATATCGGAGCCAAAACTATTTCCAAATAAAATTAAATTAAATGAAACCTACTATGTACTTCAAATTTGTGTACTACTTCAAATAAGTCTGTATACTTTTTTCACACATTCATATCATACATTTTCCGCAATATATTTACATATAAAATAAAAACCTTTAATTGCTAGAGAAAAAATCAATAAATTATGTTTTTACGCTTAAGTTAACTATTAAATAACCCGATTTGAACCGCATAACCGTATTCAACGCCGGAGAAGTGATCGCCACTACATGCACAAAAGACGGCAAATGATCGTCTTCTAAACGTAGTAGGTCTGTCTGCATGGCTTGGTTCCAGGCTCCATTTACTTACATCTTGCAACGAACATTACCTACAAGCGTGATTTATCCACTTTGAAATATGTTCGTTCATATACTTGCTTTCTTTTCTCCTGTAGGGATAAGTTGTCACCTTGTCTACGTAAGTACTGTAATCCTAATCTCTAAATATATGGTTGTTTAAGTTTTCTTCATTATGTTCAACATCAAGCAACACTGTTAGATTCATCATCATCATCAACCTATCGCTGACTTTTGCAGTTCGCTACATGACATGGGTCTTACACCGTGCTAGGTTACCGTTTATCAGATGATTTAACTTTAGGCATTACCTTATGGGCCTACCACACTCGCAAGTATCACCACAGTTATAACTGCGCAAAACTTCTCGTAGTATTTGAACTCGGACGTAGCTACCACATGCCACAGTTAAGTACGCGCAAGCCTTTACCTTTTATTTTCCCTTGAATTTTTAGGAGGAGACGCACTTAAATGTTTGCAACATACATGTGACTCTTTACGTTGCAGGTATCTATTGCCTAGGTTCAGTGTCTTTCAGTTATTTACTCACATATGATCCGTGTACTCGTTTGCCCACAATATAATAAAAAAAACATTTTCAAACTTTCATTGAACAGTTCAGTACTTGGATGACAGTTTTTTTTGTAAATTTTCTAAAAATGACTTTCATTTGTTTTTATTTCTCTTTTTTTTCTCATTCCTCAGTCTTCTCCTCATTTATCTCCTGAGGCCAGGCATGTGTAAAAAAAATTTAAACAAGTCGAAATATGCTCTAGCCGTGCTATGGGGTTGGCGCGTGATACAGTTTTATCAACCGCACGCACGGTGTTCCGTCTACAAACCGGCCTGCGCAGGAAAAACTGTGGTGATACTTGCACGTGTGGTAGGCCTATTAATTTAAAAATACTTAGTAACTTTCAATGCATTGAAGTATCTGAAGAGATATTACTAAACGTGTCTATCGTAAATATCTATACTTCCTAATGCCAAACTTGAGTTTCTACGACAAATTCGGTATGAACTGGAACGGAAACTAGTTCCTTTCCTTCAAACAGTTGATTGTTACGTATTTAAAGGCAAGTATGTAATTAAATTGAAACATTTTCTCCACGCCCATTGCATAATATTATAAAGTATATAAATAATAGATGATGTAATCCAATTACGCAACGGTAATTATCATAAAACAGTGAATTTATACGACATTAATTTATGCTCATTCTTCGTAATTGCCTTTCCTATTGTACACTCATTATAAATTAAATTATTAATTACATCAAAATGTTTTTTTTATAATTTATCACAGTAATAATACGAATAAGCGTTTTTCTAATAAACTCGAAATATGTGAATATTTACCACCAGTGACATACTTATATATTTGATATAATTATATCCTTAATTATTGCGTACCGTAAAATAGTAATACTAATGAATATACAGCAGTTCTTAAGTATCCTAATTAATTTCATTTACGTATATTTATATATAACTAGCGACCCGGCCCGCCTTCGCACGGAAGTATTTGAAATTCTCGGATTTTCTCTGCTATAATATGCAGTGTTACACATATAAAAATTCTTCTTGAATCACTCTTATCTATTGCTGAAAACTGTATTAAAATCCGTCGAGTAGTTCAAAATATCTAAACGAACGAAGCGACTTCTATACTAGTTATGTAAAGATTATGTCACAATGAATATACTAGCTGACCCACGCAACTTTGTTTGCGTCTTCTATTGCCCGTAGCGTGATTATTTTCCCCCGTTTTTGAAAGATTCTTCATTGGTGCTCAGCTCCTATTGGCCTTAGCGTGATGATATATAGCTTTCTTCGATAAATGGGCTATCTAACACTGAAAGAATTTTTAAAATCGGGCCAGCTGTTTCTGAGATTAGGGCATTCAAACAAACAAACTCTTCAGTTTTATATATTGGTATAGATGTATAGATATGTATGGATAGATAGTATAGATTTGACCAAAAACACCAATTAATGGGACGCGTAATATTTTTTCCATTTATTAATGTAAAATTGTTTTATATAATCTTACTAATTACTGATAAAAATGAGGTTTTAGTCTTTGGTCATAAATTCCCCTGTACTTGGTCAGTGAGTAGGTTTGTCTATGACTCAAGCCAATTACGGGTATATGTAACTAACTCAGATGTATCTACCCTGTGAATCGCCCGTGTGCAATCATTACTCTAGCGCCCTTCAGTAAGCGCGCAGATTCATTAAAAGTGGCCCCCACGTGCACCGCACACCCTGCACTATAGGGCTCTGAACTAACTACTAATATAAATAACATTGATATTATAATAACATTATGACATTTTACGTTTAATGTACTCGTAGAATATGAAAATTATTTCCACGTTCTGAGTGGAGGTCACTTCAGTCTTAAGTCGCTAATAGAATGCTTGATAACGTTCTACAAATAACTGTCATAAATAAAACTTATATAAAAATATCTATCAACACTTTCACATTAAATAGTCCTTGAGACATGTGTTTGGTTTTAAATATTTGATAATAATAATGGCAACACGCCACTACCGCTTCCATACGTTTACCGTTAATTTACATCACTCCGTTCTCAACTAAAAATCCCACCCGACTGATTTCCATACAGGGCCCTAGTGTGAGTTTATTTCACATCCAATCGCTCTCGACGCTGTCTATATTCGGCGTTGCGTTTGTTGAAGAGTACACAGTCTAGTTGAAGTGTTACCAACCCTATTTATCATAGGGGTGTAGTAAGAGAAGACTACAGGCTACGCAGGACAACATCAATGCTAAGAGAAGGAAAACTTAAAACTCCATACTAACCCCTCTGACCAGGGTTTTTATAGCAGACTAAAACCTCCTTTGTAAGATATGTATATCTCCAGCTTCAGTGGACTGTTAAATCACTTGGTGTAATGTGAAACTCACACTAGGCCCTCGGGCAATAGTTTACCAGTGAATGCGAACAGCCGGCGTGAGTTGTAAGATTTAATCACGTACACATCGCACTCGGAAGCGCTTACAACATTAACACAATCAACACGTCTAGTAATAAAACGGATTTATCGTTTCTCACTTGTATCGTCCGATCGTAAATGAAGTGCTTTTGATAGAACGCCGACTGTTTTACCTGGAACTCACGAACCTGAAGACACGATTTTGGTCAAGTTTTTTTTACGGAATAGGGGCCAAACGAGCAGACGTATCGCCTGATGCTAAGCGGTTACCGCCGCCCATGAACACCCGCTACACCAGTGGCGTCACAAGTGCTTTGCCGGCTTTGGGGGATAGCGGCAGGGGTTGTGCTATTCCGGTATCCTCACTCACTCGGTGAAACACAACTCAAACGCTGTTTCCGTGAGGCCGTGATATCACTCCGGTCGAGCCGGCCCAGGCATACCGAAGTGTTACTCTCCCACGGTAAGTGTTTCGCTTCGATTCTCTTTCTACAATCGCTACCGCCTCTGTTTTCATGCATTATTGGCTAATATTTTGACTACTTGACGTAGTGTTGAGACGACATTCCCATAAATTACTAGTGTTTGTTAAAGCAATTTGTCTAGGGGGCTGCAGCTGTAGGGACTTGTGAAAGCAAAACATTTTACTAGACGCACGATATTTTGTCTGTCTGTCTAGAAAGTTTATCCATTAATCTCTAATGGTCAAGGACGTGTGATATTTACATTTTATGTATATTACATTACACTTTGATTTATTTTTCCAAGTTTTTTATTAGTGTTTTTCTAAATTTTTACGACGACGAATGCTAATTTCCGATTTGTATTTGATGAATTATAGCTGGGCAAAAACGGTCGTTTCATAATAATCATACACACTATTACGCCTGCTTCCCCTTCGGGCGTATAGTGTGTATGTATATAATATATGTAGTATTTTATGTATGTTGCAAAAGCTTTGGATAATATTTACAAAAGTAGTGAAGAGACAAATATGTACGAAAAAAAACAAAACAATAACAATGACTTTGTTTGTTATACAATTTTATTATTTAACTCTGGAGTAATTCAATGCAATTAGTTAATTATAATTCTCTAGGATTATGTTTCGTAAAAATATATAAGGAAGGTAAATGACATTTAAACATCGCGAAAATAATCGCGAGAAATGATTCAACATATAATAATAATAATAAATTGGCTTTGCCTGCCTGGGTGTTTGTTATAGCGATAAAGAGTAGCCTATGTCTTTCCTCAAAAATCAAAGGATTTGCATGTCAAGTTTCATTAAAATCGGTGCAGCGGTTTAGCCGTAACAGCAAATAAGACATATAGACAGAGAGATACTTTCGAATTTGTAATATTAGTATGGCTATTTATATAATCTGGGAGTGTTAGGGAGAAATTGTAAATTATAAAAATTTTGTATAAACGTATTTATACAAAATTTTGATAGTTAATAATTTTGTATACATCCTTTTTAACAGATATAAATAAATATTTTAAACTAAGCAAGTAAGGTCAACTAACCAGTAATTTAAAAGATTGGCCTTGTGTGTGTTTTATTCCCAATTTATTTCACAAGTCATTACTATTTAGAAACGGGCGCAGGCGAATATGTTGTGACCCTGGTAGATTACGATCTTAAATATGTGTATTACGATATTATTTCTTATTTATCACCTTTATACTACTTTCGAGAAAACAATCAATTGCTTCTAAGTTTTCTTTTATTTTCTTCGTTAATTAAACTATCGCCGTACTCTGCTGTACCACCACCACTGCTGGGAAGTCAGGTTTTTTTTTGTTTGGCGCTGCCAAAATGACTCTACTCTGCCTAATGGAAAGCATAAGCAGAATCCAAGAGTGGTGGTCACCATACTGCGAATGTAGACAATGCAGCATGATGACCCACACCATGGCGGGCTAGTGATGCTTCTGCATCATTGGGCCTCCAGTCTCGCACTCACCAACGAAACACGACAGCATGACCGCGGTCATTTTACGTTGATTTTCTATGCGAAAGTAGTACCGCCCCGGTAGAGCCGGCCCGTTCGTGCTGAAATCAGCGTGGCTCTACTACCTTGACTGCGATGTTCCCCAAGGAGCGGGAACTATCGCAGTCTTGGGCAGACCACATCCATCCGCTGCCAGTCACTTTCTTCAAATCATCAGTCTGTTCTGTCGCAGCGTGTCCATCCTACATTTGCCTAAAATCTTACTTGTACGGTACAACGCAGTCAAAATGACCGCGTTGTGGGCTGATAAAATATGATGAAATCGACATTTACCTAATGTCTACAGTCGACACGCTAAGATGAAGAATCTCTACTTTCTTGCACTTAGTTAAAAAAGTTAAATTTTTAACCGACTTCAAAAAAAGGAGGAGGTTTCTCAATTCGACCGTATATATTTTTTCTTTTTTTTTATGTGTGTTCGCGGATAACTTCGTCGTTTATGAACCGATTTTGATGATTCCTTTTTTAATGGAAAGGAGATATCCCAATGGTGGTACCATGATAAGGACACTAAGATCTGATGATGGAATCCAAGAGAAATGGAGTCAAACCTTGGAGTCGGTTTTATTTTTCTTAATATTTATTATTATACTTAGTTACTGAATGTATATTTTTAACTGAAATGTATAATTCAGTAACTAATTGGATATGTAAATACATATCCAATTAGTTACTGAATTGTTGTATTAGCTAGTTGTATTATTGTATTAGCATATAGGTTAATACCTTCGCTAATCAAAGCGATTTATACAATTTCTAGCCGTAACTATTAATTATTGCAGTAATAATGTTACGCCAGAATCAATTTCATACTCCAATAGCCTTAAGCACCGTCCTAGTTATTAAGAAAAACAACGTATTGAACTACCGTTTCTCCTTAAAATAATATTTGCAAAATAGTCTTAGATATACTCGGTTCTTATTCTATTATATTCGGATATAATGTGTTTGTACCAAAAGGCCTTGACAAGAGCCAAAAAACCCACCTCAGAATAGATCCAAAGTCAAGGCTTTGTTGACATTTAAATTTGATTGTCGGGATATCAACCGCTCCGAGTTTCTTCCGCCAGGCGTGGCAAATCTACGTTCATATTCATAGTGTGAAGGAACGGATGTTGTATCGCTCCAACGCAAAGAGAATTCTCGAACTAGCGCTACAAGATACCTTACAGGAAACATTTTAAGGTCTAAATAAATTCGCAGAGAGGGCTGAAGATGATTCTGCCAGGTTAAGTGTTTTTGTAACTTTTGGAAAGTTAAATTAATGACGGAATAATATGTAATATAAGTATTAATTGCAATAAAGATTGTTTAAAGAACGGTAAGCAAATATCGAACTGCAAATCCAACCGTTAGGTTTCACTTTAATAAAAAACCCGAATACTTTTAAGGCAATCGTGGCCTTTTCAACCAGTAAAAAATAAGGATTCTCACACATAACTGCGAATTCGCAATCGATCGCAAATATTTGCGAGCTCGCACGAATACACCGCAAAAACTTCACGCCGCATCGCATCAGGCTTCTATTAAGTACCTATTTATTTTCAGCGTGAAATAAATTATACGTTATTTGGTTGTAACCGATTTGAATCGGTTACTTTAATACATTACTAGCTGCCCTATGCAATCCCGTTTGAGTCTCCTATTGCCAGCAGCGTGATGTTATGACGGCGTGAACAAATTTGTTTACCATAAAAAGATTATGGCGAGCAAACCTTTAAAGATAAACATAATATGCATAATGGGAACAATTCTTACATACCTACCTACTTTGTTTTTGTGAGACTTCAACCGTTTACGCAGCGCACGCAATGGATGCTCTTAAAAGGAATAATTTTCCTCAGTTTTTGCAACATTCTTTATTGATATTCCGCTTCTTTTAGTCTTAGCGTGATGAAATATAGCCTATAGCCTTTTTTTAATAATTAGGCTATCTCACACCGAAAGATTTTTAAATCGGATCAGTACTGCCTGAGATTAGCGCTTTTAACCAAGCAAACTCTTCAGCTTTATAATATTGGTATAGATTTCATAACGTTATTTGTGTAAATAATGCATTCGAGTATGTAATCACGTGTTGGACTGCACGAGTGTTATGGCCTTGTACTCTTTCGAATAAACGCGAGAGGTTAAAAAATGCACACATTCCATTTCATATGCAACTTATGCCAGTTCTTGCTTATAACACGATTTTTAATTTTTCACTAGCTATTTACCACGGCCTCACTCATGTAATTCCTTATTTTCCTATTAGTATTGCGTCCCAACGATGCAGAAGCATCACTAGGCCGCCATGGTGTGGGTCATGCTGCATTGTTGCATTGTTTGCATTTGCATGGTGACCACCGCTCTTGGATTCTGCTTATGCTTTCTGTCAGGCAGAGTAGTGTCATTTTGGAAGGGCCATACATTAACAAAAAATTACAGTATTTTAATATTAAAACCCACCAAAACGTAAACTGTAATAAAAGTCTAAGTTTACAGTATTTAATTCACAACAACGCGATAAACATTTAAATGTCTATAGAATATTTAGAACCTGAAGATATTTATTACATTTCATCGTATCTATTACTAATATTATAATTGCGAAGAAGCGGTTCTTTTATTGCGTTAACTAGAACGGCCTTGTTAATAAATATTGCGATGTATGTATTTGACAGTGGATAATATTGTTACTGTTTTCGATTTATATGAACCAACTAGCTGAACCCCGCGGTGTTACCCGCGGTTATTGTTTTACCGCGAGTAACGCCGCGGGATAAAGTTAGTCTAAAAAAAGTAGCCTAAGTTACTCCCTGGATCATCAGCTACCTGCCAGTGAAAGTCCCGTCAAAATCCGTCCAGCCGTGCCAGAGATTACCCGGAACAAACAGACAGACAGACAGACAAAAAATTTTTTAACTACATTTTTGGTATATGTATCGTGTATACATACATATGTATTGATTAAAAAGCTGTTATTTTAATATTACAAACAGACACTCCAATTTTATTTATTTGTATAGATTGAAAGAGCGCTAAGTACTACTATTTCAGCGCATCCAAGCTAAGTTTGCACCTCGCGTCGATTACGTCACACGGTATGCAGAAAAGGAATTCAAGGAAGGAAGGAAAAATTAAACAAATGCTTGTTACAAAATGTTGGCTAGGTCAATTTTCTGTAATAATTTGAATTATGTACTCAGTAACTGGGCGGGCCGCACTCCAGCGACGTTCAAACTTAGCTCGACTGCGTGGTACATAACCGCGTTATATTGTATTAGCTTCTGCCCGCGGCTCCGACCGCATGTATGTCGATTATCGCGGTAAAGAGTAACTTATGTCAAATTAAAGTATACCCATGCCAAGATCAATGCAGCATCGGCAGTGACAGCGCAACAGACAGATAGATCAGAGTTACTTTCGAATTCATAAATAATGTTGGTACCGTTTGTAGTCGTGACGGATTATGTTAGTTTATTCTAGTTCAGATTCAATCCAATCTACTTTTCCACCATACTCCAACACGTCCATATTAGTTTGAAAAAAAATTAATAAAGGTCTAATGCATAGGCATTAACGCGGCAACCGAATATCGAATAATATCATTGTGAGTGTGTGCACAGAAATCATTAATAACAATGAGAAGATATTTTTTCCAATTGTTTTTGAAAAAGAGTATAGTATAAATTGTGTCTACCAAAGTCTTTAAGAATCAATTGCTGATGAAATGTATAGGATTAAGCTACTTCAAGATCTTCGTGATTTAAATTAGCCACTTTTAAGAAAAAAAGAAAAAACCTTTGTTCTTTAATTATTGCTGTCTCATCGAAAACTTTGATCGCTGCTAAGGTTTCCTGAAAAAATTACATTTAGCGATAAGGTAGTCTTTGTACGTACATTTCATATCTGGTAATTGATGCGCCGCCAAGAAAAGTAATAAAGAGTTCAAAGAACCTAAATATAATTTTCTTATGTACTTTCCTCTACATAATAACATTATATTTAAAGTTCTTCCCCGTGCTATCTCAATTTCAGCTTAAGTGCAACTCGTTCGATTAATATGTCAAGGTGTGGCTGCAACACTGCATTATCTGCCGACTTGACTCATCCATACTCTGCATATGTATGCTTTAGTTTGTATGTGGACTATTATTTTGTCTCTTCGTCAGACAGCAGCAGAACAAATAATAATAACTACGTCGTAAGAGAAGTAGAGCTGAATCACAGAAAACCGGTGTGAAATAGTGCTTGCGCTGTGTTTCACCGAGTGAGTGAGGATACCGGAGACCCATAACCCAAACCCCCTCCCCCTATCTCCCCTTCCTATCCCCCCAAAGGCCGGCAACGCACTTGTGACACCTCTGGTGTTTGCAGCTGCCCATTGGCGGCGGTAATCGCTTACCATCAGGCGATACGTCTGCTAGTTTGCCCGCCTTCTCCATAAAAAAAAAAAACCCCATTCATCCCGTGAGTGTCGTAAGATCAGAAAAACAGCAATATTAAGAAAAGGAAAGACTTCTATATTTATAGGCTGGCGACCTGTGGTGACGAACGAATGAAAAGTGAACACAAGGTACCCAATAAAACAGAGACTAATTGTCGTTAATATGTCGAGGTTTTTGAAATCTGATTAAATAATATTGTAACTATAGTTTAACTAAGAAAATTAATAATCAGAGTCAAGAAGAATCAAATAGTCAAACTACTGTTAAAGTTCTTTGATTATATTTAAGGCAAAAAACAGTTTTTGTCTCAATTATACGAAGCACGTATAGCGGCATCAATATCTTTAACTCCCTTGTAGTACTGACTTGTGAATTATTTCGAAAATTGTCATTTTAAGTTCGGTTTCATTGGAATTACGTACGTTTCAATATCCTTAGTCTTTCATCAGGTTAACGACATATCTCTTTACTTATTTACATCTCTAAAGGAAACTGTGTAAATAGTGTTGGAACTATTTCTTTCTTGTTAATAAGATAAACTTTAGTCGAGCGACCAAAGTTAAATGTCTGAAAAGTTTAAGAGCTCAACGTGAATTTATGTAGTTCTGCATCTTTGTATTTGCATAAGAAGTTAGAGAGTTAGACCAAGAAGACTATGTATAAAAAGAAAAATAGACGAAAAAAGGTCGGAAACTTTCAGTCCACCCACGTTATTCGTGATGTGGGCGCGAAATAACATTCCGTCTTCCTATTATGACCTTTTTATAAGAATAGTAGTTAAATATTTTTTACCAACTACGGTATCAAACAAAGACACCATGTGCCACATTGAAAGTCTGAGCCAGTTGTCTATAATTCAATTTTATTTACCAACGTAGTATGCAACAACTATTGTCGTATTTTCACAATAATCGGAATGCAGTTTTTTACATTATGAGAAACAATACACTTTAAACAATCGTTAAACGCATGCACAGAGGTATTAAATGATGTTGTTCATACGTACCTTTGCGTTTAGTATACGGCACTTAAAGAAATGCTTTTCCTAACTGATCAAAGAAGAGCCTAAACAACTGGAATTTGTAATGCTCTAAGCACTAATTATGAAAGGATTTACCCTAAATAGGTAAAATAAGGAATTAGTGGTTGCATGGTCAATTCAAAGTTAAAAACATAAAATCCATACTTATCTATACAAATAAATAAAATTGGAGTGTCTGTTTGTAATATGAAAAAAAACCGAAAATTTAATAAATGTATATGTATGTATACAAGATACATGTAACAAAATAACTTTTTTTTATAATTTCTGTCTGTCTGTTTGTTCTGGCTAATCTCCGGAACGGCTCGACCGATTTTGACGAGGTTTAGCTAGTTATTAGTTATTATAAGTGTTAAAGTAACTTTTTCTGTCTGTCTGTCCAGCTTTCACGGTCAAATAATAAAAAAGGGAGATAAATGAAAAATCAAAATAACAATAATAAATATTAAAAAAATATTTCGGACATCTAACACACAACGCCATCTAGTCCCAAACCAAGCAGAGCTTGTATTATGGGTACTAGACAACTGATATAATTACTTATATACTTTTTTTTGTGTGTGGTGTTTTCTATATATGATACAAATACATTGTATCATATATAGAAAACACCCAAACTCCGAAACAAATGTTTGCAGATCATACAAACATTTGGTCCGACCCGGGAATCGAACCCGAGATCTCATGAACAGCAGTCGCGTACGCTACCAATGAAATTTGTCATGGAGATACTTTGATACTTGAGACAGGATATAGGCTATTCTTCGCTGCGATAACCAACAAACACACGGGCGGAGCCCTAAGCTAGTAAGACATAATTACACGGGCAGAACCATAAGCTAGTAAGACATAATTACACAAGCAGAGCCATAAGCTAGTAAGACATAATTACATGACCGTTACTAATATCTTAATTTTCTACAAAACATTATGTTATTGTATGAATACTTGTATTAACTGAGAGCTTGACCGTTACTAATATCTTAATTTTCTACAAAACATTATGTTATTGTATGAATACTTGTATTAACTGAGAGCTAGATAGATGAAAGTAGTCAACTTAGCATGAATTTACTATCGTATAAATTTATAGTGACAAGGTGATAAACAACATCACATAATTATACAGAATCGTGAGGGATATATCCAGTGTGTATTCCAATCACGTATTCTCTTAGTCTAGGAAAATCCAGAGATACGATACCTAAAGGTCATATTACTATACATTTTAGTTTATAGTTAATGTAGATATATTTACACGCTATAATCTGCGATTCGTTTCAGAATTAAACTTATACTGAGACGTCAAGACGTTGTACTGTGAGAAAATTTGTAATATAGAACAATGTTGTTTAAAATAAATAGTATTATTTATCTATACAAATAAATAAAATTGGAGTGTCTGTTTGTAATATTAAAATAACCGCTTTTTACTAAATGTATATGTATGTATACATGGTACATATACCAAAAATGTAGTTAAAAAAATTTTTGTCTGTCTGTCTGTCTGTCTGTTTGTTCCGGGTAATCTCTGGAACGGCTAGACGGATTTTGACGGGACTTTCACTGGCAGGTAGCTGATGATCCAGGGAGTAACTTAGGGTACTTTTTTTAGACTAACTTTGTCCCGCGGCGTTACTCGCGGTACAACAATAACCGCGGGTAATACCGCGGGGTTCAGCTAGTCTATATTTAAATCCATTCTAATTTCATCAATTCGAAAATAACTTTGTCAAGTTGTCTGTTGTGTCAATGTGGCATAGAGATACTTGATTCTTGAGGAAGGACATGGGCTACTCGTTACTGCGATACACATACACGCGGGCGGAACCGCGGTCCTAAGCTATTTTGTTTATAAATAAATTTGTAATAACTATCAACTAAAACTTCAAAGCCCAAAGATCGTGTTAACTAATGCGTATAAGATCCTACAGTGTGTACTTTCAAGATCAACTGGTAAATAGAACTTTAACACGTAGATGATAGATAGGTAACACTACTGGGTACTAATACACTGTTGCGGAGGAAAGGGTGTGATGTCCCTATGTCCCTCCAACACAAAGGGATCTAACAACCAGGAAAAGTGATAATTTCTGGCGGATCATTTCTACACAACAACGGTTGATGTTGAGAAGTGTAACAATACTAGTCTGTGCGAGAAATTTCATTGCGCGATGCAGGATTAGAGGTTTAGTCCGTACTTCAGCGTGTCTTAATTAAATTCTGTAGATGTAGCATCTTCCATCCATCTTTACGAAAACTATTTCACCGAAGACTATTTAATTATTGTTTTTTTTGTTCACAATTTTTTTACACATCCGCGATCGTGTTATTAATCGGACATTTCAGCTTTAATAACGGCTTCGGTTATTCAATAGATCTCTTCTAGTCTAATCTAAGAATGAAGAGAATTATCAATTCATCACTGTCTCGTGACTATCGTCAGAACTTCGAACAATGCCAAATTTGAGAATCACTTGAAGCATGACTTGACGCGGAACAAACAAATAACGTTTTGTGCTCATCTCCGTTGTTTTTCTACTCAACTCGGGTTTTTTGTAGCGCGTTCCACTATCCTAGTTTGGCGCAGAGTGCTCTAAGGAACAGTTAGTAAAAAAACTACATAGATACTGCAATAGGGGAACCGATCTATATCAACATAAATATTGTTAAATTCTAAAATACTTGTAAGATCAACCCCTTTGAAACTTTTGTTTCTCACAAATTTGCTAAAAGGTTTTAATCATTACTAATTTGCACATTTTCAAAACACTTTGAAATAAATGCTTTCTCGGTTCCTTATTTACGTTTACAAGATACAATAATACAATAGTTTCTTTTGTTAACAGGATGATAAATACATTGGGTGGGATTCTCGAGGACGCAGAAGCCAGGATTTTTTGGTGTTGCCAGTAGTAACCTAGGAAGGTTATTACTGGAAGGCTGGCTAAAACTGTTGAAATTATGTACACAAAACAGTTCCGTGTGTAGCGCGATGTAACTAACAGTGTATTTTTTCATCCTATATACATATTTAAACTTGAGTCGTGTTTAACGTCTAAACCGCTCGCAGTTTCAACTCATGACGTAATTAATCTGTTTTTGTACAATAAACGAACTGCGGTATTTTTATTGTTATCTCATCATCAACCGTGATATCTACGGTTGAGAACGTATATTTTTATTTAAAAACTTCATAGTTCCTAAAGGCGACGAATCTCTTCTATATACATGAAGTAAATAATTTTGAGTAATGATATTTGTGAAATGACATAGCACTCAACGTGTTGAGAACACTAGTAATCCTACTTGACCTTAAATAAAACCATTGCGAACTGATCTGATCTGCTTTATGCTGATCTATTCATTAGGTGTCTATTAAAATTTAATCAGGGTCACTTTTACACTGAGCCCCGTAACGAAAATATATCGCGATTCAGAAAAGTAGTACAGCGCCATCTAGTTTAGTGAAATACAGCATCCCTAGCAGTTTGCTCTACTTTCATCTTGATATAGTAATAACCTTTGTCTTTGTCATGAACAACATTTCAATTAACCTACAATAATCACGATTTTGAGATTAGTTCGGGAAAACCGTACTGAGCCGGATCCGATAATTACTTTACCTATTATGTAGTGTATAGATAATAAATGTAATAATTTTCCCCCGTTTTTGTAACATTATTTATTGGTGCTCCGCTGCTATTATATTAGTCTCAGCGTGAAAATATACAGCCTATAGCCTTCTTCGATAAATGGGCTATCTAACATTGAAATAATTTTTCAAATCGGACCAGTAGTTCATGCGATTAGCGCGTTGATGCAAACAAACTCCTTTATATATTAGTATAGATTGTGTAGAACTTATAAATAATCAAGGGTTTTTCTAGGTATTTACTTAATTAAATTACGATGTTATCGCACCTTTAAAATACATAAGAGTTAGAATCTACAAGTGGACTCTTGAATTGAAGTGCTTTATTCTCTTAAAATAACACGTCTCTGGAATTGGCTTAGTAGGAATTATATCAATTGTATGTCCAATATTTAGATATTCCGTTTTAACATAAGTACGTTGTACTTAATAAGTATGGTACGTTGTACCACACCTATTAAGGTATGGGTAATGGGGCTCAAAATCGTAGTAGTATTTTCGTAGATACAAAAATTTGGATTGGATCTACACATAAAATACTAAAAGTTGTGGTAGTATAGCGTTCTATTAAAACACCTGAAACCTGCTTATCTCCTGTTCATTGCACTCCAGGACACTTTTTAGAAGATACTGATACAGCGACCAAGCATAATTTTAGAGTTTGTGTTAATTCTATGAAATTTGCTAATTACATAAATTAGATTAACTTGTATAAGTAAATGAATCGCTAAATTGTGCAGATGAATTGATATAATTAATGAAAAAAAAGAGAGAGGAATAAAAATAATCATGGATGGCTTGGGACATATTAAAAATAAATCGGTATACAATATGTTAGGTATTTGCAATCTCTTTATTCATTTACTTTCTTTGATTTTGCCTATGAGATACAGATAATGCAGTTAATGAAGTTCAGCCTTAGGGCTTCGTATACATAGTAAATTGTTAACTGTGTGTATTCCGTCTTAAAATGTGTTTCCAAGAGAAAAACTTTTTGAAAGTGAAATAAAAATTAATTGAACTATAAACATTTTTTATATTTTTTATGCGAGCTAGAGGCCCGTATTCACTTTGATTAGTGCGATTGCAAGTGCGTAGTGCAGGTGATCAATGATTGATAGAAAATACGTGTTAACAGCAAATTCGCGGTCCACACGTATTTTAAGTGTAAAGTGAATACGGGCCTTAAACCAAAGTGAAATACTCTGCCTGATGGAACGCATAACCTTCTGGTTATGCGTTCCATCTTAAATATTGCAGTCTCTTAGTTTCTACTGAGAGACTGCGATATTTAAGACAACACAACAATGCATTATTAAGTTTTATTTACTTTTAGTCATTCATCATTTCCCGATTTAGTGTTATGACTACATGCGCGCACGCAACGTGTACAAGTATCGTGAAGACGTGTTTGCAAACGGCAGCATGCAGCACCTAAAATGACGCAGTCAACAAATCATTTTACTCTTGTGATCCCCTTAAAAAGTCAAACGCCTTAACATTTTCCGCTGTTATTATGACCAATATAAGTCAGTGGTCAGTTCAGTGGCCAAAAATAAAATAAAAGTACTTTGGCTTTTTACATTTTTTACGCTTAAATAAAAAATCCTTTTGCTAAAGCAAATCCTTTAAGAATTCCGAATGCAACCTCTTTAATATCTCTTCATACTTTCGCAGAATGAGAACGTTATTAACTTAGAGGTTCCATTATGTTGAAGAAAAGTCGGAACGTGGTGGTTTTGTAAAGGATTAAACACGGGGATTCCTTGTCTTCGACAGTGAAATATGTTTCTTTTGTATTATTTTATAGCGGTTCCTGTAATATTAGTATTCAAGAAGAGTTTGTCTTTGTCTCGGGATATTCTGCTATGATTGTCATGAAGAATATTGATTTAAGAGGTCCTTGTTTAAAAATACAAACACATTAATGTTAGATGTAGCGATAATATAAGTTTTAAGATAATATAAGGAGTAGATATTAATTAATAAATTATATGGTAAATAATAAAATAACAAAAAATCCAATATATAACAATTTATACTTGCTACATGAGGTATCAGGAGGTCAGAAATGCCTTATCTTCATTGGCTTCTAGTTCAACTGGTTTTATCTGAATATCAGTTTTCCCACTGGCGTCGGACCTCCGCAACCCTGAGGACTAACCGAATTCTAGGATACACTAGTATTTGAAGGCACTGACTTCCTAATAACCATTGCCATAGATGTTACGACTGACGGCTGAACGTGTTCTCCGAGGCACGGGCGTGAAGCAATTTATTGTAATAAATTCAAAAACTTCAGAACTTTCAAATTCAGAATTTATTCAATTTAAGCAATTTATAGTATCATCGTTTTTATAAATTTTCTAAGTACCTGGTCAAAAGATTCTTTGGCACATGTTGTTGAGGCCTGCTTCTACTTCATAATCAACTTGCACTGACATTGCATACCGTATTCCTGTTTTACTGCGATTTAGAAAACCTTTGTCCATACACAACGAATTGCTTTCCTCAGATTTTAAACAAATACGTTAAAACTGCTTAACCACGTACCTAGTAGTCTTGTTTTAAAACCATGTCACGTTTTCCCCCGTAGTTCTAATTCTCGTTTGTTATGTTAGCGTTTGTATTTGGCACCGCTGAGCACGTTCCCGGTCCTATGATTAACGCATCAGTCTATAATTGGTATGACTATTACGAATTATGGTACGAATCAACTTTCTTCTCAGATTTATTATTTCCTATTCGATTAAGATTTACGGAGCTTCTATATTTAGTTACAACAATCTAATTAATAGTGGAGTAGTAAATTCTATGGAGTTGTTGAAATAATTAATGGGATTGATTAGAATGAATATACTTCTATACAGAGCTGTCACTAACGGTTCACTAAGTATGATGTTATACTATTGTACGGAACGTTCACTGATTTTTGATTATTGTGAAGCTTTTATCAATGGCGGCCAATTACACTGCTGGATATAGGCCTCTACTTAGTAAGAAGGAGGTTTTGGTCTGCTGCTTCGCGCTGGTCAAGCAGGTTGGCATAGGTTTTGTGTCTTCTGCAGAGTTTGCTCTAAATTAACTAGACCGGCCTTTTTCTAGCACCGAGAATCAGCATTGCTATTCAACGTGGTAATGCTGCCAGTCTTTTGGGAACGCTACCAGTAGGCGATGATGTGGAGTTTTTTGGCGCTTGTATGTAAATATTGTTATTGTTCTTTTTAATTAAGGTTATGTACAGACACACACAAAATATTGTATTACTAAAAAAATAAATTATTTTCTATCTCTGTAGCAGTTCGTTTAGTGACCTCCACTCCTGGATTCTGTTCATGCTTTCCATCAGGCAGAGCAGAGCCAGTTTGGCCATTAAAACATAAAAAAAAACTCAGCGCTAAAAGCCATTTTAAAACCCGTTTTTAGTTGTTGGCAGAAACAGGTCACGTATGTACAACGAATGCGTTCTAAGTAGTTTCTGTCACACGAGTGGACATTTATCGCGTCATCTAACTTCGAGGAAAAATAATGGACCAAAAGTCCAACCAATAAATACAAAACTGTGAACACAAAACATACATATTTGGAGATTTTCCTGTACCTATATCTAAATAATATCCTGATCGATTTATTTCCATTAGTAGATGGAGTTCCTTTTGTATTGCTGTCAACGCCTCCCCTAAAGAGCGCCAACTATCCCAATCTTGGGCAGTTTGTATTCGTCTGGTGCCAGCCATTTTCCTTATGTTAGTTAGGAAGTTCGTTTAATGAATAAAACTTCCTCGTTACCGAAATGTGCAAGATTGACCACAATAGACTTAGCGTCGAATACGTAAGCGGTACTAAAACGGGTGATTTATGACGCAAGTTTACCCCTACGGTAGTAAAAGACGTGACGTATAAATGAGTATTTTCATCATCAATCTATCGTCTACTGCTGAACATCTGTTTCGTGTGGCTACCCTCATAGGTGATATCACATTAGGGCCATCCGACTAACGGCCGTTTTCAATAACCTATCTATCTTTAGTTCTCCTTACTACAGTTAAACAAATCTATCTTTTTACTCTTACTTACGTTTCAATAACCTACCGGCAGATAGCATTTCCTATCGACGTTGTCTATCTATCTTTGGGAGGTCGGATAGGCTACTAGAGATAGGAACTCGCATAGTAATCGGACTAACTTGTATTTCAATATAAGTTTCGAGTTACTCTCCGATAGGCGTAGCTTACTAGAGTAACGTCATTTGCTTATCTGTCAACATCGGCCAGTTACGCGCCACCCGGCCAGATAGAATTTCGAAAATAATTAACTTTCCAAGCAAATATAAAATAAAGGTAGGTTTTAGCAGTGATGATAGCGACATGGAATTATTATGGATTATGATGAAAGCAGTGACAGTGATACTGAAGAAAACATACCTTTACAGAAGGAATATAAGCATAGTGTAAATTATATGACTAAATTAAATGACTACGAATTTGTATATAGATTTTAGACTAAATAAAATTGGTGTGAATCAGTCAATAAATATGATAAAACCATATTCAAGTGTAAAATGCAAAAGGTAAGTTTTCAGTTATCGTTTTAAGTCTCAACTTTATACTTCAGTCAAATTTGATATAAATTTATAAACAACACATTAAACTTTTCTATAATTTGACAATTACGAGCAATTGTATTATATTTTCTTCATTGAGTTTGGCTCAAGTGTAGGCTCATAATAGTGCTAGTATTGCCATGCGAATATCAAGTTTTAACAAAGGTCTTATTTTTCCAGAAATCACGGCATATCCACCCTCCATCAGATACTTTTGGCTCTAAAATATTATGCATTGGGTACCATGTATGTTGCAGATTTCATCGGAGTATCTATAGCATCTGCTAGTCATATTGTCTTTGATGTATCTAGAGCCATAGCAAGATTGTGCCCAAACTTTGTTGTGTTACAAAATCACACTCGACAAGAGTTTTATAATATTGCTAGATTACCCAGAATACATGGTGTCATAGATGGCACCCTTATATTAATATCACCAAGTAAGTACCTCATCTCATATTGAACTATCTCATACTTCTATTTAGGTTCTGGTCTAATTTTTTTTTTTTATGTTTTCATACTATTTGTACATACATATTAATACTGTTCATTAGTGTTTCTAAATGTTGTTGCCCGATAGCCAGGATCCACTCATGATACTACTATGTTCAACCACTATAATTTAAAAGGTCACTTATTTAGTTGTTTATTCTGTGAATAATAAGTTTTCAGAAGCGGTTGTAGTCTAGTGATAAAGACATTGGACTTGTGAAAAAAAGATTGTGGGTTCAAATCCTGACCAGTAAGTACACTACCGACTTGAACCCACTCCTAACAAGCAATTTAGCTTAGTTGGAGTGGTTAACAGGTATACTAGTAATTTCAGTTGCTAGTAATCCTTTTTAAAAAAGAAATTAAAAAAAAATAAGTACCCCGTTCCTATTGCTTAAACAACTGATATATAGTATTAAACTTGCAGATTATTGTGAACAAGGTGGACTTGGAAATAGCTGGCTGCTTGGTGATGTGATGTTTACCCTATCTGTTGACACCCCTACTCAACCCAAATATTCCATCAGAGCAATGTTATAATGAAGCTCACATTAAAACAAGAAATACTATAGAGAGGTTTGTTTTGTATACTAAATACTATAAGCAGGGTAAATGGTTTAAATACACTATTAATACCTACTGTAATTGCAGATGTATTGGAGTTTGGAAAAGAAGATTCCCCATGCTATCCTTAAAAATGAGGCTAAATTTAGAAAATATGCAAACCATTATTATTGCCGCTGCTGTGTTACATAATATTGCCAGGAACATGAATTTGGCAGAGATAGAGCCTGAAATATCAATTTCAGAAACAACCCAGGAGGGAAATGTAATTATTCATGACAATTCTCCAACTTTAAACATGTCAGAACGGCTATTGTTAATAAATAATTACTTTAATGTGTAAAATAAACAATAATTATTCATATTTTATGTGTTTTTTATTTCCTTTCACAAATTTGAGATCACAATACAATATAACTAATCACTATATCACTATATACTATACATATATATCACTATGATCACAATATAATATAATGATAAAATGTTAATTAATTTAAATCCTTTTTTGATCTGGCTTTTTCTGATTCTAACTAGAGTTTAGCAATATTTAATTCCTTTTCTTCATTTTCTAATTCTAGTTTTCTATTTTCTAATTCTAGTTTTCTATTTTCTAATTCTATTTTTTTTTTTCTTAACCAATAAAAACTCTGTCAGATCATTTTCCCTCATTGTGCGGGCCTTACACTTTTCCTTTTCCATTCCTTACATGTTTTCGCTTGGCTGTTAAAAGTAATCAAAGTTATATGCTGCTCTTTTCCCTTCAGATTATTGAATTGACCCATTAATGAATTGATGATAATATTTTTAATACATAGCATGGACTGGACACAAAAGACATGACGATCTCAGAGCTTGGCATGTAAACATTAATTTATTGATTATAGGTGTTGTAATATATATAGTTTCAGTATTGTATATCGTATATATTGTATTTGATGTTTGATAATGTTTCTGATCTTTCGAAAAACAAAATACGTAGTATTTATTTTCTTCTTCTTTGATGAAATGGCAACCAGCCTGATCTCTCGGATCAGCTATTTCTGCCAATGTCAAGTGTTTAGAGTTTTCAAGTTATAAGTCTTCAAGTCAATAAGTCTTCGTCGTGATGAAATTAATGATATAAAATATAAAAATGTGGATGAGATGAAATGGGGACCGTCTTCCGAAAAAACAAAAAACGATCTCAGTATTTATTTTACGCGTACTACTTTTACGTACTAACAAACGTCAATTCCAATGTCACATGCTGCTCATGTCAAAACGTTTTATTTCATTATTGAATGTGGTAAACAAATAAAAAAAATCAAGTTGATGTTGATTCACCATAAAATCTTTAAAAAAATACATACAACAAGTACTTTTAATAAAAAAATTAAATAGTTAATATTTGTTTTTAACATTAAAAATTTGCGCAGCAAAACACTAAACGTATCAAGAGGGAACAAGCTATCCTTCGTTGGTAAGAGATAGATAGCGCTTATCCTCGATTGTGAAACGCAAGTTATGGATAGATAAGATCAAGCTGCAAATCCGAGATAGCGATCTATCCTTAACTGGAGACCTTATTGAAAACGGCCGTAAACCGATGTGTGATATTACACTTAAACTTAAGATCTCTAAGAAATATCAACTATCCCAGTCTATATATGATACTTTTTTATGAATGGCACTGCCAAAATGACTACTCTGTCTGGTGAAAAGCATAAGCAGAATCCAAGAGTGGTGGTCACTAAGCGACGTCACACTCATTGCGAATGCATACAATGCAACAATGCAGCATGGTGACCGAACCTATGGCGGCCTAGTGTTGCTTCTGCATCATCGGCCTCCGGTCTCGCACTCACCAACGAAACATGACATATTATAAATACATACAGTGAATTTAAATGACTCACAATACTATTTTCTTGTTTCAGTATTGGATCAAGGAGACGCGCGGCAGGTGAAAGTGAACACAGTAGAACAGACGCAGAGTAGACATACACAAACTTCCGTAGAATTTATACCAGAAGACGAAGAGGTAATTCACGCGTTTTATTTTGCTTCTATACCTACAAGTACAAGCATTCGAAATCGTTTAAAATCTGCTATAGGTCAAGAATTGAATCTATCTAATACCTTTAAACAAGCAATCTATACTAATATATAAAGCCGAAGAGTTTGTTTGTTTGTTTGAACACGCTAATCTCAGGAACCGCTGGTCCGATAAATTCTTTCAGTGTTGGATAGTACATTTATCGAGGAAGGCTATAGGCTATATATCATCACGCTCGGACCAATAGGAGCGGCGCAGCAATGAAAAACGTTTCGAAAACGGGGAAAAATTATCACGCTACGGGCAATAGGAGACGCAAACGAGGTTGCGTGGGTCGGCTAGTTCTTGTATATAATGTAATCTGAATCTAGGAAACGACTACAACGATTTCCATGAAATATCTTTTCTAGCTGGAGTAAATTTTATACTAATCGTTGTCCGTCTGGTTACGGATTGAAAGTACAGTGTGTCACCACCCCTATTCATCCAATGGGTGTCATGCAAAACTACACGGGATCAATATCACTGCAAAGAGAAGGAAAGGTTGAAAATAACCCTGTATCAACTCATCAGACCTGGCCAGCGTGGTACAGTAAGCCAAACCTTCTTTCCATCTATACAAATAAATAAAATTGGAGTGTCTGTTTGTAATATTAAAATAACCGCTTTTTACTAAATGCATATGTATGTATACACGGTACATATACCAAAAATGTTATTAAAAATTTTCTGTCTGACAGACAGTCTGTCCGTCTGTCTGTCTGTCTGTCTATCTGTCTGTTTGTTCCGGGTAATCTCTGGAACGGCTGGACGGATCTTGACGGGACTTTCACTGGCAGGTAGCTGATGATCCGGGGAGTAACTTAGGCTACTTTTTTAAGACTAACTTTGTCCCGCGGCGTTACTCGAGGTACAACAGTATCCGCGGGTAACACCGCGGGGTTCAGCTAGTTAAAAGATAAAAGTGGTTCTTTATACATTGTGACGTAACGCGCTCTGATTGGCGTTTGCAGTTTTTTTTTTTTTTTTTTTTTTTACGTGATATTCGAATTATTTTTGATTATTTTTAGTTAATTTATTAAGCATATTTACATCTACTTCTTCTATGTATAATATGTATGTATTTACAAAAAAAAGTATATATATATTTGTATCAGTTGTCTAGTACCCATAACACAAGCTCTGCTTAGCTTGGGGCTAGATGGCGTTGTGTGATAGATGTCCGAAACATTTATTATCTACAAAATATGATTTTCAGAATTCTAATATTCCCTGCTATGGCAAAAAGAAAACTTTTCATATATTCGCTATTTATGTCAACATCCCTATTCATGCAATACCCGGTGTGACACATTAAAAGGGAAATGAAAAGGAGAATACTAAGGCGTTTATAGACAAAAGAAAATAATGATAGGAGAGGATATTAATGTCAGTGACCCTGCATAGAAAAACATCCATTATGATTTCTATGAACAATGAGCTTGAGTGGTAGACTTGTCATGTCAAACACCACCTAATAACACGTGATTCACGTTTCAATATTGATTTCCAGAACTGTACATATGATATAGAATGTACACCTATACAATAATGTTTTATTTTATCCGACCAAATCTTATTGAAAATTGGTTCTGGGAAGTATCCTTATCTTTACGGTAGAGGCTCAATAGTTGAAGGTTATATATGGGTTTCACAAATCCAAATCGTGTGACGAGGTAGCATCTAGTTTTATTACAATAAGTAAGCTATGTTTGAATGTAAACGAATAACTGAAATAGTTATATTACAGTTCTACTGCCATTTCAATATTTATAAGGTTTTTTTTTATATGTGGGAGAGGCCTGTATGTACAGCTCTGGACGTCTTTGGGATTAGATATGTTTTTTGTCTTGAGGACTCCCACACCTAACTGCAATGTGATGTGGCGTGAATTTCTTGCTGAACATTCGTGTGAGCTCGCAAATATTTGCGCTATATTGCGAATTCGCAGTTCGTGTGGGAGCCCTTACATAGAGGTTCTTTATTTATGGACCGAAAATTCTTTTAATTAGGGTTTATACACTTTCCTTTTGGTCCCGATCTAATTGATATCATATCAAATAACAGATCCCTCTAACATTCCGAAGCCGACTAACATTATAAACTCGCTATAAAGCTGAACAAACCCCATTGGAGTAACAGAGTATCTAACTTCAAGGATTCTAAGATAAAGAGATACTAAAATATTCACTACAAGGTCAATAGCGTCTGAATTACTGCTCTCAGATTTCTACAGCCTTTGCTGCCTTATTCTTTATGTTCTAACTGAAATACATATTATGTGTTTTTTCCACACATAAAAATAACACTATGTTTTCGCGATCGCGTAAAAATGGAAATGGTCGAGACCAGCCCGGGGTCACCACACTGTAACTGGACGAGAAAGAAATCGATACGTCTAGCCTAAGGGTTGTAGTGGTTATAAGTTTTAAAGTTATTTCATTCAGTCTACTTGGTCCTTGTCGGTTCTCACTAAGCAACCTAATTACAGTAAGAAGTAGGTACTTGACAATCGTAATAAGGTTTTCGGTTTAAAATATATTATTATATTGTAACACTCATACTTGTGGTTCTGTGTTCTCTTTAGTTATTGTGTTTCTACTTCGTCTTATTTTGTTTTTAGTATATTTAGTATAACTTGACCCTCTGTATGTTTAACACTTATTTAGCCTTTTACTTGAATCTCAAAATGGAAATTGCAGTCACAAATCGTTTATTTCAACGATTCACAACAGCCTTGATTAATATCATCATCATCATGAACCCATAGTGGGCTCTGGTTTCCTTTCTGGAGGGGGTTAAGGCCATACGTCCACACGCTGGCCGATTGCGGGTTGGGGACTGTTGATTAATATATATTACTACAATTCAAACTAAACTAGTGTCAGAATAAATCTTCTAAACTACATCGACTAATGTGGCCAGATCGACCTTGCCCGATCACCGCAAAAGTTGTGTCAGGCACACAATGAAATTGTGCAATGGTCGGGTCACGTCTTAGATGTCTTAATCCGTGCCTCGCATGTATTGAATAAAAAACACTTTCTACTCGCGTAAGTAGCAGTTTACATGAGTTGTTTCAAGTCACAAAATAACACTACACGACCGTATTAACAATAGTTCTCCACTTCGGATGTACGTGCAGAACCAAGTTTTTAGTATTCAGATACTGGACTTGGTTCGAAAGCTCAAACAATAAAGACACAGTGCACGTTTATACATAATAGCCGTCTGCCATTTTACCTTTGAATATCACGTTGACCTTTTACTCAAATTTTCTTGGAGCCAGTGACACTGACGTTTTTGTTTTGCATTAATTTGTGAAATGGAGTGATAAAATAATTGGAAAAAATCGTTATTGATACTTGAAGCGTAAAAGAAAAATATAGAAAACAGTATCTTTCACCGTAATTATTGGTTGTAATCATTTGCTGACGATTTCATTATAATTGTGAAACGAGAGTTTCTCTAGAGTCTAGAGAGTAGCATCATTACTTGGCACAATTTTAATCATTAAATGGTACAACACTATTTTCCATGGCTTTTGATTCACTGTATCTACTTCGTTGTTTATCTTTATTGGCAGTTGTTTATCTTTATTGGCAGTTGTTTATTGATCATATTTCTATCAATTTTTGAGTAATGAGGCAATCAAATTTTGATTCCCAAAAAAGTAGGTACGACTACATCGGGTGACACGATGTTGGATTCCGATTAATCGAGCACCATCCCGGTGACAAACTGCTTAACTTTTGAAGTTCATTAGCACTTAAACTAATTTAACTAGTAATGAAGATGATACTTTACTGAAGATAATTTACATTTTAAGAGTTCTCATTAATTTTGCAAAATGTCAACGATGCGTAAAATTCAGTCCTTACTAAGTCAGCAAGGTTGTCTAACCCCTCTCGTAATTATCTGATCCCATCCTCAAGTACCTAAGTAAGACTGATTTTACAAGGCTCGGATTATCATTTTTTAATCGGTTCTTATTTTTAACATTATTTTAATAAATCCCGAAGCCTAATGGCTCTTAACATTTTTTTGTGGTCTCCAAATCTCAACAAAAAAAAATGGATATACCATGGCTTCAAACAAAACATAGTTGAATATACATAAATCGATGGTTAAATTACATGGTTTTATATTATATATTCTAGGTATACTAAGGAATCTAAAAAAATCCGACCTTAACGTGAAAACAACCGCTCTTGTTAATAAAAACTATTAAATGTAGTTATACTGGGAGAAGTGTGTATAATTCAAGGAGATTTTGTAGAAATATATATAAAAAAATAAGAACAAATTTCTTGTCTCGTCTTTTTAGGTCGGAAACTTTTTATACCACCCTCATATTATAATATAATAGCACATTTTTTTTTTATTCCCTTCAGAAACTAGTATTTCAGATATGGAGATTAACTAAGAAAACCTATTTTTAACCGACTTTCGAAAAAGGAGGTTATCAATTCGACTGTATGTTTTTTTTTTGTTTCCTCATAACTTACGACTGAGTGAACCATGATTTTTTATTATTTGAAAGCTGGTGATTCCCCTGTGGTCCTAATTTAATTAAGTCCAGTTCTTGCAGTTGCAGTTCTTCGGTTTTTTTTTGTCAAAACTTTTTAATAGACTGCCTCTTTGGTCTCGCGGTTGGCGTGTGCGAGTGCTGAGCATGAGGTCTCGGGTTCGATTCCCGTGTCAGACCAAACGTTTGTATGATCTGCAAACATTTGTTTCGGAGTTTGGGTGTTTTCTATGTATAATATGTACGTATTTACAAAAAAAATGTAGATATAAAATATTCAATTATTTATGGATTGCACGTAGGGCGTAGTGGCTTAAGCAGTTACCTCTCCGATTTCTACTGCACTGGAAGTTGTGAGTTAAAACCCCCGCAAGAGACAGTGGGGTGTACTTCGTGTCTCATGTTTGTTTCTAAACTTCCCTAGGGCGTGAGCTCTCTGTTTAATTAAAAAAAAAAATACTGCCAAGAAATTGGATTGAAACAATCCCTGTAACATGCCAATTCATGTAGGAATACGATTCCGACTTTTCCTGCTCACTGGTTGCATATACAACTGCTGTACGTTTGTATCATGAATAAATGCATATAAAATAAAAATAGTATTGTGCAATTATAGGTTTTTCATCAATAACCTATAATATTTATTTTTGTCGTAAAAACAAACGGTGAAAAGGACAATGGCAGGTTTGTATGGTACTTTTGTACCGCCTGGCATTTCTCATCATGTTAGGGATTGTTTTTGTATTTATTTGGCTGCTAATATCACCGATAGTAACTGTGATCTTGTGAACTGTGAAAATGTGATCGCAAATGAGTTGTCACATTGTCTACAAGATGGTGGCCCATACATAAAAAAAAAAGAAAAATTACTTGGGGCCGAGAGCGGCGGTCACTACTTCAATATTCAACCAGTGAATATTATATTACATTCTTACCTAGCCACATCATTTCTCGTGTGAGTTGCTATTTAACCGTATAATTAGATTTTAGATTTTAGAGGTATTGCTTTAATATTCCAAGACGAGCCCATGTTACACCTTTTCTGAATGCAGCTGGTATTTTGAAAATGCGTCAGCGGCGGGAGCTACATTTGGCTACACTGTTGTTTGGCGTTGTTAAATACAAAACGCCGGAATATTTGTTTAAGAAACTGGACTGGATGGAACGCAAAATGCACAAAAGCAGGGAAGGGTCTGTGCCACTGCGCATTCCTAGACACAGAACTACAGCTTTTAAAGGGGGTTTCCGATATAGTGCAACAAAGTGCTGGAATAATTTGCCACCGCCACTTCGCAACCTAGTTAGTCATAATTCTTTTAAATCAAAAATTAGAGTTTTCTTTTTGACATTACAAAAATCCAGTGCTTTGTAATGTTTTTGGTCTTTGTAATATTTTTAGTCTTGAATACGTTCCTGTTCCTATAGTTTTGACTTGTGTATGTGAATCTTATATATCTTGGGGGTTTAATGTATTTTTTATTTATTTTCATTATTTCCTATATATATTAATTGTTGAAACTGTGCACGCGTTCGTGAAGTGTTAAGTTGGGCTACAGCTGAAAATCAGCGCTGTGGTCACTTTCAGGACCGCAGCATAAGCTGAGCTGTGGCCTTTTGGTCACACAGCTAGACATTTCACTGCTTTTATTTTGTTTGTTTTGTATATTGTTTGTTGTTATTTACTCTAAGTTAAATGTCTTATCTTTCTCTTTTACATGTATGTTATGTGTGACTAATAAATGTATTCTATTCTATTCTATTCTATTCTATTTTATAACTCAAGACACGTTTTATTCGTATGCTTTAAATCACATGTACTCATGCATATTGTATGTAATTTACTTTAGCAGAATAAAAAATCGAATATATAGGTATCGATAGAAACAGCTATAAACTCATTATTTCACAAACTTAGACGATAAAAAAGTTTAAAAAAACTTTAAATTTTATTAAAGGTATCTTTATATATATAATTCTTCTGTGAGTGTGTATGTCACTGAACTACTCTCAAACGACTGGACCGATTTTGATGAAATTTTTTGTTTGTGTTCAAGGGGATCTGGGAATGGTTTAGATTCACAATTTTGTCCGATGGACAATGTTTTTTTTTTTATTTTTAATTTATTAGTAGTTATGGCAAAACGACGTTTGCCGGGACAGCTAGTATATAGGTATATAAACTAATGTAGCCTATGTCACCCAGGCCATTCAATAAAATTATAGTAAACCATGCTTTTATTAAAAATAAAATAATAAAGCATTTAAAAATGCCTATTTTTTATTTTTATAATTCGAAATTCAAATTGCCTTCTTTTCAATAACTGGTTTAACTGACCACACCTACTTTCACCGTATTTAGAGTGAGCATCGTAAGAATAAATTCATGGTGAAATTGACCGATAACCACTTTCTATATCACTAATGTAGACACGTGCCGCGGTTCTTACATAATATCGTTTATGTTAGTCGCCAAACTAGTGTTACACTATGTTACGAGTACCAATACTATTATCGTTACGTTACGTTACGTAACCCTATAAAGATAATATAAATGTATTGTATGGTTATTTTATTCTTACAAACGTAGATAGATAGCTAGCTCTAAATAACACAAAGAATCAAAATAAAAAAAATACAGTTTGTAAAACTAATTATCAGAGAAAAAAAAGTTGTAGAAATGGCGGCCTCAACGCCCTCATCGCGATACGCGATCTTTTCAAGGCTCTTGTTATTAGTTCTAAAATGTACTACATTACTTGCAAGAAGTAATAACAAAAAAATATTTAATCCGATATTGAATTTTCTCTAGAGATCTTTATAAATGGGCGTTGATGGATAGAAGATGGCTCGAACAGTTTTAAACAAAGAAATTAAGAATAGTGATTAAGTAGAATGGAAGAATTAAACATTCAGTTATAATATATCAATTATTATATGCTGTTAATGAATAATATATTAAAATCTATTATACATAAATAATAAAATAAATAAATAAATATTTCGGACACACAACGCCATCTAGTCCCAAACTAAGCAGAGCTTGTATTATGGGTACTAGACAACTGATATAAATACTTATATATATTTATTTTTTTTGTAAATACATACATATTATACATAGAAAACACCCAAACTCCGAAACAAATATTTGCAGATCATACAAACATTTGATCCGACCCGGGAATCGAACCCGAGACCTCAAGAACAGCAGTCGCGTACGCTACCACTGCGCCACCGAGGCAGTTTTTATATAAAAAACTAGCTGAGCCCTGCGGTGCTACACCGTGGGGCAAAGCTAGTCTAAAAAAAGTACCCTAAGTTACTCCTTATATTATCAGCAGCCAGTGAAAGCCCTGTCAATCAATCGGTTCAGTCGTTCCAATGATTAGCCAGAAGAAACAAACAGACAAAATAATTAAAAATTGATTTCTTGATGTAAGTATCGTATATACTTTTATATGTCTTTAGTGAAAAGCTGTTAATTTGGAATTGGAAATAGACACTTCAATTTTATTTATTTGTATAAATATCGCTAGACATTCACACAAAATTTAACATTTGTAGTTAAAATCCTCCTGTTGGTTTAAACGCGAATAAATAGATCAGTTCGATTTACATTGCAAAATGTAGTCTATATTTTACGTTTTGCATTCTGTTGCCAAGTTAATATTCTTATCCAGTCGTAATATGCAGTATCGTAAATAACATCGGCTGCAACTGATATGTTGATTAGTTTCGTATTGCCTGTCGTATCACTCGTTAATATTTCATATTAAATATTTTATGATCTGTATCTGTATTTTACTCGCGTCAATAGTTTTTGATAACCGTTACTCACATGTAGCTGTTTAGGCAAAAACGTTTATAGGTTCATATAAAACTAGTTACTTGAACTGTTTTACTTTTTCATGTAACAAATATCAGGTAAATATTGTTTGAAATATTTAGAATAAAACTGTAATTGATTACCGTTTTCCGTTTACCGTTTTCTACAAATTATCTTTTTTTAGTCAACGTATTCTGATTGTTTTCGTACTTAATAATAATACGTAAAATGCGCGTACTGTCTGCAAAAAGTACTATTATTTAAACTTATAAATAAGTTTAGTTAGTTTGAAAGCTACGCGTTGCATGATGTGTATTAAATCAAACAAATATGGCTAACTGAATCATCGATTATAATAGAAAAAAAAAATATTACGTGTAGGAAATCTTTGAATGTGTGAATAGATTGATTCATTGAATGTATAGAAATTGATTGTATGGATGGACGTATGGCCTTAACCCTCTCCCTAGAGGAGACCTGAGCCCAGCAGTGGGAAGTTATTGGTTGTTAATGTAGAAAATCTATACAAATAAAGAAAATTGGAGTGTCTGTTTGTAATATTAAAATAAGCGCTTTTTACTAAATGCTTATGTATGTATACACGGAACATATACCAAAATATCTTTTTTTTTAATTTATATCTCACTGGTCAATAAAATTAAAAAAAAACTTCAAGAACGACCAAATCGATCGATTTTCTTTTGGATGCCATCATCAGATCTTAGCGTCCTTATCATGGTACCACCGTTAGGATATCCCCTTTCCATTAAAAATAATTATCAAAATTGGTTTATAAACGACGAAGTAATCCGCAAACATATAAAAAAAAAAACACAAACACGGTCGAATTGAGAACCTCCTCCTTTTTTGAAGTCGATTAAAAAGAGACATTAGAAGCGTTGGAATTTGACCGCTAGGCGATCATTACTGTAATATGATAACGCATTGACACGGGAATTAACATCTAACACTTAATAGGTATTAAGTGATAAGTGCTAATACCCGTGTATTAAACCTTCGAATGTGACCATTGGAACGGATAAAAGTTAGGGTTGTGTATAAAAAAGGATAGGTAATTCCTTAGAATATGTATGTTATGCCTTGTGATCGTATTAACTTAATTCCCTTGTATCCGCGTAATTATTCTGTCTCTATTTTTTTATTGTCTTTGGTTAGTCTTTATTTTCATTTCATTGTAGGAATGTGTTATCCTGTGAACGTCAGAAATATATTTCTGTATTTCTAATTATTGATTTTATTTTACGTAATTTTTTTCTATCAAGCACCTAATCCCACTATAAGTGCTAAATCTATACTAATATATAAAGCTGAAGAGTTTGTTTGTTTGTTTGTTTGAACACGCTAATCTCAGGAACCGCTGGTCCGATTTGAAAAATTCTTTCAGTGTTAGATAGCCCATTTATCGAGGAAGGCTATAGGGTATATATCATCACGCTACTACTAATAGGAGCGGAGCAACAATGAAGAATGTTTCAAAAACGGGGGAAATTTTCACGCTACGGGCAATATAAGGCGCAAACGAGGTTGCGTGGGTCAGCTAGTTCACTATAAACTGTGACGCTGACCCATAAAGCTATTCGTTTACACCAGACGGCGAGCCGTTTTCCAGGTATTTTCTTTTGGGTAGAACGTGCGTGGGTTAGTTATAGTTTATACCCACGCACGAACTTTATTGTAGTGTTAGGATCAACAACAAGAAAGTAGAGTTTTTCAAGGTTGTATTTTGTCGTCGACACGCTGATTTCATCACGAACAGGTCAGCTCGACCGGGGCGGTACAGCCCTCTCAAATAAGACCAATATAAATGACAGCATTGTCGTGTTTCGTTGGTGCGGACGAGGCCGGAGACTCAATGATGCAGAAGCAGCTGAATAGACCGCCATAGTGTGGGTCAACATGCAACATTGTTGCATTATCCACGTTAGCAATGAGTATGATAACAATCACTCTTGGACTCTAGGTAAAGTCTGATTTTAATTTCTGAACTGGATATTAATTAACTTGTATTGTTCTCTAACTATTATTGAGCGTTCAAAAACAAGTTTTAAACAATTACTAAACGGTAAGTTTTTAGATTATGATTGATCAACTCAAAGCCATAAGATCGAACAGGTTATGAAGTAAAGCTCGATTTAAGACCATGTCGATGAACACTTCTGACAATTTATTTCAAAGTTTGGGTGGGAGAGCCACGCTTAAACGCTACGTTTTATCGTAGGAGAGCCACGCATCGGCATGAATGGGCCGGCTCGACCGGAATGATACCACGACCACACCAAAAGCCGGTGTGAAGTAGCTGAAGTAGCGATACAGGAGACCCATACTCCAACCCCTCCCCAAATCCTTATCTCCATCCCCACAAGGTCGGCAACGCACTTGTGACGCCTCTGGTGTTGCGGGTGTCATCGGCGGCGTCGGTGATCGCTTACCATCAGGTGATACGTCTGCTCTTTTAACCCTACATCATAAAAAAACAGTGTCACTTCAAGACGGCTATGCACGGAGTTGGTACCTCTATATGAAGTAACGGTGTAAGCAGAGATTCTGATCGGTCAGGATAGGGTCTAGGGTCTCTGACGCCTTCAGAGAGAGTTAGCCCTTAGAGGTGTTCTATTGGCGTAAATAAAACTGCTGCGTATACTAGTACAAGTAACAAAGTGGTATTACTACGTCAATAACAACTTTTATGTGATATAAAGAGTGATAGTAATAATCATTTTGTATTGCTGAATGCACATAAAACCATATTTAATAAAACCGTCGAGGTCAGTCTCATATGCAATTGTGTTGTAATATAAATTAAACCGAGGCTAACGAATGACAAATTATGCAATTTTTGGCATTAAGTATTTATACTGAAGACAAGGCAAGTAACTATATTTCAAAATTTTATACTACAAGAAATGGTAAATCCCTGTGAACACTAGAATCCACCATCCAACTTAATGGGGGGTGCAATTCAGTCACCTTTGAACGCTTGCTCTCAAGTGCCTAATACGCTTACTTAAAGACGTTTAATGAAAAGAGTCAACAAATGTAATCTAAAATCGCAGGAATGCACGATGCTAATTAGATCGGAAGTTCTTGCGGTGCGTTCG
This sequence comes from Spilosoma lubricipeda, assembly GCA_905220595.1. Lineage (NCBI taxonomy): Eukaryota > Metazoa > Arthropoda > Insecta > Lepidoptera > Erebidae > Spilosoma > Spilosoma lubricipeda. The sequence goes on along the minus strand of HG992285.1, from coordinate 3,578,613 downwards.
TGCGAGTTCGCAGATATTTCCGATGCGTTGCGAATTCGTACTTACGAGTGAGAGCCTTTAACCATGAAAGCATCACAGATAGCGTTAGGTACTTTCGATTTATAATATTAGTATGGAAGTATGGATTTCAGTGTACATATATGGAAAGCACGTCAGTAACGCCTATCACTCTTTATTATGATTTTATTAGCTTTTAGCTGCAATTACTTAGCAATTTATTTCATCGTATTTCAAAATGTTTAATAAAATATATATGTATTTATTAAAAAAAAACAAGCAAGAAAGAGTGTGAAAAACTTTAAATTATTGACCTTTGCAACTGAATTTCTTATTTCAAAATAAAATTAATTAGAGCTTTGTTAGGATACGATTTTATTTCGGACCTTTCTGCGTTTTGTTACTTATTTAGAGACGAGCGTTTGTTGAACAACGGGGCTTTGAGTGCTTTAACTTTTAAATTACGTTTTGTTTTGTCTACTTTTGTAATAAAAACTTTAGTGACTGGTATTCATATTTAATATTTATTAAATACTAGTTGTTGCCCGCGGCTCCACCTGCGTATATGTCGGTTATCGCGGCAAATAGTAGCCTATGTGTTATTCTGATGTATAAGCTATATTACTGTAAAGTTTCATCCAAATCCGTTTAGTAGTTTTTGCGTGAAAGAGTAACAAACATCCATCCAAACATCCATCCATCCTTACAAACTTTCGCATTTATAATATTAGTAGAATACTATTTTTAGGTTTAATTTAATTCATGTGAGTATTGCAGAGTTGACCGAAAAATAGTTTCGAATTCAAACTGAGGACTTATTCTTTGAATGTTTAAAGCATTCTGCTACATCTGTGCCTGACGTCACATTTTAATTTACTTTGTTTTTATAGATTAACGATGTTATCACATTTTCGTTGCTTTTTTCAAATGAGTCAGGACACGAAGCTAGGCCCCTCCGCCCCTAATTCTAGGGACATTAACTCAAAGGACTTAAAACGACGAAAGTTTACCCCGTATGCTATTAAAAAAATATTTTCCACTAGTAAATAAACAATGTAGTTATAGTTTTCAGTTATATAATGAGTCCTGGTAATGCAATCCATAAATAGTATGTTGCATAACAATGAAATAGAAGCAAAGCCGTGAGAATTTAATTAGTGTAATGTGTCCCACTCACCCGACATTCATCAACCAACATTTAATTACAAACATTACGAAACGGATGAGTGATAACTGTTGAATTTTGATGAACTGTGTAAGATTAATGTATATCTCTTAGTTATTATGCAATTTCTTTATTTATTAAATCAACTGCTAACTATGATCACAGTTTTGTCCAACACGGGCAGCGAAATGAATTCATTTATTCTGCGATTAGGTTACATGAACACTTTTGCATGTTAAACTTATAAAGGTGTTTTACTTAATCTAACCACTTGTCAGTAGTAAAAAATAGGATGAATTTAGCTTAGTAATGATTCGGATGAATTCGGCACAATAAAGATTCATATGAATTTGGCACATTAAAGATTCGAATGAACTTGGCAGTGATAGTCTGGAAAAACACATAGGCTTCGCTACTTTTAATGATTTTAACGGTAAATTGATTAACAAAATCGATATCAACATAAAAATATTGTATTAGTTTCGATATTTCTTGGGATTATTTATATTATCGTTATTTTTAGCTTATTATAGCTATTAAAAAGCTTAGTCACATGAATTCGACATAGTTCTACATCAACCGTCTATGCTTTACTCTTTACCTACATAAAACAATAAAGCAACTCTATTCTGATACTATTAATATCAAGGATTTACAATATTTTAGTCGGATTTAATCGCTTTTTATTTCGCGAATTGACGAAAACAGAAAATGTTTAATCTAATATCCACACACATCTCACACACGGCCGTCTCATCCCAAACTAGGCAAATCCAGTATTATGGTAAACAGAGTGCTGATAAACACAAATTTCTAAAATATACATATCACTACCCAATGATCTGGATGGATCGAATCGAACACACGATCTGTGGCTTAGCATCACAGGCCGTTCGACCAACAGGCCCGTGAAATAATAATAAATATTTCCGACATCTAACACACAACGCCATCTAGTCCCAAGCTAAGCAGAGCTTGTGTTATGGGTACTAGACAACTGATATAAATACATACATACTTTTTTTTTGTAAATACATACATATTATACATAGAAAACACCCAAACTCCGTAACAAATATTTGTAGATCATACAAATATTTGGTCCGACCCGGGAATCGAACCCGAGACCTCGTAATCACCAGTCGCACACGTCAACCGCGAGACCAACGAGGCAGTCGAGTCGAATAGTTTATGACATATTTTTATGATATTTTTTTTAAACTACCCGTCACTGTTAGGACTACTAGTCCGCTTTATTGTTTATCTTACCCCGCCATTTTGCCGTTGACAGTTCGGGGTTGCCACTACAAATTTAAATCGACTTTGATAGATTTTGGAGCATATACATTAGGCGACTTATACACGTCACCATTATTTATATCTAACCACACACCTAAGTGACGATTGTTAACAATACCTGCAACTTCTATTGTCTATACATTATTATTGTAGAATCCAGTCTCTTGAATAGACCGGATTCTAAAGTATAATATTATCATTTAAAACTCGTTTTGTCTTAATATGTCACGAATTTGCCTTTCGCTCGCCCCACCTGACTCCACAGCCGCCCATGGACACACGCAACGTCAAAAGCGTCACAAATGCGTTGCCGGCCTTTGGAGAATGGGGGGGGGGATAGGGGAGAGGTTTGGGTATGGGCCTTCGTTATCCTCTCTCACTCGGTGAAACACGGCGCAAGCGCTGTTTCACACCGTTTTTCTGTAAGGCCGTGGTATCACTCCGGTCGAGCCGGCCCATGCATGCCGAAGCGCGGCTCTCCCACAGTGCCCTGCATAATTTGCACCCTCAGTTGCCTCTTACAACACTCACAAGATGAACAGAAGTGGCGATACCCTCTATTCTTAATCAGTCACGTCACCATACGGACAGTTCTGACTATGACTGGTTATTATGATCTTACTAGCTATTGCCCGCAGCTCCGCACGCGTGTTTGTTTTGTTTTGTTTGTATTTTATAAAATAGAATATGCGTGTCCTCAAGAATCAAAGTACCTTCATGCCATAGTGCTTTGAAATCGATGCAACGGTTTTGCCTTGAAGGCGTAACAGATAAATGGATATTTACAGAAAGAAGCGCATGGGGATTAAAATAAATTATCTATACAAATAAATAAAATTGGAGTGTCTGTTTGTAATATTAAAAAACCGCTTTTTACTAAATGCATAAATGTGTGTATACACGGTACATATACCAAATTAACATTTTTGACAGTTTTCATCTCTGTAACGACTGATCCGATTTTGCCAGAACTTTCACTGATACTTAGGCTACTTTTTTTTTGTACTAACTTCGCCCCGCAGCGTTACCCGCGGTCACGGTACATATCCCAAATTAACATTTTTGACAATTTTTAACCGACTTCAAAAAAAGGAGGAGGTTTCTCAATTCGACCGTATATTTTTTTTGTTGTGTGTTCGCGGATAACTTCGTCGTTTATGAACCGATTTTGATGATTCTTTTTTTAATGGAAAGGAGATGTCCCGACGGTGGTACCATGATGAGGACATTAATATCTGATCATGGCATCCAAGAGAAATCGAGTCGAACCTTGAAGTCGGTTTTATTTTTGTTAAAATTGTACTTGTCATATCTGTAACGACTGATCCGATTTTGCCAGAACTTTCACTGATAGGTAGCTGGTGTACAATAAGGAGTAACTTAGGCTACTTTTTTTTGTACTAACTTCGCCCCGCAGCTTTACCCGCGATACGACAATAACAGCGTGTAAACACCACGGGATTCAGCTAGTTAATAAATAAATATTAAATCGGGTAAATGGTTACTAATTATCCTCCACACGTCTATGTTTTAAGTCTTATTCTGTTAGAACCCTTGTCGTCTGACGAACTAGAATTTTCGATTACTGGTGCTTTCAATTGCACGAATGACTTCAATCTTGCATTCACTCTTTTATTTATAAAGTTTAACAGTTGTACACTTTATTGATTGAACCTTGCTGAGAGCTTTTAAATAACTTCGAGTGTCTTGTACTGTTATAATGTATGTCAAGTATGTCAACCCATTTTTAAATGTTAATATGACAGGTTTTTATACAATACCGCCAAGTGTTTATTTTTGCGTTATGTTTTTATCAGACAAATTACTGTTATTGCTTTCACTGTAATTTTTTTGTGAAATGTAGCATAAAGCTGCTGTTAAAGGGATTGAGAGTAATAATTTTGGGAACATGTTTAGTTAAACGTCACCTTGGGTTTGGGTTGTCACTTTATACTGTTACTTTGTCACTCCTCTTAATTTAAGAATGTTAGTAGAAGTACCAGTTTTGGTTTATACAAGTCAGTTTTTTGGCTTTAGCCTTTAGCCGAAAAACATTTTCAAATAACAAGTAATTTTTTATTTATATCATTCATCTATACAAATAAATAAAATTGGAGTGTCTGTTTGTAATATTAAAATAACAACTTTTAAATCAATGCATATGTATGTATACACGATACATATACCAAAAATGTAGTTAAAAAAATTTTTGTCTGTCTGTCTGTCTGTCTGTCTGTCTGTTTGTTCCGGGTAATCTCTGGAACGGCTGGACGGATTTTGACGGGACTTTCACTGGCAGGTAGCTGATGATCCGGGGAGTAACTTAGGCTACTTTTTTAGACTAACTTTGTCCCGCGGCGTTACTCGCGGTACAACATTAACCGCGGGTAACACCGCGGGGTTCAGCTAGTTTTATAATATAAAAGACAATTTAAATAATTTACAATTATAATTACATTTAACAAAAAGAACAGATAACAAATGTTATAGGTCATTTAACCCATTCCTGATCGCCTCCGGTGGAAAGGTGCCCATTAAACTTGCAGTATTGCCGCGTTGAATGGCAATCGCCAACAAGTAAAATTATTAAAAATAAAAAAACCCGACTGCGTCAATATTTGTCATCTTTATTAAATTTAGTTTGTTCATTAAAACATAAGTTTTATATATTTTCGTAATCACGGTTAAAAATTCTTTATTTTGATACTACATTCGATTTATTTTGAAAACATTAGTTTTTTTTAGGTTACTTTTGGGGCCAAAAATCCTTCTTTTTTTAAATTTTGATGTACCCATTGTCACTCTCACGACTAAGACGAATCTATTGACACCACTTACATAAAAATACGACAAGCCGTTTAGGCTCTAGGGCGTGCCAAAGAAATATACATACATACATACATACATACACTCGAAAAACATAACCCTCCTTCATACACTCTTCATACGTCACTACATAGCGATTGGTTCAGGCGACAAAATCGGAAAGCATTTTTAACGTAGGTATGTAAAAAAAATTACTACATTTATTCATTGAAAGAGCCTGAACATTCATATCAAATTGTACTATCCACCATTCCACTAGTGGACATAAGCATTAAAAAGAAGGTTTTTTCCTACCTACCTAGAAGTAGGTTTTATTTACTTTTGGAGGTTCAATAAAAATCGTACAAAGCGTGCAGAAACACTCGTTGTGTTCTACTAATAACGCAATAATCCCAATCTCCCTCGCTTTTAAAGATAACTAAGTACGTAATATAATACGCTAAAGTGAATGGTGACAAAATACACGTACAAACATTAATCCACTATATCTGAATTGACTCTAATCCCGTTGATATTAATGTTTTGTAACATCTCACGATTAATGTACTTCTACATATGTATAGATTGGCATTTTTTTTACCCGCAACACTAGTGGCGTCACATGTGCGCTGCCGGCCTTTGGGGAATGGGGAAGGGGATCGGGGAAGGGTTTGGGGTATGGGCCTCCGGTAGCCTCACTCACTAGGTGAAATACAGCGCAAGTGCTGTTTCACACCGATCTTCTGTGAGGAGGTAATTCTAATTCTACTTGACTTGGACTTACGTAATAATAATAAACCTTTATTTAAACGACCAATTCTTGTATCGGAAACTGCTTCAACGATTATCATGAAATGTAGTATGCAGGAGTTTTCGGGGGCGATAAATCGATCAAGCTAGGATTAATTTTTAGAAATAATATTTCCAACAGAAAACCGGTCATCCAGGTGATACTAAATTTAATTATGTTCAAAAACAACCACAAAACCTGCAGGCACTTAGTTATTATACTGGTAAATCGGAATATCATCACGCCAAAGTGAGTCTACTCTGCCTGATGGAAAGCCTAAGCAGAATCCAAGAGTGGGTCGCCATAGTCATTGCGAGTGTAGACAATGCAACAGTGCAGCATGGTGGTCTACATCAAAGCAGCCTAGGCCTGCATCATAGATCCTCCGGTCTCGCACTCATCAACAAAAAGGACTGCATGAACGCTGTCATTTTAGCTTGATCTTCTGTGCGAGGGTAGTACCGCCCGTTCAAACATTAAAGTTATTAAAAAAGTAAATGTCCAACGTAATAATCTCAAGTCAGTAGTCATTTAGTCATCAACCCTTCTACATTTTATTATAATAAAAACCACTATTATTTACAAAACATATTCCAAGGAATGTGATTCATTCATTTTCTAGCGTTCAAATTACTCACATAAGTTAAATAAGTAGTGTTCAAGATCAGCGTTTTAAACACCGGACTGTAATTAATTGTTAGTTCTTTCATTCGTACGAAAATTACCTCGGTTTGAGAATTAATTAAATAAAAGGCTGATTACTTTCATCGATACTTCTCGTAGTATGTTTGTGAACCAGCTGGGTTTGTGGCTCACGGCCGCCTTTTTGCAATATTGATGAAAGACCGATAAGGGATTTCGTTCCAATTTTACGATATAAGAAACAAAAGAATGAAATAATGTGACATACATTTACTGTGCACTACCGGAGTATTTTAACACCGCCACTCAGCCGATCGCGTACGTATGTACAACGCCTGCTGTCGAGCGCGGCACGAACTAAAAGTACACAACTAATCAAAACTGTATATAAATAATGGCCAATATTTACATGGTATTAAATTAAGTCGTTTCTCCTGTCTGTTCGCTTAGATTTTTTAAACTACTTAACGGATTTTAATGTAGTTTAGGGCGCCCACACATAACTGCGAATTCGCAACGCATCGCAAGTCTGCGAGCTCGCACGAATGCCTCCGCATCGCATCGCAGTTATGTGTGAGAGCCCTTATACATATGTGTAATACATGCATTTTATAGTAAGTCGGGCCGGTAAAATTGGAGTGTCTGTTTGTAATATTAAATAACCGCTTTTTACTAAATTCATATGTATGTATACACGGTACATGTACCAAAAATGTAGTCAGTTTTTTTTTTGTTTGTGTCTGTTCCGGGTAATCACTGGAACGGCTGTACCGGTTTTGACAGGACTTTCACTAGCAGGTAGCTGATGATCCAGGAAGTAACGTAGGCAAAATTTTTTTTGGACTTACTTTGTCCCGCGGTGTTACCCGCGGTACGACTATAACCGCGGGTAACACCGTGGGACGAAGCCAGTTATAACTATAATACAACAAAAATATTTTAAAAAATTGCTTGTTTACGTAACCAAACCAACATGGCTTTGCGAACAGTTGATAATATCTAGACTGTGCGATGACGTAGATAATAAAAACTCTACAGGTAAGAAATCTCATAAATATTTACTCAATCCTTTAAACATAGAACGTCTGCAGTTGATGTAAAAATCAATATCATCGTATTGATTTTTACACGGTAATAAAACGTTCGTTTTTATTTTCGTTTGTTTTACATTGGCGCCTAAATTGAGAGTAATATATAGATGTGCTAGAATAATAATCATTTCTAAGTTGTAGGAGCCCCGGGAACGAGATACATTTAACGAAGTGCAGTATCGTGTCTAATTAGTAATTTACAGGCTGTTGACATCTCTCTCTTGGCTGGGACAATGGAGGTCGGTCACCCGGATGTGACGCGAGCAAACGTGAAAAATGGAACATCACTCCTACTTGGATCAAATTTCTTAGCACAGTACATGCCTGTACACTGTACAGGCTAGAAGAAAAGTTCATTTAAATTGTAGTGTGACCGTAATCATCTCAATGGTTAAACCTATTATTCGCAATTTATTAGATCCATTTTATTAAATTGGGAATAATGGGTTGTAAGTTGTTTACTCTATTAATATTTATGCAGGTTTTCATGATTCTTATTTTCAATTCTACTAATATTATAAACGCGAAAGTTTGTAAGTATGGATGGATGGATGGATGTTTGTTACTCTTTCACACAAAAACTACCGAACGGATTTGGATGAAACTTTACAGAAATATAGCTTATACATCAGAATAACATATAGGCTAATATTTATAGCGATAACCGACATATACGCGGGCGGAGCCGCGGGCAACAACTAGTATAGGTATATTTCACTGAACAATCTCTTTTTCTTTCTTCTTTTTAAGATACTTAAACAACCTCTTCGAACACATTTAGCTCATCTTCTGACAACGGGATGTGGTAGTGTCCCAATTTTTGTTTTTTTCGGACATCTAACACACAACGCCATCTAGTCCCAAGCTAAGCCGAACCTGTGTCATGGGTACTAGACAACTAATATTAATTACTATAAATATACTTTTTTTGTAAATACATACATATTATATTTAGAAAACACCCAAACTCCGAAACAAATATATATTTGCAGATCAAACTATATTTTTTTCCGACCCGGGAATCAAACCCGAGACCTTAAACACAACAATCGCATACGCTACCACTGCGCCACCGAGGCAGTCAGATAAAAAAATTATATTAGGGAATAAATAAGGTGTTTTAGTAAAAAAGTTCTTAACTTTTCTTGGATCTATACTTATAATACTTATAAACTTATTTCATTTGCTCCACGTAGCCGTAAAAGAGTGCGTTCACCTGTTTACATCAGCCCAAGGTACACAGTTACCTTATAAGAGCCTTCCTCTTCAAATACTACATATTTGAATTCTATCTAAGGATTTTTCCGCCTTTAGGACATATTTGGAATTGACACAAAATTTAAAAAAAATGTTTTAAACAAATATTTTTTAACGAACATTTTGTTCGTATTTAAAGTAACCCTGGCCCATGTAAACTAAACCCCTAAAATAAACATGGCAAGTATTTCATTTTAAGTCTGGTATGTTTGTCTTTGCCACAAATACATATATTAAGGCGCTATTCAGTGCGACGCGGACCGTCCGCGCGGATGGTACATTTTATGAAGCTTATGCAGCGCGTTCTGTGCTGCGCGGACGCCATTGCACGGTCCGCGCAGCACTGAACGACGAATTCATCCGCGTCCGCGCATCACGCGCGGACGGTCCGCGCGTGATGCGCGGACCGTCCGCGCGTGATGCGCGGACCGTCCGTGTGCAATGGCGTCCGCGTAGCACAGAACGCGCTAGGCTATCTAACACTGAAATAATTTTTCAAATCGGACCAGCGGTGCCTGAGATTAGCGCGTTCAAACAAACAAACATGCTCTTCAGATTTACAAATTAGTATAGATAGCTGTCTATCTACTCTAAATGTATAAACTATAGCTGTAATATAAAGTGCATTGATCGTTACGAGCGGGTAACGAACTTGTGTAACAAAACGCGTTTAATTAATTATTATTGTTATTACAACAAACCGTTACAATTGATTCGATCCAATTCCTCGTGTTGCGACCATAAAGTAATTGTATTCGCATCGCTAATGAATTCGATAGTAATCTAACACGAGTATTCGGTTCATCTCACATTAACAAATTCTTCTTACCACATTGCGGTAAATAACATTACTTTGATACCATAACTTAACAAAATCCATACATTTCATTGGCCCACTAACATAATTCTTTTTACGAGAATTTTGTTCTTAATCTTTGATCGAATGTAATTTAAATGCATGGATTTCGTTTCTTGCATTTAATCAGTTGCACAATAAAGTTGGGTCTATCTATATAATGCTTAAAACTATGGTTCAAAATTAACGGAAACTATCAGTTAGCTTCTAAATTAGGAGATAAGTACGTTAAGTACGAAATGTCTAAATAAATTATGGATGCGAGAAGCCGAGGATTGAACTAAGTTGCGTGCAATTGGAGAGGGCTATGATGATGATATACAGTAATCCTAGCCAGGTAATTCTAAGATGGGTGACCGTTCCCAAAATGTTAAGAACCCTCCGTGTTTCTAATGGCCCCACCAGGCTACTCGGGAAAATTGACCGCAGTCCGAAGTACGTCGCTACACACCAACTTCGTGAAGAAAACATTCACGTTACTTCGAATCCTTGTCCGACAACAGTTTTTATACAAAATTTACTGCCTCGGTGACGCACTGTACTTGAGGTCTCGGTTTCGATTCCCGGCTCGTACCAAATGTTTGTATGGTCAGCAAATATTTGTTTCGGAGTTTGGGTGTTTTCTATGTAGGTATTTACAAAAAAAAAATATCAGTTGTCTAGTACCCGTAATATACAAGCTTTGCTTATTTTGGGACTAGATTGCGTTTTTTTTTAAATAACAATTTCGCCTAGGACTCGGACCGTAGAAGTCTGATAGCAGCTGTTCACATATATATCGAAGTTAAGCCAGTATCATAGCAGACTTAAAGCCGACCTCAAAGACTATTTGGAAAAAAGTTAAGACAAGTTAAAAAAAAAAACAAACGAAAAAAAAAAAACAAACGAAAAAACAAAGATTGAAATAAGAAATAAAAAATGAGGTATCGATAAAAAGCGTTAAAAACAACCATTCTATTTTCAAATTCTTAGCAGAGCCACATGAGCCACATCAAGTTTTGATAAACAAGGAAAACTCAGTTTATAAAATTTTTATACACGCGGGTATTACCGTATTATTTTGTAATGTCGACAATGAGGATAATATCCATGGAAATGTGTAAACAAAATAGTATAACTATGGTTATAATCCTTACTAATATTATAAATTCGAAAGATACTCTATCTGTCTGTCTGTTACGTTTTCACGGACAAATCGCTGAACCAATTTCAATAAACTTTGGAATGGAAATACGATTCTTGAAGAAGCACATACTGTTTACCGCAATAATCGACATATACGCGGGCAGAGCTGTGTAGAAAAGCTAGGTTTAATATATATATATATATCTTTATATATATAATTCTTCTGTGAGTGTGTATGTCACTGAACTACTCTCAAACGACTGGACCGATTTTGATGAAATTTTTTGTGTGTGTTCAAGGGGATCTGGGAATGGTTTAGATTCACAATTTTGTCTGCTGTACAATGTTTTTTTAATTTATTAGTAGTTATGGCAAAACGACGTTTGCCGGGACAGCTAGTATATATATATATATAAGCTTCAATTTAAGATATCGTATGGTAAAGCGATGACTTTATGCAATATCAAGCGTTCAATATTTTGATCATTTAGTTATCTTGCTTTATTATATAATTTTTCGGGCAATATTACGCGTTAATTGTAAATCAGTAAGATCATTTAGTGAGAAGTACATATAAATATATAGATAAAGTATTAATTAAATACGTAGGGATAAACGGAATGAACAGCAGTACCTGGATGCCCACTTTGCTCGGTATTTTTTTTTGGTTTTTCTAAAATAATAATCCCAGCTACATTGATTTATCGTCACTGCAACCCCCTACATATTAAATTCATTAAAAAAGTTGTAGACGTTTCCAAGATTCAGATTATATATACATACTAGCTGAACCCCGCGGTGTTACCCGCGGCTATTGTTGTACCGCGAGTAACGCCGCGGGACAAAGTTAGTCTAAAAAAAGTAGCCTAAGTTACTCCCCGGATCATCAGCTACCTGCCAGTGAAAGTCCCGTCAAAATCCGTCCAGCCGTTCCAGAGATTACCCGGAACAAACAGACAGACAGACAGACAGACAAAAAATTTTTAAACTACATTTTTGTTATATGTATCGTGTATACATATATATGCATTGATTAAAAAGCTGTTATTTTAATGTTACAAACAGACACTCCAATTTTATTTATTTGTATAGATTAGATAAGGTAGATAGAATAAACACAGAGCAACAAACACGCTGCTGATTCAATGTACATACTAAATTAAGTATAGTTATAAGGTAGCTTTAATTGTTAAAAAAAGCTTAATTTTATTTAAAAAATACTAAACACATATATTTGGAGCCTAATATAATGAACATAAAAACAGTATTTAATGTGCCTTACTAAAAGTCACTACTTAAAATAGAAGGCCGTATGTTTTTATTGTATTAAACAGTGACCATTTATAATATTTTAAAACAAATATTAATTTTCAAGAAAATATCATAATCAAAATATAAATATCGTTTTGCCATAACTACTAATAAATTAAAAATTAATTAAAAAAACATTGTCCAGCGGACAAAATTGTGAATCTAAACCATTCCCAAATCCCCTTGAACACACACAAAAAAATTCATCAAAATCGGTCCAGTCGTTTGAGAGTAGTTCAGTGACATACACACTCACAGAAGAATTATATATATAAAGATATATCATATATATATATAAAAGAAAATATCATATATAAAAATATATATAATCATATTTTTCTTCATCATCATCATCATCAACGGTCTTTAACAAGTCCGCTGGTGGACATAGGTCGCCTTGAGCGCGTAAAAAAAGTGTGTTTGGCAAAAACCTCCCTTCTACGGAGGCGTGAAAATTTATTTTACGAATTACTTGCTATTGACGTTCTCAAGCAACTTGCATTGTCTTATCACGTTCATTATCTTGTCCATTCATATTTTGCAAAAGTAAGCTTTAATTACTTAATTACAAATGCAATTAAGATTTTTTGTAGCCGTCTCTGTGTAGGCGAAATGTGTCTGTCTGTCTCGGGGCGTTAACCCTTGTCTACGTCACCGCGTGATTTGTTTAAACCACCCTAACAGAGTAATTAGGACACACAGGCACAAAAATATAAAAAAAAAAATTACTGACGACGCTCAAAATACATTATCATAGGACATGCGATATTTCATATACGTACGTTACTGTGTTGGTAATATTAAACTTATGTCTTGCATCGAGGGGCTACCAGGGAGATTCAGTTTATGATAGACACGTGACTGACACAAATTTTTAACCTGACTGTATATACTCCAAGGCAACACAAAAAAACTCCAAGGCAAGCAACACAAAATTAGAAATTAGTTTTTTAAGAGTTGTCAATTTATTAATATTGTGTAAATAAATAATAAATACATATTTCGGACATCTAACACACAACGCCATCTAGTCCCAAGCTAAGCAGAGCTTGTGTTATGGGTACTAGACAACTGATATAAATACATATATACTTTTTTTTTTTTGTAAATATATACATAATATACATAGAAAACACCCAAACTCCGAAACAAATATTTGTAGATCATACAAACATTTGGTCCGACCCGGGAATCGAACCCGAGACCTCATGATCAGCAGTCGCACACGCCAACCGTTAGACCAACGAGGCAGTCAATATAAATGATAGAATATTTTAAGTATGTTATCAAGAGAGTCATCAACCTCAAGATTCCCATCACTGTTCTACTCTTAGATTCTTAAAATATAAACAAAAATTGTCAAATAATTAAAATCTTTGTCTTAAATAACAATCAGTTATATTATTCTTATTTCTAAGATGAAAAAAATTATAGTCAATCGTGTCATCAACTTATTCGTAAAATATTTGTTTCCAGGGCGATATATTAGAATGTCCACTATGTCTGTCAATGCTGAACGCGAGTGTGATGGTCAGGCTGGCGTGGTGTGCTCACCGCTGCTGCGAGTCGTGTCTCCGACAGTACCTAGCCATCGAAATATTCGAAGCGAGAGTGCCGGTCAACTGCCCAGTGTGTCACGAAAATATGCATCCTTCAGGTAAGTTGGAATCTTCTTTTTATATAGCTTTTCTCCAATTTTCCATCCGTGTGATGATGTATTAAAAATTAACGAATAACCGGGGCTGTTTATGCGGTACAGCCCAAACTATGTCCCACCTTGCTTCATGCTCTGCTTGCCCGGATACCTGCACGAGGGAGGTCCTGATAGCTGCCACCGACAATGCAGTCAAAGTGGCCACGTTCTGGGCTGCTAAAATGTAATTACAATGACACGAAATGTTTGCCATCGAAACGCTAAGAAGAACAATACGAACTGTCACCATCTATACATCTAAACAAATAAATTAAATTGGAGTGTCTGTTTGTAATATTAAAATAACCGCTTTTTACTAAATGCATATGTATGTATACACGGTGCATATACCAAAAATGTAGTTAAAAAATGTTTTGTCTGTCTGTCTGTCTGTTTGTTCCGGCTAATCTCTGGAACGGCTGGACGGATTTTGACGGGACTTTCACTGGCAGGTAGCTGATGATCCAGGGAGTAACTTAAGCTACTTTTTTAGACTAACTTTGTCTCGTGGCGTTACTCGCGGTACGACAATAACCGCGGGTAACACCGCGGGGTTCAGCTAGTCCGAAATAAATTCCGTGTGTGTCGTACTAATACGCAGGGGAACAGCTCTGCAGAAAGAAGGAAAACTTGACACGATTCCTATAGAAACCTGTATGGCCAGCTTGGTATACTACGCCAAAACTTATCTATCTGTATACTCACATACTCATATATCTATCTGCGGACTATGTATTAGAGCATGTTGAAATACATTTTTTCTTTTTTTCTTCGTCCTGTCTATAACAAATTACATTACCAACGAGATTGTCAGGCAGGTGACGCCATGATTGAAACCCTTTTCAATGTAATACACAGACCCCAAATAAAATTAGAAAAATGATGATGACTTTATCGAAAACATTACTATTACAAGTTGGAACAGCTTGATTCTGGTGATGTGATTTTGTTTATTTAAAAACTTTATGCACAAAATGCCACTCAACCAGTCTACTGTCGCGTCGGGAAGTGCGGAGATAATAAATAAATAAATAATAAATAAATATTTTCGGATATTTAACACACAACGCCATCTAGTCCCAAAGGGAAGAGATACTAGACAACTGATATTAATACATAGATACTATATTTATTATTTTTGTTTGTAAATACATGCATATTATACATAGAAAACACCAAAACTCCGAAACAAATATTTGCAGATCATACAAACATTTGGTCCGACTCGGGCATCGAACCCGAGACCTCAAGCTCAGCAGTCGCATACGCTACCACTGCGCCACCGAGGCAGTTAATGAATGAGAAGGCGCTACATCGTACACTAAAACAAATGCATTCATAAAAAAATACATACACATATACGAGTATTAATACATAAAACACATATACATACCAAAATATATAGGTAATATTTTGTAAAATAGTAAATTAAGATTGACTTTATTTTTTGTAACTTTTTGTTTAGTTACGTCCTTCCTAAACAAATAGAAAACATATGTATAGTAATGTGCAAAAAGTTTGTGGTCACACTTCTCAAACTTATTAAATAGTACTACAGCAAGAAGGAATAGATTATTTTCTACCCATAAACAAATTTTATAATAAAAAACCGACTTTAAGAACTGGACCAAATTAAAATGGGACCAAACGGGCAGCACCAGCTTTCAAATAAAAAAGAATTGTCAAATCGGTTCACCCAGTCGAAAGTTATGAGGTTCAAACATAAAAAAATACAGTCGAATTGATAACCTCCTCCTTTTTTTTAAGTTAAATCGATTTCGTTGATTCTTTTTTATTTGAAAGCCGGTGCTTCCCGTGTGGTCCCATTTCAATTCGGTCCAGATTGAAGTCGGCTTTTTATTTTTTTTTGAAGTCGGTTAGAAATATTCTGCGTTTACCTTTCCTTCTACTTTGAATATCCCTTATAAATTGCATATATCTAACTATAATACTACCTGAAATAATATTTATCAGCGTTCCTTTTATACACAAACTATTTAAAAAGAATCAGACAATTACGACAATAGTTGTCAAGTTCATTCACAAATACTTCAAAGCCCTTGCATTCTTCTACAATATGCCAGTTATAATGACAAGACCAGAGTTATTTCACATCAACTAGATATAATAATAGCCACTATTATTTATATTAAAATTCTACACGTGTGCCTCTTGCTAGCTGATAGCTGTAGGAATGTATAATGCAACCATGTATTTCTCGTTTTAGAAATATTATCGGCAGGGAGTGTCTGCATAATATGTCGATTTCCTATCTAAAACTAGTATTTTTTATAATAAAATACATAAAAATATAATAAGTAATGTTATACAACATAGTTAAGTCATAACAAAGCTAACGTTGCCTTCTAGAAATATTGAACAGACACATATTTTATATGTTTTCCTTTGTTTACAGTAGTCCCACAATAAATTTTACGACTTCAATTTAAGAGGTGGTCTACAGACTTAGTTGGGAACGATCTATTGTGAATCGGTGTTACATAGGATGCTGTAACATTGTTTCTTAGTTTTGCAGTTACCCCACAAATTCTCACTAAAATTCGACTTACATTGCCAAGGGGCCGTCTCCACGAACGAGACGATAGAATCGCTACGGATTTGCGCTTCCATCGTCGGATAATCTCCACGAACGAGCGGTTTTTCAACGACTACTCGTAAGAGAATGGCAAAGTGTATAAGAATACGAGACTCGACGATAATATCGCCGCGATTTCCTCACGAGTGGAGACGAGCCCTGACTTAAATAGATGTCGAACTTACTCGATAAACTTGAAAAAACCTTTAGAAATCCAATAACGCTTTTTTATTTCCTCAGTTAAACGAGTTTCTTGTAATTAGATTTGCTTAAATCTCGTCTTGGTTCATTACATCCATCTAGACTATGATATAATAAATTTGAAATTAACTCTGCCTGTAACGCTTTCTCGTCTAAACCGCTGCACTATGTCAATGAAATGGAGAATTAGCATGGAGATACTTTATTTCTTGAGGAAGAACATAATTATGCTACTCTTTACCGCGGAGCCGCGGGGCAACTGCTATTACTTTAGAAGTCTTTAATTGGATAGAGATTTTTTGTATGACCAGTTTTGATATGAGTTTCTACTGTGAGCCTTTCTACGTTTCTAGTGTGAGTGACGTGTGGAAACCCCCTCGGGCCGTCACCCAAGAGTGTGAGCGTCCTAAGTTAACCACTCGTCAGTGGCGCCATATTGGTCCGAATTGACACAACTGTGGGGCGATTTCGACAGCACTCCCGGTACATTTTCGCCTCTGATTAAAACGTCGATTTCCAATAAAGAATGTATTGGGGCTATATAAGATATTGGTATGTTGAGAATGGTCATTAAATATACTATCAAATTATGTATAATTGATGATGATTTTTTTTTGAATTCACATCCGAATTAATATATAAATTCAATTTCAAAGTTTACTCGACTAGCAACCGTATGTCACAAAAATTCCCGCCGAATGAAAACGATTTACATTGTCAACTGACGTAAGGAAATGGCGCCTCTGGGCATCTCTGTTTTATTCTCTTTAATATAATTAAGTGCGACAAAGCTGCAAACAATAGAAAGCAGCTAAATTCATAGTTAAAATAGACCGGAAAAAAACACCACGACGTGGCATTCAACAGACTGGAAGAAATTGACAGCGACCATTACGTGGCGTTCAACATCGGAGAGGTTAACCAAGATGTAACTGAAATTAATTTATAAACAGTTGAAAGCGTAAAAAGTAAAAAAAAAACGTGAGCCTGGCAGATGTGAAACATCGAAATTGTTTTGTATAAAATAAAATGACTGTTTATTACATTAATATTTATTTTTACTAGCTGAACCCCGCGGTGTTACCCTCGGTTATTGCTGTACCGCAAGTAACACCGCGTGACAAAGCTAGTCTAAAAAAGTAGCCTAAGTTACTCCCCGGATCATCAGCTACCTGCCAGTGAAAGTCCCGTCAAAATCCGTCCAGCCGTTCCAGAGATTACCCGGAACAAACAGACAGACAGACAGACAGACCGACAGACAGACAGACAGACAAAAATTTTTTCAACTACATTTTTGGTATATGTGCCGTGTATACATACATATGCATTGATTAAAAAGCTGTTATTTTAATATTACAAACAGACACTCCAATTTTATTTATTTGTATAGATTAAATAAAAAAATCAAATACAAATAAAAATACAATTAACAAAACAAATACAAATGATAATAAGATAAAAATTTGAAATCGCGGCGCTACGCCACTCGCCACGCCAAAAATCAGGTTTACACCTCGCCTATAGATGTGCCACATCAAAATTTATTAAACTTTTGGGGTAAAAGTTTTTACTCCGCCTTCTCATTTTTATTAGGTACTTTTCTTTGACTTTTAATCGTGTAATTTTATTATTATCAATGTTTCTCATCATCTCTGTGTAATTTAAAATTAAAGGCTTCCTGACTTGTTAAACAAAACACCTTTTGTTTGCTATTCATCTTTGATGTCAAGTTTTTAGAAATATTATTAAACTTATTTAATTGAAGTAGATCTCCAGATTACTGAAGTGAAGACTGCTATTAAGAATAGAATAGCTAACTAGTTATAAGTCTTAGGGCCAATTTCGTAAGTTCCGGATAAAGTGAACAATTTTGTAAAAAACAACATCTTGTAAAAAACTTAAACAAATCTACGTTTGTAATCACAAAAATATGTTTTTTGTAATATAACTTCAAATTAACGACTTTGGAATAAAAACCCATAAAAGCGATTAATCAAAAATCAAATCAATCAAAAGCGTTGTTTCGTACCACATTTAATGACATAGTCAATAAGGAATAGATAACCTATGGGTTGTAATTAATCAGCGAAATCTTGGAATATTTAACTTATCGTCTTATTCACTGCTGTTGATCCTGGTGTACAGGAGTTACAGTGGTGGGCGTGTGGGCGGGATTAGTCCCATATACATACATACATGTATATTACACTATACTATATGACTGCCTCGGTGGCGCAGTGGTAGCGTACGCGACTGCTGTTCTTGAGGTCTCGGGTTCGATTCCCGGGTCGGAACATATGTTTGTATGATCTGCAAATATTTGTTTCGGAGTTTGGGTGTTTTCTATGTATAATATGTATGTATTTACAAAAAAAAAGTATATAAGTATTCATATCAGTTGTCTAGTACCCATAATACAAGCTCTGCTTAGTTTGGGACTAGATGGCGTTGTGTTAGATGTCCGAAAAAAATAAAAAAATACTTTAATGAAAAGGGCCGTTAATTGTATATTACACGTTTTAATAAAGTGTCAGCTTTATTTGCCAAAACCGTTACAAGTAACACACGACGGCCGTTCCGGATGTGATGACAAACGAATTCCACATATCATGAAGCAGTTCCGAGAACGTCGATCGTTGCAGTGTAATATTTATTGAGAAATGCAGCTGCTAAGTCATAAAAGAGATTCGTGTTGTGTAACACTGTTGCTACATTCGCAAGCGATCGTTTTTTGATGAGATATTACACGCAGCTTCGCTTGCGTTTTTTTAAAGACAATTACTGCAGTAGGAATTAATCTTTTACTAACATATATGAAGATACCTCTATTCAGAACACCTAGAATCAGAACAAACATGGATCATATAAAGTGTATTCTAGGGTGCGAAACAAATGTTTGTATGATCTACAAATATTTGTTTCGGAGTTTGGGTGTTTTCTATCTATAATATGTATGTATTTACATAATAAAATAAAATAAATATAAATAAATAAATATTTTGGACATCTATCACACAACGCCATCTAGTTCCATGCTAAGCAGAGCTTGTGTTATGGGTACTAGGCGGCTGATACAAGTACATATATACTTTTTTTTTTAAATACATACATATTATACATAGAAAACACCCAAACTCCGAAACAAATATTTGTAGATCATACAAACATTTGGTCCGACCCGTTAATCGAACCCGAGACCTCACGATCAGCAGTCGCACAAGCCAACCGCGAGACCAACGAGGCATAATAAAAGTATATAAGTATTCTAACAGTCAATCTTGCTATCATCATACAATCTCTGCTTAGTTTGGAACAACTGACGTTATTTTCTTTTTATGGAATAGTAGGCAAACTAGCAGACGTATCACCTGATGGTAAGCAATTACCGCCGCCCATGGACACCTGCAACACCAGAGACGTGTTGCATGCGTTGCCAACCTTTGTGGGATAGGGAGAGGGACCGAGTCGAGCCGGTCCATTCATGATATATTTATTTATCTATTTGTTCTGTGTGAAATGTACGAAATAATTATTTATTTATATAGGGATCGAAGTCACGACGATTAGATGGTTAAGGAAGTGCATAGACCACGATAACCTCCATACACGCGGGCTGAGCCGCTTGCAAAAGCTAGTAATATTGTATATTTCATGATGATCGGTTGAGCAGTTTAGGCGTTAACTAATTACAAACAAACTCACTTTTGCATTTTAATAGTTATTTTAATAAATTCCGTTCTGGCAATTATAAACTTATTTACACTTTGTAATAGATATGCCTACGTTAAACTTTATAACAGGATTTTCCTCTTGAGGTCGTTGGATGTTGCCCTACTGACTTGTAAAGTTTTTTGTTCGAGTACCGTTATGTTCGTAGTACGATCTTGAGTGATTAACTCGTGGTAACCGACTGACAGAAATATTATTTTTAGCTATTTGTACCTATTACCTATTTAAGTATATAAGAGTTGATACAGACCGTTGTTTATGTCTTTAAATAGTATGTATAAGGAAATAGTGATGTTTTCTTTTATGTTTATGATTGTTCATTATACAAATATTTTGCATATGGAGTTATTCTGACTGACTCTTTCTTTTATATGCTAAAGTCAATGTAAAAGAAAGAGACGATACTTTTTATTATAAGTAACATCATTTTTAAGTTTCAGAAGTCCAAATAAAGTGTCACTACCTAATAAAGGTATGCCTATATTTTTTAATTCCGTGGGGAATTCAGGGCACTTCAAAGTCATTTTATTTGTGACATGTGTTTTGAATGGGGATCAACGGTAAATCCAAGAGTTAAAAATGAACCTTTAATTGATAGAAATACCATATATTGTGTAATTATCATAGTTCATAATACTTTTCACTGACACCGCATATACTACCTTGATACTAAATAAATCTAGCCGTTTGAGCGTTAAAAAGTAAGAAACATACATATAAACTTTCGCCATTATTACATTAATGTTATCTGATGCAACGTTTATAAGTAAAAATGTATTCAATACTAAGATGTTTAGGTATTATTATTTATGTGAATTACTAATTCATTTCTAGTTTATGAGTCACGTTTTCCATGTTGGGATTTACCTAAACGTTGCGTATAGATAGATCCAAGTTTAGGTATAGTTTGTTCATTTTCATAGTGTCATTTTGATCGTGCCTTCACGGCGCGTGCGGTTCATTGTTAAAGAAACACCGACACAATATCCAACAAGCCGCCTCCGCTGTGCGCCCACTAGTAAGTATAAAAAAATATTAAACTTACTTATGGGTCAAAATTACACTACGCAAATGAAGAAACTACAACACTGTTATTTTTCTTTACTTCTAGAGACCATGGTATCTTTATTTATCTGATAGACATGTAAGACCCATTAGCATCCACTGCTGGACATGGCATCTCCTTAGAATGTGGGTTTCGGACTATATACCACAGTGGCCAGTTGGGTTTGTTTTAAGTTTTCTTTCTCTTTGCATTGCTATCGTCATGAGAAGTTTGCTCCATTATTCGGCTCTTACGACACCCACGGGATAAATAGGTATGGTGACGGATTGAGATTACGTCACCACTTAGGTTATATATTCCTGTTTATTTGGAAAAAATATATTTAAAATCCTTAAATATAACTTTTGAAAAAATCGTACCTAAAATGTAGCGGTAAATTCTAAAATGATACTAGTGACAACTGTTGCAGAGATCACGTTTTATTTTAAGAACTTTATGTGTGTTTATCCCGCCTCTAGGAAACATCCATACTTATATTATAAATGCGAAAGTAACTCTGTCTGTTTGTCCTGCTTTCACGCTTAAACCGCTGCACCGATTTCAATAAAATTGGGCACGAAGATACTTTGATTCTTGAGGAAGGACATAGGCTGCTTTTTGCTGCGATAACCGACAAACAGTTGTACATAGTCTACTTAAGTTGATATATTTTGTTTAGATCCGGGGTTTCCAAAGTGGGCGCCGCAGGAAGTAGCGAGGTGTGCCGCGAGTCGGTCTTCTATCACTATCCGAAAGGGTTAATTATTTGTGGGTATCCATACCGCAACAATATTTTGACCGCTCGCATCATAGGTTCTTAAGGCCTTGTCCTACGTAGACGTTTCAACGCGAAGCGAATTACAATTTGTAATGCGATCCGACGCGGTGATTTTCAGTATAATAAGAATGTACTCTTGGGTGCCCTGACAATATTGTAATCTTGAAAGTGCGCCGTAGGCTGAAAAAGATTGGGAACCCCTGGTTTAGATAATGCTTTGAGAAGTTAAATTTTTTGTTGTTGTCTGTGAGTAGTAGTATAGATCTCATTAAGTTCTGTTATTAGTGTATAAGTCATAGCATGAGCTATGCTTAGTAATAGATAATTTAATTTTAATAATCAACGGGCGAGATAAACGCGGCGATATTATCGTCGTGGCACGTCTTTCTATACACTAGCGTATACGAGCCGCGATGATACGCTGAAGAAATAATCCTTTGTTTGTTAAGATTACCCAACGATAACCCCTACATACAGCCCCTAAGGTAGACTGTCTATCTGTCACCAATATACGTTTCTTTTCTAATAAATAATATTGAAATGTTCCAGATGTACGGCGTATCGTCGATAACCAAGTGCTGTATGACAAGTACGAGGAGTTCAGCGTACGACGTGCGCTAGCAGCTGACCCTGACACGAGGTGGTGCCCGGCGCCTGACTGCAGGTCGGTATGCGGACGCATACGCTGAAAAGGGTCCGATGTCGCGAGGCAAGCCCTTGAGGTTTAATAGACGATGTCATTTCATGAGACATATTAGTTCATTCAATGTTTTTTTTGTCATTTTTCACAGCGTTACATTATTTTATTTAGATAAAAATTTAAATTGTAGAGAGATTTGTCTCGTTCAAAAATGTTCTCTTTAGTCTCTGTTATACACAATTCTTCTTCTTTCTCATGACATGGATTGATTTCTTCGACGCACACGCGACGACGAAAAATGCAATTTCAATATGAGAATAAACCGCTTTGTTACGTAACGCGTTACGGCGCCAGCCTGTCTGGCCTGCATTTCTCTCACGCATACGGTAGGCAGGCTCCTCCTCTCTCACTCTAACCCACAACGCTAGCCGTATTGCAATATTAAATGGTTCAACTTAGATTAGTTTAAGTTATCACATCTGGCGGGCGTCACGAGATGCTCACGTTTTTTTTATTTAGTTTATTTAATTTTAAACCAAATTACACTTGACACTCTAATCTAAATAAGAGTGCAGAATCTTTCTTTCTGAAGTGATTCGATTTGTTTTTTTAAATCTTTATTTATGGAGCTTAGCCACAATTGTGACTATGTCGCTCCATCATAGCCACATTTTATTTTACATTACTCTAAGATATTCAGCATACAAATAATATAATGCCCTGACTGTATCTAATAAAGGACTGGTCAGGATGCTGTTACATCTTAAAACATCCATCCAACTTATCACTAAACAAGCGATCACTTATCAGTTGGTTCCGAGTACATTCCATCAAAACATGTTCTACGTCCTCTGATTCGGTTTGTTTGAATACAACCAAAATTGTTGGAACTAGTTAATCAGATAACATTACCATAAAAAAGTTCCAATAATGTATGTCTTAATTCGTTGACAGTTTCGCGGTAGTGGCGTCTGGTTGCGCATCCTGCCCAAAGCTGACGTGCTTGGCGCCGGGCTGCGGCGCGTCGTTCTGTTACCACTGCAAAGCGGCGTGGCACCCCACGCAGACCTGCGACGCGGCCCGACGCTCCCGCCAGCCCGTGCCTCCTCGCGCTCAACAACCCTCACATTCAGATATTGATCACGGTAACTAATTTCTGTTCACATTCCTCATTTAAAGTATTCTTAACATCACATCAACCAGCCTTTAAAAGTAGGACGGACATAGGTATCTATCCTTACATTACCCAATTATGAATTTAAGACGTATCTTTTTTTCTAATTTGTTTCTGCTGTAAATTTTATAGTCAACACATATTGATTACCTTTCAGGTTGTAATTTAGGTACATATAGGCTGTCCTAGAGTCTTAATCCGTCAATAACAACGTTGCTCTGTCACAAAATTGAGTTAGTTCTTTTACAATAAGTTTACGATAAAGATAATGAATTAAAAAAATACTTTACTTAAATTTATTGTTTTAAATTAATTCACTCCTTTTACTTCCTATAAACTCTACAGACAACAGCGCAAGTTAAGAAAACTTAAAAATGCATTTTATTGACTGCACAAATAGATAGAATCAATTACCTACGGGTCTGGATTTCCCGTTCTCTTTTATTGAGCATATTTTCAATGTTTGTAGGTGACGTGAAGCCGTGTCCGCGATGCTCGGTGCTCATCGTGAAGGTAGAAGACGGTTCATGTAACCATATGGTGTGCTGTGTTTGCGGCGCTGAGTTCTGCTGGCTTTGCATGAAGGAGGTGTCAGATTTACATTACCTTAGGTGAGTCTCTATTTCAATATGTTTTCAGTATAGAGCTCATGTTGGCAAAGGTATATAACATTTTCTAAACAGATGATTACTAGTGATATAAATTTATTTCAGTCCGAGCGGTTGCACGTTCTGGGGTAAGAAACCATGGTCGCGCAAGAAGAAATTGCTTTGGCAGCTCGGCACGCTAGCGGGCGCTCCGCTGGGTATCGCCGTAGTGGCAGGCGTGGCGTTGCCCGCGTTACTCGTGGGCCTGCCGCTGTGGGCGGGCCGGCGGGCGCACAGACGACTGCGGCGGGCCCCCGCGCCTCGCCGTCGGGCCGCCGTGGCGGCGGCAGTGGCCGCTGCCCTGCTGGTGTCGCCCTTGGTGGCGGGCCTGGCCGTGGGCATCGGCGTGCCCATCCTTCTCTTCTACGTGTACGGCGTGGTGCCCGTGTCGCTCTGTCGCGCCGGTGGCTGCGCCGGAGGCCCGCCGCCGCCCGCCGCCCCGCACTTCGATGACGAACGGGACCCCGCGCCCGACCCCGACGCCGTCTCGCGTCGACTCGAACCTAGCATCGGTATGTCGGTCTGGTTAACATAGATACTTACATATCCAGTGGTAGTATAAATAAACAAAACTGATTCCTATACTTATCGATTGTTCAATGTTACATTATGTTGATGTAGCAATCGTAGCTAGTAATCGTAGATATCAATTGATGCGTTATCCGTAAGTAGGTCCTTTTAAAAGACATAACACATACTAAGGTGCGGTATTGTTGGACAGGCGACGCGTCGCTGTCGGCGGGGTCCGCGGCGGCGGAGGCGCGAGCGCCGTCGCTGGCGGCGCTGGCGGGGTCGCTGGGCGGGCACGAGGCGCCCTCGCCCGCCGCCACGCGCCTGGAGGTGACGGCCGACGTGGCCGCGTCCGACAACACGAGCGCCGCGTCGTGGCCCGACGATTTGCCCTCCACGTCTACGTCGCGCTCCGCCAAGCTGCGCAGCCTGTTCCTGTACGGCTCGGCCGCGCCACCGCCCGACCCTGAGGCGGGCGCGCCTGAGCTGGCCGCGTCCGCGTTGTCCGCGCCGCCCGCGCCCGCCGAGCTGAGCGCGGCGTGCGAGACGCGCGAGATGCGCGCGCGCTGCCCAAGCCCGGGCGGCTCGTAACGAACGCTAGGCCACCACCCCCGCCTCCGCCGAGGCCCCCTCGTTCGTCATCGACTCGCGCGCTCGCTCCCCGGGGCCGAAGACGTCGACGCTCCGCTCCACTGGAAGGTCGCGACCCCCCGTATGTCCTGTATGTTTTCGATTTGATTTACCGCGTATACGTACGTCCGGAGCGGGCTCGCCCGTGCCCGCACTCGTCCGTCCCGTCGCGAGGCCTCGCACCTCCTTTGATTTAACGATTTGTGCCAATCGCGTGTGATTATCTAGTACTTTGAAGCGACTCTGTGATTTAATTATTTGATAAACGTAGCAATTTTTTAAATAACGACCGGTGTCCGTGAGCCGCGACCTTGGGAGAGCGCCACTCCTACATCTCAGATCAAATAAGAAAGTTGAGATGTAATTTTGCGAACAAATAAGTGCCACCGATTTTATAAACAGATGACGCAAGCTTCTGATTGGTGAACGCACATAGCAATTTGCATGACTGATTTGTGCGGGATACACCAACCAATCAGAAGCTTGCGTAAGGGAGACAGACTCTAACTAAACTCAGTCTCTCTCTCTCTCTCTACTCCAGTCAGGCTTGCCGCCCTTTCGGCTGCCCCTCCACATATATATGCTCTAAAAAAGTACACGAGTAACACAACGTTACATGTCAAATTACTTATAATAATGGCAAGACTTGTTGTGTCCAACAATACTAACTACAATTTTATTTTATTGAAAATATAGGCTTCCTAGTTTACTTATATGTGAAATATAATTCTATTTTTCTACTTATCTATAGTACTTTGATATTTTTTTTCAATCTTTCGCAAACCAGTTCGTATTTTTACTATTTTTAGGGCCAATTTCACCAGTTCCTGATAAAACTTCAGATAGTTATCTGCCACATAACCCTAACACTATTTAACATATTAGAGTTACTAATAAATGAACACATAACTATCATTTAAGTCCAATGCAAATGAAACCGAAATTTATAGCTATTTGACAAATAAGTTGACACTAGTCTGTCTGGTTTCATTAGCAAGTGGTCAAATTGATATTTTAAATGAATTTTTAACACACAACTTCCAAGTAGTTTCGTATGACATGTGTGCGTTTAACTGTAAATGTACACGGCAAGGCGCAGTTTTAATCGGCCTCAATTCTTTGTTCGTAAAGTACCATCTTAATTATTTTTATTTGATCCGAGACCCTAGATATACGATAGATGCTTCGCGCTTTCAGAGCAGTGTTACTCTATCCAATATTTGTGATACTTTGAATAATAATTACTATTAATGATCTAAATTATTTAATTTTTCACGTTTGTAGGCAAAAAGTAAACTTAAGCGATAATAATTATGTTATGTGAATCTATAAAATGTAAACTATTATATTATTAAAATGTGATTTAAATTTATGTGCTTTTTTATTGTCTTTATCAATATCATAATAATGTCACCACTTCATAACAATAAATTTTATGTAGGTTACTAGTGTAATAAAAAAATAATAAAAACAGAATAATATTAAGAGTATGGCATTGCTTAAAAATGTATCATATGTATTTTCTTGATTCTTAAATATAATTTAAAGAATTACGGAGTAACTACCAATCCTGCATCGCACTTTCAAAATTCTTGCTGCTGTTGGGTCTTAGCCCGCTAGGAATTATCAACTCGTTTGGTCGGACGGCCTCCTTTCCTGATGAAGGAACAGAACACTCATTCCTCTACAGTGGTATTACCACTTTAAATGTGTAAAGAAAAGCAGCGTTAACAACAGTTTATAATCACACAAGTACAATTTTAACAAAAATGAAACCGACTTCAAGGTTCGACTCGATTTCTCTTGGATGCCATTATCAGATATTAATGTCCTTATCATGGTACCACCGTTGGGACATCTCCTTACCATTAAAAAAAGAATCATCGAAATTGGTTCATAAAGGACGAAGTTAACCCCGAATAAACATAAAAAATAAAATAAAAACATATGTACGGTCGAATTGAGAAACCTCCTCCTTTTTTTGAAGTCGGTTAAAAACTGTTTTTATATCTTTCAAACTTTTGTTTTTTTAAAATGCTTTAATGCCATTTGAAATCTAAACAAAACAATATAATATCGACTATATAGACCTTAAATCTAAACCACTTAAAATATTATGTTACAACGTAATCGCAGATTTAAGCCTACTAATATTATAAACGCAAAAGTTTGTAAGTATGGGTGGATGTTATATGATTAATATGGATGTTTGTTACTCTTTCACGCAAAAATTACTGAACGGATTTGGATGAAATTTTAAAGTGAATAGCTTATACATCAAAATTACACATAGGCTACTATTTACTGCGATAACCGACATATTATTAAACGCGAGCGGAGCCGCGGGCAACAACTAGTATGACACAAAGGTTTATGGTTACTGTTACGGATAGATGGTAACCGGACGCAAGCACCAAACACGAGCAACAACACCGCAAGTTGGTAGTAAGTAAGTTTTACGCTCCGCAGTACCAAAAAGCATAAAGCACTAAATAGGGTAAATGACAACTTACTCAAATTAGTTACTATTAATAGCTGTTAAAACGATAACTTTGCATAAAAAAATGTACTAAATACAAAGTTGTGACGTCACTGTTCTAGTCTACTCAATTGAGCAATTTATTTCAATGTTAAATGGAAATAAAAAGCTGTAATAATGATATTTTACGAGATGTTTTGTAATATTCGTTTTAATGAAGGAGACATCGGTATTTATTTATAATACTGTCATCTTCCCTATTACATTTCAGTTTTGGCTTTATGCAAGGTGGATATGACAATACGACCTTAAATGAAACCGTGGGCTATTTAAATGTGATGGTTTACTTTGGGATTGTTTAATTTATCCGAATACAGATGTAAAAAAATCAAATAAACTAAATGTCTTAAAAATTCAAACCAATAAGGACCATTTGTAATTTAAGTTCACTAATCTGAGTAGCCGCGGTCTCAGCCAACGCGGCGGCCGTAAAATAGTTACTATACCTAAACTATGCGCGACGTAGGTTCATAAAGTAGATACTTATTTTGCGGTTGGCTTAGCGACTGCTGATCATCAGGTTTCGGGTTCGATTCCCTGGTCGGACCCGAGATTTGTTTAATTTGTTTCGGAGTTTGGATGTTTTCTATGTATAAATCTATGTTTTTACAAAAAAGTATAAATGTACTTGTATCAGTTGTCTAATGCCCATAACACAAGCTTTGCTTAGCTTGGGACTATATGGCATTGTGTGAGATGTCGAAAATATTTACTTATTTAATTTTAATGAAATTTTGTAGGTGGAATTGTATTATGTGTAGGTAGGTTTAGTTCTTTTTTTTTTTTTTTTTTTTTTAATGTTTGACCCTGCCAAAATGACTCTACTTTGCCTGATGGAAAGCATGAGTAGAATCCAAGAGTGGTGGTCACCATACTGCGAATGCAGACAATGCAACAATGCAGCATGGCGACCCACACCATGGCGGGCTAGTGATGCTTCTGCATCATTGGGCCTCCGGTCTCGCACTCACCAACGAAACACGACAGCATGATCGCTGTCAGTTTACGTTGATTCTCTGTGCGAGGGTAGTACCGCCCCGGTCGAGCCGGCCCGTTCGTGCTGAAATCAGCGTGGCTCTACTACCTTGAGCGTTCAAATTAAGGTCGTATTGTCATATCCATCCTGTATAGTAATGAGTAGTACGTTATAGTGTAACCCCTTAAACATGTCAGGATGGTCACTTCACCGTCTAGTCAGTCGTACTCTCCTAATCCCAGGGCGCCTTTGATAAATAGTTAATTAAATAAAAAATCAAGTAATGAAAATAAAAATATGAGGTATCAGTAAAAAAATTAAAATAAAATATTTGAATAAGATGTGTGTGTGTGTAAGTATGGGAGCCCTAAGGAATTCTTCAGAGAAACACCCACTCCTCAGTGAAGCATACATATAATTTAAAATGATATTAAAGAATAAAATACAAAATCACAATTTATCATTATGGTTAAAATTACATTAATTCATAAGTTAAAGAGAGGGTTGTTCGAGAAACATTATAACAGTAATAGAAAATGTATAAAAGAAAATACAGCTATGTAGTCCCCTTCCAGCTGGCGCCTGGGTGTTGGAGACACCCACCGGAGACATGTTGCAGACATCCTCCAGATCCTTTTTTCAGAGCCGCCTCCAGGCACGGACAAGCAGACGGCCCGTGTGCTCCCACACACCCAAGGTGGTGTGTGTTCACAAGAGGCGCGAATCGGAGATCGCACTCAGATGGACTGGGATAGCCAATATTAATATAAGTAGATATAATAGTTACGTGACCTCCTCCATGACTAGCATCGGGCCTGGGAGTGCCTAGTTGGCTTTCATCCGCAGGTCCTTCAGCCTTAAGCCTCGTCACGCAGGACTCCTTCCTCCTGCATGGTTTCTTCACAGCCACAGGATGGGCTGAGTGACCACTCCTAGAGCCGCGGCCTCACGGATTCAGGCGATCCGTCTTTCACCACTGCTCAAGGTAGCTCGTGTTTGGAGGACTACAGCCGAAGCGTCCACAGAAGAATACCGATGAAAGAAGTCTTTACTCAGGATCAGATAGAAGAACAAAGTCCCTTTTTCACTGTCGTTACACCCTCTTTTATAAGTTTGTTGTCGAAATATCTCGAAGGATATCCCCTCCTGATGTCGACCTGAGAGAAAAATGACATTACAATGTCAAACTGAATTTATATAATGTTACAAAATTTAACAGGTAATATATTTCTTATTCATTGGTACACAGATCTATGCAACTTGTCTGTTAGTGTAATCATAATCGATGAAACTAACGCCATCTGGCTCATCTATGGTTAAATAGACAGCAAGCCACTTGACCGCGCGTTGCCCTAGATACATTTATCACCTCAGCGAGAGGGAGGTCGCTGTTATAAATTCTAAAAGACAATTTAAATATTATATAAAAAAACGAATGTTACAATAGTTATTTACTCATGTTTGGAACAAGAAAACTCGTCGATTTTGAACCCGGAACCTTAATAATCCGATTCAATTACTTCAGATATCGATAAATTATTCTTTGTAACTCTACAAAATTTTTAAGAACAATAAAATGTCTACAAGAAGATTAATATTCATCAAGTTTACCTACCATGCATGGAGGAGGAGGCGTGGGCGTCATAGGGATTATGATCTGGGCGTGGATAATAAATAAGAATTCCTGAACTTGATGTGTTCCTGCCACACAAAAATGACCCTTTTAAAGAAAAAACCTGTTCTTTTCAAAATTAATACCCTGATCATTTCCGCTACCAAAGTATTCGATTTGTATATGATGTAGGCAGAAAACTAAACATAACATTTAAGAGAATTAGAAAAAAGTATAATAAGAGTTACGGAGCAGCACACTGAGCAGAGACAATTCAATATTCATTTGGACTTACTTATGCAATAAGGAACCAATCCACACATAAAACCGAAACAAGGATAAGGCAATTGTATTCTCGATTATAATCATTACAATTTTAGTAACTTAGGTTCTTAATATAGCCACAGATATTTCCATTTTTTATGCACAACTTGAGGGGAAAAGGGTCATATAATAGGGTCATACCTATATAATAGTCACTGTGAGATTGTCAAAACCGTTAGAATGTAATATATTTCGCGAGATTGTAAACAGTCGAGGTTGTGAACTGTAATAATAAACTGGTTACAGTTTAACGTATTATTTTTATTAGATTACTAGCTGAACCCCGCGGTGTTACCCGCGGTTATTGTTGTACCGCGAGTAACGCCGCGGGATAATGTAAGTAAAAAAAAAGTAGCCTAAATTACTCCCTGGATCATCAGCTGCCTGCCAGTGAAAGTCCCGTCAAAATCGGTCCAGCCAGAGATTAGCCGGAACAAACAGACAGACAAAACATTTTTAACTACATTTAAGGTATATGTGACATGTATACATACATATGCATTTAGTAAAAAGCGGTTATATATATAATTTAACGGTTTTTACAATAATCTTACGGTGACATACTGACTGCCGGTACATGAGACTGTCTGTTGGACAGACTGTCCCGTCTAACGGACAGTCTCCAAGCTGCAAGAGCTGGGGTTGGAAGCTCTCCCTCATCCGCCATACTCACCAGACCTTGCACCTACCGACTATTACTTTTTCCAAAATTTGAAAGAAGAAGAAGAAGGGCATCAATAAACTGCCAATGCGTTGGCAAAGATGCGTCGATTGCATGGGTGATTACTTCGAATAACAGAAATAAAAAGTTTGAAAAAATAAGTACTTTCAGTTATTGCATACAAAACGGCAATTTCATAGAAAAAGACCTATTATTTGCATTAATTTATTCAATTCATAATTTCTCTGGAGGGATCTTGAGGAGGCCTATGTCGCAAGACAGCCTGACCTGGTAACTGACATTAAATGTTAAGTTATATCCATACAGAAAATAGATAGAAGTATAGTTAATATAGTATTGTTAAGTATAGTTAGCATAATTTCATGTTTTTTATTTTTATATTGTGCAAAGGTCAGAGTAAATAAAGGCTATTTTTATTTTATATTTATTTATTTTACTCAATTCATAATTTCTCTAGTGGTGACGGATTTGTGATACGGAGTAGCCTATTCAACCCATGGGTGTCTTAAGAGGCGACTAAAGAAGCAAATTACGCACGACAATATCACTGCAAAGAGAAGGAAAACTTGAAACCCACTCGTATGGACAGCGTGGTATAGCAGGCAGAAACCAAAACCTCCTTTTTAGGAAGATACCCGTGTCCAGCAATGGACTGCTAAAATCTGTTGGTGATGGTAATTTTAACACTTTTTGATACAATTCAATGTGACTTTGTTTAAAAAATGCCTTCTCTAACACATCGTGTATCGGTCTCATTAAAATAAATAAAAATGATATGAAAATGCAGTTGAATAATTTATTGTCATACTCATTTTTATCGTTTTAAGTATCTCATATTTATTTAGAAGCTTCTAAATGATACAATGTTACATTTTCATGAGAAATCTCAACAACCCCAAATGAGTTATTCCTTAACATAACGTAACGTACCGTGCGGTCGATTCCTTTCTTATAGTAGGTTAACTCGCCTTGTTGTTACGTACAATGCGTTCTATATTAAAATTATATATATTAAAAATAATATTGGCTCTATCCAGATACAGCTGCATACTACAGAGTACCATGAAAGAAAATACTAATGGATTGGAAAACGAACGTCTTCTGGAGAAACTTGTGTTGTGTCCGACAAAAATCTAGATAATAACGCCTTAATGGTACTAATAAAATTCGCGCTATATAAGATCATAATATACTGTTTATAGTTCATTCGTCTTAAGAAAATAGTGACACATTGAACGATACTGTTCAATATGTCACTCACCACCCTGACCAATCAAGTGCCAAGAAAGAGTATGAAAGCGATACCTCATTGGTCAAGAGGCGTTATTAACTTATTCTTGTTTCCACCAGATGACGCTGAAGAAGTATCGCTGAACATGGATAGGGCCGTCTAAATCAGACACATGGTATTCTACAATTCTTAATTCATTTAACACTTTCTTGATTGATTTAATAATATATAATATAATTTATCATTTGTTACAGTACTACGGAATGTTTATAATGCTAATTAACTTCTTATTTAGTTACTTCTAACATTTTTACAAATCGGATACATTAATTCATATACTTAACATTAGTTTTTTGAAATATATGAATATTTTTTAAGCAAGCACTGCTCTTGGCAAAGTAAAGTTTATTTCTCGAACTAGGTAGCTATTCAAAGGAAAATTGATGTCAATTTTTTTTATTTTCTTCAATATAACAATAAAAGCAAATGGATCCTTATACTAATGTAAACAATGTGTTAAAAACCATAATACACCGTCAAGTGCGAGACAGACATTTGCAACACAGCTGATCTGCGCTGACACAGCTGAGCTAAGCGGATGAGCGTGATCTTATAAATATTTGGCATTCGGTGATAACTTTTAGTCATAATTAAGATCTCAGATAAAAAAAAGTGTTTTATACCAATTTGTAAGTAGGCTGATGACTACTTATAAAAATAATAAATTTTTCTACCAGTTTATTTCCTCCATGTTCGTTAGTGAACTTTTCCACATCTTCGGTGATTGGCTGGCTGGTTGGATGGCGCCGAAACCTACCAGACAACCCAAGCGGTTGCTGGCAGTTTAAAGATAGGATTGCTATTATTTTTCTCGAAAATTAAAGATTTCGAACAAAGCACGGCTCTGCATGTGCCATTTAAAGATTTAAAGTTACTTGAAAATTTAAATCATCAAGCTATTTAAACATCTCTTACGATGGATTTATATTTGGATGAGATAAGAGATACTTTAGGGCTCTTCAAACTATCGTTTGTCCATCCAGCAGTCATCGTCCGAACAGTAGCATCTTCATGTGTCCCAACAGAGACGCCGTGACAACGCAACGTTGTCGCAGCGTTTGTAATGTCTATATGTTCATTGAACGTCTAAGCTGGACAAATGTTAGTGTGAAGTAACTCTAACGGACTTTATTTGATACACTTGACTTATTCTACAAACGAAAAACCCAACTGCTTAAAAGTAATGACCCAGTTCC
The DNA here is from genome assembly GCA_905220595.1 of Spilosoma lubricipeda. Taxonomy (NCBI): domain Eukaryota; kingdom Metazoa; phylum Arthropoda; class Insecta; order Lepidoptera; family Erebidae; genus Spilosoma; species Spilosoma lubricipeda. The sequence continues at coordinate 3,544,012 of HG992285.1, read as the reverse complement.
CCTTTTTTTGCTATGTAGGGGCGCCATTATAAAATTTTATATAGCATATGTCATTAACACGATCTTGATGAATTCAACGACACCTCAGATGTCAAAAACCGTCCAGCCGTTTAGACAATAGAGCTTGCCAAAGAAATGGACATACATACCCACAACTATACAAACGCTCGAAAAACATTACCTTCCTTCTGACGCAGTCGGGTAAAAAGCTGCAATGAAATGTCATGTCAGAAGCGATCGCCTAGCAATAAGCAAAGATATTGACAGTATTGAGATATACACAGTGCCTTAAATCGCATACCTACAGTGGAATCGACTAAATGTATAAATTTTACTAAGATTTTAAATGCCTTTTAACGAATTAACAAAGTCAATTATCACCTTCTAATGGACTGTCAAGGATATACATACTTATAATTAGATACTTATTATATCATATAGTTAAACATACAGCCGTTATCATAATTTATTTATTATAATTTCATGTAATATTTATTTACATTTTTTTACTTATTTTTTTATAAAAAATCTAAATATAATTCGGCTTAATTACATGTTTACATGTACTTACATTATGTACATATTAACTGAAAGAATATCTATGTTTTAGGCCGGGTTATTCTTTACAAACCTAATCAATTAACAATCACCCGCAATATTTTATCATAAACAATATATATTTACAATATTTAAAAACATATTTTATAATTTTCAAAGTAAGTATATCTAATTTAGAAGAATTGACAATAAGAAGTTTTACTTAAAATATAAATGTTTTAATACAGATAAGATAAAACATGATAAACTAATATGAAATATGCGTATTTCCAATTTCACGTGTCATCACAATACCTGTGAGTCACAGGTACAGATATCATGATAATGCGTTGTTCTTTTCCTATGTTTTTACCTTCGAATGTATGAAGGAACACAAATCGTTAGGGCCAGCGCCGACAGACGGAGTGGCAGCGAAGACACTAATTGATAACAAATTAAATTAAACCTTAAGTTCTTCAGAATACAACTGTGTAAAAACCAGCCGTCATTCGCTTACACGTAGAAATCAAATAACAATCGCACAGTGTGGTAAATAGCAAGTGTCTTAATACAAAAATTGTGTAATTTTAAAAGATCGTTATTATTTTATTAGACAAATTGTTTTCGACGTTATAATATAAGAAAACGTATTAAAAAACTGCTATCGATTAATAAATAAGTAAGAAGACTCCTTACAGATTACCTTAACACATATTTAACGTCTTTTATTACAATTATTTTCTTTGAATTTTAATTTATATTATTTTGTATAACATCACAAACTTGCTAAACAACTACTATTAAATAAGTATACATAACCTTAAACAAAGAAAATAGTAAAAATAATAATCTTGACCCTTACAAGATTTAGGTAAGCTATCTAGGGCCGATATCTAGCATGTTATCAACGTATTAAAACATCTCTTCAACTTTGGTTTTAATTAATTACCATTTTCTGCAATTTCAATACAAATAACAATAATAAAAGCGATTATTTTACGTAAAATCAAGCCACATTATCTTTATAAATTCTATTAACATAAATGTCATCATGTATTTTTACATTAAATTCTACGCGTATGAGTAGGAGACAGCTAACGGCCTCTGTTAATTATTTGAAGTTAATCTATTCCCGTAGTTTTGAGCAAATACAACGTGACCGTACATAGCTCGTATTTGGCGCGAATTTATCATTAGTACAGTATAAGCCAGTAAGAACTTTAGACTACTAAAGGTATTACATACCTCTGAGTCAGCCTGTGACCACGGCCAGTGCAACCTGGTCGAAACGTCAGGCAAATCAGAGGTATGTAATACCTTTTAATAAGTGATCGCGTTAATTCCCGTAAAAATAATTGTTAATATATCATGGAACGCGAAAGTTTAAAAGTTATTACAGAATAGTTTGTTGAAGATGTACTATTGCAAATAAGAAAAAACACTATCACCTATTAATATTTATTTTTTTAATTATCTTGGTATCGTTAATTATGAAAGAATGCGAATATAAATACTGTTTATAAAGGATTAAGAAAAGAAATGGGGTTCCATTATTATTAATCATTTATAAATAGTTTTTTGAGCTGTGGATGATGTTTTGTTTCCAATTAATGACGTATATAGATGGATATAAATTGTCAAGTTTATCTAGGTAAAATAAGTATGATATTGAATAGTAACCTTAATCAATGCAACATTAACGACATTAAAGTTTTTTTTTTTTAAATATAGCTGTTTGCTTTATCTGTGAATACTGTTTTAAAAAGTTACATTCTTACTATTCTGAAAATGTTACTAGCTTTCACTAATTTTCCATTACTACATTTCTATAATAACGGGTTTTACATTATTATTATTATTTATTAATATTCACTACCAATAATACATGTAAAAAGGTTTCGTACTGCCTGCTGTCAACGCATACCAATCAGTACGTATTTTACAAGAATCTTATAAACGCGTTACTGGAAAATTCTTCTTCTTCTTAAAAATTGTATAAAGCGATTTTATTATAATAGGAAATGCTAAATTGCCATCGACAGCCGTGAACCCCGTTCCTTACTCAAGCACGCAGCTTAATAAATAACTATACTAAGGTAAAATTCATACTGAAATGTCAACGATCGGCAGTTTCAATGTCAAACGAATTTAAGCTTTATATTCATTGAACTACGCATAAAATCGCTTGTTACCATAACTTGGACGGGTCGGTAAGCTGTTTGCGGCACTATGTGCATTACAATCGGATCTTTTAAAGGAAATTATGCTTTATTAAATGCTGATAAAGATTAAAATAGTATGTCAGTGAACATTTCGGCGTAAATTGAACTTAGTAAGTAACCTACATCACTAGTACGAAAAGTCCTAAACCTAAAACAATATTTTAAGGAGAAAGCTTCGTACAAGAGTTTTAATGATTATTGGAGCCGTTATCCGTAAAGTACGGAGACCATTTTTTAGTTGATTACAGGATAGTAGTCACAAAATATTTAACGATTATTTTAATAAGCCATTAGATTCCTCACTGGCTTTGCTATATAACGAATAGTTTTTGTATCTTTTTGTGCTTGAACACACATGTTATAAGTCGAGACTAGTACAATTGGAAGTCGTATGTCGTCGAGCCGTCTCTCCAAGTGGGCTCGTCGGCGACTTTGGCCCTGCACAGTGGGCAAGTGTGCTCGCGGTCCAGCCAAGCCGAGATACACAGTTCACAGAAGATGTGGCTGCATCCTAGCCGCACGGGGGTCGTGTAGTCATCGTGACAGATGGGACACGAGTCCCCAGCAGACAATAACTGCTCGCAAGTCGGTTTTGTGCCGAGGTTCTGTAAGAACGGAGACGAAGGAATTAAAATATTTTCACCGGCAACTAAATTTATTTCGTTTTATAAAATCTGATATTAATGCACGATATTAAAAATAATCGAAGGAGCTGGATGCGAGAAGCAGAGTATCGAACCAAGTGTGAATTTTGAGAGGCCTATGTCCAGCAGTGGACTGCGATAGGCTGATGATGATGATGATGATTAAAAATGATCATACGAATGTGATTTGTATGATCGAAATGAATAAATATTTCCAAAAACTGATTCTTAAACACATACGACTATGCTTGTGAACTAAAATATTGGATATTTCTATATTTGTAAAACTACACAAATTTATATGCAATTACGAATAGAAAGCCACATTTTTTGAGAGAGTATTAACTATTAAGCCAAAAAATTATTAACTATTAGTTATGTAATTAAACCAAATTTTAAGTTGAACGAATTATTATTTGCTTTTGTGCAAAGAAATGTTATTATTATACCTGTTAAGGTTATGTATGTATATTTACATATGTATGTTATTATACAGAATATTCTCCCTCGGATATTCGTTATCTTTTTAATACATTATTACAGGGCCAGATAATTATGTATGATTGATTCTCTATAAAATTATATTAAGAGATAAGTATGATCTCAAACTAAGAAGAGTCAATACACAGACCGCTAATAAACATACTTATATACCCATCTTATGTGTGGCTACTACAGCACCATCTACCGAAAATACGTCGAACTACGGAGTAATGAAGGAAACAAAAAACTACCAATCCTGAATCGCGCAATAGAAGTTCTCGCTCCGATTAGCATTTATACAACATCCCAACATCAACCATTGGGCAGTGATCATGATCACCTCGCCTGGTCGCAGGGTTCCTTTGTGTTGGGGGGACATGACCCCCGTCCCTCCACACCGTGTAACAAACATAATTTAAACTTACCACACTCTGAAGGAGCGTCCAGGTGGCATTCTTAAACAGTCTCAGTCGCACGAGCACTTCAATGACCTTGGCGATGACGTATATAGAGGTGAGGAACATTCCCACCATCTTCTCGGAGCCCTCGTACGACTGCAGCAGGTAGAATATCCACGGCTGGATTGTGAGGAGAGAGCGGTACAGCTGAGAAACCGCCTCCGTGAATAAATATACTTTGCCCTGGAAATTGTTAACAGAATAATAAAATTAATAAAAAATTCTGACATCTAACACCTTCGCACATCAATACATTCGCTTAGATACGGTCACCTTTATAGCGCTGCCGTCACACGTGCAGCAAGCCGCCACAAAATCAAAGGGCCCGTCTGCGGCGTACACCCAAAAGCAAGTATAATTTGTCAGTTTACACCGTTGTATGAATGAATTTATTCGTATTTTACAACAATAACTTGCGGGTGCACCGACACTATCTAAATGAATGTACTATATTATGGTTAGGTTACTTTTTTATACTTTTTTATGTAATTACATACATATTATACATGGAAAAGAACTAAACTCCGAAACATATATTTGCAGATCATACAAACAGTTGGTCCAGACCCGGGAATCAAACTCGAGACTTCAGCACAGAAGTCGCACATACTACCACTGCGCCACCAGTGTGGCAATTTGAAGAATAAGCGATAATTATATTCATGATGTTATTTATTTCTGTAAGTAAATCTTTACAGATATTTTTACAAGTTGGACTTTACAGCTAGAAGGCAACGATATTTCCTTAAGACTCACTCTGGGAAGAATGCCGAAACAAACCCACAGAGATATCTTAGTCCGAGGACATTGACTAAAATTCTATTAAATGCGCAAATTGTTTAACGTTTTCAAGTTACAACGCTTTCAAGTAATAATTGTAAAATTATACATATATTTTTTGTCAAGGCTACCGAAAATTAAAGTCTAGAAATAAGTCTAGATTGGTAGATAAGATATCTATACTAATATTATTACGAGTATAACATAGTTCTATGCGATGACTGCACATATGGCTTAGTGGTTTAAATGGTCGCAACCCGCTTCCTACTTCGCCAAATGTTGCGGGTTCAAATTCCGCATGAAACAACACTGTATAATCCTCAGATTGTTGGTTTGGGTCTATTGTGTTCCTTTCATGTATATTTGTAAACTCCTGCGACACAGGATTTATTCCAAAAGTTCTTTTTTAAAACAAAACATTATATGAAGAGGTAAAGTTTGTGAGTTTGTAGGGGATAATCACTGGATCTACTGAACCGATTTTGAAAACTATTTTACTCACACTATCTGTGAGTGTCATAGGCTTATTTATTAACCCTAATAATGATTACCGCGATATTCAACATACATACGTCAAGGCATCAAGCGGAAGTCAGTCAGAGCTACTAAATTAATTCATACCAAAGTAAAATAAAAAAAACTTATCAAATATAATTTGAAAATAATTAAAGAGAAAATAAAAAGAGAGACGATATGCTTTGTAGTGGAGACCGTACTTAGCTGGTCAACTGATAATACTACTGTTCTAAGCGTCATAACTAATTTATAAGTACTAGCTGACCCACGCAACCTCGTTTGCGTCTTCTATTGCCCGTAGCATGAGATTTTTTCCCCGTTTTTGAAACATTGTTCATTGGTGCTCCGCTTCTATTGGCCTTAGCGTGATGATATATAGCCTATAGCCTTGCTCGAAAAATGGGCTCTGAAAGAATTTTTCAAATCGGACCAGCGGTTCCTGAGATTAGCGCGTTCAAATAAACAAACTCTTCAGCTTTATAATATTAGTATAGATAAACAATACCCACATACTTGCCAATGTGACTTTGTTTTGTTACCTACACTTATACGCCTACCTAGTCAATAGGTAATTATGAAATTATTATAAATACACTATCTTTTGCCCACGGCTCCGCCCACGTGAATGTTGATTATCGCGGTAAATAGTAGTCTATGTTCGTTCTTAAGAATCAAAGGATATCCATTGCAAACTTCAGGCAAATCGGTTTAGCCATAAAAGCGTATCAGACAGAATTACTTTTTTGAACTTCTATTATAAATACAAGTATAATAAAAAAAAAAATAAAAAAAAAAATTCGGACATCTAAACACACAACGCCATCTAGTCCCAAGATAAGCAGAGCTTGTGTTATGGGGTACTAGACAACTGATACAAATACATATATACTTTATTTTTTTGTAAATACATACATATTATAGATAGAACACACCCAAACTCCGAAACAAATATTTGTAGATCATACAAACATTTGGTCCGACCCGGGAATCGAACCCGAGACCTCATGATCAGCAGTCGCTCACGCCAACCGCGAGACCAACGAAGCAGTCGAAGAAGAAGAAGTATGGATGTTGACAGAGTTACAGAGAAGGATACAGTGTACTAAACCTCTTTATTTAGAACTAGCTGAACCCCGCGGTGTTACCCGCGGCTATTTTTGTACCGCGAGTAACGCCGCGGGACAAAGTTAGTCTAAAAAAGTAGCCTAAGTTACTCCCCGGGTCATCAGCTACCTGCCAGTGAAAGTCCCGTCAAAATCCGTCCAGCCGTTCCAGAGATTACCCGGAACAAACAGACAGACAGACAGACCGACAGACAGACAGACAGACAGACAAATTTTTTTTTAACTACATTTTTGGCATATGTATCGTGTATACATACATATACATTTAGTAAAAAGCGGTTATTTTAATATTACAAACAGACACTCCAATTTTATTTATTTGTATAGATATAGATGTATAGATGTAATAGAGTCTAATCCTTTATCCAGAAAAATAAAGCTATCCGTGGTAGTAAAATAGCCAGCCTTTCGGCTCAACAAAACCTATGGCCAGCGGGCTTAATTAAACTTTAATACATATAATACAGTTCATACGTATTATTCACTTAGTAAAAAATAATTAATTACTTCCGTTATCAAAATAATTTATAAACATCTATACAAATAAATAAAATTGTAGTGTCTGTTTGTAATATTAAAATAACGGCTTTTTACTAAATGCATATGCATGTATACGCGGTAAATATACCAAAAATCCAGTTAAATTTTTTTTGTCTGTCTGTCTGTCTGTTCCGGGTAATCTCTGGAAGGGCTGGGCGGATTTTGACGGGACTTTCACTGGCAGGTAGCTGATGATCCAGGGAGTAACTTAGGCTACTTTTTTAGACTAACTTTGTCCCGCGGCACAACAATAACCGCGGGTTACACCGCGGGGTTCAGCTAGTACACAATAATTATGCAAAACATAAAACTCACCCGTTTCTGAAACGGCAATATAAATGCGGGCATCATAGTGACCAATATCTTGATGTCAACAGTGATGATCTTCACGATGAGATCAGTTAGCACCACGAGCCATAACAGTTCCCACACATCGAGCTCCGTGTATCCCGGGAACATGACGACATTCGGCAAGAGCTTACCATGCCCGAATAGGAAGTGCACGATCACTATACAACTCGATGTGAAAACTAATTCGCTGAGTAGAGCTAGTATACTCCGGTTCATTTGTTTTCCATGTTCCCTAGAAGAAATACCAAAAGTTAAGGTTCCTTGCTTCACAGGGAGTGCACTGGACAAAATCTATACAAGTAAATAAAATTGGAGTGTCTGTTTCTAATATTAAAATGCATACAAAAATTGAAAATCATGTTATTTTGGTACATGTAAACATTTACATGTACCAAAATAACATGATTTTCAATTTTTATCTGTCCGTCTATTTGATCGGGGTAATCTCTGGAACGGCTGGACCTATTTTGATGGGGCTTTAACTGGCAGGTAGCTGATGATCTAAGAAGTAACTGATGCTACTTTTTTAGACTAACTTTGTCCCGCGGTACAACAATAAACGCGGGTAACACTGCGGGGTTCAGCTCGTTATAAATCATTACCATACGCGAACAGTCGTATTTCTTTTATTTTAGTGTAATATTAGGTGAGTCCATTACGATTGATCCCATGGGGTCAATATAAGCCACTTTGGGTATCAGTGGCCTAGGCTATAAATTCTGGCAAAGTATGAGTCACGATTCGACGGTATATGGATCGCTAAAGTAACGGGAGTGGGCATAATTATCTTTTATGCGATAGTATCTTGATTAACATCATGGTATAATAGAAATAACACATTTACATAATTTTACCTATTTAAGCTATAGACAGTTAGGATATTATATTGAGAATATATTTATTAAACACAAGAATAAAAAGTACAGTTCGAAATAAGTACTTAAGTACTTTGTATCCCATAGACGACAAATAACCTTTTGAATGTAAAAGGGACTCGCTTGCAAATGTGTCAGGTAGTCAGTGACTACTTAAGAGAAACAAGCGACCTATCGCTCTTAACGTGGTTTTCCAGTTTTGGTGAAAAGTAAGGACAGAATTATTTAAAACAGATTTTCTATTAGTCTATCTATAGTATCACTTTAATAGAGTCAGCTCACATCTCTTCTCACAATAAGTAAGAATTATAACTACAATTGTTGAAAACTCGATGTCACATTTTGGTGTGGCGTAGAAGACCGGTTAAACAAAGTGCAAAAAATTTTGAGAAACTTGATTGTTTTGTAACAAAACATTATAGAACAAAATATAAAATTAGAAATGAGCAAATACCAACCTCCTGACAAGACTATTACTGTGTGTGAATGTACAGAACAGTATGATGAATGTGAAGATCCCTTCCCGGCTGTCATACATGAATTTAATGAATAATAGGAAGTAGAATGGTGCGTAGCGTATTAGAAGGTTCAGTGTAGCTCTCACGTCCACTACCTGAAACAACTTTTAATATTTATTGCTGAAATTAAACCAGTCAACTCAAGTTAAACAATAAGTAGACATTCATCTTTGTGCAGAATGATAAACTGCCCTGTTATTCCCTTAAAATATATTGTTACGTACTCAAAAAGTACAGAACGGATTTAGATGAAACTTTACAGTAATATAGCTTATACATCAGAATAACACATAGGCTACTATTTGACGTGATAACCGACAATAAAATATCAAAATCTACTTAAATTTATCTATTCAACTTTGTCCTGACACTGACTACTACAGTGATTCTCAAACTGATACAAATGGACCCCAGAGGTCAATGGAATATTTTTGGAAAAATATATTGATGTGACAAAATGTAGTTATTGCAATTTTGTTGAAATAAACAAATAGTTTATACCACCAAAACTAGAAAATTATGAAAGTTTGAGAAGCTCTTATCTCTGGTATATTTTATTATAATTGCATAGCATTAATCAACATAAAAAAATGTATAATACATTGTGCCTCTGCAAACTCATATTGCTTCCTTGTTTTCTTTAACTTAACCTAATCTAATTTACCCCATTATATCCTGATGTTACTAAAGGATATTAATCATTACATGGATTCATTTCAAATGAGATTGGTCCTTGCTTTTCGATTACTAAGCATCTTTTAAGTGAGGGCTTTTCTTTATTGCCACAATGTATTGTTATATGGTTAATGGTTGTATTACATAATAGACACAAAGTCATTGTTAGGATGTGGTTTTACACTAGACTACAAATAATGCATTTTGAGCTGTATTTTTTTCAATGAGTGAAAGAAAGAGTGTCAGGTTCCCGGGGATGACCCTGACCTCACGACCATGTGGGATGAATAGCGTAGAAAAGAGTTTTCATATAATTTATTTACACACACAGTTTCATATTTTATTGTTTAAGGATACTGTAGTATATTACTCATATTTGATAATGGTAAAATAAGTGATGTGTGTATTATTCATTTTCAATGACAGCCAAGAAGGTTAAGGCCATACATTTCCACTCTGGCCAAGTGCAGGTTGGGGACTGGGGACATTGTGGCTATGTAATTTTACCATTGGATGTTTTTAAGTCACCCAAAGACCTCCAACTAAGCTTCACAACTGTTATCGTACGATAACAGCCGGGACCGACTGCTTAACATGACCACCGAATCACATGTGTGTAATGCCTTACTTTAATTACAGATTAGACTTAGCATTGATTACAACTCACTGAATTTGAAATTAAATTATTTGTCACTAGAATATATTAAGTTTAACTCTAACTATAGAGAATTACCCAAGGTTCTTCTGATCTTACTGAATTGGTATGTCAAGAATATAACTGACCATAACTCAGGTTTACTCTTAATGAAAATGGTAGATACCATTAAGATACTAACCTGTTGAGTACCATCATCACTTTGACTGTCATTATCAGCATTGTCATGAATATTATTATTATTGGATGGATTCACAGATACATTAATCTCAGGCTGTTCTTGGCCTGGTTCAGACAAGTTCGAATCGTTCGAAGCACTAGTGCTCATCCCATGACCAGGGGGCTGCGGTCTCTGAGTGGGTGGAGTACCCCTTTCCGTAACAACATATGTCTGAGCTGATGGACCTAAGTTCACATGTGCAATGGAACTCTGGGGTCTTTGCAAACCAACTTCTACAATCTGATGAGTGGTTGGTGTGTTCCTCGGCAGCCAAGTAGGGAGTGAAAGTCGTGCGTTATTGCCCTGTGAATTTAAATTAATACTGTTACAAATAAAAATCTAAAAGTAAAAATCTAAAGAGTAAGTTCATTCTTATTGGGTTCTTATTTATATTAGTGACTGATAATAACTAATATAAATAAAAGTGACGGTTATCAGTCTTTCGATCATGAGTAATGAAGACTTTGGAATTACGAAAGATGATGGGTTTCACTTACCATGCGAGCATGTTCAACGAGTGGCCTAATTTCCCTGAAAACACTGTTGAGACGATCTCCGAGGCCTAGGTTATTTCTATTAGGAGGTGCTGGCCTGGAAACAGAGTCAAGTCTGTGTAATGCATTATGACGCGGTGCGGCCTCCGCTGGCTCATCATCTTCTATGTCCACAGTCACTTGGTTTGGCTGAGCCATTACTATACACTATACAACTATAAAAGCAGATGCACGTTAAAACTTAATGCAAAAATTATCATTTCCAAATTCCAAATATTTATGAGCATATCTCACTAAGGTCAAGTCCTTTGACATTTAGCAACTACATGACGTTTCAAAACTTCGTCTAGAAACCTTACTTCGTACAACACTAGCCTAGCAGTAAAAGATACTGTCACACTGTAAAAATCTTGACTTAAATATTTGTTTTATAGCTGAATTCAGTCCAATGTATGTAAATAAACTAATTTTTGCTGTATTCCCTTCATAATTTCTATTTAAAAAAATAAATCATGATGATGGGGCCTTCGCTAACACTTTCAGAAATTAAAATTTTCTTACACATTTCAGAAATTACATAAAATAAAATGACCATGCACGTGTATGTATTTTTCCACCCACTATTGTATTTATTACATTGAATCTTACCACTTATATACAAAGTGTACTTATAAAGTAAACTGAAAAATAACCTGAATTTCTTAAAATTGTTTTGACGTATCTTTTACAGGTGAAGCCGTTGATTTAAGTTAAATCTATTCGTCAAAAAAGAATCGTTGACTCTTGTAAAAAGAATCAAGGTAGGCCGTATATGATTCATTATTTTTGAAAGGTATCTTTGTACTTTTAAGGTTTCATGTTTCATTTATTAAATCTCGTTAAAGTTCATATATGAAGTGATAGTTATACTGAAAAACTGAATAGTCTTTTTGACAAAGTTTCTTGATAATTCAAATCCTTGTCAAAAAAGTAGAATTCAATATAACCAAGGCATACTTACTAGGTATATAGCTTAATGTTTAGTGGGTTTTTCTTTACTTTTTGGGGTACCTAGTTATTTCTTTCAGACACAAAGTCACGGCGAATCAAAGTTCCAGGGAAACATTATGGTTTTTGAATTTCAGCCTTGCTGAACCCCGCGATTATTGTCGTACCGCTGGTAACCCTGCGGGGCAAAGCTAGTCTAAAAAAAGTAGCTTAAGTTACTCCTTATACCATCAGCTACCTATGTTTCAGTAAAAGTCTCGTCCAAATTGGTCCAGTTGTTCCAGAGATTAGCCGGAACAAACAGACAGACTAGCGGACAGACAGACAAAAATTATAAAAAAAAAATTACAATTACATATGCATTTATTAAAGAGCGGTTATTTTAATATTACTCCAGGGACTCCCAATTTTATTTTTTGTATAGATAGATATAAAATACTAATAATTATCTATAACATTCTTAGATATCTTACACACGGCCTTTCTGATCGTAAACTAGGCAAAGCCTGTACTATGGTGACCAAGACTGCTGATAAAGAAAATTAGCTATATATAATTTTAAATACAAAGGTACATACTATTGATAATAAATAAAGAGGTCAAGATATTATTTATTACTTAATTTTTATTGACCTAAAACCATTTTAAAATATTTCTAGTCCATCCAAACTAACTGGAAGCGCATAATCTCAGGAACTGCTGGTCCGATTTGAAAAATTATTTCTTACTTACTTACTTACTTAATTAAAGAGTGTGGAAAAAAGGTAGCTGTACTTCACGCAAACTGTCGCTGAGTTTTTTGGAGTCCAGTCCAACTCGAACCAAACAGAAGTCCTGGAAACGATATAACGGGTATCCTAGTTTTTTTAGAGGAAATAAAGTTTACGACTTTACTCTCAATAATTTATTTTTGATTTTAAATAATAGTCAATAGACCGCAATGAATTTCTAGCTTTTGATACGATGAGCAATTAACATCTATTGTAGGTATGATACAATACATACATAGACGCACGATGTAGATATACATAAAGTCAGTCTTTGTTTAGGCTTTTGCACCATCACCGACACACCGCTCAGCGACAGGCGTTACCATCGAATTAAAATAACTAAGACGAATAACAATGTCATTACAACACACGAATTAATTACAATTTGTGCTAAAATAAATCAGAGACAAATTATGTCTACACTATGACTGGACTGCAATGTTAAATAATGAACGGTTATTTCAAATACAGCACTCTCTTGGCACACGCAATGTTCGTTCAGCACTCACGTTTCGCTGTCTGGTCTTAAAGCGAGGACACCCTCCGAATGAAGATCTTTAACTGCTTCGAGTAAGCGTCTCTCAGCTCTAGGTTCTCCCAAAGCTACGTCAACACTTCCTGCACATAAGAGAAGCGCTCTGAGAGCAGCTCTCGGCCAGTCTGGTCTCAGGGCACGTCTCACAGTATTTCCAGCAGAAGCCACACCCAGTCGAGCACATTCAAGTTCTAAACGATTACCATATTCTTCTATTAGATTATCACCGACTGCTCTTCTCATCTCTGGGGTCAACGACGATAACAACAAAAGCGCAACGTCGTCCATTGGCCTTCCCAAGGAAACCATTTGCCAGTCTAAAGCTATACATTCACTGACTCCATCTCTTTCACGAAATAGAAGGTTCCCGCTCCAAAAATCTGCATGTGCGAGTGGTGCTGGTTCAGCTGGTCTTAACAACGTACCAAGTAACGAAGGAGCCCTCGCACTTAAAGCTGAAACTTCAGCAGCTTCTTCAACGCAGTCTGGACGTCCTCTTAAGAATGCTTCAAGTTGTGGAAGGCCACGTCGCACGAGACGTAGGTAGCCTGCTGCAGCTCTTTCACATGGAAATAGGAAATCAAACCTTTCATCTAAAGGTCCTTCTCTATCGCGCAGTGCTAAAGAAAGCGCATGTAACCTAGCCGCGGCGAACAATGCTGCACGGGCACGTTCTTCAGTCAAACCTTCAGCAAAATCAGCTGCTTCATAGCCAACTGATGTGACGTCTTCTAGAACCAGTTCACTGTCACCTCCAATTTCATCTGTAAAATTATGTGATATTATCAGTTTATTCAAAATGGAGAACATTAACGGGTGAGTGAGTAAGAACTTCATACAGGTGTTCCACTTACATTTAAATATCATTTAACAATAATAATAATAGGAAGTCTACTTGCAGAGGACAAAGCCTATTTCAGGTGGCTATTATTTATTAGTAAAAGAACCGTTTGGTTACAACTAGGTATGTTTATATAGGTTATTAGAACATTGAATATAGTGCTTTCTACCACTCGATTGCAAGTCAAACGTTATGATTTTTCATCAACATTTTTCTAAAGATGAGTTAAACATCTATCTCCAACAAACTGACCTAAATTTTGTGACTGTAAAAAATAAACTAGAAAAGCAGGTCACTGAAGCCAGAGGGGAGGGATGAAAGGCCGGCAGTGTCGCGTATGGCATGGCGCACAAAGGTGAAAAGTCAAGTGGGAGAACTGCATTGACTCATCTTTTAAATACTAATATGTGGAGAGAATTCCTTGTACACATTTTTAAGGGAGCTAGAAAATACATCTACTTTCTACATTCCTCCTCCTAACTTTCATTTCATACTCCTAAATATCATGCTCTACCATGGGCGTACCCAGGGTAGGGCAGGGGAGGGCAGCTGCCCCCCCCTAGATTTTATTTACGTTCATATTAACTATCTACTTTCGATAAAAATAAAAAAAAGTTTTTGCCAGTGGCAATACAATACACAACTTTAAAATCAATAATCGGACGGTACTGGTACGCACTTAATAGCAACTCGCTAGCAAAAATGCCGCGCTCGGGTATCCTCGACTGCAACTCGCCTCTGCACCAACACGAGCCAAGCCACGGACATTACCGAATCTAGCCGAGCCACATCGTGTGCCGCGCGTGAATAACACGAAGAAAGATGGGAGAGTACTAGCGCGCGAATTGCATTCGAGACATTGTTATTGTTTTGAAAGAATATAATTGGTAAATTTTGTGATTCAAAGTTATTGTGTAATGTTAATATATTCATATATATATTTTGTTCAACAATAGATACTAAAAAATTGATTGAAAATGGATATTCGAAACTTTTTTTGTGAGTATTTCTTTTAATTAATATAATGAAACGGTTTATGGAAACAAAACAATGTTGTTTGATGTATAAAAAGTTACGATTACTAAGAGTTATTGATAGAATTTTGTGTTTAAGTATGTGCCGTATTTTTATTACCTTTTTAACATATTATATAATAAAGATTATTTGGAATGAAAAAAAAATCTAACATATTGTTGAAATAGGTACAACGTAATCGTGGGTAAAACCGCGGGGCCCAGTTCGTAATAATAATTAATAGGCATGATGCACAAATTTAAGAAAAAGGGTTCACCGATTTTTAATTTGCTTTAGTTCTGATGACGACGGGATCCATGAGAAAAAGAATAGGTACAAATAAAAAATAACAAAACAAGAACCACCTACGATACTGTCCAGGGAACGGATATCTTTCTTGTAGCATGGGTTGGTCTTGGCAGGTTTTGGTTCCTCTTAAAGCGGGTTTTTAACGTACACTCAAGCTGAAGAAATAAAATCTGTGGTTTCCAGCTTTGTTACATTGTTTTGTTTTTGCAGCAAAAAAACGGAAATTTACAAGTAAAGCGGATGATGATGCCAGTTGCAGCAAATGTAGTGAAGTGAATCCATCGCCCATAACACAATCTTATTCTGCTAATAAAAACTTGTGCTACTCATTTTTAAAACCGAAAGAAGAATTAGAATTGGAAACCGTCAATGTTTCTAATATTGTTAACGAGGTAGTTTCTGAATTAATGAATTAAAGAGAAAGATGACGGAGTTTTTCAAGATTTGCTTAAACTGAAAATTAAATCTGGTGATGAGATTTTGCGACAGCATTTAGAAAAAGGCCAAAAAAATGCTCAATATACGTCCCCTAAAATACAAAACGAGATTTTAAACATATGCGGTGTTCTAATTCGAGAAAAATTGGTCGATACCGTTAGAGCTGCAAGTGCCTTCAGCATTTTGGTTGATGAATCAGCTGACATATCTGGCAAGGAACAGCTAGCCATAGGTCTGCGATATTACGACCAAAAGGAAAAAAACATTAAGGAAGAATTTATGGGTTTTGTAGAGTTGGAAAACATGGATGCCAAATCGATAGCTGCTGAAATTAATAGATTTATAAATACGCTAAATATTGATGCTAATAAATGCGTAGGACAGGGCTACGATGGATGTGCTACGATGGCGGGAAAAGACGGCGGCGACCAAAAAATATTGAGAGAAACTTATAAAAAGGGTTTATATTTTCACTGCGCTTGCCACAGATTAAACCTTGTGGTAAATGATTTAAATAACGTTTCTGAGATTCGCAACTGCATTGGAACCGTAAAAGATACGATAAATTTTTTCAGAGAATCGGTTTTGCGTCAAAAATACGCACCAAAAATACCATTGCTGTGTGTAACAAGATGGTCTCATAAATATCAAAGTATTGCGATGTTTAAGAAACATTTTGTCGAAATTGCAGAAGGCCTAGAAAAACTTTCTCAGGAAGGTAATTCTGGGACAAGGAAAATAGCTTTCCAGTTGTTATCCGCTATCAGCCAAACTACATTTATATTTGCTCTATGTATTATAGACAAATACAGTTCTCTGTTGCAACCCATTGCAAACGTACTACAGTCTAAAACGCTGGACATAATAGGATGTGCAGAACATATAGAAACTATTACCAATTTAGTTGCAGAGCACCGACGTTCTGCGGAGAGGGGGAGTGAGGATTTAATTAAATCAGCTGAAGAAATTGCTACAGCTTTGAACTTTGAGCTTCGTTTACCCAGAACAGCAAGCCGCCAACAACATAGAGCAAATCAACCAGCTGCTTCTCTTAGCGAATATTTTCGTCGCTCGTTATACGTGCCGTATTTGGATTCTTTATCATCTTCGTTAGAAGCGAGATTCGGCAAAGACCATTCACCAGCATTTACTCTTTCAGTATTGCACCCTGCCCAGATAATTAAAATTACAGTTCCGAAATTGCAAAAATGTATGGAGGAAGTATCTCAATTTTATGAAATAGAAGGAATAACATCTGAAGCTGAACTATGGTGCACTCTGTGGATAAATAAACAACCACAAGACTTTGAGAGTATAAAAATAACGGAATTAATCCCAATAGCTGAATATTTTTACCCAAAGGTGAAGACTGCCCTGGAAATTTTACTAGCAATGCCATATTCCACAGCTACGATCGAAAGATCATTCAGCACACTCAGACGTGTTAAAACATGGCTGAGATCAACTATGATCGAAGACAGATTAAACGGACTTTGTATGCTCAGTGTACATAGAAAATTTGTAAACGATATGGGCGATTTCTTCACGGAAGACGTCATAAATCGTTTTGCGGAAGACCCTCGCAAGTTACTTTTTAAATAGATAGGGTAGTATTAAAGGTTTCTTAAAAAAATACCTATTTTATTTAATCTTTATTTATTCTACTAGGAGCTGATAAAAAGTCTGATCTGCCCCCCCCTGGCCCAGAACCTGGGTACGCCCATGTGCTCTACCGTACGCATAATTTTCGTAAAAACAAAGTTTTTGCTTATCGTATCAATTTTAGATTTCGCTTATGTTGAAACGTAATTAAAAGTTTCTAAGAGTTAACAGTCTTTTACTTACATAATATTTAATTACAATTTTACAATTGCAATAAAATATAATGTAAGTAAAAATTTTTTCTGTCTACTAGAAAGATGGCAGTTCTAGTTATATTGGTCAAATCAGTAAAGTACCGTAAATTTAAAATAAATGATGATACATAAACAGTTAAATATTTAGTTAAAGTATGACGGAAAGTAACTCTCTCTGTCTAATAAACTTTCGCGACTAAACCACTACACGGATTTCAAGGACGTAGGCTACTTTTTACAAGCTTTTTATTAACTTGCAATGTATGTATGTATGCTAGGGTGGAATCTTGCAACTCAATTTGAAGCTGATTTCTTCATCTAATTTTGCTGAAATTTTGCAAGCACATGTATACAGCATGACAACGGAATATTATGATGACATGGAGCTGATCTCATGCTGGAGCTAGAAGGTGGGCATAGGAACTCTGTAAAGAAACGTCGCCACACCATCAAGTTGGGACTCGTTCGATTCGTCTCGACGAGTACTTTATGAGAGCATTCCAATAAAAGCTTGTTTTTAAAAATATTTTTAATTCAATTTATTACTATTATCTTAATCGACAAAAACGTGGGCAGGGCCGCGGTTTGAATGTAGTAAAATATATAAATTTATATTTGTGAATAAAAGGTTTACGATCACCTAAACAAATTTACCATTTCTTCTAGTAAACCATCGAATTATGGGATAATTTGAAAGTAATTTTAGAAAATAAAACTATTTGCAGTATGGAATCGAACACAACAGATATTAGAACTACATCTTCAATATTCAAAGGCCTTGAAAAGATAAAAATAAATTCATTGAGTCAATGGCTAAAATTCGACGCGTGTTGCATTCAAATGAATTCGTTAATGTCAACTATGAATGTTTTAGAGGTACTCACCAGGCAGTCTAGCCTTCACACATTTAGGTATAGCTAATCCCGAACCAGGGCCTAGGGCTTCCTCCGCGAGCTTGTTAAGAGCTGGTGCCAACTCAGTGTAGAACAGAATCTCTCTGGTGTCGAACTGGGCCTCGGCTACAAACAAACGCCCGAAAGGATCTCTGGGCGGTAATTTGACCACAAGGGGCAAGGATTTGGATTCTCCATTACTTTCATAACATACTGTCACAGCCAAGACACGGCTTAGAGCACCTGCTACTCCAGCTCTTGACTCCACGTGTACCTGGCAAAGATGAGAAGGAATATTAAAGTGAATCTCTTATTACTAAACAGGCAGTAGAGTCGTATTGTTAATGTTATAGAGTACCAAGGTGTACCAATCATTATCGCGCTCTACAAATGGTTTTAAAGTACATGATAAATTATGTCCGATGAACCTTACGGTTTAAGTACTGAATAGATCATCGTAATATGTATTTGTAAACACATTGCCAGGGTTGCAGAAAAGACCATTAAAATAAATAGACACGGTATTATGTTTATTTTTTCGCATTTTTGTTTGTCAGCTTACTCTACAAGATAGTGTTTCCACAGTTAATTATTATGAAAGTTTATATTGTACAATAATCAAAAGAAATTCGTATGAACGTTATATGAGTTCTGTTATAGTTAGGTATATTTATTTACAAATTTCATAGTAGATATCTAACCGGTGTCACGACAAGAATTAATAGTTAGCAATATGTAATTTAAGTTAATAATAATAATTTTATCCGCTGACCAAGAATTAAATTAAATTAAATATACCTATCGTTTATGTTCAAGAAGAACCAAAGAAAGTAAAAATTATAAAAGTTAGTAATTAAAAGCATGAACCTCATAAGGTGCGACCACGCCCGCACCAGTCAATAGTTCTCGGGCCCATTCTTCAGTAAGGGCTGCATCTGCGTCAGTTTCAGGACCAGGCTCGCAGTCAGACTCCTCACTACCGCTGCTGGGGGCCTCAGAGACCGCTGCGCTATCCGGCCCCCCGGCTTGCATCGTTTACACTTAAATTTCTGTTTTAAACGTTGACATCCACAATATTTATATGTCTATGATAATGTAACTTCACACATTTTCATAAAAACAGTTTTTCATGTACAAAATAAAGAGGCGAAGCATACGAACGATTGAAATAAAAGGTTTTACTTGACACAGGAGAGCGAGTGTCGCTGCACTGAGCTTCGAGTAGATGCGCCGCCAGGGGCTACGTCTAGCGTCTCGCGCATGCGTCAAACTGCTTCAATTATTCATCGGGACTCCCATGTCGTGTCACCCACCGCAATCAAGAATTATCTTATGCATAATTCGCCATTTTTGTATACTTGTAGTTGATTCTTTGGTAAGAAAGTTACTCTTGAGAGAAATATTAATTGTGATAAATTAAAATTAATTTATTTTCAGATAAAAAAGTCTGCTATATGTTTACAATACATCTAAAACACAGTTTAATATGACTAACCTTACCTAGTATACCTATAATTAAAGACTATATCTGTTCGAGCTTACCTACACGATATTCAATTGTTAATAGGTGTTAGATAAATGATTAACCTATAGTTGTGATTAAATAAGTTTGTATTTAACATTGTTGTTTAAAAGGACAATAACATGAAACGGTCCACATTCAACTCAGTAAATACATAAATTAACAATAGGTACATAACATACATATACGTATATAC
Organism: Spilosoma lubricipeda; assembly: GCA_905220595.1. NCBI lineage: Eukaryota > Metazoa > Arthropoda > Insecta > Lepidoptera > Erebidae > Spilosoma > Spilosoma lubricipeda. The sequence goes on along the minus strand of HG992285.1, from coordinate 3,523,559 downwards.
CTATATAAAATAGTAATCCATCTGTACCTACTAATATTATAAATAATCATATATGTAAACAATAAAAAGGAAAGAGTATTCAATCATTTCATACGATATTACGAGACTAATGGTAATCTATACAAATAAATTAAATTGCAGTGTCTGTTTGTAATATTAAAATAACCACTTTTAACTAAATGCATATGTATGTATACACGGTACATATACCAAAAATGTAGTTAAAATTTTTTTTGTCTGTCTGTCTGTTTGTTCCGGGTAATCTCTGGAACGGCTGGACCGATTTCTATTTATTTGTATAGACTAGCTTCGCTCTGGGGTGTTACCCGCGGTTATTTTCGTACCGCGGGTGACGCCGCGGGGCGAAGCTAATCTAAGAAAAGTAGCCTAAGTTACCATCAGCTATCAGTGAAAATCCCGTCAAAATCGGTCCAGCCGTTCCAAAGATTAGCCGGAACAAACACACGGACAGACAGACAAAAATTGTAAAAAAAATTATTTTGGTATATGTACCGTGTATATATACTTGCATTCAGTATAAAGCGGTTATTTTAATATTTCAAACAGTCACTCCAATTTAATTTATTTGTATAGATTAAAGGGTGAGCGTTGATCAGTAAGTGCCAGAAAAGCTAACAGCTTGTTTTCCTTCGTAGTGGTTAAAAAAAAATAATGACAGCTGGCCAGTGTTGAATAATTGTGATTGTTATTTTATGATTTTACACATCGGTAATTTACTGAAAGTTACTAAGAAGTGATCCCATATTTTTATGATGTGGTAGAAGTCATAGTCAAAGGTAGTAGAGCCACGCTGATTTCAGCAAAAATTGGCCGGCTCGACCGGAGCGGTACTACTGCTATAAACACTTGACAAGCTGATCCGAGAGATCCATCTAGTTGCCATTTCATCAAAGAAGGAGAAGTATATAGTGATGGATGTCAATGTTAAGAAATTATTCCGATCAGCGATATTGGACAATTTTAGGAGACTTACGCCTTTAACACTTTTGATTTATTGCATTTACCTCCAATATAGGCGTTAAAACCATTCTATCTTTTAATTCTATGGAAATATGCATAGAATGCCATAAATTTTCTTTTCAAGTCGAAATTCATTTTCAGATAACGTAAAACCTAATGCTATTTCTATTTACAAAGAAAACACGGTTTGTTATCAATTACTATTCCTCCTTTCCGGACCGAAAAACATAAACTTCTAGCTTCTAGAAACTATTTTCAATTATAGTACATTTCTCTTAAAGCTCTTAATAATTCAGTAATATTTTAATGAAATTAAAGAAAACTTTTAATCCGTTTTGTTACCCTGGTATTTTAATAATCCAGTTTCAATTTCTTAGCCGAAGTCATAAACAAGAAAAAAATGACAACTGTCAGGTCAGCTGTCAGAACAATTTAGATTTGATTCACCACCTACTGCAGAGCCGGTTTTAAATGTTTAGTTTGCTGAAAATGTCTAATTTTTCATATTGTTATTGATATGAGAAAAAATTAACTTGAAGCATGGGTAAGGAAAAATCTAAAAAACGTAGAAGATCGAGTTCAAGCAGTTCTAGCTCAAGTAGTTCCGATGCGTCGCGCGAAAAAAGGAAACTGCGCAAGTTAAAGAAAAAATTAAAGAAGGAACAAAAGAAGACTGAAAAAGCGTTGAAAAAGAAATTGAAAGAACAGAAGAGAAAGTTGAAGAAGCAGCATAGAAGTAAAAGTAGAAGCCGGACTCGTGACGACAGTAATGTGAAGGAAGACACCGCTTCTACCGACATTCCCTTAGGTATATCTTTAAAACGAGAAACTAGGCTATTTGATAACATGTTTCTGTATCATAAATAAATACTTCGTTGTTATTGAATTGACACGCTTTGTGTACTTGGTAAAATTACCTTAAGTTTTGATCTATAAATCAAGTAATATTATAATTTTATCCTTTGAGAAGTTTACATATAAATGTAATTTTTTCTTTAATGTAGAACTCATGGAAAAGTCAAAAGCCATGGCTCCAATGACCAAAGAAGAGTGGGAGAAAAGGCAGAGTGTTGTTAGGAAAGTATTGGACGAAGAATCTGGAAGATACAGGTTATTCTATCATTCTGTTTTTAAATTTGTTTCCTTTCACTTTGATCACACTTATGTAACAGCGGTTCATTTTTTTTTTTACAAAGTATATAAATGGAAAACTTTTGATTTAGGAAATTTATAATATAATATCCTGTGTACAATCACAAAGAATACTGAGACTAAGAACATTAATTTGCAAATCACACAGTGTTGTCTTATTGGGATTTGAACCCATAACAGTCAGCGCAGGTGATCGCTTAATCCACTAAGCTAACCGTGCAGTCATTTTACATAACAACACTAACACAGTATAATTATTATTAACAACACCATAATTATTATTAACTACACAATAATTATTATTAACCACACAATAATTATTATTAACCACACAATAATTATTATTAACCACACAATAATTATTATTAACCACACAATAATTATTATTAACAACACGATAATTATTACCATCTCTCAGTGTGTATTGTTTTCAGGTTAATTAAAGGCGATGGAGAGGTGTTAGAAGAGATTGTGTCAAGAGATAGGCACAAGCAAATCAATAGACAAGCCACACAGGCTGATGGATCATTCTTTCAGTCTCAAACTGTAGAAAAAAAGAACTTTTAGTTGTATTATGTGACAAACCTCCTTATTTAGTTCCTGTACACTAACGTACCTGTACGTCCCATGCACTTAATATTCTACTATATGCTTAAGATTAAATAAATGTACCTTACCTAGGAGTACAACTCCTAATAATGTTATTTTTTGTGTAATCCTGTTACCTTTGCTACATGTATGTATGTGTGAAAGAGACCTGGTACGGACTGCTCTAGTATTAACTGAACATAACAAATATTGGGTGCATACAATTTGTAGTGAACACTGATAATAGTGATACTTATTCTGCATCACACAATAGAAGTTTTCACGCCACGGCTGGGACACAAAATCTGAACTTCTCAGTTGAGACTAGGTAGCAACTTGTGTTGAATTCAAACAATACATTTGGTTTCATGGTAAATAAAACGAAAAAAAATCAGAAACAATAATTAAACAAATTTATTTTTTGATCTACCTATTAACATTATAGTTCATCTTTAGTTAAAATGTCTTCATTAGCAGTTTGTTCTTGTGATGTCGTCGAGTCCTGCAGGTGCTCGTTAACCAATGATATAAGACTCTCCAAGGGTCGCCCGCCATGTTCCACATTCACTATCTTCTTTTGTTTGTAAAGGATTAGAGTTGGTAAGCCGTTTATCTAAAAATAAATAATTATGAAACTTTACATCCATACTAATAGTATAAATTAGAAAGTAACTCGGAGACACAGCTTTTTACGGCTAAACTGCTAAACTAATTTTGATGAAATTCACAATAGAGAACTTTGATTCTTGAGGAAGGGCATTATTTTATATAAGGCTAATATTTACTGCTATAACTCACATACACGCAAGCGGAGTCGAGAGCAAAAGTTAGTGGGTAACATAAAAGGAATCTCAATAATACACAACACAGAATTTAGTCACGAGAATTTGAATCAATCGAATGAACTCCTTGATACAAACATATTTACTTCATTTTCAATTTACCTCTTTTGTAAATAAGTTATTAGCCTGGCCTCTTAAAATATCGAGAACTACATTTGGAAATTGTGTTGTTACAGAGGGAATGTAGGTGCTCCTTAAATCAAGTATATGCTCTACTACATTTATGAACAAATATCATAAGAGATATTAACGGTTTTTAGGGTTAGGGAGTACTTTCTTATACGAAGATGTAAATTCGATTGATACAAATCTCGTGTCCGTAGGGCCGGGCCAGAATATAAACGGTGTGCAATTGGAGAGGCCTGTGAGATATTACAATCTAACGGTTTTGGCAATCTTACGGTAACATAAATAAGTTAGCACCGAACTTGAGCGTTGGCCTTTACGATTACGCGGATGTCAATTTACACGTCTCGTTGGTGGTATGAAGTGAGGAGGAGGGGAAAGAAATTATAGGAAAGCATTGTAGCGTCGCCTAGTGATTGGCTCAACTATATTGTCACTTGTTTCTTAATAATTAATGACAACATACACTTTAGAATAATTTCTACTTGCTCTATTCTTTGATGTAATTACTTAGCAAGTAAAATATTATTCTTTCTGTGTTATTTTCAACTTTAAGGCTACAAGTTTAAAGTTGAAAATTACATGTAAGGTTTTTTAATATATATTTATTACTTAGTGCGACTGTCAAGTGTAACCACATTATAAATGATGAGCTAACATAATATAGGTAATATGCTTATCTAATACATTAAATTTCGCACAGAAATTCAGAAAGAACCAAACCCCTACTGATATTGTAAGTGGGAAAGGTCTGTCTTTAATAGTTGGACCGACTTTAATTCAATTTAGCATGGAGATACTTTGTTTTTTTAGGAAGAATATAGGGTATTTTTCACCGCGATAACTTATATACACGCGAACGGAAACAAGTGCAAAAGCTAGTTGAAAATAGAAAACCTTTTCTGTTTCACATATTGGTTTCGATTGCACACAGTCCACGTCAGCGATCAGCACACGAGATTCGTTCTGGAATCGTTCTCCCAGTTTCAGCCAAAGTGGACTCATTTGCATACAATGTGCACACCTAGAATATAATAGATTTGTGTAAGACATTTAAATTTATGAATACATTTGTTTATGGAACTTACATTTATAAAGTATTTGGTGAAGTTATTGATACAACAAGTGACCACAATAGGCCTTTGTAGACACGCAGTGTAATAGTGCTGGACAGAAATGTGTTGTTTCTGTCCCGGGTAAGACGGAACTGCGCTCAGGACAGAAGCTTTAATGTCTGAGCTCTGAGAACGGAAGTGGCGAAAACGCGCTTTAATTTACCAATGAGCGTACATTTGATGAATTAAGCTTGAAAAAATAATGTTATGAAGAACGATTATTCGCGAACAACGATGGAGAAAGTTGATTTTTGAAGCACTGAATAACGAACCTTATACAGATAGACATAGCGTCGAATATCGATTGGTTGTTGAGCGATTTTTTACAACGAGTGCGCCGGCGGGCGTCTCAAACACACGGGGAACGCCCTCGTATGTCCGAGACGTTTCTTAAGAGCGCTAGTAAATGTAGAAATTTATATAAACACGAACCGCGGGCCGCAGTCAGTTCAGTTAAAGCTATATTGCTAAAAACTTCGAAGTGATATTAGCGATCAACCTAGCGACCTCAGTAACCATTTAGTATTCTTATGCGGAGTGATATTGTGATTGCAGGAGTGTTGTTAATAAAGTATTTTTTACACGTCAGAAGCTTTATGTCCTAAACCCATGGAACCCTAACACGTAACAATAATTACCATGGTGCAAAATAGTTGATAAACACAAATTCCTTTTCCAAAAATGTTTCGAAAGTTTCTTCCGATATCCTGGCAACAGGTAGAACTTTCTTTTTCTTCATAAATTTCTCAGGGTCATGATTCTCGGTTAGAGACATTTTCTCAATGTAAGCTTTCAACCCCTCCATGTTATTAGCGTCTGTTACACCCATCTGCAATATATAATATGTTTTAATTTTATAACTAGTGCTAAAGTTACCTCAGAACCAACATCTAAAAGTTGAAGAATTTGTTTGTTCGTTGTTAAAGTTTCCCAAAAGCAATGTATGAAAGAATTATTCCCCAAGAAAAGTTCTCAAAAAAGGCTGTAACAGTATATATCTTTTATAAACTTTTTACGGTAAACAAATTTTTACACGCTGTTATAATATCATGTTACAAGCATATGGAATTCTGTTTCATCTTTGGACGGTAGCACCCTTTCTGCCTCACAAACAAAACTGTGGAATGAATTGTGCCTGCGGTATTTCCGGACCAATGCGACCTTTAAGAAAAGAGCAAACTCCTTCTTAAAAGGCACTTGTAACGCCTCTGGTGTTGCGGGTGTCCATGGGCGGCGATAATTGCTTACAACCAGGCGATACGTCTGCTCGGTTGCCCCCAATAACATAAAAAAACAAAAAAGCTATAGTAGACGCAGAAAAACCAGTTTTATGTAAACGCAAACGTTTTGCCCGACATAGATTCCATTCTAAAAAGTTATTCTACATATTTGTAATTTAAAAAAGTATAGTTACAATTCTGCCATTGACAATCCACATCAAGTAAGGATACTGTTTGATGTCAAAATTTTTACAAGTCATCTCATTGTCCATACAGTTCACCTTGCCAATCTGTATGTACTGGTTATGTGCATATTGCACCGCTAGCTCGGCCCAGGTAGGGGCTAGTTTCTGAAAATAGAAAACATATCATAGAGTAGCCGGAGTGATTAATAAAAAATTTCATGTATGTATATTTAGCACATATTACATGGGGCTTGTCACAAAGTGGTGACGAGTAGTTACTAGTTAGTTAGTGGTAGTTAGTTAGTAGAAAGTTAAGCAATTCTATCCAGGTCAGTATATGGATGGGTGACCATCCATTGCCATACCAATATCTGTGGCAATCGTTACGTCGTAATCGTAGTTGAAGCCACAGATAAGGCTACTGATGTGGACCGACATAAGCAACTGCAAATATAGAAGTTGGACCTTTGAAAGAATCGATAAGTTTTATTACTTTCTACAGAACTCTGATATCGCCTATTATTTGGATTATTGAGTTCTAATAGTAATTACTCTGTTAATTTTTTTACCCTGCTACGGCAAAGGCAAGAGAAAGAGTAATAGTTTTGGTAGTCTTATGTATAGCATCTAAACTACTGAACCGATTCTAATGAAGTGTCAATAGATTTGTAATAAGTGCTCGGGTCATCACTCGCAGGCAGTATACATTTTTTCTTAAGTTTTACATAGTCAGGTAATACTTTTTAAACTCTTTCTTGTATGTCTTGTAAATATGTTGTAATTTCTTACCTGTGATGCCTTACACCAGGAGGCATAGAACATGACGAAATGTTGTCCCGTGGAAACAAACTTCTCAATATTGTGATCATTTAAGTATGCCATACCACTGTATATTGTAACCTCTGTCGAGTCCTTTTCCTTGTTAGTAACCTGCAAACATATTTTGATTTTGTTCAAGTGAAAACTTCTTTAGCGACGTTGTGCACTATTTTTGGGATAGAAAAAATGTTAAGCTAGCGTCAGGAGTTCAGGACAGGTCCCGTCAGGACACGTGACCTGATCGTAAGGCGGGGCGCAAGGCGCTTGCGTGAGTGTGCGTGTGTGTTTGTAAAGTCGACCAAATTGAATCATGACCCCCCTTAAAGTCATTTTCCTACAATTATTCTATACCATTAGGTTGAAATTAGCTTGAACATACATTTCGAACCGTTATCATTGTACTAGACACTGACAAAGCCATGACATAGACATAGACGTATACTATGGACTATGATAAGTATTGCAGGAAAAAGTTTGTTAGCCAGTGAACGTCCTTATCAATAGGTATACTAGGAAAGATTTGATTGTCTGTTTGTTTGAGACATAGGATTAACTTTATTTCGAATAATGGGTAGAGGTAGGAGGGTAGAGGTACCGTAAAGGTAGCGTAGGGTAGGTGTAGAATAAAAATAGAAAAGCATTTATTTGACAGAACGAAGTCTGTCGAGACAGCTAGTCATACATATTAATAAAATAAAACAATAAAATTAGAGACTTTATTTTGTTTATTTCATATTATTAAATAAAAAAATGGCATCCACTTCGTAAAGCGAATAAAAAAGAAAACTTCTCAATAGTTAATTTGTGGGTTATAATGGTTCCAATGGTTGGTCTGTATCTGTAGGATTACTGGTTAAACCTAAAACTGAGTGTAAGCGCCATGGTTTTTAATAACGTCTAATAATCTATTACGCATAGACCAGATTAGACGACTGCAAATGTCACTTCCCCTCATGAAATCACAGATTTCGTTACAATGCAGCTCGATTGCTTCTTTAGTCCTCTCGTTCCTGTTATCCCACATTTGGACCATCAAACCCCATAAATTTTCTATTGGGTTAAGTTAAGATCTGGTGACCTAGACAGCCATGAAATGAGAGTAAATTCATCTTCATGCTCCGTAAACCAATTTGAGACAATTCTGGCAGTATGCACTTGACAGTTATCATGAACATAGGAGAATACTGGCACATCTTCAAGGGGGTAAACTGTTCGCAAAGTCGGTAACATTGATTCTTCCAATAAATCGACATAGTTGATGAGGAACAAGTTCGCTTATGTTTCCAGCATCCATCCATGCCCACATGTTAGCTGAAATACGGCCAGATGATTGGTTGGGCACTACGTGGTCCTCTGTGTATCGCGTGTTATCGTTACGCCACAAAGTTAAGCGACCATGTTGAGAAGAGCGAAATGATTTTTCGTCTGTAAAAATGGTGTTTGTCCAGTCGAAATCTAAATAATTACGTGCAAAATTCAATCTCGCAGTTTTGTGTGCATCCGTTAAATGAACTTTCTTAGCATGATGTCCGTAATGCAGCCCAGTGCGGTGCAAATTATTTCTAATTGTTTCTAGACAAACGTCGTAACGTGCTGCAAAATAGCGGGTACGAGTAAAAGGATGTTCTTTGTAATGGTGTTGCATTTCCGTTCTCTGTTGGTTTGTGATTCGACGAACCCTATGATTATGTCGTCGTCGGTCTTCAAGGATACCCTCTTCAGCGTGCCGTCTGATCCAGGTTCTGACCGTGTGACGACTTATATTTAACTCATGTGATATTTCTCTAACGCCGCAACCTTGCTCACTGAGCACTACAATCCGAGCTCTTTGTTCTACCAATTGGCCATTATATTATATATAAATATATTCTTAGATTTTTATTTTAATATTTTCAGATTGACTACTACTTGACATCTCACATATAATTTTAAAAATTATAATACTTTTTCTCCGCAATGAAAAGAGTTTTGATTATAAACGATTATATTATTTGAAATTCAAATAAGACTGCTGTATCAAAAATGTATCTTGTTCAGTGATGACAAAGGTTTAAATTGCATTGACATCTAACCCGTAATGACGCATTTTTGTTTATATCTAAAACGTACTATGTGCAAATAGCGAAGAAAACCTAAATATATTTATGATTTCAAAGGAATAATTGGCAAAGTGGGTCATGATTCAATTTGGTTGACTGTACTAAAGCCTGCTACACGCTTTTTTTTTTACCTCACCCAGGTGTTTGCGGCGGAGAGGTGTGTCGGAATTGAACCGACTAAAACCACACAGTGTGCCACTCTGCGCCTGAGACGAAAGGGATCCGGGAACTGCAGTTATTAACACATCCGGACCAGCCTGCTACACGCTGCATTAATCTATATTTTCATAATATCACAATAGCATTTTTTTACTTCTTTTTATCGCGCATTTTAATTCTCTTATTTTATAACTTGATCTCTGTGACAGTGACAGTCACTAGTGTCATTTTAGAACTAAGTATATTTTTGGGATGAATTAAAACAAATACAGGAGTTAGTTAACTATGCAGGAAAACAGCACTGCCAAGCATTGACCTAAAACCAATCCTTTTTTTTTTTTTTAACCTTTGGAAACCCCCTCGGGCCGTCACCCCGCCGGAGTTTGCAGTGGGGCGGTGTGTCGGAATCAAACTGACTAAACCACACGGTGTGCCACTCTGTGCCTGAGAAGGGGGAGATCCGGGAACCGCTGTTGTTATGACCTCCGGACCAACACCTAAAACCAATCCGATACCAACTAAGGGCTTGATGTTTAATTCAAAGTATGATTAACTTACCTCTGATTTCATTGTGAAAATTCCACTTAAAAATAATGTCAGGGAAGGCAGATCCCTAGTACCCTTATACTCTATGGGAGTAAATGTGTTCTTATGATAGTAATGGAGTGTTGGATATCCTGAAAATAATAATGATTTAAGTTTATCCTCTAAATTGAACCAAAAACCTCTAACCTCTAATTTGGGCAAAAAAAGACAAATTTTAGAGCAATTGGTTAAATTGTAATATTAAATTATTCATAAATATTTCAGACATTTAACACACAATGCTATCTAGTCCCAAGCTATCTATGCTATCTTGGCCCGACCCAGGAATCGAACCCGAGACCTCAAGTACAGCAATCGCCGCTACCACTGCACCACCGAGGCAGTATTAAAGTTAGTCACTCCCAAGACTATCCATACTATTTAAAATCTATATATGTATTAACAGGGCATTTATGTCACTTCTTTGGAGGCATGCAAATTTTTTAAAGTTTCCATATATTTTTGTATGCCCCCTCCCCAACACCTTACCTCTGTGTTTTGAGGAAAAAATCGAGGCTTTCAATTTCTTAAGTAACAATATAAAATGTAACTTTTTTTTCAATATACTTTAAATAGTCGCAAAAATCCAAATAATATTTCAAAAGTAAGTTTACAGGAATTAGGATCTTTTTTTATGTATGACCCTGCAGAAATGACTCCACATACGGATAGAAAGCATAAGCAGGATCCAAGAGTGGTGGTCACCATACTCATTGCGAATGCAGATAATACAACAATGCAGCATGGTGACCCACCCCACAGCGGCATATTGAGATGAGGGAATAACAATGAATATCATGTAGTTGCTTGAAACAAAAATTTTTAATCTGTATACTATCTTTTTCTACAGGGTTAAAAGGCACCATTAAATGTAGAGTTAATGTTAAATGTACAACACTAATAATACATTCTGTGGTGTATAGTGATGTTTTCCAATTACCTGTAATGTCATTTTCATTACAAAGTTTGTAATGTATAGTACAATCCACTTGGGCAATCGCAAATTTAGAATCCTTTGTATTTACAAGCTCTGCCAATTCTGCCCATATCGGATAAAATTCTGTACAATGTCGGCACCTGGAAGTAAATAATATGATCTCAAGATAACAAAATCATATAAGTATTATGATGTAACGATTAACGAGAATCCTAGGTTTGTAAAAACATAAAATCTAGAGAATTAAAATACTTACCAAGGTGCATAAAACATAACAAAATTGCCATCCATTTCTTCTATTTGATACTTAAAATTGTTGGCATTATATTCATAGACTGAGTTTTCCTCCAGAGCAACATAATAGGGCACAAATAGCAAATAAAATAATCCTGCAGTTCGAAACATTATTTACACACAAATTACGAATAATTATGTGTATATTACTACCCTAGAATAACTATAATTAGAACCCTAGGTATGCATATGATCAGAGATGGTACTTATTTAAGTGGAATATACATTATCAGTCAGAAAAATATATTCAATGTTAGAATTCTAAAATTAACTAACTATCCACTATCCAATGAAAACTTCACAACAAATCGTATTTCTTTCTGTTCTGTCAAAAATCTTAGAGTGGTGATCATAGATTGCCACAGACTATTTCTAATCCAAAAGAAATCGATTGCTTTTTAACCTTATTTTTAACTGACTTCAAAAAGGAAGAGGTTCTATGTTCCACTGTATGTATTGGATTGGTTCTAAAAAAGTACTTTACAGTAGTATTTATGTATAAAATAATTATTTAAATATGAAATGATGTATTGTGATACAATTAATAAGTAATAAAGATGTTACTACGCAAATTCAAAATCAGTAGAAATCTAAAAAAAAATGTTTTATCTTTATTTCACTATCTTTAATCAACTAACTTCACCCTGTCTTGTACTTCTATATTACTTCTATATTACTACTTTCTATATTCAAATCACACTCTCTTCTCACTCTTTCGTACCGTAGCCTTAATACCAGGGAGAGGTGGTAGGTAACTATACCATCCCAGCTGTTAGCCTTCGTACCATAATTAGAGTAGTAGTTATTCATGGAGGCAGATTTGACTTATCTTGCTTAATCGACAATATGCTATTTTGAATATACACAAATCTGGCAGCCGGTAGTAGCGAGTCCGATCTTGTGAATCTACCAATAGGTACGAAGACGTTTCAGATAAGTATCAGAGAATCAGTTTAATTTTTCTTAACTTGCACCACGGACGGACTTTCGAATGCTTAAAGGTCACGTCGCGTCGGTGCGGAGAGCAGTGCGACGGCCACTATCTACTACTATGCCTATAAATATTTAAATATTTCGGTCATCTAACACAGAAAGTTGTCTAGTCCCAAGCTAAGCAGAGCTTGTGTTATAGGTACTAGGTACTAATATAAATGCATGTATGCTTTTTTTGTTAACACATAAATATTATACATTGAAAAGACCCAAACTTTGAAACAAATATTTGCAGATCACACAAACATTTGGTCCCACCCGAGAATCGAACCCGAGACAAGCACAGCAGCAGCAGTTGCATACGCTGCTACTGCGCCAACGAGGCAGTATTAACGTATATACAATATATTTACACAAACACATAAACATGTATACAGTTGTTGCCCGCGGTTACGGCCGCGTGTATGTCGGTTTACGCGGCAAATAGTAGCCTATTGTTATTCTGCGTACCTCAGGGCGGCGTCTTATCACCGTTACTTTTTGTACCTTTTATAAACTCTATCACTAATCAATTACTTTCTTCCTACCACATAGGTGGTAGGAAGTGTGTATAAAAAAGATCATCTGCATATAGATGCAGATGATCTTCTTTATTCACAAGCTACTCCCGATAGTTTAGCACAAGCTGTGAATATAATTAACAGATATTTAATGCAAATGTGACTGGAGTAAAGAGTATGGACTTAGTGTAAATCCAACTGAAACACAGGTCATTTTAATGGGTAGCCCCAGGCCACAGTGTAAGATAAACTTACAACAGACAACAGATACCAGTTGTTAGTTGCAATGGTACGGTTGTTTTATATGTTGACAAAGTCAAGAATTAGGGGCTCTAACGGGACAGGTACCTTGGGGACATCAGATCGTGGAAGCTAGTCGCAAACTGTTTTCGACAGTGGCATCTCTACAATGGCTACGGAACTTTCTTCCCACCAACACTGAAGGCTCCTCTTCACAATGTGCCATCATGGTCCATCGAATGATTGCCCATCATCGCCGCTATGATCCGGCAAATCTCCACACAATGGTTGAACAATCATTTATGTTATGTTATGGCTTATTAACTGAACCCCGCGGTGTTACCCGTGGTTATTGTTGTACCGCGAGTATCGCCATGGGACAAAGTTAGTCTAAAAAAAAGTAGCCTAAGTTACTCCCTGGATCATCAGATTCATCAGCTACCTGCCGCAAAAAAAATTTTAACTACATATTTGGTATATGTACTGTGTATACATACGTATGCATTTAGTAAAAAGCGGTGATTTTGATATTACAAACAGACACTCCAATTTTATTTATTTCTATAGATTTGTTCACTGTGGCACTACACACCATTTATTCGACATTTTAATTAATAAAATTAGAGAAAACTGATAAAATTCACTTAAACTGCGCTGTTTTGTTTTGTTGTGGCTAGCATGTGACGTCACGCTTCTCATGTGACCAGCGCCATCACAGAAATATTGTTTTTTGACATGGTTGTCAAACTTGAACTTTATCTTAAATTTAAATTCTTAATACAGTAGACATTCTGCAGAATATTAACGCAGTGTGGTAAATAAGTAATAATTAATAATTTAAAACGATTTCTAAAAATCAGTCAAATGGCCTATTGCGAACGCGGCCACAAAGCGAACGAGAGGTTACTGAACTCTCTCGGTAAAAATCGATTAATGTATTGCTCCGATTGAGATTGAATCATATATTCCAAAACATGGTCACGCCCACGTTAATTAAAAATTAGGTTTAAAGTTTAGCGACGTAGCAGGTAGATTGTCCTTACCTTTTATGATCTGTTAATCCTTGAACGCCATTCCCTATTTCCTCCCTGATAGTATTTAAACCCCTGAACTCAGTCTCTCTCTACTCCGATCACGCTTTCTGCTCGTTCAGCATTCCCTCCATGTATGCTCTAAGTTTCGTCCACAGATTGTTCCTACTATGGACACTGGTAGTTTTTAAAAATCTTCTAATTGCGAATTTTTGAAAACACAAAATAAATCTATACCAACTTATAAAAAAAACTAATATTAAAATGCAAATATTTTAAATCCGTAAAATATTATAAGCATTTATCCTATACAATTTTGCTTTAGGTATAGTATTTTTGGAAAAACAAAGATAGTAAAGAAATAAAATACGGAGCATCTGTAAACGTCACTATGCTGTAGCTTAAATGAACATACAAAAGAATGTGGTAATTCTTCAAAATGGTCGCTTTGTATGGTTTGCCAACTTGCATGTCTGTGTTTCAGAGTTCTTTGTTTTCGTAATTCATTCGATATTATAATATTTTGGAAAAAGTATATGCAACTCTACCGCTGTATCGTGTCATTAGGAACACTGTATTGTAATCATATTTTGTGGTGCCCAAGAAAGATGTCATCGGTAATGTGAGAGCTCTTCGATAGAATTTTTATTTTGCAGGATTATGACGTTTATGATTCTTATTTGGATTTGCAGAAATTGAGGAATAACTTGGTAAATTATAATCATTACTTACAGTAGTAGGGCAGTGTTGTATGAAGTTTTATATGAGAAACAAAGCTGACTCTAATTTTGGCATTCCACAGTACTATGTCATGATTGATTCGTGTTGAACATTCTTTTAGTTTGTGGACCTGCTGATTTAACTGAATGTATTTTGAATGTAGAACTCGTATGTTGTGGAGCGTTTGTTGATACAAATCGTAATTATAGAAGATAGTTATGTTATGTAGTTTGTTGTTATTCTTGTTGTTGAAATGATGTGCATGTCAAAGAGAACAACAATCCAGTAAGGCTGTCGTCTTTGCTTCTACAATGAATACTTTAAGCTGTGAAACACTTTCTTAGTTAAATACAATTTATAATCGTTTCTTTTTTCAGTTTAAAACCAGAAGCTTGAAATTCTTGGACTATTAAATTATGAATCAAACCAGACATTGATAAGGATATTTATAAAGGAATTTGAGAACATCTGGACTAAAGTTGCAGCGAAATATTAAGTGTATAATCAATGAATAGTGAAAAGTGATCATGAGTGTGGTTAGAAGGTGGTGTGTGCTTGTGTGATGGGAGGGGTCGGGTGAGAGGTGAGGCGCTCGGGCGCGGGCGCGGGCGCCATGAACCCGCCGGCGCCCCGCCAGGCGGCCGCTCGCTCTGGCTATCATCAGAAAGCCCTAGCTCAGATCCGTAACTCACTGCTCCCATTTGCTAATAATGGGAATTCAGAACCGCCTGGCTCGTCAGCTGCGAGCACAGTTAGCTCTGGAGTCAGTTCTGGCTTCAGCTCTTCATCAGGAAATGGTCTTGATAAGGATTTGACTGTGTTACCACAGTCCTTGAATCAACTAATTGCTTTGGGATATGATGAGGTAAGTTTTTAATTTAATTTTTTACTTAATCTAAATCTCTTTTTATTTCTATTATAAACTAACAAGAAGATCTTCTCAACATCATCATTACCATACCAGCTGAAAGATGTAAGCGTCGCCTAAGTTTGCCACAATATCTGGTCCTATCCTATCATAAAAAAATAGCTTAGATAATAGTAATCCTTAATAGACACATCTGAGCAAAATGTATTTGCTGCATTTTTTACCCGACTATGGCTTAACCTAAAGGAAGGGTTATTATTTTTGGCTGTCATAGTATGTTTGTATTTTCCACCAAGGTGTCAATAGATTTTTAATAATGACCCTGATAGCACAGTTAATATAACTTTTGTGAAGAATTACATAGGTTATAGTTTTCGAAACTTTTTCTTGTTTAAATCAATATTTAGAGGTTTAAAAAACATCAGAATATCTTCTTCTTATATATAAAAATCAATTGCTGTTCGTTTGTCTTGCTTTAACTGGAGAATGGGTGGGCCAATTTATCTGATTTTGGTTTTGAAATGTTTGTCGTAGGCCAGGGAAGGTTTATGCTGTGAAAAAAATTTAATTAACTAAATCCAAATGTCACATGTACGAAAAGCGAAAAAGCGGGCACAGCTAGTTGAGCTCAAGCTCATCCATGTCTATATATTTCTTAAAAAGTTTAATGTTTTAATTAAAATTTTGAATTACTTTTTAAATTTAATAAACCTCTTATATAATAATGGTTTGTAAATAGAGGGCATCACTTATTAAAATGTAAAAAGGAATATTAAACATAGAGTAGGAAAACATACAATCTAATATATAAAATTCCCATATCATGGTGTTAGTTACCAAACTCCTCCATAATGGCTGGACCGGATTATTATGAAATTTTGTATGTATATTGTGTAGATCTGAATCGGACAACATTTATTTTTCATACCCCCTAAATAATAAGGGTGATCCACTGCTAAATTTTATGGCAAAACAAGGGTTGCCAGGTCAGCTAGTTAAATTATAATAATTAAAATTTATGTTTATCAGTCTTATTACCATAGTATTTTTTATATGTTTGTTGAGTTAGGAATTAGATGACTGTGTGTGAGATATGTGAATATCATCTTCTTATACATTAAAATCAATTGCTGTTCGTTTGTCTCGCCAAAACTCGAGAACGGCCGGGCCGATATAGGTGATATTGGTTTTGAAATGTTTGTTGTAGTCCAGGGAAGGTTTAAACATAGTACAATTCACATGTACGAAGTAGGGAGCACAGCTAGTTATCTATACATTCATATGTGAAGCAACAAACGTTTTAAGAAAATTATGCAAATGGAAGAGTATGATATGAAGAGGGGTGCAGAAAGTTTACGAATTTTGACCACTGGGCGAACGCTAGATGTCAGTTTAAAAAGCTATTATAATAGAACATCCCTTTCCCCATCCCCCTATGGTCAGCAACACACTTGTGACGCCTCTGGTGTTGCTAGTATCCATGGGAAGCGGTAATCGCTTACCATCAGGTGATATAACATAAAAAAACAGTATTAACCAATATAACTATTGTTTTATTTAATACTAGCAGCATCCCGCCGTGTTACCCGCGGTTATTATCGCACGGCGGTAATGCCACGGGGCATAGTTAGTCAAAAAAGTAGCCTAAGTTACTCCATATATCATCAGCTACCTCTCAGTGAAATCCCGTCAAAATCGGACCACCCTCTCTAGCCGCTACAGAGCTCAAACAGACATCCAAAAATTGAAAAAAAAATAATTTTGGTATATGTACCTTGTATACATACACATGCATTTAGTAAAAAGTGGTTATTTTAATATTACAAACAGAAATTTCAATGTTATTTATTTGTATAGATTCAACAACAATTAGATATTTCCTTGTTTATACCTCATAATAGTCCTTAATGTATTTTTTTTTCTGTGAAAACTATTTCAGTGGAGAACCACTGAAATAGCTGAACTAATTTTAAAGTTTTTTTTAGTTCATATGGTATATTTTACCCTTCTATCCACACCCCACATATTTTATTGGAATTTTAGTATTTAGAACAATATTGCCTGGAACTAGTATAACATATGTGACTTGTACCACCTAACGCCTTTCATATATCTATAAATGATTGGAATAGTATATTTATTAAATTGTCTGTTTACATTTGATGAGTAAGTACATGACTATTTGATAACTACTATTTATAGTTATTAAATTAGTTCAAAACAAGGAACATATAACAATTTACGTTTTTTCTGTGTTTAATTGGGGATTCCCTGTTCTGAAGAGCAACACGAAATGATTATAGCACAGTTGATTCAGCTCAAATAATAATTAAGTCTATTGCTACAGTTTTAACACAAATTTTAATAACACTACCTACTTTTAGTATGAGAAATGCAGGTTTCTATTTTAGTGTAACACACGAAATATCTATTTACCGCTATCTCTGCTTATATCTTCTCTCAATTAATTACTTATCTATACAAATAAATAAAATTGGAGTATCTGTTTGTATTATCGCTTTTTACTTAATGCATATGTATAATAAACACGGTACACATACCAAAAATGTATTTTTTTAAATTTCTGTCGGTCTGTCTGTTTGTACCGGCTAATCTCTGGAACGGCTGGACCGATTTTGACTTTAGCTTCGCCGCGTGGCTGTACGCGTATACGACAATAACACTTCGGCTAGTCTATACTAATATCATAAAGAGATGAAGTTTCTACCTTTGTATGGTTGTAGTGGGTAATCTTCGGAAGTAATGATCTGATCCTGAAAATTCTTTCACTTACAGAAAGCGACACTATTCAGGAGTGACAGACTATATTTTATTATGATTGAACAAAAAATTCTGTTAAAATTAATAGTATTTGTTAATCGAGTTGAATAAAAGCGGACTGTTAACCTCCAACGAAGTAGGCGCGGGACGGCTAGTAAATAATAACCCAAAATGCGCTGTAATCTAATGATAGTCCGTCAAATGACGGAGGAAGTTTACACAGACGTCAACTCTTCTAATTTCGTCATCTTTTACAAGGAAGAGTCTGTCCTCTCTTAGGAGGACAGTCTATCTAAAGTTTTGGTATATTAAAGACAGACACACTCTATGTACCTTTAGCAGAGTACTAACAAAGTAATGATGTTGACTCATCTTATTATAATTCTTTATTAAAATAATTAGAAAAGGTAGACAAGTATGTTTGTATGACCTGCAAGTATTTGTTTCGGAGTTTGAGTGTTTTCTATGTATAATATGTATGTATTTAAAAAAAACAAAGTATATAAGTATTTATATCAGTTGTCTAGTACCCATAATACAAGCTCTGCTTAGTTTGGGACTAGATGGCGTTGTGTGTTAGATGTCCGAAATATTTATTTATTTATATTTGTAAGGCATGTTTTCAAGTTTATGTGTATAATAATACATAGAAGCAGATAGCAGATAGACAATAACAATTAGAAGTAGAAAAATCTATCCAAGTAACTTGTGTTTTCCAGCAGAAAAACATTTAATAAAGAAACAATTTAAAACTGTATACACTCACTTAATGAATATAAAAAAGGAATCCGAGAATTTTTATGACAGTTACTTTCATTGATATTTTCAGGACCCAGCTGTAAAAGCCCTAAAATACGCCGGCGGGCGATTCGACGTGGCCCTCGATTACCTGTCGAAGCAACAAGAAACTCTTAATGGAGTTCTCAAACAGAACAATTTAAATTCATTGAGCTCCAAATTAATAAGGAAACCTAGTCTAGAGCGCGAGATAAACCTTCACAGAGGGAGTCCCGCACTCGACTCGGGAGCGGGGAGCTCGCGATCCGATAGCCCTCGGCCTTCGGATGCACCTCCCTTGCCTCACGAGAAACTAAGTAGACAGTACTCACCGTCGGGGTTCTCCGAGCCACCGCCACCACCGCCTCCGCGATGTCCGTCCACGCCGCCGGTTATGCCGTCCGTGCAGCAGCTCATGAAGCGCATGTCTCCAGCGCCACCGTTACCACCAGCTCGTGGAACGTCTCCGGTTGCCGCTGCACCTACGCCGCCCGCACGAACGCCAATGGTCGTGCAAAACGGTCCGCAAGTCCAACAACAGCTTACGCAGCAGTTTCAAGCCCTCAGCATTTACCAAACTGGTGCGGGCGGCGCCGAACTTCCCCCTCCTTATCCCATAACGGGAGTACCGCCCCCACCGTCTTACTCGTCTTCAATGCAGAACCGCCAGAGTCCGACGCAGTCGCAGGATTATCGGAAGAGTCCGTCGTCTGGGATCTATTCAGGTGGCACCTCTGCCGGCTCGCCAAGTCCCATCACGGTGACGCAGTCGACCGGCTCCTCCTCGGGTATGACTCGCCCCACACCGATACAGGCGTGGACCGCGAGACAAGCAGTACAACCGCCGATTATTATGCAGTCGGTGAAGAGTACACAAGTACAAAAACCAGTGCTCCAAACGGCAATTGCGCCTGTGGCTCCATCCCCAGTGGCAAGTTCGGGCACGCAACCTCCCCCTCCCTCGTACGCGAGTTCCATTCAGCAGAAGCAACAAGTGCAGACTCCACCGAGCTACCCTCTTGCACCGAAACCCCCTTGTCCCACACCTCAAAGTATACCGACGGCAACGACTCCCACCGTCCCCACTACGGAACCGCCAAGTTATGCCATCACGATGCAGGCTCTAGCGGTTCAGCGTGGGATGCATCCTGTTCCACCCCCGCCGTACGGCAATCAAGCCGACAACACGACTACGGTCAATTCCCACCACTCCCCGTTACATAAGAAGTTTTCGAATAATGGCGAATCATCTCAAGTAGAAATTAAGTGCCCCAATCAAAATTGCACGAATAATCTTCTTAAGGACAGTGTAGCTACGTCGAGTTCGGATAAAAGTTCGAATGGGTCGTCAGAACGGCGGCCGAAAGGCATGGAAAAGATTAGGCATCAATCTCCCATACCGGAACGAAAGCATATCAGCAAAGAGAAGGAAGACGAACGACGGGACTGTAAAGTTAGAAATTATTCACCTCAAGCATTTAAGTTTTTTATGGAACAGCATGTGGAAAATATTTTAAAATCCTACAAACAGCGAACTTTTAGACGTATGCAGTTGGAGAAAGAAATGACGAAAATAGGTCTCAGTGCGGAAGCGCAATGTCAAATGAGGAAGATGTTATCTCAGAAAGAATCCAACTACATTAGACTAAAGAGAGCGAAAATGGATAAGTCTATGTTCACGAAAATAAAACCTATCGGTGTGGGTGCGTTCGGGGAAGTGACGTTAGTGAAGAAAATTGATACTAGTCATCTATATGCCATGAAGACACTGCGGAAAGCGGATGTGCTGAAGCGAAACCAGGTAGCGCACGTGAAGGCTGAAAGAGATATCTTGGCGGAGGCCGACAACGAGTGGGTAGTTAAATTGTATTACAGCTTTCAAGATAAGGACAACTTATATTTTGTTATGGATTATATACCTGGTGGTGATCTGATGTCGTTGTTAATAAAGTTGGGTATCTTCGAGGAGAGTCTGGCGAGATTCTATATAGCGGAGCTAACGTGCGCCGTGGAGAGCGTCCATAAGATGGGGTTCATCCACAGGGACATCAAGCCCGATAATATCCTCATAGATCGGGACGGTCACATCAAGTTAACTGATTTTGGTCTATGTACTGGGTTCAGGTGGACTCATAACTCGAAATACTATCAAAGAAATGGTGAGTACAGCTTAACATGTTTATTTGTTTACATTCTTTTGTAATATGTTTATTTCCTAGATAATCTAGAGCTCGTGTCTAGTTAATAATATATGATCTATGTATGTTATAATAGAGATTTATAAAGGTGATTTCGTTCGCAGTAAAATAGTAATGTTAAAGAACAGATAATCTATACTAATATATAAAGCTGAAGAGTTTGTTTGTTTGTTTGAACACGCTAATCTCAGGAACCGCTGGTCCGATTTGAAAAATTCTTTCGGTGTTGGATAGTCCATTTATCTAGGAAGGCTATAGGGTATATATCATCACGCTACTACTAATAGGAGCGGAGTAACAATGAAGAATGTTTCAAAAACGGGGGAAATTTTCACGCTACGGGCAATATAAGGCGCAAACGAAGTTGCGTAGACCAGCTAGTATTATTATAATCTTGACAATATTGTGTTTTCAGATCACGGACGGCAAGACTCGATGGATCCAGTGGACGGCGAATGGGGTGCAATGGGCGAATGCCGCTGTCACCAGCTGAAGCCGTTAGAGAGGCGGCGGAAGCGAGAGCACCAGCGCTGTCTCGCTCACTCACTAGTCGGCACACCGAACTACATCGCGCCCGAGGTGCTTACCCGCACGGGGTACACCCAGCTGTGTGATTGGTGGTCTGTCGGTGTCATACTCTACGAAATGTTGGTGGGATCTCCACCTTTTTTAGCGGCCACGCCTGCAGAAACACAACTCAAGGTGAGGTTACTTTTACTGCATAAACTTTCATCATGAGTTTTCCCCCGAGCCTCTCTGAGCACGGTCAGTTACTTTTTGCATCCAGACTTTACCTCGTAAAGCATAATCATTGAATTTTGGAATTGGTCAAATCAACCCATAGGACTAACCATGTCTTTATAATTATTAATAATAATAGTATATAGGGTTTCCTGTTGTCGTTAGTTTTTATTGTGAATCTAGACACGCGGTGGCGTGTCAAGCCAAGTTTGAAAATATACTGCCCACTGACCACCGATTGGCCGATAGTCGAAATACACGTAAACCAGATCAGGTTCATTATATTATCATGTAAGGTATGTGGAAAACAACCCTTGCCAAGCAATGACATAGTCAATTTACGTTGAAATTCATCTATCTAAAAGACCGTGATCGGTCTAAAATATGATTGGGATCTCTGCAAAACATCAATGCAAAAGTTAACGTTCCATCTGAATTTTCTTTTCAGGTGATAAATTGGGAGAATTCACTTCATGTTCCGGATGCTGCGAACTTGTCACCAGAGAGCAAGGATTTAATCCTGCAGCTCTGCTCGGGGCAAGAAACGAGACTTGGCAAGGATGCCAACGAGGTGAAAAACCATCCCTTCCTGAAGGGTATCGATTTTGACAAGGGACTAAGAAGACAGGTTGCGCCTTTCATACCGAGGATCGAGTACCCGACGGATACGTCCAACTTCGACCCGGTGGACCCGGACAAACTGCGTAACTCTGGCAGTTCAGACTCGAACAAGTCGGATAGTGAACTACTCGACAACGGTAAGTTCCATGGCTTCTTCGAGTTCACATTCAGAAGATTTTTTGACGATGGTTATATGAACAAAATAAATACGAAAATAGACGACAACGATAATCAGGGTCCCGTGTACGTATAACGAGCGACTCCGACAGTGATAAAAGAGACACTGAGACTAATTTGTAGGAATTTTTTACAAAGTGTGTGCCTTTGACTCTCTCTATTAAAACATTAGTTTTTTTTTTGTAAACGTAACGAATAAAACGTATTTAAAATTAATTAAAAAGCCGTATTGTTAATAATCCCGGTGATAATGTTGTAATATTGTATCGTTATGTATTTGTAAGAGTAATCTTATTGCAGTGTAATATATGTAACGGATGGATCACAAACATAGGCTATGGTGCTGATGGGTGCCCGCTGTGACGTGGGCCTGCTCTAGTGTAATGTCCATTCAGTGTATACTATTTTTTGTAATTAGAAAAATTATTTATGAGATAAGAACAAGCTTACTGGAATTAGCGAATGATTGTCACTATATTTTCTTATGTATTTATCGAGGTAGGTTGCTTATGTGTGTTTGTTTATATACATGTAAAACGTTTACTTACTGTCCATTAACTTCATACATTGGAATATGATATGTGCTTCCATTTTGTCTACAGGACACTAGCTCATAATGTGTGCCTTAGGATTTCAATATTAACATTTTTACATCGATTGTATGTTGAATAATTAGTCACACTCGATTTGTATGCTGCAACATGGTAGGTCAAGTTTGACTACATACTGAGTGCAATACGTATTTATTAACAAGTCATTAGCATTGGTGTACAATAAAAATAAGATACAGTTGCGAAAAAAAGGGGTCTGCGTTTGCTTGGATATTGATACTGCTATTAAATTCGTTGTGGAGTTCCAATTATTTTATGTAAATAGTGTTACTATCAAGATAGTAAAAAAGCCTAAAACATTCATAAGACTAGGGATGTGATTTATACATTTAGTTCCTTCCGTTAGACAACACTACTCACTGTCAACATTTGTCAAGGTAAAAAAAATATCCTCCGCCTGAGTTATTATTGCAATCACGTTGTGCCCATAGTAAGCTTATTTCTAAGAAGTCCATATTTATTTGTAAGTAATAAAAAATGTCCCGCGTAATTTTCTCTCTTAGTCGGTGCCTACGACACAAGGTATTTTTAATATGGCACTTGGACTTCGCCAAAATGTGGCTGATCGTTCCCCCTTTTCACGATGGCAGCTACATATCTCTTTGTGACGTGGACACGATGATCGCTATTTTTGAGTTTATTTTTAATGTTGTTGTTTTTTAGTCGGTAAATAAATATTTAAATGTTAATATTGGTGTTTTAAACATCATTTTTGACAAAAGTAAGTTGAATGAAATTAAAATTGTCAATGGGACAGGAGAAATAGATACGTGGTAAGCGATTTACGTCCAGGCCGTAACACGCCTTATCCCCAAGGTGTAGTTAGTTTTGCCTTTATAGGAGAACAGCAATGATATTTTTTAAATGAAATAAAAAAAATATCTTCTTTTTTTTGTTGAGCAGCCATGTATATTTATTTATATGGTACATCAATGCGCTTACTTCATTTACTTTTGTTGAAAGTTTTACAACGGTTTAAAATTGTATTTTTTGTACATTAGAGCACATTAAAGCCGATTTGTATTAAAATTGCAAGATTTTGGTATCCTTAAACTAACGATGTTCAAGTATATAGTTGCAAAGTAAATAACATAAAACAATAACTGAACAAAAGCCGAAACGCCGCCATACTATGTTAAATCTGATTGTTATAAGAAGCGCGCCAATATTTTTTTTACTTGTACAGTAAAATGTGAGTCACATCAAACCTTAAATTATGTGTTATTGAATGTAAATTGTTTAATTCTGAAATGAATCATGCTTATAAGTGAATGAAAATAAAATATGGGAATTTTGTTATATTTTTTCTTTTAACCACTCAACTTATATCCAGAGATAATTTATTAGTGGTAAGAGAATGACACTAATGACTACACACCCAGCCGTTTTATCACAAAGTAGCCTGTTTTTTATTTACGTGTGGGTTCCACGGATCGTCACTTCACCGGGGTTTGCGGCGGGGCGGTGTGTCGGAATCGGACCGACTAAAAGCCCACGGTGTGTCACTCTACGCCTGAGAAGGGAGGGATCCGGGAACTGCTGGTATTAACACATCCGGAAACTAGATACTCTGTACCTACTATGGTAACCAGACAGCATAAACAGATAAAGATGGTGTAAAATGCATAAAACTAGCGCTGTGTGTTAAAGTTAGAGGAGCCTGCCTACCGCTGCGTGAGAGAAAGGGAAGCCGGACAGACCGGCGCCGTAAGGATTTAAAAATGGGTCGAACTTAAGGCGTTCGACTACGAGTTTTCCAGCGAAGCTACTAACGCGCTATAGTCGCGTTTGCAACGCGCCATAGAAGCGATGCCAACGCGTTATAGCATCGCGACTATATCAATGCAAAGCGCGACCGTGTTGGACGACATCGGGGTAAGAATGGGGGGAGGGTGGCGCGGTGGATTACTGAATCGCGTTTGCAGCGCGACTGAATCGTGGTTATGTGGGCGAGGGCACACAGCTTGCGAACGCATCGCTACTGTATTGATGCGAACGCGCGACAGCCTTGCTGCAAAAAGTCGCCGTACTTAGGCGAGCGCCCTTAGATCCTCCGAATTCAATCTGCTATTGTACAAGAAATAGCATCAATAAGTTATTATAAACAACACCCAATACATATTAGTGTAAAATCTTTACATAGTATAAAATGAAGTCATTTGTTCGCTTGGGTCTTCTAAACTGCTCATCGGATTTTAGTTTTGTAGTATTCAGGAATAGATAGTCACAGTGGTGGACGCACATACCAATTTTCACGACTGATTTGGTGGGAAATACACCAATAAATCAGAAGCTTGCGTGAGAGGGACAGACGCTAACCAAACTCGGTCTCTGTCTCTACTCCGATCACGCTTTCCGCTTTCCGCTTGTTCAGCTGCCCTTACAGGTATACAGATGTAAGGATACCACATACCGGATATGATGTCTGACATCAATAAATGAATCGATTAAAACCCTACAATGCGACTCAAATAAGAATAGGATCGACTTTGCGCCATATTGTGCCGTAATAACTGTCAATTCGAATCAATTAGGTAGCGTCAGCAAAACAAGATATTTTTCAAATATAATTAATATTTACGAATCGTGAACAAATAATTTTAATCAGTATTGAGCTCTTGAATTTCATCTCGGCATCACTGAGTGGTCACTGTCGTCGTCATTTCCATCAAATAAAACATAGATTAATCTAGGTTTTTAATATTTATTCCAACTGTTGTTTAAAATAAAATCAGGTATTGTTACGTAGTAGTTGTGTATTTATAACAAAATTTTATTAGAATCTAGCCGCTCAATTCCACTCATCTCGGCATCACTCTTTGTGTATTATGAAAGAAAATAGTATTTTTTTAATTTAAGACCTTTTTTCACTTTGATTAACTGACACTCGGTAAATCAAGAAGAAAAACATTATTCATACACAAATAAGGTTTCGTTGTAGACCGTACTTTTCATAGGACACTATACAGCTAGAGGTCATTGACGTTCCTATTCTTATTGAAATAAATAGATAAATAAATATTTCGGACATTTCACACACAACGCCATCTAGTCCCAAGCTAAGCAGAGCTTCTGTTATGGGTACTAGACAACTGATACAAATACACACATACTTTTTTTTGTAAATACATATATATTATTCGTGGAAAACAGCCAAACTCCGAAACAAATATTTGTAGATCATTTGGTTCACCACAAACATTTGGTTCGACCCGGGAATTGAACCCGAGACCTCATGATCAGCAGTCGCACACGCCAACTGCGAGACTAACGAGGCAGTCAATTTGAGTCGCATAGTACTTCTGCCTCAGGTACTGGGACCGGGAACCAGGTGTACCCTAGGTAGGAAATCCTTGCTAAGGGTTTAGTCAAGCCCAATGCCCAACCACGGAACTATAGAGGGTAGGGTACCCTTATGACACAGAACAAAATTTTTTATTTTCCTTAGTGTTACCATATCTAAAAAATGTTTTATAATATTTTAATCGCTCTTTAATTTTTAATATTATTAATACTGTAGTGTTTCAACTCTAGTTAAATATGTATCCAATCTATTATAGGTAGTCTATAAAAATTATGTTTTCTAAGTTGTTGTGTTACTATTAGTTGTAAATACGTATATCGTGTTGGTATAGTTTCTTATCGGTAGGTACTAGTAATTCTTATCAATGTTAAACCTGAACTTGAACTCCGTTTGCTTGTGTCTAAACTTAGACCATATATTATTATGATAAAAACAAAATAGTCCGGGATCCCGGAACACTTAATTTTGATTAGGGGCCCACCTTTCACCTTATAAAAAAAAATTCAATTGTGGTAGTAACAGGGGTAGTAGGGACAAAAAACTTTTGGTAGTAGGGCTGCGATAACATACCATGTAATTTGTAGGACAATGTGGCTGTTTAAAATTATATAAATATTTGATATAAAAGTAAGCAACCAAACTGGCGTACAAAAGCTATGTGAGCAATGGGTCCGTCTAAACCGCCAAAGCACTTATGACAAGCGCTTCTTTTTGGACGAGCCTGCTCTTGGTTTCTTTACCATTTATAAAAATTGGGTTTGATAGTTATTTAAAATAAAAAGTCAGAGATATTCGTTTTTTTTAATTGTAGTTTATGAGTATGAGTCACTGTATAACTTAAATATCATAGGATCTATCTATAGGTTCTTCATTCCCATTTTTGTTCGATTATTTATACAGGCAGTTTGATTTTTATAGCCCATTACGGCAACAGGAATTTGTAATTGTATTAAAAAATATTAATAGCCCCAATGTTTAATTATTATAATATCCCCAAGAAATATACTTCTAACATAGAATTAAAGTGATGTTCTCAGCTGAATCACGGAAGTAACAAAAAATCTTCCACTCGTTTGTTGAAATCTTCAGCATATTTTAAATGAATGTGGTGTTTGCCTTCTGGGTATAGATGTATTCTGAAAAAAATATATTTAGTTTTCATCACTTTATGTAATTAACTAATAAGTAAAAAAAAACATATTAAAATGAGTAATTAATGATCTATAACTTGAATTGGTTATTGTTCGGAAGCTAAGGCCACCACTGCTTTGGAAAGAACGAACTTCTATGCAAACATTCTTGCCTTATTTTACCCCTTTATTTTTTCGTTTTTGGGTATTGCGGGATGCAAAAACACTATTACAGCAAGCACTTATTAAAAGTATCAGCTTCCAAAAAAGTTCGTTGCCCTAGAGGTAGGTTAGGGCAAGTAATTTTATATGTATACTAGCTGAACCCCGCGGTGTTACCCGCGGTTATTGTTGTATCGCGAGTAACGCCGCGGAACAAAGTTAGTCTAAAAAAAGTAGCCTAAGTTACTCTCTGGATCATCAGCTACCTGTCAGTGAAAGTCTCGTCAAAATCCGTCCAGTTGTTCCAGAGATTACCTGGAACAGACAGACAGACAGACAGACAGACAAATAATTTTTTTTAACTACATTTTGGTATATATATATGCATTTAGTAAAAAGCAGTTATTTAACAGACACTCCAATTTTATTTATTTGTATAGACATATTGCAAAATATATCTGCCTGGTTGACACCAATAGACAAGCCTAACTATGGAACTAAAATTAATCAACAAAATATGGGCGGTTTGAACTTCTGTCTACGAATTGGGATAAAGATGTGACTGTGTGACACACAACTTGTTTGTTCAACTCAAGAAGTCATTATTTTACCTTGAGCCTTCAATATTTGTGTGAAGGTGGGAAACATGAACACTGTTCACTAGTGGGTCTTTCTGTCCATACAAAATAAGAGTAGGGCATTTGATATCCTTCAGCAAATCTGAACAAATGTTGCCTTTATTCTTTTTGTATATAGCCTCCATGGCGTCTACCCAGCTTGCCCAATATCTTGCAAACAGTTTTTCTCCATAAACTTCTATCAATGGCTCCCTTAATCTTTTTGACCAAGCATTGATATCTCTAATTTCTGTGAATTAAATAATTAGTTTACAAAATAAAGCATAAAATAGTGTACTCCTTCATAAAAGACCGGCAACGCACTTTTTTTTTTTTTTTTTTTTTTTTTTATGTTTGACCCGTTTTGCACTTGTGATGTCTCTAGTGTTGTGTCTACTCGTTTGCTCCAAATTAAATAAAAAAAAAACAAAACATAGACAATCTTCCACTGCTAGACATAGGACTCTCCTTAGTAGGGAGGCTTTGGCCTACTGTCATATTTGCTAGGATAATAATATGAATAAGTTCTTATACAAAATACTGACTTCTGTCACTGAGAAGATTTGAAATGGATTGATTAGGGTCTCACAATACTGTAACTGGACCATATTTAAATTTTACCACACAAGAAGCACTAGTTTTTAAATAAAAAAAGAATCATCAAAATTGGTTCACCCAGTTGAAAGGTGAGGTAAACACATATAAAAAAATGGTCAAATTGACCTTCTCCTTTTTTGAAGTTGGTTAAAGAGTTGGCATTGAATAATTATGTACTTATTTACATTACCAGGACATAAAGCCATTATGAGGGATAGTTTGAGCAGATTTTTGTGCTCCTGTGTTGCAAGTATGAAATCGACAAAAAAAATTATATGTATTGATATCTATACATAGTAGAACATATGTTCATACACATGTATGAACAAATACCTTACATACTTTTGTACATTTCTAATTCCTGTGGTAGTATAAATGCATTAGCTCCCCAAACAACCAGCTTATTTACTGCATCAGGATATTTAGCTGCATGGATTAAAGCTGTTATTCCACCATCACTAAAACCCATTAGGGAGAATTTGGAAAACCCTAGTGCCTGTTGAAAAGAAATTAAAGTGTGATACAGAATATTTTTATAGCATTGCCATCTGTCGATCTCTTAAGATAAAGAACCTACTGTCATAAACTCTTGAGCCATATCAGCATCTTTTTCATAGAAATCTGTTGGAAATTCCTTCTCTGGTGGTCTGCTTTTGCCATATCCTGGAGGGTCCCATGCTACTAAAGTAAACTTTTCCTTGTTAAACCCTTCTATTTGAGGTTTTCCTTCTGTCCACAAGGTTCCTAAGGCACCAGGTAAAAATAGCACATTTTGAGCACCAGTTCCAACTTTAACATAATTAATTTCATAGTTTTTAACTTTTATTCTCTGTTCCTGAAATAAAAATAATTAAATAAGGTCAAGTCCAGTACAAAATTACTGTTTATGTACCTACTAGATTGGATTAGAAATTATTTTGACTATTATTATAGTAATATATTTAAGATGTATTTATTTCCAGTTTAAATAATGCAGGTCATATATAAAAACGGATAAACACCATTTTCAGATAATAAAATGGTTTTAAAATAGATAAATACACACCTTTGCCGCAGGCACTGTTGATGTCGAAAAACTGCAAACATTTATTTTATTAAATCTATATAGAGGAGATATAATATTCTTGGTTCTAATAAGCATTTTATTTCTTACAATAGTCTACAATTACAATGTACACGTTATACTTAATTATGTAAATATTTGCAATGTTTATGATAAACTGAACTGATAAGTCCATTGACATTATTGTGACATTGTGGTTGTGGACATAGAATAAGATTGTGGAAGTGGAAATCTGTGGTTATGGATATTTTCTGATATTTTCGTTACTTAGGTAAACAAGTTTACATTTTCTCAGTGTGGGTACCTTAGTGCATATATATAAGGAGTAGCAGCTGAACGGGCGCAAAACGTAATCGGAGTAGAGCTCTCTCACGCAAGCTTCTGATTGGTGGTGGACGCACATTCCAATTTGCATGACTGATTTGGCGGGAAATACACCAACCCATCAGAAGCTTGCGTGAGAGGGAAAGACTCTAACTAAACTCTGTCTCTACTCCTTAGAGCATATATATACTTGGAGGGGCAGCTGAACGGGTGGGAAGCTCTCTAAGTAGAGAGAGAGATTGAGTTTGGTTAGACTCCGCCTCTCCCCCGCAAGCTTCTGATAGGTACCTAACCTATAGTCCAAAAGGTTGTGTAGTTAAATCTATGAATAAGGAATCCTACCTCTTTGAGTTAAATCCATGGTCTAAGAAAACACTAAGTAAGTATATTGTTATACCACTCAATATGTCGACTAAATTGTACCTGCGCACATCTACTTGCGCAGCTAACTTCAGAATCACCATAGTTTGGTTCGGACTGTGCGAACCTGATGACCCGGTTGCCCTAGCATGTTTTTATTACCAAAAGGTTCCAGCAAGCATTATCGGGTGCGTAAGTTTGGTTCGTGGTTCTATGGCAGCCGTAAAGGTTTAGTCCGAACCAAACTTTGACTTCTCGGAACATCATGCGATGCGAGTCGCTGTGTTACCAGTTGTAGGTATGAGCGGGGACATAAAGGGGGTGCGGGGGAAGTCTACACACGCCGAGTCTTGCTTGACTTTTACAACGCCTACGTCGATAATGGTATTACTTAAATTAATATCTGAAGTTTGAATTTCATTTGCCTCGAACAACATCTTAGAAGTCATTCTTCTATTTTTTTTCAATGGAATAAGCGAGCAAACGAGCAGACATATCGCCTGATGGCAAGCGATTACCGCCGCCCATGGTCACCTGCAACACCAGAAGCGTAGCGTCACAAGTGCGTTGCCGGCCTTCAGGGGATGGGGGGAGGGGAGATAGGGGGAAGGGTGGGGTATGGGCCTCCGTTATCCTCACTCACTCGATGAAACACAGCGCAAGCACTATTTTACACCGGTTTTCTGTGAGGCGGTGGTATCACTCCGGCCGAGCCGGCCCATTCATGCCGAAGCGTGGCTCTCCCACGGTGACGGTGACGGCTATTTATTGGCGGTGAAGTATGGTAGGCAACTATTCATATTTATGAATAATGTAGCCATAAAATAAGTACGTGTATATATAGGTACACTAGCTGACCCACGCAATTTCGTTTGCGCTTTATATTGCCCGTAGCGTGAAAATTTCCCCCGTTTTTGAAACATTCTTCATTGTTGCTCAGCTCCTATTAGTAGTGGCGTGATGATATATACCCTATAGCCTTCCTCGATAAATGGACTATCCAACTAACGACTAAACCAAACGAAAGAATTTTTCAAATCGGACCAGTGGTTCCTATTAGAATTCCAGGTGGTAGATTCATCTAATTAATTTCGACTTGACTGTTAACTGTATATTTCGATGCAAACTTATTGGGACAAAAGTGTTTTATCTTTTTATTCTGTGGTTTTAGGCATCAACGGGACAGAGAAGGGCGGAGGAGAGAATGTGTTCTGTGGAGGAGAGAGACACGCCGCCTCTGCCTGACACTACGCACCTATTCAACTATACTTATAAAATAGCAAGTCCTGACTGACTGACTGACTGATTCATCATCGCCGAGCGTAAACTATGATAGTTAGAGCTATGAAATTTGGTGAGTAGGATCCTTTTATTGAGTAGACACGCACTAAGAAAGGAATTTTGGAATTTCTACCCCTAAGGGGGTGAAATAAGGGTTGAAAGTTTGTATGGAAGTCCGTCATTTTTTAAGTTAGAAACCTAAAACTTTACTTTTGGGCTGCTGATTAAAAATGAGTAAACACGTATTTAAGCGTTTTTGAATATTCAACCCCTAAGGGGTGAAATAGGGGTTGACATTTCGAACATTGGTTAGTCTGGAAGTCCGTCATTTTTGAAGTCTGAAACATGAAACTTTATTTATGTGTTACTGATTTAAAAAGAGTAGAGACGTATTTGAGCGTTTCTGGGTATTCTACCCCTAAGGAGGTGAAATAGGGGTTGAAAGTTTGTATGGAAGTTCGTCATATTTCAAGTTAGAAACATGAAACTTTATTTATGTGCTACTGAGTAAAAACCAGCAGATACGTATTTAAGCGTTTCTGGATATTCTACCCCTAAGGGGGTGAAACAGGGGTTGAAAGTTTGTAATTTTTTAAGTAAGAAGCATGAAACTTTACTTTTGGGCTACTGATTTCAAATGAGAAGACACGTATTTGAGCGTTTCTGGGTATTCTACCCCTAAGGAGGTGAAATAGGGGTTGAAAGTTTGTATGGAAGTTCGTCATATTTTAAGTTAAAAACATGAAACTTTATTTATGTGCCACTGATTAAAAACCAGTAGTTACGTATTTAAGCGTTTTTGGATATTCTACCCCTAAGGGGGTGAAATAGGGGTTGAAAGTTTGTATGGAAGTTCGTCATTTTTTAAGTAAGAAGCATGAAACTTTATTTTTGGGCTACTGATTCCAAATGAGAAGACACGTATTTAAGCGTTTTTGAATATTCAACCCCTAAGGGGTGAAATAGGGGTTGACATTTCGAACATAGGTTAGTCTGGAAGTCCGTCATTTTTGAAGTCTGAAACATTATTTATGTGTTACTGATTTAAAAAAGTAGAGACGTATTTGAGCGTTTCTGGGTATTCTACCCCTAAGGAGGTGAAATAGGGGTTGAAAGTTTGTATGGAAGTTCGTCATATTTCAAGTTAGAAACATGAAACTTTATTTATGTGCTACTGAGTAAAAACCAGCAGATACGTATTTAAGCGTTTCTGGATATTCTACCCCTAAGGGGGTGAAACAGGGGTTGAAAGTTTGTAATTTTTTAAGTAAGAAGCATGAAACTTTACTTTTGGGCTACTGATTTCAAATGAGAAGACACGTATTTAAGCGTTTCTGGATATTCTACCCCTAAGGGGGTGAACTAGGGGTTGAAAGTTTGTACGGAAGTTCGTTATTTTTGAAGTAGCAAATATGAAACTTTATTTTTGGGCTACTGATTAAAAGTGAGTGGATACGTATTTAAGCGTTTCTGGATATTCTACCCTTACGGGGATGCAAAAGGGGTTGAAAATTTGTACGTAAGTTCGCCATTTTTGAAGTTACAAACATGAAACTTTGTTATTGAGCTACAAATTAAAAATGAGTAGATACGTATTTAAGCGTTTCTGGATACTCTACCCCTAAAGGGATCAAATAGGGGTTTGAAGTTTGTATGGAAGTCCGTTATTTTTTTAATTAGTACCAAAAAACTTTAATTTTGGGCTATTGATTAAAAATGACTAGATATCTATTTAGAGTTTCTGCATATTTTACCCTTAAGGGAGTGAAATATTGATTTTTTTATGGAAATCCGTCATATTTAAGAATACATATAAATAAGTAAGGTGAAACTTTACTTTTGGGTTGCTAATTAAAAATGAGTAAATACGTATTGCAGCGTTTCTGAATATTCTATCTTAAGGGGCGAAATAGGGGTTGACATTTCGTACATAGGTTAGTCTGGCATTCCGTCATTTTTCGAAATAGATGAATACTTACATCAGCATTTATGCGAATTCTGTTCCTAAAGGGGATGAAATATGAGTCGAATGTTTGTATGAAAGTTCTTTTAAATGGGCTATTGATCAAAAATAAAAAAATATAATAATACGTTCAAAAACATGAATAAAGTACTGATACATACTTTTACACAGTTTTAATTAAATACATATTATCAACTTCCACGCGAGCAAAGCCGCGGGCAACAGCTAGTATATTTATAAATTAAATTGTATCTATAAAATATGTACCTATATACATATATATAAATATATATGTATAGATTTTATATTTTATTGAAATCCACTCGGTCTAATTATTTTCGACTTAACTGTACCTGCGCACACCTGCTTGCGCAGCTAGCTTCGGAACCGTCTTAAAGTTTGGATTGGACTATGCACAATTTCCCGCTAAATCAGTCACCAACAGCTACTTTTTGGTTTTAAAAACTTTGTCATGCGAGTAGAGAAATCAAACGACTCAATAGTATGAAATTTTTATTATCAGTGTGACGTACGATACGTCCTAGCAAATAAACTAGCATTACATGTTAAAAGCAATGGTCTTAAAATAAATCAATCGTTTATTGATATCATATATATTGTGACGGCGACGAACCCTGTTGATATAGATGACAATGAATCTCGCCTGTATAACGACAAAACGATCTGACCTTATTTAAATATAATTACCAAACACTGGTTGGTTTTAACTTAAATGCCTTGACGGGAAAATGTCGAACCAAAATAATATTAGACTAGAAAATGTTCTCGAAAAGCCTGTTGCTTGTGATTTCTAGTGCTTGCTGCAATGACGGAATAAAAAAAAAAAGCACCAATGTTTTTACTTGCCCTAGTAAAACCAGTATTGCCAAAACATTTTCATTTTTTTCTTAATTCATCCTAGACAAATGACCAGAGTTCTTGGCTATTTTCGAGAACATTCCCCTACACCTAAACGGTGAACATTATTAAATTAACAATAATACTATTTTAGAGCTTACGAACAAAATTGTTGAATACAAAGGTGTAAATTATTTAATTTCGAAAGTTAAAATTGTTGATGCATACACAACATAAGCATCAGCAAACAGGCACCTAAGCAACTCAGTAGATCTCAGTACAGTAGTAGAAATACTTAGATTAATAAATTTATTCAGCATCATAGCTGATGTGTATGATTGAATAAATTATGAGTTTATTAATTGTAATGAAAACTGCAAATGGAACAGAATTCAAATATTTTATTCCATAAGAAGTTTAAAAAAAGAAGTCCAAATTTGAAATAAAATAAGTTTTATTGACATTCTGCATATTCCTAAGATTACTTGTTCGTGGATTATTCAGTTCTGTGAATAGATTTTATTATGTTTTACTTTAGGAAACAATTTTGATTTCACTGGTGTAGTGACTATGTGTGTACAATGTTGACGCATGATCAGAGACAGTACATTTCCTAATCTATGTGATGAATATATTCATGACTACCCTCATTTAATTCAATATTCTGTTTATGCGTTAACAATACTGGACTAAGTTAGAGTCACTATTGAAGATAGTAGCTCTAAATCGTCTGACCGGGAATTTTAATATTATTGTTATATACTAATGTGTCACAGTATTATTGAATCTCCATACACTTCTGTCCTAACTAGACACTTAGATACAGTTTTTAGTTGAATGTTAGGTGCGAGACTAGCTATAGTCAGCTTAATCTAGCTCGCCTGCGTTACAGGCGTCTTCATAGCTCTTTCCTTTTTGTTCCGGGTCTAGTTTGATCATATCGTCGATACGTAAGATCGTGATAGCCGCTTCGGTGGCGAACTTCAGCGATTTGATCTTAGATATAGCAGGTTCGAGAACGCCGGCTGCTAGGTTGTCTCGTAGCGTACCCTCGGTTAGATCCAGGCCTACCCATTTAAGGTTCGAGTGCTCAACCTGAAAAGAAAAAAAAAAATTAAATCTTCTGGGAGGGTAAACCGCTTCGTTACGTAACGCGTTACGGCGCCAGCCTGTCAGGATTCCCTTTCTCTCACACATACGGTAGCGGTAGGCGGGTTTCTCCTCTCAGTCTAACCCACATTCGCTAGCCATAAATAGTTCAACTTAGATTAGTTTAAGTTATCATGTTTTCTTTTAGTCATTAAAAGAAAAAAAGGTTAATTAGAGATGCCAAAGCGGTTTAATAATAGACTAGCCTATCGATCTACTAGAAAGTGACCCTCACTGTTAAGCCGGAGATCGTGAGTTTTCCGCTCCGGATAAATATTTGCTTCATTGTCAGAGTATTGAGCCCCTGTTTTTATTTTCTTTGGCTTCATGAGTTTCATAATTTCTTATGCATCTGGGTGTAATTAATCTATAATATGAATGTATTCAGCAATATATAAGTATGTTTCTTAGCAACCTGGTTAATATAGTGCAATCTCAGCCTAGTTAGGAATGAGACAGCCAGGTATGAGATTATTATTATTAAAGCCGATGGATATAGATAGGAAAATGTTAATATACATTTTTTGGATAAAGTTATAAAGGAAATGAATAAAAATCAAATTTATTATAATATGATTCTTGATTATTTTTGAAATATTTGTGAAGATTTCAATAGCTTACCTTTGTTTGTGATGAATTGTGGTAGGCTCGGAGTTTGGCGACCAAATCCGTGGCGTCCCGCGCCGCGTTGACGGCCAGCGTCTTAGGAATCACGAGCAGGGACTGCGCAAAGGCAGCAATGGCCAGCTGCTCGCGGGAACTCTGCGCAAAAATAATTAAGATTTTTGTAACACAAAATCTTATGTTTTTTTCATAGACATAGAAATAATAAATAAATAAATTAATTGGACATGAAACACGCAACGCCATTTACTCCTAAACTAAGCAGAGCTTGTATTACAGAGCTTGTGGAACTAAACAACTGATATAAATACATATATACTATTTTTTGTAAATACGTCATATATATTATACATAGGGAACACCCAAACTTCGAAACAAATATTTGCAGATTGTATAAACATTTGGTCCGACCTGGAAATTGAATCTGAGACCTTAAGCACACATACACTACCACTGCACCACCGAGGCAGTCATTTTGTGCCCAAAACAGTTTATAGTTTTTTTTGTTCAGATCTATTAAAAAAATTATCTTCAAGATATTTTTTTTGGAATATCAACAAAATAAATAAATATCTTAAAGTTAACATTAAAGTTATGTAACAACAAAGCATAGTACTTTAAGCGGTTCCACACTGTTTGTTACTGTGCTGAGTGTTGTGAAAACTCCACACCGAATAATACTTTGTGTGAACCACAAATAGTTATTCTGAATTTGGGTGTTCTTTGTGTTTCATGTTTGGCTATAAAGTTTCCCGTGATACAGGATCATTATATTCTTAAATCAGAGTTGGACCCAAATGTTTGTATGATCTGGAAATATTTGTTTCGGAGTGTGGGTGTTTTTTTACAAAAAAAGTATATACGTATTTATATCAGTTGTTGATTACCCATAATACAAGTTCTGCTTACTTTGGGACTAGATGGCGTTGTGTTTACGTGTACGAAATCTACACAAATAAATAAAATTGGAGTGTCTGTTTGTAATATTAAAATAACCGCCTTTTACTTGTATGTATACTCGGTACATATACCAAAAATGTAGTTTTTTTTTTTGTTTTTCTGTTTGAAATCGGGTAATCTCTGGAACCGCTCGACCGATTTTGACGGGACTTTCATTGGCAGATACCTGATGATCCAGGTAGAAACTTAGGCTATTTTTTTGAAACTAACTTTGTCCCGCGGCGTTACTCGCGGTACAACAATAACCGCGGATAACACCGCGGGGTTCAGCTAGTATTTTATAAAAAAGCAGCAGTTGTTTTTTAAAGAAAGTACATGTGTATAAGTT
Organism: Spilosoma lubricipeda; assembly: GCA_905220595.1. NCBI lineage: Eukaryota > Metazoa > Arthropoda > Insecta > Lepidoptera > Erebidae > Spilosoma > Spilosoma lubricipeda. Next base: position 3,485,479 of record HG992285.1, on the reverse strand, counting down.
GGTGTGAGATGCTGTGATGATAAGGGTGTAGTACTAACGAGCGTGGTGGCGAAGTTCTCGAGGTAGATGGAGAGCGCGGCCTCCACGGCGCCGCCGCCCGGCGTCAGGCGCCCCGACTCCAGCACGCGCCGCACGGCGCACAGCGCGTCGTGCGCCGAGCGCTCCATCTCGTCGCAGTACGCGTCCGTCGGCCCGCGCAGGATCAGCGACGCCGCCGTGCGCGCCACAGGCCTGCCCCCCACCACCACCATCATACCACATTACTATTTCTATTCTATTCAATATCCTACTGAATTTAGAGTCGAGTAGAGTGGACATTAGAGACGGACTGGGCAAAGTAGGCAGGAGCGCCTTTGCCAATATATAATAATGTGCAGGGTGTGCGGTACATACGGGCGTAGTGTTAGGTGCTCCGGCCGCGGCACTTTTAATGAATTTGCGCCTATATTGAATGGCACTACGCTTGCTAAAGGGCGCTAGAATAATGATTGCTATCTAAAGACGCCTCTTAAAGTTGGGTCGAATAGTGTTTTCTTTCAATAAAGAAAAAATGTGAATTTACAAAGTTATATAATATAACTTTGAAAAAAATGCTTTTTATTCAATTGTTTATGTCTAGTGTATTGTTTTATTGTATTATCAATTGCTCTGACATTTCAGGTATTATAAGCATTTATCATCTTTCTAGGAAACAAACATGACTCAGTTGAGCCGTCGGTACTTTTACAGAATGCTGATATCATCCAATACTTGGATCGTAAAGGTCTGTTGATATTAGCTCCTTGTTAAAAATCTAAATTCAGCCGTGTCGTGGGACTGGGGTCCTAGTTTAAGAAAAAGGCAAAATAAAAACAAATTTAATAGAAACGAATATACCACTTACCCCTTGATCAAAATCAACTGATCATCACAGATCTGTTCCTGTACAACTTCAGCGGCCTCACCGATCATGCTGGGCTCAAAAACTTCTTCACCCTCCATATTAGTGAGAGACGTCAAGAAAGCAGCTCCAGTCGCTTTGGCGATCCTCTTCAGATCTGTCTTCTTGCACCGCCTGACGCCCATAGCACCGGCTTCCACGAAGTACTTGAGGCAGAGATCGTCAATACCGCCGCTACAGAGAACAACGTTCACGCCAGTAGATAAGATCTTTTGAAGACGCTCTTTTGTGATGTCTAGTTCTCTGGCACGGATAGCTTCTAGCTTTTCAGGGTCTGACACGAGTACCTGGAATATTTTTAACGTTAAATCTGCAGGCAAAAAAAATAGTGATGCATTAGTTAAGCTGCCATAAAAATAACAATATAAGTACCTGAACACCCATCTTCATTTTAGTCTTCTGCAAAGAGAAGTCGAGACACGCAATTTTAGCGTTCACAATCTTCTTGGGCATGGCTTGTGATGCGATGGTGCAGTTCAAAGCGTATCCTTTAACAAGGACACTTTCCCGTGCGCTGCGACCATGGGCCTTGAGGATGTTCACTGCTTTGATTGGGTAGGCTGGGTTGCCTTTGTAGTCGGTGATCTTAATGGCATTGGCAGCATCTACTATCATTTCGGAGAAGAAATCTGCATCACTGATATTTATTTTTAAGGCATTATTGTACTGATGATGATAAATTCTTATTAGAATGTAAAACTTTTATTTACAAGATTTAAAGTACATAAAAATAATCAGTCAAGTGCGATTCGGGGTCTATACCATTATTAAGATCGAGCAAAAAACGGTAGAAAAAAATCACGTTTTTGTATGGGAGCCTCACTTTAGTATTAGGTCTTTACGTGCGTCTTTGCGTTTTGTATGCAATAAGTGAAAGTACTTATTTTTTCAAACTTTTTTATTGCTGTTATTTTCTTCTTGTAAAAATCAGATGGACGGGAGGCAACAAACTCTTCAAAGGCATTTTGTACTGCCTCTCGGGAATTGAATTTTTTACCCACTAAAAAGTTGTTTAAATTTTGGAAAAAGTAATAGTCGGTAGGTGCAAGGTCTGGTGAGTACGGCGGATGAGGGAGAGCTTCCGACCCCAGCTCTTGCAGGGCTGACTGACTTTTCAATTATAACCCTTGCCTAAGCACGGACGAGAAACACCGCAAAACTCTGGTCTAGTAATATCTAAAAAAGTTAAAAATATTATAAAATACATAATATACATTTGTAAAAGGATACGCTCCAATCAGTTTTGAAGACATGGTAGTTTTAGCAGCATTGATAACAGCTGCCCTTCCAAGAGACTCCACGGTGACGGTGAGGTTATCTTGAATGTACTTGACAGCTTCTTTGCATGCCAGCCGGTAACCAGAGATAATACTTGTAGGATGAATCTTGTTTTTCACCAGCTCATCTGCACTCTAGAATTAAAAAAAAAGATATGATTGGTAAATGGAATTTAGGTAGGACTAGCTGAACCTCGCGGATTGCTAGAAGTTAGTCATAAAAAGTAGCCTACGTTACTCCTCAGATCATCAGCTATCTGCCAGTGAAAGTCTCGTCAAAATCAGTCGAGCCTTTCTATAGATTGCCCGGAACAAACAGACCGACAACATTTTTTATTTTGCTACAAGTATTGTGTACATAATATTATTAATATTACAAACAGATACTCCAATTTTATTTATTTGCATAGATATTTAAAATTTAAGGAATATAGGAATATTAGGTTAATGATCAGCATAAAGTATAACAACTATAGCATAGATAAATAGGATACAGTCAAGGCGAAAACTGCAACAATAGTTAGGCAACATGACTGTTTTCTGCATAACTAGTAGTTTCATGGTTGTCTTCTGCGTAACTTGACTTAGACTAATAGTTTATCTAGATTTAATTCACCGTTTGTTGGATAAGTAGGTGAACAATACATAATTAAGAGTTTTCATGTCCAGATTCTATTTATGGAAAATTATGATGATGTCCTAAGTGATTTGATCAACAGCTTTTAACCTATTGAATATCTACATTCTCATTCATATCTGTCTTTTTTAAGTTTGATCAGAACATGAATTCTCATCATAAGAGTTTAATCAAATCCCAATCAGAATATTACAAAAAAAAACTAGACCAAATGGTAAGCACCAGCTTTCAAATAATAAAAAAATCATCAAAATTGGTTCACCCAGTCGAAAGTTCTGAGATAGCAAACATAAAAAAAGAATTGTCTAATGAGAACCTCCCCGTTTTTTGAAGTTGGTTAAGTTGTGTGATTAGCCTGATAATTTTTTTAGTTAATTTATCTACATTAATAATAATAATAATAATAATAGTTCATTTATTCAAGTAATTAAAACTCATTGTGTTAGTAACAATTTACCTTACATCTATGTTAGTAAAATATATTTTAAAAATTATGTAACTATGCCGCAGTTCCAGCAGAGAGTCTGCAGCACCGGCTTACAATCCCGCAGTCCAGTCGGCCGGAGATCATTTTTAGGATGCTGTTGGTGCTGCCCCGCACCCTACGTACTAGGGATGCGCATCTTTTACGCATTACAGTATAGAAGCAATCAACGCGGGCTTCCGCAAACATCCCTGAAGCACTGCAGAAACGCGGCAACCCCATCAGCACCCTAAACGCATTGTTATACTGGACTCGAAGGGCGCTATATGCCTTTGAAGTAAAATGAGCCCACAGGCTACTGGCATAAAAAGAGGTACAATATGCACGGAATAAAGTGGTTTTAACCTCACGTGAACAGTGTGCAAACCTCCGAGCTAATGTTGGCACGTACAGAGAGCGCCCTGCGCTCCCGTTCGATGTCGTTATCATCTCTGAGGTCGGCGGCAAGATTGTGCCCCAGGTATTTAAGTTGGTTTACTCTCTTTAGAGGAACATCGTTCAGTTTAATGTCAGGCATTGCAACAGGAACACTACTGCCACCGGCCTCAAAGACCATAACCACACTTTTTTTTACGTTGTACACAAGTCCATGCTGTGATGCATATCTTTCACAAAACCCCAACAGCTGGCTGAGGCCGCAGGGTGATGCACTTAGCAGCACCATGTCGTCCGCATAGCTAATATTATTAAGGCACACGCCATCTATATAACAACCTACCCTGGTGCTGCTAAGCTCCTCAATCAGCTCGTTCACATACAGGTTGAAAAGCGTGGGCGACGTTAACCCTCCTTGTCTCACTCCGCATTCCAACCCATAGGCATCAGATCTGACCCCTGCCCACCTGACACTGTTGACCTGATTTCCATACCAGAACTTGATGATGTTAATTATTTCTGTAGGTACTTTAGCTTTATACAGCTTTTTCCATAGAATTTCGTAAGAAACCAGGTCACAAGCCCTCGAGAGGTCAAGAAATCCAGCGTACACCACATTATGTGTGTATTTAGTAATATATAAATACAAGTTGACCAATGCAACTTCATTTGCATGTCTTTTCAATCATGCTCGATTCTTATTAGTTTCAGTCTCAACAGAGACCAGCCAAGTACGCAGGAGATATTATAGTGCACAAGTGTGTGCGCCAAAACAGGTGCATTCTCTGTTCCCTCACTCTCATAATCATTTCAAATAAGAATGTTTACCTTTAAAAGCTCAGCAGCAATGATCACAACTGAGGTTGTACCATCACCGACCTCCTCATCTTGTAGTTGTGCAAGTTCCACTAATACTTTGGCTGCAGGGTGTTCCACCTCCAGCATTCTGAGAAAAAAAATGTTTGATATTCATGATAGTACTATATATATGTGTGTGTTCAAGTGTTGTAGATGTATATATTCATGATAGTATAGATAATGTAATCTAGATTATAGGCAATTGTAACACAGATGAATATTATTTTCCGACTTCAAAATAAGAGGAGGTTATCAATTCAACTGTTAATGATGTGACAATGTCTAATAAATCGATGAATGTCGACTGCAAGTCGTGTTACGCTCATTGCAAGCTTGCGCTGCATCTATCTCTCTTCCACTCGATTGGCCTATGCGTCCGTTATGACTAGAGACCGGTTTTTATGCAACATACAAAGGTTGTCATATGTGCACGAAGATTGGCAAAAATATGCAAAACTAAAGGACTAATTTTAGGAAGAAAAAGAAGAAAAAACTAGTTTTATTTTTACAAAATCAGCACAAAATTAGTAAACTATCCTTCCTAATATTCAGTGGTAGGATTGCATCTTTGCGATTTCTTAATATAAAAACAGTAGTAACTTAATTTAAAATGAGCAGCTAATGACCAATAGGCGGTCTGCATCCAACCAGTCACAATTATTACCCTTATATATTGTGACTTTATTTGGTTGTTTTCTGGACATTATCACTCCATTGATTTTATAGCATTTCCAGTCAGGCCAATGTCCAGAAATAGACAACTTTCATAGCAGATGATGTTATAACTGCAGTAATGAATAAATGCAAAAGATATTGGTGTTAGTTACAAAACCTATCATGGTTTTAAAAACCACCAGTTAAAAACAAGACTTAGAAAGTATAAAAAAAGCTAGCAGACCTGGTAAACCTTGTACCATTTTTTTTGTGAATTTTTACCAAAAAGCTAGGTTTAGTATTTGTGTCCGATTTTTATTTTTTTTCTATACAAACCTTGTCTTTATATAAACGAACACATAAAAAAAGAATTATCAGATTTGGTGCTGTCGATTGAAAGTTATGCTCATACATTAATTTCAGTTATTCATATAAAGATAGATTAGGATAATAATGAAACAAAGGTACAAACTAACAAGTGTTAAAAACTTATGGGGTTACTACAAAGGAAACTCAAAATAGGTGTTGTTGTGGTCTTATAGGGTTTTAAGCTATATATAGGCTTTTTTTTTCAATTCTGATTGGAATAATGACATTTTGGAGATACTTACTTCAGAATAGTAGCTCCATCATTTGTGACTGTTACATCTCCAATATCATCAACCAACATTTTGTCCAGCCCTACAGGTCCCAGTGAGCTCTTCACTATGTTGGCAATGGCTGCTGCTGCACTAACTGCAATTTTTTTTTTTATCATCAATCCTTTTAGTCATATATTAAAAAAAACGCATAGGTTATTTTTGAAATAAGAACAAATCTTAGCATTGTTACACACATCCACATGATACTTTATTCCAATTAGAAACATTTTATATAAACTTTTTATCTCACTTTTACAGTTTTTCAGAGATATTTACAAAAATGTAACCATACGCTGGTATGCATGTGATCTACCGGAGTGCAAAAGCCTCGTGTGAATTACCATATAAACATTACCATTTTGCGTTCGGACAGACGCTCCGGATGATCTGGTCCCTGCGACGGATAAAGCTGCAGCTAATGTCGACATTTTTAATAGAATTATAACTCAAATTTCATAAAATATTCGCCCGTCACACAATTTAATTCTGGAAGGGCCTCACAATGTTGCCAACTTTTAAAATTATGAATGACAAATGACATTATGTTGTTTATTGCCAGTAGCAAATAAAAGTGTAATGGAGAAAAAAATACCTGATTTATGTAGGTCGGTATCATAATTAAACCAAAACTTAAATTTGTAATACAAGAAAAAACGACCTAATCAAAAAACATAATTTTTTTTTTTTTTTTTAAATTCGGTTTCACTGAAAAATGTTGTACAAATTACGACGATGGTACTTTGTTACCATGCTTGTTATATAACATTCTTACCGCAGCTACGTCTAGCCTAGGAGTAAGAATGCTGTCAGCATTCTTTGTCTTAAAGACTACATAAATCATGCATCATTGATACCAAACCTTACACAAGGAGTTTGAACTACTGTCTTCCTCAAGGGATAAAAATGTTGTCTTCCTTTATTTTCAACCGATTTTAAAAAAGGAGGAGGTTGTCAATTTGACTGTATTCTTTTTATGTTTGTTACCTCATCATAACTTTTTTTTTTTTTTTTTTTTTTTTTTTTTGCAATATAGTTTTCTTCTTTTTTGCCAATGTCAAGTTTAAAAGGTAGGGAAACAAGGAACTAAGGAAAGTTAGGAATAAACACGAAATTTGGAAAAGGATCTAATGAGTTATGATTGCTTAACTAAAAAGGGAAAGTAATTAAAAAATTTATTTTCATATTTAGTTAAATCCGATTAATATTATATTATATATATATAGACAATGTGATTAAATTTTAATATTATTTAAATTAATAAAGGAAGATATTATATCATAAAATAAAGATGGATTTAATAACAGGCAGGTCATACGGGTAGGGAATGGAACTTTTTGTGTTATAAGAGAATTCAGGAAAAAGGAACGATCATTCAAATGACACGAAAAGAAAATGTGGTCAAGATCCCCGGCTTCCACTCCACACTCACACAGGTCGCTGTCTTTAATATGCAATTTGGCCAAATGAGCAGGAGTGCACACATGACCAAGACGCATACGTGTAATAATGCTAACAGATTTTTTGTTATAATCAGTTTTAGTAAACCAAGGTTTAGTGGGAATATTATGTTGTAGTTTAAAATATTGTACACCTTTAAATTGAGAGGTTTCAACCAACAAAGCTCTCCAGGAATGTAATAAATAGAGCTTAGGGAGTGAAGTTAGATCATGGCAGTAATTTAAATAAGGATGGATGTCTCCACACTTCACCGCATCTTTTGCTAACTGGTCGGTTTTTTCATTTCCTTTGATTCCACGATGACTTGGAATCCAAACTAAATTTACTGAATAACCTAAAGATTTACATACCAGATATTTTGCCCTGATGTTACCAATTATTGGATAGAACGGTTTCATTTTAAATGGAAATTTTTGAATAGCTTCCAATGAGCTTTTAGAATCCGTAAATATGACTGTATTCTTAAGTTTCATTAAAATTATATACTCGAGGGCTTTAAAGATACCAAAGCATTCCCCTGTGAACACAGATGCTTCTGGTGGCAATTTGATCTTTTGTACAATATTATACTGGACGTGAAAAACTCCAACACCTACATTTTCAGTATCAGATGATTTAGAAGCATCTGTAAAAATGAAGTTAAAATTTCTCCAATTTTCATCTACATTAAGTTTAAATGTGGTGTTTATTTCGACATCATTATGATCAAAATCAACGTTATAGCAAATATCAGGATTTGTACACAGAGATTCATAGGTGTTATTGAATATAGGTAAGACTGGCGAGCGGTAAATAGGAGCCTGGATGGCTAAAAGTTTTCTGTAGCTAACGACGAGACAAGTTGCGGGTTTGCATCTGTTGTTATGTGAATTAATATCATTGAGAGTTTTAAGTTTTGGAAAAATGGGGTGATCAGTAAACTGATATGCTTTAAACAAAAATTTATCGCTAAGAAATTGTCTTCGAAAATTAAGAGGGGGTTCTACACATTCGACTTGCATTGCATTTATAGGTGATGATTTCATTGCACCGAGAATAAGTCTCATCGCTTTGTGTTGAATTAAGTCTAATTTTTTAAAGGCAGTTTTATTCCCTCCCTCAAGCAAAAATGTTCCATAGTCAAGCAGACTCCTAATCAGGGCATTATACACCAGTTTAAGTGCAGATGGGTGCGCTCCCCACCAAATCCCCGATAAACATCTCATCATATTGAGTATTTTCTCACATTTCGGTACTATATAATCACAATGCTCTTTGCCAGAGAGTTTAGAGTCTAATACAACGCCCAGAAATTTAGCCTGAAGATTATTTTGGATCGATACATTGTCATAAATAACATTTACTTGTGGTGAGATGCGATTTCTCGTAAACAGAACTACACTACTTTTACCGACTGATAACTCCAATCCGTTATTTTCAAGCCATACTTTAAGTAGTTTTAAAGCGTTATTTACGGTACTGTTAGCGGACTCTACACTTCGGTTAACAGAGTATATAAGTAAATCATCAGCATATTGTAGGATTTGAACATTATTTAAAGAGCTTTCTAAATCGTAAACGTATATATTATATAGCAATGGGCTCAAGACTGATCCTTGCGGAAGCCCCTTCCGGACCACCCTGGATATTTTTGTGCCATCGTTGAGCTCTAAATGTATATATCTTTCGGATAACATGTAAAAAATAAATTTTATGAGCGTGACTGGTACATTAAGCTCTGATAATTTTTGTATAAGCCTGGACACAATAACATTGTCATAGGCAGTATGAATATCTAAGAATGCTGCTAATACAGACTCATTACGAGAAAATGCTACTCTTATATCCGAAATTAAAATACCAATACTGTCTATTGCGCTTTTACCTTTCCTGAATCCGAACTGGCTTTTTGATAATAGATTATTACTTTCAATAAACCATTCTAAACGGTTCTTTACCATGTGTTCGGCCAATTTAGCGAGAGTACAACTCAGTGCTATTGGACGATATGATAAAGGGTCTGAGGAGGGTTTTCCCGGTTTTAAAATAGGAACTATAATTTGGGACTTCCACGACAAGGGCAACTCTCCCGTATCAATGATTTTGTTAACTAAATCCAAATAATATGAAAGAGCTATTTCATTTAAATTTACAAAAAATGAGTAAGGCAATCCATCTTCACCAGGAGAGCTGTCCTTTACAGTACTCAGTACACCTTTTAGTTCTGCAAGGGAGAAAGGGCAATCAAGAGAAAGATTCGTTGAATGAGGGATAGGAATATGGGGATGAATTGACTCTGAAACTGTCGGTGGAGCTAGCTGATCCATGAAAGTGTCGGTTATAGAAGGAGGAATGATAGTGTATGTAAGAGAGTTAAATGCTGATCTGAATCTTTTAATGTTACGCCATACTTCAGATGGACATGAACTGGGAGAGAGAGACGCACAAAATGACATCCACCCGTTTCTTTTTTTTGTTTCAAAAGCTTCCTTGTGCTTTTAGCTATATTACAAAGCGATTCATAGTTATAAGATGACATACATGAATTGTACTGCTTTTCTGCCGCCTTACGCTTTTTGACTGCTTCAGTACATTCTCGGTCCCACCAAGGAGGGGAAGGGATACTGTTGGAAAATTTCCCCTTTCTCGGAAAGGTTTCATCAGCAGCTTCAAGTAGACATTTAGCTAATGCTTCAGAACAATTTGAAACTCCAGATTGTATAATATTTGGTAGGCCTGATATTCTGGAATCGACTAAAGTTTTAAATTTAGTCCAGCCAGTTTGGGATAATATATATTTAAGGCGAGGATTGTGTTTATGGTTAGAAGCTACTTTGAATGGAGTACTTATAATTAGAGGGAAATGATCACTTCCATAAGATGAAGAAAGGGGAAACCAATTAATTGATGATGCTAATCCAGGAGTTGTAATAGACAGGTCTACAGCACTGGCATTTTCATTAGGGCCTGTGCGGCGGGTTGGTGCTCCAGTATTTAATAAGCATAAGTTGTTTATTTCCAAAATTTCTAGTAATTGTTCACCGGTACTGGTAGTTATACCACTACCCCAGGCCTGATGATGAGAATTAAAATCACCTAACAAAAGGAAAGGTCTACACAAAGATTTGATTAATGGATCAATGTCATTCTTTAAAATGTTTGATGTTGTAAGGGGTATATATGCTGATACAATAGATATTCCATTCTGTAATTTTATTCCTATCATATTTAGACTATTAAGGTCATGTTGAGGTAATTCCAGTTGTTTAAATGAGGATGTATTTTTTACAAGAATGGCCACTCCACCTGCACGACCATCTACTCTGTCTTCTCTAAGACAAGTGAAGCCAGGAATTCCAAATAAAATACCTGGTTTCAACCATGTCTCAGATAGTACTATTATTGAACAATTATATTTATTAATAATATGAATTAAATCACTTTTTTTAGATGTTACACTTCTACAATTCCACTGTAGAATTTTTAGATCCATTATTAGGGAGTAAATTAGAAATAATATCAGTTATAATGGCAGCGTTGGACGGTTTCAAAAGGTTATTTGATAATAATGTATTCAGTAATGCAATAATAGTTTCAATAATTTTTTTGTCCTCTTTATCAACATCCACTTTAGTTTTAAGTGCACAACCATTTGCTGATGTTACAGGCATATCATAATCTTTTACTATTGTATTGTGAGTTAATTGGTCATAACCTTTTTGTAAAATTGGTGGTGGACGGGGTTTTTTGAACACCGTTTTTTTATAAGAAGTATTTTGAGGCGACTTGTTGCTATTATTCCCAGCAGACATATGATAGTTTGTTACTGTAACATCAGCATATGACTTTGATATTGGGGGATGGAGTTTAATTGCCTCCATGTACGAAATACTACTCTGAGACATGGTGAGTTTAATTTCCTTTTGTCGATTAAATTCTGGACAATTTTTGTTTGTAGCATAATGATAACCACTGCACATTACACATAATGCACAGTTTTCGTCCACATGACAACTCTCACTTGTATGTTCTTGTGCACATTTAAAACATCTAGGACGTGAACGGCAATTAACTTTAGTATGTCCATATCTACAGCAATTGAAACACTGTACTGTAGGATAAGTATATAGTTCAACAGGTAAAGCATTATAACAGATATAAATTCTTTTTGGCAGGACTTGCCCATCAAAGGTAAACACAACTGATTGTGAGGGTTTCCAAGTCACTGATCCATCAACATGGACCTTATAATTAAGACGTCTAATTTTTATAATTTCTCCACAACCATAAGGTGTATTAACATTATTTTTTATTTCTTCTGGGGTCCAGTCAGCTGGTATACCTCGAACTAATCCTAATCTGGTTACATTAAAAGAGGGAATATAAGCATGAAGTTTGAAATCTGTCAATTTAGTGTCACTTATAAAGTCATTAGCATCCTGGAATGTGGAAAAAGAAACTGTACATCTGTTTCGTCCTATTCTTTTAATACTTCCTGTAACTATATTTTTAAAATTACTTTTCATTAAAAAAATTCCGAAAGTAATAGGGTGAAGGAAGGAACCATCACCAGGAGAGGTCTGAACTCTTTGGACATGAATAACATAGGGGGACAAGTCTGTAGAAACATAATGTTTACGACCTACCTGTGTATTATGTGGACTAGAAGCCGGATTATCTTTCTGATCAGTCAACTGTTTAGTATGAAGAATGTTTGGCGACACCTTTGGAAGCACTGGGTTCTCTGATAACGGTGATCTATCACGACTATCACGATTACCCTGAGGATCGCACTGGCAATCTAATACATTATAAGTATCATTTGGATGAGAATTCCTTTTTCTCTTTTTGTTGCAATTTCTGCACCTTTTGAGAAATCTGGATCTTTTGCGATTACTATCCGTACTACTCAAAGAAACATCAGTTTCCATACCATCTTCTTTTGAATGTATGGTGACATTACATCCAACAGGGGGACTTAGACCCTGGTCTAAGTCCCCCGAGGTTAGATCGGGAGGTTTGTTCATACACCTACCACAATAGAAATATGTACAAAACTTACCATATAATCAGGAACATATACACAAATAGAATAAATATACACTAACTACTATGAAATATATATTACACAACTCAAATGATCAATTTTTACAAGTTAAACATGAAATAAAATTTTCCAAAGAAAAAAGTACGTCCGCCCTATTTTGAGTTTCCCGCGCTTTTCCTCATCATAACCTTCGACTGGTTGAACCGATTTTGATGATTCTTTTTTTATTTGAAAGCAGGTGCTTCCCGTGTGGCCTCATTTCAATTTGGTCCAGTTCTTGAAGTGAAAACTTCTTTAGCGGCGTTATGCACTTTGGTTTGAGATGGGTAAAAAATGTGAAACTCGCGTCAGGCCACAGCTTCAAGACACGTGACTTGATCGAATATACCTAAGACGGCGGCGCGGGGCGCTAGCGCAAGCGTGCGTGTGTGTTTGTACTACAGCCTGCTACGCGCATGCACGGATGGTGACAGCTGATGGATCGACTGTCTGAACAAAGTGCATCAGTTAATGAAAAAAGTGACGACGAAATAGTGAAAGAAAATGAGTGAGTACTTTATAAAATTACTAGATGAAAAGCCGGCTTCGGCCGGGTAATATGTTTATACTGTAACTATAGCACTAACCTATATTTTTATAATATCACAATAAGCATTTTTTTTCTTCTTTTTTTCGCGAATTTTATTTAAAGAGCAAAGAGGTTCATTTCAGGTAGCTTAAACAACGGTTTGTAAATACAATAGTTTTGAGTTTTAACTTTTGTCGGCAGTCCTTACGACTGCTGTCTGTTTTTTTTTGCTGAAATTTGTCATTTTTGCATTGCGCTTGCATGATTAAATAATACTTATAAATATACTTACCAATGAATAATTCAGAATTTTTTGTTAAGTTTTTTATGGGTTTTAAATAAGGTTGGAACTTGAAAACCGATCGATCTCTAGTATTAACAAATGTACCTACTTAACTTATTTTAAACTTTGCTCATTAGTGTTCCGTACCTCAAAAGGAAGCAAAGGAAGCAAAAGGTGCGCGAGTCCGACTCGCATTTGGCCGGTTTTTTTGAAGTAAATACTTCTTAGTCACGTTAAGCACTTTTTGGTAGGAGAAAATCTTATGATTTTGTTTTTAGTAGGGGAAAATCTTATGGGTTCGCGTATGTTAAAGTTTGATGTTGATAATTTTAATAGGAACATAATTAAATTTCAAATTTTACACATTAATTTTACAAATATCATTCTAAGTTATTTGTTTTTACTTTTACCGGCAGTCCTTATGAATGCCATTTTTTTCTATTGAAGACAATCACTTTTCCTCAAGGTCAAAAAAAAAAAAGATTTTATGATGATTGAATAAATAAATTGTGAAACATAACTAAGAAACGAATTTATAATAAGTTGAAAAGTAGTTGCTTTATTTTGACAAAAAAGGACACAAAATATTAAAAATAAAGAAATAAAAATGTATCTAATTCTCTATACTAATATAACACTGATATTTAGATGTAGAGTTCGTTTGATTAAGCGCGTTTATCTTAGGAAGGATCAATTTTTTTTAAATTATTAAAGTTTACAACAACAATTGTTTACAACCTTCAAATATCTTGCACACATGCTTAAAGAAAAAAAGAATAACAATGTACCAATTATTTACAGGTAAATACCGCTTTCGTTAAATAAAGTTATACATAAGGATAAAAATCATTTAGGTAGGTAGGTACTAAACTATAATTTCAACCTACAAAAGGAGCGGAGTAGGTAGGTACCTATATATTAATTCAAAACTTTGCAGAAACGGGGAAAATCAATTCCATTTGTGAGCTTCCATTGCGTGCGCTGTGTAAACAGTTATAGTTTCACAAAAAACAACGAATGAAGGAAAAAAATGTCGAAAAGTCCGTGACAGCATATGACTATATTTTAAGGTAAACTCCCTATACCTTTTTTTTTATGTTTGGCCTGCCAAAATGACTACTCTGCCTGATGGAAAGTATAGGCAGAATCCAAGAGTTGTGGTCACCATACTCATTGCAGATGCAGACAATGCAACACTGTAGCATGCAATTTGCTTCGTGATGGTGTCCCACACCATGCCGGCCTAGTGTTTTCTGCATCATAGGGCTTCCGGTCTCGCACTCACCAACGACACACGACAGCACGAACGCTGTCATTTTACGTCGATTTTTTTATGGTAAATCCGACAACTTAGCACAACAGTCGCATACACTACCAATGCACCACAGAAGCAGTATTATGAAATACGTTTTCTAGTGTAATTGCACAATTTCGTCAGTTGGGTACGTGCCTGTAAATAAATAAAAAAATAGGTACTATAATTTGATATGACGGCAACTTATATAACGGTGGCTGTAGTGCTGGGGCTTGTATGCCGTCTGTATGGACGGACTGACTCAAAAATGTGTTCCTTTTTCAAAAGACTTCAAAAAAAAGGATGAGGTTTCTCAATTCGACCGTTTACTTTTTTTTTATGTGTGTTCGGGGATAACTTCGTCGTTTATGAACCGATTTCGATAATTCTTTTTTTAATGGAAAGGAGATGTCCCAACGGTGATACCATGATAAGGACATTAATATCTGATGATGGCATCCTAGAGAAATCGAGTCGAACCTTGAAGTCGGTTTCATTTTTGTTAATTTAAACTTTATTTGGTTCACTTAAATTTATTTGAGTTAGAGGGAAGCTAGGTTTGGATATTTATGGATGGCGTAGTGCTTTAAGCGGTCGCCACGTCGTTTTCTACGGCGCTGACTGTTGAGGGTTTAAACCCCACGTAGGACAAAACTTTGTGTATTCTACAAATTGTTGTTCTGAGACTGTGTTCTTTGTGTTTCATTTCATCTGTGTTTGGAAACTCCCACATCTATACAAATAAATTAAATTGGAGTGTCTGTTTGTAATAATAAAATAACCGCTTTTTAATAAATGCATGTGTACACACGATACATGTACTAAAATAACTTTTTTTTAATTTTTGTCTGTATGTCTGTCTGTTTGTTCCGGGTAATATCTGGAACGGCTGGACAGATTTTGACGGACTTTCACTTGCAGGCAGTTGTATATATAATAACTTAGGATACTCTTTTTAGACTACCATTGTACCACGGGTAGCACCGCGTTAGAAATAAATCCTGTCGCACAGGATTTCTACCTAATGCGGGATTGCCTTTTTAAAAAACAAAACAAAAAGCTTAACGTTCAGCTTTAACTAATGCTCATAATACAACAAATTCGCTTCGTATTTTTGTAAAAAACACATTATAATTCTGTGTTACATAAATCGGCAGACTGAGATACCTAAACAGTATAGGATCCAAGCTGACATTTTTCAAGTACGGTTCAGTAAAAAGGAGGGTACATGTTCAAGACTACGTGACCGAATGGTGAGCGGACGGGACGACCTCCGCGGGAATTGGGAAAAGCACTCGTAACTCTACGTGACGGCAAGTTCGCCGTGCTTAAAATAACTTCCCTATATCGCTTGTGTATGTTTGGGTAGAAAAATTCGAAACGTTTCTCGAGTATTTTTAGATAGTTTAAGTGAAAATTATCGCAAATTGGCTTTGTTTTAAATAGTCTCCATAAAAACTTTGTGTATACCTCTTTTTTGTAAAGGAAAAACTATATTTTACGAAATTAGATTTAATAAGGAATATACATCTTTTTATATTTTTTATGGGAGCAAACGAGCAGTCGAATCGTCTGATGGCGCAACATCAGAGGCGTCACAAGTGCGTTGCCGGCCTTTTAAAAAGGAGTACGCCCTTTACTTGAAGATTCGAAGGTCGGAAGGTAAATGCTGCTTTGATTATAATATAAAATGCAATACAGACCGTTGTATTGTACATTGAGGTTTTGATCCGGAAATACCGCAGGCGACAGTTCATTCCTCAGTTTCGTTGTGCGAGGCAGAAAGTTCCTAGAAAACCGCACAGCTGTGAACTGCCAATCATCTAAGTGACGGGGATGCTGCTGTCACGCAGGACGATGGCCGAAAGAGGCAGCAGGAGCAATTTCTCGGAACACTCCCTATAGTAAATGCGGTAGAATATGCATCGCGAAGCTACATCTCTACGCAGTGCCAAGGAGTCCAGTCGAATCGAAACTTGATTGCAGTCGACAATTCGAGTCGCTCTCCGATGAATGCGGTCCAGAGGGAGGAGCTGGTACTGGGGGGCCCCCGCCCAAAGATGAGGACAGTATTCCATATGCGGCCAAACCTGCGCCTTATAAAGTAGAAAGCGGTGGGCCGGAATGAAATACTGTCTCTATCTGTTGAGCACGCCAAGCTTCTTAGAGGCCAATTTCGCATTATCTTCCAAATGGTCACGAAATTGGACTTCCAATTTGACTGAGACAGACAGGGAACTGTCTTCGAAACGACGACATACGACCAACGGCTGTTTTTTACCGGTGAACGCGCAAATTTGAGTCTGTGTGGGGTTAAATTGGACTAAATTAAGTCTACCCCAATCTAAAGCTTTTCTAAAGAGGTCTCAATTTCAGACACAAGTTTGTTTAGACCACGGAGAAAATTGCTCCGTGGTTTCGACTCTCAATAACGTTTTCCCGAGAAATATTAGCAATAAATGCCGCTTAATTTGCAACATGTCATTGATATGGACGAGGAGCAAAGTAGGCGATAGCACACAGCCTTTCGGGACACCAGCTTTCGCAGATAAGGAGTCAAAGCACTCACCGTCAACTACGACCTTTATGATTCTATCTGCTAAAAAGCTAGTAACCCATTCGCATAATTTCTCGGGCAGCCCATATGAAGACAGCTTTCAAAGAAGCACTATATGCTAGCTCCGATCGAAGGCCTCGCAACGTCGTAACTAACTGCCAAGGCCTCCCCCTTAGTCTTAATAGCATGTGCCCAGCTATGTGTTAGGTACACTAGAAGATCACCAGCTGATCGACCCTTATTGAAACCGTACTGCTGGTCACTAAGCAGATGATGATCCTCCAGGTACCGCAGAAGTTGATTGTTAATGATGGACTCCATTATTTTCGGGAAGAGGGAAGTTATCAAGTTATAGAAACATTTCTTTTTGAAGCAGAACTTTTAACTCATTTTTATTTGCTTCTCCTGTATGTATGTTTGTTTGTATGTAACCGACTCTGAACTCGATTTGACCTCCTTTATAGGCTTATATAATATCATCATTAAGTTATTAAATAATTAAAACTAATTAGAGTTTAAAAAACTAAAAACACGGTTTTGTTCACTAGCTAAACTAAAAACAAATTAAGTTTATAAAAAACCTTAATAATAGCTGTTGTTTAGAGTTCGAACTGTTTATTTAACCAACTTCAATAAGGAGGAGGTGCTTTTACGTAATGAATAAATGGACTACTCTATTTACACAGTCATATTAAGTAATAAGTAGTAGGTATACTATTATCAGTATAGTAATAGTATATGGTAATCCTTATTTGTGTTTTAAATATAAAATAAATTATACCACGGTGGTTAAGTAGTTCATTCAATGATCATATATCTCGTAAAAAGAAATAGAATTTCTTTCATTTATCTGTTTAACTCAAAATTCATCCAGTTAATATCCCTACTGTCTGCAAAGACCTTGTTTACATTTTCCCGGTTTTTAAATCCTCGCGATGTCCATTGCAATTCATGTCAGGCCACGTGAATAAAAGCCGACAATATCTGTGAGAACTATAGCCAGCGTTCATTGGAATGCTCGACTACGCGTACCGTATCTATACGAGAGAATAATCTCGTTTTCTGCGGCTTTTAACGAAAGCCTGATAGGAGTCGCAGAGCAAAACAAATAGGTGGTAGATGTGCACATGCGCGGATAATACACACGCACGCGCTTCTGCGACGAGCGGCAGTCGCGCGCTGGTCGTGTCCGTTTTCGCACCTCCGCGCGACGTCGCCTTCCCGCGCTCATACCACGCGTTAAATGGCGCCCAAACTGGGACCTCGCTCACGCGGGTAAGTTTATTACATAATCTATTACAACAAAACGTTAAAATGTCTTCCTGTGACCAACGTTGGTCCACGACGCAGCATCCGCGAAGATCCCCGAGGGCGTGGTAAGGCATCGACTAGGGAGGGGGCGCGGAGTCGGCGTGTTGGCGATAGCGAGTTGTCTGATAAGATTGCAGACTACTGTCAACAAACCTTTACATTATAATGCATACAATTTTGAATGATAAATCGTTGTTAATTAAAAATATATAAGCTAGAAGACATCTCGAAGACGTGTATCTATTGATTTTCTCTTCGCGTTACGGGTGTTCTCGCTATAGCAGCTTGAGACACAATTAGATATATTGTCGCAGCCTCTTTAGCATTCAGCTGCGGAACTTGATGCTCCTAAAGTAGATTTGAAGCAACTTATACGAAGATGAAAAAGAATTTTCAACTTTTTCATTAGATATTCCTTACGTTAATTTATGTACTCCACCACGTTGTCGTAAAAAGCGAATTTGCTTATACATTTCTCTAGAAGGCTTTTTATTTTAAACTAGTCTGTAAGAATACCGAAATACTGACTTATTTTTACGTGATTTTCTTATTTTAAAGCGTTTCTCGCAATCGGTGTGATTTTCATTTTGGATCACATACACAAACTTACATTCGAGTAAGTTAAAAATCAATTATAAAACCATTAGCGTATGTGCTACTAAAACAGCGATTGCTATTGTTTATTGTGAGAACCTCAATGGAATTCAGGAAAACGTTGCCTAGAATACAGGCTTCTGTGATGTAAGATTAAGTGTGAAACTCTAATCTGTATATTTATGCTGTGATCAATATATATAATGAAATCGTAACTGATCGCTGTCTGTACTTGGAAGATATATAAGAAACACTATTATTGGGGCCTTGCAAAACAATGATTTTTAGAATTTTTGTCTGTATGTCCGGTTTTCACTAATACGTTGCGGTTTTCTCTACTAAACATTTGTTTGTTTTCATTTCTATCGGTTCGTAAATAAAATAGTTATAGCAGTTTGAATAATTACTGCGATAACCGATCTTCACGCGGGCGGAGCCGTAGGCAAAAGCTTGTTATAAATACGTGAGTGTGTCCTTGATCCTGATAGGGTAGTAACACCTTAGTCAAAATAGTTACTTTTTATCATCTATTCATCTGTCAAAACGATAACTTTGTATGAAAAATGTACTAATATACAATTTTTTTCGTGGGAGAGCCACGCTTCGGCATGATGGTCCGGCTTGACCGAAGTGATACCACGGCCTCACAGAAAACCGGTGTGAAATAGCGCTTGCAATGTGTTTCACCCATACCCCCAACCCCTCCCCACATCCCTTTCCCCATCCCCCAAAGGTCGGCAACGCACTTGTGACGCCTCTGGTGTTGCGACTGTCCATGTAATCGCTTACCATCAGGTGATACGTTTGCAAGTTGCACCTATGCCATAAAAAAATAACTTGTGACGTTACTGTTTTAGACTACTCAATTGAGCAATATATTTCAATGTATATTTGTATATGTACCATGTATACATCTATATGCATTTAGTAAGAAGCGGTTATTTTAATATTACAAACAGTCACTCCAATTTTATTTATTTGTATAGATACAGTCAACTACCCTATACTAGGGCCTGTGTCGGCAAGCTGAGTTACTAACACACTATTGATACCTACTTATTATTTATTTCTAGCAACTAATCGTAGTAGCTTATAAGAAGCGGAGTATGTGTCTGTGCCAAAGAATTTCCATATTCTCCTTATCATCATCTTTACTCTTTGCATTGTCACTCTCACGACTAAGACTATGTCTCATGTTCGTGTTCTCTTTTTTCTTTTTTTTTTTTATGTTTGGCCCTGCCAAAATGACTCTACTCTGCCTGATGGAAAGCATGAGCAGAATCCAAGAGTGGTGGTCACCATACTGCGAATGCAGACAATGCAACAATGCAGCATGGTTACCCACACCATGGCGGGCCTCCAGTCTCGCACTCACCAACGAAACACGACAGCATGATCGCTGTCATTTTACGTTGATTTTCTGTGCGAGGCTAGTACCGCGCCGGTCGAGCCGGCCCGTTCGTGCTGAAATCAGCGTGGCTCTACTACCTTGAGAAGTTCGCATGCTGGATACATGTTTTTTAGCTAACGAGGAAAACTTGTTATTGGCCGCACTTTCCATGTATGTTATCATGTTAAAAATTATTGTATCGCTGTTAGTTTCAATAAATAATTTATTACATAATGAAAGCATGTTGAATACAAAACACATTGATAGTAGTAACATCACATTATTCGACATCAAGGTATTAAAACTTTAGAGATAAAGGTTAAGGTCAATCGATCATTATATTTATACCTAGCTAAACGCCGCGGTGTTACTTGCGGTTATTGTCGTACCGCTGGTAACGCAGCGGGGCGAAGCTAGAGTAAAAAAGTAGCCTAAATTGCAGTGAAAGTGCCGTCAAAATCAGTCCAGCTGTTCCAGAGATTAGCCGGAACAAACTGAAAGACAGACCGACAAATATTCAAAAAAATGTTATTTTGGTTTACGTACGTAAAAAGCGGTTATTTTAATATTGCAAACAGACACTTTAATTTTATTTATTTGTATAGTTGTATGTATAGATAATGCAGTATTAAAAAGTCAATCTATAAAAATACCTAGATGTTAATTAAGTTCTAAAAACGTTGCAAAGTCTCGAACGAATGTTATTATAAAAATCATAACTTAGTCTCTTACTGGTTTAGGTTTTTGAGTTGTCAGTTTCTGATCTGTCTGTTTGTTTGCAGTTAGATCGTAAAAAATAGAATTTGATAGTCATTTTAACTTTGAACTGTTTACAAATAATAGGTCTTTACCTATGAAATTGCCGTTTTGTATGCAATAAGTGAAAGTACTTATTTTTTTAAACTTTTTATTTCTGTTATTCGAAGTAATCACCCATGCAATCGACGCATCTTTGCCAACGCATTGGCAGTTTATTAATGCGCTTCTACGACGGGAGGTAACAAACTCTTCAAAGGCATTTTGTACTGCCTCTCGGGAATTGAATTTTTTTACCCACTAAAAAGTTGTCTAAATTTTGGAAAAAGTAATAGTCAGTAGGTGCAAGGTCTGGTGAGTATGGCGGATGAGGGAGAGCTTCCAACCCCAGCTCTTGCAGCTTGGAGACTGTCTGTTGGACAGACTGTCCCGTCCTGCAAAGTTTGTTGCCTCCCGTGCAGCTAATTTTTACAAGAAGGGCATCAATAAACTGCTAATGCGTTGGCAAATATGCGTCGATTGCATGGGTGATTAGTTCGAATAACAGAAATAAAAAAGTTTGAATTTCATAGGTAAAGACAACAACAACAAGCAGGGTTGACAGACTGTCAGACAGATAGACAGCGAGTAACAAAAGGGAGATCGTTTTTGTTTTTTCGCAAGACGGTCCCCATTTCATCTCATCCACATTTTTTTATATTTTATATCATTAATTTCATCACGACGAAGACTAAATGACTTGAAGACTTATGCTTTGAAGGCTATAAACACTTGACATTGGCAGAAATAGCTCATCCAAGAGATCCGGCTGGTTGCCATTTCATCAAAGAAGAATAAGAATAAGAGTAACAAAAGTGATCTTAAAAACTTAGTACAGGTGACATTTTGATTTTAGGCGAGGAAAATGTATGAAAACGTCAATCAAGTTGAACTGAAAATACGGAATCTATATCTATACTATTATATATAGCTGAAGAGTTTGTTTGTTTGTTTGTTTGTTTTTTTGAACACGCTAATCTCAGGAACCGCTGGTCCGATTTGAAAAATTCTTTCGGTGTTGGATAGTCCAACATATATCATTATATATATATATCATCACGCTACTACTAATAGAAGCGGAGAAACAATAAAGAATGTTTCAAAAACGGGGGACATTTTCACATTACGGGCAATATAAGGCGCAAACGATGTTGCGTGGGTCAGCTAGTAACATCATATAACATTCAAACACAAAAACTCTTATTTTTTTTAAATTAACGTCAGAAGTTACACCTGTTCTAAATTTTGCCAAAACCAATTTCAAAATACTTTGGTTTCATAAAGAAATTCTTTTGATTGTTTGCTAAAAGTTATGCCTAATATTCGCGGGGCTGCGAGTTGTCTACGATCCTCTACAGAGCTACGAAGTTAGACGCTCGTAGCTATAGCTACGCCGCGGGTATATCTGGTAAGCGATTTGCTTAGGAATTCCGAACATCTAGTTTGTTGCAGCGCCGGCTTTAACCTCAAAGAGAAACGTAGTCGCTATTGCGATTATTAACATTATCTCGTTTCTTTTCACAAACTGAGGAACAGGGCATTAGAGCCACGCTGATTCCAGCACGAATGGGTCGGTTCGACCGGGCCTTACGGGTTATTACTTGTTATTATATTTTTTTTATTATTATTATATTATATATTAATGCTGTTATTTTAGGTTGGTCACACAGAAGACCAACTCAATATAACAGCATTCGTGCTGTGTGCGAAAAGTGCGTGCCCAACGATGCAGAAGCATCTCAAACATCAATATCAATACCATAGTGTGGGTCACCATGCTGCATTATTGAATCATCTGCATCGCAGTGAGCTGCACCACTCCAGGATTCCGCTCATGCTTTCCATCAGGCAGAATAGAGGCTTTTTGGCAGGCTCATACATAAAATAAAGAACTTCATAAGGAACTAATCTCTCTCATACGTCCGTTACTGTGAATTCTGTACAATAGTACCAACAGCAGTAATCAACGAACAAATCGAGTTATGACACTCGGGAAACCCACCGGAAATAACCGGAAACAACCCATCGGAAACACACCGCAATGAAATTTATTAAAAAGAAAACTAGAGGAGTTGGAAATGTAATAAGTCAAATATAACTGCTTCACTGGCGATGGTATCGGTTTGATACCCGAGTGGATCTAAATATTTGTATGATCTGCTAATATTTGTTTTAGAATTTAGGTTTTTCTATTCGAAATATGTGTATTTCCAAAAAAGTGGGTTTAAGGTAATAGAGCCATGTATGCTATGTTTACTACCCATAGTACAAGCTCTGCTTGCCATGGAAGTAGAGGCTTTGTGTGTCAGATGTTTAAAATATTATGAAAATAAAGTTATACAAGTCTTAAACTGCTTATGTTTTTCCGAACTTTAACAAGAGATATATTTGAAGTGTCAACTGTTTTTTTTTTATTAAATAAGGGGCAAACGAGCAGACGCATCGCCTGATGGTAGGCGATTACCACCGCCTATAGACACCCGCAACACCAGAGGCGTCTCATGTGCGTTCACTTCCTTCCTCACTTCCTCCCCATGCTATTGGTGAAACACAGCGCAAGCGCTGTTTCACACCGGTTTCCTGCGAGGCCGTGGTATCACTCCGGTAGAGCCAACCGATTCATGCCGAAATGTGGCTCTTCCATGTTAGATACGGAATTGTTATCTTCTTATATCTGAAAACCAATTGCTGTTCGTTTGTCTCGCTAAAACTCGAGAACGGCTGGGCCGTTTTAGCTGATTTTTGTTTTAAAATGTTTGTCGTAGTCCAGGAAAATTATATATAACTTGAAAATCTAAATGTCACGTGTACGAAGTAGCGGGCACAGCTAGTTTTGAATAAATAAACGATAATGGAAACTGTTACTTCTGTCTCTGTCTCACTCTTAAAGTTAAAAGAGTGTCAGGTAAAACAGAGATCGAAAGATAAAGAATTCAAAACATTTTAAATGCATGGTTCTGAATACTGTTTAATAAATAGCTACCAGAATTGCTTTTACAATCAGACTATTGTTATTTTGTATCTGTTAAGCAACTCATTAAATTTTTTGTTCAGTTTATTTACTTGCATTGAAAGTCGTTTCTATACTTAAAGGAAATATAAGTTTCAGTTTTCAAAACTTGAAGAAGTGTTCCTTAAAACATTTGAATCTAAAGTTAAGTGCTTAGATAACCTGATTAGCTTTTATCGGTATATTTTTATTTGACTGCCTCATTGGTCTTGCGGTTGGCGTATGCGACTGCTGATTGTGAGGTCTCGGGTTCGATTCCCGGGTCCGACCAAATGTTTGTATGATCTACAAGTATTTGTTTCGGAGCTTGGGTGTTCTCGATGTATAATATGTATGTATTTACAAAAAAAAAGTATATATGTATTTGTATCAGTTTTCTAGTACCCATAACACAAGCTCTGCTTAGCTTGGGACTAGATGGCGTTGTGTAATAGATGTCCGAAATATTTAGTTATTTATTATTTGGTAAATTTTCTATAAATGATTCCTCGCTAGATCTATTTGTCGTCCCTAAAACCATACTAAATTTCATGAAAATCGATGGAGACGTTTCCGAAATTCAGATTATACATAATAGCACTAGCTGACCCGCACAACCTCGTCTGCGTCCTATTGCCCGTAGAGTGATATTTTAACCCCATTTTTGAAACATAATTCATTTTTGTTCCGCTCCTATTAGTCGTAGCGTGATGATATATAGCCTATAGCCTTTCTCGATAAATATACTATCCAAAACTAAAACATATTTTTTTTAATCGGACCTACGGTTCCTGTGATTAGATTCAAACAAACAAACTCTTCAGCTTTATAATATTAGTACAGGTTGCTCGTTTAAAGATATTAATTAGCTAGATACATAATGGTGAATTTTAAGACTACCCTATTATGTTTTAAATAAAATGGAGATTAATGTTATAAAGGACTGAATGGCAATAGGTTACATCTTAGAAATTTGTTCCAGTCATGCTGAGAGATAAAGCACGATAGAAACTAACCACTTTGTTATGGTTCATTGTGAAAGTTAGTTTACTTTATTAGTAACATGTATGAGTAAATTCCTACTAATGATATAAATTCGAAATTAACTTTGTCTGTCAGTTACGCTTTGGATAAACCGATGCACCGATTTCAATGAAGTTTGGCATGGAGATACTTTGGTTCTTGAGAAAGGACATAGGATATTTCTTACCACGTTAGCCGACATACACTCGGGTAGAGAAGCCTGCAAAAGTTATCTCACATCTATAAAAAACTGACAGACTAATTCACTGACTGATTGATCTTCTATGATATGATTGACCACCACGCGGACAAAGTTGCGGACAAAAGTAATTTTTGGAGGTGTGAGATGTCTCTAGAAAAGAGTTATCAACGTGGTTAATCAAACAAGAAAAAGTTTAAATAACTATAACCGAACTAAGTATAAAAAAATTATAAACAAGTAAAATTTTAACAAAACAAAACCGACTTCAAGAATTGGACCAAATTTTTTCCAATTAAAAAAAAACATGAAAATCGGTTCACCCAGTCAAAAGCTTTGAGGGAACAAACAAAAAAAATACAGTCGAATTGAGAACCTCCTCGTTTTTTGAAGTTTTTTGAAAAAT
The DNA here is from genome assembly GCA_905220595.1 of Spilosoma lubricipeda. Taxonomy (NCBI): domain Eukaryota; kingdom Metazoa; phylum Arthropoda; class Insecta; order Lepidoptera; family Erebidae; genus Spilosoma; species Spilosoma lubricipeda. Next base: position 3,459,720 of record HG992285.1, on the reverse strand, counting down.
ATTGCCTATGTCACCCGAGCCATTACTACAAATTTATTGACACATTCATGAAAATCAGTCCAGTACTTTAGGCGCCACGGTGAACATACAAACATACATATATAGACTGCCAAAAACCCTCCCTTTTGGCTTCAACGGGTACAAAAAGCAAAACCGGAAAATTAAAATTACATTTAGCTAATATTTATAATATTGACAGTCATAAGGACTGCCGATAGAAATTAAAATGTATAACTTAAAATGTTATTTATAAAATTAATGTGTAATTAGAAATTTCATAATGTTTAAAAAATAAAATCATCATGTCGGTGACGCGGTGACGCGAAACCATAAAATTTTCCCCAACCAAAAAGTGCACGACGCGGCTAAAAAGTTTTCACTTCAAAATATATAACATCACTATGTACAGAAAACATCAATATCTAAAATGCCTTCGGGAAATAAACTTGACAATAAAATACTTATTGTTCGATACAGGAACGAAAAGGTTAATCAGAGTATATATATCCGTGGTCACAATATGACCCGTTATTAAGCTGAGTCCCAAAAGGACACTCGCCACCGATTCCTTTTCCATTTATATGATAATACGCGGCCAACGCCGGGAGGCACGACTTGTCTGCCGGATATTAAATGGACTTTCGACTGTGTAAGATGCCTCTGGAATTTCGGTTTCTATTTCTTTCTTGTTTACTTTTATTGAGTAATAAAGGCAGTTTTCTGGAAGCATTTGCGGTTTTATCTGTTCTTATGTCAATTGCTTTTTTAATCTGTGGCCTCAATTAATTTGAGTTTGATTATAATTATAAACATTATTAATTTTTTCTTTAAATACATAGAATTTTCTTATTCATGTCCTCAAACAGTTTAATATATGTTTATACAAAAAAATGTGTGGACTGCGATAGGTTGATAATGATGATGATTAAAGTCAGTTTTGAAAACTACCGTGTTACCTAATTTGAAACTATTTAACATTTAAAATTTTCGTGTGTATGAGTTACATACACTGACGAAATATATACTATTGTGCCATTGGTTACGTTACATACACTACATTTTTAAAAATCATTGTTACAGACAGCAACCTGCTATGATTTATATATATATACACATATTGTCATTCTCATTAAAATAGCAAGTTTCCATGTAGGAGCAAAGCTAAAAATATAAAAATAAATAAATATTTGGGACATCTAAAACACAACGCTATCTAGTCCCAAACTAAGCAGAGATTAGAGTATATTTGTGTCCTATACAGAGCTTGTATTATGGGTACTAGACTTGTTTAACTTTGATGTACCCAATATCACTCTCACGACTAAGACGAATCTATTGACACCACTCACATAAAAATACGACAAGCTGCTTAGCTAGCTACAGTAGCCGCGGCTCTGGTGTGTGCTAAAGAAATATACATACATAAACTCGAAAAACGTAACACTCCGTCTTTCGCAGTTGGGTAAAAAATTAATGAATTATGGTCGAATTGGGACCACTTTCTTTTGTTAATCTGGAATTCTTGAATGCTTTGGGATCTGATTGAGTTTCAAACTACACTCGCTTGGAGATACAACCTGCTATCCATTAGGTTAACATTACTGGCCATGTAGAAAGTAGCTTCTTTTTTCAGCAGCAAAGTAACAGTCAAAAACAAATAAAAATGAAGGAAAAAACCGCGGCAAAGACAAATGTTACGAGGAAGGTAAAACATTCTACATTTATAGTATAGTTTGTAAACTGTGTAATGCCCTGCGAACAGAGATAAGAACACTACGTATCACGCTAGGAGCTACGATAATGCTACGAGCCGAGCGTGAAACTGCTACGGCGTAAGTATGCTGTGTACCTTGATTAGAATCGATTTCAGTGTCTGTATAAATGTCTCAGCGGCTTATTAAAGTCGTAGTTTGAATAAAAAAAAAACAAAATTGTTATGAGAACTCTTTGAGAATATATGAAACTGGACCGTCCTTTTTAAAGACAGAAAGGCACAGTGAGCACCCAGTGTCGGGTCTACATGGTCATAATGGTCTAAAATTCTGAGTCAGAGGATGTGGGTCCATTCTATCTCAGGGAAAATGAAATATATTCAAAGTTGGTTCTGCCGTATATATAACATCTGCTTATTTGTTATTAAAAAAATCACACTTTCAAGTCATAATAAAACGATAAGAGACATACTGAAGCAGCATTTTTTTATATTATGCAATACTGAGTGAATAGCTATAAACATACACCACAATATTCATGATCACAGGTACAAATGTATTCAAACGGGTTTGTTTACTCGTATCAATTGAAAAGGATTGTTTAAAATTTTAATAAGATGGCGTCGGTTGGACACTTGAGTACGAACAACGGCAAAAACTTGATAAAATTTTAAACACTCAGTAGATATTCGTGGGAGGGGAAATCGCAGCTGTAAATCGTATACCAATTCGAAAAACTTTCCTTTTACAAGGTGTAATAAAGATAGTGTTTCGACGCCATCTTTGTTGGCGCAATCTGTCGTTCGATATTTGAAATTCATTGTTCTGTGGTGATTTTTTCTGACACATAGATAATACAATTTATTGAAGATTATTTAGGTCTGTCTCTCCTTTCTCAGGAGAGACATTTGTCAAGAAGTGAACTTTTAAAGGCTGTTGATGACGATTTAGGTGCAGTGTGTAGTAAAATATAATTGTGTTTCTGACTATTAGAGGATTTCATTATATGATATATTACAATGTAATATATAAAAGACGTATAGAAAGGAGAAGAATCAACCTGTTTCCACAGTCATTGCAACCCGCTTGAAACATCGGACAATCTTTTTTGAAATACAATTTTTAGGGGAGTTATTTTTTTGTTTTTTTTTTTTTAAGTAATACCACAGCCTCACAGAAAATCGGTGTGAAATAGCGCTTGCGCTGTGTTTCACCGAGTGAGTGCAGCCCCCTACCGCTCCCTATATTCCTTTCCCCATCCCACACAGGCCGGCATCGCACTTGTGACGCGTCTGGTGTTGCGGGTGTCCATGGGCGGTGGTAATCGTTTACCATCAGGTGATACGTCTGCTCGTTTGCCCCGTATACCATAAAAAAAGTAATATAAATATCATTACATCATTCACTATATACACTCACGTCTTTTAGTCTAAAAATACGCCTCGGGGTATAAAGATATGAGTAAAAAAATGAACACAGCTCGTACGATGCGTTTTAGAACATATATAAAACACTTAGATACATATTTTCGTAAGTATTAATATTATTACTTTAGCATTATAGACTTGCAAATAAACATTCATGCACGCAAATATTTTTATCAAATGGAACTAAAACCCATTGATTGCAATAAAAACAACTATGGCCGTTATAGAGATTCCAATGATATACGACCTCCTTGTTAATATTTTCAAAAAGAGATCGTTAATTTTCTACAAACTTATATTATTACTAACTGGTGATGAACGCAACTTCTACTGCGTCTGTTTTCCCTTATGCTCAACCCCTATTAGTCTAAGTGTGATATTAACTATCCTATCTTAAGTACGCCAGCAAAACATATTTTTATTTCAAAATAGTTAGGTTAGATAGTGTCAGAGCAACAATGTGATACAACATCGGCACAGTTTGCCATTTATCAAGAAAAAGAAGAAAGAAAGAATTATTTATAACAGACTAGTTGTTACCCGCGGCTCCGCCCGCGTATATGTCGGTTATCGCGGCAAATAGTAGCCTATGTGTTATTCTGATGTATAAGCTATATTACTGTAAAGTTTCATCTAAATCCGGTCAGTAGTTTTTGCGTGAAAGAGTAACAAACATCCAAACATCCATCCATCCTTACAAACTTTCGCATTTATAATATTAGTAGGATAATACTTAAACAGTACGTTTTCTCCTCTCACCAATAATCTAACAGTTCATACATCTTGACATAAGCCAAAACAGTAACACTCAAGGTTCGGGCAACGAAGCAAAATAATAATTCAAAGAAACGCACAGGGGATGAAGGCAGACAACCTTTATTACAACGGTCGTGTAACTGAGACAAACTGCCCCCACATTTGCTAACCTGCGTGTTCGAATAACGCAAACCTATGGATTTCCGTGTAAATGGTATTAGAGAGATTATAGGATATTCCAGAGATTATAGGATATTTCACGTATCAGAATACGTGAAATTATAACGTATTGATAGCATATATAACACGAATAAGGTATAAAGGTGATTGGCGTGCGGTGAATTAATCCGGGGTTAATTATAGATTAATTTTACTTACATTTTTTATGTCCTATTCGTAGACCTAAATTTAGCAAATATAATATAATAAATATAAATATTTTGGACGTCTAACACACAACGCCATCTAGTCCCAAACTAAGCAGAGCTTGTATAATGGGTAAACTGATATAAATACTTCTATACTTTTTTTTTGTAAATACATACATAGCAGATCCTACACCATAGTAACTGGACTACTGATTGTCATGTTTTTGAATATAGTGATAAAGCTAAATTACACCCATCATCATCTTCCTAGCCTTTATTATTACCAAGATTTTGGGGTCGGCTGTACGTTCAACCGGGTTTACCTGAATATAAGTTTTTACACGGAGCGACTGGCATCGGACCTCCGCAATCCTGAGGGCGAACTGTATTCGATGATTGAACTAGTTGTCAGGATATTTAAGGGCACTGACTTCCCAACAACGATTGCCATTGATGTTCATGACAAACGGGACCGACGGCTTAACGTGTTCTCCGAGGCACGGAGATAAATAACACCCATTCACAGAAAAAATATCGTGGTTTTCACACAAATATTTGTCTTGTGTGAGCTTAGAACTTACGATCCTTTGCTTGCCAGTCAGGGTCACTACTAAATAAACCAATGGACCCATCAAATAATGTAACTGTAGAACATATAAGACGATTGATAAATGTAGGTTTACGTCACATCAACAGTCTTTAACAGTTAGTTCACTACTCTACATAAAATTCTTCTCAGAAAGGAGATTTTGGCCTACTTAACCACGCTTCACAGATGGGTACTAAAGGGAGGTTATTGGTGTGTAAATTGATCTGGAGTGCCATAGTTTTTTTTTAATAATAAGTTCAATATGATGCTCAAGATTTGGTTCAAGTAAGTAGGAGGCAGTTTGATTACATATTTTTTTAATTAAAACACTGGCTGGATTCTCCCCCTATAGTTCGATGTAATAATACTAGCATAGATTACTAGAATGAAGGGTACTACCCTCGCACAGAAAATCAACGTAAAATGACAGCGATCATGCTGTCGTGTTTCGTTGGTGAGTGCGAGACCGGAGGCCCAATGATGCGGAAGCATCACTAGCCCGCCATGGTGTGGGTCACCATGCTGCATTGTTGCATTGTCTGCATTCGCAGTATGGTGACCACCACTCTTGGATTCTACTCATGCTTTCCATCAGGCAGAGTAGAGTCATTTTGGCAGGGTCAAATAAAAAAAAAAAAAAAAAAAAACTGATAATTATTACTCCACAATAGTGTACTTTTCGAGAAGCATTATGAGTTACAGAATTCATCACTGTCAATGAGGTGTAGTATCTACTCGTCTGACCCAATGTTATATTAAATACTAACTAACCCACGCAACCTCGTTTGCGTCTCCTATTGCCCGTAGCGTGATAATTTTCCCCCGTTTTTAATACATTGTTCATTGGATTGGTGCTCCTTTTGGTCTTAGCGTAATAATGTATAGCCTATAGCCTTCCTCGATAAATGTGCTATCCAACACTAAAATATTTTTTCAAATCCTTATCCTTATCCTCAGTTCCTGAGATTAGCGCATACAAACAAACATACAGAAAAATAAACTCTTCAGCTTTATAATATTAGATATAATATAGATGGTTGTCTGCAAAGTCTGACGAGTCATGCTTTCCGTGCTTGTAGCCGGCGTTCATCGGTTTATAAGACGTTATCTCGTCAAAAAAAGTGTGCACAGCTCCGGTGCACGACTGGAGCTTACTTAATTACAGATGCCATAAACTTCTTTGTTTTTATACGAAGCATTTTTTTTTTTTTTTTTTTATGTTTGACCCTGCCATAATGACTCTACTCTGCCTGATGGAAAGCATAAGCAGAATCCAAGAGTGATGGTCACCATACTGCGAACGCAGACAATGCAACAATGCAGCATGGTGACCCACACCATGGCGGGCTAGTGATGCTTTTGCATCATTGGGCCTCCGGTCTTGCACTCACCAACGAAACACGACAGCATGATCGCTGTCATTTTACGTTGATTTTCTGTGCGAGGGTAGTACCGCCCCGGTCGAGCCGGCCCGTTCGTGCTGAAATCAGCGTGGCTCTACTACCTCGAGATATGCATGCTTATACTACGTTGAAAAAAACACGTAAGCGTCAAAAACTCCCTGTGATTACGACATTTATGTGGCAAGAAAACTATCTCTAATAATATGCGTTCTAGGGTTGTTTGTTTTATTTATTTATTTATTTTTATGAAAAGTGAGGCGTTACGCTGCAGTGCTTTATCATTAGTCATATCGTTTAATAAACTATTCAAACCAACAGCGTAAGTACTCATATACGCTCGATTTTACGAATGTTTTTTCTTAAGTGAACTCCAAAAACTGGTTCTCCCTGATCCTTATTCCTGAGTAGTTTAGTAAATCTTATCTTTAACTCTTTAGGCAAAAGTTATACTCCGAACTTAGTGTTAAAATTTCGAAAACCTCTTGATAACAAAGTTGCAATATCGCTCCGTATTATTACAATTCCGCGGGGACATCAAAAGATGCGTCCGAGAGACGAGGAAGTTTGAGGAACTTTTGATTTATGGCCGTATTCCATCAGTGTGCTGCCAATAATTTAGAGCGCAACGATATCTCCGACCTAAGTCATCATTATTCTTCAGAAAAATTACTCTTTTCCCTTTCACGTTTTATTGATCTTTTAAAGATAACTTTAAAGTATCTTTTTCCGTCTTATCTATATTGCTTGATAAAGATTTTATATTTCTTAATTTCATTACATTGTACTTCTTATTTGTGGTCTACTTTTCAAGCCCTTTCATTTGATACCCATAGATATAGTCTTTGACAAAATGTATAAACCACCATTTTGTAGCGGCGGCCATCTTGGATTTATAATGAAACAACATTCATTTATTTGTTTTGTTACTAGAATTGAGGGTGTGTACCAAATTTCAGATCAATCTGTCAACAGGAAGCGGGTCAAATTTCAATTACAAGATTTGATGCAAACAACAACCAGGTCAAGCTACATAAAACCGTTTAAAAAGATTGAAATGAAACTATAATAAACGTTGAATTTCAACCGATTTTACCTGAATATCAGTTTTTCCACGGAGCGATTATCATCGGATCACCTCTAAACTACGTAGATTAAGTTATCTAACGTAAAAGTCATGTATGTATCTTTTACTTTATAGAATATAAACATATGTACCTATATCAATAGCGGTAATTTGAGTAAATTCTAAATTGACAGATTTCTTTTATTTTTTCCTCTTTCTTTAGCGATACTAGGATGGTTTACATTTTTTTAAAAATTGGTTCTATTTTTGCTATCTTACGTTTTTGCTGCATGCATAAATAATAATGTACACAAAAATTGAAAATCATTTTTTTTAAAGAGGAACTATAGGAATTTCTTGCCGGTTCTTCTCCATAGGAATGAGACATTTTGGACTGCGCAACTAGAGTCATGAAGAAGAAGGAAAAATGGGAGTTTATTGAAAGGAATTCTACAAAACAAAGAAACCTAATGGATTAAGCTTATTGTCGTGTGTGCAAATGAATGCTAACGTGCCTGTAAATTCTGAGTATAATACATTATTACAGTTAAAACATATCTCAACAGAAGGATGTAACTGAGTGGTCAATCGTTGGACACAATTTTTAACGCTTTTATAGCTTTAACATAGGCACAAAATATTCTAAGGTGACCATTGCCTAAAACAAACAATCTTAAAATATTTTAGGTCAGCGAAACTCCTCGCTTTAAAATTAATCGAATAATAATCGCTTATCTCTAATAGGGCCGTTTTAATGGTAATGTATTCATGCGAGTTCCCTATCATCTTAATCGAATCTATATTACATAAAATTGATGGCGCCGTTCAGAACATCGAATTATATTATCTATGAGCCCATAGTCTATCACGCCTATACTCGATCAACATAAAACCTTCCGAAAAGGGATTAGTTGGTGGCAAAAGGGACGTGAAAGAGAGAGGTGTCGGAACAGTCAATAAGGCCGGAATTAATGGTAGTTGCAAAACGATCGGTCGACTGGAAGAGGGCGGAAAATGAACTGAATGATTCTGTAGAAATTAAAGACTGAAACTGATAATTCTAATCTGGGTTTCCTTAATTATCCCGTTGTCCGCCAGACTATTAACAGCTTAGACTTTCCCACTGTTTAAATGTTTAATTATAGTAGTCAAAATCATGACGAACTGTTATCAATCAGTATTGTACAAATTTATTCTTGTAAAAAAAGTGAAGTGCAGTGAACGCTTTTGACAAGACGTTGTTGACTTTCCAAGCAAATTTTCAAAGTCAAAGTCTATTTTTGTTAGGGTGTTTAAAAAGAAGGATGCTTGCTTATGTGTTATACTTTATCATGGTAGAGATATATGTATTTTCCGATGTATGTAGACAGCCTCAGATGCTCATTGGTAGAAGTTTTCTTCTATAGATTTTTCTCCTGTATAGAAAAATGAATAAAAATTATGCTATACCAGTTGGTCCGGCGAACTTATGCCTAATGGTCAATGAATAAGCAGATTATGTTAACTTATTATCCTAAACACAGAAGACAAATCTAAAAACATAATAATCATAAAAATTGGTCCATCCTTTCTTGAGCTATAAATGGTGTAACTTATACGACTTCGTTTTACTATAGATACTTTTTTAGATTATTATTAAATTGCTTTAAACTTTTCTTTCCATTCAATAGTAGGTAAACGTAAATTAAAAGGAAACCCGTCTGCGTGAAAATGACTAAGAATATCTAAAAAAAAACAAGTTCAGTTCAGAGGTGAACAAAGCAATTTTATTATTACAACAGTAAAATACATTCAAGAATTAAACTTACTTTTCCTTATTCCAATATTTGAATTAAATTTACACCTGACCAGGAGTTTAATTCTAGACTGTTTTACAACAAGTTCCATCAAGTGCCGACAATCGAGAGTATAGATTATAAACAATAAAATAATTTTGTTATCAATAGATACATAATATGAAACAAATAATATATTATTAATTACGTTAAGTGTGATGCGCGACCCGCATTTTTGGCGCCTACTCAAAACTGCTTAGGTATACTTACATTGGTTTAAGAAGTTAGTTATTAAGGTTAAATAAAAAATGTTTATTATTTTTTTGCTCATCCAAGTATTTTTAAATCATTTCTGCCTAACGCAGTCCACTCCTGGACGTACTGGCTGTATTTTTCAATACTGTTCATAAAATATATGCAAAACTCTAGAATATCTGAGAACGGACTATCTTTTGGTTATTTGGTAGTACACACTACAGAACAAATGTACAGAAATTAACTTTGCAAATATATATTTAACGAGCTCCGCAATGTTACCCGTGGTTTTATTGTACCTTTGCAATAACAACAGAGGTAACACCGTGGGGCGTAGCCAGTCTAATAAAAGTAGCCTTACTTACTCCTTCTATCATCAGCTACCTGCCAGTGAAACTCCCGTCAAAATCATTCCGCCTATCGAGAAAGAGCAAAAACATTTTGGATTTAAGTTCCGTGCACACTTTCCTATGCATTTAGAGGAAAAGACGTTTATTTGAAAGTACAAACAGATATTGCATTTTTTATAGTAACTGTTATAAATGCTTGCAAATGGCGGAATTTATAAGCAACTAGCTGAACCCCGCGGTGTTACCCGCGGTTATTGTTGTGCCGCGAGTAACACCGCGGGACAAAGTTAGTCTAAAAAAAGTAGCTTAAGTTACTCCCCGGATCATCAGCTACCTGCCAGTGAAAGTCCCGTTAAAATCCGTCCAGCCGTTCCAGAGATTACCCGGAACAAACAGACAGACAGACAAAAAATTTTTTAACTACATTTTTGGTACATGTACCGTGTATACATATATAGGCATTAAGTAAAAAGCGGTTATTTTAATATTACAAACAGACACTCCAATTTTATTTATTTGTATAGATTACAAACAGATATTGCATTTTTTATAGCCATGTCCGCCATTTATAAGCAATTAATAATAACAGTTACTCAGTAACACCACTGCAGATATTCTACAAAACTTGAAAACATAAATAGAGTAACAAAGATAATGAATACATCATTATCTGTCTTGGTAGCGCAGGGGTAGCGAAAGCGACTGCAGTGCTTGAGACATCGGGTTCGATTTCCCGATATGATTTGCAAAAGTTTGTTTAGGATTTGGGTGTTTTCTATGTATAATCTATACAAATAAATAAAATTGGAGTGTCTGTTTGTAATATTAAAATAACCGCTTTTTACTTAATGCATATGTATGTATACACGATACATATACCAAAAATGTAGTTAAAATTTTTTTTGTTCTTCTGTCTGTCTGTTTGTTCCGGGTAATCTCTGGAACGGCTGGACGGATTTTGACGGGACTTTCACTGGCAGGTAGCTGATGATCCGGGGAGTAACTTAGGCTACTTTTTTAGACTAACTTTGTCCCGCGGCGTTACTCGCGGTACAACATTAACCGCGGGTAACACCGCGGGGTTTAGCTAGTAAGTAAATATGTGCTTACAATATATATGTGTGTGTATTTTTTATCAGTTGTCAAGTACTTATTATACAAGATCTGCTTAGTTTGGGACTAGATGACGTTGTGGGTTAGATGTCCGAAATATTTATTTATTTTTATTTTTTTTTATTATTATTATCATGAGATCAGCACAGATGACGAAACAACATACAACATGTTTCACTTTATATTTCTAAGTGAAGGACTCTTCTTTTACCACAATATAAAAAAGTGCTCCACACAATATGATCGTAAACTCGCATTTGTTACCCTTAGATCTTAAAAAGCAAATAAAATATATGGCAACACAGCCCTTAAAATGGATACTCACACGTCAATGTGTGGCTTTTTTATAAGTAGGTATAGGCCTTATAAGGATAATTTAATCTCACACAGCACAGTTGTCATTGTAATTAATACAAATAATAATAATTTCTAACTGTAACAAATTTAGTTTTGTTGCCTTTATTTTTTAAGAATTACCTAGTAACTCTATTCGTGTTATATGTATGCTTATAAAGCCAGTCATGACATCTGCAGGTATAATATCTTTAATGAATTGGCACGGCAGCTATATATACTTTATTGTTGAGAGAATATATAAAGTAATTAAAGAAAAAAAAAGAGTTTTTTTTTATTCTTCCTTTACTGTGGTTTCTTTTTTGTCAAATCTTATTACCTGTATATTTTACTGTATCTAACACGGTATTATTTTTAGACTACTCAAGAACAAATACGAAGGCTATTAAAATCATCTTCCTAGCTTTTATTATTTCTTATATTTTTAGGGCTACTTGTTCAACTCAAAAGAATAGTACGCCTACAACTGCGCACAGAGGTAGGTATATACATATTGACTGCCTCGTTGGTCTCGCGGTTGGCGTGTGCGACTGCTGATTGTGAGGTCTCGGGTTCGATTCCCGGGTCGGACCAAATGTTTGTTTGATCTACAAATATTTGTTTCGGAGTTTGGGTGTTTTCTATGTATAATATGTATGTATTTACAAAAAAAAAGTATGTATGTATTTGTATCAGTTGTCTAGTACCCATAACACAAGCTCTGCTTAGCTTGGGACTAGATGGTGTTGTGTGGCAGATATCCGAAATATTATTTTATACTAGCTGAACCCCGCGGTGTTACCCGCGGTTATCGTCGTACCGCGAGAAACACCGTGGGACACAGTTATTCTAAAAAAGTAGCCTAAGTTACTCCCTGGATCATCAGCTATTTGCCAGTGAAAGTCCCGTCAAAATCCGTAGAGCCGGTCCAGAGATTACCCGAAACAAACAGACAGACAGACAATTTTTTTTTAAATACGTTTTTGGTATATGTACCGTATCTAATCTAAACTAATATATAAAGCTGAAGAGTTTGTTTGTTTGTTTGTTTTTTTGTTTGTTTGAACACGTTAATCTCAGGAACCGCTGGTCCGATTTGAAAAATTCTTTCAGTGTTAGAAAGCCCATTTATCGAGGAAGGCTATAGGCTATATATCATCACGCTAGGACCAATAGGAGCGGAGCACCAATGAAAAATGTTAGGAAAACGGGGGAAAATTATCACGCTACGTGCAATAGAAGACGCAAACGAGGTTGCGTGGGTCGGCTAGTATACATGTATATGCATTTAGTAAAAGGGGGTTATTTTAATATTACAAATAGACACTCCAATTTTATTTGTTTGTATAGATTACTTCTCAATTATATTTTTCACAACAAAATGTTTAATGCACTGCACTGCGCCAAATGTAGTGGGTTCAAATACTTTGGACAACACTTTAGTGTGATGCACAAATTGTTGTTCTGATTCTAAGTGTTCTTTGTGTCCGTTACATGTATGTTTGTAAAGTCCCGACACAGGATGTAGTTCGGTGTATATCTGGGCGATGACGCTGTAGCATGTTGCTTTTGCGCTGTCCCTAATGCGGGAGTTGTCTCTAAAAAAAAAAAGTGTACCTACATAGAATTGACAGATTAAAAGGAACAGGGAAACTGTGCAAGGTATTTGCTCTTTCACACTCGTTATTGACTTAAAACGCTCCCCTATTGACATTAAATGGAAAAGAAAACAGGGGAATTGACGGCAATCATATTTTTATTGACACAGAAAACTTTTCTCGTGTTATTTCAATTGGTGAAGACGATTAACTGTATAAATATTGTTTGAATTTATACAAATACTTTTGGCTTTAGCCCACGATTACGCGGGTCATCTCGACAAAAAGTAGCCTATAATATTTTCTAAGATCCAATCTATTTTTATATCGAAATTAGTTTGATTACGTCAGTGTCGCAGCGGTAACATATGCGACTGCTGTTCTTGAGGTCTTGGTTTCGATGCTGATCTGAAAATATTTGTTTCGAAGTTTGGGTGTTGTTTTCTATGTATAAGATGTATGTATTTACAAAAAAGTATATATGTATTCATATCAGTTGTCTAGTACCCATATTACATGCTCTGCTTAGTTTGGGACTAGATGGCGTTGTGTATCAGATGTCCGAATATTTATTTATTCATCTAAATCAGTTCAGCAGTTTAACCGTGAAAGCGTAACAAATATATTGATCGACATATAATATTACTATGGAGTTTGGATTTTTGTTTGTTATAACATACCTCTACCGTCAATAGGAGTTAAGCGTTACAGAACAATGATGTAAAAAGGAAAATTTATTCGTTTTGAAAGACGCAGACTAAATTACGCAGGTCAGGTAGAATATGTTAATAAATATAATCTTCTCAATGGAATCAAACTTTCTCAGCTTAAAAGGATTTTTCATTTTTACTCACTTGCAGCATCTAAGTGATAACAATATACATCTTAACGCCATCTATCGAAGAAAAAAAGAACTACATTACTAAGTGACTACTTCCACTGTCGAAGAGCATTAAAAGTTCTACTACTACTTATTTCGTTTCATTGTATTTTATCACGACGCACTTGTAGCACTACGTTGACTCGTAGCAAGCTCGTAGCTGAAGTATTTAGGTTGTCCAAGGTCCGGCTGCAAAATTAGTGTAATAAAGTGTTTGCATAAATGCCATATTTCAAATAGGTACATTCGTCTCATTCTCTTCTTTATCTTCATCAGCAAATCGCAGTCAACTGCTAGACATAGGCTTCTCCGATGCCAATTTGTTCGTAACTCGATTAAAAATAAAACGCATTTATAAGTAATTAGAATATACAATACGATATGTGTTGCTTGTTTCAGGTGAACTGCGGTGGGCGGTGAGCCGCGTCGCAAACACACATGCTGACGATATGGTAACACTTTTCATTCTTAATGAACTTTTAATTATACACACGGCAAATGAAATACCTGGTTTCAGGTTTTTATTTGTGTGTACACACACACACATGCCTATGAATTGATGTAATTCGTTTCTATTTTATTTATTTCGTATCTCATATACAAATTTCTATTGTTTTAAATCATAATTTTGGTTTTATTTATATATATCTACTTTAAAAAAAAATAACTGTTATAATGAGAATGCACAGTAAACTCTTAAAGTTTAAAAAATACGTGAAGTTTACAATCCAAAAAGCATACCATTGTTGACAAAGTTCCTATTTCAGCAAAGGTTTTTCTACTTATCATGAGTTACGTTCAGTTTAATTATTCGTTAGATACGTACAATACACGCTATGTGTATAAAGTATCAAATACTAGCTTTTGTCCGCGACTCTGTGCCGTAGGTATATGTCGGATATCGCGATAATCATTTTTCGAGCAATTATTACACTGACTAATAATGTGGCTTTCCATTGGTGAAAGAATTTTTAAAATCGATTTTGTAGATTCAGAGATACAACTTCACAAACTGACAAACTTTACCTCTATATAATATTTGTATAAATGAAATGTTGAACAGTCCGTGTTTCAAGATCTACTTAAAGTCCTCCTCCAGGAAGAAATATAAATTCAATAAAACTCACCATCCTAATAACCCCGATTGTCCTTTTATTATATGCCTACAAACGTGAAAGTTTAATGTGCTACTTTGATTTAATGACTAGAAATTGCTTGTTTTATGCAAATTGTATTAACTCAAAGTCAAATACGACTGCGATAATGTTAAAAATTGTTACAATGCATTTAGATCATAATTATAATATCAAATAACCTAAAAATATAAATAATGAAAATGTTATATGATGGGGTGAATTTTTTCATACTTCGTTTCTAGCGCCATCTAGGCGTTTCAGTCGATACTACAACCAACCCTAATGCCTGTTAAAATCACCTTCATAATGGCGCGCCACTAGAAAAGCGATCCTGCGAGATAGTTCCTACAACATTCACTAGGTGGCAGTACTACTGAAGAAAATATAAAATTTTGGTTTTACTCGTCTTTGCTTCAATACAAGTGTAACACTATTTATTAATGTATGAAGTTCTAGTAACATATTGTGTTGTTTTTTTCTATTTATGCAAGGTAATCAGCTGCTATAATAATTTAAGGGACAAAATTATTATTTACAACTTGAGTAGACTCTACGCGGCAATTTCTTAAGGTACTTTGTTATTTTATCAATACAATATTATTATTTTTGATCGCGATACTAAGACGTATTTATATGTGATATTCTAGTTTCGGTCTCCATGTCAGACAAATCGTTACTTTATAACTAGGTCTGTAAATTCGCCCTGTTACGATTGAGGGCCACATCCTTCTCAAAGTCTGCATGTTATTTCTTTCCAATTAATTATAAAGTTTGTTTGTGTAGGATACAGTATGGCCGCGGCATATTGGCTCAACTCGCTCGGATGCCTCTCGCTGTCGCTGCTATGCCTCTTCGCAACTACTCTTCAAGTCACAAGCGGTGAGTACATATTCTTATTTATCCTTCAATTTAGGAAGCAGGACTTCGTTTTTTGAAAGATATAAAGGTTATACTTACAGGTATATTTCGGACCTGCTCGAATAGTTATGTTCTAATAAAAAACCTTTAGGTACTAAACGAAAAAACACAATAAAGTGTCAATTTACCCATGGCGGGCCGACACACCGAAGGCATGATATAAAAAATAATTAAATACTAACCTGTGATTTAAAAAAAAATGGTCTCTTCTTCTCCACATTTTTTCAGTCTACTGTATGTTTGAAAAAATATAGATAGATAAAAAATAAATTAATTAATAGGTACTTTTTCTAAATGGAGTTAAAAAAAATGTTAACACGACTCTTAAAACAGTTTTTATACCAGCAGTAATTGCTTACCATCAGGCGATACGTCTGCTCGTTTCCATAAAAATAAATATTTTTGGTAAAATGTTATTTCTATTATAAATTTAAATATATATCTATGATAGGTTTACAAACACAATATGTATCATGCGTTTTATATATACATTTATCCATGATCGTACTGCTTGCAACAATTATAATCTAGTAATAATCTTACACGTTTTACACACAGACATCTGGTCCCAACTTAACCAGAGCTTGGACGATGGAAAACAAACTGCAACTGAAATAAATTTCTAAATCTATACTAATATATAAAGCTAAAGAGTTTGTTTGTTTGTTTGTTTGAACACGCTAATCTCAGGAACTACTGGTCCGATTTGACAAAATCTTTCAGTCTAGCCCATATGATAGCCCATTTATTGAGGAAGGCTATAGGCTATATATCATCACGCTAAGACCAATAGGAGAGGAGCACCAATGAAAAATGTTTAAAAAACGGGGGAAAATTATCACGCGACGGGCAATAGGAGACGCAAACGAGGTTGCGTAGGTCGGCTAGTACATACATATGAATAAATCTTTAGGGAGCATGATATAGGGGCATACAGAAGCAAAATTGTTCGAGCAACAGGAACGCGAGCGTATGTGGTTGACTGTGCGCAACCACGTAGCCGTCAGGGGCACTAATAGATGAATTAAATTCATACACAGAACAAATGATCACGTTCATAACATAAACATTCGTTCTAGGTGGGAATCGAACCCCGAACCTCTGGATTAGCAGTCGGAATCATTAATCACATGGTCAATAGTGCTGAAATACCGAAAATTTATTCCCGAAATTAATGGAAAATGTACCCTTTATAATCAAGTAAAATGATCATGGTAACTTGAATTAAAACAATCACATATCAGTCGGTACACCCAAATTCTTATAAACGAATTTAAAAACCATCGCATAATTTCATCGTTAATAATTTTAGATTGAATATATATTTGTGTAGGGAGCAAAGATTATAATAATTGCCGACGAAGTTATCGGAATCAGTGATATGCGTATATTAATGAGCTATTAAGATTTGGTTCGCTCATGTCGCTTCAAGGATCGCAAAATCCTGTTACAGCCATCCGAAGATATAGACACCCTCACTGGGATAAGGCTGTATCAACAAAAATATTTTTATCTCTTTCTAACATATGAGTTCAGACCTACTATCCTTTTCTGCAGGAGTTAGGAGACGATCAATAAGGATTCGGGTTCTGAATTCGAACAAGATACGTTTTAGAGTCTTTTTTTTTTGTAACGCCTACCTAACCGTTTGAAAGGTTTAATGTTTTTCGTTTTTCATTATGTACAAATAGTAAAAAATCAAAAATATTTATAGTAAAAAGCCTTTCTTAAATACTTTTCTACTTACACAAGATTGTCGTAATACTTAAAGCTTACAGAGGAAATTATTCTGTTTACAACACAATACAAACTTAGTTAGTGATGTTACAAACAACACTAATAAAACTTAGTTTAGTAATTAGTAATTAGCAACAGTGAAAAAGGACTCTAATTTTTCACTTATAACAATCATTACTTTTCGTATTTCATATTGGTTTAGCTTTGAAATAATTTTTGACAATACCATTTCAGTTTCTCGTAATATTTTTCTTAAAAACAGTCATTTTCCATCTTAAAAGATTTCGGGACAATTAAATTCATATTTCCAAAAGAGTTTGGATGCAAAGTCTATTGTTTTCCTCTACTATTCTTGCTTTTTCTCTCATTTTTCATTTTGGCGCGGAGGCCATTAACTTAATTACGTCGGCACTCATAAACACGCCTCTAACTCTAGAACATTCCGTAGGTTCTTTGGAGGAGGAATTGTTTAAAAAACTGAAGAAAATATAAAGGTATTTTACCTATCTTATTGTTTGAGAATATTTTTATTTTTAAGCATTCAAAATCGCTGTCAACCATCTCGTAAATAAACCACTTTTGTGAGTGTCATCATTATAAACAACTGAGGAATTATTTTATGAATTAAAGAGATATTAGATTATAAGATGATTTGTTGAATACCAAATGTTTAAGAAACCATGTCCTGACTACGCAAAGACTTTTGATAAAATTTATACAGCCTATGTCACCCGAGTCATTATTACAAATCTATTGATACGTCATTCGACGAACCTTCGAAATTTGTAGGGGCGACTAGTGCATTTGTAATTTTTTTAATAAAGTATTTGAAAGCACTACAATTTAATGGAGGTCTGGAGTCGATCTGATGATGGAGCCGAAAGATAGTCGAGGGAACTCCTCTACGGTTTATAGCAGTTGCCTTGTGTTTGGGCTTGTTTAATTTGTATTGATGAGAACTTCACACCTAGAATAGTTGTAACTATCATTAGCGGTCTAATAATGAAGACGAAGAACAGTTAAGGGAACTTCTCAACGATTTAGAGTAGCCACATTGTGTTTCGACTTTATTCAATTATATTGATGAAAACATAATGTTTATCACATATTTTCAAAGGTATTTCAATATTTGCATTTGTTTGTCATCATTTCATGATGATGAGCCGATGATGGCAGATAAATTTCCTTAACATTTAGAAGTTGGAGAATAATTCTTTAAATATCAAATGTTTGCGTGTTACCTATATTATTGCGTGGTAGTCGTATTCTTTTAATTTATTTAGGTGAGCTGATAATGGAAGGTACAATTCCTCAATGGTTAGGGGTTAGAGGATAATTCTTTCACTTTCATACGTATGTATAAACCTGTATAAATTGTTCATCTCAATATGAGTTGTTGGCTTGTTGCTTAAGCTCAGTTTTAATACGTGCTTCCAACTCCTACAGTTATTCGCATCAGCGGGAGTAACGTTTGTAGGTGGTCACTTACGTAGGTTGGCTCACGCGATTTGTATTAAATAATTAGTTTAACTCACTACTTACCTATGATTATTTACACTAAAAATGTAAAAATAAAAACTTTTTATAAAAAAAAAAAACCGACTTCCAAAAAACAAAACTCCCTGCCAAAAAACACTAAAAAGCTCAAAATAAACTGGCTCTTCATAAATTGCAATGTGCCAATTCTTGTCTATACCTAACTCTTTATTCATTTAAATAGTATTATTATTATGTGTGCTAGGTACCTAAAATCTGATTGAAGTCGGTGCCAAGTCAAAATGTAATAGTAGGTACTAAGGTATCGCACTCGCCGCTGCCGGATAGCAGCTCTTCGTGTAGAACAAAACAACCCAAGCAGGCAGACCCGCGCGGGCTGCCTATAGTTGTCTCGAAATATAGCGAGTGTGTTCCTGCTATTACATTTGGCTTGGCACCGACTTCAAACAGATTTTAGGTACCTAGCACACATAATAACAATACTATTTAAATGAATAAAGAGTTAGGTATAGACAAGAATTGGCACATTGCAATTTATGAAGAGCCAGTTTATTTTGAGCTTTTTTGTGTTTTTTGGCAGGGAGTTTTGTTTTTTGGAAGTCGGTTTTTTTTTTTTAAAAAGTTTTTATTTTAATTTACTTGTTTATGTTAGTCAAAGCCAATCGACGCATTAAGAGATAATTGAAATAAGATTCTACTGTAGTAAGCAAATGTATAAATATATTTAATTCATAACATGGGGTCGAGTATGATTTAACACGTTTGGTTTAGTGGTTTAAGTCGTCCCCACGCCGCTTTCTAGTGTTGTGGGTACAACCCCCACATGGGACCACACTTTTGTCTGACCCACAATATTGTTGTTCTGAGTCTTATTGTTTTAAACCGACTTCAAAAAAAGGAGGAGGTTTCTCAATTCGACCGTATATATTTTTTTCCTTTTTTTTTATGTGTGTTCGCGGATAACTTCGTTGTTTATTAACCGATTTTGATGATTCTTTTTTTATTGGAAAGGAGATATCTCAACGGTGGTACCATGATAAGGACACTAAGATGTGATGATGGCATCCAAGAGAAATCGTGTCAAACCTTGAAGTCGGTTTAAGTTTTGTTAAAATTTTATTTGTGTCCTTGTGTATGCTTGTAAAGTCTTCACCGACAAAGAATTCCTCCCTAGTGCGGTGAGCTATCCTTTAAAGTAGAAATAAAATAGAAAACTCTAATGAGGTTATGACCGTCATATTTTATCGGATAGATCAGGTTTCAAGCCTTTTAAATATGTTAAACAAACTTTTCTGTCATCACACATCAAATATTAGTCATTCAGCGGAGTTTGAGAAAGATAAATTACATTTCAATCACTTACTCGTGGATTAGCGTACCCTCTCACCGGGTTTTGAGTTTTATGTTGTAGAACGTAAGGTAGAAGATTGTGTAAATGTTTTTACGCAAATATTTATGTGATTGATCTCAGGTAGAATATTATAAAGTTTAGTATGTCCTTAGATCGGTTTTTTTACGAAGCGAGACTGGTAGGACTATACGTATTATTGAGCGCTTTCCACATCATTCGTTGGTTCTGAAAACTCGACAAATTATCCTGTGAAAATCATTTGAAATTCGAATGTATTTTATACTTCTTGACGACTTTTTCGAATGAAATACGTAATAAGAAAGTTGGTCGATAAATTTTAAACTTAGATAAGTTAACTCATGCTAAAAACTCGGCATGTTTCTCATAAGCTAGTTAGTCTTCATAAATAAATTACATTATTTGTTACATTAAGGTTAGATTTTCTTTTTTAAACGACTTTAAAAAAGAAGAGGTTCTCAATTTGATTCTATGTTTGTTAACTTTAGACTGGATGAACCGATTTTGATGATTATTTTTTTGGCTGGCGCTTCCCGTGTGGTGCTATTTCAATTTGGTTCAGTTTTTAAAGTAGGTTTCTTTTTTGGTAAAATATTAATTATTTATATTTAAGTACTAGCTGAACCCCACGGTGTTACCCGCGGTTATCGTCATACCGCGAGTAACGCTGCGGTACAAAGTTAGTCAAAAAAAAAGTAGCCTAAGTTACTGCCTGGATCATCAGCTATCAGCCAGTGAAAGTCCCATCAAAATCGTTCCAGCCGTTCCAGAGATTACCCGGAATAAACACACAGACAGACAGACAATTTTTTTTAAATACATTTTTGGTATATGTACCGTGTATACACGTATGTATTTAGTAAAAAGCGGTTATTTTAATATTACAAATATGTATAGATGTTAATCATGTAATACCATAGTACTCAGTCTTTGCTTAGTTTAGAAACAGATAACTGTTTGTAAGATATTAGGTTTCAGATATTAGATATTATTGTGTGAAATTATAATTATTATATTTATGTACTCGACTTTTCGTATTAGATATATAAATTGGTACATTCCGTACATTTACACATTACATATGGGTGGGTGCATTGGGTACATTACTAATACCTTTTTTAACCGACTTCAAAATAAGGAGGAAGTTTCTCAATTCGACCTATATATATATATATATATATATATATATATATATATATATTTATGTGTGTTCGGGGATAACTTCGTCGTTTATGAACCGATTTCGATGATTCTTTTTTTAATGGAAAGGAGATGTCCCAACGGTGGTACCATGATAAGGACATTAATATCTGATGATGACATCCAAGAGAAATCGAGTCGATCCTTGAAGTCGGTTTTATTTTTGTTAACCGACTTCAAAAAAAAGGAGGAGGTTTCTCAATTGGACCGTATATATTTTTTATTTTTTTTACTTCTTTTTTTTTTTAATTGTACTTATTGTTATGAGATATTTCTATGGATTCGATTAATTGAAGTATTAGGTAACAAAAAGAGAACTAAACTTCTATTTATTATTTTTATTTAGCAACTTTATCCATTTATTTTTAAAAAGACGTAATTGAATCATTACTGCTCACTAACTTTGTCAGATTTTGAATTTAACATGAATTGAGATAAATCTACTTTTATAATTTTTAGTTAATTAATGTCAATCTATGATTATAACTCCCTTGGTACTCAGATCAATCAATATTAACAAAAGGAATATTTATCTTAAAACATTTACAAAATTAACAATCAAATCATTGACACAATTTTATGCTTTGTTTATTATGAGGTGGGCACTTTTTATGATTTTGCTTTTTTCTTTTTTAGGTCTTCAGTTTGCTTGATAGTCTTTATCCAAACTATGAATCTATTACATTAAAAAAATTAACAAAATAAAAACTGACTTCGAGAATGACCAAATCGATCGATTTCTCTTGGATATCATCATCAGATGTTAGTGTTCTTATCATGGTACCACCGTCAGGATGTCGCCTTTCCATTAAAAGAAGAATCATCAAAATCGGTTGAAAACAACGAATTTATCCGCGAACACACATAAAAAAAAAGAAACAAACATATATACGGTCGAATTTAGAACCTCCTCCTTTTTTGAAGTTGGTTAAAAAATAAGCTTAAAGAAGTGCAACTCACATTAGAATTTAGAATAAAATCTTGAAATATCAGACTTCGAATATCGAATTCGACACTTATGACATCCAGACTGTGCTATCCAAATGTTATCCTCAGTCACATAAAATCTGTGTCGGTTCATTGCCCTACATCGTAGCTGTTCGCTACGCCGTAGAACGTAGCAATTACTACGAATGTGTTTGACATTATAATACGGGTTTGACAAAACATTAGTTTAATATTAAAACTTTTTGTATCACTAAACTTACAACTCGTATGTGTTAATAATCTATACAAATAAATAAAATTGGAGTGTCTGTTTGTAATATTAAAATAACCGCTTTTTACTAAATGCATATGTATGTATACACGATACATATGCCAAAAAATTTTTTGTCTGTCTGTCTGTCGGTCTGTCTGCCTGTCTGTCTGTCTGTCTGTCTGTCTGTCTGTCTGTCTGTTTGTTCCGGGTAATCTCTGGAACCACTGGACGGATTTTGACGGGACTTTCACTTGCAGGTAGCTGATGATCCAGGGAGTAACTTAGGCTATTTTTTTAGACTAACTTTGTCCCGCGGCGTTACTCGCGGTACAACAATAACCGCGGGTAACACCGCGGGGTTCAGCTAGTAAATAATAAAACTAATATAATATTCCCTGAAATGCTCTTCGTCAGGAAGCTAAAACAGTAGACGGTCGCAATTCCTTCAAGGTAAAGGTACAAGCTCTCTAAACCTAAAATATAGCCGAATAATCACAAATTTATACATTCTATGTTAAGGTAGAAACACCAACACTTAAAAACATATGGCATCGGTTCCCTACAATTTCAAAACCTCTTCTAATCCCTTATTACGCTACTCAGTAAAAAATCATGTGACAAGCGAGAAAAATCAAGGGTTGCTACTTCACCTATATTTAGTTGGACAACTTAGAAGTGACTGCGTAGTACTGTTTGTTATGTTTTATGCCTCTGTATCTTACTAAAAAGGTCTCATTGTGGTTAACATAGCCCATAATTTTTGACATGGGCCTGTACTCTATCTAGGTTCTAAATCCGTTACCACACAGACTGTCTCTATGTCTGATCTATGGTATGGTGGTAAGCTGTGGTTAAATCATATTAAAAAATGAAATTTCAAAACATGTGGATATTTATAGCTGTAACTTGCAAGGTATATTACGGGAAATGATACTTTATTATAAAATAATTGTAACTACTTTTTCCTTACAGTGTCGTATTGGGATAACAATTCTGTAAAGATACTGTAAATGTTTTTAAATTAAATAAATAAATAAATGTTATTTCAATCACATACAATCAATGTAAATGCCACAGTGATATGCAAAAATCGCCCTTGGACCTTAACTGAATAAGTATTTAAATTACATGATACATACTCAAGTTGAGTTCCCTTTCGGACATATTTACATTTTACAAAAGGCATGTGTCATCATGAGTGTGTCAGGCTAGGACTGGTTTATCTACGTGCGAAAAATAAGCCTATTGTCGTTCAAAATATCACATCAGAGTACATTTAGTTTAAATAAAAAACTTGTGCGTCTCGGGACGCCCGACAGAAGTGTTAACTTAAACTAATCTAAGTTGAACTACGAAGTACAGTCAGCGCTGTGAGTTAGAGTGAGAGGGGAGGAGCCTACCGCTGACGTACGCGTGAGAGAAAGGGAAGCCAGACAGACTGGCGTCGTAACGCGTTACGTAACGAAGCGGTTTACCCTCCCATAAGAAGTTATCACTTCAAAATATATTAAATACTAGCCGACCGAATTTACCCGCAGTACAACAACAACCGCGGTTAAAGCCGCGGGGCAAATAAAAAAAATCCTATGTAAAAAGCATCCGTTCTTGAGTTATAAATAGTGTAACTAACACGACTTTCTTTTATATATATAGATTATGGTCTGTAAAAGAGGATTTGATGAAATCCCCATCCATTCCAGAGATTATCCGGAACAAACAAACAGACAGACAGACGGACAGACGGACAAAATTTCAAAAAAAATATTTTGGTATATGTACCGTGTATACAATATGTGTAATACATATGCATTTAGTAAAAAGCGGTTATTTTAATATTACAAACAGACACTCCAATTTTATTTATTTGTATAGATGATGTATAGATAACCTGTTTCTTTTTGAAGTCCCTTAAAATAAATGAAAACCTACATAGGGTACATAACCGAATTTAATCTTTTAAAGTAATTATTTCGAATGTTTTTCGTGTATTTCTTCACAACATACCGCTGTGTCATGTCTATACTCCTACTCAGAAAGCCTCAAGCATTAATTATATCAAAATGTTGCCTGTATATTTTTATAATTATTTTCTTTATCTTTACAATGGCTCGGAGCGGTATTGGCAAACATTATAAAGGAGCTTTAAAGCATACAGTTAATTTAATTATTGTTATATTGTTGCTAGCTTTCGCCTGCAGTTCCACCTGCGGTTTATGATAAGTAGCCTATGTTATTTACTAGCTTTCTCTGCTTTCCATCCGTCGCCTGATGAAAAGCAGCATTAACTGCTATCTCTACCTGTTCATCATCACCACGTCTTAGGACTTTGACCTCTGGGTCTTTTTGCCTTCTTTTTCTCCATAAGTACCAGCCTCTCTTAGCGCTATGGTCGAAATAGCTTAAAGCACGAATAGACGACAGGCGTTTGGTGTTTTCTAATTAAGTTTTTTGAGGATCGATACGTTTGTGCGGCGGGCTGTCCATGGAATCATGGGTGCCAACGCCACATCTCAAAAACGAAGATCTTCTACCTGTTGGAATACAGAAAAATATGGAGAAGACAAGTGTGCAAACGACGTGAAGATGTTTTTAACTGACTTCTAAAAAAGGAGGAGGTTTCTCAATTAGAAACCTCCTCCTTTTTTATCTATACAAATAAATAAAATTGGAGTGTCTGTTTGTAATATTAAAATAACAGCTTTTTAATCAGTGCATATGTATGTATACATGATACATATACCAAAAATGTAGTTAAAAAAATTTTTTTCTGTCTGTCTGTCTGTCTGTCTGTCTGTCTGTTTGTTCCGGGTAATCTCTGGAACGGCTGGACGGATTTTGACGGGACTTTCACTGGCAGGTAGCTGATGATCCGGGGAGTAACTTAAGCTACTTTTTTTTAGACTAACTTTGTCCCGCGGCGTTACCCGCGATACAACAATAACTGAAAAAAAGATATACCAACTGTGGTACTATGATAAAGCCACTAAGATCTGATAATGGCATCCAAGAGAAATCGAGTCTTACCTTGAAATCGTTTTATATTTGTTAATTTTTTTATCTTTCCATATTTTTAAGATAATTTATCTAAGCAATTTGTGTCATAGGCGTCATGTAAGGTGACTAAGAAATAAAAATACACAGGACGACATCATTGCAAACTTGAGATTTCAAATCCTGACGAAAGGGCAGCGTGATAAAGTAGGCCAAAAGTAGGAGGAGGAGATTCTTATATCCAGCAGAGGACTGTTGTAGCATCCTCTCTTTGGAGATGTACGTTACGCAGACTTGCACACACGTCTACCCACGGCGGTGGTTCACACAATAATACTGTGTTGCGTGAGACTGTACGTCTTCATATATAAGTGAACGAGTGAGTGAATGCATTAATGAATAACCGAGTGATGCGACTCGATACACGCATACACTACAAATGTGACAGAGGATAGGTAGTGGTAAGCTACTAGCACCAGTTAAAAAACAAGCTTTAAAAACTTTTAATTACCTTCAATATAGATTGAAAAACTACGGTAGCCATTCATACGTCGTTCCAAGTCCGTGTTCAGTCAACGCAATGGGGTGTGGGGCAATTTCCTTTTTGCCGTGTATACATACAGGGTGTGTTCCGATTTCACATATTACATATTACTTTAGTTAGGTATGCAAATTCTGCGATACATTTTGTATTTCTGGTATGACTTTTCTTAACATAATTCTGTAGAGGCTATACTTATAGGTGAAACATATTTGTCGATGTATTAATATAATGTTTATTCCGGTCAAGCTGGACCATTTGACATATGACACACAACGCCATCTAGTCCCAAACTAAGCAGAACTTGGGAAGGGTATGAGTACTAGACAATTGATATTAATACATTTATACTTTTTTTTTGTAAATACATGCATATTATACATAGAAAATACTCATACTCCTAAACAAATAATTGCAGATCATACAACACAAACCCAAGACATCAAGTGTAAAAGCCGTAAACGCTACCACTGCGTCACCGAGGCAGTTATGTCAAGCATTCCATAGTTAGATGAGAGTGAAATTGTTTTGAGTTTATTAAAAGATGTAACCCACAAGAATATGCCCACACATTTTTAGAACAACCTGTAGAATATTTTTTACGTCAATTGTTCAGTATCCTATTCATACCAGACAAGTACACATTGTTGGTCAATGAGCACTCTAAGCCAGTAATTTTTATGTCGAGTAGGGTTGTATCGTTCCCGCCTGTTTTATATTACCAAGGAGGCACAGATAACATAGACTAAGTTTTAGTATTCTGAAGGCTGTTTATAAAACCTTCATGGGTCTACTTATGGGGTACTTATATAGAAGATATACTGATATGACATATTTAACGGTTTCTTTTTCGAATTTTTAAAATAAAGAATTTGTGAGTCACCCAAGTGTTGTTCCATGTGGGATTTGAACTCACAACACGAGGCGCAGTGGAAAAGTTCCGTAGCCAAATGGTAAGAAACGGAACGGAATTTGTATGTCTGTCTGTCCGTCCGTATGTCACTTTGTTCCTAAACTATAAAAACTATAAAGTTGAAACTTGGTAAGTTGATATATTCTGTCAACTGCATTAAGATTTCCCACAAAAATATAAAACAATTTTTTTTGCGGGTTACTTACCCCTACTTACAACTGAAACTCAAAAAAATATTTTTCATCAATTCATACGTGTGAGATATCTATAAAGGGTCTTCAAAAATGAAATTTAGGTTTCTAATATGATTTTTTCTAAACTGAATAGTTTGCGCGAGAGACAAGTCCAAAGTGGTAAAATGTGGGAAAAGCGTGTTGAAAGCTGGTGCATCCCGTGTGGTCCAATTTCAATTTGGTCTACTTCTTGAAGTAGGTTTGTTTTGATAAAATTTGTGATTATTTAGTATTAGACACCATAGAGCTCCGTTCGGTGGAACGTGTTGCTCTATGATTAGACACAGTACATTAGTATTAGACATTTAGAAATAGAGATTGATTTCAAATGACCTGATGAAAAACCTAACGGCTGCTTAACGGGAGACTGGCTTTATTATTAAAATGAATCAGTACACTACATAACAATTGTATCGGTTTTAATTGAAATTCAATTTCAGAAATTGAGGAAATAATTAATGCGCTTATTTATTAATTAAAAGGTAAAACAAATTAAAAAAAGTTATTAGTTTAGCAGTAAATGCCGCAGTAGTAATAAAGACGAACTATTGTTATGTAGTTTCATAGTTCAATCTGCAGCAAAACTTAAAATCATTTCTATAAATATCATATTTTACTAGCAAGTATGTAAAAATTTGTGTTTTATTTTTCATTTTTTTTATGGAATAGGCAGGCAAACGAGCAGATGTATCGCCTGATGTTAAGCCATTACCGCCGCCCATTGACACCCGCAACACCAGAGGCGTCACAAGTGCGTTGCCTGCGTTGCGTATGGGCCTCCGGTATCTTCCACTTACTCGGTGAAACACAACGCAAGCGCTATTTCACACCGGTTTTCTATGAGGCCGTGGTATCACTCCAGTCGAGCCGGCCTATTCATGCCGAAGCGTGACTCTCACAGTTGCATGTACGTATTATACGTACATATATTAACATTCTCTTGGTATTTCTGTACATCCAAGCTTTTTGAAAGGACCCGTCTGTAAAATAAAGCGACATATAAAATATATATAAAAGCTACCACAAACACGCATCCGAAAATTTATGAAAATGTCTGCGAAACATAGCGTGGGTTTAAAAGTAGGACGCTTTGCATATCCCGGACGGGAATTAGGCGAAAGAATGTGTTTGGAAAATGATTATATATAATTGATTATTAAAATTATTTGTATTACATTGGTTTATTAAATATTTCTAATAATCTCGTATATGCCTAATAACCTCGATTTACAAAGCCAAAGAAGGGTTTTGATTTCGACTGACTGACTTAGTAATGTACAATAGTCCATAACACTTTAACAACGCGTGACTACGGCTTTTGAAACTTGTTTCATGCTTTTTCAACGTCGGTTTTTATAGTACTTACGTACTTTTTTTTTGATGATATAGTTCTATTAAATGTATTCTTTTACCTGTATTTGTCACAGATATATCAAAACATAATTTATCTTGTCAAAACCGGCGAATCTTCTAGGCTTATAAAGGAAATGAGTGAATTATGAAGACAATTTAAGAAAGTAATATTTCGCTGAATACTGCCGTAATCATACTGTCAGGAGATATGCTGAGTGTTACTGTGTCAGCAATTTATTTAACACTAGCTGCTCCCTGCAGTATTATCCGTCGCGTTTCTTGCTTTGGAATCGGATTTTGTTCACTATTTCATTGGATTTAATTTTATTTGTTTCTAAAATAAAAGTAGTGTAAGTTACTCCTTATAACATCTGTTTTTTGTCCAATTAAAATCAGTCTTCTGCTGCAATCAATCAGTACTGTTCCAGAGGTTAGCAGGAACAAACATACATAAAGACAGATAATTTTTTTATAAATATTTTTTATAGTGTACGTATCGTATGTACTTTCATAAGCGTTTAGTGGAAAGCTGTTAATTTGAAATTACGAACAGATACTTTAATTTTATTTATTTGTATAAATAAGTTTAAATTAGTTCTATTCAAGTTTATTAAGAATTAGGAACTATTTAATTATCTATTAATATGTTATTATATGAAATTTCAAAGTTATTTTACACCCGCTGAAGTTCATGAACTTCAAACATTAATTTCAGCATCTACGTTACTCCTACTTCTGAAACTATCCTAATAAGGATATGCAAAGTTTCTAAACATCTGAAGAGAGTTGTTTCTATAAATAATTAAATGTTTATTTATTTCTCCTCACATAAACAAGATCATACGACGCAGGAAAATAAGTATCACTCAATGCAAACAATACATTTGCAGTAAATATTACAAAGTGTTCCGATACAAAACCGAGGTAATCGATATTGCCACAATGCATAAATAATACAATTATTTATTAATAAGTTGAAGTGGCTATAGACTGATCTGAAGAATACTTATATATTTTTTTATTATTATTGGAACGAAGTTCCTTATGGCGCGTTGCGAAAGGGGGCTAGACGGATTTTTTTCCGTCTAGCCCCCTTTGGTGACGTGATAAAAGTAGGAACGACACTTTTTGCAATTTATATATATCTAATATATAAAATTCTCGTGTCACAGTTTTAGTTGCCAAACTCCTCCGAAACGGCTTGACCGATTCTCATGAAATTTTGTGAGCATATTGAGTAGGTCTGAGAATCGGCCAACATCTATTTTTCATCCCCCTAAAGGGTAAGGGTCACCCATCCTTAAAAAAAAATTATGGCAAAACGACGTTTGCCGGGACAGCTAGTATATAAATAAATATATATACATTGGAAAATGTGTGTGTGTGTTTATACATATATATATATGTGTGTGTGTGTGTGTGTATTTTTTTTGGTTTTTTTATTTTAATAGCGAATCAACTAAAGCATCGACTACTGAGGTACAAACAATAACTTCGTTCCATCTGGGTTCAGGCAACGGCATCATCTAGTCCCAGACTATGCAGAGCCGATATAAATACATATTAGTTCGCATCCATTCGCTGCCACATAAGCCACATAATTTAAAATATTAATATTTTAGATAAAAACACCCAGACTGTTACAACAAAGTAAATACATGAGGTAGTAGTTACTATTACTCGTACATTACTTTTTCCAAAATTTAGACAATTCAATTCCCGAGAGGCAGTACAAAATGCCTTTGAAGAGTTTGTTGCCTCCCGTCCAGCTGATTTTTACAAGAAGGGCGTCAATAAACTGCCAATGCGTTGGCAAAGATGCGTCGATTGCATGGGTGATTACTTCGAATAACAGAAATAAAAAGTTTGAAAAAATAAGTACTTTCACTTATTGCATACAAAACGGCAATTTCATAGGTAAAGACCTAATATGAAAAGAAAGTAAACTTCTATAATTTTGAATTTGGTTTTTTATAAATGTCAAACTTGACTGTCTATAGTTTGTCAAGAGGTTAGGAGTAATGGAAATGGTCTTATATATATACAAAATCTTTAATCGCCAAAATAACTCGTCAATTTGTATTCGTACTGTTGTACAAGTTTAAATTTTATTTTAATCAGCAAAGGGTTCAGTATTAAAAGGGTGCAAGCCAAACATATTTCATGTTAAAACCGCAGCAACTTTTTCAACCACATTTTGCCTTTTAAATCTTTTGGTATATGCGCGGTGCCACGGTAAGGAGGTTTGCACTTCGGATAGCTTCGGTAATCCCTGCTGAAAGTCCAAACACCGCTCACAATTAAAAAAAAACTTTTACGTACTATGCTTTGTCGGGCTTAACGTTTCGTACATGTTTAAGATTGTTTATATTTTGTCGGTATTAATATTAATTGAAACGTGCTTTATTTATCTAATACCTTTAAACGAGCATTTCTTTTATATATAACCAGTCGACCCACGCAACCTCGGTTGCGCCTCCTATTGTCCGTGGCGTGATAATTTCCCCCGTTTTTGTAACATTCTTCATTGGTGCTCCGCTCCTATAAGTCTTAGCGTGTTTATATTTTTTTCAAATCGGACCAGTACTTCCTGAGATTAGCGCGTTCAAACAAACAAACTCTTCAGCTTTATATATTAGTATAGAGTTAAATCTCGGAAAAGGCTACAGAGATTTTCATGAAATTTAGTAGGTATGTAGGGGGTTTCAAAGACGACAAATCGATTCAGGTAGGATACATTATAAAAAAAAATACCGGTCTTCCTGGTACTAATCCTCTATGAGAGTAGTAAAATATAAATATTATAGAATTTAAAAAATTATGAATGAGACACTGGGTTTCATCTTTTTGTATACAAAGTTGGAGAGTAGGATTTCTAAAAACGGAAAGTCAGATCCGGGAACTCTTTTTTTTTTATATGTTTTCTAGCAATGTAGTACACGCATTACTAGTATTTTTAGTCCTTTGTGCTAAGTTAAATGCGAGTGGGTTCACATGGGTAGTGGGTGGGGTTCGAACCGGCAACCACAAGATAGCGATCCGATGCCCAAGCCATTATGTAACCGCCATGGTCTAAGAAAACAAGGTCTCGCATTCTGAGAGCGACTCGATGTGACGTCACTAGCCAGTTACCACTTAATAGTAACATAACTCGAAATGAACCAGCGTTAGCGGTAATGACGTAAGACTCGTGTAACCCACGTGTTCACTGTGTCTCGGAATGCTATACCTCGCGAAGTACATTGTCCGGTCCGACCTGTAAATCGAACCCGAGACCTCAAACACAGCAGTTGTGTACGCTACCATTGCGCCACCGTACCAGAATAAAATGGGTCACAGTAGTTATAATCGACACTTTGATTTGTTCGTCATAATATTAAAATATTTTAATATCTATATATGTGTAATATCTATGAAAATATTAATTTTGAAAACCCTTTGAGGGAGTCTCAGGTTGTTAATTCTGAAAAGAGGTATACGCTATCATCAGTCACGTTTCAAAATTGTGTACGAGGGTTGATATGGGACATAGATAACGACACATTGACCCAGTTCTCTCCGCTTACCACTACAGCATATAATCCATACTATAACATCATAAATTGGATAGTAACTCTGTCTGTCTATCACGCTTTTAGGGCTAAACCACTTCCCTAATTTAAATAAAATTTGGCAAAACGATACTTTAAAACTTTTGAAGAAGGTCCGCAATAATAAACATATACACGCGCGAAGTCGTTGACGATAGCTGGTATAATTAAAAGCAATTGCAAAATAAAAAAAAAAAAAAAATTAAAACCCTTTTTTTGGATGCAAACAAGACAAAAAAAAACGGTTTTTTTTTCAGACTCCAGACAGGAACGAATTTCCTTATTATAAACTAGCTGAACCCCGCGGTGTTACCCGCGGCTATTGTTGTACCGCGAGTAACGCCGCGGGACAAAGTTAGTCTAAAAAAGAGTAGCCTAAGTTACTCCCTGGATCATCAGCTACCTGCTAGTGAAAGTCCCGTCAAAATCCGTCCAGCCGTTCCGGAGATTACCCGGAACAAACAGACAGACAAAAATTTTTTTAACTACATTTTTGGTATATGTATCGTGTATACATACATATGCATTGATTAAAAAGCTGTTTTTTTTTAATTACAAACAGACACCAATTTTATTTATTTGTATAGATATGTATAGATATATTAATTTCAGGTAATTCGAGACTTAAAGAAAATAATTATTCAGGTATACTAGTGCACGTAAGAAACCCTTATTTTTCGTTCCATGTGTTGGAATTAATTATAGAAAGAGTCCGTTTATTTTGAGATCCTGCCATTCCTCATTGTCATTAATACTTGCAATTGTAATGGTTCGTTGGATATGTTTCACCTCTCTCTAACAAAATTTAAAAAAATGTTTCATGATTGTCTGGCTCCTAAACTTGACAACTAAAGTCAAAGGGACTAACTTAAATATAAATAATTTCATTTGTTTTTGTTTTTTAAAGTAGTTTTATATTAACAATAAAATGAAATACGAGTATAAGAAGCCAATTAAAGAAAAATACTATGAGTGGTATCATATAAAGAAAAAATAGTAATAAATACAGCATATTATAAAGACAGGCCTATGACCAGACTATTAAAGGCTGTTAATGTAACCTTCTTTTGGATAAACAATCATAATTAAGAAAAACACATAAAGTAATTTGATCTTATACCTATTCCATCTATAATTTTGAAAATCAGTAATGAAAATATATTGGCTTTTTTATGGTATAGGGCGCAAACGAGCAGACGTATCACCTGATGGTAAGCGATTACCGCCGCCCGTAGATACCCGCAACACCAGAGACGTTACACACAAATGCGTTGCCGATCTTTGGGGGGATGGGGCAAGGCATGTGGGGAGGGGTTGGAGTATATACGCTATTCCACACCGTTTTTCTGTAATAGGCTGAAAAAAAAAATGCAACGCTGCCACGATTTCGACATAGAAATTGTAGACAGATATTTCTAGCATGGTAACTCAGGAATTTATTGCAATTTCAATTTTAGAACGCTTTACTTCTTACTCAATGTAGGTAACTCAACTTTTAACTTTTTTGTTGCCGCCTAATTGCAATTAAAATAGGTATAATCTTTTATGTTTTAAAGACCTTATGAACGAATTTATTTAATATAGAACAAACTTATACTCAATAACTGATATTTATGGTTTAGAAACTGTTTTCATGCCATTATACCGTAATAGAAAATATACCATACTTAAATCAGAATATTTTAAATTTATTATCATTAAATCTCATTTTGCGAAACTCAAATTTCGTAACCACTAACACCCATGTATTAGATTTTTTAAGAGTGTTGCCCAATTAATTTTTAAAACATTTTATTGACAGTGTTTTTTCTAATTTAGTTGAATATTTTCAGATACAAATTCATGTACCATATAAAATACAAGAAAAAAAAACTTTTTAAGGAGAAAATGTGTAGCTCGTTATTTCAATAATGGAGGCAGAATAATAAAAACGGTATTTTTCTTAAAGGAATTATAACAAAAGAGAAAGATCAAGGAAGGGTTTCTTTGTGTATAAATGTTTTAAATGACGCAACTTAGAGTTATTCACGCTGAGAACAACCATCCTCCATAAATCTATGGAATTTGCTTATGACATGATATGCTTTAAAGCAAATCGTGAAAATTCTGGCAACTTATTAATTTATTTAAGGTGAAAGAGTGACGTAATATCATCAACCTGATTATTGAGTGTAACTTTAATCGAGTTACCTAGGGTTTAAAAATCACTGAATCTTAAATTACGGTCATCGGATATTATTACAGAAAAAGTTACAGAAATTAGTCATAAAATACCCATGAATTAACACGAATGAGATATGATTTATGATAACAAATTTAATAAAACCAGGAAACATATAAAACGGGAAACCTTCTAAGTACTTTATAAAAACTTTCTCATTACTAAATCTGTGAGCGTTAATCCGGGATCCATTAAAAGTGTGTTATAGAAGGTGTTTTTCCTAATCTGAGGTGGTCTGAGGCGATCGGAGGCAGATGCTGGCATGTGATTGAATTGAGCCGCGCCTCCCGCCCTCCGGTGTTGCCTACACGCGTCAGTGCGCGTCTGTACTTCGTCGACACAACACTCCGTCACACGCGACGCAACTACCGCGAAAATATTAAAAAAAAACGCGGGTTCCATAATCAAAATATTTTAAAAATGTATTCTATGAACCAATGATCGTAGTGCTGTTATATTAGCTATAGGATATTTTTACAGTTTTAAAAGTTATAGTGTTGTACGTTTAAATAGGTGTTATTAGTGTTGAAATAAAGTTTGAAATTTTATTAAATTCAGAAATATTTTCAGTGTGGTGTTTATATTTATGAAGGTATTTTTAAACGGGTATAATTTTTGTATTAAAAATTTCAATTTGGTTGGCGTCGGTGTCAAAAGAGATTTTAAAGATTGACTAATAAAAAATTAAATTATGTATTTATTTATATATTTATTTATCTTTATTGTACAGACATAACAGATAGATAAAAAAGATATAAATAAAATAGAAATACAAGTGTGACAATTGGCGGTCTTATCGCTCATGCCGATCTCTTACAATTATTTCATTATTTTTTAAATAAAATTTGTACTATCCAACATTAAAAGAAGTTTTCAAATCGTACCAGCGGTTCCTGAGATTAGCGCATTCAAACAAATAAAATCTTCAGCTTTATAATATTACTAACCGACCCACGCAACCTCGTTTGCGTCTGCTATTGCCCGTAGCGTGATAACTTTCTACCGTTTTCACGGGGGGGTTTAATAAAAAATAACCATAATTTTTTTTTATTGGGGTGCCTCCCGCAGATGTAAAGTGGTATTGTATTTTGTTTACAGGACAACTGATATCAATACACATATTTCTAAACGTATATAACTAGCAGACCGTTTGCGTCTCCTATTGCCCGTCGCGTGATAATTTTCCCCCGTTTTTTAAAACATTTTTCATTGGTGCTCCTCTCCTACTGGTCTTAGCGTGATGATATATAGCCTATAGCCTTCCTCGATAAATGGGCTATCTAACACTGAAAGAATTTTTAAATCGGACCAGTAGTTCCTGAGATTAGCGTGTTCAAACAAACAAACTCTTCAGCTTTAGATATTAGTATAGATTCTATGTAAATACATACATAATAAGCTAACCAAAATTGTTATTTTATCGATGGTAAAACTATGAAAAATGATAGGTATGTACGTACTTTCAGTTTACACGATGCACGCATTATTAATTTGACTGATTTATGGATTTCTGCTGAAATAGTTCATTCGTTCATTCATTGAATACCACTGAAATAGTATTAATACTGCCTCGTTGGCGCAGTGGAAGTGTATTCGTCTGCTGTGCTTGAGGTCTCTGGGTCAAATCCTGGGGCGGACCAAATGTTTGTACGATCTGCAAACATTTGTTTCGGAGTTTGGATGTTTTCAATGTAAAATATGTATGTATTTACAAAAAAAAAGTATATGTTTATTTATATCACTTGTCTAGAATCCATAACACCCTGATGGCGTTGTGTTTTAGATGCCTGAAAATATTAAAGAACTTATCACATTACATGAACAGCGTTTAATAGTGCAGGATTGAGGTCTAGACATTTGTATCAAGTCATAATAACAATTACTTTTACGGGAATTAACGCGATTACTTATTTAAAGATATTACATACCTTTGATTTGCCTGACGTTTCGACTAGGTTGCACTGGCCGTGGTCACAGCCTAACTGGCTCAGCGGCGCTCGCCCGCCGTCGTCGAATCCGTGAAGTAGAAGGTTCTTCATAGTTTTGTTTTGCCTGCACATTTTCGTTCTTCAAATAAAACTTTTGCAATTTTACTCCACTATTTAACAAAAAATACACGTAACTTTTATTTCTAGAATGCATTTCAGGTTATGTTTCTACATCGAAATAGCACAATGCCTTCTTTTCAAGTATGTAAATATCAAATATGTATTGCGAAGACCATAAATAATTGGGATAAAGACAGGAAAGCGATTACCATTTCTTTGCCACTCTGAAAGAATATTCGCGTTTGATGTCTTTGAAATTAGCCTTTAAATATATAGAAATGTAGAAGTAAAAAAGATTGTACGAAAGTGTGGAGGTGTTATCACAATACATACATACCGACATATATTTTTGAACGTATTAAACTGAATAGCTTGTTTTTTCACTTGACTTCGGTGAAGCGAAAAGGAAGGATAATTTTTTTTACATTTTTAGCAGTCTATGTTTGGATGGTCCACCGTAACGTCTAAGCTACTGAACCGATTATGATGAATCAGGTGTCAATAGATTTGTAACAACGGGCCGGTGATGTGTTATATAAATTTTGTTATTTCATTTTTACTACTGTTAAACGCGAATATATGAATCTGCAATAATAATTATTTTAATAAATAAGCTAGAAACTGTTATTGTATAAAATATTAGTTATATTAATTTACGAAAACAAAATTTAAAAAGTCCATTGAAAATTTTAATGTTCTGCCAATTTAAAATTGAACATTCAACCCTAAGTAAACAATAATATAATCAATTCAAAAATAACTCTGCCTGTCTGTTTGTGACGCTCTCACGGCTAAACCGCTGCACCGGTTTCAATGAAATCTAGAATGGAGATACTTTGATTTTCGACAAATGAAATAGTTCACTTTTTATCGCGATAATCAACCTACACACGAGTGGTGCGGGCGGAGAAATCTAGTCTACGCTATAAATACCAGCATTAAATGAGAATTATTATAATAATCAGTATTCTTTACTCCTTAATTACACTTTCTACTTTTAGAGGTAGAATATTTTCTTCAAACTGAAATAGGATCAACCCTCGTTCAATTAATTCAATTAAAACAAGAATTATTTTAATTAACCCTTAAATGCTCGAATAGAATCTTCATATTTTACCGATTTCAAAAAACAGAAATTCTTAATAATTACAAAGTCTTATTCGTCTTACGTGCTTACTGTTATAATACTTGGACGACCGAGCTAAGCACAGTGTTTTTTTTTTAATGTAAATTATCTAAACGCCCGTATTCACTTTGATTAGTGCGAGTGTTCTACCAATGATTGATCACCTGCACTAAGCACTTGCACTCGCACTAATCAAAGTGAATGAGCCTTTAAGATGAACCTACTAGATCGATTTATAGCCCCCGAAACCCCCTGCATACTAAATTTCACGAAAATTGTAGGAGCCGTTTCCAAAATGCAGATTACCGCCGCCCATAGACACACGCGACACCAGAGGCGTCACAAGTGCGTTGCCGATCTTTGGGAGATGGAGAAAGGGATAGGAGTTGGGTTTATAGGCGGTATCCTTACTTACTCGGTGAAACACAGGGTAAGCGCTATTTCAAACAGGTTTTCTGTGGGACCGTGATTTCACTCCGGTCGACAATTATTTTTACGGGAATTAACGCGATCACTTATAATATCTTTTATATTATATATAGGATACGACGTTTCAGTCGTTTCAGTTCAGTCAGTCTGTGACCACGGCCCGTCCAACGTGGTCGAAACGTCGAGCAAATCAGAGGTATGTAATACCTGTTAATAAGTGATCGCGTTAATTCCCGTAAAAATAATTATTATTATAACTTGATACAACCTCAATTCTGAAGGTTTTTATCCAGCAGTGCACTATTAAACGCTGTTCATATAATGTGATAAGTTCCTTAATATTTTCTAACACACAACGCCATCAGGTCCCAAGCTAAGCATAGCTTGTGTTATGGATTCTAGACAAATGATATAAATAAATATATACTTTTTTGTAAATACATACATAGAAAACATCCAAACTCCGAAACAAATGCTTGCAGATCATACAAACATTTGGTCCGGACATAAACCTGTCCTTAGAAAGGAGGATATGGCCTACTATACCACGCTGTCCAGCCTGGTTAGTATTGGGGTTGTTTCAAGTTTCTGGGAGGGGTCCGGATGTGTTAATAACAGCAGTTCCCAGATCCCTCCCGTCTCAGGCGCGGAGTGGCACACCGTATGGTTTTATCGGTCCGACACACCGCCCCGCCGCAAACCCCAGTGGGATGATGGCCCGAGGGGGTTTCCACACGTAAAAAAAAGGTTTGTTTCGAATTTTACTTCTCTTTGAAGTAATGTTGTCTGCGTAGTTTTTGCCCTTAATTGTCTTTCACGAGCCCATGGGATGACTAGGGATGGTTGACACTCTGTTTTCTGAATCCGTCATCACATGGATACACTGCTAATAGCACACACATAAATAATTTCTAAATACATACATATTATAGATAAACTACTTAATAGTAAGTAAGACATAAAAAAAAGGATCGTGTTCATCACACTAAGATTTGTCGTAGCTAGGAACCGAACCCACGCCCTCTAGCTTAACAGTCAGGATCACTGACAACTAGACAGATACTATAGTACAGGCCCGTTCAAGTTTTGTTATTATATGTTATGTCTCTTAGATTAAAAAAAATAAATAGACCTATTTCCGTAAAGGTCTATTTTAATTCTCTGCACCAACGAACTTTGGCTCACATCTTTTATCACAGTGTCAACCCTTCTCAAGGTTCCACCGAAACTAGCTGCAGATGAGTGACGTTACTATATTTACTAAAACCGCCCTTAAAGGGACAATTAACATGAAAGGGCCCTTAACTCTTATTGGCGATACGAAGCACAAAGAGCTACAATTAACGGCTTTGAGTATTTCAATGTTTCTGATTCAATAAAGGATGTTTTGAAATTAGCAAATAAGGTTTAATTACGCTAAATATATCATTTTAACATTTAATTAATATTATATAATGGCTACATCCATTTATGGAATAGTTATCAAATGAGAAAAAAGACTGCCCATAGAAGTGAAAACTTATAACTATAATGTTATTTGTAAAATTAGAAATTTCATAGTGTTTAAATTTAAATTATAAATTAATTAGCTTATCGGTGCCGCGGTGACACAAACTCATAAAATTTTCAACTATCAAAAAGTGCTGATCGCGGCTAAAGAAAAAATTACAAGGCAAGGTAGTAGAGCCACGCTGATTTCAGCACGAACGGGCCGGCTCGACCGGGGCGGTACTACCCTCGCACAGAAAATCAACGTAAAATGACAGCAATCATGCTGTCGTGTTTCGTTGGTGAGTGCGAGACCGGAGGCCCAATGATGCAGAAGCATCACTAGCCCGCCATGGTGTGGGTAACCGTGCTGCATTGTCTGCATTGTCTGCATTCGCAGTATGGTGACCACCACTCTTGGATTCTACTCATGCTTTCCATCAGGCAGAGTAGAGTCATTTTGGCAGGATCAAACATAAAAAAAAAAAAAGGCAATCACGTGCATTGCTAACAGAAGTAAAAACCCAAAACTATAAACGAAAAATTGTTTAAGCTGACCCAAAATGAATCTCTTTCCTCTTTAAATAAAATGCGCGATAAAAAGAAGTAAAAAAACATAGCGTACGGAAAGAGTTCGGTGACTATGACGCGAGTTCAATGATTTTGGTTCACTTGAAAAGTGCTCAATGCACTTAAAGCAGTTTTAACTAGAACCGCTATTGCTGTTTAAAACGAGAAAACAAGTGAGTTTAGTCATTAGTTCAGATTACCATTAGCCTATCGAGTAGTCCTAAGGTTTCCATCATGAGTTGTAAGCATTCATCTTCTAGCGGTTCTATGGTTACATCATGACTTATGTGTTCCGTATCAGAAGGCATTTCCAGTCATTTACTAGGCAATGTTTTTTCCAAGTACCATTTATTTCTGTGCTAGTCCGAATCTATTCCCGTTGCCTATCATACTTAGAGAAAGTGTCGGCTAGGCTTTATCTTCCGCCTCCAAAGAAAATCAAGCCAACGGAACAATCATATGTCAGTGGATACGACTTGGCAAATTGTTTTCTAAGCAGTATAAGTCAAGTGACTCTCGCAACTATGTTTATTTGCGAGACACAAATGAGGTTGTGCTATGTCTTAGTAGACGCTATCCTTAGACGAAATAGGCGTCCAAAATCTTTCAAGAACCAATAGTAACGGCAACATGGCTCTAAGTCGAAAAGTTACATGTTTTTTCCTTAACGAATGTAGGTCAAGAGTTTCGAAACAATAATTTCCACCAATTTCCGAAACATTTCTACTGTAATAGGCCTTAGCAGTTCGGGATGAATATTTAATTACTTCGTAACATCTGGTTATTCTCATGGTAGGGAATGGCTCATAATTTGGGTGGACATAAATGAAGCATGCGATGATTTTCATAAATTTTATAGTGTTTGTTTTCTACTACAATATATCTGACAGACTAAATAGTTGTATATATATATATATATATATACAATGGGGTAGTTGCCTGTATCTATATCTATAAAAATGAATCCCTATTCGCCTTGGTCACAACATCACGCGTGAACGGCTGAACCAATTTTGCTAATTCTTTTTTTGTTGGATAGCTCATTGAGCGATGAATGTTTTAAGCTATGTAACATCACTCTACGACCAATAAGAGCAGGGTATCGACCATTAATGTTTGGGAAATGGGAATAAAATTTTTCTTATGGAGAAACGCATCGAGGTTGAGCGGGTCAGCTAGACGTAAATAAATACCGATGTTTCTTTCATAAAGCGAATTATACAAACATCTCGAAACACAAAATTATAACAGCTTTTCATTTCTATTACAAATTTTAATCAAATAAACATTGAAATATATTGTTCTATTAAGTAGTCTAAAACAGTGACGTCACAAGTTAGTTTTTAGTACATTTTTCATACAAAGTTATCGTTTTGACAGATAAAAAGTAACTGATTTGAGTAAGGTGTCAACTACCCTATTGTTACAAAAGTATTACATAGAAATACACATTTTATTGGAGTTGACTTCCGGAATATCTCATAGTTAGATGCAATCGAGTATTGAATACATATTATTAAACTTGTTAACTATGCATATCTTTCCGAAAGTCAATAACAATTCGTGTCTTAAATATCCAATCCCTGTCAACTATACCATGTTCTTGAATTGTCGTAATTATTAAATA
Organism: Spilosoma lubricipeda; assembly: GCA_905220595.1. Lineage (NCBI taxonomy): Eukaryota > Metazoa > Arthropoda > Insecta > Lepidoptera > Erebidae > Spilosoma > Spilosoma lubricipeda. The sequence continues at coordinate 3,417,910 of HG992285.1, read as the reverse complement.
AGAAATGTAAATGACTCATTTGATGTCTAACTGCGGTGATGAGGAAAGGAAAAATCCACCTCGCAATGGCTGCTAGAGAATCAAATAGGCTTGGTCGAGGAGGGAAACAGTAAGGAGTTGTTTTATAACAAGAACATTAGGTGTTTTTATTTTGTTTAAACCCAAGAAGGTTTTATAAGTTTAAGTGTTCAAGTAATACGCGAGTCGACTACGCAATCACAACTGTATTTCATTATTAGAATTACCGCTAACACTTACAACAAAATATTTGTGTATTTTAGTGACTTTTATGTATTTTCAGCTAATGCACATGTTATTCTAAAGTGGAGTTCACATTTTTAACCGACTTCAAAAAAAGGAGGATGTTCTCAATTCGACTGTAATTTTTTTTAATGTTTGCAACTAAGAACTTTCGTCTGGGTTTACTGATTTTGATGATTCTTTTTTTTATTTGAAGCTGGGGCTTTCCGTGTGATGCTATTTCGATTTGCGCCAGTTTTTTAAGCCAGTTTTTTTGTAATTTTTTTTTGAATATTATATTCTAATGTAGTGATAAACTTGTTAATCAAATTTACTTTTTAAAAGAGTATGTATAATACATTATTCACAGTCGAACTATTCTGAAACAAGTTTCCTAACATACTTTAAGCTTGTTACGTTGCTTCTTTGATATTTTTGAGATTTATGAAAATTTTGCATCAAATATTTATTCACAATGTATTAAAAATATTATTATTTTGGAGATAGACAGCTGACTTCATTAAACTCGATATCAAATTCTTAAAGTCAATTTAGGTTAAATCTTAATAATTTCTGCTTGCTTCATTTATTTTATGTCATAGGTACTACAAGATTTATAAAAAAAACTAGCTGCCCCGGCAAACGTCGTTTTGCCATAATTTTTTTTTAAGGATGGGTGACCCTTACCATTTAGGGGGATGAAAAATAGATGTTGTTCGATTCTCAGACCTACTCAATATGCTCACAAAATTTCATGAGAATCGGTCAAGCCGTTTCGGAGGAGTTTGGCAACTAAAACTGTGACACGAGAATTTTATATCTATACTAATATATAAAGCTGAAGAGTTTGTTTGTTTGTTTGTTTGAACACGCTAATTCATGAACCGCTGGTCCGATTTGAAAAATTCTTTCAGTTTTAGAAAGTCCATTTATCGAGGAAGGCTATAGGCTATATATAATCACGCTAGGACCAATAGGAGCGGAGCAGCAATGAAAAATGTTTCAAAAACGGGGGAAAATTATCACGCTACGGGCAATAGAAGACGCAAACGAGGTTGCGTGGGTCGGCTAGTATTAGATATAAAAAAAATGTCTAAGCCGTATTATTTCTTAATTGCGTTTTCTTCCAGTCATAATGAACCATCTGAAAAAAAGGTGGACAAACACAGAAAACTTTTTGACTGAAACTGACTGAAAGAGTTGTGGTAATTATTACTGCGGTTGTTCTTTTTCTTTTTATAAATTTTAATTAAGGCTGTATTCTATTTCTGGCAACCTTTATTTCTGAGATTACTTGTAAAGAATTTAGAAAAGGTGCGGTATTTTTTGCCTGTGAATTTAATGATGTAAAGTTAGAAAAGGGTTTGTCGAATTCTAAAATAAAGAATTGTTTTTTTTTATTCATAATTTGGCACTTATTAAACAAATGTTTTTAAATAAATCGTAAAACTATGACAGGTTGATTGACAGTTCTCGATAGACTATAAAATAAAAATGGAGTGAAAAGGTTAAAACTATGATACCCGGGAGATCGTTTTTTGTTTTTTCGGAAGACACTGTCCCCATTTTATCTAATCCACATTTTTATATATTTCATCACGACGAAGACTTAAAGACTTGAAGACTTAAGATTGACATTGGCAGAAATAGCTGATCCGAGAGATCCGGAAGAAGAAGAACTATGATACCCAGTGACGGTTGTCAACTTGCTCATCGGGTGACCTATGAATAAGGAATCCTAGTTATGACGCATTGATTTGCAATTTCATAATTATAAATACCTTTATGACATTTTTAATACCTTCTAATATATTTTTAACCGACTTCAAAAAAATGAGGAGGTTTCTCAATTCGACCGTATATTTTTTTTATGTGTGTTCGTGAACAACTTCGTTATTTATGAACCGATTTTGGTGATTCTTTTTTTAATGGAAAGGAGATGTGCCGACGGTGGTACCATGATAAGAACATTAATATCTGATGATGGCATCCACGAGAAATCGAGTCGAAACTGGAAGTCGGTTTTATTTTTGTTAAAATTGTACTTGTTAGCTTTTAAAATATAGAAAACTGAGGTTTGAAAACAAAATTCCTAGTGATAACTTATAATTATGTTGAAGAACGGGTCTTATGTCTCTCAACATGAAGAGAAGATTCTCAAACCGGTGATCATGTCAGGAGAGTCTCGATCCAACGATTGATGTTAGGAAGCTATACAGCAGAACTATGCATATTGTAGTATGTACTACAAAAAGCAAATATCTCATGCAAATCAGCTTGAGAATTTTACTTAACACACTATTATGAATTTCACCACTTTGTAGTTCAGTGGGTCTTCGTTAGATGGCACTGTAGCATACCTGTTTCCCTGTATAATAAAGCACTACATACCTATTCTTAATAAACATTACCGCGCCTGCCTAGCCATCTTGAAGGCCCTACAATAGGATTGTCAATGCAAATATAATTGACAGGGCGCGGATCGTCGGCTTATATAAATAATTGCCACAATATTAAGTCTAACGACATTGTTTTATTACAGTAGTAAAACTTAGGCTGCGTTGTAATATACGCGGTGGGTGCCTGTCGTAAATGACATTCATTTATGACGAATATCGGTATAAATACGACATGACGTAGGCGTATGAAACATCCAATTAAGGTATGACAAGTGACGTAGTAACTAAGTAATTTGATCATAAATGCTATTTATTACAAACTAGCTGCGCCCCACGATTTGTCAGGTTCACTTTACATACAGTGAATCTGATAAACCTTTTAAGTACACACTTTCATACTCATCCCGTTATTGCGCGATATAGGAACGGTATCTCTTATATCTTACCTAGATGGCGCTCTAGTTGTTTTGTTTCATTCCTATGAAACTTGCACTAAAAGAACCTTTGTAAATTATTTTTTTAAAATATAAAATAAATCGTATTAGCTAAATGGTTTAAATAAAAACATTAACGTGACATTACCCGAACTTCTCCGATATGTTTTACTTTACAAATGAATTATATGTGACAAAACTTTCTGTACCGAAGTCAAATATAATTAATGTTAGAAGTGTCTATATTTATTCATCTTTGACATCTTTTCCTTTTCGTAACAGAGTGGGTAGATCTTGTATCAAACCTTCTTGTGTGAAACTTTCTTGTGATTTATTCTCAATACTGTCTGTTCTACTTACGCTTGTTTGAAGGAAAAAGGCAAAGCTTATAACTATACTGGTTAGTGTATTTTTTTCAGTTTGTATTTATCTCGAATGATGATTGACATTTGTATGTTGGCAACATTATAACCTGTTAATTTAAACTCTACCAACCTATGCTACCAGTTTAAAGTTAACAATTAGCACTTAATGTGTTTCTCGTTCTTCCACTCGATATTGTTGAATACAATATTAAAGCTAAATACTAATATGCCATTATTTAAAGGTCAAGTTAAGGGAAAAATGTATTTCTATAGAGCTGTATTTGTATCTGACAACTGTTTAAATGGCGCCATTATCACTTCCTTCTCAGAATTTATGAGCGTCTGTTGAGAAATACTGCCTCTAGATTATGCGCTGCTTTAGACGTAAATCCATATATAGGCGTATATCTGTCAGACCGTTTTAGCAATAGATGGTTACTGTGCTGAATTAGAGTCGGAAATAATATAGTTAAACGCATTTTAAGTTTTAGGAGAAACGAGTTTAAGCTTCCTTGGTACATTCATTTACTCAAGGAAAAGTCACTAGAATATTAGTCATTGACATATCTCATATCATAGTTTGATCTCGGTGGCTGCGTTGTAACTTTGAACAAGCGATTTTATTTGTTGTCACTGAGATTTAGGTACATTCTATACGTGTCAGTTTGATCACAAATTAAGTGTAATACAGAGGAATAAAACTCACCTAAAATGTACCTCGTAAATACTAAAATGACATTAGTGACAGCTGTCATAGAAATAAAGATATATTGCATCTATAATGAGATCGTTTTTTGTTTTTTCGAAAGACGGTCCCCATTTACCTCATCCACTCTATTTATATTTTTTATCATTAATTTTATCACGACAAAGACTTGAAGACTCGAAGATTTATGATTTGAAGACTTTAAATACTCCCTGAGGGAGAACTAAATTCGAAGATTGAAGTAGTTGTTGGCATGATTCAGGACACTGACTTACTAATAACGATTGCCATAGATGTTCATGGATCGGCTCGGGTCGGTCGGACGACGATGGTTACTCGGTGCCTCGGAGAGCACAGGCGTGAAACACCGTCAAACTTCCATACTCCAGGCTATTATTAAGAATTTCTCGCAAAAAAATCCAATAACACTTTTGCCCCGAACCGGGAGTCGAAACCGAGACCTATTGATTGGCAGTCGCATACGGTAACCGCTAGACAAACGAGGCCCTAAAGTTAGTACTTATGCATTCCCCTGGTTCTAGAAAACAAGTTCTATTAAAAATCGCTCAGAGTTTCTGAACGAAAGGTGAATGGACTCAACTGTTGCCGGCAATTGCTTAGCATATTAATAAGCTCTCAGAAAGCTCAAGCCTTCTAACAGTAATTAATTTGACCTGCTGATGGAGTTATTATTATCATAATAGCAGAGTCTGTTTTTTAACTGTTAAATATTGAATAAGCACATTACGTGTTTATTCAAATATTTTCTTTTGGCGGTTAATAGTACTCACCGCGTAATTAAAGAAAATAATCTTATCCTTCTGGTTCTTTTCAGGTAAGTAGTTTTATACTTACACTAGCTGACCCACGCAACGTCGTTTGCGCCTTATATTGCCCGTAGCGTGAAAATTTCCCCCGTTTTTGAAACATTCTTCATTGTTGCTCCGCTCCTATTAGTAGTAGCGTGATGATATATACCCTATAGCCTTCCTCGATAAATGGACTATCCAACACCGAAAGAATTTTTCAAATCGGACCAGCGGTTCCTGAGATTAGCGTGTTCAAACAAACAAACAAACAAACAAACTCTTCACCTTTATATATTAGTATAGACAAGCAGACCCACGCAACCTCGTTTGCCTCTACTATTGCCCGTCGCGTGAAAATTTTCCCCCGTTTTTGAAACATTTTTCATTGGTGCTCCTCTTCCATTAGTCTTAGCGTGATGATACATAGCCTGTAGCCTTCCTCGATAAATGGGCTATCTAACACTGAAAGAATTTTTCAAATCGGACCAGTAGTTCCTGAGATTAGCGTGTTTAAACAAACAAACAAATAAACTCTTCAGCTTTATATATTAGTATAGATTTTTGTTTTATAATAAATAAAGTAAATTAAAAATCTTTTTAAAACCAAGCTTTTACTGGAATGCCTCGAGACGAATCAAACGAGTCCAAACTCGATGATGTTGCGACGTTTCTTTAAACAGTTCCTATGGCCAACTTCCAGCTCCAGCATCAGATCAGCTCCATGTCATCATAATATTACATTGTCACGCTTTATACATATGCTTGCAAAATTTCAGCGAAATCGGCTGAAGATATCTGCTTCAAAATTGAGTTGCAAGATTCCAATTTAAAATACATACATTGCAAGTTAATAAGCGAATAAAATTTATATTGTCTGTGCCCCCCCCCCCCCCCCCCCCCTACCTCTTATTATCAATTTATTGACACCTTATTTAATAAAATCTGTTCAGTGGTTTAGACATTCAAATCTATTGTCCTTCCTTTTAGCTTAGCTGTAGTAGGGTAAAAATGACAGGAAACTTAATGTAGGTATAGACACGCACATCAACAGTCCACTACTGGGCATAGGCCTCGCCTTAGGAAGGAGAGTCTGACCTAGTGTACGCTATATGACTTACTGTAGGTATATACATCTTTGTAAGAAGTTTAACACATTCGCTGCGGCAGCACTCGATCTAAATTGACTACTAGGGCAGTACGAGACGAATACTGCCCGTATCTATATTGCCTGCTTTGCGTTACGGAAACTATTTTGCCGTATATTATTAGGGCATAATATTATAATGCTAAAAGCAAAAATATTAAAAAGATATCTCTTTACTAAACGTACGGCAACATAGTTAGATCATCCCCGCACCGCGCGCAATATAAGGACAACGTGTTGTCGCACTGGCTAACTGTCAAATACGACAAAATACTTGCCGTAACGCAGCGAATGTGTTAAAGCAACTTATTTCCAAGTATTTTCATCATGCATAAAGTCCATAGACACATTAAAGTTGAGCTTCAATTCATGATATTCTCTTGCATTTCGAATTTGTGCGGTTTCATACTCGCACCGCTGTGGTTGCCCGCATATTGCCGCAGTTGGGAATATTTGTGGTTCATTTCTCATTTTGTGTTTGACTAGAGACCTGACCAGCTTTGCACGGAAATCTTTAAAATTCTCGGATTTCCTCTACTATAATATACATGTTTTACACATTTAAACCTTCTTCTTGAAGCTCACTATCCATTGCTGAAAACTTCTGTTGAGTAATTTAAAATAATATATATAAGTGGACAGACAGCGCAAGTAACTTCATTTATTATACTATGTAAAGATATAGGATAGGGATTACGTACGGAAATCTTATAGCGTAATATAACGCCAAAATAAATTAAATGCAATACAAAACAAATAGTATTTAAATGAATCCGTAGGTCGTATCGAAAAAAACATCTTATATAAAAAAGTACAAATTAAAACCAAACTACGACAAAAAACGACGCTGAAAAAATATGAAACAAGTCTGAAAAGCCGTAGTCACGAGTTGTTAAAGTGATATGGTGCGATTCTATATAACACGCTATATATTAAGTTCGTTGCAAAGTCTATCTAAAATAGGTACCATAGAAATATCCCAATTATCGAATAAATACGGACAAATTCACAAGCAAATGCTAGTAATATATATATTTTTGAAATGTACAAGCGATGCCCTTTTCAATAATAAAAATACCAGACATGGTTTACTTATTTCAAATGTATTTTTTACGCGGTACTTTATAACCGCATTAGAATCAGTGACCGTCATATAGCCTATAACCATCGAACGATCAAGACGCTTCTAACTATACCTCATTTGTCCAGTTCTAATAACTATTTGAAGAGCTATGAGGGAACATATAAACATACATACATGCATTGCCTTGTCAAGACATAACCATCCTTTGGCTTTGCCGCAGTCGGGTAGAAATAGATTAGGAATTAACTTCAATTCCATTTGCCAAACGAATTAAAAATAATTAATTTTATCAAATAATTTTATTATTATACCAGATACTACCCACGCAACTTCGTCTGAGTCTCTTTTCAATAATGCTCAGCTCTTAGGTCTAAGCGTGATATTAACTATACTATATTAGGCACTCTAGCAAAAACACGCTAAAAAACGTGCAAAATCGGTTAGAATAGATAGTTTCGGAGTTCATCGTGAGTTTATTACGGAGATCGGAAAATGCCTTTAATAAGCAGTTGCTAAAATTATAAAGCATTGTATAGCTGTTAATATCGACAGGACGAAATGAGGTCGGCGCTGGTTTTGAAATTCCCAAAACGTACCGGGCCTCCTTGTACATATAATTTGTTTCAAAATACGACGTTAAAAATTTAAGTCTACTTAATGCTTTGTCATCGAATTCGAGTAAGAAGCTAATTTTTTACAAATATAACAATTTATGTCGATAATCATTCCACGGGTATGTCTAATAATTTTAAACGAGAAATAATTGTATACTAGTTGTTGCCCGTGGCTCCGCCTGCGTATATGTCGGTTATCGTGACATATAGTAGCCCATGTGTTATTCTGATGTATAAGCTTTATTACTGTAAAGTTTCATCCAAATCCTTTCAGTAGTTTTTACGTGAAAGAGTAACAAACATCCATCCATCCATCCATATTTACAAACTTTCGCGTTTATAATATTAGTAAGATATATGTTTATAAATATATATCTTTATCTTTATATATATAATTCTTCTGTGAGTGTGTATGTCACTGAACTACTCTCAAACGACTGGACCGATTTTGATGAAATTTTTTGTGTGTGTTCAAGGTCAAACAATTCCCAGATCGGGAATGGTTTAGATTCACAATTTTGTACGCTGGACAATGTTTTTTTAATTAATTTTTAATTTATTAGTAGTTATGGCAAAACGACGTTTGCCGGGACAGCTAGTATCTTATCTGTTCGTTTGTCTCGCTAAAACTCGAGAATGGTTGAGCCGATTTAGCGGATTTTGGTTTTGAAATGTTTGTCGTAGTCCAGGGAAGGTTTAAACGGTGAAAATTTAAAAATAACTTAATCCAAATGTCACGTGTACGAAGTAGCGGGCAGATCTAGTTTTTATATATAACCTGAATCTCCAAAACGTTGAAAACGGCTCCAACGATTTTCGAGAATTTCTTTTTAATGCATTTGGTTTTGGCGGCGATTAATCGATCTAGCTAAGATTCATTTTCAGAATTTTTTTTGAAAAAAAATACCGAGCAAAGGTACTCGGTCATCCAGGTACTTGTATTTATTACAGTCATCGCTAATAATTATTCCCTTTTAGTTATATATAAAGTTCACGATCACACTACGATAATATGTGTTGTCTATATACAACAATACAATTGTAACCTTTAACAGAAATATTTTTTGGAAATATTTTATTTTAGCATTACCGGCTATCGTTGCGATGGTGTGCATCTTAATGATGTCTAAAGTCTAAAAAAGATTTCACTATAAGAAATTCTGTAAAATAAAAATATCTGAGCTTAACTTCAAAGGAAAATGTACAAAAAGGATATGAAAGAAACTTTTGAGCTGAGGCCCTCACTAATTTAAAATTTGTTAGATTCATTAGCTCAGTTATAAAGAATATCCATACTAGCCGACCCGTTCCCACTTCATTGGGCGTTAACCGCCCGCTTTTCTTCGACTTGATTTACAAATACTATGGTTTTAAACAGATTTTTTTATTTAATCATAATAAAATATTTACGTAGAGTGCCTGAATAGTGTCGCTTTCGGTTAGTGCAAAAAAAACAGAATCGGGTCAGTACTTCCGAAGATTACCCCCTACAACCGTTCCAACAAAGTTAGAAACTTTAACTCTTTATAAAATTAGTCAAGACTAGTTGTTGTCCGTGGCTCCGTCAGAGTATGTGTCGGTTATCGCGGCAAATAGTAGCCTATATGTTATTCTAATGTATAAGCTACGTTACTGTAAAGTTTCATCCAAATCCGTTCAGTAGTTTTCCATCCATCCATCCATCCATACTTACAAACTTTCGCGTTTATAATATTAGTAGGATTATTTAGTTTTTGTCGGTATATATTTTTTTCGTTTTCTTTTATTGTTATGTTCACTAAAAGATAATTTTATATCATTAATTTATCTATCTTAATTACAAAGTTGGAAAAATTAAGACTCTGAATGTATTTTGGCGCGAACGATTGAGGTCAAATTGCTAAAGACAGACACGTCATATGTAGATTCTGTAACTTGTCATGCTTTGCAATTTATTTATCTTTCAATTTGAAATGCAAAAAACAAACTTGATGATTTTAGTAAGTATACCGATTAGGTTATGATCTCATTTTTGCTTTCAATTAAGAGAAACTAATTTGAACTGAGACTCAACCATCATTCTGCTGATGTTTATTAAATAATGTAGATTTATCGGTTTAAAAATATCCACCAATATAGAATGTAGGCCTCAATTATGATAGCAGCGATTGCATAATTTAACCGCGATGCAAATTACCTGACCTCAAAATAACGTCGCCTACTGAATCTCGGAATCAAATTGGAAGGCTTTTAACCGCGTTCGCATGAATACATTCAGTTTTGATAGCAGTCTCTTGACTTGTTCCGATTTGATTAGCTGCCTCAGAAGCTTGCAATAACAAGATTAACATTAATTAAAGAATATCAATAGCAGTTGAGGTGTAAATACACACAGTCCAAAAAAGGTTATACTTGATTGGACATGATTTAATAATGCCTTAGGACGTTCTAAATTTAAATTCATTTATTCAATTAAGATACTAAGAGACATTTATGAACGTTAAATTGAAGCTACAGTTAAAATCATAGATCGACACAAACAGACGCCGCAGCATGTGCGGTATTGTCAAGGAACTAACTTTGAGTTATATATGTTCTCTCTTACACAATGTTACCAATCAAAGCTATATTTCAGCATATGTGGTTTGAAGCACGGCATCACGCGTGACTATAAAACATCGTGCTAAGACCAACAGAGTAAGCATCAGTGTAAAATGCATTACTTTTAGAAGACACAGACGAACTTAGCTAGTAAATATACATAAATATGATCAAATATAATCCCACATACAAGAATCGCTCCACTAACTTCTAATGTGATAAGACCACCCTAATGCGGTTTATTATAGTAACTAGGGAATTCAATTACGACATTAAATTACTCATGAACATTCTATGTCAATCTGCCATTACGATAAGATTCAGTGTTATATATACGTTGCGTAGATAGAGTTCGAAAGAAACATCTGATTTCAGTAATAACACGGCAATGGTTAGTAATTCGGTTACATATAGTTATCATTCGATTCTTACCACATTAACAGCCTTTAACTGTCCATTGCTTGACATAGGCCTCCTCTTAGAAAAGAGATTTTGGCCTACGATTCCACGCTAGACAGACTTAGTACTTATAATGGTCCGCACTCACACGTGGCATTAATCGATAGTTTTACTTCAAAACGAGTAAAAATATACGTGTGGACTGCAATACTCACAACTCGAAGGCTCGTATCGAGCCGGCTCGATGGAATGATATAAAAGTAACTTCCATCGCACCTACTTAAAGCGAGCCGTCGAGCTTGACTCAAGCGTGTGTACGTGACCGTGAGTGGCGCGAGTCAGTCCGCCATTGATGATAGTATAAAAACATGTGTGAAATATTAAACTGAATTGCGAGTTTTTATTTCTTTAATAATAATGAAGAATTGTTAAATAGTGTTATGTGGCAGATAACTATCTGTAACTTTATCAGGATCTGGTGAAACATGCTCTTAATTAGTGTGTACATTTTTATCGTAAACAGAAAACATGTATCTATGCCTAGTTAAGGGACAGAGATGATTGAAGTTGCTGTCTTGAGCTGTCACGTACACTGTTGTGAGTTTCATCCGCAGATAGGATTTATTTCTTAAAACTAGTATTCCAAATCGTTTTTTAATAGTTTTCTTGTGAATTCCGAAGCATTTATGTCGAGGGTAGGATTTTTTTAGCATTGTACTAGGTCGAGTTTCTACCGCTTTCAGTTTAAATTGCAAAATTAAACTACTTACACAAAGAACGCAAGAGGTGAACGAACAAAAGTCTTAAACATTTTCTGGAGTCTCTGGCTCTGGGTGAGGTAGATGTATGGAGTAGGTAATTTAAGTTGTAATTTAAAAAAACGGTGTTTTGTTAAAATAATATAAGTCCTACTATCTATAGTAATATTTAAAATTGAACTCTGTCTGATTACTACGCTCTCACAGTTAAACCACGGAACCGATTTTAATAATATTGACATGAAGATACTTTATTTCTTGAGAAAAGACATAGGCCACACAATTTACGCGAGCTGCGTAAAGAAGGTCATGTTTTCCAGAATAACACATAGACTAATTTTGACCACGATATCCAAGATACACGTTTAGCGGACCCGCGGCTATAAACCAGTGTAACATAAAATACGCAGATTGTTGAGTGAATAGGAAACTATTGCAATTTCTAACGCCAACGAGAATTTTTAACGCTAGATCACGTGGTCAAGAGCAAAATATTAGCCAATAATACAAGAAAATAGAGACGTTAGCGATTGCAGAAAGAGATTCGATGGAAAACACTTGTACACACTCAGGGGGCAGTATAGTTAGAACTCACTGTAGGAGGCTTTTGTTCATACCTGTTATGATTTTGAGTGCTATAAAGTAATCGTAGTGTATATATATGTTATGGAAATTAAATAAATCCAACTTGTGACTTATTTTATGTTCGTGGTACAAGTTCCCCGTTTCAAAATGTGTATGCCTACTATTACTTCATTTTGTCTCCAGCTGAACCAAAAAGAGCAGTGGATTTATTATATTGCCAATTCCTCCAATTTCCTTTTTATTAATTTCAGTGCAGGTTCCACCACAGTTTAATACCAAGGGTCATTCAGTGTGTTCTGGGTCACTGTTTTTGACTCAGGTACACGGGAGGTACAGTGATAGGTTTGTGGGAGGGATTTGTCCCGTATCGTAAAGTATCAAATATATTTGAAAAACATTATACTGGGCAACAGTAACACACCTAAAACACCTAACACTCCTCCTGTTTTTCTTCTGGTTAATTTCGTTGCGGGTTCCAAGACAGTTAATTTTTTTCCTGGGACTTCCCGAGTGTCATAACTCGGTGTGTTCGTGGGTCACTGCTGTTGATCCTGGTGTACAGGAGTTACAGTGGTGGGCGTGTGGATGGGATTAGTCCCTAACACACCTAAAAGCAAACTCAATTGATATCTTTGATTGAACATTTGCCTCGGTGCCCACAAACTGCCTCGGTGGCGCAGCGGTAGCGAGTGCCACTGCTGGGCTTGATCTCGGTTCGATTCGATGACCAAATGTTTGTATGATCTGCAAATATTTGTTTCGGAGTTTGGGTGTTTTCTATGTATAATATGTATGTATTTACAAAGCTCTGCTTAGCTTAGGAGTAGAGGGCGTTGTGTGTTAGATGTCCGAAATATAATTTATTATTATTTATGTATAATATTATTAATGAAAGGGAAACACTCATCTTATGAAATATATTTTCTGTTTGTCTTTATGAACAACACAGCTATTTATAGAACCTTTTCTATAAATAGTAACAGTGATTGTGATGTGATGCGAATAGTGGAAAGTAGGCCAATTATTGGTATTTAATCTAGTTTTGATACGAGCGAGCGGTTCATACACCTACCTATCTATATACAAAGTGTAAATAGATCAATAGTTACCGTTTTATTTCAGTAGACTCGTGCATTATTTATGATCTAGATGTGTTTGCGATAGTGAGTGAGATTGGAAGGTGAACGTGGAAGGTGAGGTGAGGTTGATTTAGGGTCGAGATAAGAGATCTATTAATACCAGTATACGAAAAATGTTAAAGTTTTCATAGATACCAATTCATCATATATTTACTTATCACATATTTGTTTAGAAAAGTGTACACGTTTTTTTCTCCAAGTATTAATATGGGGATGTCTATGTACAGTAAATATAGAATGTATGAAGTAGGATTAACTAGCAAAAATTACCGGAATCAATATAATTAATATACGTGAAGTATAAAATATATATATAATACGTGAAGTAAAAACTTTGGACCCTTTTTTACGAAAATTATGAGATCAGAGTATGAAATTTGGCAGAATTTTTTTATAGAATAGGCGGGGTAAACCAGTAGACGTGTCACCTTATGGTAAGCGATTACCGCCGCCCATGGACACCCGCAACACCAGAGGTGTCACAAGTGCGTTGCCTGGCCTTTGGGGGATGGGGAAAGTGGGAGATAGGAGGAGAGGTAGAGGTATGGGCCTCCGGTATCCTCACTCACTCGGTGAAACATAGCGCAAGCACTAATTCACTCCGGTTTTCTATGAGCCGTGGTATCACTCCGGTCGAGCCGGCCCATTCATGCCGAAGCGTGGCTCTCCCACGGTTAATGGGTTTTATGGAGGAGGAAGGCAGAAAACTACTATTATTTTCTTACGATACTTAAAAATACATTACATTAATATATAATTATAATATGTAATAAAAAATATATAATTAAAAATACATTAATAAAATAATATTACACACACTATCATGCGTATGACACGCACATACACAAATGTATGTCAAAGTCAAACTAAACAGATGAGAATTTTTTGGGTCGATTTAGACCTCTGGGCGACCACTCGTTATAATAAATAGTCATTCTACAGTGGAAATTAAAACTTTTCGCTTATTAATATACAAAACTTCAAAGTAACTAGAATAGAATAGAATAGAATACATTTATTAGTCACACATAACATACATGTAAAAGAGAAAGATAAGACATTTAACTTAGAGTAAATAACAACAAACAATATACAAAACAAACAAAATAAAAGCAGTGAAATGTCTAGCTGTGTGACCAAAAGGCCACAGCTCAGCTTATGCTGCGGTCCTGAAAGTGACCACAGCGCTGATTTTCAGCTGTAGCCCAAACTATCTAATTAAATGAATAATTACATTATTAACCGAATTTGAAACTCGGCTTTAAAGCGGAATAGGGTCTTATATTAAGATTTTCATTTAGTTAAAAAGTACACATAACTAAATAAGAACTTAACACTGTTTCTTCAATATGCAAACCGCTTTTAAATATAGTCTCAAGAAGTATACCATATTGGTGAAATAGGCATTTGAATCACGTACAGACTATAAAATACACAGCGTTCATTCATCCCGAATACCAAGCCAGAGAATGTCCCTTTCATGCTGTCGAAGTCTGAAGGGCCAGCCATGATATATGGTGGGATCTTTATTGTACTATTGAAGACTATTCACTTTTTTATTAGTGTCCCTTAGGTTTTGCAGGAAGAAAGGGTGATAGATCGCTGTGTGGTTAATTTGTTCGACGCAAATTTTATGAATGTAAAGAATAGCCTATGTAGAAAGGACAATATCAAAGTAGTAGTTGTTAAGTCGTGACAGCCTAACAGACAAACATACTGACAGAGTTACTTTCGTTTTCTATTTATAATATTAATGAGTATAGAGTAAGGATTAGTATGTTAATCAAATTCTTAGTATAAAGACTACTAAGTTTTCTTTGCTATATTTTGTGTTGTCACGATTTTGAAAGTTTGATATGATGATTTTTTTTATTTGAAACTAGCTGAACCCCGCGGTGTTACCCGCGGTTATTGTTGTACCGCGAGTAACGCCGCGGGACTAAGTTACTCCCTGAATCATCAGCTACCTGCCAGTGAAAGTCCTGTCAAAGTCAGTTTTGCCGTTCCAGAGATTCAGGAACATACAGTCAGACAGATAAAAAAAAATTAACTACATTTTTGGTATATGTACCATGTATACATGCATATGCATTTAGAAAAAAAGGGGTTATTTTAATATTACAAACAGACACACCAATTTTTTTTATTTTATAGATAGATGTACCAAAGATGACGACATCATTTAATCACATACGTAGTTAAAGAATAAGTAGAAAAATGCTTGAATCATATCATATTAGCATAAGAATGAAGGACATATTTATGAATAAATTCCTTTCTTCTGATGTTCCTACAAATGTTCTCAAAGAATTTCATTTCTTTGTTTAAAGCATTATTGACTAGGAACTAGGACTCTTAATAATTTGTTTATAAACATATTATTATTTCAAATTATTCGTACAGCAAATGAAAACAAAGAAAACTGGTTGTAACCTGTTTTAAAAAGCGAGAAACTTAAAAAGATTTCCTTTAATGATGACTACCCAGTGTAAATACTGCAATAGCTTTAGATAATATATTAAAAACATAGTACGTGCCTAACAAATTTGAGGGCTTCCTTCGATTTCCTTGGGATCCCATCACCAAATCCTGATATAGTAGCAATGGGACCACATGAAGAGCATACCCTTTCGAATACAAAAAGAAATTTTTAAAATCGGTTCACAATTGACGGAGTAATTAATGTTCATACATAACAAAATACCAATCAAATTGAGAACCTCCTCCTTTTGAAAGTCGGTTAAAAATATACACCCCTATTTTTTAAGATTTAATTATAAATGTATAGTTTTGTAATTTTTCTCTATACGTGTGGTCTATCACGATGTTACTTGCTATATTTCATAGTTTTAGGTTAACGGGAAGTAGCCTGTGAGTTTTTAACCGAGTTCAAAAAAAGGAGGAGGTTTCTCAATTCGACCGTATTTTTTTTTATGTGTGTTCGCGGATAACTTCGTCGTTTATGAACCGATTTTGATTCTGATATTCTTTTTTTAATGGAAGGGAGATATCCCAACGGTGGTACCATGATAAGGACACTAAGATCTGATGATGGCATCCAAGAGAAATCGAGTCAAACCTTGAAGTCGGTTTTATTTTTGTTAAAATTTTACTTGTGATTCCTTTGGTAGTGTCGAAATTTGCGTTTTTTTGTGAATAACGCGAAATGGCCACATCTTTGATTTACGTATTCTCAGAGGTTTATTTTTTTCAAATTTCACATACTTTAGGGGGCCGTAGACTTAGAGTATACCGTTTAAATTTCATCTCGATACCTAAACGTGTTGCCGAAATAACGGACAGGATCTTGACAGACAGACAGACAACAAACTGATCTTATAAGGGTTCCGCTTTTTCTCTCTCCCTAAAAATCGTCATGGTTTTTAATTTGGCCTACAAAGTACTTCAACGAACAGAAAGACTTAGAAATAAGTACCTTTAAACAACCGAAAAGTCTTAAAGCCAGTTCTCTTATATCAGTACATAGAATTTTCTCAACGTGCACACCGTGACGTCACAAACTTGTAACAAAAACAGTCAGTTCGAACATGTTTTTGTGTTATCAGAGATAAATCATCCATTATTTACCCTCTGTCTGTTGATAACTAACCCATCCATTTTCACCCTCTCTCCTCCCCTCTGGGTGTAACTTATCTTATTACGGTTTGTCCATGACCTAAAGATGTCGCTTAATATTTGGTTTATTGTCATATTGTAGCCTTAGTATAAGAAAGAAATAAAAAAAATTACAAATGGCTAAGGTTTGTGTTCTTCCAAACACGGAAAACTTATTTATTAAAATCAATTCAGTAGTTTAGACGCTACGGGAGAACATAAAAACATATGGATGTATACTGCTAAAACTATTTATATTACCCTTCCTTTTGGCTTTACCAAAGTTGGATAAATAAGACTTCATTTTGTTATTACTTGTTTTTAATAAAAAGGCACTTATAAATAAATAATAAATAAATAAATATTTCGGACATCTAACACACAACGCCGTCTAGTCCCAAAGCTAAGCAGAGCTTGTGTTATGGGTACTAGAACAACTGATATAAATACATATATACCTTTTTTTTTGTAAATACCTACATATTTTATATAGAGAACACCCAAACTCCGAAACAAATATTTGTAGATCATACAAACATTTGGTCCGACCCGGGAATCGAACCCGAGACCTCAAGAACAGCAGTCGCGTATGCTATCACTGCGCCACCGAGGCAGTCATAAGCTTCACGAATATAAGTATACCAACATTGTACCTAATCTTAGAATTTGTTAATTACGGCATATATTAAATTTATTCTCCAAACATACAACGGCGGAATAAAGTTTAAATTCTATTTCCAAAAACAAATTAAAATGTTGCAGATGGTAACCAAACACTCCTGTGTAAGAAACAGGTCATTAAGCCCACGCGGCCTGATCTTTGTTTTCTCGCAATACTCATTAACAGTGTTGCTTTAACAAATTGGGGAGAAAATTTCTCTTAACTATCACCTTTCCTTTATTCCCCCTTTGGCTATGTTTTAAAGAGTTTATAATTTAAAGTTACGGAGTACGTTTACGTGGTTTAATAGGGTTGTTTTTGTAGTATTAATTTTAGGGACTTGGGTCGCTATAGTTTTGATACAGGGAACACGGTTGGCAAAGTTGAGGGACGATGAAAAAAAAATGCGTGAAAGATATTGTGAAGCTGAAATTGTTTTTTTTTTTGCTTAAACCTTTAATCGCAAACAATACTCAAACGAATTGAAAAAAATATTTTATTGGTGGATAGTTCATCTGTCGAGGAAGTCAGACATCAATAAAAATATTACGAAAACGAGGAAAATTTATTGTTTATAGAAGTCTCAGATAATGTTGCGAGGGTCAGCTATTACCTAACAAAATAGTAATAGTAGATAAATTATTTATAACATGATATGGTAAATAACACCAAATAACTTTTTTTTACAAAAGTTGGCCTTATATTAATTTACTTTTATTATAATTCCATCTTCAAATTTACATGTAATAGCAACCAAATAAAATGATAGCTTACATTTTAATTATCTCTGCTGTCTTGGCTCTCGCAGATTGTAACATATATTTTACATTGGTAAAAGCACATAGGTATCTTTGGTTGATTAAAATCTCTAAGAATAAGTATAGAAAAAACTCAGTAATCACAATAAAGCAGACGTGAATAAAAAATGGCCGTGTCCGCCATTTCTGATTAAATCCCGCCAACCGTGAGCGGCAACATGGCCGACGGTGATGATTTTTCTGTGTTTTTCATTTTAAAAATCATTACGATCCAGGTTGACCTTCACAATAAATATAACGACGCAAATCGCGACCTTGTAGAGAAAAAAGGTCTCTACAACATTGTTATTGTCAGATTTGTGATTGCGAAGTAATCTTGAATAGAAAAATGAATATTGGAGAAATCAAGTTGTAAAGCTGAGTGCTTTCTTTTACATATTAGATAATTGACAAGAACTTTTATTCGTAAAAGTTGTTAGGATAATATAGTAGCACGTACAGTACTATAGTACATGGAAGTGAATATAACTGACGGAAACGCGATGCTTCTCTGAATGGCATAATTAATAAACCTTTAGGATGACGCCCTGTACAGCTATCTACTATTTGACGTATATGTACAGCCCCTTTGGCTACATAGTATTGTATTCTACATAGACTTATGGCTTAGCAGTGATTGTGATTTATCCTTTTTTGGACGGTATTTTGTGTCCTATTCGTGTCTATAATATTATACATTCTAACAAAATTCGAATAGAAGGTAAAATGTTTTTTTATTTTTTTTTTATTTTATGCTGCCTCTACATGATGGGCCAGCGAGATAGCCATGCGATGGTTGAGACGCAACTACACGATGGCGACATTCAGTTGCGGCCATTCTGGCCCACTCCCTAAAATCTAATTTGAGTTTTACATAAATACCCCGTCGCCCTAGGGTTATAGCAGGTTAAATTAAAAATTAGAGGGCACTCTACGTATTTAGGTGTGGGCAGGCAATAAAGTCATCAACAACTCAAAGATTTACATTTCACGGAAAGTTTGTCAAATTACATCTGAAAATTTCAAATTATCTTTTAGTAGATTTGACAATAATTTAGATTTACATTTTTGAACAAGATTTATACATATATAGACTCAAATTTGACGCATAATTATATATATACAATTGAAAAAAATCTGAACTATAAGTGTGTGAATAAATTGTTAGGTGACATAAAAGTCGTTTAAAAAAAGTGACATAAACCAAAAACAAAGTTCAATAAAAGAGTTTAGAATTTTTATAGAAATTTAAAATTGGAACAACTGTAAAAACTGCAAAAACTTGTAATCGAGTGTATTTGCGTGGTGCCTGCGAATCGTTCAGGATAAGTGCGCGAGTGGTCGCGGCGACGCTAACCGCGGCGCAGGCCTGCGCCACGCAGGGCGCCACCAAGCTGGGCGAACACGCGGCAATGCTCGCGGTCGCCATTTGCTGCATCTTGGTCTTGTTATTGGTGTTCATCATTCTCATCATCGTGGTGGGCCAGAACATGGAGGTGAAAGGTGGCTCCTAGCGGAAGAGAGGTATTTTTTTCAATTGTGTATCTACAACGTATTATTTAATACTTTTTTACAGTAGAAAATTATGATGTAAATGCTATAAATGATTAAGTAGTTTATCGTATTTAGAACACTATCTAGTACTATCCGGGTATGGCTAAAGCTGAGTCTCCACCGAACAAAAATTGACAACTTTTGTGTTGTCAACACACAAAAGTTTCTGTAATTGCCTTGTGTTGGCAACAAAAATTTTCAACAAATGTTGGGCACCGTGTTTCTGTTTTTGGCGGTAATCAGTGGATACGTGTCTTAACATTTTAAAATGTAGGCAAATGTTAAAAGAAATGGATAGAGTATAGCTCTAAGTGATAATATAAATACGAATGTGATTATTTTCGAGTCAAAGTATCCTAAAGAGTAAAACAAAGGATGAACGGTTGTAATTGTTTATGTATGTACTAAATAATCCTATAAATTTAATTCCACGTTACTGAAGTGGTATTTTAAACGTATCTTTTTATGTATACCTACCTCTATTTGGAGGTTTGTAGTCGAATGCATAGATAATACACTATACTGGATAGTCGAATGCACATGTCAGCCGCAGTCGTCACTGGAGCGAACATAACGAGTTGCGCACAAAGAGAATTTGGTTTAACCCTGGAATCGTCTCAGCCATTCTTATCCGTTTTCAAGCAGGGTATATTTTATGTTGTTAACGGAAATTGTATTCAATTTTTTTTTTCTTTTTTATTTTTACCAAAAAAACCGCCTTCAATCTGGACCAAATTGAAATGGGACCACACGGGAAGCACCTTTAAATAAATAAAGAATCATCAAAATCGGTTAACCTAGTCGAAAGTTATAAGGTAACAAACAGTCAAAAACAAAAAAAAAACTGTCGAATTGATAACCACCTCCTTTTTTGAAGACGGTTAAAAATATCAATGCGGGGCCAAATATATTGTGTTTCATGATGTATACTTTTTAAGAACATTGTACCTTAATCATTAAAAGAAATGTGTTGTATTGTAACGCACATTTATTGAAATGAGTTGTAACAAAGGGTATTTATTTATTTATTTATCTATATTTTTCTTTCTTCAAAAGTGGCATTTTTATTTCAAATTGGCAAAGAATCAAACAGCAAGTAAACCTTAACTTTTTAATCACACTCTCATCTAAGCAAAGGTTTCGCAGTACATTTTTGCCAATGAAAGCTGAATTTTATAGCAAACTGTATAAGGTACACTCATTTCAAAACTCATGGAGCTTCAGTCAAAGTAGTCAAAAGTGCAACTTTGTAACAATATTTTTTTTTACTGTTTTCTTACAGCGTTTTTTATTATATAGATTTGTCGTATAGCGTGAGTTATCGTAACTTTATCTAATCTATTAGCTTTAAATGAACAATTCTTGTATATATATATACATATATATATAATCTGTATCTCGGAAATGGCTCCAACAACTTCCATGAAGAACTATTATACAGGGGGTTTCGGTGTCGATAAATCTATCTAGTTAGGATTCATTTTTAGAAAATTCACCAAGAAAATGACATCACAGTGATACATGTACTAAATAATTGGGTTTTTGAAACAAAATTTTTTTTGTGATCAATGTAAAGATCATATATAAGTTTTATAACAAAACTATTTTATTAATTTTTTTTTCGCAATAATTCAAAAGTTATTTGAAAATAAAAATTAATTTTGAATCCAGTACCGAAGACGCGCCGACAGCTCCCGAACATACCCGAGCGCGTGTGACGTCATAATGTTAGTTTTCACTCATTGCAATTGATATAGAAATAATAAGTACAGTGTTTTGATCTATTTAATTTTGTTGTCATTGTTAAATATTTAAATTTATAATCTCAAAAGTTATCGTTTTTGTTTTGTACCATTATGTACGAATACTACAAAAACAACTCCTGACAAAATGTTTTAAATGTTCCCCAGGATGACAAACGTCGAAATAAATGATTTCAAGCAGTACACGGTGATAATCCCGAAACAAAATCGATTTTGTTTTGTTGTAAAGATCATTTCGATGAAAGTATGTCTTAAAACCATTGTTATTAATTATTATTTATCTAGGTGTACAACCCAATTAATTATTATATACTTAAGTAGAGTTCAGTCAATACATTCTTTTAACTGGACTCGAAATCATAACCTTTAAAGTCATAGCATTAAATCCTTTATCACACATAGCTAATCGGAACAAACCAACAACTCGTTTTTTAGCAATAAATTTTGAATATTATTGTCTAGTCACATATCAGCCGTAAACGCCGTACTGTTATTAGATAGCTATAACATTATGACGTCACAACTATGGTGACCAATTATGGCGCGTTTATAGTCACGTGATTTTTTTTTCATTTGATCAATTTTTAATTGTTTATAATATATTGAAAATAAATTTATTTTTAAGTTTTTTGCATCAAATATCAATATTATTAGTAATAAAGTTTTGAAATACATAAAAAAAACCAAAAATGTCTTTTTTCAAAAGCCCAATTGTATTGCGTATTATATATATATATTATATATTATAAGTCTCGTATAGCGAACTTATAGGTACGAATAATAACAACGGCGATGAGCAACGATATAAGCAGTATTTATTACGAAGGAGGTCAGGCTCCTTACTACTCTAATGTTACATGGTAACGTATGCCTCGTTATACTAACTTACAGCTACATTATATATACTAAAATCTATAGGTACAATGCATATAATCACGTCTTATTCTCGACGAGATAAAGAATGTCTAAATACTACGTGATCGATAATTTACTCATATCTGAAAATATGCTGATATAGCTGGTCAGCCTTAGCTATGCATAAATTCTATTATTTTAACAATATATGACGTAAAAAATTCTCGCTTTACTATAAAAACTATGTGTATAAAAACTAAGTTATTCTTGTTTCATCTTTCATCAAACGATATATCTAGAGCTAAGATCACAAAATAACACGAACTTATTGCTTTAACAAGCTTCTTGTTAAACCCCCACGCTTTTGATTTGGAACTACATTTGTGCTTTGGAAGTTTATAACAACGTCAGACATATAAGTACACATTTGTAACATAAATATAATAAAAAATGAAACTGAGGAGTCTTCTTTAACGTATTATAGCTGCTCCTTTCTCTTTACCGCAATCTTTAAGAATGGTTTCGTTAAAGGAGACGGAAACGTATCACGGGAAACTAGAAAATTTATAAACTTCTTAACTTTCCACTATATATAACAGGCTTGGTAACTTCTTTTTTTTTTTAAAAAGTGTGCCTTGCGGGACACCCGACAAACTAATCTAAGTTTAACTATTTTAAATAGAGCTAGCACTGTGGGTTCGAGTGAGAGGAGGATCCTGCCTCCGCTGCTACACGTCAGGGTGAGAGAAAGGGAAGCCAGACAGACTGGCACCGTAACGCGTTACGTAACGAAACGGTTTACCTTCCCATGAGAAGTTATGACTTCAAAAAAGCTTATGTTTTGCAGTCCTTGAAATAAACCTTTCTCTTTGACAGACGGACATGAAATGAACGAAGGAATTTTGAGCAAGCGATTTAATTTTACATCATGAAAATTTTTATGTGTTCGTCAGTTTTTTTATGTAATAGGCGGGCAAACGAGCAGACGTATCGCCTGATGGTAAGCGTTTAACGCCGCCCATGGACACCTGCAACACCAGAGGCGTCACAAGTGCGTTACGGACCTTTGGGGGAACGGGGGTGGAGATAGGGAAGTGGGGTTGGGGTATGAGCCTTCGGTATCCTCACTCACTCGGTGAAACACAGCGCAAGCACTATTTCACACCGGTTTTATGTGAGGCCGTGGTATCACTACGGTCGAGCCGACCCATTCATGCCGAAGCGTGGCTCACATACGGTAAGTTTTATCGCACATAAAATGCATGAACATTATAGATATATAAATTCACACCTTTTTAGGTCTGTGGTTTATAAATGATCTTCTATTTCTTGAAATTTGTGAAGAATAAATCAATTCTACTGCGAATGCTGACAAAAACACTGTTTCGTATCACAACAAGTTATCTCATTAACTTTAAAGTTTCCTACTGACAATCTCAATAAACATCAACTTTGAGAGACCAAATGAGAATAAATGATGATGATTGTTTCTAACTTTTCAACAAAAGTTTTATTGATTACAAGTTATCACTTTAAGAGTGTCTTAGAATAGAATACTGCGTAAATTATTAGGTACAACTTCACTTTATTCGAAAAGTTCGGCTTTCTGAGCCGCTTCGCAAATTAAAAAGAGTGTTCTCTGTATCTGATTTCAAAGTTTCTACCTAACTTCAATTGTTTTGTTGTTGTATTGTTTAAGAAGTGAATTTAAAAAAGTAAATTTAAAGTTCTTTTAAAAATGTTAATAAACAAATTCATTCATGTTTTTTTGACAATATTTTATGCAAAACATATTCAATTGCGGTCTATCTTTTATAGGCGATGTCCAAAACATGTATGCCGTTGTGCCCCAGAATGCTCAGAGATCAAATAAGTAATGTTATATTAATTACTTATTTCTATATCTCGACCATCGACGACTCGACTCGATATAACGACTGACTCGTTGGTCTAGTGGTTAGCGTAAGCGACTGCAGATCAAGAAGTCTCGGGTTCGATTCCCGGGTCGGACTATGGAATAGCAGCCCGGAGTATGGAAGACGGCGGTGTTTCCCGCCGGTGTTAAGCCGTCGATCCTGGTTATCATGAACACCTATGGCAATCGTTATTGGGAAGTCTGTACCCTGAAATATACTGACAGCTAGTTCAACCTCCGAATTCAGTTCGCCCTCAGGGTTGCGCAGCTCAGATGCCAGTCGCTCCGTGTAAAAACTGATATTCAGCTAAAACCGCTTGAACTAGTAGTCGACCCCAAATCTTGGGAATAATAAAGGCTAGGAAGATGACGATGACTTATTTCTATATCACATAATTTAAAAGTAAATAATATACGAATTCAAAATTTGTGTGTTTATGGAATTCAATATTTTAACTTATTTAGCATCATAGTTTTGTAATATATTCATATGGCAATTAACATTCTTTCAAAGTTAATTCACGCCGCAAGCATCATTTCAAATCTTATTTTTTGTAAGTTTTCGTTCAAATCTGCTATAGACTTTATTGAGTTACTTAAAAGTCAAGATTTATTTTACTTCAAAACATGGTCGTGATAACAGTCGTGAAGCTTAGTTGGAGGCCTTTGGGTGGCTTAAAAACATCCAACGGCAAGATTACGTAGCCACAATATTGTCTTGCCCGTCCCCAACCCGCACTTGGTCATCGTGGGGACGTATGGCCTTAACCCCCTTCTGAGAGGAGACCCCGCCCAGCAGTGGGACGTTATGGGTTGTTGGTGAAAGTATGATTGCGCCATTAAACAGACTCCAAAATTATTCTTGTATACCTTTACACGAATATTTTTTATGTATATTTATTTGTGGCAATATTTCATAATTTAGTAGAACTTCCTAGAAGGAAGGGAAAAGAAAAAACACAATCAAATGATAAAAGTATTACAAGCTCACGTAAATTCCAATAAACACAAGTTATATATCATAGTGCGCAATACATTTCCATGCTTATATTTATCGCTAATATTGATCTAGTATATCTAATCTACCTTTAATTACGGACGGGTTTTCTGATATTTTGGGGGTATGATAAGATATTATAACTCCTGTTTTTATTAGTTTTATAGATAAACCCACACACATTTAGCAACAATATTAAGAAACCTTTATTGCAAGTGAAAAAAAATGCGAAAACATTTATTTTTACTTCTGGCAATATTTAACACATTTTGAAATGTTACCATGTTTTACATCCACGTTCTACGTGCAACGAATACCTTTTAAATTTCGAATAACTCAACTCAGATTACCGCGGGAATAAAAACTGTAATGAAATTTTTAGCCAGCATCATTACCATTGCACATCATCTCGTAATAAGGCTTTTGATGGATTACACTTATATATAAACGCCTGTCAGCCGCTTAATATGCAATAAAGTCGGCTTATAACCGCTTCCATTCCCTGTCTCTCCAATCCCTCATCGCGTTTACGGCGAGGTACCTTCATTTGGGTCCCGGAAATAAAGCGAGATGCCGTCCCGGATTGCTATAGAGCTCAGTTTCCTTTAACTGACTGTTTTCTTGTCTTTGGTACTAACTCGCATTACTTGCAACCTTTATTAATACGCGAAAGTAGTATATTTATTGGCCATTTTTATCGTAAATTTTATTTAAAAAAAATACTTTGTCGGGGGACTTTACATACTTAATTGAAACGGTTCAAAGGGCACCCAGACCCCGATCGAGAATTTGCGGTTCACACAAAGTATTGATTTTATCATATTTGGATGAATTATACAACGAAGATCCTTTAATTTTTGAGAAAAGACATAGGCTAACCGCGATAACCAACATAAGTTGACTTACAAAGCTCTTCAACCCACTTCAAAAAAGGAGGAGGTTTCTCAGTTCGACCGTATTTTATTTTTGTTATGTGTCTTCGCGGATAACTTCGTCGTTTATAAACCGATTTCGATGATTCTTTTTTTAATGTAAAGAATATGCCCCAACGGTGGTGCCATGATAAGGACATTAATATCTGATGATGGCATCCAAGAGAAATCGAGTCGAACCTTGAAGTCGGTTTTATTTTTGTTAAAATTGTACTTGTGTTTATTAAGTACTGAGAACTGATATGCAACCTTGATCCGTTTGTCTTAAAAGTATCTCCATGTCGAATTTCATTGAAATTTTGTTGCAGCAAATTTATAATATTAGTAAATGTTTGCAAAACTATTTTGTCTACGTATAAAACAATCCTAGTACTGTCTACTATATAATTTGTACGAGTTTATTGAGGTAAACGCCTTGTAAGAACCTCCATTTCATACAAAAACTAATAACATGCCCAAGATGAAAAGCATAGCTAATTAGTTACATTAATCTAGTCAAAGTAAAGAGAGATTAGACGGCTTTTGAATTTGGCCGGCTTATCATGGAGCCTTTAAATAAATCCACTGGCTTACTTAACAGAGACCGTCAGACGGCTGTGGTGATATCATGGTTTGTGGGACTGAGTGGTAGTCTCCTTAGTCTGCAATAATTAAATGATCACCTTCAAAAATTGGTTTGGTAAAGGATTTGTGTAATATGGACTTTAAATGAGTCATAGAAAGTGGTATTTTGATAGAAAGAAGGAATGTAATTTTTCTTAGGATAATATTCCCTGAAAATATTATTAGCATTGATAGAAGAAAATTAAAGTTAAAAAGTTCACGAAATGTAAGTTTAATAAATAGAATAATTTACTTCAAGTATTTTCTACTACATTATCCACTACTTAATAATTTTCCAACTTTACTCATATAAATAAATAAAATATTTAATTAAGTAATTGTGCAAAATAAGTAGGCACTTATTTTGCAAAATTACCTAATTAAATATTTTATTTTTACTTCAAGGATTTACACAAGGCCAAAGGCCAAAGGTGGGCCACCTCTGACTCTCAAACTAGATGGAAACCTGTCTGATGACTCGACAGTGGTGTGTTGTTCTGGCCAGTGACTAGGTACAAACTCTTGATATTAATTAACGAACTACTCCACTACAATATACTAACCAGTACGTTTATATGACGAAGGTATGCTCAAACCAACTTATGGAAGTATAAAATTGAATTGAAAACGTGTCTAAATTTCAATGTTAGCAATAAAATCAACATGTTAGAGTAAAAATGTAGATATATGCCGCGGCATTTTACAATTTTCCACCAAAGCCGTGATCCGTATTCTCACAAGTGACTGATCCCTGAACTTCGGTATAAAATCAAATCAGAACGCTTGGCCGACTCGACAGGTTGCGACGTGGTTTCCTCGCCTGCATGGCGCTCTTGTACTGAAATAAAACAATCACATTACATTCCGAGTCTGCATAAAATCACTCTAGTGGAAAGCCGAGAGGGGTTCAACCGCTGTACGTTTGTAAAATTTTCGTTTTAAGAGTCAAAAGGATTACAGTCAGTACGAACTAAAATCGGTCTGTTTGGAAGAATCAGCTTCCAAACAGACCGTTTTTAGTTTGGAAAAGATTTGGGAAGGATCAGCTTTTAACGACTTTCATGCAGTGATAATAGGAAGCACTGTTATGTTACCGATGTTCTTGGATAATGTAGACAAATAATATCAGTGTTTTTTATCCGCAGAGAGTATTATTGAGTAGGTTTTACGAATCGTTTATTGTTCCAAGATGACGGAGTTTTGCTTGAATTTCTTTTTTGAATATTTTCTATATATGTATACTAGCTGTCCCGGCAAACGTCGTTTTGCCATAACTACTAATAAATTAATTAAAAAAACATTGTCCAGCGGACAAAATTGTGAATCTAAACCATTCCCAGATCCCCTTGAACACACACAAAAAATTTCATCAAAATCGGTCCAGTCGTTTGAGAGTAGTTCAGTGACATACACACTCACAGAAGAATTATATATATGTATATAAATACAAGAATTGTTTTATTAAAGATACTTTATTTTGCAATTTCAGTTGCCTGCATCATACCTGCCCTGGTATATACTTTTTTATATCCTATTCGAGAATTCCATATTACAGTCTCTAGAGGCAACGGGGGCAGAGAAGCCATTTTACAATTAAACCGTACGCGGCTGCAAATTGCTTTCGAGACATGATTTTAAAATAGTCACGTAGGTACTGAAGAGTTTACTTACCTTATCCTAGTTATAATATATATGTGAAAGTTTGTAAGGATGCACGAATGTTTGTTACTCTTTCACGCAAAAACTACTTTAAACGAAATTTTGCAGTAGCATGAAAGCGAATACCTCCTTAATTTCCCGACGGATTTTTTTACACAGTTTTGATAGTAATAAATATCTACAGAATTTGTTGATTACGTCTTGAGATAGATATAGATAGATAGACAGAAAGGTAGATAGCTATCATATTTATACATAGCACTCAAATCTCAGTTGTGGAATGTTCGGTATGAAACTGAATCAGACTGGTGGCTGACTTCGTTTAGTTTTTCGCCGTTAAGTGTACTCGTCTTTTATTAGATAGGAATAGAAATAATATCTTGATTATATGAAGCTGTTTGGAAACTAAATCGATTTATTTATGTAGCTGAGCTTATCCTACTAATATTATAAACGCGGAAGTTTGTAAGTATATTTCGGATATCTACGCTACAACTGCGTATAGAGACAGATATAAATAATAATAAATAAATAAATATTTTGGACATCTAACACACAACGCCATCTAGTCCCAAGCTAAGTAGAGCTTGTGTTATGGATACTAGACAACTGATATAAATACATTTTTTTTTGTAAATACATACATATTATACATAGAAAACACTCAAACTCCAAAAGAAATATCTGTAGATCATACAAACATTTGGTTCGACCCGGGAATCGAACCCGAGAGCTCATGATCGGCAGTCGCAACCGCTAGACCAACGAGGTAGTCATGGATGGATGTTTGTTCCTCTTTCGCGCAAAAATTTCCTAACGGATTTGGATGAAACTTTACAGTAATATAGCTTATACATCAGAATAACACATATACTACTATTTGCAGTAATAACTGACATATACGCGGGCGGAGCCGCGGACATCAGGTAGTACAAAATAATTCTATTTCTTACTATTCTATATCTATCTATCTTCTATAACTATAAATGTAAATGTAAGTTTGTTTGTTACGCTTTCACGGAAAAGTACTTGACCGATCACCATGAAACTTTGTACACATATTCTTAGAGGTATTAGAAGTAACATAGGATACTTTTTTTAAATGCGAGCAAAGCCGCGAACGAAAGCTACATATGAACGAAATTTTTTGAGGATATATAAATGTTTGTTACCCTTTAACGCAAAAAATAATTTAAGAATTTAGATGAAACTTTACAGTTATGTAGGTTAAAATCAGAATAACACATGGACTTCTTTAAAGGGCGATATCCGATATACACGCGGATGGAGCCGCGGGAAAAGCGAGGACGAAATAAAAGTGTGATTCCAGTGTCGAGCGAGGTGAAAATAAAAATGTAGATTTCGCAAAGTTTTAATTGGCTTCTAGCGCATTAAATGTTGAAATGATGTCTGGCAAGTTAACTATGAAAATAACCCTCCTTTGGCTTGCCGTAGTCGGGTAATAAACTAGCTTTTACCAGCGTCTCCGCCCGCGTTTCTGTCGGTATTAAAATTTATAAAATCTCTATTGATTTTAAATTATTGTGTTATTCCGATGTCTAAGCTATATTACTGCAAAGCCTCATGAAAATCCGTTCTGTAGTTTTTGCGTGAAAGAGCAACAAACACACATCCTTACAAACTATCGAATTTATAATATTAGTAGGATATAGTATTTTGAATTGTATTACTGAGCAAGTGGATAATTTAGATAGATGGATAGAAATCTCTTTATTTATACATTGTACTACAAAAGAGTACATAAAATGTCAGGTGTATAATAATGTACAAATGGCGGCGTTATTACCAAATATTATTCTTTCCTTGACTAAAATTTGAGGGAGAGAATTTGTTGTTAAAAAATTCGGCAGCTGAGAATTTTGAAATGATAATAATAATTCCATGTTACATTATGTTTTACTACATTTTTAATTGTAGGTTATACAATAATTTCTAAAACACAATAGACGATATACACAATGAATGTATATTGTGTAGGTATACTTAGTAGTATTCGATTGTACTTCGATATCAAAATTGACACAAAATTGCATCGATTTTATTCTTTTTATTCAAAAATTTGAATTATCAGGAATCTATTTTATTTAATCACGTTAAACGCATGATTATTAGATGATAGTTTTAAATGTATTTAATATATTTAAACGAGCAATTCTTGTATATTAATAATGCGAATCTCCGAAACGGTAACAACGATTTTCATGAAATTTTTATGCAAGTGATTTCGGAGCCGATAAATCGATTTGACTAAGATTAACTTTTAGAAAATGTACCAAAAAGAATACCCATCATCCATTATGACATCCAGGTATATAGTATACCATTTGAAGTTTAATTTATCATATGTGACCTTTCTGTTCAGACAAAAAAACAGGTCACATACCCCTAGCCTTTCTAAAAGCTACTACGATTTTATTGCTCATTCGAGAGCTATAAAATCCATTACCCTAGCTTCCCCACCCTATTCCTTTTTCTTACCCTAATCTGTCTCCTTTCTTTTTCCTGTATTAAAACGATTAGATTCCAAGGAACGCTGTAGTTGACCACGAATGAGTAGAAAGTATTCCTTTCATTTGTATAGCCTATAATGACTCTACTCTTCCTGATGAAAAGCATGAGTAGAATGCAAGAGTAGTCCAAGAGAGGTGACTCTTGTGAATGCGGACGATGCAGAATTGTTACCCACACCATCGTGATCTATTGAGGTGTTTCTGCGTCTCTGGGCCTGCGGTCTCGCACTCACCATTTTACCGTGGGATAGCCACGCTTCGGCATGAATGGCCGGGTTCGACCGGAGTGATACCATGGCCTCATAGAAAACCGGTGTGAAATAGCACTTGCGCTGTGTTTTACCGAGTGAATGAGGATAGCCCTTTCCCCATCCCCCAAAGGTCTGTAACGCACTTGTGACGTCTCTGGTGTTGCGGGTGTCTATGGGTGGCGGTCATCGCTTACCAGCAGGTGATAAGTCTGCTCCTTTGCCACCTATAGCATAAAAAAAATAACGAAACAACAGCACGAACGTGTAAGAGGGTAGTACCGCGACGGTCGAGCCAGTGATAGTCAATATTATTAATTCATTAGTTATTCCTTTACTATGAAAAAAAAACTATAATCCATTCTAATATTGTAAATAGAAACTATCACTGTCTGTTACGCTTTTGCAGCTAAATCAGTGCACTGATTTCAATTAAATTTGGAAAAGCTAGTGTGATATGAAAAGATCTATCAGCGTTCACGTGCGGCGTTCTACCACAGTCTCCTCATTTGTCAGTATAATAGGTTGAAATTGCCTTAGGGGATACATAAGGGTATCTCAGCCGTATTTAATAAGAAAGCTTTTGTTGAAGAATAATGCGTTTTAGTATATAAAACACTTAAAAGTGACATGAAATTGTAGCTATACATACAGTTTGAAATATTTTTATTATTGAAGTAGAGGATAGGCCTTTTCGGGTAGCTCTGTGATTGAAAATAAAACAACTGTTTTTAAATATTACTGCTTATATTAAAGCCTCACCATTGAAGACAATATTGGCTGTAGGGGGCTTGAAGTGTCTGTTTGTAATATTAAAATAACTGCTTTTCACAATTTTTTTTTCAACTTTTATCTGTCTGTCTGTTTGTTTCGGCAAATCTCTGGAACGGCTGGACCGCTTTTGACGTGACTTTCACTGATAGGTAGCTAATGATATAAGGAGTAACTTAGGCTACTTTTTTTGGACTAGCTTTGCCCCGCGGCATTACTCGCGGTACGACAATAACCGCGGGTAACACCGCGGGGTTCAGATAGTAGTAAATAAACTATGTGATATTAAGAACGTCGAGCCAATCAAAACATTAAAAAAAAAAAAAATTAATGTATACAATTACCTGAAAAAATAATAAAACAGTGGGCCACCAATCGCGTTAAATTGAATAATTAAATTTTACACAGAACCCAGATATTCACATTAGGATTTGTTGAAATAATGAAGTCGACATCCATTAATACCATTATTGTTAAAAATAAACGGATTTTTGAGAGGAATGGTAATTTTAGGAAGTGGCAACATTCGACCGCGATTGTATATGCGGGATGAGTACGTAAAATATTCATAAAGGTTCATCCATACATATAAGCCGCTTGGGACACAAAGCCTACATTCTGCCTGTGGCCCGGAGTTCAATAAGAGAGATTTTATGGTTTTAAAATGAATGGTGTTGCCACATCGTTAGTATTTTTGCTTTTATGGGTATTTTAATCTTTAGTAATACGTTTCGTTTCTACGTCCTTCATAATTTGGTTGAGTTTTAAAAAAGGAAAACTTCAAAAGAAAATCTTCGTTGTGAAATCAGTAACTTGCAATTGAGATTTTGATTAAAACTTCTTTGACCGCGTCGAAAGCACTTTTTGGTAGGAGAAAATCTTATGAGTTCGCGTCACCGACATGCTGACATGACATTTTCGAAGTGATAACATTCTAAATTATAAGTTTCCACTTCTATCGGCAGTCATACTCCCAATTATTTTTATTTTTTTTAAATTTGGATTCAGTCACTCGTAGCTAGATAACCCGGCGAACTTTGTATCGTCTCAGAATTGACAACATACTGACGCCAGTAACGTCACCTACCTAAAATTTCATTTAAATCGATCTGGTCCTTTAGGAGAACTTAGATGATAGCAACAAAGAAGAATGAGATATATTAAGATGTATAAATTTAGGACTATTTGAGTATGTTTATCAGTATCGCTATAATTTATCTACGCTAGTACTATCAAGACGTGAAGTTTGTGAATTTGTGAAGTTGTAATCTCTAGATCTACTGATCCGATTTTGAAAACCCTTTTACTAATAGAAAGCCATATTATTTACGAGTGTCGTAGGCTATACATATATTTATAAAATGATTACCGCGATATCCGACCTACACGCGGGTGGAGCAGCGGGTAAAACCTAGTCTATATTATCTATACAAATAAAAAAAAATGGAGTGTCTGTTTGTAATATTAAAATAACCGCCTTTTACTAAATGTATATGTATCTATACACGGTACATATACCAAAAATGTAGTTAAAAATTTTTTTTTGTCTGTCTGTCTGTCTTTTTGTTCCGGGTAATCTCTGGAACGGCTTGACCGATTTTGACGGGCCTTTCACTGGCAGGTAGCTGATGATCCAGGGAGTAACTAAGGCTACTTTTTTCCGACTAACTATGTCCCGCGGCGTTACTCGCTGTACAACAATAACCGCGGGTAACACCGCGGGGTTCAGTTGGTAAATGTGCTATAATATCTAGGTATGTTATCAGTAGTTTAGTTACAACGCTACATCATAATTACGTGCAGGCCCTGTAGAGTTCGGGATTAGACCGCCATCATGGAAAGCTCATTGACACGCAGACAGAATACTATTTAGTGATTGAATTTAGTTTGTGTTTGTTTGTAGTAGTGAGCAGGGCTGATAAAGCTGCTAAGGAAAACGGCACTAAGTGTTGTACCTCGATCGATTCGACAGCACTTTGTGTGTTCTAGAAATTGTTGTTCTTAGTCTGTGTGTTATTTGTGTGTCTATAAATCTATAGAAAATAAATAAAATTGGAGTGTCTATTTGTAATATTAAAATAACAGCTTTTTACTAAATGCACATGTATACACGGTACATATACCAAAATATTTTTTTTTAGTTTTTGGTCAGTATGTCTGTCCGTCTATCTGTCTGTTTGTTCCAGCTAATCTCTGGAACGGCTGTACCGATTTCGACGGGACTTTCACTGGTAGATAGCTGATGATATAAGAAGTAATTTAAGCCATTTTTTTGAGACAATCTTCGCCCCGCAGTTCTGCTTGCGTTTACAACTACAAACACGGGTAACACCGCGGGGCTCAGCTAATAAATAATATGTGTAAAGTTTCCCGCGCGCGACACAACCGGCGAGAGTTATCCTTTTTTTAAAGAGCTGTTTTGTATATCACACACACATTACAATTCTTTCAACAATGATTTCCCAATCCGATTAAAAAAAACAAACAAACTATTACATATAAGCAACGGCAGAATACTCCTCGTAGCAATTCCGTAGACAAACTGTAACGAATGTTGCAAATTCCATATTCTATTAAAATCATTCGCTACTCGCTTAGTTACAAAACAATTTCATTTCGTAGGAGCAAACATGTCTCGGGATCATAACTGTTAAGCTGCGTTTCATTACATAATATTGTTGCACAACTGTTGCTTGATAGTTGCTCTACTTTTTTAGAGTTTTATTTTTATAAAAATCTCTTTAACTAAATCAAATATTGTTATTAGAAGTGATGCAACGATTAGGGCCCAGTAACTGTGCTACATGCAACATAGAATCTTCATTAAAGAATATTGGATGTGGCGACTTCAGCGGCAGCGGCAACAAAAACATATGACAGCCCCATCTACCGCAGATACACCGAACTACGAAGTAACGCACAACACGGAGTAACTACCAATCCTGAATCGCGCAATAGAAATTATCGCGCCGATTGCATATATACAACATCCCAACATCAACCGTAGCGCAGTGGCCCGCCAGGCATGATCACCTCGCCTGGTCGGAGGATCCTCCCTTTGTGTTGGTGGGACATGACACACCTGTCCTGCACATTGGACAATACTGATGTTGTTGATTGTGTACTTCTATTTTTACGCTTGTAACATACATAAGTACTTCATTAATTTCTTAAATAATGCATTAAACATGTAAGGTAATATAGTTTTCTTTTTCATCTCACATTTGCCTGTAAGAGATTGAAAAAGTGGTATAATGCTATCAATGATATTACCTGCTTAACAATGCTTTATTACCCGATGCCAAAGAAGGAGGTTATGTTTTTCGAGTGTATGTATGTATGTATATTTCTACGCCCCAGAGCCTTGTCTTGTCGTATTTTTATGTGAGTGGTGTCAATAGATTCGTCTTAGTCGTGAGACTGACACTGGGAATATCAGAATTAAAAAAAAACAAATACAAAAATATTTAAAACAATCTGAATTTAAAATATGGCTAATATAGACGCAGTCTGGTTTTTTAAAAATAATTATCACATTCACTTTTTCATAAATGTATCTATATTTATTAATATTGAAGCAGAAAGTTTCTATGACCGTCCACTGCTGAACAAAAATTTCTACCTAAATACAGTTAAAATATTAGGCGACAAAGTATGTCCCAATGTGTACCCAGCTTTATATTACTAATTTGTAATGCAATTGAAATTAAATCGATCCTATCTCTTAAAGGCTGGAGGTACATCTGGCTTTTATTTTGTTTCACGAAATCGTAACTGTTTGTTCGTTTCCATTACTTTATATGTTCGCAATAATAATAATATTAAGTGGTCCAAATGGGGATATGAACCTTTTGTTTACCAGTACTTTCGATTGATGGGGTGATAGTGGAAACATATTGTTCTTTCAACTCGCGGCTGATATTCGATGTTTTTGTTGAGAACAATTTTAAGAAGAAGTCAAAAAGATGTGTCAAAATCATCGTGTTGTAAGAAAACACATTTGTATTGTGATTTTGACCTCGTTTAAATTTTTTATTAAAAAAACTATGACAAAATATTTTTTTCTTATTTTCTGTTTCTCTTTGTTTTTCTGTGTAATAAACAAATAAAAAGCATGTTTTAATGACAGATCGAAGTAAAACCTGAAAAATAATTCCTAATATAGGTATAAAATAATTGAAAAAATGTATAATTGTGAAAAAGGGTGGGGCGTTAAAAATAGTACAACAAAAATTGTACTTATCGTTAAATAGTAAAGAGATTTTTTTTGGTTTTTATACTTTATTATTTCATTATTTATTATTATCTTCTTCTTCTTCTTTTGATGAAATGTCAACCAGCCGGATCTCTCGGATCAGCTATTTCTGCCAATGTCAAGTGTTTTATAGTCTTCAAATCATAAGTCTTTAAGTCTTCGTCGTGATGAAATTAATGTTAAAAAATATATAAAACTAACTGAACCCCGCGGTATTACCCGCGGCTATTGTTGTACCGCGAGTAAGGCCGCGGGACAAAGTTAGTCTTAAAAAAGTAGCCTAAGTTACTCCCCGGATCATCAGCTACCTGCCAGTGAAAGTCCCGTCAAAATCGGTCCAGCCGTTCCAGAGATTACCCGGAACAAACAGACAGACAGACAGACAAAAATTTTTTTAGCTACATTTTTGGCATATGTACCGTGTATACATACATATGCATTTAGTTAAAAGCGGTTATTTTAATATTACAAACAGAGACTCCAATTTTATTTATTTGTATAGATATGGATAAGATGAAATGGATGCCTAATTTTATTAGTGAAATACTTAAAAAGCAGTGACAGACGATATTTGAGCATATCACATAGGTGGTTGGAGTTCAAAAATAACACGGTAGGTATTTGTATCTTTATCGATTTCCATACCTTTCACTTAAACTCATATTTTATTAAAGTAACTAGAAAAAAAATGAAGATATCTCTCTCTCTCTCTGTGTCTCTTTTACTCCATCCCCATATTATTCACATTTAGCACTATTTTCTTTACATTCACAGGCAAAAACAACATATGACTGATATTGAAATCAAAAATAGTTTTTCTAATTCACTTAAAGTTACAGATCAAACAAAATAATCTAAACTACTAACTAGATTCTTTAAATAATTCTCTAAAATCAGTAACACGATATGATCTCATAATAGAAATTCTACCACCAGGTCACGTGACTTCAACAGATGGTTAAAAACTTCAAACGAGTGATAAATGACGGTAATAGTCGCAGTAAAATCCAACGTGAAGACTCCAGCTATCAGCACAACCATCCATCTTTGTTGGCACTTAACACTTGAACAATTCCTACTGCCATTCATCAAGTTTCCACAATCGTCTTAAATAGAGCAATTATATTCCTCATCAAGGCACCAACTCTAGATTTAAGTAACGTGCCTGCGAATTTAGAAACGATTCAATTGAATTTTGCTTTCATCTATCTGAACTTTGATTGCTGTAACCTTTTACACGGTGAAAATGTAAATAAAAGGATGATATACTTTACAACATTTTTATTAAGTAGAAGAAATTTGCTAGGGTCTTGGGTGGGTGGCCTCAGGGCCAAAAGCTTTGGTGTCGCATACGGGATGAACGTATCTGTTGTGGTAGCCGGTGCTTCAAGCGGCTCGGTTCCTTAAGGCGAAGGGGACTGGCCCTTCGCCGGTGACGCGGTGCAATGACGTCCTTAAAATATAGCTTGATCTTTATGACAGTTGTCACTAGTAATGTCATTTTAGGTGTTAATATATAGAATGTATTCCACTTCATCTGTACATCTATACAAATAAATAAAATTGGAGTATCTGTTTGTAATATTAAAATAACCGCTTTTTACTGAATGCATATGTATACACACGGTACATATACCAAAAATGTATTTAAATTTTGTCTGTCTGTCTGTCTGTCTTTCTTCCTGCCTGTCTATCTGTCTCTTTGTTCCGGGTAATCTCTGGAACGGCTGGACCGATTTTGACTGGACTTTCACTGGCCGGTAACTGATGATCCAGGCAGTAACTTAGGCTACTTTTTTTAGACTAACTTTGTCCCGCGGCGTTACTCGTGGTACAACAATAACCGCTGGTAACACCGCTGGATTCAGCTAGTATAAAATCAAATTGTAAACATGTCGCTTGTTCACATTTACTTCTTCAGATAAATAGTCATAGATAGTGTAGACTTTTACTGTAATTTCAACTGTGTTTTCTCCAATCAAACAATGTTTTCGAAAACTTTCTAAACAAATAATCATTAACATGAAAATAATACTTATAGGTATTATGTTTCAGTATACAACTAAAATATTCAATTTATTTTTATAATTTCATAAAATGTGTTATGTTCGACACAAATAACCATTTAACGCGAGGCTCGTCATAAAATTTTATAGACAGGTCGAGACAAAAAGAAATAAAATTATTAGTAATTCATACGTAAGGCTTCTTTAAGAACGTATACTTTGAAAGAATTCAAACTTCAATTTCACGTTTAGGTTGAACGTAAATCTTGAAAATCTTTCTGGTTTTATAATATAGTTTCTACAGACACCACTTTGAGTAACTTCTACCTGTTGCCCCGAAGTTTCACGCA
The DNA here is from genome assembly GCA_905220595.1 of Spilosoma lubricipeda. Classification (NCBI taxonomy): domain Eukaryota; kingdom Metazoa; phylum Arthropoda; class Insecta; order Lepidoptera; family Erebidae; genus Spilosoma; species Spilosoma lubricipeda. The sequence goes on along the minus strand of HG992285.1, from coordinate 3,379,142 downwards.
TTTATTGATGACTTATAATATTTATAAATAATTTTGTGTTTTGTAGAACAATGTGTTTATCTATGTCCAGCTATTAAGTATGCTACAGTAAGCGGACAAAGCAGTTCGGGAGCGCTTGTTATTTCAACTTACTACATTCAAATCTGTATTTAAGGCTAGTTTTTCTCTCTATAATATCTGGATTTCACTATCACGCTTAACTAAAAATATTACCAGCGCAGTACCCACAAAAAATAGAGGTGTTGGTATTTATTGCATTATTTGTAGTGGCGTCCGCGTCAAGCCCTCTGACCATTAGAGTGTTAGGAAAGTACCGTAGACCTCTTTACTTTTACAATGAGGGAAATACATACATTAGATTCTTCCATACACGACACAAAAAGAACCATCAGATTAAAGTTTTAGACTATGAGATTCAAGTTGTTACTATGTCACTAAGGGAAAAGGTTGATATTCGATGAAACAAGCACATTCTGGAACATGTACTTTATTCGTAGGGTTGCCACACCAATGTGAATAAGATATTACTAAAAAAAAATTACAAAAATAAAACCGACTTCAAGGTTTGACTCGATTGTTCTTGGATGCCGTCTCCTTTCTCCTTCTATATCTCCTTTCCACTAAAAAAAGAATCATCAAAATCAGTTCATAAACGACGAAGTTATCCGCAGACACATGTAATATATATATATATATATATATATATATATATATACGTTCGAATTGAGAAAAATCCTCCTTTTTTTTTAAGTCGGTCAAAAAGGGAATAGAAAGTATGCTGAATTATGTTTTATTACTTTAATAACTTTTGATCCATTACACATCTGATGACTATCTAGCAAGTTTGTCCCAACCTGTGTGTCTGTTTTTACATTGTCGAATCATCACATAAGTCACTCACAATACCCGACAAACGTCGAGCAATTTTGCAGAGTGATAAAGTATCATAATTATTTGATGACAGCTCCGTGAAGATTGTCTTGCCACCAATATCCCTCTCGTGAAGCTTACCACAAACTTTCAACTCGTTTCTTTTTAAAATGTTACATAATACAGTAATAATTACTTCACTTTCCACACACGTCTATAATTGCTTGTTGCTTACGAGCAATTCCTATAGGTAGAGGACTTTTAAAAGTAATTCCTAATTTCCCTTCCCTAGATGTCAGGTCGTTCCTTTGACAGTCAATGAGGGCCCTTCATCGTGAAGTGCTAAACAAAACGAGGGATACCCGCACACAATGCGATACTGTCGTTGATCCCGCTGCTTCTCTCAAGATGCTGTGACCGCGATATTTTTTCTGTGACCCAGTTTCTTGGCAATTTTTCTCATCTCATCGGAGGCTAAATCTAATGTCTGGAAATAATACGAATTATGTTTAGCGTGGTTGAGTGTATTTCGTAGTTCGTAGTCTATTATTTTCGGTAGTTAACTCTCTGAAACGACTGTTGGCCGAAACAAGCGGAGCATCGTTCATTTATCGGGTTTCCGATTTGATTTGTGTCAGTCTGAGCGACTCTGCTACAGGTGGTACTGCTCAGTATTTCTAGTTGTTATATTATATTTTTTTACGTTTTCAATTTCCGATTTGATCTTTACAAGAACTCTCTTAAACTCTACCTAATAAAAATACTGGTTCATAAGAAATTGTGAGATTAAAACCAGTAACGTCGGCCATTTGTTCTTGCTTTTACTTCTCGTGTTTTTTGTTTTTTACTATTAATATTTGCATAATTAGTAGATTCGAAAAGTCTCAGCAGTTTGCAAAATACCCTCATTCACAAAGTTAGACGTTAGTTTTAATACCTTTATAATTAAATATATAATTTAATAGTTTTAAAATACCTTTTTCATAGATTTAAATCAGCATGTTTTATAGACTCAACAAAATTGCCCAAAGGTAGTTTGATGCGTAAGCTTTTGTAAAGCAAAGGGGACCGCCCGGATTGATGGGGCAGTGAAATCAATTTATCCTGAACTTCGTTAGGGAGAATCGCTTTGTTATAAATTTGACACTCAACCTGTGCTGACACTGTCAAATTGTTTTATTTTTATATTCGGCGGTATCTATGAAAAAACATAGCGAGGGGAAAACAAAATCGATTTATAAACTTAGGTTATTGGACTATAAAATAATGTTGGCTATTATATTTTAATTACATGTATCTACATTATAACTATACCATTACACTACCCGACGTGTAAAAATATCTGAAATGATTCTTTTGAAAAAACCATAATCAACTTTCACTGGCACGGTACTTTTTTGAAAGTGTATTTTTTAAATTTATTAACATTTACCTTTTTAAAATGTGAAATTAAATTAATTCATTTAGGAATGAAAATTAAGTTAACCAAAAACTAGAAACTTTTTTTATTAAATTCTTTTCCAATTTGAAATAGTTCACGTAAAACATTTTCCAACAGAAAGTTCCAACCCTATTTTAAACCCACTTAATCCGACAACTCAGTTTTCATTAACTACAAGTATAAAGCGGGTTTGTAGAAGATACAACCCCTGTTTCCGGACGTCGCTTTCCTCTTGACCCTACTGACCCAAGGCCAGCTTTTGTTGTTCGCCTTTTGTTCAGCACACGTGCGATTATAGGGATGTTTATAGGTCAACCCTTAGAGTTACAAGTTTATGTTATATAGGAGTATAAAACGAATAGTCAGTTCAATCTTCATACAGTAATGCGGTTTTTGGTAAAATGGACTCTCAAAATAATAAATTAGTGGGGTTTAATAATATTTTAGCGATGAAGTGTTTGGGAGGAAAAGCTTTTAGACAAAAGGCAAGTGAAAATTTAAACATTATAATAAGGTCTATTGCTGAGGCAATTAGCACGAATCAGGGACTTGTGTCTACAAGTCAACTTGTGATCTTTTATGAAGAAGGTCTTGCCACAAATATCTTGCATTGTTGTATAATGATTGGATATTTTAAAGTAAGCAGTTGGATATATAATGTGATCTAAAGACTTATGCATATATATAAGAGACTTGTGTCACTTATATTAAACAAATGTCTGTTATTTTCACTGGCTCGTTGGACCAGTTAGTGGCTTTATTATTTAAAAAAAAACACCACAGCCTTTTAGTTTGCTATTTAATACAATGAACCAAGAATAGTAAAATATAAACCTGTACCCTTTACTATTTAGACATCTTTAATGATATTTAGAAATAATAATAATAATAAATGGCAGACATTTACACGACCTAGAACAGACACACATAGATTTAGATTCTTCGAATAAATGGCTACAGTTAGGTTCCCTTTTCCCTGAAACTGAAGGATTTATGATTGCAATACAAGACCAGGTTATTAAAACTAAAAACTATAGTAAATTTATTTTGAAAGACCCGAATATTCAAAATGATAAATGCAGAAAATGTCACCGATCCGCAGAAACCATTCAACATATCACAAGCGCATGTCCAACCCTAGCTCAAAACGACTATACTCATAGACACAATCAAATCGCTCATATTGTCCACCAGAAATTAGCTATTAAACATAATTTGATACCACCTAAAATAGTACCATACTACCAATATTCTCCAAAACCGGTGATAGAGAATCAAACTCACAAGATTTACTTCGATAGAGCCATATTAACTGATAAAACTATCCACAATAACAGACCTGACATAACTCTTATAGATAAACATAATAAACCCACATACTTAATAGATATTGCAGTTCCTAACACACATAATTTACAGAAAACAATTACTGACAAGATACACAAGTATACAGAATTAAAAGAAGAAATAGTTCGAATTTGGAAAATGGCTAAAGTGTACATTGTGCCTCTGGTACTCTCCAGCACCGGAGTTATACCAAAACATCTTCATCACTTCCTACGACAGATTGAACTCCCCACTAACACATACATTACTATGCAAAAAGCCGCTATACTAAACACTTGCCGCATAGTTCGAAAGTTTTTACAGGAAGACACAACATCACACATTACAGCCTCAGTCCCACATCACACAAATGAACTCCACTTGGCCTAGGCCCGTGGTTTTCATTATAATACCGAAATTTAGATTTCGAGAACAACAAATGCAAGAATAATAATAATAATAATAATTTATTGTTTCTCTCACACACAGTTTACAATTAATAAAAAATTAAAAAAAAAGAAAAAAACAGCAAATAAAGTTCACATAAATATAAATATAATCTGTGTGGGAGACTGGCATCTGTACTAGGATGACCTGTATTACAGATTACCAGTCGTTTAAATCGTTTAAATCGTTTAAATAATAAGTCGTTAAATCGTTTAAATAATAAGTAAAAGCTATTTCAAATCACTATCGGTAGACAGCCCCAGATTGATTACGATTCCGAGCGTAGAAAATATCGGAATGGAAGCACTCGACATCTTGTGAGTGGTCCCTCGATCCACAAGTGATTACTGTTCACTTGACTAACGCCACTCACCGCCAGTTCACTGAAATACGCGCCACAATTTTAGCCGCCATTTTAGTTACCATCGCCTGCAAACTCGTAAAAAAGTTTAAAAATTTGATTATGGCTTTACCTTTACCAAAATCGCAAACGTTTTTTGAAAACCTCTTTTTAACCTTTATTTTAATATGAATATTTTTATAAGTGATTAGCAGATTAATCTCTGTACAACTTACCTCACCACAAATTTCTAACTAGCTATAGTATAATAGAAAAAAAAAGACATATTATGCTATCGGAGGCCAAGACACACTTTGGGTGGCTCATCTGGCGAAGTAAGTAAGTGAGGGTATGTATTATTGAATTAGTTAATATTTTATTAAACTACATTAATAGAGGATGCTTAGGGTTCCCACCAGCAACTTAAGACTCCGTACTTAGGTGCCGTCCAACCCGGTACCCGAGACCCTAAGCACAGTAGTCATACTGTACCACGCAATCACATACGGTACCACTGCGCCACCACGGCAATCAAATTATCGTAACCATTGTATTGGAGACTACTATACGCAAGATGAAGGTAGTGATACTGTCATGGCATGGCGGTGGAAGCGCCATGGACATCAAAGTTGTAAAAAAAAATACAGATATGCTATAACAAACTTCCACAGGATAATTCATGCTCGTACACAAAACACAAATATCTGTGTTTACACTAAGCGCCGCTATAAACCGGGTATAGTAATAATTCCGTCCCCTAATATCGACGTTTCAATATCGAAATATTTCTATAGAGGTATAAAAACTCGTCTTCGCTTGCGAGGTGCAGATTGAATGTGAAAGAAGGAAGTATTAACAGATAAAAATGTGGAGACATTCTAATATCTTCTGAATATTCACGGTGAGGTAATATCGAATTCAGGCCACTTATTGTCGCTGAGAACTGAGAAAAAAACTTTTACATGCGGGGTACACTCTTTTACGGTTATCGAAATGGTGATACGGTTATATGGTATTATACAGGAGAGTCAAAAGTAAGGGTACAACTGAGCACCGAGGTATTTACGTACATGCCAATAAACTTACATGAGTAATAAATAAATAAATATTTTGCATGTCTAACACACAACGCCATCTAGTCCCAAACTAAGCAGAACTTGTATTGTACGATACAGTTGTCTAGGATATAAATACATGTATACTTTTACACACACACGCTTGAAGAAAATTCCTTGCAGCATTTTTAAAACAATCTCACATTTGGAATACTTAATTGAAGTTAATATGTGAGTTTTAGGTTTAGCTTATACTTTGAACTGTCACCAAAGCAAAATAAAACATACAAAGTGATCGAAATTCATCTGATAAGCAATCTTTTATAAATAAAATAAATCTATTACATTAATAATCATGTTACCTAACCAACGTTATCTAAATAGAATATCATTAAGTAAATTTATTACCATAAGGTACTAAATATATTTACTTCTTTTACAGGTAAGCACACAGACGGCTCCGGAATTAATGTACGTAGAAGTTTAATAGAAATGTCAACAGATTGGAACGTTTGTCGATCAAAAACGGTTCACAACATGAATATTACAGAAGTTCGCGTTATAATTATTTGTACAGCAGTCACCGTTCAAATTAATTAAAATCCTTCTATTTGTATTAACTACTTAGTGTTTAAACAAACAGACTTAATGATTAACTGTTTTACGTTAAATAAATAATCAATATTAAATAACACGCTTTTGTAACTAACCTAATTATAAAGTGGAAATACTTAATTTCTGTAAATAAGAAAATAGTGGTTAAAAATACTTTATTGTAAAGAAGCGTGACTCTCTCATTATTTTCAGTTTTTGAAAAAATAGTAATGTTAAAGATCACGATTAGCAAAATAAGTCAAACTTATTAAAATGTTGCATTGTCATCGGTTCAAAGTTCAAAGATTACATTACATAGATACATAAACACGTATACATAGAGTTACGGCGTGAGTTCATGAAAAATAACGTGGTATGAGCAGGGGCAACATCACGAAGGTATAGTATTTAGAAAGAGAAATACAGTTATCTATACCTACTTTTTCTGTAGCTACGTCTTCAGTTGATTAAAATACGATCAAAAACTTTACCAAACGGCACTACTTTCGTTCTTTTTTTCTTTACTTTACCTTTACTAGATAGCATTTTGTGTTAGATGTCCTAAATATGTATTAATATTTTATATATATGTAGTGTAAAGTTACCTAACTATATGTATGAGCCTGCCAAAATGACTCTACTTTGCCGGATGGAAAGCATAAACAGAATCCAAGAGTGATGGTCACCATACTCATTGTGAATGCAACAATGACTGCATTGTTGTATTCGCATACACGCCACACTATGGCGGCCTAGTGATGCTTCTGCATCGTTGGGCCTCCGGTCTCGCACTCACCATCGAAACACGACAATACGAATGCTGTCATTTTACGTTGATCTTCTGTGCGAGGGTAGTACCGCTCCGGTCGAGCCGGCCCGGTCGTGGTGATGTTATAAAACTCTCTTGCTCAATGAATAATTCATCTAAGACAAAAACAATGTGTCAAATCTGACTCATAAATCAGGAATGCGCTTTTGAAATAACAATTATACAATTTCAGCTTACATATATTAGTATATATATACATATAGTGAGCTATAACTCAAGTATCTCTCATATAAATACAAATAAGAGTGTGAATAACGTGAGGAGTATATTTTTACGTTTTAGTTTAGTTCTGTCGAGTATGGTTGCAATTAGAGCAACGGCCGCGCTAATGAGAACCGAGCCGCCATCTTAATTCTCAGCTATATTACATAATGGCGACTTCTCCAACACCATCATTATGCACCTGCGAATGTTGAGAAAAATGTCGAGGCATTGTACACAATTACATGAATATTTAGAACATAATAATATAACTAGGGCAAAATTTCTTAGAGTGCTTTCAGAATTCTTTTGTCCACGAATTAAGGACTTAATTTTCCTTAACCTGATTACGTGATTACTCCTCAAATTAATTACATATATATTTTATGAAAAATACTGCTATGTTTTTTGTTAAAGAAACAAAATTATTATTATAAACTTATAAGGAGTACTTAGTATCTGCAATTTTGTTTACATGTACTTTTTAAAAAAAAAGACTGATTGCAATCTTTAGAAATGTACCAGGGTTGATAATTATAATACTGGAAGTAAATAACTGAGAGACTGATGACTATCGTTGATGAGATTTACGCTATCCATCTATACTAATATATAAAGCTGAAGAGTTTGTTTGTTTGAACACGCTAATCTCAGAAACCGCTGGTCCGATTTGAAAAATTATTTCAGTGTTAGATAGCCCATTTATCGAGGAAGGCTATAGGCTATATATCATCACGCTAAGACCTACAGGAGCGGAGCAACAATGACGAATGTCCCAAAAACGGGGGAAAATTATCACGCTACAGGCAATAAGAGACGCAAACGAGGTTGCGTGGGTCGGCTAGTACTATTAATATTTTAAATTCAACAGTAACTTTATCTGTCTGTCTGTTACGCTTTCACGGCTAAACTGCTGCATCGATTTCAATAAAATTTGGCATGAAGATACTTTGATTCTTAAGGAAGGACATCCGCAACTCTTTACCGCGATAACCGTCATACACGCGTGTGGAGCCGCTGGAAAAAGCTGGTAGTTATATAAATACTGACTTATCAACCAAATATCCATAAAAATCAATTTATACTGTCATGACATTTCCCTGCAGATGACTTTGACAGGCACGTTTTATTTAAGTGAACAGGAAAATAACTTGGACATAATATATTTCATATTTTAATAACATTTGCTACTGTAATTAAATTATTAGTGAAATTATCTTAACAACACAAAGAAGAAACTCAAGTTGTGGTCTCTTGGTTGTAATCATTATCTTCAAGATCATGTTGCCTTTATCCTTTGTTAAAAGAAGTGCATTCAAAAAACAATAAGGGTCAGATAGGCATTTAGCTTTAATAGAAACCAGCCAAGAATCTTTAGAAATGTAACAGATTCTTTGGTCCTTACAAATAGCTCAAAAAGGACCAGATGGTGGTTCTAAGGTATAATTTCTATTTCTAGTTATAAGTTTATATATTTTGACCATAACCCGTTTAAGGTAATTTAAAAGTACAGTACTAATTTAAATTTGAATTGTAAGGTACAATTTCTATAAATCCTGCACAGAATTTAAATAATTAAGCTATTGTGAACAGTCGAACGATAGATTGCGGACATTCTCAATTTTAATTAATTACGAATGCTCTGTGAAGCCGATATCCCTTTAACTGTTCATTACTTCATTGGTGTTTGGAAATGAGACTTCTTTATTAAATGCGATAAAACACGTTGCTTTAATTGTTGTATATTGAACCAGTAATGAAAAAGAATGAGGTACACATTGATTCAAAACAAGAACCTGAAGCATTTCTGTAGGGATTTGTTCTTTGTAAAATCCTTTGGTTTGAAAGTCTCTAGATATTGAGTTGCATTGTACTGATATATATTAAGGCGCATTCGAGCCAAATTTATGCATATTTTGTAATCTAGACTCGCAAGAACATTTTAAATAATTTTATGAATTATGTTTATTTGTTTTTAACTGACTATTGAAGAACCTTTGCTTAAAATGTCGATTTTGCCAATCTTCAAACGCGTTGTTACTGTGCACCCGCAAAAAGGGACTTAATCTATACAACTAAATAAAATTGGAGTGTCTGTTTGTAACATTAAAATAACCGCTTTTTACTAAATGCATATGTATGTATACACGGTACATATACCAAAAATATTTTTGTCTGTCTGTCTGTCTGTCTGTCTGTTTGTTCCGGGTAATCTCTGGAACGGCTGGACGGATTTCGACGGGACTTTCACTGGCAGGTAGCTGATGATCCTGGGAGTAACTTGTAAAACTTGTAAATGTTTTAGGACCTGTATCAATTTTATTTATTTGTATAAATTGGTAAGGCGTCTTATTCCTTGACTGATATATCCTTCAAAGTTGGATATACCGCTGTTGGGTATTGTAGTTAACTTTGTAAAAATATTACCGCTAACTTGAATTTAGATGTATTTTTAAGACACTCCAATTCTTCTTGGTATTGTAATAGAGGACAAAGTTAAAGATCAAATCGGGTAAACAACAACTGATAGGGCGACTGAATTAGGATAGGATAGGATAAAGGACATTATATGAGGAGGAGGAGGACTAAGTCTGCAGCAACTAGAAGAATCTGAACTAAAAGCCGAAGTGTAAGATTAAAAACAGTTCAAGAGCCTGCTTTTACTTCACAGCCATTTCTCTAATTGCTTTTTAAATTAGGATGTGAATATAAAAGTAGTATTATAATAGGAATCTGCGGGATTGCTACCATGTACCTTTTTGTTTGTGAGTATCCGATATTTCGGCGCTGTTGCAAGCGCCATGATCACGGAGTACCTCCCGCAGATTCCTATTTTAATGTTACTGACCATGAAAGTTTAAAACAATATAAAAGTAGTAGTCGCGTTTTTAAAAGCTAGTTAAATAAAAATAATAAATAAATATTTCGGACACCTAAAACACAACGCCATCTAGTCCCAAGCTAAGCAGAGCTTGTGTTATAGGTACTAGACAACTGACACGAATACATATTTCCTTTTTTGTAAATACATACATTTTATACATAGAAACATCCAAACTCCGAAACAAATATTTGCAGATTATACAAACATTTGGCCCAACTCGTTATAGGAGACACACTAAATTGAGAGAATCGTTGCAATATTATCATACTGTAATCAAACATTATGTCAATTCATGTAAACTCTTTAAACAATGTGAAACCTTGCTAAGCTCAATAACCAACATTAATTTTGTCATAAACATCAGTAATTGTTCTTCACAAAATGAATTTCACAATTTATGTTCTGCACTTTAATTTAAGTAAACGTAAGAGAAGAAAATAAATTGATGTTTTCATATCCTTGCATTGTAAGTAAAACACTCTTTGTAATATGCAGTGGAATACAAAAGATAAATTAATTTCACCCATAAATTATTCGGGTCAACTCCATCCCTCAAAGCTCAGGTGTTTTACAGAGATAAGTTGTACACAAATCAGCTCGCATACTAATGAACTTGTACTTTGTAAAAGCGTTTGGACATATTTTACTATTTCTTTATTCGTAAAAAAATACAAACTATTCATTTCAGGTAAGTATTCTCTGTTGTATATATAGAAATCTTATCTCCTTTAAGAGTTTTATCTATTCGTTCATTCAATCTTCTATATTCTAGTCTATGCTCTTGGTGGTAAGCTCTAAGATAAAGAATAACACTAGATAGACTATATTTGACCGGAACTTACAAACATGTTCTTTCTCCTTTTTACAAAAGCAAAGTGTCATCTGCTTGAAAGTGAGAGGTATAGTGTCTCAAGTGGGTCAAAAACTATCGCATGTCGCCAGTTTGACTATAAAATTCTATTCATTGATATATCACTACATAGTGATGTATAGTTTTTTGTCATATCGATAGAAAATTGCCAAGAGAGTACCAGTCGCCACAATAAACACAAAAAATGGTCTTTTATATTTAGTTTCTTAAATACCATTATTACTTTTTAATATGATTGGTAACATCAAAATTTCTTTTTAAATATAATTTTTATTTAAGTGTTATTTGACCGTCTCTATGTTTAATTTATTTTATGTATGTCTTGTAAAGTCTCTGGTGTTTGTATGTAACAAATTAAAAAAATATTATAGTATTGGTTATTTAAGTTGCTTATTGGCATGGCAGTTATGGCAGTTGCTTATTTAATTCTTTATAAAATGTGATCTATAGAAGAAAACAATAACGTTTTACTTTTTGTATTATTAATTGGAAATAATAATATTTAAAATAAATCGGATATAACATTGGTAATGTGACCTGAGTTTTGAGCCACCCACAGTTAAGAAATGGACCGAGGGCAAATCGATCAATGGGTTATTTTATGGTTTAGACGTAAACTAGCCTTGCAAACAGGCAGAACAACCTCTACCGGAGCAGTTAATTTCTAATAATCAGTAGGCGACTAGACAATACCTAACATTGTTTAGTTTTTAAAATTTCATCATTTTTTATAAGAAACCTATAGCCTTATTGCGTACGTGAATTCGGCAAGGCAAAGAGTATGAACATCCAAAAATCAAATGCGATATGAAAGACGCGATGTTGATATTCGTCTGACTGCCTGACAGGTCGATTGTTCATAAGCAATAACGCTGCGAGTCTGCAGTTCCTTTTTGTTTACAACTAAGGATCTATTATGTATTTAAATAAAACAACTAATATTTAGCAGTTTAATTTCTCACAATAATTATATTTTCTACAATTTTAATCACAGTCATGTTTTCATCAAATTTTATTGGCTCTTAAGCAAAATAAGTTTGTTGTGATAATTTCTTACAATTTCACCGTGGGATACAGAAGCTTTTTTGCATTCATGATGAATACGAATTTTTAAATTCAAGTCCACAACTGCTTTGATTATGTTATTGATTCTTAAGTGCACAATTGTCGTAACCATGACTCATCACTTGAGGGACCATTTCTGATCTAGTACATATCTCAAACACTACCGTTCGGTTACAAACAAGATTCTTCGAAGAGACCAGAACATCTTCTTGTATACTGTGTAGGCCTCCATTTATGGTATTTTCTAACATACCTTTATTTTTTATTTTTTATGTATAGGAACCCTGTAAGCAAATAATAATAAATACATATAATGAATTTAAAAGTAAAATTTCATTGACAAATAATGAATTCATTTTGGAAAAGTCGGATTGAGATATTCTTTCTTTTGACATACTATTATAATATTCAGTAATTCTTAATGACTGAGACCGCAGCAGAGTCTAATTAGGTATTATATATTTATTTTCTAAATCTAACCACCTCCATTGTTTTAATTTCATTAAACGTATTATAAGCGACAGCACAAAAATTTTTTTGAAATCTTGTTTTTATTTCATTACTCGTTTTATAAACGGGCCCAGAATTTTTATGTGATTATACTTTTACTCTATCGATAAAAGATACATCCCTCTGAAGTACATATTATGTCAAAACGTATCAATAATATTATTTTTCAATTTTTATTTCTGAATTGGGAACTGTTATTTAATGTAGAAGCAGATGCGTCTATCTATTTATATCAGGACAACTATTTTCATTAACACTTCCTGCTTAAAATGCTTTTTAACAATTAAATACCATTGAATTGACTTACCGATGAAACAATTTTTTGCATATTTTCTTTCAAACACCAACTCTATTAGAGCTACCGGACACAGTACATGTCATTATTGTTAGCAAAACGAAAACCACACCACCAATAAAATATTATTCACAATTTGATAAAATATTTGATGAAATCGGCAAACAAACGTGTTAACCAGCTTACCGACAATCAAAATGACGGTTTTCGGCAAGTGGCGCGCGGGGTTTTAGACGTTCGGAAAAGCTATTGCTATCTCTTTTTGTCACATGAGATATTTCCATAAAAAGTGTTGAGTACAAGATAGGCAACTATATTCAACTTAAATTTGATCCATCTAGGGTATTCTTTATCTGAGGGTAAGCTATCAAAACTGGCGCCATTTAAACAAAATTTAAAGAACTTCATACGAATTTGAAAATGGAATACCTAAAAGTTTTCGTTGGGATGCTCCTTTTCGCATACTATTTATTACTACTAGCAACGCTGAATAGTCTATTATTCTTAAAGTAAAATACGGATATAAAACCAAATATAATCATAATGTTAAAACGGCAGTGTCAATTTGTGTCCTTGGAGACCACTATCGTTTGTTGATTGTTTCCTTATCAATTTATAGATCAAGTAACCATCGATTTAGATGTATTTATGAAACCTTTTGAATTGTTGAAATACGGGTTGTAGGTTATCTGGATGTTTTTTATGGTATAGACGGCAAATTAGCAGACGACCTGATGGTAAGCGATTACCGCCCTCCTAGACACCCGCCAGAGGCGTCACAAGTGCGTTGCCGACCTTTGGGGGATGGGGAAAGAGATGTGGGGAGGGGTTAGGGTATGAGCCTCCGGTATCCTCACTCACACGATAAAACACAGCGCAAGCGCTATTTCACACCGGTTTTATGTGAAGCAGTGGTATCGCTCCGGTCGAGCCGGCCTTTTCATGGCGAAGCGTTTATTTGGAAGTAGCTCCAGTTAACATAATCGCGAAACCCTAAATACTTTTTGGGGACATGGAGTATATTATTAATAGAATGATTTACTAAACAAAGGAGGGTTTGTACAACAACACAGTGTTATTTTCTTAAAGACTTATATCTCATATTGCCTAGAGTAACTTAATCGGTGGAGTGCCATTGTAGCCTCCCTTCTATGGTGTGGGCCATCCTTCTCAGCATTCGGAAAATAAAACAAAAGAAGTACTAAATTAAACTTTCCTGAAAATGTGGGAAGTGATCCTTTGTCGGGGTAATCGAGGGGCGTGATGGGTCGATCTCTGCTCTCGGCCCTAAATTTTCTCGCCTCAACGGTTACAGATAAAGATTAAACTATTAAGCGACCCCAGAGATCTTTTCTTAATGCCATATAACTTTTACTGTCTAACCAACCTGGATTTTTTTCTTCATTTTAATTGGGAACTTTTTGAACTTCGAGATTTATTAATTTCGGTTTCGACAGACTTTTTTAAATAGAGACTGATCAGTTTAAATAGAGATTAAATTTTATTTAGCAATCAAATTATGGTCTAAGATACCTTTGTAAACCTATTAATGATACTTAAATCACGCGTTGTTCACAAAGAAAAATAAAACCGACTTTTTATAAAAATTGCGTAGTAATTTTTACAACATTTTTTAATAATACCTACTTATGAATATGAACACCAAGCGATTTGTAACAATTCATGTTTGCACACTATGTTCCTTTTTATTTTTTTATACTTAACGTTTTAGTAAGCTTATTTTCTTTTTAATTTACTATTATAGTATGTACCACTCGTAGATAAACGAAATAAAAAAATCCTCCTTCGGAAAAGTTAAACTACTTCAAAATTCTACTTAAAATGTGGTTGGTCTGCAAAGTTTTTGACGTAACGGTGATGCAATACATTTAAAGTATATTTATAATTATAACTAAATTCACTTCTATTATCAACGAATACATCGAGTAGGTACAGTGAGTTTTTACATTTTTCTCCACCTAGCACCTACTGTAAAGTGTGCTAAGGGTAACTATACAACCAAACTTATTCAAATATACCTGGTAGCGTTGTTCTAGTGGTTAGCGTAAGCGACTGCAGATCGAGAGGTCTGGTGTTCAATTCCCGGGTCGGTCGTTCGGTCGTTATTGGGAAATTAGTGCCCTCAAATATACTGACAACTAGTTCCACCTTCAAATTTAGTTCACCCTCAGGATTGCGGAGGTCCGATGCGAGTCGCTCTGTGTAAAAACTGATATTCAGGTAAAACCGGTTGAACTAGTAGCCGACCCCAAATCTTGGGAATAATAAAGGCTTTGGTTCTATTATCGTATGTATAATATTAGATATACATCATCCAAAGCAATTTAGATTGTATTACTAGTTTTTTATTACAATTGTGAACTTACTTAAATCAATCGCTCAAACATCGAAAAATAAGTTATTAATAGACCTCAATACAGCAATCTAACAGATTAGAATTAATATAAACCTGCCGTATATAGTAGATAAAAAAGGATGCAATATCTGGGCAATTACAGGCGCGCGTCGATCTCCAATATCCGGTGAACACAATCAAGATGGCCGCTTCCGTCAGCCATATTGGCCACGTCGCACTGATACACCGAATTGTTTACACTCAACTAATTAACTACCGAATTATACAGATTAGTTTCTGAAGCTATTTTTAAACAGCACTTGAGAATTTCGAAGTTAGAAGTGTTTTAACAGTAGAATCTTTGGGAATTGGGTAGAATTGTTATTTAAGTTTTATTTATATCCTAATAACACTATAAATGCGAAAGTTTATGAACATGGATGTATGTACGTTACTCTACCATTTTGTTTTTGACGTGAAAACTGCTTTAGCAGCGTTGAGCACTTATTGGTAGGGGAAAATCTTATGAGGTCGCGACACCACCACTCCGCGTCACCGACATGATGATTTCATTTAAGCATTATTAAATTTCTTATCTTATTTTACATTAATTTAACAAAAAACATTCTAAGTTATAAGTTTTCACTTTTACCAGCATGATTGGTAATTTTAAATTAATAGGTTAATAATATTGAATTAAATTTACTATTACAGAAATTTTAAAGGTTTATTTTAAAAAGCATTTCTATTAGGTTATGTTGATACGATTAAAGGCTATATTATTATTCATTATATGTACCTCTGTCATACTAAAACTACTGAACATATTTAGATAAAACGGTAATACGGTTTTACGGTAATTTAGCTTATATATCAGAAGAACGCGAAAACCAACATATACGCGGGCAACATCTTCTAATTTTAAAATAAGCAAATGAGCAATTTATGTTAATTAATGTTTTTACCAAATATCTACAAGAGTTGTTATTTAATGTGTACAAATAATTACCGCACTGCGAAAGAAGGAGGGTAATGTATTTCGAGTGTATGTATGTACATATGTACATTTCTTTGGCACGCCCTTGAGCCTAAACGGCTTCTTGTATTTTTATGTAAATGGTGTCAATAGATTCGTCTTGGTACAAAATCAAAAATCAAAATTATGATTGTGAACATATATTATATAATTTATTTATATGTTTTATTAATAAAAACTTTATTTAATAAAGGTGATAGATATTGACGCAGTCGGGTTATTTGTTTTAAATAATTTTACTTGTTTTCGAAACTACGAAACTAAACATTAAGTTACAGTAGAGTTACGGGTGTCATGTCCCTCCAACACAAAGGGAGGATCCTCCGTCCAGGCGAGGTGACCATTCCTGGCGGGCCATTGCCCAACGGTAGTTGTTGGGAAGGTTATGATAATCGGTGCGAGAACTTCTATTGCGCGATTCAGGATTGGTAGTTTCTTCATTTCCTTCGCTACTCCGTAGTTGGACGTATTTTCGGTAGATGGCGCTGTACTATGCTATGTTGTTTTTGCTACTGTATGTGGAGGTCGCCACAGGTACCTACCCGAAAGGTTAAACAAGGAAAAAACGAAAGGAAATCAAGTAGATACTGCACTTAGTTCGTTTGGAGATTTGGTGCTCTACCTTCTTATGTCTAATAGAATGAAAATTGCTTTTAAAATCTAGACTTTAACTGAACATGTCCCTAGGGCTTGTCTTCAGGGCCCAATAAGAGTCTCTAAAAGCTCTTAGTGTAATAGCCATACTTTCCACGTGTTTCGTATTATATAGACTCAATACAGTGGTAACATAACTATTTATTGTACTCGTAGTACTAATATCTTTAAAAATAAAGGATTTTGGCAGACAGATAGACGGACGGACAACAAAATGATCTTGTCGTCACGTCGTCATGACGTCAAATGAATGACGTCATTCTACTGACAAATAATTCATTTATTATATTGATTTAAGACTCACATATCAAAATCATAAATATAATAATATTATATACACTACAATACCATAGGTAATCCATATAAATAGCAATAAGTCGCCAAAAGTGTTGCTTAGCGCAAAGCTCGAGAAACCCCTCGACCAATTCGGTAATTTTTTTTTTCATGTTTTAGTTAGGGCTGAAGCGAGGATCTTATGGAGAGAAAAAAAAACAAAAAAACAGCTAGTAAACTATAGTACTAAAAAACAGTTTATAGTTACAGTACCATTAGAAAACTAATGCTAGAAAAATCAAAAATCTTCTAAAATTCCGTTCAGCACAACCCACAAACTCCAATCTTTATCTAAACATTCCAGGAACTTATAAATAAAATTTCAGTATATCTATACTAATATATAAAGCTGAAGAGTTTGTTTGTTTGTTTGTTTGTTTGAACACGCTAATCTCAGGAACCGCTGGTCCGATTTGAAAAATTCTTTCGGTGTTGGATAGCCCATTAATCGAGGAAGGCTATAGGCTGTATATCATCACGCTAAGACCAATAGGGGCGGAGCACCAATGAAAAATGTTTCAAAAACGGGGGAAAATTATCACGCTACGGGCAATAGGAGACGCAAACGAGTTTGCGTGGGTCGGCTAGTTTCAGTATAAAGCGAGATAAGAATTCTAGACACGTTTATAGCGCCACCTAACCGATTCAAATTTTGTGTAAATGTAAACTTGCAAAGGAGCTTTGTATGTAAACATATAACTGGTACAACAGCATTTTCATCTCTAGGCTCTACGCTCTGTACTGTCTATTAAATTTCATTGCAACTATGTGCAACTGAAAGTATTATTAAGCTCTGACTACTAGATGAAGATTATTTTTAATCGCATTATGATATTGAAGCTGATCTCTCAGTCTAAGCGAAAATAACACGGCAAGAACAGCTTGATACACCACTAACGAAAAGATCAATACTACTTCAATGTTCTTCGTCTTAAAATAGGTTCAAGAAATATATGAAAGAGATTCTGTTCTGTAAGATCTTAATCCAAGGTTGTCAAAGGCCGACTATTTTTGAACAATTATCGTTTTTGTATTTCTAGAAAGATTTTTTTTTGCATTTTAAGAAGATTGTCTGAACTTTAAAAGAAACGATGATCCCTTAGTTTTTTGTCCTTTCTTCTCAGGGCTAGTCCAGTTTCATGAGAGGCCGATAATTTCATTTCGAAGGCGTTAATGATATTTTTTAGTTAAGTATTTTTGTGATTTTTTCTAATTAATTTACATAATCCTAGTTGTATCCCGCGACTTCAACCACGTGGAATTTAACAACAAGTTTTTGCGTAACCCATTTTTTTTCTACAATAGAAATAGCCTACGCTTACTCCTTTTAACATCAGCTATCTGCCAGTGAAAGTCCTGTTACAATCGGTTCAGGGTTTATCCGAAACAAATAGACAGATAAACATTTAAAAACTTGATATTTTGATATATAATCTATATCTTCATATGTATTTAGTGAAAAGTCCTTAAATTTCAAATTACAGACTCTTGAATATTATTTATTTGTATGGACTTTTTTTCAGGATAACGACTTTGCTGAAAAACAAATGATTAAAAAAAATATTATTACAATATGTTTAGTTCTAGAGTAATAAACTAACATCTCTATAATGTTTTTAATATAATTATTTCAAATGGAATGGAATAAGTTATAAAACCTAATAGTATCATTGATAATAATCGTAACAACGAAAATAGATACTCGAATAAAAGCAGCATCAGGTGAGGTAGAGTTCAATAATATTATGAGCAAACAAACAACAACTCTCATCCCCAAACATCTCATACGAATCTCACATGAAACTTTAGAATGTTTCGGTAAGGAAATGTCTTAAAACATATACCTAACAGTAGTTTAGTTTTATTTTTTGAGGTTCTCCTCTGTTATTTATAGAGATATAATAAGTCCATTTAATAGAAGCGCATAGATTTATGGAGACGTCGTGTTTGCGTCGCATTGTAGTCGAGAACTAATCCAGGGACCAATGACCATAACTCAACGTATACTTACAATGAATAGTTATTAAAAATACCTTATTTGAAGGAAATGGAATTGTATATGATTGTAAAAGCAAAAATTCATATACAAATATTGAAAATTGAAGTGTCTGTTTGTATGTATAAATGAAAGTATATACGCTACTTGTGTCAAATAATGTATTTTTTTAATTGGACGAGACTTTCACTGGCAAATAGCTGCTGATATAAGGAGGAACTTAGACTACTTTTTGTTTAGACCAGCTGCGCCTCACATTGTTACTCGCAGTTGTTGATGCAAAGGTAAAATAAAACCCCGGGGAGCAGCTAGTTAAAGGCTTGTAGTTATAATTATTATAAGTAGTACAATGTAGTATTTATTGGCATCTTAGAAAAGAAGTTGGCAATCAGAAGTCTTCTAATCCAAATCTTGTAAACAAAACTTATGAGATTCATTTCATTCATTGCTCTAATGAGAATTAGGAGAAAAGTCAGATTCACCATCTTATTTGATAGTGGCTATAGAAGTAGACCCCGATTCAAATGTCTGGTATCTTCTTCTAATGGATGGCAATTCCAGAAACGGTCATCAGTCCGTCAGAATTATTCAGAATTCTGCTTAAGGAAGCTCTTTATAATGTCAATGATGGATCCCGGTTATTCAGGAATGCCACTTGAAGACAGTCTGACTACTCTAATCAAAATAACCATTATAAAAGAATTAATTCTACTTTAAAGTGATTCCTATTATTTGCCGAGAGACGAATGCTGTATATCTCCGAGGGGTTCATGTTTTTTATCCGTGGAAGCATTTTTGTAGAGGCCCTTATAAAATCCAATTTATGTAACTTTGCGACGGGATCCGTCACCGAGTGTTCGTTGTATTATTTTCTTTTGCCATTAATTCACTTGTCTCGCAGTTTTCTTGAAAGGAAAAAGATTCGCAAATTGGTATAGTTTGCTGCGATTATTATTCATACTTATTCTTTTGTGGGCACCCGGCTCATGTACCTATGTATATAGTTATACGGTATAGTTAAATTATAGAAGTTGAAAATCCTTTTTCATTGTTGTTTTATAAATACACTAAATAATAATTAGGAAAGTTTCCTTTAGTTGGCCAGTTTGTTTAATTTGTAAATATCAAGGTGGTTTAGTTTCTTCTTTGATCTTATTTTGACATAATATCAAGAAAATTTAAGTTATATTTTTCTTAATAAACTCACGAAATCTAACTTAAATTTGTTGCCAATAATAAAAAAAATTGTTCTACTGTAATATTTTAACACTTTGTTTATCAGATCTTTAAATTGGGTCTTTTTGGGGATTTTAATTTAGCAATCAGTCAGTCGTCAGTAAAATATACTGACAACTTCTTGAACCTTCGAATTCAGTTTGTCATTCAGTCGCTTCATAGAAAAACTAATGTACAGCTAAAACCGGTTCAACTAGTAGCTAACTCCAAATAATATTGGGAATAATATAGGCTAGGAGAAAGATATCAGTCAGTGCATTTCCATACTTTCAGCATAAGTGAGTTATTTCAATTCTTATTATAACTGTAATGACTAGGCCATTTGCAAATAAGAAATGTATGAAGAAATAAAATATGATGTATCACAAAGTCGTACCAACGAAAATAGAATATTTTAGAATTTTAAAGAAAATTCTAGAAACAATAAAGGAAATTCAGTACGTATGATGATGATGTTCTCCTAACCGATTTTGACCACGGCGCGATCAGTCTCAACGGAGACCAGCCAACTACGCAGGATATATTATAGGGCATAAGTGGTAGTATAGGTAGTGTTAGTGTGAGGTATATAGGTAAGGTAAAGAATTAATAAAATATCAATCTATACAAATAAATAAAATTGGAGTGTCCGTTTGTAATATTAAAATAACCGCTTTTTACTAAATGCATATGTATGTATACACGGTACATATACCAAAAATGTAGTTAAAAAATTTTTGTCTGTCTGTCTGTCTGTTTGTTCCGGGTAATCTCTGGAACGGCTGGACCGATTTTGACGGGACTTTCACAGGCAGGTAACTGATGATCCAGGAAGTAACTTAGGCTACTTTTTTTAGACTAACTTTGTCCCGCGGCGTTACCCGCGCTTATACTCAGAAATTTTCTACAACCAACCGTTGTCTGGATGAATTATGATCGGCTTTCGATTACTGATCGACCATTACCATAAATACAGAAATGAAAAAAAAATATTTTGGTGTTAAAAAATGTAAAAAGGAAAGAAAGCAAGAAAAGGAACCAATAAATAGTAATATTTTTAAAGAATCTTGCTTAGTCGTTCTGGTAGAGGAAGTGACCTCAATATATTCCCAGGGATATATCTATACTTACTATTATTATAAACGCAAAAATATGTAAGTATGGATGGATGGATTGATGTTTGTAACTCTTTCACGCAAAAACTATTAAACGGATTAGGATGAAACTTTACAGTAATATAGCTAATACTCCAGAATAACACATAGGCTACTATTGGCTGCGATAACCGGCATATACGCGGGCGGAGCCGCGAGCAACAACTAGTACCTACAAAAACAAAGCTTATAAAAACCCTTATAGGCCGCTGATCTACACCTACTGCGATCCAAAGACAAAATAATAATTTTCGATTGGTGTTAATAATTTTCTGAAGGAAAATTGACGTAAACCTCTTTTCAGAGCGGACCTTTTTCAATGATAGATAAAATTTTATAAAACTTAATATTTGTTTTTATACAAGATAAAGCTTTCAAATTATTATTTATTGTGTTCAATTTATAGTCTTGTATTTTCTAGAATTATTTTATTACGTAACAAGGGGCGATAGATTTCTTTTAAATTGGAAATAATGGAATTTTTACTAGTTACATATAGTCGTTTGATTGACTACGATGTTAAATGTAGTAAATAACTATTGATGAATATAACAATTGATTTTCCAAAACAATTCCAAAGAAATACAGTTTAGAAAAAATAAAAAACATGCCTACCAAGTCAGTTACAATTTACAAACAAACGTACAAATTAACTAACCAACAGGTGAAGCTTATATAATCGTGTTAAAAAGGAGTGTTTGTAACTAATATTGGAAAAAGAATAATAAAGTTCGAAAATAATAAGAAGTACCTGTGCTGTCTTTCAGCATGATCACAATAGCTCAACGATATCGTTGAGATATCTCCTTTCCATTAAAAAAAGAATCATCAAAATCGGTTCATAAACGACGAAGTTAACCGCGAACACACATAAAAAAAATAAAAAACAATAAACGGTCGAATTGAGAACCTTTTCCTTTTTTTTGAAGTCGGTTAAAAAGTAACAAAAGTCGGTTACAAAGAAACATACAGGTGAATCTAATAAAAGAGTGTTAAAATTATGGATAACAGCTGCTTACAAGATGGTATGGATATGGGTAGTATGGTACAGAGGTGGACTATTAAAGGTTGTAGACGATGAACAGGTGTTTCCTTATAAAACATCGCAAATTCTAAGCTCTAAGGGGTAAATAAACTTGTTATCTACAATCAAATCATAGATTCATTAAATTTTCCGAATCTCCAGACTGTAATTTGCTTTAACCTGCCACTTGAGCGATGGACAGCTCCTCTGGGTACTTTGAACATGGCAATATATATATAATAATAATAAATACCTTTAAGATATGAAAATTTAAATAAAATGCACAGTAGTACTAGCTTTTACTCGCGGCTCTGCCGAAAAGTTCTAACTTAAAGCGTCAAATTGTCAAATTCTGAGTCGATATGTAAACTTTAACTATGTACTCATAGGTGCTATACAGTGCTTATAGCC
Organism: Spilosoma lubricipeda; assembly: GCA_905220595.1. Classification (NCBI taxonomy): domain Eukaryota; kingdom Metazoa; phylum Arthropoda; class Insecta; order Lepidoptera; family Erebidae; genus Spilosoma; species Spilosoma lubricipeda. The sequence goes on along the minus strand of HG992285.1, from coordinate 3,356,235 downwards.
GTACACTGTCGAGAAAACGTCAATGCACGTAGGACAAAGTTATACGAGTACCAAGCAGGAAGTGACGTCAGACTCACCTGAACACGGCAGAGGCACGGTGTAAACTCAGTTCTTTTGTCTTGCCTCCCTAGGATGTGTTATTGATTTTTGTACTCTAGATTTGTATTGAAAGTTTTTTGTAGAAATTTATTTTACAATACAATGCTTGGTTAAATAAGTTTAGAAATTATTTCACAATATCTTTAAATCCTTAAAGCAATATTTTTGCAGTACATTCCCCAACTAATGACCTACCTATTTAACCACGTAAATCTTTACAAATAAATAAAATTGAAGGGTCTGTTTGTAATTCAAATTTACGGCTTATCACTAAATGTATTTCAAAATATATATACGCTACTTACATCAATTGTTTTTTTTTTATTTTTGTCTGTCTGCCTGTTCGATATACACGATTTTAATTGTTCCAAACAAATCGAAATTGTTGTAAACAATCCGGAATAGTTTGAAGGCATATTGAGTCCTACACTACATTATTTTCTCGGAAATACCCAAATCACAAAGTTACATAATTTTTTTACTCTTTATTCTTTATAAAATACGAAAGACTATGAAAATGTGCTTTTAATAATAAAGCACGTAGCAATTAATGACAGCCTGGAGAGGAAATCTGGGGCAACGTCATTTGTTATATTTAGTTCTATATACACCGTGTCGCTGCGTTCAACGTTACTTCTGCACGTATGTATGTATTTTTTTTTTAAAAAAAGCTAAAATATCCTGACACAATATAAGACAAATAAAGAAAAACTTTTTAAATGGATTATTACTTTTGACTACGTGGGGTTCTCAATTCGACTGTATTTTTTATATATGTTAGAGAACCTCAGAACTTTCTACTGCGTGAACCGATTTTGATGATTTTAAAGCTGGTTCTTCCCGTGGTGGTTCTTGAAGTCGGTTATTTGTTATTTTTTTAAATATTATATTATATTGGTGAACTGTTACGCTGGACTTTTTGGTTTATTACAAAGAGGACCCTCGAACTTACGTCCAAGGAGTTGCAGGCACAGAGTAGGCCTACGAACGAAGTGCTCCGTGTTGCACGTGCATTACGGTTGCAGGTTTAAACGCTATCTGAATTATTCTTGCGAATATATTCCTACTACATCAATTCCATTTGTGATTTGTGTTTCTGGCATAAAAAAGAGTTTTATTCAATGAAAGCATCATTTATGATGTGAGATATCTATTGCCGGTGTCAGAACGGGTGTTGACGTGGTGAGAGGTGACACACAATAATAATATCGTCGCACATCTCACACACAGCCGTCTGACCCGAAACTGGGGAAGACCTGAATTTTGATAATACCAGACTGCTGATAAACATACTTATATATTTTTAAATCTATCTATATATATAAAAGAGGAAGGTGACTGACTGACATACCCAGAGATCAACGCACAGCCCAAACCGTTGAACCTAGAATCCTGAAATTTTGCATGTAGGTTCTTTATATAACGTAAGCGAGCACTAAGAAAGGATGTTATTAAATTCCACCCCTAAGGGGTTAAATCCGGAAGTGAAAGTCTGCGTGAGCGAAGCCGTGTGCAAAAGCTAGTACATACATATCCATACAAATAAATAAAATTCGAGTGTCTGTTTTTAATATTAAAATAACCGCTTTTTACTAAATGTATGTAACCGCGGTGTTTCCCGCGGTTATAAAGGTAGAACAGTAACCGCGGGTTATATCGCGGTTATTATTCTATCTCAGCTAGTTATAGATTAATTACACAATGACACAGAACAAACGATCGTGTTTATCGCACGAACATTTGTCCTCGGTGGGAATTGTAGCCACGACCTCATGCTTAGCAGTCAGGATCACTAGCCTAACAGGTCCGTCAATTTGATATAATTGGTATGTAATGAGGTTTCGCATGCACCACCATTTTCATTTTATACTCTATCCTTTTATACTAATTATTATTTCTACTTAATGTTTCCCATTTGTCAGGCGGCTGTCGGCTCATTTTTTGTGTTTTTGTACTACAGTTTTATAACATGTCTCCCAATTAACAGTTTTAAAAGGTCACTTGCTTTGCGGTAAGCTCGCACATCTGCCGGACGAATTCGTGGCAGTAATTAGCGAAGTTTGGGCTCCATCTAACTGGACGCTACAGCTTTAGTTTGTCACTCGCGAGATCTATATTGCCTTTCGGGAGACAAAACCGACTATTCTCTTAATTAAGTTTAGACATTTTAGACACAATCTGTCTCTTACATTCCATCTGTCACTGGATAAAATATTTATCAAACTGTTTAAGACTCCATCTCATAAACAATTAAGTTTGGAAGTGAAACTTTCTATTCGACAGAGGACTTTGGTGACCAACGAGTGGTCTAAAAATAATTAATAGATTAATTTATTTAAAATGACACTTTTCATTTTTAATAATTTGCCATATTTAATATATCATCATCTTTTTATCGGCATGGAGTGGGTACTGTAATAACTGGGTACTGTAGTAACTTTATTGATTCCAATTTAATAATTAATTGTTAAATTATTGTTGAAAATTATAAATAACATCAATTGCTGTTGCCCTCTTAATAATAACTGTAAATATACTAGCAATTACATTTTGAGATTCACAATAATGAATGCCGATCGACAATAGAATTAAATGGACTGACTGCTACATACGTTATGACATCCTGTAAAAAAAAATTTAGAACAAATTCAGGCTTCCTTTATTTTTTACAAGAAATATTTTACCTAATAATTATAAATAGGTACTTACTCTCGCTCTAAACATGACCATTACACCGAGACTGAACAAGTACAATTTTAACAAAATTAAAACCTTCAAGGTGCAACTCGATTTCTCTTGGATGCCATCATTAGATATTAATATCCTTATCATGGTACCACCGTTGGGACATTTCCTTTCCGTTAAAAAAATAATAATCAAAATCGATTCATAAACGACGAAGTTATCCCCGAACAAACATAAAAAAAAAAGTTTAATGTATACGGTCGAATTGAGAAACCTTCTCCTCCTCCTTGAATTCGGTTAAAAATTAAACGTCATATTTACGGGAATGCGGGATGCTCTTTTACTGAAAGACTTTTAACGAACGTATACTCTGAGTGCGTATGTAAATTCACTTAGCCTGAATGCATTAGTGATATATTGCCGCCAAATGGAGGCTTGTCGGCGGGTGTACACTTATTTGTGAATTCTTCATAACTTGCTTCTCAGAATACTTTATCAACTTACCTGGGGCATTAGAACGGCTTCCTACAGACACGGTGTGAATTAATTGGAGAAGTTAGCACTCGTGAAGATAGTTTTAAACTTTGCAACACTGATCAGTGTTACATATTAGAATTAAAATTTTCAAAATGTTGTATTACGTTTTTTTTTCTTTTATCAACAGTATGGTATTACACTTGAATTTTTATGAAATACTTTTTTAAATTTAGTAGTACGCTTAAGATACGTTTATTATACTCGTAATAGAAAAAGCTACAGTCGTTCTTGATTTCGACTAAGTAACAAAAAAACTAAAATGCTTGCACAGCTATACTTATAATAAATACCTAGCTATAATTTCATGTACATATATTAAAACACTGCGATATCGAATTTATAGATAATTAAATATAATTACTGCAGAACATTTGTACGTATTTACATTAACGGAGTGCTAATCACTATAATTTGACTACAATTTGAACCCACTCACGATTACGACCCTGAACATTTCTGAACAAGAGATAACCCGATACGAATCAACGTACTACGTCCATTTTCCAGCCAATGTTTCATTGATTTCGTAGGCCTTAGGAATAACTAAATGTTATTTTTGTGCAGTGCTCGCGGCAGAGACTACGGAGCTCTCAAGTCGCGCCACTCTCGCTGTGCCCGCGCCTACTAAACTTCCAAGTACGTCTTCCAATGATAAAAATGAAACGCTATAATAAGATCTCAGAATTCGAACTCAGAGGAAAAACACTATTATCATTTGGATCCTACGCAAGGATCTAAATCCGAAATAAATAAAATAACAAAGTGACCAAAGACAAAAAAAGAAAAAAAATGTAAGACTATGGAAACAATTTAGGAGCCAGGTTTTCAGTTCGTTTACTTAAAAAGAGATCTTATTTTAGCTAAGTATAGTTACCTCACTGTTAGTAAAACTAACACTGCACGTATCTTGATGTTTAGCACAAACCCTAGTACAAATTTGACGAAATGCTAAAAATGCCCGAAAATTAAAGGAAGTAAAATTGAATTTTGATAAAAATTCGGATCTTCGGCAAATAATAAAAGAGCATTATACAAATGTATCTCGAATAGGTGGGACACCCTGGCACAATGTAGATCGTATCGCAGCCATCCCATTTTACGTAAAATACGTTTCGTATTTATTTATCCCGTTTTGCTGTCAACACCAATCGGGCAAGATTTGAAATTGGAAATTGTTTTAATGTACCCATTGCTTTTTTTTTTAATCAGCTTTAGCATGTTGTTTATTGTATGTTATTATATTAAAACAATGTATATTTTTCAACGTAATCTCTTTCGAAGGATTTCTCCAGTTTGATTGAATTACATTTTTAATCATTTGTATAAATGTATAACCGGTTGTAATAGTAGCCGACTTCAAGTAACCTTAAGGTGCAACATTGTGTAACACGATAACATTTTATACATTTTTTTTAACATTTGCTACAACATGTTATATGTTGCAAGGTCTCTCACACAGATTAAACTTATTGTATAACATCGTATAAGATTCTGTAACAATCAGTTTGACTTTGGGTCTGCTTTTCGAGGAAGGTGGTAGTGGCTCAATGGAGGAAGTGCTAATTGGTTTGGCTTTTATTTCAGCAGACAACTGCAGCAATGACTTTTCAGTTCAACTTTAGTCAGTGGCGTATTGAACGAGATTGAGCTTGTTTCTGTCGCTAATACATTTCTATCCTAACATATTTCTGTGGTACCTACCTATGTATTTTTAAAGGGTGTAAGCTTCGATCAATAATAGTACTAGATTAAGGATCAGGAACAAAAATAAGACCCTCAAGTGGCCATGTTTACAGACACGAAAACATCTTCATTCTTAGAAAAAAGTTTAATAATGTTAATGACTTCAGTTTATTATAAACCTTAACGCTTAAACATAAAGTTTAATTACCATTACAAAATATATCTATTTAGGTCCTTTCGTCAGAGAAGCGATACTATGGAATAAATTTAAAATGTCGCTTAAAAATAAAAAGTCATTAGTATAAAAATATTTATTCTAAAATGATACTTAAAGTCTAAGTCTAAGATTAAAAACATTTCTCAATAAGACCACAAAATTATTTGTGGTCTTATTTTTCGAGCCGTTTTTGAAGCGCTTATCGGGAATCTAGTACTATTTATGATCGAAGGGTGTAATCAAAAAATTGGCAGCCATAAGGACTGCCGATAGAAGTGAAAAATTATAACTTAGAATGTTATTTGTAAAATTATTGTCAAAAATAAAAAAAAAGTTTAAATTACAATTATCAATATCAAATATTAGCATGACAGCGACGGTAACCCATAAGATATTACCATACCAAAAAATGCTTAACGCAGCCAAAGAAGTCTTCACTTCGATGGCGTAATTTTTTTTATAAAATTAGTTTCTATCAACCGGGCTATTAAGCCCATGTTCAGACGGCGAGCGCTCAACGCGCGTTCACAACTACATGCAGATTAACAATAACATACCCTGCTTTTAATTTTATTTAGTAACACGCAAAAAAAACGAGAATATTTTTATTCAGGGTCAAATGAAGTAATGAAATTTCTAAATGTTGAGTGTGACAACAAAGAGAAACGCTTTTTTAATATGGACTTTTATCAATGTGACAAAGGGGCTAATACTTTAAAATTTATAACCAGATTCGTAAAATACAAAACACATTAAGCATTTGACAGTAAACTCGATGCTAGTGTTTCCAAAGGCCATCGTTTTTTTTCAAAATAAAATATATCACCGCAATTACTCGTATATGTTTTAATTAAAAAGTTCTCTTAGGATATTTTAATAATTTATAATAAATCGAGATAGAATATATTACCTAATCACTCAACTATGTAACATTTGATACTACATCGCAGTAGTTTCAGCTCCCTTCTTTTAAGCGAGCCAACCGTGAAGAGGCTTTTGAAACCTCCACTGTTTTTCAAATGAAAGCTTCCAGTGAGTGCCTGGAGCGTCAGTCACCTGTAAACATGGCTATTTTAGTGTCTACATATCCGAAGTTTTTACACTAAACGCAAACTCTTTATAGATCAAAAATGTCAAGGTATTCTGTGTACATTAATTCTTTGAAATAGAAAGATTTGTATCATCTGATAAAAACTGATGCTGGTGTAAGATAGGGGTGGCTTAATATAGCCTTTTTGGAGATGTGAGAGTAGAGTCGACTGTCCGGTTTAGGAAACAGCCTATCGTAACATCAATAACAAATACTTTAAATCGAAGTGCTTAAAATTTTTCCTAAGTCAATTTCATAATTCAAGTTGATTTTACTTTTGAGGTTTAATATATTTCTTTATCTCTATTTCTTGAAATGTATATGACTGATTTTAGACAAGGAACGGAAGAAGCTGTGTGTGTCGAGTTGACAACTATTTTTTAATGCTCTAATTGCTAAAGAGATATCAATAATCTAATTTTATCGGTTTGTTCATAAGGATAGAACAACCAATACTAAATACGCACTAAAGTTTCAAAATATTTTTTGTTATCATTTCAATAAAAATAACATTACATACATACATAACTCAAAAAATCGTTTACACGGCCGTCTAAACATATTTATAGAATATCTTCCTATCATATATATCTTCATATCAACGCATCTATCTATACTAATATATAATGCTGAAGAGTTTGTTTGTTTGTTTGTTTCAACACGCTAATCTCAGGAACCACTGGTCCGATTTGAAAAATTCTTTCAGTGTTTGATAGCCCATTTATCGAGTAAGGCTATAGGCTATATATCATCACGCTAATACTTACAGGAGCGGAGCAACAATGAAGAATCTTACAAAAACGGGGGAAAATTATCACGCTACGGGCAATAGGAGACGCAAACGAGGTTGCGTGGCCGACCTAACCGATTTTTTTGTGTGGCACGCGGGGGCACGCAGTCACTGGACCAACAAGCACATCGATTGCCCATTAACAAACTTTAAGTAAAAATCCCCGAAGATTGTAGAGATGTCTTAATATTATCCCCCAATACTTTCTACTGCATTTAAACATTTTGGTATTAACACACATTATACATCATGCCATCATAATTGAAACTCTTTTATTATTATCATTTGAAATTTAATGTTTCTATTGTAAATAATTTCAACTAAAGTTATTTCATGAACAGTTGTTCGTAACTGGACATTTTATTTCCGAAACTCATTTACAAAGCTCGGGACAGGTCGCATCAGGTTATCGCCATTTTAACGCAAATGGGAATTAAACAAAGGAGACATTCTGTTGACAATGCCTTTTATTTATGAACATAATTTGTGTGCTTGTGACGTGTGGCTGCCTGTTTATACATCACTATTTTTTAAAACAACAAATCCCGTATAAGAATTGAAATTTTGTATTATTTATTCACAATTGTATTATTTATTCACAAAAAATTAGGTTTGTTAAACGGTTACATTAATTAGTAAATTAATACTTTAACGTAAGTATTATTTCGAAGTAATAACCTATCCGATAGACGCCCAAATAGTTGAAAAGTTTTATTTCTGTAAAATTTGGGGGAACCGTATCATAATTATTATAAAAATTACCCAGAAGCCATGAATTTGGTAACTCTACCTCGCCGATATTCAGTTAATCGTGAACTCACTGCTGAATTAACGGTTTGCTCCAAAAAAAACAGCGGTATTACCTTGCGCGATAATTGATTATTCGGAATCATCTTGATCGGTTTTTTTCTGCCACCAGAGTGCGACCGCACGTTCGTGAGCCGCGGCGGCGCGAGCAATGGAACCTTCCATGCACCGGAGTTGGTAAACCCCAACAATCGAAGCCGCCAATGCCTGTACACGTTCCTGGCGGCTCCAGGCCAGCGGGTGCTCGTTCAGCTACGCACCTTCGATCTACGGGGAAAACCACCGGAGTAAGTTATTTTATTTTTCCTTCATCTAAAAGACACATCCTAGACTTTTAGAAGCGTACCTAAGTTCCTGTTTCATTTTTTTCAAGCTCGAGCTATTGTCTCTACTATCTTATTTTCCTTTCTTTCCTTGGTTAGTTTTCCTTTAATTATTACCGCGCGCTTTAATCATGATCCGATTATTATTACTCCACGGCCGATACAACTACATATTCCATAACATCGATAGTTCTATGTCCTGTGAACATTTATAAATAACAATGAAACATTGGACATGAAAAAAATATAACCAAGTAACCAATAAATATTTCGCGCCCTTTGACGACAAAACTATTTGACAGTAACGTTAATTTATTTGTTTTTCAGTGGAGCCGCAGTGGGGGAGCTTCCAGCGTAAGTATTCATCTCTTTTACTCTTTCCTTTTGAAGGCAGTGGTCCCACCGCCGACGATGAACGAGAAACGAGTAGAACTAGAAACTATGGACGAGTTGGCGATCAACAGGCAGCACGTATGTAGTTTCGACAGTTTTGTCGCTGCGCTATAAGCGAGTCTTCAAGTGCGATGAGCGATTACTCGCGCCAGTACCACATTCTAAGATACCATGGATGAGTTTTTTAGTGAATGTGTCCGACAATACCTCTATCGTATAAATACTATTGTACAATACATCATCGTCGTCGTCTGAACTAGACAACAATGAGAGTTGCAATGATTTGTTGATATCCATAGGTGTACTTTCAAAGCCACACTGTATTGCTGAACGAGTTTGCCTTTGAAAGCTCTTGTCAATTTTGAAATCAAATTGGCAATGTAAAAAGTCGGAGAGCAACTATTACCATGCATCTCTTTCGTTTACACGGAATGTATATTTATTGTACGTTTCTTGAGCCTGGAAATCGCCGATAGTTAGTCGTTTTCTCGCCGGCGGTCGCACCACTGCCAATATGGGATAAAACATGTTTTCCCTCGATGTTATTATTTATGTACTACAAGTACAGACTTAGGAATTAGGTCAAACTTTTGAGGGTAGGGCAAGTTTGACAGGACAAAAGTTTTGCTTGACGTATTCTGGCGAGTCGAGGCAAAAATTATCTCCATATATGACTTTGTGATCTAATATATATGAAAATACGATTATTTCTGATTAAACATTGCGGAAAACGTGTTACTAAAGTGGAATAATTTTTCTTTTCACCTTGTAACTTTATTGATCAAGATATTAGGAAAGGCGATCATGATCACTGTTTGAATACAAATTCATATTTCAACCTCAAGTATCTACAACTACCATTGTTTATGACTGTATTGTGAGCTTGTGTTAAAGAATAATAGATCTTAAGAGCATCTAAAATAAAAGGATTGTTCACTATGAACTTTTACCCCACTACGGGGAATCCAAAATAATTAGTAATAGTTTTGGCAGTCTACCTATGTTTGTATGTTCCACCGTAGCGCCTAAATTAATGAACCGATTTCAATTAATGAAGTTTCCATTTGTCTTGGAAAGCACAAAAAGACGTTGGTTCTACGCCTAAGCTCTGACTCGTCGTGGTCGTTTATGGCTAAAATCGGCTGTTACCCGATTACGGGGAATCCAAAAGGAAGGAAGTTTTGGCAGTCTAACTATGTTTTTATGTTCCCTCGTAGCGTCTAAATTACTGAACCGATTTCAATGTATGAAGTTTCCATTTGCCTTGGAGAGCACTAAAAGCCGTTGGTTCTGCGCCTAACCTCTGGTTCGTAAATCGGCTGGGAGTACATCAAATTCATGATGGTTTTGAAACATTTTCTTGTTCCTTATGGCTAGCTACCTGGGATTGAAACTTGGACTTGAAACGAGGTGACCCCTTACGAATTTCGTTAGATAATGACAAAATATGTAATTGTCTGTTTGTTCCTCCAGATGCATGCACGAGTACATGGATATATACTCGGAGGTGGCGTCGCTGGAGGCCGGCGAGCTCGTCAACTCGGCGTTTGGCGGTCGCTACTGCGGCCCGATACCGCCGCGACGCCGCGTCTCACTAAACCGCGCCGTCGCCCTCTCCTTCTACACAGACAAACCGTACACCGCACCGACGCTCTTTACAGGAACCTACCACTTCATCAACGCTTGTAAGTACATACATTCAATAGATTAATACATTTTTTTTTATCTTTGTTGTACACACATAACAGACATAAACAAGTACAATTTAAAAAAAAAAAACCGACTACAAGGTTCCACTCGATTTCTCTTGGATGCCATCATCAGATATTAATGTCCTTAATGGTACCACCGTTGGGACATCTCCTTTCCATTAAAAAAAGAAACATCAAAATCGGTCCATAAACGACGAAGTTATCCCCGAACAAACATAAAAAAAAAAACAAAAAAGATATATTTATCATATAATTAGAGTAGTAGCAGTAAAAAGTTCTCAGGCTTTGTCTGAATTTCCCGCACAAGAGTGTTACTGCTATTAAAATCTAATTAAGATAATTCGTTTTTAGTATCACTGATATATTCAAATTACCTATTAATAATGTCGGATCAGCAGAAATTCAATCATTGAGTTGAGTAGTTTTGTACAGTGTTTTGAAGTAGTTAGATTTATAAGGCTGATATGTTGAAGAATCGCCCTTACACTAACAGATTATTACACCCATTTTTGAAAAGTGTTCTAATTAGATTCTTTAGTGCTATTAAACCACGGAAAAAAAACTCATTTTTTTATTAAACCGATAAGTGCCATTAAAATGCATTTAAATTTTACATTTTCAATTTTCGCGCATAATTGGTCAAAAACGCTGGACGCAGTGAACGCCACAATATATTGCTCTGTGGTATTGACGTCAGTTCGCTTTGTAAACAAAAACAAATTCACTGGCAATAACATGGCAGCTACTATTTCATGGTGTTAAAGAACAGATAAAAGAATCTAAAAACTTTGACATAAATTATGAAAAATATTTTTTGTACTAAAAGTAATATTTTCCGACTGCTTTTTGCCTAAGGTATCCCAATAATATATTTTTATCAATCGTATACAATTAAACACCCTATTAAAGAAACTGAAAAGCATCTAATCATTTTAAATAACAACTACATTAGCACATGTACACTCGCCTTCATTGTATTTTATACCTCCTAACAAACTAAAGTTCCCGTCAAACTTGGGCTGTCCAAATCTATTATTACTGGCGCTTAGAACGGTCAGAACTTCTTGTTTTGCTTTATCAAAGTTTGGTTCAATTCAAAAATAACCGTCGACTATGAATTGTGTTCTGTAGTAGCAACTTTGAGTTATTGTAGAATTAAAATACAAAGTAGCACACAGTTTCTACGTTTTAAGACAACAATTTGAAGTAGGACAATACTAAACTTACTATTACCTATTTTTTATAAAATTTACGGCCCCTATTAGTACGGAGTAACAAGTACAATAAATCTCTATTATACGTCAAATAGTAAGATGATTCAATCTTGGCAGAAACTAGATGTAATTTATAGGTGTGATTCTTGTAATGCGAAAGAAGGCATTGAAACCGATTCTCCATCCAAAGACTGACCTGTTGCATCCTCTCTTTCAATACTTTGCCCGTTGAGTCTTTCGTTAAGAAGACTGGTATCGCCTTGTCATTTATTTAATTCTATTTCATCATTTTTAATAGAGTTATCGAAGATTATGTTGCGCGCAAGTTACATTATGACCATGGGGTGGTTTTGACTTCTTTGTGTTTGTTTCAAGCCTGCATCTGTCATGCACGGACATCAAATAGGTATTTATTACTCTAACTTTGTTTTCCTCAGCGGAGTACGAAGTGGGCACCCCAGTGCCGAACACATTGTGCTCGTTCGAAATAGAAGAGAGCAAGCGCAAGACGGGGCTGCTACTGTCGCCGACCTACCCAGGAACCTATCCCAAGGATATGACATGCAACTATCTCTTCACCGGAAAACCAGGACAGAGGATACGGCTAGAGTTCAGAGACTTCGATCTATTTTTTGGCGGTCCTCAGTAAGTAATATTGATAGTAATAGCAGGTAAATGGTATTAATTTTTTTAATACAATTCTTTTAAGTGACAACGAACAGTATAAATCGAGAATTAAAATGGATTGCAATAATTGAAGTCAATTGAATATATATGAAATATATTATTTTAGTCTACATAAAAGGTTACATAAAATTGATCTCAAGCCAGATTTTTTTTTTCCTAGACTTTTTATATTACTATTGCATTCAGTGTGTCTACCCTTCACTGTCAGTGACGGGAACATTGGGGTTCCCTCAAAAGAAGGGGCCATCTAAAAACCGTAGGTGGCGCAAGTTATGTTGGGGTTCCAGGGTTTTCCTTTCTAGGGTGCACCTGGTTCCCTGGCATCTAGTACCCGAGACGGCGTGCGGTTTTAGTCGGTTTGAGTCCGACATGCCGCCAGGAGGGTCCGAGGGGATTTCCGCAAGGAAAAAAAAGCATGTTAACCCTAATGTATTGGAATTATTTTTGCCGTCCGATTTACTTATGACGTGTAATTGTAACAGTTGTCCTTTCGACTGGGTGCGCGTGTACGACGGGCCCGACAACACGTCGGCAGTGATCGGCACATACTGCGGCCAGCAGCGAAATCTCGTGCTGTATTCCAGCGACGAACGGCTTTTGGTTACTTTTTACACGCTCCCTCGCGCGGCTAACACGCAAAATCGTGGTTTTAAGGGTATTTTCGAGTTCTCTGAGAGTTTTGTTAAGTTAGGTGAGTCCTGTGTTTTACTATTATTTTATGTTAAAACAAACTTCTTACTTTTTACAACTTGAAGTTGTTATATTTATATACTAGCTGAAACCCGCGGTGTTACCCGCGGTTATTGTTGTACCGCGAGTAATGCCGCGGGACAAAGTTAGTCTATAATAAAGTAGCCTAAGTTACTCCCTGGATCATCAGCTACCTGCCAGTGAAAGTCCCGTCAAAATCCGTCTAGCCGTTCCAGAGATTATCCGGAACAAACAGACAGACAGACAGATAGACAGACAGACAGAAAGTTTTTTAACTACATTTTTGATATATGTACCGTGTAAACATACATATGCATTTAATAAAAAGCGGTTATTTTAACATTACAAACAGACACTCCAATTTTATTTATTTGTATAGAGTATAGATGAGTACCCTTTTCAACAAACATATCTCAGTAATATTAAACTATTTTTGATTAAAATCATTTTTCAATTTGTCCTATCTTCTATTTCGGTATCAGTTTCTCTTCTTCCCAGAGCACTCTAATAAAAGATTTCGAAAGAATTCGTCTGTTTTTTTTTTTCAGATTTTATAAGTAAACACGATGCCGAGCACATTAGGGGCTCCGAGTGTGATCAGAAGATTCTTAGTAAAAAGGAATCAACGGGTTTCGTGTACCATCCAAATTATCCATTCCCCTATATACCTAAAGTTGTTTGTAGGTAAGTCTGCAGATACTATTTTAAAAAATCGCAATATACATTTATTTGCTGCTGCTTAATGTGAACCGTTCTTACTGTTATTAATTTTTATTTCAGATATTTTATATACGGTATGCAAGATTCACAAAATTTAGAGAGGGTTCGATTAGAATTTCAAAACTTTTCTATACCGAAAGGTGAAAATCCAAAACCAGAGTAAGTATACCACGAGAAGGTTATACTCATTCTTACATAGCGTAGATTATACATAGCATATATTATACATAGCTAAAATAACTGAAACGTAGTTGAATTTTTCATTTTTCTCTGATACCAGCATGTTCACGAAATAATGACCTCTTGCAGCTATCGTAGTTTCATTTTTTTTTCAAGTTGAATTCTAGATCGAGTTCATATTTTTAAAGACCTTCATTAAGAATATGATCTAGCATTAGACAATTGTCATATGTGACACAGACCCAGAGAACCTGAAAAGGTATGAAAAGTGCAGATAGAAATGTTAAGTTGTCATTTCTGTTGTCCTCAGCTCATGTCCGGAAGGGTACTTGAAAGTATATCTCCGTGGTCAGGAAACGACAGACTCATACGATAAGCATGACGCAGAGCTCTGTGGCGAAGGAACCAGCGTACCGGAGGTTTTCCCACCACCGTTGCTGTCTGACGGGCCGAGGCTAGTTATGGTGTTTAGCTCCGGAGAGTTGCAAGGAAGAGGTTTTAAAGCGAAATATACTTTCGAGACTGGTAAATATGATTTGGCAAATATTTTTTGCAATTTAATAATAAAATATGCGATAAACTAGATCGTTAAATAGTCGATAGGGACTTGTTAAGACACATAAAAAAGTCACCAGGTGTGAGTTACCTTTTTCAGGTTTTCGTAGTCCTGAAAATATATTTCTGGTCTGGACGAAGGGCAAAATATATAATTAGTATGAATGAATGATTTGCAAATTTTTGGTTCATTCAATTATACCCCTTCATTCCCTATCCCGAAAATTGTTGGCTTGAGAAACCTCAAAAAAATCATAGAGTACAACGAAAAAAGACAGTAGATGGAAAAGTGTTATGCTAAGTTAAATCTGCGAATTTCAAAGTAATAGGTAGTTCCAACCGTCCTAAAAAAAGAGTTGGTAAAATTGGTGAAGATTCCAATAACAGGATATATTTTTCTAGAATATCGAGTGCCAGGGACTGCAGCCCCAGGCGGCGAATGTGCGTTCACATATCGCTCTGAGGCAAAGAAACGAGGAGAGTTCAACTCACCCCGATACCCCTCGAACTACCCCTCGCGAATGAACTGCACCTACACGCTGGCAGCTGAGCCGAACGAACAAGTCACTGTTGTGTTTGACCATTTCAAGGTGCGAGCTGATGCGTGGAATGCTACAGCTGGCCTCTACGGGTAGGTACACATATTCTAGGTTCGTAATTAATACATACTAGTTGTTGCCCGCGGCTCCGCCCGCGCGTATGTCGGTTATCACGGCAAATAGTATGTTATTCTGATGTATAAGTTATATTACTGTGAAGTTGCATAAAACATCCGTTCAGTAGTTTTTGCGTGAAGTAATAACAAACATCCATCCATCCATCCATCCATACTTACAAACTTTCGCGTTTATAATATTAGTAGGATGTGACCTCATCCCAAAAGCGTTTATCCGAATCCATTTCGTCGAATGTTATTTCAGTGGTACAACATGTAGCGAAGACTGGGTGGAAGCCTGGTGGGTGGGACGAGAAGGAACTCGTGTGCCTCTGGGTCGTTGGTGTGGACTTGCAACGCCAGGGCCTCTGCACTCACCACGCGGTGCCAGCGGCCTCGTGCTGGCCTTGCACACTGACGTTGAGGCCGTCGCATCTGGATTCAAAGCTAGATATGTATTTGAGGCATGGCAGACAAACACTTTATTAATTTTTAATACATTAGTCAAATAGATATTTCGTCACAGGATCTTGGTCTGGAATCTGGATCAGGTGGATCTGGAAATTTTGGTCTCTCGAACTGATCTTATTTTATATTCCAATTCAAAATCCAGTCATAATCCAGTCATCATATCTTGAATTTCGTACATCTGGATTCTTGCCGCAGTAAAATCATCCTCTCTCTCTCTCTCTCTCTCTCTCTATGACGAGACTTACAACTATTCGAGAGAATTTTCTTTTCTTGATCCATTCCATCCACCACCGTTAGTAAAAACTGAAATTCAAGGCAGAAAGTGACGGAGTGCATTAAGAAGACAGAAGTTCCAAGTGTTTTGTTCCGCTGGCTATGAATTGACTGCGATGAAAGTTCTTCATGTCGCTCAAGTCGAACTTATAGATAAGACCGGGTTTGATGGAAGATATTACTTTTTCATGTATTTTCATGAACAGGGTCATTAGAAAACAGTGTGAACACAAGCACAGATTAAGTGCTACCGCATAGTCTTAATTCAACATTTCTATTACAGCCAGCGAAGTCGATATTCGGTGACTGCGGCGGCAATATGTCTGGTGCGGAGTGGGGCGTGATCACGTCCCCGCGCTACCCTCTCACGTACGAAGCTCCGGCGCGCGGCGCAGCCTCCAGGGTGTGCAACTGGTTCGTGACCGCGCGGCTTGGGAAGAGAATATTGCTCAATTTCGAATATTTCGCTGTCGAGGGACATCTTACAGGTGCGTATAGCTACTATTAAACAATTTTGTAATATGAAAAAGTATGCCATGTTGTGATGTAGATACGTTGCAATAAAAAAAAATGTGCCTTTATTTCGAATGGCTAAGTAATATATATTTAACAGAAAGTTAAGCAAATTGATGGACATTAAGAAAAGAGAATCAACTAAGGAAGCTATTCATCGAAACACATACTTTCTGAGTAAGAAAAAAAAAACTTAAAACAAGTTAAACATCATCAACAGTAGACAACTTAGACAAGTACAATACAAATACATAGTTCATGGTCCTAATTCACATTGTCAGAGCGTGGATGTCCAGCGGCAGTGTTACGATTATGGTACGAGAATCCTGGCCCTCCGCTGGAGCTGTGCGGCGAGAAGGCGCCCACCGACCGTTGGCAGTACCTCTCCTCATCCAACTCGATAAGACTATCGTGAGTAAAATCTTGGACTTGTGTAATGAACTTGAAGGCATGACATGAAATAAGTTTTGTCGATAGACTTGAGAAACATTTGTTTACTTTAGTTGTTTTAAATCTAGAAATTTAAAATGTTATTGTCGGTGATACTAGCAGCTTTTGGGACTAAAAGGACGTATTGTTCGTACAACACACGATCGTTACTCAATATAATTGTTAAAAACCCCGATTTCAGTAGATTTTTGACATACATCTTCATCAATTCATAAACTCACTTGTAGATACCTGCAGCGCGATGCAGCGTTGTCAATATTTATTACTTAGTTCAAGTGAAATTCGCTAGATGGCACTGAGCTTACTTCTTTGCAATTTAATGTTACTGAAAAAAAAAAGAAGGGATTAATTTTTCACTTGTTCTAGGTTTATAATAGCGGATAAGTCAGTGGGTGCGGGCGGGTGGCGCGCCGTGTGGACGGAGGTGACGGTGGCGGAGGGCGCGGAGGGCGCGGAGGGGGCGGTGGGCACGGAGGGCGCGGCGTGCGGCGACGGCCTGGCGTGCGGCGCCGCCTGCCTGCCGCACGGCGCCGCCTGCACCGGCCTGCAGCACTGCGCGCTCATGCCGGCTCGCAAGCCCGACCACTGTTAGTATGCACGACCTTCTAATTACCCGCTCACTTTACTACGACCTTCGATCGTATCGTATACACCACATTCTAGACCGCGATAAACAAATCTATTTGATTACTATACCTATACCATCAACTTGCAACAGTCCACTGGTTGGACATAGGCCTCTCCTTGATTGGTAGACGGAAAAGAAACTACCAATTTGGAAATATTTTCCGACTGTGCAAACATGGTGTCTGTTTGTACAAATATTTTTTATTGCAGTCTTGAAATAAAAACTACTGAGTGAATACGATACGACGATATTAAAATCCTTAATAAGGAAAGGTCGAATCCTTGAGAAATGATTTATACCTAGACTTTACATATTAAATTGACATAAAAATGTTGACTATATTTTTTCATTGAATTTACAAATCAATTATCGTATCTCAGGGATTTTTTTGTCTCTTATAAATATTCCTCCCACTCAGCATTCGACTTTACCCGAACGCTGACAAAAAAAAAACATGAATGAATTCGATTTTTGAAGTAGTGTTTCTCTATTTACACATCGAAGAGTTATACGATTTTCTCTTATAGGTGACTAACATAAGTCGACAAGCAGTTATGCAGTTATATCTTCTGTTTAAATTTAGAATACCGTTAAGTTAATATACAATAATATAAACTTTTTTCCAAATTTTTAATAATTTAAAGTCACTGTATATTACGATTGGCACTCTACCGCACTTTGCATTTCCACTTAAATATAAATGTATCTACACCATTGCATTTTGTCGTCGCATACTAGGAATATAATTAATAAAGACTATATAAATTATAACTATAATATTGTAGCTTGTTGAGAACATTTACGGAGTAAGCAGTATGTGAACTTACTAGCTGGATCTTATTAAATATGCTTAGGTACATTGCTATGTAGGCATACAGGTTGTTGCGAAAGTTATCTGTAAAATTTCATTTATTATAATTTTATTTTATTAAAATAAAAAATTTGAATGAAATATATTTTTAAAGAGCAAATTTAGTGACAAATAAAGGTTAATGGATTTTTGTATCTCTTTGTTTAATATAATAGCACTTACATTTTTTTTTTAATTAAAAGAATTGCAGTTTTGAAGTTAAACTAAGTGTATTCAAGTTGACAAGGGCCTTAAAATGCGCTTAAAAGGAATAAATCGTTCTATAAGCTGAAAATGAGGTTGTAAAATGATAACAGATATCTCGGATAATCTTTAAAAAATCAGTACTCGGCTAAAGGAATAGCTTGATTACCTGTATGCGTACAAACAATACCTACCTACAGAACACAACGTCGCGATGTGAGCTTGTCGTCCAATACCTGCTTATTCTCGCTTTTATCTTCTAATTTGTTGTAAAATATTGTATTCTAAACACTGTAGCACTGTTAACTAATAACTATAAACAAATACGAATAATGTTATGTTCACTGTACTTTCTCAGTATAAACCAGTGACGGTTCAATGCAATCTTTGTCTCCGAGGATGTTGTAATGTGTACTATAGGATATATTAGATATTTAGACAAACGTTTCAAAACATACATCATATTGTTGTTGGAATTAGCAGAATATATTGATATTGTTGCAAAGATTACAGACTTTTTCATTTACGTAACCAAGTCTACCCTTAGCATAATTTGAATCTAAATGTTTCTCATGTTGATTCATTCTTGCATCCATAAATTTAATTCCATTTAATTCTTTTTTGTTGTTGTTTTTTTAATACTGTGATGACTCAGGAGAGTTGTATCTCTGTTCTGTCCTAAGTCTAAATTTTTTTTTGTGTATTTGAATCGTTTGCTCTTGAAAAATTGTTACATTTATAATTGAAATACATTTTACTCCAATGGGACAAAGCTTGCATTGAGTCATCGCACTATGGGGCCTGGGGTACTTTATCAACTCTCTCTGATAAAACATTATCTGATGGAAATTATTTTTAATAACGTAAAAATTTACAAAACAATCATCTTCACTTAAAATTTTGATGTAAAAGCGGTATAATGTATTTGAAATTGCAATTCCGCGAGTTCCATCAGTTAGTGTAATGGGGCCCCGGGCCCCGTGGGTCTGACGCGGCGGTGTGCGCAGGCGGCGCGGCGTCTACGCGGGCCGCGGCGCGCGCCGCTCTGGTCGCCCTCTCGCTTGTGCTCGCCGCCCCGCACTGACCGGGCGCTGCGCACGTGAGTCTATATTACCTACCAGCCACACCTTCCAACCTCGAACCTCATTCTCCTCGCACGATTCCTTCCTTCTGTCTCCTGGTCTTACCATTGCCATTGCTTCAGTAATTTCAGCAGACATCGGTTTTCAATGAGAATCTGTTTTTGTCTGCTATGATGCTATTGTTATAAGTTTACAAGGGTTTTTTTTAAGGATTTTGATTTTGCCTCAACTGAACAGTCATCCAATTCCTAGCGATTTAATACAATGGGTTTTGTAGTCTTGTAATTTTTATTTAAAAAACTATCTACCAGAAAAACTTAGTATAATTTTATTTCTTCTGCCTTGCAATGCTTCTGCTTGACATGTGCTATGCCTAAAATGGCATTATGATTTATTGCCTTAAATTTTTAAAAGCGTAAAAACTACGGTTTTAAGGCAGTTAATCAACTCTTCGCTTCATCACACATCAATCTCTGCTTCCTTTAAAAATCTAATTTAAATCTTAAATGTTGCATGTTGTAAAAAGTCTACCTAAACATCAAATTTAAAACATACAATTAAAATGAAAGATAAACATTCACTAATTATGCTTTACAATATTCGTAAATATACCTGCTTACAATTTTAATGCAATTTACAGGTTTATTAATAGGTACTTTTAATATGTGTCCTTACATGAAGTTTTTAAATCATCAGCGTATTTTTATATTAAATTTAAAACTGTAGTAGGTATCTTTGAATATTGTAAAGTATGAGCAAACTAACATGGAGGTCGATTCCTATAAATTTCTCTAACCTACAAGTTTCAATTGGACAGGTGTTGCCATTTTTAAGTTTTCAAACAGTCTAAAACTATTTTTGTTGTAGTTCATATCAAAAGGCTATATTAAAGTATGGGACAAATGAGAAAAATCTTTCTATATACCTACATAAACATTTAGAAATAAGGTTTTTCTCATACCAACTTTATGGTACTGATGATCTATTCATTCCTTAGAGCATAGGGAGTGATAACTGAATGGGCGGAAAGCGTGATAGCAGTAGAGAGAAAGAGTGAGACTGAGTTTGGGTAGTGTCTGTCTCTTTCACGCAAGCTTCCGATTGGTTGGTGTATTTACCACCTAATCAATCATGCAAATTGGTATGTGCGTCCGCCCATCAGAAGCTTGCGTGAGAGAAACATACACTTCCCAAACTTAGTCTCTCTCTTTTCTCTCTACTCTGATCACGCTTTCCGCCCGTTCGGCTGGCCCTTCAGGTCTAATGCTCCAAGATTCATTCATGGAATTCATATCCTTATATTCAATACTAAGCTTCCTTAAATGGCAACCTTAATCCTAAAATGTAGCACAAGGGGTCGATCCTCCCGATTTGGGCAATAAAAAGAGCAGGTTATAGGCGTGACGTATTCATAGGCGGGTCGGTGGTCGTGGGCGGTGGGTCTAGCAGCACGGCGTGGTGGTGGGCGGTGTGCGGCGGGGGCAGTGGCGCGGCGGCGCTGGGCGCGTGGTGGGCGCGGCGCGCGCGCAGGTCGCGGAGCGCCCGCCGCGCCCGGCGACCGCCGCCGCCCCCGCGCCCGCCGCCCCGCGCCGCCCGAGCGCCCGCCGCGCGCCTGGCTGCACCGCCCCCGCCGCACCCTGACACCGTATGACGACGCGCCCCGCGCTCCGCGCCGTCCCAGCACCGGCCAGACAGCACTACCAAATACTTGATTACACCACTTTAATGTAACAAATGGTTTCATTTAAAGCACATGCTATTCCTAAGACCGCTTTTCATTTTCAGCTTATTTCTGTCTTCCGACTGAAGATAAGTTCTTGTACCACAAAAATTACTTAATTTACCCATAACGGTTTATTTTAATTCGCCCATAATGCGTTTGATCCAATTCGCAATTGGTTCAATTAGCGGTACGTCCAATATGATTTTTTTATTAAATCTTACTGCTAAATTATACACAACCAATATTCATGAGGAATGTTTTACCCTACTATACCTACTACTAACCAGGAGTGCCGTCGGTAAGAAAGTCATACATAGTTCTTTCTGACCCATCGCACTTAAAACTGTAGGTACCGTATAACGTACCAAGACGCTAGACAAACATCACCATCACATACCTAAGTGTCAGTCCTATGTGATTCAAATTCATTACCTTCAACTATGCCCTGAAATCATTAGACTACCGCAAATTGGGCAAACTGCGAACTAGACGAAGAGGCCATATAAGCCATTACCCATTTTCCGTGGGTTTCTTCAGCATAAAAACCCTGCCAGGAGTCCCTGCATTGCACATGGGAAAGCTATCAATTACTTACTTATTTTGTTTGCCACCGATTTCGGACATTACCCGACTTCAGACCAGACATACTGATTAACAGCCCAATTAGGTAAAAAAAAACTAAAACCCAACTACGGCACTACATAGAAACGTACCATTAACAACGCGTGACTACTGCTTTTAAACTCGTTTCATATTTTTTCAGAGATGTTTTTTGTTGTAGTTGGTTTTAGTTTCTACTTTTTTTTATTTTTAAAACTAGCTGAACCCTGCGGCTTTACCCGCGCTTATTGTCGTTCCGCAGGGCGAAGCTAGTCAAAAAAAAAGTAGCCGGAGTTACTCCTTATATCATCAGCTAACTATCAGTGAAAGTCCCCATCGAAATCGGTCCAGCCGTTCCAAAGATTATCCGGAACAGAGGAGATAAATTTAAAAA
This sequence comes from Spilosoma lubricipeda, assembly GCA_905220595.1. NCBI lineage: Eukaryota > Metazoa > Arthropoda > Insecta > Lepidoptera > Erebidae > Spilosoma > Spilosoma lubricipeda. Next base: position 3,333,989 of record HG992285.1, on the reverse strand, counting down.
AAATGTTATTTTGGTACATGTAACGTGTATACGTAGGTACATATGCATTTATTAAAAAGCGGTGATTTTAATATTGCAAACAGACACTCCCAATTTTATTTAATTATTTGTATAGATGTTTTGCCGTTAGAATATTCATTTCTTTGAAAAGTATATTTAAATACCATAGAAATATCATAATTATCGTATAAATACGGACAAAGTCACGAGCGAAGGCTAATAATATATGTATATGTTTTTTAATCTCTTTTAACCTTACTTACTTTACTTTACACTTTACAAACTTTAACAGTAGTTTATGTATGACCAATAGAGGGCGCCGCATTAAATTCAGTGACACGTCATATAGCTTTTAACCAGCGGACGATCAAGCCGCTTCTAACGATACCTCATTTGTCCAGTTCTTAAGTAGTTAAGGAGCTACGAGGGAACAGATGAACATGCATATATACATAGCCTGTCAAATCATAACCCTCCTTTGGCTTTGCCGTAGTCGGGTAAAACGTCAAGTCTGCGGGGAGCTCTAAAGAATCATCTCTATAACCGACATATACGCGGGCGGAGCCGAAGGGAAGAACTATTTCCTAAAATTAAATCTTTCGCATCTGGTTATAAGATGTTAAGTCACTTCACCGGCTCTTAGACCATTAGGCTAGTCACACAGTCTAAACCGGAACGGTCGCTTACGTCCAATTCCCGTAACGTCTAGTAGGTTCAGTTCGTCTATTTCCCCGAACGTCTAATTCTCCGAATGTCTAATTCTCCGAACGTCTAATTCCCCGAACGTCTAATACCCGACGGTCCATTTACCTTAAAGCCCGTTCCGTGAAGGTCCATTTAAATAAATAATAAATAAATATTTCGGACGTCTCATACACAACGCCATCTAGTCCCAAACTAAGCAGAGCTTGTATTATGGGTACTATACAACTGATATAAATACTTATATACTTTTTTTTGTACATACATACATACTATAGATAGAAAACACCCAAACTCCGAAACAGATATTTGCAAATCATACAAACATTTTGTCCGACCCAGGAATCGAACCCGAGACCTCAAGAACAGCAGTCGCGTACGCTACCATTGCGCCATACATTGAGGTAGTAGTAGCCATTTCCACCGAATGTATATTTCACGACAGCCGGTCGATGACGACAGCGGTTAATTCCATTAGTTCCAATTCCCGGAGAGTCTAGAGAGTCTCAGTGGCTAGGAATTTGATTACTAAAATCACATCTAACACCACAACAAAACCTAACTTCATTATTCGAAACAAATTAATCAAAAATATATTAATTAATAAAAAAATAAAATTATTAATAAAAAATAAAATCCTCGATATCCGTTTATCGGTACACGTTTCTTTCAAATTGCCTTATTATAATGGAAGAAACATTCACTACTTTTGACTCCATCAAATACTTCTTTCACTATTTTAATGGGACCTTGGTTCATGATCACACCTATGCTGTAGTCTGAATTTTAAATGCCTCTTTTATGAGCTTAAAAAACCGACAATAACTTTTAATAATAACCGTATGAATAATAATAATTACCCGACTACGGCAAAGCCAAAAGAAGGTTATGCTTTTGACAGACTATGTATGTATGTATGTACATCTGTTCCCTCATAGCTCCTTATTAGACCTAGGCAAATGAGGTATCGTTCGAAGCGTCTTAATCGTCCGCTGGTTATAGGCTACAAGCCGACCCCTGCAACCTTGTTTGCGTCTCCTATTGCCGGTAGCGTGATAATTTTCCCCCGTTTTCGTAACATTCTTCATTGTTGCCCCGCTCCTGTAGGTCTTAGCGTGATGATATATACTCTATAGCCTTCCTCGATAAATGGGCTATCTAACACTGAAAGAATTTTTCAAATCGGACCAGCGGTCTGATTAGCGGACTGAGATTAGCGTGTTCAAACAAACAAACAAACAAACAAACTCTTCAGCTTTATAGATTAGTATAGATGTGACGTGTCACTGAATTTAATGTGGCACTCTCTAGCCGACATAAAGTACTGTATTACAAAATAAATTTGAGATAAATATGCCGTGTTTGGTATCATTAGAAAGGGCGTTACTTGTACATTTCAAAAATACATATATTAGTATTTGCTCGTGGTTTGGTCCGTGTTTACTCGATAAGTGTGATATTTCTATGGGCTTGTCAGTTCTCTCATTCTTTCTTTCGAAAAATAATATACTTTAAATTACATATAACAAAATAATTAAGTAAACTATTATTTGATTTTTACATTTATTTATCTATACTTATAAAATAGTAAGTCCTGACTGACTGACTGACTGACTGACTGATTCATCATCGCCGAGCGTAAACTATGATAGTTACAACTATGAAATTTGGTGAGTAGGATCCTTTTATTGAGTAGACACCCACTAAGAAAGGAATTTTGGAATTTCTACCCCTAAGGGGGTGAAATAAGGGTTGAAAGTTTGTATGGAAGTCCGTCATTTTTTAAGTTAGAGACCTGAAACTTTATTTTTGGGCTACTGATTAAAAATGATTAAACACGTATTTCAGCGTTTTTGAATATTCTTCCCCTAAGGGGTGAAATAGGGGTTGACATTTCGCGTATAGGTTAGTCTGGAAGTACGACATTTTTTAAGTTAGAAGCATGAAACTTTATTTTTGGGCTACTAATTAAAAATAAGTAAATACGTATTTCAGCGTTTCTGAATATTCTACCCCTAAGGGGTGAAATAGGGGTTGAAAGTTTGTATGGAAGTTCGTTATTTCTTAAGTTAGTAACATGTAACTTTACTCATGTGCTAATGATTAAAAAAGAGTAAATACGTATTAAAGCGTTTCTGGATATTCTACCCCTAAGGGGGTGAAATAGGGGTTGACATTTCGCATATAGATTAGTCTGGAAGTCCGCCATTTTTGAAGTTGCAAACATGAAACTTTGTTTTTGGGCTACTGACTAAAATAGAGTTAATACGTATTTAAGCGTTTCTAGATATTCTACCCCTAAGGGGATGAAATAGGGGTTGAAAGTTTGTATGCAAGTTCGTTATGTTTGAAGTAGCAAACATGAAACTTTGTTTTTGGGCTACTAATTAAAAATGAGTAAATAAGTATTTCAGCGTTTCTGAATATTCTACCCCTAAGAGGGTGAAATAGGGGTTGGAAGTTTGTATGGAAGTTCGTTATTTTTTAAGTTAGTAACATGTAACTTTACTCATGTGCTAATGATTAAAAAAGAGTAAATACGTATTAAAACGTTTCTGGATATTCTACCCCTAAGGGGGTGAAATAGGGGTTGACATTTCGCATATAGATTAGTCTGGAAGTCCGCCATTTTTGAAGTTACAAACATGAAACTTTGTTTTTGGGCTACTGACTAAAATAGAGTTAATACGTATTTAAGCGTTTCTAGATATTCTACCCCTAAGGGGATGAAATAGGGGTTGAAAGTTTGTATGCAAGTTCGTTATGTTTGAAGTAGCAAACATGAAACTTTGTTTTTGGGCTACTAATTAAAAATGAGTAAATAAGTATTTCAGCGTTTCTGAATATTCTACCCCTAAGAGGGTGAAATAGGGGTTGGAAGTTTGTATGGAAGTTCGTTATTTTTTAAGTTAGTAACATGTAACTTTACTCATGTGCTAATGATTAAAAAAGAGTAAATACGTATTAAAGCGTTTCTGGATATTCTACCCCTAAAGGGGTGAAATAGGGGTTGACATTTCGCATATAGATTAGTCTGGAAGTCCGCCATTTTTGAAGTTACAGACATGAAACTTTGTTTTTGGGCTACTGATTAAAGGTGAGTAAATACGTATTTAAGCGTTTCTTGATATTCTACCCCTAAGGGGTGAAATAGGGGTTGAAAGTTTGTTTGGAATTCGTCATTTTTTAAATTAGAAACATGTAATTTTATTCATGTGCTAATGATTAAAAAAGAGTAGATATGTATTTAAGCGTTACTTGGTATTCTACCCCTAAGAGGGTGAAATAGGGGTTGGAAGTTTGTATGGAAGTTCGTAATTTTTTTAAGTTAGAATCATGAAACTTTATTGGTGTACTACTGATCAAAAAAAGTAAAGACGTATTTAAGCGTTTCTGGATATTCTACACCTCAGGGGTGAAATAGGGGTTGACATTTCGTATATGGGTTAGTCTGGAAGTCCGTAATGTTTGAAGTTCGAAACATGACAAATTTTTTATGTGTTACTGATTTAAAAAGAGTAGAGACGTATTTGAGCGTTTCTGGGTATTCTACCCCTAAGGGGGTGAAATAGGGGTTGAAAGTTTGTATGGAAGTTCGTAATTTTTTAAGTTAGATACATGAAACTTTATTTTTGGGCTACTGATTAAAAATGAGTAGACACCTATTTAAGCGTTTCTGGATATTCTACCCCTAAGGGGATGAAAAAGGGGTTGAAAGTTTGTAAGTAAGTTCGCCATTTTTGAAGTTACAAACATGAAACTTTATTTTTGGGCTACTGATTAAAAGTGAGCGGATACGTATTTAAGCGTTTCTGGATAGTTTACCCCTAAGGGGTGAAATAGGGGTTGAAAGTTTGTATGGAAGTTCGCTATTTTTTAAGTAGCAAACATGAAACTTTATTTTTGGGCTACTGATTAAAAGTGAGTGGATACGTATTTAAGCGTTTCTGGATATTCTACCCCTAAGGGGGTGAAATGGGGGTTGAAAGTTTGTACGGAAGTTCGTTATTTTTGAAGTAGCAAACATGAAACTTAATTTTTGGGCTACTGATTAAAAGTGTGTAAATAAGTATTAAAGCGTTTCTGGATATTCTACCCCTAAGGGGTGAAATAGGGGTTGAAAGTTTGTAAGGAAATTTGTCATTTTTTAAGTTAGAACCATTAAACTTTATTCATGTACTACTGATTAAAAAAATGTAAAGACGTATTTAAGCGGTTCTGGATATTTTACCCCTAAAGGGGTGAAATAGGGGTTGAAAGTTTGTATGGAAGTCCGTTATTTTTTAAATTAGTACTATGAAACTTTATGCATTATCAGCATTAATGCGAATTCTGTTCCTAAAAGGGATGAAATATGGGTCGAATGTTTGTATGATAGTTCTTTTAAATGGGCTATTGATCAAAAATAAATAAATACGTTCAGAAATATGAATAAATTACTGATACATACTTTTACACAGTTTTAATTAAATACATAAAATCAACTTCCACGCGAGCAAAGCCGCGGGCAACAGCTAGTACTAATATATAAAGCTGAAGAGTTTGTTTGTTTGTTTGAACACGCGAATCTCAGGAACCGCTGGTCCGATTTGAAAAATTCTTTGTCTTAGATAGCCCATTTATCGAGGAAGGCTATAGGCTATATATCATCACGCTCAGACCTACAGGAGCGGAGCAATAATGAAAAATGTTACAAAAACGGGGGAAAATTATCACGCTATGGGCATTATGAGACGCAAACGAGGTTGCGTGGGTCGGCTAGTGTAAAATAAAATGCTTTACGACCTTAATAACAAATATTATACGTATAAGTCCTTTGTTGCCCTAGTTACTACCAATCTTACTACCAGTTGTAATACCGTTAATTTTGATTACCCTTCCTACTACTCCAGTTTTGAGTTGTTAGAAAGGGAAAATTAAATTGCCTGTGTTACTACCGTGAATGCCTACTTTAAAAAAAGCTTATTTTATTTCTAAACTAATTTATTTTTACTTTATAAATTGAACATAAAACAATTTATTCTAAAATTAAAAAAAAAAAAGGAAAATCAGCACAATTTCTCGAGGGCGTAGCCTACTGATATTTCTGCATTTAACAACTGCATCTGAATATGTCGGATACTGTCGTAATTTACAATATCGCGACTTCTTTTGTTAAATTGCTGTGCAACAATTTTAACAAGACTGTCATCATTGTGGTATCAGATATTATGATTTTGATTTATATTAAGATATATTGAATTCCAGATGTAATTATTAAGTTATGACCTTACTTTTAACAAATTATGGTGTTTTACCACATAGTGCGTAGGGTATTAGACGTTCGGGGACTAGTCGTTTAGACGAACGAAGCGTCGTTTCGTTGCGAGAGGGTTGATATGACAAAAAAAAAACAAAATATTATAATAAGGCAAACACAGTTTTGCAAATTTATTCCACATTAAACTGATACAAGATTGATACAAGTCAGAGTTCTAACAGTATGGACATGCTATGTGGTCGAATACAAAAAAAAGTTTAGTACAGCAATAATAAACATTACAGAAATCCTGAACTTTACAATACTACTGCCTCACACTAATGTATTTAAGGGAAATATGTAATAAAAATAAAGCAAAAAACTAAAGCAGGAACACAGTCGGGAAATGTTCGAGTACAGGAGTGGTTTTATTTTAGCCGTAATCGCTAGTCAAGACCTCAATACATCCGATTAAATTCATTCAAGTATCCTAAGTTGTAAGTATGTCAAAAAACAACAGTCAAACTCCTTACAATATAATAATTACTGCTAAAATACACATCACATCGCAAAATGCGTTCACAGGAATAAAATATATCGAATAACATGTATTAAAAAAACAGACAGTCGACGGGTCCGCGACCCGAGCGCACGGTCGCAAACAGGCAACCGCGGCCGCACGCTCCCCTCAAATAAAGTATATATTAAATATATACGGCTAAGTGAAAAACATAAGCATAACGGGAAACTTACAATCGAAACATTTCATAACGTCCTACTTTAAGATTTTTACGGATCGATGCGATACAAAATCGAAAACTCGAAAATCAAATAAAAAACACATATATAGAAAAAAGTAGAGCGATCCTCTCGGCACGCAGCGAGGACCGGACGTGAAGGTTCCCTCAGGGCGCGCGCTTGCGGCCGGCAGTTCCCCCGCGCAGCTTGTAGTGTCTCCGGCGCGGGGGCCGGCCGCGCGCCCGCGCTGTCCCGCTCCCCTGCCCCAGCCCCAGCCCCAGCCCGCCGTCCCTATCCGCCCCTCCCGGCCCGCGCTAGCTGCCCAGCGGCTGCTGCGCCAGCGCGCCGCCGCCCCACCCCGCGCCCACCCGCCGCTTGCACTCCCCCCCGACGTTCTGGTGGCCCCCGTCGTGTTTACGTTTACCTGCACCACAACCAATCACAACTCACTGCATTGATACTCAAATATTAGACAACAAAAAACAAACTATAGTATTGTACGAGGGATGAACAAGAGCAACCAAATAGGGAATCATATGACATAAAAAAAAACAAACTATATTTGAGGTGAGTGTTTGACGCCTTTATTAGTCTAGTATTAACGATAACTAATGAGCAAAGATGCTAGGTTCGATTTATACCAAAGAATTAATTAACAGGTGATCACGATTATTTGTTTCGCAAGAATGAATATAATATGAATGTCTATCTATAGTAGTTGTCTTGTTACTAAAGTACAAATCCCGGATATTTTGAAAATTGATGACCGTTATTATAAAACTACAGTAAAATTTTCAGACTCGGGCTAATATTTAAGATTCTGAACATCCTCAGTAACTGAAGCCTCTGTAGCATTTAGCAAATAAAACGATTCCCTATTTGGAGAAACATAAAAAAGGGGCTACTCAGGAAGTAGGAACCTAAGGGTCTCCCACAAACTTAAAAAAGGAAACAATGGACTCGTCACTCGATCGAGCGGTACAATTTAGGCAAGTTTGTGGTAGCCCTATGACTAAGGACAGGAGGAGGATAGTTACCGATATACAATGCATTAATCCAGATTACACGCAAACCATCAAACACGCTGAAATAAAAGGAAAAGGTTTCAGGCTCGTGATTAACTTCAATCGACCGAGAGAGAGTCCAATGTCTTTGTTAGAAATTTAGAATTTTGCTCTACGACTACACATGTGGTATAAAGGATATTTAGTTTATGGGATTGGAATCTTAAGGATAGAGGTGATACATGGTGAGTCTCCATTTAATCCTCAGCTGTAGCGGTGAGATGTGTTACTGTATTTTTTAGGTGTAATATGAGTTGCTGGAGTTAAGGTTATTCGGAAACTGGACATTCTCAATACTTGGTAGCCTTTCACAATACTTGTAAAACCCAGTCCTCATGCAGTTTATTCAATACTATGGGGTAGGAGGTATTTTAAATACATATTTGTTTGTAAGTTTTTAATGAGCTGCCATCTTGTCATACCAGTTTAGTCCTCAAAATAGAGATTATTGCTTTGTAAAAATATATCATCACAAACGATTATCTCCATTTAACGATCGAAATTGGTCTCAAAATGGCAATCGAAGTGTACCGCCTAATGCTAACAGCCATATTTAATAAAACGCGAGACGTTTAATTTAGTACTCAAATTTGGCAATAAATTAACGAAACGAATGTTTTAAAAGCTTGTAAATTGAGTTTCGTTTCAAAGTTCAAGATTTAGTCGCATATTTTCCGAGAGTTAAAAACAATTTTACCGCTGCGCTGCAACAAGGGACACCATGTTCCGAGCGCATTTTTAGTATTTTGGTATGGATAGGTACTTCAAATAATTGGAAAATTTCAAATAATTCGGTAAAATAAAAATTGAATTCGGTAACACAATATGTTAAATATTTTAATTTAAACTTTCAAATACTTAGCTTAGTGTTTCAAATATGCACGATGAGCTTTCGACAGTTACATTATATTACTCTAAGACCAATTTTACCACTTGCTCATAACGTTCCCTAACACTATTATGAACCTGCCATGTCATTTCCTACAAACTTCGGTTTCAAAAGTCTTGGATAGAGACAATATATACAGCATATTAGTATTTAGATATCAACAATTTTTATCTGATAAATCCATACGAAATATCTGTCTGTCAGCTTTCTCGGCTAAACCGATGCACCGATTTCAATGAAATTTGGTATGTAGATATTTTGATTCCTGTAGAATAAAACGTCGCGATAACTGATATATGGCAGATCTGAAACTTTATCAGCAACTGGTGAAACTGGCCTTAGTGTGTATAGGTGTATGTGTGTGTGCGTGTGCGTGTTTGTGCGAGTGTGTGGGACTGACCTGGTAAACTTGGCTTGGCGCGGGGATTGCCACGCATGGCGCTGGGCGTGCGGCGGCCACGCGCGGCGCGGCGCGCACCACCACGGGCCCCAGCCGCGGACGCCGGCGCCGCCGCCGCCGCCGCGCGACGCGCCCATCGACCGCCCGTCCCACATGACCCAGCCTAACCGAACCACCACGTACATGTCATTACGGCCACTAACCTTGCCGCTAGGATTCATCTCCGTCACTCACTCCGTCTCACCACTGACATACGATAAACGCGAGATGATCAACTCGCGTGACAACACTGTCTCGCAAACTCTATCAGAAGTAGTGTGAATTTAGATGATTGAATTCCGAATATTTTACAAAGTAAAAACTACTGGTATATGTCTGAAATTACAGAATATCAACAACCCATAATGTCCCACTGCTCGGCTCGAGTCTCCTCTCAGGAGAGGGTTAAGACCATACGCCCCCATCATGCTGGCCGAGTGCGAAAGGTAATAAGTATTTTGAACTAAAGTGACCATCTCGTATTTATTTTATTTCAATCGGTAGATTGTGCAAGGCGACATCCATCAGTCAAACTGAAGCATCTACTGACTAGAACTTCCAAATCACCACCCGCACAATCAAAGTCGTCTACTTTTGTAATTATATCAAATATAAAAACTACCAATTATCTACAAACGTAATGGCTTTGTAGATTGGAAATTCCAGTGATGACGAGAATAAATCTACTATAATCGTTCGGAGAAAAAATCCTTTGGCAAAATTTTTGGTTAGAAAGAATTAGTCTGTCCCGTTGCAGCATTTAAATGCAACAGAAAAAGACGTCGTATAGCTCTATAACACTGTCTCTTTCTCAAGTTCTTTGTCAAAGTTATATAAAAGGAAGAGTCAGTGCTACAGATCTTGTATTGTACTGACCGATTTCTGGTTTCATAGAAATGCAATTTAGTCCAAATAATTTAGGTTTTAATTAAAATTCAGCCCAAGCGCATTATCTTAATATCTCTGTATAAAAACTACATAATTGGGTACTACTGACATGCAATGTACGTTTTGAAATCTATCTTGATAATGCGCTCTGGTCAATTTCTCCAGAAGTCGGTCGAAAATCTATTACTAATTTCAACAATAACACATCTAAATTAGAGACAGTTAGACAATTTAAAAACAAATGTGTTATTGTTGAAATACATAACTATACATGCTGCAAAAAAAATCACTATTGCTATTTCAAATTGTCAACATACCAAATAAAATTACACTATGAATAGAGCACTTGATGAAGATGTCCAATTTTTCCTTTCCATAAACCAATGTTTGAGCAAACATTTGAACATCTTCCTCAAGAGTTATGATATATCAATATAAGTTTGTGGCGATTGAGATAAAGTATGTGATGATCTCACATTAACATTGTTAGTACAATCATAAGCTTTGTTACGGATAAACCGCGGAACGCCACAGAATAACTATTACACGTTCTTTAACGTTCATTACAGGAGTAAAAATTAAACAGTCAGGTACTTAAAGCATTATATTACATCCAACTATTTAATATACGGCATTCTAGGATCGAGTGTACAAATCCACGATATTTTGCTACATTACCTACACGATTTATACTTTAATTTACTTTGTATGCGAAATCTACGACAAGTCTAAATAATCGTATAGTTCTAATCAAATCTAACATTGATACGACAACATTAATAATTTGGAATAAAGTGAGCGCCTGTCGGCGGTACCTGAATGCCTCCGGTTAGATCGTAGTAAAGCGAGTTGGGCCCTAGCCCGAGCTCGTCGTCCTGAGTGAGGCATTTACCAAGCGGGTCAGTAAGTCTTCTCAACATATTCTCTACCTCGTTACAACAACGACAAATACAACATTACTCGGGCGTTCCAAGCATCGGAGGGTCGCTACTTTCCTCGCCTACGGGGATGTGTGCGGGGTGGCAAAGCGATAGCGTGTTATCAGTTAATGATCAAGCGAAGCAAAGCACTACATGGGGTGACAAGCGCGGCGGAATGACTCAAGCGGTGCTAGTGTCAAATGGCAAATGAAAACAACAGGTACAGATGAGAGACGGGCTTGTTAGTCGGAGTGGCGTGAGTCATATAGACCTGATGGTGAGATCGGCCGACCAGCCACCCCGCGCGCCCACTAACACTTTTCCCGGCAATCAGTGACAAGTCCGAGGCACGCCCGCCGCAGTGCGATCACCACCGTCAGGCCTACACACTACCGTCTTTACCGAGTCACTAACTCCGTTCGAGGATGGGATTAAACAACAAAATAAAAAAATCAAAAACAGTAGATGATAAAAATTTGGCAAATCAAAATCGATAGAACAATGAGTACAGCGACTAGTGACTAGTAAATAAGAGTGATACATTAGTGAGTGTGTGTGGGGACCCACCGGTTGCGGTCTGTTGGTAGGCTGGCGGACGGCGGACGGTTGCGGTGGCCCCGCGTAATCAAAATAGAACTCATCGTACCGGTAAAATGGCTCATTGTAGCCACCTCGGTAATCACCGTACCCGTAATAGTCGTAATCATAATCTATAAACACACAACACAGGCCTTTTAGAGGCTAAGCTAAACTAACTCTAACTTACAAGCTACCGATGTCGGCTGGCGGATTGCAAGCCTCCACGACACTCGTACCGGGAAAAGATTACAAGTGAACACATGCTGTTGTCACTTTACACGGGGTACAAGTACAGGTAAGGATGGTACAGCACACGGGTTAAATCCAACACCTCAACTCCTCCAGCGATCACACCTCGGTACGAACCGACTGAAGCGTCTTCACAGATCGCCACACGGAAACAACATGCATGGTCAAATGTCTAATTGTTCATGTCCATTTCTAGTCTGATGAATAAAATTGTTTTAAATTTCCATAAGAATATATTGATACGATCCATCACCGGGATCTACCTAAACGTAAAACATGTGCGGATGTATTTTTAATATCCGAACAATTTTGTACGATTTTTTCATATTGTTATGCATGCATTCTGTTAATATTGTTATTATTACAATTTCAATGGAGGATATGCTTGCCCTTGACTAGTCTTCGATTGATTTTAAAACGATGTTGAAATCATGCATGGAACCTATTCCTAGCTGTCATTAATAACTAGCCTAGACAGTAGCGTTAATGAAACATGTACTGAGGCCGTAACGATACACTACAAAAAACTCCCAAACCTCTACAAATATTTTACACTGGCAATATTAGAAAACAAATGGCAACACTGGCGCGGGAAATCCCGTGTGGGGAGGTGTATAGTAGCGGCCGTTTTGTTAGTAAGGAACAGTAGCGGAATGTGCGAGTGTGCGCGTGGAGACCACACCGTGTTCACATCTTCTGTGTGTGAGGGAAAACTAGGAGAAAGGCGGAGGGAGAGAGTCGTCAGTCACAAAACAGTAATGTGCGTTTCATGGTTACATGTAATGATTAATGTTTCAAGCGTCGGTTTAATAACGAGTTCCCTTCACCTGTCTCGTGTCTTATCGAGTTGTAATAATTAAGAGGTTAGGCTAGACGCTAGGTAGTAGTAATTACGATCTATGTTTCAACTTCTCCTGGTATGTCGGTAACGTGAAGTAAATGTTAATATTTTTTAAGCAATACTTACAAGTAGAACTTCAGAACTTAAAAACAATGTTTTAAATAATCATTTACATAAATCGAGAAGCCCACCACCGAGCGTCCACCAACCCCGTCGTGGTCACATGTGACAGTATCTGTCGTGTTGGTGTGTTGGTGTGTAGGTGTGTACGTGTGGTGTGTTCGTCGTGTGTCGTGTGTCGTGTGTGCATACTGACCGTAGTCACCACGCGCCTGAGGCGGGCGCTGCTGGGGCTGGGGCGTGCGGCCGCGCAGTACCGGCGAGCAGCTGCACCAATCGAATCTGACAGTTAACACCACGTTACAGAAATTGTGAACGTGCCTGGCAAGCCTCCAGTAAACTCACAAACTGCATTCGCAACCAACCATATAAACCATTCTCGCTGTCATGTTATGCATACATTCATAGCTCCAATTTAAATACAAAATGTGTTCAAAATTAGTTCAGCACTTCGGGCTCATAATATAATGAGACAAAAAGCACATTCATAAAGAGCTACCAAGACCCATTTATCAAAAGCAATTCCAATGACATTGAATTATCTTTTAAAATAAAATATACAGGTAGGTAAATCTCATAACCTGGTATGAATGAATTCAGGTATTCCCAGAAAGAATGAATATTTTTACAGTAGGATAAAACAAAACTAGGTTGGCGACAATGTTTAAGACTGGTTTATAAATTAAGCGCCTTATTTATGTGTTGCTATGGAGAACAACAAAAATACACAAGTGAATTTAATATTAAAATATTGTTTTTGTAAACCAATAGATTTTTTAAACACATTTCCTAAGCTTACTATTCAGTCTGAGGAATGAGTCTTGGAGCCGAAATCTTTCACTTCAACAACATTCAGGCTTGAAAGTTTACTAGGGCATATTCTTTACAGAAATTTAAACTTACAATTTGTAAGAAAAGTTCAATATTTATGTAGGTACACGTAAACAATTGAGTATCGTATCTTAACCAAATCTTAAAACTAACAAATGATTTTTTTAAAGCACAATGGATTTAACACATTTGTTGTCGAAACGGATATTGGTTGACTTTCCACAACGGACACTTTATATGTCGATTTTCAATAATTGAATAATCGATTTTGATTATTAATAATAGTTTTACATTCTCTATTTAAATAATAGGACGGTCATTGCTGTAAAATATATTTCTTTAACCGCAAGATATGTTCTAGCATGAAAAAAATATATAACGACTGACAAAATTATAACATCAATCAGCATTATTCTTGACTTGACAATACATACTAGAAGTATCCATCAGACAACCAATGTGATTGCAGCATTTTATTTTCAGATAATTAAATCAAAAATCATTTAAAATATCGTAAATAAACAGTGAAACAATAGTCTTTATTAAAAGGCGTGTCTTTTTACGACCAAAAGCTTCGGCTTTTGGTCAGTCAAAAAAAGACCCACCTTACAGTGAACAATATTTTCATGTTTAAAAACTATTCTAAAGGTCCCGAGAGCAATCAATTCATTTAGCCACACTACTATTAGAACAACATTCGTAACCAGGAGATTGAATACGATTAATTCTAAATATCTAAGTGAGATAGTAGAAACATTAAATTTATAATTTTATTTCTACTTTTCAGTGCTTCCATACACAGATCTTCGAATGGAAAATAGCATTCTAGCTAAATGTACATTAATGATCACATACTGAGATTGAACTAACCTTAGATAATTTCAATAAGAAAATAAGCTTAACATTCGAAGTAGATGGACACGTTTACTACCATGGTTTCAAGTAATAAGGTTCCAAAAATATACGTTTTGTACGGCGTGAGCTCCATTGTAGCATTAGTACTATTTTCTTAACGCGAACGGATTACAAATACTATTTCATTCGGATCTCCTAGTGACAAAGATTCTCAGTATACCAGAATCAAGTCTCGGGGCGCGACTAGCTACAGAAATTTAAAGAGTGGTATCGTGCTTACCCGCCGCGTCCGTGGATCATCTGCATCATGCGACGTTCGCGAGCACGCAATATCTCTTCCTTCTTCTTCTTGTCGGAGGGCGGCTTTGCCAGTGACACCTCCAGGCGCGCTCCACCCATCTCCTTTCCATCCAACTCTTGCATTGCCTACCAAATAACAAGTTTTAATACAAGTATGAATAATATTTGGTACTTTTTACATCTTAGTTTTCTAAGTACGCTTTCATTTAACCGATTGATTGAAGAAACAGGTTTAAACAAATATTTAAAAATGTATGTTTGTTGCATCAAAAAAGTGCCTACTTTTCCTACTACCAAACCTGTAAGTTTTTGAACAGACTTCAAGAAAGGAGGAGGTTCTCAATTCGACTTTTATAAATATATTTATAATTCCCCCGTCTCGGAAAGAGTATTTTTGCCCTTCGATATCAGAGTGCAAAAGCCATTTTTATCCACTAAAGGATAAAGTAAATCTAATTAAGAACATCGTATGCACACTAACTTTGCGAATTCAAAACATCATAAAACCTATTTATTTCTAACTCCATGGTGCCGAATTTATCATACAACCTTTTTTAAATTTGATAGACAGCGCGCCATTTTTTTACGTCATTTATTTTCATTCATTTCAATTTTTTAAGCGTGTTCGCGGATAACTTCATCGTTTATGAATCGATTTTCATGAATATGTTTTTAATGGAAAGGAGATAGCCCAACGGTGGTACTATGATAGTGACACTAAGATCTGATGATGGCACCAAGAGAAATCGATCAATTTGGTAGTTCTTGAAGTCGGTTTTTTATTTTGTTAAAATTTTACTTGTCTTATAAAGAACACTACTCACAAGAAGCGAAGTCACCATTTCTAGTTCATGAATTGTTTGCAACTATTCCATATTAGCTCAGCTTTAAAACAGATTATTTTAATTCTTCGGAAAAGTAAATTCTTACTTATGTTACGATTTTTTTTTTGTAATGTACATCTTATTAGAATTTAGATTTTGCAATTGTGGATAGGGCCTATAGGATCGGCACCGCGACGTGGCTTACTTTCATTGCGTGGTATCTTGATATGAGTAACATAAGATGTACTCACTTTAACCGCACAGTCTCGGTCCTCGAAGTGAACAAACGCGTAGTCTTTAATTTTCTTGACGCGCTCGACGTTCCCGAAGCGTTCAAATTCTTCCTTTAGTGCGTCTTCCGTTATCTCCTGAGTCAGGTTCCGTGCGTACAGCACCTTCACCTACACAATACATTATTTAGAAAAATATCTTTGAAAAGAATATCTGTTATATGGCTACATTTTTTTATGGCATTTGGGAGTAGGAGTGACCTACTTGATGGTAAGTGATTACCACCGACCATGGATACCCACAATTTTTGGTCTCAAATCAAAAAACTTTTTCTACATCTCGAAATGTTCAAATTGTAAAATAGAGCCAATCAAGTCTTAAAACCTCACTCGCAGGGGTTTTGAAATCGCATAATGTCGAAAATGTAAATTGCCTTTTACCCATAATGTCAGAAACTGCCAAATTGCATGTAAAATGACTATTACGTTACATATTATGTCAGCAATCCACATTAGTATAATCCTAACTTTTTGCGTTTCTGATGTTTAACGTAACTGAGTTTCTGTGGGCAACGTGGGCAACCTAACAAGACAACTTTTATAATATTATTTTTTATGTAAGAAGCAGTTCAAGAGTGAAGTCCAAGCAGATAAGTTATAAAAACTGAACATTATATAAGCTTAATTATATATAATAATCTCTAGTATTATACTCACTTTACTCATCGTTTGCTCGTCAGGTTCTTCTTGAGGATCTGCCCAGTCTACTATTATATCACAGCCCCATACCTAGACAAAATTTGTTACATTATCATTACTGTATATGGTTCAATAGTCATCGAGTCTAGAGTGCACAAATCGATACCAATTAAAGTGACTCGCGATAAGAATTGGAATATGAACTTTATTAGACACTAGCAGACGCACGCAACCTCGTTTGCGTCTCCTATTGCCCGTCGCGTGATAATTTCCCCCGTTTTTGAAACATTTTTTATTGGTGCTCCTCTCCTATTGGTCTTAGCCTCCTCTTCAAACTCTTCAGCTTTTTAAATTAATATAGATTTATCACTGCGACTGGATACAAAAACTTTACTAATATTATAAAGCTGAAGAGTTGGTTTGTTTCTACAGGTCCGATTTGAACAATTATATCAGTCTTAGATAGCCCGTTTATCGAGGAATACTGTAGGCTATATATCATCACGCTAAGACCTACAGGAGCGAAGCACTATTGAAGAAAGTTAAAAAAACGGGGGAAAGTATCACGCTACGAGTAATATGAGACGCAAACGAGGTTGCATGGGTCGGCTAGTGAGAAATATTTATTTAGTACGAAACTCGAATATATATAACGAATATTTTTTTAAGATACGTTTTCAAATGTTTGCAAAATAGCTATTGTAATTATAAGTACAGTCAAATTAACAACTACCGAGACTTTTGACTTAGAATCATACGAGTTTGTACATACCTTTATTCTACCAGTGCCAAGTCTACGTTTAGCTAGTGACGCCGCTTTGTGAGACTCGTATTCCAGAAAACAAAATCCTCTATTTTTCTTCTTATCATCGGGCGAACTATATATTATAACTTCGACGAGCCCAGCTGCAATCACACAAGACGGATAAGAGCCGGGCCGCGGGGCGCACGCTCGCTATCGGTATGAACAAAGCTTTCCCTCGAGCCCGACGCGCTAATTCAGTCATTCAACGCTACAGAATATGAAGCAAATCAAACGATATTCCAGGAGAACATATACGGTATTGAAGAAAATCTATTCTAGAGAACAACAGCAAGGTTCTCCAGTCATGACCAGTGAGCATTCTCGAGGCGAGGCCAATAGGTAAGGTCGGTCCGGCGCGCCGCGGGCCACGGTTGCGGCGCGGCCCGGCCGGCCCACGCGGCCCGGCGATGGCCCAAGCGGCCTCGCGATGGCCCGCGCCGTCACGGTGGCCCGAGGCGCGCCGCTATATAAAACCGAGTAGCACTTATTATGAATTCGACAAGGACTTACGTGCGTGCCTAGTAAACTCCTCAAACAAATCGTCCCGATCTCGATTCTTAGGGATATTCCCCACGAATAACCGGTGATTGTTAAAGGAAACTGTTACGCCAATCTTTTTCCCCTTTCGAATTTCATAATCATTCAGCTGCAAGAACAATTCGAGGGAGAATAGCCGTTGGCCGGGGCCGGGTCGCTGGACGGCGGCTGGCCCGGGCCCAACATCCCAACTATGACTGGAGATCGCGTGGGAAAGGACGCAGGGAGCAAGCGGGAGCAAGCGGGGCACCCTCAGCGGTCCACACCAAGCCCCACGCACTCAACCCGACAACTCTATAAACTCCTTAATTCATTCGAGAGTGACACTTTACCTGTTAATTTACCAAACTCTTCCAGTATCTCCTCTTTGCCTTTAGACTTGGGAATGTTGCCGACGAAAAGTCGCAGATTCGGTACGCTAATCTTAATTCTCAGAGTCTTCCCCGCTTTAATTTCATGGTTATCGAGCTGTGGGAAAAATAACAAGGGAACAATTTTGAAAAAGGGCGTCGATACGGATCCGGTCGGCCGGGCTTGGCCCCGGCGGCCAGGCAGGCCCCGACGCGCCTGAGTTGATGACGGTTAGAGCCAATCATGATGAGTTAACTGAATTTGGATGAGAAGCCGACAGTGTTGTACGGAGCAAAGAGGAGAGCCTGAGATATATTATGTTCTCAGTTGGAGAATTTTTCGAAGCCAATTCAAAGTTAACCCTGTAAGTGGACCGTTTGATGAAGTGAAAATAAAAAAAGCGAGTACGAGTGTGATGGTAACAAAAAATAAAATTAAAGCAACTGAAAATTGAACGAGGTGCAAAGTATAGAACGGGATGATATCTCAGGACAAGCGAGGCGAGATCAGTTTACAGGTGTGTTACATTGCACATTTACACAAATTCAGTGATTACATATTAATGGAACGGCGGCTGCTTGCCACGAAACACTCATTTGTTACACTTTTGTGCACTATATTAGTATAAGGGATTAATTTAGTGTGAACGGGTGCAAATGGCCGCCGTGAACGGGATATTAATGACATGCTTTTTTAAATGATAGAAGAAGCTTAAATCTAAATCTCCCAAGCATGACTGTGAATTTAATCAACAGACAAATGGTTGGGACCTTGCAAAAGTACTTTGATGAATTCTAGTAGTCTTGCAAGTGAGGCCGTGGTTTGGAAACTTGTACTGCGAAAGGAGAAACCATCATGAGCTTTTCTTTCTTTATGAGTATGACAAGTATTAGAGTGAGTGAGACGTAAGAAAAGAACGTGATGGTTTCGCCTGGGGGGGGGGGGGGTAGCAAGACGCAGGGCAAGTCTCCAAACGCGCGGCAACTAAGTGCAGTGATCAGTTAATCTTTCAAGGGAATATACTTAAACATTCGGCGAATCACCTGGAAAGTAGACGTCAAATTAGAATAAATTTTGTATCAAATTATTAACACCAATTTTAATCAATATAAAAATCATCCTGAGTAAAAAGCTTTAGAGTTTTGACACAATTTTGTGTTACCAATCGTGATATGCTGATAATGAACAATTGCACCACTGTTTTAGTATTGCGATAACACTGTGCTGTAATGTTGGCTATTGGTACACATGTGCTCGATAACATCCATCAATCGCACAAAGATAGGTGCCACAGTCATTCTTCGACGTTTTACTTATCACAACGTTTGCAAATTCTTCAGGGCTGCGGCTGACCGCGGCCTACTCTTCACATAGCTGGCACTCATCTTTGTAGCTATGTTGTCCAACAACTCTACGGCTTATTGTACACTAATGTTCGAGGGAGTGAACATTTTATATAAAAAATTGATGCAGGAAGAGACAAGAGGGTTTTCTTAAATTCAGCCAAAATAAAAGGTACCAAAGCAGAGATTGAACTATAGAAGCAAACGAACAAGTATTTATGGTCTCCCCCTCAAACAGACATTTAGGTCTCCGATGCTCTAATACCAGTGTATTTCAGCCCGAGCATGAGAGACAAGAACATGAAGTGTTTGGGGCTGGAGTCGGTTGTGGTCTCACCTCCTGGACGGCACGTTGCGTGGCCTCACGAGTAGTGAACGTCACGAAGGCGTAGCCGCGATTGGTCCCCGTCATGGGATCCATCATTAGGCGTAGGTCCCAGATGGTACCACATCGCTCGAACAGCGGGATGAGCTCGTCTTCATACATGTCCTTAGGGATTTTGCCACAGAACACCTCGCAGCCGGAGCCCGGCGTGCCACCTTCCCACCCGGGCGGCGGCCCGCCGTACTTACGTTGACCTGTGCCGATTGGCAAAGATAATCAGATAACTACAATCTTAACTCCGTCTCTAGTGACAGTACAATACAGGGACTAGTGACAATATACAAAATGTATGGCCATCGCTAAGACTGTGTGTATTTATTTATATTAAGATGATCAATAACGTTGGAGAGCAGAAGAGAAAGAAATACGATTTCAACCATCATAATAAAATCAATTACGAGAAAATCTAGTGTCTCTTTTTACCACCGACAACGAAAACCTAAAAAAATTATCACAGACTTAAGCATCAATGCTAAAGTTATCACGACTTCAGAGTCGTGATAACTTTTACATAAAATGTCACATAAACCAAGATTAATCGTAACAAGCTGTATTTTCTTTGAATAGCAAGAGCCTTGAATATATTAATTCGAATTAATATGTACTTGTTATTGAAATAGCTCAGAAAGGCTAAGACATGGTATAAAACACCAAAAAATATGCAGTTTAATTGAAATTTCACTACACACGTCACTTCATGAAGTCTGTTTAATAGGAAATTATACATAAAATAGGGGTTTTTTCTTTGTGTAGCCTGCCTTCTATGATCAATTTTTTACTAATCGTAGAAGGGGGCATTTCCTTGGTCTTTTCAAGCTTTCTCACAGGTCAAAATCTCTATCTATTCATCGAAACGATATATTAGCGAAAAACCTTAAACATTGCATTTTTCCCCCCTTAAAACTCCATTTACTCGAAAACTATTAAGTTTCGGTTAGAGTAACATACCAAAATTATAGAGCTTGAAAATACCAACAAAATGAGTCTCAATTGGTCAAAAACAGAGTTACAGAGAAAACCCCGTTTTTTCCATCCCTCCTGCCCCCCAAAAAAGCCATAATACGACCCCACCGCATACGTACACAAAGAAAAATAAATTTTGCGTTTCGCAACACTCCTACCTATGCCATAATCAAGGAACCGCTCATGGAAGCGGTAACTGACACAATACCCAGGCAATTCGTCTTCGACAAAAAATACAAAATACAACTGCACGAGGACCCCCAAGAAGGACTTAACCCAAGGGAGTTGAGAGTCTTCACGGATGGATCCAAAACAAGGTCAGGCACTGGCTCGGGAGTATTCTCTGAGGACCTAAACATACACATCTCGACGCCATTGGGAGCCCATAACACAGTCTTCCAGGCAGAGTGTATGGGCATAATAACGGCAGCACATGCGATCATCTCCAGAAAGGTAACGGAATACCCCATCCGCATACTTTCCGATAGTCGATCAGTTTTACAAGCTCTACAGAGTCATGTGACTACCTCAGGGCTAATCTACGAATGCCACAGAGCCCTGACAGAGGTAAGTACTACAAATAGTATAACTCTCCAGTGGATCAAAGGTCATAGCAACTCACACGGGAACGACTCAGCGGATGCACTGGCAAGAGGCGGATCGGAGACAAGGGCAATCGGCCCTGAACCAATACTGCCATTGCCAAATGCTTGGCTGCGACGGACACTGCAACAGAACACCGAGGTAGAACACCAAATGTATTGGTCCAACCTTTGTACCTGCAGGCAGACCAAAGAGGCCCTCCCGACAATCTACCCCGGATTGTCACGGAAGCTGAAAAGACTCAAGAGGCCGCCGCTTCGACTTCTGATCGGAGCAATAACTGGTCATGCACTATTAAACAAACATCTTTTCACTCTAGGTGTAACAGACAGCCCTCTATGCAGAGCGTGCATGGAGGAAGATGAAACGGCCGCCCATGTCATCTTGACATGTCCAGAGGTGGCGAAATACCGGGCGAGACACCTCGGATCGCCGAGGTCACTTCAGGAAGTCGTCGGCAACGCAATGGGTCTGCTAGGCTTCCTGGATGAATTGGGTTGGCATCACTAGTGCCGACCCACCACGCAAAATAGGCGCAACTAAGTCGTCGAGTTGCGGAAACCAAGCCCGCGAGTTCAAGATCAAGATCAAGATCACTCCTACCTATGTCTAATTTGACTGAACTATTATTGATGTATTGAATTATTGACTAAAATGATGTAGTAGCGAACGTCGTATTAAGTGTACATTTTATTACTTTTTTTGTATATTTTTATTATAACGCGAATGAATTGACAGTTTCATTTAATTTCGAAATAAATGTAAAATTTAAAACTCATTTAATCTTTGCTTCTACTCTACGAAAACTTTTCATTTTTAAATTGAAAACCGCATGACGTAGTTTTGTAACCATATTTCTGAGTATTTGCATCAAATACGAACGAGTAGGTACCATAAAGATAGATTGCACTATGATATTGCAACAGCAGTGACGAAAGCGGAAATTCACTGACGCGTTCTGAATCATACATGACTTGTACGAGCCACCATCTTGTAGTGTAAGGCTGACATATCCTGTAGGTAGAGCGTGTGAACCATGTTTAACGAACTCGACAGACAAATAATTACATCTACATGTTCGATCTATAAAAAAATATCGTGTCGTAATCGTTTCTAAAAAAAATCATTTTTAGAATGTTTGCGAACTAAAAAAAACGATTGGGATATTTTTTAGTACTTGTACTAAACACAGTTGCATTTTAATGTCTTTTCCTTCGAATAGGCAAATAGATAATGGTGTGTCATAGCGAAGGCTTAACACTTTACATTGGCTTATCTTTTTACTATACATTTATTGGCCATTAAATCAGTAAAGGTAACAATTTCAATACTAAAATCACAAAAATAAAGGAAACTCGAATTATAACAGCATCTAAACAAAACGAAGCATTGTATTTCCCTGAAACGGTCATCTAAACTATTTGTATTTGAGGCAATTAAAAAAGTTATTGCTCTACTGACCTGTGGTGACATCTAACGTGTACCCGGTCCGGGCCAAAATTTGTTTGATCTTGTCTTCGTCGGGCCCCTTTACCTGGACAGTGGCAGCAAGCGCAGGCGCGCCTTGCACGCCCGCTCTGCTTTTCTGTCTGTAATGTAACATTACGACGATTACTACGATTCCCAACGTAGGTATAGAGATGTAGATAAATACGTAATGAGAACATAAACATGGTTTTATTTTATTTATTAATTTAAGCTTCCAGTAAAAATTGCAAAAGGCGAAGTTAATGGCATAAGTATTTTATTCCAGTCGACCTTTGGTATCATTGGAGAAAGTGAAAAGGATTGTTTTGGTTGCTAACTTATTGTAGTGGTTCCAAATACTACAATTTATATGTTGGCTTTTCACTGCGTGAGTAGAGGTCACCGAAGACCTAACCCTGTTTCTATGTAACATAGGCATACACTTTAGGGTATGCTTTACATACAAGTTAAGTTTGCAAAAGCTTGTTTTAGAAGTTCTGTTGAAACGGTTTATTAGTTTTGGGCGTGCAGTCATCGAACAGAATGTCACAGAACGAACCGGAAATATCTACAGTACTTAACTTATGTGGATACTACAATTGCATCGTTTAGATTTAGTACCTACATAACCTAATTTCAGTGCAGTGGGATCTGCCAAGGTATGGCGATATGTATTAGAAAAGTAGAAAGGCCATAAAATTATTCGAGATTGAATGAGACTTTGCCGTACCCGACATCCGCCATACCGCATAGTATTATAATTAACATAGATATCTTCTACATTTGCCTCATTCCTAATAAGAGTTAAGATTCTGACTAGATATGAATTTCTAACTACTCTTTAGAACTTGAATACTTGTTTAAAATATTTAGTTTCAAACTTCAAGTTTGAAACAAATATTTTCACTCAGAAGTTATCAAAAATGAGTGCGAGTTATCATTTGCATCTTTTTCAATTCCTATTAGGTGTGCGAATTTTCTAAATCGATATTTCAATCACATTGAAACTGGTTTTAGTCTATTAAAAAACCTGTATTTTTAACCCTAACGAACTTCCGTTAAAAGTCCCAAGAAGAACTGCAAAATTACATCACATTTACACTCTCCCACCCTGTTAATAAGTGTACAAGAAGCTAGGATATGGGTGTATGTTTTTTTTCGTAACAAAGAATATAGACTATTTTTCTTAACGAGTACTCCAAATATAACAAGATATCCACGTAATGGAAATATGAGACAGTTGCAGCCACAGGTACATTCAAATTTCGATTATTAACCCTAAAATGGTTAAACCAGTATGTACAAAGGCCCAACTCTACAAAAGCAATCATTTAAATTAGCATTTTATTAAATCTTGCAATACAGGTTCTGCATCACGAGTGCATAGGGGGTAATGACCATCAGTAATCTAATCTTGCGGCGCAAATAAACGCGAGGACAAGCGAAATGATCCGTCAGTTAGTCTGTCACACGACATTCAAGTACATGCTTTTGTAGCATGTGTCAATTGACGACTGCTAACTTTCTCGCGTTGTTTTTTATATATATACGTTCTACACATATGTATACGAGATAGCATACATTTAACAATAAAATGCTGCGTTTTCATGCAATCAAGATGTAAAGTATATGCTAGTTTTAAAGCTCGACACGATATATATACTACCCATTTTTTTACGTGTGGAACGCCCCTCGTACCGTCAACCCACAAGGGTTCGCAGTGGGCGGTGTGTCGGAATCGAACCGACTAAAACAGCTTTTACCTGATAAATAGGGTTCTCAAAGTAAAGATTGTACTACAAAACAGACCAATAATTTAGAAGAAATGTTTTTTATTCATCTTTTACACATCTAAACGGATTATTTAAAAAGTTTTGATTAGCAATTTTATGCCTTATTGGTTTGAAAGTTGCAGTTTATAGTTACTACGAGGTGATCCGAAATGGCATCGAGTAACGTATTAGTAGTGTGAAAATTGTCCTGTCTATCATACACTAGCTATGTCACTATGGAGTCATTTTAGCCACGGCAATCATATTTATTGCATAGTAATGACCTGTATTATCTACCTCTTCTACCAAAGGTCGATTTTAAATCGAATATATAAATCATTCAATTCGTCAGACAATGTAGAAATATTTTTTATTGGTCTGAAACCAGCCAGTGCTCGAGTATGTAATTGCACTGAGATATTTTTAAATTCTGCGTCGATTTTCGCATTGCCATTTAATACAAGGCCGTGCAGTACATTAAACAACGTTTCCTAGTGCAACTCGGAGGGTCGAGTAATTTAAATTTAACGGTCGTCTGCATGGCCGTTTGTCAAATCAATTTTTCAAGATTGTGACCTAAAATACGAGTTACTGGTCGGCTTGGCAATCGTCCAATATTGTGATAGTGTTGCCAAGCGAAATAATGCAACGTGGAATATACTCACCTATAGGTTTTCATGACTCCACATAAATAAGCACTTTTATTAGATACATGCTCAAGATTTGAATCTAAAAATTGTCCAAGAACACTTAAAGCACCGTCGGATGGAAATTCTTTTAAGGCGTCTAGCGCACGCTCATCCAGTTCAGCGTGCGCTAGCTTTCCAGTCTTATAAATGTCGTCGAGCTTGGCCGCTACCTGGAAACGACACAATAATTAGCATTAAATACAATGTCTGCTAGTCGTTAAAGCTTCTTGTTCAGTGACACTGGTACACCTGCGCTAAACCGCTGCAGAGAAAACCAATATGAAATTGACCTACACACATTATATGTCACACGGTTCCTTGTCACATTGTCTCCAGAACAAAATAAGTAAGAACATAATAAGAACAATAAGAACAGAATAAGTAAGCAGTTAAAGTATTTTATTAGCGAATTTATATTTTTTACGGACTTAATTTTCCGTATCAAGAGCTTGCAATAAATTGCATTGACATTATAATCAGGCGTATTTAAACCTAGTACATATTATGTTACTAGCTGAACCCCGCGGTTAATGTCGTACAGTGAATAAGGCTGCAGGGCGAAGCTAGTCTAAAAAAATCCTAAGTTACTCCTTATATGATCAGCTACCTATCAGTGAAGTCCCGTCAAAATCGGTCAAGCCGTTCCAGAGATTTGCCGGAAAAAACAGACAGACCCACAAACAGCCAAAAATTTGATAAAAAAAATATTTTGGTATAAGTACCGTGTATAGTAAAATTCAGTAGCGTTTAGTAAAAAGTGGTTATTTTAATATTACAGACACTCCAATTTTATTTATTTGTATAGATATATAGGTAATACATGGGTACACCTCAAGTGAATCAAAGCACAATAAATTTCAGGTTAAGTTGAAACGGCGCGATTATTCTAACTAGCTTTAAAGTTTTTTATCATCTGTAGGGCAGTACATCTTGGGACAGGGTTGCCGCGCCGTAATGGTTCTAAATCTACTTCCACGTAGCTGACAGCGTAGTAAGAAATACCTACATGACGAGAATATTTCGAGAGTTCGTTACACCTAAGCGACAACTACACTGATGTTTCAATATCAAGTCATTAAAGTCGGCTTACGATGCCAGCTCAAACACTGCAATTGAGCGTTACTGGTTTCAATTTATTAATAACAATTGTTCTTATAGCTTCGGGCCGAACAGTGTTCGATCGTGTGAAAATTAAATTACTGTAATGCAGTTATCGAATCACGCGATTATGAAGACGATAATAGCCAATAGGTATACACACTGACCATTATAACTTGACACTATTCTGTGAAGATAAGAGCACAGTTGGCAATACTTACACATTTCACGTATAAAGGACATACCTACAGAGACATATAAGGACAGTGACGAGGAAAATTAAGTGCCTACCTACTCTACTAACCCTCCCCGCCCTGCCCCGTCCCTTGCAACGCATACCAGTATGCATTGACCTCACGCGTAAGGATTTCCGAATTATACATATTTGTATATGCAAATACATTCAATTCTCGACCTTATTACCTTCTATTAAGAACCACAAGAATCGGATCGCGAATATGCTTTGTACTACTACCGGCAATACGTATTATTCAATCGTATGCATTTGACCGTAAATTGGGATAAATATATTATGATAATGGCAATCTTGTTAACTTTATTTTATATTTTTTTTTTTGAAACCATAGACAGGTTTAGAATGGCAGTCAAAGCCTGTAACTTTACGACAATTTAAGTACTCCCTCTAGTGACATTTTTTGAACATACAAGTGTCTGCATGTATTGTAGTTAGGCAGATAATAAATGCCAAAGGTCAGTCAGTTATCAGAGAGAAAGTGCAAAATACTGCTACCAACATAATAACTTCAGTAACAGCATTCAGGTGCAGCAACATAGTTAAAAAAGTCCCACATTGACTTCTAAGAATATTGCCATAATGTTATAAGTGATAACACTAGTGAAATCATAAAATTATATAGTAGGCCAGTTATTATTACATAGATATCATTTTATATATTGCTATGTAAAAAAATAGGACTATGTGCCAAATAAATATATTTATATTGTAGTGTAATCAATGTATCTAAATATCAATGTATATAATTTTGTACTGTATGGTCAAAAACAAGTATTAAGGATATATTTTATTAAGAGGTACTAGATATTTAGGACACCTACTCCCAGTGCTAAACTCATTTCAGTATAACAATTGTAATAAATTACATGAACTATCTTTTAACACAGTATTGCAAAAACAGGCCATAGACAATCCAATAAGATTCTTATTGGAATATGAATTCTGGCATAAAAAAAATTGTAGACTTCTAAAAAGCATGGGCAATATTAAAATGTGCTTTAATATACTTAATTTGATAATAAGTTGGTAGGAATCTCAATATCATGAGTTTTTAGAAATGAGCACCGCTAAGTAATTAGTAGTACGGAAAGCCATTAAACATTGCAAAATGCTAATTTTTCAAAATGATGTCTATTAAAGATGTAAAATACAAAAGTACTGATTAATTTATTTAGGATAAAAAAATATACACTGGCTAAAATAATGAAAAAAAAGTTTAAAATTTATACAGCCCTATGTACAGCGATAAAACTTTGTGATGTTTTATTGGTCTTTGTGGATATTTAGACTGGTCTGCCTCATTACACAGAAATGTATAATTAATCTTGGTAAAAATTGCTTACCTTAGGATCCAAGCCATAGTCAATGAGTTTGCGGTAATCTGGTGTCCGGCCAACATCTGAGTCTTTTCCAGATACTTCTTCAATGGGTATCTCTCCATTGCCCTCCGCCATTCTGTATCATTTTACACACACTACACTTTATTTACAGTAACTTTTAATGGTAATAATAAAAAGAAAAAACTTTATCAAAACTTAGGACTTGGGTTTGGGACCTATCTTGAGTGGCCTACAGATGATGTCATTGAGCTGCGATTCAAGGAAGCCACGCGTGTGAACAATGGCATCGTTAATATTTTATAAAATTTAAATTATGTTTATGTATACTACAGGTTTAAGAAATAATATTTACCTTTAGTTTGTAATTTTTGTAATTTTGGAAGAAAATGATAACGCTCTAATCGTCCGAAAAACAAAAAAACAAATGATGTTCAAACATATGAAACTGTGAAACAATGGGATTGTGCACTCCTCATTCCATCCGGGTGAAGGTGAAATTTCAAAAAGCGAATGCGCGGGTCATTGCATTCTTCTAGTGAGGTGACACAATTTTGAGCCTAAAAAACGAAATTCTGAATTATGTCAAAAAATCTAACAACAGCACTATAATAAAGTAGATGCGAATTCCGGCGGTCAATGACCGAAATAACACAGCAGAGTTAACGATGACGGCTCTTTAGAAACCGCTACACATATCACTTTTAACAAATAATCACTTTAAAACACATTAACAATCCTCTTGAAGTAATAAATAAACACTAGAAACTTTTGCGCGCAAGAAACTTTAGAGAATGCAAAACTGCAATAAGTTGAGACTGCAACTGCATTGCACCCGATAAGAACCGGCCGGCGCGCGCCTAAATTTCCAAAAAGATTCTTATTGGAATGTACACAAAGGAAGTCAAAATGTAGAAATCACTTTAGCACAATCACTGTCGAATAAAATCAATCAGAAACACTGTACACGAAAATAATTACCTATTAATTTTGCTAGTTGGTGGCCGAGACAGATATGGCGGCACCGCGCGACGTCAACGTGACCGCGAGTACGGGGTTCTCATAACATAACGACGCGCGCGGGACATGCAACGAGGAGTGCATTCAAAGTTTTAAAGGCACATAAATTCTTATAAAACTTTTAACAGTCTCTCTGTTTTAAAACTAATTGCGAATGCATCGAATATAAAATAATTTTATTGCACAGAGAGTTTTTGCAATGGTTGCGAATAATTTTGAATGTGAAAGAGCGCGGCGCGTCGCGCAAGGCTGCCGGCCGCGAGGTGAGACAGGCTAGCGGCAAGACGGCGACGAGCGAGAAGCCGAGAATGAAGGGGGGAGGGTGTTGCAACCGCCGGTGCAGGCGTGCAGCAGCGACGCCGCACCGAGCTCGCCTGCATACTTGCATACATACGCACACTTGCAAACTCTATGACCTTCGTTACTCGCAATCGATTCACTACCACTTGCCTTTGTTGTTACAATTAGTTACTTCAATACTGTCTTTCACTATTATTGAAAAAATTAGAAAACTTA
Organism: Spilosoma lubricipeda; assembly: GCA_905220595.1. Taxonomy (NCBI): domain Eukaryota; kingdom Metazoa; phylum Arthropoda; class Insecta; order Lepidoptera; family Erebidae; genus Spilosoma; species Spilosoma lubricipeda. Next base: position 3,304,440 of record HG992285.1, on the reverse strand, counting down.
AGGAGTAGGACACAAAATAAGTTTGCAAATGCAAAATCATCCTTTACAAAAATATCTTCTTTAAAACTCCCATGCATTTATTTCCACATTAGTCTTACCTCTTAAACATAATTATTTTCAATCACCGATTCTTCTTGCTTATTTTTAGAATACACAAAAAACTAATACTAATTAGAATAGAATCGAAAGTGACAAGATATTTCTTATTGTTGAACACACGTCGTGTATAGAAGAAGTTCGTTTAAAAAAAATGCAATCCCGCATTTAACTAAAATAAAAATCACACGGTTACTAATCGACGTTGTCCAATAGTAGAACAAGGTTCATTACTCTTTGATATGGAAACGAAGGGATAAAAGAGTTAATCGCAATAACCCCTTGCCTTTAGTTCACTTACACCTGCTGATCATCGAAGCCGTATGTATTCGCGATACATACACGTATTTAAAACTGGCCTTCGTACTTCACGCGTATGTGTAAGTAAGAAACTCGGATCTGTATCCGTCGTATTATGTGGGTAGATAGGCAGGACGGCTACTGCGGGTGCCTCGTTTTGTACAGACAAAGTTCCAATGCAGCCCTTACAGCGCCAATATGAATCTTATAAGAAGTACGCATCAAGTTGAAAATCGCTTAAACTGCTGACGTAGACTCTTCCTTTCTTCATAAAGAAAGAACTTTGGTGTAGTATGTCTTGTAGCAGCACGACAGACACACTTCCTTTCTCCCATTTTCATAATAATATCAATAAAAGACAACCAAATGAAATCTCACCAGGTTTCCGGCGGTTACTAGTCTTGAGAAAATATTTTGTTCGCGTGACAACTTTAATATTTACGTCCCGTGAAAAAGTAATGTGATCCATGTCAGATCTACAGACAACTCAAAACCGATAATAAAATAAAAAAAAATTGATTATCATCAATGCGGTTCAAATAAGGAGCCTCACTATTTTCGAAAATGACAATAAACCATAATCGATTTGTCATTTTCTTCTTTTCTTGGAATAATTTTGTTTTTCAAATACAATAACAACCAGTCACTAAATATAAACAAAACTATTTAGTAGTTTCGATTAGGTTTTGCAAGAGGTTTGATATCGGAACTTTTGATTTTCTGACTTTAATTATTCCATACATACCGAATAAGATGTTATTACTCACCAATTCATGGGACCTTAGGAATAGCACGAACCATCCGTCACGGACACTCACATCTATAAATAACCATTTTGCAAACACATAGCACAGCAAGTTCGCTCCGCTTGTCGCGCCGCGTACTACATTTCGCGATAAGGTACCTACCTACTTGTGCGTATTTTAAATACGTCAACAGTTCATTGACCCGCGCAGTTTCGCATCGTACGTTGTTGAATTTATTGTGTCTGTAGATTTGTGGGTCACTGTACTAGCTGACGTCAAATTGGGGGCCCAGACGACGATGACGTCACCTTATCAAATCAAACTAGCCGGTGATTCTAGTTCTATTTTATAATAACGTGTTCCCCAAACGTGTACTATGAATATTATAATGCTCGCCCTAATCTGACCTGACTCAGTTTGAATAATAGCGTAAGCACTCGTAGTCTATCATGTGGGCCGAGGTCATTGCTATTTGTTTATTTTTTTGTTAATTCAAGGGCGTCTTCGCAGCACAAATAATCTTTGGCGCGTTGTGTCGTAAATATGTATGTACTTACTTGTTATTTATTTTTTGTTTAGTTGTTTTTCGACTAAGGTAAGTGTAGACTTGCTTATGTCTCACTTATCACTCAAATGATAAATCGGGTCTAATGTTTAATGGCGTAAAACATGCACATATAACAGGAGTTGTAATGAAATCGTGGAAGAATCTTGTCCATTGTCGGCATTGTCGCTGAGGTTTTCGACCTTTGCAAAGTGCGCGACGCGTCGCATATTCAATAGACAACATTTTTTTTTTACTATAAACACGTCTGCGTCTGGGCCTGGTATCACACATGTGCCTATTACAAAATGTTCTGTTCAACGTAGAGCGGGATTTTTGAAATAAGCATTTTGTTAACAGTCGTCAAGCATAGGAAAAGCGTCATCGTTGAGTGTAATTTCTTACATAGTTCATGCTACATAGATTTATGGTTCTTTATTTACTTTTCTAACTATCAATACACAGGCAACACGAAGCTGAGTTAACCAGCTACAGATTTCATAACCTAGTATCGTAATACCAATGAAGCTGTAGCTAGCTCACATTAAAGTTAATCAATTTGAAGTCCCTCATTTCTAATTCTTTAACATTTAATTTTATTTCGGACATCTAACACACAACGCCGTCTAGTCCCAACTAAGCAACTAAGAAGAGCTCGTATTAGAGGTACTAGACAACTGATATAAATACATACTTATATACTTTTTTTTGTAAAACTGAGGCATGGCTAAATAGGAGCTAGAAAGGTTTTTTTTTTCGAAAGACGAAACCGACTCCGAAGTTCCTTTGTATGGACAACGAAGACTTGAAGACTCGATTACTTAAGATTTAAAGACTTTAAATACTTGAAAGCAGAAATATCTGATTAATTGATTGCAATATCATCACAAGAAGAAGCTAGAAAGATGAAAAGAAGGAGAAGATAAGACACCTAAATTATCTCTCGCATGCGAAATGCGCAATAGGAAAGGACCCACCAATTGATGTAAGATTAGAATCGCCAATAAACACTCACTTAAGTACTGATTTCGTTTGTTCTGTTGCCACCTCTCACTGATCTCCAATTAAGTTAGCAATCCCATTAAGCATTGTGAGTTTATATCAAATCAACTGAATGATTACGGTGAAGACGTTTGGCGTAGATTGACCCGCACTGAAAACTTCACCAATCGTAACGACAAACTCTTTGGCTGTCGAAAAGGGCCCATTTGAATTATACTCACACTGGGCACTCAGTAACGATACACTAGCAGGCTAATCATTCTTGCTTGTTTAGTAGAAGGATGAAGATGTTTTTTCTTGCCTTCATGACATTGGCGTATTAAATAATCACCTTTCAGTTTCTATACGTAAAAGTTTTCGCCCTATTTGTTGTCAATATAACTTGGTGTTACCAAGACACAACATGGATCAGACAGTTTTTGACGTGACAACGTCTTATAAATTGGTTTGCCGGGTGACACTTCAAGAAACTGCGTTACGCTCCGCTCACGTTATGCGCTCACAATGAGAGCGAGTGAGAGGCACGCGTCCCTTCCACTCGGGCATGGTTAGCCCGCCTAAGAGCGAGAGAGACAGACATAAAAAGTGAAAGGCACGCGTCCACTTTACCACTCAAAGTCGTTGTCACGTAAAACTTTCGCCCGTATACCGACTTTACAGGCAACCAATTTTTTTTTTAATTTAGCTACCAAAATGACTCTGCCCTGCCTGATGGAAAGCACAAGCAGAATCCAAGAGTGGTGATCACCATCCTCAATCTGACAAGGACAGTGCAGCATGAAGACCAGCACTATAGCGGCCTAGTGAGACGCTTTTTCACGTCCCGCTTAAAGGACCCGGGATCATGATCAGATGTTTTTGTTTTGCAGTGATTTGAATCACATTAATATGTTAATTCTGCATTCTTCTTTAATTTAAAAACTGTAATAACTATTACGGTATTAGCAAATTACTGAGTATAGGTTGAAAAAAATTAACTATGCAACTGATATCCTAAGTGACTCCAGATTTAGATTTAATTATTGTGAAGTTTGGGAAATGCAATTAATTTTCGAGAATACTAGTAGTACGAGTTTTAGTAGTAAACTTAATTGTATGGGAATACCTACTAATGATAATGTACTCGTTGTGATGTTTTTATTTAATTCCTTCATCCTGACTCGCACGCGCCTTTATAATATAAATAAAAAAAGCTTCTCGGTGGAAAGGCGGGAAAAAGCACCACCGAAAAGCTATAGATAAACCCCTCTGTAGTCTCTGCGCGTCATATGTGCCCAAGACAGGTATGGAACCTTCATGTATGTATTAGGACATTACTGAGGGACCTACGTGCACTACACTATTCCATACAGACTTAAATAAAATAATAAAGCTCGAGTGTGTTCGTTTGTTTGGTTGAATGCGGTAATCTCAGGAAGTACTGGTCCGATTTGAAAAATTATTTCAACGTTAAATACCTTAGTTATCGAGGAAGACCATAATATATTATCACATCAGACTTAAAGGAGTAGAGTATCGATAAAAAATGTTGCGAAAACGTGGCAAATGGTTAAAGTTTAACAAAAACAAATAAAACAATGTATGAAAGAATTGTTCCTCTTTAAAGTTTCTAAAAAAAGCCGAGATTGTGTGGGTCCCTATAGAAGTTGTTTTTTTTTGCATTGGAAATAATGTTAAAATCAATAAATAGCTTTTAGTATTTTATGTTAAAAAATATTTATATATCTAACTGCCATAATGTATAAAAGTACATTACTTGCACCTAAAAAACTATGGATGTGTGAACAGAAAGACGATTTTTTTTTCAATTTATTTACCATCATCGGTAAAATTATTCGTTCATTTTATAGGAAAAAATATTTAGGCAACAACATTCAACAATATTCTGTGCGAAATAATGTTGTTAATAACAAATTACTATAACCTTACTAAGCAACTTGCCTCTATCATTCAGTTCCCAAAGATCCTTATTGCTTATTTTTACATAAAATTAAGTTCATGTTGAGCCCTTCGCATCCAACTAATCAGAATAATAAAAAATACATAGAGTCCATACGTCTTCTTAATGCTTTCATATCAATAGTTTATACCATAAATCGAAAACGGCTAAAAACATCGTTCTATCATTGCCTGCTAAAATAAAAAAAAAAAAAACAAATAATCTGTGTAACTTTGTCCACACTGTTTCATCCAATGTCCTAATCTCAAATCTGAAAAGATCATCAACATCATTTCCACAACTGTCGAACAACTTATTCCTCCTGTGCTAACTCTTAAGAAGACCAATTGATTCCCATATACCACTTCGTTACATGTTAGTGAAAATATTTAAACTATAGTCTCCAAAACATCATCTTTGTGGTTACTTTTTTATCATACCAGGGACAAATGACAATTTCTATCACCTACAAGTAAAATTAAAAAAATAATAGAACCGACTTCAAGATTCGACTTGATTTCTCTTGGATGCCATCATCAGATCATAGTGTCCTTATCATGGTACCACCATTGGTATATTTCCTTTCCATTAAAAAAATAATCGTCAAAATCGTTTCATAAATGACGAAGTTATCCCCGAACAGACAGTAATATATATATATATAAATATATATAAGGTCGAATTGAGCACCTCCTCCTTTTTTTGAAGTCCGGCTACAACTAGGAGTCACGAACGCGTTGCCAACCCTTGAAGCGAGAGTAGTACACACCTTAGTTTACAGATTGTATCGGTTCGGACAATATTACTTTCATTTATTAGTTATATCATTTATTGATAAATATTTAGTACATGGATCACATCATACATAAACAATTTATTCGTGTCAAGATTAGCAACCCAACATCCCTGTTCTGTTGGCTGTTTTGACGAACACGCTAATCTCAGGAACCGCTGGTCCGATTTGAAAAATTCTTCCAGTGTTAGATAGCCCATTTATCGAGGAAGGCTATAGGGTATATATCATCATGCTAAGACCTACAGGAACGGAGCAACAATGAAGAATGTTACAAAAACGGGGAAAAATTATCACGCTACGGGCAATAAGAGACGCAAACGATGTTGCGTGGGTCGGCTATACTATATAAAGTACTTCGTATAACCCGTGTTACAAGCATTAACTTAGTTCTGGAATTAGCGAAATCAAAAGGCATCACATGCCTTTGTATTACTGAAATTTTGACGTATTGGCCGTGGTTGTAGAAGCTCTGCTTCTGACCATGGTCAATACTGTTAAAAACTTATTCATCCATACAATTCATGCTAATATTATAAAGATAGTCACTTTGTCTATCTGCCTGTTACGATTTTACAGCTAAATCACTGCTGCAATTTCATGAAATTTGGCATAATTTTTGGTATATGAATCTTGAGTTAGGACACAGGCGATTATTTACCACGATAACCGATATAAACGCGTGCGGAGCCGCTAGCATAAGCTAGTACACCCTACTAATATTATAAATGCGAAAGTTTGTAAGGATGGATGGATGTTTGGATGGATGTTTGTTAGTCTTTCACGCAAAAACTACTGAATGAATTTGGATGAAACTTTACAGTAATATAGCTTATACATCAGAATAACACATAGGCCACTATTTGCTGCGATAACCGACATACACGCGGGCAACAGCTATTATTAACAGCTAGTTTATTACATAAAGAAAGCTTAAAAATTTTAAAGTTAGTATAGACTTATTAAGTTACTAGCCGGCCCACGCAACCTCGTTTGCGTCTTCTATTGCCCGTCGCATGATAATTTTCCCCCGTTTTCGAAACATTTTTCATTGGTGCTCCTGCCTTCCTCGATAAATGGGCTTTCTAACACTGAAAGAATTTTTCAAATCGGACCAGCAGTTCCTGAGATTAGCGTGTTCAAACAAACAAACAAATTCTTCAGCTTTATATATTAGTATAGATAGCTTATACTTACAGCTCACTACTACTTATAGCTCAAAAAGCAAAGCAAGCAAAGATCAAAAACTTTACGGACAATAAGAGACGTAAACGACGTTGCGTGGGTCAGCTAGTAATATATAAAGCTGAAGAGTTTGTTTGTTTGTTTGAACACGTTAATCTCAGGAACCGCTGGTCCGATTTGAAAAATTATTTCAGTGTTGGATAGTACATTTATCGAGAAATGCTATAGGCTATCATCACGCTAAGACCAATAGGAGTGGAGCACCAATGAAAAATGTTTCAAGAACGGGGGAAAATTATCACGCTACGGGCAATAAGACACGCAAACTAGGTTGCGTGGGTTTGCTAGTATAATATAATATAATATAACTTAAATAATACCTTTTAATAAGTGCTCGCGTTAATTCCCGTAAAAATAATTGTTAAAAGATCAAAAAGCTCAGAAAATAACAACTTATGAATTGAACTGTTAATCTCTTGGCTTAACGTACCCATATATTCGGCCTTCTTAGTATGAATGTTCATAAAGTCGTACAGTGAACAGGTGCAGAACGAACTATGTAATTTGTAAATTCTTTGACGATTGACGAAATTAAACGGAAATTCTTCATGTGGCATGGTCAGATTTATGAACGCAGTATTTTAGTTATATCACAATGTTAAATATCCCATTTGTGCAACAGGCCAGTGTTTTTCTTGCAATCATAGACATCAGCCCCCCTAACCAAGTTGTAAGCTTTCTTCGTTCTGCAACCGTTAACGCCTAAATTCTCGTATTATACTTTGTATTAGACTAGCTGACCCACGCAACCTCGTTTGCGCCTTGTATTGCCCGTAGCGTGAAAATTTCCCCCATTTTTGAAACATTCTTCGTAGTTGCTCCGCTCCTATTAGTAGTAGCGTGATGATATGTAGCCTATAGCCTTCCTCGATAAATGGACTATCCAACACCGAAAGAATTTTTCAAATCGGATCAGCGGTTCCTGAGATTAGCGTGTTCAAACAAACAAACGAACAAACTCTTCAGCTTTATATATTAGTATAGATTACTTTGTCTAAGATAAGTCATAACATGACACACGAGAATTTAGGCGTCAACGATTGCAGAAAGAAGAACGCTTGCAACTTGGCTAGGAGGGCAGATATATATTTTTATTTATTTCTGTTTTTAAGTCTTTCTTACATATAAAAGGTAGGTAATACACACTTGAATTGAGATATCTAACATACTGAAAAGAGGGGAATATACTTGTTTATAAAATATAAAACAAAATGGTCTCATCGAAGCCACAAATACCGAGTAAGGCCATGTTCAAATGAGGAGTGCTCTCGCGCGATTTGGTAACGCGCGTTGACAACTACATGCAAAAACGCGCGTTAGCGTGTGTACTCCTAGAACGAAATTACATGTAGTTGTGAGCGCTCGTCATCTAAACATGGCCTTAAAATTGTCACACCTTAGCCCCTGAACAGATGTTGTTCTAGGATTATCGTCTCCTATTGCCCGTAGCTTGATGTTATACAGCATGAACAAATTGTATACCACAATAAGGTTATAATATAATATTTGTTCATTAGATGGCAACTAGGCTAACCTAAAAAGACAGACATAAACTATCGAGGACTTATTTCAGATCTTTACAGGGAAACAATTCGTTTATTCAGTAATTTTCCTCGTTTACGCGACATTTTTTTTATTGATACCTCGCTTCTTTTGGTAGTAGCGTTACATACAATATTTAGACTTTCTTGATTTATAATTTAATTTATTTCTCATCACAGACGTATGCAGTACAGTTGATAACAGGGCTATTTAACACTGAAAGAATTTTTCAAATCGGACTAGTAGTTTCTGAGATTAGTGCGTTCAACTTTTTAGCTATGAAATAGATTCTCCAGACGAATTTTAATAAGCTCCCGGAGAACCAATATTTGCAGAATGTTTCCAAGTATAAAAAATAAATAATTACTAATCTAGAATTTAGTTGCTGTAGCTTGTGGTTCAGTAAAGGCTGAATTAATGTTCAGAACAGAACCAGCTCAGAACCAATTAATTTTTAGGGCAGAAACGGATCGATTTTCTTATAAGAATATTAGTACCCGATAATAGTTCAATATGCTATAATTCTTATAAGAACTTTGTGAATACTGATTTAGTCTTGGATTTTTTAAGTAATTCTGGGAATGGGGGTTATCTCAGTGATGTAAACGACAAAGCAACAAAAACTATTAATCATTTTATCATCCATTGTTTAAAAATTGTTATAAAACAAATGCGTTGTATATGAGATAATTAAAAAAAATCTCTTTAATCGATATTGAAGCCAAAACTGTAATTTTTTTCATATTAATCTTTCTGTCTGTATCTTGGCCGCGCATCACGCCGAAACTACTGAATGGATTCAAATGAAACTTGGCATGATCTGAGTACATACTACGACGTAGGACAAAAGATACTTTTTATCCTGCCTCGGTTTGATTTTGACTGCCTCGGTGGCTCAGTGGTAGCGTACGCGACTGCTGTTCTTGAGGTCCCGGGTTCGATTCCCGGGTCGGATCAAATGTTTGTATGATCTGCAAATATTTGTTTCGGAGTTTGGGTGTTTTCTATGTATAATATGTATTTATTTACAAAAAAAAAAGTATATATGTATTTATATCAGTTGTCTAGTACCCATAATACAAGCTCTGCTTAGTTTGGGACTAGATGGCGTTGTGTGTTAAATGACCAAAATATTTATTTATCCTGAAATTCATGCACGCACGGGGTCCTGGAGAGAGGTGATGAAATCAAAGTATGTACTACTTAGCTGCAATTCAATAACACATAGTCCGATTTCATTCTTTCTTTTTTGCTAGAAAGCAAGTACTTTATATATTGTTCCATGATCTATTTATACATATAATAAATCTGTAGACGTCGCCGCATCAATTTTGTCTGTTTGGTTGTGCCCGCATGACGTAGAACGTTTAAAATAATTGTAGAAACCTTTTTATACTCAAGCATTGTAATGCGGTATATATTTAGTTAGCATTTGTCTTAGGTTCTCTCTTTCTATAGAAAAAGTAATTTGATTGTTTTCTGAAAATTGCATCTTTCTCGGGTAATCTCTGGAACAGCTGGACCGATTTTGACGAGACTTTCACTGGCAGGTAGCTGTTGAATGACCCATTAGGCTAATTTTTTTAGGCTAAATATCCCGCGGCGTTACTCGCGGTACAACGATAATATTTGAATAAAGTGCTTACTTATGTTATCACACTAATATTATAAAGGCGAAAGTTTATGAGTGTGTATGTTTGTTACTTCTTCACGAGCAAACGATTGAACAGATTTGCTAATATAGCTTATACATCAAATAACAAATAGGCTATTACATATGAGATAACCGATATACACGCGGGCTTAGCCGCGGGCAACAGCTAGTATCATTATAAAACTATAGAAACTTTTTTAATTCTTCTGATATTAGGAGGCCCAATAAAGAAGTATTACTAGGCCGCCATGGTGTGGGTCACTATGCTGCATTGTGGCATTTTCGGCATTCGCAATGAGTAGGTATGGTGAGTACCACTTGAATTTTCTGCTTTGCTTTCTATCAGGCAGAGTAGTCACTTTGTACACACATAAAAAAAGATATTCTAAAGTCACCTATTGAAAAATTGTTACCTATCGAAGTAGTAGACTTTTTTATGGAATAGGGGGGAGGGGAGGGGGAGCTAACGAGCAGACTGATCCCCTGAGTTAGGCTAAGTCGTCTTCCCAACGAGTTATTGGTCTTTCTCTCTTCCTGACTTCTCAAATTGCAATAGATATGCTATATTGGCCTCTGTTGCTTAGAGATAGCACAAGCCCAATATATTAGTGCATTGCAGATCACCTTGCTGTACTCAAAACCTTTCTACTCGATTATACCTTTAAATAATAGTAAATCTAAGATAATCTATACTAATATATAAAGCTGAAGAGTTTGTTTGTTTGAACACGCTAATCTCAGGAACCGCTGGTCCGATTTGAAAAATTCTTTCAGCGTTAGAAAGCCCATTTATCGAGGAAGGCTATAGGCTATATATCATCACGCTGGGACTAATAGGAGCGGAGCACCAGTGAAAAATGTTTCGAAAACGGGGGAAAATTATCACGCTACGGGCAATAGAAGACGTAAACGAGGTTGCGTGGGTCGGCTAGTCTTCTAGAAAAGTCCATGCTCCTTCCAAGTCATGTCCATGAAAAATGGAGTGTACATGCTTATTTATTTTATTTATTTGTATAAAGTACTGCCACATCATACATATTAAACTTACAGCTAATTATAATACATGTGGGATTGTATCTGATATGTATGACAATTACGGTGTACATAGCATTTACTGTAATATGACAACAGCGATCTACTCAAATATAAAAATAACTATATAAAAATAGCTAATTAACTAAATTTACTACTACTATTCTTTATATAACTGTACATAGAATATTTACATGCTATAGAGTTTGAAAGGAATCCACAAGCAATTAGCGTCAAATAGACTTACTTAATCCTAAATTTTGTACAGGATGGCAAGACAACATTTTCCGAGTCTGTTGTTAAACAACAGTTTTTTGTCTGATATCTATAAAACCAATGCCCGATTCAAATTTGTCATGTATTAGTATTTTTTTTTTGTCATGAAAATCGGCATCACCGTCCGTCATTATGCAATATTAAAGTAATATTTTCCGCTAACTCTATACACTTAGCCACTTAGGAGACCATATCCACTGCCTTGCCGTTCCGTAAAAAGAAATAAAAACTTTAAACTTAAAATTAAATTTGATTTGCATACGTATTAGTTGAAAAGAAATAGCTTTTAAAATACACTTTCTTCTATTAATCTTCTCAGCTTAACCTTAATTTGTTACTATGACAGCATCTCATAAAATCTATTTATGAATCTAAGGTGTGAATATGAGCAACTGATTATGCGTAACGAAATTTACAATTCTAAATCGAGATCAATTCGTACCATACCCCTGACCCTTTTTAACCTCAACAATCGAGGTTTCTTATCGAAAAATAAAAGGACAAGAAACATAAAAGATCCCTATATATCCCAAAAGATTACTCTCACCTATCACAATTTCTCCCCAATTGTTCGGACATCCATTAATTTTTATTTCTTTATGGCGCGGCAACAGGTTTGTCTACTTTGAACAAAAGCATAATGGAAGAAAGGACGGCATGGTTAAATTATACAATTCACAAGACGGGTCTCGACGGATGTCAGGAAAGTTCAAAAAGAATCTAGCCAAGCTAAAGGGCGAAGGTCTAAAGGCCTAGAATCATTGTGACATATGACCTCAGCCATCTTCTATTTGTCTATTGTGCGATTGACTGGCTTTTATTCAAAATAAAATGGTGATTTTAAGCTCTGACTTATTTTATGGTAATTTTATTTAATCAGATTATTTTTTTATACAATATAACAAATATATACTCTATAACTTGATAGAAGTTAAATATCATACTTGTTGCTAGATATTCTTTAAACTTGTGCAATCAGTAAGTAATTGTATCATTTTTATTTCGTCTAAAACTTGAAGCGTATTCACTTGTGTTAGAAAGCTATTGATCAATGTCTGCGATGGCCGATAGCGACCACAGTGAAGCTCCCATGAAAGCTAGCCTTAGAAATAAAAGTTAATAAGTCCAAACACACGTTTTGAAAGGCCTATTCAGTTCTATAAGCGTAGTACCACCCTACCATTAAGTAAAATCCAGTTGGGCCGCAACTTAGCATGGGAATGTTCAGGGGGTCAACGCCATTCGTTTCGCGTACTTGTCCTGGGTAAGCAGTGCGTATTATTATTTCGATAGATGTTTTTATTTTAGGGACTGAGATCCGGTCTGAGCGCCCCCTCGCCGCCTTGCGGCCGGCTGTCGGTGTCGGCCGTCGCGGCTCTGCCTTCATTTGATACAGCGTCTGCGCTCTGCCTGTGTAAGACATCTTATTTAATATTTTGCAATGCAATACTACAATAGGTACTTTGTACTTACCTACGATACACGACAAGTGTATTTATCTCAAAGACCATAAACACGTTAAGGACATGATAATATATATTTTTATTGTTAAAACAGATTACTTATAAAGTCATACACCTATGATTTGAACTTCGTCAGGGTAAACCTTTTATAAAAATAGTGCATTGCACTTAGATTAAACGTATATGTAGGTTAAATAGTTAAATAAAAAGGAGAGTAAAGACCGATAGTGTGCATAAAGTAAGGTGACATTATTAGCACAATACTTTTCAAGTTCACAAAATATGTATGTGAAGATTAAAACGTTCCCAAATAGGTACAATGAAACCGAACGAGTGGCAGACCGTCACTGGACCGGTTCTCTCGATCAATCTGAGCCATTGAAATCGCGAAAGCTACGACCGCGGCCGGTGCGAATTTCACACCAGTCTAGTCTAGACTTTAATAATGTCGCAATAGGCAGCCTAGGTCTCCCTCGGCGGCTAGAACGGTGAGAACAAATAACGGGCGCGCGCCGCATGATTGAACGCACTCGTTTTGTTATAATCTAGTTTCCATAGGTTTGTCATGAGAATGTAATTCTTTGCATCTGTATAAAATACATGTGACGCATATCGTTAATATATTTTTTTATTTCTTTTATTCTCTATATTTTTTTCTGGACAAACATTTTGGAAAATGAACATCACATTCGGCTTATCTGATTGGTTCGTATTTTTTTAGGTTTCTGGTTGCTATTTATTAAATATCATAGCATATCATTTTGTCTTTAAATGCAAAACGTTCCTAAAACTATTAATTCTTGGGAAATTGTGAAAAATATTTTAGGTTAACATCGCAATACGTTTTAGTGTACATTTCATAAAAAAACCAACATCAAATAGAAGGCCAATGAATTACTGCAAAATATTTTATCCTCGCGACATCACGTGATGTTAAAAGTATTTATGGATCTCGATTTTGAACACTATTATTAGTGCTCTAGACAACATACTAGCTTGTACAGCTCTGCTTAGTAACTGCACGTTGCAAATGCTAGTAATACACTCGTGTACAGCATGAACTCTGTTCATTGTTATAGAAAAGTTTCGTCACTGGGAATAACACTTTTTCTTTGAATAGATTATTATAAATAACTTTGGCCGATCTCTTCAATAATCATTTGATGCTTCTATTAACCTACAAACATTAATATAGTAATTGTACCAGTCATATATCCATATCTACACTATTGTTATAAATGAAAATCTCTGTTTGGCTGTCTATTAAGTTCTGACGGCTAAACCGCTACACCGATTTCAATTTATTTTGGCAAGGTGATACTTCGATTCTTGAGGAAGGACGTGCGTAGGCTACTCCTTACCGCGAAACCTTTCAACTAAAATAAAATACAAATATGTAGATAGATTTATGGATGTAGTTAAGATACAATACAAAAAAGTAAAAACTAAAACCCAACTATAACAAAAAATGACACTGAAAAAGCATAAAACAAGTTTCAAAAGCCGTAGTCACACGTTATGTAGAGATGTACCACACATTAACAACGCGTGACTACGGCTTTTGCGGGCAAACTAGTTATTGCCCGCGGCTCCGCCCGCGTGTATGTAGGTAATTGCGGAAAATAGTAGCTTATGTGTTTTTCTGATGTATAAGCTATATTACTGTAAAGTTTCATCCAAATCCGTCCAGTAGTTTTTGCGTGAAGAAGTAACAAACATACACACTCACAAACTTTCGCCTTTATAATATTAGTGTGATGTTTTGATGCCTCTATAATATTAATTTCTTTGCAAAGTGTATATATTTTAAATAGGTACCATAGAAATATCACAATTATCCAATAAATACGAACAAAGTCACGAGAAAATGTTAATAATATATATATTTTTGAAGTATCGCCCTTTCTAATGATACCAAACACGGCACATTTATATCAAACTAGCTGAACCCCGCGGTGTTACCCGCGGTTTTTGTTGTACCGCGAGTAACGCCGCGGGACAAAGTTAGTCTGAAAAAAAGTAGCCTAAGTTACTACCCGGGTCATCAGCTACCTGCCAGTGAAAGTCCCGTCAAAATCCGTCCATCCGATCCAGAGATTACCCGGAACAAACAGACAGACAGACAGACAGGCAGACAGACAGACCGACAGACAGACAGACAAAAATGTTTTTAAATACATTTTTGGAATATGTACCGTGTATACATACATATGCATTTAGTAAAAAGCGGTTATTTTAATATTACAAACAGACACTCCAATTTTATTTATTTGTATAGACTAGCTGACACACGCAACCGCGTTTGCGTCTCCTATTGCCAGTAGCGTGATAATTTTACCCCGTTTTTGAAACATTCTTCATTAGTGCTCCGCTCCTATTGGTCTTAGCGTGATGATATATAGCCTATATCCTTCCTCGATAAATGGGCTATCTAACACTGAAATAATTTTTCAAATCGGACCAGCTGTCCCTGAGATTAGCGTGTTCAAACAAACAAACAAACAAACTCTTCAGCTTTATATATTAGTATAGATACAGTACTTTATGTCGGCTAGAGAGAGAGTTCGTTCTGTCAAAAGTGGGCAATCCCGTTGAAAGTAACTGTGTAGTGTTTGTAAAGTATAGAAATTCAGAATAATAACTTTTGGTCGAACTTTATTTTAGGCAGGCATACCTTCTCAACCTGGTGGCAAACCATATCCATAGTTTATTCTAACGCGCCTTTTTTATCGAGGAGGATCGTGTTTTAGCAATTTTCCTTGTAATTCTTAAGTTATTTTCTTCCCTAACAATTTTTCTTGTACCTAACGAAGATATGAGAAAAAATTTAGCCGAATGACTCGAGCAGTTCTTGAGTTTGGCGTTTAGTAACACATTTGGTGATTCACTTTTATTCATAAAGAACGAATAAATAAATATTTCGGACATCTAACACGGAGTCCCAAGCTAAGCAGAGCTTGTGTTATGGGTACTAGACAACTGATATAAATACATATTATACTTTTTTTTCGTAAATACATACATATTATACATAGAAAACACCCAAACTCCGAAACAAATATTTGTAGATCATACAAACATTTGGTCCGACCCGGGAATCGAACCTGAGACCTCATGATCAGCAGTCGCACCCGCCAACCTGAAGCTGAAGAGTTTGTTTGTTTGAACACGCTAATCTCAGGAACCGCTGGTCCGATTTGAAAAATTATATTAGTGTTAGATAGAGTATTTATCGAGGAAGGCTATATATCATCACGCTAAGACCTACAGGAGCGGAGCAACAATGAAGAATGTTACAAAAACGGGGAAAAATTATAACGCTACGGGCAATAGGAGACGCAAACGAGGTTGCGTGGGTCTGCTAGTATATATATATTTTTTTGACAAAATTTATATGGCCATGTCACCCAGGTCACTATATTGAATCTATTGACATCTCCTTCTTCAAAGTCGGTTCAGTAACATACATACATAGACTGCTAAAACCCTTATCCTTCCTTTTGCTTCGCCATATTCGGGTAAAAATAAGTTAATATTGAGATAAACAATTTCAAACGACTCATACAAAGTGGCGGAGTATAACTGTGCCGCAGACACTGATACTATCTTACCTGTCTACCGTTAAGATCGTCGCGATGTGAGCGTAATTATAAGGCTTCGAGTGTTTAAAGCTCAGCTCTATGCTTTTTTTTTGCTTCACCGAAGGCGTAAAACTCGCGCTGTACGCCGATGACGCGACCTACACGGCGACGTTCATAAATGGTGCCAACGCTACTGCCAAGATGCAGCACACACTAGACGCACTTCCGTACTGGCTGAAGGACTGGAGATTGACAGTCAACGTGGCGAAGACCCAGGCGATCTCCATAGCAAGTTTATCACGAACTCGTTAGTTACCCCTCCCACCGGATTGACCTCGGATCTACCAATAGGCCCAATTGGGCCTAACCCAGACCGTAGACCTGGAAAAGTCACCCCGAGACCCCTAGCTGGGGTTTACGAGAAGAACCTGATGAGGACTCTGCCTGATGTAAAAGCATGAGCAGAATCCAAAAGTAGTAGCCACTATACTCATTGCGAATGCAGGTAATGCAACAAAGTAGCATAGTGGGGTCACTGCGCTGGTTAGTTGTGCCGCCATAGCGTGGGTACACTATGGCGGCCTATTGAGATGCTTCTACATCATTGGGATCATGCTCTTACTTGCTAGCGAAAAAACCTCAGTAGATTATTACTTAATTTAGAAGTAACTTCATTTTTAACCGACTACAAAAACGAGGAGGTTGTCAATTCTTCTTTTCGACGACACTTTCGACTGGGTGAACCGATTTTGACGATTCTTTTTGAATTTAAAAGCTGGTCTAGTCCAGTTCTGGAAGTGTTTTTTTGTTCAAATTGTGATTATATCAAGTGTAATAAACACTAGACCACAGTGGAGACTAAAAAGTCACTCCACTAACAACCTGGGTTAATATTACAATGTCACAACAATTGTTCTCAGCGTTGAGGATTTGAGGCACTAAACTGTACTGTAAGTAATATTGCCCTGGTACCTATTGTAGCGATGTCTATCACTACACATTATAAAAAAGTAAAAACTAAAACCCAACTACGACAAAAAACGACGCTGAAAAAGCATGAAACATGTTTCAAAAGCCGTATTCACGCGTTGCTAAAGTGTTATGGGATATGGTACATTACTAAGTTTCAAAAGCCGCACTCCATGTAGTGTAATATACCATTGTCGTAGGCGGGTTTTAGTTTTTACTTTTTTTTATTTAAAACGTTTTGGTTTGTCTATAATATTAATTTCTTTGCAAAGTATATTTTAAATAGGTACCATAGAAATATCACAATTATCGAATAAATACGGGCAAAGTCACTAGAAAATGCTTATAATATATATATTTTTGAAATGTACAAATACGCCCTTTTGTATAATATCAAACATGGCATATTTATCTCAAATTTATTTTTAGTACAGTACCTTACTTCGGCTAGAGGGCGCCACATTAGATTCAGTGACACGTCATATAGCCTATAATCCCTCAAGTGTCACGTCACTTTGACATAAGCATAGCTTGAGTGTCACTAACAATTCCATTTTCCCGAACATTTCCCTCGATAATTTCCCGACTCGCGGTCATTGACCGGCCAGTGGCTGGCCGGTGACACAATAGACGATGTTTTTATACGGCCAATGAATGGCCGTGGACACCTTAGGGGATAATCAGCAGACGATCATGACGTTTCTAACGACACTTCACTTGTCCAGTTCTAATGAGTACTTAAGTAGCTATGAGGGTAGTATGAACAAATGAATATACATACATACATATATAGCCTGTCTATCATATCAAGAAAATCATATCCCCCTTTGGCTTTGCCGTAGTCGGGTAAAAACAAAGTCCTCCACCATGTCTGTCTTTCTGTCTGTTCACGATAAACTCAAAAGCTACTGCACGGATTTTTATGCGGTTTTTACTTATAGATAGAGTTATTCTTGCGCAAGGTTTTTGTATAACATTTGTTACATTTTTAGTATATTGGCTAAAATAGAACGATTTTTGTAGCAGACACCGAAGCCGAGTCGGGTTGCTAGTCTATATATATCAAAGAGGAAGGTGACTGACTGACATACCCAGAGATCAATGCACAGCCCAAACCGCTGAAGATAGAATCCTGAAATTTTGCATGTAGGTTCTTTACATAACGTAAGTGAGCACTATGAAAGGAATTTTTGAAATTCTACCCCTAAGGGCGTAAATCAGGGGATGAAAGTCTGCGTGAGCGAAGCCGCATGCATAAGCTATTTTGTTATAAACGTTTTGTGCAAGGAAACAATAATAGATATACTCAATATTACTAAGCTGATAATTTTCTTTTTCTGATCATCTATTTAACTGATTTCAATTAAACTTTTATGAAACAATTTTAACAAACATAAAACCGACTTCATGGTTCGACTCGATTTCTCTTGTATGCCATCATCAGATATTGTGTATCACTTTTGGGATATCCCCTTTCCATTAAAAAAAGAATCATCAAAATCGGTTCATAAACGACGAAGTTATCCGCGAAAACACATAAAAAAATAAAATAAAATAAAAATATATACGGTCGAATTGAGAAACCTCCTCCTTTTTTTTTGAAGTCGGTTAAAAATAGATGACAGTCGATCAATCTGTGATAGTGGCAGTGACAATCTATCTATGTCTATACTAGAAGGAAAATGGCTTAGATATATATCATCATTATCATAATTTTCCGTGCCTTTATTATTCCCAAGATTAACTGGGGTCTGCTACTAGTTCAACTAGTTTAATATTCTACCTGAATAACAGTTTTCCACGGAGCGACTAGCATCGGATCTCCACAACCCTGAGGGCGAACTGAATTCGAAGTTTGAACTAGTTGTCAGTATATTTGAGGGCACTGAATTCATAATAACAATTGTCATAGGTGTTCATGACCACCGGGACCGACGGCTTAACGTGCTCTCCGAGACACTGTAGAAAACACCGTCATATTCCGTACTCCGGATTGCTGTTAAGAATTTCTAGTAAGAAAAATCCAGTGGCAGATCGACCCGGGAATCGGACCCGAGACCTCTTCAGATCGGCAGTCGCATACGCTAACCGCTAGACCAACGAGGTAGTCATGTTAGATAAATGCTTAATAGTTCTGAATATTCAATATATATATTTTACATTTGTACATTAATTAAGTTCGCCATTAGTGCCATCTAAGGCATGAACTTTAATAAACAACAATTTGTAAAAAAAAGTTAAACGAGGCTTAACCCGCATACGGCAAATATCTATCTACATTACATGTACTTTCACTGCGCGGTGCATTGCAGTTATTACGTCATAGCTTTGGAACACTTGGCACTGCTCCGCATACATTCAAGTAGGCTATGCCGCTTTGGGGTAAAAATACCACATACAGACAGATAGACAGACAAAAAATCTTATAATTGTGCTTTGCAGTGCAGTGCAGTGCTTTAGTTGAGGTTTCAATAGTATATTTAGGTGCAATCAAATACTTCAACCTACTGCCTTAACTACATGCATATACTGTTTAGATATGAATAATAAGTCAAAACTTTTAAATAAAAGAAAAAGAAAACTTGAAGTAAATACTTACGACGCTTATGCCCAGTAGTGGACTGTTAAAAGTCGTTTGTATGATGATGTGAAATTCAAAATATTTTTTTCAAATAGGTCATTTTGTTCATAAAATACAATACAAAATCACAATTAAATGGAAATGGAGTATCTGCTTGTAATATTAAAATAACCACTTTTAAATAAATGCATATGTATAATGTATACACGATAAATGTACCAAAATAACATTTTTTTTAAAATTTTGTCTGTCTGTTTGTTTCGGATAATCTCTGCAACGGCTGTACTGGTTTTGATGGGACTTTCACTGGAAAAAGTCTAGCTAGGTAACTTTTTTTAGACTAGCCTTGTCCCGCGGCGTTACACGCGCTACGACATTAACCGCGGGGTTTAGCTAGTTTTAGTCAAAATTGATTTAAAAAGAGTTCAAAAAAGAAAATAATAATATATATTGCCAGATAATGTCTTAAATCTTGCAGGAACCTTAACCACAAGTATTCAAAATTATAAATTATCTTAATTTATTTTATTGGTATTTATTTTGTGTATGTTTGTTTTGTATTGTATGAGAGGGAAGGAAATATCCCAAAATCAAGTAAGTATAACGTGTCAACATTTTCATAGCGTAAACTTCATAAGGGTTAATTATACTTTGTTCACCTGGGTGAATAAAGTAGACTTTTGGGTGTCCTCATCTCACCTTGGAAGTATTTCACCTAGGTATATTCCCAGAACAAAGTTCAATAAGCCTTCATAAGTACATAGGTGAGTAAATTTAGTTCATGCAAATAATAGTGTTCATTTTTGAGGTTTCTTTGAGGCCGCGTTCTTGTGGTTTGTGTTCAGTGTAATCCCCTATTTGTATTGGATGAAATTCATCTGTACAATTCACACTATCCTTACTTCTATACTAATATTATAAATTCGAAAGTAACTCTGTATGTCTGTCTGACCGTTTGTTATGTTTTCAAGGCTAATTCGATCTAACTTCTGTCTGAAATTGAGACCTGATTTGAAGTTGAGTCTGAAGTTGGAAAAGGTCTCAGATTGGTGTAAACTTAATTTAGTCCATTTTAACCCCACAAATTTCCACGTTCACCGCAAGAAATTTGGCACAGAGGTACTTTGAATCTTGAGGAAGGACATAGGCTAGAAGTCTATAGTTCCTTCAAATCTTCTTCTTCTTAAGTTTTATTATTCCCAAGGTTATTTGGAATCGGCTATTAGTTCAACGTGTTACCTGAATATCAGTTTTTCCACGAAGCAACTGGCATCGCTCCGAAACCCTGCGGAGGAACGGCATTCGAAGGTGAAATTGGTTATCAGTATATTTGAGGGCACAGGGCACTAACAT
Source organism: Spilosoma lubricipeda (assembly GCA_905220595.1). Taxonomy (NCBI): domain Eukaryota; kingdom Metazoa; phylum Arthropoda; class Insecta; order Lepidoptera; family Erebidae; genus Spilosoma; species Spilosoma lubricipeda. Next base: position 3,283,324 of record HG992285.1, on the reverse strand, counting down.
CCCAGTAACGATTGTCATACCTAGATCTTCATGACAACCGGGAGCGACGACATAACATTATCTCCAGGGCACGGTTTTCCATAATATTGATACTTATATAATGGATGTTTAAGGAACAGATATCAGCATTTTAATTCTGCATGAAAAGTGAGTATTTTTCATTTATCATTTTTTTTTTATTGTAAATGCGAAAGTTTCTGAGGAGTTTCTGGTTGTTGGTTCCACGCCAAAACTACTGAACGGATTTGGATGAGACTTAACAGTAAGCAATATACCTATACATGGATCGAGCCGCGTCCTGTCCTTTATCAGGCTCTAAACTATCTTTATACTAAAGTTCATTTAAATCGGTTTAGTAGTTTAGGAGTTAAAAGCGAGACAGACAGACAAAGTTACTTTCGTATTTATAATATACTCTACTCTAACTACTCTAACTCTTCACTTAAATGAATATTTACTATCAAAGACCACACACAAATATTTCGTGCAAAAATATTAAGAACATGTTAATCAAATTCAATCATTTCCAATAAAAATGAAACCATTTCCTGCGTGTGTCCTGTTACCGACCCTACGCAAAGTCATATTAACGTGCAGTCTCTAATGTGCTCCGTACAAGTGTAGCCAGTGTACGACAAGTTGATTAGATCAATAAAGACTTCCTGCAGGGCTGTTTTCTACAAAATAGAAGCCTTAAAAGTGTGTACGTCGGTGCAACACATGCGATAATGTATGTGGGACGTCGCCATATGTTTGTGGTTTCGCACAAGCCGTGCCCACACTCACGTGTTTGAAAATCATTACTGACATCCTATTGACGTCTGACTGAATGAAATTGTTTTCAGAAAAGTCAATGGCACTCTAATTTTGAATTTAGAATTAGCTGTGACACTTATTTTTAAATCAATTAAAAACAAGTGAAATTTTTTTTTACACTACTTAAGTTACAATGACCACATGGTTAACCTTCTTTTTATGGAATAGCGGGCAAACGAGCGGACGTATCACCGGATGGTAAGCGATAACCGCTCCCCATGGAAAGCCGCAACACCAGAGGCGTCACAAGTAGGTACGTTGCTGGCCTTTTAAGAATAAGTACGCTCTTTTCTTGAAGGTTTGAAGGTCGTATTGGTCTGGGAATACCGCAGGCGATAGTTCATTCCACACAGTTTTGTTGTGCGAGGCAGAAAGTTTCTTGAGAAGCGCACTTGCGCATATGCAGGTTAAATATAGTAACTGGATCTACTAAGTTTAGTTTTATTGTAATATAGTATACAAAAAAATACTATTCATGAAAATTAAATATTTTAAAAAAATATTCATTCAACTTGAATGCCTAATTATTTAAAGAAAATCGTTTATAAAGAAAAAACATACTAAAGCAACTAATTAAATGCAAAAAAAAAATACAAAACCTGTGAAATTCAAGTCAGATTCAAAGATTACACAGAAAAATGCATTTATGCAAGAATTTACGTACGTAGTATTATATTGTAAACGTTAAATTCACACATTCGAATATTAAATCAAGTCAATAGGTATGGTGAACATTTCAATAACTAACAAATGAATCACTCGTAGCCTTTATGCATTTTTTTTAATAAATCTCATTGTGTCTAAAGCAACCCCTCAGATGGACCGTGTCCACGTTTTCTCAAAATAATATCTTTTTAAAACAAGTTACTTGCATATGCAAAATGCAGTTTCTTGTAAACCTGCTTGATAATTTAACCCGTCATTCTACGGTTTAGTAGCGAATATTTTAAAACGTTTATTATTTAAGTCGCCGTTGATAGAATGAGAGACAACTAGTTGCAAAAAATAGGTAGGTATACGAGTATTTATGTAGTTCAAATACTTGTATGTGCTAACATTGATAATACTGTAAATAAAAACTAGGTACTCTAGTGTCTCCTCTATTGGGTATCAAGATGAATCATCGCGAGATTGTGGTATTTTTTTTTGTGAAATAGTTAATACTTAGTCACTTGATGGTCCATTTTATTTTCAGCAAGCTTTTAATTTGAACTATTGTATTGGTAATCGCTTAGCATCAGACGTCAGATACGTCCACTCGTTTGCCCGCCTATTACATAAAACAAAACAGAATCCAAGAGTGATGGTCACCAATCTCATTGCGAATGCAGACAATGCTGCATGGTGACCCATACTATCTACACATACACATCTCATTATCATCTTCCTAGCCTTTATTATTCCCAAGATCATTTGAGGTCGGCTACTAGTTCAACCGGTTTTACCTGAGTATCAGTTTTTCCACGCTGTGACTGGCATCGAACCTCCGCAACCCTGAGGGTGGACTAAATTCGAAGATTGAACTAGTTGTCAGTATATTTGAGTGCACTGACTTCCCAATAACGATTGCCATAGATGTCCATGACAATCGATATCTTAACGTGCTCTCCGAAGCACGGGCGGAAAATACCACCATCTTCCATACTCCGGGCTGCTATTAAGAATTTCTTGTAAGAAAAACCTAACCAACGAGGTAGTTCTACATAACACATCTGTAATATTTGGTTCTTTTTTTATGGTAGGTATAGGGGGCAAACGAGCAAACGTATCACTTGATGGCAAGCGATTACCGCCGCCCATGGACACCCGCTACACCAGAGGCGTCAGTGCGTTGCCGGCCTTTGAGGGATGCAGGGAGGGGTTGGGGTATGGGCCACCGGTGTCATCACTCACTCGGTGAAACACAGCGCAAGCGCTATTTCAGAATGGGTCGAGCCGGCCCATTTATGTCGAAGCGTAGCTCTCCCACGTTAAAAAAGTTCTCTTATTACATTGTTGCTCACAATGAACTACGAAATTATCTAACCGATTTTCACGTTTTTTTAAATGTGTGTTTTGCTGGCGTACTTAAGATAAGCACAAGCATGAAGCATGATTGAAAAGAGACACAGAAGAATTTGCTTAAAGAAAGCCTGTTTAGCATAACGGAAAAAATATTTTAGTATCCATTAACTATCTATGTATATAAATAAAAATGAATCGCCAAATGTATGTACGCGCATAACTTCCGATAGACGAGATTGCATGATTTTTTTTGTGTTTGTTATTGTTAGGTTTGTATTAAAAAAAAATCGGAAAAAGCATTTTTTGTTCGTGATTGTGTACCACCTGTGGGAAGCCGAGGTGAGCATAAGTACTAAAACAAGTTTTGCAGAAATGTAGAAAATATTTACAAAAAAAAATGTGGCGGTACGAAGTTCGCCGGGTCAGCTACTAATTTATAAAGCCCAGAAATCTTTTTGATTTGTACCTTTATCAAACAATGGTTATTAAAAGAAGATATCATTAATCTCATTAGCTACTATCTACATAATTATATTCTGATGATAGTAGTTATCGTCTGAAAATTTTCATATCCATGAATTTTTGTGTGATGAGATTCTTTGAATAGAAGAGAGGTATATACAAGGCAATTATAGATTACTAGTTGTTGCCCGCGGCTCCACCCGCATATATGTCGGTTATCGCGGCAAACTAACAAAAAACATAGGCTATTATGTGTTATTCTGATGTATAAGCTATATTACTGTAAAGTTTCATCCAAATCCGTTCAGTATTTTTTGCGTGAAAGAGTAACAAACATCCATCCAAACATCCATCCATCCTTACAAACTTTTGCATTTATAATATTAGTAGGACTATATAAATAGTCAAATGAGGTGTCTCTAGAAGCGTCGTGATTGTCTTCTGGTTATAGGCTATATGACGTGTCACTGAATCTAATGTGGCGCCCTCTAGCCGACATAAAGTACTGTATTAAAAAATAAATATGAGAGAAATATGCCGTGTTTGGTATCATACGAAAGGGCGTTACTTGTAAATTTCAAATATATATATATTATTAGCATTTTCTCCTGACTTTGTCCGTATTTATTTGATAATTGGGATATATCTGTGGTATCTATTTAAAATATACTTTGCAAAGATAATATTATAGAGGCACCAAAACATTTTAAATAAAAAAAAGTAAAAACTAAAACCCAACTACGACAAAAAACGACGCTGAAAAAGTATGAAACAAGTTTCAAAAGCCGTAGTCACGCGTTGTTAAAGTGATATACACTATGGTACATTAATAAGTTTCAAAAGCCGTAGCCCATGTAGTGAAATGTACCATATGGTACATATCACTTTAACAACGCGTGACTACGGCTTTTGAAACTTGTTTCATACTTTTTCAGCGTCGTTTTTTGTCGTAGTTGGGTTTTAGTTTTTACTTTTTAATGTTTTTATTTTTTTACTGTTTAAAAAATACAAATTTAACTATATGTATCTATACTATACTAGTACACAACTAAGGCAACTTAATTTGTGAAAATGAGGCATCGATTTTTCTTTTCTCCAAGACCTTTTTTCTCGGACTACCCGAATTTCCTCGATAATTTCGCAAATGGTCCGTAGCTTTTAAATCGTACATATGCAATTTAATAAAACTTTTATCCATACACAGCTAAAAAAAAGAAAACGCTGTCGATCTAATTATACCGGTATGCGTCAAAAATAAGTTTTTCTATGATTTTTTTATTTTCCTACTAGTTGTTATCCGTAGTTTTGCGTGAAAAGAGTAACAAACATCCATCCATACTAACAAACTTTCGCGTTTATAATATCAGTAGAATTACTTAATTTTTTTAGAACCTTTTAAGGACATAAAATACATAACATTACCTATTCTCAATGTGAAAGCAATATTTTAATTGTTATTTGTTTAATGTTTGTAATATGTCTATTGACATTTTATTTATGATCTTTATTGCAACTTGGCCGATTAATGCATAAAAACCTCACATTCAAAACATGGCCGGCTGCATTCAGTAAAATTCTTATAATGTTTTTATGTAAAAGCGTTCATATTTCTATAGATGCACTCAACGCGGCCCTGTGGCAAGTGCACCTGGAATACCTACTTATGTACACGCAAGCAGCGGTGAAAGCTGCCCAGTCTAGCGTCTAGCGAGTCAGCCCTTGATGCTTTGATTATGCCTGGCTTCATTATACGATATAGTGTGCTATTTAAACATGGTATTCTATTACAATTTCATATTTTAAACATTTTTTTTTATTTTTATGAATTGACCCAAATAGTTACAAGTAGGTAAAATTAACTGTGTTGAAATGTTTTTTTTTAATATAGTGTTGGGAGAGCCAATGAACAGAAGTAGAAAATAGCAATATTAAAAAATAAACAAGAAAGTGAATTTAAAAAAAAAATCGCTGTTATGGAAGCGCCATTGAATGATCAAGACGTGCATCTATTTAATCTAATGAGCTAATGAGTCACTTCAATACCGGATGGTTGCTCTATAAAATTTTCTCTGTATTTTTTAGAGTTAGCTTTTAAACTTTTCCTATCTGTCAAGGAAAATAAAAAAAAGTATCATTGTAAATTCTTCTATTGCTTTGTTCCAGGTTGATAACGAGCCGCGCCGATGTTCCCTCTATTAGTTTTTATAGATTTACTCTATCCTCAAGTCTCGCGCCATTATTATTCTACTTCGGATACAAATGATCAAATTGAGTAAGAGAGAGCTAAACTCTTAACGTAAGTCTCTGATCAAATAAAAAAAGATAGATTAAGCACGGCCTTGTTCTTGTTGAAGCAAAAAAGTAGCGTGGTTCCAAGAAAACACACTCGTGAACGCAAACACACGCTAAGAAACTAGGCAACTCTTTGTCAGTATCGTACAAAGTGTCGATACTTGTACGATGCTGACGAAAAGTAGCGTAGTTCATAGCATAGTTAGTGCATATTACCTAGTCATTTGATCTGCGACGACGGTCTAAGGTAAAATAAAATTGTAATACTATTATTGCATATAATATTAATATATCTACGTATGTCCGACGTAAGGTTATAAATAATACCAAACTACTTTCATAACTAAAATTAGTTTATCTACTTTAATTTGTTTGTTTGTATTATTTTCTATCGATGGGATTTATAACGATTTATAATTATTATTAAATACAAATATAATTAAAAACTATTCACACTATTCACAAAAATTAAAGAAGAAAAACTATTAATTTAAATTTTTAACATTTTTTTTATTTTGGTTTATGAATATGGATAGGAAGGTCTAAGGATAGGTCATGCAAGATTGTAAACATTTATTTTGAAATGTTAATGGGATAAATTGTGCTGAGGTCCAATGTAACAAAAAAAGGAATAGAGTAAGACGTTTTTGTCTAACTGCCTCTGACTGACCCATGCTCTAACTATCCATTAGTATGAAAAAATTAATGTATATCTTCTGTAAATTTGCGTTACTATTATAAGACGTAAAAATTTAAAATCATTGATCAAGTAAGTACGGATCTCAGAGCAAACTTAAGTGAAGGGAGCGCTGAACGAGCGCATTTCCCACATAATCAGTCATGCAAATTGGTATGTGCGTCCACCAATCAGAAACTTGCGTGAGAGAGACAGACTCTAACTAAACTGAGTCTCTATCTCTCTCTCAAAAAAAGTTTAACTTGCAAAAGTGTTTATGTTTATGCAACCTAATTGCAGAATAAATGATTTCATTTCATTTCTACTGCGTTTACGCTTTCCGCTCGTTCAGTGCTCCCTCCGTGTATGTATGCTCTAAGGTACGGACAGCTTGAATATTTTCATTTTTCACCTGGTAATCTTGATTTCAGAAATATAACAAACTTTTACAGTGCACTGTTGTTATTTTTAGTTACTAACTGAAAAATATTGCAGTACCTATTTATCAATATTTTAATATTAAAAGAATTAAGTTGTTTTTCATTTTAAATGAAAAACAATTGAATACATTTGGTAGGTAATCATTAATAAAAAATTCAAATATTTAAACGTTGTGAAGAGGAAAAATATTTAAAGATCTAAGATGAATATTTTATTTTTAAATTATTACCACTCACAAACCACATTTCGTTATTTATTCACTTTTTCATTTTATTCAAAATAACCTTACCTCTGTTTGCTGTTTTAACACAGTATTTTAATAATTAGGAAAAAAAATCTGGTAATGGGACTTAAATTTTGTGTTATTTCTTCTTGCTTGCAAATTTTTCAATGGCTTCAAATTTTAATATTGCTAGTCAGCATTATTTGTTTGTTAAATAAACCCTAAGAGCATAAATATCTGGAAGGGCAGCCGAATGGTTGGAAACCGTGATCGGAGTAGAGGGAGAGAGAGACTGAGTTTGGGTAGTGTCTGTCTCTCTCACGCAAGCTTCTGATTGGTGGACACACACCAATTTGCATGACTGATTTGATGGGCAATACACCAACCAATCAGAAGCTTGCATGAGAGAGAGACAGACACTAACCAAACTAAGTCTCTCTCTCTCTCTATTCCGATCACGCTTTCCGCTGCCCCTCTAAGTTAAATATACTAAGAGCATATATTAAATGCTCTAAGGGTAAACCTCAATATCTAGCAACACTTGATTTTCAGTCACTCACTCAGAAATGGGGGTGCTGTCAAACTGCGTGAAACCCAATTTTTTGGGTTTATTGAAATGTTTAAACAGTTTAAATTGGTTTATTGTGTTCTTTAGTTTGATTAACTTATCAGTATGCATTTACGAAGACCAGATAGGTAAATTCGACTGGTAAGTTCATGTTATAGGTTATAGTACTCGTCATTGTAGACTCTGAGTTGACTGAATATTTAATGAAATTATAATTTTCAGGCGTCAAACATATGTAGGAAGGATTAAATTTTCCCAATTCGACACTGTGTCTACTGCTAAGAAAATAATTGTCGCCACAGAAGAGAACGTTTTGGCTGCGCTCAATTTGAAAACTGGTAAATTGATTTTATTGACTATATCCGTTTATAATTGAAGTTAGCCGGCGTTACTGTCTGCATCTTATTTGTACAAATCTGAATAAATTCTAGAATCTAATTAGATTCAGTAGGAATATTTGTTTGTCAAAATGTTAGTGTACTTTTGTACTCTTTTTGATGTTGAATCATGAAGGCTATGACAGACTTGTGTAAATAGTTTTAATCCTAATTTCTATTTTACTTTTTATTACGGTACTTTATCAGGAAGTTACAATTTATTATTACTAAAACTTAATTTATTCTTAGGTGATAAAAACAGTAATCATTTATCATCAGTTTCTTTTTATCTGTAATCTAACATGACACAGATTCTGATTTAACCACAGAATATATAATTATATATTTAGCTGAATAATTCATTTACATTGTTCAAAGTGAGTTCAGTGAAATTAATATCTTTAAGTCTTTTCTTTTTATTTATAAACAGCTTTGAATACAATAGCATCATTGATATTTACAATATCAGTTAACAAGAATTCTGAAATGAATACCATTTTCAATGTGATGATTAAACAGTGGATTATTGTTACAATGCTGTCATCTGGTCTCTATGTGAAATGTAATACAAACTTATGCCAGAGCGAATACAGGAAAGGTTTTTAAGATTTTTGTATTTAAAATCATATGGAGTTTACTTGAGGTATCCACTACTAACCTGTTTACACTCGGAATGATAGCCTATAATAAATTAGAGGTATGTAGAGAAGTAGCCTTGGGTACTTATTTCTCCTGGGGATCCTGCAAGAAATTCGATTTTGAGTCCCAGATGGATACCGGGGCCAGCACCGGCGCCCAGCTGTTTGTGGTGCCTCACGCAAGTACTAAACTTTTGCACTGACTACGCCAGTGACTAGGGTTCTAAATATGCTCAACACAATGTCAGACCATACTGATGTGTTTACATGTTCACTGAGCGAATTCACAAGAGTCTCGTATTGGTCTATATGTTACCTTTAGAAAATACTAGCTGTTACCCGCGGCTCCGTCCGTGTGTATGTCGGTTATCGCAACAAATAGTATGTGTTATTCTGATATATAAACTATATTACTGTAAAGTTTCATCAAAATCCCTGAAGAAGAACAAACATACACACTCAAAAACGTTCGCTTTTATAGTTTAGTGTGATGTGATATATTAGTCTGATAAGATTTTTTTGTCTATTGGTTTTGAAATATCACCTCCTTGGGCCAACAATGATGTTGATTTTGAATATTTCATATTTAGAACATCAGCTGTGTTCATGCTTTATGTCAAAGCCTACTACTTTAGATTATTTCCTATCCTTTATGTACTTCTAGTGTTATAATGTGCTTTGTGAACACAATCTGTCGAAATACTGTTAAACTTAGTTTTAACTGGTATGAGTAGTAAGACAAATATATAGGAAATTTTGACCATAGATATACTGTATTATATTTGAAGCTCCAGCTCTACAAAGAGAATGAAAACTTAAAACAAACTTTATATCAATCTGTCTGGCCAGTGTATAGTAAAACAAAACCTTAATACGGGCCTCTCCTTTGTAGATCTAAGAAGAGGCCTGTATCCAGTAGGCTGGACTATCAATGATTCTGTTGATGATTTGATACCTTAAGCATCATGGTTTTGCGCAGTGTTATCGCAGTCATTAACCTGCCGCTGGTAACGCCGCAGGACAAAGCTAGTCTAAAAAAAAGTAGCCTATGTTACTCCTTAAATCATTAGCTACCTATCAATGAGAGTCCGGTCAGAATCGCGCCAGATATTCTAGGGATTAACTGTGAGAAACAGACAGAGAGACGGACAGACAGATAACAATGGTAAAAATGTTATTTTGGTAAATGTACTGTGTCTACATACATATACATTTAGTAAAAAAGGGGCTATTGTAATATTAGAAATAGACACTCCAATTTTATTTATTTGTATAGATATATGTACCGTGTATACATAGTTATGCATTTAGTAAAGCCTGTTATTTTAATGTTACAAAAAGACACTCCATTTTATTTATTTGTATAGATGTAGTAGTATATTTATCTAATATATTGTAATGGTTGACAGGTCAAGTAGTATGGCGTCATGTGTTCGAGAGTGCTTCAACGGGCAACATACAACTTTTACATGTCACAGAGAAAGTGGTGACAGTCTCTGGGTCCAATCCGTATCTGGTGAGAGGATGGGATTCAGCCACAGGTAATATATTTATAAACATTTTCTGTTTCCTTCATCTGATTTGCATATCTTTCTTCTCTTATATTTTTCCCAAATTCAATTGGGGTTAGCTGTAAGTCTACTATGGTTGAAATTTTTCTTTGTAAAAACATCTTCTGCACTAGTACTTCCTGTGTGGACTTTTCAAACATCACACTCGCACAGTAGATCAACCTTAAATGACAGTATTCGTGTTTAATTGGTGAGTGTGAGAATGGAGGCCCAATGAAGCTATAGCAGCAGTACCCTGCCATGGTGTGGGTCACCAGGTTGCATTGTCTGCATTTGCCACCGCTTTTGGATTCTGCTAGTTATTCTAGTAGTCACTTGGGCAGGCTCAAACATAAAAAAATAATTATAATAATAATATTGGATAAACAGAATTTCGACATTTTCTAATTAGTTACATGAAATGAAAATAGTAACTACAGTGAAATAGGATGCATTAGTTAGTTCAAAATACGAGTCATAAAAGAATGTAACTCATTTGTGTTTGGTATAATTACATAACACCTGTTATCAAAAAATAATTACTGTAATGGTCCGTTTGTTAAGTGCTTCTCTACTTCAATTACTTTTATATATGTAGTAATATGTATGAAGGAGGAAAAAGATATATAACTATACAACATTATCAAGGAAAATTAGCAAAACAACTACTTACTCTACTTTGAATAATATACACTGTTACCTATGTATATTAATATGCAAAAACTTTAGTACCTATTTTTACGAATAGCAAATTGAGATGTGTGATTTGACACAGTTAAAGTATATATGGCAGAGGAGTGTAAAAAGCTAATTTCGATCACCGAATGACTTTCGATTTGACGGAAAAATACAAAATGGGTTTGATAAATATATATTAAAACAATCAAGTTCCTCCTCCTTTTAAAAAATCATTTATTTATAAATTTGTTTACTATACCCGCTAAAAATGATGAAAGTTTGCATCTATTTATAAACTGTAGCTTTACCTCTGCCAATTAATTTTTACGATACAAAGCTTATTAGTTTCTTACTAGGCACTAGAACAAATATTACGAAACGCACATTCCAAACAAAGGTGAACACACGGACAGCATGTGTGCATGTGTGTGTGACAGCATCAGTGGTATAAATGGACATAAGACCTCACTTTAAAGCTAGCAATACACGGTTAGCTATACCTGACATTTTTACCTGCACGGTAACCTCTACTTAATAGGATATACTTGCACAGTTGCGCAACATGCATACTCCTTTTGATCTGTCAAGTTCAACTGTACGGACAAATTTTCTTGCCATTTCCTATAGTGTGCCAAGTTATTAACTGACCAAAGTATTGGTATTTGTAGGTGTTATGCTCTGGGAGTGGTCTCTGACACTACAGAACGAGGACCACGTCGACTTCTCAGAATGGTGGGTGCAGAACAATATGTTGGTACACATGGTACCAATATTTGGCTCCCACATCGAAGTCACAATGTACAATGTGTTCAATGGCCAGAACAAAGGTGCTTCATCAAAGTTACCAGCTCCGTGGACTAATGAAGGGTGAGTGAAATTGTACTAAAATAGACTGTATGTGGACTTAGTGTGAGTTTATTTTACCTTAACTCATCTCTGCGTCGTTGCGACTGGTGATGATTACCGTGGGAGAGCCACGCTTCGGCATGAATTGGTCGGCTCGACCGGAGTGATACCATGGCCTCACAGAAAATATCGGTGTGAAATAGCGCTTGCGCTGTGTTTCACCGAGTGAGTGAGACATAACCCAACCCCTCCCCACATCCCTTTCCCCATCCCCTAAAGGCCGGCAATGCACTTGTGACGCCTCGTGGTAATCATCGATCATCAGGTAATACGTCTGCTCGTTTGCCCCCTATACCATAAAAAAAAGATGTCCGTGTAGGTCAATCCAAACAGGTTCAAATCCTCAAATCAGCTTTTGATACTCTACTGTTGGATATATGCTTCTCATTAAAAAGGAGGATTTGGTCTACTATCCCACAATAGCCTTACAGGTTGTTATAGGGTTTGTATCAAGGTTTCCTTCTCTTGCTTCACTAATTGACTCTTAAGACATCTACACTTCGTTTTACATAATGGTGGCGTGACATGCTCTCCATTGGGTACATGTGAAATAAGCTCACACTAGGCCCTGAGAAACTAGTTAGCTTGTATCGCATACTAACAAGATGTTAGTATGTAGAGAGAGAGTAGTCTGAACTTTCAATTAGGGAATGTTGGCAACAAATAATTTCACCTTTAAGAGAATGAGTTCCTGATTAATCAGTTCATTTATCTACAAAGCATTTTGAGTATAATGTTATCATCCGTAGCTTCTTACAATATGAGGACTACTGAACTCATTCTAAAATTTTAAATATTGAAGCAGATGTATGTATTGCTGAAATAACATTTAGTTGTTAAATTTTGTTTATAAAATGAATTCTGTCGATGAAAAATACAGTCCTTAACTGTTTATAAAATACAATCTTGTAAGAATCCGTTCTTTGTAGGATTTTTTTCACATAAAAACGTTGTCTAGTATCAACTTCGTTTACCTTGATATATTATGAACCTACTTATCACTGCAACCACATATGCGTTAGACAAACAAGACAGGTTTTTGTTTAATTGCTGATTAAAATAAACTCAATGGGTATTTCTGTACGTAGAATGTAGTCTACTCTGCATTAAGATGGTAATTTATGTATTTTTTTTTTACAATACTCTAACTTGTAAAGTCAAGTGAATAATTATGTTACTATATTCTGTAAATGAAATGTGTGCCGAAAACTAACCGAAAAATGGTTCTTTTCACTGGAATTCTTTCATTTGTCAACCACCTTAATTTTTTTCTAACTTGCCTAAAAAAAAATTAAGATGTTTATTTATCTTTGTAACATTGCTACCAGTATGTGGTAACACTAATACTTGTAAATAAATAATAAAGGATCGATCCCCGAGCCCCGCCCCCTTACCCATCAGGTTCGAAGAAATTATTGTTAAATACCTTGGTAACTGATTGATCGAGGGGCGGGGTTTGATCGATGCGTCATTATTTTCTTAACGCGAATGGACTGTTGACACTGTTGTCTTATGTAATCAGTATATCCAACATTACAGGTGTGTGCTATCTGCGCCCTACTACACATGTATCTCGGGAGACGCGAGCAGCCGACTGCTCCTCTCACTAGATGTGACATCAGATGCTGTACAGCTTATAAGCCGACCATTATCAGAATATGTTAGCTATGGCAATAAATTGCAATCAGGCTATGGAACCCTAAGCCCTCTAGACGGCAACAGCGTTATACCTGGATTCACGATAGATAATAGAAAAATTGTGATTATAAAGAGTAATCAGTTGGAGCTTTTGAAGATTGATGTGGCGGATCCATCGGCCAGTGTTAGTGTAATAGAGAGTGTGAATGGGCCATTGGTGTTGCAGACGTGGAGTGATAATGTAAGTATATCCTATAGACGTAATCTAGTGATACTGTAGGGCTGGTGTTAGTGATTTCGGTTCATATCCCAGGACAAATATTTGCCCAATATCATTTGTTCCAGGTACCTTACTATGATCTCTGTCTAGTTTGGTATTGGATAGCTCAATACTTTTGTGTACTGAGTAAAGTTACTATTATTTTTTATTAATAATAGTCATTAATATAGTCTCACCTATGGTCGCTATTTAGACATTTACGTATTAAAGATCATCTATACAATCTAGACAAATGAAATTGGAGTGTCTGTTTGTAATATTAAATGTATTTAGTAAAAAACGGTTAGTTTTTTACTAAATACATGGTACATATACCAAAATATTTTTTTTGTCTTTCTTCTTTTTGTTCTGGCTAATCTCTGGAACGGCTGGACCGATTTTGACGGGACTTTCACTCATAGATAGCTGATGATATAAGGAGTAACTTAGGCTACTTTTTTAAAGTAAAATTTAAAATTAAAGTAAAGTACGATCGACGACGTTCGACGTTGCGATTCGCCCGCTCTGAAAACTAAACCAATCGCAATGCGGAACACGCTAGCTATCTATAGTGTACCTCTAGCTTATGTCTAAATGAATAACAAGAAAAGGTTGCCTGGAAGAGATTGCAGATTGCAGAGATTCCACTGTTTTATTTGTTTGTACTCTACATTGTAACACGTCTTAAGTACTTGCCTTAATATATTGTTTATTATGGTGTGTTCCAGGATTTCTCAGTAGTGGCTCACAGTATAACAGGATCCGAGGTTAAAGAGCTTAAGTGGTCGGACCGTGAACTTAAACTACCTGATCCGGAGATATCGTCCGCACTCTGCTCCAAGTCACCCCGAGAACAGCTCGTTTGCAGGATACTTGTTACAGCTGCTGATGATTCTGCGCATCTGATACAGCAAGACGGTAAGTTTTTTTTATTGATTTTTGGCTTTAGTATCATGTCTCTTTTAAAGGTTATAATTAAAGGAATGTGTTAACCTACTTGCTTTAACTGTTTATGTGAACACCATTTAATTTAATTTCTTTTTTTTTTCTTATATAGTTTAGTGTATAAGAAACCGTACATTTTAATTTCAATTAAATAATTATTATTACGAAAATTTATATTTATACATATTTATCTATTATCTAAAATAAAACAAAGCATTACCACCTACGTTAAAACCTCAAGGGTAGAACCTCTGTAGAACTTTAAACACTTTTAGAAAAATAACATTTGCGAGGCCATGGTGTTATTTTGGTCGAACTAGGCCTAATGTACCAAAGGCTGGCTCCACAATTATACCAGAACTAATTTACTATCTAAGTTAGAGGATTTTTGTTACTATAAAAAACTAACCTAAAAAAAAAACTACCTTAAAAGCCAGTTTGATATAGGTACTAATAATTTTCAAATTAAATTATTTGATCAGTTCTAATAAATTTCATATTCGTTTATCCACATTATCAATTCTTTGGAGTTAACTTCTTAAAAAACGGTTTTCATACTTAGTTTGTGGTATAAACATTTTATAAGTAAAATCGAGCACTTATTAAAAATGAGGCGTTACGCTATACTATTGAACAAACAGCGCTGGAACGCATTTTATTAGGGATAGTTTTTGCGCGACCAAAATGACGTCAGCGCCGAAAATTTCAATGGGCAACCCTGTTTCGTCCAACGTACAAAAGCTGAAGCTGCTTGTGGCGACTCTAAAAGTCCTAGAGTGTAAACTCCAGTCTTGCGCCGCTGACACACACTTACTTTGTGCACAGGTCGTGTGATATGGTCTCGTGAAGAAGCCCTCGCCAACGTTGTGGCTGTGGAGTTCGTTGAGTTGCCAGTGTCTGACTTAGATGCTGCCATCGAGTCTGAGTTCGATCAAAAAGAAGGTTGGTTTGAATATATTTTTAATACCCATATGTATGATATGTATCAACAGATGAAATATTATTGACATTTTGAGGATTAAATATTTATAGAAAAGTTTTTACTTAAGTGTAGTTATAGCATATCACAGTTGTTATAATATATCGTTTCCTATTTCAATTTTGGAAATCACTTTTACATTATAAAACATTATTTTTTACATTCCATAAATTTTAAAGTTCTTGGTATTTTGAATACTTACCTACTTACTGATTATATAATTTCTAAATGAAATAATGCTCACTAATTTTAACTTAATAGATACTTGTAGGCACATCCTATTCATGTAGTCACACAAATATATATATATATTAAATACATAATCTGTGAAAATTTCAACTGGCTAACCATAACGGGTCATGAGAGACTGGTCATGGTAACAGACAGACGGACAGCGGACTCTTAGTAATAGGGTCCCGTTTAACCCTTTGGGTACGGAACCCTTATTACAACAGACATTAATTACGCAATTAGGGTTATTCGCTATGTTCATATACCATAGCTCTAATATGTATTCATCATATTCTTTCTTGTTTTCTAGCTGCCAAGATGTATAGTAAGTACTGCGTAGGTTTGCTTGCTTGAGTTTTATGTGTGTTCACTGTTAAAAAGTACTATGTAAGAGCCTAGTGTGAGTTTATTTCACACCAACTCGCTTTCGACGGCGACCGGGTTTAACGTTGTGATTAGTGAAGAGATCAGGACGTTGGCAAAGCTGAGGGCGGTCAAAATAACGATTAACTTGATGTGAAATAAACTAACACTAGGCCCTCTGGTGAATAATACGGCTCACAGAAATTATCACCTTGTTGTGTGCCTTTACAAGAGTTCAGTCATAAAAATACAATCAGAATAAAATAAATTATAATGTAAAACTTCATCTAGCACAGAAGTACCTGTAAAATAGTTTTCGTAAAAATGAACCAAAGTATGTAAACGGAGCCGGAGAAAGGCGTTTTATTTGCTTAGTGTAGAAGTAGTAGGCGTAGGAATGATGTTAGAGTTAGCTGTCAGATATGAGCAAATATGTCAGATGTGCCGGTCTTGGCGCGCAAACAAGTCGTCAGGTTATTTACTAATAAAGTGATGCTATATGACAAAGGCGTACCCGCTCGGCCTAACTGCCCTTAAACTCAGTATACGACAGCTGCAGGTAAGGATCACCGACCAAGAGGGATAATCGTCACGCGTTTTTTTTAATGGAATAAGGGGCAAACTAGCAGATGTATCGCATGATGGTAATTTCTCAAGTTCACGCGAAGCATTTTTAACCGACTTCATTATAACAATAGTATTAAAGTCTATTTTTGAGTGTTAAAAAAACTACCCTACTCTCGTTCTGCAATTGTATTTAGGTATGACTTGCTTTTTTTCATTATAATACATTCATTTGTTTTATTCTGATTGACTAGGAAAGTAACGAATATAACCGTTGCTGCATAGTTCATGTAAATAAAAATGTTATCATTTCTGTAAAATCATTTATCATGCAGTGTTATTCATGTGTACTTATAAAGTTTATACGTTTATAGCTTCTGATGCACAATAGACTAACTTAATGAAATACGACGGTATTCCGTTTTACGCAAGGGTTATAAGTCGATCCCGCGCGCTTATTTTTTTTTTGTGTGGTAACCCCCACTTTGTGTGACAAACGATAAAGTTGTAAATCGGGCTTCAGCCGACTGAAACCACACAGTTGTTTTTAATTGTTTGGTTATGGTGGGCTAAATACCTCAGGTGTTTTCGTCTAGTCTAATATATAATTTAGGGGGCTTAAAGTCCTAAAAAAGAAATCCATGTGATGAATCGAATAGGGTTTAACCCCTGTGGTCATTAAAATTATCTATTACTAAGATAACTGTCATTTTTACATTCTTTGAACATCCAGAGTTTTATTTGCCATTTTTTTTCTATAGTGCATTCAGCGACCTTGAGATAATAATACTGTTACGTGTTAGGGTTCGATGGATTTGAAAAGTAAACCTTCTAACGTGTAAAAGAGACTTCATTAAAATCACTCTTAAAATCATAATAATATTTAGAATAACAGTCCTTAATTGTAGTCGAGGTCGCTAGGTTAATCACGGATATCACTCCAATATTTATCTGTCGACGCGACGACAACTGGACCGTTCTAGTCGATTGCCACGACGACGTAACACCGATAAAACTTCTCGAACACGACGTTTCCGCACAATATATTATCAAGCCAAACGCACGACAGTTAATCCATATTTGATTTTATGTGTATTGTAATAAGCTTCATTATTCTGTGCCTCAAGAAATCAACGAGAACTTTCCGATGTTTGGCTTCATCTCGAGCGTTGTACTACAATATTCTTTCTTCGTAACAGTACCATCTTTTTAAAGAGACTAAATATTACAAGGAAAAAAATCTAATAAATCGTTTACGTTCTACCATATTAAAAGAGTAAAAATAATTTATTGCTGTGCCTTCAACATTTTTAAATAAACAATGGGAATAACTCCTACAGGGTGAACCCTAAGCTTTATTCTCTTCAGCTATAAACTCAATCTATTAATAGTTCTCTTAAGTATTAAATCATCAAATTAGTAGAAACTAACCAATACAATTGAACCAGGTTCAATCTGGGCAGCTTTCTCCCGCCGTCTGCAGACACAAATCCAACAGTTGCAGACTCTCATACAGACTCTACACAAGGGAGAAGGCTTGGAAGAGGACGCCACGTCTCCGTTAGTGAGAGATTACTTCGGACTGCACAAGATTATTGTACTCGTCACTGAAGCGGGCAAGGTATTTTTTTTTAAATTTATGAACGTAATAACAAACTGTTTGTCTATACATTGTTATACACGAAAAGAGACCGAAGACTTTACTTCGTCAAAAGTCTTAAAGAACTTATAGAGATTTCTTAGAAACAACTTAGTCGATAAGGAAAAAAAACGAAGTATCTTTGATCTGTGTTGCTTCTTGAAGACGTTTTGATTGCTATACCTCTCGTTTCCTTCTTTAGAGAATCATTCACGAAAGTTCTTATCTTGCCATTACTATGCATTACGGGTCTGGGAAACTGATTTACATTGGCAGACAGTAGTCAAACAAAATGATTGAGTTCTTGGCGTTTGATGGTTCAGTATATTATTTGTTCACAGATCTTTGGTATGGACAACTTATCCGGCGCGATTCTATGGAAGTACTTTGAACCAAATCTCGACACGGAGGGTGTGGTTGTGTTCACTCGGAGAACTGCGAGGCATCCGCCCCACGATGCATATCTAACTGTTGTTGGAAAACATGAAGTGAGATAATATTTAGACCATTATCATCAGCCTTTTACAGTCCACTACTGGATATTGAACTCCCCTTGCACGCCATTTCGGTCCATTTTGGGCTTCTCGCATTCAGCTCCTATCACCCATCTTGTGCAATGATTGATGTGTGTATCATATATGTATGTTGTATGTCATTGATGTATGTCCATTATTATTTGTTTTGTGGTTTGTTTTCTAAATGTATTTACTTTACTAAATCTAGTCTGTGTCTGATATTAGACTGCTTCGTTGGTCTCGCGGTTGGCGTGTGCGACTATTGTTCATGAGGTCTCGGGTTCGATTCCCGGGTCGGACCAAATATTTGTATAATCTACAAATATTTGTTACGAAGTTTTGCTTAGCTTGGGACTAGATGGTGTTGTGTGTTAGATGTCCGAAATATTTATTTTATTATTTATATCTTGGTCTACAATAAAGAATTCCTATTAGTAAAACTATATCATATACTTATTATTCACTCAGACATCTGTTTATGAAGGATACAGAGTTCAACGATTTCAGTTATAATAAAAATATATAACAGTTTAAAATGCAAAAATTACATGAAAGCAAAAAATACGCAAAGAAATAATTACATTATCACTAAAATGGTTTTTATTTAATTACAATATTTTTTGTACACAATAATAATAAAAATACGGTTATACAGATGCAGCAACAGTTAATAAAGCTTTCAATTACTAAAACTACCTATATATACATATATCAATAATGTCATCAGTAAACAGTTCTTCCTATATACAATATTCTATAGACAATATTATAACATAAACTTTTTTTTTCTTTTAGGAGTCAGGCAACGGCCTCATCATAAGTCTGAACCCAATAACGGGCGCATTGATAGGCGAGCGGTTGCTACAGCTGGACGTGCAGCTGCTACAAGTTGCGTTGCTACACAAACATGACAACGAAAAACTACACGCGCTTATATTGTTGGACAAAGACGAGAATGTACAGGTAATTATTATATCAGTTGTCCATGACCTATAGTACAAGCTCTGCTTAGTTTGGTACTAGATGGCGTTGTGTGTTAGATTTACGAAAATATTATTATTTTTTTATAGCAACTTCACAAAAATATCGAATGTATTTTACATCATGTATCAAACAAATTATTCCAACTAGTTAGTTAAAGTATAATATGAAAAAATATTGACGGCCTCTCAAGTGCAATTGTGGCTTAATGGATCTGCAATTATTTGTTTTGGACTTTGGGTGTTTTCTATATAACATATGTTTGTATTTACAAACAATACATATATAAATATTCTATCAGTCAATCTTACTCGCATAAATAGTACAAACTCGTTGTTTGAACCTGGATAACGTTGAAAAATAAAAAAATAGTAATGGATTTTGTCTTAGCAAAATAAAGTAATAATAATAATAATAATAATAATCTTTATTGTAACATAAAAAAAATACAAAACTCTGTATAACCCTGACTCCCAATATAGCGTTAGCTGTGTGTTGGGAGTCAGTTACTTTCCAAAGACAAGAAAAACAATTGTTACAATGCAGGTGGACACAATAATTTTATCTGTGTATGGGTGTGTGTGTGGGTGTTGGTGTAAGTGTGTGAGGTGTGAGTTTGCTGTGTCATTGAAGCTGTTAATCAGAATGTGCATGTGGTGAAGATGTGTGACACTATTCAAGCCTCCATTACTTCACTATTTCTAAAAGGCTTTCAACATCATCAAATTTGAGTTGCTCAAGCCACAATTTAATAATTTGCTTTATTTTAAAATTGCTTAAATTTTTTGTTTTATAAATTACATTTAGTTTGTTATAAAGTCTAGGTGCAAGATTACTATAGTGTTGTTGGGCAAATTTGCTAGCTACTTTTGGAATTGGACATTTGTCTATCCTTTTGCCTGATGGTTTTAAAAGTGGCACTGTAATTTTGTGGTATCTACGTATAGTTAGGTAGACATATAGTTTTCGGACAGTCAGAACATCAGCTTTCATATATACTAAATGTGTGGGGTGCCGAAATGGTAGACACAGAAGAACTTTAAGGACGACACGTTGTGCCCTTTCAAGTTCAATTAAATGTGTCTTGGCCGCTGAACCCCATGAGCATATACAATACGTAACCACACATTCAGCCAGTGCTTTATAAGTTTGGATTAAAAGTAGAGGATCATGTATCATTCTCAAGTCTCTAAATATATATATAAGTTTCCTTAGTCTACCACTAACCACAGCAATGTGCTTCTTCCAATTTAATTTATCATCAATGTTTACGCCTAAATATTTTATATCAGTATTTTTTGATAAAGTGGGACAGCAGCAATGTGAAGGTAAAGTGTAATTTCGATTACAGGGATAACCGTGCACACGTAACTGAAAATTGATAGGCGCAGAAGCCTTTGTTTTGCTAAAGCAGAGAAACTTGGTTTTGTCAGTATTTAATGATAGTAAACTATCTTCAAGCCATGCTGTTATAATAGACATACCTTCCTCTGCTAGTTGTTGTGCAAGGTTCCAAGAGCTACTGTGAAAAAGTACGACAGTGTCGTCTGCAAACATTTGTATATCTGCCCCCCTGATTTGCTGCTTGCATAAACCATCAATATAGGTCAAAAAAAGCGTTGGACCGAGGGTACTGCCCTGCGGAACCCCATATGTCACCGTGTCGTAGTCACTGACGTGATTATCTACTCTAACACATTGTCTTCTTTCCGCTAGGTAGTCCTTGAACCACAGAAGTGCGTTCCCTCTGATTCCAATGTTCTCCAGGCGGGTAATTAATATTTTAGTTGAAACTGTATCGAACGCCTTCTGTAAATCCAGGAATACTCCTATGCATTTGTCTTTTTGGTCTATATAAGATGTTATTTTAGTAGTAAGTTGTAGAACAGCATCAGCAGTAGAGCGACCACGGCGAAACCCGTACTGTTTTTCGGAAAGAATGTTATTGCTTTCTAGGTAATTAATCAATCTTTTATTCATTACCTTTTCCATAACTTTACAGATGCAACTCAAAAGGGAAATCGGTCGATAATTTGTTGGAAGTGATTTATCACCTGATTTATAAACAGGACATACAACAGCACGTTTAAATATGTTAGGAAAGACACCAAGCTCAAAACTTAAATTAATTAAGTGGCATATGGGCCCCGCAAGACAGTGACGAAATTTTTGTAAAATATTCGCTGTAATTTTGTCTATGCCAGGAGCACTATGTTTTCTCAGCCCATTGATCACGTCGCTAACCTCAACAGGGTCTGACAGATATAGCGCCATTGAATTTGACGGTGAATCTGCTGTTTTAGCTTTTTGTGCTAGTGCTGTCTCATCAGTATTTAATTTTTGTAAAGTTTGTTTTGCAAGACTTGGGCCAATAGATGTAAAAAACCTGTTAACTTTCCTAAGAGATTCAGCAGCAGTCGCTTCTATGTTAAGTAATTGCGATGATGATGTATTTGATGTATTCATATTACATAACTCCTTTATAATATTCCATGTCTCTCTTATATTTCCCTTATTTTTGGTTAATTTTTCTTTGTAGTAATTTAGTTTTAAATTCTTAATGATTTTCTTTAATGTATTTCTGTAGTTAATGTATATATTTTTGATGTTCGAATTAGGATTTACCTTAGCTTTTTTGTACATTCTGTCTCTTTTACGTATTGATTTAATTACCCCGATGGTAATCCAAGGCTTTAAAGGTCTATAACATTTAGCAATTTTTCTTTTTGTAGTGTTGACATTAACGATATTTCCTAGTTTTTCTGTTAAAATTAGTGCAGCGTGATTGACATCAGTTGTAGAATATAAATCACTCCATGTCTCTTTCTTCAAACATTCACCCATACTATCAAAGTCAATAGTAATTTTGCTATCGTGTACAGTTTGCTTGGGAACAGATGTAGTGTCAATGTGCAACAGAATAGGTGAATGATCAGTTAGTTCATCAAAGACGTAAGTTCGCACTTTAGAAGTAGTTCTAATCATAAAATGAAAGTAATCCTAAGGAAGTGTTGCCGCGTTTGTAAAGGCGCGTAACCACCGAAATTGTTGGCAATTTCAGTGTTTCCAACTGTTGCAAGTCTTCAGAAAATCGCCAACTTTTCCTAATTCGCAGTGAGGATGGTGACAACCACTCTTGGATTCTGCCCATGCTTTCCATCAGGCAAGGCAGATGCATTTTGGCAGCTGACTATAAAAAAGAAAAAGAATTTTTTTTTTCCATTGTGCCTACACCAAATCGCCAACAATTTGAATAACATTTGAACTAAGAGTCTTCACAGAGCCAAGAAATAACTGCAACAAGCGTATTCTTTTGATGTTTACCGCCAAAAACAGAAAGTCTGTTCTCAACATTTGTTGTAAATTTTTGTTGCCAACAAGGAAATTACAGAAACTTTTGTCACCAACATGTGTTGATGTGTTGCCATCTTTTGTTTGGTGGAGACTAGGCTTAACATCCACAACAGAAAACAATCCATCTATTTTCTCCCAATATAAACTAAGGGACGCTTAGTGCGCGTCTAGAATAATATATATTTTTAATGATAGCAAACATTTTTAAAGGGTATTTAATTTTTTATTACAGATTTTGCCGGTATCAGCGGCACCGCTAGTAGAAAATATGTTTATGTACGTAGCGGAGAGAACGACCGCCACAGTGCACGGGTATGCGATATTGTACGACGGGAAGGTGAGACAACATAGTTTATTGTTTTTTTTGGAATGAAGTTCCTTATCGCGCGTTGTGAAAGGGGGCTAGACGGCAAAAATTCTTACGAAAAGTTGTCACAACACTTTTTGCTACAGTAAGCGATTGTAAGCCGTGCGGCGTGCGCATGTTTCTCTCTCTCTCTGTCTCTCTCTCTCTCTCTTACAGAAAGTAAGCCAGACATTTTCATTTCTATTTCGCATTGAACAGTGTGGTGTCGCGACGATTATTTTTGTTGAGTATATATAGGTTTTTTGTACATAATAAATAATAAAAAATAATGAATCCTGACAGTGAACTTCGTCCCATCCGGGTCTCCCTTGACACCTCTCGAGTTTTTTTTATTAAATAGGGTCAAACGAGTAGATGTATCGCCTGATAGTAAGCGATTACAGCCGCCCATCGACACCCGCAACACCAGAGGTGTCACAAATGCATTACCGGCCTTTTCGGGATGGGGAGGAAAACGGAGGGAGGGGTTCGGGTCTGGGCCTCCGGTATCCTCACTCATTCGGTGAAACACAGCCCAGGCGCTGTTTCACACCGGGTTTTTGTGAGGCCGTGGCACCACTGCGGTCGAGCTGGCCCATGCATGCCGAAGCGTGGCTCTCTCATGGGAAAAACGGTGGTTTTACTATTTATTTATTTCTTGTCTTAATAATAACAAATTATGTATTAGCATCCGAATACATGCAAATAGTATGAGACCGAACTATGGACTGACTCAGTTGGATACTATGGCCTCATAGAAAAACCATGTGACCATGCATGAAAAAATAAATAGTAAAGGAAAAAAATTAAAACAAGAAAATAGTGAAAAATATAGGAAAACTGCGTAATACCGGGAGGCGCAGCTAGTTACTAATATAATCATAGTATTTCCGACATCTGAAATTAAATGTACCTTATCTTTTCCAGTCATTAGTAGCTCAAAAGACATGGTTAACCCACTTGGGTGGAGGCCCGGGCTCCGGCCACCGGATCGTGACCGTAGCTCAGAAGGCTCCAGGCGAGCGCGTCCACTCGCCCGGCCGAGTGCTACCTGACAGAAGCGTGCTGTACAAGTATATCAATCCCAACTTGGTGCTGTTCGTCACTGAGGGACCGGACGCATTGCATAAAGGTACTGTTTATCTTTTTTTTTTGTAGATAATCCTCTTTGAAAAGATGTTTTAAAGTTGAGTGCCGTTTCTTCTTGTCTACTCCTATTTTAGTATGATTTAAGTTAAATTACATGTTTGAAAATGTTGAAAATTTTTTAGCTCAAACGATTTTTGGTCCAAAATAAAAATGGCTCGACCGGAGTGACAGGCCTCACAGAAAACCGGTGTGTATTTCACACCGGTTTTCTGTGAGGTAAGGGTTTTCTGTTAGGTTTTCTGTTATGGTCGGTGAAAAACAGCGCAAGCGCAATAGCGCTTGCGCTGTTTTTCACCGACCATAAAGACTAGGGAGATGGTGAAGCGTGTAACAGAAATGCGTGTGTTTCCAGACGTGGTGGTGGCGACGTGCGTGGACGCGGCGTCGGGCGCGCTGGTGGCGGCGCAGGCGCACCGGCGCGCGCGCGCGCTGCCCCTCCCCCTGGCCGTGCACACCGACCACTACATGGCCTACCTCTACTACAACGACAAGCATCGCCGCACCGAGATAGGTCACTCACATTGCCCCTACCCTTGCCCTTGCCCTTGCTTACTTTCACATTTACTTCTTTTATTTTTTTCTGTGCTACGTAGGTGAAACTGGACGTTTTGCGTAACTTATAAATGAAACAATTTGTTTGTTTCATAATATATTTATTGCTTTTCAAAGTATTATCCGTTACTTTTTAAACACTTTATCATTCGTTCAAACCATTTTTGAAAAGACGAAGACCATTGGTCTGAGGATTTTTTTACGTACCGGTTGAAAGCGATCACTGCCTCTTCTCACTCCGTAAATGTCAAATTTAATATCTCTTATTTAATCTTTAAAATAAAGAAATCGCACGGAGCTAGTCTTGACTGTATGCGGGATGGGTCACGATCTCTGTTTTCAGAAGCTACAAAAAGATTTTGTATTATCCGCGGTATGTGCCGAAGCATTACATAAAAAAAAGAAAAAAGGAAATACTAAAACCCAACTACGACAAAAAAAAATGCTGAAAAAGTATGAAACATGTTTTTTTTTAAATGTTTTGGAGCCCCAATAATATTAATTTCTTTGCAAAGTATGTTTTAAATAGGTACCATAGAAATATCACAATTATCGAATAAATACGGACGTTGTTGATTTCTTGCCGCAATGTAGCAAAATATCTGTTACGGGCAACGTGATTTACTCTGCATTATTAATAAGGACCGGCCATTATTAATAATGCTCAAGAGCGTCGGGCGGAGAATTTATTTATCATATTGACCGGCCGTTATTAATAATGCCCGAAGGCCTATGGTCCATGTAAGAAGTCAGTGTTTGAGTTAGCTTGAATTTGTCACTTGGACCGGGCAGTATGAATAATTCCCTACTTGAGTGTTACATTAGGTTTATTCTTTGTTAGCTTTTCATGAAAATTATGTAAGTTTAATTTCTTTTAATAAACTAAAAAACTGTAGTTCACCTATTTTATTACTTTGACCAAGATAGTTTTGGCATTATTCATAATGGCCGGAGTAATCATGCGATTTTAATCATAGTGCCCGGACTTATCAAATTACCCGTAACATATCCATGTTTCATATCCTGTCGCATTTGGACATCCGTGACTGTAATTTAACAAAAAAAAATTAAATCAATCTACTCGATCCCGTTTTGTCCAAGAGTGTGTTCGTGAGGAATCCACCGGCAACAAATATTCTTAACTTTTAAATTTGGTGCTTCTCTTCCAAAAGTATTTATAATCGTAAAAAATCATCGCTTAAAAAACTTGGAATCTTGCTACGGACAACGAACTTCAAATTGAGATAAAAAATAATTGATACGCGACTGCCCGCCAAAATTCATCTTCATCAACTGAGGAGTTTACATGTTTAAAAAAATATAACATTAGAAATTCAAACATTTATGTGCGGCTAGTAACATAAAACTTTCAGTGTGAACCATATATGTACTGTCTTTGACATGTTTTTGAAATGTCACAAACATTTTATAAGAAACAGTTTAAATTAAACAATGCATGATCCGTGTCTGTCCAGCCTCATATACTAACATAATAATATGTACAAGCCTGCCTTTTTTAAATCATATATCATAAATCATCCCTTTATCCGTCACTACACTGAGTACTGCTAGTAATATAATATGTATGTTTGTGTCGGCAGCCACTATGGAGCTGTACGAGGGCAAGCAGCGCTGGCTGGGAGCGGGCGCCGCGTTCAGCTCCCTGGAGTCGTGGCGCGCGCCCAGCGTGTCGCGCAACGCGTACGTGCTGCCCGACGCGCCCGCCGCCGCCGCGCACACCACCACCGAGCGCTCGCTCACCGACAAGCACATCCTGCGTGAGTCCCTCAGTGTACTAGCTCCCTCCACACCACCGAGCGCTCGCTCACCGACAAGCACATCCTGCGTGAGTCCCTCAGTGTACTAGCTCCCTCCGCACCACCGAGCGCTCGCTCACCGACAAGCACATCCTGCGTGAGTCCCTCAGTGTACTAGCTCCCTCCGCACCACCGAGCGCTCGCTCACCGACAAGCACATCCTGCGTGAGTCCCTCAGTGTACTAGCTCCCTCCGCATCACCGAGCGCTCGCTCACCGACAAGCACATCCTGCGTGAGTCCCTCAGTGTACTAGCTCCCTCCACACCACCGAGCGCTCGCTCACCGACAAGCACATCCTGCGTGAGTCCCTCAGTGTACTAGCTCCCTCCGCATCACCGAGCGCTCGCTCACCGACAAGCACATCCTGCGTGAGTCCCTCAGTGTACTAGCTCCCTCCGCACCACCGAGCGCTCGCTCACCGACAAGCACATCCTGCGTGAGTCCCTGAGTGTACTAGCTCCCTCCGCACCACCGAGCGCTCGCTCACCGACAAGCACATCCTGCGTGAGTCCCTCAGTGTACTAGCTCCCTCCGCACCACCGAGCGCTCGCTCACCGACAAGCACATCCTGCGTGAGTCCCTCAGTGTACTAGCTCCCTCCGCACCACCGAGCGCTCGCTCACCGACAAGCACATCCTGCGTGAGTCCCTCAGTGTACTAGCTCCCTCCGCACCACCGAGCGCTCGCTCACCGACAAGCACATCCTGCGTGAGTCCCTCAGTGTACTAGCTCCCTCCGCATCACCGAGCGCTCGCTCACCGACAAGCACATCCTGCGTGAGTCCCTCAGTGTACTAGCTCCCTCCACACCACCGAGCGCTCGCTCACCGACAAGCAGATCCTGCGTGAGTCCCTCAGTGTAGTAGCTCCCTCCGCACCACCGAGTGCTCGCTCACCGACAAGCACATCCTGCGTGAGTCCCTCAGTGTACTAGCTCCCTCCGCATCACCGAGCGCTCGCTCACCGACAAGCACATCCTGCGTGAGTCCCTCAGTGTACTAGCTCCCTCCGCACCACCGAGCGCTCGCTCACCGACAAGCACATCCTGCGTGAGTCCCTCAGTGTACTAGCTCCCTCCGCATCACCGAGCGCTCGCTCACCGACAAGCACATCCTGCGTGAGTCCCTCAGTGTACTGTGTACTAGCTCCCTCCGCACCACCGAGCGCTCGCTCACCGACAAGCACATCCTGCGTGAGTCCCTCAGTGTACTAGCTCCCTCCGCACCACCGAGCGCTCGCTCACCGACAAGCACATCCTGCGTGAGTCCCTCAGTGTACTAGCTCCCTCCGCACCACCGAGCGCTCGCTCACCGACAAGCACATCCTGCGTGAGTCCCTCAGTGTACTAGCTCCCTCCGCACCACCGAGCGCTCGCTCACCGACAAGCACATCCTGCGTGAGTCCCTGAGTGTACTAGCTCCCTCCGCACCACCGAGCGCTCGCTCACCGACAAGCACATCCTGCGTGAGTCCCTCAGTGTACTAGCTCCCTCCGCACCACCGAGCGCTCGCTCACCGACAAGCACATCCTGCGTGAGTCCCTCAGTGTACTAGCTCCCTCCGCATCACCGAGCGCTCGCTCACCGACAAGCACATCCTGCGTGAGTCCCTCAGTGTACTAGCTCCCTCCGCACCACCGAGCGCTCGCTCACCGACAAGCACATCCTGCGTGAGTCCCTCAGTGTAGTAGCTCCCTCCGCACCACCGAGTGCTCGCTCACCGACAAGCACATCCTGCGTGAGTCCCTCAGTGTACTAGCTCCCTCCGCACCACCGAGCGCTCGCTCACCGACAAGCACATCCTGCGTGAGTCCCTCAGTGTACTAGCTCCCTCCGCACCACCGAGCGCTCGCTCACCGACAAGCACATCCTGCGTGAGTCCCTGAGTGTACTAGCTCCCTCCGCACCACCGAGCGCTCGCTCACCGACAAGCACATCCTGCGTGAGTCCCTCAGTGTACTAGCTCCCTCCGCACCACCGAGCGCTCGCTCACCGACAAGCACATCCTGCGTGAGTCCCTCAGTGTACTAGCTCCCTCCGCACCACCGAGCGCTCGCTCACCGACAAGCACATCCTGCGTGAGTCCCTCAGTGTACTAGCTCCCTCCGCACCACCGAGCGCTCGCTCACCGACAAGCACATCCTGCGTGAGTCCCTCAGTGTACTAGCTCCCTCCGCATCACCGAGCGCTCGCTCACCGACAAGCACATCCTGCGTGAGTCCCTCAGTGTACTAGCTCCCTCCACACCACCGAGCGCTCGCTCACCGACAAGCAGATCCTGCGTGAGTCCCTCAGTGTAGTAGCTCCCTCCGCACCACCGAGCGCTCGCTCACCGACAAGCACATCCTGCGTGAGTCCCTCAGTGTACTAGCTCCCTCCGCATCACCGAGCGCTCGCTCACCGACAAGCACATCCTGCGTGAGTCCCTCAGTGTACTAGCTCCCTCCGCACCACCGAGCGCTCGCTCACCGACAAGCACATCCTGCGTGAGTCCCTCAGTGTACTAGCTCCCTCCGCATCACCGAGCGCTCGCTCACCGACAAGCACATCCTGCGTGAGTCCCTCAGTGTACTAGCTCCCTCCGCACCACCGAGCGCTCGCTCACCGACAAGCACATCCTGCGTGAGTCCCTCAGTGTACTAGCTCCCTCCGCACCACCGAGCGCTCGCTCACCGACAAGCACATCCTGCGTGAGTCCCTCAGTGTACTAGCTCCCTCCGCACCACCGAGCGCTCGCTCACCGACAAGCACATCCTGCGTGAGTCCCTCAGTGTACTAGCTCCCTCCGCATCACCGAGCGCTCGCTCACCGACAAGCACATCCTGCGTGAGTCCCTCAGTGTACTAGCTCCCTCCGCACCACCGAGCGCTCGCTCACCGACAAGCACATCCTGCGTGAGTCCCTCAGTGTACTAGCTCCCTCCGCACCACCGAGCGCTCGCTCACCGACAAGCACATCCTGCGTGAGTCCCTCAGTGTACTAGCTCCCTCCGCATCACCGAGCGCTCGCTCACCGACAAGCACATCCTGCGTGAGTCCCTCAGTGTACTAGCTCCCTCCGCACCACCGAGCGCTCGCTCACCGACAAGCACATCCTGCGTGAGTCCCTCAGTGTACTAGCTCCCTCCGCACCACCGAGCGATCGCTCACCGACAAGCACATCCTGCGTGAGTCCCTCAGTGTACTAGCTCCCTCCGCACCACCGAGCGCTCGCTCACCGACAAGCACATCCTGCGTGAGTCCCTCAGTGTACTGTGTACTAGCTCCCTCCGCACCACCGAGCGCTCGCTCACCGACAAGCACATCCTGCGTGAGTCCCTCAGTGTACTAGCTCCCTCCGCACCACCGAGCGCTCGCTCACCGACAAGCACATCCTGCGTGAGTCCCTCAGTGTACTAGCTCCCTCCGCACCACCGAGCGCTCGCTCACCGACAAGCACATCCTGCGTGAGTCCCTCAGTGTACTAGCTCCCTCCGCACCACCGAGCGCTCGCTCACCGACAAGCACATCCTGCGTGAGTCCCTGAGTGTACTAGCTCCCTCCGCACCACCGAGCGCTCGCTCACCGACAAGCACATCCTGCGTGAGTCCCTCAGTGTACTAGCTCCCTCCGCACCACCGAGCGCTCGCTCACCGACAAGCACATCCTGCGTGAGTCCCTCAGTGTACTAGCTCCCTCCGCATCACCGAGCGCTCGCTCACCGACAAGCACATCCTGCGTGAGTCCCTCAGTGTACTAGCTCCCTCCGCACCACCGAGCGCTCGCTCACCGACAAGCACATCCTGCGTGAGTCCCTCAGTGTAGTAGCTCCCTCCGCACCACCGAGTGCTCGCTCACCGACAAGCACATCCTGCGTGAGTCCCTCAGTGTACTAGCTCCCTCCGCATCACCGAGCGCTCGCTCACCGACAAGCACATCCTGCGTGAGTCCCTCAGTGTACTAGCTCCCTCCGCACCACCGAGCGCTCGCTCACCGACAAGCACATCCTGCGTGAGTCCCTGAGTGTACTAGCTCCCTCCGCACCACCGAGCGCTCGCTCACCGACAAGCACATCCTGCGTGAGTCCCTCAGTGTACTAGCTCCCTCCGCACCACCGAGCGCTCGCTCACCGACAAGCACATCCTGCGTGAGTCCCTCAGTGTACTAGCTCCCTCCGCACCACCGAGCGCTCGCTCACCGACAAGCACATCCTGCGTGAGTCCCTCAGTGTACTAGCTCCCTCCGCACCACCGAGCGCTCGCTCACCGACAAGCACATCCTGCGTGAGTCCCTCAGTGTACTAGCTCCCTCCGCATCACCGAGCGCTCGCTCACCGACAAGCACATCCTGCGTGAGTCCCTCAGTGTACTAGCTCCCTCCACACCACCGAGCGCTCGCTCACCGACAAGCAGATCCTGCGTGAGTCCCTCAGTGTAGTAGCTCCCTCCGCACCACCGAGCGCTCGCTCACCGACAAGCACATCCTGCGTGAGTCCCTCAGTGTACTAGCTCCCTCCGCACCACCGAGCGCTCGCTCACCGACAAGCACATCCTGCGTGAGTCCCTCAGTGTACTAGCTCCCTCCGCACCACCGAGCGCTCGCTCACCGACAAGCACATCCTGCGTGAGTCCCTCAGTGTACTAGCTCCCTCCGCATCACCGAGCGCTCGCTCACCGACAAGCACATCCTGCGTGAGTCCCTCAGTGTACTAGCTCCCTCCGCACCACCGAGCGCTCGCTCACCGACAAGCACATCCTGCGTGAGTCCCTCAGTGTACTAGCTCCCTCCGCACCACCGAGCGCTCGCTCACCGACAAGCACATCCTGCGTGAGTCCCTCAGTGTACTAGCTCCCTCCGCATCACCGAGCGCTCGCTCACCGACAAGCACATCCTGCGTGAGTCCCTCAGTGTACTAGCTCCCTCCGCACCACCGAGCGCTCGCTCACCGACAAGCACATCCTGCGTGAGTCCCTCAGTGTACTAGCTCCCTCCGCACCACCGAGCGCTCGCTCACCGACAAGCACATCCTGCGTGAGTCCCTAAGTGTACTAGCTCCCTCCGCACCACCGAGCGCTCGCTCACCGACAAGCACATCCTGCGTGAGTCTAACTTTCACTATGAAGGATCATTATTATCATTTCAGTGAAAAGTCGCGTAAAATGATATATACTGTAACGCATAGTTATTGAAGTGAACGTGTTGTCGTGTCCCGCAGTGGCGCTGACGTCGGGCGCGGTGGTGGAGGTGCCGTGGGTGTACCTGGAGGCGCGGCGCGGGGCGGGCCCCGAGCTGGAGGGCGCGGTACCGCCGCCGCCCGCGCCGGACGTGCCGCTGCCGGCCGAGGCGCGCCTCAACTACAACCGCACCGTGGCGCGGCCGCAGCTCCTGCACACCGCGCCCGCCGGCCTCGAGTCCACCAGCCTCGTGCTCGTCACCGGGCTGGGTGAGTGCGGCACTACCACCCATATCAGACCTGCCACACACGTCATCAGCGATCATCGACAGGTCTACTATGCCATACCAGAAGAGTCGGTATAGGATTTGTTTCAAGTTTTCCTTCTTTTTGAAGTAATGTTGTGCTGCGTAGTTTGGTTTGCATGATACCATCGTGAGACTAATGATGAGGCTCCGTATCCCGAATTTGTCACATACGAAAAACATACAACCGACGATTCCTTTGAGTCAGCCAGCTGTCAGACTGTCGACACTTTATTAGCATTTGTATTTACATTGTTAGCTATAACCTGAAGTAACTTTGTAACGCAAAGTTTTAAAAATCTGGGAATTACAAATGGTATTATTTATGATACTACCAATCAAACAAATACTAAAACAATCCCCACCATGAGATTGAGACAATAACGCAAGGCGGTAAAATCCCGTACATGGGGTTGAGTAAACTGAGGACACACAGAAATAACACTTCAGCCTAAAAATATGTAATATTCCTGTCGTCGTCTATTTAGATTCCCAAGATTCGCTAAAAAGTGATTACTGGATCATTTTTTAGTGAATCTGATATACCGCGTAGTGAAAAACTGGAAATACAATATTTGAACATTTATAAAGACTCGCTATTATTTCCATGTTCACAGATCTATTCTACACGCGGGTGGCGCCATCGAAAACGTTCGATCTACTGAAGGATGACTTCGACTATTATTTAATAACAATAGTCCTCGGGGCCTTAGTAGTGGCCACGTATAGCACCAAATACTTTGCGTCGAGGAAGATGCTCAAACTCGCGTGGAAGTGATCTTAGTCATGTAGTTTCAAGGGAATTTGGACTGTGTCGCGTAAGTAATAAAGTGTAGATTTAATTGATAATTGACAAATGTAATATATTGTCGAGAACTAATAAGGTTTAATACGAATTCTTGTATCTTTTTTTTTGTATTTCTGGTCTGTTCAAATTTTTAAACATTTATGCAGGTACAACGGATCGTTCGATTTTCGAATAGTTGTTCTTTTTTCAATTTAAAAAGTATTTCTTTAAATAAACGTTTTCTATTCAGTAAATCTAAGGCAAATTTTTAATAGTCTTTCAGATTATTAATGCTATTTCTATGGCACACTAAGATACAGCGTGTTTCTATTCTATAAAAGAGTAATAATGTGTGTTTGTAAGGGGTTAATCTTATGATAACCTATCAATAAATATTTCCTAAAGATACTGAACAGAATCGATTTGAATCACCCCCTATTATTCCCCCCCTCTCACACTGACTTCATCTCACAAAACTGTAAGCGTCTATACAATTACAGCGGAATTAAGACAAAGACAATTGCTTCTCACAAACACATAGTTATCATATCAAACTATTTAACTCTAGGTTATGAGACGCGCAGGCGCCGTTCTGTAGCCTTTTATATAAAATATTAATTGTAAATCAAACGATAACACTAAAAGCCACTGCCATTGCCGCCTTCACAGTCCAAGCTCCTGTAAAATAACATTTTGAATAAATAAATATAGATGTAAAATAGTTTGATGGTAATGATTGACGAATGTTCACGTTAGGTAATACATAAAGACACAGTTATATACATAAAGTATATTATATATTGTATGCATGCGCTCAGTTGTTAAATTATATATGTTTGTGATTCACTCAAAAAAAGGTTAAACGGATCGGAATGAAAATTATCACAGAGATAGATTATAGTGTGGGATAGCACATACAATAATTATTATCATAAAACATTTAGTGCTACCGTGTTATGAGTAAGTACAGTGTGGGTCGATATGCTGCGTTGTTACATTGTCCGCATTCGTAATGAGTATGGTGGCTACCACTCTTGGATTCTGCTTATGCTTTCCATCAGGCAGAGGCAGGCTCATATGAAAAATCAAAGTGTCCACAGTACATATTTATCTTCTGGAAATTACTGGCGCATTGAACCCGATTCAGGTTATAAGTAAAAAAAAAAATCCAATCAAATTGAGAACCCCCTCCTTTTGGAAGTCGGTTATAAAAGAACATTAGGAACTAACAACTGGGCGTATGTCATCATATTTATAGAAAATATTATCGTTCTCGATTTATTCAGTGATCAAATTTGTTCAAATAGATATGAGATATATACAGTTTGATGTGAGATTAAGGGGTTCGAATTAAAAATAATCCTCTAAATAAAAATCACATTTTTCTGTCTGCAATTGCAATGAGTATCGTGGATCTTTGAGAGCTCGGTCACCCTGGCAAGTTCATAAATAAATAAAAAAGTAGTTTTAAACCTTATTCCTCACATTAAACTGTATATACATATATCAATAATATTAGCTAGTTCAATTTAGATGTATTATTTATTTAAGGGTGGTTTGTATTATATTCATATCGTTTGACAACCATTCCACGGCTCGTTACCTTACACAATTATATAATGTTTATAAATATTTTTATTCAAATTCTGGTTTCTTAGGGTCTATTTTTATTAGGCCGGGGTGGCGACGCGAGCTCTATAAAGTACTCGGGCCCTTTTCTGAATGGAATGGGAGTGTTCCTGCCACAAACCGTAGGGGGCCCGATGTACGTCGGGGTTCCAGGAATTTCCTTTCAAGGTTGCACCTGGTTCCCCAGCTGCTAGTACGCGAGACGGTCCGCGGCTTTTAAAGGTTCGAATCCGACATAGAAACCAGTGTATTCTCTTAATAAATATTCAACATCTATTGATTCTTGATTTCAGAAATGTCATAAAAGGTTTACTCGTAGTATTAATTATAATTATCTAGCGATGAGTGATGTGATTATATCGTATTGTAACCGAAAATTCAGTCGGTACTCTAGTCTTAGAACAAAGTGTGTGTGTCAGCTTCGACAGACAACTGGAGTTTACGTCACGTGGTGGAACAAGCACGCCAAATGACTACCCATTGGAGCATCTATGCTACATTTAACGAAACGCGTGTAAGCGCCGAGAATTTCATGAGGCTTACGTCATTGTGGTCGCGAGAAAACTACCCCTAGCATTCGTTTTAATAGTTTGTAACACATTATGTCGTCTACTAAAGACAAGGCGCAGCGGCGTAACGCCTCGCTTTTATTTTTCATAATTTTTTCATACCGCGGACTATTATGAATATAAAAATCATTTATTAAGGAGTGAACTCAGAAACTTTACTGCGAGAGTATATTTTATACCATTTTTGAGGTCGAGAGCAATTTTTATTACAAGAATGACTCCTCTCTGATCGCCTTAACTGAAGCATGAACATGCCCGTGAATGCATTTGGAAAACACTCGGTATGTAGTATACATTCTTAAAAACACTAATAGGTTTTGGTTTTAGAGTATTTGGGTTGCGTGGTTTAAAACAATTCCTTTTTATTATACAATTGCCAATTTATTATACCGTTACTGTTCAATTATTAAGGCTCCCACACATAACTGCGACGCGATGCGGCGTAAAGTTCTTTGCGGTGCATTCGTGGAAGCTCGTAGTTATGTGTGGGAACCCTATGTAAACAAATAGATATATTTGTATTTCTGTCAGTTCTACAGAGGAATCTAAGGCATCTGAAACTGTTTCCAAGCATTGATTTTTTGTTGTCAGGCACCAACTCTTTTTTTTTTACAACGTCTATATACCAAGGTCTCGTGGATATACGATGTTAGAAATTCTCTTGTTGCCTAGTTAGCAAGGTTTCCACTTACTATGTTTGGGAGTAGGTTGAGTTCAGGGCGACATACTTGTGACTACTTGAGTTTTAGATATCCATTAGCGACCTTAGTTACTTGCTGTAGGTATTATTATTTTTTGACCAATATATTTCGGAGATACCGTCAACTAAATGGCTGCATTTCCCATGAACCAGGTTGTTCTTATCCGAAAATGTATTTTCATTATAAATATGTATTACACGACCATACCTATTTCCTATCATCAATAAGCTTAGTTTATAACAGGTATAGGCAGTAGGAAGAATCACTGTTAATTAAATATTATTAAAAATAGAATCTTTTGTTTATGGTACAGTGTATTTAAAATGTTGCTAAAAAGTTTTGAACCTCCTAGAAAAGAATAGAATGAACTATAAGAAATACAATAGCTAGACTTTATATTTATTAATAATATTTATTTTTCATTCGTTCCATCACCACTAGGTGTGTTGCCAATAACAAATATAAATATATTTTAAATGTAAGCAAGGATTTTTTGTTTTCACGTTTTTTTTGCTCACACAAATTTGTTAATTAGCAATTAAGGTTAATGTTTTACCATATCATTAAGTTTGTTTATGTTACCTTATTTAATGTTGCAACAGATGAAATAATAACCATGGACTACGTTCACGTTCTATAAAATGTAGCAATGTTTTGTTTTTTTAACGGACACCTGAACTGTGATCAGGCTGAAAAGTTTCCGACCTCAACGTGAAGATAGTAACACTCGTTAATAAAGACTATATAGTGAATAGTTGTGTATCTCTACATTTGTATTATGCATCGCCGGGAGAAGTGTGTAGAGTTCACAAAAACTAAAATAATATAAAAGTCTTATATCATCGTCGAGTGAGGTTCGAGTATTCTAATATACATATATAGTATGTATGTATATAGTGTAACGAATAGTAATTCGTAGAAATACAACATTCTATGAAGAAGTAAAGTCCGTAAATATCCTTTGAGAACAAGTGTTTACTTATGTATAATATTAGTTACATGTGTGCTACTGAGGTGGCAACTAAGCCTACAGTCTGCTTGATGATAAGCGGTGACTAGTTTGCCAAAACTTACACCGTAGCTCGCCCGATGCGGGTCCTTTAATTAAAACGTCGCTGTATAATAACTTTATTAAAAAAATGTGGGTGTAAATAAAATTCATGCATCACAAAACTGGGCTTTCTAGTTTTTATCCGGCGGCTGTTCTAGTTTTCATATTTTGGTTTCATATTGTTTTGGTGTTATAGGGTGAGGGAACTTTCTCAGACGAAAGACTTTGATTTAGGCAATAATCTAATGTTGAAAGTTACTGGTGTTCTCTTATCATCAGGCGGTCTGTGTGCCTTTTTACTGTTTAGTATTAAAAAGAAAACATTCGAAATATGACAACAACCTCTGTTTGTTGCTGTAGTTAATAATACACTTGTATGCTATGGTTGTAAGAATGGCTACATTCACTGATGTAGATATTTCATTATGTTATTACACTATACACATTAAAATCAAACATAAATGCAGTAATAACACTAGACTGCTGTGTAAAAAAACTAGATTTTCGTTTACTTCATGGAACTGAATTGTTTCACATACGATGTTACAATTTTACTATTCAGATTGTATGTATTACATTATTTATGAACATTATTAAATTTTAAGCAACGATTGTGTTAATTTCGACTGTAAGTTTAGGGTTGAAAATAACACAGAACCGTTGATTAGTTAAATAACGTTTATGGATAAGGCTGTATATTATTCTTATTGAAAAACAAGACGCGGCTAATTGTGCGTCTTAACGTGTTTGAATGAATTGTTTGTCTAAAGTAGCATTCATTAGTAATGAATTTACGTTAGTTTGGTTGAAGTTTTACTAAACTTGCTGTTGTAATTTTCAGCCAAAGAACATATTGTTCGATACGACAGACAAAACATAGTATTGTCATCACTCTTATTTTGAACACAGTTACATAAGTTATACAAATAAACGTATTAATATTTTGACTGTGATACTGAAGATATCGTAGACCACAGCACAGTAAGTTTTTACTGTTACTTAAAAGCAATACCCGTTATATACACTGCTATTAACATGACAGTTTCATGTTGACCTGCGAACACATTAAAATGTACCCATAACGGTAATATCACCTTATTATTTCATTTATTGTACTGTTGGCTTATGAGACTGAGTTTACGCGAGAGTGGTTGCAATACTTAAGTATAAATATATTATGTATTATGAACTGTAATGATATATGAGTACCTATTTGTTTTCCGTGACCAATGTGTTTTGTAAAAATAAAGTTTTAAGTAATTACTGCCATACTTTGTTTCATTTAGTAATTATTTTTCATCAGTTTCATTCATTCAGTCAGTTCATTCAGTAGTTTAAGATATCAATAGATAGATAGGAATTAGTATTGTTACGAAGAAAGATTATTCGCGAACAACGAAAGAGAAAGTTGATTTTTAAGGTACGGAATAACGAACCTTATATCGATGTATAGCGTCGAACATCGATTGGTGGTTTTAGGTCACACAACCAATCGATATTCGAGAGCCATATCAAGACCAAGGGTGTTCTTGGTACGGGGAACGCCCTCGTATGTTCGAGACGTTTCTCGAAGGCGCTTGTGAATGTGGAAATCTATATAAACATGAACTCTCGCGGGCCGCGGTTAGTTCAGTTTGAGCTACAGTACGATAAATATCGAAGTGATATCAGTGATCAGGCTAGCGACATCGGCGACCATTGAAGATTGTTACTCGGAGTGATATTGTGATTGTATCAGGCAGAGTAGACTCACTTTGGTAGGTGATTATATATTAACTAATTAAAATCGACATATAACTCCCTTACCGAGAGTTTTGCGTATTTAAGTCTACCGTAAGAGAGCTGGATGAATGCAAAAAACAGCATAACTCTACCGGACTCTGTGGCGAACCTTGGCTAAGACCTTTGTTAAGCAATGTGCTGATGAAGATGATGAAGGAATTCGAAGAAAGCGAGGAGTTAGAATAGATTAGTTATTTATTAGTAATCAAAGTCCTTAGGTTAATAATACAGTACAAAATGTTCCACTTTATCAATTACGATATTCTAAATAAAACTAAAATTAATAATTACACATTATTTTTTAATTATGAGACCATATAAGTGAAAATTGATTTTATATTATTCTCGTATTCAGTGTCTGTGGGTAGGTAGGGGGTGCCTATGACGGGCTCTAGGCGCAAGTGTTGTGTGGTGGGAGGCAGCAGCACCTGGTCGTTGTGGCAGAGCTGGCGCAGGTGGTACCACGCCGCGCTGTAGTCGTAATCCAGCATCATCTTGAAGAATTCTACCGCTGACATCTGTAACAAAAGTTTTACTCCACTTATTATTGAAGTCTGTTATGCTTTGACTCATCTATTGACAGCTGAGTTAATGATTATTAGTTCGATTTTTTTGCATCATCATAATTGATTTAGCGCATTCAGTGACATGAACTGATGATAAATAAAAAGTAAAACGGTTAGGAGTTAGAGTATAGCTATTTAAATATCAAATACACGAATAAATATAAATAAATAAATAAATATTTCGGACAGCTATCACACAACGCCATCTAGTCCCAAGCTAAGCAGAGCTTGTGTTATGGGTACTAGACAACTGATACAAATACATATATACTTTTTTTTGTAAATACATACATATTATACATAGAAAACACCCAAACTCCGAAACAAATATTTGTAGATCTTACAAACATTTGGTCCGACCCGGGAATCGAACCCGAGACCTCACGATCAGCAGTCGCACACGCCAACCGCGAGACCAACGAGGTAGTCAAAATAAAGCCTAAGGAGAATTAAGAATAAGGCCTAAGATACAACTGATTAACGGTTAGATGGTCTGACAGTTAAGTTTACTAGATAGATGAAACTTTAAGATAACGATCCAGTAACTAGTAGTCTGTAGAAAAAAAGGACTTGAAAAGCCGATGTTTGGATTAGAAACCTACACTATATCACTATATACACGATACTCGCCTAATATTTTATAAGCTATCCGGATATGTGTGTCACCTACCGTAATATCATTATGATTAAGTTATTGTCGTAATCGAATATGATGATGAGTGGAATTCCGTAATGGTTTACAGTAAGCATGTGATATGTGGCATAATTTCTAACTGTCTGTAATTAAATTTTAATGCGCTTACGTTCTTTGCTGCTTTGCAACATGACACATTATTACTTAATTTTCATTACTCAAGGAATACTATATGTGACCTTCATTGTCAGGTGACATATTTTATAGTCTCGTTATTTCAGTCAACAATTTAATGTCGTGTTGCCTATTTAACAATTTGTTAGCGTCCAAATTTGATAAAGCTATGCATTCCAAACTTTTGACATAACTTAGTGCAACATATATTTGCCCTTTTGCAAAGATTTTTCTACCCAGATCGTTTATGAATAGCTCTTTCTAGGGTGATGACCTGAAGTTTATGGACTGTAACTGCCTAGCTTAATATTAGACGGTAGGAAATGTATATAAAAGTATATACGGTACAGTACGGTACGGTATATATTTTTAAATTTTTGTCTGTCTGTCTTTATCGATTAATCTCCGATACGGCTGAATCGATTTTGACGGGACTTTCAATGGCAGATAGCTAGTGTTATAAGGAACTTCTTCTACAACTTCGGCTACTTTTATTTTATAATAATCCACGTGAATGAAGTCGCGGGCACAGCTAGTTTCAAATGAAATCCTTCTGTGTAATGTCACATCTACACTACCGAACCACGATTAATAAAGCCAACGTGACTATAGCCACTATATCTATGAAAATATATATAGGTATGCAGTGGCAGTGGAGGTGCAACGTGAGTTACCCTAGAATTAAACCTTATGCTGAAATTAAATAAAAATAATTTATTATAATTATTATCAGACGTCCATATATACTAATTTGGCGTCGGTACAATGTAGTTGAACATCCGTATATGTATGTTGCGTATAGGTACGATGAATTAACAACGGCGATGAATAACTTCGGGAGCAGTATTTATTATGCAAGAGTCACGGCTCCATAATACTCTAATTGTTACATGGTGGCGTCTGTGTTTTTACTCACTAACAGTTCATTATATATACATATATACAAAAATGATTGGATTGGTGAATGCATTGTAGCATTTGATCAAGTCTTATTCTCGATGGGATAAGCCGTGTCTTTTACTATGTGATTGATAATCTACTGATATCTGTAATTTGCTGACCTAGCTGGTCGGTCTTATCTATGTATACATTCTATTGATATAATATTATATGACGTAGGAATATAACTCCCCACAAACAAAAATTTACGGTAGTAAATTCAGACAGCCTTTACCCTAACTTTACTATTTACATCCTGACCTATGACAATAACAGTCCTAACATTAAACATGAAATATGACACTAAAACTTATTAACAATATAAACAACTTGCATATAAAACAATACAACTTGGCGCGTGAGTTGTAACTTTCATGTATCAGCAAAATTTACACACTACATCGTCATCACATTCTATATTTCCTAGTCAACAATTTCATTCTGCTGCTCACGACAATGTTCATTGTAATCTAGCGATGAAGCCATAGAGATTCCTCCGATTGTTCGTGATAACGCGTCCGCCTTCTACTGCAGACCTTTTCCCCAGCAGCAAAATAGCACATAGCATTACAGCAGACCATACCTTTTTATTTGCGAGCTGTGCACATCCATTAATAATCGTGGTTTTCTTGTTTTGTCGGCTTTATCCATTGGCTCTTTAATAATAATAATAATAAATCTCTTTATTGTACACCAGCTTATAGAAAATATAAGATAAACTTAAAACTAGGTACAAAAAAGTATGTACAAGTGGCGGCCAAGGCAATAACTTACAGGCAACCATGGCAATATCTTACAGGCAACCATGTATGGCTCTTTGTATGATAACTAAGAAAATCAAGCTCAGATTTAAAAAATCCACACTTTATCGTAATTCCATTTTCATTCAGACGCTCAAATATCACTTCAAGGCGCTTCTGTAATCTGATAACTGCACTTTACGTTTGTCCTTACGCGGAAACAAACTAATACTGGTCCTCTTAACGACCGAAACCTCGTACCACTTTGTCGATAGGTAATCATGAGGCGGTTAGACGGAAATATAGTGCAGATTCTATACTTTTTATGTTAATAACACAATCTTGCGAACTTGACCACGCTCTTGATTGCCTGCGACCGTGAACACTGTCTATTGTGTAAATCTGCTACGCTGATTCTGCATTTTTGCACGTGATGACGCAATCTGTCTGCATGCTTGCTATTTGCGAGGTGAGATGACGCTGATATTGTTTACTGGTTGGCATAATGACGATGATTCTGAATGGTTGTCCTTGTCCGTCGATGGAGCACTGTATGTGGAAGTCGCCACATCGTCCCGTCCAAGACCGTAGGTCGATATCTGAAGAGTCAGCTGTCTGAGGGCGGTTGCTCCGTAGTGCTTAGCTGCTGTGTAGGTGGGAGAGAGAGGCTCTGCTAATATGGACGATAGGTGCAGTGTGCTGTGCCTAGACGCTGTTGAGGCCGTAGGGGCAAACCAGGCTGGAGCAGTCGCTTCCTGCGTGTGGTGCGTATCCCTGTTAAGGCCGAAGTTGGTGGCTGGCTGATACTTGTTGTGGGAGTGAATGTGATGCTCCAACGAAGGCTGCTTTTAATCACGTCGGTCCAAAAGGGCGAAATCCTCTTCAACACGGTGACTGACGATACCTCTGCTACAAATTTGTTTGAAACTTCGGCTTTTGCAGTACTTCCAGCTCCAGGCAGCAACATCCTATCGATAGTCCTAACTAACAGTTCATCATATATATACTAAAATGATTCGTTACAAAGCATTTGATCACGCCTTATTCTCGATGAAAGAAGCCGTGTATTTTATTATTATTTTATTATTATTATATTATTATTATTATTTGTGATAGATAATCTACTGATATCTGTGATCTGCTGACCCAGCTGGTCAGTCTTATCTATGTATACACTCTATTTATTTAATTATATATGACGTAGTGATATTGCGTATCTGCACATGTCAGGTACTGGCTTTGCCCCGCGGCGTTACCCTGGGTTGTTGTTGCACCGTGGGTAACACCCTGAGGTGCAGCAAGCATATATATATGATAATTCTTATACTTATATACCGTTTATTTTTCCTGCCATAATTACTTTAACTTCAATAACATTGGACTTTCATACAAACTACTATCCCCGTTTCAACCCCAAAAGGTGGTTGATTTCTAAAGATACATATTAGTACACCTCCACATCAACTATAGGGCATTCATTTTGAATTTCAAGTCTCTTACTTCAAAAACATAGAACTTTCATACAATATTACAACCCATGTTTTTTTTAAGAGATTATTATATAACAGGTATAGAAATAAAACTAATAAATATACACATTATGTAAGAAATAAAAAAATTATGTCAGAAGTATCTCAAAATTTCAATAATTCAAAAAAGGTTTGGTCTATTATAAATAATTTAACAGGTAAACTAACACAACGCATTGACGATGGTCTTTTGAAAACATTTAACATAAGTCCCGCGAAATTAACAAACCGATTTGCTAACGAATTTGACAGTAGCAAGAAAATTGGTAATTTCTGCAACAACGCCTTATTAGATAAAACTTCTTACTTGCCAGTACCTGACAGATCAATTAGAATAAGGCCGGCAAGTGAGTTAGAGGTTAAACAAATTATCCGGCAGATACCCTGTAAAAAAAGTCCGGGCTACGATGGTATCCGTTCGAAAGATATTAAGTTCGCTTCGGACAGATTGATACCAGTCATTACCCACCTAATAAATTGCTGTTTGAAGACTACTATTTACCCCGACCTATTAAAAATTGGAGTGATAAGACCTATTTATAAGAAAGGTAAACATGACGATTTTAACAACTACCGTCCTATAACTATTCTGTCATCTATTGATAAGATTATAGAAAGATACTTAAGTAATCAAATTAATATGTTTCTACAGGGAAATAACATTCTCAGCAAAAATCAGTTTGGCTTTCAAAAAAATAAAAGTACGACTCAACTCCTATATAACTTCACTAATGAAATCAATAGACATTTAAATGATAGAATGCATGTTTTGACATTATTTATAGATTTTAGCAAAGCATTTGATATGCTCAATTATAATATACTTTTTGATAGGTTGTCGAGGAATGGTGTACAGGGACCGATGTTGGAACTTCTTAAAGACTATCACACACATAGATATACAACCGTAAAAATACAAAACCATTTTAGTACAAAAATATTAACCACCAAAGGTACAGCTCAAGGGTCCATAATTGGACCTACAGAATATTTACTATATGTGAACGACATGAACAACATTGTGCTCTCAAGCTCGATATATCAATTCGCGGATGATACATGTTTGTTGGCAGCTCATAAAAACATTAAAGAAGCACAAAAATCACTACAGTCTGACTTCGACCAACTGTGTAAGTGGGCGCATGACACGGGTCTGGTAATAAATGCACAAAAAACAAAAGTTGTCCATATACATTCAGCAAACAATAAAGCAAGT
Organism: Spilosoma lubricipeda; assembly: GCA_905220595.1. NCBI lineage: Eukaryota > Metazoa > Arthropoda > Insecta > Lepidoptera > Erebidae > Spilosoma > Spilosoma lubricipeda. The sequence goes on along the minus strand of HG992285.1, from coordinate 3,238,590 downwards.
ACTATACCTGTGGTAATTGCACACGAACACGACTGTCTGCATAGGGCAACCAGCAATTGCAGGTGCTCATCACTAGAAGTAGTTCACCAACACATGTACATTGAGCTTGTCATTGACAGCCGACTTAGCTGGCGACCTCACAAAGATTACGTTTGCAATAAATTAAGAAGCCTCATTGGCAAATTTTGTATATTAAAAAATAAACTTCCATATAAAGTACTGAGAATGTTATATGTAGCACTAGCTGAGTCGGTGGTCAGTTACGGGCTCAGTAGCTACGGGAGAACATACAAAACATACATGGACGATATCTATAATTTACAATTAAGACTACTTAAAATAATAGTGCCAAAACAGGTTAGACAGAGGTGTAAAGGTGATGAGCTTTTCAAATATTGTAATGTTATGAATGTTTTCAAAAGATACGAATTTAACACACTATCATTAAATTGTAAACCTGAATTGTTGATTGAAAGGACCAGACCAAATAACCTAAGAAAAATTGTACATAAAAACAAATATTTACTGCCTAAAACTAATAACTTGTACGGTGAAAGAGTAGAAGATTATTTAATTCCTACTCTGTTAAATAAAATGCCAGAGGAGATACAATCTTCCTATGTAAAGAAAGAACAACGTATCTTCCAAAATAAAATAAGAAAACACTATCTGTCGACGGCCGGAGGCCCATACCCCAAGCACTCCCTATCCCACCTCCCCCTCCCCCCAAGGGCCGACAACGCCCTTGTAACGCCTCCGGTGTTGCAGGAGTCCATGGGCGGCGGAAATCACTTACAATCAGGTGATTCTGCACGCTTGCCCCCTATTCCATAAAAAAATAAAGAAACAAAAAAATTGTTAGTAACATAATGTGTGTGTGAGTGAGTTAATTTATGTATATTAATTAGTTTAAAGCGACTCGCTGCTACCCAGATAGACCCTGTGAGGTCTTCGTGGTGCAGTTTTTATCACTGTATCTGTAAATGTACATGTATTGGAAATAAATAAAAAAAAAAAAAAAAAAACCCCCTTAGGGGTGGAGTTTGGGTTCCTTATAGGGTGTAGACGTCCGCTAAATTCTTGTAGTAGTAATAAGTAGTAAGTATGATATATATATAATATATTTGAGGCAACACAGAATATATTTTAGTTCGGGAGTTATTTTAGGGGAAGAACGACCTGTAGCGGCTTCGGCTGTTTGTCGGAGAGGTACGGCTGCACGGCCGCCATGACGTCCTGCAGCGCGCGCTCGCCGAGGCGCAGCGTGAGCGCGAGCTGCGCGAGGGCGGCGAGCGCGGCGGCCTGCGCGGAGAAGGCGGCGCTGGCGCGGTACCACGAGCCCACGTCCTTGCGGTAGCTGTCGCGGGACGAGCTACCCAGGAACTTATATATGCGAGGCAGCACCTCCCTACAACACGAAAACATGACTCAACATTCAATACTCATAATCCTGTCTTACTATAAACAAAAATCTGACAATAAAACCGACTGCAAAAACTAAACCAAATTGAAATGAGACCACACGAGAAGCACTAGCTTTCAAATAAAAAAGAATCATAAAATCGGTTTACGCAGTCGACATTTCTAAGGTAACAAACATAAAAAAATACAGTCCGAACTAAGAATCTACTTTTTTGAAGGCGGTGAAAAATGATAATAATAACCCTAAACTGTGATAGATAACGCAATAGCAACTAAATATAAACAATCTTAAAATTTAACTTATTTCACAAAATTTTAAAACATTGTGTAACTTAACGTAGAATATTCTTAAAAAACGGGTATTTTTATTTGAATATTACTTCCCTCATTGTTCATGATTGGTGAAGAGATGAGGCTTGACGAACGGTCACTATTTCTAAACGGAAATTTAATAATTAATTTTTAAGCTATTGCATAGCTTCTATCGTGGGCCTTGAGCGTGGAGACCGAATCCAGAAATTTCGTAACGAGAATAAACCTAACACCCCACTCCGACCGGCACAGTTAATGACTTTTTGAAATATCATGCCTGTCTCTTTAGTTTAGCAACTCGCCTCTAGGTGGTATTGGTTGTTTGTTTTGTGTAATTTTGTGAGTACCTTTTACCACAATATCCAGGAAACATTCACAAAAAGACGACGATCCCAGATGAGATTTGAACTCGAGGCACCTTCGTCATAAATCATTCACTTACACCTTCCAACCAATAACTCGTTTCTACTAAATGTTAAAATTGTTGTTCTCATGCTGCTTGATAAATTCTAACAGTCCGGTAATTCCAAACATACATTTGTTTGTTGTCAGTATGGCAACAATAATATAGATGGCGGTGTACTTCGAATGCGATGGAGCATTTGAAAAATAGTTTTGTGTTTTTTTTGGTGCTATCAAAGAAAAACCTTGAATTAACACCAAAGAAAAATATAATATAAAATACTGAATAAATAATCACACTAATATATAAAGGCGAAAGTTTGTGAGTGTGTATGTTTGTTACTTCTTCACGCAAAAACTATTGAACGGATTTGAATGAAACTTTATATTAATAATAGCTTATACATTAGAATAACACATAGGCTACTATTTGCTACGATAACCGACATATACGCGGGCGGAGCCGCGGGCAACAACTAGTAAATAAATAATTAAAATTGCATAAGTTGATAAAAATGCTATGCAATAGCTTTACCGCGGCAGTCCCCGAGTGCCACATGTCTTTTTTCTTTTTTTATAATTTACTTTATTCATAAAAATATATTACAAGATTATTGAAAAAACATGTAAATAATTAAAAAACCTCAATGAATAAAAATTACGAAATTACGAATATCACATTTTTTTAAAAATAAATCATTAGAAAGTATTAGTACCTGGATCGAATATGGCCAGCCGGAAAATTTGGCCAGATATGATTAATCCAAATACCAAAATTTTTATTAACCTAAACGCGACCATAAATTATCGCTAGTGTCGCGTGTTACCAAATAGTGTACCTGTCAATCTTTTCAGTACCTTATTTTAACAGTAAATTATATAAGCACACATTAAAACAACTTACTTGACTGCTCGGCTCTGGATAAAATCCTTTGCCAACTCCGCCATAGTAACTAGTAGATCGAATGCCCTCTTCATAATGGCGGGTTCAGCTTGAAATTTGCTCACCAGAGGGCCCCACGTGAGATGTACTAAGGGGAGTAGCTCATTCTCATACTCCCTTAGGATCGGGAAGCCGGTGTTCAGGACTTGCAGTGCCAGTATGCAGTTCTCGCGATTTGACGACACGACGTAGTTCAGACATCTTTTGAGGATTATTACCGTTACGGTGACGTATTGTGGATGGGGAATGGATGGTTCTGTAAACAGTCATAAAATTTATGCTAGAGATCTCCTGGTTGTTGAATGTCGACTTTTTTGAGTGCTCTCTTGAAGAACAATGGCGTGCTCCTAAACAAAATTTTCTTAGCTTGTTTTTTTTTGTATCCAGTCGTGGAATATGTAAAAACAAAAAAATCCTAAACATTCTTGTTTTAGACATGACTATTCAAATCCAGAATTCAACACATTCCAGGTTAAAGTTGGAGAGATTATATGTATATCAAAACAGATATATGAGTTTTAAAAATAAACGCACTTTTGATGTAAAATAAAATGAAAACTAAAATAATAATAACAAATAAATATCTTATTTTCTCAGAAACTCCTATACATCCTTTAGATATTGCTAGGGGTACAAGATTTGCCATTCTCCCTTCATAATTATTTTATTTTACAACTTCATGCACTTGTGTACATCGGCGGACCTAAAGCTCTCGGCATTCTCAGTAATAATAACAATAATTAACAGTTAGTTATTCGCGTCTAAATAGATAAACAAATAATGAAATAATTCCTCACCCATAACATTATCATCGTAATCAAGTTCATCCTCTTCCCTTCGCTTGAGATCTTCTCTATACATCTCCTCTACAGTCTTGCCAGTCTCTTTCTCAAACTCCGCATCACTTAACAGTCGTTCCTGCTTTTCCTTATTCTCTATATATTCCCTAGTATCCTTCAGCAGGTCTAGGTACTCGTCGCCTTGGCCCTCACTGGGGTCTCGCTGTCCTATCATATACCACTTTCGTATACATTCGACAAATGTTAAAAACACTTGTAAATAAGCATGTAAATCTTTTTCGTAATATTTATCACAACTTTGGACTAGAACCTGAAAAAATAAAGAAAAATACGTTACGAAATTGGTTGCCTTAATGTTTTCGAATTTATTTATATGGCTACTAATCGGTGATGGATTGTAAAATGTATATTCATGAATACATGTACAAATTCTAGACAAGTTCTAATAATAATGCATTGTGGCACAGAACAATCAACCTTACTGGAATAAACATATAGTCGAATATGAATATTAGGCGCGCGATTGGCTTTTTTACGTTTCTCAGAAACGATCATGTTGCAATGTTCTGTGGTTGTTGGAATTTTCGAGAAACAACCAGTCCCCGTGGCGTCTAATAGTAAAAGGCATCGCATCACAGCGCGGTTCAGTTTGAGCTAAGGTACGATAATTACTATGAATCCAGCCACCTCGGAAATTATTAAGGTTGATTATTGTGTATTCAAAGGATTTAGGGTTTTTATTAAAAGTCTTTTAAGTGGTCTTAAGGCTTATTTTTTAAATTATTCGACCCCTTATACGTATGTACACAGTATGCAGAAGTAGCAAATGCGGATCTTGAGATTTCGAAAAGACGTTTCGTAAGAGATGGACCCGAAGATAGATATTATTTCTGGCACATGTTATTTATTTATATATCATAAAAACTTACATATTCTATCTATGTTCTGCTATATTATAAATTCTTTTAATCAAGTAAGCTTCTGCAGTCGTATTAAGCGACGTAGCTAAATCTAAAAATATGTTATTGAGATTCCTTAGGCACAAAGCAGGCCGCAAATGTTAGTTTTAATTCATGAAATATTATAACAAGTTTATGATTTATTTCAAAGTTCTCAGTTTTTTTATCTGTTCTTTAATGTCATGAAAATGTAGCCGCCATGTTATTACGTCATACCACTTTGTAAGCGAAATTTGAAAATGTAAAATTTAAATGATTTTTTTTTGCACTGATCGATTTATTAAAAAAATAGTGTTTTTTCTGTGGTTTAATAGCACTATAGAATCTAATTAAGACACTTTTCAAAAATGGGTGTAATACCCTATTCCTCAATGGGTACTCAGATTCAGATAGACACATAACTGGCGTAAATTGTAGCTACAATATTCTGTATAGGAATAGGATGTAATGACGTCACAATAATGGTAAAAGATTATAATATGTACTCACATCTTGGACAATGCCATAAAGATAGGTTAATATATTGGAATCGCTGTACTCCATCACCACTGAGAGTATCTGTAACGCCGACTTGCAATTCCACGCCTGAAGACGCCACCAAGAACAAAATGAATTGATGAACAAAAAAAACAAGGATACAAAAGACCAACCTAAAATGACAGTATTCGTGCTGTCGAGTTTCGTTGGTGAGTCCCAATGATGCAGAAGCATCTCAATAGGCCGCTGTACTGTGGGTCACCATGCTGTATTGTTGCATTGTTTGCATTCGCAATGAGTATTGTTGTATTGCTTGCATTCGCAATGAGTATTGTTGTATTGCTTGCATTTGAAATGAGTATTGTTGTATTGCTTGCATTCGCAATGAGTATTGTTGTATTGCTTGCATTCGCAATGAGTATTGTTGTATTGCTTGCATTCGTAATGAGTATTGTTGTATTGCTTGTATTCGCTATGAGTATGGTGACTTACTCTTAGATTCTGCTCATGCTTTCCATTAGGTGGAGTAGAGCATAGGCATCACTTTGGTAGGATGTGATCCTTATAAAAAAAACCGGCAGGAAACCATCTTTAAAGTGGCGTGTCAGGGTTCAGCTCCCTATGCGTAACTGGTTGTGAATGTTAATAGCTTATTCGGATTTTTGATTCATACTTACATACCTTTTTGAGTCTAACAGTGACTTGGTTGGTAAAGTAGTCAGCGTTGTTGTTGATGAGCTCAGGCACTGTGGAGTGACCGCAGGCCTGCGCGATGGAGTATATAGCTTTCAGGCCAGCCAGGTGGAGCATCTCATATTTGCTACCTGTGGAATAGGGTAGATGTCTGTATCAATACATTGAATAAAATCGTAACTGGTCGCTGTCTGTACATCGAAGATATATAAGGAAAACTATAATAGGGGGGCTTTATGAACGCAATAGAACCCAAAACAATGATTTTTACAATTTTGTCTGATTGTTTGTGAAAATATGTAAATACGGTTTTCACCAAACTATTGTGATTTGCTTCACTTAACATTAAGTGTTTGTTTCATCTAAATCGGTTGATAAATAAAAAAGTTATGTCAGTTATCTGACACTTACGCGGACGGAGCCGTAGGCAAAACCTAGTCATAAATAATATTAAAACGAATATAACAAAACATCTCGGAAAATACAATTATTACAGTTTTTCATTTCTATTACAAATTTTTATCTAATAAATATAGCGAACTTATTGGTACGAGGAATTAATAACGGCGATGAATAATGTTGTAAGCAGTATTTATTATGGAGGAGCCACGGCTCCATAATACTCTAATTGTTACATGGTGGCGTCTTGTCTCTTACTTACAGTTCATTATTTAAACTAAAATCTGTCGATACATTGCATTAAATCACGTCTTATTCTCGACAAGATAAAGCGTGCCTTAATCTACGTGATCGATAATATACTGACATCTGAAATCTGCTGACATAGCTGGTCGGTCTTATCTATGTATAAATTCTATTGATTTAATAATATTTGACGTAGGAATATAACTCCCCACAAACAAAAATTTATGATAGTAAATTCAGACAGCTTTTACCCTATCTTTACTATTTACAATTATGATCCTGACCTATGGCAATAACAATCATAACATTAAACATGAAACACGACATTACAATTTATTTACAATATAAACAACAAACATACAAAACTTTACAACTTGGTGCGTGAGTCGCGACCTTCATGTATCAGCAACATTTACAAATTACACCGTCATCACATTCCATATTTCCTAGTCAACACATTCATTCACACCAAAGTTCGTCGTAATCTAGAGATGAAAGCATAGAGATTACTTCGATTGTTAGTGATAACGCATCAGTCTTGTTCTGCCAGACCTCCTACCTGATGGTTAACACGTATTCCCCAGCTGCAAAATAGCACATAGCATTACCGCAGACCATACCTTTTTATTTGCGAGCTGCGCCTTCTATTAAGGTATCATGGTTTTCTTGTTTCGTCGGCTTTATCCCTTGGCTCTTTGTACGATAACCAAGAATATCAAGCTCAGATTTAAAAGATCCACACTTTAACGTGATTCCATATTCATTCAAACGCTCAAAGATCACTTCAAGGTGCTTCTGTAGTCTGATAACTGCACTATACGTTTGTCCTTACGCGGAAACAAACTAATACTGGCTCTCTTATCGACCGGACCTCGTACTATTTTGTCGGTAGGTAATCATGAGGCGGTAAGAGGGAAATATAGTACAGATTCTATACTTTTTATGCTAATAACACAATCTATGACGCGATAGGCTGGCGAACTTGACCTCGCTCTTGATTGCCTGCGACCGTGAACACAGTCTATTGTGTAAATCTGCAACGCTGATTCTGCATTTTTGCACGTAGTGACGCAATCTTTAACTCCGTGCTTACTATTTGCGCGGTGAGATTCGTGATGACACGGATATTGTTTACTGGTTGGCCTAATGACGATGATTTTGAATGGTTATATACCTTGTCCGCTGATGGGGAGCTGTATGTCAAAGTCGCCACATCACTCCCCTCCAAGACCGGAGGTCGATATCTGAGGAGTCAGCTGTCTGTGCTCAGTTTCGGAGCTCGCCAGTGCCAGGAGTGAGTAGTTCCATTGAGTCGGAACTGAGTGTCGCGAGTGCCAGTGAGTCGGAACTGAATACCGCTAGTCCCAGTGAGTCGGGATGGCGTGCGGTGCGCGGTGCTGCGGCGAGGTCCCCAGTGAGTCGGGGCGGTTGTAGTGGCTGGCTGTTGCGTATACGGGAGAGAGATGCTCTGCTTATATGGACCGTAGATGCAGTGTGCTGTACCTAGACGCTGTTGAGGCGGTAGGGGCAAACCACTCTGGAGCGGTCGCTTCCTGCATATGGTGTGTATCCCTGTTGAGGCCAAGGTTGCTGGCTGGCTGAGACTTGCTGTGGGAGTGAATATGATAGTTAGTGCGTAGTTAGTAGCGCGCTAATGCTGCTGCTGTTGATCTGCTCCAACGAAGGCTGCTTTCAATCACGTCGGTCCAAAAAGGCGAAATCCTCTCCAACACGGTGACTGACGATACCTCTGCTACCATTTTGCTTGAAATTCCGGCATTTGCAGTAGTTCCAGCTCTAGGCAGCGACATCCTGTTGATAGTGCTTTTCCGCAATACTGCTGTACAAGTTCACTATATTTACTCCTTCAATAGGCGCGATTAGTTACTTCTTTTTTCTTGTTCAATTTGTCGGGGTCACCCACTATAACGAACTTATTGGTACGAGGAATTAACAACGGCGATGAATAATGTTGTGAGCAGTATTTATTATGGAAGAGCCACGGCTCCATAATACTCTAATTGTTACATGGTGGCGTCTTGTTTCTTTCTTACTGATCGATAATATACCGATATCTGAAATCTGCTGACATAGCTGGTCGGTCTTATCTATGTATAAATTCTATTATACATAGATAAGACCGACCAGGTCATATATTTCATAATATATGACGTAGGAATAAAAAACATTGAAATATATCGCTCAATTGAGTAGTCTAAAACAGTGGCGTCACAAGTTTGTATTACAGTACAGTAGTACATTTAACATACAAAGTTATCATTTGAGAGGCCTAAGTCCATAAGCGGACTACTAAAGATTTTTGATTGTGATATTACTCATTCATTTCTGTCCACGTTCAAGCAGCAATAAAATATCGTACCGACTCTCTCGAGCACGAGACATAGCGTCTTGAGCAAGTAGGGCTGGTAGTTGGCCCCGAGGCGGGCGGCCATGAGGCCCAGCCCCTCGGTGAGCAGGCAGCATAGCACCATGTTGCGCTGCGCGTCGTACAGCGAGCTGCACTCGGTGGGCGACCTCACCGACCTCACGCGGGGTGTGCGGTAGCTCACGTCTGTGTAGCGGCTCTCCACCGCACCCTCGTACAGATCTGACCAATTATAACAATATTACAATACGATAGCTGACTGTATCTATACAAATAAATAAAATTGGAATGTCTGTTTGTAATATTCAAATAACCGCTTTTTACTAAATACATATGTACGTATGTATACACGGTACATGAACCAAAATAACATTTTTTACAATTTTTGTCTGTCTGTCGGTCTGTTTGTTCCGGCTAACCTGTAGAAAGGCGGGACCGATTTTGAAGAGTTTTTTACTAATAGGTAGCTGATGATATAAGGAGTAACTTAGGCTACTTGTTTAGACTAGCTTTGCCCCACGGCGTTACAAGCGGTACGACAATAACCGCGGGACTCAGCTAGTCGTAAATAAATACCGATGTCACCTTCCTGATAGTAAGAGAGTTACTGAACCCTCCGAGTAACGGTGTGTCTGTAAGGCTAGAAATTCTTGTATATATATGGCATGAACTGTCAAGGAATTATGCTAACCAGTACCGCCTGACAGTTGTACTTATTTTCTTTAAATCGCTCAAACAAAAATATATATTAATTAAAACTTTACAAAATAAAGTTTATTCTCATTGATAATGTAATGTTATTATACACCTTTCGGTTGGCCTAGCGGGTACTTATGCTCATCGGAAACGCCTGTCATTTTATTAACCGACTTCAAAAAAAGGAGGAGGTTTCTCAATTCGACCGTATATATATATATATTTTTTTATGTGTGTTCGGGCATAACTTCGTCGTTTATGAACCGATTTTGATGATTTTTCTTTTGTTGGAAAGGAGATGTCCCGACGGTGGTACCATGATAAGGAAACTAGGATCTGATGATGGCATCCCAGAGAAATCGAGGGGAACCTTCGAAATTTGTAGGGGCGACTAGTGCATTTGTAATTTTTTTAATAAAGTATTTGAAAGCACTACAATTTAATGGAGGTCTGGAGTCGATCTGATGATGGAGCCGAAAGATAGTCGAGGGAACTCCTCTACGATTTATAGCAGTTGCCTTGTGTTTGGGCTTGTTTAATTTGTATTGATGAGAACTTCACACCTAGAATAGTTGTAACTATCATTAGCGGTCTAATAATGAAGACGAAGAACAGTTAAGGGAACTTCTCAACGATTTAGAATAGCCACATTGTATTTCGACTTTATTCAATTATATTGATGAAAACATAATGTTTATCACATATTTTCAAAGGTATTTCAATATTTGCATATGTTTGTCATCATTTCATGATGATGAGCCGATGATGGAAGATACATTTCCTTAACAGTTAGAAGTTGGAGAATAATTCTTTAAATATCAAATGTTTGCGTGTTACCTATATTATTGCGTGATAGTCGTATTCTTTTAATTTATTTAGGTGAGCTGATAATGGAAGGTACAATTCCTCAATGGTTAGGGGTTAGAGGATAATTCTTTCACTTTCATACGTATGTATAAACCTGTATAAATTGTTCATCTCAATATGAGTTGTTGGCTTGTTGCTTAAGCTCAGTTTTAATACGTGCTTCCAACTCCTACAGTTATTCGCATCAGCGGGAGTAACGTTTGTAGGTGGTCACTTACGTAGGTTGGCTCACGCGATTTGTATTAAATAATTAGTTTAACTCACTACTTACCTATGATTATTTACACTAAATATGTAAAAAAAAATAAAAAATATAAAAAAAAAAACCGACTTCCACAAAAAAAAACTCCCTGCCAAAAAACACTAAAAAGCTCAAAATAAACTGGCTCTTCATAAATTGCAATGTGCCAATTCTTGTCTATACCTAACTCTTTATTCATTTAAATAGTATTATTATTATGTGTGCTAGGTACCTAAAATCTGATTGAAGTCGGTGCCAAGCCAAAATGTAATAGTAGGTACTAAGGTATCGCACTCGCCGCTGCCGGATAGCAGCTCTTCGTGTAGAACAAAACAACCCAAGCAGGCAGACCCGCGCGGGCTGCCTATGGTTGTCTCGAAATATAGCGAGTGTGTTCCTACTATTACATTTGGCTTGGCACCGACTTCAAACAGATTTTAGGTACCTAGCACACATAATAATAATACTATTTAAATGAATAAAGAGTTATGTATAGACAAGAATTGGCACATTGCAATTTATGAAGAGCCAGTTTATTTTGAGCTTTTTAGTGTTTTTTGGCAGGGAGTTTTGTTATTTGGAAGTCGGTTTTTTTTTTATTATTCAACTTTTCAATGAATGAACTAAAGCCTATTAAAATTTCAGGCTTACAGGAGCAAGTTTTCTTTTTCATTTTTTTTACACTTTCAAAAATACATTGGTTGATGCGGTGCAGGGTTAATAAAAATATTTTTTAAAAAAGGACCTGTGACACACAACGCCATCCACTTAATTTGTTCTCATAAACTTTGTGAGTCGTATTAACTAAAACAATAAAGCACCCTACTCACCTAAAATTAAAAGAAAATAACAAACATTTTAACAAAAAGAAACCGGCTTCAAGAACTGGACCAAACTGAAATGAAAAAATCAAAAAGAAAGATCCACGCGGCACCAGCATTCAAATAAAAAAAAATCATCAAAATCGGTTCACCCAGTCTAAAGTTCTGAGGTTCTGAGTTCTAACAAACACAAAAAAAAAACGTATTGAGAACCTGCTCCTTTTTAAAGTCGGTTAATAAGGCCGTAAAATCTCACCTGGCACGCTATCTTTAGTCCAAGAGCGCGGGTTGTATACGCTCACGTCCAGCGTGTCTTCCTCGGTGAGAGGCGGCTCAGAAATACTCACTTCTAGAGGCAAATACCACACGTCTTCCTCTATATACGTGTTCAGTATACGTTTGATTAGGTTCTCTGATGAATTTGAAGCTGAAAAAATTAAAATATTCAATAATACAAACGTAGTCGTACTACACACAGAAATAAGATAAATATTTCGGACATCTAACACACAACGCCATCTAGTAACAAACTAAGCAGAACTAGTACTATGGGTACTACATATATACATTATACATAGAAAACACCCAAACTTCGAAACGAATTTGCAGATCATACAAACATTTGATCCAACCCGAGAATCGAACCCGAGACCTCAAGCACAGCAGTCACATAACACTACTATTGCGTCAACGAGGCAGTCAAGTTTGAATATAATCCTGCTAAATATAGTAATAATCCTTAACAGGCCTTTCCTTTAAAATTGAGGTTTAGTACAACTATACAACATTGGACAGTTGGGTTGTATAGCGAACTTCCTAGTGCAGGAATAATAACGGCGATGAATATTTGGGATGGTATTTATTATGCAAGAGCCACGTCTCCATAATACTCTGATTGTTACATGGTTGCGTCTGTGTTCTTACTCACTAACAGTTCCTTATTTATATACTAAAATCTATCGATACATTGCATTTAATCACGTCTTATTCTGGACGAGATAAGCCGTGTCTTTTACTACTGATATTTAAATACTATTTCTTATCTATGTATAAATTCCATTGATTTAATAATATATGACGTAGGAATATAACTTCCCACAAACAAAAATTTACGGCAGTTAATTCAGACAGTCTTTACCCTAACTTTAATATTTACACCCTGACCTATGGCAATAACAATCAGAACATTACATGAAATATGACACTAAAACTTATTAACAATATAAACAACTTGCATATAAAACAATACAACTTGGCGCGTGCGTCGCGACCTTCATGTCTACACACTACATCGTCATCACATTCCATATTTCCCAGTCAACAATTTCATTCTGCTGCTCACGACAATGTTCGTTGTATACTAGCGATGAAGCCACAGATATTACTCCTATAGTTCGTGATAACGCGTCCACCTTCTTCTGCAGACCTTTTCCCCAGCAGCAAAATAGCACATAGCATTACAGCAGACCATACCTTTTTATTTGCGAGCGAGAGTTTTCTTGATTTATCGGCTTTACCTATTGGCTCGTTGTATGGTAACCAAGAATATCAAGCTCAGATTTAAAAAATCCACCTTTATTGTAATTCCATTTTCATTCAGACGCTCAAAGAACACTTCAAGGTGCTTCTGTAGGCTGGTAACTGCACTATACGTTTGTCCTTACGCGGAAACAAACTAATACTGGCTCTCTTATCGACCGGACCTCGTACTACTTTGTCGGTAGGTATTCATGAGGCGGTTCGAGGGAATATAGTACAGATCTATGAAATCTATGACGCGATAGGCGATGGCGAACTTGATCTCGCTCTTGATTGCCTGCGACCGTGAACACTGTCTATTGTGTAAATCTGCTATGCTGATTTTGCATTTTTGCACGTAGTGACGCAATCTTAAACTGTATACCTTGCTATTTGCGCGGTGAGATGACGCTGATTTTGTTTACTGGTTGGCATAATGATGATGATTCTGAATAGTTATATTCTTGTCCGCCGCTGGGGCTCTGTATATGGAAGTCGTCACTCGAATATCTGAAGAGTCAGCTGTCTGTGCTCAGTTTCGGAGCTTGCCAGTGCCAGGAGTGAGTAGTTCCATTGAGTCGGAACTGAGTGCCGCGAGTTCCAGTAATCGGAACTGAAGTCCGCAGATCCCAGTGAGTCGGGATGGCGTGCGGTGCGTCGTGCTGCGGTGAGGTCCCCAGTGAGTCGGGTCGTTTGCTGCGTAGTGGCTGGCTGCTGCGTAGACGGGAGAGAGATGCTCTGCTTACATGGCCCGTAGGTGCAGTGTGGTGTGCCTAGACGCTGTTGAGGTCGTAGGGGCAAACCAGGCTGGAGCGGTCGCTTCCTGCGTGTGGTGTATATCTATGTTGAGGCCGAGGTTGCTGGCGGGCTGAGACTTGCTGTGGGAGCGAATATGATGATCCCACGAAGTCTGCTTTTAATTTTGCTTCAAACTCCGGCTTTTGCAGTACTTCCAGCTCTAGGTAGCGACATTCTGTCGATAGTCCTTTTCCGAAATACTGCTGGACAAGTTCACTATATTTACTCCTTCAAAAGGCGCGAATACTTGCTTATTCTTCTTGTTCAATTGTCGGGAACGGTGTATTTCTTCTTGTTCAATTGTCGGGGTCACCAACTATAGCGAAGTTTATATCTTCTTTGTTAAATTGTCGGGGTCAACAACTACAGCGAAGTTTATATCTTCTTTGTTAAATTGTCGGGGTCACCAACTATAGCGAAGTTTATATCTTCTTTGTTAAATTGTCGGGGTCACCAACTATAGCGAAGTTTATATCTTCTTTGTTAAATTGTCGGGGTCACCAACTATAGCGAAGTTTATATCTTCTTTGTTAAATTGTCGGGGTCACCAACTATAGCGAAGTTTATATCTTCTTTGTTAAATTGTCGGGGTCACCAACTATAGCGAAATTTATATCTTCTTTGTTCAATTGTTGGGGTCACCAACTTATAGCGAACTTTATATCTTCTTTGTTCAGTTGTCGGGGTCACCAATTATAGCGAACTTAATATCTTCTTTGTTGAATTGTCGGGGTCACCAACTATAGCGAACTTCGTATTACAAGAATAATAACGGCGATGAATAACTTGGGAGCAGTATTTATTATACAGGAGCCATGGCTCAATAATACTCTAATTGTTACATGGTGGCGTCTGTTCTCTTACTTACTTACAGTTCCTTATTTAAACTAAAATCTATCGATACATTGCATTTAATCACGTCTTATTCTCGACGAGATAAGCCGTGTCTTTTACTACGTGTTAAATAATCTACCTAGCTGTCTTATCTATATTAAATGGAATTTATACATTCCATTGATTTAATAATATATGACGTAGGAATAGGTTGGTATGAGGTTTATGGCAGGTTTCTCATTTAATGATGTTGTCTTGAGTAGTTTGACTTTCCTACTTGACACTTCACTGCACGGATCGGTTGGCAAGTGCGCAAAGTTAGGAGTAAGAGAATGGTGCGGCTATTACCTGTACACATGTTGTTCATGATGTAGACCAGCTCGGCGTCCCGGGTCTGGTGGAACAGCTCCAGCAGCGTGTCCAGCAGAAGCTCGGCGCATTCGGAGTCGCCCAGCAGGCGGCAGATTTCCGTGAAGCGAAGCTCGCACTGCTCAGAGTCCAGGTGTCGTAGCTTGCACCACGGGGATTTCATAGGGGGTGTTGAATTTATATCTGTAAGAGAATAAGAGAAGTTCATTTACATTTAAAACTAGCTGCAAAATAAAATTGCATTGTTTAAATGAAGAAGAATAATGACGCGGAAAATAGATAAAACATGTTTGAAGCGGAGATCATTATATAAGTAATATATATATATATATATATATATATAAATATAATATCTTGGGAAATGTGATCGCTGTTAACCACCCGGGACAGGTGACATCCCCGTGCGGCCGGAGGTGTCGTCTAAGGCGGGTCGGTGTTCCTCCTCTTATTGAATAGGGCGTTGTGATGTGTGACAGCGTCCTGCCCCGGGGGTGACTTCGGTCACCCCGGAATGTACCTCGGCCATGGGGTATGGCAGGGGGGACTCCAGAGGCGTCGATGCGTTCCTGGAGCTCCTCCCGACAGCTGAGGTAGACGGCCGCGGGGTTTAGTGGGTAGACCGGTCTTCCGGGAGTCCCACACGAGCCGTTCGACTGCTCGAAAAAAAAAAGGTTTGCAGAGTAATATTACCCCTGAGGGAGTGCTGCGTGAGGAGCGTGAGCTGCGGGTGCGTGGCCGCGGCCTGCGCGAGCGCCGTGGCGAGCGAGGCGGCGCGCTCGGCCACGCTCAGCGCCGTGCTGAGGCGCTGCGGCCGCTGGCGCCGCAGCACCTCGAGGTACCCGTGCACCAGGTTCAGCGCCGACTCCTTGCGGGACGAATCTACAACACGACATATCTTTCAACGACTCACTCGTAACATTTTATTTTTCTTATAAAGAACGATTTCGCATTGGGAATATAGAATGTGTCGGAAAAAATCGCACGGATGGCCTAGCCTAGTGGTTAAAGCGGTTGCCACGCCGCTCTCTACTGCGCCAAGTGTTATTGGTCCAAATCGCACATAAGACACTTTTTTGTGTGATTCACAAATTGTTGTTCTGAGTCTAGGTGTTATTTGTGTCTGTTTATATAATAATATAATATTATTAAGTCGAAAATTTGTGAGTGTGTTTATACTTTTGTTAAATTTTCATGCTCAAACAGCTGGACTAATTATAATAAAAAATATGAAGCTAGCTGACAACCTGGATTAATACAAAGTAAATTAAATGTTTCTATGGAATGAGTAAAATACAAAAACAAAATGTACCGCGAGACAGCTGCGCCTCGCGGTTGCACTAGTAAATGTATAATAGTTATTTATGCTCTGATTTATATATATATATATTTATAAGATCGATTTTGTATTTATTTGGCTTATATCACTGAAAACGACATTTTAAATTCCCAGATCATTCTCACACAACTTACCAATATTATTCATAACTCTAGGCAGACTTGTGACAGTTGCAAAGAAATTTTCACACAGTGCGTCCAGCATCTTTGACTTGCTATCATCAGAGGTTTTGGTAAAATACGTGTTGATTGCGTTCGTGCAGAACTCAGCTACCTCGGGGTACTCATCTTTGCTTAGACAGATGAGAACGTCCAGTGCTAAGGGCACTGATGTGTGCATTGCTCTAAAAAAACGAAAGAGAGAAAAAATATTCTCGCGTTCACAAGACAGCACAAAATCACATGTCATTGAATTAAATTTAAAACAATCTAATCTAAAATCGACCAGATGACTAATCTATTTGTTGTTAGATTAGATTAAAATGAAACTAATGACAGTTAGAACAGTTAAAACTGTTCTAACTGTCATTAGTTTCATTTCATTCATTGAGCTAATGTTAGAATGCTATACTGGTTAAGAGTGCAACTTCTACAGTAATAGTTATTTTATATCGACCGAGGTAAGCAAAAAACCCAAAGAACAGTTAGGGTGAGTAAAATAACCTTTTACAAAAAACTTTACTTCTAAAAAAGTCCTGAGTCATCGCCCTAACTGTCGTTTAGGACTTTTTTCTTTTATAGCGTGGAAATTTAATGGAATACTCACATATTACACTCAAACAGAAGTCTAGAACAGTACACAGCCAATTCTTGCCTTACTTTGAAGTGTTCGTGGGTTCTCAAAGATACCAAACTCTTTGTAACCAATAGTAACTTTTCACCAGCAACAGCGAACCACTCTGGACTTCTAGACGGCAAAGTTTTTGGATCTACCGGCTCTAAAAGAAGATCTTTTATTTAAAAAACCAATTTGTTCTACATAATATTGTAAGTATTTCAAAAAATAGAAAACAAAAATAGGAAGAATTGTTTGTGAATAAACATGCAAAACATAAACTTTGATAATTATATTTTCTAAAATTACTAATTACCCTTACTGCTTACTTCTTTGTTTTCCTTCTCTTTGATCATTTTGGCAAAGTCTGACACTTTGATTTCAGTGTTTGTCGTCATGAATTTATTGTTCATAGCCAAACATAATATTCGATGCATTGCATCTATGGACGTCTACGAAAAAAGAAAAATCTATTTAAAGTTGAAGCTCACCCCTATTTACCTGAGACTGGGACTGAGACAGGGGGAAAAATCTTAATCTTTTTATAGAATTATATAACTTCTTTGCCACACTCAGTACTTCAAAGATCATGAGAAGTGTTCTAGAATTGTCTCAATCGTAAAGGGATATTGATTAGATAAAAGTCAATAAATTAAAATGGCGGTGTTGGTGGCATTTTATGTTTTCAATTCCTTTACTTATCACCAGAGATCGGAATTGGGTGTGTGAAAATACCTAAAGTTTGCACGGGACATAATATGGAGCTGTTACAACCTGTGACAACCACTTAAGTTAAACCGGTTTTGGATTTTACTGGTTTGGTTTCGGTTTTTTTTTACATGTTCCTTACCTTTAAAATACCGAACTATAAACATTTACAAACTGCTAATACAGTTTTAAATTAATTTTTGTACTTTTCCGGTTAAAATTCGGTCTTTTAGTCCCGATTGTTCTTTGTCGGTCAAACACAAATTTTTTTATATCTGTAAAATGCTAATGCGGTTTTAATTTCTTTTTTGATCTGTTTCTTAAGTTAAAAAGTTTTGCTACAGATTGATGCGAGTAAAACGAAAATTTTCGCTCATGTAAACGCGGCGTTCATTTTAAAGGGGTTGCTCCGGTTTTTACTTGCCCTGCATACTTGACTACAACATAGTTAAATTCCGACTTGTTACTATTAGGTATTCTGTGACAGTGTTCGTCCTTCGTGCATCGATCTGTATTCAGGGGTTTTCTATGAAATATAAGCAAAAAAGCTTTTTTTAACATTTGAAGAGTATTTATCATTTCTAGGAAAAAACTAATATTATTGCATGTTCCGAACTCTGAATGTGGAAAGTAGTTTACGCACAACTTTCTTGCAATTGAAATAAATGTTTTTAATTTATTTTTTAATGCAGTGCAGGTTTAATAATTAAAAAAAAGCCGTCTTCAAATCTATGTAAAGACGAGAAAATGTTCATTTTCCTTGCATCAACCTGTAGCAAAACTTTTTAACTTAAGATACAGATCAAAAATACAAATTAAAACCGTATTAGCATTTTACAGATATATAAAATTCTGTGTTTGACCGACAAAGAACAATTGGGACTAAAAGTCAGAATTTTAACCGGAAAAGTAATTAACAAAAATTAATTTAGAACTGTATTAGCAGTTTGTAAATGTTTATAGTTCGGTATTTCAAAGGTAAGGTATGCATGTAAAAAAAAACCGAAACTAAACCGGTAACATCCAAAACCGGTTTAACTTAAGTGGTTATAACAGCTCCATATTATGTCCCGTTGCAAACTTTAGGTATTTTCACACACCCAATTCCGATCTCTGCTTATCACCTTATAATATCAATATTAAGAGATTCATAAAAAAGTCTTAAAAGGCGTAGAAAAATACCTAATTAGGAAAATTTCATAAATAATAATAATAATAAATATTTCGGACATATAACACACAACGCCATCTAGTACCAAGCTAAGCAGAGCTTGTGTTATGGGTCCTAGACCACTGATAAAAATACATATTTACTTTTTAAATATCTATCATCAACAATCCATAACGTCCCACTACTGGACTCGGGTCTCCTCTCAGGAGAGGGTTAAGCCCATACGTCAAGCAGTCGGTCCAGCTGTTTTCGTAGGATAACAGTCGTGAAGCTTAGTTGGATGCCTTTGGGCGGCTTAAAAACATCCAACGGCAAGATGACGTAGTCACAACGTTGTCTTGCCAGTCCCCAACCCGCACTTGGCCAGGGTGGGGACGTATTGCCTGAGTATCTATGTGGATTTTTAATACTGAAAACATATATAGCACTACTAGGCCAAAACTTCCATTCTTTCAACACCAGTAGGTGACAATTAAAAATGTTGATAATGATGATAAAGTACTCTTATATATACAGAGCAGTTGTGGACTTAGGTAAATTAATTATTATGGTAAGAATTAAGGAATTTCCAGTATAGAACTACAGTTAGAGTGATATCACTTACAATAACGAGCAGATGTCCGGGGTTGTCGTTACACGTGGCGACGTCCTGCAGCGCGCCAAGCACGCCTGGCAAGATGAGCGACAGCATCTCCACCGCGCTCTTCTCTATCGCTGCGTTGGGTATGTGGTAGTTGTGCGTGAGGCGGGCGTGGGTCGCTGTGTGTGCTGTCACGCACGTGATAGCGGCCAACCTATACATTTAAAATTACTTATCCTGACTGACTGATTCATTCATCAACGCAAAGCCTAAACTACTAAACTTGAAATTGATATCATATTGAATTTTCAATGTGGTAAAAAGCTTTTATTATGGAATATGGAATTAAAGAGCAAATGTATCGCCTGATGGTAAGCGGTTACCACCGCCCATGGACACCCGCAACACCGGAGGCGTCACAAGAGCGTTGCCGGCCTTTAAGGGATGGGGAGGGGTATGGATCTCCGGTATCTTCACTCACTCAAGGAAACATGCAGGCGCTGTTTTTCGCCAGTTTCCTGTGAGGCCACTATCACTAACATTATAAATAAGTGTAAATAAATAAATTATGAAAATGATATAAAAATGTTGAACAGTAGATTCCCCCTTGATATATTTTTAATATACTTTTTTTTAAATATGATCTTATCATTTTGTAACATCCTTCAGGATGAAAACTATGTTCATGAGTGTTCTTTATATTTATGGGTTTCATTCACTAAGTTAGCTGATAATTTGGATTCAGAGTGAAAAACTAGTAAGCACAAAAGAAAATAGAATTACCTACCTTAATGGCTTAAGCTTTTCCATCTTAGCTAGATGCACAGCTACATAGACGGTCTTTCCCAACAAGGGAACATGTGACTTCAACATTGCCTCCCTGTATTTTGGCTCTATATTTAGCAGCAAAAGTGTTAAAGTCTTCATTACGCTTAACTTAAGTTCCTCTGAGATCTCAGCAACTGAAAAACAATTTTTCAAATGTCAAATATTTATTTCATGTACAAAATGGCTTACGGGCCTCAATTGTGGTGGGACTGAGAACACGCTTAGGAATTACTGATACATACTCACACGTTCAAGCACACATACATAAACGCACGCAGTCATGCATACACACACACACACACTATAAAATTTTGCTAACTATTATCATAAGATTATTTACTAACAATAGTACAACAATAGTATTGTGTTGACTCGAGTGTATTCTTGTATTGTAACTGTAGGAAAAAAAATGTCAAGAGAACACTCCTTAGTGGCTTCCATATTACTAGTTTTTCATATAAGAGACACAGATATACTATAAAAACTTTGTTTTACCAACAAAATATTGTTGATTTTAATTTTTGATATAGGGAACGAGCACAAAGAAAGTGCTGCCAACTGGCGTCGCCAATCCGAATCTTGTCTTCTATTAAATACCTACTTGACATTTATAACAAGTAATGAGACTTAATTTCATAAGTGATTTTTTTTATTCTAAAATATTATAATTCAAGAGATAATTTAATTTATAAATTTGAAAGCACGATGACTGGTCTAATAAGTTTCTGTTCGTCCGCATAGTGTCGCTTTTGTCAATTTAGTGCTGCCACCTACAGTTCCTTCACGTTGCTTATATCTGATATCAAAAGATCAAAATAACTTTAATAACTTCTGTAAGTAAAAAAAAAATAATTACCCATTGATAAGTCTTTTTTGGAAAAAAAATTGAACCTCAAACAATACTATGCTTAAACAATGCATATTAAGTGATAGCAGTAATCGTGGTTGATTTGCTATAATTTTTTAATAAAAAATAATTCTGCAAAATCATTTATAAATGACGGAGTACCTAAGTAAAAAATTAACATCTGAATTCAGAACCTTTTGCTGTTAGAAATCAGTTAAAAACGAATGATGTTTAATTTATATTTAATAAGAAATAGATATAAACAAAAATAAATTCTACTAAGTTTAATAACCAAAAATTTTAACAAAAACAACCGACTTCATTCTTGAAGTCGGTTTTTTTCTGGACCAATTTAAATTGAGACCACACGGGAAGCACCAGGTTTCAAATAAAATCAAATCGGTTTACCCAGTCGAAAGTTCTTAAGTACCATACAAAAAAACAGTCTAATTAGACTGATTTTTTGTATTATCTCTCTCAATTATTTAATTTTAATTTGGTCCAGAAAAAAACCGACTTCAAGAATGAAGTCAGTTGTTTTTGTTAAAATTTTTGGTTATTAAACTTAGTAGAATTTATTTTTGTTTATATCTATTTCTTATTAAATATAAATTAAACAACATTCGTTTTTAACTGATTTCTAACAGCAAAAGGTTCTTTTTTTGTTAAAATTTGAATTGAGAACTTCCTCCTTTTTTGAGGTCGGTAAAAAAGATAAAAGAATGTTGTCAATACAATATGCAGAAACCGTGAAGACCATTAAAACTGTTGACGTTGATGATGCATAGCATGCATAGTTACATAATTTACAGTTATAACATAATGTAACTAGTTGTTGCCCGCGACTCCGCCCGGGCAACAACTAGTAGTGTATATATCGGTTATCGCGACAAATAGTAGCCTATTTGTTATTCTGACGTATAAGCTATATTACTGTAAAGTTTCATCCAAATCCGTTCAGTAGTTTTTGCGTGAAAGAGTAACAAACATCCATCCATCCATCCTTACACACTTTCGCGTTCTTATTATTAGTATTAACTAAAAATTAACTTAAACTACACTACTCTGTAACAAATACTGCTAACATTGTAATTATCAACAACTTATTTGACCTGTTGACTTAACTTGATATTTAATCACCAAGCAATTTACAAATGTGTCTAGACATATTGTTATAGATACATATTGTTACGAAGAAGGATTATTCGCGAATAATATTCGAGACGTATCAACCCACACAAACGCATGCATGGAAACTTCTCGTCGATCTCCTGAGGGACGAAATAATGAACCTTATTTCTATGAATATAGCGTCGAATATCGATTGATTGTTGCTTCCAGCGATCCCGCCCGGCGCGTTTCCAGAAAACGGTAGTAAAAATAATAAATAAATAAATATTTCGGACATCTAACACACAACGCCATCTAGTCCCAAGCTAAGCAGAGCTTGTGTTATGGGTACTAGACAACTGATATAAATACATATATACTTTTTTTTGTAAATACATACATATTATACATAGAAAACACCCAAACTCCGAAACAAATATTTGCAGATCATACAAACATTTGGTCCGACCCGGGAATCGAACCCGAGACTTCATGCACAGCAGTCGCCTACACTACCACTGTAGCTACAGTGCGATAAACATCGAAGTAATATCAGTGATCAATCTAGCGACCTCGGCGACCATTAAGGATTGTTATTCGGATTGATATTGTAATTTTAATGGTCCTTATAATACTCTTAATATGTATTTAACACGTCAGAAGGTTTATTTTTCAAATACATCGTACTCTAACACGTAACACATGGTGTCAGAAGTAAAATTTGGGAAATGCCATTGACCCCGAAAGACGACACGGCGACGGTACCAGCGAATTAGTGAATACCAGAGCTCAACGTGCCCTAGGAGCAAGGGAAATGGAAAGCACCTCGCCAACTGGTTCCGCCCACCAGGCCACGCTCCCTTCGGAACAAGTCTCGGTTGTCCACACCCTCACGGCCATGCCCACGCCTGATTTAGCGGATTTGTTAAAGAGGATGGCTGTTTACGACAAGGAGTAGCTGGACAACAAATTTTCGGCCCTACAAAACAGAAAGATGACTACTAAGATGACATCTACTTTATTTGCCGTCAGCGAAGTAAGTGGTGCTTTGGATAAACTACGGCAAAATTTAGTGGGAGTTGAATAACGGGTCAACTGCCTAAGTACTTAGATGGACAGCATGAAGACTGTATTGGTGGAGTTGCAGAAGAGGGTAGTGCGCCTGGAAAAGTCAGGTGTAACGGTAGCTGGTTCAGGTGTAGAACACGCACCCAGTGTAAAGGTCTTACGACGGTAGTACTACGTGGACCGCGTACCGTCAGCAGTTCCAGACCGTCGTGGCAGCTAACGGGTGGACTGATGAACAGTGTCTGACAGCACTTACTGTCGAGTTTAGGGGACAAGCATTGAGAGTCCTAGAGGCACTGCCTACTTCGGGCAGTGGATACAAGTAACTAAGAAGCGCTCGAATCGAGGTACGGGGAACGCAACCTGGTACATGTCTTCCGTACCCAACTACAAGAAAGAATGCAACGCCCGGGAGAAGGGCTACAACATTAGAAATTGAAAAACTCCTACGAAAAGCGTACCCGTCCGCTGATGCGAAGATGATAAAGGCAAATACCGTGCAGGTATTCGTGGACGGTATCAAGGTCTTGGAAGGTAGAGCGGCAGTGAGGCTTGCCCACCACACCTCACTAAGGAAAGTACTAGCACATGTCCGGGAGGAAGCGGTTCGACAGTATATCCCGCAGACCCACAAGCTACACGAAGTCCCAGAAGAAATTAAGGAAGTCAAGTCTTCTTTTAAGAAGAGTTCTAAGATCAAGTGCTACAGATGTGGTGAGAGAGGTCATCTGCACCTGTGTTGCCCCACTAATGAGTTCGCAGATATCCAGGGTACAAAATTTAGAAGACCACCTGGAGGAGCTCATGAGGAAACGTTGCGAAAAGAAGTTTATTGATCTAGAACGCACGTTCCAAGGCGGTGATCTGGCAAAAGAAAGCTTATTGGGCGCATCCCATTGGGCCAAGTTTTGTTCTCCAGAACGGGATACTGTACTGAAAATGGGAGTATACCAACGGCTAATGAGCCAGACGTTCTGAGGACACTGTTAAAAGTACGCGAGGGATTCTATTAGCTTTGTTGTCGGCGAGATGTACAGGACTGGTGCCGTAAATGTACTATTTGTACTGTAGTAAGAGGTCCACAGAAACATTCAACGTCGCACCATGGAAACGAATTGAATACACCTAACTGCTACATTTTCTTAAAACACATCTGCTCATAGTCAGAAGGACTGATTGCTCAATAGGAAAACAAAAAAAAACTTTGTACTTCAAGAACATCTGACTGACTGCCTTGGTAGTGCAGTGGTATCGGATGCAACTACTGTACTTGAGTTTTCAGGTTTGATTCCCAGGTCAGACCAAATGTTTGTATGATCTGCAAATATTTGTTTTAAAGTTTGGGTGTTTTCTATTTATAATATATATGTTGATATTTGCAAAAAAAAACTTGTATATCTATTTATATCAGTTGTCTAGTACCCATAACACAGGCTCTGCTTAGTTTGGGACTAGATGGTGTTATGTGAAAGAAACACTTTAAAAAATGTACAAACTTACTCATCCCTGGCTTTGTGTGGTCAAACACCAACTGTAATAGGCCGACTTCCATTTTCATGCACATCTCAAAACTGTTTACAGTCACCTTATCTAATACTACTCCCATTGCATCCACAATTCGAGTTTGGAGGTCATTTTTCTTACTGGAATTTAACAAAAATAAATAAATCATATTATTAACCAAAATGCATCAATAAAGAGTTTTGTTTTATGGGTTTATGTTTTTATCTTTAAAAGTTTTTTAGAGTTTGGTTAAATTATTTTAGAAATAACTGGTCATGGACAAAAAAAAAAGATTTTTCCAGTTATCTTGAAATTTTTCTTGTAGGTATACAAACCTTGTCTTAACAATAACAATCACATTAAAAAAAAAGAAATTGGTACAGCCGATAGGAAGTTATGCACATACATACATTTCAGCTATTCATTTTTATTTACATATATGGATAATGGATAAATAATCACAACTTAGTCTGTCTCCCAAAACGAATAAATTTTAACCATTTTTAGAACAGTTCCTATTTTTAATAATGGTTTTATATAGCCTGTTGCAATATACACTGCCAGACACAGAAGGACTGATGACACCAAGCCCGGAACCCTATTGTAATACCAGCGCTGTATTCACTCTGGCTAGAGCAGTATGCTGAGATAGGCGCCTTTTCTGGCATTGCACATAGCATTATAATTGCTTGTTTTCTGTTATCTTAGTTCTGATTAAAATCATGTACTGTCCTGTGTATGTCAGAATAAATAATTTTCTTTCTTTCTTCCAATAATTGAAATGTACAAATACAAATATTATTTTTACCCAAACGAAGTCCAAAGGAAGAGTAATCGTTTTGGGCACACTATGTATAAATAAATAAATATAATAAATATTTGGACATCTAAACACACAACGCCATCTAGTCCCAAGATAAGCAGAGCTTGTGTTATGGGGTACTAGACAACTGATACAAATACATTTATACTTTTTTTTTTTGTAAATACATACATATTATAGATAGAACACACCCAAACTCCGAAACAAATATTTGTAGATCATACAAACATTTGGTCCGACCCGGGAATCGAACCCGACACCTCATGATCGGCAGTCGCTCACGCCAACCGCTAGACCAACGAGGCAGTCCATATAGTATGTTTGTATGTTTCACCATAGTGCTTAAACTACTGAACCGATTATAATAAATAAGGTGTCAATAGATTCCTAATAATGGTCAATGTGGCAAAGGGTATATAATTTTTTCCCAAGTGTTTATGCAGACGGGTTATTTTCTTTTAAACTTTTCCTACTATCAAAGGTAAGAAAATGTTTAATTTGAACCATTTGTTCCTACGATGAGCACATTCAAATAAACTCTATAGCTTTATAATATGAAATGAACACCCAGACTTTTAATAAAACAATAATAGTGTTGAAGGCTTTCTTAAGCCGGTCGACGCCCAGTAAACCAGAAACAAAATATAGCTTGCAATATCTTAGAAATAGAAAATATTATAGGATATAAACAAGGTCTTACTCAGTTTGACTTGATTTCAAGTGAGTGATGAGTGGAAATAACAAGTACTGTTGGAGTTCTTGAACCACTTTCTTCTTCAGTTCTGTTACACGAGAAATGAAGGCTTCAATGCTTTCAGGCGATGGACATACCATAATAACATCGCAAATAGGTTTAATACGAGAAAAAGCCTCCTTGAGATCAGCGTTCATTTTTCCACATTACAAACTTAACAACTAACGAAAACGTTCCCTTATGACTGTAATCTAAAAAATATATAAGTAGAATAAATTGATCATAAATTATAATATATATTCTAATTGCATATTTTACTTTAGGATTTTAACAACAAAACAACTGTTGTTATAATTTGACATGACTCGTTTCGTCTACCTACCAGTAATCAACCCTATTTTTCTGAAGAAAAAGTGTTGCCGTTTTCTTCTATTTGTTAAACTAAGATCATTTATTATATAAATATATGCTCTATGTGTATATATATTATAGAGCGCTGAACGAGCAGAAAGCGTGATCGGACGCACATCACATACCAATTTACATAACTGATTTGGTGGGAAATACACCAATCACAAACCAATTAGAAGATTGCGTGAGAAAAACAGACTAAATAAACTCAGTCGCTCTCTCTCTCTCTTCTTCGATCATGTTTTCCGTTCGCTCAGCGCTCCCTCATGTATGTGTAACAGTATATTTACTAGTATGTGTGTACTAAATCCTGATTGTCTAGACTACTCTTATAATTTTGCGTGTTAAAGGAATAAATTAATAATTATAATAAATAAATATTTCGGACATATTACACACAACGCCATCCAGTCCCAAACCAAGCAGAGCCTGTGTTATGGGTACCAGACAACTGATACAAATACATATACACTCCCCTCTCTGCAAACACATACATACTACACATAGAAAACACCCAAACTCCTAAACAAATATTTCTAGATCGTACAAACATTCGGTCCGACCCGGGAATCGAACCCGAGACCTCATGAACAGCAGTCGCGTACGCCAACTGCTAGACCAACGAGGCAAATTAAAGATAATTATTACACAGCACGAGTATATATTCCCCTAACGTGCGTGTTGCGGTTCGTCCTTA
This sequence comes from Spilosoma lubricipeda, assembly GCA_905220595.1. Lineage (NCBI taxonomy): Eukaryota > Metazoa > Arthropoda > Insecta > Lepidoptera > Erebidae > Spilosoma > Spilosoma lubricipeda. The sequence continues at coordinate 3,210,857 of HG992285.1, read as the reverse complement.
CAATATGACTGACTGCCCTGAATGGCAACTGGCTGTACTCTCTCAAACCATCTCGACACCGTGATGCATTTGATATTACATAAATAAGCATTTCTTTGTGCATTGTGTCCCTACATATGTATGCTCTTAGTCATATATGGGCAACTGCGGGCCCGCGGACCGGATCTGGCCCTCTGTAAGATATGATCTGACCCGCGATACATTTTGAAAAAACCTTTGATGTTTGCCGCCTCACACTATTAATAATCGCCGCCACTCGGCTTGCTCGATCAAATTCTTTGAGGTTTGTCGCCTCATGGGCGACACATCAAAAGATTTATTGATTCTCAATTATTCTAAACTAGTTTATTCCAAATTATTCCTTATAAAATATTTATTTTATTCGGGAGTAGTCTTTTTACACCCTGTATAAGCAAAATGTTGCTTATACAGGGTGTAAAAAGACTACTCCCGAATACTTGGGGGTTACATTCAGACCATGATACTGAATGGGTTTAGCGAAAAAAAAAACGCAAAAAATATGTTAACTTGTCTAAGTTCTTTTTTGTTTTCTTCTGGTTACATACACATAGTACAACATAATAGGGCCCTAATTACCTAATTATCTCATTTATAAAACCAAAAAAGAAATTAAACCAATAAAACAGTAATGTATTTTAATATCACACAGCTGGCTGGGGGGAGGTCAACGTACCGTGCGGTCGCATGCGGTACATTGACCGCGAAGGGACGCACGGGCGCGGGTAGCGGGCGCGGGCGCTTCATTCGCGCTGTACCTACTGATAATACAAATAAGACTAATACTGCCTAGTTAATAATGCTGCCTAGACACCAGGTGGTTACCTAGTACCTAGACAGCACAGCCCGCCTTAATTTTACAAACAGAAGTTCTTAGAAACCTAAGTTCTAAAAAAATGCAAAATATTAAAGTAGGTAGGTGGCCATTAACAATGAATACAATTTAAGGCCCTAACTTTATGAGGCGTGCATCTGCGTAAACAGTTGTCTATGTAGATGCGTATAATATTGTATTAGGTAGGTACAAAACTTTATTTTATACACGACTACATGCGTCGATTTCGCCACCGTGAGCGCATCGGCGTGGCGGCGCGGCGGCGCGTCTCATCAAAGCTCCGCCCGCGGGGCGGGAGGGGCATTTGACCAAGTTCAGTGCAGTTTCAATTTTGACTTCGTTAAGTGCATGTGTGTGATACCGACACTGTTTACAAGGATAGGACTGTTGAACCGTCACAACGAACGTCTGTGGTCAATGAGGAATACTAAATTGACTCGGCAGCATTCATTCCAACACATTTTTACTGTAAACAGTCTCCCGATTAACTCCTGTGGATTTATGAAGTGAAGGTTTAAAAAGTTTAAAAGTGAATTTAATAAATAGTGTGTTCGTGTTTGCAACATGATGCCTTATGTATGAATGAAATTTGTAAATTAAGTTCTGTAGTAGTTACCAGTTGATTACTTAAACTTAAAACTAACTAATGATAAAACATTAGGTATCAGTATCGGAAAACATTAGTAGGTACGTTTTTTGTGTTTGGTCAATTTTAAGGTTGACTTCTCGGGTGTATCGAACTCGAAAATTAAAAATCACAATTTGATCACAACGAGAAGGCCTTAAAAAACAGATTCGTAAAATAAAATTGAATGAGTGATTGAAAAACTTTGTTAAGTAGGTAGGTATCACTCTGCTACTCAGTTTACCCAAAACTTTGCCTAAATACTATGATTTTACTCGAATTACAATCAAGTATAATGAGGCATTTTAACTATTTAACCATAAATCTAAATGTGTTTGAAGTCGTTGCAATAATAATATTTAATCATTCGTCGCACGCGCCCGCTATGACGTACAGTACGTAGAGTACAAAGTCCCTACCTACTTTCGGTAGTAAGCAACTGTACCGACGCGTAGGTAGGTACTTAAATTGTAATAAATAGTCATTCACGTAGCTACACGGTGCGCGCAATACATTGCTGGCTTCTGAAATGAATAAAAATCTTGACACATTGTTTTTTCCGGCTTCAATGTTTTTTAAGTGCAACTGTTTGTTTTTTTTAATGTGTTTTGGTGTGCTGAAGCTACCTCTTTCGTTTTCGGTCGACGTCTGATTACACCCTGTATAAGCGGGTGGATGGCTCGAACGTTAGTTCAGTTCTATCTGAGCTACCGAGGTGATAACTTAGACAAGCGATATCCTAACGAACTGCTCGAGCTGTCAACTTGCTTTTGTGACTTTGTATGCATCTTGAGGTACTCTCAGCCTATTGCCGTCCACTGCTGAACGAAGGCCTCTCCCAAAGAGCGCCTACTATCCCGGTCCTGGGCAGCCCGCATCCATCCGTTGCCAGCCATTTATTCAAATCGTGCCACAGGGCTGCATTTGCCTAATCGTGGTCTCCACTCTAACACTTGTTGGCTCCAGCGACCATCAGTCCGCCTGGAGACATGATCGGTCCAGTTCCACTTTAGCAAGCCGATCCTGCGTGCGATATTGGCTACTCCACTTTTTTTTCGGATAGTCACCTTCCGAATTTTATATAGTAGAGAAAGGCGATGCTGGGCATCGCACGCTGAGCGACCTTGACCTTAAGGACCAGTCCAACGGTGAGTGTTCACGTCTCGGCTCCATACGTTATTACGGGCAGGACGCAGTGATTAAAAGCCTTGGCTTTCAGTAATTGCGGGATCGACGACTCGAAGATATGACGAAGCTTCCCATACGCTGCCCAGCCTCTACGAATTCGTCTATCGGCCTCTCAATCGGAGTTGTGCCGGCTGAGTTGGATAGTTTGGCCAAGATAGACGTATTCTTGCACAACCCCAATATTAACGGAGGTACATGCATTTTGACTTGGGTTTTGTCAATTTTCATCCGGAGTCCCACTCGTCTCGAAGAATCGTCCAAACTGTAGAGCATTTCTTCGATATCTTGCAAAGACTCTGCCAAGACCACAATACCGTCTGCAAATCGCAAGTGTGAGATGTATTGACCTTCAATGTTGATTCCTCGTCCGTTCCAATCTAATATTTTCAAGAAAAATCTTCCAATGCATTGGTAAATTTCGGAGAAATTATGTCTCATTGTAACTCCATCTTCGGACGGAGCTTTGTTGTTGCTAAGTTGTTCGAGCACCATTCCAATCTCGCCCGGATCGATGTCGGGAAGCTATACACTTGTACAACTGTCAAGGAATACCTTTTGGATAATTTTAAGACAAGGTACGCGCTACCTTTGACGAAACACTGCCAAATTCTTCCACATTGCTCCTGAGCGATTTATTGACCATAAAACCGACGCCAGCTTGGGATGGTTGGTCTGCTTCTCGGAAGTCGAGAAGGTGACCGGAATCTAGGGCTACGGTACCCTCCACCTGTCTTCGGACTTCTGATAGCCTCAGAATGGCCCACTTTATACGAATCACCTCCGCTTCCAATTCTGCCAGGCGATCGTCCAGCCGCAGAGTGCATCCGTTGTGTTGGTTGGTAAATTTCCCGCCATATCAGTCATGCAAATTGCTATGTGCGTCCACCAAATAGAAACATGCGTGAGAGAAACAGACACTACCCAAACTCAGTCTCTCTCTCTCTCTACTCCGATCACGCTTTCCACCCGTTGCTAAATCCGTTGTGTAGTTTTAAAGATGTAAGCATTTATAGGGACAGACAGACAGCGGAAGTGACTTTGTTTTACACTATGTAGTGATGATGATAGTGATATTAATATTTAATCAGTCACGTCTTGTCCACGTTTAAGCCAAGATTGGTCGGTGTTCTTTACCTGGCGCCTGGTGTAACAAAACGTTGTAATTTTTAAAAGAAGAATTGTCAAAGTCAGGTGTTAAAAGGTATCTGTCAAAGTGTCAGACTGTATGGAAACGAGAATGCAATTAAATAATTGAATTAAACATTTAAGTATTATGTTTTCATGAACATCTAGTGCGAAAAATATTACAATATGTTTACTTTACCAGGACAACGGGTCTTACATAAGTGCCTTAAGATTTTAAGGTTAACTGTTGTGGATTTTAGCAGTTATCCCGACATAAAGAAGTTGAATGCGGTTAGGACTGTCGAAAAGATAATTGAAAACAATACGAGCATCTTCGTAGAGAGTCCGATCCATGTAAAGATGCTGCCGATCGACGTAAACGACACCAAGGCTCACAATAAGCTGACAATGACATTATACAGTCATGGTACGAAAACTATAGATTTCCAAGTAAAGCAGACGTCTAAATGCTTAGAATTGTTAAATAAGAACACTGCTTCGGATAGGAACGATGTCTGCGTGATACAGGTGCCGTATCAACTAAAAGTGGAGGTGACAACAACTGACAGTGCCTCAGTGAGCCTGTCTCAACTGGAAGGCCAGGAGTTTATTGTAAAAACACAAAAAGGAGCAGTCAACGTTAACAACTTGAAAGCAGACAATATCTCACTGGAGAGCACGGAGGGAGAAGTCAATTGTGAAGGTCGCTTGCAAGCAAGACACATAGAATTAAAGACTGGTGCTCAGAGTGGTATACGGTGCCAAAATATAATGGCTAATATATTCAATGTAACAACACATGCTGGACCCATCGTCGTAAAGTCTTGCTACAGTGATAAATCACACTTTACAACTTTGATGGGTAACATACACCTTGATCATCTTCATAGATCTGTCTTGATTGATGTCATTCAGCAGGGTAACCTTCACATTATGGGTTTTTCTGGTAACCTGCAGGCTTCTTTGAAGAGTGGAGATGTGTTCATGCATGCTTCACAGCTCACTGAGAAAACTAGTATCTTTATACATGAAAAAGGGAAAGTTGAGTTAATAATGCCTGACTTAGTCAAAAATTTACCAGCTACGAACTTGATAGCCGATAAAATAACAGTTGATGATAAAATACTAAAGCTAGGAAGGTTTATGGATGATGCGCATCCCAAGAGGTTTAGATTTGAGCGGGAACCGAACCACGAATTACACATAGTTTGTAAGAATGGCTCAATTGATTTGAAAGAGACAGACTTACCGTTTATAGTTTAGCTATCTATGATATTATACATGTACTTTAGGTGATGTTTATGTTTGTATTGTGCAAATGCAAAATGTTTAAACTATTTTATTATAATTAACATAATTTTCTTTTAATAAAGCCTTTTTTAATGTGATTTTTAATTAATTTTGTGAGATGAACTTCAAAATTGTATGTGAAATTGTGTATTTACTAAACAAGTAGTTCTGAATAGATTGTCATATGTTGATAGTTTATCTGTCGTATTAAACCTAACTGGTATTTAAACTGTATAAACAGTGTTTACTTGCGTCTTATCATTGTTATGTCTTCCATGAACCATATATAAATTACTAATAAGAATGCATAATTAATTCACAATTGTATTGATCATGTTTATAATTATTGTATATTTAAAAACTATATATTTAGATATAGGAATCACCACAACTGCCAAAGTAATGTTTGTGAGTTAAATTGATACATTTTAAGTATTCACACATTCATTTCATGCATTTATTGTAAGTATTTTGGAATAGAGACATATAATAATTATTGCAATTTAAGATACAGAATGCATTTTATTAATTAATTTATTTTTGTAGTTCCTCATTATATAATTTGTGTGTATATGTATTTCTTTATCTTAAGTCAATCTTGCTAGTCTACATCCATTTATTCACTATTGTTATTAACTTTAAAAGTTTTCTCTTTGTAATTGTAGAGAGTATGTAACGTAGGTAATAAATATTGTTATTTATTCAAGTAGTAAATTGTTGAAAGTTTCATTAAAAAAATTATCTCATTTCACTTGAATATATTATTTGATACTGACCTTTCACACTGAAAACATCCCTAGTAAATAATCCACAATATATAATCTAAGATTATTTTCGATCTAATGATGTCCTAAGGCAGTTTGTTTACTTTTTAACTAGGTAAGCGTTAATTGGGTACAAAGATGGTAATGTATGGCGGGCGCCGGCGCAGAGCTGATAACGAGTCAGTTTATATGCAGCGAGCGAGCGCGCGCGCGCCAGTCCTGCTTACGCCGCCGACCGCGCCGCCAACATGCCGGCCTGCGCGCCAGAATACAGCCGCCTTGCGCGATCCAATACCGAGCTTGTGTTCTCACCCCGAGTCAAGCGATGCTCGCATCAACCGCCGCCCTTCACTGCCCTCCGGCGTTCGTTCTCTTCGACGTTTTCATTGATACCTGAGGAGCGGGCCATCTCCCCGGAACGCCCGCCGCCGCTGCCTCGTTTTATAAGAATAATCACATGGTTTCCCCGGCTTATGCTTCGGCCGTTATTCGCTATGCTAAGTGTCATCGCTCATCCTGCTTGGAAACAAATTCTCGTCGTTCTCCCGACTTTGTGGATTGCCGCTTCGTTATTTATTTTCTGGAAGTGTGTACAGTGTCCTATTGGAGTTCTCAAGATGATGGGTCGCGTCATCAGCTCTAAAAATCAGAAGAAACCACGCACCGTGCTCATTAGTGGCGGCAGTTCAGTGCAAGCTTTACATTTAGCAAGAAATTTCCATTCGGCAGGAGCAAGAGTAGTTGCCTTTGAAATAGAAGGGCAATTTGCACTGTTGAAGTACTCTGCAGCGGTACACAGATTTTACACAGTGCCGCGACCTAATCCGGCGGATCCTTTAGCTTATGCGCGAGCAGTGAGAGAAATAGTGGACAGGGAGTCCGTAGTATTTTATGTCCCGGTCAGTTCTACGACACCGGCGTACTATGACGCTCTAGCAAAACCACATTTGGAAGTAGTTGGATGTCAGTGCTTCGTGCCGAGCGCTCGTGACGTAGTTACACTCGACGATCCTCTGGAATTGATTCGAGTATGTCGGGCAGCTGGATTATCAACCCCTCAATTTTGGGTTGTTGCTAACGATGACGATGTTCGTGCGTGGTACGATAGTGGAGCTTCTAAAGAAGGCCGACACTTCATTGCAAGTGCAGGAGCACGCGGGGCGAGGGATCGTTTGCGTTTCGTTATGCCTGAAGACAGAAACCAATTCAGATTCCCTAGAGAAATCAGTGCGGAAAAACCGTGGGTGATTGTTAGAGAACCAAAAGGAGAAAGAATTGTGACTTGTACTACATTAAAGGAGTCTCGCGCGGTCAATAATGTTACGTGTCGTGTGGATTCTACAAGAAAAGGTCTGGTGCCTCAGAGGGACGACGAAGCTGATGCATGGGTGCAAAGATTCGTATCTTTCTTGGCGCCGGCCAGGCCTATGACAGGCCACGTGTCATTCAGACTCGTTCGTGAAGAACAACCGACGAATGGCCATAATAATAAGTTAGTAGCTATCGGAGCTCGGGTAGGCGTTTCTCTACCATACTTGTGCCAAGGATCAACTCGATGTGGTCACACAGCAACAGTTGGAAAGTTGCTGGATACTGTCTTAGACACTCGCGAGGCACTCTTCACATTTTGGGATCCCCTGCCTTATTGCGCTTATTATCAGTCTCGTATGCCAGACGAGAGAAGACCGCCGCCCCCGGAGCCCTGTAAGACACCGCCGAACGTTCCACTTTGAAATGTTAGGTAGTGTCAACGTAGGAATTATTTATTAAAGACACTCAAGTACCTGAAGAGTGCGTGAGTGGGAGCTCTCTTTATTGCGAGTGGCATATAGTCGCTCAGTGCGTGTCGCTCGCTCGCCTCGCTTGTACAGCAAACGAGTGTTCGAGGACGATACGACATATTGTAACTACTAAGTAGATATTTTATTGTCTTTTGTATATACAAAATATTATTATAAAGTATGTCTGCATATTGTTAAGTTAAGAATTAAAAAAGTTCGACAATTTTTTTTACGAACTATCTTTTTTTTCCCTTCAAATGTTGAAGTGATATGGTAGGTATAATATATCCTTTTAATTAACAGTTTTAAGATTACCGATATTACATCTTACATGAAGCCTTTCTTGTTAAAAATAAGAAGCATCTCTAGGCCGCCATGGTGTGGGTCACCATGCTGCAATGTTGTATTGTTTGCATTCGCAATGAGTATGGTGACCACCACTCTTGGATTCTATATACATAAATCGATTCATTTTGGCTGGCCTATACATAAAAAAACTTTAAATAGATGACGTAACATATAAATGTTATACATTTTTATTTGAGTTGGTGAGCAGGCATGTTTATCAAAAGTTATTTTTAAATGAGAGTAGAGGAGAAAAGTGTGATCTGTGTCCGAACGCCCCTGGTGACCCGGACGAGATAAGTGCTATCTCTTCAAGTGCACTACAAATTATAATAATATACTTCTCACTATCTTGCTAACTGGACAAACACCAAGCAAGCACAAGTGGCTAGACCTTTTTAATCACTAGTATTAAAGTGTTTGTTTTTAAACTTAGTAAAAGCAGATACATTTACCATATTGGTGGTAGACATCTAAAATAGCAAGAAGCCTTGATTTTGCTAAACATTTTCAATGGCCGTTAGGGTGACCTTACTTTATGGTAGATACTTTCCGAAGTTTTCAAGAATGTAAGGCGCGACTAGGTATATGAGAAATGAAAGAACACGAGGTAATCTTTCCATTTCACTGATGATATCACTACACATCACGTTAAGAAGCTGTCATGAAACCATTAGTAGTATGTAATATTAACTTAGGGTTTGCTTTTTTAAGAATGTTAGTTTAACTATAATAGTATTTAAGTGAAAAAAAATGACTTGCTCATTTGTAAAGTTTGTAAATAGTTATGTTTGTATTTAAATATGAACTCTATTCATATCCGTAGAGCCTTTCTATCCAATCTATTCACCTTTTTTCAACGTAGGGTATTATGTGCAAATATTAGTTTTTAAGTCTAGAAATCACTACCTCACGTAATACTCAAACGCCAATTTCTACTGTCTTAATATTCAGTCATTAGTTTATTAATATTTGTAGTATTAAAAAGCTCTTTTGTGGAAGCTTTTGTTTTTATTAGATGGTGAGTATTAAATATATTTCCAACGGCCTTTCCTAAGAAGCACAGATTCTCTCAGATCAGATATCAGTATGATGTTGTTTTCTAATGCATCACTACTTACTGTTATTGTGAACTCTTGACATTTTGTATTAACAAACAACTAATCTCCGCAGTTATTTGTTGAATAACACAAAATATGAGTATGAATACTAGTATCTTTATTTTTAACTAGCTGAACCCCTGGGTGTTACCCGCGGTTATTGACGTACCGCGTGTACCGCCACGGGACAAAGCTAGTCTGAAAAAAGTAGCCTTAGTTTCTCCTCAGATCATCAGCTATATGCCAGTGAAAGCTACGTCAATATCGGTCCAGCCGTTCCAGAGATGACCCGGAACAAACAGACAGACAGACAGCCAGACAAAAGTTATGAAAAAAATATTTTGGTAGTGTACCGTGTATAAATACATAATATGTATTTAGTAAAAAGCGGTTATTTCAATATTACAAACAGACATCCCAATTTTATTTATTTGTATAATGTAAAGATGTATAGATTAGTAGCTTTAGCCCGTAGCTCCGGCCATGTGTTTGTCGGTTATCGAAGTACGCCCTTGCCAAATTTTATTGAAATCGGTGCGGCGGTTTAGTCGCGCAAGCGAAACAGATGGACAGACAAGGTTACTTTGAATTTACATATATCTCGAATCTCTATAGATTCGTATATCAAGTTATTGCTGTGACGTTACATTATAGGTTACAGCAATAACTTACGGGTCAATACTACTTCAAGACAGATCCGATTTAAGTACTAAGAGCTGAGTAGTGGGATACTAATTGATAATATCTTGATTATTCGTTGTCACTCTAAATTAACATATGTTCATACTTTAATACAGTCTTTAATTCATTGTGAATTTTACTGTGACATAAATTCTTTCAGCATCGTATTTGTATTCTGGTCAAGCGTCACTTTATAGTTAAAGTCTAGTTTGAGAGTATTGAGAAAAACTCACAACTCGAAGGCTCGCATCGAGCTGGCTCGATGGCTCTGTCTCCTTTTACGTTTTTCGTTAGCTTTTTTTTTATTCTTTCATAATTAAGAATTGCTAGATTTGTTAAATGTAGCCACCGTCTCCTTTGTTAAAAAAACATCATTTGGCTCGGACGGTTTGTTGAATACTGAACGGCGAGCCAAAAGATGCGTCACTCGATCGATCAATGCTGAATATGTGGACGAAAGCCCGTGCCGTAGTTTTTACTCGACATGTTTGCTCGATCCAGTAAAACCGTATGTGAGTACTTAGCATTAGGTACTGAATGTCAAAAGCAGCCATGATGAAATCTTTGATACAAGAACCCTAGTTATTTCCAAATTTAAATGAATTATGGTCGGCCTAGTTTCGACCACTACTGCACTGGATGACCACCAGTTGTTATTATTACTCTAAGTCTAGAGAAACAGGTATAGCGTGGGGCCGCGCGAGTATCTAACACATACTTGACCGGATAATATGCCATAGTCTGTAAGTAGACTTCAGTTCAGGTAAAACACCTAATATTTTAAGACATCTTACACACGGCCTGTCTGATCCCAAACTAGGCAAAGCTAGCACCAAACTGATATTAATCGAATACTTGTTTATTTCTAAATACATAATTACATGAAGAAAAACTAAAGATAAATGACACCCAGACACGGAACAAATGGTTGTGTTCTAGTGTTCATCACACAAAGATTTGCCCTAGGTGGAAATCAAACCCAAGACCTCTCGCATTGCAGTCAGTATCAACCACCAGAATTGGGTAGTTGACACCTTAGTCAAATTAGGTACTCTTTATCATCTGTCAAAACGATAACTTTGTATGAAAAGTGTACTAAAAACTAACTTGTGACGTCACTGTTTTAAACTACACAATTGAGCAGTATATTTTAATGTTCATTTGATTAAAATTTGTAATAGAAATTAAAGCCTTAAAAGTTTTGTAATTTCCTTTTAATGAGGGAGACATCGGTATTTATTTACGATACAGTCACCTAGCCTATTAGATCAATAGTTCCACATCCACACGATAAAATAAAGAGTTTAACAATGAAAGTTCCTCCGTTGCAACAAAAGTACTTAGCTACAGTAAAATTACAGAGCACAGTAAAGTAAAATTTGTAGCTCGTTTTTTTTTAATTTTGGCATCTAAAGACGATTACTTTGAATTTTATTAATGAGTATTTCTAAAAACATCTCAATGCGGTGCAGTCAACGAGCCCACGAAGGTTATTTTTAGCCAAGGCCATAACTTGTCGTCATCTTTTTATTATGACCAGCGCGATCCTGTTTTGCTTTTCTCTTGTAGGTAATCGAGCCCTGCTAAGCATCAATTTGCATACACGAACAAAAAAAAAACTGGTTTATAAAGTGATTATTATTGTTATTTTGTGTTGTATTATGTATTTACAGATGATGGACACACTCTACGTAGTATCAAGCTATAACCCTTAGGAGAGGAGTAAGGCCCGTAAATAAATAGGTAGAAATAGATTTATTGTATTCGTCTATGCAAATTGATGATTTTGTCAATTTCTAAAAGCTGGCAACAATCAAACGAACTTCATTATTAGACCACAATAATATAATAATTAATTTTATTAACACTAACAAACATTTAGAAATACAATTTTTTGCTTATATCTATTTACATATTACTAGTATATACACAATTTCATTTTAACACAAAAATCCAACAAACAAGAACCACGGTTATGAGAGTCGGGTTTTGGCACATAGGCAATTAATTTATTTTTATGTTACGCCCTGCCAAAATGACTCTACTCTGCCTGATGGAGAGCATAAGCAGAATCCAAGAGTGGTGGTCACTATACTCACTGTGAATGTAGACAATGCAACAATGCGGCATGGTGACCCACACCATGCTTGCCGGCGGCTTAATGTAGCTTCTGCATCATTGGGCCTTCGGTCAAGCGCTTACCAACCAAACATGGCAGCACGAACGCTGTCATTTTATGTTGATCTTCTGTGCGAGGGTTGCACCGCCCCGGTCGAGCCGACCCAAACGTTCTGAAATCAGCGTGGCTTTACTAACTTGAAAACTTATTACCGGTGTCAAGCAATGGTATGCCTCCGGTTAAACCGGAACAATCCTTTCGTTGCTTTTATTGGAGTTTACTCCTTTTTATAATCAGCCCACGGTATGAAAATTTAAAGTTAAATAAAAGTGATGTGCAGCGCTTTGTTATGTTATTAGTTATATCGTCTAACATACTATTAAAACAAACCGCGCTAGAACGCATAATTTCTCGCGATCAAAATGACGTAGGGGCTAAGACCCGTTTACCGTGGGAGAGCCTCGCTGCGGCATGAATAGGCCGGCTCGACCGGAGTAATACCAAGGCCTCACAGAAAACCGGTGTGAAATAGTGCTTGCGCTGTGTTTCACCGAGTGAGTGAGAATACCGGAGGCCCATACCCCAACCCATCCCCCTATCTTCCCCCCTCATCTCCAAAAGACCGGCAACGCATTTGTGACGCCTCTGGTGTCGCTGGTGTCCATGGGCAGCGGTAATCGTTTACCATCAGGCGATACGTCTGCTCGCTTGCCCGCCTAGTCCATCTATACAACTAAATAAAATTGGAGTGTCTGTTTGTAATATTAAAATAACCGCTTTTTAGTAAATAAATATGTATGTATACACGGTACATATACCAAAACTATAGTTAAAAATTTTTTTGTCTGTCTGTCTGTCTGTTTGTTCCGGGTAATCTCTGGAACGGCTGGACGGATTTTGACGGGACTTTCACTGGCAGGTAGCTGATGATCCGGGGAGTAACTTAGGCTACTTTTTATAGACTAACTTTGTCGCACGGCGTTACTCGCGGTACAACAATAACCGCGGGTAACACCGTGGGGTTCAGCTAGTATAAAATAAGAAAAAAAAGAATGGCTTGGCGCTCAAGCGTTTCGTTCAACGTAGCGTAACTTATTATAAGTTCGCAACGTACAAAACCTAAAGTTGCATGTTAGTGTGGTGTTAGTGACGTAAACTCCAGTCGTGTGTCGGAACTGAGACTCACACTTTTTAAGGAAGTGAAGTATCTAACCGTAGACTCAATTGACCCTAATCATGGGAGAGGGTAACTCAGAGAGTGGCACTTTTACCTCTTGAGTTGCAAGTTTTTATAGGACATATTAGTTACTTACAATCAGATAAGTCGTCTGTTCATTAGAACCCCTAATCCTACCTTAAAAAATTAGTTAGTAGTAGTTAGGAGTTACAATCAAATTGTTTTTTTTTTGTGTTCGCAACGACACGTTCGTTCGTTGTACCAAAGACTACGTTGTACAGATAGGGGTGGTTGGTGACCACTACTCTTTGCGAATGTAGACAATACAACAATCAACGTGACCAACATTATAGCGGCCTCTACATCGTTGGGCCTTCGGTCTCGCACAGAACGAAACAAAATTTCAAACTGTCGCCCATATCTTTTGGGAATCGAATCCCTGAACTTACATTACATATTGTCAAGTGTCTACGTGACGTAGAGTGTAGTTAAAGGAAATCGTTATCTAAAAAGTGTTAAGCATAAACAACTTGTTTGTTTTTAGTTAGAATTTATTTGAGTAGGTACAGATTAAGTAGTAATCTACTTGTTGAGAATTTCATTGTAGATAAAGAAAAAACAATTTCTTTTTATCTACAATTAAGACGATATTATTAGATAAACGTATTTTAAAGAAATTTAGTGATAGAAGCAGTCGGTTTTTAAGTAAGTAAATCTTTCAAAGTTAAGTCGTTTTTATTTATGGAATAGCGAGCAAACGAGCAGAAAAAAGGTACCTACATTTTTTACAAAATCTATACTAAAATATAAAGCTGAAGAGTTTGTATGTTTGTTTGAACGCACTAATCTCCGATTTAAAAAAAATATTTCAGCATTGGATAGTACACTTATCGAGGAAGACTATAAGGCTATATATTATCACGCTAAGACTAATAGGAACGGAGCACCAATGAAAAATGTTTCAAAAACGGGGGAAAATTATCACGCTACGGACAATAGAAGACGCAAACGAGGTTGCGTGGGTCTGCTAGTGGAATATAAAACAAGAGCGAATCAGACACATCATAATCTTCCTAGCCTTTATTATTCCCTATATATAGATTTGGGGTCGGTTACTAGTTCAACCGGTTTTACCTAAATATCAGTTTATACACGGAGCAACTGGCGAAGAGCGAATCAGACTCGTTGGCTTAAAATTCTTAATCATTTTTTTACTATCTTAGCTTTGAGGACACACAGGTGTTACTTAAAAGCGGCAACTTTTTATTTTACTTATGACTTATTAATATGCTTTCTGACGCACAGTTCCCGCGTTATCGTATTCACAAAAGTATATTATTGGAACTATAATTGTACTGTAATTCTATATCCGTCTCCTAATTACTCATTATGCATACAGGATTTATATTTGTAGGTTATATACCCAGTAGTATATAGCTCAGTTTTCAATGCAGATAATAAAATACCAACAATACGGTGTTCGCGTGTTTGTCATCGGTTCACGTGATCCATGTATGTTTGAACGGGATACACTATTTGCAAAGTTCATGAGTTCCGTATCACAGTATCAGAACTCGTTATCTTATGGACTATGCCTTTCACATGGCCACTTGCAATGTTCGATGTTACTTTAATACAATCTGAATGCGATTGTTCAGTCAGATAGTTAACAGGCGGGAATCGCTGAAACAACCCGTTATACTGTACGAAAGATTGTAAAAGAGTTAAACATTTTATAAAGATACTAAAAATATACATATTTAAACAATTAAAATAAACAAAATGAAAGCTTTATAACGGTTTAATTGAAAAATATAATGATTTGGACCATTCAGAACCAGGCAATGTTTGAATTACTTTTTCTACAACACAGACATACCAGATACATTTTTAAATAGATCATATTACTTGATATACATATAAACACTAAGTCAAATGCAAATGTACATGAATACATTCACACACAAATTTATACTGATACTAGCTGTCCCGGCAAACGTCGTTTTGCCATAACTACTAATAAATTAAAAATTAATTAAAAAAACATTGTCCAGCGGACAAAATTGTGAATCTAAACAATTCCCAGATCCCCTTGAACACACACAAAAAATTTCATCAAAATCGGTCCAGTCGTTTGAGAGTAGTTCAGTGACATACACACTCACAGAAGAATTATATATATAAAGATTTAATCGAACTGTCAAGAATTTGCTTCGTCCTAGAATGATTCACTAAATCTCAATATTGCCTATGTGACAGGCGGTAAGCTTCCAAACGTGACGAATTAGTTAATCTAAAACCATTATAATATTATCGTGAAGCTAGATATTCCCCCACTCTCACTCCCTTTACAGGACAACACGTGCCAGCCTTGGAAGTCACCCCTGCGGAGTGGTAGACATATATTCTCGTGCTCATTGCTTAGGTTCTTCCTTCACGTGCCGAGCGGTCAACACCTGAAACTCACTACCAGTACGCGTGTTTCTTTCCCACTATGATTCCGGGTCCTTTAAGCGAAGCGTGAAAAAGCGTCTCACTAGACTGCCATAGTGTGAGTGCATGCCGCATTGTCCCTATCCGCATTATCCGCTCCGCAAGCAAGGTTCAGCTAATGCATTCGAGTACATATTCTTTAATGTGTCATTTGAATTAAGAATTTGACTTAATCATCAACATCCTTTAATAGTTCACTTCTGAACAGGGCCTCTTTCAAAAGGAAGTTTTAATCTATAGACCAACACATCCTATGGTTTTGTTCGGAGTTATCCTTTTCCTTAGAGTACTTTTTAAATAAATAAATAATAAATAAATATTTCGGACATCTAATACACAACGCCACATAGTCCCAAGCTAAGCAGAGCTTGTCTTATGGGTACTAGACAACTGATATAAATACATATTTTACTATTTTTTTCGTAAATATATACATATTATACATGGAAAACACCCAAACACCGAAACAAATATTGGTAGATCATACAAACATTTAGTCCGATCCGGGAATCAAACAAGAGACCTCATGATCAGCAGGCAGTAAAATTTTTGAATTCTTAGTTTACGACACCGATACAGGATGAGTATAAGGGGCAGAGACAACATAGCGTTAGTAACCCACAGGTGGCAATTGATAACGGACACAGGTAACAGCTTAACAAAAGCCTAATACTTGACAATTTACATTACTAAATTGATTGCAGCGTGAGATTCGAACCTTCAAAACTTGGCGTCGTAGAAAGCAGCGTGTAGACCACTGAAACCACTATGCAGCCAAAGTCGTTTCATTCATGATGAGAGTTAAAAACATACATTTTGATACAGGTACATCCACCTTTGTACCTTAACAAGAGTCAGTGTACCTAGATATATTAATTATGTAAACACGACGCTATGTATAAAAGAGATAGAAAGGAAAGGAACCTAGAAAAAATATTACTAAAAACACTCAACTTGTATTTATCAAAAATCAGCCCTTTATTTTTGGAATAAGATTAAAAGTTGTGTGTCAGTAGTAAGAATTCATTTTCCTTTGAGGTCGGAATATACGGCCGTATTGTCACGTAAACATTTATCTGTTCACACGCAGACCACAGGGCGACACCGTGCACGGTGCAAAGTGTAACGGGCCGACCCAATGACTAATTACATTAATTTATTTTTCTGTCTAGACTGATAATGGCAATGATGTTTCCCAATCGTTTATTTAATGAGATGAAAGGTATTTATCTAATTGACTGTTTACAGCACGTGATTATCAATAGATCAGCATGTGCGTTTAAAGACTTTTTATTACAGTTCTTAATATATGGAAATGGTATTGTTTGCTGAGATATAGGGTCACTAACTGTAAGATAACTACTAGTCTAACTTTGTAAGTGTTTGAGTAAATAAACTACTATAATACGACCCGACCCGCCTTTGCGCGGAAGAATTTGAAACTCTGGAATTTTCTCTACTATAACATTCATGTATTGAACGTATAAACCTTCCTACTGAATCACAATCTATTGCTGAAAATTGCATTGTAATCTGTTGATTAGGTTATAAGATCTAAGCAAGCAAACCGCGGAAGCAACTTCTTATTAGACTATGTAACGATTTTCAGTATTGGTAGGTAATTTAAACTATCAAAAAAATACTCTTCATGGACAATATCTTCTTGAAAAGGGAACAAAATTGTGAAGATTGATCATGGATGTTACTAATATTCAAAGTTACTTTGAGAACCGCTGAGGATTCAGGGAGTTTCCTTTTGATCCGGTTAAGGTCAGTATTTTTGTTCGATTAATCCAGAAACCGTCCAGACGACTTGTAATGTTTACTAACAATATTCCGTGTACATGTATCAGAACAGTATCCGTGTCCAGTCCTAGGAATTGATTAATAAAGTAATTACTTAATTAACATTCGAACAGCTTATCTGTTGGTAGGTTAATTGGTATTAAATAATAACGATTTGGAAATACAAAAACATAAAAGTGGATAATGGAGTGTCGAGTTGACTAAGCCAGAAGGACTGACGATTTGGAAAAGATAGTTTCAGTGGTTTAGACGCGGAAGGTGGAAGACGTGAAGCATTCACCGCGAAGAGCCTATCAACAATATCAGATGACAGGTCATTGATAAATTAGAAAATAACCCTCTAGATGTCAATCAGATCCGATCTTCTTTCTAATTATTTTTATGAACCGACTGTAAAAAAAGGTGTGTTCGTGGATAACTTCTTCGTTTATGAACCGATTTAGATGATTATTTTTATGGTGGTACCATGATAAGAACATTAATATCTGATGATGGCATTCAAGAGAAATTGAGTCGAATCTTGAAGTTGGTTTTATTTTTGCTAAAATTGTACTTGTATTTTATGAACGCTTTCAATACGATTCTTAATTTTTAAGTGTTCAGTAATAATACGAACATAAATATTCTAAATATATCGAAGATTTGATTCGTGTAGACAACGTCGCGTCGCAAGTAGTTCATTTGCCATTCTCTTTTCAGCACTCATATCAAAAACTTTTGATAGTCCACTGCTGGACACAAGCGTCTCCTTTAAAAGAGATTTTCAGCATTAGTTTAACTAACAACTAGCTATGGCCCATTTCCCCGCCCGCGTATATGTCTATTATCGCAATTGATAAATATATCTATACTTATAAAATAGTAAGTCCTGACTGACTGACTGACTGACTGACTGACTGACTGACTGATTCATCATCGCCGAGCGTAAACTATGATAGTTAGGGCTATGAAATTTGGTGAGTAGGATCCTTTTATTGAGTAGACACGCACTAAGAAAGGAATTTTGGAATTTCTACCCCTAAGGGTATGAAATAGGGGTTGAAAGTTTGTATGGAAGTCCGTCATTTTTTAAGTTAGAAACCTGAAACTTTACTTTTGGGCTGCTGATTAAAAATGAGTAAACACGTATTTCAGCGTTTTTGAATATTCAACCCCTAAGAGGTGAAATAGGGGTTGACATTTCGTACATAGGTTAGTCTGGAAGTCCGTCATTTTTGAAGTCTGAAACATGAAACTTTATTTATGTGTTACTAATTTAAAAAGAGTAGAGACGTATTTGAGCGTTTCTGAATATTCTACCCCTAAGGGGTGAAATAGGGGTTGAAAGTTTGTATGGAAGTTTGTCATTTTTTAAGTTAGAAACATGTAACTTTATTCATATGCTAAGGACTAAAAATGAGTTAACACGTATTTAAGCGTTTCTTGGTATTCTACCCCTAAGGGGGTGAAATAGGGGTTGAAAGTTTGTATGGAAGTTCGTCATTTTTTAAGTTAGAAACATGTAACTTTATTCATATGCTAAGGACTAAAAATGAGTTAACACGTATTTAAGCGTTTCTTGGTATTCTACCCCTAAGGGGGTGAAATAGGGGTTGAAAGTTTGTATGGAAGTTCGTCATTTTTTAAGTTAGAAACATGTAACTTTATTCATATGCTAAGGACTAAAAATGAGTTAATACGTATTTAAGCGTTTCTTGGTATTCTACCCCTAAGGGGATGAAATAGGGGTTGAAAGTTTGTATGGAAGTTCGGCATTTTTTAAGTAAGAAGCATGAAACTTTATTTTTGGGCTACTGATTAAAAATGAGAAGATACGTATTTAAGCGTTTATGAATATTCTACCCCTAAGGGGTGAAATAGGGGTTGACATTTCGCATATAGGTTAGTCTGGAAGTCTGTCATTTCTGAAGTTCGAAACATGAAACTTTGTGTTCGGGCTACTGACTAAAAATGAGTTAATACGTATTTAAGCGTTTCTTGATATTCTACCCCTAAGGGGTGAAATAGGGGTTAAAAGTTTATATGGAAGTTCGCCATTTTTTAAGTTAGAAACATGTTACTTTATTCACGTGCTAGGGACTAAAAATGAGTTAATACGTATTTAAGCGTTTCTTGGTATTCTACCCCTAAGGGGGTGAAATAGGGGTTGAAAGTTTGTATGGAAGTTCGTCATTTTTTTAGTTAGAAACATGTTACTTTATTCATGTGCTAAGGACTAAAAATGGGTTAATACGTATTTAAGCGTTTCTTGGTATTCTACCCCTAAGGGGGTGAAATAGGGGTTGAAAGTTTGTATGGAAGTTCGTCATTTTTTAAGTTAGAAACATGTTACTTTATTCATGTGCTAAGGACTAAAAATGGGTTAATACGTATTTAAGCGTTTCTTGGTATTCTACCCCTAAGGGGGTGAAATAGGGGTTGAAAGTTTGTATGGAAGTTCGTCATTTTTTAAGTAAGAAGCATGATACTTTATTTTTGGGCTACTGATTAAAAATGAGTTGATACCTATTTAAGCGTTTATGAATATTCTACCCCTAAGGGGTGAAATAGGGGTTAAAAGTTTGTATGGAAGTTCGCCATTTTTTAAGTTAGAAACATGTTGCTTTATTCACGTGCTAAGAACTAAAAATGAGTTAATACGTATTTAAGCGTTTCTTGGTTTTCTACCCCTAAGGGGGTGAAATAGGGGTTGAAAGTTTGTATGGAAGTTCGTCATTTTTAAGTAAGAAGCATGAAACTTTATTTTTTTGGGCTACTGTTTAAAAATGAGTAGTTACCTATTTAAGCGTTTATGAATATTCTACCCCTAATGGGTGAAATAGGGGTTGACATTTCGCATATAGGTTAGTCTGGAAGTCTGTCATTTTTGAAGTTCGAAACATGAAACTTTGTGTTTGGGTTACTGATTAAAAAATAGTAAAGACGTATTTAAGCGTTTCTGGTTATTCTGCCCCTAAAGGGGTGAAATGGGGGTTGAAAGTTTATAAGGAAGTCCGTTATTTTTTTAAATTAGTACCACGAAAATTTAATTTTGGGCTACTGATTAAAAGTAACTAGATATCTATTTAGCGTTTCTGCATATTTTACCAATAAGAGGGTGAATTAGGGGTTAATTTTATTTATGAAAATCCGTCATATTTAACTTAGAAACCTGAAACTTTACTTTTGGGTTGCTGATTGAAAATGAGTAAATACGTATTTCAGCGTGTCTGAATATTCTATCCCTAAAGGGTGAAATAGGGGTTGACATTTCGTGTATAGGTTAGTCTGGAATTCTGTCATTTTTTAAGTTTGAAACATAAAACTTTATTTATATGCTACTGATTAAAAAAGTGTAGAGACGTATTTAAGTGTTTTTGGTTATTCTACCCTTAAGGGGGTGAAATAGGGATTGAAAGTTTGTATGGAAGCTCATCATTTTTTAAGTTAGAAACATCAAACTATATTTTTGGGCTACTGATTAAAAATGAGTAGATACCTGTTAAAGGTTTCTGGATATTCTACCCTTAAGGGGTGAAATAGGGGTTGCAAGATTGCATGGAAGTCTGTCATTTTTTGAGTTAGAAACATAAAATATTAATGTTGGGTTACTAATTAAAAACGAGAATATGCATATTTAAGCGTTTCTGGATATTCTACCCCTAAGGGGAGAAATAGTCATTGGCATTTCATGTATTGGTTAGTTTGGAAATCCGTCATTTTTTTAATTTAGCAGCCTAACAACGTTCGTTTTCATGTTTCTGATTACAAATAGATGAATACTTATATCAGTATTTATGCGAATTTTGCTCCTAAAGGGGTTGAAATATGGGTCGAATGTTTGTATGAAAGTTCTTTTAAATGGGATAATGATCAAAAATAAATAAATAAATACGTTTAAAACATGAATAAATTACTGATACATTCTTTTACACAGTTTTAATTAAATGCATATGATCAACTTCCACGCGAGCAAAGCCGCGGGCAACAGCTAGTAATTGATAAAAGAGTAGCCTATGTTCTTCCTCAAGAATAAAAGTGCCTCCATGTCAAATTTAATTGAAATCGATGCAGCGGCTTAGCCGTAAAAGTGTAACAGACAAACAGTTATAACTTTTAATTTATAATATACGGATATTTAATAGACGTTAAAACCTTTTTTTCTAAGGAGATGCTTATATATAGTAGTGAACTGTGAAAAGTTGATTATGATGATATATCTACAAGAGTATGTATTAAATATTATTGAAATTAAGTACCTATAATTTAACTCTTATCTGCCTTCATACAAATCATTAACCTTATCGGTCAAATTTCAGGTTTAATTCCAAAACAAGACTTATGTATCAAAATAAGAATTTTCCTCAAATTGATAGCGTATTATGCACATCCTGTAGTTTGATGTTTGTTTTAATATTTAATACTAGTTGTTGCCCGCGGTTCCGCTCGCGTATATGTCGGTTATCGCGGCAAATAGTAGTCTATGTGTTATTCTGATGTATAAGCTATATTACTGTAAAGTTTCATCCAAATCCGTTCGGTAGTTTTTGCGTGAAAGAGTAACAAACATCCATCCAAACATCCATCCATCCTTACAAACTTTCGCATTTATAATATTAGTAGGATTATGATCACAATTTCCATGCAATTTATTTTCAGTGTACTATAACAACCTGTAAAACAAGTACATTCAAGTAAAATGTTTTTAATTATTTTATACATGTTCTAGCTTAAACCCGTGGTGTTACCCGCGCTTATTAACACCGCAGGACAAAGTTACTCTAAAAAAAGTAGCCTAAGTTACTCCCTGGATCATTAGCTACCTGTCAGTGAAAGTCCCGTCAAAATCCGTCCAGCCGTTTCAGAGATTGCCCGGAACAAACAGACAGACAGACAGACAAAAAAAAAATTAACTACTTTTTTGGTATATGTATCGTGAATAAATACACATGCATTGATTAAAAAGCTGTTATTTTAATATTACAAACAGACACTTCAATTTTATTTATTTGTATAGATTATAAGGTAGTAGAGCCACTCTGATTTAAGCACAGATGGGCCGGCTCGACCGCGGCGGTACTACTCAAAGAAGACCAGCCTAAATTGACAATATTCGTGATGTTGTGTTTCGTTAGTGAGTATATGACCGGAGGACCAATGATGTAGTAGCATCTCAATAGGCCACTATAGTGTGGTAGGTAGGCGCATTGTCTGCATTCGCAATGCGTATTGGATTCTGCTCAATCTTGTCATCAAGCAGAGTAGAAAGCCGTTGGCGGGCCATATATAGAAAGAATACATTAACAGCAATTTAGAGAACACCCTAAAGTATGTTTAGTTGGGAACAAATTTTAATCTACTTTAGTCCAACTGTGACGCATAACAATCAAATTAACAAGCACAATTTAACAAGAATAAAACCGACTTCAAGGTTCAACTCGATTTCTCTTGGATGCCATCATCAGATATTAATGTCCTTATCACGGTACCACCGTTGGGACATCTCCTTTCCATTAAAAAAAGAATGACCAAAAAAAAATATACACACTAAAAAAAAAGTCAAAAAAAATATACGGTCAAATTGAGAAACCTCCTCCTTTTTTTGAAGTCGGTTAAAAACCTCCTTTTTTTGAAGTCGGTTAAAAACATCAAATACAAACTATCACCAGAAGTAAACGAGAAGATAAAAATAAAAACGCGTGTTGGTACCAAGGCTGCACATTTGCGCAGACGAATCGTAGACGTTGATTAGATGTTATCTACACTTATAAGTAGGTACGTGATTTCCTTATCTACACGACTCATTGTTCTTACAGTAGTCGATTAAAATGTTCTTGTTTGTTCATACATTTGTTATATTAAACAAATAAATTTGAATTGTATTGTTTACTGACTGATTATTGATTGACTGCCTCGTTGGATTAGTTTAAACGACTGTCGATCACGAGGTCTCGGTTTCGATGGCCGGGTCGGACTGTTGCTAGGATTTTCATACAATAAATTCTTAATAGCAGCCCGGAGTACCTATAGAATATGGCGGTATTTTCCGCCATATTCCATCCAACGTTTCTCGGAGAGCATGATAAGCCGTCGGTCCCGGTTGTCATGTACACCCATGACGGCAATATCTCATTATAAACTTGCTCTTAAATACCATATTATGAACTCAGAGATGCCATACTAGAGGTAAGTACCCGACCCAGTTCTCGAAAATGGTCGTGCTACATTTATTGGGAAGGATTTATTATCACAGACAGGACTATTGTTGCCAATAAGCTTGATATTGTGTTGATAGATTGATTGAAGCGCCGTACAATGATTGTCGACATCGCCGTTCCTTCTTACCAGAATCTCGTGAAAGTTAAAAAAGAAAAACAAATAAAATATTTGGATTTATCTCACGAGATTGTCGATATGTGGAATATTGATATTCCGATAGTCATATCTGCTCACGGCTCCTTAAGAGGCTCACGTTAGATGGCTGGATCAAGGGTCTGATGTAGAAGGCAGTCCTTTTTGACACGGCTCGTATTGTGAGGAGGTTCTTGTCTTTGGAGCCCTAACCAACGGTTTCTTGATCCCCGTATCCGAAGTCGGTTGTCTACTATTTTTATATTTATAAACTAGCTGAACCCCGCGGTGCTACCCGCGGTTATTGTTGCACCGCGAGTAACGCCGCGGGACAAAGTTAGTCTAAAAAAAGTAGCCTAAGTTACCCCCCGGGTCATCAGCTACCTGCCAGTGAAAGTCCCGTCAAAATCCGTCCAGCCGTTCCAGAGATTACCCGGAACAAACAGACAGACAGACAGACAAACAAAAAAAATTTTAACTACATTTTTGGTATATGTATCGTGTATACATACATATGCATTAAGTAAAATGCGGTTATTTTAATATTACAAACAGACACTCCAATTTTATTTATTTGTATAGATAAATGTATTTGTTATACGGATATTTAAAAATGTAAATAGTATGTAATAAAGAGAGAAATAATATATATGTTAATAAGATCTTAAGCTAAGTTTCTGACCACATGAGTGATCTGTAGTCATTAAAATAGAATTAACATACAACTATATTCCAATCAACATCTTTATCTCTTTACTAAAAACGTCGAAAACAATTATATTATTTATGTCAGAGACGACACTTAAATTTTAACAATTATTGTTGAACATAAAAATAAGACAATTAAAATTATACTACTTGACCCTAATAGATGCAAACTGTATACTTTATAATCATTGCAATGTTTCTTTGTATTGAAAGTAAGAAGTAATTGTATGTTTTATTACGAGTGAATAATTCCATAAAATCTATCTAAAAAAAATTTTACTTGTATTTATTCTATTAAAAAAAATATTATTATATCACTAGTAACCTTATCTTTTAATTATGATTTAATGGAAGCAGATACAATTATTTGATAAGATCACGTTACCATAACAGTGGTCACCATAAATAAGTTACATTTGAGCGATTAGATTTGTCTATTATCACATCGAAATATACAAATAAATTAATCTTGAAAATTTATTTGACTTTTTTATTGCATGGTGCTGCCAAAGTGACTCTACTCTGCCTGATGGAAAGCAAAAGCAGAATCCAAGAGTGGTGGTCACCATACTCATTGCGAATACAGTCAATGCAGAAATGCAGCATGGTACCTACTCCATAGCGGCCTAGTGATAGCATCATTAGGTCTCCGGTCTCGCAATCTCCACGGTAGTACGAATGCGGTTCTGACGCGCAAGAGTTGTACTTTAATGTACTAAAAAATGAAGAATCTGTTAAGTATACCGCCCCGGTCGAGCCGGCCTTTGATTACTTGAAAAGTAATCTCCTATAGATGTTATACAAATATGTATATATTATAATTAACGACGCTATTGTCATTATGATTTAAAAAAGACGTAGCGACCTTTGCACACATAATTTTATGACACAAATAAAATAAAATAAATAAATATTTATTTCATTACTATCTTTAAGAGGCCATTGTTAATTGAGATAACGTTACAACCAGATAAATATAAATAATTGGTATTGCGTGTTATTTTAAGTTATTCTACGTAACATGTCTAGTACAATTAAATTTATATCTCAGGTACCATCTAAACTAATATATAAAGCTGAAGAGTTTGTTTGTTTGTTTGTTTGAACACGCTAATCTCAGGAACCGCTGGTCTGATTTGAAAAATTCTTTCAGTGTTTGATAGCCCATTTATCGAGGAAAGCTATAGGATATATATCATCACGCTACTACTAATAGGAGCGGAGCAACAATGAAGAATGTTTCAAAAACGGGGGAAATTTTCACGCTACGGGCAATATAAGGCGCAAATAAGGTTGCGTGGGTCGGCTAGTTAAAATATACTTTGTTTAGATAAAGTAAATGAAAGAAAGAAGCGAAAGTACTGGAAATCCATACTTCAGACTAATATTATAAATTAGCTAAGTCCCGCGGTGCTACCCGCGGGACTTAGCTAGTTTTAGCGGTCATACCGCGAGTAACGCTGCTGTGCGAAGTTAGTCTAAAAAGTAGCCTAAATTACTCCTTATATCATCAGCTACCTATCAGTGAAAGTCCCGTTCAAAATCGGTCCAGCAGTTCCAGAGATTATCCGGAACAAACAGACAGACAGACCCACAGACAAAATTTTTTTTAAGTACATTTTTGGTATATGTAATGAGTATACATACATATGCATTTAGTAACAAGCGGTTTTTTTAATACTACAAAAAGACACTCCAATTTTATTTATTTGTATAGATTGTTAGGACAAGGTAACATACAAGAAAAATTAAAAGATAACGGGAAATTTAAATTAGAAGTTAGAGAGTAGTAGAGTAGTAGAAGCGCCTAAGAGAACAAATTATCGGAAAACATCACTACAAAGGAAGGAAAACTTGAACAAACCCATACTGCATACAACAATAACCGCGGGTAACACCGCGGGGTTCAGCTAGTACAACATAGAAAAGAATTATTTAATTTGGTGCAACCGATCTGAAGTTATGCGCGTATATACATTTCGGCGATTCATTTTTACATAGAAGACTAGCTGACCCGGCGACTTCATACCGCTGTATTTACATATATATATGTCTCAGCTTCCCGTTGACTTTTAAATTTACTTTTCCCGTTTCTTTTTGTTCTTGAAAACAAACCTTTTCGTAACAATATCGAACACATAAAAATAATTATTTAATTTGGTACAGCCGATTGGAAGTTATGCCCGTACATAGATATCGGCGATTTATTTTTATATATATAAATAGATATGTACAGACATACATACATACATACATACATACATACATACATACATACATACAACATAGGCTTGAGAGATGTACAGACATCTCTCAAGCTCTCAAGCCTATGTTCAGAACTATTAAAATCTGTTCACGCGATACGTAGGTATACACGGTACATATCACGGTACTAGGTAAAATGTATTTTAAATTTTTTTTGTCTGTCTGTCTGTTAGTTTGCATTCTCAATGCAATGAGCATGGTGATCACTACACTTGAATTTTGCTTATGCTTTCCATCAGGCAGATTCGAGTCACTTTGGTAGACCCATATTTACTTAATTATATAAAAAACATATGCTATCATCCGCTACGGTACACGGGTCAATTAAATAAACCGGAAAAAAAATTGAAACTTAATTATTAACAGTTTAATATTACCAAAACCAGGCGCCTAGTCAATCTGTCATAATATAAATATAGAAATAAGTAGATTATATAAAGTATTTCATCATCATTATCAATGCTAACCTGGTACCTCGGTGGCACCAAGAGGTGACCGGTCATTAGATAACATGACCAACTATTGACTATTAATAGTTATATACCAAAGTATATTACAATATAGACTAGTACACAAAGATATTTTTATCCGACTACGGCAAAGTCAAAAGGAAGGGTAATGGTTTGTATGTTCCAACGTAACTACTAAAACGATTTTAATGCAGAGCTATCAAGGATTTAATAAATATTTCGGAAATCTAACACACAACGTCATCTAGTCCCAAGCTTAGTAGTTCTTGTGTTATGGGTACTACACAACTGATATAGATATATTTTATAAATACATACATATTACACATAGAAAACACCCAAACTCCGAAACAAATACTAACTTTTAAACTTTCGCGTTCCATGATATTAACAAATATTTTTACGGGAATAAACGTCAGGCAAATCAGAGGTATGTGATACCTTTTAGTAAGTGATCGCGTTAATTCCCGTAAAAATATTTCCGAAACAAATAGTTGTAGATTACACAAACATTTCGTCCGACCCGGAAATTGAATCTGAGACCTCAAGCACGGCAGCCGCATACGCTACCACTGCGCCATCGAGGCAATTAAAAATCAATTGATTTGTAATTATGGCTATACAAGTATACTCTATACTTCTATAGTCTGAAGTGAAAGAAAGAACCACAACATATAGGTATATGTCGTGGTTCTATTATATTATTAACACACCTATTTAGAGAAAAAAATGTAATATCAGAATACGAAAGCCAGCAAAATGAAAACCATATATATAAAAATGAATATTAGTCTGTATGTCCTTTATAGAATCGTAAACTATGCATTTGATCAATCAGCGTTCGGAGCCGCGGGCAACAGCTGGTTTATTATAAAACACAACTAGCTGTTGCCCGCGGCTTTGCTCGCGTGGAAGTTGATCATATGCATTTAATTAAAACTGTGTAAAAGAATGTATCAGTATTTTATTCATGTTTTAAACGTATTTATTTATTTATTTTTGATCATTATCCCATTTAAAAGAACTTTCATACAAACATTCGACCCATATTTCAACCCCTTTGGGAGCAGAATTCGCATAAATACTGATATAAGTATTCATGTATTTGTAATCAGAAACATGAAAACGAAAGTTGTTAGGCTGCTAAATTAAAAAAAATGACGGATTTCCAAACTAACCAATACATGAAATGACAATGACTATTTCTCCCCTTAGGGGTGGAATATCCAGAAACGCTTAAATATGCATATTCTCGTTTTTAATTAGTAACCCAAAAATAATATTTTATGTTTCTAACTCAAAAAATGACAGACTTCCATGCAATCTTGCAACCCCTATTTCACCCCTTAAGGGTAGAATATCCAGAAACCTTTAACAGATATCTACTCATTTTAATCAGTAGCCCAAAAATATAGTTTAATGTTTCTAACTTAAAAAATGATGAGCTTCCATACAAACTTTCAATCCCTATTTCACCCCCTTAAGAGTAGAATAACCAAAAACGCTTAAATACGTCTCTACACTTTTTTAATCAGTAGCATATAAATAAAGTTTTATGTTTCAAACTTCAAAAATGACGGAATTCCAGACTAACCTATGCACGAAATGTCAACCCCTATTTCACCCCTTAGGGATAGAATATTCAGACACGCTGAAATACGTATTTACTCATTTTCATTCAGCAACCCAAAAATAAAGTTTCAGGTTTCTAAGTAAAAAATGACGGATTTTCATTAAAAAATTTAACCCCTATTTCACCCTCTTATTGGTAAAATATGCAGAAACGCTAAATAGATATCTAGTTACTTTTAATCAGTAGCCCAAAATTAAATTTTCATGGTACTAATTTAAAAAATAACGGACTTCCATACAAACTTTCAAGCCCTATTTCACCCCTTTAGGGGTAGACTATCCAGAAACGGTTAAATACGTCTTTACTCTTTTTTAATCAGTAGTACATGAATAAAGTTTCATGTTTTTGACTTAAAAAATTACAAACTTCCATACAAACTTTCAACCCCTATTTCATCCCTTAGGGGTAGAATATCCAGAAACGCTTAAATAGGTATCTACTCATTTTGAAACAGTAGCCCAAAAATAAAGTTTCTTGCTTCTTACTTAAAAAATGACGAACTTCCATACAAACTTTCAACCCCTATTTCACCCCCTTAGGGGTAGAATACCAAGAAACGCTTAAATACGTATTAACTCATTTTTAGTCCCTAGCACGTGAATAAAGTAACATGTTTCTAACTTAAAAAATGGCGAACTTCCATATAAACTTTTAACCCCTATTTCACCCCTTAGGGGTAGAATATCAAGAAACGCTTAAATACGTATTAACTCATTTTTAGTCAGTAGCCCGAACACAAAGTTTCATGTTTCGAACTTCAAAAATGACAGACTTCCGGACTAAATTATATGCGAAATGTCAACCCCTATTTCACCCCTTAGGGGTAGAATATTCATAAACGCTTAAATAAGCATCTACTCATTTTTAATCAGAAGCCCTATAATAAAGTTTCATGCTTCTTACTTAAAAAATGCCGAACTTCCATACAAACTTTCAACCCCTATTTCACCCCCTTAGGGGTAGAATACCAAGAAACGCTTAAATACGTGTTAACTCATTTTTAGTCCTTAGCATATGAATAAAGTTACATGTTTCTAACTTAAAAAATGACAAACTTCCATACAAACTTTCAACCCCTATTTCACCCCTTAGGGGTAGAATATTCAGAAACGCTCAAATACGTCTCTACTCTTTTTAAATTAGTAACACATAAATAAAGTTTCATGTTTCAGACTTCAAAAATGACGGACTTCCAGACTAACCTATGTACGAAATGTCAACCCCTATTTCACCCCTTAGGGGTTGAATATTCAAGAACGCTGAAATATGTGTTTACTCATTTTTAATCAGCAGCCCAAAAGTAAAGTTTCAGGTTTCTAACTTAAAAAATGACGGACTTCCATACAAACTTTCAACCCCTATTTCACCCCCTTAGGGGTAGAAATTCCAAAATTCCTTTCTTAGTGCGTGTCTACTCAATAAAAGGATCCTACTCACCAAATTTCATAGCCCTAACTATCATAGTTTACGCTCGGCGATGATGAATCAGTCAGTCAGGACTTACTATTTTATAAGTATAGATCACACGTATGTTTGTGTTTCACATATAATATTTTAGGTATAAAGATTTTGAGGTAGGTGAGATTGAACTCTTTTAAAATATCTTGAACATCTCATTTATAATGTGTTTATATTAGTACTTACTTACAAACATTCATTAATGAGTAGTAAGAACCTTTATAAACCTTTCCGATTTAAGATGCTTATCTATGTGTATTGCATGGTTATCCATAGTTCATCGTGGGCGCAGTTTGTCGGTGATTTTCCTGTGTACTTGAGCGAGTACATTGCCACCCAGACGTGCAAAGTTCGAGCCGCCCCAGACGACGCGAAAGTGGGTCGCGTCGTCTTGTTCGCCCGTTACATAAACATCTTAAACTATAAACATAATCAAGAATAGGTGTGTTAATGTTCTTGTTGACTGTATGATTTCTGATAGGAAGTGATGACTTTGATTTATGTTACCCGCATTTAAACAATATTCCGTAAGAGCCGGTCCCTTTGGGATACTAAATGTGTGAGTTGGGGTTATTTGAATGTTATTTTATTCTCACTGAAGTGAAGTTTGTCCACTGAAGTAAATACTGCCAGATCTAGTTACAAAATATAAAGGACTTACAAAGAACAGGGTCCACAGTATTGCAGGATTATGACTAAAAGTGATTAAGGGTTAAAAACATATGTACCTACTAGCTTTTTCCGTGGCTCAGCCCACGTGTCTTTCGGTTATCACGGCAAAGAGTAGCTTATGTCAACGCCTCAAGATTCAAAGTATCTCCATGCCAAATTTCATTGCAATCGGTGCACTGGTTTAACCGTGAATGCTGTTAACAGACAGACATAATTACTTTTACATATCCATGGCTGAATTAGAGAGTTCAAGCATCAGCTTAGCAAGGTCATGGTTAAGTCCAACTAAATTTACATAAGTATTTCTAAATTTCCGACAGACACGAATAGCTATGTTCTCATATTATTTTACCGTATAATATACATATGTACGTACACAAATAAATCGACTAACAATAGGAGAAATATTTACATTTACAACAAGTTAACGATATAATTGCTAAGTACAAACATTACACTAACGGAGTGCTAACAAAGGGCTGGCGATACGAAACGAAGCTAAAAATTCTTAAAAGTATCATGCAACGGTGTCTGAGTGAAAGGTGAAAAGGTATTAAGGTAGCAACTTTAGTTTTAAAGTAGAGCTCTTGGATTACTGAAAATATACCACCAAAAGTTCTAAGTTCCAAATACAGGCAAAAATAAACTGGTTAATTCCAAAATCATCTTGATCAAAGATATTTTTGACGTAAACGTTTTCGTAGCTGCTACGTCGTAGCGCACCGTAGATATAATTTTTATAAATGGTTACATTCATACAATATTTGTTCTAGAGTCTTAATAAATGTTGACAGTAGTAAATTGACGTATTTAGGTACATCAAACGAATATTTACAATTAACGACAATGTGGCTCATAAAGTCCATTCTAGAGAGTGTTACAAAGTTGTAATCCCTCATTATTTATCATGCATACGTGTACATGTGACGTAAGTCACACATTATGATATTATTCATTCCTGTTTTCTAATGTAATGATTCATGTTCTGTGTCTAAGGTCCCGAGACGGGCGTGCGTATTTTAGTTATGACGATGTACGTCACACACGGAGGTGGAGAGATTCAATAAGAGAGATAATAGGTAGTAGAGCTACGCTGATTTCAGCACGGTTGGGCTGGTTCGACCGGGCGATACTACCTCAGCACAGAAAATCAACGTAAAATGACAGCGATCGTATAATTCAATGAGCTAACCGTTTCCATCATATTATTGGTTGTGAAGATGTTTAAGCATATGTTTAAAAGTAATAGTGATTGTGTACGTAAATCTTATTTAAAATGTCAATAATATCGAAATAAATATAAATCCTCGGTTTGATATAGTATAGTTTTTCATTACCATTCCACTTTTCATGTTATATGACTAACGAGGCATTCATAGCGCGGTTGGCGTGTGTGACTGCTGATCATGAGGTTTCGGGTTCGATTTCCGGGTCGGACCAAATGTTTGTATGATTTTCAAATATTTTTTCGGAGCTAGGGTGTTTTCTATGTATAATATGTATATATTTACAAAAAAATGTATATATGTATCAGTTGTCTAGTACCCATAAACAAGCTCTGCTTAGCTTGGGACTAGATGGCGTCGTGTGTTAGATGTTCCAAATAATTATTTATACTAAGTACAACTGTAAATTTGACTAAATAGTAGTATTTTACTTTTTATAATAAAGTAACGCGGAAGCCGCGCGTTTACCGCTCATCATTATTTAAAAAATTAGTTACAAAATACTTCAAACGTAATCCGCTGGTAAAACGTGGTTTCATACACGCAGTAGGTACTGCGCGGTATACACGGGCAATTACACGACAAATATCTTTATTACATCTATCTTTTAATTGTCACAGGCACAGTCAGTTGTGATGCTGTCTGTTACAATACATAGACACATGAATACATAGACATTGAGGACGTAATATAGTACGTTCTGCGCCTGGCAAGACTCCGGGTATGTCGAATAACGAGAGAGACTTGTGTCCTATTCTTGTGTAGCTGACTGGTCTCCGTTGAGACTATCCGGCGGCTAAGAGTACATCACTACGTGAGAGAACCTCTTTTAAATTGAGGGACGGGTTACATTTGTAATCTCACTCACCAGGCTGAAAGCAAGGAAAGGCTTTTATGTGGTTTTATCTATATAAGGCACTCGTCAATGAATTGATTATCGAATAAAAATATTTACGAGCTTAGTTATGCGTAGTTATACAGTACTATACTACCAATTGCAAGAATGAGAATAAGGATGGATGGCACGGATGGGATGTAGGTCCAATGTGCACATGAGAAAACACTTTAGATGATCCACAGATTGTTGTTCAAAGTCTGGTCTTACGAGTACATTGTAAGGGTTCCACACATATTATGTTTGTAAAGTCGTCTGCGACACAGGATTTATTTCTAGTGCTGGAATTGTCTTTAAAAAGAATGAATGTAGTTTAAAAAAGTAAAAGACATGGTTTTAAAAAACACGAAATACTAAAAACGCAAAAACTTTAGATAATATTTATATAGCCATAATCACAAATATATTGAAATTTCATTCCACAAAATTGGCACCGTGGTGCCAGTAGTTTAGGCACTACGGTGGAACATACAAACTTAGAAACAAACAAAAACTACTACCCATTACTTTTGAAGTAGTCGGTTAAAGCAAAAAGCTGATCGACTATCGAACACGTGGTAATGATGACGTCAGAAATGGATACCTAGCTGTATATGATTATATTAATAAACGTATATTCCCATATTATGCAACAGTTAGTCTACTATTATTGCGGACAGGTTCAGGGGTCAGTCGGTATTGTATTAAGATAAGAAGAGGCCGATCCGTATCCGGGGACGACTTTGGACTTCGGTCCGCGATATCTGGAATCATGGAGGGAGTAATTAAGATTTGTTTACTGTTTTTATAGAAGTTTTTAAGTGTGTTAGTCGTGAATTAAGTAAGCACGTGCATTCTATTTAAGTAAGTTTATTCCGTAGGAGAGTCACGCTTCGGCACGAATGGGCTGGTTCGACCGGAGCGACGCCACGGCCTCACAAAAAACCGGTGTGAAATAGCGTTTGCGCTGTGTTTTACCGAGTGAGTGAGGATACCGGAGGCCCATACCCCAATACCTCCCCATGGGCGGCGTTAATCTTTTACTATCAGATGAAGATCATAAAAAAAATCTATACCCACTTAATATTGTAAAGCTGAAGAGTTTGTTTGTTTGTTCAACGTACTATTCTCATTAAGAATTTACTGGTCCGACAAAAACAAAAAATTATAACAAAATTATTACAGTTTTAAATATTCTAGCTATCAAAGAAGGCTATAGCTTATATATCATCACGCTGCAACCTATAGGAACGGAGTATCAATGAAAAATGTTGCCAAAGCGAAGAAAAAATTTTATTTCTGAGAACTTCCATTGCGTTCGTTGCGTAAACGATAAATATCGCAAAAAATGTTTGAAATAATTGTTTCTCTTTGGAAGTTCTTAAAAGTAGGTACGCAACAGATTAATGTGTCTGTCTTTCGAGGTTGGTTTACTATAATCTGTTTAAATTTATTCACGCTTTATAACATCACGCCATGGGCGATAGGAGACGCAGACAAGGTAGTGCAGTTCAGACAGTAAGCTTATAAGCAATGATAGTTAATCCTATAATACTACCAAATGTAAATAGATACAGTCCAATCATTAAAATGAATAATCTAATTCTTTCGTATAAATAAACCAAAATTAATAAAGTATCAAGTTTAAAACAACATACAAAATATACCGGGACTTTATTACAAATCCATTGGCTCATTCGTTAAACAGGTTCAGTAGTTTTGGCGCTACGGTGAAACATTCAAACACACATTATGTATAACAAAACTTCCCTCCCTTTTTAACCGACTTCAAAAAAAGGAGGAGGTGAGACACCTTCTTTTTCGACCGTATATATATATATATATATTTATGTGTGTTCGTGGATAACTTCGTCGTTTATGAACCGATTTTGATGGTTCTTTTTTTAATGGAAAGGAGATGTCCCAACGGTGGTACCATGATAAGGACATCAATATCTGATGATGGGATCCAAGAGAAATCGAGTTGAACCTTGAAGTCGGTTTCATTTTTGTTAAAATTGTACTTGTTGTTTTACCGTAGTCGAGTAGAAAACAGCGCCATTTTACGACTCCTGCCCCCCTGGCCAAGTTGCAAGCGTTCTTCGTTTTGCAATCGTTAACGCCTTTTTTTTTTTTTTTTTAACGTGTGGAAACCCCCTCGGGCCGTCACCCCGCCGGGGTTTGCGGCGGGGCGGTGTGTCGGAATCGAACCGACTAAAACCACACGGTGTGCCACTCTGCGCCTGAGACGGGAGGGATACGGGAACTGCTGTTATTAACACATCCGGACCACAATCGTTAACGCCTAAGTTAACGCTAGGAGGGCTGGTTACATTATCAGATCGCGTAACTAAGTGAAACTTTGGACTTGTCAAATGTTTAATTTATGACCCCAAAATTGAAAGGGTTAATCAGTAGCCAGTGACAAGTTTCACAACCCAAAGTTATATTTTGATATCGAAATTACAAATAATGTAAACTGACTTCTATCATCTGTTTACAAAGTTCAGGTGTTTTACATGAGAATTCTAAATGCGTCTCTTATTTCTGGGACTCATTATACTTTAGTCTTTATCTTTACACTAGCCGACCTATGGCCTTCCTTGATAAATAAGCTAACTAACGCTGAAAGAATTTTCCAAATCGGACAGGCTGTTCCTGAGATTAGCGTGTTCAAACAAACAAACAAACTCTTCAGCTTTATATATAAATAAATAAATAAATATTTCGGACATCTATCACACAACGCCATCTAGTCCCAAGCTAAGCAGAGCTTGTGTTATGGGTACTAGACAACTGATACAAATACATATAATTTTTTTTTTTTGTAAATACATACATATTATACATATTAGTATAGATATAGATGTAATAGAAGATCTGACCCTAGTTCCGCCGCTCCGCTAGCGTTTTTGTCGGTTATCGTGGTTTAGAGTACCTAGCCTATGCCCTTCATTAGAATCTACCGTGGGAGAGCCACGCTTCGGCATGCATGGGCTCGACCGGAATGATACCACGGCCTCATAGAAAAACGGTGTGAAACAGCGTTTACGCAGTGTTTTACCGAGTGAGTGAGGATACATGAGGCCCATAGCCCAACCTCTCCCCCATCCCCTTCCCCATCCCTCAAAAGCTGGCAACGCACATTGATGCCTCTGGTGCTGCGGGTGTCCATGAGTAGCGGTAATTGCTTACCATCAGGCGATACGTCTGCTCGTTGGCCCCCTGTAATGTACGATAGTCCATAATACTTTTACAACGCGTGACTACGGCTTTTGAAACTTGTTTCATGCTTTTTCAGCGTCGTTTTTTGACGAAGTTGAGTGTCAGTTTTTACCCGACTACGGCAAAGCCAAAGGAGGGTTATGATTTTGACAGTCTATGTATGTATGTATGTTCATTTGTTCCCTCATAGCTCCTCATATTAGAACTGGACAAATGAAGTGTCGTTAGAAGCGTCATGTTTGTCTTCTGGTTATAGGCTATATGACTTGTCACTGAATCTAAAGTGGCGCCCTCTAGCCGACATAAAGTACTGTATTAGAAAATAAATTTTAGATAAATATGTGGTGTTTGGTATCATTGGAAAGGGCGTTACTTGTACATTTCAAAAATATATATACTATTAGCATTTTCTCCTGACTTTGTCCGTATTTATTCGATAATTGTGATACTTCTATGGTACCTATTTAAAGTATACTTTGCAAAAAAATTAATATTATAGACGCTCCAAAACATTTTAAATATAAAAAAAGTAAAAACGAAAACCCAACTACGACAAAAAACGACGCTGAAAAAGCATGAAACAAGTTTCAAAAGCCGTAGTCACGCGTTGTTAAAGTGTTATGGACTATGGTACATTACACTACATGGACTACGGCTTTTAAAACTTAGTAATGTTGGGTTGGATGGGTTTTAGTACTTCCTTTTTTTCTACTTTTTTATCATACATTACATTGCTTGCGGCATGCCAGTCATTCAAATGTCCTTGTATTTAGGAAGAATTTATACATAGCGTTGATCAAAGAAGAGTGAGATTCTCATAAATTTTAGGTGTGTTTTAAATTAAGAATTTTCTTGTTTCTAATGATGCTTGTGATGCCAGAATTGCAGGTGTTAATGACGGTGTTAGTCATTTTGGATCAAGACATCAAATTTGTAATGTTCGATTACTGAATTCAGTAATCTCGTTTGATCCAGTATTGCAGAGAAAAATTTGAAATAAACAAGTATTGCTAGTGTAAGTTTGTTTTACTTAAGGTTCATTCAATTTAACCTTCTGTGTTTTCAATATATTGAATTACACCAACATTTTAAGTAAATAAGTACCTGCCAATGCGGAAATTCGACTTCTGTTATACATTGCGTGCATAGAAACATGACACTTACCGTTTTACGACTGAAATTATCTCTATCGCAACATTTTTACCGGTAAGGTACACTTAGCAGATCGCTTAATGTATTTTAATTTATTCGCAGTCTGCTGGTTTGTTTGTAAAAAGTTTAGGTTCGCATAATCATCATATTTATACGCATGCAGAACCCCAATAGTGATATGCAATTATTGTTTCATTTACTGACCTAGAAACACAAAAATAGGCTTTCAGGAATAGAGGTAACAAAAGCTATTGTTAATACCTTACAAACTGGTACCAAGTTACTTTACGCACGATATAGCAACAAAATATTTTCAATCTATCCCTTTCATTATCTTTCATTTAGATAGAGACATATAATTAACAGTTTACATAGAACAGAAAATGTGGTACAGGGTTCTTTTGGTAAGAACTGACTGGCAATTTCATGATTTCACATAATTAGCTATATAACGGCCAGTGTTCGGTTAGCTTCAGTGGAATCAGTACGAATCTTTAATCTGTATTTTTGGAAGAAAATACTCTTTAATGATTTAGGAGTCGATATGAGTGATATACTGCAATCGTCACTATCGGCCCGATCAAGAGCACCTATCAATGCAGATGCGGAAAAATGGTGGGATACATATGGGAGTGAAAATATAACAGATGATATGAAACCTAGCACAAGTTTTGATAATAAAGAGTCAAACAAAAACAATACTAAAACTATTGACAACAAATCAACCGATACAAGTACTTTGGAATTACAACGAACAATAACTTCAAAACTCTATGGAAACTTTATGGGTAAATCTATGAAAAATGATGATCCTAAAGTTAAAGTGCTCAAAAAATGGAGGGAAGACCAAGCGCAAGCGAGGTACGAACATGCTAGGCGGGCTGTTATTAATTCACTGAAAGAAAAATTTTGTGTCACACAGGAGTATAGAAATATACCTTCTGTAGCTGATACCAGTAAGGCTGATTATACTAGAGCAATGCCTACCATAATAATAACTGGAGACAATGCCGAAGAAACATCAAATTCGAATATAAATCGTGACGGTGAGACACAAAAGGATTTTGTACCTAAATTAAAGGTAGATAAAGTGGATGTTGGCCGGGCAGGTGTTGAGGATGTCAGTCACGCAAGGAGGCTTCAGATGGGGCAAGGTGGTGAGCTGGCACAGTGGAGGCTTGTTCCTCGTGGCAGTAGGGCGGCGGGCGCAGAGGACGGACTACGCGGGCTATCGAGGATCGACATGCCGGTATGTAACTAATTATACTTTTTTAAGAAATTATTGTTATACTACCGGAGCATTGTTTCAAATACCAATTCCTTGAGAATTTTATTGTATGATGAACTGTTAGGTCTAAGAGGAATTAACTATTAAATAGATAAATATTTATATGTTGATTAGCACGTGTGCAGAAGATAAGAATTTGTAAGATATGATTTTTTTTCGTAAAATGTTTTGATGCGAAACAGAGTATTTCGTACTATATGTTCAAATAGTTGGATCGAATGTATAAGGGAGTTATTGGTTGGTGATTGAAGGCAGTAAACATTTACCGGATTGTTCGCGATGTGGGGAATAACCTACAGTCATGCCATCACAAAGTAATCGGGAACAAAGATCTACCCTGACTTTTTATAAAGGTGAACGGTAGATTTATTGCGACCGGTTCTACATGATGTAAGGAATAGTTTTATTGATTTCAGTTATGTGACTTAGTTTAGTTTATTAGAAACATGCCTCATTAAATAATAAGGGGGAATCAATAAATGGTAAAAAAATATCACATGATTAAGGGACGACCTCTATGTTTGTCACAGGTCTGGTTACTATATAAGTACACTGTGTCTTGTTTGAGATAAGACAATAGTTTCCACACCGACGTTACCAAGCCCAATGTTTTAAATTCCAAATAACGAAGTATTTGAGACCAAATCCGAGGGGTTTAGTAGTTCTATTTAAAAAAATCTACTGTGCTTCACCTGGCTCCAGGCTACATTAAGTCACCATCAAGATGCCAAATCTATATAAATAAAAATGAATAAGCGTGGGAGAGCCACGCTTCGGCATGAATGGGCTGGCTCGACCGGAGTGACACCACAGCCTCACTGAAAACCGGTGTGAAATAGGGCTTGCGCTATATTTCATACCCTAACCCTTCCTCCCATCCCCCAAAGGTCGGCAACGCACTTGTGACGCCTCTGGTGTTGCGCATGCCCATGGGTGGCGGTAATCGCTTACCATCAGGCGATATGATGATCGATGCTCGTTTCCATATTCCATAAAATAAATCACAATAATGTATGTACACCCATAACCTTCGATCGACTGCAACAAATTGAATAATTATTTTTTTATCAATTTGTTATTATTAGGACAAGGTTTGTATAGAAAAAAAAGGTATAATTTTCTCTTAGTACGCTTAGTTCTATACTCTGCAGCGTTTCAAGCGTTAAAAGTTTTTTTTCGATTATTGAGAACATATTTACAAAATAAATAAGGCGCTACGAAGTTTGTTGGGTTAGCTAGTTTTATTATAATCAACCAAAGGCATACTGAAAATAGCACCCCGCTTGATTCAATCCTCGGTTTCAGGTTTCAGGTTGGAGAAGCCTGTATCCAACCATGAATTGCGATAAGCTGATGATATGGAAAATAACTAACCAGTGTTTAATCACACAGTTGTGAGAAATCTAACAATATGAAATCTCAGACGCTAAACTCCATTAAGTCGTTCAGGCCCGTAGGTGGCCCGAGGTACGTCAGGTTACCAGGGATTTCCTTCCGAGGGTGCACCTGGTTCCCCGGCTTCTAGTACCCGAGACGGTGTGCGGTTTTTAGTCGGTTCGATTCAGAATAGAAAAAAAATCTTTAAATTCTTGTATTTTGTGTAGAAACATCACGAGGCCGCTCGTGGTGCTTTGTGGCATTGGCTGCATTCACAATGAGTATGGTGACCACCACTCTTGGATTCTGCTTAAGCTTTCCATCGGACAGAGTAGAGTCATTTTGGCAGGGCCATACATAAAAAGTATATATTTTAGAATGATTCACACATTCTTAATAATTTTTATGTACAACTTTATTCACAATTAAAAAAAACAAAAGTTAAAATGATTTTGGATCGCTTAAACGGTTCCATAGCCCTATGAAGTAGTGTAGTCAGTCCAGTTCCTCAATGCTTATGATTTTGCAGGCTTTCAAAAGCTGGTAACGCACTATATTGAACCTCTGAATTGTACGCTACAATGCATATAATAAACTTTTTGTATCATCATCATCATCATCATCAGCCTATCGCAGTCCACTGCTGGACATAGGCCTCTCCAACTTTTTGTATGAACCGTTTTAAATGCAGTTTTTTTCATTATGCGCGTTTTTATATACATTTCATTTAACTATGAATTGTCAACACGGATATATAATTTGCTGTTAGTGTTATCCTCATGGCCTCAATAATTATCATGATTTAGATGAACCTTATCGACTTATCTACGGCAGTTGTATTACACGAAACGTGTATAGACGGTGTCGGAGACATGCCGTATTAAATGGAAGAACCTTGTTGATAATACGATAGATAATGATTTTTTGTTTTCATATTGTTATACGGATGTTCCAATTTTAATATTCGTTAGGAATTTATGGTTAATTGTATGTTAGTATTTCCTCTTATTAGAGTTAGTGCTGTCACCGGTCTGTGCCCACAGTTAGGTTAGAGCGAAAATAGTCTTATGCTAGTTATGCTGCGCTAGTTAGGGAAACATAATGTCCAGCGTTATTGTTCTTCGTCTTACCTTCAACCACCTTAATTGATAAAATCGTCATTTTCATCTTCCGAGTCTTTTTTAACCGACTTCAAAATAAGAAGAGGTTTTCAATTCGACTGTCTGAACCGATTTTGATGATTCTTTTTTGATGCGAAAGCTGGGGCCTTCCGTGTGGTCCTTTCTTAAAGTGTTTTTTTTGTAAAATTTTTATCCAAATTGAGCTGACACTGTTTTTAAGTGTACTCGAATGCCATTAGACCTCCAACATCCACAAAGCGCCTATTACCGACAACCAAGACCGACGTCTTCCTGACCTGGCTAGGAATTACGATAGGTACGCTAATCCACTCGGTTATCATATAGCTCGGAGGCCCTTGCTTGATAACATAATACTCAGAATTATATGCCCAGACAAACACGCACTGTCGATCAAAATTTACAAAAGAAAATAATTTGATAAAACTAAAACGAACTAATTTCCAAACAGATACATATAAGTACTGTGATTATTCCCAGTAGGACATAATAGAGGCAGATGGTGGGGCGAAATGGCTTCATATCTACGTTTTGCGAGCCCTCTAATGTTCAACAAACACGTAATAATGGGCTGCAAAACGCGCAGCTTATGTAAAGCATTTATGTTCATTGACGCAGTACTCTCAGCAATGATTTATGGAGTTAATGATATATTATCCTGTATTGCTTAGCAAAATTTAGAATCGTTTTCAAAGAAAGTCTCAAAAAGCGTATTATAACTTCCACCTGGTATTTCACTTTCGTCAAATTTTTAATATTAAATTATAACCGCACATAGTTATATAATAATAATTTAATAATATAATAATATTTATTTACGCAACATTAAATACAGATTTCATCACACAAATAACATTTTCATTAGATAATAAAATTTAAATAGTCAGGCTCTGGTATCCACGTTAAGATTAAACTTGTGTTGTGGATACCAGTCCCTCTCTCAATTAAAACTTACATTTATTACGTGCTTATATATTTCAACCAATATAACATCATTTTAACGTGTGAGCGTGCATGCATGTGTGAATTGGTGTAAATTTGTGTAAGGTCGTGTGTAAATGTGTGTGTGTGTGTGTGTGTGTGTGTGTGTGTGTGTGTGTGTGTGTGTGTGTGTGTGTGTGTGTGAGTGTTATAGAATTGTAAGTTTAAGCAGCATTTCTGTTTGTCCATAGTCCTGCTCGAGTAGCCAGTCAGTTACCCTGACCTTAATTTGGAATTTCGTGAGATTGTAAATACCACAGTGCTTGTTAAGGATGTTGTAAAGATGTCCTGCCATAACACGAAAATGGCGCCTTGAAAGTGCGAATCTGAAAGTGACATTCGGGCAAACTCTGTATGGTCTGCGTGTGTTCTGGTTTTCCGGATTATATTGTAAGGTGCTGTGTTTTCGTAACACCGTTTGGAGCACAAAGATTTTACGAACAGTGAGGAGTTTACATTCGTTGTATAACTGAGTGGTAGGGTATCTAAAAGGTTTACAGGTCATGACTTTCAGTACTGCTCTTTGCGCTCTTTCAAGCGGCAGTAAGATTGTTTTGGCAGCACCCCCCCAAACAGATACACAGTAAGCCACAATAGTTTGGCAGAGCGAGCAATAAACCAATTTAAGAACGTCAAATCCAGCCGAGTGGCGAAGTTTTTTGAACACACATATGAGCTTGCGAACACGGGATGTCAAACTGTTTATATGTTCATGCCAGTTTAAGTGGTTGTCAATTAAAATGCCGAGGTATTTAATGCAATTGGTCCTAACCA
Source organism: Spilosoma lubricipeda (assembly GCA_905220595.1). Classification (NCBI taxonomy): domain Eukaryota; kingdom Metazoa; phylum Arthropoda; class Insecta; order Lepidoptera; family Erebidae; genus Spilosoma; species Spilosoma lubricipeda. The sequence goes on along the minus strand of HG992285.1, from coordinate 3,167,938 downwards.
GAGCTGGACAGTTACAAGATTCTTCAAAATTATGTTGACAGCTGTGAGCCCTTAATATAAACGTTCCCGAATCAGGTTGCGTGCCAGAGGTAGGTGTAAAGGCTAGATACATGGTTTTATTTACATTAAGAGTTAGGTGATTGCTCGAGAGCCATGCCATCACACTCTCCAAAGCGGACTCAGCAGAGGAGAACGTCTCACGCCAACTAGAGCCGTGGATAAGGAGGGCCGTGTCATCGGCGTATGTATAGATGGAACAATTTGGTATGCTTAGGTTGCAGAGTGAGTTAATGTAGATTAAAAAGAGTGTTGGGCCAAGAATTGAGCCTTGAGGGACGCCGTAGCTAAGGGAGATAAACCTACTAGTTATTGAACCTATCCTGACACATTGAGTTCTGTCACTAAGATAACTTTTAAAAATTTCCAGAGAATGTCCTCGTACACCCAACCCACTCATCTTCGTTATTAGTTTGGGAATAGAGACAGTGTCAAATGCTTTTGCGAGGTCAAGGAAAATACCAATACACCTCTGACTATTATCCATCTTGTCTACGAGATTATCTATAAGGGATGCAACGGCATCCTCTGTGGATTTCGCGTTTCTAAACCCAAACTGGTTGCTTGCTAAGATATTTTGTTTTGTTAAAAAGCTTGTTAGTCTTAAATTTAATATTTTTTCTAAAATTTTTGATAGAGCTGACAAGACGGATATAGGTCGGTAGTTGTTAACACTGTCTCTATCTCCAGTTTTGTAAACAGGATGCACGATAGCCCTTTTAAAAATTGTCGGGAAGACACCCGTCTCGATTGCAACGTTACACAAATGGGTTATCGGAGGAACTAAAGTCTGAGAGCATCCCTGTATCAACTGCGAGGAAATACCATCAAAACCCACTGCTGAATCCTTACGCAGACCACGAATAACGCTCTCCACCTCGGATTCATCCGTAGGCAACAACACAAATGAATTTAGTGGGCAAGTGTCCCGTGAAGATGTATTTGAAGTTAGGGGAAAGTTAGCATGTTTATCGGCTAGATCACGGCCAATACTTGCAAAGAAGGTGTTTATCTTATTAACTGAAACTTCCGGATCTGATTCACCCCGGAGTAGCTCAATGGCAGGACTGGCTTTAGTTTCTGTGTTAATAATACCTTTTACTACGTTCCAGGTGGCTTTAATGTTAGACTTAGCTTTATTGAGTTCACTTTTTTGGTAGGCATGCTTAAGATTTTTTAGCAGCTTGTTGCAAAAGTTACGATATCTTATATACGTTACTTTCAAATTAAAGTTATCTTTGTGTTTCCCCAGCAAACGACCCATGTTATCCCTGTTGCGAATGCAGCGAAGCAATCCCGATGTTATCCATGGTTTCAAAATTCTACTTTTGGTGGGGATATGTACTACCGCGCTATAACGTTTAATAATAGTCCCGACCATATCAACTAGGCGCTCAGCGGCAACATTAGCATCCCTTGCGTTCAAAACGGAACTAAAATCTGATTCCTTTATCGACAGTGATACTTGTTTATAGTCAACTTTTATTCGTGATGTTTTGGCTATTTTGGGAGTTTGTACAGACTTCATATTAAAAAGAATGGGGGCATGATCAGTAATAAAGGTGTCAAAGATCAATGTCGTACAGCTTTTGTCTGACTTCAATAATACGTGATCAAGGCAGTTTTTGTCTCGCGTGGGCAGAGTGTGTGTTGGGAGCAATCCATGCAATGCGGTAAGGTTCAGGTATTCGTGGGCGTTCTGAGCTAAGTTAGTGGGTGTAATATTAATGTTTAAGTCACCAACAACCACCACGTTCTTAAGATCCGAAACAGATGTTAGGACATTATTGAGGCTGCAGAGAAAGGGATCAAGTTGCCTACAGGATGGTGATCTATAGAATGAGATAATGGCTAGATCACTGTGAGGCAGCCGTGCAACTAGACAGTTTGAGTCATTTGTATATGGTTCTTCCATACTATGTTGTAAGTGCGATTTTATATATATTACGACGCCATCATTTTGACTCCTGTTACACTGTGTACAATGTGTTATGTAGCCCTCTAGCGGTGGAATAGTTGAACATTTACTAACCCAACACTCAGTCAACACTATCACATCCGGCATAATGTTCATAGTACACAATAGCACTTGTAGATGATCGAAGTTTTTACATATGCTACGTACATTCATTTGTAAAATACTAAAAGAATCGTTACCACTTCCAATATAAAGCGAACATTGTTCCGCCTTACAAATAAAAGAATCAGCACAGCGATAGGAGTCTAGTTCAGTGTTTATATTATTAACTAAATTTAAATCGAATGTTATGTATTTTATCGAATGTATAGGAGTATATTTAGTTATTATGATTTGTAAACTGTAGAATGCAACACGATGATGCAGATGTAATCTGATTGTTTCCTTTATGTAGATATTATTTAATTTGTAATACTGTGCAATATTTTTCAAAAGAGTATGTATTTCAGAACAACCAGGAAAAACCAACATAAGGGTAATAACGGCCCGGATAAGCATAAGTAAGTGTAAAGTAAGAATGTGATGTGCAGAAGTAACTATTTCTATAAGATCTAGTACTTTTAACCATGTGAATTGTAAAAAATAAGGCATGATCATATCTTTAACTAAAATATGAAAATGGCAATTTTTACTATGTGAAAACTGGAACGTGGAAGACGAGTGATCGCATGATGTGTTTTTTGTGAATATGTAAATATGAGTATTTTTACACTTTATTACATGCATAATATAAAAAAATAAATTAAAAAATAAAAAGATAAAAAAGCAAATAAAAATTGATATCTTTACAAAACTGTTATGACTATCACTCCGGCTTCGCAAGATTGTTGAGAATAGCCAAAGACGTAACGCATATAGGCGATACACCCTCACGTTGGCGAAGAAAAATTTTGTTATTTTGCGACCAACAGAATTTATAGTCGTGTTCGGCAGCGAATTTACGACTTTCAAAATATAACTGACGCACGCCAATAGGCAGGTGGTCCGCAATATAGACAGGTCTACGATCTCCTTTAATGCCAATAGTTTTCGTACTAAGTTTCTCCTCTCGGGGGCGCGCCTGATTAAACTCACGATTAGCGACCAGAACTCGTTTCTTCAAATAGACATTGACTGTCTCAGCCACTATAGGTCTGTTGGATTCCCTTTTACCTGGCATTCGGTAGACATCTCTTAAATCTGTGTTCTTGATTGGCAGCTGAAGAATTTCACACGTCCGCAATACCACAGACTCCAAATCCTCCGTGGTTTCTTTCTCCGTGTATGGTATATTTCTTATCTCGAAAGACGAGGAACGTGAATACTGTTGTAGATCTATGACTTTCCTTTCTAGCTCAGCGATATATGCACTTTGTTCCTTACGTTCATTTTCTAATTTCTCCACCGATTTTTTTAAGTTTTCATAGGCCTGGTTGATGAATTCTATCGACTTTTCCACTTCTAAATTTATCTTTTGTATTTCTATGTTCTGTTTCTTAATGACTGTTATATCTGATATCAGTTTATTTAGTAACACATTCTGATCACTCTTCCAAGTATTTAGAAGATCCATAATTTTTTCTTCAAATTCTATAAGTCCAGTAGGCGGTTTATCGGGCGAGAAATCAGGCCGAACACGTTTACTTCGTGTGGTTTTGTGTGTCTCAGTTTGAATAGAAGAAATATCGGGAGAGGACATTACTCGCTGTCTACCACTCTCAGTGGTTTTAGCGGGTGAGCGCTGAACCCTTGGCATTGTAATAAGCAACAAAGAGACAAAAGGAACAAACTTTAACGCTAACTTAATGTTTACATAGGTCGTAATATGCTTGAGACCGATAGGCCGCTCAATTTGTTGTTATAATATATGTAAAGCTTTAAACTATTATGACTGTCAGCCTCCAGCGATCCCCGTCAGCAGTCGGTATATTTATTGTTACTGAAGTTATTGAAAATATTTTTGAACGTTGATAAAATCACAAAAACAAGTTTCAAACACTGAGGATCGGTTCCGGACACCGCAAACACGACGGTCCGCTGTACCACAGCGGGGCTAGTCTTGTATCGAAGGATATCGATGAAGTAAGTGATCTATTTACACATGTAGTGGAATGTATGTAATGAGGGTAGGAATCCTTTGTACGTGTTAGTAGTCACACGGTTAATAGTTATTTTTTTGCACAACGAATTCACATATTGTAAACTTTTTTCCTCAATAGATTGGTTTGTACTGTTCACTGTTTACTATAGTTTGGAAAACTGTTAGAACTTTTTGCCTACAATACACTGGTAATAAATGAAAGAAAAGAGAACACTATTATGTATTTTAAGGAATAAATATATACACGACACACTCAAAACACGTCCGCTCGCAATCAAGTCGCGGGGGGAGGGAATATGAAACTGACTGACTTAGTAATCTACAAATTCAAACGTATGCACTTTATTATATTATATTTATAGTAAATATATATATATATATGTACAAGATAGTAGAGCCACGCTGATTTCAGCACGAACGGGCCGGTTCGACCGGGGCGGTACTACCCTCGCACAGAAAATCAACGTAAAATGACAGCGATCATGTTGTCGTGTTTCGTTGGTGAGTGCGAGACCGGAGGCCCAATGATGCGAAAGAATCACTAGCCCGCCATGGTGTGGGTCGCCATGCTGCATTGTTGCATTGTCTGCGTTCGCAGTATGGTGACCATCACTCTTGGATTCTGCTTATGCTTTCCATCAGGCAGAGTAGAGTCATTACGGAAGGGTCAAAAAAAAAAAAACCGTACGTTATAATTTAACATTAAAAATATGCAACGGATAGGCTCTATAAAATCTCGTGGTGCCTTGTGGAAGCTAATAAGTAACATCATCACTAAACACGACTGAAACTGCGGGACACAGTATATGTAAAAAATTTAATGACAAATAATCTCTTAAAGTAGCTGAAATTTTACTAAAAAATTTGCTCACGCAAGATAGGCATCGGACTTCGTACTCTCGTGGTGATTTCATGATAGATATCAACAATTAAATATACTTATAATTTGTTTGTGTGATAAAAATATCGATTATTCGTTGTTTTAAATGATATGATCCGTATTTTATTGTAAAGTTAAATTAATATTAATAAACATTACATCATTTATGGATTCAATTTGCAATCTTTAGAGGCCAGATTAGAGGTGTGACTAAATGAACGAAAACTAGAGGTGTGTGTCTAGACGTGATTTCGTTCAGTTTTCACTAAGTCGAACACTTTACAGCTGTTATCGCTCGAAAATAGGTTATTTTATGAATTAGTGGTATTAGGCGGAATGGTAGTCTTTTGTACAAAATGCCGCCGTCTGCGATGCTCTCAGTCATAGCGTTTCACCTACTAGCTTATATTACTTACCTAGTAGATTTTTTGGCTTAATCTGTTATGTAGCTGTTGTTTCCTGTGGCAGCTTAGTAGATACAGTACATAGTAGTTGCAAAATAGATTAAAATGAACTTGAGATGTGGCTTCGTTGTGTATCTTCTACCGCATATACTATGGGGAGTGCTTCGAGGAATTGTTCGGACTTATTTCTGACGCCTCTTTCCGCCATCGTCCTACGTGACAGCAGTTTCATCCCCATTACTTATATGGCTGGCAGTCCACAACTGTGCGGTTTTCTAGGAACTTTCTGCGTCGCACAACAAAACTGTGGAATGAATTGTCACCTGCGGTATTCCCGGACCAATACGACCTTCAAACCTTCAAGAAACGAGCGTACTTCTTCTTAAAAGTCCGGCAACGCACTTGTGATGCCTCTGGTGTTGCGGGTGTCCATGGGCGGCGGTAATCACTTACCATCAGGCGATAGGTATGCTCGGTTGTCCCCTATTAAATAAAAAAAAGAACTTTGAAGCTCATTGTGCATCGTGTCAAATTTTAACTAAATAGGTGAAGTTTTTGAGTTTTTAAAACGTACACATATAATTACATATATGGAGTTATGTAAAACACTTTCAATGTAAACATTGCACAATGCATCAATTATCCGAAATAGGCATCAAATGAGGTTATCTCAAACAAATGCATGTATACTTTTACGACTCAAATGCGCAATCTTTTAATAATGCATATCAAAGAAAAAATGCTTTTAATCTTCCACAAATAGAGTTCATTTTGCTGGCATTGGAAATTTGTGTTCAAAAAAGGCAACGAACTGAATTTCCTTTGCACGCATTATCAGAGGATGCAGCATCATATTTATAGATGACATGTCGTTAGCCGAAAATAATAGGTTTGCTTTTTTTATGAGGTCATATTACCATGTTTTTTGAGAATAGAGAGGGCTATTTAATTAGGACAAAGTTGGTATCGACTCACAGATAGTCTCTGTGAGTCAATAGGTCGCTCTGAACACATTTTGTTATTTTGACAAATTGGTGCTATCGGCTAAATGCGAGAACTTAAAAATCGATAGTTCCAATGCACGGAGAAAGGCCTATGTTCAGCAGTTGACTACGATAGACAAAATAGGATAATCCAACGATATTAGCGAAAAAGCACATAAAAACTACAGTAAAATGTGGTGCAACCAACTAGCACTTACCTCTCTATTATCATTTCTCAACATACCATCCTTACTTACACACCTTGCTTCGTACTTCCGTTACTAGTGCTCTGACAACGACAAAAATCTTCGCTAAGTTAATAATTCGCTCCTCTCAAGTCCTCACAGCTCCAACTTCCCGAAATGCTCGTTTCTTGTTTAAGTAGGGATTTACTCTGGAATGAGCTTCCACTCGAAACCAGAATGTTTCAAACCGTTTTAAATTCAAAAAGAAAGAACATTATCTCTTTCTTAATAGAGAAGTGGCAGAATTAACCAAGGCTTCTTAAATTAAAAAAATATCGTTAACCGCATCCTTAACTTTATGTACCTATATTAAGCAAGTCTGGTCCTTTAAAAAAAAAAAAGAATTCCAGAGTTCAACGGAAACAATACTTCGAATCAAAACAGAAAAGCAATAAATAATAAGCAAAAGGAGGTAAGTGGTCGAGTTAATTAGTTGTCATTAATCACCGATGATCACGGTCTGGAGCACGCGTGGACAGCGTGATTGCAGCCGGGGCCAAGCCGACGTGACACCTCCATAATTATAATGAACGTAATTAAACGGATAGTGGACTTATCTCTATGTTTATGATAACAGTGTCGTGCTGTTGATTTAGAGGTGTGTAGCGGTGATAAACTTTCAATTACAGACTAATTTGCATATGGGTAGTCAGTTGTGAAATGGGTGTCTTTATAGAGCTGGTCAATAGCTCTATAAAGACACAGAAAGCGCACGGTTTTAATTTCTCTCTGGCATAAAGCGAACAGCACTTTTGGTGGACCACTGCCTTACAGATGTTTAAAGTAGAGGTACAGCGGCCCGAGCGCTTTAATTGCGCGATGCAGTAGTTCCATAAAGTTTGACTAGTCTCCGGTAGATACAGCTTTAATATTTTTGATGAACCCAGCGCATTTCGCAAAACACACCTCACGCGTGAAAATCGTGAAGGTTTTATAAGTTTTATTAAGTAACCTTCGCACCTTCTCGCACTGACCTATGATAAAGTGATCAGTTGTGACTACCCGGATTTTAGTGAACGCAGCAACTGCATTTTAGAGGTCTTTGTAACTTTAGATCTGTTCATGCTTATACTTCAATAACATGGCAATAAGAACTAAGGATTGAAGACGACTGTGTGCGTTGACATTACAATTGTCTAATAATCTTTTTCTTACTTCATCATCATCATCATCAGCCTATCGCAGTCCACTGCTGGACGTAGGCCTCTCCAATTTCCCGCCACTTAGTTCGATCTTCGGCTTCTCGCATCCAGCTTTCTTACTTACTCAACTTATTTTCTTTTAACTATTAAATTAGGTACTGTAGAGGTGTGAGGGGTTTTTTAATATAATTTATTTGTCTGAGTAGTTGTCTGCTTCGTTGGTCTAGCGGTTAGTGTAAGCGAATGCAGATCAAGGGGTTCGATTTTCGGGTCGGTCTCCTGTTTTTTTAATAGCAGCCCGGAGTACGGAAGATCGCGGTGTTTCCCGCCCGTGCTTCGGCGAGCACGTTAAGACATCGGACCCAGTTGTCATGAACATCTATGGTTATCGTTATTGGGAAGTCAGCGCCCTAAAATGTACTGAAAAGTAGTTCAACCTTCGAATTCAAGGATTGCAGACTTGCCAGTGGCTCTGAGTAAAAACTGATATTCAGGTAAAACCGGTTGAACTACCAGTCGACCCCAAATAATCTAGGGAATAATAAAGGCTAGGTAGGTGATGTTTGTCTGAGTAGCTTGTTATTGTCTGGCCGGAAATATTAATTGCAACTTGATTCAATAATAAACTTATCACTTTAGTCGTAAAATCACTTGACAACGGTAACAGTAGTATGTCATTGGTCGTATTATTGGCGCTGTCAATTTGTTTAATAACGGAAAATTTACGAGGAACTACTATAATAACTACCTACTGCATATACGAGATATAAATATTCCACACTCAATGAAATCAATAATTCATAAATACATTTTAAACTCCTTATGTATTTCTAAAATTTAGACGTCGTACATATTTTTTTAAATAGATTAGAAGAAACCTCCCGAATTAGGAATATATCCTGCATTGCAAGGGACTTTACAAATATACCAGAAATAGTCACAAAAATACCAAGAATTAGAACAAAATTTGTGAATCACACAAAGTGTTGTTCCATGTGAGGTTAATTTAAGAGAGTTAAATAAATAAATAAATAAAAATCTTCATTGATGCAAAAACCTTTGAAGTAATACCTGTAGACGAGCGATTCTTGTAAATATAATCTGAATCTCGGCAATGGTTTTAGAATACAGCGGATTTCGGGGGCGATGAATCGACCTACCTAGGATGCAGTTACAGAAAATTTATTAAAAAAAAAAAATCGAGCTAGAACTCGGTCCTCTGGGTATCTACTAGTTATAATGATCCATGTTGAGAATAGATTCGTCAGTATTTTATAGATATAGATGCTAGTGCGATTAGATTTTCGATACGTTATTCGAGTTCGATAAGTTTTAGACTTTAGTTTTTGTAACAGTATACATTACAAAAACATTCTACAAATAATCATTTTCATTATTTCATTATATTTTTGTCAACAGCGCGTTGGCAAGGTTTAGGTAGTAAAGATAACTGTTTGTACTTTGTGCTTTTGTACTTTGTACGTAAGTGAATCATAACTCATTTTTGTACTTATTTATTCTTTTATCAAGGACTTTCATTTAATACATTCTTTACTAGCAGAACCCCGCGGTGTTACCCGCGGTTATTGTCGTAACGCGAGTATCACCGCGGGAAAAGTTAGTCTAAAAAAAGTATCCTCAGTTACTCCCTGGATCATCAGCGACCTGCCAGTGAAAGTCCCGTCAAAATCGGTACAGCCGTTCCAGAGACTACCCGAACAAACAGACAGACAAAATTTTTTTAACTACAGTTTTAGTATATACATTTAGTAAGAAGCGGTTATTTTAATAATAGGTCTTTACCTATGAAATTTCCGTTTTGTATGCAATTAGTGAAAGTACTTATTTTTTCAAACATTTTTATTTCTGTTATTCGAAGTAATCACCCATGCAATCGACGCATCTTTGCCAACGCATTGGCAGTTTATTGATGCCTTCTTGTAAAAATCAGCTGGACGGGATTATTATTACAAAGAGACATTCCAATTTTATTTATTTGTATAGATTAACTTTTGCCCGCTGCTCCGCTCGCGTGTATGTCGGCTATCACGATAAAGAGTATCATATGTATGCCTCACTCAAGAATCAAAGTATCTTAATGCCTTATTACATTGAAATCGGTGCAGTGGTTTAACCGTGAAATGTAACGGACAGACAGAGTTACTTCCAAATAGTATAGATTGTAAACAATAGTATCTATACTAATATATAAAGCTGAAGAGTTTGTTTGTTTGTTTGTTTGTTTGTTTGTTTGAACACGCTAATCTCAGGAACCGCTGGTCCGATTTGAAAAATTCTTTCGGTGTTGGATAGTCCATTTATCGAGGAAGGCTATAGGGTATATATCATCACGCTACTACTAATAGGAGCGGAGCAACAATGAAGAATGTTTCAAAAACGGGGGAAATTTTCACGCTACGGGCAATATAAGGCGCAAACGAGGTTGCGTGGGTCAGCTAGTACTGTACATATATGTAAGTAACGAAGCGAGCTTAAGTCTAATTTGAGGTTCCAAAATTATTGTTAAACTTTTTGTATACCATGGGAGAGCCACGTTTCGGCATGCATAGGCCGGCTCAACCGGAGTGATACCACGGCCTCACAGAAAACCGGTGTGAAACAGACCTTGCCTTGTCTTTCACCGAGTGAGTGAGGATACCGGAGGCACATAGCCTAACCCGTCCCCCATCCCCTTCCCCATCCCCCAAAGGCCGGCAAAGCACTTGTGACGCCACGGGTGTTCATGGGCGGCGGTAATCGCTTACCATCAGGCGATATGTCTGTCTGTTTTCCACCTATTCTATAAAAAAAATTGTTATAGGTGCCTTTAAGGATGTGACCAGATAAAGCTAGTGGAATACTTATGGTCTGTTAAAACACCTATCTTCTTAATTTAAACTCAAAAAACCTCCTTACGAATGAACAAAATCGATCGCGATTCGCGTCCGATTGTTGGTGTAAATCGAATAATTGTTGACTGTTCTGTTAATGATATCCTAAATTAAGGTGTCCGGTTAAGATTCACTTGACGTTATAAAGTGTTTTGTGAAAGTGGCAAATAACTTGTCAACTTTCTCTAGCTTATTATAATTAATAATAGTTTTTGGAACGAAACTTCCTTATGGGACGTTGCGGAGAGGTAACCTAGCCGGCAAAAAGCGTCCGTAATGTTAAACCAAAGAAGCGTAAGTCAAAAAAAAATGTATAGCGCCATCTGTAGAACGTCCGTGACGTTAAATAAAAAAGCAGATTTAAACAATTTTGTAAAGCGCCATCTGTAAGTTGCATATAATCGTTCTCCTAACCGATAACGGCCACGATGGCCAGTCTCAACGGACACTAACCAACTATGCAGGAAATATTATAGTGCACAAATGTGTGTGCAAACACAGGTGCACTCTCTGTTCCTTCTCTCTCATAATTCGATGAGACGGTTAACCGACACGACCGGGGAGAGAACAGGCCCATGACCGACAGCTTTACGTTACGGCACGGGGTTCGGACCCCAACTTCCAAACTCCGAGCTTCTATTAAGTATTTCTATAATCAGAAAAACTCAATAACACTTTTTGACCCGACCCGGGATTCGCACCCGAGAACTCTTGATTGGCAGTTTTTTCATAAGAGGTGAAGCAATGATATTGGATGTTAAAGTTAATTATTAATTAATTAAATTAATTATCAAATTCCCGAGACTAGGGCAGTTTGGTTTAATCAAGGCAACACCTTCATTGTAGCAAGAATTATCGTAGTGTTTTATATTCAATTAATGAATTTAGTACTTACACTACTTGCTTGTAGATAAGGCATTGCAAGTCACAAATGACGCCCGTAATTGCTAACAAAAATATTAGCCTTGTCTATTCCGAATTACAAAACAAGAAAACTAAGCGCCCAAACTTTTACAAGTTTTCTCTTAACAGCACAGTGATTCCAGTTCGAGTAATCTGTTCGATTTATTTTCCTGCCGATGGCAACGAATCGGGATCGGCGATAAGCACCAGTTGGTACAATCGATAGGAAGACGAGCAGTCCCATTTTTATAAACAACATCCGAAAAAAATGCTGGCCAAAAAATTTATGATACCAAATATTGAACTTTATGTCTATGGTGTATCGCATTTGAAATTTAGAAAATGAATTGTGTGAACAGCGAGCATACGTTTGTAGAATTTACCAGTTAACCAAGATGGTGGCTTTGACACATGACATAAAACGGTATTTACGACCGGGAAGTTCGCAAGTCGGGATACGACATGCGAGAACGTCACGAAACGCGGATATATGGATTTAAAATGAATAATTTCTATTTATGACGATTTTATGGGAAACAAGTAGGTAGACATATTGATACGACTGAAATATTTATTAAATGGTCGTTTAATTAAATCCGACTTCGGATTAACATTGAGGTTTCGATCACTCTGAGAGTTATTGTAAAGTGAAAATCAAACTTAAGTGTTTAATATGAACCATCTTCTATACATCTATACATACATATAAATTGTATGTATAGATGTATATATATATCTATACAAATAAATAAAATTGGAGTGTCTGTTTGTAATATTAAAATAACAGCTTTTACTAAATGCATATGTATGTATACACGGTACCTATACCAAAAAAGTAGTTAAAAAAAATTGTCTGTCTGTCTGTCTGTTTGTTCCGGGTAATCTCTGGAACGGCTAGACGGATTTTGACGGGACTTTCACAGGAAGGTAGTAACTTAGGCTACTTTTTTTAGACTAACTTTGTCCTGCGGCGTTACTCGCGGTACTACAATAACCACGGCTAACACCGCGGGTAACACCGCGGGGTACAGCTAGTTTTGCATATTTTTTTAGTTTAAAATAGATTAGTTATTTCGTTGTTTTTAATGGAGAAAATCATTTCAATTATAACTTGGTCGAATAGGAGTACAATACAGCAGAATAGAAGTTTAGCAGCTTAATTACAGTGATTATCATAGATCGCTTCAAACGGCTGTGAACTTCAACAACTATTACCGTAGCAGCTAAAAGGTAGTTAATAGAATCTATGATTTCATTCACAGCTTTAGCGCAAAATTTGTTTTAATAAACAGTAAATTTTAACTTAAAGAGCCAGTTTATAGGAGTCAGACGTAACGTTTGATGCTATTGTTATTAACTAGTTAACTGTTCGTTATCGAAAACTTTGACATTAATGAGGTAAAGTTTTCGCCACGCGAAAAAAGGGGAGCGAGCGTCGAATATCGATTACAGTTTTTTATGTTCACGATTTAAATTTTTATGAACTGTATTCAGACTATCTTCCGATAAATTGTGAACAGTTCAAAACGGCATATGGTCCAAAATTGCTATTCACAGTATATATATTTTGAAATTCATTTTGTGTGACAGTAAAATGCCCTTTCCGATTTGAAAATATTCTAGAAAGAAATCTTAAGTCGTTTTACATGATATGTTTCTTGATGGCGTAAAACCATCTTGACGCCCAGCCTCAGGCAACCTACTCTGAGTGCTCTACTACGGCCAAGTGCGAGTTGGACTCGCCTAAGACGGGTTCCGTAGCAGCAAGTAACATATATAAAAGTTCTTATAGTTTGTTGTAACTTTGATCGATGTTTTAATAATACATTTATACATACATACCATTGGCTGAGACATACGGACGGACAGACAGATAGCGATGATATAGGGAGTAACTTAGGTACTTTTTTAGACTAGGTTCATACCGCGGCGTTACTCGCGGTGCAACAATAACCGCAGGTAACACGGCGGGGTTCAGCTAGTAACAAATAACTTACAACAACATAAATTAGTAATACCTGTTCCTAATACGTAGCTTTCCTTTAATTCAATCATGTATATTCCACGCAACTTTGGCTGTTAGCAACAATATACGCGGGCTTATCCATCGTCGTTTCGTCCCATCGCCGTTTGATTATTTACCAAGATTATCATTTCGGTCGTAAACGTTTATTGTGACCCAGTTACCAGGCGAACAGACACGCACGAGGTATACACAAATAAACAGACGATTCCTGTCACTTCCTGACTATACAAAATAACTTTGAGTAATGTAGTCCATTTCGCATCGCTGTTATAGCTGATCCTTCAAATGCTTGATGATGATAAAGAATAGATTTGCACTGAATTATTATAATATTTCTAATATATAAATAGACATTTGTCGTTATTCTGAGTAGTTTCTATTCATTAAACTTGATAAACTTGAAGAAAGGAATAAATCCACGATTTTTATATGAGTACTAGCAGACCCACGCAATCTCGTTTGCGTCTCCTATTGCCCGTAGCGTGATAATTTTCCCCCGTTTTTGAAACATTTTTCATTGGTGCTCCGCTCCTATTGGTCTTAGCGTGATGATATATAGCCTAAAGCCTTCCTCGATAAATGTACTATTCAACACTGAAAGAATGTTTCAAATCGGAACAGCGGTTCCTGAGATTAGCGCGTCTAAACAAATAAACAAACAAACAAACTCTTCAGCTTTACATATATGAGAATCATCCAAAGTTTGCCTATAAGAAATTGCTATATGTGCAATATGCTATAGCTATAAGCATAAGCATATATATAAGCATAAGTACATGGTCATTATATTGTTAAGCTCCTACATATAACTGTATCAATTGGTGTACAATAAAGTTTATTATATTCTATTCTCTTCTATATTTCAAAAACTAGTAATTTTTGTCAGTTGGATATAACATTTAATTCTATTTAATATTATCTTCCTTTCATCCTTAAGTCACAAGGGGCTAAATTTCATACTTTAAAAATTAAAAGGTAATTTGTGATTATCTCCATTCCTCATTTTTGGATTTATTCCCTTCTTCCAATTTGGTGGTTTATTTAATGTGTGTTAATGAAATATTATGTGCCTGGTTATATCAACAATTAAAAGATACAAATACAGATAAAATTTTATTAAGCGAAAGGTAGGAATACGTTAAGTAAATATAAGAATAATGTTAGTCTTTCTAACATTATTTTTATGTTTACGTAACGACATACATATAAAATAGTCAAATTAGAATCATCTTCTTTCTCGAAGGCGGTTGAAATTGTAAGATGGTAATAAAAATATAATGTCCATCCTAGAATAATAGGTAATATTTACCGTAGTTGCTTATTTTTTATTTAATTAATCAAGTACCATAAACTACGATACAATTGTTCAACGATATAACTTAACGAATAACTTTTCTAACTGTTTCATTACTTTATTATAAACTTTTCTATGAAAGATAACAATGTTATTATTGTTTATAATAACGATGAATACAAACTACTATTCTGTTTACATTTAAGTCATGTGATATAATTCATACGAGTATAATTTATGATACAATGAACGACCACAAACTTATTTTGATAACTTAAATGTATACATATTACGTTTCTTTTTATTTTAAATTTAGATGAGTCGTTTTCCAGAAACTCCTCAAAGTTCAATGCTTTTCTACATAATAACTAAATTTTGTAAATGAACATACTTATTATTTTAATATAATACATTTGTTGATACGTATATTAAGTAAAATCGTCGTTAACTGCCTCGTTGGTCTAGCGGGGTTTAAATCCCGGGTCGGGCCAACAGTGCTATTGAGTTTTTCTGATTTCTGGTCAATAGAAATGCTGAGTTCTTACTCAGAGCTTAGAAGTTGGGATCTGAACCCACGTACCTCAGAGAGTACATAAAGCTATCAGTCCTGCGCCTGATCTCTTGATAACCGTCCCATCGGATTAGGAGAGTGAGGGAACAGATAGTGCACCTGTGGTTGCGCACAAACTTATGCACTAAAATGTCCTGCGTAGTTGGCTGATCTCCGTTGAGACTGGCTGACTGGCTACTGTGGCCGTAATCGGCTAGGTGAACATCATAATAAATTTGAATAAATCTGCCTGTCTGTTACGCTTTCCCGGCTTAACCGCTAAGCCAATTTAGTGAATTTTAGTATAGGGATAAATCTAATCTTGGATACGGACATAGGCTATTTGTTGTCGCGATACCCGCGGGCAGGGCCGCAGGCAAAAGTTAGTGGTGTATATTTGTACAGTGATATTAGTACGGATAGTAATACTGATCGGCTGTAAGAGATCTCAGATTACGATAAGAGTGTTTATTGTACTGTTTCAGCTATTTTTTAAATATTTTCCTAGTTGGTATCATACTTTTCTTATGTATCTGTCTATCTAGTTAGTCATAGAAGAAAAGCGTTGCCATTCTTTGAATTAATTATGCGGACGATCAAGACGCTTCTAACGATGTTCTAATAACTAATTGATGAGCTATGAGGAAACAAATGAACATACATACATACGTAGCCTGTCAAAATCAAAACCCTCCTTGTGCTTTACCGTAGTCAGGTAAAAAGGAATTTAATTTCGGAGGAACGATTTTTAACCGTCCAAAATTGTATTGAACATACTTACCTAAGGGATAAATTCTCTTCTATATCTAGTTATAATTCTACTTAGATCGACAGAAGAAAGAAGATACCTTACAACATTTTAATTTCACCAAATAATTAAATCACAATATTTTGAGTTAGAAATCAATAACAAAGATGAGATAATTGTGAGTCAACGACCGATGATTGCTGCCTGCTTCTGGCTTATGTACATATACAAGTTTATTTACGTCGTATTCTTTTAACTAACTGCTTAAGATAAGAATGATGTTGATATCTAGAACTTCTTATTGCAAGAATGGTTCTTGAAAATACTTTTTATATTTCAAACTAGCTGAACCCCGCGGTGTTACCCGCGGTTATTGTTGTACCGCGCATAACCCCACGAGACA
Source organism: Spilosoma lubricipeda (assembly GCA_905220595.1). Lineage (NCBI taxonomy): Eukaryota > Metazoa > Arthropoda > Insecta > Lepidoptera > Erebidae > Spilosoma > Spilosoma lubricipeda. Next base: position 3,151,354 of record HG992285.1, on the reverse strand, counting down.
CAGATAGTCTAAAAAAGTAGCCTAAGTTACTCCCTGGATCATCAGCTACCTGCCAGTGAAAGTCTTGTCAAAATCAGTCCAGCCGTTCCAGAGATTACCCGGAACAAACAAGACAGACAAAAAAAAATTAACTACATTTTTGGTATATGTACATTTGCATTTAGTAAAAAGTGGTTATTTTAACATTACAAACAGACACTTTAGTTTTATGTATTTGTTTAAAATATAGATTTGATAATTACCTGTAACCTGACAGAATGGACAAAAATTGAACAAAAAATAGTTACGTCTTATATATATATTATATATCTTATTTTCCTTAATAAATTATTACAAAATTATGTAAACCAAGTATTCTTCCTTTCTAGAAAAAAATAAATTAGCTGCAGGTGTAATGCACAACAGTATTTTCATATCATATGTCTAATCTTTATGAAGATAGCAACTTTTTAAATCTTCGTGATAGCTCCGGATCCGGTCCCGGTTTTAGGTAGGTAGGGTGGACAGTCGGTGGAGCTTCGAAGAACATTTTGGGGCGATTAGTCCTCCGGAGTGCGAAGGGTAGCAAGGGCGTACATGCAATACATAACCGTCGTACGACTCATGGTCCTCTATTAAGCGCCAGTCTGGTCTAAAGATCTGGATTCGTCTCGCTGTCCGGCACTAGGTACTCAAGAGTGCTGCCATGCTATCACTTAATTTAGCGTGAGGCTGTGATAACCATAGCATATCCTCTACTTAATCTGAGAATATCGAAGGCCAATCAGATATTTATTGCACTCGTTAGTCACACAACATGTTTTGAATGGTGTCGCAAAGTAGATTGATTAGTTTGTTCTTAGCAACACACTGAAAAACAACAGTACAAATCCTTTAATCACTTAATTTCTACGATAGTAGTAGGGCGTTCGAGAAATTTATTTTCCTTATCTCAATACATTTAGGCGTGTATCGCATAAAGCCTACAAAAGGAAACAGGTTTCGTAGTGGCTTACGTGCATATAAATATACATAAATAAAGTTATAATCTATATTAATATATAAAGCTGAAGAGTTTGTTTGTTTGTTTGTTTGTTTGAACACGCTAATCTCAGGAACCGCTGGTCCGATTTGAAAAATTCTTTCGGTGTTGGATAGTCCATTTATCGAGGAAGGCTATAGGGTATATATCATCACGCTACTACTAATAGGAGCGGAGCAACAATGAAGAATGTTTGAAAAACGGGCGAAATTTTCACGCTACGGGCAATTTAAGGCGCAAACGAGGTTGCGTGGGTCGGCTAGTCATCTAATACCTTTCAACGATAAATTTTTGTATATATATGTATACAACCTGAATTTTGGTAACGGCTTCAACGATTTTCATGAAATTGAGTGAGCATGGGGAAGTTTCAGGGAAGATAAATCGATCTACCTTGGATTATATTTCAGAAAATTTACCAAAAAAGTACGAAGTAAAGCACGGTCATACAGGTACAAATACTTACGTGACTTTGGACTAGATTTTTTTCTAAAAAAACGCGATATCTCACAAATTATAATGAAGTTTCAAATAGTACCCTTCTTAGAATAGATAAGAAGAGAAATAAGAATAGAAAAAAGGTTTTGGCCTACTCAAACACGTTGGCCAGACGGGTTGGTTCCTGGGTGGGTCAACCTCGTTTGCGTCTCCTATTGCCCGTAGCATGATAATTTTACCCCGTTTTTGAAACATTATCCATTGGCGCTCCGCTCCTATTGATCTTAGCGTGATGATATATACACTGCCTTTCGTGTTGTGTTATTTTTGTGATTTGTGTTTTTTGCTTTAAATAAGTAGCAATTAATTTACTTGTCTGTACACTCTTTAAGTTTATATCATAATTATTATTTGTTTCTCAGTAAGTGAATTGTGAATTCTTATGAGGAAATAAAGATCTTAAACTACATTATTGCGTAAGAGAAAATTAAACGTAATTCATATTGTTTTGGTGTCTTGCACACGGTGAATGTAGATAGAGGCATAAAATTAAATAATACTACTTAGAGTGGCGCTAAGATAAATGGGATACAAAAGAAAAAAAAATCCAGTCGACAAAAGTGCTCAAGAACTCACTTTACTCATATCATAGGTCGCAACAAGAGTTTATATCCACTTTAGTAAAGAGTTTTACCTTATCTATACTTAATATTATAAAGATAAAGAGTTTGTTTGTTTGAACGCGCTAATCTCAGGAACCGCTTGACCGATTTGAAAAACTCTTTCAGTGTTGGATAGTACATTTATCGAGGAAGGCTATAGGCTATATATCATCACGCTCGGACCAATAAGAGTGGAGCAATAATGAAAAACGTTTCGAAAACGGGGGAAATTATCACGCTACGGGCAATAGGAGACGCAAACGAGGTTGCGTGGGTCGGCTAGTCGAATCATATATGCAAAACCCAAACCCAGACTATTTTATCGATAAATTGCATTCCGACTTTGAGGTTATCAGAGAAACTATCGTACGTATACGTAACTTATACAATATTTGTTATTTTATTCCATTTTACGTGAAAAACATTGGGATAAGATAATGTGCAGTTGCTACTTGTATTTATTTTCATAACGTTTTATCACCTATGCAGTCATTATTATGGTGCAGTATTACAGTATCATTTTTACCTGTCCGTCTGCTGACGTACTACGATATCCGTTTGGTGGTGGATTTAGTAAACAGAGTGTCATTCATTACTCATATACATCCCGTAGGTATCGTAAAGGTGTCGTGTCACCGTGGGAGAGCCACGCTGCGGTATGAATGGGCCGGCTCGACGGGAGTGATACCACGGCCTCACAGAAAACCTGTGTGAATAACACATAGCGCTTGCGCTGTGTTTCACCGAGTGAGTGAGGATACCGGAGACCCATACCCCAACCCCTCCTCACATCCCCCAAAGGTCGGACACCTCTGGTGTTGCGGGTGTCTATGGCCGGCGGAAATTGCTTACCATCAGGTGATACGTCTGCTCGTTTGCCCCCTACACCTTAAAACCCTTATGAGTGAAGGAGCTACTCAGTACTACAGTACTTCAAAGGGGTAAAAATTTGACACAAAACTCTATACGAACCTATCTGGCCAGCGTAGCGTAGGTCAAAACATCCCAGGTCTTCCCAGAGCAGGGCTCTAGAGGTCAACCAACCCAGGTGGTTTTTAGTGGAAACACAACATACTCCTAGCTCCTGTGTAACCGAGGAACCGAAGATCCGAAACAATTTTCCAACCCGTCAAGAAAAAATTGTCAAAACCTTCTTTTGACAAAGAGAACTTACATCCAACAGTGGCTGTTGGTGATAACAATTCTTAGCCTTGAAACACAGTTATTCTAATAACTTTTCAGACATGAGATGTGTAATTGTTATGGTTTGGTATCCTGTACAGGTGATTTCCACACAAGAAGTAGGTCTACAAAATAGGTTTGTTAGCAACAGTTGGGACTGTTTAGTTAGATTTTCGTTGAAACTTTTGTTCGTTTTTTTTATTGATGATTAGGTATGTGCGGAAGAAAGATGCACTGAACTGCGAAGTAACGCACAACACGGAATAACTACCAATCCTGAATCGCGCAATAAGAGTTCTCGCGCCGATTAACATATATAAAAAAATCCCAACGTCAACCGTGAGGCAGTGGCCCGCCAGGAATGATCGGATCAGGATAATCGAACCCGGGACCTCTTGATCAGCAGTCACTTACGCTAACCACTAATTTTTTTACTTGTAATTACTACACTGCTATTATTTCAGCGAAAAATTGTGTTATGTTTGTTAGTTATAGACATCTTTCGACTATGAAAGGAGAGGCTATCTATGAAGGCCTCTTCACAAAAAAAAAACAGAACTATTCCATATTTATAACGTCTTACTTATTGATGGAATAGAATACCTATATGTGGAAATACAATTCGTGTACATATAAGATCATAATTATATATTTAATAAACAATTTACTTAGATAAGGCAGTCTGATTAAAAGCGGTTAGCAACAATACAATATGTGTTCATGAATTCCGGAGATACCTGATAACTTGATAGTACCAATATAATATTAATGACGACACGAGTATGGATTACAAACGTGTCACACAGTAGCAAGTGAGTAGCAACAGACAGCATTAAAGTTTAAATACAATTTTGAATTTCACATAAAGAAAATTAAAGATTAAATAAACGTTACAAGAATCATTTTTTTATATAAGTTTATGACACAAGTACAATTTTAACAAAAAAAAACCGACTTCAAGGTTAAACTCGATTTCTCTTGGATGCCATCATCAGATATTAATGTCCTTATCAATGGTACCACCGTTGGGACATCTACTTTCCATTAAAAAAAGAATTATTAAAATCGGTTCATAAACGACGAAGCTATCCGCGAACACACATAAAAAAAATATATATATATACGGTCGAATTGAGAAACCTCCTTTTCTTGAAGTCGCTTAAAAATATTTTAAATTTGAAATGTGCATCTACCTTTCTATCACTTCAATTTTTTTTTTTTACACGAGCGTACGTAGATAATATGCAGATCATTTGCTAATATAAGCTTCCTTATCAACCAAATTAACTAACTATCAAATAACTACATCTATATATATATATAAATGAATGTTTGTCTGTTATGTCCTTTATAGAATCGTAAACAATGCATTTGATCATGTCATGATCTTCAGCAAAAGTGTTGTGCATAAGCTCACAAAGGTTTCCGAGTTGGTTGGCCGACATACACGCGGGCAAAGCCGCGGGCAACAGCTAGTAAATAATTCGGAATCCTAATACACAAAACTATCTAGTCCCGAGCTAAGCAGAGCTTGTGTTATGAGTACCAGACAACTGGTATGAATCAGAACTATATATAAACACAAATGTACTTATATACGAGTACATACTTTTTTACTATAAATATTAGTATAAATACATACATATTATACATAGAAAATACCCAAAATCCGAAACAAATATTGCAGATCATACAAACATTTGGTCCGACCCGGGATACGAACCCGAGACCTCTAGCACAGACAGACAGTCAAACCAAATTAACTAAAGTCAATAACTAATGAAGAAAAGTAAACGAACTCCAAAACAACAGCTAAAATGTAGATAACATTACACTTATTTGATATTTTGAACTAATGACGCCAGCGATGACGTCTAGACAGACCATAAGTACACGCTATTCTACGCAGAGAATCATGATGAATCCTATAAAATTTGACCATGGACTTATTTTTAACTTTTACTTATGATATTGGACAAAGAGCACCGGTTTGTATTCCGTGTGTCCTATAGTAACATCGTTTGGGATTATATTATTACCCTTGCTATGAACTAAATACACTAATCTTGAGCTAAATAGTTTTGAATTTTGTTTGTGATAGTTTTTTTAGAAATTATCCCGCTTACACGCCCATCACCGTAACTCTTGTACAGCAGTGACTCACGAAACATAAAACTCGAGAAGTCCAGGGAAAAAATCCACTTTCTTGGAACCCGCAATGAAAAGTGATAGCTCTACTATAGTTTCTATTTTTACAAGTCCCGTACTAGCAATGTATCCCATGTCGTGGGGGATTCATGAAATAGACGAAAATAACTCTGAACAAAAATTTATGGAAGACGCAAAGTGTTGTTCCTCATAAGACATCCCCATTTAGCGCAGTGGGAAACGGAAAGGTGACAGCTTAAACCACTCCGTAATACGTGCAGTCATGTCAAATAGTAGCTCCTGTCCTTCATACTTGTATACTAACAACGATACTTTTAGACTGTTTCAGTGTTACGTGAGTATATAGCACTAGCTGACCCGTGCCCTTCGTTGGGCAGTAAACATTTCTTCGAAAAAGTCTTTCCACTTTTCGGGTTATTATATAGCCTATGTCACCCACAATTAACCTAGCCTTCTATTGGTAAGAGAATTTTCAAAATCGGTTCAGTAGATGCAGAGATGACACCCTACAACGTCACTAGTCACATCGTCACAAACTTACAAACTTTACCTCTTTATATAATAGTATAGAAATAGAAGTATAGATGAATAAATAAGAAAAAGTTGAAAAAATATAACCCGATTACGTAATTTTTTAAAATATTTTTTATAGCCTACGTCATTCGGGCTATTAGCACTAACCAATCTATTGACACCGCATTCGTTACAATCGGTTCTGCAGTCTAGGCTCTACGGTGGACCAAACCAACATACTTATCTACTGAAAAAACAGAAAGACCTGAAAAACCCTGCCTTTTGTTTCGTCGTAGTCGGATGGAAATGGAATTAGTAATTATCTCTTAAGAAATTATTACTATGCAAAATTATTATCATGGATTGTGATATCGGTTGTCGACCCCTACGCAGTGACGTAGTTATGACGCATGTTTTACGCGTGGTTAGGATTTGAGTGGTTACATACAATAAATAACTTGGCTTTCTAAAATTCTACGTATGATTAATCGATCGGTCCTTCATTGTCTTGACTTGAATCTAAATCGATGGAATACATTTTATTAACCCCCGACGCAAAAAGCGGCGTGAATAAAAGCGGCGCAATTTCACATTTTTTTACTAGTCATTTTTCCAATACATATTATATTTACTTTGGTTTACGGTGTAAGTTTCTAAAAAGTTTTAGCCAAATTCTTTCACGACCTTCAGCTAGCCTAAAATTTTTTGGAACATTATTTTATTAATTTGAAATGGCTTTAATGGTATTTATGGTTAACTGTTCAGGACAAGTCTTTCGGAAGTTTGGAACTCAATAATTTCAGGTGGAGTTAATGGAATATATTGGTAAACATTAATTTATGGTGTTCATGTTTTGCTACGCAGATTGAGTGGGGAAAACGATTTAGTTGTGAAAGAGATTAAATTTATAGGATGAGAAAGTGATCTACCCTTTAAGGACACGAAAAGGTAAATCTTAATCCTCAGATTTGTAATCCAAGTCTAAATCTTTGTTTGAATAAAGATGGTCATCATCGTCCATAGGTTATGTTTTTCTTTGTCAGAAAAAAGGTTTAATATTTTGATCAACAAAAAAACCTTTCAAGATTCTATATTCTTTCTAAAACTGTGCGCATTTAGTATTGAGCTTACATATTTATCTATTACAACTATTACGTATAATTATTAACATAAAAACAAGGCAATGACCAATTAATCTAAGATTATTTATGTATGAAACATGAAAATAATGGAAAATTTTCATTTGATTTGAACGTCATAAATTAAGATTTAATAGGTATGCAAATAAGTTAAGTGTGTCTATTTGTAATATCGTAATAGTAATTCTTTACTTAATTTATTTTACCTAGTGAACTTATACGATAATTCAGTAGAAAGAACCCTAAAAAAGTTGGTTTCTTAGCAAAGAAACCAACTTTTTTTAGGGTTCCGTAGCTCAAAAGGAAAAAACGGAACCCTTATAGGAACACTTTCATGTCCGTCTGTCTGTCAAGACTCTTTTTCTCAGGAATAGGAGGTGTCACACTGAAATCCATATCAAATACTCAGGTCTACTGTCCCTTGGAGATGTGAAAAAATCAAATTTCCAAGCCAACGCAATCAAAATATACAGCCTTTTAAGCGAATTCGAATTCGACACTTGAAAGGGAATCAAAACCTACAGGGTTCTTCCCGCGATCTCAGAATCTTGAAATTTGGTACGAAGCAAACGATAACGACAGAAGTGAAAACTCAAAACTATTAAAAAACAGTTGTATAAGCTGACCTCACCTCTATGCTTTTTAAATAAAATGCGCGATAAAAAGAAGTAAAAAAAATGCTTATTGTGATGTTACAAAAAATATAGGTTAATGCTATCTATACAAATAAAAAAAATTGGAGTGCCCGTTTGTAATATTAAAATAACCGCTTTTTACTTAATGCATATGTATGTATACACGGTACATATACCAAAAATTTAGCTAAAAAAATGTTGTCTGTCTGTCTATTTGTTCCGGGTAATCTCTGGGACGGCTGGACTGATTTAGACGGGACTTTCACGGGCAGGTAGCTAATGATCCAGGGAGTAACTTAGGCTAATTTTTTTTTTTTGGACTGCCAAAGTGACTCTACTCCGCCTGGTAGAAAGCAAAAGCAGAATCCAAAGGTGGTGGTCACCATACTCATTGCGAATGCAGACAATGTAACAATGCAGCATGGTGACCCACACCATAGCGGCCTTGTGATGCTTTCGCATAGTTGGGCCTCCGGTCTCCGGTCTCGCACTCACCAACGAAACACGACAGCACGAACGCTGTCATTTCACGTTGATCTTCTGTGCGAGGGTAGTACCGCCCCTGTCGAGCCAGCCCGTTCGTGCTGAAATCAGCGTGGTTCTACTACCTTCCCTTTTAAGACTAACTTTGTCCCGCGTCACATTTATTCCGCAGGTGTCGTAAGACCGACTAAAGGAGCAAACAATGCAGGGCAAAAAGTGACAGAAAAATTGAAACAACCCACCCATCTGACCAGCTTTGTATAGTAGGCCAACTAAAGCCTCCTTGCAAAAGAGATGTCTGTGTCCAGCTTTGGACTGTTAAAGTGTACTGATGATGATCATGATAAAAAAAAAGTACCTAAGAACCTCCTTTTTTAAATTCACTCAAAAAGATCTAACTAAATCCTAACATAATGGTATGGTCAAATACATTTTTACTGCCATTGATATATTACGGTATCGATAATGAGATACAAATTTTACCAACATTCCTTTTTTGACGGGTATAATATTATTATCTCGATTCTGAACGAGTGCTATCATATTTTTTATCTATTTAGGGCCTGTCTACTACCGACTGATAAAATTAAACGTCAATTGGTGCGTATCGGCACTCTGTGTGCATACATTTGTATAGTTTTTAACAATATTTGCCTTTGAATGATGATTCTTTTTTTTTATCAACACAACACCAAAAGTTCCATATTGAATTTTGATGAAATCATTTATTGATAAATGTTCATGATGAAGAAAAGCAAAAGCATTAAAGTATCTTCGCGGAACAAGGTTTTAATCAAGTTTTCTTTCATAGTCTGACAAGAATACCTAAAAACAAAAAAAAAAACAATAAGTAGGCGAGTAACTATATGGCACGAGACTTACCAAGCTTTGATGTATGATTGAGTACGTAAGTGCGTTTAATATGGAACCCTAATAGAAAGGTGTTATCATTTTTGTATCGTTAAGGTAGGTACATAGGTACACCTGAACGTATGGGGGTGATCAGTCAAGCAAATCGGTCGCCCCTTCATTTGTAGAATATTACGTACATTTTTAAACAGTCCACCCTTAAACTTTTTGGTGAACACACGCGTCAAGTACAATGAAAAATGGTTTAGTTTTAATTTTGCCGTACCATGTCGTTAAAGAACTGGTTTCTATTTTTAGTCTAGGCCTTTGAATTTCGAACAGAAAAACAAAAATAGGATTGGTGTTGTAGTGTTTTTTTTTTTATAAAGAAATGAAATTCTAATGTTTGAAATTTAGAACGTCTTTATTATATAAAACGCGCGACAAATACATTAAAACATTTTGTTATAATATGGGTACCGAATTCGTCGCGGCGAATGCCGAATTAATTTAAGTAGGTACATTGAGCAAATGGATGGCGTTGCTAGGATACGTGCGTATTATGAAATTATATTAGGTACAAATTTTGATCGAAAACATCGACTACGAAGCATGGACACCGTCACCTGTATTTACAAATAGGTAAGTTTAGAACATATTTTCAATAGTAGAAGTAGGTACCTACAATAATAATGTGTAAGAACGATAGTAATTTTAAACGATAGTTTGTTTACATAGTTTGCTACACAAGGTTAACTTTACTAGGTAGAATGCCATGACAATAAGGTAATTGACCTATTACGTAATAGCTAATGCCTACTGTTATTTAACCCACCCTAGGTTAGGGTTTTTTCTAAAGCTATTTCTAAGTAGGTACTGAAAATAAACATACCTATTCACCTATTTTTGAAGTCTTGCCGTAAAATGAATATTGATTTTGTTTAGTTTAATGTTTTGTTTAAGTTAATACTCTGCTTTGTTAAGGTATGCTCTAAGTGTTAAGGCAAAAACTACTCAACTTGCCTAAAAGTCTAACAGCATTAGATTTCTGACGCAATTAAAGTAACCCGGGCAATTACAGAAAAACAGTGAAACCGCCATTTTCTTTGGTATTTGAACGAATTTAACAGGGTAGTTGATGCCTTAGTCTTCTTCTTTTAATGAAATGGCAACCAGCCGGATCTATAGGATCAGCTATTTCTGCCAAGGTCAAGTGTTTAAAGTCTTTAAATCTTACGTCTTCAAGTCTTTAAATCTTCGTCGTGATGAAATTAATGATAAAAAATATATAAAATGTAGGCGAGATGAAATGGGGACCGTCTTCTTAAAAACAAAAAACGAACTCCTACCTTAGTCAAATTAGTTACTTTTAATAATCTGTAATCTGTCAAAACGAGAACTTTGTTTGAAAAATGTGCTAATTACAAATTTGTGACGTCACTGTTTTCGACAATTCAACTGAGCAATATATTATAATGTTTATTTAATTAAAATTTGTATTAGAAATAAAAAGCTGCAATAATTATGTTTTCCGAGATGTTTTGTAAAATTCGCTTTAAGGAACGAGACATCGGCATTTATTTACGACTAGCTGAACCCCGCGGTGTTACCCGCGGTTATTGTTGTACCGCGAGTAACGCCGCGGGACAAAGTTAGTCTAAAAAAAGTAGCCTAAGTTACTCCCCGGGTCATCAGCTACCTGCCAGTGAAAGTCCCGTCAAAATCCGTCCAGCCGTTCCAGAGATTACCCGGAACAAACAGACAGACACACAGACAGACCGACAGACAGACCGACAGACAGACAGACAAAAAATTTTTTAACTACATTTTTGGCATGTGTACCGTGTATACATACATATGCATTTAGTAAAAAGCGGTTATTTAATATTACAAACAGACACTCCAATTTTATTTATTTGTCTAGATACAGTCAACTCCCCTACTATAATAATTTTATTCGAATACAAATAGATATCACTGCTTCATAATAAAGAAAAAAAAATACCTTCCGATACAAAGTACATAATGAAAAATAGAAAAAGGCACTACCTACTTAGGAGTTTGCTATGTGCAATTACTTTTGTCTGTTTTGTTTTTTAATTCAAGTGTTAAGAATGCCCAATGGAAGAAAATAGTAAAACGAAATTTGGGTTACCTAGATAGTCCCTCAAACTTCCGCGGTTAGAATCTATCTATTCGGGCAAGCATTTACACAATTGAGCTTTGTACACACCAGGACACGATATTAAACTCGTTAGTTTCTTGAGGTGTTTTGTGATATTTATAGATATACTAGCTGTTGCACGCGGCTCCGCTCGCGTTAATGCCGGTTATCGTGACAAATAGTAGCCTATGTGTTATTCTTATGTATAAGCTATATTACTGTAAAGTTTCATTGTTTCATTCAAATCCGTCTAGTAGTTATTACGTGAAGAAGTAATAAACATACACACTCAAAAACTTTCGCCTTTATATATTAGTGTGATGTGATTATCGCGATGAATAGTAGCCTATGAGTTATTCTGATGTATAAGCTATATTACTGTAAAGTTTCATTCAAATCCGTCTAGTAGTTATTGCGTGAAGAAGTAACAAACATACACACTCACAAACTTTCGCCTTTATATATTAGTTCTGATGTATAAGGTATATTACTGTAAAGTTTCATTCAAATCCGTCTAGTAGTTATTGCGTGAAGAAGTAACAAACATACACACTCACAAACTTTCGCCTTTATATATTAGTGTGATGTGATGTGAAGTGTGATATAATAAGATAAGAATTCAAAGGATAGGATTTGTTATACCTAAAATTAAAACTGCAATATAATGTGGATAACAAATCTTTGCCCTACAAGGCTGTCTTGATTCAGGCCTGCTCTGCTATAAAGACTTAGATCCGTAGGCCTATCTGTGCGGCAAGGCAGTGAAGTTTGTCAATCGGAATGGAGTGGAAAATCGAAGGTAGGTGTGTTTTGGGGTTTCCCAGGGCTCTGTATTGGGCCCATTGTTATAGAACCTCGCATACGATGCGAGCCTTCGCGCTAGTTTGCCCTCTGGCCTTAGTGTTGCCTGCTATGTAGACGATATCGCAATACTGGCTAGAGGGTCACGCCAGTACATGAAGTACCTAGACAGTCGGTAGAGCTTCGAAGAGCATTTCGAAACTAATTGCCCGAGTATGAGGAGTAGTAGGGGCTCTACATCATCTGCTACTCAATCTCGGGGGACCGCGGGAAGCAGTTTGCTGCCTCTATATGGGTGTGCTGTGATCTATGGTCCTCTATGGGGCACCGTCGAGTTCCTCCCGATGTAAGGATCGACTTCGGAGTCTGCAGCGGTTGATGGCTACACGAATCGTACGGGGCTACCGTACAATCTCATATGAGGCGGCGACGACCCCCTGTGATCTCCACCCTTCGACATTCTGATCGACATGGACACAATGGGTTACGACGTAATTCGTTCTGTCGGTCGCGCTGTCAGAGCCGTTCTGACGAGCTGTGTGAGTCCCACACACACCCTTCGTGTGCCCCCTACCTACGGAGCTAGCTCTAACTATTCATCCAGATATGGTCTCAGACGTCTCAAATATCATCATCCCAAGATTTACCAATAAAAACAAAATATATCCGTTTGTTTTTAATGTGTGCAATAAAATTGTGTATTGTGCAATAAAGTCTAATTTACTCGACATAAGTTGATTTTTAGTGACCCCCCCCCCCCCCTCCAAAATTTCAAGCTCAAACCGCGCCTGTAGATACTTCTTGTGTTTTTTAATAAAAGGAATTTACGAAAGTCCAATGTGTAATTCTTTTTTCGGCCTGCTTCGGCCTATTCCACTTCTACCATCTGATAACTTAGTTGTATTTATGATTATCTTATATGAACACAGAACTCATACCTACATTTACATGTGAGAGTAGAAGGCGATCGAGAATTGACCTATTTTATTAATTCGGTAATGTTGAATTAATAAAAACCACAACCACATAATGACTTGCAATTATTACATGGTTACTAGTACTATTTAGTACAAAGGGGAACCGCTATATTTACTTTAATGGGGGTATCGGTGAGTAATAACTTTGTAGGCGTTAGTAATTAGATGCCATGTCCGATAGCCGCCATTTTACCCGTCCTACAGAAAGCTCGCCGACTCATTTCTGCAGTAGAAACCGCATTTTCGTTATTACCGCACCTCAGAATGTAGTCGTTTTATTTTTGGTTTCAACCTCCTTTTTACTCTCCCACCTTTTCATGGATGTTTTTTTTTCTGATTTAGATAGTGATTAAGTTAAAAGTTCGTGCAAAATATCTTTCGAATTTAAATCCGCTCGTCATATTTATTTGGAAATGAAACAAAAGAAAATAAAGAAGAAAGTTACTTTTCAGGTCGATATTCACAAAAGATGTTGCCATAATTTAATTCGTAATTTACTGAATAGTTAAGCAATATAGTGACTATGTATGTGTTAAATGATCTGTTTCTTTAACTCAGTTGCCTACCAGGGATAGTCTAGCAACGCCTCGGAGCGCCCGAGCTCCGATTGGCCGACGACCGAGCATTTTGCCACATCAACGTCTAAAGAAGGAGGTGAGTATGAAAATATTTTTTTTAATTATACACAGGCTTACAAAATGGAAGGCCCCGAACCATTTTGAAAGTTGGGTTGACAAAAATAAATGAGACAGTGAAATAAACTTGGTAGTAAGTTTAAGTATAGGTACTTGGATGAGATATATAGAGAAAGAAGTTGTTTATTTATGTTTTTTTTTATTTAAATTAAGGATTCATGATAAGTAAGAATAAAATAAATACATATAGAATTTGTTGCTTTATTACATACTTATTGTAAAAGTGCTTATTGGAAAGGAACTTCTAACTAAACAAATCTCAACACAAAGTTTAGATGCAAGTATTTCGCGTTGATTCTCTTTCGTCATTTTCTAATGCCTCTATTATCTTGTATTATTGGGTTATATTTTAATTTACCCACTTGACTTTGCATTGAGATAACATCATTACCATACATTTGTTAGTTTTCCATTAACGTTTACGTTTGTGGAATGTAAACTTTGCTAGGGGGCCTGGGGAATTATGTTTTAGACTGGTTATTTTTTTAAATTATATAGCGTCTGCTAGCCACTAGGGTGTAGTATCTGAACCAACTAAACTAATTTAACCAGTTACATAATACTGTCAAAGAAAAATATGTTATCTGCCTAGAAATCCCTGGATAGTCCTCCAGAGATGGATTCGCCGGTGGGTAGCGTCAGCAGTACTGACTTGCGGCGGCAGAATGAAGAACTTCGCGCCCGTTTAGCTGGTGAAGCTGCTGACCATAAACGAAGACTAGATGCCTATCGGAGGGCGCAACAAGGACAAGCGCAGTTGGTTTCCAGACTTCAGGCAAAGGTAACATATGTATAATTATCTTCTATTGTGTCCAAATAAAATTTGATGTCTCCAAGTGATACATTTTAAGTAGGTAACTATTTAGGTCTTTGGCTGATACTCACTGCTAACAAAAAACGAAAAGTAAATTTTGCGAACATGACTATTGACCGCATTAAGTTACCCTTTAATAGTAACACTTATGAATTGAAGAAAAAACTCTGTCCAGAAAACGGTCGAGCGAGAAGCCCGTAGTTTCGAAAATGGTCGTAAATTTTTACCATGGGAAAGCCATACTTCGGCATGAATGGGCCGGCTCGACCGGAGTTTTACCACAGCCTTACGGAAAACCGGTGTGAAATTCAATCGCCCATACCCCATTACCTCCCTCCATCCCCCAAAGGTCAACGCATATGTTTTTAATTTCATTGTAATGCTTAATGGCACTTTCTTTTTGCGCTGTATTTGAAAGTCGCCACAGCTTTTAATACGCTCAGCGGCAATGAATCGTTGTAAAAGTGTGATTGGCAAAAGTAAAATTCTCATAACTCCTTAGAGCATATAATATGGAAGGGCTGCTCAAGGAGCGGAAAGCGTGATCGGAGTAGAGAGAGAGAGAGACTGAGTTTAGTTAGTCATCATTATATTACCCAATCAGTTTGCATGACTGATTTGGTGGGAAATACACCAACCAATCAGAAGCTTGCGTGAGAGAGACAGACTTTAACTAAACTCAGTCTCTCTGTACTCTGATCATGCTTTCCGCCCGTTCAGCAGCCCTTCTATTTATATTATATTCTCTAAGCATACGAAGAAAAAGGCCGGTCCTAATACGTGTAACGTAGAAGGTAACGTTGGAGACGTGTAGTGGCGGGCAGGACGATGTTGCCGCGTAACATATGGTTTGGATTTTGAACGAAACCTGTCAGCTGGATGCGAATGGGAATCTGTCAGTCAAGTAAAGTAAACAACTAAACAAACAACAAACAAACACCTTTACATTTATCTTGACTTTTTAATTTGTCCACTTTCCATATTAATTAATTAAAATGTAAGTGTATAAATAGTAGTGTAAGTTTATGGTATTCTTTGTAATGTTTACTTTTTATTACTTTTTCCCTTCAAACAGATCCTATTTTTTTTATAAGGGTATTGACTTTTGCTTACCTTGATAGTACCAGAGGAACTAAGAACTATTATTCCTCTTTTAGGTCCTGCAATATAAGCAGCGTTGCTCCGACCTGGAGAGTCATATGTTGGAAACAACTCCTCGTAGCGAACCTTCATCCTACCGGGCTCCCAGCGCTAAGACTAGCATCGCGCTCCCTCCGCCGCCTTCTTCGGCATCATCGTCCGCCGTCGCTGCTGCCGATGCCAGAATTAACGATCTTGAGACCGCTCTTAGACGACTTGACGAAGAAAAGCGCAAGTAAGATAATGTACTTTAATCTTTATAATGCCAAATAAAAAAAACTATCCCTTCTGGTCCTCATTGGTTATTCTGGAATGAAACTACTAAATATTACTCTGTATCATGGTAGTTTAGACTGAAAGCTAATTTCAACTTGTGTGCGGTGTGTGATACTTTTTTGTGATAAAATTAAAAAAAAATTTGGTGTCTTAAATTATAAAACATGCACTTTACATTTCAAATCACTATTTTTGTCATCTCTCTAAACAGCTGATCCAATGTAAATGAATGAAGTGTCAATAGATTCATAATAATGGCCCACTGACAGGGTCAGGGTTTTACGTAATTAGGTTATAGTTTTTTGGACTCGTGGCATAATCAGAATTCCCTTTTGGGCTTTATAATTAAATAGTTATAATATTTATGAATAAGATTGATCAAATATAGATATTGACACGTTAGTGACAATATTGTCTTAATGAAAAAATAAGTATCTAAGCCGAAATTACGGATCTGAAATACTTGAATCAAACCTTATACTAGTGTCTTGCTGGTGTGTTATAGTAAGCCAAAACCTTTCTAATGAGACACTTATGTCAAGCAGTGCACTATTAAGGGTTGCAGATGTGTGATGTGAAAATCTCTTTGTAGAATATATCAAATATAATAACATAAAAAATTTTTTTTGTACTTTCCCACTAGGTGCGAGAAACTAGCCCATCAAAACATCTTGCTCCGCGACCAATTGGAGGAGTCTCATCAACTAAATGAAGCTTTGACTGCTGACTTGCAGAAACTGACCAATGATTGGGAGGGATTGCGAGATGAGATGGCCATTAAAGAGGATGAGTGGAAAGATGAAGAACAGGTTTGTTGTACTTTTATTGAGCTAAAATGATCTTGTTCAAATTACTTACAACAAATTACTGACCTTATTTACTGTAAATAAACTACTAACAAATGCACACGAATAATGTTTACTGCCAAGTTCTGACATCCATGTAAAAAGAGACTCTTAACTAAAATCATATATACAAAAATCGATTACTGTTCGTTTATCTCGCAAAAACTGGCGAATGGCTGGGCCGATTTAGCTTATTTTTGTTTTGAAATGTTTGTTGTAGTGCAGGTAAGGTTTAAACTGTATAAAATTAAAAATAATTTGCAAATCCAAATATGACGTGTACGAAGTAGCGGACATAGCTAGTTATAAATATTATTGTATATTCTATTTGTATTAACCGAATGAAAAAAAAAAGTTAAAACTAAAACCCAATTACGACAAAAAACGACGCTTAAAAAGCAGGAAACAAGTTTCAAAAGCCGTAGTCATTGAGGAAGGCTATGGAAAATATATACCATCATGCTGCGATGAAAAATAGTATCAATGAAAACTGTTACAAAAACGGGGAAAAAGTTAAAGGGGTTAAAGTTTAACAAAACAATGTATAAAAGAATTGTTCCCCTTTTAAAAGTTAAAAAAAAGTCCGCTATACCATTATGTCCGATACTTACCTATATAGGGCGTATGCTGCACTATAACCTTTTCTATCGTAAGCAAATTTGTTCACATCAAGCCACTGACATTAGGGGACGCAGACGAGGTTGCGTAGGTCATTTAGTCATATAATAAATAGAAAAAACCTGTTTCAATAAAGGCTAAATCAAATGTAATTATCTTTATTAGGCTTTCAACGACTACTACTCCAGCGAGCACAACCGTCTGCTCAGTTTGTGGCGTGAAGTGGTATCCGTGAAGCGCCACTTCTCTGAGCTGCAGACCAACACCGAACGCGACCTCTACCGTGTCAAGAACGACTTTGACTCTAATGTCAGGGAGCTGGTTGGCGTGCTCAGCGGGTATTCCATCAATGCGTTCGCTGCACAGACTGGTTTAGGTACAGCTGGACCATGTAAGGTGAGTTTGATTTTACACATTGTAGTTGCTTTTACTTCCTTTAGGTGGAGTTATGAAGTATACAAGATGATCGGGTGAAGGTAGGATGAGGTGTGAGATATTTGTAATTGCTTTTACTTCTTATGTGTGGAGTCATCAAGTATACAAGATGATCAGGTGAAGGAAGGATAAGGTGAGAGATGTTTGTAGTTGCTTTTACTTCTAATGTGTGGAGTCATCAAATATACAAGGTGATCGCGTGAAGGAAGGATGAGGTGTGAGATATTTGTAGTTGCTTTTACTTCTTATGTGTGGAGTCATCAAGTATACAAGATGATCAGGTGAAGGAAGGATAAGGTGAGAGATGTTTGTAGTTGCTTTTACTTCTAATGTGTGGAGTCATCAAATATACAAGGTGATCGCGTGAAGGAAGGATGAGGTGTGAGATATTTGTAGTTGCTTTTACTTCTTATGTGTGGAGTCATCAAGTATACAAGATGATCAGGTGAAGGAAGGATAAGGTGAGAGATGTTTGTAGTTGCTTTTACTTCTAATGTGTGGAGTCATCAAATATACAAGGTGATCGCGTGAAGGAAGGATGAGGTGTGAGATATTTGTAGTTGCTTTTACTTCTTATGTGTGGAGTCATCAAGTATACAAGATGATCAGGTGAAGGAAGGATAAGGTGAGAGATGTTTGTAGTTGCTTTTACTTCTAATGTGTGGAGTCATCAAATATACAAGGTGATCGGGTGAAGGAAGGATGAGGTGTGAGATATTTGTAGTTGCTTTTACTTCTTATGTGTGGAGTCATCAAGTATACAAGATGATCAGGTGAAGGAAGGATAAGGTGAGAGATCTTTGTAGTTGCTTTTACTTCTAATGTGTGGAGTCATCAAATATACAAGGTGATCGGGTGAATGAAGGATGAGGTGAAAGATATTTGTAGTTGCTTTTAGTTCTTATGTGTGGAGTCATCAAGTATACAAGATGATCGAGTGTAGGATGTATTCAAGTTGCATAGAGAGATCCTCATTCTAAGTAAACATAAATGGGATCTTAATTCTTATCAAGATTATCTTCAAAATCCGGTTAGTGTAAACATACATGTGAAGCAGGAACTCGTCACAAGACACGTCATGTGAAACCAGTGTCGCCTATTTTAAATCTCTTATATACTTATCCCTATCGACTGTATTAACTTCGGTGTGTAAAAGGGTGTCCAAATTATTCACCCTTTTTGCTATAATTTACATTATTATTGTGTTTTTTTTTATTGACTAAAATTGTTTTTGATTTTTAACACCAGTGTCTACAGCATATTATATAAATTTTCTTTCAGAAAATCACCCTTGCATAACTGCCACAATTGCATTAGTTATATTTTTGTAATAAAATAATGATTAAATCTCAATACTAATAGTGTGTTATTAATGCCAAATGTCTTAGGTCTAATATTTGGTTTCGTCAATCTAAATTAAATTTTAATTAGATAATTTTCAGAATACTTCGTAAAGTTTTTCATGTTTTATTTACTTTTAATAGCAACAACAATCAGAATGCCAGTCTGGAGGCCAGTACTGCCAGCCTGGTCAGCAACCGTTCGGTGGGCCGTCATCAGCAACGGGGCTTTCAACAACAGCTTCAGGCAACATCAACGTGGAGAGCATGCGCGTGGACTTGCGCGACATGACGGCGCAGAGGGACACCGCGCTCTCTGAGCTGAGAGAACGAGATACGCGGATACAGAGACTGCTGGGAGAACTGCAGGGACTTGTGAGTTTGACCATATTTATATTTAACGATTTACCACTCTAACGAAGAGGAACGTGGGTCACGTACGTCCCTCCGAAACAAAAGGAGAGTCCTCCTATTAGGCGAGTCTTCGGACCTATATATACCAATCGGTGCAAAAATTCGCTTCGTCGCGATACAGGATCAGCATTTACTTCGTAATTCGGTGTGTCTTCGTCAGATGGCGTTGTAGTATGGTTTTGTTGCGCTATATATGGAAGTCGCTACATTTGTATAAGGACAAGTTTATTGAAAGCGAGTCGCTTATTTTATTTTCAGGAAGAACGTTGTGAAATGGCGGAAGTGGCGTGTAACGAGGCGAACGTGATGCGCGGAGCACTAGAGGAGGTCGCTCGCGCGCTCATACACGACTCCGACACCGACGTGCCCGTGCACGCGCCGCACCCCTCACACCCCTCGCACTCTTCGCACGTGCACATGCACGACAGGTACGTATACGCAGCCTCGTTACGTGCTAAGACCTCCAAGAACCTGAACCTCAGCAAAGGTCACGGTGTGCCACTCTGCGTCTGAGATAGGATAGAACCGAGAACTGCTATTAAGACATCCTGACCACGGATACGCAGCCTCACCCAGCTAAACAGTTCAATTACTCGATAGCCCAGGGGTGGCGGGAGGTTTATATAGCTAGGGAGCCAAGTTGACATTCTGCATACATTACATAAACGTTAATAGAAAACTAAAAAATGTTAGCCAATAATACAAAAGAATAGAGGATTTAGTAATTGTAGAAAGAAAATGAACACGAAGCACTCGCATCTTGACTGGAAGAGGGCAGATCATACTTCAGAATTATATGCAGTTTGGTACTCAAGTTTTTATCCTGTAGTATAATATGACAGGGTTCCTAATCATCTTGCCATAACCTAGCAAACTTCTTTGGAAATTATTGTTACTTTAAAATAATTTTAATACGAACAAATGATTATTTAAATCACTGTGAATAATCAATACCGTGATATGTGACCGGTGAGGAATTCCAAGTCGCAGGGAATTTGCGATAATCGTATAACCCCCATGTCTTGAACCACTCGTAGTCGCAGTGACTTTGTATATTTGTATCTACAAAATCACTGCGACTGATTTTTTTTTTTTTCTAAAAAATTACAATAGTTATTCATACTATTTACTGTATTTCTAATAAGATTATCTGTGAGGAATAAGATGACGCCAAAAACGCAACAAATTTCATTAATTTGCGGCCGTGGTATACATGTAAGTGCAGTAAAGACAGCAAAAAAAGTATTTGTTTTTAAACTTTATAATTTGGGCATCAATTGGATTTTTTTTTTGGTATTTTTTTTTGTACGCTAGGTAGTTGTACTACTAAGCGTTCCAGGATTATCCATCCTTTCTGGGACACCCTGTATATATCTATATAATAGTGTATCACTCATGATGAAGTTCTTAACAAGATACGAGAAGTAATGGAAATAATGGCATAATCATACTTTTCGATTAAAACAACTGTAAATATCTTTACAGGTATCTTTATTATAAATAACTTTTTATAATTTTACAACGCAGATCACCAAAACGCGTGTCATCATCAGCTAACGCCACGGCGTTCGCTGAAAGTACCATATCGGCCGTGCAGGCCGCGCTCCATAAGTACCAGATACAAATACACGAACTGCAAGTAAGTATGGACATTTCTACATCACAAATTAAAGGTGAAGTGGGCAAAAACTTATTATCATCTTTGTTGCAATCTATGAGTGTGGTTACGTAAAAAGGGACGGAAATGTGTAACAGGAAAACGCTTTGTCGACTTCCTCTCTATCATTGATGTAAAATATCATCAATAAGCCCGTCTTGCTACTAGTAATGTCCGTTAGATGAGAGATTTAAATGTCAGGAAATACACAGGATAGGATCTATACACTCCTGACATCTCCTCAAGTATTAAATCAACTGTATGCCTCGCTTCTTTCATTTTTCATCAATCGCCAATTCATCATTTTTATTGCAGCTTTAGCCACCAACTTCCTACTTAACACTTGATCATTATGTTTTCTTAAGGTAAAACTGCAGAACTCGAGAGAGCAGTTAATAACGTGTAGAAAACACGGCGAGGCAGCCGACATGGCTGTCGCTTCTCTTGAGACCAAAGTTCAAGATCTACAAGGTAAACTAATAAACAAAAAAAATATATAGAAAAGTATGTACGGCGTATTAGTTTAAACTCTCTACCGAGTGCTGTAGACTCGATCCCACAACACACATATGCAGCAACATTATGTGTTTCCACAAGCTTTTGTTTTGAGTCTTGGTGTTATTTGTGAGGGTATATATTATATACCTACTCCTTGAATGTAAAAAAATATTATAGTGCGTCCAATCGTTTATTTAACTTTTGACAGATCACGCACATAAAGTTTTGTAATAATTTTTGATCAATGTACTAGAGGGAATACTGTACTTCATGGACGGGCTCCGCCCACTTAGAGATGTGTCATTCATAATGAATGACCACAGACTATAAAAACGGGTTTGAAATAAATCGATTATCGATTATATTAATAAAACATACAATAACATTATTGTGATTATATTTTATATCAAATCACACGGTCTCTAAACTTGAGTCACTGATATAAGAGGCCCATTATTACAGCTCTCCTTTTCAAATTATTCACGAAGTCGCAAGACAAACTCTCTTGGTTGTCCTTTGAGCACCTTAATTTTTGGCATTTTGACAGTAACGAAGGGAGGGACGATACGCTCAACTCAACCAAACGTGAGAATTCACAAATAAATCAATACGGAGGAATAAAAATACTCAACTCGACGTATGAAAATGTGAATTATGACTAACTACAAAATGTCCGCTATGCGTCCGGTGTTGCGGTTTAATAATCGATAAAATTACGAAATTATCGGTAAAATAATAAGTGTGTTAAATCGATTAAAACTTCTTCATGTACAAAATCGATCGATAAAAGAAATCGAATCGGTAACGGGTCAGGGTATCACTATTTGATTAAGTATTAGAGCTGTCAAAAGTTAAATAAATGATTGGATACACTATAATATGATTTTCCTGGCTTGACCTAATATTGTAAAGACAATCACATAACTGTTTTAGTAATTGTTCAATATTGTTTCCAATATTCCTAACACCTTATGGTGCATGACTCTTCACAGGTACTAATTATATACACTACGGACGAAATAACTATATTTTAACCTAAATACGTCATATATTTCTTACTTTATATATATTTTATACCTAATATATTTATTAATTAAATTTCAATAGGTAAACTGGATCAAGCCAATGCCGATCTTCATCAACTCTTGCAAGAGAAAGAGTCAATGCAGAAGACGCTGGAGGCGCTCAGGATAGATAAGAACAATCTAGAACGAAATAGAGTAGAAATTAATGCTATGGTGAGCTATTCATTGTATTTTTTTTTTGTGGAATTGGATGGCAAACGATCAGACGTATCGCGTGGCGGTAAGCGATTACCTTTGCCCATGGAGACCCACAACACTAGAGGCGTCACAAGTGCGATGCCGGCCTTAGGGGGATGGGAGAGAGGAGGGGTTGGGGTATGGGCCTCCGGTATCCTTACTCACTCGGTGAAACATAGTGCAAGCGCTGTTTCACACCGGTATTCTGTGAGGCTGTGGTATCAATTACATCATGGACTTTTAAAATAAAGAATGATTCTCTGACAAGGCCCAAGGCCCCATAAACCTTGCATATTATTTTCAGGTGGAATCTTTAACATCGGATTACGAGAAACTCCAGAAGATTAACTCTCGTCTAGAGAAAATGATAGAAGTTTTGGAGACTGAGAAGAGGAATCTGAACTGCGAAGTTGATCAGTTGCATCGCGAGGCGTCCAGTCGGGAGGGAGTGTTGAGGTACTTTAGATCAGGCAATAGCTTTTGACAATCCAGGCATCAAACTGTGACGACCTGTCAATGAGTCAACATTTTTTTGCTTATGTTAAGATCATACCAGAATGTATTAGTGTATTAATAAGTGTATGAGAATAAATAAACCAACAAATTCAAGATGGTTAAGGCACTAATTTCAATAAATATATGAGAGTCAATAAAAATGTCAAATATACTTTAATTGTATATGCTGTAAATTCAAGTTATTTTTATTAATAATATTTTATAAATATCATACTTTACTGCTTTTACTTACGCAAAATTTAAAACAAGCTGAATGTAACCAATTTCAAGAAAAAGTCTGAACTCTTATTGCGTATCACTGTGTTAGTCACTAAGATATGCTATATAAAGTATTCATGTCTTCAAACAACCATATTCGTTAGGTGGCCACAATGATACCTTAAGAGTCTCTAGAAGAATATGCTTCAGATCTCGGGTTCGACTGCCGGTTGGACCAATTTTTTTGTATGATCTACAAATAATTTTTGGATATTTCTATATACCAAAAAATCGTTTTATACATATTTAAATAAGTTGTCTGGTATCAATAGCACAAGCTCTGCTGCTTAGTTTAGGACTAGATGGCGGTGTGTGTCAGATTCTCCAAAATATTATTCTTCTATTATCCAGGGCCGAAGAAGAACGTTCTTCGCGGCTACGCTCAGAGCTGGTGTCGACTAGGGAAGAGCTCAACAAAACCCTCCTAGCCAGAGACTTACTGGATCAACAGAAGTTGGAAAGTGACGCTATACTGTCGCAAATGGAGAAACATAGAAGTAAGTGACGGGTTTACTCACATTTACCAGTTAATACGAGAAGAGATTACTTTCGCCTCATTTTTTATAATATAACTGAATATACTTAGAAAAATTGAATACTTTAAAAACAGTAAGAGTTAAAAATGGCTGCCAAGTCCAGTAATAGTTAATGTGTGAAATTTCATAATGTTTTAATTAAAATTATCAATATAAAACATTACCATGTCGGTGACACGGCGACGCGAACTCAAGATTTTTCACTACCAAAAATGTTCAACGCGGTCAAAGAAGTTTTGTTACGTCATCATGTCGGTAACGCGGTGGCGTTAAATCATAAGATTTTACCGTACCAAAAGTGCTCAACGCGGCAAAAGAATTCACTTAAAAAAATCTAATATTTTTACTAGTAATATATTTTTGTGCCTTTGTCTGAGTGTAATTTATTTATTGATAATGGATGGATTTAGAGATATATTTATTTATCAGCAGTCTGGTAAAAGTAGTACACACTCAGTATAGTTTGGGATCATACTGCCGTGTGTTAAGTTGTTATTGTCATTACAATGTGGACTTGTAATATTCTGTCAGTCTTTATCTATTCTAATATCAGCTGAAGAGCTGAAGAGTTTGTTTATTTGTTTGAATTTTGATTTGATTTTTGATTTAATTTTTGATTTGAAAAATTCTTTCAGTGTTTTAGATAGCCCATTTATCGAGGAAGTCTAAAGGCTATATATGATCACGCTAAGGCCAATAGGAGCGGACCACCAATGAACAATGTTTCAGAAACGGGGGGAATTTTTTTACGCTACGGGTAATAGAAGACGCAAATGAGGTTGCGTGGGTCAGCTAGTAACCTATACAATAACAGACCACATAACACTGGTCAATGATGTAAAACAAAACGGTTAAAATTTAAATTCTCGTCGATATTCTATAACTAGGTATATCTAGTTTTAATAAATGCATTTTTCGTGGTAAATAAAAGTGCATTCGAATTGTCCCTTAGTGGGCTCGCCATATTAGCCGCAGAGCTGATTACCATTGGGGTAAACGGGTTCTTCAGTGGAGACCGCGTCTCGGCAAACGTAGTGTAGGACCTCCAAAGGCCAGGTGGAGTGATGATCTGCGCGGGGCGGCTGGCAGGAGCTGGATGCGGGAAGCCCAAGATCGAACTAAGTGGCTTGCAAATGGAGAGGCCTATGACCAGCAGTGGACTGCGATAGGCTAATGATGATGACGATGATGATGACACAACCAGAACAAATTAGTCAATTTAAGACCTACGTCTTCTCATTTAAACATACTATCACTACGTAGGGTGTTAGTTTATATAACTGGAACTATATACTACAACTTCGTCAGAGATATTTAAAAAAAATATTGTCGTTTATATCAGGTGACCTTGAGATAGAACTGGAGAGGACTCTTATTGAAAGGGGAGACTTGCAGAATCTCGTGGAGAAACTAGAGGTGGCTGTCAGGAACCTTGAAGGTGATAAGAAGAAACTGCAGGATGACGTGAAACAGGTACTATATTTATTTTAGTTTTTTCATTGTTAATATTGACTTGTTGAATTTAATTAATTAGCATTCAAAATAGACTTCTTTTATTTTTAACCGACTCCAAAGAAAGGAGGAGGTTTACTTTTTTTACTTCGTCGTTTATGAACCGATTTTGATGATTCTTTTTTTAATGGAAAGGAGATGTCCCAACGGTGGTACCATGATAAGGACATTAATAGCTGATGATGGCATCCAAGAGAAATCGAGTCGAACCTTGAAGTCGGTTTTATTTTTGTTAAAATTGTACTTGTCGATAAATGTGGTATGCCGTCATTTTTTAATAATTTACTAATTCAAGACTTCACGGGCTAAACAAAACGCCGAATGCGGCAACCGTGATGATTGAGTTGATGTGAAATAAACTCACACTTATATCACACTTATGCTATTGTCGTTTTTGCACAACGACATTTTAGGCGGTCTAATGATTCCACGCAATAAATTAGTTTTATGATAATGTTTGTTAAGTAATTTTTGTACCAGGAAAATTTGAAAACAATTACGTCCCGACTACATAAAACTATTGAATTCTGCTTATGCTTTCCATCAAGCAGACTAGAGTCATTTTGACAGGGCCAAACACAAAAAAAAGCTTTTGAAAAATTGTATAGCCAATGCCACCCTGAACATTATTACGAATTTGCTACATCTTCACCTCATTCATCAAAATCAGCTCAGAAGTTAGGCGCTGCGGTGCAATATACAAACATACATAAACTGTCAAAACTATTGCCCTTCTATTTGGCTTCACCGTGATCTGGTAAAGATAGTAAATCATATCATCATCTAATAAAGTTTTCCACTATCTAGTGTTTAATATAATTATTTTACATTTATAGTTGGAGGATGACAAATCAGGCCTGTCCAACCAATCGTCGGATCTACAGGGTGATCTAAATTCTATGCGTAAAGAGTTACTCGCCGCTGAACAAACTCGTATGGAGCTGGAGGCTGACAAGGCGTCGCTCTGTGAGAAGATCAAGTTCGTTGAGGCCGATCGGGAGAAAGTTGAAATGGAACTGAGACAAGTTGTTAGGTAATGATCTTAAGATTCATCAACAACATCATCAAAAACCCATAACGTCCCACTGCTGGGCTCCGGTCTCCTCTTCCTCCGAATCACGGAAACGCTCATGGTAACATGCCAATAGCGGTCACCCATCCAGGTACTGACCGAGGCATCGTTGCTTACCCTCGGTGATTGTTCCTAATCACCGAGTGCAACTGGGCTATAATGTGGTTAAGCCTGATATGTGTTTAAGACCATTAGTAGTAAAAACCTATAAATAAAGTATAAGTATAACATAATACATTTTATTTTTGAACAAGTAACAAATAATACTTATAATGTATTAGCTAATAAATCGTATGTTAACAGGTATAATTTACAAAGTTTTTATGTTTATTACAGTATATTGCCTAGTGTAGATCCGTGTATGTGGTTGTTCTAAATTTGTAAACTTATTTGTTTTTTAAATAAATTAATAACCTATATACACTTTAGACTTCCTTGACATTTCGACAATGCATTCGCAGTTTACTTTATAATCTGATATGTAATGCCCACACGTACGATGTTGTCTTTTCACAGAGAGCGGGGCGAGTTAAGCTCTCAACTAACGGCGATGGTTCGCAAGAAGGATACTCTAAATGAAGAAATCATGCGTCTGCAACAGCGGCTAGATCAGGCCAATGAGACTATTGGGAGGATCAATAGAAGTCTCGAAGATCACGTTAAAGATGGGGAAGAGAAGCAGGTCAGATTCTGTTCACATCACATCATAACTAACATTTTTCTTACAATTAAACAAACTACAGAAACAAAAAATCACATTATATGATATCATGAAATATGAATACCACTGTATGTAATAATACCTAAAACATGAATGTATAAAAAAATCCTTTTAAGACTTAAGGAAGCGAAAAGGTAATACGATGATGATGTTCTTCTTGCCGATTACGGCCACGGCGGCCAGTGTCAGCGCAGACCAGCCAACTACGCAGGATATATTATAGTGCACAAGTGTGTGCGTAAACACAGGTACACTCTCTGTTCCCTCACTCTCATAATCCGATTAGACGGTTAACCGACACGATCGGGGAGAGATCGGGCGCAGGACCGACAGCTTTACGTGCTCTCCGATGCATGAGGGTTCACACCCCAACTTCCAAACTCCGAGCTGTTATTAAGTATTTCTATAATCAGAAAAACTCCGTAACAAAAGGTAATATATTTTAATAATGAAACAATTACTTATTTAAACTGAAATTAAATTAATAATTTTAATTATATTTAATTTTAGCATAGCAACTTACTAAAACTGAATGTCTTGATACTATCCCAAAGCATTTGATATTTTGTTTTGCAACAAGTAAATTTATTTTGAAAAATACTTTATCCAACTCAACCAATGATTTATTTTTTGTAACCTGCGAATATTTATTTAAGAAATTTAAACGTTTCATGACAATAACTATAACGTAAAGATGGAATTCCATAAATCATCAGTTAATTTATTATTAATATACGGTATGAGCTATGCTTGGACTCTTCTGAAGGACAAAATTCGTCAGAAAACCATTCGATGACCGCCATAGCCCTGAAAGTTAGTAGGTTGAAGCTGGAAAGAGCGCGTTATGGAGTGGAAAACGCGTCTTGGCAAACTTAGTGTGGGACGCCCTCTGGCAAGATGACAGGACAACTTGCATAGGAGGACTGACAGCGACTGGATGCAAAATGTAACAGACCGGGCTCTGTGGTGTTCCTCGGGAGAGGCCTATTTTGTATATGAGAGTGAACTGCAAAAGGCTGATAATGATGATGAGATGGGGGTCCATTACGATTTGTAAAAGCAACGTGTTGTCTTATATAAAATGTTCACCATACAAATATTCTATGTCCTGTTTATACAGATCGTAATAGACAGCATAGAGAAAGACAAGCAGCACCTACAAGAGCAGCTGGCCGGGGTGCGGTCGGAGAAGGACGCGCTGGAGGCCGTGCTGTTCGACACGGCCAACATGCTGGAGGACGCCGACAACAAGCGCAACAAGCTGGAGCACGAGCTGCAGGACACGCTGGTGCAGCAGGAAAACCTCAAAGGTTTCGGAAAATAAACTTATAATTTTTTTTAATGCTGGATATTTATAAATTACCTGATTGTCATTTTCCAAACAGTCATTTCCATTCCATGTTGTTCAGAATATAAAATATTAGAATATATGATGTGAATTAGTTTTTTTTTTAAATTTTGATAGGAAAAATAGTTCAGTAATTGTCTAATCATTCCCGTTTTTGATTATGATTTGAATTTCGATTTCCCCATTCATGATTTTACGATATAACTACAGAATATGGATTCTCGTTTTTCTTTATGATTTTGACACGGAATTTTTTGAGTGAGGAATTGCAGATCTGAGACATGTTTCTAGTGTCCTCCTTTAATTGCATATTGCATATTTACGTTTAAGTAGTCCTAACGTAGGTAAGGTGCGACTATTGATACGTAACGTACTTGCGTAAACTGGAATTTGTTCGAAACGTAGTTTTGGAACAATTTCAAGTTTTTGTAACAGATAACTACCAAATTTTTTTTCTTTCACTCTGTGCAGGACAAGTCGCACGTTTGACAAAAGACCTAGAGAACAGTGAGAAAAAGTTACGTGACACGCGCAACTCCATGCAACAACAGTCTGGAAAGAAGGAGGCGGAATATCAACAAATTATAACGAACATTAACCGCACCACTGCACAGAATATCACTAAACTTAAAGAAGAGAAGGTGGGACTCCGTTTTAGTTGTATTTTAGTTGAATAAATTTCGGCATTTTTAACCGGCTTCAGAAAAGGAGAAGGTTCTCGACTCGACTGGATTAGGCTGAATTTCCTTTTTATGTTTGTTACCTCAGAAGTTTTGACCGGGTAAATCGATTTTGATGATTCGTTTTTATTTGAAAGCTGCTGGTTTCCGTGTGGTCCCAATTCAATGTCGTCCGGTTCTTGAAGTGTTTTTTGTTAAATATTTTGTTATATTTTATTGTTATTTGATATTAAATTTGAATTAACAGTTTTGGGTAGGGTCAACCAATTTGGAAACGATTAGTCCCGTGTTCGCTGTTGGGATTAGTCTCGTACTAATCCCAATAGCGAGTTGTGAAAAGTGGGAAGTTTAAGTAAAGATTAAACCTTTTAAACCCGAACCGAAATTAATCAGAAGTAAACTGAAAGAGTTGAAGATAAGTCCACAAGTTATAACTGGGGATCTATTTGTTATAAAAAACTGCTTTTTAATAGAAGAAGAAATGCGATGGCATGTACTCGTGTTTTGTACTATAATCGTTCTACCTATTGTCAGGAGCAACTCCGCCAAGCTTTGGAACACAAGCTAAGCCAGATGGTGGCATCCCTGACGAGCGAGAAGGAGTGCAGCGAGGCGGCCGCGCGCGAGAGAGAGAAGAAACTACTGACAGCTCGCGACCAGCTCATCTTGCAGCACGACGAGGCCTTGCTGCGCGCTGAGAACGATAAGCAACAGGCGCTGCTCATGGGTCTGGACAAAACGTTAATTGGCTATTGCACTTCTGAATTCATAGTTAATTGCTCAGTTTTTTTCTTGTAAAGGAAATACGCCAATGTAGATAAAAACAAATCTCGTCTAAATAGAAAATTTTGAATTTTTTATATTCTAACCATTGTTTTACCATTACTGTGTACCAATATTGTCAGTTTTATGTATTTGTATTTTAAGTTACATAAACAATTTACACTGTGTTCAAATTTTTTCACATTATGTTAACAATAATATCATTCAATAAAAAATTACAAATTAGCGCATACCCAAAAATTCAAATACAAAACTTTTACAATATAATTAAAAATAAGAAACGTGAAACGAACAATATAAATATCCAATTGCACACTCCATCCACAATCCATTGCACCAATTTTCAAATTGTTTTGCGTTTAAGCATAATAAGATAATCTTGTTTACTTAATTTAAAACAATGGACTGTATTATTACTCTTAGCTCACCAAGAGCAGCAAGCTCTTCTAGAACGTTTAGAAGAAGCCAAGCGTGCGTTGGATTGTGAGCAGAACAAATTGGAAAGGTGTCGCAGGGAAGGTCACGCTCGTGCAGAACAAGACAGAACATATGTCAATCAACTTAAAGACGAGATGGCCGCGCTCAAGACTAAGTTAGAAGAGGCCAAGTAAGTAATATATAGAACTGAATGTGGTAATACCATGTGGTAGAAAATTTTCAGTTATTACTATAGTTAAACTTGAACTAATATTAAAAAGTCCTTTATAATCCAGGAGCTTGCTAGCTATTTTTCTCCTCCCAGCTTAAAAAATGTGCCTATTAATCCCACTCTTGACATTTTTGTTACTAATATTTATTTTTTAGTTTAATATACTGGTCCTTCGAGCCAAGTATGCTTGGCTAAAACTATTATGCCAAATGCAAAATATTGTTACTGCTAGTGGTTTTTCCTACATTGCAAAGATATGAATTGCAAGGTAAAACACTTTTTTTTGAATATGTATCTTATATGCGTGTGATTCATTCACTGAACTCTGATATATTAAGTGTCCTATCTTAAACGGCCGACCAAATCGAAATCGAAAAAAATATTTAATTGTGTGCCTAATTTATAAACGTATAATTTGAAACTCTGCAGGGCTAACGCTGAAGACGAATGCTCACGCTTCGAAAATCGCATTAAAGAACTCCATTTAGAAAAGGAATCTGTTGTAAAGGAGTGTACTGAAATTCGTGCTGCCCTGTCCCTGGCAGAAGACAAGTACGATAATACGTTTGCTCAACTACAAGAGACCATCAGGAAGCTTAAAGAATGTGAGTATTTAACGTCTGTTATAAGTTCGTATCTTGAAAAATAAGTTAATGAAAAGGGGAGTTCTCAACTTGGAGTGTTTTTGCCTTTACGAAAAACATAATGAGTAAATATAATAAATAAGTAATAAATATAAATATATGATGAAAAAAATTTGCTGTGCAAGGTACAGGTGACACGATTTAATTTTGCTCATTGCGGTTTTTAGACAGGTTAAATCTGCCTACTTTGAATCGATGTTAAACTAAGCTAAATTAATGTCACTACTAAAAACCGGTTTTTATTATAGGAACATATAATAGGTTATATAATAGGAACTAAGATTTTATTATAAATATGTTCTATCGTATGCATTCGCATGCATAGTCATCCTGGCGGAGTCTCTGCAGGACATGGAAGTAATGCTTAACAGTCTGGACGATTCTTCAAGACGAGTGGGACTGGGGATGAACATAGAAAAGACGAAAATCATGCATAATCGGCATGTGTCTCCATGTCCCGTGACCGTAAATGGCATTACTATCGGGGTTGTGCAAGAATACATCTACCTTGGCCAAACTATCCAACTCGGCCGGCACAACTTCGATCGGGAGGCCGATAGAAGAATTCGTTTGGGCTGGCCGGCGTACGGGAAACTACGTCACATCTTTGAGTCGCCAATACCGCAATCATTGAAGACCAAGGTCTTTAACCAGTGCGTCCTACCCGTGATGACATACGGAGCCGAGACGTGGACACTCACCATTGGACTGGTCCACAAATTTAAAGTGGCGCAGCGTGCGATGGAGCGTGCTATGTTGGGTGTTTCTCTGTCTGATAGAATTCGAAACGAAGTTATTCGACAGAAAACTAAAGTAACCGACATCGCACAGAGAATCAGCACGCTGAAGTGGAAATGGGCTGGTCATGTCTCTAGACGTACCGACGGTCGGTGGAGCCGAAATGTGCTTGAGTGGAGACCGCGATTAGGCAAACGTAGTGTAGGGCGCCCTGCAGCACGGTGGACTGACGATTTGAAGAAGGTGGCTGGCAGCGGATGGATGCGGACTGCCCAAGACCGGGATGGTTGGCGCTCCTTGGGGGAGACCTACGTTCAGCAGTGGACGGCTATTGGTTGAGGATAGTATGCATTTGTACAAGTACTGCCGATAAAAAAATATTTCTGTGTATTTTAATACAAACTAACAAAAGAGCCCTTGTTTCTGTCGCTAGTGGAGAACGAATCAGACAGTCTACGCAAGGAGCTGACGGACGTTCGTCGGCAGCTGACCAACTGTACGGCGGAGCGTGACAAGTACAACAGCAGCTGTCGCGAGCTGCGTGACCACGTCAAGAGGGTCGAACAGGAGAGGAGGGAAGCTGCACGAGCCAGGGACGAAGCTTATCATAAGATCGCAGGTACTTCGTAATTTTAGGTTGTGATCATACACATAATTTCATTGCGGAAGAGACATATCTGGCCACAAATGGCCCGGTATGACTGGGGAAAACCTTAGTTTAAGATTTTTTTAGTCATTCTGGAGTCAAAAAGTTTTTTTCTTTACACACAACGCCATCTAGTTCGAAGCTAAGCAGATCGTGTGTTATGGGTACTAGACAACGGATAAAAATACATTTTTTGTTATGTAAATACATACATATCATGCATAGAAAACACCCAAACGCCGAAAAAATATTTGCAGATCATATAAACATTTGGTCCGACCAGGGATTTGAACTCAAGACCTCATGCACAGCAGTCGCATACGCTACCACTACGTCATCGATGCAGTTTTATTATCTACCTCTTTTCAACAGAACAAAAATGGGAATATGTAGCCTTGATAATTTCCCCGAAAATCGAACTGGCACCGATCATCATCATGGGGTGCCATCTTCAAAATGAAGTTTGGAGGTCAGCAGACGGTATCCCCCGCGATCATGAGTAGCCTCTTTTAATTGGTGATATTTTAGTCCAGTTCAGGCCCTGATGACATCTATCCACTTCCTTTGTGGCCGACCTTGTGTCTATAGCACCAATAGTGAAGGCAAAAGACTTAGTAACTTAAAACATAAATATCTAGATTATATATTCACAAAATGTTTATAAATAATATTTCTATTTTTGGTGTACCTATGGCCACTCAAATTGAAGAGTAATTCAGTTATTTCAATTTCAGTAAAAGAGTTTATTATAACCAAACTGCTCAACATTAGGTATGTTTATTTATCCAGGACTTGAAGAAAACCGCACATCTCTAGACCTGGAATTATCTCGCGTCCAGATGTTGTTGAAGGAGAGTGAAACTGGTGGAGAACACATAACTCGTGACCTAAAAGCTGCTGAGGGGCAGTTGAAGAGAGAAAGAGCAGCTCTTGAACAAGCTCAACATGATATTAAGGAGTTACAGTCCAGGTTTGTTGTTTTATAGCGTAGTTTATTACTTTTTTTAGCATAATCAATCATTTAACATAATCATCAATTAACATCACCTACAGCTTTTACTCAGCTCACTGTTGGACATAATACTTTCTTTAGAAAGAAGGTTTTGGCTTACAATATTGGGTTGGTGTAGGGGTTTGATTTTTGTTTTGTTTCTTTTTGTAGAGCTGTTGTCCTACATACATTGATTCTTTAATTTTTTCAAGGTTCAAGTGGGCATCTCGCCGTTTCTATGCTGAGTGTTGTGTTTTCATATCCTACATGGCATTGTATTTGTTTTTAAGTTAGTGTTTTGTAGGTTTACTTATTTGTACACACTACGTCGACATCTATGCCATCAACAAGCCAGGCGTCAACAACCAGTAACTGAGTCGCCGGCTTTGCTGCATAAATTAGTGGCTTGATTATGTCGGCGCGACGGCATAAAGGTCGTCGGTATACTATGGTATATATTTAAGTATGTATTCTGTGTGTAGTGTATGGTAAGTTTATATGTATGTGTATTTGATATATTACAAATAACCTAAATGTGCATACTTCATATTTCTCTATATTACCTAAAAGTGGGCTGCTAGAGAATGATATTGGCATTAAGTCCGTCAATGCATGTGAAGTGTTGTAGTGTAGTGAGGTGTAGTAAATTACACTTATATTATAAAGGTGAAAGTTTGGGAGGGTGTATGTTTGTGACTTCTTCACGCGCAAACGATTGCATCAATTTTGATAAAATTTGAAGCTGTAACCCTGAATTAACTACATAACACATGGGCTACTATTTGCCGCTAAAACCCATATACAGCTAGTGAATAAATAAATGTGTGTGGTGCAGGTTACAGAACGAGAGCGAAGAGCGCGAGCGTAGTGCCGGCGAGGCGGCGGCGGCGCGGCGGCACGGCGCCGAGATGGAGGGCTTGCTGGCGCAGGCGCGCGCCGACCTCTCCGCCGCCAGGCAGCGGGCCGCCGAGCTGGAGGACGGCTGCCGGGCCAGGGACCAGGTACGTAGTGCCGGCGAGGCGGCGGCGGCGCGGCGGCACGGCGCCGAGATGGAGGGCTTGCTGGCGCAGGCGCGCGCCGACCTCTCCGCCGCCAGGCAGCGGGCCGCCGAGCTGGAGGACGGCTGCCGGGCCAGGGACCAGGTACGTAGTGCCGGCGAGGCGGCGGCGGCGCGGCGGCACGGCGCCGAGATGGAGGGCTTGCTGGCGCAGGCGCGCGCCGACCTCTCCGCCGCCAGGCAGCGGGCCGCCGAGCTGGAGGACGGCTGCCGGGCCAGGGACCAGGTACGTAGTGCCGGCGAGGCGGCGGCGGCGCGGCGGCACGGCGCCGAGATGGAGGGCTTGCTGGCGCAGGCGCGCGCCGACCTCTCCGCCGCCAGGCAGCGGGCCGCCGAGCTGGAGGACGGCTGCCGGGCCAGGGACCAGGTACGTAGTGCCGGCGAGGCGGCGGCGGCGCGGCGGCACGGCGCCGAGATGGAGGGCTTGCTGGCGCAGGCGCGCGCCGACCTCTCCGCCGCCAGGCAGCGGGCCGCCGAGCTGGAGGACGGCTGCCGGGCCAGGGACCAGGTACGTAGTGCCGGCGAGGCGGCGGCGGCGCGGCGGCACGGCGCCGAGATGGAGGGCTTGCTGGCGCAGGCGCGCGCCGACCTCTCCGCCGCAAGGCAGCGGGCCGCCGAGCTGGAGGACGGCTGCCGGGCCAGGGACCAGGTACGTAGTGCCGGCGAGGCGGCGGCGGCGCGGCGGCACGGCGCCGAGATGGAGGGCTTGCTGGCGCAGGCGCGCGCCGACCTCTCCGCCGCCAGGCAGCGGGCCGCCGAGCTGGAGGACGGCTGCCGGGCCAGGGACCAGGTACGTAGTGCCGGCGAGGCGGCGGCGGCGCGGCGGCACGGCGCCGAGATGGAGGGCTTGCTGGCGCAGGCGCGCGCCGACCTCTCCGCCGCCAGGCAGCGGGCCGCCGAGCTGGAGGACGGCTGCCGGGCCAGGGACCAGGTACGTAGTGCCGGCGAGGCGGCGGCGGCGCGGCGGCACGGCGCCGAGATGGAGGGCTTGCTGGCGCAGGCGCGCGCCGACCTCTCCGCCGCCAGGCAGCGGGCCGCCGAGCTGGAGGACGGCTGCCGGGCCAGGGACCAGGTACGTAGTGCCGGCGAGGCGGCGGCGGCGCGGCGGCACGGCGCCGAGATGGAGGGCTTGCTGGCGCAGGCGCGCGCCGACCTCTCCGCCGCCAGGCAGCGGGCCGCCGAGCTGGAGGACGGCTGCCGGGCCAGGGACCAGGTACACCCTACACTGCCATTCATTGGCAGGTGATCACTGTTATGCCCCATCTAAACTCTCGCAAGGCACTAATCTCGGCAAGTGGAGTGAAGGAGTGTTGGCGATCCACACTCCCGGATGTGTAGTCGACTGTATAGCGTCGCCCCTCGCGTCCTTTTGCGTCAAAAAACGACACGAAGCGCAGCGAGGCGAGGGAAGACGAGGGGGGGGCGAGCGCACAGTCCACACGCGTTTCCTCGTGTAGCCTCGTGGAGAGTGTGGCTGGAGCATTAGACATATGCTTCCTCGCCCCGCCACTTTAACCTGTTCAGTCAACTCCCGTCAGCCTTTTTACGGAAACGTCACTCCATTTCTACCACTTCTATAAACATACATTTATTGGTAACAATAAATAAATGTGTCCAAGTGGTATAGTACTATGAAACGATCGACTAGGATTATGTAAAGTATTATCACACCGATATGTGCTTTATCGACATATACGGTTTTTGAATTCAGCTAAAACTAATACCGATGAAAAAATTAATGTTACTACTTAACAGTTTTTGACGACAGAGAGAATATGTTATTCTGCATGTTTCAACCCGTTGCAACAAGTACTAATATTTGTACATTTGTCTACATGTTATAAACAGGAGTTAGTGCTTCGTTTAGAAGACTGTAGGTCAAAAGAACGTCGCCTGGAAGAACTCAAACATAATTTGGAAGTATGTCTCGCTGACGCTACTCAACAAATACAAGAGCTCAAGGTATGTATATATATATAAATATATTAACGAATAGAAAATTTGTGAAACGCTGTTTGTGCATAGTAATCATCGTTACTTTAAAGACTATGAAAATGAAAAGGGATCAATAGTTCCTATAGTATCGATTATATTATTTACTAGCTGAACCCGCGGTGCTACCCGCGGTTATTGTTGTGCCGCGAGTAACGCCGCGGGACAAAGTTAGTCTAAAAAAAAGTAGCCTAAGTTACTCCCCGGATCATTAGCTATCTGTCAGTGAAAGTCTCGTCAAAATCCGTCCAGTCGTTCCAGAGATTACCCGGAACAAACAGACAGACAGACAGACAAAAAAATTTTAAACCACATTTTTGGTATATATACCGTGTATACATATTTAGTAAAAAGCGGTTATTTTAATATTACAAACAGATACTTCAATTTTATTTATTTGTATAGATGATTCAAATTCAAATTCATTCAGTGCCGGTTTTAACACTACCAGCGCCCTGGGCGAGATTTCTACGGCGCTCCCCAACTGCAATTAAAACCCTTACGCAAAATGGGAAATGATATAATTCAAAACGCATTAATTAAAAAAAATAATTATTAAAAAATACCTTTCTGGCCTTTCCATGAGTGAACTCTTTTATAAGGTTATCAAAGTCGATGTTTTCAGCAATTTATTATCATACAAAAAATATTTCAAACTTACTTAGTGTTAAGTTAGTACATAACATATAACCATCTATGTTTGATTTAGAGTCAATTTTAATTGGAGATCCCCACAGACTTTGACAAAGTCGGATTTTTCCTGAATCTGTTTAATATTGTACAAACAAGACCAAGATTTCGTACTAAGTTAACTGTTCGAACCTTTCATTAACTGAAATTAATATAGTGTCCAAAAGACAGTTGAAAATTTCAAATTCTGAAATCTTTTAGATGTTCAGCTGGAGTAATAGTCTCATGAGACACTTGAACATCAGTTCTCTGGATTTCAATAGTAAAGTTATGTAAGCATCATGGATGGCAGTAATTTGGTAACGGACTGCTTTAACACTGCTTATTCTTGCTTCCCAATGTGGTCACTGAGTTTTTTTATAGTTTATAATAGCCCCAAGTGATCAGTTAGAATTTTCCATGGATGAACATTGTATTGGTTTTACATCATCAATGGAGTCATCCTTGTATATTTTTCCTTTGCGGAAATCTCTCTGGATATCGCCTTGCTGGTGGCATGTCGGACTCGAACCGGCTAAAAACGCACGCTATCTCGGCTACTGGAAGCCGGGGAACCAGGTGCACTCTAGAAAGGAAAACCCTGCAACCCCGATGTGCCTCGGGCCACCGGAGGGCGGAGGACGGAGATCGTTTTACGATCTCCAGCGCCTGAGTTGTCTGCGGTACCTGGCCCGGGCCTGGCGAACCGAGAAAGTTCTAAACCTCTCCCAGCCCCGCTTCGCCGTCACCTTCGCAAACATAACTTGCTCGCATAAAGAGACGGCGGAGTTTCACGCGCTCTCGCTCTGCAACATGCATTTTTTTTTATTAATGCAAATAAGATATTCCAACCTTGGTATCATGATAAGGACACTAAGATCTGATGATGGCCTCCAAGAGAATCGAACCTTGAAGTCGGTTTTATTTTTGTTAAATTTTATTAACTTAAATATTAAAAAGGGAAAGACAATGTGTTTCTCTATGATTGGGGATTCCAGATAAAATTAACTGCAAGCAGTGCTGTTGCAAACAAAGATTTTTTTCGCTTAATTTAGGGAATTTACGAGTAAGTAGACCTCGAACTATGAGCGATGGGTTATAAAGGGGCGCCTGAGGCGCCCCTTTTATCTGGCGCCCTGGGCGATCGCCCACCCGCGCCCTACCCTAACGCCGGTACTGAATTCATTGATAGGTTGATTTGTAAATAAAATATTCGAAACTGTAATAGATCAGTTTTCACATGGTTTCCTACGAGAGAGAAGAAGGATGACGCACAATTTTCATTTAATATAGGATGATTTCCACCAAACGGTTCACAACGTAATATAAACCTTAAATACTCTGTACACGATTCAATATCATTTAAAAAAAAATCCGTTCTGAGTGAGCCAACTAGTGGAAATCCTGTTTAATGTTTAGTAGTGACTAGGTATATATTGCAGGCCCGTCTCGGCGGCAGCGAAGGTCGGTGTCGCGCGCTGGAAGCGTCGCTGTCGCAGTGCGAGGCGGGCAAGCGCGAGAGCGAGGCCAAGCTGTCGTCGGTGGTGCACGCCCTGCGGCGCGTGTGCGGCGTGCAGCCCGACGGCTCCGTGCACGCCGCCGCGCGCCGCCGCCTCGCCAGCCCCGCCAGGCGCTACAGCCCGCACAGAGGTAAACGTACCCGTATCGTCTCCGAACACTACCTACGTTACATACCCATTCATCGACTGCATCGTTGCTCTTGCGGTTGACGTATGCGACTGCCGATCAAGAGGTCTCTGGTTCGAATCACGGGTCGGGCCATAAAGTGTTATTGAGTTTTAACAGCTCGGAGTTTAGAAGTGGGGGTGTGAACCCTCGTGCCTCGGAGAGTACATAGAACTATCGGTCCCGCGCTTGATCTCTCCCCGATGATGTCAGTTAACCGTCTCATCGGATGAGAGTAAGAGAACAGAGAGTGCATCTGTGTTTGCGCGCACACTTGTGCACTATAATATCTCCTGCGTAGTTGGCTGGTCTCCGTTGAGAGTCGCTGCTGTGGCCGTTATCAGCTAGGAGAATATTATTATTTATAGTTTCATGGTATCGTTTACATGTAATGGAACGCTTGTAAATAAAATTTAAATAGTTTATGAAATGAAATACCTGCCCAGTTTAAAATCAAAGAAAAAAATTATTATAAAGTTAAAAAGGACGTACGAGTAGTGGAGTAGACACAATATGTAATACCTATTTAACACTTTCATTGATCACGTTAAGTTTGACGAAAAAAACGCCCGAGATTCACGATTTCCTGTTACACATTTCCGTCCCTTTCCATAAATTTGCTAGCAAAGATTACAGATTATAGTTTTTTTTTTTAATGTAATTTCATCGTTGATATGATGGAATTATCTGTAAAGCTTTCTTCATTTTAATGGATTTATATAATTGAATTAAATTTTGCTTATCAACTGACCCGCACTACCATTTCCACTGAGCTTTACTCATTACTTTTGTGCCGACAAAAACATCTCTACGTAAGAACTTTACAAGACTCATTCAATCTAATTTTGCTGTCTTAGTTTGTAACAAATAATTAATTTACTTGTCAGGTCGCGATCATTCCGAGGACCGTAACGAAATCATAGACGTTGATCCGGAGATCATAAAGAAGGGCATGCGCAACTTGATGCATGACGTCTGCCAGATTGAAAGAGAAAAGGTATGCATCAAATATTTAACTTGTATATTCAAAAGATACACAAAGAGTTTGCTCTTTATTACGTTAGTAGGACTAAAATACTTTTGTCTACCCTTGCAATAAAAGGTGTGATAGTAGAAAACAGTCTGTGTCCGTTTAAATTGTACGTACAGTCAGCGTATGTACACGTACATTACGTACAAATACCAACTGTTTTGTTTCTACTGTGGCAATGTTTGATAGAATTTAAGAAGGTTGTATACTTTTCTTATACAACTTAATATTATTAATGTGAATATGAGTTTACTTGAGACCGGAGGCCCAATAATGCAGAAACATCTCAATAGTCTGCCATATGCGTCACTTTAACAGGCCCATTTATAAAAAAAGAATCTTTTAATGTCATTCAACCATTCATAAAAAAAAGCAAGTCATATTACTAGACATACCTGACTCACTAATTTATGTACAGGATGATTACAAATCTCAAGTGAACCTAATGAAGAAACAACTTAAAGAAGCTAGTGAGCAGCAAGGCAAGGGTGATAACAAGCTGCAGTCGATGAGCAGTAACTTGAAGTCTGTACAAGAGGAGAAGGCCAGGCTGCAGTCCGCCTGTTCTCAAAAGGAAGCACAACTTAAAGCTTTGGTACGAAAACATTCTATAATAGTCTTTTGAAAAAAATTACTTAAATATAAATTCAGTCGACTTTTATATAGTAGTAATCGTAAATCGTATGAAGGCCTAATGATGCACAAACGTCACTAGGCCGCCATAGTTTAGGTCACCATGATGCATTGTTGCATTCGCAATGAGTAAGCGACCACAACTCTTGGATTCTGCTTATGCTTTACATCAGGCCGAGTAGTCATATTGGTAGGCCCATACATAAAAAAAATATAAACATTCACCTGTAGGTGATAACCTAACAAACCATGTGTTGTCGTTAAATCCATTTTGACAAAGTCTAATAGTAAGAGTAGCAAATAAAGTGTCTCCATGGCAAATTTAATTGAAATCGGTGCAGCGGTTGAGCTTTGAAGTGTAACAGACAGACAGACTTTTGAATTTATAATATTAATACGAATTACTTAGTATTTCACTGCTATGAATGTTTAATTTATTTATAACTGTTTTCAGAACGAATCGGTTCAAACAAAGACAGTGGAGATTAGCAATCTGAGGGACAAAATAACAAGTTTAGAAGCAGCCCTTAGTTCCATCAGCGAAGAGAAAGTACAACATGAGGTGATATTAATTTTTGTACCTAGCAACTTTACTATTTAAAAATTTTAACAAAAAAAGAACCGACTTCAAGAACTGGACCAAATTTAAATGGGACCATACGGGAAGCACCAGCTTTTAAATAAAAAAGTATCATCAAAATCGATTCACCCGGTCGAAACTTGTAAGGTAACAAATATAAAAAAAACCCGTTTAATTGATAACCTCCTCCTTTTTTGAACTCGGTTAAAAAAAAAGGTCAATTGTACCGCATAAAATGCAAGATGATTTTTTCTGTAGAATTGTCATTTATTATGATAAATCATAAACAAGAATCACAGGTGGTTTAAAATTATGCTAAATTATTTTCTGGTAATTTTCAGAACAAAGGAGAAAATCTTCGGGTGCAGTTGGCAGAAAGAGTTCAAGAAGTCGGACAGCTACGTGAAGCGCTCGCTGCAGCCGAAGGTAATATATTTCTTATGATATCTAATTGTTAGAAGGTATTACTTCTTATTATATCAAGTTGTAGGTTATACAAATAGAAAAAAAGGGCGAAGTTTACAATAGTTGTATCGGATGTGTAAAATTTGACATCTGACCAATCATTTGACTGTCAATTATTAATTTATTAGTAACGAATTGATCGCGAGTTCTTTTCACATTGTTGCTCCTTTTAATAAAATGACTCCCATAAATTGTCGGAGAGGTAATAATTTATTTAGTTGATTTCGTCGAGTGGATCGGGTCGTCACAAATGAAGTGCAATATATTATAAGTATAAAAGTTCATACTTAAAATGTATTTCGGTAAGTTCTAAAATGACACAAGTGAATACTGTCACAGAGATTAAGCTATATTTCAGGAAAGGTAAGTATGTAGTAATGAGGCGCTCATAGCCCATTTGCACTCGGTGATTACTAACAATCACCGAGGGTAAGCAACGATGTCGCAGTCAGTACCTGGATGGGTGACCGCTGGTGGCATTGTACCATAAGCGTCCGTGATTCAGAGGTCACGTTAAGCAGTCGGTCCCGGTTGTTATCCTAGGATAACAGTCGTGAATCTTAGTTGGAGGCCTTTGGGCGACTTAAAAACATCCAACGGCAAGGTTACGTAGCCACAACGTTGTCTTGCCAGTCACCAACCCGCACTCGGCCAGCGTGGGGACGTATGGCCTTAACCCTCTCATGAGAGGAGACCCGAGTTCAGTAATGGGACGTTATGGGTTCTTGTTTGTACGTCAGGTCGTGCGGCTCGACTGGACGTGCGACGCGCTCAGCTGGAGGGCGACGTTCAACGTGCTGCGGTCGGCGCCAGGGACCGCGACCAGGCCTTGAAGGTGCCTTGACACTTATTTTATCATAAGAAGCGGTGTTATTGGCACTATTTGCCTTTCAAATTATGTAATAATCGAAATTGCTGTAGACATTTATTTATCACTAGTAGACCCATGCAACCTAGTTTGCATCTTCTATTGCCCGTAGCGTGATAATTTTCCCCCATTTTTGTAACATTCTTCTTTGATACTCCGCTCCTATTGGTCTTAGCGTGATGATATATAGCCTATAGCTTTCCTCTATAAATATACAATCCAATTCTGAAAGAGTTATTCAAATTGGACCAGCGGTTCCTAAGATTAACACGTTCAAACAAACAAACTCTTCAGCTTTATAATATTAGTATAGATTAAGCAAGTTTCTACTCTCGGATATGAAGCCGTTTCATCGGATCGTGAAAGTTTCCATTTACATGAATAAGCTGTTCTACTAAATACATACAGAAAGTTCAAGAGCGTTGTGAGGGCTACACGCGCACGATCGCGCAGCTGGAGGACCGCTGCACGTCGCTCAAGGGCACGGTGGAGCAGCTGTCCACGGCGCTGCAGAAGGCCGCCGCCGCCGAGAGCGAGCTGCGCGCCGACCTGGCCAAGGCCAGCCGCCAGCTCAACGAGGCCAAGGCCAACGAGGCCAGCGCGGTCGACAAGCTGCGACACCTGCACAAGTCTGTCAGTAAGTACCACTACTGCCTAAGTGTGCTGAGCGACTCCTCTCTACTGTGTATTGCTCCAAGAGTGGTACTGCATTTTTGACTCTTAAATTGCTTATATTCATGAAGGATGGGATGTCACTTGCCATAGGTGACCGGTCTGCTCGTTTTGTCAACTGTATTTTTCTCTACTCTGCCTGATGGAAAGCATAAGCAGAGTCTAAGAGTGGTGGTCACCATGCTCATTTTTCGTTCAGACAATGCAACAATGCAGCATGGTGACCCACACCATGGCGGCCTAGTGATGCTTCTGCATCATTGGGCCTCCGATTTTGTCCTCACAAACGAAACACGACAGCATGCACGCTGTCGTTTTACGCTGATTTTCTGTACGAGGGTACTATCGCCCCGGTCGAGCCACACTGCATATTTTATGAAACATCATAAGAGGTCAAAGGATTTAACAACAAACAATATGCAATGTGACTATTTTTCTTTTATTATTGCGTGTACTTTATTTTTTTAATTTAGATAGCTATTAATTTGCTATATAAATTAAGTTATATGGGTTTATGTAAGATTTGTTATTATATTTTGGAGTCTAAAGGCTGAATTATCAATATAAATATTGTGTGTGCCCATATTTTATCATAAATCATTCAAATTAACCAGTCGCCGTCTACTGCTGAACAAAGGTCTCCCCCAAGGTGCGTCAACTGGACCTACTTATGCAAGAAAAAGCCAAACCACACAATGCCAAAATCGAGATAAGGACTGTACCGATCTGTAAGGAGATAAGGATAATTGATAGATTTTGGCATATGTGTGGATTGGTTACTTGTTGCATAGGTAGGTCCAACTATCCCGATCTTGGAACACGTTCAGCAGCTGCCAACCACTTTCTTGACTTCGTCGGTCCATCGTTT
Source organism: Spilosoma lubricipeda (assembly GCA_905220595.1). Lineage (NCBI taxonomy): Eukaryota > Metazoa > Arthropoda > Insecta > Lepidoptera > Erebidae > Spilosoma > Spilosoma lubricipeda. The sequence goes on along the minus strand of HG992285.1, from coordinate 3,106,713 downwards.
AGTAACTTTTTAAATTTTGTTTGACAGTATAGTTAAAGTGTGATGCGGTCATTTTCAGGCAATTGTGAGAACGAGAAACGAGTATTAGCGGAAAAGTTCGAAAGTGCCAAATCAGCCCTGGGCGAGCTGAAGAGGTTGAATGCCACACTGGAGGACCAGGTGCATCGTCTCACCAACCAGCTCGCTAACTTTGAAGTGCAAAAGTAAGAAAACTGAACTATGTAGAAAGTAAATCTGAATCTGATACTGTAACAAAAACGCTTATATGTAATACTAGCCAACCCACGCAACCTCGTTTGCGTCTCCTATTGCCCGTAGCGTGAGATTTTTCCCCGTTTTCGAAACGTTTTTCATTGGTGCTCCGCTCCTATTGGTCCGAGCGTGATGATATATAGCCTATAGCCTTCCTCGATAAATGTACCATCCAACACTGAAATAATTTTTGCAAATCGCACCAGCGGTTCCTGAGATTAGGTTGTTCAAACAAACAAACAAACTCTTCAGCTTTATATATTAGTATAGATTGATCTCTGTATTGGTAAACTGTTCTCTTATTGTCACATTTTGCTTTAAATTAACACGTATTACATCATCATCATGTCATCATCTTCTTCTTATTATTCCTAAGATTTGGGGTCGGCTGCTAGTTCAACCGGTTTTAACTGTATGTCCGATTTTTCGTATTACATAAAGTAAAACTATAAAAGTGAAAATCAGTTCTAGGATGGTTTACTTACGTCCATCGCAGTGAACGCTAAAAGTTAACTATATTGTTAGACACGATGTACAGCCCTCGTTATTATATTCAATCAGTCCATCAATTAGTGTTCTGGCTTATTTTGATGTTGTAAATTTGTTTACGTTATGTGGCTTAATTTTTTTGTTTGTCTTGTATTTTACTATATACGAGAAAAAATCTCACTTTAGGTAAATACCAGTCGGTAAATGTTATTTAAGTTCATAAAATAAACATAGGCAATATAAATTTTATCAAAACCTTTTATATAGTATAGGTTTTACTGTAGTCTTGTTTATAATAAATCAGAATTAACAATGTAAAGTATTAGAGCCCCCGTAAACTGCAGACTTTCGGTCGACCGATAGTTTGGTTGGTTTCTTAATCAGTATGAAGATGTATGGGAGTGGTGGATTCTGTATCGGCAGACAAATAAGACAAAATCCAACCCGATTCAATTATCTACCGATTAAAAAGTTTGTAGTATGCGGGGGCTCTGAAGCTGTCTCCACTGAACAAAAGGTGCCAACTTTTGTGTTGTCCGAGCCGTGTTTGACGTGTTTCTGTTTTTGGCGGTAAAGATTAAAAGAATACGCTTGTTGAAAATATTTAGTGGCTCTGTGGAGACGCTCAGTTGGAATGTTTTTCAAATCGTTGGCGACTCGGTGTAGACACAATGGAAACAAAAGTTGGCGATTTTCTTAAGAGTTGCCAACAGTTGGAAACACTGAAATTGCCAACAATTTCGGCGGAGACGCGCTTTAGAGTGCTAGGTTTGCCAGACGGTAGTGTTGAAGTGTGTCGGTGCGTCAGGTCCGCGCTGGAGTCCCAGCTGCGCATGTCGGCGTGGGACGGCAAGGAGAGCAGCGCGGACAGCGAGCTGGAGCGCGAGCTGCACCAGCTGCAGCGCGAGCGCGCCGAGCTCAAGTCCAAGTGCGACGTGCTGCACGACACCGTGCGCAAGCTGGAGGCCGAGCGCCGCCTCGCCGCGCGCACCCCTCACACCGCCCACCCCGCCCTGCGCAGCAAGAGCCACGACCGCACGGACAAGACCGTTTACTACTCAGACATCGACTCGGGTATGCCAACCAGATCCTACTTGTCATTTTTTTTTATGTCTGGGCCTTCCAAAATGACTACTCCGCCTGATGAAAAGCAAAAGCAGAATCTAAGAGTGGTGGTCACCATACTCATTGCGAATGCAGACAATGCAATAATGCAGCATGGTGACCCACACCACGGCGGCCTTGTGATGCTTTTGTATCGTTGGGCCTCCGGTCTCGCACCCACAAACGAAACCGACAACGCGATCGTTAACATTTTTCTTTTTTCGGCTTTTTGACATTTCACTGCAGTCGCAGTGGTGGCAGGCGGGACACAATTCCCTCCTGGCGACCGAGTGCAGGTACTTCTCGAAGTAGCCGTGCCCGGAAAGCACCTGCGTCAGTCGGAAGGAAAGGGCCCCGTGCTGCCGCCCTGCCCACTCGAGGATGACCGGCTGGAGAGCCTCCACCAGCGCGTGGAGTCTCCAGTCGGAACGACCAGCAAGCCAACGTGGCTCGACGGGCGGCTTCACGCCAGTTGCATACCTCTTCGGGCGGAGGGCGAATGCAGAATTCAGCCACCCGTCGATAAACTTCGGCGAGCACTTCCGCCTCCAAATCCCACGGGGGTGTCCCGGCCAAGGCGCACGCCGCCTCGGTCGACACCGTGCGGTATCCGCGTATGGCTCTGACCGTACCGTACCGTACCGACCGTACGTACGAATACCCTCTGAGAGTTTGAAACAAACCCTATACCAACCCTCTGGCCAGTGTAGTGTAGTAAGCCAAAACGACCTTTCTAAGAACGAGCATAATTATGTCGAGCAGCATTATTAAAGTCTGTAGATAATAACAAAATACCTAGAGTGCTATAACCTAATATTTCATCATTATCTAAACAACGATAACTATCAGAACTATTTATTCTTAGGTCCAGACTCTACCAAAGATTCCTCAACTCGCGGTTACAAAGAACCAGTCAGGGAATGCAAGTGCAGCACAATTCCCTCTAAAGACAGAGGCTTTGCTACCGATCTCACCTTCCTGGAGCTGGAGAACAGGGAACTCAGGATGAAGATCAGGCGTTTGGAGAAGGAACTAGCTGATAAAGTGAGTTATCCATAACTTCTTTTTAATGTCCTATGTCTTTTGAGTAGGATAGTAGGGATGTAATAAAATCTTCATTTTATTTTATTTTGTCGCAAGAAATTTGTGTAAAATAAAAAAATACTATATTTATTCTAAAAATAGCAATTTGTGAATGCATAGCAACCTTGAGTAATTTTGACAGCCTCATTTACTTAAAAAGAAAAACCTACGAAAATTATTTAATCAATTACCTTGACGTGTCATCGGGGTGGTGAGACTCCGTATTCATTCCTTGTCATAAGAAGCGAAGGATTGCAAACAGAAGGACAACTTGATACAACCTTTATATTGATCTGTATGAGCAGTGCGGTATAGTATGCTAAACCTTTTTAACCGACTTCAAAAGGAGGAGGAGGTTTCTCAATTGGACCGTATATATTTTTTATGTGTGTTCGCGGATAACTTCGTCGTTTATGAACCGATTTTGATGATTCTTTTTTTAATGGAAATGGAATGAAATGGAATGGAAGATAAAGACACTAAGATCTAATGATGGCATTCAAGAGAAATCGAGTCAAACCTTGAAATCGGTTTTATTTTAGTTAAAATTTACTCGTTTCTAAAGAGAGGCATATCCAGCTATATTAAGAGCTGTTGATGTGATGAGGATGTGTCGGTGCGTGTGGCAGGAGGCGGAGCTGTCGATGGCGCGGGCGCGCGCGGGCGCGGAGTGGGGGGGCGAGGAGGCGGAGCGCTACCGCCAGGCCGCGGCGCACGCCGAGCGCCTGCTGGAGGCGCGCGAGGCCGCCTACCGCCAGCAGGTGCTGCGCCTCGAGAACCAGGTACCTTCCACACCGACAAACAACCACTTCAATACGACTTCCCCGTTTTCATGTTGCAACAATTACTTGACTCCTTCACTGCTGAATAAAACACATCCTGTATTTATAAAAAGGCTCCTAGTGCTGATAAAACACATGAGTATATTTTCGATCCAAAACTGTTGTGATCTTTTACAGCAGGGCTCATAATCATAACACACGTTTTGTACCCGACTAGCGTGCTGTAACCCACATCCCCTGTGTCCAATACGAGAGTGTTGAAACACAACACTCGTAGTGTGTAGAGTAGCGGCAATATTTTATGATATTCTTAAACTCACAAATTTTATGCTATTATATAAAAAAGACGCACTCGTTCATACTCATCCCGGTATCCCCTCATGCAGTAAGGAAATGACTGTAATTTTAAATGTAATAAATATTTCGGACATCTAACACACAACGCCATCTAGTCCCAAGCAAAGCAGACCGTGTGTAATGGGTACTAGACAATTGATATAAATACATAAATACTACTTTTTTGTAAATACCTACATATTATACAGAGAAAACACCCTAACTCCGAAACAAATATTTGCAGATCATATATATATACAAACATTTTGTACGAACCCGAGACCCTAAGCACAGCAATCGCATACGCTACTACTATGCCACCCAGGTGTTGTAATGTACCTAAACTTCACAGAATTATTATTTCTTCTCAAAACTCGCTCTTTTATTTATATTTAATAGACCATTTTAATATATACTTTACAACAGTTCGCTAGTCTATAGTCAATTCTTCATTACATAGAAAAAAAAAACATTTTCGAAAAAATATTTTTATACGCCTCTAGCATTAGTCTGTTACTTCATCTATTGATAAATAGTATTGATTGTTAATTTGGGATTAAAGGCTTGACATCGTAAAGGTTCTCATTGGTTTCTTGAGGCAAAGAACAACGAATCTTACATCAATAAACATAACGTCGAATACAGATTTATTGTCGCTTGGTAGGTTTGATTACATTCGACGGCGCGTTCTTGGAACCGGTCAATGAATCTCTCGAAGGTACTAGTAAAAGCTGCGCGGGCCGCAGTGCAATTCAGTTTGAGATACAGTGCGACAAATATGTGAGTGATATCGGTGATGACCTCGGCGACAATTGAATAATATTCTGAGTTACACTGTGTTCTTAAAATTGTTGGTTTAATTCGTCAGAAGGTTTATTCCTCAAATCGATCGAGTCCCGACACATGGGAGTAAGTGAGAGGTGTGCAATGTGTGGTGACGTGTGCAGGCGAGCCAGCTCCGCAGCCAGCTGTCGGCGGAGCTGCGGCGGCGCCAGGCCTACGTGGCGCGCAGCGGCCGCGCCGCCCGCGACGTGCAGCGCCTCCGCTCCGCGCTCGGCGACTCGCTGCGGACTGTCTCACAGGTTATATTTTACCGACTACAAACAACGAGGACGTTCTCAATGTCACTCTATTGTCATTATATTTTTTACCTCAGAACTTTCATCTGGGTGGACTAGACTAGGAACCGATTTTGATGATTCATTTTTTTTATTTGAAAACGGTGCTTTGCGTGTGGTCCCATTTCAATTTGGTCCAATTCTTGAAGTATGTTTTTTATTTTTTATGTTCAATTTTTGTTTCTTACACACTACACCGTATAGTCTGTCTCGCAGAGCTTGTACTATGGGTGCTAGACAACTAATATAACAACTTTTTTTTATAATACATCGAAAACACCCAAACTTCAAAACATATATGTGTAGATCATACAAACATTAATCCGTTTCAAAATCGAACCCGAGACCTCATGCACAAGAGTCACGTATGCTACCACTGAACTAATGAAGCAGTCGTTATGCAACATTATGATATACGTAACTAAAAGCTTCTGGCATTCGCTCTGACCTCACACATCAATGTTAATGAACTATAGGATGTAATTTTCAAGCTTTCTGTGTCCGACCTAAGAGTTTAACTAACTCAGAGTCAGAACTTTGAGAAATTTAGATTGGTATATAATTTATTTCAAATTTTCCTTCTCTGATCTAAAGTGACGTTGTCTCATGTAATCTGCTCCCTTAGTCGCATCTTACCTATAAACAATGTTGCGCTAATAATGAGAATCGCATCTGTTACACAGAAATCGAGTATGAACACTCGTTTTCTCACCTCAATTTCAAACCAACAGTTCTCGAACCCATAGTTGGAATAGTTTGAAAGCTATGACTTCGAAACTTTCTTATGATCTTGTTTTCTCGTGGGTTTGCATATTTTTTTTAAATGTCTCTCTTCTGGTTTTTTGGTCTCTCTTACAGTCTCAGTTATTTTTTCTTTTTTAATGTTATATAAAATTTTAATAAACATTATCTCCAAAAACAAAGAATAATCACCCTATCACAATGAAAATTTATTAAAAAAAAGAAACAATTGTATTTGACATTAATGCACGCACAACTAAATAGATAAGCATTGTTTTTATTTAACATGTTCTAGTTTCGCCTCTTCATACAGTAGATAACACACGTTCAGGACCTTCAGTGGTTGATGGCATAATTATTTCGAAATAAATTAAAACTAATAAGTATTCAAATTGTTTGAATACACGAATGTCGTAATGGCTATCTCATCCTACTAATATTATAAATGCGAAAGTTTGTAAGGATGGATGGATGTTTGTTACTCTTTCACGCAAAAACTACTGAACGGATCTGGATGAAACTTTACAGTAATATAGCTTATACATCAGAATAACGCATAGGCTACTATTTGCCGCGATAACCGACATATACGCGGGCGGAGCCGCGGGCAACAACTAGTTATGTAATGTTTGATAGTGTAACGTGGATTCGATCTAAGTACGAGTATGACTTAACATTTAATTTTACTTTACGGTTGGCCTAGCGGTTTCAGCTGTCGCCACGCAGCTTTCCACTGCGTTAAGTTTTGTGAGTTCCAACCCCACATGGCCCCCACTGTTGGATTTTGCTTGAGCTTACCATCAGGCTGAACAGAGTCATTTTGGCAGGTAATTTATAAAAAAAGGCAACACTTTGTGTAATCTACAAATTGTTGTTCCGAGTTTGAGAGTTCTTGGTGTCCGTTTCATACAATGTATGTTTTTTAAGTCCCCCGCGACAAAGGATGTAAGTGTATTTTAATACGGGCCGCTGGCTGTGTTTTACGTGTCATACACAATACATAAGACAAGTAAAATTTTAACAAAAATAAACCCGACTTTTTAGGGTTTGACTCGATTTCTCTTGGATGCCTTTCCATTAAAAGAAATGAAAAGAGTCATCAAAACCGGTTCATAAACGACGAAGTTATCCGCGAACACACATAAAAAAATAAAACCTTTTTTTGAAGTCGGTTAAAAATGAATCTTCTTCATAATTTTCTTATAAAATTGAGTTATTCTGCTATTCGGAGCTGAGATAAATCCATAAAATCAAACATGGAAATTAGTTCAGTCGTTCTTTCTAATAAATCGTTCAAACCCCCTCTTAGTTTTACTTATTAAGATTTGGGATAGTTCAGGTTCTGTGATGGCTCACAGAGATGATGTAAGTATGTCTATCTATATAAATAAAAATGAATCGCCGAAATGTTTGTATTGTACCCGCATAACTACAGATCGACAACACCAAATTGAATAATTATTTTTTATAGAATGTTAGCTATTGTTAGGACAACGTTTGCAGCAGAAAATCAAAAGTTAACGGGAATTTTCTTTGTGTCCTCAACAGAAATTTTGAAAATATTAACGAAAAAAAAAATTGCAGTACGAAGTTTGTCGGGTCAGTTGGTAATAAACTTCCACAGATTCGGCCCATTAAAGACACTTGAAATTAATTACTCACCTAGGTAATAGTCATTCACCTACAAATATAGTAGGTACATATTTCATGATGTATTTGTTCAGGTATTTGAACGATTCACTTATCATTATTCGGACGCTGAGTGTACTACTTTTCGAGAGAATTCCTCAGCACATTCATTCGAAAAGGAACAAACTACATATAGTTGTTTGTTTTACCTGTTTATGAAAATAACGTCATTGATTTCTAGTGAAATATGGTGGTTATAGACACGTCATTAAACAGGCGTCACGTTATTGATATTAATTAATAATAAAACTTGAATTTGTATGTGAACTGAGCTGTGCCAATAATTAATATCTATTTAAATAAACAATACTTATATAGTCATTTATAGAATATTAAAATTCAAGTTTTCTTATGTGTTGATATATGGTTGTGGAAATTGTTTCTAAAGACCTATTGCTGAAATAAGTTCTTTATTTTTTTTTTATAAATGGCCCTGCTAATGTGACTCTACTCTGCCTGATGGAAAGCACAAACAAAATCTAAGAGTGGAGGTCACCATACTCATTGCCCGTGCAAACAATGCAGCATGGTGACCCATACCATGGGGGCCTAGTGATGCTTCTGCATCATTGGGCCTCCGGTCTCGCACTCATTAACGAAATACTACAGCACGAACGCTGTCATTTTACATTGATCTTCTGTGCGAGGGTAGTATCGCCCCGGTCGAGCCGGCCCAACCGTGCTGAAATCAGCGTACCTCTACTACCTGTAAAATATATTTAAAGAAATGAACTTTATATTTTTGTGATGTATAAAGTTTCTAAAATTATTTTTATGCTACGGAATCCACAAAATTGCTACTACGATTTATGTCTTGACAAATCCGGAAAGAATCATCTTCAGCCTATCGCAGTGCACTACTGGACAGGACTCTCCAATTGCACGCCACTTAATCGAACCTCGGCATCTCGTATCAAGCTATAGAAGAAGAATCCGAATCGACAGTCTTTAATAGTCTACTGCTGGTCACTGGTTAACTTCTGCTTACTGATTATAGGCATCTTCTTAGATACTTACTTAATCTGTCACCATAATAAATTATAGTAAGCAGGTATTTTATTCTACCTAGTGGCTCCACAAAATGAATCGGGAAATCCTGTGCACCTTGCCTGTATGTATTGAAATATTATGTGTCAGAATTTCCTCAATAGTTTTATGTCTTTATTAATTTAAAATATATTTGATTCCATAAAAGGAAACATTGTTTGACACTATAAGAAATATCTTGTGACATCCAACTAACATTATTTATTTATTTATTATAAACGCGAAAGTTTGTAAGTACAGTTGGATGGACGGATGGATGTTTGTTACTCTTTCACGCAAAAACTACTGAACAGATTTGAATGAAACTTTACAGTAAAATAGCTTATACATCAGAATAACACATAGGCTGCTATTTGCATAGCCGACATTTACGCGGGCAGAGCCGCGGGCAACAACTAGTACCTATTCAATAAATGTGAAAACTTGAATGAATAGCAAAATGACTACGTGGTGAGGCACGTGAATACCACAAATGAGTAACTATAAAACAATGAGTTATGGATAACTTTAGTTGAGTCGTTGATGCAGAAATGATGATGTTTCAGCCGATGATTCTTCAATATTATCAGTAAATGTGGACAGCGCCCTTAGCTAGCATTTCGCATCTGAACTATTGAATGAAAAAAATAATTCTTCCATTTATAAAACCGATAACCAAATTACTCCAACTAAAAGGACCTCATCATCATCTTGACATTCATCGCTACCAACCTATATAATTGTAATATTGGTTCTATATTTTTTTTTGTGGATCATAAGACAAGCTTCATGTAACAAACAGTAAAGGCAGACAGTCATTATCCTCATCACTGACTTTTAATAGTCCATTGCTAGGAATAGATAGGCTTCTCCTCAAAAACGCTGTGTCTGCTACGCCAAGCCGGCCGTGGGTATCTTTTAGGTTTATCTTCTTTTTGCATTGCTTTTATTCTGCTCCCTTAGTCGACTCCACGACACGACAGTGACGCCATCCCTGTTCATCTCATATGAACAGGGGTGGCGTCACTCTGTATTCGTCATCCATTTCCACACAAACTAATAGGTAGATACTTATTAAATTAAATGTTTGCTAAATCTTCTTCGAAGGAGAGATATCGACACCTGAAGGTAATAATATGATCTAAGATTTCAGATTTATAAATCTGAAAACGCATACTAATCACTGTAGAGTTTGGAGACAAGGATATATTCATTCTGTTAGAATTCTGCGATTAGGTTTTGACAAGCCGAGAGTGATAAATATTATCACATTAGTGTTTTAATACCTAATTATGTACAGTTGCATACAAGACTTTATCTACACCTATGATATGAATCCTCTATAAAAGTTTCTGAAACAGCTTATTATTATAGAACAAATATGGCGGGATACGACTTGAATTCGAATAACAGTTCTTTTTTTATATTTTTTTTAAACGACGCTATGGTAGTGAAAGTTGCGTGCCTGACAATGTTCTTTTTGAACTGCCTTAAATAAAAGGTTCTGGTTATCAATTCGACTGTTCTTTTTATGTTTGTTACCTCATAACTTTCGACTGAATGAACCGATTTTGATGATTCTTTTTTTATTTCGAAGCTGGTGCTTCCCGTGTGGTTTCCTCATTTTCCTATTTCAATTTGGTTCAGACTGAAGTCGGTTTTCCTTTTTTTATTTATTGAAAAAGGAATAGCTTTATGAAATCTATACTAATATATAAAGCTGAAGAGTTTGTTTGTTTGTTTGAACACGCTAATCTAAGGAACCGCTGGTCCGATTTGAAAAATTCTTTCGGTGTTGGGTAGTCCACTTATCGAGGAAGGCTATAGGGTATATATCATCACGCTAGGACCAATAGGAGCGGAGCACCAATGAAAAATGTTTCGAAAACGGGGGAAAATTATCACGCTACGAGCAATAGAAGACGCAAACGAGGTTGCATGGGTCGGCTAGTTTAGTATAACCTTAGATTATAGTAGGTATAACTTTATAACACTGCTTTATTATTAGCACTAAGCTAGCTGTTTCAGAATTTTTTATAGAGGATTTATAATATGGGTGTAAATAAATAGGTACCTAAATGCAAAATATAACCATGCTTTTAGATATTTATAGGTCTGTATAATGATAAGTAGCTATTGTTCGTACCTAATATATATATATTTAATTAGAACCAAAGATATGATTCAGGGAAAACAATACTCTACTTCGCACTTACAATGAAATGACGTATTTCATATAACACGTCATTATCATCATGTTATTATTGGCTAGATTCTGTAATTACCTAAGTACATCTAATACATTTGTAAACCAAGGAACGAAAACAATTTTATTATTTTATTCGAAACATAACTCGGCCCTGGCTAACTTGTTCCATAGACTTTAACACAGATGTATATTCATTTCTTGGTAATAATATTAATTTAATCTATACAAATAAATAAAATTTTAGTGTATGTTTGTAATATTAAAATAACCGCTTTTTCTAAATGCATATGTATGTATACACGGTACATATACCAAACCTGTAGTTAAAAGATTTTTGTCTGTTTGTTCCGGGTAACCTCTGGAACGGCTGGACCGATTTTGACGGGACTTTCACTGGCAGGAAGCTGATGATCCAGGGAGTAACTTAGGCTACTTTTTTTAGACTTACTTTGTCCCGCGTTACTCGCGGTACGACCATAAACCGCGGGGTTCAACTAGTAGATATGCATGGAGTCTGGACATAACATACAAATATTTGCTCGAAGCTTGAATCAAACCCTGTCTATGCCTGATCTATTCTTGCGCCCCATAATTAAGGTAAGGTAAACGAAGTTTTGTCATTAATACGAATTTCAGTTTAGGTACCTATACTCTTGCATGAGTGAGTATGTTAAAAACCTGATGTTCCTTTCTAAGATTCTGCAGAGCAACAATATGAAATCTTCATTTTGGATTATATTTAGATACAAACCATCAGAAATCATAACAGCCATTAAGTCTTCTGCTAGATACGGGCCTCTCTTGCCCTTCGTATTTTGCTCTACTGTAACCTGATGGATTCGTATAGTTTGAATTTTCCTTCTCTCTGCAATGTTTTGGTCCTGCACAGTTTGTTCCCTTAGTCGTCATGACGACAGGAGTTTGATAGGGATGACATTAAATTTCGTTTTTAATCCGCACCATATGGATGAAATTTACAAAAATTGTGTGTTCGTTTGTATTATGTATGAGTGATGTGAAGTGACCTCATCAAATTCCTCACGCAGGGGAAAATTGCAAGGTAACATGAACCTAGCAATTAATAGACAACTCAGTCAATAGACTACCGTAGCATAACCCATTTATAATGGTCTCTGGACGTTGGGGTGACTCAGTAGTAATTTCCTGGCAATTAGTGTTACGCGATACTACCTACTTTATTTTATCTTCTGTTAATTCTTTGTGTTATCGCTACTGTATTTTTAAATAATAAGGAATGCCTTTCTTATATACAAATCACAGAAATATGTATAGATCGATATCGTAATATGTGAATGGCGCCGTCTTCTATGATTATCCATCCAGTATTCTGTTACAGCATTTCGTTGACTGATCAGATTTCAATATTTTCCCTGATTTCTAGTTTCTGGATTTTTGTTAGGTGCCTACATAAAGCAAATTTTTATTTGACCTGATGACACCCAATAATTATTTCGTACATGACCTTCTACAATTACCTAATTACACTTGCCTAGCTTGTGTTGATTTTCCTGGTGACTAACGCCACTAAACATCCACAGAAGTGTGTAATGGGATTTTCAGACCACTAAGTAGTTACTTTTTTTTTGCATATAGTAATATATATTTTGTAAATGTTTTAATTATCAAAGCATTTGCCTATGAATTTTGCCTGTGACTACTTTCTATGTGTGGCAGTACTTCGCAAGAAAAACTTAGTAGGTAAACTGTTAAACATTTTTATGGAACTGTGTGTTATTCTGATGTATAAGCAATATCATTGTAAAGTTTCATCCAAATCCGTTCAGTAGTTTTTGCGTGAAAAGTAACAAATATACACACTCACAAACTTTCGCCTTTATATATTAGTGTGATTCATTATCTCAGTTTTATATGAAACGTTTTGCGAGTTTTAATAAGACACAGTTCGTCAGGTACTAAAAGTTTATCTCGCCCAGTTTCTGAATCTGATAACAATGAATGATCAACATAATGTTGAAGTGAGTCAAGTAAGTCAATGGAAATGCATCACTTCAGGGTTTCCGTCGATCACAGCGAAACATACAATTCATCGTCGAATTAATCCAACGATCAAATCATAGTCTCTCAACCATCCTTTCAGAATATCAATGTGAACTCGACAAATGATTTAAGTTGCTTATAGATTAGTAAATTTTTATGATGATCAAGTTTATACAAACCGGGCGCTACGGTAAATGCGTTTGAAAATCGAACCCCCCGAAAAGTATATAAGATAATAATTTATATTAAATATATATTAAATAATTATTTACACCCATACTATAAGATATTTTTTGGGGGTTCTGTTATAACTACCAACAATTACTACCAAACTATTGTACATTTGGAAATGTGCAATAGTTTGGTAGTTATAGAACTAAGACATTAACGTTCATACTCACAGTATGATCTAAATAGCAATAAACATCGTCTCCTAGCAGAACGCCTTCAATTTTTACTAGTACAACATAATAATAAATATTTCGGACATCTATCACACAACGCAATCTAGTCCCAAGCTAAGGAGAGCTTGTGTTATGGGTACTAGACAACTGATACAAATACATATATACTTTTTTTTGTAAATACATACATTTTATACATAGAAAACACCCAAACTCCGAAACAAATATTTGTAGATCATACAAACATTTGGTTCGACCCGGGAATCGAACCCGAGAACTCACGGTTAGCAGTCGCACACGGCAACCGCAAGACCAACAAACCAGTCGAAAACGTCAACTTCTACACTGCATTGTGACCAAAAGTATCGGGTATTCTTTTTAGTAATACTTTATTACTATTAAATACCTTTACTTACACGTTTTTGAGATCAAGAGTGGGTACATTGGAAGTTCGAAACTGAATTTCGAATAGGTACCAAAACGAAAGCTTAATCTCAGACCTAAAATTTATTCAGCCCATTGGAATATGAATTAATTAAAATTCTCAAGATATACAGTAGGTATTGCTTACGTAGTACAGGCACTGTTATCAAGAACGTGATACATGTAGATAAAATGTCGTTGAACGCTACAAATGCAAGATTATTTTTGGCACATTATGCAATGTCTGGCATTACGTGACCAACGATTATATTGTTTTTTTTTAATGTTGCCAATCTACGAAACTACTGTGCTATCTATACAAATAATTAAAATTGGAGTGTCTGTTTGTAATATTAATATAACCGCTTTTTAATAAATGCATATGTACACACGGTACAGATACCAAAACATTTTTTTTTTAATTTCTGTCTGTGTGTTTGTTGGTAATCTCTGGAACGGCTGGACAGATTTTGACGGGCTACTTTTTTAGAGTAGCTTCGTCCCGCAGCGTTACCCGCGATACGAAAATAACCGCGGGTAACACCGCGGGGTTCAACTAGTTGATTAATAAATCTTTTCCCATAGGTTACGTTCAACAACGATAATATTTACAATGCTGGATACATTCGCCGATTGGAAGTTTTCATTTCTTCTTAACCTTATCACAAAAACATATCTTTATAGAAAAGTTTGTCATGACACACTAGGGTATTTTCGCGAAAAGTTCCAGTTTTCCAAAATTCCACCTTCGCGCAGGTGGAATTTTGGAAAACTGGAACATTTTAGCGTGACGAAATGGATGTGACGCTTAATGTCTCATGCAACATTATTATGCTTTATAATTATTATGATGAAAGAATTATTTTCTAATTGACTTTTTAAAATAAACAATTAAGTAATTAATTAAATTTAATAAAAAAAAACTTACATTTGGAAAATACCGTGACTATCGTGGAAACTATTTTTGACTCACACGGAATCATAAACATGTCACGCATTTCAACACAAAATTAGTTATTAACAGACACTATGGCTGCTTTTTGGACAAATTAATATTGTTAATAGAATTCAAATAAAAACGCGTTTTAGTAGTTTACAATAAAACAAATTGTTAAGAAACCATTTTATTGTCGTGACTATGTAGGATTTTCCACCTTACCTACATGAATTCGATGGACAGGTTTCGTACGATATTTTTTTTTCATATATTTCCTGAAAACTTACTTTACAACGGCATTTTATAGTTAAAACAATAACATTAATTTGAATAGGTACGCATTAATGCTCCATGGATATTATTATATTTATACCAAGTTTGAAGCATTCAAAGTTGATTAGGATAGCGTGGGACAGCAAATTTGGGGAGCTTGCAATTATAAAATTAATGTTTTGCTCAAAAAACTGAAGATAATACATATTTTTATTTCATTTTCGTTAATAAAACCTTTTGCTTATCGCTTATTTAAAGCATTTGCGTTAAATGCTTTAAAAATAGTGAGATTGCTTTGCTAAAGGTAGTGGACACTCATTTATGCCCACTTGAAACTTTTCGCGAAAATACCCATTAGCGTTCGTCATTACGAATCTTACTGAAATCTGCTACCAATCATTTCTACTGTTATAAAAGCGGTTATATAGTTTTAAAAGTAATATCATAGGTTCTAGGTAGTGGATTCTTAAAAACATAAATTTTGTGAAAATTACTATGCAAATATTTACTAGAAAACAAGTATGAAAGGTGCCTTGCTTTATCGGGAACATTATATTTAAGATTGAAGACAGCGAAAGGTGTAGTTAAAGGTCTCAAGTTGTGCTATTTTAAAAGATCGCACCCACCTATCCGTTGCTGTCTGGTTAGGTACCTTAGAGGAATAGAGGCATAAAAATCTGCCACGTAACGACTCGCGTATTGAATTTATAAAATATTTTTCATTTGTTACCTACTCTGGTATTACAACTTGTGAATAATTAAATTTGTCAAGGTCAAGAACAACTGTTAATGATTAATCCCAGGTTGTTTTTCTATGTAAATATATAAACCTGTATAAGCGACATCTCTACCGATGACATCACTCTTATAATATAAATTCTAATATTTTATTTACTGTTATTCACAGGATCCTGCGTTGGATTGTTATACATTGGAAAGCGAGGCCAGGAAGTTGGACAGCACGCTCACCCACAGCTTGCCACCGCTCAACGACAGTTACGACTCTTCCAAATAAAATCAAACATTCCCACAATCGGCGATATTTACCAATAAACGGGGTGTCAGCGCTCACTAAAAAACCAAACAATGAAATTACAAATGGTGTCATTTATAATCAGGCCTGTTCAAGTGTTCCTTACAGGTACATACCTACCTAATTGGAGGTTACCGAGCTCACAATAGATAATTACCAATGCTTTTTCCTTGTCGATTTTTTTTTATCAACGACTCCGAAACAATGTTATCTATTTTTAGTACTGTTCAAAATTCATTCAAAAATGGTAACGAGGTAGCACTCTCGCAATACGAATATGGTACGGTGGCTGGTCCTGCGAGGGCGATATTTTTGGATTCTTGATTAAAAATGTAGCGGTCGGAAAAACGGGCCTCTGCCCAATGGGCGGTATGGATTAAACGAAAACGTTTGTTTTAAAGTATAGCTAAATTCCATTGTACTTATCTGGTACATATGTGTTCGTCGTTATCGCTTGCGTATCAACAGACGCATGTTACGTTAAGTAGAAGTCTTTATTGTATTAGTAGACATGTGTAGCATTAGTTTAAAAAACATTTGGGGAGATGATTATATTCGAAATGATAATTATATTAGTGGTACCTATTTAGATGGTCGATATTTGCGATTTTTCTAGGAAAGAATGATTGTGCACGATACACGAGTTAGAAACAGAGTAATTTGTCATTTAGCTGTGATTTGTTTGATAACAGCTGTGAGTCAATGCGTCTTGAGCGATGAATCACCCTGAGGTCAGTTCAAAGACCGGAAATGTGGAGGAAGCGATTTTTTTTTAAGGCGAATGACTCAATGACGTTTAGAAATGAGATTATGCGTAAATGGTTCTAGTACGTTTTTATACGTAAACCTACCGGATACGATTGTATATTAACCAATCGTAAAATATTACGTGAACTGCTCTGAATTATTACGGATTTTTATGCATTTAGACCGGTAACATTTAATTGGAATGACGTACTTATGTATTATAAAGTCGGTTCTAGTCATTTTGTTCTTGGTGAGTTTTAATGGAAGTTTTCCGCAGGGAATGAATAACGACATGGCATTAGCACGGAAATTGAGTGATGTTAGCTGTTTCAGTGTTCAACTTCCTCTAGTCATTTACATTTATATTTTTAAGGACCAATTCGAAACTATTACAAATGTTTTTTTACTCAAGTTATGTATCAGTTTCGTAAAAACTGACATGTCTTTAATTGATGACATTAAGTATCTTATACTTAGAGCTAGTGTTAACAAAAAAATGTAATTAGACTTATTCATATATTAGGAAGATTTCTCGTTTAATATAATACGTATCTATTGTGTGATTACGCAACTTTTTATACTAAATATAAGAATCACCTTATCACTAGTCATTATTATATTTAGAGTAATATTCAGAGATAAATCCTATAAGACTTTGTTGCAATTAAAATATTTGTGTAATAACAAATGTATGGGTATTTAATTATCACGTTTTCCGGCTCAACTTACGGTTATTGTTATTATATAGTGTATTCAGACCAAGTACACATTTAATAAACACAATTAAAAGTATATTATAGGGTTTTTCTAAAATATTCTAGAATAAAATCCAATGATAAAATAAGTATTATGAATAAACACAAAACTTCGCGAGTTTCACTTCACGCTTATCAAAAGGGGGCGAGACAGTGTAGCTATCACTTTTTTATTATTCAACTGACAAATACCGCGGATATCGCTTATCAAATTTTATGAGTATCCAAAAGTAAATTGTTGCTGATAAATTACTTGCACCTAATATTTGGCTATTATTACAATAAAGAAACATAGCATCTGACCCTGCAGTCTCGTAGAATAACCGGATAGGGCCTAAGCTAGCACTGATGGCATACTATTTAGTTCCACTAACACCAACACTAGGTAGGTCTATGATAGTTGCGACTCTTACTCGCTCACTTAGATATTCTATTGTAACTTTAGCAATATTTATAGTTAGTATATAATTTACTGTCATCACACCCCAGAGTGAGCTCGATCTATGCATTAGACCTTGTTTCACTTCATGGGGTGTGTCACAAGCAACCTAAAAAGCAATGTAACCCAACACTTGATTTGCCTCATAGATTAGATTGCTTAGTGATCAAGTTCATATAGATATTAAGTTTGGCGTATTGTGTTCATTTCCACTGGACTGTGTCAATTCTTATGTTACTAGAATGTCGACATACGCCCGCCACATCACACTGCCATATGTTTTATCGTGTATGTACCTAAGGGTTAATCAATATTGTATAATGAGTAAAAACACATTTAACTTTTTTACACCAATGAAGTCAATAAAATATTGTAGATGGTATATGGTTGTTTCAATTAGTTAAATTCCATTAAAATTCCGAGCCAATTGCCGTTTATTCGATAGACGGTGGGGGTACGGCGTGCGGGCGTGTGGGATGTGAGTCATCACGACGCGACCTCGATTGACATCACGGGAGCGCCACGCACGCCTCGACAGGGGGACAAAACATACCCCAATGCACAATGAACATATTAAATTGGTTTTATTAATGCAAAAATGAAATTAATAGATTATTGTACATGTCCATTATTGATTGATAGATAAAAATATACAAGTTCTTACTTTCCACAGTATATATAAAAATATAATTCAACTCAGATCAAAGTCATATCCAATATCCTTGTGCAGTAAATATTACATGTTAACAGCAAAGAGAGCTGAGGAAACATCTAATTCCGTAACAATATTTGAACACCTATATATTTATTAAGTTTAACAAAGTTCTAGCAGCAAAACATAGGTTGATAAATTTATATTTAAATGAGCCAGTAATAATAAAACTTTATTTCATTTACAATAACGATAAATTTCTTATTACTCAATTTCATAGGTTAGGGGTTTATATCATAGTATCTGGTGGCAGCCTGTGGTGAACAATTATAACACAAGGCATCGAGGGCACCACGGGTCGACACTGGAAACTCTAAGGTCACAGGGTGCAATCACCTAAGGCTCACTAATATTTGTTCAAAATTTACCGAGTCCTAAATGTTCTCACATTACTAACTCTTCGCTTGATAAATTTGAATTATATAACAAGACAATAATATATCTGAAAAAATTTAATGTATCCTTAATTCACATATTTAAACATTACATACTGGTTCAGGCCCGCTGGCACAATAGCACGACTCTTCAGAGCCCGCATCAACTTTCACACAGCTCAGAAGTTTCTGCCTCTCCCTATCAGTATGATTAGATAACCACTAAATGGTAAACTACAGCTATATTAGGTGCAGACAGTTACATAGTAACACTTTTAAAAGCAGTCACTTTTACAAGTAATTTGTAAATGACACTGAAATTGGCAACACTACAGTGGAACCATGCAAGATAATTTATGGCAAATTGGTGCACATTCCTCATCACTGTCTGTACCTAACATTGTTAATAATATTTATTATTAAAACAAAAATATTTTAGTAGCTTTTCATATATTTGAAAATCATAATTAACTAGGAGATAATGAGAAGTACATAGAATCATTGAGCGGAAAGTATTGCCACATTTGAAACTTAAAAGAAATGAATTGTATTGTCACTGTATTCTCTATAATGTACTCCTCCTCATCTCAAATAAATGAATACGGTTTATACTTACATCAAGTAGTAATTAATGTTATAACCATTTACAACTTCTGAACCTAACGGCATCCACACATTACTATTGGAATTTCAAGAGTGAAACACGCACAGTATCGTTGATTATATCCTTCAAAATTACAACTATCAAAATATAGACAAGAAAGGATTTAGAGATTACAGCAATGTTCGGACAGGTACAGGATATCATCAGCAACACTCTGTGGGTTTTCCACTCATGCTACGGCACTTTATCACATTAACTCAACAAATGCACATTCTCGAAATGCTACAGGTATGATTTACCAAGCAACTCAACACCCGACCTAATTAATTTTGGGAACAGTCGAGAGCCAATTCCGGGTACAAGAAGTCTTTCAAATTATTAAATATTTTATACCTAGACGCATCGCAGGCTGAGGCGGCACTCTTACAGAATTACACATTTCACATTTCTTTTGGTTTTGGTTTCCTCTTTTTTAGGTGATTTCCTGTTGATCTGTCGCACTAGATCGTAGAATACATCGTTCACATGGATTTTAGCCTTCGCCGAGGTCTCCATGAAGGAGCAGTTGAAGTGGCGGGCGAGATTACTGCCCTGCTCTTTGCCAACCACGCGCTCCGCTTCCAAGTCCGTCTTGTTGCCGACCAACACCATGGGTACATCGTCTTTGTCTTTAACTCGAAGGATTTGTTCTCGCAAGTCCTGTAGATCGTTAAACGTTGATTGTGCGGTGATTGAGTATACTAAGACGAATCCTTGGCCGTTCTTCATGTACAAGTCTCTCATCGCTGTGAACTGCTCCGTACCAGCCGTGTCCAGAATTTCTAGCATGCATTGTTGTCCATCTACTTCCACCTGTTTCCGATAGCTGTCCTCGATGGTGGGGTCGTATTTCTCGACAAAGATGCCTTGTACGAACTGTACTGTCAGGGCGGACTTTCCCACGCCTCCACTACCTAATACGACTATTTTGTATTCACGCATTATTAACTATTTTGTATCAAGTGAAAAGATCAACAAAAATCAAAGATTAAATTGCTAAGAAGCACATTAACTAGCAAGTTATTGCAAAAAAACCCTGAACAAGTCAATCCGCCATGACACCGTTAGCAGGGCGATGGCTCGGCTCACTGTGTCGGTATTGCCATAAATTAATTTAAATGAACATTTTCACTAAACTGATGTTGTAAGTTAAGAGAAATTGTTTTGCTTAGGTGTTCATTTATGGTTAGTTAAGTTATTTTTAAATGCACTTAAAATCAGTGCTAGAACACTGTTCTTATTTAAAGAGAACAGAAAGACTAGTCCACAAAAATTACAGCTAATTCAATTGGGATGCGTGCACTAACAGCCTTTAATAAAAGTTAATTGAAAGGATGCGTCAAATTGTGTATTCAATTCTGTTTGCATGTTATTAACTGCAAGCTAGTTATGCACGGAACGTTGTATATAGCAACAAATGTTTTAGTTGCTGAACATTTATTAATAATTTTGTCGAAGCTATTAAAAAAAGTGAGTCCAAGTCACATGATCAGTTTTCTTGACAGTCTTCTTGATTTATTCGTTATTTCTTGCTCATCGGTAATAAATAGGTATTATACCTAATTCTTGTTGTAATAATGAGTTATATTGTATGTATATGAGAAAGAATCGAATTAATAAACAATACATTAGATATTGTTTAATGGTTTCCAACCACAAAGGGGCTACGAGAATGTTTAAATGTTACTTCGCCCAACATATAAGAAAATTTAAATATAATTGCCACACCGGCACCTTCAGAAATAAATTGAAATAAATTTTAATAATAAATTTAATTCAGGTTTGCACTGAGCTAGTAATTTGGTTGGGTGAAGAATAATGTAAGTCTTAGGGTATACAGTCTCCGTGATTGTTTGGTGTGATTTCGTGGGGAATACACCAACCAATCAGAAGAGAGGCCTAGTTTAGGCAGCTAAACGAAATCTCTCCCTCCCTCTCTCTCTCTCCCTCCCTCTCTCTCTCCCTCCCTCTCTCTCTCTCTCTCTCTCTCTCTCCCTCCCTCTCTCTCTCCCTCCCTCTCTCTCTCTCTCTCTCTCTCTCTCCCTCTCTCTCTCTCTCTCTCTCTCTCTCTCTCTCTCTCTCTCTCTCTTTGTCTTTACTCCGATCACGTTTGCCGCTCGTTTAGCGCTCCCTCCATTTATTGTATGCTCTAAATAGTAGAAGCAGATAGTCGAGTCGATTTCTTTATTTATCGATGGTAGTCTTATTTTTTTGAATAGATCGTGATTTCATTCCTATATAGTGTATCACTCACGGAGCAAATACAAAGAGGAGATGCCCTAATGAGATTTTTGTATGAAGCAATGCGTGACAATTTGCGGGGGTGAGGGGGTGTTAGTTTACACTTTTCCATCTACCAGACAATAGCAAAACTACTTGCATTGCATCATTGTACGAGTATATTGCTATGTAGTTTAGCTAGCTGACACTAGTGTGGACGTACTCAGAATTTCAAGGAGTAGTTTTTTCAAGGTCAATTTTGTAAGCATCTTGAACAAAAAACATCATTAATAACGTAAATAATTTTGCAAAAGTGAACTTTTTTTTCTAATAAATAACCCGAAATAAAATATTGTTCAATATGTTTGGTTTACACGTGGATTATGTAAAACAAAAATTAATATATGTAGTGCAAATCATTTTATTTAAAAAATAAATAAATTTATATTTTACTAGCTGCCCCGGCAAACGTCGTTTTGCCATAAAAAAATTTTAAGGATGGGTGACTCTTACCATTTAGGGGGATGAAAAATAGATGTTGGCCGATTCTCAGACCTACTCAATATGCTCACTGAGAATCGGTCAAGCCGTTTCGGAGGAGTATGGCAACGAAAACTGTGACACGAGAATTTTATATTTTAGATTTCACTTCGGAATTGGAATGCTTAAATAACGCCAATCTCAGAAAATCAACTAATCTAAATCTGAATTGAATATCCACATCTAATCACTTTTAATCTTGCCTAATTTGGGTTTAGATAATAATTTACTTTTTCGTTTTTTTATGATTTTTCCTTGAAATGAATCACTATCGTTTCGAATCACAACGGGAAGAACAAATATTGGTGTATTTTGTAGGAGTCCAGTTTTGCCTATTATTTTTTTGACCCATTGCTCTTCAATACTATCTTTAGATGAAAATTTAGAATATTACCTGTATACTGGTACATTGTATTATTTTAATGAATTTAAAAAAACCCCGTCTAATCATCAGCATAAGTAAAATTTCTTTTTTTTCAATATTTGAAGTAACAACTTTCAATGCAAGATTAATATAGTCGTAACTTGATAAAATATTAGGATTCTAAATACGACCCTGTCTTTTTATTTTAGAATAGATGTCGATAGATGTCAGTCTGTTCACAATATAATTAAGAAAAATACAAAAAAGAATACCATGATATATAAAAAATCATTAGGTAAGAATCTAGAACTCATTTCCGTATCTTCTTATGGTATGTTTTATTAATATTCAGGTCAACGTATCATTGTATTTTTATTTCCAGTAACACAAAGTTTTGCCATCTAGTGGCGAGTAAATATAATAACATTTCAATAAAACACTAAGAGATTTTTCTAGAACTTTAAAAAAAAAAAATAGCTATAAAATTACTTATAAAAGAAATATGATGCCACTCATGGTACCAGAACGTCTATTTGAGTTATTTGTACAAGATAAAACACAACAATTCATCTTTTTACTTGATTGTACCGAGAACATTCAAGTATTACGATTTTTCGATGCAGTTCTAGAACATTGACGTTAATAGTATAATTTGCAAGTTGCGTCAACTGCGATGACGTCGGGGTCGGTATTTTGTCACGGGGGTGATGCGCTTATGCCATCTCCTCTTTGTATTTGCTTCGTGGTATCACTATCACTTCAATTCAAAAACTAGCCTACAAGACATCAAGTCACACGTTTAATAATATTTCTTCTCGTGCAATGTTAAGAGTTATTTTACCATACGGAAAGAAGAACTTACATCGTTTCGTAACCTTGAAAGTAAGAATACTTCATTGCAAGCTATTCAATAATAGATGTCGTTATTCTAAATGCACGCAATTTAATCTCCATAGAAATAAATTCGATATTTGTGTCATTCTTCGGCATGTACAGCTACTCGATTAGCGTTGTAGCACATATTATAATATTATCAATAATATCGATACCTAACTTCTGTTTGGACAGAGCAGAATTTATAACATGAATTTAAAGATATCTGAGGAGCTAACATTTTAAAGGTAAGGAAACTAAAAAAATAAGTACTTGCATAATAATGTTTATTAATTTTAAGAACCTGTATTAGAATCATAATTCTACTAATATTATAAATTCGAAAGTTTGTAAGTATGGATGGATGGATGTTTGTTACTCTTTCACGCAATAACTACAGAGCGGATTTGGACGAAACTTTACAATAATATAGCTTAAACATCAGATTAACACAGGCTACTATTTGTCGCGATAACCGACATACACGCGAGCAGAGCCGCGGGCAACAGCTAGTGATACAATAAATTTTAGCTCACTTCTGCACTTTCGATTTCCACTATTAGTAAGACAATAAGTAGTTAGAATTTATTAAATATATGTAGAAACGTAAAGACTGAGTTTGTATCAATAATATTTATTGAACAATTAAATTTGCAAGAAAAAATGAACACAACTAAAAATAAACTGAAACAGATAGTGTATAAGGTTTTATTACTTCTGCATGGATAATTTTAAATTATTTATCACCTCAAAAACTAAACAATCTTTTTTATTAAATTTTGATAAAAAATACAAAACCAAAAAAAAAATTGTTGCTTTCAAGGATAGCACCTGATGGTTGGTTCTGGTTCCAAGGTTCCAGGTTCCAAGGATTCTTGATTCATAAAAAAAATAAGTTTATGTATGTTCTACTACTTCTGATTTATACCTACTTAAAAAATAAATATAAGTTTATTGATATTAATTAAAACTCGGACTCCTTTCCAATTAAATATTACTCATGAAATTTAACAGAGTGATCTTCATATATATATAGATATACAGTGCCGGTTTTAACACTACCAGCGCCCTGGGCGAAATTTCAACGGCGCCCCCCAACTGCAATTAAAACCCATACGAAAAAAGGGAAATGATATAATTCAATATGCATTTATCAAAAAAAAAACAATTATTTACTATAAAAATACCTTTCTGGACTTTCGATAAGTGAACTCTTTTATAAGGTTATCAAAGTCGATGTTTTCAGCAATTTATTTTTCAATTGACTAAGTTGCTAAGTTTGTCAATCTAGGTGGAGATATTATTGATCGAAGATAGGTTTTGTATGAAAAACTCCTCTCCCCATTAGCAACTATTAAGGTATAGTCAAAAATATGCGAAATACTATCCACACATTTGGATACTTTTCTTGTAGGTTGTGATTTTTGATAAAATTTAAAACAAAAATAGGAAACGTTCTGATCAGGCAAAAAATATTTCAGACTTATGAGTTTAGTACATCTATCTTCTATCTATAAATATAAAAGAGTAAGGTGACTGACTGACATACCCAGAGATCAACGCACAGCCCAAACCGCTGAACCTAGAATCCTGAAATTTTGCATGTAGGTTCTTTATATAACGTAAGTGAGCACTAAGAAAGGAATTTTTGAAATTCCACCCCTAAGGGGGTAAATTAGGGGATGAAAGTTTGTATGAAACTTTTCATTCCTTTGATGAATTTGCTTAAAATTTTGTAAAAATATAGTGATGTTAAAGTAATGAAATGCTCATTTTAGTATTTCTCAAAATATCGCCCCTAAGGGGGTAAATTAGGGGGTGAAAGTTTGTATGAAACTTTTTATTCCTTTTATGAATTTGCTTAAAATTTTGTAAAAATAGAGTGGTGTTTAAGTAATGAAATGCGTATTTTATTATTTCTCAAAATATCGCCCCTAAGGGGGTAAATTAGGGGATGAAAGTTTGTATGAAACTTTTTATTTTCTGATGAATTTGCTTAAAATTTTGTAAAAATATAGTGGGGTTTAAGTAATGAAATGTGTATTTTAGTATTTCTCAAAATATCGCCCCTAAGGGGGTAAATTATGGGATGAAAGTTTGTGTGCAACTTTTTATTCCTTTGATGAATTTGCTTAAAATTTTGTAAAAACATAGTGGGGTAAAAGTAATGAAACACGTATTTTAGTATTTTTCAAAATATCGCCCCTAAGGGGGTTAAACTAGGGGATGAAAGTGTGTATGCAACTTTTTATTCCTTTAATGAATTTGCTTAAAATTTTGTAAAAATATAGTAGGGTTTAAGTAATAAAATAGGTATTTTAGTATTTCTCAAAATATCGCCCCTGAGGGGGTAAACTAGGGGATGAAAGTTTGTATAAAACTTTTAATTTCTTTGATGAATTTGCTTAAAATTTTGTAAAAATATAGTGATGTTAAAGTAATGAAATGTGTATTTTAGTATTTTTCAAAATATCGCCTCTGAGGGGTAAACTAGGGGATGAAACTTTTGCTTTTTGATGAATTTGCTCAAAATTTTGTAAAAAAATAGTGGGGTTAAAGTAATGAAATACGTATTTTAGTAGTTTTCAAAA
Organism: Spilosoma lubricipeda; assembly: GCA_905220595.1. Classification (NCBI taxonomy): domain Eukaryota; kingdom Metazoa; phylum Arthropoda; class Insecta; order Lepidoptera; family Erebidae; genus Spilosoma; species Spilosoma lubricipeda. Next base: position 3,080,537 of record HG992285.1, on the reverse strand, counting down.
TATCGCCCCTAAGGGGGTAAATTAGGGGATGAAATTGTGTATGAAATTTTTTATTTCTTTAATGAATTGGCTTAAAATTATGTAAAAATATCGTGGGGTTTAAGTAATGAAATACATATTTTAGTATTTTTCAAAATATCGCCCCTAAGGGGGTAAAGTAGGGGATGAAAGTTTGTATGAAACTTTTTATTCCTTTGACGAATAGGCACACCAAATATATTGTTCAGAAATTTAAAACCGCCAAAACTTTGTAATGGAACCAGGCTTCAAATCAAATTCACAACTTACCATTCGAGTTTAAAAGAGTTTAATTACCAGTGAATATTTGCTTTGCAATGACAATAAATAAATCACAGGGCCAGACTCTTTAATTCACTGGGTGAATTTAATTGAAGGGGGGTGTTTTTCCCACGGCCAATTTTATTTTGCTTGCTCTCGTGTCAGAGCTCCAACTAGCCTGGTTTTACTGGCGCCGACAACGAATTCAGTAAAAAAAATAATTTTTGAGGAAGTACTTCAGGTTTATCAATATTTCCGAATTGCAAATAACGGGAATTTAAAAAATTTAAATACCAAGCAGGTAAATACAAAAAGATTAGTGATTCTTTTAATAGATTTGCTTCAAATATACTATTGACTAAAAACAGAGCTGAACTCTTTATTGAAATGCATTGCAATATCTACTTCTACGCGAGCGAAGCCGCGGGCAAAAGCTAGTAACATATAACCATCTATGTTTGATTTAGAAGCAATTTTAATTGGAGATCCCCACAGACTTTGACAAAGTCGGATTTTTCCTGAATCTGTTTAATATTTTACAAAAAAGACCAAGATTTCGTACTAAGTTAACTGTTCGAACCTTTCATTGACTGAAATTAATATAGTGTCCAGAAGACAGTTGAAAAATTCAAATTCTGAAATCTTTTAGATGTTCAGCTGGAGTGATAGTCTCATGAGACACTTGAACATCAGTTCTCTGGATTTCAATAGTAAAGTTATGTAAGCATCATGGATGGCAGTAATTTGGTAACGGACTGCCTTAACACTGCTTATTCTTGCTTCCCATCGTGGTCACTGAGTTTTTTTATAGTTTATAGCCCCAAGTGATCAGTTAGAATTTTCCATGGATGAACATTGTATTTGTTTTACATCATCAATGGATGACTCCATTGTATATTTTTCCTTTGCGGAAATCCCTCTGGATACCCACTTGCTGGTGGCATGTCGGACTCGAACCGGCTAAAACCGCACGCTATCTCGGCTACTGGAACCCGGGGAACCAGGTGCACTCTAGAAAGAAAAACCCCCTGTAGGTGGCCCCCTCCTGTGTGGGAACTCCGATGTTACCGTTGCTGTCCCCAAAAGGCACTCAACCCGGCCTGCTTCTGCTAGTGTGACAGTTGGCCTCACCTGTCACTCCCAGGCTTGCGCTTTTGGAGGACGGAGATCGTTTTATGATCTCCAGCGCCTGAGTTGTCTGCGCTACTTGGCCCGGGCCTGGCGAACCGAGAAAGTTCTAAACCTCTCCCAGCCCCGCTTCACCGTCACCTTCGCAAACATAACTTGGCTGAAATCATGATACCGAGAGAGAGCACCCCGATGGCCGTCACAAGATCACGCCTCGACTCTCCACACGCCGGACATTCTGCCAGCGTGTGGAGTTTGTTCGCGAATAACTCCGTCGTGTATACACCGATTATGATGTTTCTTTTTTTAATGGAAAGAAGATATTCCAACGGTGGTATCATGATAAGAACACTAAGATCTGATGATGGCATCCAAGAGAATCGAACCTTGAAGTCGGTTTTATTTTTGTTAAATTTTATTAAGTTAAATATTAAAAAGAGAAAGACAATGTGTTTCTCTATGATTGTGGATTCCGGATAAAATGAACTGCATGCACTGCTCAATTCGAAGTGTTTGATTGTGTTGTGATTCAAGTATTGCAAACAAAGATTTTTTCGCTTAATTTACGGAATTTACGAGTAAGTAGACCTCGAACTATGAGCGAAGGGTTTTAAAGGGGCGCCTGTGGCGCCCCTTTTATCTGGCGCCCTGGGCGATCGCCCACCCGCGCCCTACCCTAACGCCGGTACTGTAGATATATATAAATGAATTACAAAAATATTATACATTTATAACAAATAAAATAAGTTTCGATTGACTGCACCAAATTGGAGAATTCTTTTCTTATGTGTTTGTTATTGTCAGGACAAGGTTTGTAGAGAACTGAACCGGAGGTGTTATATTTTCTTAGTCCGCTTAGTCCTATACACTGCGGCCCGCGGGTAGTTGAGACGGGCTTAAACACTAAAATAAGTTTTTCAGTAATTTACAAAATGTACGTACTTAAAATTTAAAAAATTCAACAGAGAGGATGGTTACCGCTTGTCAACATTTTGGAATCCTGTCATCAGCAAATGTAATCATCGGCGAATACATGTTGCTCGACAAAACTCAGCGAACGTCGTAAGTGTGGTATGTCAGTGGGAAAGTTAATCAAAATAAAGAAGACCAAGTGCGGGTAGTTGGTGAAACTCACACTTCACGGAGGCGTCGCTAAGCTCTTACCAGTCTACTCGTGACCCCGATCGGTGCAATTCCATCGAAACGTCGGGCAACCAAAAAGGGTATTGTCCCTTTAGATATTATCGCGATTGAGTCCCGATTTACAGTGGAATAATTTAGAAAATATTCAAAAAAACAAATATGGCGGTGCGAAGTTCGCCGGGTCAGCTATTTAAAGCTTTAAAGCTATTTAAAATATTATATACTAGCCGACCCACGCAACCTTGTTGGCGTCTCTTATTGCCCGTAGCGTGATAATTTTCTCCCGTTTTTGGAACATTCTTCATTGTAGCTCCGCTCCTGTAGGTCTTAGCGTGATGATATATAGCCTATAGTCTTCCTCGATAAATGGGCTATCTAACACTGAAAGAATTTTTCAAATCGGACCAGCTATTCCTGAGATTAGCGTGTTCAAACAAAAAACAAACAAACAAACTCTTCAGCTTTATATATTAGTATAGATATATTAGATGACCCGGCAAACGTTATTTTGCCATAAAAAAATATTAAGGGTGGGTCACCCTTACCATGTAGGAGTATGACAAATAGATGTTGGCCGATTCTCAGACCTACTGAATATGCATATAAAAATTCATAAAAATCGGTCAATCGGAGAAGTATGGTAACTAACACTGTGACACGAGAATTTTATATATTGTCTCAATGTAGTAGGTTCCAATATTAAAATAGATGCACGTACAATTTCTCAGGAGTTTTAAGAAAATTCTGTGAGAATAGAGAAAAAATTTAGACTCACGACTCATGATTTAGTTTTAGTTAGTAAATCTTAAACTATTTGTAAAAATTATTGATCTTTACAGCAAACAAACACGTGGAGTATGTACATATGTACATAAGAAAGTATATCCAGTTGACTCTTTATAATCCGACACGCACATAACATTAGTCAATGTTCAAGACCATTAAAAAATCAAAAAACAAAGCCATAGATAAGCTGGGTGCACATCTGCAACCAGCTTTGTGGGTGTGTGTAAAAAATTCAATCAAAAGTGGGTAAAAAATTCCCGAGAGGCAGTTCAAAATGCCTCTGAAGAGTTTGTTGCCTCCCGTCCAGCTGATTTTTACAAGAAGGGCATCAATAAACTGCCCGCGTTGGCAAAGATGCGTCGGTTGCTTGGGTGATTACTTCGAATAACAGGAATAAAAAAGTTTGAAAAAATAAGTACTTTCACTTAATGCAGACAAAACGGCAATATCATAGGTAAAGACCTATTATTTAATGTGTTTATGAAATTAAATGATATGATGATAAAATATACGATTTTGACGCCCTCTACATTACATTTCCTGCAGAAAGACATTTTTAAGTACATGAGTTAAGAACTAAGCAGTTCACATAAAGCTCGATAGATGGTGCTGGTAGCTGTTACCCTTTTCTCGTTCTCACGTTCTCTGGGCAAAATATATACTATTCTTGAATACAGACCAGATAATAACTATTCATAAGAAAAAGTTCACAGATTTTTGCTTAATGATAGCATAAACTATAAATAAAATAATAATATTTTAATACTACTTAGAAATGAAAAAAGATTGATGAAAGATTGCCCAGATAGACTTTGTCAAATAGTCCGGGATCCCCGGAACAAATTTTATTGTAATAATGTTAGTTAATATTTATATAATTTAACAGACACTCTGTCCTACAAACTGCGTGGTACGTTATCCAGGTCCTACGTTCAAAAGTTTTATGTTAGCCCTGTTAGCTACCACAATCGAAAATTTTTGTAAGAAGAACTTCCTATTATGAATATTTAAAATGAAATACACCATATTGTTAAAACTAATAGCTATGTTTGACTTTTCTTTCCTTATTTACTTGTGAGTTTGCGAGTAATACTAGATATTGACTAAAGTCAGAGAATTTTAATTACCTTTGATTAAGGTTTTATTAGTTGTCCAGTGAACTATGGGCCGAAAGCCTCAACAGTTCATTAGACAGCTTACGGTGAAGTGTTGAAGTATAAGTTGTATAATGAAGAATCAACGAGCTGAGACTTCATCGTATTATATCATGAGTCACTAAGAAGGAATAATATATTTAGATTGAACCACAATGTGAGGGATCGTTATTTGTTTTTTCAAAAGACGGTTCTCATTTCATCTCATCATTAAATATTGTTTATCATTACTTTCATCATGATGAAAACTTGAAGACTCGAAGACTTTAGAATTGAAGACTGTAAATACTTGACATAGGCAGAAAAAAGATGATATTTAGATTAATAATTATAAACAACGACCAATCTTCTGAAATAAATAAAAAAAAATCTCAAGGATATCTAAGTAAAAAGTTTCTTGTCAGAGCTGGATTCCATACTAGACTCGAAGCCTGTATGACAGATCGTAGGTAAATACGCTCAACAAAAATAAATATGAAACAAACATTAATGTTGTCACAAATTTGTCCTAACATCTTTATTTTATTTAAAATGGTTTATGAAAATATATAATAAATATAAATAAATAAATATTCCTAACTCCGAAAAAACAAATATTTGCAGATCATACAAACATTTGATCCGATCCAGGATTAGAACCCGAGACCTCAAGCACAGTATTCGCATAAGCTCAGACCATGGGTTCCACCACTAACGCAGACCCTGGACCCCGAGTTTGTGCAAAGATTGGATACCCTCTTCCCCAGGGACCAGGGTAGTCCCTCACTCTCATTGGTGCGTGCTTGGGCGATCCTGGGGAATAGGCTGAGGCGGCTGTTTACCAGCTGCCTCCGTAACAGCGTATTTTCTTTCGGCTGGAAGGAAGCCAGGCTGGTCCTTATCGAGAAACGTGCCAGGACTGCAGATCTTCCCTCGTCGTTCCGACCAATATGTCTGTTAGACGAGACGGCGAAACTCTTTGAAAGAGTTATTGCTGCCCGCATCAGCCGGTACCTGTCGCGAGTGGGCCCCGACTTATCAGACAATCAAGAAGTTGTTCGAAAAGTTAGAAAATATTCACGAAAATAAATATGGCACTATGAAGTTCGCCGGGTCAGGTAGTTTTAAATATATTTAGTAGGTACCAATGTCAAAATAGATACACATGAAATTTATCGAGAATTTTAAGAAAATTTTGTGAGCATAGAGAAACATTTTAGACTCATGATTTAATTTTAGTAAATCTGGAACTATTTGTAAAAACTATTGATCTTTACAACAAATAAACACGTGGGGTATGTACATAAGAAAGTAAATCTAGTTGACTCTCTATAATCCAACACGCACCATAACATTATTCAAGGTTCAAGACCATTAAAAAAATATGTTGGTTTAACGTGGTTTTACAATAAAAAAAAGTTTCAAAGACAATCACTTTATGAAATCTTGTTAAAAAGTAGTGGGCCTTGGAGTTTAGGACAACATTTACTACTGTACCTACATACCTGTATAGTATTTATGTACAATATGTGTTTTACCAATTATATTATATCATTGAGAAATAGCAGTATAAGGATTGAAGTACTTATTCACAGTATGGTGAATATTTAAACGAGTTACATCAGCTATGCATTGTGCAATATCATTACGTCTTACTGCTACATTCTCAGCTCTTAATTTATCCAAAGTCATTCTAACACGTTTGCCAAGATCCTTACTCACTAAATTCAAAAGGTACATAGCTTTCTTTTCTACATCCCAGGGAACAGCTGTCAGTGTATTGGCTAAATAATTTGCTATCCTTTGTCTATGTGCATCACTTTCCACAATTTCATTGTAAAATTCTGCCGCGGCTTGTAAATCAGCACCGACTCTTTGATACACTACCAAATTTTTTAATGGTCTATCTTCATCTACAAAAGGCATCGGTCCATTAAATGAATTTGGATAATAATTTGGTGCACCATTCATATTGTGACGTACAGGTGGTTTACCATCGCGACTATAGTATTTATCATATAGTGGAGCATTCACTATAATGTTATCGAAATTTACTCCCAAGCGATAATGCTGAGCATCCACGTAGAAAACTTTACGAGCTCTGTATAAAGAATCAACTGGTCCCAATATACCAGGGACTAAATTATCTGGGGTGAATGCAACTTGATCAATGTCACTAAAATGATTATTAACACGGTGATTTAAAACTAAGCGTCCAATTGGTATTGTGCGGTAGGTACCACGTTTCCACAATCTCGTAACATCGAACGGATCATAATTAACTGTCAATAAATCGTCTTCTGTTAAAATATCCATGTCTACCGTCCAGGATGGATACTTTTTTTCAGCAATCGCATTGTATAGATCCCTGTTGAAGTAATCAGCATCCTCGGTTACGATTGCTTTAGCACGAGCGTCAGTCAGATTTTGTAATCCTGTTTCCGTTCTAAAGTTAAACTTCACAAATGATTTATCTCCGTGTTTGTTATAAATTATGTACACATGAATTGGGTAGCTATTCATTTTTCGATATCCATCCGGTAGACCAAAATCTGATGCCATCCACATTAATGCATTTAATAAATGTGGCCTGGAATTCGTAAGATCCCATCTAGACGTAAAGTCGAACATATCAGTTCTTGGATTTCTTTTAAAAGCATGCAAAAGATGAGGAAACATGATTGGGTCTTTATGGAAATAGACAGGTATGTTTATGTTTACGAAATCTAAATTTCCTTCTCTCGTATACATCTTTACAGACATTCCTTTTAACTCCCTGACCAGATCTGGTCCACCGAGGTTTTGGAATGAACTGGAGAATCGTGCAGTAACTGGTGTCCTTTTACCAATTCCATTGAATACGTCAGATTTGACATACTTTGAAACATCGTGGGTAACTTCAAAATATCCAAAAGCACCACTGCCTTTTGCAAACATGATACGTTCTGGAATTCTTTCTCTAGTGTTATGAGAAGTAAGTCTGAAATGGTTTCTATGTATGAATAAATCAGTATTCATTGCTTGTGTATCTCTAACGTCCAGTGGTTCTCCACTTAATTTGGTAAAAACTCCAATCGGCATCTGAAAAAATGGACACGATGTTACAAAAGAATTTAGTCAAGTTTAAGAAATTCATTTCTTTGTAGTCTACAAAGAAATGAATGCGGTATAAGTTTTGTAACTCATTTTCAAAACTAAATTTGCATTCAAAATTACAATCTTTTAAAAATATAGAGCATCAGTCTTCAGCACACAAAGACTGGCTGAACTAAGGTGATAATTCAGCCTCACAGAAAACCGGTGCTACTTAACGTCCTTCTTTGGTATTTTCTTAATTCACCGAGCAAATATTTTGTATGTTCTTAAAGGAAAATGGTAGATCCTGTGCCGCTGGCAAAATGTTATGTATTGTTATGAGATTTATACCGTTTATTATGTGAATCATTCTACGAGTAATTATTTTCATGTATTTATTGTATTTTCAGAACTTTGCTAAAAGAATTTTAATTCTACTCATAAACTTGTATTAATTAATAGTGACTAATAGGACCAACCAAGTGTGCTCAGGCACATTTTCACTCGCCATCGCAAGTACTATCTTTCTCCTCAGCTGTCAAAGAATTATGCCAACCAGCACCGCCTGTCATTGTACCTACCTTCTTTAAATCACTCAGGTAAACATTAATGATGATGAACAGCGATGATGTAATTAATGTATTTACACACCTTTCGCTTCACCTAACAGGTACTTGTGCTCATCGGAATCGCCTGTCATTTTGTTTATGAACTCCTCAATGAATGAACTAAACCCTATGAAAAATTCAGGCTTATAGGAACAATTTTTTTCCTCATTTTTTTTACACTTTCAAAGCATATTACTTGATGATGTGCAGGGGTGAGGCCTGCCAGGTGATGGTAACCGTACTTATCATGCTATGACTCATCATTACAATAATTTCTTGCCTTACAGACACACCGTTACTTGAAAGGTTCAGTAGCTCTCTTACTACTAGGGATGTGAATGTTTCAGTAGTTTGAATTAGAAACAAATATGTTTTCAGTTTTATCGAGTTGTTTATGTGATGTTTTAACCTCCGATCTTTAGTTATCATCATTTTAATCTTAATATTCTTGTTTCATACTTAATTTAATTTGCGGTACTATCCTCGCACCGAAGATCAACGAAAAATGACAGCGTTCGTGTTATAGTGCTTCGTTGGTGGTGGTGTATAGGCCGAATGATGCAGAAGCATCACTAGGCCGCCATGGTGTGGGTCAATGTTGTTGTTGCAATGTCTGCATTCGCAATGAGTATGGCGAACACCACTCTTGCATTCTGCTTATGCTTTTCATCAGGCACAGTATAGTCATTTAGGCCATACATAAAAATATATATAATATATTTTTTAAAGAAAAATATATGGTTAGGTAAATGTATATAGTAGTCACATAAAACATACAAACACATTAGGTACGTTGTACTTTTTTGGAACATATATTTGTGTTTCAGTAGATCTATACACGTTTTAATTTATTTATAATCACATATTAGTTAGCAAATAACTTCTTTTAAGCTAGTTGCTTGTTAGGAGACCCCACTCTTCCATAACAAAGATAGTTAAACTTATATTTATTATATTTATGCTAAGTTGTGTGTGTAAGTGAGTGAGTGAGTTTATGTGTGTGTTTGTATGTGTATGTGATGCTGATGTGAGTTTACGTAGATCTACTTGCGTGTGTACAGTGTGTGCGCCTGGTTAAGTGTGGGATAAGTAGATGCATGAACAACTTAAGTATGCGTGCTGCAATAGCATTTTTGTGTCGTCATAAGACAATAATTTAATACAGTTGATCAGTTCGTTCTGGGATGACGCATAGGAAAAGAGTTTGGCATGCCCAATTAGTAGATAACAAAGGAGGTTGATATGGATGAGAAGAGCGTAGGTCTAATTACGTGTCCTTGAGGTACCCGGAAAGAGGTTAACGAATCCTTACTGATAGTTTCCTATTTACCTTCTATTAGCTAGATGGCTTTTGAAGAGATTCCTACCCTACCCAAAGGGCACCGAAAGGCTGATTTGTCCAAAAGTACTGGGACAAAGACAGTGTCGAACGTTTTTATTAGATCTAGGAAAACAGCGAGACACCTCATACCATCGTTATCGAGTTTCTGGGCTACAAGGAACGTGAGAGCAGCAACTACTTATTTGGTACTTATTCCTTTCTTATATAGCATCAATCCAAATTGTGACTGAGATAAAATGTTGCATTTGTTTAAAAATGCGAGGAGTTAAGTGTTCATTATTTTTTAAAGTATTTAAGTCCAGTTTTATGTTTGCTATTTATCCTAAACTAGGCCGAACACCTCTAGTCAATTATATACATACAAAATAAATGATAATGCTCGTTATTTAATAATTTAGTTCGAACTCAGGTCAAATAATAATTATTTCAACGATTCGTGAATCGATTCAATGGTCTCTGGTTTAATAGTCAGGATTACTAGCAACTTGACCTTCTGATTAATTTCATTGCTGGTTCCCAAACAGTTTAACTTTATCTTAGACTAGCTGAACCCCGCGGTGTTTCCCGCGTTTATCGTCGTAGCGCGAGTAACGCCGCGGGACAAAGTTACTCTAAAAAAAGTAGCCTAAGTTACCCCCTGGATCATCGGCTACCTGCCATTGAAAGTCCCGTCAAAATCAGTCCACCGTTTTCAAAGATTACCCGGAACAAACAGACAGACAGACAGACAGTCAATTTTTTTTAAATACATTTTAATTATATGTACCGTGTTTAAATACATATGCATTCAGTAAAAAGCGGTTATTTTAATATTACAAACAGACACTCCAATTTTATTTATTTGTATACATGTCCCGACCGACTGTCACTACTGTGTGTTGATCGGTACTGTAATAAAAAGAAACTTGATGAATACTTGTTTCACAACTTACCGGATGCTGTTGTCTAAATTCAGACAACTGTTGTGATGCAGGATCTGGTACAGTCCCATTGTGTCGGTAACCGCTGACTTGGGTCAGCACGGAGTATAAACCGACGTACGCAGCAAGCGTAATCATCTTGCACTAGTAATTGTTTTATGATTTCACTATTTTTATACAAATTCAAATCTGAGGAAGTGCGTGCTGTTAATTTGTAGATACTACTACTAATGACATGATTGCAGACAAGTGCGATATGATGTAATGATTGTTGTATATATTAGCATAATTATAATTGTATTTTATGATTTCGGGGGCAAATAAGCACGCAGTTTACGGGTGGTAGTGTCCAGCGATGTCCACACACAGCTCAAAACTTACGAGTGCGTTTTCAGCGTATGAGGTAGGTGGGAGTACGCACTTATCTTGAAGGTTTGAACGTCGTATCGGTCTAGGATAACGCAGACGTTAGTAGAGCTACGATGATTGCAGCACGAACGGGCTGGCTTGACCGGGGCGATACTATCCTCTCAAAGAAGAGCAACCTAAAAAATACAGCATTCATTTTGTAATGTTTCGTTGGTGAGTACGAGACTGAAGGCCCAAAGAAACACCTTAATAGGCCGCCATAGTATGGGTTAACATGTTGCATTCGCTTGAGTATGGTGACCAAAAAGACGACTATTTGTTGTATGTTGGATAAATAATTATTTGTTATTATTGTATGTTATTATATATTAAAGAATAACGTATTTGTATCAGTTGTCTAGTACCCCATAACACAAGCTCTGCTTATCTTGGGAATAGATGGCGTTGTGTGTTTAGATGTCCGAAAATATTTATATTATTTACTTATATGAGCACATTAGGTAGCCTTAACAGGATTAAGCAATCTATCGCTCTAGTAGCAAGGAATGTGAACTTTATAGTTATAAATTAAAGAAATACTATAATATTTATTTGATCTGTGATAGTACTAAAAGTTATTCATCCTGATGGTAGGTGAAGGGTTACGAATACGGCGTAACACCGCTTCTATAAACCGTACATAGTAAGTAAGATAGCAGGCCCAAAACCACTTGGACTATTAAAGGCAAATTTTGATAATGAAAACTGAATGCTCACAAATCTTTAGCATCTTAATTAAAATCCGTATGTTAGGCTTTCACACTTTCACATTAAAAAAAACTTAGTGCAATGATAGGATTTAGTTTTTCAAGGATTAATAAGTGAAATCGCGTTTTGAATGAAGGTAAAACCATTATACCGTCTATAGAGAACAAAAAAAGCAGACAAATTAATTGTACGTAATTATTTTTAAATGCACTGCAATTTAATTCTTAAATAATATAATATGAATTGCAATTATTTTAATTATTTGATTAATTATTAATTGAGCTTATAACATATACTGCTTGTAGTAGCTCACATAAAGGCTTAATTGTAGGGATATGTTTTGTTTCTTTTCTTTTTCACTACGCTATCTAGTTTTTTTAGTAGTTTTGATACAGGACCTAACTATAGTATAGATTATGATTGGAACACTGTTATCCTTTAATCGTTTTCTATAAACATGCAGCATGTGACGTCGGTCTTTCAGATTCCAGATTAGAGTATCAAATTAATTATCGTAGTGTTATATTACAACACTACGGGGCAAAGCTAGTCTAAAAAAAGTCTATCTACCAGTGAAAGTCTCGTCCAAATCGGTCTAGTCGTTCCAGAAGCCAGAACAGACTGACAGACAGACATAAATTGTAAAAAAATATATTTTGGTACATGTACCGTGTACATAAGCATTGAGTAAAAAGCGGTTATTTTTTATTACAAACAGACACTCTAATTTTATTTATTTGTACAGATGCAACTGTTATAAAATTTAAATAAATAAATATCTCGGACATCTAACATACAACGCCATCTAGTCCCAAGCTATTTAGAGCTTGTGTTATGGGTACTAGACAACTGATACAAATACATATATACTTATTTTTTTTGTAAATACATACATATTATACATAGAACACACCCAAACTCCGAAACAAATATTTATAGATCATACAAAAATTTGGTCCGACCCGGGAATCGAACCCAAGACCTCATAATCAGCAGTCGCACTCGCTAACCGCAAGACCAACGAGGCAATCAAATTTAAAAACATACGACTTTGACGCCCTCTATTTTAAATTTTCGGCAGAAAGAAATTATTAAGTACATTACAATATAAAGAACTAAGCAGTTCACACAAACCTCGATAGATGGTACTGGTGGCAGTTATCCTTGTTTTTATCCTTCTCTGGAAAATATTTCAATATTTTTAAATACACTACCAGTCGATGAGAACTACCTATTCATAAGAAAATAAATTAACATCTTTAAAATTGAAGTAAACAGAACTTTTTTCCTAAAGAATTTGGGCAAAGGTACCAACGATTTTCATGAAACTTAGTAGGTATGCAGGGAGTTTCGGGGGCGTTAAATCGATCTGGCTAGGATACATTTTTAGAAATTTTAGGAAAATAAAATAACCAGGTACTACTTATTATATATCTATACAAATAAATAAAATTGGAGTGTCTGTTTGTAATATTAAAATAACCGTTTTTACTAAATGCATATGTATGTATACGCGGTACATATACCTACCGACAATGTAGTTAAAAATTTTTTTGTCTGTCTATCTGTCTGTCTGCTTGTTCCGTGTAATCTCTGGAAAGGCTGGACGGATTTTGACGGGACTTTCACTGGCAGGTAGCTGATGATCAAGGGAGTAACTTAGGTTACTTTTTTTAGACTAACTTTGTCCCGCGGCGTTACTCGTGGTACAACAATAACCGCGGGTAACACCGCGGGGTTCAGCTAGTATATAACTATATATGGTCCGGAGGTCTTACTACAGCAGTTCCCGGATCTCTCCCTCTCTCAGGCGCAGAGTGGCACACCGTGTGGTTTTAGTCGGTTCGATTCCGACACACCGCCCCGCCGCAAACCCCGGCGGGGTGACGGCCCGAGGGGGTTTCCACACGTAAAAAAAAATTAAAAAAGTATATAACTATATATACTGTAATCAATGTTTAATTCTTTCACATAGACACTTATGGGTATAAAAATATCATAATAGTTATTGCTAAACTTATAACTAACACAACTACGGGAAATTATGGGTCTAAAAATATCAAAATAGTTATTGTAATCTATCTATACTTATAATATAACAAGTCCTGACTGACTGATTCATTATCGCCGAGCATAAACTGTAATAGTTGGGGTTAGGAAATTTGGTGAGTAGGATCCTTTTATTGAGTAGACACTCACTAAGAAAGGAATTTTGGAATTTCTACCCCTAAAGGGGTGAAATAGGGGTTGAAAGTTTGTATGGAAATTGGTCATTTTTAAAGTTAGATACCTGAAACTTTACTTTTGGGTTGCTAATTAAAAATGAGTAAATACGTATTTCAGCGTCTCTGAATATTCTATCCCTAAGGGGTGAAACAGGGGTTGACATTTTGTACATAGGTTAGTCTGGAATTCAGTCATTTTTGAAGTTCGAAACATAAAACTTTATTTATGTGCTACTAATTAAAAAAGAGTAGAGACGTATTGAAGCGTTTTTGGATATTCTACCCCTAAGGGGGTGAAATAGGGATTGAAAGTTTGAATGGAAGTTCGTCATTTTTTAAAGTTAGAAACATTAAACTGTGTTTTTGGGCTACTGATTAAAAGAAAAGAGTAGATACCTGTTAAAACGTTTCTGGATATTCTACCCCTAAGGAGTGAAATAGGGGTTGACATTTCGCATATCGGTTAGTCTAAAAAATTCGTCATTCGTAAAGTTCGAAACATGAAACTTTGTTTTTGGGCTACTGATTAAAAATGAGTATATATGTATTTAAGCGTTTCTAGATATTCTACCCCAAGGGGGGGTAGTAGTAATAGGGGTAGCAAGGTTGCATGGAAGTCTGTAATTATTTGAGTTAGAAACATAAAATATATTCTTTGGGTTACTAATTACAAACGAGTAGATACATATTTAATCGTTTCTAGATATTTTACCCCTAAGGGGAGAAATAGGCATTGGCATTTCATATATTGGTTAGTTTGGAAGTCCGTCATTTTTTAATTTAGCAGCCTATAAATTTTCGTCATTATGTTGCTGATGACAGATAGATGAATACTTATATCAGCATTTATGCGAATTCTGCTCCTAAAGGGGATGAAATATGGGTCGAATATTTGTATGAAAGTTTTTTTAAAAGGGCTATTAATCAAAATAAATAAATACGTTTAAAAACATGAATAAATTACTGATATATACTTTTACACAGTTTTAATTAAATACATATAATCGACTTCCACGCGAGCAAAGCTGCGGGCAACATCTAGTTAATTAATAAACAGATTGAATTTCAAAGGAGTGGCAGATGACTGTCGCGAAAAAACGTAAGTAATGTTATAGTACGTAATTAAATTCCAGTGCGTTATTCCATCATTGGTGTTGTCCTCATTTCGGGAGTCATCGAGTATTCGTGTATCACGCGAACTTCCTATTATGAAACTATTTGAACTGAAACACACCGTATTGTTACAACTAATAGCTATGTTTAACTTTATTTACTTACTAGCTGAACCCCGCGGTGTTACCCGCGGTTTTCCTCGTACCGCGAGTAACGCCGTGGGACAAAGTTAGTCTAAAAAAAGTAGCCTAAGTTACTCCCTGGATCATCAGCTACTTGCCAGTGAAAGTCCCGTTAAAATCCGTCCAGCCGTTCCAGAGTTTACCCGGAACAAACAGACAGACAGACAGACAGACAGATAAAAATTTTTTTGACTACATTATTGGTATATGTTGCGTGTTTACATACATATGCATTTAGTAAAAAACTGTTATTTTAATATTACAAACAGACACTCCAATTTTATTTATTTGTATAGATTTACTTGTGAGTTTGTGACTTGATAGTGACCAATATCAGAGAGTTTCAATTACCTTTTATTAAGTAATTTCATTAAGTCACTAACGGTAAAGTGTTAAAATGTAATTTGTGTAGTATGCACATGCTTAACAAAAAATAAATGTTACTGCACCAACTTAGATCCAGTCAAAATGAGAACATTCTCATGTTAAGTAAATTGTATTATAATTCTTAATAAGAATAAATATTTTAAGCCGAAAAACATCCCGACGGAGGAATCACGATAGAATTGATTGTAAATAACATAGTCATCATTTTCCTAGCTTCTATGATTTCCAGTTTTACCTGAATATCAGTTTTTCCACGGAGCGACTGGTATCGGACCTCCTCAACCCTGAGGGTGAACTAAATTCGAAAGTTGAACTAGTTGTCACATATTTTACACGAGAGTGGTCAGGTTGGTGGCGCTGTATGGGGCACCGGTGTAGGTGGCGACTCTGACCGCCCTGAATATATGGTATTGACGGTCAGAGCCATACCCGGATACCGCATGGTGTCGACCGAGGCATCGTATGCCTTGGCCGGAACACCCCCGTGGTATTTGTAGGCGGAAGTGCTCTCCGAAGTTTATCGACGGGTGCCTGAATATCGGGCGGAGGTACGCGAATGGCGTGAAGCCGCTCGTCGAGCCACGATGGCTAGATGGTCGTTCCGGCTGGAGACTCCACGCGCTGGCTTTGCCGCCTTAAAGGCTCTATAGCCAGCCCTCCTCGAGTGGCCAGGGCGGCAGCACGGAACCCTTTTCTTCCGACTGATGCAGGTTCTTTCTGGGCACGGTTGCTTCGGAAAGTACCTGCACTCGGTTGCCACGAGGGAACTGAGTCCCGCCTGCCATCACTGCGACTGGGCACGGGCAGGAAACACCGCCGCTTTCCATTATCTCTCTATCATAAATTTGTTGTAAGAAAAACCCAATAACTGTTCGACCCGGAAATCAAACGTGAGACCTCTCGATCGCTTACGCTAGTGTTGTGTGTTAATATAAATTTATGGATACGATGTTTTAATTGATTTTAACATACATGTAAAGTAAGTGTACTTGATAATTCCTATGGATGATACTAATATTGCTAAGAGGGTGCAAATCGGTATTTGAAGTACAGACAAAAAAAGACGTAAAAAGTTTTCTTGCTAACTTCCAATATATGGAGACTTGCACATAGATTTTCAACAGCGTCATCTATCGAAAACACACCGAACTATGAAGTAATTACATAACCTAGATCGCTATATAGAAATTCTCGCGCCCGTTAGCTTGTAGCTTGTAGCAGATACAAATAATAGTGTTTCATCAATATTAAAGGTTTGCATATAAGTTGTATTTAATTAAATGTTTATTAAGTTATTTTACACTTTTTAGTTTTTGAAGTCGGTTTTTTACGCGATGTTTTGTTTTGGAAATATTTTTGATGGATAGTAAAAATCTTTGGAATATTTATATTTAATGGAAACGATCCTTATATATTTTACGATGGTAAAGCAGTAAATAATTTTAGTAGGCTATGAAACCGAGGGAAAAACAATAAATTTTTCATGGGAGTAGATTAAGTGGATTTAAAATATAAACTTATAGGTTTTAAAGCTAATAAAAACTGTGTCGTGTCTTTGAAGAGAAATAAATCTTTCATATTTGTATTTATGTCTAATTCCTAAAAAATTGTATTAATGTCTAAAAATTAATAAATATTTCTAAAAAAAAATGGATGAGTTAAAGTGGTTCGAGATTGTAAATCTATTAATATCATCGCGCTTTAACGTCATTTTCAGCCCTCAACGAATTTTCCTGTTTAAATGAGTGATTGAAAGAGCATCAGCTGCGAAATTCCTGAAGGATTTATAACAGCAAAATGTTTTTTACTAATTATGCGGAATGCGGGCGTGCATCGACTGCCCTCAACGACGGTCTTTTTTGAACTGTCACTTGCATTTGACAATTGACGGAACGATGCGACGGTCTTTCTTGGTAGTTCATTCCATCTTGCTCAAGGTTTTGCGGAAACAGGAAATGTGGATAGGACGCGTTCATCAGTCAGTCAGCGCGACAAACTAAACAAATGACAATATGGCGCGTCCACAATATTCAGAGACAATTTAATAAACAGATCAATATTTCATAAAAACACAAAAACTTTTCCATCCTCATTTGATGAATTGTTATAAAAAATCCCCCACTATTATTACTCTTTTCTCTGGTATGAAGAAGAAGACTTATCCATCTACTAAGAGTCACCTATGCAGACAAAATTACAACAGCTTCTAGTGGATTCACCATAATTGGAAGTTACATATACATGCCTAAGATTTTTTTTTCTTAAGATTACTTTAAGTTTCATTACGTAAGTTTATTTTGAATAAAGAGATATATCTTTATCTATGAAGGACAAACAAGCAGACCGGTTGGTTACAATAAGACAGTAGCTGCCCATTGATACCTGCAACTGAAAAGCCACAGGAGTGCGTAATCGTTGTTTGGGAGCTTAAACAGGAGTAAGAGTCCCGTTATTTCGAGCTTTGGACCTCCGATAATCTCACTCACTAGTCAAATAATTGGTTAACACCGGCTTCCTGTGAGGCCTTTCATTGTTACCGATATCTGGTTCTCCCTGGTCTTGTGTATCGTTGTTTGTTTTTTTATGAGCCTCTTGTGTCTGACTGATGGGCAAAGGCCTCCACTTCAATAAGCCACTTCTCTTTATCCACGGCCAGTCTATGCGAGACTGTAGGCGTCAAAATCGTCGCGCCATCTTTTACGGAGTCTGCCTCATCGTCGTCATCAACCCTGAGGCACCCAGTGTTCGATGACCTTAGCCAACTGGTCTGGATTCATACGACATAAGTGTCCGGCCCATTCCCATTTCAATCTGGCAGTCTTCTTGGCCACATCCGCGACTTTAATTTTGCTTGATTTATTGAATACTTTTTAATTATTTCCAGAAAAGAATATACAGACGTCTTTTAAAGATACTGATAGGGATAGCGATCTTGGCTACAAAGCAATAAAATACCTAATAGGTCGCACGTGCAACATAATTTGTGCCTACTCTAATAACACTAGTTCAAGATTATGTGTGTCGTGCTATATAATATTTAAAAGTAAATATGACCCTGAAAGTAGGCAAGAAGTTACAAAAATGTGTAGAGTTAATAGTCGTTTAGATTTGAAATTGTGCGAAAATTCTCTTGCTAATCTATATCTATACTTACTAATATATAAAGCTGAAGAGTTTTCTTGTTTTTTGTGATTTTAAAAATTCTTTTAGTGTCTGATAGTACATTAATCGAGAAAGACTATAGGCTATATATTATCACGCTAAGACTAATAGGAGCGGAGCACCAATGAAGGATATTTCAAAAACGAAAGAAAATTGTTACACTGCGGGCAATAGGAGACGTAAACGAGGTTGCATGAATCAGCTAGTATACTACACTAGCCGACCCACGCAACCTCGTTTGCGTCTCATATTGCCCGTAGCGTGATAATTTTCCCCGTTTTCGAAACGTTTTTCATTGCTGCTCCGCTCCTATTGGTCCGAGCGTGATGATATATAGCCTATAGCCTTCCTCGATAAATGTACTATCCAACACTGAAAGAATTTTTCAAATCGGACCAGCGGTTCCTGAGATTAGCGTGTTCAAACAAACAAACAAACAAACAAACAAACTCTTCAGCTTTATATATTAGTATAGATAAAATTGTATTTGAAGACTTAGAGTGAGAAATGTGTTCTGCGTCCTTAAATAAATAAATAGAGAAAATTGAACGAATATATAACTTAAAGTAATTTAACGTCTGTAACTTCCTTTCAAAAGTGATTATAAACAGTTAATAATAAATAAGTCTTAATTAATTATTGAAGATTTCAATTTATTAGTTGAAGAGGGGTTTTACCGTCGAGCGACCAGATCTGTCGCCCGGCTAATGAGATAACTTTGTAAGAACGTCGCGAATATTAAATAAGCCCAAGAAGACCACAGTTCCAAACAAAGTTTTGTACAAAAAAGATTTATTAAAAAAAATATATTTGAGTGTATAAAGCATTCCTTCGTGTTTCTTTTCTAGGATAGTAGGTAGGCAGTTTATATTTATTTGAACAGAAAGTTTTTTTTTTAAATATGGGCCTGCCAACTTCTCCTGCTGGAAAGCATAAGTCGAATCCAAGAATATTGCGAATGCAGACAATGCAACAATGCAGCAGGTGACCCATATCATGGCGGTCATACGTCAGCTTCATTAGGAGAATCAGTGTGGCTCTACTACCTTTAATTGTAAGATTTATTGGTATTCTTTTATTTCTTTTATTTTAATTTAAATTCGTAAACTTCATAAAATTCAAAAAGTCATAACCTCATTTTTTATTTTTGACAATTATTTATTATCATTTCATGAAGAGTTTGTACGTTATAAAACAGCCGATCACATTATGGTATGACCAGATCATTGAGTTAACGACCTTTGAAGATACGAGGGAATAGGTCAGACAATAATAAATACAAACACGTGGTACGAATTGAAAATATGGAACGCTGATGTTTAAATGACATAACATAGTATAACAATTTAAACAGGTATAGCATTCCAAGACAGTGATGACGTAGGTGACAGTAGTCTTATGCCATTACCGCTCCCGCTGGTTCGGTTCATTACGTGTTCTGTATAGTGACGTCACACTGTGTCTCGGAGTGCGAGACCTTGTTCTCTTAAACCTTGTGACATATTAGCTTTAACATGTTTTTTTTTTGTAATTTTATGGGCAGGTAACAAGACCTTTAAGCCAAGTTTTAACTTGTCATATATTTAAATGTAACCATTTTTTTTTGTTTTAATTGTCGACGTCATTGTGTTTTCAATCCTTCATAGCTATTTTAAAAATAAATTACTACTAAATAGCATCTTATTTTATTTGAATACCTAACTACTTGTGTACTATCTTCATGTTTCAAGTTTTTCCTTTAATTCAAAAAGTTTCTATAAAATGTTGAAAGATTGGTTCAATACAGAGCACCTGTATCTTGCTTTTAATTAAGAACTTTTACTCTCAGAAGAATTATCGCAGGTAGTTCTACCGAGCAGTAATTAAGCTTACAAGTTCTTGTTTTCTTGTCAAAGTCAGTATAAGAGGAATGAAGAAATTTGAACACATGAAAACGTGTACATTTACCTAAATTAAGTTGAGAATAATTTTTGAAAAACATATTAAGATTATAATGAACACAATATTTTAGCATCAGATTACCATGCATGGGCAAATATAAAGTAATTACAACTGTATTTCGTCAACAAATACAAAACTTAGTTGTGTCGTAACTACGACATTCGATACGATTCGATCGACAGACGAGGATAACTATCCTACAGGATACTAACCAAACAAATTAAAATTTACACGATAATGTAAATGCTGATAGGTATAATATCTAATAAAAAAAACGGTCAAGTGCATGACAAGCCACACAGAATAGGGTTCCTCAAATATGGGGTAGATCAATGATATTATAAGAAAGGTAGGTTACTTTCATACTGAACGGCGTCCGGATTATTGTTGCGGTATGACATGACGTACTTATTTATAAGTGTATACATTCATTACGATTAAGAATGCGAAACATAATACGGAATGCATGGCAAAGAAAGAGATAGCTATCTTTCGTGAGTTGCACTTTGTGGTACGTGGTAAATTATAGACTAACTATTTAGAATTGATACAGATATGAAATAACATTTTCATATATATTTTTCTCTGTTTGTATTATGTAAATACATTTTTATTTAAATAGCAACATACGAGGTGCAGGTAGCAAAATTTCAAAGATATTATGGTATCTTTGACAATGTTTTTAAAATTATTAGACAAAATATCATTAAGATAAAATCAAAGAAAGAATTATAGGACAAATGTTATTTGTTACTTGAAATCATGCTATCATTTTTAAATACCTTTTAGTAATAGTGTTTTGCGAATGTGCGTCTGTCTCACAATATTTCTACACCACCCACAGGTTGACTGAGAGATAATGCCCTGGGCATAATGTCTGCCGATGTAAATCTTTATATATATAATTCTTCTGTGAGTGTGTATGTCACTGAACTACTCTCAAACGACTGGACCGATTTTGACGAAATTTTTTGTGTGTGTTCAAGGGGATCTGGGAATGGTTTAGATTCACAATTTTGCCCGCTGGACAATGTTTTTTTAATTAATTTTTAATTTATTAGTAGTTATGGCAAAACGACGTTTGCCGGGACAGCTAGTATATTATAAAAATGGATCGCAGAAATGTATGTATGCATATAACTTCCAATCGGCTGCACGAAACTCAATATATTTTTTAAGAGTTCATTATTATTAGGACAAGGTTTGTGTACAAGAAAAATTAAAACACAACCGGATTTTTTTTGTCCGCTACTGTCCACTGCCTGTGGGAAACTGAGACAGATATGTAAATATGGCGGTACGAAGTTCGCCGGGTCAGCTAATAAGATTATAAATAAAGAGATAAAACTGAAACTTCAACTTCTGACAAATGAATGAGCTTTCGCTACCGACCACTTCTTAGTTTACTTTAGACTAGTATTTGTCTTGTGTGAAAAATAAGTAACCCTTTATATCTTACTATTTCTAAGGACTTCAAGAGGGTGTAGACAGGTTCATTTATTGTATGTCGTTCAATACTGCAACTCTTAGACAGTTACCTAGTCTATTTTCTTAACAGGACACGTTTTTTGTCTGTCGCTCCTTTAATGTTGTCGCTAGAAGCAATCGAGTTGTTTCACAAAGTGCAATTCGTATGTTTAGTATTCTTGGAAAGTACACTCCAGATGTCGTTCGAATTTCAATAAAACATTTTATCCTAAGAACACGTTAAAACTGGGAGAGTGGGAAAATAAAATAGATGCACATTTGTTTGTTTGCAAACAATGAAAAAGTTGAAAATAGTTTATTTGCTTTGTATTATTGTGACAATCATGTGAAATTATATAAAAGTTTATCGACTTCTCAGACCGATGCTTTGTCCATTTGTCTGTTAAAATTAAACGGCGAAACCAGTGCATCGATTTTAATCAAATCTGGCATGGAGGTACTGTGGTTCTTGAGAATGGGCATAGGCTACTCTTTAACGCGATCACAGTCATAGCGAGGCGCGGGCAATAGCTAGTAGTCTTTTCACTTTCCACCCAAAATCTGTAATGACGTGACGGGTAAATTATTACAAAATGTCCATGCAATATTTGGTTCACGTACACGTTAATAGTATAAGGCTTGGTCTAGCGTGAATCACGCCAGAAATTGTAGCAATTAATATGCTAATTAGCGGCCGACACGCGACACGAAAGGAGCTTGAATTTAGAGTAACGTAACATGACAATGCGGCATGTCACTCCAGTGTGTCACCACCCTTATTGCAGTTTTTACATACGCCATCATAAATATTATATACACACAAATCTGAACCCCTTTCAAAGGTCAACTTTACCGACTATCAGCATCAAGGATGAACCTATTACACTTAAACTAACACTTAATTATATTACTGAAAAAAAAAACTTTGATCTCGCTATATACATTTAAAATACGCCTTTGTATTAATGCACTTATTGAACTGTGCAGTTTTGAAGACAATCTCTGGAAGCAATGAAGAATTTTTATAGACATATATATACCTATATATGTCTATGAAAATTCGTCATTATCAGCGTAAATACCTTTTACTCTACTAGTGATCTAATCATCTCATCTTTCTAGCCATTATTATTCCTAAGATAATTTGGAGTCGGAAAAAGTAATATTCAGGTAAAACTGCATGAACTAGTAAGTTCATGCAGTTTTACCTGAATATTACTTTTTCCACAGAGCGACTGGAATCGGACCTCCGCAACCCTGAGGGCGAACTGAATTCCAAATTTGAACTTATTTTCAGTGTATTCTTCAATATTTCTATAAAAAATGCTTCATTATCTTCTCCTTTAGTGTGTCTTCTTTTTGTGTGACTTGTGTTCAAAGAATTTTATTTCTCATAAGAACATAGTTAGTTCACTTATAATGAGATACATAGCAATAATAACTTATGACTAATACAATTTCACCTTTCAGCGTATTGGAAGCTACGAGTACAATGTACACACATTTTTTTTTTCAAAAGAGATAACACTTTCAAAAGAGGAATGAGTAGCTAAGGTAGTAGAGCCACGCTGATTTCAGCACGAACGGGCCGGCTCGACCGGGGCGGTTCTACCCTCGTACAGAAAATCAACTTAAAATGACAGCGATCATGCTGTCGTTTTTCGTTCGTGAGTACGAGACCGGAGGCCCAATGATGCAGAAGCGTCACTAGCCCACTATGGTGTGGGTCACTATGCTGCATTTTTGCAATGTCAGCATTTGCAGTTCGCAGTATGGTGACCACCACTCTTGGATTCAGCTTATGCTTTCCATCAGGTAGAGCAAAGTCATTTTGGCTGGGCCAAACATAAAAAAAAAAGAAGAGTACCGAATCAATTCTATTACTCTCTTAATCTCGTCATTGCTAGAATGACAAATTGCTTGTTTTTAAAAATTGATTTATGAGATTATGGTTACTAATATTATAAAACACTTTTCAATTCGTAATAACAACATTTTATTTGAAAAGTTCGGTATTACCTCCTAATATTGATATGTGAATTCTGAAGAACTTTTATATTCGTCACGCGTACTTGATCTAATCAACGTTACCTAATCATTTGGAAAAAACATTAGTATTTTGAAACCTAATAACGTTCTATTCGATCGATTTTCTGTTATTGTATAATTCAGAGAGCTACATTAACTAGCTTCAAAGCAGTTCACTCAGCCCGAATACCTCTGTGTACATGACTTTATTTAAGGACCTATTGGACGTTTTCTTGAAGAAATTTTCAGAGTATTTTTAAGAACAATTTGAATGGAGCCCGATAATTCGTCACATTCGAATAATTCTTTTGTATATTTAGTATATTTTTTTGGAAAGGTTTTTGAAAAGCATGAATTATATTTTAGTAAATAGTTAATAATATGTTATACTAAATGACTGCAGACGCGCTGTCGAGTTTCGTTAGTGAGTGCGTGTTTCGTTGGCGAGTCCAATGATACAGAAGCATCCACGGTGTGGGTCGCCGTTTTGCATTACTGGTTAAGAATTAGCAATTAATTGGCACCTGAAAATATTAATCTGAGAATAAAATATTAATTTCATATCTATAATTATTGTATGGTGTTAAGTAATGTTGGATCTCACATTCTTAAATAAACCTAAACGATCTTAGTTCTAACCATGACTAGACCCATAATACACACAGTCCCAAACTAAGCAGAGCTTGTACTATAGGTACATTTACTTTTCTTTGAAAATACATGCATATTATATTTAGAAAACACCCAAACTCCTAAGCAAATATTTGCACATCATACGAATATTTGATCCCACCGGGGAATCGAACCCGAGAGCTAAAGCACAGCAGTCGCATACGTTACCACTATGCCACTGAAGCAGTCAAACTCTCAAACAAACCTCTGGTGTTGCGGGTGTCCATGGGCGGCCCTAATCGCTTACCATCAAGCAATGCGTCTTGCCTCCTATTTATTAAAAAAAAGTGAATGATAATATTTTTTAAGCGATTACCGCCCGCAACAACAGAGGCGTCACAAGTGCGTTGCCGGCCTTTGGGGAATGGGGAGCGGAGTTGGGGTATGGGTCTCCTGTATCCTCACTCACTCGATGAAACAGCGCAAGCGCTATTTCACACCGATTGTTTGTTAGGCCGTGGTATCACTCCGGTCGAGCCGGCCCATTCACAAGCGTAGCTCTTCCACGGTATGAAACATATAGTAAAGCATAAATATTATTATACATTGCACTGTTTCATTTCTTAAAAATATTTTGTGTAGCAAACTGTAGACGTAGATAATCTACATCTCGCTACATACGGTTTGCTACATAAAATACACGTCATCTATAGTACAGACTAGCTGAACCCCGCGGTGCTACCCGCGGTTATTGTTGTACCGCGAGTAACGCCGCGGGACAAAGTTAGTCTTAAAAAAGTAGCCTAAGTTACTCCCCGGATCATCAGCTACCTGCCGGTGAAAGTCCCGTCAAAATCCGTCCAGCCGTTCCAGAGATTACCCGGAACAAACAGACAGACAGACAGACAGACAGACAGACAGACAGACAAAAAATTTTTTAACTACATTTTTGTTATATGTGTCGAGTATACATACATATGCATTGATTAAAAAGCTGTTATTTTAATGTTACAAACAGACACTCCAATTTTATTTATTTGTATAGATGATATACGACGCGGCCGTAGCAAATTGTTGAAGTATCTACGACGTAGATGTATAACTTTCAAAAGAATGGTACCCAGTCTAATATATGTGATGTATAATGGTACACTACAGTATATATAGTACATATCTATACAAATAAATGAAATTGGAGTGTCTGTTTGTAATATTAAAATAACCGCTTTTTGCTAAATGCATATGTATGTATACACGATACATATACCAAAAATGTAGTTAAAAAATTTTTTGTCTGTCTGTCTGTCTGTCTGTCTGTCTGTTTGTTCCGGGTAATCTCTGGAACGGCTGGACGGATTTTGACGGGACTTTCACTGGCAGGTAGCTGATGATCCGGGGAGTAACTTAGGCTACTTTTTTTAGACTAACTTTGTCCCGCGGCGTTACTCGCGGTACAACAATAACCGCGGGTAACACCGCGGGGTTCAGCTAGTAGTAAATAAGATTAATAGATATACTTTTTATTGTACACAGAACAACAATAACGTAATTAGAAACTACTTTTGTATATTTATACAGTTCAGTATTTATTGAGGGTAGGAGTAAAAAAATCTGTCTCTCGGCGCGTAGTACTTGGCTGCTTGTCGGCACCTGAATTTGTCGAGTGGTACCCCTTGGAGGCCACGGGAAACCAGGATGCACTCTCGAAAGGAAATCCCTGAAACCCCGAAGTACCTCGGGCCACCTTAAATTGTAGATCTCCTGTGTAGGAACCGCCAATACGGGGGGCATTGAGTTTGCTCAGAACAGGGCACGCGGGCTTTGGAGCCGGCCGGCCAGGGCACACGAACAGACCTAACAACATGTTTCTTTTCTTTTGTTGTTGATATTACTAGCGCTCTTTATAAACGCAATCAAATAAACTGCCTTAGCAAACTTCTGAATGTGGCATAACAACTGTCATCTCTCTCTCTTGTTCGAAATGGGCTTTTGCGGTGATGTGCTCTCTGTTCTAGTATATTAAATCAGATATAATCACATTGGTTCTTTTACTTAATTTCCCCAAAACCAACATCTCTCCTACAAATTTTGAGTACACAGTTGGCCGAGTGGCTAAACCGGTCGCCACGCCGTTTTCTACTGCACCAAGTGTTGTACGTTCATACCCCACATTTGGAGGGTGGGAACAACAGTTTGAGTGATCCACAGATTATTGTTATGAGTCTGGGTATTCTTTGTATATGTTTGTAAAGTCCCCCAAGACACAGATTTTTTGTTAGTTTTTTTTTTATGGTATAGTGGGCAAACAGGCACACGTGTCACCTGATGGTAAGGGATTACTACCGCCCACGGACACCCGCAACACCAGAGGTGTCACAAGTACGTTGTCGGCCTTGGGGATGGGGAAAAGGATGTGGGGAGGAATTGGTGTATGGGTCTCCGGTATGCTCACTCACTTGGTGAAACACAGCGCAAGCGCTATTTCACAGCGGTTTTCTATGAGGCCGGTATCACTCCGGCCGAGAAGGTCCATTCATGCCGAAGCGTAGCTCTCCCACGTTTCATGCCTAATGTTCCCATAGGCGGGATTCATCTATAAAAGAATACCTATGAAAATAAAAACAAACAACACTTTTTACATATAATAACCGTATAAGTAGCACTGTGGTACATAATTTGTTAGCACTGACACCACGACTACAGCAGGAAGTTACCCTTCTCATTCAGTTTTACGACAGGTGAACCAATAACTTGTTATACTCCCGCGAGTTTATTATAATAGGCTGTAAACTGCACGGTACTTGGGTCTCGACATTTGCTCTCTATATTATTAACCCTTAAAGTGCGATGAACGTCCTTAAGTAGCATACGTTATGGTGTTCGCTGAAGAGAAAAAAATGGAATGGTTATTACAAGTTGAGCCAAAAATATATGTGAGTATCTTTTTTGTAGCATCTATTTCTAAATACCTAAAGGAAAATCGTTGGGACAATACTTTACATCTGTTCCTGGAGCCGGTGAGAAACACCAAGGAACGCCAGTGGTGTCAGTTTTAGTGTAGATCTTTGTTAAGCAGTACCATTTAATTAATTGCTTTCAACTGTAAAATAATAGGGTAACTAGAACCTACTGCGGAGGTAGGGTTTAGGCTAGATTGCGCTCATTGTGGTCAGATAACTGTACTAGCAATGGCTATGATACGATGTGTAGTTATTTATCCAGAATTTAAGTCATAAGCACCTATATGCTGTTAAAGTCTTGAATTTTTCTAAAGAATTTTCGCCCTTGTTGACTCCAGATTCGTAAGGAAAATGCAAGACACATATGATGATAATAAATTTCAGAATTAGCCTTATCGATTTGTA
Source organism: Spilosoma lubricipeda (assembly GCA_905220595.1). Classification (NCBI taxonomy): domain Eukaryota; kingdom Metazoa; phylum Arthropoda; class Insecta; order Lepidoptera; family Erebidae; genus Spilosoma; species Spilosoma lubricipeda. The sequence continues at coordinate 3,052,525 of HG992285.1, read as the reverse complement.
TGCGTCTTTCTCTTATACATTGAAGTAAACTTCAATTAATATATTATTTAGCAAATGTTTATTTTGAATCGGTTGACAAATTAAAAAGTTATATCAGTTTCAAAAATAACTGGAATAAACGATATGAGCCTTAAACAGAAGCTAGTATTTAATATGTGTTTCTTTACTCCTGTTAACTCTGTTCCCTTGTCTCTGCTTATACGATGTAAAGATAATGACATTGATTCACAGATCGTATTGATCTTATTCAGACTTTTTAATTGGCAAGTTTGATTGGATGTACCTGGAGTCTTAATGCACAGTGCGAGCCGTGGCGAGAGTATGAATGAGTTCGTTAGAGCAAGTCTGATGCGACTCGGATTTCCGATGAGGTGTGAGCTGGTTAGTATAGTTTGCTCTGTGGATGTGGTATGTTGAGTCATGCTTTCCATCTGAAGTGTACAGATTTGAAATTCATCATTATTTTGTGACAAATTGAAATTGCAGTATACAATCAGATATATATGGTTATAGATATTTAATTTATCAAAAAATTATAATAATCACTGATACACTCGCTTCGGTATGAATGGGCCGGCTCGACCGGAGTGATACCACGGCCTCACAGAATACCGGTGTGAAATAGTGTTTGCGCTGTGTTTCACCGGGTGAGTGAGGATACCGTAGGCCCATAACCAAACCCTCTCCCCCTATCTCCCCTCCCTATCCCCCAAAGGCCGGCAACGCACTTGTGACGCCTATGGTGTTTATTATTCCTAGAATCACTTCTTTTTATCAGGTAACAAGCTAAAATTTTAATAAAATGAAAAAATAATTTATGTGGGTACTCAACTTATTTACAACTGGAGATGAAAATACGTATTTACCCTCATTCCGACAGGTATATATATGTATAACTTTAGTGACAAATAAAGTTATAATAATAAAACTTTATATGAAGACGAATTATATTTCTAAAAGATACATTTCCTTGAGATACTAAATATCATAAACATATGAGAAACTCGATTTCCCCAAAACTTATAATGAGCGGTCCATTGAGCATGCTTATGCCCCCATCAAATCACACTCTCTTGACAATTCTTTCAGGAAAATACTTATTTGGGTCCGATACAGGAAAAACATCGGGGAAAAGTATTCTTTGTGACGTCATACTGTAACGAGAATTTAATAACAGCTAATAATAATATTGTATCTTCATTTATAGCCAGTAGTTGACTGCTGAATTAGTCTCATGATAGAATGGAGGTTTTGACTACTAGTTATCCAGACTTTTGGTAAAGGGGTTTTTTAAGCTTTCCTTTTACCTTTTCCTTTAACCGACTTCAAAAAAGGAGCAGGTTTCTCAATTCTACTCTATATAAATATATTTTATGTGTTCGCGGATAACTTCGTCGTTTATAAAACGATTTTGATAATTCTTTTTTTAATAGAAACTTGATGTCCCTACGGTAGTACCATGATAAGGACATTAATATCTGATGATGGCATTCAAGAGAAATCGAGTTTAACTTTAAAGTCGGTTTTATTTTTGTTAAAATTGTACTTGTTACTGAAGTGGTTCTGCGTACTTTGTTCTCTTAATAAAGTAAACCTATTTTAATATCTACTTGCTTTAATCATCACTTCAGTACTCCACTGCTGTAAGTCTCTCGTTAGAAATATGGTTTTGACCTATTACATCACGCTATTTTAGTTCATTTCAGGTTTTTCCTTATCTTTTTAGTGCAGTGGTAAATCTGGTTCAATATTAGTTGCTTTTAATAAAACAGAAGACGGATGTGATTTAAGGTAGCTAGACTATAACTATTTTTATTGGATATACTTAAGAAGTAGCATTTTGTTTTATGAATGTATGTATATTATGTATGAACTTTTAAACTTTCGCGTTCCATGATATATTAACAATTATTTTTACGTGAATTAACGCGATCACTTATTAAAAGGTATTACATACCTCTGATTTGCCTGACGTTTCGACCAGTTTTTGGCCTGGCCATTGGCCGTGGTCAACCTGTGAAAAATAATTGTTAATACACATAAGTTTGATTCGAGGCGGACATTGCAGATACTAGTTAGAAGGCCGGGTTTATGTTACTTTTATTAAGGCACTGTTTCACCGATTACATATAAATTTCGTAGAGCTTATTTCGCAGACAATTTGACATATCTTCCATTTAAATTGTGTCTGTCCATCTGTTTAATAAGCTATCCGGAATCCGACATCCGAAACCTCATCTGTAGCCGGTGAAACTGAGCCTTGGTCTTATAAAATCTCCTCCGTTTCAGAATTTTGTTTGCAGGGGGAAAATTGCATAGTAAGACTGCCTCTTTTTTGATAAGTCAAACATTTAAAAAAAAGTTATAATAAAAGTATGCTTTTATCGCATCGAAAATGTGAACTGTCTTATTTGTGCATAAATAACCAAAGTTAAATAATTTACGTTGCTGTATCTAAAACTATAGATTAAGAAGAATAATTATGTCAATTATATAATCAATTGTGGTTAAAGTTTTCAAATAAAATAAATATAAATTTTTACAATTATATATATTTATTACGTTCTCAATATGCAAATATTTTATACAAGTTATACAAGTATTAATTCATCTCAAATTCCTATACTATAAATCATTCTTCAATAGGAAATAAGTAGATAGAATTTAAGGACGTACTCTGAAACATGTCTATTTATATCATAGCAACTGACTGGCTCTTGTTATTATTATTGTAGGAGATATAACCCAACGCTTAAGGCGAGTAAACCATAGTGGGTCAAAATCACCTTTGTAAGCTCATAAACAAATCAAATATACATCTAAACTACAAAACATAGAATGAACTGCATCTTCAAATACATTTTTATATACATACATATATCGAGTTCACTGCATTCCGCATTGTACACCGAATTAATTTCTTTAGAATCTTGATTTGATCCATCGATTCGAGAGTTTCATTCCAGTATTTTATAAATTTAGATGGAACGGAATACTCCATATATAAAAGAAAATATGGTACGACTAAATTTTAACAAAAATAAAAACGACTTCAAAATTTGACTCGATTTCTCTTGGTCGATTTCCATCATCAGATCTTAGTGTCCTTATCATGGTACCACTGTTGGGATATATCCATTCCATTAAGAAAATAATCATCAAAATCGGTTCATAAACGTGGAAGTTATCTGCGAACACACATAAAAAAATATATACGGTCGAATTCAGAAACCTGCTCCTTTTTTTGAAGTCGGTTAAAAAGAGTAAGCGGTAAACTGACGAGTACTTAATAGAGGAAGGTAGATGAAGAAGAAATCTGTTTGCGCCGGCAGTAAATAAATTTGAAGAAGATAATGAGGTGATTGTTCAACTTCTGCCACTCCTGTGAAACAAATTCAGTTTTATGAGTTAAACTATCAACATTCTTAGTCAATAGATTCATTATGAACGACTAATAATTCAAGTGAATATTTCAATATAACTGAATACTATCATGATGTTAGCCCCTGATTATATTTCAATGAGCGATGAGAATGAATGTATCTAAAGAAAACATTTAGAAGAGAACCGATTTGAATCAAATTCATCTCTATATTTTTATTTCCACGTACAAAGTCAATTTTATGATCATTGTACCGCATCTACTTTTATGTTTCCATAGACTTTTCAGAGGGCGAAGTTAAATTGATCATTCAAAACTCGTATAATAGGTACTACAAGCGTTGCCATCGCGGTTTGGACCTTCAGAGCGGCCATTCTTCCATTACTGTACTTCGATTCGCAGTTCGCCTTCATACAATGGATTCTGAGAACTTTTATTATTACTGTGGCAATTTCTTTTAGTTTAAATTGTTTTTGCATAGATGTAACTTTTGTTGGGTTGCCAATATTTTATCATCCTGTAGGCAAATTGAATTCGAAGGATGAACTAGTAGTCAGTATATTTGAGGCACTGACTTTCCAATAACGATTGTCATAGGTGTTCGTAACGTATACTCCGAGCCATGGGCTGGAAACATCACCAAACCTTTAAACTTCGGAATTTGGAGAGAATTTATTGTAAGAAAAACCCAACAATACTTGACCCGACCCAGGAATCGAACCCGAGACCTCTTGATAGCCAGTCGCATATGCTTAATAGCTTTAAATAATACCTTATGTACTTCTTCAATATTTAAAGTATTTCAATGCCAAATTTTATTAAAATTGGTGCAGCGGCTTAGCCGTCAAAGCTTAATAGACAGAAAGATAGACAGATTAAATTTAGGAGAAAGGATTGTGTGACTTCTGTCTGTCATGACATAAAACCTATAATCCAAATCATAGGTTTAAAGATAAATTTTCTCTTTATTGCTAACGAAATACTTTTAAACAATCTACAAATATTTATTTATTTAACTTTATGGTATACATAAAACAAAACAATAGAAAATATGAGTTACAAAACGTGTGAATGTAACAAAAGCGATTTCTTCCAGACAACCATAACACACACAAGTTTATTAAGAAATAGTACAAAAGGCAGTCTTATCGCAATCTACGATCTCTTACAGACAACGGGGGTTGACTATATCATGTTATAATACTTAGGCAACTCAATATGTTCCCACCGCTTCTTCAAACATTCCGTATAAAATACGCTGATGTGCGAATTTTAATCAGCTCACATTTCGCCGAATAATGTTTTAACGTTTGTTTAGGATGGTTCGGGGGCAGATTTTTTTGCTGAACGTTGATCCTTCTCGGCACTGAAAATAGTGGGGTTGATTGGATTTCTACGTCCGATGTATGAAATCTGCGGATTTGTTCCACGATTGCATTCCAGTTTATTACAATGTGATTGATACTAAAACCGTAATCGTTTTTTGAGCTATGTAATAAACAGTAAGCAAAATTATACAACTTCCGCGATTTCGTATAGAAAACGCTTATAGATACGTTTTTTTATGAATTGTTCTTTTTTATTACACGGAAGACAATAACAGAATCAAATAATATTTCTACTCTACTAAAACAAGTACGATTTGATATTACAACATAATTTTGTGCTGCGCAGTTCATATTAAAGTGTAGGTAAAATAAAAATGTCGCTTTTAATCTATTTCATAAGTGAGTTGTTTTGATATTTCGACATATTGTTGTTATTTCCTTTCTTTAATTCTTGACTACCTTTCATCTTTTTTTTCCGTTTCTGAACGAAACCTTAATTTTACATATTTCTAATTGCTATTACTTAACAGCAAAAGCAACAGATTTGAATCTTTTATAGTGAATGTGTGGCAAGTGGCAATTGACTCCTACTATCCCTTTCGAGACAATAGACAAGAGTCTATAGAAATATGTTTGATAAAATTTTGACAATATGATACCATGTATACGATATAGATATGTCATAGTATATGATGACTGTTAAAGCCTTTTGATGATGTTGATCTTAATAATAGGATCGATTGCTCCGTCTTTAACGGCAATAAACCGGCCACACATAGGTATATGTGTGATTTGCATAGGTTATTAATCCGATGTTCGGACACAATAGGATTCCAGTGAATAGATTATTATTCGTAATATATTTTTATTTGTTTATCACTGATTGTTTTAGGAGTTCTTTGAAGAGTTTTGTAGCGCTTCAATTTATGTTATTTGTATGTTGACTATACTAAAAAGTGTTTAATCCGTTTTTTTTGTACCGAAAAGTCATTAAAAGGCGATTTAGTTGAATCTTTGACGCAGTAAATGTGAAAAATTATCTGTTGCTTACCTTGAAAATGAAATACCGTGGGAAAGCCACGCTTCGGCATGAATGAGCCGGCTTGACCGGAGTGATAACACAGCCTCACAGAAAATCGGTGTGAAACAGTGCCTGCGCTGTGTTCACCTCTCCCTTCCCCAAAGACCGGTTACGCACTTGTGATGTCTCTGGTGTTGCGAATGTCCATGGGCAGTGGTAATCGCTTATCATCCCGTCTGCTCTTTTGCCTCCTATTCCATAAACGCACACCGCACACAATTAGTGTTAAATCTTTGTTTTAAAAAGAACGCCCGTGTTGTCGATATATTCTTGTGTCGGCACACTTGTGTTTACCAACATGCGTAACGGTCACAAATGGCACAAAGGCTCAGAACAAATTGTGACTCATACAAAGTTTCGTCCAATGTGGAGTTGGAATCTACACTACTTGACGTAGTAGAGGCGGTGTGGAGACCGCTTAAATCTCTACGTCATCCATGCACTCAAATCAACGGATCAACGGTATGTTACTCATAAAACCCAGCATCATCTCACCCGTTAGAAGTCCACTACTGAACGTAGGCCTCGCCCATTGACTTCCATTGCGACCGCTCGGTAGCGGCCTACATCCAACGAGTCCCTGCGATCTTAACTAGGTCGTCCGTCTACCTTGCGGGAGGCCTTCCTACGCTGTATAAATATATAAAACCTACATTAATTATTCTTTTTACAATATTAAAAAGTACAAATTAGCGAACCAGTAATTAAATCAACGCAGATTTATAAAAGCAAAGCAATGGGGTCATAAAAAATGTTTTTGTAGTATTCAATCCTGTAAAAGTAAATAGCTTTGCGTAGAAACACAATTTTCAAACAGAAAAAGTTAAGCGGTTACTGTTACTTATAAACCCGGCTCTTCATTCTTTGGTATGTATATAACAACTAAAATACCTCACCTCTGTATGAACATCGTCCCTATGCAAGAAGATTTTGTGTACTGTTGTGCTATCAGTATGTCCTTTCACAAAAGGGCCATTCTTGTTTCTAGCAAAAATCTACGGTAGTCCACTTTACACAAAGTTTTAAGCTTCGGCTAAGGCTAAGATATACTTCCGAAGTCAAATGTCAAAAGCGTGGCTTTCGCTGTGCCCCCCTAAAACTTTCAACAAAGCATTCATAAATCCGTTCCGAAATTGAACTATAAACCGGATTGAGGCATTGTAATAAAAAGTAGCGGGAATTCGTAAGGTTTTATGTAAATGTTGACCTTAAGCCTTTAGAACGTCGCCAGTTTAGGGAGTAAAGCCTCGACAACGGAGTGTCACACAAAATCAGTACTTCCATACTTTGCAGATTCATGCACAGCAATGCGTAGCGGCTACGTTCGGAATTTGTTCTTTCTATTTTATTTTTGGTATTGCCAACATGAATAAAATAGTGGACTTTTTTTGACAGATTCGTAACATGTTAGCGGCTGGCTACTATAAATCATTGCAATACATGCAAATATCTAAGCTAAGAGGGAATCGATCCCGCCATACTGTGTGTAACAATCAAATGCACTGCTATAACTTAAATAACTCGGCATGGGGTGTGGAAATTGGGGTCTTAGCCCCCGTGACTCTGAGAGCACGTAAAGCCGCCTATCTTGCGCCTAATTTCTCCCCGACCGTGTCGGATAATAGTCCTATTGGATTATGAGAGTGCGGGAACAGAGAGTGCACCTGTGTTTGCGCACACACTTCTGCACCATAATATCTTCTGAGTAGTTGGCTGGTTTTCGTTGAGACTAGTCGTCGCGACCGAGATCAGCTAGGAGAATATCATACATTCCTTACACACATTTTTAACATCAACAACCTTTGACTGTTAGACATAAGCCTTTCCTTAGAAAAGTGGTTACATACAAATATCATATGCAAACATATATAATGCAAACATTCATAGTTAGAGATAACTTACGCTCGGACCTAGGAAGTTATCTCACCTATCTTTTTTTGGATAGGAATCGAACCTAGAACTCTGCAGTTACGTTAACTAACTTTTAGGTTATTCAACGAGAAAGTTTTACATATGGGCTTAAATAACAATCTTTCTAACCTACTTAAATAGTCATTACTATAGAATATCTATTAATACTAGTATACAATAAAACTAGTAAATGTATTATTACGAAAAAATCACGGTTCAGGTCCCACCGAGATTTGAACTCGGATCGTTGGATTCAGAGTCCAAAGTGCTAACCATTACACCATAGGACCGTTGAGAGTAAAGCTCAAATAGTTAAGTTCTATCTAGAAATAACGTACTGCGCATGACAGCTTATATGAAATGCATGGGTTGGTTTCAATATAATTGCTCTAATTTATTGAAACGTGGAATATTTCACCTAACGTCATAGTTTGAATAAGCCCATGTTCAGATGACTAGCGCTCAACGCGCGTTTACAACTACATGTAATTTAGTTCTAGGAGTACACATGCTAACTGAACATGGCTTAAAGCTCTCATTGCAATTACGCGGAATGAACGGTTGTTGACGTATTTGTAATGTATACGCACAGATGGCAAATATTTTTAAACGAGATTACGAATATTGAAAATAGTAAATTGATTGAAAAGCGTTTTATAAATGTTAACTTACTAAAGTTTGATAGTTAATTTTTAGGAAACTTGGAATATGCTTATACACCGTGGGTGTTCAGAATACAAGGTTTATTTAATAATTGATGATTATTAGATGATTTTGGCAATAGTATTATTACTTTAACGAGGTAATCATACCTTGAATAGAAACTTAACAACTGCTATACATTCTCACGTGTTAGATATAACACATTGTTTTTTCACAATGTCATCGATTGAAACTTTTATTCAACTAATGAATAAAACATATTTACAATTTGGTACTTAACTTTTTTAAATCAAGAATAAAGCAGATAAATATTAAACTCAAGCGTAGAGTCTCAGATCGCTTTATCGTAAACAGAAAAGCAATCAAGGCTTTCAAGTGCATATAATATATTCATTGAAAGACACAATTCAAAGGGTTCCTTTGACTCTTACCTTTAAAAGAGGAACCATACAGTCGATATAATGAGGTCTGTGGAGACGAATCAATGAGACTCTTACATAGGATAATAAAAGTTTCAGTGAATATAAAATTTGTCTGTGGTAGCTACAACTTTTATATGTATTTTTTTAGACGTAGACGTAGCCTAAGATATATTGTAGATTTATTTTTATGTTTATTATTCTAAATTTGAAAATCATTTCATTAACATCTAAAAAATGTTGACGAGAATGGTTTTCAGAAACTTGTATTTATTTTTGAGACGATAACATCTGAGGTGTGGCGGTAGTTAATTTGTAGGGTTTCCTTCTCGCTTATTTCATGAACATGCTTTACTTTTATAAAAATATATCATATTCTTGAAGAGTTAACTAGTTATGAAACCTATAAAGGGGGTATTAGTTTGGATTGAATGAAGTAACTCACTGTAAAGTTAATAGACTCACAGACTCTAAAACCTTTTGTGCCTAATTTATAGTTCATCAAACTTTAGTTGTCGCTATAGATCAAGATTTTAAGCTAATCAAGTACTTTAAACAAAACTAATCTCGGTTTAACAACGTATAAAACAGTTATAAAACTCAACAATACACTGAAATATGTCTGTTATTATGTAGGCCGCCCCGTCTAATCTAAGGTTAAGTCAGTTTAGAGATGAAGCCCAAAATTTACACATTAATGGCCAAAATTTTGCGACTCTCAGCGCAATCCGGTCGGCTTCAAATAATAATGAGGCTATCCATATCCGCGCCAGTGCGGATACGGCGTATCCGATGTTCGAAATAGTTGTTAGCGATAAGAGGATTAGCTTTCGCCGTACTAAAATTTAGGAGTTATTGCAGAATGCACGTACTTATTTATGATGATGACATTATAACTTTGATGAGTCAAGAGCTTAAAAAAGGACGGTTCTTGTTTTTGGGAATAGGTATGTTAGAAAATATCTATTTTTAGAAGGGGCTAAGTATTTATGACCGTCGAAACAAAATTGTCTTATAACTTTGTCTGTAGGCTAAAGTTGTTAAGATTTTGTTTACAACGATGTCAGTCCTTTTGTATTCAAATAAGTGTTTTTCAACCACTACGTTCAAAATTGAATAACAAGTTGAAGTAGAAATTCAATTTTTATGATTAATAAAGATATTGAGCATATTTGAGTACACTTCCAAAAAATCTGGAACAAACGCGTTACGTTTTAAGATTGGAATAAAATTATGTTTCTAGTGACAAATTTACTAACGGATTTAAAATATCCGCGCTGCGGATATTGACAGTACGATACTAATCCCATCACTTCACTTCACCCAACGTCCTTACTAAAGGTCACCATGAGTTTATTCCAGTCGAACACGACTCAACTTGGAGTTAATTCCGCGCGTTGAGGCTTTGTGCAATTCAGACTTTAACTTTTTATGAAGAAATACCATTAAAATCTATGGCTACAGAATTTTTCTCACAAACTTTTATTTAGATTCTATAATGAAAAGACCGACATTTTTTACTTGTAGGAGTTAAATTATTTGAATACCGCTACGACGGGGAGCCCCGAAATGTTTTCAAAACTTCAGGTTTAATACACTTACAAATTAGACCGAAAAGTTAATCACATTTTGATTGAAATTAATTAAGTATTTTAATTTAGAAAAGGTTATATAAATTGGAATGCTGTAAAGTATATTTGCTACGGTCAAAAGTAACAGTTTCGTCTACTACTGATCAGAATCGCTGTATTTTATAATAGAATCTAGTGACAATCCAACCAACCTTGCACGAAGGTCACTAGATCCAAATGGACATAAGTCCATCCAAAACTTAATCTAGTAGCTATTCTGATCGGTAGTCGACGAAACTGTTACTTTTGACGGTAGCAAATAGTGAAGGACTACTGTGGTTTCAAACACAGCTTACCCTAACTAACAAAATATTTATATCATGTAGTTTGATTATATAATTTGATTATATATTGACAATTACATAAGTATTGCAAGTTTTTGGGTGGCTCAGTTAGCGTGTGTGTCGGTAATTGCGATAAAGAATAGTCTGTGTCCTTCCTCAAGAATCAAAGTATCTCCAGACCAAATTTCAGTGGTTAAGTCTTGAAAGCGTAAGAGACATACAGATAGATTTACTGAGAAATTATATTGTTCCTAAATGGTTCTTTAAAAATATTCGCTTAATGCGTACTTGAGTGATGTTATTATTCACCTGTGGACTCATTCTTGTTTATGGTCCTTCGAGCCGGGTCATGAACGAAAGCGTTAGAGAACAATATTACCATGTGACCAAACTTTGCGTTAATTAAATATCACCCATGAATTAAAAGCAAGCAGGTGCAGTGTCTATATTAAAATGGATCATATTTTTACCTAGTGGACAATACATAGTAAACAAAAATCTGGTTTTTAGAAGTGTTCTTCGTTCAGCAGTGGACTATTAAATACTGTTGATGTGTTGTGATGAGTGTGTGATGTATAATAAACAATATTCTTTCTATCTAATACAAAAACACAATTTCACTCATATTGAATTGAATGGGAGCTCGACTGAGCATAAAAGAAGTCGACTGCTCCAAATAAGTTACATTGTTGTTACATCTCAGAGAAACAGCTTAAAATCCCATAGTCACTTTCCAGCCTCACATTTATTCTATTGTCAAAGACACTTCCTTAATAAAAATAGCAAGAGTCATTTATATTGTGACTAGCCGCAGATGTTCCTGGTTTGGCCCGTCACAGTTTTTTATCGCTTACTGCCTATTCGCTAGTCATCGTGGACTCTGTGTTATAATTTACAAACGACGACACCGTTACGACAAGGGGACGTGATGGAAATATACATACTAATATAATCAATTCGAAAGTTTGTCAGTCTGTCTGCTACGCTTTCACGATATATGGCTGTGGTTACAGTTACTACAACCTGGTTGAAACATTAAACAATTCGAATATATATTAATTACCTGTAATTTGAGGTATCTACTAGTATTACCTGTATTACCACATCATGTCATGTTTTTTTTTTGTTTGGCCCTTCGAAAATGACTCTACTCTGCCTGATGGAAAGCATAAGCAGTATCCAAGAGTGGTGGCCACCATACTGTGAATGCAGACAATGCAATAATGCAGCATGCAGCATTGTGACCCACTCCATGGTGGGCTAGTGATGCTTCTGCATCATTGGGCCTCCGTTCTTGCACTCACCAACGAAACACGACAACACGAACGCTGTCATTTTATGATTATTTTCTGTATGAAGGTAGTACCGCCCCGGTCGGGCCGGTTTGCCCATAACTGTATCCTAAGCTAGTGATACCTGCTATGATGCTGCTAATCCACATACTTTTATTATTTTTATAAATGATGAAGTGTGTTATATAACAGTATTATTTCTAATGATATGAATGGTGAGCCTTCACAATGTTATATACTCCATATATGCCGCTATTCTTTTACTACTGATTGATTATCATTTATAAAAATTCATCACGGTACTTGAGTAACCTCTTTGTATTTGTATTTAATAATATCGTATAGTTGTATGTGTTAAATCTACAATTGGTTACTAATTAATTTACCTATAAAACTAATTTGATATTTTAAGTGCTTGCAACTGGTTTCTCTGTTGTTTCATTGTCAAAATTTTAATCTATAGTTTTTTTTTTTGACAGCTACTCCTTTTTCAATATATAGTCAGTTTCTTTTGGTTTTTAAAAAGAAAACTCCACCTACGTTGGTTTGAAATATTTTGGACTGTTAAAATTTTTTATAAGTGTGTACTTTTTTTAATATTTGCCGCTGCCAAAATGACTCTACTCTGCCTGATGGAAAGCATAAGCAGAATCCAGGAGTGGTGGTCACCATACTGCGAATGTAGACAATGCAGCATGGTGACCCACAGCATGGCGGTCTAGTAACGCTTCTGCATCATTGGGCTTTCGGTCTCGCACTCACCAACGAAACACGATAGCATAATCACTGTCATTTTACGTTGATTTTCTGTTTTTGTGTAAATGTCGTATAAAGAGCTTAGGCGATACTCTGCTCGTTTTACGACCACTACGATTATTTTTCACTTGCGAAGTTAGAGGTATTATTAAAAAAATTAAACTTTACAAAGATTAAAATTAAAATTTCTGCTTGTAGTTTCAAGTTAACAACTTTTCTGTAAATGCATATGAATTTGTCTGTTTGTACCAGCTAATCCAAAAAACAAAAACGGAACTAAACGGTAAGAGTATGTTATGTTTTTTATAAGGCTTATATATAAGTAAGAGAAGTATGAATAAATGGTCTAAGATCGGAGTTGTTTTCGTATAGGTGTCGTAGGATGTAAGTAGACTCAACATAAAAGAGTATTTGTCGGATACAAACGCCTGTTTTGTTTGTGATCTGCTGAACATGGAAATGCTGTTTCATTTTCCTTTATGCAAATGCACGACAAATATTACTTAGTAAACTATTTTAGGGAAATACCAAAAGAAATATGAATTTATCTGTTTGTTTACTTTTGGGAGAATAAATAAACAATGTTAAATAAGAATGTTTTATTAAAGTGAAGTTAGATTTTATATTGCAATAGTTCAACTTACATAACTTCAGTTATTTACTGAACTTATGTATATATACCAACATTTGTCTTTGCTTCCAAAGTGGTAGATAGAATTATATTAAACGCAAATCATTTAAAATTATAATTAAAGGGCTAATTTCACCAGTTCCTGGTAATTATCTCCAAGATAGTTATCTGCCAAATAACACTGTTTGACAGATTGAAGTTGCTGATATGTTTCTTCCCAAGACTTGACTGAATCTTAATCTTGAGTTATGTGACAGATAAGTTCACAATAATCTATCAATAACTTAATCATCAAGGTTTAAAACTCGGCCGTAATCCTATTAACGCAATAGATGGGAAGTCCATTGCCATTAACGCGGTGCATTTAAATATTTATACGAATATTTTTAAGGACTAATTCAAACTCTTCGAATTTTCTATCTATTTCTGATACCTTGTCCTTAGTTACTCAAAAGTCAGGGCTACTTCAGCCTCAGTGTAGAATATAGCTCACTAGAACACGGTTTCTACATTAACGTGAAACTTGGCGAAATGTAACCAACGGATACCAGCTGCAATCTTGGCAATAAAGCAATCTTGACAATGAATTTGTCGTTTTATAACTACGTACTCAGGAGTGTCGTAGAGAAATTCAAATTGAAAATGTCAAGTTCGTAGTTCTGTAAAGTTTGAAAGGAAAAACTAAATAGATCTTTGATTTTACATTCTTAAAAGCTTATATTATAAAAGGGATGTTGTTTTTTAGGGGTTAGACAGTTGAAATTTTTACAGATGATGTATTTCTGTTGCCGTTATAACATGCTGAAAATAGAATAAAACCAATAATTAAGGGGAATTGAAAAAAGAAGACAAAGACAAAAATACTCAGTTTGGGAATCAGTACAAATTATAACTTAATATTGTACAACTGCTGTCTACTGCTGCAAATGTCAATATTCTGTGTATTGTAACTGTATCAAATGCCTATGTAATTGCATTCTTTCTGACTTTATAAAGATTATTATTATTATTAAAGGGAGCCCCTATACTACACACGTGATTTTTCTGCCGTTTTTATAGATAATGACACAGAACCCCTCGTACGCGTGAGTTCGACTTGCACTTGGCAGTTTTTTTTTTATTTATTTAAATAAATAAATAAATATTTCGGACATCTATCACACAACGCCATCTAGTCCTAAGCTAAGCAGAGCTTGTGTTATGGGTACTAGACAACTGATACAAATACATATATACTTTTTTTTTTGTAAATACATACATATTGTACATAGAAAACACCCAAACTCCGAAACAAATATTTGTAGATCATACAAACATTTGGTCCGACCCGGGAATCGAACCCGAGACCTCACGATCAGCAGTCGCATACGCCAACCGCAAGACCAACGAGGCAGTCGATTTAAACCTGCCAAAATGACTCTGCTCTGCTTGGTGGAAAATACGAGCCGAATCCAAGGGTAGTGGTCACCATTCTCCTTGCGAATGCAGACAACGCAAACATGCAGCATGATGAGTATGGTGACACGCATTACGGCGTGGAGAGGTGTAGTCAAATAAAATTAAGATGTTATCAGCTTTAGCCATCAGTTTAGTTTGTGTAAAAGTATCTTCTGGATTATAATGCAGTAGAGTCTTGTTTCGGCACACTATGAACGGCTAGTCATAATAATCAATGTTTAGTTATCTTTTTTTCATTGCTTTTCACGGGCGAGTGAAGTAATGTAAGCTTTACTCCTTCTTATTTGAGGTGAGGGCACTGAAAGACCGTTTGCAAAGTGCAAATAAGTGGAGGTATTCATTTATCAATAGTTGATTCGTCTCTTCATTTTTAGATGTTAAAGTAGTAGGCATTCAGTTTTTGTTCAACATCAGTTTATGTGACACTGGCTTTTTTCCGTGGCTACGACCGCGTGTATATGGTTTATCGCGGTTAATAATATCCTATGTGTTAATTTGATGTATAACCCATAACCTATGTTACAGTAAAGTTGCTATGGTTTCTGTTCTTTACTGTTAATAAAGTTTCGTATAAATCCGTTTAGTAGTTTCTGTGTTAAAGAGTAACAAACATCCATATATCCTAACATATTTTCGTTTTTATAATATTACTAGCTTATGCCCACGACTCAACGCGCTTGACGCTTATCACAGTAAAGAGTAGTCTATGTCCTTCCTAAGGAATCAAATGATTTCCTTTGTAAATTTCATCCAAATTGGTTAAGCGACTTAACCGTGAAAGCGTAAAACACAGACAGACAGAATTACAATATTGGTTTAGATAGTAGAAAGTAGGATAATGTTTCATTGCTTAGAAGTTGTAGTAAACACAATCTACATTTTTATGACCCGTAGTTAATATCCTGACCCGGTTGTCATAGTTACTTCACAAAATTGTGCACAAATTGCTTGCGATTACTCCTACTGCCTCGGTCTTAATTGCACCAAGAAAATATGCTAAATTCAGAGAAGTCGCCTCGCTGTAAACATTGCTACGACAAACGGATGATATTGGCTAACGACAATAAAACGTTAAAAATATATTTAAGAACTAGCTGAACCCCGCGGTGTTACCCGCGGTTATTGTTGTACCGCGGTAAACGCCGCGGTGCAAAAGTTTGCATTGACAAAATTAATAGTTTTAGAAATACCATATATTTCTTTATGGATTTCTTCAATAACGAGGAGGTCTTACCTTAGTGTTTTTGTATGTATTATGATGTGCAACATCTGAAATCTCACCTGTCATTCGACGGCCAACTCTAACACTACGCGCTTTCATCGGTAATGTAGACATTCTTATTAATACACACTTTTTGACAGGTTACAAAAAGAGAAAACAATGATATTAGAAATTAGATGATATTTAAAATGATATCGTTTTCAAAACGTTTCAATATCGAAATCACATTGTGTCTCATCCCCGCCTTGTACAATTACATAAGATTAACCTGACCAGATATAAGGATTACCGCGCTTACTTGACGAGGGGCTACAAAGACTCCTGTTAACGACACACTAACTTTAAAGTAAGCTAGTTGGCTGTGTGTAACGATGTCGTACTTATTATCTTTATTTCTTAGCTTAGTTGAAGATTTTTCTAGCTTTTATCGCTTGAGTGTTATCTTGTGAAAAGGATTTCGAGATACATTTGTATGAATACACAAACACACAGTCTACATAATTTGCATAAATAACGGTTTAGTGTGCATGTCGACAATATGTGTAGTGATGAATTAAGAATACGGGTGTTACCATCGTTATTTATTCAGTGGATGGCGTAAAAGCGGCTGCAACTATGTAGGATAACAACTGATATTTTTACAGATATTTAGATTAATTTTTTGTCAGTAGTAGCGGCTATTGACAAAGCATACATACTTGGTTTTACTATCTAAGTTTCCTAACACTCGTCGGTCAATATCATACCAACGGCTCAGTCAACAAATTCTGACATAAGCGTCTATCTACGGGTTTTTTCAATAAACCAGGGTTCTTTTAACTATTGAAAACGGCAAAAACCCCTATATGAATACGCTCGTCGTTGTATTTGCTTAAAGTTCATACATATTACTGTGTTTATATTGATTGTTCGATGAGATGAAAAAAAAATATTGTATTCTCGATCTAGATATATCACTGATTGCACTAACTCGTTCAACTGGCAGTTAGCGTATGCGACTGCCAATTAAGAGGCCCTTGGTTCGATCCCGTCATGGTCGGGCCAAAAATGTTGTTTGATTTTTCTAACAAAAAAAAAATTGCAGTCATAAGGACTGCCGATAGAAGTAAAAACTTATTATTTGTAAAATTAATGTGTAAAGAAAAAATTAGAATAATCAATACTATGTTTTTTTTATTATTATAACAAATTTAATATCAAGGCAAAACGTCTGTCGGGTCAGCCAATAAAAATGAGCACCTGTTTGTACCCTTACAAGTGTTTGTTTTGTTCTAAGGTAAACTTTAAGAAACGGAATGGTGATAAATCTTGGAAGAGACAGGTTAACGACGGCCGAACTAAATTCGGCTCAATAGGGAATTGTGGTGTCAAGTGAGGGCCCCAATATTTTAAGTCAAGCAGTCAATACAAATTAAATTAACTGCTACGACGGACATTTTGTTTTGAATAAGGGTTGCCTAATAGTTCTACTTCTTTCTTATAGATGTAGTATATTTAATAAAAGCGCGTTAAATTAAAGAACACATTCCAACGTTCGCTTAAAAACTGAATAGTTGCCTCAGTATTATTAATCACATACCATTTTATTTTTTTCTGACTTCAAAAAAAGAAGAGGTTCTCAGATCGTCAACTTTTTTATATATGTAAAGTTAGATTTTGTTGTATGTAAACCGATTCTCCGATCTTGCAATGGATTTGCTGTGATTCTCATGTGATTCCATTGTCACCATGTTGGTTGATTGGATCCCAAGAAAATCGAGGGCAACTTTAAAGTTTAATAGGCAAATAGGTGTTTTATATATTTTCTAAAACTATAGTAGTCGTCATCTCATGGTGATGACCCGATAAAAGTTCTTTAGGGTTATTCAAATAAAAAAAATGCGTTACTATTGTACAAAATTATATAAATAAATATGTACATATATGTATTATCACTACAAAATGTTACTAACATTACACATTTCGGTATGTAACTTGTATCTGATGCGATTGTATCTAATGTTACGACTTCCATTGAAATTCAGACAAATGTTTGAAGTAAGGAGAAGGAAGAATCTTTACATACGTCAACAAAATGTGATCATAAAACAAGAAAATTCAGTATTCTGAAAGTCAACTTAGAACGTTATCAAAACTTAAAGTAAGTGAGTGTAAGTTATGACTTTCTAGAAACGAGAACAAAAACGATAGTGCTGATGCGAAATTCACCACGTAAACCGTTTGTACTCGTAAAAGTCAAGTCAAGTTTGCAACAGAATCCTTGGAACTTCTATAACAGACTTAGAGACGTTTGGAAAGAAATCAGAGGTAATCTATGGAAGCTCTTGGAAAGCTATTTTTGCAAACTGTCCTGAGGCGAGACAAACGTGGTAATTCACTTTATGTTATACTGTTTGTATTTCATGACGTAATCTTATGAAAAGTAGAGAATTTAAGACATATATGGAATTTAGAGATTCTTGATTTTAAGATATGTTTTTTCCTGTGAGCCTCTTGACACAGAAAGTATTGACAGTACAAATTAGAACCAAAAATGTTTTTGACGCACGTAATTTTTGGTAAAACAACGTAACAACGAAAAATCAATAAGTCAGCATTTGTTGTTTTGCCACAATAAAAAGTGAAACTAAATCTATATGGGTTGTATTGGAGTATAATGGATGTAGAACTTTTTAATTTTTGAGAGTGTGCATAAACCGAGATATTTTTTTTACAAAATTAAAGTTTTGATAATTATATTTCTGATTTCTTTTAGAGTGGTTTAAATCATATTCAAGGCTTAAAATAATATTCTACTTAATAATTTTATGAAAAAGTTATCTGAAGTATTTATTTTAGCAAAAGCCTTCGAGGACTCTGACCGTACTCTATTTAAATTTGACTTTTCGTTTGTTAGTTAAAGAGTTCAAGTATTATAATCAATTCAAGTATTAACCTCAGCAATCTCTGGACTTTGAAAATAGCAATCTCTGGACTACGAAAAATCGATAACAATATACAAGATTATTAATTTGTGTGATTCCACAGAAAGAGTGAGGTATCACTACTAACGGGTACTTCCTATGGTTTCTGCGACTCTTCACGCAGCAATACGCAAACAGATTCGGACTTTTTGATTACTTCGTCATTCGTTAATTTTGAAAAGTGTTCGGTTACTGGTCATACAGTCGGAGTGGGTAAGTGTCTCATTGTATTCCACCGAGAGGGTCACGACTTCATTTTTCTACTTAGGAGTCAGTAACTTATTGAAAGGATTGGCCATCGGCCTTTAAAGAAATTGATGATGGTACAACAATTAATTGCGAATTCTAAAAATATTAAGTTTTTCTAGTCGTAATATTAAAGCACTATGTGATTAAGATCTTTTAAGCGAAACCGGGATAAAATTCAACGATTAAGTGGATATTAAAATGGAATTTCAACCCTTCTCTAGTTAATAGACATGCAACTTTATTACTCTTTTAACGAAGGACTAGCATTAAATGGCCGTTTTGGCCTTCTGTAAACGTAACTGCTGAAAAAGTTTTATGTAATTTAAAACAATGACGTTAAACTCTGAATGTAGTTTCGTAATAATATTCTTTATTGATATAAGTACGTTCAATACATGGTGGGATTCCCTAACACCTGCGCCAGTAAATACTGTAATGTTCTAAGTTAATGACAAATAATATCATTACGTAATCTCACGTTTAGATACGAGGTAAAAACCTAAAGTTCGTACTTGTGATGATAGATTTAGAATAAGGGGGGGTACTACCTATATTTATCCAGTAGATGTCGTATAAGTCGACTAAGGGACCACACGAAGCAGGAAAATACCGAAAAAAAGGCAACACCACACAAGCCCGTCTCACATTACTATAGTAGATTAAAACTTACTTCCTAAAGATGTTCCATGACCGCCAGGTTACTGTGAATGTCAATGATTGTTGATGTAATGTGCAATGAACCGAATGTTTCAGTACAAGTTCGAACATTCCAGAAAATTTTACACTTAACTTATAGTCGTATGTCCCCTAGCTGGGGCAGAGAGCACATACAGCATTCCAGCATAGCGTTCGGTTGTAAGCATCACATTTTAACTCGTTTCACCTTGCTCCATGTCTTTCCGAACTTCTTCGCCTCGTTTGCAACTCTGTCCTAGGTCGTTCTTAGTCAGTAGATCTGTTTGGGACGCCCTGGTTTTCGCCAGGTTTTCGGTCAGCAAAGACAAAGAACTCAGCAAAGACAGCAGCTTACAAAGACCTGGTGCCGGTGCGTAATGTCTTTGGTGACCTTCCACTTTTCACACCCATATAGCAATATGGATTTGACGTTGGAAAATTTTATGGTCCTGAAATTTAGGAAATATGCCCAGTTCATAAAATAAATGCAAACCCACCACGACTTGACACAAATAATGTTTAAACACGTGTATAAAGCAGTAATTCTGTAATTACAAACTTTAGCTTGCGTTATCATCTTTTCGCCGCCCACTGCTAAACGAAGGTCTTGGACTGTCTGTATCCATTCGCTTCCCAAAATTAGCTTGTATCATTATATATTTGTTTAAAGACAAAAAAATACGTACAACACTACTTTATACATAATCATAATTTAAAAATACTGTCGATGTAGTCATCTAATTTCAACATCGATATTCGAGAGGGACTATCAGGCCTTCTAGGGTTTCAATATATATATCGTAACAAGAGCCACAGAACACGTTTCCCTTATTAAGAAGGTCTGTAAGGTTCGAAACTAGTTAGGTTAGCCGAATTTCATTTATGAACACCTTTGTGAATTTAATTTACTGTGGTCATTAACTTAGTTATTAAGTTCGTTTAGTATAAAATATTTCATGAACAAGTTCCATCGAGTGCCGAAAATGGAGAGTATAAATTATATAACCGCTTTTCATTAAATACATGCTTCCATGAAAAAAACTTTTTTTTTTATTTTGTGCGTGTTTTTGTTTCGGGTTAGCTCTAAAACGGCTGAATCGATTTTAATTAGAATTTCACTGGCAGATAGCTGGTGTTATAAGGACATAGGCTACTTTCTTAGACTAACTTTGCCCCGAAAATAAAATTAAAACCAATGAAAAAGTGAAAAATATCTAATTCAAAAGCAACAAAAACGGAGGTAGCTAGTATATAATATAATTACTATGTTTTACATTTTCCACTTAAGAAGAAGGATATAATCAATTCAATTTTTACACGAGATAATATATGTATAGCATAGAATTCTCGTTTATGGTTTCTTATTGAATTACATGTCTTGAACAACACAGTTTTTGAATACCTCATTATATTTTTTACCTTTGTTGTAACTAAACAAATAAAATGTTTTACAAAAAAAACAAATTAGTCGCGTTTATGTGTTAAAATCTTCGAAGAAAAATACCTCATACAAAATACTCTCATCCAAAACTCTTTACATACACCAGTGTATGAGGACGTTTTACTATCTTTTACGATACCCGGGACAATTACTTTCGCGTAATTAATTTTTACGGCATATTATAATAAGCAGCTGACGCATCGCTCGAGTATTAAACTTTGAGCTTATAGAGGCGATACATGTGGTTTTATGAATATTTATCATCCAGGATGCTGTTGATAAACACACAGAAAATGAGTAAATGAAGTTTAGACAGTAACTTGAGTTCTTCAGCATATTGAGCATAAGCAATATTTTCAAACGCAGAGAGCAGATTGAAATGGTAACTGCTACCAGACAGCATCTGTGACTCCCACAAGCGTAGTTTGATCTGAAACGCTTTCAAATGGCTGTACAAATGATTTACCAACTGTCCTTGTTTTTGAAGTTTCAAATTTAAACCATTCAAATAGCCTTTTGATCGATCAGAAATGCTAAGTCACATATCCATTTAGGGTCACTTAATTCAGATAGTAGTTAATCTTTTATTTTCATAAAGTCTGCTATCTCATTTCTAAGCTCGTAAAACCGATTCAAAATTTTTCCTTTGCTCAGCCATCTGACTTAACTATAACATATTAAGTCGTTATATTCAGCTGATATTTCATACAAAAACGCCTTGAACTGACGAAGGTTAAATCCTTGAGATCGAATAAAGTTCATGGTTTTCACTACCACATTCATAACATTCTGGAGTCGAATGGACTTAGAGCACAAGTTCCGTTGGTGGATAATGCAATAAAGGACTATCAAATCACCTTTTTGCACATTTAATTTGAGTTAAGCCAAAACTTGTGAATACCTTTTGAACTTCAATAAAAATATTCTCTCCTGTAGTGGTTCCTTTTAGCGAATGTAAAGCAAGCAATCCCTTAGTAACAGTGAACTCCTTATCAACACCTTGAATAAATATAGTTAGTATATAGTAACTATCATATCTATTCGTCGAACAACAGTTTATCTTGACAAACTAATTTTTTTAAATTCATTTTTCTTTTCAGGACACAAAATACTGGAAACTGGAACTGGAAAGTTCTAACCTATACTCCTTGAAAAACTATAACTAACTAACTATAAAACTAGCTTTCACAATATTATCAAGTTGTGTTCGTTATTTATGAAACATTTGTTGCTGTTTTTCCAAATTTGTGGTAAGCTGCTGGATTTTGTCTGTTCTTAATTGTTCTGTCATAGAAAATGGAGATAGCACACTTAGTTGAGCAACGCCTCTTTATATTAAATTCTTTCATTACTGAAATGGATTCAATAAACAGCAAACGAATAGGCTTAATAGGCATTTTTCTTGAAACTGGTGACCCTCTGTATCTACTTTTCGTTTCTTTCCAAAAGACATCATTTTTGTTTACTTTTCGTTAATAAATTTAATGACAAACTATAGTTAGTAACCACTCAAAAGGCACACAAAGTCACAAAGCAAGTTGACAGCTCGAGCAGTTCGCTAGGATATCGCTTGTCCAAGTTATCAACTCGGTAACTCAAATAGAACAGAACTAACGTTCGAGCCATACATCCGCTTATTTAGGCAAAATGAAGGAATAATCTATACTAATATATAAAGCTGAAGAGTTTGTTTGTTTGTTTGTTTGTTTGAACACGCTAATCTCAAGAACCGCTGGTCCGATTTGAAAAATTCTTTCGGTGTTGGATAGTCCATTTATCGAGGAAGGCTATAGGGTATATATCATCACGCTACTACTAATAGGAGTGGAGCACCAATGAAAAATGTTTCAAAAACGGGGGAAAATTATCACGCGACGGGCAATAGAAGACGCAAACGAGGTTGCGTGGGTCGGCTAGTCTGGAATAAAGTAGTTTAGAATAATTGAGAAGCAATAAATCTTTTGAGGTGTGGCGGCCGGGCCGGCTGTTGTCCTTATATGGTCTAGTGGTTTAAGCGGTCGCGACGGCGCTTCCTACTTTGCCAAATGTTATGGGTTGAAATCCCACATGGGGCAACACTTTCGACACAGCATATATACCTAATGAGGGAGAAGTATTTTTCAATAAAAAGGAAAAGTTTCTGGGAAGATAGTATTTACCCATTTGTTATTTCACTGATTTGTATTACAATGCACTGGCCTTGCTAAAACTGCTTAATAGAAGCTACGAGTTGGAGGCTCTCACATATCTGTAATGATCTCAAATATTTTACAGTACCTACATATTATATAAGAGCTAAATAACACTACAATATTCCAGTTTTAATGAAGACTACTCACAAACATAATATAAATTTAAACATCACAACGAAAACATCATTATATAGCAAGCTCACCGCGGGATTTTATCCATCCAGTAAATATTTTGTACGAAATTACTCGTAACATGTACAGCGAATGAGACTGCTCGATGTTTGCCATCTCTTGGCACTTCTCAACTGAAACGAATAACCGTTGAGAACATTACAGATATCGTAATTTACGTCTACCCTCATCTGTCCACACAAATTTTATTTTGCGACGCGGCCCAACAGCAGTGCGTAGTGAATGTATTTCG
This sequence comes from Spilosoma lubricipeda, assembly GCA_905220595.1. NCBI lineage: Eukaryota > Metazoa > Arthropoda > Insecta > Lepidoptera > Erebidae > Spilosoma > Spilosoma lubricipeda. The sequence continues at coordinate 3,028,523 of HG992285.1, read as the reverse complement.
CACCCCTCTTAGATAATTTTTCAAACAACAAATTTATTTAGAGATTAACATATTTTTATGTCTTCTCTAGGGATAACTTAAACACCTTATCACTAATTAGTGGGTGTGAAATCACTTCCTTTAGCGGATAATTGTCACGTATTAATTACGATACACGCGTCATCAGTACATCTATTGAGTGCACCTATTGAGTGATATGATATAACTTTTTTAGTTCATGTTATACACAAAATAACCTAAACCCCCAAGGCGTTAAAAAACCTGTTTAGTTTTTCGGAATGAAGTTTTGGAACGAAGTTCCTTATCGCGCGTTGTGAAAGGGGGCTAGACGGAAAAAAATCTTACGAAAAGTTGTCACGGCACAAAAATTCTTACGAAATGTTGTCACGACACAAAAATTCTTACGAAAAGTTGTCACGACACTTTTTGCTACAGTAAGCGATTGTAAGCCGTGCGGCGTGCGCATGTTTCTCTGTCTCTCTCTCTCTCTCTCTCTTACAGAAAGCAAAAAAAAGAAAGCAAGCCAGACATTTTCATTTCTATTTCGCATTGAACAGTGTGGTGTCGCGACGATTATTTTTGTTGAGTATATACAGGTTTTTTGTACATAATAAATAATGAAAATAAATAAAATAATGAATCCTGACAGTGAACTTCGTTCCATCCGGGTGTCCCTTGACACCTCTCGAGTTTTTATTATTATTGAATTTATTAAAAGTAAATGATTTGGCAATCAGTAAAACTATCTTATGGGTACTATTTCATACAAATTCAACGCAACGTATCGTTTAGACGTTTCGTTAAATGGTTTGAGTTGACAGTAAATATGTATAGCACTGTAACACAACTTTAGCCGAACTTTCTACAAGTATCATTATTATTTCAGCATTTTATAATGGTTTAACCTGAACTTCCTTATATTTATTTCACGATCACAAAAAATGGGTTTCGTTTATTTCGCATTCAGTGTACACACAGAAAATAACTTTCAATTAATAATAGAACTCAATTATCTTTGTAATTTTTGATAAAACAATTTACTTTTTTAATAAAACAAGGGGTGGAGAAAGGAGCTACGCTTTGCCGATCGTGGAGGCACGGTCAATTGGTCCCTTTGTCTCTGTGTATGTCAGTAAATTTTCCAATCCACGTAGTGCTACATGTTATATTTCGATAGACCTCGATAATGAACTTTTATTTGCTGTGTTCTGTAGCGATTTGTGTAGAATATATATCAGACTATTGTGCAATTTAAATGTTTGATTTTTACCCGACTACGGCAAAGCCAAAGGAGAGTTATGATTTTGACAGGCTACGTATGTATATATGTTCATTTGTTCCCTCATAGCTCCTTAACTACTCATTAGAACTGGACAAATAAGGTGTCGTTAGAAGCGTCATAATTGTCTACTGGTTATAGGCTATATGACGTGTCACTGAATCTAACGTGCCGCCCTGTAGCCAACATAAAGTACTGTATTAAAAAATTAATTTTAGATAAATATGTCGTGTTTGGTATCATTGAAAAGGGCGTTACTTGTACATTTCAAAAATGCATACACTATTAGCATTTACTTGTGACTTTGTCCGTATTTATTCGGTAAATGTGGTATTTCTATGCTATGCTTGTTTGTTCCCTCCTTTCTAAACTACTAGTCCGAATAAGACAAATGAGGTATCGTTAGAAGCGTCTTGATTGTCCGCTGGTTATAGGCTATTCATGCTTTTTCAGCGTCGTTTTTTGTTGTAGTTGGGTTTTAGTTTTTACTTTTTTTTTTGAACGTCAACATTATGCGTTATAAAATGTCTGCTATCTATATAAAGTATCTGCTAGCTATTGTAACTTCTCTGCTCGAAATCGAAAGAGTTTTCTTTGTATAAAATCTACATTAGTCGCACATTACAAGGGACCTAAACAGTTTGAGTTATGCGTTCCTTCTCAAGGTCCAACTTCAAATACTGGCACCATCTTGTTTTGAAAAACAAATTTTAATGTTAGTCTGACAAGGACTTAACGACGTTTTACCAAGTATTCCATTACTCAATAACAATATATTATCTTTTGCTTATAGAGTTTAGGTTATAAAAACCGCAATTTTTTTTTCATGTTTACAAAAACATTAAGTTATCTTTAAGCATAGATTTGAAATAGTTCGTAAGGTTAGCTCTCCGGGAAATCAAAACTTAATCAGCGCAGTATCTTATATCTTTGTCCTTTTTGAAATTCGAGATTTCTATCTTTAGTGCTTGTATTCTACAGTTACAGTACTTGCATTAGTGATGCAAATACTGCACCTATATAGCAGAATCAGCTTTCCATTTCATCCATTCAACATTTACTCAAGTTCGATAAACACAGATATAGCGTGAATAACGAGAACTCTTTTAGGACTTACCCTTATTTACATAATATATAAATTGCGTGTAGTATTTTAGCTTATGGATAAAGGGCGCCCACAGAAAACTGCGAATTCGCAACGCATTGTAAATATCTGCGAGCTCCGCAAGAACGTCCGATGTAATTCGCATTGTGCATTCGTGCGATGTTGCGTCACACTTGTTAACAAAATTTTTGGTCTACTCTGAAACGTTACTAAACGGCACTACTTTCTTTCTTTATTTTTTTTCCTTAATTTATCTTTAGGCACTAAATAGCGCTGTGTGTTAGATGTCCTTAATATATTATTATTGCCCGACTACGGTAAAGTCAAAGGAGGGTTGTGATTTTGACAGGCTATGTTTGTATGTTCATTTGTTCCCTCATAGCTCCTTAAATACTCATTAGAATTGAACATAACGTCCTCTGGTTATAGACCATATGTCGTGTCACTGAATGTAATGTGGCGCCCTCTACCCGACATAAAATACTGTATTAAAAAATCAATTTTAGATAAATATGTCGTGTTTGGTGTCATAGGAAAGGGCGTTACTTGTACATTTCAAAAATAAATATATTATTAGCATTTGCTCGTGACTTTGTCCATATTTATTCGATAAGTGTGGTATTTCTATGGTATGCTTGTTTGTTCCCTTATTCTTTCTAAACTACTAGTCAAAATTAGACAAATGAGGTATTGTTAAAAGCGTCTTGATCGTTCGCTGGTTAAAGGCTATATGACTTGTCACTGAATCTAATGTGGCGCCCATTAGCCGACGTAAAGTACTGTATTAAATCTAGTTATGAGTGGTCCTCAACTACCGCAAGTGAATATTACAAGTGCACACAACACATTACTTTCCTACGAGAAATACATTGAAACATGTTCTATTTGTTTTCCAACTGTGTAAGTAAGTTGTATCGGGAATTGTTACTGCATTGCGGTTGATACATCATTCACTAGACATTTTATTTGTCTTAATGTAGGTTGTGTGCACCAAAGCAGGTACAGTCAATGAAAAAATATATTTATCAACTAAATGTAATTTTAGATGTTGCCGTTTTGATTAAGTGTTTTTATTTATATTGTACTAGCTGAACCCCGCGGTGTTACCCGCGGTTATTGTTGTACCGCGAGAAACGCCGCGGGACAAAGTTAGTCAAAAAAGTAGCCTAAGTTACTCCCCGGGTCATCAGCTACCTGCCAGTGAAAGTCCCGTCAAAATCCATCCAGCCGTTCCAGAGATTACCCGGAACAAACAGACAGACAGACAGACAGACAAAAATTTTTTTAACTACATTTTTGGTATATGTATCGTGTATACATACATATGCATTAAGTAAAAAGCGGTTATTTTAATATTACAAACAGACACTCCAATTTTATTTATTTGTATAGATTAAGGTGTATACAACCCGCCTGGACAGCGTAGTTTGGTATGCTAAAAACTCCTTTCTTAAGAGAGGCTATGTCCAGCAGTGGAATGTTAAAGGCCGTTTATGTGACGTGTATTAGGCGGTGTTAGAATATAAATACTAACATTACATAGTCTTAGATTCACCCCTACTTTATCGATAAATTATGCAGTGCGAACCTATAAAAGGACGGTACTTGGCTATGGTCGCACACTTGTTCGCTCGGTAAAAATGTGTCTTGATTACGTCAACCATATCTTGTCGTTTAATGTTATATCGTTGTAAATCCATATGTTTATTGTTTAAATGTCGATCTGTTATGTATTCCGTGAATTGTGTGTAATCGTGTTTCGAATTATAAGATTCGTTTGTTGTGAACCGTTTAGTGACTAACCAATTTGTTTATTTTATTTAATTCTCACTTCTAGTTTATAAGAATAGTATATTAGTAGTTTCATTCGAAAGTTGCAATCTTATTCATTATAGTATCTAAACAACACACTACAGTCAAGTTACTTTCAACAAACGTAAACGTTAACAGAATACTAACAAATGTATGGGAATGACGTGTCTCAGTTCTGAGTCACGTGGTCAAAACAAAATATTAGCAAATAATACAAGAAAATAACAAAAGAGACGTTAGCTATTGTAGAAAGAGAATAGTTGGATTTTGACTAAGGACCAGATCATCTATGGATTATAAAAAAAAACTTCTACAATCAAATGTTCTAATTTCTGTCAGATTCTGGTGTGAAACCGCTCTATAAATCAAAAGGTATTTCACAACGCACTTGTGATGCCTCTGGTGTTGCGGGTGACTATTGGCGACGGTAATCGCTTAACATCAGGCGATCCGTCTTCTCGCTTGCCCCCTATCCCATAAAATAACATCAGACGCTGAAGCCTCTCTCGATAACATAATGACTAAACAAAATTACAGTGATACAACTAACTGTTTAATTTACTGTAAGATTAAAATTAGTGTTGTCCAGTGTACCACTTATTACTCGCTTTCCGAAAAAGTAGCTTGCGCCTGACTGTCATAAACATTGCATGGAATTTTAGACAGGCTATGTGTGATATTCATGGACCAGATGAATCTCTATATACTGAGAAAAACGTTTAAAATAACAAAGATGCCAATTTTTTTTTGCCAGTGTACTGTATCTGATAAGTGTTTCAAAGGACTGATGAACGTGGAGCCTATTAAATCTATCCTAATATTATAAACATGAAAGTTTGTAGGTATGGATGGATGTCTGTAAATCTTTCACGCAAAAATTACAAAACGAATTTGGATGAAATTATATAAGACAAATAGGATAACCGACATACACGCGGGTGGAGCCGCGGGCAACAATTAGTCTTCAATAAAACCCCGAATATTATAATTTGTGTATCGAGCTAAGTAGCCTAGAAATACAAGTGAGTAAATCATAGGAGTAGGGTATACAATTATGATGGCGGGTAGTTTCATAACCCAATAAACATCAACTTATAAAGTAGGAAGTGTGTAGGTACACTTATAGACAACAGAGGTTATGTTCTTTTTCAAGAATCAAAGTACTTCCAGGTCAAAATTAATTTTAAGCTGTGCTGCAGTTTAGCAGTGTAGGTGTAACAGGCATACAGGCAGAGTTACTTTAGAATTTATATTATGAAAGTAAATATACATTTAGTAGTCAATTTCACTTTTGTTCAGAAGTGTACAAGGTTGTGTGGTTCTACTAATTATTGCTAATTCCTTTAGCAACTACGTGTACCTGCGCAATAGAATCTAATGGACAAACACTAAGGTTTACGTGCACACTACTAAGTTATTACTACGCTGTTACCGTTATTTGCATACTTGGCTAAGTGAGTAAAGCACTACCCTCGCACAGAAAATCAACGTAAAATGATAGCGATCGCGCTGTCGTGTGTTTTGTTGGTGAGTGCGAGACCGGAGGCCCAATAGTGCAGAAGCATCACTAGCCCACCATAGTGTGGCTCACTATGCTGCATTGTTGCATTGGCTGCCTTCGCAGTGAGTATGGTGACCACCACTCTTGGATTCTGCTTATGCTTTCCATCAGGCAGAGTAAAGTCATTTTGGCAGGGCCAAACATAAAAAAATAGATTTAAATGCACAACTGAATTGATTGAATGTGTTTTGTAAGATTTATAATGGGACTAGCGAACCGGCTCGGCTTTGCACGGAAGTTTTTAAAATTCTCAGTTTCACTCCACTGTAATATGCACGTAGATCTTCCTATTTAATAACTCTATCTAACGCCGTGAACTGCATCAAAATTTGTTGAGTAGTTTAAAAGGTCTACGCGAACAGACTTCATTTTATACTATGTAAAGAACTGACTCTGTATTCTTTCAATGAATGGACGAATGAGGTACTTGTCTAGGCGGTCACCTGTCCACTTCTTGCTCCGCTGAGTTTTGAGGATACCTTCCCCACATGAGACAACACTTTGTGTGATACGCAAGTTGCTCTGAACCTGGGTATTCTTCCTATTTCTTTCACAAAGGCCTATGAAGTCCTCCGCAACACAGAATACGTTTCTAGAGCATTGTAACAAAAAATGATGAAAAAGTTTAATTAAAAGTATCAATATGTAAAGACTTGTATTACTCGTAATATACACCTATTGTATAGTCAGATACGAATCAGACGTACCGTAATGTTACGTAATACGCGTCAATAAATACAAATTTATTAAATAGGTAGGGAATCATAATTAATTTTATTCTTGAAGATATCTGATAGATGTTTCTAAGAAAAAATAATTTCTATTCCAAAAATATATTTTCATTTATGTCAAAATATGTATTCAATCCAAATTGTGAGGCGAGATGATGTGTAATATATAGGACAAGAAAATATAAGATTCTCATTATTTTCTCTTTGAATATGTTATTTGCAATATCTCATAATCTGATGACCATATCTCTGGATTTCAATTACCTTCAAATTGTTAAGATTCAATAAGGTTTCTTTTGATACTTTTTGAACATGAAATATTAAAACAGTTTTGTATACACTGAAGTATCGATCCGGCTTTACTAGTCGTAATCACTTTTTGATTTCACACATAACGAAATTACGTAAGGTACACGCTATAACCGCTTGCGTAAATCTTGCGTAACTTGGTGTAGGCACTAGCCTACGGTGTAATATGCAAGACTATAACTTAAATTTGTCTAAAGTCTTTAGACATTACAAAATACATCGAAACCAACTCACGTCCGTGACATCAAGGACTCTGAAACAAAACGAATAAATATTTTATGATGATCTGTTATTCCAACATAAAAGCGATAGTAAATAGGACGATATTATACCTTACAGTATACATTATACTCCCATGTTCGTATGCATTGAATAACAACGTAATTTAAAATGTTTGAGCGGTCTTTTGCACGCCAGATTAAATCAAGTGGCGTAAAAGCACGTTGTTTTTAATGTGGTGCACAAAGAGATTATGGTTTTGTTACTGTTTGCTTTGCTTATATTGTTAAAAAGCTTTTTGCGTGTGTGGACTGGATTATAATATTTTTTTATGGTATAGGAGCAAACGAGCAGGCGTATTACCTGATGATAAGCGACACCAGAGGCGTCACAAGTGCGTTGTCGATCTTTGGGGGACGGGGAAAGGGATGTGGGGAGGAGTTAGAATATGGGCCTCCGGTATCCTCACTAAACACAGCGCAAGCGCTATTACACAGTAATATAGGTTATAAGCTATAGTATTGTTCAGTTTCATCCAAATCCGTTTAGTAGTTTTTGCGTGATAGTGTAACAAACATCCATCCATCCATCCATACTTACAAACTTTCGCGTTTATAATATTAGTGGAATGATTTATAAAGCTAAGGAGCTGACGACTTTCAAAAACAAGACAAGTACGCTGTTTTTTTTAAAGATTGGAAAGGCGTATATTGATAATGTCAATATTTAAACTAGCTTTTCACGCCATGCACATTCGTTTGCGACTTATTTCAATCAAGCTAGGGTCCTATTGCTTTAAATGTAATGTTAACTATCCTATCGCATGCACGCCAGCAAAACACACATTTGAAAAAAAATGTGAAAATCGGTTAAATAGTTTTGGAGTTCATCGTGAGCTATAACGATACACCTAAATTTTACATAACTAGCTGACCCGCTCAACTTCGTTTGCGTCTCTCCATAAGAAATATTTTTTCCCATTTTCCTAACCTTTTCGGTCGATGCCCGGCTCCTATTGGTCGTAGAGTGATGTTACATAGCCTAAAACCTTCCACGCTAAATGGGCTATCCAACAAAAAAAGAATTAGCAAAATCGGATTAGCCGTTCACGCGTGATGTGATGACCAAGGCAAATAGGGATTAATTTTTATATACATAGATAGATAGATGTTCAGCGCTAATAAGTAAATATAAATCAAACAATATAAAGACCAAACATATTGTTTAATGCAATGTAAGTTCCGAATTAGTATCTATACAATTCCCCAACCTTGACCATTGTTTGCCCACCTTTCACCGTCGACCTTTTGTATAAAAGGGATATAACGCGCATTCATCTCCAAACAAGAAGTTAGGGTGAACTCAGAGTTTCTTAGGTCACTTTGTTAGCACTTTTAAAGTATATTTATATTACACGCAACCTCGTTTGCGTCTCCTATTGCCCGTAGCATGATAATTTTCACCCGTTTTCGAAACGTTTTTCATTGCTGCTCCGGTCCTATTAGACCGAGCGTAATGATATATAGCCTATAGCCTTTCTCGATAAATGTACTATCCAACACTTAAAGAATTTTTCAAATCGGACCAGCGGTTCCTGAGAATAGCGTGTTCAAACCAACAAACAAACTCTTCAGCTTTATATATTAGTATAGATGTAAATCATGTTTCTCTTCCTATTTTGTTGGACATAGGCCTCTCCTTAAAAAAAAGAAGTTCTGGCACACGATAAGAGGCTGGCCAGACTTTTTGGTAGTTTGGTAATATAATCCATATGAGTATGGTGACCACCACTCTTGGGTTCTGCTTATGCTTTCTACCACGCAGAGTAAAGTCATTTAGGCAGGTCATAGATAAAAAAAAATCTAGAACTGCAAATTGTATGCTTCAGTGTCTGGATTTCGCTATTCTACTCCATGATACGTGCGGCATGGTACAGGTTCGTCTAAATAGTATCAATTATCGTCAAGAGTTTTTGAAGTGAAATCTTCTTAGGTGCGTTGAGCACTTTTTGGGTGAACAAAAATCGTATTTTTGGTAGAGGAAAATCTTATGAGTTCGCGTCACCGACATGATGATTAATTTAAACATCGACAAAAAAAAAAGATTCTGAAATACTCGAAAAAAGATTTGGCGAAAAATATGATAACGTACCGATAATTTTAAGTGGAGACTTAAATATTAACTTTGCAGGTGATAAAAATCTACCACTAATTGAATTTCTTAATGAAACACTTAATCTAAATATGTTCAATGATCGACAACACAGTACTACAAAGTATAAAACGACGACCGATGCGGTTTTTACGCGATACTTAAATAAATTTGAATTCAACATTTTAATTTCTTACTTTATTAACTAAAGTAACATAGGCCGATTTTATCTTTTTTGAAACAAAATGAAATAAATGAAAGCACAAAAAGTCCAAGTATTGTTGAAATTAATGATTACAATGATGCAAACAATTAAAATAATGTTAAAAATCAAGTACATTGAAATTTAAGGAAGTACAAATAATACATAAATAAATATAATTGTATATTAATTGTTATTTCAATTGAATTGCATTTATATTTTTTCATGATCTTGCGAAAAATAGGTATTTGAATAATAAAACCGTATAAACATGCAAATAATTGTTACTCGGAGTGTCGATGGATATGAAAACCAGATTGATATTGATAATTTTAATTCAAATATTATGAAATTTAAAAATTTAATACTAAAAGTTATAAGACTGCTAATTTACATATTTTGTATCTATTTTTAAATAAAAATGAACTAAAGTTTTTAACACATATAAAATTTTAACATTCTGAGATTTTAGTTCTCAGAACATTAAAATTACTGGTTTGATGCACGACTTAAAAACTTCCGTCAAATTATTAGGAGATCCTTAAGTAAATGCACGACGTCAGAGCATGAAGTGTTTCGCTTGGTGGAAGTATCCATAAAATAAGTTTTAACATGTATGCACTCTGTCTGAGGTGACTCTTATAGTACTTTCTAAACTTGAGGTAGGCTTTTACAACTTGGAACACTAAGACTGCTCACAATTACGTAGGCCGTTTTTCTTGCAATTTGCACCTTAATAAATCTCAGAAGAGGACTCTCTCCGTTTCTAAACTTGGACAAGAGTTAAAGGTTTAGAAGGAGTTTTTAGATCCCTAGTAAAATTTACGCCTAGTTATGAATAAATTCCGGTCAAAATTCGAACGTTAACCAATTGTAACTTTAATCTCTTCCTCATTTGAATAAAGTTGTTTGGATAAGCCAACTATATGTGGTTCAATTTGGCATTAATGTAAAATTAATAATTTATATTGTACCTTTCATTGTAATATGCTTATAACTATATTTTACTTACGAGTTTATACATTTACCTTACCATAATAATACCATTTAACGAGCAATTCTTATATATATGTATATAATCTGGATCTTGGAAATGGCTCGAATGATTTTCATGAAATTTAGTATGCAACGGATTACGGGGGCGATAAATCGATCTAACTAGAACTGATTTCTAAAAAAATAATAATAAAAATACTGGACAAAACTTGATTATCCAGGTACTTAGAATAATGCCCATGACCGCGATAGTTAGTTGGCTCTTTGGGGGAAAGCTCATTTACGTTCAGCAGTTGACAGCAATAGAGTGAAAAAAAATGTAATTAGAAATACAAAATACTTTTCCTTTCACTGGAAATAAACAGATGGAGCAGATTTTTGATGAAAGTGTCACAACCAGTTAGAGAAAATTTAACCAAAAAAATCACAGTTTATCAATGTATATTAAGTAAGCGTTTACGAAAAAAAATGTATTCTATCAATCAATCTAGCTGTCATAGAACTCTACTTAGTTTGTATATATTACTGAATATACTAAATATTTAAAAAAATATTAGGTTTAGGGATAATTTTCCCCCGTTTTTGTAACATTCTTCATTGTTGCTCCACTCCTGTAGGTCTTAGCGTGATGATATTATAGCCTATAGCCTTACTCGATAAATGGGCTATCTAACACTGAAAGCATTTTTTCAAATCGGACCAGCGGTTCCTGAGATTAGCGTGTTCAAACAAACAAAAGAACAAATTCTTCAGTTTTATGTATGGATACATACTTAAATAATATCTAACATTTTCAAATAAAAACTTCCCATAATCGTTGTCGAGAACAAAAGCCAAGTAGGATATAGTAGATGATATCCTATATTTCAGCTGCTATATACTACTTTCAGTCTATCTTATTGTTTTCCACACCATGTATTGGACATATAAATAACAAGTGCTCTACTAATTCACTGGCATTTGTTTCCTTATATACAACTAATTTTTCTTACATTGAAATTGATTAAAGCATTTGGAGAATTGTATTAGAAATACGAGTAGCGATACTGTCGTTGGCTGCATTTTGAACATCCATGTTTTCGTTTATAGGTTGCAAATAAATAATCATTAAATGCAATTCTGACTAATAAAAAAAAATCCATCAAAAGTGTTGAGGAAATATGATTTTCTCATGATCATTAATTACATTAAATACTCTGATTAACTTATGTGAAGTAATAATTTTGTGTCGTCAGTTTTCGTTTATGCCTACTTATACTGAGTAAATATTTATATTATTTATTTATTAGTGAGTTCCTAAAAAAGGTAGTCAATAAAGCTACTTTGACCTATTGTGACCGCACTGTTTTGTTAGACGGCCGTCAGAGCGGTCTAACTCATAATTCAGTCGTATCATATATATGATACGACTGAATTAGGCGGTCATATGACCGCATTGGCAAGTTCTGCAATTTGGCAGTTTAGCAAAGGGTAAGAAACAGACAGGTAGTATAGTCGACATTATTGTAAGTATCCTCATATGCGATGATTACAGATGGTTGGATGACATGGCTATAGGCACTAGTCACCGATTCGCTTTATACGAGACACATATACATGTAAATAAGAGTTCAATCTTCGAAAACTTTTTTTTTTTTTATGCAGGTCAATTAAAAAAAAAAAAAATAATAGACGTAACTGCAATCAATATGAAAGTAATTTCGGATGGCACAAATCATTTCACGTAGAATAGATCATGAAATTATTTAATTGTAGCAGAAGCATACTTATACTCTGTAATCCCAAATTTATGTAAAATAATTAGAGTTGATTGGCAATCATTAAAATTGCTGTTGAAAGCTTTCCAGTAATAAAATGACACTTTACTGGGATACGGTTTAATACTTAAATAAATGGTTTTACGAGAGCGTTCGAAGTATAGAGTGATTAATCGATGAAATGAAACTCATAAAATGTTAATCAGTTGACAACTACATCTGAGGAGGCCAATCCACTACGAAATTTTGAATATTTCTTCTGGATTCAAATCTCAGTATGACCGAGCTTTGCTATTGCTATATTTATATTTATATATGCTATATTTATCGCCCCCGAAACCCCCGCATACTAAATTTAATGAAAATCGTTTGCGCCGTTTTCAAGATTCAGATGATGTACATCCAAAGGGACGTAAACGAAGTTGCGTGGGTCAGCTAGTACTAATATATAAAGCTGAAGAGTTTGTTTGTTTGTTTGTTTGTTTGTTTGAACACGCTAATCTCAGGAACCGCTGGTCCGATTTGAAAAATTCTTTCGGTGTTGGATAGTCTATTTATCGAGGAAGGCTATAGGGTATATATATATCATCACGCTACTACTAATAGGAGCGGAGCAACAATGAAGAATGTTTCAAAAACGGGGGAAATTTTCACGCTACGGGCAATATAAGGCGCAAACGAGGTTGCGTGGGTCGGCTAGTGAATTATAAAAAAAAAACTTCAACAATCAAATGCTCCAATTTCTGTCAGAATCTGATGTGAGAGATTTCTAAAACCGCTCTATAAATCAAAAAAGGATTTCACAACGCAGTTGTGACGCCTCTGGTGTTGCGGGTGACTATGGGCGGCGGTAATCACGCGCTTACCATCAGGCGATCCATCTTCTCGCTTGCCCCCTATCCCATAAAATAACATCAGACGCATTATTTTGTATAATCATTGAGACTAAACAAAATTACAGTGATACAACTAACTGTTTAATATACTGTAAGATTAAAATGAGTGTTGTCCAGTGTGCCATTTATTACTCGCTTTCTGAAAAAGTAGCTTGCGCCTGACTGTCATAAACATTGCATGGAATTTTAGACCGGCTAGGTGTGATATGCATTGATCAGGTAGTGCATCTCTTTACACTGAAAAAAAACTAATTTAAAATAACAAAGATGCCATTGTTTTTTGCCAGTGTACTGTAAGTGTTTCAAAAGACTGATGAACGTGGAGCTTATTAAATCTATACTAATATTATAAACGCGAAAGTTTGTATATATATATATAAGCATGGATGAATCTTTGTAACTTTTTCACGCAAAAACTACGGATTTGGATGAAATTTTACAGCTTATACATCAAAATAACACATGGGAAAACCGACATACACGTGGGTGGAGTCGCGGGCAACAATTAGTCTTCAATAAAACCCAGAATATTATAATATGCGTATCGAGCTAAGTAGCCTAGAAATACAAGTGAGTGAATCATAAGAGTAGGGTACATTATGATTTACTCACTTGTATTTCTTACAATTACAATTATGATGGCGGGTAGTTTCATAACCCAATAAACATCAACTTATAAAGTAGGAAGTGTGTACACTTGGGTACACTTATAGACAACAGAGGTTATGTTCTTTTTCAAGAATCAAAGTACTTCCAGGTCAAAATTAATTTAAAGCTGTGCTGCAGTTTAGCAGTGTAGGCGTAACAGGCATACAGGCAGAGTTACTTTAGAATTTTTATCATTAAAATAAATATACATATAGAAGTCAATTTCACTTTTGTTCAGAAGTGTACAAGGTTGTGTGGTTCTACTAATTATTGCTAATTCCTTTAGCAACTACGTGTACCTGCGCAATAGAATCTAATGGACAAACACTAAGGCTTACGTGCACACTACTAAGTTATTACTACGCTGTTACCGTTATTTGCATACTTGGCTAAGTGAGTAAAGCACTACCCTCGCACAGACAGCGGTCGCGCTGTCGTGTTTTGTTGGTGAGTGCGAGACCGGAGGCCCAATGATGCAGAAGCATCACTAGCCCGCCATAGCGTGGCTCACTATGCTGCATTGTTGCATTGGCTGCCTTCGCAGTGAGTATGGTGACCACCACTCTTGGATTCTGCTTATGCTTTCCATCAGGCAGAGTAAAGTCATTTTGGCAGGGCCAATCATAAAAAAAAGAGATTTAAATGCACAATTGAATTGATTGAATGTGTTTTGTAAGATTTATAATGGGACTAGCGAACCGGCTCGGCTTTGCACGGAAGTCTTTAAAATTCTCAGTTTCACTCCACTGTAATATGCACGTAGATCTTTCTATTTAATAACTCTATCTAACGCCGTGAACTGCATCAAAATTTGTTGAGTAGTTGAAAAGGTCTACGCGAACAGACTTCATTTTATACTATGTAAAGAACTGACTCTGTATTCTTTCAATGAATGGACGAATGAGGTACTTGTCTAGGCGGTCACCTGTCCACTTCTTGCTCCGCTGAGTTTTGAGGATACCTTCCCCCCATGAGACAACACTTTGTGTTATACGCAAGTTGCTCTGAACCTGGGTATTCTTCCTATTTCTTTCACAAAGGCCTATGAAGTCCTCCGCAACACAGAATACATTTCTAGAGCATTGTAACAAAAAATGATGAAAAAGTTTAATTAAAAGTATCAATATGTAAAGACTTGTATTACTTGTAAACACCTATTGTATAGTCAGATACGAATCAGACGTACCGTAATGTTACGTAATACGCGTCAATAAATACAAATTTATTAAATAGGTAGGGAATCATAATTAATTTTATCCTTGAAGATTTCTGATAGATGTTTCTAAGAAAAAATAATTTCTATTCCAAAAATATATTTTCATTTATGTCAAAATATGTATTCAATCCAAATTGTGAGGCGAGATGATGTGTAATATATAGGACAAGAAAATATAAGATTCTCATTATTTTCTCTTTGAATATGTTTTTTGCAATATCTCATAATCTGATGACCATATCTCTGGATTTCAATTACCTTCAAATTGTTAAGATTCAATAAGGTTTCTTTTGATACTTTTTGAACATGAAATATTAAAACAGTTTTGTATACACTGAAGTATCGATCCGGCTTTTCTAGTCGTAATCACTTTTTAATTTCACACATAACGAAATTACGTAAGGTACACGCTATAACCGCTTGCGTAAATCTTGCGTAACTTGGTGTAGGCACTAGCCTACGGTGTATTATGCAAGACTATAACTTAAATTTGTCTAAAGTCTTTAGACATTACAAAATACATCGAAACCAACTCACGTCCGTGACATCAAGGACTCTGAAACAAAACGAATAAATATATTATGATGATCTGCTACTCCAACATAAAAGCGATAGTAAATAGAACGATATTATACCTTACAGTATACATTACACTCTCATGTTCGTATGCATTGAATAACAACGTAATTTAAAATGTTTGAGCGGTCTTTTGCACGCCAGATTAAATCAAGTGGCGTAAAAGCACGTTGTTTTTTATGTGGTGCACAAAGAGATTATGGTTTTGTTACTGTTTGCTTTGCTTATATTGTTAAAAAGCTTTTTGCGTGTGTGGACTGGATTATAATATTTTTTTATGGTATAGGAGCAAACGAGCAGGCGTATTACCTGATGATAAGCGACACCAGAGGCGTCACAAGTGCGTTGTCGACCTTTGGGGGACGGGGAAAGGGATGTGGGGAGGAGTTGGAATATGGGCCTCCGGTATCCTCACTAAACACAGCGCAAGCGCTATTACACAGTAATATAGGTTATAAGCTATAGTATTGTTCAGTTTCATCCAAATCCGTTCAGTAGTTTTTGCGTGATAGTGTAACAAACATCCATCCATCCATCCATACTCACAAACTTTCGCGTTTATAATATTAGTGGAATGATTTATAAAGCTAAGGAGCTGACGACTTTCAAAAACAAGACAAGTACGCTGTTTTTTTTAAAGATTGGGAAGGCGTATATTGATAATGTCAATATTTAAACTAGCTTTTCACGCCATGCACATTCGTTTGCGACTTATTTCAATCAAGCTAGGGTCCTATTGCTCTAAACGTAGTGTTAACTATCCTATCTCATGCACGCCAGCAACACACATTTGAAAAAAAAGTGTGAAAATCGGTTAAATAGTTTCGGAGTTCATCGTGAGCTATAACGATACACCTAAATTTTACATAACTAGCTGACCCGCTCAACTTCGTTTGCGTCTCTCCATAAGAAATATTTTTTCCCATTTTCCTAACCTTTTCGGTCGATGTCCGGCTCCTATTGGTCGTAGAGTGATGTTACATAGCTTAAAACCTTCCACGCTAAATGGGTTATCCAACAAAAAAAGAATTAGCAAAATCGGTTCAGCGGTTCACGCGTGATTTGGTGACCAAGGCAAATAGGGATTAATTTTTATATACATAGATAGATAGATGTTCAGTGCTAATGAGTAAATATAAATCAAACAATATAAAGACCAAACATATTCTTTAATGCAATGTAAGTTCCGAATTAGTATCTATACAACTCCCAAACATTGACCATTGTTTGCCCGTCTTTCACCGTCGACCTTTTGTATAAAAGGGATATAACGCGCATTCATCTCCAAACAAGAAGTTAGGGTGAACTCAGAGTTTCTTAGGTCACTTTGTTAGCACTTTTAAAGTATATTTATATTATTTGCCGACCCACGCAACCTCGTTTGCGTCTCCTATTACCCGTAGCGTGATAATTTTCACCCGTTTTCGAAACGTTTTTCATTGCTGCTCCGCTCCTATTAGACCGAGCGTAATGATATATAGCCTATAGCCTTCCTCGATAAATGTACTATCCAACACTGAAAGAATTTTTCAAATCGTACCAGCGGTTCCTGAGATTAGCGTGTTCAAACAAACAAACAAACTCTTCAGCTTTATATATTAGTATAGATGTAAATCATGTTTCTCTTCCTATTTTGTTGGACATAGGCCTCTTCTTAAAAAAAGAAGTTCTGGCACACGATAAGACGCTGGGCAAACTTTTTGGTATTTTGGTAATATAATCCATATGAGTATGGTGACCACCACTCTTGGGTTCTTCTTATGCTTTCCACCAGGCAGAGTAGAGTCATTTTGGCAGGCCATAGATAAAAAAAAATACCTAGAACTGCAAATTGTATGCTTCAGTGTCTGGATTTCGCTATTCTACTCCATGATACGTACGGCATGGTACAGGTTCGTCTAAATAGTATCAATTATCGTCAAGAGTTTTTGAAGTGAAATCTTCTTAGGTGCGTTGAGCACTTTTTGGGTGAACAAAAATCGTATTTTTGGTAGAGGAAAATCTTATGAGTTCGCGTCACCGACATGATGATTAATTTAAACATCGACAAAAAAAAAAGATTCTGTAATACTCGAAAAAAGATTTGGCGAAAAATATGATAACGTACCGATAATTTTAAGTGGAGACTTAAATATTAACACCTGCAAGGTGATAAAAATCTACCACTAATTGAATTTCTTAATGAAACACTTAATTTAAATATGTCCAATGATCGAAAACACAGTACTACAAAGTATAAAACGACGGCCGATGCGGTTTTTACGCGATACTTAAATAAATTTGAATTTAACATTTTAATTTCTTACTTTATTAACTAAAGTAAAGTAAACATAAGCCGATTTTATCTTTTTTGAAACAAAAGGAAATAAGTAAAAGTACAAAAAGTCCAAGTATTGTTGAAATTAATGATTACAATGATGCAAACAATTAAAATAATGTTAAAAATCAAGTACATTGAAATTTAAGTAAGTGCAAATAATACACAAATAAATTTAATTGTATATTAAATGTTATTTCAATTGAATTTATATTTTTTCATGATCTTGCGAAAAATAGGTATTTGAATAATAAAACCGTATAAACATGCAAATAATTGTTACTCGGAGTGTCGATGGATATGAAAACCAGATTGATATTGATAATTTTAATTCAAACTTTATGAAATTTAAAAATTTTATACTAAAAGTTATAAGACTGCTAATATACATATTTTGTATCTATTTTTAAATAAAAATGAACTAAAGTTTTTAACACATATAAAATTTTAACATTCTGCCATTTTACTTCTCAGAACATTAAAATTACTGGTTTGATGCAAGACTTAAAAACTTCCGCCAAATTATTAGGAGAAACTTAAGTAAATGCACGACATCAGAGCATTAAGTGTTTCGCTTGGTGGAAGTATCCATAAAATAAGTTTTAACATGTATGCACTCTGTCTGAGGTGACTCTTATAGTACTTTCTAAACTTGAGATAGGCTTTTACAACTTTAAACACTAAGACTGCTTACAATTACGTAGGCCGTTTTTCTTGCAATTTGCACCTTAATAAATCTCAGAAGAGGACTCTCTCCGTTTCTAAACTTGGACAAGAGTTAAAGGTTTAGAATTAGTTTTTAGATCTCTAGTAAAACTTACGCCTAGTTTTAAATTAATTCCGGTCAAAATTCGAACGTTAAACAATTGTTACTTTAATCTCTTCCTCATTTGAATAAAGTTGTTTGGATAAGCCAACTATATGTGGTTCAATTTCGCATTAATGTAAAATTAATAATTTATATTGTACCTTTCATTGTAATATCCTTATTACTATATTTTACTTACGAGTTTATACCTTTACCTTACCATAATAATACCATTTAACGAGTAATTCTTATATATATGTATATAATCTGGATCTTGGAAATGGCTCGAATGATTTTCATGAAATTTAGTATGCAACGGATTTCAGGGGCGATAAATTGATCTAACTAGAATTGATTTCTAAAAAAATAATTGAAAAAATACTCGACAAAACTCGATTATCCAGGTACTTAGAATAATGCCCATGACCGCGATAGTTAGTTGGCTCTTTGGGGAAAGCTCATTTACGTTCAGCAGTTGACAGCAATAAGGTGAAGAAAAATGTAATTAGAAATACAAAATACTTTTCCTTTCGCTGGAAATAAACAGATGGAGCAGATTTTTGATGAAAGTGTCACAACCAGTTAGAGAAAATTTAACCAAAAAAATCACAGTGTATCAATGTATATTAAGTAAGCGTTTACCAAAAAAAATAAGTATTCTATCAATCAATCTTAAAATCAATCTAGCTGTTATAGAACTCTACTTAGTTTGTAGCTAGATGACGTTGTGTATCGATTAAACGAAATATTAAAAAATATATATGTAAACATATTTCACGATTCATACCAGTATAAGAAAAACAATTATGCTATTATTAAATACTAGCCGACCCACACAACCTCATTTGCGTCTCCTATTGGCCGTAGCGTGATAATTTTCCCCCGTTTTTGTTAAATTCTTCATTGTTGTTCCACTCCTGTAGGTCTTAGCGTGATGATATTATAGACCTTAGCCTTACTCGATAAATGGGCTATCTAACACTGAGAGCATTTTTTCAAATCGGACCAGCGGTTCCTGAGATTAGCGTGTTCAAATAAACAAAAGAACAAACTCTTCAGCTTTTTATATTAGTATAGATACATACTTAAATAATATCTAACATTTTCAAATAAAAAATCCCATAATCGTTGTCGAGAACAAAAGCCAAGTAAGATGTAGTAGATGATATCCTATATTTCAGCTGCTATATACTACTTTCAGTCTATCTTATTGTTTTCCACACCATGTACTGGACATGTATATAACAAGTGCTCTACTAATTCACTGGCATTTGTTTCCTTATATACAACTAATTCTTCTTACATTGAAATTGATTTAAGCATTTGGAGAATTGTATTGGAAATACGAGTAGCTATATTATCGTTGGCTGCATTTTGAACATCCATGTTTTCGTTTATAGATTGCAAATAAAATAATCATTAAATGAAATTCTGTCTAATAAAAAAAATATCATCAAAAGTGTTGAGGAAATATGATTTCTTATGATCATTAACTACATTAAATAAATGTGAAGTAATCATTTTCTTTTTTCAGTTATCGTTTATGCCTACTTATACTGGGTAAATATTTCTTTAAAGTAATGTTGAATAGTGAGTTCCTAAAATAGGTACTCAATAAAGCTACTTTTACACTGTTTTGTTAGACAGCCATCAGAGAGGTATAAGTCATAATTCAGTCGTATCATATATTACCGCATTGGCAAGTTCTGCAATATGGCGGTTTAACAAAAGGCAAGCAACAGACAGGTAATATAGTCGACATTCTTGTAAATTATTCTTACAGTAGTAGTAAGTTCTTGTGATGATTACAGATGGTTGGATAACATGGCTATAGGCACTAGTCACCGATTCGCTTTATACGAGCCACATATACATACATGTATGATTTAAGAGTTCAATCTTCGAAAACTTTTTTTGTGCAGGTCAATTAAAAAAAAAAAAATTAATAGACGTAACTGCAAACAATATGAAAGTAATTTTGGATGGCACAAATCATTTCACATAGAATAGATCATGAAATTATTTAATTGTAGCAGAAGCATACTTATACTCTGTAATCCCAAATTTATGTAAAATAATTAGAGTTGATTGGCAATCATTAAAATTGCTGTTGAAAGCTTTCCAGTAATAAAATGACACTTTACTGGGATACGGTTTAATACTTAAATAAATGGTTTTACGAGAGCGTTCGAAGTATAGAGTGATTAATCGATGAAATGAAACTAATAAAATGTTAATCACTTGATAACTACATCTGAGGAGACCAATCCACTACGAAAATTTAAATATTACTTCTGGATTCAAATCTCAGTATCAGTATGACTGAAGTTTGCTAAATATTTTTTGTTTGTTTGACTGCCTCGGTGGCGCAGTGGTAGCGTACGGGACTGCTGTTCTTGAGGTCCCGGGTTCGATTCCCGGGTCGGACCAAATGTTTGTATGATCTGCAAATATTTGTTTCGGAGTTTGGGTGTTTTCTATGTATAATATGTACGTATTTATAAAAAAAAATAAGTATATACGTATTTATATCAGTTGTCTAGTACTCATAATACAAGCTCTGTTTAGTTTGGCACTAGATGGCGTTGTGTATTAGATGTCCAAAATATTTATTTATTGGTTTTTATTTTTTGAAAATTTTCTAAAGATAATTTTCAAGATTCAGATTATGTATATCCAAAAAGTGCTCGTTAAAAGATATTAGATATATTAGTAGTCTAGTACCCATAACAAAAGCTCTGCTTAATTTGCGACTAGATGGCTTTGTGTTTTAGATGTCCGAAGTATTTTTTTTACATTAATATGTATTGTATTTACTAGGAAACTTACTACTATTGTCATCAGGATTTCTTGCTATAAGTCGGACAAAATGTTCAACTTAACAACATCACATCAACAAGGTAATGACAGTCCGTTTCTAGGCACAAACTTCTCCTTTAAAAAAAAGTTTATGCCCATTGTACCAGGCTAGACGAGTTGGTATCGAGTTTATTTGAAGTTATCTTTTTACTGTGATGTTACCCTGCGAAATTTCCTTTTGTTGTTGTGGCTCCGTTGGTCGCTTCTTACGACACCTATAAGGTAAATAGGGCTGATGAATCTCTGTATTCTTAATACACACACAATGTCCAACTAATAATCTATGGAACTACATTTTCCAGGTTTAACATAAAAATGTACCTAAAAGGTTTGGAAAAAAAACGTGTTTGACATTAAAATACACATGTTACGTTTTAATCTTTTCAGTGTTTATATACAGAAAAAGTTTTGTAAATTGAGAACAATAAACTGTTTGCTCAAGAACTTTTTTGTTAGGTGCGCCGCGACAGGCTTCAAATAAGTTGAAACTTTGTGACGATACCATTTACAGAAACTCGTTGGATGTTTATTAATTCTGGCAACAGTAACATCTGGGTCTGATTATTAATATTTTAGATGCAGCGAATTCAGTGAAATTAAAGATTTGATTTCAACTATGAACTAGCCTTGAAACGAGAGAATTGTGTAGACAAAGCTTTTTTGGATCTTTTATATGAAGCGATATGATATCCACTTTAGAAAGGCTGAGGTGGATGAACCCATCGCTACTCCTCTTTTTTTTTAATAGTACATTGAATTAAATAGCAAGATACTGAATATGTATCTCAGAATTTGAGTGCTATATAAGATTTTTACGGTGACCATGGCAATGTAAGAATATTTGTACTAAATTCAATCGTTAATTGGTTTCCCACAGGTTATTTTAAGAAAGACAAAAAAATATATTACTTAGCTTGATATTAATTTTAAATTATAAGCGTCACTGAAAATAGTCCAGCTATGTAGTAATAGAAAAAAAACTCACTTAGAAGATTTATCAAACCACTTGAATCACGATCTAGAACAAAAAAAAATGTGCCCACTTGTCCAATATAAAAGTAATTTGTCAGTTGAGCTGAAAAGGGGATGCTGTTTTCTACGAATTATATAAAAATTGGTCTGAGCTAATTCCTAGTAAGTGTTCGAAATGTACGGGACAAAAATGTACCCGACCGAACTAATACTTTTTAGGACCTGTGTTGTAACACATAGTGGGATAATTTGGTCACCTAATGGAAAGTGTCCACCCATAGACATTTAGAAGACTTACAAATGCGTTGGTGGCCTTTAAACTTATCTTCTCTTTCTCTGCCTACCTACCTCTGCATTATTTTATTTATTTATATTATAACGGCGAGTTGCGTAAGTGGGAATATTAAGTTAAAGTCAGCTGAATGTACGCGTTTAATATACCTACTTATTTCTATGTATGATAATTATGTAATGCTTTTTTCTGAAATGAGTTAGTATATAACTTATTTACCAATTCTAATTTACATAGTGTATGTACCTAATCGTAAAGCAGTAAAAATATGTAGCACCAACTATTCAGCACAATTAAACCTCTGTATGTTGCCTTCTGTCACTGTGGGAACTTTACAAATTCATTGGATTTTGGCGCGAACAAGAAGGCTGATATCAAACTGTGTTTAGAGTGAAATGGAATCGAGGCAGGTGGAATTACAAGCCTACAACTTTACGGTGGATTGGAAATGTTTCTCAAATCATCTCGCACGGGTTCCGCTCATTTGAACAGACTTTGAAATTAATTTTACTAATGTTTGGGGCTTACAAGTAGCCATAAATGACTTTATAAATTTCATAAGTTTGTTCTTGTTACTTTTCTATGAATAATTTCTTTACTATTGAAGTCCCGAATTCTGTAGATGTCCGGATACAATAATACGCAATAATGAATTATGGTATAGACGATTTTGAACCCTAAGTCTAAGATTGTTATAACTGTTATTATGTTGTGCTTGCTTGTATCTATATTTTTGTATTTTTAAGTGCTCCATAGTATATTTTTTGGAACAGTATTTGAGATATTGCATGATGGGCCAGATTCTGTTTCTTGTTACCTACATAATTGCAATGGCACTGTATCTGTAAAATCTACTCTATGCAAGTTATGTTTTAAATAAATAAATATTCTAAATCTGTTTTGTATTCAGCTCATCGATACAATACTGTTTCTGGAACGGAGAATAAAGGCAGATATCGTATGAAATATTACGCTTAGAGGGACGCCAATGCATCATGTGCAAGCCACGAGCAGCTAACAAATGGTTCAAGATTTCGGACCGACGGACCTGACCACACGGTACTATGAGAACATTAGTCAAGAAAGCAAACACTTCCTGCTTGAGACGTGATTTGGTAGCGGGAATATTTTTTTCTTAAAATTACGGCCGTTTTTTAGAATTATTTGAAATGTGACACTTTTTCTCTCGGTTCTTTACAGTCTTGTCTTTGTCGCCTTATATGTTTTTTATTTGTTGCAACAAAAAGTCTTAAAAAAATAAGTTATTTGACTTAACCAGTGATGGAAGCTTATCAAAATTTTCTAGTTTAAAAAAAAAAAAAATATTCTATTTATGTACACAAATATAAACATGCCTACAAGTATAGTGTACATTTTAATTGTTGTCATTGTTATTGAGCTGTATAGCTTACATACATATGTATATATATATGACATGTAAATAAAGTTTAGAACATTTTGCTTGCTTGCAACTTTTGTGGAGTGGTATAAATAAATAAATAACATATCAACTGTTAACATTACTTAAATTATCAGTAATTAAAATTAAAATCTGATGCTAAATATGTACCACCCTGAATAACCTGACGAAGAAAATAGCTGTGAAAAACTTTTTTAAGCATATTTGCTACCTGCAGAACGTGATGTAATCAAAATAGTTGGTTTAAGATTTCAAACGAAAGCTTCGTTTCCATCGCTTTTAAATGAAATGAGTTCGGTTTACATTAGAAGCTTTTTATTACTGTTTGTCACGTGATCGCTGGAAGAAAATTATATATATTTTGAAATGAATAAAAAGCTTTAAATTTTGATTCGAATGCAATGTAAATAGTTTTATTTCAACGTATTTCCGTGATTAATAGATATAAAAATCTTTGAGTTGCCCAAAAGTAAAATTATTGTATTGATCCACCACCACCACTTTTTGAATTGATCATATTCAAAGTTCTTCTTATTCTTCTTTGATGAAATGGCAACCAGCCGGATCTCTCGGATCAGCTATTTTGCCCAATGTCAAGTGTTTATAGTCTTCATATCATAAGTCTTCAAGACAAGAAATTAATAATAATAAAAAAAATGTGGTTTAGATGAAATGGAGACCGTCTTCCGAAAAACAAAAAATGAGCTCCATATTATAAGTTAAATTTGTAAAAAAACTGCTTCACAACTTATGAATTGACATCTTACGTTTTATCACCGAAGTCGATTATATTTTTGACTTTATAACGTCTTATAAATCGATGAATGCCGGCGGCACGCACGAAAATGCATGAGACATTGTCACGTTCCGCCTTAACCTAGAGTGCAAGCGAGAGCGCGGAACAAAACGACAGAGATGCACGATCGGCCCAAGCGTTCGGTTTGTGACGCATATTTTTCATTAAAGTTTTCTTATGACGTTAACACGTAAAATTATCGTCCGCAAACCGATTTAACAGACTTTACATTTTTATTTGAATAAGTTGATTGTTAATTGAAACAATAAAACTCTAAAATTGAATCATACTTACAGCATTCTACAGATGGCAGTAGAGAGTGGAAGTCTTAGCTCAAATTAAATACTTACACTTTTCAAGTGCTTAATAGCAACATTTCAACCTTAAATCAAAACTTTGGATTGAATTACAGCCAACTAGAATTAATTAATATTACAGTTCCGTAGAGTAAATAATACGCCAATATGTTGTCCCGCCTCGAAAGACCATTTATCTGACACTGAGAGTGTATGTTGTCGTAGACCACAATAATAAATAGTGTAAGATTGTATGTAGTTAAGGGAACTTTAAGCCAAGGAGAACTCGCCCACCGCTGGAACGCCCCGAAATATTACTTGTAGTTATGGCTGTGGTTGCTGCCGGTTTATAGCATGTTGGAATATTAGGCTGTAATGAAGATACACGTTCAAGTAATTTAAACTACGTAGATCGTCCATGGCGAAAAAGTATCCTTTAGGAAGGTAAATCATCTTTAAAAAAATCAAGTCTTATTTTAAAATATTCCACAGAAAAACAAAAACTAAACAAAACGTGCAATAGCATTTTTATTCTTGTATGTTGCTAGTACCTGGATGCAGTCATCCTGGTACTAGTACTTCGGATAAATCTGTGTAAAAACTTAAGGTGCAATTTATATAGCTTATGTCACCCGAGTCATTGTTAGAGATCCATTGTGACCTCATTCATTAAAATATTTTCAGCAGTTTAGGTGCTACGATGAAACATAAACACAAACACTATCAAAACTTTCATTCTTTTTGCTTTACTAGAATGTACTTCACTTTTATTGGTTGGGTAAAATTTAAATATGCTTTAGTAATCCATTTTAGTTAAATAAAACTTTCCTATAACAAATCTTTATGACGAGTTATTGAATTGTCAGAATAACTTTTTTTTGAGTGAAGCTTTTCATACTTTGCTACATAACCAAACATATTTTATTAACTTAAATCAAAACTTTGTATTGAATTACAGCCAACTAGAATTAATTAATATTACAGTTCCGTAGAGTAAATAATACGCCAATATGTTGCCCCGGCTCGAAAGACCATTTATCTGACACTGAGTAGTGTATGTTGTCGTAGACCACAATAATAAATAGTGTAAGATTGTATCTAGTTAAGGGAACTTTAAGCCAAGGAGAACTCGCCCACCGCTGGAACGCCTCGAAATATTACTTGTAGTTATGGCTGTGGTTGCTGCCGGTTTATAGCATGTTGGAATATTAGGCTGTAATGAAGATACACGTTTAAGTAATTTAAACTACGTAGATCGTCCATGGCGAAAAAGTATCCTTTAGGAAGGTAAATCATCTTTAAAAAAATCAAGCCTTATTTTAAAATATTCCACAGAAAAACAAAAATTAAACAAAACGTGCAATAGCATTTTTATTCATGTATGTTGCTAGTACCTGGATGCAGTCATCCAGGTACTAGTACTGAACTTAGGTCGGTATTTCTTTTCGGCAAATTTTCCGATGTAATGTTGGGGTTCCTACAGAGATATTTAAAGAGACAACCACTACGTTCGTGAAAATGAATCGTAGGTAGATCGGTTTTTCGCCCACGAAACCCTCTGCATACTAAATTTCATGAAAATCTTTCCGGAGCCGTTTCTGAGATTCACATCATATATTTATATACTTACAAGAATTGCTCGTATAAAGATATTAGATTAGATATAATATTATAGTTTGGAGTAAGTTTTTTATTGATTTAATCAAAACAAAACAACCCATCACCGTTAAATACTGACAATCTGTTAGTAAAAACTAATTACAAATGACATATTGTATTTGTAACAAAATTAAGAAAGAGGTTTAGTAAAATAGTAGTATATAGAACAACTAAGAAGAACGAAATAACCAATACTCTATTCATACATTTATGTTTGATATTTCTATACGCAGAGGCGTCTCTAGCCATAAAGCTCCCTTGTATTGTACAAGGGAGATTACTATATTTATTTTTAACTTTATGAAATCTTATGCATCGGCGGACTTAATGCCCAAAGCATTCTCTACCAGTTACCCTTAGGGTGGTGTAGAAATCTTGTGAGGTAGGCGCACATAGGTTATACAACTTCGGATCTAAGATATAATAAATAAATAATAAATACTTTGGACATCTGTCACACAACGCCATCTAGTCCCAAGCTAAGCAGAGCTTGTGTTATGGGTACTAGACAACTGATACAAATACATATATACTTTTTTTTTTGTAAATACATACATATTATACATAGAAAACACCCAAACTCCGAAACAATTTGTAGATCATACAAATTTTTGGTCCGACCCGGGAATCGAACCCGAGACCTCACGATCAGCAGTCGCACACGCCAACCGATATACATTAGACGTACATAAATAAGCAACATACATAAATCAATATAAAACATACTGCACCTACATACATTTACATGTCAAATACATACATATCAATTTACATTATATTCATACACTATTGTAACTATGTAATATTACAGTGTACAAATAAAGAGTTTTCTATCTATCTACACTATGGATTAGACAAATTTGGTTGGCGTGTTATCCTTTTGATAAATCTAACATATCATTAAGAAAGAGCTCATGTACCTTCTTTTAAATGCAAAACGGTTAGTGGACTTCCTGATTTCAAGTAGGAGAGCATTCTAGAGTAGTACTGCTTTATGAAGAACGAAGAGTTCACGAAGTCTGAGTAGAGGGACATGAGAGAAGCAGATTGGTTTCTGAGGGAAGAATTCTGTCGTGATTAGAAGTAGGGAGCAAGGGAAGTAGCTAGGTCGCTCACTCAGATTTTCATCCCCTTTACTCCCTTAGGGTGGAATTTCCGAAATTCCTTTTTTAGTGCTCACTTACGTTATATAAAGAACCTACATGCAAAATTTCAGATTTCTAGATTCAGCGGTTTGGGCGGTGTGTTGATCTATCTCTATGTCAGTCACCTTCTTCTTTTATATACATAGAAGATGCTAGTAAAAACTTTGCTCGGTAAAGCGTAACAACGAAACAATGAACTTGGGAATCGGAAACTAAAATATAGAACAATGAACTAACAGCGGTGAATATAATGTACTTCAGGGAACTGTTACTTTTGTTATGGTGCCTATAAATTTTATAGGTTTCGTCTGGAACGACAATCTATGTTTTATACCAGAACCGATATTTTCCAATGATACCAGAAATGCCATAAATTTGATCAGTAACTGGTCATATTTCTTATAGAAAAGCGCCAAATAGCATGGTGCAGGGATGGTGTGTTCCCCACCCGTTATTTTTGATAGTTTACTTGGATCTATTATTTATGGCAAGTGAGATGTAGATTTGGCCGAACGGCCAATCTAAATATTAAGTTGTTATCTGTGTTTGTTATTGAGGAAGTTATTTGGTTATTGTTATCATTCTAGGTAGGGTTGGAACTATCTATGGTATAGATACTTAGTAAGATTAATAAGATTTAAGTGTTGACTATGTTTGCATGTTAAATATTTCTAAATGTGTATGAAAATAGGAGGTATTTCATTTCGGTTTTTTGTGCATTTAAAAGCATCTCACTCGGGCACCGTAGCACAGATTCGCTAATAGTACTTACGTAATCATAGTGTGGGTTATCATGCTGCATATTCTGCATTTGCAATAAATATGGTGACCGTCACTCTCGAATTTTACTTTATGCTTTCCATCACGCAGAATGGAGTCGCTTTGGCAGGACGTATGTAATAAGAAATCTGACCAGCTAGAGACTGTGAGTTCAATGTCAACATTGGAAAATTTATTTGTGAAATGTATGGATTTAGGAATATACAATACACCATACTAATATTATGAATGTGAGTAAGTTTGTTTTTTACGCTTTCACGCAAAAACTACTTAACCGATCATCATGAAACTTTGTACACATATTCTTGGAGGTGTTAGAAGTAAAATAGGTTTTTATTAAATGCGACCGAAGCCGCGGCTGAAAGCTAGTAATATACATAGTCATAAACATCTACAAGTAGTTGAGTTGCTATAACGAAGACATTATTTAATTTAGGATCAACGGGTCCCTGTGTAAGATGTGTTAAATTATTAGTATAACATTTAAAACTGACAAAACAGGACTTTTCTTGTCATCCTAATAAAAGAACAATAATAAATCTAAGATCTAAAACACCCCGTCTCACTCGTGTGATTAAGTAGACCAAAACTTCCTTGCAAAGCAGCAGCCTACTTATCTCCAGCGTCTGACTATTAAAAACTATTTACTTGATGAAATTTTTCTTTGAGATATGATTGTGAATTTAAATTCATTTATAAAAATCCGTTCAAAACTTTACCAAATATAACTATAAAAGATCGCATTACAGTGCACGCTCGTTCTAAACAAGAGTGTAAAATGAGCAGGGATTACAACATTAAAGTTGTCAATTAAAGTTTTAAACTCGTAACCGCCCGATTAAGCTGTAATTGTACGTAGTTTGGTTGCAGATAGTTTTAGTTTAGATAAAGTTTCAACTTTAACAATTACCGTTTTACTTTAGTTCGTTGTTAAATTTGCCGTGGTTTTTACAGCGTTCAGAATGCTCTGAGCTTGAAAGTAATGCAGCCGAATAGATTCAGTCAATAAATAGCGGATTTCTGCAAATTGTACAGGCGGGTTACTTGCTTAATGTGATATGTTTATTGTTAAAGCATTTTATACTTTATATTTTGGTTGATACACTACCATGGCTGTTTTTGAGTACAGAATGCAGTTCAACGAGTGTTTCGATGTTTCGACACTCGTTGAACTGAGTTTTAAACAAAAACTTATACCACACCTCCTCAAAGTCCTTGGTATTTATTTGTCCTGAATATGAATTAAATACAACACCTTCTGGATTAGAAGTTAATATCGCTAATTACAACAGTTATGCATCTTTAGAACACTGCAATTGTCCTATAAATATTATCAGGTGAACAAATGTCCAAAAAAATTTTAGAATATTATGAACCTTATTTCAATAGCAATAAAGTTGCGGCTGAAGCTCAACAGTGATTCCAGTAATATCCACTATTATAAATGACAGACTATCTCGACCATCGGATGTGTAAGCCAGAAATTGTCTCGAAACTTAAATTTCCGCAGCGGAATCTGTCCTTAATCGAGTGTCAACCATCGCTGTTGAATGCTATTCACTCGATATTTCTACGTCACTCATGATGTGTGATATTATTTCATTCTTAGTTTTTTAGAGCTTCATAGTACCTTGAATTGTGTTTTGTCTTTGTCCATATATTTTCGTATCGAGATTTTTAAATGTAGTTTTTAATAACTTAATTAGTAGTTTAATATACTTAATTACTAGTTTTTGCCCCAGGTTCCACCTGCGTGTATTTTGGTTATCGTGGTAAAGAATACCCTATGTCCTTTCTCAAGGCTCAAAGTATGTTAATGCCAAATTTCATTGAAATCGGTGATGCGGTTTAGTTATAAAACGTAACAGATAGACAGACAGAATAAATAATTGTATTAATACAGAATAATAAGCTATTTTCTTTAAAATATTAAGGCTGGTTTAACTTCTCAATGCTATATTAAATTAAAATTAATTTAGAGTAAGATAAAGTAACTCAACGGTTACAATCATAATTTAAATTAGATTCGTGATAATTTAATATTGTAAATCAAAAATAAAATAAATACGCAATTTGAAGATTAATCTTTGACTACTTAAAAAGGCAATTCAAAAATTAAATCAAGATTACACAAATCTAAACTTACTTTCATTAAATTCTTGGAAAGTTGTTCTATTACCTTTTATTAACATTTTATTTTCACTTGGTAGTACCTCGAATATTATTATTTTTCTTGGTAAATTTTCTAAAAATAATCCTAGCTAGATCGTTTTATCACCCCCAAAACATAAAAAGTTTCATGAAAATCGTTAGTGCCGCTTCCAAGATTCAGATTATAATTATATTTACATACAAGAATTGATCGTATAAAGGAATTAGATAGATATAACTATTATGTTTCGTTTGGCCATTATTCTGTTATGTTTCGTTGAGGCGTGTCAAAGCATGTTGATATATGGGTGAAATCTTCTATAAACTATTGCAAACGGCGAAAAACAAACATGTATATTTTTGTCAAAATTGTTTTTCACAACAATCTGTGCATGAGAAATTCTGCAAAATAGTAGTAGTATCAAATAGGTATGGACAACATTGTATTTTCGATTATTTTCGTTTTTTTTTAATAGTGTACTATAAAAAGTTGTGACTAGTTGTTTTGTAGAAATTAAAGAGACCGCTAAACGTGACCGGTGACCGGGCGATCTCGTCTCTAAATAAGCTGAGAGGGCCGATCCTGACCGAAGACGTCGGCGCGGCGATGAGAACCGTCGACGGGCAGCGACGGTGGCAGATTGATTGTTGCGGTTGGAATAGTGGCATGATTGCATAATTCTTCAATCAGCCTGTCACACTGGAAGTGAGGTGGGAAATAATTTCCATAGAGACTTAGCCTGGTAAGGTACGACGTCGATTCGGGGAGGACCTGAACGAACATGGTCCGATCCTCCTAGAGTAGGGCACCAGAGGCCGGTCGTCGAGATGTTTATAGTGGAAACACCAAATACTCCTGGCTTTTCCCGAGGAGGATTGAAAAATTTTTGACCCTGTCAACAAAAAAAAGAAGCAATTGCAGTATAACTGAATTATTAACTTTGAGACTAGCTTAACCTGATCTGTAAGTGTACATCTTTTGTTAATTGACCAGTTAAAATATAAACTAGATTCATTGATCTCTTAATTATTGAAGTAATATTCAGCTTTATAGCGCATGTTGGTAAAAAATTTTTCCTAGTTAGGAAAAAAATTTAGTTAGGATTCATTTTTAGAAAATTTACCAAAAAAATTATATCAAGCAAAGCTTGGTCATCCAGGTACATAACATTAAGTTTACCAATTCAATATGATATGCATCAAGGGATTCAAGGGGTACATATTTCCCCTACGCATGGTTATACTAACATTAACAAAAACTGAGGTCAGCTTAAGACATTACCGAAAATTGAATTGCTGTCTTAAACAATAACAGTAATTTTCTACAACGTACTCAGGCAATTCGCCAATTCTTTTGCGTTATGTTTCAAAATGTACTTCAAAAATTGAACTTTTAGCTTGTAATATGAAAATATAGATAAAGCTTGGGAGCCAAAACGAATTTGATAGTGATTGGTCACACAGTAACGACCACGTTTCTATGTCATAATGCTTTTATGGTTATTTCTTCATGAATTTTCTGTCTATATTGGCTATTTGAGTCTGATTCAAAGTAGGAGAATTTCTTATTAAATTGAGTTTATTATTTTACGAGATACCAGCTACATACAGCAAATGGTTTTTTTTATATTTTCTTTGTATTTTTGGCATCAGAAAAAAGAGGAGGTTCTTCTTAATTTGGATGTAAGCTGCCTTAAAACTTCATTATTAGAAAACTGATTTTATAAAAATCTCATTCATTTTGAAATGATGTGAGATCACCGGGTCAACCATGCAGTCATAGATTTTGTAGAGTACTGTAGAGCATAACTTAAATTTAAGAAAATCTGTTCCCATGTTTCTAGTGATTTTGGAATTTCGAAGGAATGTTTCTTTTTCTCGTAGCTTTGTAGTCATGGAAGGAATATTAGGTTGGAGGTAGTTATTTATTTTTATCAAATTAATTTTCAAGCTAAACAATTGCGATGGGGCCAGCTATCGTATGAAACGACTGAACAATAGGTACTTGTTGAGATATATGGAAATAGGAATGAATCAAATTCTTTATAAATAAATCTACATGGAGACTATAAAAATAACTAATAATTAACCTAGTAACATTAGCAAAAAATAATAACCAATAATCATCAACCAACTTTATTAAGCGTAGATATTTTAAACAAATTTTAAAGCATATCTTCTGAAAATTTTATCCTCAAAAGAAGTTGAATATATCTCTTCTTTGAAAATTACGCTTTTACATATAGGATATGAGTAATTGTGCAGTCTTTTGTTATAGAACCTTTTTGAAGTCGAATTCAAATCAAACTATACTTATACTTAAGTATAAATTAATGTAGGACAGCTACCATGAGTGTGCCACGCTACGACACAAATGAGTTGGTTTGAATTCTTTTCATTTTCTCGGGACTATTGAGTTTACCCAGCTTATTGGGAAACCCAAGCCTTCCTCTTACTGTGATTCTGCAGGGAAATCCAAAAACTGGAACGCATTTGCAAGTTCCACGTGTGTTAATACGCAGGTTTTGTCACTCAATAACAGGTGACCTATCTGCTCGTGAATTAACTGTAACTGTAACTTGAATTTAATTTTCTGAAACATAAGAACCAGTTTTCATTAAAAACTTAGTAAAAAAGTAAGTGGCAGAGTACATATTTTTATTCGTTGTAAACGCGGCTGGACTGGTCATTAATGTAAACCGCCTTACAAAAAAGAGCTATCAAATACCTACTTACTTAAAAATGTTTTCAGTTGAATAGATAGTTATTAAACTGTTCCCCCACCTTTATAGAAATATTAAACCAATTGAATAAATTTACTACGTGAATTTCGCAGTCACTATTGTACACAGACATTAATCTCAATGAAACCTACTCAGATGCCACTCATTTAATAATTGAGTTAGTTAACTTGTAGAGCCGCTGAAACATCAGTTACTATAATATTATTCTTTCACACTTAGACTAGCAGATTATAACGATTAAGCTGTTAACAATCTCAACTCCTAAACTCAATGTTATTTCAAAGTATTAAGGACTATTATTGATGAGCATAAGCGGACTCCCCCGATGTAAGTTTCACTAGAAGTTAGACAGGAACCCAAAGTGGAAATCGTTTTTCATTTTAACAAATGGAGCGTTTTTTATTAGAAAAGTTTTCGTCGCCTTTCAATATTTTAATGTCCTCGTCCCGCTTATTGGATTCCCGGGCTGTGAGCACTTTTTATCTGGATTTCTTCGATAGCCTGTATCGGATCTTCCTAAGAGATCACTCTTGTTAATATGAGAGTTAAAAAAGCAAAATCGTTTTAAAAGACAATTGCACTGATGTCTTTTATTGTAGTTGTTTAAGGTAGAAGTATATTTAAACGTTTAAATTTTAGCAACTGTTTATTTTAGTTTTAGTAAGTTTGTGTTACTTGCTGGGCGCTCCAGAGTCATTTGGTAAAAATTAATACTTATATGTATAATGTAATAATAGTATGAAATAAACTGTAAATGAAAAGAGGAGTTAATTTAAGGAAACATATGTTGCTCATACGTACTGAATGGGGAATGTCATGTACACGACGATACGTCAGGTTTGCACACCTGTAAATTCATTTTATTTTATATTGATTTTTAGTATGCATCAGTACTTTATTAGCTTTTTACATTGTTTTCTAAGTGTACTTTTTACTCACATAATAGTTTAGATACTCAAATAGTTTCATATGTACATAAACAAATTTCACTACCCGATATTGCATAACGTGAGTATTTAAAATTATCTGTTTTAGTCAGCTTAAACCCAAAATTTACGATATATATTTATTTATTTATTCAATTAGGGAACACCAACAGTGGTATATGAAATGTACATGTTAAACTTGAACTCGCGGGCTGGGTTTCCGCAACTCGACGACTTTGTTGCGCCTATTTTGAGTAATATGCCGTTCATTATGTCATGAAAATACCTAGGTAAATTTCATCGGTAAGACTGTACAAAAGGAATAGGAAATTGTAATATTTTGTAGCATTATACTAAGCAAGATATTTAATTATTTCTTACTTCTATTCTAATAAAACATCAATAGTTTCACTGTTTTGCAAATTGCTCTTACATAGGTTTGTTATTAAAAACTAAACTTAGTAAATATACAACGCACTACGTTTTTCACAGATTACTTATGGGGGTTCAAGTATTTAAGCAAAGTTGGTAAATAATCATAAACATAAAATTTTCGTTGTCTATAAAACGACATGTAAGTAGTAATTTGCCACTAGTGACATGTGAACTGGAACTTCTCAAGAGTGTGAGAAATATCAGTAACAGCAGTAGGGACTACAGACATCAACAACATCGTGATACATTGCATGCTTGATATAAAAGTGTTGAAAGAAAAAAAACAAAGCAAATAAATTAAATATAAAATCTTTTAAAAATAAGCTTATATTGGAATGCGTTCATAAAGTACTCGTCCAGACGAATCAGTTCAAACTTGATGATGTTGCGATGTTCCTTTACAGAGTTCCTGTGCCCACCTTCCAGCTCCGGCATCAGACCTGCTCCACGTCATCATGATATTGCATTATCACGCTGTATACAAACGCTTGCAAAATTTCAGCAAAATCGGATGAAGATATCAGCTTCAAAATTAAGTTGCAAGATTCTACCCGAACATACATCCTACTAATATTATAAACGCGAGAGTTTGTAAGTATGGATGGATGGTTGTTTGCTACTCTTTCACGCAAAAACTACTAAACGGATTTGGATGAAACTTTACAGTAATATAGCTTATACATCAGAACAACACATAGGCTACTATTTGCTGCGATGGCGGAGCCGCGAGGCAACAACTAGTACACATACATTGCAACTTAATATAAAAAAAGTAAAAACTAAAACCCAACTGTGACAAAAAACGGCACTATGGCACGTTACTAAGTTTCAAAAACTGTAGGCCATGTAGAATATACCATAGACCATAACACTTAAACAACGCGTGACTACGGCTTTTGAATTTTTTTCATGCTTTTTCAGCGACGTTTTTTGTCGTAGTTGGGTTTTAGTCAATACTTTTTTTATTTAAAATGTTTTGGTGCCTCTAAAACATTAATTTCTTTGCAAAGTATATTTTAAATAAATACCATAGAAATATCACAATTATCGAATATATACGGATAAAGTCACGAGAAAGTGCTAATAATATATATATTTTTGAAATGTGCAAGTAACGCCCTTTCTTATGATACTAAACACGACATATTTATCTAAAATTATTTTTTTAACACAGTACTTTATGTCGGCTAGAGGGCGCCACATTGGATTCAGTGATACGTCTTATAGCCTATAACCAGCAAACAATCGTGATGCTTCTAACGACACCTCATTTTTCTAGTTCTAATGAGTAGTTCAGGAGCTATGAGGGAACAAATGAACGTACTTTTTTTTTTTAATTTATTTATTATTTATAAAGAAAAATATACAATGTCTTACATACTAATAGCATCCAAAAACCACCAAGGTTTATACTTGTGCTAGCATGAATCTGTCTTATTGAATACAATGAATCTCGTTCTAACAAATTTAAGGTAAAGAATAAATCTACACATAAATACCTAAAACACAAAAATACTTAATTGATATCGCATACTGCTTATATAATATAACTTAAAAAATATTGTTTTAATTTAAATTTTATGTTTTTTTTGTTATACTGATACATACAAATCTGAGGGTAGGTTATTAATAAGTCGCGGCACAATATAGGCGGTAGTCCGCTCGCCGTACGTATTATTGGCTCGGTGTGTGTGAAGCCGGTTCTTGGAAACTGCCCGAGTGCGCACAGGGTGCTCAATAAATTGCCTTATGGAATCATTAAAAAAATGTTCTTTCAATAATGTGTAATCTACTTGGCTGTGAATTGGCAAAACCTTACAGTATTTGAATAAAGCATTTTCATTGTCACGGAATTAATTTAAATTTTTTTTTGAGACTATCTTTTTTAGAATTTTAATTTGAAGTTTACAAATATTATCAAGGTAAGTTTTATAAGTACGCCTGTAGCTACTGAGGCCATACTGTATGCGAGACTCGGCTAGTGCGTAATAAAGCATAAGTTTAACCTTGAACGGGATGCGATTTTTTAGTACCATGATATTCGCAAGAAATTGTCGGAGTTTATCGCATTCTTGTTCAATGTGATAGCTCCAGTTAAGCTTATTATCTATGTTCAGTCCAAGATATGTGTGGTTATTGACAGCATCTACCAATGGACAACTACAGATTTTTACACCGGCATCATGCAAACAGTCGTGGTCATGTGCTATTAAATTCTGCACTGGGATTTGTCTTATGTATGGAGATTTGATCACTAATAATTTTGTTTTGTTTACGTTAAGTACAAGGCCAGCGTCATGGCACCATCTTGCCAAAGCGTTCAGATCATACTGCAACTGTTCAAGCGCTGTTCGAGGATTTTTATCAGCAATCACAAGACAAGTATCATCTGCAAATTGATAGCATGTACGTATGTGATGCAGTTGCTCATGTCATTATCATAGGTCAGAAAGTGTAGGGGACCAATTACAGAGCCTTGGGCGGTTCCCTGAGTTACAGTCGTTAGTTTTCTAGTTAGCACGATTTCTCAGATAATCCGAACACCAGGTCAGTACTGGGCCTCGCACCCCGCAGTCATCTGTCAATTAGCTGCGTATGCACCAAAGTATCAAACGACAATAGCGCCACAGTGCTTTTACCAGACTGGAAACTAAATTGCTGCTGGTTTATTACGTTATGTTTCCTATAGAACGCATGGATTTGCTCACATATATATTTTTCAACTATTTTATCTATTGATGAAAGCAGCGTGATTGGGCGATAATTTTTATAATCATTTCTTTTACCCTTTTTAAAGATCGGTCTTACGCAACTTGTTTTAAGGGCGTCCGGGTATAGACCTGTTTCGACCCTTCGATTAATTAGGTCAGCAATTGTATTAGAAATACCGTCGTCTATCATTTTGATATCGGTAACCTCTTGTCACGTAGCGACTTTAGGCTTTGTTCTGAGAGATTCGATCAGGTACCTCCGAGATAAGAGACACTTAGCTTAGTAATTTGCTGTGGCGTGCGCTGGGCTGGCGGCTGGAGGCCCAAGCGTCAGTCAGGTGAAGACACCATCAGGCTGGAGATAAGGCTCCGGCGTTGGAGGCCGGCGGCCCAGCCGCCGGGCGTGGTAGACGCCGGCAGCAAGTGGTGCGCAGGAAGCGGCGCGCAGGAAGAGGTCGCGCAGAAAGAGGTCGCGCAGAAAGAGGTCGAGTCGTCGTGCGCTCGCCTTATATATGTTCCCAGCGGTGGTAGGGCAGCGATCGACAGGTGGGGCAGCCGAGAGACGCGTAGTGGCGGGGAGGATGATGTTGCCGCGTGACATACTCCCCCCGTTTGACCAGAATTTTTCCTGAGAAAAATTCTCTCGGCATCTCGGTCTCCGCCGCCTGCAGTGCCTCGCTGGTACCCTGAAAACAAGTAGCAAGGCAGAATCAGAAATTTTTAAAGACAATTTATAGTTTACAGAAATAAGCGGGAAAGACAAGCTGATTCGTCTATATACATCAAAAGCCAAGATCATATAAGCTTTCAAAAGCAGAAAAGGTTTAGTTAAAAAGTTTAAAATAAATTTCAAAAAAGAAATTAGATCAGAATTTTCCGTTCAAACAAGAACGTAAACAAGGCGAGTCATACAGTCTGATGCTCAGTTAGAAATGTTTTAAGAATTTATTTTTATAGTGCAGATTATTTAATTATTTAGATAGATACAGTAATAGAAGTTATAGTTATTTGTATGTTCGCTGAGGTATATGTGTGTAAGAGAAAGAAACTTGAAGGTTAACGATCGTAGTCGAGAATCGAACCTGTAATTATTTTGTAGTATATTATTAGGTTTTTAGCGTGCGATATTCATCGTAGTTTAGAATAAGACTTAAGAATAAAAAATGTTATAGTTGACTCACGACGCAGGAAATAGTCTTCAGAGAGAAATAATACAGAGACTTCGTCTGTAAAAAGTGTTCATTATGGAATGAGTAAACAAAATCTCTGTTTATCAATTTGTTTAACTATCTTTGGCCAATTTGCCGATCAAACGAGACCTTTTACAACCCATTTTAGATTTAATTTAGATAATTTGTCAAGTACTTAAAGTGTTTGTCTTAGCCACCGAGAAAAAAATATCGAGCTATTAGTACCTTCTAAAAATAGAGGGTTAATAGCCCACGGCTTCAATGTAAACATCTCATGGTTCATCAACCATACTCGGATCAAAGTCCTTAACGACGGATATGGATACGACCGCAGTGGCGACTTGCATTTTAGTTTTGAATTTAGCATGTAGAAATAAATTGGATTCTTGTTTTTAAAAGTAAATTGAATTGTAGTATTAGTTTAGTATAGATTCTCTGGTCGCGAGTTATAAAATTAGAAAGAGTTTGCTTTTAGATTTTAGTAGTTTTTATATAGTAGCTTTTTAGTAGCTTTAGTAGGTATTGTTATATCGCTCCACCGATATGTAACGGTGTGCAATTTTAGATAAGTTTGTGTGTGGTCATTTTCAATTAAATTGAAAAGACAGATTAAAAGAACAAAATGACTATTTGTAGTCAATTAATTATATTTATATATATATATTTTTTTTTTTTTTTTTTATGTTTGACCCTGCCATAATGACTCTACTCTGCCTGATGGAAAGCACAAGCAGAATCCAAGAGTTATGGTCACCATACTGCGAACGCAGACAATGCAACAATGCAACATGGTGACCCACACCATGGCGGGCTAGTGATGCTTTCGCATCATTGGGCCTCCATGGCCATATATGGCTTTAAGGCTTGTTTAAAGAGTTACCGACCGCTCTGTTAAAATAATTATATATATATGGCTTTAAGGCTTGTTTAAAGAGTTACCGACCGCTCTGTTATAATAATTATATATATATATATGTATATGTGGCTTTAAGGCTTGTTTAAAGAGTTGCCGACCGCTCTGTAATAAATAAATAAAGAAATCACCTATAACAATGATTGGTTTAGTACTAAGGCTTAATTTTAGGAGTCACTAACCGCTCCAAAGAGTATTAAATAGAAGTACCAGTCCTAAAATGCATTAGGGTTTCAAGGGTTAGAACCTTGAGAGTCTTTTAGAAGACATGAAGACGCAACATCATAAAGGTTACCATAAGTAACTATCAAGGGGTAGGGCCTTGAGTGTCTTTTAGAAGACATGATGAAGCAGCATCATAAGGGTTACTAAAGAGCAAGTAACAAGGTTTTCTGACGTTTTGATGGATGATCAAGGGCATGCCCAGAGCATTACTAGTCACCGATGAAGGCGAAAAGTCAAAGCTAAAATTCCAATCAAAACCGTCATTAAACTTATTAAAGTTAATTATATTATAGTATAGTTTTAGTTTATTTAGTTTAGTGGCAGTATCGCCGGTTAAAGAAAAACTCATTTATAAGAGTAAATTTAAAAAGTTCTAGAATACTAGTAACGAGAGTAAAGAAATTATTTTAGTATATTGGTTTAGACCAAAATATACTCAGACGAACATACAGACATGAATCATACGAGTCGATACGATACCCACATAGTGAGATATTTTCAAGTAGTCGTATTGCAACTTTATTCAAATCTACCTACATCTCAAGCATTATTTGTTAAAATTGTCTCAAGTTGAGAATAGTGCAACAATGTTGTAAGAAAACATATTTTTATCTATATTTTGTAAGTAGCTATAGTGGAACATTTGTAGTGGCTTCCAAAGACCGACAGAATATTATTTAGTAGCTAAAGATTAAAGTACCATACTAAGTTGCAGCGGCGAATAGTATTTATTTATTAGTAGGCATTAAGAATGCGTTATATATAGGTTTACGTTTCTTTCCTGGTTAGAATATGTACTTTTCCTTTTTGAGAAACTCAAACAATAGATGATCAAGAAACGACAAGACTCAAAGCGGCATCTCAAAA
Organism: Spilosoma lubricipeda; assembly: GCA_905220595.1. NCBI lineage: Eukaryota > Metazoa > Arthropoda > Insecta > Lepidoptera > Erebidae > Spilosoma > Spilosoma lubricipeda. The sequence goes on along the minus strand of HG992285.1, from coordinate 2,987,559 downwards.
ATAAAATAAATATCGAATCCTACGTTGACCGATATTAACAGCAACTGTACCAGACATTATTTAATGTATTTATTGTAAGTATATATGTTTATTGTAAGTAATCTCATCAAGAAAAAAAACGAATCGCATCTATTGCACAAGAAAACAAGTTATAAGAATGAGTTATTGAGAATGTTTAGAATCAAGATGTATATAGAAAGATAATTAAGGAAATGACCATAGCCGCAGATGTATATAGGAGTAGATAGAATTTTTTTTTTTTTACGTGTAAGTTGAATAGTACGAGTAGTTTGTTTAGAAAAGTTTAACTCAAAGAAATTATGAAGTTTTTTAAAAAAGACAAGTTCAGTCTAGTTAGATATTTGAAGGGAGATAATTTTAGTTAGATATAGCCATCTAAGCGATCAGGCATGTTTAAAAGCATTTTTAGAAGAAAATAAAATCTGTCGAATCTCATCCAGTAGCAGGTATATAAGCGGGCAAAACCGGTTTATTCTACGTTAGTCTAACGCATATCAGCGACGCATATGTAAAAATGTTTATGGAAGCTGGAAGTGAACGAAATTCAAAGCAAACGCAGTAAGCTACGTGTGAAAGTACACGTGGTGGTAGTTGGCACGTGTCCACAGCGATAAAAAGAAAAAAAGGCAGTTGTAAATGTGTGATTTGCACGTGGTTTCTTCCACGCGTATATACGCTGAAAGAAAAAAAAAATTATAGCGAAAGCGGTTAAGTATGAGCAATCACACATGCGGTCTAGCACGTGCTCATAGCAAAAGAAAAAAACACTTGCCTGGATGGGATTCAACACGAAACACAAGAAAAATACACAATCAGTACACAATAAAAAACAAAAATAATTACGAGGTAAACCGTGATCGGATCTCTCAGTTCAGTCGGGCGCCATGTGTCACGTAGCGACTTTAGGCTTTGTTCTGAGAGATTCGATCAGGTACCTCCGAGATAAGAGACACTTAGCTTAGTAATTTGCTGTGGCGTGCGCTGGGCTGGCGGCTGGAGGCCCAAGCGTCAGTCAGGTGAAGACACCATCAGGCTGGAGATAAGGCTCCGGCGTTGGAGGCCGGCGGCCCAGCCGCCGGGCGTGGTAGACGCCGGCAGCAAGTGGTGCGCAGGAAGCGGCGCGCAGGAAGAGGTCGCGCAGAAAGAGGTCGAGTCGTCGTGCGCTCGCCTTATATATGTTCCCAGCGGTGGTAGGGCAGCGATCGACAGGTGGGGCAGCCGAGAGACGCGTAGTGGCGGGGAGGATGATGTTGCCGCGTGACACTCTATATTATCCTGACCTGGAACTTTTCTCGAATTAATTTGTTTCATGATTTTATGAACACTGCTAGCTGTAGCTTTTTTAAATAAAATACTTGCATTAAGGGGATTGTAATTGCTGTTGGGATCAGTTAGTTTTAAGTTACACTTCGGAATAATGCTTTTAACCGTTCTATCAAAACTAATTGCAAATTTATCAGCAATGTTTTTGGCAGAAATTCCTTGTGCATCGAATGCCCTAAGTGCATCGATCTAAATTTATAACAATTTTATATATATTTTTTATGTTTTTGAAATTATGACTTATTTCTTGAAGGTAGAATTTATTTCTTCTATTCTCTAAAATTTTATGAATTTTGTTTCTAATTTTATTATATTCTAACTTGAGTTTTGGTTAATTGGAACTATTCTTCCAGGCAGAGAATAATTTATCTCTTTTGTAACATAGCCGTGTAACATTATCATCAATCCATGGAAAATTAGGTTTCTTTGAGTGCTTGTTATGCAATTTGTGTGTTTATACAAATTGCATAACAAGTATGTACATACATACATAGTCTGTCAAAATCATAACCGTCCTTTGGCTTTGCCGTAGTCGGGTAAAAAACCTTGTGAAAATTAACAGTGTTCTTAAAAATAGAGTAACCATAGAGTAACCACATTTTTATTATGTAACATCTTGTACACCTGTGATCACAAATAAAGATTGATTGATTGATTGATTGATTGAAAATAATCTAAAGCCGTTAGGCCCACTACCGATCGCTTTAAACTTCAATTACATATTTTTTAAAACGTAACTTACTGTAATGTAATATATCAATATCACATTTTTTTTATCATAAGTATCAACTAAGCGCTGCGCACCTTGCGCACCTGCGCTGTTCGAGGAATGAGGTAGCACAACCTACGTTCTAAGTCTGGGCAGTCAAATTTATTGCTGTATACACCGAATAGAGTCATGGTATCGAGGAGAATCCTTCTGGATTCTAACGTTTTAAGAAGTAGTTAATATGATATTTTTATAAAAACATCTGAACTTCATTGCGCGAAGGTATTTTTATTGCACCGATTCATTAGCTTCCTTATACTTTACTACTTTACGAAGTGCGGATTCCATATATGTACTGCATATTCCAACTGTGTCATCATTATCGACTTATATAGATGTAGGAATGTAGTTGGTTGACAAAAAACATGGGTTGAAATCAAAGTAGATAAGGTCAAGGTTCGAAGGATATTCTGTAAACTACCAACTAATAACCGATACTACTTCTGTAAAGCGATAAGCTTAGTTACAAAGGTTAATAATGAGGCATGTGTGATAAAGTCTGGTGAAATGCCTACCCTTTCCAGTAAACGTAATCCAAATTTCTTAGAACCGCGACAGCTTCGAGGTTGCTCAGTTTCATAAAACTTCAAGAATATGATACTTAGAATTTATGATTTGAAAGTTCTTTTGTTCTATTTAACCATTTTATAAACCAAATAGCTCAAAATAAATTAGAGAACTATTCAAAATTATAAAATATATTATAGCCAGATTGTTCCTGCGCTGCTGCAAGCGACAATCACAATAAGCCATCGTATAATCTGTAGTTATTAGATGTTCATTATGAGTTTCATTAATTCGTTTTTTGTCATGTCATGTCATTTTTAATCGACTTCAAAAAAAGAGGAGGTTATAAATTCGACTGTATTTTTTTATTTATTTTTTTTAAGTTTGTTACCTCTGATCTTTTGACTGGGAGAACCGATTTTGATTAATTATTTTTATTTGAATGCTGGTGCTTCCCGTGTGGTCCCGTATCAAGTTGGTCCACTTCTTGAAGTCTATTTTAATCGTTTATATTTTACACTCTCATCAGAACATTCAAACTGTAACGATCAAAAGAAATTAAACGTTTATCATTACGATTTGTTTGGCACCTGTGTGTTGCCTAAAGACATAAAACTGATATAAATCTAATATGTCTTATTGAATGTTTTATATTTACGCTATCTAGCTATGCAATCTATGTTGTGCATTAAAAAGTAAACGGTAATTTAATTACGTTATTTCTTCTTTTTGACACGATTTAAATAACTTCAGCTATATACTTGGTTCTTTATAACTAAAGTTATTTTTAATTAGTTATTTCTTTTATTAGCAAACTACATCAAATAAAAACTCATAAAATTGATCCTATAAACAAAAGTATAAGAAATCGTGCATTCCAAACTTTTCCAATTACATTGTTTTTTATACCTCCCAAAATTTCCGATACACAAGGTACTCTCGTTTTATTCTTTAATCAATGTTCTTATATTATAACTAGCTGAACCCCGCGGTGCTACCCGCGGTTATTGTTGTACCGCGAGAAACGCCGCGGGACAAAGTTAGTCTAAAAAAGTAGCCTAAGTTACTCCCTGGATCATCAGCTACCTACCTGTGAAAGTCCCGTCCAAATCCGTCCAGCCGTTCCAGAGAGTACCCGGAACAAACAGACAGAAAGACAGACGGACAAAAAAATTTTTAACTACATTTTTGGTATATGTATCGTGTATACATACATATGCATTGATTAAAAAGCTGTTATTTTAATATTACAAACAGACACTCCAATTTTATTTATTTGTATAGATGTGTGTTATGACGAATTAAGAATATATCTGTACATCTATAAAAATAAATAAAACTTTAGTTACCGTTTTTAATACTAAAATAACCACTTTTTACTAAATGCATATGTATGTACACACGGTACATATACCAAAATGACATTTTTTCCAATTTTTGTCTGTCTTTCTATCCGTCTGTCTGTCTGTTTGTTCCGGGTAATCTCTGGAAGCTCACCACGGCATAACAATAACCACAGATCAAATAACAATTTATTTTTATGATCTAGGATAATAACCCTCCGACCGGTTTTAATGGCGACCTCTTCGACTCCTACTTAATTCTTTGCGAAGATGGCTCACATAGCCAATCTTAACAATAAAGCCACGCGCTCAATGTGGCATGTTATTTTGTTATTGTCAATTTTGTAGATAGTAGCTGAGGTCGTACGGACGTTAGCCTGTTCGCGTTTGGGGTCGAGATCAGCTAGACGCTTCTCTTCGAACTCGCGTGCCCACACCATTCTGACCGCTGTGTCGCCACATCCTCCCACCAAGAGTGGTGGTGGCGGGTTGCAAAGAGAAGTAAAACTTTAGATAAACCCTTTACAAACCCGCCTGGCTAGTAAATAGTAACCTAAAATCTCCTTTGTTAGACAAGACATATGTCTAACAAAAAGACTTTAAAATAATCCTTAAATTGATTAAATAACTAAAAAATATTAAAACTTATTAAACTGCTTTTGGTACAAAATAATTATAAAATTTAAATTAGATTTTACTAATTTTAATAAAAAAAACAGCACGAATGCACAACAGTATTAAAATAAATAAAATCATTTTATTAAATAAAACCAAGTTTAAATGTATATTTTAGTTTTATTAAGAGTTTAACTATAAAATGACGGTCTAGTTAGCGAAGCGTTTCACGAACAAAAGCATTTAATTTTTATGTAAATGTAATTAAAATACACTTTTATTGCGACGGCCTTTGAGATATAAATAATGTATAAATGAAAATTTCTATCCCATCAAGGGCTATATATTTTTGAAGCTGGTTAGCCAGACAGTCATAATTCATAATTTTTGCAAGCGTTTATCAAAGTTGTTCATAAAACAACTTGATTAATTAATTATTCACATGTTCACATAATATTTTCAGTTGTGTCTATAAAGTTTTACTTTATGAATATACATATAACTATGAATATAGGTCTAAGATAAGCATAGACCTCTGATAATAAACAACAAGACAGTTTGAAATAAATATACTACAATTTACAGAAACTGAAATGTATAATGCGTTTGATCAATGCAGTTCTTGAAAATCTGTTACATCTAACATGCAGTTGTATGCACAGTTCACAATTCTATCTATCTAGCTATCACGCGCATTATACTCAAATCAACAACCCATAATGTCCCACTGCTGGGGTCGGGTCTCCTCCCCACCCTGGGCGAGTGCAGGTTGGGGACTGGCAACACAACTTTGTGGCTACGTAATCTTGCCGTTGCCGCGTTGGATGTTTTTAAGCCGCCCAGGGGCCTCCGACTGACCTTCACGACTGTAATGCTATGAACCCGAATTTTCTAGAACTGAATCTTAGCTATATCGACTTATGTATATATATATATATTATAAATATATATGTATAAGAATTGCTTGTTTAAAGATATTAAATGGATATATCGTTTTTGTCATCGCCGTCGCCTTTTCTTAACTTAAATTTATTTGGAGTCGGCACAGAATGTTTTCTCCTTCCATTTTACTATATCACTGGTAATTTCACTGTTAACTCCTCTCTTAGCCATATCCTCTTTCACACAGTCCATATACCTTTGGTTTTCCTTTTATGTTTTTTCCTTCAACTCCTATATTCACTTTTCCGCTACATTTTTATATTTAGCTTAATTCTTATTGATATACACATCATTGCTATAATATTTACCTACTTACTTTCATTCTTTGGATTAAAGCACTTCAACATAAATCAAAAGCTTTGAGTTATAGCGTTTTCGCTTAGACGAAATCAGATCACTTTGCAACTTCAGCAGTCAATAAATCACTCGACTAATAAAATAATTCATCGCACCGAAACCGACATGGTTAACCGCAGAAACTTTGCTAATGAGTTTACTTCTTATTGGCATTCACCGGTTAAAGTACAGAACTCTCATTTCAATTTCACTTGAACTTCCAGTGTTCATGCACAGTTTGATACCTGCGCCAGTTGTAGTAGAAAACGGGAATGGATATTGTTAAACTTCTACTAAACTCGCATTCTGAATTCGCTCTTCAGGTAAAATATAGAAATAGTTTCAAGTATTGTGAAAGTAAAACAAAGAGGTATGAATATTTGATATTTTTAGCGACTGCAAAAAAAAAAGGAGGTTCTCAATTCGACCCTATATATATATACATATATTATGCGCGTTCGCGGATAACTTTGAATATTGAAAGATGATGGCATCCAAAAGAAATCGAGTCGAACCTTGAAGACGCTTTTATTTTTGTTAAAATTTTACTTGTAGTGGTTAGGAGCGATCGAACACCCATGTTGTATAAATTTATGGAATAAGGTTTAAAACGAGCTGAGGGGTTGACGATATTTAGGGAATTTAGTATTAGGTAACTTGATTCATTTGGTAAAAAGCCAAGAAATAATTTCTTATAGCACAAATAGACTGACTCCACCGCAGAAGCCATGATCTTACTGAAGATGTCGCGGTACTTTCAATGTCATAGAAATAAATTCCGCTTACAGAGATAGTTTTCTACGTAAATGATCAGTAAAACTTAGACGAACAAAAATTAGAGCCAATAATATTGAGTGGGAACCATCAAGGCCAGCAAAAATCCCCGTGAATTAACTAATTCATTACCCACAAACAGAAAAATAAAACACCACGATTCGCCTATAGCGCATCTCAAGGTACCTTTTCTTCATCTTCGATTTCTTCCAATTTACATGATCCCCTTTTTCGATTTAGGTAGGTGTCGAATAAATGAAAAAAGTTTCCTATAACATCGAATAAGAAATTCTATGTCTTTAGTTATTCAAATACCTACTGAAATATGCAGAAAGGTTTTACACAAGACGGTGACGAATGCTAATGACGTTTTCCACTGCGGTCTTGTGCAGCGTCAAGGGAAATGAACATAAGTTAATTTCATTATATTTTATTCCTCGCAAATTTTGTGTAGCAGATGGCTTTGTAAATTTTGTTATTTAAACATTGTGTAAAGGATTAATAGACGTCTGTTTCGTACGTGACGTTCATCTAAACAGTAAATAAATATTCCGAGCCCTTTTCGATCTTAAGTTTTGTGACTAGACCACTTATTTATTAAAAGTTTACTCGTATTTTATTAAATTTTTGTTCATATTTTTCAGGTTATATATCAAGAAGTCATTGTACGAGCTTTCATACTTTTGTTAGGATCTTCTGGCGTGACTTTTGTCTTAATCTATTTCGAGGAAGTTTGGTAAGGTTGTGTAGCTTTCCAGTCTTGTTCTTATTATAAAAGTACTGATACATGCTAATTAAACGATATTCCATGAAGAGTTATCGACCATAATAAAAGTAACAGTAATGAAAAGTCTTGAAAATAATGAAATAAAAAGAGAAGAGAAATCAACTCACATAAGTACAGAGTCTGGACAAGATATGTGATATGTATGTCCAACATATTACGCAATCTTTCCCTGATGTGAACCGATATGACGGCAAATAGTTGACCCATATAGACATACTAGCCGACCCACGCAACCTCGTTTGCGTCTTCTATTGCCCGTCGCGTGATTATTTTCCCCGTTTTTGAAACATTTTTCATTGGTGCTCCGCTCCTATTGGCCCTAGCGTGATGATATATAGCCTATAGCCGTCCTCGATAAATGTACTATCCAACACTGAAAGAATTTTTCAAATCGGACCAGTAGTTCCTGAGATTAGCGTGTTCAAACAAACAAACAAACAAACAAACAAACAAACTCTTCAGCTTTATATATTAGTATAGATTCTACTTTAATAGGAGTCTATTATTCAAATGTAATTAAAACAGCTTTTAACAATAACACTTTCCGCATTGTTTTCGACCGTCAATTAGTTTCCTAACTTAGTCAAAACATGTACCTACAGTAATTAATCTCCATTAACGAAAAATGTTTTGTGTAATATTTTAAGTTACTTATGAAAGCCAGAATTCACTTTTCCTTGATTAAAACCACTCGACCATAACCTAAGTGGCAGGGAACTTGGATAAAATTACTTATTTTATAATTGTAAAGTTCACTCAATTGCCCATTTCTCTAGACCTAGAGTTATAATAGAGGGAGTTGAGAAGTCAGCCGGAGGAAATGTCTATCCAGACTTAAGGTTATGTCCTAAGCAGGCTTGTCATTCAAACAATATCACAATTATAAACACTTTATGGAACAAATATTTAATGTTTGTTATCGCAATTTCAAAACTATCTAATAAAAACGAGTAATTGCATGCAGTTTTGCTCGCTCGAATATGTTTTTTTTTTATTTGTGACTTCTAAGACATAAACAATAATGAATTTCTATACAATCATTCATATCTTATTATAACCAGCTTGGGGAGAAATTTCATAAATTTTTTGCTTTGTTTGTGCATACAACATAATATAAGTAGTTAAGGAGCTATCAGGGAACAGATGAACATACATAGCCTGTCAAAATCATAACCCTCCTTTGTCTTTGCCGTACTCGGGTAAAAAAACAGTGCTAGTCGAAATATGTAAAAGTAATGCTGCTTTAATATTTCAAGAGCATTCGTTAGAGAAAAAAATATGCTTGAACCCTATTGTATCTATTTTAATGAGTAAACATGTGTAAAATTTACCAATCCATGTATCTTTGCATTAATATATTAACGTAATTAATATAGTAAGTAAATAATCTTGAAATTTTTTCAGATTTCATTGTATCGTGCATTGCAAAAACGTAACACGGGAATTATTATTTTTTATAACATCACCGCAATTAAAATAATCTGTCATAGAATATTTTTAGGATCCGTTGACGTTTTAAGAGTTTTTTTAAGTTCTTTGAAATATAGATAATTTTATGCGAGCGCTCAAAAAATGCAATTTTTTCGTAAAACTTCTTTTAAAGTATTATATTTGTTAAAATCCTTGAAAATCAAAGGGAAAGCTAGCAGAGATAGTTTTTTTTTCTCAAATGTTAGTAACGCTATCTTTAATTAATGGGACTGGTCGTTATCTTTCTTTTAATATAGTGCGAAAGGTTAGCGGGCTTAGACGACATGCTCGTTAGCAACTGATACGAGACCATTATAACTATGATTTACTTATTTCTTTTTGTCTATATATTCTACCATCTTTCATAAAAATCCTTTTTCCTAAAAATATATATATATATATATATATATATTGATATTCTTTTTCTTTTTGTTAACCTCTCACTAAACGTAGGTTTCAAATTGTTACGGTAAGCAACGTCATTTTTATTCACTAGGTAAAAAATATAATTCATGCAAAGGCAGGAAAAGGAAGTCAGCACAGGACAAGACAGGGTCAAATTGTGAAGAACTGTTAATATTGTAAAAAGCTTGTGGAATGATGACTAATAAAGGATTAGGACGTTAGTGTATAAAAAAAAAGTAATAACTAAAACCCAACTACGACAAAAAACGAAGCAGAAAAAAGCATGAAAATAGTTGGAATAACACTGGGTTTTAGTTATTACTTTTTTTGTTTAAACTGTTTTGATGCCGTTATAATTTAAATATCACAGTTATCGAATAAATACGGACAAATATATATTTTTGAAATGTACAAGTTACGTATGATACCAAACACGGCATATTTATAGCAAATTTATTTTTTAAAACAGTACTATATGACCGCTAAAGGGCGCCACATTAGGTTCCGTGACACGTCATATAGCCTATAACTAGCGGACAATGAATACGCTTCTGACGATACCTCATTTATCTAGTTCTAATAAGTAGTTGACGAGCTATAAGGGAACAAATGAACATACATACATACATACATAGATATCCCAACTAAAAATCCATAAGAGACTTAAAAAAAAAATCTTATTTGGCTAAGTTTATCATTATAGTATCTAAATCTTCAAAGATTATTTAGATTTTTTCTTTATTGACGTATTACATCAATCTGTATCGTTCAAAGGCTTATTAAATTATCGCACGATGCACTCATGTGAAGCTAACATAAAATTAATTAAATTTTATTGAAATATTTTCGATTTGAAAACATATTTATTAGCTATTTTAGAAATAGCTTCTGGTGTTATAATGTAAGTCTAAAAAAGAGGTAGATGGGGTGGGTTAAATAGAGGATATAGGTTTAATTTGATAGGTAGGTTTAGCATTGATTGGATTCTTGTAACATGGTTAATATACACGTATCCGAATATTTGCTTAGTTCAGTGCAGCATTTGAGTATTACGTGAGAAATTGTAGTGAACAGCTGTTTGTTCATTTTTGAGAAGGTTTGATATTAATTGGTACTGTTACAATCAGTGTGCGCTGTACAATGAATAGATTCTATTCCTATATTCCATTATAATTCCCTTGGAATAATCATAAATATTTCGGACATCTACCACACAACGCCATCTTGTTGGGAATAGCTAAGCAGAGCTTGTGTTATGGGTACCAGACAACTGATATAAATACATATATACTTTTTTTGTAAAAACATACATATTATACATAGAAAACACCCCAACTCCGAAACAAATATTTGCAGATGATACAATCATTTGGTCCAAACCGGGAATCAAACCCGAGACTTCAAGCACAGTAGTCGCATACGGAGTGCTCAAGGAGGCCCTGAGTTTTGATCATATTCCTATGTTATTTACAAGATGGTGTTAAAGCATGATTTTGTTGACGAAACAAAATATGTCATAAGTCCTACAGCTCGCAATTGTAATTCTCAATTGCAGTAGCTACAAAAGCTAAATGTCTGGCCGTGGTTTGTCAGAAGTTAATTTAATTGACTGCCTCTGGGCCGCAGTGGTAGCATATGCGACTGCAATGCTTGAAGTCTCAGGTTCTATTCCTGGAACAGACCAAATATTTGTATGATCTTTGGAGTTTGGGTGTTTTTTATGTATAACATGTGAATGATTACATAAAAAGTATATATGTATTTAGTTAGTACATAAATATAGCGGTCTAGTAACATAGAACAAGCTCTTCTCTCAAGACGTTGTGTGAAAGTGGTGGTAGAATATTATTATTAACTAGCTGAACCCCGCGGTGCTACCCGCGGTTATTGTTGTACCGCGAGTAACGCCGCGGGACAAAGTTAGTCTAAAAAAAGTAGCCTAAGTTACTCCCCGGATCATCAGCTACCTGCCAGTGAAAGTCCCGTCAAAATCCGTCCAGCCGTTCCAGAGATTACCCGGAACAAACAGACAGACAGACAGACAGACAGACAGACAGACAGACAAAAATTTTTTCAACTATACTTTCGGTATATGTATCGTGTATACATACATATGCATTAAGTAAAAAGCGGTTATTTTAATATTACAAACAGACACTCCAATTTTATTTATTTGTATAGATGTATAGATAATCTGTTATTTGTACCCAGCTGTCAACATGTTGCAACATGTCCTGAATTTAATTTAAAACAAAAACACATTAAAAACAAGCCTTTTGTAAAATAACCACTGTACAGTGTAAATATACATGTATGTTCCCGTATGCAATATAAATGTCACTCATATACGCTCACTGGACATTTCAAGCCAGAGCGCTAGTTTATACCTTGACCAGTTATTTTAGTTGTAAATATATATTTAAATTGAAAAGCTTTATTCAAGGCCTTTGTTCTGATATACAAAGATTAATTTATTGACATTTCGTATAAAACATGTATAGGTAGTAGAGCCACGCTGATTTCAGCATGAATGGGCCGGCTCGACCGGGGCGGTACTACCCTCGCATAGAAAATCAACGTAAAATGATAGCATTCCTGCTGTCGTGTTTCGTTAGTGAGTGCGAGACCGGAGGCCCAACGATGCAGAAGCATCACTAGGCCGCCATGGTGTGGGTCACTATGCTGCATTGTCTGCATCCGCAATGAGTATGGTGACCACCACTCTTGGATTCTGCTTATGCTTTCCATCAGGCAGAGTAGAGTCATTTTGGCAGGCCATACATAAAAAAAAAATCTTTTCTCACCTTTTATTGAAATGATTTAGTTAAATTGTTGCAAGATGGCGAGAAAGTGACGTGTATTCAGGTGATAAGTAAAGCGTCAGGTGTTGCTGATTAAAAACTCACTGTTTTTTTTTCTCAGAGTCTAAGAGCTTTACATTTATGTAGATTACATACATACCGAAATTTAATAACCACATATAAAAATGACTGAATCTTGCAAAATTTATAAATAATCATGATGTGTAAATTACATTATATTAACAGGCGTTAATATTTACTTTGGCTTTGACTTTGAAAGGAGATTTTGGCTTACTCTACCAAATTGGCCAAACGGTTTGGTGTAGGGTTTATTTGAAGTTTGCCCGCTTCAGTGCGGGCAAGCACTGGGAGGGGCCCGGATGTGTTAACAACAGCAGTTCCCGGATCCCTCCCGTCTCAGGCGCAGAGTTGCACAACGTGTGATTTTATTCGGTTAGCTTCCGACACACCGCCCCGCCGCAAACCGGCGGGTGACGGCCCGACGGGGTTTTCACATGATAAAAACAAAGTTTATTTCAAGTTTACCTTCTCTTAAAGTATCTGGTGTTGTCCAGCGTAGTTACACCTACGGAATCGATAGGAGTTGTGACGCTTCGTAATATTAATACATAGTTACACGGACACATGATGTGTATCATCTCAGATAACAACTACCTTGTAATGAAATTTATATTTTTCCGTTCTTTCATGAGATCTCTCATGAAAGTCAACGGAAAAATATTAAACATCGAAAACTACGGGTAGTTAAAGCCAGACAAAAAGGCATCTCATCATAAAACTCAACAGATCGTGTCAATTGAAAGACCCTTGAACGATCCATCATATTGTGTTTGACCGATGTACATTACTTACGGAATCGTTCACTTTATCATGGAACAAAAATGTCAAACTACGGCATGGCGGTCAGTTAGTCAATTTATAAATCAATTGTTATTCTAGACGTCGATGGCCCTCGGGTACTATCTAGCTCAATGATGAGGGTTGAGGACCGGCTTGTTGGCATCTACGAGCTCATTTCTGTGACCAAATTGAAAGGTTTCGCAATCGAATGAAACCTAATTTTTGTTACATTTGTTTATCGTTTGTTTAGTGTTGGTTTTTGTTATAACATTAAAAGTATAGACTCTTGGCAGTTAAAGAAACAATGAGACAAAAAATTAGAATCGAAATTTTAGTATGAGATTTATCTTAGTATACCTATGCTTACAGACAGCTTGTGACGTTATTGTATTGAGATTGTATATTTGTTCGGCCTATTTTCAACATTTACTAAAAGTAAATTGGGAATCGGTTAAGCCGTTATGTATGATGAACTAATAAACAGTTATTATTTCCATAAACCTATTTATTTACATACAATACTTATACACCTAATTGTGTTTTATATGTTTTTTTATTTAATAGCGTTAAACATTATATTTTATTTTTAATCAAACGATAAAAACTTTTAAACTGCTTTTCACATTCTTTCTGTTTCTTGAATCATTTTAAATGAACACGAATCAAGAAACAAAAATTCTACATTACTATAGTAAAAGAACTGGGGCATAAATGCTAACAAAGCTATCATGAAGATCTAAATAAGAAAAAAAAATCGCTTACAAAGAAATATCGCTCTACCATTTTAATGAGATACTCAAACGTCTTAAAGCCGTTTTGATATTTTTAATTTCGCTGTAACAGTAGAGTGTTAATTACGCCTTACGTAACGTTATGGGCGGCCATCTTTTATCAACACCTGACAACTGTTATTGATATATTAACAATTATTTTTACGGGAATTAACGCGATCACTTATTAAAAGGTATTACATACCTCTGATTTGCCTGCGTTTCGACCAGGTTGCACTGGCCGTGGTTACAGGCTGACTGGCTCAGAGGCGCGCGCCCTCCGTCCATAGATAATACACTATAGTAGACACCTCCGTCGTCGAATCCGTGAAGTAAGTTTGTTCGTCCACCCGCACTTTTTCGATATTTTTAATAAATTTGTTTCGCCATGTACCGTCACATACCACACTAACAGTGTCCCTATTCTGTAAGCAAACCGATGTGCTCCTATTCTGGTGTTTATCCGACTGCGCAGAAAAGCGAGGTGGTATGTTTTTTAATACTGGATGTAGATAATTTAAAACTATCTTCTCGATTGAAAGTTTTATGTTTTTTAATTTCTTTAATTTCTTCTTAAAAATAATTGTTAATATATCATGGAACGCGAAAGTTTAAAAGTTATTGAATTGTGTAAAGTTCTCAAAGCTTCATTACCATTTTTTATAAAGGGTAAACAAAAGAATATACCACCTACGGGACTCTTACTACTAACTGAATTGAAACTGAATAACTATCAGCCTGTTTGTGTGTGGTTGGCACTAGGAGTTCTACAGCTACAAGTACGTTGTCAGTCTTTGTATAGGAGCAATCAATAACTAACACTCACAGAAGAGATAGGAATTAGAACCAAGGTATTCCCACTTATATCTATTCTTTTCTCAATGACTTTCAAGAAGACTGCTTGGTAGCTGTGGGTATTCTTCATGGTTTTTCAAATTTTGATATATTCATCTCTATTTTTAACCGACTTCAAAAACAGGCGGAGGTTTCTCAATTCGACCGTATACATTTTTTTTTTACTTTTTTTTTTATGTGTATTCGCGGATAACTTCGTCGTTTATGAACCGATTTTGATGATTCTTTTTATTGGAAGACGTCCTATAATGTACTTTCCTTTTTGTGCTTATTATTTTTTTTACTAACAAGCGACCTGGTTTGGCTTCGAAAGGAAGTCTTTAAAATTTTCGAATTTTATTTACTATAATATCCATGTAATACGCATATAAACCTTCCTCTTGAATCATTCTATATACTACTAAAAACTGCATTGAAATCCGTTCAGTAGTTTGAAAGATTTGAGCGAACCGTGGAAGTGATTTCATTTTAGTTATAGTACGTAAAGATTTAGTACATCTTGTAGAACATACTCTAATATAAATCTTACAAATATGTGTACTAAGCAAGTCTTCTCTAGTCTAGGAAATTTCGGTTCAATAAGTCAATTGGTATACGTGCTACGTGAAAGACAGCTTTCGCATTTGAAATATACATCCTGTGTTCTGGGGTTACATACATATGTGTAAAGGACACGAAGACACCCAGACTCAGGACAACAATATGCGGATCATACAAAGTGGTGTCCTATGTGGGACTTGAACTCACAATACTTGATGCCGTAGAAAGCTACGTTGCGACCACTTAAATCATTAGCCCAACCGTGCATTCAATTACATGAAAGTTTTTAATAATATTTTACTGAGATAGTAAACCATTTTTTTTTAATAATGGCTGACATAAATCGTGAGCTGAAAGTTTTTGTACAATAGCTTTAGAATAGATTAATTAAGGGTTTGAATGAGGCAAGTTTTATGAAACTTTTTCAAATTTAATATTATTGTTGTACAAAGGTGAATGAACTTTGGAAGGTTTTCCTTTATACCTACAGTTTTTAAATAATAATAATAATAATAATAGTTTATTTCACAAAAATATACAGAGTTTCAAATTATTAGTAGGCTAGCAATTATTTAACAAAAATAGTGAAGTTAACATCTGTAACCGAACTAGGCATTGCCTGTATTTCGGCTATCAGCACCAATCCTCTCGAATGTAAAACGATTTATCCAATTATGTTAGCCATTTATATGTGCAGAATACTTTAATAAGTTATTTCATTACAATGTTTTTCTATAATAGTATTAGAACAAGATTTAAACAATATGATTACAAAAAAGAACAATATGTATAAGAAAGTGAATGGTCTTCATGCAAATGTGTGTGTGTGTGTTGTGTATGTATCAGTGTGTGGTGTGTGTGAGTGTGGTGTGTGAGTGTGTGTGTGTGTGTGTGTGTGTGTGTGTGTGTGTGTTTAAGTAGGATAATATCTTAAGCAGTCATTTTACTTACTGCATTATATGCAGAAGCAGTTCCGTTTCCTCATAATTTAACCCTAATAAATATTTACGTACCTTTTCCTTTACTTGCACTTTTGTCAAGGGATATATATTTACAGCTCTATTTATTTTATTGTAAATAAAAGGGGCAATGAAATTTGTAAATCTTTGTGCAAATGTGGTCTTACAAGGTTTCACCAATCGGGGACAAACAAGATCCTTTCTTCGTTTTTCCAGAAGTTGTGGGTCAAATGTATGTTTCTGATGTTGAAGAAGACAGATACTCAGTACAAATAGTTGACGAACAGTCAGAACTCCTACAATCTGATACAGTATAGTAGTAGGGAAGAATATGGGCATGAAGGCACAAACTTTCAATACTGCGCGCTGGGCGATTTCGATGGGTTTCATGATTGTTTTTGAGGCACCACCCCAGGTAGATATACAGTACATCAAGAGCGACTGACAGAGTGAGTAATATACCCGCTTGAGCAACTCAGGATCAGCAACATGTCTGAGATTTTTAAAGACATAAATTAACTTTCTAACCCTACCACACAATACTCCCACATGCTCTTTAAAATTAAGATTTCTGTCGATAGTGACGCCTAAATATTTAATGGCATCTACTCGTCCCAATGTGGGATATGAGCAGTTGCAAGAGGATTGACATTGATGTGAGAATATTCTACGGCTATCAAATTTTTTTGTTTCATCCCTTATGCTGAAACAGACATACTTCGTCTTTTCTACGTTAAGAGTAAGGATGTTTCTATTTAGCCAGTTCCCAACAGCATCAAAACCCGTCTGTGCAGCTATAAAGACCTCATCCCATGTGTTGGCGGCAAAGGAGAGCGCAGTATCATCCGCGAAAGATATTATTTCGCCCTTGGAGAGTCTAAGGCTTGTAAGTTCGTTTAAGTAAACCAGAAATAATGTAGGGCCGAGTATGCTACCTTGTGGGACCCCGTGTAGCACCTCAAGTTCACCACTTACATGATTATCGACTTTAATATACTGCAGTCGTCCGGTCAGGTAACTCTCAAACAGTTTTAGTTGAACTCCTCTAACACCCAATCTTCCGAGTTTGTCCAACAGCATGGAAACCGAAATCGTGTCAAAAGCCTTGGCTAAATCTAAAAAAATAGTGAGGCACTTTTTACCGTTATCTAAATTTGATGTTATATAATCGGTGAGTTTATTGACGGCTAAATCAGTGGACCGATTTCTACGAAAACCGTATTGGTTTGTTGATAGCAAACTATTTTTCTCCAGATAATTGATAAGTCTCACGTTTATAATGCGTTCGAGTATCTTTGAAAGAGATGGTAAAATAGATATTGGGCGATAGTTCTCAACACGACTCCTGTCACCACCCTTAAAAATTGGGCGCACCACTGCCTTCTTCAGGGAATCGGGGAAAACACCTAACTGAAGACAGTCATTAAATATTTTGGTAAGTGGAGATACAAAAACATTTTTATACGTGTATATAAATAAAAATAATAAAAGACTTTAATAATATAAGCTCTGCGTAGTTTGTGACTAGATGGCGTAGAGTGTCCGAAGTATTTATTAAACTTTATTATTAAATTTTAAACAGAAGTCGTATTCAAGCAGTTAGAATCTATTAATTTGCATTTATTAATTAACTTCATTACACGCTATGAGATTAGACCTCATGATTTATCTATGTAGAATACTGTTGAAAAATACCTGTAGCTTCTCCCATAGTAGATAGAGCTTGGAAACTGAAATGTCAAGGTTCTTTCCACACAGTATTGGTTGTTTTTAATAGGAATAGCATAGGAAGCATTTCTCAGTTCCCATCCATCCCATCCCATCCCATTCCCAGCCTAAGAGCCGAAGAATTTCTCCACCATACCAACAAAACAGATACAATGCTATTACCTTCATTATTAGAAGAAATTGAAGTGAAAAATAATGGTCTTCTCCATTTTATTTAATTTTACTAAAACGGTTTATTTATCAATAATCCAATGACCTTTATCAAGACTTAATTCAATATCGATGACATTGTCGAGACGATGTCCATTTAGTTGTACTTACTTTATTGAATGTTTACTAATGTGTGTTTGTAATACAAGTGTTATTTACTGAGTAATGTTAGCTGTATAAGTCTAGACATTTGTAATAAATAATAGAAAGGCACTGAAACACTGGAATTATTTGATATTGATGTATAGTTAATTCATTTAATACAAATCAACGTAAAATGACAGCGTTCGTGATGTCGTATTTCGTTGGTGAGTGCGAGGCCATAGACCGAATGATGCAGAAGCATCACTAGGTCGCCGTGGTGTGATTCACCATTTTGCATTGTTGCATATCTGTATCCGCAATGAGTATGGTGACCAACACTCTTGGATTCTCCTTATGCTTGCCATCAGGCAGAGTAGAGTCATTTTGGCAGGTAATACATATAAAAAAGTATTTCTCATTAGTATAGTATTAGCAGAAACCTAATAGCAGTTGTAAGTCATCATCTTCCTAGCCTTTATTATTTCTAAGATTATTTGAGTTCAGCTACTAGTTCAACCGGTTTTACCACGGAGCTACTGGCATCGGACTATCAGACTTTCGCAACCCCGATTGCAAACTGAATTCGATATATATTTGATACTAGCAGACTCACGCAACCCCGTTTGCGTCTCCTATTGCCCGTAGCGTGATTTCACCCGTTTTTTTTAAATGTTCTTTATTGATGCTCCGCTCCTATTGGTCTTGGCGATAAATGGACGATATATAACCTATAGCCTTCCTCGATAAATGGGCTATCTAACACTGAAAATTTTTTTTTAATCGGACCAGCCATTCCTGAGATTAACGCGTTCAAACAAACAAACAAACTCTTCAGCTTTATAATATTAGTATGGATATTTAGGGCACTGACTTCTTAATAACGATTGTCATAGATTTTCATGACAACTGGAACCTACGGCTTAAGATGGTTACCGAAGCGTGACCGTAAAACACCACTGAAACTTTACGTTCCGGGCCATTACTAAGAAATACCCAACGACAATTTTAGCCAGGAATTAAACCCAAGACCTCTTGACTTGCAGTTGCATACGTTAACTGCTAGATCAACGAAGCAGGCACAATCGTATAGACAAAACATCATAAGTCCATAAAACGGCAGTAAGCATGGTAGGGAGCATCGCAAAATAGCAACATTTATGTGACCATGGGCGGAGATAGTTATTTACCGTCAGGTGACTCAGGTCAGGTCCTCTAAAATGGCTCAGTTTAGACACTTACATGTTTGCCTTCAACTATGATTAAAGGCCTTTTAAGTAGGTCGTGAAGAAGTACCTCACTAGCCCGTACGGATAAGATGGTCTACCTTGGTACCTAGGTATCGGCAAAAAATGTTTGCCGATACCTAAATAGTTGCAGAAATATATGACCTTAACTTTGATATATCAAGCAATTGTGATACTTATGTAACAAATGAGAAGGACACATCTTATGCGATTCCGCATGCGTTGCGATCACGTTCCACGAGTCTGAAAAACTCTCCATCACCCCAGTTTTCCCCCCACGAGTTCTTCATAGTCCAAAACGCCTTCTAGTACCCATTTCTATCCTCTGCAATAAAGATTTATGTATTCATTAGTATTTAAAGTCCATTTCCAATCATGTACGTACTTACAGAGGCACATAGTCTAGTCTCGTTTCACGACCGAGACTTACGGTATCTTATACCTTAACTCCCCAGATCGATCCTTATAACGTCAATGCCAAAATGATTACATTAATTTCGTTACGTTTGAAAATGATTACATTTATACATGAAGGGTTGGCATCAGATTGACCGGGCATAAAAGTCACTTCAAAGTCACGAAATAAAGAAAATCAATTAACTCCCACTTAATTGGGAGAAGGCAGGAAAATAATGATGACGATGAGGATATTATTATTATTTACTGAGTATCTTCAAACCCCAAAAAAATAGGTTGGCAATTCATTTTTTGAATACTAAATGAAGATATTTTAAATGGAAAAAAAATATGGAATGGTAATATTGAATTGTCAAACCGTAATTGTCATTTTGATTTTCTTTATATTCCAGCTCCTTGTATTAACAATATTTTATGTTGGTCTAGACTAGACAGTAACTTTATTTAAGAGTATTTTCAGAAGGCGAACTGTAGAAATAAATAAAAATTCCCCAACATAGTACAGGGTATAGAGAACAAAATTTCGTCGTATTTTTAGGACAAGATTCTTTAAAATTGTTTACTCTGTAAATATACGAGAAGCATGTGAAGGAATCTCTTTCTATCGACGAAGACTTAGAAAATTCTGCTACCAAAGAGAACGAAAGAAATGAAAAGAAAGAGACAGTTATGAAAACTGTTTGTCATTTAAACGTGAAATAAGATGTTAATGCATCGATTTATGATATTTATAATAGAAGCAAAAGAAACAGTTGAAAAATTATACTAAGATAATAACAATAAATTGACACCTTAAAAAATATGGTTCTTAAATGAGGCGCAGAAAAAAAAACATAAAAAACGGACATTAAAATAAATAACCTCAAATTAAGTATTAAGAAAAGTAATAAAAAGTCGAACAGACATCATTTGCGGCCAAGGACACAAAATGTACAGCCTATTATAATTTCATTTAAAGAATTGAAACCATTTCGGTCATCAATGGCTCATTTTCTCGCCATATTTTATTTCAAATTCAAAATAATGACTGTATTGGAAAACAGCGAAATTTTATATAATTGGTTCATTTGTGTATAAGATATCCAAAGTCAATTGCTAGTAAAGTTAAATAGCTCATTATATATTTGTGCACTCTTCAAACAAATGTGAAGCTTGAGAATATATCATACTAGTTATTGCTCATGGCTCCGTTCGTATGTAGATCTTTTTTTACGGTACGTTATTAGCCTATGTCCTAGGTAATATTCATGAAATATTGTAATGTTACAGTACTCAGTTTCAGCAGGCAGGGAAATACCCATACCATCTAATTTATTACTCCAGAACTTCCTTCCCAAAGCAGCTAAGCAAGAAGTCGTTAAGTGGTTTCTTATAATGTTTAAGTACTTAATAACTTTCAATTAGCTTGAAACATCGACTTTGAATCGTTTTGATTGAGTGACTTTGTATTAATAAGTGCCTAGATTAATAAGTGTGTATAGAACCCGGTATATAATTGCTTATGCACGAGACAACCATGGCTAAAAAGATATTTTAGCCAAAATTAGAAGAACTGCCTCTTAGAAAAATATATAAGTGGAAATAAAGGAGATTATTAAAATATGTAAAATCTCTAAAGAAAATTTAGCAATATTATTTCCAACTCGTTAAGTGTAACTTTACATTACCTTTTCTATATCTGATCAGATTTCAGTCCTGAATAAGGTACTTTTGCTCAAGTGGAGTAGTCATGCTGCCTAGGCTGCTGGAAAACTACGAGAGTTGGAACCAGCCAATATCTGATGTTATTTCTATGTAAAATCCACGCAGTCTATGTCTCATTACGGCCTGACATGCCAGTATGCCGCGGCATTGTCAACGCAGTGACTTTTGTAAATCACGGTTTACAATTCAGCTATATTACTAATTATTTCTATTCATATACTAAAAATGAATAATTTATCGTATTTGAAGACATTGAGGACTCAATATTTGCAGTAAAACTTGCTGTATTTACAATAATTTGATGTCATGACTTGAAAATGTTATGGATTATATTTTAGCCCCGTCTTTCATAAAATTGTTGTCTTAATACAGTTTTGTAAGCCTCTTATCAAACTTTTAATCGCAACAGTGGCCGTTTGGTCCTTCGAGCCGGATTTGTTGTAGCGGCCGAAGGATATTTAAAATATAAAAATAAAATCTCTTGGATACATAAATTGAAAGAAAAGTTTAACGACT
Organism: Spilosoma lubricipeda; assembly: GCA_905220595.1. Taxonomy (NCBI): domain Eukaryota; kingdom Metazoa; phylum Arthropoda; class Insecta; order Lepidoptera; family Erebidae; genus Spilosoma; species Spilosoma lubricipeda. Next base: position 2,965,578 of record HG992285.1, on the reverse strand, counting down.
TATCTTTATAAATTCACGGCTGTAGTTACGGGCAACTGCTATTGTACATAAGTCTCGTAATACACATAAAGTATTTTACTTTACTTATGTTTGCCTATCTAAACCACCACAGCAATTTTCTTCAATTTACTTTTACAACTCTTCCGAGATGATAAACATTTCTTGGTACCTAAATAGAGTGCACCCTATTTCTTACTGTTGATAAATGTGTTGTTTATCTTAGCACTTGATTGTCATATTTCAAGATAACTCTGATTTTTTTCTATTTTCACCTACATACAAAAGAAATTTGTCTCCATTCGCAATTGTGTGGTCGGTTCTTTGTATACCGTCATGTTTAAATTAGTTACTGTAAATTATTTATCTTATACCTTTTTTAGTAGTAAAAATATATTTAAACATTTTTAAGGATAGGTAATAATTGCCCTAATGACTATTTTGGATTGAAAACGAGTATAATGCTCGATTGATAGCAAACGAGCATTTGATCCAAAACTGATGTATTTTGCCTTTGTAACTAGTAAATGCACAAGAAAAAATTTAATAACTACAAACCGACTAACTAGTCGGTTTGTAGTTATTAATTTTTTTCTTGCAACGCAACGTTTTTATGTATCTACATAAAAACGTTGCGTATGCCACTCTTTGCTTTATTACGAATCTATTGACAACTCATGAATAAAAATCGGTTTAGCTGTTTAGGCGTATGTTAGGCATACAAGCATATAAAGACAGAAAAACTAATACCCTTCTTTTTGAATTCACCGTAGTCAGGTTAAAATAATTTTAGTGTAATTCTGTTAACCAATCAGTTTGTATGCATATTATTAAATACTAAAAAGGATTTTGACTGAAGCAGCAGCAGAAATCTGACTAAATTTCTATTCTTAAGAGGGTTATAATATTTATTTTCCTTCAATATAAAATACTTGTATATCACTTGAATACCTGCCGACTATGGTCCGTATCTCCAAAGAGTTTCAACCATAGTGTCTTCATTAGGTGCCACTCTTTTGTAACCAGCCACAAGGACCGGACGTGATGGTAGTTCTTGCCATCTGCATTTACGCTGGCCATTTGCTTAGGGGAGTAGTCGTCGTAGCGAAGAACGCCAAGGAATTTGGATACGATGTTTCTTAAATCCATAAACAGACAGGTCTTCAAGATTCAATTGATTAAATAACGGGACTCAGATTTCATTAATAAAATGATAAGAAGAAAATCTTTCTACGTATAATTTTTTCAGTATCTGTATTAGCTCGTGAATTATAAGTAGACTAGTTTTTTGCTCGCGGCGGCAGTTATCTACCTTTCTCGTTACGAGACTATGCTATTGAGAATTTTCGAATTGATAAAATTTAAGTTCATTTTTCTGCAAAAAAGTGTCAACGATGGTTTGACTGAAAGAATAAAATTTGAACCTTACCAACCTTCGAGCTATAGCGAGAATAAAGCTGAGATAGGGCTAAAAATCAAATAAGTGCTGATTGCTCGAATATAAATATGTATTCACAGTCTGCACTTATTTGATTTTTACCCTAAAAGAGAAATGACTAATTTATCTTTGTTATTAGACTTTTTATCTAGAAACATAAAACCCTTTTCCAAATCCAAATATTTACGGACCGGGTGAAAAACTGAGAATAATTGGTTTTTGTTAATTTTCCATTTGTGTGTCTTAAGCCGGGTCTCCTGCGACACTTTTTAGGGTTCCGTGCCAAGGGCAAGAAACGGAACCCTTATAGATTCACCATGTCTGTCTGTCTGTCTGTCCGTCCGTATGTCACAGCCACTTTTTTCCGAAACTATAAGAAGTATAATGTTGAAACTTAGTGAGTAGATGTATTCTGTGAACCGCATAAAGATTTTCACACAAAAAAGAAAAAAAAACAATAAGTACAAGGTTTTAATGGGTAGATAATCTTTGAATCTTGCGACCTTACGTCACGTAACGACATTTGTTTTTTATATCCTGTTCTATTGTGGAATAATTTTCCAATTCGTCAACCTAGGCCTCGGTAAGAAAAGTTAAAATATTTTGAAGTATCGATACTTTTATGAGTACGATACTTTTTTTCGATGCTACTAATGAATACAGTATCGATACTTTTTATTCGATACGTGTCCCTCCCTATGTTTGATGTTTGTTTAAAAGTCGCAGGAGACGGCAATGGTTTGCTAACAAATACGTTTTGGGTTAGCAAACCATTTTTAACAGCAGAAGACACGCCTTTATGTATAAAAGGTTTATTTTTAAAGTTGTACGTTTAAAAACGAGTTGTCTATTGAGACTGACTGTCAATTTAAAAGCTCTTACATATTATTAGGATATAAAAGTAGAAAGTGTCATAAAAACTTTTAAAGTAGTATTTTAACTTCCAATAACAGCAAAAAATAATCTTCAGTACGATCTAAGACACATTAAACTACGGGGTAACTGGCAATCCTACATCGCACAATGAATGTTTTCACGCGGATTAGTACCTTTAGTGTTTACCTGATAGGTATGATCATCTGATCTAGTCAGAGGATCTGTCATTTGCATTGGAGGGACATAATAACCATTTCTACGAAAAATATTCATAATATGAATCATTATCATTAACATTATGTTGTTTTACCACCTTTTATGGGAGCCTATTGACGCTGCATTCTCCGTTCCGTGGTCATAACTCCAGAATGTTTGTTCGTCCAGAATTATTGTACTGGATTGGGAGTTATGAAAAAAGTAGCCTTAGTTACTCCTTATAACATCAGCTATCTGTCAGTGAGAGTCCCGTCTAAACCACTCTAGCCGTTTCAGAAATTAGCCGGAACAAAAAGACAGTAAAAAATATAAAAATTGATTTTGTTATGCAAATAACGTATATAATTTCATAAAGGTTTGGTAAAAAGCTGTTAATTTGAAATTATAAACATACACTTCAATTTTATTCATTTGTATACATTTTTATAAATAAACTTACGCATTTGAGCGAACCATAGATCCAGTTTCGCAGCCTTGCTGGCCGGTATCACAATCTATGAGGAACTTCTGAAAGGAAAACTTTCGTATTCGTGTATATTTTCAACTGACTTTCGATATTTGCTGCAAAAAACACAAATAAACGTAAAGGATCAAAATTTAGAAGTATGCCACATTCACAAAAAACCTTTTCAAACATTTATTCCATTTTTTGCCCGTAAATCAAGATCTTTTAGCTACGCAATGCAGTCACTTGTATGTGTATGTATAAATTATATTACTGTTAAAATCGTATCAGTAGTTCTGACACTGCGATGGAAAAAAAAAAACTATGTAAGATTGCCAAAATTATTACTCTATCTATTAGCTTTGCCGTAGTCGGGTAATACCCGTTACGATACCTCTATGCTACTGAGAATTTTGTAAACTAAAAAGTGGATATCACACACTCTGTAAATAGTATCAACGACGTGACGGCGGCACTTGGTTCTTTGAACCTTACCAGACTTCGAGCTATCTCTAAAGCGAGAATAAAGCTAAAAATCAAAAATGGGCAGATTACTCCAATATTTACCAACAATAGCAAACGCCCAACACGCGTTGCATTGTAGTTGATCTTTTACAGGTGAAACCGCATCCCTATCTCTCCAGTCGAAGTCAGTCGGCGGCGAACCCTCATTTGCAAATTTTTCATAAAACGATTTTCTCAAACCGATTTCTAACGAAACATTTTCCCATGTAACAAACCCATGACAGTATTATCAAATAAATAGCAAAACTGTCGTAGTTAACATTATAATGCTTTCTACCTAAACAAAGTCTTCGAAAATGTTCGTTTTAAAGATAATCCAATTCAAAGGCATTCACGTAATTCGATGTTTTACTGTTCTTTTTTACGGCACTTTGAATGATACTAATTTACGCAATTTACATTGCGCGAATACGTTTCAGTATTTTTAATATCGTATTATGCCGAGAATTTTATCGAAATAAATACTTTAAAAATTCTGGAATATTTACGCAATAACAGTTTAATTTTAATCGGGACGTAATTATGGTTATTTATATATTTTACTAGCTGAACCCCGCGGTTCTACCCGCGGTTATTGTTGTACCGCGAGTAACGCCGCGGGACAAAGTTAGTCTAAAAAAAAGTAGCCTAAGTTACTCCCCGGATCATCAGCTACCTGCCAGTGAAAGTCCCGTCAAAATCCGTCCAGCCGTTCCAGAGATTACCCGGAACAAACAAACAGACAGACAGACAGACAGACAAAAAATTTTTTAACTACATTTTTGGTATATGTATCGTGTATACATACACATGCATTGATTAAAAAGCTGTTATTTTAATATTACAAACAGACACTCCAATTTTATTTATTTGTATAGATATGGTATTTTTTTTTCATATATACACAGTGCGCTTAATATTATGTTGAGGGTAGTTATTATATGTACCGAAATGGTATGGTGGATTTATTATATTTCCAACTTCTCCAGTTTTCTGCTAATTAATTTCGTTGCGGGTTCCAAAACAGTTTACTTTTTCCTGACTTTCGTTACTTTCCGAGTGTCATAACTCGGTATGTTCGGTTGATTCTGGTGTCCAAGAATGAGCAAAATGTATCAACAGAAATAAAATATTAATTAAGTTGCACAATTATTTTTCTCGAAATCATTCAGTATATTTTCAACCACAGAACAAACGAATATATACTTCTCCTCTTCTGTGTTTTCAACCACATGTAACGTCGTTGTGAATGGTTACGCAATTTCATTTATAAAAGGCTACTAAGATCATATGAGTTATATTACAAGATCACATGCAAACTTAGCAATAAAAATTTGTGATTTTGATTTAATGTTCTCAAACTTGTGGTCTAATTCATTGCCCTAATGCCGTAATGTACGCCGGATCTAAACGAAAACGATGAGGATAATAATATGGTGTCATTGAAGAATATAACTTCCATATTATGACTTTACAAAAGTGACTCCAATAATTTCCTTGTTATCATTCCTAAATTTTCACCCTCCAGAGGTATTTTTTCGGTAAATGTTAATTAAGATCAACCGGGAAGTATGTATTTGAAAAACAAGATTTTTTTAAATTTAATTATAAATTCTGGAATTATTTTTAAAGTAAATAAAAGAGTGTTCATAACTTTACTTATAAACATTCAGGTGAATAGAAAACATCTATTTTTTTTTAAATTTGATATCATACATATCTGTAAAATTCACCTGCTCTATTTCTAATTTAAGCTATTGTTATCTGTATGAAGTAATGGAGTACTCGCAATATTGATTTTGTGATTTTTTTATATCATCAGCCATCTGATAGTGAAAGTTCCTTTAAAATCAGTCCAGCCATTCCAGAGAGTTGCAACAGACAGACAGACAAAATTTGTTTTGTTTTTCACGTAAGTACTGTACGTTTTATTTTTATTACCTTTAGTGAAAAGCTGTGAAAAGAGGAGGTTCTCAATTCGACCGTATATATATTATTCTTTTCTTGTATGTATGTTCTCGGATAACTTCGTCGCTTTTGAACCGATTTTGATGATTCTTTTTTTAATGGAAAGGAGATATTACTACGGTGGTATCATGATAAGGACACTAAGATCTGATGATGGCATCTAAGAGAAATCGAGTCGAACCTTGAAGTCAGTTTTATTTTTGTTAATTTCTTTTGAAATTATAAACATTTACTTCAATTTTATTTATTTGTATATATAGATGTATATCACCAGTCTGGTTACCATAGTCAAAGGGTTTGCTAAGTTTTGGACCAGGCAGCTATGTGTGAGATGTGTAATATAAATCTATGTATAAAATTAATCGCCGAAATGTATGTACGCGCATAACCTCCGATTGGCTGAACCGAATTAAATAATGCTTTTTAGTGTGTTCTTTATTGTTAGAACAAGGTTTGTGTACAAAAAAATCAAAAGATAACGGGAAAATCAACTACTTTAATTTTTCCGCGACTGGACACTGCCTGTGAACTGGAAGCTGAAACAGATATGTAAATATGGCGGTACGAAGTTCGACGGGTCGCTAGTTATAGATATTATTAACTTTGGTAATCTTCTTTATAAGTAGTTAGACTCTTATATTGTTAACTACAGTGAATTGTCTATAGTGAATCACAAGTTTGTTAATATCACGTTAACAGATAGGTATATTGTTACTTCATGGCTGTTGATTCTAACAGTATTTACCATCAGGAGATTTTTGTTTGAGGCATTGTAGCACCTAAAAATGGTAGCACCGACTTTTTTAACCGACTTCAAAAATAAGGAGGTTCTCCCCTTGATTGATATATTTTTAAATAAATTGTTTGAAAACTGACTTGATCGAGGTAGTTCTTATTAATTACTTGTAAAGGTATAGGCTCACTTCCTAGTGGATAAAGGAACCTCATTAGTTAAAACTTTGAGTTGATCACAGCTCAACTTTGGTATAACTTCCATAATTATATCTTCTTACTGAAACTAATGGATACAAGTAGGTTCTTTGTTCGTTGTTCTTTAGGACGAAAAGAAAATATTCCTGGGTGAATATCTACCTATAAGTAGATAGTTATAATAGTAGTAGATAAATTCCCTAGGGCATTTAAGCAGGGGATCCAAGTGGACATTGTGTTTACAAAACCTTCCAAATAGATTTATTTAACCCAGATTCCATCCAGATTGCCCAGGGATCAGTGTGGACAAAAAATCTAAATAAATCCCTCATGGTATTTAAACAGTTTATCCTAGTGGACGTTGTGTTGATAAAAACTTCCAAAGAAATCCCCTAGGGAATTCAAATAAACAAAAATCCAAAAAGAGGGGATCAGTATGGACAAAAAAATTAGATGAATCCCCCACTAAGCTCTAGTAGATGGAGCTGATCTAATAATAGCTTGTAGTATACTTCTATACTCCAAGCTAGTTTTGGATAACAGTTGCTACTGTTATCGTTGGATTGAATTGGAATATAGAATCATACTGACCGTAGCAATACCCGAACTCTTTATTAATTAAATTCTATAAATAAACTGGTTTTTAAATAAGGATCAATAACCCAACAACATAGCAATCTTTGGAATTGGTAGGGTAAAAAAAAACAATACTTTAAATTCATAGCGACATTTATTTATCATATCTATTGTAAATTAAAAAAAAAATTAAGTGACTACAGAAAAAGAGACATCTGATGCAATACCGCATGCGTTGCGTCCACGTACTAAGTAGTAATATCCATTGTTACCCCAATCTTCACCCCAGGAGTTCTTTATTATCCAATATGGAGTTTCGTGACCCTGTTCATCAACTGTAATAAATGTGTTTTTAGTAGTAGTGTCTTGAGTTTCTTATAATAAGCACTTCACATAGTAACCACTTTAAGGACTAGATGTCAGCTGACTACTTCAGTCAGTCGGACATGTAAAGGAACACGAGAGCTTAAACGTCGCTATAGGAACTATTCAAATACTGATACTGTAAATCTATATATATATATACCATGTGTCCCAAAATTCAACGATAAGCGGGCGCCACAAGGTACATCTGCTCATGAGTACATAAGGAAAAATGATAAAAAAAATATACCTAGTTTTTTTTTTAGTCACAAGAAAAATTTTGAATTTCTTTGAAAATTTACACCCTTCATGATATTTTGAACGACCACGATGACAATTTTTTAAATATGCTTAAGATTATTTTTTTATCTTATACCTAAATAGTGCTACTATTTACCACAACTCTGAAAAACACCAAATTGCCCGCAGTTTTTACACAAAAACGTTCAAAATCATTTTTTTTACCTAAAATTATGAAATATTTTTACTCTTAGTGTACTTTGACTCATGGTCTTGTAAAAAATCAAAATATCATGAAAGGTATAAATTTTCAAAGAAATTCTAAATTTTTCTTTTATCTAAAAAAAAACTAGGTATATTTTTTTTTAAAATTTTTCCTTATGTACTCATTAGCAGGTCTAAATTTAGGCGCCCGCTTATCGTTGAATTTTGGGACACCCTGTATATATATATGATACGGGAAATACTGATTTAAGCTTTCGAGTTCCTTGTGATCGTGCTTCTTCGGTATTTGAAACCCTTAGACAATGGGTTAGGGTTTATATTCATTTAAGAAATGGTAATATAATACCCACCATACACATTGTAGCCAACTATCAAAACAGCATGATCCAGGTTATTAGGATTGCAGTCGTTGTCTGATGGTTCATCTATGATGTTAGATTTGTAATTTCTCATTGAAGCTGCATTTATAGCTGAAATGAGACATAAGCTTTGTCACGAAACTTGAATTTTCATTTAATTTACATTTTTGATTATGTGAGTGTCAAATAAAGAATAGCTTAACTAAGAATATTTAGGATAGATGTATAAATATATTGGAAGTAAGCAAGACTAGGTTGCATCCGCTACTTTACTTACTTTACGCATCCAGCAGTTTCTATATTTTTTTTTTGTTTTTTTTTTTTTATGTAATAGGTGGGCAATAAACACTTGCAACACCAGAAGCTTCACAAGTGCGTTGCCGGCCTTTGGGTTATGTGGACGGAAGATAGGGGGAGGGGGTTTGGGTTATGGGCCTCCGGTATCCTCACTTACTCGGTGAAACACAGCGAAAGCACTACTTCACACCGGTTTTCTGTGAAGCCATAGTATATATCTCTCTCTCCCACGGTATATGCTAAGCTATATATATATATATTTGGAAAAAAAAGTACTGGTGAGCTGTTAATAATAATTTTCTTTTAGTCTTTTTAAAGTGTACCACTATTCGAAAGTCAACTTTGTCATTATTGTTATATGCACTTATTTTGTGAAATTAAACATCTGTGTAATACTATTATTACCTGCTGATAGTGGTCCGTAATGATAAACAGCTTTAGCCATTTCTTCTTCATCACTGTTTACTCTTTTGAAACCAGTGACCTTGACTAAATACGGAGGAGGTTTAGGTGCTGTGCATTTGTGCTGACCATTTCGATATGGGTAATCTTTTTCTAGAAGTACACCACCAAACCGAGTGACAATATTTCTGAAAAGGTGAAGAGCATACATTACAGGAGACCTTTGCCGTCATGAAAAATTCGGGCCTATTTTATTATTAGTGGTATAAGCTAGGTAACTACATAGAAACAGTCAATTACTTAGAACTTTTTTTATATAAATTAGGGTATAAACGAGTAGATGTATCGCCTGATGGTAAGCGATTACCGCCGCCTATGGACACCCCGCAACACCAGAGGCGTTACAAGTGCGTTGCCGGCTTTTGGGGGTTGGGAAGGGGAATGGGGGAAGGAGTTGATGCCATACCTCAACCCCTTCCCTTCTCCTGTAAACTCCTGTATCCTCCCTCACTCGTTGAAACACAGCGCAAGCGCTGTTTCACACTGGTGTTCTGTGAGGCCATGGTCACACTCCGGTCGAGTCGGCCCATGCTTGCCTGTACTGTTTTCCCAACCATCCTTCCACAGTTAAAGCAAATTGTTTTTAATTATGATGCCAATACACAATTTACTAGGTTCTTCAAAATTCTATAACGGCACAACGAAGGCATGCGCAACTTATTGGGTACAAGGAGGACATGTGTTCCATTTACTAGCTGCTACTTACGCAAATGAACCTGTAATAGACCCATCCTCACATCCCCTCTGGTCACGATCACAGTCAATAAGAAATTGTTCCGACATCAGTTTTTCATCATTCTTGTAAATCTTTAAGTGGCTCTCAATATTTGCTGTGGAATAAAGAAAGATATGCGCAAGAATTTGCTTAAACTACCAATAGATTTGTAATTTAATGATAGAGTAAATTGGGAACAGATATTTGTATCTAAACCAGATGCATTTGAATTTTCTGATGGTTTCAAATTTGGAATTTATATCAAAGATGAACCTTTTCGCAAGATCAAATGAAGTGTGATCCATGGTTTTAGAGTTACTGTCCAAAATTGCTCGATATTCTCTTACATAATCTTATTAGAGTTGTTTTAGAGTCAGCGCAAAATGTTCTCAATCATAACAAATACATTGTATTTTAAAGCGATGCTAAGTTAATATTTAAAAAAAAAATACTTGAGTTAATTTTGCTAAAAGACAATGTGGTATCAAAAAGACACATGACTAATTCACCTTAAGATTTCTAGACTGGATTCTTGAACTCCAGCTTAACTATCGACTGGCCTTATTTAACTTAGAAAATTAAAATTCTTGATTTTAATAATGGTTTATTGTAGTAGTTGATGCAAAAAGAACCAAGTACCTGAATTATCTGAAGCAACGAATTTACGGGGCCATAACTTTCAAAAGTTTTGATTGACAGTTTGAGCGAACTATCATAAACTGAGATTACCCGAGGCAGTGTTTGAAATATTTTCAACAGTTCTGTCGAAAATCCCATTATAAAAAAACAAGTAAAGCACCTCGTTGCAATCTAATATTAAACAAAGTCTCTCTCAAGAACGCCCTCAATATCCAAGTATCGAACCGTCATTATCAGTTTTTTTTGTTTAAATTAACATTAAATTAAATTAACAATAACAGACGTATAACCTGATGGTAAGTGATTATCGGCGCCCATAGACACCTGCGACACCAGAGTTGTCACAAGTGCGTTGTCGCCCTTTGGGGGATGGGGAAAGGGATGCGGGGAGGGGTTGGGTTATGGGCCTGCGGTATCCTCACTCACTCGGTGAAACATAGCGCAGGCGCTATTTCACACCGGTTTTATGTGAGGCCGTGTTTCACTCCGGTCGAGCCGGTACATACATAAAAAACTTGCAATTATTAAAGCGAAGTACAATATACTTGGTGTATTTACGCATGTCTTTGTATAAGATAATTCATTGACAATAAAAGTGACGAAGAACTACTTACCTATGACTGCAAATGCCCAACAGGCATTGCATTTTTTCTGGTCTTTGACAGGTGACACCGCATTTTTATTCCTCCAGTCAAAGTGTATAGGTATAGGCTTATCATTCAACGGTTCATTAAATAATAATGCAGTATTGGCTTCGATAGAGTTATTCCTTAATATAAGGAAACCACAGCATTGTTTAAGAATGAACAAAAGTATTAACGCTCGGGACATTTTTTGGTTTCATTACCTGTTGATGGTCTGCACTTTCATTTTATATGCAAGTTATATCGAAGGAATCCAAAGAATGATATGTTTTATAGCTTTTTCAGGGCTGTTTGTGAATATTCGCATGCACTTGACATTGTATGAATATGTGTGCTAATTATGAGTATTATACGATTTCTATGCCTATATTAATATATTGTATTAGTTCATTTTTGTACGCGTTGTAATTAAATATGTGAAGATAATATAACCGAATCCAACGATTCTTTTTTTTTCACATCAGTTTTGTTTCTTATTTTACATCAATATCAAATAAGAAATAACCTGTATTTTGCTGTTACCCGAAATACAGGTTTCTACCTAGTTTGGCTACAGAGGCTATCTCATGTTCGATTTTTAACTTAAACTAGTTTTAAGTTGAACAGATTGTATTTTCTTTTCATGCAATAAATGTTAATAACCATATTGTGCCACAGTAAAGCGTACAGCAGGGTAAAGTTAATCCGTACCTTTTTTTACTTGGAGAATGCTTTTCACACCCTACCTACCATTGAGGAGACGAAGGGTGTGTGTAGGACTTCCGAAAAACGGACCTACCCATAAAGCCCCGTGTTGGCCTACCTTGTCAGTCGGGAGAAGCTTCAGGAACGGACTCCTTCTGAAGCATAAACTCCTCACAGGAGACCGCAATTGTTCACCTTTCGTCATTCGTCTGCATTCCCGGGATCAATGCTGGCGACAGGTTTCGCCCGATCCGTTCGACAAGGACTCGACCCACATAGGCAGTCCTCCAGTGTGTGCTGGGTAGAGCCCCGTTCAGAACCGCAGAGGTGACATTTTGCTGTAGCCTCCCGATCTATTCGATTCAGGTACCGAAGCAACCGTGCCCGGTGAGTATCTGTGTCAATCGATGGTCCTCTCTACCCACGCTTCGAAATTCGAGCCATGCCTGCCAAGTCTCTACAGCTTGTGTGCATTCCGCATGTAATCCATACCTTTTAATATTCTCAATTCTAAAGTAACTGCCTGTTTGTCTTTAACGATTTCATGGCTAATATCCGATGCACGGATTTCAAAGAAATTTGTCATGGAGATATCTTAATTGTTGAGGACAATATAGGCTACAAATTACGGCGAAAAAAAAAACATGCGTCCGAAACGGGGCCTCATAGCAGTCTTGGTTATCGCATGCCTTCATGAGTGGTGCGACGGTAGGAATTGCAAAATAAGAGCACACTTGTATTGTCCAATATCTTATTATTTATTTCTATTACAAGTATACAAAAAATCACATACGATTGGTAAGATTAAAGTTAGGTTAAGAGCTAACAGGTCAGCACGTGTGCGCTTCGTGCGGCAGCTGTCTGTAGAATGCCGTCCGCCATTACTAGTGGTGACACCTACCACTCTATTCGGGGTTACCCGCAGTTATTTTAATAACATTTAACATTGCTTACAGAATCGACTAAAACTAAACCGCAAGTAATAAATCAGGCTATGATTTGATTGATTGAAGACGTTAACAATAATGTAATTTTGGATACATAATCACGTCATCAACAAATATTGCGCGCCGCCATGTATGTGGGCGGAGCTGCGGGAAAAAGCTAGTTGTACTTTTATTTTTAATTATTTGATGGTTCGGGCATAGACTTTATCTCAGAGCTTATTACAGAACTATCACATGCGTTTTTAAACACTTTTTCGAGAAAACTTGTTAAAAATAATTACTTATTTTTTTTAATACATAAATGGAAGTACATCGAACAATTGGTGCACTTGTTTTATTCTCCTACTAGCAGACCCACGCAACCTCGTTTGCGTCTGCTATTGCCCGTCGCGTGATAATTTTCCCCCGTTTTTTAAACATTTTTCATTGGTGCTCCTCTCCTTTTGGTCTTAGCGTGATGATATATAGCTTATAGCCTTCTTCGATAAATGGGCTATCTAACACTGAAATAATTTTTCAAATCGGACCAGTAGTTCCTGAGATTAGCGTGTTCAAACAAACAAACAAACTCTTCAGCTTTATATATTAGTATAGATATAATTATTTAAGAAGGACGCTGTTTTTCAAATCTGGCGCCAAAGTTCATTTTATCAGCAAACTTGATTAAATCATTGATTAAAAAAAATTGTTCCAAAATTAATTTTTGACTTTTTTTCATTACTTTCCATTTAAACTTTGTGATAACTATATTTATTTTGAAATATTTAACTGTATTTTAATTACGAGTATATCAGATAGCTATAAAACAATAATATTACAGGTAGAACCTGTATTGAATGCAAGTCGCAATTTATTATAAGTATCTCTCTAAAATTCCATCGTCACGAATTTAGCTCTCATTTAGAGATCATATAGGTATTTTAAAACTGTCGTTGGTTTTTAGAAATTGTCATTTATCATGTAATTTATTTCCAGCTGCAGGCTGTTTTAGGCTGTTGATGATATAATTAGGAAAAGTCAGAAAGCAGTGCAACACGCGTTCCAATAATAAGTATTACAAAAAAAAAAAAATGTTAACTTGGGCTGGTTTCAACCTACATTACAAATTCTGAAAAAAAAGTACTTACATAGATTAGGCCGGCTCTTGCAAATGACCTAAATGTTTTAGCGGATCTGAAGGGTCATTTCTCTTTCCAGTTCATCATAATGATAAAAGTACATATTCAACTCCAACAGTATTTCAGAACGTAATGTAAAATATTACTTCTGGCGGAATGCTAAATTACAACTGCTAAAATCCTTATTTAGGGTGCTACACACATCATAAACAGACAAATAATTCTAATCAAAAACTTTTTCAAAAATTTTACTAAGGCTTACTTAATTTCCAGGATAATAATATTTTTTTTTACATAAAATTAATTCAGAGTGAGAAACTTAATACATTACTTGCAAACAAACTTTATAAATAAATTTGTTTCATAATATGTACGTTTCTAACAAATTGATGCAACTTGTAAAAGACTAGAAAGATAAAGGTGTATTACGAAATGTTTATTAGACTAAAAACCGCGATGGCAAGCCGACCACTTGAAGCAGCTTCAAAGCTTTCCTTGAGACGTTTCACACAAGTTTTAATTGATCAATTTAACTTCAACTACTACCATCTGACCTGAGATTAGGGTTGAACGTTTTCAAATGTAATTATTTTATATTATTGAACTGTTTGATGTCCATGTCAACGAAATAAAATGTAGATAAATTGCTTGTTTATGTTTAAGTTTGTAATTATGTTCACAAAAATTCTTTCATTATTTTTCTTAGTCAAAATAGACATGGGGATCTGCCTACATCCAAAAGCTTACTGTGATCTTTGTCAAGTCGTCGGAGCACTTTGTACTCATAGAAATAATAATTGATTCTTCGTTTTCAACCTTAAGTCTTTCCTCTTGTCTTTTACAACCAATTTATGATAACGAACGAAACATAAAATCGGTTCAGCATCAATTACTTAACTTGCCATTTCACTTCTATTTTGATGGTAGACTGCATAACAAATCTCACACATCATATTATCATGTGCTTAATAGCCAAATATATAATACACTAGCTGACCCGCTCAACTTCGTTTGCGTCTCTCCATAAGAAATATTTTTTTCCCAATTTCCCAACACTTTCGGTTGATACCCGGCTCCTATTAGTCGTAGAGTGATGTTACATAGCCTAACACCATCCTCGCTAAATGGGCTATCCAACAAAAAAAGAATTAGCAAAATCGGTTCAGCCGTTCGCGCGTGATGCTGTGACCAAGGCAAATAGGGATTCATTTTTACATATACATATAGATGACTGGTTTTTTATGAATGTATTTTAAATATACATTGTTTTTACCATCGCTTTCTTAGTATTCGGAAATAAAAAGACTAGCTAATAACATTTTTGAGAACAATATGTTTTGCCGTAGAAATATAAGATTAGGAATAATGTTAGGTACAAATGCCAATATACAAAACAATCTATTTTTTCCACCAAAAAGAAATACTAAAACTTAGATTAGAAACAAGAAGTAAGTTTAAGAAATTACTCATAGCGAAAAATAATGAAGAAAATGTATTTTTCCTAAAACAATAAAAAGATACACAGTAAAAAGCAGCAAAACCACAGTTAAAAGTTATTATATGAATAATAATAAAAAATACATTGTTCAGTGGCGGCTATAAACGTTATCAGCCTTACAGATATTTTTTAATGAAATCTTAAGGTTAAATAGTTCAAGTATCTTTATACTTCAACTATTTAACCTTAATCTGTAAAGTCTTAAATGTAAATAATCCTTTGATTTCATGTATTTTTACCCAACTACGGCAAAGCCGGTTATGATTTTGACAGGCTATGTATGTATGTTTTTGTCGTAGTTGGGATATTAATAGAACTTTTCCTCACACAGCTTAGTATATTAAAAAAATAACATTGTGTATTTCGCAATGTTCTCTATCTCTTTCTTCTCTTCACAAATATTTAACAATTATGATCGTTGATTGACACACCATAGATATTTAAGCAAACAATTACGCACTCACAAATGTCACGTATGAAAATTGTAAATTAATTGTAATGGAAATAATTTTAAACTTATATAAGTAGCGTAACAGACTGAAAGGCAGTAAGTATGAATTGAATAAAGAAGTATTAATGCAATGATTAATACATTGTCAAAGTAATATTACCTACTTACTTCTCAACCCTAGACTGACTATCGCATCAGTTCAATCGGTATTCTCCTTCGAGACTACCTGTTATTGCTAATCTGTGCGCTAAGCGACCGAAACTTTGTATCGCGCACTAACTAATGACCAATTATTGGCGATTCCCTTGATACAGAACTAAGATTTTGAATCTTGATTTAAATTGTACTTACTAGGTTAGGTGTATTTATAAGATTAGTGTGACTTTAAGGACACATTTCTTATAACTTAATATTAGGAAATATAACTAAGTAGTTATTTTCATTTATTCGTTTACATGGCAGTCTTAACATTTCATTTAGACGGCAGAAAGCGTTGTATTTTGTATATTAGATTATTGATTTATGATGTTGTTGAAAACTATTATTTATCATTTTCTAACTCGTAGAAAGTAACAAATACAGATCACACAAAGTTTCAGAGATAAATGTAGATTACATTTATTTAATTGACTTTTTGTGCCTTATCACAAAAAGTAACTTCTTATCTAAAACTCATATCCAGGTAAACCCGGTTGAACTAGTAGCCGAGCCTTAATAATATTGTAAATAATAAAGGCTAGGATGAAAAAAAAAATGGTTTCTATTACCGGTTTTCTGTGAGATCAAGTATTACTCTGGTGGAGCCTACCTACATGGCTCTCCCACTCTTAATTTACGATATAACTGATTTCTCTCAAGCGTGTATTTCAATATCATTTAAATCAGAAACTATTCAGGTACCCCCAAAATACACCCTTAAATGAAACCATTTGCGTTTAATAAATACTACTTGTTCTAATTCTTCTAGTGCCCACAGCGGTTTAATGTTCGTAAATACATATTAACATACTGCCTTTTGCTCGTAAAATTTATAATTGCGAATTTATAATTTTAGTATGAATTTTATTCGTCTATTTAATTTACATTTATTCAGACGGATACGGGTATAAGCAATGAAACATTATCTTCGCCAAACATTACCTCAAATATTTATTGTACAAATTCCGATTTGCTTTGTATAATTGGATTTAGGAACGGCGATGAACCAGTGTGAATAAAGAGGCAGAATTAGTACATTTTGATTTGTAAGGCTCCCTTGTTTGTTTAGCTTGGGTAGTAGTTTTTCTTATTAAGACATCAGCATTATTAACAGCATTTAAAAATTCATTGTTGGGTATAGGCGTCTCCTTGGAAATAAAGTAATTTTCTTTATTAAGTAATTAGCAGCTTTCTCCTCAGAAATTTCCTCTCTGGGTCTGCTGGGGCTGCAGTAGTTATAAAACCCAATGATCAATCACTATGTTGCCGACTGATCCCTATTTTTTTATATACTTTTGCAACATAGCAATCTGTTAAATTATCACTAAGCTCAGCTTCTGACTGATGTATTTATCAGAAGTAATTTGAGTAACAGTGAGCTATACCAATTTATAATTTTTGGAAGGCTTTTAATTCATGGGGTAGAATATACCAATGAGAGTAGGCACGTTATGTCTTTGCAATAGTTTTTGCTGAAATGATGCGCATCCTTTCAGACTTATTTCCGGTGCATTTTTATACCCAGAAAACCACTTTTTGATGGTGGTTGGCATGTTTTTTTAGTGTAGCTGGAAAACAAGCAGATGCGTTAACCGTTCTTGTGAGACAACCAGTACTGGACACCCGCACGTCTTACATTACATATCTGATTCGTCATATATACTGGTGTCGAAATACCTAAAGCTATCTTGAACACTAAAGAAATTCAATAAAGGTAAGAAGTAATTTCCAGGAATAAAGTTGTGCCCTTAATCTTAGGCATTTATTACACGATAGGTTCTCCCGTTACTTTTAATCGACAATACTCAGTCATGTTGATTAATGACAGTCCGAGGCTGAGCTGAGAATATACGTATTTGTTGAGGAGAAATATTAGTGGTAGCAACACAGCGATTGTTCTTCAAGAATAAATTAGCTCTAAATACTAAACATTACGCTGGAATTAAGCTAGAATAGAATATTCCTAAAAATCGTTACCATTTCTAATTGTGTAATATCTTTATTTCTTTGAAAATAAACTATTCGATAATTTGGTGAAACCATTAATGGTTATAGTGCTGTGTTAAAAGCTCAGAAAAACCTAGTCTATTAAATGTGGACTTAGGAGAGTACTTATACAGCAGAATTAATTCTTTTTTAGAAATATAGCGGTTAAACGGTCTAGCATGGCGTTGGTCTAGCGGTAACGAATGCGATTGACCTAAGCCTTGTGTTTGATTCCCGGGCCAGGTCAAAAGCCTTTTTGAGTTTTTCTCAAAATTAATTCCTCAAACTAGCCTGAAACATCGAAGTTTGGCGGTGTTGTAGGCCTGTGCCTCGGTAAAAACGTTAAACCGTCGGTTCCGGTTATCATGAACATCTATTGCAATCGTTATTGGGAAGTCAGAGCCCTTAAATATATTGATAACTCAAAGAAATAGACGATTCGCCTGATGAAAAGTTACAACTGCCGCCCATGAACGTCTCCAACTTAAGAGACAAGCGCGTTACCGCCGCGAACACATTGATTTTTATATTTTCAATTTCTTCATATATTAAGTAACCTCTTTGCTAATAAGAGGCTTATGTAGTGCAGCATTAATAACTTTTAGCAGTGGACTGATAAAAGTTTTTAATGCTACATTCTTAATAATAGATTTTAATAGTCCTATTTAAGTATAGTCCTAGAGTCGCTCATAGCCCAATTGCACTCGGTCATTAGAAACTATCACTGAGGGTAAGAAACCACTGCGTGGTGAGTACCTGGATGGGTGACCGCTGGTGGCATTATACCATAAGCGTCTTCGTGATTCGGTGGTCATATTAAGCATTCGGCCCCGGTTGTAATCGTAGGATAACAGTCGTGAATTTTAGTTGGAGGTCATTGGGTGGCTTAAAAACATTCGACGGCAAGATTTACGTAACCACAACGTTGTTTTGCCAATCGCCAACCCGCACTCGGGGACAAGCGTGGGGACACATGACCTTAACCCTCTCCTGAAAGGAAACCCGAACCCTGCATTTAGACGTTATGGGTTGTTGATGATGATGATTATGATGATAGTCAACTGCCGGACAAAGTTTCTATTTTCTAGGATGTGTCAGCCTGCTTTACCATGTTGGCCAGATGGGTTGTTATACAGTGTGTTTCGTTTTCTTTTTTTAACAGTGATGTCGTTACTGACTAGTTCGTTCCTTAGTCGCTTCTTACGACACCCAAGGGATGAATAGGGGAGGTGGCACTCTATATTCGTCAACATACGGATAATGGATAATATTCAACATAAATACACGTCGTCTACAATCCTACTTAATATTATAAAGTTTGTAAGTATGGATGGATGGATGTTTGTTACTCTTTCACGCAAAAACTACTGAACGGATTTGAATGAAACTTTACAGTCATATAGCTTATACATCAGAATAACATATAGGTTACTATTTGCCGCGATAACCGACATACACGCGGGTGGAGCCGCGGGTAATAACTAGTAATATTATAACGAGAAAGTTTGTAAGTATTAATGGATGGATGGATGTTCGTTATTCGAAAGAGTAGTAGTTTTTGACTGAAAAGGCCAAAACTACTGAACGGATTTGGAAGAAACTTCACAGTAATATAGCTTATACATCAGAATAATATATATGCTACTACTTGCTGCGATAACCGACATACACGCGGACGCAGCCGCGGGCAGCAACTAGTCACACTAATACAAACTGGATGGATGTTTGTTACACTTTCACGCAAAAACTACTAAACGGATTTGGATGAAACTTTACAGTAATATATCTTAGACATCAGAATAACACACAGGCTACTATTTACCGCGATAACCGACGTACATGCGGGCGCAGCCGCTTACAACAAATAGTAATTAATGTAACTGTATAAATCCAGACTCGCAGCTTTTACCTACAAATTGACTATAAAGAGATGTTTAGATATACAGCTCTAAAAAATAGGCGCTCTTTTCCCTTTTTTCCAGTATCTATACTTCTATACTAATATATAAAGCTGAAGAGTTTGTTTGTTTGTTTGTTTGTTTGAACACGCTAATCTCAGGAACCGCTGGTCCGATTTGAAAAATTCTTTCAGTGTTGAATAGCCCATTTATCGAGGAAGGCTATAGGGTATATATCATCACGCTACTACTAATAGGAGCGGAGCAACAATGAAGAATGTTTCAAAAACGGGGGAAAATTTCACGCTACGGGCAATATAAGACGCAAACGAGGTTGCGTGGGTCAGCTAGTATCCTATAAAACTCAATCTAATTCAGTCCGATAGTTGCTACGAGGTGTGAATACAAACACCCTGATAGTTTTGCTACCGTGAAAGTTAAAAAAAGTTAATTAAGTGACTTATGTTTCTTTTCTATCAAGGAAGAAACAGCTGTGATGTAAATACTGATTAGACACTATAAAATAGTTTTTTTATGGATGGCTGTGGCAAACTTATAAAATCAAATTGATGAAGGACCTTGAGAACTATATTCTTGAGAGTTTTGGACGGGTCTGTTGTGACACCGACTGCTAAGCGAGGTTTTAGGTTCGAGTATCATTCAGAAAAAAAATTTGATGTGTTTTTTTTTTATGTTTGGCCCTGCCAAAATGACTCTGCTCTGCCTGATGGAAAGCATGAGCAGAATCCAAGAGTGGTGTCCAGCAACAATGCAGCATGGTGACCCAGTTAGTTTACTTCTGCATCATTGGGCCTCCGGTCTCGCACTCACCAAAGAAACACGACAGCATGATCGCTGTCATTTTACGTTGCTCTTCTGTGTGAGGGTAGTACCGTCCCGGTCGAGCCGGCCCGTTCGTGCTGAAATCAGCGTGGCTCTACTACCTTGTGCGTCTTGTTCTGTGTCTAGAGTGTCTGTGTATGAGCATTTTGGTTATGAGGGCACAGAATGTGATTAGTTTGGAAGCAGACGGCCGTTTTTGAAAAGTCTGAAATTATGAGATTAATTTCTTTTATACTAGGAAGGGAGTAACTAGTTTATTGACACACTTTTATTAGCTTCACCTGTCGGTTTATAAACAAATTTTTTAAGCGTTTTTATGTCCCAGATAAGAAGTTAACACTTCGTTATTTTAATTATTAAAGTTTTAATTAAAAGTATAGAAAAACAATAAGTATACAAGTTATACAGCAATAGGCAGTATGTACAAAGGACATTGTATTAAAGTGTTAACAATCTGTTTATCTCGAAGCAACTTCATAATTAATTTTAAAATATTTCAAAGCGTAATGCGCGCTGTAAACTGTATTTGTGTATCAAGACTAGGTGCTCCAACATTGCTTGAAGAAAACGGTATATTTTTATTTAGATTGAATTACTTGATAAATATCTTTTATTTTGCTTTTTGGGTAAATGATTTTGAAAAAAATAGGAATAGGAACTAGGGAAAGCCGGATTATTTAATAATTTATTTGTACTCTGAAACACAACGCCATCTGGTCCCAAACTAATTAGATATTGTACTATAGGTACTCTTTATATCATCGGCTATCTGCCACTGAAAGTCCCATCCAAATCGGTCTAGCCGTTCCAGAGATAAGACGGAAGCAACAGATAAAAAATAAACTTTTTGATGGAAATACTTACATCAAAAATTTAAGTTAATTTTGTATACTTCCATATGCATGTAGTAAAAACCTGTTTAACTTGAAATCACGAAAAGACATTTTAATTTTATTTATTTGTATGGATAAAACGCCCAAACTTCTAACCAAATATTTGCCAATATAACAAAATTTTCATTATAACAATTATTATACTTACGACTAGCAGCCCGTCCCGGCTTCGCACGGGGTAGACAATTATTTATTTTTGGAAATTTGGATATAAAAACAGTTTTTCACAAATATTTTTATTTATTAAAAAAATATTATTTATTAATTATATATTAAAAAAAAAAACCCACATTTATATTTGTATGTAAGTCTATTTATGTTCAATTTCTTTGATGGTTTAATTGGCGGGCACTTAAATAAGTAATATTTACATAGGATATTATATACATTTTTACTATGTTTTTTTAAGTAATTAGAATAAAAGCAGAGTCGAATAAAATATATACAGTCTAAAATAAACGTTGACAACTTTCAACTAAAAATGTATCTACCTATACATCTAGGTATTTCAAAGAAATTTTTGTTCGTGTCGATAGAAACTTGCCTATCATTATTTAGTATTTTCCTTACAAATTTTTTTTTTGTTTTGTTGTTTTGTGCTTTTTCTTTTGGTTTTATATATTTTTTGGGTTTTTATTGGTTTTTATTTTTTATTAAAAAAGGGTTTGTCATTAATCATTTTCATTCTTATCATTACTTAATAATTTACATTTTTATATTTTTTTATTTTACAGGTTTACTTTTACATTATTTACAGATATAATATTAAGGTAGATTTACGTTTTTTACTTTTATATTTGTCAGTTTTTATCTTAAAGCTTCACTGTAAACTACGTTGGCAGTTGTATTTGTAGATGGCAACAAAATATATTGATTTTCAGGAGATCCCACTCGAGAAAGGGCAACATATAGTTGTCCATGAGAAAAGCATTCTTTTCTTAGGTCGATGCCAACCATCGAAAATGTTTGACCCTGTGACTTATTTATTGTGAGGGCAAATTATGCTTTTAGAGGAAACTGTAACCTCTTAAAAGATATAGGCAAGTCCGTATGAATCATGGGGATCCGCGGTATGTGGGTGAGCTGTCCGGCCGCGGCTCTGGTGATTATAGTGGCTACTATGACGTTCTCCCGCAATTCCTTCACCAGAAGTCTCGTGCCATTGCACATGTTGGGAGGGCATAGGTTCCTCAGCAGCATTACGGGAGTGCCTACCTTTAATTGTAGTTCGTGGGGCGGCAAGCCGGAAGGATTCAGGGAATTTAAAAATTCTTGTGGATAGTGCACTGTTTCTTCGATGTTGCATACTGTGTCAATAGATTTGTAAGATTTAAATTCACTGGGTACTTTTTCCATAATAATTTTGTTAATCTTATTAACCGATTCATTTCACGGGGACACTATCGCTCTCGAACAGAGCCAATTGAAATTTCTCTCCGTAAGATTTTGTATGTCCGGATATATTGTGTCCACAAGAATTTCTAGACTCTGAACGATTTGACCCAATTCGTTATCCAACAATACCTGGGGACTGTTTGCAACCGGAGACGGTAATTTTCCGTCTCCAAGTTTTAGAAGTTTTTGTGAGAAATTATTATCGTCATTGTCACTTAAATGTGCTCTCATATTTGTGCGCAGATTAAGAGTTTCAATCGATTGCCATAAAGTTGATGATTTAAGGCAAGCTCGAATAACGTCAGCTCGAGTACCTTTTGTTATAACTGGTAATGTTTGACGAAAGTCTCCAGCTAAAACAAACGTCACGCCCCCCATTATACGGTCTGAGCTTCGGATGTCTCTCAGCGTGCGCTCCACGGCTTCCACGTGCGCCCTGTGGCTCATGGTGCACTCGTCCCAGATGACCAGCGAAGTGTCTTGTAAGAGCTGCCCCAGCGGACCGTTTTTGCGGATTGAGCACACAGATTGTTGTTGCAAACAACGGCCACGGCTCTATGCCGGTTTTGTTTACTCTTTGAATTTTTTAATTCGTAATATCTTTTGAATGGAAAGTCCAATTTAAATAATTTAAAAACTATTTTATAGGTAGTTAAATGGTCTTGACCATAAAATAATTTATTTGGATAAGGATTAATATAAACACATAAATAGCATGGTTTGGATTTGGTTAGCATTTTCATTAATGTTTAAAATGAAAAAAGTTGTTGTAGTGACATAACTACAATAGTTGGACATATGCTACCGCGGAGTTTTTTGTAGACATTATGATGTTCTTCAATATTGTTGTACATTATTTTGTTCTATCGCTAATAGTTTCGGCAGCGCATTCGACGAAAGACATTTTAAGACTCATTTTTCTACACCTTCGGTTACATTGTTCAAATTTTACCAAGGATCCCAAATTTTTTTCAAAATGAAATGTAGCCTATGTCAAATTGGAAGAATGTAGCATTCTATTGGTGAAAAAAATTTTAAAATCGGCCCAGTACTTTTTGAGCCTATTCATTACAAACATACAAACATAGGTACAAATCTTTCCTCTTTATAATATTAGTGTAGATAGAACAATGTAAATATTATCTCGTTTTATATTTTGGGCGCAATATATTAAATTAATATACACACTTAAAATCTTTAAATACATGTTTATTTTAAACTAGCTGAACCCCGCGGTGTTACCCGCGGTTATTGTTGTACCGCGAGTAACGCCGCAGGACAAAGTTAGTCAACAAAAAGTAGCCTAAGTTACTCTCCGGATCATCAGCTACCTGCCACTGAAAGTCCTGTCAAAATCCGTCCAGTCGTTCCAGAGATTACCCGGAACAAACAGACAGACAGACAAAAAAATTTTAACTACATTTTTGGTATATGTATTGTGTATACATACACATGCATTTAGTAAAAAGCGGTTATTTTAATGTAGCAAACAGACACTCCAATTTTATTTATTTGTATAGGTACACAAGTAACTTATCTCTTAACGTGCTTCCATTGAAACAAAAGAAATACACGAAATCTTAAACATGTCCACGATTAAAGAAGTCATCAATAGCCATGACTTGAGCTCCAAATCACCATCGCAAAAACATTAGAATCAACTCACAAGACAGTTCACCGCTTCTGTAACCACTCGGTATTCTATAAAATACCGTGTAGGTAATATATGAAGAATTATACCCAATGCGCAGACGGTAATGTACAATGTATGAGAACGAGTCACAAACGATTTACTCAGATTCATTCCATATCATTCAAGAACAACAGAGGGGATCTGTTGTAGTCTATGCAATGCTTTGTGATATTGTATAGAATAACTAGGCAAAGTATAAAATCTGTCCAATAAATAAAATTAGAGTGTCTGTTTGTAATATTAAAATAACCTTTTTTACTAAATGCATATGTATGTTTACACTGTACATACGCCAAAAATGTATTTAAATTTTTTTTTGTCTGTCTGTCTGTCTGCTTGTTCCGGGTAATCTCTGGAACGGCTGAACCGATTTTGACGGGACTTTCATTGGTAGGTAGCTGATGATTCAGGGAGTAACTTAGGCTACTTTTTAGACTAACTTTGTCCCGCGGCGTTACTCGCGGTTCGACGATAACCGCGGGTAACACCGCGGGGTTCAGCTAGTAGACAATAATATTCCGGGCGGAGAGAGGCATTCGCCCTCCGCCCGAAGAGATACGCGAGTGGCGTGAAGCCGCCCGTCGAGCCACGATGGCTCGCTGGTCGTTCCGGCTGGAGACTCCACGCGCTGGCTTTGCCGCCGTGGAGGCTCTCCAGCCGGTCATCCTCGAGTGGGCAGGGCGGCAGCACGGGACCCTTTCCTTCCGACTGTCAGTCATCGGAGGAGATCTCTCGATGGTGGGGACGGGTTTTCCCCTCTATCCGCTTTAGTGGTCACCCGCGAGGGGGCAACGTTACGCGTGTGCCGTACGTTGCCTTAATTGAGAATTTCGCTTCAGTGCGGGCTGGCGCTGGGAAGGGTCCGGATGTGTTAATAACAGCAGTTCCCGGATCCCTCCCGTCTCAGGCGCAGAGTGGCACACCGTGTGGTTTTAGTCGGTTCGATTCCGACACACCGCCCCGCCGCAAACCCCGGCGGGGTGACGGCCCAAAGGGGGTTTCCACACGTTAAAAAAAAAAAAAAAAAAGTAGACAATAATATTCACTACATTTCACACATTGCTTAGACGTTCCAGATATTTTATATATTGCCAAGGGATTGCATAGAATACCTGAATTATACAAATTGCTGATAACCTTAGAGCATACAATATATGGAGGGAGCGCTGAATGATCGGAAAGCGTGATTGGAATAGAGAGAGAGAGAGACTGAGTTTCGGTAGAGTCTGTCTTTCGGTCTCTCTCGCAAGCTTCTGATTGGTTGGTGTATTTCAAACCAAATCAGTCCAACTAATCACGGAGACTGTGTTAGAGAGACAGACTCTACCTAAACTCAGTCTCTTTCTCTGTACTCCTATCACGCTTTTCGTTCATTCAGCGCTCCCTCCATGTATACTCTATGCTCTTAGCCGGTAGCATATTCGGCCTAGTTATATTTTCTCACTATAAAAATTTATAGTCAAGTAAATTGCTGTCAGTCGAGAGTCGGCTGTCAGAAATGAATCAATAGGGATGATCATATTTAAAAGAAAGGTGTTGGTGATCGTATTTCGTTTTTTCGGAAGATGGTCCCCATTTTATCTCATCAACATTTTTTGTTTTTTATCATTAATTTCATCACGACGAAGACTTAAAGACTTAAGATTTGAAGACTTTAAACACTTAGCATTGGCAGAAATAGCTGATCCGAGAGATCCGGTTGGTTGCCATATCATCAAAAGAAGAAGAAGAAAGGTATTTTATACACCTTTCTTGTAAAGGCAAAAGAGCTCACAATATAAGAGCTCACAATATAAGCGCTAAAATATAAATATTCTCTTTACAAACGATTTGTACAATACCTTTCAACGCAGATTATTTGCGTGTGTAACATAATTAATCGTAATAAGCCCCGCGTGAAACGTTGATGTTAATTTAGACGTCGACGGCAAATAATTTAATGAAATAGATTACTGTATCACACGAAGAACAAGACTCTCTTTGATGTATTTAATATAGAGAAAAACTCAAGAGGTGTCAAGGCACACCCGGATGGAACGAAGTTCACTGTCAGGATTCATTATTTTTATTATTTTTTATTATTTATTATGTACAAAAAACCTGTATATACTCAACAATTACTGTAGCAAAAAGTGTCGTGACAACTTTTCGTAAAAAAAATTGTGTCGTGACAACATTTCGTAAGATTTTTTTCCGTCTAGCCCCCTTTCACAACCCGCGATAAGGAACTTTGTTCCAATAATATCACTTACATTCCTTTACGTAAAAGTGATGTTTATGTCATAAAACTAAAACTCAGACTTCAGTTCAGACTACGAGTAAATTATTTTACTAGCTATTTCGTTGCCTAGACTAGGACTGTTTTTGTTGCTAGTCGTTCTCGGAACCCTTTCTCTCTTTAATGCGTAGTATTATAGCAGTCGGTTTGATTTCGGAAGACAGTCGCGAGGTGAATTTTTGAGTGAAACATTAATTAAAATTGATAGTTTTGGTTCAAAATGATAAAAGATTATAATAAATGCCAATATTAAGAATCAATAAGGTGTCAATAACGCATCATTCATACAAATCGGTTTAATAGCTTAAGTGCTACGGTAGCACAAACACGGATATTACCCTTGTTTTTGGCTTCGTAGTTAAAAGAGTGAAAACAGTAATCAAAATAGCACATCACTAGCTTAAAATAAAGTACCATAATAAATTTTGCCCATAAACGTCAACCCTTCTAGTCTAGTCTAATAGTTCAATCCTAAGCCATACGGTACATTCGTACGTGTGCACAATTCTTGACACAAGCACTAGAGGACCAAGCTTTATTACTTACCCAACACTAAATCCCAAAGAGCATTAATTTTCCAGCACGGTTGCACATTTCATACATCATGGTCATCCTAATCCGGTTTTAAATGAACTACAGGCGGGTAACAAAATAAAATAGGTTTGGTCGGCTATTGTCTCACTTAATGTAAAGAGTGTTTACACCCTGTATAGTGCGGGGCAAAATGTGCTGAAAAGATTACCGGTTTTGTTTGTAAAACTACCGGCAAATTTATTAAAGTTTCTATTTGTGGTGCTTTGTGGGGCTTAAATTCAGAGAACATAATTTAGTTAGTCAGTCATGCGTACGTACAACAATATACCCTATTGGAACCTGCTTATAATAATATGGGTTGCACGTTTGTATGCAACGTTATACTACTGCGTTTCTTGGGACCATCTGCTCCTGCCTTCATTCGACGCGTCTGCCTACTATATCCTTCGCATGCACTGCTAATTCTAATTGATCATATAAGATGACATTTCACTTCCTTATCAGTATTTCTTCTGTTATTTTTCAAAGACATCTAAAATTTGCAGAATGTTTTTATGTAAATTATACTCATTACTTACTAGCTCTTGTTCTCGGCTCCGCGTTTACGTCGATCATCGTGATAAAAAGTAGTCTATTTCTCTCCCGAGAATCAAAATATCTCCGTGCCAAATTTCATTGAAATTGGTGTAGCGGTTAAGTCGTGAAATCGTGATAAGCAGACAGAATTACTTTTGAATTTAAAATGTTAGTATGGATTTTCGTTAGGTGATTATTCAGGTCGAGTTTTTAGTTTAAATAAACACCGAACTAAAAAGTATGTATTACAATAGCTAGTGAAAAAAAGGAAAAATTCTACCTTTTCTTTCATCAACACTCGTTGGTTAACTTTTACTAAAGAATACAACTTTGAAATAATGGAAGGGAGTAAAAGATCTTGAAGATAGAATAATTAGCGAACCTGCGGTTACTTGAAAGAAACTTTAAAACAACGGGTTTTCGACGAGTTTGAGAAGCCATTGTGTAATGTATTTAATCAATGTTACGAATATTTGATCAATATTATTTTGAAGTTTTATATAAACCCAATAGCTATGATAATCGATTAAACGTGATATAAAAGGCATATTACAAACGTCTCTGTAACGTGTGCCCCGTGCCGTAATTTGCTATTTTGGCTTCGCCTTATCTCATTTCATTGGAGACGGTGTTCCCCCTTATATGATACTAGTCTTTCATTTATCATTTCTTTCTATGGAGAAGGCTTTATTCATCATGGGACTTTGAAAGGCAGTTGATATGTGTGCATCCGCTTCAGTAATGTTTAGTTATCCTATATATAGTTAATCCTATTGTATTACATGTCACGATCATTATAAACATATAATTTTTAACCGACTTAAAAAAGAGGAGGTTTATCAATTCGACTGGTGACTTATGAATAAGCATAAATCAAAAACAAAAACATTTAAAAAAAGAACTAACTGACCCACGCAACTTCAACGAATCATCGCGGTAAAGTATTTCTATTATCTCTATTTTGTCCTGAACGAGGCGCGGGTCTGCAATTAATAATATGTATGTATCATTCAGGTCATTGAACCTAGCTCAGAGATCAGGGAGCTCATTATAATTTGTAAAAAAATTGTTTCGTGGAAATAAAATGTTATTATAATATTATTATTTATATTTTTATACCTATTCTGGTCTTTGGTTTATTTTAAAAGGGAAGTTAAATCTAACACACGGGCCTTAGCCTTATTAGAATTATTATTATTCACTTTATTACAATTATTATTATGTATGTACGTTTCACTTTTTCCTAAATTAGACTGCTTAACTTAATAATAGGTAAGCAGTTGCGAATTAACAATTAAGTAGCAATACTCCAAAGTTAACTAGTGGGAAAAGGTTGCTTTGTATGTCAGATTAAATTAAATGTAATTCAATTTATTCATTTACACAAGTGTAGGTTTATGGAGATCATCATTTTATAATAAGTAACACATTTACGTTTTACCATTATGTTATTAGAGTGTTACAAGTATCAAAACTAAAACGTCGCGATGTTCAATCTCACAGTAATATTCGATCAAAAGTAAGTAATGTATTGAAAGTGTCTGAAAACGTTTCTCCGCAATGCAATAAAATATCTGCATGGAAGGACGCATATGCACCAAAATGAAATGGAATGTAATTTAAAACCATCTTGGCACCAACGTAGAACATTCTTTGTATAGTGTTGGATCTTTTTCTTCGTCCTTCGATTGTTTCCTGCAATCACTGTGGCTTTTTTCTTTTATTTGCTGTTCGGTTATTTTCTATTTTTCTCCCGTGGTTTAGTTGGCAAGAATTAAGAATGGATTTTTTAAGTTACCTATTAAACCTTTGTGCAAAAATTGATTTCAGGGATCTTGCCTTGACTAAAGTCATTTATCAATTAGTGAAACATCATAAAGACAGTGCAAAACAAACAAATAAATTCGATTTAACTTTTTTATTCATTAATTCAATGTGTAAATTTTTGAACAATATATATTACTTGTGCGAAATTGAAGTAGTCGTTGACTGCCAGTAGTTTAATTATGTCTCCTCAGGATTCATTTGTATACATCGATAAAGATTTTTAAAAGTAACAGTATACATTTACGAAGAATAACTTTTGGTTCACGATATAATTGAAATATTACATTTTACTAAAACAAATATACTTTTACTGCAACATTAGCAGCCTTTTCAATTATGTTTTATAGTAAACTAGTTTTTGCCCGCGGCTCCGCCCGCGTATATGTCGGCTATCGCGGCAAATAGTAGCCTATGTGTTATTCTGATGTATAAGCTATATTACTGTAAAGTTTCATCCAAATCCGTTCAGTAGTTTTTGCGTGAAAGAGTAACAAACATCCAAACATCCATCCATCCTTACAAACTTTCGCATTTATAATATTAGTATTAGTATATAGTAAATGTATTTCACATACATATATCAAACTAAGCGGATTATAACCTACAATAACATTGTTCACTTTTAGTTGTATATTCTTCAACAGCTCAAAAATATCACACTGAATATTTCAAATATAAAAATTAATGTTGTTCGTGTTTTATGAGCTGTCATACTGTTCATCCGATTATCATGAAATATGCATTCGCTTTTATATACCACAATACTTTAGTACGATAAAGAAAACAGCCGAGGATCGGACCAAGTGGCGTACAATTGGAGAGGCCTAAGTCCAGCAGTGGGCTGCGAAAGGCTTATGATGATGATGAAACAAAACAGTGACGTATTGCGAATTTCTATATATATAAAAGAGGAAGGTGACTGACGTACCCAGAGATCAACGCACAGTCCAAACCGCTGAATCTAAAATCCTGAAATTATGCATGTAGATTCTTTATATAACGTAAGTGAGCACTCAGAAAGAAATTTTTGAAATTCCACCCCTAAAGAGGGGGGGGGGTTAATCTGCGTGAGTGAAACTGCGTGCAAAAGCTAGTCAGTAATATCTATATATATAAAAGAAAGTCGTGTTATTTACACCATTTATAACTCACGAACGGCTGAACTGATTTGGCTGAAACTTGGTGGGGAGCTTAGACCCAGGAGACGGACATAGGATAGGACTTTTTATATAGGATTTTTTTGCCCCGCGGTGTTTACTACGGTTGTTGTTGTACCGCGGGCAGCACTGCGGGGCTGTGCTAGTTAGTAATAAAACCAACACATACTTCCCAAAGTCCACACCTAATTCAATAAACCTTGACCTAAAAAAAAAACAAAACAGATTCTTAACGTCGCAACAAATAAATGTTTGTTAATAAGAAATCCTGAAAAAGTATCGGTCGGCTCATCGGTCCACTATACAAGCCGGTCCTTTCAGAGGGTTCATTCTCGGACAACAAGGCATTAGGCACAAATCCCTTTATCTAGGCGTCCAGTCGCGTCGGTCATGCGTGGCATTGCTGCCTGGCGTGTGGGTTTAAGATGAGCGCCCTCCGAGATTTGGGAGTCCTAAGTTAAGTAGCAATTGATGTACGTAATGTTTGTTAGTTTCGCGTGATCTGAGAAACATTTCAAGAATGAAATGTTTTTTTAAATACGAATGTATTTCTATTTTAAGCTTTATTTGTTGTTTTGAAGATCTTGTTACTTCTAAAAGGGTCTTTGTAATAGTGATTGCTTCTATAACAAGCTTATTTTTTTCCTTTTATTAGTCAAAAAACTATTTTAAATCTTATTTTCGTTGTCTAACAAATTATGTGTATGAATCTTGCAAATAAATTTGAACTTACTTTAAATTGTCTTATAGAAATTAAAGTATGTAGTTTCAAAACTTTAATTAACATAATTTTAGCTAATTGTATCTTTTAAAGATGTAAAATCTTTATATATATAATTCTTCTGTGAGTGTGTATGTCACTGAACTACTCTCAAACGACTGGACCGATTTTGATGAAATTTTTTGTGTGTGTTCAAGGGGATCTGGGAATGGTTTAGATTCACAATTTTGTCCGCTGGACTATGTTTTTTTAATTAATTTTTAATTTATTAGTAGTTATGGCAAAACGACGTTTGCCGGGACAGCTAGTTTCTATATAAAGAACTAGCTCTTGCCCGTGGCTCCATCCACCTATGTCTCTTAACTCGACAAAAAGTAGACTATTTCCTTTTCCAAGATCCAGTCTATCTCTATAGCGAAATTCATTCAAATCAGTTAAGTGGTTTAGCCGTGAAAGCGTTATGGAGAGACAGGGCTACTTTCGCATTTATATTATTATAATATATGATAACATGGATATGGATGAATGTTACTAATTGCAGATATAGATATATTTATGGAATGTTCTACTATATTCCATGGTTTTTCGATAAAGGTCCCTTTTTTTTAACCTGTGGAAACGCCCTCGGGCCGTCACCCAGCCGGGGTCTGCGGCGGGGCGGTGTGTCTGAATCGAACCGACTAAAACCACCCGGTGTGCCACTCTGCGCCTGAGACGGGAGGGATCCGAGAACTGCTGTTATTAACACATCCGGACCTCTCTAATTAGGCGACGTACGGCACACGCGTAACGTCGCCCCCTCGCGGGTGACCACTAAAGCGGATGGAGGGGAAACCCGTCCCGACCATCCGCGGCCACACTCAGGGCGGCATGATGTTTTGCCTAAGATTATGTAACTGAAATCAATATTAAAAGTCATTTGCCTGAAACACAGGTCTTACCTAGGTCAGGCAGATCACTAATTTGAAATGTTGATCTTACTTAATAATGAGTTTAAGAAGTGTAATTTGATTGTAAGAAGTAATAAAAACTTAGTTCTAATCGCATAAGTACTTCAGAAATTAAGTTAAGTCTGCTTTTAAGAAAAACACCCAAATCTTGTACAAACATTGAATATGAGATAAAAATTTAATTTATTATTCAAATAATGTTAAGACCAGCTCTTTTTTAATGCTATTCTTTGCACATAACATAGACAATTTTTTTTATTGAATAGGGGGCAAACGAGCAGACGTATCACCTGATGGTAAGCGATTACCGCCGCCCATGGACACCAGCAACACCAGAGGAGTCACAAGTGCGTTGCCGGCCTTTTAAGAAGGAGTACGCTCGTTGACCAGCAGATAATTTAAAAAATGAACGTTACCACTTCTTAGAGTTTTGGTTGAGCAGAAAAAGTTGTTGAACAAACTCTCCATTAATATAATACCGATTTTTATAATTGTTACTCGGCGTGAATATATATTTTGGTGATAATAAAAAACAATAAGTATGGTAGAAGTTGCACAAATGTTCGAGATAATGTAAAATAAAACAAGTTTTACTAAAAACTAACTGGACCCTGCGGTGTTACCCGCGGTTATGGTCGTACCGCGAGTAACGCCGCGGAACAAAGATAGTTTAAAAAAAGTAGCCTAAGTTACTCCCTGAATCATCAGCTACCTGCCAGGAAAAGTCCCGTCAAAATCCGTCCAGCCGTTCCAGAAATTACCCGGAACAAACAGACAGACGGACAGACAGACGGACAGACAGACGGACAGACAGACAGACAGACAGATAAAAATTTTTTAACTTCATTTTTGATATGTGTACCATGTACATACATGTCATACATATACATTGAGTACAAAGCGGTTATTTTAATATTATAAACAGACACTCCAATTTTATTTATTTGTATAGATATCTCGTATCATTAGGCCAACTTCGAAAAAAGTTATGTCTCTTGAGGCTTTTTCCGGCATTTCTAATACAGGCTTCATTCAGGTTTTGTTGGGGCCTCATACAATTCCCAATAGATAGAATCCATCGCCGAACGATTTCAGCGCAGCTATAAGGGTGTGTCTTGTTCGAAGCGAGAATGAGAGAAGCTAAAAATGATTTTAACAGACTAGATATTATTTAATACTAGCTGCTGCCCGCGGCTCCGCCCGCGTGTATGTCGGTTATCGTGGCAAATAGTAGTCTATGTGTTATTCTGATGTATAAGTTAAATTCCTGTAGTGTCATTCAAATCCGTTCAGTAGTTTTTGCGTGCAATTTCACTGATATGTCCACATATTGTGACAGTGTTACCTTTATTTAAAGAGCTTCGCTGTGTACTATGTTATGTGTAATGCCATTGGAACAATATACGAACATATTAGCATTGTCGCTCACCCTCGACAGAGCCACATAGAGCTTTCCGTTGCTGAAACAGTTCGTCTATGCCTGCGGTGCGCAACGTCTGACCTTATGTCTTGTTTATCGTCATCGCCAAGCATAGACTCACAGACTCACCAAAAACTGCACGCGTTTAAAGAGGAAAGGGAAATAAACTATGGATTGGGGTCATCCTTTAAGATAATAGTCTAAAAAGACATATTTCACTATAAATCAAACAAAATAATTTAAGTTTTGCAGATTGCACGAAATAAAACTAACAATTTTTTTGAAATTTTGTCTTCGACATAAACGTCTTGTGATTGGTTGCAACTCTGGTGACGTCACATGCTAATAAACGAAAGATTCCTCTATTGAATATTGTTTGCGTTTTATGTTTTCGGAGTGGTAATAATCGATCTGTGAGCTATTTCTGCAGGACTTTTTTAAATAAACTATTTAATAAGTGGTTCGAAACAAAAAGGAACCAAATTTTGTGCGTGCCGATAACATCAACCTACATAAGATAGACGCTTTTATGGTTGCACTTTTCTATCTATACAAATAAATTAAATTGGAGTGTGTTTGAATATTAAAATAACCGCTTTTTACTAAATGCCTATGTATATATATACACAGTACATATACCAAAAATGTAGTTAAAAATGTTTTTGTCTGTCTGTTTGCTTCTTCCGGGTAATCTCTGGAACGGCTGGACGGATTTTGACGGAACTTTCACTGGCAGGTAGCTGATGATCCAGGAAGTAACTGAGGCTACTTTTTTTAGACTAACTTTATCCCGCGGCGTTACTCGTGGTACAACAATAACTGCGGGTAACACCGCGGGGTTCAGCTAGTACATAATAATAACATTGATAACTATGCTGCAGAACTGAAAAATGTTAAAGCAGCTGTGTTGCACTTGCATAAGTACAACATAAAAATTGTTTCTGTAATAACCTCTGGAAAAAATTCATTCATTATTTTTGTAAAATCTAATTTACTTTATGTAGGTAGGTATATCTCAATGCTTTTAGGTTACATTTTGAAATAGTACAAAGCGTGGTATTTAAAGATGTTATCTGACCCGACGAACTTCGTACCACCATATTTTTCTTTCGTTACCAGCTACCCATGAGTAAGGTGTAGTCACGGACAAAAAACCTTTTTTCTTTATTTTTTATTTTTTCTTGTACACACACCTTGTCCTAAGAATAACTAACACATAAAAAAAAAAATTTGGTGTAGCCGATCGAAAGTTACGCGCATACATACATTTCGGCGTAACGCCGCGGGACAAAGTTAGTCTAAATAAAGTGGCCTAAGTTACTCCCTGGATCATCAGCTACCTGCCAGTGAAAGTCCCGTCAAAATCGGGCCAGCCGTTCCAGAGAATACCCGGAACAAACAGACAAACAGACAGACTGACAAAAAAATTTTTAACTACATTTTTGGTATATGTACCGTGTATACATACATATGCATTTAGTAAAAAGCGGTTATTTTGATATTACAAAGAGACACTCCAATTTTATTTATTTGTACCTATAGATGTATAGATTTGTTCACTGTGGCACTACAAACCATTTATTCGACATTTTAATTAATATAAAATTGGAGAAAACTGATAAAATTAACTTAAACCGCGCTGTTTTGTTTTGTTGTGGCTAGAGTGTGACGTCACGCGTCTCATGTGTCCAGCGCCATTACAGAAATATCGTTTTTGGTTGTCAAGCTTGAACTTTATCTTAAATTTAAATTCATAATTAATCATAATACAGTAGAAATTCTGCAAAAAATTTGATTCGGTAAGTAGTCGTTTCACCACCCGATGAATGAAGCAATATTCTGTACTTTGACCAGGCAGGCATGGGACATAATAATTATCTTATTGTTTAAAGCTGTGCCGTCCGCGTGGATCTCCTTTTACAATAATGTTTTTTTTTTAACTATAGACTATTAAAGTACAATTTAATAAATAAATATGACGCTGCCTTTTAAAAATCTATTTAAGACCGAAGAGTAATTTTTACTACATCGCATCGTCACTACACTTGTTCAAAGTGGACGCTTCCGGTACGTACCTATGCATAAAGATTTGTGGAACTACTGACCCAGGAAAAAGCGACGTACAACTGCCCATGTGAAAAACATCTGAGACTAAGATCTACTCCAGCAACACGGAAAGTCTGAAGATGAGATTTATTAATTGTCATTGCATAAATTTACTTATTTCAAATTATACTTATTAATTTTACAACTATAAATATACAGAAAAGAAGGAGAAACAAACAAAAACACTAAACAAACTAATTATATTATTATCTAATACCTACTTTAAACTGATATCTAAAAACTACGTCTTATGTATTTTTTAAATCTAAAACGCGCTTATTCCCAGTCAATAAGAACCACGTTCGTTCGCATTAACAGTGACAATTCGAGTGAAGTCACCGCGTGAGCGGCGTGAGCGCTCCCGCCTTTTTGTAGATTCAGCGGATGGCCGTTTCGCGTGTTAAAGAAAAATCAACCGTAATGACGTACTTATACTGGTGCGGCGAGATTTGGCAGTTTTATTTCATCTATATCTTGTGTGTTTGTTAATTATAATTTTATAATTCTATATTTTATTAAAAAAGATATTTAAGTGTATAGTGATAAGGATATATCCATGTGAAATACAATATATTTAAGTATTTAATACACCTTGGAGAAATGCCTAACGCTTAAACACGTTATTGTGGCTAATTTATAAAAGATAGAAATATACTATTGAGGACTTTTTTGTAGATCTTTTGAAGACCATCATCTTTGTAATACATATTTTTGGTGTATGATCAACGTATGCGAGGATAAGAGCTCGAAAGCGAAAATTTTCATCCGACTTGCTTCAAATTTATCGTCACTGCTCAGCTCCTATGCATCTTAGCGTTATGTTATATAGCCTATAACCTGCCCAGGAGTATGGACTATAATCGTACAAAGTTTGGTTAAAATCCCTTCAGTAGTTTTTGATCCATGCGTGCACATACAGACAGACAGACAGACAGACAAAAAACTTACTGATTACATTTTTGGCATCAGTATCGATAACCATTCATCCCCCAATAATAATTTTTAATATATATTCAATGTACAGAATTGACCTCTCTACAGTTTTATTATAAGTATAGATATAGATTAAAAATTAGAAATTTTATGAGAATGTACGGATGTTTGTTAGTCTTCCACAAAAAAAATACTAAACGGATTTAGATAAAACTTTACAATGTCAAAACAGGCAACTATTTATTTAGCGCGATAATCGACATACACGCGGGTTGAGCCACCAGAAAAAGGTAATATGCTATTAACAAGTGCGTTGTCATTTTTTTAGTACTTTCTCCCAGAATGAGGGGTTTTCGCTTTTCTCTCATTTCCATTTGAATTCTGGTAATCTCACATTTGGTAAAAAGCAACATAAAAACTGTTTGATAAATGTAGCTGTATAAAACTTGTAAATTATGTTTTCTATAAAGCCATAATCAGTGCAGTAGAACATGTCCCATATGTGCTTATCCTCAAGTTTAATGGAAAACGGTCAAAGCAGAAACAAGAATGAAATCAAATTGCGCGGAACGGACATTGTGGAAAAGTTTAACTGGGCGACGCAAATTAGACTAATACGGGTATATGGCATGATATACTATGATACGGAAATTTGCAAGTATCGATAAATAAACTTTCGTTTATCTTCGCAACGCCGCTCCGCTCATCTCCGCTTCATTGGAAATGCACAGCAATAAATAAATCACCGGAAAGAAACTTGTACGCAACTATCGACAAAAATGTATTTACGTACATTTTTCCTCTTCATATACTTGCTTCCAATATTGTGTTCCTATAGTTACTTTATCTTTTAAACTTTCGCGTTCCATGATATAATAACAATTATTTTACGGGAATTAACGCGATCACTTATTAAAAGGTATTACATAGCTCTGATGTGCCTGACGTTTCGACCAGGTTGCACTGGCCGTGGTCATAGGCTGACTCTGTTAGCCTGTCAGTCATCAGTGATCAGTCGATCAGCCTGTTTAATAAGTGATTACGTTAATTCCTATAGTTACTGATTGTAATATGCTCATTTTTGAAGAAATTACTCAAAGACTGACACCTTTTGGCGGCAGTTATTTCATATGCTAAGTAAAATTATAGAGTTACGCAATTCAAATTTTACTTTTACTGAAAAATATTGTGTCAACACGAAGCGAAGTCCCTAAATCTATATGTCTTATTAAAGTTATGTACGTAAATAGTATTTTAAATATACATGTGTATCTTTGAATATCTATGTAGGTATTTAAATATTAATATGGTTTGTATATCCTTAAGAAGCTGAAAAGATTCTGTACGAGTTGACCTTGAATTTGAACACGATATACAAACCGTTTCAAATATTGTTTTACCT
Organism: Spilosoma lubricipeda; assembly: GCA_905220595.1. Classification (NCBI taxonomy): domain Eukaryota; kingdom Metazoa; phylum Arthropoda; class Insecta; order Lepidoptera; family Erebidae; genus Spilosoma; species Spilosoma lubricipeda. The sequence continues at coordinate 2,927,176 of HG992285.1, read as the reverse complement.
ATATCTGTCTTACTCAAGATGACCTGCAAGAGCCTGAGGGGAATTTAGGAATTGAAGGTAGTGGCGTGCAGTTGAAGAGCACTATATTTAGAAGCTGATGATAATTTTGGTTCAGTTTTATTACTCATATCAATGTGCCTCAGCGAAGCATAACAGTGTATACCTAATCATTTATATAATACATTTTTTTTTATAATTCTCTAATTGTGTCACAATTAAATGACTTATATATTTAGATTTTTCAATTTTTCATTCGCAGTACCTAAACATGTTATTATAACATTAGACCTTAAAATAATATGTTTAAAAGAAACATAATACATTTTAATTAAACATACTCCAAAAAGTTGTTAAAAATTTTGTTAAGGAATTTGCGAGTCAAATTTACAATTCTACTTATTTGAACCTTACTCAAAGGATCTTTTGTTTGGCGTCGTGACCTAAGTGGGCTCTGAGTTCTGGAGAAAGTTGACCAAAACAACATTATGCCATTAGAAGGGACAGCTAAGCTGTAACTTCAACTAGAATGAAGTAGGTACATTTAACTAATGATACTTAACATGGCTCTAGTAGATATGCTTGTGAAATGGACAGAAAACGAACGGATAAATGTGTTTAGGGTTTGAAAATCTAAATTTGGAACTATAAAATATTTAGAGCCTATTTTCATCAACTATTTTTGGGAAAAATAAGTTATAGCATTATTTTTAGACACAAATAACTCATTGGTTCCAAAAGAAATATTCGCAAGGGCTATTCACATTTATAAAGTATATTACATTGATTTCATTGACTGCACGTTGACCTAGTGGTTTAAGAGGTCGGCACGCCGTTTTCTACTGCGCCAAGTGTTGTGGGTTCAAATGCCACATGGGACAACACTTTGTCTGATGCATAAATTGTTGTTTTGAGTCTGGGTGTTCTTTATGTCCGTTTCATGTATGTTCGTATAGTACTCCGTGACACAGGCTGTATATTCCTAATGCGGGAGTTGTTTTTTTACAGACAAGAACAAAATACTACCTGATCCATGCGAAACGCAAACTTACCTAGTTTGCGTTTTTCAAAAGGAATAAATATTTACAGTTTTTGAACAGTTTTCAGTGATGCTCGGCTTCTATTAGACTTAGCGTGATGGAAACAGCCTACAGTTTTCTTAGACAAACGAAATATATATAAAAAAATTGAAAACCAATACGAAAAAACCGAAGTTCCTTAGATGAAAGCGTTCAACCAAACAATCCCTTCAGCTATAAATAGAAGAAACAAAGATCTAGTCGGGCACGAAAACTAATCTCATTTTGATAGTTACAGACTCAATCTTAGGTACTTCAATGTTAAATTTTAAAATACAAAATCACTCGTTAAGACTAACACAGTCGACTTTGACCGCCTGTTATTTATTTATATCTTTATGCACAAATATATGCATCGGCCGACTTAATACCTAAGGCATTTTATGCCAGTCAACCGGTTGGGCAATGCAGAGAACACACATACATGAGGTAGGAGCACTTCAAGGGCGAATACTAAATGATTGAGTTTTTAATACAATTATATTATTTACCGTGGGAGAGCCACGCTTCGGCATGAATGGGCCGGCTCGACCGGAGTGATGCCACGGCCTCACAGAAAACCGGTGTGAGATAGTGCTTGCGCTGTGTTACACCGAGTGAGTGAGGAGACCGGAAGCCCATAACCCAATCCCCTCCCCCTACCTCCCCTCCCTATCCCCCAAAGACCGGCAATGCACTTGTGACGCCTCTGGTGTTTGCAGGTGTCCATGGGCGGCGGTAATCGCTTACCATCAGGCGATACGTCTGCACGTTTGCCCGCCAATTCCATAAAAAAAAATATCCCGACTAATGCAGGTACAACTGCAAATACATACGGTAATATACATATACATATTCCACAAAAAGAGATATAATGCAAGGTTATGAACTAAGAGCTTGCCAGTGCCGCCAATTCACCCAGTAAAAGCTTCTTCATTTTCATCTTGAAGGAGTTACGGTTTAGCCATCCTGACTTCCAGAGGAAACGCATTCCATAAAAGAACAGACTATATAATAAACGAAGAGCTGACAGACCCAATGGTGTGAGAAGGACAAGGAAGAAGGAGATTGTTAGACAAGCGAAGGTTTCTGTTGTAGTTGTCACTTAAAATTGAATTTGTAATCTATACAAATAAATAAAATTGGAGTGTCTGTTTGTAATATTAAAATAACCCCTTTTTACTAAATGCATATGTATGTATACACGGTACATATACGAAAAATGTAGTTAAAAATTTTTTTGTCTGTCTGTCTGTCTGTCTGTTTGTTCCGGGTAATCTCTGGAACGGCTGGACGGATTTTGACGGGACTTTCACTGGCAGGTAGCTGATGATCCGGGGAGTAACTTAGGCTACTTTTTTTACACTAACGTTGTCCCGCGGCGTTACTCGCGGTACAACAATAACCGCGGGTAACACCGCGGGGTTCAGCTAGTGATAAATAAGTATGACGAGATGAGGAATTGAGGATAGTATACAGGAATGTGAGTGCGCGCAATTTCCTGCGTTGATGACTAGGTAACCATTTGAGCTGGGAACGAAAACTGGAGATATGGTCATACTTACGAAGGTTAAAAGTAAATCGAATGCAAAACCTCATTTATTATTATAAAACTGCCTCGATGGTGTCTACCACTACGCTGCCGCTACGTATAGGACTGCTGTGCTTGAGATCTCGGGTTCGATTCCCGGATCAAACGAAATATTTGTATGATCTGTAAATATTTGTTTCGAAGTTTGGGTGTTCTCTATCTAAAATATGTATGTATTTACAAAAAAAAAACTATAAATTCATATCAGTTGTCAAGTACCCATAACACAAGCTCTGCTTAGCTTGGGACTAGATGGCGTTGTGAAATAAAAAACATTTGAGGCGAATATTTAAAGCACTTTTTTCATATAGGAAATATACTTGACTAGTAAACTAACTTACAATGGGAGAGGGCTATGTCCAGCTGTGGACTGCCATAGTCTGTTGATGATGATGATGAAGATGATAACACTTTAATTACGTATTTGTCTCTAACAACTATTTACGGCAACGTGGTTTATATTCGATTTATATTTTTTTTAAAATCGAGGCAAAAATTGTTCACAAATTTTTCATTTAATGCCACAATATGGTCTGTCTGTTTGTTTCGGTTACTCTTAGGATTGGTTGAACCAATTTTAATGGGACTTTCACTGACAGATAGCTAATATTATAAACAGTAACTTAGGTAAATTTTACTTTAGGCTAGCTGTACCCCGTTAAGTTACTACTAGTTGTTGATGTATAGCTACAACAAATGCGGGTAACACCGCGGGGACCGGGGATAAATATTTATGAGTACCTTGTCATAAATATTTACATTAACTACACAAATTATTTGATATCCAATGTAATCTGTTTCAAATGTCAAGTATATTACAATCAGGAAATTGAAATTGAGTGGGAGCTAATTATTGTTTGCATTAGCCAACACCGATTATGGTTTTGTATAGTTTAAATTTAATTCATTATTGTACAAATAAGAGGAACTTTCCCATAAATACACAACACCCTATTCCTCACAAAAAAAAAGATCTTATTAAATATTTCTGGTGTACAATAGAGTTATTACAATTACTATTATAGTATCAGCAAATAATTTGTACTACTTAAATTGGATTAAGTGCATTTAACTTGAATGATCGGCGGCCATCTTGGCTTTATTAGGAAACAAGATTCATTTAATTGTATTGTCACCAGACCTGAGTACACACCCTGTGTACCAAATTTTAGATCAATTTATCAACAGGAAAGGGGTCAAATTTCAATTACAAGATTTGACCCAAACAAACAAATAAACAACCAGGTCAAGCTTAATAAAACCGTTGAATAAAAATAAACATGCTCCCAAAAGAAATATTTCCTTTATCTTGGAGAAAAACAGCAATTGTTTTGACCGAATACCAGCCACTTATTTAATAAAAAAAAAGCTTTTAAATCAACAACTTAACTACAAAAACAAAATTAATTAAAAAAACAGTGGCGTTGAGAAGTGGATCGAAAAATCTAATTACAAATTAAAATCACCCCAAGGGCTCCTAAATCAGACCTAATTTTAGCAAATTTAATTTGGACTTGCTCGACCTTTGGTAAATTTGAAGAAATGGTTTTAGTCCCATCGGAATGTTGTAAATTTATTTTTGAAACAATTATTTAAGTTGGTAATTGAAACTTCCATCGAACAAAACCTCGATTAATGGTTCCTATAAGTGGTTCCTGTTTGCGAACCGAGGCTTCGTTCCTACTTGAACTGGTTATTAATGGAGTTGAAACTTCAGGTAGCCGTTGACTTCTATTCAGATTATTCTCCTCTGGTACTTCAGTTTCAAGGCTTGAAGGAATATTGCTAGCTTAGTTACCTATCATGAACGTTTTAATTTAAAGCAAGTTCTCCGAGTATTCGAAGTGCTCTGCAAACCATTTGATAAAAAAGTTGTGATTGATCCATTAATACCATTTACACTACGTCTTAGAAATAACTTCTTTGCATAATTTGCATTGTCCATTAGTACATAATTCCTTTGAGAGGTTTTTTAAAATATACATATGCAAAATATGGGCATTTGCAATAAATGAGCAAATAATTACTTTCCCCCGTTTGTACAAATCTGTGTCAGCTTTGTTCTCTAAGTTGATCTGTTTGGTTTATTTTTTTAGATAGTAGAACAATCTTGATTTCAGCACAAACTAGCCAGCTCAATTAGGTCGGTCCTCTCAAGACATTCAAGCTGTCGTGGTTCGTTTGTGCGTATGATGACCACTGCTCTTGGATTGTTGTGTTGCTGTTGATCTGAACGCTTTCCATCAGGCACAGTAAAATCACTTTGGCAGGTTTATATATATTATTATACAAAAAATAGTTTAGTTTTACTTATAAGTTGATTTCTGAAATTAAAAAATAAATAAATGTACCTATTCTAGCGCTTCCAGATAAACAAATTGAAACCATTTGTATGCATAACGTGTTGCCATCACATTTCTTATTTTTTATTATTTCATTCCAATCCAGAATAAGTAATTTTCATAAATTTATATTGCTATTAGCCATCAATGAGGAAACCAGGTCACGTAAACATTATTTTCCTTCAAGGATTCAGATACTAAATAAAACTCTACTGCTATATACCGGTGATAAAGTATTTTCTTCTAATTGATCAATTAGCAAAGGAAAATACTTTATCATTGTTATGATGTCTTCAGAACATGTTTTATATAGGATTCAAATTTGAGAATAAATTTTAGTGATAGGTAAGCAAATGAAATATGAAGCCTTCTCCCTGAAGCTCTCTACAGAGAGCAGTTTTCACATTTCATGACTCTGTCCATCTGTAAACTATAAATGTTTGATAATTATAATAATACCTAACTTTTATACTATAACTAGCTGACCTGACAAACTTCGTACCGCCATATTTATATATATATATCAGCTTGCCGTCGCGGATAAAAAAAATAATGTCTTTTCCCATTAATTTTTCTTCCACACAAACCTTGTCCTAACAATAACGAACACATAAAAAAAGAATCATTTCATTTGGTACAGCCGATCGAAAGTTATGCGCATACATACGTTTCGGCTATTCATTAAATACATGTAGACTATGAGTACCATAATAACTAAAATAGTGATCCGTCTGCTTACTATATCATTAAACAAAACAAACCCATTTATCCCCCAAGGGTTGATATTTTGAAGTTGTATACTTGTTAATCAACGAAATAATGTTTATATTGCGATACAGGATTAGTTACTACATAGTTCGGTGTATCTTCGGTAAATGGCGTCACAGTATGTCTTTATTTGCGCTGTATATGGAAGTCATCACAAGAATTATTAAATTAAAAATACTTATTAACCGACTTCAAAAAAAGGAGGAGGTTTCTCAATTCAACCGTATATATATTTTATGTATGTTCGCGGATAACTTCGTCGATAAGAAACGATTTTTAATGATTCTGTTTTTAATGGAAAGAAGGTGTGAAGATGTCCCAACGGTGGTACCATGATAAGGACATTAATATCTGATGATGGCATCCAAGAGAAATCGAGTCGAACCTTGAAGTCGGTTTTATTTTTGATAAAATTGTACTTGTTTTTGTACTGAAATCAACTGAATCACTGATTTCACAGTAATTATCCCACCATCAACATCAAAACAAGTAAACATCACGCTTAATAAACAGACCGAGGGAGCCTAAGCCTGTTATTAGTAGACGTCAGAAAAATAATTTGGTTGAGAAGGAGGTCGTTGCGAATATAATCGTGAACAAAATGAATCATAATAACTTGATGAATAGGTATATCTCGTAGCATTTTGACCAAAGATACTTGCCACGACAATCTTATTAATTTTCTTTTGAGAAAAAAAAATCTTTTGACATTATTATGCGTATTACGGCTTTAGTCATAATTCTTTGCGATTGGATGGGGATTTGGGCACATTTCTTAACGTAATCTACTCTAATTAATTTGATTTATTTTCATTAGAAAATTTAACCTTAATCTAAGTTTCATCAGTACTAGTTTTATTTTAGTGATCGTTAGGAAGTGACAGTGAAATAGAAATAAAGCTGTCAGTTCTGTTATGTTGCCTTTCAAATACTTTTCGGTTGTCACTAGAAAAACAATTAAAAGTTAAGTACGTGACTTACAAAACAAACAACAAGCTATGCTTCGTTTAGACTATTTCAATAACAACAATAGAACATTATTTCTAACATCTATAATTATTATTATTATTATATTAAATGACTCTGCGGCAATAAAGAAATACCTTCGTATTTCAACAACTGCCTTTGGTTTATATGCGTTAGGTTACGGTTACGGTCGAAATACAGGATTCGGATCTGCTAACGACAGTCAGTTGCTCACGAATATTATGAATAGTACCTGGATGACGGCGCTTCGCTATTTTTTTTGTAAAGATTCTAAAAGTAAATTCTAGCCAGATCGATTTATCGCCGCCGAATCTACCTGCATACTAAATTTCATGAAAACCATTGAAGCCGTTTCTTAGTTTTAGATTATACTCATAATAATAAATATTACTCGTGTAAAGTTGTTAGATTATAATAAAATTTGGGAGTTCTATACAATAATTTCATTTTTACCAATATCCTTTTCTTGCCGTTGCCTAACTTTCCTCTTAAAATAGACTGTTCAGGAAGGTCCGCAAACCAATACTTACACGTGTTTCCTATTATAAAAGTACGTAGGAATTAAATTATATTTATCTAAATATGGGCGTCAAATACGCCTATGTCAGCTCTTGTACGTAAACACGCTTGTACAAAATCAGACTCAAAAAGTTCATCATAAACAAACTCTATAACAAATCTTCTGAATATATGTATAGAGCAGAATATTCCTCGTTACTTTTATATCCAGAAATCAGAGCGGCAACTGACAATAAATAAATTATAGATATATTTATTTCAAAACAAGTGTGTCGGAATAGTTTATTGAGAAATTGTTTATTGTTTCCTATTCTCAAATGTTGTGTAAGAAAAAGTACTATATCTAATGAGAATTGATAGATGTCTGTACTACAAATATTTATTAGAAATTTTAGCATAGACAAACGTTTACAGTTTTATATCTGTTTTCTGTAAATAACTTACATAGGAACTTCGAACTCCTTAAAAGAAAATTGAAATGAATGTTTTTTTTTTTTTAATAGTTAAAACGAATTGGAATATTCTAATCATATAAAACTAAGAATTAACTGAATGACATAAATTTATCTATTTTCCTTTTAAATCATGCTCGGCTCTTATTGGTTTAAGCTTGATATTAGGCGTCTTCTTAGTCACGTTAGCAAAACACAAATTTAAAAAAAAACGGCAATCGGTTAGATATTTCCGGAGTTCATCGTGAGAAACAAAGTGACATGAGAATTTTTATTTACCTTTTTATTTATAGCTCACAGGTTCTCAACCCAATACAATAGCGGAATTACAAAGATTAATACTATACTAATCACTTACATACAATAAATACAAAACCAACAAAAAACATCATATAATGTCGTGTGGTGTCGTGGGACACCAGATAGGAATAAAGTTCCTTATCATAAAATATAAAAATACATGCAAGTTACAGATGGCGCTATACTAAATTTTTCGTTTACGCTCTTTAAAAACCATAAAATTGTCTTAACACCTTTACTTTATTTAAAATGGTTTATAAAAATAAATAATACAAATAAATAAATATTTCGGACATCTAACACACAACGCCATCCAGTCCTAAGCTAAGCAGTGCTTGTGTTATGGGTACTAGACATTTGATATAAATATATACTTTTTTGCGACACCGAAGCAGTAATCTTACGTTACGAACTTCGTTCCAAAAATCTTATGTGTCTGAAGGTAACATATAGACCAATTCCAAACTTGAGAATTTTCTCAGTGAACATGTGAACAGATCAGTATAGTCTGCCATTGTGTTGAGCGTATTTAGAGCCCTAGTCATTGATGCGTGGTGCAAAAGATTAGTGCGTGCGGCAGCACAAACAGCGCTGGGCGCCGCCGACAGCCCCGATATCCGTCTGGGACACAATTTGTGTCACACATAATCGAATCTCTTGCAGAATGGCTGAGTTATTTATTTTTACACGTAATACTTTAAATAAATAAGTAACCAAGGCTACTTCTCTACGTACCTCTAATTTACTATAACTTAATTATATTTATTGGACTTTTTATTGTTTTTTTTATTATGGTAAAGGGGGCAAACGAGAAGACGTATCATCTGATGGTGAGCGACTACCGCCACCCATGGACACAAGCAACACCAGAGGTGTCACAAGTGCGTTGCCGACTTTTGGGGGATGGGGAAAGGGATGTAGGGAGGGTTTGAGGTATGGCCTCCCGTATACTTACTCACTAGGTGAAACACAGCGCAAACGTATTTCAAACCGGTTTTCTGTGAGGCCGATCGAGCCGGCCCCTTTATGCCGAGCGTGGTTCTCTCACGGTGAATAAACCGAAAGTATTCCCTAACTTTAAAAAAAATATTATTTTAAATCAGTAAATATAAATAAATGACGGAGCTCTGAGGTTTAAAATATGACAAATGAAATTGAGAACACTTCCTTCTTGATCATAACTATTTGAATAATAATTCACCTTTTTAAATACTCTAAATAGGCATACTGAAAAATGCGCAAACATGAAATACGAGAAGTGTACAAAAACCGATATTGTCAGTATCCGCATTTCGAATGCGAAACTAATTTTGCATACAAGCGGAACTAGCACCCATCACTCATCGCTACCTGCAAAGGAGATAAATTTATTCCAATCCCTTTTTACCGACCCGTTATGATGAAAGTGCTATCATAGACAAGCCTTAGGCTAGTGTGATACATCAAAAAGTATTCATATTATGCATTTCAAAGCATCAAAATTCTTTGTAGATGTTCTATTTGTAAGTGAAGTAGATTTTTTTATACTATGGCATACGAGCGGACGTGTCGTCTGATGGTAAGCGATTACAGCCGCCCATGGACACCTGCAATACCAGAGGCGTCACAAGTGCGTTGCCGGCCTTTGGGGAATGGGAGGGGAATAGAGGGAGTTGGTGTATGGGCCTCCGGTATCCTCACTCACACGGTGAAACACAGCACACGCACTATTTCAGACCGGTTTTCTGTGAGGCCTTGTCCGTGTGTATGTATCACTCCGGTCGAGCCGGCCCATACCTGCCGGAGCGTGGCTCTCCCACGGTAATTCTAATCAAATAAAATACAAGGGCAGGACTTAAACTAACTCTCTAACCTGCCGCATTCCACTGTGGTACATTGTGATTGAAAATGAATAAAGGCTGCTTTGAAAGATGTTGTATATCATGCCAAATCCTAGCCCAATCAATTTAGAACTTTTTGAGTCCAAGTTAAATTGGTAATTTAACGTTGTTTTTCCACTTTATTTTACTTTTTTGCTGCCTCGGTGGCGCAGTGGTAACGAACCGGATAGTCGGACCATGTGTTTGTCTACAATATGTCATAATCTTCCTAACCTTGTGCCGGCGGTGCTCCTGTTTCTGTGAAAAGCCTCAAACGGCGTAAATATCAAAATTTAATAGGTAATTACATCTTTGAATCGTTTGGGATCGAGACGCTAGGTTCGTGAAGCCCGAGTGTTCGCGATATATTTAAACAACTACCTAAGCAAGTGATCGACGCTCCTCGTGACTTAATGCCGGCCTTTTTCTAGCACATAGAATTATCATTGTCATTCTACGTGGTAATGCTGCCATCCTTTTGGGAACGCTACCGTAGGCAATTGTGTGGAGGAATATTTTGACGTGTCTAAATATTCCTATAGTATTTTTTTAAGTTAGGGTTATATGTATATAGGTTTCTATACTATGCGATATACTTAAAATAAATTTAACTCTTGCAAACTTATATAACGGCAATCTTATTACTTAAATATTTTAAGGCAACCTTTGACATTTCAATTAGAGGTGACCTTGAAAAGCGTAAAAGGTAAATATAAATATGGAATTATTATTAACAGAGCTATCAAAATGTTATATTGGACATCTATTTTTTATTTGAACCTTAAATATTTTTTGACTAACATTTGAACACACCTCTCTTTAATATAATTTATTTATTACAAAAAACTCCTAAATAGTGAGGTTTTTTAAAACTTTATGCACAAATATTGCAAAGATAGACTTAATGCCATAGGCGTTTTTACTAGTCGAACTTTTTATTATAGTAGAGACACGGTGTGAGACGTGGGTCCTAAGGAAAGACATCTGTGACCGATTACGGGCCTTCGAGTCACTTCGAGATGTGGTTATTGCTGGAGATATTCAAAATACCATGGACTAGCTTCACATCTAAGGTCAAACTGCTAGAGCGAGTCAGTGCCAGAGTGATCGGATGTCTGATATAGTGATGAGGAAAGTGGCCTTTTTTGGATACATACAAATAGGCCCGCAACATGAACCCCTGAGGTTTCTTTTAGAAGAAAAAATAACCTGTCAGAAAGACACCCGGTCGACCACGATGGAAGTGAATCAGTGTCATCTAACATCAGGGCATGGACTGGACTAAAATATCACAAATTAAAGGGCCACTCGTACTACCGTCTGCAGACCTCTAAACTTCATTTTGACGCAACCTCATCATCACACTTCACACTAATATATAAAGGCAAAAGTACTTGAATGTGTATGTTTTTTACTTCTTCAAGCAAAAACTACTGGACGGATTTGGATGAAAGTTTACAGTAATATAGCTTATACATTAGAATAACACATTGGGGTACTATTTGCCGCGACAACCAATACGTACGCAGGCGGAGCCGTGGGTGATAATATAAATATAATTTCATGTCAATGAAAAAATTACCACCTGATGATAATGAGGACTGACGGATGGACGTCACTCCGACACTTTGCCAAGTTCATATAAATTACTAGCTGACCCCTGCAAACGTCGTTTTGCCATAAAATTTTTAAGGATGGGTGACCCTTACCATTTAGGGGGATGAAAAATAGATATTGGCCGATTCTCAGACCTACTCAATATGCTCACAAATCGAAAAGAGAATCGGTCAAGCCGTTTCGGAGGAGTTTGGCAACTAAAACTGTGACACGAGAATTTTATATATCCTACTAATATCCTACTAATATTATAATCCTACTATCCTACTAATATTATAAATGCGAAAGTTTGTAAGGATGGATGGATGTTTGGATGTTTGTTACTCTTTCACGCAAAAACTACTGAACGGATTTGGATGAAACTTTACAGTAATATAGCTTAAACATCAGAATAACACATAGGCTACTATTTGCCGCGATAACCAACACATACGCGGGCGGAGCCGCGGGCAACAACTAGTTAGATTATAAATTTTCTTCTGTTTCCTTAGCTCCGTTCTTTGAGTACTGAAAAATCTATCACCATGGAATGTCTCAACACGTGTTTTTTTTTGCAATAGGTGACAAACGAGCAGATGTATCAACTGATGGTAAGCGATTACCGCCGCCCATGGACGACCGCAACACCAGAGGCGCCACAAGTGCGTTGCCGGCCTTTGTGGGATGGGGAGAGAGATGTGGGGAGGGGTTGGCGTAATGGCTTCCGGTATCACCTCCTCCTATCAGGTCCTCACTCACTCGCTGAAACACAGCGCAAGCGCTATTTCACACCGGTTTTCTGTGAGGCCTAGGCTTAGGAGTTATTTGTCCTATCACAAAGCAATTTTGTAATGAAAAAACTGTTTACTCTCACAGTACTTAAAAAAATATTACTATATCTACTAATTACTATATTTACTACGCGTGTGTCGGTTGTAACGGTAAAGAGTTTCCTTATTCTTAAAGAAGGTCCAAAGAATAAAAATATCTCCATGCTAAATTTCATTAAAATCGGTGCAGTGATTTAGAGGTGAAAGCGTAACAGACAGACAAGACTTACTTTCAAAATTATAAAGTTAGTATGGATGAAATATACTATTTTCAAGTATAGCATAAGATAGACTATATAGATAAATTAACGCTTAATCTTGTTTAACAGTTAAAATTCTAGAAAAGCATCAGAAAACACATCTGTAGGCCTAGGATCAATCTCATCTGGAAAAAGTAACTTGCGCTATTAAGCGTTGAGCTATCCAACTTATACACATTTAAAGCCATACAAACCACTGAAGCTTTCAGTAGCTCCACCACTAATTGTATGCCTTTTTCTGCGGACTTACTTACGTTCGCCGTAATCGGTAGGTACTCTAAAAAAAAACGGGTCCATGAAAATAAAAACTGTTCATACTTTTTCTTTACTTTTATTTTATTGTGTTCTTTTTGTTACTTTCGAAATTTGAAAAGGCTCACGATATAATCAAACTCAGATTGTTCGAATGTACATAAATTAATTCATTTTTAACCCCCGACGCAAAAAGAGGTGTGTTATAAGTTTGACGTCGATGTCTGGCTGCGTGTGTGTGTGTGTGTCTGTCTGTCTGTGGCATCGTAGCTCTCAAACGGACAAACCGATTTCGATGCGGTTTTTTTTAATTTGAAAGCCAGTTTCCTTGCGGTGGTTCTTAGATATGTTTGGTTAATATTGGTCCAGTAGTATAAGAGTATGAGCCCTTTTCCAAAATGATGTAAGGCATTTTTGGCGTATGATTACTGGATTAAGTGCTTGCGTAGAGGTTTTTTATTTTTTTGCCCATTTGCTATGGCACTTTTGAAAGAAAGAAGAAAGAAAAAACATTTATTCTGACATACACAGGACAAATACATTATTTGAGGTTATAGGACATAATAAGCAATTATAATGCCCTGTGCAGTGCCAGAAAAGGCGCCTATCTCAGCATATTTCTGCAGTCAGGGTGACTGCAGCGCTGATATTATGATAGGTCCCGCGCCCGGTGTCGTTTGTCTGTTCGTGTCCGGTGGTGTATATTTGTGTAGTGTGTTTGATAAAATGTAATAATTATGTACATACATATATTATATAAATAGTGAAAGATGAAATATATTTTTATGGAAAATAAATAATGTCAGCCAATGTTACCCATTCTCAGATTGCGGCTCAGCGACAGACCAAATACTTTCATATATAGTCTGTGCGAGCCGCGCAAACATTTGTTGGGCTTCTACCTCTTTTGTCTTTGACAAAGGAAGAGAAAACCGCGTACGAGAGCCGTTTCTATATACCATTCTGGATTCTGAGTAAATGTGTTCTGTGTTCTGGATGCTTTAATGTAAATTAAAAGTGTTGTGCGGTAATAAGTGTGGTTTCGTGAGACTTGTGAGATGTTTGTGGTGTACTATGCAAGATGTCATCGGTGAATGTCAGTACTCATGTGTTATGTTGTTTTTGCATGTCAATTAAGTATCTCTTGTATCTAATACTGAAACTTGCAACTGTTGTTGAGGCACGGATCGGCGGAGGCAAGTCATTCCAGCAGCGGGTTGCAGCCAGTTTGAAACTGCCTCTAAAGGCAGCAGTCCTGTGAATGGGTGTATTCATGAGGTACGACGATGCCCTAGTCGCATACCTGTTTTGATCCCTAGACCATGATAGCTTACTGTGCAAGTAATGCGGTCTACCGGTAAGCACCACTCCAAAGAGCAAAGTGGCCAGGTGGAGTTTGCGTCTCGATGACATCTTCATCAGGTTTCCATTATTAAGAAATGGTGTGATATGTGAGCGGGGAGGGATGTTGTAGCAGTAACGTGCACATGCATTTTGTACTCGCTGGATGAGTCGCTCAGTTCTGCCGAGTAGGCAGGCCCCAAATACAGTGTCAGCATAGTTCAGCTTGGATAATATCAGGGATTCACATAGCGTTGTACGCATGCTGACAGAGATATAGGGACGGATACCATAAAGCAGCTTCAGGCGGTAAAAGCAACTGCGTACAGCCTCTTGTACATGTGATTCAAAATGCAGTTGTTCGTCGAAGATCACCCCAAGGTTACGAGCTTCGGTTACACGCTCCAGTGTGCTGCTTGCCAATGTTAGTACTTGTTGTTGGTTGGCGATTTGATGGATGATGTTTTTTGTACCCATGATCATGTACTTAGATTTGTTTGGATTTAGAACGAGGCAGTTTCTTTTGGCCCACTGTGAGATGCTCTCTAAGTCCTGATTTATTTTTCTTACAGCCTCAATACTGTCTCGCGGATGAAATGAATAGTAGATCTGCAGATCATCGGCATACATGTGGAAATCACAGTGTCTTATGCAACTTATCACATCAGCACTATACAGGAGAAACAGTATTGGGGAGATTATGGAACCCTGGGGGACACCTCTCTTTAGTTGCATGTAAGAGGATGACAATTTAACGCCTCCCCTTCCACCAGCGACCTGCACAAACTGATGTCTATTTTTGAGGTAACTGTTAAACCATTCAACTGCTTCCCTACATATCCCATAGTACGACAGCTTTGAGAGAAGGAGATCAATGTTTATACTGTCAAAAGCTCGGGAGAAGTCTAGTAGGGTCAGGATGGTACCCTTGCCTTGGTCTCTGGCTTCAAGTATGCTATCCACAACATCAACCAAGGCTGTGCTAGTGCTATGTCCTTTGCGAAACCCTGATTGACGTCTAGGCAACAGGCTATTCTCTTCTAGGTACGCAGTCAGCTGGTTGCAAACCACCCTCTCCAAAATTTTGGATAAGCAGGGCAGCAGACTGATTGGGCGAAGGTCCTTAGCGCTCTCCGGGTTGGAAACTTTAGGAATTGGCTTGACCACTGCAATCTTCCATAGCTCTGGAAAGGTAGAGGTAGTAATTGAGGTGTTGATGATGGTGGTGATGGCTTTGAGAGATTGGGGGAGTGTCATGGATATCATTTGGAGGGAGATATCATCAACTCCCAACGCGTTGGACTTAAGACTATGTATTATTTTTAACACACACGATATTCACTGCCGGCGGTAAGCTATCCTTAGGACTAATCTGCTCCGCGCCCGAGACATCCGTGGCGTCCTCGTAGGAACACGACGGACTTGGGCGGGAAGGCCCTCCATCATTTTTTGTTTTCTTATTTGAGGTGACCGGGTCACCGTTCTTACAATTTGTACACCTAGCGCCACCTCTCGCACCAACAAATTTACCACATGTAAGACACTTGGCCATTGTGTACCTCTTAATCGCGCTTTTTAACTCAAAGACCGATAGATGGCAGGGGCATAGAACACAAACGAGAACCAACAGCGACCTGCTTGCAATAATCGATGGTAGGGTCTTTAATTTGCAATAGATGGCGTTAATGTCACAAAAAAAAATTATTTTTAAAAATATTTAAAGTTTCTCAAATTTGAGGCCGTATAACACGCGCAGGATCCCGTCAATTCCACCGCGCCGGCGAGCTATAGTTTGTAAGTGTTTAAGCAATTTAACAAAAAGTGTTGTTTTATATTTGCAAAACACGGGTAGTTTGAAGGCACACCTCACTATGGAATTTTCTCTTTAGGTTTATTTGACTTTAAATGTAATCACTGCCACTGCACTACATCACCAGTACATATATTGATATATATTTAGATGTTCCGATTAAATAATCCGACATTAACTACTTATTTTTTTTATTTGATCGTATTAATAGCGGAGCGAACAGTATAACGAAGGCGATCCGAGCGCCACCGGAGGCGCCTTAGATAGGAGGATTTGGTCTACTATATATGTGTGTGTCCTGTTTATATTCTGTGCAGTTTGTTTCCTTAACCGTCTCTTACGACACACATGGGATGAATGGGATGAATGATCCACAATTGATCCACAATTAGTACTTTATACCTATATTATTTGAACTTATAAAATACAAATGCTCAAAGTTGGAATAAAGCCTTAAAAACAAAAATATGCAATTAAATTGAAAATACCTCTTCAAAAGGGCCGTTAAAAGAGCACTCTGCGCATGCAGTTACAGCGCTATGTAATTCAGAATGGGCACTAAATATCTTTTTATTGGTTAGAGGACCAAGAGCTGTGACGTAGTTTTTAGTGTTTGCATTCAATTTGTTTCATAGAAATTTAAGTTTATTCCCCTATTTCTGGTTAAATTGCACAAACATTTTAGCCAGTACTACCGTAAGCACGATGAAACTTTCATTCCCAAAATTAGGATCATTGGCACTCCACTAATGATCATAATACTTTTAACTGATTTTTACCTTCCACAACCAATTTGTGAAACGAGGTGTCGCTGGCATTTTACAATGGCCATGACTTCCAGACCTCCAATAAAAACATTAACGCATCGACAGCTCTAACGCCGGCAATGTTAGTTGTTTTAATTTTTTTACAGTCGCAGTCACTCATAAAAGAGACAAACTAACTAATCGGATTCTATCTTAGAAAATAATATTCGATAATCATATATTTTAGATATATGATTATCCGTCATGAGCATTTTCGTTCGAGACATTTTCAGTCGAAACTAAAAGAAACATTCTAAATTCAAAACTTGAGGCAATAAAAATTTAGGCTACGAGCATCAATTTCGGAAGTACGACATTATGAACGGTTCAACTATGCCAAAACCGCCAACGATTTGTAGCCGCACATGGTCACATTTATGGCAAATGCCAAACACCGACCGCGCAAACAAGTACTAGAGTGCTTTGAAATTTATTTGACACTAAATATTTTACGTGGCAATAGATTCTCGCTAGCAAATGCCTTAGGCGAAACGAGCGAACGCGAGTGTTCTTTAAATTAATGTTTAAACTGAGGCACTGGATGTAAATTTACATGTGTATGTAAATAACTTACTTACTTACAACTATGCAATTACAACTGGGAGAAAATATAGTAGAAATTAATGACCTGATACTGAAAACGTCGAAGTATGTCTTGATACAAATTAAAAGTATTATATTCAGTTATCTAAAAGAATGTAGTTTGCCTTATTTGCCGCTGCTTAATTTACTTGCATTAATGTCACTGCCTCCTTGGCGCAGTAGGGTATGACTGTCGTGTGTCGGAGGTCTCGGAATCGATTTCCGTTTCGGACTAAATGTTTCTCTGATCTGCAAACACTTGTTTCGGAGTTTAGTTGTATTCTATGTATGTTACATGTATTTATATCAGTTGTCTAATACCCATTTTCAGGTTAACGAAATATTATCATTATTTTATATATATATAAATTACTACTGTCCTACTACTGCTGATCGAAAAGGCCTCTCCAAAGAGCACCAACTATAAATAAAATAAATACTTCCCATAAATGAGTTTTACCAACCAACCAACCAGGTTTAATACAGTCACTGACTAGTTTGGGATCAGCTGCGTGGGTCTAAAGATGTGTGAAGGTATTTACTTTTGCCCCTCTCAGTTTGGAAACAGACTGCCGTGTATATATAAAGTTATTAATGTTATTTATGAAAGGTTTCCGGAACGGAACATGTAAGTTATTATTAAATGCGCCGGAACACAATCGAGCAAATTAATTTTATTGAAATGTTACAAGCCGAAAACCCCAAAGGAATTTATTAGTACTAGTTTTTGAAGCAAGTATGTTATATATTTTGGATATTGCCTCTTAATTAAACTACGGTCAATTAGTAACTATACACGTGAATTAAGTCCTTATTTTATCTGTACAAATAAATAAAATTGAAGTTTCTATTTGTAATTTTAAATTGATAGTTTTCACCAAATATATATGGAAGTATTTATGATAGTTACTTAAAACATCAATATTTAAAATTTTTAATCAGTTTTTCTGTTCCGGCTAATCTCTGAAACAGTAGGAGTAGGATTTAAAGGAACTTTCACTAGCAGATAGCTGACAACATAAGGCATAATTTATGCTACTTTTATCTTACAAAAAATATGATTACCCGACGAGAAAATAAAAATCAATGAAATAGTGAACCAAATCCGATTCAAAGCAATAAAGACCACCTTATTACCGCGGCGCTCAATCGTTACATTTTGTAAAATATAACGATAGAGCTATAGAAAGAAAAATATCCTGTAGGATAGATTTATTTTTTATTTTTTGTAGAGTGGAGTTGCTTCCCAAGTTCGTACAAAATATAACAGCGTGGAAGAATCACGCTTCGGCATGAATGTGCCGGCTCGACCGAAGATGTGAGTGATGGACCGGTCCTCACAGAAAACCGGTGTGAAGTAGCGCTTGCGCTGTGTTTCACCGAGTGAGTGAGGATACCGGAGGCCCATACCCGAACCGCTCCCCATATCTCTTTCGTCATTCCCCAAAGGCCGGCAACGCACTTATGTCGCCTCTAGTGTTGCAGGTGTCAATAGGCGGCGGTAATCGTTTACTATCAGGTGATAGGTCTGCTCGTTGGGCTCCTATTCCATAAAAAAAATATGATTACCTAACATAATTTTAACTGCAACTTTAGTTTTATAGTGTCGACAAAATTTCTTATAGATCTCCGGAAAACCGCCGCCACGATGACATAGAGAACAGAAGTATGAACTGTTGCTGCTATAAACCGGACCATACAATTTTGAAGTCTCTTCTAAATCGACTTACACTTTCTGATAGTCCACCGTAACCAAAAAGTGCAATGTTAAGAGTTTTTGCACAGTTCTATCGATCTAGGACAGGTAATGATCCTCTGACCTTAGACCAGACGTAAAGATCAATTACACGTCAAAGTCAAGTACAAAGTTGGACTAATCTATACAAATAAATAAAATTGGAATGTCTTTTTGTAATATTTACATAACCGCTTTTTACTAAATGCATATGTATGTATACACGGTACATATACCAAAATGTGATTAATTTTTTTTGGTCTCTCTGTCTGTCTCTCTGTTTATTCCGGGTAATCTCTGGAACGGCTTAACCAATTTTAACGGGAATTTCACTGGCAGGTAGCTGATGATCCAGGGAGTAACTTAGGCTACTTTTTTTTAGACTAACTTTGTCCCGCGGTGTTACTCGCGGTACAATAACCACGGGTAACACCGCGGGGTTTAGCTTAGTTTATAATGTAATAAGAATTCTGCTTTTTTTTGTACATAACACTGAAACTCGCGAAGCGTTCCAAGAATCGGCTATGGAGACAAGGAAAATGTATTTTGTCTGTTTTTAATACAAAATGTTGAAGCTCTTATTTTAATAAGATATTATTCGAAACACAAAGTCTATATAAAAAATGAAAGTATTTCAAGATTCATAAAGATGGTTAAACAAATACATAAAAATACAGTTTTAAAAACGAAATTGGCTTTGTGGTCGTTTCGGAAAGATAAATCATTTGTCCTTTATTAACTGACTTCAAAGAAAGGAGGAGGTTTTTCGATTCGATCGTATGTATATTTATTTTTTTGAGTATATGCGCATAACTTCGTCGTTTATGAACCGATTTTGATGATTCTTTTTTTATTGGAAATATATTGGAGATATTCCAACGGTGGTATCATGATAAGAACACTAAGATCTGATGATGGCGTCCAAGAGAAATCGAGTCAAATCTTGAAGTCGGTTTAATTTTTGTTAAATTTTTATTGGTTCTATTTTTTTGTTGTGATGCCGATACGCATCAATGGTATTCACTTGGGTGGAAATGCCTTAAAAAAATAATGTCAATGTGGGTAACTCATTGACACATACAAACTTACACATTTATTTACTTACACAATACAAATTTATTATTATTTATAAACACACTTATATCTAAATATTATCTTACATAACTAATAACCAAAACTATTTATATATTATTTACAAAATATTAAACACAAATCCTGTCGGTTGTAGTAATATGGAAACGCACATTTTGTTATTGATGCAAAGTCTCGCCGGCCGATCACGCGCAGGCGCATGTACGCTGCCGCCCGCCAGCCAGTCGAGTTCTTACATACTTGCGCGAAGCCCGTGTCGCTCGATATCAATTTATGTGTTATTCGCTATCTTGCTTTTTGTCCCGCGAAATATTTATATGGCTTGCCGCAGTTGATATCCTATGTAATAATTGTGTATATACGCTTTGCTTAACTTGCTATCTGTTGTGCTTCTTTCTTCCTTCTGACTTCTGTAGTCGAATATTTTTACCCGAAAACTAAAAGGATGACTCATTTTCATCAGCCAATTTCAATTCAATTTCAAAGCCATCAATGCTTGACACACCCAAGGAGCGTCAACTATCCATTTCGTAAGTAGACCGTATTCATTCGCTGCCAGTCCCTTTCCTAAGTAACTTTTTTTTTGTTGTGACCAATACCGCCTACACGCCTACCACTGTAACTCCTGTACAGCAGGATCAACAGCAGTGACCCACAAACACACCGAGTTATGACACTCGGGAAGTCCAAGAAAAAAAACTGTCTTGGAACCCGCAACGCAGGAGGAGTTGGAAATATGATAAGTCCACTTCTCTCCTTAGCAAAGCGGGAGACAAAATTAAATCGAAATATGTAGACACCTTTTTTAAACCGGGAAGTACCACGGATAAAATATTATGGGTCCTAAGTGAGCTATATTTGATTACTATAGTATGTATGGTAGAATCGCCTAAACGCACGGAAATTCTCCGCAGTTGACACAGGTCCCCATAGTATACCGCCCCGGATGTCATTTGTAAGCTGTTTAGCATTGTGATACGTTCATTGTACCAAAGACTACACTCCCAGTTCCGCAAGTAACTGTAAGACCAGCATTAAATATATCTGACTACTAACTGCGTCGTTGGCGCAGTAGTAGCTGTGCATAAGGTTCGATTCCCGGGTCAGACCAAATGTTTGTATAATCTGCAAATATTTGATTCAGCGTTTGGGTGTTTTCTATGTATGATACACATGTATTTATAAAAAAAACTAAATAGGTTTGCTTAGTTTGAGACTAGATGGCGTTGTGTGCCTCCTTCTTAGAAAGGAGATGTTACTATACCTACCACAGCGGCCTGACTGGTTGAAATAAGTTTTATTTTAAGTTTTCCTTTTCCTTAAACGTATTACCGATCATATTTAACACTGTATCAAAAAATTGTCCTGGTATATTCCTTCCAAAATAATAGACACTGAAATAAATACATAACGTTCATACACAGTCCATAGCCGACCCATTTCACGACAAACGAACAATTATCTACCTATTTCACGAGGTGTGGGCCCGGCAAACGCACCGTATGCATATGCAAACGTTATGTTAATACCGACGAACGTTCAGCTGTGGACAACAATGGTTTTAGACACCTTTTGTTCTGCAGCTATGAATGGGAAGCTTAAAATTTTATTATGCTTGTTATGATATTATATTATTATTTTTTATTTTGTAAATGTTTTCGTTTTTCTTTCGGATGAAGTTGGTAAACTGAAAAGGTTTGACTAGAAAAGGTTTGTGTAAGAACGAGTATCATGTTCCTCCATCACAAAGGGAGAATCCTCCGACTAGGCGATCATGTTTGTATATTTGCTAATCGGTGCGAGAATTTCTATATCGCATTACAGGATTGGTGTAATGTATTAGTGGTGAGACAGACACTGTGTCTTTTGTAGATGGGACTATCTCTTTTTTTGCGCTGTATGTGGGAGTCGCCACAGTATTTTCCTTGCAATTTCATAAATTTATGGTTGAAAATTATTAAAGTCTCAAACTTAATGATGTAATAAAATGTTAAAATTGCGAAAGTTACATTAGATTTTTCAAATTATCTAATAAATTTTACAAATGTTAAAAAAGAAAAAATAAAAGTAGACATGCAACGAAAGTTTTACAGTCAAACAAAAACACTGATTTCTGCTTATCGTTACAAAGGATTCCCAATTAAAGATGCCAGGAAACCCATGTCCTAGTTATGATACCTTTCGTAATTTTTTATAAAAGTACCTAAATCAAAAACAGAAAATCATAGCAAAATTTCTTTATTTAACTTTGAAATTATATTATATTTAATCCAAATATACTGCTTCTGTCAACTTTAACTTTCGCGGTTATTTTACTGCACTTTTGAATGTAAATTACGGCAAGCTGTGTCGATTTAAAAAGAATTCATTTACGTTTGGAATGCCAGGAATGAGTTTCATTTGTTTCTATCGAATGTCGCCATAGCTGTTGGTCTACTATTGCTACGGAACAAGAGAGTGAATGAATAAAACGAACCGAGAACACGATGCTCCTTAAGTAACTTCTATACTAATATATAAAGCTGAAGAGTTTGTTTGTTTGTTTGAACACGCTAATCTCAAGAACCACTGGTCTGATTTTAAAAATTATTTCAGTGTTAGATAGCCCATTTATCGAGGAAGGCTATAGGCTATATATCATTACGCTAAGACCTACAGGAGCGGAGCAATAATAAAGAATGTTACAAAAACGGGGAAAAATTATCACGCTACGGGCAATAGGAGACGCAAACGTGGTTGCGTGGGTCGGCTAGTAGTTTATATAATTGCTGTTTAACTTGAAATCCACAATTAGAGTTACGTCAAATTTTTTCTGTAAACGAATGAACACTAAGGCCCGTATTTTAAAAGGTGTCTCAGTCGTGAATCTAGTTTTAAAACTAGTTTTAAGAAGAGATTTTATTATAGAACGTCTCTTGAGACAAGATTCACTGATCATTAATCAGGTGAGTAAAGATCAATGAACAACTTATTTTGGAACGATACTTATGTCAAAATCTCCTCTCAGGAATAGATTTTGACAGATGTGATCTCTGTTCAGTTGAGACAAGCTCAATCTAGTCTCAAGTGGTAATTTCTAAGGCCTTTAAGGTGAAATTAACGTATTTTATTATGATTTTTCTGAATAACAACGAAAGATTCACTTCACCTTGCTTTATTTACGAAAGAATTACATATCATACACATTCAATTCACTTTAAATACACATTTAACCACTTGTTTCAACTAATATCACTCACAACCTTTTGGTTTATGACAAAAATATAACATTATTTTATATAAACAACCAAAACATAGATATAATATACAATTCAACATGACAAGTATTGATAACAATTTGGACGTTCCGTTATAGGTAATATCAAGCCATTTGATTTTAAAATTTATAATATTTAATTTAGGTCGAGTTGCTTCTTATTCTTATGTTTGCATTGATACACTAGTCAATAGTGTATTATGTACACACTAATAACAAATAATATTTAAATTATTTTTGTTAATTATATTTTGTTTAATATAATTTGCTGCGTGACACAGAACAATAATTTCGATAATGCAGTAACGTAATTGAGAACAGACTGTTGAGTTGAGATTGGTTACTGAAACTCGTTTCAACTGAGTAGAACTCAAAACGCATTCTATAATAAGAGGGACGCTTGAGATTTGATTGGAACTTAAAACTAGTTTCAGCTGATCAGAGATCAACGGATACTTGAGACGCCTTTTAAAATACGGGCCTAAAACACAAATATAAAACATAGAACGTATCTATTAAAATGTTATTGAAAATTTATTTTACTAGCTGACCCACGCAATCTCGTCCGTGTCTTCTATTGCCCGCAGCGTGATATTATAACAACGTGAACAAATTTGTTTACCATAAAAAAGGTTATAGTTATAGTTTTAAAGAACTTTTAAAGAGGATCAATTCTTTCATACATTGTTTTTGTGAAAACTCAAGTTTTCGAAGCGCATGCAACGAAAGCTCTCAAAGTGTATATTTTTTCCCCGCTTTTGCAATGTTTTTATTGAAACTCCGTTCGTTTTGGTCGTAGCGTGATAATATTTAATTTTTTTTAGTAACTGGGCTATCTAACACAACAAGATTTTTTTAAACCGGCCAGTACTTCCTGAGAGTAACGCTTTCAAACAAACCAACAAAAAACAAACTCTTTACCTTTATAATATTAGTATAGATTTATATTTGTGAAATCGAAAATCGATTGGAACTAAGTTGTAGCCTTTTCTATTGAGTTTTAAATATTATTTAAATTTTGGTGTGCTAGCAATCATTAGTCACCACATGAACTGAACATTGATGATGATTAATTTATGTTCAACCAATTGAACATAAATTACTTATGTACCATAAAGTATTTTTTAATACCATTTCAGTTATTTCAGAAGAAAACGATGTAAAAACTTATTAACAACACCTCAATACCATTGAGGTGTTGACATGTGAGTGACATGTGAGTAACATTTTTAAGCCATTTAAAATGTTTAAAAATTGAAATACCTTAAAATAATCTCCCGAAAATATATCCTATTATTTTTATGTAAAAAACTCACATATCTAATTGAAACCTCATAGATACCAACTCAAATAGAAATGTCCTTCTTGCATAGTTCACTAAAAATATTTAAACTTGCCAGTAAATCATCCAATTTTAAAATAGGAAATCCTAAAATTCTAGCTAGTGATTATAAACAAAAGGTACAAATCGACGATATTAGCACGAAAACGGTTAGTACGAAATTAGTATAGTTAGTTAGGAAGGGGTGAGTGAGCTCAGTACAAATTAGACTACCACTATTAGTAATACTAAAACGTTCCAGACACTTCACCTCTATTCTATTCCACCTTCAACGTCTTAGCTCCGGTAGCTAAATCGCTGTTCTACAATGCGAATTGTCTATTATTATATCCTCTGAGACTCGTCTAAGACGGCTTTAAGCAACTATTTGTGACTTGTTTCCGAGATCTGGAATACCTACGTAGGTACAAGTAAATAGTTAAGGTTTTAGTTTGCTTTTAAAAAAAATAAAGTTTTCGCAACTAAAAACATTTTTACATCAGAATTCATGCAAAGACACTTTGAATTCCTAGTGCATTGACAGCATTGACATAATTTGAATGTGTTTACCTGAATATCTCATTCATCAATTTAAAAGTGATGTGCAAAGTAAAAGTGGCTGAAGTTTTGTTGGCGATCATATACATACTACTTTATATCAGCCCCTCTATCTAAGTTGCAAGCATTCTTCTTGTTGCAATCGTTAACGCCTACATACTCGTGTGTCATTGGCTAATCGTAGACAAAGTAATCTTAGACAAAGTGACTAGGGGGTCAGTACCTGTATGTACAACTACATTTCTAATGTATCGATGGGGCCACCGATAAGAAATATTATTATTTCTAATAATAAAAAAAAACATTTATTTTACTATTCTAATTATTTCAGTGTTTATAGAGCTTTTTGCTTGTCAAATGCGAAATGTAATAATAATATCTTGTCACATCACATCGTACATATGGCCGTCTAATTCATAAGTGATCTGATTCTGTATTGTGGTAGCCCGGATACTGATAAACTACCGTGAGAGAGCCACGCTTTGGCACGAATGGGCGGGCTCGACCGGAGTGATACCACGGCCTGACAGAAACCCCCTCGAACCGTCACCCCACCGGGGTTAGCGGCGGGGCGGTGTGTCGGAATCGAACCAACTAAAACCACACGGTGTGCCACTCTGCGCCTGAGACGGGAGGGATCCGGGAACTGCTGTTACTAACACATCCGGACCTTTCCCAGAGGATACCAGAGGTCCATACCCCTGTCTATCCTTCACTGGCCGACAACGCACTTGTGACGCCTCTGCTGTTGCGGGGTATCCATGGGCGGTGGTAATCGCCCCCTATTCCTTTAAAAAAATGAAGATATTTATTTATGAAGTACCAATTATTGTGATCAACACACTAGTTATAGGAAATTTAATTTACGTTCGCTGGCTTATTAATTCAATCGTTTTGAGCACTCCATAATGTACATAAATGTGTTAACAAACTTGTAAGAGGAAACGGTTATGGACTCTGTAGGGGAAGGCAAAGTCTGTAAGAGAAGGCAAAGCATTTACTATCAAAGAAGCTCATAATTAAATTGTTACATTAGTCTATCTAAATACGCTACAACTACATACCTGTTTATTTATTGTTCACCTTCATAATGTAACTACATATTGATTGCCTCGTTGGTCTAGCGGTTGTCGGGTTCGATTCCCAGGTCGAACCAAATGTTTGTATGATCTACAAACATTTGTTTCGGAGTTTGTGTGTTTTCTATGTATAATATGAATGTATTTCCAAAAAAAGTATATATGTATTTATATCAGTTGTCTAGTACCCATAGCACAAGCTCTGCTTAGCTTGGGACTAGATGGGTATGTCATGTTTATAGTATGTCATTTTTATATTACGGTATTTTTAAATAAAAAAAAAATTGTATTAATAGACTTTATTATTTAAATATTCGTTAATATGATAGTAATGAAATGATAGAGTAATGGAATGAATGAAATGATAGCATTTCTGTAATGAAATGTCTTTTAATTTCTTATTAAATCTATTACACTTTTCTTCGTTTTTAATGTCATTAGGCAGTTCATTGTACATTTTAATGGACATAACATATGGGCTTGATGCATGCATTTTTAATTTAGACCTAGGTATGTTTATTATTTATTATCTCGAAATATATATTTTATGTTAGTAACTCCCCTGGTTGCGTAATAATCTTTGCGTTGCCTGATAAATTTGCATATTTCCAGAATGTACATGCAAGGGACAGTCAGTACTTTTAAATTATTGAAAGGACATTTGGGTAGGCCGGGGAAACACTCAAAACCACCAGAAAGATACTAAATATGAACTTATATTACAAGTCTAGACTATACTCACATTTATATACACAAAGGAATTCACTTGATAAAAAAACAACAAACAATTAAATTGAATTATCTATCACTTTCACACAAAATACGTAGAACGTGTACGATTAGATTACTGGCAACCCCGACCATCAGCTGATTACAATTTTTGTCCTAGTGCTTTATTTGTTTTAATTATATAAATTACAGTTTATTAACCTAAAATTCAATCCATCAGTGACTATTTTTTAATACAATTTTAATTTAAAATTATAGTAAAAAATAGTTTTTTGTTTTCGAAACGATATTAAAATTATTTATACTGTGGCAGTTACTGGTCAAGAAATTGTAAATCCATTGTTAGTATATTCAACCATTGTTTATCTTGTAACTCGTCTTTGAATTGTTCTATGTTCAAACTACTAAACAACCGTACGTTTATGTTCCAAATTGATTGCGATATTTGCATTTTTATGATTTTTTAATGTGAATAATTACACTGTTGTGGTTTGGAAAGCCAAATTCTTCGACTGACGTGTAAAAAGTTTTGCTGCTAAAGTTTGTAAAAATGAGATCTATACATGTGGATGTAGTCAACGTAATACGATTAATACTCTCGGTTGTCGGCACTTGATGGAACTTGTTATAATACATTCTAGAATTAAACTCCCTTGTACTTATTCCACTATTTTAATTAAATTTACACCTTATGGCATTCTGACCGGTTTCGCCTTATGGCATTCTCAAAGGTTAGTATTATTATAAACTTTGAGAATGCCATAAGGCGAAACCGGTCAGGTGTAATTTTAATTTAAAAAGTAGAATAAGTACAAGTGAGTTTAATTCTAGAACGTTATACGAGTTGTTTTTTTATATGTTGCATAAATTTAGGCTCTAACATTAAATCTAAAAATTGGTTCGTTTTTATTAGTCAGAAGGTCAGTTTAAATATTTACGCTTCACTAATTTCATTCATTTCCATGTCATAAAACAACACCTGATCTGAATTTTTTACCATAAAATCATCGTCAAAAGATCTATAAGAATTTAAAAGCCATTTTTCACGAAACTCCAAGTAGGTTATCTAAAATCAAGTCTTGGGAATAAATCCATCATCCCCATAATCGATTGTTCGCTCAACGATGAATAATCGAGAGTATCGAGTCGGTGTTTAACATCGATACCTGTTTACAACGTTGTTCACAGTGGTTTAAAAAATAAACTCGTGGAAAATACGAACAATGGAATCTTTAGTGAAGATGTTTTGTATAGGCATTGTGAGAATCAAGGAAACCGTGACAAGACCATTTTTTACATTATAATAAAAGAAACGTTACGAAGTAATGTATAAGTATATTTTTAAATTAAGTTTTTGTAAATTCTGTTTTTGTTGACTGAAAAATGTTTTGTTGGTTATGATGTAATGTAGTTTTTTTTTTATTTAAGCTTACAATATTTATAAACCTATATTTATAGGAAGTGAATATTCATTCTAACTCTCATAACAACCGTTCTGGTAGTGCAGAAACGGTTGTTGTGGCGAGACTTGGGGAAAACTGTGTCCAGTAGTGGACGTCATTCGTGTAAACGTGTATAATCTGCACCTTTAAAAAACATAAATAATATAAAGTGATGAAAAACACAATTTTAAGACCAATACAAGAAGCGATGAGGCAAACATATTTAGATTTATCTTGAAAACTTTTATTTCACCTAAAAGCTCTGCGTCGTTATCTAAGCCGTTGTACCGTTGAAGTGCTAACAGAAATTATTTAAAGTTGGTTAAACACGCAAGGTTATGCTCATCGTGGAAACAATTCGTAAAGTTAGTCATAGTGCTTATATACTACTGAGTGTATGATTTGGTTTATATGGCATAGAGGACGAACAGAAGACTGGTCACCTAATGGTATGTGGCTATCTCCTCCCAGGGACACATAGAAACCAAGAGCCAAAACTAATGTGTTGCCGCCCTCTATGAGAAGTTACTATGGAATTCTTTAGTACTAGTATTCTATGATGCCGTGGTATCACTCTGTTTGACAAGTTCGGCACTTCTGCATGCATGCAGCAGAGCATCGCTCTTTCAGGGCAAAGAAGTATGTTGCAAATTCTATGCAGAATATATAGAACTAGAATTTGGTGGAGACGAAAACTCAGCTATTCCAATTATTTGAACAATTGACATTCCACTTTTCGAATGCTAAGTGGTTAGTAAAAATTTTATTCCTCATTATCTGTTAAGCAAATTATCTTTAAATTAGTTGTTTTATTTCTGAAGTAATGTAATTTAGCACGGTTTTATGTAGCTTGGTTTATTAAGTTACTATACAAATTATGAAATATAATTTAAGCTTTAAAAGAGTTCTTATAGAAATTTAAAACAAACTTCCAAAGATAATGTTTATTTTCAATACCGAATGTTTCAATTCAAATAACTTCAAACTAATCTAATAGTCCCTAGATATTGTTTTATAGCAATGTCAAAACAACCTGTCTATTTTCATTTAATACCTATTCAGCAAAAGTAAATGAAACGGAGCCCGAAATAAACAAAGACTTATTTATCCACAGTGAGGTCAGTATTCTGTGTAAGTCGGAGTCAGCCATCTTGTTTGGAAAAGTTTTATAGTGTTGGAGCGCAAACGAATTTAATTAGCAGCAAGTTCGATATGGAAATAAGGAATGCTGTTACAACTCAATCTGGTCGGTTAGTGATAGGATTAAGTACTTATGTTTTATAACTTTTTTCATTGCCCAACTTAGATCTTCTTCACTACGTTGGAGTGATAATAGATTGATTGGGCCTCTTGCAATTCACAATTAGTTTAGAATATATTTGTTAAATATTTTTATTACTTTTGTATTATAGTTTTGATCAAAATTTTTGCAGTGTTATGGCCCATACCGACACTCGCGAGGTGCCTCCAAGAGACTTTCGACACGAGTCTTGGTGAGTGGAGGGTGCAGGAGCGTAGCGATTCATGAGGCGAGGGCAGATGAGGGCGCACGAGCGTGTCGTCCTCACTCTCGCACTCGCGTTTCCTCGTGCAGAGTCTGGATGGGGCATTATAGTAGTCGTGCGTAGTCTACCACTTTATTCGGCTCTTACGATACTCACTAGGATGCATAAAAGTGACTCTTCGTATTCTAAATATTTCAACAATCAGAGTCACTCCACATCTATATATATAAAAATGAATCCCTATTTGCCTTGGTCACGACATCACGCGTGAACGGTTGAACCGATTTTGCTTTTTTTTTTGTTGGATAGCCCATTTAGCGAGGAAGGTTTTAGGCTATGTAACATCATTCTACGACTAATAGAAGCTTGGTATCGACCGAAAATGTTGGGAAAATGGAAAAAAATAATTTCTTATGGAAAGACGCAAACGAAGTTGAGCGGGTCAGCTAGTCTATGATATAAAACATTTTTGATTGACGCTTCTCGCAACCATAACACCCGCCTTTTTCTAGCACAGAGAATCACAATTGCTATTCAACGTGGTAATGCTGCCAGTCTTTTGGGAACGCTACCAGTAGGCGAAAATGTGGAGGGAGTTTTTTGATGCTTGTATGTAAATATTGTTATTGTTGTAAATATTTCTAATATATATATAAATTATACAAAAACCGATGATTTACCTATATATAATAATCTTTTACCGTTATTTTCTTTAAAAGTGTCACTTGATGCCGAAGTTTTATGTGTAGCAGGAAAATATTGCGCCTACCTGCCACACCTGGTAAATGATCGTTGTTAAGGGAGTTCTGTTTGTCTTTCATGCTTCAAGGTTTTTAAGCATTATCTTTTGTTATTAGCTTTTTTTGGGGTTAACAAACTAAGGGTGAGGTCTTAACCTTAATTGAAAAAAAGAATATTAAAGGTAATCTAATTTGCAATTGGTGAAGGAACTTCTATTTTATACACTCGACTGAGGGTACGTACCGCAGCACAAGACAGTCTGTGGCTATAGCTAATGCAACAAGGTTGAAAAAATTTATCACATTAATTGTATATCTAATACTTATGATGAGCTTACTAACTCCCGTCAACATGAAAAAATATATATGTCGGAGTCACAGCGGGGGCGATCGGTCGAAGCGGTTTTTAAGAAATGGTGACGTCAGCTGCTTCGCCGACGTCACTTGCATATTTTGTCAAGCGGCACTCATGATCCAAAGCAACAGAAATCGCTCTTAATCAAGTCTAGTCTAGTCTAGTAATCAATCTTCATTATTACACAAGTTGGTAGGTTGGGTTTATTTGCACAGCCAAAGACAATATAGAATTCCAATAGTTTATTGAATCAATAAAGCTACAGTTAAAATCATAGATCGGCACAACCTTGTCAAAGTGAATTAGGTGAGAACACCAAAATCCACTGAACGTCCGTGACGACCCATAACCTCCAGTTTCCAAATGCGTAGGGCCTTATGAGAAGAATACTGGCAAAGAAACTCATGGCCACTCTTTTAAATCTTAACTTATTAGTTACAAACGTTTAATAGTTGATCACAATAATTAAGAAGCCTATGTACTTAGCTTATTTACAGCTTGTCCTTCCTGGCACAATGCCCGTACTCAACTGATCTGTTGATTCTATTTTACTTCAATACGAAACGGTGGGTAGTTAGTTTAAGAGCCAATGGGTTAGTAGTCCCGCAACTCGTGCGGCCGCTCTCCTTTATACCGGCTAGTCTAGTGGTGACACCTACCACTGTATTCGGTGTTACCCGCACACATTTTAGTAACATTTAATATTGCTTACAGAATCGACTAAAACTAAACCAACATTATTAAATCAAGCTGTAAGTAAACTAAGACTTAATAATCACATCGTTAACAACAAATAATCAGTGCGCCTTCTTTAGCATACACCGTCCACAGATTCCACCCAAACTGCCATGTTTCTCGATGCACAGTTTGACGTTTCGAATAATCGATTGAAATAAACACGAATTCAAATTAAAACTTAAGAAAACTACTCGTTCTCCGACACGGCCATCCTGATGCATCACACGTCCTCGTGTGGGTCATCTGTAAACAAAGAAAAAGCAACCACAGTAGCTCAATTTATTCGGCCGGTATTGCCTGGCCAACACAGGCATTCTAAAGGACTTACACGTCTACGTGTTCGTTAACTGAGGAAACATCTGGACAGTGAATCCGTCCTCTCGGCTATTCCTGACCAAATTAAAGATTCATAGAGACCAATTTCAAAGATAAGAAATTATTTTGCCTTCATGATTTTAATTTTTAAATAAGATCAGTTCTATTCACTTGAGATATCACGATAAGGTTCTGTTCTTATAGTGCTCATTTATGTCTCTACTAGCATAATTACATAAATCTTAGTACAAACAATAATGATTGTTAACCCAGGTTCAGCACCTCTGTTCAAATCGCCAGTAACAGCGTTAAGACGTTTTGACTTAGTCGCTTAACCAGCAACTTCATATAACCACTTAACCATCGGCTTTTTGCTCAACTCTTAGCCAGAGATCGAGATCTTTTTATTGTCACTTAACCAGCGACTAACATTCGCATAGCCAGATGCGCACCGCGCACTCTCTACAGATAAGTACTGCATGAGCTACGGCTACAAATGACCAGCGAGACCTAAGGAGGTAGTGAAACCAGGTTACCAACACTACATCCCTTGTAATTAAATAACTTTGTTTATTAATTAAAATAAAGTTAAAGAGTGTAATTCTATCTCTATCAACAATTAACAATGGTCTGGTTAAACGTCACAAAATACATTCCAAATAATTGTTCACGAACCAAATAATCAAAACAGAGAAATAAAACCTTCGATTAATTTAATAAACTATTCAAGGATCATTGTTTTCTACATCATGTTCATTGGACAAATCAATAGGGACTTCACTAGTGCGTATCTGAGGGTCTGTATTCACTTTGATTACTGCGAGTGTAGATGATCAATGGTTGGTAGAAAATATGTGTGGGTAGAAAATATGTGTGGACAGCAAATTCGCGGTCTCCCTCTAGTATTTCGGTGACCACGTAAGGACCTTTATACTGTGGGTCTAATGTCATTTGATTGCGATCCTCATTTTAAAAGAGAATGTAGGCACCAATAGAAACGACCTCATTATTTTTAAGAACTTTTCGAAAATTACAACTGAAAAGCCTAATGCAAGCAGATTTTCATTCTTTTCTTTAAATAATTATGTCGTTTGAAATACAGTAATCGTGTACCTACTACAGGAAATACTATTCAGTGCATTTCTTCAACCCGGATATCTTGACAGAATTTATTGTTTTATTAAAAAGACAACCCTCCCATTAGGAATAAACATCCTGTGTCACGGGGGACCTCACAAACGGATATAAAACGTACACAAAAATCACCCAGACTCAGGGCAAGAATTTGTGAACCACACAATACTAAGTTACAATAAGGGCGGGCGTTACCTACACTCAATAATATTACTGCACTATATCGTCGTTGGCTCAGAAATCTATCTGACAGAATTTGTCTTATTAAAGAGCATTTGAAACAAAATGAAAACTTCTCACCAAATCTTTCTTGGAGCTGAACTAGAGCTGGTTGGATGGAGCTGACATTCACTGGTTACTCGGTTTGCAAATCGTTTGCCTTGGCATTCATATTGGAACTGCATCTATGACACCACACTTGAATAAGGTTCAAGTAATCATCTTCTGCGCTTTGGTTTCCTTTGATTGTCAGGCGAGGTAGTATCTGAAATCTCAGAATATGTATTAGCAATATTGTCACCACTAAAATTGTCCTAATCTTTACTGGATAACGTAACCTTTTGATTTTGGCACAGCTGTGACAGCGCTTGTATTTTTCACACACCACTTCACTTTTACATTCGGAGTAGTTCTCTCACTATAGTGCGTCCAATCGTTTATTTAACTTTTGACAGATCACGCACATAAAGTTTTGTAATAATTTTTGATCAATGTACTAGAGGGAATACTGTACTTCATGGACGGGCTCCGCCCACTTAGAGATGTGTCATTCATAATGAATGACCACAGACTATAAAAACGGGTTTGAAATAAATCGATTATCGATTATATTAATAAAACATACAATAACATTATTGTGATTATATTTTATATCAAATCACACGGTCTCTAAACTTGAGTCACTGATATAAGAGGCCCATTATTACAGCTCTCCTTTTCAAAGTATTCACGAAGTCGCAAGACAAACTCTCTTGTTTGTCCTTTGAGCACCTTAATTTTTGGCATTTTGACAGTAACGAAGGGAGGGACGATACGCTCAACTCAACCAAACGTGAGATTTCACAAATAAATCAATACGGAGGAATAAAAATACTCAACTCGACGTATGAAAATGTGAATTATGACTAACTACAAAATGTCCGCTACGCGTCCGGTGTTGCGGTTTAATAATCGATAAAATTACGAAATTATCGGTAAAATAATGAGTGTGTTAAATCGATTAAAACTTCTTCATGTACAAAATCGATCGATAAAAGAAATCGAATCGGTAACGGGTCAGGGTATCACTATTTGATTAAGTATTAGAGCTGTCAAAAGTTAAATAAATGATTGGATACACTATAGTTGGCGGTTCTCGTATAGCACAAATTAATTCCGTATCGAAAAGATTTTTTTTTAACGTAGGGTAAACGAAAATAAAATAATAACAATCTGCCCTGTATTTTGTTCCTGATCCGTTATCGGTAATCCATAGGGGTAATCCATAGAGGTAGACCATAGGGGTAATCCTCAGGTAATCTCTAGGGGTAGTCCACAGAGGTAATTCACAGGTAATCTATAGGGGTAGTCCACAGGGGTAATTCACAGGTAATCCATAGGGTAATTCACAGGTAATCCATAGCGGTAGTCCATAGGGATAAACCATAGGGTAGTCCACAGGTAATCCCACTTCTGATGTCGGAGTCACAGCGGGGGCGATCGGTCGAAGCGGTTTTTAAGAAATGGTGACGTCAGCTGCTTCGCCGACGTCACTTGCATATTTTGTCAAGCGGCACTCATGATCCAAAGCAACAGAAATCGCTCTTAATCAAGTCTAGTCTAGTCTAGTAATCAATCTTCATTATTACACAAGTTGGTAGGTTGGGTTTATTTGCACAGCCAAAGACAATATAGAATTCCAATAGTTTATTGAATCAATAAAGCTACAGTTAAAATCATAGATCGGCACAACCTTGTCAAAGTGAATTAGGTGAGAACACCAAAATCCACTGAACGTCCGTGACGACCCATAACCTCCAGTTTCCAAATGCGTAGGGCCTTATGAGAAGAATACTGGCAAAGAAACTCATGGCCACTCTTTTAAATCTTAACTTATTAGTTACAAACGTTTAATAGTTGATCACAATAATTAAGAAGCCTATGTACTTAGCTTATTTACAGCTTGTCCTTCCTGGCACAATGCCCGTACTCAACTGATCTGTTGATTCTATTTTACTTCAATACGAAACGGTGGGTAGTTAGTTTAAGAGCCAATGGGTTAGTAGTCCCGCAACTCGTGCGGCCGCTCTCCTTTATACCGGCTAGTCTAGTGGTGACACCTACCACTGTATTCGGTGTTACCCGCACACATTTTAGTAACATTTAATATTGCTTACAGAATCGACTAAAACTAAACCAACATTATTAAATCAAGCTGTAAGTAAACTAAGACTTAATAATCACATCGTTAACAACAAATAATCAGTGCGCCTTCTTTAGCATACACCGTCCACAGATTCCACCCAAACTGCCATGTTTCTCGATGCACAGTTTGACGTTTCGAATAATCGATTGAAATAAACACGAATTTCAAATTAAAACTTAAGAAAACTACTCGTTCTCCGACATATATATTAATTTATATAACGCGATAGTATTAAAGTTAGTATCAATATCTTTACCAAATTACACCCAACCATTATTTTGATAGAAATAAACACTAACTTTGGCACATCCCACGGGCCTAAAAGCACTTACCAAGAAGCTTCTTTAACACGTAATAAATTACGTCAAGACGATGAAGTAGATGAAATAAAAACTTTAATATCGGGTGCTACGTTTCCACATACCGTCTCAATGTATTGTACAAAAAATGTCCTGAGAAATGAGTTTATGATAAAGTATCAGCTTTCTGGAGTATCTTTTAAGGCCACAAGGTTAGCGATAAACAAAAAGTAAAGTTGAAAACAGAATATTTGATTCTTGATATTAATGACACAATATATTTGATATCAACAAATTTAAAGAAACAAAATAATGTAAAAAGGTAAATATAGGATGTTCTAGTTTTCCTATAATTCCTGATTTTAAAAGAAATAATCTTGAGTTTACTAGTATTACGTATGTCAGTATCACGAACATTATCGTCATCGATCGTCTAAAATCGAGAAGTAAAACATTTACTTTACAGGAGATCAAACCATTTTCGTACCGAAAGCTGCTAAAAGCTGAGAAAAAAATTGTGTTGATGATTTTGCTTGTTTGAACAAAATTAAAAACGTTTATTCTATCTGAGCAGAAAGTCTGTGACATACACTCTGTCACACTTTTACATACGCAGTGTGAATTTTCTTAAATCTCTTAACCGTGGTCCGCATGAGGCTTTTCATCTGTTTATTTCAATATTTTTTCTTGTTTTAAATACTATAGCGTCTGCGTCATTTACTATATCTTGCAGTCTGGAACGGATTTCCGACGCCTATTTCCTAGCTCAACACGAAACTCAAACTAAAGTAAGTGGTAACTTTATACGTCAGGAAAATAGACAACCGTGTCTGCATTAATTCTCTGTACACCGTCCACCACTATCCTTCGTACTACCTGTTACCTAACTTATATAAGGTAGGGCGTTTCCCCTTTTGAGATGAAGGACTCCCGATCAAATAAGGTAGGTAAATATTTGCTTGGGATTAATAAATTTAAATCGATGTGTTTTTGCCAGGCTCTTGAGAAGACTGGGCAGAGAGTAGCTGAAAATGACAGGGCACCTCTATTGAATATTGGAATCGTTGGTAATAAATAACTAGCCCTTAAAGTTTTTATAACACCTTGCAATCAAAACTAGTATTTAGTAACAAGAAGATTGTGCCTTTATAATACAGTTTTTGCAAAGTCTCTTATTAGTATCGATCTTTTGTTGATCCTTTTTGAATTTATTCAATAAATGATTAATTCTAACAACGAAGATATTCTACTCTTCAGCAGATTTTACGGCAGCTGTTCTCGGAAAACAAGGTTTATAGGTCACTGTAAAAGGATGTACCTAAAGGCTTATATACAAATACTACGTATTTGATTACAACCGTAATTTGCTTTGTGTGAAACTGGTGTCTGTAGCACGAAATCTTAGTAACAGATCACTAAGTTGCTTCATCAAGACGTTGTTTACAAATGAGGTTAATTAAAGCCTCAGTCAATTGAGTCAATGTACTTTGACAAGTCACGGATAGACTGTATTAAGAATAGGCTTAGAATTATATTAAGGACATAAATAGGCTGAAAGGCAGTAAAATCAAATCAGTATATTTTTGTTCTATATATATTTACCGCCACATGGTAGACTGATTCCAACATGGGTATTATCTATGCTCTGAGAAACACACTGTTAGTAAACATTCTTACTATAAATAATATGACGGTTTAATCTTTTATTTAACTATATATGTTGGCGACAAATTACATACATATACAAAATAAATAGTTGTACACCTATCTGTTCCTACAGTGGACTCCCACAGTCGAAAATACGATTCAGAAGAAGTTGTTTGAGAGCGCTTCGTCTGCAGCTTAAGTTATTTGATTAGACCTGATATTCATTTATCTATCTTAATAATCTCAATGCGATCTGCGGTCTGTTTGACCTCTTGATAGGCTACAACCCCTACTTTCTACTTTACTTGCTGTATATAACTTAATCTTGGCCTTCTACGTTTTCTCTTGCCTTCTATTCTTTCCTTCCTGTATTGTTTTAAACAGATTGTCGTGTCTTATTAAGTGGCCAACCATTTTGCCTCTTCTGTTGTCAATAGTTTCCAACAATGTCGCTATGCTTCGGCATGCATGGGCCGGCTCGACCGGAGTGATACGGCCTCACAAAAAACTGGTGAGAAACAGCGCCTGCGCTGTGTTTCACCGAGTGAGTGAGGATACCGGAGGGCCATACCCTAATCCCTCCCCCATCCCCGTCCCTTTAAGCTGGATTACTATAGGCGGCAATGATCGCTTACCATCAGGCGAAACGTCTGCTCGTTTGCCCCCTAACTCATAAAAAAAATCAATTTTTACAATTTTCCAAAGTAATTTTAAATTATGCATATTGGGATTAAACATCTCGTCACTAATAACTCGGCGCAGCAGATTGAAAAAAGAAATACTTACCACCGATATGTATGCTTATTACTAAATCACATTTCTAAACGACGGAACCCTTTCGTTTTAAGAGGGGATAAGTACATTATAATGTTGTACGTCTCTACGGGGTCCTCATAATTTAACCTCCTGGTTTTTCCTCCGTAAACATAATTAGCCGGTCCAGAATTTGGAAGATCCTTTTTAAATGGTAAATTACAGTATTAAAGGATAATTAATGTGTATACCTCGGAAGGTTTGGAAAACCTTTTTTAAGTAGAAAGTGAATAATGTTAGATGCTTGTGAACTTGTAGCACAGACTGGACAAGTCCTATTTTTTCATTAAAGACATTTAATTTAAAATATCAACATAATGATTAAATATATTCAAAATCGTATAATCCAAGCGTAGGTAGGACCTGGTGAAGGTCGTGGGAAACCGTTGAATGCAAGTAGAACAGGATCAGTTGTTGTAGGGGGCCTTAGGTGAGGCGTATTTCCTGCAGTGGAAGTCTTTCGGCTGAGATCATGATAAGACGTAACATAAATCTAATAAAAGTAAGTTTATTTAAAAGGATTTATCTCATAGTAACAATAGCTTATATATAAAAAACAAGTACTTAAATGGACATTGACCGTGGTAGAGCCACGGTTCGGCTCGAACATGCTGACTCGCCTGGAGTGATACCACGGCCTCACATAAAACCGGTCTGAAATAGCGCTTGCGCTGTGTTTCACCGAGTGAGAGGAAATACGGGAAGCCCATAAGCCAATCACTCCCCACATCCCTTTCCCCATCCCCTAAAGGTCGGCAATGCACTTGTGACGACTTTGGTGTTGCGGGTGTCCATGGGCGGCAGTAATCGCTTACCATCAGGTGATACGTTTGCTCATTTGCCATCTATACCCTAAAAAAAACAATCATTCATTATCAACCCGTTGCAGTCCACTGCTGGACATAGGTCTCTCCCAAAGAACACCACTGAGGCCGACATGTTGCTTCTTGCATTCAGTCGCTGCCAGCCCTCTTATGCAAGTCATCCCGCCATTTACTTTATGTATAATCATCATACATCTGTTGAACGGGGTTAGCGGTAAAAAAACATCAGAATTAAATATATTAAAGTTTGACGTTGTCAAAAGATCGTCTAATAAGAATAAATATCAAATATCCCGGCAAAACTTAAGTTTCTTAAATACTTGCCAGAACTATTCAAGCAATAGAATTTCCCGCTATCTTGAGGTTTGAATTATTTACTATCTATTAAATACCAAGAATTAAACAATAAATTTTAGTGCCTGTAATGTGGAGTAAAACACGTATATTTCAAAGTCGATGACTTGGGGTACACTGATTAACAGAGTTCTAGCTCCGTTATGTGTATAGTTACGCTATTAAGATACGCCTCTCATAAATGAACTTGCGCCATTGAAAGTTACAATCGATTTTCGAAACCGCGCCCTTTCATCAAGTTAAGGTGTAAGCTCTATTAACAGCGATTATTGTTTCATAAATTCGTTCAGTACTTACCGATTTTTCTTAATCGATAATTTTTTGTATTTTCGGTATGATAAAAAGAAAATTAACTGTCCCAATTTATTTTAAAGAAACTTTAGATGCCTGAATGAACAGTGAAATTTTGTACCTGGGCAACTGGAAAATGTAAAGCGGCCAAGTGCGAGTCGGACTCTCAATACGGTTTACAGACTACACCTACTTACAAAGTCTCAATATTACAGTTCTTATAGTTTCGGAAAAAAGTGGCTGTGACATTCGCACGGACAGACAGTCACACATGACGAATCCATAAGGGATTCGTTTTTTGTCATTGACTATGGAACTCTAAAGACTATACTTTTCTTTTTCCATATGCTGAAACCCAGAATTAAATTCTAACACCTGTCTCTTTTCCCAAGACTTACCTTATCATTGTAAATCCGACAATGCAATGTCTTTATTTATTCTGTCTGAAAATAATTACGTTCATAACGTTAGCTGATCGCTGACCATACATGAAATCAGTTACAAGTGATGACACTTGCATTGTCGGATTTACAATGATAAGGTAAGTCTTGGGAAAAGAGACAGGTGTTAGAATTTACTTCTAGGTTTCAGCATATGGAAAAAAAAGTATAGTTTTTAGAGTTCCATAGTCAATGAAAAAAAACGAATCCCTCCTAAAGGTTATGAAACCTAAAAAAAATTACAGTGTAAAATGATGACTCTTCGGACAAGGTTTTTTTATGATGACATAGGAGGCAAACGAGCAGACGTATCACCTAATGGTAAGCGACGGCATCACAAGTGCGTTGCCAACCTGTGGGGTATAGGCTTCCGGTATCCTCACTCACTTGGTGAAATATAGCGCAAGCGCTATTTCACACCGGTATTCTGTGAGGCCGTGGTATCACTCCGGCTGAGCCGGCCCATTCATGCCGAAACGTGGCTCTTCCACGATTGATTAAGCATAAGGATATTTTAAACATCATGGTTTCTGATTTCTAGATCAAGGGAGCCGAGGAAAACAGGTACAAGTAGTGACCAACATATACTTAGACGAATTATTAATATGAATTCTATGTTTTATGCGTAGTATGTATTTACAAAATGTATGTCTTTGTCGTACCATTTATTTTTTTATGAGTTTGTATCAACCGTCGTTGTGTTATTTACGCTTGTTTCAATAAAAATATTGGCTAAATATTTATTACAAGTAAATATATATTGTGCTCTATCTTAACAATATAGTGCAAATACTTAATCTACCGTGGGAGTGTCATGCTTCTATAGAAAATTATTAGTTCAACCGAAGTGATACCATACCCTCATGAAAAATCGGTTGCTCTCACACACAGCCTCAACTTTACTCTAAATTCAGGTCAAGTCAAGGTTGGCAATGCACCGCTATCTCTAGAGTTGCAGATGTGAATGGTTCACGGGTATCACCAACTATCTTTGTATGTTTTGTTATTAGTTGTGTTTTTTTTCCTCGCTTGACTGAGTTTAATTATATTCTTAGTTAGAAACAAAGACTATAAAGATTATTCTGTTCAAAATGATTTCACCTCATTATTCTTTCCTCTGTATAGTTAGTAATCAGTATTAAATAACATCGTGATTTAGGTCAACTAAAATAAAGTTCGTTAGAATGCTATTGACGGGTCCCAATTAAAAAGTTAAACTTGCTTTAATATCGGAACGAAATTCGCAGGCTAAACAATAGTAGCGTTTCCGCTGCGAGAAAAAGCAACTTTTCAAACCTGAGGTGAACGCCCACAGTTTCTGTTGCTAAGCCTGATACAGACCGATTGTTCTCATTTCAAAATGAAAAGCTTTGGTAAAACAGTGTAATATTTTTTTTAGAAATCGCGTAAAGGTTGTTTGTTGATTTCTTAGAATTGCTATTCAGGTTTTGTTGAATTTTTAAATCAGGCACAAATGAATCGGATTGACCTGAATTGATAGTTCTTTTGTGGTTTTTACCAAACCTGTCTCCCTGTATTTCTGGAAGGAGAGAATCAAACGGCAAGAGTTGTGACTATGGAGTAGTAGAAAAAGCAGAAATATTCACATACCATGAGGTGAGCTGCCTATTTTTTGCAGCCTGTAATATAACTTAAAGGGCTAAAATGTCCTGTTAACCAGTACGAAACTTCGTTGTTTATAACCTCATCCCTATCGTCCTACTCATTTTTCTTTGCAACTCTCCATATCTCAGAAACGATTATTATAGCTTCAAGCATATTTGATGTAACAGTTCAAGTAATACGAAAACTAAAATTATGATCGAAATTTGAAAAAACGATAGTTTCTAGTATTAAAAAAAAAACAACTGATACGATCTTGCATTAATCGAAGTATTTTTATTATTTTACGATATTCATAGGCTGCAGCAATTACTGATCAGACTGTGGATGCTTGTTAGCTGTAAAAGGAGATATGAGTTCAAGCTCGGATGAAAAGTAACAAGCTACATCATCATTAGAATCTTTTTGAATTTCCTTGGCTTTACTATAATAGCTCTTTATACCATGTTCATGAGACGGATTCTATGAATAAAATCGGTATTTTCTTTAATGTTATTATGAACATAGGTATTTTATTGTATGATCATATTTTTTGATAATTACAATTCAATTGGTAATCATAATTGCAGAAGCCATGAGGTAAAAATTAAATTTTAGCAGTTACCTGTTCAGTTGAACCTGGATAATTGTATTCAGGAATGAATTAGCCTAAAGCAGTTCACTGATTCACCTGTTCATAGATTTTTACAGTATGAAGAGCTAAAACAAGCAGTCTAGACACCTATAGTAAGTTAGTACCCCTCTCATAGACACCTACAACTCGCACATGCTGCCGCCCTTTGACCTAGAGGGTTTTGGTATCCATTGAACTAATTCCCTCAGTAAAATGCAACAAAGGAATTGATTAAAATAAGTTTCCTGTACCGAAACATCGCTCTCTAACGCTTTTTGCCAATGTTTTTACTAGAACTTTTCCTTCGCCTTCCTGATCTAGTCTATTGAAGATATCTTCTTCAAGTCGTCAATCAACACTAACTTATAATTACCTTCGGTTTTAGGTTTGTAACCTCAATCCAGAGCAATTCAATGACAAATGTAATAAAACCTTTTCACTACACTCTCACGCCTCATGTTGCATCACATATTTTCTACGTTTCAACTAATCTCTAGGCATTATTGTCTCTGTACCAAGTGTTTTTCCTACCATAACGTCTTTTCATCAGTTTGTACAATGTGTATTTTTTATTTTATTTACGACACGACTACTCTTTAACTCTGCCACATCTCACA
This sequence comes from Spilosoma lubricipeda, assembly GCA_905220595.1. NCBI lineage: Eukaryota > Metazoa > Arthropoda > Insecta > Lepidoptera > Erebidae > Spilosoma > Spilosoma lubricipeda. The sequence goes on along the minus strand of HG992285.1, from coordinate 2,883,902 downwards.
CGTAGGAATCTTTTGTAATAAACCTACATTTTATGACTCGTTAGCGATAAAACAAGTTCCACGACATCAATACATCTGTCATTTATATCACATAAAAGAGGAACTTTATGTTACAAGCAAATATCGTTAAAAAGTAATTCTAGACTTCACTTGTTAAGGTTCATTTTTTCCTGAGTACCTTCCCCATTACAAAAAAAAATGTTGGCAACAAAATAATGAGAGTTCCGAAGTCGAAAATCTTAAGATGTTCGGTCGTTAGCCATAAAAATATTACTGCGGTTGATATAAAATAGAAATACGAAAATTGGTAATATAAAAATGTCGCTACGATCAAAGCTGGAACTCGTTTTTATCTGCCATATCCCTATAATAGAAATTCACGTACTTAGTATTCGTTCTTTTATGTCCATATGGTGCAAATATTTAGGGTCATTGTGGACTGTATGTGAGGGCTTTCAATGTTTATGTTGCAGAGTTTATCTCATTTTTCACAGTCATTAACGTTTATTTTAAAAACAACATGAATCTTATAAAAAAGTAATCATACGTAACAGAATCCGGTCAATTTTTAACAATGTTTATTTCTTATTTTATCCGTATATATTACGAGTTGGACTCTTGTCATTTATAGGATAGACTTACTGAACACTATTGTTTTTGACCTAGAAACACCTAGTCTCAGGGGATAGGATTAAACCTAAAATGAGATGATGTTGAACTTATTGAATGTCCTACTTCAACATGGAACCTATCATAGTTTGGTGAAACTTTAGAAGTAACTGCTGCTGCGAACTGTTTGCTATCAACTTTCAAGATTAGTTATAAGTGTAAAAATATGAAACATGAAATTCAGTTACGACTCGTATGGAACTACAATCTGAAGGGTGTCTGTTAATACTAATGGGCCAATAAATTATTACCGCAAAGTCATGACAGCACAGTATGTAGTTCCCCCTGTGTAGCACCTCCAGTTCTATTTAGCGTTATGAACATGTGCTTTTGAAATTGATACTAATTTCACATGGGCCTATTTCCTCAAAACAACATCAACTCGCTTGCAGTAGGACGTGCCTTTATCTACCATACATCTAAAGCGTCAAAGTATTCATTGTTAAAGCCCCATTACTCGTAAGGAACTTTATTGCGTCGCCGATGTTTTATCTTCGTCGTATGTGAAGCATATCTAAAAGTATCTGTGCGGAGTTCCTCTGTTTGTCTGTTCGATTTTTAAACTGAATGGTTTTCATCAAGCCTTTGATGTGCTTTGGGTATATATTTCAGAAATGAGGAAAGAGTTTTCATGTAATTAAATGATGGATTTATTATCCTTCTCGGTTATTTATTACAAAATACGAGTAACATCAAAAATGTTTCAAGATCTTAATATTATTAGTATTTATTTGTCATCATAAAAGAAACCTAACTACAACAGTGTTAATGACAGTATTTTAGTACACAAAATTACTCATAATAGCTTTATTGAGTTCCTAGTTTTGCAAATTACCGAAATTTATTACTATTGCATTGTAGTTAGCCTTAGCTCAACGGATAAGCAATGTTTTAAACTAGTATAAGTATCTTTCTTACAACAAAAGTACTAAAGACATTTTTTGACAGAATAACTAGATGATTGATATCTTTACTGTCGTCGGTTTCCCTCACTAAAGTTGCAGAATCACGTATAGTAACATTAAGGGGTATTAACATGTCATTGGTGACAGGTGAACATAAGAAATAATTGTCGTTGTAAGACTATTCAAAGATTATTCACTTCATTATAACTAATCTATTTTTAATGACGTTGCTTGCATTGCTTTTAGAACCACATTATATAAAAAATGTATTTCAATTTATAATATTACTAAAAAATATACGAGAATTACCATTCAAATATTTTAGGACTATGTTACAAAAATGGTTGGTAGAAAAGTGTTTTTATACAATAACAGAATATATGCAATGTAATGTAATTATATTTTAAAATATAAGAGTTATGTAATCGATAATTGTTAAAAAATACAATACCAATTTTTACAATTTCATATGATGCTAAACAATGTAATAGATTATGTTTTTGTTATAATGTCAATTTATAAATATTTGCATGCCAAAACAAGGCAGAATATAGTATGATCAAAAGCCACCAATGTTACACCTGGTACTAACCTACGTTCTATGCAAATAAATTTTCATTTCATTTCTATATAGACTACATATTAAATTTTGCGTAACCATTTTTAGAATCGTTATAGTTTAAAAAGAACTAAAGTGGAGAGTTTGTTTGCTTTTCCATGGGATAATCACATAAATTACTGATCAAATTTGAAATAATCTTTCCGTTCAGAGAAGACAATGTACCTAAATACACATATGTATCAGATAAATTACACTCAAACATACTGTTCGTTACAATATCTGTTGTCCTAGATGGGAATCAAACTCGCGACCTCTACTTTAGAAGTCAGTATCACTAAACAATGGGTCAGTCCTGACATATATAAAAAAAACTAATTTGATAAAAAAACTATTTACTTTCATAACTATAATTTAAGTTTTAGTTACGGGCTTACCAGTAAGCCCGTAACTAAACAAAACAAACTCAAAAATTCTAAAAAAGGTATCCTAAAAATAGTCTTTCAACTTTTATCTGAAGTAATGACGATAAAAACACGATAAAACCCGTCTATAGATCATATATTACCGTGGGAGAGGCACGCTGCGGTATGAATGGGCCGGCTCGACCGGAGTGATACTACGGCCTAGCAGAAAACCGGTGTGAAATAGTGCTTGCGCTGTGTTTTACCGAGGGAGTAAGAATACCGGAGGCCCATAATCCAAACCCCCTCCCCCTGTCCAACAACAACTACCAACGCACTGGTGGCGCCTCTGGTGTTTGCAAGTGTCCACGGCCGGCGTTTACCGCTTACCATCAGGCGATACGTCTGCTCGTTTGCCTCCCTATTCCATAAAAAAAAACATTATTTAAATTTTTTTTTTACATTTTCTTCATTCTTTTACTATCGAATTGACATATAAACTACGAGTATTACAAAAACACGTAGTTACAATAGTAAAAATATGACTGGTACTCTCAGTAGAAATCTAAATATAACCTTAAGCGTACATAATATATGATATGATATGTTAAAGTGTGAATCCCTAAAGGGGAATGAATAATATAACGTGTGAACTTGTTAATTTTATTTTTGTATACATGCATAAGAAGTGCTATATTTACGAAAAAGGCAGAGCGTAGTCAAAACATAAATTATGTGTACTACACTATATCTTGGGAGCTACATGTTGGATGGCACGAAGTAAAGTGCTTTTTTGTCTACAATCACGTATGCAAGAACTAAAATTATAATACAGTAGACCTGGAATTAGAAACCAGAATAGAATTGGACTAAGTGGTACGCTCTTGCTGTTTTACATTTGGTAAGCGACTACATCAAAAAAAGGAAATGAGTGAGCCAATTTAAGTCATTATTGTAGTACCTATGTCAGTGAAATCAGCGTGGCTCTACTACTCAAGGTAGTAGAGCCACGCTGATATACAGCACGAACGAGCCGACTCGACCGGGGCGGTACTACCCTCGCACAGAAAATCAACGTAAAATGACAGCGATCATGTTGTCGTGTTTCGTTGGTGAGTGTGGGACCGGAGGCCCAATGATGCAGAAGCATCACTAGCCCGCCATATTGTGGATCACCATGGTGCATTTTTGCATTCATAATGAGTATGATGACACCACTCTTGAATTCTTCTCATACTTTCCATCAGGCAGAGTAGAGTCATTTAAACAGGCTCATAGCATAGAACAAATTTATCTGGATAGTTTCTGATATTTCTAACATAATTCCTAGAACTGACAGTGTTAGTTAAAAACAAATTTAAATTAAAATTGGCATAGTCGACCTTTAAGTCGGCCTCAATTCTAAGAAAAACAGTTGATGTAAGAAATTAAAACGGGTTCAAGTATTAAAATTCAAAGAATGAGTTTCTTTGAAGCTGTCGTTGGGTCGGAATTGTCGTTGAGAGTAATTAAAATATTAGTTCTTTTTTAGTGTCAAGATTTCAAGCATGTTAAACACTCTAGTTCTTATTAGTTTATATCCGACAATTTGTAAGAAGAGAAAAATTGAAAGAGATAGGAAGAGAGAGAGAGAGAGAGAGAGAGTCAATTCGATTATTAGAACTAAAATTGCGTGAAATATTTGAAACATATTACTATTAGTTCCTGAAGGACCAAGCTTTGCTCGGTATTTTATTATGGGTTCTTTAAAAATGAATCCAAACTAGATTGATTTATCACCCCCGAAAGCCGATCGTTGGAGTCGTTTCCGAGATTAAGGTCATATAAATATACATCTATATACAATAAACTGTAGGAGAGCCACGCTTCGGCATGAATGGGCCGGCTCGACCGGAGTAATATCACGGCCTCACAGAAAACCGATGTGAAATAGTGCTGGCGCTGTGTTTCACCGAGTGAATGAGGATACAGGAGGCCAATACCCCAACCCGCCCCCCCTCTATCTCCCCCATTCCCCCAAAGGTCGGCAACGCACTTGCGACGCCTCTGTTGTTGCAGGTGTCATGGGCGGCGGTAATCGCTTACCATCAGGCGATAGGTTGATAGGTATTATTAGATATGCATATTCAGTTGCAGGTGGTGGCTATACCTAAGGCCATTAAGGTACACGTAGGTATGAAAAAACTTATTTTAATACCTATTAAATAAATAAAATAATTTATTTTACTTTCAGACATTTCAAAACCATTAAGTAATTATCCTTTCAAACTATACCTAAAACAATATCAACTAGCAAAATTTAGATAACCAAAGTGATTAATTTACTAAAGAGGTATTTTCAGTCTTTATTTCGTTGTCGCCCGTAAAGAAAGTAGATACAATATTAGGACAAAAAGCTGGTGATTTAACATTTTTCTTTCAATTATACAATTGTCTTTTTAATTATAATTATCATAATTGGCTAAGCAAGTTTGTAAGAGCCACACAGATTTCAGCATGAATGGGCCGGCTCAACCGGGGCGGTACTACTTTCGCACAGAAAATCAACGTAAAAAGACAGCGTTCTTGTTATCGTGTTTCGTTGGGGAGTGCGAGACTGGAGGCCCAACAATGCAGAGGCATCACTAGACCGCCATAGTGTTGGTCACCATGCTGCATCATTGTATTGTCTGCATTCGCAATGAGTATGGTGACCACCACTCTTGGATTCTGCTTATTCTTTCCATCAGGCATAGTATAAGAAAAAGAAAAAGGCAAAACATACAGAAAATAGTTTTCTCATTCTGTGATTGTGATTACTCAATTAAAAATCAGACAGACGTGGCGAGCCATAAGTCGCCACGGATAGGCATGACCCGAAATTACCCATTTTCCCTATTTGAAGGATGGGAGGGAGGGATATCATGGCCTACTTTATATATTTACTATAAACAGATTGTGACCGTTTAACTACTTAATAATCAATATTTGTTGGTTATAATACATGAACAATTTTCCTCGTAGATTGTATTTTGCACCTGCTACCGAAGATATAATTAATCTACTCTACGTCGTAGTACCGTAGCAGCGTAGCAATAGGAACTCAATGAATCTAACTTCAGCTCCTGCAACTAGACAGAAAATGTAAACCTTGTTGGGATCTACAGTTGTTTCTTGCCTAGATCGATTTATGTACCACTAATATTAGCTAGACATGACTTTGGGGCAAACACACTGAGTAGTAATTCCTAGAAAATATGTTGTTGAAGAGCGGGCTACAAAAAGTAGTATTCACAGTGATACTGCATTCAAACGGAAATATTTCTATGTTGTATTAAGTTTCATTTTAATTGTAGGGGCAGTCTATAAAGATATACTCTTAAGCAAGGGTACACTTTCAAAGAATAATACACTCTCAATCAAAACGATATTTCATAACATGATCTCTGAAAGAGATCGCACTTCCATTGAAGTTATATATCTTTATATGTATAATTCTTCTGTGAGTGTGTATGTCACTGAACTACTCTCAAACGACTGGACCGATTTTGATGAATTTTTTTGTGTGTGTTCAAGGGGATTTTGGAATGGTTTGGATTCACAATTTTGTCCGCTGGACAATGTTTTTTTAATTAATTTTTAATTTACTAGTAGTTATGGCAAAACGACGTTTGCCGGGACAGCTAGTAGTAACTATAAGTATATATAACTTATAGTTACTGAATTCTTAAAATAACAAATTCTCTTCATTAGAATTTGAATGACTTAAATGTTTCATAATATGTGTAAAATCTCGTTGCTTTAAAAGAAGTAGGAGTATATATCGGTACGAATAAACAAACTTAGAATGATACTACGGCCATAAAGGAAACGGGGTTCTTCCTAGCCGCCGCAAATCGGCATGGAGAGTTTATCATAAAATAATTTTATTTTCACTGATTTTTTTTTCAATTTCTTAAAAGGGCGTAATCTAAATGCTGTTATCTTCAAAAAACAATATCTACATTTCCCATCTACATCCATTTTGTTTTTGATTAAATTATATATTTATGAGCGCCAAAATATCGGGTTCCTTGGATCCCAGGGGTTCGGCTCTTTTACATATAGAAATGAAAGGTAAATTTCTAATTGTGTAGTCAATTTGTTATTTATAAAATCGATTAGGGCGGTTAAAGGCTCAACGGTAATTTGTTTTTAAAATCACATTACTAAGTACATTAGATATTCAGTGTTAGCAAATATGGATATCGTAAACTCAATCACTTAGAAGAAGTTGAAATATTCTTCACTAGATAACATTCAGGTCATAACAACTAAATGAGACTCGGAGACCGTACTAACTTTTAAACTTTCGCGTACCATGATGTATTAACAATTATTTTTACGCGAATTAACGCGATCACTAATTAAAAGGTATTACATACCTAAGTGATCGCGTTAATTACCGTAAAAATAATTGTTAATCGAAGACCGTAATTCTTATTTCCAAGGATCACAACAATACTAACAACCAAAATAACTAACTTTCATGATTTTATATGAAAACATTAACTTGTATTGTTGGATATTATTTCTTCTCAAGTCCATTAAATTATAGATCAATATCTGAAATAGTGGTATTTACATGAATTCACAGTTGTTAGGTTATAGATGTAAATAACTTTCAAATAACCAGTTTGATAATTCCATAGAGTGAAATCAGGCAGGATTGAAGTGAAATAAAAATAGTAGATTAAGTACTAGTGAGTTTAATTCGATTAAGTTCCATCAGGTGTCGATAATCGAGAGTTTAAATTACATAAGTAGATCAATGCCCATTCTTTCAAATGTTTTAGTAAAGTATTTCTATATTTGGGTTTTTTGAACTGAGTATTTGGCGTTAATATTGACTTCTTACCTCTACGTAAAAATATTCTTGTGTTATGGACAACAAGGTAAATCCGAAAAGGTAACTTTATCCTTTGACACACGACGTTGTTAAATCGTTCTTTATAATATCAATGGTATTTACTCAACGCCTACCTGTCGCTGTATCAATATAGACCTTTTTTGCCAAACTAAAAAATATGTTTTAATGGTTTGACATTTTCTATTTGAAACCGTATTTAAGTGCTATATTTAGCAATAGGAGAAAACAGTTTTCTGTATAACTTTGTCTTTTTTTGTATATAAATTGTGAACGACAAGGTCAATACGCAAACAAACAACAATTTTTGTTTCAGTATTTATTTCGATCATGATATGATTATCTGAATTGACGAATATAGGAACCAGCTTTTAATTACACCTAAATTAAAAATACTACTTGATCCTAGTTCCTTAGGACCCTTGTTTACTAATATCAGCAAGAAGCAGTTACAAAAAACTCTAAGTCAATATACTAAAACAGACCAAAAGCAGACAAAGGTTCAAAAGTGTAAAGGCCCAACGATGCAGAAGTATCACTGGACCGCCATAGTGTGCATCGTCATGTTGCATTGTCTGCATTCACAATGAGCAATCAGTATGGTGACCACCACTCTTGGATTCTGCTTATGCATGCCATCAGGAGGAGTGGAGTCATTTTGGCAGGGCCATAGATAGAAAAAACTAATCATGACATTTAATTTACAGCTGTTATCACGCTACCATTAAATAAAACTATTCTTGTTATATAAGTATATACGTTGTGCAATATACGATTCAGCAATATATTAATTCAACTATTAAAAAGAGTTATTTGCCACAAAAGCCTTATTATCCAATAAGTTATCTTCATAATTATAGGTACGCCACAATTATATTTTCAACAAAACTCTAATAAAATTATGATCTTTATCTTTTGCGGCAATAAAATAATTATAACGTATTCAAGTGGGGCGAGAAAGAAACAAAATTAATGGTCGGTTGGCATACAAACTGTTTCTGTAGAACGCGGGTACTTTTGAGAAATTTGTTTACCTAAATTGTTTTGCAACTGTGGTCGATGTATGTAGAAAGTTTTATCTGGTTTTGAATATTCTAGAATCAATAATTTACACTACGCAAAGTTGTTTTCAGTTTAATGGTTCTTCATGTTTGGATGCCTATTCTGGAATATTAGTTAACAAATATTAATACTGAAGTTTCGTAGGAGAATTTTGTATCTAAGCCTAGTGATTTTAATGTTTTGTTGCTGTTGTTTTTGAAATACATTTTTGCATGTATAGTATATGTATAAATGTATTTCAGCTTTTAATTTTGTGGTAGAGTTTTTATTTGTTTAATTGTCAATAAGTTATCTCCTATTATAAAGGCGAAAGTATATATAATTTGTGACGTAACAGTGTGTCATATATTATTTCAAAAAGTATAAGATGAAAATTTCTATTCAGGATGGAGTCACTTGATAAAGCACCTCTATAAAACTTTTAGTATGATTGTCGACATGAAATTTTCGAAGGTGTAACATTGCTGGCTCTGAATTAATTTTACCCTTGTACGTACTAAGGAAACATAATCTTGAATACTACTTTGGATTATTCAACGATTGTTATTTATCGGCAATTTTAATTTCTTTCATAATATGGTAATGCAAATATACGTAAAATTTAGATTGAGCAAATTATAGTTTTTTTTTAATAGAATAAAAGGATAAAACAAGTAGAGGTATCGCCTGATGGTAAGTGATTACCGTCGCCCATGGACACCCGCAACACCAGAGGCATCACAAGTGCGTTGCCGGCCTTTGGGGGATGGGGAGGAGGATTGGGGAGGGGTTGGGGTATGGGCCTCCTGTATCCTCACTCACTCGGTGAAACACAGCGCGAGTAAACAAAGATACGGTAATTCATCAATATATATAAAAGAGGAAGGTGACTGACTGACATACCAAGAGATCAACCAACAGCCCAAACCGCTGAACCTACAATCCTAAAATTTTGCATGTAGGTTCTTTATATAACATAAGTGAGCACTAAGAAAGGAATGTTTGAAATTCCACCCCGAAATAAATCAGGGGATGAAAATTTGCGTGAGCCAAGCCGCGTGCAAGAGCTAGTTAAGTATATTTTTAGAGTCTGGCTGTAATAACTTTCATCAATGGGTAGGATAATGGTTAATTTTATTAACAAGGACTTGTAACTTACATTCTAGAATTAAACTCAATCGTACTCATTCCACTGTTTTTATTTAATTAAATCCTGACCGAATTTGCTCTAAAGCATTAGCAATGGTAACTGGTTATTTGTAAATCATTCACATCCAAAACCTTATTTGTAAAACCCCCACGGTCGGGGTGCACCTCTGCGCCTTAGACGGGTGGTATCCGCGAGCCACTGCAGGCGCAGTGGTGGCAGGCGGGCCTCAGTTCCTAGCGACTGCCGTGCTACCGCCCTGCCCACTCGAGGATGACAGGTTGGAGAGCCTCCACGTTGGAAAAGCTGGCATGTGGAGTCTCCTGCCGAGACGACAGTGAGCCATCGTGGCTCGACGAGCGGCAGCCAAAATGCACGCCACCTCAGTAGACACGGTGCGGTAACCGCGTATGGCTTTGACCGCCAATATCCTTTGACAACGCTAGAGGCGCACCTTGTTCTGGGCGGTCAGAGCAGCTACCCACGCCGGTGCAGCAAACTGTGCTATCAACCGAACGACCCCCGTAGAGCTGTCTTGTCGCGACGCTGGCTCCACCCAAATTGGGCAATAGTCGCCCAAAAGAAGTGGCCGCATCGACCAGCTTTAGAGCAAGCTATCGATTTCCAAAAAGCCTAACCTAACATTTAAATATCAGTGTGGCAGTGCAAGAAATATTTTATAACTTATCCATTTTGTTTACACAGTTTTTAATATATGATATGTTCACAGTAATGGTGCCATAGTCTAGTATTTTTTTTTCAGAGAAATTGTCTCTAAATGCCAGCACTAGTAATCTTTTAATGGTGTACACACTTTTCCCTGAAGAGCTTTGACCAAACTTACAGCCTAGATAAATAAATAAAAAGATAATGCCTCAAATTTGAAGAAAAAAAATATTATACCTATCTTCTCTCATGAAAAAATGTTTGCTTTTATTCTCTTTAGAAGTTTGAAATACCACAGTGTATACGTGATGTGATACGAGAATAAAAAAGGTCGTGATGAAATTTTAATATACGAGTACATAGGCAGTCTGCAAGATCTTAGTTCCAGGACGTACGTTTTCAGAATCGTGCGTGAGAGTCAGGAGAGAACTCGCACTCGTCCTATATCCTATATCTTTGGGGTAGTTAGGGGTGGGATACAATATGCAGACGTATTGGCGAGTGTGGGTCTTTGTGTCCCGAATGGCTACGCTGAACGTCGGTGTTGACCGCGCCTGCTGGTCGTGCCGCGCGCTCACACCAACTTACTACGAGAGGCACCTCTGACGCGTGCGCTGCGCACACTTAACCTCATAAATAAATAAATAAATATTTCGGACATCTAAACACACAACGCCGTCTAGTCCCAAGCTAAGCAGAGCTTGTGTTATGGGTACTAGATAACTGATACAAATACATATATACTTTTTTTTTGTTAATACATACTTATTATAGATAGAACACACCCAAACTCCGAAACAAATATTTGTAGATCATACAAATATTTGGTCCGACCCGGGAATCGAACCCGAGACCTCATGATCAGCAGTCGCTCACGCCAACCCCGAGACCAACGAGGCAGTCATAGCTGGCGAGGTGGATATATTTTTTTGTACTCTCACTCACTGTGTGAATTCAAACTGAAAGCGCTTTGCATAATTTGTTACTCTTAGGTGTAAGTAATTAGTTTTTAAGAAAAATGTAACTACAATATCATATTGGTATATTGTAAGTGTGTAATAAATAAATAAAACATTATAATATAATACTTATTATAAGCTTACCACTTTAGAAGAAATATCAAGTTTGCACTTTGAGGCTATGAACAGTTGAACAAGAGCAAAACTATTGAAATTCTAAGAAGAATCAGAGCGGAATATAATAACGAAGATTTTAAAAGGTTATTCATTCTTTAGCCGTCAGCGAACGACTGTTACTGAAAAGATAATTGTATGAAAAATAAAACCGCTTAAATAAACTATTACTTTTTTCTGGTATATTATTCAGGAGGTTCATTTGCTTAAGAAAAAGGCCAAAATATTTTTGTGTCTGTTATAGTGAAAATAGCAACATCATAGTTACGAATACCGTCTATACCTAATTTTGTACGAATAGATGAAACTGTAAAAACTATATTGAGCGCATTTGACAAAAATAAAAAAATATGTACTTATTTATTTAAAAAAGCAAAATATTAAAGAAATGTTTCTGGGTTCAACAATGGGACTTTGATAAAGAAAAAAGGGTAAGCATTTAGCATATAAATTTGAACTTTAAGCAATTTATCAACGACAAACACCTTGTATTAAAGAGTAAATTATACACAGATTGATTTATTCGAAAGACGCTGTAGATCTTTTGTGCTGATAGGAAAATACTTTGATGTGTTTATAATCAGTTTACATGTCCTGTATTTTCGTTTTAATAGTAATATAAGCATTCAATTTTGTATGAAGGCAAGTTATACAATATATATTTATATTAAATAAATAAAAATAGTTAGTCTTGAAAGGGTGTATAGAAAGCACAAGTCTACGAAGTCACTCAATGGAAAAAAATAGACGAACTTAAGACTTAAATCCAATCAACTGCAGTAAAATGTGCTCGCAATTTAGAAAACTGACAGAAATGAAGGGTTATATCAAGATATTTAGCAACTCTGTAAGAGAACGGCGACGAGCCGCGGCCCTGTTCATCAACGTCCACAACCACTCTACTTTTACAATTTACTTACTTTCATTGAGTATAATATGTACATTGGTAAAAAAAATAAGTGTCATACTTCTATTTTTGATAAATAAAATGGAGTAATACCACAGCCTCGCAGAAACCCTAAATAGCAAGTGAATTTATACTTTCCGTTTAGTCTCATTCAAATTTGAAGGAGGGTCGAAGATATGGTACAAAAAATATTGTTTTTATCACAAAATACTGGCTTTGTGCAAATAATACTATCGATAGATAATAAAATGTCATATTTTCAAACATTCTCACTGAATATTTGAGTTTCAATTAAATTGTCAAGAGATAGAACTTTATTAAGATCTCGAGAGATATTCGTAGTTAACCTTGTCTAATGAAGTTAAAGGAATTCCGAAGTTTAAACAAAATTATATGTTATTATAGTCTGCGCGTACAACAAATAGGGCCATATTTAAATGATATTCCCTTTGACAGAACTAAGATGAAATTGAATGTGAAAAGTTACTCAAACTGATAATATTTTACGAAATGAAATTAAGTTCGGGCTAAGGCTTTATTATTGTTCTCGTTGTATTTTTAAATATTGAAGCTTATTTAAATTATTGAAGTCAAGCCATATTTCTAGTTTTTGAAAGAACTAATATTTTGGAGCAATAGTCTTGATTCATTTTCGTCGCTACAATCTCCATATAATGCTTGCTTCTGTATCACCAAGAACTCAAAGGGATTTTGGATTACCTTCTTGAGACGGCAGAGTCACCTAATCAATAATATACCTTTTTATATACCTTACCTACAGTGGGCTATTTGTGTATGTATTTATGCCTGTATATGTTTTTGTATAGTAATTCTTAGCTTATGTGTATGAATTCTATCTCATTCTAGACAATTGTAACCTCGATAGACCTACCTTACTAGATGTCTACATCCTCCAAAGGTCTGATAGAGAATATCTAGGATATTAAACCCATCGATGTACATTAGTGCACAAAGATGCAAATAAAAAAAAAAACAGAAAAAAAGACCTCGCTCTAAATTCAAATTTTGTAACTGGGTTTTGCACGTCTCTACTGAGTTAGTCAACATTGTAGAGATAAATATTTACCAAAGATTGGTGTTTTAAGTCTTATAAATATTAAATTATATCACAATATAATTAATTATATTATGTTAATTAAAAATATTTGTTAAAAGTTATTTATTTTTTATGTGATTTTCGGCTGCAAGGGTTCGGGCTTTCGATGATGCATTATTTTCCTAAATAGTCTTAGTTTCTAAAAGAAATCTCCGGAGCAATCTAGATAATATCAAAATACATACAAAAGAATAAACAGCAAACGATACGATATAATATTTGAAAATAAATCTCAACTTTATTTTCTATACATTACAGTATATTTTATCTAAATAATATTCTCCTTTAATATATCTGGATCAAGAAGTGAAATCCAACATAATATTAGTTCAAGGAAACCGCATAATATGCTTAATGAATAATGTATTTGCAGTATTGACTAGTACAACATCTTAGATTGAGATAACAGCCTGATCGAGTGAACATCTTAAGTGGTCGTACATTAGTACAAAGAGCTTTGTGATAATGAAACTAATACTACTCGTAATTGTAAACGTTTTATTTAGATATATACTAAATGTTTCACGTACCTTTGATCGTGTCAATATATATTAGAAAACTTGCTAACTGGTGAAATCTTAGAAGGTTTTTAAGACCTTTTTTGCCTATTTTTCGTATTTCACAATGTTTGTTTACAAATATTTGAAGTCAAAAATCTGCTAAATCAGTTCAGCCATTTCGGCGTTAAAGTAACAACCAACAGTTATTTAGTTTCATATAATTTATAAGACTGTCTTGCAAAAGGTAGGCTGCAAATATTTTGTTGCATATTTTTAAACAGATAAACAATGTTTAATATCAAAATTATGATCAACTTCAAAATAATCTCTTCGCTATTTGTAACTTTTATGTGAATAATAAATAAGATAAAACTTTAAATGAAAAATAAACGCAATAAGAATACAGAGTGTTTACTCCTATTATGGGACTAATCCCACCCACACGCCCACCGCTGTAACTCCTGTACACCAGGATCAACAGCAGTGACCCACGAACACACCGAGTTATGACACTCGGGAAGTCCCAGGAAAAAATATTAACTGTCTTGGAACCCGCAACGAAATTAATCAGAAGAAAAACAGGAGGAGTTGGAAATATGATAAGTCCACTTCCCTCCTTAGCAAAGCGGGAGACAAAATGAAGTCAAAATAGGCAGACACCTTTTTTTAAACCGGGAAGCACCACGGATAAAGTATTAGGGGTCCTAAGTGAGCTATATTTGATTACTATAGTATGTATGGCAGAATCGCCTAAACGCACGGAAATTCACCGCAGTTGACACAAGATCCCCATAGTATACCGCCCCAGATGTAATTTGTAAGCTATTTAGCATTGTGTTACGTTCATTGTACCAAAGACTACACTCCCAGAGAACATGATGAGCCGACTGTTCACAGCTAGTATCGGGTGTTGAGCATTGACACAATGGTGAATCGACTAATTTAAATGAGTGTAGCTTGCTCTTAAAGTTACCGTGGCCCGTAAGAAATTGAGCGACACAGTGATCTACCTCGAGCCATGTCCTCGACATCCGTTCGCGAACAGATGGAAAGAACTGGTAGAGGTGGCGCCCCTTAGATGATTCGTCCCATCGTTGTTGCCATTCATCCAATAGGTCGTCATAGACATTGGATTGCTGTTGAAACAATCTTATGATTTTATCGCGGTCTCGTACGCCCAAAAAATCGCATTCCATGTTTTGTTTTGTAGAATAGTACATGGCTGCACGTCTTTGCGCCTCGAGATCGACCGGAAGAACACCCGCCAACACCGGTAAAGCCTCAGTACTAACCGTCCTATATGCTTTGCATAAGAAGATTAATGGAAGTCGTTGGCCTTGTAGCAGTTTGCGACGGACAGCACCTACAGTCGCTCTATCGGCCCATACGGGAGCACCATAGCAAACAGCACCCAAATAAGTAGCTCCATATATAATTTTTAATGTATTAAATGAAAGACCCCATGTGGCAGTTGATATTCTCGTCAGAGCAAAGAAACTTTTTTTAGACTTTTCATTAACTGTTCTAATATGTTCGATGAATGAAAAATTTCTTTCTAAAACTAATCCCAAATAGCAAACCGAGGTTTTATTTTTAACAGTAACATTTTGAAATTTAATACACGGCGGTGATTTGAGGTTACCTTTCAGAAGTAGCTGGAAGGTTTTGTTTGGTGCAAAAGTTAAGCGATTACGTACACCCCATAGAGATACTAAGTTCAAACATCTATTAGCCAGACTCTCAAGCCCCGCTCTAGTATCAGATTCCACCAGTAATAAACCGTCGTCCGCATACGCGTTTAGAGTACCTCCGGGTGGTATAGGTATTGTAAGAAAATCGTCGAAGCCTATATTCCACAAGTATGGACCTAGCACCGAGCCCTGAGGACACCCCATCGTAAGCGCCTTCGACACAGAATGATGCCCAAGTCTTAATTTTGTTGTGCCTTGTGTGAAGTATGAGGAGATAAGGGAATAAATATTTTTAAAGCATCCTCTTGATTTTAATTTTAGCAATAACATGGGCCACCACGCGTTGTCGAAGGCGCCAGATATATCTAAGAAGATACCTAAGACGTATTGAAACCTTGACTCGGTGACAGTTTTCCTTACAGATATGACCGCGTCTGTTGTTGATTTTCCCAACGTAAATCCGAATTGTCTATCATGAAATTTAACTCCACCCGGTAGAAGTCGAGGCACTACAAGACGTTCTAAAAGCTTTCCTAGCGATGGCAACAGTGTTATAGGCCGATAGGACCCAGGATCGTCCGGCGGCTTATCGCCGTGTTTTGGTATTATACGAATATTACCGCACCGCCAAACACTAGGAAATACTCCTTCCGCAATGCAACGTTTAAAAACTGTTAAAATCGTATCACCCGAGAGTTTACAAGCTTCTTTTATCATTTTATTTGATATTTTATCGTCGCCCGAAGCCTTGTTTAGTGGTAATGACCTAACAATACCAAGAAATTCGTCTGAAGATGGTAAGTCAGACGTTGGAGACAATGGTGGTTCGATGGCCCACTGCCTAATTTGTCGGTGATAATCAGTGTCATCCTCCGGCCGATCGTCGGGCACAAGTGATTCTAAAAGATATTTTGCTGTTTCTTCTACTCCTGTAGTATAACTGTTATGAATTTTGATGTTCTGTACGTATGCAAGGTCGATAGATCTATTTGCCTTAAATTCATGATACAAAGGTGACCACGGACCCTCTCTATCGAATTTATCTACAAGTTTGCGTATTAAATTTCCCTTTGATTTCTCCACTGCTGCCCTGTAGTGAGACCTAGCAACTCTAAGAGCAATGAGAGCATTATTGTAAATATCTCCTGTTACGTTACGCTTTTTAATGACATTTAGTTTTTTACGAGCTTTCCGATGGATTCTACGTAATTCGACCAATTTATAGTTCCACCAATCACATCTACGAGTGCTAGTGATAGATCCGCGGCCTATACAAACATCAGCACAATATGTGAAAGTGTCTGACAAAATTTCTGCGCTTTCCTCAGCTGATAGACAACTGCGAGTGAAGTCTTTGGCATGTACTGCAAAGAGTGAACCAAATAAAGCCCAATTTGCCCCTTTAGTTTTATATCTAAAATTGTACGGAGTTATTAGTGGATGTTGTGCAACAATTGGTATGAATTCGTACACGATTAAGCGGTGATCACTACAGGATGCGTCCGGTAGGACACGCCATCCAGATATCGAGACGTCGCCGCGCGTAAGCGTCACGTCAATAGAAGACTCACCCATGGGGCTGCAAAAAGTTGGTGGTGCATCAGGGGTATTGTGAATGGTAAGATTCATTTCCGCAATAAAATCTTCAACCGCACAGCGCCGGGCCATGTCAGTTGAACGCAGCTTGCCATACCATAAAGTAGAAGATGCATTGACATCAGCGCCAATGATAATTTTGTGTCCCACGAGGGACCGCAAAACGAAACGTAAATGATGTAGATGAGGATCAATGGGATGTGAAAACTGAAAATAACAGCTCACTACATAAACCTTACAGGTGGAGGATGAAATCTCAGCAACGGCGCAGTGTGACGTCATAAGATTACGCAAAGATGTTACCGTAAAAGTAGAACTTGCAACATATATCCCAGCCCGTGACCGGCCATCTAGTTGTACTACATTGTTCCGCAAGCGAGCGCTTTGATATTGTTCTTGTATAAGGACAATGTCTAACTTTTGTTCCAAAACTAAATTGTCTAATTCTGACGTAGCTATTTTGTCATTATGAAGGTTTAACTGGCCTATTGAGATATTATCCATTATTAATCAAGTACTACAATTACTAAACTACTGCTGTAAAACTATTCAGTAATTAGTGTTTAGGATTAGCTGCTCTAATTTAAGTTTATATGTGGAGCAGTCCTGTGATCCACATCGATGGTCACATGGTTTTTTGTACCGGCTGCATTGTGCGCATTTCGGTTTAAAATCTGGTGTGTCCTTAATCGAACAAGCTCTTGTATCGTGGCTGCCGGCGCAATTGGCACAGGTAGGAGTTTTAATAGTGCAAAACTTTTGAACATGACCGAATTGTTGACAGTTTAAGCAACGAACTACTTCTAAGTCGTCTATAAACCTACAAGTGGCCCAGTCTATGTATAATTTATCTTTTGTGCTAGCTAAGTGTTTCCTAACTTCTGTCTCTAATTCTAAGCCTATCCATTGGCGTCCGTGTTCTAGTTTACGATGCCTGACAATTTTGGTTGATTTTAAAAAGTCGCTTTCAGTTAATTTTAATTCGTCCTTGATATTCTGACGATATAAAGCTGTTAGGAAAGTACGATCCTCCATAGAACTGGGTACGTCTTTTACAATTATACGGGGCCTTCGGCCTTTCGGCTTTTCTAAGCGTAAGCCTGCTGATTTAATGGCGTTTACTGATTCTAGTTTTTTAAGCTGCCTTTCATTTGCAACCCGCAACACGACGCCTGCCCTTGCGGTTTTTTTTACGCCTACAATTTGAAAACCTTCGTCACTGGGCTTAATAGCCTTCATGAGAGCCTGTTTTGTGGCCGACGAAGTTGCATAATCCGTTGAACGTTCCGTTGTAGGATACGCAATAACACACGGCCTAGATACGCGCGCCTCAGCGGACACCGGACACGGAGCTGAACCAGGCGGTAAGCGAAGCTTAAGCTTGTCCGCGTACGTAAATCCCGGCCGTTGAACCGCAATACCGCCCACCTGGCGCTCGAGATTCGCTAATTTCGTTTCATTGCTAGAAGATTTAATTGCCAACAATGAGACGATACCGGTAATCCGCTGGGTTATGTCCATAATTGCCGTCCTATTGCCCACATTCATTCGCGACCCTTGATCGTTTACTAATTCGTTAATTTTTGCCAAATATTCGGTTGCCTGAGACACCAACTCAATATAGTCTGACGCCCCACAACTATCATGACCACTAAGAGACGAAATACTCCCGCCCGAGTCCGAAGCCCTAATTCTTTCCGTTCTACTGTCCTTTGGCGATAAATTTGTTGGCGACATTCTACCAAACAATCCCTTACCGGTTGGTGTTGAAAATTCGTTTGTACCACCGGGATCCGGTAACTCGCCAACAACCGACATGGTCAAATAATGACACACCAGTTAGAAGAAAATCAATAAAATAGCTTCAAAATCAAAAAAGATGAAAAGTAAATAATACAAACAAAATATTATTCCTACCCACTTTAATAATATAATAAAATTACTTACCGATAGCCGTAATAAAGGAAACTAACACAGTATTTGTATTTAAAAGGGTAAAAACTTACAGATTATTTGTTAAAAAACACTATATACAACCTTAAACCGCCCACAAACCGGGAAACAGTCGCGAGAATACACAAAAAAACAATATTTAAATTATCACAATCACATTATTACTCCTATTAATACGGAGCAAATTACACAGAACAATAGGACTGCAGAAAGGCGGAAAACTGGACACAAATGCCTTTTTTTTACGTGTGGAAACCCCCACCGGCCGTCACCCCACCGGGGTTTGCAGCGAGGTGATGTGTCGGAGTCGGATTACTAAAACCACAGGATGTGCCACTCTGTGCCTGAGATAGGAAGGATACGAGAACTGTTTTTAATAAGACATCCAGATCAACTTGACACAAACCGTCCGACATAAACACAACCGTTACCGTGGGAGAGCCACGCTTCGGCATGAATGGGCCGGCTCGACCGGAGTGATACCACGGCCTCACAGAAAACCGGTGTGAAATAGTGTTTTCGCTATGTTTCACCGTGTAAGCGGGGATAACGGAGGCCCATACCCCAACCCCCTCCCCCTATTTCCCCCCCATCCCCCATAGGCCGGCAACACACTTGTGACGCCTCTGGTGTTGCAGGTGCCCAGGTTGCTCGTTTGCCCGCCTATTACATAAAAAAAAACCCTACACCAAACCCTAAGGCCTAAGCTAAGGAGAGTGTTTATGTCCAGCAGTGGACCCTTATTATGTTGTTGATGATTGTTTCATACGTTTCTGTTTTTTAATTATTTTTTTTGTATCATTGTTGAGTTGAAAACAAAATGGCAGACTCCCATACCAGAAACAGTTACAAAGCTAATATGAACAATTTTAATTAAAGTCTGTATTTTATAAGATTTTATTTCTTAAACTAAAACTTTTTGCGTACTTCCTACAGCCAGTGTATTCTTTTTAAAGCTTAAAAGAATATTATGATTCTTTCCTTTTAAGAAAAAGAAACTTTTGTGATAAGTATCAAGCTTTAGAAAACATTTTATATAAAACTAGTGGTGAGTTTGTAAAATAATATATACTACAATTAGTTCTTGATGGTTGACGGATTTCGTTGGTTGCTGCAACAGCTGCTGATAAAAGAGAGTTTCAGGTGGGATAAGCTATAGACTCTCCATTTGAAGAATAAGACGTCTATCAACTAAACTAGAACCTTGTTTCCACGCAAAAGTTTGTCTTAATGCACCTATGAAAAACAAGCTAAACGTTTAATCTGATCTCTCACCAATTAGCAGATACTGCAAAGTCTAATACTGCACGCTAGAGTTTTTAGGTTTTTCTGTTTTTTTTTTCTTATTTGTTTTTTTTTATAATATGTAGCCGGGCAAGCGAGCAAACGCTGCGCCTGATGGTAAGCGATTACTGCGGCCCATGGGCACCTACAAACATTAGAGGCTTCACTAGTGCGTTGGCGGCCTTTGGGGGATGGGGAGGGGAGATAGGGAGAGGGGGTTTGCGTTATGGGCCTCCCGTATCTTCACTCACTCGGTGAAATACAGCGCAAGCACTATTTCACACCGGTTTTCTGTGAGGCCGTGGTATCACTCCCGTTGAGCCGGCCCATTCCCACGGTCTGTTATACACTTTCGCATTATTTCACACAACAACTTAAAAATTTAAGAAAATGAGGAGAAATTTATTGAACAGCAAACAAAGATTAAATGAAACATGAAAAAATTTACCTGTCAATAACAGCAGAAACTCTTGCTCCGGAAAATAACAGTAATAAACTAATCTTGTTTAATTTTTTCACAATCCAGCTTTATGGAGGCTGTCAGAATCATTAGATTCAAATACATTTAAATTAGTTGTAAATGAAAATATTGACTGCTAACGAACGACGAACCAAAAAGTATCGTGGTAGATTTCGATAGGACTCTAAATTCCTTAATCAGTAATTAATGTATCGTTCTCCATTACTTAGTCATTATCAAAGATCTTCCCGGGAACTTTAGTGATTGAGTTGGAAATGAGTGATTTGTAGTAAGCGTGGTAAACGAAAGAAGCTGAAGTTTTATCATTCAAGATGGCTGTCTCGTCTAGATTGTGACATTACGCTGGAATGAAAGTTGTTATTCCCATCGATAACAAATTAATATAATTTTTTTAACTATAACCATTTTTAACTAACAGAAAGTCGCTTATGTGCTTCCCCGAGTACCAAAGTATCTTCATGACAAATTTCTTTAAAATTGATTTAACGGTTTAGCCGTGAAAACGTAACAGATAGACAATTAATTTCACATTTATAATATTAGTAGGTAAGTAATATTTTGATTCAACTAGAAAACGACTACTATGGATTTAGCAAACCTTATATGAAGGTTTTTCATAAGGGGATAACGACAATATAATCCTACTAGCTTCATCTGACCCTGGGTGAATAATTTAAGTGAAATTATATATTCATTATACTTACTTTTCAAATTTAAAGATGATTGATATGTATTTGATAACAGAATATTTAAGTCTGAGTAGATTCTGTGAAGTAATTAACCTTTTAAAAATGTATCTAATACTTTAATACGTTCCCGTAGTAGTAGTAAACGTAAAAAACGTAGTAAATTTTCAAGACTCGTCGTACATTGATTTTCCACCATAAGTGGTAATAGTATTTTTTTCCATTAATGCTTCCATATTTATATCATATATTCGAAAGGAACTCTGTTTCTCTTAACCACTAAACCACTGCATGGATTTAAATGAAATTTGAAGAAAAAAATACTCTTTTTCGCGATAACTTGCAAAACTGCTCTCAAAAGTTAGTTAAAGTATAAGCTACATTGAAAAAAAAAACAAATTAAAACATGTCATGGAAAAAAAAAAACATGTCATGGACTATAACACGTGACTATGGCTTTTGAAATTTGTTTCCTGCTTTTTTAACGTCGGTTTTTGTCGTAGTTGGGTTTTAGTTTTTACTTTTTTTCATTTAAAATGTTTTGGTGCCTCTATAACATAATTTTTTTAGCAAAGTATGTTTTAAATAGGTACCATAGAAATATCACGATTATCGAATAAATACGGACAAAGTCACAAGAAAAAGCTAATAATATATATATTTTGGAAATGTATAAGTATCACTCTTTCAATGATACCAAACACGACATATTAATCTAAAATTTATTTTTAATAAAGTACTTCATGTCGGTTAGAGGGCGCCACATTACATTCAGTGACACGTTGACATCGACACGATATAGCCTAGAACCAGAGAACGATCAAGATGCTTCTAACGACACCTCAATTGTCCAGTTCTTATGAGTAGTTAAGGAACTATGAGGGAACAAATGAATATACATACATACATAGCCTGTCAAAACCATAACTCTCCTTTGGCTTTGCCGTAGTCGGGTAAAAATAAAGTAAATCTACTTAAGGAAGAAAGAAAAGTTTTATTGAAATCGGTTCAGAAATGACAAATATATTGCATAATACACACACAAGAAACAGTCTGATTGAGGACCTTCTTGTTTTTGAAGACGGTTACAATTAAAGAATGTTTTATAAACGATTATGATTCTCTCTCTCGCTTCTAACCTTCTCCTACTACTAAGCCCTACTAATACTGCCTTCCTTGCCTTCTACATAATCTTACTTGTAGAATTTTATTGTTACTATCAACATATAGAGAATTTAATACTGAAAGGATTGGATAATATTGAAGAAAGCCTAATTCAGAAAAGAAGAACATTTTAGGATGCCAGATCCATAGTATCCAGGGTAATAAGATTCATTTTCATTCAAATTCTTCATTCAATTTTACATTTTACCCTTTATTTGGTTCTTATGGGTTCACAATTGAATTATGTAGGTATGGACAATAGGAATTTATGTGTGACCGGTGGTGAGTCCAAGAACGATTTATTTGGCGCCAATATTAAAATCACCGAACGGCCAAGCTGAACGATGACAAAAACTGAAGATAAATTTTTGTTATTAGACTTCACCAAATGTCAGTCAGTAATCCATCCATCCAAAACTGATATTTATCCTATCGGTAATGTAATTTATTCATTTATTGTTTGCTTTACCCCTTCATGGAGTAAACTTACAAATCTCGGACAAGTTATATGTTTAATGTACTGCGAGATTTGGTTAGGGGTTGGCTGGGGTCTTTTTGCTGGACATTTATCATGTTGGATTTACATATGAATAGGTAGGCCGAAATCCCAGTTTGCAAATATATGTAGTGTCAACGATTTATTATCGAGTTCTTTTATTGACGGGTAGAGGTTGTTTTGCTAGTTGTACGACTTCCAATAGAAGATTTAGTCGTCTGGCCTACTATGACTCAATAAAGATATCAAAATGCTATAATTATGCAAGTCTTCATTCTTAAATATTATGTAATGGTAAGTTGGTATAAAAGTTTTATAAAAGCTTGGTTTTGGCATAGCGTGGTTTTATTAAAATTAAGAGTTTTTTTTTAAAGGACATTCCCCGCGTTAGGAATATATTTTGTACATCCTGTGACGTGAGGGACTTCACAAACATACATAAAATGGACATAAAGAACTCAGACTAAGAACAACAATTTGTGAATCACACAAATTGGCGTAGTGGAAAGCGGTAGGCCAACCGTGCACTCATATTTTAAACAAAGCAAGTAATGTAGAATCTTATGATTATAATAAGATTACATTCTTCATATTTCAACTTAAATAACATTCTACCATAATATGTGTGTTATTAAGGTAGAATGTTATTTTGGCATTTAATTTTAGTTAGTAGTCAATTTAAATATTGTTAGTCAACTCTCTGGATTAATTAATTAGATATTTCTGTGTTTATTGAGTTTTAAGTACGATTTTCGTAAATTTCGTATACGGAATTCAGAGAATTTATTAACCAGTTCTGTTACTAACAGAAATAGTTTACAAAAATAACCCCTCCCCAGACTCTCGTGAGGCGCCTCTTCTCACGCCTCGGCACTAGTCTCGACGAATGGAGGAGGCCACACAGAGGGAACCACACTTTCGCGGAAGCGTGGTTGATTGTCTCGTGTCGCCCCTCGTGTCCTTTGACTCGAACCCAAGAACCGACTCAAAGCGGAACGACAGCGAGGCAAAGCGAGCATAGATTAGGGGGCACGATCGCACCGTCCTCACTCTCACGCTCCCGTTGCCCCATGGAGAGTGTGGATGGCCTATAACAATAAATGCGTTGCTTGTTTAATGTTACCGAGTCTTCTATATGAAAAGTGGAGAAAATTATTTCCTCTTTTGTCTACGATAAATCGAGAGTACAACCCTAGCAGTGAGCGTATGGGAAGCCACACTTCTACTACTGTGCAGCAGTGACTGACCATATTGGTTTAAAATTATAGAAAAAAATATACCATCTTGGGAGTTCCAAGACAGTTCGCAAAAAACAGAAGTAAATTGGAGGAGTTAAAAATAAAAAGATCTCTCTAAAGTATCATGAATTTTAAAAAGTTATTTTTTTAAATTATGCATAGACTACTTACATGTATGTATTTACATACATGTGTATGTACGTTCTTGTTTCGAGAAAGTATGGTAGATATATTTTAAGAAACCATTTTTTTTTGCACCAGGTCCCTGTTGCTACTAAGCAGACCCTAATTATGAAATGGAACATGAATTTGTATCAAAATTGATTTGTTTACGGGTATCCGACCAAGATTTCAATCAGTCGATGGTAATTAATTAAATTGAAGCGTCCTTGAAGTCTGTTTTCAGTTACGCAACTGGTCGTACAGCCCATTAAGGGCTATAACCGTCTTAGAATATTAAGTTACGATTGCTGTAGAAACAACATAACTCGCAGTTATTTTAGCTATCAGAGAGGTCAAAGAGGAATAAATTTGTAATATGTTAGTGGTACATCTGTGAGTGTTTACAATAAGATTAGGCTCTTATTTAAATTCAAAAAAGTTTAAAAAATTGGGTTGTTTTTTTATGGAATTGGGGGCAAACGAGCAGACGTATCGCCTGATGGTAAGCGATTACCGCCGCCCATGGACCACACATGCGTCACTAGAGGCGTTACAAGTACGTTGCCCGCCTTTGGAGGATGGGGATACCCCTTAAGGGCCTCCGATATCCTCACTCACTCACACAAACCCAAACACAACGCAAGCGCTGTTTCACACCGGTTATCTGTGAGGCCGTGGTATCACTCTGGTCGAGCCGGCCCACATAACGTAATGCACATAACCCTGATCATAATACTGTTATTACTATGTAGTAATGCGTAATTGTGTATCTGCCGACATGGCTCAGCTCATTATTAAATTATAAAATTAGACATAGAACAAATGATTATGCTCGTCATGCACTTTTTCCCTGGGTGAGAACTGAACCCATATCCTCTAAACCGTCAGTCGGACTCACTAATGACTGCACCAACAGACTAGTCAATCGAACCATGTATATTGTATATCAACATAAACAATATATCAAGACATTCTCAGTTCAAACTATCCATCGCCTATCTAACCAACAACATTTTACATAACATAATCTTATGAATGGATTGGACAATACAATAAAACCGTTTTGATTGATTTGAAACTCTGCACGAGCTGAATAAAATGTAATCCTTTATCCTTATGATATATTAAAATTAATCTGTTAAATGAATTAATCAGAAAATGTGTGAGAGTATTAATAAGGTTTCGACGAATCGACAAATATACAACTAAGTTGAATAAATGAGTTCACTAGAATGTCCAATATTTCTGCCTCAGTGTGTATCTAAATGTAATAAAAAGTAATAGTAATCGGATCTGTAACTATTTGTTTTTAAGTTTGGTAGTTTTCTATGGAAGCCAACCATCCCGGTCTTAGGCAGTCCGCATCAGTATGTAATTACGAAAAAAATCCTACTAATATTATAAATGCGAAAGTTTGTAAGGATGGATGGATGTTTAGATGGATGTTTGTTACTCTTTCACGCAAAAACTACTGAACGGATTTGGATGAAACTTTACAGTAATATAGCTTATACATCAGAATAACACATAGGCTACTATTTGCCGCGATAACCGACATGTACACGGTCGGAGCCGCGGGCAACAACTAGTAATATATATTTACATCAGTTGTCTAGTACCAACAGTATAAGCTCTACTTAGTTTGAAAAGTTTCCGGAAGTTTTATTATTATTTCATGGGTTTTTATACACGCAGTATTTAGCAAACAATCCAATTATTTTCCGAAAATGAAAATAGCCTAAGTTAGACTTTATTATATTAACTATCAGTCAGTGAAAATCTTGTCAAAATCAGTTCAGCCGTTCTAAGGATTGGTTGAACAGACAGCAGACAACAAAAATGTTGTTTTTGTTTGAACTATCGTACGAGCAGTCACATGGATTCTCGGGTCAAATAAAAAAAGATAGATAAGGCACCGTCTCATTCTCGTTGAAGCAGAAAAAAGTAGCGTAGTTTAATGTAAACACGCCCGTTACGCATTAACTATGCTATAAACTACTCTACTTTTTGTCAGTATCGTACAAACAACAACTTGTAAGATACTGACGAAAAGTAACGAAGTTTTTAGAATAGTTAGTGCGTAACGCGTGTGTTTACTTGCAACTACGCTACCTTTTTTCTGCTTTAACAACAAGGCGGTGCGTTATCTACCTTTTTTTATTTGATCTGAGAATGCATGTGACTGTTTGTACGATAGTTCTAGTGTATAAGTGAAGAGTCCCCTCCCACGAGGCTACTCCCCTCAGTTCAATAGCACTTGTTACCTTATTGTCTCACCTTACAAATGCCGTAAAAGGTATTCTAAGGTCAAAAAAAGTGTTTGTTTAAAAAAGTCATTTTTTTATGTGAATACTTTTCTATTAATTTTAGTTTAGTAGTTAATGGCTCTATTCAAAGTGTAGTGTAGCTAGAGGAGTAGAAGATTTATCGATGTTAAACATCGGAAGAAGGTTAGTCTGTTAAAGTTTTAACAGGATTTATTTAAACTAAACTAACTAACTAAATCTACGGTTAGCTGGAAGATAACTCATGTTTGGGTTAAGCTCGCCTTTGTACGTCTTATTTCCTTAAATATAAAATGTTTATCCATTTGTGTACAATAAAGAATAAATAAAATAAAATAAATAAATCTTAACCATTCAATCTCAAGTTTGAAAGTGTCAAGTTTTATTCATTCTCGTAATTACCTAAGAGGTTAAGCTATAACAAAGAATATAAATGATTACACCAAAGATTTAAAAGTGATTAAAAGCATAAAGGAGTTAAAAAAACACCCCTGGTGTCTAAAGCATTGAGCGATGACGTCAATAGATTCGCAATAATGGTCCAGGTGTGACATCCATACTAATTTTAGTGATTAAAAAGTAGCTCTGTCTGTCTATTAACTGATCTGAATGAAGTTTACAATGAAGATTTTATTTTGTTTACTAGTTGAACCCGCGGTGTTACCCGCGTTTGTTTTTGTACGGCGGGTAACGCCGCAGGATCAACTTAGTTTAAAAAAGTTAGTAAACCTTAGTTACTTCTTAGATTATCAGCTACCTGCCAGTGAAAATCCCGTCAAAATCCGTTCCAGATATAAAATTTTATGAAAAGTTATTATGTAAAATCATGTTGAATGAATGAATGAATGAATGAATGAAACATTTATTGGACACACACATTTTACAAGCTTCAACAAAAAATAATAATAATAATAAAAGTAACATAGAAACAGATCAAAACTTAAACTATAACATATTACAAAAAAGGTCCACATATAATGTAGAGTACTTGCCGAAACATTATTTAATATCAATTTCTCAAGCATAACAACACAAAGAACACGAAATTTCATGTGTGTGTGTGTGTGTGTGTGTAGGACCGATACGGTCGTTGAATTGTTACAACTCCGTATAAGTAGGAGTTGATTGTTCAGTAGACAATAAAACATATATGTATTCATAAAAGAAACGTAAACCAAGGCTTACTGTTTTGTATAATATTCTTGTAAGGATTTACATTCAGTGGATAAGCAGGGCGACATATTGATATTAATATAATATGTAAAATATATTATTTAGGTTTCACATTATTTGATACAACTTTCAACTCGGCTAGACTTATTGGCGCTGCGTAGAGATTCGCTGGCGTCGCTGTGCATCTTCTACCGCATTTACTATGGGGAGTGCTCCAAGGAATTGTTCAAACTGATTCCTGCCGCCTCTTCCTGCCATCGTCCTACGCGACAGAAGTGTCATCCCCATCATTTACAGTTACAGTCCACAATTGTGCGCTTTTCCAGGACCATTCTGCTTCGCACAATAAAACTGTTGAATGTACTGTCGCCTGCGGTATTCCCGAACCACCTTCGATCGAATCGACCTTCAAACCTTCAAGAAAAGAGCATACTCTTTCTTGAAAGGCCGGCAACGCACTTGTGACGCCTCTGGTGTTGCAGGTGTCCATGGGCGGCGGTAATCGCTTACCATCAGGCGATACGTCTGCACGTTTTCCCCTTATTTCATCCAAAAAAAAATACAAAGAGACAATTTTTGTATAATGTTACGATTCTTTTTTTCCTTCTTTTTCTTAAAAGTTTTTCTTTAGTTTTAGTGGTCTTTTTATCTTTTCGATAAGATGGCAACAAGATGAATAATATCAGCTCTTTCTGCTAATGTCTTGAGTGATTTTAAAGGCTGACCACGCTTTAGTTGACCGCATGAACAACTGGCCCATTGGCTTTACGTAGCCACGTATCATAAACTAGCTGACCCACGCAACCTCGTTTGCGGCTCCTATTGCCCGTAGCGTGATAATTTTCCCCTGTTTTTGTAACATTCTTCATTGTTGCTTCGCTCCAGTAGGTCTGAGCGTGATGATATATAGCTTGTGTCTTCCTCAATAAATGGGCTATCTAACACTGAAAGAATTTTTCAAATCGAACCAGCGGTTCCTGAGATTAGCGTGTTCAAACAAACAAACTCTTCAGCTGTATATATTAGTATAGATGACTAGTTTTTTTTAAAACTTTTATGAGTCTACTAGAGGGACTACTCTAATCTAAGAGTAGTGGTAACCACTACTCTTACTAGTTTGACTCTATGTATATAAAATCTGAATCCGCATTCATATTATGTGATTGATTATAAACTTAATCCTGGATTCCTGGACTATTTCTTCTATTACTTATTTAATATGTTTCAAAATTACCACAGTGGTTCCCGTTGTTCAGACATTTCATTTAACATTCGAAAATGATTCGTTCGGGATTAGGGCACATAGTTTCGCGCCAATTATTGAAACAATCCGAAATAGGAATTCTATTTGTCGAAATTCAAATAGTAGCGGTTAACCGCTTAACTTATATTGTTATAATGTTGTTTAAAATGTGAAGAATATTTATGGTCTTGAAATTAGTAGGGTAATAATTTTTATACTTTGTTATCTATACAAATAAATAAAATTGGAGTGTCTGTTTGTAATATTAAAATAACCGCTTTTTACTTAATGCATATGTATGTATACACGGTACATATACCAAAAATGGAGTTAAAATTTTTTTTGTCTGTCTGTCTGTCTGTCTGTCTGTCTGTCTGTCTGTTTGTTCCGGGTAATCTCTGGAACGGCTGGACGGATTTTGACGGGACTTTCACTGGCAGGTAGCTGATGATCCGGGGAGTAACTTAGGCTACTTTTTTTCTTTATCTCTCACCACGCGGAGAAGGAGGAATTCTGACTAAAGTAATTTAAAGCCGGCAAGTCACAGGCGAGTCTGAGGTTGCGAGTGTCCGTAGGCAGCGGTGATCATTTACCTTCAAATGACATGTCTGCCCGTTTGACCAATACGTCATAAAAGAGAATTCAAATTTAAAGTCTTTACGCTCGAATGGCTTCACTAGATTCTAAAAAGTTTAGCTACAATAAAACAGTTTTAAGCTTCAGTAGTTTTTGAATTAATAAAGTAATGGATTTGTAAAGTAATTTCAAGGTTGATTTATTTTAAAAAGCTAAAGAAATACCTTTTAAGGGAGACCTCTGTAGGTCAGATCAAATAAATCGGGTGACCCACACCCGATTTATTTGATCTGGTTATATAAAAAAAAATACATTTTACTCTTAACTTTTTGCAATTTGATAGAGCTTTTGGTTTGGTGATGATGCTGACTGCTTAACCAAAGCTCAGGGGTTCAACTATCGTCTGATACAAACAATTTTGGAATGATAGAGATCGATTGTTCTGTTTGTAAAACTAATTAAATTACTATGTATATACATTCATGCATTCTATACTAATATCATAAAACTGAAGAAGATTGATTAAATATTGTTTGTTTGTTTTATTTTGTTGAACCCGCTAATCCCATGAAGTATTGGTGTGATTTGAAAAACATTGAAATAGATTAAACTTATACTGTACTGATTTTTTTTAGCAGAACTCCTACCTATTTTCAAAGCATTCGTAATCTAGTCTCTATGTACTTAATGAAATTTTGGTCTGTGATGAATCTATACAAATAAATAAAATTAAAGTGTCTGTTTGTAATGTTAAAATAACCGCCTTTTACTAAATGCATATGTATGTATACACGGTACATATACAAAAAATGTAGTTAATTTTTTTTTGTTTGTCTGTCTGTCTGTCTGTCTGTCTGTTTGTTCCGGATAATCTCTGGAACGGCTGGACGAATTTTGACGGGATTTTCACTGGCAGGTAGCTGATGATCCGGGGAGTAACTTAGGTTACTTTTTTTAGACTAACTTTATCGCGCGGCGTTACTCGCGGTACAACAAAAACCGCGGGTAACACCGCGGGGTTCAGCTAGTTTTATAATAAAGATTAGCATCCTAGTATCTTGTCAACTGATAGCATAGTCCAGCACCGCGCGTGCTTATTAGTCGTTCTCAGTTTCCTGTTACACATTTCCGTTCTTTTTCAGGAATTTAACTCCATAGATCAAAAGAAAAAAAAATTACACAATAGACATCTTTTTTCTCATTCTTAACGCGAATTATTTTCAGTTCAGTATACGTGACTACAAATATTTATTTATTTAACTTAGCCTTAGGTGATTTGTTCCACCTAACCCTAAACGCGTTTAGTATACAAATAGAACAATGTCCATTATACAGGCCTGTTTGGGATATATTTGTTTCAATAATAGTTACACTTGTCCGAACGTGTCTAGTATACAAGCATGAAAATGTATATAGCTTTTATTATATTACGAGATATTTTTCAGAGTCTTGTCGTGAACACTAAGAATAGTAATATAGGCTTTTATTCCTAACAATAACTCGGGTAGAACGGAATAAACCACAGATTGTTTTACTTTGTCATATTTTTATTATTCCCGGAAGAAGCAACGTTTGTCTATGCTAAAAGTGTACAAATAAAGTGTTAGACCATTTGTGTGTATGCACAAAAAATTTAAAAATTTAAATATCATGACAATATTTAATAAAATTGATGAGAGAGAATAGATACTATACAACTACTTTTATATTTATAAGTTGCTTGCTTTCTCACTGGTGTCTTTAAATGTGCGTATCTACTGAAATTATTGGCAATTTCAGCGTTTCCAACTGTTTGCAACTCTTCAGAAAATGGCCAACTTTTGTTTCCATTGTGTTCTAGACCGAGTCTCAAAAAATTTGAAAAACAGTTGAACTAAGTGCCTCCACAGAGCCAATATATATTTGCAACCAGCGCATTTTTTTGATGTTTACCGCCAAAAATAGAAAGGCGGCTCCCAACATTTACTGACAATTTTTGTCACCAACATGTGTTGACAACACAAAAGTTGGCAACTTTCGTTCGGTGGTACCCCGGCGTAATATACAGGACAAAGTTGCTTGAGTATTAGTCCATGACCTTCATTTGATATTTATCAAATGACTTAACTGCACGGATGACGCAGTAGTTTAAACGGTTACCCCGCCGTTTTCTGCTACGCTGAGTGTTGTGGGTCCAAACCTCACGTGGGACAAAACTTTGTGTTATTCATAAATTGTTATTCTAAGCCTGGGTGTTTTTTGTGTCCGTTTTATGTATGTTTGTAAAATTTAAACACAACACAAGCGAGAGTAGGACGAAAGGTCTTGAATGATTGTTACTTTCTTGCTTTCAGTATTTGGACCTTATATATGTCGGAGACAGTGGAGATCGAAGCGGTTTTTAGGAAATGGTGATGTCAGCTTCGCCGACGTCACTTGCATATTTTGTCAAGTGTCAGTCATGATTTAAAGCAATGGAAATCGCTCTTAGTCAATTCATTATTACACACGTTGGTAGGTAGGGTTTATTTGCATAACCAATGACAATATAGAATTCCAATAGTTTATTGAATCAATGAAGCTACAGTTAAAATCATAGATCGGCACAACATTGTCAAAGTGAATTAGGTGAGAACACCAAAATCCACTGAACGTCCGTGTCGACCTATAACCTCCAGTTTCCAAAATGCGTAGAGCCTTATGAGAAGAATACTGGCAAAGAAACTCATGGCCGCCACTCTTTTAAAAGTTACATCTTAACTTATTAGTTACAAACGTTTAATAGTTAATTACAATAATTAAAAAGACTATGTACTTAGCTTATTTACAGCTTGTCCTTCCTCGTACAATGCCCGTACTAAAACTGATCTGTTGATTCTATTTTTCTACAATACGGAACGGTGGGTAGTTAGTTTAAAGGCCAATAGGTTAGTATCCGTAACTCGTGCGGCCACTCCTTTATACCGACTGCTCGCTTTAACTAGTGGTGACACCTACCATTGTATTCGGTGTTACCCGCACACATTTTAGTAACATTTAATTTAATATTGCTTACAGAATCGACTAAAACTAAACCAAAATTATTATATCAAGCTGTCAATAAACTAAGACGTAATAATCACATCGTTGATAACAAATAATCGGTGTGCCTTCTTTTACATACACCATCCACAGATTCCACCCAAACTGCCATGTTTCTCGATGCACAGTTTGACGTTTCGAATAATCGATTGAAATAAACACTAATCCAAAATAAACTTAAAAAAACTATTCGTTCTCCGACATGTATATATATATATATAAGAAAAAATCCTGTGTCGCTGGAGACTTTACAAACATATATGAAACAGACACAAAAAACACCCTGACTCAGAACAACAATTTGTGGATCACACAAAGTGATGTTCTATGTAGGATTTTAATTCATAACATTCCACACACAAGGCCAACCATGCAGTCAATTTCCTCCACTCGTTAAATGCAATCAATAGGATTTTTGAATGATAGTTTTAAGTGTAGTATATCAGTTTGGGCAAACCCGTCCAAATATTACGAAGCATAATTCTTTAACACTTAAATGTTTACAGAATTTGAAATACCTTCAGGTACAAGAATCTCATAAATTATAGTCCTTGAGAGAGCAAACAAACCCTAATCAAAACGACCCTGGTAACATCAGATAGTCATATTTTTATTATACTCAACCACAAACAATGTAGAACATTAACTAGCTCTTAGCCTAATTTTTGTCCCCATTAAAAGCATAATAAAAACATTTCACAAGCCCAACCCCTTACAAACGGCTAAAAGCTTCAGCTCAAATCTGGGTTGATTGTCAAAAATTAATTTAATGCATGACATGCTCGGTACCATTAGTGATATGTCACGTGACGCACGAACGAAACGCATTTGAAAATTAAACGTGCTCTGACGTTCTATCTTTTGAAGGAATTAAAATCGTGTATGTGATTTATTTCGGGACGTTCGAAACTTAAAAATCAAAAATGGTTGTTCTTCTTTTTGATTTTTTTTTACTTTTTAATCATAATTTGGAGTTGACTTAGGCCGAGACATGAAAATTTTATAAAGAGTCGAATTGATCATTAACTAAAGTAAAGTACAAGTCGGGCGTTACGCTGCAGCGCTTAGTTATATCGTCTAACAAACAATTAAAACAAATAGCGCTAGAACGCTAGAAAACAAAGGACGTAAAAGCCAAGAATTTCATTGCACTTACGTATTTCTTTTAACACATAAAAAGTGCGCAACGCCACAAGTTCAGAATTCCAGTTAGGTACGCGTCGCGTCGGAGCTAACACACATATTACAGAGTCCCTTTAGCTTGTTGCCTTGGTCTAAAAAGTAAGTATTTACACTTCTTACACAACTTTAAGATATCTGTTATATAATTGCCAAAAACGAACCAAAGAGCACGCAAATTGTATAAACTATTCATTCCGTTTTTTTGTGTGACCTTGCTAAAATGAATTTACACTGCCCGATAGAAAGCATAAGTAGAATCTAAGAGATAGATTTATAGATTTTAAATCTGGTCATCATACTCATTGCGAATGCAGACAATGCAACAATGCGGCATGGTGAGCTTCACCGTGGCGGCCTAGTGATGCTTCTGTATCTTTGGGCCTTCGGTCTCGCACTCACCAATGAAACACGACAACACGATCGTTGTCGTTTTCCGGTGATCTTCTGTGCGAGGGTTGTATCGTGGCTTACCTTGAAATTACTTCTATACCTACTTCTCTGAAATCCAGATTTATAGCGTACGAAGCGTGAATTTTGGAAAACTAACACACATAATCACTAAAATGCTTAAGCCCTAAACAAACTTGTATACATTGCTTTTGAATTTTGATATGTTGGTTTTAATGAAATATTGTTTAACTAGGAACTTCGTGTTAGGTATTAGGGTCGCCGCCGCTAAATATTTTATATTGAACACAATTAATATGATGTTTAATTGTTTGTTTTCAATAAAAAAATATAGTTTTGACAATTAAACAAATTCTAACTTTTGAACTTTCGCGTTCCATGATATATTAACAATTATTTTTATGGAAATTAACGCGATCACTTATTAAAAGGTATTACATATCTCTGATTTGCCTGACGTTTCGACCAGGTTGCACTGGCCGTGATCACAGGCTGACTCTGAATAAATGATAGCGTTAATTCTCGTAAAAATAATCTATACAAATAAATAAAATTGGAGTGTCTGTTTGTAATATTAAAATAATTGCTTTTTACTAAATGCATATCTATACACGGAACATATACCAAAAATGTAGTTAAAAAAACTTTTGTCTGTCTGTCTGTTTGTTCCGGGAAATCTCTGGAGCGGCTGGGCGGATTTTGACCGGACTTTCACTGGAAGCTAGCTGATGGTTCAGGGAGTAACTTAGGCTACTTTTTTAGACAAATTTTGTTCTGCAGCGTTACTCTCGGTACAACAATAACCGCGGGTAGCACCGCGGGGTTCAGCTAGTTGTTAATATAACTAAACAAATGATCCTACATGTCAATAAAAGTATTAAATTAATCATATTCGAAAAAAAATTACAAAGCAGTCATGAGGACTTGCGACAGATGTGAAAACTCAAAACAAAAAACAAGCTGTTTAGACTTCGTTGAAATAAACCTCCTTGCTCTTGAATTATAAAGCGCGTTAAAAAGAAATCAATGCGTCTAAAGAAGTCCTCACTTCAAAAAAATGAGGAAAGTAACATCGAAAAGTAGCAGCAAAAATACAGAATATTATACAAATAACAAAACGACGAACATACCAAAAATCTCACATCGGCTTGCTAGGTCAAGGGGATCGTGAAGGTTGTACTTGACACGACACGTTATTTTTTATTTCCGCTTCGAGTAAGTGCTGGAGTTGTTATATTTATTAATAAAGAAATCCGCACTAACATATGGTATTTATGAAAAGTGATGTAATTCAAATATAAATCTTTTGATATATATCTTTATATATATAATTCTTCTGTGAGTGTGTATGTCACTGAACTACTCTCAAACGACTGGACCGATTTTGATGAAATTTTTTGTGTGTGTTCAAGGGGATCTGGGAATGGTTTAGATTCACAATTTTGTCCGCTGGACAATGTTTTTTCAATTAATTTTTAATTTATTAGTAGTTATGGCAAAACGACGTTTGCCGGGACAGCTAGTATTGATATAAATCTATAAATTCAAATGTCTGGTACTATTGTCATGTAAGTAATTTTTGCCCTAGAAAAAATTGTCAGATAAATCTTCGGACATCTGACACAAAACACCAGCTAATCCCGAACTAAGCTAGAGCTTGTACTGTGGGTGCTATACAACTGATATTAATACATTTTTACCTTTTTTATATACATAGAAAACACCCAAACTTCGAAACAAATATTTACAGATCATATAAACGGTTGGCCCGACCCGGGAATCGAACACGAGACCTCAAGCACAGCAGTCGCATACGCTACTACTGCGCCAATGAGGTCATCAACAGACACACGAACAATGCATAGTTAAAAGCTAATCTATACATCTCTACAATTAAATAAAATTGCAGTCTCAGTTGTAATTTCAAGCTTAAAAACTTTTTACTAAATTCAAATTCAAAATCATTTATTCAATTAAGACACTAAGTGACATTTATGAACGTTAAATTGAAGCTGTAGTTAAGAATCATAGATCGACACAAACAGACGCCACAGCATGTGCTGTATTGTCGAGGTAAATTAGGCGAAAACACCAAAATCTACTGCCTGCCTGTGTCGATCCATAACTTCCAGTTTCCAAATAAATGCTTAAGAACGTTTATTCAAACCTTACATCATATTTTTTTTTTTCTAGTTTCTGGTCTAGTTGTTCTGGATAATCTCTTGAACTGCTGGACCAATTTTGAGGGGACCTTCACTAGCTGATGATATAAGAAATAACTCAGGCAACCTTTAATGGGTCAATTCATGGGGCATTATTGTTAAAATATTGCAAACTAGCTTTGTCACGCAGCGTAACCCGTCCTGTTATTGTTATAAAGGTACTGATAACAACTATGGAAAAACCATAAGCTTAAAATATACAAATAAAACTATTATACTATTTTTTGCTTACTTCAATTTAATGAAGAATAATAATAATAAAAACGTAAAGGTTGGTTTGAGATGATACTTAAAAAAATATTCTCAAATCTAATTTAAGTATATCTCAAATACTAGATAAAATACAAAAGAAAATTTGAATTGAAATTGACTTTGTGTAAACGAAGACATTTTTAATTTTGTTGACTCAGTCTGAATAATTAAATTAAAAAACTTCAGTTATGGAATATTAAAATGAAACTAATTTAAATTTAATCCCACGCGTAAAGTTTAGTTTCACACTGGGATCTTATTTCATTTCACGTGTAATGTTAAAAACTTGACAGCAAACGAGTGATATATTGTTATAAAAAAAAGGTTAAATAATAATTGTGTCAGGTGACAATTTACTGATATATTTCGATTCGATCAACAATCAAGTCCTCTACTTATATGTTTAGTATCAACTGCAGGGCATTCGCTATTAATAATAATAATTAAATATTTCGGACATCTAACACACAACACCATCTAGTCTCATGCCAAGCAGAGCTTGTGTTATGTGTTCACCAGCCTATGTCGCCATTGACAAATCTGAATAAATATATTTAAAGGCAGGTCATGAATCCACTTTAGTTTTTAACATTAATAATTACTTTCAGGTCACACAAAATCTTTAAGAAAGGAGATCGGGTTCACAAACTGATAAAATTTGAACCTACAAAGGCATGCAACACTCTAGGCTTCAAACCTGAGAAAACATTAAGCAATTTAGTTGTTCCAAGTACTAGATTTAAAGAATCAATCAATGTTTTTTTAGTTAATAGTTAACCAATATACAATGGATACCAAAAAATCTACTAACAAAGTCAATGTTTATGACCTAAAATCATTTGTTTGTTTGTTAAAAGATCACGCACATCCACGCAATATAGTACTTCTACAAGCATTTGCGAACGAACACACGAGTTAAGTCTAAGGTGAATAGCAAACTTCCCTATTATTGTGTAATAAACTTACATACTAGAAACTTGAGCACTGAGTAATATCGCTTGGAAAACTCAACGGAGTGTGTACATTTCAAATTTTACATACACAATACATATACGTACGAATTATATTCTAGTCGCAAATGTACCGTGGATATGAGTTATATAGAGCGTTATTGCTGTTATTGTTGCTGAGTTACTGGCAATTACGTTTAGCTTTCATAGTATGTATGGAAAATATTTCATTAACACATTTGCTAATGTACCAAATTATTCGAACAAACTCGGGTTTACCTGATTTCTATTCGGATTTTCTGTAGCACCTAATACATTCAGGCTTTAAAGTAGGAAAGTAAATAACAATCTACATAATATTATTTAAAAGAAAACATCTAAAGTACTTATTATAGCAAAACTCTGCAAGGAATCTGCCTGCATACATATAAAAATTGAGTTTGCAAGTCCTTCAGTAACACTAAAATTAACGGTAAAAACTCGATGCTTTAGTTGAATTATATGATTTGAAACTTGATCGTCAACGAGATAGAGGAAACCGCAAGTCAATGTAGTTTCCACGCAGCTATTTTTAAATAAACTTGCACTTCGTTCTCTTCTATTATTTTGTAATTTTGAAAACATCAAATCCTGTTCAGCCCAATTACAATATCTGGATGCAAATGTAAATTCCAGCTCACCGTGATTATGCCTTTACGCTATTGTACTGCAGTGAAACAACACTGGTAACGATGTTTTAATTTTCTTAAAGTGCATATTAGAACATGGGATTTTGCGTCATGGGATTTTTGCAACTCACGAAAAATTTTCACGTTATATGGGCTCAGTTATGAATAGTCTTTGCAGTAACTGGAGATAGAGAGATGATAAAACCCAAACTATTTTTAAGAAACTATTTATACTTACGTTTATGTACTTATTTTGGAAGCCTGAGTATTTACGGAGATTACGGAATTTAAAATTATAAAAAGTCATATTTGAGATCCTAGACGACAGACTGTTTTAGTTTTGCAAATTAAGCCTCGAAAAGTACCATTCAGAGA
Organism: Spilosoma lubricipeda; assembly: GCA_905220595.1. Taxonomy (NCBI): domain Eukaryota; kingdom Metazoa; phylum Arthropoda; class Insecta; order Lepidoptera; family Erebidae; genus Spilosoma; species Spilosoma lubricipeda. Next base: position 2,844,824 of record HG992285.1, on the reverse strand, counting down.
TCATTTGTTCACTTTGGGTGTTAGGGTCACAGGATTTTGACTTGGATCTTCAAAGAGCAGTGCGCTAGGGGTCAGCCGTCTGGGTGATTTTAGTGGAAACACCACATACTTCTCTGTAATGCGTACCTGGGGGTGCGGAGATCCGAAAGAATTTGCACTCTGTCTACAAAAAAAAGATCACACGAATTGAATTTCGTTTGATTTGAATTTATAATTTAATTTAATTTACAACCTTCAGAGTAAAATTATTGGTGTGTCAAAAAGGTGTAACAAACGTAAAATGATAGCATAAATGATTTTATTTAGGTTTCTTTATTGATTCTTATTAATTTGCTCTAAGGAGTATCAGTATTTTCGCAAAATCCCAAAGTCCTAAGAAGGATGACGCATTTGTTACACCAGCACGTAATCAACGCGTTAAATAAATGCCTAAATAATTTTACAAATAATATTTCTTTAATAATTTGAATTGCGTATTTCAAATTATTCAATTTCATTTTGAACTTGGCAAAGGAATATCGAAATAAAATATAAACAGAAGTGGTAATATTTTGTCGAATATTGGATTTCGTAATGGACCTTTAGGTGATGTGTAGTTGGCATTTCTTCCTATTGAAAGAAACAAATGTAATACCAATAAGTAGTAAATAGTAATTTACACCTAAAACAAAGCATTTATCTTAAAATAGACTGAAAAGTTGACACACGTTACTTCCAGTACGATGTCGAGACGTGTTTTAAATGAAGTAAAAGAAAAGGTAACTTTACACAAGGAAAAAGTTGGAAAAAAGTATAACAGGACGTAAATACTTTTTATAAAATTGATATAGCCTATATCACCCGGGCCAATATTACGAATCTATTGAGACAATTAAATAAAACCGATTCAATTTAAAGGTGCGATGGTGGAACATACATATACTGGCAGACGAGTAAAAATGAGCAATGAAAGTTTAAAAAAAGTAAGTAGTAAGTCTAATAAAAGCCTGTTTGAAGAGGTGGTAAACCAAGAGATTAGCACATTATAAAGTTAACCAACTCTTGTCAGATCAGTCTAATTAGTTATCATTAGTGATCATTAATAATAGTCTACATTTACAGAACTTAGATATTCTTTAGTACTTAGGTTCTGAAAGTCTGATGGCAGTAGCTCCAAGGAAAAAATCACATTTAGTTGTACTGTACACCCAAAGTCGATCTCAACCCACTTTGGGAGAAGGCTCGTCTATACATATGGACATTGCGTACATGTTACGTCACTTTATTCCTTTAGCTTATTCATGAGAAACTTTTCTTGTATCTTTGTCTAGTATTGGAAATATCTTTACAAGATCCGTGTGTCGTATAGAGACAATCTTGTTTTACGAAGCGAAAGTGACAAGATTGAAAACGATTCAAAAGTTACATAGTTTGAAGTTTCAGTGCAATATTGCGAAACATAGTGCTCGACTGACTGATACAATTGTGCAATATAATTTACTTACTTTACTTCTATACACGGAATGAATGTTTGTTGTTTTCTCATAATAAAAGTCTAATCATTATAATGTTTTCTTTACAAGACCCAGGTTCGTTCGTGCGTGGAGTATTGCGAATCTTTCTGATGGTGCCGCACAGTACCTGTTTGACGGTCTAGACCGGTTGCAGCGGCGAGCAATCCGCATTGTCAACAGTCCCGAAGCCACGGAGTCCCTTGAGCCTCTGCAGTTGCGTAGAGATATCGCCTACATGGCAGTCCTCTATCGTTTTTATCATGGAGAGTGTTCTGAAGAGCTCTTCCAACTGGTCCATTCCTCTCCCTTCCATATAAATAAGTCTTAATTATTATTAACCGATGTGTAGCCTACACATCGGTTTTTCTGATCCATTTTTACAAGTTGTATTTTTTTCTTCGCATAAAATAAAACATGAAAACTTCCTCCACAATAATGCATTGCAATGTAGTTCGATTATGGAGCTTCAGACATCGACATAGAACTTTGAAAACGCGGTGCATAAGGTAAGAAACTACTGAGACATTTCTAAAATGCACACGTAAGTAAAAGTGTTATTAATTTATCTATCAGTCTCTCAACATTTACAAATCAACACTTTATAGTTAAACATAATAATATACCGATCATATAAACTTGAAAACACACTAAAGCAACCACCATTAATGGACTTTTTACTTCACCTACTTAGAATACAGCGATAGAATAGGATGTAAAAGTAGAAACAAGTTTGGCATACTAAAGCGTCTTTCTTACGTTCTGTTTCCTCAGAGTAGATTTTCGCGTCTGGCTTGCAATAAACTTTGATTGGACGCTTCTATCGGTGCCCCGTTCTCGTTCCGAACGCATGTTGTAAGTGGCAAGTTAATTAGATTTTTTTATTTACTACTCAAAGGGACGTTTTAGATATTGTACCCTTAAACTTTACTTTGTATATGCTGTTATTTTTAGAACAAAATCTAATCAAAATTCTTTATATTTTTGAATCCAATAAGGGCCACCATATCATATTTAGAATATTTCAAATTTTGGTAACATAAAAACTGACCAGTACGTATTATAAAGTTAAAATATACATTCAAACGGCTATATCAAGATTTAGGGATAATAATATCAGTTATATGGTACAAAGTATATACAATGAGAGTTTAAGTGTATCCGGGTTCTTTAAATCTAACTAAACTACATAATGATAGCAGTTCGATAGATGTTCTCTAGTTCTTGTAATTTTTGCTTCTACATTTAAGTTTTAATAAAAAATAGTGTTTAATTAATTGTTAATACAAATTAGTTTAATTATAAAACTTGGAGTTTGGGTGTTTTCTATGTATAATATGTATGTATTTACAAAAAAAAGGATATATGTATTTATATCAGTTGTCTAGTACCCATAACACAAGCTCTGCTTAGCTTGGGACTAGATGGCGCTGTGTGTTAGATGTCCAAAATATTTATTTATTATTATTTATTATTGATGTGATGTAAAATGTCTATATTTATAAATATCTTTTAGTTTATTTGTCATTGAGAAGGCTTATTCTTAATTTTCTTATTTCTTTTACCTTAACTCGTATTTAATCGTATGTTCAATGCGGCGTGCCGGAGTGTCGATATGGACTTATTCGTGCATGGTAACAACCAGCTCAGGAAAATTCTGACCGACTCCTTTTTCGCTTCTTGTGACCGGGAGTGAGGATATTTATATTCGATAATGTTTATCGTGCTTGTATCTGTGTTGTCATGTGAGTGTGTATTTCTATTTGTGTCCACTTGTTTGTTCTGCTATCTGCGAAAACTTGTAATTGGCCTTCTTTTTCGTATTAAGTTTGTATAATGTAACAATACAGCTGTAAGTTTTCCTACAATCGTAAAATAAAATAAAATAAAATAAATAAATGATATTATATTTCATTTTTGATGGTGTCGAAAAGAGGCAACGTCACTTCGAAGTTGATCGGACTAATATTTCTTTTTACCAAAACCATGAAATAAAAGTAAATGAACTGTTAAAGAAAAGATTTGGTTACAGATACAAGTAAATGTAAATCTTAGTTCTGTTCTAAAGTTATGTTTGGGTTTTCAGCACAATAAGTATAGATGATAATTAGGCATTTAATTTTTAAGCAAAATATATTAAGAAAACAAACTCATCTCTAATTTCTGTTACTTTTATGAAGTACCTATGCAAATATTATTTATTTCAAAGTAACTTCGTCTGTCTGTCGTTCTGTCTGTTTGTTACGCTTTCTTAGGTAGCGTACCGTACCGGAGTGATTCCACGGCCTCACAGAAAACCGGTGCTTGCGCTGTGTTTCACCGAGTGAGTGAGGATAGGGTCCATATAGAGGCCCACAACCCAAACCCACTTCCTCTATCTCCCCTCCCCATCCCCCAAAGTCCGGCAACGCACTTGTGACACCTCTGGTGCTTGCAGGTGTCCATGGGCGGCGGTAATCGCTTCCCATCAGGCGATGCGTCTGCTCGTTTGCCCGCCTATTCTATAAAAAAGAAAAACTGCAGCACTGATTTCATCGAAATCAGCATGTAAATACTTAGATTCTTAAGGAAGGATATTGACTACTTTTTACCATGACAACCGACAAGTGAACGCGTAGAGCCATGAGCAAAATCGAGTCCTACATTTCAAGAAAACATTGTGGAAGCAATATTACTGTGTGTGCATTTCAATATACTGTAGCTAGAATGGCAGATTACTCGTGTGATTGATTACTTTCGTACACATTATAGTTATACCAAGTTAGCGAAGATATTAAATAAGGGTTCCCACACATAACTGCGATACGATGCGGCGACGCACGATGCGAATCAGATCGACAGTTCTAGCGGTGCATTTGTGCGACAAATATACTTTTGTAATCAAAGTATTCCCATGCCAACTTTCATTGAGATTGGTGCAAAAGTCACGGCTAACGTGAAAGCGTGACACATAGACATAGTAACTTTCAAGTTTTTAATAAGAGTATGGATTCCTGATATTGTAACATTGAAATAGTGCTTTTTTATTAATCAAATACCATTTATTTAGTTTGTAGCAGCACAAAAGTATATAACATGAACAAGTTTTCCAGGTCAATGAAATAAGACAGGCACTCCAAGTGGTAAAAAACGAACCGCCAGGCGATCTCTATTAAACATCAGTTTGAACTTTTATTGCGCGATGCAGTATTTAATCAATTCGAACTTACGTTTAGTTTGTATTGTACTACTACGTGAATGTCATTTCGATTAGCAAAGTTTACTTTTCGGATTATTTCAGCTATAACTATCCAGTAACCACCTTTCACAGTACGTATGTTTTTTAAAGTGACCCTTTCAATATTTTTATATGGCGTACAACATCTGACATCCGACCTGTCACCTGGTAATCTCTGCGCGGTCATTTGTCAAATCAAATTAAACGCGGTTCGCCGGAATCCTCTTAAAGATTTTCATCCCTTTTCCTGAATGACAATGAAGTGAGAGGAAAGATATCATTCTCAAAAATTATATGTTACTAACGACCAGCCCCAGCTTCCCACGGAACTCTTCGATTTCCTCTACTACAATGATGTAATTCTAGCAGATTTTGTCCAAGGTGGTCAGTGTCAATGGAGACCAGCCAACTTCACAGGAAATATTATAGTGCAGTCTTTGATCTCTCAATGTCATAATCCGACGGGGCCATTATCTGACACGACACGGGAGAGATCAGGTGCAGGAACGACGGCATTACGTACTCTCCGAGAAACGGCGGCTTAGAACTCTAACTTCTAAACTAATCTATAATAACATACATTTACATCTCTCATGTTCGGTAAGTAGGTTCTTATGACCTCCAAATGGGGCTTGTAGGTGACTAATTAGCGCTCTAGGGTAATAATGTAGCTAGAAAAGCCCTAGGGTGGTAAGTAATTTAAAAAAAACACTTCTGTCTTTCAAAAAGTTCACGTACATCTAACCAGCATACTGGCAATAGACATCATGCATTCAGCCCAATGATCAAAGAGGTCGCTTTGCTATTCAGCCTTGTCTTTGTGTGAGTATAATAGTCATCAATTTTAAATATCGAACGGCATAGCTTAATTTCGCTCTTCAAAAAAAAAATCAGTCCTTAAAATTTTAAAATTGTTCTCATTTCACTATAAATATCAACAAATAAAATGTTTTATTCTTATAATGCCAGTTTTTTTCTACTTACCTCGCAATCGAGATATAAAGCAGAATAGTTAGCTTGGGTGTAAGCGCCAATTGCACCCGAGCTAACTACTACTACTACTACTTATCTACTATTATTAGACATACAAAACTTTTCTTGGAATCAATCTATCTAATGCTCAAAACTACACTAAAATACATTGAGTAGTTTAAAAGATCTCAGCGAACAAACAGCGAAAACGACTTTTTACTATGTAATAATGTTACATAAGTAAGGACTCCATTAAAAATTGGTAAACTGTGTCAAGGTGACCAATTAAACTATTTGCGACGCGTGTATTTTAGGCTTTACAGATCGTGATGTAGAATAAATTAATGACGAGCAATATTTATAACAACCAGTTAAGGTCACACAGATTTTAATACCTACTATATTTCAAATTTCGGCTCAATCAGAAATCGGGAAGTGGATCAATTTTAACTAGCAAGATTTGATTACAGACAAGTATTGGGACAAGTGAAACTAAATAAAACTTGTAAATAGGTGTGTACTGAAAGACTTTTGTTTATCGATATTTGTACAACAAGAAATAAGGAAGATATTTTCAATGCTATAAAAACTTTAACAGTATTTTCTATCTATCTACCTACTATCCTTTAAGGCTAAAAATAAATGTTGTCTTATTATTATGATAATAATTTTCTAAATGTTTCACAATAACTTTTACCTATCGTTTATCCTCCTTTGGATTTCGTTTTCTAGTGACCGAATACATACATTATAATAAAAACCGAATTTGAAGTACATGGTTATCATTTATTTGTTATCTTTTACTTCATAAGGTTAAATATTTTGCCATCAACTGGATCGTTTAGGAAAGTTAAACAATTTAGGAGTAAATTTATGAGAAAGTTGGTTACGAGGGAAAAGCAATAAAAAAGGATAGGTATTGCTTATACTCGTACAGATTGATAAGGAAGTGTAAATGAAATCGAGTGAGTCAAAGTCATACATCAACATCGATATATGCATATTAAGTTTTTACTAGTATATAGTATATTACTATTTGTAATTTAAACTGGTTTATATTGTGAAGCAAGAGGCGCCTAACGAATAAGTACCTTTGTACTAATTTAAACACAATTCATCCATATTCAAACTAGTGTCATAATAATATGTAAGTCATTTGCAATTAACTTAAATATGGTTACTATAAAATACACCTAAATTTGCTAGGTCAATACCTATTTACAAATATTGTTACTACCTGGTTTGGATTTTAGTGATTCTACTAACTAGTTTATTTCTCACTAGCCGAGCCTACGGTGGTATACGTAGTTTTGGTTTTATTGCAATCGCAGGTAAGCCGAAAATGATTTTTTGTTGTAAATGTGGCGAACTCCACATACAGCAGCAACAAAAACATATGACAGCGTCATCTACTGGAGATACACTAAACTACAAAGTAATGCACAACACGGAGTAACTACCAATCCTGAATCGCGCAATAGAAGTTCTCGAGCCGATTAAAATATATATATACAACATCCCAACATCAACCGTTGGGCAGTGGCCCACCAGGCAAGATCACCTCGCCTAGTCGGAGGATATTCCCTTTGTGACGGAGGTAGTCTCGTTCCCTCTGCATAAGTACCGTATAAACTTTCATATGCATTTAGTGAAAAGTTGTTAATTTGTAAGTACAAGAGACACCTCAATTTAATTTATTAGATTAAATAAGTTTAGAACTAGTATGAACAGTCTCTTTGAAACCTTAAACATTAATTATATTCTGAGGAGTGCGCACATACATTTGTAAGAAGTGATTACTGCTAAGGTTTCCTCTGTAATTTGACAATTCTGCGGAACCTATTCTCCTCAATGCGAATGATTGAAACACTCATACGTTATTTAATATCTAATATCTCGCATTCGACATCGAGAAATTAATACTTATCCATGTAGATTATGTGGATTGAATAAGAAATGTTGCTTTGTAAAGATTAATTTAAATAAAATTAGACTTAATTAATTATATAAAGAAGAAGACTAACCTAAGAGAGAGAATTTGTGCCGTCGTATTTTATAGTGAGTGGAATGGATGCCGAAGCATCTCAATAGGCCGCCATAGTGTGGGTCACCATGCTGCATTGTTTCATAGTATTATATTATATTTATAGTTTGATTAAATTAATTATATATATTTATTATTATTTTTTCAAATTATTGACATATCGTCTCGGTAAGTCTCTGACTAAAATCTGACTGTTTGCAGTGGGTCAAAATCAAGTCCAAAGGAGTCGGTTACAAACAAGCATAAAGGTAATCAATTAACGGCTAACGTGACATCAATATTTTCAAAAAGCTAAATATGGGATAGTCAAGTTATAAGTATTTAATGTCAAATCTCTTTTTGCAATCATTTACTCTTCTATTCTTTTGTTTTGACCACTACACTTAACGATGGGATGACGTCAATAGAATGCCAATTTGGCTACGGCCTCAAAGCTATTAAGACTTATAGCTAAGAACACTTGCCCAATCAGCAGTATTCTTAGCTGCAGTATTTCGGAGATATAGCATTGATTCTATGTTAAAAATATTTGAATATTATAATTGTAAAATATAAATCTTTTAAACAGTTGAAAACAATTACTATTTCGTGAACAAACATAAACATTAATCTATTTACAATACATTAACATAATGTACAGTCATGCACAGATATACCCAAAACAAAAGTATTTTGATCGTTCCTCTTAAGAAGTTCACAAGTTTGCAAAGTTAATTCCAACTGCGGCGTTGAGTTCTATTAGAATATCTTTTAATATTACATTTCTGTATTCAACGGCTGTATACCACGATCGTATTTATTTCCCAGTTGTACCAACTTCTCTTACCCAAATAACTTTGAATTTATACATAAAATTATACAGGATTAATTTTATAAATAATGCGTAGTTCATATAGAAGTTACTCTATCCCTTATAAATACGAACTTTTTGGTAAAAAAGGTATTTAAACCTATTTGTTTTGTTGTTTATTTCAACTGATAACCAAATACTAAGTATTACGGAACATGTTTTCTATGATCACTGAGTTTGGATATTAAATTTAGAATAAAAACACTGGCCAGTTTTTTCAAATTTTAAAATTGATTGTTTGTTATATTAAAAGAGGATTTAATCCTATCATGTTGTAGCCTCATTCAAAGTGACAGGAGATGTCACTTGCAGTTGGTAACTCTCAGGAGTGGATTAAACAAGGCTGAGTTAATCTTGTTATAATTCCTTTGTTCTGACTTTTCCATCTTGTTTCAATCATTTTACTCACTACTTGTTTTGTGCTTACAACTATTGAGTTTCTCCTTTACTTCCTAATTTGTGGGAGGGGGGGAAGGAATTAGAGTTCTGGTAACTTTGATCACTAATATGAGCTCTAGATTGTATTATACTTTTTAAATTCCAAAAATATTTTCTATTATTAAAGTCGGTAATATAAGAATATGAAGATCCAAGATCCACAAACAAGTAGAAAACCAAAATTATTTACATTATTGGTTGTGGCAATAATATTAGATACAATGTAAATTTCTCTCAGCACGTTCGCGTTATATTTTTGAAGTAATACACGAATGAACGGCATCAAACAGCGCAAACCTACAAGCACACTAAGAATACTAGATTTCATGAAACAGATGAGAATTTTTTAGCTTAGCTCCATCCAAAGATGTGTTCTGTGTTTATTGAGATACGGTTCAAAATTCTTCTTGAGGTAAAATGAATCGTCCAACAACCATTATATTTGCACGCTATGACAATGATGTGTAGCTTAGATTTGATCACGAATGTTTTGCTGGCATTACTGAGTGTGTGGTACGGGTTTTTTTTTAATCTAAACCTCTTTTGAGATATTATTGATGGCATTATATAAATGCAGATTTATCAACTTGGAGTTATAAATCCCAGTTTTTATATTCTCTTTAATCAATTATTTTTGTCTATTGAAAACTGCATTTGCACGGTGTTTATAATGATACGAGTTGTGGTTTTACATAGAACATTTGTGCTTTTTTATGAAATATGAATGATTATCGCCCATAGAAACCCAACAATCTGCCCAAAGTTTAATGGTTAAATTAAAGGCTTTAGATTTATATTCACTTGGTCTCAGATTAATGTTGCTTCTTAAACTGTTGTGATGTTTTCTCAACATAAGATGTTAACTAAAATAATCACAAATTTTAACAATAACAAACCGGCTTCAAGAACTCGACCAAATAGAAATGGGACCATACGGGCAAAGCATTAGCTTTCTTTTAAAAAAAGAATCATCAAAATTGGTTCATCCAGTCAAGACTTATGCAGTAACAAACATAAAAGAGAAGATTGGAGGTCGTAGAGGCTCGCAGATTTCAGCACAAACGGGCCGACCGATGCGGTACTACCCTCGCACAAAAGATGAAAGTAAAATGCCCAAAGATGCAGAAGCATCACTAGGCTGCCATGGTGTGGGTCGCCATGCTGCATCGTTGCATTGTCTGCATTCACAGTGAGAATGGTGACCACCACTTTTGCATTCTGCTTATGCTTTCCATCAGGCGGAGTAGTCATTTTAACAAGCCATACACCATAGAAAAAAACAGTCGAATTGATAACCACCTCCTTTTTTGAAGGTGGTTGATTATTGTAATACGTTCTACGGTTTTTATGAAACGAAAACATTCAAAACAGTGATCGACTCTCATAATACATTACAAGCTCCGAGTTCCCTTATCCAGTTTGATGAAAATATCTCAGATGATCCGTTATATTATCCCTCGTTGTAGATAAGAATGATGACCTTGTAAGTGATTCGATATTATTCAGGTGAACTTGAAAGGAAAGTAGGCCTTCAGAAGTTGGTTGCAGTGAGAGAAATTGTCAACAGTACTCTAATACTGTGCAAAATATTTTATAGTCGATCTTTTATCTTTCTTTTATGTTCGGTGGAGAATGTTCTTTGTCGGAGAATGGTGATTTCTTAACGTGTTTGTCAAAATCTTCGCCTAACAAAAAATAATATGTCCAAAATCAATTAATATTTCCCTGTGACCGATCCTGTCTTAGAAAAGAGACCACGAATCGCAAACAGATAATATGGTAGGGCAGTAGTAGTAGTATAAATCTAAAGACTCGACCGATGATCTAGCAAGGGTAACTGGATTGGTAGTCATCTTAATAAAAGCATCACTGTTCTTTATCCTTTTTTAATAATTAACTTATACAGCTAGAATATTAAAGATATTTTACTTGGTACAGGTTTTTTTTTTCTATTCAAGATACTTCCATGTCAATCGGATTTTTATATAATTTTAGGATTGTAGTTTTACAGGAATATTTAAAAAAAATTGACGCAAAAAAAAGAAAAAATATATACTGATCATTTTATTCGCTGTGTGCGCGATTTCAGCGGTTATTGTAATACGCAGTATAGTAGATATAAAAATATTAAGTAATATCTTATTAGAGTAAGTTGCTAAATATTTTCTCTTCACAAAAGTTATTCACTTATTTCTTTGTTCCAATTGCCATTCTAGTGCTGAAAACGACTAAAACAAACTTTTCCGACATTGGACCATTGGACAGCAACAATTGGACACATGACAGTCCGGAGTTTCTTTACATCTCTGCACATCCTGAGATGGAGTTGTCGGTCCCTACCGCCCACTTGTGAGCCGACATGTGTCAAATTGCTACCTAGTACCTAACTTGAACTAAAATTATAGTAGAGATAATCTGAGCGTTTCAGTACGCTTGTATGTACTGTATGTTTCTTGAGATATTTTCAATACTATATTAAATAAATATGTCTTATTTTACCGTAATGCTAAATTTTTGTCTTTTTATTGTTAACTAGCTGAACCCCGCGATGTTACCCTCGGTTATTGTCGTACCGCGAGTAACGCCACAGGACAAAGTTAGTCTAAAAAAAGTAGCCTAAGTAGTAACTTAGTAGAGTTACTTAGAACTTAGTAGATCCAGGGAGTACCCTGGATCATCAGCTACCTGCAAGTGAAAATCCCGTCAAAATTCGTCCAGCCGTTCCAGAGATTACCCGGAACAAACAGACAGACAGACAGACAAAAAAATTTTAACTACATTCTTGGTATATGTAGCCTATGCATTTAGTAAAAAGCGGTTATTTTAATATTACACACAGACACTCCAATTTTATTTATTTGTATAGATGAATGATAAAGAAATATATATCCTACAGAAATCTATTCTTTAATTTATTAGGCATAATAAATCAGATAGTTTAATTCAGACCCTGACTTCCGCTAGCCATGGTTTTATTTGTCACAAATAGCAACGTGAAACACTTCTATATTCCTTCATTAGAACTATATTTTCACCTGCAGTTTATTTCGTAATAGGCCGTTTTATCACATAGTCCCTATCCGCAAGCCACTTTGGCGTTAATTGAGTCCGAGGTATGTGGACAACAGGGACCTTTGGTGTCTTAATTATTTCCCAAATAAGGATCTTAGTGAACAAGTTATTAATTGCTTGAACGCCCTTGTGAGCTACTTAGTTACATACCGTGTTATTAACACTAAAATACACACACTTACGGTACGACTGGTCCACAAGCTTAAAGTCGCCCAGCGTACAGTGAAGGGGCTATGCTCGGCGTTTCTCTGAGGGATCGCATCAGGAATGAGGTAATCCGGCAGAGAACCAAGGTTATCGACATAGCCCATAGATTAGTAAGCTGAAGTGGCAGTGGACTGGCCATATTTGCCGTAGAACCCATAATCGTTGGGGTAAACGGGTTCCTGATTGGAGACCGCATCTCGGCAAACTTAGTGTAGAACGTCCGAAAAAAATCCGTAAAAAAAATTTTGTCTGTCTGTCTGTCGGTTTGTCTGTCTGTCTGTCTGTTTGTTCCGGCTAATCTCTGGAACGGCTGGACGGATTTTGATGGGACTTTCACTGGTAGGTAGCTGATGATCCGTGGAGTAACTAAGGCTACTTTTTTAGACTAACTTTGTCCCGCGGCGTTACTCGCTGGCGTTACTCGCGGTACGGCAATAACCGCCTGTAACACCGCGGGGTTCAGCTAGTTGACAATAAAATTGAAAAGTATTGCCATATGGCCATAACTATACGACACAGCTTTTATGTGTGTCAACTAAGCCTAAGTATTTTATAATTTAAAATCATTTATTTATTATAATTGTTGTTACATAATTTAAACAGTTAGAGAATTCGTAGAATAGGATGTACGTTTATGATTTTATAACTAATTGGGAAGAGTTCACTTTTCGGATGGTAACGAGCTCTGTCGATACGCCTACGATATACATGGATGGATTTTGGTAATTAGAGACTTGATTCTTTGTTAATAACTTTCCCTAATGAGAAACATTAGACTTATTACTTTAGACTGCCTTAAAATTAGGTTTATCTTTAGGAGTAGAAAACATCATAATAAAGAAACATTTCTCTCGTTGACGCCTAAAGACATTTACATATTTTAGATATATAAGTATTTATCAATTAGTTTTATCCCGTGGTTCCGCCTGCCTGTTTTTTTTCATTCTTGGCCCTGCCAAAATGACTCTACTCTGCCTGATGGAAAACATAAGCAGAATCCAAGAGTGGTAGTTACCAATACTCACTGAGAATGCAGACAATTGGTAAGGCGGTTCCTATGTGGATACTAGCAGAATAAAATCCCAGTACTATTGCGTAGAAACCGTTTAATTTTAAGTATGTGAATGATAAATATATCAACAAGTATGCGCTGTCGCAGCGGGCGAGAAGCGAAGTGCCGGCCGGCGTCGAGTCCTCTCGATGGTTCGATGCACCCCGCGCGCCCCGCAGCCCCTCTGCCTGTCGACGATGGCACGCGCGTAGACACAATACAACAATGTAGCATGGTAACCCACACCATGGCGGGCTAGTGATGCTCCTGCATCATTGGGCTCGCACTCACTAACGAAACACGACAGCACGAACGCTGTCATTTTACGTTGGTTTTCTTTGCGAGGGTAGAACCGCCCCGATCAATTCGGCCCGTTCGTGCTGAAATCAACGTGGCTCTCCTACCTTGTAATAATATGCCACTCCTTAAGGATCAAACCATCTCCATACCAAATGTAATTGACATCGGGTGCGACGGTTTAGCAGTGAAAGTGTAACAGACAGAGAGACATAGTTTTGAATTTATAATATTGGTATATAATAATGTAATTCTTTCAAACTTTCATTTTAATTTTTTGATTTTCTTAAATCAAAAAATATGTTCTTCTTAAATTCTTTTAAGAATAACTTTTATTACAATATTATCATTGTGATGAATATTTTTCCATTGAATAAGTTTTTATAGTCATAGTACGGGCTTAGTTTGATATCAGACGGCGTAGATGTGTTTAGGTTACAATTATTCTTTTTAACTATTGAAAAATACCTAAAACCTTTAATATTACAAACAACGTCTATTATTCCCGATAGAAGTACAATCTACTTCCACAAAAGTGATTTCATTAAACATTCATTGAAACATTTCTGACGCACCTTCCGGTCGAAACCATTCGGTGAGCTAAAAAGGTACCCAAAAGGTTCTATGTATTGTACTTTCATCCTTTTAAGCGCTTATAATATGTCATTTGATATATTTATATAAGTAGGCATTATATCAGAAACCTTGTCATATAAATGTAAAGGCAACGTGTAAAATTGTTTTATTGAATAAAATGTTTTGTAAGAGGATGTACGTAGTTTGTAGTATAACGATATTATTTTGTCTGATGTCTGTAATTATTTAATTCCCATGATTTATGGTCAGACTATGGAATACTGTGCTTTGTACTTAAATGATAGCTCGACTAAGGTGATTCTGCGTCTATACGAAGAACAAATGTTCGTGAGTGAGGGTACCGGAGGCCCCAATCCCTCCCCTTCCCTCCCGACCCCCTCCCCACCCCACAAAGGCTGGCAACGCACTTGTGACGCCTCTGGTGTTGCGAGTGTCCATGGGCAGCGGTAATCGCTTATCATCAGACTTATTCATTTATTTTTTATTTATGCAGTATGTATAATATTGTTAATGAAAAATACTAAACTATTTTTCAAATGCTTCATCGCATTCGAAGTACACCGCGATCTATATAATTGGTGCCATACTGACACAAACAAATGTATGTTTGGAATTACAGGACCGTTAGAATTTATCGAGTAGCGTAAGAACAACAATTTTAACATTTAGTAGTAATGAGTTATTGGCTGGAAGGTGTAGGTGAATGATTTTATGAGGCAGGTGTCTTGAGTTCAAATCTCAACTAAGTGTCGTCGTCTTTTTGTGAATGTTTCCTGGATAATGTGGTAAAAAGTATTCATTAATAAAGTAATACAAAATTACACAAAACAAAAAGATACGAAAACTTCACAACAAACAACAGAGGGCGCTGAGTGTGGATTTCGGAGCAACTCGTTAATTCGTTTTGTGACAGACTCGTCGTTTGGAACAGCTCGTCTCGATCCGTGCAAACTTCAGACACATTCATTGATTCATCGTTTGGAGCAGCTCGTTTCGGTCCGGGCAAACTTCAGACAGATTCGTTAATTCGTCGTTCGGAGCAGCTCGTCTCGATCTGTGCGAACTTTGGGTGTCAGGTTTTGTGTTTCGGAATTTCTTGACTTGGTCGCCACGCTCAAAGGCCTCAAAGCCAATAGATTAAAGACAGTATACTCATGTCCCGTAAAGCACAAAAATGTATGACATAATGGTTTCCGTTTTGTTCGATATATGTTACATTTTCTCGGAATATATAAGATAATTAACGTCAAACGTCAATCTGTTATTGATTAAGTTACATTTTGACAGCTTTTATACTGAGGTAGGTACGGTACATAATAACCCTATTGTATTTGATAGGCATTTATTCAAAAATGGTTGAGGGCACAAGAGACTTAAGGGAGCTTTTTTTTCTTTCATATAATAGGAAAAAATGAGCAAAATTGCCTGATGGTAAACGATTAACGCCCATCATCATCATCATCATCGCAGCCTTTAACTTGTCCGTCTTCGGACGTAGGCCTCCTCTCCCAACTTCCATTTCTCACGATCCCGTGCCATCGCCATCCAGTTCACTCCCGCTTGTCCCCGAATATCGTCGACCCATCTTTTTGGTGGTCTTCCTCTACCTCAGTTGTTTGCTCGGGGTCTCCACTCAAGCACTTTTCGAGCCCACCGACTGTAGTCCAGTCTAGCAATGTGTCCTGCCCATCTCCATTTCCGGCGTTCTATTTCTTGCACGACATCTACGACTTTAGTCTTTTCTCTGATCCACTCGTTTCTCTTTTTGTGCATCAGAGTTATGCCAAGCATCGACCTCTCCATTGTTCTCTGTGCTACTCGTAGTTTCTCAGCAGACTTTTCAGTCAAAGTCGTAGTTTCCATGCCATATGTGAATACAGGGAGGACACATTGGTTAAATACCCTGGTTTTTAAGTATTGCGCAATTCTCTTAGAGCGAAAAATTTGGCTATTCGCTCCGAAAGCTGTCCAAGCCTGAGCGATCCTCCTTTCCACTTCGGCCACCTGGTTCTCCAGATCCAGAGTTATCTTATGGGCAAGGTAGATGTAGTGGTCGACTCTTTCTACTGGCAGGTGATGACCATCTGCCTCAGGGATATTTGTGAGAATTTTTGTTTTTCTCTCGTTCATTTTCAGACCAATTTTTGCTGGCTCTCTCCTTAGGTCTTCCATCATGGAGAGCATATCATCGACGTTATCAGCCACCAATGCGATGTCATCTGCGAATCACAAGTTGTTGAGTCTCTCTCCGTCGATCATTATGCCCTTACTGCTCCATTCTAGTCTCTTGAAGATGTTCTCAAGTGCGGCATTGAACAATTTAGGCGATATTGTGTCTCCCTGCCGCACTCCTCTTTCGAGTTTGAAAGGCTCTGTCAATTTATGGAGACTAACCGAAGACGTACTATGCAGCTGTAGGTGTTTAATTAGCTGTATGTACCTTCCGTCTATTCGGCAGTCAACGAGGGCCTTTGACGCCCATGGACACCCGCAATACCAGAGGCGTCACAAGTGCATTGCCAGCCTTTGGGGGTTGGGCCCCCGGTATCCTCATTCAGTCGGTGAATCACAGCGCATAATATATAATTTCATTAAAGGAACATATCACCACCAATCTATCGCCGACCACGGCTGGATTTCATTCCACTTGGTTCGATCTTGGGAAAAAGAAAACAGCAGAATGCATTAATTTCACACGACGCGACTATGTTATTGTGACTCAGTAATACTTGTCATCAATACAAAAGCAACAGTTCCTCTGTGATTTGGTGTGTCTTATTTAAATAGCACTAAAACAGGTTTTATCAATTTTTTTATGGCAGTCTCGACACTATATGCTCTACAATAAAAAGGTGAAATATTCTACTCGGTTTACGTATACAACACTCGCAAAAAATGACAACATTTCTCTAACATTCTGTATATGTTGACTTACCTTATAAAAATGATTGTTTTCCTCACATATTCCACCGAGTTCTTCGTACCAAATTCTGTAGAAACGGCACAGGAAAATTTGCTCTACGAAATATCTACGCTTCAAGTAAAATAGATTAAGTGACTAAGTAAATTGATATTTACTAACTTTAAAACTTTAATCAATCAATTAAAGAATTTAACACGCCATCTGAAATACTTAGGAGGTCATAATACATCTGGAAAAGCATACTTTTCTTAAAACCTGTTTTAAAAAGATCATCTGATGATATTGGACAAATAATAAATGATTCTAAAGCTTTTTACTCAAACTTGATTGTGAAAATATAATAGTCTCATAGAGAAAATCGTTCTACTTTTATCTCCAAAATATACTTTTCATTGTCAGTGAATATTAAAACTACGTTTGAGCCCTTTGTCATTATAATAGCCAGTCATCGATAGCTCAGATAAATTCGGGGGTTAGAAACAAACTTTTTCTTAAGTTAATCCTGGTCACATTTTTTTATCATTAAAAATTTTTGGAATATATAATATCAATGGGATTACATTAAAGGACGTCTGGCAATGATATGGTAGGTCTAGAAATAATTACAGCCAACATTTTTCTCTATGTGAAGATTTTTGGAATTGTCTATAAAAACAGTTTCGTACTAGTTGATTTGACGCATCGTTTGATAATATATGGGAAAGCACATAAAAATTTCATAGGCTCTCATTGAGACTGAACATAGTTCACTATACTCTTTGCGCTGTAGCATGGTGCGGGTGACAGTTGTCAGTACGAACATTCTGGTTGGTTTAATTGAATTTATTACAGCTATTAATGATTTAATACATTTATAATGTGGTACAGCTGAAACACTAAGTCATAATTTGTAAATCACGGCAACTTTCAAGAGTGAAATGAAATGTCACCCGCACCATGCTACAGCGCAAAGAGTATAACAATCTTTACTCATCCAACATTGGCTATAGGTTTCTCCTTAGAAAATAAATTATGACATAATTGTACAGACAGTGCTCTAAGAAATTAGGGAATAACAACATTGGAAAAGTTGAAATTATTTTATGGTATTTCCCAGGAACACTATCGTGGCGATGCGAAAACGAACCGTTTGTGGTGTTGCCGCTGAAAGCCACTCCAACTTCTGTCGTCAGCCTCTAATGAAGACTGTGATGCTTTAATTTCAAGGTCTCCCGAATTAAAGCCGGCCAGCTTCCCCGCTCCAACCATCGCCTGAAATATCGTCATCGTACTGTGTCGTTCAAGGTCATTCTTGTCTGTACCATTGACCCAGTATTAAATTATTTTGTGATCTATTAATAGGCTATGATCCTAAACATACAAGTAAATAACCAAATAAAATCTCATACGTATTTATAACAAAATTAGTCGGAGCAAATACTTCTGACGAGTACACCTATCCCCAGTATTTTGCCAAGAAATTTAATATTACATTTTCCTTATAAAACAAAAGGGGTAAACGATACACATGTGTTATATTTATTGTGTTATACATCAATTTTATTGATGTGGGTAACTCGCTATATTGTGGTCCCAGAAAGTCACATGAACCCCTGCGGCCAAGGGCAAGACACATATTTGATACATCACTAAATCCTCTTTATTACGCTGGACCTCCTGATAATTGAATGTCCATAACAATAAATAACCTAAGAATAATGGCATATTGCTACTATTTAGGTGGAAATAAGTTTCTGAAGGTTATTTGGAAAGAATCTATGTCGTTAGTGATTCGCTGGTGGATTTTAAAGATACGTAATTTTTCTATTGTGTTGGTTTTAGGAAAGAGCTGAAGAGGCAAGTTCAATCCGTCTTCAACTGTTTCAATCATGGGAGACGCATAGTTGTACACCGCTCTTAATAAAACTGGTAGTAAACAATTCTTCAATCGCTTTTCAATATATAAGTCAGGTTAATTACCAGTTTTATGCGGGTCCTGCCAAAATGACTCTACTCTACCTGATAGAAAGCATAAGCAGAATCCAAGAGTGGTGGTCACTAGACTCAATGCGGATGCAGACAATGCAACAATGCAGCATAGTGATGGGTCACTATGCTGCATTGTTGCACTATGAGGCCTAGTGATGCTTCTGTACCATTGGGCCTCCGGTCTCGCACTCACCAACGAAACACGACAGCACGAAAGCTGTCATTTTACGTTGTGTTACACCCCACTAATGTAAGCAGTCTGCTTGCTGCAATTGCTGAGCCAGCATAAATAATCCTAAGGTAGGACATGAACGCAGGGGAAAGTCAGTCTACTTTCAAACTCGGTTCGGGTCGGATCTCTAGTTTATTTCTAATTCATTTTCTAAATTATTTGTACTACTAAATCTATATATTACTAATTAAATATAGCCTTCAATCAATCAAATAGTTTTCTCTTTAAAAAGCTATCTGCACGGTCCCGTGTAACAGTTGATTTTCTATGCGAGGGTAGTACCGCCCCGGTCGAACCGGCCCGTTCGTACTGAAATCAGCGTGGCTCTACTACCTACCTTAATGTCAAGGTAGCAGCACTCGTTAATAGAAACTGATGAATGTAATCGATTTAGATGTGGTTTTCAATAATATATTGTGGTAAGCTTCACTTAACATTTAGTGTTTATTTTAAGCCAATCGGTTACTAAATAAAAAAGTTGTGCCAATTTAAAGAATCACACGGCTGGACGTTTGTAGATTGTAAAAGATATCTAAAAAATATTTTTTCACTACCTGTACGAGCCTGCGTAGTTACTAAAATAAGTCTTCAAAAATTTTGAAAATATTTACGAAAGCACCATTTGGCAGTACCAAGTTTGCCGGGTCAGTTAGTGTATAAATAAAATCCACTAAAATCCTAGAAACAAAAAAAAAGAATTCTTGTTATTTATCCTTACTTATTTTTTAATTATTATGAATACCGTAATAAACCATAATGTATCATAACGACACGACCAAAACACTACTTCTTGATAAATTATGTTCGTACATGAATTAAAAGTGCCAAATTTATTTTTCTGCCTCGCGTTGCAAAAATTAAAGTTCTTGTTAGTTTTAGCATTCAAATGTTTAAATAGATACCAAAGTTCATAAGACAATTATATAAAAGCTTTCTAACTTTTTCTAATTATATTTAAATTAAAAAATCAAATGGGAATTGGAATGGAAACTTAAAATTCAAGAATATTTACTTGAGAAAACTTATTAAAATGTCTAGACTTCATTCTTTTGTCTTAAAACGAAAATAAAGTATATTCATTTTTATCCTGACCTCCTCAAATGCATATTGTAGACACATATGAGCCGGTAGAATTGATATAACAGAGTTAATCAATCCTTCCAAACTTTTCACTGAGTGAACGAGATAACTCTTCCTTCATCATCATCACCCAGACGAGAGTCGAGAGGCAAAAGCAACCGCACCGAAGAGGTGAGTTGCCGGGCGTGAGGCCCAGGCAAAAAAGTCGAGTGGCTCCGACGAAAGCAACCGGGCCTAGGGCCTAAGAGCGGAGAAGAAAGGAGACGCGTCTTCGTCGTGTCCGCTGGTATATCTTGCTCCGGAGTGAAGCTGGTGCGGCGCGGGGTAGGCTGGGGCTATGCGGTGTGCCGATAGTGGGAGACAGCTTTTCAACGCGATAATTAAAAGTTTCAACTGATAATTTTCAGTTTTAATAACAAGTTTGAAACTAATAAGTTCCAAGTCCTAACGCTGTTTGTAGTTTCCAATTATTTAATTAAAATAGCGTGTGTTTAGTGTTATAATTTTAAGTGTTTTAAATAAATAGGATTTTAAATGTTTATAATATTTATAAGTTATTAAAACTCAAAAAAGTTTTGTGCAACTATTATAACTCCAAGCAATGGGCAATAAGAGACCCAGATAAGGTTGCGTGCACAGAAGAGGAGAACGTTTGTTCTGTGGTTGCGTGGATCAGCTAGTATGAGATAAATCATCTAAATCGGATAAACCGTTTCGGAGATTAGCGTGCACATACAAACTGATAAACAGACAAACAGACAAACTTCAAAAATTCATGAAATCATAACAGTACAGTTTTTTACAAATCTTCCATGTACAGACAATGATCAGTTATGATTTTATTATATGTATTGATAAAATGTATTGGATACTTTCAGTTTTTGACAACACATACTATCAAATATGTATGTGCTATAGCTATTTATATGTATAGCTATCAAACAATTTTATAGCTGAAATTACATACTATCAAATATGTATGTGCTATAGCTATTTATATGTATAGCTATCACACAATTCTATAGCTGAAATTACTGTCAGTGCCAAAAAACGGACTCAATTCAGCATTGTCTAAGACGAAAGTCTGACATTGGTTTTGTTGACAAAGCGCATAATATCTGAAAGTAGGTTGAGCCTTAATATCTTTATTATCACGGTGTATAATTTACTAAATACTATTTAAACTCCTAATACTTTTTTTTACTTCTAAAGAAACGATTTTCATGGTATAAAATTTAATGTAGACTGAAATCGAGTGATACCTAAAAGTGAGCCATCACGCTTTGTCATTAGTTATGCCGTCTTACAAACTACGAGATAAAACAGCGCTAGAACGCATATTTTTTGGAATAGTTTTCTCGTGACCAAAATGATATAAGCCAAAGGGGGCCTAATGATGCAGAACTGTCACTAGTCCACCATGGTGTGGGTCACTATGCTGCATTGTGGCATTGTCTGCATTTGCAGTATGGTGACCACCACTCTTGGATTCTGCTTATGCTTTCCATCCGGCAGAGTAGAGTTATTTTGGTAGGGGTAAACATAAAAAAAAAGCACCATGAATTTCATGGCCACATGCCACTTCAGTTATGCGTTGCGACACACACACATATTTTCCGTTTGCAGTACGATGAGAAATATTACATCACAATTCTGTGTTTATGTTCAAGTGTCTAATGGGCCTTTTTTTTTAAATGACTTTGAACCTGTTTTGGAAACACTTTCCAATAATTTTTAAATATGGACTGCTTACTATCAAAAGGTAATTTGAATGTCAAAAACGATCATCTTACTGACATCGTTCAGCAGCCCTCTCAGCTATACGATTTAGCAAGTATCCGTCCTATCGTCACGTGGTCCTTGATGGATCACCTACGAATTTTTCTACATAATGCAGGTAATTCCATCAGTCCAAATAGTAGTAAGTTGAATCTCCATTTTAACCGACTTCAAAAAACGAGGGGGTTATCAATTCGACTGTTTTTTTATGTTTGTTACCTCAGAACTTTCGACTGAGTGAATGGATTTGATGTTTCTTTTTTATTTTTAAGCTGGTGCCTCCCGTGTAGTCCCATTCCAATTTGGTCCACTTCTTTAAGTCATTTTCTTTTTCTTAAAATATGTGATAATTGTTATATATGGTCCCCGAGAATTATTACATAGGCCTTTTTAAATTATACGTTCATATGTTTAGTAGGGTTAAAAACTTTGTAGTTAAACATCGCATGAGTGAGTACCTATACTTTTATTTCAAGACTGTCAATCGTGAGATGTGTCTAGTTAATAATACTACCCTTTCAATTTGCATATTGAACAAGAGTCTTATATTACACAAGTAGGGTTTGCGTTTAAAAAAAGATCAGTGTGATAACATATGTACGTCACAAGAAAAACATATGTGTCGAAAGTTGAATTAATGAGCGAGGTTCGTATTTACTTTACAACTGCTGGGTACGGAACTGCGGAAGGGACCATGCTTCATAATTAAGTAATTGCGGTTCTTTTCATAATTTATTTAATAGTTATGAATTCAAGGTATATGTTATTAAGGATGACTTGACATAAACTCTATACCGATACGTCTAGCCAACGGGTATAGAGGAGAGTTAAAATCTCTTTTCTAAAGTCTAAGTCTAGCTATTAATAGTTATTTGTTATACAAGAGTAAAAAATAGCTTTTTAATCACGTGCTCAATTTTGATGACCGAGCAAGCGAAGGATTCTAAAATTAGAATCCTGTGCGTTAGCGAGGGAATCAATAGCGTGAAAAATCTTTGCACTCGAGTGCAACACGTAACTTTTTATCCCACCTCAACGAGGAAATGCAAAAAAGCATTAATAATCACAAGATAGTTTTATTTCAATCAAATCGTCACTTTATTAACAAAACGTTGTAGTATGAATTCGGCACCATGGAGATAGAAGTAAATAGGTTAATTGATATTTTTAATTCCCAAACTTAGTGCACAGGATGTTCTAAAACTCTTGCGGGTGAAAATGGTTTTTGCACTCATATATCGAAAGGCAAAAGTACTATTTCCGAGATGGGGGGAAGAAGAACCTATTTATGATTTGTCCCCTTTTATGTCTCATATATTTTAAAGTACGGAAGCGTGTAACAGGAATCCGAGGAAGCGCGCGAAAGTGTTTAGTGTGAACAATGAGCGCACACTATTTGATTTGAACAAACAGTACGAGCGAGTCTTAAAACGGCCGTGTGCAATGTATAACATGTGATCTGACATGTCACCTTCTACTTGACGGATAACTTTGTCACCGTGAGCTTATTGGTCAATTCAATTCAAAGAGCGAATACTTCTTCGTTTTCCGCGTTACAGTTTCCGTCCCTTCTTCGAAATAACTTTAAAATAACTTAAGAAAACGACAACAAAGATGTTACATAAACTCTGCCGCAGTCACACAATGCTATCTTGTCTCAGACTAAGCAGATATATAATTTTTTATTTTTTTTTTATAAATACCTACATATCATACATAAATAAATAAATGTATTCCAAACTCAATGTACAAGGTTTTCGTGCTTAGTAGACTTAATATAAGCAAAATATTAATTTTTAAGTACGTATATGATTAGAACTAAGTATTTATTATGTCTTACTATCAAATTACAATTCTCAATCTCATTATTAAGTATGGTCAATATTTCAAATTAGTGATCCGCCTGATCTAGGTAAGACCTGTATTTCAAACAATTACTTTTCTTACAATTACTCCATTTCTATAAACATTCTATTTATCTATCCACATCAAAAACACTCAAACACTGAAAAAATTTTTTTTGCTGATAATACTAAAATTTGGTTCAACCTGGGAATCGAACCCGTGACCTCAGCACAGAAATCGCATAAGCTACCACTGCGCCACTATTCAATCAAAAAGGCTATTATTATTCCACAATATTATGATATCAATGATGTAGTTTTACGTAAGAAAACACCGTAGTAGATAGGTCCGACCTTTGCAGTATATTATAAACGGAAATATCAAATATTTTCATAGGTAATTGATATTTGTAGGGATCATAATGGTTTTAATGTTAAGCTGGTTGAGGGTTCTGCAATATTTTCTATGCTCAATTGCCTTTTGATATAAAATATGTGCCATTGTAAAGCTTTTATGTTACGCCAAATCGTATCGTAACCAAAAAAATGTAGATATAATACATATATACATACTTTTGTAATGATTGAAAGAGGACTTTCTACAGAAAGATAGCATATGGAATGGCAAACGAGTGGAATAAGTTGTTGCTACGTCGCTAGTGCGCTGGTGTTGTGAGTTCAAACCCCATATAGGGCAACGCTTTGTATGATCATCACATTATTGTTCTGAGTCTAGGTGTACCTTACTAGTATGTTAAAGTCCTCCCCGACACAGGATGTATTTTTGATTCAAGCGTAGTCCTTAGAAAAAGAATACTTTAAATTATATGTATGAAAGAAAGAAAGAAAGAAAAAACACGTTATATCTGAAAGACTTCTAGTCACAAAACACAAACTTGATTAAAAGTTGCGGTGATGTTATAGTCTGTGGTACAAACGTTGTGTGTTTACGTAAGAATACACATACATAACCACGTTGGTTACATAGTTTTAAAGAGAAAAAGAAAAGAAAAAATAGATGTGTAGTTATATAAAACACATAAACATAATTATGTATAAGTATATTGGCGATAGTTGTACTCTAAGCCATATAGTTAGGCAGACTCTCAGCATTTACTGCTATGCTCATGCATGACCCAACTAACTTAGCTCTAAGGCAGTTCATATCGATTTACTATTGCTATATCTACGACGTTATTTTTCCTTATCTCGTAATAAATACTAAGTATTATTTTGTACTATTTTTTAACTATACTTACTTTCAATTGTTAAGTAACAAAAAGTTAGCATGTATAGCAACAAAACTATAGTTTTTTAAGACAAATATGAGAGGTAAAATTATTTTGAAAGGCTAAACCAAATTTTAATGGAAACTTTTCTTGGATTTTCTAATTAGAATAACGAGTTTTGGTAAAATGTTTTTTACTCCCCTATTGGCGATAGAGTTTTGGAATCATAGATTTATACTAAAAAAAAAACAGCCAGATTAATCCTTATAAGTTTACATTCAATAATAGACACGCTACGGATGATCTTACAATAATTTAAAAAAAAAGGTAAATTGATAAAACTTTAATAATTACAATTAAAAATTACAAGAAAACAAATTAAAAAAAAAAAAAACGAAAAAAATTACAAGAACATTATTAATTATCACACTTTTTTTTTTTTTTTTCTTTATATATTTGGCACTGCCAAAATGACTACTCTGCCTGATGGAAAGCATGAGCAGAATCCAAGAGTGGTGGTCACCATACTGCGAATGCAGACAATGCAACAATGCAGCATGGTGACCCACACATGGCGGGCTAGTGATGCATCTGCATCATTGGGCCTCCGGTCTCGCACTCACCAACGAAACACGACAGCATGATCGCTGTCATTTTACGCTGATCTTCTGTGCGAGGGTAGTACCGCCCCGGTGGACCCGGCCCGTTCGTGCTGAAATCAGCGTGGCTTTACTACACTTTCTATTCTTACATTGAAATATACAATGAAACATATAATATTATCATATAATATTAATAAAGAGGAAGAAACATTGTTGTTTCATTTAAGGAGAGAAAAAAAACACCATCACATCATCATAACAATAAAGTGGCAAGTCCGGGGAGAATTTATCTAGAACCGCGCAATCACCGTGTTTGTTTAAGAATACAAATATGGAGAATAAAATCTATACTGTTTTTTATATCTCAACATTTTTGTATAAAGTCGACTAAGAAATTTGCAAAAGAGATAATACAATGTGTATTAATCGCATATCAATAATAAGTGGCAAATATAAACACACAACCAACACAATAATTGAAATTAACTGTCAAGATTAACAAATAAATTTACACACAAAAAAATTAAAAAACACTCACTCAAATGAAGAAGAATCTTTAAATATTACGCAAACACATATCTCAAAGTTACACTTCAATCAAAGCTATATCTGCATGCAAAGTTAAACAGATATGGCCACATTACAAAAAGCTAATATAAGCAAATAGACTATGAAAAACTAGCGAAAATACTACGATACCAAAAAAAAATCAAAGACTCACTTACCCTTAACAATAAAATCATAACATCTTTATCTGATCAACCTCCACACAAAATTAAAGCTATAAAATTAGATTTATCATCAAACAAACATCAATTTAATACACCAAAGTTAACTGGCTCCCAAAATTGATGACTTGAAAAGGTTAAAAATATATTGTTATATTTTCCCTAAAACGTAAATTAACGAAATTTATTGTTATTTTGTCCTCAAATCGTAAATTTTTTACTCATCTCCTGTAAAGTAAAACCTGCTTAATTATGCATAACAAAATATTGGAAGCGAAAACGTTTCTAAAATCAAATTAATCTGCAAGGAATTAATCGAACTAAAATACACTCTGCGAGTGCAAACAATGCAAAATGAGGAACGTGATACGTAAAGTATAACTGGCATTTGGATAGACAATTGTCATTTAAATCTACCCAAATGAATCGTTTTGGCTACTATTCTCTACGGAGGTGTCATGTAACCACAGACTGAATTAACTTAACATTTAATAACCGCTATATATGCGGTATGAATAGAGTACGGTTGGAATTTTACTAGCATGTGGTCCCCTGAAATCTGTAGTCCTAGTCAGGTAGCGTTGGCAACATTCAGTGCCCATACCACCACCGGGGAGGGTAGACGTTATTTGTGCAATTTTACCGCTTTACTTAAAATTCGGAACGGTTCGAAGATAATGCTTGTAATGTATTGTTCGAGTTAAAAAGTTTTTTAGTGAAGTGCAATTTGTTTGGTGTTGAAATGTTGGGTCAAGGAGTTATCACGTTTTTATGTTTATTGCTCACGTTGTTTGGAGGTAAGTAAATAATTTGATTTATTTTTAAGAATTTAATAATAATAAATTAGAAAGAAACTTTTAACGTAGATTAAGATAAATTTAATTATCCCGATACTCCCTTTATTAAAACACTCTCACACTAATCACAGATAATAAAATTAAACGACAATCAATTATGGCTTTTTTGAAAAAAGAACAGTAAGAAAAACATTTTGTAGCACAATTACTTTTTAAATTGATAATGGGAACGTGTTTTTTTTTCTTTTACTGGCTCAAAAGGACAGGACGTCGGAGACTTTTCATAATGAATTCGACATTTTCTGACGAATGAGGCCAATTTAAGAATTAACAGAATTTAAAAAAAGAACTTTTTGCAGTGTATGAAACGATACTTTTCTTTTTGCTTATATTTTGAGTAAATCATTGCGTTATTAGTTTTTTACATTAAATAGCATTGAGATGGAAATTAGCATACTTGAAGAGTGACTTATTCGAGAGAAGATAAGAATATGTGTAAAAAATGAAAAGGAGAAATTCAGATTTTCTCTCTGGTTTTCCATAACTAAAAGATAACTATAATAAAGAAAATAATTCTGTGTACATAATTATGAAGTGTATAGAATGACTGATAAATTTCCCCGAGTTATTAAAGTGACCCAATAAAAAAAAACTTTTATTATATAAAAAGGTCATGCTTTACTTTTTGGATTTCTTGAATTTAGAATAAAATTAAATAAACTATTTTGTAGGTTAGGCAATGAAAACGATTTTTATTACATCCTTTTTATATACTTATTCAACAGGCTTCGTTACGTTCAAGAATGATTGATGTTTTTTAGATGAATTCAATAAGATATTTACATAGGTTTATTACATTATGAAAAACTTAAGCTTACATTTACATGTTCTAATGAGGTGCTTACTCGGTAATTATTATGTACATAATTTTATTTTATTTAGAGTCGCCATATTTGTATTTTCTTGTGGCTTAGAGCCTCTTTTTATAAAAGTAAACCCATCACTGTGCCACATTTTTCAGTTACAGGAGTATTCAAGACTTAGGCTCAGTTTCATCACTTACTTATAAATTCCCTGAGAGACTATATTGAACTTCTGATATACTATACTGAACTTATCTGTCAGATAACTACAGATTCTGATTTCACTAGGCTCGGATAGAGATAGATATGTTAGATAGTCATGTATATATTAGCAATTGCTATTTGTTAAATAGCGTTATACATCAGATAACTATCTAAAATTTTATTAGGAACTGGTGAAAGGTTTGTAGAATTCGGATTTATGTGGAATATATTTTTAACTTGATATTATTAGCTTCACTTAGGTATATATAGTATAATATATGTAACCAATAATTTTAAGCCTGTTCTTTGAACTTTATTTATCTAGCAATTCTTGTACACTTCAACTTCAAAGATTTTGTTATATGCATACACACATTATCATAAATAATATATCAAATAAATATAATATATATCAATATCTAAAATATTCAAAAATAGCTTTTCAATTTTTTTTTTTTAATTTTAATTCCAATTGAAGATTTAAAATTACTCTTCTAATTATTGACCATCCATAATTATAAGAATACTGAACATATAAACACCATTGTTTGAACGGTATAATCCGGTTTGGCCTCTTTACCGTTCGAAACTCGAAAAATGATAGAATATTAAAAAGTTGTTAACTTTGTTAGTTTTGAAAAGGGTATATTTTATCCCTTTTGTAACCGCTAGGGAAGAACGGGTCTCCTAATATAATTAGGTCAGAGTATATACAGGTTTAAAACTATTAGACTTGTGTCCAAGTCTGTGCATAGTACTAAAGTGAATACGTGCTAGTAAGAAGCTATTTTTTACAAATTTAAATGAGTGTTTTTTTTAAGTGTCAATTACGTCAAATGTTGATGTTTTTGTAAAGTCCAAGTCCAAGTGGGAGAGCCACGCTTCGGCATGAATGGGTCGGGTCGACTAGAGTGATACCACGGCTTCATAGAAAACCGGTGTGAAATAGTGCTTGCGTTGTGTTTCACCGAGTGAGTGAAGATACCGGAGGCCCATACACTCACCCTATCTCCCGCCCATCCCCTCAAAGGTCACGCAACGCATTTGTGACGCCTCTGGTGTTGCAGGTGTTCATTGGCGGCGGTAATGACTTACCATCAGGCAATATCTGCTCGTTTGCCCGCCTATAACACAAAAAAAAAGTCGTAACTTGTTCTCATCTTCTTAGTAATCTATAGACAGGCTGAAACTGACAAACTAGTCATAGTGCGTATTCTCGCTAAGTCGAGGCTACTTTTAAAATATCTACGATAAATAAGAACTATTGTAATTGATCTTTATACTTATATACTTTATATTTATATACAGTATAGAATTATATTAAGGTTTTTATGCTGGTTTAAAAATTCAAGAAAATTTATGATGTGTTTTTAAGGGTTCTTTATATACCTTTTATGTTACGAAAATGTCTGGTGTATTTTGTCTTTTATAGTTGTAATAAATTGCATTATAAACATAAACAAACTATAAGAACACTATCTGACACACGCAACTTCGTCTGAGTCTCTACGCAATCATGCTGGACTTCTATTGGTGTAAATATAATGTTAACTGTCTTGTCTTAGGCATCCTAGCAAAACACACATTTGAAAAACGTGAAATTCAGTTAGATAGTTTTGGAGTTAATTGTGGGCAACATATTGATACCTACTTGAATAGATTTTAGCTGGTCTTTGATACTAAAGCGTATGAAAAGCGTGATTAGCTATTTTTTTCATCTATATTTTAGTGTTAACAAACTTTGATGGCGCGATGTTAAATCGATATTCAATAAATTTTTTCACTTGTCACAATGTAAATTAAAAACCATTTTATAATTTATGAACAAATATTAGTATTACAATTTAAGTGGTTCAGACATCTTAATGAATAATTGATGAGTCTAATCATGAATTTTGATCGTCAAAATGTATTCAAAGGAGACAGTGTAAACATTTGAGGCAATAACAAAACATAATCGTTCGGAAATAATAAGTACTTAATTTTAAATCGGTTTTGAATATATTTATATCGGCTCACTCTGAATAATGCAAAACTGCATGTATCGGTAAGCTTTAACTCTAACATATACAGACTCCGAATCACTTTAGTTGTAAGCTAGTCGTCATAGTGTGATCATAAGATCACACACACACACACTCTTCTTCACTCACACATCTTACACGTATACACTACACACTCTTTTTTGCATTTGGCTTTGTACAGTTTTAATAAATGTTTTTCTTTATTATATATGTCGTTTTAAGTTTAATATTATATTAAACTATACTTACAGCTACATTCAAACAAGCTAAACTAAAAAATAAAAACCTCCTATAAACTCGTATACTTAATCGAGTAATTATCCGCTAAAAATGCCTTACATCATTTTGAAAAAGAGCTGATATACTTACACTGCTGGACTTACAATACGTCAAACTTCTAACACCCTTCTTTTTGCATCGGAGGTTAAAAACGGAAAGTATTATAGCAAAACACAGCACACACTTTTGGTCCTACGTCAAGTCCAAGAATACACTTCCTGATACTTGGCATTAGAACGATGTCAGTTCGATTAAGTGTGAAATTTTATTATTGTAGATCTATTTAATACTAAATACTTTTTTGCATCATATAGGTATAAAAGGTCTTACAGTATTCAAATTGTTCCACTATGAACCCTGTCGGGCACAGCAAAATTACAAATAAGAGAAGACACAAACTTAGAACTGATACAATTCAAACTAATAATAGAATCTTCTTATATATAACAATCAACTGCCGCTCACCCGTCCCCCTAAAACTCGAGAATGGCAGGGCTGATTTACCCGTACTTGGCCTTGAAAAGCCCGATGCAGTCCAGGAAAGGTCCAAACGGTGAAATATCAAAAACAACCCATAAAATCCAAAAGTTTAATACTCATTTTGACTCAGCTTTGAGAAAGAGATCGATAATACAGGATTATATGTATGTTCACATGTCGGTAATCGTCGACTGCACGGGTTGGCTTGTGGTTTACGCGTTGACTACGCCACTTTCTTCTGTGTCTAGTGTTGTGAGTTGAAATCCTATATAGGATACTTTATGTGCGTGATTCACAGATTGCCGTTCTGAGTCTCAGAGTGCTTTGTGTCCGTTTCATGTATGTTTGTAAAGTCCTCGCAATATTTCCTTTAAAAAAAAACAGTATAATTGACATATCATTCGATACAGTTTTGAAATACTTAAATAACCTAGATATAAAAAAAGGAAATGTGAACTGAACTTGGTTTAGAAGTAAAAATCGCTCATCACAAGATTTATTACAGTCCCTCTAGGTTTTGCCCGCGGCTCCTCCTCTTCAGATTGGTTATAACGGCAAAGGGTAGCCCATGTCTTCCCTCAAGAATCAAATTACCTCCATGCCAAACATAGAAATCGGTGCAGCAGTTTAGCCGTAAAAGCGTAACAGATAGACAGAGTTACTTTCGAATTTATAATATGTATAATGGTCCGTACTCACATGCGGTATTACTCGATAATTTTACTCCAAGTCGAGTAAAAGTTAACGTGTGGACTGACTCGAAAAGCTCGCATCCAGCCGGCTCTATGGCTCGATCTCCTTTTACGTTTCTCCTTTTCATTTTCTTTAATTCTTTTATAATTAGGAATTGCTAAAATTGCTAGATGTAGCCACCGTCCTTTGTTGAACAACGAACAAATACATCATTTGTCTCTAACAGTTCGATAAATACTGAACGGCGAGCCAAAAGATACGTCACTTGATCGATCAATGCTGAATGTGTGGACGAAAGCCCGTGCCGTAGTTTTTTCTCGACATGTTTGCTCGATCAAGTTAACATTAGAGTATGATCAATATTGATTGTTAAAAGGCTCCACTAGGAATTTTTAATGGTCAAAGAACCTCTATCTTAGCCTCATCTTTGTATCACATTTCACGGCTGATAAATATTTTGGATAGCAAAAAAATGTCTACCTTGAGTTTAATATCTCCAACCAATTTCTCGAAGAAAAATTCATTCAAACTTAACTGATATTTTCAACAGTAGTTTCAAAATACTTGTAGGGAGAAGATTTCTAAAATTTTTTTTCATTTCAGCTTTTTGAATTTGATAAATTCTTCTTTAACACATTTTAATAAAAACGCGAATGAAATGAAATATTCATAGCTTCGTTGGTCACGCTACATGTAGCTTTTCATATTTTATTTCTGTTTTTAGGGTTCCGTACCCGAAGGGTAAAACGGGACCATATTACTAAGACTTCGCTGTCCGTCTGTCTGTCCGTTCGTCTATCAGGCTGTATATTGTGAACCACAATAGTGAAACAGTTGAAATTTTCAGAGATGATGTATTTCTATTGCCGCTATAACGCCATCTATACAGTCATAAGTTATCGTTAAGGTGATTCAACATCTTTATAGTCAGAATTGATGAGTTAATTATTTTGTTTTGTATTTAGGTTTATCTGGGTTTATCTATTGCATGGTAATCAGAAACAGATAAGTAAATTTACTGCACGGTTGACCAAGTGGTTTTAGCTGTGTCGTGGGTTCAAATCCCACGCGGTATAACACTTTGTGAGATTCACGAATTGTTATCCTGAGTCTGGGTGTTCATTGTGTCCGTTTCATGTATGTTTGTAAAGTCCCCCGTTACACAGGATGTTTATTCCTAAAACGGTAAAAAAAATTGATAATATGTGAGAGTTTATTGATCGTTTTGTAATTTTACTAGATGTAATTAATTATTAACTGCCTCGGTGGCGTAATGTAACGTTTACATCTGGTGAACCTGATTCTCTCGGGTTCGATACCTGGGTAGGACCAAAAAGTATGATCTGTAAATATTGGTGGATGCAATGTATGTACATATTTACAAAAAAAGTATATTTAAGTTTTCTATCAGCTAATCTAGGTGTTGTAGGCTAGACAGTGCAGTATGTCAGATATCCGAAATAGTCATTTATTAGCTTACTAGATCACTCGCCGAACTTAGTACCGCCATATTTACATATCTGTCTCAGCTTCCCGCAGGCAATGTACAGTCGCAGATAAAAGAAAGACTTTTTCCTTTATCTTTTAATTGTTCTTGTATAATAACGAACACATAAAAAAAAAAATTGTTGCAGCCGATGGAAAGTTCTGCGCGTACTTACATTTCAACGAAACATTTTTATATATATTGATTTATAATTAGTTTTTGAAGGCGGTTCCAGCCACGTGAAAGTCTGTTATGGCGGTAAATAGTAGTATAAATCCTTCCTCGAAAATGAAAGTATATTTATGCTCAATTTCATTGAAATCTTTGCAGCGGTTTGGTCGTGAAAGCGTAACAGACAGACAGACAGAATTACTTTAGAATTCATAATGTTACTATGAATCTGTGTGTATTTAGAAATGAAGGTTTATCAGCAGTCGGGACCCCATAATATTGTTAGGCTTTGTCTGGTTTGGGATTAAACGGCCATGTGTGAGATATGCAAAATAATTAAATGATGCAAAAATGCTCCAGTACATAAAATACGCTGAATTAAATAATTTATATAAATAACAACTCTTGTTCCAAAACAATAAAGCATAATTTAAGTCACACAGCACTTAGCATTTATGTTAAGGAGGCTCTCCAGCTTTAAGTTGTTCTCACAACGATAATGTTGCATCACTTTTCCTCTCGATGTCTTTGGAAGTGGGAAAACGTGAGTTTCAGAGCTTTGATATTATTTACATATTTACTTGTATTTTATAAAACTTTCACCATCATCATCTCTCTCTCCCTCTCTCCCCCAAGGCTCTCCCGTATTGTATTGCCCGCTTTCAGCGGTTTCCCGCGCCCTTTACCCGGTTGTCAAACCACCTTGTAGAGGGCCTACCCACACTCTTCCAGCATGAGGTCACCCCTCCAGTACTTTTTGACCCCATCGGCTGTCTTACCTGCGGAAAATGTGCACCGCTCTCTGCCACTTAAGTCTTGAACTTGGCTTGGTGGAATGTAATTATCGGAAAACCGTTACTGATGTCTTAAAGCACGGGAAGTATATCATTTGGGTTTAAGTAGGATAAAGGTAAGAAAACAATTTTCTGCCACTAGTCAGTTTGAATTAGTACGGTATTTAGACCTGTTTAATGTGTTAAGGCTTCTCTACATGCGTTTTTATCGATCGGTAATACCAGATGCGTTTCTGTGATATCTGTTTTAATGAGTAATCTGTTTTTAATACATTACGCATTAGCACAACTACTAAGTTTCACACTGCTGAGATAATAATGACACTCGTTTCGTGTGCAAGTGATATAACAACGCAATAATCACGTCCCAATGATGCAGAAGTATCTCAATAGACTTTCATAGTGTGGGTCACCATGTTGCAGCTTGTGTGTAAGAGTCTTTACATGCATAAATATCCAAATCGCGTTTTCTATCTTACTATCTAGCAATGTCACAGTAACAAATTGGTTGTTGCTTATAAAAACCAAGATGAGAATAGATTAGCAACTTCCAAAGTGTCAGTTTGTACTTACCTTCCACAGATCATAACGTGTTATAAAATTGTAGAACGAATATTTCTAGTAACATTTTTCTGATAAACTTTTGACACAAATAGCATCATATGACGTATGTTTTTATCGATAACCTAGGGGCCGTTATCATTAAAATGTAAAAATATATTTACTTGTTAATGGTTAGTTAATAACATGTAACAGCACTACCTGTTATTGTAATTACACTATTTCCAGATGTTACAAAAAAGTATTATAAGTTAGAATTATGTAGACTAGCTTTTGCCAGCGGGTTTACTCGTGTGTACGCTGGTTATCACGATAAAAAGTATCCATTCTTCTTCAAGAATCAAAGAATATCCATGTCAAATTTCTTTAAATTCGGTGTAGTGTTTGAAACATGAAAGCATAATAGACAGATAGAAAACTAGGTAAGTCAGACTTTAGGATTCAACATATTGCCCTAAGTTGTAAGAAGAAATGATATTTGAGTTGTTATAAAATATTTAATGTTGTACTAAATAAACTTTAGAACTAACCATTGAACTTGGCACACATTGGATATTACTACTTTTGTCGTTGAAGTGAATAACAAATATCATAATATTGAACTTGACTCTCATTTCACATTTATGTTTCTGATCGAAACATTAATGTAACGGATCATAAGTGAGTGTGTTGTTTTTGCGTGAAAGAGGAACAAACACCCACCCATCCATCCATCTATTCGTCCATCCATCCATCCATCCTTACAAACTCTCGCGTTTATAATATTAGTAAGAACAGAGAGAAATTCAAGACGACAAAGATGCATACCTATAAACTACACCTCAGTCTCGTTAATTCATCTAATCTCTCAATGGCATAATCGGCACCGATTGCTGCCTATAGCATACTGTATATACAGTGTACATAGCAGTAAAACAACATTGTTAGATCCTTGGGTGACCGATCACTGTTTACATGATCTGAAGTTGACATATATTCCTCCACGCCTCGGAGAGCATGACAAACTGTCACACACAGTTGTCACTTGGACTGTTATTCAAACCGCTGTAGCTTGAACGAACCAGTTTGTAACAGAAAGTCGTGTTTCTAAAGACAGGAACACAAAAGGCAGGAATCACACTAGTCCGAGCCTCTTTTGTTTCAGTCGGTATGGAATTCCATTCAATAATGGCGTTTTAAATTTTTAACAGACTTAAAAAAAGAGTTGTTATATATTCCACTGTATGTATTTTTTTTAAATATTAAACCATATCATATCAACAGCCTTTAACAGTCCACTGCTGGACATAAGTCTCTCATTAACAAAGAGGTTGAGGTGTACTATAAGCGCAAGCAAAGTTTGTATTCATGTTGTAATCTTTTTTCGTTTTAATGTGTGCCCCTGACAAAATAGTTCTACACTGTCTGATAGAAAGCATATGCAAAATCCAAGAGTCGTTATCACATTACTCATTGCAAACGCAGACAATGCAATAATGCAGCATGGTGACCAACACTATGGCGATCTAGTGATGCTTCTGCATCATTGAGCCTCCGGTCTCGCACTCACCAACGAAACACGACAACACGAATGCTAACGTTTTACGTTGATCTTCTGTCTGGTTATTTGTTTGGATTTGAATTTCTTATGATTTTATGAATGGACTAGTTTTTACCCGAGGCTAGGCCAGTGTATATGTCGATTATCGCGGTAGAGAATGGCCTATGTTCTTTCTCATGAATTAAAATATCTCTGTGCCAAATTACGTACAAAACGGTACAGCGGTGTAGCTGTAGAAGCATAACAAATAGACTGTTAAGGTTTGGGGCGGCAGGCTCTAATAAAAGATAAAGATATTATATTTTACTAGAGACGTTTTTATTAACCGGAACAGTAAGCAACCAGAGAGTCGTGAGCGACCATAGACAGCACAACTCTTTTTTTCTTTTTTTATTACAAACATGGAGCATGCACATTTTAATCCCAACACAGACAGATAAATAAACTGAGTTACTTTCGAATTTTTAACATTAGTAAGGATAAACTTAAAATTATAGATTATGGCTTTGATACCTAACTTTAAAATGAAAAGACTTCTTTCTGATAAATTTTTATGAGTAGTTATCTATTGAGCATATATCTATATATATATATTCGTGTAACTAATAGCAGTAATAATAGTGGTAGTAGTTAAATCTGTTTATTAATGACCTGAATTATTATAATTATAGATATATACTACATAAATAACTATAATATGAAATGAAATGAAATTTTTATTTGCATAGAACATAGGTTAGTACCTTTTTTTTTTTTTTTTTTTTTTTTTTACGCGGGGAATGCTTTTCGCACCATACCCTTGTTGGGGAGACGAAGGGCGTGTGTGGGACTCCCGGAAAACCGGTCTACCCACTAAACCCCGCGGCGGCCTACCTCGGCAGTTGGGAGAAGCTCCAGGAACGCATCGGCGGCTTCTGGGGTCCCCCCTGCCATACCCCATGACTGAGGTACATCCCGGGGTGGCTGGAGTCACCCCCGCAGGAAGCTATCACGCCTCACACCGTTCTAAACAGTACGAGGCGAGACACCAACCCGCCATAGACGACACGCCCCGGCCGCACCAGGGTGTCAACTGTCTCGGGTCGTTTGCAGCGGTCACATCCCCCCAAGATGTGGCCGCAGCGACCCTTAGGCGACGATTAGGGAACTAGCGACCTCTGCCGCGTCCCCTTCGTCGCCGTCTGCGAGCGGGATCGGCCCTTTCCCGATCTCGCTCAGCGGACTCCTTCTGGAGCATAACGTCCTCACAGAAGGAGACCGCGGCTTCCCATCCCTCACCATTCGTCAGCATTGCCGCGATCAATGCTGGCGGTTAGTACCTGGTGTAACATTGGTGGTTTTATGTATGTATGTATAATGTAAAACTCACTGACAACAGGAAAGGGGGATATAAAACTCACCTATTATGTTATAACTATACAATGTTATATACAATATTGATTTTGTCAGTGTTCCATTCAATGTTGTTTTTCCATTTATTGACGAAAATAACTTCAGATGCTTCAAACATATTGGACTAAATTGCCTTTTTAACACAAAATATCAAACCGTTTTTATGAATACGAGCGATGAAGTATTTTATTTTATGCTTTTTTATTATTATTTTTCTAGAAAATCGTCACTCTATTGAGCTCTTTCTAAATGATTAGTATTAGACAATTAATAAAGACTAATCTTGTGTCATGCAATGAAAATTCTCGCAAGGCTATGTAATCAGTCCTCCTAGCCAAGTTGCAAGCGTTTGTCTTTCTGTAGTCGTAAACGCCTAAATTCTCGTGTACAGTGTGTCTTAGCCAATGACACACGAGAATTTAGGCTTTAACGATTGCAGAAAAACAAACGCTTGCAACTTGGCTAGGGGGTAGGCCTTAATTCTCCAGGCATGATTATTAAGTCTGGCGTTAGCATCCTTCCTTTTTCCTATTTAGGTTCGAAAGAATGGAAGCGCATGACAATCTTGTTTTGATGTAGATTACTTAAACTTTGAGAGAAATAAGGACATCTTATGAGCTACATTATTGTAAGGGACAGGTCAGCCATGCTTTTAAAAGGTATTCAATGCAAAACATTTTCATAAAATTATAGGTGAAATCGTCACCACATTGCATAAGATGTTACATCATGACATTGCATGACGGCGCGTCGCCATGGATATAGTCGGTCTGAGACCTCTAATCTGGAGGGTATTTTGCTGTTTTGCTAGAAAAAAAATCTCTCAAATCTCAATATACAGAAATGTATGCAAACACAAAATCTCACAGATGGCAAAATATTTTCCGAATTTAAACAGTTTTGTACAGTAAGACACGAGCATAAAACTATGTATTTATACAGAACTACACAAGTGAGTCACTTCTAATAGCATTTGTTCATATATTTTCTGAGACATCGGGCTAGATTCGGACCGTAACATCGGCGTCAACACGAAACATCATAGTTTATTTACTAAGGTTAAACATTATTTTAGAGACTCTATAAACAAAGGGAGACATTTATTTTGTAACAAGAATAAATACTTATTCGTCTTTTGTAAACTTTAACAATCGTTACTCAGGCTCAGCTTAGATCAAACAACAGAAAAGTCGGGAAAAATTAAGAAAATCGAGAACATTGACCTTACCCGATAGTATTAACGTTATTTATGTTTTCTTCAATAATGTATAGGAGCAAACATTTCCAGGGTACTGTTTTTTGTTTCCAGCTCTTATTTTATTTTTGTTGTGGATTTGAAAGCGGTTTAAAAAGGCTTAGTGTGGACAAATGAATATTTATGAGAAATATATAGGGCAACTGGTATTTGCACGAGACAGTCTTAAACTTAAATGTTTTGTTAAAAATGTTTGTGCTTAGATATTTACGACTGTTATTTTAATTTAATTGAGAAAGCTTTTTTTATATTAAGTGTTATGTAACTTTATTTCCTTTTCTTTCACAATCTTTGGCTTTGTATAAGGTTCGGATAAATCGCTTTACAATGATTCTTTTTTTCAACAATTTTCTTCGCTGGGTTAAAATGTAGAATGGATGTGTAATGAAAAAAGTTTTATGTATGGAATTTGACGGATATAAAAGTCTTGTCCGTCGTACCTAACACGACTTGAAATCAAGCCAAATCAGATATTCAGTCCGTTCTCTGGTTGTGGGTAACTTATCTATGCTAAGAATAAATGTTTTTAATAGTCTGGTTTTCGAAATACAGGCTCTGCTTAGTTTGGCATCTGAGAACTTCTTTTGTGGTATTATAAAGACGTAAATAAATTTCTACTAATTCTATGTGAGCTTCGCGTTGTTGCCCGCGGTTGTTCGATCCACAATCAATCCAGTCGTTACAGAAATTAAACAGGTAGAAAAAAACTCAAAAAATGATTTTTTGTGTTAATATTATTGTATATATCTCTCTCTATTGTAAATATTTCTCTCAGACAAGATGGCTGATGAGGCCAAAAAGTTCTGGGGTAGTGACCACATACTGCAAAATGGAGCATGGGTAGGCCCCAACTAGATAGTCCGACCTAGTGTAGGTTAGGATAAAACCGTTGGATGCGGGCAGCACATGACAGGTTGTAGTAATAGATTGTAAAGCTCAAACGTTTGTTTGGTTATTAACGCTAATATCAGGAATTACTGGTTCGAATGAAAAACTAATCAAGTAATATACCATCATAAATATACCATCACGCTATGACCGATTGGAGCCGAAACTCAAGTCAAAATCATTCCTTCCGAGACACGCAAACTAAGTTACGGGGGTAACTAGTCTAAGAAAGATTTAATAACGGAAGATAATTTCGCGTCGTAACCTGCTTTTACCAGACAGAGTTCATAAAGAAAAAATGGAGGAATTTTATGTATTCTATACCATTCGTACTACGATGTAAATGAGATCCTGAGTAAGAGTTCACTGATCTCAACCATTTATTACATAGGTGGATTTTTCTGATCTGATTTTAGCATCTTCACGATAATAAATTATGTACATCGCTTACCATTATAGAACAATCGTTTGCTGCGATTAGTGTGCTAAATAATGAAGACTTTGTTATATGTACTGAGTATATATATATATATATATCTTAATTTTATCTATGAACGTGAATTATCTTTTAAGGTTGGCTCACTCTAACGTTTTACGTTAGAGTGAGCCAACCTCAAAAGATAGACATATACAATTGCGGACTTTTTTTGGATCTTATAAATAGAAACAATTCTTTCGTACATTGTTTTTGTGAAATTTTAACCGTTTTCGCACGCAATGGAAGCTCAAAAAGACGTTTTTGCAACATATTTCATTGATACTCCGCTCCTTTTGCTCGTAGTTTCATGATATATATCCTATACCCTTCCTCAATAGCTGGGCTATCTGACACTTAATTTTTTTTTTTCAAATCCGACCAGTACTTCAACAAACAAACTCTTCAGTTGTATAATATCAGTATAGAATATTGTTATCTGAACTTTTGTGCCTCAAGAAGTTAACGAGAACTTTCGCGATGTTCAGTCGTTTCTAGTCTTGTTCTTTAACGAGCTTTCTTCGCAACAATATATAGGCTAAGGTTATATACTTGATTACAACTTAGATCATGATAATAGCCATAAATACTAGCTACAGGTTTTAAATGATGAAAAGATAAAAAGTCTAGTTTTAAAAGGCCAGCAACGCACTTGTAACGCCTCTGGTGTTACGTTTGCCCCCTACCTCATAAAAGAAAAACTAGGGAAACAGAGAGGTATCTGTTTTGGTGAATTAAAGTTTCCTCATTACACCTACGGAACCCTAAAAATGAAGATTTCTTTAAGTATGCACTCTATAAACACTTTTAAACTTTGCCAATATTGAATTCAAATACCCAGTACCTTTTATCAGTATTACAGCTATTTTAGTAGGTATAGCGAATGAAACTTTACTTTTAATCAACTGTTACAAAATTCAAACTGCCGGAAAGGGGTTGGAAAGGTCCGCAAAAGAATTAAAAAAATAATAACAGTCAAGAACTTTCAGCTTTGTTTTATGAACAAGGCATTACTTCACCTAAAAATAAGTTATATTAAGTTGGCAAGATTGCGATTTTATTAATAACTAACTTTCGCCAACTGCTCCGCCCGTATGTATGTCGGCTATTGCGACAAAAAGTAGCCTATGTCTTTCTCCAAGATCCAATCTATCTCTATATCGAATTTCATGCAAATCGATTTAATGGTATAACCGTGAAAGTGTGATGTGACGTGAAGTGAAACAGATTTACTTTCGAGTAGTAAAAACTTAAAAATGTAGTTTGTTATGTATGGCTCTGCCATAATGAATCTACACTGTCTGATGAAAAGCATAAGTAGAATCCAAGAGTGTTGGTCACCATACTCGTTGCAAA
The DNA here is from genome assembly GCA_905220595.1 of Spilosoma lubricipeda. Classification (NCBI taxonomy): domain Eukaryota; kingdom Metazoa; phylum Arthropoda; class Insecta; order Lepidoptera; family Erebidae; genus Spilosoma; species Spilosoma lubricipeda. Next base: position 2,802,946 of record HG992285.1, on the reverse strand, counting down.
TGCAGACAATGCAACAATGCAACATGGTGACCCACACCATGGCCGCCCATACTGCATTTTTTTTTTTTTTTTTTTTATGTTTGACCCTGCCAAAATGACTCTACTCTGCCTGATGGAAAGCATGAGTAGAATCCAAGAGTGGTGGTCACCATACTGCGAATGCAGACAATGCAACAATGCAGCATGGTGACCCACACCATGGCGGGCTAGTGATGCTTCTGCATCATTGGGCCTCGGATCTCGCACTCACCAACGAAACACGACATCACGAACGCTTTAATTTTACGTTTATTTTCTGTATGACGGTAGCACCGCCCCGCTCGAGCCGGCCCGTTCGTCTTGAAATCAGCGTGGCTCTACTACCTTGTGAATATTTATTGTGATGTATAGTATAATAATGATAAAAGTATTAGTTTTATTCGGTACAGACATATTTATATCTGTGATGCAATCTTCTAATAAAACACTTGTTACGGCTTAAGACTTTATTAGGGCCTCCTTGTTAGGAGGCAATCAGCAGACGACGGGCTATCACAGGGGTGTTGCCTGTCTTCGAAAATACACATATACAAACATACGTAGTGCATAGCTTGACTGCCTCGGTGGCGCAGTGGTAGCGTATGCGACTTCTGTGCTTGAGGTCTCGGGTTCGATTCCCAGGTCGGACCAAATGTTTGTATGATCTGCAAATAATTGTTTCGGAGTTTGGGTGTTTTCTATGTATAATGTGTATTTACAAAAAATGGTATATATGAATTCACATCAGTTGTTCTAGTACCCATAACACAAGCTCTGCTTAGCTTGGGGCTAGACGGCGTTGTGTGTCAAATGTCCGAAATATATATTTATTTATTTATTTATAACACATTGTTGTAACCAAATAAGCTGAGTCCGCACTTAGATTATGAGAACTACAATATATCAAAAGTGTGCAGACGTTTCTATCCATTTGTGATTATAATATTACATATACACTACATTTCTATTATAGTCAGCGTATTTAATCCGTTCAAAGTCCTGACCCTCGAGAAGAAAGTAGCACTGCTGGACGGATTAAACACAGTGTATAGTGGTTATAATTTAATCGTAGCTTGTTTTGGGCTTATTTTATGGCCAGCATAATTTGAACTGTCGTTGTTCAGACTCAAGTATCAAATTAATTATATTATACTCCTCCTATATAGTTATACTATTCCGCTCAAGTATATGTCGGTTATCGAGGTAAATAGTAGCCTATGTGTTATTCTGATGTATAAGCTATATTACTGTAAAGTTTCATCCAAATCCATTGTGTTGTTTTTGATTGAAAGAGTAAGAAACATCCATCCATCCATTCTTACAAACTTTTGCGTTTATAATATTACTGTAGATGGGCAGGGTAGCTTAATGTGGCTAATTGGTGAGACCTGAAGCATAGCAGTCGCATACTACTACTAATACCACTGCGCCAGTCACTAATATATATATTTATATATATACATATATATAAAACAAAATGAAATTTTTGACATTTAGAAGAAATGAGAACAAACATGTTAGGTACATACAATACATAATACGGTAAGTATGAAGTATCTACTCGAGAATATCATGTTTTCATCTCATTTCAAGTGAAATTGAATACATATTTGTTTAACTTTGTTATTCGGTGAACTGTGTCTAATTAAGATTAGCCAAAATGCTTTTAGTGATCTCTAGTGTACTTCATGTCTAATATCAATCATGGCTTATATATATAAAATTTGAAAATACTATGTTCAGTTCATGCTTGCGATGAAATGGGCTTTCTCAAAACTTTTTTTTGACAAAAACGGAACCCTTATGGATTCGTCATGTCTGTCTGTCTGTCCGTCCGTATGTCACAGACAATTTTTTCCAAACTATTATAACGTTGAAATTTAGTAAGTAGATGTATTCTGTGTTGGGGGTTCCCCATACTTTGAATTGAAACTCAAAAGTATTTTTTCATCAAACCCATACGTGCGGGGTATCTATAAATAGGTCTTCAAAAAGGATATTGAGGAGTATTATTTTTTTCTAAACTGAATAGTTTAAACGTGGTAAAAGTATGGCTTCACCCGCCCCTGCTCCCCCCCCCTCCCCCCGCTGTAACTTCTAAAATAAGAGAATCATATATCTAAAAAAAATATATGATGTATAGATATGATTACCATGTAAACTTCCACCAAAAATTGATTTGAACGAGATCTAGTACATTGTTTTTTTTAATACGTCATAAATCGTAAACCGCAATTTACCTTTAATTCAATAAACTCAAATATAAAAAAAATACATATTATGTTACTTGCTGTTACGGAACCCTTCATAAGCGAGTTCGACTTGCACTTGGCCGTTTCTTTTTCACGTTGCTGGGGTAAAAAATTGTGTCATTTCCGTAGAAATATCGAAGTGTCCAATTTAAAAGCTGGTTCAATATTGGTTACTCTCCCCATATATTAAAAGTGGAAACTGAGTCCAGCAGGCTTTTGATGTGATAATGTACCTACGTGAAAAAGTTATACCTAAACATACAATCATACTATCACATTTTTGTAGATTTATTCAAATTAACTCGTAGAAAACGGTTAATCATCGAAGTTGAGTTCAATCTCCCATTTCGTATCTTATCGAAGTTCAGACATGAATTAGGAACCATTATCTCCCCATTTGCTGTGAAACTTCAAATGAATTTCCTACTAACTGCAACTGACCAATGCTCACATCTATTGGCTCTATGAAATTGCCGTTTTGTATATAATAAGTGAAAGTACTTATTTTTTTATATCTATTATTAGAAGTAATCACCCATGCAATCGACGCATCTTTGCCAACGCATTGGCAGTTTATTGATGCCCTTCTTGTAAAAATCAGCTAGACGGGAAGTAAAAAAATCTTCAAAGGCATTATGCAAGACCTATTATTATTACACGTCGCTGTTGTAACTGATATTAATAGTTTTTTCTCTCTTTATTTATTTTGAGGCTTGTATTATAGAATATCATGTTAAGCTTGTCGTGGCTTATGCAAAACTTTATGTTTAAGACATTTTAAAAAGTGTTTTGGTGAAGTATGTAAAAGAGTATCTTGTATAAGAACAGTCTGCTAAGATATTAATAATTACAAATGACTGACTGCGACTATATCTGCCAAAACGTATAAATTTAAATCATATTTTGAACTACGAAACTTTACTCATATTGGTTATTGTGTGATGTTATTTATATAGCCTTCTTTGATAGATGGACTTTAAAGAGACTCTTCAGCTTTATAATACAAGTATAGTTTTAACGCAGATATCTATTTCGAGGATACCCTAGTAGCTGCGGACCTGACACCGACATTGGAGGTCGATTTACTACTATGTAAAGGTCCTTCGTAAGCGCCAAACTTAGTAGGGCATCCCCAAATACCTACATACATCAATAAAACCATTTATGCTATACAAACAAATCTCCAGATTATTATATAAAATAAATAAGTTTATATCAGAGGCACACAAACTTAATTCCCGAAACGTTTGTGTTTTTGGCATGATCAAAGGCTAGAAAAACTTCTACTTCAGTAAATTTAATCTTGAAATAACAAACTGTTTGCTGAATAATTGACATGAAAACGGTAGCTCCATAGCTTTTTATATTATACATTTCTTTACTCCGTGCGTGTATTAAGTTTACTTAAACATTCTTAAGTTCGTAACTATGAATCCGTGTCTGACTGATATCATATACATATCTTTTTCGATAAAGTGACCACTCTGCCTGATAGACGCGCAAGTAAAATATAAGAATAGTAGTCAACACTCAAATTTATATAACAGACTAATAAAACAAAACCGTTGAAATAGTTCAGAAATTACACCATAGACAACGCAAACACATTCTGATCCGCGTGAGGTCATCATTTAAACCATTAATTACAACATCCGCACCTCTAACTGTGTTTAAAGTTTAACATGCAATTATCTCTGAGGAAACCGTGAAACAAATTAGTACAAATCAATAAGTAGTACTTAGTGGGTATTACTTAGTAGGAATTTTCTTCTTATATGTAAAAATCAATTGCTGTTCCATTGTTTCACTAAAACTCGAGAACGGCTTGGTCGATTTTCTGATTTTGGTTTTGAAATGTTTGTCGTAGTTCAGGGAAGGTTTAAACAGTAAAAAAATTAAAAATAACTTGAAAATCCAAATTTCACGCGTACGAAGTAGAGGGCATAGCTAGTGTATGATATTTTTTAATCCATATTTCCATACTAATGGAATGCTAAATAAGAGAAAATTGGGCGTGTTTTGATAAAAAAAATATACTAGAGGAATAGATAAAATAGAGGCAAAAAAAACTGATCGCAGGTAAAATAACTTACTTTAGCAAGACCAAAGAACTAACTTGCAATATAAATAAAGTTCCAGTTTTATTAATTAGCTCAGCTACTATAAATTATATATAAATAATCAGAAGCCGATCAACAACGTTCCAAAGGATATGTGTCGAGAAAATAATTCATGAATTTCCTCATAATTACACCAAATACCCGCTTGGAATATTGTTGAGAAAACTGACACATGGCAGCTTACTTCACTCTCCCTTTCCCTTCCTATAGTTGAAAGCTGCCAAGCTTTCATCAAAAGATTTATAGTCAAACAAACATTATACTCTACCTCGTCTATCAGGTTAATTAATGTTTCTTTACTGTACATCATCAATGCCTTTGCAGATACTAAGAATTTTGCCCAATTCTCCCTTTGGAATAATGTTATCTAAATGAATTAAGTAATTGTTTTTAAGTGTCGAGATCCATTTAACAGACCTATAAGTATATTCGTCTCTTTGAAATTTAGCGTGGTTAAAAATTTTATACTAAATATATTTGTAAGAGCATTAGAACTGGAGGTATCAGCCGAGTTTTTATGACCTATTTTCTTGTTAAGTAAATGTGAGGCACAGAAATGAGTAACTGAAATATTCGGTATTCGTTTGAGTGTCTGTCTGGATAAGCTCGACAAGGCAGTTGCCTTAAATTACTTTTAGTTTTCTTTACCAGTAGGTTAAGGAAACTAGGAGTAATTTATGATTTTAGGATTTCATGGTTGTAAGAAACAACTAAAAGTTGATAGAAAACTGTTTATTTGTACATCGTTTTAGATATTTACAATAAAATACATAAGATAACCAATATATAATGTACAAAAGGTGGCCTTATTGCCAAAAGCAATTTCTTCCAGGCAACCTTAAGATGAATCAAAATATATTGAAAAGGCAGTAGTAGTTGACAGTGCAATTACTCAATTACATATATATCCCCATATATCCACTTATACACACATTCATACATAAACATAATATATATATTTACAATTATAAATACACACATATATAAAAACATACATTACATGTATATATGTATTATACACCAATTACCACAATCATTTTATTATCACATTGAAAATGAAAAACCTTCACGTCACACCTTCATTTGCGGAGTTATGACGTGACTGAATCAGTTACGACCTATAAAATTCTTGAACAATTGTCTTAAATCTATTTACTGTTTTAGCTTTGCTGATATTTATCGGTAACGCATTCCACAAGCGTACAGTTGCAATCGTAAATGACTGGCCATAGAATTTTGAAGAATGCAGAGGTATAAAAATGGCGAAACTATAAAGCTTATAGTTTCGCTACGTCCTATTTGTCACAACAACAACATTGGGCCTCCGATCTCACACTCACCAACGAAACAAGACAGCATGATCGCTGTCATTTTACGTTGATTTTCTGTGCGAGGGTAGTACCGCCCTGGTCGAGCCGGCCCGTTCGTGCTGAAATCAGCATGGCTCTACTACCTTGAAAATGAAATCTATAGATAAGAGACCGTCAGCACTCACAAAACAAAATTCATTTACACGTTCATACATACATACAGCGTTATATTTGCTTGCTTAAATTACAAACAAAAGGAATACTTTTTTAATTTCACAGTTTCTAACAAGAGTGAAAAGATTATCTTTAATGCGGGCAAAAAGGGTGAAGCGATACAGAAACGCTATCTAATTAGTGAGGGGTTACCAAAACTCTGTAAAGAATTGTTTGATATACAAATCCCTGGTTTAGTACATTTTTCGGCTTTGTATGTATATCCCTCATCGACATACATGCTTATGTTATTTGTATTTTGGAAATTCTAGATAAGGATTTCATTTAGGATGGGGTCGTTTTTATTTTCTATGTATGACCTGCCAAAACCACCTGCCTGGGCTGTGTTTCACCGAGTGAGTAAGGATACCGGAGGCCCATACCACGACCCCTCCGCCTATCCCCCAAATGCCGGTAACGCTCTTGTGACGCCTCTGGTGTTACTGGTGTCCATGGGCGGCGGTAATCGCTTACCATCAGGTGATGTGTCTGCTCCTTTGAACGCATACACAAAAAAAAAAAATTATACATACATACACATTATGAACTTGTGCAATGAACGGACTATTACAACATCAACACGCCACTTCGTACTAGATGCCACTTAAACTTTTAATTATTGGGTTGTATGACTAAAAATATTTTAGACATAATTAGTGTAATGATTTTTTTCTTATTTCTTATGTGGAATTCTATGCTTTATGGAATAGAAAAGACTTCTTCTGTATTTGTTTCTTTTTACAATATTGAGAACTTCAAGAAAATGAGAAAAGTATCGAACAGTTTTCAGTTAGATACGTTAGAATCTAATTTATATATTTTTTCTCATCACGTCTTCACACCCTTTTTTTTTTTTTTTAATCTGATTTTAATTTGGGGTTTTTATCCAACATGGATATGTCAACCCCATCGTACCTTATACATAGTCAATACTACATGCTACTTTGCTGTGCTTTGCTGACCTATTGTAATCAGGTGTCTTCACACCCTAATGGTATTCACGTCTATCGAATTTCCGCCATCTTTAAATCTAAGCCACAAAGAGCAATTATTGCTCTAAAAAAAGTCTCAATCGGAAAAAATCAATAGCGGACATGTTCGTCTAGTGGTTAGAGATTCTGACAACTAAGCCGGAGAAAGTGATTTGACGTATATCCAGGCGACATGTTGTGTGAGGAACATGATTGTTCCTTGTCTGTCTGGGTGTAATTTATCTAATGTGTATATATTAAGAAATATATAAGTGTGTTCATCAGCATAGTAACCATAGCACAGGGTCTGGCTAGTTTGGGACCAAACCACCGTGTGTGTGAATATTACATTCAAAACTTAGTATAGTATCAAGTGCCAATACTGTTTTAGTGTGAACATATTCAGGACTTGCCTTGTAAAAAATATCGTCTCTTGATACTAATTTCGTTTCAATTTACGCCTCTCTGTATAGAATGCATTCCTGGAATGTGCTCTGAACAATTTTTATTATTGATCCATATCTGAATGCGTCCGTCTAAATTTTACATTCAAAATTGAAATGATAGGCATTTCAATTTTGAATGTAAAATTTACTTTAAATTGGCTTTGAATTGTTGAAACGTTTTTATCTTTTTAATTAGATTATGTTTGGGGTCAAGAAGGTAAATATACTTGTTTTTGGGGACCTAAGGGATTAATTATCCAAGCCGGCCTGAGCATCTCTCTCATACTCAGCTACTTTATTTGTGTGTGTATGTTAAAGTATCAAAATATTTTTTAATTGCCGTCTACCTTCAAGGAATCGCCACAAAAAGCAATCTAGACCTAAAAAATAGACCCAGCAGTAATTCCTATATACTGAGACAAAACGAAATCAATATTGATTCAATCACTCCAACAGCTCGTTATTGACACTACGCTATAAGATCACTATATATACTATATAAGCAGCATAAGCGCTAAATACACATCAGAACCAAACTCATACTGCAGAATACTTTCAAAATATTACAGTTTTCATTTCGTTGAACTCGTTGCAGTAAATTACACGTTTTTCCCAACCAACGACACCATTTATATAAAACCCATTACTTCACAGCAACATCTACTTTGTCATAAAAATCTAACGAATATAAATCACAAGGAGACCTGCGTCGACATTTTCTGCTAATGAAATGGAAACGCGCACTCGCAAAGTAGGGGGTCCAATTCAATTTGCTTAGGTTACAGAGGGTTTTAACCATTAAAAGGACTTTTGATGTTACCTATTCATTAATTTTGCGTTGCGTTCCCGAAGGACAATGGTACCTAAGTACGTATGTTCGCTACTATATAATAATATGTTACGTTGCCGTAACACTTTTTAACTTTTCTATATAGTATCTTTGTATATAGACACGTGTTAAAAGACTTTAACCGACTATTATTATTGACTTAATTACAATTGAAAAACCACAACTTATTTTGTAATCGGTTTCTAACTGAATTCGACAAGAATCATCTTTTGCTTCTGTAATAATAATTGCTATTGCCTGGAATGGGGTCCATGTACAGCTTTCTGATGTTTTCAATTGCAACGTTAAAGTCTATGTGGAGATTTCTAAATTTGCAATAGTTTCGACATTTGTCTAAATAAAATATTTTTTTTTTTTTGAAAAAAAAAGCTCTAATTCAGTTTACTGATCATCATCATCTCAAACTAAAAACGGCCACTACTGGAAAGAGGTCTACCTCAAGTTTCTACACAACAACCGGTTCTGTATTACCCGCATCCAAGTTAAGCTGTGTTGTAGAATTATTTACAAAATCTTTAATACCTTTAAGTTGCATTTGTATGAATTTAATCAAGTTTTTTTGATAAAATATCCGTTCAAATAAATATTAAGAAGCCATGAAAACAATAAAAAAGAAATATTATATTCGAAAGCCCTTAAAACATGGCTAAGTGTGAGATATAAAACTACATATAAAAAACATTAGCAATATTTACATACAAGTGTCAAAAAATTCCTCCACATGAGGGCCTACTGGTAGCGTTCCCAAAAGGCTGGCAGCATTGTCACGTTGAATGGCAATACTGATTCTCTGTGCTAGAAGAAGGGCGGCCTTCTGGTCCCGAGAAGCGTCGATGAGTTGCTTAGCTAGTTGTTGTTATAAAGAAGAAATATATGTAAGCCTTGATTCTTACCTGATAAAAAATGAACGGAGGGAATGGGTACCTAAGGCGCTCATAGCTCAGTTGCACTTGGTGATTAGAACCAATCATCGAGGGTAAGTAACGCCGGCATGCTCGTACTGGATGGGTGACTCCTAGTGGCATGTTACCATGAGCGTCTCCGTGATTCGGAGGTCACGTTAAACAGTCGGTCCCGGCTGTTATCGTATGATAACAGTCGTGCAGCTTAGTTGGAGGCCTTTGGGCGCCTTAGAAACATCCAACGTCAAGATGACGTAGCCACAACGTTGTGTTGCAAGTCCCCAACCCTCACTCGGCCAGCGTGGGGACGTATGGCCTTAACCCTCTCTTGAGAGGAGACCCGAGGCCAGCATTCGGGCGTTATGGGTTGTTGATGGTGATGTTGATGAATGGGTACCTTACCTTTACCGTTCATCAACATCAGAACATCAGAAGAAAATAAGCAGTAGGTAAAGGTACCTTTACTATTGCTTATTTTCTGAAATAAATTAATTGACTCTTCTATCAAAAGTTCTAAAAATGATTGAAATGATTGTATCTATCATCATTAGCCTATCGCAATCTACTACTGGAAATAGGAATCTTATTTTTTTTCTATAATCTTAAGTAATGTATACTTTAATTACTGCAAGAAATTATTGCCAAATTTATAATTTACGTTGCCAAATAGCGTCATTCGCCGCTCCAAGCTTTAATTTAAAAGAAGATGTTGTTTTATTTTAATAAAAATGTTCCATGTCTATTACAAAGAGACCTAGAAACTCGTATATTGGTCAGAACCAAATGAGACACGATCTGGCTAAGATATTTCTCTGTATGTACATTAATGGTATTGTCTGATGTAGTTGAAGCTTTGCCAAGTTTCCAAAGATATTGGATGCTCTTTTTATCTATCTTATAATGAAAGTGTTGCCCAAATATATATACTTTAATATTTTATTCAATGTATGAGCTCTGTATTAAGGCTTTTTTCTATTTTGAGCGCAACATACATAATCAATTTTGTATATGAAAATATCTCAAGAGTAATAATTAGCTCTACACGCGCTCATTGGCCTAATTATATAGTGTGCGCTTCTCCAGCTTCCTGTTACACACTTCCGTTTCTATTTATAAAATCAGTTTCAAAGATTACAGGAAAACGGGCGGAAAGATGTGACTCATCAAAGATAAATAAACCTCTTTTTTCTGGCCATTCTATTTTAAATATTATTTAAATTTAAAATGTTCTTATATTTTTCACAAACCAAAGAGAAAAATCAGGAGTTTTGGAAAATTATTCGCATCATACGTTTTTTAAGGGAGGTTTCCGCAATAAACTGGGTTTACTTAGCCCTTTTAATAACTATTATAGACACTACATTGTATACCTTTTTCGTTAATAAGAATTATTCATTGAGAAACATTGTTATAATGGTCATAATAAAACTTTTCATATACTTAAGATAGAACAAGAAGTAAAATAACTTCATGGGAAGTACAATCCGTACTCTCATAATAGTGTGATATTTTTATAGTCAACGATGGGATATCATTGCAAAACGCAATAAGGACACATGGAGCAGGTGGCTTATTTAAGGTCCTATGTCCCCTAGATGGGGCAGAGGGCGTCCACAGTGCATCGCCATCCCGTTCTGTCTTAAGTGTCTCGCTTGATTTCGCTCCAGGTCTTGCCAATGATCTTCGCTTCATCGATGATAGTTCGCCACCAGGTTTGTTTTGGACGGCCGCGCTTGCGTTTTCCTTGGGGAATCTTTTCGGAGGGTGTGGCCTATCCAGCCTCATTTGCGTCGTTTGATCTTTTGGTCGACCCGGACTTCATCGCAACGATCCCACAAGTGAGCGTTGGATATTCTCTCGGGCCAGAATGTACCGAGTATATGGCAAAGGCATCGGTTCACGAAGACCTGAAGTTGATGCGAGATAGCCTTTGTGACCTTTCACGTCTCGCACCCATATACGGTCTTCACGTTGGACCGGAATATTTTGAGTTTGACTCTCCGTGTCAGTTTCCGTGATTGCCAAACGGGTCGCAGTTGTGCAAAGGTTACTCGTGCTTTGGCAATCCGAGAAGCGATGTCCTCTTCAGTTCCTCCAGTTTCTGACATGGAGCAGGTAATTAATTGAAAAAATAAATAAATAATAAATATATAATTCTGCATAATATCTAGGTATAGAAATACAATACCTATGAGGGTGAGTCGAAGAGCTATAAAGACAGTTTATTGTAATTCCTGTAGGAAATGTTTGTTTTGAAATTAGTGATATTATTGAAATAATCATTTAAAATATAAAGTTGACCTCAAAAGTTATCAAAAGTTGATGTAAGTCGTATATACTTTATAAGTTTTATTAAGATTCTACCAAGTCAATGTACTCTGTTTGATATTAAGACTCCTTAAACGTACGACTTACGTGAGGGACCTATATTTGATAAAATTCCGTGTAACCCTTTGGGAGATAGAGGAAAAAAATGTTATGCGATCTCGTTATTTTTCTCTAGAGGCGGTCCCACACGGCTTTGAATTTTTCTTCGAATCGACAAAAGTATCGCACTTCTTATAGGTTTTCCTTCGTTTTTAATAACGCACGTAGAATACCACGGGCATTGTACGTACCCAAGAGAAATCTATACATCTTTTCCTGCTTCTGATCTTGAAAGGAGTAGTTTTGTCCAATACATTTTGTATACCACAAGTAGACGAATAGTACAATCAGCGGATAGAGTTTAAACTAGATAATACAATATTTTCACAATATTTATAGAAACAATCGTTTCAACAATTTATCGTTAAGCACAAACAGACTGATAACGCTTCGGAGGAAGCAATACCATACAGCAGTAAACAACCAGTGTGAAGCAATTCGATTCTATAAATTTCGTTGCTTTTCACCGAGTGTGTGAGGTCACTAAATAAATGAAACGAAATGAAAAGCCATCCCTTCCTCTAAACTCTTGATGCTCAAGGTATGCATAGCACTTTGTTACTAACTTGTTGACTAACAGAGGTCTATGGGTGGAGGTTCTATCTTAGCGAGTGGGAAGTACATATGTTTTTCTCATTCGCTACCTTCAAGTGCACTGCACGTTTATCTACTTGATCATAACACTACATTCAATTTCTATTTTAATTTACTAATTTAGGGTAATTTTTCTCTCGAAGAAGTACAACACTTGGGTATTTAGCATAGAATAAATACTTTCAAATCCATAAGTCGTCAAGGATATTTACTAGACCATTGAACCATTCATAAATCTATTAAGTAAAATTTTTGCCCTATAACATAATTTTCTGTTTTTTCTAGTCTCCACACGACAGACTTATCATCGTCACAAACACAACCATGCGACGTGTACTGCATGTTTAAGATAAATTTTACTCTAGGGCCCTGAGACTCCCCAAACAATATTTATTTATTTATTTATTTATTTATTTATTTGTACAGAAACAATTTACAATTTAAACTTATCGGCGGTTTCCGCACTAAGCTCAAGGCTTGTGTCGCGGCAACCAAGAGCAGATCATTCAATAATGATTGGTGCTAATTCCGATGTTCCAAAATCTCTCCAAACAAAACCAGAAATGAAACTAAAAAATTTGTGATGTTCAAAAGACTGAAAATTGTTTGTAGTTAGAATTAATCAGAAATTAGCACCATATCATCACTAAGACAAGGACAGAATTTGGTTGTAATAGGAAATAATATAAAAACAATATAAATTCAGAACAGACAAATTAAGACTAATGAAAAAATAAAAAAGAAGTTAAAATAATAATACCACTTTAGTTATGTGGGATAACTGTGTTCATTGTGTTGAGAGTGTTTTCGTGTGTAAGAGTGGATATGTTTGGATGCGAGTTTGCGTGTGTGTCAGTGTATGCGTGTGTGTTTGTGAGTGTGTTATGTTTTGCCGTTATTGCCTAAGATTTGGAAGAATCAGTTCCGTTTCATCATAAGAAAGATTCAGCAGCCAATCTGTGACCAGTCGCTTTGCTTCTCTCGTTGATAACCTAATAATATGTGTGTGTAATTGACAAACTTTATTGTACACCTTAGGGCGGAGGTAGATAGGCTGTCTTTTAATGAAGGTGGTATTAATGTTTGGAAGTGGAGTTTGATATACGCGGCGCTGGTTTAGACTGATTAAAGTAGAAGTATTTAAAATTTCCTCATGCATAGATTTTATTATTTTCAAAATAAAGATTTGACGTACTCTTAGTACTTTACATTCTTTGTACAGGTCGTTTGTTGGGAATCTGAAAGGTTTTCGTAGCATCACTTTTAAAACTGCTCGTTGGGCTCTTTCTAGTTGTATCATTTTGGTTTTAGCAGCACCACCCCAAGCAAGAATGCAGTAGAAAAGTAGCGATTGTGTCAGTGCTTTGTAGACCCTAATGAGATTGTTTTTGTCTAGGCTGTTACGAAGGGATTTTAAAATATAAATAGTTTTTCTAATTCTACTGGACAATTGTATTATGTGGTTTCCGTATGTCAAACGTTCGTCCAAAATGACTCCTAGATATCGAACAGAGTCTGTGCGTCCTATGACACCGCAAACACAGATGGAGCGATCTTCAGGGGCGCAGGAATGAATTGCCAGCGTGTGTCCTACTGGGAGTTTTGATGCAAGTGTCTTGTGGAACGCGATGAAGTTTGTCTTTTTTAAATTGAGGGTTAGAAGATTTGTGTCGAGCCATTTTGCAATGAGAGTCATTCCTTGTTCAGCGGATGCTATTGCTCTTAACCACGATGTATTGCGAAAAATAATCACGGTGTCATCAGCGTAACACAAGACTTCCGCGTTTTCCATTGGTATGTTGAGAATGTCGTTTATATATATGCTGAAAAGTGTGGGGCCCAGTATACTTGTTTATTGTACCTATGTAATCTATATCTATACCTATATACCAAAGTAGAGCTAACACATAATACGCTGCTCAACATATAGACTTGTTTATCGAAATGGATTTCCTCTGCTTGTTTAAGAAGGTGCACTATATGCACTAACTTGAACTAATTTTAAGTTGATATACAATAACGTACTAATACATATATACTACTAGTACTAATAAATAATGTACTAATTTAACGTACTAATATATATACTACTAGTACTAATAAATAATGTACTAATTTCTTGTGAATACACTTGGGTTAAGTAACGAATGTAATATTGTTATTAACATCAGTAGCCTTTAAAAGTCCTCTGCTAGTTACCTCCATACCATATACCATTATGGCGTCTGGTCGGAGCTGGATTGATATAAGGTTTATTTCAAATATCCTGCTCTTTACAGTGACGTTTTTCTTTATAGTTTGCTCCCTTAGTTCCCACTAACAATGCGAATGGAAATACGCTGAAAAATAATCTATAACGCAAATAAAATCGTATCGTAGAGATTAACCACGAGGAAAATGAACATAATAATTTTAATTGTGAGAGTGTCAAATATAGGTCGGACCAATTGGAGTACTACCACACGTCACAGAAAACCAGGCTAAAACAATTAATTTGTTGCATTTCATTCAGTGAGTGAGGTTACGGGAGCCCTTCTGTCATGAACAGGCGCAGGCGGTAGCACAAACCATGAGGTGGGCCGACTGCTTATTCGACCCTACACCAAAACGAAATAATTAGAAATCGTAATTTAGAAACGTTTTTTTATATTTTTAATTAAGTAAATGGTTGAAAATCCTGTCTTTTGTTATGTATTTAAACTATTTACAACCTAATTTAAAAAATGTTACTTTTCCCTTTACAGTTTATAGTACCTACTTATTTCACAAAATCTATACAAATAAATAAAATTGGAGTGTCTGTTTGTAACATTAAAATAACAGCTTTTTAATCAATGCATATGTATGTATACACGATACATATAACAAAAAGGTAGTTAAAAAAAATTTTGTCTGTCTGTCTGTTTGTTCCGGGTAATCTCTGAAATGGCTGGACGGATTTTGACGGGACTTTCACTGGCAGGTAGCTGATGATCCGGGGAGTAAATTAGGCTACTTTTTTAGACTAACTTTATCCCGCGGCGTTACTCGCGGTACAAAAATAGCCGCGGGCAACACCGCGGGGCTCAGCTAGTTTAATATAAAACTGAATGTAAATAGAGTTGATGTAAATCATCTTGTTAGCCTTTATTATTTCCAATATTATTTGGGGTCGAACTTAATTTGAATTTGAATTTGAATTTGAATTCGAAGTTTCAATAAACTTGACTAAAGTTAAAAGTATTTAATAAACTGACCATTTGTTCGAATCTTAATCAATTGTATCAATATTATTTAAAGAGTGCCCCATTTTTTCTATTTCACTCAATTTCAATTTACAGATGTTTGATCTTCATTTTCATTCACCACTGCTTTTTTTTATTTAAAAATACACTTTGTCGTCAGTAACATAACTTTACAAATAACTAGCCGACCCACGCAACCTCGTTTGCGTCTCCTATTGCCCGTAGCGTGATAATTTTCCCCCGTTTTCGAAACGTTTTTCATTGCTGCTCCACTCCTATTAGTCCGAGCGTGATGATATATAGCCTATAGCCTTCCTCGATAAATGTAGTATCCAACACTGAAAGATTTTTTCAAATCGGACCAGTGGTTCTTGAGATTAGCGTGTTCAAACAAACAAACTCTTCAGCTTTATATATTAGTATAGATAAAAAGAAATCGTCGCATAAAGAACAGCATTCAGACAAGGTAAGATACGAAACACAACCGAATAAAAATCTTCTCATTTCTTCAAAGTTATTTAAAAGTACTAACAAAATATTAGCTAAATAGACTGACAACACACTCAATGGAAAGTTACGTGTTTCATAAATACATGTAGCAACACACTTACAGGCTTATATGACATTATGAGTTTTAGTTCAATACATAAACCTTGCTTCCAAACTGATACAAATTCACATAAGCCTCTTATAATTATTTTGTGGGAACTTCGACGTACTTTATATCCATGCACAAAATTTACAAAACTGGACCAGCTACCTAGTAAGCCAGTTTCAACCCACCCTAAACTCTTCACCCAACAAACTATGTATCATCGTACCCATTTTCTATTTATGTATAACATATGAACGCAAGGAATTTTCATTTTGTACGAAACTCTATAAAGAATATATCGTAGATGTAATATTGTGTTATAAAAAAATATTGTTATGAATCTTTGGGCTTTTTTCGCTACTGACAATGCGCCTTTAAAAGAAAATGGGTAATAATTAACAATGAAACAGGAACAACTCCCTGTTTTGGTGTTTCCGTGGTTTTTTCATATAACATTCGCCATATGTGACTTCATAAAGAAATATTCATGGTAAAAATATTATATGATGCTCGAGGCAACACGTATTAATAATGAGAAGCTCATTTTAAGCCGCTTCGTGAATTAAATGAAGTTTTAAACCAATAGAATATTACGGCAAATTTTGATCATGATTAATTCAGTTTTAATTGTTTTGATTTACGTCAATGGCTTGTATAAAAGTGAACCCTCGTATTAAAAAACAATTCTACCTAGACTGGTCATTATTGTTTCACTTTTAGTAATATATCACGTTATGTAGTTTCCTGACATGTAACATTTTTTTACAGTTACACATCAGTTTCATTATGAATTGACACAATTCTATCTAAATATTTTTCTTCATATTTCAAATGTCTACACACAACTACCTTCTATGTTCTTTAAAACCAATCACCCCCGAAACCAACTACTGCTTACTAAATTTCATAGAAAATAATAAGTGTAAAATAATATTAAAATAATATAAAGGACAAAAGTACAAAAAAGAACGTGATAATATCGATGACGACTGCTGATCATGAAGTCTCGGGTTCGATTCCCGGGTCGGACCAAATGTTTGTATGATCTACAAATGTTTGTTTCGGAGTTTGGGTGTTTTCTATGTATAATATGTATGTGTTTACAAAAAAAAAAGAAGAAGTATATGTGTATTTGTATCAGTTTACCCATAACACAAGCTCTGCTTAGCTTGGGACTAGATGGCGTTGTGTGTTAGATGTCCCAAATATTAAAAAAATATTAAAAAAAAACATATTTATATCGCACTTTTGTACTTCGATTAATCTCAAATTAGTTAGGAACAGGTATTGTTTTTTCCTCTGCGATTTGCATGGAAAAATAAAAAAAAAATTGTTTGCTATTTTCTTTGCAAATTTACGTTTTTATAAAAACCTTCCTTGTGCCTTAAGGAAAATATAAAAAGTAAGTTAGGCAAATGGATCCAGCCGTTCTCGGGTTTTGCGCTAAGCAAAACATTTGGTGATTTATTTTTACTTATTTAAATAATATTTTAAGAGGGAATCTGCTCACCCATATACTGTAAATGTTAAACTGCAATAATAATGAAAGGTTTTTCTTTTTACAGTTTTTCTTCTATATGTCTTTTCAATGTTCGAGGAGGCCATTAATCAAAGACTGAAGGGATCTGTCGCATCTTTGTCTGGCACCCGTACTTTATTCTAAATGTATGAAAGTCCGGTTCAATATCCCAGTAATTCAGTAGACTCCGTGTAAGGGTTGACGTCGGTCATTCGAAGTTATATAATTCTCTATTAACTTATTTTTTTTGTTACTTTACATTTTACATTATTGTACTGGAGAAGGGATGAATTGATTGGAAGTTGACAGTTCAGAAAAAAATTCGACCTGAGAGTGTTTTTAATTTTTAACTAAAGGACAGCAATGTAATCGTAACTAAACTTATACTAAAATGTCACAGCCAGATTTGGAAATAGATATCAAAATATCTCGCTAGAATATTTCACCTCCATCCTACTAATATTATAAATGCGAAAGTTTGTAAGGATGGATGGATGTTTGTTAATCTTTCACGCAAAAACTACTGAACGGATTTGGATGAAACTTTACAGTAATATAGCTTATACATCAGAATAACACATAGGCTACTATTTGCCGCGATAACCGACATATACGCGGGCGGAGCCGCGGACAACAACGAGTCCTATAATAAATTATAAAGATATCTAGACCTCTCCTCAAACTAGACACGTTCGGTCATTCGACGTTGATATTTACATCCCTGACCATGCACAAAATTAAATTGACAATTTTGTAGAGAACAGTTAACTTTTTCTCCAGTCAAACTCAATAATAATTTTAATAGAAATAGTATTTTAAAGTTTATATTATTTAAATAAAAAAAATCATCAATAACAACAAAAAGTTATTTCTACTTAACTAGAAACAATTCAACTTTAACTACTAAAGTTACTTTAATGGCACGGTTAACATAGGTATATAAATTAACTACAAATTTTAAATCTTTGATTCTTACCTCAAAAAGAATTAAGCTGTGACAATCAGCACGTATTTGGTATCAAATGGAAGGTTTTAGTAAGAAAAGGATTGGAAACTTCATTTTTTTACCTTGATCAACATCCTGGCGTTACGTTTAAATGGTATATAAATATAACTGTACAATTTTAGATGCTACTGTTCGGGTATATGACCTTTAATTTAGTTTTTAATCTTGTGATATCTTCTTGTCTTAATATTTAACATATATTTGGATCTTTTACCCGTAGAATTTTTCTATTACTATTTTCCTTCATGGTAGTAGTATGGTAGTTACCATAGGATAATGTTCACATCACCAGGATTTACGGAACAAATATGGATGATTTACGACTGGTAGTAATTAAGTGTCTGAGTTACAGCCAGTGACCCTTTTCTTTACGAGCTCCTCAAGAGTTGCTGGGGATTAGTTACAAATGCTTTGTGAAAGCAAATACGTTCGCTACATTGCAGGCTTGAACATCAAAAATCTTTAGTGTTTATGAGCAATACTTGGCCTCACAATTTATAGCTGGCCTTTTTGAATTTGGTTAAAAATCGTGAATGCCACGCTGTCAGTGTTCATATTTTCTTTATTATTTTACAGGGATAGTTGCCATTACTTGTATTTAAATTCACTTACACAAACGTAATTATGTAAATGTACACTCACATCTCATTTATGGCCCGAGTATGCAGAGACAATGGGATACAATTAAATAATATTCTCAGATGTAACTCGATCAAGATAAAAAGTATCGACGAGTGTTGCTCCTAAATTAGAATAAATCTTAGAAACCTGGGAGTAGCTATCAAGCCATTATAGTCGAGAACTATTTTTTTTTAGTCTTCTTAGTGTACATTGTTTAATAACATTTTTGTAAAACTCGGTTCTACCACTTGCCGAAAGATGGCGTTGATTTTGTATTATAAACCGCGCTGTTAAAATATACGAACTTGTAGATTATTTATAAGGAAAGACTGTTAATAAATTGTGTATCTGTGTTCTGAATGTGTATGTTTTATTTCGAGATACTTTTGAAAAGTGTACAATCGTACCTTCCTTTTTTATGAAATTTAAACACAATTGACTGCACTTATTTGACCTAGTTGTTCAAAAGGTCGCCACGTCGCTTACTACTGCGCCGAGTGTTGTAAGTTCAAATCCCACATGGAACAACAGTTTGTGTGATCCACGAGTAGTTGTTCTGCGTCTGGGTGTTCTTTGTATCTGTTTCAAGTACGTTTGTATAGTATAAAATACGCAATAAAATTCTTTCATTTTTTTTTAAATAAATCAAGCAAATGAATTAGTATATGTGGTCTAGCTGTTAAGTGGACAATAATGGATACAAAATGTTTTTGTGTTTTTCATCATCAAGATGTTTTGTAGATATGTTTTCATATTAAATCTCACTCATTTATTACTCCTTGCATTAAGTATAATAATCAGTCTTCTAGTAGACAGCTGGACTTTTGTTCTTTTGATATTATTCTGATATTCTGAGCAAGTCAGCCTGTGACCACGGCCAGTGCAACCTGGTCGAAACGTCAGGCAAATCAGAGGTATGCAATACCTTTTAATAAGTGATCGCGTTAATTCCCGCAAAAATAATTGTTAATATATCATTGAACGCGAAATTTAAAAGTTAGGATATTATTCTGACTGGGAATATTTTTATAAAAGTTTATTTGGTTCAGAAATCTGAATAAACAAAAGACTTGGTACTTATTAGGCATGTCGAGAGATATTGCGGTTTCATGAATTTGAGAGTTAATCTATTTACGTGAAACTAGGTTATGGAATATTAATATTCTGGAGTAACAGTTTGACCACGAGTATTTTATCTGTTACTTTAGATTGCTTCGTACGTTCTCGTTGCGTGTCATCGGGTCGAGGAAATCCGTTATCTATATTAGACTTTCTAATACCTTTAGAGCCTATTAATATCAATTTTCTAAAGCCAATTATTTCTGGTAATACTCCATAAAGGATAAGTATTAGTTAAGTGTACTTTTGTATATTAGCTGTACTGGGATATTAGATTAAGAGAAAACATTTTGGTACTATTTGTCTTCTTGGCTATCGATGAAACAACTCCTGTACGTGGAATTAACCCTGTGTTACGCAGGGCATTACATACCTAAAGCCGTACCTTTTAAACCAGTTGTACCACGGGTCATGGTGTGTATAGTCTGTACGGTACACGGTGGAGTATAAGTGAAACATAACAATAAGCTTAAACTTATAACACCTTAAATCTATTATCATAACCGCGCACACCGCTGTCTTATGTGATGAGAAATTCATAGTAAGCAGACTATAGTCTTATTGACGTATAGTGGAATGTCAGTATCCAATTACAGTGCTTTTACTAGAAAATGAACATAATGTGGTCGTCACCTTGCAGAGAACTTAAATCTCAAAGCGCGGCTTTACTGGTATTATGTTCTAAACAATAATTATCCGCCAGCTTGTAGTATGTCGGATATCGGTAATCTTCTTTCGGGTTAATATATATAACTTATGATACTATTTTAATTGAATGTACAGTACTATCTTTTGAATTCCATATCAGTTTTGTAAAACGTAATGAAATAAATGTTTAAGATCTATATTTTTAATGGCGGTGATAACAATATCGAACGCGTCAATAGACGAGATTGACAAATATGTCACACGTTTAAATACCTGTTTTCTTTATTACGAGTGAAACTTCTTGTATGTTAATGTCACAGTACAGCTGCTGTAGAGACATTCGTAATATTTTTCTTATAAATAGAGAAATTACTTACATCTGCTGCAATGACTGCGAGACCGGAGGTCCAATGCTGCAGAAGTATCTCAATAGACTGCCATAGTGTGGGTCACCATGCTGCATTGTTGCAATGTCTGCATTCGCTATGAATATGTGACACTCTTGGATTCTGCGACTCCTTTCCATCAGGCAGAGTAGAGACATTTTGTCGAATGTAGAAAAAGCTATTATTTTAATTAACACTTATCTATTTATAGTATTTAGAAAATAAAAACATTATTAAATATTAAATAAACCGTTAACTCCAAAGCAGAACTCTTTGTCTATTCATAATTTACATGAAGTAGTTTTCTTTGATAATATTTCTAGTGACACAGATACCCTTCTTTTTATTTATCACAGGCTCCCATTTGTGCTTTATCCGCATAATAGTTATTTTTCTATGCCAAGGAAAGACATTTCTACTCCAGATAACTTGGATTCTATACGCTTTTTTCTGTTTAAAACAATTTTTCTCTCTCTCTCATCTCAGGTACCCCTGCTCCGATTTGAAAAATTCTTTCAGTGTTAGATAGCCCATTTATCGAGAAAGACTAGAGCTTATATATCATCAAGCTAAGACCTACAGGAGTGGAGCACCAATGAACAACGTTTCAAAAACGGAGGAAAATTTTCACGCTACGAGCATTAGAAGGCGCAAACGAGGTTGCGTGGGTCAGCTAGTAATTATATAGGGCATATAAGCTAATTTTATATTTTATAGGTTTTAGGCTTTAACAATAAATTATCGATTTAGATAAAATAGTGGTCATCGAGTGGTCCTAATCTATACTAATCTTATAAACGCGAAAGTTTGTAAGTATGGATGGATGTTTGTTACTCTTTCATTCAGTAGTTTTTTACTGAAAGGATTTGGATAAAACTTTACAGTAACATAGCTTATACATCAGAATAACACATAGGCTACTATTTGCCGTGATAACCGACATATACGCGGGCGGAGCCGCGGGCAACAACTAGTTCGATCATAATTCGTTAAATTTTCTTCTCGTAATAAGCTTTGACAGGCTAGATGTTCATCTACGAAGATGAACATCTAGCCTGTCAAAGCTTATAAGTAATAAAAAAAATGAAAGAAGTAAGAAGTAATATTTGTAACATCTTACACACAACGCTTTGTATGTACGTATGTACTATGAAAGTGAAATAATTAATTGACACTCCTTTTATATTTTTTTTTGTAAATAAACACCCAAATTCCAAAACATACATTTACAGATAATACAAACATTTGGTTCGTCCGAGGAATCAAACCTGGACCTCAGTTTAGCAATCACAAATATGGAGTGATAAAATTTGAGTGTCTGTTTACAATAAATAATAAATAAATAAATAAATATAAATAAATATTTCGGACGTCTAACACACAACGCCATCTAGTCCCAAACTAAGCAGAGCTTGTATTATGGGTACTAGACAACTGATATGAATACTTATATACTTTTTTTTTGTAAATACATACATATTATACATAGAAAACACCCAAACTCCGAAACAAATATTTGCAGATCATACAAACATTTGGTCCGACCCGGGAATCGAACCCGAGACCTCAAGAACAGCAGTCGCGTAAGCTACCACTGCGCCACCGAGGCAGTTTAATAATATAAATACAATATTAAAATAACCGTTTTTTACTAAATGCATATGTATGTATATACGTACATATGCTTAAAATTTACTTTTAAATTTTTTATCCGTCTGTCTGTTTGTTCCGGGTAATCTCTGGAACGGCTATACCGATTTTGATGAGACTTTCACTGATAGTTAGTTAATGATATGGGAAGTAACTTAGGCTACTTTTTTTAGACTAACTTAGCCCCACGACGTTACTCGTGGTACGACAATAACCGCGGGCAACACCGTGGTTATGTTGAGTATTTGAAAACTTTTTTGACTTAATTTCATTTGCCTTTCTTTCTTAGGAACAATAATTTTTAAATTAGATCGGTCAATGAAATATAACCTGTTCTGTATTGTTATCTAGGTTGGATATAAATTTGTGCACTGTGGCCTTTGAGTAGTAGATAGATATACCTCATTCCTATTCCGGACGTCCGTAAATGTGAGAATACTGGTGTTTATCCAACTGATAGAATACTTCCATTCTCGCTTACGACACTCCTGGGACGTGAATGTACCTATTTGTAGCCGGAAGCTGTACAGTCAATATATATACATACATACTATACACATATTTTTACTGACAAAAAATTGTAAAGAGGTGTTTTCTAATACTATTCATATATATGACTAGCTGAACCCCGCGGTGTTACCCGCGGGGAATGTTGCACCGCGAGTAACGCCGCGGGACAAAATTAGTCTAAAAAAAGTAGCCTAAGTTACTCCTCGGATCATCAGCTACCTGCCAGTGAAAGTCCCGTCAAAATCCGTCCAGCCGTTCCAGAGATTACCCGGAACAAACAGACAGATAGACAGACAGACAGACCGACAGACAGACAGACAGACAAAAATCTTTTTAGCTACATTTTTGGTATATGTACCGTGTATACATACACATGCACTCAGTAAAAAGTGGTTATTTTAATATTACAAACAGACACTCCAATTTTATTTATTTGTATAGATTATGGAAAGCTTTGAATATCTAAACTATTTTAGGTTTTTGACGATGATAGATTTAGAAGAAACAGTGTTAATATCGAGTTTAAATAAAACCCAGACTATAAGATAGAGTTGAGTTACTTTGACAGACCCATATACGTAAAAAGTCTAAGTGGTAGGTACAAAAAAATATAGAATGCATTTCAGACAAGCTGTTGGGTACCAGCAAGTTCTAAATCTATACAAATAAATAAAATTGGAGTGTCTGTTTGTAATATTAAAATAACCGCTTTTTACTAAATGCATATGTATGTATACACGGTACATATAACAAAAATGTAGTTATAAAAATTTTTGTCTGTCTGTCTGTCGGTCTGTCTGTCTGTCTGTCTGTCTGTCTGTCTGTCTGTTTGTTCCGGGTAATCTCTGGAACGGCTGGACGGATTTTGACGGGACTTTCACTGGTAGGTAGCTGATGATCCGGGGAGTAACTTAGGCTACTTTTTTTAGACTAACTTTGTCCCGCGGCGTTACTCGCGGTACAACAATAACCGCGGGTAACACCGCGGGGTTCAGCTAGTAACTATATAAGAAGATTGGCAGGTTAAAAAATCGTTCATAGCACTGTCAACACTTGCGATTTACTCAAATCAGCATTTTGCCTGGGTCAAATATAAAAAAAAAAACTACGTTCAAGTCTCGAACATTCGAACACATATCTCGCATGACCTTTAAAAAACTAATTTTGTAGAAGAAGTATGTTATCACATCAGAAAAATAATCAAATGACCTTGTCCTTGATACTTTCAAATAATGCGGAACTCCTGTGAATTTTAAATAAATAATATCATAATATGAGACCCCGAGTTAAAAGGTTGTCTTTCATTCTTTTAATATATACATATTTTCACATTTCATTCTCTCAAATAGTCATTGTTCGCTGGTAATTTTCATTTCTGAAACATAATGGCTGCATAACGTCTACAACGTCGTAATGGAGCCTTCGAATGTATTCACAGGGTTTCGTACAAAATAAGAGGGGTCCAGTCCAGATTTAAGTCATGTTGTCCTCACGGTCTTGTACAAAAGAGGGTGAACGTACTTATGCATATACGTATATAATGAAACATTTTACATTACTTAGAATATAAATACGGCCATTATAGCAAACTTTTCTTTTTAAAGCAACGACAAGAATCATTCAAACTTTTTTGCTGGCATTTAAACTGACGGTATAGTCATTTTTTGCAGATTTACATGCTGGCACAGTTGTCTTTATTATCAAACCAACCCAGTATACTGCTTTACAAGAGGTAGGCGTGCTCTAACTGCGCGCCACTTGGTTCAATCTAAATGAGATAATACAAAATATACAAAAATCACTACATATTATCAATTCAGTTCGATTTGTTACAGACGTTTGGAAGTTATACGCGTACATACTTTTCGGTGATTCATTTTTATTTAAATAGATTTATTACTATCCGAGACCTGTTTTGCAAAAAGTACGATAAAGTTTAACTGACTAAAATGTGCTTTATGTACTTTTTAGTAGATTTGATTAATTTATAAGTGAGATATATACCACGTGATGGTATGTAAATATAATAAATTTAAGTAAAAATGATCACAAAATTTTAAATCAATACTTTCTAGTACATTCTTAGTGCTTTTATTTCTGTTAGCCTTTAATTTTCTATTGAATAACAATGACTACGAAATTTCCTATACCTTCACAATAATGATTTGCAACTTTTGAGGTCTAAGCTGTTTTTATAAGCTTAAGATTGAGTTTTAGGAGAAAAAATAATAATTGATTATTACAAATTATATACAATTAATAGCAAAATACAATATCACTTCCAAGAGTAAATATAGGCGGAACGAAGTTTCCCGCAAAAGGTTTTCGATTGATATTAGATAAATTTACTTTTACAATCACATTATAACGATTTTCTACGAAGTTATTTGTATTTTGAATGGGAGGAACTCTGTCGACATCTTCAGGGATTTCGTATGTGGAAATAGTAGTAACTTACTTTTCCTGTTTACTGTTGACAATCGTCTATTACAATCTTAGGAATGATTTGTTCAAAATAATCTATGTAGATGCTTACAACACAAAAGCGTCAATTACCAAAATTTCTTGTATGCAGCCCCAGCAGTTTACGCCCTACGGTGATCACTCAGTCAATCAGTCAGGGAAATCTATATAACAAATGTTTTGTTTAAATTAATAATGACTAGAAACACAAGTTATTGATTAAAAATATATTTTTAAACAAACTTTTATTACTTGTTTATAATAAAAATACTTTAAACCATTTCATTTGATACCCATATTGGGTGGCTTGTTTAGAAATATATACGCCGCCATTTTGTTACGGCGGCCATTGTGGATTAAAATAATATCGATTATATATAATTGCATTATCATCAGAACTAAAGGTATATTTAAAATTTCAGTATATTTACTTTTTAAAGGGAACTCAGGTTCTTGTGTCGGGGTTTTTAAAATTTTTAATTATTTTTTTATATTTTATACTTTTTATAAGTACACACTTATTATAATGCAGATTTTGTTAAGTTGTTAATACATAGATTCTTGTTGAAATTTTTCAAATTTAGTTTTAAGCTAAAGATTATACTTAAGGTCAAGCTTGTTCGGTTTTACTTTACTTACTTACTGATTACTATAAGTAATATTGTTGTAAAGTTGTAAATTGCACCACCCTACTTAGGTAAATTTGCTGACATTCGGATTTCTATCCTCATTTTCTCCCCACCACATATATTTGCAGATATTGTGTATTTTCCCCACTTTTGCCCCCAGAGTTTTTCAGGGCTCAACCAATTTTAATTGAACATTATAATTTATAATATGTACGTGATGCGCTTTCGTTTGAGACCCCACTCAATTATATTTGCAGATATTCGGTTATTCTTCCCTACCACCACTACAACTTTTGAACAACTCAACCGATTCTCATCAAACATGTTTAAAAACACTCGCCCGTAACTCACCTTTCATATCCGTTCGCGAGCTACGGAGCCACAGACAGACAGACACGTCAAACTTATAACACCCCTTTTTTGCGTCGGGGGTAAAAAAAAATCAAATACCATATTCCATAATATATATGTTTTAGCTAGAATACATAGCTAAAATATAAAGCCAAATAAATTTATCTCAGAAATGGCACAGTTGCCTAAAAATATGTTGTATTTAGATAGCCGCCATCATGTTATTTAGTCGATTATAAAATGGTGTTATTAGTCATACTGTCAAAATAAATAGACAGTCTTTTTTGGAGTAATAAGTAAGTTAAATCTCTTAACATAAACAATACAATTCACGTATCACTTTACGTAAATGTTCGCTGGGGTTGATCATTTGTTACCTTACCGTAGATTTGTGGGATACCGTAAATTTAAATAAACTACAGGCTCTTTTATTGTCTGACTTTGCATTTAATACAAGTAGGTTTTATGAATGTTATCTCAATCTCGTTAGTAAAAATTGCAAAGCAAACGAAATTAGTGAAACCATCGATGAATTGATTGAGCAGAAACATTCTTCGTTATAAATAGGCCTCGCGGATAGCCGGTATAAAGCAATTCCTTAGTTGCCTAACGTACTCCTGGGTCATCTAATGTTAGCCCGGGAGGAGGTTAGGCATGTATGCAACTCGAGGAATATAAGTAGTTGCCAACTCTCATAAAAATATTGGAATCCAGTAAAGCGAAACGAATTATAGCGGTTGAAACGTCGAAAATATGTGTCTAAGTATTGCAGTCTCATGTTTAAAAATTGTTCTAGAATGTGGATGAGTACAGTGACGTCACTTCATCGTTCCCAGTTATACCTTCTTTTTGCGTTATTTTCAACAGAAGATTCGCTTTCCACTTACGCCTTATCAGATTGTTTGAAGTGGTATTTGAACCGTTTTGTGAAACACATAATCATTTATTTGAAATGAGAAACCTG
The DNA here is from genome assembly GCA_905220595.1 of Spilosoma lubricipeda. Classification (NCBI taxonomy): domain Eukaryota; kingdom Metazoa; phylum Arthropoda; class Insecta; order Lepidoptera; family Erebidae; genus Spilosoma; species Spilosoma lubricipeda. The sequence goes on along the minus strand of HG992285.1, from coordinate 2,775,158 downwards.
AATAAGGATAATGACCAGGAACAACCAACGTTTATACTCGTATACCGTTAGCAAAAACATTCGAGCCTTTCAAATGTGAACTTAAAAATATATGTCGTGTGATGCCATTCCTGATAATAAGAACACTTATTGATCTGGCAGCCCTTAGCCTATTTCTCCGTTTTTCTATTTTTCTGCCTCAGACTTTTTCAAAGTAATGACTTTCTCAATTTAATGTTTTTTTACCCAAATATTTATTTCTTTATTATGTAACCTCCATTCTAAAGAAAGGCGTATGACTAGCACTTTTGATTGATCGATTGATGTGTTTGGGCTACTTTAATATACTTTTGTAATTATTTAAATTTGTTTTGATAATGTCGTATCTATATGTATTGTTTTAATAATCCAGAATCCACGAGTAGTGATCACCATACTAATTGCAAATGTAACATGCAAGAATGCATCATGCCAATTATTATATGTATTTTTTGTGTAATAAGTAGATATCTTTTTTTATGGTATAAGGGGAAAACGAGCAGACGTATCACCTGATGGTAAGCGATTACCGCCACCCATGGAAACCCGCAACACCAGAGGCGTCACAAGTACGTTGCCGACCTTTGGGGGATGGCGAAAGGGATGTGGGGAGGGTTTGGGGGATGGGCCTCCGGTATCCTCACTCACTCGGTGCAACACAGCGCAAGTGCTATTTCACAACGGTTTTCTGTGAGGCCGTGGTATCACTCCGGTCGAGCCGGCCCATTCATGCCGAAGCGTGGCTTTTCCACGGAAATACAAGAAAGTCGGGCTTTTAATGAATTACGAAACGGTTCGGTTCCAATTTTGGTTCCTTTTAAAAGTCGTCCGTAGTCAGAAAATATTTATATCAAAGAATTGAAATGATATTAAAAAGTGGGTACTCGGTTCAAACAAATTACAAAAACCCAAGTAACAAGCTTTAAGTACAGACTTCAAATCCTGTTTTATTCAGTTGTTATTGCTGATTGATTTGATATTTTTTTTACTGGATTACAAATGGTAACGTTATTCTTTAGTACGCTCAAATCACTAATGGTTCAGGCAATAGTTTTCGTTGAAAAGTCAAAATAAGTTTGATAAAGCTGGTTATAACTACTAATACACACTTTACTATTCTTATAGCTTTATAAATAGGTAACAATTATATATTTTTTAAGATTTTAAGACCATATCATCATTATGATATAGAAATACATTTAAAAAGATACATAAGTATAAAGAATAGCCAGGTTTTATCATTGATAATTTTGATATGTATTTTATAAAACACAACTCAACCCACTAGGAATACATACTTTGTTGTATGAGATTTGTATCGTGCCCCGTATGAGATACATGACACGGATACAAAGAACACTCGGAAATTTGTAGATCAGACGAAGTATAGTCTGTGATCACATAAGTAGGTCTCTTCTCTATGAGACTCAGGTTCGCTCGTTGGTGGAGTACTGTTCTCACCTTTGCGATGGTGCCGCGCAGTATCTGTTCGATGCTCTCGACCGGTTGCAGCGGCGAGCAATCCGCATTGTTGGCAATCCTGATGCCACCGAGTCCCTTGAGCCTCTGCAGATGCATAGATATATTGCTTCTATGGCAGTCCTCTATCGTCTTTATCATGGAGAGGGTTCTGATGAGCTCTTCTAACTAGTCCCTCCTTCTCCCTTCCTCTACAGGGCTACACATGCCAGCCTTAGAAGTCACCGTCTTTCGCACTCATCGATTCGGTTCCTCGTTCCTGTGCCGTGCGGTTAAAACCTGGAACTCACTACCAGCGCACGTGTTTCCATCGTACTATGATCCCGGGTCCTTTAAGCGTGGCGTGAAAAAGCATCTCTCTAGGCCGCCATAGTGCTGGTCACCATGCTGCACTGTTCTTATTCACATTGAGGGTGGTGACCACCTTGCGATCATGCCGTGTCGTGTTTCGTTGGTGAGTGCGAGACCGGAGGCCCAAAGCTGCAGAAGCATCACTGAAGCATGACAGTCCGCCATGGTGTCGGTCACCATGCTGCATTGTTGCATTGTCTGCATTCGAAGTATGGTGACCACCACTCTTGGATTCTGCTTATGCTTTCCATCAGGCAGAGTAGAGTCATTTTGGCAGGGCCAAACATAAAAAAAAAACAAGCTGTTACTTTTAGGTACTGTTAATTCACTTATGATATAAGGAATAACTTAGGCTACTTTTATAGACTAGCTTTGCCCCGCGGCCGTACCCGCTGTTGTTGTTGTACCGTGGGTCATCGCGGGGCTGAGCTATTTCAATTATACAATGAAGAAGGTCCGTCGACGTCCGTTTTTGAAAAATAGACATCGGTTTGACTGCTTTTGATGTTTTGTTTCAGCTTATTCGGGCCTGAGTGTACATTTTAATTCTAAATTCAATGTTTGTGAACCATTCAGACTATTAGCTCAGCTTAAAAAGGAGTTGTTACATTTTGTATCGAAAATAGGATTAGTTTAACAGCATTTGTTTTACCATATTTTTAAAATATTGCTCAAAAATATTGATTTATCAAAATTAAAGTGCTTAGAATTTACGTAGTGATGGATTACCTATGCCAATTCGCCTTGCCATCATGGTATAGCGGACCCAAATCTTCTTTCTAATGAGATGTTTATAATTCAGCAGAAGATAGTTGAAGGCTGTTGATCACAGAACAAAAGAATAATAGTTAGGAATGGTGTCGAGCTGCAAGTGCAAGGTACACTGTGTCGCCTAAACGCACACATTAACGATCAATAATATTAGACACACATAAAGAACAATATCCTAATTCGTCTAAATGATGTTCAAATATATAAATTCTAACAGCCACTTACAATGTTACTAAATACAACCTTATGACTTTCTACTAAGGTAGGGTTTCACTTGCATATTTGTGTTCGTGGGAGGTTTCGTCGAAGACCTTAGGGATTGACATTTGTCGAATATAATTATATTACAATATTTGTTTTATTATATTTATTTGGCCGATACTCGGATATCCTTTCATTCTACTTTATAATTATTATGTTGCAAAACATTGCAACTCCCTTATCTACCTAAAATAAATTATATCCTAGTGTATTTAAATTATTATTATTAAAGTTTCTGAAATATACCTAAATTTCAGAAACTTTAAAAAATAAAAGCGGCCAAGTGCGAGTCGGACTCGACCATGCAGGGTTCCAAAGCAGCAAGTAACATAATTTAATTTTTATTTTATTTTTATACTAGCAGATCCACGCAACCTCGTTTACCTCTCCTATTGCCCGTAGCGTAATAATTTTCCCCCCATTTTTGTAACATTCTTCATTGCTGCTCCGCTCCTTTTGGTCTTGGCGTAATGATATATAGCCTTCCTCGATAAATGTACTATCCAACATTGAAAGAATTTTTCAAATCGGACCAGCGGTTCCTGAGATTAGCGCGTTCAAACAAACAAACTCTCCAGCTCTATATATTAGTATAGATCTGTTTGATTGAATAAAAGGTAAATTGCAGTTTACAATTTATACCGTACTAGCCGACCCACGCAACCTCGCTTGCGCCTTATATTGCCCGTAGCGTGAAAATTTCCCCCGTTTTTCAAACATTCTTCATTGTTGCTCGGCTCCTATTAGTAGTAGCGTGATGATATATACCCTATAGCCTTCCTCAATAAATGGACTATCCAACACCGAAAGAATTTTTCAAATCGGACCAGCGGTTCCTGAGATTAGCGTGTTCAAACAAACAAACAAACAAACAAACAAACAAACTCTTCAGCTTTATATATTAGTACTAGCCGACCCACGCAACCTCGTTTGCGTCTTATAATGCCCGTAGCGTGATAATTTTCCCCCGTTTTTGTAACATTTTTCATTGTTGCTCCGCTCCTGTAGGTCTTAGCGTGATGATATATACCCTATAGCCTTCCTCGATAAATGGGCTATCTAACACTGAAAGAATTTTTCAAATCGGACCAGTGGTTCCTGAGATTAGCGTGTTCAAACAAACAAACAAACAAACAAACAAACAAACAAACAAACAAACAAACAAACTCTTCAGCTTTATATATTAGTATAGATAGATTAAAAAAAAAGTACTTACTAGATTTCATTCAAACCAATTTTCGGGGGAAGTTTGTGTGGTAATGTACATCATATATTTTTTTAGTTTTATCATTCTCTTATTTTACAAGTTACAATTTTACCACTTTGGAAGTGTCTCTCTCGTAAACTACTCAGTTCAGAAAAAAATGGTATTAGAAACCTCAATATCACTTTTGAAGACCTATCCATAGATAAACGTATGGGTTTGACGAAAAATTTTTTTTTTAATTCCAGATTCCTTTGAGTCTAAGTATGGGGACCCCAAAAATGTATTGTTTCTTTTTCTATTTTTGTGTGAAAATCTTAATGTGGTATACAAAATACATCTTCTTACCAAGCTTCAACATTATAGTTCTTATAGTTTCGGAAAAAAGTGGCTGTGACATAAGGACGGATAGACAGACAGACAGACAGACATGACGAATATATAAGGATTCCGTCTTTTGCCTTTGGCACGGAACCCTAAAAAACGACTATGCATTTTACTGCGGTAGAACAATACTTTAATTCACAAATTGTTGTTCCGAGTTTTGGTGTACTTAACTGTATACTGTTATTTAATCAAAAGTACTTACACACTATCTTTTGTTTAATCAAATCTGTTTATTGGTCTGGTGGCTGTAAAATTTTGGTCTATGAAATATTTAGAAACTTTTTATTGTAACATTTATTTTCAAATATACCTTCAAAATAATTTTAATAAAAATTTTGCTATTAAACAAAATCATATATTGTTTTAAAATCATAGTACAATATAAATCGGATACCTACCAAAAGTAAAATTACTGTAAAAACCAATATCATCGAAAAGTTTAACGTTTATTACGATATCGATTAAATTTGTCTACGTCCCTATGGCAAAAAATTGTAAACATTGCTTTTACTAAATGTTTTCACGCCAAATGTTTTAAAACATTCCCGCAGAAAATGCAGTTCATTGCTTGCTCTCTTGGCAACTATGCACATCATACTTCAATTTAATACGTAATGTGTGGTTATTTTAATAGATTAGACTATTAGAGTATAACGGTTTGTATGTGTATTACATAATACTTTTTAGATTTTTGTTAATATCACTTAAAAACAAACGTTTTTAGACTCATTGATACGATATGTTTCCTTTGAGTAAATTGTAGTCCTTACTTCGTTTTCAGTACGTAATTATCGCACAGTTCGGCATAGCAATAACTTTTTACGCAGCTACGTTTCCGACGAAAGTAATACGTGTATTAAAGTGTTCAGTTGATGCCAGAAGTGACATTAGTGATATCGGTGCTTAACTGCGGCGCGCCTGCCCCGCCTACATCGCATTTCTACTACTTAATTCTCCTCTTCTGTGCTGTTGATAATACCTAAAATCGCGTAATGCTTTTGTCAAGTTCATTCTCATGGAAAAAACGATATGTTGCCTAGTGGTTGATATTTCTCTTAGATGACCATTCTATCGAATAGAGTACCGTGACCAATTTAGTAACTTTCTTCTTATTGTGTCGCTGGCAACAATTATACGGTTTGGCCCAGTACTTTACGACGCAAATAACGTTTGGCTTGATTGGTATAGATCGTCAAGGGTGCATAATTCTGGGCTTGCGGGCCACGTCAGCAAATACTTACAGTACTTTTAAAATTTTAAGTTTGTTTCAACGAAGCAGCTGTACATTTCAAGTTTTTATATTTCTTAGAACGACTTTGCAGACTTTATAAATAGATTCCTAGAACAGTAATCTAGTTTGAAGAATCTAAAAGATTCAAGTATTGAGTTTAGAAATTTTATGTTATCAAGTGAACCAAATAAGTAGGTAGGTAAAATATACTTACACATTTCAAATACTGTAAGCTACCTTTTCGGCGAAAGTCAAACAGGCGTATTATTATGAACATGTTGTTTTTTCAAACTCTGTTAAATAACTTTACTTGAAGAATAATTCAAAAATACATTGCTCAAGGAAAACATTTAACAATTCTTTTTAAAAGGTCATTATTTTGAAAGGAGAGGTAGGTAACGAGGGAAGTGGTGGTAAAAAAGGGATATCGTTTAAATAAAGAATTAAAGGAAAGGATAGAGTTGGCCAGAGTCAAGTAGCTGTAACTCATTAAGTATGTTTTTAATATTATCAATGAAATTTTACTCATGCTTTTCTAGTAGATCGTTTATGAAAATTTAAAAATAATAAAAAAAAACTGTGTGTATCTTCAAAACGAATTTATTCAGGGTAGGTATATTGAATAATTGCCACGCAATCTTTCCTAATGAAAGAGCACCCTTTTTAGCATATGTGTAGAAAAATATTAAAATGAAATGGTTTTATTCTCTGCAGCAATGTCAGATGCCAGCGATTCAACTCATTTTGATTTATAAAAAGTTTGATGCCTCAGAACGCCCATGAACATGTGGTGTAACAAATAATGAAATCCTTCATCAACAGAGTTTACGTAAGAGTAAAAATTCGTATCTGTTCATCGTTTCGTATCTTTTGCATCATGCATCAACGCGTCATTCAAGGAATAGGTATAAGGTAAGGCATAGGTCATAAAAGGTAACCAGACTATTAATTGGTGGCCTACAGTGGCCCACTTGAGGTTGGGTTTTGGGCACCTCACTCGTCGAAAAGCAAGGAAGGTATCTTAACGTTGGTTTATTATGAGACCGTAGAATGCTTTGTTGGCGCAGTGGTAACGTAGCGACTGCTTTGCTTAAATCCTGGCTCCCAATAAATGTTTATATGATCTGTAAAAGTTTTGTTTCGGAGTTTGGGTGTTTACGAAAATAACATATATGTATGTATATATTAACTAACGATATTTTTTTATTAGTTGTCTAGAACCCATAGTACAGGCTCTGTTTAGTTTGGGAACAGATGGCGTTGTGCATCAGGTGTCCAAAATATTTCACATTTTTGCAACAAAATACTTCAAGGAGACAGGTACTTAATAATACCAGTTGCAGATTAGAAAAAACTGAAACTCAAGACTTTGAAGCTATGCGTTATGCGAGTTATGCTATCGATTGGGCAACGTGATTCAAAAACATTGCCCGCGGGAACATATAAATTTTACGTATGCTTCCAATCTACAGTCAAAATAGATAAGCGGATTACAAAAAAATACTGTCCCAATATTTTACCTTTTACGCATGCTAATTCTCCCTTAAAATTCAAACTCTAAAATTAGGGATGGTTTTTTAAACTTTTTACCGCTTTTCCTATTTCAGGCTAGGTATGCTTTCTATATTTTTTTTGTCTCTCTTACTATGATCTGTACCCTTGCTGAGACATTTAACAGTAGAATTGAAATCGCTTTCAATGGCGTCTGACAGTCAGTTGGCGTACTCGGCATGCGACCTGTGTCGCATCTTACTCTACTCTATTGCTGTTTGGTATGTCTTGAGGCATTTTGCGTTTCAATCTGCGAACTGTGTGTTTTTCGTTCATCAAGTCACTTTCCAAACTGTTGGGGTGTATATATATCCTTTCACTGTAGGATTTCGTGTATTGGAGTATTTCTTGTCTGATCGCTCCAATTTTCAAGTCGTGATGCAGTTGTTCGTTTGTGACAAACCATTGGTTATCATTCTCAAGATTTTATTTTGAAATCTTTGCAGAATTTCGACGTTGGAGTGTGAGAGAGCTGGATGCCATAAGTCCAGATAGGCTTTAGTGTCGCCTTATACAAGAGGAGTTTATTGGTCAGTGATAGTTGTGATTGGCGACCCAGCTTCTACAAGTAAACCAGCATCAGTTTTTTTGTAGTAACTTGACCTTTAAAAGCTCATCAGACTCTTTATCGAGGAGGAAAGTAACTTTTCCTGCGATCTGACTTTGTCAGTTACATGTCCAATAATATATTTGACGTTGAAATATAACCACACTGATGAACCGGCCTCGGAACTCTGAAAGTTCTCGTTTCTATAACTGTTAAAAGTTCACAGATTTCGTGCCTCACAAGACTATCGAGCATATGGGAAATAAATCTACGGAATTCGAAAAATTATTGTCACTGAGCAATCAAGTTGAATGGAAATTGTACTAGGCATTGTTTAAGTATTAAGTACCTTGATATTTCACACACCCAAAGAAATTGACGGAAAGGTGAATTCTTCAACATCGCCGTCAAATGTGAGAGCCAACTGTTTCGAATTTTAATCCGGCACCATCTCTAAGATGTAGTCTTCACCCCAAAAGAGAGTCTCTTGAATATGGGTCATAATTTGTTTTCCACCCGATTACGCTTGTTGCTTGCGCTCCGGCATGACCGTGCAGTGTTTTTTGACCTCATGTATCACATGCTCGTTGGACTGTCCGTACTGGGATTGGGAACGCCGGGCACCGCATCATTGTATTCGATGAGAGTGAGAGGGAGACATTGTGTCTCTTGTACAGCGGCATTTTAACGAGATAACTGAACCATTCCTTCATAATGGTCTTCAAAATGAATCAGGCCATATAAAAACTCTTCAACGGATTCTCCTTGACTCTAACATTAAACGCTTTTTGATGATTAATCGTCATCTGCTTGCCCGTACTTGTTTAACCTTCAGGTCTAAGGTGTTATCACAAGGTATATAATAACCTGTTATTTATCTATATGAATAACAAATACAATACTTCGTATACATGCATACGCCAAACTTATTCTTCATCGTCATCATCAGACTTGAAACATCCATGATAGGAAATATCAACCAGGCCCTCTGACTTCGCAGTCTGGATCACTGACTTCTAGACTAAAAAAGAGAGATGTAGGGTAGAAAGTATAGAGGTGTAGGGATCACTACTACATACTGTTTGCAAGTGTGCCTGTGTGTATAGATGCTATATAATAAAATATTAATTTCTGATACGATTGCCGCTGTTTCATTCGATACCGAAGGGCAGAGATCTTTATACGTTAAGAACAATATACCTCTAAACCCTACAGATACGTAAATAAATGTACTAAGTTTAGTTTCACGGTACATCCAAGAGCTTCTTAAACATCTTGAAAAAAGCCTAAAGTCGAATCTCACCCTTACAGAAAATAATAAATAAGAGTTCATATTATAAAGTATTTTCCAAGTTTTTTCCTACGGATTCTGTCATAAGTTTTCATCAACACGCAAAACTTTGCCAATGTGATTTGCGTGAAATCAGTCAAAAAGAAAAAAAAAAACTTTTTGCATGTTCAGTTCTGAGTTTTTTCCTTTGTATTGCAAATTCGGGGTTTCTATTGTTCATGCTGATATATAATTCATGAGTGGGAGAACATGAGATGGAAATAGTTTTTCTGTCAATCATTGTGATGTGCTAAACCTCTTTTCTACATTGTTACGTACATTGTATTTTAAGTACAGCATTACATGTATTAGCGACTTTGTCGAGTCTTTTGTCAAAGCTTAAATATTTTTCAATCAGAAGGTTTGACAAATTATTATTTACTATCTTTCTTACCTTTTCAAATTACTTTTATTACCTATTCCTTTGCATGTTTATATTTACTGGTTGTCTAAAATAAAAGATAATATACCCTTTATGAGTAATAGTAACATAAAGTAGTAATTTGTGTTTATGATTCGTGATAAATTGTGTATACGTTGAAGTAACATAAGCGAATAATTACTCATGTCATATAAATCGCAAATTTATTTTGATGGAAATTTGAATTTCTATTTTGTCGTAAGGGTGAAGTGTTGCGTACTTTTACATACATACATACATTAACTAGTGCGGTTATTATGTCTGATATGAGCCTGGACTTTACTGCTAGGTCTACTATTAGCAGTAAACTCCAGAGCCGCTTTATAGTAAGTCGTAAATATTTCTGAAGAGAATCTCAAAACTTATCGAATATTTTGATTCCCAAATTACTTGAATTAAAAACAATGTTTTAATAGGCTTGCTTTAACCTTACTTAATTTTTCTATGTTGCTATGGTTTGCACAAACTGCAGCTGGTCTTAATAGAATGAATACAGCTAGTCGATTTGATCATTCAGCATGAATCTGCATTCTTTTGTTTGGACGTAATCGACTTGCAACTCTGTGACTTCATTTAACACTTTGATGCTATATATCCTTGCTGTATTCTTGATACCAGTTATCGTTTGCTTACTTTAGATTCTCAAATGATTAAGCATTCTATCTAAAATTGTCTGATTACTTACTTATTGTTTTAATAATTTGAAAGTTGTTATGAAATCATATTCCTCTTAGTTTAACAATAACACTAGTTTCCTATAAGGAGGTCGTTATTCCGGTCAAGTTAAATAAATCAATTAAAAATACGCAAGCCCTAATAACGTTAACATTTGTGAAGATACTTTACACGATCTTGGTCATAGAACGTTTATGTGTAAATGTTATTCTGATATGATTCACATGGTAATCTAATAATTTTATAATTAAAACCGATTGTTTTTTTAATCATAGTCCACTACTTTTGCTGGAATTAATTTGCCATATTAAAACTATTACATTATTAAACCATTGACAGCTATTACTCACGTCATAGTTATATTTTCCCCCGAGTAATGTGTCTGTAATCACATCACAAATCAACAAATAATTAGTTTGAGGTTACGCTCCGTTCAAAATTTACATCTGTCTGATACCGACACTAAAATGTTTCGACGGTTGTTAACTGTGAAATGTGTTGACAGTATTATTAATTGAAATTACTATGCGTTTGTATTCATCTCTTGTTTTGTTCGTATTTTGTGGTTTATTTGTTATTGTACGTATATAATACGATGATAACGTTGTAAGTTACATATTTAGATATATTTTCTTGTTTTTATTAGATGTAAGATAAATGTGTATCTTTGTTTTTTTAATCAAATAAATCAATAAATGTTACTTTAATTGTATATCAATACTAGCTGACCCACGTAACCTCGTTTGCGTCTCCCATTGCCCGTATTTTCATTGGTGCTCCGGTCCTATTGGTCCGAGCGTGATGATATATAGCCTATAGCCTTCCTCGATAAATCCAAAACTGAAAGAATTTTTCAAATCGGACCAGCGGTTCCTGAGATTAGCGAGTTCAATCAAACAAACAAACAAACTCTTCAGCTTTATATATTAGTATAGATTGGTGTTGAATTGCTTTTGGATCTTTTGTATGGGTCTGCCAATGTGACTGTATTCTGCCTGGAAAGCAAAGGTCACCATGTTCATTGCTAATGCCGATCATGCAACAATATAACACAGTGACTTATATCATGGCGGCAGTGATGCTTCTGCCTCCTTATCCTATCCATATTAATAAAATTAAATGTAGAATAATAAAAATAGAAGTAATGAACTATATGTAATTGTGATAAAGAGGATAATGAGAAGAAAGTGCTCGGAAAGGAATATTGCTTTTACGAAGTGGTTGGGGCGTATCAGCAGAAGGTTCAGTACATCAGGGTCTTATAGTTCTAGATATCATACTCAATGTTGACTCAGACGTATTTCTACTGAATGCTAGATAATTGCTAGATTTTACATGAAAACATAACCATCTGCCTATTGTTACTTATGTTTCCAAAATCTTTTGCAGGAATTTCATGTACAAAATACATTTAGGTATTAATAGATTTGACTTAAGATTTATATTGTTAAACCAGCTGAGTCCCGCGGTATTACCCGCGGTTATTGTTGTACCGCGAGTAACGCCGCGGGACAATGTTCGTCTAAAAAAAGTAGCCAAAGTTACTCCCTGGATCATCAGCTACCTGCCAGTGATCCCATCAAAATCGGTCCAGCCGTTCCAGAGATTACTCGGAACTACTTAGTTAAAAGCGGTTATTTTAATATTACAAATAGACTCTCCAATTTTATTTATTTGTATAGATTTATATTTAACAATGGAACTTTTAAGTAAATAATACCAACGAAGCTGCAGTGGCTACGATCTTAACTTTGTACAAAGGATCGGAGCAATACCAGTACTGTATAAGTAAGACTTTTGCAAAGTGTGTATTCATGTCCGTACGTACATGATTATTGTTGCAAATGTGTTCATTGTTTTATACATTAAATACTACTCACTAGAACTGAATACTAGCTAGGTTGTTTAATCGTCCCCGAAGCCCCCTGCATACTTGCTACTACTGCATACTAAATTTCATGCAACTCGTTGGAACAGTTTTCTAGATTCATATAATATTGTATACTAGTTGAACCCCGCGGTGTTACCCGCGGTTATTGTTGTACCGCGAGTAACGCCGCGGGACAAAGTTAGTCTAAAAAAAGTTGCCTAAGTTACTCCCTGGATCATCCCGTCAAAATTCATCCAGAAGTTCCAGAGATTACCCGGAACAAACAAACAGACAGACGATTTTTTTACTACATTTTTGGTATATGTACCGTGTATACATACATATTCATTAAGTAAAAAGCGGTTATTTTAATATTACAAACAGACACTCCAATTTTATTTATTAGTATAAGTATATAGTATATAGTATAAGTATAGTACAAGAATCGTTTGTATAAAGGTGTTAGATTTGCAACAAATTTATGCATCATCACATATTCTAAGTACATTTTAACTTAATTTGCAAAACATGTGTTTGATTAAACTTTACAAGTATGTATTAGGATGGGTGATTCTTCAAAGCTTTCACATTTTAATGCATTGCAGTAGAATTGTTTGTATGTAATATTTGTATTTGTATTTTTTGATACGTCACACAACTCGAAGATCAGTTGAACAATTACTATTAATTGTATTTATTCAAAAATAAATTAATTATTCATGCTTATGGTAGTGTAATTTAAATATAATCAACACGCTTGGCCAATTTTTCGCGGTTGAGATAATAACAAAGGAGTATTAAAATATGTATTACTGTGCCTACTGTGAGATATTTTTATTTTAGTATTTATAGAATTTAAAGTTTGAGGAATAATGAGATTTTGTATGGGTTCTTATCACTAGTCTAGATATAACGATTGTAATGGTTTGTATCATTCTCTATAGTCCGGGATCCCCTGAACAAACTTTGTGAGTTATTACTATCAAGAGTGGCTTCATTTTGATGAGGGGCCCACCTTTCATTTTACAAAAAAAATCGATTGCGATAGCTAACAGGAGTAGCAGGGAAAGAAACTTTTGAACCTAGGAACATGATAACGTACCACGCAATTTGTAGAACAATGTGTCTATTAAATTATATGAACATTAACTAACATTATTACATAATGGAAACAAATATATGTTCTAACTACAATTTATTCTAAGCAAAAATACAATAATAAACATTTTTAATAAACATTCATACAGGTCATGCTAGTCTTTAAGGACTTGAGGCCATCAAAGTTATAGTTATTCGCAAACACAAGTAAACGATACGATGATATGCAGATGAAAAGTTATTTGTACTATTTACTTCTAGCCAAAATTCAAAACAGATATACATCACCTTACAGACATATATTAATAGATTGAAACAAAACTTCTTAAATATTATCCGGAATTTGTAAATTAAATAATATTTGACTTGAGGAATTGTTGTAGAGAGAGTTCGATAAAATACATCTAAAACGATAAGACAGATCCTGACACGTATCAACCTCTTCCAATATAAGTAGCCATTACTGAGATATTTTATGCAATACTAGCTTTTTTCAGCAGCTCCATCAACTTGTATGTCAGTTATCGCAGTAAAATGTAGCCTATACTTCAAGAATCAAAGTATCTCTATGCTAAATTTCATTGAAATCTGTGCCCGCTGCACAGATTTCAATGAAATTTGGCAGCAATTTCAATTTAAGTCGTGAAGGCGTACCAGACAGACAGCCATACCTAGTCACTTTCAAGTTTGTATTATTAGTGTGGATATGGCATCTAACTACAGTTGATGGAAAAATAAACAAGATGTGCATTTAGACAGACTCTGCGATGAAATAAATAAGACAAGGAAACTTTCTTGCTTCCTTTCACAGCCCACTGGGTCGTGCTGACAAAACTTAGGTTTTTCCTTGAATTGTCTTGAGAAAGTAAGAAAAAACTGAAGCGCACTTTTCAGTGTATGTATAAAAGTGTAGAAGCTTGTAGATTAATTTAATTATTTCATTTGAATAAAGATGAATAGAGATTGCAAGTTACACGGTGATGTTTAAAGATTTACTATGTCTTTATGTCACATTTTATCTCTCAAGGTTCAACTATATTTAAACAGAGTTAAGTCGACAAGGTTTTTGAATCGACAGTGAAAAGCAGTCTCAATGATTTTGAGAGAACTTCCTTCTTATAGTAATTAAATATACGATTTAGTAAATTTCATAATAATCTTTGTATTCATTCAAATCATGATAATCATTTAAACCAGCAGAACTTTCATCATCGTCATTTTATAATTGATAGTCTACCACAATGTTCTTTTCATGAATATTGTTACTTTGCAGTAATTTGTGAACAGATAAATCCCTAAACCTTCCAGAAAAAAGTAATACCTTAGAGGTTTTCGAGATTATTCAATTGCATATTTGTGTCTTTGAAAAACGGTAGTGGGCCGAGAAAAGAGTAATACCTCAAAAAGTATTCTAGTCTATTAGGTTGCATGTGTCTTAGAGTGGAGGTAGTGGAACATTTTTGATGTTCGTTAGTTACTTTCCATCAAGCGAACCCTCTGCTTGTTAGCTAAATTTGTAATATAAAAATAAGATGCTACATAAAATGAGGACAGAGATTCTGTTCAACAACAAGAAAATGTATTCATTAAAGAAATTTCAAAGAGAACATGATGACACATCGTTTTCGTCAAAAAGAGCTGATTTAAGTGTGACCCTGTCATGTCATCAGTTTATGAATGTTTGTTTTTATTAAGGATTTTTTTAGTGAAAGAAATTTTCGAATGTTATCCTACTAACATTGTAATCGTACTATATCCTACTAATATTATAAATGCGAAAGTTTGTAAGGATGGATGGATGTTTGGATGGATGTTTGTTACTCTTTCACGCAAAAACTACTGAACGGATTTGGATGAAACATAACAGTAATATAGCTTATACATCAGAATAACACATAGGCTACTATTTACCGCGATAACCGACATATACGCGGGCGGAGCCGCGGGCAACTACTACGCGGGCAATTATATCATTAACTAGTTATCTATACTTCTATAATAATATTATAAATAAGTCTACTTGTCTGTCTATCACGCTTTCATGGCTAAACCATTCCACCAGTTTCAATGAATTTTGGTATGGAGATACTCTGATTTTTTTAGAAAGGATATAGATTACTTTTTACCGCGATAACAAAGATACACGTGGACAAAGTCTAATTAGGAAATATTTGAAAAAAAAAACATCGCGACTTAATCTTGTTTCGTTTTTCTCCGTTTTGAAGTCAGTTACTAAGCATGTAATACACCCAAACATGTTTCCCTTTTGATCAACTTTTTTAACGATACGACCGGTAATCGACGGTGAATAGGTATCAGTTTCAAAGCTGTATATCTGCTATTATATATTTTGAGAGTACTTGAAAATTCGATATTTTAATACTTACGCTAACGATGCTTTTTTTCAGGGTATTTTTTTAAACCCCTTACGATTTTATAATTTACATGTCCTGGTTAATTTAGACGGATAGTAAAAGGACTATCTATCTGTTACTATGAATGTGAATATAAGTTTGTTTGTTACGCTTTCACGCGAAAACTACTTAACTGATCATCATAAAAGTTTGTACACGTATGGGATACTTCTTAGGGTTCCGTAGCCAAATGGCAAAAAACGGAACCCTTATAAATTCGTCATGTCTGTCCGTCCGTATGTCACAGCCCCATTTTTTTCAAAAATATTAGAACTATAATGTTGAAACTTGGTAAGTAGATGTATTCTGTATATCGCATTAAGATTTTCACACAAAAATAAAAAATAAAACAATTTTTTGGGTCCCTATACTTAGAAGTGATACTCGAAAATGTTTTTTTTATCAAAACCATACGTGTGGGCTATTTATGTATAGGTCTAAAAAATGATATTGGGGTTTCAATTTTATTTTTTTCTAAACTGTTTTGTTTACGCGAGAGACACTTCCAAAGTGGTAAAATGTGTGGGCCTACCCCTGTAGCTTCTAAAATAAGAGAAGGATAAAACTAAAAAAAAAATATACAATGTATTCTGTATGGTGTATTACCATGCAAACTTCCACCGAAAATTGGTTTGAACGAGATCTAGTGATTATTTTTTTTAGTACAGCATAAATCGTAAACCACAAAAAAATACACTATTACAAAAACAACCTTGCTTGTAGTCTAAACAAGTAAAATTTTAACAAAAATAAAACAGACTTCAAGGTTTGACTCGATTTATCTTGGATGCCATCATCAGATCTTAGTGTTTTTATCATGGTACCACCGTTGGGATATCTCCTTTCCTTTAAAAAAAGAATCATCAACATCGGTTCATAAACGACGAAGCTATCAGCGACCAAACATAAAAAATAATAAAAAGAATTGAGAAACCTCCTCCTTTTTTTGAAGTCGGTTAAAAAGTAGTCTAAGTTACTCCTTATATCATTAACTATATTCCAGTTATAGTCCTGTTAAAATAGTCATCATAAACTGTCTAGCAACTATAGTACAATTTTTACTGCTTTGTCTTGTCTTTTTTGTCTGAAAAAAATTCAAATGGCTATTTTATTGTAAGAACCATTTTTTTCATAGAAAAGTTCTTATTTTATTATTTTTATAGAATATTTATATAGTTATATTCATACAAAATGATATTGTTTCCGTTTCAGAAACTGAAAAAGACAGAGAAGCACAAATTTTACATAATATGTAACCTCTTTAAAGATAGTTTTTATCTATTTTCACGTCAGTTTAGTATCTTATTGTTCATCACTGCGAAGCATGATAGGATACGACTATCTATACCTACTCTATACAAATAAATAAAATTGGAGTGTCTGTTTGTAATATTAAAATAACCGCTTTTTACTAAATGCATATGTATCTATACACGGTACAAGTACCAAAAATGTAATTAAAAAAAAATTGTCTGTCTGTCCGTCTGTCTGTTTGTTCCGGGTAATCTCTGGAACGGCTGGACCGATTTTGACGGGACTTTCACTGGCAGGTAGCTGATGATCCAGGAAGTAACTTAGGCTACTTTTTAGACTAACTTTGTCCCGCGGCGTTACTCGCAGTACAACAAAATAACCGCGGGTAGCACCGCGGGGTTTAGCTAGTTATTAATAAAAACCATCATAGGGTGGTGGTATCTTTGTTGAAATTCCAAGTAGAACTTATTATGTTGGTGTACCCCAGGGATAATTCGATAGATCTAATACCCTTCAAACGTCCGGATATTATAAACCATCTGATAAATGAACTCTGTGTAATTCTATGGTAATCCTTGTAGATTCAATTTCCATTCATGAAAGGAATTTAATTTTTGGTTAAATATTATGAACGCTTTTATAGAGCTGATAATAATGGGAATAAATTTGTCAAGGGATAAGTTAACATACTTGACTGTCTCGGTATTTAGGTATTGTAGAGGTGCAGGTGGTGCGGTGCAGAGGTATTGTATGCGACCGCTGTGCTTGAGGTTTCGGGTTCCAATCCCGGGTCGCACCATATACCTATCTGCAAATATTTGTTTCAGAGTTTGTGTTTTTCCTATATATATTTGTGTATTTACAAAAAACGTACTTAAGTATTTATATCAGTTGTTTAGCACCTGTTAATAATTTGGTAATAACTCGTTGGTCCAGTGATTAGCGTAAGCGACTGCAGATCAAGAGGTCTTAGGTTCGATTCCCGGGTCGGTTTGATGGTGGGCTTTTCTTACAAGAAATTCTTGATAGCAGCCCGGAGTATAGAAGATAGCGGTGTATCCCGCCCGAGCCTCAGAGAGCACGTTAAGCCGTCGGTCCCTGTTGTCATGAACATCTATGGCAATCGTTATTGGGAAGTCAGTGCCCTCAAATATACTGACAACTAGTTCGACCTTCGAATTCAGTTCACCTTCAGGTTTGTAGAGGTCAGATGCCAGTCGCTCCGTGTTAAAACTGATATTCAGGTAAAACCGGTCGAACTACTAGCCGACCTCAAATCTTGGGAATAATAAAGGCTAGGTAGAAGAGTATTTATTTGGGACTAGATGGCATTGTGGGTCACATATTTAGACAATTAAAATGTGCTTGTATAATATTAGTTTTAGCCAATATCAGATACCATTATCATCAACAACCCATAATGTCCCACTGCTGGGCTCGGATTTCCTCTCAAGATTGGGTTAAGGCCATACGTCTTCGCGCTGGCCGACTGCGGGTTGGGAACTGATACCATTACTCTAATATATCTATCAAGATTACTACAATAAATGAACTTTAGATGACTTTGCTCTGGTAATGTGCCGTGACAAGTGCCCGGGTTGTTATAATATGAAATATAACGTCTTTAGGAAAATGTTACATAAATTATAGTATTTACATAACCTATTTTACATATCTAAGAATCATGTTACGTAGATCTTAGAAATATATTTAATATTTTGACTTAAAATACACAATTTTATGCTTCAAGAGCCATATAATAATCAAATGTAATGGGATCAGTATACTTATATAAAAGCAGTTCTAGAACAGGTATTTTAAAAAATATTAATATAATAATAATTTATTTATTTCTCTCATACACAACACAACTGAAAGTTAACAGTTACAAATTTAAAAGTATTATCTAATGTATATTTGCTCGTCGTATTTTGTATTATACCATAAACGATATTGACAGTAAAAATAAAAAGCAGAAGTGAGGTCATTGACTAAAAAAGCATAGACTAAAGAAGCACATAAAACGTCATCAACGATGCAGCGTCAATCGTCACATCGTCACACACACAAAATCGAAGCTATCGAGTGTCAATCGTCAAAAACATACTGAAATTTTTCGTATTAAAATGTGATAGTAATTCCAGAAATCAATGCTACCTTCCTTATAAGTCTAAATCATCAAAGGAGTCTCTAAACATACACAAAAAATCTACAAAAGAAGTCCAGCAATTAAAAATTCACTTTTTTTTTAACAGACTTAAAAAAAGGAGGAGGTTTCTCAATTCATCAATCAGGACCGTATATATATATATATATTTTTATGTGTGTTCGCAGATATCTTCGTCGTTTATGAACCGATTTTGATGATTCTTTTTTTAATGGAAAGGAGATGTCCGAACGGTGGTACCGTGATAAGGAAATTAATATCTGATGATGGCATCCAAGAGAAATCAAGTCGAACCTTGAAGTCGGTTTTATTTTTGTTAAAATTGTACTTGTGTCCTTCTGAAATAGGTTCAAAATAAGATAACATGCTGAACAACATACAAAAATACATAAAAACATTCAGGAACAAAAACAATAGACTATCATTATGGTAGAATAATCTAAGTTTAGCTATTAAGCAAAGTGATAGGGAACTTTACTAATTGATTTATGAGTACATTATAGTGTCGAAGTATTGAGTAGTATTAACGAAATTAACTAGGATTCAGAGTTCTCTGAATTGGGATTTTAATGGCTGTAAGACTCCTGAAATGGCGGTAGATTATCTTTTCGGTAACCACCTAATAGTCTTTTTGGGGAAAAAAGCGATGTCATCCGAAAAGTTAGTTTTTTCGTAGACCGTTATGTGAATGGCGAGTAAAGAACAGACATTATACTAAGTGTTTTTTTTTTCATTGCCAGAAAAGCCGGTAGTTTGCACTTCCTCTTTTAATGTGCTTATAGTAGAGGATACGATTAGAAACGACCTTCACCCATTTCTTTATTGAATGAAAAGTATTTTATATACTACTACTAACTAGCTGCCCCGGCAAACGTCATTTGCAAAATTTTTTTTTTAAGGATGTGTGACCCTTACCATTTATGGGGATGAAAAATAGATGTTGTTCGATTCTGAGACCTTCTCAATATGCTCACAAAATTTCATGAGAATCGGTCAAGCCGTTTCTGAGGAGTTTGGCAACTAAAACTGTGACACGAGAATTTTATACATTAGATCACTGACGAAATATATTGTGTCATTGATTAGATTTAATATATTAAATAATATATCGCGGGTTACTAGAAAAATCCTGGCTAAACTATTACATATTTATATTTCAAATATTTATATAATTATTATTTATTAATTATCATGTTTAAATATTAATATGTGTATTCGTGTATGTATTTTATACAGTATTAATATTATTATTGCTACTTATAAACCGATCAATTAAAGTTTTTCTTCCCTTCTCTCTTTTTCTTATTGTACATTATGCACCTGTCTTGTCCCTAATTGAACCAACTTAAGGTTTACTAATAGCTAATGCCATGTGGCATTAAGTCCACCTCGTGCAATTGTAATGCAGGAAATATGAATACAGAAAAACTAAAATAAAAAAACTGTGAAAGAAAGTCTAAGATTATCTTCTCTAACATAAATTAGATTATTGGTTTTGTTCATCAAAATTTGAGTGATTTTTATGTTTTCACAATTCCCATACATAAGTATGTAGTGGCAATTTTAGAGCTCTAAGTAAGTATCATCTACACAAATAAATAAAAATTCGAGTGTCTGTTTCTAATATTAAAATAACTACTTTTTAATAAATGCATACGTATGTATACACGATATATGTACAAAAATAAGATTCTTTTAAATTACAAACAGACACAGAACTGTCTGTTTGTTCAGGGAAATCTCTGGAACGGTTGGACCGATTTTGACAGGACTTTCACTAGTAGGTAGTTGATGATATGGGGAGTAACTTAGGCTAATTTTTTGTAGACTTGCGTTGGCCCGCGGGTTTCACCTAGTATCTTTATAAATTTGCATTTTCAAACATCAAGCGTAGCTAGTTATGATTCCTGATAAATTCACTCGATTCTGAGATAAGAAGGTATTGATTTTTTTATTCTGAGTAATTAAATTTGAATCATATAAAACAGCACTGTCCGAAGAGCTGTCACATAACGTTTTTCGTATTTGAAATAGGATCGATCAAGTTTTTTGTTAAAAGAAATGGTAATTATCATTCTTTTGAAACTTATCAAGTTGCAACAAATAAAACGTTCCTACAAATTATATATCATATATATTTTTGACCGCAGTCCACTCCTGGAAAAAGGCTTCTCGCATTGCACGCATCGATCCTCGCAGTGGACTGCGATAGACTGATGACGATAATATTTTTGATTAATGCATAAAAGATAGATATTGGTTCAAAATATATTTTATCAAAAGTTGTAACAGGGTTAAAAGTGTCAATTAACATTCTTTTTAGGGCTGGTATTTTACCTCGGTTTTATAATTAATATGCTAATTATATTTTACAAAGGCCTATTATCCGGGGTTAAGTGGACAATTATAGACGCCATGCTTGACTGTAGCCTAAAGATTTTATGTTTTTCTACCGAGTAGACAATATGAATCGGGTTTTCCTAAAACATCTTGAAAATTGCACATTCAACTTCAATTGTATTACATTGCTTTTGTATGAAAGCGAGTCACGTTATGTTCTTTATTTTTACTCTGTCATACTTGCATGTAATGGTTGCCTGGAAGAGATTGCCCTTTTGGCGATAAGGCCACCAATTGTACTGACCTAGCATAGCATTATCTGGTGTACAATAAAGCGATATATTATTATTATTATTATCATGTAACTCGTTCAGAATTTTTCAAAGAGTTTTTGCTGTTTTAAAATAGGAAATTAAGGAATAGTCTATGCAGTTTTATTGCTTTTATGTGAATCTTAGTGAATTTTCCAAAATATGGGCAGAAGTCAGAATCACTCGGTAATAAACCTGACGAAGCTTGCCACATTTTTAGTACCTACTGTTCCCTGCAGTTCCATCCATGTTTACGATTATTGCTCAGCTGTAAGATGTTGTAGCGTGAGTATATATGCCGAAATCTTTTACTTGAATTGGGGAGTGCTTTTTGTTTTGACATTAACCTGATATATAGTTATTTTGACCTTATTTTGTGATGTATGACTAAAAGACATACCTATGGCAATATATACATGTATGAATGATGTTGTCTCGAGCTTAAAATGAGAAATGTTTCTAGACAACCACAATAGATAATGTAAGTCATATATTGCTGTTTTCTTTGAAAGTTCAATGCTCCCTTAGTCACGTCGGTACTCGCTTCAGTTGCCACTATATATTATTTGAATACGTCATGCGGTTTCAATTATTTATTGACCAATACGCTGCCTCTCACTCCCACAAGATACAAAATCGTTTATTTACCAAAACATGAATATACATATATTGAGCATACAAGATGTTAGAATAAGTAGTGGAACATTCATGTTTTGCCTTTTCGGCATTTAGAGTTGAAATCTTAAAATGTATACAAGTACAATTTTAAGAAAAATAAAACCGACTTCAAGGTTTGACTCGATTTCTCTTGGATGCCATCATCAGATATTAATTTCCTTATTATGGTACCACCATTGGGACATCTCCTTACCATTAAAAAAAGAATTACAAAATCGGTTCATAAACGACGAAGTTATCCGCGAAAACACATAAAAAAAAAAGCCGAATTGAGAAACCTCCTCCTTTTTTTGAAGTCGGTTAAAAAGGCTATCGTTTTTTAGTCTCAACAGTGTCTAAACTTCTTGTTTTAAACGAAACTACGCCATAGTAATTTTATTTATCCGTTCAAGGTTTTCATGTAGTTTATCTAACAATTTTACATACAAAACACCCAATTTAAATAGCGGGCTTGTCATTAACCATTCTCTTTGTATATCCAATTAAAGTACCATACCGGTATAATCTGAGCGTATTCGGCTAAGGGATTACTGGAACCTAGCGGCCATTTTGTACAAGTCTTGCTGAAAGAAAATTGGGTGCTTTATATTTTGTTACACTACTTTGTTGTGGCTATCAACTTGTGTTTTTTAAAGCAAATTTTAATAAATTTTTACGAGTAACCCAAAAACCGCTAAGAAACAAAAGGATTCCTGTTCTGGTGCGAATTTTATGAGTTTTAGCGGTTCCGTTCTTGTTTTAGCTCTATTCTATGATACTGAAGCTGTTGAAGATTGCTTCATTTTTCCTTTTAATTAAGTTTAGGGGCCGCAGGCCTTGCAAAAATTTAATCATAGATGTGGTCATTGCCATGTCTGCTGTCTATGCAAATATTACAAAATGAAATTGGAATGGGCAGATGGATGATGTTCGATATTCATCACGTCCAAAACCGCTAAATCTGATTGGATAAAATTCGGAATATAGGCTACTTTATGCCAAAAAAATCTAATGCGTTTGATGTCGTAGGAGAAAACATTTAATTTATTTATTAATAATCCTGACAACTAAGACTTATTAAGTGCTTTTAAATATATACATACCTACATAACAAATATTATATTATATATTTATTTAGACGTGTATATCCTACTGAGATGGCTATAGGTTTATAATCGGCAAATTTCAGAAAGAAAAGATGTGTTTATGTATAAATATATAATATAAATATATAGAATCTCGACAATGGCTCCAGTACGGTTTGGAAGCGATAAATCCATTTGGCATATTTTTTTTTTAAATACTAATACTAATAAATCTCAGTTTTCCAGGTTCTTTCCTTATTTTAATCTGAACTTCTGCCAACCTTTTCAAATCCTCAATCAAGTTTTAAATAGAAACTTGGTCTTCTCTTTTCCTTTTATAAAATCTTATAAAGTGAACAGAAATACTTTCCTGTATCATAAGCATCAACATACTTATTTAGAAGCTGAAGCACAACTTTCTTAGAAATCTAAAGTTGTTCATATAAACGTATTGAGTATTATACTGATCGTCGTACTTCCTACTAATATTATAAACGCGAAAGTTTTTAAGTATGGATAGATGGATGTTTGTTAGTCTTTCTCGCAAAAACTATTAAACGGATTTGCATGAAACTTAACAGCAATATAGCTTATACATCAGAATAACACATAGGCTACTATTTGCCGCGATAACCGACATATACGCGGGCGGAGCCGCAGGCAAAAACTACTATGAAATAAACATTAAATGCACTACTTACCAATAACCTCTTTTCTTTCTTAGTTTAAGAGATACTTCAGACAGGAACAAACAGTTTTTAACTAAAATTCTGATACGATTATAGTTGAGGAGTTATACTGAGTATTAAACTATGCAGTACGAGGTACATCATAGCAAAATGTTAAAGTATTATAACTCCCAGTAAGCTCCCGGCTACTCCAACACTTCTATTTCCCTTGTTATACCAGTTGATCTTAATTGTTCCGACACCTGTGCGGTAGCTATGATGCCGAACTTGTATTGAGTTTCTCAGTGCTCGTCGACTTGACAAGAACTTATTTACTTAAAATACACGAGTGACTGGTGTACTATATTTAAAGAACGGGAGTTCACGAATTGATTCTAATATTATAAATTCCAAAATAACTTTGTCAGTCCGTAATATGTATTTTCACGGCTAAACTGCTGTATCAATTTCAGTAAAATTTAGGAAGGAGATACCTTGATTCTTAAGGAAGGACATAAACTAGGAAATAAATTAATATTTGGTTAATTTAAATGGGTTGATTTGAGTTTTTTTAACTTACTGAGTAATTCTTATAATTTTGTCAAAAGAGAAATGCCTATTTTTAAAGTGCCCAATAAGTGAGATTAACATCGCACCTATTGAGTGAGCACCACGAATGGATTATTTGCAAAACAAGGTTGCCAACAACACCATAAAATACAAGTAGATATCCTACTAATATTATAAATGCGAAAGCTTGTAAGGATATGTGTGTGTTTATTACGCTTTCACGCAAAAACGACTAAACGGATTTGGATGAAACTTTACAGTAATATAGCTTAAACATCGGGATAACACATACTCTGCTATATGCTGCGATAACCGAGATAAGCGGCACGCGGGCGAATCCGCGGGCAACAGCTAGTATTTTAAAACGTTGCATAAGGAGGAACGAAAAATTTTTAAATACGGTTTTTAAAGTTTGTGTCTAAGAGAAAACCGGTTAGTTACAATTTTTAATACATTTTTAAAGATAAAAAATACGTGAACAAAAGTACGTTAAACTAGAAACAGCTATAAGCTTATGTAAGTCTATTGTGGTAGGGAAGGCTATAGTAAAACAATTCAAATAAAATAAAAAATAAAACTACCAAGGTTAAATCAATATTATGGTCAAAACATGATCACTAGATAATTTCTTGTTATCATAAAAATGTGGTTATAGATTATTGGAGTAAATTTTATTTGCCTTTGTTTGACGGTACAGATTTCATCAAAATGTATCATAACAAGATATAAAACAGGATAAAATATAACGTGTTTACGTAACCTTATCGCATTATTTCGTTCCTGGAAAATTTAGGATGAAAAGATAAGAGGAAGAATTTGTTAGCTTATGGATAACACCTGAAAACATTTACATATTTTAATATTTTTTTTATTTACAAATAATAACTTCACTATAAACAAATCAACATTAAAACTGTGCTAACAAACTTAGGCAAAGTTATGGAACGTAGGTCTTGGCAGTTTATAGATACTACTTTTATATACTACTAGCCGACCCACGCAACCTCGTTTGCGTCTCCTATTGCCCGTAGCGTGATAACTTTTCCCCCTTTGTGAAACATTTTTCATTGGTGCTCCGCTCCTATTGGTCTTAGCGTGATGATATATAGCCTATAACCTTCCTCGATAAATGTACTATCCAACACTGAAAGAAGTTTTCAAATCGGACTAGTGGTTCCTGAGATTAGCGCGTTCAAAGAAACAAACAAACTCTTCAGCTTTATATAGTAGTATAGATTTACTAGTAAGTAAGAAATACATTTTCATTGCGTCTGCTTTTTTTTAATTATATTATGAGTATTTGTAAATAGTATTTATGAGAATAATAAGCTTTTCAGAATTTTGTAATTAAGCAGAAATTAATTTATTTATCGTTGTTGTGGTTTCATATGAATGTTAAGAGTTTGCTCTTATTGATTGGTACATAAAATGATGATAACATGTATTTATGAGTATCTACTGCTATAAGTATCACGAAGGATAAATTTAATGCACTTACTTTAGTGTGAGAAGTAAACCTTGGAATACGTTTCAACGAAAAAAAAAAGATAATGTCTTTAATTTAGCTAGTAGGTGCAAATAGTTAGACAACATATCATTTCGCCCGAAGCGCTAGTTATAAAAAAAATCGAATCTAAGTACAACTGAAACTAAGTTATCTTTATCCATTTATATTCAGAAATTTAATATTACACAACTCAAGCAAACATCGTCTCGTCATAAAATATTTAGTTTTTCAAAACTTTGCAAGGTTAAACAGTAAATTTAATAAACTAAAAAATTTAAGTCCCAAGTACACTTTTAAGAATTCAAAAGAAATGAGCATGTATCATATATATAAGATAGGTACTGTTGATTAATACAAATGTATTAAAGAACATATTAAAATATTTTGAACATTGAGGACATATTGAAAAAGAAAAATAAAAACATATTTTTATTTCAATGAGTCCCGTCTACGAAATTGAATATGTAACTTTGTAACATTACACAAACACTGCTGTCTTTTACATTTTATTTCATAATAAAATCAATTTGGAAATTGCCTCTTATGCTTTAGTACTCTATTGAAATATTTTATAAATTTAAATATCATGTTACAATGACTTTGGTATTGAAAACGCTTATTGCCTCTGGCACGCAATTGTTTATAATGTTATTGTTAGATATACTTATTCAATACGAAAAAATTGACACAAATAATTAAAATGACTCCGGTCGGTTTGTTATTTGTAATTCGCAATGAGTGCCTAGGCCTGTTTTAGTGATCACTATACAAATAATACAAGTAAAATTTTAATAAAAATACAACCAACTTCAAGGTTTGACTCGATTTCTCTTGGATGCCATCATCAGATCTTAGTGTCCTTATCATGGTACCACCGTTGGGAAATCTCCTTTCCACTAAAACGAGGAAACGAGGAAGTTATACGCGAAAACATAGAAAAAATAAAAAAAAACTTATGCGGTCGAATTGAGAAACCTCCTCCTTTTTTTGAAGTCGGTTAAAAATGTCTCGTAATATATGCACGTAGGCAAAACAGATAAAATCAGCTAGTTTTATGGTAAAAATATTTTTGGAATAGAACAAAGATTCTTCTTAAAACAATGTATTTCAACTGAGGTAGGAGTGACTAACAACATTCCTGATTTTCGGAGCTTAATTTATATGTTTGGCAACACATAAGTGGCCCTACATTGTGAATGTGTATCAACATAGCTTAATAAAGTTAGATTGTTTATAGAATAGGCTTGCTGACTAACGCAATATTTCTTAAATACATATATTCACAGAAGGTTACATTAAGCTTGTCTTAACAATATACTGTGTCCCTTGTTCTAGTGGCTAAGGGCTGTAAAACTATAAGTTGTGGATTCTATAGCCACTGGGGCTGAATAGAAACCCATGTCGTTCCTCAAAAATTAAAATATCTCTTTGTCAAATTTCAATGAAATTGGTGAAAGCGTAACCAACAGACAGACAGATAGTCAGTTTCGAATTAATAATATTAGTATCCTAACAAAGTACGTTTATCTGTTAGTTCCCATAATGGCATAACTAACAAACGTGTGTGGGAGGTTTTAAAAAATGTGGTAATGCATTTGTTAGTTGGTCCAACCTGGGAATTGAGCTTGAGACCTCTAAAACAAAAGACGCATACGCTGCAATTGCGCCAAAGGCAGTCGATTGATTTTATGTTTAACTAGCTGACCCACGCAACCTCGTTACCACGGCAATTAGAGACGTATCTCTAATTGCCTGAAGCGTAAAAAAAAAACCGTTTTTTTAACATTCTTCTTCATTGGTGCTCCGCTCGTATTGATCTTGGCGTGATGATATATATCCTTCCTCGATTAATAAGCTATCCCACACTGAAAACATTTTTCAAATTGGACCATTAGTTCCTGAGATTAGCGCGTTCAAAGAAACAAACTCTTTAGCTTTATAATGTTAGTATAGATTTAAGTTAGGGTGTGCGAGTATGCTTGAGTAAGTGAGAGTTTAGGAACATATGTCAATCACTAAACTATTATTATTGTCATTAATAATATATATTTAGAACTATTTTATTGATATGACAAAATGGCGAGTAAATTTTAATGGATAGTTATAAGGACCAAAATTGGTGGTAGCAGTTCTAATCACGATTCATGGTGTCATGTTTCATTAGTGAGTGCGGGACGCGAGACCCAATGATGCAGAAGCATTACTAGGCCACCATGGTGTGGGTCACCATGCTGATCTATCCATCCATGCATCCAGAAGAAAAACTGTCCTCATAATGTAATTTTAAGCGAGTTCCAACAAAAACGCTCTAGTTCAAAGTTGTAAAATCCCAATGTCAGTGTGACGGGTGGAGTCATTAGTGTTAGTACAAGCATTTTGCTACTCTACAAATAGTTATAGTTCTTTTCTAAATGTCTGGCAATTGTAGTTAGGATCTGTGAGCTTACATTGCATGCAGTAAAAAAAAGTTATTTAAAGTCAGAATCTCTTGAAATCTGATATGATTCATTCAGATATATTGGAAGTAAAAATATATTCTCACGCCTGTTGGTAGTAAAAGAGGTAGTTATGAGGCATATTAAACACCTAAATTTTGGAGACCCTAAATTTAAAGTATACAATAAATCACTTAATGATTTACTCAAAGTGTTGAACCCATGTTAGGTTTGAACTCATAACATTTAGTAAAGTAGAAAATGACGTGGAGACTCCTTAAACAGTACGCTAGCCGTGCTCTCTATTAACTGCAAAATCATATGACAAAAAAAAGGAATTTCGTGTAAATTAGATATTGGTTTAACAGTATGTTAATTGTTTGTACAGAATTAACACTAACCAATAACCACTAACCAAATACGATTAATGCAATTTGTTTATTTATTGGCCGGAAATTATAATGTCATCACAATATAAATTCAGAATTCACGCTCCATACAAAAAGTACCCAAAAAAAGTGCCGGCCAACGAAAGTAAATGGTCTTATCGGTTAGAGAATGAAATTCTAAGATTTTTTCTTTAGACGGCTAAGAGCTAAGACCGATTACTTATGAGTTATATGACTTAGAAATAATAAAAAAATGCATATATATACTACAGCAAAAATCAAATAATGATAATAAAGAATAACTTAATCCCGCTTAATAAAAATATAATTTAAGTCGCTTAAAATGGCGTCATTCTTACAAAAAACATATAAAACCTGTGTATGTGGAACAAAAGAGATTAAAACAAAACAGGCAGTTCACACAAGGTACTGATATCAACTTTCACCGGTAACAATGCCTAGATATTGTGTGGTATTAAACAAAAGATACTCTAGATCATATAACTTGTTTACAGCAATTGTGTGACTCGATACATAGGTTCAATAAAAAGTATTAAGTTGCTCGACGACGATTCATTGTGAACTTGTTGATTATAAACTCTATTATTACTGTTATTAGAGGTGGCCCCGTGGTCAAAATTCGACCATAATTCATTTCCTTATTTATTTCCCATAGCGTGACGATATAACAAACAACAAAGGTTATGGTGAGCTGACCTTTAAAGGTAGATATATAAGCTGTCGTGTCGTTTTTAAACCTTTAAAGAAGAAGGTTTCTTTCATACATTATTGTGTATCCGTTACGTAGCGCAAGCAATAGATGCTCTCAAAAGGAACCTCTTTCCTCTATTTTCGATACCTTTTTATTCATACCTGCGAAAGCCACGCTTCGGTATGAATATGCTGGCTCGAACGGAGTAATATCACGGCCTCAAGGAAAACTGGTGTGAAATAGTGCTTGCGCTGTGTTTTACCGAGTGAGTGAGGATACCGGAGGCCAATAACCAAACCCCCTCCCCCTATCTCCCCTCTCTATCCCTCAAAGGCCGGCAACGCTCTTGTGACGCCTCTGGTGTTTGCAGGTTTCCATGGGCGGCGTTAATCGCTTACCATCAGGCGATATGTCTGTTCGATCGCCCGCCTATTCCATAAATAAAAAAGAAAAAAAATGTTACTTATTAGGCTATTTATAAAAAGAGTTCTTTAGGTTCATTTATTTATATTTTCGACCTTAAGTACGCAATAACATTTGTACTAATTATCTAATAAATACAGTTTAATAATAATAATGTTTTACTTATTATTAAAGAAAAACCCGACAGCAGTCCGACCCGGGATTCGAACTCGAGACCTCTTGGCCGGAAGTCGCATACGTCAACCGCAAGACCAACGGGGCACTTAATACGTAGGTAGATTTATGATTTATAGCGCATTATTTGATGATATTGTGTAGGTTTATCGATATATATCGGTATTTCTTATATTATTAATAATGGTAAAAAGATAGCATGTAATCAGTGTAATCAAGCAAATCAGACGAGCTCAAGATCGAAATCAAACTAGCAAGTGACGTAAGACGTTTGACGTAAAACATGTTACGCCTGATTTTGCTATAACGTCAAAACTTGTTTCAAACTATGTAATCTATCTATATATATTTAAAAATGAATCGCCGAAATGTATTTACGCGCATAACTTCGATCGCCTGCACCAAATTAGATAATTATTTTTATATACGTTCGTTATAATTAGGACAAGGTTTGTATTAAAAGAAAATCAAAGTATAAGGGGGATTTTTTTTTTAAGAAAAATATTGCACTACGAAGTTCATCGATTCAGCTAGCAAGATTAAATAGCAATGACTTAACATTCACCATACTACATGGTATATGATATATCTTCTCTACTTTCAGTATTTATTAGAATTTCATATCTTGATTTCACCATTCCTAACTGTCCCAAATTATTTATTGTTTTTTTTTAAACGAAAAGATACATGAACACTTAAGGTCACCGTACCCTGTCAACTGGCATTGTTAAAGAAAAATTAACTCAATACTGTGTTTATTTGTGACATCCTGGAATCGTACGTTTCTATCAAAATCACTTTTTGAGTCCTCTCCTCCGAATCAGGGAGAAACCGGAGACCTGTTTGCGTTTCGCTGACCTCATTCACTAAGTGTAGAACCGCGAAAAAACTGTTTTACTACAGTTCGTGACACTGTCGTATTACTTCGATCGAATCGACTACTTTAGGTTCACAACCTGTAGTATATCTCTATTATCGGCTCTTAGACCCACGCGCCTACTCACCTTCGTTGCTCACAATTGACTGAACTGTGTCACGACCGCACATGCACTTCTCATTCATTCTAATATAGTACAATGAGTAAGGGAATGAATGAATGCGTTACTGGATGAACTGACTGAATAGACGCATACGCTACACAACCTAGCATCTCTAAATATAAGTTTCACTATGTTTGTTATGGAAAAGTGAAGTCTCCTGACATAATCAACTCTAGCTTAAAAGGAGGCTCCCAACACCAAATTGTTATGTGCTTACATAAATGTAATTACAAATAAATTATTTATAAAATACTTTCAAGATTATTTTCTGTCTGCTACTGGTTCAACCGGTTTTACCTCAATATCAGTTTTTCTACGGAGTGACTAACATCGGACCTACGCAACTCTGAGGGCGAACTGAATTTGAAGGTTGACTTTGTCAATTCTGACGTAATGTACGCCAAAAGTTCCCGTTCACGGTGACACATCCATTTGTCATCTCTGGCAATAAACTAGATGTCTTAATAAATTCACTACCATTCAATCTAAAATGACAGTGAAACTATTTGAACCACATAAAATCTAGCGAAAATAAACATATTACGAGCAAAACTATATTCGTTTCAAACATAACTACGTTATGTTAAAATTTCCTTTCAAAAGGACATTTTCAACAGCGTACATAGCATTTGTAATATATTTTATACAGGCATATAAAAGATTTCATTAAATTTTATTTCGCAACGCTTCATCAATTTTATGTACGCGTATGAAATAAATTATAAGGGAAATAAATGTAGCTCTATAAATTTTCATATCGACAGGAATTTATTTTTTAACGAAGTTTAGAAAGTATATTAAGTAGACAAAGTATTAATGATTTAGTGGCGCATACATACAAATTTTCAAAGAATATTTTGATGTGACTATAATTTATTTCATACTTAGACTATATTCTTTTGATGTGTAGTGACGTAATAAGAATATCAAATGTTACCTTTAATTGTCATATGTAGAAAGCAAATTAAGTAGGAGGGGACAACAACAGAACTACAAAGAGACGGAAAACTTGAATCAAACCCATGACTAACCCTATTGCTAAAATGGAATAGTAGGCTTTCTAAGCAGAGGCCCATGTCGAGGCGTGTGCTTCTAAAGATTATTGATGATGATGATGATGATTTTGTTAATACTAAGACAGACTGAATTCTTGCTCAAATGATTCCCATTCGACTAATTGAAAACCATTACTATCTGAAGACTCTTCTTTGTTTTTTTTTATGTGAAACTCTAGTCGAGGGGTAAACTTTGGAAGCGGCGGCGCGCCGCGGTTTCAAATTTTTATTTGTATTTGTTTTGTTAATTGTATTTTTATCTGTATTTCAATTTTGTATTTTATAAAAGTGAATAATAATATAATAAACAGTCATTTTATTTATTATTTTATACAAAACAATTTCGATGTTTCGCATCTGCCAGGCATCCTGTGACGGCTTACGTTTTTTTTTACTACGAGGACTTCATAGCAAGGTTTTGATATACTATTTTAACGTTATACCAATTAAAACAATACATTATCTTTGAACTTAGGCACGCCAAGCCCATCCTTTTTTATTTCCCAACCATACAATTCCTACAAGGAAAAAATGTTATTCTTAGAAAGGTATAAAAGGCCTTTATCACGAATGAATGAATCATCTTCCCTTGAGATGGCAGCAATGTATAAGTAATGGTAGGTAACTTCGGATACAAAAATAAGTTTTTCTTATTGATAATGCTTTTATTTGGCACAGTTATGGTGAATTTCTGGTTGTTACAATCTCAGTTTTCCCAGCGACGAATTTTTTTAAAGACATCTCTCACACAAGAGACAGGTTCTCCATTACAAATTTCATGTAAATCGGTTTAGACGTTTAGCTGTGAAAGCGTAATGGGCAGACAGACAGATTGTTTTTTTACCCTGCCTGATATAAAGCATAAGCAGAGTCCAAGAGTGGTGGTCACCATACTCATTGCGAATGCAGACAATGCAACAATGCAGTATGGTGACCCACACCATTTGGCCTGGTAATGCTTCTGTACCTAAATCTCTTATACTTTTGTCGATGAAGTGAATAATCAAGGCATAGGTATCATCGAACTTGGATCTCATTTCACATTTAAGTTTTTGATGGGACCTTTATAAACAAGTATTGTCAAATGAGCAGCGGAACACTCAAAAACCGTTTTACTAATTCACTTATTTATTATGAAAATAGTAAAAATAACACTTTAATTTTTCCATAAACCATATAGTAAATTAAAACATCAGTTGATACTATCAACAGAACAAAGTCTTTTGGGGCAGCTAGTAATTAATAAAATAAAAGTTATTAACACATAATTTTCTAATTGTAAATTATTTATACTAAAGTAATAGGTAAATTACATAGGACCAGCGAAACAGGTGGTTTTAATGCTTTCTGTGCTCATTTAACGCTATCAACATAAACACAGTGTTTTAAATTATAAATAATTGTTGAACACACACTGTAGTAATGATATTCCATTTTAATTATTTACTAATACTGCGAAACAACTTAGTAAATATTCAAAATGTTAAACAGTATGTGATGTGATTGCTTCGGTGGCGCAGTCGAAGCGTATGAGGTCTCGGTTTCGATTACGGGTTGGACCACATGTTTGTATGATCTGCAAATATTTGTATCGGTGTTTGGCTGTTATCCATTCTATATTTACTAAACTAAACTATAAAAAGTGTTTCTTAAATGACGTCAATATATTTTGATAATTAAAATCGACAGGAGTAATTCGTACCCGTATTGATAATGACTGAACCCTGATAAACTGTTAACAAAATTATAATTTCTACATCACAATAATTGCACACTTTTTACATTTTTATTCTTCTCTGCCAAAAGTTTTTCCGGATTGAATCCTTCAGTACCCGATAACATATAGCAAGGTTTCCATCAACGATGTTTCCTTGAGACAAAGTGGATACTATAACTTATCCGCCCTGACTAATCTTAGCATCTCCATTACACTAAAACAAAAAAGAAAACGGACAAGTGCGAGTCGCACTCGCGTCCGACGGGTTCCGTACTCTCTATCTATACAACATTAAGTATTACATTTTAACCTTTGTATTACTAATCTGTTTTTTTTTTGTATTTGTTATTATAGTAGCAACAGAAACACATCGTCTGTTAATATGTAATTTCAACTATGACAGTTAGACTGACAGACAATGGAGTTTTAGTAATAGGGGTTTTACCCTTGGGCACAGAACCCTGAAAAGAAGATTCGGTTTGATAAAGGAGTAGCTTTACTAAATTTTGTCCGGATTTGTATAACATAATATGCAGAACTGTTAACTCCGCTCAGTTGCTGTGAAGTCGTTAGATACTGCTTTTATTTGCTACATGAATATTGCTTAAGGAAATCTCATTTGTGGCGAGATTGAAAAATAGATCGCAGATGTTTCAAAAACATTTGGTAGAATTTATTTTTGGTATAGAACCGAACGACTGTGGATTATATACAACGTTTAACTACAATTTTTGGCTGATATTGGTCAATATTTTTGTGAATTGCATTTAAATTTTCTGATAGTATTTGTAGAATCAAATAGTCTTTGTTTACCAAAATTTCAAGATACATAGTATATTATTTTTACTAGTTATTGCCCGCGGCTCCACCCGCGTATTTGTCGGTTATCGCGGCAAATAGTAGCTTATATCTTATTCTAATGTATAAGCTATATTACTGTAAAGTTTCATCCAAATCCATTCTGTACTTTTTGCGTGAATAATGCTGTCGTCTTGGGTTGGTCTTCTGTGAGAGGGTAGTACCGATCGTGCTGAAATCAGCGTCCTTCTACTATTTCGGGCATCTGATCTACTGATCGTAATCTATTTATTTCTATTGAAACATCTAGAGCAATACCTAAGTTATGATTAAAGCAAAGTTACCGACTAAATGAATGACACACAGCATAATTATGTACTGTTTGATTACTATGTCTATTTTTAGGTCCAAGGTATAGCCTGTAGTCTGTTATCTCCAAATTTGATTAAAATTAGTACTAGCTCGCTAGCCAATACAAGCAATTATGATTCTGAAAAGTTAAATTATATCTTG
The DNA here is from genome assembly GCA_905220595.1 of Spilosoma lubricipeda. Lineage (NCBI taxonomy): Eukaryota > Metazoa > Arthropoda > Insecta > Lepidoptera > Erebidae > Spilosoma > Spilosoma lubricipeda. The sequence goes on along the minus strand of HG992285.1, from coordinate 2,739,735 downwards.
AAATTCTTTGAATCCTATATCTTTAGTTATCGTCACATTTAATCCACTAGACGATAAATCTGTTGATTAATGTACTCTTAACAACATAACATTACCATGGGAGAGTCATACTTCGGCATGAATGAGCGGGCTCGACCGGAGTGCTACCACGGCCTCACAGAAAACCGGTGTTAAATAGAGCTTGCGCTGTGTTTTACCGAGTGAGTGAGGATACCGGGGTTCCACATCCCAACCTTCTACCCTCAGGTAACCCTCAGGTAAAGAATTCATTAAATTTTCGACACAACTATGGAAATGAAATTTGAATACAGTAAACAGTTTTGAGTTATAAATGTATTATTTTTATGGATTCATCTTATTGCAAACTTTAAAACTTTACGCGTGGGTGTACCCGTACGTACTTTGCTTTTCTAATAGACTTTGTGAGTACTTTGTAAGATTTTTATCCCCTTGTAGCAATAAAGTCAGTTTATGGAGCGTTGCTTTCCGTAGTTTATTAGTAAATAAATTTCAAATGCCGTGAACACGTAAGTATTTTCAATCTATACTAATATATAAAGCTGAAGAGTTTGTTTGTTTGTTTGTTTGAACACGCTAATCTCAGGAACTACTGACCCGATTTAAAAAATTATTTCATTGTTAGATAGCCCATTTATCGAGGAAGGCTATAGGCTATATATATATATATATCATCACGCTAAGACCTACAGGAGCGGAGCAACAATGAATAATGTTACAAAAACGGGGGAAAATTATCACGCTACGGGCAATATTTTTATTCTTTGTAATTCTTTGTAACCAACGTTTATTCTTTGTAATAATATAAAAGCAAATTAAATTGGGTTTAATCCACTATCTGAAGTAGTCTCATACACTGAGATTAATATTAATTTGATACTGATAATATTAGTTATTTATTTCACACAAAAGCCTTATGTCTATGCGAACTTGTTGTAATTTTATCCACTCTCGAATTTTTGTAATCGAATATTTGAAAAAAAAAAAACAGTTTTATAAAGATTAAATATTTCTTTTTTTTAATTTACATACTATATGTCTCCACTACAATAAATCTGATGAGAACTTACTTGAACTTTGACACAATAACTTTATAAGCTCCCTCATACACAATTATAACAGCTTAGTTTGAGATGTTCATGCATAATTCAGCTGAATCTTGGTTTGCAATCAATGCCACAGTAGGTAATCTATCAAACAAAAGGTCTTAGTTACAATAACTAAGTTCGGATTAATTTTGCATTTTAAAAATTTGGTTTGTATGATTTTGTTTACTCGCGAGCCATACTTCAGCATATATGGGCTCACAGAAAACAGATGCTAAGGAATCCCCTGGTTATTTTTGACAGAGTAACTGAAGTTATCGGACTCAAACCTTACCTCCTCATTATGTGCCCAGCATCAGGACATAAAGGGTGGCAACGAACTTGTATCTCTGAAGTTTCAAGGGTCGACGGGTATCGGTTGTCATTCATAAAAAGGTAACCTTACCGCCCCTTAAATCACGTAAAAAAATAGCATCAAAGTCTTAATTCACAACACATATGGGATGCTTCTAGAATGAACGAACGAATACTTATTTACAACCAACCATAGTACAGTCAAAACTGAGTAGCAATTACATAAATTATCCAGCGAATAATTGCTGTTAATTAAAGCTTGTCGGAAATAGTTCGTTTGTAAACATACTGTACATATCGCTGAATTTAGGAAACAACTTTTAATTAGCTTTAGCTGTAAAATATTTGTTAACAATCCCATAGTAAACTCTTTTTTTTATTTCTTTTCGTGTTTAATGTGATTTTTTTTTCACGTCGTTGCTTTTTCACGTTGTTGCATAATGCTTGCGTAGACACTGTCTGCTGCACGATGATCTCTAAAAGAATCGAACTGATTTTTAAATTTTTTTTAAACTGTCTTGCTGGTGTTCTTACGATAAGATAGATATCTTACTTGGACCCGTAGGAACTGACATTATTGAAAAGAGATGCAGACAAAATAGCATGTGTGTTAAACTAGTGAGTATATAACTGGTTACTTGTGAACTCCACAGTTATGTAAGAACGTCAATAACAAACCTGGATGGATATTTCTTACTTACCCTGAATCTGGAAGTTTGACAAAGAAATGCATATATTAATATCGACAAAAGTATTTTCGCAACATTTTATTGCCAAGAAATATCAACAATCAGAGCGAATTGTAATAAAATTGATGTACCTTAATATTTCAATGACGTTAATACCTATACTCTGTGCGCTGTAGCATGGTGCGGGTGACAGTTTCAGTAACATTTCGTTTTACTCTTGGAAATTGTCTCGATTTACAAATTCTGACTTAGTATTTCAACTGTACCACATTCGCAATATATTAAATCATTTATAACTGTAGTAAATTAAAGTAAACCACCACGCACCATGCTACAACGCAAGGAGTATAATAGGAAGATGTTGAGATCTAGAAAACATCACAAAAACATAGTGATCAGTGAGATGTACAAAGTTTTTGTCTACAAAATGGGTATTTGAAATTTGGTAAAGTTATTAAATTCTATTTGGTTTTCTTCTTTTTGTAAAACGTTATGAGTTCAAAAACTTACAGCGTAGCGTTAAGACCCAAGTCAAGTTCTCATATTTGACTGCCTCGTTGGTCTAGCGGTTGGCGTGTGCGACTGCTGATCATGAGGTCTCGGGTTCGATTCCCGGGTCGGACCAAATGTTTGTATGATCTACAAATATTTGTTTCGGAGTTTGGGTGTTTTTCTATGTATAATATGTATGTATTTACAAAAAAAAAAGTATATATGTATTTATATCAGTTGTCTTAGTACCCATAACACAAGCTCTGCTTAGCTTGGGACTAGATGGCGTTGTGTGTTAGATGTCTGAAATATTTATTTATTTATTTATTATATCGACTAAAATCATAAGCTAAAGTATATATCGTTGCTGGGCCCCAGTTATAATCTCAAACTATCATGAGAACATCTAAATTTTCTTGGCTTAGACCTACGGCATCAACAAGTCTTATTTTCGTATAACTTCATAACTTATTAAAAAGGAATCTAATATCATAATTTACGTACCCTAGCTTTGAAAGTTCGCAGGTCATATATTATTTATGACATAGCCCACTTTTTTATGACGACGATGTCGTATGAGTAATTTTTTCACAAGTTTCATGCCAATACGTATTGTGCTTGATTTGTTCATAGTTTACCGATATATTACTTTCATAAATGGATACAATTTAATGTATTTAAATAATAGACTACGGGCCCGTGTCGGAAATTGATTGGTCGTGTGAATTACCAAGATACCTTTTTAGAAAGATACAGGGGCATAAAACAATAACTTTCAGCACTATGCCGTCACTTGTAAGCTGTCCAACTGAGTACTGATAAAGGGGAGGGGGTAGCAACCCTAGACTTTTCTCCCTTGTCAGATGATTTTTGTATGGTATGGTATGGGTAGTGTGGTACCTACTATTACATTTAGCTTGGCACCGACTTCAAACCTATGGATAGGTAGTACATACAAATAAAAGTGTTGCATCTATATTAAAGGGTTGCATATAAGGTGTATTTAATTAAATGTTTATTAAGTATTTTATACTTTTTAGTTTATAAGTCGGTTTTTTAAACGAAGTTTTTTTTTTTATTTTAAACTATTGCATAGCTTTTATTGCGGGCCTTGAGCGTGGAGACTGAATCCAGAAATACCGTAACGAAAATAAACTAACACTGTTTTCAGTCTGGCAACAATAATATAGATGGCAGTGTACTTCGAATGCGATGGAGCATTTGAAAAATAGTTTAGTTTGTTCTTTGGTGCTACCAAAGAAAAAAACTTGAATTAATATCAAAGAAAAAATAAAATAAAATACTGGATAAATAAAAAATAAATAATTATAAATGCATAAGTTGATAAAAATGCTATGCAATAACTTTACCGTGGCAGGCCTCGAGTGCCACATGTCTTTTTTTTCATTAGCGAGTGTTTCTATTTTTGTCAGTAGCTATGATATAAACGTAATGAAAATACTTATAACAAGGAATTCGTAGAAACAAGAGTTAGTTATAATATCAAATTGAATTGTGATACAGCAATATAAGGCAAAAAACGCTTAATATACAGAAATAAAGACGAGGAGTATCGGAAAACGAACAATAATGTAATTTGCGAGAACATTATGTTAACAGAATGCCGTATGCTCCGTGCTTATGAATGAACAAAACCACATATTTATTTTATCAATACGTTTACCCTGGGGCTTTGCAGAAATAAGAAATTCTCAACATGCCATCTTCAGAAAACGAGGATCGGTTATCACATTCTGTCCTTTTCTAAAACCTCTAAATAAAAGAGAAGGAGCGACGCAATTACTTTGCTGTTCATTTGCTTCTTGGGTTTATACCTTTTTTATTTTAGGTATACGTCTTGCTTGAGATATTTTGGAAATAAATTGACTTAGGAATAAGATAGCAATTCCTTGTATGTATCGTTATAATCTTTAAATTCAAATGTACTTTTTGATTTGTTTATTTTTGATTTACCTACACAAAATTGTTGATCTTTGGCGCTCTTTTGAAGTCCACAATTTCTTGTTAAATAAAAAGGAGTTTCAGTAGCCTACTTAAGCTATTAAAATAGATGAAAGGGAACTTAAGATTATGATGTCTTAAGAAAAAGCAAATAACGTCCCTTGTGTTTCAAGTTCTTGCCCTTATAAGAAATCTATAATTTCTAAACACTATTGATTTATTTACCAAGTTAGTATAGAGACCACTTTAAGTGATATATATGGTAACTATGCCTTGAAGCCTTTTAAAAATCAGTTTCATAGTTATTAGTATCAAGGAAATTAAAGTAGCTTACTTCCATAGCATCTATATTCTATAGAGGTGCGTTACTTTCGTACGCAGTTTTTTTTGAGAGTCAAAAGCAGAACTGAATTAAACAATATTACGATTAGATAAACGAAGTCATAAATATGCTTAAGATTACGTCAGAGGCAATAACGACCATTAAAAAAGAAGAATAAAATACTATGATCCACCCTTTAATAACCATTCAATTTTCTAGAACAATGCGGCGTTGCTGAGAAATTAATAAAAATAAATAGCCAGCACCGTAGTGAACCAACCACTTACGATGTTCATCGTGGAAGCGAAAGGGCTACCGAAGCGGACAACTAAATGAATCGTGAAATAATCTGAATAGAAACTATTACTGGGGAATGTGGAACAGTTTTCAACTACATAAAGTACTCGTGTTATGGATTTTTGAACTCAGTGTTCCATTATTTTTAACCGACTTCAAAAAAAGGAGGAGGTTTCTCAATTCGACCGTATATATTTTGTTTTGTTTTTCTTTCTTACGTGTGTTCGCGGATAACTTCGTCGTTTATGAACCGATTTTGATGATTCTTTTTTTTATGGAAAGGACACGTTCCAGCGGTGGTACCATGAGGACATCAAAATCTGATGATGGCATCTAAGAGAAATCGAGTCGGTTTTATTTTTGTTAAAATTGTACTTGTGTTAAACATATTTGAGTATTTATTTATTTATTTATTTATTAACACTTCCTGCATTACATATTGCATTAGGCGGACTTAATGCCGAGTGGCATTTTCTACCAGTCAACCTTTGGATGGTTTAGAAAGTGACGTGGCAGGTGCATGTACAACACAATCAATAAACACTATGATATCAATTAAACTAAAAAGATAAATGCACAATTAAATATTTATACAATACATATATAGAACTCAAACAGGTATAAAGTTATATTTGAGATTTAGAGATTACGAAGATATTTCTCCTTGTTGCTTCTTGTAAAGTTCTCTGACTTTGGCCTTGAATGTATCACGGTTCGTTAGTTTCCTGATCTCAAGTGGGAGCGCATTCCATAATAAAATAGACTGGACTGTAAAAGAAGAATGGACAAGAGAAGAAGTGTGTGTTGGACATAAGAGTAGAAGATTATTGGTGGAGCGCAGATCTCTGTCATGGTTGGAACATAGCATTTTAAGCTGCGAGGTAAGATAAGTATTCTGGGTATTTTCACTGTAGTTTTTAACCGGCTTCCAAAAGAAGGTTCTTAATTTAATTGTTTTTTTTTTGTTTATGTATGTACACAGATTACTTCGTCAATTTGATTGTGAACCGATATTTGGTAGTTATTGAATATTTTTTAAAAATCTCTAAATATATTTTGACTACAATTTATGACATTAGTATACATATGTATTTTTGACAACTAGGTAATATACTAGTATAGTTTTTTAGTTACATCTAGCACATTTTTCTTTAATTTCATATATTTTTTTTCAAAATTTATAAGTTACTTATCGTGGTAAAATAAATTTTTGAATTTTGTTTACTTTTTTGGACACATCTAAAATAAATAAACTATTTTATTTAAGAATATTTCATTTATGCACTTCATCTCCTCATTAACTTTTAATAAATATTGTAAAAAATCGCGACGATAAAAAATGTAGAAACGAATTGAGAAAATTTACTAAAACTTTTATCTACGTGTTTATCTAGGTTATTATGGGAGAACTTTATTATTTCTTAGGATTTTCGTTTCGAATAAAACACGAATTTATTGTCAGTCTTATCGTTGTTATGTCTCGACTTCAGTAGAGGAGGAATTGGCGGAGTTCAGTGATTATACAATTACAAGAGAATGTTAAACGTAATATCTATTTATTAATCACCTGCACTCCGCGATTTAACCTGTAGTTTGTGTTGTTATCGAATTGAATACTTTTGTTTGTTTCGTCAAAACGGATACAGTTGTTTCAAATATAAGCACTTGAAGGAATAAACAGACAGACTGTTTTTTAATTACTTTTTTATGTGTGGACGAACGGGTGTCATGCCCCTCCAACACTAAGGAGGATCCTCCGATCAGGCGAGGTGACAATGGCCTGGCGGGCCACGGCCCGCGGGTAATGTTGGGATGTTGTATATATGATAATCGGCACGAGAAATTAAATTGCGCATTTCAGGATTAGAAGTTTCTTCGTGTAGTACATTACTTCGTATTTCAGTGCATTTGCACTGTAGTATATTTCTTTTAATGGCACTGTATCACATTTCTTTTAATGGCACTGTAGTATATGTCTTTTGCGGTGTATTTGGATGTCGCCACATCTTCTTTACGATGACATAATAGATGCCAGTGGTGTATAGATATAGGATGAAAATTCCGAAGAGATTACTAAATTAACTTAGAACGAATATAGACATATTTCATAATTTTCGAATGGGCGCAACAAACAAAAGCGTCTATCAATCCATAAAATGCTATTATTTCGTGTACTTGGATCTATTAGAGAACTATGGAAATCTGTTAGAGAATAAACGAACTAACTACTTCCTAATTCTAATATAAAGTGCGTCATAGGTTACCTATAATATTTCACGCTTATAAATACCACAAACCCAAAACAAAGGTTTAATAAGATTATTGCAGAAAACATCATACGTTGAATCTAAAAATGACAATTCCCAACCTGTACCTGTACAGGTACACTATAAGGCTATCTGACGAGCTGGTTCAATTATTTCATCGAGATACATACACAAGAGCGTCACTAGTGAGTCTAAGGCAGGGCATAAAAGTGGACACTTTTGTGTCTTGTGTGAGATACAAATTACAGTTGAATACTTGATTTCTATAGAACCTGTATGTAATCATACACTCTTTGTGTTCTCACACTTAACGTATACTCATGACGATTGAAAAGTCTTCGGTGTAGGTAACTGGAAATCAAAAGTCGTCAGTTGAAGGCACAAGCAACATTAACAAATTTCCTTACAATTGTACTCACCTGCAATAACGGAGGAGCTGCATTCAGTGTCCGTCTCCTGTGTGCGATACAAGCCATCCACGACGTGCGTCCCTCCTGAGACTGGAAAACAAGCGACGAATTGTGGCCAGAAGTGACTGTGTCCGATTGCCGCCACTGGACCTAGCAACTAAGGTGACCACTAGTAGCAACAGGCGACTGTGTCCGATCACCGTTTGCGCAGCGCCTAATAATCTCTGCTAATGGATAGACGAAATTTTGTACACTCTACGTCATCCTAAACAGTTACTGTATTAATTTGAACAGGTTTGATTTACGACCGAGAAAATTTTGGCTTAAATGATTGCTTTTAATGGTAAGATGACTTGTAAAAGTCAAACAGATTTTGGTAATTATAATTGATAGTTAAAATTGTAGGTAAAAATGTTTGTTTATGCTAGAGGGCTATTAGTGACCCTAATAGCTTATCATCACTACAACCTTTCTACTAAGAATAAACCAAAATACATGTATACAAGATAAATGCAATTGAAGTAACTGTTTGTAATTTTAATTAATTTCAAACTAACAGCTTTTTATTCAATGTATATAAAGCAAGTTAGGTAAAAAAAAAAAAAGATGTCATTCTATTTGTCTATTTGTTTATTCCCCTAATTTTTGGAACGGCTTTACCAATTTTGACGGAAAATTCACTAACAGATAGCTGATAATTTATGAATTAACTTAAGCTACGCATTTTAGAAAAGCTTCTGCAGGGACTTTAACGACATCAGTAATACCACAGAGTTCAGTTAATCTCAATAAGTACAAAATGCATAATGTTAATATACTGAATATTGCAACTAAATTCTGTTTAAAATATATTCCTAAATAAATAAGTTTTGTGTTTGATTGTGTGCGTAATTATTTGCTACAATCCAATATTAATATTACACACACATCGTAAACATCGTTCAAATGAACAGCTTTACTCCGCGATGTTTAACACATTAAACATTATAACCGTATTCTGTTTAAAACATATTCCTTCATAAAGATAGAAATAGCAATCTCTGGGGAGTTCTAATGACTTTGTCAAAGAGAGCAAATTGTGAAATCATAATATGGTGAAATTATTAGAAACTGGTACAAACACTTATCATTTTTATTCTTTTGAGATTAAAGTTCAAAATGATTTTAAAGTTTATTGGTTTTACGAATAATAAGATGATAAAAGAGCTCATAATATTCGGCAACTTTGAATTCTACCCCTCATGGAATAGGGGAGGGGAGCAATTCTGTTTAGTTGAATCAAAAATTGGATGTGCAAAGGAAAACAAGTAGATATATTAAGAAGTAAACATTAACAAAAATAAAACCGACTTCAAGTTTCAACTTGATTTCTCTGGGATGCCATCATCAGATCTTAGTGTCCTTATCATGGTACCACCGTTGGGATAACCTTTTTTGATTAAAAAGAAAATCATAAAAAGGTTCTTCGAGGTATGGGCGGGAAAAACCGCCATCTTCCATACTCCTAGCTGCTATTAAAAATTTCTTGTAAGAAAACCCAACAGCAGTCCGACCCAGGAATCGAACCCGAGACCTCTTGATCTGCAGTCGCTTACGCTGATCACTAGACCAACGAGGCAGACTTAAAAAGGTTTACACATATAAAATAAATTTGTAAGTCTCTAGTCTTTTCTAAGACTAATTGGATTGAAACACACACTAAAATTCTACAAACTTTATCAAGTCTAGAAACTCTTTATTTTTGTTGGCGTTGAAGCTACTTCAAGTCTCCCTGAAGCTGTGCAAACGTACTTCGCCAAAAAATATAGGCAACATTCCCGACTAAATTAAACATAAATGATCGTTAGTCCTTATTATAATGTACATAAATGTTTACTACTTTTAATGTATGATAAATTTGTAGACGTAACTGCCAAAAGTTGTGGTTGGATTTTCAATTATTTCAGTGGGATATATATATATATTTAGCAAATACTGCGAGTTATTCTGAGAATTTATTATGAGAAGTACAATATAGCCTTGGAATTATAAGCATAATTGTGTTTTTGTGATATATATCCCACAGGTCCTCTTCTTACCGTAGATCAGGGTGAAGTGGGTTGTCAGAGTTGAACAAATGAAACCACTCGTAGATGTGTCAAATGTGAAACAAATGCAAAGGAGTTGAGTAGAAATTAGAAAGAAAGTCAATGAAAACCGCGACAGACTTTGGTTGGAAAGGAAAAACGTTGAGTAACATATATATTTTCATCAGTTTTAAAATTTCACAGTAACTTTTTGTTTATTTACAGTATTATATACTTAGTTCATCCTACAGTGTATTTTAATCACTTATTAATAGGGTTATTACAGCTTCGTTGGTCTAACGGTTAGTGTACGCAACTGCCGATGTATAAGCTTCGGGATGGACTGTTATTTGGTTTTTCTTTCAAGAAATTCTTAATAACAGTTCGAAGTATGGAATTTTGGCGGTGTCTCACGCCGATGCCTCGAAGAGGGCGTTAAGTCGTCGATCCCGATTGTCATCAACAACTTTGGCATTGGGAAGTCAATGCCCAAAAATATACCTATTTCAATTAAATTTTTATTTATTTATTTATTTATTTTAAACTTAATGCACATTTTGCACAAAGGCGGACTTAATGCCATGGGGCATTCTCTGCCAGTCAACCTTAAGGTGATGGGGAATTATGAAGTGGTAGGTGCGCAACAGAATATAGTATAATATGACATATATATTTGATACGTTGGTATGGGATAAAATTAATATACACAAATCACTACTGGACTTTGTACATAAATACATAGAAGTAATACCTATACAATACATAACTATAGATATACATAAATATAATACATAATTACTCAGTCAGAGAACTATCGTTGAGACTGTTTTGCCAATTTACTCTGAAGTAGGTCGCGTACTTTCGTCTTGAATGTGAGGCGGCTAGTGGACATCCTGATTTCGGAAGGGAGCGCGTTCCAAAGAAGAACTGACTGCACAAAGAAGGAAGAATTGATAAAGTTAGAGGTATGAGGGGGGCAAAGAAGAAGCATATTGTTTCTAGACCGAAGGTTTCGATCATGATTGGAGCATAGTAGACGGAAGTGGGGTACGAGGTATTCGGGTAACGATGGGGAGTTGAGAAAAGAATAAAGAGAAGTTAGTGCACGCAAGCTACGGCGCTGTCGAATTGGGAGCCACTGCAATTGGATACGTAAAGCAGACACATGGTCATACTTGCGAAGATTGAAAACGAATCGAATGCAGTTATTAAGAAGCCGGTCTAGTTTGTTGAGGAGGTCTGCATTCAGGTCAAAATAACACACATCACCAAAATCGATCAAGGGAATAATTAGCACGCAGACAAAAGGTGACTTTCTGGCTGACGTGTGCCACCTGAGCCCGCCAATCAAGTGTTGAGTCTATATAGAGCCCCAGGTTTCGCACCACTGCACTCCAAGATATAATCTGGTTATTGTAGACAACTGGTGGGATGACTTTCATATCCAGTCTATTTAGCATTTGTTTGCTCCCTACCACGATCACTTGACATTTAGTTGGATTAACTGCTAAACCGAACCTCGCTGACCAGTCCCCGATGAGGTCCAAGTCCTTGTTGACTCTCTCGATGGCATAAGATATGTCCTCAACACTTGACTGCGTATAGATTTGTAAGTCATCAGCGTACAGGTGATACGCACACTGAAGATGTTGGGTTACGAGATTAAATTGATTTGATTAAATTGATATTATGATACTTATATATGATAATGATATTATGGAAAAACCGGTTGAACTAGTAACTATTTCCCAAATAATCTTGGGAATAATAATGAAGATAAATAATATTGCAAACACACATTATCGTCTAGATTTCAAATACGCATAGCTTGTATTTAAGTACTAAAACTCAAGTATATGTCATGAAAGTAGCATCTATTACGAAGAAACTGCTCTTAGGCTAGAAATTCATAAAAGCAATGGTATTTTGCAAATAAGAGTGTTTCAATATTTAAACAGACTTTTTATATAAAAAAAAAATCGGGTCTGACTGAGACACGTTTTTTTTTTCGTTTTCTAAGTTAAAGCAAATTGTACAAAAAATGATAAGGTGTCCTTAATTTAATACACGAGGCTACATATTCTATTCTATTTTTGTATTCTACATAATACGAATCAAAATAATAAAGGAAAATATAAATGCACACACATTTTTGGTTCTTAGAAATCTTAAAACTGGGAACCTTTTTCTAAGAATTTGTTCTTAGAAAAAGATACCCGAAGAGGAAAACTCATCATTTGTACAATTTTTGATAGAGCTTATGAATATACGTAAAAGTTGTTATGAATCCTATAAGGAAAGGAAATCTACTTTCTACATGGCTTATGTTTTTTCTTATAAGATCCAAAAAAAATTAGTAGAAAGTACTTTGGGAACTGAAAGAATCATATTTTCTTTTCTTCACCAACCAAAGTCACCGCCTGGCTACAAAAGCTCGACTATTATTTGACTGAAGACCTACTCAAACAAGTCATATAAAACACCGTTACGCTTAATCTGTATGACACACACACACACACCATATACACACACACACACACCAGACACACACACACACCACACACACACACACACACACACACACGTTTCACATATATACTAAAACGAGCCTCTTAATTGTTGTTCACTTCATTTTTTTCCCTCAAATAAAAGTTCTAAATGTATTTATTAAAAATATTTAAATGTATGAAAAATATACACAGCGACATTTCACGTTCTTTAACTGCAGTACTGATATCGGTGACGGAACACTGTTCTTCCAACATACAGGATTTTGCCTAGTTTAGAAGGCAGTATCACTACCTTTTGTGTAACACATTTCACGCACTATGTAATTTTAAAATTGTAAAAACGCCTATAACTGTTAATGTGTTTTTGTTCTGTGTTCAATAAATACATTTTATTTTTTATTTTTATTTTCTTTATAAACCAGGTGCAACCTCTATTAACTCACTCAGGCATAGCTTTTACTACTATTCTAAATTGATCACCTCGTTTGGGTTATATCTATTCTGTCAGTCAATTGTTCTTTTAATAAAAGGAAACCGTCTGCTATTTCAATATAAATGAATATATATATTTCAAGCCGTGTGACAAATTATATTTCAGCTGTTTTCGTACTATCACAAAGTTTCATTTAAAACTTGAACAGGTTTGGTTGTTCAAGGATAGATGTGCACTGCTCAAGACTGGTATCGTTGGTGCTCCTTAGGACAGACCTTTGTTCAGGAGTGGACGTTGATTGGATGATATGAAAACTGAAACTGAAAGTGACAATGGGCTAGCCTTATTACCCGCAGAACTGACAACTGTTAGTGTAAAAGTGCTCTTGTGCGGAAACCGCGTCTCGGTAAGTTTAGTGTAGGATGATCACAGGACAGGTGTAGTGATGTTCTATACAAGATGACTGGCGTGAGTTGGATACGACAAATCGAGGATTGAACCAAGTAATGTACAATGAGAGGCCTTTGTCTTTTAGTGGACTACGATCGACTAGGTTTTATATTTTCGGTTTGAGAGTTACGAAATAAATTTCATCAAGTTGCCAATTACAGTGTGATCGCAAGTGCCTATTATTGGGAGCACATCGATGTATTTTAACCATGTTTCACACAAATTGAATTCCGAAACAGATAAGTTTCAATAACACAATTTATTAATACTAGCGTACCCAAATTACCGGACAATATAAGCATTTATTTTAAAACCGAATAATCCTAAATTCAATTAATACCACATAATGTTAAACTCAGAAACAAACATAATTACATTCAATACATAAATTTTATCATTACTAATTACTATTAGTCATTGTATTGTTCGGTAATTTAGGTATGCTAGTATGAATAAATTATGTTATTGAAATTTATAATATTATACCATGAAGGCTTATGTTTTTCCTCCCAAGGTTCGCTGCAACGACTTGATGGTATGGTCCCAACGAACTAAGTGCACTAAATTTGAGTTAACTTACTCCACAATGCTTGTTAAATGCCGTGGATATTGGCAACTCCATTTCATTTTTTTTATTGGTAGAGGGGAAACACGAGTAGACGTATCACCTGATGGTAAGCGATTACCGCCGCCCGAGGACACCCGCAATACCAGACGAGTCGCAAGTGCGTTGCCGACCTTTGGGGGATGTGGCGAGGGGTCGGTGTATGGACCTCCGGTATTTTTCGCAGAGTTAAATTTATATACATATATATATACACTCAAAAACATAACCCTCCATCTTACGCAGTCGGATAAAAAACGAAATAAGTTCACGCGTCCTGAGAAAGAAATCATGATTTTTGTGAAACAAACTATATATCGTAACAATAACACAAATGAACTTGAAAATTGACCGGCAAAACTAATATTTCACAAGAGAGAGTACCTACTGACATAAATTAAATTTACATATTTACTACCGAGGGTGTTCTAGGAATATTAAGTTTCTTGGAAAACGTTACATAAATACATGACAAATTTTATTAAAAGTTAAAAGATTTTGCAAACTAAATACATATTTATGGGGCTTAAAAATATACATTAAAAACCTTAAATGAATCTAAAAATCCAATAACTAACTATAATACTAACTTTAAAGCTATAACACTAATAAATAACAATTTTCCGGTTACATAAATACAGATATTTCTTACGAAAACCAAACTTATGAATAGCCAATACAACGCTGGTTCAAATAGAAACCAAGCAAAGTTGTTTCACTAAACTATTAACTCCAAAAGCCGCTCCGTAGTTGGTGAAATTCGAGTTGAATTTTAAAAGTAACAATACAAAGCTATACAAATTAACAATCTCATACAATCTTAGTTATTGCTTTAAAAATCACTGAAAAAAGAATCGTTAAATGCTGCGACTTAAAAATGTAATCGTTATAACTGTTTTGAACTAAACTTATTGTATAAGTAATGCATGTAAAAATAAGATTTACATGCGTTATCATAAACACATTTTTAAATACGAATTCATACAATGTATTATTTTATATTAAACTAGCAACCCTGCAGCAAGCTTTGCACGGGCTCTTTACGGAAATTAAAATATATCCCATGTTACCCCGAGAAGATTTGCGGCTTAATTTTTTCCGACGTCATCGACATGTATTGTTATATTTAAGCTAATAAACTCACAAATTTCACTTCCTCAAGAATCACACCATCCGTACAGTAGCTATTGAGTTTATCGCGAACAGACAGACAGACACGGCGGAGGACTTTGTTTTATAATATGTTGGACTTTGTTTTATAAGCGACGGCAACATTTTTCTAAATAAAATATGTTCTACATACTTTTGATATCCGTGTTAATATGACAACCACTTAATTAGTTAAAGCATGCTACCTCTAAGAAACAAACTCTCATGTTTAAAGTACGCAACAATTGGTTAGTAGTGTAATAACCAAAATTTTCAAATAATTAGCAAAGACTTTGTAAAGAAAGTGTAAATTTTGAGGTATGTAATTTCTAAGAAGCAAATCCTCATGTTTATAAAATTTCATTTTGTTAGCAGACTCAAAATTTTCAAATAATTAGTAACTGTTGTCTGAAGAAAGTGTACATTTAATTAATTAATAACGGTTTCTTGTGAATCTTTATTGTAAAATTTAACAATTACTTTTAATTATTATATTAATGAAGTTATGAAACGTGCAAATGTCGAAAACACCTTGGAAAGACAACTGTCTGTAGGACGTCTCTTTTTTTTCTGTTTCTGCTATATTAAGAAAGGTTAAGGTCATTAGCCCAGATCAGCCCTTCAGACTATTACCATAAGAGAGTTAGCGATGACGCGGCGTGCTTCTTTGAAGCGCGAGGGCTCTTCTGACTTCGTTCAGTAGACTCTTTCTGGAACTTTAGCTTCAGAAGAAGAGACTATTGTGCACGTCCTTTTCAATATCTAGCATGGCTCATTCTTTGTATCTATATTTAAATTTTTGATTCGAGCGACCAGGATGTCGTGGTGAAATACCCATGCGGTGCAGGTATCTAGCGTATGCTGGGCAGGGTCACTGTTGACTGAGCAATGCTGCTAAAGCTGCCTTTCCGTTGTGAGACTTTCTGGATTGGGGTTTCCCGATCTTGGATTCTACCTTTGTACAATAATTATAGTTGAGTAGTATTTTGGGACTACAAATATGTTTTGAAAGTAATAAAGGTTTATGTTTTTTTTTATTTCAAACACGTCTCATGTGTTTAAATCGTTTCTACAAGTACAATGAGTACGACTGAATTTTAGTTTTATTGGCAACTATCTGACCCAAGCTACCTCGTTTGAGTAACCTATTGCCTACTCAAATGAGGTAGCGTTTTCTTACTCTATTACAAGATCATACTCTAGTATATATTTTAACGGCTTACAATCAATAAGGTCACAGTGAATCAACATGAACTGATTGACAGGACAAAAATTTATTAGAGGGTAAATTTTTTCATACACTGTTTTTATAAAACTGTAATAATTATAAAACGCACGTAATTGAAGCTCTCAAAAGGAATAATTTTTCCCCATTTTTTAACATTTTATTCTTGATACTCAGCTCCTTTTGGTCATAGTTAGTGTGATCATATATAGCCTATAGTCTTTTTCGATAACTGAGGTTTATAACAACAATTTTTCAAATTGAACCCATACCTACTTACTGAGATTATCGCGTTCAACCAAATACAGTTCAGATTAATAACGTTAGTACACATTTTATATTCTTTTTTTACACATTCTGAAATTTATTTTCTTTTTTTTCAGGTAAAGTGGTCATCACTTCTGGTCTATATAATAATTCTGTCCATAAGCTTGATAAATTTTTTATGGACAGTTGTTGCATGATTTTGTGGTGAGTTTTGTATTCAAACATATAATTTTATTTTTATTAATTATGAAAAAAGTGATATGTATTTATGTGTGTTAATATATTAAGATACTTTAAGCAACATAAGTATAGTTCAAGACAATTGTCCTAGAACCTATTTAAATATTTAAATTACACATTTTTTTTCGCAAATACCTACATATGTATGTCAATGGACTGATTAGACATCAAAGCTGCGACTCCTAGCGTTTAGCTCACTGTATCACTGGGGTTTAATTACAAATAGCCAATAATGTTCAAATGCAATGAAAATTAACTCAGTTTAGAACTTCCATCTAGTACATTTATTCAATATAAAATTTAACTAGAAATTCTCCGGCAAACGGTTATTCAAACATTCTCTTTGATTTCCTTATTTAAAAAATAACAAACTGTATAAGAATTCAACAGTGTGCCTTGGGGATATTTACCATAAAGGGAATTCGGGTATCAAAGACCCTCTCCGAATGTTCACAAATGTATAAACACAAATAAACGTCGTATTTAGTCATTGAGAACTCTCCAAAACAACCAGGTGCATTTGTTAATCAATCATAATCAGATTTTTGATTATGTTTTCCAAAAACCGAACACCGGTTTAACAAATTTTCAACAACTATCTACCGATCGCCACCAAATTGTGAAATCATGTTAATATGTGCTGCTTTATTGTACAACTATCTGGGAAATCCAAGAACAAAAGTATATGAATTTGACAAAATACATATGTGTAATTGTGTGGTAAGTAATGAAAACTAAAACGTGTGACATAATACCATAAGTAATCCTACTAATCCTACTATCCTACTAATATTATAAATACGAAAGTTTGTAAGGATGGATGGATGTTTGGATGGATGTTTGTTACTCTTTCACGCAAAAACTACTGAACGGATTTGGATGAAACTTTACAGTAATATAGCTTATACATCAGAATAATACATAGGCTACTATTTGCCGCGATAACCGACATATACGCGGGCGGAGCCGCGGGCAACAACTAGTATTTAATATTTCTTCTTCAAAGTTGTCAGCATAATGTTAGTGCTATTAAGGGTCGTTTTTATACAAACTTTTATTTAAAACTAGAGATAGGTTATTCTAAGTTCTAAGGTTCTTAAGGTCTAAATTTACCTTATATAAATTATTTTTTATTTTTTAACAAATAAAACTTTAGATATTTGCGAAACTTATAAACTTTTATATAACTGATTCTACTGCCGACCACTGCTGAATGAAAGCCTCTCGCCAGCCATCCAGGTCGTGGGCAGTCCGCATGTATCCTCTGCCAGCCATTTGCTTCAAGTCGTTGGTCCTCGTTGGTTCATCTTGCCACAGGTCGTCCTATACTATGTTTGCCTAATCGCGGTCTCCAATCTAACACTTGGTCCAGCGAATAACAGTCCGCCTTGAGACATGACCAACCCACATCCACACATTACACACACACATATTACACATAACCGCGTATAACGCCGCGGGGATCAGCTAGTTTCCAATAAAATTTGAATTCCGATGTTTATAATAACAACACAATCCAACAGAGAGCAATTTAACTGTAAATCATTTTATCATAATTGCAATCTATTTAGGTAAACAAATAATTCGTTTTGTGTTTATTCCAATAAAGTAGAATGTAAAAGGAAAATTGCGGTTGTCTGCTCTCTATATGTAAACGAAAGTAAACTCATGCATTAACTGCCTTTTACGAAGCCGAAATTTGGCAGGGAGGTAGTTTATAAGACGTCAGACGGATTTATGACAGGGCCGTATATAATGGGCTTAAGAAACCCTCGCAGGGTTGTAGAAATTCTTGGATTTTTGTACCAGTGACCTGAAATATATCAAGGAGTTGGTTTATAGGTAAGACTTAAAAGTTAAGACTGGATTTTATAACAGGGCTGGCTTAAGGTTCTGAGTAAGTAAGTGTTTGCAAATGTTAACATGGTGTTAGAATCTTCTTACTCCGATGAAGAGATGAATCTAATTGATCAGTTAAACGTAGGGATAAAATCTTTGAAACACTAGTTCGAGGTAACAGTTATGTGGTACCAGTAAATGGCTATGAACCAGTCTTTGCCAAGTCCTTAAGTATGATCCTAACTCACCTCCTTTTACATCCTACAAATGGCCCCAGTTGTCACCTGTAAATAGTAATTGGATGTTCAATTGAACTCAAAAATGTTAAATACTGCTTTCTGCTGCTTTTGAAATTAATTCTAGATCTGATTTAAGTGTGCTCATAAATTGAGCTACACTATTCTGGTGTAGTTACCGCAAACATGAGCATCTGCTTGTGGTAGAACACTTGAATAGGTTATTAAAATACCGCTAGTATTAAATTTTCGTCCGCAGTTTTTGTAAATCCATTCTAGTTTTCTTGGTATTTAGTTCTTTTGTAGTAAATGAATATATCTGTAACTTCTATGATGTGTGTATATGTAATATTTGATGATGATCAGTTCCATATTTGTTTACTCCACCAGTGCTTCGATTCCACCTTAAACGACACATTTTTAGAGCATATAACTTTCCTCACAAATACCAAATAGGTGATTTGGTATCGAACACTACCTACTTTTATTTAATGTTTCTATTATTTAAACCTATAAATTTAATTATAATTTTACCAAGCCTCATGTATAGCTATTACTTCACTAGGTTAACTTTAGACCCGATTGTCGGCTTTCAACAAAAACAAAAAGTTACGTCAGAAACAGCCTACGTTGAATATGATGTAAACGAAAAAGGCCCTTTTAATACTACTGCAAATAAGGCGTAACATAAACATCTGATCCCATATGTGGATATACACCTATATTTATAAAGAAACATAACCCTTACTCTCTGTCGTAGAGTCGTTTAAAATAAACATTCACAGAGTATAAAAGTCGGAAACCAACCATAGACTGCACAATATTTGCGGTGCACCAAGCAGCCATTTTAACGTTGGCAACTCTATTGTTTTCTGTTTTTAATTAAGAGCCTTCAGATGAAGTATTGTAGCCTGAGACTTTATGGAATTGGAAAAAAGATTTTTTTATAAGAGCCTATTTGTCGTTTCGGAGGCAGAATTTTCTTGGTCTTTGTCAACAATACTCATTGTATTCCGACAATATTACACATTTTTACCTCGTATGTAGGAATTGTCTGTTGACCATATTTCTTTGTAGGAATGTGCTCTCGCTTATTCATCTACACAAAAATGCTTGCCTGGACTGACTGATTCATAGACCCAAGCTTATACCCTTGGAATTTTGCCACCTGATACTTTTTATGTTACAATCACATACTGAGCAGTTTTTTTAAACTGAATGGTAAAAAGTTTACCTTTAGGGGAGTAAAATAAGAGGGGAATGGTTGCTTAGAAGTTCGTCAAATAATAGGTCGAACTAAACCATGGCCAAAATCTAGTTGGTAACTATTATTGCCAATTAGCTTTTGAGGGTAGCTTCGTTAATACTAAGTCGTGATCATTTAATGCAGACATTTTCACCTTAAAAATAGCCTTTTCAATCGTGGATAGAATATATTTCTTTTTTACGTTTGTTACTTTGGTGAGTGCGAGACCGAGACCCAATGATACAGAAGTATCACTAGCCCGCCATGATGTGGGTCGCCATGCTGCATTGTTGCATTGTCTGCGTTCGTAGTATGATAACCATCACTCTTGGATTCTGCTTATGCTTTCCATCAGGCAGAGTAGTGTATATTTTTTTTTTTTTGACTTGACAATGACTCTGCTCTGCCTGATGGAAAGCATGAGCAGATTCCAAGAGTGGTGGTCACCATCCTCAATGCGAATAAAGACATTGCAGCATGGTGACCCACACTATGGCCGCCTAGTGGGATGCTTTTTTACGCCCCGCTTAAAGGACTCGGGATTATAGTGGGAGGGAAACACGTGCGCTGGAAGTGAGTTCCAGGTTTTGACCGCTCGGCACAGAAAGGAGGAACCGAAGCAATGAGTACGAGATCGAATGTCTACCACTCTGAAGCGGTGACTTCCAAGGCCGGCACGTGTTGTTCTGTAGAGGAAGGGGGCGGGGGGGACTACGATTTCCGGTCTAAAACATGTACTATACCTTATCCAAGTTTCTTTCCTTATATAGTTATTCGTCATTTCTTCTAATTACTTCCAATTTCTTTTTTTACTTTGGACCTAGCGAGTCAGGTTACTGGAGCTCAAACCACTGCCATCACCTGGCTACAGTTAGAAAAGGGATTGCAGAAGGTGCCAACTCACTTATGACACTTGAGGTCCAGGTGTTCATGGACTTTGGTAGATTCTTACCATGAGGCAAATAAGCTCGTTTGCTACCCTACACTATAAACAAAGAGATAACATAAGGCACGCGTTACGATATAAAATAAAATAAGCCAAAACATGAAAAAAGTTACATATTGCTCCAACCCCAATTAAAATCTAGCAAAGGTCAGAAAGATTGTGAATTTATGTTATTCATTTATAAGGCTTACGGTACAACACGTATTTGAGAGTATTTATATTACGTATAAAGAATTCGAAAGAATACTTCTTTACAACTTATATAAAAAATAATTAATTTAGCAATCCGCTCGTTCCGATACACGCGCCGTGTTCACGGATTATCTCCGGTAATGCGGATGGATATTTATGAGCAGAAAAAGTGGTCTAGTTTCTTCGTTAATAATTTTATTTATGTGGAATATTTGTGTTATAATATTAATACTTGTTTTTATCTCTTATTCTATGTAGTTAATGGTATTTCACTTATATTGGCGTACAATAATAGGTGATATCATCGTCACCGTCAGTATCACCCTTTAATAGTCTATTGCTAAACATAATAGTGGTATATCGATATCATTTTAGACATGCAGCAACACACATTTGGCACCACAGAAATAAATCCCTGTTAAATTCCTGTGTCGCGGGAGACATTACAAACATACATTAAACGGACACAAAGAACATACAAAGTCAGAACATTATTTTTTGAATCACATAAAGTTTTGTCATGTGGAGGTATGGGTGTCATGTCCCTCCAACACAAAGGGAGGATTCTCCGATCAGGCGAGGTGATCATGACTGGCGGGCCATGTAGTGTATATGCTAACCAGCGCGAGGACTTCAGTTGCGCGATTCAGGATTGGTAATTTCTTGGTATTGTACGTTACTCCGTAGTTCAGTGTAACTTCAGTAATTGGCACTGTAGTATATTTCTGTTGCGCTGTATGTGGAAGTCGCCATATGTCCAATGTAAGATTTGAACCCACAACACTTGACAGTAGAAAATGGCGTGGCCACTGCTTTAACCAATAACTTTGAATAACGTAATAAAATTATATCTAAAGATTTATTCTGCACTAGTTGTTGCCCACGACTCCGCCCGCGCATATGTCGGTTATCGCGGCAAATAGTAGCCTATGTGTTATTCTGATGTTTAAGCTATATTACTGTAAAGTTTCATCCAAATCCGTTGAGTAGTTTTTGCGTGAAAGAGTAACAAACATCCATCCTTACAAACTTTCGCATTTATAATATTAGTAAGATATTTCAAAATCATTAAACGAATGCTGTAATTTAAAAAACAAGTTTCAATGTTCGACTTTTCTGGTGTGCAACTTTGGTGGAAAGAAAATAGAGTAGTGTACCAATTAAACAGCTTCTGACGTCACGAGACTTGATTCATTCGCAAACGTGGAGAACACTGGCACTAGGGTTGGCACTAATCCACTTCTTAGTGTTAATTGTTATAAAATATAAAAACATATTTACTGAAATATCTTCTTATGAAAAATAACATTTAAGGTCGATACATTTAAATACTGAATGAAATATCACAAGGAGTAAAAAAAGGAAAAGAAAACATCTCCCTGACGTTTTTTACATTATTTCCATTATAGTTTCATTAGTAACCAATTAAATCTGTAAGCTGATTCTGGAAATGAACGAAACATCTTCGGACTGTTTAAGTTGTAACTAAATAAAATAAAATATAACTACAAAAAACATAAACAAAACTATTCATTTACATCTATTTGATCTAATGATGGGCACAGCATATGTAGAATAACGGAAACTCAGTAAGCCTATTGAGTTTGAGAGCAACAGATTTGGTTTAGTGTCGATGGCCTGATGAGAACTCATTTTTACTTTTCAATTTAATATGCTTTTAACTATGTTTATTTCATATTTCTAAATGAATTTGTAAGTGTTAAACCTATCAAATATTTGAAACAAACTTCCCCTTTCCTTAAACTCGGTTAAACCATATCAACATGGTATCTGAACTTCTACCGATGTTTTTGTACTCACTGTTTCCTTACGAGTCCCACAAGATTGAAAATAATAGTATTTTCGAACTCCGACGTACCAAGTTTATATGCATTAACCGTTTATTGGTCTGTTCGGGCGATAAAAGAAATAAAATGCGTTTATAGCTTTATTAATTGCCAATCCGCTGGTAAATCCTCCTTATAGATCCTTATAGATCTTCAAGGAAATTGTATCTACTGGATAAAGTATTTGTTATTATTTCATTGATAAAACTGATGGTCACCTGTAAATGTAAGTAGTTGCTATGACGTGGTCCTTGTAAGTTTGTCTTAATACTTCAAAACAGAATATAGAAGAATACATTGTTTTTGCTATTTACAGAGCATATGTACTTCCTCTATAAATGGTTTACTCAACAGCGAAAGAATTTGCCAATTCGAGCAAGCGGTTCTTGAGACGAGCCTTATCAACCAAATAAAGTCCTTAGAATAAGATTTTCTGTGTCTATTTTGCTTAGATTTTGTCTACGTGCTAAACTTATAAATGTGTAGTTATATTTCAGGATAACGTGGTATTACCGTAAATCTTTACCTGAAAATGTATTGGTGGCTAATATTTCGTGAGAGAGAAAACTTTCAAAAATACCACACAAAAATCTGTATCTGTTATTTTTGTGTTTATTACGAAATATATTTACTATTTGTGAATCGTTTGTAACAAATTTGGATTTGATTTCTATGTTGTAGTCAAGTTGTTATAAATACCTTTTGCTCTCGGCTCCACCCGTGTGTCTGTCGGTTATCCCGGTAGAAAGTAACTTATTATGTCCTTCTTTTTAAGCATCAAAGTAATTCCATGCCAAACATCATTGAAACGTAACAGACGGACAGAGTTAATTTCAAATATATCTATCTAATGCCTTTAAACGATCCTCTTTGCATTTCTTTTAATTTGGGAGCATTGACCTTTCTGATATTCTTTTTAAGGAAAGGAAGGATATGTTTATCAAATTAGCTTAGTTTGATTGAATTTTAACTTTCAAATCAAATTTAAATACAAAAAAAAACTGCAGGCCGCTAAGAAAAGTAAAAAATAAAGTGTTAAAAATCCAACTACATTATATTCAAAATTCAGTGACAACCCTAAAATGGTGACAAAGTTAGTGTTCAACTTCTTTCTGCTTATTCAGATTTACGCTGAGTTGCCAAGCGTCAGATTTTGTTACACCAGCGCCTATTCTGAACTTTATTCATCACAGTTACAACAATGTACAACGAAATTGATGTATATTTCTCATTTCCATCCAACAGTAATAATTTATTTTGTATTTTGCAACAGACTACTTGAGTCTTGATCTCGGTAGAGATCAGTCACACAGTTTTTTAATTTTGTTTCACCAAATGAGTTAGGTCAATGGAGTTCAAACACATCTCTTTTTCCAATACACCTCCTGTCTTATTCAGGTGCAGGTGTATAATAATAAAGTTTTTCTAGCCGATTACGGCCACGTCGGCCAGTCTCAACGGAGACCAGCCAACTACGCAGAAGATATTATAGTGCACAAGTGTGTACGCAAACATGTGTGCAGTCTTTGTTCCTTTTCTCTCATAATCCGATGAGACGGTTAACCGACACCATCGGTTCAAATCAGGCGTAGGACCCACAGCTTTATGGGCTATTCATTTTTTAGGCATAAGCGTTGGTAGTCACTTAACATGAAGCCCTTCTGCTGGTAGCCTATAGTCTTTAAACTATAGTTTGATCTCTGTGATAGATGACTACAAAAGTGATGAAGTTATTTTGAATAAGTGATTTTATTTTGATCACGTATATCTTTTATTATTTACGTGCCAGTTTTGTCACAAACTAGCCAACCCGTGCCCACTTCGTTGGGCATTAAACGCCCGCTTTTGATTTATAATAGACTAGCTGTTGCCCGCGGCTCTGCTCGCGTGGAAGTTGATAATATGTATTTAATTAAAACTGTGTAAAAGTATGTATCAGTACTTTATTCATGTTTTTGAACGTATTTTTTTATTTTTGATCAATAGCCCATTTAAAAGAACTTTCATACAAACATTCGACTCACATTTCATCCCCTTTAGGAACAGAATTCGCATAAATGCTGATATAAGTATTCATCTATTTCGAAAAATGACGGAATGCCAGACTAACCTATGTACGAAATGTCAACCCCTATTTCACCCCTTAGGGATAGAATATTCAGAAACGCGGCAATACGTATTTAGTCATTTTTAATTAGCAACCCAAAAGTAAAGTTTCACCTTTCTTATTTCTATGTATTCTTAAATATGACGGATTTCCATAAAAAAATCAACCCCTATTTCACCCCCTTAGGGGTAAAATATGCAGAAACTCTAAATAGATAGATATCTAGATAGTCATTTTTAATCAATAGCCCAAAATTAAAGTTTTTTGGTACTAATTAAAAAAATAACGGACTTCCATACAAACTTTCAACCCCTTTTTCATCCCCTTAGGGGTAGAATATCCAGAAACGCTTAAATAAGGATCGACTCACTTTTAATCAGTAGCCCAAAAATAAAGTTTCATATTTGCTACTTCAAAAATAACGAACTTCCGTACAAACTTTCAACCCCTAGTTCACCCCCTTAGGGGTAGAATATCCAGAAACGCTTAAATACGTATCTACTGTTTTCTAATTAGTAGTACGTGAATAAAGTTTCATGGTTCTAACTTAAAAAATGACAAACTTCCATAGAAACTTTCAACCCCTATTTCACCCCTTAGGGGTAGAATATCCAGAAACGCTTACATATGTACCTACTCATATTTAATTTGCAGCCCAAAAACAAAGTTTCATGTTTGTAACTTCAAAAATAGCGAACTCACGTACAAATTTTCAACCCCATTTGCATCCCCGTAGGGGTAGAATATCCAGAAACGCTTAAATACGTATCCACTCACTTCTAATCAGTAGCCCAAAAATAAAGTTTCATGTTTTTTAATTCAAAAATAACGAACTTCCGTACAAACTTTCAACCCCTAGTTCACCCCCGTAGGGGTAGAATATCCAGAAACGCTTAAATACATGTCTTCTCATTTGAAATCAGTAGCCCAAAAATAAAGTTTCATGCTTCTTACTTAAAAAATGACGAACTTCCATACAAATTTTCAACCCCTATTTCACCCCCTTAGGGGTAAAATATCCAGAAACGCTTAAATACGTATCTACTGGTTTTTAATCAGTAGCACATAAATAAAGTTTCATGTTTCTAACTTAAAATATGACGAACTTCCATACAAACTTTCAACCCCTATTTCACCTCCTTAGGGGTAGAATACCCAAAAATGCTCAAATACGTCTCTACTCTTTTTAAATCAGTAACACATAAATAAAGTTTCATGTTTCAGACTTCAAAAATGACGGACTTCCAGACTAACCTATGTACGAAATGTCAACCCCTATTTCACCCCTTAGGGGTTGAATATTCAAAAACGCTGAAATAAGTGTTTACTCATTTTTGATCAGCAGCCCAAAAGTAAAGTTTCAGGTTTCTAACTTAAAAAATGACGGACTTCCATACAAACTTTCAACCCCTATTTCATCCCCTTAGGGGTAGAAATTCCAAAATTCCTTTCTTAGTGCGTGTCTACTCAATAAAAGGATCCTACTCACCAAATTTCATAGCTCTAACTATCATAGTTTACGCTCGGCGATGATGAATCAGTCAGTCAGTCAGTCAGTCAGTCAGTCAGGACTTACTATTTTATAAGTATAGATATTTGTTACATAAGAGTGCAAAGTTGCTTTTTAACCACGTGCTCAATATAAATGACCGAGCAAGCGAAGTATTCTAAAATTAGAATCCTGAGCGTTAGCGAGGGAATCAAAAGAGCATGAGGTAAAAAATAACAATAGTTATTTGTTATACAAGAGTCTAAAGTTGCTTTTTAACCACGATCTCAATTTTGATGACCGATCAAAAGAGCACGAGGAAAAAAATTTTTGCGATCGAGTGCAACACGTAACTTTTCACCAGGTAGGAAATGACTTAATACAAAAAAGTATTTATATTCATAAATACTAAATAAAAAAAAGGTGCACTAATAAGGTTCCGAGTCTGAGTTTTTAACAAATTCACAAAGGTTGTATGATAAAGTCGGCACCATAGAGGCAGAAGTAAATATATTAATTAATGTTTTGAATTCACAAACAAATTTTTTTGTTCAATCATAATAAAATATGGCCTGTGTCACTCTTGATTAGTCTCGCTTTTTGTTAGTGAAACAATTTTCAGGATCGGATCAATACTTCCAAAGATTACCCCCTAGAACCATACAAACAAAGTTAGAAACTTTACCTCTTTTTATTAGTACTATATATATGAATGCAATGCAATGCAATACAATGTGCAATACATATAGGTAAATATCAAATTTAACACCATATATCTCGTAAGTTCTAAAATGACACTAGTGACAACTGTCACAGAGATCAAGCTTTATTTTAAGTACTATAATTAGTTTCTTTTTGTGTAAGGATATATCGTATCGCAGAGAATGGTATTGAACATAATAAATTGGTGTTACGATATAAATAACATTGACATTGTTATTCGATTTAGGTGATAAATTTACCGAGAGGCAACAGTGAGCCATTGTATTGTGAATTATTGTTCTAGGGTTAAGTATGATATACAGTAGGCTACGACTAGCCAGTGTTAGAACAGATAGTATCGCGAAAATACATAATTTTAGCAGTATCATTCTTAGAAAATATAATATAACTGTCTATTTTACCCTTTTTTGTGGTTGAAACCCTTCGGATGATACGGCACCGTGGTGATTACATAAGACTCCAGGCGACCAAAATCCGTAAGTCGTCGCGCCGTTTCGAGTACCAGTAGCTTAGCTGGGGAGCCAGATATACCCTAAAAGAAAATTCCTGGTTGCCTGCTTTCTTAAAGTTTTAAAACAAAGTAGGTTGTAAAGCTATATTATTCTATTATTATTTGTGTAACCTGAACTCTGAGGGAAACGACTATGGATGTGCTAATTTAAAGTACTTGAAGAAATTTTCTCTAATTTATCAACATAATTTGGTTTGGCCATAAAATACTGGTGTGAAGAAGTCCTTTTGGCGATGGCAAAAGACCCTAGGGATCTTTGCAAAAAGAACTCATTACTAAGTTCTCCAAGTCCACAAACTCTCTTAATGTACGAAAACAAAATTCTCATCTTCCATTCGTTGCTATTTTCCTCCATATATACAAATGTAGGGTGACGTTCAACCACTGGAAAATGACACGCGTAATCTTGCTGTAAGTGCTTTACTTACTTTATCTTCGTCATGTGTATGGTAAGCTCAGCTCCTTCTAATCGTATTAGTAACGAATCCCAAACTTCCACACATTTGACTGTATCTATCCAGTATCAAGTTAACTTGCAAGTAGGTACAGCGACATGTAACATATTGCCTGTCCGTTTGATCTGACCAATTTAGTGACCCGATTTTCCTCTATCGGTTTTACATACAAATCTAGCACCAGAATTTGCTTTATTTCAAAATCTTTATTCATTAAATCGATTTGCCGGCTTTTGTTCAGTTAAGGTCAGCCTTTTCTGTAAGATGTTTTCTAGATTCACTGATTTTAAGACTTTTGAAGGGTAGAGGGCAGTATTAAGAGGGTTTTATAGAACGTTTGGTTGGAGTAGCTATAGAAATTTAGGAGAACATAGCTTTTGAAAATAAAATTATGTAAGTAATTTTTTTCAACGAATTTAAGTTTTCAAAAGTAACAAATTGTTGTTTTACAAAGGAATTTAGAAAGTAGCTAATCAAAATTTGTATTTTTTTTTTGGTGTTACTCTGGTCTTGTGGGTGTTTAACATAATACTACAGTTTATCGCAGAACAAATCACAGAATGCATATCTTTATGAATGTGCACGCTCAGATTTAGATAAATAAATTCATTTCTGATAGTTATACAAAACATGTACCTAAAAACTATTTACTGCAGAATCTTGACACTTACTACATCCACTAACCTTAATTACTATTATGTTTTTATGAGAATTTAACAACACTATAGGCACTAATCAGCCTTATTTTTTAGCGAAACCCCATTAGTTTTTTCAATATTTTATTTACATACAAGTGATATTCTTCACATTTTTACCCGACTACGGCAAAAACCAAAGGAGGAATTATCTAATATGAAGACTCTATTGTGTAGTTCTCAACATACCATTACCCTAGTTATGTAGGGAACTTACAAATATTGTACATAACTTACTTGATGATAAACCAATGACAACGTTATCTGCCCTGTTAATTGTAACATAACTCTTCAATGAACTAAATTACTGTTTTATTCCAAAAGCAATAATATAACATCATCAGTCTATCGCAGTCCACTGCTGGACATAACTCTCTCCAATGGCATGCCACTTTAATTACCTTATTATTATTAAAAAAAAATCTGTGGACTATGTCGTTAACCTTGGTTCTCTGCCGAATGACCTCATTTCTAATACAATCCCTTAGAGAAACGCCGGGCTCTAAAATCCTCGCGAGGTGATTATGGCGAAAACCTTAAAAAATAACATAATCTAGGAATTTAGAAATTAATTTTCTACGTTCACGTGGAATATTTTATTTATTCGTTGCACAAAGTAACCTCTCAAACAAAAGTGGTTTCATTATTAGTTTGAAAACCACGCGAGAGCGCTGGCATCACCTTTAAACTAGTATATAGTACTTATGCCAAAGCAACCTCAAGTAGCTTTGACGTCGAATTTCACTAACACACATTGAAATTTCATTTATTTCTCGATAGCCTGCAAACCGCTTGATAAAAGAATACTCTTCTAAAGCCCGGCTGGCTCACAGTAGATCCTTGTATAATCAACAACCTTTATCGTTACTTATTGCAGAAAATTTGTGATTATTTTATTTATTATTTTTATTTGATTATACACCTTCATAATTAATATTAATATTTAGATTTTTTTTAAATATATTTTATGTTAATCAATTATCAAATCACTGAGGAATTTACAATTCATAAAAGTAAAACAGTATGCTATAACTGGCAGCAAGAATAAAAATATGGGGTTTGTTCGCATAAATTTCAATTTAAAATATTTTTGTAGTTTGCTGTAGATAAATAGGAGTTTTATTTGAATATTTTTATGTTGTAGGGTTTTGTTTAGCTTCAGCATGAATATTATTGCCGGTTACTGTATTTAGTACCTGTTTGACTGAGTTTGGTTCGATATTTGTTTGTGATAAATTTTCATTTATTGATTTGCCTAGTTTGGGACCATAGCTCTGTATGAGATGCTTGGGGTGAGGATAGTATTATTATTTATTCAGACTTTTTAAATTGAAACATATGTACTATCACCTGCACCCCAGAGATAATATTAACAATCCTTAATAATTTAATGTTTACTTACCCAGAAATAAACAAGCATTCATTAAAAAGCAACAAGAAATTAAACACAGGATTCAACGAAATACGGAGGGAGCTGCTATTAATTACGTTTTTAGCAAATCCCGGTGCAGCGTTGTCTCAAACGTGCATGCGCTCATCTGACAAGACATAAGAGGATTTTATAACACAAAGTAACACGATTACGAGTAAATACTTTGTCTGTTAAAATCATTTGGAAATGCGTTGAAGCTCATTAAGAAGTTACCGCTTTTATCAAGAAATTAGGTTTTTGAAGACTTTATTATGTCTGTTTATGAAGATATAAAACAAAGGTAATGTAAATGATATATAAATAAATAAAAGCCCTTTATTTCTTGCATTTTATACAGCTTATCTTAATGCTAGTTAATATAATTATTATTTTTCTATTTTACAATACTACCCTAGGCTTATTTATAAAGAATCTATTTTTTCTGCAAGAACCCCTGGTTGGGTTAAAAATAATTCCTCCTAAGATGCTCAACTTTCACGGTTTTGTTCTTTTAGCTACAGTTTAAGACAGCAATTTTTACAATCTCCTCTCCCCATAGTGTCAGTGGTCTTCCAATGCATTGTTTTTTTGTTCGTGGTCCCTTCCAATATAAATAAATAAATCAATATTTCGGACATCAAACACACAACGCCATCTAGTCCCAAGCTAAGCAGAGCCTGTGTTATGGGTACTAGACAACTGATATAAATACTTATATACTTTTTTTTTGTAAATACATACATATTATACATAGAAAATACCCAAACTCCGAAACAAATATTTGCAAATCTCACAAACATTTGGTCCGACCCGGGAATCGACCCCGAGACCTCAAGCACAGCAGTCGCACACGCAACCTATACGCCACAATGTTGTGTTATATGAAATGATATGATAAGTAGTATGTTAAACACTCGAACGTGTTACATTGATATACTCGAGATATCTACTATATATTTCCTGCCGTGGGAGAGCCACGCTTCGGCATGAATGGGCCGGCACGACCGGAGTGATACCACGGTCTCACAGAATCCTAACCCCTCCCCACATCCCCCTCCACATCCCCCAAAGGCCGGCAACGCATTCGTGATGCCTCTGGGTTGCGGGTGTCCATGGGCGGTGGTAATTACTTACCATCAGGTGACGCGTCTGTTTGTTTGCCCACTATTCCATAAAAAATATGTATCATTCTCGTGTCACGTTATTGCCCACAATGAACTCTGAAAATTTCAAATCTATTTTCACGTTTTTTTAATGTGTGTTTTCCCCTTAACGTTTAGGATAGGATAGCGAACATCATGCTTAGCCCAATAGGAAAGAGACGTAAAGGAAGTTACGTTTGTCAGATAGTACATACAGGTATGTCAATTTGTAGATTTCTGTATATTCTGTATATTCCTAAGTCGAATCTTACGATATTTATAGAATTAATAGGCATGGTGACATTTTGGATTCTTAATTCGTCAAAACAAGGATTCTATCAAATTATTATTCAATTCAAATCCATAAATAATGTCGTGTTTAATATTATTATTGAATATTTGTTTTTTTCAGTTCTAATAGAAAGCTTAAAGCTTCTTTAATTTTCTACTTTTAATTTACTTTTTTTGTTAATTTCTGCTGTAAATCTATAAACGTATGAACACCTAAAATATAACTATTAAAAATAATAACTATATGAATACCATAATATTCTCTCCAGTTAATTGAATGCTGAATGCTTATACATAGACACACACACCCACACACATATATAATACAGGAAATTGAACAAGACTATACAGGATTAACTCGGCACACACATATGAAACTAAATTTTCTTGTAGTAGAGCAAGTAGAAATTTCAACGTAATGAACAAAAGATCAGAGTAAGTTGGCGTGCACGCATCGCAACACTGAACAGACTTGAGCCAAGCCGAAATTGCTGAAATTATAGTTAAAAGCATCATCAACTGCTTAATATAGCGGTTTAAGTTACACGCTGCGAGCGGTGGCGATAATAGCGGATTAAGTTGTAAGCTGAATAATAATAATAATCGTATACTTGACTCTAAAATGGTTCACAGGGTGCCTTGATAAGGTATACTCAACATTGCATTTTATGGATTAATTTAGAATATTTTGAATATACGATGTCGTTATGAATTTCACATTTTCGGTATTTATTTAAATGATGCATGTGTAACATACATTTATTTAACAGGCAGTTTTACCTACCATATACATATTATTACAATAAAAACCAATTGACCGGAAATTGAGTGGTTTTAGATGTTATTTTACCGATGATTGTTTTTGTTACATTTGTTTATAATTTTAACTAAAGACTAAAATTTTGATAAATAAAAAAAAATATCGGACTTCTAACACACTACGCCATCTAGTTCCAAACTAAGCAGAGCTTGCTTGCTTTTTTGTAAATACATACATATAATACATAGAAAACCACTGCGCCACCGAGGCAGCTCTTGCAATATTTATTAGTTTTAATAGTAATAACCATTAACATTGAGTATTACTTACATTTTAGATTTATTTTACACAATTATAATTTTAGTAATTATATAAAACCTATCACAGTTGGTTGGTTTTTAAGATCGCTATCGCTTCACTTAATCGCTGTATCTTGTATTTTGTACGTTTAAAATAGGAAACCTCTAGGGCCGTAGAACTACCGTTTAACCGGCATCAACTTCAAGATAGTTTTGAAAACTTAAATAGCTAAGTTACAAGGATTTTAACTGAACTTATTTTCAACTTATGATTAATACTACAGGGATTATCCAGTCGCTAAATGATGTTTTTAAGACCGTTATTCATGCCTTTAAATTTCTACTTGATGGTTTGATTAATTTGATTATTTCACAAAGCTTTATCCTACCTAAAACGGTCAGATGCACACTTCCCTGACTTCACCAAGCAACAATTAGTTACCACTTGACTTAATTCAGACTGAAACTGTAATGAAATTTTTAATGCTTTTAAAATAGTATGAAATCTCATGCAGAATTTTGCTTAGCCTGTTGATTCTCTGGTTAGAAACCTTAACTGCTTAATCGAAGATCGTGAGTTCGACTTCTATCCAGAAAAAGTAATTATGATCATTTATTGAATGGTTGTATTTATTAAAAGTATGTATGTGACAACAGAATCATGGTACAGTCTCTGTCTTGTTTGGTATCAGATAGCTGTGTGTGAGATTTTTAAAATTTCTATATCTATGAGAGCATATTTTAAAGCTCTTAGAATTTATAGCTGTGTGAGATATATTAAGTTTCTATATTTAAATGTATTTAAATCCGTATTCATTTGTATATATGTGTAGTTATATATGAAAGTTTATCTTTTGTCAGTTCTTGAAGAAAATTATAACCTCTGACTTTCACCACGGTGCACCTACATTACAAAATTTTTATATTACCCAAAGGTTGGCTGGTAGAGAATATCTTGGACATTGAGCCGAAATACTCATGTGCATTAGGTTTCAAAATTAATTTAAATAAAATATGTGACCAATGTTAGTTGATGTTATTGACACCATACAGTTAATGTTTCTTTAATCTTATCAAATTCCTATCAAACTGAGTCTGGTGGCACAGAATCAAAACAATACAACAGGTATTATGTAAATAGTACCCAGTATCTTTATCAGCTTTCTATGTGAGTATGTTAATAAAGCACTGAAATATATGGTCTTATAACTAATTGATTTTATAGCTTCTCCAATTACAGGGAAAAATTGTGGAAACTGTAGTCACCGCCCGTTTCTTTTGGAGAATTATGACATTTAATATCGCCGATAAAGTGAGGTTCTTAAATTACCTTTATATGTATATACCAAACAACCTAGGTGTTTTACGAGGGCAGAGGCGTTATGATATAATCGTGCACCTACCTCGAGAAAAACCGTCAGTCGACGATAAGGGTAGATCTTCTCCATTTACAGTAATTTCTCTATCCTAGTTTATCATCTTTCATCCCAGAACAATAACATATCCAAGGAGGATTACCTATAATAAGATTAGCCGAAAGTCATCACGCTGATTACAAATGAAATACGAAACAATAAAAGCAACTATAACTTGCCTACGTATTAACTGAAATTATATAATATTACTTGAGTACTTTAGATAAAATTTATACAGCCTACATCACTTGAGCTATAATTACGGATCTACTAACACCCCATTTATTAAAATTGGTTTAATAGTTTATGCGGTATCTTGAGATTACTGTGGAATATACAAACACATTACCCTCCCTTTTGGCATCGCCGTAATCGGGTTAAAAAAGGCAAGATGTGATGATGACGTAGCTTTTCAGAAAGACTATTTAAATTGTAGGCTTTTCTCACGCTAAAAGATTACAAAATTCTAATATACATTTTAATAAAGAAAATAAATTACATGATAACGTACAATACGGTAACACCTGGAAATCTAATTGAAACCTTTTAAGCTCGGTGAAAAGGCTCCAAAATTACGTAGCAAGCCGGCTAAAGGCACATTCGCATTATTGAATCGAACTCAGGGAGTGCGTAATTCCTTACCATTTTATCGATAACACACGCAAATTCCATTTTCTGGTACATTACACAGGTCAATCTGAAACCCCCGATTTAGGTACTGATCGTGATTGTTGCGAAAATTTCTTAAGATTTTTTTAAAAGGATTTCATTTTCCCTTGGTATAACTAAGGTTAGATTAACTATGAGTCGGAAGAAGCATCGATTTGCACAAAAACTCTTCTATTGTTAGTAGAAAAACTCAATCCTAACTTTTGATTTGATTATTCATAAATTTTCGGTAAGTTCTGAAGTTCACCACTTTTAAAAATTTCAGCAAGTCAACTGGGTTAAAAAAAATTCAAGATAAAGAAACTATAAACCACAGAAGTATGTTTCTTCTTCGAATCAAGACTATGTGACGTATCATCTAGCTTAAGGGAAGTGTTGTCCGTCTAAACAACAGTGAAAAATAAATGAAAGGCTTAGTACTTGTTTGGCAGAACGATATCCGTAAGCACCATGCTAAGTATAATGTGTTAGGTTACCCATTTTCTGGAACGCAACATCACATAAAACAAGAGAAAAAGAAGGGTTTCTTAGAAGATCTACTGGGTGTGACGGGACTGTTCTTATACCGTACCTATAATTTAAGTCATTTCGATTTCCACGTAAAACTTATTCGGAATCAACCCGGTGTGTATGCTTACGATTAAAAGCAAAGCAAAATGTAAATGATAATCTTTAGATAATATAATAAAATGAAGTAGCTTCCGCTGTCTATTCACTTAGATCTTTTATACTACTTAACTAATTTTAAGTCAAGCCAAGTTACCAGTTAGAAATAATTTAAAATTGACTTCCAAGAGTTATTAACTCCATTTGAACAAAGTCCATTCCTATTTCTGTACTTTAATTTCAAAATAAATTTGTTCGTGATTCGTTAGAAATAAGCGATGGGTATCAGTTATTTTCTTTTTTGCTGTGTTCTGATAAATGTTTTCATATCTTTTCAAGTGGCTGGTGAAAATCTACTTTGAACTATCACAACATGTTTTAAAATGAAATTTCAAATCCGTAATTCTCTGACGACATCATATTTATTTATTTATTTATTTATTTATTTTATACATCATGCACTTTAGGTGCATTGGCGGACTTAATGCCTAAGGCATTCTCTACCAGTCAACCATCGGTGATGCAGAGAATTCAAGAGGTAGGTGCATTTTATATAAAAAAAAAATGTATTAAAATAATCAGATCCAGCAATATATCAAAATCAAATAGTATATAAAAGCTAATCATACATACAAAAACTAATACATACTATACATACATCTAAATAAACTTACATAGATACATACATACGCGAATAGGTGTAATAGGAATATTGTATCTAACAATTATGTAGATGTTGATTCTGCAAATTTTTTCATAAGATACTTTTTTACTTTTATCTTAAAAGAAAAAGTATTGGTGGCCATCCTGATTTCGACAGGGAGCCTATTCCAAAGTAGAACGGACTGAACAACGAAAGATGAGCCAACAAACTCAGACGTATGGGAGGGACAACTTAGAAGGAGATTATTAGTGGACCGTAGGTTTCTGTTGTGGTTGCTGCAAAGAAAGTGGAAGAAGGAAGTTAAATAGTTTGGTGAAGATGGGTTATTTAAAATTGAGTACAAGAAGGTGAGAGCTCGTTGTTCTCGTCGTAAGCGAATAGGTAGCCAATTGAGTTGCAAACGGAAAAGGGAAATGTGATCATATTTACGAAGATTGAAAACGAATCGAATGCAGTTATTAAGAAGACGGTCTAGTTTATCGAGAAGATCTGCATTCAGGTCATAACAGCACACGTCACCATAGTCGATTATGGGAAGGATAAGAGTTTGCACAAGCATAGTCTTAGTTTTGGGAGGCAGAAAATTTCTCAAGCGATAAAGCGCCCGTAGAGTACCGGTAACTCTCTGGCACTGGTTTGTGACATGCTCACGCCAACTTAATGTGCAATCTAGGCGTAAGCCAAGATCTTTTACAGACTCGCAAACAGGTATAGTCGTCCCATTAAAAATTATAGCCGGAAGAGTTTCAGTGACTATCCTGCTCATCAGTCGACGACTTCCAACTATAATGGCTTGACATTTTGATGGATTTACTGTCAAGCCGAACCTTTTGGACCATATATTGATCGATTGCAGATCGCTGTTAACCTTATCTACTGCTAGCGAAATATCCTCAAGCTTAGCCTGCGAATAAAGCTGGAGATCATCGGCATACAGATGATACGCACAATGAAGTTTCAGAGTTAGGAGATTAATGTATACAGAGAATAATAAAGGAGAAAGAATACCGCCTTGAGGGACGCCAGAGTCAACTTCGCACCAACCTGAGGACGATTCATCGATACGGACAGACTGCTTGCGTCCCCGAACATAAGATGAGAACCATTCCAGTGCTTTGGGTGAGATCATCAGATGGGAAAGGATAGATAGGAGGATATCGTGATCAACTGTATTGAAGGCATTAGAGAAGTCGATCAGTACTAAAACAGTAACCTTTGTGTCCTCCATACCCGCCCTGATGTCGCCAATCACTTTGAGGAGTGCGGAAGTAGTGCTGTGACCAGGCCTGAAACCGGATTGTAAGGGGCTCAGGAGGCTATTTTCATAAATGAATTTAGAAAACTGTTTAAGCACACAGGATTCTAGGACCTTGGAGAGGAAGGGGAGAATAGAAATTGGTCTGAAGTGGTTGGGGAGAGTGGGATTTGCAATTTTAGGTAAGGGGATGACACAAGCTTTGCGCCAAGAGGATGGGAAAATTCCGGAGAATAAGGAGTAGTTGATAATGTGGGTGATTATAGGTAAGATGTGGTCAAGGATTATAGTGATCATGCGTCGGCTGATTTGGTCACAACCAACAGCATTGGATTTGATGGAGAGTATTAT
The DNA here is from genome assembly GCA_905220595.1 of Spilosoma lubricipeda. Lineage (NCBI taxonomy): Eukaryota > Metazoa > Arthropoda > Insecta > Lepidoptera > Erebidae > Spilosoma > Spilosoma lubricipeda. The sequence continues at coordinate 2,701,785 of HG992285.1, read as the reverse complement.
CTTTTTAATCTCACCTGGGGCAACCGGAGAAAATTTGAAAGAGTTTATGTGAGGGCTATTTAAACTCGCCAAGTAGTCCACAGTACTATGCCGGATTTGGTGATCCAAATAAACAGAGGAGGAGAAATGACGATTTATCTCATCCAAACCAACCATCCCCTGCAGACCACCTGAGCGCTGCTTACCGATGCCCAGTGTTCTTAAAAACTTCCATATATTAGTGGGGGATGAACGGGTGATGTTGTCAAGAATATGTCGGCGTTTAGCGTTACGTATCATCTGATTGCAACGATTTCTCGCAGTTTTGTATAAGACACGTCTTTCTTCGGTGCGAATCCTCCTAAACTTGATAAAAGCCCTATCCCTTCTCCGCATAGCCATAAGTACCTCCTTTGTCATCCAGGGAGCAGGTTGTCTTTTAATTTTAATTTTCTTTATAGGTGCGTGTACATCATATAGGGCAAGAATGGCGTTATTGAAGTTATTTATTTTCTCGTCTACGTTTTCAGCTGAAGTTACCGCGTCCCACTTAAGGTTTGAAGCATCTGTACACAGTTTATCAACCTCCATACGACCAAAACTGCGCATGTACAAAATTTTAGGTTGGATTTTGGGCGGTTTAAGGAAGTAGGAAAGAAATATAAGGTCATGATTGGAGAATGCCGGTGCTTCCAGTTGGCCGTGGTTGCGGACTAATGTTGGGGCCGATGTTAGCATTAAATCTAACCAAGTGTCCACCCCTAGGCTGTTATGGTGAGTTGGTTGTAGTGGTAGGATATGCATTCCGGCAGACTCAACAATCTGAAGGAGTTTACAGGAGCGTGAGGTACGGTGAGTTAGGTCTGTGTTAAAATCTCCCATGATGACGTGGTGACCGTATGTAGACCCTAAAGATTCCAGTACTGTTTCCAGACTGGAGAAATAATCTATCGAAGGAGGACAATAAACAGCCCCCAGAACTATTTTGGCTCCCCTCACAGAGACTTCGAGAAATAAGAATTCTGCGGTAGCGGAATAGGGAGGAGAACAAGTTAGAATTTTATAAGGAATGGAACGGTGTACATAAATGGCAACTCCACCACCCCTCCTACCAACACGATCATTTCGAACAAGGATGTAGTCTGTGAGGGGATAGTAAGTAGAAGGAAGATTTGGTTTAAGCCAACTCTCTGATATCAGGATAGCCTGTATGTTAGTGTCATTGAAGGCCTCCGCCAAGTCACCAAAGTGACTGGGTAGGCTCTGTGCATTCAGATGACAAACATTAAACAAGTGCTTCGATTGGCTGCCAAAGATAGACCGCAAACGTTCACCCAAGGTCTCAGTAAAAGAGGTTAAGCTATCATCGTCAGAGGATATAGCAGACTCGTATGCATCATTTTCAGAATCAGAAGATATCATTACTTTAAAATTAATATTGAAAATATATAAGGTATTTGTAAAAAATATAAATATATAAACTAAACAATAAATATGTGACTGATATATTAACTAATGCAAAACACTTACTGAATTCGCACGATCATGTTTCTCTGCGCCACCCACCAGCCAAAACCACACATAATGAAATTAAAAAAACAACAAATTATAACTAATAAGACAATGGGACAAAAACATTAGTGTGTGAATATGGTAGAAAAAAAAAAAAAAAAAAAAAACAGCGATGTTAGTGTTTCCGAACGCAACTCCCCGTGTCAAACGTTAGTTTGTCACTTTCAAAAGAAATGTCAAATTGACAATGTGAATAAAAGTAAACAAAGTTCTAAAAGTTATTGTGGGTAATTTGTTTGTATGACAGTACTAAAATAATAGACCTAAAAGATAATTACTGTTTACCTGCCAGTCTTCTATCGAGTTACTTGCAGAAACACTAACATAACTGTAGTCCCATCCAAAACAGTAAAAATGATGCCTGATATTATTATGCCTCAACTGGAGCATTCTTGTATGGGCCAGGCGAGATATTCTTTTTCTTTCCACTTCTAGCCTGTGACACCGTTCCGTAGGGAGCTTTTGGGTGTTTAGATATTAGGTCCGACAGTTCCTCGACAGTGTTAATCTTGAGCCGCTTGCCATCGGGCACCTTAATAAGTATCGTGCCGTCCTGTGTCCAGCACGACCGAGTGCCGAAATGATTACGGGCTTTAGCAAATACGGTTTGTCTAACCTTAGTGAGAAACTCACGGATTGAAACCGAAGAGCCCTTAAGTGCCGTTTTAGCTCTCCAAATAGATGTCCTGAGCTCCGTATTGCTGAACCTAACCAAGATGGGCCGGTGATGATCCTTATTGCGTGGCCCGAGTCTGTGGCATATGGTGAATGACTCCTCAGTGTATCCTTCAAAGTGTAGCTTTTTTTTTATTATATCCAGCACCACTTGGTTACAATTTTCACCGTCAGTCTCTGCAACCCCCATCAAAAGCAGTGCCTTGTGTCGATGCCTAGTCTCCAAGGCATCAACAGCTTGAGAACATTGACTTATCTGCCTTCGCAACAGCCCCAACATACTGTATATTAGTTCCCGAAAAGTTCTAAACTCTTCGGCAACCCTAGAAACTGTATCCTTCGAAGGACCCGTACAATGCAGTTGTGACTCCAGTTGCTCCATTCTCTTGCTGAAGCACTCCTCTAATGATTTTTGGGCAGCTTCAATACTCTCCAGCTGCGGCATTTTGTGTTGTAGTGTACAGCTGGTAGGTGGTGACTCTTATTTGACTAAGATCCGCACATAGACTTGCACCAACACTTGTTGTGTAGTTTTAAACAATTTGCTATAGAAATCAGATGTATTTATATGGAAACTCAAGCTTTTTTAAAATAATAGAATAATAAACTAATTGCTGTATTTCTTGATGTTTTGACACCTACCCACGATTTTTTATATTCGTCGTCGTCATCATATTTGTCGTCAACAATTCTCTGACGACGAATATGATGACGACTATTTTATTTTATAGGGTTTTATTATTTTATTTTATTAAAAACTAAAATTGTGAACTGTACTTTTAAAAGGTAATTGTATTATATATGTATTGGTGAGGGATATTGTCTGATTTAAGCGTCAAAATTAATGAATGTAAACTGCATGACGGGAACGGCCCCGAGTGGGGTGATCAAAGTATTCTATTACCGAAATTCGATGTTGATGCGGTATCTATAACTATAATACACTAGCGACCCGGCTCGGGTGCACACGAAAGTTTTTGAAATTCTCGGTTTTACTCTACTATAATATTCATGTATTAACCTTTCTTTTGAATCACTTGATCTATTGCTGAACACTGCATTCAAGTCCGTTGACTGGTTCAAAAGCGCACATGCAGGAGATTGGACTTCTTCTTATAGTATTAAAAATACTATACATACTCAACAGATGTGTGCTCCAACCCTAAAGTTTTCACAGTAACTGTATCTTATCTAACGCCTGACCTACAACTGGTAATATCACTACTAAATATCGTTGTTTTAAAATCAAAATTTAATTCGATATTGGTGGTAACAACAAAATTGGCATCAATATCTTTGAGACAAGTTCAACTCCTTAGCCTTGTTAGCTTATAGCCTAAAAATGTTAACTCGGTCTGAGCAATTGTTATTCATAGCAGTCTTTTAAATGACAACTTAATAGTGACCTGCAACAAAACATTAATCAATGTAAAAAAGGCGTTCAATTGACCTCATCTTCCAAGTGTCTAATAAGCTATTTATTCTGGCAGTTGATACTGTTTTTCGTTGACAATTAAATCGACTTCTATCACTTGGTTGACATTTCCAATTTTAAAAATAAATTCTCATTTTTGTATTCTTTTAACTCTTTCATTATTAGAGTCTTTCATAATAAATCACTGTCCGCGTTAAACGTGTTACACGTTTGCCTTCTTCATTATCAAGTAATAAGTTTTCGTGATACCATCTGTATCCTATTTTAATATTGAGACAACATTTCTTAAGCCGGCTCTACACTCGCGGCGCGAACGGCCGCGAAAGCCTGCGACAACTGCGAATTACGAGTGTAGATGTTGTTTACGCCTTCTCGTTCGTGCTACGCACCGTTCGCTGATCAGTGTCGGTTTCTTGACCCGCGACAAAGAGTTTGCGGCGCGCGAACGTGAACGCATCTGCACTCGCAGTTTTCCGCAGTAGCATACAAGACATCGTAGGGAGTGGTTGTGTTGGTGATTGACTTAAATATAAATGATACATGGAATAATGATCTGGAACTGACCCTCAATGAGTGTTATCAAGCTGAGCCAATACTCTGGCAGTCGAAACACAAAGACCATAGAAATAAGAATAAGGTCCATGATGCCTGGACACGCATAAGTACTATCTTAAATATACCAGTACCTGAGTGAAAAAAAAGGAATCACAATGGGAAGAAGCAAGAAGTGACACAGCAGCAGCAGAAATCACGTCGTCGTCCATCATAGTCGCGAACAAGACTGTGAAGCTTCGCGAGTGTGGAGGGACACAATTCACGGCGCGAATCACGGTGTTTATTCACGGCGCGACGTCACACGCGAGTGTAGAGCCGGCTTTAGAAATTTTGTTTTGCTAATTAGCTCTTGTGCCATTAGTACTAAACTCTTAATAAATACAGTTCTAATAACTTCACAAATAATTAGAGTAATTACTGAAAATACTTCATTCCTCGTAATATCTCGTTTTCATTTTAATATAACATCGTAATGTGGTGAGGAAACTCTCGGAGTAAAGAACGTGATTATTTACAGTCCAAGATGAAATTTCGTGGAATTTCGTTGTCTTTGATTCACACAACGATTTAGCCGTGAAGACGTATCAGACGGACAAAGTTACACACACATGTATGTGTTTTTTTCAAATAAACAAAAGACACTCTAAAATCTATTAAAGGTCACAAATTCGCGAAGTTCACTACTTATTATTATTATTTTTGGGTATTACATATTTTTTGAATGAATTGAATCTAAATACTGAAAATGATAATGTATAAAAACTAAGATTTATGTGTATTATATAGAACTTGTATCGATCAATTACAAAACTTTGAGCTTTTAGTTAGAGATTGAAACTAAAGACAGATGTAAACTATCTAAAATATTATGGGTACTTAGAGAAGAATAGCTACCAATGGATCTTAAATAATTTACTAGTCTAGTATTGATGTTTCTCAGATCGTTTAACAGCAAACAATAAATTGTAAAGGGTTTAATGAGAATTGCAAATTAAACTCGTTCATCAAAGCTGAAAACAGTGAAAATACTACGAAAAATATATAACACGGTACATTTAAGAGGTCTATTGGGTTCGTTGAACTCCGTAAACTTGTTAGTTTATCTAGAATCGACTTTATTGTCAATAGCCAATAAATTTTTGCTAGATCTTGGTTTCTTTATTGTTACAACTTACCATTTTTCTCTTCTCCTTCTTGCGAATCCTAAAATTTTTGTAATCAAAAACATTTGTAAACAATGTACGTGCTGGCATTTTTGGTTGTTTTTCTTTTATGTGTTTTTATGCGTTTTCTAAATGATTGTTTTTGTTATTTCTTGTTTTAAAGTAACACTGTTTCTTCTCATAGATTATTAAGGATCAATTGTCACCCTTGGGATGTGATAGTGGTCCCTTTTTGTAATAAAGTTCAACTAAAGTCAAGTGGTACATGATACGAATGTTCAACAAAAGTACCATCTTGAGAAAAGTAGCTCGTTGTTTAAAGTACTGAGAAAAAAATCCAGAGGAAGTCGAAAGGTATTTTAGGTATGAAGAAAGAAATTTCTGAAGAGAAACTTATTTAATATGTTACATACATTTATAATTATTCCAAACTCAATGTACAAGGTGTTTCTTAAGAATAGACAACTTAAAATAAGCAAAATATTAATTCTTAAGTACTACTACGATTAGAACTCACTATACTATACTATACTATACTAAGTATTAGTTATATCTTACTATCAAATTAAAATTCTTAATATCGTTATTAAATTTGATCAATATTTCAAATTAGTGATCTACCTGATTTAAGTAAGACCTGTGCATCAGGCACTTATACTATAAAGTGATGTGTGTGTCACAAGTGCGTTGCCGGCCTTTGGAGGATAGGGAGGGGAAATAGGGAGAGGGTTTAGGTTATGGACCTCCGGTATCCTCTCGCACTCGGTGAAACACAGCGCAAGCACTATTTCACACCGGTTTTCTGAAAGGCCGTGGTATCACTCCGGTCGCGCCGTGCCATTCATGCCGAAGCGTGGCTCTCCCACGGTAAACCTTTGCCCCTTACACCATTTTTTTTATCAAATATCAAATTACCTACACGTAAAAGTTATCGTAAATTCTGATCATTAGGTTTCATTTCAAAGGACACTTATCTTCGCAAATTTTACTTCAACAATGGTAGATCAAATTGAATGAGGTATAATGTTGCTAGATAAACCCTTTTCTTTTATATTTGAGTACACATATTATACAAACAGGTTTTAAGAGTCTGATTATCTTACATTCCGCAAACTCAGTCTAACTTACAGTCGAGAAGCTTTCCAAGTTATAATTATCGTTGTCCGAAAAAATATTTATTATAACTAGTGATTTCCCAGTAGTAGAAATTCGACCATAATTCATTTAATTTCTTTTACTATTTTTAGCTTTCTGCACTCCTCCTCCATATAACTTTATCAAATTTTATACTCCTAGCCATAACTTTCGTAAAAAGGGGTACAAAACTTTTTCTTTACGTATATAAATATATAATTATATTTGATCGAAGTCTTACACTTCATCTTTAAAACAGTATAATAATATGTCGCTCTGTATTGTCAGGAAACCCAGTTGAAGATTGTAACTAAATCAGAATGTTACATTTGAAATGAGAACTCCTTCAGTAAGAACACTTGACTACACTAATAAGGATACTGTTCATAAGATGTAAAGGAGATAAATTTGAATGTCAGAAACATACCAACTCCTTGAGACGAGATGATGTGTTTTCTGTTCAAAGAAAATTGGAATACATTATATTATGTTGGTTTGAATTTGTTTTGCGGTTCTCGAGATAAGAGGAAGCCTAATTTTGGTTATATTTTTACCCAGGCGGTAGAAAGAGGTATAAAATATATTTTTGGAGTGTATATTACACACAAACACTCCCAAATACATTATTATCTTTAATGCACTCTGTAGTTGGCTTGTTAAATTTTTGTGTGAAATGTCTCATTAGAATGTTCTAAATGATGAAAGTGACACTGGTATATGAAATCATAAAAATTAGTAAAGCTCTTTATAAAATTGTATTTCTAGATTTTCACGCAGTTGAAATGAAACTAAGGAGACCCTGTTCTATGATAACCAACCCATTGCTGAATATACTACTATGTAACTAAATACACATACCGTGGGAGAGCCACGCTTCGGCATGAATGGGTCGGCTCGACCGGAGTGTTACCACGACCGCACAGAAAACCGGTGTGAAATAGTGCTTGAGCTGTGTTTCACCGAGTGAGTGAGGATACCGGAGGCCCATATCCCAACCCCTTACCTTATCTTGCACAACGCACTTGTGACGCCTCTGGTGTTGCAGGTGTCCATGGGAGGCGTTAACCGCTTACCAACAGGCGATACGCCTGCTCGTTTGCCCGCCTATTACATAAAAAAAACATACTATCGATGAATTACACAAACAGTATAAAAATGATCGCCTAGCTTATCACACAATATTGCTCCTATTTAAAAATCGAAGGCATTCAGGCAACTAAGGTGTAGCATTTAGGTTCACTAATCACTATACTGATTAGCAGGTCGAATATTGATAGAATATTAAAATAAAAACAATAGAAATATGATCAACTGATAGAATTATTGGCTGCTGTTAACAGTTATATAAAACAGTGGAGTTAAATTTGATTTGAGGTGATTGCAATTTAGTATCAATACATCCAATAATGAGATTTTGTAGGTTCGCAGCACTTAAACGAAATGAGGCAAAGCGTCAAAAACTGTTAATGATTATCTAAATGTTATTTTAATCGGATTATTATAAATGAATGCTTATCATCCAAGAGGTCTTTGGGATTTTCTAGAAAATTATGGAATTCGTAAGTACTCGAACATTTTCTTGCATATTTGATTGATTCTACTTGCCAATGTCTGGGCCAAGTCACAGGCCAAGTGTAATTTAAATATATATTATTTTAAAATAAATCAGTGTAATTCGTTTATCAATCAATACACCAACCTGCTTGAGTAAACAAAAATTAATTATAAAATATTGTGCGTATTTCTTTTACTTTATGATAATAGACTTCATAAGCTTAATTTTTATAATTTATTATTTCTTCTATCATTATTAAATCATTTGTGATGTATCATGGAGAGTACTCTGAGGCGTTGTTATATCTAACAAGAGCTACAGCATTCCACCATCATTCGGGAATACACACATTTTCATCACTTGGATGATTTGGATTCCATCACTGTATGTTTTTCCTAGAAACATTTTGAGTCGCATATATATATGTCTGTATATATAGCATCACTGTAGCTTACGGTATTTTCAAAACGATACAACCTCTATATCTTCAAGAAAGAAAAAAAAAAGTAAAGCATCTATGGATGCCGGGAGTTACTCTCCATCTTGTGAATTGTCTGCTCTCCTAGTCACTGTATAGTAAAATATATATAAAAAGCTACTTCAAAAGGTAAATTTAAACATTATAACTTTAAGAGAACACGGATATCGAATCCTTATTACATTTCTAAAACGCTTTGATTCCAAAATGGATTACGGCGCCAACTTCAAGATAAAGATCAGGTTGTTTTCTAAAGAGTAAAATTTAAATAATGACCTGGTTCCACTCGAAAAGCGGTGAACTTACATTCAAATTATGTAGATTGAAGTATATTTCTTTCGTAAATTACCTATTAATGTATCGTTTTAAGTTCTGGCCGCGCTCAAAGCACCAGAAGGGATCAACGTAGGTTTTATGTGCTGCTTTCATTTTCAACTTATGGTGATAATATTTATTTATACTATTATACGAAGCAGTAACTTATTCACCTGCTTTAGTGAGGTGTTTATCAAGAAATCAGGAAATGGTCCCATGGGTATATCCCAGCTTCTGTGCCCTGCTGTAGTCCTAGTTCCACACCACATGTGACTTGAAATCGAGACCCTATATCATTCTCGGGAATGTTTGTACCCTCGAAAAACCTCCAACCATTTATTCCATGGGTGTCTAAAGAGGCAATTAAGCGAGCAAACCACCCAGGACATGATCACTACAAAGACAAGGTATGGTTTGTTCCAAATTTGGAACAAACCATACTAGCGTGGCATATGCGAACTGTTAAAGGCTATAGATAAACCAACTAATAATGTTCAAACTACTGTAGGTACAACACATCATCGCGGTCTCCTTCTGTGAAGACGTATATATATATATATGCTTCAGAAGGAGTCCGCAGAGCGGGAAAGGGCCGACCCCGCTCGCAGGAAACGACGAAGGGGACGTGGTAGAGGCCCAGTAGCCGCCCAATCGTCTATAGAGGGTCGTTGTGGCCACATCTAGGGGGAATATGGCCGTTACAAACGGCAAGAGATTGGTGACAGCCCAGTGCGGCCGGGGGGTGTCGTCTAAGGCGGGTCGGTGTTCCGACTCTTACTGTGTAGAGCGGTAGGAGGCGCAACAGCGAACCGCCCCGGGGGTGCTAGGGTTACCCCGGGATGTACCTCAGTCATATGGAACGGCAGGAGGGTTTCCAAATGCCGCTGATGCGTTCCTGGAGATCCTACCGACTGCCGAGGTAGGCTGTCGCGGGGTTTAGTGGGTAGACCGATTCATCGAGAGTCCCACACACGCCCTTCTTGTGTGTTCTCCCAACGGAGGGTATTGTGCACAATGCATTCCACGCGTAAAAAAAGCTACAACACATTAAACCTAAATATAATAGAGAAATAGACTGCGTAGTGAAACTTTCCACGTGTCTCATTGGCTGCCATTTTGTAAACCTGTAAAAGTTAAGCAAATATTAAATAAAAAATAACTTTTGCAGTTACATTTTAATGGGACAGAACATTAAAATATGAATTTTGGAATTATATACAAGACGTAGTAAAATAACAGTTCATAAAACCCAAAACGTGTGTAACAAAAATGGTTTGATATCTAGAGTCCTTGCGAAGGCATTTGAAAACCTTTTCAAGATAACTGAATACAAACATATATCTGACTATAAAGGGTAGTGGACTAGAAGTGATCGCTTCTATTAGTCAGTGACTTTTGTTCGATACCAAATACTCTAAATCCTCTTTAAATATTTACTATGTTTGAATGAAATACTTAGAAATTTGATAAATTAAACGAACTATATTAAGTTAAAATCTGAGATAACCATTTGGATGTTTTGAAAAGATGTTTATTGAAATTTAAAAGTATTCTAAATACATTAAATAAGAACCTATTATTCTGATACATTAAATGACACACTTGTAATATTAGTCATGTAAATGAGAACCTCCTCCTTTTGGAAGTCGGTTAAAAATAAAGAAAAGAGTGAGATAACAATATAATAACAAGAAATCAAAGATTAATCTTTTCTAACACTGAGACTGGGGAACAACCTTGAGCAACTATCGATCACCGGACACGTTGACGGCAAAAGACCAAGAGGACGTAGTCCAATAAGGTGGACTGACCAAATTCTGATTGGGGCAAAGAGAGGACCAAGTGGCCAACAACTGTCCTGCAGAAGATCATCTCACAACTAGGAAATCACAACCCTCAGTAATAAGAATTACAACGCGAGGAGGAGGAACACCGAGTCTGCATGGATAATTTAATGATTTGCAAGGATTTAAATGATGATTTTAGTCGGAACGTATTATATTGCCAATGAGTTTAGTTAATTCTAATTAATTTCGTCACATTATAGAAAAAACAAATTTTCAAGACGAAATATTCCTTATCATCACGGTTGTTGATTATGTGTAGATATGGCTGTAAATGTTGATAAGTTTGTTTGTCAAAGCACACTAATAGCGGGGCATGTAAACAGAGACAATTATTTAAACGCGGTATCAAACACTGAGTGAATAGAACCGCACATTATTAATTAATACTGGAATTAACTCCATTTCTAACGCCATCTGTTACGCTAAATAGGAAACGACATGTGGTAAAATCATATTGAATGTCTCTATACTAATAGTATGAATTGCAAAAGTAGCTCTGTCTAACCCTTCACCGATTTCGATGTTTGGCATTCATTCATTTTCCTATAATCATATCGATAACTCATTATGTATAAATAATAATATTATTAATAATAATAAATATTTCGGACATCTAACACACAACGCCATCTAGTCCCAAACTAAGCAGAACTTGTATTATGGGTACTAGACAACTGATATGAATACTTAAATATTTTTTTTTGTAAATACATACATATCATACATAGAAAACACCCAAACTCCGAAACAAATATTTGCAGATCATACAAACATTTGTTTCGACCCGGGAATCGAACTCAAGAACAGCAGTCGTTTATAAAATAACCACTTTTTACTATAGAATAATATGATTGTGCTTAGCAACTGTTATTACATAATGTTACGTAATCGTAGTCAGAAACAGCGAAGGGCTTCTTAGGGATTGTAAGTTTACCATATCGTCTATAATGCTATAGTATTTAATTAATGTATCAGATTCAATAATACCATATTATGCTGCCTTATCTGTAAGAAAATCTCAACTAGTATCGATATCTTAGTATATCTTGTATGATATCATATCACCTAATTAGAGGGTTTCAAAGCATATTCAGCAGTTAAACCGCTATGTTATTTAACCACTTCAATTTTCATTGAAGTCTCAATCTGGAATACCCGAATAATTTCCTGATTTTCCATTTAAGCTTTAATTGAACGCTTTAATGAACAACCCAATTAGGAATTTACTGAGTTGCTCACACTGTTTATTCAAGTGTTTATAAATAGTTACACACTCATCCTTCTGTGGCTATCTAACATTTACATCTCTTAATTCACTTAGCTTTTGAGTTTTTTGGCTCAAGGGATTAATTAAAAGAGAAGTTTGAACATGAGAATATAATAAAACATCTAAACAATAAATAAATAAATATTTCGAACATCTAACACGCTACGCCATCTAGTCCCAAGCTAAATAGAGCTTGTATTATGGGTACTAGACAACTGATACAAATACATATATTTTTTTTTTATAAATACATAAATATTAAACAAGGAAAACCACCTGGTTTCGGGGCAAACGGGCCGGATCAACCGGGGCCGTACTACCTTTGCACAGAAGATCAACGTACAATGACAGCGTTCGTGCTGTCGTGTTTCATTGGTAAATGCGAGACCGGGGGCCCAACGATGCGAAAGCATCACAAGGTCACCATGCTGTGGATCACCATGCTGCAATGACTGACTCTTTTTTTTTATGTATGGGCATGCCAAACTGACTCTACTCCGCCTTGTGGAAAGCAAAAGCAAAATCCAAGATAGGTGGTACAAAAGAAAACACCATAACTCTGAAACAAATATTTTTAAATCGTACAAACATTTGGTCCGACCTGGGAATCGAACCCGAGACCCCATGATCAGCAGTCGCACACGCCAACCGTGAGACCAACTACCAAATAAAACTTATATATGAAATATAAGTTTAAAAAAAGAGAACTGGTATTAAAAAACATATAATGTGCAAGAACTGGTTGGTTAGGGTTTTCTAGTATGAGCGTGATCCGTCTTTGTTATCACATACCTTTAAATAAGTTAGAAGATAAACGCTTATTCTCTTTGTGAACAAAAAAACCTAATCACTGAATTTAAGTTTGTGAAATACGGGTATATTATCAGGCTGCCTCATTGGTCTAGTGGTTAGCGTATGCGACTACTGATCAAGAGGTCTAGGGTTCAATTTCCGGGTCAGTCTGCTGTTGGGTTTTTCTTATAAGAAATTCTTAATAGCAACCCCGGAGAATGGAAATAGGCGATATTTCCCGCCCGTGCCTTGGAGAGCACGTTAAACCGTCGATCCCGGTTGTCATGAACATCTGTGGCAATCGTTAGTCAGTGCCCTCAAATATACTGACAGCAATTTTGCAGTCGCAGTGGTGGCAGGTGGGACTCAGTTTCCTCCTGGCGACCGGGTGCAAGTACCTTCCGAAGCACCCGTGTCTGGAAATAACCTGCGTCAGACGGAAGGAAAGGGTCCCGTGCTGCTACCCTGCCTTCTCAAGGATGACCAGCTGGAAAATATACTGACAACAAGTTCAGCCTTCGAATTCAGTTCACGTTCGGGGTTGCGGAGGTCCGATGCCAGTCGTTCCGTGTAAAAACTGTTTTTCAGGTAAAACCGATTGAACTAGGAGCTTACCCACCTAAAGGCTAGGAAGATAGTATATGGTATATTAACAGATTTTCGCTTGTTAAATTGTAGCTTTTAATACGACGTGGTACAAAAATAAAACAATATAATTGTGAACCCAAGCAAATTCTAATCTTTCACGAAATCCCTCTCTAAGATTGCAAAATGAAAGACGTTACACATCTGAAATAGAAGGCTTAGTTTATTAATTCTAGTAAATATGACATTCTTACCTATATACATTTTATTACACAGTCTACTGGCAACCAGAATTTTTCCATATTGTTAAATGATCTATGTATATTAAAATTTCTACCATTTATCTTTTCAAGGCATGATTTATGTAATCTCGCGGTACACAATGCCTCAATTTATATTGTTAGCGCCAGGTGTTTCAGTCAATTCTATAGTTTGGATATCGTTATTGAAAATCTTTAGCTTTTGTAATAATGCAATTCGATATCAACCGTCGATATCGACAGGTGCGCGAACATTTCTGTTCATATTACCCCATATTGGAAACAGTTTTACAACAGATGTTAATAATGTTCCATTTCTTTTAATTTTCACTTTTCATGTTTCATTATTATGACATAGGTCTTATAGAGGATAAAGGAGCAGATATACTACTGCCATCTACCATGAGTAGTATCGACCAATTTGAATCATGACCGACCATGAGCTTACTTGCTTACAGAGATTCAAATACAAATGATGCCGAAATTTCTGTAAATACGTATTACCATGATACTGATCATGTTATCTGTCATTTAATTATACAGAGAATTATCTGTTGCAGTATTCAATAATCGAAAAAATAACAAAGACTAGTCGAAACTTATAAGGAAACAAACATAAAAAAGTAGTTTTGATAACCCGCTCCTTTTTTGAAGTTGGTTAAAAAGGCATTTGTTGTGAGTAAAAGTAATTCAAGAGACAGTAAAACCGAATTCTGATGCAGAATTATATTGAAAGGGTCTAGGGGCTTTCACAGATTTATATAAACATCTTAAAATTAAGTACGACGGCAGTGTTTATTCATTATTTAGAAGTCATTGTATTATAGTAATAGTTATCCGGTTAAACAGATTTTGGACAGGCTCAGGTAATTAGAGATCTCAGGGTTCTGGGATATGAAACTTCTTGATCCATTTTTAACTGTCAAGTCTAAAATTTACTGACTTACTTTTTAGCTAAGAAACGTTAGATTCGATCGTACATTTTTTTATAAATGCCCGGATCGAATTGGTAACAGTTTTAAAAAAATAGTTACTGGAGATAGTACACGATTGAATTTTTGCTTTACAACAAGATAAACAAATGAATTAAAAGTTAAGTAATATTGACTTTACGATGTAACAATTTCATTTTGCAATTTACTCACGTCTTCATATATAGTTGGTACTACTATAAATTTTATAGAACTGTAACTCGAAATGTGCACTTTTCTAAGAATTTACTAAAGCTTTGTCACAAATGCATACGTAAACAAAATAAATCCAAAAAGATATTTTTTTTTTCTGTGTTCCTAATTTTAAGAAGGTTACCTTGATTGGATTAATTCGAGGTTACTTACAAATATAGCAACCTTGACTACTATTAGAGAAGCCGGTCAAAATTACACATATATATATCCAGACAGCAATTGAAGGGATTCTAATGAATGTTTAATATACTTGTAGCGTATAAACTGATTTGCCTCCCAAATTATATAACGAGAAAGCTCCTATATTTTGTTTTCAAGCCACGAGGTAAACATAAAAGCCTCAACTCTATTTGTGGAGCAACTGTATGTACTTAGCCTTGTAAGTAAACAAATGTGGTTGTTTATATAACTCTGCTAATAGAGTAGCTTGCTATGGTCAAAAGATAGTGTATCAAAATGTTGTAAAGACTCCGTTAAGTAAAATATCTTCTATTTAAAGGGTAATAAGTTTTTAAGCTTAACCTAAAGTGCGCAATGAGCTCAGTCCAATTTATATATTTAACACTTAGGATTGCGGAATTAGAAACAGAGGCTTTACACACGGACACAGACTACGAGTCCAAGTCAACTTCTGCTAATTAATTTGATTATAAATAGGTCATTCATTTGTACGGTGCAGTATTACTTTCGAATCGATAATCATTGTATATAAAAAAAAAAATTGTATCATTATTTATTGAGGTTGTTATAAATTTTATTGTGTAACTACCATCACCTATTTATTTTTCTCTTTTCTGCCTGTGAAAGCTTTATTAGTGGTATTGTCAGAACAAAGGGAAAAATCTCAAACGACTCATAGCCACTGGTATGACTGACGGCAAAAAACCATGAGGACATAATTCAATTTCGTGAACTGACCTGATCCAAACAGCCTTGTACACCAATCTCTACACGTTGCTCTTCATTCGGCTATTTTAAGTTGATGTGTCTACACTTCAAAAACATAAAGGTTTAGCACCAATTGAACTCAAATATATTTTAATACGATATACAGATAGATCACTTCAAAATTTGCTTTATCTATTTTTTGCGTCACTTTATTAACCAAATTTAAAATCGAAACTCATAATGTCTCATATCTATAATTAAATAGTTTGGTTATCTGTCGAACAGAAAAACCATGATCAGAGCTTTCATATTTTCATACCTATATATTGGTAAATTACCTATATTCTAAATTGATGGCAACACGCATTATTTTATTACTTCACATATGGTCAGACAATATCTGCTATATCTCATGAGAGTTGCACGACAATCGATCTCTGTTTCGGAAAACTCTCTATTATAGTTATCCAAGAAATGTGATCATACTTTATCATTCGTGTTTTTGGTCGTAAGCTAAAAGAACAATGATATATATGTTATGACGTCAT
The DNA here is from genome assembly GCA_905220595.1 of Spilosoma lubricipeda. Lineage (NCBI taxonomy): Eukaryota > Metazoa > Arthropoda > Insecta > Lepidoptera > Erebidae > Spilosoma > Spilosoma lubricipeda. The sequence continues at coordinate 2,685,550 of HG992285.1, read as the reverse complement.
TGGAATTGTTTTATTAAGATTTGAATCTTAGCCAGTTATGATAGTGTTGATAATTCTCTTATTACTACTATTCTCCCTTCTCTTTTGCTACAATAAACTGGATATAACGAGTGAAAAATACAAGGCCCTACATCACAATGTAGAAAAAAGCATTGAAGTTGGTGAAACATTTAAAAAATAATTGTTGGTACATTTTTTCTAATGGATAGGTCTGGTTTAGAAAAGTATCGCTAACTTGCAAGAAATATAACCTGTAAAGCTGTATCTTTAACTTGCATTGGAACATCTATACAAATAAATAAAATTGGAGTGTCTGTTTGTAATATTATAATAACCGCTTTTTACTAAATGCATATATAAAAATATATAAATGCATACTATATACACGGTACATATACCAAAAATGTAGTTAAAAAATTTTTGTCTGTCTGTCTGTCTGTCTGTCTGTGTGTGTGTGTCTGTCTGTTTGTTCCTGGTAATCTCTGGAACGGCTGGACGGATTTTGACGGGACTTTCACTGGCAGGTAGCTGATGATCCAGGGAGTAACTTAGGCTACTTTTTTTAGACTAACTTTATCATGTGGCGTTACTCGCGGTACAACAATAACCGCGGGTAACACCGCGGGGTTCAGCTAGTTAATAATACGAGTCGTATTGTTCTAGGTGTCACAAGTCTTCGAGACGTCGTCCTCATAGTAGAACCAACTATCGTCATCCGCGGTGGTACTGCCGCCCTTATCTGCTCCAGAGACATGCAGGGTGTTCAACTGTACTCCGTCAAATGGTACCGTGGAAACCACGAGTTTTATAGATATACTCCTAATGAGGTGCCGGACACAAGAGTGTTTGGACTGCCTGGGATCATTGTTGATGTAAGTAAAATCAATTTTCGAATAATAACATTTATATTTGATATATTATATTTTATATTTGACTGCCTCGTTGGTCTCGCGGTTGGCGTGTGCGACTGCTGATCATGAGGTCTCGGGTTCGATTCCCGGGTCGGATCAAATGTTTGTATGATCTACAAATATTTGTTTCGGAGTTTGGGTGTTTCCTATGTATAATATGTATGTATTTACAAAAAAAAAAGTATATATTTATTTGTATCAGTTATCTAGTACCCATAACACAAGCTCTGCTTAGCTTGGGACTAGATGGCGTTGTGTGTTAGATGTCCGAAATATTTATTTATTATTTTACTCTTTTTATATTCAAGTTGGAATAATGGATTAAGTTTTTTTTTGTGGAATAGGCGGACAAATGAGCAGACGTATCGCCTGATGGTAAGCGATTACCACCGCCCATGGACATCTGCAAAACACCAGAGGCGTCAGAAGTTGCCGGCCTTTGGGGGATAGGGAGGGGAGATAGGGGGAGGGGGTTTGGGGTATGGACCTCCGGTATTCGCACTCACTAGGTAAGACACAGCGCAAGCGCTATATCACACCGGTTTTCTGTGAGGCCAAGGTATCACTTCGGTTGAGCCGGCCCATGCATGCCGAAGCGTGGCTCACCCATGGTAGTATTGAATATAATTAGGGAGCTTAACCGAAAATGAACCATAGGAGACTCGGTTTATTTCTCGTAGGTACACTTTTGTAAGTCCTTGTTTTTATACCTGCCTGATAATTATTAATTACAAAATTATATAAAAAGGTGTGTCTAAATGAAACAATTGCTCAAGATTTAAAAGGAATAAAGAACCATGGCTTGCGTTCTTTGGTTTTATCTTCAAAACTTCAATCACTTTACTCATTTTTATCGATACATCGAATTTTAAATTAAAACGTCAGAAATGTCAAATAGAGAACTGAAATACAGTTTGTTACACTGTTGTTTTCATATTTTATTCATTGAATGTACAATCAATGTAGAGGAAATAAAAACAATATCCATTTTAAAATACAATCACGACAAGTCACAAAAATATATAATTTATTCAAAATTATAACTGCTAGAATAGTCACCGTTAGAACTAACATAAAAGGTGTGGTAATATCCGTTTATAACCAAAGTTAAACGTAGTCACATTATCCTAATTCTGAATCTACCCAAGAGTTACATGAAGATAATCAGGATCTACCTTCCAATAAGCTTTTCCTGTTTTACGATGAAGTGAAATTTATTTCAGCCCCTCACGGATAGATTGAAGATGCCATTACACGGATGGATAATACTTGATTGGTGTAATTTAATTCTTTGAATAACCTTCAATGTAAAACCCTGATTTGGTTTGAAGTTGAAATAATTTAAATTCAAGCAGGCACTAATTTTCAAAGTCTTGTTTAAGTATTATACAAATAAATGAATATAATTTTAGTTGTGTGAGGGATATAATTCGACACTTAATAATCGGGGATATTTCTACCGCGGTTTTCCATCGAACTGATTTTACGCAATCCTTTCATTGCATTTCACCGAATGTGTGAAGTTATTGAGAGAGGAACTAATTCATAGAGGACACTTTAGTGCCTGTTACTCAACCGTAATGAAATATATATACATGTACCTTTTTTAAAAGTGTACTTGATAACTCAAGTATATTACTGTGAGTCTTTCTTGACTTTTCTCCTCTCAAGTTGTCTTGTTCCCAATCATAGTACGGTGGTATCTAATTATCTTTCTGTTTTTTTTTTTCATTTAAAATTCACACTGCTCATAAGATGGTGAGGGTTTTGCATTTAATGTTTTTTTTTGTAGATCACACAAAGTTTTGTTAACCACTTGGCGCGGCAGAAAGCGGTGTAGTAACCGCTTAAATCACTAGGCAAATTGTGCAGTCCATTACAATGTACACAAGGTTAATGAGCAAGAGGTAAAGGTAGTTCTTTGAACCCTTTCGAGTTACACCTCCGATTTTAGTTTGAATTGGTCAAAGTATTGTGCAATAACATATTTTTTTGAAAAGCCCCTTTTCTGACCTCTACCCTGAATACAAAATCGAATACAGACACATTCTTTTTCTGACTCATAGTCAGAGTCATCTCCTGATTCAAATCCATCAGCGATTATTTACATGTTGGGGATATTTGATGCTCATTTTGTTGCAGTATCACAATACATAGCAGTAGCATAATACAATCTGGGCATTTGCAACTATTTATCCGTAATATAACTTGACTCTATTAATCGAACGGAGGCAATTTTTTTGCCATTTCTTTAGAGTAGAAGAAATGACAAGTTCTTTCTATTGTAAAAGTAATTATAATATAAGCAAAGAATGTAAGAAATTATTCATTTTTTTAATAACCTAATTAAATAGCTCAAGAAATACCTTTACTTACTTTAATCAATATATTTAGGTAAGGATACTAAAAACCTCTCATTTTGCACAATATTACAAATATGTCAAATATTCTTCTGTCAATTGGTTGATGTAACGTCAATTCGTTGTAATTATATCCTAATACTAGCTGACCCACGCAACCTCGTTTGCGCCTTATATTGCCCGTAGCGTGAAAATTTCCCCCGTTTTTGAAACATTATTCACTGTTGCTCCGCTCCTATTAGTAGTAGCGTGATGATATATACCCTATAGCCTTCCTCGATAAATGGACTATCTATATCCTATAGAAACACCGAAAGAATTTTTCAAATCGGACCAGCGGTTCCTGAGATTAGCGTGTTCAAACAAACAAACAAACAAACAAACAAACAAACAAACAAACTCTTCAGCTTTATATATTAGTATAGATATGCCTAGTTATCTATAGTTGCACATCAGTAATATAATTTATATATTTTACCGCCAGTTCTAAAAAGTGTTTGGCAAATATTTTGCCACCGCTTGCAAAAACTTAAAGTCATGATTTTTTTTTTCAAAACAATACGTCATGTGTCGGTTCTTTGAAATCTGATTTTCCATAAAGAAATATACCCAAAATATTGTTCTAACCAAACGATTTCGAATGAAACCTACAAGCGTAGACAAAATAAAAAGCAATAATCTTCATAAATCAATTCATGAATTTTAAACAAGAAAACCTAGTTCCATGCTAGTACTAGTACTTAAAGTTACAACAATGGCAAATATAGTACAAAATGTGATCATATCATATTTGAAAACATTTTCTGTTTCATTCGCTGCGTAACCAGTATCATCTCACTTTGTTAGATTGAATCGATAAAAGCTGGATCGAGATGGGAACCAATATTCAGACGATCTAAGCACGAGTACACAACTATAAGTACATCTCTCATTCAATGCCGCGAAATGAGATTTTTTAAATCTCTGGATGCATTTTATGAGAGGTTTTGAAACGCAGTCTGTTGATGCTTTTAAATTTATTTCGATGATCTACTATGACTGTTGTATTATGTTAAATATAGATTCTGCTGTTTCTCTTATATTTTTTTATTCTTCAATCACAATCAACTTACTGAATGGAGAGAATACAAAGGTATTACATTTGATCGTTTAAGGAATGTATTTGAATTGGAGTATATATTCAGTTACTTGAGCGATGATTTTGTTCTCTATTTAAATGATCGATTTGTATTTATACATCCGTATTTGATAGCGTAACCACACAATGGTTGCGGGTGTGAATTAAATCAACAAATGTTTTTGAAGAACGCCTTGGTCGAGTATTTAATGATGTCGCTGCTAATTGGTTGGTTCAATACTTAACTACTCTTGATTTACAATAAAGTAACCTATTTTGATTTTTCTAAAGTCTTTTGTTTTAAATTCTTGATTCAAATTTGTTAAAATTCATATCCAAAACCAATAAAAATTTTATAAATCCAATGTTAAAAACTCAAAGAGTCCTTGAGAGAACTGAAACTTTTTCAGTTTATCTTTACATAGGCTGGACTTTGTTTATATTGAGTTCAGAAACCAAAACCCGACTTTTAGCTTGTAAAATATTAAATAAAAGTAAATTCTGACTTTCAGATGAACAGATCAAACGGCACTCAGGTTCTTCTAAGAAAATTGGACCTCAGCTTGGCAGGAAACTTTAGCTGCGAAGTTACAGCGGAATCACCATCTTTTGCTACGCAAATCGCAACTAAGTTTATCGATGTTATCGGTAAGTGACTTCTTTATTGTTTATTTACGTTTTATTTAACTCTTTGAAATACATAATGAATTTATTTTAATTAATTTTCACTTAATGTAGAGTATGTAAGAGTAACTAGTAGTTTTACTCCACCGACAAGGGCATGGCCCTTAAATTGAGTGAGACAGAGAAAGTAAATTATACATGCTAATTTCTGAATATTTTATTGTATTATTTATATATGTAGGTATACTCATATATGTGGTTTAACTTGGTAGAACTTGCTGTTCACCGATTTACTATACCTAACCTTTGCTAAACCTAGAAAAGAATCTATATTTTGGTCAAAAGAAGTATCTATCGCCCTTATTACCTAACAGTGGTGGTTCAAGTCACGGTTCGCAGGATATGTTCTAAAAGGTTTGACTCCAAATAAATAAAGCTGTTTATATTTATCAAACATTGAGTATGATATTAGAAAAATCCGCCTCACTCCATACTATTTGATACTTTAACTTTTGATTGAGATAATCATTGATTTACATTGTCTGCCAAGTACCATGCACCCATTAATGTATGTAAACATCTCGTCTCTACACCAACCTCACTACACTGTTCTACCATATTCAAATAATCAAACGCTAACTGAGGAATATATATCTCAGTTGTATTCGATTTAACTTACTTATCTAATATATAGTAGGACCTAAGGTGGTTGTGAGGCTGCAATACATGCTCTGTCCACGTACCGTGGCAGCGGGAAAGGGGAGGTTGACCTGAGAATTGCTTTCAATTCTGTAAACAGGGATGCTTTGTTGACACAAGAAAAAATCGAAACTATATAATGTAATATCTATATTGGGTTAATTTATAACAATTGTAAATAACATAGCTTTCTATTGAAAAATAATTTAAAAAATCGGTTCCATAGGTCCAGAGATTACACCTTTTAACCACACAAACTCATAAGTTACCTCCTTATACTATTACAGTATATATTTATCTCTGCTAAAAAGCACACCATTTATTCAGTTCATTCGTTCAAGATAGTTTTGAGCTTATTTCATACCAGCTATTTATTTAAATTATTGTTATTTTTTAAATGTGGTACTTCCATACCACTGATCCGTTAATTAACCCCCTTAGGGGTGAAATTTCTTTAATAAATAGAAATCAATATTTTCGTATATCTAACACACAATGCGATCTAGTCCCAAACTAACCATTGTATTCTGGATACTGCGATTTGATTTTGAAACGACGCGACGTGATAACAAGACAATAAGTTTTACTGATAAAATAAAAACCTAATTGTTTTTTTATATTGGCTTAATAGTTTAAGTAGTCGTCACGCTTCCTACTTTGTCAAGTGTTATGGGCTCAAATCCTATACGGGACAAAACTTTGTGTGATCCAAAATTTCAGACTCAGAAGTTGTAAAGTCCTCGCGACACAGGATGTATGTACCTAATGCGGGAGTTGATTTAAAAAAAAACCGGCAAATTGGGAGTACAAACGGCTGTATCTTTTAATTGCGTGGGCTTAGAAGTTTCATTTTTTCACAGCTCCAAGAGACAGTAAACTTGAGTACTTGTTATATATTTCATATGATTGCTTCTCGCGTTCTTGAGAAAAAGATCTTGACAGACAGACAGACGGACAACAACAACCTAAAAACCACATATAATCCCTTAGCAAGAGTTAAAGGATGCAAATAGAAATATTAAACGTCTTTGTTTTGTACTAAATAAAGATTATCTTATGTTTCTCTAGCGAATACAATTACAAATCTAATTAATGATTTAAACCTTACAAGTCTGAGATTAATACATTTTAAGGCTCATTTAATAATATTAGTTTTCAATAATCCGATTTATATCTTTTCAACGTATTCCATTCAAGAATGTAAGTTACATTTTACAATCCATTAATGTTATTTTTTATAAATCCATTTGCATAAATATGTATTATTATTTTCCGTTCAAAGTATAAAAATAACTGTTTTAACTTTCGCGATTATACATATTATTGGACTGTAACTCGCGTGAAGGGACTTAATATCTACAAGGTATAGTAGGTTTTTTTCTTTGTTTCCCGACGATTCGATCGAATTGCATCGATTGTAATCACGGGTATACTGGTGAAAGCTAAGCGATACCCCCGTGAAGTATGAGTTTCATCAACTACCCGCACTTGGTCTTCTTTATTTTGATTATCTTTCGCACTGTCGGCATTTCGACATACCACACTTACGACATCCGCTATTTTGTTTTTGCTGACCAAATGAATCATATGAGTTCCATGAATTTTAGAATTATTTATAATTAACATGGCTAAGATTCAACGGCTCAAAAGAGGATTTCAGTGTGATTATTTTTTTACTTCTGCAAAATCAATCATTCTCACACATTTCATAACTTAATTTAAATCAAATTTATACCTACTACGAGTACAAAATGTATACCTTATTTAAACATTTAATTACTAAACTGTCGTTCACAAATTTTAATAATAGCATTTATAATTTTACGTTCTCTGGGACTTAAAGCAAACCTCTCCTTATCGAAACTAAATTTGGAAATCTTAAGTTTATTCTCCCTTGAATTTTACATTTGAATGACAAACTAAATTGTTAATTAACTAAGCCTGTTACAAAACAGCACTTTGGCTTACTTACTCGTGAACTATTAAGTCATCATCAAATTCCTAGACTTTTTTTTTAACTGTGGAAACCTCCTCGGACCTTCACCCCACCGGGGTTTGCGGCGAGGCGGTATGTCGGAACCAAACCGACTGAAACCACACGGTATGCTACTCTGCGCCTGAGAAAGGAGGGATCCAAAAACTGCTGTTATTAACACACACGGACCTCTCCCAGCGCCTGCCCGCACTGAAGCGGGCACCATCTGCTGTAGACTCTCAATTTTGGCGACGTACGGTACACGCGTACGTCGCCTATTCGTGGATGGCCTCTAAAGTGGATGGAGGGGAAAACCCGTCCCGACCATCCGCATCAATTTAATATCCCCAAGATTATATGGGGTCGGCTACTAGTTTAACCGTTTTTACCCAAATGTCGGTTTTTCCACGGAGCAACTGGCATCGGAACTCACAACCCTGAGAGTGAACTAAATTCGAAGATTGAACCAGTAGTCACTACAGTTGAGGGCACTGACTTTCCATAACGATTATCATAGATGTTCATGACAACTGCGACCGACATTCTAACGAGCTCTCCGGGGCACGGGCGGGAAACACCGCCATCTTCGATACTCCGGGCGCTATTAAAGTTTGTATGGCTATTTCTTGATCTCTCCCCGGTTGTGTATTATAGCCATCCCATCGAATAATGAGAGTGAAGAAACAAAGAATGCACCTGTGTTTACGCGCACACTTGTGTACTATAATATCTGTTGCATAGTCGATTGGTCTTCGTTGAGACTGGTTGCTGTGGCCAAAATCGGCTAGGAAAACATTGTTGTATGGCTATCCGTAATGATGGTTTAATGTGCTCTCCGAAGGTGGAAGGGATTTCAATGTGTTGATAAAAGCCACCGATACGTAGACTGACCTAACTGGGATTGCCTAACTTTGCAATGAGTTAATCTATTTGGTTACCTCTTAGCCAGGAGACCAGGCTAGTGAGCACCTGGGTATATTCAAATCCAATTTGAATATACCTCTGAATCTATCTTGTAACTCCATTTTATGAAAATTATGCCAATGGAGGTATGAAATTGGGCAAAGTGAAAGTTATAAGGAGCAGGTGTACTAAAAAAAATATGGAAGAATTTCAATCACTGGACGACCGCTAGGAATGTAAAACTATAACTTTTTTTTTTTTTTATGTTTGACCCTGCCAAAATGACTCTACTCTGCCTGATGGAAAGCATGAGTAGAATCCAAGAGTGGTGGTCACCATACTGCGAATGCAGACAATGCAGCATGGTGACCCACACCATGGCGGGCTAGTGATGCTTCTGCATCATTGGGCCATTGACATTCTAATCAAGTTACGTGTTACACTTTATTCACTATCGTCAACAGTAAAAGTTTTTCATTATAAATCCTGAGGTGGAATCTTAGCCAAATTGTTTAAAAATTTCACTAAAATGCAATACAATATTCAAACATAAAATTCCCAAAATTAAAATTATATATCTAGTTTAAATATAAGAATTTATATAAAAGATAAAGTTGACAGAGAATTTATGACTATAGCCATTTTAGATCCTACTGTTGCATAATTAAGCCAAAGTTTTATCTCGACGTAATAATTTAATTGACCAATTTAATATTACAGCAGTGGGATAGGCTCACAATTTTCTCTTTAAGTTTAGCTATTAACTCCTCAAGAATGTCGTTATTAGACAGTTTAATATTAAAGCTGTCTTGTATTTTGGCTACAATATCGTCATTATACGCGAATACAAATACACATAAAGTAATGCAGTAGTATTGGGTCTGAATATATTTGGAGACGCAAACGAGGTTGCGTGGGTCAGCTAGTCAATTATATTATTTAACACAACAGGACTAATTTTATATTGTATTTATCGTCCTCCTTATATTTATTACTATGTCGGTCCTTTTCTTAACAGATCCGACATTTTTAACATACTAAAAATACAATGTTTTTATCATCGGATACACATAGACAACTCTACAGCTAGATTAATCGTAGAATGCAGTTACATCTCATGTGTCAAATTTTCGGATGACCTTGGACCTTTTTCACGTATGTCATTAAAATACTTGAACCGTCCTTTGATATAAAAAGGGAGCTAAGGGTTGAATAAGATGTTGTTAAGAAAAATGAGGACACGAGTACTCGTCAAAACGAATTGGAAGCCATTTGAACTTTTAATGGAATTGTGTGGTGTATATTAAGAAAAAACTTAAATAATGACTTGGATTAAAATGTTCATATCGTTTATTTTACGAAGGATATCTACAAAATATACCAACAACACTTCTACTTGTAGTTGTTAGAATATTTTGATAAATCTGTGTTTTATTTGAAAATTAAATTTACGTCGTTATAAAATATGAAGGACACGCCTGAAAGATTATTTTTGTCTTCAATTTCCACTTAATAGAGCCTAAGGTAACATTCAACTTCAATAGTTAAGCCATATTTTTTAATTATATTTACATATAGTTATATCTTAAAATTGTAAAAATAGGGAGGATAATCCAATGAAATATTCATCAAGCGTGATTGAAGATTAGAGAAGTCTTGTAAGTAAAATTGTAATTGTCACGGCAATAAATCCTTCGGATCTGATCTTTGAAGATATTTAAATGTACATAAAAACGAGAGAAAAAATGTCACGGATCAAATCATGATTAAAGATTAGATGGAAGAAATCTTTTTTCCCTCTAATCATTTTCGGATAGTGCTTAGTAAGAAATATTACTGATAGCAAAGGAAATTGATTATTAAAGACATCTTCCGCATTCGAAAAAGATTCTGTGTTGGGTAGGATCTTATAAACATACTTTGAAATACATATATCAGAAACCTGTATAAAAAACTATACCTAATACGATTAACACATTTCTTGAATTTTTGTATGACATTAAATAAATAAACTTTGTTAGTAAACAAAAGTTTATTTTTAAAACTAAGAAGAGGCTTAAAAGACACAGAAACAGGTATGGTTGATAGGGGCTGCTATAGTTAAATAACTGTGTTGTAGCCACTAACACCCATCTCAGGAAAACAAAAAATCAAATACATCCTTATTATGAAATAGTATTAACTCAATAAAATTAGGTTCTTCATTTAATTACTCCCTACCAACTAACACTCACACAACTAGATACACACACACTACCACGCAACCCAGACTCAAAAGAACAATTTTGGATTGTTAATTGTTGTTCCATGTCGGAATTGAACCCCTAAATAACACTGAGCGCAGTAAGAAACGGTGGCAAAGTCAGAAACATTCGGTGATAGCTGAAGATATATCACAAGAAGCAAGGTAGTAGAGCCACCTGATTTCAGCACGTTTGGGACGGCTTGTGTTTGTGTTGTCGTGTTTCGTCACCAATGAGTTAAATAGTTAATTCTTTTTCTGGCAATTCCGTTCAAACTATTGTGAGTAGTAATTGTAATCTGTTTAAGTGACAATGTAATAAAATCACTAAGACGAGACAACTGACACTCAGGGCCCTATATTACTTTACTTTACTTCCTACTAACTTATTCTAACTTAGGCAGCGAAAAGAAGCAACTAAATGACTAGTAAATTATTGCTATAGATATAAATCTCAGTAAAAAAGCTTTGTATCTACTTGTTGGATATCTCTGATATGTGTTTTACTTCAAAACCAAAAAATATTTCCGATTTAAATTAATATTCCTCTTTGCTATTTCAATATGATTCATGTACAGAAAGAAATGATATTTCATATTCTGTTCGAAGACGGACATTGAAATTAGATTCATCGCAAAGAAATTTTAAGTATGTTATATTCATTGAAGGTGCTACTCTAATACACTGTGGAATTATCGTACTGATGGGAATGCTATCAATTTTATTTCGCGAAGATTCAATTCCATTTCAATGTTTGTTCAGAAGCCTTTTGAATTTTAATCAGTTAGGTCAAGTTTTGTTCTCCAATGATATAAGAAATATCATATTCTGGAATCTTAGATCTCTATCTGTGTCATTTTCTACAGTATTTTAAAATTGTTTAACTATAATATATGTGGCTAGATTGAAGAACATACCGGGTTGCAATCTCTAATGCCGATCTACAACCGCATAAGTTAATAGTTTTGTTTTCTCATTATTTCAGCTTTGCCGCCAAGTGGGCCGGTGTTAAAAGCAGACAAAGATCGCTACCAACCTGGTGAGGTACTCCAGGCAAACTGTACTTCGTCGCCAGCTAAACCTGCTGCAAATCTTACGATATTCATTAATGAAGAAGCTGTAAGTACCTCTTATAATTTCATGACTACATCATCATCATTAACAAACTTTAATAGTCCACTGCTGGACATAGGCCCCTCCTTATTAAGTAGGTTTTGGCCTACTATACCAGGCTGACCAGACGGGTTGTTGTAGGGTTTAGTTTTTCTGGTGCGGAGGTCTTAATAACAGTAGTTTCTGGATCTCCCCCTTTTCAGGCGCCTTTGCGCTAAAACTAAAACCACTAAACTAAACACACTAAAACCACACAGTGTGCCACTTTTGGCACACTGTGTGGTTTTAGTCGGTTCGATTCCGACACACCGACCGGCCGCAAACCTCGGCGGAATGACGACCTGGGGGGGTTTCCACACGTAAAAAAAAAGGTTTGGTTTGCCTGGGTCCGGATGTGTTAAAAACAACAGTTCCCGAATCCCTCTCGTCTCAGGTGTGAGTGGCACACCGTGTGGTTTTAGTCTTTGCTTCCTTAGTCACCTCTATCGACACCTATGGAGTGAATAGGGGTGATAACGATCCGTATTCACGTTCACGGACTAACAGTATTTGATTTTCAGAAATAATAAGAATTGACCCTTGTTGCATATGAGACTCTTAACTTGCTGGTCTCCATGAATGAAAATAATCACTTACTATCTGGTGGCTAGCCTGCTCGTTTGGACCTACATTATATGTCTTAAATGTAAAAAAAGTTGCCTTTGAATATACATGACATTGAGGAAACTATTTATCATTTTTTAATATATGCTCAATCGCAGATGAATAATTTAATCGCTCAATAGATCGCTCAAAAGAAAATTAGCAGCCACACGTAATGTGTCGGAAATCGCTCTAGAAGTAGTGATTAGTGTCATATTGTATTGCGAACAGGGCTTTTAGCTAACTACCGTCATCAAGAGCTGAACTGAATAAATTATGATACATGTTACTTGTTATCTACCTCCAGTGCGACATTATCTCCTAGTCGATATTATTTGTGCATTTGAAATATTTTTATAAAAGTAAATAAATATTTGATATTTAGTTTGTGCCGTCAGCTAGAAGAATCGAAATTTCAAAGTAGAAAAGTTTGAAGGCAGAATAAATATAATTTTATTTTAAATTTCTATTAATATAAAGTCTTTAGCTCTATTACTGGTTATGAGTTATAAATCCCCAACCCGCGGCCAGCGTGGGGACGTATGGCCGTCACCCCTTAAGTTTAAAGAAATGTTTGTGAACATAAAAATGCATGCATGAATATTAAAATCGATAGTTAGATTTTAAGGTCGACGTATACCTATATAGATACGGACAATACAGAGTTCGTTTGCTATAGTAAGTATCGAAGCAGGTATTTACTTTACTTTTATATTCCTTCACAAAGGCGGGAAACCCAGATTGTGCTATTTCTAAAAGTTCGTAGGCAGTATAACTTACTTTTTAGTGTTCTACAATATAAATTTAGAAAATAGTAGGAAAAATAATGTATTTATGAATCTCTCTCATGATATTTGACTTAACTCAGAGTGTGTTCCATGGTTTTACAACTCTATCATTTCTATTATGCAATTCACTATCTTAATTTTTTTATATCTTGATTCTATTTTATAATAAACGTTAAAAGATGTCTTGTTTCTTTAATTTTCAGCTTCGCTCATCAGAAATGAGTCTTCATCCTACTGATAATGGCCTTTACTGGACAAATGTAAAGGCTGATATTAAAGTGACACAAGATTTGTTTGCCGGCGGACGTCTAAGAGTCGCCTGCCTCGCTAGCGTGTATGAAGTGTATAGAAGTTCAGCTAATCTTGACTTCTTCACGCCAGAGACAGATCCAAGACCAGAAAGAAGTAAGTCAAAAAGCAATACATTATCTATACTCTATACAAAAAATTAAATTGGAGTGTCTATTTGTAATATTAAAATAACCGCTTTTTAGTATGTATGTATACATGGTACATTTTTAAAAAAATCTTCTTTCATAATTTTTGTCCGTCTGTTTGTTTCGTTCTAGAACCATTAGACCAATTATGACAGGACTTTCACTGATAAGTAGCTGATGATATAAGGAGTAACTTAGGCTACTTTTTTTAGACTAACTTCGTCCCGGGGCGTTACCTGAGGTACAACAATAACCACGGGCAACACCGGGGGGACGAGCTAGTTAAAAACATAATACTTCTTATGAGTTCTTAAATGGATACCGCGTCTCGGCAAACATAGTGTAGGACGTCTACAGATCAGATGGAGTGTGCAAGACGGCTGGCAGGAGCTGGATGCAAGAAACCGAGGATCGAACCAAGTGGGGTGCAATTAGAGAGGTTTAGGTACAGCAGTGAACTGTGATAGGCTGATGATGATGATGACTATTTCATATGACTATCTTTCAAACCTAGGTTGGATTGGCCTTCAGACCCCTAAGACACGGCTGAACTTCGATTTTTACGCGGAGTGACTGCCATTTGTTATTTATAATCCAAGAACTAGGCAACATCAAAATTCTTCAAATTGATGAATTTTATTACGGTTATGATGACTAATTTTGAAACACTGTTTTATAATGTTCGGAAGTATTTCCTATTTTCAAAAATAGTTAGATTTCTACAAAACAAAGTTTTAGTAGGAAAAATTTGCGATTTAACTTTTTAAGTTTAAAATCCACGCCAAAACCTTCCAAGAAAAGGGCGTACTCCTTCTTAAAAGGCCGGCAACGCATTTGTGACGCCTCTGGAGGTACAGGTGTCCATGGACGGCGTAATAGATGATACGTCTGCTCGTTTGCTCCCTATTCATTAAAAAAAAAACTTTTGGTGTTCAACAAAATTGCTGTATTTTGAAGTTTTTTTGTTAATTAACTATTAATCTTTCTCTAAATATAAAAATAAATACGATTTTTAACCGACTTCAAAAAAAGAAGAAGGATTCTCAATTGACCGTTTTTTTTTCTGTGTGTTCGCGTATAACTTCGTCGTTTATGAACCGATTTTGATGATTCTTTTTTTAATGGAAAGGAGATACCCCAACGGTGGTACCATGATAGTGACACTAAGATCTGATGATGGCATCCAAGAGAAATCGAGTCAAACCTTAGTCGTTTTTATTCGTCGGTTTTATTTTTATTAAAATTTTCCTTGTATACTCTATGAACCCCATTTCATCAGATTAACACTTAATTTTAGTGGTTCTTGGTTACTGTCATTATGCTTATTGCTAAAGACGTTTCTATGGCAACAGGGACTACCAGTACCTGGTCTCAAAATCACTACTGTGTATCCAAAGGTTAAAGCCACAATAATGATCTATTGATCATTTCGATTTTTCCTCATAGGTCTCATAAAAGTAAATAACATATGTTTAAAACTTTTAAGACTATCTAATTATATTTTTTCCATATATTTCCAGTTACTCACAACGCCGCGTGTTCAGCTCAGTGCTTCCGAAGTTGGCTTCTCGTGTTGTTTGTATTTCTTCTACCTATGGTTATGGGTCAAGACTTCGATGCACCAGAACGTGAATATGATGACTACGATGAAATTAACACCAAGCATCTCTTAGAATCACTTGTTGGGGCTTGAAAATAACTGTTCCAATAGGTTAAAAATACGAATTTAGTCTGATAGTTAGCACCTTTATCCTAATTAAGTACTTTTTTATTTTCATAAGGCTTTGAGATTTGTTTTAATAGTTTATTGTCTAGTTATTTTAAAGAGATTATTTGTTTTTAATTTAAAGATACACCAAGTGTTTAAAGGACACTACAAATTAAATAAGCTCATAATATATACTTAAGGTTAAATTAATGACGGATTTTTAAGTGTGAATCATCTGTTACCTGCCTTTAATAGTAAACTAATGATAATTGATTGTATTTGATGTAGGATACATCTTAATCATAAAATTATATACGATGGAAAACCAGCATCTTATTTCTACGTCACTGAGAGAGCCTCGTGGCATTAAATCCGCCTTTTTACAATAAGTGCAACAAGTTTTAAATAAATAATTAGTTCTCGGCTGGCTACAGGCCTCTCGTTCGAAAGAGTTTTTGGCCTTATCATAAATGATATAACAATACTCTTTAACAGGCTGATGGTCCAGTGATTTTTGACTCACATTTTGTTTTTTAATTTAATCACTATGTATCACATTTTAAAACACATTTTTTCATTAAATTTTCACGTGATTTGCAAGGCTACTTTATCTTTATTAATGTTACTACTTATGTACATTCCAGTTTAAGATTCTTCTAAATAATCTAAAGTAATATATAAAGCTGAAGAGTTTGTTTGTTTGTTTGTTTGTTTGAACGCGCTAATCGCAGGAACCGCTGGTCCGATTTGAAAAATTATTTCAGTGTTAGATAGCCCATTTATTGAGGAAGGATATAGGCTATATATCATCACGCTTAGACCTACAGTACAACAATGAAGAATGTTACAAAAATGGGGGAAAATTATCACGCTACGGGCAATAGGAGACGCAAACGAGGTTGCGTGGGTCGGCTAGTTATTTTATAAAATTGTAAATAGTTACTTTTATTGTAAGGGAATAAAATATTGTGATAACTTATAAAGGCTCTAGGGCCAGTTAAGTTGATATTAGCAAAGAAAATTAAATTTTCAGAGTATCCGAGTCTCATTTTTCATTTGCCGTTGTTACTTCTTTTATGTCAAAGACCTATACTACTATCATATAAATTTCACAATAATGAAGGTGTAAATACATACATGTGTTGAATTTTCAAAAAAAAATTACAAATCTTTTGATTCTTGTCATTCATTTGTTATTAATGATGCATTCACAAATCGTACTGATGTTTAAACATCGAGCAAGTCTCGTGTTCTGTGGTATTTTGTATCTATAGGTTCGTTTTTTTATTGGAGAAGACATAAGAATAGTGATATGAACCAACTAGCTAACCCAGGCGAATAGTCTAGATTCGAAGAAGAGAAGAACTGCATTGTGTTTTATAGTTTTTATACAATGTTGTAAACTGTTGACGTGTTAACCTATACTAATATTATAAATTCGACAGTAGTTCTGTCTCTTAGTATGTCTGTTACGCTTTCTTAAACTGCTACACTGATTTTAACCAAATTTGGCGTGGAGATACTTCGACTTTTGCAAAAGGACATGGCTACTTTTTACGACAATAACCGATACACATGCGGGTGGAGCCGTGTAGAAAAGCTATATAATATATATATATAAATAAGAGTATAGTCTGTTTTCCATCAATAAGAGTAGAGTCGTTTTGGTGGGCCCGTATATAAAGAAAAAATGACGCTTCAAATTGGTTGCTAACCGAACATTGATACAAAAAACTAGTGTAGTTTTTTTGTTTGGTTTTACATCGAGTCAGTGATTTAAGAAACACACAGCAAATAAAAAATAAACAAATATTAAAAAGTAGCAGTTTACAATATGTGGGTCTGAAGTCCAACTACAACCGTACACAGCACTCAATATTACAATGCTTCATTGGAAAAGATACCACACATCAGACCATATATTCCATTCTTCAAATGTCTTCCTTAATTATCAAGGTTGTAAATTCGTTAAATAAGTTGATGAAAAAATCAACCTTGGAGCATATTTGGTTGTAACTAGAGCACGTCCTTAAGATTGGACCGTTCTGAGACACATTATGTTAGAGTTAGGTATGGTAAAGAGTTGTTGGATACGCACAGATCAAGATGGTATCTTAAGGTTTATTTTCTTAACAAGTTCACAGCCCAAAGAACCGTTGATAATTTTGTGTAGATTGCACAAGTCGCTTATCTATGATGTTACTAAAATCCCAACTCGATGTTCAGATGACGAGCGCTCAACGCGCGTTTACAACTACATGTAATTTCATTCTAGGAGTACACATGGTAACGCGCGTTTTTACATGTTGCGCGTTGAGCGCTCGTCATTTGAACATGGACTTAAGGGCACTTAGGGCTATGTTCAGAAGGTAACGCATTGATGTGTCTAGCCGGTACCTATAGGCGGCGGTAATTACTAACTGTCAAGTATAAACGTGTGAGTTCATACATTTCTAGCATTGAAATACAATAGTTTCTAGTAACTTTTGCTATTGTTTTTTTGACACATTACATTACTAATTTACATTTTTCAGATACTCTATTTGTCAAATCAAGAACAATGTGAATGCACCATAATTTTTGATGTATTAATCAACATCTCTTAGAACGACCATGCTAGTTTTTAGGTGAGAAACTTTGTAAATAATTCCTTGTCATTTTAATACGTGTGTTGTGTACACACGCACATTGTAAGAATAACCTTTAAGTAATAGTCGTAAGTTCGAACGATTATCGAGTTTATCATTCGATAGTCGTGGGAAATTAACTATCGTACCTATTGCGCAATCTTACAAAAGTCCCTACATTTTAAAATATTGAAAGGCATTTTGCTTATTTACATGTGAAAATCTATTAACTAATAATATTTTAAATAAGCGAGTTTAATTATTCTTCATTAAATCTAGTTCTTTTATTTTCTAATGTACGTTGTCTAAGTAATTTGCAACTGTAAAAACTGAGAAGAAAGTTTCGAAAAATTTTATATAACAAACGGATCGCTTTAAAGATCGAAAAAGATTAATATTTATAAATGTCCTACCTACAACGTAAGATTGACTAACGACCAGTCCCCCATAAAATTTCAGAAAGCTATACATTGTGTTAAATAACACTACTTAACAGATAAAAGTTACAGATTTAAATATGTGTATCTTTTTTTTTATTTTTTATTTTGGCTGCGCCAAAATGACTCTGCTTTGCCTGATGGAAAGCATGAACAGATTCCAAGAGTGGTGGTCACCATTCTCAATGCGAATAAGGACATTGCAACATGGTGACCCACACTATGGCCGCCTAGTGAGATGGTTTTCACGCCCCGCTTAAAGGACCCGGGATCATAGTGGGAGGGAAACACGTGCGTTGGAAGTGAGTTCCAAGTTTTGACCGCTCGGCACAGAATAACCTGAAATAAAATATATCTCCATCTAAGACTTAAGACACCTATTTGACAGATAAGTTCAGATTCATCTATCTTAAGCTTTATTAGCGAATAATGAAACTGGTTCTAAATGTATAAGTTTACAAAGCCTGTTTTGTGGAATGATTAATGTAAATGACTTACAACTTACATTGCCATACTTAAGTCAAGAGTCATACCTAGATTATGCACACAACTTTTTTTTCTATTTTATGTATGGTTAGCTATAATGAATCTACTATGCCTGATGGCAAAGGAAAAATCCAAGAGTGGTGATCACCATACTCATTGCGAATGCAGAAAGTGCAACAATGCAGCATGGTGACCCACACCATGGTAAATATACTCGGACTTTCATGATTAAGACCATTACAGAGAATACGTCTATGCTGCCGATTGCTCTGCTTCAGGTCTCTGGTTTAATTACCGGGTCGGACCAAATGTTTGTATGATCTACAAATATTTGTTTCGGAGTTTGGATGTTTCCTATGCAAATATAATATATTGTACATATTTACAAACAAAGAATATAATATTATGTATTTATATCAGTTGTCTCTCATACTCATTACTCATAGAACAAGCTGTGCTTAGCTTGGTTTGTTAGCGTTGTGTGTCAGATGTTCGAAATAATTATTTATTTATCAAGCGAAATGGAGTATAACTTACCAATGATCAACATTTCCAATACTTATTACGATTATTTTAAGTAATATGGAACTCTATACTTCAATGTTGTTAAGCATAAGAGTATCAACAAGGCTAAAAACGTTATTAAAGATACGTAAACAGTCAACAGGAAAAATATACTAAGAAAGACACCCACAGTGTCAAATTTACTAATTGAATAGAAGGTAATGTTTTTTTTATATTCGAATTCAATAACAAGACTCAAATGGGTATTTTCTATGTATAATATGTATGTATTTACAAAAAAAAAGTAAATATGTGTTTGTATCAGTTGCCTAGTACCCATAACACAAGCTCCGCTTAGCATGGGACTAGATGGCGTTGTGTGATAGATGTCCGAAATCTATATTTATTTATTTTATTTTAAATACCGTCTATTTTTAAAACACTGTCTCCTAAAGTCTCCCAAAGTATTGGGAACTTGCAGAAGACAAATGCATGTTAATTACTTTGAATAGATAAAATACAGTTTGCAGTGTTAAAATTTTGAAAAGAAGATAAGTATCTACACTGAATTCAAGTCATGTTTTCCATCAAGCAGAGTAGAGTCATTTGAGCTAGCTGTAAAATAAAAATCTAAACCTGAATTGAACATTATTTTGTGATCCACCAACAATACAGAATAAATGTATTGTAATGAAAACAGTTTCAGAAAGCTCACTTGCTTCAGTTAAAGAGGGAAAAATATTTCGTTACTTTAATATTGAAATATAGCAGTATTTGTTTTTATATTAAACTCTTTATCGATTAAAATAATATTCTTCTTGTGTATAAAATTCTTATATTTCTCCTAAGCACATGTTATACATATAAATGGTTGTATATAATTAATTTTGATTGTTGATTAATTTACTCAAATATTTTATTACTTTAACAATGTGTAAATAAAGATAAATTTGAAATACGTCACTTTTGTTTTATTTATTTAGATATCTTTTTTTCCAAATAAGTTTTCTTAACAAAGTAACCAGGTTGTTACGATAATTTGTCAAACTTGCAATTCAATCAACAGCAAACAGGATAAGGTTAAATTCTTTAACTTGTTTGCATTTGTCCAAATTTTTTTTTTTTACTTTAAATATTCCGGTAAAACTATATTATTACATCGCATTTATGTAGGAGAGCCACCCTTCAGCATGAATGGGCCAGGTCGACCGGAGTGATAACACGGCCTCACAGAAAACCAGTGGGAAATAGCGCTTGCGCTGTGTACCACAACCCCTCCCTACATCCCCCAAAGGCCAGCAACGTACTTGTGACGCCTCTAGTGTTCCGGGTGTCCATTAGCGTCGGTAATCGCTTACCATCAGGTGGTACGTATGCGCGTTTGCCTCCTATATCTTAAAAAAAGAGAGTAGAGTTAATTCAACTAATTGTTTAAACTATTTAAAAAAAACTGTCTAATCAATAGTCCGATATCATAAAATCGAAGCAAACACAAGAGTAATTATATTACTTGTACTAAATTATTCGAAATCTCATTTCTAATATACCTGTGTTATGAAGTACCGAAAACAATACATTTTCACTTTACCCGAAGTACATTTGTAATAATACAAATCCACTGTGAGCAGCGCTCAGTTACTATATTGGAGAATAAAGACATCTAAGTTCCACATACATCGCACAGATGGCGCTGTGTGAAAATTCCATACAGGTCTTGTGTGTTGTTCTAAATCGAAAATAATTAAAGCCATGTCTATTATACTTCTCGGGTTAATAATGGTAAGTTAATATTTCCATTAAATATTGATAACTGTATTATTTCACAAGTATAAATAGGGTTTAACTTCTAACTTTAATAAACTTCGAAATTATTTCAAATGTTATCTTCAATGTTCTTTTTACAATGGTTAATACCTTTACTCTCTTGTATTATTGGCATTTTTTTTGTTTTGACCCGTTACTTAGCTTTGAGAGATGTCATTACCATTCATTTGTTGGTTTTCCATTAACGTTTACGTTTGTAGAATGTTAACTTCATTAGGGGGCAGTATCTTCCTTTAGGGGAGCTCCACCGTGGATACAATCATGTGCTTGAGGCTATGGTGGAGGAGGCATTTTCCGGGGCGTCTTTGGCTGTGGCTATGTCTTTGGATATCATCAATGCGTTTAACACTTTGCCCTGGAGTTGCATCAGAGAGGCGCTCGTGCATCATCGTGTGCCTCGCTACCTCTGCCGCATTGTATCTGTCGGAGACAGCTGTCATCTTCACAAGTAGGAGCGGTTTTGGTCGAGGTGAATTGTCGTTCAATGTTTTGCAGGGGTCAGTCTTAGGGCCACTCCCGCAGAACATTGGTTATGGTTCGGTGCTTCGCGGTGCATTTTTAGATGATGTTGACTTTACGTGTTATGCGGATGACACGCTAGTGACGGCGTATGATAAGATGCACCGTGTGGCAATTCCGAAGGCCACGGTCGAGGTTTCTCATTAAGTCATTGAGCTAATCCGGCGGCTAGGTCTTGAGTTGGCTTTGCACAAATCCGAAGCCTTATTTTTCCATGGGCCTCGTAGCAATCCACCCGATGAAACCAGTCTCAAAGTATGAGGCACTCGCATCAGCATCGAGCCCTTCATGAGGTATATTGGGCTCGTATTCGAAGGCCGATGGAACTTCGGATATCCCTTACGTCTGCTCCCCCACATGTTGCTAAACATAAGGGAGCCCGATCAGTATCGGGACCTGGGGACGAGAACCCTTGCGGATCTTTATTGATAAGTTGAGGACGATCAAAAATCCCAACTCCACCAGTTCCTCGCAGATAGGTGTAAGGAACAGCTTGGGCAACCAAGCGCGGGGCACGCCATTATTGCGACGGTAAAACCCATTATGGAGGATTGGCTCGAGAGGAATCAGGGAACCCTCTCATACCTGACGCAGTGATCACTGGATTAGAATGCTTCAGTGATCACCTTTGACTGATTCGAAAGGAGCCAACGCCTGAGTGCCACCACTACGATGGCCGGACCCTGAATACGGCGTATTACATGCTTGCAAATGCCCGGTGTAGGCGGAGCACAGGTATGATCTCATGTCGGTCATCTGAGTGGGGATTGAGTAGCATTTCTCTTTCCAAGTATCATTAAAACTAATTCCAAAAAGACAAGGTCCTCGCTGTGATCTAATAGGCCCGAGCGACGATCTATCTACCTGTCTTGTAAATTACTACAATACCACATTATTTTACCGCTCAAGAACGACGGTAGTCGTTTATCAAAAAGTGACTCGTCTGTACGTTTACAAAGTAAAAAAAATACACCAAATTTATTGACTGTAAGATGTGGATTGTTCAGTTTTTTTTCAATAAATACCTCTCATGAACCTAACAATATGTTGTATACCATTCATCCCTATCAAAATCATTAACACTATGTCCTCAATCATACTCATGAACAATATCTAAGTACCTATATAGTATCAACATATCATGCAACATATTTGAAATCCTACATAAATATCCCAACGTATATTTATGTTGGATTTCATACATCCTTTGTCCAAATATTGGTAAGAAACACAGTGCACAACAGACGCAAACAATTTAAATAAAAAGGGAAAAGTAAATAATAAACAAAACTTTCGGTTAACTGACAAACATAAATAAAACAAACCCAATTTCAAAGCACATAAAAGTAAATAAGACCTAATTGTGCATCCGCCATGAAGGCTATGAATGAGTAGAGCATTATAAGCACACTGCAATTAGAACGCGCTAGAAAAATCAAATTAAATCCTCTAATGAACAAACATCGTCCGCGAAGCGGTACCAATGTTGGTACAGAGTAAGTCACAAAACAGAGACACATTGTTAGTTATATAAATATCTATACTAATATATAAAGCTGAAGAGTTTGTTTGTTTGTTTGTTTGAACACGCTAATCTCAGGAACCGCTGGTCCGATTTGAAAAATTCTTTCACTGTTAGATAGCCCATTTATTGAGGAAGGCTATAGGCTATATATCATCACGCTAAGACCAATAGGAGCGGAGCACCAATGAAAAATGTTTCAAAAACGGGGGAAAATTATCACGCTACGGGCAATAAGAGACGTAAACGAAGTTGCGTGGGTCAGCTAGTAAGCATATAAATAGGTACTTTCATGGTGTGCAGCCATGAGTAAAAGATACAGTTTTGAATACAAAGAAACACAGTGCAGATTGACAGGCGGCTTTTAGATGGATTGTATGCTGTACGATAATCTGTAGGTTGTATTGCAATTCTATTATTTCTAAAGATTATGCCCCCACCATCAGCGTATGGCCATTTACTGCCGAAAGAAGAACTCTTAGAAGAAGTGCGAAATTTGCCTTTAATTTTTCAGCATCCGTCCGATTTCAACCACTTTTCTCAAGTAATCGATTCGTCATGCAGCAGGGAGCCCTACACTGCGTGCGTTCTCTTATATTCTCTCTAATACAAATCAGCTCCAGCGACCGTTGTATTATATATATATGTATACATATGTATACACATACAAATAAATAAAATTGGAGCGTCTGTTTGTAGTATTAAAATAACCGCTTTTTACTAAATTCATATGTTTTTGTCTGTCTGTCTGTTTGTTCTGGGTAATCTCTGGAACGGCTGGGCCGATTTTGACGGGACATTCACTGGCAGGTATTTGATGATCCAGGGAGTAACTTAGGCTACTTTTTTTTAAGACTAACATTGTCCCGCGGCGTTACTCGCGGTACAACAAAAACCACGGGTGACACCGCGAGGTTCAGCTAGTATTATAAATATTCCCCCCAATGTATCCCTACGTTGTCGTCGTGGTGGGGCTTGCGTGGGTCGATGATTTCTGGGGCTACGCCGGTAGAGCCACTCATGCCGGATAGGCCCAGAAGGAGACCCCAGACTAAATGGGATACGAGACGGAGTCTGTAAAGACTGCCGCGTGGGGCACTCTAAACGTCCCTCTGCTCTAGCAGAGGGCGTATTAGAGTGCCAGTAGTTCCGAGAGGGACAGGGGGCGGACGGATCAGGTCTGGTGCAGACCCCGTCCGGCCCAGCCGTAATCCTGAACGGACAGGACCGGTGGCTCTTGAAGCCGCGAGGACGTAAACCTCTATAAAAATACCCTAAGCTTACGCTCTGACGCCTGGCAATGAGCTGAGTCGCTGGAGGGAGTCCAGTGCCAAGGGCGTCCTGTCGACGGACAATAAACAAAAACTATGACAATGGACAATATTAGGAATTTACCTACCCAGGAGGGTCCTAGACGCGACGCGTCTGGGGAATCCCTTCCGGAGCCAGTCGGCTCCGGCAGCCCCCAATCGTATTATGGGGGGGGGCATTCACTGTCTCACACGCCCGTTGCCGAGCGGTAAATCCGGCACCGAAAATAACGCGGAGGACGCGGAAACTTCTCATCATTCTACCTTAGTTTTAGTTACAGAGCGGAAAAGGCCGACGCGTAACAGCAGAGGCCAGTTCCGAAGGGCGGACGCCCACTCGTCCGCAGAGGATGTTGCGGCTGAAACGCCTATACCGGTCGGGCTCCCAGAAGTCGATCTGACTGCTGGGAGCCGAAGACGGTCGGAGCGCCTGCGTTCCAGATCAGCCGTGGATGTCATGAGTGGCAGTTCCGGTGCGAGGACGGTCGCGCCGGAACCAATGGACACGGAGTCAGACGGCCGGAAGCGCGGTCGCCCCCAGGGCTGCGAGAGCGACATCTCCCAGGAGATGATGCCTCCGCCTAAGGTTGCCAGCAGCCATAGGGGGCGTTCACGAACTCCGGTGCCGGCTCCCTCGGGTTCCGCCTTTTGTAAGGCGGAATCCTACAGACGGGCCCGGGCGGACGGGGAACTGCAGGCGGAAGAGGAGATCGCTGGTCGCCTGCTGAAGATCGGGGAGCCGGTGGATGGGGACTCGGTGCCCCAAACACCGTGCTCCCTGCAGGAGAGAGCGGAAGCGGCGGTGGCCATCATCCACAAGGTGGCCACCAAATCCGTGAACCTGAAGGGCCCTTTCGTGAGGGCCCTCAAGGACTCCTCTTCCGCCGTAGCCGGGGTCGTGGAGACCCTGGCTGGAGACGTGGCTCGCCTACAGGCGGCCAATGACCGACTGACGGAGCAGGTGGCGGACCTGATCGCTCAGTTCGCCCAATTTCGGGCGGAGCTTCCTGAGCGTAGGGTCCCTGTCCCATCTGCGTCCCAGTCGGCCCCAAATACGTCCCAGCCGGCCCCGTCTGCGTTCCGGCCGGCCCCGTCTGCATCCCGGCCGGCCCCGCCTGTGTCCCGGCCGGTCCCGTCTGCCTCCCGGCCGGCCCCGTCTGAGTCCCGGCCGGCCCCGTCTGAGTCCCGGCCGGCCCCGTCTGAGTCCCGGCCGGCCCCGTCTGTCTCCCGGCCGGCCCCGTCTACGTCCCAGCCGGCCCCGTCTACGTCCCAGCCGGCCCCGTCTACGTCCCAGCCGGCCCCGTCTACGTCCCAGCCGGCCCCTACCATCCCCGGGGTACCAGACGCCGTCCTGAAGCAGATGCTGCAGCAGATCCTCACCTCGGTGGGGAATCTGGTGGACGGTCGTCTGGCCGGCCTGGAGGCGAGGCTGCCTCCCGCCCCTATTCTTCGGCCACCTCTTGCGGCGCCGAGGCCGAAGGTCGCGTCGGCACCGACCCCGCTCCCCGTGGTGGGGGGTTCCCTGTCGTACGCGGCGGCGATATCGGCGCCGGGCCCAGCCGCTGCTCGTCAGACGCAACGCGGGCCAAAGGCTCCAGCCAAGACGGCTGCGCCCAAGAAGACGGGGCCCAAGACGGCGACGGGGGCAGGAGCGGAGTTTCCTCCGCTCCCCACTCCAACGCCTCTGCCTGGCTCCTCCACCTCTGCCCCCTCCAATGAGGGTTGGCAGGTAGTTGGGGGGGCCAAGATGTCTAAGAAGGCGAAGAAGCGGACCAAGAAGGCTGCCCAAAAGGCGGCCTCTGGCCCGCAGTCGTCACCGGTGACGGGGGCCACCCCAAAGAAGCCGCGGAAGTTGCAGCCGCCTAAGACCGCGGCTGTGGTGGTCACGGTGTCACCGGAGGCGACTGCCGGCGGGCTGTCCTACGCGGCCGTCTTCAAGACGGCCCGAGACTGTCTCGCCGGTGATTTTGCGACGGCAGGAGTCCGCTTGCGCCTCGCCCAAACGGGAGCTCGAGTCCTCGAGTTCCCTGGGGCCGATGGCGCAAAGACGGCGGACTCCTTCGCCGAGAAGCTCAGGGGAGTTTTCGCAACCACGGATGGTGTCAGGATCGCCAGGCCCACGAAGTGTGCAGAACTGCGCATCTCGGGCCTGGACGATTCCGTCACAGCTGATGATGTCCGCGTTGCAGTCCAGGAAAGGACGAAGTGCAACGCGGAGAACATCAGGGTCGGCACCATCCGTCCCGGTCCAGGGGGCCTTGGTGCAGTGTGGATGAGCTGTCCCGTGGCGTCGGCCAAAGTTTTGGGCGACGCCGGCAGGCTCCTCGTTGGCTTCGTCAGCGCCAGGATCACAATCCTGGCGGCGAGGCCAATGAGGTGCTACAAATGCCTGTCAGCGGGACACACACGCACCAAGTGTGAAAGCTGCTTCGACTGCAGCGGACTCTGTTTCCGCTGCGGTCGAACGGGGCACAAGGCGGCAGAATGTTCTGCCGCCCCTCACTGCCCTATGTGTGCGGCGGGCAATAAGCCCGCCAATCACCAGATGGGGCAGGGGGGCTGCAAGCCTTCCCGAGCTTCTCGGCAGACTTCGGGGGCTAGCCTGGCGACCCAGGCTGCCTCCGAAGTCATTAGTGCGTCTACATCGTCGCCCATGGAGGAGGTTGTAGAGACGGTTCAGTAATGGACCACGTCTCCAACCTCCTTGTCCAGACGAACCTCAACCACTGCGCCGAGCGCAGGATCTCTTCCTGCAAAGCATGGCGCAGTGGTCGATCGGTGTTGCCGTAGTCGCGGAGCCCTATTACATTCCTCCCCGTCCAAACTGGATGGGTGACTGGGACGGCTCCGTGGCAGTCGTCGGTTCCGGGGCGGCTCATTCCCCGCCCTTGTCGCTTAGAGACAAGGGCTCGGGATATGTGGCCGCCGAGTGGGGGGGGATCACCGTTTACGGTGTATACTTCTCCCCCAACCGGAGTTTGAGCGACTTCGAGGTCTTCCTTAACAGCTTGGAGACCTCGATGCGGCGTTTAGCGTCTGGGCACGTCCTCGTGCTGGGGGACTTCAACGCAAAGTCCATTGCGTGGGGGTCCCCCAGGACGGACGCCAAGGGCGAAGCCGTAGAGGAGTGGGCGGCTTCGGTGGGCCTCTGTTTGCTGAACAGAGGCGCCACCAACACGTGCGTGCGACAGCAGGGGGGGTCGATAGTGGACCTTTCGTTCGCTACCCCTGCTGTCGCCGCACGAGTAAGGAACTGGTGTGTCCTGGAAGAGGTCGAGACGCTCTCGGATCATTTGTACATCCGATTCGAGCTCTCCCGGTCCCAGGGCCCCAGTAGGGGTCACGTGGCGCGGCAAATGTCCCACTTTCCGCGGTGGGCTGTCGCCAAGCTCGACAGGGACCTACTAGAGGAGGCGGCCATTGTCCAATCTTGGCTGTCTCCGCAGGCCCCGACCGAGGAGGTCGGCGTGGACGTGGGGGCTGGCCGTTTTCGCGATGCGATTACGCAGATTTGTGATACGGCCATGCCCCGCGTCCAGGGTCGTCGGCCTCCTCGGAAGGAGGTCTACTGGTGGTCCCAGGAGTTGGCGGACCTCCGTGCGGCTTGTACTCGTGCCCGGAGGTCTTACAACCGCAGCCGGCGACGTCACCGCGGAGACGGTGGCGGGGACCAGCTTCATGAGGAGTACCGCGAAGCGCGGAAAACTCTGAAGCTGGCCATTTGCCGCGCCAAAGAGGTGAAGAAAAAGGAGATGCTGGAGAGTCTCGACCGTGACCCCTGGGGTCGCCCATATCGTGCGGTGCGACAGAAGCTCCGCACGGCGGGCCCCCCCCTTACCGAGACTCTTCAGGCCAGCTTCCTGCAGAAAGTGGTCGAGGGACTTTTCCCGCAGCGGGCGGAGCACAAACCCCCGTCGATGGCCTATGCGGTCAGAGACGACGGGGGTCGAGAGGAAGACGTGCCGCCCGTTAGGGAATCGGAGGTTGGGGCGGCTGTTCTGCGGATTCGTTCCAAGAACACCGCCCCCGGGCCGGACGGGGTTCCAGCCCGAGTTCTGGCCCGAGCCCTCGACCATATGTCGGACCGCCTCAGGGAAGTGTTGGACGCTAGCCTGGCGTCCGGACGCTTTCCTGAGTGCTGGAAAGGCGGGAAGCTGGTCCTATTGAGGAAGCCGGGACGGCCTGCCGATTCGGTCGCGGCCTATAGGCCCATCGTGTTGCTGGACGAGGCGGGTAAACTTTTTGAGAGGATACTCTCTGCCCGCATCGTCCGGCAACTCCGCGAGGTGGGGCCCGACCTGTCGGACGCCCAATTCGGATTCCGAGAGGGGCGTTCGACGGTCGATGCCGTGATGCGCCTTAGGGCCGTGACCGAAGAGGCAGTGAGCTGTGGCGGCGTGGTGTTGGCGGTGTCCTTGGACATCGCCAACGCCTTTAATAGTCTGCCATTCAGCTGCATCGGGGAAGCACTCCAATACCACGGAGTGCCAGAGTACCTGAGGCGGCTGGTGGCAGACTATTTGCAGGAGCGTACCGTCGTGTACGAGGATCGAGATGGCGCCTTGAGACGGCGACCCATGTCGTGCGGCGTTCCGCAGGGGTCTGTCCTTGGACCACTCCTGTGGAACGTGGGATACGACTGGGTCCTACGAGGTCGTCTCCCCCCTGGGCTGGGCGTAATTTGTTACGCCGATGACACCCTTGTCACAGCCCGGGGGGCGAACTTCCAGGAGGCGGCGCGCCTGGCCACCATTGGTGTTTCTCTGGTGGTCGGGCGCATCGAGGCGCTGGGCTTACGGGTGGCCCTGGACAAGACGGAGGCCCTGTTATTCCATGGGCCCCGTCGTGGGCCGCCCCCCGGTGCCTCCATAGTGGTCAACTCGGTCCTCGTACCGGTTCGGGCCCAGATGAGGTATCTGGGCCTGATCCTCGACGGTAGGTGGCTCTTCGACGAGCACTTCCGACAGCTTGGTCCCAAGCTGGTCGGCGCTGCCTCTGCCCTTGGGCGACTTTTGCCCAACTTGGGCGGAGCCAGCGTCGCAACGCGACTCCTCTACACGGGGGTGGTCCGGTCGATGGCGCTGTATGGGGCACCGGTGTGGGTGGGCACCGGTCTGACTGCCCTCAATAAGGCCCGCCTCTGGCGGCCTCAGAGGGTATTGGCGGTCAGAGCCATTCGCGGATACCGCACGGTGTCCACCGAGGCGGCGTGCGCCTTGGCCGGAACACCTCCGTGGGATTTGGAGGCGGAAGTGCTCGCCGAAGTTTATCGACGGGTGGCTGAATTCCGGGCGGAGAGAGGCATTCGCCCTCCGCCCGAAGAGGTACGCGAGTGGCGTGAAGCCGCCCGTCGAGCCACGATGGCTCGCTGGTCGTTCCGGCTGGAGACTCCACGCGCTGGCTTTGCCGCCGTGGAGGCTCTCCAGCCGGTCATCCTCGAGTGGGCAGGGCGGCAGCACGGGACCCTTTCCTTCCGACAGACGCAGGTTCTTTCCGGGCACGGATGCTTCGGAAAGTACCTGCACTCGGTCGCCAGGAGGGAACTGAGTCCCGCCTGCCACCACTGCGACTGCAGTGAGGACTCGGCCCAACATACGCTGGCGATTTGCCCCGCTTGGGCGTCGCAGCGCCGGGCCCTCACTGCAGTCATCGGAAGAGATCTCTCGCTACCGGCCGTCATACGATCCATGGCCGGTAGCGACAGCAGTTTTACCGCGGTCGCAGCCTTCTGCGAAGACGTAATTTCGCAGAAGGAGGCGGCGGAGAAGGCCCGGGAGGATGATATCCACTCGGACCCGATCCGTCGCCGGCGAACCGGGCGGCGGAGGCGCGCCTATCAGCGCCTCATGCCGCCCTGAGTGTGGCCGCGGATGGTCGGGATGGGTTTTCCCCACCATCCGCTTTAGTGGCCGCCCGCGAGGGGGCGACGTTACGCGTGTGCCGTACGTCGCCTAATTAGAGAGTGTACCAGCAGACGGTGCCCGCTTCAGTGCGGGCAGGCGCTGGGAGGGGTCCGGATGTGTTAATAACAGCAGTTCCCGGATCCCTCCCGTCTCAGGCGCAGAGTGGCACACCGTGTGGTTTTAGTCGGTTCGATTCCGACACACCGCCCCGCCGCAAACCCCGGCGGGGTGACGGCCCGAGGGGGTTTCCACACGAAAAAAAAAAAAAAAAAAAGTATTATAAATATTATATTTTTATTTATACAAATAAATAAAATTGGAGTGTCTAATTGTAATATTAAAACAACAACTTTTAAATAAATGCATATGTATGTTTACATGGTACATATATCAAAAATGAAGTATTTTTTTTTTGCCTGTCTGTATGTCTGTCTATTTGTTCCGGGTAATCTCTGGAACGGCTGGACGGATTTTGACGGGACTTTCACTGGCAGGTAGCTGATGATCCAGGGAGTAACTTAGGCTACCTTTTTTTAGACTAACTTTGTCTCGCGGCGTTACTCGTGGTATGACGATAACCGCGGGTAATACTACAGGGTTCAGCTAGTATTGTATAAAAATACAAAAATCTTGCAGTTTTGAATAATAACGGTGCATTATTGGTTAGCTCATGGCGATGCAGCAATGACTCCAAACTTTTTGTTTTGTTTTCTTTGGTCGTCTTCGTTCTTATTCAAGTCTCATAGTTAAGATAAAGAACATTTTAAACGCTATTTGTTATTTTAAAAGGAGCATCAGTGGAGTTTCTTGCCAGATTTTTCTCCAAGAAGGGTAGGCTGCACTTGGAACTGGCGACTAGAATCACTCGATCTTTTAATATTGACTATTCATAAGTGCCTGTAAAAAAGTGCCTATTTGAAAAAAATATTTTTGACTTTGACTATATATATTACATTATATCTATACTTACTTGTATTTCACTATTCTAATTTTCCACTTCAACTCCTTATAACGTTTTATTTTAATGTTCTTTGGTATAAAGAGCTCATACTAAGGAACAGTGGAATAAAACATATTCTCTGCAACAATCTAACCTACGTCACTTATTCAGAGCGTCTTCCCGTTCGCATAGTTTGTCTCCGCGGCTTCCGCCAGAGGGTGCCTCGAGCCCGAGCCACACGCCACAAAGCTTTAGCTAAGAATTTTCTTCTACCTTAACTCCACCGCAATTATTACCATGCGCTGATTCGAATTGATTCTTCTTTGTTTCCTATGCTAATGAATCTTATTTACATAATGTTTCTATTTAATTTTCTTTTATATTGGTTTGTGCAACAATTTTATATAAAATATTTTTTTTTTATACAATCTAAAGGAATCTTATAAAATGAATGATAGAGGATTCACTTTAATTCACTGTTTCGAAAATTGAAATCAGTTAAACCTATTGAGTACGAATGAATGAAAAATTAATTATATGAATTTACATTTAATGCAAAATGGTTTTTTTTAAGCAGTTTTTTATCAAAGCATTGAATTAGTTATTAAATTCCAAAACAATTATAGCGTAAGTAATGAAAGTCAAAGCAGCGATGAAGCATCTTTTACTCAAAACTGTTTAATGTTCTAGAAATTAACGTCATTTCTCCAAGAGATAGAATCCTAAGGATTAGTACCATAGTTCAAAACGGACTGGTATCTATATTAGGAGAGCCTAATATAAATCATATACCAGCCTGTTTTGAACATTCCATAAAACCATTGTGAGCCAAAGGAAGATTAACTTGCATAAAAAGAAACTAGAAACGGAATACAAATAACTTTAACAAAACAAGCAATCGAACAAGATGCAGATAAATATTTCGCGCGGGCTCTCGAACGCTATAGTATCGTCCGCATCTATACCCGAGATTCTCGTTTTACCTACTCGTGATTGAAGACTCCGGGATTGAGTTCGGATTGAGCGGGGATTTATCATGAGAATCAAATTGGCAAGGAAATGTTTTTATTCTGCATACTGCATATTTCCAGGTACTGGCTTGGTCGGGTTCAAAATAGATAGAATTGTATTTGTTCATTATTATCTGCTTTGTTCGTAGTTGTAGACTTTTTATAATATTTTCCAATATTTACGTTTATAGGTTTTCATAGTTGTTTTGCAGTGTATATTACATTAACATTTTTATAAAGTGTAACATTGACTCAGACTACGGATGATCTTGGAATAGAATGATTTTGGATGTTTGATAAAGAATATATTTCTCTGAAATACAAGGTACAATTTATTGATATTGAACTAACTTTGCATTTTGTTGGAAATTTGCACTAATGTAATGCCTACATAATCTACACAAAAATTATAAATTAGTTACTTTCGTATAACTCCATCTATCTGTTAAGTTTTTATGGCCTAACCACAGCACCAATATTAATGAAATTTTTCGTAGAGATACTTTCATACTTGAGGGAGGATATAGTTTACTCTTTACCGCAATAAACGACAAACACGACCACGATGACAACGAAACAGTGAATGTTTGACTGATCACTATTGTAACTTTTTTTCTCAAAACGAAATTTGTCATTACAACGAAATACATTTAAATAAAAACACATTTATTTTATTCATCCACTGAAAAAATAACCAAACTTCTTATATTTCCCAATGCCGTTGCAATACTGCTCTATAAGACTGCAATATTGTTATATAATATCTTTTACAAACGTTTCATGACTTACTTTCCTTATATTTACGCATCTAAATCCACAGTTACAAGTTTAGATAGAGATCTTTTGAAAAGAGTTCTACTGTTATTCGAACATCAATTTGCTTTTGGCAACCAGGTACTAGGCTTCGTAAAGCGAGCAAATACCGCAAATCCCCCAGGCTTAGATAAAAGTAACCTTTTCGTATCGCAGTTCAGGCAATATGAGATGCTTATCTTTTTGCTATTAGAAAAGCCGTAGGTGAAACATTGTATATTGGTACTGTGTAGTTGGAATTTGCCTACTATATAATAGTTTCGATATGCATCGTTTTTGGATGGTATTTTATTGTTTCTCTCATAAAGTCTATTTTATGAGGTAGGAGCAGAAACGAACAGACGGTTAAACTAAATAAAAAAAAAAAAATTACCACCCACAACTCAAGAGTCTAAGGGTAAGAAAATAAAATAGAAATATTCCGGACATTTAACACACAACGCGATCTAGTCCTAAGCTAAGCAGAGCTTGTGTTATGGGTACTGGACAACTGATACGAATATTTGTAAACTGTTTTATTGTAAATACTTACATATATTATGTAAAGAAAACACCCAAACTCTATAAGTGCAATTCAAGAAGTGTATAGCCATCTTTTCAGTGTTTCTCCACTCAGATTTGATCTAATGAAAGAAGGAAAGTTAGACTTCTGGTTATCTCAAAAAAACCAACAATAGAATTTTTAACACCAACATCGAGGCAGGGGTATAATACCAGTCGAGTTGCACGTTTATGCTGAAACATGGCTATCCCTATCTCTGTACAATTAAACCAGTCTTATTTAAAAGTTACTTCACGTAAGCCTTGGCATACAAAGAAGTCGTATATCTATAAAGTAAGCGCAGCAAAGGCAACTTCATGCAAATAAAAGTCCAAAACTAAACAAGATAACTGTAGGCCACACGAAATTTTAAGATGCACCGACAAAATGTTATTAAGATACTCACATCAGTGTTTTACACTGTACAACGAAGGAAGCAACGCTAGAAACCACAATTAACAATGCAAATGTGCCAAGTGCGAAAGCTGTTCTGAATTTCATACCGGGAATACATATGGTAATTTGGTTTGAGCGCAAGAAAAACGCTACAGTGTAGAATCTGAGGCTCGTTAAGATCTTCAAGGCAAGATGTTTCGAACGCGTCTGTCTCATTTGCGCCAAGTTCTGAGTTCATTAGTTGAAACCATTTATTTTCAGTGTAAACTTAACTTCATTTTAAAGTATGCTGCTTTCGGAGTCTAGTTGACTTGAGTTTTAGAAGTATTTACTTACAAAATTAACTAGATAAATTTACTTTAGTGTATGATTTTTTACACATTTTGTGGATGAAATAAAAAATGAATGACTAGATTATCTATTTCTTGAACAAAGAGTAGTAAAAATCAGTTTGTTTTTTTCCAAAGGTTCATCGACCAATTGCTGGATGGATCTGGCATATCAGTTTACTGTGAGCGTGTAAACGATAAAGAAAAATTTTACTAAAAAAAATAGGTATAATATAATTTCAGCCAAATAAAACACGGGAAATTGTTAAAACAATAAAAATACATTCACAATAAAATTCAGTAAAAATATAGTTTTGTATTTGTCCTTGATTGATTGAGGCTGGTGATTGCAAATGTGCTGAACGCTGATTTGATAATAATGAAACTATTTTCTAAATTGTTATTTTATTTTTTTGTTTCATATGTACTTAAGGGAGATTGTGTAAGAATTTTTAAGAATGTTTTGCCGACAGCAGCACCTACCAGAAACATTCCATTTCAAGGACAAGGTAAATATAATAAATATAACATGTTAGTTTTTTTTTTGGTTTAAAATCCTTACTTTTTAAACATACCATTCTGTCCCAAATCAATTCTTTACATACAATAAAATTAAAATATACTACAGCACCATATAAAAGAAATACACATAATATGAAAAGTTTTCAAGCCGATACAAGTCGATGTTCCACCATATTTTGGAAAAAAAACATAATCCTTTTTCAATCTCCTTCCCCCGCCTCTTCGGCTTTAACCACTTTTTCAAAGAACTTCAAAGTAGTGGTTAGTGTTGTAATTGTTTAAATTTTATCAACTGATCATGGAACAATTAAAATTGCTAGCCTAAACTGTACTACGGTAAGAGAAAAAAATATCATCTCTCTTGCAATACGTGTTGTTTGTAAACTTAACTTGGTGGAATAAAACCCTTCAAAAGCAAGAAGTTAATCTTGGAAAAGATTTTTAACTTAACAGTTCTAATTATCTTTGCCTTGCAGTCATATCAAAAACATGTACCCTGAAGCCACAAAAAGGTCCTTGCAGAGGAGGCATCAAGATGTATTATTTCGATGCTTCTACATCAAATTGTTCCACTTTCTCATGGGGTGGCTGTCAAGGCAATGGTAACAGATTTAATACTTTGGACGAATGTTTAGACAAATGCTTGAGCAAAAAGGGATCCAAACGTAAGTCATGAAATGTCATTTTTACATAAAGAATAGAGCTTTTCTTCCTAAAGTTAGATTTTTTTAACATATTGTACACATAAATTTGTTAGTTCATTATGAATTTATATATTTATTTATATAATTAATATATATATTAATATTTAAGTTTGTCACAAATGTATATAAAAATACAGCCTTAATTTAAAAACATTGAATTTGTATAGAACTATAGAACGTAAAGGTTAACACCATAACACTATTTCATTTCATTTGTACTGATATACTAAGGATGTTACATTTTAGAACTTCGTCCAAAATTTTGCGCGCTTACATATGACTATGGATATTGCTTTGGTGCCCTAGAAAGATGGTATTATGACAGCATATGGAAAATGTGCAAAAAAACTATATACTCGGGATGTGGTGGTAATGATAACAACTTTCTCTATAGGGATCAAGTGAGTATTTGAAAGAACATATTATTGCTATACTTAAACGTTTATCGCTTAGGCCAAGCATCGGCTGTGTTGTGCAACTTTTTTCAAAACATTAGTGTACTACTACCCTACTACCAATGTAAATCTAGTTTCTCTTGTATTATACTGATTAAAATCACTAAACCAAAAAATAAATCACATTATCATTACAGACTGAAAAACTTTAATGGTGATAAAATAAAAGTTAATTATATTCGTCAATCCGTAGTCGTTACACATTCATTTGAAACTGCGTTTATTGAAATTTTGACCACCAGTGTTACTTTACGCTACAAAAATTATGTACTAAAATTACAGCAGATTAGTGTCAAAAGTCGTTTTTTGCTGTATATATATGCCTGAAGAGGTGTATAATGGTTCAATAATACGCTATCAAAATATAACTGTTCTATTTCACTCAACATAAAATTCATGTTGATTGAAAAGAAATACTCTCCGTGTTCTGGCGGATTACGTAGGACGATATCACTTCAAAGCGATGGGAAACTTGAAACATATCCTATACCATCCGTCTAGCCAGCGTAATATAGTCAGTTGTTTTTAACCGACTTCAAAAAAAAGAGGAGGTTCTGAATTCGAAGTTATTTTTTTATGTGTTCGCGTATAACTTCGTCTTTTATGAACCGATTTCAATGATTCTTTCTTTAATGGAAATTAGATATCCCAACAATGGTACCGTGGTGAGTTTAGGTTTATATGAAGGTACGTAGAGCCACGCTGATTTCAGCACGAACGGGGCAGTACTACCCTCGCACAGAAAATCTACGTAAAATGATAGCGTTCGTGCTGTCGTGTTTCGTTTGTGAGTGCGAGACCTGAGGCCCAACGATGCAAAAGCATCACAAGGTCGGCATGATGTGAGTCACCATGTTGCATTGTCTGCATTCGCAATGAGTATGGTGACCACCACTCCTGGATTCTGCTTATGCATTTCATCAGGCAGAGTAGAGATATTTTGGCAGGTCCATAAAAAAAAGTGATAAGGACACTAAGATCTGATGATCCTTGAAGTCGGTTTTATTTTTGTTTTTTTTTTTTAATAAGAGGCCTTCGGCCCGCAGTGGAAAATGTTAAATAATGTTGATGATAAAATTTATACACATTTAAATATTTTATTAAGTTAATAGAAAATTAAATACTCACGACAGAGTACAGAACTTTAAATCAACAATTACGAATCAGCCTCAAAATTTCAACAATTTATTGCACTTTAAAAGTTAAGAGCTAGAGTTATCATATGTACTTGTTTCTTGATAAAATTCACGCTGGATCAATACGAGTACAACCCTCATATTATTATTATCATAGCTGATCATAGCTATTTACTTCTTTACAATTATTTAAAAGGATCGAAATGTGTAAATAAAGTTTTTTTCTATGTTAAAATGTCAGGTATCGTACCACATAATTCATTATATTATTTGCTTTATTTAATCATAACATTAATGACTTTTATTTTAACAGTCCTATAATATAAATTTTAATTTTGCTGTTACAGTGTGAATCAGTATGTCAATACGGTAAAGGTTTTATTAAAAGTAATAGAACTACAAAAGAAACACTTAAGAAGGTTCTGATTATTAACCCTGATAAAGGAAAAAATCAAGTAAGCCGTGGCGATGAACGTAAATCAGCAGGTATTGGTGCAGCTAATGGTCAAACTGGTGCGAATGGTGCACCACCTGATCAACCAGCTGCTGATGTGACATCTCCTGTTGGTATTGGTGGCAAATCCGGTGATTATGGTAAGCCCAGTGCTAATGATAAACCCAGTTCGAATGGTAAAAACACTGCTGACTCTGTGACGGGTTCGAAGACCTAGAAATAAAGTTGTAAGAAAATCTTGTTTTATTAATTATATATTTTTTACACTTGAAAAATAATGTATTATATTTACCTTTTGATGTGCTGTACCGATGCATAAATTCATTTTCATGTATTTAATTTTGTATATTATACTATCTACCGTCATCATGCTACTTTCGTAATGTTTTATCTTTAATTGATTATAAATAAATTTTATTATGATTTCTAACTTTATTTGGTGGTCAAGTAAATTTTGAATAAAAATTAAAACCGTACAATACATTATAACAGATTCTCATCACATTTTTTTGTTTACCAAGAAGACAATTCAAAAACATCGATAAACATAATGACATTAAAAAATTGGGATGAAAAAAACTATCTGTAAGGCGTGAGATATCCGTTTAATAAATGAAAAAGTCGGTACATCACAAACGGTATTACGCATTTGAGAGATTAAGGGTAACACTTTGGCATCGCAATAATGTAACCCTTCAATACTAAAAAGTATTCTTGTACCTGCATCACCGCAAATCTTATTGTTCTCATTACTTGAAAGCTCTTCCACCTTATGAAGAGGGTAAACACTTGAGTGTAAACATTACAAGAAGTCTTTATACCTTTCGAGAAAATTATTATACAATGAATTGCTTCTGAAAAAAGAAAGCACTCAAACATAATTTGAATATAGAATATAAATGTATTTACAAGCCTCTACAGAAAATAATAGAACAACTTACAATCCATTAGTGACGGTGTCCATGAGGTAAAACATGTAGCGCGGGCATATTTCAGCGTCTATTACTCTAGCACTGTATAGTATGCCTTGAGATAAACAAAACAGCATCATAGGCAAAGGGATGTTTGATGGCAAAATATTCTTCTCATATAACGTCGAGGAATACAACTATAATTAAATAGATGAGACAATAGTTAAGTATTGTTGGATGTTCTCAGTTAAGAAAGTAAGGGAGACACTTTCTTTTCTTTTTCTTGGAAATGGCAAACTGTGCCGTTGTCGACAATTCTGCCAATGTCAAGTGGGATGGAAATACGTGGGTTATGTGAGTGAAAAAGAGACACTGAATAGGAGTATATCTTAATAAAAAAAAGACACTTAACTGACTATTATAAAGTCATTGTTGCGACTTCAACATAGAGAGTACGGAGACAGAGTTCAGAATAATGGAATAACGAACTACGGAGTTACTATCAATCTTGTATCGTGATTTAAAAATTCTCGAGCCGATAATCATATTTACAACATTCCGGCATCAACCGTTGGGCCGCAAAAACTTAGCCAGGTTGGAAAATTTTCCGTTTGTGTTACGGGGACATAATATCCGTTCCTTCACATTATCTATCATTCTGTACTCAGTTATCTTTACTAAGTCGTCATCAACAACAGCATTATTTGGTGACCATTTTTCTAATTTTACTATCAGATCAGCAAAATGGTGTCTACCGTGCAAAAAAGTGAATTTTATTATTATTGTGTGACTTTGGAAATGTTATGATTGTTTTATTTCATGGCAAAGAACAACCGGTTCTTTGGAATCTAGGGTAGTCATTTGGTAGGTCTTAGAAACGTTATTTTTATTAGATATGAGAATTAAAAAACAAATTAGGATTTGAATAACAAGATTATCAACCCTCATGTACTTATATCTAAATGTCTAAATTGTTTTATATTAGTTTTCTTTTCTTTACCTTAACCGCTGCTGTAAAAGGTGCAACAGATAATGACAAATTTGGATTAAAAATCATTGATAGTCCTGCCAAGCATCCAGCTGGTAAGGCATACGTTGCTGAGTCACATCCATTTTTATGGCAGAGATAGCATATTATGGCCTGCAATATAAGGCATTATCAAAATAAAATAGTTTATAATTTACCAAGCTAATAACACTTTGAAGATTTAATTATTTTTACTTTATAAATGCCAACATAACTGCCAAGGAACAAAGCCAACTTAAAATGTCTGCTCCTGATTGAAGATATTGCCAAAACTGGAGTTTTAAACCGTGGTATTAACATCTTGGCTAGAGAAACTGCAAGTCCAATTCCAAAGTAAGTAGACATTTCCTGAAAAGTGGAATAGAACATACTTAGAAGTCAAAGAAGCCAAAGTAAATAGAAAAAGAGACATAAATAAAAAAAAAAAACGAATATGGTTTACAAAGTACACCACAATTAGTTAACAGTTATGTTACAATTAGTACAAAATTTTTTTTTAACAAAGTTGAAATCCCTTCGGATCTTCGGCTCCACAGGGACCGAGGAGCCAGGTATGTAGTAATTCCACTAAAAACAACAAAAGAAAATACTACATACGGAAAGTGTACACAATAACAGATTAACTTATGCATAGATAGAAATGGGTTGATTTTGCAGCCATAACCCAATTTTAGGTATGAAGAGGAGAGCGACTTAAATCTTCGATTGCCAGAAACTTTCAATTCGGCTAGACTCCCTGACGCTGGGAACAGATGTGGCTTCTTTGTGCATCTTCTACCGCATTTACTATGGGGAGTGCTCCTAAGAATTGTTCAGACTGATCCCTGCCGTCTCTTTCCGCTATCGTCCTACGCGACAGAACTTTCATCCCCATCATATACTTGTAGATGGTTGGCAGTCTACAGATGACAGCTCTTTTCATGAAATTTTCTGCCTCGCATAACAAAACTGTGGAATGAACTGTCGCCTGCGGTATTCCTGGACCAATACGACCTTGAAGAAAAGAGCGTACTCCTTCTTAAAAGGTCAGCAACGCGCTTGTGTCGCCTCTGGTGTAGCGGGTGTTCATGGGTAGTGGTAATAGCTTACCACCAGGCGATACGTTTACTCGTATGGCCGCTATTCTATAAGATATGTGAAGTATATCTTTCTATCACATGGAAATCTCTTATTCACTTTTAGTAGACTAATAAAGATCAAAAGGTCTCGGGTTCGTTTCCCAGGTCAGACTACTGTTGGATTTTTCTTACAAAAAATTCCTAATAGCAGCCCGGGTACGGTGCCTCGAAGAGTACGTTAAGTAGTCGGTTCCGGATGTCTTAATTGGGAAGTCAGTGTCCTCAAATTTACCAACAACTAGTTCTATCTTCGAATTTAGTTCACCCTCAGAGTTGCGGAGGTCCGATGCTAGTTACTCCGTGGAAAAAATGATATTCAGTTAAAATTGGTTGAACTAGCAGCCGACCTTCAATAATCTGGGGAATAATAAAGGCTAGGAAAAAGATTTTTGGTTAACCAATCATTAGGATACAACAGAAATCTTTACCTTCAGTATATAGTTCTTACAGTCCCCTTCGTGTGGGCAAACATTCTCAGATCCATAAGTTGTTTTTCTAACTTTCTCTGGATTAATTAACCTGAAAATAAAGTACTATTAGTAACGTATACATTTAGCAGAAAGAACGTTATTACACTGCCAGTTACGTTATCATAACTAAAATAGAGTTACCAAAGGGAACAGGTATAGTTTTGCAACAAAAAAAAATAAAAATAAAGACGGTTGAACAGGGATACGTGTATATATATGAGTATGAGGAAGATTCTATGAAGACAAAGACCTAGGCTTTAGCATACTTAATTACTTTGAACTTGTTATCTCAACTAGTACCTACCATAAAAGCGAACTTCTTTCTTCCTTTTCTTTTTCTAATCGCATTAAATACAATAGAAGAGAGTTTCCTACCATAAATATTAACACTTCTTTTGTTTTACTTAGAGATAGTATTCCAGCTCTATTTAAGTATTTTAGAAAATACTCGATCAGCTAAAAATAAATTAATTTTATTATTAAAGGACAATTTTAATCGACCATTTTTTTTCTTGATGTATCAATCGGTCCCCTGTCTTTTTAATATTTGTTAATGTTTAATGTTTTAGGATTAGGTTTTAGGATTTATTTTCATTTACGGCTTTTATATTTTGGAAGTCCAAGATTCTTGCTTACCTGATTATAACTTTTGATACATTGCCAAAATTTCAAAATAATATTAAAGAATAAACAATGAAATCAGTTTACTTTTTAATAAATTCCTTGCTGGGAGACTAATAAATGAAAATGTTTTTACATTCATATTAATTTAAAATAACTTTAAAATCTGTTTTAAAAACTAAAAGAAACAAACTAGTATCTTACCAAATTGCAATAGAAATTTGTGATCAGTAATCTTCTGCTAGGGGATTCAAATGTTAAAAATATGCCACATAAAGAAAAAGGTACCGATAAGAAGAAATGGTAGTGAAATCTGCCAAGCAAAGATCTGAAAAATGAAATAAGAGCGATTTAGTCATTTGCAGAATAGAAGGGTAATAATATGATCAAAAAATATAATTTATGCAACGTGTCATGTGTCATGCTTTGCTGTTCGCTATAAAC
Organism: Spilosoma lubricipeda; assembly: GCA_905220595.1. NCBI lineage: Eukaryota > Metazoa > Arthropoda > Insecta > Lepidoptera > Erebidae > Spilosoma > Spilosoma lubricipeda. Next base: position 2,643,008 of record HG992285.1, on the reverse strand, counting down.
TAAACTAAACTACTGAACTAAATACTGGGCCGCCGGGGTGTGGGTCACCATGGTGCATTGTTGCATGCGCAATGAGTAAGGAAAAGATAAGTTGAATCAAAGAGTGGTGGTCAACTCTTGGATTCTACCTATGTTTTCTTTATCAGGCTGAGTAGAGTCATTTAAGCAGGGCCATATTAAAAAAATACTAAAAATAAAATAAAAATGAGCATAATAAAAATAACATCTTACCTAAACAAACAGACTAGTTGGAATCCTGTGGTTGATATTAACGTCGCGGTGACGACAGATCTCCAATAGTCCTTGGCAATTTTGATCCATTGTTCTTTTTTCTTCAATTTTTTACCTTGCATCAAGAGTTGTCCCTGATAAAAAGTTAATCTTTTCGTAATATCTTCCATATCGGTTTGATGATAAACCGATATGGAAGATATATAGAGATATAAAAAGACGACTACCAGCCTCAAAAATCATTTTCCTAGCCTTCATCATTCCCGAGATTTGGGGTCAGCTACTAGTTTAACCGGTTTTATCTGAATATAAGTTTTTACACGGAGCGACTGGCATCGGACCTCCGCAACTCTGAGGGTCAACCGAATGCGAAAGTTGAACTAGTTGTCAGTATATTTGAGGGCACTGACTTCTCAATAACGATTGTGTTGTAATATTTAAATTTGGCGCCTTTTGCTCAACTTACATTAGCTGTCATTTATGTCACTTTCTATATTTCTTGGTAAAACTGCTTCTTTTCATTAAAATTAATAGATTGCCATAGATGTTAATGACAACCGGGACCGACGGTTCAACGTGTTCTCTGAGGCACGGGCGGGAAACACCGCCATCTTCCATTCCGGGCTGCTGTTCAGAACTTTTTTCAAAGAAAACCCAACAGCAGTCTGACCAGAGCTGAACCCGAGATCTCTTGATCAGCAGTTACTTACGCTAAAAACTAGACCAATAAGGCAAAACAGAACTAACAGACTCAAACATTTAACTTATTTTAGAAAGTATATAAAACACATTACAGTTGCCTATAAAATTTGAGGAGTGTCCTCGATATTCTTGGAATACGATCATCAGATCCCAACATGGTGAGAATAGGACCACCTGGGAGCTATTCTAAATCCAATATATATCTATTTTTTTAAATACTTTCATTAATGTCGCAAATTCGACGAGCAAACATATCCGGCCGCGCTAATATTTCTCGGTAAGAAACGTCATTGAGAGTCGAAACAAACTTCTGTCTGAAGTTGAGATCTCCTTGAAAAAGGTCTAAAATTGGGGTGTACTTAATTTAGTCCAATTTAACCCCACAAAGACACAAATTTGCGGGTTCACCGCTAAAAAAACTGTCGTGGGTCTGTGGGTCTGTCTGTATGACTTCATGAGGTGATGCGTCTGCTCATTTGCACCTATATAATTTAAAAAAAAAAGATCTGATAAATTAATTGATAACCTCCTTATTTTTTGAAGTTTTTGTTGTTGTAGGTAGTCCGGTCAATATAGACATCCGATATTACAAAAAGTCGCACCCAACTGAAAATCGGTGAATAGATATGATTGTTCAAAACACCATCATAAATGATATAATTTTAAAAAGTTATTATCGATCTCACACCATTAAAAAAAATTACTTGGGGTCAAAGATCACAAAAACGGGTTTTACAAGTTTTTCTGGTCTAATTCGACCAGACTAAGGATGTCGCGACGACCTTTGCTAAATAGCTATTTTTCTTTGGATTAAAATAAAGATAAATCTATACTATATATCTATACTAATATATAAAGCTGAAGAGTTTGTTTGTTTGAACGCGCTAATCTCAGGATCCGCTGGTCCGATTTGAAAACTTCTTTCGGTGTTGGATAATTCATTTATCGAGGAAGTCTATAGGCTATATATCATCACAGTTAGACCAATAGGAGCGGAGCACCAATGAAGAATACTACAAAAAATTATCACGCTGCGGGCAATAGGAGACGCAAACGAGGTTGCGTGGGTCAGCTAGTTTATGCCTAAAATACCACTGTATGTTGCTTAACCTGCTTAAAATAATATAGAAAAAAAATAGACTTACAAGATAAATAAGTGCGAAGAATCTGGCACTGCCTATAAGAGACGATTTGAAGATAAATGGAGTTGCTTTTAGGCACATTTTAGTCCATGGATGTAAAAATGTATAGCATGGTACATCCTTGCACAAGGATTCGAATACAACTTTGCTTATTACAGCCATAATGAACCCTTAAGTCTTGACGTTACGAATGATAATTCGAGTAATTCTATCTTCATTTAAAAGAACACATAACTGTTTTAGCACTTATTTGTATTGACATACGTGAATAAGCTATTCTTGAAGTCTGAAATAATAAAAATTCAAGTTAGTATGTGAACATAGTAGATAAAATATGTAAAAATATATTTTTAACCAGTAGGTCTCATTACATGCTCCGCAAAATATAAACGATGATTAAATATCTAAATCAAAACACTTAAGAACTTCAGAATGGCATCAATCACTGACATGATTGAAGTATTTGTTGTATTTTCAAAGAATTAAAGGCCCAAAAACAATTATTTATTACCAGCACTTAACCTTTTCAAGGTCATCAAGCGAGGTGACCACGAATACTCCTTATTGTGTCCTATAAATAAATACTTCGGACATTTGATATTTGACATCTAGATTAAAACTAATCAGAACCTGTACAATGATTGGCTCAAATTGACTGATAGAATATTCATAGATCACCGCTAATGTTACCAGCATTTTGAATTAGAATTATATATCTATACTAATATATAAAGCTGAAGAGTTTGTTTGTTTGAACACGCTAATCTCAGGAAACGCTGGTCCGATTTGAAAAATTCTTTCAGTCTTAGATAGCCCATTTATCGAGGAAGGCTGTAGGCTATATAATATCACGCTAAGAGCTACAGGAGCGGAGCACCAATGAAGAATGTTACAAACACGGGGGAAAATTATCACGCTACGGGCAATAGAAGGCGCAAACGAGGCTGCGTGGGTCAGCTAGTACTAATATATAAAGCTGAAGAGTTTGTTTGTTTGAACACGCTAATCTCAGGAAACGCTGGTTCGATTTGAAAAATTCATTCAGTGTTAGGTAGCCCATTTATCGAGGAAGGCTATAGGCTATATATCATCACGCTAAGACCTACAGGAGCGGAGCAACAATGAAGAATGTTACAAAAACGAGGGAAAATTATCACGCTATGGGCAATAGGAGACGCAAACGACGTTGCGATGATTCAAAAGATGAACATACATACAGACATACATACATAGCCTGTCAAAATATTAACCCTTCTTTGGCTTTGCCGTAGTCGGGTAATAAGACTAAACTTAATCCATGTTTTTGGAAGGGAAAACCTAGGACATATAGTGATAATTGTGTGATGAGCAATCGTATTAAATTTGGTCTATGTCTGGGTGTAATTTGATATTATCAAAACATTTAGTGTAAATTTAAAGTTCTAATCAATAGTAAATAATAAAAATGAATACTTACCCACCAGTGCTGATTATATTTCTTTACTTTGCAGGATATGCAAAATATTACAATATACGTAAACTAAATATTCTTTAAAGCAAAAACAAGACCTCTTGATAGAAAAAAACATTATGTAAGCAATGGTAGCCGCCACTATTACTTATTGTATGCATAACAGGCCTTAACCTCTGTGGCATTCATGAATTATTGCATAAATTAATGTACTTTTATTGTATCGATTTTTAATCCAACTGTATCAATACTGACGACGTAGTTAGTGTAAATACGAAAATAAAATTTTAACAAAATGAAAACAACTTTAAGGTTTGACTCGATTTCTCTTGGATGACATCATCAGATCTTAGTGTCCTTATCATGGTACAGGTTTAGAAAGTATAGTTTTGATGTTTTAAAAACAAAAATTCTCGATGGTCAATTTTTATATAGCTTCGTCTTTTATGAACCGATTTTGATGATTCTTGTTTAATGGAAAGAAGATATTCCAACGGTAGTATTATGATAAGAACACTAATTTCTGATGATGGCATCCGAGAGAAATCGAGTCCAACTTTAAAGTCAGATTTTTTTTTGATAAAATTTTACTTGTTATCTTTTATAACGTTTTCTTCGACAACGCTTTGATCGACTATAAATAGAGAGAGAGAGATAGAGAATTTGTGGGTAGTATTGATGTGAAAAAGTATATGAAACTCATAATGCAACAAAAAATATTTGAGTAAAATAAAAATGGAGTAAAATTAAAATAAGTAATCGATTAATATTCTTTATTGTGAATCATAGCTATACATGTGATATTTAAAAAAGTGACAATGATCAAATATGTTTTGCCAATTAGTTAATTACAATAATTTAAACTAAAACTCAAAGCATGCAATAATAATATTTAACAATCAAAATAATATAAAATTCAACTAGTTATTCATAATATTGGAACTAAATAAAAATAATCATGCAAAACGTCAGTGAATGTCAATTTTAATTAAATTTTAAAACTTAATTACAAGCTTTTTATTACCCGACTACGGCAAAGCCAAAGGAGGGTTATGATTTTGACAGGCTATGTATGTATGTATGTATGTATGTATGTATGTATGTATGTATGTATGTATGTATGTATGTATGTTCATTTGTTCCCTCCTAGCTCCTTAACTACTCATTAGATTTGGACGAATGAGGTGTCTCTAGAAGCGTCATGATCGTCTTCTGGTTATAGGCTATATGACGTGTCACTGAATTTAATGTGGCGCCCTCCAGCCGATATAAAGTACTGTATTAAAAAATAAATATGAGAGAAATATGCCGTGTTTGGTATCATACGAAAGGGCGTTACTTGTAGATTTCAAAAATATATATATTATTAGCATTTTCTCGTGACTTTGTCCGTATTTATTCGATAATTGTGACATTTCTGTGGTATCTATTTAAAATATACTTTGCAAAGAAATTAGTATGATAGAGGCACCAAAACATTTTAAATAAAAAAAAGTAAAAACTAAAACCCAACTACGACAAAAAACGACGCTGAAAAAGTATGAAACAAGTTTCAAAAGCCGTAGTCACGCGTTGTTAAAGCGATATGGACTATGGTACATTAATAAGTTTCAAAAGCCGTAGTCCATGTAGTGTAATGTACCATACGGTACATATCACTTTAACAACGCGTGACTACGGCTTTTGAAACTTGTTTCATACTTTTTCAGCGTCGTTTTTTGTCGTAGTTGGGTTTTAGTTTTTACTTTTTTTTTAACTTTTAATGTATGTATGTATGCATGTATATGTTTGGATGAAATTTTGCAACTCAATTTTGAAGCAGACATCTTCAACCGATTTTGCTGAAATTTGAAACTCTGTAAAGATACATCGCAACATCATCGAGCTTGGACTCGTTTGTTCGTCTCAAGACATTTCAGTAAAAGCTTGTTTTTAAAAAAACGCTGCACTACTTAACCCTGAGTAAATATGTTCTGTGACTTAACCAGTCAGCCTGTGACGCCAGTGCAACCTGATCGAAACGTCAGGCAAATCAGAAATATGTTACCCTTTAAATAAGTGATAGCGTTAATTCCCGTAAAAGTAATAGTAATTGTTGTTTTTAAAAAGCTTTTAATTTATAATACTACAAACAGACTCTCCAATTTTATTTACATGAAAAATAAAACGCAAAGAGATACAATAATGTCAAATTAATTAGTTTTATAATCAACTCCAATTTACCATCTAAGAAGTCTCTTATATCAAAATAACTGTGATCTATAAGAAATTCGTGTTTTTCTTTTTTAAACATTATATCTAGACTTTTAATGCTACCTGATACTATAAATGACTGGTGTCATATAAAATATACTATTGTGCATTATTACTATATTTGCTTTACATATTCTGATTTTATTGCTATTGGTGAGACCTTTATTGCGAATAACAGTTTCATGGAATGTTTCGAATAGTAACTAAGTAAAATTAAAATAAATAATTGGGTAGGCAATCGCAAAGTGTATTTGATCGCATCGGTGATTGTGCAGAACGTCTCTGGCTTGTAGTATTTCTATTCAACTATACCTATTGGGATGAATATACCGCCATTAATTAGTCAGTCGATATGCCTCGTTCGCCACAAAGCAGGATGTACCACGTTCAGGTGAGGTTCACTTGGAGCGAAAAATAGTGGTTCGTCTCCTTACATCACATATATCGAATTATAAGATAAAGCATTATATGCGCCATTAATCTATAGTTTATCAATAAAACTTTGGGAAACATAAATTTTTTGCCCAACTTCAGGGAATAAGGTTTCCATAACATGGTTGTAATCTACTTATTTAGTTATGTAGTATGAAGTTAGTGAATATTTCTGGTATATTTTTATGAACGAAATTAGATCTAGAAAATAATTAAGTTAGTTCTGGCCCTCCTCTAATTGTATCTTAAGTCATACTAATGTATGATTCAGCTTAAGGCGTACAAATATTAAAACAGAACAGAATAAAAACATAAAAATGATTTGTTATCTAAAAGACTATATGGCACCTCCTAACAACTTTAAAGTTTATTGTTTTGCGATCCATAATGAAGTCTGTTAGACGATTTCCTTAGTAAGTCTGTTTTACTCTTATCTCCTACAAAGTATCTCATTTTTAAACACGCTGTAGGTATTGGTTTTTTAAAACGTTACATTCCAATACTTTTCTTCACGATGTCATGTAAATTTGCTGTCAAGAAATCAGCTCTGTAACAATGGCAAAAAAATTAACTTGTTTTTATATTAAAATTGTTTAATTTATCAACATCTTGTAACATAGCATGTTTTGCCCGTAACTAAATAGATATGTATTCCCTAATTTTCCCAACAAAATAAATAGTAAGTAGGGTATTATATTATTTCAGGTTAATGTGTATAATGAAACGTGAACTTGTATTGAAGTAGTTTAATTATACATTATCTCGCAGATACATGTGGTAACTTCCACATACAGCGCATCAAGAAAAACATATGACAGCGCCATCTGCCGAAGATATACTGAACTACGGAGTAACATACAATGCGAAATAACTACTAATCCTGCATCGCGCAATAGAAGTTCTTGCGCCGATAATCATATATGCAACATCCCAACATCAACCGTTGGGCAGTGGCCCGCCAGGTATGATCACCTCGCCTGGTCGGAGGATCCTACCTTTGTGTTGGTGGAACATGACACCCGTTCCCCACAGTGGTGACCCTAACGTGATTGGAAGCAACCTTCGAAGGAGCAGATTCAGCAGTTGCGTTACCACGCCACCATCATGTTCTCTCCCACAGCAAGTCTTAGCCAGCAACCTCAGCCTCAACAGGGATTCACCAAACGCAGGTAGTGACCACTCCAACCTGGTTACCCCTACGGTCTCACGCAGCAATGGCCCTGACTCACTGGGGACCTCACCGCAGCACCGCGCACCGCATGCCATCCCTACTCACTGGGATCAGTGGACTACAGTCCCGACTCACTGGAACTTGCGGCACACAGTTCCGACTATCTGGAGCTACTCATTCCTGGCACTGGCAAGTTCCGCAACAGGACACAGACAGCTGAGTCATAATAAATCGACCTCCGGTCTTGGAGGGGAGTGATGTGGTAACTTCCACATACAGCGCATCAAGAAAAACATATGACAGCGCCATCCACCGAAGATACACTAACACACAATGCGAAGTAACTATCAATCCTGCATCGCGCAATAGAAGTTCTGGCGCCGATAGTCATATATAAAATACAATACATACAATATACGGTTGTCACGAACATCTATGGCAATCGTTATTGGGAAGTCAGTGTGCTCAAATATACTGACAACCTTCGAATTCAGTTCACCCTCAGGGTTGCGGCGGTCTGATGACAGTCGTTCCATGTAAAAACTTATATTCAGGTAAACCCGGTTAAACTAGTAGCCAACCCCAAATCTTGGGAATAATAAAAGCTAGGAAGATGATTTAATGTCTTTCTACACTTTTATGTTCTGCACATAGCCGTACATAAATCTGTAAAATTGAAATCGATTTTCAATTCTAAGAAAAAAATATAGACAATCGTATATTGTAGTTATCGATTACGTTAACACACAGAAATGCGTGAATGAATGGTTCGGCTCGACCGACAGAAAACCGGTGTGAAATAACCCTTGCGTTGTGTTTCACCGAGTGACTGAGGATACCGGAGGCATATACCCCAACCCCTTACCATATCCCTCTCCCCATTCCCCGAAGGACGGCAACGCACTTGTGATGCGTCTGGTGTTACGGATGTCCATGGGCGGCGGTAATCGCTTACCATCAGGAGATAATTCTGCTCGTTTGCCCGCCATAAAAAAAAACACGGAAAGCACCAGCTTTTAAATAAAAAATAATAATCAAAATCGGTTCAAAGCGTCGAAAGTTATGGGGTAACAAAAATGAAAAAAAAAACAGTCGAATTGATAACTACATCCTTTGTTGAAGTCGGTTAAAAAGGCAATAAAATACTTACAATCCGTTGGTAGCAGTATTCATAAAATAGGAAACATACTTTGGACATACATCAGAATTCATAATTCTGGTATTATAAAGAATGCCTTGACACAAACATAACATAACCATTGGCATATGTTTGTTAGAAGGTAGAATTTTCTTCTCGTTAAGTGTCCTCAAATAGAGCTGTAAGAAAGGCCAGTTATGTAATATCATCTCGGTGTCCTCTATTAATAATGTCGGAAGAGGAGGAGAAGAGTTCAGATGTTGTTTTAAATAAAAAACAATCAAAGAACTATGGATGTTTAAACTTTTGCTGACTGTTTTTTTGTGGCGGTGACAATTTAACAACTTTAAACGTGTTAGTTTTTTGTAGATCCAATATTATTAAGTCGATCTAATTCCCAGTCATCAGATATGTTGAAGCGTAAGCAACCATATAATAGTGAAATAGAATGTCAAATATATCAATAAGGTCTCATTTTACACACTCATGTTAGAGGTGGAGAAAGAAACATCAGCAGAGGACCGTTTTTAATATAGCCATACTTCAAACTATTAAAATAAATATTGCAAGTAACTTCAATCAGGCACGTTTTGTTTATTTGTAAGTATATATGTATTTGTATCAGTTGTCTAGTACCCCATAACACAAGCTCTGCTTATCTTGGGACTAGATGGCGTTGTGTGTTTAGATGTCCGAAATATTTATTATTTATTATTTATTATTATTATTATTATTTTAAATGTACGATGTAGATACGCACACATAAATTTGGGAACATTATTTTTCTTAGAAGCTTGCAACGATCATGAAATATCAGAAAATAATTCACGAAAATAAACATAGAAAGCTCAGTTATAGTAAGGTGTCAAACTTGAATAAAGTAAGATAATCAATATCACTTTTACCTTGAATGCTGCAGTAAGAGATGCAATTGTTAATCCTAAGTTTGGACTGAAAACAGAAGATAATCCAGCTAGACATCCAGCAGGTAAAGCATATAAAGCTGAATCGAATCCTTTTTGATGGCACAAGTAGCATATGATAGCCTGCAATATCATTAACATAATATCTTAGATGAAGGAGAGCCAGCAGTACCGAAAATATGTCATGGTGGAGGAAATGTTATTTTACTTTAAGGAGGCGACGCACATGTGTCCATCCATATGCCTGCCAAACTTATAAGGCTCCATGAATGGTGGTAGTAATTTACACTTAAGGTGATCCATCTGGTAGTTTATACTTATCCATAAACAATTTATTAAATAAGATAAAGTAAGGTTACAAAACCACATTATAAATTAACAACAATATAAGAAAATTCTTACTTTGTAAATGCCAATATAACTGCTCAAAAATAACGCTAGTCTCAAGTGTCTGGCTCTTATTGATGATATGGCGCTAACAGGAGTTTTAATACGTGGGATTATCACTTTGGCCACGGAAATTGCGAGAGCTATTCCAAAGTACGTAGAAGCACCCTAAAAAGAAAACAATGGCAAGTTTAAGAATTGAAAATATACACAATTGCTGCATTTATAAATATTTTCAAGTTAAAAAGAAACTTTTGCAGTACTTGTAGGTATATCAAACCATAAACTTAAAATACTGTTTTAGTAGATTCTAATTAGCAATTTAAACAAAATAGAAAATTTCAGTGTCATCTTTTATTAATAGGAAGCATATGATACTTTCCATATAGCTATTTATGAATAAATAAAGCGAAGTGGCAAGAAACGTTATACTTTTTAGCTTGTTGGCCTAGCGATTAGGGACCCTGGCTGCTAAGCCGGAGGTCCTTGACTCTGAGTGTGAAATATGAGAAGGTAATTTGTTGATGAGTATGATTTACCCTAGCCAATTTTTGCCACATTGGCCATCCGATTATGCGAGAGATGTAATGGTGCACAAGTGTGTATGCAAATACAGGGGTACTCTGCAATACGCCCGGGGAGAGATCAGGTGCAGGACCAACATATTACGTGTTCTTCGATGCAAATAGCCAATAGTTAAGCCCCAACTTCTAAACTCCTAACTGTTATTAATCTTTCCTATAATCAATAACACATTTCTGGCCCTACACAGGGATCGAACCCGAGACCTCTTGATTAGATGTTAAACGCTAGACCAATGAAGCAGAGAGAAATCCTAGAGCAGAAAAAATCTCATTATATTGTTTCAGTGTATTGTTTGTGCTACGTTCTACAGAAAAAATAATTACATAATTTCAAAAAAAGACTGCAAGCTCACCTTCAGGATATATTTCACACAACCTCCTTCATGTGGACATTTGTTTGTACATCCATCAAACTTATTTCTTACTTTCTCAGGTGAGAACAACCTGCAAATATAATTATGCAGATTTTCATTCGATTGTTCTCAAATACTTTTGTTATGACTAGGCATTCTCTCATTATTTAAGTGATTTTGTCTTAACAGGTAATGTATATCCAGTTACGACCAGCGACTAACGTGTCTTGAAATTTTCCCATTGTCAAATTGACGTAAATTGCACGTACGCTCTTTCCAGATAAAGTTATTAACAACATACATTGTAGTACGTTTACAACTGACCGATTTCAGTTCCAAAAATAATCTTAACAGCTTAATTAAAATAGTGAAATAAGTACAAATCAGTTTCATGCTATAATATATTGCAACAAGTTCCATTAAGTGTCGACAATCGAGAGTTTAAATTATTAACAACATTAAGATATTTATATTCTTGCCATGGTACCACTGTTGAGACATCTCCTTTCCATTAAAAAATAATCATCAAAATCGGTTCATAAACGACGAAATTATCTGGGTACACACATAAAAAAATAAATTCGTAGGTCGAATTGTAAACCTCCTTATTTTTTTGAAGTCGGTTAAAAATGATATATATTACTACTATTATATCAATGCAATTAAATTTAATTCTTTATCAAGAAGTATAGCAAGCTTTATTAAATGTCCTACTGACCAGAATTCACGATTGTCTTCATTTCCTCTTAAGCGCATTAAATACATTAGAAGTGCGTTCCCAATCATGAACATAAGCACTTGTTTCCTTTTGGTAATGCATAAATAGCCACTTGCTTCCAATTGTCTTAGGACGTACTCAATCACCTGAAAGTACACCCAAAAAATTGATACCCACACTATTGCGGGTAGGCGCTAGAATGAATCATAACGGCGTAGTAATAGCTGTTCCCGAATCCGGTATTAGTCGGTACAATTCCAAAACATCGACCCGCTGCGAACTCTTGTGGGATGATAGCTCAAGGAGGCTTAAACATGCAAAAAAGGCGTTTGTCAAGGTTTCCTTTTGTTTACAGTGCTGTTAGGGACTTATAAATCGGGACAACAGTCCTATAATAACACCCTTTTGTACTTTATTATTTTGATATTTGAAATTAGAAAAAAGGAGAATAATGAAATACACTAAGTGGATAGTTTTTCAAAAACACAACAAAAATAATCTTACCAAGTTACTATAGGCATTCATCATCAACCTTCTTCTACTAGGTGTCTCTAAATACACGCAGAGACCGCTAATAGTGAAAGGAATTCTAATTAAAGTGTAATAGGAGTACTTCCCAATTAGATTCCTGAAATAAATCAATTAGCTAGTCTTAATAAAAGTCATAACAGAGATGGCACTAATAAAGCTGACTGACACGAAACATTTGCCGTCGAATCGCTAAGAAGAAGCTGACTGACTAACTTAAACTAAAAGAGTTCGCCCGAATGAGGTTCTACTCAACATGAGAAAAGAGAAATTATTTGCCAAAAACATTTACCAAAATACCAATTAACTAACAAGCTGATTTATACGTTAAAAAACAGTGATAACAGACATGGCTTTATGCTACATTTAATAATTGTGACGAATGTGGCGTTGTTGAGAATGTCTATATTTTTTTAATGAAATGTGTCAAACTAGGGCTGAGAGGGAGACTTTGGTAACGAGGCTAAGGTAAACATTGTATATTTATTTATTTGTACATAAACAAATTAGAGGTTTGAACTTATCGACGGTTTCCGCACAAAGCTCGACGCTTGTGTCGCAGCAACCAAGACCAGATCTTGGTATGTTTCAAAATCCAAAGTATATTCAAAGCCTCTGTCAGAAGCGGCGTTGTAAGTGTATGAAGTCTTCAAAGTATAGTCTGTATTGCAGCGTTTTGCTAACAAGTACGTTTTTACCCGACTGCGAAGAAGGAGGGTAATGTTTTTCGAGTGTATGTATGTGTGTTAGTGTGTAGGTATGTATGCTTATTTCTTTGGCACGACCTAGAGCTTAAACGGATTGTTGTATTTTTATGTGAGTGTGAGTAGTGTCAATAGTTTCTTATTTGTCGTGAGAGTGACACTGGGTACATCAAAATTAAATAAAAAATAGAACTAAGAATTTTTGGCGCCAAAAAGTAATCTAAAAAAAATGTTTTCAAAGTACATCGAGTATGGTATCAAAATAATATTTTTTTAACTGTGATTACGAATAGATATATAACTTATTTATTTTATTTAAACAAAATAATTAAATAAAGATGGCAGATATTGACGTAATCGGGTTTTATACTAATAAATAGTTTTACTTGTTACTATTTAAGGTATAGATAAGATAGATATGAATATATTGTAAGTTTAAGGTACGATGGGGCTGACATGGTCTATGTGTGAAATAGATAAGACAAAAAAAATGTTATGTTTCATAAAACTAGCACTAGGTTAACTCATTCTATGTAACAAAAAAATATGGATGTATCAATATTAATAAGTCCGTAAAAAAATAAATTGAATTGAATTGAATTAAAAAATTGAAACTATGCAAAATTATTTCAGCCAAAACCTTAACGTCTGAATGTTCGAACGAATAGGTCAACAATTTCCCAGAAAGCAGAAAGTAAATCTTTAAAGTATATATTTAATAAACGTATATATTTATACATAAACACACATTTGTCCTGTCTTTACAAATCTTCATTTATTTTTTCCCCTTCTTCTATGGTCGTATTTGAAATCGTGCATATAAAAACTTACCAATTTTTCACCTACTTTACCTAAATAGACATATTAGCTGGAACCCTGTCCCTCCAATAAGCATCCCTGTCAAGACTGATATCATGTAGCTTTTAGCAATTTTAATCCATTGTTCTTTATCTGTCATCTTTTTACTCCCTACAATAATTTGCGCCTAAAAATAAACAAAAAAATATGTTCTTACCTCACGGTAAACGTAACAGGTAATTTAAACAGCATTAAATTCCAATACAAGTATAATACAAATAGTATTTTTTTATGAACCAACTCATCAATGCATCCACCTGCTTTCTCATATATTGTGTGGGCTAAATTTTGGTTTCAGTACAAATGACTTAGTGTCGACCAGAGGGATACCACGACCTCACTGACAATTAGTGTGTAACACATAGCTATTTTGTTTCTTTTCATTAAGCTGGTGTTACTGGAATCCAAACTCTCTACTCTCTCTGATTCTAAGGGGAAAAGATTGAAATGGTAGCAGAGCAGTTATGACTTTTAAATTGCTTTATAAGTATATGGTGGCGGCAGTGATTTATTACGATAAAGATACCAATCTGTTTGTTCGTCATCCTATACCAATAAGAACTTGTTAACTTCACTTTTGAACTTAAAAAATCAGAAACTCAGTACAAACCAATGTCTTTCTCTTGAAGTTTTTTTTACATTTAATCTTATTTTTATGATATATGGGGGTAAACGAGCAGACGTATCACCTGATGGTAAGCAATTACCGCCGCCCATGGATACCCGCAACACCATAGGCGTCACAAGTGCGTTGCCGTCCTTTGGGGGATGGAGAAAAGGAGGGATTGGGGGCCTTCGTTATTCTCACTTACTCGGTAAAACACAACGAAAGCGCTATTTCACACCGGTTTTCTGTGAGGCCGTGGTATCACTCCGGTCGAGCCGGCCAATTTATGCCGAAGGATAGCTCTTCCACGGAAAATCAAAGTGAATCTACTCTGTTTGATGAAAAAATAAGTATAATTCCAGAGTAGTGGTGAGTAGTGGTCCCCATACTGATTGCCAATACAAACTATGCAAGAATGCAGCTCGATGGCTTACACTATAGGAACAAATATATAAAATAAACATATATATACATCACTTACTAGGTAAATTAAAGAAAAGAATTTAGCACTGCCAAGAAGAGCACTTTTGTAAAACATGGGGATTGCTTTTAGGCAACTGTTTGTCCATGGATGTACCACCGCCTTACATGGAATGTTTGTCCACTCAGGAACAAAGTGATGTTTACTTATGACCACCATTCTTAGTATAGTTTCTTCTATGTATTACTATATTCAAAAGTCTGAAACGAAGTAAAAGAATAACTAGACAAAACTTCTTTAAATAGTACGCTCACCAATGTATTTTGTTTCGTACTGTACGAAGAACGATTACATTCTCAAAAGAGTTAGAAGAGGTTGAAACAACAAGTATATTAGTTACTAACTGAACTCTAAAGTAAAACAGAGTGATTAAGACAAATAATGCAATCGTAACAAGTAAAATTTTAACAAAACTAAAACCGACTTTAAGGTTTGACTCGATTTCTCTTGGATGCCATCATCAGATCTTAGTGTCCCTATCATGCTACAACCGTTGGGACATCTCCTTTCCATTATAAAAAGAATTATCAAAATCGGTTCATAAACGACGAAGTTATCCGCGAACAAACATAAAAAAAAAAAATATATATATGCGGTCGAATTGAGAAATCTCCTCCTTTTTTTTAAGTCGGTTAAGAAGGAATGACGGTAGATGTTAATTGTTATAAATTTACAGATATTCATCATTTTCATCACCCTATCGCAGTCGACTTCTGGACTTAGGCCTCTTCTTGGTTCGTTCAATCATTACAGATATTGATAAATTAAATGTAAATTAAATAATATCTTTACCAAACACCACGTTTTTTATGATGATGATGATAAAATGTTTTTTTCTACTTACTTTATTTATTTTAGAACTCTTGCCAAGCAAATTTCTACTTCTCAGTTTAGCTTGTTCCAAAAATATGTTTGAACTATATTTTTTGGATAATATGTTTTTGCGAGTGTTTTCCTAATGCGTTTAGTTTTAAATCCATTTCACAGATGAAATAGAAAGCTGAACTATTTGAATTAAGTACTTAATTAATTACCAAGTAAAGTATAAACAATAGCGCTTGTATGGTTTATTACCACACAACTTTCGATATTATGATATTTGCTAAATTTATATGCTAATAAAATGATACAAGACTTAGAGCCCAAACGTTTTATTACTATATTGATCTGATATGATATAAAAAATGATTGATTGCTAAATGATATTAATAGTTGAGAACACACGTTCAATGACCGGTAGTGAACTAATTTTAAAATGGAAATTTATATAATAATAAAAATAATAATACGCTTGTACTTTGTACTTCACACATACACACAAAATCAAAATAATTATACTTACATACGTAGATATATAGAATCCACCCTTTAACCAAATACTAATTCCAGTAGAAACTACATTTACGTCACAATATTCACTCAATTATAAGACGGTGACACTTCGAAAATAGATTTAAAACGGCAATAAATAAATTAATTACTTGACTACCATTGCCATGATTGGTCATGTCACACTTAAACACCAAGTTTAGAATTTTATGAAGCACACACGTCAACAATATTAGCGAGAACCTGATTACTCGGATAGATATATACATATTCTTTACGAAGGGCTAAGTGGTAATCGAGTGGTTTAATTGCCGCGATCAATACTGACGAGTGGTGAAAGTATCAAATCTTAAAGATGTAAGAGGCGTCACAGCTTCCTACACCGGTGTTGACTCTGGTAACCCTGTGATGTACTTTTGTCGTGGGGTATGGCTAGGGGGTGTCCAAAAGCCACTGATTCCATTCTCGAGCTCCTCCGACTGTTGAGCTAGACCGCCGTGGGATCTAGGGGTAGACTAATTCTCTGGGAGTCCTACACACTCCCTTTTCCTCACCTAAGGAGAGTATGATGCATAAAGCACAGCTTAGACAGGACCGTTAATTGTAGAGCGGTTGGATATTTCCAACGTTTGGAATTGTGTGGCTACGGATTGAAATTAAATAAATTGAAATTATTTATTCTGCAATAAGTTCACAAGAACAATTTTGCAAGTTAAAAAACTTATTTTAAAGCAGATGAGTTCGGCCTTTCCTAACCAGACTAGCTTTGAGAAGAAAGGACGAAACAAACTCAGGGATAATCATTCAACGTGGGAGAGCCAGGCTTCGGCATGAATGGGCCGGCTCAACCGGAGTAATACCACGATCTCACAGAAGACCGGTGTAAAGCAGCGCTGTGTTACACCGAGTGAGTGAGGATACCGGAGGACATTTACAACTTAAGAGTAACAAGAGCAAAGCCAGTTTTTGACATCCCGTCATAGAATCTGGTATTGTTTATTCTAAATTCATAAAGGTTCTACTTCTTACAGAAGATCAACCTAAAATGACAGCAAACGTGCTGTTGTGTTCCGTTGGTGAGTGCAAGACCGGAGGCCTAACATGCAAAAGCATGTCTATAGGCCGCCATAGTGTGGGTGACCTTGCTTTGCCTTTCTGAGTTTCTTGCCAGTTCTTCACAATAGAAAGGACATTTTGAAACCGTTCAAAAAGTCATAAATATAATGTTTCGAACGTGTCTGGAAAGGCCTACTTTGATTTTAATTTTAAATTGCTGCTTTGTCTGCACTCCCAATGACTACAATGAGTAATGTGACCACTACTCTTGGATTCCACTCATGCTTTCTATCAGGCAGAGTAGAATCACTTTAGCAGGCTCATAATAAAAAAAATACCAGACGTGTTATGAAGATAACATTTAATGATTCAGCTCAAGGCACACAAATATCAAGACTAAATAGAACGAAAGCAGAAAAAAAAAATCTAACTATGTAATGACTACACAAAAAATGTATTAACTAAAAGACCCTTAAACAACTTTAAACTTCATTGCTTTGCGATCCATAATGAAGTGTATGTTCATGATAAATCCGTTAATACTCTCATCACCACCTACAAGGTGTGTCATTCTTCTCATGCAGTATATTTGTTTTTAAAATATTATATTCCAACGCTTTTCTTCACAATTTCATGGAAATTTGCTGTCAAGGTATCAGCTCTGTAACAAAGACAAAAACAGAAATTTTAACTACCAATATTTTAAATATAAATACTGTTTAATTTACTAACATCACGTATTTATAACCTGTTTTATCACTAACTAAATAAATAAAGAAATCCTTCTAATTTTCACATCAAAATAAAGGTATCATAATTTAATAAGGCAAAACATAAGTAACTCAATAAACACTAACAAACACATTTGAAATGGAAATTAAGGAGGAAATACAGGCTTTTTTATTTTTTTATTTTATTTATTTATTTATTTAATAAGGAAATATTAAGAAGTATTATTACTTCGGGTTAATGTAGCTATTTTATATGATGAAACGTAAAACTTCAAATAACTTATATTGAAGTAGTTCAATTATAAATTATATCGAAGATACAACATTACTAACATTGGTTTTAAATAACTATGTTGTGGTTTGTCTAGTTTGGTACCATTTGATTTTATTGCAAGATATAGGTACAATTATTAACAATTAAATTTAAATTAAAAAAATAAACAAATTCACTTTTATAACAACAATCGTTAAAGTGTAGGTACGAATAATTGAATTTAATTTCCTAATACACAAATTTCAACTGATATCCAACTGTCAATGAAAACGTAAAATGAAAATAACGTACATATAGTCTGGGAGCCAGGTACAAATTCAGTCAATTATTTTCTTCTCGAGTGAAACTTCGTAAAATGCATTAGGAATTATATTTTATGAATACTATCGACCATCAGCTGCGACTACGAGGTTGAGGGAGGGGTGGGGGGGACAGAACCTTCCACGCATGAAAAATAAAGATTTTTTTAGTCAGTTCCTCACATTTTAAAATTTGTAGGATAATAGTTTACCTAATATCTAGAAGGTACAATAAGGTCAGCTGACCATGAGATACAGCAAGCTGACAGTAAATTTTACTCATAGTAGCATATAAACTATCACTAGGTGAATTTGTAGTTGAGAGGAAACATTAAAAAAGACATGTTTAAGCAGCCAGCTGACGTATAATCTACCATGATATGGTCAACTAACTTTAGATTAGACAGACTGACATATTTATTGATACTGTTAAAATTTCGGTGTAATTGAGTTTAATGAAATAAATGTAGAATTAAATGTAATAGAGTTTTCGGTGTAATTAAAAAGAAAACTTTTAATTTCAATCATTGTGGCCAAGTTTAAATTACTACAAGAAAACTAAATCCGTCCTTATTTCAGGAACTTGAAACATGTATCTTATCTCGCCACACTCTTTTGTAATCAAACATTAGCTATATTCTTGTTACTAAAAAGTTGTAAAACAAAATACTTACAATCCATTGGTAACAGTATTCATGAAATAGGAAACATACTTTGGACATGCATCAGAATTCATTATTCGAACAGTAAACAGAATGCCTTGACACAAACATACTATAACCATAGGTATATGTTCGTTGGAAGGTAGACTTTTCTTCTCATGAAGCGTCCTCAAATAGAGCTGTAAGAAAGGTTGGATATGTAATATAGTACGAGAGCTAGCACTATAATTTTTCTAGAAATTTTATACCGAATGAATTTTATTTCAAACAGTTGTTTAATGTTCAGAAATCAGAAAAGTGAGCGTCAGTTGTCCCACTAGGGCTAGAAGAGGCAGAATGAAAAGTACCTCCCGTATTAATATCATCTCATTTCACACACTCACGTAGGGAAGGAGGACCCCCGAAAAGCATCAGCAGAAGGCCTTTTTAAAATACTCATATTTTGCAAACTATTTATTTTATATTATTTTATCTATACCCATGCTATTAATCCTCAATAAAGTTTCTAAAATAGTTAGCTTATTGCCAACAGTAAAACATCCTATGTCATAATAACCATTACATCATCCAAATGAGTGTTACAACGTTGTAACAAATTTTACTATGCAACTCCTTTTTTTTCAAAAAAAGAACATTGTCAGGCACACACTTTTTACTACCACAACGCCGTATTTTAAAAAAGGAACTGTTATTCGAATTCACGTCCTATCCCGCCATTTTTGTTCGATATTAGTATAAAATAAATGAAGTATAAAATAGTCAATATCACGTTTACCTTGAATGCTGTAGTAAAAGATGCAATTGTTAATCCCAAGTTTGGACTGAAAACAGATGATAACCCTGCTAGACATCCAGCAGGTAGAGCATATAAAGCTGAATCGAATCCTTTTAGATGGCACAAGTAGCATATGGTAGCCTGCAATATCATTAACACAATACATCTTAGATGAACGACAGTCAGCGCGGCAAAAAATATGCCATGGCCTTGTGAAGTACTGTTCTCTACTCGTGAGTAAATGTTTTTTTACTCAAAGGAGGCGATACAGTGTCTATTCGTATGCCTTCCAAAATTGTAAGGGTCCACGAACGGCAGTAGTAGTTTACACATAAAGTGACACATCTGGTAGTTTATTCTTATCCATAAATAATTTATTCAATGAGATAAAATAAGTTTATTTACAAAATCATTAAAATTAACAATAATATTTAAAAATTAACAATTATTTTTACGGGAATTAACGCGATCACTTATTAAAAGGTATTACATACCTCTGATTTGCCTGACGTTTCGACCAGGTTGCACTGGCCGTGAAGTAGAAGTTTGTTCAAACAAACTTCTACTTCACGGATTCGACGACGGAGGGCGTGCGTCGCTGAGCCAGTCCGCCTGTGACCACGGCCAGTGCAACCTGGTCGAAACGTCAGGCAAATCAGAGGTATGTAATACCTTTTAATAAGTGATCGCGTTAATTCCCGTAAAAATAATTGTTAATATATCATGGAACGCGAAAGTTTAAAAGTTAATATTTAAAAAGTCTTACTTTGTAAATGCTGATATAACTGCTCAAAAAGAACGCCAGTCTCAAGTGCCTAGCTCTTATTGATGATATGGCCTTGACAGGAGTTCTAATCTGTGGTATTATCACTTTGGCTATAGAAATTGCGAAAGCTATTCCAAAGTACGTAGACGTGGCCTAAAAAGAAGTCAAATGCAAGTTAAAGAATTAAACATGTAAATTTGTGCCTAATTGGACATCTAGAAATTGCTGCATAATATGCAGCAATTGCGTGTGTGTGTAACAAGTGTAAGTTAAATGAACTGATTTTTTTTTTCATTTGCACACAACATAGATTAGTACCAGGTGTAACATTGGTGGTTTTTGATCATACCATATTCTGCCTTGTTTTGGCATGCAAATATTTATATATTGACATTACGACCTAAAAATAAATTATATTAAATTAAACTAAAAATATAATCTATTACATTGTCCAGCATTATATAAAATTGTAAAAATTGGTAATGTATTTCTTAACTTATTTATCGACTACATACCTACTCTATTCTGTTATTGTATAAAAATACTTTTCTACGAACCATTTGCGTAATTTATTTCTAAAATATTTGAATGGCAATTCTCGTATACTTTTGAGTAGTCCATTATAAATTGAAATACACATGTGAAAGAAGATTGTTTCAATACTTGTAGGTTAATCCAACTATAAACTTAAAATACTGTAATAGTTAGGAACCCTGACTGCTAAATCGAAGGTCCTTAACTTATGACTATATGTAAGTATGTTCTAGGTCCTTCTTTGGGATTAGACTGTCGTGTGTGAAATTTGAGAAGGTAATTTGTTGAAGATTATGATGAACTAGCCGATTTTGCCACAACGACACAGTCATAAAGGAGACAATCCAATTATGCAACAGTTATAGTAGTGCACAAGTGTGTACCCAAACACTCTGCAATTCGCCCGGGGGGAGTTCAGGTGCAGGACCAACATATTACGTGTTATTCGAGGCAAATAGGTTAAGCCTCAAGTTCTTAACTCCGAGCTACTATAAAGATTTTCTATTATCAATAAAATAAATCTGGCCCTACCCTGGGATCGACCCCAAGACCTCTGGATTGGAAGTTGCATACGTTAACCGTTAGACCAACGAAGCTGTAAAGCAGATATAATCTTATTATATTGTTATAATGTATGTGGTTATACAGATAAACAATAATTACAAAGTGTTCTATCTCACAATGTCAACAGCAGTAAGTATACAAAACCGTTTGGTGTCGCGAGACACCATATAGAAAAAGATCCTTATTTTAAAAGTATTTTTTCGTTCACGAAATAATTTAAATTAAATTTAAAGAGTAAAGAAAAACTTAATTATTATTATTTTTTGAATATATACGTATTATACATTGAAAACATCCAAACAAAAAAACAAGTATTTGCACATCATACAAACATTTGATCCGACCCGGGATTCGAACCCGAGACCTCAAACACATCATTCGCATACGCTACCATTGCGACACCGAGGTAAAATTACTTTACGCTAATCTTCCTTACGTAAGATTTAACGTTACGGACGCTTTTACCGGCTAGAGTACCCCTCGGCAACGCCCCGTAAGGAACTTTGTTCCGAAATGACCGCAAACTCACCTTCAGGATATGTTTCACGCAATCTCCTTCATGTGGACATTTGTTTGTACATTCGTCAGACTTATTTCTTACTTTCTCAGGTGTGAATAACCTACAAATATAATAATAGTCTAGTCTAGATTTCCACACATCAAAAAAGTTATGTACTGTGCAGCATGTTTTGTAATTCTTTCGCAAGCTTTCAAACGGAGAAGAAATCAGATGTTTATGGTATCCTCGGAATCTTAACCTTTCTGTCAACCATCATTGAGAACTAATCTTGTACTAACTCACTCGTACTACGCGTGTGTAATGAATCAAATAAACTGAATGATAAACATTAATTCAAAAATGAAATATTTCAATCGCTCACCTAATTTTTTTGAAGCATAGACAATTGTAAAGTATAAGAACATTATGTGACACAATTTCTCTCCGTAGACTTACATTAATATACAATTAAGTACAAATACGAGATTTATATTATACATGAAAATACGAATTATTATATAAAAAAAAACAATTACTTATTTTTTAATGTCATTTAAAAACAACATGATGTAAATTTACCTTACACCGGAATGATTTAAAAAGTCATGATATACATTTAACCACATTAATATATTACTAGCTGACCCGGCAAATGTTGTTTTGTCATAGTAATGAAAAAAAAATCGGGGTGGGTCACCCTTATCATTTAGACATTCATTTATTAAAAATTGATGTTGGCCGATTCTCAGACCTATCCAATATGCACACGAACTTTCATAAAAATCAGTCTAGCCGTTTCGAAGGAGTTTGATAACAAACACCACGATACGAGAAATTTATAATCCAACTAGCCGACCCACGCAATCTCGTGAGCGTCTCCTATTGCCCGCAACGTATTGATTTTCCCCCGTTTTTGTAACATTCTTCATTGGTACTCCGCTCATGTAGGTCTTAGTGTGATGATATATAGCCTATAGCCTTCCTCGATAAATGGACTATCTAACACTGAAATATTTTTTCAAATCGGACCAGTAGTTTCTGACATTAACGCGTTCAAACAAACAAACAAACTCTACTCTAGAAGTATAGATAACAATGCATTTTTTATGTTTGGGTACTCAGCCTGATGGGAGGCAAAAGCAGAATCCAAGAGTGGTAGTCATCATATTCATTGCAAATGCAGATTATGCAGCTTGGTGACCCAAACCATGGTGGCCTAGAAATGCTGAATTCTGCATCATTGGGCCTCCGGTCTCGCACTCACCAACGAAATACGACCGCCAGCCCCTTTGTGCTGAAATCAGGTGGCTCTACTACCTTATTAAATATAATTCTTAATTAGCAAGTGTAGCAAGTTTAAGAAAATATTATTTATAGCCATACTGACCATAACTCATGACTTCCTTCTTTATTTCCTCTTAAACGCATTAAATACATTAAAAGGGCGTTCCCTAACATAAACATAAGCACTTGTTTTGTTTTAGTAATGTATAAATAGCCACTTGCTGCCAATTGTCTTAGGAAGCACTCAATCACCTGAAAATAGAAAATTGATAACCTTAATTACTTTACTTACAAGGTAGTAGAGCCACGCTGATTTCAGCACGAACGGGCCGGCTCGACCGGGGCGGTACTACCCTCGCACAGAAAATCAACGTAAAATGACAGCGATCATGCTGTCGTGTTTCGTTGGTGAGTGCGAGACCGGAGGCCCAATGATGTGAAAGCATCACTAGCCCGCCATGGTGTGGGTCACGATGCTGCATTGTTGCATTGTCTGCGTTCGCAGTATGGTGACCATCACTCTTGGATTCTGCTTATGCTTTCCATCAGGCAGAGTAGAGTCATTATGGCAGGGTCAAACATAAAAAAAAAAAAAAAAAAAAAAAAAAAAAAAAAAAAAGTAACTCATTTTATTGGAGTAAACAATACTATACTTGAATTTACAAATACAATATACAGTGGACAACTTCGAGAAGCTGCAGTCTGCGTGTGCAGTACCTCACTCAAATAAAGTATGTTCCGTGCTTCGTTCCCACAGTATTACGCTATTAGGACACAGAATGGGTCCAAATAGCGTAATACCCCAGCTATTATTAACAGTTATTTGTTCCCGGATCCCACCTATCTCAGGCATAAAGCGGCACACTGTGAAGTCTTAGTCGGTCCAATTCCGACATACCAACCCACTGCAAACTCTGGCGGAATGTCGGCCCACAGCTTAAACACGTAAACAGAAAAGGCGTTTGTCAAGTTTTCCTTCTCTTAACAGTGCTAAGAAGGACTCAGAAATCAGGACAACAGTCCTTCACCAACATCTTTTTTTACTTTATTATTTAGATATCATTTCAACCAATCGCCGTCCACTGCTGAACGTAGGTCTCCCCCAAGGAGCGCCAACTATCCCGGTCTTGGGCATTCCGCATCCATCCGCTACCAGCCACTTTCTTTAAATCATCAGTCCACCGTGCCGCAGGGCGCCCTACAGTACGTTTGTCTAATTGCAATCTACACTCAAGCACATTTGGGCTCCATCGGTACGTCTAGAGACATAACCGGCCCATTTCCACTTCAGCGTACTGATTCTCCATGCGATTTACTCTAGTTTTCTGAGAATAACCTCGTTCCGAATCCTATCAGACGGAGAAACACTCAACAATGTTTTAAAAGCTAGCCCAAATGCAGACATATTTTTTGATTCGACTAGTGTATTTTGTAATAATGTAATGACATACCTAAATAAATCTAAATAGTTGTATTTTAAATCAATGGTGACGTTTATTAAGGTATCATGGACATTTAATTGAAAAGGCTGTTTTTTTTTTATCATCTTGTTTAGTTGACATTATTTATATTTAAATTGTTTGAGATTGATTTTATTTTATTAATTTTTCTTTTATTGTAAATATTTATCAAAAATCATTGTTTTGACATAACATGTAAGCGTCTTGGTGCAATGAACTGTAAGCTTATATTGTTTTATTAAATAAATGAATATGAATATGAACAACGCACGCTCAATCGCACGCTGAGCCACTTAAAATTTGTGGACCAGTCCAATAGTGAGTGCCCATGTCTCGGCTCTGTTTATGATCACAAGTGCACTGGTTAAAAACCTTGGTCTATAATGATTGTGGTATTGGCGACTAAAAGTTTTATAACAAGGGAGATGTTATAAAACGTTTGTCTTACTCCTCGATGAACTTGGATTAGTTTTGTGCTTTTTTTTCTTGTACTTGGACGATTATCGTTGCAACTTAAAGGCATCTCAACACCTCGATATATCGGCAGTCGACCAGGCACCTCTGCATGGATTCCAGAGAAGCCCAGGTCTCAATGGTATAGAACGCTTTCTCGTAGTCCACATACGCTAGATAGAGAGGCTAATTATATTCCTCTGTCTTTCCAATAATTTGCCGGAGAGTGTGTATGTGGTCCACAGTACTGAAGCCTTTTCAAAACCCAGCCTGCTTCACGGGTTGAAACTCATCGAGTTTTTGGACAAGAGGATTCGTAATGAACCTCAAAAAAAAGCACACTGCGCTCCTACCACATCCATGCCTCCGGTGTAATGCCGGTATGAATGACGGAATTAAATAGTTGTAAGAGCTCTACTAACAGAGGGGTTCCACCAGCCTTTAGGAGTTTTGTTGAAATTCCGTCTTCACCTAGAGCTTTGTTATTGTGTAGTTGTCCGAGAGCCATTCTAATCTGACCCAGATCGATGTCGGAAAGCTCGTCTGTGAGGTGGCATGTCAGTCTAGCATGTGGGTCATCGGCGCTGTGGGTCTCAGGTGGACTGGTTCGTGAGGAATATAGATCCGAAAGGCGTTCGTCCAGCCGCAGCGTGCGTCCATTGTACGTTGCCAGATATAGTCGTCGGTGGTACCCTGCCGTAACCCGAGGATTCTTCGCACCCCCTGCCGCACCATTACCATGACCGCGACCTTGGCCAGAAGTAGTGCGACTGCGGGGAACTGGGGGCCTTGGAATGTGGTTGCTGTCCATGGGAGGAATTTGTCATAGTCACCACGTTTGGCAGGGGGGTGGGTGACTACAGTGGCGAGAACCATTTCTCTGGTGACGCTAGTTGTGTGGTTATATCGTCATGAGTCGGTCGCCAGAGCCTCGTCCGTTATTTAGCAGGTTGCAAAGCGCTCAGGTGAGGTTGGCTATACAGGGCCTGCGATGGTAGGTGGCCCCGTTTACACCCCTATCTATAGTTTATTTTGATATACGACACTAGAAAAAAAAAATATTTTGTCAAAATTACAGCAAGAATAATCTTACCAAGTTACTATAGGCATTCATTATCCATCTTCTTCTACTAGGTGTTTCTAAATACATGCCGAGACCGCAAATAGTGAAAGGGATGAACGTTAAAGTATAATAGGAGAACTTTCCAATTAGATTCCTGAAATAAATCAATTACCTAATAAAAGTCATAACAGAGATGGCACTATTGTAGCTGACTGACTAACTTAAACTAAAGGAGTTTCCCCCATATTGGAGTTACTCAACATGAGAAAAGAAATCTTATCAGCAAAAAACACTACATTCAATTCCGTCTTGTTTTAAAATAGGCAGATGTCATTTATATACTTTTAAATATGTACGGAGTACAGATATATATCAACCCAAGACACAACACAAATAATCATTTTTATCACAAAACTCCTTAACTTCCACAAAACAGATGATTTCCGGCTTAGTAGCCGGGGTATGGTATATTAGTTGATTGGTCAACATGAATATACAAGTAATGCACTTATACTTTAAAAATTAATAATCACAGACATGGCTTTATGTTATATTTAAACTATGCAAAATAATTAAATGGCAGAAAAACCGTCCGAGTGTATTTTCTGGTAACTTAATTTCATCAACCTATTAAAAAAATATAATAAAAAAACATAAATATAATCATGAAGTCTAAATATTATTTGGTCAACAATTTCCCAGAAAGTAAAACTTAAAGCCCAGACCGATCAAACTCTCTTAAAGCTTTTAAAAATATCCATTATACAACACATTTCTGCTGTCTTTACAAATCTTCATTTACATTTTCCCTTTCTTCCTTGGTCCTATTTGAGATCGTTCATTTAAAAACCTACCTATTTTTCGTTTCTTTACCTAAATAGACATATTAAATGGAACCCTGTCCCTCCAATTAGTATCCCTGTTGCGATTGATCTGAGGTAGTTTTTGCCAATTTGAATCCATTGTTCTTTATCTGTCATCTTTTTACTGCCTATAATGATTGGTGCCTAAAAATAAACAAAAACTGATATTCTTACCGTAACAGGTGATTTTAAATAATAATAATAAAACTTAATTAAATTAACTAGCCTTAACATTTTTTATAAGTGACCACTGTAACCTTTTAAGCAAAAAAGTCTGTGGCAGGTCGAAAGAACGAAGTTGTTCTTCCATAGCAGGTATGTTAATCTAGAAACACTGATTTTTGAATCAAGAAGACAAACTTCAGTAAACAGGAATACTACACGAAACTAGGATACAGTTAAATTTAATATAAAATTAAAACAAGTAAAAAATAATGTGTGAATGTGTGTATGTTTGTGTGTGTGTGTGTCTTTGTGTGTGTGTGTCTTTGTGTGTGTGTGTGTTTGTGTGTGTGTGTGTGTGTGTGTGTGTGTGTGTGAGTGTGTGTGAGTGTGCGTGTGCGTGTGCGTTCGTGTTTGCGGGTGTGTGCTTGTTCGTGTGTGCGTGTGTGTGTATGTTTGGAAGTATGCGCTAGAAACCATAAACCTAGTTTTATACATTTATGCAGCTTGGTGGCCTACACTATAGGCATAAAGATATAATATAAAGTAGGTAAATATATATTACTTACTAGATAAATTATAGAAAAAAAATTTGCACTGCCAAGCAGGCCATTCATGAAAAATATGGGCATTGCTTTTAGGCAACTGTTTGTCCACGGATGTACTATCGCCTTACATGGAATGTTTGTCCACTCAGGAACAAAGTGATGTTTACTTATGGCCACCATTTTGAGTATAGTTTCTTCTATGTATTACTTGATTCGATAGTCTGAAACGAAGTACAAAAAAAATTACTAGACAAACCTCTCTACATTCTAGAGATTTAAGTAGTACACTCACAAATCTATTTTTCTTCACTCTGTACGAAGAAAGATTGCATTCTCAAAAGGGTTAGAATCGGCCCCCCAATACTGAGACAAAGTATAAGCCAATTACATACGAGAATTTTGGTGTATTGCAGAAAGAAA
Organism: Spilosoma lubricipeda; assembly: GCA_905220595.1. Taxonomy (NCBI): domain Eukaryota; kingdom Metazoa; phylum Arthropoda; class Insecta; order Lepidoptera; family Erebidae; genus Spilosoma; species Spilosoma lubricipeda. The sequence goes on along the minus strand of HG992285.1, from coordinate 2,614,604 downwards.
AACGCTTGCAACTTTATTAGGGAGGCAGGTAACCGACCGATCATAAAGAAATTGCTAAAATAACAAGTTAACTGCGTAACTAACTGAACTCGAAAGTAATATATAGTGATTAACATAAATAGTTTAATCATAGAAAGACATGTCGATAGACATCTGTTTATTGTTATAAATTTACAGAAATTCATCATCTTCATAAGCTTATCGCAGTCCACTGTCTTGCCTTTGTCCAAAGGCCTCTCAAATTGCACGCCAATGGATTAGTTCGATCCTTATAATAGGTATTTACCTATGAAATTGCCGTTTTGTATGCAATAAGTGAAAGTACTTATTTTTTCAAACTTTTTTTATTTCTGTTATTCGAAGTAATCATCCATGCAATCGACGCATCTTCGCCAACGCACTGGCAGTTTATTGATTCCCTTCTTGTAAAAATCAGATGGACGGGAGGCAACAAACTCTTCAAAGGCATTTTGTACTGCCTCTCGGGAATTGAATATTTTACCCACTAAAAAGTTTTCTAAATTTTTGATAAAGTAATATTCGGTAGGTGCAAGGTCTGGTGAGTATGGCGGATGCGGGAGAGCTTCCAACCCCAGCTCTTGCAGCTTGGAGACTGTCTGTTGCGCAGTATGGGGTCGCGCGTTGCCGTGAAGGAGCCACTGCTCCTTGCGCAAGCAGCTTTGTGATTGTGTGTAAAAAATTCAATCAAAAGTGGGTAAAAAACTAAATTCCCGAGAGGCAGTACAAAATGCCTTTGAAGAGTTTGTTGTCTCCCGTCCAGCTGATTTTTAGAAGAAGGGCATCAATAAACTGCCAATGCATTGGCAAAAATGCGTCGATTGCATGGGTGATTACTTCGAATAACAGAAATAAAAAAGTTTGAAAAAAGAAGTACTTTCACTTATTGCATACAAAACGGCAATTTCATAGGTAAAGACCTAATATATTGATAAAGCAAATTTATTATCTCATAAAATATTATCAAAAAACTCCACGTTTTTTGTGGTGATAATGAAATGTTTTTTTCCTACTTACTTTATTCAATTTGAACTTTGGCTAGCAAATTTCTACTTCTCAGTTCAGCTCAGAAGCAGCAGCAGCAAAAAAAAATCATTAAAACTCTTTTTTTTTAAATTGGTAGTTTTCGTAATGCGTTTGGTTTTAAATACCTTTCATATATGTAACAGAAAGCTGAATTGTTGAATTAAGTTCTTACTTAATTAATTACTAAGTTTAATATAAACAATAGCGATTGTACTTCACACATACACTCAAAATCAAAATAATTATACTTACTTAGGTAGATATATAGAATGCACTCTTTAACCAAATACTTATTTCTATACAAACTACATCTATATCACGATATACACGCTGATCTATATAGCACCGATATATACACAATTAGATTTCTAAATGACAATAAATCAATTCGTTATTGACTACTAAAGCCACGATAGGTCACGTCAAATAATTCACCGCCAAGGCCAGAATTTTATTAAATACACAAGTAAACTGTATTTAGCGAGTACATGATTACTGCGGATAGATAGATACTCTTTACGAGGGGCTAAGTAGTAACCGCGTAGGTCAATTTCCACAATCAATGCTGGAGAGTGATGGATCACATCTTGAGGATAAGTGACTGTTGATAGAATGGGGAGAGAATTCGTTCGTCTTCGCTTCGCTTCTTTTGACTGATGAGCAAGGCGACTAGTGGGTACACCAGTTCTCCGATACGCGCCTTTTGTCTTCTTTACGGAGAGCATGGTACGAAAAGCCATCCCGTGTAAAATAAAGGTTAACACTTAGTAGCACGAGTTTTCCTCAAATTGGAATGGGACCCAAATACTTCATCTTCGCAGCTTACACAGAATCGTCGTTTGTAATGTAATTGGAATTTCCAACGTTTTCTTTGTATATTGCCATGACAAAATTACTCTACACTACCTGAAAAGCATAAGCAGAATCCAAGAGTGGTGGTCACCAATTGCGAATGCAGACAATGCAACAATGCAGCATGGCGACCCACACCATGGCGGCCTAGTGATGCTTCTGTATCATTGGGCGTCTATTTGATAGTGGTATATTGAACTGTAGAGTATTAACCCATCCGATCGGTAATGATATTAAAATACGGAGTGTCACAATCATAGTTTATCCCATTGGTGATATGCTTATGTTTTCCACCAGACAGAGTAGTGTCATTTGGCAGGCCACATTAAAAAAAAAGAGACTTCAAAGAAAGCAAACTCCGCAATGTAAATGCTCTTTAAACAGAAGAAAAACTTGACAAAAATCCTAAACTGTGTGGCCAGCTTTATAAAGAGAGTCATATGTTTATTAGTGATCTATCAAATACTGTTGATGTGATGAGTAATCAACTGTTAAGAAAAATAGATAAAAAGGTGGGAAACTACTACAATTATACATTACTTCTATATTTAGGTGTTTACTTTTTATTCTCAAAAGCTTAAAAGACCACTAGCAGAGTCCTGGAGTTACTGTACCTTTAATTCACCGCGTGGTGAAGCTAGTCTTAAATAAAAGTAGCTGAAGCCACTACTTACATATCAATGCTCAATGACGCAGAAACATCTGAATAGGCCGCCATAGTATGGTTCACCGTGCGACATTGTTGCATTCGCAATGAGTATGGTGACCACCACCACTCTTGCATTCTGCTTGTATTATCTATGAGGCAGTGTAGAATCACTTTTGCATAAATCATCATCACATAAAAAATTGGCACAATCAGCTATCTGCCAATGAAAGTCCCGTCAAAATCAGTCTAGCCGTTCCAGAGATTAAACCAACAAAATTTTTGGAGAGTTTAATTATGTTAGTACTTTACTGTGTGTCATATGCAGTTTGTGAAAAGCTGATCATTTAAAATTACAAACAGACACTTCAATTTTATTTATTTTGTATTGATTTTTGTATAAATTGTATACAAAATGTAACTGTATGACCTGTCTGACACCCATTTGAAAACGTCGGAATTTAACATAACCCATTAATATTATACAATGTGTAATAAACTTTGTACTGGTCTTTTTTTATTCGCCACGTGGTGACGGTTTAGAATACAGAGTGTTACGACTTCTATCGCTTAGATCTCATAATAGTCCAAGATCCGAGTCAGCTCAGACTTACGTCATTTTAGGAAATATCGGTAGTGTAAAAAATATACTCAGAAAATAATGGATACTCGCTAAGCTGAAAGTGGAAGAGCCGTTTTACAGTTAGCATGCAGAAAGAAAACATGATGACTTACTTTATTTTAGAAAGCCTGAATCACATATATATTTTCATTGAGTATAATTTTATTAAATATTTTCATACAGCCAGACTAATATAGCGAGCCATTTATTCTCCCAGGCTTGGTTTAAGTTTATTGGAACTACGCCTCTGTTATTTTTTAGAGCAGACATATGCGTCATGTGTATTGCTATAAAAATTACCGTAGGCGTTCATACTTCTCAACAATATAGACTAAAAACTAACACATCTGTAAGAGATGACTGAACTAAGGAGATGTGAATTTTAGTCCATAAATTAAGGGGGATTTCTGTTAAATTAATAGAAACTATTATAATTGATTTAGCACCATTTCTAGCTGCAACAATTAATCGATGTGTTGATTCTGGTGTTTTTCCTAACCTAGTGAAGTATATCAAAGTAATACCATTATTCAAGAAGCGTTGTACAAGTGAAACAAGTAATTATAGGCCAATCTCAATCTTATAGCAAATAGTAAATTTTTGGAAAAGTTATTTTGCAACAACCAGAAAGTCATTTTAATCTAAATAATTTATTTCACAAAAAGCAATTTGATTTTACAAAGCATCGTTTAACAATTAGTGAACCAGATTCCTAATATGCTTCTTTAATTGTTTTTCTAATTTCTAATCAGATCTGCTTAGCTTGGGACTAGATGGCGTTGTGTGGTAGATGTCCAAAATATTTATTGTTATTATTATCTACTCGACTACTACACACTATCTCTTCTCTATTAACTACATACACGACAATGACTCATTTCAAAATTTTTGTACACTTTGAGAATTTGCTTGTTACTTTATTGAATTCCAAAAGTCACAAAAAAGTGAGTAGTGATCATTGAAGTAATATTACCCTCAATGGTAGTAATCTACAACGACACAACGACGACGACAAGGATAATTTATTATTAGGTAATTCTGATTATAAATTATTCATGTTGCTTGGATAAAAAGTGAGGGTTAAAAAAAACAAACAACATTTAAAAACGGTATAACAAAATTTATTAAATTTTCATACCAAAATCCAACAAACACAATAAATATTTTATTACAATCTAACCTTTCTATTTATCTTAATACTTTTTTCTAACAGTATCCTCTTGTAGCGGAATAAATTAAATAAATATACCCATTGATATTTACAATTTTTTCTACAACCCGCATAACTTCGATGTGTTTTATCGAAGATTTGAGATTTCGGTTTAATTAAAACTAAGTTACATTTAAAGCTTTGTAAAGATTTTGTGTCACTTGGAGGGACCTGAAACAAAAATAAATCATTCCTCATTTTTAAATACACACATTAATAATGATCTATGGATGACTATGAATATATGGATCTTCTGATTATATCACATTATAGCACCCTGGCCTGGCTAGACAGAATGGCATGGATTTTATTTTAAACTAGCTGAACCCCGCGGTGTAACCCGTGGTAATCGTCGGACCACGAGTAACGCAACGGGACAATGTTAGTCTAAAAAAAGTAGCCTAAGTTACTCCCTGGATCATCAGCTACCTGCCAGAGAAAGTCCTGGCAAAATCGGTCTTGCTGTTCCAGGGATTACCCGAAACAGACAGACAGTTTACAAAAGTTACAAAAGTTTACAAAAAAAAAGTATATTATATATTTATATCAGTTGTCTAGGACTTTTAGAACAAGCTCTGCTAATCAGAGCAAATCAGAGGTATGTTATATCTGTATATAAGTGATTGCGTTAATTCCCGTAAAATAATAATTATTATAAGCTCTGTTTACTTTGGGACTAGATGGCGTTGTTTGTTAGATGTCCGAATTTTTTTTAGTTTGTTCTCTCGGACTTTCCATGATTTCAGTCTGTCACCTTAGGCAGCTGGCCGAAGTAACTAACCTAACAATGACTTGTTCAGTATTAAATACAGTAATAGTCACCATTCAATAGTTCACCGCTGGGCCCATAATATGTACATTATTTAACTATAAATATTTGAATTTTATCACAAACATTTAAAAACCTTATGTAAACCTATTTACGAGTTTTTTTGGACTCTTACGCTGCAAATTTGAAAATATAACCCCCAGTTTTTTTTTTTTTTTTTTTTTTTTATGATCAAGCTACCAAAATGACTCTACTCTGCCTGATGGAAAGCATAAGTAGAATCCAAAAGTGGTGGTCACTATCCTCAATGCGAACGTGGACAGAGCAGCATAGTGACCCACACTATGGCGGCCTAGTAAGATGCTTTTTCACGCCCCGCTTAAAGGACCCGGGATCATAATGGGATGGGAACACGTGCGGTGGCAGTGAGTTCCATGTTTTAATCGCTCGGCACAAGAAAGAAGAACCGAAACGTTGCGTTCGAGAGCGTATGTCTTCTACTCTAAAAGGGTGACTGAGAAGGCCAGCACGTGTTGTCCTGTAGAGGAATGGAGAAGGGGGGACCAGTTGAAAGAGCTCTTCAGAACACTCCCCATGATACAGGCGATAGAGGACTGCCATAGAGGCGACATCTCTTCGCAGCTGCAGAGGTTCAAGGAACTCGGTGGCTTCGGGATTACTGATGATGCGGACTGCTCGCCGCTGCAACCGATCGAGAGCGTCAAAGAGATACTGTGGGGCACCATCGCATAGATGAGAACAGTACTCCACGCACGAGCGAACCTGGGTCTTGTAAAGAAGACACAGATGCCCGGGCGAGAAGAACCGTCTCACCCTGTTAAGTACACCTAACTTCCGCGAGGCCGCTTTAATGACGCTCTCGATGTACTCACGCATGTTGAGGTCATGGCAGACATCCATACCCAGGATACCGAGCTTATCTTGTAGGGGCATTTGAGTGTTCCGAAAAGTGGGGAGGGGAAGGAAAGGAGACTTTTTGGTAGATAGCGCGCACACCTGTGTTTTCTTGGCATTGAACTCGACCAGATTCTCACTGCCCCATTGAGAAATGCGGCTTAGAACCAGGTCGAGCTCAGCGACAAGATCCCGTCGCCTCTCTTCAACATCCGCAGACTTGGCTGCAGGTTGACCAAGATATCGTCCATGAACTGTACTGTCGTCTGCATAGCAATGAATATTGCCAAGGGTCAACATGTCATTGATATGCAGAAGAAACAGCGTGGGCGACAGGACAGAGCCTTGAGGTACACCAGCGTTTACCTGCCGATAATCAGAGGCCGCACCGTCGCAAAGGACCTTAATGCGGCGCTGGTGCAGGAATGCGGCGACCCAGGTGCAGAGTTTGGGAGGCAGGCCGAATGCGGGAAGTTTGGAGAGAAGCGAGCGGTGCCAAACTCTATCAAAAGCTTTGGCCATGTCGAGGCTGATGGCCAAGGACTCCCTATGACTATCAATAGCTTCACCCCAAAGGTGAGTGACATACGCTAGAAGATCACCCGTGGATCGGTTCGGCCTAAAGCCATATTGCCGATCATTTAGCAAGGAGTGATCTTCCAGGTAGAGGACCAATTGCTTATTGATGATCCGTTCGAGCACCTTGCAGATAATGGAAGTTACGGCTATAGGTCGGTAATTAGCCGGGTCTGAACGGTCACCTTTTTTGGGGATAGGCTGAACGTTCGCCTCTCTCCAAGCCCCCGGAACAATTCCTGAGGAATAGGACAGGTGGTACAAGCGCGTCAATACGGGAGACAACTCAGGTGCGCAGTTCTTGAGAACCACCGCTGGGACACCGTCGGGTCCACTGGCTTTCCCGACGTCTAGTGACCTAAGTTCAGCTAGGACATCACTCTGACGGATACGGATATCCCCCATCGTGGAGTCACTGGTCTGAATGGTGGGCGGCTGCACGCCGTGATCGTCCACTTGAGAATTAGCCGCAAAGACGTCCACAAGCAGTTTCGCTTTCTCTTGCGGCTCGTGGGCAAGCGATCCGTCGGGATGTTTCAGCGGTGGTAGCGAAGGCTGGCAATGGTTGGCCTGCACAGCTTTAGCCAGTCGCCAGAACTTTCGGCTGCCCGTAGGGTGTGAGACAAGTTCATGGCCAAGCCGCGCAATGCGCTGGGCATCCGCTCTAATGTAAGCCTTCTTGCATTCCCTGGTGGCTTTGTTAAAAGTTGCTTTTAGGCGATCAACAGCAGGGTCACCACAGGCGCGTGCCCTGGTCCATGCGCGGTAGGCCGCTTGTTTTTGAGCGACGGCATGGGTGCACTCACAATTGTACCAGGGACGGGTCTTAGAGCCGACGATCACACTGTAGGGAACATAGTATTCCATACCAACAATGATCTCGTCAGCCACGGCGGACGCACTCTGCGACAGATCCCTGTTTCCAAAGCAACGTTGTGCCCACGGAATGGATGCAAAGTAATCCCGCATTCCATCCCAGTCTGCTGACGAGTAGTGCCATAATCGCCTTTTTGTTACGATGGATCGCGGCGGGGTAACAAGAGGCACCGTGGTGGATACCAGGCAGTGGTCGGAGGATCCCAGAGGGGCGTGGACCGACACATTGTACTGCGCTGGGTGGCTCGTCAGCAGTAGGTCTAGCAATGAGGGCGCTTGACTTGTAATGTCTGGTATCCTGGTGGGCTGGAGTACCAGCTGGGTGAGGTCATGCGTGAGAGCGAATGCGTGGGCAGTTCGGCCGGCGTGGTCAGTTTTGGAAGATCCCAACCAGGACTCGTGGTGGGCGTTAAAATCTCCCAAAAACACCAGTTCGGCGGTCGGAAACTGCTCCTGCGCTTTATCCATTGCTTGTCCGAGGTGTTCAAATAGCCGAGTTGTCTCCGAGTCTCCAGAATGGGACCGATAGAGGCACACGTAGATTCGGCTCGTAGAGCCAAGGTCCACGTGGAGCCAAAGGATGGAAAAGGAAGGGTCCTCAAGGCAGCGTAGGCGGCGACTACAAACATCCGCCCTGACGAAAAGGCACACCCCCGCCCTGGCGAGGAAGCACTCCTCAAGCACGTAGCCGGGATAAAGAAGGTATGTCGTGTCGACAGGGCGACGTGTTTGTGTCTCCGTTAGGAAAAGCATGGCCGGACGTATCGTCTCAAGATGTTGGTGGACGGCGCTCAGGTTTGCGTGGAGTCCACGGATATTTGCGAAGTCCACTTCAAAAAGCGGGTTGGTGGCGGTGGGAGAAGGGAATGCCGCTGTGGAACGTTTATTTCTTTTCCTTTGTGCTGCCATGATTGAAAATGAGGGAAGGGAAATGGGGACGTAAAAGGCGCGACAGTCATCGTGACAGTGTAACACTGAGACCCAGAATGCTGCGTCGTCATACGACGGTAAAGCATGACGGTTACCGAACCGCCGGACGGAAGGGCCCCCGTACCCTCCCGGAAGTGGTCGCCTGGTCCCACCGTCCGGTCACCAACCGGCACGACGAGCCACTCCGTGGATTATGCGCGACCTGACGGGGCAGCCTCCCAGGGTGGTTAGCCGTGGTTGGGCCCCTCTCTATGCCGCGGGCGGCCAGCGGCACCACCGTTTCTACGGGTCTCCCAGTTCGATCCACGCCAACCTTACTATGACTTCGCCAGCACTCTTTCGCTCACACACTTATCACGATAACTGTCACCCCTGCATCTATGGGCCTCCGGTCTCGCACTCACCAACGAAACACGACAGCACGAATGCTGTCATTATACGTTGATCTTCTGTGCGAGGGTAGTACCGCCCCGGTCGAGCCGGCCCGTTCGTGCTGAAATCAGCGTGGCTCTACTACCTGAAAAACTACAACAACACGATACGAATAAAAAGAAGGACGTACCTTTTACTGCTGACAGAATCCATGAGATTGAACACATAGCGCGGGCATACATCAGGATCGATCACTCTCGCACTGAACAGTATTCCTTGGCACAAACAAAAAGTTATTTCAGGCAAAGGTATGCTGGAAGGTAGTATTTTCTTCTCGTATAATATCGTTGAATACAGCTGTAAATAAATTTTAAATGAAATAATAACTTGCTGTAAAAAAGAATTTATTAGAACCTTAAAGACATAATATGTAACTGTATATTAGGTAAATGAATACAACATATATCTTTATTATATATATAATTCTTCTGTGAGTGTGTATGTCACTGAACTACTCTCAAACGACTGGACCGATTTTGATGATTTTTTTTGTGTGTGTTCAAGGGGATCTGGGAATGGTTTAGATTCACAATTTTGTCCGCTGGACAATTTTTTTTTTTAATTAATTTTTAATTTATTAGTAGTTATGGCAAAACGACGTTTGCCGGGACAGCTAGTACTATTATATAATGAGTGAATGTATTGTGTTCTTATGGGTATTTTTAGAAAGTGACTTTCATTGTTTGAAATTTTTCAATATTTTTTGGCACATATTTGTTCTCATAAGTCTCTATAAGTGCTCGGACCAGATTATACACATATAAAAAAAGTAAGAGCTATCAACATCTTTAACCATTATGAAGAAATTTTAAATGAATGAAATTCTATAATTGCTCTCAATATTAATATTCATTCAATATTCATTTATTAATATTGACTGCCTCGTTGGTGTCGCGGTTGCAGTGTGCGACTGCTGATCAATGGGGTCTCGGGTTCGATTCCCGGGTCGAACCAAATATTTGTATGATCTACAAATATTTTTTTCGGAGTTAGAGTGTTTTCTATGTATATTATGTATGTATTTACAAAAAGAAAGTATATATGTATTTGTATCAGTTATCTAGTACCCATAACACAAGCATTGCTTAGCTTGGGACTAGATGGCTTTGTGTGATAGATGTCCAAAATATTTATTTATTTATTCAATATTTATATTATGAACAATAAATGAAATAAATTAATATAACTGTGTCAAACATGCAAAACTGCTTTGCAATTATTTATTAAAATTTTTAGCATTAACTCATGCTGAAATTATACTTTTTAAACTATTCTCCATCTAAAAATAACGAGAGGTAAAGAGAAAGACTCTCTCCTTTAAATTCTCATTTTGCCTCGCTACTACATAAATTCAGGACGTGCATGATGCATTTCGGGCACTTATTTTTACCTTGAAGGCTGCAGTCACTGACGCTATTGATAATCCTAAGTTTGGATTAAATAAAAACGATAGTCCCGCCAAATATCCAGCAGGCAATGCGTACAAGGCTGAATCGTTTCCTCTCTTACGACATAGATAGCATATTATAGCCTGAAATGTAAATAACATTGAACAACTATTTCATGTTGGAAAATAAAGCATATGTAAGCTGTAATTATTATCGTAAAATCCTTTTGTAAGTGGTATTAAGATTTATAGATTTGAAATGATCATTTTTTTTCATGGTTGTGTGTCGAAGATGCTACAGCTGATAGAGTGCGGGAGAAATCCAGATACATTGAAATAGTGTATCAGTGTTGATTAAGTTCTAATAAAAGGAGTGATTTCAATAATAAACAGATTTAACTCATTTTTTCAGAATAAATAATGTTTTGATTTAAATTTACATAATAAATATTCATGCACTGCACATAAAAACCAGCAATGATACAAGACATGACTAAATTAGTCGTACTCTGTAAATACCGATATAACTGCTAAAGAACATCGCCAGGGTTAAGTGTTTCCCTCTTATCGAAGATATTGCCTTAAGAGGAGTGCGAATCTGTGGCAGTATGAGCTTTGCCAAAGAAATGCCAAGGCCAATTCCAAAGTATGCTGAGGCACCCTAAAACAGGAAAACAGTAAATTTAAGTTAGAAAATGTTCCTTAAAAATATTAAGAGAGTGCTGCGGTGTGTCAAAGGTTTTTGCACTATTTAAGGCAAAAATACAAATACAAAATACGGTTTTTTTGTATATATTTGCCTACCAAAATGACTCTGCCCTGCCTGTTGGAAAGCACAAGCAGAATCCAAGAGTGGTGGTCACCACTTTTTAGGACCCGGGATCACAGTGGGACGGAAATTTTAATAGTTCTTGCATTAAGAGATTAAACTGGGATTCGGTACTGAAAATTGTATGTAATTTTTTTCTAATTGTGATTGAAAGTTTCAAATGAAACATCATGTCAATCTTTGCTATAGATCTCGTGATGTCATTAAAGTATGTGAAGGCATTTTAAATCATATAGACATAGAGATAAAGTTTTACCCTCGTTAGCTCTATCTTATCGATTCGCAATAATTACACATGTTTTTTTTTTTATTTTTAGCCTTAGTCACACGATATGAGTATTCTAATTTCAATCTTATTTAGCTTACTTTAAAGTGAATAAATAAATAATTATTTTCCGTTACATGTATATCCACAAACTCAAAAAAGGAATGTGTAATTTTTAGGGTTCCGTACCTTAAAAGAAAAACGGAATTTTATAGAATCACTTTATTGCCCGTCTGTCTGTCAGGTCTCTCATCAAACTGAAATTCATACCAAATACTCAGGTCTAGTGTTCCTTGGAGCGGTGAAAAAATCAAACTTCGAAGCCAACACAATCAAAAGATACAGCTGTTTATGCTACAAATTTTAGACACTCGCAAGGGAATGAAAACCTAGAAAGTACTTCCTGCGAACTCAGTATCTTGAAATTTGGTATGAAGCAACATCTTATAGCGCAAATAAAGGAAAAAAATACAAAAAACATAATTGTGTTGTCACATCATATAATATTTCTACGAAACATTCGGTGTGTAAGTCCGACTCGAACTTAACCGGTTTTTTGTTAATTAGTTAGATAATGGTACGGAATCCTACGTGCGCGAGTCGAACTAGCACTTGGGGTTTTACAATAAACGAGTTTTTTTAAAAGTACTTTCAAATTTTTTTTTTTTAAGGACTACTTCAGCATTAGGAAGATACATCCTGTATCACGGGAGACTTTACTAACATACATGAATCGGACACAAAGAATACTCAGACTCGGAACAATAATATGTAGACCACATAAAATGTTTTAACAATTATTTTTACGGGAATTAACGCGATCACTTATTAAAAGGTATTACATACCTCTGATGCAGGCATCAACCACTGGATTGAATTTCACCGCACGCAAGTCCTCTCCACCGAACGTCACTTTTACTCAAGAGTTGTACGTGAAGCGATTGAAATTAAAAAACATAAAACTTTTAATCGAGAAGATGGTTTTAAATTATCTACAGCGTGGAATCCAGTGTTAAAAAACATATCACCTCGCTTTTCTTTTTTTTTTTTTTACTCCACGGATTCGACGACGGAGGGCGTGCGCCGCTGAGCCAGTCAGCCTGTGACCACGGCCAGTGCAACCTGGTCGAAACGTCAGGCAAATCAGAGGTATGTAATACCTTTTAATAAGTGATCGCGTTAATTCCATTAAAAATAATTGTTAATATATCATGGAACGCGAAAGTTTAAAAACACATAAAATGTTGTCCTATCTAGGATTTGAACCCACATACTTGGTGCAGTGGAAAGTGGCGAGCGCTGAAAATACAAGGCCAACGTGCAATTAAATCTTACAGGAATTCTTACCTTTAGTATGTATTTTTTACAGTCTCCATTGTGTGGACATACATTTGGATTTTCATCCGATTTTTTCCTCACTTTTTCTGGCGAGAATAACCTGAAATTATTATTATTATGTAAATAGTTAATCCGTTATGTTACTAATCGCACAATTTTATCCACCGGTAATATCATGTTAGAACAATTTAACAAAAAAAAAACGATTTCAAGAACTGGACCAGATTAAAATAGGACCACACGGAGAGCATAAAAAAAAAATAGTTTAAAAAAATTAATTTATCACGCTTTTATAAATATACCAAACTAAAAAGTAGAAAATAAATTATAGTTTAAAAAACTAAAAAAACACGCTTTATTAGCAATCGAACTAAAAAGTAGAAAATAATTTTGATGTAATAAGGTGATTTTTGAAAATATTTCAATTTCTACATTTTAATTTGAATTCATAAAAGCGTGATTGTTTAGTTTAAAAATTTTTTTTTCCTTTTTTTTGGTTTTTTTTTCAAATTATTATATTGCCGTTGGCCCTTGACCGCTGTGCAAATTTTCAAGTTAATCAGACTCCAAAAAGTAGACGAAAATTAATTTAAAAGGTTCCGTTATACACATACATATATACACACATACACGTGAAACTAATAAAAGCGTGTTAAAAAAGGACTCATCAAAATCGCTTTACCTAGTCGAAAGTTTTAAGGTAAAAAAAAACGAATTGAGAACCTTCTTTTTTAGGTCAGTTAATAATAAAAGGGTGTTCGTCTACTTAAGTTCAGTTGTAATTTAGTGTATTTCACAGTTATAATAATAGTGCAATTGATATTGTATTTACTGATTACTGAAAACTTTTAGAGTAACTAAAAATCTTCAATACTTTAAATCTGATATTAACAAAATCAGGTAAATGCTAGAATAATGATCAAACTTTGACTTCATATCTCTCATTACATTATCCTGGTAAAACTGTCCACTCATTGTGTTTACCAACAAGAATTACTTTCTTTAAAGTACTGAACACACGGATTAAATAGTCAACTAATCAACTAAATGAGATAAGACTAAGCCTACAAGGTATAATTTAAGTATTGTACACAAATGTCTTACTTCACATGACGTCACAACTTTGTTAATTACAAACAAAAAATGTCTTTGTGTACACCATGCATACTTTGAAATACCCCCGAACCAATTTGGGAAGTTGTAAATGTGCTAATCGGTTCAAAAATTTCTATACCACGATACAGGACTAGTTGCTACTACGAAGTTCAGCGTGTTCTCGGTAGAAGGCGCTGGAATATGTTTTTGTTGCACTGAATTTTTTTAAGAATGATGGACAAACGAGCAGTTTTATCGCCTGATATTAAGCGAGGGGTTGGTGTATGGGCCTCCTGTATCCTTATTCACTTGGTGAAACACAGCGCATGTGCTATTTCGCACCGATTTTTTGTTAGGCCGTGGTATCACTGCGGTCGAGCCAGTATCATGCCGAAGCCTGGCTCTCCCACGTATGTGGAAGTCGCCACACATATTTAAGTTAATAAACTTAGGTAGTAGGTATATCAGAAATGATTGTTTGTATGACCTGCAAAAATTTGTTTGGGTGTTTTCTATGTATAATATGTACGTATTTACAAAAAAAGTAAATATGTATTAAAATCAGTTGTCTAGTACCCATAATACAAGCTGTGCTTAGTTTGAGACTAGATGGCTTGTGTGTTAAATGTCCGAAACTATTTAATTATTTTATTTATTTAAACAAATTAGTGCATAAACACACCTGTCAAGGTTTTGTGATGTTCTATAGATTACACCTAAATTGTATATATTGTATCAATAAATAAATAAAAAAAAAAAAAAAAAAATAGAAACACAAAGAACACATTAATAATTATGTACAACTAGCAGACCCACGCAACCTCGTTTGCGTCTCCTTTTGCCCGTCGCGTGATAATTTTCCCCCGTTTTTGAAACATTTTTCATTGGTGCTCTTCTCCTATTGGCTATATGATATATAGCCTATAGCCTTCCTCGATAAATGGACTGAAAGATTTTTTCAATTCGGACCAGTAGTTCCTGAGATTAGCGTGTTCAAACAAACAAACCAACAAACAAACTCTTCAGCTTTATATATTAGTATAGATGTAGAATAACAGCATTGAAATTTAGTATATTATCAAAAATTTACTGTCTAGAAAGTTTTTTCATACACTATAAAATTGTACATAATATATTTATGTTAAATATACTTCAACTCTATTGAAGTGTTCTAATTTTTATTCGACATCCTGCCAAGGCTTAAGTAGAATTCAACAGTAAGAGAAAACTGCGAAAGCAGATGGCGTCTCACGCTATGGTGGCCTAGTGAGATGCTTCTTCACTGCCCGCTTAAGGGATCCGGGATCATAGTGTGAGGGCAACACGTTAACGGTTAGTGAGTGCCAGTTTTTGACGGGTACGGCCAGTACGGGAGGAATAACCAAACCGTTTACCGAACCCGATACCTATCCTTCTGGCCAGTTTATTATAGTGGGCTAAAACCTTGTTTTTAAGAAGATATTGGTAATGATGGTGATGTTCTAGTAGCAAGGATATAAATCATGAACAAAACTTACCAGAACAAAGGAGTTTTTATATCTTTGTCCCCTTCCAAGCGCATTAAGTAGAACAGTAAGGAGCTGCCTATCATAAACATGAGGGTTTGTTTCGATTTAGTTATTGACAGGTAGCCGGCTCTCTGAAGACTTCTTAGTAAATACTCTATTAACTAGAAAATAAATATTCAAAGATTAATTTGATATTTTTTATAGTATTGTTAGTAAAAAGGTGGTTACAGTTTATAATACAAAATATTTCATCTATTTAGTTAAAAGTTCCTTCTTAAATCTCTAATTTAGAGTTCTTGGAGTTTTCTATTAAGTTTAAACTTCGTAAATTGTTTCAGGAATACTCAAATAAATAGTTATAAAAGTAGATTTTTTCAGTACTACGATCGGATTTAAATAAACTGGAGATTAGATTCCAATTTTTACAATGGTATTCCACAAAACAAATTATAAGTTATATTCAAAAAGAAAAATAATGAAAACGTTGTCTTGTCATTTTTATAAACAAAATCTAGAACGGGATGTTCAAAATTTCTATTATTTTACTATGTAAGGGGGTCAAGTTGTCATTTTATGATAAATGACAATTGTTGCACTTGGAAACTTAAAGCTTAGAACCACAAGCGCATTGCCACAATTTTAGTATCTCCCTCAAAATCAGTCAATTTAGTAAAATCACTCATTTCATCTAATATCATGACAAAATATTGGACCGTATACCGATCGAGTCTAGTCCATATGTACCGAACCATGGCTTCAAACCTTCCAGAATATCTTTGAACATTCTTTTCTAGATTTACCTCCTCCTCGATTTCTTACCAAATTGCAAAAGAGATTTATGACCAGTCCTCTTCGGGCAGGTGGTTCTAAGTAAATGAAGATTCCACTCAAAGTATAAGGTATCAGCACGTAGGAATAGTATGTAAATTTTCCTAGTAACTTTCTGGAAAACAACATCGTAATATTAGGATACATAGATTTTTTACTTTTCTACTTTTACTGATTTTTTTTTGATTTATGTCCAGAATCAATATAATTTAAATTAACATTCTTCGAACCATGACAGACCTACTAAAAGTGCGAATATGCTTGTGGAGTTATAAAGTCAAGTTGGCTTCAAACATGAAAAGAAAATGTTTTCACCTACCTTACCTAAATAAACAATTAAGCTGAAGCCCTACTGCAGAGACAAGCAACCCCAACAAAGTGGACCTGACATAGTATTCACCCATTTTTATCCATTCTTCTTTTTTGGCCATTTTTTTACCTCGCATTAAAATTTGAGCCTGAAATATTAACATCGCCGGTGAGTTGATGTAAAGCTGGGTACTCACTTAGCAGTGTAGCACGTAACGTATCAGATACAGTATCAAGTGAGTACGTACGCACGAGCCAGCTGCGAGCCGCTCGCGGGTGGAGCGCTGTAAGCTCGCAGTGACCCGCCGAGTGGCGGTTTCGCTGCGAACACAAAGGCGGCTCGCAGTGTGCTCGTGGACGGCCTCACAACCGCTTGTGTAGTGAGTACGTCCGCGCGAGCTTCAAACGAACTTACGTATTCAATTATTCATTATGGAGTGGACTGAAGAAAAAGTAATTAGATACTCAAAATCTGTACTCGACATACGAGTGAAATTCTTGAAATGTCCACTAATCTCTTGAGACTTTATATCCATTACTAAATTGTTAGAACGATTTCTATCTTTGAAAATCGACGTGGGCTTTTATAATTATCTAAAATATTATACATGAATATGAACGCAGCACTAGCCACCATTTGAGATTGAGACATGTTGTCGGCGAGAAGTCGTTGCGAGCACTGCGGATCCGGCAGCTCGTAGCTAGATACGCGGAGGACCGTGGACGAGCCGTACCCACTTGCAGGTTGATACCGTATCTGATACGTTACGTGCTACACTGCTAAGTGAGTACCCAGCTTTAGGAATAAACAATAGTATTAACAATGACTTCTTTCTTTCCTTCATTCAAAAATGAATTTAGCAACGCATTTTTAAACTATAGACTTTAAACTAGTCGTGACTAGTGACGTAGATGTAAATCTACGTGATTCCTGATTTAATTTTAGCTCCACATGATATTTATTTAATACCATATATTGTATTCTATAACTATAGACTTTAAATTAGTCTAAGGTCCGTATTTTGAAATTCGTCTTAAGTATCCGTTGAATGATCAGCTGAAACTAGTTTTAAGTTCAAATCAAATCTCAAGCGTCGCTCTTATTATAGAATGCGTTTTAAGTTCTACTCAGCTGAAACTAGTCTCGGTAATCAATCGCAACTTAACAATCTGTTTTCAGTTACGTTTCCGCATCATCCGTTAATCTATACTAGATTTTGATGTCATCACATACCATTATAGAATCATCCTCATCATCAATAACCATTAAAATACCATTGCTGGTCATAGGCCTCTTTTTTGCAAGTAGTAAGCAAATAGTATTGATTACGTCAGTATCTATCTATTAGTTAATAATATGGTTGACTAATATGGTTTAAAGTTTCTCATCTTTAATTTCAAAGACATCCTTTAGCTACTTGGATGGGACAAATTAAATTGAACGAAAGTAGGTGTTTTAGACGTATCTACCTTCCCTTAAATATTAAATATAGTAGCTAACATGGAACCTTCTGATTGTTTGCTTACCACATCATTAAATAAGCAATTTTGATTCCTGTTTAGGACATTGCGTAAATAAATCCGACAATGTGTACCAAACTTAAAATAAATTGATCTGTAAAATATTGCCAATTTGTTTGTAATTTAGTATTAAGATCTATGTTTGGAAATAAAATTATTATTATTATTATTATTACTTAGAATTTAAGATTGAGACAATAACTTTGTATTTAGATTTTTGGTTTCATTTTGGTTCTCTTTTATAGTAATGGCATGGACAAGCGAAACAAGCAGCTAGAGTCATTAATGTAACGTTTCGAAAGTGCCTGCAAAGGCCTACAAGAAATAAGAACTGAAGAAAATGATCCTCAAAATCTAGGGTTTTGGGAAAAAAAAAATATCTTGTCACTTACCAGATAAACTAGAGAATAGAACTTAGCACTGCCAACAATTGAAGAAGCATAGATCATTACAGCTGCATTTAGACATCCTTTTGTCCATGGATGTACCATCGTATCGCATGTTTTGTGTCCGCATACTGTATCAAACATTTCCTTGCTGAATGCTACCATCTTGAATACTTCACGTCAGCAGTTCGTGTCAAAAGTCTGAAAACAGAAAACAAAATCTAAAATAAGCCTATATTTGACAAAAAGCCTATATCCTTCTCCATGGTCCAATGCATCTTTATACTTAAATTCATTCAAATCTATTCAGCGGCTTACTCGCGAAAATGTAACAGACAGAGAGGGTATACAGATGACGCTATACAATTTTTTTTAAATCCTAATTTTTTTTTAACGTTACGAACGTTTTTTGCCGGCTAGGGTATACAGAAAGTGCTGTACTATTTTTTTTAAATCTTACGCTTTTTTTATTTAACGTTTCTTGCCGGCTAGGGTAGCTAATTCTAAAGAAACTTCGTTCCAAAAAAAAAAAAAAAAACATTCAGATCATTATTATTACTCATAATAACAATAATAAATATATAATTAAGTTTCAAAAGCTGTAGTTCATGTAGTGTAATTAACCATAGTCCACTAAACTTTAACAACGCGTGACAACGGTTTTTGAAACTTGTTTCATGCTTTTTCAGCGTCGTTTTTTGTCGTAGTGGGGTTTTAGTTATTACTTTTTTTATTTAAAATGTGTTGATACCTCTACAATATTAATTTATTTGCAAAACATATTTTAAATATGTACCATAGAAATATCACAATTATCGAAAGAATACGGACAGAGACACGAAAAAATGCTAATAATATATATGCCAATGATACCAAACACGACATATTTATCTAAAATTAGTTTTTAATACTGTACTTTATGTCGGCTAGAGGGCGCCACATGAGATTCAGTGACACGTCATATAGCCTACCAGCAAACGGTCATGACGCTTCTAACGACACCTCATTTGTCCAGTTCTAATGAGTGGTTAAGGAGCTATGAACTACAAATGAACAAACATACATACATAGCCTGTCAAAATCATAACCCTCCTTTGACTTTGCCGTAGTTGGGTAAAATATACCTCAATCTGTGGCATTATTTTCCCGTAAGTTTCCAAATGTGAATCCAATGCTATTCATAAGAGACTGATTTACTGCAAAATATTTCTTTCATTTACTTCATAAATATAGTATTTCGTAAATGTTTTGCAAGTCATTTTAGGTTTATTCACTAATATCCTGTAGAGCTCTAACCAGACCGATACAATTTCATAAAACTCCCCGTCGGGAATCAAATCAGTGACCTTCATACATTATGTGAAGCTTAACCTTAGACCCTTGCGGTCAAGAACGTTTATGTGGAAATTAAGGACACGTTCTGACTTAGCAAATATTTTGTATATAACATAGACTATATTTATAAAAAATATTTTTGTCCGAGTCCGCTTGAAAAGTTTTCAACATTTAGAATCTATTTTTACCTAGGCTTACAGGCAGCTAATGCTGGAAAACTTTATACGAGTATTTAATACTTTAACTGAGTATGCCTTTGTACATTAGTCAGCTCATCTCTTCTAAAATTACCATATTTTTCTTCCTAGGGAAAGTTCAATTTTACGTAGTTGGTATAGTTAGAAGTTTTATGTTGTCTATTTTTGTTTATATTTCTTTCTTTATGACACCAACAACGTAAATTTTGGTGTAATAATTCGTATTCTAAGGGCTCCCACACATATCTGCAAATTCGCAATGTATCGCAAATATCTACGAGCTCGCACGAATGTACCACAAGAACTTCATGCTGCACCGCATCGTATCGTAGTTATGTATGGGAGCCCTAAAAGAGTTGTCTATGCAGAATGAAAGAACGGCAAGGAGAAGGAACACTCGACACAAACCATACACCACCCGTCTAGTGGGTGTGGAATGGTAACCCAAAATCTTCTTTCTAAGGAGAAACTTATGTCCATCAGTAGATTATTACAGACACCAATCCTCAATTGATGAATTTTATTTGTATTCACCCGTTAAAAATATAGCAAATTTTAAGTCACAAACTATACGAACCGTACATAAAACTCCAACAGTACGGTTAAAGATTAAAATAAAAGGTGTCGCGTAAAAATAATATCGTGTTGTTTATATGATGTGGGCAAACGATAGGGGACGTATGACTTTGGGATTGCCCTAGGGACTGAAGCTGTAACTTTGATAACTTTAATCTAGGTAGGTATTTATTATTTAGAAAAAGAAAAATCATTACACGTGCCAACATAATATGGTTAGATGCAGAATTAAGTGAATGGACCATAAACAATTATAATGGTCTATTATTTACCATCCGCACTTAATCCGCAATCCACTAAAGAGAGATTAAAAAGTGACATGTTTATTTACTTATAAATATCTTTAGATAGTATAAAATGAAGTTATTTCCGCTGTTTGTCTGCTTAGAGCTTTCAAACTGCTTAACGGATATTATGCAGTTTTCAGCAATAACTAGAGTAATTCAAGAGGAAGGTTTAGGTATATCTATACTAATACTAGCTGACCCACGCAACTTCGTTTACGTCTCTTATTGCCCGTAGCGTGATAATTTTCCCCGTTTTTGAAACATTTTTCATTGGTGCTTCACTCCTATTGGTCTTAGCGTGATGATATATAACCTATAACCTTCCTCGATAAATGGGCTATCTAACAGTGAAAGAATTTTTCAAATCGGACCAGTGGTTCCTGAGATTAGCGTGTTCAAACAAACAAACAAACAAACTCTTCAGCTTTATATCTATACTAATATATAAAGCTGAAGAGTTTGTTTGTTTGTTTGAACACACTAATCTCAGGAATCACTGGTCCGATTTGAAAAATTCTTTCGGTGTTGGATAGTCCATTTATCAAGGATGGCTATAGGGTATATATCATCACGCTACTACTAATAGGAGCTGAGCAACAATGAAGAATGTTTCAAAAACGGGGGAAATTTACACGCTACGGGCAATATAAGGCGCAAACGAAGTTGCGTGGGTCAGCTAGTGTATAATACGTGCGTATTATAGTAGAGGATAGCTGAGAATTTCAAAGACTGCCTTACGAAGCCTGGCCGGGTCGTCAGTTTATTATAATTTGAACATCACACGCTCAGATAACAATGTAGAACATAGTTAAACAACAATGAATAGCAAGATCATAAACAAATCGTTTTATAAGTATTCTATAACTTTGACCTTTTCACATAAAATAACACTTGTATGTTAAAAGATAAACAAACACTTTTAATACTTTTAGTATGTATTTAATATTAAGAGAAGGAAAAGTGTGTAAATAAATCACCTAACAGTAAAGGAAAACTGCTGTCTTCGAAGACAATACGTAAATACCTTTTGAGTCAGGAATCAAATGAAGAGAAGGTTTGGCAAGCTGGGCACTAAATCGGTAAAAAATAACGATAGAGTTGCTTAACACTAGTTTTCTGTGAAATTGTGATATCATTCAGTCAACGACAGAAAAACATATCCATTTTCATCAGAATCCGGAACTAGAAGCTTTTTTATACATGAATAGAAAATAAATTTAATGAATAGGTACATATTGTATCACTTTTTAAAATAACAATTTAAATATTATATAGTATTTAGATAGATGTTGTCCCTTTATGTTTTTATATGACAGGTACTCATTGTTTCCTCAATGTCATGTGACTTCTATGACACACATAAATTAACGTAAACATTATAATTTGAGCATGATGATGCACAAACTTTAGAGTGTTACAATCACACTAATATTATTAAGGACAAAGTTTATGTGAGTATTTGTATATTTGTTAATTATGAAATAGACCTTTGGAAATAATTCTAAGGCGATGTGGAACGTCATTAATGAAATTTTTGGTAGAAAACATAAGCCTCAACCAGCAACGAAGTTGTTAAAATTGTTTGTAGATTCAAAAGAATCCGCAAATGTTGTGTACCACTATCGGCGGGGCGGTGTGTCGGAATCGAACCGACTAAAACCACACGGTGTGCCACTCTGCGCCTGAGAGAGGGAGAGATCCAGGAACTGCTGTAGTAAGACTATCCCGCAACCCACTATCGCAACGAAGAGTGGGTAACTCTCAATTTAACTCCTTTGTCATTTTACGTGTTGGTCAAATGCAAGTTAAGGCGATTATTGCTTTTGCTATTGCGACTATTGCTGGCTGGGATAACATTCCAGCTTTAGTTCTGAAACAATCCCGCATTGCACTTGCTCCAGTAATCATGCATATATACAATACCTCAATCACAACTGGAGTATGCCCAAAAAGCCTAAAAAAAGTTTTAGTCACTCCTATTTTTTAGGGTGGGGATAGGGAACGGGTCAATAATTACAG
This sequence comes from Spilosoma lubricipeda, assembly GCA_905220595.1. NCBI lineage: Eukaryota > Metazoa > Arthropoda > Insecta > Lepidoptera > Erebidae > Spilosoma > Spilosoma lubricipeda. The sequence goes on along the minus strand of HG992285.1, from coordinate 2,591,852 downwards.
ACCGGTTTCAGGTTTGAGTGATATTATCTCAAAAAATCAATTTAGATTCAGGGCAGGTATGTACACTGAAGACACCGTTTCCAAATTTTGTGAAGAAGCAGTTACAAAAATGGATAGCTACTATAAGTGCTACGGTATCTTTTTAGATTTGTCAAAAGCTTTTGACATCGTATCGATTCCTACCCTTATTACCAAATTAGAACGGGTTTGGATTCACGATATATCCCTGGATATTTTAAGGGTTTATTTATCTTGTCGTATGCAAAAGTTACGTTAGTAGTTGTTGTTGTTGTTGTACTTGTCGTTAGTTAGTACTTATCGCAGGCTGTGGAAATTGCCGATATGATGAGTGGCGAGAAGTATATTGACTATGGGGTACCCCAGGGTAGCATCCTCGGACCGACACTGTTCTTGCTATATATCATTGTTTTATGCATGATGACTTTAAAAAACTGTAATATATTTACATTATGCAGATATCACAGCGTCATTGATATACGACAAAACCTTAAATGAAGCCAAAAACTATGCTGAGGCGATTTCGAGGGAAGTAATGAGATGGTTTTCTTCCAATTTATTAACCCTTAATATTCAGAAAATAAAATTCATTCGTTTCTATCTTCCTTACACTTCTAAACCCCCGTTAGACACGCAAACTCTTTTCCTTCATCAACAATCGTCAAACGATTGCTGTAATTTTGCATTGACTTGCTCATGTCCAACGATAGGAAACGTTACGAACACACGATATCTAGGTGTGCTCGTTGATGAACGTTTAGATTGACTACCGCAAGTAGAATCCCTGAATGCACGTGTCACACGGCTACTCTATAAATAAAAAAATTACGACATTCTGCAGATCGTTCGGTTGTGCGGAGGATTATATAAGCTTATGCCAATCGATACTAAGCTATTGTATTCCAGTGTGGGAAGGAACTTATCAAACATTTTTTCTACATTTAGAGAGTGCACAAAGGTTATTTCTCACAATAATGAATTTTAAGCCTTGTATGTATCCAACCAAAAAGCTGTGTAAGGAATGTCAGGTTTTAACAGCTAGGCAGCTATTCATACTTCGTATAATACTTCGGCAACACTCACAAGTTTCTTTAAACTCTGATATTATGCAAAAAGGGCGAGCTGCCATAGTTTGTCAATCATACGCGGTAGAACATAATATTTCTTCGCGAACAGGCAACAGACAGTACTGGGTACAGGATTATATAATAGAATTCATAAAAAAACACAATTTATTTACTAAATGCGCATAATATAAAACTTAAATTAAATAATTGGTTACAAAATTTAAGTTATGATGAGACTGAACGGCTAAAAGCTGTGAAACTAGTACACCTGTAAATTCATTATGACTTATCATCACTAAAAATGGTGACACACAAAAATGAATATTTCTGTATGTAATCAATAAAAAACTTGCTACATGGTTATAATTCGGTACCTAAGCAGGTAACGTAGTCATATTTATATGTGACCACGCAGACACAGCGGGTAAGATGAACTCAAGACGTTGCATCGTGAACCCGAGATAAGTAAATGCATAAATTGCTACATGGTTATAATTCGGTACCTAAGCAGGTAACGTAGTCATATTTATATGTGACCACGCAGACACAGCGTGTAAGATGAACTCAAGACGTTGCATCGTGAACCCGAGATAAGTAAATGCATAAATTGCTACATGGTTATAATTCGGTACCTAAGCAGGTAACGTAGTCATATTTATATGTGACCACGCAGACACAGCGGGTAAGATGAACTCAAGACGTTGCATCGTAAACCCGAGTTTAAATAATGATAAGTGCAACTGCAACGTCTTTCCACAAAACAATAAAATATTTAGTATAAAACGTAAACACTAGGTACCTTGAGGTTTGACATTCTTTTGTTCTGTGTTTGACAACATTAACTCGGGAACCGAGGATGATTAAGACCTTCGGCGTCCTTTTAACAATTTTCTTTCCAATTTCTTTATTTTCTTCTTAATATAGCACAATGAATCCTTGTCTTCACGTTTCTTCTTCGGCATTTTTCGTTAATAAACACAGAAAACACGGAATTGTCGATAAAAAAACTATAACGCAGTAATAGTAATACAAAGTGGCGAAGCACTGGAATGTGAATGAGGTATCGAACGCAGTAAATGTATAGAGAAGTGTCAGTGTACCCACATATTTTTTCTTTTTCTCTCTTCTTTTTTTTTTTTTTTTTTATGTTTGACCCTGCCATAATGACTCTACTCTGCCTGATGGAAAGCATAAGCAGAATCCAAGAGTGATGGTCACCATACTGCGAACGCAGACAATGCAACAATGCAGCATGGTGACCCACACCATGGCGGGCTAGTGATGATTTCGCATCATTGGCCCTCCGGTCTCGCACTCACCAACGAAACACGACAGCATGATCGCTGTCATTTTACGTTGATTTTCTGTGCGAGGGTAGTACCGCCCCGGTCGAGCCGGCCCAACCGTCCTGAAATCAGCGTGACTCTACTACCTTGAACTCTCTAAACTTAGTGCATTAGTGGCGATATTGTATGTGTGACTACAAGTGCATATATCTAATCTCGAGAACGAAACACAGAAGCATAATTGAGTTGTTCTCATCATAGTTATTTGTCATGGGTAGGAAATGAATTTGAGACTTTTGATTCCACTTTCAAGATCATTAAGTAATAACCCTACAATCCCAGTAACATTAAATTAATATAGTTTCAACTGCCTGCGACATTACCCGGGAGTTTTATTGTTTCTTGAACACTAACATTTTTCAGTATGTCATTAGTTTCTTTTTATAAAATATATTTTTTGTCTAAAATAAAAGTAGGCTAAATAAGTCCTCATAAATCAGCTGTCTGCCAGTTAAAGTCCCGCAAAAATATATTCAGCTCTTCCAGATATGTAGGGTTAGACAAACAGACGGATATATAAACATTTTTTTTATAAAATCTATTAATTTGGAATAACTAACCAATTATTTTTTTCATTTTTGTAGACCATTTCTGAGTCAATCTTCGAGTAATGATATCGAGCCAAAAAGAACAGTTTTGACAGTCTAAGTATTGCATGTTCCACTGTAGCACCTGTACTACTGAACAACTTTTAATTAATGCCAATATTATCGTAATAATAGCCCAGGTGACATAAATATGAAATTTTTATCAAAAGTTTTTAAGTGTTAGGGTTACAGATTGTTTACTTTTTCTATTCTACTATTCCTTTACTCATTCCCAAACAGAAATAAATATAATGAAATTATTATATTTATTTCTGTAAATGTTATTTCTGAAATAAATAACTAAAATACAATATAGTAACCACAGTGTACGAATCTAAAGTTTATGTATTAGTGTGTAAAATTATTATATATATATATATATATATATATCAATATTTGTTTATTTATATGTGTAGTAGTATTATGTAAGTTTATGTCAGTTCTATACACTTATTGACAAAATTATTACCTCAGACTTCCACCACAGTGCACCTACCTTACAATATTTCTACATCACCCAAAGGTTGGCTGGTAGAGAATGCCTTGGGCATTAAGCCCGCCGAAGTACATGTGTGCATGAAGTTTAAATAAATAAATAAAATATTTTATTTTATTTTGGTAGTTCTACTGATCGGCACTAGATGTCGCTAAATTAAATATGACAAAGGAATGTCACCATTATTCTATTTATTTTACTGCACGTAGTTTTAAGAGATTCGTAAGAATTAGTTGAATCAACAGTATCACGATGTTGCGCCTACGTATTAATCAAAGTCTATTGAGTTCATTGTTACTCTGGTGTGTGTTCTCATTTTCTTATGTAGGTAAGTATGTTTAATTCACGCCGCAATTCCCCAAGAAATAATAATTCGGTAATCGTTACTTTAGTGCAGTGACCTAAACAGTTAAAACATTAACGTAATGAAAACAGCTAAACGTTTTAGTAATTTCTATACGTTAAATCCAATATTAATATGTTGAAATAATAAATTAATAGTAAGCAAATGAGTAGAGGGTTCATGGACATCTGCAACTCTAAAACTAAACTATAAGGATATTCCCGGTACTTAAGATGTGAGTACAATGTAATTTAAGAGTATTTTCCCCTTTGAGCACTTCCAATTGGGAGGGTTTCTCAGAGTCAGTTTTGCATTATACCTACACCCAATTTCCTCACCATGATTGAGAAAAATTAAATAAGACTTATTTTTTAGAAGGTAAGAATTCACTTCATGAACAGCGTTGAGCTGACTTTTTGGGTTTGACCCTCAGACTGGAAAACACTTCATGTTATCCACTAATTTTTATTGAGAGTCTGGATATATTTGTTTTTAAATACAGGGTCCCGCAATACAGGTCGGTGTTGCATTGTACAAACAAGAACTAGAAAATGTAGACGTTTAACTGATTTACCACAGGTTTGTCTGTCTCTTTAGATTTTATAGATTTACTAGCAGACCCACGCAACCTCGTTTGCGTCTTCTATTGCCCATAGCGTGATAATTTTGCCCCCGTTTTTGAAACATTTTTCATTGGTGCTCCTCTCCTATTAGTCTTAGCGTGATGATATATAGCTTATAGCCTTCCTCGATAAATAGGCTATCTAACACTGAAAGCATTTTTCAAATTGGACCAGTAGTTCTTGAGATTAGCCTGTTCAAACAAACAAACTCTTCAGCTTCATATATTAGTATAGATAGGCAAGAATACATGTATATTATTACATTACATATGCAGTCTTGAGTTCAACTAGCTCTTAATAAACACTTATTGATTAAATATCTCTTCTTATTGTAAGAAGCTCACGTGATTTTGTTCTACTTAGGTCTGTCACGTGTTTAGAAGTGGATGGGTTCTGTTCAATCAATGTGGGATTCTACACGTGACTAATGTATAATTGGAAGTTAAATAACTATGAAAGATAAACAATTGTATAGCTGAATATGTAAGTCGGACTTAGTTTTGGTATATCTATCTCTATATGACACACGGCTACGAAACCGACGAAGTAACACTGAACAAATAATTTTATAAACATAGTTTTATCTAAATGTGCATTCTTTACGTGCCAGTTTTATCACAAATGAAATCTCCAATCCTATCCTACTTAATAGTATAAACGCGAAAGTTTGTTAGGATGTATGTGTGTTTGTTCCTCTTTCACGAAAAAACTACTGAATGGATTTGGATGAAACTTTATAGTGATATAACTTATATTTGCCGCGATAACTGACATACACGCGGGCGGAGCCGCGGGAAATAGCTAGTATATTATAAGTACAAAGTAACTAAACAAATAAATTAAATAAATATTTTCGGACATCTAACACACAACGCCATCTAGTCCCAAGCTAAGCAGAGCTAGTGTTATGGGTACTAGACAACTGATACAAATACATATTTGTATACTTTTTTTTGTAAAGTGTACCTCGTTACATCAAGATTGCCAATAGTGTAAACTGTCACAGAGATCAAGCTAAATTTTAAGGACTATTGGTAACCCTGGAAGAGTCATACTTCGACATTAAAAAATCAAACAATCTAGTCTCACAGAAAATAAAGCAATTCTTTATTCGCTGTACAACGAGTGAGTAAGATTACCGGAGCCAAAGCCCCCTCTCGATCTTGAATAGGGGGCGACTCAAAGACTAGCAATGCATTTGTATCTCCTAATTGAGATTCACAAATCTGTGGATATGGATGGTCGTGTAGTCTCTCTACTAATCTATTGGATTTGAAGGTAGAGTCAGACATCAAGGAACTCCGACTATAGTTACATAATTACTTTCATTTGAAGTACTTACAAACGTATAGATGAAATACCTTACAATAGTTAATGAGTGATAATAGAACAGTATCAATTAGCGTCTTATTAAATCTAAGAATAGGTCGATTCATTTACCATATGGCACAGATTTTATTGCAACTTTAGGTCTGTTACACAATGAAGGTTGGTAGGAGAATCTTTTTACTGCATCAGTCAAGTTGTTTATTGAACTTTAGGTTGGCGGAATAGTGCTTATATTGAATTGATATTGGATTCATTAAATTAAGTTGACATTAGTAAGCCCCTCTGAATAAGTTAATACGCATAGGTAAGAAGTAGATTCACAGAGTAATTTTTAATATACAATAACACAAAATATGTTTTAAGAACAATATTCTTTTAGAAATCATCTTGTTCATAATAACTGTTTATTTATATAAGAATAGTCTGTTAACTGGATGTCATTGATATTGTACTATTAATTTTATTATTAAAATTTATACTAAATCAACATCATCTTCATCATCAATAGTCTTTAACAGTCCACTGTTGGACATAAGTTTCTCCTTAGCAGGCAGTTTTTTTTTTCTTTTTTTTTATGGTATAGACGGGCAAACGAGCAGACTTATCGCCTGATCGTAAGTGAACACCAGAGGCGTCACAAGTGCGTTGTCGGCTTTTGGGGGATAGGGAGGGGGGATAGGGAGGGGAGATAGGGAGAGGGGGTCGCCGGTGTGCTCACTCACTCGGTGAAACACAGCGCAAGCGCTATTTCACACCCATTTATGCCGAGGCGTGGCTCTCCCACGGTAAACGATGTAAATGTAAAATAAAAGTAAAGTAAAGTAAAATTAAAGTAAAAGTAAGTAAGTAAAATAAAGTAAAGGAATATATTAACCATATTTTCTAAAATACAGTACTCTGAGATCAGGTTTAGATTTCGCTTAATTCCATTGCAAACGTACTGACGAAATCTCTTTTATCTGTTCAAGGTTCTTCTTAAGTCAACTTAATTAACAGCTTAAATTAATCCTTAATTACGACACTAATGCTTAACAATGAATGCGGAATAGCAAACAACGATTTAGGCAAAAACCTTGTTTTTAAAAAGCAGGGTTAAATTCCATTACATATATTATACTCATACGTTATGTCAGGCAATATTTGTAGGATTTCAGAACTGTTATTTTTAATTATTTTGAAAGCGAAAAAATAGGTGCGAAATTGATTTATCACTAGTCGCGTTGCCAGTACTTTAAGAGATCGATACACCTAATAATAATACAAATACAGCCGTCGGGATATAGTATGCTGTAGATGGCTACAGCAGGCTCACCAAACTGATGATGATGTTCTCCTAGCCAATTACGGCTACGGCGGCCAGTCTCAACAGAGTCCAACCAACTACGCAGGAGATATTATAGTGCTCACGTTTGTGCGCAAACACAGGTGCACTCTCTGTTCCCTCACTCTCATATTCCGATGGGACGGTTAACCGACACGATCGGGGAGAGATCAGGCGCAGGACCGACAGCTTTACGTGCTCTCCGAGGCACGGGGGTTGAGACCCCAACTTCCAAACTCCGAGCTGTTATTAAGTATTCATAGAATTATAAAAACTCAATAACTCCTTTGGCCCGACCCGGGATTCGAACCCGAGACCTCTTGATCAGCTGTCGCATACGTCAACAGCTAGACCAACGAGACAGCAGGGTCACCAAACTACGAAGTAAAGAACTTCAACGTAACTAATCATCCTTTATCGCGATATAGAAATTTTCACGCCTACTAACATATAAGTATACGACTTCCTAATATCAACCATCGCGTCGGGCTCCGGTGCACCAGGCATGATCGGCTCGCCTGGTCGAAGAATCCTCAAGGAGGGACATGACATCCATGCCTCCACAAACCAAAGGTTCCGTTTGGCATACAAATACCTTCGAACAATTTCATCATAAATATATTTCTTAAATAAATATAAATAAATATATTTTGACATCTAATACCATGCCATGCCATCCAGTCCCAAGCTAAGCGGAGCTTGTGTTATGGGTAGTAGACAACTAATATAAATACATATATACTTTTTTTGTAAATACATACATATTATACACAGAAAACACCTAAACTCCGAAACAAATATTTGCAGATCATACAAACATTTGGTCCGACCCGGGAATAGAACCCGAGACCTCAAGCACAGCAGTCGCATACGCTACCACTGCGCCACCGAGGCAGTCATAACTTACATACTTTGTGTGGTTATGAAAGACTAATGCAGAAAATCTGTTACTAGAACTGAAATAATCAATGTTTTAAAAAGCAGTATATAATAACGTTATAATGAGTTAAGGTTTATGACGGGAAACAATGTTTACGGATCGATAGACAGTAATACTCATATTTGTTCGTAATTACAATACAATACAAATGTTATAGATAGTATTTTGAACTCTATTTCATTTATCTAAGGGCTAGAATGAAGTAAAAGCAAAGAACGCAGGTTATTTATGATATGAAATGATGCATTTGGATTTAGAAAAAATAAATCTTTTTATAATGGCTCTTTTTAGATTAATAAATATCGTTTGTAAGTCCTTTTGATTCCAATTCATTCATGGTTATTCGTGGCAGATGCACCATCAAATATACTATTCAGTTCCACTAATGGACGTAAACGTGAGAGTAAATTCATAGTAGCGCAGAGTCGTAGCGATATATTCTTTACAAGTGCAGCGAAGTTTCATATATGCGCGCGTATTCAAGAGAATTCACGAGCATTCGTACACGTAACATTTTGTGGCTCGCCCAACACAAAACAGTTTCCAATGCCAATAATCCAATATAGTAGGCACTTATAGCAGAAAAAATATATATTATGTTGAGAAGATGAATTTGTTTTGTTACGTTTTAGGGCTTCGTCCGTGCTCTAGTATGAATCGACCCTACAATATAGAACAGGATTATTTTTCTATCTTTGTAAGCTAAGGTAAGCAAAAGCTGAAGCAGGTCTGGGTATACGCAAATATGTTTGAAACCGTTTGAATAACTCATCTAATGAAACTACACAGAGCTAAAGTTAATAGAATGTTAGTCCTGCCTCATGATATGAAATTTTTACCCCGATTAGTACTTATATAAATATACAACGCCACAGACAATCAACGCAAGATCGACTCGTCTAGTCCGAGGAACTTTCTTGTGTGTGACTCTGGTCGCGCATATGTCAGTTATCAGTACAAAAAGTAGTCCTATGTCCTTCTTCAAGGTCCAATTTATCTCTATACAAAATTTATACAAATCAGTTCAGTGATTTAGCCGTAAAAATAGAACAGATAGACCGCGAAAGTTTGTAAACATGAATAGATGGATGGCTGTTTGTTACTCATTTACGCAAAAACTACTAAACGGATTTGGATAAAATGTTACAGTAATATAGCTTATACATCAGAATAACGCGTAGGCTAGTATTTGCCACGATATATACGCGGGCGGAGCCGCGGGCGACAACTAGTTTATAATATAGTATGGCTATACTAGTCAAGTCTTGCCTTGCATTGTACTCGTTTCATTGCATTTAATTTTACAGGAGACAACATTATGCAGAAATGCCCAATTATGTAGAAACAGCTCAGTTGGCGGTCATTGTATGAGTCACCATGCTTTCATCGTTTGCATTCGCAATGAGTATGGATCTGATACTGTAGTACATGTAGTGATCACACTACATTTGGATTCTGTGTATGCTTTCCATCAGGCAGGTCAATTTGACAGGTCCATATTTATATAATAACCCTCCTTTGGCTTTGCCGTAGTCGGGTAAAAATAAGCTGATGAAGCTGAGTTAATGTGTAATAGATTATATTTGTTGCTATCATTATTTAGCAGTTTTATTCAAGGATCAATGTTACGTTACCCTTACTTTTTACCCGACTACGGCAAAGCCAAAGGAGGGTTATGATTTTGACACGCTATGTATGTATGTATGTATGTATGTTCATTTGTTCCCTCCTAGCTCCTTAACTACTTATTAGATTTGGACAAATGAGGTGTCACTAGAAGCGTCGTGATCGTCTTCTGGTTATAGGCTATGACGTGTCACTGAATCTAATGTGGCGCCCTCTAGCCGACATAAAGTACTGTATTAAAAAATAAATTTGAGATAAATTTGCCGTGTTTGGTATCATTGGAAAGGGCGTTACTTGTAAATTTCAAAAATACATATATTATTAGCATTTGTTTGTGACTTTGTCCGTATTTATTCAATAAGTGTGATATTTCTATGATATGCTTATTTGTTCCCTCATTCTTTCTAAACTAGTCAGAATAAGACAAATGAGGTATCGTTAGAAGCGTCTTGATTGCCCGCTGATAATAGGCTATATGTCGTGTCACTGAATCTAATATGGCGCCCTCTAGCCGACGTAAAGTAGTGTATTAAAAAATAAATATGAGGAAAATATGCCGTGTTTGGTATCATTAGAAAGGGCGTTACTTGTACATTTCAAAAAAAAATATATATTATTAGCATTTTCTCGTGACTTTGTCCGTATTTATTCGATAATTGTGATATTTCTGTGGTATCTATTAAAAATATACTTTGCAAAGAAATTAGTATTATAGAGGCACCAAAACATTTTAAATAAAAAAAGTAAAAACTAAAACCCAACTACGACAAAAAACGACGCTGAAAAAGTATGAAACAAGTTTCAAAAGCCATAGTCCATATCACTTTAACAACGCGTGACTACACGCGTTGTTAAAGTGATATGGACTATGGTACATTAATAAGTTTCAAAAGCCGTAGTCCATGTAGTGTAATGTACCATATGGTACATATCACTTTAACAACGCGTGACTACGGCTTTTGAAACTTGTTTCATACTTTTTCAGCGTCTTTTTTGTCGTAGTTGGGTTTTAGTTTTTACTTTTTTTTATTATTCTTTGTAAATATAATAATTATTATGCACTATTTATTGAAATTTTATTGCAAATAAAACACTTTACTGACTGCCTCTTTTTTCTCGTATTTGCAGTGTGCGACTGCTGATCATGAGATCTCGGGTTCGATTCCCGGCTCGGACCAAATGTTTGTATGATCTTCAAATATTTGTTTCGCAGTTTGGGTGTTTTCTATGTATATTATGTATGTATTTACAAAAAAAAAAGTATAAATGTATTTGTATCAGTTGTCCCATAACACAAGCTCTGCTTAGTTTGGGACTAGATGGCTTTGTGTGTTAGATTTCCGAAATATTTATTTATTATTTATTTAAAAAAGAGACATTTTCCATTTATTACTAAGCAGATCACGAAATCATCAACTGCCTTATTTCAATTAGAACTCCAAATATAAATAGTTGACTCATCAAATTCCGTTTGGCACTAATCCTACATAAGATAAGATATGCCTCAATAGACAAGAAGACACATTATTACTAACTTACTGATATGGCTTATCACTAATCAGACATATCATAAAGCAATCTAGATATACATAAATAAAATTGAAGTGTTTGTTTGTAATTTCAAAATAACAGCTTTTTACTAAATTCATATAAAAGTATATGCGGAATTTATATAAAAAAACAATTTAAATTCTTTCATCTATCTGTCTCTTCCGGTCGATCTGTGGAACGACTGCACCGATTTCGACGGATGTTAAAATAAGTAATTTTGGCTACTTAGTTAGTTACTTATTTTAAGGAAGAATAGGATTACACGAAAAGTAAATTAAAATCAATGAGATAGTGAATAATAACAACATAAACCATAGGCAATACCGCGGGGCATAGCTAGTGAAATAACTGCAAAAATTAATTTACTGTATTTTGTAAACTTTGTAATATGGGTCACGATTGAAATATATGCCGACTGTTATCTATGTATACTGTTACAAGGTTGAAGAGTATGTTGGTTTGGTTAAACGCATTCTTAGAAACTACTGATTCGTAATTATACTCTTTTTAGTATTGGATAGTCCATTTATCGAGGAAGGCTATCACGTTACGACTACGCTACGAACTAACATCACTCTACGACTAATATAAACCGAATATCAATGAAAAATATTGGAAAAGTGCAAAAAACCTCTTTGCTATGGAAAAGCCTATGTCCAGCAGTGGACTTAAAGGGCTGATAGTGGGCAAAATTTATTCCTAGCTTCGGACTTGCAGTGGTAGCATAGGAGACTATTAGTGCTCCCGGGTCGGAGCAAATGTTTGTATGATCTGCAGATACCAATTGTTACGGAGTTAGGGTGTTTTCTACGTATTTTATGAATGTATTAACTGAACCCCGCGGTGTTACTCGCGGTTATTGCTGTACCGCGAGTAACGCCGCGGGACAAAGTTAGTCTAAAAAAAATACCCTAAGTTACACCCTGGATCATCAGCTACCTGCCAGTGAAAGTCCCGTCAAAATCCGTCCAGCCGTTCCAGAGGTTACCCGGAACAAACAGACAGACAGACAGACAAAAAAATCTATCTACATTTTTGGTATATGTACCGTAGTTAAATGCGGTAATTTTGATATTACAAACAGACACTCCAATTTTATTTATTTATACAGATTTGCAAAAAAGTATTTATGTAACTTTATCACTTATCTCGTACCCATATAACAAGCTCTGCTTAGTTCTAACATGACATGATACTGCTGGACTCAGGCAACAGTCAAGGAACTCCAACTATCCCAGTCTTAGACAGTCTTTGTACATCCATTGCCAGCCATCTTCAATCACTCGTATTACATTATTATTATTTCTTAATTTCATTTATTCCTGTTTCCAAAATGCTTAGTGTTTAGAGCCTCCGCAAACTGCAGACTTTCGATCGGCCAATAGTTTGTTTGGTTTCTTAATCAGTATGAAGATGTATGGGAGTGCGCATATTATAACGATTCGGTATCGGCTGTCAATTTGCCTTCAAATAACTATCCCCAGATTAAAGACTTTGTAGTCTATCAGGGCTCTTGGTGATTTGGTCCTAAAATAGATCAGAATGGCGTACAGTGATACTGTTTCCGGAATTTTGTTTAGTTTGTTTCATCGATAGCCTATAATGTCCCACTGTTGGTCTTGGGTCTCCGTTCAGGAGAGGGTTAAGGCCATACGTCCCCACACTGGCTGAGTGGGGGTTAGAGACTGGCGAGACAACGTTATGGCTACGTAATCTTGCCGTCGGATGTCTTTAAGCCGCCCAAATGCCTCCAACTAAGCTTCACGACTTTAATCCTGGGATAACAACAGGGACCGACTGCTTAACGTGACCTCGAAATCACGGAGACGCTCATGGTATAATGCCACTGGCGGTCACCCATCCAGGTCCATGTTACTTACCCTCGGTTTTTGCATTTGTTCTAATCGATAAAATAATAAATTGATAAAATCTTAGTTTGTTTAACTGTTTAAATTTACGTATATGAACTTATCAGATTCTTATCAATTGTAACGTAACTTTTAATAAAAAGATATCACAAGAGATAGTAAAATTGATCGTGAATCATCTCTTCAAAATAAATCATTGTGATTGTTTTATAGTCTTTAATATAAAATAATCATGATGACTTATATGAAAAAAAATTTGATAGATAGATTATATTTCATTTATACAATAGGATTTAACAAACATTTATCTATACCAATATTATAAAGAGAAAAACAGGCCAGGCGTACAATAGGGTTTCGTTGTCACCCATTTGTTACGATTTTAATTTAAGGTTTTAAACGTTTACTCATTATTTCGTTATTTTTGTACGAAGTTTCCCAAGTAAGTTATGCCTCTTTAACTTTTGAATCAACAAAGTAATATATAAGGACATGGGCTACCATCGTGAGTTTTATAGATTTTACGAGCCAATCATATAGCTTTTAGTAAGTGTCGGGAACACCCTATTTGAAGAAAAAAAATATTTAAAGTTGAATAAGGCGCCTAAGGGAGTAAACTAGCTATTCAAGGTAGTAGAGCCACTCTGATTTCAGCGCAAACGGGCGGGTTCTACCGGGGAGGTACTACTCTCGCATAGAAGATCTATGTAAAATGACAGCGTTCGTGAAGTCGTGTTTCGTTGGTGGCGAGACCAGAGATTGACCGATTGATTGCCCATTGATTCAGAAGCATTACTAGACCGCCCTAGTGTTGATTATAAGTGGTGACTCTCTTAGATTCTGCTTATCTTTTCATTAGGCAGAGTAGAGTCATTTTGGCAGGTCAATACAAATAAAAAAAAACTACGCTGGACTGGGTAACATCAAAGAGAAGAAAAAATTGAAATAAATCATATTCCCGTTTGGCCAGAGTTAAATAGTCAAAGGCTGTAATGATAATTATTTTATCAAATTTGCCCCACCGCGGAACAAGAGTCGTTTGTTTCAGTCGTACTATGCTACTGAGGGTTATTCCCGCAACTGTATACGGTTACAATAACATATGATAACGTTCTTATATAAACTATAAGATAACGGTGTACTCATTAATCATCAACAATCCATAACGTCCCACTGCGGGGCTCGGGTGTCCTCTCAGCAGAGGGTTAAGGCCATACGTCCCCCCGCTGGCCGAGTGCGGGTTGGGGACTGGCAAGACAACGTTGTCGTGTACTACCGTTATCGACTCTATGTTATACTGAGAAGTGTATATTTATTAATATCATATTCATACTCCTTAAGATAGATAAAAAGCAAGGTTTGACAAATGTTATCTTTGTATACGCTTTAATTTCAGCACTACTGCACTTTGATTCGCTATTCATATCTAAAGCGAAATAAACATGCAAGATCATTATGTAGGCCTAAGACGTTTTTTTTAAACCAAGTGCTAAATTAATTGACACAAAAACCTTGTAGCCCTGTAGTCGTAATTATGGTTTTAACTAGCAACCCACCCCAGCTTCAAACGGGGTATTTACGGCAAATGTAATTATATTCTGAGAAAATGTGCGGTTTTAATATTGAACAAAATATATACTAAAGCCTTCCTCAAGAATCTCTCTATCCCTTAGTAAAAAACCGGATAAAAATGCGTGCCGTAGCTTTTGAGTTTAACGCGAATAGCCAGACAGATAGACGCGGTGGAGGAATTTCTTGTATAATATTTAGTCAGTAGTGATAAATACGAATATTAAAATGTTTTCATAATGTTTAAACATTTTGGTCAATAATATGCACTAATTCATTGTTCCGTAAGCTACAGAGCTTTTTATTAAAGTCTACAAAGATAAGTTTATTTGTTTTCTTCTATCTTTCCTCTTCAAATATTCTTTCTAGATAATCTAAAGGTATATTGGTACCATGTAATCATATACTCGTATTGTGATTATTGTATTTCACATCATTTGTTTAAATTTTCTTTTAAAATGAAATCTTCGTTTATTATAATAACCCTCTATTGAGAAGCTTTTTGATTCGAGTAATAAACGTCTGTTATTGAACGAGTTTCACACACTTATTCAATATTATGACTTATAGGTCTTTGTTTATGCTCTCATTTCTCGTCATACTAGTTAATATTATGAAAATACCTAATGTTACTACAACTAGAAGGTTAGCAATCATCTTTCGTTTAATATAAGGAATTAAACATACCTAAATAAGAAAAAAACTTTAGTTTGGATGATCAGAAGAAATTGAAGAATAGAAGTTGTATGTGTGCTTTCAATAAATTTTTTGATTAATGACTTTATGGTAGTGTATGACCACAATTATGCCAATGCCATGTATATAAAAGACAAGCTGTCAAAGGATTTCAAATAAACAACTTATTTCGAAACAATAAGTTTGTTTTGGAAATGGTAGTGAAAAATAATAATTTGTTGATTTTCAAAGACATAAATAAACATGAACAAACTAACACATTCATTTAAAAGTATATAAGATTAAAATGAGTTAGACCATCAATTTGTGGATCAGTGTTGTCCCATGTAGGCTTTGAATCCACAACACTTTTCGCAGTTGGAAGCGGCGTGGCGACCATTTAACCCACTAGGCTAAAAGTGCATTCGAATTCACAGACAGAGAACTCTCTAACTCATGATACAGGATTAAGCTGAAGTTACTCCGTAGTTAAAAAAATATATTTAATCTTAATCATTGTGAATAGTTTGTCTCTCTGTCCCTGTAGCTTCTATAATGAAACATACTGACAAAAATATACAATTGAAATACTGGTATAAGCTACTTAGCTCTTCGAATGACTTCTGGTAACCCTCATTATGGCCCTCTCCTATTGCCTATTACAAACGGCTGCTGGACATGGCATCTCTAACTCCTGTTCTCTCTTATTCACCCTATTTCTTATCCCAACTTACCTTTTTTGTATATCCATCTAAAAATATTACGTTCGCAAGCTATTGATATACGATAAAACCAGAATATATATACATATATATTATGAACCAATAATTACAAATTTTAACAAAAAAGAACCGACTTCAAAAATTGGACCACTTAAAAAAATTGGACCGTTTAAAAATTACAGTTAAAATAATACAAAAACTTAATTGCCTTACCATGAAAATCCACTTGAATACAGAAAACCAGTATTAATTTCAAATACACATTGGTTTACATGAATTTGCATAACAAATATTGGTAAATCAAAACAGTTTTAATTAAACACTGCACTCGTATTTTGTACAGCGAGTTGTCGCATACGCACGTTCGCTGTCCACTTTGTTCAGTTGCCAACTAACACTTAGGCTATGGATATCTAATACAGTGCTTATTAGCCCTGACGCCACTCTGTTTAGAAATTCCCTTTCAATTAATCATTCGATGTCAAGATTCTTTCAATCCGATGTCTGTTGTTTATATATATGTAATATTTGATAAGATATTTTACAAAGTATGCAATTGTGAATTAATAAATGCTATTCAAAATATTTTAAGGAGTTGTCAGTATTTGAACATCACAAAAATTTCGAATATATAAAAAAAAGTATAATAGTGTGGAGGAAAGGGTGTCATGTCCCTCCAACACAAAATATGTTAATTAGCGCGGGAACGTCTATTGCGCGATTCAGGATTGGTAGTTTGTTCGTATTGTACTTTACTCCGTAGTTCAGTGTAACTTCGGTCACCACAATAGTGAATTTTTTATGAGTAAAACTAATAATACACAGCCTAGTAGCAGTCTGCTTAAAGTATGGTAATTTAATGCCTAATAATGCAAATTGGTTACTCAAATGACCACGAAAAGGACGAAATTCATACAAGACAACATTAGTATAAACTATTTCAAAACAGTTTAATCTGATAATATAATTATATATGTTACGGGCAATGTGGTTAACTTGGCATTATTAATAAAAACTGGCCATTATTAATAATACCCAAGAGCGTTGGGCAAAGTGATTAGTTTATCACTTTGACCAGCCATTATTAATAATGCCCGACGGCCCGTGGTCCATGTAGCAAGTCAGTGTTTGAGATCGCTTGAATTTATCACTTGGACCGGGCAGTATGAATAATTCCCTACTTATAGCCAGGCAAAGTGATAAATTGGGCCTCGACCGTGCCTTGCAACGTGTGAGAGGCGCGTACGCGCGGTCTTTACCAAAAAAACACTAAAAACCTAACCATTAACAAAAATACCACAGTTCACCTATTTTATTATTAGACCACCACTCTTGGATTCTGCTCATGCTTTCCATCAAGCAAAGTAGAGTCATTTTGGCAGCTGAAACTTACAAGAAATGCAGTAATGATGACCTTTACGATACGAAACTCAAATTTCGTAGTATTACTTTTATAGTATGAAAATGTTTGAGCACGTTTTCATGTCATTGAACTCATTTATAATTTGTATTTTTAAAATATTTAATACATCAATATATTAAAAGTAAATAAGGCAACACTATCAGTATCATGGCCACCTTTGCACCGGGAGTGCTGAATAATAGGTTATTTAACTTGACGTAAAGTGTTTATTTTAAATTTAATTTAATTTGGTTTGTTTCTATTTGATACTAATTTATTTGTTTAATGTTAATTATTATTCTGTGTATGTTGCATATTAAATTAATGAAGTATTTAATTAAAATAATGAATTTAAAGATATATGCACATACTAGTACGTTTATTATACACACTGCTCACACGAGTTCTTTATTTTGGTGCAACTCTACTCACTTGCATTACAACTCCAGTTAAATCGAGGCCATTTTCTTCGTGAAGGTACGTGTGTGTATTTATTAACGTCGTTATGACGTCATCAATAAATAAAAAAATTACAAAATTAAAAACCGACTTCAAGAACGACCAAATCCATCGATTTCTCTTAAATACCATCATCAGACCTTTGGATATCTCCTTTCTATTAAAAAAAGAATCATCAAAATCGGTTCATAAACTACGAAGTTATCCGCGAACACACATAAAAAAAAAAAAACGGTCGAATTGACAACCTCCTTTTTTGAAGTTGGTTAAAAAAATAAATACAAAAAGAGAAACAAAAAAAATAACTAGCTTACTATGATAACATTTATGAAAGTGAAATAAAAAAACGCCTACCATACTACGCAGCCGAGCTAAGTTTGCACCTCGACGGAATGAGGTTCCCCGCTATATATTATTGCAGAGTACATCATTCAATTATTACAGAAAATTTACTTAGCCGACATTTTGGAACGAACTTTTCTTTAATTTTTTAAACTCGAGTTTTAATAGCGAATTCCTTTTTCGCATACCGTACCTAAGCATATGGCGCTATTCAGTGCGACGCGGACCATCCGCGCTTACCGTCCGTGACGGATCGCACAATGTATGAAGCCTATACAGCGTGTTCAGTGCTACGCGGACGGTCCGCGTCACGAATAGCTCCGCGTAGCATTGAACGCGCTGTATTAGGCTTCATACATCGTACCATCCGTCGCGGACGGTCCGCGTAGCACTGACTGGGCTGCGTTATAGGTTTGTGTGAGGTCTTGGTATTGAGCAGTTCGACATCAACGGCTTTTAACTGTTAACTGCTGGACATAGGCCTCTCCTAAGAAATGAGGTTTTGACCTACCTATACCACGTGGTCAGACGGATTGGTATAGGGGATTTTTTAAAATTATCCTTCTCTTTGCCGGTATGTATATTCGTAAATATAGATTTCCCGCTTTTTAAATTTCCCCACTTTAAAAAATGCCACAAATACCTGTATAAGAACTTGGCATCGTATGTAGAAGAACTTCTTGACTTATTTTAGTTAAAAGAGAAAACATTTGCAGAAAAAAACCAAAAGGTGGAGATACACAATCTTGTAACAGGACATTTGGATATCAAATTCATCAAATAAATTCTATAGCTTTGAATATTCTTTAGAGCATCTAATGTCGTCGTTGTACCGATAGCTGTTATGGCATTTATTCGCTAAAATAAAAAGGCATAAATAAATCTGAATTGTATTTATTTCTCTTCAAAAATAATTAATTTTCATTATTTTTGCTTTAATTTTATTTTTTCATATTCTTTACTAATTATCTTGTTATAACCTTTGTAAAATGGGGTACAAAGTTTCTGTGTTTTACGTATTGTTTATAAATCTATAATTTATTTTTAAACAGATCTTTTGAGTACCAATTTTTAAATTTTAAATAAATATATTTGTTTAAGAAATATTTCAAAGGTTGTTAAATGATTAATAGTTTTTAAAATAACAAGGGAATATTAAAATGAATTGAGAATTGGCAAAGGAATTCATTTTGATGGCAGCCAGCCTTCGTTTTCAGACAGATGATGAATGAACGAAGAATAATAAGATTAATGATTAATTGTTTAGGTGAGACTTTCTAACGATAAAGCGGTACCTATCACAAGTTGTTTTATAGACGACAATAAATAGGAACAGATTTCAAGTCTCTCAGCAAATTTGTCAGTTAAAGGAAAAAGGAAATTTCAATATGTGTGCATTGAAACAGTCACTAATGTTAAAAAGAAAACGTACTAAATAGGAGTGCACAGCATCAAAATTAAATTGACAAAAGTTTATGTAAGCCTTAAATACAAAATACAAAAAAATCCTAACAATGTATAAATTTACACGATACTATAATAACATTTATAAACGCGAAAGTTTGTAAGTATGGATGGATGGATGGATGTTTGTTACTCTTTCACGAAAGAAGTACCAAATGGATTTAGAACGGATTTGGATGAAACTTTACAATAACATAGCTGTGCAGTGGTTCCGTGGAACTGATATTCAGGTAAAACCGGTTGATACGTAGTCGACCTTAAATAATCTTGGGAATGTTAAACGCTAGGGATGCTGACAAGTACATAACTAAAGTAAAATATGCATAATAGTTATGCTTACGTTTATCACTAGACAAAGCTGAATAAATTAACATAAGTTTAATGTTACCGTGTATAGTTTAAGCTTAACTTTGTCGGAAGAACAACTAAATTGTAAATCTTGTTCAAGAAATTATGATGATCAGCTGTTACACATGATTACAATAATGGTTATAATTTGTTACGATATATCTATACTTTAGACAGTTCAGTGAATTTTTAGTATATATACATGGAAGTCACGAGGCATCTTAAAAAAATCTGGTACATTTACCATTAAAATAAATACATTACATTAGCTTTATATCTTAAAGGACCTACATCATTGTTACTTTAAATGCCTTGGTGGCGCAGTGGTAGTGTATGCGACTGCTATGCTTGAGGTCTTGGGTTCGATTCTTCCAGAAACATCTCATTTTCTTAAACTTCATCAAGAAAATTTTAGTTTACACGTTAGAAGAGTCATCAAACACAACCATTCACGACACTGCTTCGGCCTGAACTGACAAATCATACTTACTTGTGAGTGTACGCCGCAGGCTGTTTCTTTGATTTCGTGGCAGTTTTGTTTTGACAAAAAGCCACATGGCGTGTGACGGCAGTGTGATCAAAGTAATCGTATCTAAGCGAATGGACTCACATGCTTTTTTTCATAACTACTCCTATTAGTGTATCGTTTATGGTGAGTGATCGACCACTGCTCTGTAACGTAACTTAGAACTCGACTTACTACGACAACTATATTAAAATTATAAAGCTGAAGAGTTTGTTTGTATGGTTGAACACGCTAATCTGAATACTGAGCTGAGAGAGTATTGGCTACTTCTTAGCTATTAGTAGGCTATATATCAAAACGGCAAGACTAAAAGGAGCGGAATATCAATAAATAATGTTTCATAAACGCAGGAAAATTATTCCTTGCTTGAGAACGCCTGAAATTTCACAAAAACCATATGTGAACGAATTGTTCAACTTTAAGAGTTTAAAAAAATGTCCGCAAAACATGTCTATCCTTTAATGTTGGTTCACTATAGCTTATTTTATGGTAAACGAAGTTATTCACACTATTGTAACGTTATGGGCAATAGGAAACGAAGACCAGGTTCCGTAAGTCAGCTAGTATAAGAATAAATTGCTGCAACAGTATTCTCCCTTATCACAATTTTATTATAGCAGACAACAATACCACCCGCCTCACACTTATTAATTTAGCTTCTGAATTCAAAAAGGCTAATTTCAATTAAGTAATGTCTAAATAATTACACAATATTTAACATGCCTATAACCTAGACGATAGTCCATTTAAGCATTCACAGTATTCCTAACGTAAATACTCTTAAGTATTTTTCCTCATTTGACCTTTTCGTGGATCGCATACATAATGAAGAGATTCTTCTTAAAAGAGGCCAATTGTCAGCTGATTCAACAACCTGAGATGCTATTACTTAGAGCAATCTTTCAATGAATAGAAATAATTAAAGAGGCTACACTTTTTATACTCATAAAACGTTTTTTTTCTCTTTCACAAGACAATTCTTGTATTAGACATGTATCCTGTGGCGTGACTTTACAAACATACACAAAGAACATCCACCAATCTATCTATAAATTTTTGAATCTTAAAAACTGTTATGCGGGGCTTGAATACACACCTCTAGCGCAATAGAAAAATGCCGTAGCGTGATTCTCACCCTGGACACATGTACAAGAGTGTTACAAGTATGTTGATACCCCTAAAGTCGTCTACCTCAAATCAAGATATTAAATTTAGGGTCAGGTAACTTCATTTACTTGGTGAAAAGCAATAAAAAATTGCTACGAGTTATACATAAAGTGCAACAACAAATATACTTCAGTGCCATCTATCGAATACACGTAAAACTAGTAGCGTTACTAATCCCTGTATCGCGGTATAGAAATTCTCGCACCTGTTACCGTATTTACAATTTTCCAAAATCCAGGGTTCAAGGTTTCTCCCTTTGTATTGGAGGGACATGGCACTCGTTCCCTATAGAAATGTTTTCTGTGAAGCCATCTCAGTTCTAACATAGGCTCATATGAGTTGACACATACCTAGATCTCCCACGTTTACATATGTATAAAGTTGAAATAAAACGTTATTGTTATATTCGGTTTCATTCTGATATACTGCACTGATGGGGATGGCCCCAATCAAGTTGAGACCCTCCTTCTTTTGGAAGTCGGTTAAAAATGGAGAAAACCATTTCAAAGAAAGAGCTTGTTTGATCTGACAGTACAGCTGTTAAACATAATTTAAAAAGCCTAAACTTATGTAATATTCGTATTGTACATTGGCGGTTTTTTTAAGAAGCTACTTCATAGACAGTAAAAAGAGATATCAATGGAATAATTAATTTAATTAACCACTAAACCACTTAGATACAAAGAACAAAATAAAAATTAAACTTACCTTTTTAAAAGTGTAAACAATGTCGCGTTATCAATATTTAAATTTCTTGGAGATATAAAACTATTTACGGGAATAATTTCTGTCATTTAGATCTTAATAGTCTAATTTAAAAACAAAAACATTTTGAAAATGGAACGCCCAGTTTTTTAAACACAATGACGTAATAGCGCTTTTGCGTGCGTCACGTCCACGCAGATAAGTTCATACTGTCAGCGGTAGCTAATATCTATGTAATCAATAAAGCTGTTGTCTAGCAACCACTTTATCAACTGGGTATCATATCAAAAACCTTAAAAAAGTCCACTACTCGATATTGGTCTAAAAACTAACGGTGTTTTTATAATATTATCACTTAAACAAAATAAGAGGCAATCTAGTACAGCTTTATATTTTCTATTTTTTTTCCAGTGAAAAGCCTGACTGACAATCAATTCTTAGGTTCAATTCCCAGGTCGGGCCCAAAATGTTATTGACTGTTTCTTACAGTCATTTTTAACCGACTTCAAAAAAAGGAGGAGGTTTCTCAATTCGACCGTATATTTTTTTTTTTTATGTGTGTTCGGGCATAATTTAATATCAGCTCGGAGTTTATAAGTTGGCGGTGATTCACCCCCAATCCTCGAAGAGTACGTAAAGCCATCGGTCAGGGTTTTCTTGAACATCTATGGCAATCGTTATTGGACAAGTACAATTTTAACCAAAATATAACCGACTTCAAGGTTTGGTCGATTTCTCTTGGATGCCATAATCAGATATTAATATAATTATCATGGTACCACTGTTGGGACATCTCCTTTCCATTAAAAAAAGAATCATCAAAATCGTTTTATAAATGACGAAGTTATCCCCGAACACAAATAAAAAAAAATTACGCTCGAATTGAGAAACCTCCTCCTTTTTATGAAGTCGGTTAAAAATCAGTGCTTCAAATAAACTGATATCTAGTTCAACCTTCGATGTTAGTTAAATGGCCCAATGAGATTTTTTCTTCTATTCTCCATCGTTTACTGCTTATTCTATGTCTAGCTTTATTTTCTTGAGAGAATACATTCATCTACTCATCTATACAAATAAATAAAATTGGAGTAAAAAAATGTTTTCTCTGTCTGTCGGTCTGTCTTTCTGTCTGTCTGTCTGTCAGTCTGTCTGTTTGTTCCGGGCAATCTCTGGAACGACTAGACGGATTTTGACGGGACTTTCAGTGGCAGGTAGCGGATGATCCAAGGAGTAACTTAGGCTATTTTTTTTAGACTAACTTTATCACGCGGCGTTCCTCGCAGTACAACAATAACCGCGGGTAACACTGCGCGGTTCAGTTAGTCATATTTATACTTATAGGTACTTATTTCCATCAATTTCCATACATAAAAGCATACCTACATGAAACTTCATCACCACGTTTTTATCACCTCTACCTATTACATACCAGGATAACTTGCTGTCGATGAATATTTTTTTATAGAATAGGCGGGGCAAACGAGCAGACGTATCGCCTGGTGGTAAGCGATTACCGCCTCCCATGGACACCCGCAATACCAGATGTGTCACAAGTGTGATGCCTGCCTTTGGGGGATGGGGGAGGTGGGAGAGGGGGGAAGGGTTGAGGAATGGGCCTCCGGTATCCTCACTCACTCGGTGAAACACAGAACAAGCACCACTTATTTTCTGTGAGGCCGTGGTATCACTCCGGTCGAGCCGGCCCGAATTCATGCCGAAGTATGGCTCTCCCACGTAAAAATATACAGATTTTTTAGGAAATTACAGAAAAATCTGATTTAAAAGCCTAAAAGTATAGACACAGCAAAGTTATGATCTTATCTTAAAACACATCCTAGTACATAGACTTGGCTTAACGTGAATTTGCTTGTCTCAAAACCCATTCGGACAAAAGCGTTGCAATAAAAATTATATACGAAGCCATTTAAAGATGAAACTGTACAACGCTGGCTTAGCGCCAATACAATTATATCAGTGAGTGGACTAAACTAAATAGCATTTGCCTTCTACTAAATTACCTCCAATACCGTCAACTATTTAGGAGCTGTGGAGTTGTAACGAAATTTGTTACAGCGCCATCTGTTTTAACACTGATGAGTTATTTGTGAAGCATTCGAGCTATCGTGTTGCGTTGGTGAGTACTAGACCGTTATAGAAACATCTCAATATGCCGTCATTGTGTGGTCACCAATGCATTGTCTGCATTCGCAATGAGTATGGTGACCACCACTCTTGGATTCTGCTTCTGCTTTCCATCAGACAGAGTAGAGTCTCTTTGGAAGGCTGAAAACTGAAAACAAGTTTACTTCTTTCTTTGGTTACTATTTGTTATCTATACTAATATTCTTAACTGACTTTCGGCCGCGGTTTCGCTTTCATTTAATAAAAGTATCCTATGTTACTTCTTACATCTCCAAGAATATGTGTACAAAGTTTCATGATGATCGGTTAAGTAGATTCCGTGTGAAAGCATAACAAACAAACTTACTTTCACCTTTATAATATTATTGTGATAAGGACGTCAATGTAAGTTTGTTTAAAATAAAACTACTTTATACACGACATATTCTTAGAGGTATTAGAAGTAATATAGGATACTTTTTATTTAATGCGAGCTATGCCGCGCGCGAAAGCTAATGGTACATAAAAAAAAATGCCTATTGCTAGTTGCCATACTGATAAAACTTATTTTGATAAACTGATAATTTATCTATAAAATAATTAAATTGGAGTGCCTGTTTGTAATATTAAAATAACCGCTTATTACTAAATGTGATGTGCATGTAAAAATGCATGTGTACGTATACACGGAACATATACCAAAAATGTATTTAAAAAAAATGTCTGTCTGTCTGTTTGTACCGGGTAATCACTGGAACAACTGGACCGATTTTGACGGGACTTTCACATATAGGTAGCTAAAGATACAAGGAGTAACTTAGGCTAGCTTTGACCTGCGTCATCACCCGCGATACGACGTTAACCGTGGGACTCAGCTAGTTTAAAAATAAATTTAAAGAACTAACTGAAAACCCTAAAAACACTATGCTTTGTTAGTTGAAACATTTGTATGTGAAGAAATATAACATTATTATAATGATTTCAAAAGTGAAATTTGTTCTGACTTCATCGATAAATCGATCTTTCAAACTATCCATAATCAAAAGAATGATTACGATATATTTTGTATGTAGTCTACAATAATCATTATCATATCGATACCCAACAAATTATGTACGAGCACTTATGCTACAACTGTCATATTTTATACCGTACTAGCCGACCCACGCAACCTCGTTTGCGTCTTCTATTGCCCGTAGCGTGATAATTTTCCCCCGTTTTCGAAACATTTTTCATTGGTGCTCCGCTCCTATTGGTCCTAGCGTGATGATATATAGCCTATAGCCTTCCTCGATAAATGGGCTTTCTAACACTGAAAGAATTTTCATATCGTACCAGCGGTTCCTGAGATTAGCGTGTTCAAACAAACAAACAAACAAACTCTTCAGCTTTATATATTAGTATAGAAGAGTAACATAAGACGGCCATAAATGGCAGCCGGCTGGTGATCGAAGTACATTTGCATCATAATATATATTATATGGGTGCTGTTCTCTTTACGCGAGCAACTGATGTATTCCGATCTTGCCAATATTTACGAGTGTGCTTAGAAAATATTATCTTGAAGTTATGATACCTTTTGAATGGAATGAGATTCGATTAATGGTCTGAAAAAATCGTATTTATATAACTAATATTTATCCGTGGTTTGCTTGATCATCATTACTAATATATAAAGCTGAAGAGTTTGTTTGTTTGTTTGTTTGAACACGCTAATCTCAGGAACCGCTGGTACGATATGAAAATTCTTTCAGTGTTAGAAAGCCCATTTATCGAGGAAGGCTATAGGCTATATATCATCACGCTAGGACCAATAGGAGCGGAGCACCAATGAAAAATGTTTCGAAAACGGGGGAAAATTATCACGCTACGGGCAATAGAAGACGCAAACGAGGTTGCGTGGGTCGGCTAGTATCATATAATACAATATGGCCAGATATATTTCGAGGAGCTGGTAATTAAAAGGTTAAAATAGACTGGCCTAATGCCATATGATTTAATTATATAATTAAAATTACGCAATGTTTTGTTACTGCATGATTAGTAACACTAATAACAGTATGAATTAGCGACCTTGAAAGATAAACAGTCAAGCTGAAAGACGTTTCAAACTCTCTCATTCATCGTCTCCTAGATAGAAAGCATTGTAACTCGCTTTACGATATGGTGAATGAACTGTTTTACTTTCATTGGTATGGCTTTTATTAAAACTTTGATACACTATTCCATACTATAGTCTATTTTTATGCCACAAAATACTAGACCCTTCTGTCATTACGGTTTAATTGAGTGATAATTGCTTATGTTAAACCTCGCATTCATGTTTTACCTACCCATTCATTCCTATTTTTTTATTTTTTTTGTTCTTAATTGTTAAAATTTGTTTACCGGTATCACAACTAAAATGATGTAATGAGTGTCATACAGGGTGGAAGACGCTGGCTGCTGTAACACAGTTAACACTAGTATAGCAGTCAACGACAACCTCTTATTCCTTACAAAATTATCATTTTTAGGTTGTATTATTTATATGTCTGTGATTAAGAGAAATTGTGAATTTTGAGTATAAATAAATTATTATATATATATATATATATATATATATATATATATATATATATATACCATCATCAGTCATCAACAGCTTTTAACAGTCCACTGCTAAATATAGACCTCTCCTCTGGAATGAGGGTTTGGTCTATTATACCACGGGGAACAGGTGGGTATAGGTTTTGTCGCAATTTTTTTCTATTGGCAGTGATATCATCTTGCGTAGTGTTTCCTGAGTCACCTCTTACACTGAGACACCCACATGACAGATAGAGGTGGTGATACTCCGTATCTGTGGTGATTCATTAAGAACATTTTAACAGTACTAAGATTACTCCAATCTTTGATTATAAATAAATAATTGTATAAAGAAACATTCATATAACCCAAAACACTCGTTTCAAATGAGCCCAGTTTTCACTCCTGATTTTCATAATGCTTCCTCGTGCTCTATCTAAAGCGATAAATACAACCCCACAGTAAGATTATATTGGCCCCAAGCCAATTTTAATTTCGCATAGAGTGTTGCACGTATATTCGGACGAGATATTGCCATGTTCACTAGTAAATATTCACGTTTCAGTTCAATTTTGCTCTTTATACTAGAGATTACACACCCAAATTTGAGATGCAAAGGAATAGGACCAGGCGGTTGGGGCAGAATGTGTTTTTTATTTATATGGGTTACACAAATGGTAGATGTAAATTTTGAGTGCATTCAAAATGGCGGCTAAGTGCTTCGTGGATGAAAAGAACTCTTCTAATTTCAATGCTGACGTGTGTGAAGTAGAAAGGCTTAGAGGATCAACTATTAATATAGCACAGAGCCGGGAAATGTTTTTACAGAATTAATTTATGAATTTACTCTTTTTATTTTGTGTATCAAAGATGAAATAAACAAATAGACATGAAATAAAAAAAGTTATTGTGTAGTGTACAACTTGTACTGTATCTTCAAATTCATCACTTAACCCATATCAGCACATGGCTCTACTAAAACTTCTTTGAAGTTGTGCTACAGTACAAGGTCTCTCTCTTCTGTATGTGGGCTACATACATACATTCCCAGCTGGAATATTAATTAATAAAATAAATAAATAAATATTTCGTCTAACACACAACGCCATCTAGTCCCAAAGTAAGCAGAGCTTGTATTATGGGTACTAGACAATTGATATAAATACTTATATACCTTTTTTTTTGTAAATATATACATATTATACATAGAAAACACCCAAACTACGAAACAAATATTTGCAGATCATACAAACATTTGGTCCGATCCGAGAATCGAACCCGAGACCTCAAGAACAGCAGTCGCGTAAGCTACCACTGCGCCACCGAGGCAGTCTCTCTATTATAGTCTACAGTATGGTATATGTGCCCCTTAACTAGTATGCACATCTTCAAACCGACGCAAATTGTTCGCGCAGCCTGTTTGTTACTTCATAGTCGCCAGAACAGAGTCTTCTGTGTACCGTACCCTCAAAGCGCTCAACAACCCTGAGTGCGATTTGTTTGCTGATAGATGGAGTGAAATTCTGAGAGCATATTTGATGTTTTGCGAGGGAGGGAGAATATGCATGTAAGGGGTTCACGGTGCTTTATTGATTTTACAGTAGTTTTATATTATAAGTGTTATACTATTATAATTAATTTGATTTTTGTTTTATGTTGTAGATTTTGATAAAATTTAGTCTTGTTTCTTATTACAAGATGGCGTTGTACGCATAAATTTATACACCCAATCTTAAGACTCGCGATTTATTAAAATACACAACTTTATGTGATTGAAGGTGTATCTTAAATTCCACTGTGACAGATACAAAATATTAGTAGAAATTAGAACAAAGTTCAATAAAAAGTGGGTCAAATTAATACAGCTCGTTGTAGTGAATATACTTACCTCATCTCATTGTGTACAGTACAGATATATCAGTAGAACAATATAATAGAAATAATATCGGTAATAATATCGAAATCACTGGGTGAAACACAGTGCAAGAGCTATTTCACACTGGTTTTCTGTGTTATGTGTGCTCGCGGATAACTTTGTCGTACATGAACCGATTTTAATGATTCTTTTTGACGTGACAACGTCTTATAAATTGGTTTGCCGGGTGACACTTCAAGAAACTGCGTTACGCTCCGCTCACGTTATGCGCTCACAATGAGAGCGAGTGAGAGGCACGCGTCCCTTCCACTCGGGCATGGTTAGCCCGCCTAAGAGCGAGAGAGACAGACATAAAAAGTTTATTGTATGTATATTTGTATATAAATACGTATGTATGTGTAAAGGTAAAAATAAAATTTTGTTAATATGAAATTCAGTGCGAGATTCTTTGTATAAATTAATGTTTTAAATATAATTCTTTGTATAAATAAATGTTTTAAATTGTTACTATTATTTCATCCTTCTTCCTACTATACGAATGAATATTCACATTAAAATTATTTTACCACTCAAAGTCGTTGTCACGTAAAACTTTCGCCCGTATACCGACTTTACAGGCAACCAATTTTTTTATTGCAAAAGAGATAACCCAACGGTGGTAACATGATAAGAACCTTAAGATCTAACGATGGCAATAAGAGAAATCGATCGATTTAGTGGTTCTTGAATTTGGATTTTTATTTAGTTAAAATTATACTTGTCTTTCCCCTACCAAAAAGTGCTCAACGCAGCCAAAGAACTGCCTCGTTGGTCTTGCGGTTGGCGTATGAGACTGCTGATCGTCAGGTCTCGGGTTCGATTCCCAGGTCGGACCAAATGTTTGTATGATCGACGAATATTTGTTTCGGAGTTTGGGTGTTTTCTATGTATAATATGTATGTATTTACAAAAAAAAAGTATATATGTATTTGTATCAGTTGTCACCCATAACACAAGCTCTGCTTAGCTTGGGACTAGATGGCGTTGTGTGAATAGATGTCCGAAATATTTATTATTTATTTATTTATTTTGTGACGTCAGCATATCGGTAACGCGGTAACGCGATCTCATAAGATTTTCTCCTAGCAAAAAGTGCTCAACGCGGCTAAAGACGTTTTTACTTCAATATAAATTTTCATCCCAAATCAACTACATTCATACTTGTATACTTACAAATTAGTAAAGTTTTTCTGCGTAAATAAGATTACCTAAATATAACCTTTCTCTCTGCTCTGTATTTGACGTAATAGTTCAGATGGCTTACAATTGACGTCACAGGCCGATTCCATAAAGCTACGCCAACGCGCTAATTTATTTATACAGGCTTACTTAAACAGCTAAAGCGTGGCACCATCTCTCCTTCTTATACTTTTCCTGTTAACAGTAGCAAAAACTCATTATTTGATTTGGCTTAAATCATAGTAGAGTTGTGCGTAGGTCACATCACATCTTATTTACAGCTTTTAAAGGCCCGTATTCACTTTGTTTAGTACGAGTGCAGGTGTTAAGTGAAAACGTGTGTACAGCGAATTCGCGGTCCACACGTATTTTCTACCAATGATTGATTACCTGCACTACACACTTGCACTCGCACTAATCAAAGTGAATACAGGCCTTTACAGTTTACTGCTGGTTACAGGCCTAGAAAGAAGGTTCTATGCCTACCGTACCACGCTATCCAAACGGTTAGGTATAGAGTTTGTTTCAATATTTTCTTAAACAATGAAATGAATGTAATAAACCGTATGCAAAAC
The DNA here is from genome assembly GCA_905220595.1 of Spilosoma lubricipeda. Lineage (NCBI taxonomy): Eukaryota > Metazoa > Arthropoda > Insecta > Lepidoptera > Erebidae > Spilosoma > Spilosoma lubricipeda. The sequence goes on along the minus strand of HG992285.1, from coordinate 2,561,000 downwards.
TAGATAGCATGGTATAGTACTAACAAACTACAAAGGTAGTGGTTGCCTCACTCAAATCTCAAGAGTTGAACCCGAGACCTCAAGCACAGCAGATGTGCAGTGGCGGTTATTAAGCGGTTATTGTCACACGCACTGTTCACAGTTGTTTTTAATGTTCTAAATCTAATATATAAGATTCTCGTGTCACAGTTTTCGTTGTCATACTCCTCCGAAACGGCTTGACCGATTCTCATGAAACTTTGTGAGCATATTGAGTAGGTCTGAGAATCGGCCAACATCTATTTTTCATCTCCCTAAATGGTAAGGGTCACACATCCTTAAAAAAAAATTATGGCAAAACGACGTTTGCCGGGGCAGCTAGTTTAAAATAAAAATCCTTGTTTGATAGTTTTTTGATTTGAAGGTTTATCACAAGTTAAACCTCTTTCATACTTCGCATTGTAAGTTATTTTCAAAGACTACGTTCAGACGTCATAAAACTCAATCAATACAACCATTAATAAATTTGTCGACTTGGCAATCTATTTTATTACTCTTAGTTAATTCAAACTTCAACTTTAATAGTATGAATTTAAAGTTGAAATTAGATTTAATCCTCGAAGTAATAAGATTGATTGTTCTTGAGTGACATGAAGAAAATTACGTATGATAGAACTAGAATTTTTATTGTCAAGAATCAGAATTTTTTTATTTTTTAACCAATGAAATAATAATAATAATAATAATAAATTTTATTCCATATTCAATGTACAAGATTTTGGGTGTTTTTCTTAAGAGTAGACTTAACTTAATTGCTGAAGAACTTGTGCGATTAGAGCCAAGTTTTTATTATTTCTTACTTTTTCTACTATTTCTTACTATCAAATTACACTACTTAAATTCATAATTAAGTAATTTCAACATTTCAAATTAGTGATCTGCCTGATCTAGGTAAGACCTAAATGGACATGAATACCTTGGTAACACTGCGGTGTGAAGCTAGTTTAAAAAACCTTATTTACTCCATCAACCATCTGTCAGTAAAAGTACCGTAAAAAAATTGTGTTTGCAAAACATGCGTTATTATAGAGATTCTGCAAAATCCTTTAGTTGCAGATCTGGAACGCTTCGCTATAATTGTGAAGCTCTATTATGACTACAGATAAGAATAAAAATGTGTTGTTAACGCCATGTAGTCCCATACTAAGCAGAGTTTGCATTATAGGTACTCGAAAACTGATATAAATACATAAACACTTATGTAAATATATACATATTATACACAAAAAACACCCAAACTCCAAAACATCTTGGAACGCCTTCAAGGTAGTAGAGCCACGCTGATTTCAGCACGAACGGGCCGGCTCGACCGGGGCGGTACTACCCTCGCACAGAAAATCAACGTAAAATGACAGCGATCATGCTGTCGTGTTTCGTTGGTGAGTGTGAGACCGGAGGCCCAATGATGCGAAAGCATCACTAGCCCGCCATGGTGTGGGTCACCATGCTGCATTGTTGCATTGTCTGCGTTCGCAGTATGGTGACCATCACTCTTGGATTCTGCTTATGCTTTTCATCAGGCAGAGTAGAGTCATTATGGCTGGGTCAAAAAAATGAAAAAAAAAACAAATATTTGTAGATCATATAAACATTTAGTCTGATCCGGGCATCGAACCCGAGACCTTGAGGTTTCGGATGGCGCAGTATGGTAGCGTGTGCGACTGAGAGGCAGTCAAAATCAATTCCAACAATTATGTAATAAATTAAAATAAATAATAAAAAATAAATCTACCGATCTATATAAAATTTGTCTGTAAATTACAATACTAATCAAAATATTTTAATATGTAGCTTCTGAAGATATTCTATAGTTATTCTATAGTAAGTAAAAAGTAAAACAAAATCGGAAATTATTTATTAAAAATTTAAATAATCGTATCTTGTTAAAAATCGACACAAAAGAAAACCAAAATGTATTTCAATTTGACCTAGTCTAGTTTTGACAAATACTGGCTCCAAAGAACGAATTTGAAAATCGAAAACTTCCTGTGGTACCACACGATTTCTTTCAAATTTACTATTAAATGAACTACCAAAGTAATTAAAGTCATAAAAGAAGTATTTATTAATAAGGATCTATCCAAGATATCTCATTAAAACTATCACACGTTAAAGTCTAGACATTATTATTTGTCGTATTATCATAATGAGGAAAGTTTCCCGACTTTATTACAGAGACATTTATGTCATATCGTCATATTATGATGGACATAGATATTTTAGGTAGGTCCATACTTTTTTATTTGTCGATTTTACTGTCAAACTTTTTTATTATGGTGTAGAAACTCGATCTATTTCTTGAAGTATTTTTAAAAAGATTCAATAATTTCTTGAATAGTGGACTAATTGATTCTAAACTAATGTTAAAAAATACAGTTCTGGAGTAGACCGCGTCTTGACAAATATACGTTTATTTACTAGTTTAACTTTACAAATAAGTTTCAAAACGTAAATAAACCATGTTTTAATACCCGATCATACTCTGTACATTTACATTCTAGCAAACAAATGATTAGATTATACATATAAAGAAAACAATATAATTTTCTATCCAACTGTGATTGTATTCCTCAGGAATTTAGTCAAGATTACACATGCAAGTATCACTTCTTCTTCCCGACACGTTATTGTATATCAAAGAAAATAAGTAGATACTCAAATATACAAAGTTCAACATCAAACTATAAACCTAACTCACACAGTCATAACAACTCATAACTTTACACCGGTAAGTCTGATTTACACTCTAGTAGCTGGCATAAACCGGATATTTACGATATTACACCTTCATATAGCCGCTGAACCGATGGATATCGGTCATGGCACCACAATCCGCCACATCGGTCATACATTCTTGTTTGTGTGCTAAAGGACGCCTCTAATTTCTCATTGTAAAACGTATTAGTTTATTGACTTGGAGTAGAATCGCACTACAGGGAATAGTACTCAACGTAATATATAGATGGCGTTGTACTTTATTTTCTATTTGACTACTACTAAGCTACTAGCTTAAACGGTTGCAAAGGTATAAGTATACTTATCTGTTACTTTTTAGTATTTTTTATAACACTGACCAAGTAAACAAAAATCAAACTTTCATTTAATAATTATTCAGTTCAGGTTCAATCGTGAAAAATGTTGAAAAATTATATTTAGGTTTCTCAATAACATCACTTTACCTGCCTGTATAAATATCTATTAGTAGGCAATTCCCCGATCCGAACAGGAATCTAACTCACCAATATAAATGCTCCATAAAACAAATTTATAACATTTGCAATGAAATAACCCTCGAGAGAGAGCCTTTGAGCTCGATTAAAAATCATTGAGAAGTGTAACACATACACTAAATCTTTGTATAAGTGAAATTATCCATTTAAAATTCAGAGATTTTCCAGAGTTGTGAATTTTTGCGACAGTATAAGCCGTGGGACAAACGCCGCGTTTATTCCACGCCGGTGCGTAAGTATCTTTAAATTTTAGGCTTGGTATACATTGCTGGAAGCAACTTGGCGGCATCTTATTTTTTCTGAAATTATCGAAATTCTTTTAAAACATAAGATTTTTTTGTGCGAGGATTAAAAGTAATCAATTACGTCTTCTTGACATTAAAATTTTAATATCGGCGATTCCTTGTTTTTTTGGCTACTGCGCCAAGTGTAGCTTTGAAAATGTAATCGTTTTAATATAACCTAGAAAGAAGGTAATTTAGTGGAAGCGGTAATTTTGGTAGGGAATTTCAGTAATGAATAAAAGACATTATGAAAAACAAGGACTATGATTTTCGAGAGTTAGATATGTACGTCCAGTCAATAGAGAAGACGTTAGGATCATATCTAGTACCATATCTGACTCTGAAGATGATATTAGTATTAATTAATATATTACATAGCGAATAAGAAGAGACACAAAACACATAGAATATATTGATTAAGGGTAACGGAAATCGGCTTTGCATGATTATAATTTATCTTTTAAAAGCACGACTATGGTTGAAAAGAGCTATGGCAAATAAAAAATGTATGTTTATATAAAACTCGCACTTACTTCAGTACTGCTATTTACTTTTAAAATTATAAAACAACCTAAAGAAAGATTCATACAAGAGTAAAACGTTCAAGTAGGAGAACAAAACAAAATAAACTTTATTGACTTAACATTACCTACAATATAATAAATATTGTAAATTTTGTATTTTTCGAATCCTCATGTATATTTCCAATTCAAAGTTAAACAAGCAATATTATTCTTTCTTTCTCATTGTTATTTCAGAGGAATTCTTTCAACATTGGATACTTCTTTAATTACTTTACAAACTTTGTTACTCAGTAGGCCCATAAACCTACAAATACGTCATCACTTGCAAATACTTTGACTGAGTTTTTTGCATTGAATCTTCTTAAATTTATGATAATTTTTTAAGGTTTAATGGTTCATTCATTCATCTACTTTATATCAAGATGAAATATATTTTCATGTCCAAAATCCATCCTCTGATAAGCTATATACTAGTTAGGTAATGAGCTTCATGTTGCTTTACACCTTCCAGAAAAGAACCTACAGCTGGTAGGTCTCAAAGGCTGGTATTACACCTGTTATTATTCAGTAACAGGTACGAATATATAACGGTAACTACTTGACTCATCTAGTTATTTGTCTCTTCAAAAACAAAATTAAAGAATGAGGTGCTTCCATAAATTGCAAGATCTATTCCTCAAAATGTAACAGTGGGTTAAATTTGATATTAACATGAAAAATTTATTACTCTATGTCCACCTTGTTGGTCTTCAATTTATTCATATTTACCCCTGTTAGATGTTTCCCAAGCCGTTTGTACGTCAAATTTTAGACATATATTAATCTTCATTATTTATTTCTGCCTTCATTTTGAACACGATGAGTCCTTGCCTTTACTACAAACATTATGACGTACGCAAAACCGCATACCCTCATGAAATATGCGTTTGAAATACGCGCTGCCTTCACAGATACAGTTGAATATATAATGTTCAAGTTTTACAAGTATATATAAGCGATAAAACCTCATGGTTTATGTGTCCACACTGCTGACTGTTGTGGTCTAAAGATTTATCCTTATTTAGGGATTAGCCTTTGTTAATATTCAAAAAGCAGTGTAGAGAAATTGTGTTCTTTGGGTAAAATATTATAATTGGATGCTTCGTTAAGGTGAACCTTTGCAACGTGCAAAGGTTTCACAAGGTTAGGGTTTCGTTGGGTATTTAGTTAAGGCAAAGTTTCAAGCATATGGATTGCTAGATGCTATCACTGGTGGTATTAAATTAATCTACGCACTATGTAACAAACAGGGATTTAACATGTATTTTTACTAGTATGTAAACACTAAGTCCTGATTATCAGAAAGAAATCCTACTAATATAATGAACGCGAAAAATTGTAAGTATGGATGGATGGACGGATGTTGATTACTCTTTCATGCAAAAACTACTGCACGGACTTGGATGAAACTTTACAGTTATATAGCTTATACATCAGAATAACACATAGGCTACTATTTGCCGCGATAACCGACATACACGCGGGCGGAGCCGCGCGAACAACTAGTAAAATATAATTATTACACAGCTCGAGGTATATATTCCCCTATGCGCGTGTCCCGGTTCCGCATTACAATATGATGTACTTTGACATTTTTTTGTGCATTGTGTCCCTACAAGGGCATAAAATGACTTAAAATGTCTAATCCATTTTAGAATTCCGTAACTGTTGTGTTACTCGATTGACTAAGTTAAAATATTTTTAAATAGGACATATCACGCATATATGTTCTACTAGTCATTGCCTGCGGCTCCTCCCGCGTATATGTCGGTTATCGAGGCAAATTTATTTATTTACTTAGAAACTTTTACAATATTCCCAAGGCAATATTGTAAGCATACAACTAATTTTACAACAGAAAAAAAAAACAAAATGTTGCATTAATCTATACAAATAAATTAAATTGGAGTGTCTGATTGTAATATTAAAATAATCGCTTTTAACTAAATGCATAAGTATGTATACACGGTACATATACCAAAAATGTAGTTAAAAAATTTTTTGTCTGTCTGTCTGTCTGTTTGTTCCGGATAATCTCTGGAACGGCTGGACGGATTTTAACGGGACTCTCACTGGAAGATAGCTGATGATCCAGGGAGTAACTTAGGCTACTTTTTTTAGACTAACTTTGTCCCGCGGCGTTACTCGCGGTATAACCATAACCGCGGGTAACACTGCGGGGTTCAGCTAGTATTACAATAAAAAGAATTAGAAATAATAACAGTAATGAATAAGTAAGAATTTACCTTAACTTTGTATTTCAGAAATAATGCAACTTTGGGCTATTTCTGTGAATAAATAAATAAAAAAAAATAGGAGCTTATGTGTTATTTTTATGTATAAGCAAATCCATTTAGAAAGAGTAACAAACATCCATTCATCTATCCATCCATTTATAAATCCATACTTAAAAACTTTCGTGTTAATAATATTAGTATAGATTTAATCCTCGTTTAGAATTTATACGGGGAATCGAAAAGTAAATTAATATTTCAGTCACACAGTGCCACACAACGCCTTATATATACATGTAAAAAAAAATCTTGTAAGAAAAACCCAACAGCCGGGATTCTATTAAGAATTTCTTGTAACCCAACAGCGGGTTTTTCTTACAAAAAATTCTTAATAGCAGCCCGGAGTATGGAAGAAGGCGGTGTTTCCCGCCCGTACCTCGGAGAGCACGTTAAGCCGTCGGTCCCGGTTGTCATGAACATCTATTGCAATCGTTATTGGAAAGTCAGTGCCCTCAAATTTACTGACAACTTGTTCCATCATCGAATTTAGTTTGCCCTCAGGGTTGCCAAAGTCCGATGTCAGTCGCTCCGTGTAAAAACTGATATTCAGGTAAAACCGGTTGAACTAGTAGCCGACCCCAAATCTTGGGAATAATACAGGCTAGAAAGAGGTTATAGTATTAATAAAAAGAAGGAGAAACAGTTGTACTTAAAAGATCTTATGCCCAAGATCCAAAAGTTTGTCAAAAAGATTAATCAGAACTTCGTTTAGAAGTTACATAAAAAAAAAAATTAAAAAAATTCATTACATTTTTTTTATTTTAACTTACATTTATTATAGAAGCGAAAGTTTCTATACTTGTTTTTTTATACATATAGTAAACAAGTTGAAGACTCAAATGAGAGAGACTAAATATTGAATTTTAAAAGTGCGAATTCGGACTTAAGTGCGGTGACATTTGCTAGGAAATTGACAAACCTGATGGACAGCGCTTAGTCAGAAGTCAACATGTTTTATTGTGAATCGGAAGTAAAATTTGATGGTTACAAAATATTAAGATATTATTACCATACTTGAGCGATTGCAATTCAGGAACCACAAACGCACTGCCAGTATTTTAAAAAGGCGTGCAATCTATTGTTTAGGGTTAATAGGGTGGTCAAGGACGCAGGAGATATCACATTGTTAAAATTGACAGCGTGTACATAAAAGAAAAAATTCAAAGTCTCAAAGACCATAACCTGACTACATGAGAACTTTTGGTAAAATTTATTACGAGTATATAAACGTGTATATATCTTATATTACCAAGGAAATTATTGCAAATCTTTTAAAACTTCTTTTTAAAATCAGTTTAGTTGTTTAGCACTAACTAGCTTGCTCTGTGTTTCATCGAGTGAGCGAGGATACCGGAGGCCCATATCCCAACACCTCCCTCCATACCCCTCCCCATCCCCCAATGGCCGTCAGCGTACTTGTGTGCGCCTCTGGTGTTGCATGGGCGGCGGTAATCGCTTAGGATCAGGCGATACGTCTGCTCGTTTGCCCCCTATTCCATAACTAATAAAAATAAAATATGTACATTCTTCACAATAGATCGGAGAAAACTTTTGTTTTAACAAAGCGTTTTACAGCCACTTTGCTACCGAAAATAGGTTCGGGATTGAGAAAGGCCGAGCATATGTCACGGGCTATTGGCAGGCTTCCATCGGTTTTGCTACTCCGCTACCTTGAATGAAGTTAGCCTTACTGACTCGACTTGCCAGTATTCTTCGAAAGAGCGACGTTCATTGGTCGTTTTAGTTTTTTAACCAACTTCAAAAAAAGGAGGAGGTTTCTCAATTTAACCGTATATATATATATACATATATATTTTGTGTGTTCGCGAATAACTTCATCGTTTATGAACCGATTTTGATGATTCTTTTTTTAATGGAAAGGAGATACCTCAACAGGCAATAACTAAGGAGAGGTTTATGTCCAGCAATGCACTGTTAAAGGCCATTGACATATGATAAAAATAAGTGCAACATATTTTTTTATATATGGGCCTGCCAAAATGACTCTACTCCGCCTAGTGGAAAGCAAAAGCAGAATCCAAGAGTGGTCGTCACGATACTCTTTGCGAATGCAGACAATGCAGCATGGTGACCCATACCATGGCGGCTATGTGATGCTTTCGCATCGTTGGGCCTTCGGCCTCGCACTCCCCAATGAAACACGACAGCACGAACGCTGTCATTTTACGTTGATCTTCTGTGCGAGGGTAGTACCGCCCCAGTCGAGCCGGCCCAATCGTGCTGAAATTAGCGTGGTTCTATTACCTGTTTTATAATAAACTTTAACTTTTTACCTTTCACTGTTTACTTTGCAAAAATAATAATTTAGATATTAATAATACGACACATCTCACATAAGGCTCGTACTTTTTGGTCGCTGCTATTAAAAATAACATAATCTTACTTAATTAAAAATCATTTATCAATGTTTTTTTTACAAACAGCAATGTATATCTACTAAATAAAAACTATCTATTCTTGCAGTTCTTTCTATCTGAGTACAAGGCAAGTCAAGCAGTAGCCAAATCGATTTGAAGTGGTAGCCCAGCGGCTATTTTCATGCAGCTATTGTGCCAATGCTGTTTAGCTTACCTAAGAATTGTTTTGAGCTACTTTTAAAAATAAACTCGAGAATCCTTTGTGGCTACACAATTTGGTTCAGTTGAAAGGCTTTGTTCAATGTTTCAGTTTTAAAAATTGTTTGTTTGGTCAGAGAGTTATTATTTTCTTTGTTGAAGAATAGAAAGATATAAGAGATGAGTAAAGTTGAACTAATTTGTTTCTCAGAGTTATTTACGTCATTTATTATGAATGGAAAATATCAAGAGAGTATTGCATGTTTCTATTCAATTTATGTCACATATCTGGGTCTTTTTATATACTAGTAGAATAAGGTGATAGTAAATATGCATAAAGTTATTCAATTTATAAGGTACTACTCACAATTCTTGTAAAATATGATCTTTCTTAAACACGGGCTTTCCTTAAAATACCAAGGCAGGCCATGCGTTGGTACATATGGGTCAGTTAGACTAGTAGGCATTGCAGGGAATCTGATTATGACGATTTTTTTGTTACCAACTACTTACTCAGTGGCGCAATATTGTTTATGCTAAACTGAGGTCTTCAGCTCGATTCCCGGATTGGACTAAATATCACGCGTACTCACCACTGCGCCCACGAAGCAGTCATAAAGCCAAAAAGTTTCGTTTTGATGGTCGTTACAACTATGTTATGGAAAACAACTTTAAATTATTGTTCTTCATTTATTAAATATTGTCAGAGTTCAAAACAGTTTCTAACTACAAAAATAAATGCTAACAAAAATGTTATCAAAAGTACGAACTGTGAAAAAAGCTTAGTAACTGACAACATCATTCATTCGGAATCTTTTCCGAGTCACACCACCAGTTTCATACAATAGGAACGGGTGGCAGAAACCAGTGAAAGCAATATACTCGACACCATATTGCGACTATACCAACATATAACAAGAAGTGATATTTTTATCATACGAACACATGGGGCGAGCTCGTATATTTTTTCTAAAGATTTCGTGGGTATGTTATCTCTATACAGTTTGAATAGAGAAACGTTTTGTGTTAAAGCATATCGTATAAGGAATACAGAAATACAAGTGTTATAGATAATTTTATGAGTTTGCAATATGTGTGCACGTAAAAATGATAGGCACAGAAAGAGAGAAGAAAATTGTTGCGAGTTATGCATTGGGAAAATCAGAGCGGGTTGGCTAGTTTGTATAGCAAGTGCAAGAGTGGATAGTCAGTCTAAATGTTAATAGGAGGACGTTGTGCTTTTAACACCTAACATAATGTAATATAATAAGGCCTTTTTACTTCAAGAAAAAATATATTATGAACTAGCTGAACCCCGCGGTATTACCCGCGGTTATTGTTGTACCGCGAGTAACACCCGTGGTGCTGGTGGTGGCAAAAAAAACACATACATTTTTGCTAAATGTACCGCGTATACATACATATGCATTTAGTAAAAAGCGGTTATTTTAATATTACAAACAGACACTCCAATTTTATTTATTTGTATAGATTATGGAAGTTGCCTGGCAACGATTATCTCTGAAGAAAGGTTTCTTATTGAATCGATCGGCGCCAATTCTACGAAAAATAATATTCATTTTGTTTTTCTTATCAGTGTCTTATAGTGCACAACCTAATTATATAATTAGTTGGACAACTATTATAAGATAGTACTATTAATAAGTCCATTTAGTAAGATTCCCAGAATATTGTGTGAAATGACGCCTCAAGCTTCTTCAATCATGATAAAGTGATGTTTTTGTTAACGAAATGTATAAAAATAAAACTTTCAGGTACTTAAGAAAAACATGGCGTCTGTGGTGTAAATATAATACATATGCAAGTCACAAGAGACAGTCACGAATCATTTCAGGAAAAATATAAACAAGGAACAAGGAAAACAAACCTCTTGGAATATTATATACTCATATATACTTACAGAAACATACGGTTGGCAAAAATATACAAACAGCTACAAATGTCTATTATACGGTAAAAATATACAAAATTCTTTGTATAACATCGCCACACATCTCTGATGCTGATTTTTATATAATTTGGGGAGGGGAGATAGGGCCCTCCCCCTATCTCCCTGTTTGGTTTGGGTTATGGGCCTCCGGTATCCTCACTCAATTAGTGAAATGCTGGGCAAGCACTATTTCACACCGGTTTTCTGTGAGACCGTGGTATCACTCCGGTCGAGCCGGCCCATTCATGCCGAATCGTGGCTCTCCCACGGTAAGCAGAGACACGGTCTCCACTCAAAAACCCTTTTACTCTAATGGTTATAAGTTCAACGAAAAATATAACCAGCAAACTGCCATTCCAGCTTGCTAATCCTGTACGCTATGTCGATGACCCTGAATAACCATATTAAGAATTCACTTTCTACTTATCCACATGTATTATTTCGCCTGTGAACCTTACATTGGCTAAAAGGTAAGCTTTATCCATACCCAAGGGTTCAGTATTCAAAACTAAATTGAAAAGCCTAGTACATTCAAAATTGAGTTTTAATACAGAATAATATCATAAAATGACCACCCCTCATCTCTCTTCACTTACGTATAACATAGTACGTAGGAAAAGGATAAAAACGTATTGTCGTATTGTACCTGAATATTCATTCAGTTCAGCGATTTTTGCGTTGAACACATTTTTCTAATACCCGACGTCTCACACCATTAGGTTATGCGTTAATACCAACCTTTTTCCATTGTGTAACGAAAACGTAATGTACGTTAACGTTAGAATATTTTGCGACATTATTATGCTATATTTCCATGTTGATATGGGGATAAAAAATAGCTACTGTTACGGTTTTTCAGGTGCTTTGTGGGAGATTTATTTAGGTGCGTTGGTAAGTGCTCTTTCGCTATTATATCTCTTGAATATTGAGGTAACTATAACGTTTTTGATAATTTGTTTTATTTTAATAGACGAGTTATATACGAGTTTTTTGATAATATCTTAATTTTATTTTATTTTAGTCCACAAAGTTATTGTTTTTCCTATGTTAACTTGTAGAATGCCTTGGAATTAATCAAACATTTAAAACTAATGTAATAGTTTTCAATTCAAGCTATTCTCATTTGATTTAAAATACATGAAATTTTTGTTTTAGAAAATGGTGCTAATTCTGTTGTTGACATCACTAAACTAAATTTGTTGTTGGATTATAAAATTTAATTTAATTTGCTTACAGTCCATTTTTCGATATCTTACATCTCAGTTTTCACTATATTTAGTTCAGTATCAATTAAAAGTTGATCAGAGGTACACGCTTCTTTATTACCTAGTAAAAAACTAAATTAAACTCTAAATGTAATAATAATAAGCAATAATAACATATGTAATTTAGTCGGCATGCATTTAGATAACTTCTAACTTTAGTGCAACATATTAAGTTTTCACGTCACACGTTTTAAACGTTCAACAAAAGAATAACAAAAGAAAATTATGGTCTTAGTTGAGTAAATTAACTCATTTTGATTATGGCAAAGTAAATTTTACTTTTCAACTTATAAACAAGCGTGTGTTTTTAATCAATATTTCTGACAGTTAAGATTTAAGATATCAAAAAATGGACTTAATTTTATTGAATTTTAGTTTACTGAGGTTAGCAACAGAATAAGCACCAAAACCCGTAGAATCGTTCTTAGATTTCTATCTATTGACTGAAAGATGTTGTGGTTTTTTTTATTAACCTAAGACTTCGTACCATATTTACTTTCTAATCGTCATCAGCCTATAGCAGTCCATTGCTGGACATAGGCCTCTCCAATTGCGGGCCACTTGGTTCGATCCTCGGCTTCTCGCATCCAGCTCCTGCTAGCCGTCTTGCGCAGATCATCACTCCACCTGGCCTGTGGACGTCCTACACTACGTTTGGCGAGACGCGGTCTCCACTCAAGAACCCGTCTACCCCAACGGTAATCAGTTCTTCGGCTAATATGCCAACCATATTTACTTTCAAATGCATTTAGTAAAAAACTGTTCGGTCATTTTATTTCACTTTGAATTTTCAGCATTAATGTATTTTTTTCTCTTGCAATAATGAAACTTATCACGTTTAATCTAATGCATTTTTCATAGTATCCTAAAAAAGCTTTGTGCAACACTGAACTCAAATTTACGAACTCCTTACGTTTACGATTGTGCCCAACGTACGATATCCTCCATACGTGAACAATGTCGTATTGAAACAAGTTATTTATGATCGTACGGTGATCCATCATTATTATTACTAGCTAAAGGTCTGCGTTCACGAATGGCGCTGACAGAATTGATATAGTGCCTAGAGCCATAGATTTCAGCTATATCTAAAATGTTGATTAGTGGACAATGTGTTCATGACCTAAGTGTCTATTGACCTACGGCTGCGTGATTCACTGTTACACTATATGAAGCAATATTTCTGATAAGGAAAGTGCCTCAGTCTATACTTTTTTTTCCTATTGACTCTCCTTTTCCGTGAGAGAGTATCTAAATTCTTCTTGACATTTGCTGCCATTGATTTGCCCGTTTAGCCACGTATTCTTTAGTTTGGGATGCCCAATTTTCTCATATGATTCCTTTTTTTTTGTTTTTAGGGAGAAAGCGATTATCGCCGCCAATGGAGACCCGCAACACCAGATGCGAACGTAATTGTGACACGTTGCTGGCCTTTGGAAGATGGGGATGAGGGATGACTTGGGGTATTGGCCTCCAGTATCCGGTATCGCAAGTGCTGTTTCATACCGGTTTTCTGTGAGACCGTGGCATCACTTCGGCCGAACCGGCCCATTCTTTCATATTTATTTACCTTACCATAAAGTACTAACTTACTTTGTTCCTTCGGGGATTTGTGGAAAACGTGGGAAAGACAGAGACTAAAAACTTACCTAAACTAAAACCACTTATGACTTTTCAGTTGCAGGCATCCATAGGCGAGGCTAGACCTTGAAAGAAGAAGCGATTCTCGAATTGATTTTTTTGTGTGATCTTTATTAATGTGACAATCTACTCCTACTAAATAAATCAAATTCAAATTCATTTAATAGTTAACATTATGGCAAACTAAATCAATTCTCTAGTTATATGTCGTAAGGTTTTCGATACTTGTATTAGTATGTAGTAGTATTAATAGTAGTTCGAAAAACCGTGGAGAAGGTCAACCAGACCCCTATAATCAGGAAACGAGTATATTTGCTTTACCACGCGAACGACTCCGGTATAGGTTGCCATTAGAAGGGTGGGAAAATTTTCTTATTTACCCAGCCATCCGGTCAACTCCTGTTAATGACGATGAAATATATAAGTGAAATAATTACACTTCAATTACGTATATACATGATTTTATTTCTAAGTTCTTGCGGTCTTTAGAAAACAATGTTGATGAAATACGGTATGCACAACAAAATGTCATTGTATTTTTACCCGACTACGGCAAAGCCAAAGGAGGGTTATGATTTTGACAGGCTATGTATGTATGTATGTATGTATGTATGTATGTATGTATGTATGTATGTATGTATGTATGTATGTATGTTCATTTGTTCCCTCCTAGCTCCTTAACTACTCATTAGATTTGGACAAATGAGGTGTCTCTAGAAGCGTCATGATCGTTTTCTGGTTATAGGCTATATGACGTGTCACTGAATCTAATGTGGCGCCCTCTAGCCGACATAAAGTACTGTATTAAAAAAATAATTTGAGATAAATATGCCGTGTTTGGTATCATTAGAAAGGGCATTACTTGTACATTTCAAAAATACATATATTATTAGCATTTGTTCGTGACTTTGTCCGTATTTATTCGATAAGTGTGATATTTCTATGGTATGCTTATTTGTTCCCTCATTCTTTCTAAAGTATTCAGAATAAGACAAATGAGGTATCGTTAGAAGCGTCCTGATTGCCCGCTAATAATAAGCTATATGACATGTCACTGTATCTAATGTGGCGCCCTCTAGCCGACGTAAAGTAGTGTATTAAAAAATAAATATGAGAGAAATATGCCGTGATTGGTATCATACGAAAAAACGTTACTTGTAGATTTCAAAAATATATATATTACTAGCATTTTCTCCTGACTTTGTCCGTATTTATTCGATAATTGTGATATTTCTGTGGTATCTATTTAAAATATACTTTGCAAAGAAATTAGTATTATAGAGGCACCAAAACATTTTAAATAAAAAAAAAGTAAAAACTAAAACCCAACTACGACAAAAAACGACGCTGAAAAAGTATGAAACAAGTTTCAAAAGCCGTAGTCACGCGTTGTTACAGTGATATGGACTATGGTACATTAATAAGTTTCAAAAGCCGTAGTCCATGTAGTGTAATGTACCATATGGTACATATCACTTTAACAACGCGTGACTACGGCTTTTCAAAACTTGTTTCATACTTTTTCAGCGTCGTTTTTTGTCGTAGTTGGGTTTTAGTTTTTACTTTTTCTTTTCTTAGTATTGATGCCTTATTATTCCAAGCGGTCAAATTACTTCTTCTTATTACACTGTTGTTTGTTCAACTCTTTATGTTTTCTATAATTTCTTATTCTGAGTCTTTATGTTTTTTAAAACAACTCCCGCACTAGGAAAAAAATCTGTGTCATGGGAGGCTTTACAAACATACATGAAACGGACATAAAGAATGCATATACTCAGAATAACAATTTGTGCATCACACAAAGTCATGTTTCATGTGTGATTTGAACTCACAACACTTGGCAAAGTAGGAAGCGGCGTGGCAACTGCTTAAACCACTAAGCCATACGTGTAGTCGAGTCTGAGTGCAGACTGGGTGTTCTTTGTCTGTTTGGTGCAAGATGCATTTTTTTTTTACTTGTTGAAGCCCCCTCAGGCCGTCACTCCCTCGGGGTTTGCGGCGTGGCAGTATGTCGGAAACGAACCGACTAAAACCACACGGTGTGCCACTTTGCACCAGAGACGGGAGAGATCCGGGAACTGCTGTTATTAACACATCCGAACCCCTAATCATTATTGTTCTTGCTTTAAGGTTTAAACATCGATTTTCTGTAAGAAAATTGTATCATTCTGTGTAAAATATTTCTAAGGTATGTCAAATATCCTTTCTTCTATGTCCTACTTATGCAGAGCGAACCCATTTAAAAATGTTCTTCAGTTACCCATAAGGTCGGGTAAAATATGTGTGTGTAAATTTTAGCAAAGTATCAAAGCACCTGACATTAACGGTCTACGCTCAGCAGCAGTCCGTAACCGAAGAATCACCCGTTAAGTGCTCACTTAAGTTGAGTCGTGTTAAATTAATGATGAGAAAAAAAAAAAGAACTCTCAATTGCAATTTAAGTGTTCTATATCCGTTTTCATTGCACGATAATCATTTTAGAGAAATTCTGAGATAATTGTCTTTAAGCGTAAACAAAAATGTGTAGATGCTACACCTGAAAAGTATACGAGTATCTCTTAGAAGGTCTCTTTTTGATTTTTGAGTATGAAATAAATGTTAATTAAGTTTGAGGAAAATTTGTTTGACACTATATTATTATTACAATTAAGGAGTTAGCAGAAATAGAGTATTAGGTTATTATTCGAAACTGTGAAACACGGCGAATTAAATTTGTACTCAAACAGCTAAAATTGTAGTTAGTATTACAGTAATTTGTTCTATATCTGAGTTTTTTTTATGGAATAGTGTGGCACACGAGCAGACGTATCGCTTGATGGTAAGCCGCCAGCTACACTAGAGGCGTCACAAGTGCGTTGCCGGTCTTTGGGGATGAGAGGGGGGGGGGGGGGGGGGGAAACACAGCGCAAGCACTGTTTCACACCGGTTTTCTGAGAGGCCATTGTATCTCTCCGGTCGAGCGATTCCTGTCGAAGCGTGAGTGTTATTTATTTCTTTATTTAATCTTTATTGTACACACATAATATACATAAAAAAGAGAATAACAACATGCAAACGTGACAATTGGCGGTCTTATCGTTCGCGATTTAAAAATTTACAGTATACAAAGATATATTCACTAAAGTTCGAAAATTATAACATTCACACACAAATAAACATCTAATCACTCAATCAATCAATAGATATAAAAATACGAATACATACATTATGTATGTATGTATTCGTATTAATCGACTAAACGACGAAACGAAATAAAATCGACTAAAAATTTAAACAATATTGAACAAGTTATTATAATGACAGATAAAAATCCTTCACTAGCTTTTTAAATACACATTTTTTATACACATTATGTATTGATAATAATCTACAGTGTAGTAGTCATGTCACTGCTTAATTTGAGATCAGGGAGCTGAAGTATTTTTCCTAAAGTAAGTCTAGATTATTTCATTTCTATCTGTATAAAAAAAAAGTGTAGTTACCCCACTTTCTAATAGTCCTAACATTCCATAGTCGAAGCAAACAAAGTTCTTACGCTTATAATAAAGTCAATAAACTAAAGTGAAAAAGCCTAAACGAGCAGACGGGAATCAACAAAACCTTTGGACGTCATAGTGCCCTCATAAAAATATAGGAACTGCGTCACCAAATTATAAATGAACTGTAGAACATAAAAAATCAAGCAAAAATATGTTCTACAGCCTTATAATAAGGGTGGGTTATGAAAATATGAAGTGTTTTGCTTCATTGGTGACGTATCTAGTGATAAATAAGAGGTCTGACTTTGAGTGATAGTGGGTACATTTACAGGACCCGAGGACCCACTCAGATTCGTGTTTGTCTCGCTGAGAATGTCTCGTCCTCTAATAAATTAAGATGGCGAATTATTGTGATGTTTTTGGGTAATTAATGTTAGGCCGTTTACTACATTTTGGTTATACATCGACTGTTAAGACGACTGTTGGTCCCGAAGAAAATTTTTGAGGAAATTTTGTCTTTTGGAAATGTTTTTTTTTTTAAAAGAAGGCAAATGTGAATCAGACTCGCACATAAAGGGTTCCGTAGCAGTAAGTAACATAATATAACAGTTTTTGTAGTTCGTTGTAACTTTCATCGATAAATTGCGGATTACGATTTATGACGTATAAAAAAAAACTACTTACTACTTTGTTTTTTTTTATTTTTGTGTAAAAAAATTAATGCGGTTCACAGAATATATCTACTTATCAAGTTTCAACAGTATAGTTCTTATAGTTTCGAAAAGAAGTGGCTGTGACATACGGACGGACAGACATGACGAATCTATAAGGGTTCCGTTTTTTGCCTTTGGTACGGAACCCTGAAAACAAGTTCAAAAAGCATCAATCGTAAACTACTTACATAAAAACACAAAAAAATCGTAAAATAAGCTGTTTTCAATTTGACTGGCTTAAATTACAATGTGAAAATTTTTGTCATGGACGGTATTTATGGCTGCACTGCAAGTTTTGAGGACAGCGCTCCTAACTAGTAAATTTTAAGGTCGTAGATTATAATAGGGTTTTCTTTTGATGAGGACGAGCATTTGTTCTGTGCTTTGGTTGTTATTAATTAATTTATAAATATTGAAGTAAATTTATCAACAGTTTTTTATCATAATTTTATTTACTTTATTTGAGTTTACATTTTGCGAAAATTACAACACAAATAACCAATACATATTTATGAGGCAATATTATTAAATTATTACGATTTTATTATTATTTTAATAAAATGGAAGAAGGGAGCAATTTAAGCCTCAACTAAAACATTTAAGTAAAACCCTTCCTCCTTTATAAGTTTACATTTTACCATCAAATTATAAATACCCAGCTGTCTACACATATATCATATTAACACCTAAAACCGACCCAAATTATGTTTCACATTTAATTGTATTTGAAGCCCCTTTGTTAGCGCCTACAAATGTTTGATTTATTTTATATATGAATATGTCAAGTGTAACCTTTAATTAAGTTCACATTCCGAAATACTGGGAAGTTGGCAGTAGATTGTCTAACCTTCTATTTGTTTCAGAAATGTTATTTGAAATATAGCAAACCTTATTTCATGGCAATTGTTATCGACATTTTTACGTTATATATAATGTTATTTATTGATCTAGAGATGGTTGTCAGTAGCAAGGTATTACGGCACGTGAGCCGTGAACTGTAAACACGTTCTTGTAGTTCTGAAATTTTAAGAAGCTTGCTATCATATGTTTTATACAGAGACCATGCGAGTTCTCTACTTGCATGCTATATTACTTGCATTAATGCAAGAAGAAACAAAGAAGTTAAGTTTTCTATTGGTTTCAATATTAATAGAAATTTAGGATTTACAAATTCAGAGCTCAAATGAGCGAATACCTTTGGATTCATGGAAACGTTTAATAGCAGGACTATTGCATGTGGCGTTAGTCAAGAAGTATAAGTAGGTACGTTGTTTGCCTTTGAAGTGATATCAAATAAGTGAACTTAAAGGTCGTATGTTTGTGGGTAAACTTCATGTTATTTCTTTATATAAGTTGATTAGATATGGAAAAAAGCTTCTAACAAAATGCAGTGTCAAAATGTTAATTTATCTAAGTGGAGGAAAGAGTATTCGATGATACATATTTTTTTTATATATTAAGGACATCTAACACACAATGCCATCTAGTCCCATGCTAAGCAGAGCTTGGGTACGGGTACTAAACAACTGATATAAATACATACATAGGTTTTTTGTAAATAAATACATATTATACATATATTATACATAGAAAACACCTGAACTCCGAAACAAATATTTGCAGGTCAAACAAAGATTTGGTCCGACCCGGGAATCGAACCCGAGACCTCAAGCACAGCAGTCGCATATAATACCACTGCACCACAGAGGCAGTCTGAATACTCTGCTACTAGTTACAACGTTTAATCCTTACTTATATTATAAATGCGAAAGTAACTCTGTCTGTCTGCCGTTGCGCTTTCACGCCAATACTACTGAATGGCTTTATATAAAATTTGGTACACAGATAGCCTGAGAAAGGACATCAGTACATAGTAAGGGGTTAAAAGGGAGGGATGAAAGGTTATATAATGCCACCCAACGTTACTATTCAAAGTTATGTAACAGATACGTTCAGCTGTTAACGTTTCAAAACTGAATCGAACAGAATATTGTTATACCCAAATAAATCAGAAGTAAAATATTTTAAAAAGGTTACCCTTTAAGTGTACATCTTGAAGCACTTTAGGGAG
The DNA here is from genome assembly GCA_905220595.1 of Spilosoma lubricipeda. Lineage (NCBI taxonomy): Eukaryota > Metazoa > Arthropoda > Insecta > Lepidoptera > Erebidae > Spilosoma > Spilosoma lubricipeda. Next base: position 2,540,894 of record HG992285.1, on the reverse strand, counting down.
CGTGTTATAACAGTTAAAAACAGCAACGTAATTCTCAGAGCACACGAAATATATCGCATTTAGCTAAATGCCAACGTAGAACCACTCAGCGTAGAAGACGGATCATGATAAATTATATGACCAATTACTTAGAAATTTCATCTGTATTAGATATTTTGTCTTTAATTTTCTCATGCATTAAGAATGACACTAAAGTCTTAGTAGATTTATTTAAAGTAATCAGAACCGAAAAGGCTAGTCTAGTTCAAAGCCTAAATTAGAAAAAATGGTTTTTGGGAGGGTTTAAAATAAAAAAATGAGGTTTTTAATAACTGTTAAACAATCACGCATAAACACAAATAGGCCAACTTGACCGGAGTAACACCACGATATCTCGATTTCAGGAGCAATATTTTCGCTGATTCTTATCGACGTATTGAAGATACATGTAACACTTCATAATTTTTGTGGGGGTTACTTCATGGATGGCTACGCACTTCTCACGTGTTTCACGCGTCTATAGGCGGCAGTAATAACTTGCCAACAGAATAATGACCACTCTAGTCGTGTTCCCATTATTTAAAAAACCATGTAATCGAATAAAAAAAAATGTAAATAAAAAGTACAGTGTTAAAATCTTGTCTTACCTATAATACGTATATACAAGGCTCTCTGGAATGTCCTTAAGTACGTTCTCCTAATGTCTTGAAATTCTCTCCTAGAGTTAACCAGGTAAGTTTCCAGGTGATACCGGGGGAACACTTAGTAGCGCTATCAATCTTAAACTGTGACACACTGGGCGGAAATACACATTTCTGCTAACAAAACTTCAAATGATTTTAACGAAACTATATAACTTTCTATTGCAAACACAGTTATTCGATTAGGATTTAAAATAATGCGTATGGCATCTGCGTTGATTACAATTGAATGGTACTTAAAATATTTACATACAATAGTTAAATAGTTAAATTATTCAGTACAAATAAACATTATTATATATTATTAAAAATATATTTTAGTTTTATTTCATAGATTTTTTGAAACCTCTTTTAATCATTATTGATTTAAAGTATTTTATGTTTTATGTTTAAAGCAAGTTCGTTAATTAGATTCACAAGTCTAAAGTTTTCGATTAAAAGTACCTAAATTGTTTCGCAACATGAAATTGAAAACATAAACACTGACAGTCGATATACATGCACTAGAATTTTAGTTACTTAAAAACTCAATTACTTAACTGTTTCTAATTTTTTTGGCCTGTGAATAAATAGACTGATACACTGTGCAGTGTCTCAAGGTAGATGTTAACTTCCAAAGAGCCTCCATGTTATTGCACCTCGCATGTTTGTAAGTTCTTCGCTCAAGTAATAACAATTAAATTGTTCCTTTGTACTGAAGTTTTAATTGAAACTGTCGATTACATTATTATAGTTAGTAGAAACTAGTTACGTGTTTATATATTAAGTTGGTAAGTACAACACGTTAGTGAGATGTTCTATCTCGACTTTTAATTGATTTTCAAAGTTTCACAGTGAGAAAATTAACTTCTGAATTAGTATCAATGACTTCAATACGCCTACGTCATGATAAATGGCAATACACTATATTCACCATTATTCAATAATCTACTCTTAGAGATGAATTTATTTATTTAATTTAGAACTATACCCACTATATATACTACCTATAACTATACAGGGTGTAAAAAGACTGCTCCCGAAAACTTGGGGGTTGCATTCAGACCATGATACTGAATAGGTTTAGCGAAAAAAAAACGCAAAAAATATGTAAACTTGTCTAAGTTCTTTTTTTATTTTTTTTTTCTGTTTACATACACATAGTACAACATAATAGGACCCTAACTACCTAATTATCTCATTTAGAAAACCAAAAATCAAATTAAACTAATGAAACAGTAATGTATTTTAATATCACTCAGCTGGCTGGGAGGTCAACGTACCGTGCGCTAGCGCGGTGCATTGACCGCGGGGGGACGCGCGCGCGCGGGTCTCCCTTCGACCCGCTTCATTTGCGCTGTACCTACTGATTATACAAATAAGACTATTGCCTAGTTATTAATGCTGTCTAGGCACCAGGTGGTAATCTAGTACCTAGACAGCACAGCCCGCCTTAATTTTACGAACAGAACTTCTTAGAAACCTAAGTTCTAAAAAAATGCAACATATTAAAGTAGGTAGGTGGCCATTAACAATGAATACAATTTAAGGCCCTAACTTTATGAAGCGTGCATCTGCGTAAATAATTGTCTATGTAGATGCGTATAATATTGTATTAGGTAGGTACAAAACTTTATTTTATACACGACTACAAGTGTCGATTTCGCCACCGCGAGCGCATCGGCGCGGCGCATCAAAGCTCCGTCAAGGATAGGACTGTTTATTTTTTTTTTTTTTTTATGTTTGACCCTGCCATAATGACTCTACTCTGCCTGATGGAAAGCATAAGCAGAATCCAAGAGTGATGGTCACCATACTGCGAACGCAGACAATGCAACAATGCAGCATCGTGACCCACACCATGGCGGGCTAGTGATGCTTTCGCATCATTGGGCCTCCGGTCTCGCACTCACCAACGAAACACGACAGCATGATCGCTGTCATTTTACGTTGATTTTCTGTGCGAGGGTAGTAGTAGTTCAACCATCGCAACGAACGTCTGTGGTCATGGTCAATGAGGAATACTAAGTTGACTCGGCAGCATTCATTCCAATACAGTTTTAGTGTAAACAGTCTCCCGATCAACTCCTGTGGATTTATGAAGTGAAGGTTAAAAAGTTTAAAAGTGAATTTAATAAATAGTGTGTTCGCGTTTGCAACATTAAGCCTTATGTATGTATGAAATACGTAAATTAAGTTCTGTAGTAGTTACCAGTTGATTACTTAAACTTAAAACTAACTAATAATAAAACAGTAGGTATCAGTATCGGAAAACATTAGTAGTTACGTATTTTGTGTTTGGTCAATTTGAAGGCTGACTTCTCGGGTGTATCGAACTCGAAAATTAAAAATCGCAATTTGATCACAACGAGAAGGCCTTAAAAAACAGATTCATAAAATAAAATTGAATGTGTGATTGAAAAACTTTGTTAGGTAGGTAGGTATCACTGTGCTACTCAGTTTACCTAAAACTTTGCCTAAATACTATGATTTTACTATAATTACAATCAAGTATAATGAGGCATTTTAAATATTTAACCATAAACCTAAATGTGTTTGAAGTCGTTGCAATAATAATATTTAATTAATCGTCGCCCGCGCGGCGCGGCTGCTGTGACTGCGATGAGCGAGACACGCGATACGTGCGTAATTATTACAATATGAACGTATTTTGTGATTTTAAAAACGTTAATAACTTTATTGTTTTGCTTGGTTGACATTTCTATTATTGTGTTTTATGTAAGTACACACGTTCTGTATCCGCTCCTAGTTTTCTGTGGTAATTAAAAACTAACAGTTGATGCCATTTCTGGTTCGACCGAGGCTACCGCAGAATTAGGTACGTAGAGTTTATACTCTACGTACCTAATTCTGCGGTAGCCTACCTACTAGTAGCCGGTTAGTCACTACCTACTTTCGTTAGTAAGCATAAGCAACTGTACCGACGCGTAGGTACTTAAATTGTAATAAATAATAATTCACGTAGCTACACCGTGGGCGCAATACATTGCAGGCTTCTGAAATGAATAAAAATCTTGACACATTGTTTTTTCCGGCTACAATTTTTTTAAGGGCAACTGTTTGTTTTTTTAATAGGTTTTGGGGTACTGAAGCTACCTCTTTTGTTTTCGGTAGACGTCTGGTTACACCCGTATACAATTGACAAAGCAAAGGAATAAATGATGATGATATCCAATATAAAAATTATCCAAAGTAACAGAATTCGATAATATGAAGAATATGTGAAGAATTATCGAGAAGAATTTTAATCGTGTTAATTTCAATAAATTGGTATTAAAAGGCCTTGTTCTATTGCTGTGTTTATTGATACGTAAAGTCACATATAAATGCGACAGATGAGATACGGTTGCATGTGCCTGAAACGCTGAGAAATTTTGTGGTCCTAACTTATTTTCACTACTTCGTTTAGAATTAAGAAGTAGAGATCTTCGTTACAATTATGAAAAACTATAAATGTGTGTTATAATGGTGTGTGCTATAATGGTAAATTATAGCGAAGGCGATCACTTAAATGATGGCAATATACTTGCAGATGTTGCTTATCTGATGATAATATGACCATTGGGGGGGGGGGGGGGGGTATTCTGATCAATACGTCTGCTAATCTGTCCTCTGTACTGTTAGAAAAACCTGACAGCTTAATTGTGGGTAATTATATTCAAATGTGCCAATTACACCTTTATTTAACACTAAATTAACTAGTTTAGCAATCGTGTTAAATTTGACTGAAGAAGGATAGCAAGCTGAAATCATCATCAACACTTATTTTGCCAGCATCAAAGCAATAAAGCGTGTATTCACTAAACTATAACGGGTGTGTTCATACCAACAGAGTCCAATATTTACTGCTGACTGTCACTGACAACTTTACGATCCGTACCTCCCGGTTTTCCCTTTTGTGTCAAAAACAAACCCCGAGTTTAGTTGTTAGGACATTTTCTTTATTTTATTGTTTATATTGTTGTTCTATGTACTGAGTGGATTTGTGAGCAATTTCCGATTGAATATAGCTCTTTTGAATTGTGCGTTTGACAGTTATGTTTTATCGTTTCAGTATTACAATACTTTTTATTTTGAAATCAAATTATTCATTAAAATTTTCCTGGCATGTCATCATTCGAGTAGTTTATTTCTAAATATCCTCATGATTATGAAGGTATTTTAAAAGTTTTATAGTTTGCCAGAGAGATCTTTATCGTTCACCGAGCTTATTAAACTCAAAATTTGTTCACAGAAACAATTGATAACAATCTTCTAATCTTTTGATCTTTTGAGCTCATAGTTTTCCATTCCAAGATAGAAGAAGAGTCCAATTACAGAATTACAAATAATTGGAAAAAATTGATATATATTTCCTAAGGTCAAAAGTTATAAAACTGAAGCCTGGTGGCTTCAGCTACATGACGGTTTTTGTTCCATACTTTTATCTAGTAAAGAAACGATCCATTAATTTATATATTCTTATTTTTGCAAATTCTTTATACAGCTATGAAGAGATAAAGTATCATACATTTGTACATTCGTCTATATAAAACTCTATGTTTATAGGCAGAGCTAAAATTATGCAGAAACTTGAATCTGAACGTCAGCGGTTTTACACTTCTATTAACTGTTAAAAAATGAGGTTACTTCTATACTTTGTAAGTGAGGGGAGATGGAACGACTTGATAGCAGTATCTCTTTTTATCTTAATACTAAGCTTTAAGCTCCTTGTTACTTGGAGGGTAGATTGATATTAAGATAAGGTATCACTATTTAAAGGGCTTCAAGTCGTGCATTAACGTATCGGTCAAATTCTTAAACGTTTTTGTATGTTTCGTGTGTTTGACGTCTACATTTTAATTTTAACTTTTTTGCTATGGTCTTGGACACAATCTATTCTTACGAGAATTCGGTGTGCTGCAGATTTCTAATTTGGGTAGGTCTCATACGAGAAGTAGATTTGAATATTAAGAAGATAAGATTCATGTATCATTATCATAAAAAGGATTGATGGAAGTCTACCTCTCTTAGAAAAGAGTTGGTGGCCTACTATGCTGCCCAAACGGCTGGTTGAGGGTTTGATTTTACTTTATACCGACTTCAAAAAAAGGAGGAGGTTTCTCAATTCGACCGCATATAAATATATATATTGTTTTATGTGTTTTCGCGGATAACTTCGTCGTTTATGAACCGATTTTGATGATTCTTTTTTTAATGGAAAGGAAATGTCTCAACAGTGGTACCATGATAAGGACATTAATATCTAATGATGGCATCCAAGAGAAATCGAGTCAAACCTTGAAGTTGGTTTTATTTTTGTTAAAATTGTACTTGTCTTTCGCCTTATAGTGTTGTTGTTCTGCGCAGTTAACTCCCTTAGTCAGATTTTTCGATACATGTGAGATGAATAGGAGTGATAACACTTCAGATTTTCAATTCATCACCGCACAAAAATTATTCATTCGAGTTAGTTAATTTGGCTTAACGCTTCCTTATTTGAATAATTTTGACTATTAAATGCTTTTGTTTCTTTTAATATACCAATAAACTATATTGATAAGTCGAACCACAGATTCACACCCAGTTTGAGTTTCAGAGACCATTCATTGCTTACTCCATGAAATGTTCTTGTTCTTCATGTTCTTTAATGTATTTCAGTTAGATAGCAGGTAGGTATTTATTTATACAACCAAACTGCTCAAAATTGAAGAACACAAACCTTTATTGCTTTAGACGAACCTTTACTTAATATCAAAGTAAATATTTTCAGTCTAAGCCACATTATTCCAGAAAACAGAGATAGTGGACAGGAAGGATCAATTGCCGTACGTAACGTATTGACCGTCGAGAAGCTCAGTTTGTGAAGGCTTTCCACAAAGCCTCAGCGTATGTTCGTAAGCTCTGTTTGTTCGTACCTGAGGAGGTTCGGATTGTTGCAACTTCTTTGAGATTTTTTCTACCTTTAATTCCCAGTTGATAATTTTATTTATTGATTTCTCTGTCATCAACACAATGTAGGGAAATGCTATCATCATCTGTGATATAAATTAACAAAGTTAAAGAATCATCAATTCATTACATGATTTTGTTAATGTTTTCCAATTTTATCTTCATTTAGTTTCATAAATCAAATTACTTGCACTGTTTATGTCGTTTGACAATTATCACTGACGATTGTCAAAAACAACTTTACTATAGTGTGTTGTAAAAAAAAATTACCTTTAAGTAGTACCCACGTAACAATTAGGTTTAGGGCCTTCGACAAAATGTATATTATTTTTTAACAAAGCCACAGTCAATATTCATACAATCCTTATCAATAAACAATTTCCAACGATCGACTCCGTGAAAGGATCGACAAATACTATTAAAACCTCAAGCATGTTTCCGATTACTATTTGCATTTAATATAACATTCTCAAACAAAAATTTCTACCCTAATATATGCTGAATGCAAATTTTTGCCGTCAGCCCCCTCTAGAAATCTAATAACGGAATTATTGTTTAACCAGGCTTTGGCCTCAATGTAGACTGTTTATTTAGGTATTTCGAAATAACATAACTCACCTTTGTAATATACTAAAGGTTCTCGATGGTGATATCACTACTCATTAGTTTCTCGCAAATATATTTATTACTAGCATTCCCGTAGCTTTTTTTTTTAAATGTAATAGGCGGGCTAACGAGCACACGTATCGCCTGATGGTAAGCGATTAACGCCGCCCATGGACACCTGCAACACCAGAGGCGTCACAAGTGCGTTGCCGACCTTTGGGGGGATGGGCGGGGGGGAAGATAGGTTAGGGTGTTGGGGTATGGGCCTCCGGTATCCTCACTCACTCGGTGAAACACAGCGCAAGCACTATTTCACACCGGTTTTCTGTGAGGCTACCGGCTTCCTCGCATTTAATAAAAAGTATCCTATGTTACTTCTAATACCTCCAAGAATATGAGTACAAAGTTTCATGATGGTCGGTTAGTTATCGCGTGAAGGTGTAGCAAACAAACTTACATTCACATAGTAATAGATCCTGAAACATAATGTACATTACCTCGTCGATTCTGGAAATCATAGAAAATATTCTCTATTCTTTATTTAATATCCAAATAAATTATTGGATCTGTAGGCTATGGTGTAATGTGATTTAATTTAAATATGACTAGATACCGACCAGACTAAGATAGATTTAATTTATTGAATAATAAAGTTACATATAAATGTGTGTGGAACATAACAGTGTGTGTTTGTGTATAATTATATTCATACAGTTAAGAAAGACTTCTTATAAGTATTGTTAGGTGTTAATTAATTAAACTTTACTTGTAAGATTACTTCTCTAACATTCTGCTACACACTTCCTTTTTCACCAAAACACTCATACAGATTTGAAAAAAAAAAACAAGATGGGCAAAGGGAATTATCATAATTTTGGTGCTCGTTTTTGAAAACAGTTCACAAATCGAAGAAAACTCGACCCATTCAGTTCTATATAGATCTCGATAAAGGTTTCTCACAATGAGTTCACTCCGTAGTAGGTCCTAACATTATTTTATATGACGTTAAATCATGTTTGTGTTACATTGTAAGAGATAAAACAATATCTGGGAGTCAGTAATCCTGTACGAAAGTTCCGCGAATGTACACACTGCGTTGTATTACATTGTTTGTTTTATTCGTTATACTTTTACAAATATTTGCTTTGGATAAGTATTACTTTCCTCGAGATATTGAAAGGAGATATTTTATTATGTAATAAAACATGCACAATCTCATTCTACAGTTACGGGCTCATAGTACCGAATTTTTTTTTTCTTTTTTTTTATGTAGAACAAAATGAACTTTACTCGGCCTGATGGAAAGCATAACCAGAATCCAAGAGTGTTGGTCACCATACTCATTGCGAATGCAACAATGCTGCATGATGACCCACACAGTGATGCATCTGCATCATTGGGCCTCCGGTCTCGCACTCACCAACGAAACACGACAACACGAATGCTGTCATTTTATGTTGATCTTCTGTGCGAGGGTAGAACCGGCCCTATTTCTGCTTATAGTTCTTAATAAATATTGTATTGTATATAGCTTGATTTCTATGACCGTTGACACTAGTGTTTCTTTGGAACTTACGAGGTACATTTTAATTGTGAATTTTGACATGTATAATGTATTGCATTTCGTTTGTACTAAAACTGGTACGTAAATAATGAAAATATAGATGATAAAAATAAATTTACTTGTTCAAAATTAGTTAGTCTGTCCCAGAGGTCAACTTATGTTTTAAGAGTTGTATACAAGACAGAAAATGTTAATATTTTATTAAGGGTCATTAATATAAATGGCAATTACAAAAATATCTACGTTAATTTCAATGTTGAATAATTATTACATCCTTTTTGCAGGAAAGCTTTCAACTTGTGTTCTCACTTAAATAGGTCAAAGAAATTTCCTTTTGATGTTCATGGAAAGTTTTAGGATTACAGTTAATGTCAAATAAAAGACTTTAACTTATAAGAGAAAATTTGTATATACTTTTTTCGACTTATTACGAAAATAACTTCTGAAAATCTACTGGTTCTTACCTACTAACTAATAATTTAAAAACATTACCCTCCTTCTGACGCAGTTGGGTAAAGGAAACATTTAAGTAGTAAAATTATTAATCTTTTAATGTAAAATATTTTTAAGTGGTGGTAGCTCTTAACAGTATTGCTGACACATTTTGATTATTTCAAGTTTTCATCACTATGGGTAATCACTTTTACTTGGCGATTCAGTATTAATAGTTACCACGTAGTTCAGTACATCCTTGCTAGATGTCACTATTCAACATTTAATGGGTCAAGAAATTTGTTTAGCTAAAGGTCATCGCATTTTTTTAAAGTCTTACGTTAGTTCTTTAGTCTCATATTTCTTAATTTTTCCTTATCATTTTGAGCATATAATCTACTTTATATCCATGTAATTTTGCATCCCGGTTAAGTTTCATCGTTATATCTTTTATTTTTGTTAAAACTTCCTTAAGCGTATCGTTGGTGAAGGTTTTCGTCTGATGTCGTACAGGTATCTTGTATTGGTTTTTCTCGCGCAAGGCTTTCTTGATATATTCAGGCATAACTGGAAACATAATAAGGTGTAGCGATGTTATTATTACATTTGGAATTCCTACTTTGTCCGTAAATGTAATCTTATTCTTTTTAAATGAAATATTATCTGGGTTATTGAAATTAATAACACTAAGAACCAAAGATGCAGATGCATCTCAATAGAGCACCATAGTGCGGGTCACCGTATCACATTGTCTGCATCTATACAAATAAATAAAATTGGAGCACTGTTTGTAGCATTAAAGTAACAGCTTTTTAATCAATGCATATGTATGCATACACGATACATATAACAAAAATGTAGTTTAAAAACTTTTTGTCTGTCTGTCTGTTTGTTCCGGGTAATCTATGGAACGGCTGGACGGATTTTGACGGGACTTTCACTGGCAGGTAGCTGATGATCCGGGGAGTAACTCAGGCTACTTATTTTAGACTAACTTTGTCCCGCGGCGTTACTCACGGTAAAACAATAGCCGCGGGTAACACCGCGGGGTTCAGCTAGTTTATAATAATTATAGTGACTATTACTCTTGCATTCTACTCATACTCATCAGGTAGAGAAGATTCACTTTGGCAGGCTCATAAATAAAAAAAGATTCACCACTTGCCAATAAAGTCCCTGATAGCCTAATATCGAATTATCAATCAATACATATAATAAAATCGTAACTGGTCGCTCTCTGTACATGGAAGATTTGTAAACGCAATTTGTGAACGCAATAGAACCCAAAACAATGTTTTTTTTTTAATTTTTGTCTGTTTACCTGTGCGTTTGTGCACGCTCATCTCCGAAAGGGCTTATTTCATTTAGAAGCGGTTTTCACGAATGTATTGTAGTAAGCTTCACTTAACATTTATTGTTTGTTTCATGTCAATCGACCATCGTTTTTTATTGATTAGGGATAAAACAATTTTAGTTTTATAAGTTTTGGATAGTATGGATTTAACCCTGAAAGGAGACCCGAGCCCCGCACAGATACATTATGGGCTGTTAATGAAGTTTTTGATAGAGACGTAATATATTTTTATTTCAAAACTTCATGTACTTGTCTACATCGGTGGACTTAATGCCCAGGGCATCTACCAGCAAACATTCGGGGGGTTTAGAAACCTAGTAAGGTAGGTGCAGCGAGATAAGTAAGAAATCGATACAATTGACATTATAATTATAAATATATATAAAGCTGAAGAGTTTGTTTGTTTGAACACGCTAATCTCAGGAACTGCTGGTCCGATTTGAAATATTATTTCAGTGTTAAATAGCCCATTTATCGAGGAAGGCTATAGGCTATATCATCACGCTAGGACCAATAGGAGCGGAGCACCAATGAAAAATTTTTCGAAAACGGGGGAATATTATCACGCTACGGGCAACAGAAGACGCAAACGAGGTTGCGTGGGTCGGCTAGTTATAAATATGCATGTAAACGACTGGACCAATTGTATTAACTCTTTTAGTATTATTTGACTCATTTTGAATATAAAAGAACGCATTTAATTATTTCATTTCATTATTTAATTGGGTTTACCAATAACTTAACTGGTATAAATTAATTAAATATATTTATACGTAGCGTATGTTAGGCAGGTGATTTTATTAATAAGCATGTAAAAATCTATCAGTTTTTAGAGTTTTAAAGATTTGACTGCCTTCGTGGTGTAGTGGTGGCGTATGCGACTGCTGTGCTTCAGATCTCGGGTTCGATTCCCGGGTCGGACCAAATGTTTGTATGATCTGCAAATATTTGTTTCGGAGTTTGGGTGTTTTCTATGTATAATATGTATGTACTTACAAAAAAAAAAGGAAATGTGTACTTATATCAGTTGAATAGTATCCAATACACAAGCTCTGCTTAGCTTGGGACTAGACAGCGTTGTGTTACGAAATATTTATTTACTATTTATGATCAATAACATTTTTCAATAAAATCTCCAAATTCGTATGAAGAGTTTCGTAAAAGCCTACAAAAACGGCAGTATGAATTGAGTGAATCAATAAACTCGTCAGCTTTTTAAATATTTGTTGTGTAGTTTGACAACCCTGTTGATTTAGTACATAGGAAAACATTTTAGAGGGCAACATGAAATGGAAAGAAAAAATGATGTTCTCTCCTTTTATAAAAATGGTCTTGGAAAATATGAAAGTAATAAAAAACTTACCGCAATCTACTGAATCATAATGCATCCATATTGCGATTGCAGCTAGAACCACGTACGCACAAAGCAGCATTGTTCGCTGTCTCTCAAACAAATTGAGTTTGAGTTACACTTAATTTAACGTTTCACAACATGTGATTACTAGATTTTTTGTTGAAAGGTTAAAAATAAATTTATAGTGCGATGCTCTTGCACCGCACAGAAAATTGTGATACAAATTAATTTTGTATTTCGTCAACAATGTAACATGGCAAAAAAAAAAAAAATGAATTTATGTTCGCTCAGCAATTTTATCTATAGTGTACTATAATTTTTTAGGTTAATTTTATACTGTTATATTAGAGAGTTCGCCAGATGTGGCTGCTAGTCCTTAGAGTCTAATTATTATCTATCCGCCTTAAGATAAATAAAGAAAGGGTCTGGTCTTATTTACTCGGTCGAAAACAACTAAAAATGACCTAACGTGGGTGGATTATGTCTAATTCTGAGTATACGGTGTTGATCTACCAAGCAACCTACATCAAATTCATTAAAGAAGATTATTTAAATTTAAATATGTAATTTATATTCTCGACTGTCGGCACTTGATGGAACTTTTTGCAATACATTCTAGAATCAAACTCACTTTGAATTATTCCACTACCTTTGAGAAACCGGTCAGATGTAAAATTAAGTAAAATAGTAGAATAAATATAAGTGAGTTGGATTCTAGAATGTAAATTTATTTACTTTATATTTATCACTTTCACCAGCCTATCTCAGTTTACTATTGGAAATAGGCTGGTCTGTCTGTCTTTAAAACGATTCTATGAACAAGTAAAAGTTGACAGGAAGAAAGCGTCGTTTTTTTGCCATTGACTTTTTAGAACATTAATATACATGATTTGTGAGCAAATAACTCAAGTGATAAATTTTGGACATTAGCCTATAGTTCTACATACTTAGTCTTGCTATAAATAGTGTTGCAAAGAAAAACATATATTTTTTTATTGTACGAAATATTTATTACTATTACAGTGTGTTAGTTTAATACATTTATATAAAACCATTTAAATATATAAAGCTTATTAAAAAGTGATCTCCATTGGATGCAATACAGTCCTTAAAACGTTGAGGTCAGTTGTTAATAACAGCACGCACTGTTTCTATAGGCAAATTCTTCACTGCCAATCGTATGGATGATTTTAGGGACTTCAAATTATCATGACGTTTAGAGCAAGCCTTAATCTCTCTAAAACTGACTATAAATCATATCCAGTGGATTAAAATCAGAACTAGATGACGGCCAGTCTTCAGCTCTGTAGAAAGGCTTGGAACGTTTGTTTTTAACCAAGATTAGGTAAATCGAGCTTTATGACCCAGCGCATAGTCTTGCTCAAAGGACCATTGTTGGTTGGCTGCAAGTCCTAAGTCATCTTTTAAAATACGCGACATGGTTTTAGGTGCTATCTTCACCTCTCGAGATAAAATCTTTTGCTTTCTTACTGCTTTGATGGCCTCTTTTGTACGAACACTAGGTTGACGGACAGATCTGGTCAAATCCTCTTCTATCACAATGAGATGAGGTTTCATTGTACCTATCAATAGCCCAGTACGCAAAAATTTTACTGATACCAAGCGTATGGACGATTTACCTACTTTATGTAAGGCAATCACAGCGATTCAGTTCTCTTTACCCCCCCACTCCATTGTAATATCACAAAAAACTTTACAATATATAGGAGCGAAAATAATAAAACACCATGAACAACCGTATAAAAATGACAGATTCCAAATTCAAAAGTAATGTTTTGTTTTTTTTTTTATTTGTCACAATATTTATGGATAGACTAAGTATAGATGAATATATTTATGCATACTAAAATTGTTTATAGTATATTTATTACTTAGACAATTACGCAAAGAAATCGCTTTATCATTCGAATTTCTAAACGCATAGTCTTCACAAAAATCCGGGTACACTCTCAACTTAACTGTATGTTTGTGATCAACTTCTTTTGTTTTCTAAATCGGAGTTTGTTTTGGTAACAAGTATAGAGTGGAAACATATGAGTGAGTTCCGGATACGGGACGGCAATGTATGGCGCGGTGTTTTCATTGGGAGCGTTGAAATCGTATTTTTTCTCCACTATCGATCAATGTGCATCGCTGTAGCATTTAAGTTACGATCGGCTTTGAAATGTATCACTGCGGCTTACTAGTTTTGTTTTCTTGTTTTTTATAAGCTATTGTGTGTGGTTCCTAGCGTGATTATTTCTTATTTTGTATTTAAAAATGACGAATATCCAAACGACCCACTGTGTCTTATTTTATTATCTTAGGATAGAAATTTACAAAAAATCTTTTCTTTGTAGGTCCTTAAGCATCGATCGCTAAAATTTCAAGTACATACCTAGTTTTTAAACGGTTATATTTAGCTTGCCTTGTTTGTTTCTTTGTTTCGGTCAAGTAAGTAAGTCTAGTAATTGAATTTTGATCCCTTTTTTTGTTGATAAACTAATCTGAAATTTGGTACACGACTTTAGTTCTGATGACAATACAATTAAATTAATTCTGTTTAATTGTAAATCTAAGATGGTCGCCGCTACAAAATGTCAGTTTACAAATTTTGTCACAACTACGTCAATCTGGGTATCAAAAGAAAGGGCTTGACTAGTAGAAGTCAGATGTGAAGTATGTAATGAAATTAAGAATCAAAAACTTGAAAATAAAAAAATAATAACAAGAAATATTTTAAAGGTTTTATTAAAAATAATGTACTAGAAGCTCAAAAATTGTTCGGTAGGTTCCAAGTTCTAGTCATCACGCCCCTCTCCCTCATTTTTTTTTATGGCATACCGCCCACAGACACCCGCAACAGCAGAGGCGTCACAAATGCTTTGCCGACCTTTGGGGGATGGGGAAAGGGATGTGCCTCCTCACTCGGTGAAATACAGCGCAAGCGCTATTTGACACCGGTTTTCCATGAGGCCGTGGTATCACTCCGATCAAGCTGGCCCATTCATGCCGAAGCGTGGCTTTCCCACGGTAGTCAATCTAAGGCATTGATTAGACAAAAAATAAAATTGTTGGGCCCGTGTTTCCATCCAGTCAACACAGTTTACGTCTACACTATCTATGGTGAGTTCCATGTCCAGCAATTTTAAAGGCAATTGATCTGATGATGATGTAACATCACATCACAATAATATGAGGGTTTCATATTAGTACCAGTTTTTTACTGATTTAACTTAGATTTAAATTTCAATTTAAGTAAACATTAAATTGATTGATCCTCAGATTGTCTATCCAGTATCTTTTTTCTGAATAGATCCCGGGAACTTTTTTGTCCGGGATTACATAACCTATTACACGGGACAGCACTACATCTACACCTTCTAACTTCTTCAATGCTCACAGAACGTTTGTTTTCAGCTGTTTGTGAAATCCGATCTGCACAAGTCTTTGAGATTGCTTACACGAATGTTTCTATGCATTTGAATTTTATTTCTTCTTTGTGTTTCGGTTTACAGCAGGATTCAAGGATTCTGTCCCAACCAAATCCAAAATAATGAGCAAGTGGCGTAAAAATAATCAACACATTTTAGAAAATAGGCTGCAAAATATTCTAATGGCCCATTTATTCTATTTTTTGTTTTGTGTCCGGGAAAAGTTTCTTATAGAGTAGGTAACTGATCTTATAATCTGTAAGTGTAATATCAGATTTATTAGTGCTTACAGTTTTATTGAAAACTAGCATAGATCAACCAAATACTATAATAGTTTTTAAAAAGACTGGATTGAAAGTTTCTCATGACAGCTCCTATGACCACTACACTTTGGCATAAATGGCAAATAGGTAATCTGTGACGTGAAAACGTGAAAACGTGTATACTATGACAGAATTGGTATATGACGCAGTAAGTTATATACGGAAATACGATATATTACCTCAGTAAGAATATTATATACTAGCTAACCCACCAGTAAACATTTTTTTTCCGATTTACTTGCAAATCCGGTTACCTCGAAAAAGTTTTCCAACTTTTCAGGTTATTATATTATCCTATGTTACTCAAAAGTAATGTAGCCTTCTATTGGTAAAAGAATTATCAAAATCGGTTCAGTAGATCCAGAGATTACCCCCACAACATCACAAACTCACAAACTTTACCTTTTTATATAATTTAAAAATAAAAAATTAATAAAGTATAGATAAATAAAGTATCGAAGTAAAGATAACAATAAACTTTTTCGGTGTGTGTGTTTTGCATAAGAAATTTTGATATTACACATATTTAAATAATTTTAGATATGAACCTAAAGTTGATGTTATTATAATATTAACTATTTTTTTAAGTTGAAATAAACAAAAAAAGTAAGTAAGGGTTCATTCATAAATAACGCAATACAAAAACTCGTAGGTATGGCATACCTTCACAAACATTTAAGTACAAATATGACTATAACCTTATATAAAATAATATTAACAACGTAATTCAAACAGTAATACGTAAAGAAAGTGATAATGAAATAAATTGCAATAAGACATTGTGAAAGAAAAAATAAATATTAGAGAAAGTAAATTAACATAGCTGGTACAATGTAATTAGGAATAATGACAAAACGTATTGTTTCAATAGGTAGGTACCAAGACGAGTAAATCTATAGATACAAATAAATAAAATTGGAGTGTCTGTCTGTAATACTAAAATAAACGTTTTTTAAACACGATACATATACCAAAAATATAGCTAAAAAATTTTTTGTCTGTCTGTCTATCTGTCTGTCTGTCTGTCTGTTTGTTCCGGGTAATCTCTGGAACGACTGAACCGATTTTGACGGGACTTTCACTGGCAGGTAGCTGATGATCCAGGGAATAACTTAGGCTACTTTAGACTAACTTTGTCCCGCGGCGTTACTGGCGGTACAACAATAACCGCGGATAACACCGAGGGGTTCAGCTAGTCTACAATATAGTTATAGCCAAATAATCCACATCAATACACCTTACTATTGCAATGAATCATTAGTGTGCCATTGAGGGCCTCGATTTAGCATGATTAATGTGCTTAGCAATTATTTACCCCATACGAGGGGTACCCTATATATTATAACTGTTGTCAAAACTTATTTATGTGTACGGTAGAACTGTCAAATACAAAGATACTTGTTACACGATGATAAAATGGTTATAACCATTCGTCAGTGGCGCCATATTGGTCCGAATTGACACAACTGTGGGGCGATTTTGATAGCACTCCCGTTACATTTTCGCCACTGATTAAAACGTCGATTTCCAATAAAAAATTTATTGGGGCTATATAAGATATTAGTATCTGAATCATTAGGAAGATCTTGTGGGATTGCTTTAATGATTTCGAATACCAGAAGGTATTCATCTTAAATACCTTCTATTTTAAAATTTCTGCTTTTTAAAAAGTAATTGAAAAGAGTCAAAATTAAATAAGATTTATTAGGATTTATTTAGGCGCATTAAATTTCAGGAGTAAAAACTGAAAAATATTTATAGTTCTTCCAGTATCAACCGAATCAGCTCATTCGATTTAGTACCATGTCAAAATTATGTAAGCTGATAGATAAACGTGCACTAAATTACATTTATAAACAAAGCTTCATTTCGACACAACCATTTCAAGTAGGTTAGAATAGACTTTGATGTTTAGTTTTCGAAGTAAATTATATGTGAAACAATACATATTTTTTAATGTATTTAAAAAGTACTTAAACCTATTAATCTATTTTTCTTTAAAACGAACAGCGCGTGCAGAGCATTAGTCGTATATTCTCGTTATTCGTCATACTAATCAACATTCAGATTAATCCAGAGTAATAAAATTAATCATTTAATTAAACAGTGAAAAATCAAGCATGCAAAAAGTTAAACGACTTCAATCTTGACTTATTTAACAAAACACAAGTACGAACGATCTGTCAAAGTCTCGCAGCCTATTCATGCCAAGATAAATACTCAGAGGACGTGATAAGAGTGAGAACTGTAAACATTGTGCCACAAACGCCACCACGTCGCTAGTGCGGCTGCTTTTTTGTTCGGCTCTTTGATTAATGCTTGGATACGTCAAAAACATTTATGTAGTCGGTTTTATGGGATGACAAACTGGCGTTGGTTTGTGATTTAGTACGGAATGGATTGATGGAGATATGTTTGGTTCCAGAAAGTTTGATCGGAGTTGTAATTGTTGTTAGCGATGTTACGTTTGTTTGGTGTACCTTTGAATCTGTTTTGACGTAACTTGACTGTAGTAGTAAATATATGCATGTTTTATTTATGATTATTATTTATGAGTTCTCAGTTGGTGTAGTGGTTAGTGATACTGACTTTTATGCTCATTTCATTATATGTTATGGTCAAGACTTCGATTCCGATCCAAGACAATTCTGTAATAAGCACGATCATTGTTCTGTATTTGGGTTAATTTGTCAGTAATATTTTATTTTATTTTATTTTATATGTATGTATTTTTTATATGTACGAGTTTTCCCAAGAGCAGAATACAAGAGTAGTGGTTACCATACTCATTGCGAATGCAGACAATGCCATAATACAGCATGGTGAGCCACACTACGGCAGCCTTCTGTATCATTAAACCTACGGCCTCGCACTTAAAAAGGAAACACCTCAACAAAAATGATGTCATTTTAGTTTGGTCTTCAGTGTGTGTACTGCATCGGTCGAGCCAGTCCATTTGTGCTGAAATGAGGGTGGTAATTTAAAAATAAGTAAATAAATATTTTAATCAGTATGTTGACTATTTTAGTACAGTCAGTACAATCTAGTTTAAGGATCAGGTGGCTTTGTATGAAATGTGGTGACTTGTTAATGAGTTGATTTTATTACTTTTCATGTATGCCTTTATGCTATTGGAGCAATTGGATTGAACTAGACGAGTCTTTACTGATAACGTCCACCGCCGTCCTTGGACACTTTTTACTCTAGAGTCACTAGTACTTTATCAGTCTTGAAGGTGAGAATATGTTCTTTCTTGAAAGCTTCAAGGTCATGTTGGTCCAAAAGTACAGTAGGCGACAATACATTCTACAGGATAATTTTACGAGACAAAAAATACACAGTATTTAACCATAGATGAATCAAAGTTTTGTGTGTGAATTTTTATCATTTTTCAGATTCAACAGATTGTGGTTAGAACATATTTTTTTCTTATACGTGTATATTTTGCCGCACAACAGTAAAGGTTTATGATTTTCACAAAAACTATTCAACCGTTTTCAACCAAACGGATTTTGCTGACTGACCAGTTGAACGCTTCAGTTATTTTTATTACGAACCACAAGTACGTTAGTTTTATCGAAAACATCAGTCTAAATATTTTTGTACATCGAAGTTTTGAAAAAAGGAACTTGGGTATCTGATTCAGTAAATTTTGCATTTTAAGAGACCAATCTGGCAAAGCTAAAATTATAGAGAAAATTCAGGATTAAAGTTGAAACTAAAACCAACGAGACGTTATGAAGAAGATCTTAGGATAAGAAGACCCCAAAACTTTTCCCACGTTTATAGAGACAATTTTTATGCAGCTGTTGAACAGCAACTAACAACTTTTAAAGACGTAATTTAAAAAAATCTATATGCAGACGTAATTGCAAAGAAAACCTGAAAAGCTGTCGATTTTTTAGTTTTAGATGTCCGAAAATATGTATTTACTTATCTTACTACTGAGCCATATTCACAAGCTGTTCTAAAGAGTATGTCTTGTAAAAAAACTCCACAAATTCCAATTACCAGAATAGTCTGGGTTTCGAAAAGGTTTCAGTACCGTAGATCACATCAATATTGAATGGAAAATAGTACAAAAGATGCAAGGAGTGTAATCAACCGCTGCTTATAGCTTTTATGAAAAGAGGACTCCGTTGAGACTTAAGAACCATCTAGATGCAACGAGATCTATTATTATGTAGGAAAATCATGAGAAGCCCTAAAAATATGTATTACCCAGCTTAAATTGAAATCACGAGACTACACATGATATCGAAGATCACAGATTCTTAGAATACTAAACTTGTTAAAGTTAAACTTATGCAGGGAAGATGTTCGGCGTAACAGATAAGTGTTCGAATTGGGAGATCTCTACTGAAAGCTCACTTGAAACTCTAGTTGTAATCACTGACGTTTTTTAACGTCTGAAGCATGAAACATATGTGCTAAGACAATTAAAGTACGTTTATTTGTATTATTATAATGTTCTACATATACTTTTATTCTGACTTTTTTATTCATTTAAAAAATAATAAAAAATAAACTAAACAACAGGAATTTAAAGAATGGGCCAACAAGAATTTAAAATACACACGAGAAACACCAGCTTTCAAATAAAAATAGAATCGTCAAAACCGGTTCATGAAGTCGAAAGTTCTGAGGTAACAAATATAAAAAAACAGGCGAATTGAGAACCTCCTCTCCCTCCCTCCTCCTTTTTTGTATTCGGTTAAAAAGGACTCGACCATGAACTAAGAGCCATAATTCAATCCTGTCAGTCTATTAGCATATCTTAATCACTTTAGTTGTTCCTTAACCCTAGACCTTTCTTCATTAACATTATCAACAACCTATAACGTCCCACTGCTGGGCAGGAGAGGGTTAAGGCAACACGTCCCCACGCTGGCCAAGTGCGGGTTGGGGACTGGCAAGACAACGTTGTGGCTACATAATCTTGCTGTTGGATGTTTCTAAACTCCCAATGGCCTCAAACTATGAGGCCTTTGGGCGGTTTCTGCTTCACGACTGTTATCTTACGATGACAACCAGAACCGACGTCTTCACTTGACCTCCGAATCACGGAGACGCTCATTGTCTAATGCCGCCAGCGGTCACCCATTCAGGTACTGACCGCGCCGTTGTTGCTTACCCTCGGTGTTTGTTTCTAATCACCTACATTTCCTACTACTAATCACAGTATGTTCTCTGTACAGTTCAACTAAAGTGGCGTGCAATAAAGTTGTATAAATAAATAAGTAATGTAAGAGACCTAAATATGCTTACAAATAATATTACCGAACAAGCTTTAAAAATATTTTGCAGCAATAAATAGCTTTCATGAAGAACTCCGCTAAAGCTCATCATCAGCCTATCACGGTCCAGCGCTGAATATAGGCCTCTCCAATTGCATGCCACTTGGTTAAATCCTCGGCTTCTCGCATCCAGCTCCTGCCAGCCGTCTTGCGCAGATCATCACTCCACCTGGCCTGTGGACTACCTTCCTTTTGCCGAGATACGGTCTCCACTTAAGAACCCGTTTATAAAACTCATGTGGGTATTATTATTTCGTCTGTATGATTACAATTTCCAAAATGACCTCATAGAGACATAGACAAATTCAAATATGATAATATAAAATAATGATCATGAAAATGAAAATTTAAAATAGCGAAATCGCTCACACATCTAAATCCCTCAATGAATCGTTATTCTGTTATAAGCTAAAGTAACTTGGTCATTCCTTTTGCTTATGCTCCACCGATTTGTCAACGTCACAGCTCATATTTTATCAAGTTGGGTACAATGGTAACTACATTTTGATATCGGCAAGCTCACCGTCTAGTTTTGAAACCTTTTGATAGATTGTTCGGGGTCGTATCCATTTTGTCTCTACATCCCCATACTGAGAGAAAGGGGAAGTTTTTCCCTGATGTATTGTAGTTGTAAACGGTAGTGAGGTTTATGTGGATTTATATAAGGTGCAATGGGGCGTACGCGGAACTGTATTGATTAAAATATGTATGCTGTCTGTATATTTTATGGTATGGAAATAAAAATTTATTGTTTGTGTTATGTGGGACAGGCAAAGAAAAGAAAGTATTTTTGGGGAAGTAAATAGATATGGATATATACAGTACTAGTTTTTGCTCGCGGCTCCGCCCGCTTGTATGTCGGTTATCGCAGCAAATAGTAGCCTATTTGTTATTCTGATTTATAAGCTATATTACTGTGAAGTTTCATTCAAATCTGTTCAATAGTTTTTGCGTGAAAGGGTAACAAACATCCATCCCTCCATACTAACAAACTTTCGCGTTTATAATATGAGTAGGATTTTATCTTTATTGTTTACAATTTACCAATAAAAAATAATAAATATTTCGGACATCTAACACACAACGCCATCTAGTCCCCAGGTTAAGCAGAGCTTGTGTTATGGGTACTAGACAACTGATATAAATACATATGTATATATATACTTTTTTTTTGTAAATACCTACATATTATACATAGAAAACACCCAAACTCAGAAACAAATATTTGTAGATCATACAAACATTCGGTTCGACCCGGGAATCGAACCCGAGACCTCATGATCAGCAGTCGCACACGCCAACCGCTAGACCAACGAGGCAGTCATAAATACAACTATATTAATTTTACTATAATTAATTAGCTATGAATGTTTGATCACTGTTTGACAGTGGCCTCTCGTAACAAGAAGGTTTTTGACTTACTACACTAGACTGGCCTGACGGTTTGGTATCGGGTTTGTTTTAGTTTTCTTTCTGCTTGCAATTACGTTGTTTTAAACAATCCAAAATACTATATTTCAACTTAATTAAAATCAGTACCCTTGTAGTGTCGTTTAGTCGTGAAAAAATAACAGACAGGGAGACAGAAGTACTTTTGCATGTATGATGCATTTTGCATGCATTAAGGATTTAGATTTAGATTTTTATCTGCACTAGTTCCTATGGGTATCGGGTACAAAATTAGGCACTATTTAATCTCATATTTTCTCCTTTCCTACTTATATTCAAATATTTCTAATATATAATTTCACCAGTCTACTAAAGCCATTGAGCAACTTTGTGTTTGTAGGCAATTTCTAGACTTTAGATAATTTGGAGGGTCTAAACCCAACGCGTGAAGTTGGGCGTTCCCATTGTTATTATAAAGCCAATTATAATAATGTCTATTGCAAACTTCTAAACTGATATTGTACCTGAACTTGGTGTGCTAAATAGGGATATTTTATGTTAGTATTAGCTGAGTGCGTGTTCGTGTATTAATTAATATGTACTCGAAAACCTTATCATGTTTAGAAAGTACACGTTTGATGTAAATAGGGCGTAGCACATTTCTAATAGATGTCTTAATACTTTGTTTCGAGTTGTTGTCTCATTTTTCACAATTTTTACATGTTTATTTATGTAGGTATATAACTAATACACTTACTTTATGTTTTAAATTAGCTATTGCCTGCGGCTGCGCGTGAACATCTATGTGAAGCCTATGCCCTTCCTCTCGAAGTTACTCTCGAATTGGTAATATTAAGTATGGATGATTTCCTTTAATTAACTGAAAGTTTAATCCTGATTCCTGAAGCTAAAAGTGCTACGGGATAAATGGAGGGCATACAGAAAAATTGTAATACGTATTGCTTGTAAACGAAATTTCAATATCGTATAATAGAGATTATTCTACATAATTTTCATTCCCATTACAATTACTTATTAAGACAACGTAAAACAGACACTAGTAGTTTTCTTTTCATAATAAATATAACTTATGAAATATTATCAAAAACAAATTCTTGTATTTATAAATTATTCTTTAATTCAGTTTTACTCATCAGTGTAATAATCGAGACACATATTACCGCTCCGTTAGGCCAGCAAATAGCTTTGTAACCGCGCCGAGCCGGGAATGGATGTCGCGAATTACGGTAATGTCTTATGATAATGCTGTCTGCAAAGGCCTTTGAATTGTGATATACGGAGACTTAAAATTTGGCGCAAATTGTATGATATTGTATGAAATGTGGAAATGTATTACGAAAAAAATCGATACTTATACATTTTAATATGCATGGTATCTGATATTTTAAAAGTTTATTAGTTTTGAAGGGAAACAAGAAGTTAAGTTATCAAATAAAAGCATAAAAGTATTCAACTTGAAAATCTGGCCACAATATAATATACACCATTAGGTATGCATATTCAAAGTGCCTCTAAAATGCTGGGTTTCGTCTTGAGAAACTGTAGGTCATTTCGCAATATTAAGACAAAAATGATATTGTACAACAGTTTGGTAAGGAGTATACTAGAATATTGTACTGTAGTATGGAGACCCCATTACGCAGTTCACACCTTACGTCTGGAGCGCGTGCAGAAAAGATTCATTTGGTATTTAGCGTTTTCAAAAGGAATCGCTAAAAAAGTTAAATCATACCACCAGCTAGTCCAAATATTTGATTGTTGCTGCGTAGCTTTAATGTTCCTTGTTTATAGATACCTAGTGATTTCATTTGGTCACTTTTGTAAGTGCAAAATGTTATTTTTTGTGATCATTGTTTTATTGTTTTTTTCCCCTGTACAATTAACATCAGATATGTGGTGTTTACCTGTAATTGTTTGTTACACTTAAATTTTTTAATTGTAAATTATTTATTATTAATGTAATAGTGTAAGCAAATGTTGGTAAACCAAAATAAATAAATAAATAAGTTAGGCCAGAGCCCTAAACGTAACGTTTTAGTAGTATTCTCTTTTACTTTTAAATTCAATTTCTGAAACAAAGTTCTCTTTTTTTTATTTTCGTATATGCTTGAAGAGAGGTCATTTCTTTAGAGTTTACACTGTTATGTGATATATTTGATTGCCTTGGTGGCATAATAGTAGCGTATATGACTGTTGTGCTTAAGTTCCCGGGTCGGACCAAATGTTTGTATGATCTGCAAATATTTGTTTCGGAGTTTGGGTGTTTTCTAAATATAATATGTATGTATTTACAAAAAAGTACATATGTATTTATATCACTTGTAGTATCTCTGCTTAGTTTGGGACTAGATGGCGTTGTGTGTTTAGATGCCCGAAAAAATATATATCTTATTTACGTTTTTTTTCATATAGCAGTTTAGCTTGAAATTATTTTTAAAGTTGTTCACGGCTTGCTAAACATAACTACCGTGTGTATTACTTGTTCAGAAAAGCAGCTGGTGACAATCATGTGCTATACACAGCTCAGCTAATCCACTTTTCCGTCTAATTAATTCCATTATTAAAGTAATACAGATTAAAATATAAGATGTCTGCTCCTTCACTTTTTCAGATTAACTTGCACGCCATTATCGATATTACAGGGTGTTGAAGTTTTATGAACCTTGAAATTTTTTTAATTTTTTATCGCAATTTATTTTTATGAAATTTGCATAAGTAACTATAGTACTTAAATATTTGTGTACTTTATTTATGTGATGAGATCTTTAGGTTCTGCTACTAAACTTATTTTCTGAAGTGTAAGATAAAGTTAAGAAAAATAAATGTATATTTTTAATACAGAAAAAACAAAAAAGTCACCTGATACTAGGTCGTATGTAACGTCAAAATATAAGGCGAAAAGGAGAGTTAAAATATAAGGGAGAGTTGATGCTTGGTTGACTTAATTCACTCTATGAAAAGAATTGACAAAACTGCTAAATATCGGTTTCCTTTGAGACCATGGTATTTCACATAATAGTTATTCTCCCATTTGTGAAGTATCTCATCTAATATCTTACACAAGCTCAGAAGTGGCTGCAAAGAGTTTCACGAAATTTAGTATGCAGGGAGTTTCAAGGTAAATTCAAGGGATAATAATCGTTTTTAGAATATTTACTAAAAAAAAATAACAGAGCTTCGTCATTTAAGTGCTTAATGTTAAATAATACAGTCAGTCAAGTATCTTTCAGCGTCGGTATCACATATCATAAATGAAAAAGTAAAAATAAAAAAACACTTTAGTTACTCTTGTGTTACCATTGATCATCAAGTATGTTTCTTGTTTCGGGACTGACAGGAAGATGTATTACAAGGTGGTTTATTGTATCTATCCTATGGTTATGTAATGAATAGACATTGTCCCATGGGTATCATGAGCGGCGGCTAAGCGATTAGCACACGGGAAGAGGGAGGTAGATAACAATGAATAAATGATTCTGTACTGGTGTATATTTCATCATAAAACATAATTGTTGATTTTGTGAATAAATTTATGTATTATCTGTTATTGCTAACACGGAGCGACTGGCATCGGACTTTAGCAACCCTTAGTGTGAACTGAATTCGAAGGTTGAACTAGTTATCAGTATATTTGAGGGCACTTACTTCCCAATAACGAGAGCCATAGATGTTCATGACAACCGGGACCGACGGATTAACGTGCTCTCCGAGGCAAAGGCGGGTAACACCGCCATCTGCCATACTCCGGGCTAATATTAAGAATTTCTTGTAAGAAAAACCCAACAGTAGGCCGATCCGGAATCGAACCCGAGATCTCTTGATCCGCAGTCGCATACGATAACCACTAGACTAACGAGGCAGTTATTAAATCTCAGTAGAACAAGAACTCGAGACAAATCATACATGTACAACTGTTTTCAAATCAGACAGATCGAGCGTGTCTTGTTGTATCCAAATTTCAACTTAAATCGGTGCTGATTTTGTTTACATTTTATATAATTTAAAGGCTCCGTCTACTAGTATCCCCTGCTTGGATCACCAGGAGGATTCATTAGAAATTTTGGTCCTCACTGGTAGATAAAAAATCAAGTCAGACGATGAACCAAGGTTACCGATAATACCCGAAGGAATGCCAAGACGGATGATGGGGCCAAAAAGTTCTAAAGTCGAAGGTTCGAAGTCGTAAATCCATATTTTATAATATTATTATAAAATAAGGCTGTCTGTCTGTCCGCTTTCTCGACTGCGCCGATTTCAACGAAATTTGCCATGGAGATACTTTGATTTTTGAGGAAGGATATAGGCAACTCTTTGCTGCGATAACCGACAAACCTGTGGGCGGAGCAGCGCGCAAAAGCTAGTTATATTGTATATATATAGCGCCGCGTCTAGTACTTTTTCTTTTTTAAGTCATTCCCGATATGCGATAAACTATTAATATTATTATTACACATTTGAAAAATTGTTTGTCCTCTAAACATGCCCGTAGTACATCTTTCTATAGAAAAATAGAAAATCAAATAACATTCAGACGGGTGCGCATTCAGACATGCGGTCGTTATATCACAAACTTTGAAAATAAATGAGTATTTTTTTCTATAGAAAAATTATTTTCTAGTTCTCATTCGTTTTTGATCTGCAAACAAATAAAAATATTTCATGCCATGAATAAGTAGATGTGTTACTTAAATAAAAAAATTGAAAGTTTTTTGGGAGTTGGATTTGAGATATTTGTTTGATTACAATTTCATACGCGCATAGTAAAATAAAACTGAAACATGAAATTTATAATATGGGATTTGGAAATTACCTTTCCAAAACTTAGTTTTTTTTTAGTTTCCTTCTTCGTAAATACCAAAAATAGCTTTACACAGCTTATACACAACTGCTTGATCACAAATTAGGTAGTACCTATAGAAAGCAGTCTTCTGATAAACCAGAACAGAACAAGCAATCGTGCTCATTAAAAAAATATTTCTCGTGTATGTCAGAATCGAATACACGACAGACCTCAGACTTTAGCATTCAGAAACAGTAAAGACTAGACCAGTAGCCTCTTTGGCAGCTGATTAATTGATGCAGTCAGCGATAAGGGGTGCCCTGGCCGTAAAACTGCGCAATAAATAACGGTTGGGCCGACAGGCAGGCGAAAGCCCAGGCTTCCTCCAGGATAGAGTCTCTATAGACACGGCGTCGTTCCTGGGGGAACCTGAAATAACATGGTCCCGGTCCTCCACAGAGCAGGGCACATGAGACCGGCCACCGGGGAGCTTTTTAGTAAAATCATGTCATACCTGGCTCCTGATTTTCCACCTCGTCAACAAAAAAAGACCATCAATCCCAGTAATACCTAAGCCAAATGAGAAATATCACACCTTATTCATAACCATTTATAACATGAGCGAATATACTATAATATACATAGTACGACAATATCTATAACAAATGGATTTTGTCGTACTGTGTATTGTTTGTTGTCGTACTATATATAATGCTAACCAATTTTCAACCGAGATCATATATAACTCTGGTTAACAAGCTAATATTTTAGATTCCTCAAAATACCGATCCCCACACTTCAAGGAAACACCCGATTTCGGAATGCCGGGCGTACCCGACTTGGACATTGACGCGGGTTGCCTACTACACTCGCAGTAAATCCGATTTGGTTTTATATTTTATACGTTGTTCTTTTACCGTCAAATGGTCAAAGATTTACATTTATTACGAGTTACAGGTTATAAATTTGATGTGTAACATCTGTTCTCTTATTTTCCTAGAGAAGTGATTTTTATGAAAAGGGACGGAAGTTTGTTACAGGAAGCCGGGATACCCTAATTTTTTTCCTCGATTATTGATCAAGTCGAATTTGATCTGTTTAATGAACCCACAGTGTTACAATATCAAATATTATAAAATAAATGCGACTGTTGTTACGGGAATTAACGCGATCACTTATTAAAAGGTATTACATACCTCTGATTTGCCTGACGTTTCAACCAGGTTGCCCTGGCCCTGGCCGTGGCCGTGCGCCGCTGAGCCAATCAGCCTGTGACCACAGCCAGTGCAACCTGGTCGAAACTTCAGGCAAATCAGAGGTATGTAATACCTTTTAATAAGTGATCGCGTTAATTCCCGTA
Source organism: Spilosoma lubricipeda (assembly GCA_905220595.1). Lineage (NCBI taxonomy): Eukaryota > Metazoa > Arthropoda > Insecta > Lepidoptera > Erebidae > Spilosoma > Spilosoma lubricipeda. Next base: position 2,512,369 of record HG992285.1, on the reverse strand, counting down.
AAAATAATTGTAAATATATCATGGAACGCGAAAGTTTAAAAGTTAGTATCGACATCAAATTTATAACACCCCTCTTTTTGCGTCGGGGTTTATATAATCATAATCAAGTATTAACAATATTTGAATTCTAAATTAACGCCTCTTCAAAATATAGTAAACATGACGTAATCAAATTTTGTCGAGTCAAACTCACTGGTGGCGCCGGTAAGGCGAGGTTCTTAAGTTTTTAAATTTATATGTATACCAAACAAACTAGGTGTTTCGCCAAGGGCAGGAGTTAGGATATGATCGTGCACCTACCTCAATGTAGACCGTCAGTCGATGATGAAGGTAGATCTTCTCCAGGGGCCCCCGGTGACGTCAGCAGTTCAATCCTGTAGATGGCGAGCTGCTTTGTTGGGACACTCACTTTGTTGTTTAATACATTTACCGACGACACTTCTTATTTGGCGCGGCGTTAAGACTTATAACCACGGGTTATATCGTCCAATTCTTAATTAGTTCAAGGCTGATACTCTCACGAGCGAGGCAGAAAGCACCAGACCAAGGCGGGGCGTTTAATGTAACTGTTTTTCTGTAGTTCATTGTTTTCCTTACACGTTAAAACAAGGCGCCACTTGCAGTCTACTTATCGATGCACGATTGTTATCGGGAAGGGATGGGAAGCGAGCTTAACACCTTGTAAATTAATTATAGATACATTACATAGATGGCGTCACCATTTCCTCCCCACCTTAAAGGGTCACCTTTAAAACATTCATAAGAGCTATATCAAAGCCCCACAAAATTTATCGCGCAATACTAATTAAAGCGGTAAATTAACATAATCTTAAGCGGGACTTAATAACAAATAAAGCGGCAAACTAACATAATCTTAAGCGGAACTTAATACTAAATAACTGGTAACCTTAATGATGTGCAGACTACTGGGTAGGAAGCGGGCATAGGCGCACCACAGGGCGAAGATACGTGCCCTTGGTGGTTTTTACTGAAACCACGCGTACAATACCGTCCTTTGAAGGATGAATTTTATCTACAATCGCTAATGGCCACGACAAGGGAGGTAAATTTTCCGTGATAACGACCACTACGGTACCCGATGTAATCGGTAGAGAAGGAGTATTCCATTTCTCTCTGGTCTGCAAACTGTGCAGATACTCTACACTCCATCTCTTCCAAAAGGACTGCACGAGTTTGTCTAACAGTGAATGTCTGTGAAGCAAACTTACATTTTTAGAATTAACTTCAGACGCGGGTAGCGAGAGTAAAGGAGCAGTGTGTAAGAAGTGGCTAGGAGTCAAGGCGGTTGGTTCAGCGGGGTCCGAGCTGAGTACTGTAAGAGGCCGCGAATTCAATAAACATTCTATCTGAGTGAGCATAGTAACCAGCTCCTCGTAAGACAACAGCTGTTGACCAATTACCTTAAACAAATGATTTTTAACTACTTTGACCATGCTCTCCCAGCATCCGCCAAAGTGTCCTGCGGCTGGACAATTAAATTTCCAGGTAATGCGATTTTCTGTCAACTCCTCCTCGAAGCGACAGCGGTACTCGTTACTATTAAGGAACTTGTATAAATCGCGTAAATAAGAATTCGCGCCGACAAAATTCGTTCCTCTATCGGAATGCATGAATTGAACTGGACCTCTACGAGACAAGAAACGTTTTAAGGCAGCCAAAAAACTGACGGTACTTAAATCCGTGGCCACTTCTAGATGTAACGCACGAGTCGTTAAGCATGTGAAAACGCATATATAGGCTTTGAGAGCTTTCGTACCTCTACGGCGTATCGGAGTGTAAGCTATAGGTCCTGCGTAATCACAACCCGTGTGAGTAAATGGTTTAACAACTTGTCTCGTGCGACAGTCAGGCAAGTCAGCCATGAGCGGATATGTCGAACGCGGGCGAGCACGAAAACAAATATTACATTTGTGAATCATGTGACGTATAGTACGACGAGCGGACAAGATCCAATACCTTTGTCGAAGTAGGGACATGAGCAATTCAGGCCCTGCATGTAGATATTTTTTATGATAATAATCAATAAGTAAATTGATTACGTGATCCTGCCGAGGCAAGAGTACTGGATGTTGCTGTGAGAAATTCAAATCAGCATTGGTGAGACGGCCTCCAACTCTAAGTAGGCCATCACATAAGAACGGCCTTAGTTTATTAAGAGCCGGAGAGAGCGATGTGTCACCCTTTAAATTCAAAATTTCCTTTTTAAAATGCCTTTCTTGGAGAATTTGAAGCAATTTATTTTCTGCAAATTCCAAGTCAGTCGCGGTGATAACAGCCGATTCACGGCGATTTAATAATTTTGCAAATCTACAAATATAAACTATAACACGTAAAAGTTTACTCCATGAGGACATACGACAAGCAGCTTCATAAATAACAGAGTCCTCGCTAGGTGCTGAAATCACGTATAAAAGTGTTTTCTGTTCAGGAACATCCACGTCGTTCATACCGTCGTTGAGGCCTTCAATGGGCCACTGTGAAGAATTTAAATTAAGCCATGAAGGCCCTTGAAACCACAAGGGATGGTCCTTCAACTTGGAGGGGGTAACTCCGCGTGACAAACAGTCGGCTGGATTTTCAGACCCCGCGACGTGATGAAACCTTTCAGCAGGAATACTTTCTGTAACTTTAATGACTCGATTGGCCACAAAGGTTTGCCATCGATGTGGCGAACTCTTGATCCAATAAAGAGCGACCTTGGAATCACTGAAAGCGTAGACGCTTATTGGAAAGCGGGTTTGATAATTATCTAATACAGTGCGTAATAACTTTGCCAGTAGGACTACCGCACAGAGCTCCAGGCGAGCAACCGTATGAGGCGTAGAAGGTGCGACCTTTGATTTAGCGCATAATAGGCGTACCATATTACCAGCAGCAGAGCTAACGTGAATGTAAATTACTCCACCGTAAGCTCGTTCGCTAGCATCAGCGAACCCGACCAAGGTCACCACACAGCCATCCATCACTCCTACATAGCGCGGAATATTTATATCATTGAGCAGTGGGAGCTCTGAGCAAAACTGACGCCACACCTTTACTAGATGCACAGGCGGTGTATCATCCCAATCCATTTTAAGCTGCCATAGCTGTTTGATAAGCAGCTTTGCATACAAAATGGTTGGCGCTACGAAGCCCATTATGTCCCAAAGTCTAGCAATAGTGGACAGGATGGTGCGTTTAGTACATCTAGCATCAGAGTCCATTGGTTCAATTTTGAAATAAAAGTTATCTTGGTCTGTGGACCAGCGAAAACCCAAGATCTTATGCTGCGTAGCCTTATCAAACTCAACCTCAGCAGGAAGCCTGTGCGATTCGGGAAGTTCATTGAGGACTGCTTGTGAACTGCTGTTCCACTTTACAAGGTCCCATTGTGCACCTTTGAAAAGGGCAATCAATTCCTTCGCAGTGTCCACCGCCTCCCTCTCGCTATTTGAAGAGTATGCGATATCATCCATATACAGACATGATGATGCGACTTCACTGGCACGAGGATACTTAGCACCGTCATCAGCTATAAGCTGTTGCACAGTGCGGAGCGCTTGAAAGGGACTTGATTTTAAGCCGAAACAGACTCTGTTAAAATGAAATAACAAGAGCGGTTCGTCTGGGGAAAAGCGGTAAAGAATTCTTTGATAACGTCTATCAGATTCGCGAATCATGATTTCTAAGAACATTTGTTTACAATCAGCGGTCATCGCTACAGCGTGTAGGCGGAAATTTAAAATTATTTTAAATAAATCCCCTTGTAGATTCGGCCCACTGTGCAACACCTCATTAAGCGAGATGCCAGAGGTAGTCTTACAGCTTGCGTCGAGCACCGGGCGTAGCTTAGTGCTAGTCTTATCTTCGCGGAGAACCCCATGGTGCGGGATCACATAAGTTGGTAATAAACCATTGGATTCTCGTTGAGTATCAGGTACGATCGATAAAATGTCCTTAGATATGTAATCATTCATGACGTCATCGTAAGCGGAGCGTAATTTGGGAGAAGCTTCAAGCTTCTTCTCTAAGCAAAGGAACCGTTTGCGTGCAATATTAAAGGAATCACCAAGTAGCCACACGTCTTTATCAAACGGAAGAGCGACGGTATAACGGCCAGACGACGCGTTACGTTCCGTAGTCGAGCGGTAAAATTCTTCACATTCAACATCAGCGGGATGCTGAACGGGCGAACCGGGTACCTCTTCCAGGTCCCAGAAGCGAGTAATTAAGTTATCCATAGGTTCTTGAACTATGGCACAGCAAGACGTAATGCATGCCGGGCGGTTGCTTAGTGTAGGTACAGTCCCCATAAGGACGTAGCCTAACACGGTATTAATAGCGGGGGGTGCCGACGGTTCACCAGAAACTACATCAGGCAAAATAAGATGCGGGAATAAAGAAGCGCCGATCAAAACATCGATTTTATCGGGCTCAGCGAAGCGTTCGTCTGCCAACTGTATTTTATTTAAGTATGGCAGCGCGGACACATTTACAAATGCGGTAGGTAAGTCGTCGGTAATTCGATCGACTACCAAAGAATTTATATTATATTTAACGTTATTATTAAAGCGAGAAAATATATCTAAAGTGACTGTCCCCTCAGATGTCCTCTCCGTCCCCCCAAAACCTCTCACAGTAGTACGCCGAATGTTATTCGGGCGCAATTCCAAACGATCACAACATTCTCTTGTAATGAAGTGACTTTGCGAAGCGGAATCAAGCAATACTCTCACTATCTGCTTATCACCTCGACTATCGTACGTTACTACCTGCGCGGTAGCGAGCAAAACAGTAGTGGGTGTTTTACATTGCGGCGTATCACTTCGAGCGGTGTCCGAGACGCTAGGACGCGGAGCGGCAATGAACGTCGAACACAACGCGATGTCCATTTGCGTGAGCGCAGTCGAGTTTTGTTTAGTAGGAGCCGACACGAATGCAGGCGCTATGACTGACGTCATCGGCTCGCCTGCAGACAGTGCGACCCCGGCGTTGTGTGTTGGCACAGCAGCGTACGTTCTCGCAGCATTAGCGCTGGGTACGAGGTTTACTTCCCGCGTAAAGTGTAAAAGCGAATGATGTCTTTGTTTACAAACACGGCAGCTTGACGTGGATTGACAGTTACTTATTTTGTGTTTATTACTTAGACAATTTATGCAACCATTAATATTTTTAACGGTTTGATAACGTGCATGGGGAGTCATTTTATTAAAATCTGGACATTTAAACAAATGTTGATGCGTACTATTAGTGCAGAGGCATTTGTTGGCGGTAGGAGTTTCGACCGTACTAACGTATGCGTTATATTGCGGGGGCGATTTTTTATTAATATTATTGATGCGTGCAATCCCAACTGGTCTCTTCGCGCTGCTAGGAGCGACAGCAGGCGCACGCTGCAATATTTTACTTTGATTATTTATAAAATGAACTAAATTATCAAAGGTGGGTATCTCTGGCTGGTTACTGTTTTCGAAAGTGTAAACGGTATCAGAATCTAATTTTGTCAAAGCGATTTGTAAAAAGATTAAATCCAACAAGTTATTTATTTTTAAAGTATGTAAGGCACGAACAGCATTCACAAACTTGTCGTTGAAAATATCAAAATTATTCGCAGTAGCGGAATTTATCGGTTTAAATCAAGTATTTGTTGTAAATAGGTAGCCGCGAGTGTGCGTTTATCCTCATACCTATTCACGAGCGTGTTAAGTAATATTTTATAATTTTCTGCAGAAGGCACAATGCTTGAACAGGCAGCTCGAGCTTTGCCAGTCAGTGTGCCTAACAAATAATGAAGCTTTTCATAGTCCGAAAGAGATGGATTATCATGTATAGTACATTTAAAATTTGCGAAGAACAGTGGCCATGAGCGAATGTCACCGTTAAAACTCATCAACTCAATCGGCGGTAATTTTATTTTACTTTTCGGCGTCATATTTTCGGTTGGTTTCCCTACAAGAGTACAAGATGCAATTACTTGTTTGACTCGACAGTATAGCGTTTCAAAGGAGACAAGAGATTTATAATCGGGTTTAGCGGTTGGAGACGCCGACAATAAGCATATGTTATATTCATCTAAGACCTTATTGAATTCCGTGCGAATTACATCAATATTACTACTCGAGGAGAGAAACTTCTCTGTCGAGGCTTCGTCGGTCACTCCCGCAGACAAATCATAAACGTTTTGTAGGCATTCGAATAAAGCATTACGTTTAGCTTCCAACGTTAGTAGTGAAATTTTGTTTACGTTTGTATCGGGGCCCGAGTTCGCTTTCGACATTTTTGAATACAGCCAAAATGTATATAAATATATATAAATGCAAAATAAACGCAAAAGAATACCTTGAAAATAAATTACAATATATGTATGTAGGTAGTAGGCAAAACCTTATCTACGCGGGCTGTGGCTGAATGTTCTTATTCTACCTTATATTATTTATAAAAATGGACTTTATAAAATGGAATGATAGATTGTAATTATTTTGCTTTTAAATAATTTGAAGTATGCTGCGGATAATAAATAAGGATAGAGTGAATCTACCTTTTATATGTTATTTATTTAGCAAAACTGGATTATTTAAATTACCGAAGTATGTACGTGACGCGCTGCGTATGCGTCGCCGTACCTACCTAAGTACTCTTTTTTGGGTTAATATATCCTAAAAAGGGCGGGTTTTCTCCTACTAGGTGACCCAGTAGGGGCGAAATGGATTCGCATCCAGGACTGAATAACCAAAAGAATGGTTTCATCCGTCTCGAAGGACCACAATTAATGGTGGCGCCGGTAAGGCGAGGTTCTTAAGTTTTTAAATTTATATGTATACCAAACAAACTAGGTGTTTCGCCAAGGGCAGGAGTTAGGATATGATCGTGCACCTACCTCAATGTAGACCGTCAGTCGATGATGAAGGTAGATCTTCTCCAGGGGCCCCCGGTGACGTCAGCAGTTCAATCCTGTAGATGGCGAGCTGCTTTGTTGGGACACTCACTTTGTTGTTTAATACATTTACCGACGACACTTCTTATTTGGCGCGGCGTTAAGACTTATAACCACGGGTTATATCGTCCAATTCTTAATTAGTTCAAGGCTGATACTCTCACGAGCGAGGCAGAAAGCACCAGACCAAGGCGGGGCGTTTAATGTAACTGTTTTTCTGTAGTTCATTGTTTTCCTTACACGTTAAAACAAGGCGCCACTTGCAGTCTACTTATCGATGCACGATTGTTATCGGGAAGGGATGGGAAGCGAGCTTAACACCTTGTAAATTAATTATAGATACATTACATAGATGGCGTCACCACTCACCTACACCTTTGTAACTAAATTATTTACAACCGCATTGATTGAAAATAAGGTAACACCAAACAATACACGAGAATTGAGTTAATACGAAGGCGATAGTATATTTTGGACCATTTAGGTACAAATGACCGATCAATCTATTTTTAAACATGCAGAATTCGACTTTAACATAATCGCATTAAGGTTGAAAATAAAAAATGGTGAGGTATCTGGGGTGACAGTGTGTGTATTAAGGAATCCAAGTAAGTCGACATTGTTGATAAGGGTCGCAGCTCCTGAGGCGACGGCCTCCCATTGAGCTTTACTCCTATTTAAGATATTACGTCAAGTGATAAGATGTAGCGGAGAGTAATTAAGCGATTAGTTAGTATGACATTTGTAGGCCTTACTCACAATTAATTTGATAAAGGACAGACTTCAGTAGATACACAAATATGCATTTCTAACGTAGGTAAATAAATCAGGGTTTTGTCATTTCTGGTTGTAGTTCAGTTGGTAATCGTCAGATATTCTAACTAATATGTTTTTTTTTTCTGTTTGACCCAACCAAAATGACTGTACTCTGCCTGATGGAAAGCATAAGCAGAATCCAAGAACGATGGTCACCATACTGCGAATGCAGACAATGCAACAATGCAGCATGCATTGTTGCTGTTGATTCTTCCGCATCATTGGGCCTCCGGTCTCGCACTCACCAACGAAACACGACAGCATGATCGCTGTCACGTTGATTTTCTGTGCGAGGGTAGTACCGCCCGGTGGCTCTACTACCTTGAAATGTAACAATGTATCAAAATGTATCATAAATGTCAAACGCAATTAGTTTTTAAAACATGTTTTGGCTCATATAGGCCATGCCAATAGGAGTGTTCCCACATACTCACACAAAACTACTGTTGTCGTTACTTTTTAATTACGCGTGAAGTTATCGAAGCCCAAACTCCTCTCATCTTGAATCGTATTTATCAATAATAATTAAATAATAATAAATATTTCGGACATCTAACACACAACGCCATCTAGTCCCAAGCTAAGCAGAGCTTGTGTTATGGATACTAGACAACTGATAAAATACATACTTTTTTTTGGCAATATATATATACATACATATTATACATAGAAAACACCCAAACTCCGAAACATATATTTGTAGATCATACAAACATTTGGTCCGACCCGGTAATCGAACCCGAGACCTCATGATTGGTAGTCGCACACGCCAACCGCGAGACCAACGAGGCAGTAATTATAATAAAATCATCGTATATTTTAATAACGGTCTATAATGTGTGGCCCGTGATATGTTGCGGATTGTATTGTTTGTTTTTTAGAATCTGAAAACACTAGCAGACCACCCGTGGATAACTGCTGCATGAGAGACACAATTGTAAGGCTTTACAGATACAATCATGAACCTTACTTATTCAATATAAAGCAGTGATAAAATTTATTTACAAAGGTTTCCTGTGATGCCAAGTCATCACTTTAAGGAAAGTGGAACATGGAGATGGTCAAGTGACCATCTCTATACATCATGTTCCGAAGCATATTTCTTCCACAATTTAGTATTCTTTATAAACACCAAGATTGGAGTGCAGGCCAATGTCGTTAACACCTGAAACGAAAATATGTTTAAGAGTTTTTTTTTATTTTACCAGCCTCCATAGTATTAGCATTAACGTTTAAAAAATAGAACAGAAAAAACCTAGTATTTTCTAAAGTGAAACAAACTTACAGAAGCATGTAGATGCGAGCAAAACAAATGCTGATTCAGACAGTGTTTACCTTGCCGGAAATTTCAGTAGTGTACCGTATCCTAAAAAAACTGACTCAGTGAAAACAAGCTTATTTTGAAAACTTATTATCGCTGCGCTAGCTTAACATAGATAAAAAGAGGGAATAGAGAAAAGAATATATACAGTGCTCGAAAGCAAAACGTACCTTAAACAGTTAAGCATAAGTTTCAAAATAAATTTATGCATCTATGATTTTGCAAATTTGACCTGTAATATCATCGGTGACCTTAGTTTTAATTACTTTTCATCATAAAGAATTTTATGTCTATGTAATATTTAACTTAATCATCATACTCTCCATCAGAAAACAAATTTCTTTTAATGCTTTCCTCACAATTTCCTACTCGTTTCTTTAGAAATTTGTACTTACGCAAATTCTGGGAACGCGTGTCTCTTGAAACTCAAACATAATTGTAACTCCCGGTTACAAATTGAGTTTACAAGATTGTATTAGGAATCAAATTAGATCATATTTCTCCAGCCAGTTTATATTACAGTTAGCCGATTTCGAAGATACTGCGCTCCAACTCTTACACGGGCTGGTGTTATAATCTAATTTCATTCGCACAGGTTGTCTTTATCACTTTACTGGAAATATCTAACGTAAATTAACACATAATCTGTTCTGATCTAAATCCATCGCTTATATAATTATATCATAGCTGTTTAATAACTATTGTCTTTACAGATACATATAAAATTTTTAAGCATTTTATCATTCATGTAATGGATTTTTATCAACGTGTAAACTGCTAGTCTCTGCAGCAATGGTTTTCTCTTCGTAACGAATAAAAGAAAATTTAAAATATATAAAATACATTTTTAAAATCACTACCATCATAAATGTTCTATAGTTCTAAATCTACACTAATATATAAAGCTGAAGAGTTTGTTTGTTTGTTTGAACAAGCTAATCTCAGGAACCGCTGGTCCGATTTGAAAAATTCAGTGTTAGATAGCCCATTTATCGAGGAAGGCTATAGGCTATATATCGTCACGCTAAGACCAATAGCAGCGGAAAACCAATGAAAAATGTTACGAAAACGGGGGAAAAATATCACGCTACGGGCAATAGAAGACGCAAACGAGGTTGCGTGGGTCGGCTAGTACTTTTACAAAAATCAATCAGATCCCGATTTTATTTAAAAACTCTACTATACAAAGTATTGTACCTTACGTAAGTATAACCACACATCAGTGGATGTATGGGTGACTCGTCTGCCTCATTTTTAGGGTTCCGTGGCCAAATGGCAAAAAACGGAACCCTTGTGGATTCGTCATGTCTGTCTGTCTGTCCGTCCGTATTTCACAGCTACTTTTGCCGAAACTATAATGTTGAAAGTAAGTAAGTAGACGTATTCTGTGAACTGCATTAAGATTTTCTCACAAAAATAAAAAAAAATAAGAGAATGATAAAACTAGAAAAATATTTTTATATGTTGTACATTACCGTGCAAACTTAAAACCTTGAAAGTAGGTAAAAACGATACCCATTTCATACGAAATGACTTACAAAGCAGTAATTAGTTGTAAAAATAAAATCATTCATTAAACAATCAATATCGAATCATTCTAAAGTTACTGACAGATATCGGTGTCGAGTTTTATTGTTTAAAGAGGCTCATCTTACAGCTTGTTGTAATTAGCTGATTTGTTTGGTAATTATTTAAAAAGGGTTGCCGTGTTATGTTTGTCATTCACCCCTTCAAGGGATAGGGTAAACATCCGACCCATTTAATGTACTGCTCTGATAATGTTTAAAAACGCTTTCGTTCACATTAGCCCTTGAAATTTTGTTTTTAAGTTGATTGTTTGTTTTTTTACAGAAATTTTAGGAGGGCGATGTAAGGAGAGCTACGTATAGCCATGGGAGACCATTTTTAGCAGTGACATCACAGTTTGCTAGAATAATAGCACACTTGCTAAGTTATTCTTTTCTTAAGCAAAGTCGAGCCTGAGGCTTATCTTAACAATACAAATAATAAAAAAAAATTGATCCGACTATGTGAAACTTTTGATAAAATTTTGAAACGAAAAAACGAATCTTTTGACAGCCGATTTCATTTATTATCAAAATCGATTCTGTTGTTTCGATGCTACGCTGCAACTTATATAGACTGCTAAAAATATTACCCCCCTTTTGGTTTCATCGAAGTCAAATAGTAAAGCTAATTGACTATTGAATTAAGATTAAGAAATTAAAAGAAATCAATAAACATGAGATGGAAATCCACCGAAGATAGTCATTGAAGAACTCATTTTTTTGGTAGTAAGAGTAAAATCGCGGGGAATTAACAGTAACTTGTCGGTATGGTGACGAATTCAGAATTCAGAATGTCACTAACCGTATTCATTCCGTGGGTGACGTAAAAGATGACAAAAGCCAAGCTATGTATAACAACATTACAGCAAAGAGAAAGGAAATTAGAAACAAACCAAACCAAACAAACTGTAGACCAAAACCTCCCTTCTAAGAAGAGGCCTATGTCCAGTGTCCAGTAGAGAACTGTCAGAGACTGAATGGCGATGATGATAACGGTGGAAGAAACGTCTTCTTACATTTTGAAACTACTATTGTTAACTAGTATTAATATATGTATATATGTATTTATATCCACATTCATAGACCCCTGAAGGTTGACTAAGGCTTTTAAAATTAATCTAATATATAAAATTCTCGTGTCACAATTTTCGTTGCCATACTCCTCCGAAATGAAACTTTTGTGAGCATATTGAGTAGGTCTGAGAATCGGCCAACATCTTTTTTTCATCCCCCTAAATGGTAAGGGTCACCCATCCTTAAAAAAAAATTATGGCAAAACGACGTTTGCCGGGGCAGCTAGTAATCTATAGATTCCTACTGTTCTCTAACGTGTGCGATTATTTATCGATCAATTTAGTTTATGAAATTTGAAATTTGAAAATTGCATTTAAATAGCCTATTTTGCATTTAAACTATTCATTGTTCATTACTCTTCATTTTTGTTTACGTATATGGTAGTTGCTTTCGAAATGAATTAGTGCAACGTCGTGTTTTAACAAACTATATTGTCTACACCACGTGGAGGCGTGATAAAGCTTCGTTGGCGTTTCATAATCTTCATTCAACTTGTGTTTATGTCCAACAGTTTCATACAGTACTGTTCAAGTGGGAGAGAATTTTATTGTGTATCTTTTGAAGTATTTGCATGTGTATCACGATGTCACTTTTGTTGTTCTTTATTTATTGGTTTAGAAAATTTTGAATAAAGCATAAATACCTAGATCATTTTTTTTATATATTTATTCTTGTCTTTTTTTTCATTTTTACACACCCTGATGACCTGTTAGATCTCTCATTAAAAATGACTCAACAAATTTAATGATTTTTATGTTGTATACGGATGCAAGAAATGATTTAGCGAAATTTCAACGCTAAATACATAGATTAAAAAAATGAAGACTGGTTGTATGGACGATCGTAATTTTCAAAGATACGAAATATGCAATAATCGTGACTGCCTTGGTGGCGCAGTGGTAGTGTATGCGACATGTATGCTTGAGGTCTCGGGTTCGATCCTCAGATAGGATCAAATGTTATACTAACTTTTAAACCTTCTCGTTCAATTATATATTGACGATTATTTTTAAGGAAATTAACGCGATTACTTATTAAAAGGTATTACATACCTCTGATTTAGTGTCAATGGCCAGTGTATTACCATTGTATTACATTGTATTACGGCCATAGGTCAATGATCAAATGGTTTGTATGACCTACGAATATTTGTTTCAGATTTTGGGTGTTTTCTATGAATAATATGTATGTTTTTACATAAAAATAATACGAAAGTATTCTATCAGTCAATCTAGCTATTATAATACAAGCTCTGCTTTGTTTGAAGTTAGGAGACGTTGTGTGTGAAATGTCCGAAATATTTTATATATTAATCATACGAACGAAGCCGCGGGCAATAGCTAGTCGGTCGGTAGAAAAATATAATGCAATTTCATGCATAAAATAAAAACAGAAGTATCTACTTAGTAAAATGCATTTCGTAGCACTTTAAAACATTCCGAATAAAGTCGCATCATTCGAACAGGCGAGGAGCTCATTCATTTTAACTACATAAAAATTCTTTGTACAAATTCTATTGAGAAGCGAGAACATTTAGTTAAAACGTTGGGAACGCTTGAATAAAATGCTAGAAAAACAAACAGGATCGCTTACGGGCCACAGTACAAAGACTGTTCAGTAGAATAACTTTGCGATGCCATTCCCTGATTGGGTATTTGAAGAAAGAATATGAACTTATTAGAGGACTAAGACGATTTAAGGTATTACTTTGGTATTCTTAAATTAAGTACACTGTTCTTTTAAAAAATTGTGAGATGGCACTCTTTATGACAATAATGATCTTCGGGCTATTTTTCACGTCACTTTATAGTCGTTTTTGATGTTCTACAGCTATTTTCTTACTAAACAACTATCAAGTTCAAAGTTTTTTTCTGTGCGGATAAGGATTGTGATTTCGGTTAAATAAGAGGTCACGATTTATCATATATTTTGCATAGAATGAAAAGATACCGATTTTAAAGTTCGTAGCATTGCTATCCACCGAGGATACACTTACGAGGAACTACTAACCTTTATCACAAAATAGAAATTTTCGAGCCGATTATACAACCGATCATACAATATCAACCGTCGGGCCGCGGCCCGCCAGACATGTTCACTTTGCCTGGTCAAAGGATCCTCCCTTTGTGTTGGAGGTACACGACACCCGTCCCTCTATAAGTTCCCTGCTTATTACTTTACTACTCAACTGATTATCATATTTTAGATAACAGTGAAGCAATTTGTTTTCAGAAGTAGCATAGAAAGTGAGTGAAACTACTGATATATTTCTGTTCTGGTGCCTGTGACAATCGACGCACAGATCCACCGATAAGACATTGATGTATAGCGGCAATTGCTTTTTGCAAATTGCTCACCCACACATCGCAGGCTTTTATTTATGTGCAACAATTATTTTTCACCAAATATAAATGAGATTAACCGACATCACACAATGATAAAACTTTGCGGTTACTGTTTTGTAATAAATAATGCTATATTTTTTTGTTTTATTTTAAAAATGTTAGATACAACTCACAGCATTTAGATCATTTATGAGTACTAAAAATGAATAATACCATTTTAGTACTTACAAAAAAATGCTTTATAATATATTTTTTTTAAATAATAGTAAGTCACTTTAAGGTAATACTAATAGTCGAAGTACCTATACTTTACAGTGAAATTAAAACTTTAAAAAGATAAATCGTACCTTTGATATAACCCTATAAAATATCTCGACATACTCCAACTTCATGGTCCTTCGAACCGAATTTATTTTTATTCGCAAGCAGACCCTTGTCAAAGCGCTAGTCCATAGTATATTTGTGCTACCGGAAGGAACAACGTCGCGACGGAGCTAAGAGGTGAATTCAGAGATAAACATCGATGTATGGCGGCAATTTCCTACGGCGAAGGGCAAATGGAAAGGGGAAGCCCGCCCAAGTCGTTTCGTTTCGGGAGACGAAATTCTTTAAAGGGAATTATTTCTACTGGTGTAGTGAGAATTCTGTTTGGAATTTCTTTAGAGAATTTTATTCTGTTTTGTCAATGGTGACAATAGATTATTTTATATTATTTACGAGTTATTTGTGACAAATATAAAATTTCTTGAGATAAATAAACTGGTTGTGTTATTTATTTCGAGGAGTAAAAAAGGGTTTCTTCCTGTCATTTTCCTTTATTTCAATTGAAGTCAATTTTATCATTATTTCAATTGTAGTAAATACACATTTATGAAATCATTGATTTAAATAAATGCTGAACTCTTAATTCTTTTTTTTTTTACATATGGGCTACCAAAATGACTATTCTGCCTGATGGAAAGCATGAGCAGAATCGAAGAGTGGTTGTCACCATCCTCATTGCGAATGTGAACCACATATGGCGTCTTAGTGAGATGCTTTTTCACTCCCCGCTTAAAGAAACCGGGAC
This sequence comes from Spilosoma lubricipeda, assembly GCA_905220595.1. Taxonomy (NCBI): domain Eukaryota; kingdom Metazoa; phylum Arthropoda; class Insecta; order Lepidoptera; family Erebidae; genus Spilosoma; species Spilosoma lubricipeda. The sequence continues at coordinate 2,497,242 of HG992285.1, read as the reverse complement.
TATAGTAGCAGGGAAACTTGTGCGCTGGTAGTGAGTTCCAGGTTTTAAGGAATCAGAATAGGAAGAAAGAGCCTAATTGTTTAGTTCGAGAGCTATATAAAATGAGTAATATAAAACTGTATGGTTTTTTGTACTAATTTGAATATATCTCATAGCCCAGTTGCACTTAGTGATTAGAAACAATCACTAAAGGTAAGCAAACGATGGCGTAGTCAATATCTGGATGGGTAAACGCTGGTGGCATGATATCATGAGCGCCTCCGTAATTTGGAGGTTACGTTAAGCAGTCGGTCCCGGTTGTTATCATAGGGTTAACCTATTGTCGTAAAGCTTAGTTTCTTTTTGTTATGTTTGGGCCTGCCAAAATGACTCTACTCTGCCTGATGGAAAGCAAAAGCAGAATCCAAGTGTGAAGGTCACCATACTCATTGCAGACAATGCAACAATGTAGCATGATGACCAACACTGTGGCGGGCTAGTGATGCATCTGCATCATTGGGCCTTAGTTGGGCTGCATTAGTTGGAGGCCTTTGGGCGGCTTAAAAACATCTAACGGCAATATTATGTAGCCACAACGTAGTAGCCTCTCCTGAGAGGAGACCCGAGCCTCGCAATGGGACATTATAGGTTGTTGATATATTAATTTGAAAATGTTTAAGGTAATCAGAAACCGCTTGTAGTTAAAGTCGACGGCATTAGCAATGTAAGCATAATGGAAATTTTAATTAGCTATCAACATAATTGGATTTTATAGTACATGGTTAATTTAAAATTAATTTCATTGCTAAGAAGCAGGCGATTAAAATGTTAATTGTGAACGGAGGGACACCGATAACTTTGAGTAGAAAAATATTGCAATAAAATGGACATGGCACTTCAGTCCACTCGATTGACTTGATACGTGATGAGACAACATTATCCATTATCAACACTTTAACAGGTCCACTGTTTTAAATAGGCCTCCTCGGAAAAGAGGTTTTGGCCTTCTGTACCTAGCATGATTGAGTATGGGATCTGGCAAGCGGGCAAAATAGATTTTTATAGGGTTTGTTTTTAAAGATGTACTTCTTTTTGCGATGACGTTGTTGTGCGTGGTGTGCTCCTATAGTCGCCTCTTACAAAACCCTTGCGATGAACACACATAATGACACTTCGAATTTTTAGTTCATCAACTCATTCATGTTCACTCATCTCATGTTCAAGAATAACTACAGTGAAGTTCATCATTCATCAAGTCAGTTATTCATCAGTCATTATTTTCATAACCCGAACATTGCAACAGTTTCCACAGAATAGTTTAAGTTCTAACTTAATTAATCTATCAGAAGCTTACGCAAAAGTAAACAACTAGATATAGTAATGCAACATTTTCAAAGTGCCTGAAGAGGCGTCATAGAAAGCGTAATACACCGTACATTTTGATCACATGCTTTTTTTGTTAAGAATTGATTTTATCATTCTACTTTCGGTTACGCAAAAACAAAATAACGCATTAGAGTAGTGGCATTATAGTTACTTTCTTTACCAACTTTGCCTTCAACTTTATTGCAAGATGATAAGATACAAAATCCTTTATTTATTTGAACTATAGTGTTATTCTTAATAACATGTTAAGTTGATAGGTTCAACATACTACACAATACTTGAACTTTATACAAAAAGCATAGTTATTTGTTCTAAACCTACCATTGACGAAGGTAAGACAGGAAGACAATATTTCACCGAAACTTCTCACTTCTAAACTGAAAGATAAATTTAAAATATTTCCACAGAAATATACCACATGAGTTTCACTTTCATCAAGACGAATGTCTTAACTCCTTTAATTTTATACGAGAAATCGATTGATGAATAAATAATTAATGAATAAACAAAACGTTCAAAACCTTGTTTTCTGGATAAATCGATGATATTTAGTAGTTGCTTCAGGATGCCATTGGAGGACTTATTGAAACCTTCTATGATTTAAAATTGGCACTAACCCAAAACGTATAATTTAAATGGAAGAATATAAGTTTAAGTTTTTAAGCACTATGTTCTTTTTATCGTCACAGGGATGAATTTATTTATGGATGATTGAACGAATAGTATCTATTATTCCTGTATTAATTAGCACTAGCTGAAGTTTAATAGCACTAAGAGCTTGAGTACATGTCATTTAAATATTAATGATTTAATTTCACTTGTTTACAAGTTGATGCCTCTGTTTAACAGTGGACTACGATAGAGTGATGATGATGAAAAGTTTAATTCTGCGTTCCCTTTTTAATAATATTGTTACGTGTTGTGGTTCAATGAATTTGAGAAATATACTTTCTGATCTATAAAAGAGATGTATCAAAAACACTCTTAAATTACAATATTACTTAGAATAACAGTTCTTAATTGTCACCGAGATTATTAGGTTAATCACTGACATCACTCCAATACAGTATTTATTAAACTGCAGCTCAAACTGAACTCAACTGCGGCCCATGAAAGTTCATATTTATATCCGTTATTATTGTTAATAGGGCATTCTAGAAATAACACGTACATACGAGGTAATTCACCGCACCAAGGACGCGTAAGCAAAATCGTTGTAAGCAGCCGCGCAAAAATCAATAGATATTCGACGCAATGTATATCGATGTAAGTTTCATTATTCCGTGTCTCAGGAGATCAACGAGAACTTTCTCGAGCATTTTTTCTTTGCAACAATATTATATTATATATTTTACAATGTTCTGTTAACCGTAATAAACTATGGGATATCTTTTTTAAATATAGGAGGCAAAAAAGCATGCAAATTACCTGTCACAATGTGGCTGTTGCTGCTTCTACAAATCATTTGTCAATAGTTTGTTACAGCCCTTTGAGCTTCCCTCTATAGTTTTTGAAAAGAGGCTACATCTTTAAGAAACATGCTGAAATAAAATTAAATTACACGAATGATTTATTTTAATTTTGTATGTCAAAGGTGATAATTCTGTTGTTGTCATCACTAAACTAAAATTTACTAAAATTTCTTCTTAGATTTGTTGGATGGACTGTAAACAGATAGATTAAAGTATCTAATTTTGACAACAGATTTTAGTTAAAAATATTACACCTATCTTACTTCTCCACTCATCCAAACAAAATTAACTCTTCACACATCTTGTTGTATGTGACCACAGTGCTATCTTACCAAACCAAATATGCGACCAAAGCAAAAAGCAATTGGCCGTAACACGGAGTTGACCGCAGACCACTCAGCTAGTGCAGATCTATGTTTAGATAAACAACACTTTACATTTGGTTGGTTAACCGCTGCTGTGCGGATAACGAGATACCTGATTAAATTAGAATGAATAGCGCTTCATTATTTCGATTGTGTTATAGGTTGTGGTGCTTTTTTAGGTTCGATGGGAGTGTTGTTCCATTTGGTGTTTCTGTTTGGCTTTCTGGCTAAATTTATCGATCGTTTAATGGTTATTGGAATTTTTGTTATAAATTGTGTAATATTTGTTCGTTCAATCCGTCTTCTTATGTATAAGATGGTAAATTTAAATGATGTAGGAAGGTATTATATATCAGTATGGAGAAAAGAATATCAGAAGTGAGAAGATAAGATAAGAAAGATGCTTTAAGGAATGGAGGTTTCCGTCATGGTTTTGGCATAAAATATAGTAGAGTGCTAAATTTCAGGGAGGGAGTTGATAGTTTAAACTCATAATATGAAATTGAGAAGGACATATTTAAAAGAGGCTATTAGAGGGATGAAGGTTTTCGTCATGGTTTTTGAATAAAATATTGTAGGGTGTAAAACTGCCGAGAAGGGCTTGACTATCTAAAGTTACATGAAAAGTAATTGTGTTGGTAAAATTAATTTTTATATACGTAATGACAGCAAAAGTACGGGGATATTTATGACTATTTCCTGTCTCTTTATATCTGTCCCATCTAAGGTAGGGGGTAGGAGAAGGGTATTTCGGTTACCCCACTCTCTCACTCAGACATTTTCTGTGTCGTTTCACTTAAGCCGATATTCCTGCAGTCAAAAAAAATTAATAGAATAAGTAATGGTTAACCATGCAACTGCCATGTCATGAAACTCTTGAAAAATATATTTATTCAAATACTATCTGTTATCTGCAGAGTTACACACGGTTGTTATACTTTTACAACTACCATGGGTTAGTCTATACAAATAAATAAAATTGGAGTGTCTGTTTGTAATATTAAAGTAACCCCTTTTTACTTAATGCAAATGTATATATACACGGCACATATATAAAAAATGTAGTTACAACAATTTTTGTCTGTCTGTCTGTCGGTCTATCTGTCTGTCTGTCTCTCTGTTTGTTCCAGGTAATCTCTGGAACAGCTGGACCTATTTTGACGGGACTTTCACTGGCAGGTAGCTGAAGATCTAGGGAGTAACTTAGGCTACTTTTTTTTTAGACTAACTTTGTCCCGCGGCGTTACTCGCGGTACAACAATAACCGCGGGTAACACCGCGGGGTTCAGCTAGTCTAAAATAAAAACAGACTTAGTAACTCGTTATTATCAACTAGAGTCCCGTCCAGAATTAGCCGGAACAGTCAGACATAACGACCAAAATTGATTTTTTGATGTAGGTAAGTACCGAAAATGCTTTCATATGCATTTATTGTTGTATTTATTTATATAGATTTTCACACTGAACATTCTATTTCGATCAACTAAAACATCATATGAAAAGTCCAGGAAATAGAAAACATACATAGTTGAAGGGGCTCCTCGTATTTTTCTTCCTTATTGGCCTTTAGATAAGGATCTTGTTCAAGCATCGTTGAATTTGATGGTGTCAATCCCGCCTTCAACGAATCATGATTATGGTTACTTACGAGTAATGCTTGAAACCAGAGGTCTTGTAATATATTTCTGTATAAAAGCAAATATGAGGGTGTTCTAATATATGTATATAATGTAGTTGCGTTAAAGATGTTACATAAATATTTAACAACCAGGCATATCTATACAAATAAATAAAATTGGAGTGTCTGTTTGTAATATTAAAATAACCGCTTTTTACTAAATGCATATGTATGTATACACGGTACATACACCAAAAATGTAGTTGAAAAAATTTTTGTCTGTCTGTCTGTCTGTCGGTCTGTCTGTCTGTCTGTCTGTTTGTTCCGGGTAATCTCTGGAACGGCTGGACGGATTTTGACGGGACTTTCACTGGCAGGTAGCTGATGATCCGGGGAGTAACTTAGGCTACTGTTTTTAGACTAACTTTGTCGCGCGACGTTACTCGCGGTACAACAATAACCGCGGGTAACACCGCGGGGTTCAGCTAGTATATAATATAAATGCCTAAAGTCAAAAACTTAAAATTTAGATAAATTTGAAGAGAATATTTGAATAAATTTTGATTGACCTTTCAATAGTGATTTTGGTCCATTATACCACGCGGGCTAGACGACTTGGTATAGGATTTGTTTGAAATTGTCCTTATCTTAACAGTAATAACGTATTAGCAACGTATCAGTTGCACTATTATTACTTTATCCATCAACTTCATCCTAAACTTTATTGCAAGATGATAAGATATAAAATTCTCTATTTACTTCAACTATAGCGTAACGCTTAATAATAAGTTGGGTTATGAGGTTCAACATACCATTCAAGACTGAACTTTATATAAAAAGTATGGTACTGATATAGGATTTCTTTCAAGTTGTACTTCTCTTTCCAGTAATGTTGTCCCGCTTAGTTTGCTCCCGTAGCCGTCTCTTACGACACACATCAAAATATGGGGTGGCACTCCATATTCTGAAATCATCACAATGTTGTGATGATTTCTATTCGCTTCAGAGTCCAATCTTTCCACATGGAATGATTGGACTCTGAAGCGAATAGTCTATAGAAATAAAATTGGAGTGTCTGTTTGTAATGTTAAAATAACCGCTTTATGCTAAATGCATATTAATGTATACACGGTACATATACCAAAAACGTAGTTAACTATTTTTTTGTCTGTCTGTCTGATTGTTCTGGGAGATCTCTGGAACGGCTGGACCGATCTTGACGGGACCTTCACTGGCAGGTAGCTGATGATCCAGGGCTACTTTTTTTAGACTCACTTTGTCCCGCGGCATTACTAGCGGTACGACGATAACTGCGGGTAACACCGCGGGGCTCAGCTAGTCTGTAATAAGTTTAAAAACATTAACACTTAAACATAAAAAAAAGATAAGGCTGTATTTTCATAACGAAGCAGTATTTTCCCATTAGGGAGCATAAAGTCCACTGAGTCTCATCTATTTTTTGGCAAGAAAATATAAAATTGTTCACCACATTAATCCATAAAAGATAAGGAAAATAAATTGTGGGAATCTAAAGAAAAGGTTATTGATTGGTCCCTTCATTCACAAATCACCATAAATCTTTAGCATAATGGATGAGTATTATCAAAAATCTTTGGGAGCTTTGGCATTTATGGCAACTACATAAAAAAATCGATAAATCCGTGTTAGGTATATCTATATAGAATATTTTTGCTTTTCACAATTAGCTGTAAACTAAATATCTCGAGTTAGTAAAAATAATGAGAATAATGGGCGGCGATGATAACAATCATTTGAACTTGCATATGTACTTTCTGTACAATATTGTCTTATAATGAATAGACAAGAGATAGTTTATCTAACAATAAGTGACGAGGAAGCAATTGGGTTCCTCTAACTTATAAGAATCAGGAGGTTTTTTGGAACGAAGTTCCTTATTCCTTATATTATATTATTATTATATACTATTTTTGTTGAGTATATACAGGTTTTTTGTACATATTAAATAATAAAAAATAATAAAAATATTGAATCCTGACAGTGAACTTCGTTCCATCCGGGTGTCCCTTGACACCTCTCCAGTTTTTTTATATACATCGTACCCCTCAAAGTAAGTCTGCTCTATTGATAGGAAGCATAAGCAGAATCCAAGAATATCATCATACTCATTGCAAATGCAGACAAGTCAACATTGCAGCATGGTGACTCACACTAGGGTCGGTCGGCCTCTTCCGACGTAAATAATCATGCCTCTACTAACCTGCCCCCTAGCCAAGTTGTGAGCGTTTTCTATATGCAATGGTTAACGCCTAAATTCTCACAACAACAAACGAGGAGTCATGTTACCAGATGGTAAGTAACCCAGGTGTTGTCAAGCTTACTTCTCACAAGTGATCGCTATTGACACTCTAAGGCATTAAGCCTCCTACAGACCACAAGGCCTAGCCACGCAAACAAATAGCCGGGTTATTAATAACTGCAATGATAGACTGCGGCCTGTGTCGGTGGCCTAACGATGCCGGTGACATGGCGTGTAGGAGCCCTAACGACCACTTTCCTTACAACGTTTTCATGCTTTAAATACTATATTTGATCAGTGTTTGGATAACAAAATATTGAGTAGAGAGGTGTTTAACACCCCGATAATAACCAGCCATGGGTAGAATATTCTTAAGAAAGCTTGATAGCATAAATTGAAAGAACAAAATTTAACTAAATCATAATGCACATCATAATTATGGTTGACCCACATATGTTTATATACGCCCTTAAATATACAAAAAATAAGAGTGGTAGATGATATTTTTACTCGGAAATACATCAAAATTCATTATACAGGTTTACCACAACGCCACAACAGTAATAACCATGTTTTACAACCAACGAAAGTCAATACAGTTCTGATGCGGTCACTAGTACATTGTAATCAAACCAAAACATGGAACGAAAAATTTACATCATTTTAATAAAAACATATGTCATATTAATTATAGGTGAATTAATAAAAAGAAGGCGCATTTAACATATATATAACTCGCTAAGTAAAATTAACTTAGACCATCAAGAATTAGCTTATCAAAGGCAAACTAGCATTGGACGGGAAAAAATGAACAACGATCTTCATGAGTGCTGGCCTCTCAATTAGGCTGTCCGAACTAGTACTCAAGCTTTTATTCTTATTTTCATTGAATTGGGGGCGAAGGAGCAGCCGTATCACCTGATGGTAAGCAAGTGCCGCCGCCCATGGACACTCGCTACACCAGAGGCGTCACAAGCCGCTTGCCGCTTGCTGACCTGAGGGCGATAGAGAGGGGCGATTGAGGTATGGGCCTCCGGTATCCTCACTCACTCGGTGAGCGCTAGGACTATTTCACACCAGTTATCACTCCGATTGAGCCGAATTCATGCCGAAGCGTGGCTCTCCCACGATCAAAAGTTTTGCTAATTGCTAACAAGGTATTAAGAAGATCTGAGTGATTGACTATTAGTATTTATTGCTAAAAAGGCTTCATATGACCACTGCATGGTTAAAATAGTGTTTTAAACGAAAACGATTTTAACCATGCAGTGTTTTTAAAACGAACCAAAACTTAAGAGATACATAAAACAGTTTTATAGCTTTGGAGATAGGCAATGGGCGTTGGTCTGTAAGGTACACTCACCTAAATATATTGCGTGTAGAGAAGCCCGGCTAAATGCAATATAAAGTGACCATAGATTAAAACTGTCTGTAGAAAATAAAATTATTTTACCTGAAGCTCTGTACCTTCCTTGTTAACTTCTTGAGAGTTTTTATAAGTGGCTTATAGTTTTTTAATACTGCGTAGTACTATTCTAATGTGTTTAATTGAAATTAACAATAACATTTCATTAAAATATATCACAGGCTAAATAATAATAAGTAATAATAATAAATATTTAGGACATCTAACACACAACGCCATCTAGTCCCAAACTAAGCAGACCTTGAATTATGGGTACTAGACAACTGATATGAATACTTATTTACTTTTTTTTGTAAATACATACATATTATACATAGAAACACCCAAACTCCGAAACAAATATTTGCAGATCGTACAAACATTTGGTCCGACCCGGGAATCGAACCCGAGACCTCAGGATCAGCAGTCGCACACGCCAACCGCGAGACCAACGAGGCAGTCAATCAAATTACCGTAATTTGTAATAAACTGCGTACTTATATCCTTTAATTTTGATTTGTTTTGTATTCATACCTTTACCTTTCTATTTATACCTTTGAAGATATAGAATTGGTTCTATACCTTCAAAGATATAAATAAAATCAATTAAATTATATTACGACAACAAAATCAATTAAATAAAATTAAACATACCGTTCACAAATAAAAATGCTGTTCAAATATTTATACTTTAATCTGAATTCTAAAGACTATGCACACCTTTAACTAACTGTTCTATCTTATAAAAATCAAGCCAAAGAAAATACTTTTGTGTTATGTTCGTGTCGGAATTTTGACTGGAATAAAACAAATCTATACAAACAAATAAAATTGAAGTGACTGTTTGTAATATTAAAATAACCGTTTTTAGGGTTCCGTAGCCATATGGAAAAACAGAACCCTTATGGATTCGTCATGTCTGTCTGTCTGTCTGTCCGTCCGTATGTCACAGCCATTTTTTCCGAAACTATGGGAACTATAATGTTGAAACTTGGTAAGTAGATGTATCTTGTGAACCGCATTAAGGTTTACACAAAAATAAAAATGTAAATTGTGGGTTTCCCAACTTAGAACAGAATCTCAAAAAAAAAAATATCCCATACTTTTCCGTATCCTATCTATGGATAGGTCTTCACAAATGATATTGAGGTTTCTACTATCATTTTTTTTTAAACTGAATAGTTTGCGCGAGAGACACTTCCAAAGTGGTAAAATGTGTGTCCCCACTGTAACTTCTCAAATAAGATGATAAAATACCATGCAAACTTCCACCGAAAATTGGTTTGAACGAGATCTAGTAAGTAGTTTTTATAATACTTCATAAACCGTAAACCGCAATTTACCTTTCATTCAATCTTCAACTCAAATATAAAAATAAAACATAAATTATATCTAATACTAGCTGAACCCCGCGGTGTTACCCGCGGTTAATGTTGTACCGCGAGTAACGCCGAGGGACAAAGTTAGTCTAAAAAAAGTAGCCTAAGTTACTCCCCGGATCATCAGCTACCTGCCAGTGAAAGTCCCGTCAAAATCCGTCCAGCCATTCCATAGATTACCTGGAACAAACAGACAGACAGACAGACAGACAGACAGACAAATTTTTTTTTAACTACAGTTTTGGTAAATGTATCGTGTATACATACATATGCATTGATTAAAAAGCTGTCATTTTAATATTACAAACAGACACTCCAATTTTATTTATTTGTATAGATATAAAATTCTCGTGTCACAGTTTTAGTTGCCAAACTCCTCCGAAACGGCTTGACCGATTCTCATGAAATTTTGTGAGCATATTGAGTAGGTCTGAGAATCGAACAACATCTATTTTCATAACCCTAAATGGTAAGGATCACCCATCCTTAAAAAAAAATTATGGCAAAACGACGTTTGCCGGGGCAGCTAGTCTAATATATAAAAATCTCGTGTCACAGTTTTCGTTGCCATACTCCTCCGAAACGGCTTGACCGATTCTCAAGAAACTTTGTGAGCATATTGAGTAGGTCTGAGAATCGGCCAACATATATTTTTCATCCCCCTAAATAGTAAGGGTCACCCATCCTTAAAAAAAAATTATGGCAAAATGACGTTTGCCGTGGCAGCTAGTTATGTATGTATGACTCGCACTTGGGCGCTCTTTTTACTAGCTTTTTTATTTTAGACTTTAGACAACTAGTCTAAAATAAAACAAAATCAATAAAATAATTATTAAAATCAGTACAAGAAAGGTGAAAAATATAAAAAAAATACATTCAATTTAAGTAACGCTTTCTTTTAGAATTTGGTTCAAAAGATATAAGTTCTTAGCGTAACACAGTAATAGGTCTAATGGCGTGGGTAGTAGTTTATTTTTGGCATCTTTTCAACTTTTGAGACATACGGGCCACTTTGAAGTCAATCTACAAAGGAAGTCAACTTGACATAGAAACTAGAAAACAAAAACAACCCTCATCATTATTCCTGGCAGGTAATAAGAAAAAAGGGAATTTTTATCGAAATTCTCTTTTTTGTAGGCACATTAAGTTACGAGATCTATTAGGTACTGCGATTCTATTTTGTTACCATCGAAAATAGTCTTTATTTCGCTCAGCTTTTGAATAGATTAAGATTTTATTATATTTCACTTCAATATTTTAGTAAAAGTGTTCTGCTTTTCAATTGATATTCTTGGTTTGAACGATATTATTTACGTAGAAAACATACTTTCTTTTTATTACTTGGGTTAAATATTTAATCGTTGAATCTTTGGGATTTTTCTCTTTTCTCTTCTCGTTATTGATCATCTAGTAGTGATATATTTTTGTTAAGTCGTTACTATACTAAAATTATAAACTGGAAAGTAACTTTTTGTCTGTCTATCTGTTACGCTTTTACGGCTAAACTGATGCACTGATTTCAATGAAATTTTAGCATAGAGATACTTTGATTCTTGAGAAAAGAGATAGACTACTCTATACCGTGATAACCGACGTACGTGAAAGCGGATCTGCGGCCATAAGTAAGTTGAATATTATTAATTATTTTTGGTCACAAAAAGTAGATAAGATCCGTTTCTAAAGCATGGTAAATTAAGTGCACGTAAATTAAGTAAATGAAGTGCACACTAACCAATTCAACATTTATACATTTGCTCAAATCCGCATCTACGATTGAGAATAATCGATTACATGCATTCAATGGTATCTAAATATCTGCTTAGTTATTTTTAAGACAACGCCTGCATGAGGAATATAACCAGTGTCACATGGGTTTTGACAAACATACAAGAAACCAGCACAAATAACTCCCAGACTCAGAACTACAGTTTGTGGAACACCTGATGTAATAGAGAGCGGCGTGGCTAAACCTCTACGCCATCCATGCAGTTTAATAAGTATTTTAGACCTCTATTCTTTACTTTAAGGGAAAATCACAGGACTGTCGCTTCTTTACATAGGTAATCAGTGCACTTCGATGTTTACAAAGCGCCGTGGATAGCTTGTAGCGCCACCGATCCATGCCAAGTGGTAACCCCCTAGTTACTGCATCTCTGTTGTTTGTTGTTGCTTGAGGGTTGAAAAATATGTATGGAATAACGTATTTGTTTTGATTGCTCATGTTTGTAATTGGTAAACTCAGAAGAGGAGATCTTTTGTTCTGTGTTGGAAAATGTAGATGTTGAAATAGGGGTTGAAAGTTTGTATGGAAGTCCGTCATTTTTAAAGTTAGAAACCTGAAACTTTACTTTTGGGCTGCTGATTAAAAATGAGTAAACACGTATTTCAGCGTTTTTGAATATTCAACCCGTAAGGGGTGAAATAGGGGTTGACATTTCGTACATAGGTTAGTCTGGATGCCCGTCATTTTTGAAGTCTGAAACATGAAACTTTATTTATGTGTTACTGATTTAAAAAGAGTAAAGACGTATTTGAGCGTTTCTGGATATTCTACCCCTAAGGAGGTGAAATAGGGGTTGAAAGTTTGTATAGAAGTTCGTCATATTTTAAGTTAGAAACATGAAACTTTATTTATGTGCTACTGATTAAAAACAAGTAGATACGTATTTAAGCGTTTCTGGATATTCTACCCCTAAGGGGGTGAAATAGGGGTTGAAAGTTTGTATGGAAGTTCGTCATTTTTTAAGTAAGAAGCATGAAACTTTATTTTTGGGCTACTGATTTCAAATGAGAAGACACGTATTTAAGCGTTTCTGGATATTCTACCCCTAAGGGGGTGAACTAGGGGTTGAAAGATTGTACGGAAGTTCGTTTTTTTTTTTAAATTGCAAACTTGAAACTTTATTTTTGGGCTACTGATTAGAAGTGAGTGGATACATATTTAAGCGTTTCTGGATATTCTACCCCTACGGGGATGCAAAAGGGGTTGAAAAATTGTACGTAAGTTCGTTATTTTTGAAGTAGCAAACATGAAACTTTATTTTTGGGCTACAAATGAAAAATGAGTAGATATGTATTTAAGCGTTTCTGGATACTCTACCCCTAAAGGGGTGAAATAGGGGTTGAAAGTTTGTATGGAAGTCCGTTATTTTTTAAATTAGTACCAAAAAACTTTAATTTTGGGCTATTGATTAAAAATAACTAGATATCTATTTAGAGTTTCTGCATAGTTTACCCCTAAGGGGGTGAAATAGGGGTTGATTTTTTTATGGAAATCCGTCATATTTAAGAATACATAGAAATAAGGAAGGTGAAACTTTTGGGTTGCTAATTAAAAATGAGTAAATACGTATTGCAGCGTTTCTGAATATTCTATCCCTAAGGGGTGAAATAGGGGTTGACATTTAGTACATAGGTTAGTCTGGCATTCCGTCATTTTTCGAAATAGATGAATACTTATATCAGCATTTATGCGAATTCTGTTCATAAAGGGGATGAAATATGAGTCGAATGTTTGTATGAAAGTTCTTTTAAATGGGCTATTGATCAAAAATAAAAAAATACGTTCAAAACATGAATAAAGTACTGATACATACTTTTACACAGTTTTAATTAAATACATATTATCAACTTCCACGCGAGCAAAGCCGCGGGCAACAGCTAGTTTTATTAATAAAATAAAAAAGAAATACAAGAACATTAATCACATCGTCAATAGCCGTGAGTTAGAAAGTTTATTTTTGTTCATATATGTACTGTTACTGCTCTCTCAATAAACTCAATTAAAAAAAAAAGATAAATCAAATACATAGTTCAAGTATTTCCCGCGTTTTGTGCGTTCATGCCATGGTATTTCAATCTTCCACTTGAATTGAAACTGAAGCACCATATCTGACTAACTAAGCAAGGTAAGAGCAATTCCAAAAGAACTACAGAATGGAAAAAAAACCTCATATTTCGAACATTGGCTGTTCTTTGATTGCATGTAAAGTAATAAATTAGTACAAGGGTAGTAAAAAGGTAGGGATCGTGGGATCGGTACTTTTTTTATGGCCATCAGGCAGAGTAGAGTCATTTTGGCAGAATAACTCTTCTCTGCCTAATGGAAAACATAAGCAGAATTCAATGAGTGGTGGTCACCATACTTATTGCGAATGCAGATAATACAACAATGCAGCACAGTGACCCACACTATGGCTGCCTAGTGATGCTTCTGCATCATTGGGCATCTAATCTCGCACTCACCAACGAAACACGACAGCACGAACGCTGTCATTTTACGTTGATTGACTGTGCGAGGGTAGTACCGCCATTCGTGCTGAATTTAGCGTGGCTCAGTTCACAGCCTGGGTAGACAATTGTGTAATATTGGGATACAGAAAATATCAATTAATATTGAGAATCTAAGGCAGATAAAGATTACTTTGACTCACAACGTATGTGGCTGCTATGTGGAGTCTCGAGTTCTTTCAATGGTCGGAACAAAATTGACGGTTCGAAATTCGAGTGTTTCCTAAGTAGATTTCACAAAATAAATCAGTCCATTAACTTTTTATAGTATAAGCTCTGCTTAGTATGAATCTAGATGGCGCTGTGTGTCAGATGCCCACATATTATTATTTTATTGACCCAGATGACGCTTTTTACATTTGAATCTATTTTTACTAGATCTCTTGTCTTCAAACTAAATATGATAAATAGGATAAAATAGCTTAATAATAAGCTGATAATTAAAAAACAATAAACATTATACTACAAAGTAACACCGCAAGCTTATCACATCATCTACAATATTGATATATTAGTTCATTTCGAGGTGAATCCATTGTTCACTAGACATAAAGCCCTACGGCACTAGATTTAATCTAGTTGATGTTCGTATCCATAATCTCTACATATGAGTCGAAGTCTAGAATATTATGTAAACTACAATGTCTTAATACGTAAGCTTTTCAATAATATGCAGAGATAGTAATGACATAGTATGGAGATATGACTAAACAATCTAATCATTCAAAGGACGGTGTTATTTGTGTCTTCGTCATGAGGTAAACTTTGAGCTTACTTACCTTCAATAAATAAAAATGTAACAATGACATTTTTCTCCAGTACCATTAAGTAATAGTCCGGGATCCCCGATACAAATTTTACAAGTTGATGACATTTCGTTGTATTTCTTTTATATTTATATGTTCTATGTGTACAATAAAGAATAAATACAAATACAAAAATTTTCGATTTTGGTAGCTAACAGGGGTAATAAGGACAAAAAACTTTAAGCGTAGGACCAGTATAACGTACCACGCAATTTGTAAGAAAATGTGGCTCTTAAATAATTTAATACGACTTTTTTATCCAGACAATAGTTGTGCATGAGGTGTAGTTTGGCATTTTCGTCTTATTTGAATGATGTTACAGATCAAGTCTACGTGAGTAGCTGAACAAAAGTTCGTAAGCCTCCCACGCAGTCTTCATTTGTTTTCTTCAATCGTGAAACTTTCATTCTTGTTAGCTTACTTAGTATAGTAATTTGAACAATATTTCAAGGTATAGTCTATGTTTAAGTACCTCTTTAGTACGTGTTTCTTTATTTAAACCTACACCCGTGTCGCAAGTCTCGGGCTCCGCTCGGAGTTTCTCTCTCTTCCACACGATGGACCCGGCACCCGCACGGTGAATCTATGGAATGCTAAGAAGTTCGTCTCTCTCTCTCTCTGTTGCAGCATCACTCGTGTAATTTTTTCTTATTTCATGGTCCGCTCATACCTCAATTTTACCACTTTAGGTTTACAATAAGTATCTACTTTATGATTGCGAAGTTAATATTCTAACTAATAGTATAAATTTTAAAGTAACTCTGTCTGTCTCTGTGTTACACTTTCACTTTTAAAATGCAGCACCCATTGACCTATATTTGGAATGGAAGTACTTCTATTCCTGAGAAAACTGACATACACGCGGGCAGAACCACGGACAAAAGTTACTTATTTTGTACATCATGTTGTTTATTTCCGCTAGAATAATATATGATTTCGACATATACTAAATATATTTTTCTTATTTTGAATTTGATGTGTTAGAAGAACTTCGACATTGGTGAAAAAGCATTAATGAAAATATTGGAAGCTTACGCATTGATAAAAAAATAAATATTATCTTTATTGGTCTCGTATCGACAGGATAACAAGATAAATGGTAATACCATACTTAAAAAGCAACATATAACACGCTAAAATTGTCCAAAAGAGATATTTTCCCTAAACATCGCTAGATTTATTCATGTCACGCAAAAACTTTTTCCGCAAAAGCCTAAATGCCATCTGCTCCCAGAAAAAAAGAAAACAGAAAACATTTCCCATTTTTATATATATGTATTCAATTTCTGTCATCGACTGCCCGACACAAATACAGTCTGAGAACATAAATCTAATAAATGGATATTGAAATGAAGAGGGTAGGTCCCCTTCAGGTCCTGCCTGACTTATTCTATTGGACACGTGAAATATGCCCATTTTCCATGTTAACAATATTATATTTCGAATTTTACATGATAATAAATAGTACATGTGGGTAGGTTTTATCCTGGTTCCTGATGAATGTATTAACAATAGCAATAATTATTCGATATACGGAATGTGTGGTTTTAGTCGGTCCGATTCCGCCACACAAACCTTGGTGGGATGACAGCCCGTTGGAGGTTTCCACGTGTAAAAAAAGGTTTGCTTCAAGCTGAATCATAGTTGTTATTTTTTTATTGTCAAGGTTACATATAAAATCCTGAATTATATCTACTTTAAAATCGATTAAAGAATATAAAACATATTAATAACATTAACATCTCTCATATGAACATTTGGCATTAGTATCACTTTCTAAAATATTCATGTCAAAGTTTAAGTATCAATGTATATTAATCTCTTTAAAAACAAAAGCAATAAGTTGCAGAACCCTAAACACATAATTGTCTGATTTTTATGTTTCATATCTATATTATTGGCAAAAAAGTAATTCGTACTTAAATTTTCTCCAGAAAACGAAAAGCAATAAATATACATTTCTCATCAAATCCAATGCTGCTGATTACATCCAGCAAATATAACATTCACGGGAACGTTATTTACCAAAAAGAAAAAGGAAATAAATCAATCGATTTCTTGCGGTTGAGAAAATAGCGATGATCAAAACAATCAGGACGAGGTCGTTCTTGGCGCAGGACGTAACATGTGTGAAAAATATATAAGAACATTCCGGAGAATGTACCTAAATCCCAATATAATGTTGACCCATTTTCGAACCTAATAGTGAAGGTATAACATACAATATTGATTTTGACCTTGTAATTTGTAACTGTTACCATTTTATGTTACCAAAGAGGCCTTATAACATATAAACTACGCTGCGATACAGCAACCTAAACTGCTGGGATTTACCTCAGTCGTGAGGTACGGCAGGGAGGACTCCAGAAGCCACCGATGCGTTCCTGGACTGCCGAGGTAAGCTGCCGCGGGGTTTAGTGGGTATACAGGTCCTCCGGGAGTCCCACACACGCCCTTCGTGTCCCCCACCACGGAAGGTATGGTGCACAATGCATTCCAGCGTAAAAAAAAGGTCGGATTTCGTAGGATTACTTCCAAGTCAGAACAGACAAATCTGTGATATGCTGGATTATTTGTTCTGTATATAGATATCATTTGTCTATAATAGTTGTGTGTATTTGAAAATAAATAAATAATAAATAAATATTTCAGACATCTAACACACAACGCGATCTAGTCCCAAGCTAAGCAGAGCTTGTGTTATGGGTACTAGACAACTGATATGAGTACATATATACTTTTTTTTTTGTAAATACATACATATTATACATAAAAAACACCCAAACTCCGAAACAAATATTTGTAGATCGTACAAACATTTGGTTCGACCCGGGAATCGAACCCGAGACCTCATGATCAGCAGTCGCACACACCAAACGCTAGACCAACGAGGCAGTCAAGCCAAATATTTGAGTGAGGTCAGTTATTAGCAGTATGGTAACCAAGCGCACAGGTTCTGTCTTATTTGGTATCAGACCCTTTGTGAGATCTTTGAAGTTATAATATTATTACATGTCTCATATATTTTTATGACAGGCCAATTTAACCTTTTAGTGTTTTATATGGATGATTTCCGACAAACATCATGGCTTATAAATATTATCAAGTCTAAAACATAGTAGTCCAAATACTAGTTTGTATTCTATGCCAATAAGCGATTTTTTTAACAATACTAAATAAACTAGAATGATACGGCTTTATAATAAATTATTGGATTCAATGTCTTGTTTCTTGTAAAATTTCTGTAAATATCGATAAATTGAGACTGTCTGACAATGAGATAACTTTCAGAATTCCAATTTGTAATTGATAATCCAGTTTAGTTAGTAATTATTGATCCTGATGATTGGTTGCTGTGGTAGAAGTTTTCCTTATTGGGACGTCGATTCAAATCTACATAAATAAATAAAATTGGAGTGTCTGTTTGTTATATTAAAATAACCACTTTTTACTAAATACATATGTATGTATACATGGTACATACCACCAAAAATGTAGTTTTTTTTTTCTCTGTGTCTGTTTGTTCCGGGTAATCTCTGGAACGGCTGGACCGATTTTGACGGGACTTTTACTATCAGGTAGCTGATAATCCAAGGAGTGACTTTTACTACTTTTTTTAGACTAACTTTGTCCCGCGATACGATGATCACCGCGGGTAACATCGCGGGGTTCAGCTAGTTTATAAATAAAATATTACGACTCTCAAATGAAATTTAACTAGTCTATGCTTTTGAAATCTTCTCAAGTGATATTAGGCTCTTTTTTAATATTGCTATCACTAATTGGTTACTTTATGAGAGAGTGATAAACTGTAAATACAATTATAATAAGACACTACATATCCCGAAGTAAAACAATGATGGAGAAAGTTGTTATAAAACACGAAATATGTAAGAACGTAGCGGGTATCAGGAGTACAAATAATAAACTCTGCTACCAAATCGAGTGGCTTGAGTTATGTGAAAAGTTGTCCGACCTCTGCGAGCTTACATTTAGGACACGCAGTTATGGACAATGGAAGGGATTCCTCGAATGTTGAAGGACTTTTGTAAGTGCTAAGTAAATTGAGAGCAATGTATAAGTAGTAATATCCTTGTGGATTGATTGATAAGTCTTCGGAACTTTAGGTGAGAAGGGGCTGTTCGTTTTGTAAGAGTTATATTTTCTTTCTGTTGCTAACATAAAACACGTATGATATATGTGTCATATCTATGTCACGTGTGGAATAATCTATAGTGTGAACTTTATTCATTTGAATATCTAATGTTTTGTTACTGTTTTCTAGAATTTGTTTAAGTTGTGTCTAGAAATGTTTACTCGTGAGGGTTAATTCATTATATTTGACAAACTTTACAAATGTTGTATAACAACAACAATGTGATTCTTAAATATAACCTTGAACACATTATAAATTTGTCGATTTTACAGTTGTTTATGAATTCTAAAGTAACTCCGTATATCTGTAATAGTATCACGTCTAAACCGCTGCACTGATTTCAATAAAATTTATTATAAAAATATTTTGAATTTCGAGGATGGACATAGGCTATTCTTAACTGCATCTACTATTTCGAACTCGGTGTACAAAGGCGTCCTATAAACGCGTACTACGCAAATTAATAATTTTTAAAAGAAAATATGTCACTTGATTTAAATTAAATAAATTAAGTCTTTATTTGGTTCGAGTAATGCTGGAAATTGTCGCAAGAACATTAAACACCTGTATACCATACTAGCCGACCCCCGCAACCTCGTTTGCGCCTTATATTGCCCGTAGCGTGAAAATTTCCCCCGTTTTTGAAACATTCTTCATTGTTGCTCAGCTCCTATTAGTAGTAGCGTGATGATATATACCCTATAGCCTTCCTCGATAAATGGACTATCCAACGCCGAAAAAATTTTTCAAATCGGACCAGTGGTTCCTGAGATTAGCGTGTTCAAACAAAAAAACAAACAAACAAACAAACAAACTCTTCAGCTTTATATATTAGTACTAGCCGACCCACGCAACCTCGTTTGCGCCTTATATTGCCCGTAGCGTGAAAATTTCCCCCGTTTTTGAAACATTCTTCATTGTTGCTCCGCTCTTATTAGTAGTAGCGTGATGATATATACCCTATAGCCTTCCTCGATAAATGGACTATCTAACACCGAAATAATTTTTCAAATCGGACCAGCGGTTCCTGAGATTAGCGTGTTCAAACAAACAAACAAACAAACAAACAAACTCTTCAGCTTTATATATTAGTATAGATAGATAAAAATAGTTTTAAATTAAGAATATCTTAAAACAAATTTGCGTCCAAAATGCTCCTGAAGCCTCGTGAAGAGACTATCAAATTATTACTTAGTATTTGCGTACTTTTATGTGTTTTGTCTACCTAGTATTAAGTTTAACATAAAGGAAGATAAGATTAAGTTGAAATTGATCCTAACACCCTATAGATACTGTTTCTATGATAAGACACATGTCCCATCATAGAAACATTACCTATAGGATGTTGTAAAACTGTATAGTATCTCATGTGTAGAACATACTTAAAAAAAATTGTAGCTTATTTGATCTAAATTAATTAATAGGATATCACTATACATTCCTTACCCGCTCCACGGATATACTACATTTTGTACCATAAATAATAAAAAATAATCCATGGTTTCAGTCACCTTCATATTAAATTTTATTAAAATGGATACAGACGTTTAAGCGTGAAGAGGTAACAAACATACACACAGTTTCACAAAGGCAAACTTTGTAATACTGTGATAACTGAGGACTTAAATATTTCATAACTTTTTTGTAATACCAGTATGCCTTGTTTGTTTAAATATTTCTAATATTATGATGGCTGTACACTTCCAGCGTAAATACATCGCTATTCTAGGTACATTCGCCGCCATAAATAATAAGTGAGAGACCGGAGGCGCCGCGGATACGTAACAAAAAGTAACAAACAGATCTCTTAAATAAAGAAAACACAGGCATATGTTAACATCTGTTGGTACTGGCGAGCACAGTTAACGTAAGTTCTAAGTATAAATATCCGCGCGTGCCCTCCGCTTTGGGAGTTAAGTTCGACATTTTTTTATTTCAATTTGTATTTATTTCGATAATTTGAAAGGGTTTTAATGAAAATATATTCATTTTCAGCACAGTTATAAAGCACTCAGATGGATTGAAGTGAAACTTAACATGCTCAATTATTGAGATTATCAAATTTGGATTCAGAACTTGTAATTGGACACATCATTATCATCAATATACTAACTCCACTGATGGGCTTAGGCCTCTCAATAGAAAGAAGGACTTAGCCTTCTATACTATGTTAGCCAAACGGGTTGGTGAACAGTTTATTTCTGGTTTTCCATCTCTTTATAACAAAACTAGCTGACCCACGCGTCTCCTATTGCCTGTTGCGTGATAATTTTCAACTGATTTTGAAACATTCTTCATTGGTGCTCCGCTTCTTTTAATATTTGCGTGATGATATATAGTCTATAGCTTTCCTCGATGAATGGGCTATGTAACAATGAAATAATTTTTCAAATCGGATCGGCAGTTCCTGAGGTTAGCGCGATCAAATAAATAAACTCTTCAGCTTTGTGTATGAGTATAGAATCTATAGAAATAAATAAAATTGGAGTTTCTGTTTGTAATATTAAAATAACAGCTTTTTAATCAATGCATATGTATATATACACGATACATGTACCAAAATTGTGGTTAAAAAAAAATTTGTCTGTCTGTCTGTCTGTCTATTTGTTCCGGGTAATCTCTGGAACGGCTGGACGGATTTTGACGGGACTTTCACTGGCAGGTAGCTGATGATCCGGGGAGTAACTTAGGCTACTTTTTTTAGACTAACTTTGTCGCGCGGGTACAACAATAACCGCGGGTAACACCGCGGGGTTCAGCTAGTAATGAAATAAAAATAAATTTTACACTCAATAACGAAAGCTATTTATTTAGCATGCTCTGGTAGCACGATTGGTTCTTGTCTGTTTGTCTGTTTGTAAATTTTCAGTGTCTATATACGCTAACGCAGCTGGGCTTTTTGTTTTCACTTTTCAATAATTAATTCCTTCGTTCTTCTTATTATTTTTATTTTCTTCTTAAAAAGTGTCTGGAATTCTAGTATTTTATTAAAAATTCTCGTACAATGTACAGAAGCGTACAGTAATTGATAAATATGCGCCACCCACATTTACTTTATGTTATTTTATTTGTTTATTAAGTTTAGTATCAGTCTGCCAATCTTGTTTCTCATGAAGAAAAGGTTTTCTTTGGAATGGAAAAATATACTCAATAAAATGTTGGAATCAAATATCTTGCTAGGGATTAGAATTAAAATGTGATAAAGAGTTTAAGAATATTTGAAGAGCTTGTAAATATTTTTTCTATTTTATTAAAAGGGTTAGATGGATAGGACTCAAACTCAACATAAACGAAGATGGTTTAAAAGTGTAAATTAAATTTCTAATATAAAAATACTTTGATATATCATTACATTACATGATTACATTAACAACTTATTAGTTGCTTATTTCGTTTTTAATTCAGATTTTCAAAACAAAAACATTTCAAGAAAATGCTAAGACTTGCATATGACTCGGACAGTCGGAGTTCCTTATGGAAGGGCCTTGTTTAGCAGTGGACGGCAGGGGGTTACTGATAAATGCATACCTATTATATGTCCATTGTTGTAAATTAATAAATATGTGAGAAAAGCAAATAACCAAAGTCTCTTCGTCTCATATTTTATACGTAATCATATTCAATCATGATAAATCGGCAAAAAAATGTACACTTTATGCCATTTTTTTAAAATAAAGGTATCTCCCGTACAAAGAATATTATATCCTGTGTCCCGGGGGACTTTACAAACATACATGAGATGAACACAAAGAACAACTAGACTCAGAATATCAATTTGTGGATTACCGTGGGAGAACCACGCTTCGGCATGCATGTGCCGGCCGGTTCGTCCGGAGTGATACCACGGCCTCACAGAAAACCGGTGTAAAACAGCGCTTGCTCTGTGTTTCACCGAGTGAGTAAGGATACCAGATGCCCAACCCTCTGGTGTTGCGGGTGTACATGGGCGGTGTTAATCGCTTATCATCAGGCGATACGTCTACTCGTTTGCCCTCTATTACATAAAAAAAACACAAAGTGTTGTCCCATGTAGCATTTGAACCCACAGGACTTGGCAAAGTAGGGTACGGCATGAAGACTGCTCAAACCACTAACCCAACAGTACTATGCTATAATTTATTAGGTAGTGGTAATTTAGTTGATTGACTGCCTCGTAGTTCTCGCTGTTGGTGTGTGCGCCTGTTGATCGTGAGGTCTCGGGTTCGATTCCCGGGTCGGACCAAATGTTTGTATGATCTACAAATATTTGTTTCGGAGTTTGGGTTTTTTCTATGTATGATATGTAGGTATTTACAAAAAAAGAAGTTAATATGTATTTGTCTCCATAATCTGCTTAGCTTGGGACTAGATAGCGTTGTGTGACAGACGTCCGAAATATTTATTTATTTATTTAACCTATATTATATTCGTAGGAAGGTACCTTTTTTCTACTACTGAGATATTTTACTATAAAGATATACTGGATGTTGTAAAGGTACACATTGTTGTCAGTGTTAGTAGGTGAGTAAAAAGTATTCTCAAAAGGTCCAAGTATTCAATGAAATACAAATTAGTTTAACTATTCCGTACGTGGGTCTTCCTGGGGGAGCCTCACCCCTAAGGAACGCGTCCCCAGGTGGCGGATAGGGGAATGCTCGCTGGTGCTCTATGAAAGGGCATCGGAGGGTAGGAGGGAAATAAAATACCTCCCGCGGACCAACAGGCATACCCTTCGCCGGGCCACTCGGACATAACCGACACCGGGCCGGCAAAGGGCAGCGGCATCAGGCAGGATGACGCATAGAGGATGGCAGCGGAAGAGCAAAAGCCAACGGTGGCATCCTAAGCCCCAGTTAGCAAGAGGGGTCACTGCCTTGGCGTCAGGTGGCAACCGGCCGTAAAACAGTAAGCCAACAAACTACTCCTCATCATGAATAAGAGTTATAATATGGCGAGACATAATGCTAGGGCGTCCCCCAGAAGCGACGACGGAACCAAGGGCAGTAGGAATACTAGGGCGTACCCCCAAAGCGACGACCAAGTCGTGGAGCCACATCGACAAAATCCAAAAATGCGAATAGCAACGTGGAATGTAGGTTCTATGACTGGACGCAGCGTGGAGTTAAGCGAAGTATTGTTCAGACGCAAGGTTAACGTATGTTGCATACAGGAGACCAAGTGGAGGGGGTCTAGGGCACGAAATATCGGGAACGGATACAAGTTTATTTACCATGGCACGACTGCGAAACAGAATGGCATCGGAATCGCGATGGACGGTGATTTGCAAGAGCGCATCGTGGAGGTTAGACGTGTTAGTGACCGCATCATAGCTGTAAAGTTTGCACTGGACAACCAACCGTGCATGAATGTGATATCGGCTTATGCACCACAGGTGGGATGCAGCGATGCCGAGAAACAAGACTTCTGGGATAACTTAAACGATCTAATACAATCGTACCCACTAGATGAAACTAAATACATCGCAGGAGACCTTAATGGCCATGTAGGAATAAACGCGCCACACCACCAGAGAGTGCACGGGGGACATGGCTATGGAAACCAGAACATGCAAGGCATCAATGTTTTGGACTTTGCAGTAACACATGACATGGCCTTGATCAATACATTCTTCATTAAGCCTGACAGACATAAGATCACGTACAAAAGCGGGGGGTCGTGTACCCAAATCGACTATATTCTCGCGGACCGTTCTAAGCTTGGCACTTTTAGAGACTGTAAGGTTATCCCAGGGGAACCACTAACAGCACAACACCGACTACTAGTCGCCGATTTTGTCATGCCGAAGGCGGTTAAGGTACATAAAGATAAGACACCAAAAATTCGTTGGCGGAAGCTGTCGCTCCCGGAAGGAGATACCCTGGTCGAAACCATAAAACACTACCTGGACAAAGAACAACAGACAGGAAACTGGACGGCGGATGAAATGTGGGACAGTTTCAAGGAGTTTAGCACGCAACATGCCTCGGAACTGCTGGGGATCTCTAAAGGCCCACTTACGAATAACAAAAAGGCGAAGTGGTGGAAATCTGAAGTCGAAGAAAAGGTTAAGGCAAAGAAAAACCTCTTTAAGACCTGGCAAGCGAGTGGGAACAACGAAGACCGCGAAAATTACCGTGCTGCAAAGAAAGATGCCAAGCGAGAAGTTGCATGTGCCAGAGCAAACCACGATGATGACTTCTACAGCAGACTGGAAAAGGCTAAAGACGATAGAGAGCTGTTTAGAATAGCACGGCAAAGATACGCAAACAGTATGGATGTGCGTATTACCAAATACATCAAAAACCGCCACGACAAACTATTAACCTCTGATGCCGATATAAACGCAAGGTGGAGCGAATACTACTCCCAACTCCTCAATGAGACCTTCCCATTTGAAGAACCGATTCCCCTAGAGGCCATTCAAGGACCAGTACAGGAGATCAGTCCCGAAGAAGTAAGGGTGGCAATACGAAAAATGGCCAATAATAAAGCTACTGGACCAGATGAGATCCCTGTAGAATTGTGGAAACGGTTAGGAGAGAGTGGAGTCATATTCTTAACACGACTGTTTAACAGGTCTCTGTATGATGGAATGCCTAGCGAATGGAGAAGAAGTTACTTGGTCCCATTCTTCAAAAATAAAGGAGACATCAGACTCTGTGAGAACTACCGCGCCATAAAGCTCATGTCACACACGCTCAAAATTTGGGAAAGAGTTATCAACAACCGACTCCTACGATTAACCAGTATTTCCGAAAATCAGTGCGGCTTTGTATCAGGAAAATCAACAACAGACGCGCTACACAGCTTAAGGGTCCTTTTGGAAAAGAGAAAGGAAATGAGAAAAGACACACACTTGGCCTTCATTGACCTTGAAAAGGCATTCGACCGAGTGCCACGACGGCTGATCTGGCAGTCTCTGCGGTCGCAAAATGTGCCAGAATATTACGTAAACAGCATCGCTGATATGTATCATGAGGTCGGCACCAAAATAAAGAGCCCAGCAGGAATAAGCGAAGAATTCCTAGTAACAGTAGGTGTACACCAGGGGTCAACTCTGAGCCCATTGCTCTTTAATCTTGTTATGCAATATCTGACAGCAAGCATACAAAAAGAGCCGCCATGGGACCTGCTCTATGCAGACGATATAGCTCTTATCCGAGATAGCCCAGAAGAACTGGAAAAATCGCTGGAGTTTTGGAGAGCTGCCCTGGAGAATGCCGGACTAAGGATTAGCCGTCTAAAGACAGAGTACATGTGGTGTTGTTACTCATCTGCCAACCTACATCAGACCGTTAAACTGCAAAACCAACAGTTACGTGAAGTCGAACGCTTCAAATATTTAGGTTCGGTCATCACCAACGATGGCACGATTGACGCCGATGTGACTCACCGCATCAACACCGGGTGGATGAAGTGGCGAGAACTCTCGGGTGTTTTGTGCGACAATAGAATGCCTGTGCGTGTAAAGGGAAAGGTGTATAAAACGGCAGTTCGCCCAGCCCTGATGTATGGTGCTGAATGCTGGCCTATGAAGAAGACCCATACCACAAAAGTACATACAACAGAGATGAAGATGCTGAGATGGGCAGGTGGAGTTACCCTCGCCGACAGAGTGAGGAACGAATACATTCATGGAAGCTTTAAGATCCGCCCCATAGAAGACAAACTCAGCGAAGCACGTCTCAGGTGGTATGGCCATGTAATGAGAAGACCTGAAGAGCACATGACGAGACAAGTCCTGGCTATAAACACCGGGCCAAAGAAGCGCGGTAGACCCCCCCTAACTTGGATGTCCGTCATCAATAACGACCTAAAGAAAGCCCAAATTAATGTCTTGACGACCCAGAACAGAACTGTCTGGCGAAGAATGACGAGGAGAGCCGACCCCAATTGAAATGGGATAAGGCTAGGCAAAGAGAGATTCCGTACGTGGGTCGTTACTTTGCTATCTCGTGAGCTCGGTATAATTTAATGTTGTACGTATATTACTATTTGTTGGAATTGTATCTTATTGAATCTTTGTTATATTTCCTCATTATTAAAGAGAAATAGAGAAATACATTTAAAACAAAGAGTAGTTCATAGTTTTTATGATAATAAACGTAATGATGTTTTCTTAAATAATTTCACTTCAATAACTAGGTATTTAGAGCCTCCTTCATGGATCAAATATTTGAAAAAAGGCAGGGCAGTCTCTGGGGACTGGCGATAGAAGTGAAAACCAATTAACTTGCGAATTATATCGTTGAGCTATTAGATTACGTGCGATGATGAAGACACAAGTTCCATGATTTTTGTTCACCCAAAAAGTACTCAACGCTCCTAAAGATGTTTTCACTTCACTAAGTTGTTTTTAAAAGTTAAAACGTAATGGAACATGACTATCTTAGAATTTCAAGACACATTCTATTTTATTTTTTTCGCGCAACACGGAACTTATTTGGGATATAAATATTTAATAGATTACAATGCTTTCTACTTCTCAACGTTTCAAAGTCATTTGCTAAATACATCCCACTGTACAATAAAAACTGCAAAAGTATGTATTTATTCAGTATAGATGGTAATACGACGCTAAAAGAAAAGTATATTTAACTATGTTGTACTTTTGCGAGAGATAAAGCAGTCACTCTCTAGTCCATAAACCATTCCTATGCAAAAAGTGACGTCTGTCCGCTGTTCTGCGAAAACAAACTAACAAGAGATAAGTTTCAGTGAAAGCAAGCTTGTTTTCGGTGAACGCAAATAAACGAACAATTGTTTACGTCGAAAGCTCTATGCTCACGTTTCGCAAGCACGGTAACTTTTTAACTTTTGCGTTCTCCACTGTGTAATTTAAAACAATCGGTATTTTTCATTAAAAAGAAAATTGATACTGAAAGAGACCCCCTCGGGCCGTCACTCCACCACGGTTTGCGGTGCGACGGTTTGTCTGAATCGGACCGACTAAAATCATACCGTGACCCACTTTACGCCTTCGGTGGGGGGGGGGGGAGAGGGGAGCATCTAGGAACAGTTACTATTACGACATCCAGACCCTTCGTAGTGCCTGCGTTTCAGAGCACACAAGGGCCAGGTTTAATTAGATTGATACCATGACCTCACAGATGAACCGCTGCTAAGTAATTATTTTGTTGCTTTTCAGAGAATGAGTATTACTACCGTAATCCAAACTTCATCTTCTACTAATTCTAGAGTGGTGATTTAAAGAACTTGAATGTACTAGTGACTGATGAAGTGTCCACGAGCGGCGATAATCCCCCTTTTTTCCGTGCGAAAATCCCCTCGGATAGCATCTCCTGGTGGCATGTCGGACTCGAACCAACTTAAACCGCACGCCGTCTCGGGTACTGCGAGCTGATGAACCAGATGTATCCTAGAAAGAAAATCCCCGGAACCCCGGCGTACCTCGGGCCACCTACGATTTGTAGATGGCCCCCTCCTGTGTGGAAACACCGATGTGTCCGCGGTCACCAAACACGGTGGGGTATTAAAAACTAATAGATGTATGAGAATGAAGTTATCTCCACGCTAAGTCACGTAGTCAAAACAAAATATTAGCCAATAATACAAGAGAAAAGAGGTATTGTAGAAAGGGAATCGACTTGCAACACTTGCATCTCGGGTAAGGGGTTCGGAGACACCTTCCTTGCTCGTATGCTCCATGTGTCATAAAAAGGATAAGAATAAATGTAACAATACGGTCACCTAATAAAGTTTTAGGCAGAGCTTATGCTATAAAAACCAGTATACAAAAAAAACACAAAGCAGTCATGAGGACTGCCGAAATATGTGAAACCTCAAAACTACAAATAAAAGTTGTATAGGATTTAGTAGTTTAAGAAACACTTTTTTTTAAATTACGCTTATTTATTTTACAAATATATTGAACAACAATAATGTTTTTAATGAAAGTGACGGCCTTGTTGACTCGTCGTCGTTAAGACAATTTAGGTACCGCGCAGGCGAGTTGTGAGTGAACTGCCACATGTTTCGCAAGCGCCCTGCGCGGTTTTACTGCGTCTTAGGTCACGTGTCCTGTTGCCGCGTAATCTGTCGCGAGTTTAACATTTTTGACCCATTCCAAAATAAATTTTGCTGAAGTGCTCAACACCGCTAGAGAAGTTATCACTTCAAAAACACAAAGCAGTCACGAGCTCATAACATAAATCTGTAAATAAACAATTGTTACTTTTGGATAGTCAAGTTATTTGTTTGATCATAAATTAAAATTTCTCGACTTGTGTTATGTATACTTAAGGGCTGCGCACGCACCAAGTAGCATATATCTGGCGTTAAAACGTCACGTGACCATGTCGATGACGACTTACGTTAATTTACTCCACAATCAAACCTTCTTTCAGAAGTATTTGCTCTAAAGCCATGTTCAGATAACGAGCGCTCAACGCGCGTTTTGATAATGCACGTTAACAACTACTTGTAAAAACGCGCATTAACATGTGTACTCCTAGAACGAAATCACATGTAGTTGTAAACGCGCGTTAGCAAAACCCGTGTTAAGTGCTCGTAATCTGAACATGGCCTAATAAAAATATTTTCATTGAATATGATTCTGGATTCAAATAGTAATGACGTAATAACAAACCTTTAAGGTTCAACTAAAAACTAACTGCTTAGCTCTCCCTTGAAACGGGTTGAGCTTACCATTTACATAATATAAATTGTGGGGATATTCAAACGAATGCTTCTTCGGAGTCCCACGATGTCTTCCGGACCCTTAAAAATAACGGTCAAATATTATTAAGAATATTTATTTTTATATTTTTGTGCAGATTATTAAAAAACTACATTAAATTGAGATGAATGTAGGATTATTAGATTTGCTAATTATCATATAAATATAAAATTCATTATTTTTTCTCAGATATTATATTCAATTATATAATAACTAGCTGTTGTCGATTATCGTAGCAAATAGTAGACTATGTGTTATTCTGATGAATAAGCTATGTTACTGTGAAGTTTCATCCAAATTCGTCTAGTAGTTTTTGCGTGAAGAAGTAACTAACATACACACTCACAAACTTTCACCTTTGTATATATTAGAGTGAAGTGTGAAAAAAAATTGATATATTATACGTTTGCCCCAGTTTTCTTACAGCAGTAAGTACAAGCAGTATGCAATTGAAAACGGCGTGGCAAGGAGGAGTGTCTGTAATATTAAAATAACCGCTTTTAATAAATGCATATGTATGTATACACGGTATATATACCAAAAAGTAGTTATATTTTTTTCTCTTGCTGTCTGTCTGTTTGTTCCGGATAATCTCTGGAACGACTGAACCGATTTTGATGATCTAAGGAGTAACTTAGGCTACTTTTTCTAGACTAGCTTCACTCCGCGGCGTTACCTGCGGTACGACAAAAACCGCGGGTAACACCGCGGGGTTCCGCTAGTAAATACATAACTTACACCCAGACACGGGACAAATGATTGTGTCCATGAT
Source organism: Spilosoma lubricipeda (assembly GCA_905220595.1). Classification (NCBI taxonomy): domain Eukaryota; kingdom Metazoa; phylum Arthropoda; class Insecta; order Lepidoptera; family Erebidae; genus Spilosoma; species Spilosoma lubricipeda. The sequence goes on along the minus strand of HG992285.1, from coordinate 2,466,658 downwards.
AAATCTTTTTTTTTAGTTATGACTAATAAACCCGCCTATGGGCGGGAAAACGAGCCGACGTATCGCCTGATGGTAAGCGATTACGGCCGCCCAGAAACACCTGCAACACCAGAGGCGTCACAAGTGCGTTGCCGGCCTTTGGGGGATGGGGAGGGAAGATAGGGGGAGGGAGTTTGGGTTATGGGCCTCCGGTATCCTCACTCACGGTGAAACACAGCGCAAGCAGTCTTTTACACCGGTTTTCTGTGAAGTCGTGGTATCACTCCGGTCAAGCCGGCCTATTCATGCCGAAGCGTGGCTCTCCCACGGTAAAAATTATTAGTTATTATTGGATTATTTTCATTATACAATTATTTGATCTGGATGGGAGCAGACCATGCTTCCTTTGACTGGGTTAGCCGTTAGAGGCACTAATCACTGCATAGATCAAAGCTCCGATCTGTTAAACTAATTCTCAATTATGAAGTGTATTGAAGTAGTTTTAAACTGGTATAGAACTAAGTGAAATGTGAATTTTCCACCGTTAACACATTTTGATTTGTTTTGATCTACTTTGGTTTGATTTGTTTTAATTTGATTTGATTTAGTTTAATTTGATTTAATGTTTAATTTAATTGTTCATTTTGTTTTTCTCCATATCTAGCATGTATATCGCTGTCCAATATGTTAGATTATTTTTTTAAGCTAAGTGGCGTGGGGACCTGGTGACTTGTAACACAGGTATCTAATACCTATCACAGGCACCAGTCTCTCTCAAAATGTGGTATAAATTGAATGTATTGGACTCAAATATTATTGTAACAAACATTTTTGTGAAGAGAAAATAAACTTTTTTTTTTTTTTTTTTATTATTTCTCAACATGTAAAATTTAAACAGGAAACCGACTTCAAGAACGACCAAATTGAAATGGGACCATACGGAAACCTGATAAAATAAAAAAATAACAAATGTACTAGTCACACCTACGAATTTCGAAGGTTCCCCTCTATTTCTCTTAGATGCCATCACCAGATCTTAGTGTCCTTATCATGATACTACCGTTGGCATATTTAATTTCCATTAAAAAAAGAATCATCAAAATCTGTTCATAAACGACGAAGTTATCCGCGAACACACAAAAATATATCTATACAAATAAATAAAATTGGAGTGTCTGTTTGTAATACTAAAATAATTTGAATCAATGCATATGTATGTATACACGATACATATAACAAAAACGAAGTTAAAAAAAATTTTGTCTGTCTGTCTGTCTGTCTGTCTGTCTGTTTGTTCCGGGTAATCTCTGGAACGGCTGGGCGGATTTCGACGGGACTTTCACTGGCAGATGATCCGGGGAGTAACTTAGGCTACTTTTTAGACTAGCTTTGTCCCGCGGCGTTACTCGCGGCACAACAATAACCGCGGGTAACACCGCGGGGTTCAGCTAGTTGTATATATATACGGTCGAATTGAGAACCTCCTCATTTTCTGAAGTCGGTTAAAAAGGAGAGTTCAATATTTAATAAATGTGATATTATGGGAAGGTAATGGAATATGTATATTCTATACGAGACTTGAGTATCTATTCACTGGTGAACAGTAAGCAGAAAAATACTTTGCTGTTTCTCGCTTATGACTTCTGTTTTTTAAAGCTGTTAGTTACTCGGATTCATTGTTGTCCTAAAACTTTTAAATTAGATTCGCGTCATAAAATTTATTTAAATGGTTAAACTTAATTAGGAGAAACTACTGTTTTTTTATGACATTCGTAATATAAATCTATTTTATCTTAAACGTGTAAGTCCAACTACTTATAGTCAATCATAAAAGCTTTCTAAAAACTGTTTTGAAAATAAAATAAACTTTACTCTAACGATTTAAAGTCTGATTTACTATGAGAATTAGAAAGCAGTTAGTGTTGTTTACATTAAACACAAATCAAAAGGCACTAAAAGTGCATTTTATATCGTCTATTTAAGAAATGTTTCCTTCGATAAACGTTTTCAGATCGTTAAGTGTAATTGTAAATACAACTGAACCAAATAGGACTGTTTCTATAGTTATTTCTGATGATTTCTTAGTGTTGATAACTGTAGTATATACGAACATCACATACGCACACCTTGATCAAATCTCGACCTAGATCTTGAACGAGTACTCTTCATTATCTATGACGAAAGTACTTGAGACTAATACTTAAGTACCATTATGATCTATTTGATATATTTTGTTACAAAAAGTACAAGCCCGTAAGAATTTAATCGAAAGATCTTTTTAAGATCATCATTGGATTTTAACTCAGAGTTAAATGCGTTTACCTCAATTTGGAAATTAACTTTCTGTCTCTTTTCTGATTTCAATAATCTAACATCACATATCAACAACCCTTAAAAGTCTACTACTGAAAACTTACCTTTTTTTTACGTCTGCAATACCCCTCGGGGCGTCACCCCGCCGGGGTTTGCGGCGGGGCGGTGTGTCGGAATCGATAAACCACACGGTGTGCCACTCTGCGCTTGAGACGGGTGGGATCCGGGAACTGCTGTTATTAACACATCCGGACCACTGAAAACTTACCTGGCCTTAGAATTAATGTTTTGGTCTAATGTTAATGTCTTAGTATCACTTTTTCTTCTTTTAGGAGTTATGTTCTTTTGCATAATTTGTTACCTTAGTCGCTTCTCATGATATGGGGGAGTCATGCTTCGGCATGAATGGGCCGGCTCCACCGGAGTGATACCACGGCCTCACAGAAAACCAATGTGATACAGCGCTTGCGCTGTGTTTCACTGAGTAGGCCCAACACCTTCCCCCCGTCCCCAAACGGTCGGCAATGCAGGTTTTACGGCTTTGGTGGTGCGGGTGTCCATTGGCGACGGTAATCGCTTACGTTATCGATACGTCCCTTGTATGCCCCTTGTTCCATAATAAAAGACAACAGAAAATCAGTAATTACATTCAGAAAAGCAACAATAAATATAGTAATACCGATTTTCTGTACAGCTGTAGTTCCTTCCATTCTGGTCAAGCCGTGCTATTTGTGCTGTAGCAAAATATACTTAACAAATATTTTTACGGGAATTAACGCGATCACTTATTTAAAAAGGTATCACATACCTCTGATTTGCCTGACGTTTCGACCAGGTTGCACTGGCCGTGGTCACAGGCTGACTGGGTTCGCGGCGCACGCCCTCCGTCGTTTTGTGCGTGAAGTAGAAGGAGAAGTTTGTTCGTCTACCCGCAATTTCTCGATATTTTTAAGAAATTTGTTTCGCCATGTACCGTCGCATACCACACTAACAGTGTCCCTATTCTGTAAGCAAACCGATGTGCTCCTATTCTGGTGTTTATCCGACTGCGCAGAAAAGCGAGGTGGTATATTTTGTAATACTGGATTCCACGCTGTAGATAATTTAAAACCATCTTCTCGATTGAAAGTTTTATGTTTTTTAATTTCAATCGCTTCACGTACCACTCTTGAGTAAAAGTGACGTTCGGTGGAGAGGACTTGCGTGCGGTGAAATTCGATCCAGTGGTTGATTCCTGCATCAAGTGCATGTTCTGCAATCGCTGACTTGCTCGTCTGTCGGTTCTTCACAGCAGCGATATGTTCTTTGACCCTTTCAGCAATAGTCCGCTTCGTTTGGCCTATATACGAACTCCCGCAGCTGCAGTCTATTTTATAAACACCCGGAGTTTGTAGTTGCAATGTATCCTTCGGTGTGCCGACGATGTTGTGAACTTTTATGCCTGGTGTGTATACTGTCGGAATTGAGTATTTCTTTAACACGGACCCTATCTTATCCGTAACTCCCTTGACATAAGGCATATAGGCGGGTTGCCTGTTCACTTCCGGATACCTGCATCTTATTTTTGGTTGCTTCCGTCCTCTATTCACTTGATATCCGTTTCTTTTGAGTACCTCCTGAACATGTTCTAACTCCCGTTGTAAATGTTCAGGGTCACAGAGGTCATAAGCTCTGTTCTTGAGTGAAGTCACAACAGATTGCAAGTGCCGGGGGTGATGATGAGACGTGGCGTGTAGGTATCTATCCGTATGAGTAGGCTTACGGTACACACAGTGTGACAGGGACCCATCTGATCTCACGGTTACTTCAACGTCTAGGAAGGACAACGTCCTATCGGTCTCCATCTCATAAGTAAACCCTATTTTAGGGTGAATAGAGTTCAGATGTTGTACATATTGATCTACTTCTTGTTTATTTCCTTTAATAATGCTGAATATGTCATCCACGTAACGCTTCCACAGCTTAACGGTATTCGGGCCGAGACTTAGAGCCTTCTCTTCAAAATGTTCCATCCAGATGTTGGCAAGTACTGGGGCTACAGGACTTCCCATTGCGACACCATCTATCTTTTTTATTATTGTTAATATCATGGAACGCGAAAGTTTAAAAGTTAGTAAAATATACTTAAGTAAAATACACACTACAATCTTTTACATTCTGTTTTATTTTATACTCATATTATTTTAAAATCAACCTATCGCCATTTACTGCTGAATGAAGGTATCCCCCACGGAACGCCAACTATCTCGGCTTTGGGCAGCTCCCATCCATCCACTGCCAACCACTTTCTTCGAACCGTCAGAGTATCGTGCCGCAGGGTGCTTTAAGTTTACTTTAAGTGAAGTCCATCATGAAATATTTTTAGAGCAGCAAGATACATTTTGTAAGAATACCCTAGTTTCCCTAACGATAAACAATCGTGTAATATACACAAACACTTTCATCCTGATCAGCAGAAAACGGTATAAATAAATACAAAAAAGGCGAATGGAAAACAAAAGTCACCCCTCAGGAAACAAATAAAAAATAGTTTAAAATAAGTACATATCATATATTTTAAACTAGCTGAACCCCGCGGTGTTACCCGCGGTTATTGTTGTACCGCGAGTAACGCCGCAGGACAAAGTTAGTTTAAAAAAAGTAGCCTAAGTTACTACCCGGGTCATCAGCTACCTGCCAGTGAAAGTCCCGTCAAAATCCGTCCAGCCGTTCCAGAGATTACCCGGAACAAACAGACAGACAGACAGACAAAAAAATTTTTAACTACATTTTTGGTATATGTATCGTATATACATACATATGCATTAAGTAAAAAGCGGTTATTTTAATATTACAAACAGACACTCCAATTTTATTTATTTGTATAGATAGATACGAATGCGAATTAAATAATCATAGTATAGACAAGACAACGTTTGTCGGGTCGGATACGATTTACCTACCTACATTCAAAGATTATTTTTATTATTTTTTACGTCAGTTTTTCACCAATGGAATTCTACTTTGACACGATACCTACCTAAAAATCACTTCAAAGATTGTTTTTATCTTCTTTTTGCGTCAGTTTTGATAAGTAATCATTTCTCATCAAAACTACTATAATCTGTTAAAACGGAATATAGCTATTTATGATATATATAAATGCACAAAATATTAACAGCACCTATTCCATTATCCATTGTTGGTCCTTCCTAAGTGAAGCAGTTATTAAGTTAATCGTCAAACGTCTGTTGCTCTAGTTCACAGCTGGTCATAGGCCTTTCCGGATAAAGGTGACTTTAAATGTATTATCATACGTCATTTTGTTTGAACAAATAGCGCAGTAACGTACAGTAACGGTATAATTGTTGTTAATAATAATAATTGATCATAATAACGCTTATTGCTTTTATTTAAAAGCGAACTATCATATGTCCTATAGTTTGTCTCTCGTATAGAAGATAAATCAGAGGTAAACAGCCCCCCTAGCCAAGTCACAAGCTTTCGCTTTTCCGTTCTCGTGTGTCATTGGCTAATATTTTGTTTTGATCACGTGACTTGATTCCATTTAGAAAGTCTTAGCCAAGTTGACGTTTGTTCGTAGTGATGGAATGGAAAGTGATCGTTTCTACAAATTCGATGCCAAACTCCATACAAAAACTAGCAAAAGCTAGCCAAGTCACACTTTTGACAAACGCAAACGAAACGATATCCATGCGTTTGAACGTACTTAAAGCGATCAAAAATATTTGGTGATATCGCTATAGAAATGGCGTCGGTATGATAGATAAATAGTCTAAAAGGATCACCAAGAACTATTTTATGTGCTTTACATAATTTTGGACATTTAAAATGCATACTATAAATATGTTGTGGTGCGCTCGTAATGAGGAAGTACGGCTTGGAGGTGGAAAAAGACATATTAATCAACAGTGCAACGAGACAATCCGCGAAATGCCGGAAACTTTATTTGTGGAGCTATTTCGACTAGACAAGTCGTCTTTCGAAGCTCTTTGTCAAGAACTCCAAAACAAGACATCGCTAAAGGGAACCAACGAGATTCCCGTAAAAATTAAGGTAAGTTAATAATCTGTCTTTTTTGTAGTATTGACTATTTTAACTTTTTCTTAATGTTTGTGTATTTATAGGTTTTGAGGCATGCTCTTGCTCTTTGATGCTCTTAGTTTCCTAGCCACAGGATCCTATCAGCGAATTGTTGGTGTCCTTCAGCATCTTGCCCAATGGACAGCTTGTTGGTGCATCAGACAAGTTGTTGATGCTTTGAGAAACCCTGCTGTCATTGCAAAATGGATTAGGTTTCCAATAACACAACAAGAGAAAACAGCTATAAAACAAGAGTGTATACCTACTTAACAAACAAGCTAACTATATTTAATTGAATATGTAACATGTGTTAAACGTAATTTTATTTTACTAGGTTCCAAAGAAGATTTGGCTTTCCTTATGTAATTGGTTGCATAAATTGTACGCATGTAGCTTTGGTAAAGCCCATTACTGAAGAGCATGTATATTTCAATAGAATAGGGTATCATTTACTGAATGTTCAAATGGTAGATTTATTCTTATTTTTATTTATAGAATAGCATGTATGAGACTATTATGTCACTTCTTAATGTTGATTTGGTTTTCAGATTTGTGATAGTAATATGCTGATTATGAATGTGAATCCAAAGTTCGGTGGAGCTACACATGATTCACAAATATGGTCTTCTAGTAGAGCTGAATCATTTAGGAGTGAACTTCATCAAAATAGTGAACAATTATGGCTGTTAGGTTGTTGTGTAACAATAAAAATATTTATTATTATTTTTATGTATGAGCCTTATAAAGTGACAGCCTGATGGAAAGCATACACACACTCCTAGAGCAGTGGTCATTATACTCGTTGCAAATGCAAACAATGCAACAACTCAGCATGGCATCATTTCGAACCGGCCCATTCATACTAAAGTCAGCATGGCTCTATTATCTTAAAGTTCAGTAGTTTTCCTGTGGGTAACTAATTTTTAAACTATTTTTCAGGTGACTCTGGATATTCACAAATTCCTTGGCTAAAGACACCTATTCTCAATGTAGGTTCAATCAAGGTTCTAGGGAAGAACTTTATACTTAAAAGTATGTGTGAGCCCGTAACTGCATTGATGGCTGTTTTGGATTACTCAAAGCACAGTGATGTTTTCTCAGAGACAGGTTTCTTCATCATCATGCCTATGTAGCTAGCAATATTATAGCTGCATGTTGTGTATTACACAATTTAGCGTTACAAGCTGGCATACCACCACCACAACCACTTTCTGCTACACATGACAATGAAGACAATATAAATTTGCAAGATCCCATACCTGCTATGAATATGCCTAATGAAAGTGAAGTCATCGAAGGAAGAGCCATGCTAAATTCTTTATTAAATAGATTAAAATAAGGTTAATTGTTAATGGCTTTGTTATTACATATTTTCTTTCCTATGTGGGATCATTATGTGGGTTATTTTCCCCCGTGATATTTTTTTTTGTGTTGTATAGAAAGAAGAGACAAAAAGAGACTAAAAAGATTTTATATGATTTTTTTTTATTATAAATAATACTTTTTAAATTTTCTATAATTCTATTTGATAATGTACTCAGATGTTAAAACAATCATTAAATGGCTTTATTATTACAGTGTATGTTTATTTACCTAGTAGAAACATTACAATATAATGTATAAATTATGTCATTGACAAAAAAGTATTTATATTACCATTATTTTTAATGTAGGTGAAGGAAAAGATTAGTAACCCCACAACTATCATTACATTAAGCAGATTATGATGATGATGGTCTCAACTGAGGTAAAATTTTCTAATTTTTTTTCTGAAATATCATTGAAACAATTTATAATTATATTCTGTTTATTTAAAATTCTGTTATACAGTGCATTTAAAATTATAATTATTTGTAATGTATCTATCTTTCGCTTCAATTGTCTACTATGTTATTCGCCTCCTTTCCAGTTTCCTTACATCCAGGTTTTTTGCCAGTCTGCCTTTAGTTACAGCCGGTGAGTTTCTGTGGTCGTGAACTTGCTTGACTTCATCGGCGCTCCCCTTAGAGATGCGAGGGTTGTGCATGGAACTTCTCCAGAGGGAGTGGGGCTGATGTTGCTGAAAAAAACAATTATATTATAATTAATTAAACTATAACTTCCTTCCTGCTATTAAAAAAATTGTGATAATCGGTCCACTCATTCTGTAGATTAGTCACAACAAAGAGACTATAAGTAAACATAATCTGGGACAGAGAATGGACAGTGTGGTGGTACAGTCCTACTTCAGCAGTCAAACCCGTTAAGGCCAACACCCTCTCTTCTAGAGCAGTAAGCATTTGCCTGCTGCTAGGACCACCACCAGTCCTTGGAAGCTTCACCGCTTATTGCTAGGGCTTTTTGTTTTGGTTTCAGACTTTCAGTTTGCCCACACATATTAGAACATATCTATCTATTAAGCATTCATTACTAGAACAATGTCTCCTTTCACAGGAGAGGCTTATGTCCAACAGTAGACTATTAAAAGCTGTGGAAGATGAGTCAATGAAAATATGTGACTCATTCTGTTAATTTTAAAATGAATTTTATCAACATTATATATTACATAGGTATCCTGTAATTAATTTATAGATAGTACACAAAAGTTATAGATGTTTGATTGATTTATTTTTATAGTGTGTGTCTATGAAGAAAGTTGTTGTATAGGAAACCATTACATTATATTTTTAATATTAAATAGGCAATAATTATTGCATGTTTGTCGCTTATCACGTCACTATTTGTTTCATACTTTGAAGCGATGAAGTGAGATACTTTTAAACAACAAAGAATAACTAATAATTTACATACCTTTCCATGAATTCCAATAAGACGAGGACTTGTTCTGTCTGGCTCTATCTAGAATCCATTATGTAAGAGGTATCACGTCATTTATTATAAGTTAATCCTCAAGCAGGATCTTCATGTTTCCAAGTCACAATAATGTTAAAACGACATTTCGCACTGTGATATTATAATAAACCATTTACAAATTGATTGTGCTTTATTTTATATACATTTTATCACTTTATAATTCAGCGAACTAAAATCGACAATAAAAATTGTTGATGAACAATGTCAACGTTACCATGACTACCTTCTTTGACGTTTCTTAGATGGATAGACCATAGACTATATTTTAGGTTTTTTCCACGGAAATTGTAGAACGAGCGATCGAATCATTTGTGTCAACTTGGCTACCAAGTTATCGTTTTCTAAAATTACTTAAGAAAGAGCGTTAACGATTGCAGAAAAACGAACGCTTGTAACTTGGCTAGGGGGGCAGATTTAGATATTTTAAATTTGCTACAAAACTACAAAACGATAAAACTCTGTTGTTCTCTGTATTATGATATCTATACAAATAAATAAAATTGGAGTGTCTGTTTGTTATATTAAAATAACCGCTTTTTAATAAATGCATATGTATGTATACACGTTACATATACCGAAAATGTAGTTAAAAAAATTTTTGCCTGTCTGTCTGTCTGTCTGTCTGTTTGTTCCGGGTAATCTCTGGAACGGCTGGACGGATTTTGACGGGACTTTCACTGGCAGGTAGCTGATGATCCGGGGAGTAACTTAGGCTACTTTTTTTAGACTAACTTTGTCCCGCGGCGTTACTCGCGGTACAATATTAACCGCGGGTAACACCGCGGGGTTCAGCTAGTATTTAATAATTATAATCATTGTGATACTGTTAGTATTTAATAATTATAATCATTGTGATACTGTTTAGCGGAACTTCAACTTTCTTGCGCATTTTTTTTCTTTTAGGCGAATAAGATCAAAAAAACAAACAACAAAAAAATTAATAACTAAATAGGAAAAGGCGTACCCGCGAAAACCCATGGCCAAGGGGTACTAGGATTTACATTTATTTAATCTATACAAATAAATAAAATTGGAGTGTCTGTTTGTAATATTAAAATAACCGCTTTTCACTAAATGCATATCTATGTATACACGGTACATATGCCAAAAATGTAGTTAAAAATTTTTTTGTCTGTCTGTCTGTCTGTCTGTCTGTTTGTTCCGGGTAATCTCTGGAACGGCTGGACGGATTTTGACGGGACTTTCACTGAGATGTAGCTGATGATCCAGGGAGTAACTTAGGCTACTTTTTTTAGACTAACTTTGTCCCGTGGCGTTACTCGCTGTACAACAATAACCGCGGGTAACACCGCGGGGTTCATTAATGAATATACATTAAACAAAACATGAATTATCACAACTGACATACAAACAGCAGAAACTCGTATATCTTATAATATGTATACATATATACATACATGATAAGTGGGATGAATTCAGAAGCTCCTACTTATTCCAAAGGCATTTAAAGGTATTCAAAACACAAATGAAATGCTAAAACCCTGAGTCACAAAGACAAATTGTTACCTAAATTTGTACCAAACGGGGACACGAAAATAACATAATGTACATGTCGCATTGAGATAAAGTCATTTTTAAAACTCCCCTCCGCGAACTGATTTTAGTCATGTTTGATGTTAAGCATTTGTCAATGTATAACGTTTATTTGTTCTAAAAATATCACTTATTTACCCTGGGTATACGTCAATTTATAACGATAAATTATTTGATGTCGCATTTTTTAAATGACCACTAACTGTAATGACCATAAAAATTGGTAAAAGAACACATGATTTTGTTTTGTAATAGTTCTTAAAAATAGGATACTCACTTTAATACGAGATTCAATACGATACAAGAAACATAATCTATACAAATAAATAAAATTGGAGTGTCTGTTTGTAATATTAAAATAACCGCTTTTTACTAAATGCATATGTATGTATACACGGTACATATACCAAAAATGTAGTTAAAAAAATTTTGTCTGTCTGTCTGTCCGTCTGTCAGTCTGTCTGTCTGTCTGTCTGTCTGTCTGTTTGTTCCGGGTAATCTCTGGAACGGCTGGACGGATTTTGACGGGACTTTCACGTGCAGGTAGCTGATGATCCGGGGAGTAACTTAGGCTACTTTTTTTAGACTAACTTTGTCCCGCGGCGTTACTCGCGGTTCAACAATATCCGCGGGTAACACCGCGGGGTTCAGCTAGTAAATATTTAAAAACGAAGATAATGTAACCATTAAATTTATGATAAAACACATTTTTTACGTAGTAAAAAACAAGGTGAAACTATGCAACAAAACAAAAAAAAAATAAGTAAACAAAAAACAATATGGCTTCGCAAACTAATAACCATATTAAGAAATTTAACGTACAAAACTGAGACGACAGTTAATGTATTGTGACATAAATAAAAAGGAATGGAGAAGAGGCATTTCTAGAGGGGAAATAACAAACATATCTCTCGAACTAACAAAAACAAACAACGTATGTTAACATCTGTCTGAGAAGCACGAACGGTGTACACTTGATGAATTATTGCTTCTCATTTCGTGAGTTTTAGCTCTTAACTTGTAAGTATGGCAGTTGAGTTTTAACTACTATAATATTAGTTCAAGAAAGTCCTACATACGTACAAACGTCAATATGCCTAGATCGTGATGAAATGTAATAAACTTTAATTAAAAGAAAAGATTAAACAAAAATGTTGCCTTCTCAAATAAAAATACGAATTTTCCAAATCAGTTAGAAATCGATATGATTTTATTTTCAGTCAGTCAGTTGTCTAGGGCAGGTCTAACAAATATGTCATGTACTATTAGAAAAGGAAAAAAAACAGAAACAAGGCATGTTATTATATACTACCTGCCCCTACAGACAGTTCAATAGAAAAAAAGAACTACTATTTTTACTATTTTCGTCGCAACTTTCTGTGTCTTAATATATATATAATAAGCGATTGAGTTGAGCGGTTCTTGAGTTTTGCGCCTAACATTTGGTCATCCATTTCTAATATTTTTTACGTAACAAGTAAATTATGTGTAAAAGCTTTAAACCAACACTGTTCATTACCATAAACAACAAAATGAGTTTAAAAATATAAAACTATGCTTTTCAATACTTTATTGACCATATTAGGTTCTCCTTAGTTTGGGATTAGACCGCCGTGTGTGAGATGTGTAAAGATAATACAAAATTTTAACAAAAGAAAAAAAATCAGTCATGTGCGAGTCGGACTCACGCAGGAAGGGTTCCGTACCATTATCTATACATTTCAAGCGTCTATCTGTTGCTGTTATCAATATTGAGCATAAAAAATCATATTTGTTGGATGGGAGCAGCCTTAATTTTTTTTTTTGTTTTTTTTGTATTTGTTGTTATAGCCACAACAGAAATACAACTGTTTAACCATCACGGATCATGAGATATACACTGGTGGCAGACGGATAATCGGACAGCGAAATTTTAGTAATAGCGTCCCGCAGAGTTCCGCTTTACCTTTTGGATACGGAACCTTAAAAACTGACATCAAGAACTGAACCAAATTGAAATGGGACCACACGGGAAGTACGAAGTCGAAAGTTCTGAGGTAACAAACATATAAAAAAAGTCTAATTAAGAACCTTCTCCTTTTTTGAAGTAGGTTAAAAATAAAATACTAAAAACAATTCTATTATTGTGAAGTGTTGAAAAACAGTGGCAATACATATTTAATAAAATATAGTTATAGGCTTCACTTACAATATTTTCTTATAAACTTAGTTTCGTTATATATTATACTAGCCGACCCACGCAACCTCGTTTGCGTCCTATTACCCGTAGCGTGTAATTTTTCCCCGTTTTCGAAACACATTTCATTGGTGCTCCGCTCTTATTGGTCTAAGCGTGATGATATATATCCTATAGCCTTCCTCGATAAATGGGCTATCTAACACTGAAATAAATTTTCAAATCACACCAGCTGTTCCTGAGATTAGCGTGTTCAAAAAAACAAACAAACAAACTCTGCAGCTTTATATATTAGTATAGAGTAGTATAGATTTTGTTTTTTGCAAGCAACAAAATATGACATTAGAGAGAACATTATGTTATTTATCATATATTTCATCTAATAGCTAACACTAGTTATAACTTGGCAGACATTTTTTTTTTGTATTTCTCGAAACTATATCTGTTAGTTTAGATGAATCATCGACGCAGACGTTGTTATGGGCAAATGTTCGTTATATTTTTTGTTTATTTTATTACTAGATCTAGCAACGAAATTGTCGTACCTTCATCGGGTATACAATCAGAATCCGTTATTATTTCAGTGACAATATCGACAATAATGTTAAGTTCTCAACAATATTGAACTGTCTACTGCTGAACATACCTACCTCCTTTTTGAAATAACATTTTGTTATACAATACCACGCTGACCTAGCTGATTGGTAAAGGGTTTGTTCCATGTGTTCCTTCTCTTTGTAGTTCTGCGCCATTTGCTTCTTTAGTCACTTTTTACGACTCATGATAAATTGGTTGACCCTGCGAACTTCTCACCACCAAATTTTCTACATTTCTGAAGATTCTAGAAATATAAATACGGCGCCATCTACCGGATATTTGTGCAACTTAGATGCCAAACCGCTGTCTATTAGGATTTTATAGAACTGACCAATAAATACACACTAAAGTCGTATAATAAACAAATAAATAGATCACGGAATAATATTTAAAGTACTTGCTTTTGCTTCGCTTATTTACTAAACGCATATGTTTTTCTAAGCGGTATATTTAACAATATTAAAAAGCTTTTTAAAAGCAAGCTTTTATTGGAATGCCCTGGCTCCATGATTAGATCCTGGATACTATTAAAACATAAAGTACTCGTCGAGACGAATCAAACGAGTCCGAACTCGATGGTTTTGCTTCGTTTCTTCACAGAGTTCCTATGGCCACCTTCCAGCTCCAGCATCAGATCAGCTCCATGTCATTATAATATTGTATTGTGACGCTGTACACATATGCTTGCAAAATTTCAGCAATATCGGTTGAAGGTATCTGCTTCAAAATTGAGTTACAAGATTCCACCCGAACATACAAGCATACATACATTGCAAGTTAATAAAAAGCCTGTAATAACATTTTTTTCAATTTTTGTCAGTCTGTCTTTTTATTCCGACTAATCTCACGAATAGCTTTATCAATTTTGACGGAACTTTCACTAAAAGGTAGCTGATGATATAAGAAATAACTTAGGCTACATTTTTTAGACTAACTTCACCTCGCGGCGTTACCCGCGGCACTACAACAACCGCGGGGTTCACTTAATATTACATTAAATATGTTCGTCATCAATTATTTGCAAACTAAGCCAATTGCCATTAAGTTTATCAGCAGTTCTTACCACTGTACTGGCTATCCTTTGGTTACCTCGGTCTCGGGTTCAATTCCCGATAGTATTTGTTTCGGAGTTTGGGTGTGTTCTATCTATAATATGTATGTATTTACAAAAAAAAAAAAGTATATATGTATTTGTATCAGTTGTCTAGTACCCCATAACAAAAGCTCTGCTTATCTTGGGACTAGATGGCGTTGTGTGTTTAGATCTCCGAAATATTATTTATTTATACAAGCTCTGTATTCTCTAGTTTGGGACTAGATGGCGTCTAACACACAATGTTAGACATCGCGACTGAGACAGTCACATTTAAAATCAGACGTGTGTGAGTTGTATCAAATTATAATTGCTTTTTTTTTCAATAGAACCTAAACATTTGGACATTTAAATTTCCTTTTTAATTTAATAGAACAAACATCACGAACCGACACGTGTCAAAGATTGTACAAATTTTTGAAATTCTATCCGTCAGTGTTGATTGCAGTTAATTATAAATTCGTCCCCTCTCATTGTCGTATCTATTTTTGACGTACTTATTTGTACATGGGAATTTAAACTCTGTACTTTGAAAACAAAGTCGCTTTTGTTATTCATACGTATATGTGTAATATCTTTGAAGTGCACCAACTTTAAATCAAATCTAAATCAGTGTACAAGCGCTGCGGATATTACTTCCTTTAATAAAAAGCATTCTTTGTCTTATTACCGTTGTACGTTGAAGCATTGTGCTTTGTTGTAGTGGAAAAGGATGTAGCACACAAATATGTGCCATTTGGTCTTTAAAATCAACTTTTTCAGCTAGAATGATTTCTATATTGTCATAAAATAAAAAAAATATTTATGTAACAAAACAAAAAAATACGCCGACTCGAGAAGACCTTCTCTTTGTAGAGATTTTCTACACATTTTATTAACTTCATTTGTTTGTTTAGTTGTGTGTTTGTCTGTAACCAACTTCGGTATACACATGCTTAGTATTTAAAATTATATTTATAGTGTTTAAATACAACTGCAACTTTAGCCTCATAATCCGGTCATGATTTTTTTTTATTTGTTGATTTTTGTAACTAAACTGATATAGGTAGATATGTTTAATAGACCTTCAACGGTATTACTAAGTTATTTTTTGTTGGTTCGTTAGATTTTGGAGCATTTTAATAAAATAAAATTCATGGGGCAACAGCTTGCATATGGTTTAATTTCATGTAATACTAACACTCTATTATACCTGAATATCTGACTTTTAAAAAGAGTAATCTTTCGTTTCTTTGCCAGTTTTTTTCTCTTAAGGCTCTACGCATTTTGGAAACTGGAAGTTATGGATCGGTACAGGCAGGCAACAGATTTTACTGATTTCACCTAATTTACCTCGACAATCCAGACATGATAGACATTTAATAAACCTCTGTTTTGGAATTGGTAATTGATTTGTTGAATTGTTTAAATTTTCATAAAATCATAATTAAATTAATTAAATCATAATATTGACACTGACATTTATTGTTTTTTTTTTTCATTATTATAATTTATGACATTGCTAGTTGCACACCATTGTACTCGACGTTTAAAGAATTTTTGTGACCAGTTTTGTAATTAATAATAAAATATATATCATTTAATTTCATTCCACAGTGCAATTGTCCTGCGCAGTTAACTCCCTTTGTCTCCTCTTAACATATTTACGGAATGTAATGACTCAGAAGCTACTAAGAACTAAGAAGAAGTTAGCGTAAGTGACTGCAGATCAAGAGGATGGGTTTGATTCCTTTGTCGTACTGCTGTTGGGTTTTCCTTACAACAAATACTTAATAGCAGCCCAGAGTATGGAATATGGCGGTGTTTCCCGCCCGTGTCTCAGAGAGTATTAAGCTGTCGGTTCCGGTTGTTATGAGCAGTGGAAATTGTTATTGAGTAGTCAGTGCCTTTATATTCAAAACTCGACTAGTTCAAAATTCAAATTTAGTTCACCTTCAGGGTTGTGGAGGTCCGATGCCAGTCGCTCCATGGAAAAACTGATTTCAGGTAAAACCGGTTGAACTAGTAGTCGACCCCAAATAGTCTTGGGAATAATAAAGGTTAGGAAGATGAGATGATTGACTCAGAACGGCGGTAGGTACTCGTGCTCTTAATTCGTCACCATACGTACCTAAGTACGCATAAATTAAAGACAAATTATTCTCAATTTACCTTAAGTCAGATATGCATATTCAGTTACAAGGACTTAACGCCAGCTTTACTAGTTTCGTCTAAACTTCTTATGCGAATCATTAAATTTGAATTTGGCTTAACATGGTAACGATTAGTTAACAACTTGAGGAACCTCTGAGCTTTCTGGAACTTCTTCAGCGCATTACAAATTAAATGTAGATTTTTCTTAAATTATGATGAAATACTTCATTATTATCTTTTCTTGACACTTTTTATTGCCATTGATCATTGGTATGGACCAAACAAAGCCTCTATTATGGTTAAAAGACAACGTTTAAAATGTTTTTCCAATCACAATACATAATGCAATACATTCAAAGGTAGCCTGGAAGAAATTGCCATGAGCAATAAATCTACCCTTTGTACATCACAGATTTTTTTTATTAGTTTTAGGACTACATATTCTTTGTAAGCCCTGGTGTACAAATAAAGTACTATGTATGTCACTATCTATATTCACTCATATATCTGAAGCAGAAAAATACGAAGAATTCACCACTGTATTATACGTCTAGATACCGATTGAAATTGTATAACTCTTACGGAATAAAGGGCCATCCTTTATTGCAGTTCATCGACCAGATGTATTTCTAAAACATGCTTATATATGTCTCAATACATACATGTTTATAATAAACGACAGCCTGACGAATTTTCGTCTATATTAAAATTTGAACTTATGACCTCTAGTCCAACAGGGACTCTAGTCATGACCGCCTTCCAATGGAATATCGTGGCCATCAATATTCATGATGAGTTTGGTGTTCCTTTAAAATGGTTTAGAAATGCAAAAAGAAAGGCTAATAAAGCTAGCAGTAGCTTAGTAGCAATCTAGACTACGGTAAGATGATAGATTACTATACACTATATTCTAGGTAGTAGAGCCACGCTGATTTCAGCACGGTTGTGCCGGCTCGACCGGAGCGGTTCTACCCTCGCACAGAAAATCAACGTAAAATGACAGCCTTCGTGTTGTAGTATTTCGTTGGTGAGTGCGAGACCGGAGACCCAATGATGCAGAAGCATCACTAGCCCATCATAGTGTGTGTCACCATGCTGCATTGTCTTCATTCGCAACGAGGTATGGTGACCACCACTTTTGGATTCTGCTTATGCTTTCCATCAGGCCGAGTAGAATCATTTTGGTAGAATAAAGAAAAATAACCTCTAAAAATCTAGATCAAATATTGGTTTAAGAACCTTCTTTTTGGGGTGTTATCGTTCCCTACGTAGTTGCTTCCTCAGTCGCCTTTTACGATACCCACGAAATGAATATTATAGTTATCATTGCATATTTTAAATGTATTATTATACTTATAGCACTCTGTATTGCGTTGAATTATTAGAAAAGAAAATAAAAGAAAAATTTATTTATTGACACAGAACAGAAACACATTGATAGATGTAGACAGTTTACAATTATTAAATCTTTTAATGGAATGTGTCATTCCAAAGTAGGTTAAAACCTGCATTTTGGAAACACAGTATTCCGTCGCCGATCTAGAATACAGCAGTAAAAAAAGCATGTAGTGTCGCTGTGTATTATTCACATATATTTCCGCTTATGTAAAATACATTTAAAATTTAAATTAGGTAGGAATGTAAGAGTGATTTATTGTTAAGTAAGTTGCATAAAAATGCTTTTTTGTCATTAATTTTAACTCCCATTATTTTCTTCACAAAAAAATTCATTTAAATCAGTGTTGCTATTACAATATTCCTATCCCTTAAAAAAAAGGAGTCAACGATTTTGTTAATGAAGGTAATTACAGAAGGAAAAAGGATTTTTCGTATGCAAATTCTGAACAAAGAATTCGAAATTTACATAAGAAAAAAGAAATCAAAAAGCACAGAACAATATAGTACAAGTACTATTGTATATTCCCAAAATGAGACAATCACTGACAAATTGTTAAACGATTCGACTACAAAAGGACAGGCTTAATTTAAATTTTATATCTACCATTTTATTTTTTATAATTTGTTTGAATAATAATTGACGTAATGGCTGTTTTTCTCATTTTAATTATTCTGAAATTATTACATTACATCAGTTCTGTTTTTCTTTTTTTATAAAGTGAACTCCAGTATTAAAAATGTGTCTTGTGTCGCGGGGGACTTAACGAACGTACATGAAATAAACAAAATTAATACTCATACTAAGAACAACAACTTGTGTATCACACACGTCACAGCGTTGTTCCATGTGGGGTCCGAACCCATAACACTCCGCTTAGTAGAAATCTGCGTGGCAACCTCTTAAATCAGTGCGTCCTCCGTGCACTCGTCTTTATAGTTACTTAGTAGAAGAGTTTGAAATTCAGATAATAAAAACAAGTATAATTTTAACAAAAATAAAACCGAGTTCAAGGTTTGACTCTATTTCTCTTGGATGCCATCATCAGATTTTAGTGTCCTTATCATGGTACCACCATTGGGATATCTCCTTTCCATTAAAAAAATAATCAACAAAATCGGTTCTTAAATGACAAAGTTATTCGCGAACACACATAAAAAAAATATATATACGGTCGAATTGAGAAACCTCCTCCTTTTTTTGAAGTCGTTTAATAAATTGAATATTTCATAAAAAAAAAAGAAAAAGGTAACTTGTATAAAAAGATTTTGTAATTTGCTAGCAATTATGCGTTATAAAATTGCATTTTCTTTTATATACATTTCTAGATATTGAATTATTTAGTTTCTTATGTATATTTATTTTCTGCTTAAAAAAACTAGTAGAAACATATAGAATAAAATCAAAGCCCTAAAGCTGCTCGGTTAGCGTTTTGGCCTGAGTAAAACTGGTGATAGGCGTTGCTAGAGTCCCAGAAATTAAAATATTTTTTTTTACCCTCGTCTATCTATAGATTAACTTTTTCTTTTTAATTTAAATGAGATCAATCTTCGTCATCACGATTTTTACACATAGTTTTTATTGTATAGCTAAAAATTATAAATGAATAAAAATCTTACATATATACGACTTCTTAAATTTTAATGAAAATTATAGAAATAGATTTATAAATATTTGGTGGAATTGTCCTATTCTTTTCGTATTTGTCGTTTAAGTTCGTTCAAAATTAAATACTTAGTACTCTAAAAATAAATTAACGAAATGATAGTATTGTTTAGCTTCATTCAATTTTATAAAAGTTGTAGATGTTGTATTTACCTATAATTGTTTGTTACGCTTAATTCTACTCTTTATTTTATGTTATTTTTTATGTATATTGCCCGTGGTCCACCTCCGTACATTTGGGTGGACTACGGCAAATATTTCTTTTCCCGTTTATTGTAATTCTAATGTAATGTGTAATGAATTGGTGCAAACAAATGTTATAGACTCTAAATAAGTTAATGAATAAAATAACAATAAATATATTTTTAAGGTTTATCTTATATAACTAAAAGAACTATTAAATGGTAGTGGCATTATTTAAATGTGATTATTCTTATGAGTGAGAGCGTTTCAATTTTAAAACTACAGAAATTATTACAATTATATACTGCGAATCTCGCATGACAGGTAATTGGAGCTCAACATTAAACTAAAAAAATAGTTTTTAGAATTTATGTAATTATTCTGGAACTTCTAACGTTACGCTACTACAATCACACTAATATATAAAGGCGAACCGTAATGTTATTTTGTTTGTTTTCGTGGAAAACTTCGTCGTTTATGAACCGATTTTGATGATTCCTTTTCCTTCTTTTAATGGAAAGGAGAGATCCTAACGGTGGTACCGTGATAATGACACTAAGATCTGATAATGGAATCCAAGAGAAATGGAGTCGAATCTTGAAGTCGGTTTATTTCTGTCATTTTTTTTAAATTTATGTATTCATTACGATTTGTCAATCGATTATGGCCACTGTGTGTTTGTCGCGGTAACTTCGAACAGTTAAACTTAATTGTATTTAGTTATTACCTCTCCTAAAATATTCCTCGAAACACAATCTAATAAAATAATAAATCTATGACACAAGTAAATAAAAAGCAATCTTATTAAATTTATAAAACTATTTTCAAAGTACGAATCAGTCATCGATAGGATAGCTTTAACTTTAAAGCCTAAAAAGTGTCAAAGATTCTATTCACATTTATATATTATTATATATACAACTAGCTGCCCCGGCAAACGTCGTTTTGCCATAAAATTTTTTTAAGGATAGGTGACCCTTACCATTTAGGGGGATGAAAAATAGATGTTGGCCGATTCTCAGACCTTCTCAATATGCTCAAGTTCGATGAGAATCGGTCAAGCTGTTTCGGAAGAGTATGGCAACGAAAACTGTGACAATTTTATATATTAGATTATTACCTTATTATAACTTACAAAAGCAGTGAGAAGAAATATTTGCAATTTATTGTCACGCAACTAGATAAACTATTAACTACTAGATTAAATGCTTATTAACTCGAACGTGTTACTTCTGAAACGTATCTCTTCCAGATTTATGTATATTTTAATTGCGTCTTCACACAAGATTTTAACGTTACGTTACAGCAAGCTATAGCCTGAATGCGAAAATCTCTTCTGTCCTTTTCATTTTCCACCGCAAGCGACCTGCAACCCTTACGGAAATTGTCTGCCATCCCTCTCTGACAGACGCTCGGTTGGCACCGGGCGAATCCCTTATGTAAGTCAGTGCTTTCGCGGCTGCCTCTTCGAATGGACGCGTGCTCGATTACTGACAAATACAGTAGCGACGATGCCGAAATACAACTTGTCCTTTAACGCAAATAACATCAGTGAGTACTACTGTGAAGCGAAACTTTTATGAATTTAAGTGCACATCGTGTATCAAGTGAGACTAAAAAATACATGAAAAAAAACAGATTAAAATTCTAAAAGTACTTTAAAACTTAGATGCTGGGATTAAATAAAATTAATATTAGAAAGCAACGAAGATTTTCGGGTTAATTTTAGACTCTTCACTCATTATGTTCAGTAAAATATTCGAAGCTAAAGTTACCGAAGTCGTTAATACCGTAAGATTAGTGCGTCCAACATTGGTAAAAGATAAAATAAAAATAGACAACCTTAAGTAGGAACTTAAATTTATGAAGACACATTCGTTGTAACTAAGTGTCATAAAACTATTTGTCAGCCCGTTAATTGCCACGTAAAATAAATGTTGACACATTTAGTGAAATCGCATGTAGTTGGAGAAAATAATAAGTTGTGACAACATGTTAATTTATATATTAATTAGCAGATAAGTTAAAGGGTTAAATTAGTAGTAGCAATATAAATTAGTGTAAAGTGAGGATGAGAAGAAGGAGAGTGTCAAATTAAGAAGTAATTAAAAATATAATTATATTGCAACAAAATGGCCGGGGATTTGAAGAGGATAAAGAAGCATTCATACATATTGAATGCGATATTACTGTTCATCTCGATGATTTACGGTGAGTGATTTTGTTTTGCAAACGTAGCGCTTACTTAATTACAATAAGCTTGATATTTTAATTAACATGTTGATATATATTGAAGGATATCTGCACTATTGAATATGGAGCATAGTAGATCCTTTTTACTAATTAAGGTTTGTTTTTTAGTTTCTATTTTTTAAGTCATACAATTTTTTTAAAGAGATATATTAAATACTAGTTAGGATAAGTTACTTTTATATAAATTATATAAATCGGGACTTTTTATTAATATAGAATACTTTGAACCGATCATAGTTAGGGATGGACTCACGCATGCTTAAGATCGTTTAGTTGATAATTGTTTAACTTTTGGTATTAAACTAAATATTTGAATGAATGTGTGTAAAAAGTATTGTACAAAGTTAGAATATAGTATGAAATAACACATAATCTATGTATGACAAACAAGAGGACGTGAGCAAAACCTTATATATCAGGGAAAAAGCGTGTATCTAATGTGTGTTAATAATTTGCAGTTTTTTTATCGATTGCCTGAAATAAATATACAAAAGATATGCTTACAATCAAACCGAAACCTATAGAAATAGATTGAAAATTACGAACGCGACAATACTTTAGCCGAAGCGAGGAAAGACCGTGGCTAGATTAATAGCTTCTGTCAGTAATTACTTCGAGTAATGTAGTACTCTTTCAACATTAATCTCCCAGGATAAGCTTTTACGCTCACCCACTCATTCAAATTAAGTTAGAGCTAGCCCGTGTGAATAATTATCACAATGGCCCTATGTAACTATCACTATGGTATATATACCATTATCATCATAAGTCTTCAATAGTCCACCGTTGAAAAGGATGTTTTGGAATTCTGTACAGTACTAGTGAGATGAATTGGAAC
Source organism: Spilosoma lubricipeda (assembly GCA_905220595.1). Taxonomy (NCBI): domain Eukaryota; kingdom Metazoa; phylum Arthropoda; class Insecta; order Lepidoptera; family Erebidae; genus Spilosoma; species Spilosoma lubricipeda. The sequence goes on along the minus strand of HG992285.1, from coordinate 2,443,542 downwards.
ATATAATCTATGTATATAAAAGAGGAAGGTGACTGATTGAAATACCCTGAGATCAACGCACAACCCAAGCCGCTGAACCTAGAACCCTGAAATATTGCATGTAGGTTCTTTATATAACGTAAACGAGCACTAAGAAAGGAATTTTGGAAATTCCACACCCAAGGGGGTAAATCAGGGGATGAAAGTCTGCGTGAGCGAAGCCGCATGCAAAAGCTAGTATAGTATAAAAGGTATTTAATCGTTCATGGAAATGAATGATAAAAACGATTAGTTTTCTTATTATAAGTTAAAGTGGAATCTGATTTCGAGAAGTTCATTAAATCCGTGAATTGACTTTGCAGTTTGGTAAATTGCATCAATTAATTCTTCACGTGAACAGTTTTAATGGCGAAGTAGAAAGACTTGAACAAAAAAAACGTATTCGTATAGTTTGAACTTTACATTGGATAAGTTTTATCTCCGTGAACGGATTTTTTGGAATTTTATAAACGTTTCCGACACATGCATTTTTAGTCTAATGCCTTTACAAATAAGTTTTAGAGGTGTTCCGAAAATTGGACCCACATTTTCAAGATAATGTAACGTTATCTTGTGAGGAATTAATGTTTATCTTTTCTATGCTTTACAATCTTTCCAATCTTCAAAAACCATTTGATTATAAGAGTTTTTATTAATTACTTCAAAATGTAGATGGTTCCTACTCGAAGTTCTCGCAATATCAAAGATTCTTGAAGGCTCTTACCATGACCCAGTAAACACTTTATATTGATTGATTTGCGAGCTTTTTATGTTCAAATAGTTGATTAATAAAAACGAAATTAAAAGCTTTCCTTCCATTTTATTTTCTTCAAAAAAAAAAGCGTAATCATGTAATCTATTATCTTTGTAGTTTTGTTTAAGTGTAAAAGATTGCGATATGGGTTGGTAACAGAAATATATTTTAATTTATTTAATTTTTGTTCAAAATGACAAGTAGAATTATATAAAAACGATAATACTTTCTGCTTGATATTTAACAGGTAAATTGCTATTTGATTTGAAAATATTAACGCATTTTTAAAATGAAATCCTGACTTCATAAAAAAGCATTGTTGGGTTTGATTTCATTTTACAATAAATAAATATTTCAGACATCTAACACATCTATCTAGCTTCAAACTAAGGAGAACTTGTACTATTAAAGCTAGATCGACTGATAGAATACTTTTATACTTTTTTTTGTAAATACATGTAATATATTATACATAGAAAACACCCAAACTCCGAAACAAATATTCGCAGATTAGGTTCAATATTTGGTTCGATCCAGAAATCGAAGCCCATACCTCATTCACAATAGTCACGTACGCTACCACTGCGCAAACGACGCGGCTACTTTCGCAATATTTTGGACCTCTTATAACATTTAGCAAATGCTAACAGTCTGAATTTTGGATCTTTGAACAACTGGGGCTCTCAGTACTGCTATTAGAAGAAATTTTAGGTTTAACACGAAGGAGTTACTATTGTATTATACATTGTCGAGGAGACGCCTAGTGTATGCAGTGGTCTAGAAAAACATGTTGATGATTAGAAAATCAGCTTTAATAATATAATTGGTTGCATAAGCTTTTACTTTTATAAATTTTAATTATTTAGGTAAGAAACAAATGTGTATATCATAATAAAAATCGATAGCGATAGCACTGACTCATTCGGCATAGCTATGTGCATACGTTTAAGTTGTTTGACGTTGATCAGGTTACTATAGATTTTGCCTCAGACTACTTGATAAAGTGAACGTGTTAATGCGATCAGTTTTACTAATAAAATTATTTTAGTACTCGAAGTCAATTCTACTTTCATTTATATCTTAAAAAATCTGTATATTCGTAAACCATTAGAAAACTTAGTCACTTCCATAAGAGTTTTGAGTTAAATTTAATTATATTTCTCGGTGGGAATCCAAAAACTTTTCAATTGAACAAGTAATTTTCGGAATCTTGTAAATTTCACTTCACTTCAGAGCAGAGAACGAATTAAGATGGACTCATTCAGTGGGTCATGAATGAATTGGAATTAAATCACTTTTGTGAGTTTGGCGTCGCGGTAAAAGGTTTCCGAGCTTTAAAGTTTATCCCGAATTTAAGCGTTTTTCATTGTTTTCGGGTCTCATTTTAATTCTTTTCGTATTGAAAGAGATTTAAAAAATACAGTTTTACTTTTAGCTAGACATACAACATATCAAATACGAAATTTAGGTTCGTATTTGAATTCTACTTAACAGTGTCAGTTGTAAAACTGACGGTGTGGAATTGTTTGCTCCGGTGCACTTGGACTACGAGCTTACAATTCTTTAGAGTACACTACACTACGACAATCATTAAAACAAAGTCTTTTTGTCACTGGGCAAAGTTTTGAGCGACGCTTTGATGTCGCCTAAAGATCTACGGAATTTTTGAATAAAATAAAGTTAGAACTAAGAATTCCAGATTTTCACCTAAAGTTTAAAATGAAAGTAGACTTCGAATTATACACGAAGTCTTATAGCCTGCTAAGATTGTAATTATTTATCCATTATATCCAGTATTAGAACATGTAAGTTACACAAATGAATACTTACTTTGTAAGAGAGGTATGTAAAAGAATAGTTAATAGTGTCCCAGTGACATGAAAAGTCAAAGGAGAATACGATTTAATAGAGTATCAAAAAAGTATGACTTCAACAAAGCAAATCTTAAGACTTAATAAATATATTTAATTAAATAAATAAATAACTGAAGGAAATTGTGACATAAGACAAAAGGTTAATCCAATGATCACGTTAGTATGCTGGTTTTACATCTAATAAAAATAATAAGCAATGATAAGTAAACATAAACGTTTTCATGATATTTTAATGATGCCATAAAACACACTAATATCATATTTTCAACAAACAAATTCATAGAAAGTCTAATCAAGGATCAACAGCTTGTACAACCATGTTTTGTTTCATTACTTACAAGAAATGGATATTAAACATCTTATCTGAAGAAAGATAGCTCCATTGAAACATTTTCATTCAAGAAGAACACATTAAGGCCTCGCAAAATGAACAATTGAATAAGGGTCGCGATCCTCGAGAATGAATACAAGGAATAATGACGTTATTTATCCAAGTAATATAATGTTATCAAAAGAAGAAAAAAAAACTATGAAAAGCCAATTCCGAAGCAAAGCTTATTGAAACTCTCTGTATAATGTTAATGGGGAGAAACGTCTGAATGGCGCCCAAGTTGCTACTTCAAATGCTTTGAATTTTAAACTTTAACGCATTTCGTTAAGAATGTATTTAGGTTGTAATTTCTTAATGCAGTGCGTACAGACAGTGCTTTGATATTAAAGGTATTTTTCGAATGAAACTTTACAAAGTTGAAGTACCTATCTCAAGAGGTAACGCGACAAGTTTACTTAGGATTGACATAAATAAAAGACAGATTGAAATCGCGACCAATTGTGTTCTGATAGGCGTTAAATTTTTATTATAGTATGAAGGAAGAAGTTAATTTATTTTTGGCTATAATTAAATATTGCTTATTATTTTCCTTATGACGTTATTTCTATGATACTTTAGTTGAGTAGCAGTAGAAAGTTTTGAACTGCCATATACCAAATATTAATCATCTGAGTTTGTCAGTGGTAAACATCTGAATGTTAGTAAAACCCAGGTTGCCCGAACCCTACACAAACTGGCTGTTGCTAAGTTTTTGGAGAGTAATGATAACTTTTGTGGCTTGAAGCACATGACTGACTTGAAAAGGCCTTCTACTATTATTATTAAGTCAATCATGTACCGTTTTGACATATATTTATTCTGTAGACATAAATAAATAAAAGTTGTTCTCTTAATTTCAGTCTCTAGAGACTCATTTTCGTCGTCTGTGCGTGATAAATATATTTCATATTACAAAAACATTTTTGCAACAACACTCAAGCGAGGGTATATACCGCAACAGATAATATAAGTTCTATTTGCGTTATCTTATGATATGATTAGACATTCATTTTATTTATTGAAAAGTACCGGTAATATCAATTTCTTATGATGATTTTGTACTTTTAGATAAAATTAATCGCCAAATGTGTTGCTAATCGCTAAATCGAGAACCGTTCGACTAATACGGTTATTTTTCTAAAATATTTTTTTAAGGCATATAAGGGAGGTTCTTATGTTAATTTTTACGTCGTTCGTATAATTTTTACGTTTTTCTCTCCAAAGAGAAAAACGTAAAAATTATGAGAATAATAGTACAAACAACATTTGTTTACTTCTTCTATTGGACCGCAACAGGTCAATAACCTTTGACACTGTCAAATTGACAAAACGAAGTCTGTCGGGGCAGCTAGTTTAAAATAAAATAAAAAGCATCTAATTACTGAAAAAGAATATTAAAAATGTCTAGACGGTAACTTAAAAATAGCAATCAACCTAAGAGCATTTTTAATTATTCTTGTAAGTAACACAACATATCAATTACAGTAAAATTTTAATTTAATACTAATTTATGAAAAGAAATTCCACGCAAAACTTGTAGCTGTCTAAAGTTGGAAATAAGAATCAAAGGTCCCAGTAACAAAGACTATAATCGAATGCAGTTATTAAAAGACAATCAAAGTAATTGGAAAGATTGAATTGAAATTGAATTCTGAGAAATATTTCAAAAGATTCAAATTGGGGAGTCTTCGAAAGTTCTTTTTATAATTTGATTAACCTCACCATTTCATCGAACTGCAAATTGCCGATAGGGACTCTATCCTTTCCTTGTCAATACTCAAAAAAGCCAATGTAATCTCTGTTTTAGGCTCCAGTTTTTAAGATATAAAATATATTGCCGATAATAGCAATTATAATCGCTTTTAAGAGTAGTGTGAATAGAATTCATTTGTAATAGCGTGTATAGTTTTTTCTTTATCATCACTCTCCATTAAAATTTAAATACATTCGCTTAATGGCATTGCAAGTACAATTTTTTTAAAATCATTTTCAATAAAAGGATGATTTAACCGGATAAATCTTATTCTTTTAACGCGTGATAGAAAAATAAGAGTATTATAAACACATTACGTTATTCAATATCTATAAAAAAATATGTTGAGCTACATGGAAAGACGTATTGGAACCGTGTCGGTGCATTAAATATTGCAACATTTCCTTTCGAACAATAGATGATATGGGTCAGTGATTTTTATGGTAACTATAATATGTAATAATGTAATGTAATAACTGGAGTACGAGATATTAGTTGAACCAATCGGGTGTAACCGTTCAATTTCGTTCTTATTTATTATTACTTTTGATAAATAACAAGATTTAACGGTTTGTTGTTAAGTGGTAACCACGCAGATTTGCACATTGAAAAGTTAGGCAATCCCAGGTCAGCTTATAAAGTGACTATTTTTATTTCATTGAGACCTCTCAATGTCTCAAAAAGCAGTACACGAACATCCTCAGCAATCGTTATGTAATTCAGAGTTTTAAAAATCAGATAATAGTCTATCTTTAGAACTTTGACATCACTGAACTCTGAGATCCAAATAGGTTGTAGAGATCTGATGACAATCGCAAAAAATCCAAAAAAAGGTTTTCCTTTTTACCCGACTCGGGCGAAACCAAAAGTAAGGGTAATTGTTTTTGTAGTATTTGTATGTTCAACTATAACTCCTAATCTAATCAATGAGGTGTCACTAGATTTGCTCGGACAATAGAAAGAAAGAAAGAAAGAAAAATACTTTAATTGGCACATTTTACAAAGCCCAAAGTTGCTAGTTATAAAGCATATCAAAAGCTCTTAAATCAATCTTCTGGTTCGAATTTTGTTTTTAAAACTTTATCTTGTTACTAATTAAAAAAAAACATAACTTGTGTAATATACGGGTCACAGGTACACTTTCAGTTGTAGAAATTGCATAATTGTCAAAGATTTGTAATTGCTTTAAGTTAAGTATTCAAATATTACATGAACTGTTTGTAGACGACCTCAGCTAAATAGGGATAGTTAAGCTGCTGTAGTTTGATCTGCTTATGGCTTACTATTGTACAATTGTGTGGCTACAAATTAAACAATACAGAATTAATAATTTTGATTCGACTGTTAGGAATGGATGTGGGCTTTTAGTGTCAATTTGTTTCCCGAATGAAACGTTTTTGGTAGGAATGTGTGTTAAAGTTAATGTTAGATACATTGAATGAAATAGTTAATGTTTAAATGTTTCCAATACGCTCAAGTTGTTTTATATTATTGTAAGAGGTCGTTAGTTCTTATACAGTTTTATTATAAACTAGCTGAACCTCGCGGTGTTACCCATGGTTATTGTTATACCGCGAGTAACGCCGCGGGACAAAGTTAGTCTAAAAAAAGTAGCCTAAGTTGCTCCCTGGATCATCAGCTACCTGCCAGTGAAACTCCCGTCAAAATCGGTCTAGTGGTTCCAGAGATTACACTGGAACCAACAAACAGACAGACAGACAAGCTTTTTAAAAACAAGCTTTAAATTTAATTAACGACGAGATGAGACGAATCAAACAAGTCCAAATTCGATGATGTTGCGACGTTTCTTCACAGAGTTCCTATGGCCACCTTCCAGCTCCAGCATCAGATCAGCTCTATGTCATTATAATATTGTATTGTCACGCTGTAAACATATGCTTGCAAAACTTCAGCAAAATCGGTTGAAGATATTTGCTTCAAAATTGAATTGCAAGATTTCACCCTAACATACAAGCACACATACATTGCAAGTTAATAAAAAGCTTGTAAAAGACACTCCAATTTTATTTATTTGTATGGATACGCGATTACTTTATATAGTACCAATCTTTGATTTCCCAACCCTCTCAAAGTCGACCTCCGTACACACTGTTTTAAAAATATTGCTTGACACTCAGCAAGTACATATTAATTCATTCTTATTAAAGAATTCACAACAACATTAATATGACCAACTGAATTCAATTTAGATGACATACTTACGTTTTCTTTTGAAAATTCACGGAAAACGTTATTCAGACAATATCGTTGTAATATCAGCATGACTATGTACGTCGTATGCGGTTAGTATTTTCCAAGAACATCTTGTTCAAAAAATCTTGGCAAGACTCATTGAGATGTCGACCTAAAAACCTTCGGGCGTCGTCTGGGATAGTCACAATGAAATATAATACAATTAAGGCTCTGAGAAGTGTTTTCCCAATATATTTATTTGTATTGTTCACCTTCTTGATATTAAAAAAGACAATATTCTTTTTTGTGTCAATGTTGTTTAGGTAGATATATATTCATTTAATTTAGACATTTTTTATTTTTACTTTTGTAAAGGTTTCTGAATCCTGAATAGAGAGGTTAAGAATATGGTTCTTGATATATGTATATTAAATCTAGAGGTGATGATAACAAGCGGAGAGTTTTTTAAAACAGTGTTTAAAGACGAGATAAATACCACTCATTGGATAAACCTTGTATTCAACTTAGTTACTTACGTATACTAAACTGTTATCTATCTATACTAATATATAAAGCTGAAGAGTTTGTTTGTTTGTTTGTTTGAACACGCTAATCTCAGGAACCGCTCGTCGTTCAAAAATTCTTTCACTGTTAGATAGCCCATTTATCTAGGAAGGCTATAGGCTATATATCATCACGCTAAGACAAATAGGAGCGGAGCACCAATGAAAAATGTTTCAAAAACGGGGGAAAATTATCACGCTACGGGCAATAAGAGACGTAAACGAAGTTGCGTGGGTCAGCTAGTTAACAGTATGAAGATGAGTAATACAAAAACATCTAAATTTACAAAAAATTCGTCGGACGCAGTTATGAATTTTTATGTTTATTCGAAAATAAGTTATCAGAACAACATTCAAGTACAGAGCTACCGATTGAGTTTGCTTTCCCCTCCCTCCAAACGGAATAACCGGACGTCCAATACGTCCGGTTACCTCACTGTACTTAGTGAATAGTAACGAACAACAGTATTTCATGGAACCATGGCATCACTTCGGTTGAGTAGGCACTTAATGTGTCTAAGTCCGACTATCTGTCTTTGTCTGGTCTTATGATCTTATGGTAAGCTATCCGTAATCTGATGAGTGACGAGTACGATCGTTTGTTAAGGAGCGTATCTCTTCAGAAAATCGCCAACTTTTGTTTCCATTGGGTCTACGTCGCCAACATTTTGAAAAACATTCCAACTAATCGTCTCCATAGCCAATATATTTTTGCAACAATCGTATTCTTTTGTGTTTACCACCAAAAACAAAAACACGATTCCAGCATTTGTTGTCAATTTTTGTTGCCAACACAAGGAAATTACAGTATTATTTGCAACCAACACGTATTGACAACACAAAAGTTGCCATCTTTGTTCGGTGTAGACTCAGCTTTATGTGTCAGGGTGTTATTTATTTACAGTGTATATGTATTTAGAAATATTAATATGAATGTTTACAGCTTTCTGGTCATTATAATAATGATAATTACTGGACACATCTCACACACGTCCTTCTTTTACCAAACTAGGCAGAGCCAATGCAATGGTGAGCAGACTGCTGTATAAATGATACAAAGTTAAAAATAATGCGTAAATTGTGATAAGTTTTCTGGGAAGACTTAGCTCGACAAAGCCGATTGTATATCATTGTGCTTATGTCTAAACTAACCTGTGTTTGGAGAGATCACTAGGAATGGCATAAAGTAATTGGCATAGTAGTGTGTGGAAAATATTAATGCATTAAAATTTCCATAATAAAATAAATCGCAATCACGTAACACCTTCCTCATTGAGGATTTGTAAACAGTTTAAATTCGTTAAAAGAAGCGATTACAAATAGTGTTTCAAAACTTGTGAGACCTAGGATGTTCCGGAAAGTTCTTAAGTAATACTCAGCACTTGTCGACTCTCTAACTTCGTTCTTAAAAACTTGTCTCAAGACTTAATATGTAAAATGTCAGGGAGGCCAGATTAGCTACATAATTTGAGCCATTGAAATTGTACGGTCGGTTTCTTAAATTGTATCGTGTAGTAATGGAATACTTCTGCTAGACTTGTCGAGGCTTATTTTAGCTAATACATTTGTAATTAATTTTGGTAAAGGTTTTCATTGTTTGTAAGCTTGCCATAATGAAAATATTTTCAATTTTCTTACATTTTAATACTTATTGTGATCTGCACTAACTGCCGTTCGGGATATTTTCTCATTCTTCTTCGAGAATTTGAAACTCTGATAATGTGCTTAAAACTATCAAAGAAGAATGAAAAATGTGATCGCTATCTCACGCATTGACAGAAAATTATATGTTAAGCTTCTTCCTACATCCTTTAACTTAAACTTGGGGGCTACGTGGTGGATACTTCAAGTTTATCTTTTGATAGCGGTCAATCAAAATGCACACCAAATTGATGTTTATGGATGCACTCCAGTATCTTTTGAAATATGATAATATACGCAAAAGCATCACATGACCGCCATAGTGTAGGTTACCATGCTGCATTGTCTGCATTCGCAATGAGTATGGTGACCTACACTATTGGATTCTGCTTATGCTTTCCAACAGACGGAGTACAGTCATTTTGGCAGAGTGATCGCAATTTTAAAAATCATTAAAATGGAGATAAAAAAAGATGGAATGTCTCTTAAAGTTCTACATAAACTAAAATATTTCATTTCTCGGCGCCGTTATTTATGTTAAGCATTAAAATTCAATTAAGACTTCATTAAGTACATTTGTTTGACAATACTAAGGTTCATTAAAACTTTGTTGAATATTTTATTATTGTAACAATGTTGAACACTAATTTGCTTTTTCATTACAAGAGATATCACACAGAAATACTTAACAACTTAACAGAAAAAAAATCATGCTTCGTTCCATCAATGTAGTGGCTACTCCATTTTGAAACGGAAAAGAGTATTAAAAATGCACCATCAAAATAGACAACAGTTGGCGGTGACTCGGTATAGAAGATTGATGGTATTCTAACGATATTTCCTACTAAAACAAAAGATATACTTTTGGATATATTTTATCGTTGGGTGTAAGCTTGTAAAAATTCTTCAGTTATAAACCTTAGATTGGTTAAAATCGATTCACTTAAAGTAAATAAAACCAAGAAATCAATTGGTTTTCCCAAAAAATGAGTGGAATAAGAGATTTACTACAGCTAAAGTCTGTGCACCTACCTTACAATATTTCTACACCACCCGAAGGTTGACTGGAAGAGAACGCCCTGGGCATTAAGTTCGCCGATGTACAAATTAAGTGCATAAAGTTTATAAATAAATAAATAAAGCATACTTAATCATATATGGTCAGACGTTACACCACTACGTTATAGACATACCAGCTGTTAAACATATCTTTCGACCCCTTTAATGTATGACCGGAGGATAAACTAACCATAGATTTTTTTATTGAGATTTGATTTTTAGAAGGTAGAAATTTATAGGCCGTGGAAGTCACTCATGGTATGTCTGTCTACTTGTCCGCAATTAAATAATAATATACCCTTACACCATAAAGAGTCTGTTTGATCCTAAATAGACAAAACCGTACCATGGTTAACAGACTGCTGATAAACACTCATACGAGCAGACGTATCACCGGATGGTAAGCAATTACCCCGTCACCCAGAGACACTCGCAAAACCAGAGGCGTCACAAGTGCATTGCCGGCCTTTGAGGAATGGGGTGGAGAATGGGGGAGGGGTTAGGGTATGGGCTTCCGGTATCCTTACTCACTCGGTGAAGCACAGCGCAAGCGTTATTTCACACCAGTTTTCTGTGAGGCCGTGGTATCACTCCGGTCGAGTCAGCCCATTCATGCCCAAGCGTGGCTTGGAAGTTTTAGAAGAATACAATACATATTAAAGATAAATTAGTATGTATATGATCAGTCAGAATTTTAATTGTTTATGTAAGATTTTCTTTATTATGAAACTTATTATTATTAAAAATTACATCCAAATGGTCATATTCATCTCACAAAGATTTGTCCTGGGCGGGAATCGAACTCGCTACCTGTGGCTAAACCACATAGACATTTTAAAGAGATCATCGTCATCATAAAATGTAAGTTGTATCCTGCCACGCTTTGTTTTTCCAAATTGTAATTGCATTAATGACGGACGGAAAAAATGGTGCTCAATCGATACATAAATTTTTGAGTTTTAGAAGCGTACACAAACTTAATCGATATATATATGTATACATAAGAGGAAGGTGACTGATTGACATACCCAGAGATCAACGTACAGTTCAAACCGCAGAACTTAGAATCCTGAAATTTTGCATGTAGGTTCTTTATATAACGTAAGTGAGCACTAAGAAAGGATTTTTTTTTAATTTCACCTCTAAAGGTGTAAATCAGGGGATGATGTCTGCGACAGGGAAGTCGTGTGCAAAAGCTAGTATTTGATATATTTGAAGATATATAAGTAAACATCTAACAAACAAGCAAATAAAACATTTTGATATATGGAATTTTGTCGGCTCGTGGCAATCGGAGTTCCCCAAAAATTTGAATAATACATGAAATATTTATCAAGTACATGTCACATCATATGTAAATGTTAGCTGGACTCTAAGATGTATTCGGAGTTTCACCTTGAATAACAAATGTATCTCATGTAAATATTCCGAATAATGATGTGCCACATCACCATAGTATCTTGAAAACCAACGAAAACATTACAATAGCCTATGTTAATGAAAACTTTGTGCATTATTATTAACCGACTTCAAAAAAGTCTAGGACGCCCACAGGCTAGGTGGAATGATGATTTGCGCAAGACGGCTGGCAGGAGTTGGATGCGAGTGTCCGAGGAGCGAACTAAGTGGGGTGCAATTAGAGAGGCCTATGTCCAGCAGTGGACTGCGATAGGTGATGATGATGATGATGATGATTTTGGTTAATCATAGATTTCGGATAGCTCCAAAGTACTCTCAATATGAAGTGAAACCGAAAAACTCTAAACTGTCATCTCAACCAAAAGACACTGCTGAACATGGCCATACCAAAAAAAAAAAAAAATATCTTATTTAGTTAATAGCTTCTTAAAGTAGTCTTCCGGTTCCATCATCATGACACTTCACTTTATTACTAACTAGCTGAACCCCGCGGTGTTACCCGCGGTTATCTTCGTACCGCGAGTAACAAAGTTAGTATAAAAAAAGTAGCCTATGTTACTCCCTGGATTATAGGCTACCTGCTAGTGAAAGTCCCGTCAAAATTGGTCCAGCCATTCCAGAGATTACCCGGAACAAACAGACAGACAGACAAAAAATTTTTCAATACGTTTTTGGCCTATGTACCGTGCATACATACATATTCATTTAGTAAAAAGCGGCTAAAATAATATTATAAACAGACACTCCAATTTTATTTATTTAACTAAAATGGAGCCCATTCGGGCATCGGTAACTGTTACTACATAATTTTGCTTCCAAGATTCGTGTCGAACGTCCATACTTGAATATAAAAAAAAAGTTAAATGATTGCTTACACAATTAATAATTTTGGTTTAAATACGTATCTCCTGAAAACTTATCTAATATATATTTATAATATATGTATAAAAGTCAGGCTATTTATCCAGATACTGAGCACACAACGCGAACATTCCTAGAACAAAGTTGTTTCGATATCAAACATAATTCGTCTGACCTACGTGCGTTTGTTACACGTGAGAACTTTAGCGAACTTAGTAAATATGGCAGTCAAATATTATATGTATTGGATGGTATAGTCACGTTCCTGGAAGTTGTTCTTTGGGTCACACAGCATGTGTCGTGTGTGGGAGCTATGTAATATATAGGCTACATTCACCCTTATATATAAAGTTAAAGCAATTATCTCACAACACACAATTATCTATTTGTGAATCCACATATAGTTTAACCTGTAAAGTAAATTTTTACCGTGGGAGAGCCACGCTTCGGCATTAATGGGCCGGTTCGACCGGTGTGATCTCGCAGAAAACCACAGTACAGAAATAGTGCTTGCGCTGTGTTTCACCGAGTGAGTGAGGATACTGGAGGCCCGTAACCCAAAACCCCCTCCCCTATCTCCCCTCTCCATCCCTCAAATGCACGCACCTTGTGACGCCTCTGGTGTTTGCAGGTGTCCATGGGCGGCGGTAATCGCTTATCATCAGGCGATACGTCTGCTTGTTTGCCCGCCTATTCCATAAAAAAAAACTTTCAATATTCGCACAATAAGTAAAAGTAAAGTGCGGAAAGGACGATGTTTGATGATGTGTGAAAGAAGTATCGGTTACTTTAACTTCATAATGTAGGTACGCATTATTAACAACTTAGTTTGGGTGGAGCAGTTGCTTGAATAGATCTATGTTAATAATTATACACTGCGTAATTTTTTGCTGTGTCAATAAATATTTTTGGTTACTGATTTAAAATAAGAAAATAGAAAAAGGTAGTGACAACGTTAGCTATAGGTGTTCCACACAAATTCCAAATTGATAGACTTTGGAGAAGCCATGTAATATTTTGTTGTTGTAAATAGGCATTCTAGATTTGTGGATAGATAGTAAAAGATACTTGTCTATAGTGTAGACATATACTCGTATAACTAGCGTTAAATAGAACTCAAAATGATTGATAAATTTATATCAGAAACGGATGTTTACAAACATACAGTCATAAGTTGATAATGAACTTTCCGATCACAGATGAAGAAACAAAATCATTCATACGTGTATTCTAGTAATTGATATGCATCAAATATTAATAAAAAGAACTATTAAATTTCTAAATAATTGTGTTGACATTATTATTGTAGATATGATTTAATCACAATCTGTAAATCACCTATAGTGTAGATCAATTTTATGTTGAGTATTCTATAGGTTTTACTAATTCTGTGTACATACTTTTATGTGTACGTTACATATGTGCTTGAAATCATTAAACAAATGTTAACAGATTTTTAAGTGTGCTTCTGTATCTGCCTACATTATTATCTTACGTGGTTTGGTTTATTTGAAAATGGGATGATAATGAAGCATCACAGTTTTTGTATAATTATTTGGGGATGGCATATTTGTGATTAATTTGAATGCAGCTGGTTATTAAGTTTCACTATTATTATTAGATTAGTAGGCTGATGATGATTATGATGATGAAAATATAGCCAATATGTCAAGATCTTTTTAATACTTGGGAAAAGTTTTTTTTTTGTGGTATGCGGGGCAAACGAGCAGACGTGTCACCGGATGCTAAGCGATTACCGCCGCCCTCGCACGCACTTGTAACACCAGAGGTGTCACAATTGAATGAAATCAAGCAACACACTCCCTGCAAAAAAACAACTCCAACTCAAAGATATACCTACATTCTATGTCGCGGGCACCTCACAAACACACATGAAACAGACATAAAGAACACCCAGACTCAGGACAACAATTTGTGTATTACACAAAGTGCCGTCTCATGTGGGATTAAAATCCACAACAATTGGCTCAGCAAAGGGCGACCGCTCAAACTTCTAGGTATTATCATTAACTAAAGTTAAAAACAAAGCAAAGATGGAGATGTTTTATCTTATTAGTAAACTAGCTGAACCCCGCGGTGTTACCCGCGGTTATCGTCGTACCGCGAGTCAAAGTTAGTCTAACAAAAGTAGCCTAAGTTACTCCCAGGATCATCAGCTCCCGTCAAAATCGGTCCAGCCCTTCCAGAGATTACCCGCAACAAACAGACAGATAGACAGACAGACAAACAGACAGACGGACAGACATACAGACAAAAAATTTTTTAACCACATTTTTGGTATATGTACCGTGTCTACATATGCATTTAGTAAAAAGCGGTTATTTTAATGTTACAAACAGACACTCCAATTTTATTTATTTTTATAAATAATTATAGTCAAATTTTAACGCCGCGGGAGAAAGTTAGTCTAGAAAAAGTAGCCTAAGTTACTCCCTGGATCATCAGCTACCTGCCAGTGAAATCGGTCCAGCTGTTCCAGAGATTACGCGGAACAAACAGACAGACAGGCAGACAGAGACAAAAAAATTTTTAACCACATTTTTGGTATATGTACCGTGTATACATACATATGCATTCAGTAAAAGCGGTTATTTTAATAGTACAAACATGCACTCCAGATTTATTTATTTGTATAGATGTGAAAGTATTAATAAAATTTCTTTTATATTCTAACGATAGGAAGATCTCCTAATTACAGAAACTCTATCACTAATGTACAGATAAACTATATGAATAGGTCTAATTTACCAAAGCGATGTAACGAAAATTATATCTAACTAATCAGACGATCATAATGATGAAGCAATTCCCTGATATAATGATGTACAAATAAAAATAATATATCATGGTATTAGGTTAACAATGAAGATATTTCGCGAAAAGAAAAGTCTACGTGAATTAACGAGACACGAAACAAATTATCGATACTTTGATATATCGAGTATTTTGTATTCAATTTCTATATTTTATCCTTACTTGTTTCGGAATTAAAATACTTTTATAATTATACTACTTTTTACCCACGGCTCCGCCCGCGTATATGTCGGTTATCGCGGTAAAAAGTAGCCTATGTGTTTGTAAAGTTTTATCCAAATCCGTTCAGTAGTTTTTGTTTGAAAGAGTAACAAACATCCATCCATCCATACTTACAAACTTTTGCGTTTATAATATTAGTAGGATTGACGAATATTTGATGTGTTTTTGTTTTGGAACTGTTGAAGGTAGATATACAAAATAAATTAAATAGGCAAATAGTAGGCAATTGCTATTATTACAAAATGATTCTAGTGATAATCGAGTCATCATCATCATTATCAATCATGCTGGAGACAAGTCTCTTCTTAACTATTCACCATGCTGCAGTGTTGCATATATGCACTCGCTTTGTTGACGATGTGGAAAATCCCTCCCGACCTCCGGCTCGTCGGGTACTGAGGAGCTAGGTATGTGGTGATTTCAATGAAATCTACTCTTGAATTCTGATCGTGCTTTCCATCAGGCCAGCCGAAGTGACTACTTTCACTTTGGCTGGCTCTTACATATTAACCCTGCAGTGTTACCCGCGGTTATTGGTGTACCGCGAGAAACGCCTCGGGACAAAGTTGTTTTAAAAAAGTAGCCTTAGTTACTACCTGGATCATCAGCTACCTGCCAGTGAAAGTGCCGTCGAAATCGGTCCAGCCGTTCCAGACATTACCATTCAGACAGACAGACAGACAAAAATTTTTTTAACAACATTTTTGGTATATGTACCGTGTATACACCTATGCATTTAGTAAAAAGCGGTTATTTTTATATTACAAAGAGACACTCCAATTTTATTTATTTGTGTAGATAAAAATTAAAAGAATGCTATGAAATGGAAAATGGCTAAGCTACATTGAGCGTTATGATGTCTTTTACAAACAACAAACAGCAAAAATAATCTCGAAACTCCCTAATAAATCTCTGTAAAAATTTCTCGACACAATTAGCTAGGAATGGAAAATGTCCCATCACGGGCGTATAGCTCGGGCTAATTGCCGACGTCTCTAATGAAACTGCATGGCTTATTTCCGCCCAACTTCCCTTCTATTGTTTTTTATCTCGTTCACACTAACTGGTTTTACGTATTACTATCTCACTTTCGCTATATTTGTTTGGAACACGTGGATTGAATTTTAGTGATTTGATTTACGATTTTGTTTTGTTTATAGTAAGTGGTTTGTTATTCAATGAAAGACAGAGCTTTGTAATAGTTACATTACTATGCTCTGAAATTACAAATAATATTATTATTTTCTTTGATTATATTATTATAATACTTAAAAAAATACTATGTTTACGTCTATAATATTCCGGCAACAGTTTTTAATTGCAATTTTGTTGTGATTTCAATAACTAGCTACATCAGCGTGTTTTTTTTTTAATTTTGTTTTTTTTTTCATTCTGTATGATGACCATTGAATCTCAAAAGAAATAATAGTGTGTGTGTAAGGGTACTAATTAAAAAAATTGTTCACTTTTTAAGATAAAATACAAAGTAAATTATAAAAGAAACATGACCTTCCATTTTGTTTTCCCACATTCTACTCGGAGCTACAATAGATTGCGTCGTGTCGTACTGTGTCTATGTTATTTTATGTCTTTCATAACATTTTGAAGGAGAATATGAGAAAATGAAACGTCTGAGCGTCCGGCGAGTTACACGTCCAATACAAGATTGTTGTAAGCAATGAGGTTTCAATAGACTTTATTTCCGAAGACACTGAAATACTGTAAGAATAGAAAATGAAAATTAGTTTATGACTTTTCTTTTTTTTTTCTTTTGTCAAATTTAGATACCTACCTGATTTATATCATCTTTACATCACACAGTTTATATTGAATTGCTGAACCCCGCGGTTATTGTCGTACAGCAGTTAAAGTCGCGAGAAAATTAGTCTAAAAAGTAGTCTTAGTTACTCCTTAGATCATCCGCTATCTACCAGTGAAAATCTCGTCAAAGTCAGTCCGGCCATTTCAGAGATGACCCGGAACAAACAGACTTACAGACAAAAAATTTAATAAATGTTATTTCGGTACATGTATTGTGTATAGTATGTATATATATATATACACATTTATTAAAAAGCGGTTATTTAAATATTGCAAACAGACACTCCAATTTTATTTATATAAACTGTCTGTCTGTTCGCCTAGATTTTTTAACACTTTGGCAGGCTCATATTTATAAAAATAACTTGACACGATGATTACCGAATTCAAGCATGCTTAAAATTAAATAATAAATAAATATTTCGAACATATAACACACAACGCCATCTAGTCCCAAGCTAAGCAGAGCTTGTATTATGGGTACTAGACAACTGATATAAATACTTATATACTTACATACATATTATGCATTGAAAACTTCCAAACTCCGAAACAAGTATTTGCAGATCATACAAACATTTGGTCCGACCCGGGAATCGAACCCGAGACCTCAAGCACAGCAGTCGCATTCGCTGCCACTACGCCACCGTGACAGTTAAAAATTTCGATGTAAAGATTAATTTAAACAATAAATTAACTGTCAATTTAGTAAACAAATTTGATTAAACTGATCAGAGAAATCTTAAAAGTCACAAAGAAAAACCATTTTCTCTAGAATAAAGAAAAACTTCCTTTGAAGCGAATAAAGAGATATTATCTATTTCTTGCCTCATTAGGGGATGAACTGCAAAGAAAAATATTTATGTGAGAGTACTTATTTTATTTATTTTGCATTACTTCTTTAGATTCTGCATTGGTTTCAGTGTATCTTGAAGGAAGATAATCTATACAAATAAATAAAATTGGAGTGTCTGTTTGTAATATTAAAATAACCGCTTTTTACTAAATGCATATTTATGTATACTCGCTACCACATACCAAAAATGAAGTAAAATAATTTTTGTCTGTCTGTCTGTTTGTTCCGGGTAATCTCTGGAACGGCTGGACTGATTTTGTCGGGACTTTCACTGGCAGGTAGCTGATGATCCAGGGAGTAACCTAGGCTACTTTTTTTAGACTAACTTAACAATAACTCACCATTTGTACTGGCATGCACCCCAACCGAAGTGACTCATCATGTATCGACATCCAATCTTAGTATGGTCTCATAAGCGTTTTTATTTCACTCTTTAAAACATATAGTGAGATAAGTCAAGTCTAGTGAGAGGATCCTCCCTCTACATTGAAAGGACGTTACACCCTTTTTTGTTTCTTCTACCACTCAGTTACTATCATAAAAATTCTATAACCATGATACAGAAAAAGCAAAAATAAGTTTCGATAAACAGTCATCATTAAAACTTTGAGAATACCTACATATGTATGTCCAATTATAATAATAAGCTATCAGGTTCCAATGCTATATTCCCTTATATTTTGCTAAAATAATGATATTTGGCGTTTAAGGCGTTGTGGAGGTATACCCTAGCCGGCAAAAAACGTCCCTAAAGTTAAATAGAAAGAGCGTAAGATTTAAAAAAAATTATATAGCGAGATCTGTATACCCTTGCCGGCAAAAAACGTTCATAACGTTAAATGAAAAAAGCGTAAGATTTTAAAAAAATAGTATAGCGCTACCTATATACCTTAGCCGGCCGCATCTGTAAGTTGCATGCAATATTATATCTTACGATAAGAAACTTCATTTCTATCTGGTGTCCTACGACACCACACGACTTTTTATAATTATATTGCTTATTATTGTTTTTGTGTTACTGTACGAGTAAGTTACTGTGTTTTTTCAAACTATGTTATACTATTTAATTGTTTACTGTCCAAAGTTAGTCGGTACCTCGTATTTCAGTTCGATTTTTTTTATCGGTTATATATTTTGAAAGATCGCACGCCCAACTCTAATGCCTATATCGCAACTATGACTTTTGATATAATACGGCATGGGCAGTAGTCATTATCCACCACAGATACAAAATACTAACAAAGAAAGAAAATTATTATTTATATACATTTGGCAATGTAAGAAACACCTCAAGTACATGAGGAAAGCTTATTTGTAACTAATTGTCAGGCTGTTGGCAAAAAGTCTTACCTAATTCTTAAAAGTATATAAATTGTGGCACAAATGATTCGGGTTCATCAGAGTAATATAACTATACGGTCTTAGCGAAAACTGGTAACTATTGTGGTTGTAGAGTTTTGGGTGTCTATGGCAATTTACTGACCATTCGTCCGTGAACCGTCTACACCTTTGCTCTTCTATTCCATACAAAAAAAATAGTCTGTAAATAACCATCTACCCCTTTGTTCTTGTTTTTTGTTTACTTTCATATAAGTTAACTTTGCAATCTGCCTACCTACCCTTTATCGTTATACATAATATACATATATATAAACACTTGGAAAAACCTCTGTACCTCTATTTATGAAAATTATGTGAATGGCGGAGTACGAAATTTGGCACAGTTAAAGTATATGTGAAGACATACAACATACATACAATACAGAAAACTGTAAAAAAACGAACATAAGAGGTGAATTATATTACTTATTTATATATCTTAATTGTATAGACAAGATAAATACATAACGAAGAATGAGTTACAAAGTTGAAAACGTAACAACAGTTTATACACTAGTAACTTACCATCAAGTAAATATTCAAACAAAAAATAAAATAGAAAAATGCATACATATACCAAAACATATACACACATCACATATATACATATCAGACCATAATATATATTATAAATAATTATGGAAGTAATTTATAGAATGAAGCATTTGCTTCTTCTAAGGAGTACTACATAGAATGATTGCATACTAACGATTGACAAAAAGAAAACAAAAATATGTTCATAAAGTTAGTCCAACGCTAGCTGAGAGATTCCTAGAATATATAAATTATACAAGAACAACACTTGATAAAAAACATAGATATTTATTGCGATGTTGTTTTGTTCGTGTACTTTTTAAATGACTAGCTGTTTTATCTTGGTGAAAAACATTTTCTAGTCTCGTCTACTAATGACTGTTTGTCACGAATGAAAGTGTCCAGTTCTCTTATTATATACTAAGAATACTCGTATATATTATTATTAGTTAATACTAGTGGTCTCTCAGTGGCTGAAATTCGACTATTACTCTCTACTTAATGAGACACAAATAGTTTTTAATGGAATGGGAACAAATTTGTACAAAGGTACTGGATGGTGATTAACGCTGCGCATGGAGTCATCTCGCCACCCTTTGAATGCTCGGTTCAGGTAGCCCACTCAGAATAAGAGGGGGAGATTGCGCTATCACTCCATTTGAGCCAACCCACGTGAGCTAAAGCATGCCTTTCTTCTTAATTTTGAATCATTAACAACCCACTGCTTGGCTCGGGTCTTTTCTCAAGAGAGGGTTAAGGCCATGCGCCCCCGCACTGGTCGAGTGCGAGTTGGCGACTAGCAAGACAACGTTGGGGCTACCTAATCTTGCCGTCAACCGAGACCGACAACGTGACCTGCGAATCAAGGAGACGCTCATAGTATCGTGCCACCATGGATCACTCATCCAGGTACCAGGCGGTATCCTTGCTATGCGCAAATGGGCTATGAGCGCCTAATGTTGAATAACAGTCATAATTTGAAAATAGACTTGCCTAAAATATCTTTTTCTTTTCTCAAAGTAAATTAAAGTTATTTTTGTTATCAATTTCATTACTTTATAATGAAAGCAGATTAGAAGACACTATTATTAAACTAGATAATATATAATATATTAATTTCTTCAAGTCTTCCCTCCTTATTACGTTCTAATAAAGTTTACAGGTTTAAAAAAATGCCACGGTAATAAAGTCTCGCTAAATTTCCAAGCCTAAAAATGTTAAGCAAGGTAATCTTGAAAAATATGAGAGATTTCTCCTTCAAGTACGTTGTAGCAAGTCGTATATTTTATACTGAAATTAAGTAAAGTCCAGACAAAAATAAATCTTGTTATAATGTAATAAATTGCATAATATAAAACATTTTCATTAACTTAAAAGTTTCCAAACAGGAAGCTTAATGCTTTGGTAAATTTATTAAGTCTCATTTGGGCTTCAGAGGCGCTCATAGCCCAGTTACGCTTGGTGATTAGAAGCAATCGCCGAGAGTAAGCAACGACGGCGCAGTCAGTACCTGGATGGGTGACCGTTAGTGGCACGATACACAGTCACATTAAACAGTCGGTCCCAGTTATTATCGTAGGATAACAGTCGTGAAGCTTAGTTGGAGGCCTTTGGGCACTTAAAAATATCCAACGGCAAGATCATGTAGCCACAATGTTGTCTTGGGCTTCTCAAATTGATTCTTATTTCTTTATAAAGAGATGCTTTACTCATCACCATCAACATATTCCTGTCTTTTTCCATTTTTACTTCATATGCAATATGCTGTAAAGAATTTTGGGTGGATTATTTTATGACGGGCCACCTAACACCAACTCCTTTTTAGGAATACAATCGTTTTCTGTGTACTTCAGAAAAAGGAGGAGGTTTCTCAATTTAACCGTGTAAGTATATATTTTATATGTGTTCGCGGATAACTGCGTCGTTTATGAACCGATTTTGATGATTCTTTTTTTAATGGAAAGGAGATATTCCAACGGTGGTACCATGATAAGGACACTAAGATTTGATGATGGTATCTAAGAAAAATCGAGTCAAACCTTGAAGTCGGTTTTATTTTTGTTTAAATTTTACTACGTATGATTGAAAAAAAAAACATCAGGAAAGCAATCATTTGTCTTGGCGAAATTAGCACTTTCTACATATCAATTATTACTATCAACAGCTTCTAATAATTCACTCCTGCATACCACACTGGCAAGATGAGTTGGTTTACGATTTGTTCACGTTTTCCTTCTCTTTGCAGTAAAGCTGTCCTTTAGAACTTGCTCGTGCTTTTAACTAACACTTGTACAACACAAACGAGATAGATAAAAATGTTATCACGAACACTTCCTTTTCTTAATCTGTGACCATGTGGACTCCAACAGTTCCCATGCGAGGTTAGAAATTCCCATTTCGTAAGTATTATAAAAGTACTGTTCCATGTTTAACATAGATCTTTAATGGAACGGGCCGGCTCGATCGGGGCGGAACTACCCTGGCACAGAAAAACATCGTAAAATGACAGCGTTCCTGCTACAGATCATAGAAACAAGGTCATACTTTTATGATCTGAGGTTCCTGCTATAGTGCTTTGTTGGTGAGTGTGAGACCGGAGGTCCATTGATGCAGAAGCATCACTAGGTCACCATGATGTGGGTCACCATGCTACATTATCTGCATTCGCAGTGAATGTGGTGACCACCACTCTTGGATTCTGCTTATGCTTTCCATCAGGCTGAGTAGAGTCGTTTCGGCAGGGCCAAACATAAAAAACAAATGTAAATGCGCTGCTGTATTCAAAGTTATTCTACGAAACTGCTTACCACTTAAAAAGATAAAAACTTTTCGGCGTGACTGAAATATCATGCCAAAATTTTCAAACGTCAAACATTTTAAAAGGAAGAATAAGGCACCTTTCTTAATCTTGGGTAATTAGTAAGAAAATTTTTCAGCCAACTTTCTGCTTCGTTGAAAAGTATTAATCAAAATGCCGAACGATCTGAAACGTAGTAAATCAACATAAGAGAGAAATCTTTAATGAGAAAGAAGCAAGGGAGGCAAAATTATCGGGACCTCGCAACGCGGCCGGAATATCTAAACCTTAATTATGCCTTTTTAACGCAGATTCATTAAATCACCTTTTAGAAGTTGACACGTGTTACGGGACAGGAAAGTTTTTTTTCTTTATTTAACGACAGGCGTTTACGTTGGATGTCACTTAAGCGATAAAACGTATTAAGGACTTAGTCAAATGTCAAGAAATTGTTTAAAAACTTTTTGAACATTTTTTTATACTGGCTATAATTTATTTGCTTAGGCAACAGTGTACCTATTCTACAAATTATTGTTTCACCCTAGTAAAAACTGGTTTTTGTGGAATGCTACTACGAATTATAATTTTTAAAATAATTGTAAATATTCCATTAAATTAATTAATGTTGATGCAATTTTTAAACTATGTAAACAAATAGTTATCACTGACAGATTACTTTATAACTAAAGGTGATATAAGCACTCAATACAGTACACAAAAGTTGTCTGATCTTATTATCTTAACAAGGCATATCTTTTGTAAACAACACCTACTCTTAGACATAACACCTACGCCCATTTATATTTATACCTTGCACGTTATTAAGACGTATTAATTAGATATACTAGCTGACGAAATTGCTCTTGTCCATCATTAAGGCGAACGTTAGCCATGTTTACGGTCGCTTTTGACATCAAAGCTTTGTTATTATGTTAACAGGAGGTCAATGCAAGAGCAAATGTTTGTAGTGTCCTCTGTCTAAGGACATATTGAGGCTAGTAATGAACAGTAAGTTGAGAGATGTTAGGATACACTTATGGTGTATTGATTTTGATTTGCCTAATGGTTATGTGTTTAAGTTTTCACTAGAAAACCTCTGTATATGGCCAATGTAGTTGTTGAAAAGTTCGGTAATTGAAAAGTACAATTTTTTACCCAGTCAGCTCTTAGTTGAATTAGATGTCATCAGGTTACACATAGAAACAGGACAAACTCATAATATTAACAGCATTGTTTATTCTAGTGTGAAGTATAAAAACTAGCTATAGTAGTAATGTATGTAGTATATTTGACTGCCTCGGTGGCGCAGTGGTAGTTAGTCGGTAGCGCTGTTCTTGAGGTCTTGAGTTTGATTCTTGGGTCGGAACAAATGCTTGTATGATCTGCAAATATTTGTTTCGCAGTTTGGGTGTTTTCTAGGTATAATAGGTATGTATTTACAAAAGAAAAGTATATAAGTATTGATGTCAGTTGTCTAGTACCCATAATACAAACTCTGCTTAGTTTGGGACCAGATGGCGTTGTGTGTTAGATGTCCGAAAATATTTATATTTATAGTAATGTAAAAAGAAGGGCAAGTTGAAACAAAGATTTTGTTCATCAGATTTAATTTGACTTGTTCCTCATTCTGAGGAAAGACCTATGTCAAGTGAATGTGTCTGAATTATTAAATGATGTTGATGATGATGACGATTCACAAGACTTGGCATAAATACTTCTATTTCTGTAATAGATGGGAAGTTGAAGATTTAAATCTGAAGCTTGTCTTTTTGATAATTTCTTATCCTTATTTATTTATTTTTTGACACCATGTTACATACATTAAATGTGAATTCCCTGGTGCCTAATTTAGTGTAAATTGTATTTCAGGAATCAGTATTACTTAAGTACTTGGCACTTCACCACTGAATGTTTCGCAAGAGACTTTTTACTGGGACATCCAATTTGTAAAGCAAATTACAGCCTGCGGTATATTTAAACCGATACAACTTTCAAAACTCCAAGAAAAGAGTCTAATTAATATTTAAAAAAAAGGTATAACTTATAAAACTTCATTGCAAAACGACAGTTAGTATTACAAGTAGGTCAAAATGAAACACAAAGAAAACAAACTTAGTATTGTTAATCACAAGTAAGACTGCTAAACTTGTATTAATATTAATACAGCTACTAGAATACGACATAAAATAAATGTTATTTCTGCCGTTTTATACATTCTAATAGATGCTGTTAATGTTTTAGACTAAAACTTAAACTTCCTAAAGGCTAGAAACTAATACCTTTTGAACGAGTTGTGTGTGAATGCGTGTGTGAAATTATTGTTTAACACGCTTTGCGATGAATCTTTTCAATTTTGGATAATTAATTAACTACATTTTGATAAAGCATTTGCTTCAAAATGTGTTACATACTAACTTTCATCCGCGGCTTCACCCGCATTTAATAAAAGTATCCTATGTTACTTTTAATATCTTTAAAATATGTGTACAAAGTTTCATAATGATCGGTTAAGTAGTTTTTGCGGGAGAGCGTTACAAGCATACTTACGTTCACATCATTATGATGATTATCGAGTCACACTATTTGTTGCTCATGATGAACTCCGAAACTGACTGGGCTGACTGGCTAGACATCATCATCAACAATCCATAATCTCCCAATGCTAGGCACGCCCCCCCCCAAGAACACACAACAGACAAGAAAAATATTCTCATATATTTCTAAACATATATATACTAGCTGACCCACGCAACCTCGTTTGCGTCTTCTATTGCTCGTAGCGTGATAATTTTCCCCCGTTTTAGTAACATTCTTCATTGTAGCTCCGCTCCCGTAGGTCTTAGCGTGATGATATATAGCCTATAGCCTTCCTCGATAAATGGGCTATCTAACACTGAAATAATTTTTCAAATCGTACCAGCGGTTCTTGAGATTAGCGTGTTCAAACAAACAAACAAAGAAACAAACTCTTCAGCTTTATATATTAGTATAGATATAGATTACAAATAAGGTAAGCACACAAAGTACTAGATCTCAAACGATACTTTATAGCTGAAATCAGTCAATAAAGGCAAAATAAATGTATACACTTTTAGGCACTACCTAACTTTGAAATATCCTCGCTTCGGTCTGCAAGCCGTCGATCAATGTCAATCCTCTTGCCGGCGAACTAAAGCTGTGTCACAGAACACTTGTTTTTGTTTTTTTTTGGATCACAACTTTTGGGCGATCACTATGAAGCTATTTCAACTGTGAAGTCACTATGAAGCTATTTCAGTGATTTACTTACTACTATATATACAACTATAAAACTAAAGTTAATCTGGGATATAAACTCGTTGACATGCTGCCGCATTTTTGCATGTTGTACTTTTTACTCTCTGTACTTTTTATGATTTTAGTCTAGTCTAGTCTTGAGAATAAAACCAGAAACTGAGTGATTTAGGAGATCGGAGGCTCATATCCTAACCCCATCCCTCTTCCCATCCCCTAAAGGCCGGCAACGGACTTGTGACGCCTCTGGTATTGCAGAGCCTCTGTAATCGCTAACCATCAGCGAATACGTTCGTTCGTTTGCCCCCTATTTAATAAAAAAAGCGATTTGCTTATAAAAACTACATGAATTGTCCAATTTATGGTTGACTAGTTTCTATAAATTTCCAAAAATAAATAAAAGTTTTGGGTCAAAAATCTGACTTCAGACTTGTTGTAGAATATTTAAAGGCGACCTCAACCTAGCTTAGGAAAAAAAAGAAAGGCAAACTACGAATTTGACGTAAATAAAAAACAACACATATCGATATTGAATACAAAATACATTTCCATAGTCGTATTCAGAGGAAGACAAGTATCTTAAATCTATTATACATAATCGTTTGTTCTCATTTCCGTCCATCCAAACAGGATTAAACTAATAGATGTTATGCTAGATGACTTTGATTTATTACAAGACATAGCAACATTTTGCTGTCTCTTTACTGTTCATGGAAACGCACATTATATTATATACGCAATTCCGTCTGGACCAAACGTCGGACAATTTAAAACAATGCCATACATATAACGTTATCAGAAAGAATAAATTCAATTTTTAATTCAGAAGGAAGCTCTTGTGGCCCTAAACTTAAAAATCTAAAAAATAGCTGATAAAATTACTCTACTCAGCTTAATGGAAAGCTAGAATGAAATCAAGGAGTGGTGGTCATCCTCGTTGTGAATGTGGAAAATGCAGTTGGTGACTTAAAAGTAGTCGGTCAGGTATACCAATATATGTCAAGCAAACTATACCAATCAATAACTCACATAAACAGATGAATATTTGTTGCCGAAAGTACAAAATGGATACCAAAATATTTAAATGCCACTAACATTGAGTATAACAGTGATCAAAAGGTTTTTAACATTGATTCACAAACAAGATAAAGTTCAAAAAACTGTAATCCGACTACGAAAAACTTTTGACAATTTGTAGTCTACATCACCGTGGCCATGATTACGAATCTATAGAAACATTATCCATTAAATCGATTTAACATACAAACATACATAGTCTGCCAAAACTATTACCCTTTCTTTTGTCTTCGCAAAGTCGGTTTTTTTGAAGTAGGTTAAAACATAAAATAAATCATTCCAACACTAATACAGTTTTATTTCTTTCGTTCGACTTATAATCCAGAATAATATAAGCCAATATCGTTTTTTGGGTTCCGTAGCCAAATGGCAAAAAACGGAACCCTTATACATTCGTCATGTCTGTCTATCTGTCTGTCCGTCCGTATGTCACAGCCACGTTTTTCCGAAACATAAGAACTATACTGTTGAAACTTGGTAGATAGATGTATTCTGTTAACCGCATTAAGATTTTCACACAAAAACAGAAAAAAAAAAAAATTGGGGTTCTTAAAACCCCATACTTAAAACTGAAACTTATTTTTTTTTACCTGTGTGTTATCTATGGATAGGTATTCAAAAATGATATTGAGATTTCTAATATCATTTTTTTCCTAAACTGAATAGTTTGCGCGGGAGACCCTTCCAAAGTGGTGATACGTGTGTCCCCCCCACCTCCCCTGTAACTTCTAAAAAAAGAATAATAAAACTAAAAAAAATATACGATGTACATTACCATTATCATATATTTTTTTGGTTTTATCAGTTTTAGTTTTACCAGCAAACTTCAACCAAAAATTGGTTTCAACGAGATCTAGTAAGTAATTTTTTTTTAATACGTCCTGAGTCGTAAATTGCACAAAAATACACTATTATTAAAACATCCATCAAAGTTAGAACGAACTACAAGATCTTTTATATTATATTACTTGATGCTTCGGAACCCTTCATGAGCGAGTCCGACTCACACTTGGCCGCTTTTTATAAAATGTTCTCTTTTATACTGAAAGACGAAAAATATATTTATATACCAATAATTCCGTAATATACAATATCGAAAAACTATAAAAATATATATACCTATATGGTATTTTCTGTAGTACAATACGTACCAAATTTCATTTTCAATATCGTATACGAGATTATTTGCCGGCATAATATGAAGGTGCTCATACGTCCTTCGATAGATTTTATTGAATATATACATATCTATACTAATATATAAAGCTGAAGAGTTTGTTTGTTTGTTCGTTTGTTTGAACGCGTTAATCTCAGGAACTACTGGTGCGATCTGAACAATTCTTTCAGTGTTGGATAGTACATTTATTGAGGAAGGCTATAGGCTATATATCATCACATTAGGACCAATAGGAGCGGAGCACTAATGAAAAATGTTTCGAAAACGGGGGAAAATTATCACGCTACGGGCAATAGAAGACGCAAACGAGGTTGCGTGGGTCGGCTAGTTATTTATATTTATGTAAAACACGCTTATATAAAACAACGTCGAAAACAATAAACCGTCAGTGTGTCGAAAACTCTCATAGGTTGGGCAAAATCAATTTTACGATAAATTGAATTCCGTTGTCTCTTGAAAATTCATTCATCGTGTGGTCACCATCATTGGTATAGTTTGCTGGACATGTATTGGTATGCTATGACCAACTACTTTTATGTGCAAATTCTTGTTTTAAAGTAGTCACTTAACCAAATAACTTTGTTGTACATAGAGCTGTTTTATTTATTTACTAGCTGAACCCCACGGTGCTACCCGCGGCTATCGTCGTACCGCGAGTAACACCGCAGTTCAAGAAAAAGTAGCCCAAGTTACTACCTGGATCATCAGCTACCTGCCAGTGAAAGTCCCGTCAAAATCCTTACAGCCGTTCCAGAGATTACCCGGAATAAACAGACAGACAAGTTTTTATTTAACTACATTTTTGGCATATGTATATACATATGCATTTAGTAAAAATTGGTTATTTTAATATTACAAACAGACACGCCAATTTTATTTATTTGTATAGTTTTAAGCTGTATGTTCATGTTTGATTAGATGATGTGAAAATTTCATACAGTAACAAAACTAAAATCTCACACATAGACACATGAATATAATTATTTTAGACAATATATCCTACTTCCGACTAATATTATAAATGCGAAAGTTTGTAAGGATGGATGTATGTTTGGATGGATGTTTGTTACTCTTTCACGCAAAAACTACTGAACGGACTTGGATGAAACTTTACAGTAATATAGCTTACTTAATAACACATAGACTACTATTTGCCGCGAGAATGACCTCCACTCTTCGATTTTATTCTAGCTTTCCATTAGGCTGAGTAGAGTAATTTTATCAGCTATTTTTTCGAGTTTTTAGTTTAGGGCCACAAGAGCTTCCTTCTTAATTTAAAATTGAATTTATTCTTTCTGATAACGTTATATGTATGGCATTGTTTTAAATTGCCCGACGTTTGGTCCAGACGGAATTGCGTATATAATATAATGTGCGTTTCCATGAACAGTAAAGAGACAGCAAAATGTTGCTATGTCTTGTAATAAATCAAAGTCATCTAGCATAACGTCTATTAGTTTAATCCTCTTTGAATGGACGGAAATGAGAACAAATGATATATATAAGCATAAGGTCTGTAATTAACCTATGTTTCCGCAAATAAATGATTGATTGATACGTTTCGTTTACCATTTATTACATACTAGTGGTTGCCCGCGGCTCCACCCGCGTGTATGTCGATTATCGCGGCAAATAGTAGTCTATGTGTTATTAAGTAAGCTATATTACTGTATAGTTTCATCCAAATCCGTTCAGTAGTTTTTGCGTGAAAGAATAACAAACATTTATCCATCCATACTTTCCAAAATTTTGCATTTATAATATTAGCAGTATATTATTCAGGCAGGTACGGGACAAAAAATGGAATGGAAGCAATTCAATACTGCGTATGTTAAGTGTTTAACGTCTCACCGGACACGTGAGAATTACTAAGTAAGTCACTCGTTTCTTGATGATCATGACTATTTCTTTTAACCGGGTCTGAATCTGGGTAAACTTTATATGTAATAGTAGTTATATATATCTTTAGTCATCATATTTTTAAAATATAATAATAATAATAAATACTTAGGACATCTATCACACAACGCCATCTAGTCCCAAGCTAAGCAGAGCTTGTGTTATGGGTACTAGAGAACTGATACAAATATATATATACTTTTTTTTTGTAAATACATACATGTCATACATAGAAAACACCCAAACTCCGAAACAAATATTTGTAGTTCATACAAACATTTGGTCCGACCCGGAAATCGAGCCCGAGACCTCACAATCAGCAGTCGCACACGCCACCCGCAAGACCAACGAGGCAGTCATAAATACGTACATTAAATGACATCTCATAAAATATGGATGCAAATATTGGTCTTCTATTCTGGGTCCGTAATTTCAATCAAGCGTAGCCGATCCCAAAGCAATCTGGCTGCTGTTAAGCTCGAAATCAGTCGACTGTAAACATGTGCTGACGCATCGAAGCGTGCCAATGTAAACATGGACGGTCTTGTCTAAGTTTGTATGCAGTCATCTTACACAATACGTGATCGTAAACAAGTGGGACAAACTCAGAAATATGTTCTTACACTTGCTTAGAAAACAAGAGACAAAAACAACAAAATCGAGAAATTTTTATCGTACAATTCATAAAGCAGTCTGTTTGTTGACTGTGGTATATTTTTGAAGATGTAAACATACAATTCTAGTGAATCTTCTATCATTTCTAAAGTGATCGTCACTTTTCTGTCATTTTCACCCATTTTATTTGAATTCGCGAAGTTAATCCAATTCAAATGTAAAGAAAATATTATCTTGGCCTCAACAAAACAGAGGATGAAGAATAAAGTTCATCAAAATCTGTAATATTATATTACTTAAAGTGAGAATCTTTACCATAAATGCTCTGCGAGGTGAATGAACACCGAGAGATAAACCATGCAATGCCGGCAAAACTATTCATTCTTGAATTACGTTTTAGTTTGATTTCAAGACAACCTATTTACTGCGGTTAAATAGCACTATATTGATTAAATAAAGCGCATGTCCGAAACTCCTCGCTCAAACGGTTCTAGTTTCCAAATACTGGAAGTAACTTCATGAAACGCAACCGTGCGTATTTCGACGCTTGGTCCGACGCGCACGTTTATGTATAAAGTTCGCTGTAGTGTAAGTTTCTTCGACGATCCAATAGACGTCTGGAGTGCTTCCTTTGACCTTTCCTCTGAATTGTGTTCAAGCTTCTAATATCTTTATGTATATTTTATATTTCCCTAGCTTCTTCTCGTTTCATTCGAAATCAATTTACTATAGAAGATAGGTGATTCTTTCTTCCCTGATAATTTAAATACACCAATGCCACAGCACCAGGATAACGTCATTAGCATTATGACCAGTATTGTTCGAAGAATATGTATTGAATTATCTTCAATATAGCTGTCAATATAATAGACATAAAATCGGTTTATGCTTCATCGTTCTAGGTCCCGTCTTAGACGTCTTTTGTTGTCTTGCTATCTAAAGAGATCATCTTTTCACTGTCCATTTACTAGGAAAACCTATAGAAAATTAATTGTTAATGTGATATAATTCTAGTATCTACAATAAGTATCAATCTCTCCTATCTGTATCATATTACGCTTATAACATGCAATAATTTTGGCTCGTATCTTCGTTCACTTTCAAGTCATTTTTATATTTCTCAAAACGAGTACAAAAAAAGTGGGAACGCCACACTTTGGCATGTATGGGCCGGCTCAACCGGAGTGATACCACAGCCTCACTGAAAACCGGTTTGAAACAGCGCTTGCGCTGTGTTTCATCGAGTAAGTGAGGCCCATACCCCAACCCCATTCCCTTCCCCTTTCCCTATCCTCTATCAGTGTTGCGGGGATCCATGGGCGGTGGTAATCGTTTACCATCAGGCGATACATCTGCTCGTCTACCCCCAATTCAATAAAAAAATACAAGTTTGTTGAATAAAATTTGTGCTTTTTACTTGCTTAATATCATAGAAGTATTCTTCGACATATGAGTCAACTCGACTGAAATTATAATACGACGCTCTCACAAAACCCGGCGGTATGCAGGTCTT
This sequence comes from Spilosoma lubricipeda, assembly GCA_905220595.1. NCBI lineage: Eukaryota > Metazoa > Arthropoda > Insecta > Lepidoptera > Erebidae > Spilosoma > Spilosoma lubricipeda. The sequence goes on along the minus strand of HG992285.1, from coordinate 2,411,038 downwards.
ACCTTACAAAATCTCGAGTGACGTTATTCACAGCCCAACCATCCCTTGTTCTGCATCAGATCTACTTGTAACTTTTGACCTGTTTGCTCGCTTACTTATCTAATATATAAAATTCTCGTGTCACAGTTTTCGTTGCTTTCGTTGCCATACTCCTCCGAAACGGCTTGACCGATTCTCATGAAACTTTGTGAGCATATTGAGTAGGTCTGAGAATCGGCCAACATCTATCTTTCATCCCCCTAAATGGTAAGGGTCACCCATCCTTAAAAAAAAAATTATGGCAAAACGACGTTTGCTGGGGCAGCTAGTATACCTATAATAGACTTGCGTCTCTTATCTCAATGTAGTTAGGGTTTACTCTCCACTCGTCTACTTTCTACTACGTCTACGTTCTTCTTCCTTCCCCTCTTTGCTTTGTCTCATTTATAATTCTGTGAGGACTGCTCATCACAATTTATAAAAAAAAAGTTTTTTTTTTATGTATGGCCTGCTAATATGAAGAGTCATTTTGGCAGGCCATACATACTCTGTCTGATGGAAAACATAAGCAGAATCCAAGAGTGGTGGGCACCATACTCATTTCAGCATGGTGACCCACACCATGGCGGCCTAGTGATGCTTCTGCATCATTGGGTCTGTGCGTTCGTGCTGCAATCAGCGAGGCTCTACTACCTTCTTTTGTTTGATGTTTTGCTTAACAAAATCTACTCACTTTACTTTCTATACTTTCTTTTTTATTAAAACATATTTTTACATTTCTCTTTTATTTGCCTTTTACTGTATATGTCTTAAAATACCACACAATATATTACGGGAAGCAGCATATATTGAAATTGGATAACTTACAGTAAGTGGCCTAAATCCTTTCACAATAAAATCGAATAAAAGACGATCGGAATAAATCGTGTGAAAATCTCTCGAGAAGATTGTCAAAGGAACATTTAACTTATCAAATAAGGGTTACGAGACATGTGCCCACTTATTTATGTAGTATCGTCCTTTAAAATGATTGGCATTCTTACGTTGAGACGTGTATCTTGCATTGTGATGAAATTAAATTCCATTATTTGTTCCTATAAAGGGTTTAAGAGCATATCAAATTACGTAAACAAGTTTTTTTATAATTGGCTACAACAGTTGAATCTTCTTAAATCTTGATAAAACAATTTATGAATGTTTTATAACTAACTGTGTGTTTACTGTACTTCGATTATTTTTGAAACACTTAGTTTAAGATTTTATACAAGATATCGCTAACTGTTGCAGTTTGTTATTCTATTAAATATGTACAATTGATTGATCAAATTCTTTTTTATCAAATAACAAAAAATAACTATGATAAATATTTTTTATATATAATGTTAAGCATAGATAAGATGTTTCTAAAATATATATTAAATTTGTTATTTCCCGACTTTGATTAGAATCGCCAAAGGCAAATAGCCGTTAATCATACCAAGATTGACGATGTTTGATCATATTGAATGATGGATGTGCGCTGTTACCAATTAGTTAGCGAGACCACAGTTTACGTAGTATTTTTAGAAACGTAATTCTACAAAACTTTTGAATTTCGATAATTTTTGATATCTTGTTTTAAAAACATTATTATATTTATAAAAAAAGACATTTATTTATGATAGATAAAAGGGTAACACGAGGAGATCCTCTTCCTCTTTCTTGAAACTGAACTACTGTTTTCTGAAGCTGTTTTGGGAATGATTTTCAGAAAATTTGAATGGGAAACTTTGGGCTTAACAATGGAAGAACTAATAGTATTTCAGATTAAAACTATGTTATTAATTTTTGGTAAATTAGCGATAGTACACAAAATCTGCCGATTTTTTTTTGTTTGGCCCTGCCAAAATGACTCTACTCTGCCTGACGGAAAGCATAAACAGAATCCAAGAGTGGTGGTCACCATACTGCGAATGCAGACAATGCAGCATGGTGACCCACACCATGGTGGGCTAGTGATATTTCTGGATCATTGGGCCGTTGATTTTCTGTGCGCGGGTAGTACCGCCCTGGTCGAGCCGGCCCGTTATTGCTTAAATCAGCGTGGCTCTACTACCTTGTCCTACTAATTGTGCAGTATCTTACAAATTTAATCATATATTTTTTATTGACATTCATTCGTCAAAATCTGTATAAGCTTTTCCTTTTATCTTCTCTTTGATACACCTTTGTCAAAGTAAAAGAAACCATCCAAAACATAACAACTTGTTGACTTAGTTCTTTTTGAGTGTACATAATTTTATATGAAAAAATTCAAACATCGGGAGCCGGACAGAGCTCAAAGGGCGAATACCGGAAATAATAAACTCATAAAATTCCTTTGACTCGCCGAAGTATCCTATTTACGGCATTATAACACATAATGGTATCCACGACGGAGAAACATGAAAAAATCTTGTTAGCAAACACTCAACGATATTTGATTTCGCCGCTTATAAAAATAACGATTGACAGTTCAACTTTGAACTCTAAATCGAACGTGATAAGAGAAGTTGTTAAGCTCTGAAATGCTATAATCCTTGTAAATTCAATAGGTATCCCTGAAGATTGAATATAAATAAAAGAATGTGATGTTGAAATTGGTACTCCTTTGTTATTTTATTGACCTTTGTGGACATCCAAATAAAGACTAGCTAATAAACAATTCTTGAGGTAGTCTTAACAAAAAATATGAATAGTGAGACAAAATTAAATTATTGTACATCAAAGGCCAATTCTTTGTACCTTGCTGCCTTTATGTTATATTAACCCAACTTAGGGTCAAACCTATGACAAGTTCATGTGGTTTTTATGACCATTAATACCCGTGTGGAAGTTTATATTCATTGCTTAACCTGAACATATAGAGAGCTGTAGAAGAAAAACCATAAGAGTGTCAGTAGTCCAAATTTATTTTCTGGCGGCAGCTGTTACTCCGATAAGTGTCTTAGACTTTTTCTTAGAAAAATATTGTATATAAGCTTTCGACCGCGGCTTCGCGAGCATTTAATAAAAAATATAAACATATAACTAGTTGTTGCCCGCGGCTCCGCCCGCGTATATTCGGTTATCGCGGCAAATAGTAGCCTATGTGCTATTCTGATGTATAAGCTATATTACTGTAAAGTTTCATCCAAATCCGTTCAGTAGTTTTTGCGTGAAAGAGTAACAAACATCCAAACATCCATCCATCCTTACAAACTTTCGCATTTATAATATTAGTAGGATGTATAAGTAATACCTCTAAGAATATTTGTTTTAAAGTTTCAAGATGATCGGTTAAGTAGTTTTGGCGTGAAAGCGTAACAAACAAACTTATTTTCACCTTTACAATATTAATGTGAATGGGATTAGGATTTATAATGGAAAAAAATTAGTATAGGTATAGATAACATAAAATAACTTCTGAAAGCAGTCAAACTTTAAAAACTGTATCTTTATTATTGAAAGATTACTTATTTCAGATCCGTACGGCAAATATAAATTTTATTCGAACACACTCTGCCTACAGGAAACAAAAATTTTCCGCGACATAAAAATAAAATTGGGCACTAAAAGTTACTCACCTACTAACGTAAGCCGTAAAGGCTGTCTGGATGGATTGATTTAATGGACTAAGTATATCTATATGTATATATGAAGTTACTAGTACTACACAGATTGTTGTATATGAAAAAATATTAGCGTTGGGTTCTCCATGTCGTATCAAATATATTGTTGTAATTCTAAAATTTACAATCTAAAATTTTACATAAAACTCTGAACTCATTCGAACTAATATTTTAAATGTATATTTGACTTTAACATGTGCCTAAAACGCATAGCTGTGAAAACGATATTAAATAATAATGTTTACACAGCTATGCTGGTAATCCCATTTTTTAAGTTCATTCACAAACCGGGAAGCTACATTATCTGCAAGTGACCCAGGCCACTTTTTACCGGGATAACCATTCGTTATATTCAAAACGTAACAGATAACCGAGTAATTTAAAACAAACACTCACACCTTCAAACAAACACAATTTTTTCTTTAAACTACTTTCTTTCTGTTGTTTCCATTTTACAAGCAGAATGCTTTTTATTTATTGCTAATTCTGTTACTTTTGGAATTCGTGTGTATCTGGGGAGAGGACGTTGATACCTGTGATACAGTTTTATTACTTCTGCAGTTATCGTCGGTCACAAATATTCTATGTAAATTAGTTATTAATTCCAAACAAAGAATTATGAAGATTATTATTATATCATATTTTTTGTCTAAACCATACAATACACGTTTATTTAGGACAAATAACTTGCTTAAAACAAAAAATATAAAATAAAATAATAAATATTTGGGACATCTAACACACAACGCCATCTAGTCCCAAACTAAGCAGAGCTTGTATTATGGGTACTAGACAACTGATATGAATACTTATATACTTTTTTTTTTTGTAAATACATACATATTATACATAGAAACACCCAAACTCCGAAACAAATATTTGCAGATCATACAAACATTTGGTCCGACCCGGGAATCGAACCCGAGACCTCAAGAACAGCAGTCGCGTACGCTACCACTGCGCCGCCGAGGCAGTTGTTGTATTAAGTTGTATTAAGTATTAAGGTTGTTATATTACAAATTTACAAAATTTTAAGAAGAGCATAATTTTATGAACTTAGTAGTCTGAAACTACTTACTTCTTTTAATCCCGTAAATAAATTTAATGGATCCGGGCGAACTTACGACCATATCAAGTAAAAATAAATCTTTATTATAGTATAGCTTCTAGATGAAATAATATTTGAATATCTATATTAACCCGGACCTCATAAATGGAAAATTTTGGCACCAAATCTAGTTCGATTCAATCCTTCATAGATTGATCTACGATGAGTCAGGCATCCATTTCCATATATCTTAATATACGAAGACTTTGATTCACGGATATTGAAACTGGGAACATAAATTCAATTCTGCCTTTATCATCCGAATAGAGATTTACATCCTAACTAATAATAACTATTGAATTTATTGGGGAATCTTCGGTATCGTTAGTTGTGACTATATTTTGTAACTTTCGTCTGTAGGTAGTTCTGATTGAGTAAAAGTTGTTTTGTAAATCTATATATTTAAAATACTTAGATCTGTGAGTGTTTTTTTCTAAACTCAAATTAGACATGATCGTAATTTTATTTAAACGCATTGAAAACCTGGTTTAAATTAGTATATCAAGTAAATTTGTTAAATAGGAAAAGTCGTAAACCGCGTCATGACTTCCAATGTTTTTTTTTGTATGGACCTGCCAAAGTGACTCCACTCTGCCTGATGAAAAGCTTTAGCAGAATACGAATGTGGTGGCTCTATCTATGTGGCGGGTCATGGTCCAAGTCCATCATACTCATTGCGAAAGCAGACCCTAGCATCATTGGACAACCGGTCTCACACTCACCAACGAGAAACTACAGCCCGAATCCTGTCGTTTTAGATTGATTTTCTGTGCGAGAGTAGTACCGTCTCTGTCGAGTCGTCTAGTTGGTGTTGAAATCAACGTGGCTCTACTACCTTAGAATTTGCCAGATGGTAAAGATTTTTCCAACTAAGTTGCTAAGAGTACGTATGTTAAGATGACTTGTTATTCACAGGTTCACCTACATTGATGATTAAGTACTCCATATGACAGTGCGGGACGTACTGTCATATCGTCTACAGAATTTCAAAGTTCAAAGAAACAAACATACACACTCAAACACTCTTCACCTTAATAGTATTAGATTATTTATTTGTACAATGCTTCATAACATTAGGAATCACGTATAGAGGTCACGTAGGAAATTACATCACCCACGCTTCACACACTGAAAAAGGTTATTATGTTCTCGTAACGCAATAAAAGAATAAAATTAAGAGCAAATGGACCTTTTATTATCGCTACTAGACATCGGACTGTAGAGCAAAATCGTTAGTTTTTAGAAAATAAAACAGAAAAGTGAAATAATTTGATGTTAGCCTATAAAACTTATGTGTGTTTTTACTGAATATTGTGCTCTAATGTTATTTGTCTTTTCTAAAGAGGTATATATCCAGCTATAGATATATAAAAGGCTGTTGGTATGGTGATGTATTGTTATTTTCTTGAGGTTGGCTTATCCCTTTTCTAACTATGTACTATCATGGGAGAGCCACACTTAGGCATGAATGAGCTGGCTCAACCGGAGTGATACCACGGCCTCAAAGAGAAGCTGTGTGAAACAGTGCTTGCGCTTTGTTTCACCGATTATCGAAGGCATCATCCCTTCCATCCACCTCCCTATCATCTCAACCTCTGGTGGAAATGCCCCTGTTGTTGCGGGTGTCCATTAGCGGTGGTAATCGATTATCATCAAGCGATACGTCTGATCGTTTGCCCCCGATTCCATTAAAAAAAAATGTTTTTTTATGCTTTTAGTATGTTTGTCTAGAGGCTACAAAAACCTCTGGTTGAAAAAAAATTAAATTAATTAATTAAATTGCTGGTGTTAGCATTCGATTATTTACTGGAGTACTGAGTGGGTATCGACATCATAGCTATGACGTCACCACTGCTTACATGAAATACTCTAAGTTACTATCACGCCTGAATTATTATAAATGTATTCATTCGCTAGATAGTCAGAGATATTACCTTTTACTACGGATAATAAAAATTTATTACATACGTATAAGAACACTAAACTATTGTCTTTCCAAACATTATTTGGAATTTTATTGGTGCCTCGTTGATATGTAACGCGGAAAATTGGTTTACATAAATCACGATAGATGGTGTCATGGCTCGAATAGTGTTTGAGTAAAGTTAAAATACGTACATGAACATGTACTTATATTTATTCGCTGTTTTCTGGGACTTTCTTCGCGATTTACATGAACACGAAGCTTTTTTACCCGACTGCGTTATGAAATTCGACCGATTAATGACGGTGACAAACGTAGTTTTCGTAGATCTTTCTTTGGCCGTAGGTCATAAGACTCATAGGTAATATAAAATATTTCTGAAGTGCAAACTTTTTACCGGCGTTATGCACTTTTTTTGGGATGGTTAAGATATGTTAAACTTGCGTCATTAACATATTTAAGCGTTACTGGATATTTTATCCATAAGGGGTTGCCATTTCGTATATGTTAGTCATTTTTTTTTAATTAGTAGCTTTGTTTGTGTTGAAACTTTGTCTTCAGGCTTTTGTTTACCGACGAATGAATACTTATATCAACATTTATAGAAATTTTATTCCTAAAGGGGTTAAAAAAGGGTCAATTGTTTGTATGAAAGTAGTTATTGGTTGTTGATTAAAAAGAAATACGTTTAAAAACATTAAATCGATAAGACACGGGACCTGATCGTAAGACGGCGGCGCAGGGCGGTTGCGCAAGTGTGCGTGTACACGCATGCACGGATGGTGACAGCTGATGGCTCGACTGTCTAATATGACATGAATCGTAATATGTTTATACTGTATAGCATTAACCTATATTTTTATAACATCACAATAAGCATTTTATTATTTCTTTTATTGCGCATTTTATTTAAACAGCAAAGAGGTTCATTTCAGGTGAGCTTCAACAACTGTTTATAGTTTTGAGTTTTCTCTTCTGTCGGCAGTCCTCATGACTGCTTTGTGTTTTTTGTCCCAGTGCAGTACCATAAAGTATTTAGTACAACTTACAAAACAATGCCTTAGTCAGTAAAATTTATATAGATATTTTAAAACTGGTTTTGCTCTTTTCAATTGATATTTAACTTTTGACTTCATAACCGGTGGTTGCCTGTAAGAGATTACCTTGGAGCGATAATGTCGTCACTTGTACTTCTCTAGTTTTAAGTTGACTTTGTAATTAATTTGGTGTACAATATGTTTATAGTTATTATGACTTTTAAGGAATTCGATTTTATGTTCCTGTGATAATATTTTTTCATGTATTTAGTTACCCTTGAGAGGTTTATAATTCAAAACTTAAGGTTTAAGAAGGTTAGTGGCCAAATTGCCAAGTTGTAACCGAGTAGAAACACATTGCAAAATTGAGCAATCCTAACCAGGTCAGTCTAAGAATACCTCATGTGTCTCGGAAAGGTTTTTAAGCCATTGGTCCCGTTTTCTATAGAAATTTGATAATGCCTAGTACTTGGGTTGTCGAGATCTGATGGCAATTGATTTACGTAATTGCTGCCTGCCTTACCATGCTGCATTATCAGCATTCAAAATATGGTGACCACCACTCTTGGATTTTGCTTATGTTTTCCGTTAGGCAGAGTAGAGTCATTTTGGTTTATTTGTTATTTTGTTTGTTTTGTTAACCAATATCCTATCCCGCTCTTATATATAAAAAAATAAATTTTATAATCATACACACATACCTATCAGTGATACCACTAAACTTTACCCCCATTTTACTTTTTTATTGATCTGCCGCAAAACACTACGATATCATTATGTTTTTTTTCAAATTTATCATACGTATCTATTGGCTGGGTTCCAAAACACGATTCGATTACAGCGTTAGAAAACTAACATATTGCTTTCTTGTCAAGAAATTTTGGCGCGAATTAATCTTTTTGTAGGACTTTGATAAATGGACATATTTTAAACTGGTAGTTTCTATATTTATAAAACTAGCTATTGCCCGCGGCTTCGCTAGCATGGATGTTGATTACACGTATTTACCTAAAAACCGTGTTAGTATATTATTAATTATATACATTTATGTTTTTAAACGTATTTCTTTTTATTCAACAACCAATTACTACTTTCATACACACAATTGACCCTTTTTTAACCCCTTTAGGAATAGAATTTCTATAAATGTTGATATAAGTATTCATTCGTCGGTAAACAAAAGCCTGAAGTCAAAGTTTCAACACAAACAAAGCTGCTTGTCTTGGGACTAGATGGCGTTGTGTGTTTAGATGTCCGAAATATTTATTATTATTATTATTACTTATTTTAAAAAATGACTAACATATACGAAATGTCAACCCCTTAGGGATAAAATATCCAGAAACGCTCAAATATGTTAATACTCATTTTTATCAGTAGCCCAAAAATAAAGTTTCATGTTTCTAACTTACAAAATGACGGATTTTCGATTGATGATTTAGTTGGGGCAATGTTTTTTTTTAATAATTTGCGAAATTTTGGAGAGATAATGAAGTTAAGAAGAAAATGAATATTAAATGAATTTTGAATTTTTAGCAACCTTAAAAATATATTTGCAATGAACTGAACTGAAATGCATTTGAAATGAACTACAAGTCATAAAGACTTCAGCTCCATGACAGTTTAATTCATATTTAGATTACATAATGTTTATGGCAGTTGCACAAAATTACAGGCCAGTGCGACTGATATCTACTAAATTATGCAAATATTCACGCCCGATGAGAGCAGACATTCTGTGCCGGGACTCTATACACTCATAGATATTAAAGGCATGTATATTCACAGGCTCTGATTAACTCGTATATCAAGCACAAAATACCCGTCACTGGCAAACATTGATGATTAAACAGTACTCATGGGATAGCCACGTTTCGGCATGAATGGGCCAGCTTATCCGGAGTGATACCACGGCCTCACAGAAAACCGCTATGAAACAAAACTTGCACTGTTTTCACGGACTGAGTGAGGATACCGGAGGCCTATACCCCAACCCCCCCATCCTCCTCCCATCCCGCTAGAGGATAAAGTAAATTGAATTTAGAACATCGTCAGCACTAAGTTTGTGAATTCAAAACATCATTAAAAATTTTTACTTCTACCTTCATAGTGTCGAATATTTATCATACAACCTTTTTAATTTGTTGAGACTCAGATTTGGAACCTTCTTGGTGTACTTTTTTTTAATTTGCTTTGCCCGCGTCTCTTTCTTTTCACATCTTTAGTTTTTTTCTTACTGTGGTCGTATGAAAAGTAACGTGTTGCACTCGAGTGCAAACATTCTTCACCTGGTGCTCTTTTGATTCCCTGGCTGACATTCAGGATTCTAATGATTAATTTTGGCATCCTTCATTAAAATCGAGCACGCGGTTGAAAAGCAACTTTGCACTCTTGTATCGCAAATAACTATTAAAGCTGTAATTTCGCAGAAACAAATAAATAAATAATAAATAAATAAATATTTCGGACATCTAAACACACAACGCCATCTAGTCCCAAGATAAGCGGAGCTTGTGTTATGGGGTACTAGACAACTGATACAAATACATATATACTTTTTTTTTGTAAACACATACATATTATAGATAGAACACACCCAAACTCCGAAACAAATATTTGTAGATCATACAAACATTTGGTCCGACCCGGGAATCGAACCCGAGACCTCATGATCAGCAGTCGCTCACGCCAACCGCTAGACCAACGAGGCAGTATTGGAATGAGGTTAAATACTCCATTTCTTTCCTTTACAGACTTAGAAATATAAGCGACTGACGCTATTCGGTCTGTGTACGTTTTTAAAGCTTAAAAAATGGTCAAGTAACAGTTAACTGCTACGTAGAGGTCGCGTTTCATCGAGAAGATCTTGGGTGTACCATACTACGCTGGCCTGAAATGTTGGTTCATTTTAGCTTCTCTTTACTGTGAAATTGTTCTACAAAGTTTGCTTCCTTAGTTACCTTTTACGACACTCATGAAATAAATAGGGTGGTTTTTAGTGCTTTTAAGTGAGATTGTTTTCGAATATACAACCCTTATTTTCATAAAATTTCCACATTCATTTTATTTTCTTCGTATCTCACAATCCAAATATACTATATCTAGTTACTAAAAAAAGTTTAGTCTGTGTTATTTTGAAATCTTATTATTATATTATTTATTTATTTATAAAATTTATTTAACTAAACTATAAAAAACAGATTTACGTATACACGGTGATACGTAAATAAAGCATAAATCATTATTTTATAGACTTATAAAATATATATATATATATATACTAATAAGTTCTGCCATTTCAGTATGACATAGTCGTACTAAGTTATTACCTCTTTCAATAACTCTCTCAATTAAAATGTAAAATTGAAAAGTCTCATAATAAGAGTTAGATTTTTTTTTCTTGTGAGTGCACCCCTTGTACAATTCAAAGCCGCCTTTAGTTTTCAATTACAGTTCGTCATCCCCACATTAGGGGTAGGTTTATTGCCATTTTATTGGGCTTACTTTCAATTTCATAAAATCGCTGTGGGATCTTAAATTGTCAGAGGGTAAGTCAGCGAAACACTTTAGGGGTGACTACCCTTGCGAAAGTTTTTAACATTTTTATTTGGAACAGACGTTATTGCTTATGTGTTCAAAGACTTTTCAATGTTGGATTCGAGCATTTATTTTGAGGTATCTAAATAATTTTCATCATAGATAAATAGCTCAATAGCTCATCTTTGTATACTCTCATTAGTATAGTTCAAAATACTACAGAAAGACAAAGTTACTTAATTATTTATAATGTTTAATTCACAATAACTACCAGGTAAAAATAACGAATGGAAATATCTGATTCCAAAAAGCAGACTTAATTTCCTTTGGAAATGTAAATTATTGCAATGAAAGTTGATCGAAAGATCCATTTAAAAATAGTAATTAAACAGGCAACCTGCACCATTGCGTGGATCGACTGCAGATAAATAGTAGCTCACTTGATCAACAATTGATGATGATGATGACTGCCTCGGTGCCGCAGTGGTAGCGTACGCGACTGCTGTTCTTAAGGTCTCGGGTTCGATTCCCGGATCGGCACAAATGTTTGTATGATCTGCAAATATTTGTTTCGGAGTTTGGGTGCTTTCTATGTATAATATGTATTTATTTACAAAAAAATAAGTATATAAGTATTCATATCAGTTGTCTAGAACCCATAATACGAGCTCTGCTTAGTTTGGGACTAGATGGCGTTGTGTGTTAGATGTCCGAAATATTTATTTATTATTAATTTGAGAATGATCGGTTGGTATATCAAAAAAATGAAATCAAAAACCAGTAACACATTTCTAACTCCAGCTTTTGCTAATGGGATAAATATACCCGAAGAAGAGTTTTCCAGAACGTGTGTCTTTTGCATATCGTCCGTCTGTCAAAGCCAGAAGTTTTTCCTGAGAAAAAACATTGCTGGTTCCATAGTACCGACTACTTAACAAGCTTTTTAAACAAATACTTTTTTTTAAAAGAAGTTTATAATTCAAAGGTTCCTTTAATTAACACTACTGTTTCTTTGCTATTGTCAAAAGTCGAAAACAAAAACAACTTCAGAATAATAGGCCTTTGTCATTTACTTAGTGTTCCTAATACTATTAACTGAGGTTCTTCGTATATTTTCATTAATACATCATAAAATAATATCGCCAACAGCCTTTGTTTTTTTTTCGAAACTCAAATAGAGTATTTGGCTAGACAGATCTTATATTATTACTCCTTTATTAGTATACTCTGAGGCATGTTCGAAAGGACAGAATTGTAGATATTTCTCATTAGAGTCAGTAAGAAGTTTTAAATTCTATCGAGATTCGTTAAGTTATTAATACTAATAACCTTCTATTTTTAACCGACTTCAAAAAACGAGGAGGTTTCTCAATTCGACCGTATATATTTTTTTCCTTTTTTTTATGTGTTCGCGAATAACTTCGTCGTTTATGAACCGATTTTGATGATTTTTTTTATTGGAAAGGAGATGTCCCAACGGTGGTATCATGATAAAGACATTAATATTTGATGATGGCATCCAAGAGAAATCGCATCGAACCTTGAAGTCGGTTTTATTTTTGTTAAAATTGTACTTGTTCTATTACCCATTCTTTAATTATACGGAAATGCATTACATAAAAGCAAAAAATCTCTTGAAAATTGTTTACATCAATGTGCTTAATTGTATAGAATTGCGCGAAGTGGCACTTTGACTTATTCACTCTTACAGTAATAAAATTGTTATTGCGCACCTAATGTAGAACATAAAAGTAGATCGGTAGAACAGCCGCCTTCTAGATAAAAACCAATACTAACCTCTGAAAATACGCTACGGATTAATGAACGACACTTTTACCATTTTTTTTCAAATTTAGTTTTTTTTAGTCTATCATTCTCCATCAGTTGCCAGACGAAAGTGTCTCTTTGCTTTGCCCTTTCTTTTTGTTGTCTACGTTTAGCCTTTATCACTTCACTGCAAAATTATTTTTGGGTTTTTTTTTCCCGCCTATCAGACGCTTATTCTTTAATGCCAAAACATTTAAAAATTTGTGGCCAATTTCGACACTACTTCTTTAAATAAATTGCACTGCCTTAATATTTCTTCCAAAAATATTATCTATCAGAAATACCAAAACAGAGTTTCCCTTTCATTGTAGCATGATTCATGTTTCTTAAAAAAGAAAATGTGCTTTTTTAAGGCAGTTAATAAAACATCACCCAAACAAATCTCATACATTGCGAATTGTTTACACGAAAGATGTTAATCAAAACCATTCGCATATATACCCTGTTTTTAATCATACTGCTTCTTCATTTCGTTATATTTCCAGTGAAGATTCGCACATACACAAGGATATAATATATTTATGTAAAGACATACATGTGTGTGTAATGGCATCAATTTAGTACGTATATGGTAAGTCGGAATCCGGGATAGCTCGGGACTTATTATCGCATTCCTCACTTCCCGCTGTGATTCACTGGCTTATTTCAAACGTTTCTTTTTTGGTATGGTCCAAGTTGAAGAACAGGCAAATATTTAACAAGTTTTTCTTCGGAAAAAATCGAGTTGTTTTGTTACTTCCTCAGTCTCGTATCTCGTGTATTGTATTCAAATTTACAGATTACCCTTTAATATTAACTTTGCTTACTTTTTTACTTATCTCATTAGATAACCAAAGGAAATAAAAGGTTTTTCTATTCAGACTACGTTTTCAAGCAAACTAAGGTGTACGTGTATTCTTTATAACTTTAGTAGCGTATTTATTTTATTATCTTTTGATATCGAAAATAGTCACTAATTAGAAGCACATTATTACTTCACGTCAATAGCCTTTAAGAGTCTACTGCCTATGTCATAGGCTGTAGACTACGACGTTATTTCAATTGCAAGAAAGTTGTGCGGGGACAGGGACAAAGAACAATTGGGACTAAAAGACCGAATTTCAACCGAAAAAGTACAAAACAAAAATTAATTTGGAACTTTATTAGCAGCTTGTAAATGTTTATAGTTCGGTGTTTCAAAGGTAAGGAACATGTAAAAAAAACTAAACTAAACCGGTAAAATTTAAAATCGGTTTAACTTAAGTGGTTGTAACAGCTCCATATTATGTCCCACTGCAAACTTTAGGTATTTTCACACACCCAATTCCGATCTCTGATTATCACAAATATAATGTAAAAGGAATTATATGCAAGTAATATGATTGACTAAACATTTCAATTAGAAATAATTTAATTCATATACTGTAATTTGGTATTACCAATTATACCTAAGCTCAAATGTTGTAAATTACGGATACGAAACAACAATCCAAATATTATGGTAGTTATGAATAAATTATTCTGATTGAAAACATGTTAATGAAAACAAATGTTATAAAAATTAATTATATTATGAAAATCAGAATAATATTGGTAACCACCAATAATATATTTACTTAAAAGTATTACGAAAATATTGGTAAAAGATAATATAATACGGACTAGTTTATAAAAGGGAACCTTTAATATTAAAATGTGAATTAACAGATTTTGTCTCATCTATTTTTTTCATTCTCTCTAAGTTGAAAAGAAAAATATACTTGGCACTTACGTTTTATTAATTGATATTGAGTGACGACAGTCATTTACTTTTTGTCTACTTATTTGTCTATTATGGCTTAAGAAAAAATTATCATAAAGCATTCCTTAAAATGGTATAGTAGCTTTCTGTAAAGTATACTAATACCACGTTTAAAAGAATTTAGTTGAAAATGTTCTGAACATCTTGCTTTTACAAGCGCTCTATATTTTAATAGAAACACAGTATTTTGTTGAATACAACTTTCCACGAGAACTAATTTGTAACAAAAATTTTAAAAACATACGTGAACCGTACACAGAGAACACCCAGACACTCAGAACAATAATACGTCATCCAAGACGACAGAATATTAAAATAATTCAGTTTTGTGTTGTAAAGTTTATAGTATTTTCCACATTTTAAGTTTACAATTTGCACTTATTAAATAAACTTGAATTTATAAAATCGCTTTCCGCTGATATCTTAAATACCTCTTTAACCGTGTTGTTCAAATTCTTTTTTATGTTCTTGTTTCAAAAATGCTTTCATGGCTTCTAAAGGCGGCGTATGATTTGTTGCCGCGAATATTCCGAATACGCGCTTTGTTGGTCTCTAACTCTCTAAATAACTATAAAAAGGATTGTCGGCTACTCTATCTCTTTTTATGGTTCGGCTGCAGTAAGCAAACAATTTGCGGCGAAGTTTATTAGGCAAACTTTCTCCACTTAATAAGGTGATTTTTACGTCAGTTTAAATGCGGGTACCTTGAAGAAGAATCTATTTGTGTTTTTTTTTAATAATTATGGTAATCGGGTTTAAATTAAACATATTCTTTGAAGTAAAAAAACAACGTCATTTATTGGTTTTTAACGAACTGTACATAAACATTATATACATATAATAAAAGGTAGAATCAATGAACAAGTTTTATCGATTGTTGAAATAAAATTATTCCCTAATATTTTACTTCAATTTAAAAAAAAACAATCAAAACAAAAATGATTCGTCATATTTTGCCGAAAAGGAAATATGACTTTGTTTTAGAAAAATTACTATATAGCTGAATAACGTGTCTAAGTATAATTTAAACATATTTTTCTTTTTATAGTCTATTCAAATTGACTATACCAAATCAAAACTCAAAATTTGCTGACAAAACGAAAAATCGGTTTTATTAGTTTAGTGAGAACGCGGTCTAATAAAAGGATTGTCGTGAGCCCAGTTTAGGGAGTTTCATCTTCAAATAGAAACCAATTGTGGGGAAGATGACTTATGGCAACATAAACGGGTGTTATTATATGTTTTTTTTTTATATTATTCTTAGCGTTGTTTATTATTTATGAGGTTAAATGAACAGTTTTATTTTAAGTTTATTTACTGCCTGTATCATCATAAATTTGGATTTTTATTAAGCGTTTGAGACGTTTGTGTATGTGTAATGATGTGTTCATTTTCTGATTTATAGTAAGTAAAAAAAAGTAACTAACATTTTTATTGAAATTTTGTTGTTTTAATTTGTTCGTTCTGGTAGGAGAGCTCGTATTTCTTGGCAACAGTTAGATCGAGTTTGAGCCATGCTTTCCTAATCAGTTTTACCTACTTTTTGTTTTAATGTTTCAATTTCTCGACCGTATTTTAAAATCAAAGAAATTACCCTTTCTATTGGCATCGCTGTAGTCGAGTAAAATTGAAATACTTAAGTTCAATCAAAATATGGCTTCAAAAAAAGTTTAATAGTTGTAATCCTAAGTATTAGTAATAACATTTGCATACACATCATAACACATACTTAGAACAAAGCATATCTTTGAAAAGCTGCTGGTGCATGACTCGCATCAAAATAAACAATTACTTACATACGCGTCTAAAGGAAAAGGGCTATCCGTCAAGTCGTGCGTATCGTAAACAATCAGTGTTGCCAACATAAGTTGTACTAAATACTCAAAATTCAGGGGAAATTTGTTTAGGTTTTCTTTTATATTTATTGCTTGAGTCGAAAAGGTCCAATAGATTTCCTTCTACACTGTTCTAGCTACATATGTATAATAAATCACTAACGCTATTACACTGTTTATTTCATTTTTATTGTCAAAAATATAATAATTTTATTTTATGTTTTTAGTATGGTAAAATTTATTCTTAGTATGAGACTAGATATCGTTGTGAACCTGTCTAGGATCACAATGGTAACTAAACCCATTATAATAATAATTTTAACAATAGTTTATAAGACAGAGATAAATACAGATATATATTTTACATATGAGATGTAAACACGACAGTCACAATAAACAGGTGACATCTATTATAACTAAAATGTGCACCCCATATACCAAGTTATTTTAAAATTGGAATAAATTAGGTAGATTTTTTCTGAAAATACTGGCAACATGGAACACTTAACAAAGGGAACTTACAATTTGTTTGTATATTCGTCATTGAGAAGGATCGTGAAGCGAGCCACCTTGGCCATTAGCTGTTAATGCACTTTTGTTTATTTTCTCAGTATCGTTGTGAATATTTTCTGAAGATCATGGTTATAATTTTAGATAAGCTGGTATAAGTTTTGTTTAACGGTTAATATTGATAGAGATAAACGTCTATCAATATGCGTACAAGCTTTATATAGCTAAAAAAACTTAACTGATGTTATGGTAATTGTCGTGCTCACGATGAATTCCGAAACTATTTAAACGATTTGGCGTTTTGTAATGTGTAGTTTGCTCCTATGTGTAACATAGTATTGCTAATATCATGTTTAGACCAATAGGAGCCAAGCATGAATGAAAAAAGATGCACACGAAGTTACGAGGATCACCTGGTAGATAAGTAAACTAAAGATGCAGAAAATTATGATGAAATACAACAATGAATTCAACCGTTTTATATGTAATTGAAATTAAAATGAATTCAATAATTCAACAGTTTAATGATTCGATAAGAAAACTCCAATGCGTTCAGAGGGAAAAAGTTTTAGTAAAAATAGAGGTGTCAGACCAAAAAACGCGTTTAAAACACATAAAGGTGGTGAAGATGCGATAAGGTTGCTATATATAGGACAGATAGCCTAACCCTTTCCCGTAGACTATTTTACGACCTTTGTGTCAGACGATAAGCAAGCGATGCTTTTTATACCCGTGTGCATGAGTTATATGTTACCTCTGGTCGATACGATAAGTCAAAATTTGATGTTTTGGTTTCAAATTTTTGACGTATAACATTTTTATGACTACCATACAATCTGGGAATGATTTTGGATGATTGAAGTGAACTTGAAGAGTTTGATGCGAGAAGCCGACGATCGAACCAATTGGCGTGCCTTGGAGAGGCCCATGTCCAGCAGTGGACTGCGATAGGCTTGTGGAGGAACGAGTGTCATGTCTCTCCAACACAAAGGGCGGATTCTCCGACCAGGCGAGGTGATCATGCCTGGCGGGCCACTGCCCAACGGTTGTTGTTGGGAAGTTGTATATATGTTAATCGGCACGAGAAATCTCGGCGGATTGGTACTGTTGTGTTCTCCGTGTCGTGACGTCACACCGTAGTTCGGTGTATTTCTGGTCGATGACGCAGTAGCATGTTGCTGTTGCGTTGTATGTGGAGGTCACCACAGGCTGATGATGATGATGATGAAAGTGACTATGATCACGTAAAGTGGAGACCAGCCAACTAACTACGTTGGAGATATTATTGTACATAAGTGTGTGGGCAAAGACAGGTGTTCCCTTACTCTCTCTACTTTTACCGTGGGATAGCCACGTTTCAGCTTGAATGGGCCGGCTCGACCGGAGTAATACCACGGCCTGTGTTTCACTGAGTGAATAAGGATACTGGAGGCCCAAACCTCTCCTCATATCCACCAAAGGTCGGCAACGCACTTATGACACCTCTGGTGTTGCGGGTGTCCATGAGCGGCGGTAATTGTTTAACATCGGGTGAAACGTTTGCTTGTTTGCCCCCTATTACTTAAAAAAAAACTCTTATTATCCGATAGGGTGGCTATCCGACTCGTGGGGGAGAGATAGACGCAGGACCTCTTCATGCTCAGCGAAACGTTTACTAAGTATGTTCTCTTGCTTTGATCAGAGGATTCTCTACAGATGCAGTAATCTTAAGTCGCACGTGAGGAACAAAATATAACCTTTAGTTATTATCACACATTATAAGTTGACCCGCTAGTTGAATTGACAACCCAGTTAGCACAATTGACATGAACACGCAAATACGTTTTATATAATTTACATGAGTAACAATAAATATAATACTATCTTTTGCAAACAACAAAACTATACCTATCATAAGCACGAGGTTTATGCTAACCATGGGAAAGCCATCATTGTCAACGTGAACAGCTTTTAACAGTCAATAAATGGAAATGGGCCTCGTCGTAAAGACAGTAGTAGTAGTCTCTCTCTTGGCCTTCTAGTGAGAGCCATGTTTCGACACGAATCGTAGGCTCGCACGGAACACACGGCAGTATCATAGAAGACCGACCTGCATGAGTTAGATAACCGGGAACTCAAATTCCCTCGGACACCTTTCGGAAGGGTGGGGGGAGGGGTTTCAAACAGCGGCTACACACTTATGACTCTTGAGACCTAGAACTCAAATAAAATATTTTGGAGGAAAAATCCCGACTGCGTCAATATCCGCCAACTTTATTAAATTCAGTTTTTTATATATTTTTTTATTGTGATGTATCCTGTGTCACTCTCAGGACTAAGACGAATCTATTAGCACCACTCACATAAAAATACGACAAGCCGTTTAGGCTCTAGAGCGTGCCAGAGAAATATACATACATACTTACATACATACACTTGAAAAACATGAAATCCTCTTTCTTTCGCAGTCGGGTAAAAATACAAAAAAAAACTAAAATTTGAACAGGTTTTATAGAAGTATGGCTAATATATGGCTAATATATTATCAAAAAGCACTGTTGTAACTAATGATGAAACAAGGTTTTTGTTCTCAAGTGCCTAACAATGTGTTACATTCCTTTGAATGCCATTTGAAGATTTTTTTAAGGATACCACAAATGTCAGTTGTATATAGTTAGTTAGTATATAGTTGTATAACAAATAAAAATTAAAAAGTTTATTTAAAAAAAAATATTTGGGTCGTTTATTTCAACCCATACACCAACTGAACTTCTAAAAACCGATTTTTTATTTGTGGTAAATACTTGGAGATTTTTCGTGTAGAAATCGTATTCTAAAAGATTTAATTTAAATTCAACACATTCTCTTCAAAGCATTTTAGTACGTTATGCTAATGAAAGTATGGCTATGAAAATATAACTATATTTGTTTTTAAATCCTATACATTTCAATAAAATAATGTAGATACCAACATAAAAACGATTTATCACATAAATTTTGCCTTTTCTTTGAGATAATCTCTCATTCATAGAGAATCGTCCTTTAATTAGTTTTGCATAACACTAACTAACTACATAAAAAAGTTAATAGATCAACTTAAACTGAAACGTATTTATCCATGTCCGATATTTAAACTTAACTTTTATAGTATTATTAAAAATGAAATGATAATGGAAGATAGTTATGGTATAGAAAACAGCAAAGTTTGAACTGAAGTCAAGAAAACTTCAAACATAAAGTTTAATAAAAACCTTTTTTTGCGAAGTGGCAGCGAATTTCCCAGGATCTTGCACCGATGAAACGCTCGAAGTAAATTTCCTTTGCGTATTAAAAAAGTGCACCAGAAGAGCAAAGTCGTCTAACTAAAAGTTAAACTCTTTTTAGTAGAGCATTCAAATTGAAAGACTTAAAAGATTGTTTCCTTCAAGTTTATGATAAAATTTCTTTTCATACTTTGAATAATGTTTTCTTCATTGAGATTTCTTTTGGATTTCACGGCGCGTGATCTTTATATTTTTGTGTTGAAAGGAAATTGAGTGATATTATTTATTAAACTACCCTATTTTGCTTAAGTAAGTTATTCTTTATGTGTGCGTGTGAACATCTGTTGGTTATTGACAATAATTGGGATGCTTGTTGTGTTAAAGTTATGACTTTCAATATGCTTTATAATACTCTGCCTAAGAATACAATGTGTCGCCACTCTCATTTATTTCATGTGTGTCGTAAAACGCGACTAAGGGAACGAACTAAGCTGAACAACATCACTGCAAAAAGAAGGGAAATTTTGAAATAAACCCTATACCAACCCGCCTTGGCCAGCCTGGCCTAGCAGACCTAAACTTCCTTTCAAAGAAGAGACTTATGTCCAGAAGTGGACTGTTAAAGGTTCTTGGTGATACTCTGCTTGGTTTTATTAAAAACATGAGGATTAGTATATTTCGTAATATAATTTCATTTCCATTGCATTTTGAATGAAGTTAAAGAAATACACGAAATAACTTCTGACTAAAAAATGCTTATTTTTTTTTCGCACAACCCCATCTGGTCTCAAACTAAGTTGAGCTTGTAAAATGGGTACTAGATAACTGATATAAATACGTGTATACTTTCTTTATGTAAATACACACATATTATACATAGGAAACACCCAAACTCCGAAAGAAATATTCGCAAATCATCCAATCAATTAGTCTGACCCAGGAATCGAACCCAAGACCTCAAGAACAGCAGTCGCGTACACTACCACTGCGCCAAGGATACTTTTTTTGTAAATACATACATAGAAAGATTGGTTCAAAGAAAAATCGATTGACATGAAGGTCTCGATGTTTTGGCACGAAAACATCAGACCTAATATTTCAAGTCTTGAACGTCTATTTTTCCTAACGAGGCGTTTCCTTTAATCAAAAGTCTTTTGAAAGTTTCAACATTTTACGTATCGCAAGGAAGCTTCTAGAATCCTTGCTTTTCTACACATTTTCTGTTTAACTGAATAAGAAAAGGACTGCCAATAACAGAATATGTCTTAAGACTGAGACATTTGTTGAGTAAAATATATAAAAATACACACTGAATATAACACTATCTTATGATATTGTTTGTTAGAGTGAATAAAGTACATGTTCATATTACTATCTAGTATTGAAAAAGTAAAATCGTTGATAACAAAGTCAAAAGTATCGTTACTGATCTTGTGTCTTTAAACTTTGTCCATAAATATTAATCTGTTATCGTGGAATCTTTTCTCCTGTTTTCCTGCAAATTGTAAGAGTGATTGGAAAAAGAAGAGAAAGATTTTATGACAATAAAGATAATTATTAATTATTTTAAGTATTGACCCTCGGGTGGATATCACTGTTAGGACTATAGGACCGAAGTGTTGTTTGTATATAGAAATAAATAACGAAAAATTTTACACTATGGCAGCATTCTGAATAAGGTGTTCCACATGTCTTACGGTTTACAATAAAAATATTAGCAGCAATTATGAACGTTAAAGCATTTTCTTTAGAATCATCTATGACTGTATGGTTTCCTGTATTTTTCCACAGACAATCCAGTCGTTGTGAAAACATGAAGGTCTGACATCTCCGTGCCTGCAGAACACATTAATCCGTCGGTCCGGTTGCCATACGAATATGTTTGGCATTCGTTACGGGTAATTTGAGCCCCAAAAATTCCGAGAACTGTATTTCTATGGAATTCCGATAGCACCTAGTTCTTTTAAATATCACAAAGAAAACCATCATATACGCTGGAATAGCCGCAAGCAAAGTCTAGTTTATTATCAAAAATAAATGATCTCTCTACACGTTTAACATTAAGTTAAAAGCATTAAACGTAAATTTGTTTATCCCTCTTTGAAACTCATGTGTTCAGTAATGAAGCACTATATAGCTGTCCATTGTCGACGCTTTGAGTTATTCGCATCTATTTTAAACATTAATAGGTTCTGATAAAAGCTGGATATTGATTGACATCAAATGAGAGATTTACCTTTTCACATTAATCCCAACCTATCAGTGTTATAAGTGCGAAAACACCTCAGATAGAGTTACTTCTGCTACGCCTTCACCGCCAAACCACTGAACTAATTTTCATGAAATTTAGCACGAAGATACTATGGTTTATGAGTAGAAACACGAGTATCCCCTACTGCGTTTCATCGATCTATTTTCATGAGATTTCAACTCCTTCTTCTTTCGATCTATTACTTTAACACATTCTATCCAATACAAAGAGAGTTATTCCAACCTGTAAGATAAATTCAGAGATTGGCGATTTTAATAAACAAAGAGTAAAAAACTTTTCAATTTTGATATTGGTACAAATTTAAGTTTATAGTGTATAAGTATTATGCTCGCGTCTCCCAAAGCGTGTCTGTAGGTATACGCGACAAAAATTAACTATATCTTTCTCCGAGGTCTAATCTATCTCTATATAATTCATTCTTCGGTTCAGTAGTTTAGCCGCATTAGTTCGAATTCATGACTTTACTAGAAAGTCACTTCAGGACTCATTTTAATAAATAGACTGTTGTTAAAATACTTAAATATGCCAATCAAATATACCCTCTTCTAAAAGTTGTTAATGTAGAAAATTATCATATAGAAGTAGATTTAATATTAGATTGAATTTATTTAACAATAATAAGCCTTGTTTAAGAGGTATCAATCACCTAATCATTTAGTAAACGTAAGCAACAGATAAAATTGAGCGAGCGAAGCGACGTCTGGATCCATTAGCGTAAATGCGTGAACATGTCGCACAATATTGGATTCTATAAATTTGATGTGAGAGTACATATTCTGTATTTAGTTGTGTATATTATAGCTGTATCATTAATATACATAGATTAATATTTTGTATTCTGAAAAATAGTACTAATTTATATATGTATGTATGTCTAGATTGATCCATCAAGGCAAGTTAAACAAAGTTAACCATAATATTTCTGAACCATTTCTTGTGTTAGACTAGATGACCCGTTAAACTTCGTGTAACCCACATATATCTGTGTGAAATTTTCACAAAAAAAAAAACTGAACGCACCTTTAAATATTTGAGAACTAAGTGTCAATTTCTTGATTTCTAAAAATATGAAAGACATCATAAGTTTTACGGTTGGAAACAGTTTGTACGTTTAACTTTAACTTCCTTGAACTTAAAATAACATTTCAAGATTAAAAAATAGTCCACCCATTCTCAAGTTTTAGAGAGACAAACGAACATCAATTCATTTTATATCTATAGACAATCAGGTATTACACGTATAATACGTGTACAAAGGTACAAGCGTAAGTCTGTACTGAAATTTACTAATTTTATTTTTTATATAGATTTATCTAAGTACGGTTGATATAAAAGTGAATTAATGACGGGATGTCAAATTTAGATTCTCAACTCTAGATTATCTAAACTCGGAATCAGAGAGAAACTTTCGATACTATTTCATGCTTTTTACTCGACTACGTTGAAACTAAAAGGAAGGATAACAGTTTTGGCAGTGTATTTATGGATGTATTTTTACCGTACTGCCTAAATTACTGTACGGTATTTTAGTGAAAGATCAATAGATTCGTAATAGCGGCCCGGGTGAAAAATTCCTATATAAATTTGTTCAACAGTTTTTACGTAGTCTGGTCTTAGTTTTTTTATTATATTTTCTTGCTATGTATATATATAGTTCAAAGCACTATTTAGAGATTAGCTGATTTCGATACGGTATACGAGTATTGATAAGTTTCAACTCGTTTTTTCTTTCGTGGTATAGGGCAAACAAGCAGCTGTATTACCTAACGGTATGCGATTACCGCCCCCATAGACATCCGCAACACCAGAGGCGTCAAATGTGCGTTGCAGGCCTTAGGGGGATGGGTGGGGGTTTATACCTCCGATATCCTCACTCACTCGGTGAAATACAGCGCAAGCACTATTTCATACAGATTTTCTGTAAGGCCCACGGCCACTCCAGTCGAGCCAGCCCATTCATGCCGAAGCGTGACTCTCCCACAGTAAGAGATGTGATGTCAGATTACGAATTAAGAAGTAACGATTATAATGATTAATTGTTTTTCAGAGCTTGGTTTGTTGTACTTGCTTACTCCACAATTCGTAGAATTTCAAACTTAGCTACCATTATCTTTGAAATTTACAAACCGATAGTGAGTGCTGGTTTTCTCCTTAATTACAGTAGTACAAATTTCAATTGTTTAATGGTTTTCTCGTTCAATATAATACAAATGTATCTACAATATTGTTGTTTTCTTGGTGAGGGATTTGAGTATTAATCAAATGAAACAAAATATTCACCAAAAATGAGCATAATCGTATCAGTTCGGCAAGTTCAAACCTTGGAATATTTGTATATCAGTGAAGTATGTGGTTTGCTCTATGATTTTAAATAGTCAAGAGATTTCTGTAACAAATATATTCATTCTTAGATGACTGCCTCAGTGGCGCAGTGGTAGCGTACGCGACTGCTGTTCTTGAGGTCTCGAGTTCGATTCCCGGGTCGGATCAAATGTTTGTATGATCTGCAAATAGTTGTTTCGGAGTTTGGGTGTTTTCTATCTATAATATGTATGTATTTACAAAAAAAAGTAAATAAGTATTTAATAATATCAGTTGTCTAGTACCCATAATACTCTGTTTAGTTTGGGACTAGATGGCGTTGTGTGTTAGAGGTCCGAAATATTTAGTATTTCTATTTTTAATAGAACAACATTTTAACTTGTTTAAATTTTCGTTAAATTTCTTTATTTTTATATGTCTTTTTGGTTTGGCGAAAAGTGTTTAATTAATTTGTGGAAACTGTTCTGGATTATGCGTAAATTACTTGTATATTATTGTTATTTATGTTGTATCTGTTTGTTTCCCTAATAAACTAAACTAAAATAAAATAAAATAAAATTTATTATTTATTATTAATATTATAATTTCATATGGATAAAACAGTTATTGAAAGCATACGAGCTTTGGTCATTCAAAACCACAAACATGGATTGTTTGGATTAATTTTGTCATACATTGACGTAAATTCTGTTGTTGCCATACATAACTAAACTAAACTAAGATTGAGATTTGATGATATTTTCAGTTTGACGTATCTAATTTTAGTCAATGTTTGGAGCTTACTGGATCATTTGAGAAGATAAATCTTAATTCTTAGGGTTTTTAATTTAATTAGATTTAGTTTTTGCACAACAGAATTAGCACAATTGTCTCTGTAACAGTGTCCTGACATAAGATAAATGATCTCAGCATAGTCATGTCATATTATCGCTCACGACGCTCGCATTGTCTAGTCAGGAAGTTTCCAGTTGATGGTGCATAAGATTGCTATTAAGCGTGTGATGGAATCGTATATCAGAACGTAGATACAGAGCCACAAATGCTTTTGATTCAAATAGCATCTAATGTCAAGATGTATTTGAAATTAATCAATTGATCTGGATATTGAAGGCTTGATTAATTAAATACAAACTTTGAATAGACAAGGAGAATGTAACTTAAATTATGTATAATCGTTTTTGCCCGATTACGGTAAAGCCAAAAGAAAGGGTATTTTTGTGTGTTCTACCGTAATGTCAAAAACTACTGAATCGATTTCAATAAATGAAATACGTGTGTAAAGTCACGGTGAGGAACGCTTAGTTTCTGTAGTTGGGTTTTGCTCTCGCTATGTAAACTAAACGATTTTCACAGTTTTTCTTATTAAATGATTTTAACAAAAGGAGGAGATTTTGAATTCAGCTGTTTTTTTTATATTTTTTACCATTTGGATTTCTTTATTTGTTCATTTAAAAACCAAATAACATATTTGTGTC
Organism: Spilosoma lubricipeda; assembly: GCA_905220595.1. NCBI lineage: Eukaryota > Metazoa > Arthropoda > Insecta > Lepidoptera > Erebidae > Spilosoma > Spilosoma lubricipeda. The sequence goes on along the minus strand of HG992285.1, from coordinate 2,384,561 downwards.
ATCTGTCACTTCTAACTCTCGCTACAAACGTAGTAACATTTCATATTGAATTGGCTTACTTTAGTTTTTTTTAAACTCTCACTCCCTCTCTCTCTTTGAAAACAAGGGCTCTCTAAATTCTTCCTTATCATCATCATATCAGCCGTAAGAAGTCTACTGCTGAACGTAGGCCTCCCCTATTGATTTCCATTGCGACTGATTGGTAGCGGCCTACATCCAACGAGTCCCTGCGATCTTAACTGGCTCATCCGTCCACCTTGCGGGAGGCCTTCCTACAAAAAAAGTTAAAACAAAGTTTTTTTTTACTGCAGATAAGGATCCAGTTTATTTGAAAGATCGTATCTAGATGGGTATCAAGTATCGGATTTATCCTATAGCAACGCTTTGAAATATAATACTATATTTCACCCCCAACGCAAAAAGTAAGTTTGACGTCGATGTCTGTCTGAGTGTGTGTCTGTCTGTGGCGTCATAGCTCGCAAACGGATAAACCGATTTTGATGTATTTTTTTTTTCATTTAAAAGCCAGTTTCCTTGCGGTAATCTTTAGCTATGTTTGGTTAATATCGGTTGAACAGTGTAAGAGTATCAGCGCCACAGCTAAACCGTTAAACCGATTTGGATGGAATTTACCCACCAACTAGTGGGCCCCGGGCAAAGTCTAGTTATAAATTAATTACACGCAAATAAAGAACAAATGATAGTACTCACTATACAATTATTTGTCCCATGTGGGAATCAAACAAACGACCCCTAGCTTAGCAGTCGGAATTACTAACCACCAGACCAATACACCCGCTAAATATCATAATTTACATAATATTAGTAAATCGTTCTATTACATACAACACAATTTATTTTGGCCGTAATGGTAAGTATAATATTCACCATCCTCATACTTTCCTTCATTAATATGATATTTTACTTCAAAACTGAAGGTGTCTAAAAATGTTATAATTTTGTTATGTATGGGCCTGGCAGAGCGACTATTTCTGATGGAAGGCATGAGCATAATCAAGATAGCAATACAGCATGGTAATCCACATTATGACGGCCTATTGAGATGCTTCTACATCATTAGGCCCCGGTTTCACACTCAGCCTCAATTCAGCCCGTTCGTGCTGAAATCACCCGTTAAATGGTGCATAAAATTGCTATTCATCATCTTCCTAGCCTTTATTATTCCCAAGATAGGGTCGGTTACTACTAGTTCAATCGGTTTTACCTGAATATCAGTTTTTACTCGGAGCGACTGGCATCGGACCTCTGCAGCCCTGAGGGCGAACATAATTCGATGATTGAACTAGTTGTCAGTATATTTGAGGGCACTGACTTCCCAATAACGATTGCCAGAAATGTTCATGATAACTGGGACCGACGGCTTGACGTGCTCTCCGAGGCATAGGCGGTAAACGTTGCCATCTTCCATACTCCGGGCTGTTATTAAGAATTTCTTGTAAGAAAAACCCAACAGCTGTCCGACTCAGGAATCGAACCCGAGACCTCTTGATCTGCCGTCACTTACGCTAACCACTAGAACAACGAGGCAGTTGCAGGTGCATAAAATTGCTATTAATTCATAATATTCAAATAAACTGATATTTGAATTGGAATAAGAAAATTCTGAAGGTCTGAATAAACAATGTGCGTGGACTAAGCAACGTTAGGACTCAGTCAGACGTTTACAATACACAATCAAGATATAATTTTTTCTGCTAGAAAATGTGCATTTCCCTCAAGTACTGAAATATTTGCTGGGAAAAATGAAACCGTCCGTCGCCTACAAATGCAAGAAAATGTGCATTTTTTGCTGCATTCTGCTACTGATATTTCGCAAAATATTAGCTCTTCCCTTAACAAAAGTAGTACCAAAAGAAATTAATGTCAGTTTTATGTCATTTGAAATATTGTGTATGATGTTTTATAATAATATCTTTATGATTTTGTTATTGTTTCTTATTCTATAAAAAATATATTAAAGCACACAGTGCTATTCTTTTTACCCTTTATTAATTTGATATAATCTTTAGTAATATTATAAAAAATAAATAGAAACTGATTGAAGATAATATTCTAAGACAGATTAGAAAATGCTACTTGTAATATTAAAACTAAGCATAGACTGTACTAGAAGTTCAATAGGTATATATGTTTCACCAGTGTGTATATCATTATATATACCTTAAAATAAATATTAAAACCATTAAAAAAAATCTATATTGTAATAGTTACCAATTTAGGCTTTTATTATAATTTTTATTAATACTGGCCGACCCACGCAACCTCGTTTGCGTCTCCTATTGCCCGTAGCGTGATAATTTTCCCCCGTTTTTGAAACATTTTTAATTGGTGCTCCTCTCTTTTTGGTCTTAGCGTGATGATATATAGCCTATAGCCTTTCTCGATAAATGGGCTCTCTAACGCCGAAAGAATTTTTCAAATCGGACCAGTAGTTCCTGAGATTATTGTGTTCAAACAAACAAACAAACTCTTCAGCTTTATATATGGGTATAGATATATCTGAATATCAGCAACGGCTAAAACGATTTTCATGAAATTTAACATGTATGGTATTCAGAACCATAAATCAATCTAGCTAGGATTCATTTTTTGGAAAAATTATCAAAAACATTATATCAAGCGAAGCTCGGTCATCCAGTTACTATTTGTTAGTTAGTAAAAGCCAGTGGCAATGTTTTTTTTATGTATTGGCCTACCAAAATGACTCTACTCGGCCTAATGAAAAGCATAAGCAGAATCCAAAAGTGGTGGTCACCATACTCATTGCGAATGCAACAATGCAGCATGGTGACACACACTGTGGCAGCCTAGTGATGCTTCTGCATCATTGGGCCTCCGGACTCGCACTCGCCAACGAAGCACAACAACAGGAATGCGTCATTTTACGTTGATCTTCTGTGCAAGGGTAGCACCGCCCCGGTCGAGCCGGCCCAACCGTGATGAAATCAGCGTGACTCTACTACTTCGCTTACCATCAGGCGATACGTCTGCTCGTTTGCCCGCGTATTCCATAAAAAAAAAAAAATAACCTAGAATATTGTATTGAATGAACAATACCTAGATACTAGTATTGAATGAACAAAACTCACATTTTGTGTTCTCATAAATCTATAAAAATATATCAAACATCGCTTCAGTAAAGTTGTTTTCATTGAAAATGTCGAACACTTCAACAATTGTGAATCTATTTGTTTAAAACATACGGACGATTATTTTAGAAAGCCATGCAAAATCGAAGGCCAAGATCGAACCAAGTGGCGCGCAATTGGAGAGGCCTATGTCCAGCAGTGGACTGCGATAGGCTGATGATGATGCAAAATCTTTACAAAGAAATAAAATTGACCTGTTCGTTTGTAATTTCGAATTAACGGTTTTTTCACTGCGTATGGGTAGCTTTAAATTACTTATATATCTATAGTACTATCTCCTTATATATTACTCCGGTAACTGTAACTAAAATTGTCTAACTCCGGTCTTATGTGGGACTGGTATATCACTCCAGTTGAGGATAGTGCTCTCTCATAAAACGAAATCTAACAGTATTTCAAAACCATAAAGTCCGGTTCTGTTCCAAAAATAATATCAAATCTCAAATGACACGGAAGTTATTTCCATAATTTAGAAATGCCAAGATAGTTAATTTTATGAAACAATTGAATTAATTTTATTGCCAACTTCCCTCAAAGCAAGATTAGATTTAAATGAACCATTTCGTAAACTTAATTACTACCGAGTTATTTATGAAAATAACGCCAGAAAAAAAATTCCCATGTTTTGTCCCCGTCACTTTTAAGTTATATTTATAGAACAGCACAATTAGGTACTTTGATGTTTTGTTTATTACGCTAGTTTAAATTTAGTTTAAAGGGAAACAAAATGAATGACTTTTGAGATTTATTTGTTGCTCAATCTTATTCTCTAAGTTAATTTGCAATCTGACAGTTTGTGTGATTTAAAATCAAGGCAACAATTAATTCAAATTTAAAAATATTTGTTTAGAAATAATTAGATGTAAAATATTACATAAATAACTATGACCATGACAAATAATAAGAATTACAGAGTATAGGATATACACAGACAGCTGGCGTTATGCAATGCTTTTTTTGCTTGTTACCGAAGTGATTGAGAATATCAGAGGCTAACCATTCTTACATTCCTCGGATCCTAAAGGGAAAAACTGAAATGGCGGCAGCGCCATTTATACTCGTGAGTTGCAGACGTGCATGGGCAGTAGTAGTTTCTTACTCTACATCAAATCAATAGTACAAAACTTTTGTACTCCTCTTTACGAACATTGCTCGAATATTTGAGTATCAAATTTGACACAGTTAAAATTTATATGGAGTACAAGTACGCTAAAGGAGTGGTCGATTTTGTTAGACCATTGGGCGACTATTATCTATACATCTATACAAATAAACAAAACTGGAGTGTCTGTTGGAATATCAAAATAACCTCTTTTTACTGTAGTACTTAGTACTTTAGATGTACTAAAATCACATTTAAAAATTTTTTGTCTGTCTGTCTGTTTGTTCCGGGTTATCTCTGGAACGGCTGTACCAATTTTGACAAAACTTTCACTGGCAGATACCTGATGATCTAAGGAGTAACTTAGGCTAGTTTCTTTAGACTAGCTTTGTCCCGCGGCGTTATAGTAAATATATTTCACTGTGTTCTGTACATTTGCCGGCATGGCATAGACAACAAAACCAATTATGCTTTGTCAATTTGGTTCCCGTATATTTCACAGTTACTTCAACTAATACATCGTAGTGTAAATATTTTTTGTCGTATCCACTGAGCCGCGTTCTTACGCGCGTGTTGATTCTACTTGTAGACTTCGGCGGGAAGATTTAACATTGACTTTGAATAATAGCGAGACATCTGTCGTGTAATTTGTGTTCAAAGGTTTTGAATAAATTAATGTAGGTACAAGTGCGGTGCTATTTGAAGGTAACAGTTGGTTGAATCCTAATTAAATGTATAAAGTGTTATAGTAAGTCGTGGTGACATATTACGTAAGAGGAAAAACATTTTTGATTTATCCTGAAAATGATTTTAGGCCAACATCAATGTTAAGTGTAGCATTAACTTCATCAGTAATATGGGCTAGGTCATGAGATATAGAAAAAAATAAGTATTTCTAAATTGACATTGAATTTAAAAGAACCTACTGGACTCTCAGTCCTATATCCCCAGCTAATAGTTAAGGGAATCTTTATCTTAGATCCTTTTTCTTACCTATTTTTATAACTTTTATTAATCCATTTCCCTTGTGCCGTCTGCAAATGATTACATTTCCCAAAACATCAAATAGACAGTAGGCCATAAAAGAAATCATCCAAAACCATATTATATATCTCAATCTAATCTCTCAGTCTAAATAAAGTTATGGACTTAGCAAAAAAAGAGAAGATTATGGCGATATGATAAATAATGGTTGACAGTAATCTGTTTAAATGAAAACAAAAAAGCATAGAACATCTATTTCTTCTAAAGATAGACACAGTGCACTTAATCTTAGGTGTATTACACGCTTAGAATAAAGCATACACTGGTTCAAAATTATAGTCCCAATAAGTTAAGAACGACTAAGTATATCTTTAGCTGAACAGTGTTTACTCATAAGCGGGGGCGTTTTATTACAGTCTGCAATTTCACTCTCCCCTACTTTAGCAAATAATTTTTTTTATAAATACTTCCGACATCTATCACACAAAGCCATCTAGTCCCAAGCTAAGCAAAGCTTGTGTTATGGGTACTAGACAACTGATACAAATACATATATACTTTTTTTTATAAATACATACATATTATACATAGAAAACACTCAAACTCCGAAACAAATATTTGTAGATCATACGAACATTTGGTCCGACCCGGGAATCGAACCCGAGACCTCACGATTAGCAGTCGCACAAGCCAACCGCGAGACCAACGAGGCAGTCAAATCAAAAATAAAATCTTAAGGTATTTTTAACGACCCAAAAAAAAATTTGGGTTTGTCTTTTGCTCATTCCGCCCTTATGTAGAATGAACCTTTCCTACCTTCTTCTAAAATTATTATTAATCTAAAACTATACTCTACTAAATTATAGTATTAGAGCTACTAATGTCCACTACTTAACACCTACGTATTTCTTTCCAATAATCACATAGTATCAAAAATAAATCAAATAAAGCAACGAGAGTTAAACACACTAAAAATACTAATCATGAACCAATAAATTTAGTTCTAAATCGTTCTCGCAACGCCCCTACCACGTACCATGGAGCAGAGAAGGCGAGAAATATTACAACTTGGACAGTAGCAGGTGCGTTCCGACGCCAATAAGAACTAAAACAGTCTATATTCGTTCAGACTTACGGTTATTGCTCAATATTAAGCGAGTTTGAAGCATTTAGTACTTGATTTATGAGAATATTTATTTGTAGGGTAAAAAATGTTGTTGTGACTTCGACGCATTTGGTTGTAATTTTTAGATTTAGAAAACATAAATTTAAATGGGTGTGTCAAAGTAGCGTTGTTGGTATTTCTTCGGTATTTTCGAAAAGGTGTTATATGAGCGTACATACATTTATTGTAGTTTAATGAATTTATTTGGTTGAAGATTTATATTATGTGATTACTTTTTGAAATCCGATGTAAATTATTTTATACGTTCTTATGAAAGAACCTCCCTCATTCTTCTTGACTGCCCTTGTGAGTTACTCTTTATGAGTTTTATTTCAATTCTTATTTCTATCTTTAACTTAATTTTGCTCAATCGTAAGGAGATGTTATCCTAAATTCCCTGTCTTTTATTAATTTATTAAATGGTTTTCTTAGAACTTAGTTATTTTTTATGACGAATGAAACCAATTATTCTACTTCTATACTAATATTATAAACGCGAAAGTTTGTAAGTATGGATGAATGGATGTTTGTTACTTTTTCACGCAAAAACTACAGAATGGATTTGTATGAAACTTTACAATAATATAGCTTATACATCAGAATAAAACATAGGCTACTATTTACCGAGATGACCAACGTACACGCGTGCGAAGCCTTGGGCAACAACTAGTGTTATATAAGCTCATCGAACTTCAGCAGCTTGTCACATGAGTTATCTAACTTGTTTTTATACACAAAATCTTTTTCGCAAAAGATTAAAATAAAACAATTTGCTTTTAAAATTCATAAAAAAAGTTTTGGACAAAATAGACTGCTTTCTATCTCACAAGCCCGTTTAAAAATACAAAAAAGAAACAAAACCTACATATATCTAATTCGAAACCGATTCTACCCTCTCTATGAACGAAAAAAAATACACGCCAGATAAATATCACACTGGAAAATTAAAACGATAGACTTTCTCTATCACAGACGAAAAAATGAGCCCGTTCTATATTCATTGTCCTGGTAATCCCCCAGGGTACGTCCCCGTTATCATATCTGGAAAAAAAGAAGAAAAAACTCATTGCGATGCATTAGATTTCTAGGTGAAACCCGTTGAAAAGATAGACACTACTTTAACAGAGTTTTTAGAACTACATTTTAAGGAATACCCTGAAATTGCGTCAGCTGCTTCATACAAGGTATTTAGTAACAGATTAGTTGTTAACAAGTAGCCTATGTGTTATTCTGATATATAAGCTACATTACTGTTCAGTAGTTTTTGTGTGAAAGAGTAACAAGTAACAAACAACTATCCCCATCCATCCATACTTACAATCTTTTGCGTTCATAATATTAGTATAGATATTGAAGGGTTAAAGGTCTTCAAAACTCAGTTATATGGTTTACACCATTTTATTAACACAAAATAGTAATTACAATGGTTACGGTGCAGCGAAGCGACATAGACCAAACTAGACAAACTAGTGAGAATAGTTCTCTCCAGATGGCGCTAAAGCTCTTCGTTATTCTATAACAGATATAGATAATATTAAAAACCGTGTCACTTTTGTAAATAACTGTTAATTTAGATTTCTCCGTACTCAAACCATCCTTATGATAATCCATACCTAAACATTAAAACAATTAAAACTTTAAAGTTTTAATTAATAATAATAATAAACTATTATTACTATTAATTAAAACTTTAAAATTTTAAAATCTGTTTTTTTAGGGCTCAGATTAAGACCGTTAGTAGTTATTACTTATATTTACAATTTTGGCAACGAATGTTGTGTACAAGTTAGCTTACTTTTAGTTTATAAACTTCCAAGCATTTAATCAACAAAACTGCCTCGCTGCGCGTTGCATCGATTCAAATTTATCGATCAAATAACACAGTAGTTTGATCGAGTGTTGATAACCATTTGATAGAAAATGTTTTCTTACTTCATAAAATAAAATCTAAAATCTATGAGTGATTATGTTTGCCTGATATGTTTGTCTTATGGGGAAGGTATTTTTACTACAACTAATAAGTAGCATGGGAAAGATTAAACCATGGGTATATATTTAGAATGAAGAACATAATGGACAACTATTTATAGCTCCTGAAAGTTCTCCCCACGTCCAAAAAAGTAAATAGCGATTAATTAGCCGTGGCGCGTTAATTACTGTCTACATGTGAGGCATAATGATCGGATTATGATTTAAAACTAAATTTGGTGCTTTCATTTGTTTAGGTTTAAATTAAATTTGTAAGTTTCTAGACCTTACTTTACACAGACAGTAAGATTTCAATATTAATTGAAATACAAAATTATTTGTGCGCAGTTCTTTAATAGAGAGTCTCATTGGTCTAGGGGTTAGCGTATACCATTGGCAATTTATAGGTCTCCAGTTCTGTTTCTGATTTGGGACATAAATGTTATTGGGTTTTCCCTACAAGAAATTGTTATTAACAGTCCGGAGTATGAAAGTTTGGCGGTGATTAACGCCTAACTTCCATACTACTTGCGCACAGTAAGCTGTCGGTCCCGATTGTTATTGGAAAGTCAGTACCCTTAAACAACTGGTCATCTTCAAATTCAGTCTGCCCTCAGGGTTGTAGAGCTTTGATGTCAATGAGAAGGCCAAAAAAAAACCGGTTCATTTAGTAGGCAAACTCAAACAATCTTGGGAATAATCAAGGAATAATAGAAAGATAAAATATTTAAATAGTCACAATCATCCAATACAATACTTTACTTTTTATTGATTTAAATATTTGTTTATTAGTTCAGGCTCTCTAGCAAATATCTACTGTATTTTACTTTTTTTATTTGAAAGTCTGCAAAAATGATACTCTACTCAGCCCAATAGAAGGCTTGAGTAGAATCCACAAGGTAAATAATAATAAAAAATATTTCGGACATCTAACACAAAATTCTATCTAGTCCCAAACTAAGCAGAGCTTGTATTATGGGTTCTAGACAACTGATATGAATACTTATATACTTTTTTTTTGTAAATACATACATATTATACATAGAAAACAACTAAACTCCGAAACAAATATTTGCAGATCATACAAATATTTGTTCTGACCCGGGAATCGAACCCGAGACCTCAAGAACAGCATTCGCGTACACTGCCACTGCGCCTCCGAGGCAGTCTTTTCTTCAGTAGGAGCCATATCTTCATATATATTATGTGTTCGCGGATAATGTCGTCGTTTATGAAACGATTTCGATGATTCTTTCTTTAGTAGAAAGGAGATATCCCAACGGTGGTACAATGACACTAAGGTCTGATAATAGCATCCAAGAAAAATCAAGTTGAACCTGGAAGTAGGTTTTATTTTTGCTAAAATTTTGCTTGTCTACTATGCTGAGTGTTGAGGGTACAATTCACACGGGCACAATACGTTGTGTGATCCACAAAAGATTGTCTTAACTCTAAGTGTTCTTTGTGTCCATTTACATACATGGGAAGTTTCCTAAACCTTTGTTAATGAAGAATTATGGAGATAACTTTATAATTAAATAAGCAACTAATACCCAAATCAAAAACAAAATTGAATTATAGCATCCATTAACATATGCAACATTTCAAAAGAATTTATTCGGGACTATTTGATATAGACGAAGATATGTTTGTCCAAAGCCGTTGCCACTTTATTTGATTTACTTAAAAGGTGTCACTGCTTTGTCTGAATTTAAATTTCATCCGATATTCTTCAAAACAGAAAACGTTCAACTGTTTGATACAGTAACGCAATATTGAACTGTGCATGGTAAATCGAAGATTGCATACCTTTAAAAATCTGAACACACACGTTTTATGGAAAATATTGTGAAGATATTCCTTATACAGTCGGTAATAGTGTACCCTTCTTTGAAATCTACTCAAATAATATTGTCTGAATTTATCCAGTAAGTCCGTTTAAACTTCGGATTTAGTTTTATTCATTGTTATTGTTATTCTTTGAGTTTTGATCTTCATAAAATAATAGTTCTAAACCGTATTATTAAAGTCATCGTCTGCAATAAGTATTCATCACTAAGCCATTTTTTTAACATCATCTTCACATTTGTCAAGTTCATTTCATTTAATTAAAAAAAAAGTAAATAGACTAATATTTTACAATCCCTGTTGATTCTTTTAATAATAATAATCAATATTTCCAAAATATTAAAATTTGATCAGACTAATTCTCCAACGTAGAAACTAAATCACAAGGTCTACAATCTTGATATTTTGGTAGCTGAAGTTTTTATTTTGTAAATACTGACTAGTAAGGAATTTTGAAAATTCACAGTGGTATAATAAAGAATAACCGGTTGTATGAAAGAAGGTCATTGTCAAAGTTAAAAACACGAAATAAAAAATTGACGCAACCGGCTAGGCTGCCATAGTATGGGCCACCATTCGTTGCATTGCTGCATTATCTGCATTTGCAATAAGTGTATTGATTCCCAGTCTTGGATTATGCTTACGCTTTCAACAGGCAGAGTAGAGTAAATTTGGCAGGGCCTTACTTAAAAAAATGCGAAATCGCATAAACTGGAACTCACTACCAGCGCACGTTTTTCTCTCCCACTCTGATCCCGAGTCCTTTAAGCAGGGCGAGAAATGTTCATCGCTAAGCTGCTATAGTGTGGGACGTCGTACTGCATTGACTGCATTAGCAGTGAGTATGAGTATTCATATCAGTTGTCTAGTACCCATAATACAAGCTCTGCTTAGTTTGGGACTAGACGGCGTTGTGTGTTAGATGTCCGAAATATTTATTTATTTATTTATTTATTTATATATACGGCCGAATTGAGAACCTCCTTTATTTTGAATCAGTTAAAAAAAGCGACTTGGCTACCGTTTAAACTACTGCGTCATCCGTGAAGTCCATACAACTCCATTTATGACCATGTTGTGCCGCCATTTATTTTAATATAAGCCATTTATAAACTTATAAATAATTATGTGCTTTTAGCGAAAGATATAAAGCTGACAAACTAATTGTCAGATAAATTAATTATCGAAGAAATGAAATTATATGTCAATCGTAATATTCTTAGTTTAAGTACTCAAAGGTTCTTGATATTGAAATTGGTTTGTTTCAGTTGCGTTTTGAGCAGAACTGTAAATTCTGAACGATGTTTTAAGGTTTTATGCGTATGGTAGTTACTGTTTTATTAAGTACTATTATTGATAACAGATGTCAAAAATACGAAAATAAAGATAATTAAAACCTAACATAATTAAAAACTAACGAAATAGACCCAACAAAAAATAGCATTACGTTAAATTAACAATACGGACATGTAAAAACAATAGTAAAAATAAATAAATAATCAGAGTAATTACTTTTATTAATTATAAATTTTCTATATTTATTTTAATAAACTGATAGTTTTGTTACAAGTATGCAAGGAACAACCAAATGTGATGTATACGAGTGTATACATATTTTTTTAAGAAGTGCCGTACAAAAACTTTCCGATTTGTTAGGTTGTTAGGAGAAAATCTTATTGCTATCCACCAGATACTTATCCAGAGTCTGTGTATCAACAGATAATTTTTAACAGAAGAACCCAATAACTTCGCGATCTCAAGCGAGACGATGCACAAAGTTATAGAACGGACCTAACAATGCAGTCAAACGTAAGATGGAAAAATAAGGATAGAGAGATGTAGATATGGATTTATAGATAGATGTAGATTAATAAAAAGATATGTTTATACCAAAATACTAAATGTGAATCGATACAATAAAGTATTGAAGAATTAAAGTTAACAGTCTTCTTGCAGCCAAAGAAATTTTATAGACTCTTCCTAATCCTAATAGTAATCCTTTAATAAATAAATAAATAAATATTTCAGACATCTAACACACAACGCAATCTAGTCCGAAGCTAAGCAGAGCTTGTGTTATGGTATGGTTATGGTTATGGTACTAGACAACTGATATGAATACATATATACTTTTTTTTTTGTAAATACATACATATTATACATAGAAAACACCCAAACTCCGAAACAAATATTTGTAGATCGTACAAACATTTGATTCGACCCGGGAATCGAACCCGAGACCTCATGATCAGCAGTCACACACGCCAACCGCTAGACCAACGAAGCAGTAGTATAGTATAGTAGCGCTATAATAGGATTAATAAATAAAATTATAATCCAAACACATAATCTAAACAGTTAGTTACTATGTCATTATACACAGATGTGTAAAATTTATTAATTCCATAACACTTTATCAGACAATAACGGTGTAATCATCGGAACATCTGCTCCAATAATCCCGTTAATATTACGATTGAAACTACGTCAGAATATTATGCTCCTTGGGAAATTATTACAATTGGACTCATATATCTTAACAGGAAATTGAGAATTCACTGAATGTTGATGATCTAGAAAAGAAAAAAAGGAATTTTCGCTAATGAGATGGATCTAAGTGATATTGTTTGTTGGCTTTTTGGCCGTGATGTTATTTATTAGTTGTACTGAAATCGTTATGCTGAGAAATGAGTAGTCTTGTTTGGCGCCCGAATTATTTGCTCTAGTTCTGAGTTGGACTCCAAGAAATGCTTTGTTACTTGTTTTATTGTTTTGATTGGCTCTATTTATTTAGATGCCATGAGCACAAATTGAGATCCAATTAAAATTTTATGATATCCTATATTGAAAACATTATTTTTAGGTACAAATTTGCAGAAATCCATTCCACTCGTGTTTTTATGGATTTGAAAGTTAGGTGTTTGTTTATTCACAATTTGACAGTTTACTTTTTTTACCGTTGAGTAAAAAAAAAACTAAAATAAAACCGACTTCAAGGTTTGACTCGATTTCTCTTGGATGCCATCATCAGATCTTAGTGTCCTTATTATGGTACCACCGTAGGGATATCTCCTTTCTATTAAAAAATATAATGAAAATCGGTTCATAAAGGACGAAGTTATCCGCGAAAGCACATAAAAAAACATATACATATATTTATATATACGGTCGAATTGAGAAACCTTCTCCTTTTTTTGAAGTCGGTTAAAAAGAAAACTGAGACCTTGCTTTAATTATAGTTTGTCGATTATTATATCTAAATTAATTTTTCTTTTGTCAATTTGGTCACACAGTCACACTATCACATTTATATATGTAATGAACTGTATATTTATCTTATTTCTTGTTTGTATTTTTTTTTATTTTTACCCACACTATGTATTACTATAATGATATATAAAAATCCTTATTACTTTATTTATGTTTTCGTCTTACCTACTTCTACACCAGATACTACCCTACACTGTCTCATAATCATGTTTTTCTCTCCATCCAACGGTTGCCTGTAAGAGATTGCCTCCGGGCGCTGGCCGCCAATTGTACTTCTCTAATTTTAAGCTTACCTTGTAATGCATCTGGTGTACAATAAAGCGATATATTATATTATTATTATTATTAACAGATTTTTTTCTATTGTTCTCAGGAGCCGGTGGCCTTCGTACTGCAGAACTCCGGATCACACCCAGGGTCGTCCAGCGCGATAGAAACGTAACAATGGCCTGCGTATACGAGTTGCAAGACTACGGTATATACTCAGTAAAGTGGTACAGGGGTACTCAAGAATTCTACAGGTACTCGCCGTTAGAGAATCCTACGACAAGAGTTCTACCTGTTAATGGAATTAAAATTGATGTAAGTGTTTTTTGTAAGTTCTTTACCTAGCTTAGAAATACTAACTTCATATAAGGAATTATTTTCAAACGCATAAAAAGGTCAACGCATATAATGATCGTAACCCATTATTATATATAATAGTTATATAAAAAGTACCAAATTCGTTCAATGAAATTTTGATACAATACAGAAGAAATATATTTCAAGTAAAATTGTCCAATGGTATAAAGTTCTAAATAAAACAGTTTTTTTTGTAAGCATAAATAAAAAACAGATATTTTCATTCTAACAAAATGATTTAGGCGGCAATAAATTATCTATGTATATTTACAAAGAACCAAAAAATTATTCTATTTTTTTAAGGTTATTAGTCATATAATTAACTAGCCGACCCACGCAACCTCGTTTGCGTCTCCTATTGCTCGTAGCGTGATAATTTTCCCCCGTTTTTGAAACATTTTTCATAGGTACACCGCTCCTATTAGTCGTAGCGTAATGATATATATCCTATAGCCTTTTTCGATAAATGTACTATCCAACACTGTAAGAATTTTTCAAATCGGACCAGCGATTCCTGAGATTAGCGCGTTCAAACAAACAAACAAACTCTTTAGCTTTATATATTAGTATAGACAAACATGTTTTATTTGTGTCTATTTAAAAGTAGATTAATATATCTCTGTATATTTCGTATCCATTAATATGTCAGTCATATAGGTATCGACTTCATAGACAAGTAAATGGTTTATATGATTGATCACTTCGTATTCCCAGCGGACTGGACGCTTTTAGAGTGATCTTCTAATAGTATGAAAAATAAACTGGAGTTTTAGTTTGTTTGATCTTATTTCTTCTCATGTATCAAAGTCAAGATATGTGCCTAAAACCTATTAACTTTTGGTTATAGAATACTTAGCTGACTGAAACTATGTCTTAG
This sequence comes from Spilosoma lubricipeda, assembly GCA_905220595.1. Classification (NCBI taxonomy): domain Eukaryota; kingdom Metazoa; phylum Arthropoda; class Insecta; order Lepidoptera; family Erebidae; genus Spilosoma; species Spilosoma lubricipeda. The sequence goes on along the minus strand of HG992285.1, from coordinate 2,369,553 downwards.
TTTATATACTTAAGTGGTTATTAATACTAACATCTACCTACTTTTTGAATATTTTGAACAGTCCTGTAGCCTTACTTCTTTTCTGAAAATGTGCCCAAAAAACTTTAGAAGGAAAGATAAATAGGGAATCAAAATCTCTCCAAACATTAATTGATTCCCAATTTTATTCCTAGAATAGTTTTTCCCGCGACTTCGCACATGTGTTTGTCGGTTATCGCAGTAAGGATTAGCCTTAATGCCGAATTTCATTGAAATCGGTTCAGCGGTTTGGCCGTGAAAGCGTGACAGACAGACAGAGTTACTTTTGTGTTTATAATATAATTATGGATTGTCATCATTCCTATTTTATCTAGCATTTCTAGCATACTAGTAACTAACGATTTCGTCTTAGCTTCATTGATTGGTCTTCGTCTTAGTTTCTTTACTCTGCTCCGCATATGCTTAGCGTAATGTTTTTATGAAGTAAGGGATAAACTATAACCAGTATGTCTGTAACCTGAAGTAGTTTACTGATATACTGCTGATAGTTTGTAAAGAACGTTCTCGCAAATGTAAAACATATTGTTTAAATCTGAGTGAGATTAGATAAGTAAGTAAAAGAATAGATGGCCTTGATATTTTGAAAAACGGACCCACCAGTCTAGTAATTAACACCCTAACTGTTAAACCGTAAGTCGCGGGTTTAACTCCCATCCAGAACCAATTATTGTGTGAAAAGCACAAGTAACATTTCATCATTTTTAGCCTTAAATAACCCACTACTGAACATAGTTATATAAGATATATATTTATGTTTAAAAATACAGGTATAAGTAGGTATGTTTTTCAGCAGCTTATATCACATGCCCTATCTAAATCAGATCAGACGGCCTTGTGTGTGATGTGTGAGGTTTTATCAATATTTATTTTCCCACAGAGGTTAAGATCCAATGAAACACACGTGGTTCTGGTTCGAGTGCTGCCAAACCTAAGCGGGAACTATAGCTGTGAAGTGATACTTAACGCTCCAGCCTCATACCCGCACTACACAGCCTCAGCGAGGCTTGATGTTGTTGGTACGTATGTTTTTTCTTTTTAACCGACTTCAAAAAAGAAGGAGATTTTAAATTGAACTGCATTTTTTTTATGTTTGGCCCTGCCAAAATGACTCTACTCTGCCTGATGGAAAGCAGAATCCAAGAGTGGTGGTCACCATACTGCGAATGCAGACAATGCAACAATGCAGCATGGTGACCCACACCGTGGCCGCCTAGTGATGCTTCTGCACCATTGGGCCTCCGGTCTCGCACTCACTAACTGTACACGACAGCGCGATCGCTGTCATTTTACGTTGATTTTTTATTAAGTAAAAACTTTCAACTGGATGAACCGATTTTGATAATTCGTTTTTTATTTGAATGTCGGTGCTTACCTATGGGTCACATTTCAATTTGGTTCAGTTTTTAAAGTCGTTTTTTTTGTTAAAATTTTTCTTGTTTTGACTTTATAAAAACAGTAAAACACTTGATGAGCACACCAGTCATAGATCTGATCACGCATGGACATAAGCAACACTAGAGATAGAGATGCTTTACCGCCATATCTGTGCTCCTTCAGATAGTATAGAACGCTCAAGGGCCAGCTAGAGTAATGGTTTGAGCAAAAAGAGTGGCAGGAGCTTGATGCAAGCAGCCCAGGGTCGAACCAAGTGGTGTGCAATTAGAGAAGCCTATGTCCAGCTGTGGAATGTGGTAAACGTGTTTAAATAAAACACAAGCTTGCTTAACACCAGCTTAATCATTATTTTAAAGCATACCCGACTTAATTATTCTAAGCTTCTTAGAGATGATTTAAGTCTATCCACACACAATATAAACAGTTCGTGATTGGTGGGTGAAGTAAAACACTGTACAAGATTTTGCAAACTTCTAATAATATTATTATTACCTACCTACAACCTTTAGTATAGGCATACAAAGCTGTAACAGTATAATTTAGAACAAGCAATTCTTGGCATTTTGAGATGTAATATGTATTTACATAATCAAATTACTTACAATTATAATAGGTATGTTTTGATGTAGTGCCTAGTAATTTAGTACAGGTATACTAGTTGTAGCTATTTACAGTATATATGTTACAGTCTGAAATATAAATCTGTCAAATATACATTAGACCTTTTGACAGGCTTAAAGCTCTAGCGGTTAGTGATCCTGACCCCCTAAGCAAGAGATCACGGGCAATACTATCTGATGAACAAAAAAATGAAATTTTACGGTCTGATTTATCCATAAATAGAAATGTATGCTTAGGTACGTGTATTAGTTGACCTGACCTATGTTTAACAACTGAGTATAGGCTCAGTCCAATTTGGGATTAAATGACCTTGTGTGAAATGTGTGAGATTAATATTATTAAGAACTTTTTAACTGATGAGAATGTCATCTGGAAATCAAATTTACCGCTGTAATTTTTTTGTTCAAAGTTGTTTCGGCTGCAAATAACATTTTTTTGTATATCTAAGATTCTTTACCGGTCTGTTTGTGCTAGTATCTAATATCACACATAAGTAACACAATATCTTCCTGAAAGTTATCCAGTTAGAGGCTATAAGCTGACACATAAATCTGTGCCAAAAATCTTTTGTGTATATTTGTACTTATATTTTTGGCAGAAGTTCTTTTTACTTTCGAAGATATCATTTGAACATATTTGATAAAATCTGAACATACGAATTACTATCGTATAATTAACTTTGTTTATTTGCTTACAAATATATAGAAATTGTACCTAGCTGGCTTACAAAAAATATCTACCTGTATAGTTTACTTAAATATAATCTATAATTCAGAAGCATCACTAGGCCGCCATGGTGTGGATCACCATGCTGCACTGTTGCATTGTCTAATTCACAATTTGTATGGTCACCACCACTCTTAGATTCTGCTTATGCTATCCATCAGGCAGAGTAGAGTCATTTTGGCACACCCATGCATAAATTAAAAAACTAGTCATTTCACGAAAAGTCTAAGTGTGGGTATTCGACAAAAACATGCCTACAAAACCAAGACCCTACTTTTTGCGGTATTACTTTGCGGTAATTACGGTTAATAACTTGAAATTGTGAGCTGCTGTATTTTATGGTGAATGAACTTCCCATAAAGTAGTCGGTTTAATTATGAGATCAGTCATAAACGAGAATTCTAGGGAATCGCAACAAAAGTTTTAATAAAGTGCCTTTAAACTTATCTAAGAGACATTTAAGAAATATAAAAGTAATTATAGTGAAATTTACTTCATAGGTTATTTATCACTCTTTTTATCATTTTTTAATGCTTTTTATACTCATTATCAGTCGCCGAATAGTGATTTTTTTTTTAAATTTTATACGCATATACTAAATTAATCTTGGTATTAAAAAAATATTACAAGTTGACCAATAGCTGGGTTCACACCGGACGACCCAAAGTGGATCGGCGATCGCGCGATCCTCGATCCAGGATCGCGATGCGTGGAGCATGAATCGTATCAGTTTGTTGAAACTGCGATCCTGAACTACGCTCCAAGCGATCCATGGCGAATCATGATCCAGTCGAACTGCCCTGGCAGTAACAATCTTTATCTTGCTTAAATGTATACGCAAAAAATCCCAAAAAAAGCAACTTTGCTACTTCCATGATATGGTGGATCGCGCGAACCAAACTCAACCGTCCACACCGCCCGCGCCACGCAACTGAGGCACCTTTGTATATGGATCGCGCGCGGCACGTCCACTCTGCCTGCACATTTGGATAGGGCTACTGCCGCGCGCGATCGGAGCGCAGTGGATCGTTCGGTATGGACCCAGCTAATAAGAGGTACCGACTCGTCTGGACAGCGTAGTATGGTAGACCAAAATCTTCTTTCTAAGGCGAGGCCTATGTCCAGGAGTGGACTGTTAAAGGCTGTTGTTGATGATGATGATGATGATGAAATAGTATGACATGTGTACTAATTTATTTAATTATTTGATTCGCCAACAGTTATATACAAAACTAGCCAATGCACGCAACCTTGTTTGCGTCTCCAATTGCCCGTAGCATGATAATTTTACACCGTTTTTGTAACACTCTTCAGTGGTGCTCTGCTCTTGTAGATTTTAGTGTTTAGCGCTCAATTGGAGACGCAAACGAAATTGTGTGGGTCAGCTAGTCAATATATATAATAAACTATCTGAACCCCGTGGTGTTACCCGCGGTTATTATTGTACCACGAGTAACGCCGCGGGACAAAGTTAATCTAAAAAAAGTAGCCTAAGTTACTTCCTGGATCATCAGCTACCTGCCAGTAAAAGTCCCGTCAAAATCTGTCCAGCCATTCCAGAGATTAACCGGAACAAACAGAATCTTAGAGCTACTTTTTTTAGATTAACTTTGTCCCGCGGCGTTACTCGTGGTAACACCGCGGGGTTCAGCTAGTTTTCAAATAAATATGATTATAGAACATTGTTCTGCTAAAATCATTAATTTACCCAATTATGGTTTTTGTGTTTATTTTGCTTAAAAGAAAAATTATTTCTCTAAGCACATAGTATCATAGTATCTCAGTCACGACACGACAAGGGAAATAAATAATACGGATAGATTGAAAAGATACTAAAATTTTTATGTCCATTCAATTTTAGTACCTTTTCAATTTATCCGTGTTATATCAATATGGTATGTTATAATCCGAACCCTTCTTACAAGGAATTATAATTGCAAAGTTCTTGTGGTATAATAAAATAATTCTACCGTCGTCCTTTCGCGGAATTCAATTTCCTAAATTTTCGCTATTTCGTTCCCACGGGTTGAGGTCGCAGGTGCTGTCGCCTTCTATTTTACTACCAACCTACGGTCCCTTTGTGTTCCACATCACATTTTTATGATTCCACCTTTGTTGCCCATTGTCTGTTACGGTCAAAGAGTTTTAATAATACGAGTTTCGGTGTATCTCTTTTTTTTGCAAAAATACGTAGACGTTGAAACAGAATTTGTGATATTTGATATAACTGTTGGAATTGGATGACATGTAATAGTTTTGAGGCTTTTGTTTCAAATAGAACAATATACTATGAACAATATTCTACAAAGGTGGGCTCATTTTATTGTGTATATATTTATAAATCCGGTCATGTTTTAGCTATTTGATGGACTAAACTATATAGGTAGGTGGACGGACCTAGTTATTGATTATAATAACAATAATAATAATAAGTTTATTTATTCACTCTTTCTTAATGCTATTACAAAAACACTAGCGATTGTTACAAATCCTTACATTTGTAAGTTAACGTCGGCAACCATAATAGTATTAAACTGTGCTATAGCTGCCAGCGTCTTCCACTCTGGGAACTCACAATTGGGTCTTCCTTATATTCCACAATACAATTAACATAACTAAGTGATACTATCTTCACACCTTTAGAAAAAGTACATTTTTAAACGTAAACTAAAATCTAAACGAGGGTATATGCTAACAAAATAATAATATGTAGGTAGGCAATAAAAAATTAATTAATGGGACGTATGTGTTTGCCAGGAGTACGAATTGTACCTGCTTGAGAATTATATTACTAGGAATACAAATATGTATGAATGTTAGTGTGTGTGTGAAAGTATAAGTGTGCGTGCGTGTGAATGTAAACATTAGATTTTAACTTAATTAATTGCTTGACCATGTTTTGAAACCGGGGAAAACTTAATCGAAATCTGATAGACTATATCATTAGCCTATTGCCATGTACTGCTGAGTGAACCCGTATCTAAAGAACGTCAACTGTTGAATTCACAGCCAGCCACTTTTCCTTGAGTCATCTGTCCGTCATGTCACAGTGCATCCTACACAATGTTAGAGAGACTATTATTATATATACGATAGCTGACCCACGTCTCCTAATGCCAGTAGCGTAAAAAAAATCCCCCGTTTTTGAAACATTCTTCATTGGTGCTTCATTCGTATTGGTCTTAGCGTGATGATATATAGGCTACAGCCTATTTGACAGATTAATATTTCAGACTGTAACACATATACTGTAAACTAGCCGACCCACGCAACCTCGTTTGCGTCTCCTATTGCCCGTAGCGTTTTAATTTTCCCCCGTTTTCGAAACGTTTTTCATTGCTTCTCTGCTCCTATTGATCCGAGCGTGATATATATAGCCTATAGCCTTCCTCGATAAATGTACTATCCAACATTGAAAGAATTTTTCAGATCAGACCAGAGGTTCCTGAGATTAGAGCGTTCAAACAAACAAAGAAACTCTTTAGCTTTATTATATTAATATCTATACAAATAAATAAAATTGGAGTGTCTGTTTGTAATATTAAAATAACAGCTTTTTAATCAATGCATGTGTATGTATACACGATACATATACCAAAAATTTAGTTAAAAAAATTTTTGTCTGTCTGTCTGTCTGTCTGTCTGTCTGTCTGTCTGTCTGTTTGTTCCGGGTAATCTCTGGAACGGCTGGACGGATTTTGACGGGACTTTCACTGGCAGGTAGCTGATGATCCGGGGAGTAACTTAGGCTACTTTTTTTAGACTAACTTTGTCCCGCGGCGTTACTCGCGGTACAACAATGACCGCGGGTAACACCGCGGGGTTCAGCTAGTAAATATATAAAGCTGAAGAGTTTATCACGCTACTACTAATAGGAGCGAAGCAGCAATGAAGAATGTTTCAAAAACGGGGGAAATTTTCACGCTACGGGCAATATAAGGCGCAAACGAGGTTGCGTGGGTCGGCTAGTTTATATATAAAGCTGAAGAGTTTGTTTGTTTGTTTGTTTGAACACACTAATCTCAGGAACCGCTGGTCCGATTTGAAAAATTCTTTCGGTGTTGGATAGTCCATTTATCGAGAAAGGCTATAGGGTATATATCATCACGCTACTACTAATAGGAGCGGAGCAACAATGAAGAATGTTTGAAAAACGGGGGAAATTTTCACGCTACGGGCAATATAAGGCGCAAACGAGGTTGCGTGGGTCGGTTAGTATTAGTATACACAGGGCCCTCCTTAGCGATGAGGCCACAGAAGAGGAGTTTTTTGTTCTGTGGATGAGGCCTACTGTACTAGGCTGGCCAGGTGGGTGGGTTGGAATAGGGCTTGTTTCAAGGTTTCCTTCCCTTTGCAGTGAAGTTTTCTTCTTTAGTCACCTCTTTGGACACCCATGAGATGAGTAGGGGTGATGATACTACGGTTTTTTTAATAGGTATATCACCACATAGACTGATCCTCTTTTGTTTAAGTAATATCCTTATTTTAGTGTTTAGTATCTTACTAATATTATAAACGCGAAAGTTTGTAAGTATGGATGGATGGATGTTTGTTGCTCTTTCACGCAAAATCTACTGAACGGATTTGGATGAAACTTTACAGTAATATAGCTTACACATCAGAATAACACATATGCTACTATTTGCCCCGATAAATGGCATAGACGCGGGCGAACCGCAGGCAACAACTAGTCTTCTATATAATAGCTATCATTAACTAGAAAATCCTAATACTATATCTTTATAACAATAATTTATTTCTCACGCCTAAAAGACTTTGGTGTTAAAACTTTGGAAGACAAATAGCTGAAACATTTTGTTTTTCTTTATAACCCCAATATTGTGCGTTATACAAAGTTAGAATAAGCATTGTTTTGAGTAATTTTTGGTTTACTTACTCTAGCTTAACGACTTTGAGTAAGGTCAACATAAATTTGCAAAGTATTAATGTTAAGCAAATGTTTATATTATAAACACTCTTAGGCATATTTTAGCAAATTGTATTTGAATTGTTATTACAAACCTGCCCATTATTTCCTAAGCTATACTTAGAAAGAATCTGTATAGAACCTGTAAACCATTATTTGTACAGTGTCCAAAAGATACTATACAAATAACGGTTTACAGGCAAAGAATGATAATAGAGTTTTTACTGACCGCTATACTCATATCATATGTAAATAAAAAATATTTTTTGATTTTTAAAAAAAGAAAACTTCACGTCATTTGATTGCACGATTGGCCTATCGGTTTAAGCAATCACCATGCCGCTTTCTATTGTGTGTGTGATCCATGAATGATTGGTGATCCATGAATTAGTGTCCCCAGTCACAAAGAAAACCCATGTTCTTTGTGTCTTCATGTATGTCGGTATAGTCCATCGGGATACAGGATTTATTGCTAATGCAGGAGTCATATTTAAAAATAAATTTGAGGTACTTACTGATGTTAACGTCAGAAAAACAGACTTCAAAAAAATTTGTGAGCAACAGCGTGACAAGATAATTTTATATATTACTAGCTGAACCCCGCGGTGTTACCCGCGGTCATTGTTGTACCGCGAGTAACGCCGCGGGACAAAGTTAGTCTAAAAAAAGTAGCCTAAGTTACTCCCCGGATCATCAGCTACCTGCCAGTGAAAGTCCCGTCAAAATCCGTCCAGCCGTTCCAGAGATTACCCGGAACAAACAGACAGACAGACAGACAGACAGACAGACGGACAGACAGACAGACAGACAAAAAATATTTTAGCTTCATTTTAGGTATATGTACCGTGTATACATACATATGCATTTAGTAAAAAGCGGTTATTTTAATATTACAAACAGACACTCCAATTTTATTTATTTGTATTGAGTATTGATGATAAACTACCTGAGTCCCGCGTTGTTACATTGCCGTAACGCGAGTAACGCCACGGAACAAAGCTAGTCTAAAAAAAGTTGCTTAATAGAATAGAATAATCTTTATTGTACACTAAATAAAACAGTTTACATTAAAAATAGTACATCAATTGACTGACCATGGACAAAAGGCGACCATGTACAAACAAACTGCTTAAGTTACTCCTTATATCAACTACCTATCAGTGAAAGTTTCGTCAAAATCAGTACAGCGGTACCAGAGATTAGCCTAAACAAACAAATAGACAGACAGACCGAAAAAAATTAAAAAAAAAAATTTTTTTTTGTAAATGTACCATGTATACATTCATATGCATTTAGTAAAAAGCGGTTATTTTAATATTACAAACAGGCACTCCAATTTTATTTATTTGTATAAATAAATAAATAAATAAATATTTCGGACATCTATCACACAACGCCATCTAGTCCCAAGGTAAGCAGAGCTTATGTTATGGGTACTAGACAACTGATACAAATACATATATACTTTTTTTTTGTAAATACATACATATTATACATAGAAAACACCCAAACTCCGAAACAAGTATTTGTAGATCATACAAACATTTGGTCCGACCCGGGAATCGAACCCGAGACCTCACGATCAGCAGTCGCACACGTCAACCGCTAGACCAACGAGGCAGTATAGATGTATAGATAACTATAAATAAGATTTAAGCATATTCTAAAATTATGATCATTATTCACAGGAGTCGGTGGTCTCCGAGCAACAGATCTACGTATATCTCCACCAGTTGTACAGCGGGGTAACGATACTACCCTAGCCTGCCTTTACGAGCTTACCGACGCGCCCTTGTACTCTGTTAAGTGGTACAGAGGGCGCCACGAGTTCTACCGCTACTCGCCAACAGAGAGCCCTACAACGAAAATATTTCCCTTCGCTGGGATTAATGTTGATGTAAGTTTTTTATACCTATTCTTTATGGGACAACCTGTATATATCTTTATAGTGAAATTAAAATGTGTTATGACTCAACATGGTCCATGATAAGTGAAAATTTCAGTAATTTAAATGATTATAAGTCCGTTAACCGTTTACCATCAAAGACACGTGTTTTTCTTTTGCGATCTTTACCGGATAACAAATTTTTATATACTACTAGTTGTTTCGGTGAACTGTACCGATACCGTTTTAGAATTAATAAATGTTTTGTCAAATTTAGTGGTATATCGCCAGCGCCAGTACCCATGTATATTTCAATACACACAAAATTTCCATCCAAATAGGTCCAGCCGTTTATAAGGTAATAAATAAACATACAGAAGAATGATATAACTTAAGATAGTGAATATCCTATTGTAACACTATTAGACACGTGAACAATGACTTTGAATTTAGTAACTGTTGGCAGAATTTGCATTACGTTGTGGGTTCCTATTCGTTATCAACCATACCACAGTTGTTCGACATCGGACAATGGCTTCGTCATCGGTATATGAGGAACTGTATAATAATCGTGAAATCGGATAAATGAGGATTTAAACAACATTTCAATACCAAATTTAAGTAAAGATAAGAACAAGATCTCAGTTGATTGTGATAGGCTGATGATGATGATGATCATGATGAAGAATAAGAAAACCAAAAAGAAACATAGTGAAAAGGAAATAGCACACTTGAATCTATACACGTAATAAAATTGTAAGAGATTTATGTCTATATATTATATATATTGAAGAGAAACTAGTGAAAAGGGACTTTTGAAAGTAATAAAACTTAAAGCAACAGTTTTTTGAATTTTGTCTGTGTGAAATTAACGTACACAAACGTTAATTTCAAAAGTGACTTTAACAATTTATATGCTGTTTTCGCTCGAGTATTGTGGAAAGCTTAACAAATAAAAAAAGTTAAAAGATTTATGCAATAACCGATATAAATATACGCGGACGGAGCGCAGGCAAAAGCTAGATGACAAATAAAACATTGTTAAAAAAAACCAAATACACACAACTGTTATAAAATGATACCATCTCGGTTGAAACACTTAAAACACAACTTATTAAGAAAAAAGAAACAAGGAAACAAGCAACATTTCGAAATTTCATGTGTAAATTATAGTACTTGAAATACCAAGTTTAAAATTAACATTACAAATGCGTACTTTATGTACCAAATTGTATAAAGTTCAGTATTAAAGCCCGCGATGAACACTTTAAAGAAGCTTTTAAGCAAATATCTCGTGTCACGTAAGTCAGTGCAATGAATTCCCTCGTACACACAATTCTTGGTAACTTGTATACGAAGTAAACGATTTGTCTTCCGAGGACTGTCAAAAACGACTGTTCATGTCATGTAAATGCATGTTTTAAAGTACGATCTGTACCAAAATGAGTTCGCTATACTTTATGACGCTATATACATAATGGATGACATAAAATCGTAAATGCTTGTTGCTTGCCAAGTTTGGATACGAAAATGGATATAAAATTATTAATGAAATATCGATTGGCAATAACGGGAAATGTTTGTTTATGTATCCAGAAGTGAATTTTTGAAATTAAGTGCCTTTAACATTTATAAATTTCTCATGGGTTACCAAAGGTAATTTATTTATTATATATGTATATATTTTGTACATTTTACACATGTTTCAGTATTCTTCTTAGCCGGTTCTTCTTAATCTTCGACGTCTTATTGCTTAAAATATTAGAAAACGGTTGTATATTATTTTGCATTCTCAAATCTAAGTTCGGTAGTATTAATATGACTGTGAGAAATATTTTGAAGTGAGGCGATAGCAAAGTTTCATTTAATTTCGTTTTTATTTTGCCAATTCTTCAATTCTTGATCTCTTCTAATCATCTATGTCATAAAGTCATATCTAATTGATCATTATCTGAAAGCTATTTACATATTCTAAAACATCGCATCAAACTTGCATTACCCCTAGCTGGCACTGGAGGTTGAAACTTCATTTCACAGAACAGATTTATTATATCTAATGTCTTGTTGGGGAAAATATGTGATTCGCAGAGCAAAGTGAAGAAAAATCTCGAATATCAGACGAAATGCCTCTAACATCCATTATTCTTGTCGTCGGCCAGAGAAAGTTCCCTGCAATTATTTTTACCTGTTGAGCTGTTGAAACAATGTATTTTATGGTGTGGAATTTGGTTAATATACTGGTTCAGTTTAGCGGAAGAGAAAATGTGTTGAGTCTCTGTTAAAGTATCTCAAATGTTTGTGATTAAATAATTTCGTAATCTACTTGTCTCGCGAACTTTTAAATGAAGTATTTCTAGGTGATTATTAAATGAAAAATATATATTCGTCATGACGGAACACTAAGTGTTCCTTTGGTAATTTATTTACAACCGTGGGACAGCCACGCTTCGGCATGAATAGGCCGGCTCAACCGGAGTGATACCACGGCCGAGTAAGTGGTCCGGATACCCGAGGTCCAAATTTTACACATTAATTTTACAAACAACATTATAAGTTATTTTTTTTTACTTTAATCGGTAGTCCTTATGACTTACAGTTATTTTTATTTATTATCAAAAATTTAAATTGAAATGAAACGCAGTACCGTACATTTTACTGCAGCTATCCTCATTTTCTTTTGTTTTTGTTTTTATTTCTTAAAAAGACAACTCCCGCACTCCTGTGTCGCGGAGGACTTTACAAACAAACATGCAACGGACGCAAAGAACACTCAGAACTCACAGAACAACAATTTTCGGATCACATAAAGTGATATCCTATGAAGTATTTAAACTCACAACGCGTGGCGACTGTCTAAGCCACTATACGTGCAGTCAGTAAATGCGATGTGAGTAAATAATGGTCGCAAAGAACTCTCCAACTAGATAATAATAATATACAATTGCCTTAAAACTAAAGATTACAAGATAAAGGTCACACAATTAGACTAACTCTTACTCCCAAACTAGGTATTCCTGTGACTTGGGAGTTAGTGTTCTGCTGTTACAGAGACAGATTATAATTGGAAGTTGCATGTATACTTATCGATCGGTACAAGAACTTATAAAATGATGCAGTATTAGTAGGTATTTGTTCCGTAGTTCAATTTATCTTCGTCAGATGATTTTGATACGTGTATTGTCTTGCTGTAACTGGAAGTAAGATTTACTATTTCTTCCTTTTTTTCCTTTTGATTCTACATGCGAAGGTAAAATGTGTAACTAATTTTACTTTCGATAAAGATAGGTTATCTAGGCATGACTCGTTTATCTTATTACTTCATAATAATACACATTAATATGAAGTCGAAAAGAAATTAAATCATAGGTATAACATAACCGATGAAAAACGTACGTCAAGTTAAAAAAAATAAAGGCAGTAAAGTCATAAAAGAATTCGTTAAATGTAAACCGACGCCTTTCTCTCTATTCTACCAGTTGGCGACATCTTACGTATCCTGTACATGTCTTACGAAAAATTTATTCGTGCGAAAATTTCTCCCCTTTCGGGTTCTAGTGGAAAAATATGAGGGATTTATAACCTGTTATATCACATGCGGCCTATTTTCATGCTAATGCTAGCTATCATCCCTTGTAAGTTTCAGTCGATTTGGAAAATGTGTCGCTGTAGTATGGGAGAAGTTCTTTGAGTAACGCTTGACTTTTGTACCCACTGTTGTATTTACTTTTATAGAATGCAGAAGGATGGCTACATTTACAGTAAGTTTTGCATTTCCTGTGAAGAGTATTTCCAGCTGTGTAAAGAAAACATGGTATTGAAAGGTTCATGTGTCATATGGTTCTGCTAAAATGGGCAGTTAATGTTCCTGTTGAAATGCATTCTCAAACCACTGAGCAGACATGTTACATGACTCTGGTTTCCTTGTTTATCTCTTTTTTTTGAGACTTTAAGAAGAACTGTTACGTTGGCTTAGTAATTTTTTTATGTATGGGCCTACCAAAGTGACTTTATTCTGCCTGATGGAAAGTATAAGTAAAATCCAAGATTTGTGAATACCAAACTGCATGGCGAATGCAGACAATGCAACAATGTGCATGATGACATACCCATTGAGTCTCTTTATTTAGTCCCATTTGAAACTTTCATTATCATTATCTCAGCCAAAAGACGTAAATTTCTAGACATGAGCCTTCGCCAAGGTCCCCACAAACCGGTAGGTTCAAAAATTATTACATTGTTATAACTAAAAAACAGCCGGTCATAAAAGAAGCAAGTTAAAACTATATGCAAATTTATACGATGGTGAAACGACAAAAAAGTTAGAAAAATATACAATGATAATGGAATAGTTTTCAACTGAGAAATACTGGATTTTTCGAAAGAAACCTATAACCAAATTATAAATGTACATACCTAATCTCAAAGTAATGAAGAATAAATGTATCAATGTGTACTTTAAGATATCGAGAACAGATTATGTATTCTTCACAAGAACCGAATGCGTAACCAAATCAAATCTTTAGAAGAACTATATTCTTTTATATTTATGAGCCTGCTCAAGTGACTCTACTCTGCCTTATTTAAAACTTGAGCAGAATTCTAGTAGTGGTCATTATACTCATTCTGAATACAGACAATGCAATAATGCAGCATGGTAATCCATGGCTATGGCGCTCTGTTGAGATGCTTCTCACTCACTGACGAAACACGATAGCACGAATGCTGTAATTTTTGGTTGGCTTGCTGCCACGCCGAAGAAGCCAGCCCCTTCGTGATGAAATCAATGTGGCTCTACTACCTTAGTCTTACGAGAATAAAGCGTTTGTTATATGATATTATGTAATTATCTACGAGATTTAGCTTCGCTGTCTATGTATATACTAAATAATGAGAACTTAATATGTTTGAAACACAATCATCTGATCTCAAACTAGGTGGTATATAATCTACTATCTAGACAAGATAATTCAGCCTCTTACTTACTAACCTAAAATAGACATTATCATTTTCCTAATTAGTCTGATGTGAAATGAAAGGTCAGCTTGACCTTTCAATGTATTTTTTTATAAATCCATATTCCAGTATTATAAAAAAATAATTCTATTTTAAAATTAACCACTTTCAATCAGAAACAAACTTACTTTAAGTTTGTTACACTTTAAAACAACTTAACCGATCATCATGAATCTTTGTACACATTTTTTTGGAGGTATTAGAAGTAACATTGGGCTCTTTTTATTTAATGCGGGCGAAGCCGCAGGCGAAAGCTAGTATTGAAATAAAAGAATTATTCATTTCTACAATAACGTTAACACAATGATTCTTAGAATCGAAATGTTACGAGAGGTAAACCATTTCAGTTTAAATAATAGTCTATTTACACAATAGAAGAGACATTTTTATTTAATTGTTTTTGCTTTTGTAATTTATGCTTGTACCTTTTAAAACCACTCGTAATTGGAATCACTTACATATTACTAGTTCTGTTTCAAAGCAAATTTTGAAGTATAACAGCTGTTAATCTATAAGTCTATTGAAGAGCTTTGTAAATGACTTGTGGAAATAATGTTTTTGTTTTTCAACAAAAACATTTTTTAATCAAGTCCTTATTTTACTAAGTTTTAATATTACGACAAGGGTCTGACTTTCATATGTTCTCAAAATAGTTCACGAAACCCACTTAGCATATTAATTTAAACAGTTTAATATAAATGGTAGTAGGTTACAAACACTAGTATTTGGATGGGGTTGTCAAAGGGATAGTTATGTTACAATTACTATATCTCATAGAATATATCACAGAGGCGTTGAGCGGTCTGCTTGCAGAGATTATTAGAGGTTTCGTAGTCATAACGAGAAACCCATGATTGAATTAAATGATTTTGCCATGTCCATATGATGTAAGGGACATGTGGTTCCAACAAGATGGCTGCCCTGCCCATTTCAGGAGAAGTGTCAGGGACTGGTTGGATACAAATTATCCAAACAAATGGATAGGACGAGGTGGGCCGTTGCCATGGCCAGCAAGAGTTCCAGACCTAATCCCCATGGATTTTCATGTGAATGGATGCATGAAAAGCAAGCAGCAGCAAGCCTTATCCAGTTTCGTCTGTGGAAGACTTAAGAGAAAGGATTGTGGATGCAGCAAATAAAATGAGGACCACGTTGACCACTGGAGTAGTGAAGACTGGATTCCGTAGAAGGTTGCGACAATGTATCAGAAATAGAGGCAGCCATGTTGAACATGAACTGTAGAATAAGAAAAAGGTGTGTCAAAACCTTTAATAAATAACGTTTTATGTTTTTTTTTACTTTTTTGGGCTAAGTATAAATTTTCTTCTTCACTGTTGCCTATGAAACTAAAGTTTTTTCAATGCATTTGAATAAAACCTTAGATTATTATACCTCGTTAAATAGCTGATGAAACGTAGATATTTTAAAAAATATCTGCCGAACAATTACCACAATATTTTTTTTTAGATATCCGTTACAGATTTTTTTATTTTTTTTATTTCTTTTTATTCACTCGTCTACTACAGTCTATTCAATCAACTTATGCACTATTTTAATGATCGATGTCCTAAAGCATCTTATTACACATGTAAAAATAATAATAATAAGAAACACAAATTAAACAAAAATAAATGCAGTAGCCTAAAAATCGGCAATTTTCAATAAAAAAATTATAAGTCGAATATCTCGAAAAGGGTTAAGTTTAGGGTAGGGTGTTTCATAGTGAAATAAGTCAGAAATGATGGGTACTCCACGCCCTTAACGAATCTAGCACGATTTTTCTTTAACCCTTTATATGAGGTATCTGTCTAAACAAATGTCAAATCAAAATGTATTGCGGTACCCAACATTGCCTGATACACTTTTAATAGACTTTTATCAATTCGACAATCGATCTTCGTTTCATTTCATTATAAAAAAATTACTATAAAGAACTCGTTAACAAATAATATTAACATATTTCTATTTCATTCCTAAATTTACGAACAACCGACTATAACAGAAATACATGACGACTCGTAAGCTCCTGTGATACGTCGCTTTGTGTGTTTTTTCAGTTTTCTATGACGTGACGTTGCATCACTATTGCATGTTTCAACCTAAAGCCTAGACACGCTTCGCTTGTTCTAAATATTATTTTTGTTCCCATTTTAATCTACTCTAAAACACGTCTATATTGAAAGGCAAAAGCGTAACGTATAAATGAGTGTATTTGAATAGTAGATAAGATAAGAGAAAAGCTAAAAACAAAAATTTCGTAACTATAAAACTCCACATGCACAGCTATACTTATATAAATACTTCGGTACAGAAAGGTTTGCTCAGCAGAAAGTGGTACCAGAACCTCATAGATACCCAACACAGAGATAAAGAAAGAGTGACTAAAGGTAAAGAAACTTCCGACCCTTCTCCACCCCTCGCCCTGATTCTGGTGGACATGGTGGTTTCATACATTTGTGATTATGGTTAAGTGGTTCATGGGTAGCGGAATTCATTTGCTATCAAGTGACCCATCTACTTATTAGTCTCCTCTACCTATTATTAAAAAGATAAATTCTATATATATATATTTATAGGTAAAGATATATTCTTAAACATACGTGAAATTTTCGTTTCTTTTTTTAAAATTAAACGGCCTATGTAACTAGGAATTTAATTATTTGAAAGGTAAATATTGTTCACAATATAAATAATAGACTGCCACTGAAATCTGCTTTGTTTTCGACAGCTTTTATTTAACAAACACCGCCTGGAATCCTGCCTCTCAATACGACATTTTATTTTAGACATTATTAATTTTAATTGAGAATCGACTGACTTTCAAAGGAATAAAATACTCTAAAGGCTCAGTCAAGAGTTATTAGGATTTTGCTAATGACAACAAAAGTTAAGAAAATGTATTTAGTGATTAATTATTTTGGGCAAGCTAAGATAACAAATCGTCAATGGAATATTATGAACGTACTATTTAAAAAGAGATCTTAGAGAAAATGATTATCTGATATTTAAACTACTGTTGAAATTAGGCGTTCAGTGTGATAGTAGTTTTAGCAATAATTCTTCCCAGCTTTTTGAAAATATAACTCTAATTCACCAAGATTATGTATCCCTGTGAAAACTCTCGAAAAAAGATTACAGGACTGAGTTATGTTATATGGTTAAGAAAAAACATACATAATAACATTCGGCTTTTTAATGAAGCGAGATGCAAAGAGAAAACTTGATATTCAGGTACTTTGGTTACGGTCTAAGACACATACTGAGGAGAATCTTATAATATTTGAAGGAATAATCAAAATGTTACTTGGTAATAAACTGTAATTTTTAAAATCTGCAGAAAATGTCAATACAGTATTCAAGCCAAAGACGGGTTTTGTAAAAAAAACTAGTATAAAATAAAATTACGAATTAAATTTCTAACTTTTAGATATAATTTTGTTGAGTTTTATGGAAATACACAAGTTACAAAATTTGCTAGATGGCAATCCATTGTCTAAAACTAGAAACGCAAACAGCGCAAAAATTTTAGGCCAAAGACACTTTGTTATGTTACACAATAGTCACAGTTCGAGTCCATTCTCTTTGATGTACAAGAACAATGGGCTCAAACACGTGTTTTTTCTACTAAATAAACTTGGCTATTTGGGAGTTAATTTCGGAGCAGCTGCTCCTTATTCCCTTTGTGTCAACCCTAAAAGAAAACAACCAACCATTCGCTTGACTCACTGTGAAGGAAATCCGTACAATTTTCACATACTTTATTCCATGATCCGAGCAACCATTTGAGCATTTTTTTCCTTAGAATGGCGTCATTTCTCCTCGTCGTCTACTAGGAACGTGTTCATAAATCTAACCCTTTATCACTGCTTCTTATTTTGCAGTCTCGCTACTATAATAACTCCATGGGTGTTTTGTTCCGTTTTATTTCTAGTTTTCCTTCTGGGCATATTTTATGGTAGAATACGCAGTAGGTTCTGATATTGTGAGCCACTATTCAAATAGTATAATATATGTGACGTTATGAATTGCACCTGAAATTTCAAAGGCTATTTCATGTTGTGATAATAACATTACTGCTAGCTCAATCCTTTGGGTCAGACTGGGTCGGAAAATTATATTTAGTTTTAAAACCACATTTTAATAAATGTATGCATTGTATACATATTCACATCTTATGCTCGAAAATGAATCTTTTCAAATTTTCAAAACAACTTAAATTTTCTGAAATACATAATAAAAGAAAATGACAGAAGTGTTAGACAAAGTTGCAATACTGGAATCACTAATAAACCAACGGGAACGAAAACAATACAGATTTAATAATGAGACAAGTACCTCAGCCTCTTCCGTTTCGTTGATTTGTGCTGTTAACAGAAACAGGCACGAATATTTCTTAGAATTCACTCAATAAATCAAACAGTTACCAACTTTCACGTCTCAACTTGCGTCACGACGCTAGACGTTTTATAATTTATGCAACCCGTACCTGTTCCGGCTATTGTTATCTTCTCTTTTACGTGTCTTTCCTTCTGTATACTCTCAATTTTTTCGTTTGATTCCCAAAGTGCTGGTTGAATGCAGCAATCCTCTTGTAACGTAAGTTTTAAATTCAATTTATTTAAATGCATAATAATAATAATATTTCTTTATTTTCTCTCTCACACAGAACATTTACAATTTCGATATTACATGTTTAATTAGTGAAACTGTGTGAGAGACTGGTATCTGTACTAGGAAGACCTGTATGAAAGATTTACCAGCCTCTCCAACTCCAGATAAATTACAAACTTACAAGATTGAGAGATGAGTAATGAAAGTGTAGGTTGTGTTGTGTGAAGTGTGTGTGTGTGTGTGTTTGAGGGTGTGGGTGTGTGTGTGCGTGTATGTGTGTGTGTGTGAAGTATGTTTATGTGTGCCAGCAAACACTGTGACAACAAGGAAGTACATCATGGGATCAGAAGTTTTCCAGCAAGTTCAAATGCTCTATTGACACGGTTTGAATAAAATATATGGATTTCAAGACTGTATATCTATGAGGGTATAAACAATAAGTATTTAGTTTTCCCATAGCTGAGAAAAAAAATGTTTAATAAGTCCTCCACCTTGCCTGTAGTACTCCACTCTAGTTCTACCCATTTTTACTGAGTTTTCCTACCTAGAATTGAAAATAAGCCCCACAGTTTTTTTCGTCTAGTGGATTAAGATTCAAAACTTGTCAAACCTCTTTTCAAAAAAGAGGGCAAGGTCCACCAGTGGCGTATTAAAGGGTTTTGACATCAGTTTTAGATTATTTAAATAATTATTCCGAATAAAATTTTGCATTTCCAACACTCTCATTGGGAGTCTGAATATTCCACTGTTAAATTTCGCATAAAATATATCCCTGCCTTCTCTTTCAAATAGTCAGTCTATTTGGCTGGAGAGCGTTATGATTTACTGTTATGATGATGATGATTTCAAATTCTCCACAGTGCACCTCCCATTAAAAAAAAAACTACTTCTTACTAAAATTATCTTTAAAGTCACAAGTAGCTGAAGTGTTTACAGCCACCAAAAAAATCTTCATAAGGTATATGTGGATATATCGTATTTTTTGTCCATCAATTTAGGTATAAATAACAAAATAATAGCTATGATTCGAGGCTTGTTAGTTATAAACAGATTACATGAAAATGTTTGTAATATAAAATCTGTAGGACGCAAATAACAAACATTCATTATCGTTACAAATGAATCTCGTTTGTCTGGGTACCCAGCTAACAAGCAGGTTTAATCTGATTCTGGATAGGATTAGGCTTAGATTGTAAGCAATTAATTCTCATCCGAGCTATTTTTCCAGTTTCTTTGAATTTGTATTTATCTGATTTCCAGTTACTGTAGGAGACAGTACTTAATAGTCCTATTTCTGTTCACCCTTACAATCAAGAAATGTTTCTTTACTGCTTTACTAGTCTTATCTAATCATTTGTACTTCAGTTTTATTATTGTTTTTAGTATTAGTTCTTGAATTAATTAGATAACTCTTGGAAGTAAAGCGAAACAATTAAAACTCTCTTATATATTTTCATTGTTATGATAGTCTTTATTAAATTAATTGGAAACTAACTCACTAAGACGGTTTAATCGTGATTGCATGTTGTTTACATTGATTTTATGTATGTTACATTGACACATAATATGCAGAAGGACTGCTTTCTACCACTAAAATACTGACATTTGGCAGTTGTAAACTGGCTTCACCACAGTGATTTTGACTAGTGAGTGAGTTTATCTGAGCCCTTAATCGCCTTCTGAATCTAGAGGGGGGACTCAATTAATTTGCAGGTGCCTACAGGCAGCAGAAACCATTTACCATTACATGATTTTTTTATGTATGAGCTTACCACATTTACTCTACTCTGCCTACTAGAAAGCGCAATACTCATTTCAAATGCAGACAACCCAAGAATCCAGTAATTTGTTCATTTGTCCCCAAAATAACCACAAAATCTTGTTTTGACAAAAATCATTATTCAGTGCTTAGTTCCATTTAACACCAATAAGGCTTTTACTGTTATAATTATTGTTTTGGGTTCTAGTACTTTGACCATTCTTGCTCTTTGATAGCGTCATTATACTATACAATTTCCTGATATTAAATGACAATAGTGTAATAAGACTTACCGGTACAAAATGGAATCAAATCGGACAATAACAATTTTGAATTCAATTAAATACTGTGTACAACGCTTTGTTCTTTGTATCTTTATATATATAATTCTTCTGTGAGTGTGTATGTCACTGAACTTCTCTCAAACGACTGGACCGATTATGATGATGAAATTTTTTGTGTGTATTCAAGGGGATCTGGGAATGGTTTAGATTCACAATTTTGTCCGCTGGACAATGTTTTTTTAATTAATTAAAAATTATTTATTAGTAGTTATGGCAAAACGACGTTTGCAGGGACAGCTAGTATATATATATTATTGTAGAATAATTATTTATTTAGTGTTTAGACGGAATAATTAATTAGTTCTATGTAGGTTTTTTGAATTTATGATCATCAGTCAACTACAGTACTGGACATAGAACTTGCCTATTTTACGCCACTTCTGTTGATCCTCGGCTTCATCATGAAATGCTTCATACGATTCAAGTTGTCAGATAATATTGGTCGTTAAAGAGTCTAGTAAGCTTCCTAAACTTACATCTGTTTTTAAATTTTTATCATTTATATATATTGATATATTAACGTAAACAGGATTTATGTAAGTGGATTTATTATGAAGATCCTTTAAGTGTAATACAAAATAATTATCTTCTCATAAACGAAGAACTTAATATATCCTCATTTCGGTTCACCTACCTTAATAACAGGGTTCCAAGGTTGCCTTCAATATTGACCAGATAAGGGGAAGTAATGAAACATAATTAATACCACGGCATCTATCCAATAAATTGAGGATTGGTATCGGAAAACTTATTTGGACTTTTGTACTGATCTTTTTATTATTAAGATTTTTATGGACTGGATTTACGGACGAAAGTTTTGTTTTATTAAGCATTTTCAGTCACTTTATTCATTAATTGTCCTTTTCTACACCATGGATGGGTAAACGAGTAGACGAGTTGACTGATGGTAAATTACTACTAGAGTCTTTGAAAACTTTGAATACCATACTAAGGAAGGAGATAATATATTGTAAATAGATAACTGAATCGAACAAACAGTATTTACATCTATAGTATTGACTGCAGGTCGAAATAAAAACACGTACGTACCAAGGCACAGTTTATTCCGGAATGAGGGGGACGACTGCATTTCTCAACCGTAACTTATTTCTATGTATCTACAATAATAACATACATAATATCAAATACACTACAACATTCATAGTATAATTTATAAAAGATTTATTGTGATCATGCAATTTGTGAACACTGCCACTCATCATCTCATAACAAATATCTTGAACCAATATCCTGTCCAACCTTTATAGTTTTTCACAAAGTCAATTTGTTACTATAAACATCTACTTAGCTAAACGCAATCACTCATTTTATTATTTAAGACTAAGTCCTTTTAAAAATTTACGTAGAAAATAATAAAGAAAATAAAATAATGACATGATTAGCTTTTTGAAAAATAAATTTATTGATATGTTGATGTTCTGTATTGCACAGTTAAAAAAGTATTGTACAATTGAAAAAACGTGTTGAGCAATACTGTTGGCCGGTTCTTCTCCACTGTATAAGAACGTATTTTCTCAGCGAAAACAGCTACAAGTAAAAAAAAATTAAGTTCTTTGGATACCATAGATGCAATAAAAATGTAATACAGGATTCTGTATTGTACTGTTCTTTTATTTTAATGCAAAAATATAATGCTTTTTATTTAAAATTCAAATTTAATTGCTAAGAAAACTCAAAACCACTCTAGATTGAATATGCTAATTTATATTTTTAATGTGATTTTCTACAAACTTTACCCTTTTTTATATGAACCAGGTCTAAAGTTTTGTGAACAGACAAATAAAATGTATGATCATTATCCAACAGTTGGCGAGATCCAATCAAAGTCAAGTCGTCCTCACAAGAGTCAGCTTTGGCCTGTCCGGGAACTTCAGCTGCGAAGTAACGGCAGATGCCCCTTCTTTTGCCACGTCCATTGTTTCGAATACCATGGAGGTGGTAGGTGAGTAGTATAGTTATTTTAATTAATTAACTTTGAAATATTTATTAAAATCTGAAAAATTAAAAGTGTGTGAATTTCAACTCCCTTCTTTTAGTTTAGTTTAGCAGTTACCTTTCCTTTAGCAGTCAGAATCACTACTTGAAAACGTAAATTTCTTTCCATTTCCTTAAAACGTTGTTAATTCAGCTTGTCAAAAAACATTTTATCCACATTACACATTACTCTGGCACCCTACTCTGCTGCAAAATATGGTTACAAATTTGAGAAATAATGTAAAAAATGATACAAAAACAGGTTAAGAATTTTTTTTATAAACATAAACCAATATAACATTCTACTTTAAAATATAATATAATATGATTTAAGCTAATTATTATTTTTGTGAACAGCCCTACCACCCTCAATGCCGATACTGCAGACAAGCCAGCATTACTACATACCCGGGGATGTACTCCGAGCCAACTGCTCGGTAGGCCCCAGCCGACCGCCGGCAGAGCTCGAGTTCTTCATCAATGATACGCCTGTAAGTATAATCGTTAGTTGCTAATTAAATTAAATGGATTGTATCCGGACAAACCAATTAAGGAATCAATATCAGTTTTGTGTTGGGGTTAATTAAAATATTTAGACGTAATAGTTCTATGATGTTGGCCTAAATAAAAGTAAGATAAATATGAATCTAATATCTTTCGGGCGGTTTCGGGGCCAACAAATCCATCAAGGTACATTTTTAAAAATTTTCAAGAAAATACGTCGGCAAAGCTCAGTGATCCAGGTATCAATAATGACATGGTTGTCCCATCAAACATATCCTCTCACACATTCACATGTCTGGTCTGATTCACTTTGAACCCAAACATAGCTGACTCTAGACAATTTTGTTGATAAACATATTAAATATTATTAAATGTATTTTATATTTGGCAGACATAATGTTGTCTCTTTCACCACATATTAGTTGTATTGGATGTTAGTCGAACTCAAAATCTTCAGGTGAACAGTCAGGATCGCTAAACATTAGACCAACAGATCTTATTTAGTAGTTGCTCATCAAAAATAAAGAAGCAAAAAAATATATGTATATACGCTCAAAATGAAAAACCTTGCTTTTTTAAAATCGGCTAAAAAGTTTTCCATGTTACAAAGCAATCCTACGAACGGTGATGTTTTTAGCTACAAGCTAGCTTATCGGCAAACACCGGAGATAACTGAGGTTTCTTCGCTTGGATGCTCAATTTTGTTCTTTCTATCATACTCTGTGGAGTTTGCTATTAGAACAAATTTATTTTCTACGTTGGTATTAAAAAAAATGTTCCGGAATATTCTTTGTGTTGAATACTTAGTTTCATTCTTGTTAGACTTCTTTCGAAAAATTCACTTTCTTGACTTTTTAGATTTATATCCTCACTTTGAAACTAAATTTCTGCTAAAGTTAGAATTTCTCTTTTATGTGTATATTTTAATATCTCTCAATGTAATTAATGGAATTCGACTGATAGTCTGAAACAATTCATGACATTATTATATTTTATGATACGTTCAGTTTATTCATAATCATTGCAATTGAAACAATGTTGAAATATCGGTAGCTAGTTCTCAAAAAACATGTTAAAGAAGCGCAAAATTGATTAAAATACCATGATCATCAGGATAGTTTAAATCTATTTCCTACTTCTTCATATTTATAACAGAATGATATGATTTCTTAGTAGTTAGAATCTTATATATCACAGAAACACAATTTATTACCTTTTAGTTTATGCAAGCGCTACGCAGAATTGAACGCTGAACCCGGATATTTGCGGCAAAAAGCCGCTGGAACGGCTATCTCACAACCGATGCATTATCTTAAAGCAATATCCTGTCCAATATTTATAGCTTTTCACAAAACCAATTTATTACTATAAACATCTACTTAGCTTAATGCAATAACTGCGCATTTTATTATTTAAGATTAAATCCTTTGACTAACTCTAAGACGTAATGTAAATGAAAACTTATTTCGAGATGCTAATCAGAACTTCAAATCAATGGGAAAACGAAGTTATTGAATTAGAACAAAATCGGGTGTACTAAAAACTTAATTAGTAATTTGGAACTTTGGTTAAACCCTAATTGATTATATATATATTAATATTATCAAAAAGACATCTTATTGCGTAGAACTAAACGTAATCTTTCACCTACCAGTATTGTTTTAATTTTATATACATTGGCACAGGTTTCGCTTCGACCAACATTATAATCCGCTTATGAAATGCGTCACTTCCATGGATTGAGATCTTTCAAGAGAACTTAAAATAACTTTACGAAAGCTACGGTTGTTCCAACTGAAATTCTATAGTGGCAAGTTTTAATGCCTTCATAGTTTCACATTTTGCGGATACTACAGCGAATGCTTTTGAGATTTTAGTATCTAGGACGCTGTTTGGCTAGTATTATTAAAGTAGATCTAAACTAACTGCATTATAGCAGTTTCTTTGGCACCGTGATAATATTGTGATTTTCGAATACAATTTCCAACAACAAAATAAATTTCAAAATTTAAAATTATCATAGGACGAAGAAGGTTTGATGTTGAATTTTCATTTAATGAGCTTACCAACCAACTCTACATGATTTAAATGATATTGAAGGATATGCTACGAACAGTACAGTATTCTAGGAGGTTTTAAAAGAAGAAGTTGTGCTATTTATCATTCCTTCTTAGATATTACTAGCTAAAAATACCCATAGTCTTAAGTTTTAACTTTGAATTAATCTTAGTAATTCTAAATCTTGCAACTCCTCCAATTTTTATTCTGATTAATTTCGTTGCGGGTTCCAAGAAAGTTTATTTTTTCCTGGTACTTCCCGAGTGTCATAACGAGTGTTTGTGGGTCACTGCTGTGGATCCTGGTCTACAAGAGTTACAGTGGTGGGCGTGTGAGCGGGATTAATCTTATGAATCAAAATTCACTAAATGCTAAATCCAGATCTTTCGAATATGAGAAAAACATATCTATTACGGTTTTAAAACTTCCATCAACTTGTGTTGGTAACACACACTTTAATGTTAATCACATTTACAAATTTGAATAGCAGTAAGCACCCATTCGTGTTTGTTGTGGCGTGAACACAAGAACTGTTGACTCATTGTTTGTTGTGTTGATATTTGCAAATTTTCGTTCCTTCATCTGGGTTGAGGACATTTTAGGTCTCAAAATTTCTACAACAGCTGCTTTTAAGTAAATTTGAGCCTAATTATGTATTCAGAAAGTCTTATTTAAGCTAAATATTGGTTGTTATTATGTTGTTTCGGTGAATCTATGGTAATCAGTATTCTGAGCAAGAATTTATTGTATGTTTTTGGCAAACAGTTGTTTCGAAGAAAAACTCTGCTTGTATAGGTTTTGTATAAATATTAAGGTAAAAATATGGTTTAAAACTGTCTCGTTGGTCTAACGGTTAGTGCAAGCGACTGCCAATCAAAAAATCCCGGGTCCGATTCTTAGGTCGCAGGCTGTTGGCTTTTTCTTACAAAAAAAATCTTACAGCAGCCCGGAATATAGAATATGGCGGTGTTTCCCGCCTGTGTCTCGGTGAGCACGTAAAGCCGTTGGTCTCGGTTGGCATGAGCACCTATGACAATCGTTATTGGGAAGTCAGTGCCCTCAAATATACTGACAAGTAGTTCAACCTTCCAATTCAGTTCGCCCCAGGTTTGCGGAGGTCCGATGTCAGTCGCTCCATGGTAAAACTGATATTTAGGTGAAACCAGTTGAACTAGTAGCTGACTCCAATTAATCCTGGAAATAAAAAAAGGCTTTGAATAAGATGATGATGAGTAAGGTAAAGATATACTCATAAGATCAAACATATTCAATGTTGTTGTTGTGTGTGTCTGTGTTTTTTTAAATATAATACAAAATTCAAAAATACCCAACTGGTCTATACGAGAAATGGGACTACACGAGAGCACAAGCTTTCAAATAAAATAAAACATCCTCAAAATCAGTTCACTCAGTCGATAGTTCTGAGGTAACAAACAAAAAAAAAAGTCGAATTGGAAACCTCCTCCTTTTTTTTAAGTCGGTTAAAAATGATGTCTAAAGTCTAAATTGTGGCTATATTTAGCTCTTTTTTCATAGGTCACTCCCAGCTCACACCAAGTATACCCAGCGCCAGAAGGCCTCTTTCGCGCCGAGCTGTATGTAAACTTCCAGCTTTGGCCAGCTCAGTTTGAGCGAGGTGCACCAATGCTTCGCTGTCAAGCCAGAATTGGAGACTTATACCGAGATGATGCCGTCATTGCTCTGTATTCGGGCAATAGTGATCCTAAAATTGAAAGAGGTAAGTCAAGAAATAACGAAGAGAAAATTACACTAAGTGCATAAACTTTAACTACTTATTTGTTTTCAAAATATCAAGCATTGCTAAGACTGCTTTAGTAGCACAGTGGTAACGTATGCGACTTCTGTCACGGGTTCAATTCCCAGGTTTTCGGAGTTTGGGTGTTTCCTATGTATCATTTGCAAGTATTTACAAAAAGAAAAGTATATATGTATTAATATCAGTTATCTAGTACTCATAATGCAAGCTATGCTTAGTTTGGCACTAGATAATGTTACGTGGTCTGTGACCACGGCCAGTGCAACCTGGTCAAAACGTCAGGTAAATCAGAGGTATGTCATGATCTCCCTACCTTCCTCCCAAATTTATTTGGGGTCGGTGCAATGAGTTTTCCTCATCCATTCTCTTCTATCACTCGTTAGTTCACTGCTTACATCCTTCCTGGCTATATCTTCTTTTATGCAGTCCATCCATTTTTCTTTGATCGTCCTCTACTCTTATATCCGTTGACTTCCATACTTAACACTCTCTTAGCTACATTTTCCTCATCTCTACGTATCACATGTCCATACCAGGCTAACCTGTTGCTTCTCAACTTTTCATTCACTGGTGTTACTTTCAGACTCCCTCTAATGTATTCATTCTTCACCTTATCCATTCTAGTCACACCACACTTGCATCTCAACATTCGTATTTCAGCTACATGCGGGCGTCTTTTATCCGTTTTCTTTATCGGTCAACGCTCAGCTCCATGCAGGACGCTAAGTCTAATGATCGTTTTATATATTTGTGCCTTTAACGTTAAAGGGAACTTGGGATCGCAAATAGTTCCTATTACCTGCCGCCACTTCATCCATCCTGCACTGATTCCATGCAGCACACATTTATCCGTTTTGCCATTATTTCATAACAGCAAACCGAAATTGAAATTGGTGCAGATCGGAATCGCTGTTCCATTATTACTTAAGGTATTACATACCTTTAAATAAGTGATGGACGTTAATTCCCGTAAAAATAATAATTTTGTGTGTTAAATCAACAAAAAAAAAAGAAATTACAAAAGTAAGCTATCTCTTGGTGTCTTTGAAAATAATTTCAGTAGAATGGAAAGTAAAATTATATCATAATTCTATGAGAATTTGCAAAAAAAATATGAAAAAGTTATAAATATATTTCAAAATCAACAGATTTCAAAACGCGACGAAGGATGAAAAAGCTAGTTACATAAGATATTGTAATATAGGTAAAACCCTTTTCACTTTACGTTTAATGAATATTACTAGTACTGCAATTGGCAAACACAGAATTAAAGTACTCTATCTAAAAATTAGAATTTTCTTACTCCAATTACAACATTGCCTAAATTGCCGCAAATAAAATTATGCCTTTCAGGATTCTGGATTTCTGTAATCTCAAGGGTAGATTCATAATATGAAATTATGTAAAGTGTTCAACAGTACTCACAAAATTTATTCATTACAATGTTGTGAGAAAGGGCTTGTACGTCGTGCTCCCTTCAATCATAACTGCCTTTTTCATGACGATTCATAATGTCCTGATGTTATAAAATCTAAAGATTATCACTTCACATGTGGACATCTTGTACGCTATTACAGATATCTAAAGCTATTAGTAAGCAAGTTTCAATTTAATATAATTTTTTTCTACTAAATGCTTTGTGTATTCTATCTGTTGTAAAGCATTAGTCATAGAATTCAATGTTCCACACATTGTGATAATGTCTGTTTCGATTCCGTAATCCTTTTTAATTCATTAAAATCCTGTTTGAAATTATTAATATTAATAAGGAAAGCGATTGAATTTCACTAATTAAACTATAGTGATAATAACATTAATATTCCATTATCAATAGAACATATTGGCAGCAGATTGTTTATAGTCAAATACTACAATTGTACTTTACGTGCCATATTGAAGTAGATTACGTCGTCAAACGCACTAACAAAACGTCACCAAAATACACAATCGTGATCTAAGATTAAACTGTGATCAATAAACTTTAATGGTGAGGTTAGATACACAATCTGTTAGTCTAAACCTCAACGCAATAAGGGTACAGGATTTTGGTTATCGAAAAAAATACATTTCTACACTACTTTATTTATGAGAATATTTTTGACTCTAATACTTTTCTGTCTTTAAAACTAGCTGGTGGAAACTCCAGTATTCAAATCTAAACAAGCTCAAACTATGCCAGTCACATATATTTATTCAGAGTGGTTGTCATGTGAGAATTGACCAATAGACGATCCTCAACACAATCCAAAGCTACAACGGTATAATCGACGATCACGATTAGATGTTCTAATCCGCGACTACGTGCTTTTGCAACTTTATTATGTGTAATAATAATAATAATAAATATTTCGGGCATCTAACACACAACGGCATCTAGTCCCAAGCTAAGCTGAGCTTGTGTTATGGGTACTAAAACAACTGATATAAATACATATATAGTTTTTTTTTGTAAATACATATTATACATAGAAAACACCCAAACTCCGAAATAAATATTTGTAGATCATACTAACATTCGGTTCGAAACGGGAATCGAACCCGAGACCTCATGATCAGCAGCCGCACACGCCAACCGCTAGACCAACGAGGCAGTCTAATGTATATTTTGATGTGCAATTAACTTAAGTCGTACTATTTCACATAAATATATAAATTAATAATAACAAAGTAAGATATAATCCAGTGGTACAAGCATTTAACTGCCTCGTTGGTCTCGTGGTTGGCGTGTGCGACTGCTGATCGTGAGGTCCCGGGTTCGATTCCCGGGTCGGACCAAATGTTTGTATGATCTACAAATATTTGTTTCGGAGTTTGGGTGTTTTCTATCTATAATATGTATGTATTTACAAAAAAAAAAAGTATATATGTATTTGTATCAGTTGTCTAGTACCCCATAACACAAGCTCTGCTTATCTTGGGACTAGATGGCGTTGTGTGTTTAGATGTCCGAAATATTTATTTATTTATTATTTATTTATTTATTTAGCAGATAATACAAACATTTGATCCGATTCAGGAATAGAATCTGAGACCTAATAGCTCAAACAAAAAAAAATTACAAAAGATCTTCAAGACAAAATTAAAAACAATCTCGTAGTAAATTGATTACCGTTAGGTGAAATGGAAAAAGCAAAATATTTTCAGGCGGCGAATTCCAAAAATTGCAGAACACGCCCGCATCTCTTTAATATCCGACGAGAGGAAGCCCGGCTAATAAGATTACGAGAACCAAAGAGGGCATTGAGGGCCCAATGAGTTATTGCCTGCCGTCTCATTTGCCCAGACAATTTCCTCTGTGGGCAACAGTGCGGTGTTTGTCGGTAGATAGTAAATTTATCTTTGACTTAAGGGATACACGCCTACTCTCACATGTTTGTAATTCTATTCTAGGAATTTATCATATTTAGAACAAAGGGCTTATACATAAATATTACATCGTTAGTAATGGGTTCATTTATTTCAGTTAATGAAGGAACATTTGTTATTGCTAAATTTCAGTTGTTGGAATTAGTGTGTTATAAATTATTTTTTAATGGTAATTATTTATATTTGATCAGGTTTTGTAGCTTTTTGTGTTTCTGAATTATTGGGTATCTATATAGTATTAAATGTGGTACAATTTGTTAAGGTAAATATTATTTCTGAAATGTTATTAAAATTTACGAAAAATTAAGTAAGAATATGAATATAAATGTATTTGAATTAACTAAATTAAATTATTTTTTGGTGGATCTTAAGCACAATTTATACGGTAGTAAAAAAATTACACCTGCAATTAAATGAAAGTAACTGCGCTGAAAGTATTTTAATGCATTTTTCAAATTCATCAATTTTGTAGTATGTCTATTTGGCTATTTTGTGGTAAGCGATTACCATCACCCATGGATACCCAGAGGCATTAGGCAAAGTGCATTGCCGGCTTTTAGGGGTTGGCGAGGGGGATTGGGGTAGGGGTTGGGAATGGGCCTCCGGTATCCTCACTCACTCGGTGAGACACAACGCAAGCGCTGTTTCACACCGGTTTTCTGTGAGGCCGTGGTAATCTCCGGTGGTTGTGGCCCATTCATTCCGAAGCG
The DNA here is from genome assembly GCA_905220595.1 of Spilosoma lubricipeda. NCBI lineage: Eukaryota > Metazoa > Arthropoda > Insecta > Lepidoptera > Erebidae > Spilosoma > Spilosoma lubricipeda. The sequence goes on along the minus strand of HG992285.1, from coordinate 2,337,823 downwards.
TGACTCTCCCATGACAAATGTGTGATCTGAGTGCGTTAAATTTAATATTTATATATTTTGTTTCAGTGACATCACCAGGATCTGCATCCCATTTACAAGTGTGCCAATTTCTGCTGTTGATTCTAATTGTTGTTTGGGCAAACAACACATAGGTGTCAAACCATAAAGGTATAATGTGTATAAATATAAATTAAATAATAAAAATTATAAATAGGTAGATGTATTCGATAACTTCGGATAAAATTGTGAATTTAAATGAAAATAGTTAATTGTACCTAAAGAGCTGATGACTATGCCAAAGAATGTAAAGACTTAAGAATATTGTTGATTTAATACAAATTATATATATGTCATGGTTTGTTTTATTTGTAAACTATTAGCTTATCATTCATTGTTAGTAAACAACTAACTGTTGCTGCCGTGCTGCGCCGTGGCTCCGGCGGCGTATATGTCGGTTATCGCTGCAAATAGTTTAGCCTATGTGTTATTCTAGTGTATCAGCTTTATAACCGTAAAGTTTCATCCAAATTCATTCAGTAGTTTTTGCATGAAGAAGTAATAAACATACACAGTCACAAACTTTCGCCTTTATATATTAGTGTGACTAGGATATTTTCTAAGTTTTATAAACGAAGTAATTTTTGAATCTCTATTATTTTTTGATATATTTTACTTCTTTTATATAACACTAACTTATGCCGGTGGCTCCATCCGCGTGTATATCGGTTATTACCGTAAAGAATAGTCTATGTTCTTCTTTGAATATCAAAATGTTTCCATTGAAATCAGTACAGTGTTTTTTGATGCTTGCCAAAGTGACTCTACTCTGCCTGCTGGAATAAACAGAGTCAAAGTGTGAAAGGGTAATAATAATAATAATATTTTTTATTTGAAACCCATGTTACAATATTGTGAAAGCAGGTTCAATGTTTCTAGTCTACTCAAGTTTACATTTTGGTATCACTTAAAAATACAATAACTCCAACGGCAATGGGCATAGATAGAACGTAAGTTCTGCTGTAAAGCAGGTTGACATTTCGATGCCTAAACTAGGCTCGAAGCCTGTGCATTAGACAGACATAGTTACTTTAGAATTTATAATATTAGTATAAATTACCAAACAGCAAGACAGCTATGTATATATAAACATACGCTACACTTACTTCAATTTATTCCTATGAGCAGTATCTATTTCCTTTCAAATAGAAAAATTTTGAAATAATGGATTGTTCATGATACCTACAGTTGAGCCACTCATTTATTTAAGATTTTTTTTCTCTATTTCTATTTCATTAAATTAATTTAGTTACTCAGTATTAATTTACTACACTAGTAGTTTCTATTTAACCCTGGTACACAGTTGAGGAGCTTTCAGGTAATCAGTTACAGTAAATGATAAAAATAATACATCGCTTTATTGTACACCAGATAACTAAGTACATAACTTAAAGCTAGGTAGGTCGGTAGTAAAACTGGCGGCCTTATTGCTCAAATAAAAGGTAGTTTAGTTTATTTTTCAGTATTTTTTGTGATATAGGAGGAGACTAACAAAAAGATGGATCACCAAATGGTAAGTAACTGAGACACTTACAAATCAAGAGTCAAAGAATACATTGCCACTCTTTAAATAGTGTGTTATAGTATGGATTTTGGTAACCCGACTCACATGTTGAAAATCGACAAAAAAAATTTTTAAACTGATTTTATGTAGGACCTTTGCAACACTCTGGCATGGCTCATTTGTACCAATGTATGACTCTCTAACGCTAAGGTGTTGAGCACCGTTTTAAATTAAATGTTCTTTGTAGAAAAAGTGATGTTCCCAATACAGTTACTAATTCACAACATGAACGAAAATCCACTATGACACTAAAGTTGAGAGGGAAGTGTAATTAAAAAGTTCATTTGCGTCAGTTTCGACTGTGAAAGCTTTATTGCATTTCACGACAAACAAGTGGTTTTTAAACACGTTGTTTTTTGTCCTATTCGCTTTTGATGTATGTACTTCTATTAAATACGGCGCCATTCAATACTTTGACATTTTTTTAAAGTATTGCCCTGCCAAAATGACTCTACTCTGCCTGATGGAAAGTATAAACAGATTCTAAGAGTGGTGGCCACCATACTCATTACGAATGCAGACATTGAAACAATGTAGCAAGACGATCCACACCATGGCCGGTTATTGATGCTTCTGTATCCGTTTCGCACTCACTAACGAAACATGACAGCACAAACACTGTCATTTTACGTTATTTTTCTGTACTGCCCCGGTTGAGTCGGCCTGTTCGTGCTGAAATCAGCTTGGCTCTAGTACCTATATGAGACAATTAGTCTATTGTTTGCTTTTTAGAACCTTTAACGCCAAATTAATCAACCACGTGTTGCTTTATAATACAAAGAAACGCTATTTAAGATTTGTTTGTCGATCTTTCCAAAGGATTATCCGAACAAATAACGCTATTCTTTAAATAAAAAATTATACACTGTCTATAAATACATTATCACAGATTTACACTTATCTGATAGATACACAGATCAAAAACACAATTTAAATCAAAAAGGTATTCACACCTAACACAAAAGTGTCCAAGTAGAGATTCCTTTATGAAAACTGGATACATAAAAAATGAAAACAATTCTGTAATTAGTATTTCATACTTAGGTACCTCTGAGATTTCAAACAGTCAATAGCAATAATGATATGAAGTAGTTCCAAAGTTACTTGTTTACTTAAATAAAATTATGTAAATAGACGTACTGATTGGTAGAAAACTATCTCAAATTAATTGTGGCAATAAATTACTTATAGTCAACATCCGATGATCCGATAAGCGATCCACATAAGTGACAGCCTTTATACTTTAACCCCCATTAAAATATATTAATATAATCAAATTTAAAAAAAAATTTAAACCGATTTACTGGATGTGGATGAACTCGGACTGCCCAAAACCGGGATGGTTTTCTTTGGGTGGGTCCTTCGTTCAGAAGTTTCGTTCAAGAAAACCGATTGTAATTAATAAACAAGCAGTAAAAGAGAATACTTAAAATTTATGTAAGTAAATATTATTAATATTAAATTTAATTCTATATTTTTAGTCTATTATTTCGCCTCTTACAAAACTTTGTCCTCAAAATTTACCAGTCTTGGTTTTGAAATAACTATTGCTTTATATTAAAATTCATAAATTTATGTGAAATTTAGATTATCTTATTATATTCAAAGCCCTGATATTAACCTAAATTAAATATTCATAATCCTTTTAGAGTTCCAATAATGTAAAGAGATCATGTAATCTTGAAAGTCTTACAAACATTCCAAAAATGTTTTAGACCATTGGGATAAATTGAGAACGGGTGGAAATTCCAGCGTACTGGTCATTAGGCCTTATACAATTTTATGTAAGGACATGCGCTGAGCCTCGAAAATTACCGAGGACCGTCCTAAATTTACCGAGTGAATACAGCGAACGAAGTATGTACAGTAAAGTTAATTAGTTCAGTACCTAGTACACACAAATTTTAGGATATACATTTAGTGCTGGACTTGGTTTTAAGAAGCTTATGGAATTACGTTAGTAAAGTAGACAGAATAATTCTTAGGAATTCAGAATAATTATTCTACTAAAGTCACACTTTTTATTAGGTAACTTCTGGTTTTCTTTATTTAATATTTAAAATATTTAATTCAAATGTTCTCAATACTATAATTTAGATGAACCGAGCAGCAGCAATTAGATGGGAAAATTTGTAGTTTGATAAAAGCCTAGATAAGAAGGAATGGTAAAAAGTTAAGCGATAATATATGCTTATACGCATTAAATATAAGCTATAACTCGGGATGGTCAGATTCGTATACTCGTAAAACGATTTGACTAGTGAAAAATCTAATTTATATTTTAGTTAAATTCTTGTAGATTTATTAAATTCTGCAAAAAATTAATATTACTTAATTATTTTATTTATGGACTAGTGGGGCAAACGAGTAGACCTATCGCTTGATTTTAAGCGATGACAGCCGCCCATTGACACTCGCAACACCGAAAGCATTACAAGTGCGTTGATGGCCTTTGAGGGATGGGGGGGGGAGGGGATGGGGTTTGGGCCTCCGGTATCCTCACTCACTCGCTGAAACACAGCGCAAGCGTTATTTCACACCGGTTTTCTGTGAGGCCGTGGCCGGTTGAGCCGGCCGGCCGAGAGTAATAAATTTCTTGAAAAGTGTCTTGAATTATTACGATTTAAGGCATTTCATTAATTCTTAACAAATTAGAATAGAAATAAAGACAAAATTTGATTTAAAACAAGTATATTATAATATTCAACGTAGTATTATTTTATGTTTAAGAGACAACAGGCATTTTAGTAAAGATGTTTTCTTGCGATAAGGTAACAGATGTTATTAGGTTGGTCGGAAGCAGATCGAATTTCTCCGAAACGTTAAGCGTTCGAGGACGATGAAGTTGAATAGAACCATGTAACGTTAGTAAGCGGTTATTTTAGCATATTTACTTCTTAAAGTGTAAAAAAAGCTGCAAGGTACTTCGGATGAAGAACTATGTTTAATGAAACCTGGTTGAATGAAAAACAAATAAAAGGTAAGTCAATTTTTTTTTCTGCAACCGTACGTTGCCAGTAGGAAGCTAAGACAGATATGTAAATATGGCGATACGAAGTTCGCGGGTCAGCTAATATTTGATAAATATACAATAACAAAATTTGATACGGTCACAACGTTTCACACTGTTAAGCGAACGTATGACCTCGTTACGCCAAAGAGAGGAGCAATTAGGAGTGAGTCTTACACCGCAGTTATACCGATAATTTCATGAATATATTAATGTAGAATTCGTAATTAAGCCATTATGATTTTATTATACCATAAATTTGATTTCATAATACGATGTGAGATAATACAACTTCTCATGTTTATTAAACCTAAGATACATAGCTGTAAAGTTAAATTAATTTGAATTGTTTTCAGTCTGACATACAATTTCGATACTCTTATTCATTTCATGTAGGGGTGTTTCTACTTACCTACATCGAAAACTGTTTCATTTAACTGAATACGTGTTGATTTGAATTTTGTAAGGAAAGCTAACTAAATCAATTTTAGTATTTCTTTCATTGAATTATTATTTTAACACATTGTTCTCGTTAGTTTTGTGAAATGGGTAATTTATATTTTTTTTTTTGTAAAGGGAGTCAAGATTTAAGTCAGGAGACCTGATAGTAAATTACTATCTCTGCTTATAGACCACCTGCACCTAAAGAGTCTGAGAACTTCAAGCATCTTCCATCCAGAATCACTTGGCCAGCTAAGTTAGACCTCAGTAACCTTACCCACTCGTTGAAAAGAAACGAAAAAAAAAATGTTTGACATCTGATTTCTGTAAGTCATTCTATCATTCCGGTCGAGCCTACCTATGTTTCCTGAAGCATCTCTCTAGCACTCTCATCATTAATAGCCTTTAACAGTTCACTGCTGGATACAAGCTTCTTAGGAATGATATTTCGGTCTACTTACTACTTGGTTTTTTGCAAACTTCCTTCACTTGGCAGCGGTTTTGTCTTACGCAATTTATCCCTTAGTCACCTCTTACGACACCCACATATATGAAAAGGGGGTATGAACTCAATATTAAAAATCCGCCACCACACGGGTATTAGTTCTCCCATGAATCTATAAAGATACGCAGCCTCTTCACGTAAGTACTCTACAGTTTACACGCGTCAATAAATCAATAACAGCAATGTTTTAACAGAAAGCTTTAAATATAAATAACAAATTAAACCTACACCAATTAACTTCTGTCACCTTCAGTAGGTATTGTTTCAAGTTTCAATCAACCCCTGTTGTGGTTGTTTGTCTACCTGGAACGGTTGTCACCCGTTCCGACCACAATCAATTTGGTAAGTGTGGCGTCTTGTTACAAACATTTAAAGGTAGATTTCGTGTCATGTTTGTTAAGATCTAATAAATTGATAGGTTTGATTTTCAGTCTACCCCTTTTACACTCACTACATATTTCGTATCTAATTTCAAGTGCAGACAGTGCAATAGTTTTATGTACCAGATACCAGAAATTAAATGTAATTTTACATAATATAGAAACCTATGTACATAAACATAATAAAAAAAAAAAATTTACATACAAACATCCAAAAACTCCATATCGTCGCCTACTGGTAGCTTCCCAAAACACTGGCAGCATTACCACAGTGAATGGCAATGCTGATTCTCTGTGCCAGTCGCCAGAAGCGTCAAACTGTTGTTTAGCTAGTTTAAACATAGCGCGAGCACTCGGACCCCATGAACCTAGCGTCTCTACCCTAAATGGTTTAAAAATGTAATTACCTAATGAATTTTGATGCTTACGCCGTTTGAGGCTTACCTCAGAAGAAGCAGCAAAATTTTTCGAAAGTTTCTCGTTAAATGTAAATAAGATTTTTTTATAAGTATGAACCATTATTCTTGAATTCCGTTCATGCTTTCAATAAGGTAATAAATAATTGGTATAATTTGGAGAATGCCTTTATCCAGCAGTTGAGTGAATTAGGCTGAAAAGAAGAAGACAATAGTGTCTTTCATCTGCATAATAATATATACTGACGATTAAGATATTAATATAATCTTTATATGGTAAATATAGTTGATAATTACTTTGTCGCCTCACTACTCGAAGTGTTTAGTCATCCTAACTGCTTGGCCCTTGAAATCGAATTCTACCCTGGACATATTTGTGTTACGGATATTTAGTAGCAGTGTGAATAGCAATATCTCTGCAAAATTTGAAATGCAGTGTATAGAAGAAAAACTGTTCCTGAAGACAAGTTGACCATCACAAGGAAAACAACCAAGGCACAAGCCTTCATAAGTACTTTATTCTGTCTATCGGCATGAAAAACACTTTGCTATCTGCTATCTGTGGGGTGTATGTGTGTGTGTATATAATTTACAATGTGAATTTCAAAATAGCTCAACAACAGAGTCTGCCATTAATTACGTTAAAAGAGGAAAACATGGCTCGTACTGGGAGCTTTTACGCGATACGTACCTACTCCAGTGCTAATAAAAGTATACGAAAAGTGTGCAATGTATTTAATTAAAGACCATGATGTTTTAAATTCTACTTCCTACTAATATTATAAGCCCGGAAGTTTGTAAGTATGGATGAATGTTTGTTACTCTTTCACGCAAAAAGTACTGAACGGATAGCTTATGCATCAGAATAACACCATGGTTACCATTTGCCGCAATAACCGACATACACGCGGGCAGAGGCGCGGGCAACAACTAGTACATAATAATACTAAAAAGTACATATAAGCACAATTGATCTTTCTGAAGTTTGAATGTTAATATTGCAAATGTGGTCTTAAATAATTAAAAAGATATGGTCTTAACGCCTATTTCACGTCACTGTCATCGATTTTAGGCTTCTCAAAGCTAGTTCCTTGCCAGCCATCTTGTGTTATTATAATGATATCATGTTCCGATTCATAACATATATTATTATTATTGACAGCAGCTTCATATAAGAGCCATTTTTTTTTAATAGATAGAATTCACATGCAATAATACTAAACATATCTTGCCATCTATTGAAGATACACAGAACTACAAAGTAATTGATAATCCTGTATCACGATATAAAGAGTACTCGTTCGCGTGTTAGCGTATTTACAACTTCTCATCATCAATTGTTGGGAGGATCCTGCTATTATATTGGAAGAACATGACGGACGTTCTTGTCCCTCACAGATTTTCATTTCCCTACTAGCTGAACCCCGTGGTTTTACCTGCGGTTATTGTCGTACCGCGGTTAACGCCGCGGGACGAAGCTAGTCTAAAAAGAAGTAGCCTAAGTTATTCCTAAGATCCAGTGCCAGTCAACCAGTGAAAATCCCGTCAAAATTGGTCCAGCCGTTCCAGATTACCTGGAACAAACAGACAGACAGACAGACAAAAATTAAAAAAAAAAATGTTTTGGTACCTGTACCGTGTATACTCGCACATACATATGCATTTATTAAAAAGTAGTTATTTTAAATTACAAACAGACACTCCAATTTTATTAATTTGTATAGGTCTAAAGAAACAAAAAAGAAAATAACGAATGCGTAAGCAAAACCAATTACTATCAATAGAACTTCAAATGTCACTGTAAAGGTTAATGAGTAATAAATTCAACAGCTTTTGGGAATATTTTAATCAAAGTAAAGAAAGTATTAAACCTTCTTCAAACCTTCAAGAAAAGAGCGTACTCCTTCTAAAAAGACCGGCAACGCACTTGTGACGCCTCTGGTGTTGCGGGTGTCCATGGGCGGCGGTAATCTCTTACCTTGAGGTGAGACGTCTGCTCGTTTCAATTCAATAAAAAAATAAAAAGTATATATCTGGCTAGAGCTAGTTTGTATATTTCAATATGTGTGTTTGTCAAAGGTTCTCGTTATTTAATTATAAATACTTCAAAATAAATCTCAACTAGACAAGTATTTTAACTAGAAAATTTTAAAAAGACGACATACCTTAGTAATCTTTACGCACTGCGAACTCGATGCAAATCCTTTTGTGTTCATCAAAAAATTGACGACTGCCGGGACTGAGTCGAGCACGAATCAAATGCCCGAAACGTAGTCGTCCGAGGCTTTTATATTCGTCCACACTACATGAATTTCTGCCTGAAAAGGTAGTCGTGTGTGTATGCTAACCCATCTTAAAAGATTTGCACAAAATAGTCAATGTAATCTCTTGCCTATATCTGCTTGTATTATTAACCTAATGTAGTAATATCATAGTAGAAACCTTAACAATTCAAAAATTTTAAGTGTAGGATAATCAAGCACAGTAGAGTTTTTCTTTTAAAATATTCATACAAAAAATTTTAAAACCATGAAAAATTTAAACCATAATATTTATATTTTAATGGTCCACAAAAGAGGCTGAAGCGTGATTCTGAAACACATTGTGCCCTGTAAATGGCCGTTTTGCGGCCCAGAATGGATCGTAAAATGGCTTTTATGAGTGGACAGGTTTTGTGGCATTTCGTTCAAAACATGATGCTTTCCGAAGTGGAGATAAATGACGATACTTTTAACCAATCAATACATTAACACGTTTTTAAATTCTTAACGATCTATATTATTAATATTATTTTAAAAAGTATTTGAAGTTGGTTCGAAGCACCCACATAATGTAGGAAGGGTTTTGTCTGAATAAGCGCAAGCAAGCAACCTCTATTTGTGGAGCCCACAATACTGTGAATTGAAGGTGGGTATATGAGTTGCGAATGCTTGAGCAGTTTGACTGATATTCAAGGCAGGCTAGATATTCAATCTTAATAAAATCTATACTTTAGAATAGAAATCTTTACATATGTTTCACTTGTTCCACAAACGAATTAAGCAATCGTTACACAAAGTACAAGTATAAAATGTTGACTTCTTGGCCACAAATGTATTCGTCTGTAAACTAGAACAAATAATTCTGAAAAATGATGAGGCATGGTAATTTTTTCTATGTTTAGATATAATATATTCCTAATATAATATTTAACGTATATTTCAAAATGATATTTCACGCCCATATTCCATCATTTATACAATACAACAAAAAATATTTGGCTGATCTAGAGACTGTCATTTTAACACTTTGAACATAGACAAGCAGTATTAATAAATTAACATCAGATAAAAGTAAGGTATTCTCAACTACAATTAATATTTCTGTTGAATGTTATCTACTAAGTCAACAAAGATCAAAACTCCTATTTGAATATAAATACACATACAACAACAAGCGATGCATTATAAACTTCTATCTGCAAAACTTTGGCCAATGTGTAATCTACTTTAAAACATCTTTTGTGTACATTAGACCAATGTTGGCCCGGAAGTCTAAACTCTGCGGGCTCTCAACTAGTTGGCCGTTGTTTGGCCAATATTTCTTTTTACGTGATATACTGATATTAGCTCTCAACGCAGATAACTTGAATGGACTCTTTGAATTTATTGTACGGGGAATATTTCACGGACACACAACACTGAGTTATTATTTGGCGAATGTAATTGATAGGTAAGGGCATTTTTATTTGCAAGTAGGAAGTGATAAGGAAGTGTATTCACTTTGATAGTGCTCATATGTAGCTTTAATGGTTTTTGTTTTGTTTTCAATGAGAGCAAATCGGTTTTCTTTTACTCTCGTTTTCCTGTACAAAATTACAAACTGTGGATGTTTTAATATTAATACGTTAACATTAACACTCACACCTGGGCACAAACACAACAGGTGTGAGTGTGGAAAAAAGAGGCACTTATAAAAATTACATTTAGTTCATGATATGCAATAATTATGTCTATGAGGTAATGGATTACAACACAGACAATAATACAGAGTGTTACCAAAGAGAAAAAAACTTGATGCAAATCCACTTCACCCGATCACTAAATATACTTTTGTAAAAAGAGGCATGTCTAACAGTGAGCTTTTTTTAAATGGGACTAATATCGCGCACACGCCTAACACTGTAACTCCTGTACACCAGAATCATTACCCACAAACACATCGAGCTATTATACTCGGGAAGTCCCTGGAAAAATTAAACTGTCTTGGAACCTCAACGAAATTAATCAGAAGTGAACAGGAAAAGTAGAGTTTTAAAAATTACTGATGTGATTCAATTAATTACAAAAATACTTTGTAATTGCATTTAAAACCGCATAAGTAAAATTATTAAAATACCTACCTATTTATAAACAACGAGGTTTATTAATATGCAAAACTTAAATGTATTTTTGCTGAAATTTCCCAGAATATGTTGTATCACATTATATGCGTCGTATATTTCACTGAAAATGTTTTACAAAAAAAGTAAAACAAAAAAAATATATATTATATACGCTCGAATTGAGAAACCTCCTCCTTTTTTTGAAGTCGGTTAAAAATGACATACCAAAACTGTAACATAAAACATTTGGTAAGCATATATTCCTAAACATTTTATAATGTGAAATATTTTATGAAACCCGTAAAACAAATATCAATATCGATATTGCATGTGTAAATCAAGTTTTTCTTGCGTATATTGAAAACGAAACAAGCGAAAGGACACCCAATTTTAAGCATCAGTGAATAAAGTTGGTATATAGTGGATTCCCTTTTATTCTCTGAAATGTTACTTATCTTTATTATATTTATATATTATAGTATTTTAATATCAGTAGCAAACACATTTTTTTTGTTTAGGTAGATAGAAACCATGTATATTTTTTTAAATGTAGAACAAATTTTCAGACGTATCACCTGATAGATGATAAATACCATCGACTTGGGCCTTCAACCTGCAATTCAGAAGTTACATATGTATTGTTAGATTTTGTTAAGACAACGCCCGCATTAGGCATTTCCTGTGTCATCGGGGATTTTACACGGGGAACACCCAGACAGTCTCTAAGGCTTTCACGGAAGTTCATAAATGCAATCGTGTATGTTTATCTCGAAGGTTTAGCGGTCGTATCGCTCTAGATTTACCACAGGCGACATTCATTCATATAGTTGAAAATGCCTACAATGGTGGAGTACTGCAACTATCTTTTCCCACGGATTTCCCAGGATGTACGTGAAGTAGGGCGGTCAAAGATGAAGCTTGCCAATACCTATTTTACAATGTTCCACGTTAAGGGGAACTCAAATAAAATAAAGAAAAAAGCAGGAAAGTTATGCTTTCTTTATGTATGGGCCTGTCAAAGTGACTCTACTCAACCTGAAGGAAAGCATAAGCAGAATCTAAGAGTGGTGGTCAACATACTCTTTGCGAATGCAGACAATGCAACAATGCAGCATGGCGACCCACAAAATGGCGTTAGCTAGTGATGCTTTTGCATTGTTGGGCCTCCGGTCTCGCACTCACCAACGAAACATTACAGCACGCATGCTGTCTTTATTATGAAGTTAATTCTATATTACGCATAGTATATACATACTATATTATATCAACAATAAAAATCTTACAGAATCTAACATAAAATAATGTTTACTTTAAAGCAAGACTGCAAATTCTGTGCTTAAACTTAAATTAAAAACTTTACGCCCAGTTTTTGCTGGACCGGGCTATCCTAAGTTTTGAAACTTAGTTCTCTGAGACTCGACCAGTATTGGAAAACACGTCAAACATTCCGGTTTTGTTTTTCTTTTTATACTCTTACCTTCAGGAAGTTTTGAATTTGCTTTCTCGATGGGACGATACTGGTAGTTTGATATTGTGAATATGGGTTCCGTGAGTTTTGGGTAAGAACATCTGCTGTACTGCTACTCTTATCCATTCTGTTCGTATTAAAGTATCTGAACGGTTTTTAAGTTTTATAATATAGATTCTTTAGTGTTGAATTTTATACGTTTGATTTAGTAACTTTACTGGAGATCTGAAGCTAATAGTGCTTCAGATCTCCAGTAAAGTCTTTAGCTCAAAATGTGCATTACAAGAACTACTTTCTTCAATATTGCTGTTTTTCTGAAAAATATAATGTCAAATCTACGATTATTTGCTCAAAGCAGGTAAGGTAATGCCCACTTCACTAGCTTAGAATAAGACAAATTCTCACTGAAATCACATTGGTGATAGGAGACAAACATCTACTAGTGATCTAAAGCGCAATCTCTCAATCAGCCTGATGATTTGAGTAATTCTCCTGGTGGCTAGATGCATCGACAGTTACTACTGTCGTTGTGTCTAGCCACCAGAGCCCTGGGACTTGCTTACTAATATGTCCCAGGGCTCTGGCATTGGTCAAAAACATCATCAACCTTCTGAAATCCACTGCATGACATAATGAGTGATTCAAGTAAGTGAGTAATGAGAAGTAAAATTAATGAGTAAGTCTTACTCAATGGGTCGAAGTAATCTAGAAAAATACCTCCTTAAGTGTATAAGACATTTATAAAAAGTTTCAGGCAATATATTTAACCGCCTCTATTCCTGACCTTACTCTTTGGCATACATATATAACAATGCAAAAATGAAACACATAAATATGACATACACGTTGACACTAAACTCAACCAGTGACAAAAAAGAATCAACATACTCATATCGCACTGCGCTCTCTCTCCCTCTTATTTCTTTATCTCTTGCATTGTTTACAATCAGCTCCATTTAATTTCACCAACGTTATAATTGAAACACGCACGTAGTACGCCGTTTGCATTCATAATGTTATAAATGGTCAGACAACTTTTTTTTTCTGTTTAATAAAACGGTTTTAATGTAAAAAGTTTTAACAGTATACATCGCTCTTCTTGGTTGTAACTTTTTTGGGATTCCATTTTTAATTTCAGGTTAAGGGTCTTATTTATATCCACGTTCAACGAGGTCGCTTATTGTTTTTTTTTTGTTATATATTGTAAGACTCTTTGAAATATTTGAGTAGCTCCTACTTTATATGCCAATGAGTTTTATAAATCTCTAGCCTTAGGTAAAATATTTTTTTACTAAACGAAGTATATTTTAAAATAGAAAAGATGCGATTTGCTTACTGTTTCTATAATAGTTTAACGGTTTAATTTATATTTTAATTATACAAATGTCTTACAGGTAAGTAGGTTTTAATTTTTAAACCTCAATCATCTTGGAAAATATTGTTATATAATAGTAGCTTTTGCCCGCGGCTCCGCCTACGTTAATATCAGACATCGCGGTAAAAAAAACTTTCCAAACAATCAAAGAGAATGGAGATATCCATGACGAGTTTTACTGAAATCGGTGCAGCGGTTTAATCGGTAAAGCGTTACAGATAGACAGAGTTACTTTCGAATTTATGATACTAACTAGCTGAGTCCTGCGGGTATTGTGGTACCACAGGTGACGCCGCGGGGCGAGGTTAGTCTAAAAAACACCGGCCAAGTGCGAGTTGGACTCGCGCACCGAGGGTTCCGTACAAACCTGTAGGTATATAAGTAAACGTTTTATGAATTTTTCTGTTACCTGTGCTGTAAGCTATTGTTTCTTACCAAATTTCAATTTTCTATGTCAACGGAATTAGCTGTTAGGTTTTGATTCCATTGCGAGTAGTCGTGAGTTTCAAAATATACGGTATAAATGGTTGTAACCTTTGAGTTTTGATTTGATTTAGTAATTAGTTTTTTTGTCACAGCTTAAAGGCAATTAAATATTAATTGTAATCACACTGAAACAGTAGTAAGTATTTGATACTCTAAGTATTTGATATGAATTTCAACTTGTTACCTCTAAGCGTTCATGAGGAAAAAGGTAATACATAATTTTATAATTATTAAAACAAAAAATATGTGACATAACTAAAAAGTTAAGGTTTTTGTTATTTTCCTTTATGTGTGCTATAAAATGTTGCTTCATGCCACATTTCAAGATTCTAGGTCGACTGGAAGTATTTTTAAGTTAAGTTAAGAAGTTTGATTTTGTAATAGCTTAAAGGTATTATATTCTTGAGTATTTGATATGAATTTCAATTTAATACCTCAACGAATTCGTGAGGAAAAGGGTAGTTATTTTTATTTCATATTGTATTACATGATATAACAAAAAAAAGTATGCATTTCGCATTTTTACCTTTATCTGTGCTATAAGACGTTGTTTCGTGCCAAATTACAAGATCCTGAGTTCACGGTAGCCTGTAGGTTTTGATTCCCTTGCAACTAATTGAAAGTTTCAAAATATGGGGCTTAAATTGCTGTTTCTTTTGATTGCCTTTAACATACTATTTAATTTTGTTACAGTTTAAAGCTATATTATATAAAATACCTGAGTAGTTGACATGAATTTTACTTTAATACCTGTATGCGTTCATTAGGAAAGGGGTAGTAAGTTTAAAAGAAATTAAAATATTTTAATTTTATGATAGAACTAAAAATTTATGCTTTTCGCAATTTTCCCTTTATCTGTGCTATAAGATGTTGCTTGGTACCAAATTTAAAGAACCCTAGTTCACGGGAAGTATCCTGTAGGTTTTGATTCCCTTGCGAGTGTCACATTTGCAACATAAACATTGCAACTTTTGATTGCGTTGGCTTAGAAGTTTAATTTTTTCACAGCTGTAAGGGGCAGTAGACCTATTTCATATGAATTTCAGCTTAATAACTCCACGTATTTCTGAGAAAAAGGGTCTTGAAAGACAGACAGACGGACAACAAAGTAATCCCATAAGTGTTCCGTTTTTCCTTTTGAGGCACGGAGCCCTAAAAAGTAGCCTAAGTTACTCCTTATATCATTAGCTACCTATTAGTGAAACTTTCGTCAAAATCAGTCCAGCCGTTCCAGAGATTATCTAGAACAAACAGACAGACAGACAGACAGACCGACAGACAGACAAAAAATTAAAAAAAATGTGTTTAGGTATATATAACGTGTATACATGCGTATGCATTTAGTAGAAAGCGGTTATTTTAATATTACAAACAGCCGCTCCAATTTTAATCATTTGTATAGAGTATAGATGTATAGATATGAGTTTGAATACTTCTTATTGTAATGAAGATATGACTGTTTTTGGAAAATTTTGTAAACCACGTAATTTAAAAAAAAAAGCAAAGCAGTGACCATAAAATTCAAACTCAGAAATGTTTGGGGATAAAAGTTACTAATAAAAATAATCTAACTTAAGAATTTAACTCGTATAATTTAAAACCAAGTGTGAACTTACAAACTCGCAAAATCTAATCAAACTTAACGTGACCCGTAAGCTTTAGTTTAAAATGCTTTTCAATACTTACATAACATTTGGTTTTGAACAACCCACGTTCAAATTACCAAACTTATTGCTGAATATATAAAGTTAGTTAAGTTGTTTATGACAATGAATACACGATTAAAGTCAAAGTTCAATTTATTACATCTGAAAAAGAAAACATTTTGTGTATTGCATTATATAACTTAAACTAGCCGACCCACGCAACCTCGTTTGCGCCTTATATTGCCCGTAGCGTGAAAATTTCCCCCGTTTTTGAAACGTTCTTCATTGTTGCTCCGCTCCTATTAGTAGTAGCGTGATGATATATACCCTATAGCCTTCCTCGATAAATGGACTATCCAACACCGAAAGAATTTTTCAAATCGGACCAGCTGTTCCAGAGATTAGCGCGTTCAAACAAACAAACTCTTCAGTTTCATATATATATGTATAGATATGAAGGTTCATACATTAATTGTATATATCGCGGTCGTCGTGTGCGACTGCTAGTCATGAGGTCTCGGGTTCGATTCCCGGGTCGGACCAAATGTTTGTATGGTCTACAAATATTTATTTCGGGGTTTGGGTGTTTTCTATGTATAATATGTATGTATTTACAAAAAAAAAAAGTATATATGTATTTGTATCAGTTGTCTAGGACCCATAACACAATCTCTGCATAGTTTGGGACTAGATGGCGTTGTGTGTTAAATGTCCAAAATTTAAAAAAAAAAAAAAAATATTCAGTAGCAGGTACCAAAGTGATTTTGTTTGATGGAAAGCAGTAGCAGATTCCAAGAGTAGTGGTCGCTATACTAATTGTATGTGCAGACACTGCAACAATACACCATGGCAAACCACACTATGGAGGTCTATTAATTTACTTCTACAGCACTGGCCCAGTGATGCAGAAGTATCATCATTGTTTATTTAAACACGAACTTTAAAAACCAGCAAGCAGCGGGAATGAAATAGACTACTAAATGATCCGCATCAGTTATATTCCGTCTTGTAGGGTAGGGGTAGGATTGTTAATAATACTTTAAAAATTATTCTCCAACCTGCTAAATATGCAAAAAATCATCAGAATCGATGAAGTAGTTTTGAAAGAATACAACTCCGAATGAAATAAACATGGCTTCGCAGAATTTCGCTAATTTATAATAATATTTTACAAATGAAAAAGTAAATAGACATTTCTTTATTGTTACAGTATTTGAAATACATACACTATTACAGAATGAGAACATAATACCTAGAGATATTATGACGTAGGTATTCTAAGGGACGATTACGTTATTAACCAAACTAGTCCAGGCAACCTTCAGGATGGATCTAAAAGATTAGGAGAGATAGTTAATGGTGCAATTATATGATATTATTATAACTACGAAATGTTTCTGGACACATAAGGCTATTTTTGCAAGTCCTAAATGAATTAAAAAATCGGACATCTTGATTAGTAAAAGCTTGTCATACATTGTCAAACTTTAAATGTTTTTTAATGTTGTGGCATCCCTAGACTCAAATCCTCAGATCACCATCATCATCAGCTTCTCAGTCCAAAAGATGTTCACTGCTGGACATAGGCTTCTCTCAACGCTCTCCAGAACAGCCGTTCCTATGCTGTACTCACCCAACGTCCTCAGACAAAATCAAGCATCATTGTAAGTTATCATTCTTAAATCGTGACGACTATGTAAAGCCTTGTGATATATCTCTCCGTTACCAAAAAGCGACTGTGAGTAAGATCGAATTAATTATAAAACAAATAAGTAGTAAGAAATCACCCGGAATAGATTGTATAAGAATACAAGACGTAAAATACATTAGAGACAAAATCAACCACATACTAGCCAAATTCATTAACCTATGTATCCAAAAGGGAGTGTGTCCAGATTACTTGAAAAAGTCTATCATTCGGCCTATTTACAAAGGAGGCAATCATTTGGACTACACAAATTATAGACCAATTGCCATTTTGCCTGTTATTAACAAAATAGTTGAAAAAGTAATTGTAAAAAGAATTAGTACTTTTTTAGAATCCAACCATATAATTTCACACACACAGCATAGCTTTAGAAAGTCACGTAGTACAGTGACTATCTTGTCAAAATTTTCGCTGCCAAATGAGTCTACTCCGCCTGATGGAAAGCATGGGTAGAATCCAAGAGTAGTGGTCACCGTCTTTAATGCAAACGCGGACAGTGACCCACACTATGGCGGCCTAGTCAGATGCCTCTTCACGCCCCGCTTAAGGGATCCGAGGATTATAATGGGAGGGAAACTTGTAACACTTACAACTAACTGACTAATGGATAGTTTTTTTTTCTGTACACCTCCTTTATATAAACTCTAATGGTGCCAAATTGTATACTCTTCCGTTCATATAATTTTCACGTAAGGGGTAACTACAAAGTTTTGTATTTACATAAATATATATAAAAATAGATATCGACTATTGTATTGTATTGTGTATGTAAATTAAATTACATTACGATTAGAGTACTTAATATCTTCTTTTAGTAAAGTTATCTTTTCCTTAAGTGCACTTTTTTGTAGTCTGCATACGCATTGGTTTAAATTAAATAACAATCCTTATATTCAGTCAAAAATACGTTTCTAAACTATGAAAAAGAAACAAAAATGCTCCATCCAGCCCATAATAGCGGAGCTTTAACAGTGGCGTGTACCGATGGCGTGTTCAAACATCATTACACTTAATACCACTATAATTAGACAGACTACCCTTCATTTCATTTAGATTTACCCGACTACTAAACGAGTAGTTCACCCGGCACGTAACATAGAGATTTTATTCTAATTGTTCTTCTTATATGGATGTTTGTTTCGAAAAACGTTTGTAGGTATTGAGTATAATTTATTACTAGTATTGAGTTTAGATTATGCTCATCATATTAGCTACTCATCATATGAGTCTTGTCCTGATAAGAATAAGGATTGAGAGAGAACAATCGAATCTCTCACAGTTTGCTTCTGCACTTTTCTTCTTTAATTTATTACATGAGAGGCGTTCGCACAGAAGAATATTTTTATCATTTTTTATCAGCTGAGTAGTTAAGGTGGGAAAATATCGACAATGAAATACTATTTTCTCATAATATTACTAGGAACCAGCTAGTTTTCATGAAGTCTGAAAGACATATTTCGTATATCCCATGAAACCCTTAGATTAGGTATCGCTTACGAAAGGAATTTCATCGATGAAGAACCATCGGCCTTTGATTACGAATCTTAAATATCTCATCAAGATCTTGATACCGTCACGAAATCATCTCATACTTATAAATATTTGAAAAAGCAAATACATAAAAGGAAAATCCCAAGTAATCACGGAGTGCATATGCCGGGTTGCTAGAGTTTTAACTACTGATCACCATTTTATTTCTCGATTGAAAGTTTTACATAACACATTTTTTTCAAATATTCGTTGTAATTGTTTTTTTTTTTATATTTGGTCCTGCCAAAATGACTACTCTGCCTAATGGAAAACATAAGCAGAATCCAAGAGTGGTGGTAACCATACTGCGAATGCAGGCAATGCAACAATGCTGCATGGTGACCCACACCATGGCGGGCTAGTAATGCTTCTGCATCATTGGGCCTCCGGTCTCGCACTCACCAACGAAACACGACAGCATGATCGCTGTCGTTTTACGTTGATTTTCTGTGCGAGGGTTACGTTGTAATTTTTTCGTTTTCCAATTAATTAATTCAGGTTTCAAGCAGTTAGTGAAAAACAAAACAAACAAGAAAATAGTTCTTATTTTGTATATTGTAATATCAGCGCTGGCTTGAAAATCTATTAAAATATTTAACCTGTGTGATTATAACTTATGCACTAAAGAGTTCTCGCTCTCGCTGTCTCAAACTCAAAGGTGATCTTTCAACATAACAAGACTCTGTTCTGAATAATTAATATCAACTCGGTATCAATCTTTCCAATTCTGACAGACTCTCTTGCAGCATTATCTTCTGTGCTTTTCTCTAGTGTACCAATATTTCTGGCTGTGAGTAACCCGTAAACAAATATAACAACTGCAGCATAGCAAGAACTGCTACGGTAAAGGTAAACCAAATGTTATTAAGGGTGTATTATCTTAACAATTTTTTGTCATTTGCCATATGCAGCGATAACGGCTAATGTACCAAAAGAATAAAGATCAAAATGAGAATTTTAAAATTTAACCATGGACCTTTATCCACGCCCCAACGATCAAATACTGTGGAATTTTCCGTTCACAGTGTCGATGGCTGGTATTATCTTATCTTTTATGTACCCAGAGATCGTTAGAGGGAACTATTAAAGCGAAGTGTCACAGTTTAAAATACGGTGAATGAAAAACTGAATGTTTCAGAATCGCAAGATAAATGTTTCAATCGAGTTTTTAGATGTTCCGGTCCGGTTGAATCGTTTGGTATCATGGTAATGGACTTTATGTTTTTAAGGGTTCTGTTTAATATTTAAAAGGTACGAGTACTTATACAGTTGAACTTTTATGATTCAAATTTTGAGGAAAGTTGGATGAGTTGTAATGAGATGTTGATTGATCTGTATTGTTAGCTTTGTCTGTGGTATTTATTTATGGGAATTAGTTTTGTGGCCCAATCATTTTCGTATCTACGAGTTAGTATGAGGGTTATTCAGTTTCTTTTAAAGTTATGTCATTAAACCAGTTTTCATTATCCTTAAAATTTATTAAAAAAAAGTGTAACCAACCTGAGATTTTCTTTTATATGAGCCAGCCAAAGTGACTCTACTGTGCCTGATGGAAAGTTTGAACAGAATCCAAGAGTAGTGGTCGCCATATACATTGGGAATACGTAGTATATGTATTCAATACATACAATACAGGAAGGTAGTAGAGCCACGTTGATTTCAGCACGAACAGGTCGGTTCGATCGGAGCCGTACTACCCTCGCACAGAAAATCAACATAAAATGACAGCGATCCTGCTATCGTGTTTAGTTGTGCGAGACCAGAGGCCCAATGATGCAGAGGCATCACTAGCCCGCCATGGTGTGGGTCACCATGCTGCATTGTCTGCATACGCAGTATGGTGACCACCACTCCTGGATTCTGTTTATGCTTTCCATCAGGAAGAGTAGAGTCATTTTGGTAGGGGCAAATAAAGAAAAAGAAAATAGAATGTAACGCAACAATACAGCGGGGCGACCCACACTATGCCGGCCTATTGTGATGCTGTGTTAATGAGCCTTTGTTCTTATCTTAATCAAATTCAAGAAATTACACAATCATCATTCTCATTAAGAAAAATCAATCATACTGTATTTGTAATTTAACGAAGATTCATGCGAATGTTTTAACTTGTTCATTTGTTTTTTTTTAAATATAAAATGATTACACGTGAAAAGATATTGTAAGCAATGAATTGTATGATACAAAATATGTAAGGTGAACACAATGATTGATAATGTTTCTACCTTTGGGAAATGCGTCTATATAGTTATACTAGCCGACCCACGCAACCTCGTTTGCGTCTCCTATTGTCCGTAGCGTGATAATTTTCCTCCGCTTTTGTAACATTCTTCATGGGTGCTCCACTCCTGTAGGTCTTAGCGTGATGATATATAGCTTATAGCCTTCCTCAATAAATGGGCTACCTAACACTGAAAGATTTTTTCAAATCAGACCAGTAGTTCCTGAGATTAGCGCGTTCGAATAACAAACAAACAAACTCTTCAGCTTTATATATTAGTATAGATAAATATTCTGAATGTACAAAATGGAAAGCTAATATGATTCTGGAGAAAAAATTCTTATCACTTTATAAGTTTAATAACATAACAATGTGATATTATAATCCCTCTTATAATTACATAATTATAACTTAAATGTAGGAATACACACACACAATATATATACTTATGTGCATGCACACAGAAAACAAAAAAAAGACACAAAAAAATTGTACCTGATATTATTCAAGTTTTAGAAGAGAGAGAAACTATTACTCATAACACAAGTTGATTGTTACTAAAACCTGACTTAATAGTAATGTGTAAGTAATCTTAGAAAATGTTGTTGTACTAGAAAATGTATACTCGATTTGACGATAAGTAATATTATTAAATACTAGTTGTTGCCCGCGGCACCGCCCGCGTTTATGTCGATTAGCACGGCAAATAGTAGCCTATCCGTTATTCGATGTATAAGCTTTATTACTGTAAAGTTTCATCCAAATCCATTCAGTAGTCTTTGCGTGAAAGAATAACAAACATCCATCCATCCATCCATCCATACTTACAAACTTTCGCGTTTATAGTAGACTAGTTGTTGCCCGCGGCTCCGCTCGCGTATATGTCGGTTATCATGGCAAATAGTAGCCTATGTGTTATTCTGATGTATAAGCCATATTACTGTGAAGTTTCATCCAAATTCCTTCAGTAGTTTTTGCGTGAAAGAGTAACAAACATCCATCCATCCATCCATCCATACTTACAAACTTTCGCCTTTATAATATTAGTATAGAAGTATAGGTAGTTCCAAACAGTAATACTCATTAAAGAAAATAGTAACATCATTTACACTTACAGAATATCCTATCTAAACGAGTCATTAACTTAGAACAGTGACGGGTAATATCTAGACGTACGTAATTCTATATATTTCAGTCCGCAAGTATGAACCAAGTCAGCAGTAATAAATCCTTTAGAAACTAAAGCATGTCCCTGTCACTTTATACGAGCCAGCTATTCTTTAAAATAACGAACCATTTTGTCTGAATGAAGTGCATTAGCTGTTAACCAGACAGAATATTATACGTACTCAATTTTTGAAATTTTGAAAACAGAACATGTGATTCTTTTTGATGTGTAATACTAAAACTGTGAATTTATATTTAAACTAGCAGACCCACGCAACCTCGTTTGCGTCTCCTATTGCCTGTAGCGTGATAATTTTTCCCCGTTTTTGTTATATTCTTCATTGGTGCTCTGCTCCTGTAGGTCTAAGCGTGATGATATATAGCTTATAGTCTTTCTCGATAAATGGGCTATCTAACACTGAAATATTTTTTCAAATCGGACCAGCGGTTCCTGAGATTAGCGCGTTCAAACAAAGAAACAAACAAACAAACTCTGCAACTTAAATCTTTATATATATAATTCTTCTGTGAGTGTGTATGTCACTGAACTACTCTCAAACGACTGGACCGATTTTGATGAAATTTTTTGTGTATGTTCAAGGGGATCTGGGAATGGTTTAGATTCACAATTTTGTCTACTGGACAATGTTTTTTTAATTAATTTTTAATTTATTAGTAGTTATGGCAAAACGACGTTTGCCGGGACAGCTAGTATTAGTATATATTAGTAACTTATATATTAGTATAGATTTATGTGGAAGATGTTTTTATTTTCTAAAATATCAAATCAGCTTGACATTATGATCTTACAGGTACTTTTTTATGTTCAAGCTACCAAAATTACTCTACTCTGCCCGAAGGAAATGATGAATAGAATCTAAGAATGGTGATCACCATCCTCGATGCAAATGCGGACAATGCAGATCCCAGGTATTTTAAGCAAGGCGCGAAAAAGCATCTCACTAAGCCGCCATAGTGTGGGGCGCCAAATCGCATTGTCTGCAGTTGTAGCGAGTTTGGTGTCCCTCACTGTTCGATTCTACTCAAGCTTGCTTTTCCTTTTCTTACTACAGTTCATCACCAAATGTTATTTAAATTAGCTTTACTAGCTATTTTGACATTCTACAAACATTACAAAAATATAAAACTAACAAATATGGGAATGATGTCAAAAAAAAAAATTAGTCAATAATACAAGAGAATGTAGGCGTTAGCGATTTTAGGATGAGATATGACGCAAAATACTTACATTTTAGCTAAAGGAGTAGACAGAAAGTGTTTAAGTTTGCTTACTTTCTTAAACTGATGATAATTCATCAGTTTAAGTAAGTAAGACAATATTTTCAAAGGTAATCCTGAGTCATATAAAAACAGATTCAAATGTTCAATAGCCACTTATCGAAAGATTTGGTTTTATCGCCTAACTTATTACAATGAGTAAAGAATTAGAATTAAAAACCCTAAGAAGATTCTGATACTTGCAAAAGTAACCAACAAAATGATTCTTAAGTTTGTGATTACTAAACTTTTTAAATATGCAAGGGCAAATGCCATTAAAATCCCGCTAATCTTATTGGAAAGTAATCATTTAATTCACACTAAATCTGGAGGAGCGAAGTATTTTTTCCATTAAGAATTTACCGGCGTCACATAGGTGTGAAAAAGATTTCTGAAATCTTTTTTCTACCTTTAATACTCGTAGATGTTGAAGTTATTTTCAATAACGTAAAACGTATTTGATTGAAATCTTTGATTAGTGCGAGTGCAGGTGTGAAGTGCAGGTAATCGATGATTGGTAAAAAGTACGTGTGGACAGCGAATTCGTGGTTTTTAGTTTAATTAGTTTTTAACATTTCAAACCAGCAATTTTATTTTGGACACCGTTTGAAATACTATATAAACCCCAAATGAGTGTCTTTAGCATGAACTATTTACACAATGTGTTCACAATGAAGAACAATTTTGTGTGGCGGTAAAACCTTCGATGGCAAGCTTAGTGTGAATGAAAGAGTAATATGTCCCCGACCTCGGACCACGCTAATTGATCATGTTTGGCGGGCCTGCGGTCCAGCACCCGATGTCGCTAATACTAATAGTAAGCAATTCCAGAGACTCCTTACAGGCGAAGGCATTACAAGATACTCAGATTGCGTGCAATATTTCTATGTTATTATATGTAACCCTATGTTTTCTGTAATGTAATTGTACGGAAATTTGTGCAATTACTTGAATTGAATTAATAGACAATACATAGACTGCATGGTACCGGCTATGGTCATATGGGCATATCAGGAATGCTTAGAAAGAATTAAATATCTTTTTATTTAAAAAAGAAGTAAAAGTAAGAGAACTGTAAGAAAATTGAAATAGACATTAAGAACATCCAATCAAAAGTCGCATCGCTTGACCAGGTTCTTCTCAGTTGCCAATAACCAACACAGATAGTCTTAATAGCAATTAACCAAACAAGGCTTTAAATCAAAATTTCAAATTATGCTACTCCCTGCGAGGGTGAAATGGGGTTGTATCCGTGAAATCGCATTCATCAAAACTTGGGAATTAGCTTCGTTCCCTAATTAAACCTGTCGGTTGTTAAGTTCGCCCCGATCTCCCCCGGGTTCTCGAATCTTACGTAAATATTAGGTTTGAATAAAAGTTTTATTATTATAGCTTTATTGGTGCTTAATGCCGTGATCCTTTGTGCGAAAGTAAAAGTTGATTTGAACGAATTCTAATTTGATGGGTGAGGATTTGCTCCTTTGGATGGTATGGGTCGAAGGGTCACACATTTAGTATTCATTGCGTTTGCCTTCGTCGTTAAAGCTGTTTTCATTGCTAGAAATAGTTTTAGTAGTAATCCCTTTTGTATTAGAAATGTTCTATCATGCAAATAAAGACATTAATGCATTTTATTACTAAGGTTCAATTTTCTCGTAGTTTTGTTTTTAAGTAGTGTTTTTTTTTTCAAAATATCTATAAGCTATGGTGTTTTTATTTTTTATCGTGTGTTCACAAGCTAATAATCAAATATTAGATCCGAACAAGTTTTATAAAATATCTCTATATCAAGTACACTTAAAAGTAATTGCTTAATGATACAACCTCCAAACGTTGTGTAAATAATAAAATTAGTGTTGATACAGCTATGACAATACTGTCAATTTAGCAAAACTAACGAAATTATATCACACTGATAGATTTCGCAGAATTTCGTCTGGATTTCAATTAAACGTATTATCTATACAAATAAAAAAAATTGGAGTATCTGTTTGTAATATTAAAATAACCGATTTTTACTATATGCATATGTATGTATAAATGGTACATATACCAAAAATGTAGCTAAAATTTATTTGCCTGTCTGTCTGTTTATTTGTTCCGGGTAATCTCTGAAACGGCTGGACGGATTTTGACGGGACTTTCACTGGCAGGTAGCTGATGATCCAGGGAGTAACTTATGCTACTTTTTTTAGAATAACTTTGTCCCGCGGCGACGATAACCGCGGGTAACACCGCGGGGTTCAGTTAGTATTCTAATAAAATATTCACTACTAATTTCATAAGTTCACGGCTACAACCTACAAGGGGTAAATAAAAGTGTTTTACAATAAATCTACAGTATACTTTTAAATTCTGCGATTTGTAGAAATGATGATAATAGTGTTAAATCCATAATTAATCTTAAGATAATTATCTCTTAAGATATATTGAAATAAATAAATATTTAAATATTTTGGACATCTATCACACAATTCCATCTAGTCCCAAGCTAAGCAGAGCTTGTGTTATGGGTACTACTAGACAACTGATACAAATACATATATACTTTTTTTTTTGTAAATACATACATATTATACATAGAAAACACCCAATTATATTAAATACATGTATATTACATAAAATAACGTTTGAGGTTTTGCCATAAAAATCTTGAAGTCATCCGGAAAATTGTGTTTGGGGTACTAGTACATTCAATATGTATTTTATCAAAGTATTAGTAGTAGCGTATGCGACCGCTGTGCTTGAAGTTCGATTCCCGGGTATTACCTATTGCTTGTATGACCTGCAAATGCTTGTTTCGGAGTTTGAGTGTTTTCTATGTAAATTACGTATGTATTAAAAAAAAAGATTCTATAGACATATTTATATCAGTTGTCTATTACCCGTAACACAAACTCTGCTAAGCATGAAACTCGATAGCGTTGTGTATTAGATGTCCAAAATATTTATTTATTTATTCTTTTTCTGTCAAAACAGCACGCTTGTGGAATGTTCTAGGACATGCACAATTGTTAGTTACATTTAAAGGTCTGCTAAAAGACTTCTACTAAATGTCCATACCTCGTTAGTTCTAAGACAATTCTACAGAAAAAATATTTATATTTACATATTTTTTTATTTAAAAACTTCATGCACTAAGCTTGTACATCGGTGGACTTAATGGCCAGGGCATTCTCTTCCAGTCAACCTTTAGGTGGTGCAGAAATCTTTTAAAGGGAGGTGATATAAATGTGTATAAATAGTTTACTAAATATTGGCACATATACTTGCATAAATATAAACATTTATAAATAAATAGAAATACAGATTGACATATACACAAATGTTATATTTATACACTATGTAAGTAACTTATGGTTTGAGAGTTCTGCCAGTTCACTGAGAAAGAGATCATGTACTTTCTTTTTTAAATGAAAAACGGTTGATGGACATCCTGACTTCGAGCGGGAGCTGTACTGCTTGATAAAAGAACGAAAAGTTCGCAAAGCCGGAGTTGTGAGAGGATCAAGGGACTGATGAAGAAGGCAGTCCTCCTACACACGGCACATATAGTGAGGAGGTTCCTGTATTTGGAGCCCTAACCACCGGTATCTTGGTCTACTATTTTTTATGTTTTTAAATATCTCTTTTTTATGTATATTTAAATGTAATAAAGAGAATAATAATAATAAAAAAAAACAATTTCAGTATTTACGCACGGATTGGGGAATGGAGAGAACGAGACCTATTAAAATTTGAAACAAATGAAAATAAACACTCTTAGCACAATGTGATGTGATGAGAAACAGCCACTCTGTACAGATTGTGAACTTTGTATTTCATTTTTTATTAGGCCACTATATTAAGAAGTCTTTACTTATTTCCAATAGTTACCGTGGGAGAGCCACGCTTCGGCATGAATGGGCCGGCTCGACCGGGGTGATACCACGGCCTCACAGAAAACTGGTGTGAAATAGTGCTAGCGCTGTGTTTCAGCTGTGTGCCGAGTGAGTGTGGATACCGGAGGACCATAACCCAAACCCCCTCCCCCTATCTCCCCTCTCCATCCCCCAAAGGCCGACAATGCACTTGTGACGCCTCGGGTGTTTGCAGGTGTCCATGGGCGGCGGTAATCGCTTACCATCAGGCGATATGTCTGCTCGTTTGCCCGCCTATTCCATAAAAAAAGTTTTCTAATTTACTACGACAAACTGAGAGAAGAGTCTCACACAACTTTTTGACGCGAACCTTCAGTGTCGCTTTATTATCTTAATTCCCTTTGAAACAGAGCAAAGAACTCAGCACTTTGACTGCGAACAAGAATCTCCCTTTGAAATGCATAATTCATTTTATTAAAAAGTTGCCGAAGTGATCTCACAGCTCAATTAACCTCTAATTATTATTGCAGAGACTCTAGTCTCGAGAGTTGCAACCCGTAAATATTAGTCCGTACTCAAAGCAAGATAGCTGAATTATTGAGCCAATGAAATATAACTGTCGAGAAGTTAGTTTAACTTAGTTTCTCACAGACTTGTTTTTGATGATAAATCGCTTGAATTAGAAGAATTTGTGGCAATGTTTATAAAATTGAATTGGAATAATAATATCCAAACTAAAGGAATGTTATAATTGAAAGAGATTTTAAATTTCTTTCATTTTGACCAAATTAGTTGAATATTCTGGAAACGTTGATTGCGGTCGTGTGAGAACACAATGTTTATATTTCTAGCTATTTTAAACGACTAATTTATTAAGTCAATAAATTTGTTTTAAAATTATTTTCACCCATATTACTAAATTAATCCGTAGGATAGTCTCATATTTGGTCATACTTTCCCTGCATTGCACTAAGTAAATTCAGTTACCGGGGAGCCTAGTTGTTCTTAAATCTGGCGAGAGATCTGAAATCTCTGGATAAACACTTATAATACTTGATTTACCTGCGTTCCATGCTGGGTGATATTCCCTCGCCAACACGTAATCTCTCTACTTATTTACGTCATTTGACTTAAAAATACACGTAATCTCAGGTTTGCTTATCTCACCGGCTACCTATCTAAGTGATTCAGGCATCCCTGTATTCTCCACAGTAACTTTTTTCACTTTGTAATGAAATAGGTATGAAAGATTTTTGCTCAAAATTTGTTACGAGTACAAAATGATATGAATATTAAGACTTATCGAGAGATACTGGAAAGATGTTAGGAATAAATCCTCGAGAGTGTAGTACTAATTCCTGTAGCACCAGGGAAATTTAAAGCAATTTGTTGCGATTGACGTCTAATTAAGAGCTTATTACTCTTTGGTTAATTGGGTTAGGGTCTTCGCGGTCAGACTTATTATTGTATTTCGTATTCATGGCTTTTTACGTAGGCAATTAAGCTAAATGTAAATATGTATTAAAATTAACAAGTTCCTATGTTTGCTTTTACATTATTTTGAATGTATATATTATTTTACGGAGACTTCTTTTATTATACAAGATATTAGCAGAAATAAGTAAAGAGCGTAACGCAAAATTCAGAACATTGATAACTCATATTTTTGCTAATCAATATTTTTCAGGCGTTGCTGTATCTACATAAGATACTTTGAAATTTTTAACTTCATACATCTCACGGCTACTAGTTCGACCGGTTATATTTGAATGTCCATTTTATTCACGAGTACTGGACCTTCGCAAGTCTGAGGGCGAACTTAACTTTTTGTATTTATCAAGCAATCATATTTGTCCTCTGTGGGAATAAAGCCACGACCTAATGCATAGACGTCTAATTACTACTAATAAATCTACCCATAATACCAAAAGAACATTGATTTTCAATTATTACTAACTTGTTATAAATGAATATTAAATACCTGTAGTTACAGAAACAAATATTAGGACTATAGAAGACAATGGCACAATGTCTGTGTTTGTGAAGTTTTGAAAGCCTCATTGTATTAATAACCTAAGCCGTTTAAACTAAGTATCGTTAAACAAGACTTAGACATTACGCTAAATGAAAGTCGTTTCGAAGGTTAGATTTATTTTAGCTTGTAAGTGCAGGCTAACAACGTAATATCTAGATAATAATAATATAATTTTACATATAAAAATCAAATTCGAGAATGGCTGGGGCGATATAGCTGATTTTGGTTTCGAAATGTTTGTTGTGGTCCAGGAGAGGTAAACGGTGAAAAATTAAAAATAAATTGAAAATCCAACTGTCACGTGTACGAAGTAGCGGGCTCAGCTAGTATCACATATATTCCGAAGTGAAAAGGGGCACGTGTTTAATAGTTATTGACGCTAACAAGCTTTAAATATTCAACTGATGCTTAGAATTTCTTACCTTTTTTATGTCAAGTGTATGAGGTTTTCGAAGTTTAACTTCCTACCATTCTGGCGTACGCAAAGAGGAGTATGGTCAACCTTTATGTCTACCGAGTTATATTATATTTGACTGCAGGGATGATGATGAGCGAAACGTCCGCTTAAATCGCTATGGATTAAGCGGTCGCTGCTTCCTGCTGTGCCGAAATACGATGAAACAGATCCTCATATGGGACAACAATTTGAGTGATCCACACATTGGTTTTCTAAATATATGTGTTTTTTGTGTCCGCTTCATATAATATCTTTGTAAAATCCTAACAAGGGTAGGTACACTCATAGAACGAGTTGTTTTTAAAAAATATCTAAGAGCAAAGCTAGTTGCCATAAATTTCACCGTGGCAGAGTCACGCTTCGACATGAGTGGGCCGGCTCAACTGGAGTGATACCACGGACTCACAGAAAACCTGTGAGTCCGTGAACAGTGAAATAACGCTTGCGCTGTGTTTTACAGAGTGAGTGAGGATACCGGAGGCCCACACTCCAACCCCTCCCCACATCCCTTTTCCCATCCCCCAAAGGTCCCCCGAAGGAGATACGTTTGCTTGTTTGTCCCAATACCATAACTTTTTTTTTTTACATCAGCTCTTTCGAGGCTAAAAAAATAAGGGTAGGATAGAATATGTTCTGATTAAAAGATTCAATGAAAATAAAATCAAATTGGTATACATTGTAAAAAATCTTCAGGAAAAGTCTGTGGTAAATGTCATATATATAAACGTATAAATGTTGGAAAAAAATGCGTATTGTGACTATTGTTCCCAAGTTGGTATCGTTACAATAATGGGTGGCAGAGAAAAGGTTCTCAGGTACTTATAAATTCGTGATGGTCACAAAACTTTGGAGAAGGTATCGGTCAATTCAATTATAAAGTAAACTTTTTTATGATACAGCCGGGTTAGTTGGTAGTTAAAGACTATTTATTTAAAAAAGTATATATGTATTTATATCAGTTGTCTACTATCCATAACACAAGCTCTGCTTAGCTTGGGACTAGATGGCGCTGTGTGTTAGATGTCCGAAATATTTATTTATTTATTTATATGGTATATTAACAGCACACTACGACACTCTCTTAAATATATAACAAAGAAATATATTAATATCTTTATATAAGATTTATACTTATACTGAGGAGAATTTTTTTACAAATGTGAGGTCATAAATGGATGAATACTTACGTAGCAGTAATTGCATTTAGTTTCCTTGGCAAAACTTGATGTGAATAACAATATTATAATGTTTGTATTGATTTTAGCCATCAACATTTTGACAATCCTGACAAATCAGGTGACTAGTTTTTATCTGAACGCGAATGAACATTTGAGTTTATTGATAGAGTAAGACAGTGAAGTTATAGCTGAAATTAAGTAATGTCAATTAGTAAATAGAGAATACAATAAATATCAGCTTAAAATTAATTATAAAGATAGGAAACCAGCTGCTCTCGATTTAGAAATGTGATTAATGAAAACTGATAAATTATAAAACATTGGAATTTGCCCTAGGGATGACGTTAAAGTAACCTATTCAATGACTTCTTTAAAAGTTAAACAGATGTCACAATATCTCTTTATCATTCATTTCAGCCAACTTGTGTATATTATCACTGTGGTCGAGCTTGGTCCACACGTACGGCATAATGACTCTCCGATGATAATCTTCATCATCAGCATATCGCAGTCCACTGATGGACGTAGGCTTCTCCAATTGCACGTCACTTGGTTCGATCCTCTTGCTCGTGTCAGGCGTCTTGAGCAAATCATCACTCCGTCTAGCCTTTGGACGAATGACGTCTTTATGGAAGCTGGAAAATGCACTTTATGGTTATTAGACTTAAAAAAGAATAGGGACGCCAGTGACCTCTATCTGTCAAATTTCCTATTTACTATTTCCAAAGTTGCAAAAAATGATATTTTGGTACATGTACCATGTATACATACATATGCATTTATCAGTAGTCTAGTACCCATAACACAAGCTCTGCTTAGCTTGGGACTAGAAGGTGTTGCATGTTAGATGTCAGAAATATTTATTTTATCCAATATTGTGACTTATGTTAATAAAGTATACATATGAAAAAGCGGTAATTTTAATATTACGAACCGACACTCCAATTTTATTTATTTGTATAGACAACAGTTGATGAAATAAATAATAAAAACCTACACTAATCCATGTTTTATTTTATAGGGGAATGCGACAGTGATAATGATGGCAATGACGACGACAGTGATCACTCAGTCAGTGATGCAGAGATGAGCGAAATTGAAGACCTCAATTCTGATTAAAAGTCATTCGTTCATGATTCGTAAATAACTATAGCTTGTTTTACTGACCCTACCCAATTGAATCGAATTGACAGCTATGACGTCACAACATGGCGAAATGTCGATCCTATTCTTATTTGAATCGCATTGTAGTTGTTTGATCATCTTGTTGCAAGGACTCTTTTTTTATTGTTCTTCTTCTTGGCTCTTCTTTAACTCAATACAAATAAAATCTTCGTATCCTCTATTACACTATTTGTTGTTGTATTTGAGGGCATCTTACGGGCCAAGTTTTACTGTTGCCTATTGCTTCTTCCTTAATTACTATTTAACGATGGATTTCCGTCCTGAACACCGCCAACAATTAACTATGTTAATGTATTAAAGGCAGCATTTGTCATTGTTTATTTACGACAAACAAAACTGTCCACTGCTTCAACATGACTCCAAGCCACCCTTTGTTTGAGCGCGAGGCTTGACCGCAAGTAATCCTATTGGAGGCACCTGCGCTAAAATAAACGAGGGTCGTAAATCCCCAGAAATGTCCCGACGTCTGTGACACGGTTATTGTTATTAGCTGACAGACGCTTGATTTGGCTCCAGCCCTAGATTTAGTGGTGGTTGTTGGTGGTATTGTTGGTAATTTTAATGATGTACGAGACGTCCCTACATAAATTTAGGGGCAGAGGTACCTACTCAAAAGACCCCTCAGTTCATAAATTATTTTGTATTTTTTGGGAGAATTTAGAATGTACCTCTATAAGTTTTATTTTAGAAATATAGACTGAGTCGTTGGTGCAGTGGTAGCGTACGTTCCAAGAGGCGGCGCGCCTGGCCACCATTGGTGTCTCTCTGGTGGTCGGGCGCATCGAGGCGCTGGGCTTACGGGTGGCCCTGGACAAGACGGAGGCCCTATTGTTCCATGGGCCCCGTCGTGGGCCGCCCCCCGGCGCCTCCATAGTGGTCAACTCGGTCCTCGTACCGGTTCGGGCCCAGATGAGGTATCTGGGCCTGATCCTCGACGGTAGGTGGCTCTTCGACGAGCACTTCCGACAGCTTGGTCCCAGGCTAGTCGACGCTGCCTCTGCCCTTGGGCGACTTTTGCCCAACTTGGGTGGAGCCAGCGTCGCAACGCGACTCCTCTACACGGGGGTGGTCCGGTCGATGGCGCTGTATGGGGCACCGGTGTGGGTGGCGGCTCTGACTGCCCTCAATAAGGCCCGCCTCTGGCGGCCTCAGAGGATATTGGCGGTCAGAGCCATCCGCGGATACCGCACGGTGTCCACCGAGGCGGCGTGCGCCTTGGCCGGAACACCTCCGTGGGATTTGGAGGCGGAAGTGCTCGCCGAAGTTTATCGACGGGTGGCTGAATTCCGGGCGGAGAGAGGCATTCGCCCTCCGCCCGAAGAGGTACGCGAGTGGCGTGAAGCCGCCCGTCGAGCCACGATGGCTCGCTGGTCGTTCCGGCTGGAGACTCCACGCGCTGGCTTTGCCGCCGTGGAGGCTCTCCAGCCGGTCATCCTCGAGTGGGCAGGGCGGCAGCACGGGACCCTTTCCTTCCGACTGACGCAGGTTCTTTCCGGGCATGGATGCTTTGGAAAGTACCTGCACTCGGTCGCCAGGAGGGAACTGAGTCCCGCCTGCCCCCACTGCGACTGCAGTGAGGACTCGGCCCAGCACACGCTGGCGATTTGCCCCGCTTGGGCGTCGCAGCGCCGGGCCCTCACTGCAGTCATCGGAGGGGATCTCTCGCTACCGGCCATCATTCGCATCATGGCCGGTAGCGACAGCAGTTTTACCGCGGTCGCAGCCTTCTGCGAAGACGTAATTTCGCAGAAGGAGGCGGCGGAGAAGGCCCGGGAGGACGACCTCCACTCGGACCCGATCCGCCGCCGGTGAACCGGGCGGCGGAGGCGCGCCTATCAGCGCCTCATGCCGCCCTGAGTGTGGCCGCGGATGGTGGGGACGGGTTTTCCCCTCCATCTGCTTTAGTGGTCACCCGCGAGGGGGCAACGTTACGCGTGTCCCGTACGTTGCCTAAATTGAGAATTTAACTAGCAGACGGTGCCCGCTTCAGTGCGGGCTGGCGCTGGGAGGGGTCCGGATGTGTTAATAACAGCAGTTCCCGGATCCCTCCCGTCTCAGGCGCAGAGTGGCACACCGTGTGGTTTAAGTCGGTTCGATTCCGACACACCGCCCCGCCGCAAACCCCGGCGGGGTGACGGCCCGAGGGGGTTTCCACAAGTTAAAAAAAAAAAAAAAAAAAAAAAAGTGGTAGCGTACGCGATTACTGTGCAGACGGTCTCGGGTTCGATCAAATGTTTGGATGATTTGCATCTGTCTTATCTGATGATTTTCCAAAATGACTCTACACTGCCTGATGGGAAGCGTAAACAGGATGCAAGAGTGGTGGACACTATACTCATTGTGAATGCAGACAATGCAACAATGCAGCATGGTGACCCACTCCATGGCGGCCTAGTGATGCTTCTACATCGTTTGGCCTGCAGTCTCGCACGCACCACCGCCGCGGTCGAGCCGGCCCATTCGTTCTGAAATCAGCGTAACTCTACTACCTCGAGATGTATCTATTTATTTATGTACTTAGATTCTGCTTATACTTTCCATCAGGCAGAGTGGAGTCATTTTGGAAAGGCCAAACATAAAAAAAAAACAATATTTGCAGATAGTAGAAACATTTGGTCCGACCCGGGAATCGAACCCGAGGCCTCAATCATAGCAGTCGCATATGCCGCCACTAAGCCATCAAATCAGTTGATGAGTTGCGAATAAATAAACTCACGATCACTTAGTACCGTTTGTTGAGAGAAATATATTTCTTTACTGTTAAGTTGTATTATTAAAGTCTATTCATGAGCAATTGTGTGTTGGTGATTTGAAACTGCAAATATGTTTTTTTCTAGGTTTAAACCATATATTGAGAGTACAGTATGTTGTTTTTTTGGAAACTGTACAGATAATTACTTTCTTTGTACCAACGTATATACGAAAATAAAAAAACAGCATCGGCATAACAAAATATAAATTTGTCATAACTCAAGTGACATGTTTTAAATACGCATTGAAATTATTAGTTAATGGCGAAATAATTATTAAGTAATTTATCGTTTTATTAAAAAACTGAACTCAGGAAAGAAAATTGCGTTACTGCAATCATAATCTTTCCCGGTAATAAAGTTGATCGAGCAAACTCACTACCTTAGGAAATACATGAATAATTTTAAACTATTAGCGAAAAAGGTTATATTCTGACATTTATATAGAACCCACACATGTATCAATATTGATTAACATAAACTTCGCATGATTGGATTATGTACAAAGCTACAAACGCCTGAAGCTGAACTATTTACACATTGACTAAAGTTTGCCATAACATTAACATAATAATAATATTGTAGGTTAATAAACAGGCAGCCTTATTTTGTAACAATTTACATATCTTTTCCACTTCAATTCATATAA
Source organism: Spilosoma lubricipeda (assembly GCA_905220595.1). Lineage (NCBI taxonomy): Eukaryota > Metazoa > Arthropoda > Insecta > Lepidoptera > Erebidae > Spilosoma > Spilosoma lubricipeda. Next base: position 2,302,094 of record HG992285.1, on the reverse strand, counting down.
ATATTATAAATTTGAAGGCAATTATGTCTGTTAAGCTTGAAACGATTTAAATGAAATTTGGCCGTACTACTACTTTGATTCTTGAGGAAGATATTTGCGTCTTTTTACGCCTTAGGCTAGTTTACTATTAAAACTTAAAAAATAATGTAAAAATATTCTATGTTAAATAATAACACAGTAAACACAATCGTAGTAGAGCCACGCTGATTTCAGCACGGTTGGGCCGGTTTGACCGGAGCGGCACTACCCTCGCACAGAAAATCAACGTAAAATGACAGCGATCGTGCTGTCGTGTTTCATTGGTGAGTGCGAGACCGGAGGCCCAATGATGCAGAAGCATTACTAGCCCGCCATGGTGTGGGTCACCATGCTGCATTGTTACATTGTCTGCATTCTCAGTATGGTGACCACCACTCTTGGATTCTGCTTATGCTTTCCATCAGGCAGAGTAGAGTCATTTTGATAGGGCCAAACATAAAAAAAAATTGAATGAACTTTTTTACTTCAAAACAAAACATAGCTTGAACTATGAATTTAGGAATGCAGTCTCACTTCTTACTAATATTATAAAGGCGAAAGTTTGTGAGGATGTTTGTTACTCATTCTCGCAAAAGCTACTAAATGTATTTACAGGAAACTTTACAGTAATATAGCTCATATATCAGAATAACACATGGAACTAATTAGCGCGATAACCGATATAACAGCTGCCGAAAAAAGTAAGTATTTGTATATATTTTTTTGTGTGTGTACATGCTTTCAAGTCAGACTATAAATATGTCCATTACAGTATTATCGACCTCTGTAGAATACTACGCTTGACTTAACATTTTTGTGTCACATGTCAACATACTCAATGATATTGCTGACGCGATAAAGAAAAAAATAAATATAAAAGCAAAAAAGAAGAAAGAAGTATGGTCCAGTGGTTTGTCGCATAAAAGGGATGAGTGAGAGGCGATTAACGAAAAAGGGTTCATGCGTTGTGAAGTGCCGAGGACGAAGAAGGACATGCAATGCCCAAATTGTCGTACCCTTCAAAAAGGTCAGGTGTATGGGCCACGGGCCATTTCTGTTGTGTGAGTACACAAGATTAAGAATATTTAGGTAACAGTTTGGGATTCATTATTGAAATACCCGGGCTGTAGGTAAGTGTTAAATTACTATTAAAGTTAAGGTAACGTAAAACCTATGGATATGGTTAAAATAGGAATCTACGGGATTGCTACCATGTTCTGCTGCAAGCGCCATGATCACGGATTAACTGAAGATCTTGCGGGTGGGCTGTTATTGGCAGACATATCGGTCTACCCTCTTTCGTAGTCTTTTATTACGATCGCCTTATATTACGTTCGCAACAGCGCCGAAATATCGGATACTCACAAACAAAAAGGTACATGGTAGCAATCCCGCAGATTCCTATTTTAATGCTACTGACCATGAAAGTTTAAAACAATATAATGTGGATATGGTTTCTACTAATTTATAATACAGCAAACTATTCGCTTACGTGCTAACTTCTTTTCTCGTGTTTTTAAATAATCAAATTCTATAAAATCGTTCATCTCATATTTTAACGCTGCAGTCATAAAGGGAAAATAACGTTATAGTAGGCGTGGATGAAAATATACTGAGAGCTAGTTAAACCTTTGAATTCAGTTTGCCCTCAGGATTGCGGAGGTCCGATGCCAGTAGCTCCGTGAAAAAATTGATATTCAGATAAAATTAGTTAAACTAGTAGACAACAAATAATTATGGGAATAATGCTAGGAAGATGTGGGTGTAAATGTAGGTTTAGGTGCCTCTGTCTGCCCTTCAGAAATCAAAATCTATACTAATATATAAAGCTGAAGAGTTTGTTTGTTTGTTTGTTTGTTTGAACACGCTAATCTCAGGAACCGCTGGTCCGATTTCAAAAATTCTTTCGGTGTTGGATAGTCAATTTATCGAGGAAGGCTATAGGGTATTTATCATCACGCTAAGACCTACAGGAGCGGAGCAACAATGAAGAATGTTACAAAAACGAGGGAAAAATATCACGCTACGGGCAATAGGAGACGCAAATGAGGTTGCGTGGGTCGGCTAGTGTATGTATAAAATGTCTATTAACAAAGCGTAATTTAAGGATTGATATTAATAGTAACAAATTTAAATGAAACCCACGGCTGATAATAATCGCCTTAGCAGTTTCGGGTACATTGCATGAATCGAGGCTATTTTGAGGTGAAGCTATTTTTGTTTTACGCTAAAATTATTTTTGTCGAATATTTTAGCGTGAATATTTTCTGACAGGTACTGGATGCAAGTAGCCCAAAATTTATGAGAGTGGCGTGCGATGGCAGAGACCTATGTCCAGCAGTGGACTATAATAGGCTGATGATTATGAAATATTTTAAACATGTTTTCATTAACTTCATCTTCATGTTTGTTTGTTTAGAACAATAATTTGTTGATTACACAAACTGATGTCTTGATTTTGAAAACACAAACACTCAGCGCAGTAAAGAGAGGTCAGATGCAGTTAACATCTACGTAATCACTTTGATGGTATGGTAGCGTAGGTATACGACTGCTGTGCGTGAGGTCTCGGGTTCGATTCCCGAGTCGGACCAAATTTTCGTATGATCTGCAAATATTTATTTCGGAATTAGGGTGTTTTCTATAATATGTATGCATTTTCCAAAAAAAAAGTATATATGTATTAATATCAGTTGTGTAGTACCGATAGTATAAGCTCTATTTAATTTGGAACTAGATGGCGTTGTGTGTTTAATGTCTGAAATATTTATTATTTCTTATTATAATTATGGGTCAGGTCGGCCGAAGTAATACCACCATCATTCCACAGAAAACCAATGTAAAACAATTTTTACCTTGCTTTTCACCAAGTAAGGAAGGTTATCAGAACCCAAACCCAACTGATTTGGGAGTGATTTCAATATTTATTTATTATTATTATTATTTACTTGTATACACATACTTAGTTATCAATCAGTACTATCAGTACTGTAGTACAGTATAGATATAGATAGATATAGTACAGTAGTATCAGTACTATTATTAAACTTCGGTAGTTCTATATGTTTTTTATTGGTTTCCTTTCAAGAACTTTCTTCACATGCTAAAAATAACGAATAAATAATGTAGTAAGTAGTTTCTAAAAGAAAACGATCACCTTCTAATGATTTTTGTTGTACTTCTATGCAATGTTATAAACAAACATGCCGACCCGGCAAACGTTATTTTGCCATAAAAATAAAAAAAGTTAAGGAGTGGTTAACTTTTATCAATTAGAGGTATTTAGATTAGATGTTGACTGATTCTCAGATATACCCGATATGCGCGCTAAATTTTATAGAAATCGGCCGAGCCGTATCGGAGCAGTTTGGTAAAAAACACCGCGACACGATAAATAAGTCTTTTATTAGTTCTTATTTCATGCAATTTCACAATGTTTATTTAATTAAATAGTTTATTATTGTAATATATCTAATGTTAAAGTATTTTTTATGGTTTTATTTGTGTATTTAAATATTTTTTGTAATGCTTAACAAAGTTAAAAGACTATGTTTCCCTGAAAGTCGCCTTTGCCTGTCTTTATATTTGAAAGAAAATTTTAACATTAACAAAAAGGAAGTCAAACTTGCTACTGGATGAAGAAGAGGGGTTTCTATGAACGCAGTCATTCGCTTTTTAACAAATCTTACAAACACCAGAAACGAGGCCGCTCTACCGAATTAGAATTAATCAAATTGTGTGGAGAGTAGCGAGAGTTGAGTCCGGCCCTCGCCACCGCCGGTCTTCTCAGTAACAACGGACTCCCCGATATCAAATCGTGAAATGTTCTTTATATACTAACAGCAGCGAACACTTTCATAACGCGATTCAGATCCCCGTCTCTGATTGGTTGGTTTCTCTTCGTGATGTTTGTGGTCAGTAACCGAGACGGGAATGTGAGCTATGTTGCGAATGTTTTTTACTACGTTGAGCAATTTTACTTATAATTTGATGTGAATAAAAAAATAATGAAACAGCAACAGCTCACGATATTGTTAGCTTGGTCGTTCACCTCTAATGTCCGTATTTAGTTAAAAAAGAAGTTCATGGTCAACTGCGCGGAATGCTCACTTTATTTAGGTCTTTAATTCAAGTGTTATGACTTATTTCGACGCTTGTAGAATGTACATCAAACAACTTATCATCCATCAATTTATTTATACCAATTAAATAACTTACATTATTATTGTTATGTGAACTAGCTTTGATTATGCAGCACACCGAGCACTGTGCTGTGCTTTAGAAGAGGCTTGCCCATGATAAATGAGCATGAGCAGAGAGAAGAGATGATAAAACGAACCAATTTTTTCGAATATAGAAAAGTTGGTAAGGTAAAAACTGCAACCTCACAAGAAAATGAATCACCATCAGTGGCTGGTTAGGATACACTTTAACTCAGACGGGAATCCACACATATCATAAATTATTATTGTCTGATACTGGCGGGTGAGTAAGGAAATCAATACATTTTTATGACCCCGATCAATACCTGTGTGACGTTAAAAGACGACAACATAGACTCCTAGTGCCCATGTTATCCTTTCCTCGGGCTGATAACGGCACTTTTACTAGAACAGAATCGAACTCGAGACCTCAAGTACAGCATAGTTTGTCCATCTATTTCAGATGTAAAGATATTTTTTGACTTACAAAGAATTTTTTTTATTACAAACTTTTTTTTGTTTAAATTGTAAAGGTTTAAATTGTGATTCAATTTAGGAACCACGAAATGGTTTCTTAATTATATTAAAGTTGTTTTTATTTACAAATTTAATTTTATTTCTTTTGACTTGTCTGACTTTTGTAATTTTAATGTATGTAGTTTTTTGTGTGCACAATAATGCTTAAACTATACAAATAAATAAAATTGGAGTGTCTGTTTGTAATATTAAAATAACCGCTTTTTACTAAATGCATATATATGTATAAACGGTACATATACCGAAAGTGTTGTTGAAAAATTTTTTGTCTGTCCGTCTGTCGGTCTGTCTGTCTATCTGTCTGTTTGTTCCGGGTAAACTCTGGAACGGCTGGACGGATTTTGACGGGACTTTCACTGGTAGGTAACTGATGATCCGGGGAGTAACTTAGGCTACTTTTTTAGACTAACTTTGTCCCGCGGCGTTACTTGCGGTACAACAATAACCGCGGGTAACACCGTGGGGGTTCAGCTAGTTTAATTATATAAATTGAATTGTATTGAAGTAATAGCTTAGATTAAAGGTCTGACGAATGAAAATACTTTAGCGGATTACCCAGACAGTGTATTCCTTTGTTTCTTTATTCGTCTCATTTATTTTGCTAGTTATATGAGATAGTTGTTTGAAGTGCATGTTTTGCAGTGAACAATTTTTGTCTGCTTGCAGTCAATTTGACTGTTAAGTTTTACTTGTGTTTTTTTATGTACGGCCTTGCCAAAATAACTCTACTTTGCCCGATGGAAACATAAACAGAATCCAAGAGTGGTGGTTACCATACTCATTGCAAATGCAGACAATTCAACAATGCAGTATGGAGACCCACACTATGGCAGCCTAGTGATGCTTTTGCATCATTGGGCCTTATATAAGGCAAATGAATTAATAAATAGTGCACTGAAAAGCCAAAGCCACACATTAAAACTTAAGAGTTATTATTTTTTATTGAATAGGGGTCAAAGAGCATACGTATTGCCTGATGGTAAGCGATTACCGCCGCACATGGACGCCCTCATCACCAGAAGCAAAACAAGTGCGTTGCCTGCCTTTTTGGAATGGGGAGGAGGGTGGGAGGGAAGGGGAAGGGTTGGGGCCTCCAGTACCCTCACTCACTCAGTGAAACACAGCACAGGTGCTGTTTCAGACCGGTTTTTGTGAGGCCGTGGTATCACCCCGGTCGAGCCGGGCAATTCATACCGAAGTTTGGCTCTCCCACTGTAACAGTTATAACGTCAACAAAATACAGTTAGTGGCTCAGGGTCCAAATGCACGGTAATACATAACTCCGCATGATATTATATGAGTACAAGCCATGGATTTTTGAATAGAGCATGAAAGCAAAATAAATGTGGTCTATGTTCCAGTACAGACATAGCAACTTTCTGTTGCTGTTACGGGCAACTTCAATACCACATTTTTCTTCCTGTCCATACCCAAAATTGATGCTTTTATAAAATTATGTACTCCTTGCAGAATTTTACTTTGATATATTTCATATGAATATAAGTTTATATTGCGTGGTGGTGATGGTCCTATTTCTAGATTAAAGGAAAAGTATCTGGATGACGAAACACTTCTCAGTATTTTTGCATACATACTAAATTACATGAATGTCGTTGGAGCCTTAAAATGGGAATCTGCGGGATTGCTACCATGTACCTTTTTGTTTGTGAGTATCCGATATTTCGGCGCTGTTGCAAGCGCCATGATCACGGAGTTACTGAAGATCTTGCGGGTGGGCTGTTATTGGCAGACATATCGGTCTACCCTCTTACGTAGTCTTTTATTACGATTGTCCCCGGTACCGGTATACGGTATACGGTATGGGTAGTCCAGTGGCTCCAGTGGTTGCAAACATTTGGATGGAGTATTTTGAAGAGAGGGCACTCGCCACGGCACCCACTGAGATTAAATTGTGGAAAAGGTACGCTGATGACGTATTCTGTGTGTTGCGAGGCAACAGACATGATGTGGAATCCCATCTGACTAATTTAAATAGCATCCATCCGAAGATTAACTTCACTTACGAGATAGAGGAAGACAGAAGCCTGGCGTTTTTGGACGTAAAAATCGGTGTGCGGAGCGACGGTTCACTGAGCCACTCTGTCTTCAGAAAGTCAACTCATACTGACCGCTATCTCAAGGCAAGCTCTCATCATCACCCGAGACACATTGATTCCGTGGTTACCTCATTGATAAATCGTGTATATGATTTATGTGACGAGCAACACCTAAACCAAGAGCTCGAGCATGTTCGGTGCGTCCTGCGGAGCAATGGATATAGGGTGAAGTTCCCATCTAGACACAAAGTCAGTCACCAGAGAAAGGACAAGGTGGACAGACAACCAGCATTTCTGCCCTATATAAAAGGAGTGACAGACAAGATCTCAAACGTACTTAAAAAGTTTTCACTCAATACTGTCCTCACTCCATTCAGAAAAGTGGCACAATGTCTCCGATCCCCAAAAGACAGTTTCCCCTTGGAGAGGCCTGGTGTCTACAAGATTGACTGCAGCTGTGGGAGTTCATATATCGGCCAAACTAAACGTACCATCGCGTGCCGCATGAACGAACACATAAAAGCGGTCAAAAACAATGACAAACAGAAATCGGCAATCGTGAAGCATTTGATTGACTCGGGCCCCAATCACTGGATTGAGTTTCATAACCCACAGATAATTACGACAGAACGCCACTACATACCTAGATTGGTCAGGGAAGCGATTGAAATTACGAAATACAAAAATTTCAATCGTGAGGATGGGTTTAAATTGTCAAATGTCTGGAATCCAGTAATTCGAATGTGCAAAAACCGGCGTAATCAACAAAACATAGTTTCGCGATCTGATACTGTTAGTGTTGTGTGTCGAGAACAGTTACGAGTAAATAGTGAGTTAGTGAACAGTGGTACCGGGGACAATCGTAATAAAAGACTACGTAAGAGGGTAGACCGATATGTCTGCCAATAACAGCCCACCCGCAAGATCTTCAGTAACTCCGTGATCATGGCGCTTGCAACAGCGCCGAAATATCGGATACTCACAAACAAAAAGGTACATGGTAGCAATCCCGCAGATTCCCATTTTAATGTCGTTGGAGCCGTTTCCGAGATTTAGACTATATATATTCAAGAATTGCTCGTTTAATGGTATTAGATTTAAAATAGTTTTTAAATCAGAGAGGGAAATGCTTTAGCACATTATGTATTATTGATAGAACGGCCTTACAGACAAGTAAAATTTTAACAAAAATAAAACCGATTTCAATCTCCACTCGCTTTCTCTTGAATGCCATCATCAGATCTTAGTGTCCCTATCATGGTATAACTGTTGGGATATCTCCTTTCCTTTAAAAAAGTATGATCAAAATCGGTTCATAAACGACGAAGTTATCCGCGAACACACATAATATATATTTATATATATATATATATATATATAAATATATACGGTCGAATGGAGAACCTCCTCCTTTTTTTGAAGTCGGTTAATAACTAGTTTTTAAGAATAATAATAATAAAAGAAAACACTTGTAGCTTGAAATTCAGGTGTCCTGTGTTTAATAAAAACAGCTTTTATGTACGACTAATGAGAAACTACATTTGGATGGAAATACTGGGTGTATTATTACTTTGATACATCAATAATAAACCCAAGTTGATTGTGTAAATGTATTTAACGGTAAACATAGCGCATTTATTTATAATAAAGTTTCAGTACTAGCGACTTAAAGTTGCTGTGTCTGTACCAATACTAGAGTAGTGGGCGCTCTGGGGTATGTGAGACTCGCTTGCAGATTGCATAAAGAATGTGGATATGAGCTCTGTTTGCTTTGAAATAGAAAGTCTGACTAAATGTGAAGAAAATGCGCTGTATTAGTTTGACGAGTGGAAAAATGTTTGAAGAAACATTGAAGTGAAATGAAATTCTTTTCGTTTTTAAAAAGCTTTGGGAATAGGATTTATGTAACCTAATTAACGCAGAACTAAGATTTGGAAGATTTATATTCGATTTATTTAACGTCATGTTCTAAACGATGTTTGTAATCAGGAGACACAAGAGAATTTAAGTTTTTAAACGTTAAAAGTTTAATATATAATTCTTGTGTCGTTGCTCACGATGATATCCGAAAAGTTTGACCGATATTTCTGTTTTTTTTTCAATGTTTGTTTTTCACGCTTGGACTAATAGGAGCCGAGCATGCTTGAAAAAACACACAGCTGAAGTTGAGCGAATTAACTGTTTCTATATACATATATAAAAATGAATCCCAATTAGCCCTGATATCGTGTATCACGCGTGAACGGCTAAAACGATTTTCCTAATTTTTTTTGTTGCATAGCCCATTTAGCAAGGAAGGTTTTAGATTATGTAACATCAGTCTACGACTAAAAGGAGCCGGGTATCGATTGAAACTGTAGGGAAAAGGGGGAAAAAATATTTCTTTTGGAGAGACGCAAACGAAGTTGAGCGGGTCAGCTAGTATAGATATAAATATTAGTAGCTATCTCATAGATAAGTATATCCTCATAGGTATTTGACTATTTTTTATAATCACTTAGTGATTGAGACAATTCAAAGTCACCTGCTACTGTTATTATGTGTAGTACATGACATATTTCAACTCTGAACTCATCAGCATATCTTCCAACCGTTTTTTTTATACGTGTTTGTATATACGTTCTCATCAACATTATTGCAAAACTATCACGATTTTTTCTTCTCAGAAACTCATAGAAAGAAATATCACTTTGAAATTAAGATCAAATACTTTTGATCTCTCTAATTTATTTAATCTTTTAAACCTACATAGAATACGATACAAAACAAAGATACGGCAATTACCATTAAGCCTTACATTACACCCAACATTAACGTTTTGCAAGTATATCAAAACCTGAACAGTACTTGCCATTGACCTGAAATCATGTAATTTGGTAAAAAGGTCAAATGCTTACGGGAGCTATCTCGTGTTTGGGCTTACACATTAATCTTAATGAGAATATTAAAGCTAATAAGAGATTGTTGTTTAAGTATTTATGAAAAATAACAATGAATATAGATAAAGTACTTAATTATGAATAACTTAATAACTTTAAGTTTAGTAAGAGTTTTTAGTAAGTTATTTTTAATTATATGGTATTTATAAGTAATAATTTTGTTTCAAAATGATGTAAGTCTTCGTACGGGAATTAACACAATTGATCCAATTCATCCAAGTCCAATCAACTTAAAATACACAAAAATAAACAGAAGCCATTTATTTAAGTTAGGTAAATTAACATAATGTAGGTATTATAGGATTAGGTACTCATAGCTGATTTCCGCCACGGTGACTCAACAGACATCAAAAAACTACGCTGTTTTGCGTAGTTTTTTGATTTAGTATTATATACGTATTATAGTGCACAACTGTGTACGCAGACACAGGTGCACTGTCTGTTCCCTTACTCTCATAATCCAACGGGACAACTATCCGACATGACTTCAACGTCAACGTCCAAACTAAGCATTTCCATTATCAGAAAAACTCAATAACCTTTTTTTGGGGTAATTAATGATGTTCTCCTACTCGATTCAGCCATAGCGGCCAATCTCAATGGAGACCAGCCAACTGTTTTGCAGATATTATGGTGCACAAGTATGTACGCAAATAGAGATGCACTCTCTGTTCCCTCACTCTCACAAACCGATGGAACGACTATCCGACACGACTGTGGAGAGATTTGGTGCAGGACCAACTACTTTACGTGTATATAGCTGGACACCCCAACGTCCAAACTCCGGGCTATTATTAAGCATTTCTATAATCAGAAAATCTCAATGACAATAGTTTCTTTGAGTAACTAATAAAATATATAAATGTACATTTAATCATCATCAATCATCAAGTATTTTGTTAAAACCCAAACCATTTACCATATCAGGCAAGAAGTCACTCACTCCAAACTGTGAGCTATCGATTCATTTGATGTGTTATGTGGAGCTACTACCATTAGTCCTATATAGCCCAAATATAGGCGATACAAATCCTCCAGGCCTCCAAGTTGGTATGGTAGGTATATACAAAATCAAAATTTGAAATGCAATTCCTAATTAATAATTGGAAACGTATTATAGAAATCTAAAGTTATAAAATAGTAAGTCCTGACTGACTGACTGATTCATCATCGCCGAGCGTAAACTATGATAGTTACGACCATGAAATTTGGTGAGTAGGATCCTTTTATTGAGTAGACACTAAGAACGGAATTTTGGAATTTCTACCCCTAAGGGGGTGAAATAAGGGTTGAAAGTTTGTATGGAAGTCTGTCATTTTTTAAGTTAGAGACCTGAAACTTTATTTTTGGGCTACTGGTTAAAAATGATTAAACACGTATTTCAGCGTTTTTGAATATTCTACCCCCAAGGGGTGAAATAGGGGTTGACATTTCGCGTATAGGTTAGTCTGGAAGTACGACATTTTTTTAAGTTAGAAGCATTAAACTTTATTTTTGGGCTACTAATTAAAAATGAGTAAATACGTATTTCAGCGTTTCTGAATATTCTACCCCTAAGGGGTGAAATAGGGGTTGAAAGTTTGTATGGAAGTTCGTTATTTTTTAAGTTAGTAACATGTAACTTTACTCATGTGCTAATGATTAAAATAGAGTAAATACGTATTAAAGCGTTTCTGGATATTCTACCCCTAAGGGGGTGAAATAGGGGTTGACATTTCGCATATAGATTAGTCTGGAAGTCCGCCATTTTTGAAGTTACAAACATGAAACTTTGTTTTTGGGCTACTGACTGAAATAGAGTTAATATGTACTTAAGCGTTTCTTGATATTCTACCTCTAAGGGGATGAAATAGGGGTTGAAAGTTTGTATGCAAGTTCGTTATGTTTGAAGTAGCAATCATGAAAGTTTGTTTTTGGGCTACTAATTTAAAATGAGTAAATACGTATTTCAGCGTTTCTGGATATTCTACCCCTAAGGGGTAAAATAGGGGTTGAAAGTTTGTATGGAAGTTCGTTATTTTTTAAGTTAGTAACATGTAACTTTACTCATGTGCTAATGATTAAAAAAGAGTAAATACGTATTAAAGCGTTTCTGGATATTCTACCCCTAAGGGGGTGAAATAGGGATTGACATTTCGCATATAGATTAGTCTGGAAGTCCGCCATTTTTGAAGTTACAAACATGAAACTTTGTTTTTGGGCTACTGACTAAAATAGTTCGTAATTTTTAACTGACTTTACTGATTAAAAAAGGGTAAAGACGTATTTAAGCGTTTCTGGGTATTCTACCCCTAAGGGGGTGAAATAGGGGATGAAAGTTTTAATGGAAGTTCGTATTTTTTTAAGTTAGATACATGAAACTTTATTTTTGGGCTACTGATTAAAAATGAGTAGACACCTATTTAAGCGTTTCTGGATATTCTACCCCTAAAGGGATGAAAAAGGGGTTGAAAGTTTGTAAGTAAGTTCGCCATTTTTGAAGTTACAAACATGAAACTTTATTTTTGGGCTACTGATTAAAAGTGAGCGGATACGTATTTAAGCGTTTCTGGATAGCTACCCTTGAGGGGTGAAATAGGGGTTGAAAGTTTGTATGAAAGTTCGCTATTTTTGAAGTAGCAAACATGAAACTTTATTTTTTGGGCTACTGATTAAAAGTGAGTGGATACGTATTTAAGCGTTTCTGGATATTCTACCCCTAAGGGGGTGAAATAGGGTTTGAAAGTTTGTACGGAAGTTCGTTATTTTTGAAGTAGCAAACATGAAACTTTATTTTTGGGCTACTGATTAAAAGTGAGTTAATAAATATTAAACCGTTTCTGGATATTCTACCCCTAAGGGGTGAAATAGGGGTTGAAAGTTTGTATGGCAGTTTGTCATTTTTTAAGTTAGAACCATTAAACTTTATACATATACTACTGATTAAAAAAATGTAAAGACGTATTTAAGCGGTTCTGGATATTTTACCCCTAAAGGGGTGAAATAGGGGTTGAAAGTCCGTTATTTTTTAAATTAGTACCATGAAACTTTATGCATTATTAGCATTAATGCGAATTCTGTTCCTAAAAGGGATGAAATATAGGTCGAATGGTTCTTTTAAATGGTGAAAGTTCTTTTAAATGGGCTATTGTTCAAAAATAAATAAATACGTTCAGAAATATGAATAAATTACTGATACATACTTTTACACAGTTTTAATTAAATACATATAATCAACTTCCACGCGAGCAAAGCCGCGGGCAACAGCTAGTTTATAATAATTACAATGAAGAACTGAAATAAACATATAACAATAAATAAATTACGTGAGTAAATAAATTAAAATTAATTAGTTAACTCAGAATGAATTAATAATTAGTGTCATTCATAGTATTTAAGAACACAATCATATTACGAGTAAAAACGTAACTTCGTGAAATTAATTAAAATTATTTTAAATGGCATATATATCTAATTAAGTTGCCTTTTTTGTTCATCAACGATCAGATTTGTCTGGTACATTATACGTAGTCACTTTATTGTAATGGACTCTTACTCTCCTTGATAATAAGAGTTCGTTGAGGTACTTTTTCACCCAACTACTGCAAAGCAAAGTATAGTGATTTTAAGAGACTATGTTAACTACGGTGCCAGGGATACTTTCATTACAAGAGACGTAGAAGCTATATAGTAGGTGCGTCCGCAGCTCTACCTTGACCATTTTTGTACCAATGCACTTCTGGATTTTGTGTAAATTATTTTCCTGTTTCGTCCTTTTTAGACTCTTATCTTACGTAGTCGGAACATACTTTAATAATCTGTTTTCTTTTTTAAATTTGGTACTATTCTTTGATAGCCGCATTGTACATACTTAATTGAAACACTGCAGCATAAAATAATTTATAATTAATTCGGTAATTGTTTCAAGAAATTGTAATCCAAATGTTCAGTCACTGGAACCGTTACGCTTACTTTCATCAACCAATCAGCAACCCGGGTCTATATCGCGATATTAAAGTTTTTTCCATGCTAACCATATCTAGAACAGTTTCTCATTCATCCTCGGGGAGTCCGTTGTTACTGAGAAGACCGGCAGTGGCGAGGGCCGGACTCAACTCTCGCTATTTCAAACAAAATTGATTATTTCATATTCGGTAGAGCGGCCCTGTTTCTAATGATTGTAATATTTGTATAAAAGCGAATGTCTGCGTTCGTAGAAACCCCTCTTCTTCATCTAGTAGCAAGTTTGACTTCCTTTTTGCCAAAAAAGACTGCACTGGTGGTGTAGCAGTTGAACCGGTAGCCATGCTGTTGTCTACTGCATTGAGTACTGTGGATTCAAATCCCACATTGGACAACACTTTTTGTGATCCATAAAATGTTGTTCTAAGCCCGAGTGTTCTTTGTGTCCATTTTATTCATGTTTGTAAAGTCTCCTTTGATGCATAAAATATTTCTAATGCGGGAGATGACTTTACAAGAAAACAGAAATAACAGTTAATATGTGTACATTTTTTCTATTTATTATTTTACTAGCAGACCCACGCAACCTCGTTTGCGTCTCCTATTACCCGTAGCGTGATAATTTTACCCCGTTATTGAAACATTCTCCATTGGTGCTCCGCTCCTATTAGTCTAAACATGATGATATATATAGTTGATAACCTTGCTCGATAAATGTACTATCCAACATTGAAAGAATTTTTCATACAAACAAACTAACAGACAAACTCTCCAGCTTTGTATATTACTATATATAGATAGCATCTATTTCATCTATTTTTCAGCAGTTTTCTATCATTGTTGTTGTCAACTTTACGGCAAAGCGGCAATGTGTTTACGTTATTTTTTATTTTTATTATTCCTAGGTGCTTCATAAAGAACTATAAAAATGAATAAGTAATTCGTTTATTTTCCTTTTAGTACCAAAACAAGTTTAAGATGTTTTAGAATGTAAAAGTTATTTCGATCCGTTACCCAGTCAAGTAATGGATTAATTTATTGTTGTAAAAAAGAGTGTTATGTGACACAAAGTAGGTCCTGTAGCCTTCTGGGCTTCTGCCGTTGCCCGGGAATGGAACCCGAGACCTCAAGCACAGCAGTCGTACACGCTACCACTATGCCACCAAGGTGGATATGCTTACCGTTTTTTTTTGTTTTTTTTTTATGTTTGACCCTGCCAAAATGACTCTACTCTGCCTAACGGAAAGCATAAGCAGAATCCAAGAGTGGTGGTCACCATACTACGAATGCTGCAATAATGCAGCATGGCGACCCACACCATGGCAGGCTAGTGATGCTTCTGCATCATTGGGCCTCCGGTCTCGCACTCACCAACGAAACACGACAGCATGATCGCTATCATTTTACGTTGATTTTCAGTTAAATCTTCATAACTAAATTCCAAAGTTTTCTAGTTAATAGTAGTGTGATTAGTATTATAGTCATCAAAATGTAAGCATGCTAGGATGAAAAACTGGTTTAAGTAATCCTCTTCCCGCTTTCTCCTGTACTGACTGTTTCGATTCGATTTCCACATAGAAAAACAAAACACATTCATCTGATCTAAAAAGTATGTGTTCTGATTCTATGCGTACTTTTCATAGGCTTTATGTAGGTATGTTTCTAAAGTCTACCGCGAAACAAAGCATATTCTTAAAGCAGTAATTATCTTAAAAAAAAAACACAAAGCAGTCATGAGGACTGCTGACAGAAGTGAAAACTCAAAACTATTAACTGACTGCCTCGTTGGTCTCGCGGTCGGCGTATGCAACTGCTGATCGTGAGGTCTTGGGTTCGATTCCCGGGTCGGACCAAATGTTTGTATGATCTACAAATATTTGTTTCGGAGTTTGGGTGTTTTCTATGCATAATATGTATGTATTTACAAAAAAAAAGTATATATGTATTTGTATCAGTTGTCTAGTACCCATAACATAACACAAGCTCTGCTTAGCTTGGGACTAGATGTGTGCGATAGATGTCCGAAATATTAATAAAAAAAATAAAAAAAATATTTAAGATTAATATTATTTAACAAATTATTATTTAAGTTTACCTAAAATGAACCACTTTGTTTTAAAAAAAAATTAGCTCATGGAAAGCGTTCAGTGACGAAAACGCGAGTTCTATGATTTTTGTTCACCTATAAAATGCTCAAAACGTCTAAAGAAATTTTTACTTTAAAAATACGCATCTGATTATTCTTTTGTATAGGTCAATAGACTAGTCATTAAAACCCTCGTACCCTTTTGTGACCATGATTGGTGTTATTGGGTCGTAACTTTGAGCAAATAAACAGGTGCAACTTTATATCTCGTTTTATAAACATACGTTCTCCATTTCTCTCATTCAACGGTATAAGAGCGATAAAATAATACGTTACGCTTGCGTGTCATTCGGTCACAGTTACTAAATGCAATAAACATGAAACTGTAAAATGCGAAAGGCGACCAATCAGAGACGGGGATCTGAATCGCGTTATGAAAGTGTTCGCCGCTGTTAGTATATAAAGAACATTTCACGATTTGATTTCGGGGAGTCCGTTGTTACTGAGAAGACCGGCGGTGGCGAGGGCCGGACTCAACTCTCGCTACTCTCCACACATTTGATTAATTCTAATTCGGTAGAGCGGCCTCGTTTCTGGTGTTTGTAAGATTTGTTAAAAAGCGAATGACTGCGTTCATAGAAACCCCTCTTCTTCATCCAGTAGCAAGTTTGACTTCCTTTTTGTTATTTTACATAAAAAGTAAAATTTTATGTAACAATATTATCGTTTTTGCGTTTTTTCCCTTTAACTTTATTCTTTCTTATTAATCTTAAATTCATATTTTAGTACAAACTAATGATTCCGCGAGTTTGTAAAATTTATCTTTATATATATAATTCTTCTGTGAGTGTGTATGTCACTGAACTACTCTCAAACGACTGGACCGATTTTGATGAAATTTTTTGTGTGTGTTCAAGGGGATCTGGGAATGGTTTAGATTCACAATTTTTTAATTAATTTTTAATTTATTAGTAGTTATGGCCAAACTAAGCAGATCTTGTATTATGGGTACTAGACAACTAATATGAATACTTATATACTTTTTTTTTTTTTGTAAATACATACATATTATACATAGAGAACACCCAAACTCCGAAACAAATATTTGCAGATCATACAAACATTTGTTCCGACCCGGGAATCGAACCCGAGACCTCAAGAACAGCAGTCGCGTACGCTACCACTGCGCCACAGAGGCAGTTATATACTATTATATACTTATTGCTTCTTATATATAAACACGTAAAGTCTTCGGTCCTGTGCCTAATCTTTCCACAGTGATGTCGGATAGCCGTCCCATCGGAATGTGAGAGAGTGCATCTGTGTTTGTACACTGCAATATACCCTGCGTAGTTGGATGGTCTCCATGGAGACCGCTGTGATTGAAATTGGCTAGGAGTATGTCATTATCTATACAAATAAATAAAATTGGAGTGTCTGTTTGTAATATTAAAATAACCGCTTTTTACTAAATGCATGTGTATGTATATACACGACACATATACCAAAAATGTAGTTAAAAAAATTTTTGTCTCTCTGTCTGTCTGTATGTCTGTCTGTCTGTCTGTCTGTTTGTTCCGGGTAATCTCTGGAACGGCTGGACCGATTTTGACGGGACTTTCACTGGCAGGTAGCTGATGATCCGGGGAGTAACTTAGGCTACTTTTTTTAGACTAACTTTGTCCCGCAGCGTTACTCGCGGTGCAACAATATCCCGCGGGTAACACCGCGGGGTTCAGCTAGTCTATATATATAAAAGAGGAAGGTAACTGACATACCCAGAGATCAACGCACAGCCCAAACCGCTGAAGCTAGAATCCAAAAATTTTGCATTTAGGTTCTTTATATAACGTCAGTGAGTACTAAGAAAGGAATTTTGGGAACCCCTAAAGGGGTAAATCAGGGGATGAAAATCTGCGTGAGCGAAGCCGCATGCAAAAGCTTGTCATTAATATAACTACACCTATAATGAAGGAACTCATGTCTTTTGTATTCAAATACTAACTGACCCGACGAACTTCGGATCTCCATATTTTTCTTTTCTAAAATTTCTGATAATCTGGTTTTAGTAATTATACCCGTCTCCGCTTTCCAGAGATAGTTTACAGTCGTGAAAAAGAAAACCCGTTATTTTTTGCCTTGTCAAACCTTGTCAATACCAATAACAAACACATAAAAAAAAAATATTTAATTTCTAGCAGTCGATCAGAAGTCATGCGCGTACATATAAGATTACTTAAGAGAAAAGACACTCCATATAAAAATTATTCACCGTGCCTAGAGACCGTAAACGTTCAAATTCAAATTTTACACTTCGGTGCACAGTTAAATAGAAATAAACTGTAACTAATTGTCTATGTACTTTAGATAATTGAATGCCATTCTTTCTCAAATATAAAACAAAGATGAATCAACTAAACCAATCAGGCATAAAATATACTGCCTACGGCCCCATTAATTTTTGATTACGAAGAATTATTTAAACATTTATTTTATTAACAAAGAGATTTTTCGTTTTATTTCAAATATTTATACGTCTGATAATATTATATAATATAATATTGAGACAATAAGACAAATTCATCTTAATTTCTTACTTCTAGCCTAAGTATATTGACATCGTTGATAGAATGGAAAATTTAATATATTGAAAGAGGACTCTTTTGTTTTCTGTTGGGGCATTATGTTAAATTTTAATAGTAATATTTAGTTGTTATATATCTCAATCAGTTCAAGTAGGTGAAATCTCCAAGAAAACAGGTCGTCAAACCAAAAAAAAAACAAAACACGATAAGATTCAAGAGAATCTTAGAAATATAAAAATCACCATAGAGTTATGTAAAAGAGGAAGGTGACTGACTGACTGACATTCCCAGAGATCAACGTACAGCCCAAACCGCTGAACCTAGAATCCTGAAATTTTGCTTGTAGGTTCTTAATATAACGTAAGTGAGAACTAAGAAAGGAAAATTTCAAACCTCCCCCCTCTCAGGAGGTAAATCAGTGGGTGAAAGTTTGTATGAAAGTTTTTATTCCGTTGATGAATTTTCTTAAAATTTTGTAAAAACATAGTGGGGTTAAAGTAATGAAATATGTAGTTCAGAATTTTTCAAAATATCGCCCCTAAGAGTGAAATCAGAGGGTGAAAGTCTGCGGGAGCGAAGCTGCGTGTAAAAGCTAGTTTTAAATATGGAGCGACATAGTCATAATTGTGGCTAAACTCCATAAATAAAGATTAAAAAAAATATGATTAAAAAAACACTAGACTGTTTCAATAAATTCTGTATTTTTAGGGGTACACAATCAAAGGTAAAATCAATTTAAACCAATGTTTTTTTACTGTGGCATTGGTGTCCTGAGTACTGTTTTTATTGCGTACCTATTTAATTATCAAATGTCGTTACATTTTTATTACTCTCGTTTAGATTTAATTGTATTTCTTTTCTTAAAATTTCTTATAACAATCTACCTTATTAATTAACTGGGTATTACCAAAAAAAATGCTCAAAGATGGAATTGATTCTCCTAATAATAAGCGCCTAATGATACTTCTCAAAGATAGTGAGAATGCATGAGATTACGAGGTTTTGTTTAAAATACAAAGACGGCAGAAGACTTTTCAGGCAAGTCATAGTCACAGGGCTCTTTCTCGTCTCACAAAAGTCGCTCCAGTCATAGGTGAGTATAGAACGATCCGACTTTTCTATATATTCTGGAAGGTATTCTGAAATTTCTATAAGATTTGTTTATAAATTCTTATAAAATATGGAGACCAACATTTTATTCACTGCTATTTCTTTCGTATCCATTTATGACTTTATTGATGACAAGCTGAACCCCGCGTTGTCATACCACTGGTAACGTCGCGGGGCAAAGCTAGTCTAAAAAAGGTAGCCTAAGTTACTCCCTGGATCATCAGCTACCTGCCAGTGAAAGTCCCGCCAAAATTGGTCCAGCTATTCCAGAAATTACCCGGAACAAACAGACAGACAGACAGACAAAAATTTCTTAACTACATTTTTATACGTATGCATTTAGTAAAAAGTCACAAAAACACTCTAATTTTATTTATTTGTGTAGATGTAGTGTATAATAATATAATGACTAATGACAAACGAAGGGAAATGTTTGCTATCTTTTGACAAAGTGCAGTTCAGCTCATTTAATTGCAAAAATGTATTATCAACTACATATGTATGTGTGTATGTTCGAAGACAGGCGACACTCCTGCGAGAGCCAGTCGTCTGTCGATCGCTACCTAACAAGAGTGCCCAAAGTCTGAAGCCGTAACAAGTGTTATAAGAAGATCCAGCCACTGAATTGCGATGAAAATGAAATCTTTGAATTTTTGTTGTACTTGTAACTAAATATAATCTATACAAATAAATAAAATTGGAGTGTCTGTTTGTAATATTAAAATAACAGCTTTTTAATCAATGCATATGTATATATACACGATACATATACCAAAAATGTAGTTAAAAATTTTTTTGTCTGTCTGTCTGTCTGTCTGTCTGTCTGTCTGTTTGTTCCGGGTAATCTCTGGAACGGCTGGACGGATTTTGACGGGACTTTCACTGGCAGGTAGCTGATGATCCGGGGAGTAACATAGGCTACTTTTTTTAGACTAACTTTGTTCCGCGGCGTTACTCGCGGTACAACAATAACCGCGGGTAACACGGCGGGGTTCAGCTAGTTATATATAAAGATTGACACCCATTTATTAGATTATTCAGTATTGCGTTTACATAATTTAGTTCTAAAAATGATTGTCTAACGTGTATTATCGGGCGCTTGTCTCCGACCAAATTTTCGAAGAGGAATTTCAATAAGTATGAACTATATCAATAACAATTTGATTACAGTATATCAGGACTAAATAAAAAAAAAAATTGTCTCTTTCATTAGCTAATTAAAATTAAGATACACTTTCACAATGTTTTAAACCTTTTTTGTTGAATCACTTTTTACAAAGGACTGTACTGATTGTGATGATCTAATATTAAAACGTTCTATTTGCCCTTGTCTCTGTAAAAAGTAGAACTTTTAAATTTTAAGTTTTTTGTTTTATGTAAATTTTTTACGAAAACGTCTATTACACATATGAATGCGATTCTGTTTTTTACTTTTTCTAGCTCCAATATAATCGATCACAATTAATATTTATTGAATGTAATAAATTATAATTAACTTACATGCCAGCTCCTAATTAACACTTGATGATTCTTGATTTTTATTACATCCTAAACTTAATTGGTTTGTGTATTTGTTGCGATTTTACTTGTAAACTATGAACTGATCATCACATTTTTTTTTAACACCATCAATTGAAAATAACTGAGGATATTTATCTCTTATCTGGTTTACCGATAGAAGACCTCAGGAAAGGAATTATTTATTGAATTCATGTGTGAGGTAGTGTCGAAAGAGGCAGTCTAGGCAATCGCAATACGAATCAAATTGATGACGTTCAAAAAAAAGAACTATTTGAAAAGCACCAGAGACCGATGAGGGTGGTCCGAGTGGTGGGGCCTGGGACTTCCTGGTGGGAC
Source organism: Spilosoma lubricipeda (assembly GCA_905220595.1). Classification (NCBI taxonomy): domain Eukaryota; kingdom Metazoa; phylum Arthropoda; class Insecta; order Lepidoptera; family Erebidae; genus Spilosoma; species Spilosoma lubricipeda. Next base: position 2,280,761 of record HG992285.1, on the reverse strand, counting down.
CAAGGTGTGTCAGGATTGTAGTAAAAGACTAATTGTCTCTTGCCACCGTCTGATAAATAGAAGTAACTCGATGTATGTGTGGATGTATCTAGAAAAAAATTACTGTAGTTATCGTGACACACAACCTCTACAAATGAAAGAAATCAAGCTCCCAGGTATTTTCCATCAACGGCAACTATTTCATACAATTTACAAATTCTCGAGGCCCCATAGGGTCGTCGGTTACGACCGATAACATGAAACTGAATTTATAAGAAAAAATGTTAAAACCACCCCACCCGCAAGGGTCGGCCCGACCAATATGTTCTATCGAAAGTCACTTAGAAGGGCAACGTGTGGGGTAAATGTACAATCACTGGGGGTATTTGGGAATGATAAAAAAACCCGGACAAGTGAAAGTCTGGCTCGCGTACCGAGGGTTCTGTAATCTAACAAAAGTGAACTTTAGATATAAATTTAGATAGATCGCTCACCCATCATCGTCGGAATTTAGTCATTTTGAATTCTACACAAGTATAAAGGCAAAGAGTGTAATGTATTTAGAATTACGTGGGAGAGTCACGCTTCAGCTTGCATGGGCTGGGCAAACCAGAGTGATACCACGGCCTCACAGAAAACCGGTGTAAAACAGCGCCTGCGCTGAGTTTCACCGAGTGGGTGGGAGGATACCTAACCCCCTTCCCATATCCCCTCAAAGGCCGGCAATGCACATGTGCCATTGGTGTTGCGGGTGTCCATGGGCAGCGATAATCGCTTGAAAAATTCGATTTATACACTGAAATCAAAATGAGGAAATTGGTGATGATGGATATAGCACTTAGGTATCCAATCGCTTCCAGAGTTTTGCTTTCTAGGGTGCACCTGAACCTCGGCTTCTATTACCCGAGACGGCGTGCTGTTTTTGGTTGGATCGAGGCCAACATAGCCACCGGTAGGTGGTATCCTAGTTCCTATCCTAATTTCCACACAAAAAAAAGGTATCCAATGGCAAAATTTTAGTTTCTTACGGCAAAAAATAATAATTGCCAACGACCTTAATAGAACTATTGTTGGTTGTTGGTTACGTATAACAAATAACTGGTAGTACCATAATGAAGCTTGAAAACTAAACTAATTCATTACTGCCTGTGGTATTTTTATACGCATACGAACTTCAAACCTGAACTTACTCTACTGTGAGTTGCAGGCGCCGATGGCTGGCAGTAGCTATTTTATATCAGGTGATCTGTTTAAGGATTTGCCCCTATATTTTATATTAAAAACAAAGTGGAATATGTAATCAGATGAATGCAGGTTCAAGCAGATTAAATTCTCAGGATATCCCAATTTCCTATTGTATATACATTTACACAGCTACACACATGCACAGTTGTTATATACATGGTGTATTTGTATAAAAAAATATCAACGAACGTGATCATTTACTTCTAAAATTTATTTCGTTTCCAACTTAGTAAAAACATCCGTCTACTGACCTACTTTCTAATAAAAATATTCTCTCTCTCTAAAATAAATTTCATCTACAACTTTTACGTACATTCATACGAATACTTGGTACACGAGAACGCTGTATCAATTAAAACTTCGATTCAACGCCATGAATAGTGTTAACCATCATAGCGATTAAAGACGTTGGTGCTCTGAAGTAAATAGAGGTTGCCACTAGTGACTGAGTTGCAACTTTTAATAAGTGAATAGACAACTCAGTGTAGATAGATAGATAAATTTACTAATCAACCTGTATCCTGATATGTAAAGTGAAATAATTTAGAACATAAACTGCCTAATTAACTAACTTGCCAGAAATATTTTCGTTTCTACGAAATTTTTGCCTGGTAAATGGGAACTGCAATCAGACTACCTAAGCTACCTATAAAATCTTCTATTAATTATCGTTTTATCCATCGAAAGAATGTTGGAAGCTAGTCTTAAAGTTGCTCTGTGCGTATTAATTCAACTGATAATATTTCAGTTATAATTAGTTGCAAATTATTTTGAAAAACAGCTTACAAGAGTCTCAAAATTAGTAACCGAGCTCATAAATTTCAACATATTTAGTAAATTTAAGGGAAAATACTTAGACTACCATTAAATAAACTAAAAACTGATTCAAGAAAACACTTTGAAAAAATAATGGACCAATTACTTGTGTTGATAGCCACTTAAATTTTGTTTTAGTTAATCGCTTAAATAAAATTGGATTGAATTAAGATAGGAAATAAAATAATTGGCAGAAGATTGCAAGTGGATTGGCCATTAGAATCTTCCTACTCATCATCGTAATTAATTTAGTTATAAAATTATAGATAGTGATTTTCACAACCAATGAACTCACTTTGATATCGTTCAACGAAGACTTACAACTTTAGAGTAATATACAATATCTCAATACCGACCTTTGAACTGCGATCTGTCATCTAGTTGGAATAGTTTTTCTTTGTGTTAGAAAGAATAAAACCCATTTTATTCAATAAAAATGGCCTTCGAACAAAACATAAGCTTGCCACATTACCTTGGTATTCTAAAGATTGAAGATGAAATAAGAATAATATTGTTTCTTAATTTATATTAAGAAAAAAACCCGGTGTATCGCAGGTGTAGACATAAGCCGTTGCGGGTAGCACTCGTTACTCATTTCAACCGTGAATGAATCCAGCAATTTTTACACCCACCTTACAAGCACAGGATTAAGGTGGATGTGTTTTAGTTGATTTGATAAACTCGGTGATAGTATTAAGAGCTTTTCAGAAACTTGCATAAAGTAAATTGTAAGTTGCAGAAAAGTAAAAAAACCATGAAAACTTCATTAAACTTTTTTACTTGTCGTGTTCACGAACGTAATGACAAGTTGCAATCTTATCTTGTTAGTATTACTGATAAAAATTTATCAAATAATAATTTTCGCGTTAATATCGGAGCAGAGGAATTACTTAATGATAATCAAAGCAAATCAAGAGTCACGGGTGCGTTGCCCTCCATTGAGCCCCCTTTCTCAAACACCAATCGGTGTTTTAACTCCGATTACCGAGAACTTCGGTAGTGGAGGTCTGTGGATGGTCGCTTCACGTAACTAATCGAAGTTCAGCGTATCATTAATTTTATATACTCTCCGTAGTTTACACTCAAGTATTCTCTTGTTGAACGTAAACATGTCCACAATAAACCAACGTGAACAGACAATGCAGTCGAGGTACAAGTGGATCGTTACCGCTCAAAATCATCGATGTTATTGTCCGAGCTCAGTATGCAGACTACGGTAACAACACGCTAGCGAAGAGCAAACGATTACGGTGGTGTTTTATTGAATATACTATATTTACCAAGCCATTTTATTTTTAAGATTTGTTTTCTTATAAATTAAGAAACACAGTTTAAGGCTTTTTATAAATAGACTAGCAGCCCGTCCCGGCTTCGCACGGGGTAGACAATTATTTATTTTTGGAAATTTGGATATAAAAACAGTTTTTCACAAATATTTTTATTTATTAAAAAAATATTATTTATTAATTATATATTAAAAAAAAACCCCACAGTTATATTTGTATCTAAGTCTATTTATGTTCAATTTCTTTGATGGTTTAATTGGCGGGCACTTAAATAAGTAATATTTACATAGAATATTATGTACATTTTTACTATGTTTTTTTTTTAAGTAATTAGAATAAAAGCAGAGTCGAATAAAATATATACAGTCTAAATTAAACGTTGACAACTTTCAACTAAAAATGTACCTATACATCTAGGTATTTCAAAGAAATTTTTGTTCGTGTCGATAGAAACTTGCCTATCATTATTTAGTATTTTCCGTACAAAATTAATTTTTTTTTGTTTGGTTTTGTTGTTTTGTGCTTTTTATTTTGTTTTATATATTTTTTTGTGTTTTTTTTTGTTTTTTATTTTTTATTAAAAAAGGGTTTGTCATTAATCATTTTCATTCTTATTATTACTTAATATTTTACATTTTTAGTATTTTTTTATTTTACAGGTTTACTATAATATTAAGGTAGATTTACGTTTTTTACTTTTATATTTGTCAGTTTTTATGTTAAAGCTTCACTGTAAACTACGTTGGCAGTGGTATTTGTAGATGGCAACAAAACATATTGATTTTCAGGAGATCCCACTCGAGAAAGGGCAACATATAGTTGTCCATGAGAAAAGCATTCTTTTCTTAGGTCGATGCCAACCATCGAAAATGTTTGACCCTGGGGCTTATTTATTGTGAGGGCAAATGATGTTATTAGAGGAAACTGTAACCTCTTAAAAGATATAGGCAAGTCCGTAGGAATCATGGGGATCCGCAGTATGTGGGCGAGCTGTTCGGCCGCGGCCCCGGTGATTATAGTGGCTACTATGACGTTCTCCCGCAATTCCTTCACCAGAAGTCTCGTGCCATTGCACATGCTGGGAGGGCATAGGTTCCTCAGCAGCATTACGGGAGTGCCTACCTTTAATTGTAGTTCGTGGGGCGGCAAGCCGGAAGGATTCAGGTAATTTAAAAATTATTGTGGATAGTGCACTGTATCTTCGATGTTGCATACTGTGTCAATAGATTTGTAAGATTTAAATTCACCGGGTACTTTTTCCATAATAATTTTGTTAATCTCATTAACCGATTCATTTCGCGGGACCAACAACACCTGGGGACTGTTTGCAACCGGAGACGGTAATTTTCCGTCTCCAAGTTTTAGAAGTTTTTGTGAGAAATTATTATCGTCATTGTCACTTAAATGTGCTCTCATATTCGTGCGCAGATTAAGAGTTTCAATCGATTGCCATAAAGTTGATGATTTAAGGCAAGCTCTAATAACGTCAGCTCGAGTACCTTTTGTTATAACTGGTAATGTTTGACGAAAGTCTCCAGCTAAAACAAACGTCACGCCCCCCATTATACGGTCTGAGCTTCGGATGTCTCTGAGCGTGCGCTCCACGGCTTCCACGTGCGCCCTGTGGCTCATGGTGCACTCGTCCCAGATGACCAGCGAAGTGTCTTGTAAGAGCTGCCCCAGCGGACCGTTTTTGCGGATCGAGCGCTATGGCGGTTTTGTTTACTGTTTGAATTTTTTAATTCGTAATATCTTTTGAATGGAAAATCCAATTTAAATAATTTAAAAACTATTTTATAGGTAGTTAAATGGTCTTGACCATAAAATAGTTTATTTGGATAAAGATTAATATAAACACATAAATAGCATGGTTTGGATTTGGTTAGCATTTCCATTAATGTTTAAAATGAAAAAAGTTGTTGTAGTGACATAACTACAATAGTTGGACATATGCTACCGCGGAGTTTTTTGTAGACATTATGATGTTCTTCAATATTGTTGTACATTATTTTGTTCTATCGCTAATAGTTTCGGCAGCGCATTCGACGAAAGACATTTTAAGACTCATTTTTCTACACCTTCGGTTACATTGTTCAAATTTTACCAAGGATCCCTAATTTTTTTCAAAATGAAATGTAGCCTATGTCAAATTGGAAGAATGTAGCATTCTATTGGTGAAAAAAATTTTTAAATCGGCCCAGAACTTTTTGAGCCTATTCATTACAAACATACAAACATACAAAAATAGGTACAAATCTTTCCTCTTTATAATATTAGTGTAGAAAAGGATGTTTGGTTGGCCATTCTATGATGTTAAGTGGCTTCGCTTCCATCAACGTTGGCTTAAGTCTACCTCTATGAAGAGTTTTTTTACTGTTCTGAATAACAACATTTTATTTTTTGATAATAAACATTTATTTATTATATTAAAAGGGTATATATTTCGAAGAATTGCTATTAATATTAATCTTGTTTTAATTCTATATAAATATTTAATAAAATAATATTTTGGACATTTAACACACCACGCCACCTAGTCCCAAGCTAAGCAGAGCTTGTGTTATGGGTACTAGACAACTGATACAAATACATATATACTTTTTTTTTATAAATACATACATATTATACATACAAAACACCCAAACTCCGAAACAAATATTTTCAGATCATACAAACACTTGGTTCGACCCGGGAATTGAACCCGAGACGTCAAGCATAGCAGTCGCACACTCTACTACTATGCCACTGAGGCAGTTAAAATATCTTGTGGGAGATTGTCTTGTGAGACCGTTTAGAGACCTAACATCAGTGCACAAACAAAAATTGCTTTCTGTGGGTTGTAGAAACTGTCCGGACCTTTGTATTTACTAAAATTAGTTAAAACTGTATTCCTTATAAAAAAATCATAAGTATGAAGTATTCACAAGACTTGTAAGGTCGTTAGATTTTGATGTTTATCAACTTTATCCTACTCTTGCGAAAACGTTAGTTGTGTTTACAGGTGCAAATACCATCACTTCAGTGTTCTAAACTATCACATCCAAGACAGATCTAACAACTGAATCGGAATGGATAGATAAGTCAAATCAGAAATTAACCGAACGAATTCGGTCCATTGTACCGAAGTAATTGCTTGAGTTAACTGAGTGTGAACTTTCTTGATTCAAGTCTGCTGAGGCGGAAACGTCAATCATTGGATTTGAATTATGTCCATTGAAGGGTGCCGACTTGGCTTAAGAGTTGGCTGGCGAGATTTCGTTTGTTGGTGATTTTGTATAATTAGTTTGATCGCTAAACGTTCATGGCTGTTTGCACATTATCTTTCTTTGTTAATGAGATAAGATTAATTATAAAATTTTAGCTTCCATTTAAAAAAAAACTTAAAATACTACATCTCAATGCCTTTAATAATTGAATTATAAATGTCATCATCAATATTTCATACTTGAATTATTAAAATTTTAGATAAAATAAAACTATTAACAGAGGTACAATATTTGCAAACAAAATATGGATGTATCAATATTGATAAGTCCGAAATAAATAATTTGAATTGAATCAGAGAAATAATACTTGTTCCTCACTTTTTTTATTTTCTGGAATAGACTGATAATTATGATGTATGAGCCTGCCAAACTGAATTTACAATACCTGATGAACAGCTTGAACAGAATCTAAGTGTAGTGATCACCGTACTCGATGCGACACACAAATACAGCATGGTGACCCACACTATGGCAATCTTTTGAGATGCTTCTGCATCGTTGGGCCTCCGGCCTTACCCTCACCAATGAAACACGACAATACGAATATTGTTATTTTGGCTAGGTATTCTGTGAGAGGGCAATATCACCGCCGTCGAGGCGGCCAGTTCGTGCTGAAATTAGCGTGGCTATGCTCCCTCGTAAATAGGTATTACTGTAGACTCTTTCTGTTAGATGTTGCTGTATTTATAGGTAGGTACCTATAAATACAGCAACATCTAACAGAAGGAGTCTACAGTTCGCAGCAAGTCTTTGAAAGTTTTTTGAGACAATATACTCTTAAAATACAAATTAACATTATATTAAATGTAAGTTTTATTCAATTCAATATACTTTTTAGCGGAACACGGTTAGTGTACCTGAATAAAATTTTGATTATTACAAATAGGTAACGTTCCTCTTGAATCAATGAAAAGCAATACAGCTCTGAATTCCGATGGTCTGCAAAGGCTTGTTCATATTATTTTCATTTATAATCCTCTTCCCTGTATTCAAGGAATTGATTTGTGTGATTATAGAGCTGTCATTAAACAAACAAAAGCAAGCAGATTTCAAAAGATCGATGAGATAGCCAATCTATTTATGCTCTTTACATGACTCGATATTCCAGTTGCATTACCTCATGCACACACAAACATATAAGAATAACATAATATATGTATCTAATTAAGTAAATTATTGAACTTTACAGTGCCCGATTTTTTATTTATTTATTTATTTCTTCAGTGTACACACATAATAAATACATAACAAAGAATGAGTTACAAAGTAGAAAATGTAACAATTGGCGGTCTTATCGCTCACGGCGATTTCTTCCAGACAACCTTAGTATGGATATTGGGTGTTTATGATCTTAAAATTTTAATAAAACTGAATGTAAACTTACCTAGGGGGGAGACCTGGTGTCCTGAAATACAAGTCTCGAGCTTAGCTTAGGCACCAGTCTTCGACAATATTATAAAAGATTTATATGCATGTATATATTTAAATTTAATGTGTACTATATTGTGGCAAAAAATAAACTATATATTTTATTAGATATTACTAGTTGTTGCCCGTGGCTCCACCCGCGTATATGCCGGTTATCGTGGCAAACAGTAGCCTATGTATTATTCTGATGTATAAACTATATTACTGTAAAGTTTCATCCAAATCCGTTCAGTAGTTTTTGCGTGAAAGAGTAACAAACATCCATCCATTCATACTCACAAACTTTCGTGTTTGTAATGTTACTCGTAGTAGGATTATTCGAAAAGTTTAATTTGTAGAATATGTGAGTAGGATGATAAAGCCCTAAGCTGATAAATAATGATAATATCTCAGCAATGAAACACTGCAAATAGCTTATTAAAATATTTATATTTGTCTTATTTGCAACTAATTAGCCGTGATAACTAAAATTAGTACTCAAAGTCACTATTTCAGACTTACGTAGTCACGGGCACAGCTAGTTATTACTAAATGTCAAAGGTTGAAATCAATGATGTACTGGATTGGGTTCATACCCGTAATTAATTTATAATTTATTATTATATATTAATTTTTATTTAACGGTTGCCTGTAAGAGATTGCCTCCGGGCGATAAGGCCGCCAATTGTACTTCTCTAATTTTAAGTTTACCTAGTAATGTCTAATCTGGTATACAATAAAGCGATATATTATTATTATTAATTTCCGCGTACGTTTATGGTATATTAGGTATGTCCAGGAGTGGTGGTATATACTTACCACTGTGTTGTTAGTTCATTTGCTTGCTCTTTTTTCCCGATTATTATAGCGAAGCTTACTATGAACGGTAATAGTTTCGGCAGTCTATATGTGTATGTTCCACCGTAACGCCTAAGTACTAAAGCGATTTTAATGAATGAAGTGTCAATCTAATATATAAAATTCTCGTGTCACAGTTTTCGTTGCCATACTCCTCCGAAACGGCTTGACCGATTCTCATGAAACTTTGTGAGCATATGGAGTAGGTCTGAGAATCGGCCAACATCTATTTTTCATCCCCCTAAATGGTAAGGATCACCCATCCTTAAAATTTTTTTATGGCAAAACGACGTTTGCCTGGGCAGCTAGTATATTTCTAATAATGAGCTCATTCACATTAGCTATATGTATAAATTTTAGCAAAAAAATTTGGTAGTCATATTAGTTTTATAAAAAAATTCTTGTGACATATAACTACTTCATTGCAAATCTGACTCTTAAGATTTTATGATATTACTACTTATCCCTTTCCTTGGCTTTGTTATATTCTTAATATTTCAAAAATTTCATCATAGAAAGATTTATACAATTTTTAAAAGTTTTCATACTTATCAATTTTCTTCAATAAATGCGATGTTATTTTCAATGTATCAAACAATTTAATATACTAATCGAGTACAACATTTCATTCCACTTTGCTTAAAAATATTTTTTACAAATAAAGTTACTAAAATAAATTACTTTTACTCGAGAGCCAACCTTCAAAAGTTAATAAAGCGACCTTAAACATAATTTAGAGCAAAATATACAGGGTATTTTTTTAATAAAAAAACAGCTAAACGCAGCACAAAGTAGACACGTCCTTACGTGAAAAAATAGCCAAATAAAAATAAGTCATCTGTATTCAAGCGATGTACAAAAGCATCTTTGGGCCCTCTGTACAAATGCTTCCAGATTATGATGGACAGACGTTTCATCGTGACTCAAAGAACGAAAAGATTTGATCATGTACTCTGAGTGTTGGCGAGAATTCGGAATGCGATATGACAAAGTTAACCCGTGAAAGGAATTTGGCTCCACGTTTTATATAAAAACTAATAATTTCGGAAGATCGTGATTGATGTTTTGAAATTGTTTTGGATTTTGATGTATGAACTAATATTGGAAGTTTATATTTTAATACCAGTTGTTGCCCGCGGCTCCACCCGCGTGATCGGTGTCGGTTATCGCGGCAAATAGTAGCCTTTGTGTTATTCTGATATAGAAGCTATATTACTTAAAGTTTCATCCAAATCCGGTCAGTAGTTTTTGCGTGAAAGAGTAACAAACATCCATCCATCCATACTTACAAACTTTCGCGTTTATAATATTAGTAGGAAGGATTACAGGGATCGTCTGTGGTTCGTTATCAAATTGATTTCTGATGCTTAAAAAAATAAATCTTTCTGTTCTATCTTTCAATCTATTTTAAACCATGTTTATACGAACAGTGTAAAATGAAATATTTCACATGTTTCTGAGAAATTCCGAAGAAATAAGATGAAAGGTTATGATAATCGACTATAAATATTTAAAGTAGACTGAAACAACTTGTTTTACAGACGCAAATGGTCTATGATACGCAAAAAGTTTTGTAAGATGAAACCTGTATAAAAATGTAAGGATGTCACGTTCATTAAGTTAGTTAAAAATATATTAAAAGATTCCTACTTTAAAAATTACATTTACCCACATAAAATATGACAGAGCTAGAAAGTGAATTAACAGTGAATTGAATTGAAAATTTATCAAGATTGATAGTTAAAATTTATAGACACTCGAAGTCAGAATCCATTGTTTGATTTTAGAATACGTTTACGGCGGCTAGAAATAAAATCTATGTAAACAAAAATGAATCATCAAAATGTATGCAGGACTTACAACAGATGCTGAACGTGAACGGAAAAAACCAAGTTCATGTTCAATGAACATGTACCACCGGAACCGGTCGCGGTACACGGTGCCGGTCTCGAAGTTGTTCAAAAATATGTGTACCTCGGGCAGACTTTGCAGTTAGGTAGAAACAACTCCTAAATACGTAAGTACTAAATACCAGTTTTCTGTTAGACCTTGGTATCATAGTAAGCTTGGCTGTCCTACGATAATTTTCGACGACACGCCAATTTTGCAGCTCTTTCAGTCACTAAAGTATTGTTTAATAAATCTTTATTAAATAATTTGATTGTATCTAGACATAAACGTGTGCTAGATAATTATATAACATATCAATATTCAATTTCAAACATGCTACTAGGATTAATTTACTCTCATAATAGTTTCGACTATAAACTAATAGATGATTCCAGAAGGATTATCCGCAGATTACATGAGTTCAATTAGACGTAGTTAGTTATTACATAGCCAGATTGTTCTACGTCTGATGGAAAGCTAAGCCTACACGTCTACCCATGCAAGGCAATGTAATAACTTGGCAATAATTTAATCGGTTCATACTGCCTAAAATATGTATAACCGATAATCCGACTGAACTCTGTGAGAGCGTATTTATTGCGAAACGAGTTTTTGGTGCAGAGGTGTATGTGTGGAAGAATTATTTTGTGTTAGTGTGGATATAGCTTTCAGTCAGTAGATATAGTAGTTAGGTACCTTTTATAACCTCACCCTGCATGGAAGCTAATCCTATTTATTTATTACTACATATATGATAATGTTAGTTTGTTTGTTATGTTTCATGCGAAAATTACTTAACCGATCGTCATGAAACTTTGTACACATATTCTTGGAGATATTAAAAGTAACATACATAACAGATAGTATAGTATATTACTGTGAACAATTCAACAGAAATAATGATGACATTAATAAAATTTATTTCCGGCATTCGATAAAACTCATTATCAACAAGCATGCAATGATACATAAAACGATATTGTGGAATATCCAATAAAAATTAATCAAAGTACCCTCATAATGCGACCATTTAAAAAGGCGATATCGTGCCGATTAACCGACTCATTTAAAATGATACAAGGCTCTCGTCGAGCTTGCCAAACACTCATGCTTCCGCTACTGGATGAAGCCTGGACGTATTCTGATTGCTTATTACAGAAAATAAGCTGTATTTTAAGTTCTATATTATCTTATATATTATCTCATATTGATATTTTAATTAGAAGACTAGGGTTTACTAACCAATACCTTTTTGTTACATTATTCTTCCTTTTATTTACTTAAGCTTGATGCCCACTTTGCACAAAGGCGAACTTAATGCCATGAGGCATTCTCTGCCAGTCAACCTTAAGGTGATTTGGTAGGTGCTGCATAAGATAATATAGAAGGTATATATATTTGATACCAGGACATATATATTTGATACGGTGGTGTTGGATAAAACAAATATACACAAATCACTACTGGATTTTGTATATAAATACATAGAAGTAATTCATACTCAATACATAAATATAGATACCCATTAAAATAATACGTAAGTACTCAATCAGAGAAGTATCATTGAGATTGATTTGCTAATTCAATCCGGAGTAGGTCGTCTTGAATGTGAGCTGTGTGTTATTATTTATTATTTAACGATAGCTTTTTAATACATGAAGTAATGACATTTTATCTAAGATTGGTGACCTTGGCCAAACGTATTCCAAGGTCACAGACTGATTGCAGTAGTTAGTAGTGTGTTAGCACATAATCATATTAATCATAAATATTAGAAATTAAAATTAAGTGGGTGTCTGGAAGAGATCGCCGTGGCGATAAGACCGCCTATTGTAACATTTGCATATTTTATAACTCATCCTTTGTTTTCTCTTTGTAATTTTGTATGTATACAATCTATACTAATATATAAAGCTGAAGAGTTTGTTTGTTTGTTTGAACACGCTAATATCAGGAACTACTGATCCGATTTGAAAAATTCTTTCAATGTTAGATAGCCCATTTATCGAGGAAGGCTATAGGGTATATATCATCACGCTACTACTAATTGGAGAGGAGCACCAATGAAAAATGTGTTAAAAACGTTTTCACGCTACGGGCAATATAAGGCGCAAACGAGGTTGCGTGGGTCAGCTTGTAAAGATATAAAAACATAAATTAATTAATCTATAAACTAGTATTACAATTTGTATGCTCCTAATATTATATTTATTTCCACTAAAATACTACAATATAAAATAGAAATAAAAATGTAAAAATAGTGTACATATTCCGGAATACCACCGCACCAAAGTTGCTAAATTTAACCGAATGCATAAATAACGAGCTTAATTGGGAGTGAAATCATGCTGCAGTTTTGATGAACAACTTGAAATTTTAAACGGTATTGCTTTTGATGCGAGGGTTCACAAACATTTTACAAACAAGTTTAGGTAGGTAGTTTTTTATTTTAATTGAATGTCATGTACTATAATTATATTTTGTGTAAATTTTTATCGACTAATTGATTTTGCAATAGTCGTTATTTGTACATCGACTACTGTAAAATAAAGAAGTCAAATTTAAACGATCACGTCAATAACTTTTGCTTTCGTCTCAATGGTATTTTAATTAATTAAATTTATTAAAAAAATATTTGCAGGTCACACAAACATTTGGTCCGACCCAGGAATCGAACCCAAGATCTCAAGCACAGCAGTCGCATATGCTACCACTACACCATAGAGCCAGTCAAAGGCAAAAAATATACAAATTTTTATTAGTGCCGAAATCATAATCAGATTAGCGTGAATGAAATGTTTTGTCTTAATATTATTATTGTTAAATTTTCATAGATGTTTTTTCATACAACCACACATGCAGACCATACACACATACATCTAACTCTAAGAAAAACTATATGTTCTTGTTTTTATCCTCGCCAGTCCATATTACGAAGGGTTCTAGTAAATCTTTTAGTCAAATACATGTCAAACATGAATCCTGTGTGGTAACAGAAAGCCGAAGCGCTCTTTCTAATGGACTTTCAGTACTTTGTAAGACTGCTTATTAATCCATTAGGTTTCAGCGTAACGTGGAACGTATATTGTTTGTAAACAGTACACTGTGTTCATACGTAAGCCACACTGAACATTGTCATAGAGACTTCCAAAAGTAATTTAATGACAAATATTGTTAAAGAGGTGTATTTAGAAAGCTTATCTTACTTTTAATATTAAACTGTGCACTAGGTTTTTTACGAAAAACCTTTTTGTATTCTACAAATGAGCAGATAAATGTGTAAACTGTAATTTTGACTATACTGTGCAAGGCATTTAATTAATAAAAATTAAAATAGACATAACATATATGTTCCTATTCTCAAAACCAGTCATCCATCTTTTCACTACCAAGAACCCATCAAAGCGTTATTTCTCCGCCCATCTGAAGTAGTACCCTTATCGGTCCGCTCAAAAATCACTCAGCTTTTCTTTAAGCCGTTGACAAGTACTCGTTTAACTTCACCGATTACCTTGGCCTTTTACTTGGAGTTTTTTGGAAGATCGATGTTCAAAATCTAATGAAGTAGAGAAGGGTGCCAGAAATTTCCAGAATGATTAATGATGGAAATTATTGATGACTGACGAACTGGGAAGTATTGTTTCTTTTGGGTATATTTTGACATGAATCTAATTTTACTCTAAGGCTCTAGCAGGCTTTTCTTTAAATTTATTTTAAAAACTTTACAGTTACGATAGAATTGTTTCATGTATCCAGTTATTCTGTTATACAGGTGAAGGTACAAAAAGGTGATATCTAATTTTAGGATCTAGTTTCACAGTATAGTACTGCTAGTATATAGTGGATAAAAAATTCAATTCCCGAGAGGCAGTACAAAATGCCTTTGAAGAGTTTGTTGCCTCCCGTCCAGCTGATTTTTACAAGAAGGGCATCAATAAACTGCCAATGCGTTGGCAAAGATGCGTTGATTGCATGGGTGATTACTTCGAATAACAGAAATAAAAAAGTTTGAAAAAATAAGTACTTTCACTTATTGCATACAAAACGGCAATTGCATAGGTAAAAACCTATTAATCACCTTGTTAACTTTTAACGTCCAGTTCTAAAATGTAATTTAAGGTTTTAAAACAAATAAATAAAATTACTGTCTATTTATTCACTATTCACTAAATACATACGGAAGTATATATATTAAGTACCTAAATAAAAAAAATAGGTATGTCTGTTTGTTTCCGTTCGCTAATCTTTGGAATCTACTCGTTTTCCTCCTATGCCGTAAAAATATACTAATACTGGGACCTTACTCATATACTCACACAATACGTAAAACTTAAGGCTAGTTCGCTATTTACATCACTTCCTACTAATATTATAAATGCGAAAGTTTGTAAGGATGGATGGATGTTTGGATGTTTGTTACTCTTTCACGCAAAAACTACTTAACGGATTTGGATGTAACTTTACAGTAATATAGCTTATACATCAGAATAACACATAGGCTACTATTTGCCGCGATAACCGACATATACGCGGGCGGAGCCGCGGGCAACAACTAGTAAGTATATAAACAGTGCAAGCGAATTCTCAGTTATCTCACAGTTAAACATGGAAGTTGCCTTATTCAATACATCATAATAATCTATAGAAAAGTATAGATTAAAAATACTATCCTCAAAAATATTTCACTGTTTCAGATATATAAAACAATCTTTTACGAAACAATAAAATCTTATAACTGTGTTACCTACATCATTCACAAGGTCTCATTTGTAGTGGCTGTAATTCCAGCCATATCTAACTGAACTGTACACGATAGAGGTACAAAATCCTAAGAAAGTCTAAGTATTGGAATTCTTTTAGAAATATTACATTCACTCTTTCCGAAAATAAATCGGCCCATTAACCCTACCGAACTATTTTCCATCATAACAGAAGGAAATACGTGTAAGAAGCATGGCGAAAAACCTCGAAGTAAACTTACTTAGCACAGAAACGGAGCAGCGAAAAATTGAAGCCCGGGTCACAGAACAGATGTGTGGAACAGTCCCGGGGACAAATTGTTTTATCGAAAATTACTTTCTGGAACGAGAAAGCGGATAAATTTCCATTTTTCTAATGGAACTGAATGGAGGCAGCCCTCGGAGACGACTGGCGTTATGTTACAATTACTACTCGTAGATCCGATAAAGCTGGAGATTATTTTTAAAAGTTTGCAAGCCAGTAACTGAGAGGTGAATTGAAATATTTAAAAATGAAATTCTTATGTATTTATCAGGTGAGAACATGACGTAATATATGCAAATTCGGATATGTCTTTTATCCTACTATTATCATACTTCATACTAATATTATAAATGCGAAAGTTTGAAAACACGTGTGTGTGTATGTGTGTGTTTGTTACTCTTTCACGCAAAAACAATTAAACGGATTTGGATGATACGTAATAGTAATATAGCTTATACATCAGAATATCACATAGGCTAATATTTGAAGCGATAACTGACGTACACGCAGGCAGAGTCACGGGAAACGGCTAGTATATTATATAAATATGTCTAAAGTGGAAGATAGAGTCATAATAAGAGTGTTAGCTTTAAATATTGAACCAATCACCAGGATTATTTGAACACACGCGTCAGAAACAAAACGAAATATGGACCAAAGGTCTATATAAATCAGAGAGGCTTAGGAAACCTTTTCTTTACCTTCTATATCACGTCCATCAGGTTTGTATAGGGTTTATTTCAAGGTTTATTACTTGTCCAGCAGTTTGCTTCCTTAGTTGGCTCTTATGATACCCACGGGAACAATATTATGGTTGACACTTTACATTCTTAATCTGTTAACATCTAAACATAATCTATCGTGGTTCTATATAAATCTAAACATGATCTACCGTGGGAGAGCCACGCTTCGGCACGAATGGGCCGGCTCGACCGGAGTGATAGCAGTGAGTGAGAGCTCGGCCTCACAGAAAACCGGTGTGAAATAACGCTTGCGCTGTGTTTCACCGAGTGAGTGGGGATACCGGAGGCCCATACCCCAACCCTACCTACCCACTATTGCCCACTGCTCTACCCACATTCCTTTTCCCATCCCCCAAAGGTCGGCAACGCACTTATGACGCCTCTGGTGTTGCAGGTGTCCATGGGCGGTTGTAATTGCTTACCATCAGGGGATACATCTACTTGTTTGCCAACTACACCATAAAAAAAAAACATAAAATTACCAATTTTAATAACGTCGATTGATTAATTACAAATTTATCAACTCTAACGAATCCATGGACCTTATCTAGTGATAAAATAGACATGATCAGTGTCGAAGTATTAAAATTAAAATATCTCTTCTCATTAACACGTAGTACTTTATCGCGCAAATTCGCTGATTCAACGCGGCAGGATTTCGACGTTTCATTAATTAGGAAAACGAGTGGATCTTTCAGTAGTGTACTTTATACGAATCTCATTTTGAAGTTAATTACATACTGACAATTTAATCAGACAACAGTCCAATGAAACAAATATTTTTAAAATCAGTTCATAAATATAATAAAATTGTAACTGTTCAATGTCTGTCTTTTATGTACGCAATAGAGCCCAAAACAATGATTTTTAGAATTTTTGTCTGTACGTTTGTACATGCTAATCTCATAATACGTTGTGGTATTTTCCACCTAACATTTATGTTGTTTGTTTGTTTCATTTCAATCGCTTCATAAATAAATAAGTTATACCAGTTTTTTTTTTATTTAATGGAATAGGCGGGCAAACAAGCAGACGTATCGCCTGATGGTAAGCGATTACCACCGCCAATGGACACCTGCAACACCAGAAGCGTCACAAGTGCGTTGCCGGCCTTTGGGGAGTGGGGGGAGGGGAGATAGGGGAAGGGTTGGGTATGGGCCTCATACAGTTACAAGAATCACCGCTGTTTAATCCTATCTAGCAGTGCTGCTTTCTTCTCGAGAGTCAGGAAGCTTGTGATTTAGCCTTATAGGCCCATAGGTATAAGCTAATTGCACCCGCAGATCAATCAACGCTGAACAGTTCAAACAGAGGCTAAACTTCTCGTTAAATATTACATGAAAAGCTCATCATGGTGCTGTGTAGGCTTCATTAACGTCCGCAGCGGTGAAGGGCCCCCTGTGCGCCGTCAAATGGAGATCTGGTACACTACACAATGTCCTGGTACACATACACGTACAAGCCGAAGTTCGGGGGAAGTGGAATCCGTCATTCCGAAACCTAATCTCTTCGTGTGGTTCTACGAGTGCCGTTCTGGGCGAAATTCAAAACTCGTCTATATATTAATAAGTTTACCAGATATTAGGTGACACTAACAAATACCGAAACTAATACAATCTAATCACGATCCGCCTAAATATTTTCGACTGTTCTCGACCGATCTATATCTAATAGTGATATAACATTTTAACCTTCAAAACATGACAACTCAGGGTTGCCATTGCAACCGATAATTGCGTTTGGTTTCAAGCAACCGCGATTACCGACCATTACGCGAGCGGAGCCGCAGGCAAAAGCTACTAAATATAATAAAATCCTCATACATCATTTTCTGAATGGGACTGCCAAAATGACTCTACACTGTCTCATGGTAAGCATTAACAGTTCTGCTATGACCTATGCTGCTTTACAGGGCTAACTGCTTATACGCGAGTAGAGAGAGATATGGAGGTGTGGCCGCTCTGCTCTATGTATACTATAAATAATAATAATAATAAATATTTCGGACATCTAACACACACGATACAAATACATATATACTTTTTTTTTTACATATTATACATAGAAAACACCCAAACTCCGAAACAAGTTTTTGTAGATCATACAAACATTTGGTCCGACCCAGGAATCGAACCCGAGACCTCATGATCAGCAGTCGCACACGCCAACCGCGAGACCAACGAGGCAGTTGCTACCTCTATATATATAACCGAATTAAATATTTACCTTATATTTAATCACTGACTGATTGAATGACTGCACGCTTGGTCTAGTGGTTTAAGGGGTAGCTGCAGCGCTTTCTACTGTGAAACGTGCTGTGGGTTCAAATTCTAAATGGGACAACACTTTGTGTGGTTCACAAATTGCTGTTCTGAACCTGGGTGTTCTTTGTGTCTGTTTTATATATGTTTGTACAGCGCACCGCGACTCGGGATGTATTTTCCTAAAAAAGCTGTACTATTTGCTATATAATATTCAAATATATATATGACTGCCTCGGTGGCGCAGTGGTAGCGTATGCGACTGCTGTGCTTCAGGTCTCGGGTTCGATTCCCGGGTCGGACCAAATGTTTGTATGATCTGCAAATATTTGTTACGAAGTTTGGGTGTTTTCTATGTATAATATGTATGTATTTACAAAAAAAAAGTATATATGTATTTGTATCAGTTGTCTAGTACCCATAACACAAGTTCTGCTTAGCTTGGGACTAGATCGCGTTGTGTGATAGATTTCCGAAATATTTATTTATTATTTATTATTATTCTCGAGTCGGACTGCTGTTGGGTTTTTCTTACAAGAAATTCTTAATTGCAGCCCGGAGTATGGAAGATGGCGGTATTTCCTGCCCGTGCCTCGGAGAGCACGTTAAGCTATCGGTCTCGGTTGTCATGAACACCTATGAAAATCGTTATTGGGAAGTCAGTGCCCTCAAATATACTGACAACTAGTTCAACCTTCGAATTCAGTTCACTCTCAGGTTTGCGGAGATCTGACGCCAGTCGCTCCGTGTAAAAACTGATATTCAGGTAAAACCGGTTGAACTAGTCGCCGACCTCAAATAGTCTTGGGAATAATAAAGGCTAGGTAGATGATGATGATTTGGTAAATATATAATTCAGTACATTAACTCAATTAAACGGTACATGGTGGGAGTTTATCGTTAAACTAGCCGACCCACGCAACGTCGTTTGCATCTTCTATTGCCCGTAGCGAGATAATTTTCCCCTGTTTTCGAAACATTTTTCATTGGTGCTCCGCTCCTATTGGTCCTAGCGTAATGATATATAGCCTATAGCCTTCCTCGATAAATGTACTAACCAACAGTGAAAGAATTTTTCAAATCGGACCAGTAGTTTCTGAGATTAGCGTGTTCAAACAAACAAACTCTTCAGCTTTATATATTAGTATAGATGATAATAATGAATTAAGGAAAACATACTTCTGTAATAGAGAAAGGAAACTTACAGTTCTATATAAATAAACAAAATTGATGCGTTTGTTTGTAATTTGAAATTAACAGTTTTTCACTATGTGCATAAGAAATAACTTATAATTATTCGGTACTTACCTTCGATCATAAATAGTACTAGATTCCCGATAAGCGCTTCAAAAACGGCCCGAAAAATAAGACCACAAATAATTTTGTGGTCTTATTTCAAATTAGTATGGTCCAATTACAGCCAACGTTAAGACGTCAAAATGCCGCAGCGCGCGTTCAAAAACTGTGTATATAACCACCGTAACACCAAGGTTTTGGAAGGAATATCTTTTTTCGGTAAGTTTATATTATTATTAAGTGTTTTTCATAAAATAATAAACATAATTATATATTATAGTAAATATAATTCAATAAACTAATATTGAAATTATTTGGCCAATGTTTACTACAACGCACCAACTATTGTATCAAACATCACCTATTCTTGAACAGGGAATGCATGGAGTAGTGTTATTATTTTATAATGTTATTTTTGTTTGTAGATTTCCTAGTGACCCATTTCGCTGTGCAGAATGGGTATCTATTGAAAGAAAGAGGAGAAGAAATATAAAACCCTTACAAAAACTCTAGAATATGTTCGATTCATTTTGACAGATTCGACATAACTGGAAATACGCAAAGGCGTAATAATAGATTAAATAAATTAATAGATGGCGAAATTAATAGATGTAAGAGACATGGGTGGTTTATATTATGCTTCAAACGATGTGTTTGACATATGCATGATAACCGAACGTGTTATACGCAACTGTCTTCGCATGAGTGGTGGCAAATCAATGCAAAAAAAGTATGACAAAAACTTTATATGTGTAAATGTTTTAAACGCGTATATTGAAAAGGATTTGTTTTCTAAGGGAAACGAACACAACCATAAAATAAGCCTAATTAAACTTATTATAGAAAAAATCATTGATGTAAGATTACATTATATTTGTAAAAAAGAAACCGCTTATATCAAAATTACTTCTAAAAGACAGCTTTATAACAAACTGAATCTGTTTAAAGGTAATTAAACCTATATTACTATTTTAATTACTTCTGTATAAAGAATACGTCGAAAACATGTTTCTTGATTCCTTTCATATTTTTTACTTTATACGTTTTTTTTATTACCCATTTGTTATAATGGCGGCAATGTAAAATAGTATCTATTACTTTTTTGAATCGGTCAAAAATATTTACAACCATACAAAACAAACCTAAAACAAATATATTCTGCAACTCTACGTCATTCAATACTTACTGTGTTCTGAGCATTGAAATGTAACACCAAGAACTACATCTAGTTCCACAATACAATAAGCACGAAATTAGAAACAAAATGTTTTTTATCTTATGTCTTAGACTTTAAGTATCATTTTAGAATAAATATTTTTGTACTAATGACTTTTTATTTTTTAGCGACATTTTAAATTAATTCCATAGTATCTCTTCTCTGACGAAAGGACCTAAATAGATATATTTTGTAATGTTAATTAAACTTTATGTTTAAGCGTTAAGGTTTATAATAAACTGAAGTCATTATCACTATTAAACTTTTTTCTATGAATGAAGATGTTTTCGTGTCTGTAAACATGGCCACATGAGAGTCTTATTTTTGTTCCTGATCCTTAATCTAGTACTATTATTGATCGAAGGTACTTACAATAAAAAATCAATTATTTGTCTGATTGTCTGTATGTTTGTTCCGGTTAATTTCTGAATGAAACGGTTCAACCAACTTTGATGGGACTTTACTGTCAGATAACCAATGATATAAGATATAACTTAGACTACTTTTATTTTAGACTAGTATCCATATCCATATATATCCATCCAGCGGTGTTATTTTTGGTTGTTATTGTAAAGGTATAACAACAACCGTGAGGAACATTGCAGAATGTACCTAATAATTATAATTAATATTTCTGATGTGATTGACAACTTTATTATAGAACCTACTGAAAGATAATATAATAATTGGCTCAAGGGAAAATTATTGCCTGATGTAAAAGTATAACAAGTACAATTTTAACAAAAATAAAACCGACTTCAAGGTTCGACTCGATTTCTCTTGGATGCCATGATCAGATATTAATGTCCTTATCATGGTACCACCGTTGGAACATCTCCTTTCTATTAAAAAAAGAATTATCAAAATCGGTTCATAAACGACGAAGTTATGCCCGATCAACATAAAAAAAAAAAGAAAATATATATATATATACGGTCGAATTGAGAAACCTCCTCCTTTTTTTGAAGTCGGTTAAAAAGTAGTCGAGATAAACCGGCTACCAAACTTTGACAGACAAAATGACTAAGAAAAAACTAGCCTTGAAGCTCAGATTGCATGAGAATGTTTCAAGTTTGAAATATGAAACAGTTGTGTTAATAGACCGAATTGCAAAAAAAGAACAAGAAAATTGCCTGTAAATGTAACATTTTATTCATATTCACAACTAGCTGAATACCGAGTTAAAATGTAGCCTAAGTAACTCCTCATAAATCATCAGCTATATATGCTACTAGCTGAACCCCGCGGTGCTACCCGCGGTTAATATTGTACCGCGAGTAACGCCGCGGGACAAAGTTAGTCTAAAAAGAGTAGCCTAAGTTACTCCCCGGATCATCAGCTACCTGCCAGTGAAAGTCCCGTTTAAATCCGTAAAGCCGTTCCAGAGATTACCCGGAACAAACAGACAGACAGACAGACAGACAGACAGATAGACAAAAACAATTTTAACTACATTTTTGGTATATATATCGTGTATACATACATATGCATTAAGTAAAAAGCGGTTATTTTAATATTACAAACAGACACTCCAATTTCATTTATTTGTATAGATAAAAAGATCCGTCAAAATCGGCTCATAGATTATTCGGAAGAAACAGATAGACGGACAGACATTTGAGAAAATGTTATTTTGATGGAAGTACCGTCTATACTTCCATATGCATTGAGTGAAAAGCTGTTATTTGAAATTACAAACAGACACTTTAATTTTATTTATTTGTAAATGGACTCTACTTTACATAAGTTGGTTTCATAACCATTCATCTAGACGAGGCGACGAAGTCTATTACATTGTGTTTTACCTGTCACGACCATGCCTTGTTGTTAAACACAATAGATAGTTTAGATTCATTCTAGATCCAGAACTAGTGTGACTGACAGTTTGAAAAGATAAGTATTTCTGCATATTGTGATCCAATATTATAGTTCAGTTTTACAATTTTTCACAGCTTTCATTCTTAGCCAAATTTTAAGACAACTCCCCCACTACGTATACTTATACAAAAAAATCTAGATTTACAATATAGAACAACAATTTGTTGATCAAACAAAGTGTTATACCGTGTGGGGTTTGAAATAAATAATAATATAATAATAAATATTTTGGACATCTATCACACAACGCCATCTAGTCCCAAACTAAGCAGAGCTTGTGTTATCGGTACTAGACAACTGATACAAATACATAAATACTTTTTTTTTTTGTAAATACATACATATTATAATAATAATATATTTCTTTGCTTTAAACATGGTATACAAAGGTGTTACATTTTATCATTTTTAGAGCACATACATGTTTCGCTAATATAAACTAGCATGCAAAAGCTTCAATAGACTACGAAAACGTAGTCTATTATTAGTATACATAGAAAACACCCAGACTCCGAAACAAATATTTATAGATCATACAAACATTTGGTCCGACCCGGGAATCGAACCCGAGACCTCACGATCAGCAGTCGCACACGCCATCCGCGAGACCAACGAGGCAGTCTGCGATGAGTGTTGTCAAATCACAACACTCATCGCAGTGTAAAACTGCAAAGTGACGGATTAAGCCACTACGTCATCCATGCAGTCATTTTTCCTTTCCATGTACTCTCAATTTTCCTTAAACGACCTGTTGACGGCAATATACAACTTGAACTCTATTATATTTAAAACTCGATGCAATTATAAATTGACCAAATGTCAGCAGTTAATACCGTTCAACATCTTCAGCCGAGAATGTATAATGTATACAAGAAAATGTACATGTTTACCTAAACACATCATCATTTAAGGTCACAACTCTTTCAACAAACTTAAACTTGCAAGTTTTCTTAGTCCGTCAAGCTAGATATGAATACAGAAATAACCACAGTTTTATGGTCCTGCAACTTTTTGACGCCACGCTGTCGCCAACTTTGCGGTTAGTTACGTATGGATAAGGCAAGTGATATAACTTACTTTATTCTTTACAGTCATGACCTATTTAAAGGTTAAAATTAAATTTGTATGTTTTAAGCATATGCGTATAGGTTTAGGGATAAATTTATTGTTCTCACAACTTGCTGTAGGGCAAAAAACAGAGTGTCCGTCAAAACTGAGTTACTGTTTAAGTTGTTTCTTGTAAGCGAATAGCACCGCAGTCTAAATTATTAATTACCATTTACCATTTTCTACATATTTTACACTAGTTGTTTTATAGTTGTACCTGTACCTGTAAGAGGTTAGAGAAAATAAAGGCTGTTTTTATTTTTATTTTATTTTATTAGTTGTTTTATATATTTGGGAATATCGAATTATTGTAATTTTTTCAGAAATTTCTAACAGAAGTGAATGTTATTTCAATGAAAATGAAACTTATAAGGTTTCTATTGCACTTATACTCGTATTATGTTCTATTAGTTAAATTTATACAGTGCAATAACCATAGAGGTTAAAAGAAATATGTTAATACTCATGTCATTTCAATTGTCAAATTTAAATGTCCTTGTATAATCCTCCTTTAATAATCCTTAGATAATTTTGGTTTCATAAATATTGTTATCAGCTAATCCGAAAATGATACGTAATCGACATCGCTTGACACCTACGAACTACGACCAACCGAACTACGAACAAAGAACTTACCCCGAGCGATATTTTTCTCGTTCAAGAGCCACTTGTGTACTATCGATATTATCGATTATCGATACGCTCTGTTGACACTCGATACCATTCTTTTCATTAGTTCTTTGTTATTTCGACAAGTTCTACAAAGTAAAACTAGAGATTAATTCTTTTGAACTTCATCGATTATATTGTTTTTGTCGTATTTTAGATGTAGCTTTAATTACTTTATTTTATTTTGATTAAATTATAAATTAACTTTAGCTGAAATTTTGGTGAAATATTTAAAGAAATAAAATAAAGTCTGAAATGAAATATAACGATGCTTAAAATTTGAAAAATCATCTTGCAATAAAATACGTTAAAAACTATATATATAATAAAAATAATAAGTAAAATTTTCATAAAACAGAAAAGTTTTGTTTCAAAACAACTATCTGCCTTGTGATAAAATAGTTGAAATACTAGTGAAATAATAGTTGAATTTAAATCGAATTAAAAGCGATTGATCGATTTAAATTCAACCTCAAAGTATTTCAACTATACTTCTTGGCAAAAAAAAGAAAAAATGATAGACAAACCTATTTCATGACTAATAATATAATAGTTACCTATATTGTTCGTTCTTCATTTTTCCGCCCTCGAGAACTTAGCAGAAAAAAATTATAAAAAAATTAAAAACGATGACAAATGACATACAGGTGCAGCTAAACACAGCGTGTTAAAAAGTGTTAGCTCACTGTCTATAATAACTTCTGTATAGTGTAAGAATTTAAAACGTATAATTAATGAGTTAAAACATAAGATCTGTTATTTTCATTTTATTTACACTTCACCGTCATCACCTTTCCATTTATAGGATATCCTCTGTTGGACATTTACCTTCTTTAATGACTTCCAAGCGCTTGGAAATAGTTCGCACCTCCAATCTCTCTGTTTTACTATGTCATTAATTCAGTTTGTTTCAGAGTTCCGTTAGTATGTTTATTTCACATTAACTCGATCATCATGTGTCTAGCAATGCACACACAAACATTTCTCTAACTCATATACTGTATCTAAATACTTGTGGGACTTCTACTTATTGTTAACAAACTCCTTCGTTCACTTAAACGATGTATGAAACTGTTCAAAGGTAGTAGAACCATGCTGATTTCAGCACAAACGGGCGGGCTCGACCGAAGCGGTACTACCCTCGCACTGTGGGTCAAGGTCAACCTAAAATGCCAGTATTTGTGCTGTAGTGTTATGTTGGTTAGTGCGAGACCGGAGGCCGAATGATGCAGAATGATCACTAGGCCAGACCACAGAATGGGTCACCATGCTTCATTGTTGCGTTGGCTGTATTCGCAATGAGTATATTACTCTTGGATTCTGCCTATGTTTTTAACCAGGCGGAATAAACTCGCTTTAACAGGCTCAAACATAAAAAAAAGTTGAATTTACCCTACAGGTCTACACTAAAGGCTCATTGTAAGTTTATTTTACTGCGAGTAGTTGATCACGATAACCGGGTTCGGGGTTATGAATGGCTGGTAGTCCTACGGTACGGTTTTCGGTTTGTGCTTTCACATCTCCTTTACTGCATCTTTCGGGTATCATTAACCATATAAATATTCCACTTTATTTATCATTCACTTGTTATTTCAGAGGTTACTCGTGATTAATTAATGCTTACTTTTGTTACGTAATCAACTAGGCAAAGTTCCCTTATTGAATATAATCCGAATATAATGCCGATTATAATCGACATTATCCTACTAATATTATAAATGCGAAAGTTTGTAAGGATGGATGGATGTTTGTTACTCTTTCACGCAAAAACTACTGAACGGATTTGGATGAAACTTTACAGTAATATAGCTTATACATCAGAATAACACATAGGCTACTATTTGCCGCGATAACCGACATATACGCGGGCGGAGCCGCGGGTAACAACTAGTATCAAATAATTTGTAGCTGTCGATATGTCGATCTCACACTCTATTTCAAAGATAACTAGGGTAGGTAATTAAATTTTTCATTCATAATTTTGCTGTATTAGCTTTTGTTCGCGGCTCCATTAGCATTTAGGTCAGTTATCGCGACAAATAGTGGTCTTCTCCAAGGGGAGATCGTGATAACCGACATAAGAGATAAATTAGACCTTTCCAATTTATCTGCATACAAAAATTCATTCGAATTGATTCAGAGCCGTGAAAATGTAACAAACAGACAGATTTACTTTTGAATTTATAATATTAGTATGGATATGATGAACTAACATAATGGTAGCTGTAAGGTAAGGTAAAATGATAATAGTGATGATGTTGATGATGAAATAAAATATGTCACCATCATCAAGATAGCGTTCGTCGCGGTTCCTTGCAAAGCTTACATTGTTAAGCCCTGTGTCTGTTTTCATCTTTGGGAGTGAGACCTTTAGCATAAGAAAAATATATTCTGTCACATTTAAAAAAAATTAATGATTTAAACCATAACATTTGTCATCCACACCCATCACATAAAAAAAATTAACTAGCATCATATTTAAAAGCATAGCGGAAGAGATTCTTATATTTCTCAGAGGAATAAAAAACCTTTTCTTTTACAAGATACTTCCGCAGGGAACATAGTTGAATGTACCCTTTAGAGCATTATTTGGTATAATAAAAGTTTTATTACTCCATGCCGCGTGCTCTTCATTATCGGCTTGTTCTGTTCCATCAGGACGCATTCTGGCTACTTCGTCACGTTTTTATTCATTTCCTGTTTATCTGGGACTTGGGACAGTCGTTGATTTTCAATTTGTGACTGACTATTTTTTATTTCAGTACTTTTTGTTTTTGTATCATCTGTTAGCCTTGTTAAAAGTTTTTTTTCGCGTGACTCTTATGTATTATTATTGCGTAGATTATTTAAAATTATACGTTGAACCAATTCTTTCGGTTTATAAATATTATGGAATTGTCTGTATAGTTTTTTTTGTTTTAAAATTTCTGTGTATATTTTGTGCTACACATACCATGAACAATGTTTACTATCAATTAGTTATATTTTAATTCAATCAATTATATTTCTAAAATAAAGTTTCATTTTAATTCGTCATGTAATGACACTACACGTTAGCTATTGCCTACATCTTGTTAATATATTTAAGGTTGTCATAGATTTTACTCATTCATTTTCCTGCTTGTAAAATGTGCAAAAAGTAACTTTGTCCCTTGTTCGTAAATTTATAGCAGGATATTGAATTTCATCTACATATTGTGTCTATAAATTTAAATCAATGTATGTGAGAGTGCATGTGGGTTAGTAATGAGAAAAAAAAACACCGACTATTAGATATAACAATTTTTTTGAAAGACGAGAATGGGTGTGTTTTAATTTTAACTTTATACTTAGGTACCATAAAAAGGGACATCTACCTAAATATGTTCCGAGGTACGCCTTTGCACGGTGACCAAAATTATCGGATCTAAGTTTTGGAAGAGGAGGAGATCTTCTTATTTATATTATTTGATTCAATTTGAATTTCACAAAAAATACTACTATAAGTTTATATTATATACTACTAGCTATAAGTTTGGGACAAATAAGTCATTAATCATTACATTTAAGTTCAAGTAGGCGATATGAAATCAGTAAAAACATTTTAAGATAATAATTGAATAATACGCAAACAAGAACTGCTTCTAACATAGCCCGGGTAATGAATCTTGCACTTCACAGAAACTGGCAAATGGATGAGCACTTCAACTTTCAACTCACTCTATTTGTTTGGTTAATAAATCGAATACGTAATTCTAGAGCATTCCGATATGAAAGCAAGGTTCCATTGATTCGAAAGTGATCGTACTCCGATCACTTTAGAATCATTTAAAATATGCCTCTAATTGCAGAATAAATGATTTCATTTCATTTCATTTCATTTCAATAGTTATACTAACTTTTAAACTTTCGCGTTCCATGATATATTAACAATTATTTTTACGGGAGTACCTCTGGGAGATCTTGTAATTGTAATAATATAAATGTAATTATAGACTACTAAGTAACGCAAAGTCTTAAGATTAGGTAATAACAACTCTAAAATATAAAATACCGAAATACGATGATCACAGTTTAATTCAAACTTTTACCAGCATTCATTCACTAAATCTTAAGTTCTTCTGAAGACGCTGTTAAATTAACCAATAAATTTTAAGTATTTACTGCGTAATCTTAATATTTACCGTGGCCTAGGCTATTACAGTAACACATTTAGTATGTATTAACAATGACGTCAAATATAGCTAAGATCACAACCACTTAAGTACAAAGAAAGTAATCGAGAAAGTTTACCAATAAACATTCATTTCCCTGTCGATTTTACCAAATATTATTCGTTCATTTGTTTACTCCCCATCTAACGGTTATAGTTTGGCCGTTTCGAATCAACTATTCACATTTAGCAGGCCTTCATGAAAACAAAACTATAATATAAGGTGATCAATTGTGATTGTGTTTATCTATTTTGTTTAGTTTTGGCGTATTTCGTGATAGTTGATGTCGGTTCTTTGATGTCAGATCTAGTCGTCACAGTAAATAGATCAATTTCGAATTGTCTTGTTATTTTTCATCAACTTAATTTCTAAATAAACATCTATTACATATAATTCAGGAGTCACGTTGTTGTTCACGATGAACTCGGAAACTATCTAACCGAATTTCAAAATTATTTTTTAAATGTGCTGTAGTGTGTGATGGTACGGTTACTACTTTACTTGTGTTTCGGAGGTATAAATAATAAGTTTAACTTACGGTTATAATGTAATTGTCCAGTTACACAAAGAAATGTTAGAAGGTGCAGTTGAAGGAAGTTATAGGCATTTGCTGGCAAGCATAAGAAAGGATGATTAACATCACGCTTATGACCGATAGGAGCTGAGCATTAATTGAAAAGAGGCTCAGTCGAAGTTGCGTGGATTAGCTAGTAGTTTAGTATAATAACATTATCACGCTTAATCTCATTACATTGAAAATAATTAATTACATACTTGTTTGTTTTTATTAGGAGTCGAGCAGTTAGTTAATTTGACTTAAGTAACAAACCGACCAAACAGCATTCTGTCTGAACAAATTATACCTGTCTTGCTGGACTAATAGATTAGTTGATCCATCCATTCATTCTTCCATATTAAACTATTCTGGGTGTATAGTATTTAAATCTAAAGTATAATAACAAAAAAAGTTACATCAAGTTAAATCAAGAACTTCAAATGTGCCTTTGAGAATTCACGTCATAGTAAATGCAACTGGGGACACAGTGTGGAGGAACCGTGGGACTTCTCAATAAGTATTGATTGAGCTTGATAAGTTGTGGAAACTTCGCTTCTGGTCACCGTTTCCTATCATTTTATAAAAATATTGAACAAGTCGCACCGAAGTTTCTCACTGGAAACTTTTGGTTGGCTTCTACAGTTTTAATTTCTTTAACAGTTCTCACTGTGTGACGTTCAAAGCTATGACAAGTTTGTCGTGACAATTAGGTGGTTTTATTTTTTGAATTATTGGCTGCAGTGTTCTTCAAGTTATCTACAAATATGATCTACAAATATTTGTTTCGGAGTTTGGGTGTTTTCTATGTATAATATGTATGTATTTACAAAAAAAAAGTATATATGTATTTGTATCAGTTGTCTTAGTACCCATAACACAAGCTCTGCTTAGCTTGGGACTAGATGGATCTGTGTGATAGATGTCCGAAATATTTATTTATTATTTTATTTATTTATTTATTGTTCTTATCTCTTAGAAGTATTTCTTTTTTTTAACTATTTTTTCCAAGGCAATTTCGTATTATGCCTCAAGGGATACTACATCTATGAGTGATTTTAGTGAATGGTTACTGGCTGTTTGATGCCCGACGTTATCGTGTTCCTTGTTTAAAGAGTACTTGCTGAGTCCGTATCATTTCGAGCATGTCAAAAATCCACAATTATATTTATTTTATAGTAAATGTCTAATTGTGTTTTTTAATAATATAGAAACCTAAATAATAAACTTATTGAACAAATGCACATGAGTTATAATCAGAGATCGGAATTGGGTGTGTGAAAATACCTAAAGTTTGCAGCGGGACATAATATGGAGCTGTTACAACCACTTAAGTTAAACCGGTTTTGGGTTTTACCGGTTTAGTTTCGGTTTTTTTTTATATGTTCCTTACCTTTGAAACACCGAACTATAAACATTTACTAGCTGCTAATACAGTTCTAAATTAATTTTTGTTTTCTATTTTTCCGGTTAAAATTCGGTCTTTTAGTCCCAATTGGTCTTTGTCGCTCAAACATAGAATTCTATATATCTACAAAATGCTAATGCGGTTTTTAATTTCTTTTTTTGATCTGTATCTTAAGTTAAAAACTTTTGCTACAGGTTGATGCAAGGAAAACGAAGATTTTCGCGCATGTAAGAGCGGGGTTCACTTTAATGGCGTCGCTCCGTTTTTACTTGCCCTGATTACTTGACCTCAACGGAGTTAAATTCCGACTTGTTACTATTAGGTATTCTGTGACAGTGTTCGTCCTTCGTGCATCGATCTGTATTCAGGGATTTACTATGAAATATAAGCAAAAAATTTATTAGAAAATATTTATTTCAATCACTTCTTCGTTCTTACTTGAACGAATCTAATTAAAACTGTTACAAATATTAGGACTAACGATAAATACGATACACAATAGTTTTAGAGCAATTTTTAAATCTAATTAACTGGCTATTTACATACTACTAAATTGCAGCTTGTAAATGTGTATAGTTCGGTGTTTTAAAAGGTAAGGAACATGTAAAACAAAAAAAACCGAAACTAAACCTGTAAAATCGAAAACCGGTTTAACTTAAGTGGTTGTAACAGCTCCATATTATGTCCCGCTGCAAACTTTAGGTATTTTCACACACCCAATTCCGATCTCTGGTTATAATAGAAAAGGACATACTTATACGAAATTCTACTTTAAAAAAAATAATGACCTATTTATTCTATTACATTACAAATAAGAATTACATACATTACTTAAATATATATTTGTTTGATACCTGAATTGATTATTATTCATCAGTAGTTACGAATAGCTAAATTGTTGAAAGATTATATACATTTGAGTTTTGATTATTACTCAAAATGCAATCCTGTTTATTAAAAGGCATACAAAGGTGTTGTAAGATGACGTAATAACTTATTGACTGTATGAGAGAAAAGTAGAGTTGTATTCGGTAAAAAATTGAAACTTCTTAATACATTATTTTCTATCTTCCTCCGAATTAAGTAAAATACAATATTTCAATGACGTCTCTGTTTTAATAATAAAAGTAAAGATGTTTATACAAGAGATGTTTATACATTATATATAACAACTGGCTACTTACTATCAGTCTAGGAATCCTGGTCATTAAGAAAAAAGTCTTAGATTCGATTCTTACCCAAGTCAAAAATTTCTTTGATTTTCGCGGTCAACGTTGCGGGGCAAAGCTAGTCTTAAAAAAGTAGCTACTCCTTATATCATCAGGAGTTTTGTCCTTTATCCTAGACTTTTAACTACAAGTTGAAATATATATTTGTCTCCATCGAACTCTTACAAAGAAGTGAGATAATCGTTCCGCACCAGCGAGAGGGGCATAATTTCCTTCGTCCGCTCCAGCAGAAATTAGGATCGATAGGCAGTGAAGGTGTTAAACCATAATAGTTTTCATTAAAATACATTAAACCATTTACTAGTCTATTACTAATGCTCTCATTTAACTCTAAAATAATAGCTTTTAGAACACATTTGACCATGTTATTTATTGCTGAAATTCATTGATAGCCTAGATTCTGACCATCAATAACTTACATCTTGTTTGCTACCAAGAATTACGTTGCTTGCTTTATTAGAAGTGTCACCTACCTCCCTTGAAGTCCGTACAAATGTACTACATTTATATTTGTCATGAGCGGAACATGTGAGGTCATTATTCATGAGAATCTTGATATCTGCAGTCTCTGGGTTTTCTACGGTAGTCAATAGCCATGATTGAGAACTTTAGTCGCATGTATCTGCATCTAAATTTAGAACTGTTGTATTTAACTTGTTTTGGAAATTAAAAATTAGATATATTTAAAATTATATAAGCAAACTCCTTCAGAGTGGAGGTCATTACACTGATAAAAATAGACATTGTTAAACCTCACTATGAGACAACTGAGGTTAAAGAGTTCTGTACCTAATTGTAATAAACTCATCGACCAAACAAAAAAATTACCAAAATAATCTTTCTCCTCTGACCACTAACTTCTTTGTGTTTTTCTCCTGTACTTAATCTACAGAGTTATCACGAAATTTTACTTTTTGATTCGTCGATTTTACTACAATGCATACAATCGCAAAGGGAATGTTTAAAACATTAGTAAATGGATATGTATGAGTTGGCAATTTACATTTTTAAAAGACTTGACCTGCTTCTAACTTTTAAAATACAGCTATCACATTACTTCCTCCATGTTTCCTTGGAGCAATGTAAATTATTCGTGACACCTAGGTTTGGTTTCTTCACAGTAAACTATCTACTTATACTTTATCACCATCAGCTAGCGTTACAACCTACTGCACATGTAATGTCATTAAAATTATTCGTTTTCTTGAATCAGAATTTATACCAGAAATCATTTGAGTATTTTTATTTAGTAATCTAGCTAACTTTCCTCTCAAACACTATCTTGATACTAGTGCAGGTGATGATTTGACTATTTTTTTTACAGATAACTGAAGTCTTCCATAGAAAATTTCCAATCATTACGCTTTATTTACAAACATAAGCAAGCCCAGTCGAAACAATGACGTTAGATAAAGCGAGTACGTTCTGAAGTGTTTAACACTAAAATAGTGGTTAGGTGTTACTGGTTGCAAATTTTTGGACATTGATTTTAAAATATAGAAGCAAATTCATGGCTATTGAAATTAAAATTTGTAATGTTATGGCGTCATTTTACTTGGATGTTTCTTATATTCTACATTTTTTTTCAGAACAAAAAATATACGTAGTAATCTTTATACGTTTTTAAGTTTAATGCAGCAAACGTGGAAATTAATCTTTTGAAAGATGAAAATTACTTTGAGGAATCAACTAGTTACAATATTTAAAAAAACTATAGGCTAATGATAACCTATAAATTAATAGATCCTCAGGGTCGCGGAGGTCCGATAGCAGTCGTTCCATGGAAAACTGATATTCTTGGATGAACTAGTAGCGAAATAATTTTGGGAATAATAAACGCTAGGAACATGATTGTGACGAACCCATGAAAAAAGAGATAAATCAAACTAGATTTATAAACGCTATCAAGTTAGATAATTCATAGTGTTTAGAATATAATTAACACTATATGATACCTTTTTATGGAATAGGATACAAACGAAAAGACGTATCGCCTGGTGATAAGCAATTACCGCCATCCATAGACACTCGCAACACCAGAAGCGTCACAAGTGCGTTGCCGGCCTTTTGGGGCTGGGGGGAGGGGTTGGGGTATGGGCCTTCGGTATCCTAACTCACTTGGTGAAACACAGCATAGGCGCAGTTTAACACCGGTTTTCTGTGAGGCCGAGGTATCACTCTGGGCGAACCGGCCCATTCATGCCGAAGCGTGGCTCTCCCACGGTAGAGCGTGGCTCTCCCACCTCGATACTTACGATTTAAAATATACTGACATAAATGATATTGCAAGTATTTATAAACGAGATTATTAAGCATGCCCTTCTTTGCCGATTCGCCTAAAAATTCCAGAAAGAAATGAAACTATCTAAAATTGAGATCCATTAATTAAAGATAATCACCTCCTTTGTATTGAAATGAAGGCTAATCCCGTATTATCAACCACAATGGCTACGCGATTTCCATTCACTTGAGATGGTAATTATATTGGCCTATTTGTAATTCATGATATGGATACGGTATAACTGCTGGCTAATTTCGTTTACAAAGCTATCGATTTATAGGTTATCTTGGGGTAATTATAACTGCTTAATTCTGGTGTTAATTTCATATTGAAATAGAATACTTATTTGAAGTATTAAGGGCTCATTTGTCAAATTAGGCAATTATAACAATTCAACATAGTAGAGTCACGCTAATTTCAACACGAACGAGCCGGCTTGACCGGGGCGTAACTACCCTCGCACAGAAGATCACCTTAAAATGACAGCGCTTATGCTTTGCAGACAGTGAGTGGAGAGCGCTTAGGCACAATGATGCAGAAGTATCACTAGACTCCCATATTGTGGATGACCATGCTGCATTGTTGCGTTGACTGCATTCGCAATGAGTATATTGACCACCACTGTTGAATTCTGGTTATGCTATCCATTAGGCAGAGTAGAATCATTTTCGTAGGTACATACATAAAAAAAAAAATTGTTTGACAACAGACTATCAGCAGAATTTTGATATCGCCCAGTACTTGAGTTTTGGAGGTTTGATGGCAGTCGCTCCATGCAAAATTTGAATTTCAGTCATATTGTAGTATACACAAAGTTGTCTTTAATATAAATGAGAAAACACTTATGACTTGATAATAAAATAATAAATTTACTTTGAGCTGACTTTAGTTTCTGACAGTATCAAATTTCTTTATTTACATTTAAATCGATGTTCTTCGCGTTACTTTATGCTGTACTATGTGAAATACATTTGGAAATTAATTATGTGTAATATTGCGATATAATCCACATATTTACACATGAGAACATGATTAAATACAACTGCGTAAATCATTTTATCTTTGTAACATACGTGTTATAAATGTAGACAAAAAATAAACAGATTTATTCTTTAAATTTCAAAAAAAAGACAATTCAGAATTGTTAATAATGAAGTAAAAAAATATTGAAGGTCGATATAATTGAGTAATAATTTCAGAACAACACATGAAGTGTATTTTGCGACGTACCAATAAATATTCGCAGTTACAGGGTTAAAATCTTAGCGCCGCCGCAAGTGTGAATATCTCAAAACTTTTTTCAAAAGACATCACGTCGATATAAGCCACCTGTACGAAATACAATTAGTCTTTGTTAGTTAGTGTTCAACAGTAGAAGCTGCAAGATTCAAACACGAACATGGAATATCTTGTTCTTCTATTAACGATTGCAACTTTAGTGAAATCATCAGAATATTATGGAGGTGAGATAAATTAGATAAATCATATTTTTAAAAATATTTATTCATAATGAACCCCGCGGTTATCGTCGTACGGCGAGTAATGCCGCGGGACAAAGTTAGTCTTAAAAAAAGTATCCTAAGTTACTCCCTGGATTATCAGCTACCTCTAGCAGGTGAAAGTCCCGTCAAAATCGGTCCAGTCGTTAAAGAAATTACCCGGAACAAACAGACAGACAGACAAAAATTTTTTAAATACATTTTTGGTATATGTACCGTGTATACATACATATGCATTGTATAAAAAGCTGTTATTTTAATATTACAAACAGACACTCCAATTTTATTTATTTGTATAGATGACATTGCTCTTCTTCATGTCTTAGTAATTTTTCCGAGTTTGGAATTCTATAAATTACCTTCTTAATAGTTGCCTTCTTGCTATAGTTTATAGCGGTATTCATAAAATTTTTGGTTAGCGGTATTATGAATTTAATTTGTCTAATACATAGGATTTCTTTTGTAGATTGCCTCGGGTTTTGAAAGGTTTTCACATTTTGTTCTGGCTGTGATCAAAGTTTAATAAAATCTTGAAATAGCCAATCATTTTTATCTTGTTAATCTTTATGTCATTGCATTGATAAATATGTTTTACATATTTGTCCGTTCATCACTGACTTATATGTGAGGTATCTTGAATTTACCAATCATGATATATTTTATTGTTAGTGAGGATTGAATACCAGCGTATGTATCCATACTTTTAAAATATAAGTTAAACCTAAAACAAATTCAATTTTATTGGAAATTCAAACTTAAAAAAACCCTCTCTCATAAGTTTTTTTTAAATACCTTAAAAGTGTATCACCCACATTGTAGGTTTGCTAGTACAAGAAAAACTTATATTGTTTGCTAAGAACTTTCAATGAATTAAACTTAATA
Source organism: Spilosoma lubricipeda (assembly GCA_905220595.1). NCBI lineage: Eukaryota > Metazoa > Arthropoda > Insecta > Lepidoptera > Erebidae > Spilosoma > Spilosoma lubricipeda. The sequence continues at coordinate 2,243,795 of HG992285.1, read as the reverse complement.
GACTGCTAAGTTTTCATGAAATGTTTTGACTTCTATACGTAGGAGGTTCCATATTTAAATTTCTAAACACTCAACACAAAACAATAATACTCGTATGTATCACAATATAATAGATTTAGGTAGGTACTTCAAAAGTAGTTACTTTTTCAAAGTGTATTTCCTTATATTCTGATGTATAAATTGACTTAACTAATAAGGAATTTAAAATTTCATCAACAGATTTACACAATTCAAGATATCTCATGCATTTCAAAGAAATACCAAAACGTTTCGAAATAAAAGGAGGCACGGCAAGCATGGACTTCAAAAAATACTTCGATGAAATAGAAAATATAGCAAAACATGAAAACATAACGGTTGTATACAAAATCAAGTTAGAAGTGGTAAAACCAGTGGATCTCACAAATAGAAAAATCATGTCAAAAAAGTTTAAATCAAAGAAATACAATATTCCCTTAAAGAAGAACAGTATGAAACTGTCAAACTTTGAAGTTATGTTGAGAAAGATGGCGGAACAATCAGGCCATGGTAATAACCAGAATTATGAAAATTATAATCACCCTGCTGTCACTACTGAAGCGGACAAACGAGTATCGTCGACAAAGCCGATACAATTAAAATATAAGCCGATAATATCTAAGTTAAAGACGAACTATACAAAGATCATAAGGCCTGTAAAGAACAGGATTATAACTTTGACAGGTTAACTTTGAACATAGTGTTATATAAGCTAGTTTTAATAAATCTTTTTTACATGTTACTGTCTTGTATTATTTTGCTAGGAGGAAGGCCTCCTTCCTTTTTAATTTAAAATTAACGCCTTGCAAACAATATGGCTAAAACTGACAAAACACTCCATTCTCAGAACTTTGGTAATTGGCGTTTTAACAATTATCTTTTCAAGGAATTTATTGCCTCTCGTAACCAATCTATGGGCTCATTATCATCTGGGGGATTAGCGTACTAATTAAACCTTGAAACAATATATTCTGATCTCAATGGATGGCAATGCACTTACGAGTATTGAATTGCTGACACTCAAGTCTTATATCATGCAACTGTTTATCCTTACCATCTATTATTCTATACACCATTAAAACTGATTAATTAATAGACTACATAAAATATCATCAATACTGAAACCATAACGATACTTCACTGACTGAAAAATACCTCGCAACTCGATGCCAAAAGATAGAAATAAATGTTAATCAAATGCTCAACAAGTTCTACTGAAACAGGTTATTTTTTCTCTTTTTCATAATCCTTACTCAATCGAAAAACGTCTGTGGTCATACACAAAATCCTGCAATATATGCAATTGTATAAATTATTCATCACACGGTTGGTAATAAAAACTTTAAATACATTTTTGGTATATGTACCGTGTATACATACATATGCATTGTATAAAAAGCTGTTATTTTAATATTACAAACAGACACTCCAATTTTATTTATTTGTATAGATGACATTGCTCTTCTTCATGTCTTAGTAATTTTTCCGAGTTTGGAATTCTATAAATTACCTTCTTAATAGTTGCCTTCTTGCTATAGTTTATAGCGGTATTCATAAAATTTTTGGTTAGCGGTATTATGAATTTAATTTGTCTAATACATAGGATTTCTTTTGTAGATTGCCTCGGGTTTTGAAAGGTTTTCACATTTTGTTCTGGCTGTGATCAAAGTTTAATAAAATCTTGAAATAGCCAATCATTTTTATCTTGTTAATCTTTATGTCATTGCATTGATAAATATGTTTTACATATTTGTCCGTTCATCACTGACTTATATGTGAGGTATCTTGAATTTACCAATCATGATATATTTTATTGTTAGTGAGGATTGAATACCAGCGTATGTATCCATACTTTTAAAATATAAGTTAAACCTAAAACAAATTCAATTTTATTGGAAATTCAAACTTAAAAAAACCCTCTCTCATAAGTTTTTTTTAAATACCTTAAAAGTGTATCACCCACATTGTAGGTTTGCTAGTACAAGAAAAACTTATATTGTTTGCTAAGAACTTTCAATGAATTAAACTTAATAGACTGCTAAGTTTTCATGAAATGTTTTGACTTCTATACGTAGGAGGTTCCATATTTAAATTTCTAAACACTCAACACAAAACAATAATACTCGTATGTATCACAATATAATAGATTTAGGTAGGTACTTCAAAAGTAGTTACTTTTTCAAAGTGTATTTCCTTATATTCTGATGTATAAATTGACTTAACTAATAAGGAATTTAAAATTTCATCAACAGATTTACACAATTCAAGATATCTCATGCATTTCAAAGAAATACCAAAACGTTTCGAAATAAAAGGAGGCACGGCAAGCATGGACTTCAAAAAATACTTCGATGAAATAGAAAATATAGCAAAACATGAAAACATAACGGTTGTATACAAAATCAAGTTAGAAGTGGTAAAACCAGTGGATCTCACAAATAGAAAAATCATGTCAAAAAAGTTTAAATCAAAGAAATACAATATTCCCTTAAAGAAGAACAGTATGAAACTGTCAAACTTTGAAGTTATGTTGAGAAAGATGGCGGAACAATCAGGCCATGGTAATAACCAGAATTATGAAAATTATAATCACCCTGCTGTCACTACTGAAGCGGACAAACGAGTATCGTCGACAAAGCCGATACAATTAAAATATAAGCCGATAATATCTAAGTTAAAGACGAACTATACAAAGATCATAAGGCCTGTAAAGAACAGGATTATAACTTTGACAGGTTAACTTTGAACATAGTGTTATATAAGCTAGTTTTAATAAATCTTTTTTACATGTTACTGTCTTGTATTATTTTGCTAGGAGGAAGGCCTCCTTCCTTTTTAATTTAAAATTAACGCCTTGCAAACAATATGGCTAAAACTGACAAAACACTCCATTCTCAGAACTTTGGTAATTGGCGTTTTAACAATTATCTTTTCAAGGAATTTATTGCCTCTCGTAACCAATCTATGGGCTCATTATCATCTGGGGGATTAGCGTACTAATTAAACCTTGAAACAATATATTCTGATCTCAATGGATGGCAATGCACTTACGAGTATTGAATTGCTGACACTCAAGTCTTATATCATGCAACTGTTTATCCTTACCATCTATTATTCTATACACCATTAAAACTGATTAATTAATAGACTACATAAAATATCATCAATACTGAAACCATAACGATACTTCACTGACTGAAAAATACCTCGCAACTCGATGCCAAAAGATAGAAATAAATGTTAATCAAATGCTCAACAAGTTCTACTGAAACAGGTTATTTTTTCTCTTTTTCATAATCCTTACTCAATCGAAAAACGTCTGTGGTCATACACAAAATCCTGCAATATATGCAATTGTATAAATTATTCATCACACGGTTGGTAATAAAAACTTTGCGGTCTATCAGTTTTGTTTTTCTCACCAGGGCGCGCTTATGAAACATATTTCAGCCAAATTGCCGTACATGAAACCCGGAAGAGTTTTGGAGATGATAGATTTTATTTATATTCTGTGTATTCCTGTTTGTGGGGAATGTTGCGAACAGTTTAGCTGAATTCTTTTATTGGCCCTGTGCAATGGGACTGGAGAGGTATATCTCCGGCAGTGGACTGCAGTAGACTGATGATGATGATTGTAGTGTATGTGTCTATCCAGTAACCTCACTAGGTTACTCATTCATGCATTCAATCACTCACTCGCTCACTTATAGATACAGATGTACAGTCTCGTACGCACCACTTTAGTATTGCGAGAGCCGCAAGCGAGGGTAGACGTGTTTGCAAGTCTACGTACAGTACATCCCCCAAAGGGATGACGCTACAATGATGATGATATTGATTTTGAAAACAATATTCGTTTTAGGTATCACTAGAAAGTAATCGAATGTAGAATTTTTAATACTTGTACTTTAATACAAAATGAGAGATGGCGTATAAAATACCATGTTAAACCTTTTAAGGATTATTTCATACTTAGAAACTTTTGGTTTGTGTTTTCATTTATTATTTACATTTTTTTTATTATTTATACAATAATACAATAACTAACTTATATTAGCACAGGGATTGGAAAACTTGAATTTGCAGCGGCTTAAGTAAAACAATAGAATAAATAAGCAATCAACAATAGGTTCAAACTTAAAAAATAAACTCAGGTTATTATACTAATGTTATATTTCTTAGATATTTAGACATTAAATGTAAGTTAGATAGGCGCTTACGGATGTTCACGTGTTGAAACTATTTGCTGAACTAACAAATTTTAAGGTGTATAACAACAACTATTTCATATTATTATGGTTGAGTGGAGTTAGTTCCATGTATTGGCAATATTGCGAACAAGAAAGAACACAACCTTAAGAATTCACAACCCACATCACAATAAAAGCATTACAATGTTTAAAATCGTATACCCACATCAATATTAGGCCGCACAGAATTCGTAAATTCCAATCCTTTTCTAAATCCTCAATAAAAATTTGTTGAGGGCGAAATCCTTTTATACCTCGAGGTCGGGGCTCTTTCTATTCCTCTCACACGCTGTTTCGCATTCCGCGGTGTCGCACCACAGAAAGCTACATAAAGCCTCCAGGGTGCTACATAACCACTGCACAAAATTAAATAGTAAATATAAGTATATATGGTTCAATGTTAGAAGAAAAGGTAGTTATCTCTATGAGTCAAGGCTTTGTTCCCTGTCTTCTTATTATATGACAGTACTTTTATGTAAGTGTCTATCTTCGGCTGAACCGATTTTGACGAAATTTTGTGTATGTAATAGTGTTGGGTAATAGATGGATTTCGATTTACAAGTATGTACCTACCCGATAACCCAATTTTATAGTCAACCACGGGGTAGCTGGCGCTAAAATTCGGTTCCAGATTTTATATGTTTTTTTTTAATAAGAGTGGCTTCTATTTTTAAGTTTTATGTGTATTTGTACAATTGAAGAATCGCTTCTTTAGAAAAAATAAAAACTTACCTACTAATAGAATAACGTCATTAAAATAGGAAAATGTGTACGCGCTGTAAAAAACTAAAATTAACAAGTAAAATTTTAACAAAAATAAAAGGTTCAACTCGATTACTAACTTTTAAACTTTCGCGTTCCAAGATATATTAACAATTCTTTTTACGGCAATTAACGACTTCGACTCGATTTCTCTTGGATGCCATCATCAGATCTTAGTCCTTATCATGGATACCACCGTTGGGATAACTCCTTTCCATTAAAAAGAAAATTTATCGAAATCGGTTCTTATACGACGAAGTTATCCACGAACACATATAAATAAATATATATATACTGTCGAATTGAGAACCTCCTCCTTTTTTTGAAGTCTTGAAGGATTAAACTTGCCAATAAAAAACTGAAGCACCATATCCAATAGTTGTAAATGTGAGTAAAAAAGATTTCAGAGATAGCAGACGAATGAAAAATTATTTCATCTTGATTGACATTATTATTTGATGATTTACATATACACTTTTAATACCGTTGCCTATGAATATGTAAATTCATTGTATTTTGAGTTTTATTTTACAAGTAGTAAGGTTTGGTATATAAACCTTATTTTATCTTCAAGACATTTGAAAAGGTTTTTAAACTGCACTTATACAATGTAAATGTACTAATGAGTGAATTTACTACGTCAAAAAAATATTTTAGCAGCTTACAAAATTTGTACACCACCCCAAGGTAGAGCTCTAAGTTCGTCTTTGTACAAAAGTGCACAAAGTTCCATAAATACATAAAATGTGTTATACTTCATTTCACGTCCTTCTCGAATTCCTTCCTTTTTCCACCTCTATTCAACTTTCCTTCATTTCCATCCTTATTTCATTTGTTTTTGTGATGATTGTGATGTTCTTAAAGTTAAACAATTGTGTTTGAATCTGAAATTCAATCTGATTATACATTTAAGATAAAAAAAAAACCATAGATATTGTTCGATACCAAATCGTTCATTTGATATTTGTGAGTCCTAAGTTGAAATCCCTTCACCAGGTGATCGGCCTGCGATATGTCCGGCTATACTATGGGCCCTATAGACTACTATAAGAGTTCCAAACGAGGAATGCAGCGCCTGGTGATTAGAATAAACAGATATATTATGTAATTAGTAATAATGAAAATTTTATTTCTGTTCTACATAAGTTATTTTTTTTTTGTGATAGATTGGTATCCGCACTGGGTGTCCTTGCCACACAGATTAATACCAGAGCCGTAGGATTAAAGTTGCTTACATAGGAACAATGTTTTTGATTACCTATATCAACTTGATGTTAGAATTTTACTAAGCCACTATAGACATAATGAACTTTCATTGTAAGTACATAATGTACAATTAAAGCTTATGTCTATAAAATAAGTATAATTTTATATACTTATTATAATATATATGTGGACGTGGGATTTGAACGTCTCACAATGTAATCAGATCACACTGAGAAGAGCTTAGTGCAACGCGTTTTGATAGTTGTTGACAGTCCCCATACCGCACTAGTGATGTGCCTATTTCTACTCAATGTTTATCTAAACACGTAAAACATTATAGAAATATATACACGTAAATTTTTTTACCTTGACCAACTGATACATCAACTCACAGTCTAAATAGCTGAGGTTACAAGCATGGTTTTTGCTTTGCTGGTTGCAAAAGGAGTATCGTAATAAACAAACCTATATTGATAAAGTTATTACATTTATGTTAAGGAAAGTCTTTGATTTGGTATAAATAGCCGGATTCGCTGGACTCACAAAAAGTTGGTGTCATGTAATTTCATTACTTTTCATCGATGTATTAACCGATAGACTTTAACTGCGACAATACATTTGAATCTTGAGTTGCAGGTGACAGATGCACATTCAGTAATGAAATCAATCACGGTAATTACATCATCTTTGTCTAAAGCCTATTGCAGGCCAATGCTAGACATAGAGCTTGCCCAAAGCTCACCACAGAACCCAGTCTGCTGCTTTCTGCATCCAGTGGCCGCCAGCCCTCTTACGGAAATCGTTTCGCCATCATTATCATCATTGGTAATTACATACTGTCAGCTAACTCATTTGCTATTTGTAAATATGTTTTTTTTTTTAATTTATCGACCCTAGCACATCCCTAGCTATAGCTTGCATGTGGTGTAAGTGTTGGTGATATCGCGATGTTGTGTCGAGTGTGTGACGAGACTAGCTCTACTAATGTAAGCTCCTTAAAGTAAACATGTACGCGTTGTTAATTATAACAAGTTTAATACCCGCAGTGAATCCCCGCCATCTTTTGTATAAACAAGTTTTAGAAGAGGGCACGTTGTAGTTAATTTCAGGTGATGTCAAAAAAGAATAGAAGTTTATCAAATAAAAATACGATCTATTAAGGTTTTCAAAGTATTATTAATTTTACAGGTGTAGAATTTTCACGCTAAAAAGTCAATGGATCAACTATTCAGAAGAATACTGATCGTGAAAATAAATGCAATAAAAACAACTTATAATTATTGTTCGATCTTCTAATAGTATTGTTATAAACATCCGATTCAGTCCATCTCTGATTATTGACTTAGAAATCCTTACTAATTAATAGCTTTTAAGGTAGTAGAGCGATCAAAACGAAAGGGTCGCGTCGACCAGGGCAGTACTATCCACGCACAGAAAACCAACTTAAAATTGCAACAAACAGCATTGGTGCTCTCCTGTTTCATTGGTGAGTGCGAGGCTGGAGGGTCAATGATCCATAGAGTGAAAAAAAGCATAACTTATTGAATCAATAAATTCGTTCATGTACATGATATAGTTAATACTGCATATAACAACAATATTTGCTTTTTTCTAAAACATATTTTGTTAAATTGATAAGAGTGATTCTATTTAGTGATTTTATTTGGTAATTTTCTTATGTTGTCAGTCGTAAGACCTGTAATTGGCTTGATGTTGCATATACAATTTTCTTTTTTTTGTAGCTGTAAGTTTCCCAAAAGGAAATAAGTAAATGTAAGCATTTGATTATTATTATCTTTTGACCGTGACATAAAAAAACATATTATATACTAGCCGACCCATGCCCACTTCGTCGGGCGTTAACCGCCAGCTTTTCTTCGATTTGATTTACAAATACTATTAATTTTAAGTTAATTTTTTGTTCATTCATAATAAAACATAGCTTATATCACTCCTGAATAGTGTCGCTTTCCATTAGTGAAAGAATTTTCAGGATCGGATCAGTACTTCTGAAGATTACCCCCTACAACCATACAAACAAAGTTAGAAACTTTACCTCCTTATAATATTGGTACAGACAATAGATGATTTCATTTTATTATGTAAACATTACATACAAATGTATATTTTTGTAATCATTAAAAACATGTGCCATAAAGTTAAAAGTTGTTTAAAATCAACATGGTAAAGCTATTTAGACATTAACCTGTCAGAGAACAAAATTCTTTAAAAAACAGTACAAATATTGCTTGCCATAGAAACGAAGCAACACTTTCAAAACACTCAAACTTCGTCCGCCAGAAGAAGTCTAGTATGTATTTAATCATTACGGTTTGCAGATTAAAAATTTTAAGTAATATTCCACAGCGACATAATTTTCCTCTCAAAAAGAAAAGTAATTATAAAAAACCTTTACATATAATACCTCTCCCAATAGCTCTTTTATTTATGTCTGCAGCAACAATTAATTTTAATTTGTTCTATGCTATGAACGGTATTAACGTCTGGGGCCCGTGCGTACTTCATCTTCATGAGAATATTGTAACATAATCATTTATAATAGATATTACCTGTTATAAAGTAATAAGTACAAACTTGAATGCCTAGAAATTTTAACTTTAAGTCATTGAATTAGTAAGATGTATTTTTGGTGACACACAGTGGCTCTTTGGAGTTGTCAGGTAAAAATATTATGGTATCTACAATTAACAGATAGATTATAAGGTCAGAAAATTTTCTCGCTGGTAATTTACTTGTGCTTATCGAAAAGTAGAAGGATAGTTCATTCTTCTATATGACCTGCGAATGAACAAAATTACTGTTTTTTAAAGTTATTGGTGATCTTATCAAGATTATTTGATCATGCGTCGGTATATATACCAAGTATAAGAGTGATACTTTTTAGTGGGTTTCAAAATTTATCAACGATTTAAATATTACAACCAATCAGCTGTAATATTTAAATCGTTAAACATCCCATACTTCGAAGACACTTTGCACTTTATTCATATTAAAAATGTTCTGAGAATGAAATTCTTCATGTGAATGAACGTGCCCGTAGGTTTCAATAACAATACTTTTGATTGCGACTTTGCTTAAGCGGTGATTATAATATTTTAAGAGTTCACACTTAGAATTACTTTCTACTATACCATTAATTAGCGCTAGCCTTCGTTCAGTAATGGCCGGTAGTGGGCTGAAGAGAAAGATACCATTAAACAGTACTGTTAGTAAGTAATTAGTTAAAGCCTGTGGTTCTGCCCGCGTGTATATCGGTTATCGCGGCAAATAGTAGCCTATGTGTTATTCTGATATATAAGATACATTATTGTAAAGTTTCATTCAAATCCTTTCAGTAGTTTTTGCATTAAAGAGTAACAAACATCCATCCATCCATCTATCCATATTTACAGACTTTCGCGTTTATGATATTAGTAGGATATTAGTAGGATTAAACTAGTTTATTAAAACAAGTGGTCACTCACACCATAATTTCACACAGACTTCGAGCCTAGCATGGCCTCCAGCTCTTACTAAGGAAATTTTTAGAAATTGATAGAATACTAAGATCTCATGTTACCAAAATTGTACCTTCCTGTGAGAGAAATAAAGTTTTTTTTTTATTATTTTTATGGGGTATTTTAGCTTTCTTCACTTCTTCTACAAACTTCAACTGTGCCAAATTTCATACTCCTCTGTTCGCATGATTTCCGTAGGAAGAGGTACTGAGTTTTAATGATTAGTACAACATAATGATATTTTGTGTATTTTGTTTTTTAAACAAGGTTATGAAATATCTTTATATATATAATTCTTCTGTGAGTGTGTATGTCACTGAACTACTCTCTAAGGACTAGACCGATTTTGATGAATTTTTTTGTGTGTGTTCAAGGGGATCTGGGAATGGTTTAGATTCACAATTTTGTCCGCTGGACAATGTTTTTTTAATTAATTTTTAATTTATTAGTAGTTATGGCAAAACGACGTTTGCCGGGACAGCTAGTAATTATGTAATATTGTAAAGTAATTTTGTGAACGGTTGAATGAGAAATATATGATTATATTCCTGTCTTTAAGAGTTCTCAATCATGGGTCTGTGATATAGATATTTTGAGTACTTTTTCAATTATGCAACTCATATCTTAGTGTCATTTACTGCTTCGTTAGCGCAGTGTTTGCATACGCGACTGCAGTACATGAGGTCTCGGGTTCGATTTCCGGGTTGGACCAAATGTTTGTATGATGTGCAAATATTTGTTACGGAGTTGTATTTACAAAAAAAAAGTATATGTGTATTTATATCAGTTATCGTAGCATCCATAATACAAACTCTGCTTAGTTTGTGACAAGATGGTTTTGTGTGTTAAGTGTCAAAATATTCATTTATTTATTTCTAGGTCCAAGACATGGAAGATATGTAAGTCTGAAGGATATCCTTATATACATTTTGCTGAATTTACCATCTCTTTTTGTCAAGTTTATAATTATTACTACCGACTATAACAGAAATCAATCAAAATCGTCAGCAATATTATACAGTATGCCATCTACTAGTTTAACCTGCTATGATACGACCAAAACACAAGGCCTGAGCAAGATTTAATTCAAATATCTGACAGGCAACGTGTTAAGCGAAGTGAACCGTAATCTCAACAATTAGTTGGCAAAACCTAGTTGGGCAATTGTCGCTTTGAAAATAAAGTTGCCAGTTTAACTCTAAAGCAACTTTGAATATACTATTATCAACAACCTTACTTGTAACACTATAAGTATCAATTTAGTACAATGTGATTCCTGTAAATAAGTTTGTGAATTGCTAACGCGGCTTAAGGGATTTTGGATTTCCACTTTGATGCTAAACAGAAACGTTTTGAACTCGGTTTAAAGGAAAGTTTCCAAAACTATTTAACAAATAGTTTCTAGCCCTAAATTTACAGTGTTAAATGATGCAAATAATACTTTGGAGTTACATTAATCGAATTATGTATTGTTTTGTATTCAAGGGAACCGAGTTAATTTATTCTCGTGACTGCTACGTGTAATTAATTTTACTTGGTTTTGGTTGAATACAAAACATCGCAGATGTAGAACTGAATATGTTATCTATAACTTTTATAAGGCATAACATATATTTTTGATTACATCGATCACAGTCAGTGGTGGGCTGTAGAGATCTTACATATCGACTTCATAAAGAATAAGTTTCCAAAACTACCAGCGTTTTTAAGCTATTGCATAGTTTCTATCGCGGGCCTTGAGCGTGGAGACCTAATGCAGAAATTCCGTAACAAAAATAAACCTAACACACTCCGATCGGCACATCGGTGATACTTTTTAGTTTTGCTATCTATCGATGAATAGCAAAACTTTTAATGACTTTTTGAAATATCACGCTTGTCTCTTTACTTCAGCAACTCGCCTCTAGGTGGCATTGTTGTTTGTTTTGTGTAATTTTGTATTACTTATTTAATGAATACCTATCACCACAATATCTAGGAAACATTCACAAAAAGACGACGACGCCCAGTTGAGATTTGAACTCGAGGCACCTTCGTCATAAATCATTCACCTACACCTTCCAACCAATAACTCATTTCTAATAAATGTTAAAATTGTTGTTCTTATGCTGCTTGATAAATTCAAACGGTCTGGTAATTCCAAAGATACATTTGTTTGTTGTCAGTATGGCAACAATAATATAGATGGCGTTTTTCTGGATTTTTGTATTCGTGCTGTAAATAATACTATTTTTAGTGCTCGTATGTACTTCTGGTAAGTATCATGTAAAACTAAATTTTTATATATTATTGCATTGATATCATTAGTTCACCTGTGGACGTCTTTCGGCCGAGATAATAAAAATGATTATTAAACTTAATTTTCTAATTATAACGCAGCCAAGCTAAGTTTGCGCGTCGCGTCAAGAGGGACAATATCCAAATAGCTGTTATTGCAGAGTACATCATTAAAATCATAACCCTCCTTTGGCTTTGCCGTAGTCGGGTAATTAACATTAATTTATTTTTGAAAGTCGAATTTAAATAGCGACTGCTTCTTAGGGTTCCGTAGCCAAATGGCAAAAACGGAACACTTATTGATTCGTCATGTCTGTCTGTCTGTCCGTCCATATGTCACAGTAACTTTTTTCCGAAGCTATAAGAACTGCACTGTTGAAACTTGGTAAGTAGATGAATTATGCGAACCGCATTAAGACTTTCACATAAAAATAGAAAAAAAACAATAAATTTTGGGGGTAATACTTAGAACTGAAATTATATTTCTTTCATAAAATCTATGGATCTATGGATAGGTCTTTTAAAATGAAATTGAGCTTTCTAATATAATTTCTTTTCTAAACTAAATAGTTTGCGCGAGAGAAACTTCAAAAGTAGTAAAATGTGTATGTATGTGTGTGTCCCCTCCCCTCCTCATCCCCTTTCATTTAATCAACTAAAATATAAATATATATATATATATATATTATGTTACTTGCTCCTACGGAACCCTTTATGGGCGAGACCGACTCGCACTTGGCCGCTTTTTGCATACCGTACCTTAAGCGTATGACGTAATCGACGCGAGGTGCAAACTTGCGTTGTATTCAATATACGTAAATAGAAACAGTGGAAAAACATTTTCTAATAAAAACTTACAAATTATTTTGATGCCATTTAATTTAAACAGTAAACATAAATTGCCAGTAGGTATTTAATGGGATAAATATTGTTCCTTTCATAGCTTAATTCCAAGAATGAAAACCAATACATGAATAATAAATGCTCTAGAATTAATTAACAAATTTACAGTGAGAGAGCCACGCTTTGGCATACATGGGCCCACTTGACCATAGTGATACCACGGCCTCACAGAACACCGGTGTGAAACAGCGCTGTGTTTCACCGAGTAAGTGAGGAAACCGGTGGCCCCCACCCCTCCCCCATTCCCTTGACCATCCTCCAAAGGCCGGCAACGCACTTGCGACGCCTCTAGTGTTGCGAGTGTCCAGGTTAGTCGCTTAGCATCAGGAGATACGTCTTTTCATCATCTATCATCATCAACAACCCATACGTCTTTTTGTTTGCCCCCAATGACATAAAAAAAGAAATAAAAATACTCCTTCATCGATAGTTTATAGAATATCGAATATCAAAAATACAAATCTATTCAAAACTTCATGATTCCGACACCGAAACTTTTCCGTGTGAGATCTTACAATGGTGGCAGTAATTTCTTGTGATTCCAGCAAACTTGGTCCCCGCGTTCGATAAGAGTAAAACCAAACAAGTGTATAAATTAAATCGAGAAGTTACTCTGGTGCGGAATCAGACGCCTCTTGTATTCCCTAAATATGGATAGCGAGTTGGAATATTTTGGGGTCCTTAGAAATATCGGTGCAGACCATTCAGAGATTTTCAACGTAAACTTAACACTTATTTGTTCAAACAGTTTTCACTTAACGAGAAATAATGTTCATTCTTCATGTTGTGTGTGTTGTGTGAAATAGTTTTTTTTTGGATGTATGGCCTGCCAAAATTACTGCCTAATGTAAAGCATAAGCAGAGTCCAAGAGTGGTGGTTACCATACACATTGCTCGTAGAGACAATGCAATAATTCAGCATGGTGACTCACACTATGACAGCCCAGTGTTGCTTCTGCATCATTAGGCCTCCGATCTCACACTCACCAATGAAACACGACAGCATGAACGCTGTCATTTTACGCTGATCTTCTGTGCGAGGGTAGTACCGCCCCGGTCGAGCCGGCCCATTCGTGCTGAAATCAGCGTGGCTCTACTACCTGGAAAATTAGAAATATTATTATAATCTCTTAATAAAACATCAAGTAGATTCATTAGAGTAACATCAAAATCAATAACTTTTCTTAGAATATCATGATGTATTAACATTTTAATTATTAATATTTATATAGTTATGTGGATTCATTAAAGAGAGTATCTTGTGCGGAATCCATCAAATATGAAGGATGAACTTCTGTAGCTACAATCAACCGACATTCACAAGTTATCGTCAAGGGGCGAGGGGAGTTACAAATTCACTTCTGTCAAATACGAAGTCACAAGTTTGGACTGAGTTAGACGCCAATTTGACACGCCCTAACCCAATAACACACAGTTATGTGTTGTAAAGTTATAACTAAGATTTCATTGGTATAACTTAAGTTACTTTGAATTGACTAAATAAAGTGGTCTTGGAATGACTTGACTAGTTGTTGTTATGATTATAGTGTTGATTTTACGTACTCGGTTTTAAGTGACACAGTTTGTCTAATATTATTATGGATAAATATTTATGCTTCTTTTAAATCTTCACTGAGTCAACTATTATTAATTAACTACAAACCCATCAACTTTTAACTAAAAAAAAATATTATAGTATTGTCAAACCAATTGCTTAGGTATGTGATCTGTAATCGTTGCAATATAAATAACTAAGTATTCAGTTAGATTATATTTTAGAAAGAAAAAATGTTTTTGGTACGAAGTTCTTTGTAGAACGTTGCGGAGGGGTCATACTACATATCTTACTACATACATACATACCCCAGCCAGCAAAAAGCGTCCGTAACGTTAAATCTTAAGTTAGGAAAATTAACTGCCTCGGTGTCGCAGTGATAGCTAATGCGAATGCTGTGTTTGAGGTCTCGGGTTCGAATCCCGGGTCGGATCAAATGTTTGTATGATCTGCAATTATTTGTTTTTTTCGGAGTTTGGATGTTTTCTATGTTTAATATGTGTGTAATTACTAAATAATAATAATAATAATTTTTTTCTTTACCCGTTTTAATTTAATTTAAATTATTTCGTGAACGAAAAATTTACTTTTATAATAAGGAACTTCGTTCGTATCTGGTGTCCCACGACACCACACGGTTTTTTAATGAAAATAATAATAATAACCTCAAATTCACATATAAGAGGATATAAGAGTGTCACATACATAGTTAACATACAATGACAATACATTTAGGTGACACAGTACATTGATTAACAGTATTTGAAATATGAAAAAATATTAACCAAATATTATTATCTATATCTATATCTATATACTTATAATAAAACTGTAGAGAGGTCAATTCTGTACATTGAATATATATTAAAAATTAATATTGGGGGATGAATGGTTATCGATACTGATGCCAAAAATGTAATCAGTAAGTTTTTTGTCTGTCTGTCTGTCTGTCTGTCTGTCTGTCTGTCTGTCTGTATGTGCACGCATGGGTCAAAAACTACTGAAGGGATTTTAACCAAACTTTGTACGATTGTAGTCCATACTCTTGGGCAGGTTATAGGCTATATAACATAACGCTAAGATGCATAGGAGCTGAGCAGTGACGATAAATTTGAAGCAAGTCGGATGTAAATTTTCGCTTTCGAGCTCTTATCCTCGCATACGTTGATCATACACCAAAAATATATACTACAAAAATGATGGTCTTCAAAAGATCTACAAAAAAGTCCTCAATAGTATATTTCTATCTTTTATAAATTAGCCACAATAACGTGTTTAAGTGTTAGGCATTTCTTCAAGGTGTATTAAATACTTCAATATGTTGTATTTCACATGGATATATCCTTATCACTATACACTTTAATATCTTTTTTAAAATAAAATACAGAATTATAAAATTATAATTAATAAACACACAAGATATAGATGAAATAAAACTTCCAAATCTCGCCGCACCAGTATAAGTACGACATTACGGTTGATTTTTGTTTAACACGCGAAGCGGCGGGAAAAAGGCGGGAGCGCTCACGCGCTGACTCCACTCGAATTGTCACTGTTAATGCGAACGAACGTGGTTCTTATTGACTCTTCTCGGAATAAGCGCGCTTTAGATTTAAAAAATACATAGATACGTAGTTTTTAGATATCAGTTTAAAGTAGGTATTAGATAATAATATAATTAGTTTGTTTAGTGTTTTTTTCTCCTTCTTTTCTTTATATTTATAGTTGTAAAATTAATATAAAAGTATAATTTCAAATAAGTAAATTTATGCAATGACAATAAATAAATCGCATCATCAGACTTTCTGCGTTGCTGGAGTAGATCTTAGTCTCAGATGTTTTTCACATGGGCAGTTGTACGTCGCTTTTTCCTGGGTCAGTAGTTCCACAAATCTTTATGCATACGTACCGGAAGCGTCCACTTTGAATAAATGTAATTAAATAGATTTTAAAGGCAGCGTCATATTTATCTATTAAATTGTAGTTTAATAGTCTATAGTTACAAAAAAAACATTATTGTAAAAGGAGATCCACGCGGACGAAGTCGCGGGCACAGCTTTAAACATTAAGATATTATGTCGCATGTCTGGTCAAAGTACAGAATATTGCTTCATCCATCGGGTGGTGAAACGACTACTTTACCGGATCAAATTTTTAAATTCGTTACTTTACTTACCACTTTTACCCAATAATAGGCTATTTGACTAATTATTGGAAATCGTTTTAAATTATTCTTTTTTACATAATTAGCACATTCCGATATTTTGCAGAATTTCTACTGTATTTTGAACTATTATAATAGTATAATATTAATAAAATTGGGGAAAACAGATAAAATGAACTTAAATTTAAGATAAAGTTCAAGTTTGACAACCATTTCAAAAAACGATATTTCTGTAATGGCGCTGGTCACATGAGACGCGTGACGTCACACTCTAGCCACAACAAAACAAAACAGCGCAGTTTAAGTTAATTTTATCAGTTTTCCCCAATTTTATTAATTAAAATGTCGAATAAATGGTGTGTAGTGCCACAGTGAACAAATCTATACATCTATACAAATAAATAAAATTGGAGTGTCTGTTTGTAATATCAAAATAACCGCTTTTTACTAAATGCATATGTGTGTATACACGGTACATATACCAAAAATGTAGTTAAAAAATTTTTTGTCTGTCTGTCTGTATGTTTGTCTGTTTGTTCCGGGTATTCTCTGGAACAGCTGGACCGATTTTGACGGGACTTTCACTGGCAGGTAGCTAATGATCCAGGGAGTAACTTAGGCCACTTTATTTAGACTAACTTTGTCTCGCGGTGTTACGCCGAAATGTATGTATGCGCGTAACTTTCGATCGGCTACACAAAATTATATATTTGTTTTATGTGTTAGTTATTCTTAGGACAAGGTTTGTGTACAAGAAAAATTAAAAAATAAAGGAAAAAGTTTTTTTGTCCGTGACTACACCCTACCCATGGGTAGCTGGTAACGAAAGAAAAATATGGTGGTACGAAGTCCGTCGGGTCAGATAACATCTTTAAATACCAGGCTTTGTACTATTTCAAAATGTAACCTAAAAGCATTGAGATATATCTACCTACATAAAGTAAATTAGATTTTACAAAAATAATGAATGAATTTTTCCAGAGGTTATTACAGAAACAATTTTATGTTGTACTTATGCAAGTGCAACATAGCTGCTTTAACATTTTTCAGTTCTGCAGCATAGTTATCAGTGTTATTATTATGTACTAGCTGAACGCCGCGGTGTTACCCGCAGTTATTGTTGTACCACAGGTAACGCCGCGGGACAAAGTTAGTCTAAAAAAAAGTAGCCCAAGTTACTTCCTGGATCATCAGCTACCTGCCAGTGAAAGTTCCGTCAAAATCCGTCCAGCCGTTCCAGAGATTACCCGGAAGAAACAAACAGACAGACCAAAACATTTTTAACTACATTTTTGGTATATGTACCGTGTATATATATACATAGGCACATAGTAAAAATCGGTTATTTTAATATTGCAAACACACTCCAATTTTATTTATTTGTATAGATAGAAAAGTGCAAACATAAAAGCGTCTATCTTATGTAGGTTGCTGTTATCGGCACGCACAAAATTTGGTTCCTTTTTTTTCGAACCACTTATTAAATAGTTTATTAAAAAAAAGTACTGCAGAATTAGCTCACAGATCGATTATTACCACTCCGAAAACATAAAACGCAAACAATATTCAATAGAGGAATCTTTCGTTTATTAGCATGTGACGTCACCAGAGTTGCAACCAATCACAAGGCGTTTATGTCGCAGACAAAATTTCAAAAAAATTGATAGTTTTATTTCGTGCAATCTGCGAGGAACTTAAATTATTTTGTTTGATTTATGTTATATGTCTTTTTAGACTATTATCTTAAAGGATGACCACAATCCATAGTTTATTTCCCTTTCCGCTTTAAACGCGTGCAGTGTCTGGTGAGTATGTGAGTCTATGCTTTGCGATGACGATAAACAAGACATAAGGTCAGACGTTGCGCACCGCAGGCATAGACCTCACCACAAACTGTTTCAGCAACGGAAAGCTCTATGTGGCTCTGTCGAGGGTGAGCGATGCTGCTAATATGTTCGTATATTGTTCCAATGGCATTACACATAACATAGTATACAGTGAAGCTCTTTAAATAAAGGTAACACTGTCACAATATGTGGACATATCAGTGAAATAGCATGCTTATACAGGGTTAGGGAATACATACATATAAAAAGAAATACTCATAACTATTACCGTGAGTTCGAGCCCTGAAATCGGGAGAAAAAAAAAACCGCTACAACATAATAAGAGTTTATTGACGGGATGCGTAAGTATAAAAAAAAATATTTTTTAACCCAATTTCGGTTAGCATGAACTTTTCTTTTATACATTTTTTGACATTTTGTTGCAATCTTGCTCAGTATTAATTATAGTTTTTATTCATGGGCATCTACGAAAAAACGTTAAAGTATTGGAATACTTTGAGATTTATCTGATATCTGATTTATATATTTATATGTATATTACGAGAGGGCCTCGGGAAAGAGACAACAAAGGTAGTAGAGCCACGCTGATTTCAGCACGAATGGGCCGGCTCGACCGGGGCGGTACTACCCTCGCACAGAAAATCAACGTAAAATGACAGCGATCATGCTGTCGTGTTTCGTTGGTGAGTGCGAGACCGGAGGCCCAATGATGCAGAAACATCACTAGCCCGCCATGGTGTGGGTTACCATACTGCATTGTAGCATTGTCTGCATTCGCAGTATGGTGACCACCACTCTTGGATTCTGCTTATGCTTTCCATCAGGCAGAGTAAAGTCATTTTGGCAGGGCCAAACATAAAAAAAAAAAAAAACAACGTTTAACACATGAAATAATAAAGACTCGCACGAAGCACTTTGTTTCAGTATTTTATACGCACAATGAAGAAACTACATACCTGATTTACTGTCTTCTGAGAAATACAAAGAAAGTCTTGCAAAGTGCAACGGATCATAGCGTTGCTTAATCCTACTAATATTATAAATGTGAAAGTTTGTAAGGATGTATGGTTGGATAGATGGATGGATGTTTGTTACTCTTTCACGCAAAAACTACTGAACGGATTTGAATTACATTACAGTAATTTAACATAAACTTCAGAATAGCACATAGGCTACAAATAATAAAGATAGTGTGTGAATTCTCTAAAATATGACGATAAGTGTCAAGTAGGTAGTAGAAAAAATCTACCATCTGTGAGCTATACTGGCGTGCGCCGCCAAAATCGCTAAAGTTTTACATATGTAATGTTTGATGGAAATGTTAATCTTAAAAGCCGTTATAGTTAAAATGTGTAAGCCATTAAAGCCAACATAGTGAACCATAACTACAATAAAAATTAATGATTTATTTCAAATGCACATTTGGTCTGGTAGTAATAAGTTGATTCCTAAATGAAAATGGACACATTTATCGCTTCTGGTATTTAAAGTAGATAAAATATATCTTTTGCGCTACATCATTTGGACAAATAAATATTTATACAAATAAATACATACAAATAAAGACAAGTAAATAAATATTAAAATTAATAGTTGCGATAATGACAAACCGACTGCGTGATATTACGATGGCGCATGGCGGTTGGCGCGGGGAATAGGTTGCTCATCGCTGAGTGCGCGACCCAAACGCGGGTAGGTAGGTTGACGCGTGAGGGCAGACGACGATGTTGGTTGTGTCCGTTTTGCGAATTTTCAAGGCATTTACAATTAGCTAAAAACGCATTTCACTTAAAGTAATATAGGACTAAGGTTAAGTATTGACAGTTTTTTTTAGAAGTTGCACGTGCAAAATTCCACGTACAAACTTCGTTTTTATTTTAATTACATTACATAGGTTGTAGGTAGGTAAGTTGTCAGTGTCAGGCTGTTATATTTTTCAAATGCGTCTAGCACCAAATATATTATATGTTAAATTATACATGGTATTATGTTTTTGTTTGTTTAACCGTTTTTATCATCAATTACACTAACATTATAAAGGTGAAAGTTTGTAAGTGTGTATGTTAGTTACTCTTTCACGCAAATACTACTAAACGGATTTGGATGAAACTTTACAGTGAAATAGCTTATACATCAGAATAACACATAGACTACTATTTGCCACGATAACCGACATACACGCGGGCGGAGCCGCGGGCAGCAGCTAGTAGCAAATAAAGACATGACTGTTAATTAGGTTAAGCATAACTGTTTTTATGTCAGGTGTTATTAAATGAATAAGTGTTAACGATGTAAGTTGTAAATTCTGTCTCTTAAACTAGGGTAGCCTGTACCGTAAGAGACAGTGTTTGGCAAAAATATTTTAAATTTAAATAAGTGGGGACAGTAAATCTAATAATTTACACATCATAAGTACACATGACTATGCCCTTACGTTTCTTTGCTATCCTCTATTCACTCAGGGTTTGTTGGAAGAAAACTCAATTTTGGGTTAAGCACGCCTTTGTACATATAACTTTCTTGTATTTTTGTTTTTCCTATTTATGTGTGTATTATGTACAATAAAGAATAAATACAATACAATACAATAATTATAAATGTCCATTAACATATTTTTTTCATTTGGTTCACATTGGTTTAAATTTTTATTCTACGATATTTGTTAAACATTGAAAAACCAAAATAAATAAATTGTAACAACGAAAATTTTACCAACAACTTATTGTCCAATAAACGCCTAAAAGAAAAATTACCCGAATTTCCCCTTCACTACAAGAATGTGCAAAATGTTGCAGTTAATGAAAGGGACGTGACCCCATCGCTTAGTGAACTATGCCAAAGGGCTGACGTTGGATACTGATATACCTTCAGAACAAACATACACAAACATTATTCATTGTGTTACGCCTACGTTTACATATATTGACATCTGGGGTTACCACGATGTCTCGAAATATTATCACTACGTTAACTGTTTCTGTGAATGAAGTGAATTAGTTTATGAATTGGCTAGAGTAAGTCTTTTGACTTCTGAATCAGGGATTGTGTGTTTGATTTCAGAAGAAACAATAGTGTGATGACCACGGTTCATTGTTCTGTGCTTTGGTGTAAATTTCCGTATGATTAGAAAAAAAATAGTATGTACTAGCTGAACCCCGCGGTGTTACCTGCGGCTATTGTTGTACCGCGAGTAACGCCGCGGGACAATGTTAGTCTAAAACAAGTAGCCTAAGTTACTCCGCGGATCATCAGCTACCTGCTAGTGAAAGTCCCGTCAAAATCCGTCCAGCCGTTCCAGAGATTACCCGGAACAAACAGACAGACAGACCGACAGACAGACAGACAAATTTTTTTTAACTACATTTTTGGCATGTGTACCGTGTATACATACATATGCATTTAGTAAAAAGCGGTTATTTTAATATTACAAACAGACACTCCAATTTTATTAATTTGTATAGATAACAGAAACTCGGTTATCATGATACAGTTTTTACCTACTTAGGAATTATGGAGTAAATAATATTTGTCTTAAGCATGTCTACTTTGTTTTTTTTAAATAGAAATTGTTCTTGTTTACAGATCATTCAATAAGTTTTTAACACCTTTTTTTCATCTTATCGTTTTCGTGATTAAAGTCGGCATGAATCATAGTAGTGCCGAGTGTAAACCTGCGAAAACTAAACATTCGATACATATTATTAAGATTCACTGATTGGATCGGCTTGATGCTCCCCTACAGAAATTCGCCCTCTCGCAGTCTCTTTACATAAAATTTGCATTATCGATTCACTATATACATTCTGTAGGTAACTCTGGCAGAGATTATACGAGCCTATTTAGTGTGCTACGGCTCAATAAATTTGACTTCGTCATTGAAATATTTTCGTTGAAATGTGTTTAGGAGTTTATGACTTTTAAGTTTTACGAGAATTTGTTTATTTTCTTCTTTAGATTTTAACTTTAAATTTCTTTATGATATTACTGTCATTGAAACTATAAATAAATTTGACCAAACGTATGAAATCGTAGAGGCAGTGAATATCAAAACGTTTGCTATTTGTGTTACATATTTTTAAAAGAGAACACTTCGAAACAGAAAGTGTTTTCCTACTTTGTACATACAGAATATTTACAATGTTCATTATGATAGGTTTTTACGAAGTTTACAGTAAAAAAACTAAGTTTTACCTTAAACAGATATGATTTAAGGTGTGTCTCCAATCACAAAACGAGTTTACGAGTACGCAATATCGATTTTGCCGAGGTTTTGCAATATCAGGTATCCTTTCCTACTTGAAACCCCCTATTAGACCGTCTGATGATCGATTGAAAATTCCTAGTATCATCACTCCCATTACTTCCATGGATGTCCAACCATAGGCCAAAACCACCTTTCTGAGGAAGGACTTAATATGTTTAGCAATGGACAATGAAATGCTGTTAATGATGATAATAGAGTTTGACATAAAACTTGCCAAACTTACAACTGACCCTTAAATGCTGCCTTTTGAAAAGAACCACATCTTCAAAATACGTAGACAATGACGATCTTTTAAAACATGAATATGATTTCACAGCCACCAAATATTTATCTAAATAATATAACACTAAAGCTATAGTTGACTACCGTAACTCAGTATAATCCATTGCTAAAGGTTGCTAAGCTTGCGAACAAAGCTAGGGTTGAGGTACAATAAATTTAGCACTAATCCCACACTCTGGCGTTTAGGTCGTAAGATTACGGTCATTGACATGATGTATAGTTACTTCATTTTTATAATGTATCCCCAGAGCAGTTTGTAGTTCCGTAGTTTGTTGTTTTGCTATTGTCACGTAGTGGCTTTAGGAGCCATGAGGTGATGGCGGTTAGGCCACGAGATTCAGACATGAAGATAATTAGAGACGTTGGGAAGAAGATTTTCACTACTTATTGTAGAATAGATAGGTTAACAATTTAATAATATTCGTGAGCACAAAATTATATACAGATTAGACAGGTAGACAGGGTGTAGGTTCTGAGAGTTCGATTGCGGTCACCTCCGAGACATAAGAGGCTTGGTAGTTGGTCCACGGCTTTAGAGGCCGGGCCCCGTAGCATCTACCACGCCGGGCGGCTGGGCCGCCCGGCGTGGTAGACGCCACCAGAAAGAAGTCGAGTTGCGTCTTCGGCGCGCTCATCCTTATACGTGTCCCCTGCGGTGGTGGGACGCAGTGGTAGGAGGCGACGTTGGACACGCGTAGTGGCGGGGAGGACGATGTTGCCGCGTGACACTATATAAACGACATCATTGTTAAAAATAGCTAGAGTTAGTAGTAATGGTCATGTCCTTTGGTGAAGTTCGTATTATAATAAATTTGGATAAATATGGATTCATAAATGCGTATGGAATCAGGTAACAGGTTAAAATCTAGGTAATCACTAATTTTGTAAAATGAAAAAGTGTAAATCCTGAAATGGCAGTCATGTCGCAATAGATCTTATAAAAACGAAAGGTAACCTGATGGTCGCTAATACTATCTAAGGTGTTTATTAGTCACTAGCCGACCTACGCAACCTCGTTTGCGTCTCCTATTACCCGTAGCGTGATAATTTCCCCCCGTTTTTGTAACATTCTTCATTGGTGCTCCGCTCCTGTAGTTCTTAGCGTGATGATATATAGCCTATAGCCTTCCTCGATGAATGTACTATCCAACACTGAAAGAATTTTTCAAATCGGACCAGTAGTTTCTGAGATTAGCGCGTTTTAAACAAACAAACAAACAAACTCTTCAGCTTTATATATTAGTATAGATAGAAGTATAGATAAGTACTATAATACACAGTGAGAGTAAACGGTTCCTTCGTTTGAAGTAGTTAATTAAGAACTTTAATGCAAAACGTTATATGATTTTCTAAAAAACATATACACTTTCTTAAAATACCTACGAAAGTAAGCATAATCACATTAACAATTCAAGGAAACTCTTTGACAAATACCTGCATAAGAATGGCATGAATTACTCAAATGTAGAAAGATTGCCAAAAAAAAAGTATCTAAATAGCATTACAAATGCCTCATCTTTAAACAATCTACCAATACGTAAAAAGCCAATAACGTTCATTTGAGTTTCCTGCAAAATTCAGAATAATATTACTAATGTACTTAAAACCATTGTAATTGCTCTTATCCTGAAACCTAATGGCAAAATCTTTAGCAAGATAGAACTTTATTTTGTCAGGAAATAGGTTGCAAATTGCATGAATAGAAATTGAAAAAGATCGGGGAAAACTTGCTCCGTGGGGAAAACAGTTGCTAAATTAACAGACTATGACAGGCTGTACACGTTTGCAAATATCCTTAGCTTTATTCGTTGATTGATGCAGGGCCTTTCTGTTTGAATAGAGATTCTCTCTAATGCGATAAGTAGATTTTGTGTTGAATAGAGGGATGTTTCAGGAAATTTGTTAATAACATACGCAATACTTGGTGGGATTGAATAAGGGCAATAATCAGTGATGTTAAGATTGTTAGGTGATTCACTCGTGTGATATTTACCTTCGGTTGTTTTTGATGTTAGAATGTTTTGTATTAAATGTGTAACAATTTAAAATCAATCATTTAATATCTTGAATAAGAAATTTGGGCCAGTTAAAGTTTATATGAAGGAAGGTTCAGAAAGCTAAATTAACAAATTCGGGTTGAATTTCAACCACTGGGCGACCACTAGTATTTTAATTCAAAATTTTATGTATTGACAGAAGTTCTGACCTGCGTGAGTAATTGCTTATATTTCTTAATGCATTTTTTTAAGCTACATATATCCTTTTCTTACCATTGATTACCCTTTCTTTAAAATGTTTAGCTTATAGCAATATTCTGACACTTTATAACGTCAGTGTATTTATTTTGGGGGTATTGGTTTGTATTGAAAATATTTGTATACAAGTTGTTGCCTGCAGCTCCATCCGTGTGTCGGTAATCGCGGCAAATAGTAGCCTATGTGTTATTCTGATGTATAAGCTATATTATTGTAAAGTTTCATCCAAATCCGTTCAATAGCTATTGAGTGAAAGAGTAACAAACATCCATCTATACTTACAAACTTTCAGGCTTATAATATTAGTAAGATAAAACTACGCTACACTTTTACCTGCGGTTCCGCCCACGTGTATGTCGATTATCGCAATGAAAAGTAACCTATGTCCTTCCTCAATAATCAAAGTATTTTCATGCCAAATTGCATAGAAATCAGTGCCTTGATTTAGAAGACAGAATTATTCTTGAATTTGAAATTAATGTACATTTTGAGTTAGAAAATAATACATCAAATACGTTTCTATTCGCAGCTGCATTCCAAAATAGTACTTTTTCATTTTGAAAAATATCTTGTAATTTCATTAACAAGCCTCTAAAACATCAAACATTTAACTATAATATTCCATAAATTGAATTCTAAATCGTCTATAACAATAATACGATCAGAAAACATTAAGTGTTAACGTTCACGATATCGATTTCACGCTCGGTAACAAGTAGTTTAATATCGAAACAAGTAAAAGTCTCACAGCTCGAGACACAAATAACTTCTGAAAGAATAACACGTGAGCGCAACTAAATTCTCCACATCTGCTGACTTCTGGCTTTGGGCCTCGGAAACTTAACTATTGGAAGCGATTATGAGGGAAAAATCCTATTCACTTTCTTAATTTTCTAATTGTTGTAGATCACCTCGTAGATAAATACATGGAATACTCTGAAAATCTACAAAATTAAATAAATTGATAGAAGGTGAACGATAATCAGAACCAGAATTTATGAATTTATTAAATAACTTTGTTTTTCTCTGATAGTCCGATGCCAGTTGCTCCGTGAAAAAATATTTAGGTAAATTCAGTTGAATTTGTAGCGGACTATAAATAATATTGAGAAAGATAAGGTCTTTAAAGCAGATGAATATTTCAGAACTTAATGCCAATAAGTGAAATGGCAGATTTATTGCTTTAGACATTTTGTAGATCAGTCTACGTTAGAAAGGGTATCTACATTTTTTTTATAAATTTTGATGTCATTAACTTATCAATACTTGAACCCAAACACTTTCTAGTGTACTGTGAATAATATTTCTACTTCGTGGTCCAAATCTAATGCTTTAGAATTGTAAAATGATTTTTAATGAATGCTTCCACATGCATAATAAGTTTTCATTGAAACTCAATGGATACAAAATTTTCAAAAACTATATTAGATGCCCGAAAACTCTAAAATCTAATCCTTCGAAGGAAATAGAATGCGTGTTTGCTTGCTTAGAAACAAACAATCAGAAAATACATTTTCAAAGACTCTTCTAGCAGTACAGATCTTTGTATCAAGAAGGTATTGAAACGCTATAAATTAGCGGCCTTATCTCGCTGACCATTCGCGGCACATGCTCTAGGATTATTCTTGTAAGGCGAATCTTTTATTTCCTTACTCTCAAACAAGAAATGAGGTTAGCGATGCCAATGGAATTTGCGAAGTGGTAATTGCGTTACGTGATGGAGAAGAAACTATAAGTGTTGAGTTGCGATACCGTTGTAATCTTGTTGGTCTCGTTAAAAGTTACATTTAATAGTGCTCTGGCAATTGATGGAACTTGTTACTTAATACCTTTGATTAATGGTTTATATATTATGTATATACGTTATTGACTCAGCAGACATGTTTGTGAGCCTGTCAAAGTGACTCTGGTCTGCCTGACGTATGAACAGAATTCAAGAGTAGTGGTCACCATGCTCATTGTGAATGTAGACAAGACAATAATGCAGCATGGTGATTCACACTATGACGTTCTTTTGAGATGCTTCTGCATCATTAGACCAAGACCAAGATCTTTGGTGTCAAAGTCAATCTTATGTTTTACATTTTCTAAACAACAGACGACTATGTTTTCTTCGTCGGGAGTATAAGATTAGAGGGTAGTCGCTTCCTACAAAAGCTCTGCTAAATCTTCGCATGGAAAAGAGGTAAAAAAATCGCAAAGCCGGCCCCATGCTTTAACAACGCAACCGAGGTTAACGTTCAGTGATAGAGATAGATAGCGACTAGAGTTAATCACAGTTACTCATTAAAATAAACTCAAATTATAGTCAAGTTAGTGATTTATTTATTCCAAATTTAATTAAAAGATTCTGTAAACACTGAACATATTCTGCTTGATTTTTTTTTGCCAAAGTGACTACTCAGCCTGATGGATAGTAGAATCCAAGAGTGATAGTCAGCACACACATTGCGGATGTAGACAGTACATCAATGCAGCATGGTGACTCACACCATGGTGGCCTAATAATTCTTCTGGATCATCGAAATATGAAAGACAGCAGGAATGCTTTCAGTTTAGGTTTATCTTCCGTGCGAGGATATTACCGCCCCGGTCAAGCTCACCCGTTCGTGTTCAGCATGGCTCTACTACCTTCCATTACAATTATACCTAGAACTGAGGTAAACAAATCAATGGATTTTTTTACTAACAGTAACTAAATATTTTTGTACCAAATTATATAAAAAAATGTTACAAAGAACTTCCTTTGCGTTTAAAACGTAGAGTGATAAAACTTCAATACTTTCATAATTTGAATTTGGACAGCATTATAATTTCATGTATTTTATAAGCCATCAAAAATTTTCGTTTAATTGAAATAACAATACTCGATCATAATGTATATTTCATTCAGGATTAAATTTTTCATTTGGTTCGGTATAGACGAATATTTTTCGCTTTATTAAAAAGGAATAACAGTAAATAATCTATGGATGAGTAAAGTGAGTTCAAATGAAGATAATCTTATTACTAAGTACAAATAACCTTCATATCTGTTTTAAGAAGACGCAAATTTGCTCTCATATTTACAGAAAAATTAAAGATATTATTCTTTATCACGAAAAATACTGTGTTTACTTCTGTATAATTTAGAGCATTCAGCTTACCGAAAGCATCGCTCATTAAAACTGTAAGGCGTCAGCTTAGAACACAATTTTGTTTTGCTTCGCATCTTGTTTTTGCTTCGAAACTTCGCTTCCCTTATCTCCATAAGTAAGTTTTGCTTAATTCGTTAATTTGTAGATTACAATATCTTGTGAAACGTGGATTCGGGTCATGGTAGATTTGTGCCTGATCAGATATCCTTTCTTTTTATCTTTACAGAACTCACTAACATTTATAGTCTAAATATTTATAGAAAAGTTTAGTATTATCCCTGAAATCTTTCTGTTGGAATCGTTTTCACTTAACATTTACAGGTAAATTAATTCTGTTATTAACGTACCCTATTTCTTCGTTTCGTCAAGTTTTTATCTTGCTTAGATACAGATCCATCAAGAGAACTTATGAAAGAATTTTAAAATCAAGTCAAATACTACTTACTAGTGAATACTTAAACGCAACACAATTTAATACGATATGAATGCCAGTGAATTAAGGTTGCCCGTAAGAGATTGCATTACCACTACAACTGACCTAGCATTAAGTTACATATTTAGTTATCTGGTGTACAATAAAGTAATTAATTATTATTTTCGTATCACATTTCATCGTATTTTCATTTATTTAGTCGATGTGATGTGAAAATTTAATAACCTCACACTAACCCCTCAGATTCAAGTGTTATGTCCCCAAGGACAGAAACATCACGTCCTGTTTACTCAGTCGTGGAAAGTGGTGCACATCATTGCCTTTTAGTCTCTGGAAATCAGTTATGTTTGTTTTTTCATCTTTTGCAGTTTTTTAAATATTTTTTTAAAAATAATTTCTACATTTCGTGCAATATTATTTCAGTTCATATAGGTATAAAACTTCAATACAGCTTTCATGATCATCATGTGGAATCTATGAAAAATTGTGAGTTATAATATTTAATACTTATTTAATGGGGCCAATTATCGGAATGGTATTTCATTTGTAGCCTAATGGCTGATTGTAGCCCATATTTAATCTTAATTCACTGACTTAAATATGAATATGGTCTTATGTTACCGTGTTACCGGGTTACAAAAAAATTGCAAGGTGTAATCTTAAGAACTCAATTTTCATGTACTCCATTTTACTGAGGATTAATTAATAAATAAATAAAAAAATATTTCGGACATCTATTACACAACGCCATCTAGTCCCAAGTTAAGCAGAGCTTGTGTTATGGGTACTAGACAACTGATACAAATACATATATACTTTGGCTACTTATATTACTACTACTACTTTACTACAATAGTAACGGTAATAAGTATATGGTTAGTATAAGAAGCATCATTATCTAGACGTAGGTGAGAAACCTCATATTTTGATACAAGCAAAAGTTTAAAAAATGTCTCTCGAGCTAATAATACCAATCTATTTACACCTCATTTACTAAAATCGGTTCAGTAGCTTAGGTGTGTAGTTTTAGTGGAAGCTACAAACAAAGTACACACTGCCAAAAATGTTCCGTTTAGCTTCGCCGTATTCACATAAAAATGATTTCAATATAATAAAAAATATTCGTCTACACTTTACTTTACTTTAAACATGGATCACAGAACACAGAAAGATTAGGCTTTTTCTGTATTTGAAATACATGAAAGATAAATATAAAGATTTGAATGATGAAAGATAACTAAGATCATAGGGATTGTTAAGCAATACAAAATTATTTACTGTCGAAAAGAAGAGAAGAAAAAACATTAAGGTGTTCGAGATCGTTTTTTGGTTTTTCGGAAGACGATCTCCATTTCTTTTATCTTTAAGTCTTTAGGTTTTCATCACGACGAAAACTTAAAGACTTGAAGACTTTAAACATTTGACATTGGTGGAAATAGCTGATCCGAGAGATCCAGCTGGTTACCATTTCATCAAAAGAAGAAAAAATTAAGGTGTTCTACTATTACAATTTGAATACAAACCGTCGTTAATACTTATAATGTACAAAATACATAGACGTATAGCCAAGGGAATGTCTTGGATGTATAAATATGAATGAAGTCAAATTCCATTTCATTCATTTCTAACCTACTTATAATTTCACTCCACGAAAATCAACTACGAATAAATAAAAAAAATACATTTCATGTCTGTCCAAACGCCGAAAATAATTCCACCATCACTTCGAATTTATCGTGGAATGTTGACAGACTTGACAACATTCAACAGTGTAAATATAATTTGCATTGGCGACACCTTGCTGAGCCGAAAAATTCAATATTTGGCTTTTAAACCTTCAGAAAAATCGATTTGATTGTGAATGCCTGATTGACTACGTGTCGGTGAGGCTTTATGATTTTTAGAAACGTGAGATACCAATTTAAAATTAAATTAAACAAGTTAGAGGGCTCACAGAAATTTACTATGACGGACCAATTCTGTACCTTCAGTGAAAAGTGAAGCTACCTTGAGCTGTGATAAATCGGTTTTCATATTTTAATACTACTCAACATAAAAAAATTGCTATTTGTGGTCTACTTAGCCCCTCTAAGGTTAAAATTGAGTTTTGATGTAAAGTAATTCAACTGAGCAATTTTACATTTATCAATGTGTAATAAGATACAATTTTATTGATATTAAAATGAACAGTACAAACATTTAAATTGCCGTCATGTATACGAGTGTAAGTAACTCCTTCACCATATATATAATTACACTAACATAACCATATTAACTTTAATTTTACAACTATAAACCTTCAACACCAAACCCGTAAACACCGTGTAAAATGGTTCAAATCATTTAAAACTAATTAACACATGAAACGCCATTTATATTTGTTGTGTTAAATAATATAACTGAATTACTTTTTAAATTGCAATAAAATCATTTAGGATAATATCTTTTTTATTTTATCCTAAAATATACCCAAAATTATTGATTATATTATCAATAGCAGTAATCAGATTTTGTTTTAGTGAAGTAAAAAATTTTCTAAACTTTAACATAAATTTTCTCAAAATCGTGTTTTTAGTTACATCAGTTTTCACTGAAGGTATAAAATTGATTGACTATTCATAAAAAACAGTTCGAGGTAAATAACTTTAATCTAGTCTATAAACAATACTCGTAGTACACAGTCATTGATTCATCAGTATAAACAATATTTTCTTTCTTCTATAGTCTCTTCTTTCATGTATTTTCGTCCTAAATAAACTTTTAATTTTCTCGAATATATTTCCAATAGTACTCACTAACACAATACTAATAACCTTATCACGTAAATGGTACAAAGACATATTAACTGTGTGTGAGTGCTTAATATGACTCTTCATAGTCTTTTTATTATCTCTACGCATGTGTTTGTGTGTTGGTGGTTCTTTTGAAGTAATTAGACAGTAACGGAAGGGAGGGTGCAGTAAATTCTTGAATGATCTTTTAGAAAGTGCTCTTCGAAATAAAATGTACGGTTTTTACTTCTTTCTTTTTAACAAAGATTCACTGAAATATTGGCTGACATGAGGAATAATGGAATTTATTAATCTACTAGTTGTTGCAAGCGGCTCCGGCCGCGTTTGTGTCGGTTATCGCGGCAAATAGTAGCCTATGTGTTAGTCTGATGTATAAACTATATTACTGTAAAGTCTCATCCAAATCCGTTCAGTAGTTTTTGCGTGAAGAAGTAACAAGCATACACACTCACAAACTTTCCCCTTTATATATTAGTGTGAAGTGTAATTAATCTATGACGCGTAGTGTAGTATTTATATAGTAAGTCACATTTTTACGAAATTAAATCTATAAGGAGGCTCAGAAAACAACGTACTTTTCTCACTAGTGTCTTACGCACCAATAGCAAGTTGTCAACCTTTGAGGTTTTTACCGACTTCAAAAAAGGAGGAGGTTCTCAATTAAACCGTATATTTTTTTTATGTGTATTCGCGGATTATTCGACGACTTCGTAACCCAATTTGAATATTCTTTTTTAATGGAAAGGAGATATCCCAACGGTGGTACCATGATAAGGACACTAAGATCTGATGATAGCTTCCAAGAGAAATCGAGTCGAACCTTTAAAATTGGTAGGGTCGACTAGGGCATTTGTTATTTTTTTTATTTGAAGGCTGGTGCTTTTCGTGTGGTCCCGTTACAATTTGGTCGTTCTTGAAGTCGGTTTTTTTTTTGTTAAAATTTACTTGTTGAAGAACAACTCCTGCACTAGAAATATATTCTGTGTCATGGGGGAATTTATAAATATACATGAATATACATAAAGAGCTCCCAGACTCAGAAAAAAAATTTGTGGATCACTCAATATGTTGAACCATGGTGGGATTTGAACCCACAAGATTTGGTGTAGCAGAAAGTTGCGTGGCGGTCACTTAAACCACTAGACATTTGCAGGTTGTGTCGGTCTGACAATAGAACAAATTGTACCACAGATTGTTAGTTAATGGTTATGTTCTTTATCTTTCTTATTATTTGAATAGTGTTCGTTTAACATCAATCTAACCAACGAATTTTCTTTCAAGACGAAGTTCCTTATGGCGCGTTGCGATAAACGGAAAAAATGTAACGATATAAAAGTTGTAACGACACTTTTTGCTAGTTTATTATATATATGTGAGTGTGTTTGTATATGTACATTTTTTTTGCTTTTTTTAATTTAATAGCGAATCAACTAAAGCATCGACTACTGAGCTACAAACTATAACTATAACTTCGTTCCATCCGAGTGTCCCGTGACACCTCTCAAGTTTATTTTTTATTGAATTTAATACCTATCAGCAGCATTTAGTTTCTAAAGCGAATTTTTAAATATGAAAAAAGAAATACCGATCTAAGCTCGGTGATCCAAGTACATCTATTTATTTTCTGTACACCAAAATCTGATCAGTTTAATGTGTTATTCGAGGCCTAGTCACAAGGGCTTTATAAACTATACCAGGGACGAAAGGTAGTAATACTTTTTTTTAAATATTTTCAACTTAATAATGTAACTAAGACTTGGTTTGTTAAAGTTCATTTTGTTTTAACACTACTCTTACATTAAGATACATTTCATTCTTCTTCAAACAAGGTGTAAGAACTTGTCGAGTTTGAATTTTAAACTTTATAGACACTGTATTCTTTACCTGCTTTTTATAAAGAAAACTCTTGAAAGTTGGTATTGCTTTAAGTTTTCAACTCTTCTGTTAAATAATATAACGATGCGGACTAAACTTCGCATTTGTTTTAATGTTCATGCTTTTGAGGCGGTATGACTTGTCTTATTTTGTTATATTTAATACTCGTACCTAGGAAGTCAATGCTCTCGAATATACTGACAACAGGTTCTATATTCGAATTCAGTTCACCTTCAATTTTGCGGTGGTCCGATGACATTCGCTCAGTATTCGACCCCATATAATCCTGAGAAGAAGACTAAGAAAAATATGAATGGGCGTACTTGTAAACTTACATAACACCGATTTTGTTAGACCCGAGTAACACTCCGGTCAAGCCAGCTCATATGTGAAGAAACATGACCCGCTCATTAAAAAGGAACTAGAATATTTGAATACGACTTTTGCATTGGCATAATATTATATAACATAGCCAAATTATTTTAACTATTCATCGACTATCGATAGTCAATTTAAATCTCGCTTGTTTGAATAAAATACCTACTGCCATTTCGTTTGTAGATACATTTGTGATTTTGTCACTAAAATGTTCACAAAAAACTGATTTAATTCAGTAATTTATTTAAAACGAAGACGATATCCATTATTTATTCTTAAACATAATAGGTATTTTCTTTTAAAAGTTCAATCTATCTTATCTCTAGAGAATTATACACATACACTGTAAATACAGCTATTTTTCTATTATCAAAAGTTCAGCGAGAGTAAACTCAATTCAAACTCGTATTTGTATACATAACATTAGTTTAATATATTTAATTCAAATACTAACATGTAACATACCCAACATAACAAAGAATAACTATCAAAATAAAGTTGTCTCTCAAATAAACAAGATTGTGTTACATCACTTTCAGAAGTCAAATAAAACACCCTCAAAGAATACATCAAGATATTCTCAAAGGAAAGGTCCACTATAACACAAACTATATAAATTATTTGAAATTGTGTTATAAAAATGTATGAGATTTATAACTTTATTGTCATAGGGTATTGGTGACGAGGCTCAAAGGGACGGTTCGATCCCTCAGACATGCTTAGAATAGAGATCGCGAGATTTTCGTATTAAAAATAGATTGAGACAATCGATCCTGATCACTTTGCATCGATTATAATATAAATTTTGGAATTCTTGTTTGTAAACCTTGGATGAATTGGTACATGGCGCGAATATATTCATCATCATGACTATATACATAAAGTGATGACGTATTATGGAGCAAGGGGTTAGTCTCTTACCGTGAACCAGGTATTTTAAGAATTAAATGAGTAAATTGAGAGTTCAAAATATAAAGGCAACGTTGGTGAGACGGGAAATTATTCGTATATAAAAGATCTCTCAAAATTAAGAGTAAAGTGTAGTTTTCTAGTAAAATTTAAAAGCACGACACCCTGGGGTCCAACAGCCTAGGAAGCGCAGTGACCGTGTTCGGTGTTGCAATTTATGAAAAGATCAATGCATCACAATACATAACGTGTACATGTTTAAACCACTATCACATATTCTTCTTTGTTTCAAAAGACAACTTTAGCATCAGGAATATATATTATCGTATGTCACGGGGAACATTACAGACATACATCAAACTAGGCACAAGGAACACCCAGTCTCCAAACACACATACACAAGCAAAAGGCTTGTCACATGGGAGTTTTGAACATACAATAGCAGCAG
Source organism: Spilosoma lubricipeda (assembly GCA_905220595.1). Lineage (NCBI taxonomy): Eukaryota > Metazoa > Arthropoda > Insecta > Lepidoptera > Erebidae > Spilosoma > Spilosoma lubricipeda. Next base: position 2,208,522 of record HG992285.1, on the reverse strand, counting down.
GACAGTAGAAAACGGCATGGTGAAGACTTAAATCACTACGCCATTGGTTTAGCACATGTTCTATTTCGATTATTTATAAATGTCAAGCGACGAGCAATATTGACAACAAACAATGTTTGATCCAATGTGTTTGTTTACTTAGGCTATAATTTTTCCATTTCAGCAAAATGTTTTATACACAAAGAAACGTAAATTATATTATAATAACTACAATAAGTTAAAGACCTCAAAGTTCACAATAATTGGCAATGTTCACAAAAAAGTAGATATTTCTATTAATTTTATCTATTCAGTTACTTTGAAGATATATTTTAAGAAATGATTTCTAAATAAATGTTCTGATTACAAATAAAATTCTATTTCAAATTTTTTATAAGATTCTCTTTTTGATTAGTTCAAACCGTTAACTAGAAAACTGATGAATCTTTTTTAAATTTCTAGATGCTACCATGATTGTATGCACATAGATATTTGCTGAAATCTCAAACAGCGGGAGTACATTAATAGAGTCACTAATACGTAAACTGAACAAAGCCTTCAGGCCCGAACATCTGTTTTCTTTTTAAAACCCAGGTTCGCTACTGGTACGATCGCTATGATCCCGAGTCTTTTAAGTGGGCTATGAAAAATAATCTCAATAGGTCGCTATATCGTGAATCATTATGCTGCATTGTCTTTCGCAAAGAGGATGGTGATACCAGTCTTTTCTACTCATGCTTTACATAACGTAAAGTCTTATTGGCAACTTTTACATAAAAAAGTCCTCTGCAATACAAATACGAAGTCAAGCAGACGAACCAATTGTCCCAAACTAAGCAGAACGCTACTGCAGCCAATGAAGCAGTCATAGAACTGAACACGGCATAGGATTGTATTTATTAAAGCGTTTTATATGTGGAATTTCTAAGCTGTAGCTGGAATGCATGAAGTTCAAAGGCGATCTATCGGCCAAGTTCATGACTACGACTTGTTTGTAAGTTTTAATTGAAATACCACAGAACAGGCTTGACCTTTGTTTGATCAATATGTCGTATTTATAACCCTAAATTGTGGGCTTTAAAGTTTTTGATATCTTTATTGTGTTCCATGGAGTAAGGAAAGATAGTAACTACTAAAGAGTGGCTAATATGATTTTGTAAAAACGAGATGTTAATAGCTTATATATTAGTAGGTTCTATCTCTGTAAGGTATTACTGTTCAGTATACTGCCCTATGTGCAAGGTGATAAATAAAGAGTTTGTCCTTTCACTCTGATTTATTCACACACGGAATATATATATATCAATTACATAAAAGTCATGACACGACCATTGTCCAAGAACGAAGAAGAACAAAGAACAAACCCATAAAAATTTGATACGATATACAAACCATTTCATAAATTTATTTTACTTTTTTATGCAAAGGCAAGGCAAAGTGACTCTTATCTGTCTAAAGGAAAGCATGAGCAGAATCTAAGAGTGGTGGTCACCATACTGATGGCAAATACAGACAATGCAGCAATGCAGCGTGGTGACACACAATATGGCGGCCTATTGAGATGCTTTTGCATCATTGGGCACATATATTCCTAATTAATTTTATTCGTTTCTCAATCATGCCTCCAGAATTCACCACAACAAAACGTGACAGGATATATCTAACTTACTAATTTATAAAAATATATTTTTCAAACTCTGTACTCAATAATTAAAACATGGTTTTGAAATTATCTATGTGCCATTATATTTTAAATTGGTATTCCGCACAGCCAAATACAGCCAACATACCATTATTTTTCTTTTTTTAATATTAAACTTTATAGACACTCATTATAGAGTGTAGAGAATACTCATTATAAAAGTTTTGTTGAGCTTGTATTGCTACATACATCTCTAAAAACGATATTATATAATAAAAATAATGTTAAATAGAAAAAATACTTTCTACAGTGAAATGAAACCATTTTGCAAATAAATGTTTTCATTCCATTTCAAATAAATGTGAGACAGGTACGTTTTGACTGATTATGAAAAATATAACATTTTTGCTCATTAGTGAAGGCGCAGATGTTTCTAGAAAAGTTTCTGAGAACAAACTGAAATTTTAAAGTCTCGTTATAATTACGATTGGAGTAAAGTTATCTTTTAAAAAAAGCAAGTTCGATTATATGATCATAAATCCATTGCTAATAAAAGAAACAAATTGTCTTTTGTTTTTGGTGAAACAGCAAGTCCTTAAAGTAATTGCTGATCACGTTTCTTGCAGGTCAATTATCTTGCATCTTTTCATTTTATAATTAAACTAGCCAGCCCACACAACCTCGTTTGTGTCTCCTATTGCCCGTAGCGTGATAATTTTCCCCCGTTTTTGTAATATTCTTTATTAGTGCTCCGCTCCTGTAGGTCTGAGCGTTATGATCTATAGACCTATAGATAGCCTTCCTCGATAAATGGGCTATCTAACACTGAAAGAATTTCTCAAATCGGACCAGCGGTTTCTGAGATTAGCGCGTTCAAACAAACAAACAAACTCTTCAGCTTTATATATGAGTATAGATAATATCATTCTGTTTTCAATGTTTTAAAGAAAACATCATTTAGTTTTAACAAAAAATCTTTAAGCTAAAAAATATATCTATTCTTATAAAAACAAAAAGATCGAGTTTTACATTTTCCAAGTAAACGAAGAATATTTACTTAGGACTTGTTATAAACATTATGTTAACACGTGAAAATTATGCGTCGGTTCAGCAAGACCTTTTTACTCGTCCTTGTATGCGCAATATATTTTAACCACAGATTGCAAGGTATTACACATTTGAAGCTTTTTGCTGACTATGTATGATTTCTTCTCAGGATAGATGAGATGACTTTCAGCAATTTTAATATTTTCCTATTCAAATTCAACGCTGAGAATTTCAAGCTTGTTGTAATTTCTTCTCCTGGGATAAGAAAGAAGCCTCAGAAAACAAAAAAATTGAGTTTACAGTTCTGAAGTCATAACAAAAAGACGTCGGTTTACTATTCGAAATAACTGTGTCTGTGTCTGGCAAGAATATAACCTGCATCACCCGGTAGGAAAAATTGCTGTCAGCTGTTCATACTAATTTTCTTTCACTATGAAAAAAGATAATCTTATTGAAATGTAATAAAAAAAGACACTTAACAATTGACTCGCCAATATAATTACAGAAGGTAATATACATTTTCGGAAACCATTTTATATTTTTTATGCCTTGAATATCATAAGACATAGACACGAGATATCATGAGTCTTTTAAGATAATATTTACCATGGAAAAATAAAGGTTTATAAAAGTTTCCGACGTATTATCATTTATTTCGAAACCGACCCCCTTTTAGCTTAATTACGTGGAACAGTATGCCCTCCAACCGCAGTAACGGATCCATGGAAGAGATCATGTTCATTTATGAATATGGTCATCCTGTCTAGTTCTCATGTTTTAGTAGTTTTAGAAAAAAAAATCACCGAGTTATGATTTTCATTTGAAAGAGAATTGCAATTATTATTAAGTGAGATATAATATATTATGAAGTGAGACTCAAATGAGCAACCCGAAAAAAACATAAAACCGAGAGTGAGTTAGTAATTTCACATAAAAGTGATAAACTAGTGAAATCGTCTAGAGCCGATTTTGTGTCTATTCGCTTAGATACGGTCACCTTGCTAGCACTTACGTCTCACGTGCCACAAGCCGCCACAAAATTAAAGGGGCCGCCTGCTGCGTTCACCCATGAGCAAGTATGATTTATCAGTGTATATTCGTATTTCACAACAATAACCACAATTGCTTGCGGGTACACCGACACTATCTAAACAAATGGACTATACTGTTTTAATTAATAAATCAAAATAACTATATTTTAATATACACATATATATAAAGTTATTGAAGTCAATTAGCCAAAGACAATGGCTAATTCTCGATCTTCTCATAATTTTTTTTACCTTACCCAGAATGGGAAAAACCTCTGTTCAACTTTTCGCTTAGCTCCTGAAAGCGCGTGCAATCAAAATGAGCAGCCTCTTCAGAACAAGTTTCAACTTTATAGTACCTGTGTAGAGCCGGATAGGCGTCAAGCCCAAAACTCAATCTAACAGTCATAACTAGCAGCAATCGCCTTGCTTTTAGCTGCGAACTAAATTTTACCAGTCTAGTGGTGAAACTTTATACAGAGGCGTAACTTTGTTCCCTATTGCAGATGGTCAGTAGCTATTAAATTTGGCTGGCTTATGTTTCAGAATATTGTACTTTGAATTTGATTGTTAAAAAAAAATTAGATATTTTTTCTTTCTTTTTCATTTAATTTATACCAACATGCATCGACAACTAATGGTTTGAAAGATTTTGTGCTTGTGTTTTTATTAAAGACTATATTTGTAGAGTCATAGTTTTGTTAATAATTATATTTCCTCCTTAGCTTTCATAAGTGTGCTTACCCTATAGTTATAGTTTTATTGGATTTGCTAAATTTATGTTACTTTTTCTAGGCACTCCCTGAATATGTATAGTGGTTAAGTTAGGTTAGTAAATTAAGTTGGTCCAGATCTGTTAATAACAGCAGTTCCCGGATCCCTCCCGTTTCAGGCGCAGAGTGTCACACCGTGCGGTTTTAGTCGGTACGATTCAGACACACCGCCCCGCCGCAAACCCCGGCGGGGTGACGGCCAAAGTGATTCCACACGTAAAAAAAAAGGTTAGAAATTTAAGTTAGACAATACATAATTATAAAATATGTTTTCAAATTTGCTCTTTATTAGCTAGGTACGTGAATCGTTAATAGCCCAAAACTGATCCATGGATGTCGATATTTCCTAACTACCCAATTTATCCGTCTTCTAATTTACCTCTCATAGAGTGAAGTTATGATCCACTCCTAAACCTATAATAACAGTACCTAGAACATTCTCAGTAGTACCTTAAATGGCGTGTTGTCTATTAATTATTAGTTCTCCCTTGTTTGTTGACAGTTGGCAATACCCCGCAATTAGTATCTCACTGCCAAGGATTGTTGGTTTTTATCTGTGGTACTTTACGAGCCGCAGTTTGTCTTACAGAATCATGGGTAATGCTACCAGTGGATTTAGAGTAGAGAGAATAAATGAAAAAAAATGTTGGTTTCTTATTTTTAATAATATATTAGGGTAGACAACAGTTTTATAATTTATGCCTGTAATATAGCAATGACGTCTAAATGAAAGGTGATTATGTTTTGTGGATATAGTAATTCTAACATAATAAGTAGTTAAGCAAAAAAATAAAAAGCAGTTTTTTGTAAATTAGGTACTTTAACATGTATAAACCATCTCTTGAAAAAGCTCTTTTGTTGACGGAGGCAAGCAACGCTCACTTTAAGCATACTACCTACTAATATTATAAACGTGAAAGTTTGTAAATATGAATGGATGTTTCTTATTCTTTCACGCAAAAACTACTGAACGGATTTGGATGAAAGTTTACAATAATATAGCTTATACATCAGAATAACACATTTGCCGCGATAGCCGACATACACGCGGGCGGAGCCGCGGGCAAGAACTAGTATAAAATACAAAATATTATTTATTTGATAACTGAACTTAAAAAATGTATGTGTGCGCGTTGTAAAACATTAAGGCAACCCCAGAAGGAAAAAACTAAAGAAGAAAAATAACTTTTTCCTTATACTACTTACTTATCCCACCCACCAACACTAAAGGCCATCACTAATCTCATAAAAATATTGAATCTATCACACAAGAAACCAACCTTTTTAGCAACTTTAATTGGGGTCGGAGCGAGTTTTCTTCTTCTATGATTCTCTTCTAAAACGCGTCAGCACACTGCCTACTCGCTCATACCCCCTACGTACATATAACATACGGTATATCCTCGTTCACATCTAAAAATATGTAATCATATCATTGCACAGGTCTAAACAGTAGCTTAAATGTATTACGGTAAAGTTTATCTTCTCAGTTTTGATTTTTAGGGTTCCATACTCAAAGTGTGAAACAGGACCCTATTATTAAGACTCCACTGTCCGACCATCTGTCCGTTTGTGTGATGGATACACAAGGAATAACGAGCAATTATAATTTTCTGGGCATAATAAAATGAAAGAATGAAACCATGACTCCGACATTTAAGATGTACAATAAAATCTAACTTGCAAGAATAAGTTTCGCCTACATCAAACTGAGGCAAAGTGTGAGTAATATACAATTTCCATTGAAATTTCACCAGTAAAATTAAATACAACCGACTAAAACGGTAACTAACTAACTTTGAGTGAGTTTCTGTGGCCGTTACCGCAGACTTAGGATAACGGACCACCGATAGAGACGAAAGGCTAAGATAAGGTACGCAGAAAAGACAAATTTTGTGTTAAATTATATTTTATTAAAGAAAACTTTTAACTACATCGGTGATGCAGTGTGATCATCAATACATTGACACACATTTGTTTATTTAATTTGAAGTATTTTGTTGGTTAATGTTATGGATAGTGACTTCCTAGATCCAGTGTCAACTAGTGCGTTATTATAGACATCACAAGTTAGAAAATACGTAACGTAGATTGTAAAGGAAAGGTGTAAGAAAACTAGAATAAGATCTCTGTAATTTTCCAAAGCAACCACCTAAAATACATTATTTAGGAGAAATGCTACGACTTGTCAGATGTGATACTACGACGGCACAGGAAACCGGTACTTTAATAAATAATTATTTCATCGCTTTGTTGAGTGAGGATAGCGGAGCTCAAACCTCTCACACGAACACAGAACATCCTCCCTACTCCGAGAGTCTGGGAGGAGAATTCAAAAGAGGGTAAAGCATTTATGGCCATGTTTTGCAACGTGTAGTAACTTACCATTAGCTGAGTCATCTACTCGTTTGCCTTCCTACGCCATAAAAAATCTTTTAAATTGAAAATTTGTGTCAATTATGTTTCGCAATTATTGACATACTACTCGTAATATTCTACTCAGTATAAACCTATCTTTGCAAGCTAAACAAAACACTTCTGATATCTGTATAGCAAAGGCTTTACAGAATAGAGTTGGCCACTCGACCGTGAAATTTAGTTAACTTTAACTCATGGTAGTGATGTAGTTGTTAGAAAGGTTAACTTATTCATTGTGCACGCTAGTGCAACTAAATTTATAGCTCACGTGTTTAATAGTTTGTTAACACTATTTATTCTAGGAAGTGACAGAAATGTTCGGTGTTTTTTGGTTGTTTGTCTAAAAAACTACGAGACGTATCCGCCATGAATTCTAATGTAATTACTTTACCTGTAAAAGTAATACTTCTAATGACGTATTTCATAACGTTAACTGTTTAACACGTTTATTTACAGAAACAGCTAACTTGAAATGACCTTTCACTAAATACTATTGATTTAAATCTTTCTATTTTAAAACTGCAACATTCCTATTTCATAATTTATCACATTTCTGTATTTTATTCTGACATCTTGAGAATATATTTCAGAAATATTGTGATTGATCCTCTTAAGATCATTGTGTCGTAAATATTCATCAGAAATCAAAATGCAATAACAAACACATCAAATAAAGAAACTCGATAGCCGGAGTGCATTACGTCAATTCGTCAACAATAAAAGAGATGAGTAAAGATAACCTGGAACCGTAACTAGTCTACTCACGTATACATAAAACGGGGCAAATCTCAGGAGATCGTAAAATTATTACTGCCGTCAGTCAATACCGATATTGAGGACAAACGTCGATATTACGCAAGACAGAAAGATTAGATGAAGGAATTCTGTGACAGAATTCAGAAGTATTGTTAGCATGTGGAAAAATGTAACGTTTTTGGGAAATTTTAGTAATGGGTTTATAACAAAAACAAGTCAAGTTTGTAATCAAAAATCTGGACTCCTGAAACAGAAAAGAACTAAATTTTGTCAAAAAGAAAAACATCAGATGATGATATTTTATATCTTTTGATAAAATTTAGTTCATTTCTCATTTCATTTAGTTCATTAATCAACCTGATGGTTACCTTTTCCCTAACTTTATTTGGAATCGGAACAGTGAGTTTTCTTCATCCATGATTCTCCTCTATCACTCGTCAGTGTACTGCTTATTTCCTTCCTGGACATATCCTCTTTCTCTTCTAAAAGTATCTAGTTATGTAATTTCGCAGGTCTAAACAATAACTTTAGTTTAAGTAAATTAAGTTTATTTTACCAGTTTCACATTTTCAAATTTATACTTCTTGCATATTATAATTACATAGGTATTTTTTCTATCTTTGACTGATGCTGAACTTGCAGTGTCAAAGAGAAAAATAATGTTAGGTGATTTTTTCTACCCTTTTTAAATAATAATTAATTGTCCTTTGTTTTGTTTTTAGTGTAAACCATATAAAATGTAAATATAATAATAAAAATAAAATTTCGAACATCTGATTGACAACGCCGCCTAGTTCCAAACTAAGCAGAGCTTGCACTATGGGTACTAGACAACTGATATAACTACATATATACGTTTTTCTTCAATAATGTAGTTCATAAAAGCACCCAAACTCCGAAAAAAAAATTACAAATACAGAATATACAAAGATTTGATCCAACTCGGGAATCGAACCCAAGACCTCAAGCAAAGCAGTCGCATACGCGACAGACATATTTCATATATGACAAAATTATTTTACCGTCAAAGAGTTTTGGACAAAACGTCAACGGACGCACTTTGAAGAACCAGATAAGTTCTTTCACATTATGAATACCTGTTCAAATAGTTTGTTGAGGTACTAGTTTTATATCGGATTAAATCCTGGATTCGTATTATATGTATATAATACGTATCCCGGTGATCTTTGTATCACCCAGTATCACTCATGGTATAACAATATACTACGCCAGGTATGGCCGAGATAGAGTGACGAAACAGAGATCGAGATGACGTCATCATCACTATCGCTGGTTGTGGTCGGTCAATGATATATATAAGATCATCGTCGTTGGTTAATTTTGTGTTATGTTACTATAAAGTGGTAACTGGATAGTGACGTCACATCGAGCCACTTTCGGAATGCAAGACCTTGTTGTCTTAGACTATGGTATTATCATCATTGTAAACTGAACATAACCAAATGTATTTTTTTTATTTCTAGAAAGATAAAAAACATCCAATGTTATCCAGCTAGAAAATTAAATTGTCGTTATTAGTATTTTCCGTTACTTATTGTTTATATTTCTCACTGTTTAAGCCTTCCCTGAACTTCCACAAATATTTCAAGTTCAAAATTAGCCAAATTAGTCCTGCCATTCTCTAGTTTTAGCAAAACAAAGAAATACCAATTAATATTTAAAGTTCCGTACCTCAAAACGTAAAAAACGGAACCTTTATAGGATCACTTTATTGTCCGTCTGTCTGACAAGACCCTTTTTCTTCCCTTTTTCATAGGAAGCATCAAGTTAAAATTTATATCAAAAACTCGTTTACTGTCTCTTGGACCTGTGATAAAATCAAAGTCCTAAACCAACGCAATCAAAAGGTACAACCGTTTATGCTCAACATTCTATATCTCAGACAAAGGAAAATATACGAAAAACATAAATTTTAAGTTACATCACATAATATAGATATATACCTACAGGTTTATACGGAACCCTCGTTGCGCGAGTCCAATTTGCACTTGGTCGGTTTTTTTCATATATAGATAGATATATCATTACAGACATTCTTTTTTCTAGTGAATCACTGAAGACAGCTGGCAGGAGCTAGATACGAGAAGCCGAGGATCAAACAAAGGATGGTGTGCAATTTGAGAGGCCTATGTCCAGCATACAACATTTATTATTTATTCAAAGACTCAAATATTTTTCAACTACTCAAAACATAAAGTTTAATAATCTTGTCAGAACTGAATTATATTTAGTATCTGTTTCAAAACGAATATAAAACAAATAGGCATCGTTCAGTTAGTATAAACTTCCAGTAATCCTATATCGGAATTTAAACAACAAATCCTTCAGGTTTTCCAATGTTGCTACATTGTATTTAAAATTGATGCCATGTTCAACCCTATCCTACTAATCTATATCCATACTCGTACTATAAATTCAAAAGTAACTCTGGGTTTCTGTTTGTTTATTTAATACACTTTTACATATAAAGCAGAACCGATTCCAATGAAATTTTCTATGGAGATACTTTGATTCTCGAGGAAGTACATTCGCTACTCTTTACTGCGATATCTGTCTAACGTGGACGGAATCACGGGCAAAAGCTAGTATTAATCATATTACAATTTACGTCACAAAATATAAATTTCGAACAAGCAAAACGGTTTTAATTTCCATCTACTGTATTGACAAACACTTGAACAATACGGTATAGACAGTAATCAATGAAATTGGAGTTTTTCGGCTTTGCCCATTGGACCGAGAATAATCTATTTCAAACAAACGGATCGGTGGACCCAGGTTAATTGGAAAGTGATGAACTTCATCAGCTTTTGTTCGTAGACAGGCACATTGGTCTGTTAAATCCATTTTAATCTGGCAAGTATAATAAAGATGAAATTAATAATATGTAAAAATACATTGTAACGCTACGTTATTGATAATCTATGCTGAATTATTAGTGAACGAAATTCAATGGAGTCGATTGAGTATTAATAGCTGATTATAGTGGAAGTAATAAGTCATGTAGTATAATTGACAGTAGATTTTTGATTGAATAAATAAAATTGTAGTGTCTGTTTGTAATATTAAAATAGCCGCTTTTAACTAAATGCATATGTATGTATGTATGGAATTGCTGGACGGATTTTGATGAGACTTTCACTGGCAGGTAGCTGATGATCCAGGGAGTAACTTAGGCTACTTTTCTTATACTAACTTTGTCCCGCGGCGTTACTTGCGTTTATTGTTGCATCGATCATCAGCTACCTGCCAGTGAAAGTCCCGTCAAAATCCGTTCAGCTGTCCCAAAGATTACTTTTTTTAGAATAACTTTGATCCGCGGCGTTATTCGCGGTGCGACGATAACCGCGGGTAGCACCGCGGGGTTCAGCTAGTCATTAATATGGATAATAAACGAAGATAGAGCACTTTCCATAACACTAAATAAATCGATCATTTAATCGATCGAAATAAATTTAATCGGACATCGTGACGACCCGCATTTTTCACGAAACGTCATTGATTTTAACTAGTATGTAGTGTGTGCCCAATAGTACTATTGTTTTAGATACTACAGCTCACACTAAGATGTTAACAAGGAAGGTTTTTTGTAATATCGGTGTTACGAAATATACTTATACCCTATCTCCGAGTGTAGTGATATGCAATGTTATTACTAGATGCCAGAGAATAATAAAGGTAATAAAAAATAAATAACTTTTTTTTATGATATGATAAGGGATGTAACGGTGATAGGATGTGATGACTTTCCTATACTTGTATGGTTGTCAGTTTAATTATATTAAAGGTAAGGTTCAATCTACCTCGAGACAGATGGCTATGCAAAGTTATAATGCTGTCAAGATCAAAATACACCTGGCAAAGACAACGTATTATTGAATGAAGCTTTTAATTTATTGTAAGGAGACGTGTTACCTTCTGTACAAAGTTCAGTTTTGTAGCTGTAGGAGCTTCAATTTTATATGGATACTAGCAGATCCACGAGACCTTGTTTGCGTCTCCTATTGCTCGTAGCGTGATTATTTTACCCCGTTTTTAAACATTCTCCATTGGTGCTCCGCTCCTATTGGTCTTAGCGTGATTATATATAACCTATAACCTTTCTCGATAAATGTACTATCCTACACTGAAAGAAGTTTTCAAATCAGACTAGGGCTTCCTGACATTAGAGCGTTCAAACAAACAAACTCTTCAGCTTTATATATTAGTATAGAAGTATAGATTACAAGATACTGATCCGTTATATATTTTTGAAACCTGTTAATTTAAAAAATATAAGGTCGTTGGTTTTTTTATCGTTTATTACATCGCTGATTTTCATATCAGAAATGTAATGCACAAAATGAAGAATTACTAAAATAACTGGGATTTAAAATTATGCAATAAATAAAGTGTTATTAAACCGCAAGGTAGACATGTTTTGGTGTAAATGGGTCAGCTTGAATGGAGATGCAGCTCTGTTGTTGCATTTTAAAAATGAGTAAAGCAATAGAAGCTACTCGACCATCCCTCACCTTAACTTCGTGTATTGTGATGGTCAAGCAGCATGTTTCGGTCTGCAAAAGTGGATCATTCGAATGTCCTACTAGAATCGTAGTCGTTCATGTGCCACGGGGGTTCACTGCGAAGAGATTGTTGATCATATCGCCAAACAGGCACTCGATTGAAATCCGCAAGGAAAACTGTTAGTCAACCAGTCAGCTCATTATACCCGTACAGCTTAAAAAAATGATGTATTATTCATTGCTTTTTATCCAAAAATGTTGGTATTTAATATGTTTCAGCAGATAAACAGTTGTTGAACCGCTATTTGTGTTATTTTTATCGCGTACGGTGATACAATCCCTTTCATCTCATATTGCGTTGTCCACGGCTCACCGTGATCTAAGGTGAGAGCCTGGAATGGAAACATACAGATGATTGGAGTTACTAACTTAGAATGTGTAGTAGAATTAGATATGATCAATTATCTGTGGTCAAGTGACAGGAAGAGCCTGGGAGGTTTCGGGGGTTTTGGCCAGAAGACTGTCATGGCGTTTTTGGGTAACACAGGTAGCACGAGGAACTAAAACAATTAATATTGTAAAAGCTACATCTGTAACAAGTAAAAAGTTTAAAACAAGTTTACATCGTTACACTAACTATTTACAAACATCGGCATAGTCATAGAAAAAAGCTTGTGTTTTGGGTTTTGCTAACTTCTATATTTCTTGTATCATAACACTGAAACACAAACGCACTGTGGGACCAACAGTGACCCACGAACACACCAAGTGATGACACTCGACAAGCCTTAAGAATGTCTCGGAATGCAACGAAATGAATCAAAAACAAATTAGAGACACAGGCAATCTTATAACTACACTTGTCAATTAAAACGTACCTTGATAGATGGGAATTAAAATACTCCCAAATAGTAATAAAATAAAATAAATGTTCGTGACTATAGACTATTACCCAACGAACTCAAATTTTCTAAGTCAATGAGAAGTCGCCTAATGCTTTTCAATGATGTTGCAGCATGTAAGCGAGATTTGATATCATTGATGTGACGGGATTTTAAAATTCATGAGAGCAATAGATGTTATTTGTACTGGATTTAAAAGAGCAAATTATTTCTAAAAGAGGAATAGATTCCCTTCAAGTGTTTGTTAATAGTTGAAATCTTTCAGAAAAATTGGTTCATAACATTTCAAAAAAAAAAAATTAGTTTTATGTATAAGGACACTCTGCCACCACAGTACAAGTATGCTCGTAGATGTAAAACGTTGCGCATTTGTTCAATGCAATTAATTATATAAAAAAAATAACTTCCTACGTTTTGATCAAAAAATATTTTTTTTATTACATGTACATATTCCTTTGGGTTATTATTTGTTAGTTATTACTTATTCGGGTTCGAATCCCGGGTCGGGCCAAAAGTGTTATTGAGTTTTTCTGATTGTAGAAATACTTAATAACAGCTCCACATTTGGAAGTTGGGGTCTGAACCCCCGTGCCTCGGAGAGCACGTAAAACAGAGAGTGCGCCTGTGTTTGCGCACACACTTGTGTATTATAATATCTCTTGCGTAGTTAGCTGCTCTCCGTCGGAACTAGCTGCAATGGCTGTTATCGAATAGGAGAACATTATATTCCTTCAGGCAAAAAGGAAAAAATACCCAGGGACCGTAGCCCGTTGCGCTGGGCAGACCCAGTTTACTCTACTCTCGGCACTACGGTTCATGCTGCATACACACTGCTCAAGATGAAGACGAGCTATTACTTGCAGAATAGCCTCAAATAGGTGTTACGACCCTCATAATTGAGGATAACGAAACAAAAAGGAGGATTCCCTCAACCGGTTTAGGTTTTTTAAGTAAATCATCATACTTTTACACATTCATTTATTAGTTTTAAAGTTGTACCACCATAATTTTACAAGTATTTACGTCATAAGAATAGGGAAATTTTCACCAGAATTTATCTAAAAATTCGATTCTTATAAGACGTCCTCTGCCCGTCTGTAGGACGCTCCATATCCTACAAGATTCAGTAACCTTTTAACTAAAATTGTTTCTTTATTGTCCGTTAGCTTTGTCCAAAGCTTGCTCAAGTATTCATCCCTATGTTGCCACGTACTGAACATAAAGCAAAATGCTCTGTTAGGTACCTAATAGAAATTCCGCACGCATGTCGGCTATGTGCGAGGATCCTAATATCGTCTTACAAAAGGGATACACTTTTATTTTGCTTCCTTCGTATTATATGACCTTACTCACAATATGATGTAAACTTTTATTGTAATTTATATAAGTGTGCGAATGAATCTATATAATAAATGCTAGTTCAATAAAATATTTATTATTTGCCTGCTGTAACTGTTAATACTTAGTTTAGTGGTTAACGATCCTCACTGTTAAGCCTCAATTCGAGATTCGATTCCTTTCCAGGATAAAAACTATTTAGCTAGCAAACCGTCATTTTGTCTTTGTGAGTGCAGTTTATCCATAATACACGTACGTGTATATTTGGACATACATATAAGCATGTTTGCCAGCGGATTTGTTATTTTTTATGGTATAGGGGCAAACGAGTATACGTATGACCTGATAGTAAGCAATTACCGCTACCCATAAACACCCGTAACACCAGGGCCGGGCCGTGTGACGCAAAAGTGCGTTGCCGGCCTTTGGAGGATGGGGAAAGGGATGTGGGGAGGGACTGTGGTATGGGCCTCCGATTTCCTCACTCACTCTGTGAAACATAGCGCTAGCCCTATTTCAAACCGGTTTTGTGTGAGGCTGTGGTATCACTCAGGTCAAGCCGGCCCATTCATGCCGAAGTGTGGCTTTCACACTGACTAAAACATTACTCAATTTGCTAAAGCCTTTTTATCTCCAGTTAAGCCGCAAGCAAACGCTTATAAGCATTATTTTGTACAAGATAATTTATTTTTTACTCAGAGTAATTACACCAGAACTATTACTCGCGTTTTAGTCGTAATGAGCTAATGAATATATAAGCGGTCTGCACAGGTTGTCTAAAGAGCATAAAACAGTTTCATGTTGACATTTTCCAGTGTTTACTTTAGTATATAAATTGTTAAAAGGAGCACGTGCAACGGATAGAGTTATATGAATTATTTTGTGAATAGATTATCTAGTACTATTTCATAGGATTGATAATGTAATTGAATATTGAAATTCTAGCTATGAAGATACAAGTAACTTGAATTTAGTTAACTTTTAAAAAGTGTTACTGTTTCTGGACGTAAATATAGATATTAACAAATATTTTTACGGGAATTAACGCGATCACTTATTAAAAGATAAATATAAAAAAGGTAAATATAGATTCTTAACAGGTGGGCTCAAATGAAGTATGTATGGTTGATATGCATACTAAGCGGTATAAAATCTAGAGAATACTATTAAGTAGGAGAGCCACGCTTCTACATGAACGGGCCGGCTTGACGGGAGTGATACCACAGCCTCACGGAAAACCAGTATGAAATAGCGCTTGCGCTGTGTTTCACCGAGTGAGTGAGGATACCGGAGGCTCATACCCCCAACCCCTTCCCATATCCCTTTCCCCATCCCTCAAAGGTGGGCAACGCACTAGTGACGCCTCTTGTGTTACTGCGTTATTGGCGGCGGTAATCGCTTACCATCTGTTTGCCCCCTATAACATAAAGAAAAAAAGTAAAAATAAAACTTTAGTAACCAAATACTGTTATCTACTTCTAACTTAAAATGTCAAAATCTAGCCAGGCAGAATATGGTACGATCAAAAAAAAAACTCCAAAAATGTTACACCTGGTAGTAACCTATGTTCTATGCAAATAAATTTCATTTTATTTCTTAACTAGCTGATCCACGTAACCTCGTTTGCGTCTCCTATTGCCCGTAGCGTGATAATTTTCCCCCGTTTTTGTAACATTCTTCATTGTTGCTCGGCTCCTGTAGGTCTTAGCCTGATGATATATAGCTTATAGCCTTCCTCGATAAATGGGCTATCTAACACTGAAAGCATTTTTCAAATCGGACTAGTGGTTCCTGAGATTAGCGTGTTCAAACAAACAAACAAACTCTTCTCTTCTTCTTCTTTATATATTAGTATAGATTTAATAATAGTTGCGTCAGTGTTAATTGATTATTTCAGAAACTTAAAGGTTAGGTCAAAATCAATTTGTTTTATTTCATTTAAGAACTTCTTAAGTTAACTTAAGTAAAATAAAAAAAGTATATTTCAATAGTATATAAATCTGTCAAACATTGTTAGGGAAAAAAACTATTAAAAGTTGATATTTCTAAGAAGTACTTAAAACATTTCAACATGCTTAATGATACAGTCTCGAGTTTTGATACTGAAAATGAATCGTTCTTTTTGAGTGATTGAAATTCGATTTTCATTAAACTACGAATAAAAGCAATTATAATAAGTAGAGATGTGCTCAGGTTTAAGAAAAAGCAAATAACTTGAAAGGAAAACGGCAGGAAATAGAATAATAACGAGCAATTGTGTTCAAAATGTACATTAGAAGATGCTAGTATTCATATTTGGTGACGCATTGAGAATACAGATCGTCATTACTCCTTTTCCATTCTATCGGAGTCGTTATAGCCGATTGAGAGGGCGAATTATGCAGAAAAAATAACAATGCAATGAGAAGGAAACTGTAAAAAAAACATTCTAATGCGTCCGGCTAGCGTGGCGTACCTAGTACCCGAAATTCTCCTTTCTAAAAAGAGGTCTATGTTCAGTAGTGGATAGCTAAAGACTGCTGATAATAGAATAAATTAATTTGCGGTAGCATCAATCCATAATGTACCACTGCTGAGCTCGGGTGTCTCTCAGAAGATGGTTAAGGCCATACGTCCCCACGCTGGCCGAGTGCTGATTGGGGACTGGCAAGACAATGTGTGATATTTTAAGCCGCCTTAAGACTGTTATGCTACGGTAACAGCCGGGACCGACTGCTTAACGTAAACTCTGAATCACGGAGATGCACATGGTATCATCCCACCAGCGGTCACCCATCCAGGTATTGACCACGTCTGCGTTGCTTACCCTCGGTGATTATTTCTAATCACCGAGTGCAACTGGGCTATGAGCGCGTCATACTCGTTAATGGATAATGAAAGCTGATAATAGTGGTGAAAATATTCGAATCTACTTTTTTATTCTTTTAGTTACTAAAAATATTAGCAGTAGATCTAATAGCATTTAATAAAGTAACTAATTAATTTAGTTCTTTTCAGAGTTTTCCGGCAGCGGGATGAATAGATACGTGACTTTGAGTTTCTACGAGAAACTTGGTATAGTTGAACCAACTGCTATTACTTGACTTTTTGCAATTTACGTCCGTTTTAATGAAACTACATGTTTCAGTTTTATGGTGTGTTAACCACTACTTCTGGTTTATTACAACGTTTGGCTTGAAAATCTTTTTTTGCATCATCATCTTCCTAGCCTTTATTATTCCCAAGATTATTTGGGTCAGCTACTAGTTCAACCGTTTTTACCTGAATATCAGTTTTTCCACAGAGCGACTGGCATCGGACCTCCGCAACACTGAGGGTGAACTGAATTTGAAGATTGAACTAGTTGTTGTTGTGTTTCTCGTAATTTCATATTTACAATAAACCTTTCGCCGTCCACCTCTGAACGAAAGTCTTCCCCGATCCATCTTCTACCAGCCACTTTCTTCAAATCGTCAGTCCATTATAGCGCAGAGCGCCGTACACTACGTTTGCCTCATCGCGGTCGGGTCGTGTAAAGACATGACCTGTACCATTACATATCAATTTGTAATTCCTAATTTCAAATTCAAGTGTATGTTTGTAACTAGATTTTTCCATTAAAATAGATAATCAATTTTTAAAGAATAGAAAGCTGGAAGGAAGCATTTTGAACTTCAATGTATCTTATTTTCAAACAATAAAGAATAAAGTAACATTTAAGAATGTAATGTAATGTAAATTATCTCTAAGAGATAATTTACAATGTAAAATACTCTTATGAACACTAATCTAGCTCATTTCTCATTTTCTTCATAAAGTCGCAGTGATAAAAGGTATATATACTGATTTAAAAAAAAACAGTTAATATTGATTTTATTAGACTTTTATTTTACAACATCAAGTATATTATACAACTCAACTCACTTATCAAGCAGTACCTATGTCGCTAAGTAAGAATTACTTTTCAAAACAAATATATTAACCTGTCTTGAGATAAATTTAGGCAAGTCGTTCACATCAAAACGATTGCAGCTAAATCATTGATTGCTACATCCATTACTACTAATTCGCTCTCGACTACTAACATACGAGTCGTCCCCATCGCATCGTTGCTGATTTGTCCTGGTAATAGCGGCATTAGTCTCACAGCAACGCCTGATGTGCGAATCAATTTTACCGCCTACTGTCTGTTTATAGTCTTTGGTTTTTCATAAATGACGTTTGTTTTGTACATCTTTATTGTTTTAAGTTAAATTTTGGAAGGATTCAACTTTTTTTTATGCATTTATACGTCTACCCTACTCTTTTATAGTCAAATATGTTGTTTCTGTCATACTTTTGCTTTGATTTTACACATTTACGATCTATTAAATTATTCTTATTTTCTATTTGAACTTTCTTTCCACCACTGCTTATGTTTGTTTAACGAGTTTAATGATATAAAAAAATGATTTTGGAATATTTATCCGGGGCAAAGTCATGTTTTTTTTAAATAGACCAACGTCCTCACAGAAAATCGGTGCTAAGTAATATGTTTTCAACAGGTGAATAAGATTATAGGAGTCTTAACATCTGACTACTGATTCCAGGGTGAAATGGAGAAGTCAAAGAGCAGTAATGCATCTATCACTATTAAGCAACGGTAGTCATTTATCCGTCAGGTAGCCCGTGTGCTTGTTTAAAGCACTTGTATAAAATATAGATAAAATATATAGAGTTAACTAATTACACATTCAATCTCCTGATTTTATCATTCCAATTTTAAGTTAATCGAATGTTTTTTTTTTTTCTTTTTTCTTGTATCATTTTATTTTGTCAATTTATAAATGTCTATATAAAATTTGTTGTCAGTCGAAACAATGTTCAACAAAATTCATGACCCATTTCATTCACAGACCCAGTCATGATATGGTTGAATAGTTCCTAAAATAAATTTCAACATCGAGACCTTTATGCGCTCACACTGTTATCAATATCATTCGTATTTCATTGGAATGGGTGATTCAGCCAGGAAGACCTCCATACGAATGTACTGACCATACGTGTGGTATGATATAGTTAGTAATCACCCTAAACTATACTCAACATGAAGAAGATAAAGGTCAAAATCCTCTAGCAGTAGGACTGGAACATTCAACCAAAGTATTTTCAATCTTCTTGCGGAGATGCGAAGATTAAAATTCAATTGTTTTGCTAGTAGCGTTGCCTGAAATGAAACCTTACGAACTGGCAATAAAGGCAGTGTTTGAAGTGATAATAAACTGTTACAACAGTGATTTGTTAAGCTCTTTACACCGTTTTGAATAATATTTTAAGAACTCGTAAATTCTTTAATACTGTAATAATTGCTGTAAAATAAAATGTCCATAAGGTAAAAAGGTGGATGCGACAGTATATCAATTCTTAAAGTGATAAAATAACATATTACTTTACAGGTGATAAAAAGTAAAAAAAATACTTTCCACAACAAATGTTTCATGAATTTATATTTTCTATCGTACGTTTTAAAGTCGATATCAAAACTTTAACGTACTACGATTTCAATGAAATTGGACATGGAGATATTATGATTCTTGAGGAGAGACATGGGCTCCTGCACTGTAGCTGGTCATAACCCAAGCTTTACCGACTTAAATTTATTCATACACTAGATAATAGTGAAGTTCTGAATCTCTGCCTGACATGAAAAATGACATTGTACTGATACAACCTCACAGATATTGATTGTTGAATATGAATGAATTATCTTTTTGACTACAATTACGCATGAATTACCAAATACACGGGATAAACTTTACGCATACCTCACATTTCCAAATGCGACGTGTATTAACGCCCAAGAACGGTTTTGTGCTTCTTGAATCAGCTAGATCGGCACAAACTAGCTATATATAATAAGCTAGCTAGCTTATATATAACTAGCTGTTCCCCCAAGACGTCGTCCGCGTAAAAGTAGTGACTTTGGGTAGTTTTAATACAACTTTTCAACCCATTACAACTCTTTTTCGCAATAAAAAGTAGTCTCTTTCCTTTCTCAGGCTCCAAATTATTTTTGTGCCAAATTTCATTTAAATCGGTTCAGTAGTTTGGCGTGAAAGTGCAACTGACAGACGGAGTTACTTTTGCATTTATAATATTAATAATATATAAGTATCCATATATGTCCAAATGAGGAAATAGAGCCTTTATTATCTGCAAGTGCCTGTTTTTGGGGTTCCAACATAACTAAGGACTTACATCTTTAAGTAACACATTACACACGTTTTTCGATTCGCATGCAAATTTAAACATATGGTTTAAAATCCAGGATGTTTAAATACTTGGCAGTTGTACGTATTATTGGCTGCGTTTGCACTATTTTATATTCCTGGCTAACATTAAAGGAAGTAGGAGGCGTCGGACAATATTTTATCAGAACATCGGAAACTATATATTAAGACCCGCCTCTTACAGTCGCGTTTTGGACATATTTTTCGAAGCATGTCGTGTTTCTAAGTATTCATTTTTGCTAAAGCTCCGGTCTGAATTTCTCGTAAGTAGAATTTTAATGTCTGGTTCTGTCTATATTTTATTTTGAATTCTCAATAGCCTTTCTTGTTCTATTAGCGCTAATATTTCTGAAGTGATTTTATAATTCTCTGTACAATATTTTATTGAACCTTTTCGATAGCAAGAGTCAGTGTCTCGATTAGATGATTGTTGAGTTTTTCTATGGACATGTGTTCAATGTCTGTTTCAAACTGATCATCAACGTATTCCTTACAGAAATCGATGTTGCTTCGCAATATCTTTTTAATTCCCGACGCAAAAGAGGGGTGTTATAAGTTTGACGTCGATGTCTGTCTGTGGATTGTGTGTCTCAAATGGATAGACAGATTTTCATGCGGTATTTTTATTTAAAAGCCAGTTTCTTTGTGGTGGTTTTTAGTTATGTTTGGTTAATATCGGACCAGCAGTGTAAGAGTATCAACTCTTCCCAAAATGGGGGTTTTAAACTTTTAATTTTAGCATGTGTGTTTATTTAGTAGTTTCTTAGTCTAGTCTTCTTTTGAGGACAAGGTTTCATCGCTCCTTTTTATATTAAAAGCACACGAAGATCGGAATAGTCGATGATCACTGCCTGTGGTTAATTGGTTCAGCACAGATACGTCTCTGATGATTCCCATTCTATCTGCGATTATGTAATCGTACTCGTTCTTATTTACCTCATTCAGGTGTCTCCAAGTCCACTTTCAATGTTTTCTCTACTTTTTTTCTGCAGGGAGAACAACGTCATAGATCTACCCTCTTGAGAAGTTGAAAAAAGAGAATAGCATCTATAAGAAGAAGAAAGTCGGCATCGTCTGAAAAAGAGTAAGATAAGCCTGAATAAATAAACAGACAGACAAACAGAAAAAATAAAAATGATTCCTTGATGTAAGCAGTTATATTCTTTCTAATCCATTTAGTAATGAGCTATTAAATTAAAATTACAAACAGGCTTTTTAGTTTTATTTTTATAAATAAATATATAACATCTGACATACAACGCCACCTAGTTCCAAACTAAACAGAGTTTGAGCTATGGGTACTAAACAACTGACATAACTTCACAAATATTATTTTGTTCTAAATACTCACATACTATACGTTAATAACACCCAAAGTTTGAAACAAATATTTGCTGATCATATTTTTAAACATTTGGTCCAACCCGGAAATCGAACCCGAGACATCAAGCACAGTAGTCTCACACGCTAACACTGTGCCATCGAGGCAGTTTTATTACGTCATATTTGCATAAATACTCGTATATTTAAAACCTTTAAACTAAATATATATATTGATGTTATAAAATTCTTATTACTAATATATATACTAGTAGCTGTAATAGGATTAATCTAAATTCAGCTATACTGAATATAATACAATATTTTTTTATTCTTTAGACAAAAAATGACCTAAATAAGATAGAAGTGGAAATTAAAATCTTAAAGAAAGGTCAAGGGAAGCTTTACTCAACGAAAGTTAAGCCAAAATGAGAATTTATCTTGTCGATAATGCGGATCACGATCTTCAATTTTCATCTAAAATAAAATAGTAAAATGATTGTTGGCAGGCAATTTTGAAGGAACGATTTGAAATTATCAAATTATGTTTTTCGCTTAAGGTTATTCTGGATCGATACGCTCTTCAAATGTTCAAGAAAAGGACGTACTGTTTTCTTAAAGGTGACAGTGAACGACACAATCGTGAGTCTTAGATTACAGGTGTCTATGTAACTCGTTTGTTTGTTTGCCTCATATACCAAATTTTACCTCATGACTTTCTAATTTTGTATATTTTATAAAAATAACTTTAGTTTGGATGATGAAAAACGATGAAATCCTCGTTTGTTGCTTTTTTTCTGTATGTATGTGTAGGAAATACAGAAAAAAAACCCCAAGCCAAAGCCAAAATGACTATACTTTGGATACACCTGATGGAAAGCATAAACAGAGACCAAGAGTGGTGGTGACCATATTCATTACGAATGCTGCATGGCAACCTACACTATGGCGGCCTAGTGATGCTTCTAAATCATTAGGCCTCCGGTCTCGCACTCACCAATGAAACACGACAGCACGAATGCTGTCATTTTAGAGTGACCTTCTGTGTGAGTTTATTACCGCCTCGGTCGAGCCGCCTCGTTTGTGCTGATCTGGCTCTACTACCTTTAAAATTAAGAAATATACAATCTTGTTTATCAGACACGGAATCTGCCTGGCTGGATGGCATATTGTCTATGATATGAGTGCGGCTATTTCATTATATTCAGTCTGAAACATTACAAAAACTGCTTCAGCTGGAAAGTATCTTGTTAATAGTAGTAGATTCTAGTTTCCATCACAATCAGGTTAGAGATAAAAGCGTAACGAGAAAATGTCCACAAATTTCATAGCATCCCACTACGCAATCACTCATGGATCCAATGTTTTATAGATATTTTATGAGCGATATAAAGTGTCCGGCCGTTCACTTGACCTGATTACTGTTCATAATTACAAAGTGTTATTTGATTGGTTCATCTTAGTTAGTGTTAATACTGTAGATCATATTATCTATAATGACATTTTAGAGCATTGGGGAAGTTACTGGAACATCAAATGTGAAAAAAAACGACATACATCGTTACATGTTTTCAGGTATTCTATTAAAGAGTTAGGTTAAATATGTTTGAGAATAAGAACTTACTTTAATATTGTAGGTAAAATCATGAGTATATAAACGATATATGATACGTTTACACTCTATCCGTGTTTCCTTCCCACTACGATCCCGGGTCCTTTAAGCGGGGCGTGAAAAAGCATCTCACCAAGCCGCCATAGTGCGGGTCGCCATGCTGCTTTGTGCTTATTCGCAATGAGGATGGTGACCACCACTCTTGGATTCTACCCATGCTTTCCATCAGGCAGGGCAGAGTCATTTTGGCAGCTCACTATAAAAAAAAAAAAAAAACCATATGATTACTGTATTTGTGTTTACTGAGTTTAATTAGGTTAACAGTACTTAATGTTATCTTAATAAAATTAAGTTTACTTAATTTTAAAAAGAAAAAGGTTAGAAAACTAACCCCACTATACAACTGTCAGCCGGGCCATTACTACGAATCTATTGACACCTGATTCATTAAAATCGATTTAGTAGCTTAGGTTTAGCAAACAATACACGAGACACGAACTGAATTTATTAAGTATCCGGAAGATTTCACAACCAAAATCACAAAAGTTTAAAATTTACTATTGTTATTAAAGGATTCAAAATCATATAGAAGTGACTCACAATGTACATATTTGTCCTATTTAAAATACTAAGTTATATTACATTCAACATTCTAAGTATTCAATACAATACAATCAATAAAACAACAAAATCAATTTAATAATGTTAAAAAAATATTAGAAACGGCTATTGAATATCGCCAGTTGTGATTTCTCACAGTCAGCCCTTTAAATGGATGATTTTAGATGCATTACCGTATTATATAAATAAATAGAACGTGTCACGAACATTGTTTTCATGAAAAATGTTCTAGTTGAGTGGTGAGGGTGCAGGAAAAACGTAATAGATGGAGGGAAATGCGTAAAACTTATAAGCTTCCGAAGTTCAGGTTACGATCACTTAAGGAAAATTTCCGCCCAAAATGTGCGAGCGATTGTTTTCAATAACGTCTAAAGTGTTATCGTATTACAATAAGATACGACTTTTATGTCTTACACTGTTTTATATATAACTAGTTATTGTTTGCGGTTTTGTTTACGTAGATTTTGTCAACATATATCTTTACCTCTCGGTAACAACATTTTTAACCGACTTCAAAAAAAGGAGGAGGTTTCTCAATTTGACCGTATATATTATTATTTTTTTATCTGTGTTCGTGGATAACTTCGTCGTTTATGAACCGATTTTGATAATTCTTTTTTTAAAGGAAAGTGGAACCATGATAAGGACATTAATATCTGATGATGGCATTCACGAGTCGAACCTTGAAGTCGGTTTCATTTTTGTTAAAATTGTACTTGTCTTTACACTATACACATCCACACTAATATTATAAATTCGAAAGTAAGTCTGACTGATTTGGCTAAACTTCGATGTAGAGATAGATTGGACCATAGTTAAAGACATGGGCTACATTTTGTCTCAGTAACCGACATGCGGACGGGTGGAGCAATAGTTTTTAATATTTAAAACGTTTTAAAATATAGTAGGTTTCCTCTGTTTTTTCTGATGAAAGGCATAAGCAGAATACAAAAGTGATGGTCACCACCCTTAATTCGAATGTCGACAATACAGCATAGTGACCCACACCGGTAAAGGACCCGGGATTACAACTAAAAAAAAAGTCATTTTTTTCAGCTTATCGCTAACTTCTGACTGATGAACAGATAATCCTCTCCCTATCCCAATCCCGCACGTCTCTCGGTAGTATTGAAAGAGGGAGAAAGAGATAATCGACGCATCAAAAACGTCAATTATTGTGATTGATGAAAATGATCTATTATGGTACGAAATGTTTATATAATGTGAGTTTAAGTCATAGGTACTTAATATATAAGAACCGTTTACTATATACACTTAATACATGTAAAAACTTTTAAAAGGAATAAATTGTGATAGAAATTCTTAATCAATATTCATAAAACGGAGGAGGTCCAACGATGCAAAAGCATCACAAGGCCGCCATGGTGTGGATCACCATGCTGCTTTGTAGGTATTCGCAATGAGTATAGTGACCACCACTCTTGGATTCTGCTTTTGCTTTCCACTAAGCAGAGCCGTGCCGTTTTACCGTGGGAGTGCCCTGATTCGGCATGAATGGGCCGGCTCGACCGGAGTGATACCACGGCCTCACAGAAAACTGGTGTGAAGTAGTGCTTGCGCTGTGTTTCACCGAGTGAGTGAGGATACCGGAGGCCCATAACCCAAACCCCCTTCCCCTATCTCCCCTCCCTATTCCCCAAAGGCCGGCAACGCACTTGTGACGCCTCTGGTGTTTGCAGGTGTCCGTGGGCGGCGGTAATCGCTTACCATCAGGCGATGCGTCTGCTCGTTTGCCCGCCAATTCCATAAAAAAAAAAAAACAAAAAGAGTAGAATCATTTTGGCAGGCCCAAACATAAAAAAAAAAACTTATTGTCACCATGTGTGAAATGAAATCGATAGGTACACCCAACGACCTGCTAGACCTTAAAAATAATTCATGTAATGAGAAACAAAAGAAGTAAACCATATTTTTTTACATAAATAAAGCTGAAACGGAGCCAGCTCAGAAAAAATACACATATTTTTACAATCACAATGTTGTGTAAAATTATTACCTTGCGCCCTCATAAATAGACACGGGGTATATGTGAGTACAGAACTCATTAAAAGAAGAGCTTTAGGTGCTTTCCTGGAAATTTATTAGTATTCATCTCGTAAACGATTTCATAGTTCATGAGTTTTGTATGTTTACTGTATTATAATTGGGTATATGGAAGTTATAATGAACTAGATTTACTCGAAGTCTTGCCTGCATGTATGTCTGTTATAGGGGTAAAGAGTAGCCTATGTCCTTCCTTAAGAATAAATAAATAAATTTTTCGGTTATTTAACACACAACGCCATCTAGTCCCAAGCTAAGCAGAGCTTGGGTTATGGGTCCTAGATAACTAATACAAATACATACATATTATACATAGAAATCACCCAAACTCCGAAACAAATATTTGTAGATCGTACAAACATTTGGCCCGACCCGGGAATCTAACCCGAGACCTCATGATCAGCAGTCGCACACGCCAATTGCGAGACCAATGAGGCAGTCGTACAAATCAAAGTATCTTCTTGCCCAATTTAGAAGTTTAGAAATCGGTGGAGCGGTTTAGCCGTGCAAGCTTCAAGCAGACAGACTGTTATGTACTTTCGATGTTATTATATTGACATGAATTGTTATAATTTCTATTTAATAAGAGTTTGTATTCTGTTAATTTCCAATTGTTTAGTTATTTTAATAACAGTTATTCCCTATAGTCGGTTCGATTTCGATATGCCCGCCGCAAACCCGGTAAGATGACATCCCGAAGGGGTTCCTGCACATAAAGATAAATGAATAAAAGATAATTGAAAAATCTAGATATTTGTTTTGATCTTTAAGTAAAAAAAAACACTTTTTTTAATTCATCTATTTTGTATAACAAATAGAACAATTGAAGATTTTTACATCTTACTAATATATAAAGTTGAAGAGTTTGTTTGTTTGTTTGAACACGCTAATCTCAGGAACCGCTGGTCCGATTTGAAAAATTCTTTCAGTGTTGGATAGTACATTTATCGAGGAAGGCTATAGGCTATATATCATCACGCTACGACCAATAGGAGCGGGGCACCAATGAATGAAAATGTTACAAAAACGGGAGAAAATTATCACGCTACGGGCAATAGGAGACGCAAACGATGTTGCGTGGGTCGGCTAGTCATAAATAATCTTCAAGAAGGTACAACCCAAACATGATAGCGAAGAGCTCCTCGGTTAGAAAAGGCCTATCTCTATAAACGTTCTCAATAACAACAGTCGGCTCCCATACCATGGGGTTTCTAGGGGTGACAAGGACCCATATCTTTAAAGTGTTATTGTTATGCAAAGGGTTAGTTTATTACGCTAAGTGTGACATTTTCTATCGTCGCGATACTTTATCTATGTCTGGATGTAAATAAATATGGATATTTCTTGTATACTCTATACAAATAAATAAAATTGTAGTGTCTGTTTGTTTTATTAAAATAACCGCTTTTTACTATACGCATATGTAGGTATGCATGCTCGGTACATACACCAAAATATAATCTATACAAATAAATAAAATTGGAGTGTCTGTTTTTAACATTAAAATAACCGTTTTTTACTAAATGCATATGTATGTATTCAGGGTACATATACCAAAAATGTAGTTAAAAAATTTTTTGTCTGTCTGTCTGTTTCTTCTGGGTAATCTCTGGAACGGCTGGACGGATTTTGACGGGACTTTCACTGGCAGGTAGCTGATGATCCGGGGAATACTTAGGCTACTTATTTTAGACTAACGTTGTCCCGCGGCGTTACTCGCGGTTCAACAATAGCCGCGGGTAACACCGCGGGGTTCAACTAGTTTCTTATCATTTTTGTGTGTCGGTCTGTTTGTTCCGGCTAATCTCTGGAACGGCTGGACCGATTTTGACGGGACTTTCACTGATATATATCTGATAATATAAGGTACTCCTTACTTAACTTACGCTACTTTTTGTGGTACCCACGCCGCGGTACGCCAATGACCGCGGCACCACAAGACTCAGTGTACACTTACGGCTTGTAGATGGACCCACTGTATAAATTCCTTAAATCTAAAAAATATTTATGGCATTCAACACTAAAAAACCTTGTCGGTCATTAACCATTTTTATAATTCCCAAACTGATACAAAACTTACAAATACAACTATAATAATATACGAACTCGGAAATAAAACCTGTCTATCAAACTTACCGCTAACTTTCTTTTGTTTTCTAGCGTTCAGCTTCCCCAAATATAACCTATTCAGATTTGCAGATTTATCACGCGAAAATCAACCTTATGTCCATTAAAATAATGACTCGTTTTGTGCGTATAATTAAGTGTACTATATTTGAAGTACTACCATTTGATTGTACATGACAGTAACAGAGTAGGGTCCGAGTTGATTGCTTTACTCTGACCATATAGCGAATCTTGTGTATCGTATTAATAATTAAAAAGACCGTTTTGTCTTTAACTTCACGAGAGGGTATTAATAAATGTTCGCTCGAGTTTCTGTTCGTGAATTGGAAAAGTTCTCGGATTAAGTGAATAAGTATTTTTATATCGCTGTAATAACACCTTTCGGGAGAAAAATTATGAATATTATGTACTCATCTATACAAATAAATGAAATGAAGTGTCTGTTTGTAATTTGAAATTAAATGTTTTTCACAAAATTCATATGAAAGTATATTTTGGTACACTTACATGAAAAAAAATGTTGGTCTGTCTGGAATAGCTCGATCGATTTTGACGGGACTTTCACTGGCAGATAGCTGATGTTACATGCAGGTAGGAGTAGATGAAGGTACAGAGGCCATGAATTCGACACCTAGTTAAAACAAACAACAACAACAGGGACAAAACCTGGGGATTATACTGTATATTGCCATCAATCATTTGTTTAAGGCACTCACAATCCAGTTGCACTCGGTGATTAGAAACAATCACCGAGGGTAAGCCACGACGGCGCGGTCAATACCTGGATGAGTGATCGCTAGTGGCATGTTAGTGTTAGTGGCAGACAAGAGAAATTAACAATACATTCTATTATAGTGTGACATCCAAACTTAACGTAAAAAAATTATCAGTTTTAAACACAAAATGTACCTCTTATCAAAATGATCTACGACATGTTACACGGACCGTCTCCGTGATTCGGAGGTCACGTTAAGCATTTGGCCCGGTTGTTATCATATGATAACAGTCGTGAAGCTTAGCGGCTTAAAAACATCCAACGACTAGATAACGTAGCCACAACGTTGTCTTGCCAGTCCTCAACCCGCACTTGTCCAGCGTGGGGACGTATGGCCTTAACCCTCTCCTGACAGGAGACCCGAGCCCAGCAGTGGGACGTAATGGGTTGTTGATGATGATTTGTTTTTAGAGATTTCATAGTACGATTAGGATAGCATTAATAGACAAGTTTGATAAGAATGGAAAATACTGGTAAGAAAGGAATAACGCTTATGTTATAAGTAACGATTCCAACCTCGTATAAACGTGTAGTTCGTTAAAATCTTAATCATTGCTAGGCATACAATATTATATATTATAACCTTATAATTCATTTAGTGATTTTATAATCAAGTAAATAGTTGATTCATACTAATATCTTGGCGCCTTCCGGCGCCACTTATATTTCATCATACTACTCCTACTTCCGGCGTAAGAAATCTGTAATGTTACACAGTCGTCTATTATAAAATAATAATTGGATGCCGGATGGATGGATGTTATTAACCATTAGAATAATTATGATAAGCAATATTTGATATTATCTACTAAATACCTGAATTTAGTATTAAACTGGGTCAGGCCTGTCAAATGCTATAAAATACCTTCAGTTTGAATAATTCGGGGACATTCCTATTCCGACCGTTCTACTAGATGTGCATTGGAGAATATTATACGTACGTTACACTTATAAAAAATCTAATACCAGCTGAGGTCCACGGTGCTACCTACTGTTTCCTTCAAAAGTAGCCTCCAAAGTGTTAGCTTTCTCTATATTTTTTTTATCAAACATGATGAACAGTTTAAGTGTAAAAAGTAACGAATATACATGCAGCATTCGTGCTGTTGTGTTTCGTGCCAATTCGGCCCAATGATGCAGAAGAATCTCAATATGCTGCCATAGTGTGGATCACCATGCTACATTATTGCGTTATCTGCATTCGCAATGAGTGGTGATCACCACTCTTGAATTCTGTTCCTACTTTCCATCGTGCTTAGTAAAATCACTTTACACTTACAAACATTCGCCTTAAAAGACTATAATAGATAAGTGTGATGATATCAGCACCACATTTTGTCCCAGCTAGAAAAACATTTTGTCCCAACTAGCAAACATTTTGTCCCAACTAGCAAAACATTAAACAAATGACTTTCTTGCTCAGCTAACCATCAAAATATCGCAAAACTTAACTGAAACATTTTTTTACCAGATTAGCGTTGAAGTTAAATCCAAACAAAGCATTTTGTTCGTACAATAAAAATGAATGCAAAAACCATTGAAAATCACCAGCAATATATAACCCGGTCAATTTTTTCTACCGCAACCGGGCCCTCAGTACCCGG
Source organism: Spilosoma lubricipeda (assembly GCA_905220595.1). NCBI lineage: Eukaryota > Metazoa > Arthropoda > Insecta > Lepidoptera > Erebidae > Spilosoma > Spilosoma lubricipeda. The sequence continues at coordinate 2,177,739 of HG992285.1, read as the reverse complement.
ATAATCCCCGCCCGGTCATGTTTGACACGGCTGCCAAAACAAATATGGCTGCCATCCGCCATTATAGTACGTTTGTTTAGGGTAGGTTACACATTATTATGGTGTTATTTTTTTGTTATCACATCGTTAAAATGGCAGCGTAATGTGGAGTATAAATTACAGATCTTTGTTAGGTTTTACTGAAACAATCTGCCAAGATGCTGGCAGAAAAATCAATATTAAATTCTGTAAAGATGAAAAATTTGATGTAGTAACAAAACTTCTTATATTTAACTAGCTGAACCCCGCGGTGTTACCCGCGGTTATTGTTGTACCGCGAGTAACGTCGCGGGGCAAAGTTAGTCTAAAAAAAGTAGCCTAAGTTACTCCCCGGATCATCAGCTACCTGCCAGTGAAAGTCCCGTCAAAATCCGTCCAGCCGTTCCAGAGATTACCCGGAACAAACAGACAGACAGACAGACAAAAAATTTTTTAACTACATTTTTGGTATATGTATCGTGTATACATACATATGCATTTAGTAAAAAGCGGTTATTTTAATATTACAAACAGACACTCCAATTTTATTTATGTGTATAGATGAGTAGTATACTAATAAAAATATAAATTGAGTTCATATATAATTTATTTCGTAATAATCGTCACCGTTCATGTTTTACTGCTCAATAAAAGCACCAGATTTTTTTCTTCCCAGTTACATGATTTACCGATTGAAATAATAAAACTTTGTGTTAAAAGGAAATATGTATAAATAACTGACTGATATGCGTTTCTTATTCTGCGTCTCTCAAATTCGATTAATCTTAACGTTCTTAGAACATTCTTCATTTTTTTTTTGTGTTTGGCCCTGCCATGTTGACTACTCTTCCTGATGGAAAGCATGAGTTCAAGAGTAGTGGTCACCATACTGCGAATGCGGATAATGCAACAATGCAGCATAGTGACCCACATCATGGTGGCCTAGTGATGCTATTACATCATTGGGCCCCCGGTCTCGCACTCATCAACGAAACACGACAGCACGAACGCTGTCATTTTACATTGATTTAAATATATGTATATTCTATAACCTTCCTCGATAGTTTACAATTCTAAAAGGTTGTATAAATTGAAAATAGTAGTTCTTGATTCTTGAGACATGTGCGTGCAACCAATGTATACCGTGGGCCAGCCACGCTTTGGCATGAATGGGCCGGCTCGACCAGAGTGATACCACGCCCTCACAGAAAACTGGTGTGAAATAGCGCTTGAGCCGTGTTTCATCGAGTGAGTAAGGATACCGGAGGCTCATACCCCAACCCCTCCCCTCATCAACCTTCCCATCTCCTAAAGCCCGGCAACGCACTTGTGACGCCTCTGGCGTTGCGGATGTTCATGTACGATGGTAATCGCTTACCGTCATACCTTCCATAAAAAAAAGACAAACGTTCTCTAGCTTTTTATTAGTAGTATATATATATGATTTGATATGACAATTTAAACCATATACAGACGTGGATTCGATTGCAAAGACGAGAATATCTAATTCTCGTATTTCCATTATCTATCTACCACATTGTTACACGGAGCTGAGGTGGAAACGCCAAATATTGACAGTCGAGACGCAATTCTTCCTTACATAACATAGTTAGTTGGCCCAGTGACGGGCCTTGGGGCACCCCTCGGTCCCGTAATTGGTAAATTGAGTTGCCTCCTCAGCTCCTGTAAGTAGCCCTGATGTAATATTATTGATAAAGTTAGTGCTTGCTTTAGTTGTTGAATATAAATAGATTGATAGTTGTTTTAAACCGAAGGTCATTTTATTGTAATCTTGTTTTATTTCTCTTCTTAGTTTTCATTTTATTGCAGTATTAGTTGTAATTTTATCTATTCAAAAATATACACAATCATTTATTTCTATATCCTATATTTTACTAAGTATAATTTTGATCCCATTATTGTGTGGTCATGCTATGCTATGCTACGCATAAAAGAGGATATGGCCATGAAGGGAGTAAGAAGTGAACTAACGAGCTATAGATTAGAATGGAGGAGGAAAACTCATTGCACCGACCCCAATGGAATGTGCTAGAGTGGAGATTGCAATTAAACAAATATAATGCAGGACGTTCTGCAACCTGATGGATCTACGACTTGAAGTAAATTGCTGATAGTGGACAAATGCGGACTACCCAAGACCGGGATAGTTAGCGCTGCTTGAGGGAGATCTTTGTCCAGCTGTGGATTGCGATAGGTTGGTTTGACGATTAAAAGGGGCCATCTCTATTTTCGTTGGGGTAACATGTATTCCTTTTCAATACTACTCCATAGCTAAGTTATATTCTATAAACGTAAGTAAAAAAGTTACAAATTAATGTGAATGATATCTGTCAAAGTTAAGATACGTAGTCAAAAGAAATCTTAGCTAATGAAACAAGAGAATAAAGGCGAGTGAGTGTAAAAGAGAAGCGACACGAAACACTTGCGATTTGGCTAGAGAGCTGGTTTTGAAATTACTGAAGATGAAGACAAAGACGTACGGTTTTTGAGTTTGAGTTTTGAGTTTGAGTCGTCTGATATAATTACTCCACTGGTTATATAATACCATCCAAAAGGAGGACAAACCTTTGGCTGTTTATTGTATTTTAGTTGTTTAAAAAGTGAAACTACCTATCTAAATATTATTTATATTGACTTTTTTATTTCTTCCTGCATAAACATAACTTAGAGCTGGGTACGAGAAACTGAGAATCGAAACGCTTCACTTAGGGTCCTATGTCCCATAGATAAAGGGCGTCCACGGTGCATCACTATCCCGGAATGCCTTGAGCGTTTCGCTTGATTTCGCTCCAGGTCATGCCAATGACCGAATCAATCTACCGAAAATGAGAATCGAAACAATGGCGTTCAATTGGTGAGAAAATTGGACTGCGGAAGGCATAATAAAGCATAATTTAAAAATATTGTTGATTACTACCATAAGAAATTGAAAGGTTCAAAACATAAATATTAAAATTTTACATGGATGGTTTCTGCACATCCAAATCCCAAATAACCTAGGTTGCCTGATGAGAAACTCAAATATGCATAGCTCCTGGTCTTCTCACTTAGTGTGGGTCATCACAGTACACTCGTACACACACACTAGTACCGTAGAAATTACTGAAAATAAATAATAAAACACGCTGTATAAGTATCTTTACTACTTCGAAATCAGCCAAATTTATCTTTCATACCCTAACAAAAGTTATGAGAATTATGTAGACTATGCCGAAGTTGTTGCCAGATTAGAAACACCTAATAATTTATCTTAAGAGCCATCTCTGCTATAGTCTCAGCTGTAGATCGAATATCAAAGGCATCGATCTCAGTCTGTTATTGAACTTGTATATAGTTGTATATACAAAGTTAACCTTTAGGATTTCCTGTATAGTGTCCGTCCTGTCTTTGACATGCTAAACTAATGACGCGCCAACTGGCACCTCACAGACGTTCTGTGAATAGTTCTCGTCACCCGAGTATTGGATAAATGTCGAAGATCATTTTGATAAAAGGTACATTTTGTGTTTAAAACTAGTAAAATTTTTACGTTAAGTTTGGATGTTATCTCTTTAAATTTGGAACGGAGAGAAACTCGAGGGCCTAATTTATAAATGGCTCGTACAGCGCGTTTTTGTAGAACAAATATGGCATTAATGTCTGCACAGTTACCTCAGAGTAGAATACCGTAACTCATTATGCTATGAAATCAACTGAAGTAAACTTATATACCCATATTTCAACCGGCAAATTATGACATAATTAGCTTATCCAGTTTCTTCAGAACAAATGCACACCCATTACAGTAAATTATCATAAATTTAAGCTTTTTGTAATAGAACTGGTATTTGTTGTTTACACACAAATTACACTTCAATTTCATTCGTGCATATCTTCTCCTATAGAAGATATGGATAATGACGTAATATGAAAACTCATCCTTCGTGATGTTTAACCCTTACTAATACCAAGTAAAGTTGATATTGATAACCCGAGCAAGAAATACATAACACGTATCTTTTTTACGGAAGGTTAAGGGGCCAAATGAGAAGATGCATCACCTAATGGCACGTGATTACCAATTCCCATAGACACTTATAGCTTAAGTTTATCCAAAGAGTTTTGCTGTCATTTGAGAACTCCACCTTCTCTAGAATAATTTAATTTAATAAAACCTGACTTTTTCGGAGAAAAGCAACGAAAAGATTGGCCAAATGCGAGTCAGACTCGCGCAATAAGAGTTCTGTATATTATCTATACATTTCAAGCGTCTATCTGTGGCCGTTATTAATATCAAGCAAAAAGAGCAATAAAATCACGTTTGTTCTATGTAAGCCCCCTTAAATATATTTTTTATTCTTTTATTTAGTATTAATTGTCATAGCGGCAACAGAAATATTATCATCTCTGTAAATTCCAACTGTCTAACTAACACGTTTCGACGACGATGATGAAAAAAAAACAGTTACTGTAACGCATCAACAACCTTTATCGGTCGACTGCCTCGTTGGTCTCGCGATTGGCGTGAGCGACCGCTGATCATGAGGTCTCGGGTTCGATTCCCGGGTCGGACCAAATGTTTGTATGATCTACAAATATTTGTTTCGGAGTTTGGGTGTGTTCTATCTATAACATGTATATACTTACAAAAAAAAAAAACGTATGTATGTATTTGTATCAGTTGTCTAGTACCCATAACACAAGCTCTGCTTAGCTTGGGACTAGATGGCGTTGTTTGTTTAGATGTCCGAAATATTTATTTATTTATTATTATTTAACATGCTATTGTTGACCACAGGCTCTCATCAGGAAGGAGGTTTGGTCTACTCTACCACGCTGGCTAGACGAGTTGGTATAGAGTTTATTTCAAGCTTTACTTCTCTTTGCTGTGCTGTAGTCCTGTGTAGCTTACTCCCTTAGTCACCTCTAACGACACCCACTAGATGGAAAAGGGAGGCAACACTCTGTGTCAGTATATAGAACAAAATTGAAGAGTGGATCCGAAAGGAAGAGATTTATTTTATAACGCATTCAATTATTAGCAATAGTAGAGCAGACAACCGTTTCATGTGAACTTCAAAACAAAATTAAATTTGGCTGGCATCGCGACAATCAACGGCTATTCATGTTTAGGCTATTGTTCTCGAAAACAAAGGCCGACAGGTTTTGCTAGTCAATTTGTTTGTTTCTGCGGTTTATAAACATCATTAGGGCGAGCACTTTATTTTACTTTTCAACGTTTTAGTGAATATGATATTAAATTTTCGAGCGCTTCACAAAGGCCTCTAAAGGGTTTGTTCATAATTTTAACCGTGTCTGCTAAATATAATGGTTTTTGTTTTAAATTAACATGCTTGCTTACTCTTTTAGATTTGGCTGAATGCAAAAATTAATTAAATAGATTTAGTTATAAAATATGTGTTGAAGGACTGAGATTTATGATGAAGGTTTTAACTTTGACTGTGTAGCACCATTAGCATATTAACAATAATTAACGTTTAAATACAAGTCGGATTTATTCTACACTTTAAAAAATTAAAAAGTTTTTTTACTTTTTTTTGAAGTAGGTGCAACATGATGTGGTCTCCTATAAGTGAGGAAGTATATAACTTGTTATTTTATTAATCATTTTTGTTTTGTTTTTGTGTATTCCACGTTGTGAGATCCTTATATAAAAAATGGATAGATCATAATTGGATTTAATGACCTGGTGCCTGATAAGTCACAAACTGGATTCACTGCACTACGTTGGATAGTTTGGTCATGCAAATTTTGATCGTCTCCACCGCACAGGTATGTAGTTTCCTAATTGGATAGTCTTTGTTAAGAGAGAAATTTCGCTATGGCCAAGCCTGCATAGCATCTTCATGGCAGATACGATGATAGATACCAATATATAAAGCTGAAGAGTTTGTTGGTTTGAACGCGCTAATCTCAGGAACCGCTGGTACGATTTGAAAAATTATTTCAGTGTTAGATAGCCCATTTATCGAGGAAGTCTATAAGCTGTATATCATCACGCTAAGATATGCAGGAGCGGAGCATCAATGAAAAATGATACGAAAAACGAAGAAAAACTATCACGTTACGGGCAATAGCAAACGCAGACGAGGTTGCTGGGTCGGCTAGTGTAATATAATTCAAATGATTATACGTTTTAGAGATTGGAACAAAAGCGTTGGTTATTTATTGGAACTACAAGCGTACTTACAATTGAATTTACTTTCTTTGAAGTACGAGCGCGTTTTGTTCTTGGGAGTTTAAAGTTACACGTATGTGATTCTGTCTATCCTGAGTTTATTGCTTGCACTCTCTACTCTACTTATATAAACGAAATTCTGGTTTTCTTTGCCCTCTCTTCTTAGTTGTTTCATTTCAATGCCGTCAATTTTGCCAATCATAATAATAATCTATACAACTAAATAACATTGGAGTGTCTGTTTGTAATATTAAAATAACCGCTTTTCACTAAATGCATATGTATGTATACAGGGTACATATACCAAAAATGTAGTCATTTTTTTTTCTGTCTGTCTATCTGTTTGTTTCAGGTAATCTCTGGAACGGCTGGACGGATTTTGACGGGACTTTTACTGGCAGGTAGCTGATGATCCGGGGAGTAACTTAGGCTACTTTTTCAAGACTAACTTTGTTCTGCGGCGTTACTCGCGGTACAACAATAGCCGCGGGTAACACCGCGGGGTTTAGCGAGTACATAATAAATCTTTTTATTGTACCAGATTGATGACAAGGTTAACTTATACTCACTAGGGAAGTGCAATTAGCAGCCTTATCGCCCAGATGCATTCTCTAACAGGCGTTTAACCGTGGCTTAAAATAAAGTATTTGCGACTAAGGCTTGGTGAGTTTCTATTACGTAAGAGAGACTTAATTGTATTACTGTATATTGAATACCTGAGTGTAGAATGTGGCTGGCAATGAATGGATGTGGACTGCATAAGACCGGGATAGTAGACGCTTCTTTTTTATGGTATATGAGGCAAACGAGCAGAGGCATCGCCTGATGCCAAGTGGTTACCGCCGCCCATGGACATCCGCACCACCAGAGGCGTCAAAAATGTGTTGACGGCCTTTTAAGAGGGAGTACGCTCTTTTCTTGAAGATTTGAAGGTAGTATTGGTCCAAAAATACAGCAGGCGACAGTTCATTCGATAGTTTTGTTTTGCGGGTCAAAAAGTTTCTGAAAAAATACACAGTTGTGGACTACGAAGCATCTAGATGATGGGGATGAAACTCCTGTCGCGTAGAACGATGGCGGAAAGAGGCAGCTGGGATCGTTTCGAACAATTCCTCGGAGCACTCACCATAGCAGATGCGGTAGAAGATACATAGCGAGGTCATATCTTTACGCTGCGCCAGAGGGTCCAGCCAGCCATTGACAATTCGAGTGGCTCTCAGTTGAATGCGGTCTAAAGGGAGGAGCTGATACTGGGAAATTCTTGGAAAAGACCGTCGTTGAGCAGTGGATGGCGATAGGTGAACGTTTAGAAATACTCTGTCTATCATTTCCATGGTCAAAATGTGTCAAAATAATTGTATACTAAAAACAGATGTTAAATTTGTTAAATTCAAAAACTAGTATCATCTGACTCTATGAAGATAGTTATATATACATGTTAAGTGTATATACAGCATCTATTCCGTTCTAAACACGGCGACCATGTCTGCCGTATCGACATACCATCAGGCAAGTATCGCGGAGCATTCCCAATCGTGCTCAGTGAGCCAATCCATACCGTTCGAGTGTTGCCAGTTCCGAATATGTCTCTGTTATCAGCTGGTGTAAGTTAACAGCTTTTCGATCTACAATTGAATTCTTAGTTTCATTATAGAGTCGCTTAGGTTAATCGAAAAAACGTTCTCTAGAATTTCTTATTGTTTTTTATCCGCAAAACCAAAGAAGGAATGATTTTGACAGGTTACATATGTAAGTATCATCTGTTCCCCCGTAGTTCTGGACAAATGAGTTATCGTTAAAAGCGTCTTGATGGTCCGCTGCGCGTCTAGCGGTCATAATGTTCGGTGTTGATAAATAAATTTGAGAGAAATATGCCATGTTTAGTACCATTAGAAAGGGTATTACTTGTACATTTCAAATATAAATATATATACTAGCAGACCCATGCAACCTCGTTTGCATCTCCTACTGCCCGTAGCGTGAAAATTTCCCCCCCGTTTTTGTAACATTCTTCATTAGTGCTCCGCTCTTGTAGGTCTCAGCCTGATGATATATAACTTCCAGCCTACCTCGATGAATGGGCTATCTCACACTGAAAGAATTTTTCAAATCGGACCAGTGGTTCCTGTGATTAGCGAGTTTAAACAAACAATCAAACTCTTCAGCTTAATATATTAAGTATAGTATTAGAGTTTAGATTATTAGCATTTGCTTGTGACTTTGTCCATTTTTATTGGATAATTGTGACGTTTCTATGGTATTAAAGTACACTTTGCAAAGAAATGAATGTTATACCGGCACCAAAATATACGCGCGTTGTTAAATTGTTATCATACGTGTCTTTATAATGACTAAGGCTTTTCAAACTTATTTCATACTTTTTCAGCGTCGCTTTTGTAGTAAATAGGTTTTAGTTTTTACTTTTTTTATTATAAAGACATATATATATACATATTGCAACTTACAACTAGGAACGTAGGCAGGACTTTCAGTCGCCTCTATCAGGAGAGGCTTATGTTGAAAATTGAGGGCTGATGGTGAAAATTTATATAACATAATATTTCTGTTAAACTGTAAATACCGTTTGATTGATGTCTACCTCACGAAATTGTGAACTGTCGAAATATTGTAAATCGTAACCTACTCGTAGAGTTTAATAAGGTTGAGATGAAAAAAAAAACACTATTTTCCGTTTTGGTAATCTTAGTCGAGATTTGATAAAGACAGCAGAACTTTAACAGCAGGAATAGGTCAATAATTGCACTCAGTTCATATAATAATAGTAGAAGTAATAAGTTCATACGTAGATAAAAGCGATAATATAAATTAAAAAAAAACGTGTGAGATACCTTAAAATAAATAGAAGAAGAATTGTAAAACAAGCTACAAATCATGTACATTCGGTCATACAACCAGCAATGCCGGAAAATACGCTCATATTACAGAAATACGCTGCAATTTCTTTTAAATTCAAGCAAAATGCCGCTGTATCCTTTAACTTGCCGCTATATATTGTGTGCCAACGATGCACCGTAGCTAAATCGTTGAGCATTTGTCCAAGTAACACCTCTATTTATTTTATAAAATGCTACTGAAGCCGTGATCAAAACTAGAGATGTACTTGAGGCTGTAATTTAAGCCAATGTATCGGTGTGCGATCTTTATGGGAAATGGAATCGAAAGCTATAAAATTACATTTAACACCAACGCAAAATGAATTTTGGAATATAACTAGTTGACCATGCAAATGTTGTTTTACCATAAAATAAATATTTAGTGTTGGTTCACCCTTATCATTTAGGGGTGTGAAAAATAGATGTTGGCCGATCCTCAGACCTACCCGATATGCACATAAAATTTCACTAAAATTGGGCCAGCGGTTCCAGAGGAAATTTGTTAAAAAACACCACTACACCAGATTTTTATATATAAAACGGGTAACGCCGCGGGGCGAAGCTAGTCCAAAAAAAATTAGCCTAAGTTACTCCTTGTATCATCAGTTACCTATCAGTGAAAGTCCCGTCAAAATCGGTCCGGTCGTTCCAGAGATTACCCGGAACAAACAGACCGACTGACTGACCGACAGACAGACAGACATAAAAATTTAAAAGTGTTTTATTTATTTATTTATTTATTTAATGTTTTACCAGTAGTTATAACACTAAAACATTCATAAGTATAAAACAAAACAGTAAAAATCTTAGTCTAAGTGTACACACAGTGTGTGACTACTGTAGTGATTATATTTTTTACTAGCTGAACCCCGCGGTGTTACCCGCGGTTATTGTTGTACCGCGAGTAACGCCGCGGGACAAAGTTAGTCTAAAAAAAGTAGCCTAAGTTACTCCCCGGATCATCAGCTACCTGCCAGTGAAAGTCGTCAAAGTCGGTCCAGCCGTTCCAGAGATTAACCGGAACAAACAGACAGTCAGACAGACAGACAAAAAATTTTTAACTACATTTTTGGTATATGTATCGTGTATACATACACATGCATTGATTAAAAAGCTGTTATTTTAATATTACAAACAGACACTCCAATTTTATTTATTTGTATAGACTAAGCCGTGAAACAGGAGAGTTGGAACCTAAAACTGTCCTTCGAAAAGGTGGATGTAGGAGCATAATTGCAAAATGTTATTTTGGTATATGCGCCGTGTGTACACACATATGCCTTTAGTAAAAGCGGTTGTTTTATTATTACAAATAGACACTCCAATTTAATTTATTTGTATAGATAACTTTTGAAATAGTATGACCTTTAATCTTAACATGAAGATGAATGATATCGAAGAAACTGCTGTTTATATCTGAATTTCTTTTTCCAAATTTAGAACAGAATTGTCGAAAGATATACCCATATTACTAGGTGTACGTTAACAATAGCGAATACTTATTTCGAACACAGAATTTTATTTTAACATCCTTTTACAATTTAATAAAGAAAGGGTCACATCGGACCACCGGAACAAGTTCCAAAACAAATTGGAACCAAATTGTGCCCTCACTACTAGTGGAGACATCAAAACTGCAAAGGGTAAACTGACCGACAAAGTTTCATTGTTACCTGACTTAGTAAGAGATGAAACGTATTTCTTCCATTATCTGATTGGAGTGAATTTTAAATGCGATCGAAAGGTACCTGAATATAAATTGGAAATTCATGTTTCAATTACTGAAGATGAAAGTTAGCTTCAAAGAATAAACTTCAATTTACAATTCTAAAATAAATAAAAAGTTTAAACGCATTTAAAACTTGGCTTCTATTTGTGAAATAAACCCACAAAATTTAGCTATAATAATTCATCACCATGCTGTAAGAGTAACGTGGGTTCTAGAAAACGAATTAACGTCGATACTAGATATCTTATTTTGTAGCTACTCAAATACTATATTGGGTAATATAATACAATCCCTAAACAAACTTTGTAAAAAAGAAGAGGTAGATGATAATTATTATGATGATGTTGATCCAGAGACAGATGCAGAAGACCTGGAACCTGCAACAATTCCAGTTATTTTCTTTATCATCACAACATTTTGTACATACACATTTTGAGGACTACGATTTCAGTTCTACTAATTCATTACGCAATATTTATCCTAGGCTAGCATCGAACCGAAGATCTTTGGTTTATTAGTCAAGAACGTTAAACAATAGAATAACAGACAACGTTATAAATCTTGAGAGTATGACACAAAAATTGTACAGTAAATTTACAATTTCTATGCCAAGAATAAAATTCAAAGTAAACAACAATTTCGCCCATACTAAAACCTAATTCCGTAATTAAGTTAATAGTCATTAATTATATAGAACAGTTATAATTAAACAATTAACGAAGACCAGCGGGCAGCAAATCGGCTCGGTCGGTAATAACATTAGCGTAGGGACAAAGGACTAGCGATAAGGCGACGCAGCCTCGTTCCCTTTCGTTCTGTCACGTCTATATCTTTTATATTTTTCCTTCTAAGATATGAGATAACATCTGTTAATAGGGTAACTAAAATATACTCGTTTCGTATATTAGATAGATATTCATCTAAATAAAAATATGTGTCAAAACGATAAACACGCTAGTAACTTTTGAGTCACCGGTATTCTTGAGCGGCGGTAGGAACTTACCTTGAGGTGATTCAAAGGACGGTAATACACTTTTGTGTTTTGAGTGACAGGTGTTCATAGGTGACAGTATTTACTTTATCATCATCATCAGCAGTCCACTGGTAGACATAATAGTAATAAACAATTGCTCGCCACTCTAATCGATTTTGGTATTCACTTACAATCACCCTTTTACTAATTTCCAATACCAAAATAAATGTGTATCAGTAGTCTGAATACATACCATCCAGCCTAGTTTGAAATCAAAGGCGCTATTGCATGTGTTTTGCATGTGTATATGTGTAGTGTTTCAGTGTTTTACTTTCTATGTTTTGTCTGTGTAATGGAAGCCTGGTTATCCATGTTACAGGTACTCATCTAGTTTGGAAACCAGTCTCTCAATAAGCAATGTGTATTGTACAATTAATGTATATGGGAGAAAATAAACAAATTATTATTATTATATTATTATTCAGTGCAACGCGGATGAGAAACGCCGATGTCCGCAAGGGATGGTACTATGTATGAAGACTATACAGCGCGTTCAGTGCTAGGCGTGGCTAGCCGCGACGCGGACAGCTCCGCGCGCGGATGCCATTGCACTTTCCGCGCAGCACTGAACGATGAATTTGACGGTCGCTAGCCTTAATCCGCGCGCGGATGGCCCACGTCGCACTGAATAGCATCAAACGGTCCAGTATGATATTTAATGAAATCAACTACTCGTATGGCGAAGTGATTTAAACGGTAAGGCGGATGACACTTCGTGTAATCACAAAATGATATTCTGAGTGTGGTTGCTCTTTGTGTCCGTTTCATATATGTTTGTAAAGCCCCCCGGCACAGAAAATCAACGTAAAATGACAGCGATCATGCTGTCGTGTTTCGTTGGTGAGTGCGAGACCGGAGGCCCAATGATGCAGAAGCATCACTAGCCCGCCATGGTGTTGGTCACCATGCTGCATTGTTGCATTGTCTGCATTCCCAGTATGGTGACCACCACTCTCGGATTCTGCTTATGCTTTCCATCAGGCAGAGTAGAGTCATTTTGGCAGGATCAAATATATAACAGAAAAAAAAAACTGTTTTATGAAAGTTCTATTAGTAAAAACTATTACAGAGATGATCACACAATTTCTGTCGACAACTTATATAGAGGACACAAAATCCCTTAACTATTATCGTAGTTACATCATTACTGGCAAAGCAATTCCGTGTCCAACTTTTACAACAAGCTATTAACACTGTCATAAAACTTGAGCAACATCAAAAATAATAACACTTGCTAAAACCCAGAGTGGACGTTAAAATTTCGCTTCAAAATAAAATAAAAAATGTAGGAAGCTTAAATTTGTGAAACAGGTTTTGTGGGGTGTTATGAAATAAGAGTAGCCTGTTATAAGCATAATATTAGCTGTGAATATTAACTAAGCTTTGTTTAATTATATTTAAACAAATAAGTTTAGCATTTACTAACTTTTATATTTTCATGTTTTACGATATTCGTAGAGAATTCTTTGTACTCCTTCTTGAAAGGCCGGCAACGCACTTGGGACGTTTCTGGTGTTGCGAGTGTCCATGGGCGGTGGTAATCGCTTACCATCAAGCGACACGTCTCCGCGGTGGAACTTTACATGGTTAAATACATCATATAGTTGTTAGGTATCCCACAATTGGGTTTGATGAAACAAAATGAGTTTCGGTTCTAAGTATGGAGACCCCCAAAATTTTTGTGTGAAAATCTTAATGCGGTTCACAGAATACATCTACTTACCAAGTTTCAACAGTATAGTTTCGGAAAAAAGTGGCTGTGACATACGGACGTACAGACAGACAGACATGACGAATCCTAAAAACAGATACAGCACAAGCAAGCAGGTCATATAGCTTCTTGTGTTATTGGAAACACATTAATAATATATGCATAAGCAAATCATGCGTACAGTATATATGTAGAAGATAAAATTTCAGAAGCTAAAATTGTTACACTGTGTATGCACAATTTTTATATAGCGGCTTTAATATAATTTTCCACATTAAATGTGAAAAAAATCGAGTTTATCAAAATCCACCTTGATATAGGTGTGTTGACGTCCCAGAGGTAGTAACCACGGAAAGACAGGTGTGTTGACGTCGGTGATACCTACTTTTTCAGCTACCAATATTACATAGTTAGTAAATTCTAAAACATATGCTACAGAAATCTTTAAATACTTATTGTTGTTGAAGGATGAAGATAATCACAAACTACGCAAGATTTAGATTAATGTTTGCGCTGCAGTGACTCAACGTTGTACTGATGTCATGCACTTGCATCCCGTAAGATAAACTAGCTTAGGACCGGTTCATAATGGTACGTAAATTAACGACAATTTTTTTAAACATAAATGAAAAGGACACGAAGTACACCCAGACTCAGAAAAACAATTTGTGGATCTCACGAAGTCTTGACCGCTATAAAGAAGCCCATAACACTTCATTGCAGAAGAAAAAGCGAGTTGAACGCTTAAACTTTGAAGTAACCTTGTAGTCAAATATTTATATAGTACAAGTAAAATTTTAACAAAAATAAAACCGACTTCAAGGTTTGACTCGATTTCTCTTGGATGCCATCATCAGGTCTTAAATTCCATATCATGGTACCACCGTTAGGATATCTCCTTTCCATTAACAAAAGAATCATCAAAATCGATTCATAAACGACAAAGTTACCCGCAAACACACATAAAAAAAAAAAAAGAGATATATACGGTCGAATTGAAAAACCTCCTCCTTTTTTGAAGTCGGTTAAAAATATTATCATCTCCTTAATATACAGTTTCAGTCTCAAAAGGTAAAAGTAAAAAAGGAAGACAAAAGAAAAGATGGGCGAATGACATAATGAACATGGCTGGAAAAAGTTGGATGCATATGGCCAAAGACAGGGAAAGGTGGAAAAGAATGGAGGAGGCTTTTACCCATAGGGGGCCACATAACAATGAAACAGAAATGAAATTATTATAATTGTATTTATATTTGTAAAGTGTTAAGTGGAAAATAAAGCTATAACAATAAAACACAGTTTCACCACGATTATTCAACCCAAATGGGTATCGTTCAACCTCACTAAGGGAGTACAGTAGGCAGGACAAAATCACTGCGAACAGAAGGTGTTTAATTCCTTTCCACAGAGCTTCGTACTTTCAGTAAGTAATTTCATCTGCTTTCGGGGCCCATAGACAAAGCCAGTGAATCAAAGAACTATCCTCTTAGGGAAAGCAGTCAAACTTAGAGCCTCTTTTGAGAGGTTTCTCAACTCGACTGTATATATATATATATTTTTTATGTGTGTTTGCGGATAACTTCGTAGTTTATGAACCAATTTTGAAGATTCTTTTTTTAATGGAAAGGAGATATCCCAACGGTGGTACCATGATAAGGACATTAATATCTGATGATGGTAACTAAGAGAAATCGAGTCGAATCTTGAAGTCGGTTTTATTTTTGTTAAAATTGTACTTGTTTATATTTCAATTTGAAACTTACCACGCAGATGTGTAGGTTCCGTTGACATCCTAAGCGACGAAGAGGGTCCTCTGTACGCTTTGCTTAAACTTGACATAAATGTTATACCAATTTCTCTAGCCAAAGTCGTATAGCAGGCTCAACCTTCTTTGTAAGGAAACATCTATATCCAGTAGTGTATTAATGAAGGTTGTCGATGATGAGGATGATAATGAAAGTTTATTCTAATACTGAATTACAGTGACTTCGACTACATGTCTCTGTAAAACACAACCGTGCTCCCATCCTAACGTTTTCACATGTCACAAACACAAAACCCTATCCAGTACAACACATGACGAGTTTAATTATTTCGAGCGAATGTTCGAGAAACACTGATAATAGGACGCCTTAGAAGTTAAGGTAACGACACACTGTGTCTTAGTCAAACGTAAAATTATAAGATACTCCTTTAAGTGATTGGAAATTGATATTTAGGACTTATTCTCTTAATTCGTAATAATTTGCAATTAAAATAAAAAAATTGTGAATTTTGACAGGCTTATGTGAAACCAAAATAATCCCACGTATTTCTTTTATCCAAAAGTTTTTTTGTAAACTGGGTCCATTTGTTTATAATAAGATTAAGAGTGTCATCCTTATTTAGCCTCTTAATAAAACAGAATGCAAGCTTAAGGTAACTGATTGGCATCAAAGTTTGGGATATAGGTAAGGAAACTGAGGAGGTTCTAGCAGGTTCTACTGTCGTAGTTTGTACTTTTTACCTACATTATAAATATTTCAAAAGTTTTAATAACGTTCAATTTATTATATTATTTAATACTCATTTCAGAGTTTTATTACTCTTCTATGAATTCTCACCTCTTACAAATACAAATTCTCTCAAATACACACGCACCTGAACACGTGCACACACACACTCCCACGTACACATACTGACATAGAGAGGTTCGCTTCACACTTTTCATTTTGTTCTTCTAAGATTTATTAAAGTTTATGTTATGATAAATACTAGTTAAGTTGAAATTTCTGTGGGGAATGGCGCCGTTAGCCGAAATAGAAGTTTCAAACTGGTTGGCTACAGAGGCTATCTCATGTTCGATTCATCATCAATCATCACTCCACCTAACCTGTGGAATTCCTACACTACGTTCAAAATAAAATCTTAATAATAATATTGTGCATTGTATTTACTTTAGCTATTTTTCATTTAGCCTACCGCATTAACCTCCATAATCAGCTTTTCTTTGGGCTTTAAGTTTGAAATGGATATAGTGGACATGAACCTTAACTCTAGTTGCATGATAGTCGTTTCTCGCGTGTATTGCGTTTAAACAACAAGATTTATTACTAAATTAAGCAGTGTATTTGCCACAGTATAAATTGGGAGTACTATAATATTAGTTAATTATCTCTATAATCTATACTAATATATAAAGCTGAAGAGTTTGTTTGTTTGTTTGTTTGTTTGTTTGTTTGTTTGTTTGTTTGAACACGCTAATTTCAGGAACCGCTGGTCCGATTTGAAAAATTCTTTCGGTGTTGGATAGTCCATTTATCGAGGAAGGCTATAGGGTATATATCATCACGCTAATACTAATAGGAGCTGAGCAACAATGAAGAATGTTTCAAAAACGGGGGAAATTTTCACGCGACGGGCAATATAAGGCGCAAACGAGGTTGCGTGGGTCGGCTAGTTTGTCTATAAAATTTCTGCATAATATGTGCTAACTTTTTAGATGATCAAATTTTAAAAAAAATTATGATTTAAAAGAATATGTGAAATTGAATCTGACTTTACTGTAAACTACTCAGACCTAGAGATCTGCTTTACCTATATACGTCACTAGCTGACCCACGCAACTTCGTTTACGTTTCTTATTGCCCGTATCGTGATAATTTTCCCCCGTTTTTGAAACATTTTTCACTGGTGCTCCGCTCCTATTGGTCTTAGCGTGATGATATATAGCCTATAGCCTTCCTCGATAAATGGGCTATCTAACAGTGAAATAATTTTTCAAATCGGACCAGCGGTTCCTGAGATTAGCGTGTTCAAACAAACAAACAAACAAACAAACAAACAAACAAACTCGTCAGCTTTATATATTAGTATAGATAGTGTCAAGTGTACAAATTGTCTTTACGTAAAATTTACAAAATTAACGCAATTAACATAAATATATCAAACTAGCTGAACCCCGCGGTGTTACCCGCGGCTATTGTTGTACTGCGAGTAACGCCGCGGGACAAAGTTAGACAAAAAAAGTAGCCTCAGTTACGCCCCGGATCATCAGCTACCTGCCAGTGAAAGTCCCGTCAAAATCCGTGCAGCCGTTCCAGAGATTACCCGGAACAAACAGACAGACAGACAGACAGACAAAAAAATTTTTAACTACATTTTTGTTATATGTATCGTGTATACATACATATGCATTGATTAAAAAGCTGTTATTTTAATGTTACAAACAGACACTCCAATTTTATTTATTTGTATAGATTTACAAATGAAATTGTTAACGATGAAACAATAGCGAGATTTCAGTAACTACAAATATATATTATTTTTTATTCAATATTTGGGCAGTTAAATATGAAATAAGATACATTTCTCTATCTCTAGACTCGTATCTGTCTCTCTTTATTTATGCAATATTACAGTAGCAATTTCAGACGGACAATCCAATGCTCATCTCTATGTACTCGCGGGCGAAACCGCGGGCAAAAACTAGTTATATATATATACTAGCTCTCCCGGCAAACGTCGTTTTGCCATAACTACTAATAAATTAAAAAAACATTGTCCAGCGGACAAAATTGTGAATCTAAACCATTCCCAGATCCCCTTGAACACACACAAAAAATTTCATAAAAATCGGTCCAGTCGTTTGAGAGTAGTTCAGTGACATACACACTCACAGAAGAATTATATATATAAAGATATACAAATGAAATTATTAACTATGAAAAAATAGTGAGATTTGATATATATGAGACTACATATATATTACTTTTTGTTCAATATTTGGGCAGGTAAATATGAAATTTAATGAGATACATTTCTCTATCTCTAGAGTCGTATCTGTCTCTCTTTATTTATGCAATATTACAGTAGCAATTTCAGACAGACAATCCAATGCTCATCTCGATGTACTCGCGGGCGAAACCGCGGGCAAAAACTAGTTATATATATAGAAGACTAACAAAATATTAGAAAATATACTGAAAGTGACGACAATTTATAAATCAATATACATTTTCTACATATGTGTACTCTATATAGGACATTGTTAACCCTTTAATGCGAGCGGGTCGGATTCTATTACCGCCGGGTCCCTGGAGGCCGTTGCGGGCAACCACTATTTTTGGCTGGGATGGGCTGTATTAGGACCCTCCTAATAAAGAGAATTTATTTTCAGTCTTAGAACACACACACAATTATTTTACTTAAAGATTTATTTTTAATTTACAAATGTTTCTGTTTGTTGTTATTTTTACTACATTTTTGCAGATTTTTATAATTATTTTAATTAAGAAATTCTACTAGCACCTACTAAGTATTAATAGTAATATTTTCGATCTAGTGACCGTGAGTACATTACAGCCTGTCACAAAAGAAATGATCTTACTTATTGTTTCCATTAAATTTCGAACCCATGACTTACGGCCTAGGACTGTCATACTAAGAAAATAGCTAACGAGATACATGTATGTCCTAGGCATATGTGATTTTCTATGTAAATACTAACAAGTAAATAAAATTTTTCGTAGCTACTTTGAAACAAATATTTTTTTATGCTTTTTCGCACTATACCCTCAGTGGGCAGATAAAGGGTGTGTCGGACTCCGAGAAACCGCTCTACCTAACCAGTCGGGAGGAGCTCCAGGAATGCTTCGGTGGCTTCTGAAGTCCCCCTGTCGCACTCCGTGACTGAGGTACATCCCGGGATAATCACCGCCTCACACACACAGTAAGAGACGGAACACCAACTTACCTTAGACAACACCCTCCGACCGCACCAGGTTGTTTGAAACAAATACTTGTGTGACGAATAGAAGTATATTATATTTCAAATACCTACAGATATTACTATAATGCTTGCAGAAGGTAGACGCTAATTAACAATATATCTTTCAACTAGAAAATTTAGTAGAAACGATTAACCACAGCTATAGAGGTACTACAAACTTTTATGTAATGACAGTTTAAGTTCTACTAGCCAATGAAATAAAAAAAATATATTGAATCCATTACGACCCACGACGACAAGAAACGACCACTTTTTCAATATAATTGCTTTTATTTTTATTGTTTTTATTTTCTTTACTTAAGCTACAAACTATTTATATTTATGTACAATACTTACTTTTCGAAGCAACTACAATACTTAACTAAACAATATCTAAATAATTGGAAGTGATATTTTGATTTAAAGCAAAGTATGAACAGTGTTATCTTGATGAATTCATTTAGTGAAAAATAAGATAGGTGTACGTCAATTTCCTCTGAAGCGATATTCAACATGCGAAGCGAAATACTAGTCTCTAAATAATAAGTTTATTAAACATGTCCTTCCTTGTTTGTCCATGTTTCTAAATTAAGCTGTGTATCAAGCTGGCTAAGCTATTCTCGGATATTTTACACCAAGTCACGGGCGTTGAAGCTCCTAAGCTAAGAAGGCTGTATAAAGTTGGATACCAATCTTGACTTCATATGCCTTGATATGGTCAAGATAGTTCCCACATACTTTGTTGATATTTGAAGACAGACACAACACTTTTTAACGTGATATTATAAGTCGCAGTGGTCGAAATTTAACCATAATCCATTTATTTAGATATTTTAAAATGTCTGCACTACTCTTCCATATAAACTTTAACTGTACCAAATCTCATACTCCTACGTTCTCATATTTTTTAAAAAATAAATATTACGGACATCTAACACACAACGCCATCTAGTCCCAAACTAAGCAGAGCTTGTGTTATGGGTACTAGACAACACTACTACCACTAGACAAATATACTTTTTTTTTGTAAATACATACATATTATACGTAGAAAACACCTAAACTCCGAAACAAGTATTTTGAAGAAACATTTTGTCCGACCCGGGAATCAAACCCGAGACCTCATGATCAGCAGTCGCACACGCCAACCGCGAGACTGACGAGGCAGTCAAAAGGGTACAAAGTTTTTGTTTCACATAATAATATTATAGATAAAAGTACATTCGTTGTTAGTCAAAAAACTAATTGACAAAAAAATCATAGAGAGACAGACACACAGATATACATACAGACGGACAGAGTTACTTTTGAATTAGTAAAATTAGTCTGGATGTAGCCTGCAGGCTTCGACTATTATTATTTCTATCAACCTTTTAACTATAAGTGAATGGTAACTCACATTAATATTTATTCTCAGCTTATATTGCTTTACAACCAATTCCTACAAATATTTCGCTTTATAAAAATTCTTTTACCAGTACGCCCTAACAAACTTTGTCTCGATAAATGTAATTAAGTATTGAGGTCCAGACACGTCAAGTATACTAATGTTTCAGTAATGTTATTGTACTACATGAATTTACATATTTGATTGCAGAGTCAAATTAAGTACAATAAGTTGGTACGAGTAATAGCAACCTTAATACCAATAAAGACTTCTTTTATATTAATTTTTATTTTCGCACCAAAACTGCCCACGTTTTTTTTTACCGTATTTTTTTCTTCCCAATGTTGCCTGAGAAAAATAGCTTGTTAGCGATAAAGCGACGATTTGTACATGGTCATTCAATTGATATATTATTTTTATAACTGTATTATCTAGCGTACAATAAAATTTATTCTATTCTAAAGGCAATCAACTAAGTAAAGGAGCTGATCGTTCACTTGTAGCCTAAGAGGGTACTTGATGTCGCTATTCTTCAAATACATCAGTCTAGAGATTTTAGGAGATGGGTCAGGTATGTAAGTTATGAATGCATGTATAACCGTATGTATTTTATGTCAATAAAGTATTATTATTATTATTATAATACATGAACAAAAAAAAAAAAAAAAAAAAAAAAAACACTCATTCGATAAAAAACAACAAAGGAATTGCTTAATATCGGTTTTCTGTGAGTCTGTGGTAACATTTAGGTTGATTTAGTTGCTTGTCTGTCTATTAGTGCCAAAGCACAGCTCTCTCCGCAGTCTCTCTCTGATTTTGATAGTAATCAAATAACTGGAAAATACTATAAATACAACGCTCAAGTTATAAAATAGCTTACTAGATAATAAAACCAAATTAATACCTAATTCAACAATTTCCCATAAAACATGGAAGATTTTCGGATAATATTTGTTTTTTGTTGATAATGATAAAATTCAGGGGTTCCGCCATTAAATCAAAACACACCTAACTTCACGTATCCTTAACTTGTAACATATTTCGTATTCAGAGAGTGGAGGCATATAAAATTCAGTCTTCGCTCGCTAACACCAACTCCCGTACATCACATAAACTTATGCTT
Organism: Spilosoma lubricipeda; assembly: GCA_905220595.1. Taxonomy (NCBI): domain Eukaryota; kingdom Metazoa; phylum Arthropoda; class Insecta; order Lepidoptera; family Erebidae; genus Spilosoma; species Spilosoma lubricipeda. The sequence continues at coordinate 2,155,896 of HG992285.1, read as the reverse complement.
TATGGTGGGACCGAAAAAGAAATGTTAAGTCGATCACTTAAGGTTTTATTTTTACCATTAGTTTAGGTAACGTGGTCAAAACACAACATATGGCGAAGAAATATTTGCTGTTTGTTCCATTATGATTATGATTAAAATTCCGTACAAGTATAACTTCAACAAAATACAAAGTGTACTGTACGTACAAACTGTATAAACTTCCTATAATAAGTACCTCCAAGAAAAACATATTATTTTAACAAGCATATAACTGTCACTATTATTCGTTTACTTAGGCTGATGATGAAGTAAGCAGATAGGTTACCTTATGAAAAGTGATCATCACTCCTTATGCATCCTTGCTGCTCATTGGTATTACGTAGCCAGCATTGAGTAATTTGATAGATTATGCACTATCATAATATGAAAACTGTGTGATTATCTATACTAATATATAAAAACTGAAGAGCTTGTTTGTTTGAACATGCTAATCTCAGGAACCGTTGGTTTGATTTAAAAAAAATCTTTCAGTGTTAGATAGCCCATTTATCAAGGATGACTATAGGCTATTTATCATCACGCTAAGACCTACAGGAGCGGAGAAACAATGACGAATGTTACAAAAACGAAAATTATCACGCAACGGGCAATAGGAGACGCAAACGAGGTTGCATGGGTCGGCTAGTGAATTATAAAATACAGAGTGCCACCATCACTATTAATCCCATTGGTACACGATTAAGAAACAAACTAAACAGGACAACATCACTGCTAAGATATTAAAACTCGAAAAAAAACTCGATATCAACCCATCTGCCCAGCATGGCTTAAGAGTCCAAACCCTCATTTCTAAGGAAAGCCCTATTTCCAACTGTGAACTGTTAAAGGTTGTTGACGATGATAGTAGGAAAGTATTATTCTACATACTACCAAGTAGGTAGTCATCATCTTCCTAGCCTTTATTATTCCCAAGATTTGGGGTCGGCTACTAGTTCAACCGGTTTTACCTGAATATCAGTTTTTACACGGAGCGACTGGACTGATACTTTAGTACAAAATATTTATTGGTACTACGTATTGTGACAATATGATCATAGCTTTTTGTAATACGTAGTAGAGAAACTCTTTAGAAATTTGACTGTGCTTAGTTATTGTCCTTTACCACAGTTACAAGTTACTAACTAAAAATTGGTAGTCTTTGTGTCTTTATACTTCTGAATTTAATAAATTCTTAAGATAACGAAGTATCTCCATACATTTCTTTTCAAATATTATCAAACCCTCGTAACACAAGTCAGACTTCTTTTCAAAATAACCTATTGATTCACTTCATTAATATCTCAACTTTAAAGCCTGAGTTGATAAACTCTTTAAAAACGTTTTTGATCGCCTAATCGGATTTGTAAATTTTCCCCGGGTTATAAATTGAATCCAAAAACAATGGGATTTTAATACCAACTGTTTTATATGAAGTTATGAAAAAAATATTAGTTTTTACTCTTATAACTTTGAGATAGCCAGTCTTATATGAATCAATATTATATGAAATATTATTGCTTGATACAAGTACAAGAGTCATTAATATGTGTTTTATCACACCGAAGCTACAAATCAGAAGTTATAAAAACCTTGCAATAGTCCGGCCGTTCAAAAAATGCGTTTTAGATAGATCGTGATCCATTGGGTAACTTAATCCATCAACTTTGAACTGGCGTACAGATTACGGCAAATTTTTAAATATAATTTATTTACCTTATTAACGAGTGATAACATTGAAATTCGAATAATTATGTCAACTTACAATAAACGTATTAAATTTGGGCTAAAATTATTACAATTACTTAATTAACAATAAAATTTACTGGTGTCAGAAACGCATTCTTTGAGCAGCCGGACTTATAGTATAGATATATCCTTGTAATCTATTTTGCAACCATAAGAGGTTAAGCACTACTTTAGCTATTGCATAAAAAAGTCCATACATCGGGCTCGAATTGTCAGTAATCTAGGTTGGAGACAAAATATACCGTGCAAACAATCATCGAGTAGGTATCTGTGGTATTCTAGCGTATTTAAAGGACCAGGACTAAGTCTGTAATTGTACCAACTTTAAATATTCAAATCTAAAGATTATAAGAACTCAAAAAGTTAGTAACGGTATTTCCCAACATTTAAGCCAAGTGTTATATAAACCAAAGTAGTGACCATTTTTAACTTAAGAATGCCTGTACCATTTTAATGATTTTTGTATTTTTCTTCGTTCTGAATAAAAAATAAATCATTAAAAACATCTGCTCATTCATTGACAGGCAGAAGTCAACCGGGTCTGCTGAAATATTACGAAGAGAAATAAAGTACCTTCAAACTAGAGTCAGGCACATAATCCGGCAGAAAAACATTAATTTGTGCTCAGCTGGAGTAGTGAGGGTCCCGCTTAAAGAAATAAGTATCTCAAACTACTTATTTGTCTTAGAAGCATAACAACTAAATTACTGAACCCACGAAGAAAATGCCAAAACATTCAGTGAAATTGATTGAAATTACTCACCGGATATTTCTCGCTCAGTTAAGGAAAACGAAACATCTTATATGCGAACATCTTCAGGGAGAAAGCATATTGGATTTCTTTCATATTGATTCGTTATTTATGTAAGAACTGGTGTGTTTAAAGGTGGAGGAAATTTGCTGGATCGGTTCTACGGAACAGAAGAACGTAATAATAAATTGTCAAATTTGTATTGTTACTTTCTTTTGAAGTATACTTTTTCTCATAAATGTGAGAATAAGAGTTATTAAAGTTTGAATTTCTTCATATTTCAACTACCTCATTTTTGTATATTAATTTCAATTCAATTCAAGTTATTTATTTCGGACTTATTAATATTAATACATCCATATTTTGTTAGTTACACAGAATGATTTAACCTAGTGTTAGTATTATAAAATATTATTTAGTGTGGATGTATAACCACCTGGACATAAGGGAGGAGTCCCACCTACCCGAAAATATGATTTCAATTTACAAAAAAAACAATTACTTCATGCCACTAAAACCATATACAACCTTAACAAATTAAAATCCCTTTAATTATATATATAATATAAATATAATATATGAATATAAATTATATAATTATATTATATGCCTACCTTTTAAACTTTCTGGAAACTGGAAGTTTTGGATCGACACAGGCAGGCAGTAGATTTTGGTGTTTTCACCTAATTTAACTCGACAATACAGCACATGCTGTGGCGTCTGTTTGTGTCGATCTATGATTCTTAACTACAGCTTCAATTTAACGTTCATAAATGTCACTTAGTGTCTTAATTGAATAAATGATTTTGAATTTGAATTTAAGAAGAACGATTAGGATGTAAATAGCAATATATTTAAACCTAACCAATTACGGTCTTTAACACTAAGACTGATAAAATGTGAAATAATAATCTTTACAATAAATATAATTTAAGTGTCTATTTGTATGTGTTGCATAAGAAAGTAAATAAATAAATAATAAATAAATATTTTCGGACATCTAACACACAACGCCATCTAGTCCCAAACTAAGCAGAGCTTGTATTATGGGTACTAGACAACTGATATAAATACTTAATTACTTTTTTTTTGTAAATACATACATATTATACATAGAAAACACCCAAACTCCGAAACAAATATTTGCAGATCATACAAACATTTGATCCGACCCGGGAATCGAACCCGAGACCTCAAGAACAGCAGTCGCGTACGCTACCACTGCGCCACCGAGGCACTTCCCAGTCAGTCAGTCAGTTCCCAGTCAGTCAGGCAGTCCCAAATAAGTTATTTGGGTCCATCAAAATATGTTTTTTCAAAGGCATAGAAAATTTTGACTGAACTTTCATTGACATATAGCTGATGATATAAGAAGTAACATAGGTTACTTTTTTTAGACTAGCTTTTCTTAGCGGCGCTGCCTTTGTTTATTGTACCTTTACGCGGGGCTTAGCTTGTCAAGAATATCTTTATATATCAGCAAACGCATTCAGTGGAAAAGAAAATCGAATGAGTTTAAGTGTCGTGTTTAAATATGTTAACCGTAGGACACATAATTATTATCACAAAATAAACAAAAATAAATTTCTTGAACAAACTGTATAAATTTATCACAACCGGTGCTACCATTTTGCTTGTACTAAATCAAATCTCGTGCAATGTCGTAAAACGCGAACAGAGGATAGTGTTGGATGGACAAGTACTGTTCCTATTCATAAAGTTAACAAAGTTGCATGTTGTTAACTTACGGAGCAGTATTTATTACTTAGAGCTTCTCAGATGCCTCGGTAAATACTAGGTTTTTAAAACGTGAGTGAAATAAGTGGAGAAAATTAATAAAGCAACGTAAAATGACAACATTCGTGTTTTCGTGTTTCGTTGTTGAATGCAGGACCGGAGGCCCAATGATACATAAGCATCAGTAGGCTGCGTTTGCAATGAGTATGGTGACCACCACTCTTGGATTCTGCTTATGCTTTCCATTAGGCAGAGTAGAGTCATTTTGTGTTTTCTGATATACATAAATGGTCTATGTCAAATGAAGATCCATAATGCATCCATCTTCACTTATGCAGACGATACTGCCTTGATATTCCATGGTGGCTCCTGGGAATCCGTCTTCGGTCACGCTCAAATGGGCCTCGATCTTGTCACTGAATGGCTTAGTCAAAATCTTCTCACCCTTAACGTTAATAAAACGAAATATCTTACTTTTTCCTTATCGAATTCTGGTATACAGTCATCCTCTTCGTTTTCATTGACTGCCCACTCCTGTGTTCGGTCAGAGATTGATAGGTGTGAATTTCCGTACCTGAGTCGTAGCAATTGCATCAAGTATTTGGGAGTTGAAATTGATGACCGCCTTACATTCCACCCTCACATAAATGTACTCACTGGTAGGCTGCGCAAGCTAATATTTATTTTTCGGAATCTGCGCCATGTGTCTGATACCAAAGTACTCAGAATGGTATATCTAGCCCTGGTACAATCACTTATCCAGTACTGCATTGCCACCTGGGGTGGAAGTTTTAAAACACACCTCCTGAAACTGGAACGTGCCCAAAGGGCGATTTTAAAGGTTGGATGGAAGTTACTATACCAGTTCCCCACTGTTGAACTGTACAAAACCTGCAACGTTCTTTCGGTTAGGAAAATTTTCATTTTGAATCTTATCCTAACAACACACTCAAAAATTCCCTATAACCCTGAAAGATTAATGAGTTCCAGAAGAACATATACGGTGTGCTCCTCAGTTCTGGTCAATACGAGTTTGGCTCAACATTGTTTTTATTTCTTAAGCCCATTCATTTATAATAGAATTAATAAAATCCTTAATATATATGCAATGTGCAGACTCGAATGCAAAAAAAATGTCACTATCTGTCTCCTCGGCTTAAGCTACGAGGAGACAGAAAACTTGATTATTGTAGTAAAATAACATTATGTTAATGCCTATCTAAATTGCCATCAATATATTATTATATCAAAACAATCACAGATACACATACACAAACACTCAACTATAACACCATCACAGATACACATACACGAACACTCAACACACCATACAAGGAACACTTTTCATTTCTCCTCTATTTTTACGTCACCTTTTTCTCTTATTTCAGAAACAGTACGTACTCGTTTAGCTTAGATAAGTTTGTATACCGTCAGAGGATGAGAGCCTGGAGATCCGTCATACAGGTCTAGAACCTAGTGCGGACTCCAGCTCTCATGAAGGTTTTAACTTGGCTGCTATTATGTATAGTATTAAGATTGTGTACCTTTATGAGAGAAATAAATAAATATGATTTGATTTGATTTGATTTGTCAGGGCCATACATAAGAAAAATTGTATGTAATAGAATACAAAGTGTCAACACCCCTATTCATTTCGTGGTTGTCGTAAGAAGTGACTTAGAAAGCAAACTATGAACAATATAACTGCAAAGAGAAGGACCTAGAGGCTTAAACCAATAGGACCCGAGCATTATTGAAAAGAGAAGCAGACAAAGTCACATGTGTCAGTTAGTATTTAAAAACGATAAAAAGTTAGTTTTTTATATAAGTATTTCGGGGAATGTCCGATTAATTCAGGTCTCACACTATCAAAGGGTGGAATAATGTGTAGTATAGTGCTAATTTAAACAGATGAGAAAACCATGTAACTTTAATATAACTACTATAATATATTAACTTTTCGCGACATCAATGGCGTCACTTATGTTCAGTCACCATTCACTTCTATGAAACCATTTTTTTATGTTTGGGCCTGCCAAAATGACTCTACTCTGCCTGAATGAATTAATCATGAGTAGAGTCCAATAGTCCAAGATTGATGGTCACCATCCTCAATGCCAATGTTGACAATGGAGCATCGTGACCCACACTGTGACGACCTAAGATATTTCTATTAAACTCTTCTTACCTCACTTATCAGCAAAAGAAAACAGTATTTGATCAAGCTGGAGTCTTCCTTAAAGTAAATAGGTAGCGTGGGTTGTAAATCAAACTGTGCTTACGCCTATGTCTAAAGTCATTAAATCACCCGAGACCTCCATTCGACGTTAAAAGATATAAATAAGTATATTAAATTTATTTTTGATACTGTTATAGTGTATTTTAGTTTTTAATCTCTGATATATCGGGATCAGCCAACGCTATATCAAGATAACAATCTACTCTGCTACTACGTAAGTGAAACACTGATTTCATTACCAGCCTACTTCAGCTCTATCTTGAAACGAGATGGTTCAATTTCCTTTGACACGACTTTATGAAATTTCTTGTTAGTCAAGCCTTTTCGCGTCTCTCGCTAAATTAGGTAAAGAAAGTAACAGTTTATAGATGCTTCTGTGAATATTTTAACATTCTTGTCGGCATCTTTTCGTAATTAAGCTTTTTCGAGTGTACTGTGAATTCAGTCAAGTCATTAGCTTTTATAAGATTTATTTATACAGTTTGGGCAGATATAGAATGTTTTAAAAGGTAGGTTAGATGTATTTAACTTTGTAACGACTCTGATTTGTGATTTGATGTAAAATATCTACCGGCGTCAACGAATGCTTGACCAATGAGGCAGGAGTCTCGGAGATATTAAAAAATTCTTGAAAAGCGAAAGGTTACGGATTTCTAATCATCCAAGTGAAATAATTTTATATTAATTACTTACTTTATGGTATATTAAACTGCCGTGCTTGAGATCTTGGGTTCGATTCGCAGGTCGGACCAAATGTTTGTATGATGTGCAAATACTTGTTTCGGAATTTGGGTGTTTTCTATGGATGTATTGAAAAAAAGTATACATTTATTCTTATCACTTGCCCATGACACAAGGTCTGCTAAGCTTGGGACTAGATGGCGTTGTGTCTTAGATGTCCGAAATATTTATTTTATATTTTTATCCGACAACAACAAAGCCTAAAGGGTAATCGGTTTAGCAGTAAATGATGTTCCACTATAGCGCCTAAACTAATGAACCGATTTCAACGGATTGAAATGTCAATAGATTTTTAATAATGACCCACTTCACTTAGACATAAATAAGTTTTTATAAATTCGGATTATGGTTTTTAATATTTTTTATTATAACCACTGACATGAAAGTAAAAGAGATTTTTGTATTTACATTGTTTTCCTTGTGTAAATAAAATATGAACTCTTACAGTCTTCTGAACAAAATATAAGGATAATCTGGATAATAGTATAATAACAGGAAAGAGAAATACTATTTATCTTAAATTATATTTCATTTTTAATTTCTATAAATTACGAATTTTCGCCTTTGTATGTTAAAAAAGTATCAAAAATCTGTATTAGTTGTTTCAATGAAATTTGTAAATTGAAAACAGGTGGAATGATTTGCTATCTTTGTCTAGCTTTCTTTGCAGTATTTTAAAGAGAAAAGTAGACAAGTAGAAAGGATAATGTATCCTACATTAGACATGCAGGTTGTTAATAAAGGAAATGTTAACAATAGAACTTGTCAAAACTGATTATGGCCAAAAAGTCAAACCTCTGCAGATTACGAGTAGAACAAATAAGAAACAACAGTGATATTTCTAACACATACATAATATAATATATAGAATAGTTACTGCATAAAGTAAGTATATCTAAACAATATACAGAACGAGTTACGATACAAACAGCAAGTTTGTATCTACGTTATATCCACAACTTTGTCGTTCTGTCCGATGCATTTTCGGACTCTCAACCTACAAGCACTTCACACAGACAAGATTAAACCTTAATACAATGAAGGAAGGCTCTAAATAAATACAACTCGTGAAGTTACTGCACCACCTTGAAATTTTAGCACTTCAAATCAAACATGCAACTTTGAACTCTACTCAATCGCGTTAAAGTTGAACAATTTGTAACATTGTTGCATTCAGTTTCTCGTACAGTTTAAACGGTACAAATTGCTCTTCAAAACGTCATCGCGTTTTGTGGCGGAGCATGTAACGTAACGTATATTCTTGTGTTTTATAGTCATATCACAATGTTTATGTTTTGTGAATGTAAAATTTAGACATTTGTACACTTGCGGATGGACGACAAAGCGTTACACTTGATAGCCTTTATACTCTAGTTTTATGTGATACTATAATTTCTCATTAATATTTTTGATATCCCATGATTCTATCAGAACAAGGACCCCAACTGGTCACTCTTTGAATCATAGATACTCTAATGAATTTCTAGATTAATAGAAATAAACACAAACGCCAGCGAAAGTTTCTAGAAATTGCCAACGACCATGACGACTACGTTATGCGTAACTGCTCATCATCATCAGCCTATCGCAGTCTACTGCTGGACATAGACCTCTCCAATTACACGCCACTTAGTTCGATCTTGGGCTTCTCGCATCCAGCTCCTCCCAGCCGCCTTGCGCAGATAATCACTCCACCTGGTCTTTGGACGTCCTTATACTACGATTGCCGAGTCGCGGTCTCCGCTCAAAACCCATTTACCCCAACGGTAATCAGCTATATATAATATGGCCTATAGAATATAATATGCGTAACTCGAAAGACAAAAAAGAGAATACAAATATTTAGTATTTCATTTTCTGATAATTTGAATATCGGACATGACCTTTTTTAACTAAATCAAAATAAACGGCAAATAATTCTAGTGACCCATTTAGACGTAAAACTATGGTGAACAACTATCGGAAAAAATATTGGCGAAGCCCTGAAGCTAGTTTTCGTATATAGAGGTTTTGTTTTATATCAAACAAGGTATTGTTTTCTTAATTATTTTTGTAACAAAATAACGAATTCGAATTATGTAGCATTGGAGTATTTAACCAGGAAATAGGAGAATATCATTTCCTAGTCTGTCAGCTAGACAGATCTGTATTTCTGACACTGCTGCAGTTGTAGCTTGATTCATTCATGTAGAAGAAAATAATGATACATTCATGAAGCCCTGCCCTCTGGCCAATCAAATACCGAGAAATTAAAGTACTTAAATGATTATCGTTTCATAGCAATTAACAATAATAAAAAAAAAACTGAAAATCGTACCTATTTAAAACTTCTCATATATATAGGCCCGTATTTATTCAATGAGGAAACGTCTTCTATTTAAGACATTTTGGCGAATATGTAATTTATTTGTCGTGTTCTTAAATCAATTAAAATGTTTTAATCAAAAAAATACTTTTAATTTACTTTGTTTTTATATACGTTCAAGCTGCCAAAATGACTACTCTGCCTGATGCAAAGCATGACTAGAATCCAAGAGTGGTGGTCACCATCCTCAATGTGAATGCGGACAGTGTAGCAAGGTGACCCACACTATGGCAGCCTAGTGAGATGCTTTTTCACGTTCACTTAATCGAGCCAAGGTCGTAATAGGAAGGAAACTAATAACTATAGATTTGCAACAAAAACCCACTATTCGAATTATGTTTCGTCTATGTTTGAATCAAGACAAGTTAATAAAAACAAGAGAAGAATAAGCAGTTATTTCATTATCGAATAATCTACTATATTTAGAAATCAAATTTCGTCGTACGCAGACACACAACAATAAACTTCAATGCGTTATAAGCAGTTATATCGTAAAATATAATTTTTATGTCGTTGTTAACTATCAAAAGTTAGTTTTATGAGTTCAATGTGCACTTGATATGTTCCGATATCGTTTTAGTTCGAAACTTTCTCGTTTATTTGATGAGTAATGTGAATGCAGTTGGGGTGGGTGTACTTTAAAAGTAAGGCTTAGATTGCTTAATCAAACTATGATGTTTCGTACAGAATGTTACTGTAGAATACAAAAAGAGCTATACAACGTCCTACATTATGCAACTAAAATAATCACGCCACGTCTAGAGTTTTGCCTGACCATATTTTCTAGACTTCCTTACTTATTTTTTTTTATGTATGGCCCTGCCAAAATGATACTTCTCTACTCTTCTCTATTCTACTCTTCCTGATGGAGCAGAATTCAAGAGTGGTGGTCACCATACTCATTGCTAATGCAGACAATGCATCATGGTAACCCACACTATGGTGGCCTAGTGATGCTTTTGAATCATTGGGCCTCCCAAGTATTATTTATTTACCTATTTGAAGGTAATTAACCCTTGTTTCGATTTGGTAATATGAGTCAGTATACATCTTTTAAAACCATCCTTTGAAATATAATATCATTGTCTAGTCAAATAAATTGTAAAGTATTTATATTGGAAAATGAAGTATTTTGACTGCTCTTCAAGAACTGAACTCTGTCAAATATTTCTGAACTCATAAGACGCAGTATAACTGACTATTAAATATAGGTGTATGAACTTTAACTTTATGAATGTCGGCACTTTCAACAACAACATGAAATGTCCAAAGCTCACCGATAATCGTTTCAGATCAAGCTCTCCTCGCTTGTTTACTGACGTAACAAAAAGGGACAGTCCGGAAATTGAAACTGTTTTGGGTACGAGAAATAATATTATTTTCATTTCACCATCGCATTACGCCCTGAGCGTCAATGATGGGCAACGATAAAGTCAGTTACTCTACCGAAGACTATTATTGATGCATTTCATAACGTGATGAAAATAATCCGATCACATGACACGCAAGTTAACCTGATCTTAACTTTTAAATTTAAAAATATAGATAGAACAATAGTAATTAAATATACTATTATCAACCTTTAACCTGGGCTTTACCTAAGTGCATGCTTCGTACATACATATTATCGCGGTAAAACTATCCTATGTAACTCGCTAATGATTTAAATTTAAAATAAACTTGATGTAAAATTTTGTAACTACTTCGATGACTGTACAGTGAACACTGCTTTCCGCACGATGATTCCGACAGAATACATGGTGTGGGTGCAGCAGAGATGTGACCTCGTAGTTTTCTCTGGAATTCTCTGGTTTAGTTAGAAAGACGATGGAGTGGAACCGGGAGAAGTTTAGAACTCTCCCGGTCCGCTAGGTTTGGAAACTGACCAGGTACTATCGACGACTTAGGCGCCAAAGATTGCAGAACGAAATCCGTCTTCTATAAGTGCAAGCCTGGAGTGACTGGTGAAGCTATCTGTCACGCTAGCAGAATTAATTGCCTCACTTTCATACTTAGATGAATAAATAGCATTTTAATCACTTGTTTACTATTATATCTTCTACACAAATAAATAAAATTGGAGTGTCTGTTTGTAATATTAAAATAACCGCTTTTTACTAAATGCATATGTATGTATACACGGTACATATACCAAAAATGAAGCTAAAAAAATTTTTGTCTGTCTGTCTGTCTATCTGTCTGTGTGTCTGTCTGTCTGTCTGTTTATTCCGGGTAATCTTTGGAACGGCTGGACGGATTTTGACGGGACTTTCACTGGCAGGTAGCTGATGATCCAGGGAGTAACTTAGGCTACTTTTTTTAGACTAACTTTGCCCCGCGGCGTTACTCGCGGTACAACAATAACCGCGGGTAACACCGCAGAGTTCAGCTAGTTATAACTATAATATAACAAAAGAGTTTACGGTCAACTCACGTTTAAAGTTGTTATTTGTGAAATTTTCTAGTTAAATAAATATCAAAACGAAACAGACTATAAGAAACACATATGAGATAAATTTTATAGACTTCAGTTTAAAACCTAACTAGGCTATGAACCCAAACTATCTAGAACTAGGAAAATCTATTTTCTCTAGATACAAAGAGCGGGTAGTCTCCCCGAAAGAATAAAATGCCCACGGTGTTTTAGACTGGAGGCCCGGCTTAAGGCGAAGGCAGCAACCATTTATTTTGTTTTAAATAAACTGCAGGTGATTTCCTTTTAAAGTTTCCTGTCCTTTTGGTTATTTTGGTTGTTTATAAGATATTTTGTTGTTGAATGTAAATTCCATTTGTGATGAATACATCACTATTTGACGATACATTTGAAATAGTAAGCGTGGGAGAGCCACGCTTCGGCATGAATGGGCCGGCTCGACTGGAGTGATACCACGGCCTCACAGAAAACCGGTGTGAAATAGCGCTTGCGCTGTGTTTCGACAAGTGAGTGACCCCAACCCCTCCCTACATCCCTTGCCCCAATTCCCAAAGGCCGGCAACGCACTTGTGACGCCTCTGGTGCAACACCGGGCATCCATGGGGGGCGGTAATCGTTTGGCATCAGATGACACGTCTGCTCGTTTGCCCATAAAAAAAAGTTTAAATACATGTAATTACTAGGTAAGTACTGAAAACAACAAAAGCCAAATAAAATTAACCTGTTTTACAGTTGTAGTAAAACTTAGCCTTAACTTAACCCATACAAGATTCCCGGGGTTCGTTCGTACCTCCAATCAAAATAATAGCAGCACCTAAAGATCCGTCCAGCTAGCCATTCCATTCGGTCCCGTTCATTTCACTCGTTCAATTGGTCCCATTCGACGGATAATTTGAAATGCTGACTCGTACACTGTTTGTTTTCTATTCAATCTATTTATGGAATTTTGTATGTAACTTGATTGTTGAAAACTGAATTTTATTGTTTGTCTTTTTAATAAATGATTTTACGATAATTCACGAAAAATATTCATAATGGAGATATTACCTTTTTTATTATCTGTATCAAGACTTTAAAAGTGTTTAAATTACCGTGTTCAATAAGGCTTGAATCTGAAAATCCAGTTCCTAACAAGTTTTTTCATATTGTCACATTTATTATAACTAAAATTGATGAGTTATCCTAACTGCAAAACTATCTGAGTAAATTTATTTATTTATTTATTTCGTTTTGTATTGTAAAAATTTCTGTGACCCTTAAAATAATATCTAAACACAATAACAGTTGAAACGCACTCACTGACTACTTATCTTATTTTAAAATAAATATGCCTGCTAAAGTGACACTTCTCTGCCTAAGTGATAACGTACAATGCCCAATACAAATATTATGCCTAGTCTAGGCTTAGTGAGAAACTTATTCATGCCTCGCTAAAGAGCCCGAGCTCACAGTGGGAACACGTGCGCTGGTACTGAGTTCCAGATTTGACTGCTCGGTACAAGAAATAAGAATTAGATCAAGAGTAATTATATCTACGACTCTGAAACGGTGACTTTCAAGGCCAGTATGCATTGTCGTATAGGCAAAGGGAGAAAGTGGGACCAGTTGGAAGACCTGTAAAGAATACAGCTATTTATAGCAATGGAAGGATCCATCGATATAAATGAGTTTTGATGTAGTGCCGTGATGTAAAAATTTCATCACTCATTAACATCATCAACAGCCTTTAACAGTCAACTGCTGGGCAAAGGCCTCTCCTTAAAAATAGAGATTATGAGGTAAAGATATGCTTGGCAGTTTCTTTGGCTCCATCGGAGTGATACCGCGGCCTCACAGAAACCCAGACCATGGTTAAGCAAGGTGAAGTAATTCTTTCCTTATTTTTCACGCTAAGTTACCGGAATCTGGCAGCTGTAGATGACTGACTGACTTTTGAATTGCAAGGGTCTATGGGAGGACTACTGCTGCCAATGGACACGTACCATTATATCAGTCGGTTAAGCTGACTATCCCATAAGCTGTTTCTTTGTAAGTACAGAGGTTACGATTACCATTGCCTATGGACACGCAAAACCAGAGGCGTCACAAGTGCGTTACGGACCTTTTTAAAAAGGAGTACGCAGCAAAAAAAGCGTGTAGTTGTGTACTGCCAACTATCATTCTAAATTATTTGAATGTATCTTTTTTAAACTCGATTACTACTCAGTAAATACTGCAGACCGTATTGAAGCTATTATTTTGTCTACGTGTAATTTATGTTTGTATATATCATTGGACACCGTAATTACTGGTATCAGCCAACACGTCAGTTTAACCTGCTTAATTACGTTTCGAGCGTTAATCAGCTTCTGATATTGTTTAGCCGTTTGACGTATATTGTTATTTGTTTGATTATTTAACAAAATTGGAATTTGTTTGTGGTTTTATCTGTATATGTGTGTATCACAAGTACGTTGTGAAAGAATAATTAATATTACAATTATAAATAGAAAGGTTCAGATGCAAGATCTAGAGATCCTTTGAAGTATCCCTTACGAGAAGTAGTAGTAAGTCTTAAAGAGGGCAAAGAACTGAGACTAAAGTATCTCGAAGAGTCAAGAATAATAAATCAAACTACGTTACATCAAATATATTCCTTTCTTTTAGTAGCCTCACACATGGTCCACTAACAGTCATTTGATCCTAAATAAGAGCCTGTCACCATCTAGCAAGCTGATTAACATACATAATAATATATATATATAGATTACTGCTGGTGCCGTTTAGCTTTAGACTTCGAGTCTGTTCGATATCGATAGTTGTAATAAGTAGTTTGTAATAGCAACACTAGGGTTTGTCATAATTGCCTTGACAGTAAAATATCTTTTACTAGGAAATAAGATTTCGAGAAAAAATGTCGCGAAAATAAGTTTGTTAAAACTGCGTGTGTTCAAATATAGAAGAATTGTTAGAATTGCCGAGATGCCAGTAGCCGTTTTGTTACGTTAATCGGGATATAACGCCGGCTTTCTTGTTACGGTCTCGAAGTGTTTGTAGCCGGTTCGTTGAGCTGGATCGGGAATCCACACCGGCCCCTCATACGGAACATTCTCAAATAGCACGCGTTTGAATTGTAAACGAGAATAGTTTTGTGGTATGTGTGGAACTGAGTAGTTATCGTAAAGGGGAGCCCCTCACAGCAGCGGAGATTGGAAGCTATCATGAGACCGATATCGGTAAGTAAATTGTTTTTAAGACGTGTATCATGATATCTTGTCACCAGGTGGACTTTTTGCGAATTGCTGGCTATATCTATGGGCCCGTATGGCTGGCAAGGGTTCCACGGGAATGCAACGCCTAGTGATCTGAATCAATTTCTACTAACACAAATTTACCTACAAAAATAAATTAAATGTACATAACATAAACCCCGAAATAAAATATAAATAGTTGCTAACTTCGCAAAATTATTTATCCTGGGTGCATATCTTCTTCTGGGGTATTTGACCTTAACTTAGTAGACAGGATCACTAACAGTCATAGGCCCCTCAAAATTAATTAACGATAACATTAGTATTTCCGATTGTAGATTATGTTTTCATTAAAGATTATTTCTTTTTATCACAATTGGTACTTCATCATCCATTCGCAATATCATCAGAGTATCCCGAAATGAATTTATCTATTAATCCTCAGCATAATACACAAAGCGGCTTCCGACACCCCTAACAAAGGGTTATAAATACATGTATTTAAATTCAGTCGTTTATTTGAGTGTTCATCTTCGTGTACAAAGCGCTTCATTGTTCAATACGCGAATGAATCACTTTCAATGAATGAACGAAATTAATGAACGATAATAATATTATCGATATAAAAACGATATGATCGAAAACTCTTTCACGATAACATGTTTTGACCCCCTTTTTATCGTCAAACATTTACCTGGAGAACGAAGACTTTTGGAAGAACTTATTTGCGTTCAGAACGAGAATATAATACCATATGCGGATGGAGTGCTTTTTGAAGTGGTCGCCACGGTGTTTTACCAACAAAAATACCCTGAAAGCTCCATCATCCAGGTACTCAATTGATTACAGGCAGGCTGACATGACATATTATAGATATTTTACACCAACAATGTCGATAAATATTTAGAATATTTTTGTGACTCCGGGTAAAAAATAAAAAATAGTAAAATAAGTACAAAACTTTATACCTATACAAATTCAAAAGAATCTGTTCGGTAGATATATTCTGAATTTCAATCCTGAATGCTAAACAACTCAACGACAAAAAGTGCACTCAGAATTTCGTAACCCCTTTTATAAAATCCTGTATCTTGTACTCTTATTGAACTAAAAACTTAACAGCATTATCAACCCTCCCAATTTGTCTACCCAATTTCTTTAAACTAACCTAGAAATTCCCAATAGTTCCACCATGTTAAGTAAGTCATTTCGTTGATGCTTCATAAGGGCTACGAGACGACATACTTACCCATTTTCATTAAATTGGAGGACAACCTAACGCTATAGGGACCTCGGTGACCCAATTACTTAAATTGACTTTTACTCTTCATTTACACAATACACATGTGATATACTGCTTCGAATATTGTGTTTGATTCTTACAAAATATATTCAGTGATGATTTAGTAGATATGCTTTGGAATAGATTGCTTTCTTTGCAAATATGGAACTATTTTTAGGTAACTCTTCTCAATTTTTAATCTATCTAATATTTACAAAAAATATACCAAAACACGTACTTAAGTCCGAATTTTCCCCGTTTCTGCATAGTCCCTTGGGATTTTCGCTTCCTTGAATATGCAGAAGCCAGAAATATGTACTTTTCTTCCCAGGGAAAGGATTTAATACATTAGACTGTTGAAAAATATGGTTCAACAAACACAAAAAAAGCTATTAGTATACTTACGTGAAGCAAAAATATTATACCATATATGGCACAGTTAAAATTTATATGGAAGGGGAGTGTAGAAAGCTAAAATGAATTAGTGTCTAATTTCGATCAGTAGGTGTTCACTAATAATACTAGCTATTACTTTTAAAGGAATTAACACTATCACTTATTAAAACGACCAGGTTGCACTAAAGTTGTATCCCAATGCGTTCAATAGTTTTTTGCGTAAATTTGCGTAACAAACACACACACATACTTACAAACTTTCGCATTTACAATATTAAGTAAGATAATAAAAACTCAATAAGCGCAGTTGATTTAACTGGAAAAAATATTCGAAGTCAAAAAATTTAGATATACATATAATTCATTGTACATCATTTTCTTTGCAATAAGACTCAATTGTTTAGAATAGAGGTTGTCGGCCCCACGTCAGACTGCACAATAGGTTGCTCGGTGAATGCATTCTAATGAAATAAAGAAACTTTTTGTCCCCTACTGCATTGACTCCGAGACCTAAATAGGAGTGAATGGAACGCTCTCCTTTTCACCAACTATCTATATGGGAGGAAATTTTCTCTGTATGTGCTGGATAGCGTTTTTGTGTGTGGTAATGGAAGTTTCGCTTATAAAAGAAAATGCAATGTAACATATTATTTTATTTTATGTATTTATATATTTATGTCTTAGAATTCTGTACTCCCTTTTATTTAATAGTACAGTTTACGATGGACAGTTAAATTTTGTATATATAAGAATTAACAAGATCAATTTAGAAAATAAAGATATCAAGGACTGAAATTCAGGTAAAAACGATTGAACTAGTAGCTGACCCCAATAAATCTTGGGAATAATAAAGGCTAGGAAGATGAAGAAGAAAGACGTCAAAGACAAAAAAAAAACAGACTGAAGAAGAAGTAGAAACCAAGTTAACAACTATGCATCTTATTATTCAGAAAGGCCCATACCTAATTTAAGAAATACATTCAGTTGTATTCTAATGTGATTGAAACAAATACAACTTTTAAGTAAAAAAATTATCACCGAAACGTCTCAAATCAGGCCGCCAGATTTCAAACTACCCCAAATCTGTATCAACAAAATTGATGATAAAAATACTTTATATTACTGTTTAGATATATTTTATGTATAAATCACATCTAACAATGGAACGAATGGTAACTTCAATTCACTCATCAGACAAATATTTGTCCTGGGTGCAGTACTTGAGATCACTTTTGTTATGTTCGTCCATGCCAAAATGACTCTACTCTGCCTGATGGAAAGCATAAGCAGAATCCAAAAGTGGTGGTCACCATACTGCGAATGCAGACAATGTAATAATGCAACATGGTGACCCATGGCGGGCTAGTGATGCTTCTGCATCATCATCTTACTACCAAGACTAACAAAAAACCTGTCAAAAGACACACCATCCAGTTATCGTTTTGTACCATTGAATAAGAGGGTCACAGGGGTTCTGTGAAAACCCTGCCTTATCATAACATATAGGTATCTTATCTCTCATAAGATTTCCATCATCTTATTAACCTACTATTGCCCCAAGTTTTAAGATCATAAAGTTCGTTTAACTTCATATCGATATAGCAAGGTACAATATACTTTCTCCGTCTCTATAAAGAACAAGACAAAATAAACACCGTCAGCGAACTAAGTCCCGAAGTAATAAGCAATGTTATTTTATTCAGAAACCAATATAAACTTTACTTTTAAACTTTAACAACTTCGTTGGGAGTTTGAAAAATGAAAAAGAGATAGTAAAATAAGTACAAAACTTTATACCTATACAAATTCAAAAGAATCTGTTCGGTAGATATATTCTGAATTTCAATCCTGAATGCTAAACAACTCAACGACAAAAAGTGCACTCAGAATTTCGTAACCCCTTTTATAAAATCCTGTATCTTGTACTCTTATTGAACTAAAAACTTAACAGCATTATCAACCCTCCCAATTTGTCTACCCAATTTCTTTAAACTAACCTAGAAATTCCCAATAGTTCCACCATGTTAAGTAAGTCATTTCGTTGATGCTTCATAAGGGCTACGAGACGACATACTTACCCATTTTCATTAAATTGGAGGACAACCTAACGCTATAGGGACCTCGGTGACCCAATTACTTAAATTGACTTTTACTCTTCATTTACACAATACACATGTGATATACTGCTTCGAAAATTGTGTTTGATTCTTACAAAATATCTTCAGTGATGATTTAGTAGATATGCCTTGGAATAGATAGCTTTCTTTGCAAATATGGAACTATTTTTAGGTAACTCATCTCAATTTTTAATCTATCTAATATTTACAAAAAATATACCAAAACACGTACTTAAGTCCGAATTTTCCCCGTTTCTGCATAGTCCCTTGGGATTTTCGCTTCCTTGAATATGCAGAAGCCAGAAATATGTACTTTTCTTCCCAGGGAAAGGATTTAATACATTAGACTGTTGAAAAATATGGTTCAACAAACACAAAAAAAGCTATTAGTATACTTACGTGAAGCAAAAATATTATACCATATATGGCACAGTTAAAATTTATATGGAAGGGGAGTGTAGAAAGCTAAAATGAATTAGTGTCTAATTTCGATCAGTAGGTGTTCACTAATAATACTAGCTATTACTTTTAAAGGAATTAACACTATCACTTATTAAAACGACCAGGTTGCACTAAAGTTTTATCCAAATCCGTTCAATAGTTTTTTTAAACAACAACAAAAGTAACAAACACACCACATACTTACGAACTTTCGCATTTACAATATTAAGTAAGATAATAAAAACTCAATAAGCGCGGTTGATTTAACTGGAAAAAATATTCGAAGTCAAAAAATTTAGATATACATATAATTCATTGTACATCATTTTCTTTGCAATAAGACTCAATTGTTTAGAATAGAGGTTGTCGGCCCCACGTCAGACTGCACAATAGGTTGCTCGGTGAATGCATTCTAATGAAATAAAGAAACTTTTTGTCCCCTACTGCATTGACTCCGAGACCTAAATAGGAGTGAATGGAACGCTCTCCTTTTCACCAACTATCTATATGGGAGGAAATTTTCTCTGTATGTGCTGGATAGCGTTTTTGTGTGTGGTAATGGAAGTTTCGCTTATAAAAGAAAATGCAATGTAACATATTATTTTATTTTATGTATTTATATATTTATGTCTTAGAATTCTGTACTCCCTTTTATTTAATAGTACAGTTTACGATGGACAGTTAAATTTTGTATATATAAGAATTAACAAGATCAATTTAGAAAATAAAGATATCAAGGACTGAAATTCAGGTAAAAACGATTGAACTAGTAGCTGACCCCAATAAATCTTGGGAATAATAAAGGCTAGGAAGATGAAGAAGAAAGACGTCAAAGACAAAAAAAAAACAGACTGAAGAAGAAGTAGAAACCAAGTTAACAACTATGCATCTTATTATTCAGAAAGGCCCATACCTAATTTAAGAAATACATTCAGTTGTATTCTAATGTGATTGAAACAAATACAACTTTTAAGTAAAAAAATTATCACCGAAACGTCTCAAATCAGGCCGCCAGATTTCAAACTACCCCAAATCTGTATCAACAAAATTGATGATAAAAATACTTTATATTACTGTTTAGATATATTTTATGTATAAATCACATCTAACAATGGAACGAATGGTAACTTCAATTCACTCATCAGACAAATATTTGTCCTGGGTGCAGTACTTGAGATCACTTTTGTTATGTTCGTCCATGCCAAAATGACTCTACTCTGCCTGATGGAAAGCATAAGCAGAATCCAAAAGTGGTGGTCACCATACTGCGAATGCAGACAATGTAATAATGCAACATGGTGACCCATGGCGGGCTAGTGATGCTTCTGCATCATCATCTTACTACCAAGACTAACAAAAAACCTGTCAAAAGACACACCATCCAGTTATCGTTTTGTACCATTGAATAAGAGGGTCACAGGGGTTCTGTGAAAACCCTGCCTTATCATAACATATAGGTATCTTATCTCTCATAAGATTTCCATCATCTTATTAACCTACTATTGCCCCAAGTTTTAAGATCATAAAGTTCGTTTAACTTCATATCGATATAGCAAGGTACAATATACTTTCTCCGTCTCTATAAAGAACAAGACAAAATAAACACCGTCAGCGAACTAAGTCCCGAAGTAATAAGCAATGTTATTTTATTCAGAAACCAATATAAACTTTACTTTTAAACTTTAACAACTTCGTTGGGAGTTTGAAAAATGAAATTTCAATTTAGTTTCACTCTGTTTTGTAAAAGTTCTTTTTTATTACCGATCTAGGACGATATATTTTTCTACGTAAAGTTTATACAATTGTTCTGAGATAGGATGAAGTACTGAAACCATAAATTAATGATTTAAAAAATTAAATGAGGAATTTATTATCACGGACTAAGAAGGAGTTCCTTACAAAACGAACAAATTCTTGATAGTCCGAAGAGAAGTCATGTGAAAAGTAGCAGGAACCGAGCATGCATACAATACTAAAAGAGGTGTACCAGGATCGTAGTAAGCTGAGTAACAGTAAGATTCTTTAGTTACTAGAAATATGGTACATTATAGAGATCTTAGGGTTAGTTTTCAGTTTTGAAAGACGAAAGAAAACCCCTTTGTTGGATACCGATTTATGTATCTAGGATAGTCTTAGATTGGTAACTTTATAATTATGAGAATGTCTGTGTATAATTTTCTATCTATACTAATATATAAAGCTGAAAAGTTTTTTTTTTTGTTTGTTTGAACGCGCTAATCTCAGGAACCGCTGGTCCGATTTGAAAAATTCTAGTAAGGCTATTCTCGAAGAAGGCTAAAGGCTATATATCATTACGCTCAGGCTAATAGGAGCGGAGCAATAATGAATAATGATTCAAAAACGGGGGAAAAATTATCACGCTACGGGCAATAGAAGACGCAAACGAGGTTGCGTGGGTCAGGTACTTTAATATATATATTTAGGATTGATAACCCTATTAGTACCCGTTTATAATTAAATGCATAGTACATATTTTGTGGAAGTGAGTAGTATTATTTAAAATCTCCCCTGGATCCAGAGATGAATCTTTTGTAACGGGTGCTCTATTAAATCTCGCACAGAATTATTTAATATAAACCACACAAAGCAGGCGCGTTACATAGTCTTCAAATCCCATATGGAACAACACTTTGTGGGATCCATAAATTGTTGTTCTGCGTCTGGGTGTTCTTTGTGCCCGTTTCATGTATGTTTGTAAAGTGCCCCGCGACACAGGACATATATATACGTAATGCGGAAATGTGGATCGCACAAAGTGTTGTCTTATATCGGATTTAAACCCTTAACACTTGGCGCAGTAGGAAGCAGCGCTGGCAACCGTTTAAACTACTAACCTACTTTTAACCTATTTATATCACTTATCCAAAACCCATAACACAAGCTCTGCTTAGCTTGAGACTAGATGGCTTTGTGTGTTGGATGGATGTCTGAAATATTTATTTATTACATGTATAGGCGTAGGTATACATAATCTGCATTGTATGAAAAGAATAGGAAAGAAAGAAAACATTTATTTGCTATTCAAAAAGTTAATTACCATAATTATATATTATGTAATACATTTAATTTACTTGATTTACTTAATTCAATTCAGTAATAATACCAACTGAATTTTCAACAAAGAAACTAACACCGTACAGCGTTTAGTAGGTCCTATTAGAGAAAACTAATTCGAAGTCTGGTGAATTTTTATTAAATTACCAAAACCACTTTTATCATATTAAGTTATTGTTAATAACATACTAATGTAATATAACCAATATTGATACCATGTGCAGTAATTACTTTAAATTTTTTAAATTTCTCTACTTAAGCAAAAACCAAACGTAGACCATGACGGAATTGACCAATACGCAAAACGTCAATGAATGTTTTCCTATTCTGCATTGTGCAATTTTGTTTAATTGTTGACTAATATTAAATATTTTGACTTTCATTCTTTATTTTGTGATTTATTCATAGTTTAATATATGCGTGAGGTACTGGTACTATTAAATTGAAGTCTAACTCCGTGGATGCGTCACAAAGGAGTCGAAACCACATAACTTGTTCGAAATCCATTTATTTTTAAGTTATCGTGTCTGAAATGGATTACGTTACGACATTAAAGATTTTAGTAATCGGTGAAAGTGGTGTGGGGAAATCCAGGTAAGAGTAATTAAGCAAATCATAAGTAACTAAGTACACAAAATGTATGCATACTTAGTACATAAATGAGCTTAGTTCCTATAATAGAAACGTTGACTCATCCTTGTATATTTCAGGGAAACGTCAGCCTACTACATAATGCGTAAAACCTTGTACTTAATTAAAATTGAAAATAACTGTGTGGCTTTTAATTCTTTGTGTTGCTATATTTGACATGAGGGGCATATGAATGTTTAAATATAGAAACATAAATGCAAGTACTTCCTGTTTCCTTTGTATCAACTTTGGTAGAGAATACCTTTGGCATAAAGTCTGCCAATAGACTGCATGCAGGATGTAAATATAAATAATTATGTATTATGCTATGCAGGTTTAATAATAGACATTATAAACATTTACGTTTCAAACCAGAGACACATACTCTAGTCACAACCGCATCAGTTAACAAATTATTTTAAATGTTGAATCATCATGAAGCGTAATTATCTAGGTACTAACGTAAACAGTGATCATAATCTGCAAATCTATAACCATAAAATGTAATACTAGCAGTTCCAAGAATTTTCTGTTATACTGATTTCCTATTTAATGTGTCCTTGGTATCCGGCTTCTACATAAAACACTGTTGTTTTTTGTCTGTTGTGTCCAGTGTAACCACTGGTAGGTAGGACCGGAAGGATTTAAGCATAGAAACAAAAGGTAAAACTTGCAAGCTTTTTGCTTAAGACAAAGGTTTGCTGGTTTTACCTGTAGATTCAATTCTATTAGAATCTTATACACATAACTGAAAGTAACTTCGCAATTAAACTGTTTTATATTATTTTAATTTTATAGTCATAAAATTCAACACATTTATATATATATATAAAAGAGGAAGGTGACCGACTGACATACCCAGAGATCAACGCACAGCCCAAACCGCTGAACGTAGAATCCTGAAATTTTGCATGTAGGTTCTTTATATAATGTAAGTGAGCACTAAGAAAGGAATTGTTGATGATGATGAAAATCTGCGTGAGCATAGCGGCTTTCATTCATGCAGATTTACTAAATACTAAATAAATCAATTTCTATTTCATTAATTCTTGGATTTGACATTAGTTGTCACTTAAGAAGTACACAGCAATTATATAAAGCCATAAAAACAATTAAAAATATGTTAAAGAATGCAGTCATAAAAGTAAGTCGACAATTAAATATGTGGCTTTCTATAAGTTTGTGTTTATTAATCTACATATTTTATATAATGTGTATATTCTATTTATAATTAAATATGCAAATATTTAGAGTTATGCAAAAAAATATAAAAACAAAACTTTTACCTGCAACCATGAACATTTTGGTTGTTGGAAAGAGTATCTTATGACTTTCCTTACGAATCAAACTATCCTCCATGCCAAATTATTGAAATGCAGCCGTTTAGCTGTGAAAGCATAACAGACAGACGGACACACAGGGTTATTTTCAAATTTTTAATATTACTAAGAAAGTATAGATAATGGAATAAGTACAAAAAATCACATACATTTAAACTATTGGTAAGAGAATTAAATAACTAAAAATATAAATAAAAGTTAAATAATGCGAGACCATTGATTAAGTTTTCATAAACTTGTATTCATTGTCTGCAAAGTACCTCTTTTTAGTTTTGCAGAAATTACTCAGACAATTGTTATATTCTTGTAGATATCAATTTTGTTGTATTTAGCTATCTTGTTTGTGGAGGTTGTATGACTAAAGGTTCATTTACATTATCAGTTTTTGTTAAAATAAGTGACACTTAATTTATCACCACACATTAGTTTAGTGTCAATAGTTTCTACATATTAATATTTTTGTTTTAGCATTATCCTAGCGTTTACAACCGGAGACTACAATGCATCATTCCCAGCTACAATCGGAGTTGACTACAAATGCAAAGTTATGGATGTTAATGGCATGAAAGTTAAACTTGGAATCTGGGATACAGCGGGACAGGAGAGATATAGAACTTTGACTTCTAGTTTTTACAGGTACACCTTGTACTTACATTTTATGTTTTTTTCTATACAATAAATAAACAAGAAAATAAAAACAATAATAATACTTAATCTTTCTTTGTTAATCTGTAGTCTGGTTACTCTAAGTACAGACTTTGACTATCTTAAGGCTCCCACACATAACTGCGAATTCGCAACGCATCGCAAATAACTGCGAGCTCGCACGAATGCATCGCAAGAACTTCACGCCGCATCGCATCGCAGTTATGTGTAGGAGCCCTTAGGATCAGACGACTGTGTGTGAGATGTGAGAGATTATTATTTTATTGTATTATGTGTACAATGTACCTACAATGCAAGGAAAATTTTGTTGTTCATAGTATTTTATTGACAGCTTCGGTGGCGCGCAGTGGTAGCGAATGCGACTGCTGTGATGTATAGGGTTCAATTTCCAGGTCGGACCAAATGTTTGGATGATCTGCAAATATTTGTTTCGGAATTGGGTGTTTTTTAAAAATAGTCTTTAAGTACTCTGGCAGTTGATCTAGTTTTTATTGTACAAGCTCTGCTTAGTTTAAGGCTAGATTACATTGTGTGTCAGGTGATGATGATGATGATGATATCCTTGATCCCTTAGCAGGGACATAGGGCTCTCAGAAGTGTCTTCCATTTTTCCCGGTCCTGCGCGACGTCCTCTAGTTGCCGCCAGCTGAGTCCAACCGACGCGGCCTCCTTCACCACCGACCTTCTCCAGGTAGTTCGTGGGCGCCCCAGTGGTCGTCTTCCGGCAGATTGCCAGCGCAGGCCCTGTTTGGCAATGTGGTCGTCAGGCCTTCGGAGCACGTGCCCAATCCAACGCCACTTCCTGACCAGAATCTCTTCCCGTATGGGCCTCTGGTTTGTTAGCTCCCACAGCTTGCTGTTCCTTATGGTTCTCGGCCAATAAATCCCCAGAATTCGTCTCAGGCATTTGTTAACAAATACCTGGATTCGTCTGGTGATATTATCCTTCACGAGCCATGTTTCGCATCCGTACAGGAGGACAGACTTGACATTGGAGTTGAAGACTCTGATTTTTGTGCGCCGGGTAATTACAGAGGATGTCCACACTGGCTTTAGTTGCGCATAAGCTGCTCTCGCTTTATTTATGCGTTTCTCGACATCAGCATCCGCTCCTCCCAAAGGGTCGACAACACTTCCCAGGTACGTGAATTGCTGCACTTGCTCAACCGGTTCCCCCTCCACTTTCACTGCATCTGCGCTTACGGCGTTGAGACGCATTTCTTTTGTTTTTGCGCAGTTTATACGAAGCCCCTCTTTAGCAGCGAACTTAGCGAGATCGTCGGCTTTGCTTAGCAAATGACTGTAATTCGTAGCAAAGAGGCACAGGTCATCCGCGAAGTCAATATCTTCCAGGGTCTTCCCATCCACCCACGGCAACCCTCTCTCTCCTTGACTAGTTACTCTACGCATCACCTCGTCCAGGACAATCAGAAACAACAGTGGGGACAACAAGCAGCCTTGCTTTACACCTGCGGTGACTGGGATTGGGTCAGATAGCTGTCCTTGGTGCAGCACTCTACACGAGGAACCCATGTAAAGATTATGGATTATGTTGATAATCTTGTCCGGTATACCTCTCTTCTTTAGAATTCGCCAAATACTCGACCACCTGACTCTATCGAACGCTTTCTCGAAGTCTACGAACAGAGTGAATAGTTCGCTTTGCATCTCGTTGCATTGTTCTAGGATCATACGTAACACGTTTATCTGGTCAATGCATGACCGGCCCGCCCTGAATCCACTCTGCTCATCTCTCAGCGTCTCGTCAACCGCACTGTACATCCTCTGCAGCAGGATCTTGCACAGAACCTTAGAGCATACTGGTTGCAGGTTAATGCCTCTCCAATTTGAACATTGGGACAGATCTCCTTTCTTCGGAAGCTTGATTAGGATTCCCTCCTTCCAGCTTTCAGGCGCTGTCTCCGTCTCCCAGATGGTTTTCATAAGAGGGCATAGAATGTCTGCGACAATCTGGACATTTGCTTTCAGCGCTTCTATCGGTATCCCATCATTTCCGGGAGCTTTGCCACTCTTTAGGGCTCTAATGGCCCGCGAAATTTCGGGAATATCCGGGGGCTCTATATTAATATCCAGTTTTGGTATGTCGTTCCTGGTCGGTGACTCTGGTCCCACGTTTACATTCCCCGTCCGGAAGACTTCAGAAAAGTGCTGGTGCCATCGTACCATCTGCTCTGCCTGTGTGGTGAGAAGCCTGTTCGCTTTGTCCTTAATAGGTCGGCTGGGTTGACGCCTGTTGCAGAGTTCTCTTCCGGCTCTGTATAACTCCCTTGTGTTTCCTGCTGCTGCAGCATCCTCAGCTTTTTGGGCGATTTTTGCGGCTCTCACTCTCTTGTCTCTCTTGGCGCTGCGCTTTACCTCGCTTTCGCACAGAAAATACTCGTAAGCCAAGCTTTCCTTCGAGTTCTGGTCTGTTGCACTGTTTAGCCTGTCTTTAATGGATTTACGATGTTGGATTTTATCCCAAGTCTCTGAGGAAATCCATTCCTTCCGGCTGCAGCTTTTGTAGCCCAGTACAGTTTCACAGCTCTTTTGGAACACGGATTTCACGGTGTTCCACTCCTCTTCCATGGTGCTGCTTTCCGTTCTTTCTGTGTAGTAGCGGTTATGCAGTTCGGCACTAAGCTTGTGCCTCGCTTCCTTCTCTTGTAGCTTTGAGACGTCGTATCGGCGTGACAGTTGAGTCGCTTTATTTTGCACCTTTGCTATCTTCAAACAGATTCCCGCCACAATCAGGTGGTGATCGCTGTTAACGTCAGCCCCTCTTCTGCTTCGGACGTCCAGGAGGGAGTGTCTCCACTTTCTGCTGATCATCACATGGTCTATTTGGTTTTCCGTTCGCCGATCTGGCGAGACCCAAGAAACTTTGTGGCAGTTCTTATGTGGGAACATTGACCCACCAATGATCAAGTCCTGTTCACAGCAGAAGTCGATCAGCATATCGCCGTTTTCACTGCGTGATCCTAGTGCGTGTTTTCCCACCCACGATTCGATACCCTGGTTGTTGCCTCCAATTTGCGCGTTGTAGTCACCCATACATATAACTATATCAGCCTTTGGTATGGTTCGCATTGTTCCTGTAAGAAGGTTATAGAATGCTTCCTTCACATCTAGATCTGCAGCATTTGTCGGTGCATAGCACTGTACCACTGTGATGTTTCTTGCTCTAGACATAAACCGGGCTGTTATTATCCTATCAGATATGGGTTTCCAGTCCATGAGGCTTTCTCGGGCTTTCTTGGTTAGAAGTAGTCCTACGCCATATTCGTGCTTAGTTTTAGGACCTGAGTATAGCAGAAAGCTGTCCTCCACTTTCTCCTCTCCAAAGTCTTTCCATCTGGTCTCGGAGATGCCCAGCATTTCCAGTCTATAGTCCCTCATGTATTTCAAGACTTGGTGCACCCTACTTTCCTCCCGCATTTGTTCGCACATTCCAACAGCCTATCAAAGTCCGTTTTTTCATGCCAAAAGTCGTTTGTTTTAGATCGGTCCGGTGTTTTCTTCTTCGAGTTTCTATAATAGTTATGGTTTCGGGCATACGGGTTATTAGCCTATAGTACCCTAGATGGCTAGTAGGGCTGCTACTTCAGAGTGTGCCATCCCACTTGGTTTGGTCTCGGAGTTTTCCTTCTCCTATCGATCTTCCAGGGAGTATTTAGTTCTCTAGGCTGTCGAACGCCTCTTCTTGCCTAGACTAGGCTGGATGGATGGATATACCGCCAATGGTCGGTCGCCATTGCCCCGTTGGTTATCTAGCAGGGAGCACCACGGTAACACGTTGGTCGCCGTCGCCTCTCGGCGCGTGCAGGTGGGGTTGGCATTTGGGTCGGTAAGATGTTAATAACCGTTCCCCCTTACTCCCCGTGTGTCAGGTGTTCAATATATTTATTTATTTAACTTAAAGTTTTATCACAGGGATGCTCATGGTGCTATACTAGTGTACGATGTCTCTGAGCCGAAAACTTTGACGAAATTAAACGAGTGGGCCGAAGAGCTTCAAGTGTATTCCACCAAGAAGGACATTGTTTGTTTAGTTGTTGGCAATAAGATTGATAAAGTAAGTTAATTTATTATTTTGAAAATCATTATATTCAATCAATTTTAAGTGCCCCTACCTAGGGCACTTAAATATTGCGTTTGATCGGAAATCAAACTTGATTTGATCCTGTCCCTTATATCATTAAACTAGCTGAAGCCCGCGGTGTTACCCGCGGTTATTGTTGTACCGCGAGTAACGCCGCCGGACAAAGTTAGTCTAAGAAAATGCATAAGTTACTCCCAGGATCATCAGCCACCTGCCAGTCCCGTCAAAATCGGTCCAGCCGTTCCAGAGATTACCTGGAACAAACAGACAGACACAAAAAAAATAACTACATTTCTGGTATATGTACCGTGTATACGTACATATGCATTTACTCGTAGTAAAAAGCGGTTATAAATAATAATAAATAAATATTTCGGACATCTATTTTAATATTACAAACTACAGACTCTCCAATCTATACTAATATATAAAGCTGAAGAGTTTGTTTGTTTGTTTGTTTGAACACGCTAATCTCAAGAACCGCTGGTCCGATTTGAAAAATTATTTCAGTGTTAGATAGCCCATTTATCGAGGAAGGATATAGGCTATATATCATCACGCTAGGACCAATAGGAGCGGAGCACCAATGAAAAATGTTTCGAAAACGGGGGAAAATTATCACGCTACGGGCAATAGAAGACGCAAACGAGGTTGCGTGGGTCGGCTAGTTTTATTTATATGTATAGATAACTATTTTATGATGTAAGGCCAAACGAACAAGTGCTCTAATCTGCTTTAAGCTTTTAATGGTCCAATGCTGGATATAAGCCTTTCCTGATTGACTCAAGATTCACAAGTTTGTTACTTTTGTCCAAGACTTGAAGGTATCTTCCATGAATCAAATATCATTTTAACCCTGGGAAAGCCATTCTTCAGCACATATGAACCAGCTTAACTAGAGCGGTACGACTTTATGTAACAAAGACATAGGAAAAGATGTTAGATTTATTAAAAACTGTTAGTTGATGTTTTTAGTGAAAAAAAAAATATTGTACTAAATCAATTTTATGTTTAGCAAAACCGCGTAGTACCAAGAGAACATGGCAAGGCGTTTGCACAGAAACACAGGATGTTATTCATCGAGAGTAGTGCCAAGACCCAGGAAGGCATCAATTTGGCTTTTGAAGAACTCGTGCAAAAGGTAAGATTTGCTTTACGACTTCGTTTGGTTACTGAGCGTAAAATATTCTTTCATGCAAGTGAATAGACTCTATCTAAGTTTTAAATTGAAGTCAAATAGTAGTGGAAACATAAAAAGTACCAAAAGCATAATTCAGGGTTTATACAATATCTTTTGTTTTGAAGATGAAATAGATATTATCCTTTGATTTTAATATTTAAGTTTGTTTTTTATAAAATTTTAGATAGGTAAGCAGCTCAATAAAATAGGTTTTTGATATTATCTAAACAAGTACAATTTTAACAAAAATGAAACCGACTTCAAGGTTCTAGGATGCCATCATCAGATATTAAGATATTTATGTCCTTATCATGGTACCACCGTTGGGACATCTCCTTTCCATTAAAAAAAGAATTATCGAAATCGGTTCATAAACGACGAAGTTATGCCCGAGCACACATAAAAAAGTATATATATATACGGTCGAATTGAGAAACCTCCTTTTTTTGAAGTCGGTTAATAAAACGGTAAGTTTGCGAAGAAACGACAAACATGTAATACACACTAGATTTGTAGGTATCTGGATTAATGTAATAGCATAAACTATACTACAATGACAGAGTAATCGGTGAAGATATAAAAAAAATACCTACAGTGGAACATAGAACCTCCTCCTTTTTGGAAGTCGGTTAATAAAATGAGGAATTTTAGAAAATTTACAACTATTTAGTCCTGTATGTGCTTCTATTCTACTTCATTCTACTATTCTAAGCTACTTCAAAATGCTGGTATAAATATCAAATGTTTTTTATTCTTTAGATAATAGAAACACCTGGGCTTTGGGAAACTGGTGGATCTTCATCCAACATCCGCATCACAAATGATTCCGAGAGGAGACAAGAACAGTCTTCGTGTTATGATTACACTTGCACTATTTAAAATAAGCTTGCGTTGGCTGTCGTTTGAGTAATTTTGTATCACTGCTACATATACGCTCAAACACTTGATTTTATCTATTTTGACAAACCAAGCTGTTGTATGAGTTAACGTTTTAATAAATAATCTTAGTAAATCAGATAAATTGTTTGTAAACAAGCTAGTGATTGGGTCATACGTGTGCTTATTAACCAAATAATGTGCACATTTGTATTCGATACAATAGTGATCACTTTTGTATTACCGTGATACAATATTGAACAGTGAAGTGAAATATTTTTGTAGTGATACAGTAATTTTTTTTTTTTTATTCATAGTGGATTAATATATATATTTAGCGAAGCTAGATTTAATTTTGTGGTGTTTTGAGTGATATGAGGTAGATATTTAAATTATGATTGATTTTGTATCGCTACAAAAATGTTTTGACAGGGTTGGGGCCAAATAAGAAACGCCTTCGCATTCTTAAAAACGTTTAATTATAATAATTCTACGTTTTTAACAAGGCGATTCATGTTGAGAACTGGCATAGTACAGTGAGTCACATAAGTACTAACTTATATGAAATCAAGTCAAACATTATGAAAATTAGATCACATAATTAAAATGTAAGAAAATTTATTAATTGCAAAGAGGAAACAGTTACATTCAGATTTCTTTTGAAAAATAAAATGCAATCAAATAAAGTTAGGAAAAGCCCAACTCATATTTTTATATATGATGCTTACTTTTCTTTACACAAAGAACTATAAAAAGGCCAATCAGGTTAGCTCGCATTATTGTTTGTGTTATATTTTTACCGCTGCTGAATACTTTTTTTTTTTTTTTTTTTTTTAACGTGTGGAAAACCCCTCGGGCCGTCACCCCGCCGGGGTTTACGGCGGGGCGGTGTGTCGGAATCGAACCGACTAAAACCACACGGTGTGCCACTCTGCGCCTGAGACGGGAGGGATCCGAGAACTGCTGTTATTAACACATCCGGACCCCTCCCAGCGCCTGCCCGCACTGAAGCGGGCACCGTCTGCTGTTAACTCTCTAATTAGGCGACGTACGGCACACGCGTAACGTCGCCCCCTCGCGGGCGGCCACTAAAGCGGATGGTGGGGAAAACCCATCCCGACCATCCGCAGCCACACTCAGGGCGGCATGAGCCGCTGATAGGCGCGCCTCCGCCGCCCCGTTCGCCGGCGACGGATCGGGTCCGAGTGGATATCATCCTCCCGGGCCTTCTCCGCCGCCTCCTTCTGCGAAATTACGTCTTCGCAGAAGGCTGCGACCGCGGTGCCGCTGCTGAATACTACAGTATCCTAATGAATTCCCACTTTGTCTGTAGGGCTGCAGGAGTAACCGAAAGAGATCAGTTTATTTTGAACCTTATTCACTATGATCGTATATCATAATTGTGTTTACATTTTTCACTTTAATTTAAACCTTATGAGCTATGCTCGTATTGTTTAATTTTGTTTATAGTATTCAAAGTAGTCAAGGTAAGTTTTCTTTTAACAGTAAGTTATAATGCGAGTGAGTTTTTCTGCAACCTGTAGCAAAGCCTTGAAGTGAAAATATATATTTCTTTTCATTTTATTTTCTCGTACATCATGAAGCTTATGTAGAATGTAAGCGATTTTGCAATTTATTGATTTACTGCTTTATACCGTACTAGGTTACATAGTAACTTATATTAAACTTTATTACAAAGTACAGTCAAATCAAGATTCTAAATGAGTTAGTTACATCAAAATTACAAAGCAGAGTGCAATAAAATTTTAATTTATGCTATCTTAAGTGATCGATTCATGATTTGACAAAGAGTAGTTTATACTGGCACAACTTTTAAAGCTCTTTCCTTACTTTCTCACTTAAATGTTTTAGTGGTCATCAATTGGCATTTATGACTTAAACACTCAGCGGGCCTTATGTGAGCTTATTTTACATCTATTCATCATGGTGATTGGTTAAGATTTCATATCAATATCAACACTGAAAACACAAAAAAAAATTTGCCAAGTCATGAAAATATTTTTGCACGTGATTGTACTAGATTTATAAAAATGAGCTAATTTGTCCTTGTCTATTATTTGACATTGACATAAATGACAAATGACATAACGATAGAGATTTTTATTCAAAAGATATTCCTATTGTTTTGTGGTCCCAATAGGGATGGCCCTTTCTATCAAAATAATATTATGATAGAGATAAATAAAGGTAAAAGCTTAGGGATCTTATTTATCGTTCAACGTGATTAATGCCGGATTAAGGCTGCTTCAGTGAGTATCACACAACCTTAACTAATTCTGTATTACTGTGAACCTCTTTGATTGTATTTGCGTTTAGATGTTGCGTCACGAAGGGTTTATCTCGTTTATAAATAGGTCTATTTTAAATAGATAAATACTAAATTAAATGTTGTATTTTTTACTTTGAGTTCCATGTGAATTAGATTTAGACCAGTTTTTTTCTTTAGTTCATTTAATTTTTATGTTATGCTTAAAATAAACTATTAACTTCTAAATACCCTAGTTATGTAAAAAGCTTTACAATTAACGATATTATTGACTAGGGTTTGCTTAAAAATACCCAGTGATATTTATGTCATACTGGCTGAACCCCGCGGTTATTGTCGTAGCGCGGGTAACGAGCGGGACGAAGCTAGTCTAAAGTAAAGTAGCATAAGTTACTCCTCAGATCAATTAGCTATCTGCCAGTGAAAGTCTCGTCAAAATCGATCCAGCCGTTCCAGAGATTACCCGAAACAAACAGACAGACAAAATTTTAAAAAAATGTTATTTTTTACATGTACCGCGTATACATACATATGCATTTATTAAAAAGCGGTTATTTGAATATTACAAACAGACACTCCAATTTTATTTATTTGTATAGATTTATGACTAATTAACACGCGGTCGGTATTGTTAAGGCACAACTAACAACCGCAAGTAAACAAAGGCAAACAAAAAAAATTGTTGTAAATTGTATATAAACTTTCCTCTTGAGTCTCTATTGCGGAATTGAAATCCGTTGAGTACTTTTAATGATCTAAGCGAACAGACGGAAGCGACTTCATTTTGTACTATGTAAAGATACATAATATGTAACAAAATTTAATAACTACCGTATATTTCAGTAATATTTTTCATCATGACTGTACACACAGGTAAACTGTGTCGCCACCTTACAATTTTCTTCCAACTTTCTTGCAATACGTGAAAAGTTATAATTAGTAAACCCTGGTACCTGTTACACGTTTTCGTCCCGGAAACTCAGTATCAAAATTTATTTCAAGTAGACCTTTTCTAGCATTTTGGAAACGTTCATTTATGACTAGTTGATCCGTTCTAAAATATTTTTCCATACGGTACCATACAAATCTTACGTGGAAATATACCATCTTATTTGTAACGTCTTGTTAAATATATTTTCTGTCGAAATGAACCTGATTATCTATAAGACATAGATGATACAATCAATTGGGTGTTTAGTCAGCCTTTAATCCGGCTATGACTTTGATATGTCCAGGTGTGGGTGTGCTGTATTAGAAACGACGCCAACTTAGGTGATAGTGATAACCTGGTTTGCTTTTGTAAATAGAATAAATAATTGAATATATGTTGTAAAATGTATACTATGATTTATTAAATATTCTTAAAATACGGATTCGTTTTACTTTACCCTTATGATGGGGGTAGGGGGACGCTTCGACCGGAGTGATACCACGGCCTCACAGAAAACCGTGTGAAATAGTGTTTGTACTGTGTTTCACCAAGTGAGTGAGGATACCGGAAGCCCATACCCCATCCCCCTCCCTATCCCCAAAGGCCGGCAACGCACTTGTGACTCTGACGTTGCGGGTGTCCATGAGCGGCGGTAATGGCCTACCATCAAGCGATACGTTTGCTCGATATTCCATAATAAAATAAAATATGAAATTTGACACAATTAGTTTAATGGCGGAGGAGTGCAGAAAGCTATAAAAAATGAGTTATAGTCGAATTTCGACCAGTAGTAAATTTAAATAAAAAAACATTCAAAATAGTTAATTTTCGTTAACAAACATACAATGAGGTACAATAGAATTTGGATCCTCCTTTTAAGAAAAGAATGCCCATATTAGGAGCGCCTGTATTAGTATGTTTGGGTATGTAGTTAGACCTGTTTAAAATGGTTCAAATACATACCTTACTGAGGTTTAAGGGTTACAATTCTATCTTAAAATGGTAAAAGCACCTACTTGAAGGATGAACTTCCGAGAGCTATCTCCGTGTCCCCTTATTATCTCGTTCATATATACAGTTTCAAAGAGTTATCAAAGAACATATTTATT
The DNA here is from genome assembly GCA_905220595.1 of Spilosoma lubricipeda. NCBI lineage: Eukaryota > Metazoa > Arthropoda > Insecta > Lepidoptera > Erebidae > Spilosoma > Spilosoma lubricipeda. The sequence continues at coordinate 2,120,203 of HG992285.1, read as the reverse complement.
TTCAAAGCAGGTACTTGTCTAAAATAAATATCACCATGTCAACACTTCAGTACAGGTAGGTACTCGTACTGGCATTAAAGTACGTAAGTAAATGGATTTCGACGAGCTTTAAGTGGTCTTTGTATTCTAAGAAGAGATCTTTTTACGTCTACGTTATTTTACACTGGATAATTTAATAAAACGAATTCCGTGGATGTAATGTGAAGATGGAAAATAACATTAAAGAGAAAATTAGGTCAATTTGATAATGTACTTATGAGTGGTATGTGGTAGTGGTATGGTATTTATAAAAAAAATACTTACTTATACCAAATAATACCTAGTGATTTTAACGGTTGCTCCACCTACATCGCTAATTCAGGTTCAAATCCAATATGGGACAACACTTCGTGTGATCCACAAATGTGTCCGTTTGTAAAGTCCTCCGCGACACAGGATTTATTCGGTCAGGTCTCGGGTTCGATTCCCGAGTTGGACCGAATGTTTGTATGATCTACAAATATTTGTTTCGGAGTTTGGGTGTGTCCTATCTGTAAAATGTATGTATTTACAAAAAAAAAGTTTATATGTATTTGTATCAGTTGTCTAGTACCCCATAACACAAGCTCTGCTTTTCTTGGGACTAGATGACGTTGTGTGTTTAGATGTCCGAAATATTTATTTATTCCTAGTGCGGGAGTTCTCTTTAAAACAAAATACAGGCAGGTAACAACAGGTTGAGACAATAATGGTGATATTGATCAAACATGCAATACTTTGGTTGAGCTGGATCATACCTAGGTGCCACTTTACATTTCAATTTATTTAGGTACCTGAAAAAGGTTTAAAACAATTATTATTATTTTTATTTGCAAATGGTTTTAGAATAGGGCTTTGTAGCTTATTTATGACAGAGCATTTTTTTATTGACTGCATACCCTGAATAATACGTAAGTTTTGTCTAGGAGATCGTTTTTTGTATTTTCGAAATACCGTCCCTATTTCATTGACAGACTTGAAGACTTATTATTTGAAGTCGAAGACTATAAAACACTTGAAATTGGCATAAATAGCTGATTCGAGAGATCCGGCCTGTTGCCATTTCATCAAAGAAGAAGTTTTGTCTAAAGTTACGTGCGTAATCAAAGTTCCAGGTGTGATGGTGCCTCTGTGAGCCCCAGCCCGTCCTAACCTGAGTAAAGTAAATAATTGTCTATCGAACACGGTGTTTATTTAAAAATTGCCACCAGCAACCCCCACGAGGGGGTTGGGGCCGCACCCCTCCGCCGTGCATGCCCTGTGGAATCCGGCTCCAGACTCGAGATTCCTCCACCAGCTTTAAAGGCCTCACGCGGATCAAAGAGAAAGATTACGGTCAATTAGACACATCACAATTAATTCATGCTGATCATTCAATCTCTTTCAGTGTGCACTCAAGATTCAGGCGGATTAATGTTCTTTTATCAAGGAGTTCTATCCCGCGATAACAAAATCAAACTCCATTGCCGCCTGCGGTAGTCGCATTACCGTTATGCTACGCGGGCCTTCCCGGTTTGGAACTCGAATCCAAATTCTCCTGCCCGACGCGACGACAATCAAGCTTAACCTTGCCCATAGAACCTCCATGTAGCCGACCATTAAAACTCCCTGCACTAAAATACACTCCCACAAGCCCGAACACGCCAACCTCAGTATAAGGCACCATATTGACAGATCACCGAAGTACAATCGTGTAGCAGAACTAAACGATGATCAGACGCCGAGCTCCACCCGACCGTACCTCGCTTTCACCTCACTATGAACTCTACACTGAGGCCTACTCATACATCTCAAAACATGGTACCTGTAGAATCAATCGTGATGCCTAGTAATTGAATAACTGAGCGAATACATCTACATTTCTAACAATTACTACGATACTCAGACCGGGATACAACTATATATTAAAATAATGAGCTCTTTATCCTACGAGTTATATTAGAGAACAACGACTCACCTGGTTTCCTTCAACGTTATATATATTTAACTTACTCAGAGAGAACGCCTAGCACCCTGTCTAGTTACAAGCACCCGCTGGCAAGCACCCGTTACGCGCCTACTCTCGAACCGAACCCCTCGCTGGCTCCAGACTAACTGCCCCTACTCCTCCGCTTGTTCAAAGCCAAGTGCCTCTCCTCAACTCAGTAACTCTCCACGACACCGTCCCCGAAAGCGCAGGTAGTCCCTACTCTCTTGTCTTATAACTTTCAAACTTCGGTTTTATGACTAACAGATGTGAAGGGTCTCAAGACCGTCCGTATTAACAAAAAGTGCAATAAGTGTTCAAACTACTTATCAGGGTCGCCGCGTTTTTTATTAGAAAGCCCTTTGGACAATCGTACGTGAGAACTTTGCGTTCTTCATTAATATTAAGATTTTAACATGGCGGACAATATAATTAAAATTTAATTTACTTGACTTTTAGAGGTACCATCTCACAGGTAAAACCTTCAATTTTAGGCATTAAATCGACGCGTAATTTATCAGAAAATATTTGAAGCTGTCTGCACTTCCCATCTGAACGCTGTAATTTTGCACATGACAACCCTTTAATGAAGCCTTATCAACACTACTGTCATTGGAGGTTTTCACCATAGTGTAATTAGTTGAATTGGTTGAATTGATATTGTCTGTATGTGGTGAATCTAGGTCATTCTCTTTGGTCGTGATTAACTTTTCTACTGCTACAATAACTTACATTTTGCGTTTAAAAAAAGAAAGAAGTAAGAAAATAGATTTAGATACTACAAAGTTCTTCGTTTCTTTTCGTATATAGAGAGTAGACAGATAATCTGGTTATTAGTGACAAAGCTGCGAGCATTGCTGGTCTGCGACAGCACGGTTGCTCAAGTGATTTAAGGGGTTGCCACACCGCTTTCCACTTCGCTAAGTGTTGCGGGTTTAAATCCCATATAAGACAATACTTTGGGTGGTTCGCAAATTGTTGTTCTGAGGCCAGGTGTTCTTTGTGTACGTTTGTAAAGTCTCCTGCGACATAGAATGTATATTCCTAATGTGGGAGTTGTCCAAAAATGCTGGGTCTCCAGTTCTCCGTCACCTACCCAAAGTCAGTCAGAGGTTGACTTGCCGACTCACTTAATAAATAGCAATGAATAAATTATTTAACACGGGTTTCCATCGTGGCATGTTTATCACGCCAGTTGAACTGGCCTATACCTATGTTCCAATCCATGTTTCTCCCACATTTTGAAAATTCAAAATATGTATTTTTAGACAAGGAATACCACTTTACAAGGTTAGTCACCGTGGGAGAGCAACGCTTCGGCATGAATGGACCGGTTGGACCGGAATAATACCACGGCCTCACAGAAAACCGGTGTGAAATAGCGCTTGCGCTGTGTGTCACCGAGTGAGTGAGGATACCGAAGGTCCTTACCCAACCCCTCCCTACATCCCTTTCCCCATCCCCCAAAGGCCGGCACCGCACTAGTGACGCCTTGTGCTGAAAAAAAAGGTAAAACTAAAAGTAATTTTGAAAAATCCAAACTCAGTTCCACTTCAGTGATGTCACACATTCTAACATATTAATCAAGAACTTCCCATTAATACCATTGGGAATGCCCCATTCTCACCATAAGGAAAAGCGATGTATGGACGGTCACCGTCGAAAAACACCAAAAACGGTCGTTATCACATCGCTTCGCTTTTATGAGACTCATTTTTCAGGAACTGCGATGAAACTGCCCACATATTTTTTCCTCACTTGACCTATTTAGTTCTAGTGACCTGTTCAAATGAGTATAGATTTTCTTTGTTTATTTAGAAAAATATGCAGGAATTTTAGATCTAATTCTACTTAACTGGCTTAACTTTACACTAAACACCACAGGACTGTGAATTGAGGTAACTTGTAACCACCTGCCTATTTGCTTCAGCCTACTGCCATTCACTACTGAACGAAGGCTTCCTCCAAAGAGCGCCAACCATCCCGGCCTTGGTCAGTCCGCATCGGATGGATGCGGACTGACCAAGGCCGGCTGACAGCAATTTTCTTCAAATCGCAACGGACGCAGTCTATATCTTCTTATTTATTTACAGTCTAATATATATTTACGAGTTTTATGAAGAACCTTATTCCAATATTCTTGAAAATAAATAACTAAAGCCATAGAACTTTTCATACCATCATTAATTACGTATGGATTTTTGAAGTGAAAACTTTTTAGGCGCGTTGAGCACTTTATAGATGAACATAAATCTATTTTTGGTTGCGAAAAATCTTATGGGTTCGCGTCACCGTCACTGACATGCTGACGTCACAAAATTTCTTTGGCCCCGTTGAGCACATTTTGGTAGGGAAAAATCTTATGAGTTCGCGTCACCTCGTCACTGATATGATGATTTAATTTAAACATTATGAAATTTCAAATTTTACACATTAATTTTATAAAAACGACTGCCTATAAGTTTTCACATCTATATGTGAAAACTTAAAACTTAGAATGTTATTGGCATATCAAAAATAAGATTCCGAAATACTCGAAAATATATTTGGCGAAAAATATGATAATGTACCGATGACTTTAAGCGAACACTTTAATATTAGCTTTGCAGATGATAAAAGTCTACCACTAATTGAATTTCTAAATGAAACACTTAATTGTAATATGTCCAATGATCGAAAACTCAGTACTACACAAGAAAAATCTTAACAAAAATAAAACCGACTTCAAGGTTCGACTCGATTTATCTTGGATGCCATCATCAGATCTTAGTGTCCTTGTCATGGTACCACCGTTGGGATATTTCTTTCCATTCAAAAAGAATTATCAAAATCGGTTTATAAACGACGAAGTTATCCGCGAACACATATAAAATATATCTATACGGTCGAATTGAGAACCTACCTACTCCTTTTTTTGCGAAATAAAATTTGAATCAAACATTTTCATTTCTTACTTTAGTTACCATAAGCTGATTGTACCTATCTTTTTTTGAATTATATAAAACTATTGAAAGTACAAAAATTCTAAGTATTGTTAAAATTCATGATAACAATAATGTAAACAATAAAAATAATAATAAAAGTCCTAGTAACTACAAATAATATCCATGAATAATAATATGATTGTATTTTAATTGTTATTTCAATTGAATTGTATTTAAATTTTGTCATGATTTTCTACAGACCCTAATATAGATATTTGAATTGTAAAAACCATATAAACATGCTTAAAGTTGTTGCTCGGAGAGTTTGATGTTTATAAAATTAATTCAAACATTTAATTTAAAATCTAATATTTTAAATTTTTATTCTAAAAGTTATAAGTTTTCACTTTTATTGGCAGTCCTTATGACTACCAATTTTTTTTATCATCAAACGTAAACAAACTCGAAATGAAATGTGCTGAATCGGTTATAATATCAAAGGATCATAGCCAGACCTCGTAATGTGGTGGTATAAAATTTAGATAAATATTATTATAATCTACATAATTATGAAAATTAAATCTTGAAATTAACGACATCATAATTTCATATTGCATTTTGAACTTTAGCCCAATACTATTACATTATACAAAACCGAATTTAAAACAAAAAGCCAATATTGAGAGGACTGCCTTTGATGTAGGTACACTGAATATTTTATATTTAATTTTATTTCACATTGACCTCCGTTTGGCAGACGGACTTAATATATATTTTTTTAGCTTTAGCGAAAAATAACATGTTTCTAGTAAGCTGATTTATTTTTATTAGCAATTCATTCACATATTGACGCATAAATATTTTTCATAAGCCATGTTAAAAGCTTTTTAAGAGCTATTCAACTAATAATTATGTTTGAACATTAAGGAGTATACCAATAAAAAATCTGTATCTATCAATAACCATTCATTGCGATGTTTAGATAAGAAAATAACTAGTAATGTGAAAATCCTTAGGGGCCATATTGGCGTGAATGCGTGTAATGGTAAATATTATTTTCGTCGTCTAAGTGAAAATATATGGGCGTTTAAATGGCACGGGCCCGTCTGTGTCCTCTGTGGTTATGGTTATGAATGAATTATATCCGTTTCTAACATTTGTTAATTACATTTACCCACTACAAAGTACAAAATCCGAGTATCGAAATGATGAGTGATTTCTTGATTTATTGAAAATCGATTAATCAATAGAAAACAGGGCTCTTTTGGAATTACCCACTGTAAGTTGTCAAGACCTTAATCATTACTGTCTAAAAGAGTTACTCGACTGCGACCCGTAAAAGATAATTAATTAACGTTAGATATTTTTCTACAATTCATTATTTTAGATTTTTAAAGTCTAAATTATAAAACTATTTTTAGTAAGGAATATAAACATAAGTAGGAATTACAATCACTTTCATGCAAATAATTTTTTTAACTCTTACATATATTAACGTTATACAACACTAGCTGACCCACGCAACCTCGTTTGCGCCTTATATTGCCCGTAGCGTGAAAATTTCCCCCGTTTTTGAAACATTCTTTATTGTTGCTCCGCTCCTATTAGTAGTAGCGTGATGATATATACCCTATAGCTTTCCTCGATAAATGGACTATCCAACACCGAAAGAATTTTTCAAATCGGACCAGCGGTTCCTGAGATTAGCGTGTTCAAACAAACAAACAAACAAACTCTTCAGCTTTATATATTAGTATAGATTTCAAAAAGGCTTTTTGTAAGCAGTTATAAAATATTTGAAGCCTAAAAGCGAAGGTTGTTCTGGAACAGTCATTTTGGCAGCTAAAATTTGTTTAAGTAAATAAATCTCAAGTAGGTAGTATAGCATCAAACGCGGCAGGAACACACCAAATAATAAACACGTATGTACACATCTTCTTACGACTCTTTCCCAATGCTTTTGCTAATACCAGTGGCAGGGACATTCCCATTTATCACTACCAACAGAGGACAAATAGGCTCAAGGAGGTCTGCCCCCAATGGCCTTAGATGGAGTCCCCTCATTAATGACCAGCCATCATTCAGCAATACTTGAGGATAAACGTTGACAAATTGAAAGGAAGCTCTTCCTTATGATTTACGGGATAAGTGCTCTTTCAATGTGTAATGTTGTGTATTTAGGTTTGTCTGGAGAGAGTTATTGATGAGTTAATATTCCCATAAATGTAGTAAGTTAGTACAAAAGACGCAATTTATTAGTTACTTTTTATTGCGATTCATTTTTAGCCCTATATAAAAAACCGAGTACACGAGATATACTCATGACTGTTATCTCAAAAGGTGTAAGCAGAGGTGTAATGAACACCACTATTTTGCAACACAATTTTAGGAAATCTGACAAAACGCTATCTAACCACAAACTAAAGCAGAATTTGTGCTATGGGTAACTAGACAACTGATATTAATACATTTTTATATATATATATTACATAGTAAAGACCCAAACTCCGAAACAAGTATTTGCAGATCCTATAAATATTTGGTACGACCCGGGAATCGAACCGAACGCCTTAAACAGAGTAGTCGCATACGCTGCAACTACGCCACCGAGGTTATTGACTAACTAATGTAAAGTTTAAAAGTAAACTTAAGACCATGTTCAGATGCCGAGCACTCAACGCGCGTTCGGCTAACGCGAATTAACAGCTACATGCAAAAACACGCGTTAGCATGTGTACTCCTAGAAATTACACGGCCTTGGAAGTCACCGCTTCAGAGTCGTTAAAGTACGCTCTCGTATTCAACGCTTTGGTTCTTCCTTCCTGTGCCGAGCGGTCAAAACCTGGAACTCACTACCTGCGTACGTGTTTCCCGCCCTCTATGAACCCGGGTCCTTTAAGCGGAGCGTGAAAAAACATCTTACTAGGCTGCCATATTGTTGGTCACCATGCTGCATTGTACCTACTTGCATTGCGGATAGTGGCCATCACTCCTGGATTCTGCTCACGCTTCCCATCAGGCACAGCAGAATCATAATGGTTGCCAAAACATAAAAAAAAATGTAGTTGACGTCAGATAAGTAAATTTGCTGCGAAGAAATTAACTTGCGGATTTTGACGATATTTGATTGTATTAGTTTTCAATTTAGAATTGAATACTAATAAAACTAATAATGCTAAAAGAATACTTATTTACTATGGTCCGTTTAAACTAAATAAAATTTAAACAAGGTATTACTTATTCATCTTTATTCTTACCTTTATTATTCCCATGATTATTTGGGGTCGACTACTAGTTCAGCCGGTTTAACCTGTATGACAGTTTTTCATGGAGCGAGTTGCATCGGACTTTCACATCCTTGAAGACGAACTAAATTAGAAGTTTGAACTAGTCGTCAGTGTATTTGAGGGCATGGACTTCCCAATAACAATTACCATAGATGTTCATGACCACCGCTACCGACCGCTTAACAAGCTTTCCTACATTTGGACGTGTGAAACGTTAGCAACGCGAAGTTCATACTCCGGGTTGGTATTAAGAGTTTCTCGTAAGAAAGTTTCCACATCACTGTTTGGTCCGACTTCTATTTGTCGACAGTCGCATACTGCAACCACGAGACCAATAGTTATCATACAAAGCATTTTTTTATGTTTTATGGCATAGACTGCACGGGGTACACGGTCGGCCTAGTGATTAATCGGTAGCCACGCCACTTTCTACTGCATCAAGTGTTGTGGGTTTTTATCCCACACGGAACAACACTTTGTGTGGTCCCCAAATTGTTGTTCTGAGTCTGGGTGCTCTTTGTGTCCGTACCGTGTATGTTTGTAAAGTAAGTAAGTAAGTAGTAAGTTGTTTGTAAAGTAAGTAAGTAAGTAGTAAATTGTTTGTAAAGTAAGTAGTAAGACTCGGGATTCATATTCTTAATGCTGGAGTTGTCTTTCTAAAATAAAAAAATAACGATAATGAAGGTAAGTACTTACAAAATATTTAGGTCAAATTTAAGCTATTTAACCGGAAGAGTTTGTTTGTTTGAATGCGCTAATCTCAGGAACAGCTGGTCCGATTTCAAAAAATCTATCAGTGCTAGATAGCCCATTTGTCGAGGTAGGCTATATATCATCACGCTAAGGCAGATAGGAGCGGAGCACCAATGAACAATGTTTTTTTTTTATGATCAACCTCCCAAAATGACTCTACTCTGCCTGATGGAAAGCATAAGTAGAATGTTTCAAAAACGGGGGAAAATTTTCACGCTACGGGCAATAGAAGACGCAAGTGAGGTTGCGTGGGTCAGTTAGTAACTTAATGAATCCCAATACGTTTATAAAGCTCGTTATTTCCAATTACATCATTTATTTAATTCTCTTCGTTTATTGTTTATATGGGAACCAATAAAAATCGTTCCCTAAAACTCTGTAGGTATTTTTAGATCATGTAAATTTGAAGATTTATGTAAAGTACTTAGCTAAAAATGAATTTCAAATATCAATGAAATAGGGATATTACGGTTTGTTCTTTTTTAGCATATTTAATATCGACAATTTCATCTTCGCATATAGAGGGAACGACAATTGGCACTCGGCACACCGCGAAATTGAAATTGAGTATGAATAAATTAGATATCTGTGTGTATTTACAGAACAGTTCTACATTTCCTGTTGGAAATCTCGGAATTGGATGTTATTTTACATATTCTATTTGAAAAGTACTTGAGTGTATTAACTCGAAATCGACAATTTGTAACACTGCAAAAGATATCGGTTGGTTTCTTTTGAAGAACTAATTTATGGTAAAACCAGCATGAGAGGCCAAGTCTCTGGATATCAACTAATGGATACCTCAAGTCTAAGATGATAAAGCGAGACTGTGAGTGTGATTTAAGATACACTAATTCAGGAACATGAATTACCGTCACTGACTGATTAAAGAATGAATAATTGAAATAATACAGTAGTATTCCTTTTAAATGACCCTCTGCATGCTAAAGTGACTACTCTGCTTGATGGAAAGCAGTAGCCACTATACTCATTGCGAATGTGGATATTGCAACATTTATTATTGAGGTAATTGCAGGAACTAGATAAAAAATATAATTTGTGTTCGCAAAATAGTTGTACAATAACAGTATCGTGTGTCTTAGTTGACATGCACTGAAGTCAGTTACTTAATTGCACTCAGGTCCCCAATTATTATTTTTTGTTTTATATTTGGCCTTTCCAAAATTACTCTACTCTGCCTGATGGAAAGCATAAGCAGAATCCAAGAATGGTGGTCACCATACTCACTGCGAATTCACACAATGCAACATGGTGACCCACACCACACCCAGTGATGCTTCTGCATCATTGGGCCAAAATGGTTTTGCACTCACCAACGAAACACGAGAGCTGTCATTTTAAGTTGATTTTTTTTGCGAGGTAGTACCGCCTCGGTCAAGCCGGCCCATTCGTACTGAAATCAGCGTGGCTCTACTACCTTGAATCTACAACAGGGTTAATTTACTCAACTTAAAACATTGAAAATTGTTTTCATATAACCGAGTCGAAAATCATCTAATCAAATATTTGACTGATTACAAATTCGTTGCCGCAATCTCCGGCTCATAAAAGTCTTGAGTATCTTGTAGGTAAATCGAAGCGAATTCCCAGAGCGCAAATTAACAGGAATATCTAAAACGTGTTCGAGTCAATATTTCCGCCTGGCTCATCCGGAATTAATCCAACGAACATGTATCAAACCAATTCTCGTTTGTGTAAATACGGTAATGGTGCATAAAACGTACCCTGTCATGTCTGCTCTTGCTGCGACGCGTCGGTAGCAGAACTCACATAAATGCAATTTATTTCAAGCCGTACAAGTCCTAACTCTTACTAATGCTTGATATATATGCGTGAATGAGTTAAATTGTTTATTTATGTGTTTGATTGTTAAATTTTCTTGCAACGGCTCTGTCGACGGTCTCAAAATTTAACTGTGCTTAAATTTTGTTGCAATCACAATAAATAATTTACTGTACTTTTTACCCAGGAAAACTTACTTTTTGTACCATGTGAGACCCTTGCTTTAATGGGCTAACATGATCTAATTGATACCACTGCGTCATGTTCAGTAATTATTAACAAATATTTTTACGGGAATTAACGCGATCACTTATTAAAAGGTATCACATACCTCTGATTTGCCTGACGTTTCGACCAGGTTGCACTGGCCGTGGTCACAGGCTGACTGGCTAATAAGTGATCGCGTTAATTCCCGTAAAAATATTTGTTAATATCATGGAACGCGAAAGTTTAAAAGTTAGTATGTTCAGTAATTCTTTCGTAGTTTTCCATCAACTCACTAAGTCAAAAATCTCCCCTTCCCTTATTTCTGTAGGGAGGGGAATCTAATTACTTACATGTAACTCTTGACTTACTGGTGTATGGGCAGCGACAGTTACTACCATCAGATAATCCGAATGCTTATTTGATTCCAGTACCATTATGTTCAAAAATAGACTGTGAGAGTGGATCATTTTCATAATTGTTGTCTCGAGCTTCGAAAACTTAATACCTACACTTTTTCTTTAAATTATATCTTGCTAGCTAACGTAAGCATCAACTGAAACTCCAGGAGACTGTTCTGAATTTAATTACATCCCTCGTCACGCTGCTCGTGTTCGAAGTATAAACATAATAAGTAAACACGTATTCTTAAGGACGTGACACGACGAACTAAGATCGTTTGCTCAGCACTTAAAACTGTTACTGATAATATCTAAGGTAAACACAACGATGTGTTTGTTTGTTAAACGTCGACTTTCAACTTCAATGTCAGCAAAGTTCTTTTTCAGAATTCTCCAGTCGCGTTGATTTTATCTTCTTGTTTATTCTTCTTCTCGTAACTTTTCCTAAGTTATGTAAGTATAAACCAGATTGGGTATACAATAGAATCGTTGCTTGCAAATTATAATGTCCAAAATTTACTTTTGTTTGAAATAGTATATTATTTCAGATTCATACTCTCGACTGTCGGCACTAGATGCAACTTGTTGTAATTCAAATTCAAATTATTTATTTCGGACTTATCAATATTGATACATCCATATTTTGTTAGTTACATTGAATGAGTTAACCTAGTGTTAGTTTTATAAAATATTATTTAGTGTGGATGTATAACCACCTGGACATGAGGGGGGAGTCCCACCTATCCAAAAAAACATTTAGGCTGCTGTTGGAGGAGGAACGCAGGCGCGCAAGCATGGAAGCACAACGTTTTCGCATTATAGCGGCGAATCCATCGACCTGAAACTCAGCAAACATAACTGACGCGCTACAACTCCATGACAACCCCAAAAGCACCCTAAATGCATTGTTATATTGGACACGCAGGTCGCTGTATGCCTTCCGCGTAAACTTAGTCCACAGGCTGCACGTGTAAAATGATTGGCAGAAAGCTTTGAACAGCATAATTTTTACATTATCAGTGCAGCGCGAAAACCTGCGAGCCAGCATATTGCAACTAATAGCCAGCGACCTGCGTTCCCTATCTATGTCCATATTGTCTTTTAAATCGTCTGTGACCCAGTGGCCCAGGTACTTAATCCTCTGAACCCGATCCAGAGGGGATTCCAAGAGTGTGAGTTCCGGCAGTTGCTTGTGAGTAAAGGTACCTGATTTAAAAACGAGCCAATCACTCTTTTTGGTGTTGTACCTGAGCCCATGTGCCACCGAATATTCTTCACAAATTTTAAGGAGTTTCCTCATAGCGCCAACAGAAGGACTCAGTAGCACCATATCATCAGCGTAGCTGATGTTGTTTACACAAACACCATCCACGTGACATCTTGTCTTCTAAGTTCCTCAATCAATTTATTTAGATACAAGTTAAATAAGCGAGGGGAGCTTAACCCACCCTGCCTTACCCCACATTCCAGACCATAAATGTCGGAATATGCGCCTGCCCACTTCACTCTATTTTATTGATTATTGTACCAGAACCTTAACAGTGTAACTATACTAACCGGAACAGTAGTAATACATAAAATAGTGGAATAAGTGGTATAGTAAAAATAGTATAGAATAGCATAGAATAATAGTAAAAATAGTGGAATAAGTACAAGTGAGTTTTAATCAAGAATATTTGAGATTCATTTTTTATTTATGCTATGAGTACACTTCACTATCAAGTCAAGAGACTGCAATTTATTACAACGCGTCATAATACGATTGATTGATTGAAATTTGAAGAGCTAAATTTAAATTTAAAAAGAAATACTTTATATTTATTCAATACTAGCTGCTGCCCGCGGCTCCGCCCGCGTGTATGTCGGTTATCGTGGCAAATAGTAGTCTATGTGTTATTCTGATGTATAAGCTATTTCACTGTAAAGTTTCATCCAAATCCGTTTAGTAGTTTTTGCGTGAAAGAGTAACTAACATACACACTTACAAACTTTCACCTTTATAATATTAGTAGGATTAAGCAACGCTATGATCCGTTGCACTTTGCAAGACTTTCTTTGTATTTCTCAGAAGACAGTAAATCAGGTATGGAGTTTCTTCATTGTGCGTATAAAATACTGAAACACAGTGCTTCGTGCAAGTCTTTATTATTTCATGTGTTAAACGTTGTCTCTTTCCCGAGGCTCTCTCGTAATATACATATAGGTATTTGTGTAGTCTCTAGTTGATACTTAGCGGATAAATCTCAAAGTATTCCACTACTTTAACATTTTTTCGTAGATGCCCATGAATAAAAACTATAATTAATACTGAGCAAGATTGCAACAAAATGTCAAAAAATATATAAAAGGAAAGTTCATGCTAACCGAAAGGGGGTTGAAAAATCATTTTTTTAGTAGCGGTTTTTTTTTCTCCCGATTTCAGGGCTCGAACTCACGGTAATATTTATGAGTATTACCGTGATTTTTATATGTATGTATTCCCTAACCCTGTATAAGCATGCAATTTCACTGATATGTCCACATATTGTGACAGTGTTACCTTTATTTAAAGAGCTTCACTGTATACTATGTTATGTGTAATGCCATTGCCACATAGAGCTTTCCGTTGCTGAAACAGTTTGTGGTGAGGTCTATGCCTGCGGTGCGCAACGTCTGACCTTATGTCTTGTTTATCGTCATCGCAAAGCATAGACTCACATACTCACCAGACACTGCACGCGTTTAAAGCAGAAAGGGAAATAAACTATGGATTGGGGTCATCCTTTAAGATAATAGTCTAAAAAGACATATAACATAAATCAAACAAAATAATTTAAGTTTCTCGCAGATTGCACGAAATAAAACTATCAATTTTTTTGAAATTTTGTCTGCGACATAAACGCCTTGTGATTGGTTGCAACTCTGGTGACGTCACATGCTAATAAACGAAAGATTCCTCTATTGAATATTGTTTGCGTTTTATGTTTTCGAAGTGGTAATAATCGATCTGTGAGCTAATTCTGCAGTACTTTTTTTTATTAAACTATTTAATAAGTGGTTCGAAAAAAAAGGAACCAAATTTTGTGCGTGCCGATAACAGCAACCTACATAAGATAGACGCTTTTATGTTTGCACTTTTCTATCTATACAAATAAATAAAATTGGAGTGTGTTTGCAATATTAAAATAACCGATTTTTACTAAATGCCTATGTATATATATACACGGTACATATACCAAAAATGTAGTTAAAAATGTTTTTGTCTGTCTGTTTGTTTCTTCCGGGTAATCTCTGGAACGGCTGGACGGATTTTGACGGAACTTTCACTGGCAGGTAGCTGATGATCCAGGAAGTAACTTGGGCTACTTTTTTTTAGACTAACTTTGTCCCGCGGCGTTACCTGTGGTACAACAATAACTGCGGGTAACACCGCGGCTTTGAGCTAGTACATAATAATAACACTTATAACTATGCTGCAGAACTGAAAAATGTTAAAGCAGCTATATTGCACTTGCATAAGTACAACATAAAATTGTTTCTGTAATAACCTCTGGAAAATCCATTCATTATTTTTGTAAAATCTAATTTACTTTATGTAGGTAGGTATATCTCAATGCTTTTAGGTTACATTTTGAAATAGTACAAAGCGTGGTATTTAAAGATGTTATCTGACCCGACGGACTTCGTACCACCATATTTTTCTTTCGTTAACAGCTACCCATGGGTAGGGTGTAGTCACGGACAAAAAAACTTTTTTTTTTATTTTTTAATTTTTCTTGTACACAAACCTTGTCC
This sequence comes from Spilosoma lubricipeda, assembly GCA_905220595.1. NCBI lineage: Eukaryota > Metazoa > Arthropoda > Insecta > Lepidoptera > Erebidae > Spilosoma > Spilosoma lubricipeda. The sequence goes on along the minus strand of HG992285.1, from coordinate 2,105,073 downwards.
TAAGAATAACTAACACATAAAAAAATATATAATTTTGTGTAGCCGATCGAAAGTTACGCGCATACATACATTTCGGCGTAACGCCGCGAGACAAAGTTAGTCTAAATAAAGTGGCCTAAGTTACTCCCTGGATCATCAGCTACCTGCCAGTGGAAGTCCCGTCATAATCGGTCCAGCTGTTCCAGAAAATACCCGGAACAAACATACAAACATACAGACAGACAGACAAAAAATTTTTTAACTACATTTTTGGTATATGTACCGTGTATACACACATATGCATTTAGTAAAAAGCGGTTATTTTGATATTACAAACAGACACTCCAATTTTATTTATTTGTATAGATGTATAGATTTGTTCACTGTGGCACTACACACCATTTATTCTACATTTTAGTTAATAAAATTGGGGAAAACTGATAAAATTAACTTAAACTGCGCTGTTTTGTTTTGTTGTGGCTAGAGTGTGACGTCACGCGTCTCAAGTGACCAGCGCCATTACAGAAATATCGTTTTTTGAAATGTTTGTCAAACTTGAACTTTATCTTAAATTTAAGTTCATTTTATCAGTTTTCCCCAATATTATTAATATTATACTATTATTAATATTCTACTATTATAATAGTTCATAATACAGTAGAAATTCTGCAAAATATCGGAGTGTGCTAATTATGTAATAAAGAATAATTTAAAACGATTTCCAATAATCAGTTAAATAGCCTATTATTGGGTAAAAGTGGTAAGTAAAGTAACGAATTTAAAAATTTGATTCGGTAAGTAGTCGTTTCACCACCCGATGGATGAAGCAATATTCTGTACTTTGACCAGACATGCGACATAATATCTTATTGTTTAAAGCTGTGCTCGCGACTTCGTCCGCGTGGATCTCCTTTTACAATAATGTTTTTTTTTGTAACTATAGACTATTAAACTACAATTTAATAGATAAATATGACGCTGCCTTTAAAATCTATTTAAGACCGAAGAGTAAATTTTGTTTTGCACACTACACTTGTTTACATTTGTTCAAAGTGGACGCTTCCGGTACGTATGCATAAAGATTTGTGGAACTACTGACCCAGGAAAAAGCGACGTACAACTGCCCATGTGAAAAACATCTGAGACTAAGATCTACTCCAGCAACGCGGAAAGTCTGATGATGAGATTTATTTATTGTCATTGCATAAATTTACTTATTTGAAATTATACTTATTAATTTTACAACTATAAATATAAGGAAAAGAAGGAGAAACAAACAAAAACACTAAAGAAACTAATTATATTATTATCTAATACCTACTATAAACTGATATCTAAAAACTACGTATCTTGTATTTTTTATATCTAAAGCGCGCTTATTCCGAGAAGAGTCAATAAGAACCACGTTCGTTCGCATTAACAGTGACAATTCGAGTGAAGTCAGCGCGTGAGCGGCGTGAGCGCTCCCGCCTTTTTCCCGCCGCTTCGCGTGTTAAACAAAAATCAACCATAATGGCGTACTAATACTGGTGCGGCGAGATTTGGAAGTTTTATTTCATCTATATCTTGTGTGTTTATTAATTATACTTTTATAATTCTGTATTTTATTTTAAAAAGATATTAAAGTGTATAGTGATAAGGATATATCCATGTGAAATACAATATATTTAATTATTTAATACATCTTGAAGAAATGCCTAACGCTTAAACACGTTATTGTGGCTAATTTATAAAAGATAGAAATATACTATTGAGGACTTTTTTGTAGATCTTTTGAAGACCATCATCTTTGTAATACATATTTTTGGTGTATGATCAACGTATGCGAGGATAAGAGCTCGAAAGCGAAAATTTTCATCCGACTTGCTTCAAATTTATCGTCACTGCTCAGCTCCTATGCATCTTAGCGTTATGGTATATAGCCTATAACCTGCCCAGGAGTATGGACTATAATCGTACCAAGTTTGGTTAAAATCCCTTCAGTAGTTTTTGATCCATGCGTGCACATACAGACAGACAGACAGACAGACAGACAGACAGACAGACAAAAAACTTACTGATTACATTTTTGGCATCAGTATCGATAACCATTCATCCCCCAATAATAATTTTTAATATATATTCAATGTACAGAATTGACCTCTCTACAGTTTTATTATAAGTATATAGAAAAGGTACATCATAATCCAACATCAGCAGTATCAACATGACTTAAAGTTTAAGAAAACAGACATCATTGATTCACTTCTACAGCACCTATATATAAAATAAAACACTATAATTTTATAATATTGCACAGTGTCACAGTTTCAGAATAACTAATCTACTTATATGAAATAACTGTTTGGGGTAAAAATACGGTACAGTCTTTACTGGTCAATTAGAAAAGTCTCATCATCATCATCATATGTGCCGTAAGAAGTCGACTGCTGAACGTAGGAAATGAAAATCAATGGGGAGGCCATTGATTTTCATTGCGACCGGTCGGTAGCGGCTTGCATCCAACGAGTGCGATCTTAACTGGGTCGTGCGTCCACCTTGCGGGAGGCCTTCCTATGCTGCGTTTTCCGTCACGTGGTCCCCACTCAAGAACCTTTCTGCCCCATCAGCCGGTCATCGGTTCTCCGAGCTATGTGCCCTGCCCACTGCCACTTCAGCTTGCTGACTCTCTCTGCTATGTCGGTAAGAGTCTAAAAGTGCAAATTGAAACAAATATTCTCCATTCTTGCATCTGAATTCGCCGGATAATAATTGCTTAAAAAGTGCAAAAAAAAGCTTTGTATCAAATCGCGACTGGAAGTTCAAATTAACATCCTAACCTACTTAAACTGTATCGATTGCATATTTTTCTCACTACCGGGCGGCCCAACAAATCGTAACGTTCCGGCATAAAATATTTGCATTGCAAATCACCGATTTCTCTCATAACTCAAGATAAGGAGTATCGTAAAAACGTTGTAAACCCTCTAACATGGCTCCTCCGAGGTTTTTCTGTTTCTACCTATCTATCGGCTGCTGCTAACGGTATTCTGTATCTTATATATCTGAGTTACCGCATCGTTAAGAAGACCGTTTGCATGTTTTGTGAGATAAATGTAGTTTCTTCGGTTCTTCATGATCCAGGGACAATGGATGTTTTTATGGGTATGGGTCTGTAGATAGTTTTGTAGTGTGCCTTTTTTTGATATTTTATTTTCTTTCCCTGGTTGAACACACAGTCGTAATGTTAGGAGAAGTGCCATTTTTCTATTTTTATTGTTCAGTTTTATTTCACACACGATGTACTGTATCTAGTCTATCTATCTGGTAATAGTCTGCTTACATGGCGTTTGCGAGTATAAAAGTTATCTTATCGAGGGTTTGAAATTCTTTACTTTCGAAATTACTATTTGTTCGATGTTTTATTGAAGATAAATCTACTACAGTAACGTCAGTATTATGAGTCTAATAAATAGAATACTTCGAAATTTAATTCAAAACAGTTTATGTTTTCCTTTCAACATACTTCGTCTAGCATTTTAGAAGTGGACTATTGGTATTTTTATATGACTCACAGGCATAGTATACCGGTGTAATTTTACTGTATAGGATTTATTAATAATAGATTATATATTTCGTTATTCCTACAGAATATATTTCACTGAATAAAATTACACCTGTGGGACAATCCTATTGGGACGAACAAGATAAATGAGACGGTTCTGGAAAAAAAACAGTGCGATAGCCATGAGCTTTTATGATTGATGAAAGCGTTGTTTTACCATTCCATCATAGCCAACATTGATTCATTCGAAATTATCTTCACTTTTGAAAGTATTTAAAAACACAAAGGTAGATATTTTTATTTTATTTTGTTATTGTGTTCATATTAATTCATTCGGACAAAATAATATTAAGAGTAATACAAATGAAGCACCTACTAACATGAATTATTTTTTTTTTTTAAATTACAAGTGTTATACATAAAGTATGAAAACTAGACTTGTAATGACTATACTAAATAAAGCCTGGATTTACTTATTCATTTGACTCACCAAGAGCTATACACAAGAGACATGTAAATTCTGAACCTAAAACTAATTACATAACTAATAATAACAGCGAGCAGAACTAGCAGTGGGGTTACCATATTAGCCGCAGAACTGACAACCGTTTGGGTAGAAATTCCTGAAGTGGAGACCGCGTCTTTCTAAACGCAGTGGAGGGCGCCCAGGGGAGAAGTAAAGACTTGCGCAAGATGGCTAGTAGAAGCTGGATCCCAGTAGAAAAAAATCGATCAGAGTGACATGCAATGGGTGAGGCCTATAAATAAATAAATAAATATTTCGGACATCTAACACACAACGCCATCTAGTCCCAAACTAAGCAAAGCTTGTATTATGAGTACTAGACAACTGATACGAATACTTATATACTTTTTTTTGTAAATACATACATATTATACATAGAAAACACCCAAACTCCGAAACAAATATTTGTAGATCATACAAACATTTGGTCCGACCCGGGAATCGAACCCGAGACCTCAAGAACAGCAGTCGCGTACGCTACCACTGCGCTACCGAGGCAGTTGAGGCCTGCAAAAGATAAATTAATATGACGTGCATAACAATATCATCTTTAAGATCTTAAGACAGAAGATTAAGTAATGAAATATCTAGAACAATAATCTTAACAATAGAATTCCATTGAGACATCGTAGATAAATTACAAACAGATACAAATCGAATAGTCCTTGCCTGCTAAGCTATAATCGTGCAACCGACTGCATTACCCTCCCGCATCCCGCAAACTATGAGTAGCTTATGGCGGCTCGACTGTAGTACCTAGTATATGTGACGAGTACGATCACTTTTTCTGTTTTTTGGTGTCATTTGTGTATACCTATGTATTTAAAAACCTAGCTGAGCCTCATAGTTATTGTAGTAGCTTTACAACAACCGCGAGTAACGCCGCGGAACTAAGATTGTCTAAAAAGTAGCTAAAGTTACTCCCTATATCTATACAAATAAATAAAATTGGAGTGTCGGTTTGTAATATTACAATAACCGCTTTTTACTTAATGCATATGAATGTATACACGGTACATATACCAAAAATTAAGTTAAAAAAAAATTGTCTGTCTGTCTGTCTGTTTGTTCCGGGTAATCTCTGGAACGGCTGGACGGATTTCGACGGGACTTTCACTGGCAGGTAGCGGTACTACAATAACCGCGGGTAACACCACGGGGTTCAGCTAGTCTTATAATATAAGGAGTGCCTTAAGTGGTTTTAAGCGGTCACCACACGGCACACCGCTTCCTATTGCACCAAGTGTTGTGGGTTCAGATCTTACGTTAGACAACACTTTGGGAAATCCACAAATTGTTAATCTGAGTCTGGGTGTTCTTTGTGTACGTTGCATGTATGTTTGCTAAGTCCTCCACGACACAGAATGTAACGTTAAAAAAAATAAAAAAAACTTTTTGCCAGTGAGTGAAACTCCTGTTAAAAGACCCACTTAACCCCAAAAAATACAATATTAATAAAAATACTTTTAGCAAACATCCAAAATCCGAAACAAATATTTGTTGATCATACAAATATTTGGTCTGAAACGGGAATCGAACCTGAAACTTTTTGCACAGCAGTCTCAATCTACAATGATTAAAAGTGTTATTACCTAGGTACATACCAATGCGGTTTCAACCAAAATTACTATTGAATCAATATTAAATCAATAGTAATTTTGGCCGAAGCCGCAAACACATTTTACTAGAACAAAATCAATTTCCTTGCTCAAACCGAGAAGGTTACCCCATTTTCACAGTTCTTGCAATTCCCCCACTAGTGGTTGCACTATGAAAATCGTAATTATTCCCCGAGAACGAAATCCGTCGGCGGATTAAAAGCGAAGCTGTATTAACTGGTCATTTGAAGATAAAGTGGAAATGGACTGTGGAAATATAATTATTTTAATGTTGATATGAAGATAATGTTGTCAATTTTTTTTCAAAGTTTATATCCAGCAACCTAAAATGTCCTTTGCTTGTTGATTTCTATAATCTTTACATAGTACAAAATCAAGTCGCTTCTGATGTCTGTTCCTTAGATTGTTTCAGTTACTCAACTGACATCAATGCAGTTTTCAGTAATAGATAAGAGATTTAAAAGTGTTTTGTAAAGTAGCTAAGCCCCGTAGTGTTATCATCGTTTATCGTTGTAGCTTTACAACAACAACCGCAGATAGTGTCACTCAGCTAGTCGTGAATATCAACTAGACAACTATTCTTAAATATTCTTATGACTAGCGGAAAGATAAATGATATTGGAATTAGTCATTCAAGTTGGTTAAATTACAGAAGTTCTCTCCATACAAATGTATCCTTGCAAATTTTCAAGTATCTAGACTTTGTGGCGCAAAAAGAAAGCTGTGAAACGGCCTCGGCGAAATAATAAGAGCTGCATCGCAATGTTACTAATTAATATTGAACTGGGCCACTGTGAAACATTTTATCAAATAGATATCACTTTGTGTGATCTACAAATAGTTGTTTTAATTCTGGATGTTCTTTGTGTTCATTTCGTATATGTTTTCGATATCAGGACAGTTATAGGATATGTTAAGAGTTCTTTTAATGGGATTTTTATCCCGTTAACAGGTAGACGGATCTCCTGATGGTATGCGATTACCACCGTCAATGGACACCCGCAATATCAGAGGTGTTTTTCTTGAAATTTGAAGGTCGTATTGGTTAGGGAATACCGCAAGCGACAGTTCATTCTAAAGTTTTTTGTATAAGGGCCTGCTAAAGTAACTATTCTGCCTGATTCAGAATTCAAGTATAGCAGTCACCACTCAATGTGACTATGCAGTATGACGGCCTATTAAGATGCTTTTGCATCATTGGGCCTCTGGTCTCGTACTCACCAACGAAACATGATATCACGAATGCTGTAATTTCTGGTTGGTAAAATTTGGATTTTATAGTGCAGAAATTGTTTTTTAAAAGAAATGAAGACCAAAACATTTGACAAGGTTTTACTAACAATGCGTCGTATATAATACTAGCTGACCCACGCAACTTCGTTTACGTCTCCTATTGCCAGTAGCGTAATAATTTTCCCCCGTTTTCACAATATTCTTAATTGGTGCTCCGCTTTTATTGGTCTAAGCGTGATGATATATAGTCTATAGCCTTCCTCGATAAATAGGCTACCTAACACTGAAATATTTTTTCATATCGGACTAGTAGTTCCTGACATACACTTCAGCTTTATGTATTAGTATAGATTTTAAATAAAATATTCTAGTACATAATACGTACATTAAAAATTTTTTCACAAAAAAAATAAGTAAACTGGTAGATTGATAACAGAAAAAAAGGAAGTTTTTTAAGAATAACCTTAATAGGCCAGTTGCATTACGTTTTCGGTCAAATGATCCGCTAAAATTTCAAGGTAAGTATTTGTTTACAATCTCATTAACTCGGAAATAAATTAACAACAATAGTTAAACATTGTTCTCGGTTTCACGGAATCCATTTAACTCCAGCTACCGCCAGGAAATGAATAAGGTGTTTTAATTCTTACTTAGGAACTAAGCTTCAACTTCACTTCAAAAGCTTTAATTATATCATGTAAATGGTATTTGAAACGCTCTGTTTAGTTTGTAAGTATGAAATACACATTATATACATTAATACAATTATTGTGATCATTCTGATACAATCTTTTGCTGTTGGTTTGCACATACCATCTATAGTTAAATATTTCAATACTTTATCGTAATGACCCTTCGGTATAGTGGGGTCGCGATGATGCAATACATTGAAATAGTAAATGCATTATTTATTAAATTATTAAATATTTCGGACATCTAACACACAACGCCATCTAGTCCCAAACTAAGCAGAGCTTGTATTATGGGGTACTAGACAACTGATATCAATACTTATATACTCTTTTTTTGTAAATACATACATATTATACATAGAAAACACCCAAACTCCGAAACAAATATTTGCAGATCATACAAACATTTGTTCCGACCCGGGAATCGAACCCGAGACCTCAAGAACAGCAGTCGCGTACGCTACCACTGCGACACCGAGGCAGTCAATCAATGCATGGTCAGCTAATGTAACACATCGCACCTCGGGCTTGACAGGGCTCCGCTGGAGACTTCAGTCAGTCCGCATCCGCATCGTCCGTTGGGACTAGTCAGTCCGCAACGTTTGGACAAGTCAGTCCGCATATTCGGTAGCTACCATACGTGGGACTAGTCAGTCCGCGGCACCGATAAGAGTCAGTCAATCCGCTCAACTAATACCAATGTACAATTATTGAAGTCGAAATATATTCGGTTTACATAAATCTCACTTTCATTTATTATATTATATTAGCAATAACATACCAATCACTTATATATTGCTAAAGATATTATTACACGGCCGTTTTCAAAAAAACATCTAGTTAAAACTGGAGATAGTAACTTTTTTTCTATGTTTTTGCAATATGATTGTTTTTTTTATTTTGGTGACAAGCTAAAATAAAAAAGAAGGTAAATTCATTAATTGTTTTCGGAAAAGGAAGAAGTTCCCGTCGATGAATTCGTCATTCAAAGAATTCGTTGTATTCCATCTATTCGATCGAACATCGATTGATTTCTTTAAATTTTATAATTAGACCTGTAATTAAAATAATATAAGCTAGGTAGCAGAGCCACGCCGATTTCAGCACGGTTGGTACGGCTCGACCTGGGCGGTACTACCCTCGCACAGAAGATCAACGTAAAATGATAGCGTTCGTGCTGTCGTGTTTCGTTGGTGAGTGCAACTATGCTGCATTGTTGCATTGTATGCATTCGCAGTACGGTGACCACCACTCTTGGATTCTGCTTATGCTATTCATCAGGCCGAGTAGAGTCATTTTGGCAGGCCATACAGAAAAAAAAAGTAATAATAATATTTCCGACTTCTGACATCCAACGCTATCTAATCCTAAACCAAGCAAAGCTTGTACTATGAGTTTTAGACAACTGATATATACATATAAATATCTTTATTAATAAATCAATTTACGGCAACTCAATATTCTCGTTCCCTGAAGGCAAACAAGCAGACGAGTCACATGTTGGTAAGTAACCACCGGCACCCATGGACACCTGGGACTGAAGAGTCACAAGTGCATTGCCCTCTTAGGAGTTTCGCCCTACAGTCAGAGAAAGTGTGGCTTAGGCTCCGGTCACTTCATGAAAACAACCAGAAAATTGCTTAACGCCAGTTGTTTGCAAGACTGCTATTTATTTCTGTTCTCAAAGCCTCCATAGAAATGTTAACGTATTCAGACGGAAGGATCATGGATAACGTGAAAGATACTGCATTTCTGATGTTTTAAAAGAGTGACTTATGGAGTTTCTTGACGGTTTTTCTCCATAGGAACGTTACTTTGAAACCACGAGCCTGAAAAAGTTTACTTGAAATAAAAGTTTTTTTGATTTTGATGGGGAACACGATAGGCTCGTAGAAGCGAAGGTCTTGTAATCATATGTTAATTTTGCAGTTGAAAAAGCCATCAGAACAGAGTCAGCAACCATCCATAGATTATCTAGATTACTCTAATGACAGTTCTTAGCTTGCAAACTACGCAAGACAACAGAACTGCATAGAAAACAAACTATATAACGTTGTGTATTACTCAGGTGTATTAGGACAAAACTTCTTTTTAAGAAAAAGCCTATCCAACAATGGAGTGTTGATGAGTATGAAGATTAAATACCAATGACAAACACTACTAAATCGAAATTATTAAACATATAAGATTTGCACAAACTATCAGTAGATAAATATCAATGTTCTACATTTCACACTTGACCTTACCCGAACATTTAAATCTAATTTTATCTCCTATCTCATCCATTACGAGACTCTATTTACCAAGGGATCAGCCCACTTGAGGGGTCTCATTCGATTCTGTTTTATTATTTTATGGATGAGATCGATCCGTCTTGTGGTAGTCCGATGTCAAATATAACTAAATAGAGGATGATTTAAAATGAACTTGAATGATGTACGATGGTATTTAATCTATTTTTTCGATAACTCATTTATTTTATTATTAAGTTCATTTATAATAACTCTCTTGATTGATGAGTCTAGTCGAATACTTAAATGTAGTCTGATAAAGAAAACGCTATTTGTTCGAAACAGAACGTACTAAATGTAATTGTAATGGTAACACGGTTTGACATTTGAAATGTCACTTGGAAAATAGATTGTGCTAGAGCAGGTTGAGAGTTGGGCTCGATGCGGTAATTAATTGAAGTTTTTGATAGCATCCGGTTTGTGCTTCGCGATCTTCGAAGTAATTAGATGGCATGGGATACGGAGTCCGGACCCCGTCCTTGAATTTGTGAGTTTGAATAGTGACTCAGACAATTTCTGTGGTTGAATCAAGCAACTATCAAGGTAAGGGTACCATAGGCGGCGTTTGAGTCCGGCACTGCAACCAACAGAGGGTCAGTCAAAGTACATTGTGTTAATTGCACCGTCAACTGCTACTGTCTCTCCGATACATTTTAATCCATCCTGAGGTTGCCTGGAAGAGATTGCTCTTGGCAATAAGGCCGCCTTTTGTACATTACATTATATATTATTACATCTTATGTACTCTCTTGTAAATATGTAAAACGGTGTACAAATCAAGAGTTTTCTATCTATCTATCTATTTTGATTAATGTAAATTTAACGGGGTGTTACAGCCTCTAAGTTTGAACTGTCCATCGGTCATTGATCTGTGAGTGCTTGGCTTCTATCTCATGGGCCCGCAGAGGCTGGTGAAGTATCCTTACTCCAAGGAAGCAGCACTGCTGGACTGGATTAAACACTATTTGTAAATGAAAAACATATTTGATGATTCTATGACATAAATGAAAATGTCTAATTATTTAAGTCTTGTTATTTTTAATATAATTTGCTTTGTCCAAAAAAAAAATGTATTGTAAAAGCTGTATGACACAATTGAACACGACACATAGAGATGTGTGGTTGGCCTAGCAGTCGCCACGCGCCGCTCTCTACTGCGCCAAGTGTTCTGGGTTCAAATCCTACATAAGACAACATTTTGTGTGATTCACAAACTGTTGTTCCGAGTCTTGGTGTTTTTTATGTCCGTTTCATGTATGTTTGTAAAGTCCCCCATTTTACAAACATCCAAGAAATGAACGAAGAACACAAGATTTAAATTCTTAATGGTTTGGTTTGGTTTCATTTTTACGGACTGTTTCCGCACTTATTCTGTTGCTAGTGTAATGATAGGGTTACTAAACATTAGTTTATGATAAACCGTTAAAGGTTTAAAAACCGTTTGAGTTTGATACAAAAAAACTGCTGCAAATTATTTGGTTTGTCAGTGAATTATACACCATATTCACTTAACTTAAAATTGAACATTGTATAATGAAGACGAAATGTTGCAATAACATCTAAAAAGCAACAAAGCTTAACCTCTTCCCGAACGAAATGCTCACCGTCAAATGAAACGAAAACACAAATTTAAATTGAGAACAATAAACATGGCGGATATAACAAATTGTTGGTTTCCAAAAAGGTGTAATTATGGGTCTTAAATAGAATTTCATGCAGTTTAGTGACATATTTGTTAATCAATCAATGACAGTTATAATGACATTTGTTTTGATTTAAAACGCGAATTCGAAGTCTAATTCGTCCATATTTTTTAAGTGCCATGTGGGTAGTATTTATTAAAAAATAGATTAAGGTTATTATACTATACAAACACTTGTATAGTACGCCAAAACCTTCATTCTATGGGTTACATCCAGATAGTGAACTACTAAGTTCTAACTATGCAATAGGCTTTACTTGATTTTTAAAACAGAAGAAGCAATATATCATACTTCAGACAGAATATCCTTATTCTGTATGTGAGTATAAAAAAAACAATAAAACAAAAGAAAAGCAATAAAATCTGAGTGTTGTACATGAGGAACCCTTCACGTAATAGGCATGGTGTTATTTGGCTTCCCCTTAACAGGCACAATCAATCTTCATCAGAAACAAAACGTATTTCGCATTTTTATGGCAGGATTTGGCCGGGCTTGATAACAGTGGTACTGCCTCGGACTGCGGGTCAGGTAAGTTATTGCCGTCATGAATTTGAAGGATTTGGGTACATGTTTATATCCAGTTAGAGATTAAGCATTACTTCGTCATTGTATTTCAGTGGGAGTTCCTGGAGTTGATTGTTAAATCAAATGAGGGTTTTTTTGGCAAATGTCAGTTAATAGGTTCTTGTGATCTATATATATGAAAGAGGAAGTTGACTGACTGAGTGACTGACATACCCAGAGATCAACGCACAGCCCAAACCGCTAAATCTAGAATCCTGAAATTTTGCAAATAGTTTCTTTATATAACGTAAGTGAGCACTAAGAAAGGAATTTTTGAAATTCCATCCCTTAGGGCGTAAATCAGGGGATGAAAGTCTACGTGAGTGAAGCCGCGTGCAAAAGCTAGTAAATAATAAATATGATATTGTGGCTCGTTCGAATCGTCAATTCATGTTTCATTTCACGGTTAAAATAATACTAATAATGACACTTGAATCGATGTTTTATAATTTAGAATTCTTAACTTTATTTCCTATGGGATTTTACATCTATACTTCCATACTCCTATTATAAGTGCAAAAGTAACTCTGTCTTTTTGTCTGTCTATTTGTTACGCTTTCACGACTAAACCGCTGTACAAATTTCAATGATATTTGGCATGGATATACTTTGGGTCTTGAGAAAGGTAAGGCTACTCTTAACCGACGTAACCGACATACACGCGGGCGAAGTCGTGGGCATAAGCTAGTAATACTACTTCTCGGGGAAATGCGTTTGTGATCGTACTTATTAAAGGCCCGTATTCACTTTGATTAGTGTAAGTGCAAGTGCGTAGTGTGCTGATCAATGATTGGTAGAAAATACGTGTGGAACGCGAATTCTCTGTCCTGTGGACCTGATGGACTAGCAGTAGTGATCTTGGTCGCTACGTAAGCTACAAATGTTCTGTGATGAATCTAATAATTTTCGTGTAATTTATCTATAATTTTTATTGCACTACGAAATTTAAACTTAAGTATGTTATTCAGCATAACTACACTTATAGTATTTGATTAGCTTAGTATAGGCTCTACACTCTTTGTCTAGGCGCCTAGTTTCAAATGAGACGGTCTTCTTTCGAGACATGTCAAGCCTGCACACATGGCGTAGTTGGTATGGCACACATTTATACGGTCACCGCACCGCTTTCTATTGCGCTAAGGTGTCGAGGGTTCAAATCCCATGTGGGGTAACATTTTTATGGATCCATAAATTGTTGTTCTGAATTTGGGTGCTTTTTTTGTGTCCTGTTCATGTATGTTTTTTAAGTCCCGTTTGACACAGGATGTATACCCGTATGTTGTTTCTTTTAATAAAAATATGTTACTTATATTAATTTAAACGGTTTTATTGAAAATAATGTACTAAAAGCTAACAAATGATTCGGTGGTTCCCTTTCTCTCATCAATCTAAGGTATTGATCAGACAGAAAAAAAAAATCGTTGGGTGTATCAGTTGTAAACTGATTTGACTGTATGTAAACACGGGCCTTGACTGGGACCTTCATTTGTTTTCAATAAAATCGTTTAAATAAAAAAAAAACTCTTTTTTATTTTCTTCATTTATGTTCTACTAGTAAGCCTCAAATTTGATATCCATAAATTGTGGTAGTCGAGATAAAATATGCAAACAACCATTTTGGAGCGTCATACTGAACTATGTCTACTAGTCAAGCCCTTTTATTTGATACCCATATTGAGGTAGTCGTGACAAAATTTCTAAACCGCCATTTTGTGTCGGCGGTCATCTTGGATTCACAATGAAACAGACTTTATTTACTTATATTATCACCAGCTAAGCTAAAGGCGTGTATCAAATTTCAGAACAATCTGTCAACAGGAAGGGGGTCGAATTTCAATTACTAGATTTGACCCAAACAAACAAATAAATAAAGAAACAGGGAAAACTAAATAAAACCGTTTAATAATAAAGAAAGCCATCACGGGTGTCATAGTAACATACAACCAATTCGTCTAACCAGTGTGATAGAGCAGGCCAATACTTCCTTTCTAAGGAGTGGCTTATGTCCAACAGTATACTGTTAAAGTCGGTTGATAATGAAAAATAATAATAGGCTCATGTGAGACGGCTGGATCAAGGGTCTGATGCAGAAGGCAGTCCTTCTTGACACGGCTCCTATTGTGAGGAGGTTCCTGTATTTGGAGTTCCAACCACCGGTTCTTTGTCCCTGTACCCGAAGTTGGTGGTCTACCATTTTTTATATTTTTAAATGTATTTGTTTTTATATGTATACTAGCTGTCCCGGCAAACGTCGTTTTGCCATAACTACTAATAAATTAAAAATTAATTAAAAAAACATTGTCCAGCGAACAAAATTGTGAATCTAAACCATTCCCAGATCCCCTTGAACACACACAAAAAAATTCATCATAATCGGTCCAGTCGTTTGAGAGTAGTTCATTGACATACACACTCACAGAAAAATTATATATATAAAGATTTAAAAATGTAATTAATATGTATTTATAAATGTAATAAAGAGAATAATAATAATATTGTGAATTCTGTGATATACTGTGAGTAATGTTCGCATAGAATGAGCAGGCACGCTAGTTGATATAAGCTTTTTGTTATAAATATTTAAACGAATTACAGGGCTGTCAATAGTACAAGTAACACGAGTACTTGCGTGTTTAATGACTGTCACGTTTTCGTGTTACGCTATCACGCCAACAATTATACATAAACGAAGTCATTAAATGATATCTTTAAATCTCGAATAACATTTATTAAACGTTGCCGCGTCGCGTGTAGATAAATCAACACATAATAGATCGCCGTGAGTGATAAATCAACAATTAGACGTAAATTTATGTATTATACTTTAATAAAATTATATACAGCACAATGAAGAGATAAGTAAATAATTAATTACGTGACTTTTTTTTTATAATAATTGCTGGCTTTATTATTTCCATGGTAATATCGACTTCACCACTTCAGCAGATATGTAGTCTTTAACACGATTTTTTGTGCTTCACCTGTATGTCTGTTCGTTTGTAAGAAAATTTTGTTAGCGGGTTTTTACTTCTTTAAAACTAGAGAGATTTATGACTCTTAACTTGCAAATCTCTATGAGTGACGGTAGTCGTTTTCCATCATCGTCTGCTACATTGATCTCATAAAAGTATTATGTCGTTTCTTTCTTTATGGAGAGCGGGGATAAAGACGCAGACCCGTTTGCTGCACCTCGCACGGGTTCTTTAAGGAAAATATAATATAGCCTATGTTACTTTGAGAAGATACGCGGCTTAATTTTTTCAGGCGTCCTCAACAAATATCGTTTTATTTTAGCCAGTATTATCAAAAATTAAACAAATTATATACGATTTTTTTTCTAAAGAACCACTTCATCTATTAGTAAAACCCACGTAGAAACTGGAGCTCTTGAGTTTATCGCGAACAGACATACAGACGCGGGGGAGGACTTTCTTTTATAAAATGTAAGGATAAGGATGGTATTATCTGTCAGATGTTTGAAATATTTATATATATTAACATTGCAAACAAGTAACGTTTATGAATTTGTAGAAGGTAATCTAAGTATTAATAGAACAGAAAATGGAAAGCCACATTATTTGTAAACGTCATAGGCTAAATATTAACCATAAATAATGAATGGTCTTTTTCTTGGTAGTAGGATTTGCTTGAAAATATTATGTCCAAAGAAGTGAGTCAGCTAGGTTATTTAAACACCATCGCTAAATTAGGGCACCAATACCATTGTAAATAATAAACTGTACCTGAACTGAACATAACCCCGATAAATAAAACATATATGTATATAATCCCTCTAAAAGATAATGGGTTTAATTTATAAACATTCAACGATTAAGTTACCCTTAAATATTCGTGAACTAAATAACAAAAGGGTTGTTTTAACACCCTGTTTGGTAAAATTGTGTTAAACGTTGTGATTCTATGCAAATTTAGTATGAGCCTCGTACTATACAAATTCAGACATTAGCATAAAATGGTCTGGACCTTTGACGGAACGAATGCAAATTTACCATTTTGTGGATGACCGCTACATATAATGAAGGAGAAGGAACTTGGAACTTTCATCATCATCATCATCAGCCTATCGCAGTCCACTGCTGGACATAGGCCTCTCCAATTTCGCGCCACTTGGTTCGATCCTCGGCTTCTCGCATCCAGCTCCTGCCAGCCATCTTGCGCAGATCATCACTCCACCTGGCCTGTGGACGTCCTACACTACGTTTGCCGAGACGCGGTCTCCACTCAAGAACCCGTCTACCCCAACGGTAATCAGTTCTTCGGCTAATATGGCCTGCCCACTGCCACTTCAGCTTGTTAATCCTTTGGGCTATGTCAATGACCTTGGTTCTCTGCCGGATCACCTCATTCCTGATGCGATCCCTCAGAGAAACGCCGAGCATAGCCCTCTCCATAGCACGCTGCGCGACTTTGAACTTGTGGACCAGCCGTGCCGTAAGTGTCCACGTTTCGGCTCCGTATGTCATGACGGGTAGGACGCACTCATTGAAGACTTTCGTCTTAAGGCACTGTGGGATCGACGACGAAAAGACCCGACGAAGTTTCCCAAACGCTGCCCAACCCAGCTGAATTCTCCTGTTCACCTCGTCCTCGAAGTTGTTTCTACCTAACTGCAAAGTCTGCCCGAGGTACACATATTTTTGGACAACTTCGAGAACGGCACCGTGTACTGCGACCGGTTCCGGTAGTACATGTTCATTGAACATGACCTTGGTTTTATCCAAGTTCATCCGTAGGCCGATGCGCACAGAAGAGTCAGCCAGGTCTCTCAGCATCTGTTGTAGGTCCTGCAGCGTCTCTGCCATGATGACGATGTCGTCCGCAAATCGCAAGTGAGAGATGTATTCGCCATTGATATTTATGCCACGTCCTTTCCAGTGTAGCGTCTTGAACAAATCCTCCATTGCATTTGTGAACAATTTCGGGGAAATAACATCCCCTTGTCTCACTCCTCGATGCAATGGTATAGGCTTTGTTTGCTGATTCTGTACTTGGACGGACATGGTGGCGGCTTCGTAGAGACATCTCAGCACTTGGATGTATCGCCAATCTACTTGGCAACGCTGCAGGGACTCCAGAACAGACCAGATCTCGATCGAGTCAAAGGCCTTCTCATAGTCCACGAATGCTAGACACAGGGGCTGATTATACTCTTCTGTTTTCTGTATAATCTGCCGCACTGTGTGGATGTGGTCTATGGTGCCAAATCCGCTCCGAAATCCAGCTTGCTCCGGTGGTTGGAATTCGTCGAGTCTTCGCGCAAGACGGTTCGTGATAACTCTTGAGAACAGCTTGTGGACGTGGCTTAGAAGCGAAATGGGTCGATAGTTCCTCAACCTGGTCTTGTCACCCTTCTTGAAGAACAAGATAACCACACTTCTGCTCCACGCCTCTGGAGTTCTCCCTTCGAACAGGACAACGTTAAAAAGCTTTTGGAGCTCCTTCAGTACGGGCTTACCTCCAGCCTTTAATAGTTCTGTTGTAACGCCGTCCTCTCCAGGGGCTTTTCCATTTTTCAGCTGTCCAAGAGCCATCTCGATTTCGTCAGTGCTGACTTCTGGCAGGTCTTCGGTGTAGTGGCGTGTTAATGTGGCTCTAGTGTCCTCATTTTCGGGATCAGGTCGAGATGCATGCGAAGCGTACAAACTGCCATAGAAACGTACTACTTCGGAAAGGACGGCCGGCTTGGAAGTAGCAACTTCTCCACTTGCTGTAGTCAACTTCGTCAGGTGGCTTCTTCCGAGAGATTGTACAAACACCTTTGACCCCCGATTCTGTTCTATCGCTCTTTCGATCGAGAGAGTATTGGAGCATCGGAGGTCGTGTCGTACTAGTTTGTTGATCTCTCGGTTTAGAGTTCGTTTTGCTGACGAAGTAAGAAGTGGGTTTTCACGTCGGTACTTCATTAGCCCTAGGGTCCCTTCCGAAAGTTTTGATTTCTTGCCCTTACGCTGCATTTTACAAAATTTCGTACCTTCCTCCCTGAGGATTCGAACCACATTTTCAAGGTTCTGGTTTACGCCCGTTGTGGTTTCCATGGAAGCAAACCGTCATAGCGTCGGGGCTTTGCCATGTCCACTTTCTTTGGGGCCGTTTTTTAAAGAACGAGTTCATCAAGAACAGTCCCTCTCGCTCGAGAAAGTTGACGAGCATTTGCCCCCTATGATTTCTGCTTCCAAATCCATGGGATCCTATTACCGATTCGCTGCAATGTTGTACTCCCACTTTGGCGTTGAAGTCACCCATAACAACGTTGTAGTGGGTTTTAGTAGTGAAGTGGAGGGCCCTCGATATGTCATCGAACATATCCTCCACCTCATCGTCCGAGTGGGCCGAGGTCGGTGCATACACTTGCACTACCTTGAGGCTATACCTCTCGGTAAGCTTGACAATGAGGTACGCTACCCTGTTCGACACACTAGACATTTCCACAACGTTGCTAGAAAGGGACTTGTTAACCAGAAACCCAACGCCACCTTGAGATGGTTGGTCTCCCTGACGGAAGTACATGAGATGGCCTGAATCAAGGGTTATGGTGTCCTCCCCCTCTCTTCGGACTTCACATAACCCCAAAATATGCCATCTAATTTTCTCAAGTTCCACCTCGAGTTGTGCCAGATGCGAATTTAGCCGTAATGTGCGGCCATTAAACGTAGCCAGGGTCAGTCGGTTGTGGTGGCCTGCCGTAACCCGGAGATTCTTAGCACCCCCCGCCTCGCCGTTACCGTGGTCGCCACCATGACCAGGAATAGCGAGACTGCCGGGAACTGGGGGCCGTGGCATGTTTTGTAGCTGCATGGAGGTTAATGCCCATAATCACCACGCTGGGCAGGCGGGTTGGTGATCGCAGGGCGCAGTTCTTTGCACCGGTGACGCTGCTGCCCATCACCGGCCTAGTACATTTAACTACGCCTGTTGGGATGGGTATACCGCCATCGGTCGGTTGCCAGAGCCTCGTTCGTCGTTCAGCAGGATGTACCGCGTGCAGGTGAGGTTGGCTTGGGGCGAAAGATTGGGGTTCGCCCCCTTACACCCCTTCGCCCTTTACACCCCTTCGCCCCCTTACACCCCTTGGAACTTTGCGCACTCTAATTATGTTTTAATTGTTATTTGTGTTATTATATATATTATTATATTATATTTATTATTATATTATTTTATATTATATTATATTATTATGAATAGATTTTTATTCCTTTAACATTCCATTACTGGACAAATTGATATTCTTATAAAGAAGGTTTTAAGCCTACTGTATCATGCTCGGCAGATGGGTTGCTGTAGAGTTTGCTTGTTTTTTTTTCTATTGGTCTAACGGTTATCTTAAGCCACTACCGATCAAGAGGCATCTAGTTCGGTTTCCTAGTTGACTTAATAAATATATTGTGTTTTTCTGATTATAGAAATGCTAAATTACAGCCCGGAGTTTGCATGCTTGGGTCTTGACTCCCGTGCCTCGGAAAACATGTAAAGCCATCGGTCCTGTGCCTAATTTCTCCCCAGTTTTATTAGATAACGGTTAAGACGTTCCAGATATTAGCTAGAACAAACAGACAGACACACAGATAAAAAAAATAAAAATTGGTTTTTAGTTGTCAGTACTGTAAGTATATACTTCTACATGTGTATAGTGAAAAACTCGATATGTCGGCCCGAAAACCCCAGACTCAGATTATATATATACAAGAATTGCTCGTATAAAGATAGTAAATAGATTAGATGGATTTAGTATTTACAAATATACTTTGATTCTATATAAAGATATTATCATGTTGATTGTCGCGATAATGAGTACTTAATCGCGATAATCGACTATCTTGCGGATGGAGCCGCGTGCAAAAACTAGTAAATACAAATTATGTTTTAATATCTGTTTTATATTAGGTACCCATAAATAAAATCATTAGGCATTATATGGAATACCAGATTATACCGATTGTCGGTAACTTATACATATAATTTGAACCTCCAAAATTTCATTTTCAACTATTTTCATGAAATTAAGCATGCAGAGGGTTTCGGGGACCATGAAACTATCTATCTAGGATTCGTTCCTAGAAAATTTACCAAAAATAAACATATCTGAACATTTCAAATTCGAACCAATATTAAAAATCATTCTAGAATTAAACTCACTTGTACCCATTCCATTATTTTAATTAAATTTACACCTGACCGGTTTCGCCTTATGGCATTCTCCATAGAAACCGGTCAGGTGTAAATTTAATTAAAATAATGGAATGGGTACAAGTGAATTTAATTCTAGAATGTAATACAACAAGTTCCATCAAATTATTTAAAAATATAATGAAAAGTGTCAATAAAGGTTTTTTCACCTCATGGCCGTCATAAATTGACCAGTATTATCCAAAAAGGATCTACCTACTTGGTATTCAGACCGTGGCCGAGGACCGGCCCTTCACTTGCATTAACTAGTATAGCAATGAAATATGTACTGTACTTTATCAATTTTTTTACACCTTAATAGATTGGCTGTATTAAAGTGGAACGTGGTTTGCAAATTTTTACTTACTAAAATAAGGTATTTTTCTTAAGCTGATAGAGATTTGATTTTCTTTACAAATAAGATTTTTTTGTAGTTATTATTGCGTGACTAGATTATGAATTCTTAAATTTAATTTCTTAGCTCTAGATTAAAATTATTAAAAGTATATTTTTGAAAAACAAAGTGTGTCCACCCATACTAATATTGTAAGTTCAAAATTAATTCTGCCAGTCTATCTTTTTTTTTAAGTGTGAGACCCTGCCAAAATCCATACTCATTGCGAATGCAGACAATGTTTTTTTCGTTTTTATGTTTGGCCCTGCCAAAATGACTCTACTTTGCCTGATGGAAAGCATAAGCTGAATCCAAGAGTGGTGGTCACCATACTGGGAATGCAGATAATGCAACAATGCATCATGGTGACCCACTCCATTGCGGGCTAGTGATGCTTCTGCATCATTCGACCTCCGGTTTAGCACTCACCAACGAAACACGACAGCACGATCGCTGTCATTTTACGTTGATCTTCTGTGCGTGGGTAGTACCGCCCCGGTCGTGTTCAGTTCTACAACCTTTTATCTGTTACTCTTTCTCGGCTAAACCGCTGCACTTATTTCAATGTAATTTGACATTTACTTTGATTCTTGAGGGAGTACATAGGCTACTCGTTACTACAATAACTGACATATACGCCTGCGTAGCCGCTTACAAAAGCTAGTAGTTTAAAAAAAAAAATGTTAGCACCTGCCGTATTTATCATGGAAGAGCCTCGCTTCGGCATGAATGGACCGGCTTGACCCGAATAATACCTGGGCCTCACAGAAAACTGGTGTGAAACAGCGCTTGAGCTGTGTTTTACCGAGTGAATGAGGATACCGGAGACCCATACCCTAACCCCTTCCCTATCCCTATCCCCATCCCCCAAAGGCCATCAAGGCACTTGTGATGTCTCTGGTACTGCGGGTAGCCATGGATGGCGGTAATCGCTTACCATCAGGTGATACGACTGCTCGTTTGCCCTCTATTTTATAATAAAAAAATACTTCGACGAAATATTATTTGTGAACAAACGTAATATGTGAATTTTCAGAACGATCATGCCCAACTTAAGCATTTAATCCTTAATGACCTTTTCCAACTTTAACTATTTCCAAAGTTTGTAATTCTAAATTTTAGAGATGTTATTTTAATTTTAATTACTAAAGCATTGTTTAGAGTAACTTTCTTGTTTTAATAAAACAAAACGTGGTAATAAATTAGTCAAAATACAAGGAGTTGAAAAACCTATTTCATTATCGTTTTTGTAGGCCTTGCAATTGAATCAAAACTTTATTTAATTTGAAATTAAGTAGAGAACTCAATTTAACTATTTTTAATTTACATATGTAGACAATACACGCATTGTGTTACTTATTAATTTTCATTCATAACAAGAAAAATAGACGACGTCACGTTAAAACTTTTGATAAGATTTAAATAGCCAATGCCGGCCATTATTAGGAATATATTGACTCCTCATTCATTAAAACTAGTTCAGTAGTTTAGGCGCTACCCACGTATAACGTTTTATATCCCAAATATAACTAAACAAGTTTATGTAGGAACCAAGTATGAAATACTTATCTCATTAAAATATTATGAATCAAAACAAGTGAACGTAAATTGAAAATTCAGTCTTAGCTTTTAGAATCTATACATTTTAATCTATATATATTAAAGAGGAAGGTGACTGACTGACTGACATACCCAGAGAACAACGCACAGCCCAAACCGCTGAACCTAGAACCCTGAAATTTTGCATGCAGGTTCTTTATATAACGTAAGTTAGCAATAAGAAAGGAATTTTTGAAATTCCACTCCTAAGTAGGAAAATCGGGGGATGAAAATCTGCGTGATCGAAGCCGCGTGCAAAGGCTAGTTCTATATAATCTTCTACCCTAGATAAATATTAAAATAGCCTCTAAACTTATTCTAAAGTTACATTTAGAATATTTAAAAGCAACTAATGGCTTACTAAATCACTAAGGCCCTTCAGCACCCAGATATCTCATTTATATCTTCTTATATAAAACCCTTTTAGATATTATTGTATTTATTATGTTCAACGTTTTGAATATAATTAAATTGTTTGTGTAACCTAAAAGGGATAGTCCCTATATTAGAAATATATACTTTGGTACATATGGGTCTTCATTATCGGAGTTTTATCACGGTTTAACAAAAAAAATAGTTTTAAGTAATATTGAGTTGCTTTTCATCGAGTAAGTAAGGTTGTGCGGGAATCCCCTCGAACACTACCTCCCGGTGACATGTCTAATTCCACTGGACGCCGCGCCGTCTCGGTAACTAGAAACCAATTATTTTTACGGGAATTAACGCGATCACTTATTAAAAGGTATCACATACCTCTGATTTGCCTGACGTTTCGACCAGGTTGCACTGGCCGTGGTCACAGGCTGACTCTTGTGTAATCCCGTAAAAATAATTGTTAATATATCATGGAACGCGAAAGTTTAAAAGTAAGTATAACTAGAAACCAAGTGCACGGTTCGCCAGCTTACCCGACATACCTCGGGTCACCTACGGTTTGTAGAAAGCCCTTCCTGTGTTGGAACTCCAATATTCCCGTTACTGTTACTGTACACTGCTGTGTTCGCGCCACCAGTCGGGCCTGCTTCTGCTAGTATGACAGATAGCCCATCTCCCTCAGGCTTGCACTTATGGAGGACGGAGATCATTTTATAATCTCCGGTGCCTGAGTCGCCTGTGGTACCTGTCCCGTTCCTGACCCTTGTCTTACCCCTAACTATAGCAACGGGTGGACGAGGAGGAGGCTCGGAGCAGCATGCACTTTCTTGACTACTATGTGTCCTGTGTCGACGGTAATCACTTACTTTACTTTAAGAACTATCATATCAACTGCCTTTAACAGTCCAGTTCTGGATATAGGCTACTTCTTAGAAAGAGATCTTATCTGGCCAGATGGGGGCCCATATAGAGTTTCTTTCAAGTTTTTCTTCTCTTTACGTCGTCATGTTGTTCTGCGTAATTTACTCACCTCTTACTTACGATACTCACTTCATGAATAGAGGTAGAAACACTTCGTAATATTAAACATCATAACAAAAGCATGCAAAAATCGATTTTTATTACACATATATATATCTAGAATATAATGCTCTCTATGATATAACCAGTGATGTCTTACATCATACGAGGCGAAGATGAGACCGAAAATGTCCCCTGCCTTTGCATTTCAGAACGTTGCCTTCAATATTTAATTGCTGAAAGCCTTTTTAAGCCGCGCTTTGAAGTCAGCTGAGCGTCGACAACGGCGGCCACTGCGTTCCGTGAATGTTAAAATTATAAGGACCTATTCTGAAGTACTAGAACTGTAAAGAGACAGAGAAGGAAATATAAAACGAGTGGGATCAAAAGGTTTTTTATAATTTAAACATTCTACAAACTTTGAGAAAATTGTTTACACAATATGGAAGAGTCTTCAAATCGGGAAGGAAAACAAAGTAAAGTTTGTTTTCCTTGTACGACATTTTGTTCGAGTCGTATTTTGATGTTGATGTTGTATTGTACTGTTATATTAAATTTACATGATAAACTTTTCATTGCATGATGCAGGTTCAGTAGTGTAGTATTACTCCGTACTCCGTTAGTACTCCGTAGTTCACTGTGTTTTCGTTAGATGGCACTGAAGTATGTGCATATATTATTTAAGTGGAGGTCCACTCATATTAGAAGGGACAAAATTGTTAGGGTTAAGCTTTTTGGAGCCATATTCCACTATCTGCTTAAATGATTGCCTTATCATTTTAGAGTTAAATATTTACTAAATTACTAACTACATTCTCCAGAATAAGTGTCCGCGACAGCTTTATTCCGGCAACGTTATGAACGTCGCCGTTCTCACGTCTAAATAGTGTTAAATACATAATTTTAGGACATGACACCATATTTGCTTAGCTCTATAGATGGAAATATTTTGGCATTAAAATCTTTATTGATATTATAACACTAAGACCCTGCTTCACCGATTACAAGTAAGTTCCCGATAGCTCATGTGACAGATAGTTTGACACGATTTATGTCTAATTATCTCTCAGATAAGTTATCCGAACCTTACCTCTCACATTTTCTATTTAACGTTGTAATTTTTGTAACGCTGTAATTTCTGAAACTGTCGGTTAAGTTCGGAAAAGAAATTGCATACTGGATAAGTTTAAGGATTTTTTCTCAGCAAAGTAACGTTGACACACAAAGATAATGATGCCCACTCCAAATATAAAGTTTCAGGGAGTAAATGTACAAGGTTTGAGTAATTTTAAATATCCTGGCCGCCACTTTACGAATGACTTGGACTATTTAGAAGAGATGAAATGTCGAGTAGGACAAGCTAAGACTGCATTCTTCAAAATGTCCAAAGTTTTATGCGACGTAAAATTTCCATTTCCTTTGAGGCACTGCGGCATGAAATGCTTCATTTGGTCCACACTGTTGTATGGATGTGAAACGTGGGTCTTAAGGAAGTCATCTGTAACCGACTGCAAGCCCGAAGGCTTCGAAAGATATGGTTATTGCGGAAGATATTTAAAATTACCTGCAATAGTTTTATATCCAACGTAAAAGTACTGGAGCGAGCCAAGTGCAAGAAAGAGCTGATGGCTATTAAGTGAAAAGGAAAGTGGCCTTCTTTATACATGTACAAAGGAGCTCGCAACATGAATTACTGAGGCTTCTTTTAGAAGGAAAAATACCTGGCAGGAGTCCTCCTGCTCTCCAGCAGGTCGACCACAAAGGACGTGGATGGAGGACATTGTGGCCTGGACCGGACCTGGGTATCGGGATACCGTCTGCTGATCTCCAAACTGCAGTTTAAGGATGGCATCGCATGATAATGAATGTAACATTATGCCATGAGTCTTAGAAAAGATAAACACCGGTTAGCAAGCAAAGGACTAGTTTGTACATTACAGTTCTTTGTGTGTGGAAGAAATTATAAGAACGGTTTATTTGGATTGTAAGGTTGACTGGAAGAGATTGTTGTTGGCAATAAGGCCACTCTTTGTAGATTATATATCTAACATTGTATGTTCTCTCTTTTACTCTGCAAAACGGTGTACAAGTAAAGAGGTTTCCGTATATTTAATTTTTTTGAAAATGAAAACGAATATTACATTGAGCGTAGGTGGATAAACGAATGGCACAATTAGAGTGAAACCCTTCGCCGACTGTGCTGAGAATTGTGGGATCGAATTATTACAATCAATCCATCAATCAATCAATCAATCAATCAATCATTGATATGCGGAAACATAGGTTAGTTTCAGATCTTATGCTTATTTTAGAGTCTCACTATGCCTTACCATACTATGTCACTATTATGCGGTGTGCAAATCTTATATATAAAAATTTATTGCTGTTCGTTTGTCTCGCTAAAACTCTAGAACGGCTGGGCCGATTTAGTTGATTTTGTTTTTTAAATGTCTGTCGTAGTCCAGGGTAGATGTAAACGGTAAAAAATAAAAAAAACTTGGAATTCCAAATGTCACGTGTACGAAGTAGGCACAGCTAGTGTTATATAAAGATAAATGTCATAAGTTACACGTGAAAATACTTTGTGTGATCTACAAAATGTTCATCTGGGTTGGGGTGTTCCATGGTCCATTTCATGAATG
Organism: Spilosoma lubricipeda; assembly: GCA_905220595.1. Classification (NCBI taxonomy): domain Eukaryota; kingdom Metazoa; phylum Arthropoda; class Insecta; order Lepidoptera; family Erebidae; genus Spilosoma; species Spilosoma lubricipeda. The sequence continues at coordinate 2,078,708 of HG992285.1, read as the reverse complement.
TTTGGAAACTTCCCCTGCTGCAGGATATATCCCTGATGTAGAAATAATCTTTATTGACTGAGAAATATTACTCTAAGGCGAAGGGCAGAAATAAATGCCTAGTGAAAGCTTTTAATGAATGAAATTAATAAAACAAACCCAAATACAGTAACGATAAAAAAGGAAACGATAAAATCCCTCAAAGCCTCATTAGACAACAAAACTTCAGAACAATGAAACATAACCTAATGGTGCGCAGTTCCAACTGGGGATCAATATACATAATTATATATTTTACTAGTGAATTATGAAATACGACATCAAGGAGGAGTTTACTTCTATTTTCCTCCTGATTTTGTGCTCTTTTGCAGGCATTATATTAATATTCAGTTTCAAAGAGGGTCGTTATGTTTGGTCTAAGTTAGTAGGAGAAGCAATTTTCAGCTATATGGTAGCGACTGCTGTGCTTAAAGTCTATGGTTCGATCTCCGGGTCTACTTAAATATTTGTTTTGGAGTTTCGGTGTTTCATATTGTGTATGTTATACAAAACAACTACATAATGTATTTGTATCAATTGTCTTATACCCATATTACAAGTTTTGCCGAAATATTATTATTATATTCTGAAAATAATCGTAATCAACGTTTTAATTTCATACATTGTTAATTTATTTCTTTATTTTTTTAAAAGACAGCTTCCGCTCTAAGAATATTCATTCTGTGTCGCGGAGGACTTCATAAACATACATGAAAGGGACACAAAGAACAACAAAACTGTTATTCGGTATGGTTTAAGCGGCGTGTCGACCGCTTAAACTACGAGGCCTAGTGCAACCGTGCAGAATTTTAAAATGTACATTAACTTTTTTTTTAATATGCATGCCAAAGTTTCTTTACTCTGCCTAATGAAAAGCATGAATAGAATCCAAGTGGGTAACTATACTTATTGCGAATATAGTCAATGGGGGTCAGCATGGGGACCTTCACTTACAGCTTCGCTTGTGTGATTGTCTTATTTCGTGTTCTAATTTTGAAAGTAAAACAAAATCATGCAAACTTTGACTCACTTTACTTCTTAACATCGTATTATTACCCCAACAGGGGTAAAATATCAAAAAGATAGATATTTTGCATTTTCCTTAATTATGTTTAAGGGCTCCCACACGTAACTGCGATGCGATGGGGCGTGAAGTTCTTGTGGTGCATTCGTGCGAGCTCTCAAAAATTTGCGATGCTTTGTGAATTCGCAGTTATGTATGGGAGCCCTAAAGACATCACAGCTCTGAATGTTTACAACAAAACATTCAAGTTTCTGATGCCAATCCGCAAACTAGGCGTATTGTTTTTAATAAAATAAGTTTTATTTTTAATATCGCTGTAAGGCAATGACTTGTCCCGTTTTCTACAAAAAAAAAGTTCGCTACTTGAAAACGAATCGTGTTATGTAATTTTTATCTTTTAGATTATACGATTTATTTAAAAAGGCATCGTTTGTATTCAGAATTAGATGGTTATATACAGGAAAAGAAACACCTCTAAGTAAAACACATTATAAATAAACTAGCACGCAACTTTGTTTGCGTCTCTTTTTAACCATTCTCGGTTTGGTCTAAGCGTGACATTGACTGTCCTATCTTAGACACACTAGCAAAACACACCATTCAAAAGAAGAAACGTGAACATCGATTACATAGGTTCAGAGTTCATCGTGAAAAACAATGAGACACGAAAATTAAACTCAAACTTAACTCAAACTGTTTGTGTTTCATAATACCTTTTGGGTGTGCAAATATTGCATTTTGTTAGAACACTAAATTCAATTTTGTTCGTTGTTGCCTAGAGCTACTTGTCTGTTTATGATTTTTCACTTCAAATAAAATTTTACGAAGTTACTTTGATACACAAACTAATTCTTTTCATTACATTTGATATATTACTAAAATAAAATCAAATTACAGTGACTAATATACTAACAGGTAATGTTAACTTGATCATTAACATTGATTAGGTATCTTTGATAAAACTATTTAGTTATTCACTGGTCACAAACCTATGGCTTTTCACCCTTTGGGTGGTGTAAAAATCTTGTATAGTGCTTTACTCAACGATTTAAGAAAAAGATCTCAAGAAATAACTGGCGGCTTCTGCTACAGTTTGGCTGATGGGCTGGGGCGATGTGGTAAAAAGAGATTTAACAAAATAATTGTCAATGCCAAAAGTTCCATGATTGATGATGGTTGCTAAATTAGTTACATATTTCACCCATCCAATGTTTTAAAATCAAAGAGGTATCAGATAAAATTATTTTATTATTTCTTCCAAAAAAATAATGTAATTTGATAGAAATTTAACTTAATTGATTTTTTTAAATACTACTGTGTGTGTTCTAAGTGACTCATCTATAAAGAAATATAAATCCTACTAATATTATAAATCCCACTAATCCTACTAATATTATAAATCCTACTAATCCTACTAATATTATAAATGCGAAAGTTTGTAAGGATGAATGGATGTTTGGATGTTTGTTACTCTTTCACGCAAAAACTACTGAACGGATTTGGACGAAACTTTACAGTAATATAGCTTATACATCAGAATAACACATAGGCTACTATTTGCCGCGATAGCCGACATATACGCGGGCGGAGCCGCGGGCAACAACTAGTCTTATATAATGGGATAGCAATGTCTACCTTTTGTTTCTTTTTAGTCTTTAACCAAGAAAATAAATTGTTTAAGTTTAATTAATCAGGGTAGAGATAACTATCACACTGAGCGATAATAAATGTTCTCATCGCAAGTAAACTATAATATCACCATTTAAAAATCTTATCTTCAAAGCTCTTGAAACTTTTCTCATTATAAGGCTGTTAAAAGGAAGTAATTTAAAAGGTGAGAACGGAAATAAACAAAAATAAAAAAATAAACAAAAAGGTCGCTGAGGAATCTAATTAAAAAGTACTTCAGTTCTTGGCGTGTTTTTTTTTCGCTTCAATATATATATTTTTGTAGCTTAATGGAGAGTTCAGACTGGGCTACATAGTTTAATAGAATAGAATAGAATAGAATAGAATAAAAGTTTATTGATTTCAGTACCACGGATTTGCACAAAAATACACAAAAACGGTAATACCAAAATCAAAAGGTCTAGGCGTCAGCTAAAGCTTGAAATTCCAAGCGCTGGTTTTCAGCTTAAACCTTTGACTCCAGTTTACAAAAGAATGTTTAACTCATTCAAAAGTATCGCAATAGAAAATTCTTATCATGATCATACATTACAGAAGGTATCAAAAATATTATAATAAGTATGGAGGAAAGGGCATCCAATACACGACAATGAAACTAAAAAAAACCTAGTACAATCATTTAATTTAATGAAATGCATGTATAAAATAGAAAATTTCATGCTGTCAAAAGTTAAGTATTATACAATAATTTGTATCTAAAGTAGTAGAGTGTTATTTTTTTGGATTTCACTCATAAATTGTTTGCATTTATTCTTAAATGTAACTGTGTTTTTTATTGATCGAAAAGGGGGGGGTATGTTGTTCCAAATTTTTGATGCAGCGTATTTGAAACTGCCTTTATAACCCTGTGTTCTATGTTTCGGTATAGTAAGTTTCAAAATAGGTAACTTAAGTAGGGAGCAACTAATTTCAAAATATCGCCCTCAATGTGGTGACGGATTACCGGTACGCAGCGTCACCATCTTTAGTCTTCCCATGGCTGTGGTAAAAATCGCGTGTTGGAGCAATTTCCGCATGATAGCAGTACATAGAGATTTTTTTTTTTATGGTATAGGGGCAAACTAGCAGACGTATCACCTGATAATGGTAATGCAATATTTTCAAGTTAATCAGACTCCTAAAAGTAGGTGAAAATGAAATTAAAAGATCATGTTACATGCATACAGGTCATGCTAATAAAATCGTGTTAAAAAGGTTTAGCTGTCTGTTTGGTTCTCTTTTTGTGCATACGGCGCACTCACGTCTTGCATCCAGGTCGTCACTTAAAAGTTTATACTATTGCCTCTTCGACACTAAGTATGTACTTAATAAAAATAAACTAAACTTTATACCAGAATTAAGATGCTTCTCGGGGTTTTTGTTCAATCGTGCGCGTTTTTACAGAACGCTTGAAGTGAAAGTTTCAATCACACTTGAACGCTTTTTATATGATTTTAGTTCATATTTTGATATTTTTTTTCTCTTACGTTAATTGTTACAGAATAGGAATAAATCCTATGTGACGAGAGACCTTATAAACGTTAATGAAATGACACAAAGAAAACTCAGAACATAACAATAATTTGTAAATCATACAAAATGTAGTCCCATATCACATACTATACACAGTAGAGGCAGCGGCGAGTAGGACGCTTAAAACATTAAACCATCTATGAAGTCAGTCAACAAAAACAGTGTATTTTTGTTAAATAAATGTTTTTCATTTTGGAAAACATACAAATTTTACCGTGTTGATATTTAAAAACATTTTTAAAACCATTCAACACACAATCGATGTTTCCGATGTGCATTTATGCGCATCTGGACCCGCCATTATATTTCACGTTTTTATCCTTCTGAAATCGGAAAACTTTCATGAATGTTATTTCCTTTTGTTTAGTTTTAGACAGATATTTTGCTAGAATATATGACCATATGACTTTCACTACGAGCTAAATTTGAAAGACTTCAATTCGAAAGTGTTTTAGGACTCGTTTTTTAGGACTTGTCAAAAAAGTTCGCTATAGACTATTTTGAATTTTTCTAACAAATGAAGAAATACATGTATAATGCAACCTATTTCTGTTAATTTATATACATATATATATAATTTTCGAGTTACGTTGTTGATAAACTGTGAAAATTAAACGCTTTGCTGGCGTTTATTGATTATTGTTTAGGGTTCCGTTCCGCAAAAGGAAAATAAAACGGAACCCTTATAGGATCACATTATTGTCCGTTTGTGTATCTGTCAAGACCGTTTTTCTAAGAAACGCATGGATGTATCAAGCTGAAATTCATATCAAATACTCAGGTCTACCGTCCTTTCGAGTTGTGAAAAAACAAAACTTCTAAGCCAATGCAATCAAGAGAAACAGACGTTTATACTGCAAATCGACACTCCCAAAGGAATCAAAACCTACAGCTTACTTCCCGTGAACTCAGAATCTTGAAATTTGTTACAAAGCAACGTTTTATAGCACAGATAAAGGGAAAATTGCGAAAAGCATAAATTTTCAGTTACGTCATATGATATACCTACAGGTTAGTACGGAACCCTCGGTGCGCGAGTCCGACTCGCACTTGGCCGGTTTTTTTACTGAAATCCTGTCGAAGTGACTATACTCAATCTGATGGAAAGCTTGAGTAGAATGCAAAAGTGGGGCCACCATACTCACCAGTCACCGTGAATGCAAAGAATCTAGCATGATGACTCACACTATAGCGATCTAGTGAAATGCTTTTTCACGCCACGCATGAGGGACCAGGAACCATTCTTGATCTTGGTAATGGTTATGTAAATATTTAATATCTTCTTTTCGGTAATTAGTGGGAGACCAGCGTGAATGGATCACTAAATGAAAATCGTGAGGAGAGGTAACGGAAATGATTATTATCATTAAATAGATGTGAAACATACCAGTATAAATGTACATTCTCTCTTTATGCCAGCACTATTCAAATTGAACTTATAGTATGCATTTGTAATCCTATACTTACAATACGGAGAACTGCAGCTAACATCACTCGGTTGGTCAAATGAAACCACATAATACCCAATTGTAGATGTAAATCAAAGTACTACGAGCCTAATATTCAATTTCGCTATGTATGATACAAATGCTCTTATTATGAATATGCATGCGAACGGCGAGTCGACATCAAATGTATGTATGTACCTATCTCGTTTGTTTTATTTTCATCGGATTTTGCTCTGCAATTCTGTTAGGTAAGTGTTTTGTTAGATGTTTTTTGGGACTACTTTTGTAGATGCGTAGTGCGTGCCTGATTGGATATGGATTTTAATGCTTAATACTTATAGTATAACTTTAGCATGCGGCTCCGCCTGCGTGTTTGTCGGTTATCGCAGCAAAAAGTAGCCTATGTCCTTCCTTGAGAATCAAAGTATCTATATGCCAAATTTCATTGAAATCGGTGCAGCGGTTTGGCCGTGAAAGCAGGACATACAGACAGACAGAGTACTTTCGCCTTTTAATATAAGTATGGATTTATACCGTTACTTCTCTAGCCTCGAATGTATTCACTCTCGTCTGTTTTGAAGTTACGAACCGACGAGAATATTAATTGATTGTTAAATTTATTATTCTGTGTCTGGGAGTTTTAGTGCACGTTTGTTAAATCCTAACTCTATCCTAATGTATATTCCTAACGTTGGAATTATCGTTTAGAAACGTTAAGTTAAGTTAAAACTTAACTGCTTCCTTGGTCAAGTTATTAGCGTAAGCGACTGCTGATCAAGAGGTCTTGAGTCCGATTCCCGGGTCGGACTGCTGTTGGGTTTTTCTTACAAGAAATTCTTAATAGGAACCCGGAATATGGAAGATGTGACGATATTTCCCGGCCGGCAACCTTCGAATTCAGTTCACCCTCAGGGTGGTGGAGGTCCGATGCCAGTCGCTCCGTGTAAAAACTGATATTCAGGTAAAACCGGTTGAAGTAGTAGCTGACCCCGAATTTTGGGAATAATAAAGGCTAGGAGATGATGTTGGAATTATCGTTTTTGAAATAAAAGCGTGTAACTAAGCTAAATCACTTCTTATTAGCCATTGATGAATGAAGAGTTTTTCTTTTGTGTTCCAAACAAAATTTTTAAGTTTAGATTAATGCATAAGCGAGAAAATGGTTTGATAAAAGTTCAAAAACGTTATTTTTGTTCTAACTTCAATTAGTTTAGATATTCGTTCGTTACTATTTCTACTGTCTGGAAACTTGAGATCGCGCTCCAGTGAGGGTCGGACAACGTAATTTTCTTAAAAATGCGGTAACTGGAAACCAGAAGCAGTGTTTTACAGAGAGGGATGGGAATGGGGTTGGGGGGTATGGGCCTCTCTTTCTCTCTCAGGTATCCTCATTCACTCGGTGAAACACAACGCAAGTGCTATTTCTAACCGGTTTTCTGTGAGGCCGTGTTATCACTCTGATCGAGTGCAGCGTGGCGCTACTTTTGTGTAGAACCTGACTCCCGAGTTAGAAGATATAATGGACTACTTGATTATTCAGATGGCGTTTCCTGGCACTCTAGTAACCGTAGTTGGATCTGCCAAAGAAAAGTTGGTATACGAAGCCCACAAACCGTGAGGCAAAAAGTGTCACGTCAGAAGTCAGTTCATTAAGGCAAACTCTGCAACATTATACAGGATCTCTACACACTATATTAGAAGCCAAGTTAACTAATACATTTAGAAGCACGGGACTAACAATGAATAGGAGACCCCACGAAATCACATGGTCAGGAGTCTCACTAGAGAATTACGCCTAAAACCGGCTGATAAAATGGTTATTAATATAAACACCACATAATCCTGACTCCTGCATCCTCAAGGTATATTCGAAGGTATTTTCTCAACCATTAACATGAAAAATGACAAAATAACGTGTAATAAATAAGAGGAAATTTATTCCACGTTAGTAATAAAAAAATGGTGTGCTGATTTTTTGGTGTAGGCCACCGATTCATTAGTATTCCAATTCCCGCGTATCCGTTTGTTCCGAACGGTCAAATCAAAATAGTTTACGTTTTTTAACACGTGATGCAGTTTAGTATCAAACGATGTGTTTTCTATGCAAAGCCTTTGTTGATATTGATCCTTTTTGTGCTTAAACTGAACTGTACCTTAATATTACATTTTTGGCATAGCAACAGCTGTGACATCACTAAAACTGAATTCTCCGACTAAGCAAAGTAATCATGTCTGTCGAGTCTCAGCCCAATGGTTTATATTGGGAAGTAGTGTTAATGTAAATCGGCGTGAGGTTTTCTCATATCGCAATACAGGAATATCAGTTCTTCGTAGTTCGTTTCCATACTCCGTGCTGCTATTAAGGATTTCTAAGATAAATAATAATAATAATAAATATTTCGGACATCTAACACACAACGCCATCTAGTCCCAAGCTAAGCAGAGCTTGTGTTATGGGTACTAGACAACTGATACAAATACATTTATACTTTTTTTTTTTGTAAATACATACATATTATACATAGAAAACACCCAAACTTCGAAACAAATATTTGTAGATCATACAAACACTTGGTCCGACCCGGGAATCGAACCCGAGACCTCAAGAACAGCAGTCGCGTACGCTACCACTGCGACACCGAGGCAATGGTTTATATTGGGAAGTAGTGTTAATGTGAATCGGCGTGAGGTTTTCTCATATCGCAATACAGGAATATCAGTTCTTCGTAGTTCGTTTCCATACTCCGTGATGCTATTAAGAATTTCTAAGAAGAAAAACCAAATAACACTTTTGGCCGGACACGGAAATCGAAACCGAGACCTCGCATACGCGAACCGCTAGTCCAACTAGGCATGCCTATGTGTTTATAGATATACAAATATACACTATATTGCGTGTGCTTTTGTTATCTTTTTTCGTTTTACATTGAAAAACGGGGAATTACTGACATCGAAACCAGCAAACCGAATAGCCACTAAAATGGGGTCGAACGAGGATTCACCTGGAATCTATTGATTTTCTTTCACTTTTTATTCGTTATTTTATTAACAAACTAGCTTTTGCACGCGGCTTCGCTCATGCAGACTTTCATCCCCTGATTTACTCCCTTAGGGGTGGAATTTCAAGAATTCCTTTCTTAGTTCTCACTTACATTATATGTAGAACCACAGAACAAAATAATAATACTTAGAAATGGTGTCGAGCAGCAAGTGCAAGGTACACTGTGTCGCCTAAACGCACACATTAACGATCAATAATATTATACACACATAAAGAACAATATCCTAATTCGGCCAAATGATGCTACGAATATAAGTTCTAAAAGCCACTTACAATGTTCCTAAATACAACCTTAAACCTTTCAACTAAGGTAGGGTTTCACTTGCATATTTGTGTACGTGGGAGGTTCCATCGAAAACCTTAGGGATTGACATTTGTCGAATATAATATAATTATATTACAATATTTTTTAAATTACTATTTATTTGGCTGATACTCAGATGTCCTTTCATTCTACTTCATAATTATTTTGTTGCAAAACATTGCAACTCCCTTATCTACCTTAAATAAATTATATACTTTGTGTATTTAGGTATATTTCAGAAACTTTAAATGAATAAAAGCGGCTAAGTGCGAGTCCGACTCGTCCATGAAGGGTTCCAGAGCAAGTAACATAATATATTTTTTTTTTATTTTTATACTAGCAGACCCACGCAACCTCGTTTACGTCTCCTATTGCCCGTTGCGTAATTGAATAAAAGGTAAATTGCAGTTTACGATTTACACCGTATTAAAAACAACTACTTAATAGATTTCATTCAAAACAAATTTTGGGGGAAGTTTGTGTTGTAATGTAAATCATATATATTTTATTAGTTTTATCATTCTCTTATTTTAGAAGTTACAATTTTACGTGTCTCTCTCGTAAACTATTCAGTTTAGATAAAATAGGTATTAAAAACCTCAATATCACTTTTGAAGACCTATCCATGGATACACGTATGAGTTTAATTTTTTTTTTATTTCATATTCGTTTGAGTCTAAGTATGGGAACCACAATTTTTTTATTTTTTTTCAATTTTTGTGTGAAAATCTTAATTGTGGTTCGCAGAATACATCTTCTTACCAAGTTTCAACATTTTAGTTCTTATAGTTTCGGAGAAAAGTGGCTGTGACATACGGACGGATGGACAGACAGACCGACATGACGAATATAAAGGGTTCCGTCTTTTGCCTTTGGCACGGAACCTTAAAAAATGACTATGCATTTTACTGCGGTAGAACAATACTTGATTTCACTAATTGTTGTTCCGAGTCTTAGTGTACTTTACCGTATACTGTTATTTAATCAAAAATACTTACACACTATCTTTTGTACAATCAAATCTGTTTATTTGGTCTGGTGGCTATAAAATTTTGGTATATTACATATTTATAAACTTTTTATTAAGTAAAACATTTAATTTCAAATATACCTCCAAAATAGATTTAATAAAAATTTTGCGATTAAACAAAATCGTATATTGTTTTAAAACCATAGTACAATATAAATCGGATACGAAACGTAAAATCACTGTAAAAACCAATATCATCGACAACGATATCGATTAAATTTGTCTACGTCCCTATGGCAAAGAATTGTAAAAATTACTTTTACTAAATATTATCATGCCAAATGTTTTAAAACATTCCCGCAGAAAATGTAGTTCATTGCTTGTTCTCTTGGCAACTATGCAAATCATACTTTAATTTAATACGTAATGTATAATTATTTTAATAGATTAGAATATAACGGTATGTATGTGTATTACATAATACTTTTTAGATTTTTGTTAATATCGCTTAAAAACAAAAGTTTTTAGGCTCATTGATGATACGATATGTTTCTTTTGAGTAAATTGTAGTCCTTGCTTCGGACAGTTCGGCATAGCAATAATTTTTTACGCAGCTACGTTCCCGACGAAAGTAATACGTGTATTAAAGCGTTCAGTTGATGCCAGCAGAGACATTAGTGACATCGGTGCTTAACTGCGGCGCGCCTGACCCGCCTACATCGCATTTCTACCTTTAATTCTTCTCTTCTGTGTGTAGAACCTATATGCAAAATTTCAAGATTCTAGGTTCAGCGGTTTGGGCTATGCGTTGATTTCTCTCTATGTCAGTCACCTTCCTCTTTTATATATAAATAGATAGATTCAAATTCCATTCAATTTCGATATTCATGGTATTTTAAAAGTTACTTTGTACTGGAGATGCTCGAAAACAACAGACGATTTCTAAACGTTTATTTAAGGACATTTTTTTCATTTATCGTATTTATACTAAAACTAATAATATATCTATACTAATATTATAAGCTGAAGAGTTTGTTTGAACGCACTAATCTCAGGAACCGCTGGCCCGATTTGAAAAATTATTTCAGTGCTGGATGGCACATTTATTGAGGAAGGCAATAGGTTATATATCATCACGCTAAGAATAAAAGGAGCGGAGCACCAATAGAGAAAACTGGGAAAAAATATTCAAAAAGGGGGAAAAGTATTACGCTACGGGCAGTAGGAGATGCAAACGAGGTTGCGAGAATCGGCTAGTAAAATATAAAAGTAATCTATTTACAACTTTGTGTAGATGTCTCACAATGATTTCTAGAGCCGTTTGTGGCGAATTCTTCAGTTCTCAACCAAAATATATTTTTGCTACTGCAGATACCCTCGACTTACTGATCCGAGATAACTGAAAATGTGTTCTATTGAAAATAAGGTTTCTTCTCATTTTACGGAAATCTACCTTAAGTTATTCACCTAAAGTTTAATTTAATTTTAAACGCTGCTTATGAGATTAGAATAAAACTTGGTCGTTGAACGTAAAGTGTTGTAATGCTATTTATATTTCAATTCTTGTATTTTACAGTTATTTGTGTAAGAAACGCTTATTACTTTTAAGTTACTTTAAACCATACTGAATTTTAACATGTTGATTGTATGTTTTGTATAATTTGTAATTATTCTTAACTAGCCGACCCACGCAACCTCGTTTGCGTCTCCTATTGTCCGTAGCATAATAATTTTTCCCCGATTTTATAACATTCTTCATTGGTCCTCCGCTCCTGTAGGTCTCAGCGTAACGATATATAGCCTATAGTTTTCCTCGATAAATGTACTATCCAACACTGAAAGAATTTTTCAAATCGGATCAGAGGTTCCTGAGATTAGCGCGTTCAAACAAACAAACTCTTCAGCTTTATAATATTAGTATAGATGTGACTTTCTCGGAAGCTGACTAGTTGGTCTAGCAGATAACGTATGCAACTGCCGATTAAGTCTCGGATTCGAATACAAGAAATTGCTATTAACAGCCTGAAATATTGCAGTTGGCGGTGTTACCCGCCCGTGCTTTGAAGAGCACCAGATTTCGTGAACATCTATGGCAATCGTATTGATTTTAGACTAACTTCGCCTCACGGTGTAGCTTGCGTTTGTTGTAGTAAATTTAAAAAAAAACTGTGTTATTATTATACCAACTCCAAGCCTTTCATTTCAAATGTTTTGAATTAAGAAAACAGTCACCAATCACATAGTCACTTCATAATTAATGCTGAGAAAGAAAGGTGAAAGTACGTTTGTACGTTTGCTTAGCGTTAAATATGACTAAAAAAGTATAAGACATAAGTAACTAAAAAAAGAAGCAATGTATTTTAGAATTATTGAATAGGCTCCCTTCTCATCACAGGTCAATATAAACTTTTAAAAGCTCAAACAAAATAAATTCCTAAATATGTTTTAGTCAGGAGTCATCAACAATCAACGACGTAAAAAAAATCTTTCTATATTACATATTTTACACACACCGTGAAAAGCATGAGCGATACCTTTTTATCAACAAAGAAAGTTTTCGGAGAAATAAATTAATTGATTCATTCAATCTATATATATTAAAAGGATCTTATTCACGTTTAACGGCTTTTAAAACATGCCCCGAAATTAAATTTCTACTGCCAATAAAATATTGGGAATCATCAATACAGAAAGTGTTAAAAAATAAATTGGTAAAGATTTTATTTTTGTTTTATATATTTAAAATGAACTTTATTCATTAAAATCTACAATTTATTAAATACTAGCCGACCCACGCAACCTCGTTTGCGTCTCCTACTGCCCGTAGCGTGATAATTTTCCCCTGCTTTTGTAACATTCTTCATTGGCATTCAGCTCCTGTAGGTCTTAGCGTGATGATATATAGCCTATATATATATATATATAGCCTTCCTCGCTAAATGGGCTTTCTAACACTGATAGAATTTTTCAAATCGGACCAACGGTTCCTGAGGTTAGCGCGTTCAAACAAACAAACAAACTCTTCAGCTTTATATATTAGTATAAGATTAAAAAACACTTTTTGTCATTATCATGATTGAATATGAATGAATGAATATGAGTACATTTTATAAATAATACTTAAGATTTACCGTAAATTAGCTATCAATATTACTCGTATACCTTTATACAAAGTAACAGTTACCGTAAGCCTGCTACTTATTTAGTTTCAATAAAAAATAATCGATATTAAATAAAAAAAACATACACTACGAAAAAATGTTTACAGCCCCAGCTTAGTACCTTAGTAGCAGCTATACGTTAATCCCTGTAAAGGCTATGAGCCTTTCAAGGCCCATTTATAAGTCAGATTCTTCCGAACTGCCAAGAAATATAAATTGGAATTGTTTAACTTAGTATAAAAAGGTTTAGGTAACAAGGTTAGGATCATTTGGAACGTGAGTTATTTTATGGAATAGGTGGCAAACAAGCAGACGTATCACTTGATGGTAAGCGATTACCGCCGCCTATGGACACCCGCAACACCAGGGGCGTCACAAGTGCGTTGCCGGGTTTTGGGGGATAGGGAGGAAGATATGAGGAGGGTTGGGGTAATAGACCTCCGGTAGCCTCACTCACTTTTGTTTCTGTGAGGCCGTGGTATCACTCCGGTTGCGTCGAAGAGTTGCTCTCCCACGTGTAATTAAATTTTTTTTTTTCGTGTTATATGGTGCCAAGAAATTTGAAGAGCAGGATTGCAAATAAAAAAAATAACAGTACATATGTAACTTAAAATATGATTGAGGCATATATCTATACCCTACTTAGACAGGTACATATAATGAACTTCCTATAACTTACACGAAACTAGTTCTATAGTTTAATTACTTAATTTAAATACCAAAGAATATGAGATATGCTGACGTCAAAGGCTTTCAAGTTGGAATATTTAATTAAAGAAATCGAGGTGGTAAAGCAAAGGGTTCAAACTACGAGGGAACACGCCACAACTCGAATAACTTCGTAAATGCAGCCTGCACTTGCCGGTAACTCACTTAAGTTAGCTACTGAAAGGTTGGTGCCACTGAAAGCTTAACTAAAGTTAAAATTGTTCGGATTCTCACTCTGATGTTTGAGTTAGGTAGTTGATGTTGGTGAATTTAAAAATAGTTTTTTTTTTACGGACGTTGAAAAAGTGATCGGTTTTATTTTTAGCATTAATTAAGAATGAAAAATGTAGTCGATAGAGATACACGAGCCTCCGAATGGAGGGGAGTGCGGGGGGAAATCTTCACAAATATACATTTTAGACTCACATACAAAAATAATCGCCTATCACCTGGAACTAACACGTAAAAATTAAAACACAAGGTAAAATAAAAAATAAAGGCCTACGCAAGCACTTAATCGAGTAATCATAGGCCAAAAATGCTTTATATCACTTTTTGGGAAAAGGGCTAATATTCTTACACTGCTGGTCTAATATAAACCAAACATAGCTAAGAACTACTGCAAGAAAACTGGCTTCCAAAGGAAAAAAACCCATTGAAATCGGTCCATCCGTTTTAGAGCTACGATACCACAGAGACACACACACACACACGCACGCACGCACGCACGCACGCACGCACGCACGCACGCACGCACGCACCCACACACACACACACACACACACACGCACACACACACACACACACACACACACACACACACATAGTAATATATCTACGTCAAACTTATAACACCTCACATTGTACTCTGCTTAGTAAGTAGTATCCAAGAGTGGTGGTCACCATTCTCATAGCGAATGTAGACAATACAACGATGCAGCATTGCATTCCGGTCTCGCACTCACCAACGAAACACGACAGCATGATCGCTGTCATTTTACGTTGATTTTCTGTGCGAGGGTAGTACCGTCCTGGTCGAGCCGGCCCGTTCGTGCTGAAATCAACGTGGCTCTACTACCTAATAGGCATCAGTTTATTATCACGATCAGTCACTATTAATCTACAGATTCATTCACCCCATTCTACAATACGAAGAAACCTCATCTTTACCACCAAACAGTGTAATCTCACGTGTGTTTAGCCGACTGTGTGAGACGCAAACTCTCTAACTTGTACGTTTTGATGTGCTCCAATCTGCACAGTACACAACACAGTTATAGTTCGACCATACAACTTCATATTACATTTGCAAATTCAGCTCTTAAGTCTTGCTTCTGGAATCATCAGTAAGGATGTTAAGGTAAGCGCAAAGTTTGAAAATACACGTTAATAAATTCTCTTAAAGTAAAGTATTGAAGTAAAATAAAAGCAGGCTGTGGGATGGCTGCAAATGACGCCTGAAAATTAAGGTATTATTTTTTATTATTTATAAAACATATAAAGTACAGACTATAGATAGATGTATAACCATAAAAGGTTGGAGATTTTTAAATCTATACAAATAAATAAAATTGGAGTGTCTGTTTGTAATATTAAAATAACAGCTTTTTAATCAATGCATATGTATATATACACGATACATATGCCAAAAATGTAGTTAAAAAAATTTTTGTCTGTCTGTCTGTCTGTCTGTCTGTCTGTCTGTCTGTCTGTTTGTTCCGGGTAATCTCTGGAACGGCTGGACGGATTTTGACGGGACTTTCACTGGCAGGAAGCTGATGATCCGGGGAGTAACTTAGGCTACTTTTTTTAGACTAACTTTGTCCCGCGGCGTTACTCGCGGTACAACAATAACCGCGGGTAACACCGCGGGGTTCAGCTAGTATTGTTATAAGTATAGAAGGGTTTTATTCTTTCTGGAAAAATTGACCAAAGTTATTATAAGAACCTACTCGATAATTACTTCCCCTATGAGTATTTGGTAAAAATTCATCTATACTAAATATGGGAATACTAACTAACCTACAACTAATACTAACTAAAAAACTTTACTCTTCTTCACTGCAAAGTATTAATAAATGTATGTATGAAATATTAAATTATTTACCATCAGACAATCTAGCTTAGGGAATAATAAGGACCGTAAATGCAAACGCAAATTTCTAATAACCAAACACATCAGAGTAAAGTGACGTCACATGTTATACCATCAGTTACAAATTCTATTGCAAGATACAATGCAATACGTTCCACGCTGCAATGTAATGATATTCTCTGCATTCCTTCTCTCATATTATGTTAGTATGTTAGTTTATTGAAGCAATTATGTCAATAGTGAAGCGGTGTAGATCAGTGTTGATCGCTTGTGCATACATTTTGGCAAAAAGACTTAATATGTTTATAGGGATAGTGGTTGCTTTCTTAACTTAGAAGTCATATGAGAGCCATATTCAAAAGAAAAGAGTCAGCGCAATCGAAGTAATAGGCTTGCAAAAATGGTGTTAATAATAATAACACAGTCTTTAACAGTTTACGGTCAAATTTTTTTTCTTCAACAACTCCCGTTTTAGTAATACACATTCTGTGTCGCGGAGGACTGAACACAAATAACACCCAGGCTTAGGACAACAGTTTGCGGTTCACACAAAGTACTATCCTATGTTGGATTTGAACAAATAACACTTGGCGCAGTTGTAAGCGGCGTGGTGACCACTTAACTAGGCCAAACGTGCAGTCTTGATAAATTCATTACATTGTAATTACTTTATTAAAATAACTAATTTAAAAATGCCTAGAAAATGTTGACAACAATTTTTCCTTGCTGTTCATGGATGGATAAGGATTACCGGAGCTCCCTACCCCCAATTCTGTACAGGTACATTAAAAGACGGCACCTCACCAACCACCATCAACATTCTGCATTCTTACGACAGGCTGGCGAGGCGAGGCGCTCATAACCCAGTTGCACTCAGAGTTTGGGTATGGCGATGGGTGACCGCTGGTAGCATAGCATACCAAGAGCGTCTCCGTGATTCGAAGGTCATGTTAAGCTGTTCGTCCTGGTTTTTATCATAGGATAACAATCGTGAAGCTTAGGTGGAGGCCTTTGAGCGGCTTAAAAACATCCAACGGCAAGATTACGTAGGCACAACGTTATCTTGCCATGCCGCCCGCGATCGGCCAGCGTGGGGACGTATGGCCTTAACCTTCACCTGAGAGGACACCCGAGCCCAGTAGTGGGAAATTCTGGGTTGTTGACGATGATAATAATATGCTGTGTACTAAAGTCTCTTAATCAATTTACTACGAAACTACATCCAGTTTCTCACTACATGCATATTGAGATACAATTACATGAGGCTTAGCGAGCTGTCGCGAATTCTCGTTCCATTATATGGGAGATTATATGCTATTATATGGATTAGTCCTCGAGAGGTTATGCAATGGTCTCCGGGTCCGGTTACATCTACAATAGTTACGACATCTAGGGCATAGTGCTATCAATTTGGGGCAGTCGGTCGATTGAAACTAACACCGAGATCTTATATGAATATTGACGAAAGGTTAAATGTGAATTAAATATCTATCATTTGAAATTTAACACCTTTACTGTCCCTCCACCACTCGCTGTCACTTAATTCTATTAAACCTCTTAATAGCTTGCCTCGAAGGCGCAGTGGTAGCGTACGCGACTGCGTTCTTGAGGTCTCGGGTTCGATTCCCGGGTCGAACCAAATGTTTGTATGATCTGCAAATATTTGAATCGATGTTAGGGTGTTTTCTATGTATAATATGTATGTATTTACAACAAAAAAAAAGGTATAGAAGTATTTATATCAGTTGTCCAGTACCCATAATAAAAGCTCTGCTTAGTTTAAGACTAGATGGCGTTGTGTGTTAGATGTCCGAAAAATTTATTCATTCATTTTAATGCAGATTTTTGCAGTAAATAGAGTGATTCAAGAGAAAGGGGATATCTGGCAGTTGAAAATTTTCTTTAGAATACAACTCCTGCGTTAAGATTGTACATCCTATGTCGCGGAGGACTTTACAAACGTACATGAAACGGACATAAAAAACACCCAGACTCAGGACAACAATTTGCGGATCACATAAAGTGTTGGCCTATGTGGGACTTGAACCCACAACACTTTGCGCAGTTGAAAGCGGCGTGGTGACCGCTTAAATCATTAGGCCAATCGTGCAGTCAATTAAAAGTTGTTATTGTGTTGTATTGACATGTGTGCATATAATTATTGTTTAACTAAGTGTCATTTAAAAGATTTCCTTAAAACAAGATCATTAAGGGGTATCAAAGCAACTTCAATGCCCTGATTTTACTTTCCTGCGAAATTAACATAAAACATAATACATTTTTCGATGAAATGCCACCTTTATTTAAATTTTAGGTTTTAATATGCAAATTGGTTAGGACGCTGAAGTATTGCTTTTAATATCGCGTAGGCAAAGTTGGTCGTATTTTTTGGAAATGCCATTTTAGGTTTTTAGGTGTAAAAAGATATTAGTTTATGAAATTCAACTTTAGTGAGGAGCAACTTTGGAAGTAACAATCACGCTAAAATGTTCGCCATGCACGTTTAAGATTTAGTTTGTTATAAATATTAGACAGCAAATTGAAGAGTCTGTGAAACAGTGCATGCGCATTGTTACACCGAGTGAGTGAGGATACCGGAGGCCCATACCTCAAGGCCTCCTCCATCCCCTCCCCATCCCCCAAAGATCGGCAGCGCACTTACGGCGCTTCTCGTGTTGCGTGTGTCCATGGGCGGCGGTAACCGCTTACCATCAGGCGATACGTCTGCTCGTTTCCCCTCTGTTCCATAAAAAAAGTAATATGTCCAGCAGTGGTCTGTAATAGGTATAAACGATGCTGATGCTGATGCTGTGGCATATGTGTCATGAGACAGATAGCTTCACCACGTATGGGTCGACTTAAGCAATAGTTTTGCATACAAAACCGGCTTCGAGCTATTTTCTCATTCTGTTTTTCTAAGTAAGTGTTACTAGATATCTCTTATCTCTCTTTCTTTCCGATTATGTTACTCAAAGATCGGTATTAGTGCTACAACACATAACTACGATGCGATGAGATGCAACGCCGCATCGTAGGAACTTGCGATGCGGATTGCTACGATACGAATTCGTGCGGCAAAGCGATGGTTCATGTGACCATAATTTAGACCACATAGATGTCCTAATGAGATTTTGCATAAATTGGATGATGAAAAATAATGTACATGATTCATGGATACAAATAAACAAGAAAATAGTTTTGTAAATGATTTAAAACAAATTAAATGTTTAACAAATATTTTGTTTATATTCTTCAGTATTTAAAACAAAATAAAATTACACTTCAGATCCTGCAAATTATGCTTAGTATAAAGTTACCTAGTTAGGTAACTTTAGACTACATATGTATAAAATAATAATACATAATTATCTATTTATAATAGGACATGATTCGACGAGAGGTCACGTTAAGCAGTCGGTCCAGGCTATTATCATAGGATAACAGTCATAAAGCTTAGTTGGGGGCCTTTGGGCGGCTTGAAACATCCAACGGCCAGATTACGTAGCCACATCATTGTCTTGTCAGTCCCCAACCAGCACTCGACCAGCGTGGGGACGTATGGCCTTAACCCTCTCCTGAGAGGAGACCTGAGCCTGGCAGTGGGACGTTATGGGTTGCTGATGATGATTTAGGACACCATACACACAACGCTATCTAGTAAACGTAAAGTAAAGAAAGAAATTAATACTGCAATTTAGTAAAGGCTCAGAGTGTACGAAAAATGTTGTCAACAAGTGTAACGTAAATTCGCACGAATGCACGATGCATTGCGAATTCGCAGTTTTGTGTGGGTGCCCTTAGATTTATGTCTTTGCACTGCAACTGTTTACAACCAGGTAAACAATTTGCATCCAACGCAATAAAAAATTCTGTCCTATTGTCTCAAAGCCCTGGTTCCATTTACACAAGGCCGATTAAGGAAATTTTACGGCTAACATAAAAAATGTTATCGGCACGTCGAAACACCACTTAGTTATAACATTTACAAGATTTAACAAAAAGAATCTCGCTGTATCATTAGCAATTCATCAGACATTTCAGTTTCCGAGTGCCAAGAGAACGGGAACCCATTAAGGTGGGGTTCCTTCTGTAGCGAGAAATCATAAGCAAAATTTAAATCTGTAACTAAATTTAAATTAGAACTAGCCACGCAATCTCGACTGCGTAGCGCTAAAGGGTAAAAAAACCACATGCCCGATTTTGAAACAATCTTCATTAGTGCTCCGCTCCTATTGGTCTTAGCGTGATGGCATATAGCCTTCCTTGATAAATGGGCTATCTAACACTGAAATTATTTTTCAAACCGGACTAGTATTTTCTGAGATTGTTGCGTTCAAGAAACAAACAAACTCTTCAGCTATTTATATCAATAATTATAAGTACTGATGAAAATATTTATTTTAATTATTAGCTAGTTATCTCAATAAAATATAACTTTTATTTGTCAACCGATGTCAAAAAACAAACACTAAATTTTGGAGTGAAGTTTACCACCATACATAGATGAAAACCGGTTGTCAAAATCGGTTAAGCCACTTTTGAGATTAGTGCGCTCAAACACAGACAAGCAGATAATACAATGGTTTTAAGTTCTCTTTCTTATGCCTTAAGACGAAAGTCTTCAATCAGTGCGTCCTACCCGTCATGACATACGGAGCCGAAACGTGGACACTTACGGCACGGCTGGTCCACAAGTTCAAAGTCGCTCAGCGTGCTATGGAGAGGGCTATGCTCGGCGTTTCTCTGAGGGATCGCATCAGGAATGAGGTGATCCGGCAGAGAACCAAGGTCATTGACATAGCCCAAAGGATTAGCAAGCTGAAGTGGCAATGGGCAGGCCATATTAGCCGAAGAACTGATTACCGTTGGGGTAGACGGGTTCTTGAGTGGAGACCGCGTCTCGGCAAACGTATTGTAGGACGTCCACAGGCCAGGTGGAGTGATGATCTGCGCAAGATGGCTGGCAGGAGCTGGATGCGAGAAGCCGAGGATCGAACCAAGTGGCGCGCAATTGGAGAGGCCTATGTCCAGCAGTGGACTGCGATAGGCTGATGATGATGATGATGATGAAGTTCTCTTTCTTGAATAAAGATCCCCTTCATTAGTTTTTCTTCAAAATCTTTAATGTACAGACATCGATTTCTTATATGTATAGACCAGCTTTTGAGCAAAAGCCCGACTAGACCGAATCCAAAAGGGAGTGTTTTTTTTTAATTTTCTACCGTTTCTTATACAGAATTATGTAACACGATTCAACAATTATGTATAATGAATCCATTATAAATTGTAAAAATTTCTCTTTGTTATAACCACTAGCACTCAAGCTAAGATTCAACTTGTGTTATGAGTGCTAGGGCTCCCTCCAATTGTCACAAAAATGCATTGTGTATGTTTGTTCAACCGTAGTGTCTAAACTACTGAACCGATTTTAACCACCATATAATGGTGTCATTAGCCGGCCCGGGTAACATCGGCTATTAAAATTTTATCAAAAGTATTTACATAGTTAGGTTTTAGTTTTTTAAACTTTTCTTGTCATACAATATTGTTGATCGCTAACAGGCCTATAAGTATAAAGCGTAAAATAGCGTGATTAAAAATTTTATCCATTTTTTTTATTTTCAACTCTGATCCGCTAGCAAAGTCGCAACAACCGATATTTCTAAATGAATACGCAATACAAGAAAGATAAAAAAGAAATAAGAATAGCAAGAGCTCATTAACAATTCTCATTGTTTCCTTTATATAAAGGAAAATAATTAATTTACTTGCCCTAGAAACAAACAATAAAGTATATAATGATTTGCCTTTTTCACTTAAGTTTTTTGTTTTATTGGAGTTACTTAAGATGGATTTGGTAGCCAAATCTATCCACTTTAGGGATAGAGTACGTAGTTGAAGTCATAACTAGTTGTCCTTATTATTATAAAAATTCAAATTTAAATCAGGTAAGCTTACAAAAAACGATCAAACCTGTCAGAAGTCACCCGTGATGTGTAGCGACCGACATTTAAGCTAGCTTACGATCGTTTTTTATTTTTTCGAAAGACAATGACAAGAAAAAATATATAAAATATGGATGAGATCCATATTTTATATATTTTTTAACATTAATTTCATCACAACGAAGAGTAGAACCGCGTTTACCAGACTTTTAACTGTTATACCATATAAGTTATGTAGGTACATATATTTCTCTATCTTGATTTTTTCCGAATCTCAATAAATATGTTATGGTCGCCCAGTGATCGAAATTTATCTAATATTTTCTTTTTGCTTTCTGCACTCCACCTTTATATAACTGTACCAAATTGAATATTCCTCTGATCGCATTTTCTTTCTTCAAAAGTGGTTTTAGTCTTTTAAACTGGCCAGACGGGTTGATAGAATAATAATAATAATAAATATTTCTGACATCTAACACACAACGCTATCTAGTCTCAAGCTAAGCAGAGCTTATGTTATGGGTACTAGACAACTGATACAAATACATTTATACTTTTTTTTGTAAATGCGTGCATATTATACATAGGAAACACGCATAATAATATAGGGTTTATTTCAAGATTTCCTCCTCTTTTTAGTAATGTTGTCCTACTTAGTATACCCATGGGATGACTGGGAATGGTGAAACTTTGATTTCTTAATCCGATATCAAACAGACAACTTCACACTAGCCATAGAATGAATGACCGTATTCATTACAACATTTACATCAAATGTAATATTACATACTCCTATATACTTCAGTCGTGCCTGTTCTCTTACAAATACAATTTTAACAAAAATAAAACCGACTTTAAAGTTCGACTCGATTTCTCTTGGATGCCATCATCAGATATTAATGTCCTTATCATGGTACCACCGTTTGGATATATTCTTTCCATAAAAAAAAGAATCATCAAAATCGGTTCATAAACGACGAAGTTACCCACACATAAAAAACACTTTTTTTGAAGTCGGTTAAAAAAAGTAAACAGAAGTATTAAGGAACATCACATGTGATAACAAGAAAAAGTTTATAAAACTATAAGCTGTTTACGCTGATTTCAGCACGAACGGGCAGGCTAAACCGGGGCGGTGCTACCCTATAACAGAAGATCAACCTAAAGTGACAGCATTTGTTGTGTCGTGTTTCATTGGTGAGTGCGAGATTACAGCACAACAAAAACATATGACAGCGCCATCTACCGTAGATACACTGAACTACGAAGTAACGCACAACACGGAGTAACTACGAATCCTGAATCGCGCAATAGAAGTTCTCGCGTCGATTAGCATATATACAACATCCCAACATCAACCGTTCAGCAGTGGCACGCCACGCATGATCACCTCGCCTGGTCGGAGGATCCTCCCTTTGTGTTGGTGGGACATGACACCCTGTCCCCCACATATATATTTCAATAGGCCGCCATAGTGTGGGTCCCTAGGATGCACTGTTGCATTGTCTGTTGTTCAAGTTTGGTGGACACTCTCTTGGATTCTGCTCATACTTTCTTTGGTTTGGCTCCTAAACAAAAACAACCGGACTGTGTAAAAACTTTAGATAAAATGTATAAAGACTATTCACCCAGGCCATTATTACACATCTATTGATATCTCATTCATTAAAATCACTGGAAAGGCAAATTTTCCTTACTTTAGTCACAAAAGAAGTAAATCAACTTAATTACCAGATTAACAAACACTAAAATTTATATAAAAAAAGTAAAACGAAGTTCAATTTACTTTCCTTTATATTTAATTTTTACTTTGCGAAAATTCCTCTTAAATAAAGCTTCGTAATAGAAAAAGTTTATGTAGAGGTTCAGTTTGATTTATGAAAAAAATTTGGTTAGAAACACCGCTCGAGAAACGCCTTCAATATCAAAGATATTTTATGCTAATTAGTTTAATAATTAAAACGTTTCATTATCATTAAAAAGGCAAATTATTGTTTACATTATTAATTACATTAACTTTTTAATAACAAAGCTTTAATTATGAGAAGTGTGTTTTCTTTTTGTTTGTTATATGAATAATGATTTTAATAGTCTTCGTATAATTATTTCTTGCTATAAGTGTATTTTAAATCAGTAATTTATGTGAACTCATCATTACTCTCTCGCTGTTTACTAATGGCAAAGGCTTCTATCAAAGAGTGCCAAGTATCCTGGGTAGAACACGGACGGCTATCAGCCTCTTTCTAAAATATTAACTTAACTAACTTTTTTTTTATGTTAACTATTAAGATAAAACTGGTCAACGTAACGTACGTAACGGTAACAAACATATAAACTTTATGAATACATACTTTTCTTAAGATATATACTAGTACTAGATATATAGTATATACTATTGACTGTCTCAGTGGCGCAGTGGTAGCGTACGTGACTGCTGTTTTCAGGTCTCGGGTTCGATTCCCGGGTCGGACCAAATGTTTGTATGATCTGCAAATATTTGTTTTGAAGTTTGGGTGTTTTCTATGTAAAGTATGTATGTATTTACAAAAAAAAGTATGTAAGTATTTATATCAGTTGTCTAGTACCCATAACACAAGTTCTGCTTAGCTTGGGACTAGATGGCGTTGTGTGTTAGATGTCCGAAATATTTATTTATTATTTTATTTATTTTAAATAATCGTGATCATCGCAGAATTATTTGTCCTGTTTGGGAATCGAACCACACAAACAATTTTTAAGCATAAGATTTACTAGGTCCAACTATCAGTCTAATAGTTCACTTTTGATGATCGTACTTTTTTAAAGAAAGAAAGACCTAAAAGAAAAATACCTTCTTTATATTCTTTCACATAAGCTCAAACAAGTCAGAGTAGGGTCACTAATCCATTTAGAGGCCCTCCCAACATCTCATTATGCAGTCATTACGCTATTCCGGTCGCGATTTTACGGGTAATCCGGTAATTTACTTGCTCAGTGTCCTGACGTTCGGCAGATTTACGTCCTGACCGAATTAATGGAACCGGTACCTCGGGGAATTTCTTTTTTTCTCTTTTTATCTTTTAACTACTGACGTTTTAATGAGCTGTTCGATTCTATTGATTATGTGTTTAACTAATCTCCTTTGCTTAATTAAATTAGGGAAAACTGTATACTATTTTGAACCGTAAAACAAGCACTTAAGATATCTTTTTGAATGTAGTGCTACAAACAGCGTATTGTTGCTTGACTCAAAGACCTTTTTTTTATTAATTGAGCATTATCTCCCATTATTTAAAAGCGGATAAATACTATAGTATATATTTTATTTAGTACCTATTTGTAGCTGAAGGCTAAGTGCTACGTCGTAGTATCTTCGTAGCCAAGTAGAGGGTAGACAACATTGTTAATTAGGGTTAATTAATTTAATAATGGACTAACACGATTAATGGGTGCACATTAGAGTATGAGTTGGCAACTTGAACAATGACTATTGTAGGGAACTTTAGTGTTTCATTATCATCAACAACAAGCTTTAATAATCCACTGCTAAACATAGGTCTCCCCTTAGAAAGGAGTTTTTGGTATTCTAAACCTCGTAGGTCAGACAGGTCAGTTAGCAGTGATGTTCTCCAGCGTAGTTTGCTCGTTTACCCCCTTCGCCCCGTTGTCGTAGCGTGAAGGTACCGTAATACGCGCGTAATACGAGCATGTACATTTTCATACAAGTCCGCACACGAAGCGATGTAGCAGCAAATCGTAGGAGAAGTTTATCGTCATTACGACGAGTCCTAGCGTACTAGCGTAAAACACAAGCGTAAAAGTAAGATAAAAGGGTTTTCCTAAAATGATGTTAAGTATTGTAAATGCCTCTTTCCAAATTCAATTAAAACTTATTATCTTCGCGTGTATCATCTTCAAGTTCACGTGCAGCAACAAAGGTTCTCTTCATGTTATTATTTCCAATGTATGGATGAATCCAATAAGCAGGTTGCTTTCTACTTCTTACAAAATAAAGCAATAAAAATCCTCTTCAACTTAAGAGAAAGTAATGTTCTCAATATTCAAAATGTCTGATGCTGTTGACGCCATGATTTTAACAAATAAAATACAAAACGATAGGTATACGCAACGATTCGTTTGGGCAACACTGCAGGTCGCGTACGCGTATCGTCGTAACGATTCGCTTACGATACGACTACGCTTACGAACCGTGTGTGAAGGGCCTAAGTCGCCTCTTACGACACCTACGATATGAATTCTTTAGCTTTTAAAAAGAAGTTATAGATAGTCTATAATTTAAAAGGTTCTTATGGAAAGTAGTTATTAGGCACAAAGTGTGAGAAATTTATCATCATCACATTGTCTGATCGTACATTCCACTTCTCCCCAACCTCCCACAATGTCCACTTTACGTAAACTATTAGGTTATAACCTAGAGTATACATAGTTGAACAACAGGGGAGGTATCTGCGATGTTTTCATGACGTGTATTAGTATTCTCAGCGTCTCGGAGCGTCGTGCCCGTCTCAATTACTGCGCACACTAACTACGTCACACGTAATATTTTCACTGGCGACGATAAAATGATGCTAGCGTGTTGTATAATGAAAAGAAGTCTTTTCTTATTTAAAAGTTTTAGAAGTACTCGTCTTCTTACATTTTCTAACGGTATTTCGTGAGTTTCTTCCTTACTTCAGCCTATTGCAGTCCACTTCTGAATGAAGGTCTTGCTCTAGAGCGCCACCCATCCCGGTCTTGAGCAGTCTACATCCATCCATCCATTTCATGGAATTCTTAAATAATTTGAAATCATTTTTTTTTTAGATAACTTGCGGTATTTTACATCGCTTCTATAGTATCACTTAGCCATCACGAATTTCGAATTGGATAAACATAACGTATTTATTATATATTATATACAATTGCTAGGCTTAGACATCTGTTTTCTTTTTGTGGTACGGAAAAAATGTAGCCAGATCGGTTGATGCTTTTAAGAAAGAAGGGCAAATAACATACAAAATAATTGATAACGTGAGAATAATAATTTACAAGCTATATACAACTTTGTATCACTAAAGCTGAATAAATTTTCAGTCTTCATTAACGTATGTTTTCATCTACTCTAGAATTTCATTTACTTTCTAAGTACTTCATAACTAAAAATTTATAAAATAAGATATTCCTTTTTTACCAAAATCTTTTCAAATAAGCTTTGATACACTCGTAACTTAGATATTAATTTGAAGTTAAAGCTTTTGACCTCGTGTACCGGGGTTCTATCGTAAACTTCATGAATGGGAGACTATTCACGACCATCCAATTTGCAGATGCTTTCTCCAACTTTCCTATTGTATTTAGAAGTTGTTTATTTCACATAATTTGCACAACTCTTGGGCGCCGATTCCAGGAATACAAACGGCAAAGTTAAACAGGAGTTATCTCAATGATGGACAACGTAAAAAGCAACATTTTAAGGGTCCGGGTCTCCAAGGAATAACCTTTCTTCGTTCAAAATTATCTGTATCGCTCCACGCGAAGCTTTGCCTGAAGAAATATGCTTCTGATATATTTTTTTCTTATTTCTATTGGTGATATTTTTGCGGGATCCTCACTGGTATAATTGTATAGGTCATGATAGAATATACGTTGAAATGTATTTTATTAACAATAGAAAACACAAACGACATCTAAATTCAAAATAGATCAACGTTTCTAATAATCCGAAATCTATACTGCTATTTAATTTCGTATAGATGAATAGATGAATGTGGGTGTGTTACACAACTTTAGTGGCTATGTTAATGTGGTGTGGCTAAATGTTAAACTTTTAATGCAAATTTTTGATGTATGGATTTGAAAGAAGTACAATTTTAACAAAAATAAAACTGACTTCAAGGTTCGACTCGATTTCTCTTAGATGCCATCATCAGATATGAATGTCCTTATCATGGTACCACCGTTAGGATATCTCCTTTTCATTAAAAAAAGAATCATCAAAATCGGTTCATAAACGACGAAGTTATCCGCGAACAAACCTAAAAATATATATATATAACTAGCTGTCCCGGCAAACGTCGTTTTGCCATAACTACTAATAAATTAAAAATTAATTAAAAAAACATTGTCGAGCGGACAAAATTGTGAATCTAAACCATTCCCAGATCCCCTTGAACACACACAAAAATTTTCATCCAAATCGGTCCAGTCGTTTGAGAGTAGTTCAGTGACATACACACTCACAGTAGAATTATATACATAAAGATTGAGAAACCTCCTCCTTTTTTTGAAGTCGGTTAAAAATGGAAAATATTGTATTTTCCATTATGTCAAGTCCATATAATATATAAAAAATCTATATAATCTTCCACGCAACATGTTCCCAAATTAAGTTTACTATTCCATCCTTAATACGCTTTCAATCACAATTCTAAAGCCCTAAGATTAAATATATACATAATACACACGATATAAATCAAAGTTTTAAAATTAACCCTTGAACGCTCACCAGACTAGATTTAATCCAACAAAATAGTAGAACAGAATTTCACATATCTGTCGCATGCTGAAGCGCACATCACATACTTTCGACAAGTATTCACTGCCAGTGGGGTATTTTATACCGAGTGGGTATGCCATCGTCACACAGTGCAGTGGTGAACCGGTCGGCTATTGTGGTGTTAAAACATTCAATCCAGAATAGTTATTAAAGCAATGTAAAAGTATAAATGGTTAAAGTTGCGGGCGTTACAATTTTAAACTTTATTCAGACTGATATTTAAATTTGTGTTAACCCTTTAAATGTAGATACATGTATTGGTTTTATGTGATATGCTTGAACGTTAAAATTAGCATTTTATAATTGCATTTACACTTCATATTTGCATTTATGATTCTCATTTTGATTTGCAAACATATTGATTACTGTTTTATTAAACCTTAATAATTTAACTTGTTATTAAACGTTTACTTATGGAAGTAAATTTTAATTTAAACTACTTCTAATTGTCGTATCAAATTGAAGTGTTTAAAATTGGAGTGTTATCAACGTTTGCGATATTAATTAAATAAATACAAGTTGCTAAAATTGTTACTCAACATTTTTATGTGGGAAAAGTATTCGTTTACTGGGAAAAATTGTTATATGAAAATTTGTTTGAATCGAAATAAAACTATTCAAGTTTATTTTTGTATGAATTATGTCAATCAAGCAGAATGTACGTGATATGTTAGTTTGAATTTTATTCATTAGTTCTCGAGATAAGCACGTTAACCCAATTTACATTCTTTAGTTTTATAGATTTAAGAATATTCAAATCATTGTAGTACAAAGTGTACCTGTAAAAACCGTTAAATTATTTTCAACATGATTAAATTAAGTTCAAATGCTTTGTTATTTTATACGAAGTTGAGTTAATTGCGTACACCGAATATGAATACTGGAAGGCTACATAACAAAAACATTTCAGCTCTCAGCACTGTCAGTGGCACGATTTTATTCGTTTCCGATTCCACGTACCGCGAATTTGTCGTTTATTTTCCCTTTTTTGCGTAATCGTGTCGTCTGTTATCGTTTTAGGTTTTAGCACAGGTGGCTTTACCAAAATTTGGTGCTGGCATTTTCATCAGAATAATTTTGAAGATGAGAACCTCTGTCAAATACTGTTCACCGGATGACCTGTGGTTAATTCGGACGTGAATCAAGTAAAAATCAAATGATGTGCTCTCTCAGATATTGTCACGTTCTGGAGAAGTTAAAACCTCGATGCACACAGTTACCACATATAATTAAAGAGGTATTATTATTTTAACTACTTTTTTAAATTAGTTTTAGTTTGTTTGTTCTGAAATCGTATTGATTTTATATTATATTCTATTTCAATTAAATTACATAACTAAAACATATATTTTGTATAAATATTTTAGAACTTAGAACCGCTGTCCATCTCAAAGTGATGATATGGTGCTATTTCTGTTATTCCATCACTAAGCAGTGCAAAACCCGAAATCATATTTTTAGCCAATCTTTGGAACATCACAAATTTTTAGTTTGATTTCTGGTTTTGTTTGGAGAGATTTCGGAACATCAGAATCAGCACCAATCAATAATGTAAGATTTGGTCTTGGTTGCCGCGACCCAAGCCTCGAGCTTAGTGCCGAAACCGTCGACAAGTTCAAATCTGTAATTTGTTTAGGTACAAATAAAAAACCTACCTCACTGCATCTCTACAATCCTCAAAGGTTGGCGAGTAGAGCATGCCTAGGGCATTAAGTCCACCGTTGTAAAAAGTACATACAATTGTAAATAAATAAATGCTAGTAGCCAGGAAAGCAAAAAAAATATGTATTATGTCTATTTTTTCTGTCTTTCTTACAACAGGAGGTGATGCGAAAGTTCATGATGATTGATTCAGCATATTATAGTGTAACGAATAATTTCAATTTCACACCTATAAATATAGTGGTAGGTTTAATTTTTGTAGTTTGTAGTACTTATGATGTAATGTTATTTCGCTTTTTGTACAATAAAGAATTATCTGACTGAGTTGGTTTGTATATGCTTCAAAATTACCGTGGGAGAGCCACGCTTCGGCATGAATGGGTCGGCTCGACCAGAGTGATACTATGGCCTCACAGAAAACCGGTTGGAAACAACGCTGTCGCTGTGTTTCATCGAGTGAATGAGGAAACTGGAGGCCCATATCCTCCCCATCCGCCAAAGGCCGGCAACGCACTTGTGACGCCTCTGGTGTTGCAGGTGTCAATGTGCAGCGATAATCGCTTACCATCAGGCGATACGTTAGCTCTAGCTCCTTTGCCCATCCAGATAAAAAACTGAAAATGTTCTCTCTCATTCTCAGAACTCATAATTCCACACGAAATACAACAGACGTTAAAGATTCCTTTATCTACTTTTCACATGAGCTTCGTTTCTCATTATTCAGTGGTAGCTAGTTTGTAATATTAGTAAATATTTTAATACTTTTTATGACTATCTGTGTTTGTAACCTCACACGAAGATACAATATCTACCTTCGTCACTGTGCTTACGTGTCCACTGGCTTTTGACACATTGTGAACAAAAATATAGCAAGTATGTTCGAATACAAATATTTCTTTTGTATATTTTGTATTAAGTGTTCCATTGTCAGCTTATTTCGAATCTAATGGTCCGTACTCACAAGCATTATTACTCGATAGTTTTACTCCAAGACGAGTAAAAATTTACGTGTGGACCGCAAAGCTCACAACTCGAAGGCTCGCGTCGAACCGGCTCGATGAAATTAAACAAAAGTAATTTCCTTTACACTTACTCGAAGCGAGCCGTCGACCCGTAAAAACTGTTGTAGAACCTATTTTATAGTATACTAGCTGACCCACGCAACCTCGTTTGCGCCTTATATTGCCCGTAGCGTAGAAATTTCCCCCGTTTTTGAAACATTCTTCATTGTTGCTCCGCTCCTATTAGTAGTAGCGTGATAATATATACTCTATAGCCTTTCTCAACGGACTATATAACACCGAAAGAATTTTTCAAATCGGACCAGCAGTTCCTGAGATTAACGCGTTCAAACAAACAAACAAACTCTTCAGCTTTGTATATTAGTATAGATTCAAGCATCCTGAAATAATTGTCATTCTTAAATCTTTGGGACATAGCTCTTTAATGAAGTTCACGTGGCTGTAATCAAAGCGGCGATCTAACCAATATTTAGCCCAGTACCTCCTTTTACGTTTCTCCTTTTCATTTTCTTTAATTCTTCTATAATTAAGAATTGCTAGACTTGCTAAACGTAGCCACCGTCTCCTTAGTTGAACAGACGTTATTTGGCTCAAACGGTTCTCTGAATACTGAACGGCAAGCCAAAAGATGCGTCACTCGATCGATCAATGGTGAATGTGTGGACCAAAGCCCGTGCCGTGGTTTTTGCTCGCCATGTTAGCTCGATCGAGCAAAACCGTATGTGAGTACTTAGCTTTAGGTATATTATTTTCAGGTGTCTTTTTTATAAACATCTGTTCTAAGAATAGTACTCGATATCATAACAATAACAAACAATCGCTTTCACCGTTTGAATTCTGTTTTGATATAGGTTTGTAAAATATTCCTAGAATAGGATCGGAGAGACATTGCAATAATTGGCTTGTCTGAACTGTCAGAATCAACTACTACGCCGACACACTATGAAACCGTAAACAATATGAAAGCATGATAAGTAATATATATATTTTTTTTTTTATATTTTGTATCATTAATTTCATCACGACGAAGACTTAATGACTTGAAGACTTAATGATTTGAAGACTATAAACACTTGACATTGGCAGAAATAGCTGATCCGAGAGATCCGGCTGGTTGTTATTTCATCAAAGAAGAAGAAGAAGTAATATCTATACTTATAATAAAAATGTAACAGGTCCAAGTCTGTACATTAAAGATATATTGAAGCCAAAACTATATTTTTTCATTTTTGTCTGTCTGCGCGGCGCATCACGCCGAAACTACTGAATGGATTCAAATGAAACTTGGCATGATTTGAGTTCATACTACGAGGTAGATCAAAGGATATTTTTTTATCTAGAAATTCAGCACGGTTTCCTGGTGAGAGGAGACGAAAGTCAAAATATATAGGTACTTAGTTGTGATTCAATAACACATAGTCCGATTTCATTCATTATTTTTTTGATAGAAAGCAAGTACTTTAAATATTGTTCCGTGATCTATTTATTTATTTATTATATACGACTTTAGTATCTATTTATAGGTAAGTTCTAAAAAATCCTAATAGATGGCGGTTTGGCATCTAAGTTGCACAGATATCCAGTAGGTGGCGCCGTATTTCCACTTCTAGATTATCCGACAGATGGCGCCCAATGATGCAGAATCATCGCAATAGGCCGCCACAGTGTGGTTTGCCATTTTACATTGTCTGCATTGGCAATGAGTATTGTGACCAGTAGTTACTCTTAGATTCTGCTCATGATTTCGAGCAGGCAGAGTAGAGTTAGGCAGACCCATTAATTAAAAAATAAACTGGTTTACAACAGCAACTAAGAACCACATCTAACTTACCTTACAAGTAATTTAGCAGAAGATAGTCCATGGTTAAAATTACTACATAATTTATCTCTGTTTCATTTAGAATCATCATCATCAATCATCATCAGTTGTTTATGGGCCACTTTGTAAAACGATTTTGGCCTTCAGTACCACGCTAGCCGATTGGTATAGATAGAGTGTAGAGAGACTTATTCGCTTCTTACGACTGCCATGTAGATAGTCCTGACTAGATATGCACTTGCCGGGGGCCAATTAATTCCCACTTTAGTCAGCATGAAAGCATTCGTTTGTTTTTTTACTGCCTCATTTACGTAGTGGTAGCGTACACAACTGCTGTGCAAGAGGTCTTTAGTTCGATTCCCGGGTTAGGTTAAATGTTTGTATGAGCTGCAAATATTTGTTTCGCAGTTTGGATGTTTCTGTGTATAATATGTTTGTATTTACAAAAAAAGAAGTATATTGTTATATGTATTTATATCAGTCGTTTAGTACCCATAGTACAAGCTCTGCTTAGTTTGGTACTAGATGGCGTTGTGTGTTAGATGTCCGAAATATTTATACTTATTTATTATTCTAGTCCGATACTGTGTCTCCTTGAATGCTGCTATGATACGTACTATGAAAATGTTCAAGAGAAATTCAAAATATATTACAACGTTTATACTGTAATAGAACTTATTTTGATACATTTTTAATCCAGTCGTTTATCTCACAAATGAGTGGAGCCTTAGAAACGTTGCTTAAAGACCTATATTTACTACATAATTTAACTTGTAGCCGCCAACCTTGCAATATCTCTATTCGTTGAAACTGGCAACAATCCAACGTAATTAAGTGAGGTTATGTGTAGCCATGTTTATTTGTTCTAGACTAAATTAACAATGTTATTTTGAAGTGAAATTATAAGTCTTATTTAAAACACAGTATATTAATAATAGCATAAAATTAATGGGCTTTTAGTTTTTCAATTAACTATTAAAAAACCAGAAATAAGTAGTCAGTAAGTCACGTGTTAGTGATTTTAAAAAAGCTTATTTAACGATTTTCGGATGGAATAAAAAAAGAAAGTATACTAAGATACAGAAAAAGAGCAAGAAACTTTGAATAACTACTACAAATCTTGGAGTGGAATACGAAACTATGACTTTACACCCTCGGAAAGTGAGGAGTCAGCCCTAGAGAGGCTCTAAAATAAGGTCCTAACTAGCCGTTAGTAACCATCATAAGTATAAGAAACCAAATTATAATTCTGTAGAGAGACGGACGTGATGTCCAATACAAAGAAAGGATCTTCCGAACAAACAAGTTGATCAATCGCGGCTTAACTGTTCATATTGGGCAGTAGTATATAATTATGCTGATTCGCGCGTGAATTTCTATATCGCGATACTGATGATGATACAGGATTACAGTTACTCCCTAGTTTGATGTGTCTTCGATAGATGGCGTTGTAGTACCTTGTATTTATTACGCTGTATGTAGAAATCACCACAACCCTAAAGATAAGAGAAAACTTTATAATTGAGGCAAACGTGACGGAACTGATGCTGAGTGCCTTAAAGATGTACCACAATATTGCTGTGAGTATTAATCTATCGCTATAGAGACTATAGGTACATTTCTGAGTCTATACTGTCAGTTTGAAGCTTACCTACTGAATATATAGCTTTTACAGATAAAGACAATTTACTATACCATTGTGTAATGTTTGAATAGTAGTTAACTGGCTTGAACTAGTGTTAAGTATATTATAGAATTAAACTCACTTGTAATTACTTCAATTTAAACCTGACCATTTTTGCCACATGGCATTTTCCATTAATACAATATGGAAAATAGTGGCTAGTGGAGTAAATGAGTTTTATTCTAGAATATATTGTACCAAGTTCACTCAAGTGCCAACAATGGAGAGTATAAATTACATACTGGTGGTAACATACCTTACCACCCTTACGTGTTTTCGATCTGCGAGTTTTAAACGATTCGACGAGTCTTACTTGTATATAGAAAAAAATAAGGCAGGGTAGTATTGTTGCGTTGTTTTTCTTTTCTAATGAAACAATGATAACACTTTTTTAATATTATTCCAACAAACCTTTAAAGTGTGTCTTGCAACGATACTCGAGTACAAAGATATTTTTGTATCATCGTGTTTATTCATTCTGTACCATTTTTTAAATTACTTATTTACATGAGAGTTTGAAGGTCAAGTAATATAAAACATTTATAAAAAGAACTAAATAGCGTATTAGACACTCGGTGATTAGAAACAATGACCAAGGGTAAGCAACGATGGCGCAGTCAGGACCTGGATGGGTGACCGCTAGTGGCGTTATACCATGAGTGTCTCCGTGATTCGGAGGTCACGTTAAGCAGTCGGTCCCGGTTGTTATCCCTGGATTACAGTCGTGAAGCTTAGTTGGAGGCCTTTGGGCAGCTTAAATACATCCAACGGCAAGATTACGTAGCCATAATGTTATCTGGTCAGTCCTCAACCCGCACTCGGCCAGCGTGGGGACGTGTGGCCTTAACCCTCTCCTAAAAGGAGAATCGAGCCCAGCAGTGGGACTTTATGGGTTATGAGTTTATGATGAACAGACGACATTAAGAACGCAAGCCGTTCAGATGAATGCAGATCACTTCTAATCAGTTTTCTTAAGAGGTGTCATATTTCATACGGTGTGTCATATGGTCATGTTTCCATTAAACCACAATATTTTATTAATTATATTATGGTAAAACACAACTGTGTTTAACTATAATTAATTGATAAATACAGTTTTTCCTGTATCTGAAATTAAAAATGTTCTTGTAGCCATTGCATCAAATTCCATCCATTATATTCTATTAACAGTCATTTACATACCAATAAAGCATCTTATTCTTAACCTACAAACCTAAAAAGTATGAAAATTAAACTCCCTCTTAACTCAACTATTCTATTTACTTCTACACAACAAAGAAGAAAAGATCTGTAATAGTTCTCTTTCCTTTGAAGGCGTCAAAACGAATTTTCCAAGGAAACTTTTTTCCCTCTAAAACGCTTTTGCTAACTGTGACGTAGATCAAAGCACTCGAGTACACTTGAGGCCCGATAAAAGGCATAAATCCAGATGCTCGTAAATTTAAAACTTGAACTGACTGGACGTAGCCTCCAGACGTTGAACTAATAGTTTAAGTTTAGTTTGTTTAACTTTATTTAGATATGGTAATAGAGTTTCAAATGTATTTTAAAAATATTGGTTAAGTTTTCGTATTTGTTTTTAATTTAATAAATGTATGATATGGTATTTTGATGCGTCAAATTCTTAAGAAAAATAAAGATAAAAGTTATCGTAAGTTATTTTGACATAATATTTGTGTATTGTAGTTTTAAATGTTAAAATTGTGTAATATGATCGTGCAAATACGATACTGCGGGGCAAGCTAGTCTAAAAAAAGTAAGTTTTTATTACTCCTTCTATCATCAGCTATTTGACAGTGAAAGGTTCTTCAAAATTAACTGAGCCGTTTCAGAGATTAACTGAAACAAATAGACATACAGAAAACTTTAAAAAAATATATTTTTATGTAAATATCGTAGGTATATACTTTCATATGCATTTAGTAAAAAGTTGTTAATTTGTTATTACAAACACACGCTAGGTACAATTAACTAGTCTTAATAGATGATTTTTCCTTATACGAAGAGAGGGGAGAGTATATTATGGTACATATTAGGTACAATAATTAAAATTTACTACTACTATTGTTTATGAGACGACTTCTAGTTTTATTAATTAAAAAAAAATGTGAAAACTTAAATTAAACCATAAAATTCGTTTACACACCAATGAGGATACTCAAGGCCTATACCCGAAACCCTCCCCATTGTCTTCCCCATCCCTACTTCATCCAACAAAAGACGGCAAGGCACTTGTGACGCCTCTGGTGTTGCTGGTGTCCACGGGCGGCGGTAATCACTTACCACCAGGCGATAGGTCTGCTCGTTTTCTCCCTGTTCCAAAAAAAAACTTAAAGAATTTAGTGTATATATATATATATACATAATATTCACAAATATTACGTAGCTATAGTACACCTTTAACATTAATACTAACCTACCTTAAATAATACAGCTACAGTGTCCTTGGCGCTTCACCGTCATAAAATAAAATATAAGTGACGCAATAAATGTGGCTCGCAGTGTAATCTCAGTTCTTTGCCGACGAACTCTTTGATGTCGTTTGTATATTGCGGGTGCGAATTTGCGAATGTACGCACTATATTGTAATATGGATAGGTATGTTACATGTGCTGTCATAATTTTTCTTATATTTTTATTTTCCACATGATTTATCATATTTTTAGAGTTCACTTCTTAGGAAACCGTTTTCATATTTACCCAACATTATGAAAACTTTATGATCAATCAATAAATTCGAGTGTTAACTAAAGGTAAGGCATTACGCTGCAGCGCTTGCAGTTATGTCGTTTAACAAACTATTAGAGTTCGTTCACATAGACTGGCTCGCAGAGGAGAGCAGATTTTTATCATGCCACCCTCGTAAACATCGAATTCTGCTTTAATCAGTTTGCTTTAGAAAACAACATTATATCATCGTGATAATGATTAAGATTCAGAATTTTTTAATGTCCAGGTAGTAGAGCCACGCTGATTTGCCCTCGCACAGAAGATCAACCTAAAATGACAGAGTTTGTGCTGTCGTGTTTCGTTGGTGAGTACGAGACTGGAGGCCCAAGGATGCGATAGCA
Organism: Spilosoma lubricipeda; assembly: GCA_905220595.1. Taxonomy (NCBI): domain Eukaryota; kingdom Metazoa; phylum Arthropoda; class Insecta; order Lepidoptera; family Erebidae; genus Spilosoma; species Spilosoma lubricipeda. The sequence continues at coordinate 2,040,980 of HG992285.1, read as the reverse complement.
TCACAAGGCTGCCATGGTGTGGCTCACCATGCTGCATTGTTGCATTGTCTGAATTTGCAATGAGCACGGTGACCACCACTCTTGGATTCTGCTTTTGCTTTCCACCAGGCGGAGACGAGTCATTTTGGCAGGCCCTTACATAAAAAAATAAAAAATGATTTTAATTTTATTTCACGCATGTATTCAATATCAATAGTTACTAATAAAAAAATATATCATGAAATGCAATTCAACAAAGCCCCTAGCGATTCGTTTTCTGTTAACACACAATTGCGTTTAACCAACATGTTGTCCGACCAATACGGGCTGCAATCAGTAAAGTATACAGCCATCTTATGTACGTTTAACCTCTGAGGTAGCGCACCAACTTCTTGGATAGAGTCCAGAGGTACCGCGGTTTTGTTACAAGTTGTAAACTTAGAGCGGTATATAGTTTTTTTGTAAGATGAGCCGAGACAGTACTTGAATGAATCATATTTGCTTCCTATAAAAAATGTTGGGTGCTTGATTGTGCTAATCAGCGCGAAAATTTCTAGATCGTGATGGAGGATTAGTCTTTGTCTGTAGTGCATTATTCTGTGATTCAATGTCTCTTTCATAGATGGCGTTGTACTATGTATTTCTGTTGCGCTGTATATGGAAGTAATATCAATATACGTATAGTATGGAAATTAAATTTCAGACAGTCTTTTTTATGGCTTAACACCTAATTTTCTAAGAATAGTTTTATGCAGATTTAGGACATACAAATAGACCACAATATGTTTTTAAATTTTAATTACTTATACCTCAGTCTCTTTCTCCTTGATGTCCGATTATCCAGGGTAGATATAGCATATGTTAACAAAAACCTTAAGCCAACTCATACGTCGATGAGAGATTCTTTATTTTTTCTTTGTTTACCACTTACATGATGGACTAATAAAACCATTAAAACTATAGCAAAAGAATATATTAATTACTAGCTCTTGCCCGCGGCTCTGTCAAGAATTTTCACGGTCTCATAGAAAACCGGTGTGAAATAGCGCTTGCGTTGTGTTTCACCGAGTGAGTGAGGATACTTCCTCATCACCCAAAGATCGGCATTGTGACGCATCTAGTGTTACGGGCGGCGGTAATCGCTTACCATTAGGGAATACGTCTGCTCATTTACCCCCTATACCATAAAAAAAAAAAACAAAAAAAACTCCAGACCTAATTTCATGGAAATCGGTGCAGCAGGTTAGTCGTGAAGTCGTTAGATACTGAGAGAGACTAGAGTTCCTTTCGAATAAATTTTATTAGTATGGATAAATAGTTCCATGATAACGCTTCAGCGAATGACTTGGACCCCAGAGCAAGGTTGATTAGATTGGCGTGGGCTACGTGCCGCTCAATGCAACGGTTCGTATTGTCTTAAAGCAATTTACTTGTTCCAATCAACCACATTAATGTCACTTTAGTCAATATATTAATATCATTGAACTTTTTCAAAACCAGTAGTAACTGTAAAATCGTAAGAGAAGAAAGTGCTGTTTTATTACTAGTAGCTATTAAAGCTTTGGGGACATTTTATTCATGTATGCAAGAACAATGTGAAATAGGAGTTAGTGCCTTATTTTTAGATAAAAAAAAAACAGCCAAGTGCGAGTCGGACTCGCGCAGGTGAAGTGAAGCCCACTCAGTCGCATATGACAGATGTGAAAAACTTAATTTATATTGTAGAAACTAGCTGACCCACGCAACCTCGTTTGCGTCTCCTATTTCCCGTAGCGTGATAATTTACCCCCGTTTTTGAAATATTATCCTTTGATGTTCCACTCCTATTGATCTAAGTGTGATGATATATAGCCTATAGCCTTCCTTGATAAATTTACTATCCAACACTGAAATAATTTTTCAAAAGCGGTTCCTGAGATTAGCGCGTTCAAACAAACAAACTCTATAGCTTTATAATATTAAAGTATAGATAATATCGATACTTAAAATTATTAATTCGAAAGTAACTCTATATGTCCATCTGCTACGTTTTTACGTTAAAACCACTGCGCCAATTTCAATGAACTTTGGCATAGAGATACTTTGATTCTTAAGGAAGTACATTGGATAGTATTTATCGTGACATACACACATACACGCCGGCGGAGCAGCGGACATAAGCTTATAGAAAGATAGATCTTGAAATAAAACCACAAAGCAATCGGACCAAATGTTTGTAAGATCTACAAATATTTGTTTCGGAGTTTGGGTGTGTTCTATCTATAATATGTATGTATTTACAAAAAAAAAGTATATATGTATTTGCATCAGTTGTCTAGTACCCCATAACACAAGCTCTGCTTATCTTGGGACTAGATGGCGTTGTGTGTTTAGATGTCCGAAATATTTATTTATTTATTTATTTATGAGAACTGCCGACAGAAGTGAGAAGTTAAAACTCAAAACTATTAACAAACAGTTGTTTAAGCTCACCTGAAATGGACCTCTTTGCTTTTTAAATAAAATGCGCGATAAAAAAAAGTAAATAAAATTCTTATTGTGATATTAGATAGTCGAGCCATCAGCTGTCACCATGCACACTCGCGCAAATGCCCTGCACCGCCGTACTCGCGCAAGCACGCTACACCGTCGTCTTATGATCAGGTCACGTGTCTTGTCGCGAGTTTAAGATTTGTGACCCATCCCAAAATAAACAATGCTAAAGTACACAACGCCGCTAAAGAATTGTTAACTTCAAAAAAAAATAGATATAGCACAATGAAACATATAAAATTTACAATGGCAATGCATTATATCTTATATACTATCACTTAGCATGGCATAACATCAAAAGTTTAGTCTAACAATAAAAGGACACAAATGACTAATTTGTAAAACGATAAATTAATCCAAATTAATGTGACTTCAACTCACAATGTATCACAGAAACCGTTGAACTCTTTCGGATAACAACAAAAGCAGATATACCTAATTCTAACTGCTACATATAACAAACTTAGAACAAGCCTTGCCTGCAAACTTGCTGCATAAATCACCCCTCAACGGACTTCGAGGGGAAAAACTAGAACTTCGACGTTCAACGTTACATAAACAGTAAAAAACAAAGTCCTTGGATGGGAGTTCTACTGTTTTTGGTAGTAACTGATGCTGTTTGACAAGGGAACGGTATTTTGAAGGGTGTTTTTGTTTGGTTACCGTGGAGAATTCAGTTGTTGACTTGATAAAGTGAAATATGGCAGTTCTAGTATGTTTTTCAAGATCACAGATTATGTTTGTGCACTATTATTTAGTTAGTATTGTTTATATGTTAGTTATATTTTTGTAGATGACGTGTGTATTTGGTGTAGTGGTTTAAAGAATCACCTCTTCGAACTCTGATGTGCTGAGCATTTTTATTGGATTCACACATGGGACAACACTTACTGTGCAATAATTGTTATTTTTCGTGTAAATAATCTTAAGAATCTTTTTACGGTCACTTATCACAGAATATATTACTTTTTAGAGTTATTTTCAAAAAAAGGGAAAAAGAACAACAATATGCCTTTTTAGTTTCTAATTTTGTACCGTTTAATGAAATTAAAAATCTCAAAAAAAATAGTAAAGTCTTACCCACTGACGGTTCGTATTCTGAAAACGTATCACTCAACTTATTTAAGTTAGAACCAAAATTTGATAATGTACTCAACTTAGGCTGAACAAAACTTACTATGATGATGATGATAAGGATCGAACTAAGTGGCGTGCAACTGGAGAGGCCTATGTCCAGCAGTGGACTGTGATAGGCTGATGATGATGATGACTCAAGTTAGTCCATATTTGCTTTAGGATAATTATGCTATATTATGTTCTGAAATGCAAATCATCTATACAAATGAATAAAATTGGAGTGTCCGTTTGTAATATTAAAATACCTGTTTTTTACTAAATGCATGTATGGTACGTATACATGTTACATACACCAAACATGTAGTTAAAAAATGTTTTGTCTGTTTGTTCCGGGTATTCTCTGGAACGGTTAGACCGATTTTGACGGGACTTTCACTGGCAGATAGCTGATGATCCAGGGAGTAACTTAGGCTACTTTTCTTTAGACTAACTAAATAACCGCGGGTAACACCGCGGGTTGCAGCTAGTTATATCATAAACTTGTTTCAAGCGAGGCACTTTTGACATGCTTTTGACGCATGGGTCCCAGGTAGTCTATAGATATTTTCAAAGCTTTTTTTTGTAAATATTGATAAATAAGAGCCTGCCAAAGGACTCTGCTCTAACTAATAGCAGGGGGGTTTCACTTCTCAGTTTAGGTATACTTCGCCGAGCACCTCTCGGGAAGGACTACTAATGTTCGAGAGCGGAGCTTCTGTAGTACTACTAGTTGATCTGTGCTTATAGGAAGCATGAGCAAAATCAAATAATAGTGATCACCATACTCATTACGAATACAGACAATGCAACAATGCTTTTGAGCTGCATCGTCTGCTTTCTGCTTCTGCATCGCTGGGTTTTGGGTCTCGCACTCTCCAATGAAACACGATAGCACTAGTGCTGTCATTTCAGGTTGATCTCCTGAGAGAAGGTAGTACCGCCCCGGTCGAGCTAACCTAACCTAAAAAAGCCGCATACCGTCTCGGATACTAGTAGCCGGGGAAGTAGATGTAACCTAGAAAGGAGAACGTGCAAAGAGTAAATCGCAGTGCCATCCTATGGTGTACAGCTGTATCAAAAGAATATCAAACTTAGATACTACATAGATGCTGAGGTTTTATTTTACGATTAAAATTAAACTATAATTACATGATGAATTGATTAATAACATATATCTGATCCTAACTTCGGACTCTTTTTACGATACTACGGAGAAACCAAAAGGGAGGGTAATATTTTTAACTATCTATGTATATTTTTACGTCCTACCATAGCAGCTTAACTACTAAACTGATTTTAATGATTATATAGACAATAATAGCTCGAGTAATATAGACTACAATAATTTTATCAAAAGATTTTACGTAGTCAGGTTATAATTTTCTAAACTTTTTTAGTTGTTATAATAATTATTTTTATAACAACTAAAAAGGGGTAGGTTTACTTTATCGTGTCTATCTACAGTATACCATAAGATTAAATCTAGCTGACAATCTTTAATAAAATAATAATATTATAGAATATCATTACCAAGATAGAATGAATATTAAGCTTCTGAATAAAATATCAATTTCGAGTATTTACCTAAAGAGATTGTTAACACAGCTCTAAGAATTTACTCCCTAATAAGATTTCTTCTAAACAACGTCTAATGCATGTTATAATCTACGTCAGGTAAGTTGTAAGTCATCCGAGAATAAGATAGGAACTCATAATGTTGTTGTATAAGTTTTTACGGCTTGGCTTCGAGTTGTTACGAGTTGAGACGAGTTCTTTGTTTTGCTTGTTTTGTTTTAATAATCAGTTTAAAGTGCTTCGTATGTGTAGGAGAATATATATGGGAAGTGCTCGCTTAAGGCAAAATAAGGTTAGCAGAATAAAACATTAAATTAATTCATATTTGAAAAATACGGTAATGTGGTTTCTTCCTGAATTTATCTGATCTATTTTGATTTACACAAGATAATCTTCCTAAAAAAGTTTTATCAACATTGATCCTGTTATTTATAAAGTGAAGAAGAAACAAACGGACACTCAAACTTATACGTATGCGAGCTACGCGACTATTGTGCTTGAGGTGTCACGTTCGACTCCCGACTCGGATTTGACGACGGACATTTGTTTCGGAGTTTGGGAGCCTTCTATGTATCTAGGTAGCGTAGGTATGCGACTGCTGTGTGTGAGGTCTCAGGTTCGAATCCCGAGTCGGACCAAATTTTCGTATGACCTCCAAATCTTTGTTTCGGAATTAGGGTGTTTTCTACAATAGGTATGTATTTAAAAAAAAAGTATATATGTATTAAAATCAGTTGTCTAGTACTCATAATACAAATTTTGTTTAGTGTAGGACAAGATGGCGTTGTGTGTTAAATGTCTAAAAAAAAAATCAAACCTTGATAATAATGGTGTAAAATTATCTTTAGTTTTCTATATCCCGCAGTTTGTATAAAGTAAACAGAATGATGAGAATAGTTTCGTTTAGGACCCAATTGCGGTGTGACTTTTTTTTCAGTTAAAATATTTTATTTATTTATAATCTCATGAAGCGATTTATTTCAACTGTATCAACAAATTATTTTTATTACTAAAACTATATCTGAGTAGCCTAGTTAAAAAGTCACATTATTGAGTTATGCTCGTAGCCTATATAACAATTATAGCAAGAACTACGTTCAATTCTTCCAATTACTTGCTTTGAAGTTTCCGTCATACATCAGGCAACTCCGTATCTCCTGTTAATATTGCTTTAGATGTTACCTGTATCGTAAAATGAGCAAGTTGTAGGTACTATATTATATATGTAGTCGAGGGAACAACTATCATTATCTTTGAGTAAGGTTTCACGTTTGGAGAGTATGTACTAGTAGTCAAAATGCCGTAAAAATTTAATAGCATTGATGATAGTGAGCTTCAAGACTCACTGTTTTACCATTGGTTAGATGTTGTGTCTGCCATGTCTATAAATACTGTTAAAATCTATTACCGAGGTGAACAAAAAAACTGCATAAAACAGTATTCTTTTATTCCAAATAAAACATAAAGGTTTCATGAAATTTACTGTACGAGAGAATGGAGAGTGGAGATAAAGTTACAACCGGGAGATAGAGAGCCTAGTGTCAGTGCCAAACATAATTGGGGAAATGATAGCTGCCCGGCTTCACTGACTTGGCCGCATCGAAAGAATGGGTGAAGATCGACAAAAGAGCATACCTTTGGCAGCCCATCGGGCGGCGGCCGGTGGGACGACCCAAATACCGCTGGAAAGATAAGGTTGCTAGGGATATGGAAGAGATGAAAGTGTTCGATTGGTCTGAGGTGGCACAGAATAGAAAACAATGGCGTATTCTACTGTCGGAGGCCAAGACACACTTTGGGTTGCTGAGCTTGGTAAGTAAGTAAATTTCAATCAAATTTTAAATTGCAATGGTAAATCACAGGTCGTGAGATATTTTGTATTGTGTTATTCAGATGTTTTCTGTGCTTTTTTTCGTTCTTTAAACTTTACCAAAAAACTCATATCACTATATCGTTTGTAATCTCAATGTCAATTTATACGTTATTGATAATAGAAATGTCAATCCAAGAATAGGAGGTACAAATCATCTTTTGCACTCATATATCAGCCTATTATCCATATAGAAGGTAGGAAAAAAATCTGACATACTGATAACCATGTGCATATTTGAATTTTTTTTTACATAGAGCTGTGATAGTGACCCTGCTCTGTTTGATGAAAAACAAGAACAGAATCCAAGAGTAGTAATCACCATACTCATTGCAAATGCAGACAATGCAACAATGCAGCACGGTGACACATATGGCACACTATTTGCAACATTGGGCCTCCGATCTCCAAACGGAACACGACAGCACAAATATTGTCATTCAAATATAAGTCTTCGCGCGTAATACAAGAAAAATTCAATACTTCACTGAGATAAAGCCAAGAAAAGAAAACTCGATACATCAGTCAACGCCTTACGCAAGTAAGAAATTTTATACATTTCTTGGAAGTTCATGGCAAACTGTGATGGCTGGCCTCAGGTAAAATTTCACTAATAAACTTTGGTAGTCAATAAAAGAAACGCGAAAGAAAGGAATTTGAGCTCTGTGTTGTAACATCTAGGGTACACATTGACTAAAAAGTTAGAGAGTATAAAAGTATTATGACTTATTTCTATTCGAATGATCATATTTCATAGCCTAAATCTTCTAGTTTTAGGCTCACTATTTGGGTTAAATATCAGATATTTGATACTTTTTACATTGACTGCACCCTTATAAAGGCTTTCCTAAGTGTACGTAGAACATAAACATATGATATATGTTAGTATTATTAATAAAAAAATAGATAATTAAGAAATGAAATGTAAACATTACTGTATTCAGAAATAAATAAATGGCTTGAAAGGAGGAAGTCGGACTACGACTGCGAATCATAAAGATTGGAGATGCTAGGAACAGGTTCTACACCCTGCGATGGCTGATAAAAAAAAGAAAAAATACAGAAACAAACAGAATGAAATAGTTATTAGGTTATATACGTATGTCTATTTTGGGGTTTTAATTCTCGCATATGCCCGAAAATATTGACCAAATGATGAAGTAACTTTCCTAGTCAAAATTACCATATCTGTTAGTTCAGGGATTCCTAAGATACGTGTGAGTCAAACTACCTATGAAATTGTCTCATTTCCGATTTGGGAGACTAACTTACTAGTTATTGGAGTTTTATTTGTGTTCAAATATCAGCTTTGAAATACTACAAAAAACCTATAAGAAATAAATAAGTAAAATAAAAGTTCACAATCCAAGTTTTTACCTCATTATAGTCAATACGACCAAATAGAGTATTTAGTACCAAAAATCATTATTTCCACGTATTCATTTAGTAAATAAACTTTAACTTTCTGCACTCCTTCTTCATATAAACTTTAACTTCCTAATTTCACAGGCTTCCGGGCGCGTAATATCTTTCAAAAAGGATTCAAAGTTTTCTCTTCACGTATTACCATTTATATTAGATACACACCGAAGGCAATGCTTCATACGTTCAGGTATTGAAATAATTAATTGAGTTGTTATTTTGGAAGCAAAATTTTTTCGAACCCAAAATTAAACCCACAACGGAACAGGAGACTGTCACTCAGCCTCACTGAGTACTAGAAGATATCGGTAGGCAAAATATTGTAATAACAGCTTTGTTTTGCTTCAAAGGGCAAGATTTGGAGTTCTTAAAGGAAGAAGAAAATTTAGAAGTTAGATAATAAAAATGGATAAATATTGAAAGTAAAGGAGTATTTAATTACTGGACGGATGAATTTAGGAGTAGGTCAGAATGACCTATAACTTTAATAAACTGATGCAGGAAAGTCTGAAGGACTTCAAGTTGGATAATGAAGTTGGAAAACTCCAGACTATAATTTTGTCAGACTTCGAGTCTATGAAAGTTAGAATATCAAAATGTAGATATTGCCTGCTCTGTATACCTCTTTAGGATATATACTTATATAAAGACGTTGATATACATCCATAATAATGGTAATTTTATTGTACACTGTCACCTGAAACTTGACTGGGAGAGAATATCTAATGGCATTAAGTCCACCTTTGTACATCATTTGCAATAAATTTTAAATAAGTACAATAAGGACTCAGAACTAGGTATATAGGTATAAGTGGCAGCCTTATCACTTGGAGGCAATGTCTTCCAGGCAAACTTGAGATATGTAGAGATTATAATTATAGTATTTATTCTTGCTATTGCAGAAATTATTTAACTTCGAAATATCTGCAATATCGGGAAATTCTTTATCAATACCATATTCTGAGGTTTCAATTTATGCTGAATAGTGTTATCAAATTCAATAAAGGTCGACTCATATTATGCATATGTGAGTCCATAATAGTCGAGCCCGTTCACATTGAACTGAGGACCTTCCGGCCGGATGCTATCACAATAGTCCCTGAGCCATTGTCACGATATTTACCGAATGTGGAACAAATTAATGATTATAATATATCGCCGTGATTTATTGTTTGAAAATATTGATTATTGTTTTATTTTCTGGTAGTTGTGTTTCAAACATATAAGTACTGCGATTTTTATTTCCAAAGAGGTCGACATATGTGTATTAAACGCCATCAACATCATCATCATCATCAAAATTTGTCCTGGTTGAGAAACCAAAACCGCTTGTTAATTAGCAGTCATAGTAAATATTAAACCGGCGGGCTTTTCTTATCAATCTTCATATTTAAAGTCACGATTTAATGTAATTTCCTAATTTAGTGTACTTACATTTAAATCCATATATCTTTAAAGTCTATGATCAAAACATAACAAATAATCATACCATCTACATATCCACGACCGTACCTCTGTTTCCCGCCGGGGATTAACCACGCGTTGTATAATCTCCTGTTCAAGTACGTCGCGGTAATCCCCCGTCCTTGTTTAGAATGTCATAATAATTAATAGTGCCGTAACAGATGATATTAAATAGTTTGATGATTGACTTCCAACGTAAGCTACGTATAAAGGACTACTTCTTTTCACAACTTTACTATCTGTAATATAGACATTTTGACAATACATTTTCTTTGAATAATATCCTATTTGATAAAAGTACTGCCATGTTAGGACGTGCATGACACCTTTCATAAATGGTATTAATAATATTAATCAGACTTATTCTGCAGAGATAAAAAAAATACAGCCTATTAATGATCACAGTTATATCTAGAGACTATTATGAACGTTTGTTAATTGTTCAATATGCAATAAGACAATACAGACTATTTACAGATTCCGGTGACTCGTGTATATTGTTATGCGAATCTGAAACCTAACAATAGCAAAACCCGATACCTTGATCATTACAAAAGTTCTCCAACTTTCTTGACAGTGTGTCTCGAAACTTATAGGTACTGCTTAACTTTTCCAATAAAATCGAAGTGAAATGAAATTTGGAATTTAGAAGCGAAGGTGAAACTGATCGCGGGCTGCTGTCGATGCTAATTTAGAAGATTTCGACGAAATGACGGTATTAAATTTGGCAAAATCTGTGAGAATATATATTTTTCTTCCCACACAAGCTTCCGAAGCTAAGCGCTGTGTGCAAATAAAAGAATATTTACCGGGTGCAATGAGATTTTTACATTTTGTGCTTTTTTATTAGATATCCAGTTGGAATTCCTAATACATTTCGTAATTACATTTGGAATGACTAAAGGAAGAACGGCAATGAAAGAGTTTAAATTACTATTAATTGTGATTGTAGATCCCGCTTCGGAAGCGTGTGATAATCGTTCAGAGCGGCCTCGTAGGATCGAACTTTTTTAACGGTTTTACTGCTACTACTCAGTGTATGTTACGGCCAACGGTTATATTTTTTTTGTCTAAGCAATGCCTTAGATTGATGAGGGAGTGGGGTGTGATGACTATTACTTTCAATAGCACCGTTTAAACTAAAAAAAATATTTTTTATTCAAGTTTATCATTTTTAATTTCATTACATTGTACTTCTCATCAGTGTTCTATTAGTCAAGCTCTTTCATTTGATTCCCCCATATTGAGGTAGTCTTGACAAAATTTATAAACCGCCATTTTGTAGCGGTTTCCGTCTTGGATTTACAATGAAACAGAATTTATTTATTTATATTGTCACCAGAGCGAAAGGTGCGCCCTAAATTACCGATTAATTTGTCAAGAGATGGGGGTCAAATTTCAATTACTAGATTTGACCTAAACAAACAAATAAATAAATTAACAAACAGAGCTAGCCGCTTAAAACCATTTAATAATAAAAACAGAGTATGGAAGTTTGATATTACACTCTTGCCTAGGAGAGCAAGTTAAACCGTCGATCTCGGTTCTTATGAACATTTATGGCAATTGCTATTGGAAAGTCAGAGTCGTCAAACTAAAATACAACAATACTGACAATTAGTTCAACCTCCGCATTTAATTCGCATTCAAGGCTGCGCAATTCTGATGCCAGTTGCTTCTTTGAAAACTGATATTTCAGTAAACGGGTTGATACTCTTACTACTACTACTATACTAATAATCTTAACAATAAAAAAGTCTAGGAAGATGATGATGATAGTGATGATTTTTTATAATAAATAAAAAGGCAAACGAACAGAGGTATTACCCCATGATGAGTGACTATCGGTTTTAAACCTACAATTCAAGGGCAAAGATGCGTTGCTAGTCCTTCGAATGTCCCTACCGGAGCTGCGTAGATAACCTAGTAACACGATGAAAAGCAGCAATATAATTGCATAACACAAATTTTCTGCTGGCTTGTTAAAATTAACATTTTACAAATGTTTAATTTTAAAACAAATACCTACATTGTGATTTTCACATTGATCACTCTATATTTAACCTACCAAGTAGTTGAAATATTTATTTAAAATAAACGTTTTCTTCAGTAAATTTAAAAAAATAAATATCCTAACTAGTTTGATTTAATGGCCCCGAAATCCAATACATGTTAAATTTAGTTAGTAATCACTCTAGTCGTTACCGAGAATCATATTATGAAATACATACGAGAATTGCTCGTATAAAGGTATTAGATGTGATATATATTTTACACTACATATACATGATATATTATTGCTATAGCTATGTTCCATACCGAAATGTGGATAATACGTGCATTTAAAACACTTCCGCGTAGCACAAAGAGCCACCGAAGCGCGAGAAACTTAGATTTTCTCCGACGTTATTCAGAACTCGACAACAACTTTGCATCATTCAACACAGAGTGTGGTAGAATTAGTTCGTAACTACCTCTTGGTGTGGTGGTATAATTGTTGTACGCTGAAGCTAAGATTATACACAAATATGTAATAATTTAGTATGCATGGGACTTTGTGGGCTAAAAATCGACCTAATTAGGACTCACTTTTAGTAAATTAATAAAAAATAAATACCGACCAAGGATCGGTCATTCAGGTACTATTCATAAGTTAATACTTACTTATATATTCAAATAGTTGATTAAAACTTGTGAGTAAGTAAATAGAAAAATAAAATACTAGTTCCGTAAAGTTTCTCTATAAAAAAAATGTATAAGCGTAAAAGTCGCATTGGAAACATCTATCTTGAGTTTCTAAATATCTCATATTCATCAATAGACTGCCAATGTCAATTTGATACAACTTATTTAGCGTCCTCTCAAAATGTAGCATTCATTGAAACATTAATTTAAATACCTATGTATTAGAAAAAGTAAAAACAAAACTATCACACAAAAACATAAAATCCATTCATAAAATTTTATACAGCCTAAATCACCTTGACAATTATTAGGAATCTATTGACACCGTATTTATTTAATTTGGTTCACTAGTTTATGCGCTACGATTGAACATAATGTACAAATATTCACTGCCAAAACTATTACCTTACCTTTTTTTTAGGGTTCCGTAGCCAAATGGCAAAAAACTGAACCCTTATGGATTCGTCATGTCTGTCTGTCTGTCCGTATGTCACAGCCACTTTTTTCTAAAACTATAAAAACTATACTGTTGAAACTTGGTAAGTAGATGTATTCTGTGAACCGCATTACGATTTTCACGCAAAAATTAAAATAAACCGTCACATTAAGTATTACCTGTTCTAAAATCCACCTTACTACCCACAATAAACTACATAACAATAACTGTTGTTAGCATAGTGTTAAAACCGGACAAAGCTGCATATAACACACACAATATACTAGGTAAAGATATCCCTGAACTTTAGAGCATAATATCACTTAAAATATGACCCATATAAGCCAGGCATTATGAAACGGCAAATACCTATCACTTATCCCGAAGTCCAAGTTACAAGCAGTTGTTATGCCACGACACGGATACGATAACCTGTACGTGACGACTCGTAGCTAACGAAATTATGTGCTGACCAACTTATATTTACCGTCAACGACAACTCTATATACTAGAACATAAAGGTTAATTTTGCTTAGCTCTAAGAAATTTCCTGTAGTCTAAGAAGTTTGTAGGACTTTGAGTTTTATTGCAAGGAATTTAAAGTTCAATTTTGTTGTTTTTCAAACTTGAGTAGGTATTTTAAAATGTAAAAATACTTCGGAGAAGACGTTGTATTGTACGTTTGTTATGGCAAGGACACAAGTTGCGGAAGTGTGTGTAAAATGAAGTATTCCTTGAAATGTTACGCGCTGTTTAAAAGTTTGTCTAAATTATAAGATTTATTTGATCTTCGCGATCTTAAACGATTTCAAAAATGATATGTTTATATATATAACATATATTTTTAATTACTAATTTTAGTCTTTGACATTTAGAATGATGTTTGATAAACGAGACTCATTTTTAGTAATATTTAATTTAGAATTTTCGAACTGCAGAATTAGAAGGACTATTCTATTTTTAGTTCTAAACCTAATTCATGTGCGTGATTTCTTCTAAGTTTCTAAAGGGGTATAAACTTTTCCAGTATTGCAATATATTCGTACGAGTACAATGTTTAATGGCGTGATGTGATATACTCTTTCATCATCAGAATCAAAGGTAGCATATACGATTACTATTCTACAGGTCTCGGGTTCGATTCCCGGTCGGACCAAATGTTTGTATGATCTGCAAATATTTGTTTCGGAATTTAGGTGTTTTTTATGTCTAACATATATGTATTTACAAAAAAGTATGTTTAGTATTTACGTGAGTTGTCTAGTACCCATAATATAAGCTCTATTTAGTTTGGGACTAGATTGCGATGTGTGTTAGATGACCAAAATATTTATTTATCATAATTCTGTGACTCCACCGCTTGCCATAGGGCTCTTAAGAAAGCGATGACCCATTTATCGTAGAAGGATACACCCAATACATTTTTCTTTTATTTTGACTAATCGTTTCTGAGATTAGCGCGTTAACGTTATGTCAAAAAGAAACAGTGTATAGCTTTTTCGAGCTGACTGTGTGCTATTTTGCAAGGGTGGGCATGTCCGTTCCATTCATTTGACTAAGTATTACCTCAGTGGCGCAGTGGTAGCGTATGCGACTGATATGCTCGTGGTCTCGGGGTCAATTTTTGTATAGCGTCATCTGTATATCCTAGCCGACAAAAACGTTCGTAATGTTAAATAAAAAAAGTGTAAGATTTATACAGTATATAGTATAGAATTTATAGAGTCATCTGTAAGTTGCATTTATTATTATAGGTATAACTGTCTCGGTGGCGCAGTGGTAGCATACGCGACTGCTGTTCTTGAGGTCTCGGGTTCGATTCCCGGGTCGGAACAAATGTTTGTATGATCTGCAAATATTTGTTTCGGAGTTTGGGTGTTTTCTATGTATAATATGTAAGTATTTACAAAAAAAAAGTATATAAGTATTCATATCAGTTGTCTAGTACCATTACCATAATACAAGCTCTGCTTAGTTTGGGACTAGATGGCGTTGTGTGTTAGATGTCCGAAATATTTATTTATTTATTTATTATATTTTATGGTAAGGAACTAAAAGCGTAAGATTTTAAAAAAATTGTATGGCGCCATCTGTAATTTGCATATATTTTATGATAAGGAACTTCGTTTCTAGCTAGTGTCCCACGACACCATTTTAGAAATTCAACTCTTAAATACTACCTACTTTAATTGACTACGATTGCAAACCAGAATATTTATATTATTGCTTCAGAGACCACTGAATTAAGGATATTAAAAAAAACTATCTTATTCCAGCATTTTACTTAGAAATCTTTCGGTAAAGTAACTTTAAGCAAAAAATAAATGGTGTCGAACTGTGTAATCGACAGACGCACACCGTTCCCTTAGGAGCTCACGGATAGAGGTCACACCGAAGTGAGAAAACTGTTATATATGTAGTTTTTGAAGTGTATAGGAAAGTGATTTATAGGTTCACTAGAGACTTAGATATATCGTGCTATGTTTTCCCTTTTTATATTTAGAACATAATACTTATTTTTTTTTAAAGTGGGAAATTCTATAGGTAGGTTTGGGTGGGGAGTAAATTTAAGTAAGTCGTCAACAACTTTGTCTAGCGAACTAATACTATTTCTGTTACCATAAATATAGTAAAATTTACAGTTATATATACAAAAAATATGTTTATAATTTAAAGTTTTCTCTTCTTTTTTCGTGTCTCGTTGCTGTAGCGGTTTAGAGGTCTCGGGTTCGATTCCCGGGTCGTACGGCCGTCGGGTTTTTCTTTTAAAGAACTTCTATTAAAAGGTAAGTCCGGAGTATGGAAGATGGCGGTGTTTTCTACCCGTGCCTAGGAGAGCACGATAAGCCGTCGATCCCGGTTGCCATGAACACCTATGACAATCGTTATTGGAATGTCAGTGCCCTCAAATAAATAATGACAACTAGTTCAATCTTCGAGTTTAGTTCACCCTAAGGATTGCGGAGGTCCGATGCTAGTCACTCCGTATAAAAACTGATATTCAGGTTAAACCGGTAGTACTAGTAGTTAGTAGCCGACCCCAGAATCTTGGGAATAATAAAAGCTTTTTTTATATTTAAATTACCTGCCGAAGTGACTCTGCTCAGCCTGATGGTTAAGCTCAAGCAAAATCCTACAGTTTCCTTCCTTCCTGTGCCCTCAGGCCCCCCTGCTCGGCACAGGAAGGAAAAACCAAACCGTTTGGTTCGAGGGCGTATTTCTGCGACTCTAAGGCGGTGTTTTCCGAGGCCAGCACGAGTTGTTCTGTAGACGAAGAGAGAAGGTGGAATCAATTGGGAGAGCTCTTCAGATAGCCAGTTCAGCTAGGAAGATGATGACTTTTATCGACAGTCCTCATGACTGCTTCATGTTCTTATACTTACTTTTAAACTATCGCGTTTCATCCTACTAATATTATAAATGCGAAAGTTTGTAAGGATGGATGGATGTTTGGATGTTTGTTACTCTTTCACGCAAAAACTACTGAACGGATTTGGATGAAACTTTACAGTAATATAGCTTATACATCAGAATAACACATAGGCTACTATTTGCCGCGATAACCGACATATACGCGGGCGGAGCCGCGGGCAACAACTAGTAGTATATAATTATGTTTACAATTGCACTCGTTACTTAGTGTATGATCCCGACTATTACATCCAGATTTTACGTCAGGCATATCAAATATATTATATATTATATTTATTACCCATCACAAGTGCGTTTATTTTTGTGAACATAATTACACCTAATTACTCGTAATGGAAATTAATTTAGAGATAGCTTTGATTGGTTCGGCTAGACCAACTTCACCTAATATTTTTACCGACTTTAATTATGGTAAATTATAATAAACTGTAATCTGTATTATTTACATTACTACTCCTAGAATTTTTTTTTTCAAGATTGCCAGGAAACTTTCTTATTTATAGCCGTATATAATACTTTCCATAACGCCTGAACCAACATAATATAATATTTGCATCCGAGTGAAGTATATACAATAAAGTTTCGTTTCTTCTGTGAAATATTGCGTAATCCTTTTATTTTCTGAACATGTCAAAGTATTATTGAGTTTTGGTACTTTAACAAGTTTGTATCTGGTATCTGAACAAGTTCAAAATATTTCATGATGACACAGTTTCTACACATTTTTCTCTCGTCTAACTTTTGTTGTATTGTGTGAAACTTTTTTTGGCTTGTATACTCGCGCATAAAAACTACCGTTCTTGAGGTTTTTATTTTAATACTTCAGTAAACTAGAGTAGTAGAGTCGCACTGATTTCAGGCTCCACAGGGGCGGTGCTACCCTTGTACTGAAGATCAATCTAAAATAACGGCATTCATGCTGTCGTGTTTCGGTGAGTGCAAGACCGAAGGCCCAATGATGCAGAAGCATCACTAGGCCGCCATAGTGTGGGTCACCACGTTGAATAGTTGCATTTTTTTTCTATATTTTAGTTTGCCAAAATGACTCTACTCTACATGATGAAAAGCATGATTAGAATCCAAGAATTGCTGCATTTAAAATGAGTATAGTGATCACCACTCTAGGATTCTATTTATGCTTCACATCAGGCAGAGTAAAGTCATTTTGGCCATATATTAAAAGAAACTCAAGATAACTCAAATTTTATATTTTTTGTTTTAATAGACACATCATTATCATCTCAGCCAAAAGACGTCCGCTGTGGATCATAGGCTTCCTCCAAGTTTCTCCACAACCATCGATCCTTTGCTGCTCGAATCGAAAGATTTCTTGCTTCTACTAAATTACATCTCACATTTATAAATTGGAACCTATTTCTGATCTTTGGGATAGTGGAAATCAGGTCACCACATTTTCCAAGTACACCTATTGATTAAGCCAGTGGTATATACTTTTGAGTTACTGACTATAACTTTGTCAAAATTTGCTATAAATACTTGTACATATAACGATAACCGATCTTATGCTGCCCCCATCCAACGGTTTCCCGCGAGCTTCTCTAGATCGTCAGATCACCTTACGTATAGCCTCTAACCTCCATAAATATTCTTTATAACACTAAAAGCTTTCTTGAATGAAACTTTAAGTTCTTGAGATTAGCACTTCCAGTCAAACAAGCTTTTCAGCTTTACAATAATTAGTGTCACTCAAAACCCAAATTATTTTGTAACTTGAGAGTTTTGATTTGATAGTGCCAAATCGATACTAATTTTCCGGAAAGCCATCACGGAAAATACACGATTTAAATATCCTTTCATATTTGGAACGATAAATTTTAATTAGAGTTCGCCTGTTGGTTGGATTTCAATAATCATTCGATGATAACTTTTTAACATTTTGCTTTATATGTTGACCAGTATAACTTGAACTATCATTGTACAAACTTCTGGTACCATGTCAGGTCAAGATGTAAAGTTGATTCTTGTTGCGTTTTTAGTGATTTTTTGTATAATCATTTAATTTGATAATATTTCTAGATCTAAGGTGCCAGTTTTGTGATAATAAATTAAAGCAATGTGCCTCTATTCTCTAAATATTAAAGAAATGGGTACTAATAATACTCTTCACATATTAAGACATGGATATATAATTTAGAATTTAAAAAAAAATCTCGTTAAATTACCACTTTTCCGAAGTCTACTCAATTCAACGACAACGTACATATTCACATCACAGATTATCGTATACGGTTTACGTCGTAGACGCGTAGAACTGACGTAGCAAGTGCTAAATCGACCAGGTGACATACATCTATACAAATAAATAAAATTGGAGTGTCTGTTTGTAATATTAAAATAACCGATTTTTACTAAATGCATATGTATGTATACACGGTACATATAGCAAAAATGTAGTTAAAAAATTTTTGTCTGTCTGTCTGTCGGTCGGTCTGTCTGTCTGTCTGTCTGTCTGTCTGTCTGTTTGTTCCGGCTAATCTCTTGAACGGCTGGACGGATTTTGACGGGACTTTCACTGGCAGGTAGCTGATGATCCAGGGAGTAACTTAGGCTACTTTTTTTTAGACTAACTTTGTCGCGCGGCGTTACTCGCGGTACAAGAATAACCACGGGTAACACCGCGGGGTTCAGCTAGTTATTAATATAAAGTTCAATGCCATATTTTAGTAAGTCTAGTAATAATTTAAAATTAGTTGAGAATTGCGGTTTGATAGTGACGTAATTGTAATGATATTTTATTATCATTTCTAATATATTTTTTTCAGACATAATTTGAGATGAATTTCACCTCTTTTATTTGACTCAGGTTGTGCTGATCAGATCACCAGTGTAAAAAAAAAACAATCAATTTCTGTACCTTTTTGCATATATATAATATGCAAAAAGGTTCAAAAATTGATCATACATACATACAGAAATTGTACGCGTATAAAAAGCTATTTTATCCTTAGGCACAAACTTCGCAAGATCTTTAAAAAAAAACGCCACATCCTGCGTTTATTTTCACTCGTGTAAAGACCTTCGATATATCGTAGGCGTCCTTAAGTTTGATTGCTCACTCCACCATGAATCATACGGCATAGAACTAAACGCTAACTTTTCACATCTTTATTTATGAGCTAGCTCGTTTACATACTATCAGCGGTTTTTTCGTTTCCCAGTTTACTTTTTTGGCATCAAAGTGATTTGTTGACCTTAATGTAGGAAATTTTCTTTGGCGAATCCAAAATCAGCTCTTCTTGCGAACTCATGTGTACTTTGTATGGAAACTTTTCGTTTCACTTCTGATTTGTTGTGATTTTTGTAAATGATGTTTTATCGTGAATATTCCCTTCGGTGTAAGAATTTCAGACTGTATAAAAATAGTAGTTGATGTTCGAATGTATACAAATATATAAAATTGAAGTGTCTGTTTGTAATATTAAAATAACAGCTTTTTAATCAATGTATATGTATGTATACACGATACATATACCAAAAATGTAGTTAACAATTTTTTTGTCTGTCTGTACGTCTGTCTGTCTGTCTGTTCCTGGTAATCTCTGGAACGGCTGGACGGATTTTGACAGGACTTTCACTGGCAGGTAGCTGATGATCCAAGGAGTAACTTAGGCTACTTTTTCTAGACTAACTTTGCCTGGCGGCCTTACTCGCGGTACAACAATAACCGCGAGTAACATCGCGGGGTTCAGCTAGTTTTTCTATAAAATTGACCCGTTCGTCAAATGTACTTTTTTCCAGTTCTGAGAATGAATCTCTCTGAGTATTGTTTTACATTCTATCTGCAATCGGTTTCAAAACACATAAACCACTGTGTACACTGACTTTAAGACAGTTCTAATTTAAAAAATGTGATTGAATGTATTTTACATATTTTATTTATATATATATTTTTGCAATGATTCTACCTATTGTAGTCTATAGCTGAACATAAGATTTTTTCATCGTGAACCATAACCTCTACTTTCAACAACAACCCTAGCTACTTGTCAGAGGGTAAATGTCTCTTATTGTCAGTCTATATTTATTGGAAGATTTTTAATTGAATAGAGAGCAATAGTCTCCACTCTTGAGGCACGTTTACTTCAATGACAAGCGGAAAATATAACCAGTCTATTGCATCTTTAGCATGCTTATTATGTGAGATATGTCTATAACTTTGATCCTTGCTATGCTTAGCACTGGTCTCCTGTGATGCCTTGTCAAATTGCTCAAATGTAATGTATATCTATACAAAAAAATAAAATTGGAGTGTCTGTTTGTAATATTAAAATAACCACTTTTTACTAAATGTCCCAATGGTGGTACCATGATAAGGACATTCATATCTGATGATGGCATCCAAGAGAAATCGAGTCGAACCTTGAAATCGGTTTTATTTTTGTTAAAACTGTACTTGTTATTAAAATCGTGTAGCTGTTTATCCGTGAATCGTTAGAGACAAAGTTATTTTAGAAATTTATAATATTAAGTATAGACTTGAAAATATATATACATCTACTTTCAAATGTTTAATTTTCAGGACCTGGGTCTTTGATAAGGCTTCTGCGACCTTCATTATACAAAAGTTTTTTAGCCCACAACGAAACCAGAAATAGAATACAGAAAACAAAAGCCTGAAACTGTGATTGTAGTAATAATTATACTTCTATAGTGTTTTGTTTCTTTACTTATAGGAGAGTGATTCTGCTTTAACTGATGGAAAGCATGAACAGAATTCAGGAGAGGTGGTCACCATCTTCAATACGAATAAAGACAATGCAGCATGGTGACTCACACTATGGCAGTCTAATGAGATGCTTTTTCACGCTCCGCTTAAAAGAGCCGGGACTTCTTTAAATATAAGGAAACATTCGGTCTGGATAAAAGCTAAGTTATTTGTGACGATTTAAATTTCTATTTTCGTAAATATACAAATCCCGTACTGAGAATATATCGGATGTCGCACATCTTTTTCATGTGTATAATATACTAGCTGAACCCCGCGCTGTTACCCGCGGTCATTGCTGTACCGCGGGTAACGCTGCGTGACAAAGCTAGTCTAAAAAAAGTAGCCAAAGTTACTCCTTAGATCGTCAGCTATCTGTCAATGAAAGTCCTGTCAAAATCAGTCCAACCATTTCAGAGATTACCCGGAACAAACAGATAGACAGACCGACAGACAGACCTAGAGATAGACAGACAAAAAAATTACTAAAATACATTTTGGTTTATGTACTGTATATGCATACATATGCATTTAGTAAAAAGCGGTTATTTTAATATAACAATCAGACACTCCAATTTTATTTATTTGTATAGATGTATAGATGAACCTGCCAAAGTGACTGTACTCTGCCTAAAAGAGTGATGGACACCATACTTATTACGAAGGCAGACATTGCAACAATGCAGCGTGGTGATCCACACTATGACGGCTTATTTAGATGCTTCTGCCTCATTAAACCACTCACCAACGAAACCAAATAAATACAATTCATGAGCCGGACACAAAGCACTTCCAAACCTAGAATAACAATTTGTGAACCGCAGTTGTGAAGACATTTGCCTAACTCAAGATCATTAGCTACTTTCCGTTCCTCGCTCATAAGTCATGTACCGTAATTCAATACCCTCTTCTTATATATTTTTTGTTCACATTCTGACGTTCGATTCCCCGACAGGTCACGCGGAAGACGCCGGCTGTGCCCCACGTGACCGGTTGCCATATTGAAGGTTGCCAATAATCGAGCCATAACAACAAGGGTCCGCTTCCGACTTATATTATAGTGTTAGTAAAACTTTAGTAATACATTACATGTTTAGGGAAAGTGAAAATGAATTGGAGTTTAGTTTTATATTGTTGTGTGTTTTTGTCGTTAAGATTGTGTAAGTAGTGGTGGCTTAGTGTAAGTTTGAACGTGTTTTATTAATCAGAAAAGTGTAAGCCACTATTTTATTTATGTTTACTCATGACCTGACTGAAAGGCGTAAACATATTTAAAGTAGAGGAATAAGTACAAGTGATTTTAATTCTAGAATGTATTCTACGAATTCCATTAAGTGCCGATAATCGAGAGTATAAATTACAGAAAAGTGTAAAACTTATATCTGCACCTTGGAAACTGTGTGTACTTTTCTTGAAGTATTTTACTCATACTGCCCAGTGACTATTCTATATTTACTATTCTATAATGGGTATTTATTATTCTATAATAGGTAACTATTTGTTTATACGTGTTTTGTTTATTAAATCCAAATAAGTCCAAGTCTGATTTGTACACCAAGTGCTACGTACAAACTTGAATGTACGTTTTTTGAAGAATTTCACCCGTACACACACACACACATACAAATATATGTACACCTAACAAATGTAATGGAACGACATTACTTTAAAGCCAAGACACGTAGTCAAAACAAAATATAAGACAATAGTGCAAGACAATCGATACGTTAGCGATTACAGAAAGAGAATCGTCTCGAAAAACCTTGGTAAACATGTTTTCAAACAAAAGTTCTCTCCTTCTCATTCGTGAACTGCACTCAGTAGCTACCAAGTAAATATTCAAAATTTTAAGAGGCACTGAACATCGATGTCAATTCACCTATAATAGCAATTCATCGACAGCTAAGTTTGCCAAAAGTTGCAGTTTTCAGGATAAACATGGTAAATTAATTAGACTATTTAAATAGGAAGTATATTAACTATTCTGATGTGTCATCAGTAGTGAAATCGAGCTTTTTATGAGAGTCCACCTTGCCGGACTGTTTTCTTTGCCCTAGCTCTAATTAAAGTTATTGCGAGCACTCTGAATAGTTGCTTCGGCTTAAATGATGAAATATAAGCGATTTAGTTTAGAATGTATGTTATCGGACCTGTTTTTCTAGCGATTCTTAAAAAAAAAAATTGCTGTTACCATTATAAACATCACTAGTTACATAGCTGACCTGGCGGAGTTCTATTCCTCTAACATTTAAAGAATAAGTAAATTTGTTTCTATAACGATTTTTTTTGTTTATTTATTTTTATTGATAAATAGCTGCTGCCCGCGGCTCCGCCCGCGTGTATGTCGGTTATCGTGGCAAATAGTAGTCTATGTGTTATTCTGATGTATAAGTTAAATTCCTGTAGTGTCATTCAAATCCGTTCAGCAGTTTTTGCGTGCAATTTCACTGATATGTCCACATATTGTGACAGTGTTACCTTTATTGAAAGAGCTTCGCTGTATACTATGTTATGTGTAATGCCATTGGAACAATATACGAACATATTAGCATTGTCGCTCACCCTCGACAGAGCCACATAGAGCTTTCCGTCGCTGAAACAGTTCGTCTATGCCTGCGGTGCGCAACGTCTGACCTTATGTCTTGTTTATCATCATCGCAAAGCATAGACTCACAGACTCACCAAAAACTGCACGCGTTTAAAGAGGAAAGGGAAATAAACTATGGATTGGGGTCATCCTTTAAGATAATAGTCTAAAAAGACATATTTCACTATAAATCAAACAAAATAATTTAAGTTTCTCGCAGATTGCACGAAATAAAACTAACAATTTTTTTGAAATTTTGTCTTCGACATAAACGTCTTGTGATTGGTTGCAACTCTGGTGACGTCACATGCTAATAAACGAAAGATTCCTCTATTGAATATTGTTTGCGTTTTATGTTTTCGGAGTGGTAATAATCGATCTGTGAGCTATTTCTGCAGGACTTTTTTTAATAAACTATTTAATAAGTGGTTAGAAACAAAAAGGAACCAAATTTTGTGCGTGCCGATAACATCAACCTACATAACATAGACGCTTTTATGGTTGCACTTTTCTATCTATACAAATAAATAAAATTGGAGTGTGTTTGAATATTAAAATAACCGCTTTTTACTAAATGCCTATGTATATATATACACAGTACATATACCAAAAATGTAGTTAAAAATGTTTTTGTCTGTCTGTTTGCTTCTTCCGGGTAATCTCTGGAACGGCTGGACGGATTTTGACGGAACTTTCACTGGCAGGTAGCTGATGATCCAGGAAGTAACTGAGGCTACTTTTTTTAGACTAACTTTATCCCGCGGCGTTACTCGTGGTACAACAATAACTGCGGGTAACACCGCGGGGTTCAGCTAGTACATAATAATAACATTGATAACTATGCTGCAGAACTGAAAAATGTTAAAGCAGCTGTGTTGCACTTGCATAAGTACAACATAAAAATTGTTTCTGTAATAACCTCTGGAAAAAATTCATTCATTATTTTTGTAAAATCTAATTTACTTTATGTAGGTAGGTATATCTCAATGCTTTTAGGTTACATTTTGAAATAGTACAAAGCGTGGTATTTAAAGATGTTATCTGACCCGACGAACTTCGTACCACCATATTTTTCTTTCGTTACCAGCTACCCATGAGTAAGGTGTAGTCACGGACAAAAAACCTTTTTTCTTTATTTTTTATTTTTTCTTGTACACACACCTTGTCCTAAGAATAACTAACACATAAAAAAAAATAATTTGGTGTAGCCGATCGAAAGTTACGCGCATACATACATTTCGGCGTAACGCCGCGGGACAAAGTTAGTCTAAATAAAGTGGCCTAAGTTACTCCCTGGATCATCAGCTACCTGCCAGTGAAAGTCCCGTCAAAATCGGGCCAGCCGTTCCAGAGAATACCCGGAACAAACAGACAAACAGACAGACTGACAAAAAAATTTTTAACTACATTTTTGGTATATGTACCGTGTATACATACATATGCATTTAGTAAAAAGCGGTTATTTTGATATTACAAAGAGACACTCCAATTTTATTTATTTGTACCTATAGATGTATAGATTTGTTCACTGTGGCACTACAAACCATTTATTCGACATTTTAATTAATATAAAATTGGAGAAAACTGATAAAATTAACTTAAACCGCGCTGTTTTGTTTTGTTGTGGCTAGAGTGTGACGTCACGCGTCTCATGTGACCAGCGCCATTACAGAAATGTCGTTTTTGGTTGTCAAGCTTGAACTTTATCTTAAATTTAAATTCATAATTAATCATAATACAGTAGAAATTCTGCAAAAAATTTGATTCGGTAAGTAGTCGTTTCACCACCCGATGAATGAAGCAATATTCTGTACTTTGACCAGGCAGGCATGCGACATAATAATTATCTTATTGTTTAAAGCTGTGCCGTCCGCGTGGATCTCCTTTTACAATAATGTTTTTTTTTTAACTATAGACTATTAAAGTACAATTTAATAAATAAATATGACGCTGCCTTTTAAAAATCTATTTAAGACCGAAGAGTAATTTTTACTACATCGCATCGTCACTACACTTATTCAAAGTGGACGCTTCCGGTACGTACCTATGCATAAAGATTTGTGGAACTACTGACCCAGGAAAAAGCGACGTACAACTGCCCATGTGAAAAACATCTGAGACTAAGATCTACTCCAGCAACACGGAAAGTCTGAAGATGAGATTTATTAATTGTCATTGCATAAATTTACTTTTTTGAAATTATACTTATTAATTTTACAACTATAAATATACAGAAAAGAAGGAGAAACAAACAAAAACACTAAACAAACTAATTATATTATTATCTAATACCTACTTTAAACTGATATCTAAAAACTACGTCTTATGTATTTTTTAAATCTAAAACGCGCTTATTCCCAGTCAATAAGAACCACGTTCGTTCGCATTAACAGTGACAATTCGAGTGAAGTCACCGCGTTAGCGGCGTGAGCGCTCCCGCCTTTTTGTAGATTCAGCGGATGACCGTTTCGCGTGTTAAAGAAAAATCAACCGTAATGTCGTACTTATACTGGTGCGGCGAGATTTGGCAGTTTTATTTCATCTATATCTTGTGTGTTTATTAATTATAATTTTATAATTCTATATTTTATTAAAAAAGATATTTAAGTGTATAGTGATAAGGATATATCCATGTGAAATACAATATATTTAAGTATTTAATACACCTTGAAGAAATGCCTAACGCTTAAACACGTTATTGTGGCTAATTTATAAAAGATAGAAATATACTATTGAGGACTTTTTTGTAGATCTTTTGAAGACCATCATCTTTGTAATACATATTTTTGGTGTATGATCAACGTATGCGAGGATAAGAGCTCGAAAGCGAAAATTTTCATCCGACTTGCTTCAAATTTATCGTCACTGCTCAGCTCCTATGCATCTTAGCGTTATGTTATATAGCCTATAACCTGCCCAGGAGTATGGACTATAATCGTACAAAGTTTGGTTAAAATCCCTTCAGTAGTTTTTGATCCATGCATGCACATACAGACAGACAGACAGACAGACAGACAGACAGACAGACAGACAGACAGACAGACAGACAGACAGACAGACAGACAGACAAAAAACTTACTGATTACATTTTTGGCATCAGTATCGATAACCATTCATCCCCCAATAATAATTTTTAATATATATTCAATGTACAGAATTGACCTCTCTACAGTTTTATTATAAGTATAGATATAATTATCCAACCTATTGTCTAAAATTTGTCCATCTGTTTTTGAGTTATAAATAGTATACCGTGGGAGAGCCACGCTTCGGCATAAATGGGCCGGCTCGACCGGAGTGATACCACGGCCTCACAGAAAACTAATGTGAAATAGCGCTTGCGCTGTGTTTCATCGAGTGATTGAGGATGCCGGAGGCCCATAATCCACCCTTCCCCCTATCTCCCCAATGTAACAAACACCACTTTATTTCGTTTAAATAAATATGACCTGTTTATATAAAAATACTAAGTGGATTTGTATACGCTTCATAAACTCATAACGATCTACACTAAATCAGCTAAAGTTTTGACATAGTAAAGAACCTGCTATTAAGATTGTTTACATCTGTTTTTTCACGTTAGTTTTGTTCTCCGTTTCTTAGCATTGCAACCATAATATGACAGACAGATAGACAGCAAGGCGCGATAGGGTACAGTCAGTACAGTGTGATCTCCTAATCTCTTCATTGCAAATTGCCCCCGTGATAATCACTATGTTATAATAAAGTGTATAAATGCTCTTTAATTAAATACTTAAGTATTTCGGATAAAACTGTCTACTAATAAAAGTTGAATCTGATGTACAGGTTGTTTAAGTGAGATAGAGAGAGAGAGATAGAACCGTTCAAAGGTAATCAATATTAGATGCCTTTAATAATAATAATAATAGTCGTATCTGCTTAGGGATTAATTGCCAAGAGCCTCGACCAACACCTTAAGAGGCTCACGTCAGAGGGCTGGATCAAGGGTCTGATACAGAAGGCAGTCCTCCTTGACACGGCTCGTATTGTGAGGAGGTTCCTGTCTTTGGAGTCCTAACCACCGGTTTCTTGGTCCCTGTGCCCGAGGTAGGTGGTCTTCTATTTTTTATATTTTCAAATTTATTTGTTTATATTTAAAAATGTAAATAAAATGTTATTATAAATATAATAAAGAGAATAATAATAAATCGCTTTACTGTATACCAGATAACTAAGTACATAACTTAATACTAACTCAGTACAACTGGCGGCCTTATTGCTCAAAGGCAATCTTTTCCAGGCAACCGTTTTAAAGCTGTAACTATTAGCGTAACAATGAAAATTAAATCGCTTGCTCTTCTAACTTGATCCAACACCACACTCCAAGCTTTTATTTGGCAGTCAGAATGATAAATGGTGTTTCATTAGTGGCTAGCGCGGAGCAGGTACAGTCCTTCGAATGTTTGCTGCCTTTTTATATCGGAAATGTATATCGAGTCTTTGGCCGGCCCACATTTGCGGAACCCTAAAAAGGTTTTAACTTATAATACAGACCTCTATATTTAGTTATATTTTTAAATAAAATATTGTAATTAAAACCTTTTTACGGCATATTCGTTTTGTGGTTTATCTTTCCTGCTAA
This sequence comes from Spilosoma lubricipeda, assembly GCA_905220595.1. Lineage (NCBI taxonomy): Eukaryota > Metazoa > Arthropoda > Insecta > Lepidoptera > Erebidae > Spilosoma > Spilosoma lubricipeda. The sequence goes on along the minus strand of HG992285.1, from coordinate 2,012,553 downwards.
GACTAAGGTTCTATTCCCGCCCAAGAAAAATAATGTATTATTGTTATTTGTTTTTCCTTTTAAATTTATTCTGTTAGTTTCACAAGTTAAGGTTTTTCTAAATCTTATGTTTGCAGACGTATAAGACAATGTTCTGCGTTTTACATAAATCCTTTTTAAATATGACTAGCTTTTGCCCGCGGCTCCGCCCAGTCTTTATCAGTTATCGCAATAAAGAGTAACTTATGTCCTTCCTCAAGAATCAAAGTATCTACATGCAAAATGTTATTGAAATCGGTGCAGTAGTTTGGCCGTAAAAGCTTGACAGACCGACAAAGTTATTTTCGAATTTATAATATAAGTATGGAAGTATGGACAATGACATCAGTCAAACTCAAATAACGTTCCGTTTCTAAACAATTACCTGTATGATGGTTACATACGATAACTTATTATATTTGGGTGTAAATTATACATAATACGTATGTAAACTTGGTAACTATAGCACATGCTCTGCCTAATTAGGTATCAAACCCATATATGAGATTAGTATTTTTTTTATGATTTTATACCTAAAATCTGAATCAATTTATTTGATAAAATGAAAACCAATCTATTGAGAAATCAAGGTCTTTAAAATAATAAATATACATGAAACAGCATTACATAAACAGAACGGTTCAATTTTATGAGCAAGTGAACTCTCCTCCCCATAGGCGCCACAGTTAGTCTAATACAGTTGCAAAATATAATAAATTACGCAACACGGCCTCTCAACTAACATAAAAAGGCCGAAATGAGAAATGACTAAACAATAGTGACCGGATAAAAATAAATGACTGGCTCGCTCCTACGGATAAGTTTTCTTTGAGTTCATCGGAAGATCTTTAGAATGAGTTCTCTACAGGTACCGTCGGCATAATAAGTTAAATTAGTGAAATAATTAAATTCAAATTGACAGTAAGACCTCTGTAAACCGTTATTTATTAAATGTTTTTAAAGTTTGTTCGTCTGTACCGCTGCTTTCAGGCAACGCTAGAATCAAGCAACGTTTTAATTAAAATATGTTGGTTGTTTAATATATGGTTCAAAACATACTTTCTTTCTATGACTTCAATAAATTTATACGTCAAATACTTTAGTGTTAAACTATGACTATTTCAATTTAAAAACTGCAATCAATTTTTAATACCAACATGAAAATAATATTGATTTTGCTTATCATGGCTCTAAAGTAAGGAAGAGAAACAAAATCGAACCGCGAATAATACTCATGACCAAATTTTTGGATCATATTATCAATGGTTAACGTGGGAGAGCCACGCTTCGGCATGAATGGGCTAGCTCGACCGGCCTCAGAAAACCGGTGTGAAATAGCGCTTGCGTCGCGCTTGTTTCAACGAGTGAGAGAGAATACCGGAGACCCATACCCCAATCCCTCTCTACATCCCTCTCCCCATTCCCCAAAGACCGGCAACGCACTTTTGATGCCTCAGGTGATGCGGGTGTCCATGGGCGGCGGTTATTGCTCAGGTGATACGTCAGCTCATTTGCCACCTATTCCATAAAAAAACATTAACATATTAAATAGGTTCTTTCAATTTCAATTCGATTCGATTTCGCAACTTTGAATTTATATCAATGACAAATACAGCTTCGCATCAGCATAAAATAAAATGCTTGACACTATAAAAACTTTACAAAAACCAGAACCTATTCTCTGAAAATAGTTTCTTAACAAAAACGGCAACACGATATGCAAATAAAGCAAAACTTGTTTGCTGTCGGTACGCCCGTATCCGCCAAAGGGAGGGAGTTGAAGAAAAGTGGTGGGGAGAGGCTGATATCCGGAGAGGCGCCGCTGAGACGCCGTTCTCTTCATAACTTTTACTGTCAACTCTATTACTCTATTACAACCATGCCTTGTTGTCACCCTGGATGTAAAAAATATATTTGTGTTACATCGGACAAGCCTTGTTTAAAGTTGAGATAGTCTCCGTAATCTTGTTTTTATGATTGCGACGAGAATTAAAAGAAAACAGGATGTTAAAGGTGCCGGTTTAAAGTCATGGCGCTATAAAGTGTGGGGATACTTCAGAATATTTGTATTTTTATGTAGGGTATTACACAAATGACGTAGTTAAAAAAGTAAATGGTAACCTTGGGTACAGAAAAACAAAAACAACTTTTATAAATTAAATTCAACAACATAAAAAAATAATTAAGAACATAAATGTTAAAAAAAAATCTGGCTTGCATTTTGTTTTAAAGACTAACAATTTAATAAAGTAATAATTTATATAACTTCATAAAATATTGACTGGTATTGTATTGAGTTGAATTATTGCAAGACGTTTTGATCTATATATATGTAAAAATGAATCGTCAAAATTCATGTCCGCGCATAACTTCTAATCGGCTGCACCAAATGAAATAATATTTTTTTATGAGTTCCATATCTTTAGGACAAGGTTTGTGAACAAGAAAAATTAAAAAATAACAGGAAAAGTCTTTATTTTTTGTCCGTGACTATACACTGCCTGTGGGAAACTAAGACAGATATGTAAATATGGCGGTACGAAGTTCGCCGGGTCAGTTACGTTAAGATAATTAATAATAATGTATGCTTTGCTTTTCTAATAAATCACAAGTTTTGTATACATAAATAAAAATAATAATGAAAATGTTGTCAGAAATTTATTTACTTACTTTAAAACTTTCACGTTCCATGATATAATAACAATTATTTTTACGTGAATTAACGCGATCACTTATTAAAAGGTATTACATACCTCTGATTTGCCTGACGTTTCGACCAGGTTGCACTGGCCGTGGTCACAGGCTGACTGGCTCAGCGGCGCATAATGACTGACCTGACGTTATTTGCCTGAATAACGTCAGGCAAGTCAGAGGTATGTAATACCTTTTAATAAATGATCTCGTTATTTGCGGTAAAATAATTGTTAAGAAATTTATTTATCAAAAAGTTTTTTTGTGAATTTGTAAAATATAATTTTATTATATAAAATGACAGCATTCGTGTTACGTTGGCGAGTGCAAGACCGGAGGTTCAATGATGCACAAGACCGCCATGGTGTGGGTAACCATACTGCATTGTTGCATTGTCTGCATTTGCAATGAGTATATGACCACCACTTTTGGATTCTGCTTATGCTTTCCATCAGGCATAAAGTCACTTTGGCAGGTCCAAACATAATAAAAGGTATGACAAATGACTTTAGGTAAGGTTACTACTGCCCATTGACACCTGTTATAGTAATTTAATAGTTTAAGACTGTACAGTTGGCCTAGTGGTTCAAGAGCCGTCACGCCGCTTTCTACCACAAGTGTCGTGGGTTCAAATCCCACACGGGACGACACTTTTTTTTTTTATTTTTGTTCGCCGATAACTTCGTCGTTTATGAACCGATTTTGATGATTCTTTTTTTAATGGAAAGGAGATGTCCCAACGGTGGTACCATTATAAGGACATCAATATTTGATGATGGCATCCAAGAGAAATCGAGTCGAACCTTGAAGTCGGTTTTATTTTTGTTAGAATTTGTATACTTGCTAAGCAACTTGAGAACTTTTTATATCGCGATAATTATTCCATAGTTTGGTATATTATCACAGTATGTTTTTATTACACAATATATGAAAGACATTTCATATTTATAACATCTCTGCTCACCACTTTAAGACTACATCATCATCATCTTATTTAATAGAGGCAGTACAAAATGCCTTTGAAGAGTTTGTTGCCTCCCATCCAGCTGATTTTTACAAGAAGGGCATCAATAAACTGCCAATGCGTTGGCAAAGATACGTCGATTGCATGGGTGATTAATTCGAATAACAGAAATAAAAAAGTTTGAAAAAATAAGTACTTTCACTTATTGCATACAAAACGGCAATTTCATAGGTAACGACCTATTATTTGTAGATCATACAAACATTTGGTCCAACCCGGGAATCGAACCCGAGACCTCATGATCAACAGTCGCACACGCCAACCGCGAGACCAACGTTGATCGAAGCTTTCTTGGTATACGTTTACGACACTCTAGTTATGAGTTAGGGTAGTGTTACTCCGTATACTGGACTACAATCAATACAACTAAAAAAAATAGGAGTGTCTGTTTGTAATATTGCATATATGATACGTGTACAGAAATAACATTTTTAATTTTTTTGTCTTTCTGGCTGTTTGTTCCGGGTAATCTCTATAACAGCTGGACCGATTTTACAGGACTATCACTGGCAGATAGCTGATAGTCTAAGGAGTAACTTAGGCTACTTTTTTAGACTAGCTTTGTCCCGCGGCGTTACCCGCAGTACGACACTAACCGCGGGTAACACCGCGGCGTTCAGCTAGTCATACATAAAACTACAAAAATTGACACCCGTAGTTAACATTCTCATCAAGAACAAACACTTAATACAAAATAAACGAATGTAAATTGTGCATTGTAGTTGAGAGTGCAACAACACCGAACAATTCCACCCCAGGGACAAATATAATGTGACGGTATTGTGGTCCCCGCTACGGTGTAACTGCCGGCCCGGGTCGCCTGAAGTACAATCATTCACTTTTGTTGTGTTTATTACTTTAGGAAAAGTTTATGAATCCTAATAACTGGAGAGTCAAAAAAATTTTAGTGTTGAGAACTTCTATAGGCAGGTTTAGAGGGAGAGTAAATTCATGTAAGTCATCATCGATATGGTCACGTGACGTGTGCCGTAAAATCTTAGAACCAGATAAATGTGACGCATTTAATTCGCAAGTATTGATTTAAGAACAAACAATGAATTTGAGTAGCTGCCTCGGTGGCGCATTGGTAGCGTATGCGACTGCTATGCTTGAGGTCTCGGGTTTGATTCCCGGGTTGGACTAAATGTTTGTATCATCATCATCATCATCGAATTGAAATGAAATGTTTGTATGATATGCAAATATTCGTTTTAGAGTTTGGGTGTTTTCTATGTATCTATCTTTACTAATATATAAAGCTAAAGAGTTTGTTTATTTGTTTGAACGTGCTTATCCCAAGAACTACTGGTCCGATTTGAAAAAATCGTTCACTGTTAGATAGCCCATTTATCGAGGAAGGCTATAAGCTATATTGGGACTAATCCCACCCACACGCCCACCGCTGTAACTCCTGTACACCAGGATCAACAGCAGTGACCCACGAACACACCGAGTTATGACACTCGGGAAGTCCCAGGAAAAAATATTAACTGTCTTGGAACCCGCAACGAAATTAATCAGAAGAAAAACAGGAGGAGTTGGAAATATGATAAGTCCACTTCCCTCCTTAGCAAAGCGGGAGACAAAATGAAGTCAAAATAGGCAGACACCTTTTTTTAAACCGGGAAGCACCACGGATAAAGTATTAGGGGTCCTAAGTGAGCTATATTTGATTACTATAGTATGTATGGCAGAATCGCCTAAACGCACGGAAATTCACCGCAGTTGACACAAGATCCCCATAGTATACCGCCCTAGATGTAATTTGTAAGCTATTTAGCATTGTGTTACGTTCATTGTACCAAAGACTACACTCCCAGAGAACATGATGAGCCGACTGTTCACAGCTAGTATCGGGTGTTGAGCATTGACACAATGGTGAATCGACTAATTTAAATGAGTGTAGTTTGCTCTTAAAGTTACCGTGGCCCGTAAGAAATTGAGCGACACAGTGATCTACCTCGAGCCATGTCCTCGACATCCGTTCGCGAACAGATGGAAAGAACTGGTAGAGGTGGCGCCCCTTAGATGATTCGTCCCATCGTTGTTGCCATTCATCCATTATATAAGCTATATATCATCAAGCTAAAAGCTAAAGGAGCGGAGTGGAGCAATTTTAGTGTAATAACCAACTTGACGTAAGTAACAAACACTCACAAGAGTTAACTTTTCTAGTTATGTCTAGATATTCTCTAGTTATCGACAGTATCAAAGTAAAGAATAATACAAAACAAAATAACTTAAACAAACTATTGTCTAGAAGTATTTATTTATAACAAAATCTTTTACTCTACTTTCCGTCATGTGTTGTAAGTTATAAGCTGTAGCGGGTAATAATATCACAACGGTAGTACTCGTGTGTATAAATTTATTATAGTGTGAATGTATTACTAGCTTTTGCACGCGGCTTTGCTCACGCAGACGTTTACCTCCTCATTTACCCCCTCAGGGGTGGAATTTCCAAAATTCCTTTCTTGGTGCTCAGTTACGTTATATAAAGAACTTACATGTAAAATTTCAGGGTTCTAGGTTCAGCGGTTTGGGCTGTGTGATGATCTCTGTAGAAGAAGAAGATGAAGAAGTAACAAACATACGCACTCACAAACTTCTGCCTTTATAATATTAGTGTGATTAGTTATGAACTTTATAGAATTCCCTGTTTTTTTTGTTGCACCTACCGCATCATATTTCTACAACCCCTAAATGTTGACTGACAGAGAGTGCCTCATGGCATTAAATCCGCCTTTGCACAAACTGAAATAGAATTTAATAAAATGGAAATAATGAAATTGAATGTAATGTTTAAATTTTAAAGTAGGACTTAAATACTGTTGTTTCAAAAGAAAGCATTCATTGAATAACAATTATTTTTAATAATGGGGCTCGCTTGAACAGATGTCGTACAGAGGCACAAGTTAGTCTGTTTGTGGATCTATATATATAAAAATGAATGTTTGTCTGTATGTCCTTTATAGAATCAGTGTTGTGCATGAGCCAACAAAGGTTTCTGAGTTGATTGGCTGACATACACTCGTGCGGAGCCGCAGGCAACAGCAAGTACTTTATAAATGATCTAATCTACAAATATTTGTTTTTATCGTAACAGCTTATCACTTGAACTGTTCTCTCCAGTTGAACAAGCATTCTGTGAACCCATGAAGTGATGTGTATTATTGAGACTGGTGTGGCAACGTCTTTTTGTAAAGACGCCGCCCTGTCTGGCTTGGGTGCTTATTAAATGTATTCATACTATTGTTAGAACTCAAGGTCGATCACAAATTTATTTCTCGTATTTGAAAATCTGCATTGGTTAAAAACTTCTATTCTTTTCTTAATTTCTACAGTCCCCTCAGCCTGTGCGAATGTTTCACTTCGATTCTCTTTCTACAATCGCTAGCTATTCGCTCGTGTTATTGCCTAATATTTTATTTTGACTGCAAGGATGTCATTCCCTTACATTTATTAGTTTTCTTATATCATATATGTTTGTTTTATGTCATGTAGTGCATTCATAGCCCAGTAGCACTCGATGATTACAAACAATCACCTAGGGTAAGCAACGACGGCGAGGTCAGTACCTGGATGGGTGACCGCTGATGGCATGAAACCGTAAGCGTCACCGTAATTCAGAAGTCACGTTAAGCAGTCGGTCCCGGTTGTTATCGTAGGATAAAAGTCGTGAAGCTGACTTGGAGGCCTTTGAGATTTAAGATTTACGTAGCCACGCAACGTTGTGTTGCCAGTGCCCAACCCACACTCGACCATCGTGGGAACGTATGACCACAACCCTCTTCTGAGAGGAGACCCTAGCTCAGTGAGACGTTGTAGGTTGTTGATGATTTTATTATGTTAACTTGGCTTAAACAGCATTTTATATATTTTATATGGAAATAAATATGCCTGTACTCTAGAAAACAAATTATATATCTCTTTATGTTCAGCACATATCACTACAGGTGAATATTTGTAATTGGCTCACTGTTATCTACCTGATTGCAAATATTATTGTGTTAGTTGTAAGTTCTGCCGACAGAAGTGAAAACTCAAAACTATAAACAAACAGTTGTTTAAGCTCATTTAAAATGAACCTCTTTGCACTTTAAATACAAGTAAAATTTTAACAAAAATAAAACCGACTTCAAGGTTTGACTCGATTTCTCTTGAATGCCATCATCAGATCTTAGTGTCCTTATCATGGTACCACCATTGGGATATCTCCTTTCCATTAAAAAAGAATCATCAAAATCGGTTCATAAACGACGAAGTTATCCGCGAACACAAATAAAAAATAAATAAAAAATACGGTCGAATTGAGGAACCTCCTCCTTTTTTTGAAGTCAGTTAAAAATGCGCGAAAAAAAGAAGTAAACATTGACAATTATTACGTACTAGCTGTGCCCACTTTAACGTGAAATTTGGATTTTTAAGTTATTTTAATTTTTTACTGTTTAAGCCTTCCCTGAACTACGATTAACATTTCAAAACCAAAATCAGCTAAATCACTCCAGTCATTCTCGAGTTTTAGCAAGACCAATGAACAGCAATTGATTTATATATATAACAAGAAGAATAGTAGAAGATTAATTGAATATACCTACCACAGCGACACAATAGCGAAGAACAGCTGACTGTATCTTTCTTACTCGGGTACACTCGGCGGTCCCAAGTTCACCCGATCGAGCCTTGAACCTCAGAGCGTGATGGAACCGCCTAACTAAAAAAAAATGTGCGTGCGATGTGCCAAAAGAAGCTTTCACTTCAAAAAATTTGATTTTTCTCTCAATGACCATCATGTCTGTAGGAATTTCGACGATTACCAACCACATTTATAACATAATTAAAATAATTCCCCCAAAACTTGGACGTACTCACATTATTTATTCTCTCTCAGCACTAAAACTTAAATTAGCAAATACTTCTAACCTCATACATCTTGAATACATGAATACATTATCCCCGCTTTGAAACTACAAACCACCTTCTAAGCTTAAATACTCAATTTAAACATGCGTTTCCAACCCAGTTAGCCGCTTTGTTCGCCGAACTAGTCCGCCCCAAGTATTTCAATTATTAAAAACCCTACAATTTCTAAAGAGTTAATTTCAAACTTGTAAGGCGAGTCTTTCATTTGAGTCTGGAAATAGAGTGTGGGTTTTAAAAAACCTTACCCAGATGTGATATAAGTATCTATAATTATAATGTGTTGACTTACGACCGTTTATAACACCGAATTATGGGTAATATGTCATAATCTTCATCTTCCTAGCCTTTATTATTCCCAAGATTTGGGGTCGGCTACTAGTTCAGCCGGTTTTACCTGAATATCAGTTTTTACACGGAGCGACTGGCATCTGACCTCCGCAACTCTGAGGGCGAACTGAATTCGGAGGTTGAACTAGCTGTCAGTATATTTGAGGGCATTAACTTCCAAATAACGATTGCCATACGTGTTCATGACAACCAGGACCAACGGCTTAACGTGCTCGCCAAGGCACGGGCTGGAAACACCGCCATCTTCTATACTCCGGGCTGCCTTTAAGATTTTTTTTGTAAGAAAAACCCAATTACAGTCCGACCCAGGAATCGAACCCGAGAGCTCTTGATCTGCAGTCGCTTAGGTCAACCACTAGACCAACGTGGCAGTATCATCGAGTAATTATAGGTAATATATATCTTTGCATATTTTTAGAGTTTAAATGTTTCGATACTTTTCAATTTTACTTCAAAAAACGGGAGGAGTTTCAATACCGGAAACTGGTAACTTAATATTGGGTTCATTATACTTATCTTTCTTTAACTCCTAGAATCCCTAGATCCCTGAAAACCTATTTACAAATAAAAAAATTGCAGTGTGTGTTTATAAGAAGAATATATGGTGTCAAAAAACTTTTTTTTTTAATTTATAAAGTGTGGACTATTTTTTATTGTACTTTCACTAGCAGATAGCTGATGATATAAGCAACACTGTGGGGCGCACCTAGTTTATAATACTAGCATAGAGCAGCAATTTGACTCCTGTTTCTCTACTTGAGTGGTAAATACTCTAGCCCTAAAACACTAATTATATCAATGTACCATGATAAATTTGTTTTAGAATGGTTTTATTCCTATATCGAATACTCGTACCATTAACAGCCTAATAGATCACTAATGGACATGACCTATGGCGATTTCCACATACAACGCAATAAAAACACACTACAACGCCATCTCACCGAATACACGTCGAACTACGGAGTAACGAAGGCAACGAAGAAACTACCAATCCTGGATCGCGCTACAAAAGTTCTCGCGCCGATTATCATATATACAACATTCTAACATCAACCGTTGGGTAGTGGCCCATGATCACCTCACCTGGTCGGAAGAATCTCCACAGGCCTTTCATTAGAGGAATAAGTTTGGCCTACTCGTAGAAACATTCATCATTCATGAAATTCATAAAATGGTACGTAATATGAAGGAATAATTATTCACGATTCAACGAGTAGACTTTAGTCGCCGTGAACTAAATTCCTCGTGAGTTGCAGCTCTTGGCAGATGGCCAATTTCCTTACATTGAATTTATTAAGTTCGTTAGGCCTCGCTGTTATTAAGTAAAGATGTTTAGTTTAACGAACTTTTTCCTAACTTTGGGAGTTACATTGATAGTTTTCCATGTGGATTTATCAATCAATTTAATTATTATCATTGAAGTGATTTATAAAGTGATTGCTACAACAAAGTTTGTTTGACAATCTTCCTATTATAAGTTGAGTGATTGATATTTATCGGTTTTTACCCCACTACGGCAAAACCAAAAGGAAGGGTAACAGTTTTGGCAGTCTACGTATGTTTGTATGTTCCACCGCAGCGCCTAAACTACCAAACTGATTTTAATGAATTAGGTGTCAAAAAATTCGTTCATCCGGGTAACATAGGCTATACAAATTTCATGAAAAGAAATTACGTAGTCGGGTTATAGTTTTAAAACTTTTTCTTGTCATAGAAAAGGTTCAACAAACTGGCATACATTGTGCGTAAAAGTTTTAAAAAAAAAATAGGTGTAACAAGCTGACAGTTTGCATATAAGTAAATTACTGTTGTCCATGTACACTTGCGTTATAGTGACTAATTGTGCTTTCGATAACTTTATATGTTTGCAGGTAGTAGAGCCACGCTGATTCAGCACGAACGGGCCGGTTCGACCGGGGCGATACTACCCTCGCACAGAAAATCAACGTAAACTGACAGCGTTCGTGCTGTTGTGTTTCGTTGCTGATTGCGAGACCGGAGACCGAATGATGCGGAAGCATCACTAGGCCACCAGCGCAATGAATGGTGACCACCACTCTTGCATTCTGCTTATGCTTTCCATCAGACAGAGTATTCGTAGAGTAATTTTGGCAGGGCCATATATAAAAAATGTATTTGAAAATGAAATTCACAATCGATAATCTAATTTTAGCACTGGTCATGTTTGTTGAAAAAACGAAGATCAAGAAAATACATCTATACAAATAAATAAAATTGCAGTGTCTGTTTGTAATATTAAAATATCTGCTTTTTAATAAATACATATGTAGGTATACACGATACATGTACCAAAATAACATTTTTAAAATTTTTGACTGGCTGTCTGTTTGTTCGGGTAATCTCTGTAACGGCTGGGTCGATTTTGAGGGGCTTTAACTGGCAGATAGCTGACGGTCTAAGGAGTAACTTAGGCTACTTTTTTTAGACTAGCTTTGTCCCGTGGCGTTACCCGCAGTACGACAATAACCACAGGTAATACCGCGGGGTTCAGCTAGTCAATAATATAATTATTCACAATTAAGTACACTGACTTTATTTTTTGTTTTATTTCGAAGCGTTGCGTGGCGGTGTAACAGACATCCAAGTATAAAGCATAGCGCACATAATTGGCCGTACCGCCTACTGCCGCATAAAAACGTCAATTAGTACTTATACAATGCACTCCTACTCTCTCTACTCCACTCCACTCACGCTACGGTCGCCCCTTGGGCTTTGTTTACACAGGTTTATTGCTCTTGTGATTGAGCACTTACCTGTGCTAGCGAATTATTTACTGAGCGTATGAACTTTAATTAAAAGTTATGACTTATTAACAGGAGTTAGTAATAAAATTGGAATAAGATAGAACTATTTTTTTATTTGTACTGTTAAGCTATATGCCGTTATGTTAACTGCCGCGTTGGTTTAGCGGTAGATTAGTGCATGCGATTGCGAATCATGAAGATCCCGGGTTTGTTTTTTTTTTATGTATAGCCTGCCAAAATTACTCTACTCTGTCTGATGGAAAGCATAAGCAGAATCCAAGACTGGTGGTCACCAAACTCATTGCAGATGCAAACAATGCAACAATGCAGCATGGTGACCCACACCACAATAGATGCTTCTGCAACATTGGGCCTCCGGTCTCGCACTCACCAACGAAACACGACAGCACGAACGCTGTCATTTTACAAAAAGTGTTATTGAATTTTTCTGATTATAAAATTGTGTGTACCTAACCTACATACTCGACCAAAATTTCATAAAAAGATTCATCCGTTTGCATAATTTTCATAAAAGTTTTTGTTTCACCTGTGGGGGAACGAGTGTGTCATGTCCCACCAACACAAAGGGAGGATCCTCCGACCAGGCGAGGTGATCATGCCTGGCGGGCCACTGCCCAACGGTTAATGTTGGGATGTTGTATATATGTTAATCGGCGCGAGAACTTCTATTGCGCGATGCAGGATTGGTAATTTCTTCGTATTGTATGTTACTCCGTAGTTCAGTGTATCTTCGGTAGATGGCGCTGTTATATGATTTTGTTGCCGCTGTATGTGGAAGTCGCCACATCACTCCCCTCCAAGACTGGAGGTCGATATATGTTGAGTCAGCTGTCTGTGCTCTGTTGCGGAGCTTGCCAGTGCCAGGAGTGAGCAGTTCCAGTGAGTCGGAACTGAGTGCCGCAAGTTCCAGTGAGTCGGAACTGAATGCCGCTAGTCCCAGTGAGTCGGGACTGTAGTCCGCTGATCCCAGTGAGTCGGGATGGCGTGCGGTGCGCGGTGCTGCGGTGAGGTCCCCAGTGAGTCGGGGCGGTTGCTGCGTAGTGGCTGGCTGCTGCATAGACGGGAGAGATATGCTCTGCTTACAAGAACCGTAGCTGCAGTGTGCTGTGCCTAGACGCTGATGAGGCCGTAGGGGTAAACCAGGCTGGAGCGGTCGCTTCCTGCGTATGGTGAATCCCTGTTGAGGCCGAGGTTGCTGGCTGGCTGAGACTTGCTGTGGGAGTGAACAAGATGGCGTGGTAATGCTGCTGCTGAATCTGCTCCTTCGAAGGCTGCTTCCAATCACGTCGGGGTCACCACTGTGGGGGAACGAGTGTGTCATGTCCCACCAACACAAAGGGAGGATCCTCCGACCAGGCGAGGTGATCATGCCTGGCGGGCCACTGCCCAACGGTTAATGTTGGGATGTTGTATATATGTTAATCGGCGCGAGAACTTCTATTGCGCGATGCAGGATTGGTAATTTCTTCGTATTGTATGTTACTCCGTAGTTCAGTGTATCTTCGGTAGATGGCGCTGTTATATGATTTTGTTGCCGCTGTATGTGGAAGTCGCCACACACCTATTAAAATATAGATATAACTAACACAGTACATTATGAATTAATATCAAACCAGTTACAAATTTATTCAAATATTAAAATTGACTAAAATTAATACTCCACAATACATACAGAACGATAAAACACGAATGTAATGTAACTAATAAATTAAATTTAGTTGTATTTACTATCCAGTTCATACCGCAAATTTACCAAGTGCCGATTTTGCATTTGACCCGCAAATACCCTGTTTACATTAGACCACATTCGTCAACAGTATAGTGGTCGCTGTGGTAAATAATTAATAGTATAGTTGGATTTCATTTTAAATTGAAATTCCCCAAGTATGTATAAATAAACTAACTTTTGCAGTCGTCTTTGCATAATTTTTCGGGTTAATATACCCTATGAAACTTACGAATTATGTGGTTTTTGGTGGGAACAGAATATCTAAACTCGGTTCCGTATATCTAGAGAAAACCCCTGGTAGCGCCAACTGACTTGGCCAAAGAATTATTGAGCGCTAACACATAAGGCGGGAGCGAGTATAACTTCAGTGACTGTGCACTGCCTGAAAACTGTGTGGGCTGAGTACTTTGCGGCTGCCGGATGGGCGGGTAGGAGAATATGGAAGCACGCTTACCTTTGGTGATCTTGAGTTGCAGTCCAGACCTGCCGGCCTGATCAGGCGGCCTGGCTCCTCGTACCGTGATGTGGCTTGCGAATCACGATGGCGACGCATGTGCGGTGTAGAATAAAACGTCCCTAGCTTGCCGGCAAGGCACGATTGCACTCAGCGAATTAATGCGGGTTCGTTATTAAACTATTTTACTGCGGTTCTATTGTCTATATAAAACGCGGTGGCGGAGTCCACAACTGGTGTAGAACTCGACGAGCGGTGAGCAAAGCGTCCGGGCGTCACTTCGCGAACAACTTAACTCTTTCTTCATGCGGTGTGCAGGCGATGCGGGAATAATGATCAGGGATGCGGGTAGAAATGGGTGCCGACAGCCTCACCTATCGGAACTTTTACAAACTAACAGTGTTCCTGTCATCATCGACAGGTGGCGTTACCAACCCCATACAAACTTTTTAATTCCTATTGTAAGTATAGATAGACATTTGATGAGCTTGTTGCTTGACCTTGACTTTGACTTATTTGAAAGGTTACGGATACCTTCTATTTCCATCATGAAGGTGTTTCTAAGCTCACACTCGTCTAATCGTGACCACGAGCAGTGTAACCCGTTTGAAACATCAGGAAGTATTATGTGTCGTAAGCTTTTCAATAATTTTATCGCCAATAAGTCCCGCTTTACATTTAAAACTATGGTATAATTTATCCAATTTACCTATTGATAATGAGAATCAAAAGTATCAGAGCCAAAATCATATAAAAACATGACAAATTTAAGTTGTAACTAGATTATTTTTAATTGAAGTTCTCAGTTAAGACTCATTACCGATCTCGGCTATTTGTCCAACCTGTTTACAAAATAGCTTAACGAACTTGATCTAAGAAGTTAACTCACTATTTGTTCGCTATCTTTGCTTGTTCGAGATAAATAGTTACGTGGTACCATTTAACTAAGATAAACTACCATGTTTGTAATAAAAAGGGAATAATACTTTGAAATGGACTATTGAGGCAGTTACTTTTTTACTGACGTTCGAAATTAGATCTACGATTTTTTTCTGTGGAAAAGCCACGCTTCGGTATGAATGGGCCGGCTCGACCGGAGTGATACCACGGCCTCAAAGAATACCGGTGTGAAATAGCGCTTGCGCTGTGTTTCACCGAGTGAGTGCTCCTCCACTAATGTGCGGCAACCGTACTTTTACAAGTACGACGCCCTAAGGGTTTATGTACTCAGGGGATTAATGTACCTGAAATTTAGGAAATGACACGACTAAAAGTATCTACACTTTTTTACTATATATATTTATATAGGATACCGGAGGTCCATACCCCAACCCCTTCCTACATCCCTTTCCCCATTCCCAAAAGCCGGCAACGCACTTGTGACTTCTTTGGTGTTGCGGGTGTTTGGCGGCGGTAATCGCCCACCGTCAGGTGACTGCTCGTTTGCCCCTATACCAAAAAAAACTTGGAATGTAAGAGTGGTGGCCATCATACTCATTGCGAATGCAAGCAGTTCAGCATGGTGACACACACTATGACGGCCTAATGGAATGCTTTTCCACGCTCGGCCTAAAAGACCCGGGTTTATTATCATCAGCCAACAATATCATCATTTTCGTTTAATTGCTTTTAGTTGAGAGTAAAAAACCAGCAGATGGGTCCTCTGATGATTATAGGCTAACACGACCCGTAGAGTTCTGGGAGTCAAGAGTGCGGTGCTTCCATTTGAGTCTCTTCCAACCCAGTATCAGTGTGCGAATTGTGTATGTTTGTGTATTTGTATTTTTTTTATGTATGGCCTGCGTAAATGACTACTCTGCCTAATGGAAAGCATAAGCAGAGTCCAAGAGTGGTGATCACCATACTCTTTGCTCGTACAGACATTGCAACAATGCAGCATGGTGACCCACACTATGGAGGCCTAGTGATTCTTCTGCATCATTGGGCCTTCTGGTATGGATGTATGTATATATGAATCTGATTATAAATAGCAATTTTTACCTTTTGAGAATTGTATCTCGTTCTAGACAACTATATTCCTGATGCACCGTCCTTACTTGATCTCTGCACCCCCCAAAAGTAGGCTAGTAGAGAATGCCTAGGGCGTTAAATTGGCCGATGTGCGTAACTGCATGAAGTTGTAAATAAATACCAGATGTAGGGAGATTCGGGTTCCTCCATATTGGTAGTATTTCTGGCCCACAGGAATGAGATTCTGGTACGTCAGTATTCCCGTTCGATACTTGGATAAATACTCTTTACCTTAGCTCTTTTATCCAATCACTTCAAAGATTAGTGTCCGGTGAATGGTGAATGGGCGTAAAAGAAAAAGGCCAAATTATTTATTTTTTAAAGAGATAACTACTGCATTAAGAATATTTATATATGTATGTTTGAAAAGTCCCCTGTTTCCGTGGGGGACTTTACAAACATACAGGAAACGGACACAAAGAACACCCAGACTCAGAATGACAATTTGTGGATCACACAAAGTGTTGTGTGTAGGATTTTCTTGAGCCTTTGCAGTTGCAGAGAGATATCGCCTCTATGGCAGTCCTCTACCGCCTTTACCATGGAGAGTGCTCTGAAGAGCTCTTCCAGATCCCACCTTGTTCCTTCCTCTACAGAACAACACGTGCAGGCTTTGGAAGCCACCGCCTCAGAGTGGTAGAAATACGCTCTCGAGCCAAAATTTGGTTTGTCCTTCCTGTGCCAAGCAGTTAAAAACTGGAACTCACTACCAGCTCACGTGTTTCCCTCCCATTATGATCCCGGGTCCTTTAAGCGGGGCGTGAAAAAGCATCTCACTAAGCCGCCATAGTGTGGGACGCCATACTGCATTGTTTGCTTTCGCAGTGAGTATGGTGGCCCCCACTGTTGGATTTTGCTTGAGCTTACCATCAGGCTGAGTAGTAGTAAAAAAGTAAGTAAAGTAAGTAAAAATTCTTTGGGCGGTTATTAAAAACATATTAGTACTCAAATCAACTTTATTTTCATCTGTCTGTCTAGATGACAAATGATAAATCAGATTTTACATTCTTCTGAATTTACAAAACCACAAATGCAGTCATAACTGTAAATATATTACTGTAATTATACTATTTAATGGTAGCATTGTGGGTATAGTGGTATCAGCCACAATCGTGAGATAAACAAACTCTATTCTAGTAAAACAATGCAAATTAGAGCATGTGTTCAAACAACAATAATAATAGTATGGTTCACTGCCTCTGTAATGTAGTAGGAGCGTATGCGACTGCTGTATTTGAGGTCTCGAGTTCGATTCGCGGGCAAATATTTTTTCATATTTTGTGCGTTTTCTATAGATAATATGTATGTATTTATATGACTTATCTAGTACCCATAACACAAGCTCTGCTTAGCTTGGGACTAGATGGCGTTGTGTTAAAAAAAAAGTATGTATTACCAAAAAGAAAGTATGTAAGTATTTTTAACTGGTACTCAGTACCCAGTACTAACTCTGCTTGGTTTGGGATTAGATAACGTTGTGTCAGATGTCCGAAATATTATTATTTTAGTTACTACTAGCTAAACCCCGCGGTGTTACCCGCGGTTATTGTTGTACCGCGAGTAACGCCGCGGGACAAAGTTAGTCTAAAAAAAGTAGCCTAAGTTACTCCAAATCAAAATAGGTCCAGCCGTTCCAGAGATGTACGGAACGAGTACGAGTTTTGTTCATTTACCGGAACAAACAGACAGACCGACAATTTTTTTTATCTACGTTTATGGTATATGTACCGTCTATACATACAAATGCATTTAGTAAAAAGCGGTTATTTTAATATTACAAACAGACACTCCAATTTCATTTATTTGTATAGATATACTACTACTACTTTTTCTTCCCAGCCTTTATTATTCCCAAGTTTAATTGCGGTCGGCTACTAGTTCAAACCAATTTACCTGAATATCAGTTTTTCTGAGGGTTAACTGAATTCGAAGGTTGAACTATTTGTCATTATATTTTATGGGGCACTGGTGTGGGTGGCGGCTCTGATTGCCTTTAATAAGGCCCGCCTCTGGCGGCCTCAGAGGGTATTGGCGGTCAGAGCCATACGCGGATACCGCACGGTGTCGACAGGGGCGGCGTGCGCGTTGGCCGGAACACTCCTGTGGGATTTGGAGGCGGAAGTGCTCGCCGAAGTTTATCGACGGGTGGCTGAATTCCGGGCGGAGTAGGGCTTTCGCCCTCCGCCCGAGAAGGTACGCGAATGGCGTGAAGCAGCCCGTCGAGCCACGATGGCTCGCTGGTCTTTCCGGCTGGAGACTCCTTGCGCTGGCTTTGCCGCCGTGGAGGCTCTCCAGCCAGTCATCCTCGAATGGGCAGAGCGGCAGCACGGGACCCTTTCCTTCCGACTGACGCAGGTTCTTTCCGGGCACGGTTGCTTCGGAAAGTACCTGCACTCGGTCGCCAGGAGGGAACTGAGTCCCGTCTGCCACCACTGCGATTGCTGTAAGGACTCGGCCCAGCACACGCTGGCGGTTTGCCCCGTATGGGCGTCGCAGCGTCGGGCCGTCACTGCAGTCATCGGAGGAGATCTCTCGCTACCGGCCGTCATACACTCCATGGCCGGTAGCGACAGCAGTTTTACCACGGTCGCAAAACAAGGAGGCGGCGGAGAAGGCCCGGCAGGATGATATCCACTAGGACCCGATCCGCCGCCGACGAACCGGGCGGCGCAGACGCGCCTACCAGCGCCTCACGCCGCCTTGAGTGTGGCCGCGGATGGTCGGGACGGGTTTTCCCCTCCATCCGCTTTAGTGGCCACCCGCGAGGGGGCGGCGTACGCATGTGCCGTACGTCGCCTAAGCACTGACTTCCCAATAACGATAGTCATAGGTATTCACTATCGGGATCTACAGACTATCGGGATCGAGGGCTTAACGTGCTTTCCGAGACGCAGGCAGGAAACACTGTCATATTCCATACGCCGGGGTACTGTTAAGAATTTCTTGTAAGAAAATCCAATAGCAGTCCGACCCGGGAATCGAAACCGAGACCTCCTTGCTATAAAAAAAACTAATCCATAGTTTTTTTTTTCTATAATTTAGGAAGGAACTTTAGCCTTTTACTAACTAATAGTAAATTAATCTGTCTGAACAACTTTTAAAAGTCACTATGTCGAAACGTTTTTGATGACTTTATTTTTCACTTTTATTTTTTTTTGAGCTAATATTGCTCGTTTTGTTGTTGGATCACTTTACTACACTAAAATTCCTCAAAATTTATGTTAATGTAGTAAAACGATTTCCAAAATATTATCCTTTACATATATGTTTTTAGATAACATCGAATTTTAGTGAGACATAACTAATTTTAGTCAATAGTAGGCATTTTGAACGTCGTTTGACATGACGAAACTTACTTTTTAGGTGTTTTTTAATTTAGTTCAGAGAGTTACTAGCTTTAACTTAACAACTGTTTAGGGTTTAGGCAGACTAGACAATTATAATTGTCGTACATCTTTCGAAGTGGTCTAATTTAAAATTAAGCATAATGATGAGCATGCATTTGAATCAAGCATACAAAAGAAGCACTAAAAAGGAGTTATATCTAGGGGCTTATTAGAGCTCTGTATGTACTCTCTTTAACCGAGTACCGTAAATAAATTGGGTCTGCACACTGCGCTGTATCACCACTAACTGCTCGATTAGAGGTCGCATACTGTTGCACTGAGAATGCTATAGCAATTTCTAGATATGCCTTATACTTTGTAGCAAAGTATTCACATATAAATTTCTTTAAATAATTTAACCCAATATTCACATATAAATTTCTATTCTTACTCTAACATTTGCATAACAGAGCATTAAGTTATACATAATTTCGAGTCAGACCCTGTATGGTACACTTAAGCACATGTATTAAACCGCAACATTTAGTTAACTGTAATTAAGGGTTTTGGGCCTCAGTTACCCATACCCAGGAGAAGTCTTTCGCAGACGTTCCCCTCTGTCAAAGCATGAGCCCAAGTGGGCTTACGCGTTATACTGTTATGACACAGATTGTATAAATACCTTTTATGTGTGCGTGAAATTGTAAATGTTTTGTTTTACTTGTTATTGTATTTTGTATTATGTGTGAGTTCGTTGTAACTAGCGATAGGCTTTGTATATGAGTCTAAAATGTGAATGTGTGACCGACTATTTGTTTCGAGAAAAGTCGCAATGGTTAGTCCCTTCCGAAATGTATTTATGTGTGCGTGAAATTGTGAATGTTTTGTTTTAATTGTTATAAATGAGTTCGTATTGACAGGCGATTGTTTTATATGTGAGTTTAAAATATATATGTGTGAAGATTTCCCCCGACTGTTTTGTATCGTAAAAAGTTGCTATGTCTACTACCCTCCGACCCGTCAGCTTGTGTTGCTCTATGACAGTATACCCACTCACTCGATGAAAAGCAACCCAAGAATTTCTAACCACTTGCTTTCTGAGAGTCTGTGACATCAATAAGGTAAATCTGATCCATTTGTACCAAAAAATTACCATCGCTTTTAAACTCTTAGAGCCATATCTAGTTCAGTAATATCTTCGTATAATGTTCGCGGTGGACATTTCTAGCTGACATGGACACAATTAAACCGTTACTCGTCCGGTGTTGCATGCTTCTTGCTTTCCACTTAATTCAACCGCTTGATATTCCACTTTGGATACGGAGCGACCAACATTGTGGAAATATCTGGTAAATTGAGCAGAATAATGTGAAGTGTTCCTTTTAAAGCGACTATTTTCATGAAGCTAACCAAATAATCTTCGAAATGTTAATACTGATGTGCGTGTTGAGACTTATAGTTTCTTTTTTTTAAATATGCGGCTTGAGATAATAATAAACAAGTACAATTTTAACAAAAATAAAACCGACTTCAAGGTTCGACTCGATTTCTCTTGGATGCCATGATCAGATATTAATGTCCTTATCATGGTACCACCGTTGGAACATCTCCTTTCTATTAAAAAAAGAATTATCAAAATCGGTTCATAAACGACGAAGTTATGCCCGAACACACATAAAAAAAAAAAAAAAAAAACCTCCTCCTTTTTTTGAAGTCGGTTAAAAACACGATATAGGTGAAATTCTTTTTTTTTTATGGACTACCAGGGCAAACGAGCAGACGTATCGCCTGATGGTAAGCGGTTCGATCGCATAGACACTCGCAATGCATAAATTTATATACTTTATACTTAATATATATACTTAATTTGACTACCTAGGTGGCCCAGTGATAGCGTAAGCGACTGCTGTGCTTGAGGTCTCGGGTTCGATTTCCGGGTCGGATCAAATATTTGAATGACTTGCAAATGTTTGTTTCGGAGTTTGGGTGTTTTTTATGTATAATATGTATGTATTGAAAAAAAAAAGTATTTGTGTATTTTATATCACAAGCTCTGCTTAGCATGGGACCAGATGGCGTTGTGTGTGAGATGTCCGAAATATTTCTCTCTCTTAATCTCTCTCTCGGTTATCGGCACTCGATGGAACTTTGACAATCAAAATCTCTTGTACTTATTTCACTATTTTAATTGACTATTACCTGACACACTATAATATACACTATTATACTTGACCGGATTCGTCTGCCCATCAAAGGTTAAACCGGTCCACCTGACCGGTTTAATATTAATTAAAATAGTAGAATAAGTACAAGTGAGTTTGATTGTAGAATGTACGTATTAATTATTTACTCAAATTTTAAATTTATAGTATATAATATATTTTTTATTATAAAACATCCAAATAAAGACCTAATTTGTTTCTATCCTCAGTTCAAGAGAGAGAACATGTTATCATCGTCACAAAACGTTATAACGTCAATCATAATTTACACAAAAGTGATCTCAAATGCAGAATAAAATCTAGAGAATATAGCTACTAAATGCAATGACCTACTTTATTGAGCTTAGTTCCATTCTATTGCAAGCCAGACCACCATTAAGTCTGACTGCAGTTGAACATTTGAAAGCGGTGCTCGTTATCACGCGATCATTATTATTATTTTCTGTTTCTTCTTGTATTAAATCCTTTTTGCATATTCGAGATGCAGTTCTTTATAATCTTTTGGACGAATTTCATGTTTCATCTTAGGTTTAGTTCTTCTTTAAATATATAAAATACTAGCTGAATCACGTAACTTGATTTGCGTCTCTTTTCAATCGTGCTGACTTCTATTGGTCTCAACGTGATCTTAGGTACGCCAGCAAAACACACATTTAAAAATACGTAAAAATCGGTTTGATAGTTTTGGAGTTTACAGTAAGCATCAACGTAATACGCGTATTATATATAATAGAAATATTAGAGAAAGAATAAAAATATAATTTACATTCGTGAGAGTTCTAAGCAATGTTTTCAAATCTATAGAAAAAAATTAAAATTGAAGTGTCTGTTTGTAATATTAAAAAACAACTTTTTACTAAATGCATATGTATGCATACACGGTACATATACCAAAAAATGTAGTTAAAATTTTTTTTGTCTGTCTGTCTGTCTGTTTGTTTCATGTAATCTCTGGAACGGCTGGACGGATTTTGACGGGACTTTCACTGGCAGGTAGCTGATGATCCAGGGAGTTACTTAGGCTACTTTTTTTTAGACTAACTTTGTCCCGCGGCGTTACTCGCGGTACAACAATAACCGCGGGTAACAACGTGGGGTTCAGCTAATATATACTAAACTCCCACAACTAGACTGCAAAGGACATCTAATGGCATCATCATTGCACTTGTAAAAATGTTGTAATATAAAATAGAAAACTATTCCCCAAAAATAAACATATAACATTTTTTTTTTATACAATACTCGGGCAAACGAGCAGACGTATCGCCTTATGGTAAGCGATTACCGCCGCCCATAAACACCTGCAACATCAGAGGCGTCACAAGTGCGTTGCCGGCCTTTGGTGGATGGGGAGGGGAGATAGGGGGAGGGGGTTTGGGTTATGGGCCTCCGGTATCCTCACTCACTCGGTGAAACACAACGCAAGCACTATTTCACACCGGTTTTCTGTGAGGCCGTGGTATCACTCCGGTCGAGCCGGCCCATTCATGCCGAAGCGTGGCTCTCCCACGGTGAATGGGAGAGCCAGAGAGAGATTATATAATCCATACCAATATTATAAATGCGAAAGCAACTTAATTTGTCTATCTATTACTCTTTACAGCTAAATCGCTTACCGACTTCAATGAAATCTGGTTTGGAGATACTTAAATTCTTCAGAAAGGATATAGGCTACTGTTTCCCGCTATAACCGACATATACGCTTGTGGAGAAGCAGGTAAAAGCTGGTGAGTTAAAAAGTAAAAAAATTCCGGGTATTTTAAATCAATACCTTACACAAAAAATTCGAATACAAGACAATTTTCAATCTCAACTGCACTGACGAAATATATACTATAGACTTTTCCTTCACTACGAGAGACCTGTACGCGGATTGATAGTAAGCTTAATGTTCCCTAGATGTCACTAAGTGCATCAAATCGTGAATTTGAAGGAAATTTTCCGACCTACGTCAAAGTAAGAACCCGACAGTCAACTGACAAGTTTATTGTCATGCAAAATGTACCACTAGATGTCGTTTTCCAAATAATTATATTAGTAATTTATGTGATATTTTATTAAATCGTCAAAGAGCCATCTATACACACAAACAAATAAAATTGAAATGTCTATTTATAATTTCAAATAAACAGCTTCTTAATAAATGCTTCTTAGTAAATACGGTACATGAATAATTTTTTTAAATTAATTTTTGTATGTAACTTTTTAAATTTTCACGTACAACTTTCTATGTAGGGTTTTCAATTGACTTAAGTAAGGACTGAGAAAATAAATTTAGAATTTCTATTTAGAGGGTAAAATAGGGGTTTGGAGCTTCTATGCAACTTTTTATTTCTTCAATGGATTCAAAAAGGAAATAAAAATCTATGAAATAATAAAAAGTTGTAACTTTAAAAAGTTGTAAGTCTTGTAACTTTTGATGATACAAATTTGCATATTAAAATAAAAAACAAAAAACATCAAACATTATCTGTTATTGACAATAGAGCAAAATGATGTCCTTCAATTTTATAGAGAACAATAATGTACACAAAAAAGTCCGCGATACCATAATTATCTCTAATTTTTAAAGATATGTTACAATAGCCACTTCATTGTGTTAAGATAATCAAAATTTGTAGAAAAAATCCATATTATTCAGTGATGAAAGCTCAAGTAGGCTGAAGCATAGGGCGGCTCATTTTAGGGGGCGGCATATTAAACGATTTGAAAAAACTACATTACTGTAATATAAATGGAGAAAATAAGTCTTGACAGTTTAAGAAAAAGAAATAATGTATTAATACTACTATTTGAGAAAGTCTATATGCTTGTTAAAATACATCTTTGTAAATATCTGTTTATAAAATATCTCAATATCAGTTAAATATTACTAGTTAAATTAGTAATTTTAACTAATTTTTTTCTTGATTAGATTGGTGGGATGGCTTGATTTGGTAGAATGCATCGCGGCGTCCGTTTCAGCGGGTGGCGGCAAATTGGGTTCTAGTAGAAATTTTCGTACTTGGTCCTTTCCGTCGCCTATTTCTGTGCAATGTTATCTTCGCAGAAGGTAAAACTCTGTTGCTATCTACTATGGAGCATAACATGGTTGGCAGTGAGAGATACTCTCCCACTGCACTCTTTATCCAACGCTGCGATGCTCAAGTAATGGCACAGCGAATCGGCTCAATACAGCAGAAAGGATTCATTTCTAGTAACCCGCGACCCATTCGCACTCCTCTTTCGCTTCCCCTGGTTGACCTTCTCGGGTATTTTTGCTGGCCTGGCCCCCCTAACTGCCAGCTGGGCTGCTGAGCCCACCTTAGCAGCGGCCGCGTAGGTTACCTCGTTTGGGTGACACGCCCAGTCTTTGGAGGTTGGCCTACTTTTTTTTGCTTTTATTATTTCAACAGCGAATCAACTAAAGCATCGACTACTGAGGTACGACCTAAAACTTCGTTCCACCCTGGTGTCCCTTGAGACCTCTCAAGTTTTTTAAATAGATCAGGGCAAAAACCTGGCAAACAATCGGATTTTGCTTGCCACTTTCGGAGTTTCGGATTGTGTTTGGAACGGCAAGTACTACACCTTGCCGCCTTAGGAAAAAATAAGCTTTATGTTTGTATAATAATGACAAGCTAAATTTATTTTCATCTTCTTCGTAACCATGATGTTCGTAGCTGCATCAATGCCAATGCTCTAGAAACCTTTTCTGAACTCTTTAGATTTTAAAACGCTGTCATCAGATTTTATTTTTTGTCGTAATTTAAATAATAGGATAAAAATTTGTTGGAAATAAAATGTAGGTAATAGAGCCACGCTGATTTCAGCACGTTTGGGCCGGCTCGACCGAGGCGGTACTACTCTCGCACAGAAGATCAACGTAAAATGACAGCGTTCGAGCTGTCGTTGGTGAGTTGGTGAGTGAGTGCGGACCGGAGGCCCAACGATGCAAAAGCGTATCAAGGCCGCCATGGTGTGGGTCACCATTCTGCAGTGTCTGCATTTGCAATGAGTATGGTGACCACCACTCTTGGATTCTGCTTTTACTTTCCATCAGGCAGTGTAGAGTCATTTTAGCAGGCCCAAACATAAAAAAAAATCTTTAAAGTGTATAACAAATAATATTTGTTTGTCGATCTCCTGACTGATTTAATGTTATTTTAATATTACCTGTTGTACAAATTAAAATATGTATTAGAAGTAGACATTATACTTTTCAGTTTGATCATTTTATTAAAAGTACATTTAATGACCTAAAATTGATGGATTATGCCTTATCAGGCAGGCAATAAAATCGTTCAACGTTATTATCTACACCATATACGTGATCGAATAGAATATATTTAAATTAGGGGGCTTCCATTAATTACGTAAGGTATTCTATATAAATATATTAACTCTTTACAAATCTCACTTAGGTGGGAAGGGGAGGGGTGGTTGTTTGGCAAATATGACGTAATTGTGTGAAAAATTATTTCTAGATTATTTTATAATATGGCCAAATTTGACACAATAATGTTTGTCGTATTCGTTCGAACTCTGCAGAGTAGCGAAGTAGCACTCGATTTTGCTTTGCTAGTCTTCAATAAAAGTAATAGAACAACTTCAATAATCCAACACGTTTACAGTCCAAACATAAATTTGAAGAATCTCGCGTGAGCTTAGGGGCCGGAGGCGGGAGTTGACGAATATCTCACCAAGGCGGGACGGGGGATCGAAAAATTCTCAAAAATGCCTAACGTAATTACTGGACGCCTCTTTAAGATGTTTCATTGAAATTATTTGTTACTTGTTTACCTATTCTTCGTAAGACAACCAACCATTTGACATATCAAAATCTGACGTAATTGTAGCCAATAGGTGGCGCTATCATCGCGCATCCAGCGAATTTAGTAATTTGTATGTCATAACAATAACTTATAAATGTGACATCTAGCGTAGTAAATAGGTCATTATTTTCGAGTTTATTTAAATCGATTGTAACGACATCTCCTAAAAATAGGTGATAACTTGTACTTGCGCAATTGAAAAAAATTTTTTTAAACCAAGCATTAGAAAGCAAGATTTATATTCGTTAAATAATAATATAGTTCCTAGAATTGAAGCATATAAATAAAATAGTGTTAAACTTTGTTTAACGGTTTTTTATATCTTATTTTGTAGCGCCATCTAGATTTAACGGATCTTTTCTAGCTGTTTCTGGCGTACAATATTGGCCAAGGGAGGGTCGGTCTATTAGTATATTGTGTCATTGCTCAACTGCAATCAAACAGATATTTATTAACAATAGTTCTTACAAAAGATTTTCGTCCAAAATTTTTTTATTTACCCATCCAAAGTACAAATAATTTGCCAAATATCGCATCACGCATCAGAGAGGCCAATTTAATCCTAAAATTTCCTGTGTAAACATTCCATTGATCATTTTAATCCGAATTTAACCGGTTATTTGAAATGTGCCAGTACAATATCCAGTTTCTACGAACTTGTTACTGTGTTGTAATACACGAACGGGTTGATTGACGCCGTCCATCCATTGTATCATTTTTGAAAATAGCTAGTATTCTTAAAGGGTTTGATATTTTATATTGGCGCAAATTTTTTTGATACAACACTAAATTAAAATTAATGTAAATTATCGTCTATTGCTATTTTTGTACGTATGTATTCAGAACGTACGTCTATAGATGTATTTAGTGTAATATATTTCTTTTTTTTATTTTTAACCGACTTCAAAAAAAGGAGGAGGTTTCTCAATTCGACCGTATATATATATTTTTTTTTTATGTGTGTTCGCGGATAACTTCGTCGTTTATGAACCGATTTTGATGATTCTTTTTTTACGACTGTGGTACCATGATAAGGACATTAATATCTGATGATGGCATCCAAGACAAATCGAGTCGAACCTTGAAGTCGGTTTTATTTTTGTTAAAATTGTACTTGTTCACATTTAGGACGTAGTTTGACAAGACATAATTCATTTTTAGTTATTTTTAGTTAAGTTTAAAATATAAACACTATGGTATTACTTAACGGGAAGTAATAGTATGTCTTCTTGATTCAAGAACACAAATTGATAAACGAACCTGCTTAAGAAAACGGAACGAACATACACTGCAAAAATGGTGTAATTTTTTGCCTAAATGTTGAATACAATTAAACATATTATTTAATGTTTTAAAATCCTTACTAATCTTATAAACACAAATATTTCTTTGTTTGCTTGGTTGTTAAAATCAAATTCAAAACATTCGATTCCATTCGATTTAAAAAAAGACATTAACTCTAAGGAGTGGAATAAAATATAGTTTTGAACGATTCATTTAATAGCCTTTTAATTCAGTGATCAATTTTAAAGTCACTTAATGCACACTTGATCTAATAGTGCGATCTTACTCGTCGCCCTCTTGTCGCATATTTACTCAACTACAGTAAAGCCAAAAGCTTCCTTTTGGCTTACTGTAGTTAGGTAAAAGCAAGTAATAGATTTAGCAGTCTATATATGTATATTAAACCGTACTGTTTAAACTACTATCTGAATTTAACCAACGAGGTGTCAATAGCTTCGTAATAATGACTCGGACCTGGACTTTATAAATTTTATCAAAAATGTTTACAGAATCGGGCTATATTTTTAAAACTTATCTCGTTTAACTATGTAAATGCCTTGTCTACCAAGAAATATTTCTTAAGGTTCCTACTATAATAACACTGGACGGCTGTTACACAACACGCGATGAGAAATAGCCCACAAAGGTAACCGTAGAGTAAGAACGGGGCGAGTTCCCATTATAGCACATATTATACGGTGGAATATGACCACACCCATCCTATTATATTCAGTTATTTATTACCAAGAACAGACCGACGGATATTTATTTCTTTTGAAAAAAAAATATAATTTATATTTGAAAATATATTTTAGGGCGGGATAAATTTTGGGGCTTATAATAATAGGAATGATATACAGGCACACTAAGGCTGGCTTGCTTAAAATTGTATCATGACCTTACAGAAAAGTAAACACAGGCCGACAACGTAATACTGAGGGCGGGAGTCACTTGCCATCAGGTGAGGCGTATGTAGATTTAATCCCTATATTATAATATAAAGTATAGAGCACGTGACATATGACTGATGCTGATTCATCATCATTATCTAAGCATAAGGACGTCCATTACTAGATATAGTCCACCCCAAGGCTCGCCACGAGTACCTATGATACATGCAAATTTCCCTTATTTATGTATGGGCCGGCTAAAATGAATCTACTCTTCCTGATGGAAAGCATAAGCAGAATTCAAGAGTGGTGGTCAGTATACTCATTGCAAATGCAAACAATGCATCAATGCAGCATAGTGACCTATAAGTACTACCAATAGAAGTGAAAACTGATAACTTAAAATGTTATTTGTTAAATTATTCAGTAAAATTTTAAATTTCATAATGATTAAATGAAATCATCATGTAACGGTGACGTTTACAACTCATCGTAATAGTTAAAGACTGTGTCTGGATTTGAAACACAAAAAAAACAATTATTTGTCGAATTATTCAATTCAAGGTGAAATTTAACTAAGAGGCGAATCTAAATTCTCAAAATTTTGGTTTCGGTGAAAATTACAACCACATTCCAGTGTAGCAAGCCCAAATGAAATTCAGTGAGCATCATGAATCAATTTAATTGGTTCAAGTGAACGGGTGTTGATAGACGTCGAAAGGGCCGTGAATTTTAATTAACAAGTCAAAATACGATCTGATTTAGAGGAGTTATTTTATACGGGGATAGAGCCAAAGATTTAGAGAGAAAGATGATACAGGAATGCTTTGCAGCGACCAAAGGCATTGATGAATATTTGACTAGTACCTTTACAAGAACTGTTAAAACAATTATGTAATCTTATTATTACTACTTTCTAGCTCACATTTCGATAGCCCTAGTAGATTTATCACAGTAATAGTTTTAATATTCATGATGGAATGTAACTTAGCAAGTGTACACATTTCTATGTATATGCATATATGGATGCACGTGTTACCTTTATTATATCTGCCCATAGGGTTTTTTCTCCACATGATTCTAATTTAATCTAGTCACTCATTGTTGTGCCTAAAATGCTAAAAATAATTCACACTTTTACGATGTCCATCTTTCGGAATAGTGTTTGTGGATAAATTAATGTAATGGACGGAATGTTAGACTTAGTTAGTTCATAGGATTCAACATAATTTGAAAAAAAAAAAGTATTTTCAAACAGGCGAATATCTAACTTAAATATAGCACCATACAGAAACGGCGATAAAAATTCATGGCGATAGCACAGTGAACGCAGTAGGTACTTAAACAAATTCATTTTTCCTGTTATGCTCAACGCTTCGCGCGAGTGGCTCAGTAATCGAATCTTGTGCCTTGGTTCACTGTCGACTATTCCCCGCTTTACCCTATCAACTATATAGGGTGCTTATAGTTCTGGTACTAAGAAAAATCTTTAAGTAACTTTATTGAGTACTTATCACTTGAATTTTCTATGTTTACATTTCCAATTGAACTTTTAGAATATAAGCTCTGTATCTAAAGAACGATATTCTGTTATTTGGTTATTACTCTGTACAAATACTGATTTTAATTACTAAAAAATGGTAACATTGGTTTGCATATTTACACTTAATTTGATGGCAAAAATTGGTGGAGGTGGTTTATATTGAACTAAGCGTTTTCGGACTCAAAATTTGCCTAGCTGAACACAGAAGCGAGGGAATAGCAGTCTTTAACACATGCGCAATTTATGTAGTTTTGGTCACATTGATGTGTAATCGTGGACGAGATACGTTTCACACATATGAGCCCACCAACCAACCACCCGACTCAAATGGAGCGTTACCACGAAAATCTTATTTGAGGCCCAAACGGGCTCTCTTTAAACGATGGCAATACACTTGTGTCTCTTGAGTTTTAGGTATCCATGGGCGGCGGTTATCACTTTCCATGAGCTAAACTGTCTACTCGTTATTCCAATGTATTACAGATATTTGGAATTCTAAACCACAAGGCTAGACGACAACAACAAAAGATCACAAAAGATTCCTCCACCAAGCATCTAACTGTATTAGTCTAAAACAATGTAGAATCTTATAAACTCTATGCTAATAAGAATTATTGATGTTAAAATGGTAAAGAATTGGAGAACAAAATATTGAAATTTATACAATAAATGCTAATTCAAACTATTAGTTTTTGTTTATTTCCGAAACAAAACGAGTTATCGTAGGAATGCTCCATACTTTTGGCCAAGGTTATTTGTGTTTCTTATGTGACAACATAATGTATTCCTATTATTTTCCTGCCACATTAACCCAACTAGTTACGGTTGTAAAGGCTGAAACCATTTAATTTATACATTGAAATGTCGTTTAGGCGCCTCTGACGTGGTTACGGCGTTTCATCTAGCAAAGCAGTGACGAGCCTTTCACATTGAACTGTAATTTGCGGGAAATGCTCAGAATTTAATCGGCTATGGCTGTGAGGTTTGGTTATGTTGTTTCCGAAGTCCTCAATTGTGTAGTTTAATCGAATTTGGTTCTAATATGATTACATTTCTGTATAGGTTTCGTTTATTAGTTATATGCTTTAGGAAAAAAATGATTCAGAGGTAGTATTGTAATGCTGATTTCAGCACGCACGAGCTCAGCCAGGCTCGGCTTGACCAGAGCATTACTACTCTCGCACAGAAGATTAACGTGAAATTACATCATTCGTGCAGTCGTGTTTCATTTGTGAGTGTTAGACCGGAAGCCCAATAGTGCAGAAGCACAACTAAGCCGCCATGGTGTGAGTCAATATACTGCATTGCTGTATTCGCAATAAGTATGATGATAACCACTCTTAGATTCTGCTTATGCTTCCCATCAGGTAGAGTAGAGTCACTTTGGCAGACCCATACATGTAATACAAGTGGACTTTTTTTTTTTATGGGACTAATCCCGCCCACATTCCCACCACTGTAACTCCTGTACACCAGGATTAACAGCAGTGACCCACGAACACACCGAGTTAGGACACTCGGGAAGTCCCAGAAAGAAATTTAACTGTCTTGGAACCCGCAACGAAATTAATCAGAAGAAAAACAGGAGGAGTTGGAAATATGATAAGTCCACTTCTATGTGTGGACTTATCATATTTACAGTTAGGAGTTACAGTGGTGGGCGTGTGGGCGGGATTAATCCCAAAAAAGAAGCCCCTTACATTAAAAATGTAGATATATGCAGTTTAAATGATAACTTCGTTCTATAAAAAAACAGAAATTTTATAATGAACCGTATAACATAACATGTGTATAGACTTATATGAATATCAAAGGAGATTAGTGATAGTATGAACAATATTTTCTTTAGGACTATAGGGATCAATTAATTGGTAACGAATTAGAAAGGGTTTGATGAATATGCACACTTCGAAAAGGATTACTATTAAAACTAATTGGGAATACTTCTACAAAGTGAGTCACGGGATCACTCATCCCTTACTTACGCTTATTAGTTCTAAACAAATAAATCTATTTACAATATTTTATCGGTTACTTAATTAATCTCTGAGTTAATAAATTCTTGAGAGACTATCAGACATTATTACACATAGCATTTACAACATTTGGAAAACATGTGGCTGCATGGATGGTGTCGTGGTTTCAGCTATCGCCAGGTAAACTCTTCCTGCGCTGTGTGTAGTGAGTTCAAATCCCACATGGGAAAACACTTTGTGTGATTCGTTCATCATTCTAAGTTTGGCTATTCTTTGTGTCCGTTATTCATAGTGCCTCGTTGGTCTCGCGGTTGGCGTGTGCGACTGCTGATCATGAGGTCTCGGGTTCGATTCCCGGGTCGGACCAAATCTTTGTATGATCTACAAATATTTATTTCGGAGTTTGGGTGTTTTCTATGTATAATATGTATGTATTTACAAAAAAAAAGTATGTATGTATTTGTATCAGTTGTCTAGTACCCATAACACAAGCTCAGCTTAGCTTGGGACTAGATGACGCTGTGTGTTAGATGTCCGAAATATTTATTATTATTTATTATAGTTGTGTTAAGTCTCTCACCACAAAGGTCCTATTCCAAATGCAAGACTCGTGTTCTTATGAAAACAAAATGTATTATAGTAAGGATTTTAAAAACATTTCAATATAACCTGTCACGACCGACGCATTTTAATATGAGTGTTTATACTTCTAACTAAAAGCGTGGAACGGAATGGCCATGGAATATTAAAATTTCGAAGAACTGTTTTTTCATGTACAAATTCCGTTCTCTTCTTTGCAATCATGGAATTCAAACTCCGTAAATCTCGCATAGGGAATATCATTGAACACAAAAACGGTTCCATAATGAAATCACGAACATATATTCTAACCTCCTCAATATTGAATCGGAAGTGGAAAGAAAGAATATAAAAATGATTACCACACACTCGCTACGGAAATTCGACAAAAGAATTTCATCCATAAGGATCTTAATGCAATATTATTACGGTATGAAGGTGCTCTGGGTTCGTTTCCGTACGGCGCCGACAGGAAAAGTGAATTTGTTGGGGAACGTCGCCTTCCGGTCTACAAGACAGGGAGACACGTAGCTAGGTGTTAATGTAGGAATACCTTGCCTTGCTTGACGACAAAGAAGTCATAATTTACCTTTATTCAAGCGGAGATAGCGTGGGAAGAAATTTAATATCTAGTTTAACAGGTAACTTTTATATTGTACCTAATATTAAAGACTAGCAGATCCACACAACCTCGTTTGCGTCTCCTATTGCCCGTCGCGTGATAATTTTCCCCCGTTTTTGAAACATTTTTCATTGGTGCTCCTCTCCTATTGGTTTTAGTGTGATGATATATAGCTTATAGCCTTCCTCGATAAATGAGCTATCTAACACTGAAAGAATTTTTGAAATCGGACCTGTAGTTCCTGAGATTAGCGTGTTCAAACAAACAAACAAACAAACTCTTCAGCTTTATATATTAGTCTAGATTAAAGATGATCGTATTATATACAGTAACTAGCCGACCCACGCAACCTCGTTTGCGCCTTATATTGCCCGTAGCGTGAAAATTTCCCCCGTTTTTGAAACATTTTTCATTGTAGCTCCGCTCCTATTTGTAGTAGCGTGATGATATATACCCTATAGCCTTCCTCGATAAATAGACTATCCAAGACCGAAAGAATTTTTCAAATCGGACCAGTGGTTCCTGAGATTAGCGTGTTCAAACAAACAAACAAACAAACAAACAAACTCTTCAGCTTTATATATTAGTATAGATACGGCTAAAATTATTATGATTGTGTTTTTTTTTAATATGTTAAGACCTGGCAAAGTGGCTCTTCTCTGCCTAATGGAAAGCATGAGCAGAATCCAAGAGTAGTGATCTCCATTGCGAATGCAGACAATGCAGCATGGTGACCAACACCATGGGGCCTAGTGATACATCTTCATTGGACCTCTGGTCTCGCACTCACCAACGAATTACGACAGCACGAATGTTGTTATTTTAGATTGATCTTCAGACTGAATCGGTTTGTTTGTGCTGAAATCAGCGTGACTCTACTACCGTTGTCTTATACTGATCGTTGGATAGTTCATTAACACACTGATCTTAAAATCAGTTGGGGTAGATCTGTAGATAGTACATTTAGGCCCGTATTTTAAAACGCGTCTCAGTCGTGAATCTAGTTTTAAAACTAGTTTTAAGAAGAGATTTTATTATTGAACGTCTCTTGAGTCAAGATTCACTGATCGTTAATCAACTGAGTAAAGATCAATGAATCTCTGTTCATAGCTTATTTTAGAACGACGTATGTGTCAAAATCTCCTCTCAGGAATAGATTGTGACAGATGTGATCTTTGTTCAGTTGAGACAAGCTCAATCTAGTCTCAAGTGGTAATTTAGAAGGGCTTTTAGGGGAAATAAACGTATCTTATGATGATTTTTCTGAATAACAACGCAAGATTTACTTTACCTTGCTTTATTTACGAAAGAATTACACATCATACACATTTCAATTCACTTTAATTAACTTTAAATTGATATTCCACTCACTTCAAATACACATTTAACCACTTGTTTCAATTAATATCACTCAAAACCTTTTGGTTTATGACAAAAATATAACAATCCTCCTCTAAAGTGTCCAACGCCATCTCTCGGCCGCGGTGATACTCTAGCAGTATTGATAACAATTTGAACGTTCTGTTATAGGTAACATCTAGCCAGTTGATTTTAATATTTATAATATTTAATTTAGGGCGAGTTGCTTCTAATTCTTATGTTTAAATTGATACACTAGTCAATAGTGTATTATGTACACACTAATAACTAATAATATTTAAATTATATTTGTTAATTATATTTTGTTTAATATAATTTGCTGCGTGACACAGAACAATAATTTCGATGATGCAGAAACGTAATTGAGAACAGACTGTTGAGTTGAGATTGGTTACTGAGACTCGTTTCAACTGAGTAGAACTCAAAACGCATTCTAAAATAAGAGGGACGCTTGAGATTTGATTGGAACTTAAAACTAGTTTCAGTTGATCAGAGATCAACGGATACTTGAGACGCCTTTTAAAATACGGGCCTTAAAGTTTTATGCGTGTTTCATCTTGTTTCTACGGGTAATATCTTGATGTTATAAAATACTTAATCAAATGTAATCTATATCATAAACTACCTGCCCTTTCTCCGTAACTATATGGGATCTGCGCAACGGATATCATAGCCAAGGGGTTTTTATGTCTGCTTTCGTCCCAGCAATTTTCTTTGGGAATAACATTTTGATAATAACAGTTTAGTGGTAGGTACCAATAGATTAAAATTTACTTCCAAGACTACTCTGTTTCGTATTTAGTTACCGCATATGTTAAATACTACTTTCTATGTAGCCGTTAGTGAATGTAAAGCAATATCATATTCTGCTTCATACCTATTATAGCATGACATCTTTCCCTACTTCAACTTTTTATGTAAAATACGAAACTTGCATTAAAACGAAACAAGTTACACGGTAGTTTTGTGGTCTATTTAAGTTTTTATATTTCCTGGACTTTCAAGATTTTAGTACTAGTACTATTACAAAATGCCAGCAGGATTACTGAGACGTCTTTATGATACGTCTTTCTTCATATACCTATTTTTCTTATACTCTTATTTTCGTGTTGGTTTATAACAACAGTCAATGTTCTTATGGTTCTTTTTTACTTAAGGTGGATGGTTCAACTACTTCTACAAATTATAATTCCGAACCTAGGTTCTTAATATCATTGTCGTATAAATAAAAATACTTTGAAAAACAAAATTAACAACACAGACCTCCTCCGAACCGCATCATGATCCCCTGTTCTCCACCTTCTGGATCTAGTCTAGCCCATTTTAATTTCTATGGTCATCAGCCTTCGTTTTCTGTCACGATCATCACTCTACGAGTCGTTTGCTCCAGTGCTTTAGACCTGGCAATAACAGCAAATTATGTGGTATTAAGTCTTTAAGAAAATAATGTATATTAATGTCATTATTGGTAAAGATCGTTGACACTGAAAGGCATTCTGAATTCTGAAGATTTTAATGATACTAGCTGTTGCCAGGTGGTCGAAATTTAACCATATTTTTCTTATTATTTTTTTAGCTTTCCGCATTTCTCCTTCATCTATACTTATAATAAAACTGTAGAGAGGTAAATTCTGTACATTGAATATATATTAAAAATTAATATTGGGGGATGAATGGTTATCGATACTGATGCCAAAAATGCAATCAATAGGATTTTTGTCTGTCTGTCTGTCTGTCTGTCTGTCTGTCTGTCTGTCTGTCTGTCTGTATGTGCACGCATGGGTCAAAAACTACTAAAGGGATTTTAACCAAACTTGGTACGATTGTAGTCCATACTCCTGGGCAGGTTATAGGCTATATAACATAACGCTAAGATACATAGGAGCTGAGCAGTGACGATAAATTTGAAGCAAGTCGGATGATGAAATGCGCTTTCGAGCTCTTATCTTCGCATACGTTGATCATACACCAAAAATATGTACTACAAAAATGATGGTCTTCAAAAGATCTACAAAAAAGCCCTGAATAGTATATGTCTATCTTTTATAAATTAGCCACAATAACGTGTTTAATCGAAAGAAATGCCTAAAAGTTCAAAGTGTATTAAATACATCAATATATTGTATTTCACATGGATATATCCTTATCACTATACACTTTAATATCTATTTAAAAAATATATAGTAATCGGTTAGTAAACACTTATGATAGATGAAATAAAACTTCCAAATCTCGACGCACCAGTATTGGTATGGCTATACGGTAGATTTTTGTTTAACACGCGAAACGTACTCTGTGCTCACATTGTCACTCTTAGGCCCGTATTTTAAAACGCGTCTCAGTCGTGAATCTAGTTTTAAAACTAGTTTTAAGAAGAGATTTTATTATAGAACGTCTCTTGAGACAAGATTCACTGATCGTTAATCAGGTGAGTAAAGATCAATGAACAACTTATTTTGGAACGATACTTATGTCAAAATCTCCTCTCAGGAATAGATTTTGACAGATGTGATCTCTGTTCAGTTGAGACAAGCTCAATCTAGTCTCAAGTGGTAATTTCTAAGGCCTTTAAGGTGAAATTAACGTATTTTATTATGATTTTTCTGAATAACAACGAAAGATTCACTTTACCTTGCTTTATTTACGAAAGAATTACATATCATACACATTTCAATTCACTTTAATTAACATTAAATTGAAATTCAATTCATTTTAAATACACATTTAACCACTTGTTTCAACTAATATCACTCACAACCTTTTGGTTTATGACAAAAAAATAACATTATTTTAAATAAACAACCAAAACATAGATAAACAATTTAACATGACAAGTATTGATAACAATTTGGACGTTCCGTTATAGGTAATATCAAGCCATTTGATTTTAATATTTATAATATTTAATTTAGGGCGAGTTGCTTCGTATTCTTATGTTTACATTGATACACTAGTCAATAGTGTATTATGTACACACTAATAACTAATAATATTTAAATTATTTTTGTTAATTATATTTTGTTTAATACAATTTGCTGCGTGACACAGAACAATAATTTCGATAATGCAGTAACGTAATTGAGAACAGACTGTTGAGTTGAGATTGGTTACTGAGACTAGTTTCAACTGAGTAGAACTCAAAACGCATTCTAAAATAAGAGGGACGCTTGAGATTTGATTGGAACTTAAAACTCGTTTCAGCTGATCGGAGTTCAACGGATACTTGAGACGCCTTTTAAAATACGGGCCTTAATGCGAACGAACGTGGTTCTTATTGATTCTTCTCGAAATAAGCGCGCTTTAGATTTTAAAAATACATAGATACGTAGTTTTTAGATATAAGTTTAAAGTAGGTATTAGATAATAATATAATTAGTTTGTTTAGTCTTTTGTTTGTTTCTCCTTCTTTTCTTTATATTTTTCTTCTTTATATAGTTTGAAGTTATGTATTGTTTATCCTACTAATATTATAAAATGCGAAAGTTTGTAAGGATGGATGGATGTTGTGTCCATTTTGCGAATTTTCAAGGCACTTACGATTTGTTAAAAACGCATTGCACTTAAAGTAATATAGGACTAAGGTTAGGTATTGACAGGTTTTTTTTGTTAGGAGTTACACGTACAAACTTCATTCTTATTTTTATTAATTTAGATAGATTACTTAGCTGTAATTATACCGAATTACTTCGTTTTTATTTAAAATACATTACATAGGTTGTAGGTAGGTAAGTAATTAGTGCTTCTTTGGTTGTTTTGATTGAGTTACACGTACAATAAGATATTTCATTTTTATTATTATAGATAGGTTACTTAGCTGTTATTACACCGAATTACTTCGTTTTTATTAAAATTACGTTATATATTGGACCAAAGCTGGTTGCAGATGTGCAAGCTTCTCCATCATTCTCTCACCAGACCTTGCACCTACCGACTATTACTTTTTTTATTTTTTACTACTACTACTATTAAATTTAGACAACTTTTTAGTGGGTAAAAAAATCAATTCCCGAGAGGCAGTACAAAATGCCTTTGAAGAGTTTGTTGCCTCCCGTCCAGCTGATTTTTACAAGAAGGGCATCAATAAACTGCCAATGCGTTGGCAAAGATGCGTCGATTGCATGGGTGATTACTTCGAGTAACAGAAATAAAAAAGTTTGAAAAAATAAGTACTTTCACTTATTGCATACAAAACGGCAATTTCATAGGTAAAGACCCATTATTTTTTCTACTGAGTTATGAATTTAATTTTAAGATAAAGTTCAAGTTTGACAACCATGTCAAAAAACGATATTTCTGTAATGGCGTTGGTCACACGAGACGCGTGACGTCACACGCTAGCCACAACAAAACAAAACAGCGCAGTTTAAGTGAATATTATCAGTTTTCTCCAATTTTATTAATTAAAATGTCGAATAAATGGTGTGTAGTGCCAATTCTGTACATCTATAGGTACAAATAAATAAAATTGGAGTGTCTGTTTGTATTATCAAAATAACTGCTTTTTACTAAATGCATATGTATGTATACACGGTACATATACCAAAAATCTATCAAAAGTCTGTCTGTTTTTCTGTTTGTTCCGGGTAATCTCTGGAACGGCTGGACCGATTGTGACGGTACTTTCACTGGCAGGTAGCTGTTGATCCAGGGAGTAACTTAGGCCACTTTTTTAGACTAACTTTGTCCCGCGGCGTTACGCCGAAATGTATGTACGCGCGTAACTTTCGATCGGCAACACCAAATTATATATATTTTTTATGTGTTAGTTATTCTTAGGACAAGGTTTGTGTACAAGTAAAATTAAAAAGTAAAGAAAAAGGTTTTTTAAGAAACGATAACGGTAACGAAAGAAAAATATGGTGGTACGAAGTTCGTCGGGTCAAATAACATCTTTAAATACCGCGCTTTGTACCATTTAAAAATGTAACCTAAAAGCATTGAGATATACCTACCTACATAAAGTAAATTAGATTTTACAAAAATAATGAATGAATTATTCCAGAGGTTATTACAGAAACAATTTTTATGTTGTAGGTACTTATGCAAGTGCAACATAGCTGCTTTAACATTTTTCAGTTCAGCAGCATAGTAATCAGCGTTATTATTATGTACTAGCTGAACCCCGCGGTGTTACCCGCAGTTATTGTTGTACCGCGAGTAACGCCGCGGGACAAAATTAGTCTAAAAAAAAGTAGCCTAAGTTACTCCATGGATCATCAGTTACCTGCCAGTGAAAGTTCCGTCAAAATCCGTCCAGCCGTTCCAGAGATAACCTGGAAGAAACAAACAGACAGACAAAAACATTTCTAACTACATTTTTGGTATATGTACCGTGTATATATACATATGCATTGAGTAAAAAGCGGTTATTTTAATATTGCAAACACACTCCAATTTCATTTATTTGTATAGATAGAAAAGTGCAACCATAAAAACGTCTATCTTATGTAGGTATGTATGCTGTTATCGGCACGCACGAAATTTGGTTCCTTTTTGTTTCGAACCACTTATTAAATAGTTTATTAAAAAAGTACGGCAGAAATAGCTCACAGATCGATTATTACCACTCCGAAAACATAAAACGCAATCAATATTCAATAGAGGAATCTTTTGTTTATTATTATCTAGGAATCTTATGTCACCAGAGTTGCAACCAATCACAAGGCGTTCATGTCTCAGGCAAAATTAATACTAAATACTCAACAAACAAAAGTTCACACCCTAGCCACTGACTGAATTTTAGTTTCGCAGTTTATGCGGCTTGGCTGAAGTAGTTTTTCCAGATAACATTTCAATTGGACAAGGGCATACTTTCATCGATTTTAACACTGGAATTTCAGTATTTCTTTCACTTTTTACTATTTTGCGAGATTTTTATACATGGAACTGCTGTTTACGTAATGACTAGCGCCAAATAATATATATTATATGTTAAATTATACATTATGTTTTTGTTTGTTTAACCGTTTTTATCATCAATGACACTAACATAATAAAGGCGAAAGTTTATAAGTGTGTATGTTAGTTACTCATTCACGCAAAAACTACTAAACGGATTTGGATGAAACTTTACAGTGAAATAGCTTATACATCAGAATAACACATAGACTACTATTTGTCACGATAACCGACATACACGCGGGCGGAGCCGCGGGCAGCAGCTAGTACAAAATATAATTGTGCCAAATTGTATACACCCCGTTTGTATAGTTTTCGTAAAAAGGGGTACCAAATTTTTGCTTTACATATTGATAAATGAAATATTTGAACTTAATTGCTTTTACGAAAAATACCCGATTTTCGGCTGTCCGCTTGTATATTTTGAAATGTGTAGGTTTTTTTTTTTCTTAGTAACTTTGAATTTCATTAAATATTAATACAACTTATACTATAATGTATTATCTTAAAATGGAATTAAAATACTAGGAAATAATATAAAAAAGGAAGCAACAATATTTATATGTGTACCATGTGTGTAACCATGTTTCAATATTTTCAAACTTTGCTGTGAGTTCACTGTTTCGACTGCACTGCCACCCGATACAAATATTTGTATTGCGTCTATTTGCTTGAATCTAACTATGTATTTACATGTATATTCATAAAAATGTATCAAAGAATATTTATTTGCTTTTCTTTAGTTTGTGAGTGCGTATGTAAATAGAGTATAAAGTTAATTTGTTCAGTTTTAACACATAACGCTGTGGGATATTGCGATTTAAAATTCTTCTTTAACCGATTTTTAGATTATGAATGTTAGTTTCATAAAATCAAGAAATTATTCATAGACTCTTACTATACATACAAAATAAAAAATAAATAAGCTTTTGAACTCACTTATAGTTTAAAATTCCCAATTACTTATGTATGACGAATAATTATAACTTTACTAGCTGACCGGCTCAACCTCGTTTGCGTCTGTTCATAAGAAATACTTTTTTCCCATTTTTCCAACATTTTCGGTCGATACCCGGCTGCTATCGGTCGTAGAGTGAATTTACATAGCCTAAAACCTTCCTTGCTAAATGGCCTATCCAACAAAATTATCAGCAAAATCGGTTTAGCCGTTCACGCGTGATATCGTGACCAAGGCAAATAGGGATTCATTTATATATGTATATATAGATTTTATTCCTTGTATTATCATCATTATCAGTGAAAAACACACACGGTGAAATGACCGTTTAAATAATTGCGTCATTCATGTAGTTTTTGACTACTATCGTTGATGTGCAAAACATCTTACGTAATTGTTATCATTCAACCGACATGTGAGCTGAAGCAAATGGTTCAAACTGCCTTAAAGCTAACTCTTAGTTCGTCCTTTCTGTTGAAGTTAATGAATGATGTTTTCGTACTCTGACGGTCTTAGCCTCAGAACTGAACTTATTAACTTTATCAAGTTAGTTTTAATGTTAGTTTTGCTATTTAGTAGATTCACTCCAACTTAGAGGAACACAACATGATAAATGTGTCAATTGGAAGTTTTCTGGAAACAGAATATTTTATTTTTTAAAACAGTCCTTTACCCGCGGTTTCTCCGTGAACAAATATAAAACTGTACCAAAATAAATTTGTTTATTCTCCATTTTTCAACTTATATCTTTCCCTTTTTCCAGTAGCTATTGACAACTAAATTATTGCTATTTAATGTAAATTAAAATGATTATTATATAAAATATTATTCACATATTAGCTCTACCATAGAGATAGCTTCTTAAAACACTCCAAAATATCGTTGTGTTGGGGACACTAAATAATCCGTACTGTATTATCTGAAAGGGATAAAACAAGAGAGTGGGAAAGAGACAAGGAATAGATGCATGTCAGTGACAATACAAATGCAATAACTCAATGGCGTCCAGTTAAGCCGCTTACTGTATTGACTGTGATCTAGCGCGCTCGGAGGGACATTTTGTTTTGTATTTGTTTTAAATTTTATCTTCACTGTTTGGAAATGTTTTGTTCTTGTAAGCGGATTTTAAAATTCGAAAGCTGATGAAATATTTATTTAATTAGTGAAGTAGTTAAAACAGTAATTTTGAGAGTGAATTCTATGCCGTTTTTTCATGTAAAGAACTATTTATAGATTAAAGGACGGCTATTTGTCAATCTAATATTGAAAATTATTATGTTTATTGAAATCTAAATGAAAAGCTTTGAAAAAAATTGCTTATAAGATTCAAACTGAACCCCGCAGTGTTACCCGCGGTTATAGTTGTACGGCGAGTAACGCCGCGGGACAAAGTTAGTCTAAAAAAAAATTGCCTAAGTTAATCCCTGGATCATCAGCTACCTGGCACTGAAAGTCCTGTCAAAATCGTCCAGCTGTTCCAGAGATTACCCGGAACAAACAGACAGATAGACAGACAACTTTTTTTTTTAACTACGTTATTGGTATATGTACCGTGTATTCCTATGCATTTAGTAAAACGCTGTTATTTTAATATTACAAACAGACACTCCAATTTAATTTATTTGTATAGATTAAAAAAATGTTTGGAGATGAGGAAGCAAATGAGAGCTGCAACACATATATATTGAAACTAGCCGACCCACGCAACGTCGTTTGCGCCTTATATTGCCCGTGGCGTAATAATTTTCCCCCGTTTTTGTAACACTCTTTACCGTTGCTCCGCTCCTGTAGGTAATGATATATAGCCAATAGCCTTCCTCGATAAATGGACTATCCAACACAAAAACAATTTTTCAAATCAGACCAGCGGTTCCTGAGATTAGCGTGTTCAAACAAACAAACAAACAAACAAACTCTTCAGCTTTATATATATATTGAATTAAAATTATCTCATGTTAATACAAACTAAATAGACTATAAATTAACTAAGTGGCTTATTGCACGGCACTCTGAATGTTCTCGAGCAGTCCGAGTGTTTCATCTAACTAAATGATTAACGTTGTTAAAGTACGTCTTCAAAGTAATTCCCTTGAATAAATTAGGGAAATTCTATGCTAGTGGTATCTGTTAAGCGCAGTACTACGATGTGAGGAAACAGGGTTGTCTCTATTTAGATAGTCCGGTGCTTAGTAAACCTTGGAGTGAAAAGACTGGGGGCTATGTATCTGTATGTGTATACATACATATACATAGCCCCCCAGTCACGTACATATACATAAATACATAAAGTCTACAAGCGAGTAAACGAGCCTATCCTTGCTTCTTATATACCCATTTCGATTATGGGTATTTTAGAAGTATGAATAGGTGATATTAACAATTATCTATATCTTCTATCCATCCATCCAAAGCTATAACTAATAAGTGATTGCTTTGGAAGATCGTTTTAAATTATCTACAGCGTGGATCGAAAAAGTGCGGGTGGACGAAGAACCTTCTACTTCACGGATTCGACGACGGAGGGCGTGCGCCGCTGAGCCAGTCACCATGTGACTATGGCCAGTGCAACCTGGTCGAAACGTCAGGCAGGTATATAATACCGTTTATTAAGCGATCGCGTTTATTCCCGTTAAAATAATTGTTAATATATCATGAAACGCGAAAGTTGAATAGTTATGGACAGTTCATACTTTTTGTTTGAATTATAACAAAACAAAAGTCAATGTTCTTCTCAATAATAATTCTAGAAAATT
Source organism: Spilosoma lubricipeda (assembly GCA_905220595.1). Classification (NCBI taxonomy): domain Eukaryota; kingdom Metazoa; phylum Arthropoda; class Insecta; order Lepidoptera; family Erebidae; genus Spilosoma; species Spilosoma lubricipeda. The sequence goes on along the minus strand of HG992285.1, from coordinate 1,968,301 downwards.
TGTTAAAACGAATTTTAAAGTCGTATTTCATTTTTAACTTATCATCAGCCTATTGCGGTCCACCGTTGGACATAGCACAATCTCATTGCACACCGCTCTGATCGATTTTGGGCTACTCGAATTCCAACTTATGAGTGGGAATGATTTGCATACGACATTTGTTCATTCCCGTCCTAATTTCCTTCTCTGAAAACCCATGGCTACTCTATTCTTTATTAAGTACAATGTAATTCAAATAATGACATTTAGATGTGGGATGTGGGAGGACAGCGAGAAATCCCTCTTTATGTCTCTAAACTATGTCAAACAGCTCGGAATTTCCTGAAATAGCCAACTTCATTTGAGCATTCACTTTTAGCAATTATTCTTTGAAATATTATTTTCTTTCTCTGTCTACCTTTTCTTATTAATACACTGCAATATACTCCTAGGATTTTCTCATCTTTAACTCCCAAAAGTCTCCAGTTTACGACAGCACACCCACCATTTCCAACAAAATATATTTTAGTAACATCTAGCGGAGAGAAGCTGAACTAACCGTAACTGCTAACCCTACCTCGCACAATTACATTTTCTTCCATCAACCTACTGCTAGTTATTAAGAAACATTTCTCGGTATATATTAGAAGGATATTATGCATTTATTGCATTTTTTTTATAAAACTGATACTGTTGATAACAAAAACCATTGCGATGACTTAGAACAATAAAATTTCATATATAAATCTATATAAATCTTCTTCGGGTTTTAATAGTTAGTACACACGTGAATGTGTACTTCTCCAGCTAGATCCGGGTTGTGCAATAAAGAAACAAAGAGTTGGAACTAGATTACTTCCTAATTTAACATATTCCATCATATTGTCAAGAAGAACATAAATTGATCAAAGAACTTTTCGGTACGTGAAGAATTTCGCAACAAAGTTCCTCAAACTCGGGTCAATGTACCGACACATTTGCTCTAACTATGTCAAATTACGAGTAAAGGGTTCCGCTGCTAGCTTCGATCTAATTGCGACTTCGTGACTACCCTACCCTCTTCCATTAGTACCTCGTACTCACGCAATCGTTTATAAAAGATTCCTACTTTATGTTAAGAATACATCGATAGTCTTCTATTAGACTGAAGATTTAACAACGTTGGGTACCCAGTAATGTATGTAGATGAAATCAATGACATTGAATCGTTTGTAAGCACCTTATTGAGTTAGATTGGAATCGTTAAAGTCTAGACAGTAGCAGATTGAATTTTTTATTTTAGTACATTGATTTCTATATATTAACTTGCTGCCCCGGCAAACGTCGTTTTGCGATAATTTTTTTTAAGGATAGGTGACCCTTTAATTTGAGATTTAAACTATCCTATCTCTCAAGTTGGATCGAACTGCACATGGTGTGCGAATTTTATTATAATCGGTTAAGTGGTTTAGCAGTCCATTGAGGACAAACATTGTGACACGAGATTTATATATATTAAGATAAGTGAGAATTAACAGTTTTTCTCAATCGGTTACTCCTTAACGGATATCAATTTAACGTCTGTGCTGTTTGTAAAATTAAGTGTAATGTTCGTTTTAAGAATATTTAATTTTAATCTATACAAATAAATAAAATTGGAATGTCTGTTTGTAATATTAAAATAACCGGTTTTTACTAAATGCATTTGTATGTATACACGGTACATATACCAAAAATTTAGTTAAAAAAATTTTGTCTATCTGTCTGTCGGTCTGTCTGTCTGTCTGTCTGTCTGTCTGTCTGTTTGTTCCGGGTAATCTCTGGAACGGCTGGACCGATTTTGACGGGACTTTCACTGGCAGATATCTGATGATCCTAGGAGTAACTTAGGCTACTTTTTTTAGACTAACTTTGTCCCGCGGCGTTACTCGCGGTACACCAATAACCGCGGGTAACACCGCGGGGTTCAGCTAGTTCAATATACGTTACTACTTCATTTGTACTTAATATAGTATGAACGCAAATTGAATACATCTTTCATTCGCAAAAGAAAACATTCCGTTTTATTATTCCAGTCGAAGTGACCCATATGTGGCAAAGGCTGTGATGACTACTACCACGATAAAACTTACCCTAATTTAGTTAGAACTAGCTGAACCCCGCGGTGTCACCCACGGTACGACAATAACCGCAACGCTGCGTCACGAAGCTAGTCTAAAAAAGTAGCCTAAGTTACTCCTTATGTCATCAGCTGAAATTCCCTTCAAAATTTAGATAAAAGGAATTAGCAGGAACAAACAGACACATAAACAAAAAATTGAAAAAAAATATTTTGGTATCTGTGCCGTGTATACATATGCATTTATTTATCTAATATATAAAATTTTCGTGTCACAGTTTTCGTTGCCATACTCCTCCGAAACGGCTTGACCTATTCTCATAAAAATTTTGTGAGCATATTGAGTAGGTCTGAGAATCGGCCAACATCTAATTTTCATCCCCCTAAATGGTAAGGGTCACCCATCCTTAAAAAAAAATTATGGCAAAACGGCGTTTGCCGGGGCAGCTAGTGCATATATATATGTATATGCTTTTAGTAAAAAGCGGTTATTTTATTTATTTATTTATTTATTTATTAACTTTGTGCACTTGAAGTACAAAGGCGGACTTAATGCCATTAGGCATTGTCTACCAGTCAACCTTCGGGTGTTGCAGAAATATGATGCGGTAGGTGCAAGGACAAACTATTGAATTCGACAGATAATAATTAAACAAATAATGGATAAACCTACATCAGATGTAACAAACATACATAAATATAACAATACATACATAATATACACAAACATACACATATACGCTACTGCTTATATATATACACATACATATAAACTACACGGGTACTAGCGTTGAGACTGTACTGCCATTTCACTCCGAAGAAGTTCACGCACTCTTTTCTTAAATGTGAGGCGATTAGTGGACATCCTGATTTCGGTGGGAAGTGCATTCCACAGTAGAACTGACTGCACATAGAAAGAAGAATTGATAAAGTTAGTGGTGTGAGAGGGGCATAGAAGAAGCAAGTTGTTTGTAGACCGGAGAGTTCGGTCGTGGTTGGAACATAAGAAGCGGAAGTGTGGTGCCAGGTATTCGGGCAATGATGGAGAGTTCAGGAAAGAGAAAAGAGAAGTCAGAGCACGTAGACTGCGGCGCTGACGAATTGGTAGCCATTGCAACTGGGAACGTAAAGCAGACACATGATCATACTTGCGAAGATTAAAAACGAATCGAATGCAGTTATTGAGAAGACGGTCTAGTTTATTCAGGAGGTCTGCATTCAGGTCAAAATAACACACATCACCATAGTCGATCATGGGAATGATTAAGGACTGCATCAGCGTGGCCTTGGTTTTAACGAAGGAAAGAAGTAGATTGTATGATAGCATTACACGCGGCATATCGTCAATAACGTTCAGTCGAGTGTTATATTCAAGTGAAGTATCTTACAGACTATGCTCAATTGCTGTCTGTGTTTCAGTTAAATCGGTGAAGTATAACTAAAGTTTTGTTTATACATAGGTAACAAGTAATTATGGAAAAGTCAAAAATGCCTGCAGCTTTACTTTAATTAGTGGAGTATGAGACTATTTTTTTACTTTGTACAGAATGTTATAAATGTGATAAATAATTTTGAAATAATTAGATATTGTGATTTAGTAAGGTGTGTAGTTTGTAAAAAAACAATAAAAAAACTCGCTTTACTAAATAAATTGTACTATCTTTAAAGCCATGTAAAGTTGTTTTCCCACATTTTTATATTGGGTACTTATATACTATAAGCTGTTGTACCTATTGCTACTTTAAAAACAAGTTTCAGGAAAATAAATGTTTCGGCTCAGTATTGACAGACCTGTGTATCCCACCAATGCTGTGAATCATTTGCTTCCTGACAAATAAACAACCAAAATCTACCATTTCGTCTTTTCTTTTAATGTTGCTTAAAGTTTTCGTATAAACTATTGAAATATGTTTCCTCTATTTATTTAGTACTAGCAATACTAGTTTTTGCCCACGACTGTACCAGCTCGTATATCGGTGTCAGTGTCGCCAATGCCAAATTTCATTAAAATCGGTGAAGCGGTTTAGATGTGAAAGCATAGTAGGCTGGTAGAGCGTTCCTGGCCAAGTTACGTTCCGGCAATTATAACCAGTGAAACAAGACCTAAATATGACCTGTGACGGGTATTTTTCATTTTGATTATCCAGTTACAACAGGAGATCAAAACAATATCGGTTAACTGTGCAAATCTGACTCAATGGAAATCGCAGAAGATTGAACAGTTAATAACGTCTTCTCAATGTTTATTTCACCCAATTATTTTTCTTTCTAACCATACCAAATTAAAAAGGTTTTTTTAAATCCTTACATTTCAATACTTCTGTCTGCAAACCAGTAGGTATACCACAATGTTATGTTGCTGTTTTACTGCACTGTAATGTTATGAAGTTTAGGGAGATGGCGTTAGTCGTTTAATCTATTCATAATTTTAACTTTATGTACCAAGTAAGTTGGAATAACAAGGAAGGAAGGAAGTTCCTGAGACGATATAAAGCACGGAGACAATAGGTGACATTCTGACTGACGTGAGTAACCTGTGCCCGCCAATCAAGTGTCGAGTCTATATATAGCCCCAGGTTCTTTACTACTGCGCTCAGAGGTATAATTACGTTATTGTAGACAATTGGTGGGAGGGCCGCCGTATCCAACCTATTCAGCATCAGCTTGCTCCCTACGATGATAACTTGACATTTGGTTGGATTTACTGACAACCCAAATCTCGTTGACCAGCTCCTTATGAAGTCTAAGTCATTGTTGACTTTGTCAATTGCGTGTGAAATGTCCTCAACCCTTGACTGTGTGTACACTTGTAGATCGTCAGCGTATAGGTGATACGAACACTGAAGATGTTGGGTTACGAGATTTATGAAAATTGAGAATAATAAGGGAGATAATATACCGCCTTGAGGGACGCCAGTGCAAATATCACACCAACTCGACGACAGGTCATCAATGCGAATACACTGTTGTCGTCCCTGAAGATAGGATGAGAACCATTCCAGGGCTTCTGAGGAGATCATAAGATGGGAAAGGATGGCTAGTAGGACTTCATGGCAAACGGTGTTAAAGGCATTGGAGAAATCAATCAAAGCCAGCACTGTGACTTTGGTGTCCTCCATACCTTGCCGTATATCACCAGTAACTTTGAGGAGGGCGGTGGTTGTGCTGTGACCGGGTCTGAATCCAGATTGTAAAGGACTAAGAAGATTCTGCCGATATACAAATTGTGAAAGCTGCCTATGAACACAAGCCTCTAGCACTTTAGAAAGGAAGGGAAGTATAGAAATTGGTCGGAAGTGTTCAGGTTTATTTTAATATTACAAACAAACACTTAAATTTAATTTTTTTGAATAGATATAGTTTGAATTATTTTTTCATTTAACAACAATTATGATCAGTTTGAGAAAATAAAAATAATTTTTTTTTCACATTCGCGTTCTTGAAATCTGAGATAAAAGTGAAGTGAAACCGATAAACTTCGGTTATACTTCATCCAGCTAGAATGAGTTTTTTTTTTGTATAAGACATTTACAAGTTATATCAATTTCAAATTTTAATTTTCCATACTGTATTAGAACATACAATAAATCGAATGATGCAGAAGCACCTAAATAGGCCGTCATAGTGCGTGTCACCATGCTGCATGGTCGTATTATCTGCATTCGCATTGACTATTGTACCACCACTCTTAAATTCTATACATTCCATGAGGTAGATAAATTTGGCAGGCTCATATAAATATTAAAAAACTAGCTGAACCCCGCGGTATTACCCGCGGTTATTGTTGTACCGCGAGTAACGCCGCGCTACAAAGTTAGTCTAGAAAAAAGTAGCCTAAGTTACTCCCCGGATCATCAGCTACCTGCCAGTGAAAGTCCCGTCAAAATCCGTCCAGCCGTTCCGGAGATTACCCGGAACAAACAGACAGACAGACAGACAAAAAAATTTTAACTACATTTTTGGTATATGTATCATGTATACATACATATGCACTCATTAAAAAGCTGTTATTTTAATATTACAAACAGACACTCCAATTTTATTTATTTGTATAGATATATAAAACTCAACATCTTATTTATGTGAAAGACTTTCAAAACATTTTGAAAATTTCAATAACAGTTCTATCGTAGTATAGTCGTTCTTCATTGAGCAGTTTTAAATTAGAATTTACGAGTGTTTATTGAGTTTTTAAGTGTATTCTGAGTACAAAGTTGATTGTTTTGTTAGGGCATCTCGTTCGAATGATACCGAAAAAGTGATGATGGTCCTTTTGATGTGCTCCAAAGCTCGTTCACCCTACGAATTTCAATTTAAATTCAGCTTTATATCTGATAGTGACGATGTCGCCCACGTTTTCTCAGTACTATTATTTGATAAGTGGTTAGTGTTTGATGTGTCTGTTTTGTAACTTGATGTGTATTGATGTCTAGTCTGAACTGTATTACTGAGAAATAGTTTAATTATAAGTAAATAGAATTAATTCATGCATATAAAGTCAAATTGTAACATCTAGATTTTTTATCATTTTTTTGTCAAAATTTATCAGATTCTTTGATCTTTGAAGCATTCCAATGCGATAATAATGAACCATTGACATGAATGCATACATTTCCAGTCTTGATTTTTTGAAAATCCGTGTAACGATATCATACGATGGACATAATACGATTACAATTATTTTAAATCATAAGCTTAGTTATACGACTTCATAGGTAGAAGAGCCACGCTGATTTCAGCACGAACGGGCGGGCTCGACCGGGGCGGTACTACCCTCGCGTAGAAAATCAACGTAAAATGACAGCGTTCGTGTTGTCGTGTTTCATTGGTGAGTGCGAGACCGGAGGCCCAATGGTGCAGAAGCATCACTAGGCCGGCATTGTTGCATTGTCTGCATCTGCTATGAGTATGGTGACCACCACTCTTGGATTCTGCTTATGCTTTCCAGCAGGCAGAGTAGAGTCATTTTGGCAGGTCATATATAAAAAAAAACTACAAACTAATGAAACACAAGTGTATTCGACACATTGCTCGTTAGCTTGCGCATGCCATAGACCATTTAGCAACAACCTTGTTTGCTGTGAGTGTGTATGTTATAAGTGCTATAGGTATGTAACATACTACACTGCAAGGTCTAACAAAAAAACATTTTAATATAACCCGCCAAGTACGAGTCGGACTCGCGTACGAATGGTTCCATACCATTAACTACAAAAAAGGCAAAAAGTCCCTTAAATATTTATTTTATTTTTCAAAAATTCGGAACCTTCAACTGTGAGACAGATGGATGGACAGTGAAGTTTTAGTAATAGGATCCCGTTTTAACCTTTGATTAAGGATCCCTAAAAAGCGTTTCCTTTTCTTGCCAAGCAATATACCTGGTAACTTCACCAGGTATGTTACTTGAACACACATTTTATATAACTGACACTTTTAAAGAGTGAATAATTCACGAACAGACACAAACTTTGTGTATATTTCGTGTCGACTTTTTAGTCTTGTTATGAATTCTATGAAACTGTTCCTCTAAAGAAAATTGACTTTGCGAAACATTTACAAGAGTCGTCCTATTTCGTATTCAAAGTTTAAAGGTTTTCTTCATAAGTTATGTTACATTTGAACAGGTAGATGAAGAAAGTTTTTAAATTCACGTGCTGTGAAATATATTCATGAAGAATAAATTTAAAATGATTTTCATGATCGCAGTAGACATGTATGAATCTGTGGCGATTTCCACGAGCAAAAACATGTGCTAGTGCCATCTAAGAAGACACATCGAACTAGAGGGTGACTGCAAAAGCCTCTATCACGATTTGAAAAGTTCTATAGCCTGTTAGCATATGTACAACTTCTCAACATATTGACACAGAACGAAAGAAAGATTGAGATAGAAGAGAAGCTTTTCGAAAAGATATTATTTAGTATTTTCAGCAATCTTGACAACTTTTCAAAAATATTACCAAAGCATACATTAAATCAAAGGTAAAAAAGTGATGACTGTATTCCCCATTCATTATTTTTGTGTGTTATGCATTTTTTTAGAATTAGATCAAGAAAGATTTATCTCCTAAGTAATAAAAAAATGTTTTTTTTTTATGTTTGGTCCTGCCAAAATGACTCTACTCTGCCTGATGGAAAGCACAAGCAGAATCCAAGAGTGGTGGTCACCACACTACGAATGCAATGCAACAATGCAGCATAGTGACCACACCATGGCGGGCTAGTGATGCTACTGCATCATTGGGCCTCCGGTCTCGCACTCACCAACGAAACACGACAGCATGCATGACGGTGGAGCCGGCCCGTTTGTGATGAAAGCAGCGTAGCTCTACTACCTTGAGAATCAGGAATCAGGTGTTAATTTTCATTAGCTTAATTGTCATTTTATAGAACCCGTTAATAACTTTATTTTCTTAATATGAAAACATCTAGATTTTAGACAATTTCTGACCTTTCATACTATAATCCGCAAATCCGTTCGTTCAGATTGCAACAGTTCCAAAATATCGGCGCTAATCCAATCTATTGGTCGACAGTATAGGTAGTGGTAGGCTAAACACGGTCACAATTCAATCCGCCTTGGACCGTGGTCGCCCACTAATGACTCGCCAGCCTGGGCAATCGTGATTTATATGCCGCCAGGCGACGGAAACAAATGTGGTCCAAGTGATAGGAACAAGCTTCTACTAATCTTTAGTTACGTGCATTATAACGCAGTCAAATGAAATAATGGTCAGCTACACAACAGAGATTGCTTTGACCTTTGCCTTTAGCTAAGTTAGTCATAATAAAGGCATTAAACATTCTTGGTTCAGTCATGATATTTTTTTATTTTTTTTTACTGACTGGATATTGTGTTGCAGAAACTTGTATCAAAATTGCCTGCTATTGCTATTGAGTTAGCAGTGACACAGTTTACATTAGTTGATTTGAGCGTCGAAGAACTTTAGTAACTTTTATCATCGCAGTAAATAAAGAGACTGTCTCTTCGACCATCTGTTCACTTAGCACAAGTCGATCGATCAATAGTTAAAATTTTAAAATCATCTTACAAAGAATTCGACATGTCACTACGGACTTTAGTTTTGTCCTCCATTAAGAAGACCTAGCATAAGTATAAGCCAGGTAAAAATAATAAGATTTCAGTGTTCCATTCCCCGCTACATCTAATAATTACATTTAATAACGGATGTAATAAAAAAAACCCGTTATGAAAAATGTTAATAAAACTTTGCCACAAAACTTATTGTTCATATATGTATTAGACAGTTATGTTTATAAGCAGTCTAGGTATCATAGTACAGGCTCTATTTTGTTTGGGTTTAGACGGCCGTATGGGAGTATATCATTATTATCGTCATCATCAATAACTTCTATTTACTGGACATAGTGTATATCTTTATATTAAACTTAGTGTAAGGATATCATAAAATCGCTGCCACTTGTGACTCACACTGAAACGTTATGCGCACCTGCTACAAACTTTCGATATTCGAACGCGAAAACGATAATTGGTTTCGATTCGATCGGTTGTTTGTAAAATGGGGCAGCAATTAAATTTTGTTTGAATGCGACTTGGTGTGACAGCGCTGAGGGTCTGAAATCACTTACGATAATACCATAAAGTGGTTAAAAAATTGCTGTAGAAGTTTTCTTTATGTCTAAAGTATCTTGCAATGTAGCTCTACTAGATAATTTAACATGACACCAGTCTGTAGCTAGTTTAACAGTCAGATTCAGAGCAATAGGAATCGGTAATTGCGTCGAGTGCAGTCATGTACACAAAAATACACGTTCATTTCTTGTCATCAACTTACATAAACTATTAGAAAATCCAAGTTGGCATTTGTTTAGGCGATTGCATAGATACGAAAACATAAATGCAAAAACATATTCATAAATAAAAGTATAGAGGAAAGCATATTAAGGAAATGTAATAGCTTAGTCTTAGTGGAAAAGAACGTTATTTTTCTTCAAATAAGATGTGTATTTATTTTGTTTTTATCCCATAAAGGCAATGTGTGTGATAACATGTTCGTTTCAAGTGTGTCAAAGGAAGAATTTGTTCCCAAAGTTATTTCTTACGGGATGATTGACATTCTGACTCCAGGATTGAGGAGAAACTAAGATAAAAAGGTATGGTAGATAATTATACCTGTATTTCCATTTGAATTTAAATGTGATAGTATTGTCGCTAGGATAAATGCAAAGGTAGTAGAGCCAGGCTGATTTAAGCTCGAACAGGCCAGCTCGACCGGATCGGTACTAACCTCTAACTGAAGATCAATCTAAAACGACAGTATTTTTGCTGTCGTATCGTTGGTGAGTGTGGAACTGGAGGCCAAATGATGAAGAAGCATCTCAATAGGCCATCATAGTGTGCGTCACCAAGCTATATTGTTGCATTGTTTGCATACGCAACGAGAATGGTGACCATTTCTCTTAGACTCTGCAGATGCTATCCATCAGTCAGGGTACAGTTACCTTGGCAGGCTCATAGACAAAAATGCTACAGTAAAACGTAACTTGCCTCTGGTTCATCTAGTCAGAACTAGATATATTTTCATTCTCTACTTCATCTTTTGCTGTTATTACAAGTTTTAGTAGTAAAAACAAACAAGTGCTCTTTTTAAGGTCAATTCGAACCAGTTTCAAAGATCTACCTTGATTTGAAACTGGGGTAAAAAAATAAAGTGCATACCATAACTGCGTAGTTCCAACGACTCAGGTTGGGTTCAATACTCCGGGGAGATATAAACTAACCTCGTTGTCGAAAACTTACGAACTATGGGAACGCACACTAGATATATGGGGAAAGTGTTCAAAAGAGGTCAATATCGTACATCTTTTTTTATTTTATGAAGTTTACAATTGGATTTTTTGGCAAGCGGGAACGGAAGTTTGTAGGTGTGTGTGAACCAGAAACTGGCAAAGCTTTAATAGTTTGATCTTGATCAACAAGAAAATTGGCTGTCAGATGATTTTTTTTTCATTAAAGGACAACTCCACAAGATTTTGTGGGAAGGTTTTGTGTGTTATATCTTTAAAAATTAGAAAAGGAGAATTCTTATACTTAAATGAGTTGTTTAGTACTTACTTACTTACGTACTATTAATGGTAATAGAAGCCACAATCACAGTCTTAGATATCAGATGTTACATATGATAGGCAGTTGCCTACAAGTGAGCCTTTTAGCAGTTACGAAAAACTATCTTATAGTTTTTTCATCATCATCAGACTATCGCAGTCTACTGCTGGAAATAGGCCTCTCCAACCTCACGCCACTTGGTTCGATCCTCGGCTTCTCGCATCCAGCTCCTGCTAGTCGTCTTGCGCAGATCATCACTCCACCTGGTCTGTGTATGTAGACCCAAGATCCCGTGGCTTTTTTTAATTAAGGCAATAACATAGAGCAATACGGTAGGGAGTAGACTTACGCAGGCATTCCCCTCTGTTAAAGTATAAGTCCAAATGAGCCTACGCATTACACTGTTATAAGTTATAACACAGAATGTTTGTATTTATGTGTGTGTGAAATTGTAAATGTTTTGTTTTGATTGTTATGTGTGAGTTCATCGTGACAGGAGATTGTTTTTGTATGTGTTTCTAATCTTCTTTTTTAACATTTCGGACAGTTTAACACACAACGCCATCTAGTCACAAGCTAAGCAGAGCTTGTGTTGTGGGTACTAAATGACTGATATAAATACATAAATACTTTTTTGTAAATGCATACATACTATACATAGAAAACACCCAAACTCCGTAACAAATATTTGCAGATCATACAAAAATTGGGACCGACCCGGGAATCGAATCCGAGACCTCAAGCACAGCAGTCACCTACACATCCACTGTGCCACCGAGGCAGTCAGCATATGTATGTGTAAAGATTCCCCCCACGCAAAAATGTTTTGTATCAGGAAAAGAGGCTATAGCTACCCCCTTCGGTCCGCCTGCCCTTGTTTGTCTGTGTTCAATAGATACTAAAACAAAAACATTGTAAGCTTTTTGTAACGTTATACGTTTGTTAAAAATAGATTGTTGTTTGTAGAGGCTTATAACAAATCCGTTGATTTGCTGTTCGCTATTCTATCGCGTACATCCCTATTAATGTAATCGTATATCAGAGTTTTATTTGTTACTAGCTGTGCCCCGCGGTGTTACACACGGTTGTTGTTGTACTGCGGGTAAGTTTAAAAAACTTCATTCTTTCGAGCGTTTATATAAATCAACTGCTTCAAATTAATTACGGTTTATACATTTAGAAAACAGTATAGTCCGATCCATACTTTTTTTTTATGGAATAGGCGGCAAACGAGCAGAGGTATCGCCTGATGGTAAGCGATTACCACCGCCCATGGACACCCGCAACACCAGAAGCGTCACAAGTGCGTTGCCGGCCTTTAGGGGATGGGGGAGGGGAGATGGGGAGATAGGGGGAAGGGTTGGGTATGGTCCTCCCGTATCCTCACTCACTCGATTAAACACAGCGCAAGCACTATTTCACACTGGTTTTCTGTGAGGCCGTGGTATCACTCCGGTCGAACCGGCCCATTCATGCCGAAGCGTGGCTCTCCCACTTTATGGCGGTTCTGAAGTTAGCTGCGCAAATCGGTGTACAGGTACAGTTGAATCGAAAATAATTAGATGCATGGATATAATTAAAACATGAAATTTATTACTACATGTACTTATTTTATAGCTACAGTTATATTCATAAAAATATTAATAGGTTCATACTATTCTTAACCGACAATGTCTTGTATGAATTTAGGAAGCCAAAATAGATAGAAGCAGTTTGGCAACATTCTGCTAAACGAAACGAACTTAGTATCCCACTCGAACTTATTCGAGGTAATACGGAGACTAGATACAATAGGAAATTTCGTTCAGAAATATTTTGCCAAAGCCCCAATTGAATGTTCGTGTTTTATAATATTAGTGTACTGATAATGTGTTTGTTGGTTTCGTTTCCGAACAATACATTTGTATGCATGTAAACCATTGTAAAAATATTGGCCAAAGTATTGAAAAGCTAAACTCTCAAGTGCAGTTTTATGTTAAATCTGAATGTATGTTATTACGTACGCTGCTACATTTACTTATTGATTAATTATTTTTATTTATTTTTAATGGGAACGATTACGGCCGCCCATAGTCACCCGCAACCAGACCACTATCAAACACACTTTCACACACATATTACAGATAAATTACAGCCAGACACACGAAATCGGTTCAGCAATTCCAAAGATGATCCGGAACGAAGAAAGAAATTATAAACAGACACTTCAATTTTATTTATTTGCATACCAAATGACCTACATATAAACAAACTAGCTGACCCACGCAACGTCGTTTGCGCCTTATATTGCCCGTAGCGTGAAAATTTCCCCCGTTTTTGAAACATTCTTCATTGTTGCTCCGCTCCTATTAGTAGTAGCGTGATGATATATACCCTAAAGCCTTCCTCGATAAATGGACTATCCAACACCGAAAGAATTTTTCAAATCGGACCAGCTGTTCCAGATAAATAAATGTTTCTGACTTCTTACACACAACGCCATCTAGTCCCAAGCTAAGCAGAACTTATGTTATGGGTACTAGACAACTGATACAAATACATTTATACTTTTTTTTTGTTATGAAAATACATACATATTACACCCACACTTCGAAACAAATATTCGTAAATCATACAAATTTTTGGTCCGATCCGGGAATCAAACCCGAGACCTCATAATCAGCAGTCGCATACACTTCCACTGCGCCACTGAGGCAACTACCATTTACCAGAGCTTGGGGTGTACATTTACATTTATTAGGGAATAATTATTTTGAACTGTCAACGGTTTTATTAGTTAACTAGCTGACCCACGCAACTTCGTTTACGTCTCTTATTGCCCGTAGCGTGATAATTTTCCCCCGTTTTTGAAACATTTTTCATTGGTGCTCCGCTCCTATTGGTCTTAGCGTGATGATATATAGCCTATAGCCTTCCTCGATAAATGGGCTATCTAACAGTGAAAGAATTTTTCAAATCGGATCAGCGGTTCCTGAGATTAGCGTGTTCAAACAAACAAACAAACAAACAAACAAACAAACTCTTCAGCTTTATATATTAGTATAGATTAATCATATCATTGACATATTACGCCAAAATGATTTATTGGCAGTATATCGATGTAACGTCTGTATATTCAAACAAGCTATGGTAAATTCACCGAAGTGGCATGTTTATGGGAGGTGTAGTGGTAACTTTTTTATAGAATATGTTATGAGTAGTTATATTCAGATTTTTTATTTTGAGTTTTCGTTTTAGACTCGCTTTTTATGGAATAAATTGTAGTTGAATTCTGATAGATAACTATACAGCTGATGTAACGATCGTTGGGATTTACGATTGATGAAATAGTATACTTAAAACTTAAGACTAACTTTCAAAGCCAGGCATAACAACTTAGTTCTTTTTTAAGAGTTTAAGATTACATTTTAAAAGAAGGAAATTTAAAAGGATCATTATTTTGAGTAGCACCTGATAGAAAGTTGTAAAGATACGCGAAATTACTGGCCAGGTTATTTAAGTTTACTACACTTAGAACCCCTCAAAGTTAATGATCTTAGCCCGAGTGAAGAATTGGACCTAGATGTAAACATACTGGAAGAGAATTGGCAATTTGCATGAAAGTAAGAGTCTGTGCATTTCTTGTAAAGCAAGTTAAGTAAAATGATACCTATACGGACGTTAGACCGGAGTGATACATAGCCTATTTTCGTTTTTCTTTTTATAGATAGTGACCAAAATGACTAGCGGAAAGCATGAGTAGAATCTAAGAATGTTGAGTAATGCAACTGGTAACCCACATGATTGCAGCCTAATGAAATACTTGTTTTCCTTCCGTCTTCAGGCATCTCAGAAACAGGCGTTAAACAATTATTTCACTACTTTTCGTGTAGTGAATCAGGTTACCGGTATACTTAAACAGACTTGCCCCTGGGAGTATGGCGACGCACTTATGACTGTTGAGTTGAAGGTGTCCATGACTGAAGATAATCACTTACCATCATCACCTGGCTTTAATAGTCTCCTGCTAGACATAGACCTCTCCTTACAAAGGAGATTTCATGACGCTTTGTATTATTTTGTTTTGTTTTGCCGCTATTTCCACTCTTAGCCTTTTGATTTAGCCGTTGTACGTTGTTACTACAACCATCCTAGATCTTCCCAGAAGCTCAGCAGCCTTTTCATGTTGATTGGAGGATGTCTGCCCGTTGATTCTCTACCACACTTCTACATTCTGTAAGAACATGCTGCGGCGTTTCTTCTGCCTCCATGCATCCCCTGCACCGAGAGTCTGTTGTGCAAATAGTGTATAGGTACTTTTTAGGAGACAATGCCCAGTTAGGTTGCTTATGACATTCCTGAGATCGTCCCTTTTCAGTCTAATCAGGTTGCGGGCTGATAATTCTTACCAAAGCTCATATAAATACAAATGAAGTCTATAAGTTACTCCATTTTTTATAGACAGACGTG
The DNA here is from genome assembly GCA_905220595.1 of Spilosoma lubricipeda. Taxonomy (NCBI): domain Eukaryota; kingdom Metazoa; phylum Arthropoda; class Insecta; order Lepidoptera; family Erebidae; genus Spilosoma; species Spilosoma lubricipeda. The sequence continues at coordinate 1,952,687 of HG992285.1, read as the reverse complement.
ATAAAGCATTAAATAAAATATTATCATAAAGAAGATATATAAGCTACAAATAAAATGGCAAAAAAACTAAAATAAAACTCGGTTGTTGTTTCAAAAAAGGCTGTATGGAGTAAACGTCTCAAAACTTTGATGCTTGAGGTTCTTAAGGTCCCTCAAGACTTGTACAATAACAAAATAAATTTCTTCTGAGATACTAGTTTTTCTGAGGCCTCAGGCGCACTTGGACTTTTCCATTACAAAGAATTAATAATTTTTCAACACGGGAATTTCACAATTATTTATAAATAAATATTTATGAACACCAAAAACTGTTTTAATACACATAAAAATACAGAAAAAGGAATAAATACACAAAATGCACAATTGGCGAGCTTTGCATGGGTATAAGTACACTCTTCAAATCTTTTCCTAACTAATGTCACTATGCTACTGGCTCTTCTTTTTTATTTATATGTGAGCTAACCAAAGAACCAGAATCCAAGAGTAGTGGTCATTGCGAATGCAGACAAAGCAACAATGCAGCATGGTGATTAAGTTGCTTGTTAAGATGCTTCCACATTATTGGCCCTCCGATCTCGCAATCACCAACGAAATACGACAGCACAATGCTGTTTTTTTTAAGTAAGTCTTCTGTAAGAGGATAGTACCACTCCGGTCGAGCCAGCCAGTTTCCGTTGTAATCAGCATGGCTGTACTACCTATTAATGGATACTTTTCTAACCACAGTACGGATGCCGATACGTGACCTCTTGAACCTGATTCTAGTTTGAGTCTTGTGTAATCTGCTCTCTTAGTTGCTAAGGAGGCTATATTTTTGAAGACTTCTGCGCTAGGAATGTATTCGATATCGCGGGAGACTTTACAAACATACATGTAAGAGACACACAAAATATTTAGAATCAAGAACCTGAAAAGGGTGGATCCCACGAAGTATTGTTCTATAAACCACTACAAATCCCGTGTTGGCAGCTTGGCAACCAGCTCTTACGGCAGAAAATGAACCAGTTAAACTCCCTTACAATTTGACATTTCCAGATTTCAAAATAAAATTGGGTAAAGTGTAAGACAATGATGGTGATGTTTTTGTCACATCCAGTTTTAAAGTTTCCCCAAAAACCGCAGCAAGAGATACGGTAATGAACCCGCTATCTCGTCTATTGACTCCACGGGATTATCTGATAACCTGAATTTACAACAATTCATATATTATTACTAGTTAACTTTATTTTACATAAATTTACATTGAAGTTAAAATATAGTTTCGACTTCACCGTTGGCCTAGCGGTTTAAGCGATCACCACGCCGCTTGCCACTGCACTGAGTGTGTGGGATCCACAAATTGTTGTTCTTTATGTCCGTTTCGTGTATCTGTGTAGAGTCCCCGCGGCATTAGGAGTACTCCTAACACAGGAGTTGACTTTGATAAAAAAATATGTTAAGCGCGTTTTTAAGTAGCCCAAGTTACTCCCCCAAGTTACTCCTTATACCATCAGCTATCTGGTATAAGAAGTCCTAACAAACAGATAAACAGGTAGAGAAAATTCAAAAGATAAAATTTTAGTGCAATTAAATTCCTACCGGGTAATATTTCATATGCCTTTTTAGTGGATTTCAATTTTATTTATTTGTATGGATTAACTTCATTTTACATACATTTTGACGTTACAACATCTAATAAATTGATGAACGCCGGCTGCATGAACGAAAAAGTATGACTCATGGTCCTGTGACGCTCATTGTCCCGTTACGCCCGTCGTATGAGAGATATTTAACATTTCATCAATGTTTTGTTATGACGTTGTCACGTTATACTATAGTCCGTAAACCGACTTTACAGACAACCATATTTTTATTTACATTACTTTAGGCACAATTTTAATATTTTACTTATTAAAAAGGTGTTAAAAATTACTAACTGAAATATTTTAAGCGATAAAAGTAACCGTGGCGCCTTTAGAACAGATTAGAGCTGTCATTTCACATGAGTAAGTATGCATAAGCCGTTAACCATATGATATTTAATTTATTCAAAAAATCTTTACCCTACTATTTATATCTTTGCTGGAAAACGCATACATGAAACACACACAAAGAACACGCAGTCTCATTATGGATTACGCGAAGATTCGTCCCATATGGAGTTTAAACTAACAACATTCATTCAATACACTGTCCATGCAAAAACTGGAACTCGCTACCAGCGCACGTGTTTCCCTCCCACTATGATCCCGGGTCCTTTAAGCGGGGCGTGAAAAAGCATCTCACTAAGCCGCCATAATGTGGGACGGCATACTGTATTGTTTGCTTTCGCAGTGAGTATGGTGGCCCCCATTGTTGGATTTTGCTTGAGCTTACCATCAGGTTAAGCAGAGTCACTTTGGCAGGTAAATTATAAAAAAAAATGCAGTCCAAACTTTACTCAAGTTGAAGTTAAATAAAAAATAAGTTAAATTATTTCAGTATCCATTAGTCTTCCTACCCGAAACATTTACAAGGACTGAAAGTAAGAAGTTGCAAAGTGGTACAAATGGTGTTCCTCAATATTTCATCGGAGACAAAATGCCCTGAATGAAAAGATGGTTGAAGTTCGTAGCATCAGAACTTTGTCAGTATCCTTTATACTTATTCATTTTGTTTCAGTACTAAGTAAGAGAGAAGTATTCTGTAAGATTAAAGTGCTTTCTTTCACATCAAAATATTTGAGTCGGACTTATTTATCATTTATTTATTTTACTTTATTGAATAGGGCAAACGAGCAGGCGTATCACCTGATAGTATGTGATTACCGTCGCCCATGGACACCCGCAATACCAGACGCGTCACAAGTGCGTTGCCGGCCTTTTAAGAAGGTGTACGCTCTAATCTATTTATGAACACTGTATAAAAAAATAAAACAATTGATCTGTAAGTTACTAATGCTATTTTTTTAAATTAAATTATATGTTTTCTACTCTGGGCTTTTAAAAAAAGTTTTACAATGATAAATACGTTAAAAAAGAACTAAAATTAGCTAAAAAATTTAACAATTATGACGTAATAATGGGGCGTTTCTCAAACTAGCATATCTTTTGCGACGCAGGCGGGCAGTTCCTTCAGATTCCTTCCAGGAAACCATAACAAGGGACATCTAGTGTTCAAAAAATTTTAGAGTAGTTTATACACAGGGAAACTTATAAAAGCGAGAAAATCTAAAACTTTCAAATAAGCACAGAAAATTAACGTTAAATAACAGTGTTTGTGCTGTGTGCGAAACCGGAGGCCTAGTGATGCTTTTGCATCACTAGGCCTCCGGTTTGGTTAGGTTTTTTCCTCCGCCATGGTGTGAATCACTATGCTGTGAAGAGGCATTGCTGCATTGTCTGAGACAAATACACAAGTACGACGCACTCATTCACGTTACACATAATACATACACCTACACAAATACATATACACGTGTATATACACAGACTAATATATATCCTACTAATATTATAAATGCGAAAGTTTGTAAGAATAGATGGATGTTTGGATGGATGTATGTTACTCTTTCACGCAAAAACTACTGAACGGATTTGGATGAAACTTTACAGTAATATAGCTTATACATCAGAATAACACATAGGCTACTATTTGCCTCGATAACCGACATATACGCGGGCGGAGCCGCGGGCAACAACTAGTATTATATAAAATGAAACCGACAGTATTCACAATGACTGGTACTAATCCTTCACCAGCTTTTTTAACGTAGTCTAGTCTTTTTCCTGACGTATTCTCTGGCAAGTTATTTCAGAGCTGTGACGACTTCCACATATAGCGCAATAAGAAAACATATGACTAAGCAGGAGCGAAAAGGAAAGGTAATAGTTTTGGCAGTCTATGTATGTTTGTATGTGCTACCGTAACATATTATAAAATGGCTAGAAATCACCCATAACGGAACGTTCAAATTGTTATCAATACTTGTCATGTTGAATTGTTTATGTATGGTTTGGTTGTTTTTATAAAATGTTATATTTTTGTCAGAAACCAAAAGATTGTGAGTGATATTAATTGAAACAAGTGGTAAAATGTGTGTTTTAAGTGAGTGGAATATCATTTAATGTTAATTAAAGTGAATTGAAATGTGTATGATATGTAATTCTTTCGAAGGTAATGTGAACATTTCGTTGTTATTTAGAAAAATCTTAAAAGCCCTTAGAAATTACCACTTGAGACTAGATTGAGCTTGTCTCAACTGAACAGAGATCACATCTGTCAAAATCTATTCCTGAGAGGAGATTTTGACATAAGCATCGTTCAAAAATAAGCTGTTCATTGATCGTTAGTCACTTGATTAACGATCAGTGAATCTTGTTTCAAGGGACGTTCAATAACAAAATCTCTTCTTAAAACTTGTTTTAAAACTGAATTCACGACTGAGACGCCTTTTAAAATACGGGCCTAAGTGTCACAAAATTCATAATTATGGCCCGGGGGACATGAGCTATACAAATTTTCTTAAAAATATTACGTACTCGGGTGATAGTTTTTTAACTTTTTCTTGTAGGTGTTTAAATCCTTCATAGAATCTACTTTAAGTGTTACAGTACTTTCAACAATTAAAACTTAACGTAATGCATTCAACAGTAAAAATGCAAAACGTAGTATGAAACTTTTACGTTGCCTTTTTAAATTTGAAGTTATGCGCCCATTATGCAGTTGGAGCTCTCAATTTCAACTAAACGATTTGCGATAGCAAATACTAAACTGCCGATAAAATTTTACAATCAAGCGTTCAGTGTACCTATATGGGGCAAGAACAAACTAAATGTGTGTGTTTGTGTGTGTCATGTTTTTACGATGAACCTAAGACTGCACTTGTGCTGGATGGACCACTTAATTGAACATACTCCACACTAGAATTATAATGTTTATGCGATTCTTTAAATATCCAGGTGAAATTGCAAATTAGAAGATCCTAATTATCATAATGTCTTGGAAGGCAATTGGACGAAAAGAGAATAGACCCGATGACGCAGGGAATCCTGTGACTGTATATTTTTGTTACTGTTAAGAAATTGTTTAAAAAAACTTTTTTTTTGTTTATTGTTTAAAACATTATCTACATACATTAACAATTATTTTTTACGGGAATTAACGGAATCATTTATTATAAGGTATTACATACCTCTGATTTGCCTGACGTTTCGACCAGGTTGCCAGGGTCCCAGGCTGACTGGTTCATGGGCGCACGCCCTGCGTCGTCGAATCCGTGAAGTAGAAGGTTCTTCGTCCACCCGCACTTTTTCGATATTATTGATAAATTGGTTTCGCCATGTACCGTCACATGCCACACTAATAGGGTCCCTATTCTGTAAGCAAACCGATGTGCTCTTATTCTGGTGTTTATCCGACTGCGCAGAAAAGCGAGGTGGTAGGTTTTTTAATACTGGATTCCACGCTGTAGATAATTTAAAACCATCTTCTCGATTAAAAGTTTAAGTCTACTATAGGATATATGCCTCTTAGAAATGTTTTGATCTACTATATTAACGCTGTATAGATATAGATAGGTGGTTGGTATAGTTTGCTGCAAGTTTCTTTTTCTTTACAGTATCGTTGTCCAGCGTTTGAATAAGGACGGTGATTCCGTTCTTAATCAGTTACTACAGACACAGTAAATCCATGCATGTGTTTAGTACTCTCTGCAAATTCCCTCAGTAATTTCGCAATATAACATTTTCAAGCTTTATTCACCTCCTGAATAAAGCAACAAAGTTTCAGAAACAAGTTCCATTTTCTCAAAATCCTCTCAAAGCGGTGCATTTAAAATTTCATAATGAATACCAAGCTGTAACAATCGCAGTGGTGCCTCCGGTTTGCACTCGGCGGTCTAAGAAACAGTTGTTTACTTATTTAATTCTTTTGTATAACTTAGCAAAATTGTTGAAGTATTCTTAAGAAAATGTTGTGTCGTGCGCTCAAATTGTTTAGACTTGCAACAGAGAATGAGCTTTTGAAAGAATGTTAAATGGAATGCTATGTTGGTTTTCAACATAATTTCTAAATAGATTTTTTCAAAGTATGGAGCAATGGTAATTGTGGCCTTTCAAAATAAAGCCATCATTCAAACAGGGCAGATGATCATGGTTGGTGGGTCGCAGCCAAATCGGTATTAGAACTTTTAAAGCGCTATGCATTCTCAGTAGTTTTGGTGTGTTTCATCTTTTTTCTGCATTATGGAAAGCTTAAGCAGAATCCAATCCAGTGTAGATGTCATCATACACATTGCGAATCATGAACCATATACATTGTGCAGCATAGTGTGTGTCACTATGCTACACATGAGCAATGAACATAAGCAATGGTGGCCCATAGAGATGCTTCTTCATCATTGGTTGTATATTTCTCATTTAAATATATATCGCTATAACAGAACGATATTAAACTGTTTAAGATGAATTCCTACTTATTTGATGAATGGACAAAATCTGTCATTTTTGGTATTGTTTAGAACTACGGGCTTACGGCATAAAGACCTTTCACACGAACCTATTAAGTAACATTAGACGAATAAAAATCTACAATTAGCACTACAATATCGTATCTATTTCATATAATCTATCTATACGTGTACACCTTTATTGTATGTATCTACATACGTTTAAACTCGTATGAATTATGAGCATGATGTCACATGTCACAACTTGACAGGCGTCTTACATAAACATGTTTTGTCAGGAGACGCTTCGCATCTTGACTGATTATTATTATGTATCTGTGGATTTGTAAGATCCTTTTGACTACCTTGAGGCAGAATAACTTAGATAGTTTCATATTTCATGATTAGATCAATGTTGTAATCAATGCTGTATTCAGAGTTGGTTGCTACTTTTTGTCTGGATTCTGATGTTAAGATGGTTTGAGCATGTTAAACAGATGTGTGGAAAACCAAAGCTTCTTTGAGTGAGCGAATCTTAGCCAGGTCCCAAAAAAAACATACTCTGCCCAGATCAAAAGTGTAGTGTAGAAGATCCTTTTGAAAAGGACTCCTAAGTGACGAGCGTGTATGTATGAACTTGGTGGAGGTACGAAATGTATGACAGGATCGTGGAGCGTTTTAAGTAGCACTGAAATAGACTGGATTTAAGCAGTGTAAATATACGTTCTTTCGAATGAGACTGTAAAAGATAAATATACTCATTGGATGTCATATCCCTCCAAACATAAGGAGGATCCTCCCACCAGGCCTGGTTATCCTGCCTAACGAACCGAGACCCAGCGGTTGATGTTGGGATGTTATATATTTGAGTATCGGCTTGAGAACTTCTATATCACGATACAGTATTAGTAGTAGTAGTAGTACTCCATAGTCCGTTTCTCCGTAGTTCGGTGTGTCTCCGGTAGATGGTGCTTTAGTATGTTTCCGCTGCGCTTTGAAGGTTGCCACACTCATATCGTAACGTCATGTTCTACTCTTTCCTGTATCTACTCTTTCAAAACAAAGCTGAAGCAATTCTTACTGCAACATCAGAGAGAGTTTGAGGACATGAGAGTAACTCTTAGCGCGATAAAGTGAGTCAACCGTGACCTTTGACGCCATGCTATGCCAAATCTCATCTTATCTAATTACTTATTACAGACACAAAATTTCTACTGTCACATAAATTCTTTCGAATAAATTTATATTACTAAGCAGGAACGGGGCAACACTCTTGGGCTGCAGCTGAAAACCAGCGCTAGCGCATTACACAAGTATTATGCTGAGCTTTGGTCCTTATTGATACTGATGTAACTTTGTTGTATTATAATTAACATTTAAGCTTTGTAAAATGTGCCAATTAAAGTATTTTTCTTTCTTTCCTTTCTTTCTTATAGGCTTGTTTAGCAATACCACATTTTATTATTATTACTAAATAATCGTGTGTAATCAGTATTATTATTAGAAATTGAACATTGAGTCTAATTCAAGACGTCATCTTCGTCAAGATGAATGAATATTTTCCAATTAATAAGCCCACTGCCAAGACATAACATTTTCTTAGTCCGAAGCAGGGAAGGGTAAGTTTATTTAGTACCCAAGACCCTGACGAAGGTTGTTTCATGGTTACAATCGTCAGCAATGGCCTATTAAAACATAAGCCGTATATTTACCGAGTTAGAATCTTAGGGCCGTTTCACATATCAGAGATAAGTTCCAGATACCCTATCTGACGAATGATTTGACGGAATTCAAATAGAAGATACATCAAATTATCTGTCAGATAAGGTATTCGAAAGTTATCTGTAACCGGTGAAACAGGGCCTAAACTTTATAATAAGGCTATCCTGTTCAAGAACGGGGGTAACCCTACTGGGTTACCCCCGTTGACCTTTTCATGACTGCTGAACCTTGCAGTGTGCTAACCTACTGGTTAGCACACTGCAAGGTTCAGCAGTCATGAAAAGGTCAGGCCAAGGATGGGAGGCCATTCAAAACTTATCAAGACCCCTCGATAAGTCGTTTGTCTCGGTTGAAATACGAACATCAGATACAATAGGTTTAAAAGAAGAATAACTGTTAAAATCTTTTAAAAAATCCAAGTGATTTAACCATATTCCCATATCACAAATTAAAGCCCAACAGGGTACACTTATGCCACAGATTTGTGACGTAATAATTCTTACGTCACCGGCTCCAGATGTGCGATAAAACCTGGCTGAGATACGTAGATTGTAAAAATAAGATTGGGAATAAGTTGTGTCTGCTCTATAGCTCGCTGGAACACTTCGCGCCGTGTGGTACAAGTGACGAGAATGCAACAGACGTAAAATAATTATAGGTTTACTTTTAATAAATGGTTAAAAAAGTAAATCTGTTTTAACTATAATAACAATATATTCATTTGCAGAAAATGCGGTTGTTACAGTAGGTTTTTTACAATGTTTTAAGTACGACACACACGTCGCTGTTTCAAAAGCATAATCAAATTGTTTTTATTTCCAGTAGGCATTTTCAGGCACTTTTGTAATGTTACATTAATGACTCGAATTGCTCGGTTCCAAAATGACATTCTTATGGAGAAGAACCTGCAATAAAATCCATATTTAAACTCCACTCCACTGTTTTGATTGAGTACGTAAGTTGTAAATACCTATATAATTGTTATTTCAAGAAAAAATATTAAAAGAAAGAATAACCATATGATGAATATATGAACGTTGATATGTACAAACCTATTTACTCATTAGATAGTATCTAATAGGTAAATAGGTACCTACATATTTACGCTTATGTTAAAATAATAATTTTAAATACTTTTATATCAAGTTATACTGGTTGAACTAGTTGGCCTGGCTCGTCAGGAATATATTGAAAGATGTAATTAATTGACAAGAGAATTTATTGTTTGTTTTATTAAGTTTTCAATTATCCAATTAAACTTAGCGTGGCTATTGAAAAGCTACGTCTCCCTTATTTCTCGTGGTTCTGCTTATTTCCATTCATAACCCATCCAATAATGCCTGTCTAACACAACAAACAGGTGTGATAAATATGTATATTTAGATTTTTCATCTAATTCGATGATTCCAATAACAAACATTACATGACATGGGTCGTACTGCAGAGAGTAGAAAAAAAATTATCTGCCCATTGTAACTATCTACGGTCTCTGGGTATTTTCCTCTATCTTACCAGTCGACATCAGTCTCTTGAGGTTATCGCCTGCATTCCTCGCAAAGTATTCAAGGATTCTATGGAGCCATAGGTAGGCGTTCACTAATATCAAGGTCCTTTAGGATGGTTGTGTTAGTACGATGCACTGTCCAGAGTATTAACAGCAGTCTCCTTCAGCACAATAATAATGATATATGGTTATTTATATTGAGGTTAAAATATATACATTGCTTAGCTAAGTATGGTTTTACTTGTGCTTGTCATTTGTTATCATTATAATAAAAAAGTAATACAAAAAAATATATAATGATATTAATGAATTATCATTATAATTTTTCCGCCTAAGCGTATAACTTATAGCGTTCGGTCGAAAACGTGAACACAATATAATGAGGGAGCAGAACCTCAGAGTGGAAAGTTTGGAGCGGACTCAAAAGTGCTGCGAGTAATTTTTCCTGCTTGATTTAAAACGATCGCATTGTAACAGAGTTTTGGGCAGTCCACTCTGTTCACAAATGTGTTTTGTCAGTTGCTGTATGTGTTTTTGATGTTTGGTACTCACTGTTTAGTTGGATTTATGCGGCACGTTTTTTTATGGAATTATGGTTCAACGAGTAGACGTATCACATAATGATAAACGATAACCGCCGTTCATGGACACCCGCAACGCCAGAGGCGTCACAAGTGCATTGCTAACCTTTGAGGGATGAGGTGGGGGATGAGATGGGGGTTGAGGAGGGGGATGGGGGAAGCCCATACCGGCCTCCGGTATCCTCACTCATTCGATGAAACACAGCGCAAGCGCTATTTCACACCGGCACACTGATGGTATCACTTCGATCGAGCCGGCCCATTCATGCCGAAGCGTGGCTCTCCCAAGGTAATTATTCAGTTTAGATTATTTTTTTCACCTGAACACACCTTAATTTAATTACCATTAAGCCAAAAGTTTTACTTAATGATGGTATTTGGTGGGAAATCTCGTGCGTGTAATCCATACTTATATTATAAATTCGAAAGTGTCTCGTCTGTCTGTTACTGTGTCACGACTAATCCATTGCACCGATTTCAATGATATTCTTTGATTCTTGAGGAAAGACATAGGTTACTTTTTACCGCTATCGACATACACGCAGGTGGAACCGATGGCAAAAGCTACTTACCTAGTAAGCCCGACTACTTTTAGCCGCCCCTGTTTTGGAGTGATGTACAGAACGCAAGAAAGATTGACTAAGGTTTCTTAGCTACTGAATGATCAACTGAATATTAAAATTATTGAATATAAAAAGCATTACTGCTTTTACTGCAGCAATCATTTATGATAGACTATTTAATAAGATATTCCTTCTTTCGAGTCTATACTAACATATAAAGCGAAGAGTTTGTTTGTTTGCTTGAACGCGCTAATCTTGGGAACTACAGGACCATTTTATTTTTAAAATTCAGTGTTAGATAGCCCATTAATCGAGAAAGGCTATAGGCTATATATCATCACGCTAATATCAATAGGAGTGGAGCGCCAATAAAGAATGTTTCAAAAAGAGGGGAATATTATCGCGCTACGAGCAATAGGAGACGCAAACGAGGTTGCGGAGATCAGCTAGTTTATAATTTCACAGTATGAATTCGTAGTATGCTATGCTGAGGTCTTGGATTCGCATCTTGGATCAGACTAAATGTTTTTGTGATCAGCAAATATCAGTTATAATTGTAACTTCCAACATGAACCTTTAGACCACTATTAGCCAGGCATGAACACCTTCACATACGCACTTCTCATTTATTTTCTACAATATGCTTCATAGTTCATAGTGTATAAGTTTTAATTAGAAATGCATAACATGAATCATGTATGAAAACTATACGTAGCACAAAGAACTTGATTTCATGTGCAAAGAAATGCCTCTGTCTTTGAATAATATTTCTTTGAATAAGAATTTGATAGAATAAATTTAAGTTCTGGCCTTTCATGCATTAAAAAAGTCGTAGTAGATAGCGTCTGAGTACCTTTTTTGGAGACACTATCGTTACTATGCTGAAGTCAGGACGAAGTGGCGCTTAAACTAAAGTGGGAATTTGTAACTAAGGGAAGTTAAAAGTTACCAAAGGCCAATCTTAGGCGTTCTGGGGAGGACTCAAAACTTGTGATTTTAAGACCTCCAATTTTATGTCAACACTTATGTCCGTATTGCTTCCTGGTTTGAAAAAGGTGTCTGCCTATTGAAGTGATTATAGGAGGGTAAACCACTTCGTTACGTAACGCGTTACGGCGCTGGTCTGACTGGCTCCCCTTCTTCTCACGCATGCGGCAGAGGTAGGCAGGCTCCTCCGCTGACGCTCTAATCCACAGCACTAGCCGTGAATAGTTTAACTTAAATTATTTTAAGTTATCACTTCTGCCGGGCATTTATTTCGTCTTCGCTTTGCTAAGAAGAGAAGTGAACTTATTACATTTCCAACTCCTTCAGTGTTTCTTCTTAATTCTTTTGCGAGTTCCAAGACAGTTTAATTTTTCATGGTACTTCCCGAGTGTCATGACTCAGGGTGTTTGTGGGTCACTGCTTTTGATGCTGGTGTATAGGAAATACAATAGTGGGCGTGTAGGCGGGATTTACAAAAAGCTCCAATTTGGTATCCTATGTAGGAATCTAAATCACTTAATGATCTCTGACTAAACAAACAGTATTTTAACTAAATTAACATGCCCTACAGTTAGTGTAAAATTTAGTTTTATAAGATTATTTCGTTTCATTTGATATACGTACTAGATATTTAAGAAATGACCTAAGCGTGTTAGAGCTCACAATAGCGCATAGCTTGGTACAGATGTTCGTGGCGTGAGATAGGTAGTAATTATGACGAATGGTACTCTCCTGACGAGAAATAAGGTGTATTTTGCATATTTTTTTTAATATAAGCGAATGAACAAGATACAATATTGATGTTTTGGTTAAGATTTTGACATTACATGGGTTTTGGTTCAGTTTTAAGTATCCAAACCTAAAATTGATTCAAATTATTATAAGGGACATTAGAAAGAAAAGAAAGAAAGAAAGAAAATTATTTATTTTGGCAACAAAAATTAATCATACATAAAACACAAAGGAAAAAAAAAGGTAAAATTGAATTGTTGAAAATTATCAATTCAATTTCGTTAAGCCAAAAATGGAGCCAATTCAGCATTGTGTCAGACAAGGCGTCTGACGCTGGTTTTCAATTGGGCCCAGGTGACGCCGTGCATAAAGATATTCTACATATCCGTGCCATATACATATACAATATATATTTACAATAACAAAAACAACAGTTACATACACACAGTATTGCCCTATACTTAACATATTTAACATTACGGTCAAATATATTTACTATGCAGGACAAGATCACTGCTAAAAGAATGAAAATTTGAAGCAATCCTCCACCTCGCCAGGCTGTTATAATAGGCCAAAACATCTTTCCAAGGATAGGCTTATGTCAGTGAACTGTCAAAGGCTGTGCTATGATGATGTTTACTATACTTACTAATTTACAAGTGAACTTTTCCTTCTTTATTCTCATTTTCTCTCAATGCTATAGCAATACTATTTGAAATATAAAAAATCAAGATTAAGAGCGCTAGTCCACGGCGACTTTTTGCAGTCCCGCAGTAGCGAGGCTGTCGCGCGTTTGCATCAATACAGTCGCGATGCGGTCGCAAGCTGTGTGCCCTCGCCCACATAACCTTCATTCTTCCCCCGATGTCGTCCGACACGCTCGCGCTTTGCATTGATATAGTCGCTGTTCTGTAGCGCGATAGGAGCGCATTGCAAACGCGAATAAAGCGCTTTAGCATCGCGGTCTCGGGTTCGATTCCCGATATTTGTTTCGGAGTTTGGTGTTTTCTATTTGTAATATGTATGTATGTACAAAACAGAAGTATATATGTATTTGTATCACTTGTCTAGTACCCATATCACAAGCTCTGCTTAGCTTGGGACTAGATGGCGTTGTGGTAGATTTTTGAAATGTTTATTATTATTATCTGCATGCCTTGAAATCAGTGCAACGGATTAACCGTGAACGCGTGAAAGACAGACAGTTACTTTCAAATGTATAATATTAAAATGGATTATTTGTAGGACTTCACAATATGTTTATCTTTTTTTCACGATACTATTATAATAATATTCTGTAGAAACCCCTGCTCAACTATTATTTTTTACTAAATAAAGGTCAAAAATAAAATCATCTATACAAATAAATAAAATTGGAGTGTCTGTTTGTAATATTAAAATAACCGCTTTTTACAAAATGTATACCAAAAATGTAGTAAAAAAATTTTGTCTGTCTGTTTGTTCCGGGTCCCTGGAACGGCTGGACCGATTTTGACAAAACTTTCACTGGCAGGTAGCTGATGATCCAGGGAGTAACTTAGGCTACTTTTTTAGACTAACTTTTTCCCGCAGTGTTACTCGTGGTACGACGATAACCGCGGGTAAAACCGCGGAGTTCAGCTAGTTCACAATATAAACAGTCCACTGATATGTGGACGGGTCTTAGACCCGAGACTATCAGAACGGGTCGTGTCTTCGCATAATGTGCGTCTGTTTGTTTCAGGACAATTGAGACATGCCTCAAACTTCATACATAATAATGGATCCCGGCTTAGAACTCTTGAACGGTGGTTTACTGCTAAAATATTGGGAGTATTCTATGTCTTATAAGCTTAGTGGGTATTATCAAGTTGTGTTACAATAATCGGTGGCTTTAGTTATGGTTTGCTCATTGTTTTACTTCGGAATAGACCCTCGCGAGGTGTTGGGGCTTTACTAGTTGGGGTTATATTGAAGTATGCTTATATATGGCTTAGTTGATTTAATTTTAGTCGGTGATAGTAATAATAATAATGCAAGTATACAAATTTATTTTTTACTAGCTGTGTTCCACGGTGTCACCCGTGGTTGTTGTCGAATTGTGGGTGACGCCGTATGGCTAAGCTAGTCTAAAAAACTAGCCTAAGTTACTCCTTATATCAAATCCTGTCAAAATCGACTTAGCCGTTCGAGAGGTTAGCCGGAACAAACAGACAGACAGACAGACCGCCAGACAGACACAAATTATAAAAAAAAAATGGTACATGTACCGTGTATACATACACATGCATTTAGTAAAAAACTGATTTTAATATTACAAACAGACAATCAAATTTTATTTATTTACTAGCTGAACCCCGCGGTTATTGTTGTACCGCGAGTAACGCCGCGGGACAAAGTTAGTCTAAAAAAATTAGCCTAAGTTACTCCCCGGATCATCAGCTACCTGCCAATGAAAGTCCCGTCAAAATATCTTGTTACAATCGAGAATGCTTTTAATTACTAGCGAACAGCGAACGAGAAAGAAGATTTTTGAGGCAAGGAGTAACGAACCTTATATCGATACGCATAGCGTCGTGTATTGATTGTTGCGCGATTGTTCACAACGAGTTCGCTGGCGGGCGTGTCCTTGGTACGGGCCCTCATATGTTCGAGACGTTTCTCGCAAGTGTAAAAACTATATAAACACGAATTCTAAAAACAACATGGATTTTTAGGCCAATATTACATCTCGTACCCACTCATCACAGTTTGACAAACACACAAACATTTATGTATATTGATTTTACCTCCTATGAATTTCATCGATAAGTTTTATAACGAACGGGGGTTCTTCATCACGAAGCTCGAAGTCGGCAGACATCCGGAGATAGCTTGCTAGAGAATCTGCTGACACGATTTTTTTCATAGTAGGCATTAACACTTAGAATAAATAAAATGTCCAATATCTCAACCAGTCGATTTTTCCTATAGGCGATGGATAGTACGATGCGGGTCACAAATTCCATTATTACTAAATGTATCGCAGTGTAACTTTTTACACGAAATTTACATTACCACTTTTACCATCGCATTTCACCGTATTTTTACACGTTGATGTTTATATCTCTGGGGTATGGCGCCGTAACTAACTGTGAGGGAACACATTTTGCCCGGAAAGGAATTATTTTGATTTCATAATCATCACCACATCCAAAGCCGATAAACTTTTGAATATTTTATATGGTATATTAAATTTAATTAAAGGAAGTGAATATGTTAGACTGCCGGCGCAATGGTACGCGACTGTTGTGCATGAGGTCTCGGGTTCGATTCCCAGGTCGGAACAAATGTTGTATGATATGCAAATATTTGTTTCAAAGCTTGGGTGTTTTCAAACTATGTAAAAAGTGTACAAATGTATTTATATCACTTGGCTAGTATTCATAACACAAGCTCTGCTAAGAGTTTTATGTTAGATGTCTGTGTGCTAAAACTTAACTTAACCTAACTAGGTGGCAATAGTGTGGGTCACCATGCTGCAATGTCCTTATTCGCTCTTGGAGTCTGCTCATGCTTTCCATCAGGCAGAACAGAGTCATTTTGGCCTCAGCTAAAACATAAACATAAAAAACTTGTTTTATCGTAAAATTCCTTTCACGACGAGAATCTGTGTGTCATAATTGAACTGACTAAAATACCTAAGTATGTCATCATCATAACAGTTTTTAATAGTATACTGCTGAACAAACTACGCAGGACAAACACCACTGCCAATGAGAAGGAATACTTGAAATGAGCCCTACACCAATACGCTACCAGGGAGGTATAATAGTTAAAACCTCCTTTCAGGGAGAGGCTTATTTTCAGGAGTGTTTCGTATGACGTCAAAAATATGAAGGCACTGAAAAAAGACTTCCAGTTTCTAGAGACTATAAGTAAAATACATATACCCCTTGTTAAAACTTCCTCTAGATTCTAAAGCTTAGTTTGGATCTAGATTTCAACATGTGTCGTTTCCCATGCCATTATTATCGTCATCTTTATAAAGTATAGAATAAAACAGTCAACATGGCGCTTCTGTAGATAATATGATTTCACAAAAAAAAATACATTCACTAAACTAAGCCCACCCCGACTGTCCTTCGCATAAGTTTGTGTGTAAAAATAAAATGGCTGTGTTTTTTCCGTCGTGGACGACCTCTGTCCCTTGTTTGTATTTATTTTCGTTGCCACCTCGTTAACATCCATTTTTATGAGAATAAAACTTTCAATGGTACTGTTTGTCTAATAACGATACAAATAATACTAACTTAGATTATTACCAATATTGAAATAGCTTGTTATATCATAGAAATAGCTTTGTTTGTTCTTTGACAGTTTACTTATTTTACTTTTTTATTCATTGTTTTTTTTTCTTTTTATTGCGATGACCACTTGAAATAATGTAGTTGGAGATCGTTTTTTATTTTTTCGGAAAACGGTCCCCATTTCATCTCATCCACATTTTTTATATTTTATATCATTAATTTCATCACGACGAAGACTTAACGACTTGAAGACTTATGATTTGAAGACTATAAACACTTGACAGTGGCAGAAATAGCTGATCTGAGAGATCCGGCTGATTGCCATTTCATCAAAGAAGAAAGATAATGTAGTTAGTTTATTTATTAGGAGGATTTCTTCAAATAGTATTTGTTTAAGTGTCAAACTTGATAAAGTTTATTATTATTAAAAATTGCATTATAAATAAAAAAGTAGCTGAGGAAAAAATCCATCTTTTGTGCTTTTTAATTCAATAAAAAGTTATAAAAACAATTCTACCATATGAGGAGAACTGGTACGAAACTATATTATCATGATTAACACACTATAAGAATACTCTGTAAACGCCGCTTACGCCATTATTAAATCTTAAAAATACATGTTTTAACTCACATATTTATTAAATAGTGTTAAGAAAAATTCATAAAATATATCCCAACTAACATGCAGTACCCGATTTCGTTTACCTCTCTCTCGTAAAAATGGCGACGACATCCGCATAAAAATAACACAGATAATTAATGACAGCGCGAGATATACGTCAAAGCAAATACGCAAGTAACAGTAAGTTATATTTTACCCTTATAGTTTACTTATCTAGTGAAACGTCTTGTTGGTGAAAAAACATGTTAACAAAAAAATGGAAAATGTTAAGGGATAAGAAGGGACGTGTGAACTGAAACACTCAAGGATAACGTCTTCTTATCTTATCAGCTTCTTTAGTAATAGATTTAGCATATACTATAAAAATGTAGAAAGTGCTTGGAAAATAGCTGTTGATCCAAGTGTACTCGAGTTACAGTGGTTTCCACTCATCTAAGCGTAAACATATCATTATCTCAACCGTAAGACATCCGTTACTGGGCACAGGCTTCTCGAGGCTTGCTATTACAACCGGTATATTTTCAGCCCACAACCTTCACCAGATCCTCGGTCCACCTTATCAATACAAAACGTAGTCTAGCAATCTAAAACGAAATTTGATTCTTATCATAGCACCTAAAAACAATCCCCAAAAATGTGCAGTAAGAAGACTAAATTACCACTCAAATAGGAAATTATACCGAAATATGGGAAAATGAAATCGACTTACAACTTTATACTACCCTGATACCAATTGAGTCTGAGTGTATAATCCAGGACAGCTAATGTAGCAATTTAATTTGTTTGTAACGACTGAGGGTTGAAAGAGGTTTATGTTTGACTCTTGCCAAGTTGGCTGGCATTGCATGTACTCGGTTGAAATCGTTTAACAAATTACTAATAGCCTTTTAAGAGATACGCTTTGTATTACAGCCTTGGGCAACGGTTCAACAAGATAGCGGTAATTTAAAAATGTTATTTAGGATTAATGTCAAGGACTCAAGAAGATAAAGTTAGTTTTTATTTTATTAATTGTCTCTGAAACATTTTTTTTGTTCCAACACTAATATCATGGTAATGTATTATATCATGTGAACCGTTATTATATCATCTCTCATATATCATTATACACTAGCATGTGAACCGTTATACGCACGATTGGATATTTATTTTCTGTTCTTTTTCTAAGTACTTAGTTGTATGTCATCAAATACATAAAAAAGTGGAATGGAAGAAATTTCTTCATAGGTAAAATCACTGTGTGTCAGTTTCAGCGGACTGTAGTACAGGGATGAATTAAGCTTCTATTACAAAGTTACATGCATAATATTCTATAACCTAGACCTAGACTAGAGAATCCAAGTTGTAAATCTCTGGAACGCTCCCCTTAGATATTGGGTCGTGTAGGTCGTGTGTGTCAAGATTAGAATGCGCAATCACTACCGAGATTTGTTGACAGAGTTATCGGAATAATTCATCTGTGCATTTATCATTGCATATGAATGTATTTTTCCCATATCTTATATAATATATGACTTTGTGTATGTAAATGATGATTCTATTTATAATATTTATTTCAGGTGTATAATAATAGCTTTACGTATAGTGCATAATAATACTCACTTGCTTTAATAATACACTTGCTATTCAGCTCTGCACCACCCAAAGGTCGACTGAAAGATAATGCTTATTTCATTAAGTCAGGGATATGCAATGTGATTGCGGGAAGATTGAATAAATAAATAATGTGTGTGCATGCATCGCAGGCCAAGCTCACCTAAAGAAAAATATTAAAGAATATTTCTTGACACAGGTAGACTTCAAGCACATCCTGGAATAAATTGTAATGTAGGGATAGTAATAATAATAGCGTGTTAAGTGAGCGAACCCCTCTCGCATAAAAACCTACACGGTTTAGGCGAGTGGTTATGATCTATGTAAAATATGTACTGTAATGCTTTGTCCATAACAATAAAAAAAAAAGATAAATAAATGATCCTGGTCTGAATCCACCGATACTGTACACATTTATTTTTATATAACGAGTTATACGATTTTCTGTTGCACCACGGAACCACAGAAAACCACAGTTTTAAGAGACCTTACTCCCTGCATCCTGACTGATAATTTAACACACTTGTGCAATATCAATGAACCAATTGCCAAACCAACATCACTCCGGCCGAGTCGGCCTGTTATTACTTACCACTGCTTGGTTATCCCACGATAAGTATAAATATATGTACTAAGCCTTACTATACAAGAAAAAACTATTATAATTCAAACATAACACACACATTTACAGTAGGTAAATGATAAATAAGTAACATTATTCAGAAACATTTCAACAATAACTGTGTATTGTTCAAAAGCCGTCGCGTTGAAGTTGTTTAAACATTGTTTTGTTGTTAACGTAAGCCCGAACGACTGTACCATAAGTACATATAAATATGAATTAATTTCTTCATAGTCTTCCATATGTGTGGCGTAGTGATGTTGCTTTTATATCGATAAATGTCGAAAATAAACTCTATTATGAATGTGTTTTATAAAGTAACTTAGTAAAGGAAACTTGTGGCGACTTCCACATACAGCGGCAACAATAACATTTGACAGCGTCATCTACCGAACTACGAAGTAACGAAGGAAACGAAGAAACTGCCAATCCTGAATCGCGCAATAGAAGTTCTCGCGCCGATTATCATTTATACAACATTCCAAGATCAACCGTTGGGCAGTTGCCCGCCGGAATGATCACCTCGCTTAATAGGAGGATCCTCCCTTTGTGTTGGAGGGACATAACACCCGTTCCTCCACAAACTAAATAACTATTAATATTTTATTAGTTTTAACATTTAATGACACATGGATTTGAAAGCATTTTATGACATGTTATGAACTATCTGAAGCAATGTTCCAAAAATAACTTTGTTTACATAAATTTAAACGAAGTTATTTTTGGAACACGGAACGGCGTTGAAAATCATTTGAATCCTTTGTAAGTCTATTGTGAACATAATCTTAGTTCATTAAAATGAAATTAGTGTCTATTTGAATTAAATTTTCATTGATTGTTATTATGTGACACTAATTAAGTTTAGTTACCATTTCTAGATGCGTTAAAGATCATGTCATCAAAGTTCTGAAGCGCATGTATCAAATCTATAAATATGTATACTATTATGTTCTATACTATTGTGACGTCATATTTTGTCTAAGAACAGTACTCGAACGTCGTTGTAAAAATATCGATAAACCACAACCAAAAACGTGCGCCATCTCTACTTATATTGTAAATATGCTAGCAAATAGCATTAGTATTTAATTAAAAGTTGTCTCGCACTCACTCCAGTCGTGGTTGACGCAGTTTTCATAAACGCTACAGTACACACTGCCTCCGCTGTGTACTCTCATATTACTCTATTGAAATTTACCTCAGGAAAAAATATTTTATATTAAAATGAATTGAATTATAATTCATCTTCCAGGTCAGATTGCAATATATGAATGACAAAATTTGTTATAATTTTAATCAGTACTTGGTTTCGCTCACGGCTTCGATACACGACGTCATCGTATACGTCGATTATCGTCTATAAGTAGCCTATATCCTTTTTCAAGGTTCAATCAATCTCTTTACTCAAAATAATCAAAAGCGGTTCAACGGCTTAGTCGTGAAAGCATAACAGACAGACAGAGTTACTACAGATTTGATAAAAAAAACTAGAGAGGTGTCAAGGGACACCCGGATGGAACGAAGTTCACTGTCAGGATTCATTATTTTTATTATTTTTTATGTACAAAAAACCTGTATATACTCAATAAAAATAATCGTCGCGACACCACACTGTTCAATGCGAAATAGAAATGAAAATTTCTGGCTTGCTTTCTGTAAGAGAGAGAGAGAGACAGAGAAACATGCGCACGCCGCACGGCTTACAATCGCTTGCTGTAACAAAAAGTGTCGTGACAACTTTTCGTAAGAATTTTTGTGTCGTGACAACTTTTCGTAAGATTTTTTTCCGTCTAGCCCCCTTTCACAAAGCGCGATAAGGAACTTCGTTCCAATATTAGTATGAATTACTTTTAAGTAACGTTACGCATAAGTGTGGACTATAAATGTTTCTTTACACATTACTAGCCGACCCGTGCCCACTTTATTGGGCGCCCTTTTTTCTTCGACTTGATTTACAAATACTATTATTTTGAACTAAATTTTTTGATCAATAATAATAAACAATTACCTATGCCTCTCCTGAATAGTGTCGCTTTCTGTTAGTGATAGAATTTTTGGGGTAGGGCCTCCCGTATCTCACTGACTTGGTGAAACACAGCGCAAGCGTTATTTCTCAACAATTTTCTGTGAGGCCGTGGTATCACTCCGGCCGAGCCAGCCCATTCATGCCGAACCGTGGCTCTCCCACGGTAGCGGTTCCTACGGTCTAATTATCTATAACAGAGATTTGAGTTTTTGACTTACTTCTTAGAAGTTCCCTCATATCAAGTCGTAACGATGTAAGCCCCATGACTAGAATAATGGAGATGCCATTTACAACGTATTAATAGATACGTAACAAATTTCTTTTATCATTATATCAAGAGAGAATATTTATCATGCTATAACAAAGGTATTTTTTGTAAAATAAATTATTTTCGGGCTTCTCCTAACAAGCCTTTGATTACCGTAAAAGGTACAAAACCGCGTGATAACGAAAAGGCGCCGATTTTTAAATTCCATACGCGTACAATCAGATCGTTTTACATTATTTTCTCATTGGACCAAATTGGGTTTTTGGGGACAGTGGCCTGATATACCCAACGCGGAAACACACGGGGTTTTGATTGAACAGCAAACGTTAGACCTATTATGTGACATAGTAAACTAATGTCAAGAGAATAACCTTATTTTTCGACATAAGAAACTTTATTTGATACCCTGTAATGCGGAAATACAAAAATTATACGAAAACTTAAAAGTTATTTCAAGTAGTTGTAATTTATTTTTCCTATTAGGTACTTATGTTTATACAGCGATTATCCGCTTGAAGATAAGTACTGCAGTTGATGTCGACATTAAAATAAGGAACTGTATTTATTATGTGTGAAAAAGAGAAGAAAAGATCGAACAGTGCTTTCTTTCAGTTAGTTCGTTAAATAAAGGATTCCCAGGGAACGATCACAAATAGTTGTAAAATCAAAGTCTTTTAGAATACTTGATAAACTACCCTCAGTATAGGTGTGATGCTTTGCAGCCTGCATCATGAGGAATCAACTAATTAATAAAAGGTTCTTATCTGGTTAATAAATAGGCTTTATTCCAATACATTTCATAACCACACAAATATACACACACACGAAACTATACATTTTTAATACAGTCAAATTCTAAAATAAAAAGACGCCACGTTCCCGCCAACTATTTTCCTATTTGTCCACATCTGTCGCAATAAATTCGATTTTTAAAAAAAGATCAGTGCTTAATAATCCAATATCGAATGAATTGCCTGTAAATTCAACTTGGACGTGTTTCGCATAGCGTTCGGGTTTGTTTCACGAGCCCTTGGAGCTTTCTGATGCTGGTACAGTGTAGGAAACCGTAGAGACTTCTTTCAACAGAGAATCTTGTGGTATATTAATATTTAATATAGGCCGTATGAGTAATTCCTGTGCCATGATAATTGTTTATGGTATCAAAGAAAAAAATAATGTTTGCTCTCTATACTTTTGGTCTTCATTATGTCAGCGTGCTAATTTTACTTTGTATTATTTCTGAGTGGAAATATAATTTACTTGAAGATTAAAACTCAGTATTTCATTACACACCAGTCTAAGTTCTAGAAGAAATAAACTTAAGTTTTCTTGCTCGTCGAAGGGCAGGTAAGTGTGAAGGTACTAATCAGAAAATGTTGTCTCCGAAAACATGCTTAATCTTACTAAATTAGACTGTTTTTTCTGCTTACGTCACAACTACTCATACGTAACTATACTTCGCACGAAACAACATGGTTAAGTAAAAATTTTTATCTATACAAACAAATAAAATTGGAGTGTCTGTTTGTAATATTAAAATAACCGCTTTTCACTAAATGCATATGTATGTATAGACGTATACACGGTACATATACCAAAAATGTAGTTAAGAATATTTTGCCTGTCTCTCTGTCTGTTTGTTCCGGGTTATCTCTGGAACGGCAGTACTGATTTTGAAGGGACTTTCACTGGCAGGTAACTGATGTTCCGGGAGTAACTTAGGCTACTTTTTTTAAACTTACTTTGTTCCGCGGCGTTACTCCCGGTACAACAATAACCGCGGGTAACACCGCGGGGTTCAGCTAGTACTACATATTTTTGAACCGATTTTCTTTATTACTGTTTTAGTTTACTAACATTGAAAAGTTATTAATTTAACAGCAGGCATACTATCTTGAGTTCATTAATAATCACTTTTAGAAATACTCCATACTACATAACTAGTGAAAATTCAACAAGAAGTGAAAAACGTACACTGTTTAAAAAAATATTAATTCCGTGAAATATGGTAAATTTTAAAAACAAATGAATGCTTTTCGCACTATGCCCACTGTAGCGGAGACGTGTCTGGGACTCATAAATTACACAGAAAATATAAAAGCATTGATTCATTTAACTTAGAAATGAATGCCTGATATCGCGCTGCTCTGTGTCTCCGGTTCTGTATGCTCGACGGGCGTTAACAGCACAAACCTCAATAGCTGGAAACCATCAGTGTCGTATAATAAAAGTATTATCTCTTTGTAACAAACACTAATATTACCTACATAAAAGTGCGCTAAAACAGTCTCTGGAAGTCGAAACGATTTGTGGTGTTTAACTCAAGAATATAGGTAATATGAGTATAACAGGAACCTAATTGAACTGTTTCAGTCGTCTTATAAAGTATTTTTTTATGTATGGACCTGGTAAATGGACTCTACTCCGCCTGCTGGAAAGCATGAGCAGAATCCAAGAGTACCGTCAGCATACCCATTGCGAATGCAGACAATGCAACAATGCAACATGGTGATCCAGATCCGTAGTGGATCTAATGGGATGCCTCTGCATCATTTGATGGCGATGATGTTAAACCATCCATGACGTAACAGTCCATGATGAACATTGATACAGATCTCTGTTATAGACGCAGATAAAACTGACGAACCCGAATTTGGCTTCACGCTTTTAAGTATCGCTGGGCCATTATGTTGTGGGTCACCATGCTGCATAGTTACATTGTAAACATTCACAATGAGTGTGGTGACTACCACTCTTGGATTCTACTTTTGCTTTCCCCCAGGCAGAGTATAGGCACTTTGGTAGTCCCATAAAAAAATAATTCGTAAGTTATATCCATATTGAGACATAAAGCTTTAATTCTACTACTGGCTTAAGTCATTGAAATTAATTTGAAATCTTGATCGCACAGTTGGTCATTATTTACTTATTTTTTAATTCGATTGTGTTCCGTATTCCAAATGTCTAGTAATTCCTTTATAACGAACGACCTTTGGCGTGATACCATTCATTTAAATACCCTCTATTCCTATGGAATGAGCATCTACTGCAATTAGATAAGCTTAACCAGTCCCAGGAATTTGTCTCATGAACCCATTCATGGCCGGTTGGGTTAAGCATGCAATGTCTACATAGATAATAAAGAGTCTGTGGACTAAGAAAAAATTTACATGGGTACCATGGCCCCGTTCATATACGTTTGAGTCAAGCTTACAGTGTCTATGCAGGTGTGACGTTGACCACCGGAATAGACAGGGTTCAAACACGGTACCCTGCCTCGAATGCCTCATTTATGCCCAATAATAGAGTTCCCAGCTAGACTTGGTTTAAATTACACCCATATGACTCTTATGAAGCTTTGTAATTACATTATCTGGACAAGAATTTGGAATTACGACACCCCGATGTCCTCGCATTATACAACCAAAAGTTTATACATTACCAATTTTAGTATGAATTATTGTTTTCAGTTCTAAAGTCTTAGATTTTTTCCAGTACTACAATATTACCGATACATTGTCTGACGACCAAATATTCTGCAATAATTTTACTATAAGTCTAAAAGACATAGTAGAATGATTGACCTCTGGTCTTAATCGTCCACAGTAAGTCTGCAGTCATCTGTTGTGATTTCACAACTAAACCGCTGCATAGATTTCAATGAAATTTGCCATGGAGATACTTTCATTATTGAGGAAGGACATAGGCTACTCTTTACCGTAATAATTGTCATACACGCGCGCAGAGCCGCCGGCAAAAGCTTATATATTTATAATATAGCTAGAGTATCTCCAAGTCAAAATTCGTTAGAATGGGCAAAATACTAAAGCCTTTTAGCAGTTTTAACAGGCAGACAGAGTTATTTAACATTAATAGGGACGACCCCAAAAGTAAGATATTGTACCTTATTACCGTTATCGCAAATAAGTCCTCCTGTACACACGTAAATAATCTTTTATCTCATCTAATATTGGCAAACCATATCAATATTTTCCTATTACTGTTCAAATATTTAAAGCACGGTTTAATATTGAAAAGAGGGATTCGAAATTGAATAGATTATATTGTTTTATTTGTTTCGTTGATTGGTATCACAAAATCTCATTTCTTTCAATACATTTTTTATGAAGGTCATATTTAAATCAATTTGTATGATATTAATGTTTATTTAATCTAATCGTGGTTTGTCTGTTGTAGGTTGAACTCGATACATTTGGCCTATCTAAAGGTCTCTTATTAAAGTTTAAATATTTATTTGAGTTAATATAAAGTTGTATTTTAGGTTGAAGGGTATTTATGACGTTTTATTAAATTTGTTTATGATGTTATAAATGTTTTATGGTATGTGTCATCGATAAATGTCTGTAACTCAAGACTGTTTTATTTCAGCTCTATAACTGAAATGGAATAAGTGATTAACTTGAAAAGTTTTTTTTTAAAAGCAAGCTTTTTTACTTGTTAATAAAAATAACTTTAAGCCCTTTCATTTGATACCCATATTGGGTGGGTAATTCAGTAATATGTACGCCGCCATTTTCTTGCGGCGGCCATTTGGATTAATATTAATATAGATTGTAATTATATAATTGCATGGTATCAGAACTAAAGGTATACTTCAAATTTCTGCTCAATCGGGTATCGAGAAGTTGATTAAATTTAACTTGCACGAGTTGATTACAAACAAACATCGGGACAAGTGAAACTAAATAAAATCTTGTAAAAAGGAATGTCTTTTCTAACACAACTTCGCTTCTGCCTAATTGTGGGGGAACGGGTGTCATGTCCCTCTAAAACAATGGGAAGACCCTCCGATCAGGTGAGGGGATCATGCCTGGTAGGCCACATCCAAACGGTTATCTGCTAATCAGCATGAAAATTTCTATACAATCGCGATACAGCATTAGTTTACGCTATTTGTGGAAGTTTAACTAATACTTCTCGTAACATGTAACTCTTTCATCCTATTCGAACCTCTTTTGCAATTAAATTAAATGCAAAGAGGCTTTTAACCCTTTTTATTTTTTGTACAAAACTTTTTGAAAAACTCATCGAAAGCACATTCAAAATATAGAATAAGCTTGTTATCACAAAACACCAAAGCATACAAAGGATGGAATCAGCATTTTAGAAAAGCCCTATTATAAACTCGCCGTAACCCCACTCCGCTCCGCACCGCACCCATGCCTCACCCCTCCATCGTTCAGGATTCACGCATTCGTTGTTTGCCGTGGTACAATTAAAATGCTAATTATTTGCCGACAACTCAAATTGCGAACTGCACGGCATTAGGAAGCGCCAAATTATAATGCTACAAAATTATAATGTTGTTAAAATACATATTGGAGTAGACAATCAGATATTTGTATCCAGTATTTGTGTTAAACGATATAATTTCAGATTTATTTCAATAACCGTTAAATGGTTTCACTAATAGGGGTGGATTTATCCTACATTTTGTCTTTTAAATATTGAACTTTACTGATAGGTTATTGAACTGTTATTAAGTAAGTTGCGTGGTGAAGGTCGTAGGGAACCTTTCGATTCAGGTAGCACAGAACCAGTGTTTGTGGATAGGATGGCAAATACTCCTCAAATTTTTTAAATACTTGTTGCGGAAGCATTTCACAAAAATGGTTATACAACAATCTTAATATTATCCTCGCCACATAAAAAAATTACGATGTGTATTTATGTAGGTATATGTATGTATGTTTGTGTCTCTGTGAGTATTTATATAATTAAAAAATACGTGTAAAATAATGCGTGTTTGCTAGTATGGTTTATGTAATAATGTTAAATTAATATTATGTAATTTATATATGTAAGCTCGTGGATGTATTTTTATTAAAAGACATATTATTTTGAAATAAATTTCTAAGGATTGTCCAACTACCACATTAAGTTCTACTATGGTAGATGGACATCTACCATAGTAGCCTTTAATAAAAATACATCCACGACGATGTATTTTTATTAAAGGACATATATTTTAAAATAGATTTCTAATGATTGTCCATCTACCATAGTAAGCTCTACATCGTCTATATAAGGTCTACGATTGGCACCGACTTATTAGTTACCGACACACGACGACGAAAAAGAGTTCATAACGGTAAGTATAAGTGCAAATGGGCCTACGCATTACAATATAATGAGACAGATTTTTTTTGTTATATATGGCCTGCCAAAATGACACGAATCTGCGTGATGAAATGCATAAGCAGAGTCCAAGAGTGTTGGTCACCATACTCATTGCTCATACAAACAATGAAAGAATGCAGCATGGTGACCCACACTATGGCAGCCTAGTGATGCTTCTGCATCATTAGGCCTCCGGTCTCACACTCACCAACGAAACACGACAGCATGAATGCTGTCATTTTACGCTAATCATCTGTGCGAGGGTAGTACCGCCCCGGTCGAGCCGGCCCGTTCGTGCTGAAATCAGCGTGGCTCTACTACCTGTTAATATAATATAGTAATCTATAATATCATTTTCAAGTGTGTGCAAAATTGTAAATGTTTTGTTTTAATTGTTATGTGTGGATTCATAGTAAGAGACGATTTGTGTATGTGAGTTTAAAGTATGTATGAGTAAAGATTTCCTACCGCAAAAAAAAATTGAAATGACATACTATTTTGTGTCGGAAAAGGACTCTTTGGCTACTCCTCGCACTGGTCCGCACATCTGTGTCTCTCTATAGTACAAAGCAACAACGCCTTCAGTACAACGCGCCGCGCCTTTCCAATTATACAGACATTCTACATGAACACATTTCAAATATAATTTTCCTTTATAATAAATTGTGTTGCCATCCTACTAATTGATTAATTATCACGAACACGAAAGGGGTAACAAGTGGCAACTCACGATATGGCTGCGAACTCCTTGATTTATAATCTAATTAATTTTGTTTAATTTAGTGCGAATACGTTCGATTGTAAAGGCTTTGATAGCAGTATTGTTCATTTAAACCTGCCTTACGTTTAACTTAACATCTTATTATAAATTCAATAGAAATTCAATACCGCCGTCGTGAGAAACATAGTTGAAATTTCTTAATTTAGAAGTCTTTATTTGATGAAAGATTTTAAGTACTACTGATGTCCGACATTTTAGCTGGTCTGAAGTTCACTTAAAAAAAGTGTTAGCTCTTTTTTGGACAACTAAAACTTGAGGAAAAAAAGCAATAAATTGCCTATCAAGAAAGTATTAATCTAATCATCTAGAAAAAAAACAAAAATGTATGGACTATCTATAGTCTTAACAAAAATATTTAACAACAATTAATATTCAAGATTCATAATAACTACTTGTTAAGAAATAAGCTGGATAGCTACAACACCAAATCGTTTTTAAGCTAAATTGTTACTCTATATATAATAAAAAGCGAAAATGTCTCTTCAGTTTCTTCCTAAATATTAGGGATTACGCCTACTTACTGACTTGTAAAGGTATTAGTCTTAGTAGCATGAAGATTACTTGTCATTCAAATCCCATAGTAGTTTTAAAGAAAGGTTTTAAATGTCTGTCTTTACTTCTTGGTTAAGGCTAATTTAACTTAATTCGAAGCCTCCTTAAAGTAGATCTTACGATCAGTGTCTATGTGAAAATCATTTCATTAATACAAATACAAAGTAAGTGAGAACAATCACATTTCCTAGAACATTCTAGAGCGTGATGACTTCTGATGGAAAATTAGGGGAACGTTGGAAGATTGGGTAGAGTCTCGTCGCATCGAGAAGTAACAAAGAAAAGAAGAACATTACTAGGCCATCACTAATCAAGAAGAAAATATTGTTTGGTTGTTTTATCGGGCCTTTCCCGCACTTAGCCCCTAGATTGTACGTGAGTTTGTCATCTTCCTACTCCAACCATCCTAGATCATCCTAGAAGCTCAGCAGTCTTTTCACGTCACTACCTGTTTCAGGGAGTGATGTTGATTGGAGGATGTCCGCCGTTGATCTGCCACACTACTACATGCTGTGAGAACGTGCTGCAGCGTTAGAAGAAAAGATGTAAAACGTGTGGGTCGCCTTGCTGCATTCACAATGAGTATGGTGACCACCACTCTTGGATCCTGCTTATGCTTTCCATCAGGCAGAGTAGAGTCAATTTGGCAGGACCAAATATAAAAAAGAACAATATTTTGTGTCCTTAGTTTAAATTGGCGAGTTGGCGTTCTTTTTCCATGGAATGAGGACCAAAAATTCAGTTTGTAGTAGATAGTGTTTGGTCACCTAAAACTCTAAAAACAAATTCAAATCTCACCGTATCACACTATTACTATTTAACTCTTCAATGTGACGGAAATTCTCATTTTCTGTAATGCAAACAAATTCATGGACGTGTTTTATCTATTTCAACTAATATTGTTAGCTGATCATTGGTACTTACAAACAAATACAAGTATTCTTCTCGACATAAACTAAAAAAACTATTAACATTAACACTTCTACCAACTTCTTGGAAAATTTAATTTATAATTTGTCTGTAACAAAAACTGGTAATAAAACAAACAAATTGATGCAAGAAGCAATTAAAGTCACAATTCGACCATGAACAGTACTGAAATGAAAAGCTCACGAGATCCAAATGGACTAGTATTATTTAAACAGGCACTAAACACTTCTCCTGATTAATTGTCTCCGTCTAAAATAAATACTAACATCGATGATAAAGACTATATTACAGTAGCAGCGTTACTGAAGATATTCGATGCAGTAATATATCTAATAATAATATCTAAAGTAACTTCTTTCCAGCCTTTATTATTCCCAAGGTAGTTTGGCTCGGCTACTAGGTCAATCGGTTTCACCAGAATATCAGACCTCCGCAACTCTGAGGGCCTACAATTACGAATGACCTGATTCTTCAAGTCGTAATATAGGTTCTCGTACATATCTATACTAATATACAAAGCTGAAAAGTTCGTTTATTTGAACACGCTAATCTCATGAACTACTGGTCCGATTTGAAAAATTCTTTCAGTATTAGATAGCCCATTTATCGAGAAAGGCTATAGGCTATATGTCATCACGCTAAGACCTACAGAAGCGGAGCAACAATGAAGAATGTTACAAAAACGAGGAAAAGTTATCACGCTACGAGCAATAGGAGACGCAAACGAGGTTGCGTGGGTCGGCTAGTAATTAGATAAAGTAGGAGGGAAATTGTGACTTTTGCAAAATAAACACTATTGGTATTATTATTATTGATAAAGGATTTAAAATTAAAGATATTGTGGCATTGCGAAATTTTGCACTATGTCTTTAAAACATTAAATGAAAAGTATCTCTGTGTTTGAAAAGAGCATAAAGTGCTGAAAAGTAAAGAAACAGTCAATGAAAGAAAATTATGAAACATGTAGTTATTGATTTCATAAATTAAAAAATATGCGAATTAAACTACAAAATAAGTGTTTTACAGTCTACAATACATAGACAGAGAAAGCAATTTTTTTTCTATCGTCTGTATATATAACTGTCGAATTCAAGTCATAACTCTTGCGCCATTCTAATCGGTTTTGAACTGTTCTTTGAACTGTTTTTTGGACACTATTTTGGCTTACTGCCACTGCAGTCCATACATAATATTACCCTCGATAAAAAAGCATTAGGTTTATCATATAGCTATTGTTGTAGTGGAACACAGGCCCCATACATTGTCCTCCGAATCCCATTCAAATTAACATATTTTGTCGGAATTTCAGGCCAAATTAAGTTGAAATAAGATTAGGTGAACGTAAATAATTTGGACGAATCAGCGACATCTGTCCTAATTGACTCAAACGAGGGTTGTTAAACTTCGTCCCTTATTGTGTTAAGGGCTCTTTAATTCAGTGATTTTTGTTAAGGGTTTAATGGAGTATTTTTTTCGGTTGTTTTGCCGCAACTCTTTTAAATGAACATTCGAACATTCACGACAACATTTATCCCTATTTTTATTTTGTGTAAACATGGTTAATAAAGCCATAATTCGTGTTGTTACCAATAAGACTTGATCTTCTTAAATAAACCTGAGGAACTAACCAGGTTATCCTGCATGCGATTAGAATATCATATCGATAATTTGGGAAATCGTAAAATCTGATTTATAATAATAATAATCTTTATTTCACAAAGTTTTACAAACACAGGTTGCTTCATAATTAGATACAAGTAAAAGTATTACTCTTAAAGTATTGATACTGTCTCTCAAACTAAGCAAATACTTGTGTTTTGGGTGGCAGTTTTGAGTCATGTATTTGAATCTGAATTAAACACATTGTACATTGTATACACGTGACTATATGCAACAAAAACAAGATCATTAGTGGACCCACGAAGCAAATACAAAGAGGAGATGGCATAAGCGCATCACCCCCGTGACAAAATACAGCCCCCGACGTCATCGCAGTTGACGCAACTTGCAAATTATACTATTAACGTCAATGTTCTAGAACTGCATCGAAAAATCGTAATACTTAAATATTCTCGGTACAATCAAGTAAAAAGATAAAGTGCTGTGTTATATCTTGTACAAATATCTCGGATAGACGTTCTGGTACCATAAGTGGCATCATATTTCTTTTATAAGTAATTTTATAGCTAATTTTTTTTAAAGTTCTAGAAAAATCTCCTTGTGTTTTATTGAAATGTTATTATATTTACTTGCCACTAGATGGCAAAACTTTGTGTTACTGGAAGAAAAATACAATGGTACATTGAGCTGAATATTAATAAAACATGCCATAAGAAGATACGGAAATGAGTTCTACATTCTTACCTAATGACTGCCTCGTTGGTCTCGCGGTTGGCGTGAGCGACTGCTGATCATGAGGTCTCGGGTTCGATTCCCGGGTCGGACCAAGTGTTTGTATGATCTACAAATATTTGTTTCGGAGTTTGGGTGTGTTCTATCTATAATATGTATGTATTTACAAAAAAAAAGTATATATGTATTTGTATCAGTTGTCTAGTACCCCATAACACAAGCTCTGCTTATCTTGGGACTAGATGGCGTTGTGTGTTTAGATGTCCGAAATATTTATTTATTATTATTATATTTATAATGAATTTTTATTCATCATGGTATTTTTTTTGCATTTTTCTTAATTATA
This sequence comes from Spilosoma lubricipeda, assembly GCA_905220595.1. NCBI lineage: Eukaryota > Metazoa > Arthropoda > Insecta > Lepidoptera > Erebidae > Spilosoma > Spilosoma lubricipeda. Next base: position 1,919,691 of record HG992285.1, on the reverse strand, counting down.
TTGTGAACAGACTGACATCTATCGCATCTATTCTAAAATAAAAAGACAGGGTCGTATTTAGAATCCAAATATTTTATCAAGTTACGACTATATTAATCTTGCATTGAAAGTTGTTACTTTAAATACTAAAAAAAAAAGAAATTTTACTTATGCTGATGATTTGACGGTTTTTTTTAAATTCATTAAAATAATACAATGTACAAGTATACAGGTAATGTTCTAAATTTTCATCTAAAGATAGTATTGAAGAGCAATGGATCAAAAAAATAATAGGTAAAACTGGACTCCTACAAAATACACCAATATTTGTTCTTCCCGTTGTTATGATAGTGATTCATTTCAAGGAAAAATCATCAAAAATCGAAAAAGGAACTTATTATCTAAACCCAAATTAGGCAAGATTAAAAGTGATTAGATGTGGATATTAGAGGCAACATTGGTATGACCATTCAATTCAGATTTAGATTAGTTGATTTTCTAAGATTGGCGTTATTTAAGCATTCCAATTCCGAAGTGAAATAAAATATAAATTTATTTATTTTTTAAATAAAAAGATTTGCACAACATATATTAATTTTTGTTCTACATAATCCACGTGTAAACCAAACATATTGAACAATGTTTTATTTAGGGTTATTTTATTAGAAAAAAAAGTTCACTTTTGCAAAATTATTTACGAATGATGTTTTTTGTTCAAGATGCTTACAAAATCGACCTTGAAAAAACTACTCCTTGAAATTCTGAGTACGTCCACACTAGTGTCAGCTAGCTAAACTACATAACAATATACTCGTTCAACGATGCAGGAAGTTTTGATATTGTCTGGTAGATGGAAAAGTATAAACTAACACCCCCTCACCCCCGCAAATTGTCACGCATTGCTTCATACAAAAATCTCATTAGGGCATCTCCTCTTTGTATTTGCTCCGTGAGTGGACCGTATGTTGGTGAGTGAATATATGTATTGGTGAGGGTACGCGTGTGTGTGTGTGTGATGTCGTGACCAAGGCAAATAGGGATTCATTTTTATAGATATAGATAAGCCTTTCCTGATAAATGGGCTATCTAATAAAAAAAAATATCAAAATCGACCTCAAGAACTGAACCAAATTAAAATGAGACCACACAGGAAGCACCAATTTTCAAATAAAAAAGAATCATCAATATCGGTTCACCGAGTCGAAAATTAAAAAACAACACTCGATTTTTGAGGTCGGTTAGAATGCCAAGTCATAACCAGAGAACATAGGGATTCATTTTTATATATAAGAGCGAATAGATGAAATAAAATAATTTTATAGCTGACTTTGTTTTTTCGCCGTCGTATTTGGATGATTTACACGCTCGCGTATTTTCTCCCCAGAGTCTTAACGATAGCGTACACACTCAACAATATAATATTTTTCTGATTAAATCTTTCTCATAAATATGTCTGTTGCAAAGACTAACCAGTCTTGGGGACAAAGACCGAAGGTCGAGGCTTGCCCAAAAATGATTAATCACTGTACCGTAAAGGCGGGCACTAAAGTGCGGATATGGCGGACGCCGATACATCATGTGTTTTGTGAGTCGGAGTACGTTAGCTAAGTAATACCTACAGATGTGAATTTACATAGTTGGCTTATATTTGCGTGCTGCGTTCCTAAGATCATGTTTTTGTTTCTGGATAAATTTCTATAGAGACTCTGAGAAAGATATAATCTGTTGTGTGTTTTTGAATTAAAATCAGTACAAGTATTCATTCGAATTAATGTTAATAGTTAAATATCTAAATGGGTCAATCTCTTCACAGTCCTAGCGGGTTGAGATACCTAAGCAGAGACGATACTTATTCAAGACTATTTTACAATCATCATAGCATTATTATGGGTGATCTTGTCATGTTATGTTTTTCGGCGCCTGCCTGCATACGCTTGCCTTTGTATAAGGTCCTGTATAATTAAATAGTAACGACAAATTTTTATTCTTTGAACAACAACCATAACAAATGAAGAATTGCAATGAGAATATACAACTCCATTAAGAGACAGAGAGAGATTCTGATATAAAATTGTTGGAAAATGATATTTTATTATCTGAGTTCCAAAAATTAAGAGGGTTTTGATTTGACTGTATGTGTACCACAGAAGTTCGTTGTTAATGGACCGATTTAGAATGTTTTTTTTTTCATTAAGAAGGGAATGCTTCACATTTCATCAAATTTAAATTTAAAAGAAATACTCTTCTAATAGTAAATAAATAAGCCAAATGCAAGTCGGACTCGCACACGAAAGGGTTTCGTACATTTCAAGCGTCTGCCTATTACCGTTATTAATATCGAGTAAAAACCGCTAAAATGTTGGTTTGTATGGCAGCTCCCTTTAAATATTGATTTTGTTCTGTTTTTAGTATCTATTGTTATAGCGGCAAGAAAAATACATCATCTGTAATTTCAACTATATAGCTATCATAGTTTGTGAGATACAGCCTGGTGTCAGACAGTCGGACGGACAGTGGAGTCTTAGTAATAGGATCCAATTTTCATCCTATGGTTACGAAACCCTAAAAACAAGGAAATGAAAACAGTTCATAACAATGACATAAACTTTTGGTATATTTAAGTCTTGCTAGAGTTAATAACTTAGCTGTAGTGTTGCAAAACACTTAATAACCTAATATAGTTAGTAAATAAGCTAGCTCATACTAATTCATACGTAACACGGTAACGCCAAAGGAACAAAAACCGCATAGTTTCGGTGGGTCGGTGCTAACCGCGTAACGAGCCTCTGTCGCCCCGCACCAATATATTACTATAGTTAGGTGTTACGATATTGATAATCGATACATCTGATATACATAAATACACTGTGTACGAACGTAGCAAAATCTGTTAATACTGGACAATGAAAACGTGTTCTATATATTTGTAGCTATCCGGTAATCTCGATTTCACTTGTTTAACGGCCATTTTTAATAACCGTGGGAGAGCCACACTTCGGCATGAATGGGCCGGAGTGATACCACTAAAAACTCACTCTGGCCTCACAGAAAACCGGTGTAAAATAGCGCTTGCGCTATGTTTCACCGAGTGAGTGAGGATACCGGAGGCCCATACCCCAATCCCTCCCCACATCCCTTTTCCCATCCCCCCAGGTTGGCAACGCACTTGTGACGCCTCTAGTGTTGCGGGTGTCCATGGGCGGTGGTAATCGCTTACCATCAGGTGATACGTCTACTCGCTCGCACCACATACCATAAAAAAAACTATTTGTTGGAGTATTTGTTTTATTTTGTGACAAATTAATTTTGATATAAAGGTTTAGAAATCTTGAAAAAAAATTGAAAATAACAAAAACAAGTGTATTAACTATATTTATTTTTCACTAGTGATAGGTTGTTTAAAATGATCTAAAAATACTTTACTTTTAATTTTATCACCATAATCATCAATAAACATCACTTTAAGAAGATTCTTAGTTAAAACTAAGTAAATGGTCAAATTGGTTCGCTATCCAGTCGTGAGTTGGAGAACATAATTGTGGAATAAAACCAATTATTTATTGTGCTGTTTGGATGTAATTTAATTAAAAAGGAACGTGTAAGCTATTATCATTTTACGAACTTAAGATTAATTATTAAAATCCCAGGTCCTATCTCATAGAATGGACGACAGGCCAGTCAGGCATTAAAGAAAAAAGCCAAAATATGAATTAATTTAACAATGAATATAGAAAATTAATTGCACTTAAACGATTGTAAATAAATTTAATAAAGATGAAGTATCAAATCGCTAAGATCAAATAGAGTATCTAAATCTTATACACAAACATAGACATAATACTCAAAAAACAAGAATAAGTCACCAAACAACACATGAACAAATAACACAATTTTAGTATTAAACCAATATATAAAACCAACTGCGTTGAAAAGCAGAATTATGTACGAACACAACGCCTTTATACCACGAGACACTAGCTCATTAACCGATATTATCTTCACTAAAAATATTCGATATAACTTGCTCGTTTAGAAATAGATATTATTTATTACATATATAGTGAGAAGTCAATGGATTTCGTACATATTTAATTGTCAAGAGTAGGATGTTTCGTGAATTGGATTTGTTCCAAAATGCAGGAAAGTGTATGCCCCGTGGGCCCATTAAAAGTTACCATCGACGGCCTCAAACCTCGCCCCAATGAATTGTTTAAAACCTACTGTACTTCGCTAGTGGACGTAATAAATTGGACTCGTTTTATTTTCGTTGAGGTTTTTACTTCTGATAACTTTGAAGTACTTCTACCACATGTATCGGTTATGTAACCTATTTATGGTAAAGTGGGCAAATGGTGTGAAATAGTACTTACGCTGTGTTTCACCGAGTGAGTGAGAATACCGGAGGCCCATACCCCAACCCGTCCCCACATCTTCTCCCACCCTTATCCCCCAAAGGCGGGCAACGCACTTGTGACGCCTCTGGTGTTGCGGGTGTCCCATGGCGGCGGTGGTCGCTTGCCGATACATCTGCTCGTTTGCCACCTACCCTATCAAAAAATAAGGATAGATTTGTCACGTGCTAAAGTTTTCCGCCGCCCATGGACACCATCTAATCCCAAACAAGACAGTGCCTGTATTCTGGTAACCAGATTATTGATATTATTTTTTTTAAATTCCTCATCTATACTATTAATATAATAAAGCTGAAGAGTTTGTTTGTTTGAACGCGCTAATCTCAGGAACAGCTGGTCCGATTTGAAACGTTTTTTCGATGTTGGGTAGTCCATTTATCGAGGAAGGCTATAGGGTATATATCATCACGCTACTACTAACAGGAGCGGAGCAACAATGAATAATGTTACAAAAACGGGGGAAAATTTCTCGCTACGGGCAATATAAGGCGCAAACGAGGTTGCGTGGGTCAGCTAGTTAGAAATATACATCCTGTGTCACGGGTGACTTTGCAAACATACATGAAACTGAAACAAAGAACACCCAGACTTAGAACAACAATTTGTGAATCAAACAAGGTGTTGTCCCATATAGGATTTGAACCCACACTTGGTGCAGTAGTAATCAGCCGCTTAAACCTCTAGACCAACCGTACAGTCATAATCATAGTAATATATTTCTCAATATACACAAACATTAACTAAATTACACAAAGATACACAACAAAAATTTGTACTCATCACACAATTATTTGTCTTGAATAGGAATCGAACACATGACCTTCAGCTTAGTAGTCCGGGTCGCTAATCAATAATAGATTATCATTATTACTCACAGCACCATCTAGTCCCAAACCCAGCAGAACTTGTAATATGGGTACTAGACAACTGATATAAACACATAATATATACTTTTTTTGTGTAAATATATAGAAAACACCCAAATATTTGCAGATCATTTAGTTCGCCCCGGGAATCGAACCCAAAACCTCTAGCATAGCAGTCCCGTACACTACCACAACGCCACGGAGGCAGTAAATAAGATATATATAATAATATATATAATATAATAAGATAGAGTCCATTACTACGGATTACAGATTTATACTAAACTAAATTTGAAATATTGTTATTTGTGGTTTTCTTGCGTTAGTCTGACCCCAATCACAACTTAAGTCAACTACAACCTTTAACCTTCTATGCTGGAAAAATTGGCAAGGACCTGTCAGGGATTATTAATTATAATTATTAATTTTAATATTATTCCCATTCAAATACAACCTCGTTTGCGACTCCTATTACCCGTAGCATGATAATTTTTTCCCGTTTTTGTAACATACTTCATTGGTGCTCCACTCCTGTAGGTTTTAGCGTGATAATATATAGCCTATAGCCTTTCTCGATAAATGGGCTATCTAGCACTATAAGAATTTTTCAATTCGGACCAGTAATTTCTGAGATAAGCGCGTTCAAACAAACAAACAAACTCTTCAGCTTTATATATTAGTATAGATATAGTAGCATTATCTAAAACATACAGGTATCTGTTTGTAATTTTGAATTAACAGATTCTAACTAAATGCATATGCTGTTTGGATGTTTTAACGTGGTAACCGACTTAAAGCTAGCGTACAATATCTCTGTTCAGAAATCTCCTTTCCAAATAGAGTATACATCAAACTCGGCGCGTATAAAATTGTGTGAACGCAACGCACAAGAGGTAGAATACCGGGCTAGCTTATGATCTGTGAACAAATTTTCTTATTTGAGCCATAGAGTATGATACTACTCTCAAAGGATTTGTCCAGAGCTACAAAGTACAGCATACAGACAGCATATGCTAAAATCCTAACTTATTTTTAACCGACTTCAAAAAAAGGAGGAGGTTTCTCAATTCGACCGTATATACATATTTTTTTTAATGTGTGTTCGTGGATAACTTCGTCATTTATGAACCGATTTTGATGATTATTTTTAAATGGAAAGGAGATGTTCCGACGGTGGTACCATGATAAGGACATTAATATCTCATGATGGCATCTACGAGAAATCGAGTCGAAACTTGAAGTCGGTTTTATTTTTGTTAAAATTATACTTGTTTGTATAAAAGTAACGAAGTCTGTCCATTACGTCTAAACTGCTAAGTCAATTTCAATTGAGTTTAGTACAGATTCTCTCGGAAGATCTTGGAGAATGACATATCACTTTAGAATGAAAAGAAACCTGAATATTTTAATACATAAAATATTGTATGTGACATCTATTAAAGATTTTATGAATATACATAAAATGGACACAAAACCACCCAACACTCATACATCATAACAACAATTTGGGAATGACACAAAGTAAAGGGAATCCTTACATTTCTTCACAAAAAAAAATCATCCACATTTACAATTTGTAGATTGAAAAATTCGTGAAACTCTAAAACTACCAAAAACTTTGACGATTGATTCCCAAGACAAGCAAAGCTATCTACAAGTTAGTTTTAAAGAAAATCTCGATACACGACTCAAAAACTTTAAAATGTATTTTAAACTCTCACTTTGCTATTATCATAATACAGAAAACTTAAGCATAAAATATCAATAATAATATACTACGATACCGCTGTAAGGTCTGTAAGTTATAAAATATAAACTCTTCAATAACTAGAGTTTGATGAAAACAGCGGCGAGTCTGAATCTCTCCAAATTCTTGAAACGTGAGAAACAAAGTAATAAAATACCAAAGTTGTTTTAATAAAAACTTGGGGCCAAGTTTTGAGAAGAACATAATTTCGATCACGTTCAACCATAAAAAAGTCCTTTTCCACCCTTTCTACCTACCCAGTATACACTGTAGAGGATTGAAGATAAAATTTTATCGAGCCAACAGTTTAGCGTTGATCGTAAAATACAGCACTTATTTTTATAAGTTAGTTTCAGTAGCGTACGATGAAATAGAATATTTTACAGCTCATCAAAGTGTTGTTCTGGAGGTTTAATAGCGCCTTTATTGCCAAGAAACTGTGACTACAGATAACCTAGGATTTACAAGCCATATTTATTCATGTATCAGATAATGAATTGGCCCTTTGTCACAGTTCTGGAACATGTATCTCTGTTTTCTCAGCTGACTTGAAAAGAAGAGAATGTTTTAAACCGGCTGTGTATTTATTTTTTACCCGACTATGTTGAAACCAAATGGAGGGATTCTAGTATTGGCAGTCTGTCATGTAAATTTGCATGTTCCACCGTTGCATCTAAAGTACTCAACCGATTTTAGTGGATGAGATGTCAATGGATTCGTAATAATGACACAGGCTATTTTAATTTGATTTAAAAAAAACATAGTCCTTCCTAACTGCATAAGTTATAACCCTATCTTGAGAAATGTATGGCTTTATCTTCTTTGAAGAAATGGTTGGTTTGGTTGGGCATTCATGCAACAATTGTTTGTTTAATAACATATAGAGACACACCAGATATATTGGTCCAACCATTGTACCTGCAGACAGACCAAGGAGGCCTTCCCGCCGATCAACCCCGGATTGTCACGGAAGCTAAAGCAAATTAAGAGGCCACCGCTTTGACTTCTGATTGGAGCAATAACTGGTCATACACTACTAAACAAACATCTTTTTACTCTCTAGACAGCCCTCTATGCAGAGCATGCATGGAGGAGGATGAAACAGCCGCCCATGTCATCATGGCATGTCCTGGGGTGGCAGAATACCGGGTGAGACACCTCGGATCGCCGAGGGTGACCTTGAAGTGATTCAAGAAGTCGTCGGTAACCCAAAGGGTCTGCTAGGCTTCCTAGAGGAACTTCAAATTTCAACATATAGAGACACATAACTACTCTCTTGCATTGATAAGACAACATTTTTGGCAAGACCAAATTCCAATATGAAAATATGGTAAGCTCTCTAAGAAACCTATTTCAATACAAATTTTGTTACCGAAATAAACCGAATCTTCTCCGAACAATCCAACAAATACTATTTCTTTTTTCATATACTTTCATATGAAAATACGATCCCGTCATCTTTATATTCAGAGGTCAAATAGAATCAGTGTCGGTGGCGCATCCTTAAGGCGTAATAACTACATATGAGGGACAAGCAGAGGATAAATTTCCCTCGGGACGTAACTGTCATCGATGTCTTCACATCTCTCTATGTAATTACATTAAGTAAACAACGACCTATAAAGCTATTACATACTGTTCAGGGATCAAGTGTTCTTTATTCAGGTTTTTCTGAAGACAAATAACATATTATGCATAACTGATTCGTGCAACTTCGCCTGTGACTCTTTTTTTTATATTTGGCACTGCCAAAATGACTTCACTCTGCCTGATGGGAAGCATAAGCGGAATCCAAAAGTGGTGGTCATCATACTCACTGTGAATGTAGACAATGTAGTACGGTACCACACTCTGTATTTTTAATCCGTCACCATACGTAGATCGTACAGTAAGCTATTATTGTTTTTTGAGCACCTCTGAGCTTTTTAAGCTACAATTGAATAAGCAAGAAAAAAATTAAAAACAATCGCCCGACTACTTAAAAACGTTTGATAAAATTTATATAGCCTTTGTCACCCGAACTACTTTTATCATCTCATGACGAATCTATTGATACCTCATCACTTAAAATCAGTTCAGTGGTATAGGCACTACGATGGAACATACAAACATACGTTGTGTGTTAGATGACTCAATCTTTATTTTATTACATATGTACTAGCGACCCGCCCCGGCTTCGCTCGTGTGGATTTTAGATTCACCCACCTACATTTTAAATCTGTAATATTTTCGAAAATATTCATTTAAATTACATAGGACCATATTGTTCTTTATTCAATGCACAATGTATTTAAGGTACTTAATTAAATAAAGATTAATCGCTTCGTAAATAAGCCATTTTTTCTCATAAAAAGAAAGAAATAAAAATGGTTATTGTGGGTCATCCCTAAGAGATAGACATATATCTTAGCGGAATTTTTTGCAATACTGAAGTTCATTATTTTCGTCTATCTCGTAGGGTGCAACCAGCGTTTGCAATGTAAGCTTAAAACAATGTGTTTATTTATATATTATTGTTTATATACATTGACATCACATTAGAAACCTCTAAAATGGTCGGTGTTTCTCTACTATATTTGCCTCATCTCTACTATGGTTGCCTGTAAGAGATTCCCTAATGGCGATAAGGCCGCCAATTGTACGTCCAAGTTTTGTGTTACCTATGTAATTAATCTGGTGTACAATAAAGTGATATATTACTATTATATTATACATGTTTATAAATCTTCTTCTTGAATCACTCTATCCATTCAAGAAAACCGCATCAAAATCCGTGGCGTAGTTTTAAAAATCTAAGCATTTCTAAGGACAGACAGACAGCGGAAGCGACTTTGTTTCATACGATGTAGTGAAATCTAACATAGACTAACAAAATTATTACTTTTAATTTTTGTTTCGCCGTAATCGGATAGAAAAACAGAGGTGTCAAAACAACTCTTTACTTTAGTCATAGTAAAACTAGTTAAACAAACTCAAAACACTTTAATTCCGACATCTGTGGACTTTTACTATTTACTTTCGAGCCTAGACTTGAAGCGAGCCCAGTCACTAATTACCTTTTCTGGCTGTCAGTGCAAAACTGATGGTGAATTGCTAATGACCTACAGAACTACTTAGCTGCGTGACTTGACGTACAATAATAGTTTCTGGATTAGGGTGAAGTATTACCAAAGCTAACAGATAAATACAAATCATTGTTTTGACCTTATTTTGTAAGATTGCTTTTTTTATTACTTTTTATAGTCCCAAAAAGGAAAGGTCCATCTTAGGTCTTTACCTAGGCAGTGCCTAGGTAAAGTCTTAATTGAAAATTAATTCTTAATTAATTAATTAATTTAAAAATCTGCCTTAATTGACTACAAAAATACGAATATAAGAATTGTGAAGTTATCATTTCATATTATTCAAAAAAGGTACTAAAGATTCACTGGCAGGTAGCTGATGATCTAGGGAGTAACTTAGGTTACTTTTTTGACTAGCTTAGTTCAACGGTGTTACCTGCATTACAATAATAACCGAGGGGTTCAGCTAGTTATTAATAAAACTTCACCCAATGGCCCTTCTCACTATTTTCTTTTAGAAAATTTTAAATATTAAGATATCTTGGAAATAATTATATTATATTACTTCTACTGATAGAACTTCGAGGCGATGAAATATGCAAATATTTTAACTAGTTCAACCGCTAGGGAATAGTACATTTACTCTGCAATAGATAGCTACTCGCAAAGAAAGTCATTTATACATAGTATTATGCTTCGTCTTTTATCATTACTGATAAAATAGATTTTAGAAAAAATATCTATACAAATAAATAGAATTCGAGTGTCTGTTTGTAATATTATATAATACACGGTACATATACCAAAATTACAATTTTTAAAATTTTTGTCTTTCTGTCTGTTTGTTCCGGCTAATCTCTGGAACGGCTGGATCGATTTTGACGGGACTTTTACTGGTAGGCAGCTGATAATACAAGGAATAACTTGGGTTTCTTCTTTTAACTAGCTGAGCCCCACGACGTTGCCCGCGTTACGACAATAACCCCGGGGTTTTCGCTAGTCTTATTTATAATTCTCGTGTCACGTTGGTCACGATGAACTCCGAAACTATTAAACCGATTTTGAGGTTTTTAAATGTGCGTTTTGCTGGCGTATTAGGTGGGCCAGCAAAACACTCATTTAAAATCTATACAAATATCTATTCTCGCGTTGGCGCTCACAATGAACTTTGAAACTCAGGTCAACTCACAGATTTTCAGTTTTTTTTAAATGTGTGTTTCGCAGGCGTTCTAACTTAGGATAGTGAACATCTCGCTTAGACCAATAGGATCTGAATAGGGTTGAAAAAAGATGCAGACAAAATTACGTAGGTGAGCTTACTAGCTGACCTGAAATAGTATACTTATTATAGCGATAAAATTATGTAAAACTGACTTCATAAAACTAAAGGAGTTCTATGTGTAATTTAACATATGCATGTCAAATTACTCACAGAACTCCTTTAGTTTCATAAATTCACAAAACTAGCCACAAAAGACTATAAGATGACGATTTAAATAATAATGTAGTAATAATTTTAATAATGTAATGATTGAAAATAATAAAACAGAACATTCAAAACGTTCAGAATTCGACTGCCAGCAATCTCAATTTAATCATTAGTTCATTAATCAAATAATGTTTTTAAAGAGAAAACTTATTTAGCGGCGTTGAGAACTTTAGCCAAATTTATTTTAGGATGGGTAAAAATGTTAAACTCGCGTCAAGACACGTGACCTGATCGTAAGACGGCGGTGCAGGATGCTTGCGCGAGTGTGCGTGGTGACAGCTTATGGCTCGACTGTCTAATATAACAAGACCGGTAATATGTTTATACTTTATAGCATTAACCTATATTTTTATAACATCAGAATAAGCATTTTTTACTTCTTTTTATCGCGCATTTTATTTAAAGAGCAAAGAGGTGAGCTGAAACAACTATTTGTTTATAGTTTTAAGTTTTCACTTCTGTCGCCAGTCCTCATGACTCCTTGTGTTGTTTTCTTTAGTATGTATTCACTATATCACCATTCCCTAATTGAATACAAATCCAAACCAATGCAGAGACAATCCACATCATCACTGGGGCCTCGCCCCTCCTATCATTAACCAACGAACCCCTGAGGCAACCAGGCATAAAATTAAGAAATAAAAACCGTTTATTTGTCTGGTAATATTAACGACTTTTATAGCCGCTGGCTCACCGTTACTCTGTTAAGGAATTGTAATCATATTTCTTTGTGAAGATGGCTTTGTGTGTTGCATTACCGTGATATGAAATTATATTTCGCGTTTGGAATAAAAATTTCTGCGAGTATATAAAGGGTAGCATATTTAAACGCATACGTTTTCAGCTACATGAGTATTTTACAGCACGTCGCGCAGCATGCAATGCGGAATAATAGACCGAAACGTAGGTTTTAAAAAGAGTTTTATGTCCAACAGTGCATTATTAAAAGGCTGTTTGTTGGCAATGATGAGTAAAAGAATCATCAACAACCCAGACCGTCCCACTGCTGGACTCGGGTCTCATCTCAGGAGAGGGTTAAGGCCATACGTTCCCACGCTGGCCGATTACGGCTTGGGGACTGGCAAGACAACGTTATGGCTACGTAATCTTGCCGTTGGATGTTTTTAAGCCGCCCATAGGCCTCCAACTAAGCTTCACGACTGTTATCCTACGATAACAACCGAGACCGACTGCTTGATGTGACCTCCGAATCACGAAGACGCTCATGGTAACATGCCACCAGCTATCACCCATCCACCAAGAATGCCTGGCTGTTTTCAAGCCCGACAGAGAGCATTTATTAAAATCGAAGTCACCTACCGCAGTATGGCATCGTAAGAAGCCTGATCTTTGTTTGGGAAGTTAGTACGTATCCTTTTCTGTTGCATATTTTGTTATATCACCACAAGGTGTAGACGTTGCACCCGCTGCCGTCCAACGTTATATAATTTGATTATATGACATTGGACGGGAGCGGGTAAAACAATTGTGTTATTGATACTTAAAATATGCTAACGCTGAACGAGCACGACCGTGGCAGATATCGGTTACGAGTACATTATCACCTTTGTTATATAACTTACAATTGTCCTTTCTCAAGAATCAAAGTATCTCCATGCTTGTATATTAAAAACATCGATTCAGCGGTCGTATGTTTAAACAAAAAACAAAAACTTAAATCGCTATCACTTTTTGTTTTACAAATTTTACGCGTAGCTTTAAAACTTATGTGACATTTCAAACAAAATCTGGTAAAATATTTTGGGTAAAAATCGGTTTCAGTCAGTCGGGGCGAGCACACAATACCGAGGTTGGAGAGCTATAGCGGACGGGCCCGACTGGGGGCATTACACAGTTCGGTAGATATCCACAAACTATTTCTGTGTCGATGCTGAATGTTTTGGAAATAAATGATATACGTTTTGTTGTTATGTTCTTTGTTTTAGACTAGAATATTATGTTTCAAGCGTTGATTAATTTTATTTTCGGTGATATATATAACTTTCATATCAATTCTAGAAATATTGATAACAATAAAATAACAAATTATAAAGCAAATGTCTCAAGAGTACTTAGAAGAAAATTATATTTACTACGAAATCTTATATTGGAATTAAGTTCATTATTTTTTTTCACAATTGTTTTTGTTAAAAACGCCGTCGTTGTCAGAAATTAAATTAATATTGTACCATGTTATGTAGGTATTTTGACCAAAAATATTTCTATTTCGATTTGGAAATCACGCAGAAGTCAGGAGTAAGTAGTGTTTCCACGAAAAATCAACCCGTCGAACAGCTTCAGCCCCCCTAAGCCCATCTGGCCGAAAACACACCGATATTCGTTTTCGAATATATACATATATCTTTCAAAATTTAAGTGTGAGTTTAGGGTTACACAAAGACATTGAGAAGGTTTCTCATAGGGTTGTCACTATATTTTTGCTGGTAGCTATATCTTCTTTCGTTCGTTTATATAATCTTGTTCAACATTTATTTCTTTATGAAGTTTTTCTAATTACTAAACAGAAAAACTATGTTTTTGTCTACTACCTACCTACCTACCTGCCTACGGCATTAATTCCGCCTTTCCAACATCTATGCACATAGTTTAAATAAATAAACAACTTTAATATTCTGAGCGTCCTCCTCAATAGACTTTTTACCCTACATTGTCCTAATACACATTGCTTTTTTGTCCGTACATACTAACAAATGTTTTAATTTTTATTATTTATATAGTTTTTGTGAAGAAAACGAAAACAAAAGATGTGTTTCATTTTTTTTTAAATCTCTGTATTGTTGGCACTTGATGGAAGTTGTTGTCCTTTGAGAATGCCATAAGGCGAAACCGGTCAAGTGTAAATTTAAGTAAAATAGTGGAATAAGTACAAGTGAGTTTAATACTAGAATGAGTTACAAAATATGCAAATGTAACAATCGGTGGTGTTATCGCTCACGGCGATCTCTTCCAGATAACCATGAAAGACACGCCTTATCTTACGTTTGGCTAGTACACATAACACAAGCTCTGCTTAGCTTGGGACTAGATGGCGTTGTGTATTAGATGTCCGAAATATTTATTATTTTATATATTTATTTAATCTTGTATGCGAATGCATAAAACTATCAATAAAACATAAATTACCTTCTCATATAATACACCTTCACATTATACACATTCATATACACAAACTTATAAATAAAGATTAAATATACATACACATACTAAATAAGACTGACAAAAGAGGACAAATATTATTGAAGATAAAACATAAACTCTGACTATTAAATAAAAATCTATTTGAGTCAACAACAGACAAATACAAAAAGTATTTTTATTCTGCGCTATTAAATAAAATTATTTTATTTTTAACGTTTGGCAGCCCTACTTAAATGACGATCGCGACGAAAACAGAATGAAATTCAATCGTTTGTTGCATTTTCAATGTTATTGAGGCTTGTTAATGCTCACTGAACCTATTTGATCTTTGTAAGCTTTTTACAACTAAATGTAAAATAAAATGTTACAACCGCAACACGTTTTAAAGGCGGTAAAGCTTAGGATGTGTCGTTCCAGTCCTTTACTTTATGAGGGGACTTTCTTTTGGAATCACATGAAATATTTTGTAACAGCTTGTAATCATTTTAGCAGACTTAAAAAAGGAAAAAAGTTGTTTATTCAATCGTATATTTTTATTTTTATTCATAATTAGAATTAGAACTACATGGGTATAGAGAAGGCCCTATGTTCATGAAGAATGTCACCACTCGTTTCATCCTGTGAGAATCGTTAAAGCTGACTAAGGGCTCCCACACATAACTGCGATGCGATGCAATGCGGCTTCGCACGATGCGAATCAGTTCGGAAGTACTTGCGGTGCATTCGTGAGAGCTCGCAGATATTAGCGAAGCGAATTCGCAGTTATGTGTGGGAGCCCTAAGTAAGCAAACTACGTAAACTAACAATACTGCCAACAGAAGGAAAAGCTAAAACAAATCCTATCATTCTAATACGTCTGGCCAGGTATATAGGCATCCTTTCTAAGGAGAGGGCTTTGTGATGGGTCAGTACTAAAAATGGTTGACCCAGACTAAGGAGTGACACTATTTTAAATTACTTTTTTTATTAAATTCGGGGCTATTGAGCAGACGTATCACCTGATGCTAAGCGATTATCGCCGCCCATGGACACTCGCAACACCAGAGGCGTCACAAGTGCGTTGCTGGCCTTTGGGGGATGGGGAGGGGGATGGGAGGAGGAGTTGGAGTATCCTCACTCATTTGGTGAAACACAGCGCAAGAGCTGTTTCACATTTATTTTCTGTGAGATCTTGGTATCAATCTGGTCGATGCATGCCGGTTACTTAGAGAATAACTACTCAACTTTGTATTTTAAATTACAATAACACAGAAATGAACTTTCTGTCTTACTTTCATTGCATTCATGTATCACACTTTTATTATCTATCGCTTGCTTTATTTCATCTATCATATTTTTGCACCATAGTAAAAACGCAGTGTAAGAAGTACAGTCATCACCAAAAATAACTATTGCATAAAAGTGTACACAATATTTTATTTTCAATGTTGTTAGTATCGCTGTCCTTGATACATTTTCAGGTACTCGAGATAGTGATTGCGTTTTCAGTTAGTTATATCGGTAAATAACTTTTGCCTCAGGGTTAACGTCACATTGTCAATATTTAGTTTGAACGTTTTTATCAGTATGATAAAGATTACGGTACTGGCGTGATAATAATAGTTTTGAAACTATCGGAACCATACCTGTTTTAAATTAGAACTTGGATACTTGAAATGTTAATTCGTTTTCAAATACTTTAGGAAAGAGACCTATTTTTTTGGTGAGATAGGGGGCAAACGGGTGCACGTACCGCCTGATGGTAAGCCATTACGAGGCGTCACAAGTGCGTAGCCGGCCTTTTAAGAAGGAGTACGCTATGTATTTTGCACAAAGTTAAGACATTCAGTGTTTGTAAACAGTTTCAATCTATCGTTTCTTAACGGCAGTTACTAAGAAGTTTCAATTTACATGTAAACAAGCTTTTAACTGGTTGTTTTGTTAATAAAGGACAAATTGCATTATCTAAACCCCATTTTTTTACATATTAAGTAATCACACGATCTTTTCAATATTAATAAAATGTAAACAAAAAATGTAGTTGAGAATTAAATAAATATCAGAGGACAATACAAAGGTTCATATTGAATGTTTGTAATATTTCTCTTCATCGCTATATTCCAATAAAAATTCGCATTTTTCACTTCAACACTTTGTCCGTGACTGTACTGAATAACAACGCTTTTACGTTATCTATAAAACAGTCGACTTCACCATTGTGTCGCGTTATACAGTGTCGAATAAAAAATGTATTTCATATACATTGTCAGCATCATCATACTTATGGACAAAACAGAGAGTTTTATTGAAGACTCGTCGAGAATTAAAATTTCCGACGAACAAAGGACACTCTTAAGGAAATTGCAAAATTTCCAAGACCCGAAAACTGAAGCAAAGGCTTTGACTTGGAACGAAATGTTGGCGGACGTATTAGTGAACAGAATGAAGATATTCTCCTCAAGCAAAGTGGATGAAAATGATACCATTAAAGTATACAATGAAGCGTCCAAAACTAAGAAAGTTCTTACAAATTATATTAGTGAAGTGTTGTTACTATACAAGAATTGTATCTACGATAAATGGAGAACGAGGTACGAGGAACCAGACTACCACTATACATACACAACTCAAGAACCAGATGCGATAGGAACTTCTGACTCTACTCCAAGCGATATTGATGGTCCGAAAAGTGAAATAGAAATCATAGAACCGCTATATCATGGAAAATTACAAGGAATTGATTCCAAAGAACTTGATGAAAAGGTGAAATGCCCTGAAGGTAGTGTTATTGATGAAAAAGGGAATTGTATTAAAGAAATTTCTAAATTGTTGATTAGTATTCCGAGTCAATGTCCCAGTGGTTATCGACCTGATAGACTTGGAAATTGCAGAGTGATATTTTTTTAATATATTTTGAATAGTTCAGTGTTTATTAAACAAAACAATATGATACTCATTAACAATATTATAAAAGTACTGAATTATTGGTGCTGATGATGAGAATAAAAGACACTGATGAACTTATCATCAACCAAAAAGACGAAACAAGAAAGCAACTAGCATTTAACTTAGAAAATCTAGTGAACAAAGTCGACTGTTTCTACTTCTAGCAGTATATTCTAAAATCACGTTGATGTCCGAAGTGGAAAAAGAAAACAAAGTTTACTTTAGCCCTTTAGAGCTAAAGGAAATATGTGTATCGGCTAAGAACTGGCCAAAAGACGAAACAGTGTCCTATCATAATTTTTCTTTAAGAGTTCAAAAAAACTCTAATTTGTACAATTGCTGAATCCTTGAACTTCAAAGATGTTACATGGTGTCAGAGCTATAGCACTCCTCATCATTCTTAGCTGGTCTTAAAGAGTGAAACCTTCTTAATTAAAACTGCGTATTTTATTAACAGATTCATAACGCAAATACGATCTGCAGTATTATTTATAAATATTTGCAATTTGTAAGTCTAACTAAAAGCCAGGACTTCCCAGTGACAGACACCATGCAGTTCGTAGTGCTAAATACTGTACAGAACACGCTTGGTTGGTCCTGCTCCTGCAAGAGGAACGAGTAACCTGTCCATCACCTTCAGAAAAAGCAAGCAACACAACGCTGAAGACAGTTAAAATAAAACTTTGAAATAGGATTTTAGACAAACACTAGCTGAACCCCGCGGTGTTACCCGCGGTTATTGTTGTACCGCGAGTAACGCCGCGGGGCAAAGTTAGTCTAAAAAAAAGTTGCCTAAGTTACTCCCTGGATCATCAGCTACCTGCCAGTGAAAGTCCCGTCAAAATCCGTCCAGCCTTTCCAGAGATTACCCGGAACAAACAGACAGACAGACAGACAGACAGACAATTTTTTTTTTAACTATGCATTCATTAAAAAGCTGTTATTTTAATATTACAAACAGACACTCCAATTTTATTTATTTGTATAGAAGATAATGCATAGTTTGTACAGTTTAATTAGGCTAATATAAACGTATAGTGAAATATCTGATTTCCAAAATTCTAAACATTTATTCAATAATGAATACGGTATTAATCAGCTTTGAGGTATGTTCATTAATTTTATGTTTGTTCTGTTAAGCATTATCTATGAAAGTGCAATTGAAATTAACCGAAAATATGTTTACATTGGTTTGATTTTACAAACATTTTGATTGAGAATTGTGGTAGATGTAGAAATATCTGTGTGTGTAATGACCATGTAGCCTGTTTGTTCAGTCAAAAGTAGCTTAGGAAACAAATAAAAACAGACTGCATTATTGACTAATAAATAATTTATATTACTATTTATGCGAATAGAATAATATTTTTTTTTAAACGTAGGTGTTTTATAGTTACTAGACATTGCCTGATAGTCAAATTTAGAATAAATTTATTACTATTTTTCGATTTCAGATGCTTTGTTTTATTTTGACGATTTGTCAATATCTTGACAGCTCTATCATGACTTTTGCTGTTATTGTTTTTTTTTAATTTGCGATGCAGATCTTATTTCTATTTAATATTGTTTGCAAAAATACAAGTACACTAACTTTTTAAGTAAATTACAATTTTGAATAGAAATTTTACAAAATATTATACATTTTACTTTTATATTTGTCAGTTTTTATCTTAAAGCTTCACTGTAAACTACGTTGGCAGTGGTATTTGTAGATGGCAACAAAATATATTGATTTTCAGGAGATCCCACTCGAGAAAGGGCAACATATAGTTGTCCATGAGAAAAGCATTCTTTTCTTAGGTCGATGCCAACCATCAAAAATGATTGTGATGTCAAATGATGTTTTTAGAGGAAACTGTAACCTCTTCAAAGATATAGGCAAGTCCGTAGGAATCATGGGGATCCGCGGTATGTGGGCGAGCTGTCCGGCCGCGGCCCCGGTGATTATAGTGGCTACTATGACGTTCTCCCGCAATTCCTCCACCAGAAGTCTCGTGCCATTGCACATGCTGGGAGGGCATAGGTTCCTCAGCAGCATTACGGGAGTACCTACCTTTAATTGTAGTTCGTGGGGCGGCAAGCCGGAAGGATTCAGGGAATTTAAAAATTCTTGTGGATAGTGCACTGTATCTTCGATGTTGCATACTGTGTCAATAGATTAGTAAGATTTAAATTCACCGGGTACTTTTTCCATAATAATTTTGTTAATCTCATTAACCGATTCATTTCGCGGGGACACTATCGCTCTCGAACAGAGCCAATTGAAATTTCTCTCCGTAAGATTTTGTATGTCCGGATATATTGTGTCCACAAGAATTTCTAGACTCTGAACGATTTGACCCAATTCGTTATCCAACAATACCTGGGGACTGTTTGCAACCGGAGACGGTAATTTTCCGTCTCCAAGTTTTAGAAGTTTTTGTGAGAAATTATTATCGTCATTGTCACATGTGCTCTCATATTTGTGCGCAGATTAAGAGTTTCAATCGATTGCCATAAAGTTGATGATTTAAGGCAAGCTCGAATAACGTCAGCTCGAGTACCTTTTGTTATAACTGGTAATGTTTGACGAAAGTCTCCAGCTAAAACAAACGTCACGCCCCCCATTATACGGTCTGAGCTTCGGATGTCTCTCAGCGTGCGCTCCACGGCTTCCACGTGCGCCCTGTGGCTCATGGTGCACTCGTCCAGATGACCAGCGAAGTGTCTTGTAAGAGCTGCCCCAGCGGACCGTTTTTGCGGATCGAGCACACAGATTGTTGTTCCAAAGACACAGCCAATGGTAATTTAAATGTAGAGTGAGCAGTCTTTCCATCATTTAATAGGGTTGCAGCAATTCCGGACGATGCCACTGCGACAGCTTTTTTTCCAGATTGACGTACTTTTGCCAACACTAAATTGGCAAGGAAGGTTTTGCCTGTTCCACCGGGCGCGTCCAAAAAAAACAGTTTACCGCTGTAATTTTCAACACTGTACTATAGCATCGAATGCTATTTTTTGATCTGCCACCGGCGCTATGGCGGTTTTGTTTACTGTTTGAATTTTTTAATTCGTAATATCTTTTGAATGGAAAGTCCAATTTAAATAATTTAAAAACTATTTTATAGGTAGTTAAATGGTCTTGACCATAAAACAATTTATTTGGATAAGGATTAATATAAACACATAAATAGCATGGTTTGGATTTGGTTAGCATTTTCATTAATGTTTAAAATGAAAAAAGTTGTTGTAGTGACATAACTACAATAGTTGGGCATATGCTACCGCGGAGTTTTTTGTAGACATTATGATGTTCTTCAATATTGTTGTACATTACTTTGTTCTATCGCTAATAGTTTCGGCAGCGCATTCGACGAAAGACATTTTAAGACTCATTTTTCTACACCTTCGGTTACATTATTGAAATTTTACCAAGGATCCCTAATTTTTTTCAAAATGAAATGTAGCCTATGTCAAATTGGAAGAATGTAGCATTCTATTAGTGAAAAATTTTTTTAAATCGGCCCAGTACTTTTTGAGCCTATTCATTACAAACATACAAACATAGGTACAAATCTTTCCTCTTTATAATATTAAGTGTAGATGTAGATGTAGATGAAGCGTATTAGAGCCACGCTGATTTCAGCACGAACGGGCCGGCGTGACCGGAGCGGTTCTACCCTCGCACAGAAGATCAACGTAAAATGACAGCGGCCCGGGTGTGCTGTCGGGTTTCGTTAGTGAGTGAAAGTGCGAGACCAGAGGCCCAACGACGCGAAAGCATCGAAAGGCCGCCATTGTGTGGGTCACCATGCTGCATAGTCTGCATTCGCAATGAGTATGATGACCACCACTCTTGGATTTTGCTTTTTCTTTCCACCAGGCGGAGAAGAGTCATTTCGGCAGGCCCAGGCATAAATAATAATAATAACAATAATTTTGTAATTGAGAATATTCAAATATTACACAATATACTACAGTATTAGAGAAGTAGAAAAAGATGATACTTATTCATGTCTTTGATGTCATCGTCCCAATCATCGGTAGTGTCCTGTATTTACTTTAGATGATGGTTTCACGTATTCATGTGTGAGCTGAATCGGTTAACTACTATTTGTGACTAATTTGACAAGTCAGTAAACTTTTCTTTTTAAAATAGAAATATTTTATTTGAAAAAACGTTTTGTTTATAATCGTTTATGAGGGAATAGTCAGATATTGATAGTTTTAAATTAGAAAACAAGACAATTTTTTTTTTGGAATTTGGAAAAAGGAATACTAAAAGTATATGTATGCAAAATATCAGCGTCACAAAATAAAATTCCATTAATCTAATTTGGTGTCAAAAATGATTCATCAATTAAGAAAATAGATCAGCATAGGTTAATAAAGATGTGTACATTTGCTATGTAAAATTGAGCTATAAATTCTATCCATGCAAGTATAAAATCCATATTATCATTTATCTCATAAGACGGTCCTCGTCATTAGAAGTTAATCTTTGAGACTTAATATTAATAGTTTGACATAAAAAAGTTCATTGCCAAGTACTTATAACATCATTTCGTAGAAGTTGTCTGAAAATTATAGCACCGTGAACTTTGAAGAGAAGAGAAAACTTTTAGTTTACGTTTTAATAAACTTAGAGCTTAGGAGTTTTAATCGGTTAAATATTAAGAGCATTTTTCATGGTATAAAGAGCAAAGAGTAAGGTCACCTTTTGATAAGTAGCTACTGCTATCCATAGACACATCACAATTCACAATCATTTTCAGATGGTTGTGGAATGTGCAGTCCACAATTGTGCGCTTTTCCAGAAACTTCCTGCCTCGCGCAACAAAAATGGGGAATGAACTGTCGCCTGCGGTATTCCCGGACCAATACGGCATTTAAACCTTCAAGAAAAGAGCGTACTCATTATTAAAGGATATTGGTATCCTGTGGTATTATGGGTGTCCATGGACAGGGGTAATTAACATCAGGTAATACGTCTGCTTGTTTACCCTCCTATTCCATAAAAAAACATCAACAGCCTTTAATAGTCCACTTGTTTTCCAGATACAAGTTTACCTTCTATTTGCAGTGATGTTGTCCTGCGTATTTTGCACCATAGTTGCCTCTTACGGCACCCGTCGGATGAGTAGATGTATTGTGATGATACTCTGTACTCTTAATCCGTTAGCACATGTACTCATAGACACCCACAACTTAAAGTTGGACACCTGCACGAATGGGCTGGTTTGACCGGAGTGATATCACGGCCTCCAGAAAACCCCTATACTCCTCCTCCTCAGCCTCCGCTTCCGCCTCCGCCTCCCCATCTCAGGCCAGCAACGCACTTGTGACGCCTCTGGTGTTGCAAGTGTCCATGGGTGGCATAATCGCTTAACATCAGCCGATACGTCTGCTCGTTTGCCACAATAGCATAAAGAAACCTACAAGTCAAAGAGTAACGAGCGCGTGGTTGACCATCAAGTCCAGATTTTATTATGATGTTGATTATGATGATTAAGTATAGACTTTAACAATTACCAGATTTAATCAATTACAAATAAATTTCCAGATTTCCCCCAAATATTATATTTACTATTTCCATACATAAAGAAAATCTACATATTAAATGATTCCATTATATATATCAACGAATCTTCAGTCCGTATCCAACCTCTGCCATTTCTTCAAATCATTAAAATAAACCATCGTAAGTAAATAACATCTGCAATAGATAGATAATTCAAGAGCCTTATGCGGAATAACAATTTCGAAGTTTCGAAAACTATCAAAAAAATTCATAGGGTCAATAGTTCTTCTTGACTTATTACTTTATATAAATCTAAATAGTACATAACTAAAGTTATCTGCAGCTGGTTTATCGAATAAAAGTCAAGATAATCGAAATTGCGAACCGACGACCACGACGTTCGTTCGCCAAACAAGTCTTTTAAATCAGCGAGACAATTGAGCGAGTCAATTTCACGCTATACCGGACCCCAAAAGAACTCCGGATATATGTTGGACCGTACCTGGTATCAAACGACATTTCAAAGAAACCTCCATCCCCCAAATTGACTGCTACCGGAGTAGGGTTGGCCTTATTTCTTGTTACATTTTGGTGTAAAAATATGCCACTTGAAGGGTTCTATTTGATTAGAGTTGTTCGAGGTAAATAGTAAAATTATACCCGTATTTATTTGTATCATACGGATATTTATAACGGTAGAAAATATTAATAATAGTTAAGAAATGAAACTATTGTGTAGTTATTATTGTAATATGTACACAGGATACCTCAAAAGGAAAGAAAAATGAGAGGATTCAAGTAAAACTTTAGCAAAAATAAAACCAACTTCAAGGTTTGACTCGATTTTTCTTGGATGCCATCATCAGATCTTAGTGTCCGTATCATGGTACCACCGTTCGGACATCTTCTTTTCACTTAAGAAAAAGTCAGCAAAATCGGTCTAAACTTTACAGTAATATAGCTTACTAGCTGACCCACGCAACCTCGTTTGCGCCTTATATTGCCCGTAGCGTAAAAATTTCCCCCGTTTTTGAAACATTCTTCATTGTGCTTCGCTCCTATTAGTAGTAGCGTGATGATATATACCCTATAGCCTTCCTCGATAAATGGACTATCCAACACCGAAAGAATTTTTCAAATCGGACTAGCGGTTCTTGAGATTAGCGTGTTCAAAAAAACCAACAAACAAACTCTTCAGCTTTATCTACACTAATATTATAAAGAGGAAAGATTTGTACCTATTTTTGTATGTTTGTATGTTTGTAATGAATAGGCTCAAAAAGTTCTGGGCCGATTTAAAAATTTTTTTCACCAATAGAATGCTACATTCTTCCAATTTGACATAGGCTACATTTCATTTTGAAAAAAATTAGGGATCCTTGGTAAAATTTGAACAATGTAACCGAAGGTGTAGAAAAATGAGTCTTAAAATGTCTTTCGTCGAATGCGCTGCCGAAACTATTAGCGATAGAACAAAATAATGTACAACAATATTGAAGAACATCATAATGTCTACAAAAAACTCCGCGGTAGCATATGTCCAACTATTGTAGTTATGTCACTACAACAACTTTTTTCATTTTAAACATTAATGGAAATGCTAACCAAATCCAAACCATGCTATTTATGTGTTTATATTAATCTTTATCCAAATAAACTATTTATGGTCAAGACCATTTAACTACCTATAAAATAGTTTTTAAATTATTTAAATTGGACTTTCCATTCAAAAGATATTACGAATTAAAAAATTCAAACAGTAAACAAAACCGCCATAGCGCTCGATCCGCAAAAACGGTCCGCTGGGGCAGCTCTTACAAGACACTTCGCTGGTCATCTGGGACGAGTGCACCATGAGCCACAGGGCGCACGTGGAAGCCGTGGAGCGCACGCTGAGAGACATCCGAAGCTCAGACCGTATAATGGGGGGCGTGACGTTTGTTTTAGCTGGAGACTTTCGTCAAACATTACCAGTTATAACAAAAGGTACTCGAGCTGACGTTATTAGAGCTTGCCTTAAATCATCAACTTTATGGCAATCGATTGAAACTCTTAATCTGCGCACGAATATGAGAGCACATTTAAGTGACAATGACGATAATAATTTCTCACAAAAACTTCTAAAACTTGGAGACGGAAAATTACCGTCTCCGGTTGCAAACAGTCCCCAGGTGTTGTTGGATAACGAATTGGGTCAAATCGTTCAGAGTCTAGAAATTCTTGTGGACACAATATATCCGGACATACAAAATCTTACGGAGAGAAATTTCAATTGGCTCTGTTCGAGAGCGATAGTATCCCCGCGAAATGAATCGGTTAATGAGATTAACAAAATTATTATGGAAAAAGTACCCGGTGAATTTAAATCTTACAAATCTATTGACACAGTATGCAATATCGAAGATACAGTGCACTATCCACAATAATTTTTAAATTACCTGAATCCTTCCGGCTTGCCGCCCCACGAACTACAATTAAAGGTAGGCACTCCCGTAATGCTGCTGAGGAACCTATGCCCTCCCAGCATGTGCAATGGCACGAGACTTCTGGTGAAGGAATTGCGGGAGAACGTCATAGTAGCCACTATAATCACCGGGGCCGCGGCCGAACAGCTCGCCCACATACCGCGGATCCCCATGATTCCTACGGACTTGCCTATATCTTTTAAGAGGTTACAGTTTCCTCTAATAACATCATTTGCCCTCACAATAAATAAGCCCCAGGGTCAAACATTTTCGATGGTTGGCATCGACCTAAGAAAAGAATGCTTTTCTCATGGACAACTATATGTTGCCCTTTCTCGAGTGGGATCTCCTGAAAATCAATATGTTTTGTTGCCATCTACAAATACCACTGCCAACGTAGTTTACAGTGAAGCTTTAACATAAAAACTGACAAATATAAAAGTAAAAAACGTAAATCTACCTTAATATTATAGTAAACCTGTAAAATAAAAAATACTAAAAATGTAAAATATTAAGTATTAATAAGAATGAAAATGATTAATGACAAACCCTTTTTTAATAAAAAATAAAAAACAAAAAAAAACACAAAAAAATATATAAAACAAAATAAAAAGCACAAAACAACAAAACCAAACAAAAATGAAATAATTTTGTAAGGAAAATACTAAATAATGATAGGCAAGTTTCTATCGACACGAACAAAAATTTCTTTGAAATACCTAGATGTATAGGTACATTTTTAGTTGAAAGTTGTCAACGTTTAATTTAGACTGTATATATTTTATTCGACTCTGCTTTTATTCTAATTACTTAAAAAAAAAACATAGTAAAAATGTACATAATATTCTATGTAAATATTACTTATTTAAGTGCCCGCCAATTAAACCATCAAAGAAATTGAACATAAATAGACTTAGATACAAATATAACTGTGGGGTTTTTTTTTAATATATAATTAATAAATAATATTTTTTTAATAAATAAAAATATTTGTGAAAAACTGTTTTTATATCCAAATTTCCAAAAATAAATAATTGTCTACCCCGTGCGAAGCCGGGACGGGCTGCTAGTATATTAGTATAGATACATCAGAATAACACATAAGCTACTATTTGCCGCGATAATCGACATACACGCGGGCGGAGCCGTGGGCAACAGCTAGTATGTATATATAAATTACATCTACTCGTACACAAAGAACAAATATGTAATAGTGCTCAACATACAATTAATGGTGCTGGATGGGAATCTATACCACAGCCACTTTCTTTGAGTTACAATCTAACCTCTACTAGACAAACAGACAAGTCATAATGCGGTATTTTTATCCACTTTTGTAAATATGTTATGAAACGAGGACAATTTATCTTAGTTATACCACGTTTTCCTGCAACGATAACAGTCTAGATATCCACCGTTACTTTGAAGATTGAAGATAGAGAAGTCTGGGTCGATATTGAAGTGTATAATTAAATTTCATCAAGACTTTATTTAAGACCAAAATGGGAGATATTATTCTAAGTAATATTTTTTTTTGCCCGATTTTGCCAAAGTTAAAAGGAGGGGTAATATTTTTGGTAGTCTCCATATGTTTATAAGTACAGCGCAGCGCCTAAACTACTGAACCACTTTAAAGATTGAACCTAATTTTCATTGAAACCGATTTTCATGAAATTTATGATGAAAGATATTTGATTCTTTAAGAGGATAGTAAGGAGGATAAGCTACTCCTTATCGTGACAACCGATATACAAGCAGGTGAAAGGTAAAAAGCTAGTCTATGATATAATAATAACTTAGGGTATTATAATACTATTGCCCGTAGCGTATAAATTTTCATCCGTTTTTAAACATTGTTCATTGGTGCTCTGCTCCTATTGGCCTTACATATATTATATATAGCCTATTGCCTTCCTCGATAAATGGGTTATCTAATAAACACAAAACCAAACAAACTCTTCAGCATTCTAATATTAGTACAGATAATCATGTTTAGCAACGGTATTGAAACCGTATCGTAAAGTTTTACCTAGTATGGGATCAGATGGCATGCGGGGCGGATCTTATCCTCACTTTTTTCTTTTCCGTTTAAAAAAAAGGCAACTCGCTTACTAGGAATACACCTCGTGTCGGGATATCCTGTGTATATGTCATGTTTTATTTTTTTTTGTAATTCTTAACTATTTAACTAACTTTAAGCGTTATAAATTTTCGTGTGCTGCAAATCAATATATATAAAAATCAATGCCACTTTTCGTTGTAATTTTATTACTCAAGAACGGGCTCACCTATCCAAACCAAATGTTTAAGCTTTGTTCGGACTATTTTGTAGATGGTTTATGTGAAGTTTGCTAGCTTTATCCCGCGGTTACCCGCAGTACAACAAAAAACGCAGGTAACACCGTGTGGTTCATCTAGTGTATAACTAATACCTTTTACCGTAGTTGCAGTGTAAATGAAGTGTACACTTCATTCGATTTCAATCATTTGCATGGAGATGCTTTGATACTTCAGAAACGAAATAGGATAATTATTTTTTACCGTGATAACCGACATTCACTCGGGTGGAGCCGCGGGCACAAGCTAGTAAGATTGTGAAACAATAAATTCTAAAATCTTCGTGTTCATATTCGATATCTTGAAAAACATTTGCACATAACCAACATGCGAATACTTATAACTGTTACAAAAGCGGTCATGCCAAATTTGTAACAATTACATCTATTCTCGACACTCTGAACAAGTTTTCTAGTCATTATTAAAAATAGTAATGTGAAATATTGAATCGAGATTCTACCCCTACATCGAGGTAACAGTTATGTAAAAATCTCCCTATCTTCTTGGTTTTGCACTTTTGACTCTTTAGTGGCAGGTGTTTATGGACAGTGGTTACCACTTACCATCAAGAAACCCGTCTGCTCACTTGCCTAGACAAAAATAACTAAAACTTGTGACATTGGTATCTTAAATTTGAATACCATCATATACTAATATTATAAATTCGAAGGTAATTCTGTCGGTTACGATTTTACTGCTAAACTAGGTACTTTGAATCTTGAGGACGGCGACTCTATACCACGATAATCGACATACATGCGGGCAGAGCCGCAGGCAATTCTAGTACATAAAAAAATCACAACTCAAGTTTTCCAAGTTAAATAAAATGAACATCTTGTAATATTAAAATGGTTTTAGTATTGCCAGAGATGTCAACAAACAAATAACTAACTCTACAGAGAACCTAAAATATTTATAAAAAGTTATTCGTACACATGTTACACCTCTACACGATGACACGTTTTCATCAATAGTGTTGTAACGGCGTATCGATAAATTAGCAATAATATATAGAAGTAATATGAAATCGTAACATGGAATATTTTCAGTACCTAAAAGAATTTTAAGAATTATACCCGAAGGTATAAGCAGAGAAGTTTTAATCGCTATTAATTGATAGCGTCGAATCTCTTTCTACAATCACTAAGGACTCTATTCTCTCATATTGAAATTCTATACATTTGTTAATATTTTATTAACTTTTATGTTTGTACTATGTCAACTTAGCTAAGAAATTATCGTTTCATATTCAAGCTTGGAACTTCATTGGTCAAGGTGCGAGACTTGATCACTGCTTTACTATTTTCCCAAATAGACTGTAGTGTAAAGAGACATTGCTTATTTTTTTAATTGAGGATTATAAGTAATAGTGTTAGTAAGTAAGAGTCGCAAAACTTGTAATTTGAATTGATTTTGTTGCGGAGCAGGTTAAATGAACATCTTTACTAGTTTCTCATTTAATACGAGTAAAATTAGATTTACTTAAAATTGATATTGAATATTGACTGAAGCGATAGATAGAAGAGGAAGAAAGAATCGATATTACCTGTTTATTCTTTAGATTTTCTTATAATCGATTTTTTATATTTCTATCGATATTATAAACACGAATCATCCCAACTCAAAAGCGTTCGAAAGCATATAACAGTTACTAATCTAAAGTAAGGAGTAAAATTTTAACGAGACAAAACTGAATGTTACCTGTTATAAAAATGTAACTTTGCTCACACTAATGTCAACAAACATTATAAATTTGCAGGCACAAGATTGATTGAAATAAAATTTCTTCTTTTTCCTGCATCCCGAGGCAAGAGGGCAAAGTTGCAGTAACAAATTGCAGACATCAGTCGTGTGTCGCATGCAGTAATTAGTGAAAACTACCACAACTTTTAATGAGAGTGAGTGAGGAGAGTGGGATAAACTTTCCGTTTATTGCATGATTATTTTTTATAAGTGGCGGATGGGAAAGTTCGTGTAGAAATTGTTTGACAACTTATAATGTATGTACCTAGTGTTGTATTTATTTTTTCCTCCGAGCCATTTTTCACAACCAGGTTGGGTTCTGTCTTAAGTTTTCTAGGGAATAGCTGACTGAACTTCGATTTTCTATTATTACGGGACTATCATTAGACTTCTACAAGCAAATAAGTACCTACTATGCAATATCAAAATTCTGTAGAAAAATCTGTTGAATTTTTTGGGGTTCTGCGTCGGCCCAAAAAGGTTTGTTTGGGTACAAGTCTTATATGTGGCTAATTTAATTATAAATTTACTAAGATATTTATAATACATATACTAGTTGACCCGCGAACTTCGATGACAAAAAAAAATACTTTTCCGTTAACTTTTAATTTTTCTTATACACAAGCCTTGTCCTTATAATAACGAACACATAAAAAAAAGAATTATTTAATTTGGTGCAGCCGATCGGAATCATTTCGGCGATTCATTTTATTTTAATTTATATGGATAGATATTTATGAATATTGTTAAGCTTTATTTACCACGTCATATCAGTCCACATAACGTATTTGGATCTCAAGTACTGTCCTTACAAGACTTAACAGGTTTTGGTAGTAGAAATGGTTCTAAGCTAAGTGAAACTATTATTATCGATGTAATTAGGAATACTGGCGTCACAAGCCACGACATTACATCTACATACACGAAAATATGCTAAATGGAGGTCCAATGATGCAGAAGCATCACAAGGATTCATGGTTTGGGTCACCATGCTGCATTGTTGCATTGTCTGCATTCACAATGAGTATGGTTACCACTACTCTTGGATTCTGCTTTTGCTTTCCATTAGGCATATTAGAAATAGTCCAATTACATCTTCAATCATTCAATTGATACAATATTTGCTACTAAAATTCATCAAACAGAACTAAACTTTTATTTTCCAACTGCAAACAGAAATTAAGCACTGTGTCAAATACTTAGGTGATATAGCTGCAGAAATATCCACTGTGTTAGGCATCATTGTTAGAAACACCGACAAAGTTACGCGTTGGAAACTTAGTGAAACGCAGGTGCTAATTACGACTTTACTGATTCTAACAACCATCGCTACTTGAGCTACCTCGCCCCTTATACTACTAATAAAATCGATAGATTTAGGAGATAGTGTATGATGAATCCGGGATCAAGCGTACCTGGTTAAGATAACAGTTGTAACCATTATCGACAACGTATAAATTAACAGGATTGCCCAGCGGGTCTTTGTTATTAGTGTTCGTTATTTGCGAGCCTTGATACGAAATTCTAATGCAGCTGTAGATTGTTCGTTAGAAATGTTTCAAAAATGCCTAACATATATATTTATCTGTCTGTAAAATCGTGCATTGAATGCAGTGTTGCCAGACTATTAAAAAAATAGATTAAAATTCTAAAAATAATAGGAAAAGGAATTTCGCAAGTATCAGAGGTGGGATTAAGGCTGTAGTATTAAGATCCAGTTTAACATCTTAATTTTACTTTTGTACCTAATTGAAAGCACCACTAAGATATTAGAAGAGTTATAAGTAACTTAAATAGGAAAATATATTCACTTTGCCTTAGTTTTTCTCTACAAACTTTGTCTTAAAAGTAGTATTTAAATTTGTTCCAAAAAAACTGTACAACCTAAGATTAAAAATAAATAGTGTTCTATTTTCAAACAGTTTATTTTGAGCTTCATGATGCTGAATGCAAAACATACGTGAAAAACTTCCTTGAATCCAATCTGAACACACGTTTTGAATATAAATCGCTTATGCAAATAAATGGTGGGTTTGCTGCAAAATTTTTCCTTTTTAATCTTTTCTTTTTCATTTTATTTTTAGTGTTAGGTACTAGTAAGGTGTAGAATAATAATATTCCACACAAAGCCATCTATTCCAAAACTAAGCAGAACTTATTCTATGGGTTAACAAGTTATATACCTACCTAAATACTTTTTTCTTAATTACATTCACATTATACACAGAAAACACCCAAACGTAGAGTAGTAGAACCACTCTGGTTTCAGCACGAACGAGCCGTCTCGACCGGGGCGGTACTACCCTCGCGCAGAAGATCAACTTAAATTGACAGCACTTGTGCTGTCGTGTTTCGTTGGTGAGTGCGGGACCGGAGGCCCAACGATGCAAAAGCATCACTAGGCCGCCATAGTGTGGGTCACCATACTGTATTGTTGCATTGTTCGCATTTGCAATGAGTGTGGTGACCACCACTTTTGGAGTGCTTATGCTTTCCATCATGTATATATATATATACTATTAACTATAACATGTCTTATTATGTAAATATGATGATTAATATTAACTCTACGATCATAATTCAGTATACGCATCACGGCTAAACCACTAAACCGATTTTGACGAAATTTACAACGGATGTCTTTTTATTTTTGAGGAATAACCGCTTTATGTTCACGGGAAAGGCATGGCCAAAAGGTAGTAGTGCTGTACTATATGTTTAAGAGAAACCTCGCCTAAAATCTAGCACATCATGAAGTTATCTCTCATTTTAAGAGCTGATTACACTTTTTGAGTGCTTGAGCAAAGTTGTCTCGTCTCGCGATTAACTTACTCGTTCTAAATTCTCTACTTTATACTCAAGTAAAGTTTTACTAACAATACATCGCACGGAAAACTTAATAAGTACTGTTGAAAATGGAACGACACTTACGTCATGGCTCTATTTTTTATCGACAAGCAGTGGAAATGTTGCTATATTTTAGAAAAAAAAAAACAAATAACTATTTTTTTGTACTTTATTATTAGGTTCTATGTATATGTGGAAATATAATATGGCTTGAACCGCTTCGGCGTATAATCGGATGACTCTAACTCTTACAATTACTAAGAAGTTAAATCTACACTCGAAAAATATAAACCTCCTTCTGACGCTGTCGGGTTACAAACCACCAAAAGAGGGTTGACCCTCTAACACCTAGGTTATTGTCTTAGTAAACCCACCTTAAAGCAACGTGTGTGGTTTTAAAACCACCACAATCCATCACTATATATATTACACCTTACAAAGTACGGAACACATAAACAAGAAAACACATTCCCCCATTAAACATCCACTAAGACCCGCCATAGTTTGTGTACTTCGAACTCTTCCAACAAATCGACTTGCAAACAATTCATAGCCAATGGGCCAGGACTTTACGACTCAGGATTTGTGACGTCATCAGCGCATGGGCAGAACTAGTTATTCTTCTCGCTTACTAGCAAAGTTCGTTCGGCCCTTAGTTTTATGTTTCGTAGATTTTATGGGCGTAAGAAAAATGTATACCAACTTGTATTCGGACTATAAAATTGGGACGGGTAACTTTGTTAAATAAATGAAATAAATCTGATGTGAAGGTTTTTTTTGTGTAGTTTTATATAATGTGCCTGTGAAACGTAAATCAAGAAGTCTATAAAGAGTGTTTTGAGACCACGCACACATATTTTTGAACTAGCTGACCCACATAAATTTGTGTAAATCTCTCATAAGGAATATATTTTCCCGTTTTTCCAACAATTGTCATTGATTGCTCGTATTGATTGTAGCGTAATATTCGATAAATGAACTATCTAACAAAAAAGAATAAGGGTAGACAGAGCTGAGAGAATACTGAGAGAATTTACCGTGGGAGAGCCACGCTTCGGCATGTATAAGCCGGCTCGACCGTAGTGATACCACGGCCTCACAGAAACCCGGTGTGAAATAATGCTTGCGCTGTGTTTCACCGAGTGAGTGAATCTCTCGAGGTATCTACTCGAGGCCTATACCTCAACCCCTCCCCACATCCCTTTCCCCGTCCCCAAAGGTGGGCAACGCACTTGTGACGCCTCTAGTGTTGCGGGTGTCCATGTGCGACTGTAATCGCTTACTGTATCAAGTGATACGTCTACTTGTTTGCCCCAAAACGATAAAAAAGAAAATTGCATACATGTATAGCTAGCGGTTCTACTACATGCATAACACCTTTTAAACATGCTCGCTGGTTATAAGTGCTTGTAACGGGACCTTCATCACCATCAGTAGTCTTATAGTATATATATATAGTAGTTATAATGGAGTTTTTGGCTTACTTTACCACACTGGAGTTCGTGTCGGTTTAAATCCCTTTGCAGCGTTACTGTCCAGACCAGTTTGCTCCGTTAGTCTCTTGCTCTTGTGAGAATCATGGCTGAATCAGAATGGGGATACTCTAAATTCTTAATCCCTCAACATAAGGACATTTATACAAAAACTGCATTCAATTTCATATTTTGACAACCCTTAATGGCTGTCGAGCCAAATTTGTTTCAGAACTGAAAAAAATATTCTCTCAATTTAGTGCATTTCATTAAATCGGATATTGTATAAAATTGATTTCTATTTTCAATGCAAATTCAAAAATGTGATATAAAGATAAAAGGGTATACTGCCAAATCTGAGAGCACCTCTCGCCCATAGGTTCCGTTATTATTTGGCGGATTTCCAAAATAATTACTTACGTAAACCAGTAGTCCGGATGAAGCGCAGATCGCGATCAAACATTCATCATAATTTAGTTGGATGCGGTATATTATAAGCGTCCATTAATTTTTTTTAAGTTTTCTTTATTTTTCTGCTTCGTTAGTAGCCATTAGTGAATACGACTACCGATTAAGAGGTGTAGAGTTCGATACCCTAGTCAAGTCAAAAGTGTTAATGAGATTTGGTTACAAGAAATTCTTAATAACATCCCGGATGATGGACGATTAGCAGTGTTTCACATGAATAAGCTTTCCTGGACTGTCAATAATACACATAAAATATTCATACCATGGATGGGCATAAAGGAAGCCCATTTATTCCTTTTAAATATATATTTTTGCATATCTGACTGACTGAAATTAAGCAGAGTTTGTTATCTGAGAGCTAGATTGACTGATAGAATACTGCAATACATACACACATACATATTATAGATAATATACTTATCGAAGACACCCAAACTCCGAAACAAATATTTATAGATCATGCTAATAGTTAATCAAAAATGCGTATGAAGCGTGGTAATACACCAAATATATTCAGTCGATGCACAATAAAAGAACCACAATTAAGCATTATTTATGACGAGAATTCCATAATAATAAGTATAGCTATTTAATATGAAACTACCTCTAGGGAAAAGCAGACCTTAGTCCGAAATAATATTCAGAATCCGAAGAATCCAATTTCTGCATTCTTTCAAAGCACAAATCACCACGGAAAATGCACGAACTAATGCAAAATAAAAACTTTGTGCAATAGCACAAAGTTTTTATTTTGCATTCATCAGATCTTATCGATTATGCATCGATGCAGACATCGATAACCCAACAATATGAAATATTTTCATCCACTTGAGCAGGACCAAACGTAGTGTCGTAAATGTAGATGTTAACATGAAACTACAACTTGGAATCAACAGATGCTAGTGTAAAATAATATTCTGAAGAAAATTTTATCCATTCTCTAAAGCTCAAATAATCATTGTGAATGCAAGAACTCGTCCAAAATAAGAACATTCTGTGGTATTCGGAAATCAGTACCCCAACAATGTGAAGCAATTTCATTCTCTTAAACAATACCAAACATCTAATCATCTAAACATCAGTGTCCTAAATAAAGCAATTTAATATAGCCCTTCCTCTTGAGAAAAACAGATCATAGTCTTAAATGATCTTTAGAGTCCTAAGAATCCATTTCTGTTCCAATTTTTTAAAGAACAAAATGAATGCAAAAAGTTATCCGAAATAAAAGCATTTGGTCCATTTCTGTTCCAATTTTTTAAAGAACAAAACGAATGCAAAAAGTTATCCGAAATAAAAGCAGTTAGTGGTATTCGGACATCAGTGCCCAACAAGCACCAATACGGGAGGAGTATCAAATATTCATTATCTCCGTGTAAAGGGTACTTTGAAAGCGAGTTCTGAACTGAGTAATTTGGCAACAACTGGTGAACAAATTAAATGCAATCATTTTTCTGCTTCATTTGTATCGGATGAAATCAATTTAGATGCGAATTATTAAAAGATTTTAAACTTTAGAACAAAATGTTATTGGAATACAAAAATGTATGATCGTGAATTTTTATATTTTTTGCTGTCTTAGTTAGTAAGGCTTAGGTTGGCTATCTAACACGGTGGCTACCGCTTAGTACGCACGTTCATGTACCGTCTGCATGGACAGGTGAACTCAAAACTACACTGTACTCGAATGGTTTTTGTTTAATCAATATTCACGGACCTAAAACAAAGACATCTCTGTGGTTTGTTTCGGCATTTTGTCCCAGAGTGACTCTTAGGAAATTCTGACGCTTTATACCTGTAAAGTCCGAGACCCGTACCCGTGTGCACAAATACCCGTAAAAGATTTACTTACCAAACTAAATATAATATTTCGCTTTTAATGTTTTCACTAAACATCACACTAATATATAAAGACGAAAGTTTGTGAGAGTCTACTGAACGGATTTGAATGAAACTTTACAGTAATATAGCCTATACATCAGAATAACACATAGGCTATTTGCCGCGATAACCGATACACACACGGGCGGAGCCGCGGGCAACAGTTAGTTTAAATAAAATTAACTTGAAGTTAACATTGTACGTTTAATTTTTTACTACGAGAACACTCTTTACAACATTTGTAAGAGTGTATTATCGAGTACAGATCGAAAAGGAATTTATGAACGCATTTTTGTTACGGGAATCGACCTTCTGAACGAAGTTTAACAATATTAAAAAAAATACTGAAACAAATACGTCCATGGTTTTTTATCTTTACACTAGCTGACCCGCTCAACTTCGTTCGCGCCTCTCCATTAAAAATATTTTTTTCACATTTTCTCTACATTTTCGGTCGATACCCGGCTCCTATTGGTCGTAGTGTGATGTTACGTAACCTAAAACCTTCCTCGCAAAATGGGCTTTCCAACAAAAAAAGAATTAGCAAATCGGTTCAGCCGTTCACGCGTGATGTCGTGACCAAGACAAATAGGGATTCATTTATATATATATATAGATTGCAAGTTGAACAGCAACGTTTCTGATGTTCCACCTGATTGATTACACACCGTCGGTGCTTTGATATCACACGTCTTTGAAGTAATGCACACGCAATAGTGCTCAGTGCTATCCCCCCACCCCCACCCTCCACCCCCGCTCTCACTTACTTGATAATAATTAATGATATAGTTCTGAATTAGATTGTGTTTTAATATTTGTCTAATAGTCTCTAAGGAATTCATAAAGTATAATAAGAAGTGAGATTTTGTTTTATTTAATTTGGCAACACATATTATTATTATTTATTCATGGACAAAGCAATAAGTACATTTATTAAGTACAAACCTCCCTCCGCTTACAATAAGTTAAAACTAAAAGATCATGGTTCGTATTATAATGTAAGAACTCCTTTCCATACTAATACTCAATATTATGAATTTGAAAGTAACTATGTCTGTCTGTTACGCTTTCATGGCTAAACCGCTGAACCGATTTCAATGAAATTTGGTATAGAGATACTTAGGCGGAGCGGCAGTCAAATACTAGTTGTATTATATTCTAACAAATTGGATAGTGAATTTAGAATGGATTAAAGATAAACTGTTTATCCACTTAGTTGTATATTTTGGTTTGCCGACTTTCAGAACATATAAATAAATAAATCTATACAAATAAATAAAATTGGAGTGTCTGTTTGTAATATTAAAATAACCGCTTTTTACTATGCATATGTATGTATACACGATACATATACCAAAAGTAACTTAGGCTACTTTTTTTAGACTAACTTTGTCCCGCGGCGTTACTCGCGGTACAACAATAAACGCGGGTAACACCGCGGGGTTCAGCTAGTAATAAATAAATATTTCGGACATCTAACACACAACGCCATTTAGTCCCAAGCTAAGCAGAGCTTGTGTTATGGCTACTAGATAACTGATACAAATACATATATACTTTTTTTTTGTAAATACATACATATTACATATGGAAAACACCCAAACTTCGAAACAAATATTTGTATATCATACAAACATTTGATCCGACCCGGGAATCAAACCCGAGACCTCATGATCAGCAGTCGCACACGCCAACCGCGAGACCAACGAGGTATATACCTAATACCTAAAAAAATCTGGTGTATATATATATAATAAACTAGCTGTCCCGGCAAACGTCGTTTTGCCATAACTACTAACAAATTAAAAATTAATTAAAAAACATTGTCCAGCGGACAAAATTGTGAATCTAAACCATTCCCAGATCCCCTTGAACACACACAAAAAATTTCATCAAAATCGGTCCAGTCGTTTGAGAGTAGTTCAGTGACATACACACTCACAGAAGAATTATATATATAAAGACTAGCTGTCCCGGCAAACGTCGTTTTGCCATAACTACTTATTTATTTATTTATTTATTCAATAAGGGAACACAAACAGTAGTATATGAAATGTACATAGGGTTGTTATTTAAAAACTAAACTTAGTAACTATACTACCCACTACGTTTTCCACAGATTACTTATGGGGGTTCGAGTATATAAGCAAAGTTGGCAAATAATCATACATATTATACATTCGTTGTCTATAAAATGATATGAAAGTAATAATTTATCACTAGCGACATATTAACTGGAACTTCTCAAGAGTGTGAGAAATATCAGTAACAACAGCAGGGACTACAAATATCAACAACATCGTGATACATTGCATGCATGATATAAAAGTGTTGAAAGAAAAAAAAAACAAAGCACAAAATGAACAGTGTTCTTAAGAATAATCTAAAGCCACTAGGCCCACTACCGATCGCTTAAAACTTTAATTACTTATTTTTTAAAACGTAACTTACTGAAATGTAATATATCTATGTCACAAAAATTCTTATTATAAGTATCAACTAAGCGGTGCAGCGGAGAGCGTACACCAGCATTGGTTCTACAACGACCGGTGGCAAACAGTCGCCTGGCGCGCACCTCGCGCACTTGCACTGTTCGAGGAATCAGGTAGCACAACCTATGCACTAAGTCTGGGCAGTCAAATTTATTGCGGCATATACCGAAAAGAGCCATGGTATCGAGGAGAATCCTTCTAATAAATTAAAAATTAATTTAAAAAAAAATTGTGAATCTAAACCATTCCCAGATCCCCTTGAACACACACAAAAAATTTCATCAAAATCGGTCCAGTCGTTTGGGAGTAGTTCAGTGACATACACACTCACAGAAGAATTATATATATAAAGATATATAATCTGAATCTCGGAAACGGCTAAGACGATTTTCATGAAATTTAGTATGCAGGTTTTGGGTACACATCGATCCAGTTAGGATTCATTTTTAGAAATTTTACCAAAAGCAAATATTGAACGAAGCTCATTCATCCAGGTGCTCTTTAATTTATACAAATATCAAAGCTTCATGTTAATTGGTCCCGCCTGTGGTTTATCAGAGGTAATTACCGTTTCCATATCAAAAGACACATAGCGAATACAGTTATGTTTTATTAAATATGTCAACACAAAGCCTAAATAATGTACTGTCGTTTAAATGAGTTAATTAATTTGGGAAGATTATTCTCCATTAATTATAAACGTACAACCATAATGGCGATAACGAATACTAGACAGGCGGTATAATTGGAACGGCGTGGCGGTGTAAATAAATTTGCATTATTAATTTAAAGATTTTGTTGTACTACAATCATCATCATTGAATAATCATCTGTGTGATGATTATAATGACATACTCCTAACTGATTTTTAGCGCGACGGCAAGTCTCAATACTCCGGGGTCCGGGGTTAAACATTTCCCGAATTAAAAAAACCTGGGTGACCAAAGACCCAATGATGCAGAAACATATCAATAAACCGCTATAGTGTGGGTCACCATGCTGCATTGTTGCATTGTCTGCATTCGCAGAGCAATGAGTATGGTGACATGGTGGTATGGCTACTACTGGATTCTGCTCATGGTTTTGTCATCAAGAACGTCAGGTAGAGTACAGTCACTTTGGCCGAATCACATTTCAAAAAGAAGCTCAATGACAACCGCTAGACTATCGAGGCAGAGTTTAATGATTTTGAAATGAGTAGTTCGGAATGACTCGTTCAACTTTCGAATTCAGTCTCAGGTTAGCGGAGGTCCGATGCTAGTAGCTTCGTGGAAATCTGATATTCAGGTAAAACTGGCTTAAGTATTAACCAACCCCAAATAATCTTGGGAATAACAAAGACCAGGATAAAAGGAGGAAGAAAGTTACTTAATAAGTAAGTAAGCAAAAAACTGTTTGAAGCTGCTTCAACATAACCTTAACTTTACACTTCCAGAATGTTTGAAAAGGATTATCACATTTACAAAATACTGAATAAAACGCTTTTATGATTCTATTACACAAATATCATTCTTATTGAACAATATATTCTCAACTAGCTGAACCCCGCGGTGTTACCCGCGGTTATTGTTGTACCGCGAGTAACGCCGCGGGACAAAGTTAGTCTAAAAAAGTAGCCTAAGTTACTACCTGGATCATCAGCTACCTTCCAGTGAAAGTCCCGTCAAAATCCGTCCAGCCGTTCCAGAGATTACCCGGAACAAACAGACAGACAGACAGACAAAAACTTTTTAGCTACATTTTTGGTATATGTACCGTGTATACATACATATGCATTAAGTAAAAAGCGGTTATTTTAATATTACAAACAGACACTCCAATTTGATTTATTTGTATAGATTTAAAAAATTGACTACTTGTTCTCGAGAAACATTCTTGAACAAACAAATAATCAACAACTGCAACGTTTCCCACCTCCCACAACTCCCGACATTATCAACAACAACTTTTAACAAGAAAACAAACAAGATATAGGATTTTTAACCCTCTAGCGTTCACAAAGATGGTGATTTCAATTAAACAATAAGAGTTAGCAAACAATTCTGCGGCGACACGACGTAAACGGCGGCTTGTCGCGTCGCCTCAACTCTCGCGAAACCAATTTAAAGTGTCCCTTGAAATAAAATAGTGGCGTAGCTGAAACACGCCACGTCATACTCGACAAGATGAATTACTTTGCGATATTAGATGTAATCTTAAACTTGTGAGAGTTGAGATGATTTCGGCATTACGCGGCATTTATCCTGACATTTTGATAGTAATCCTACTGATGTAGAAATTAGCTTGATATAGTATAGCATTCGTCTTTATTAAAGACTAGCTGAACCCCGCGTGTTACCCGTAGCTTTTACCGTGTTACCCGAGTAACGCCGCGGGACAAAGTAAGTCTAAAAAAAGTAGCCTAAGTTACTCCCTGGATCATCAGTTACCTGCCAGTGAAAGTCCCGTCAAAATCGGTCCAGTCGTTCCAGAGATTACCCGGAACAAACAGACAGACAGACAAAAATAACTACATTATTGGTATATATACCGTGTATACCTATATATGCATTTAGTAAAAAAGCGGTTATTTTAATATTACAAACAGACACTCCAATTTATTTATTTGTATGGTGTATATACCGTGTATACATATATATCCATTTAGTAAAAAACGGTTATTTTAATATTACAAACAGACACTCCAATTTTATTTATTTGTATAGATAAACTTTAAATGACCAGAGTGGCACGAGATGGGTCGGTTCACTCCTTGAAAAAATGCCCCGTAAGGTTTGATACTAGCTAAGCATCTCCGAATTTCTCGTCTTCTTCATAACATCAGATCAACAGCTTTTAATTGTCTTTTAAAACAGATTTTGGGCTACTGTATCAGTCTGCATAACAATATTAAATAACTATGAATGCTACTGATGAAAACATTATTTAGTGTTTGACTTAAAAAACTATTTTAGAAACTTAAACATATATTTTTAATAGTAGTAATAAGTTATTTTTGTAACATTTCTTTTTGGATGTAATGTTTTAAAAGTGCCTGGAAATGTCTACTTGAAATTATATTTGATGGATTGATTGCCTGGAATCTTAAATACCTCTTAAAAAACCTCAATTTTATTTTTTTGCTTGTTTCTTAATGCACATACTATTTAAAACGAAATACTATACTGAGGTAGATATGTGTGTATATTTTACATTTTAAAGTCAAGTTTCGATGTTTAATTTAAAAACACAAACAGATAACTGCCAAAAGTATTATAATAATCAAATGGACAGAGCCCAATAATGTTTGTTACTTTTAAAAACATGATCAGATTTTTTTGGAAAACAAATCACTACAGCGGTTAACAAAATTACCATTGGAATGTGTAGAAATTTAACATGCATATTTCCCAATTTATAATATTCGAACATGAAACACGCAACTTATAAATTCTGTGCATTCAACAATGTCGAAGCACAAACACGCCATGTTATATGTATCGAAATTACAAATTAATTTGTACAACAAAGCCCGCAGGACGATTACTGACAAACATAGACCTAAAATAGAAAACTAAGGATAGGTTTCAAATATTTTTCTACCGAAAACCAGTGAGAAATTGATGCCTCTAATAAACTTTAGTTTCATACTAATTGCTAATTGTTCATTTTATCATACTAATATTATAAAAAAAGTAACTTGGTCTGTCTACATGTTTGTTACGCTTGCACGGCTGCACCGATTTCAATTTCTACCGACTCAAATTTGTCATGAAGATACTTAGAATATTGAGAAAGGACATAGGTTACTTTTTAACGTATAAGGCGATACACGCGGGCTGAGTCGTGGGCAAAAGATAGTTGGAAATATATTATATGACTAGCTGAACCCCGCGGTGCTACCCGCGGCAATTGTTGTACCGCGAGTAACGCCGCGGGACAAAGTTAGTCTAAAAAAAGTAGCCTAAGTTACTCCCCGGATCATCAGCTACCTGCCAGTGAAAGTCCCGTCAAAATCCGTACAGCCGTTCCAGAGATTACCCGGAACAAACAGACAGACAGACAAAAAAATTTTAACTACATTTTTGGTATATGTATCGTGTATACATACATATGCATTGATTAAAAAGCTGTTATTTTAATATTACAAACAGACACTCCAATTTTATTTATTTGTATAGATAAATGATAAATATATAAAAACACAAAAATGCATATGAAAGAAAATTCCACAGCAGTTTACTTCTGCACATTGATCTTTTTAAACCACTCCGCTAAAGGAAAAGTTCAAACCGAAAAGTAACAAATTATCTTAGTCTCTATTAAAAATCATTTTCAGAAAATCCACGCCTTGCGATCCAAACATTACATTAAATTCTTTCTAAGGCCGTTGTCTCTGAAAACATTGTTTTAAAAGAGGTACCGATATTCCAGAATGCAATTCTCACTAATAAGTTTCTAAAGCTCGTCAGTTAGTAGACGGGTATCGAATGAAGGTATAAAATGACATCGGAAACAAATAAAACTTTACCTAACATTCGTTCAACAACAAGAAAAACGAATTGTGACAACATCTGGGTTGTGTCCCCAGATGTCCGGCGGCAATGTTTGGAAACAAAAGCTACATCGTACAAGTGTTTGTAAGTTACACTCTGTTTAAATAAAACTGTTTAGAGACAATACTATTACAGTAGAGGTAAGGAAACTCGCACAGACTTCAGCATTTTTTAAGTCCCTGCTTGTTCTTTGGAACATATTGTTCTGTAAAATAGTATCACCACGCTCGACAGAAGGCGCTGAGCCATCTTTGAATTAGAGAGGAAGTTAAGTTACTGAACAAATTAATAGTAATCTAGTCGCTTTGAGTTATTGTACACATAACACATTTCTATAACAAATCTATACTAAAATATAAAGCTGAAGAGTTTGTTTGTTTGTTTGTTTGTTTGTTTGTTTGTTTGAACACGCTAATCTCAGGAACCGCTGGTCCGATTTGAAAAATTCTTTCAGTGTTGGATAGTACATTTATCGAGGAAGGCTATAGGCTATATATCATCACGCTCGGACTAATAGGAGCTGAGCAGCAATGAAAAACGTTTCGAAAACGGGGGGAAATTATGACGCTACGGGCAATAATAGACGCAAACGGGGTTGCGTGGATTGGCTAGTAGTAGAATAATGACAACTTGAATAATGTCACACACACCATCACTACATACAAA
Source organism: Spilosoma lubricipeda (assembly GCA_905220595.1). NCBI lineage: Eukaryota > Metazoa > Arthropoda > Insecta > Lepidoptera > Erebidae > Spilosoma > Spilosoma lubricipeda. Next base: position 1,875,649 of record HG992285.1, on the reverse strand, counting down.
TCTTAACACACAGCCTCAAATACACAGAAAACACTTCCTCACACACTTATACTCACACTCACACACAAACATAAACATATTATCTAAATATACTAAGTTACAGTAACTACTGTCTATTCATGTCTACCATTGTAACTATTGGTTTGTTCTTTTTGCCTTTGTATAGTAACTGACTCCCAACACACAGCTAGCGCTACTTTGGGAGTCAGGGCTGTACAGTGGCTTGTAATCCATTTATGGTACAATAAACATTTATTATTATTATTATTGCTTTTGTAGGTTTTAGCTTACCTATCGTTTTGATAGCCCTAAACGCCTAACTTACAGAAACAAGCATAGTTTTTATGTATGAGCCTGCGAAAGTAATGCTACTCTCCTGGTGGAAAGCATGAGAATGCAAGAGTGGTGGTCACCATACTCATTGCGAATGCAGAAACGTCTTGAGATGCTTATGCACTCACCAACAAAACATGACAGCACGAAAGCTTTCATTATTGCAACCACAACTACTATAATTATAAACAACCTACCGTAATAATAAACATAAAACTAAAATAGTACAGATTGTAAGCTTACTTGAAGCTGACTAGTATTTGGTTTCTATCTAGGAGCCGAATATCGTGCCAGCAAGAACTACACTTACCTGCATTGTTCGCCAAATTGAGAAACTCACCTAAGCTACTTTAGTACCTACTTAGTTATTCCGCGCCTAAGCTCGACCAAAACTTACCAACTATGTTACTTGTAGACTTATAGATATTAAAATAAATTGAACAATAAAATCTGACTTTGAAAATGAGTGGCCATGAGTTTCTTTGCCAGTATTCTTCTCATAAGGCTCTACGCATTTTGAAAACTGGAAGTTATGGAACGACACAGGCAGGCAGTAGATTTTGGTGTTTTCGCCTAATTTACCTCGACAGTACAGCACATGCTGTGGCGTCTGTTTGTGTCGATCTATGATTTTTAATTGTAGCTTAATTTAACGTTCATAGATGTCACTTAGTATCTTAATTGAATAAATGATTATGAATTTGAATTGGCTGTCATAAAGACTGCCAATGGATGTAAAAACTTTCAAATGTTTTTTGTTAAATCTTTATATATATAATTCTTCTGTGAGTGTGTATGTCACTGAACTACTCTCAAATGACTGGACCGATTTTGATGAAATTTTTTGTGTGTGTTCAAGGGGATCTGGGAATGGTTTAGATTCACAATTTTGTCCGCTGGACAATGTTTTTTTAATTAATTTTTAATTTATTAGCAGTTATGGCAAAACGACGTTTGCCGGGACAGCTAGTTTATGTATAAAATTAGAAATTACATAATGTTTAAATCAAATCATAATGTCGGTGACGTGGTGACGCGAACCCATAAGATTTTCCCCTATCAAAAAGTGCTCAACGCGGTCAAAGAAATTATGTAACTTCAGCATGTCGGTGACGCGATGACGCGAACCCATAACATATTCCCCTATCAAAAAGTGCTCAACGCGGTCAAAGTTCTGTAACTTCAGCATGTCGGTGACGCGGTGATGCGAATTCATAAGATTTTCCACTACCAAAAAGTGCTTAACACTCAAAAAGTTATAAAGTCATAGGAGAATGATATATTTAAACAGTTGTTACATATATTTACTTGACGTAGGATTAGCACGTTTCAGGTAGCTTATCTAGGGGAGGTTTTTGAGGTTCAAAAACCCAACTGAAATGTTTCTACACTCTTTATATGTTTACATCTCTTCTACATTTTTTCATGTTAATAGTATGGTTGAATGGAAATAGTTCATCATTCTATTAGCTTAACCAACGAACTAAACCCTGACTACGCCTGTGGGCTTAAATATCAAATTCTTTCATTGATCTTCAATATGTAAGATTTCCGAAGGTCAGAACCCTAACACACCTAAACCCACCACCCAGTTTTACCCTTGTAACTCTTAAGTGGATATCCACGCTTTATGCACCTATGGACCCGCTGGTGTTTTTCAATTCATTCGTTCTTTTTTACATAGCCGGAGCCCTAAACCAATAATCCCTTAGGGATCTAAGTCTGTTACTTTTAGTAAATCTTTCACATATTTAAAGCAAAGCCAACTTATAAACATATATTTAATGTACTAAATTTTAAACTTTTGAATCGATGATAACCAATTATTATTTTTATTTTGGTCATCTGTCACACAGCGCCATCTAGCTTTAAACGAAGCAGAGATTGACTGATAGAATACTTTTATACTTTTTTTGTGAATAGAAATACATGTAAAGCACCCAAACTCCGGAACAAATATTTGCAGATCACACAATAATTTTTTCAACCGATCCGGGAATCGAACTCGTGACCTCATGTTCAGCAGTCGCGTACGCTACTACAGTGCCAACGAGGTAGTCAAGTCAAGGCAGTAATCTCCTCAAAGAATAAACAAGTAAATTATACGCCTATACCAGACGATAATATAAAATCTAAAAAATGTACTACTAAAACACTTAGGTATATTAATCTCCTTCGTGGCAATGGGTCGTCACTTCGAACCGGCACATCCGTCAGCGCAGAAGATATCTTAATTACTTGGAGAGGCGCCAGATTTCACACAGTATTTGTTCAACCCGATGTATACTGGTTCCGTAATGTGCTGCCGATTTTAAGTAACTGATTCATGGGAACTGGGTCAAGAGAAACACGATAATCATTGAAAATTTACGCATTCCTGTAATGTACGTTACTTTGAGTACTTTTTCACTTGTTTATTTAAGAACTAATTGACTGCCTTGGTGGTGTCGTGGTAGCGTATGCGATTGCTATGCTAAAGTCGTGGGTTCCAGGGCTGAATCAAATTTTTGTACGATAATTTTTACAGAGTTTGCGTATTTTCTGCATATAGTTTGTAAAAATTATAAAAAAAAGTATTTAAGTATATGTCCATTAATATAGCTTTCATAGTACAGGTTCCACTTAGTTCGAAAATAGACGGCATTGTGTTTTAGATAGTATAGAAAAAGAATAACCTGTATTGGACACCAGATAAATACAGATTACGTAAAAATAATATATATATATATATATATATATATATATATATATATCAATAGAACGACCATGTGCACATTGTGGTGGTGAAATTTTTTTTTTGTTTTGGCCTTGCCAAAATGAGTCTACTCTGCCTGATAGAAAGCATTAGCAGAATCCAAGAGTGGTGGTGACGAATACAGATAATGCAACAATGCAGCATGGTGACCCACACCATGGCGGGCTAGTGATACTTCTGCGTCATTCGGCCTCCGTAACCCAACCGTACTGAAATCAGCGAGGTTTTACAGCCTTACAGATGTACAGATATCCAAAATATTGAAAAAACAATAGTTGTTAGAATCGGCATAAACTTTTTATAACTTTTTTATAACAAATATTTGTTTATGTTTTAATATCGTTGTACTAAATAATTTTTTTGGAACATTTTACGAGTATATTTATATGTCAAGCAAATCACTAGTTCTTTTAATAATACATCGACTTTTCAATAACAAAAAACTAAATGCAAATCTGTTAATGTAAAACTAGGATTCCCCAGCTAGGACAGACATCGCTGTCAAATTTCGATGCGTCTTGTTTTTCTTGTCTTGTAACAAATAACCTCAAACAAAGCTTAACTTACACTTAGAAATAAATTGAGCTTAGAGTTGCTCCTTACTTACACAGTTTACTCAATTTAGTAAACGGCATGCAATTGAATGAACACAAAGCAAAATATAGTTAGAGTGATCTTAATCCCTTTCGGGCAGGGGTGATTGTGTTTTGATGCGGGACTCAGCGGACGAATCTCCAGTCGATCCTGTGGACAGCCGAAGACGCACTAGTCATTGGCGTCAGCGTGAATTACCAACGAATGAAGAATATTCTGTTAATTTTGTGTTAGGTACCAGTACATCCTGGACCGACTGCTCAATGTAACCTTCGATTCATTAAGATGATCATGATATCATGCCACCAGCGGACATCCATTCAGATACTGACCGCGCCGTCGTTGCGTACCCTCGGTGATTGTTTCTAATCACCGAGGGTAAGCAACGACGGCGCAGTCAGTATGTTGTAATCAAAGGATAACAGTCGTGAAGCTTAATTGAAGAACTTCGAGTGGTTTAAAAACATCCAACGGCAAGATTACGTAGCCACAACGTTGTCTTGCCAGTCCCCACCTGCACTCGACCTGTGTGTGGATACGTCCACACACAGGCCGAGTGCAGGCCTTAACGGAGACGACCCAAGCCCAGCAGTGTTACATTATGGGGTATTGATGACATAGATTTTTTTTTAATGGATAAGACGGGTAAACGAACAGACGTATCGCCTGATGGTAAGCGATATGACGATAATCTTTGATTTAAAAAAACACCACGGCGGTGTGGTGAGTCGGAATCGGACCGCCTAAACCCACACGGTGTGCCACTCTGGGCCTTAGAAGGGAGGGATCCAGGAACTGCTGTTATTAACACATCCGAGACGTTCAAAAGCAGTCCTGCATACATCATCGCCCAAAACAATAGTTCTCCAAAAGCCCATTCCTTCGCTATATCTTGTCCAGTGTACCAAATCTCAAGAGCGGGATTACCCAGGATTTTTTCCCACTAAGCTGGACGTAATTGGATCCCAAATTGACCGTGGAAAGGGAACGTTTCGACGGACGATCGACTCATTTGTTTTAGATATTACTATAAGTTGGGCGTTCCATTGTATCTGGTCTAATACAATCGTCTTATACATCGAAGTCTATGAGACGTGACATGTGTATTAAAAATGTCATCAAACGCGATCTCAGAGTTATTTTCCTTGTTTCAAAGAACGACCGTCGATATCTAAATTAGGAATTCTGTGAACGATATGATATTTCCCATGATACTTTCTGAGGATTCGAATGCGGTTGAGGAATATTGCTAAAGGTCAGTTTATGGATAGGTGGACGAGAATAGTTACAACCCTCAGATATTGTAAGTATATGAAGCGTTTCTCTACTGAGAAACAAGAAATTGTATTTAACTAGTGTTCAGAATATTTCCTGTTTGTTTTTGAATATGTTTATATTTTAAATCTTATCAACTTTTCTCATTTCATCCCCACATCGTAGTTTACCCCCCATTACTACTCTATCTCTAATCGAGGTACCGAGACGAGACCGACGAGAGATGTATCGATCGACAGTCATCTCTTATTAATTCTGAATAAAACCATTACATTTCCAATCAGAGTTGGTAGCAGAACAAAAAAGAATGAGCTAAATGTTTAAGCAAAACGTGATGATCGGTCTATGAAATACTATTGATCATGATTATTTGATCACTAAAGTTTAACATCCTACTAATATTATAAACGCGACAGTTTGTAAGTATGGATGGATGGATGGATTAATGTTTGTTACTCTTTCAGGCAAAAACTGGACCAATACGACCTTCAAACCTTCAAGAAACGAGCGTACTCCTTCTTAAAAGGCCGGCAACGCACCTGTGACGCCTCTGGTGTTGCGGGTGTCCATGGGCGGCGGTAATCACTTACCATCAGGTGATACGTCTGCTCGTTTGCCCCCTATTTAAATAAAAAAAAAAAAAAAAAAAAAAACTACTAAACGGGTTTGGATGAAACTTTACAGTAATATAGGCTACTATTTGCCACGATAACCGACATACACGGGGATGGAACCGCGGGCAACAACTAGTTAATAATATTTTTTAATTTTTTCTCCCATATACATATTACTTATACCAAAACATATTTGATCATTGGGAGACTAGTTCCTAAAGTAAATAAGAACCTGTAATATCCATAACCAGGCTTCCATTACAGTCCAGACACTGCAACACTGTACCTTTACGTAGGAGTGTGCAGAACGAGTTAAAAAAAATAAAGAGGGAAAAAAGAAAAAAAATCATCTAATTTGGTTTTGTATGTGTGAGCGCGTGTGTATATCTGCGTATGTGCACGTATGCATATGAATGCATTATGTGGGTTATGTCTAGGTTAACATTATCGAACTTGATTAACATAATATAAGCCTTCAATTTATATAAATGACATTATCACAAACCAATAATTACCTCACATTCAAATACAAACCGTTGTTATGTTAACAGATTAATTATTTCATTTATTGCAACTCATTTGGTGCAGATAGTTTGACTGGTAACTACTATGAATATTGTTTGTAGGATGTTTAATAATTCTGAACAAAAAGCCAGCTGGTGAAAACCTCTATTCTAAGAAGGTATATAGTAAGTAATTAAATGTTCATATATTGCCATTAGGCGCTCATAGCCCAGTTACACTCGGTGATTAGAAACAATAATCGAGGCTAAGCCACGATGGCGCGGTCAGGCCCCGGGTGACCGCTAGTGGCATCATACCATGTGCGTCTTCGTGATTCGGAGGTCACATTAAGCAGTTGGTCCCGGTTGTTATCCCAGGAATACAGTCGTGAAGCTTAGTTGGAGGTCTTTGTTCGACATAAAAACGGAAAGATTACGTAGCCATAACGTTGTCTTGTCAATCCCCAACCAGCACTTGGCCACCGTGGGGACGTATGGCCTTAACCCTCTCCTGAGAGAAGACCCGAGCCCCGCACTGGGACATTATGGGTTATTGATGATATTGCCATTACATTGCAGTGGTTAAAGTATTCACCTTACCACTTCATGTGATCCACAAATTGTTGTTCTACGTCTGGGTGTTCTTTGTATCTGTTTCATGTATGTTTATAAAGTCCCTAGCGATACAGGAATACTCCTAAGCTGGGAGTAAATTTTTAAGTTGTTTTAAAAAAAAAAGGAAATTTGAGTGGGACCACTTGAGTTTATGGTGTTCTTTGGGTCTGTATCTTGTATGTTTGTAATGTCCCCCGCGACACAGGACTAATGCAGTTGTCTTTTAAAAAGCAGCTTTTTACGAAATGCATATGTTTGTATATACGGTACATATACCAATTTAACACTTTTATAATTTGTTGTCTGTCTATCTGTTCCGGTTAATACCTGACCGATTTTAACGAGGCTTCCACTGATAGATAGCTTATGATATAAGAAGTAACTTAGGGTTTCCTTGTTAGACTAGCTTCGCCCCGCGGGGCTCAGTTAATTTGAATATATACTTCAAATCCAGAATTCAGTACATACTGTGGCGTCTGTTTGTGTTGATCTATGATTTTTTACTGTAGCTCCAATTTAACGTTCATAAATGTGACTTTGTCATAATTGAATAAATTGTTTTTCATCCCCTCATCTCGGAAAAATATTCTTGCCCAACGTTAACTGAGTGCAAAAGCCGTTTTTTTTTGCAAAAGGATAAAGTAAATTGAATTTAGAACACCTGTGCACTAAGTTTGTGAATTCAAAACATCATTAAACCTATTTACTTCTACCCCTATGGTGCCGAATTTATCATACAACTTTTTTTAATTTGTTAAAAAGCTAGACACGGAACCTTCTTGGTGTACTCTTTTTTTATTTGCTTTCCCGCGCCATGTTATTTTCACGTCATATTGTTGAAGCCTTAGGTTCAAATTTTGTAATTTTGTTTCTTTATGCATTTAGTCATTTCCTCGCCGAGGTGGGATGAAAAGTTACGTGTTGCACTCGAGTGCAAAGATTTTTCACCTCTTGCTTTTTTGAAAAAGCAATTTTGTACTCTTGTATAATAAATAACTATTGAATTTGAATTATAATGGGTACCTTTATCTGCAGTCTGGTTACAGTAGTACATGCTCTGCCTAGTTTGATACCCGACAGCCCTGCGTTCTAAATTTGAAATAGTTCATTATAATTAATTTGTCAGCTCCTCACTAGTCCACCACAGTATAAACCCACTAATTGCAAACTCTAGAACCTTCTAATTTACATAGTTAAATATATTATGAAACCAGCTGTACGATAATTACGAACAAACCGTAAGTAGCTTTGCACCTAGTTTTGTCTGACGATTTACAAAGGACTGGAATTTAATTAAGCAAACACAAATTTCACGGCATAACACTAAAAACGAAAACAAAACTTATACTGAGGGTAGAACGAATTCAATGCATTTACGGGAGCTGCGCCGGCTGGTAGTGAGGTAACTAGTCGATTTTAATGTCGAGTATAATCGACTAACGAATGGTCATTTATGTAATGCCTAAAAACGCTTGCTCGAGAGACACGAATGTTTTGCCATTTTTTGAGTAACTGGATGATAAGCAACGAAAAAATTGCATCGAGACTGCCGATAAGGCCGTAATTATAACGTGAAGTGTATTTCACATATTATTTCTACAATTCACATTACCTACAGCCTTCGTAGTCCACTGCTGGACAAGGACCTCTCTTTAAAAATGAGCTTTTTCTACTGGTAAAAGGTTTCTTTTAAGTTTTCGAAGTGAGGTTTTCTATTTTCTACAATAACCATCTGGTAATAGTGTAGTCATGTTTCACTTAATAAAAAACAACACCACATAAATAAATAAACTATTATCACTTATTGTGTTTTTTTTTACGGCGAAGCGGAGGGTTATAGTTTTAACAGGCTATGTATCTTTGTAAGTTTCACCGTAACACATTAAGTACTGAACCGATTCAATGAGGTACCAAAAGATTCGTATTAATAGCCAGGATGACATTACATAAGCTGTTTTTATGTATTCGGGTTAAATTTTTAAAGTGTCTTACTCTTTCCTGGTAAACTTAAAACATTTCACGTGTTCGTTATTTTTTAATAAATGCTTACAAGAATGCTCTTGCCGAAGAAAGTATCAAAAGTATCTGAAACCATAAGAAGTTATTTTAAAAGTAAAGTAAGACGTGAAAACAATAAATACAAAAAATTAAACTGACAAACAGCTCGCTTTAAATCTTGCTAAGTTCGCACCGAAAGTAGTATCCACTCGACTAAACATAAAGTAAGTGTCGCAGCACTAACCTTACCTTGCTTCGAAGAATGCAACAAGCATTTTTCTTTTAAAACGCTCCCATCCGTTGAAAAATTTTCCCTAGCATACACATTTTGTGGCTTTTCTTTCAGAAAATGCACGCGTAGAGTTAAATGTAGCGAAGTTCGAGTTTGTATTTTCTAAGCAGGTTTTTTTTGTATACTTTTTTAATATTAATAAAATATACAGTATGATTTTTTTTCACCTTAAGATTTTTACTTATGGTTACTATAACAGCATTGGCTATGGTTAACTCTGAATAATTCTAGAAGCGGATAAAATCTTTTAATAAGAATACAAAAAAAAGTATAGAACATTTTGAACAGTGTATATATTTGCTGAAAATATCTTCAAAAATTACAATAAAAAAATAAAAAGACTTCTCAGAAAAGTCTAATTCTAGTAATACGCTCTCTTCCTCAATATTATCACGCCCAGCGCCATCTACTTGCGAACATCTGAACTAACATTATCTACATTAACCGCATTTTGCATACTTTACAGAAAAATGCTCCACTTTCTTAAAGTAGGTGACCGTTTCTTAGTACATTGAAAATGAGCAGTGTCACTAAAAAAGGAATCAAGAGAAGATTGCATTTTACAAAAGAGTATTAAATCTATCATATCGGAAAAAAAAACAGAAAGCAGTCACGAGGATTGATGACAGAAGTGAATCGAAAACAAAGTTAAAACTATAAACAAACAACTGTTTAAGCTCACTTGAAATGAGCCTCTCTGCTTTTTGGTAATATTCGGATTTTCGCAAAATTTTTCTTTTTATTCATTACTAGCTGAACCCCGCGGTGTTACCCGCGGTTATTGTTGTACCGCGAGTAACGCCCCGGAACAAAGTTAGTCTAAAAAAAGAAACCTAAGTTACTCCCTGGATCATCAACTACCTGCCAGTGAAAGTCCCGTCAAAATCCGTCCAGCCGTTCCAGAGATACAGACAAATAGAACAAACAGACAGACAGACAAAATTTTTTTTAACTACCTACCTACATTTTTGGTATATGTACCGTGTATACATACATATGCATTTATTAAAAAGCGGTTATTTTAATATTACAAACAGACACTCCAATTTTATATATTTGTATAGATGTATAGATGTTGGTAAACTTGACCGCACGGTTGGCCTAGCGATCGCCACGTCACTTTCTTGTCAAATTTTGTGGGTTCAAATTCTACATGGGGCAAAACTGTGCGATCTACAAATTGATGTTCTGAGTCGGTCTACAAACTGATGTGTTCCTTGTGTCTATTCGTTTATGATTCTCCTACTTGTTTATGCCGGTTCCATAAAAAAATAATATAAAAAGAGGCAAAAAATTCAGATGTACGCTGACGAAGACTATAGTCAATGAGGTATGGTAGTCATTGAGGTAAGTAGTAGTATTTTAGTTCAATGATGTTAGTACCATATTTCTTTCTACCAGACTATTGGAAACCTAGAAGGTAGTTTAATTGTTTTGTCAGTATAGTATGTTTGTATGTTTTTAATCAACTTCACAAAAAGGAGGAGGTTTCTAAATTCGACCGTATATATATATATTTATGTGTGTTCGCGGATAACTTCGCCGTTTATGAACCAATTTTAATTTACAGGACCTAACTAATAAAAAATACTGAGGTACTTAAAAAAATAAAATTTAATCGTATTTTTTTAACGTAACGAAAACAATCTTACCTACTATGAAATAAAATGAACTATATATTATCCCGAAATATTAAGTATGTACAAAATTAATTTACAGGACCTAACTAATAAAAATACTAAGGTACTTAAAAAAAATAAACTTAATCGTATTATTTTAACGTAACGAAAACAATCTTACCTACTATGAATTAAAATGAACTATGAACTAAAATATCCCGAAATATTAAGTATGTACAAAATTAATTTTTAGGACCTTACTAATAAAAAATAGGAACTAAAAAAATTATGCGAAGCAATCAAATATTTTTACTCTATTGCAAAATGAATTTCTCTGTAGCGCAAATTTCTCTAATCGCATGCGTCCGGCAACGACGTCTGCCCTCACGTGTCTGCCCGTTCGGGTAGGCATAGTTAGATTCGTGCCGTGCGCTACCCCACCACACGACCGCCCCCCGCGCTCGCCCCACTTCGGCGAATGTGCGCGACGATGACCGATGACCGACGGCAGGCGGCGGCGATGAATAAGTATTCCTAACTTCAAAAGTCGATTTTTTTATTGATACAAAACAAAAGTTACAATTTCTGGAATTCCTTTGGTACCTACTTATATAAAAACTTTGCACATCCTAAGAGACCTATGTACCAAGTTACATGGTTTTATCTCCAAAAATGACGAACACCCACATGCAACCCCTATTTCACCCCCACGCTGGTGTAAATTTTAAAATGCTAGAACAAACGATTTTTTGTTTATTATTTAGTGCCTAAATGCCTAAATATAAAATGTAAGGTATCTTCAAGAATGACGAACTTCATACAAACTTTCAACCCCTATTTCATCCCCTCACAGGTCGAAATTTCAAAAACGCTAGAACAAATGTTTTATTATTTTTTATCAAGTGCTTAAATATAAAGTTTCATGGTTTTATCTTTAAAAATTATGAAATCCCATACAACTTTTCCCCCCCCCTTTTAACCCCTTACAACCCCTTTTTCGCGATAAAAAGTAGCCTATGTTTTATCTCGGGGTCTAGAATATCTGTATACCAAATTTCATTCAAATCCGTTCAGTAGTTTTGGCGTGAAAGAGTAGCAGACAGACAGACAGACAGACAGACAGAGTTACTTTCGCATTTATAATATTAAGTTAGGATTCTTCTTATTTTTCTTTGATGAAATGGCAACCAGCCAGATCTCTCGGATCAGCTATTTCTGCCAATCTCAAGTGTTTATAGTCTTCAAGTCATTTAGTCTTCGTCGTGATTAAATCTATACTCTATACTAATATATAAAGCTGAAGAGTTTGTTTGTTTGTTTGTTTGTTTGAACACGCTAATCTCAGGAACCGCTGATCCGATTTAAAAAATTCTTTCGGTGTTGGATAGTCCATTTATCGAGGAAGACTATAGGGTATATATCATCACGCTACTACTAATAGGAGCTGAGCAACAATGAAGAATGTTTCAAAAACGGGGGAAATTTTCACGCTACGGGCAATATAAGGCGCAAACGAAGTTGCGTGGGTCAGCTAGTTAATTATATAAAATATAAAAAATATGGATGAAATGAAATGGGGACCCTTTTCCGAAAAAACAAAAAACGATCTCCCTTTTTATTCATAAAACCCGCGTATTTCCATCCCACTTGACATTGGCAGAATTGTCGATGTCGGCACAGTTTGCTATAAATTAAGAAAAAAAAAGAAAGAGCCTCTTTGCTCTTTAAACAAAATGTGCGATAATCATAAGTAAACAAATACAGCTCATGGGAAACGTTCGGTGATGATGACGCGAGTTTTATAATTTTTGCTCACCCAAAACGTGCTCAACGCACCTAAAGCAGTTTTCACTTCAAAAAAGAAAGACTATCCCTAGTTTCAACAGCAATTGAAAACTACCGTACTAGATCCAAAATTTATTTTCCCCTGTTTTCGGAGAGGGAGAGCTCAAATGGCAGAAACGCACTTCAGTTCAGCTTTAATCTGTCACTAACCATGCGTGTGTTCTACTCGTTCGCAATTTAAAAAAAACTTTAAAAGCTATAATCCGACTACGTGAATTACCCGGGCCTTTAATGCAAATCTATAAACACTTCATTTATAAAAATCGTTTTAGTAGTTACATGCAAAGAGTGCAAAACCTATTAAATTTCTTTTGGTATCCCCTTGGTGCGGTAAGAAATTATAAAACTGACATGATCATGACAGGGTCAAAATAAATTAATTTAAAAATCTTTTTAAAAACAAGCTTTTACTGGAATATCAAGACAAATCAAACGAGTCCAAACTCGATGATGTTGCGACGTTTCTTTACAGAGTTCCTATGGCCACCTTCCAGCTCCAGCATCAGATCAGCTCCATGTCATTATAATATTGTATTGTCACGCTGTAAACATATGCTTGCAAAACTTCAGCAAAATCGGTTCAAGATGTCTGCTTCAAACTTGAGTTGCAAGATTCCACCTAAACATACAAGCATACTACATTGCAAGCATAAAAAGCTTATAATAATTTGCACGTGGCTATAAACTTAGGTACGAAAGTTAAGTTATAAACTTGTGTAACAAGTTATGAAATTATTATATTTTCAGTTAAAGGTGTCCCAAACATTATGGTTCTTAATATTATAATTAAGTTTTGTTATTAAGTGGTTAGCTTATATATAATGCTCATTGATGCGAGGATTTCTTTATTGCAAATATAAGATGGTAAGATTCCATAATTCGACGCTAACGCTGTAGTATACTTTTATTGCCGTATGAGTATTTCTGTTATTCACCAGCAACTCAGATTCAGTTTTTTTATGTATGAGCTTGCCAAAATGACTCTGCTCGCACTAACCAACAAAACATGATAGCACGAACGCTGTCATTTTGATCTTTTGTGCGAGGGTAGTACCGCCCGGTCGAGACGGCCCGTTCGTGCTGAAATCAGCGTGGCTCTATTACCTTGAAAGTGAAAAGTGAGTTGAATGCCTTTAATAATACGAAGGTGAGAATTTTTGTAACCCTCATTATTTGTTGAAATGTAACGGATAAGTTGTTTTTCGATGGTTTTCCGTAAAATCGTATTACTCTGACCTAAATGTGTTGAAAGTATATAAAGGCGTTATGTCCCGTGGGTGATCACGTCTGGTTACCCCGAAATGTACCTGAGCCGTTGGATATGGCAGGGAGAACTCCAGAAGCTACGTCTCGCCACGGAGGGTATGGTGCGAAAAGCATACTTGGCGTGAAAAAAAACAATGGGTTGCACTCCGGGAGTGCCCGCAGAAGTGAAAACTTGAAAATTAACGTTATGCATTTTTGTTTTTTTTTGTTTGTTTACTATTTTTAGCTTTGCCTTTAATATTTCTTGAGAACCGATCTCACACACACACACACACACACACACATCCACACACGCACGCAGGAACAGGCATACATTTTAAGGAGGAAGGAATAATCAGGTCACGTTTTCTGACCCAAGTATAACATTTTTTACCAATCCCAAAACAGTGTACAACGCCGCTAATGAAGTTTTCACTTCAAAAAAGGTATATTTAGGAAGCATCACCAAGATAAACATACGTTGATTTTTTTTAAGAGGAGGGGGTTTGTCTGTAGAAAAATCATACAAACCCCTTTGCATTTAGTTGTCACTGTGGTATAAACTACGTTGAGTGATTTTTACTCCACTTTATCACAAAAGACCGAAATAAGCTTAGAAACTTGTAATTTGCTTTTAACTCTATAAAAATCCTTGTATAAAATAATATCGTCAAACATCCCAGAGAGTGTTTATCTGGTTTTTATTGCCTCGAGAGCCGGAACGAGCTATTAACTTCATATATCGATAACGGCGATAAATTCAACTAACAGTAAAACAAGACAAGAACAGTAAAGCCAAAAAGGCATAGCGACCAAAACATTTATAGGAACTAAGGTCTATATAGCAACATGTAAAGATAGACTATTGTTAGATCTATACTTATATACTATACTATTATCACATCACACTAATATATAAAGGCGAAAGTTTTATCAAATCGGACCAGCGGTGAGTGTGTATGTTTGTTAGTTCTTCACGCAAAAACTACTGAACGGATTTGGATAAAACTTTACAGTAATAAATCAGAATAACACATAGTTCTAAAATTATAAGGCTGAAGAGTTTGTTTATTTGAACGCGCTAATCTCAGGAACCGCTGGTCCGATTTGTAAAATGTAGTACATTTATCGAGTAAGGCTATAGGCTATATATCATCAAGCTAAGACCAAAAGGTTCCAATGTTTCAAAAAAGGGGAAAATTGTTACACTACGGGCAATACGAGACGAAAACGAGGTTGCGTGGGTCAGCTAGTTTTTATATAAATCTCAAGAAAGAAGAAGACATAGTCATAATATCACTCTTTATTAAGAAAAAGATCAGATTATAAACAAGGTTATTACGTTTGGGTCCAGATATCTTGATAATATCTGTCCCCTGATCCCTCTTATTTTAGGGTGTGTGATTATAGTTGATTGTTTCTGACCTACACCCTGCTGCAAATAACTTTCCAGGCAACCATAGAAAGTTAGATCAAAATGTTTCGGAAAGGCATTAGCCGACGTTGCAATGAGTTTTGATAGGTTAAATTGTCAATTGATTGAAGGTATGAAATTGTACATATCATATTTCTGTGAAATAGCGGGCAAACGATCAGACGTATTGCTTAATGGTAAGCGATTACCACCGCCCATGGACACCCGCAACTCCAGAGGCGTCACAAGTGCGTCGCCGGCCTTTTAAGAAAGAATACGCTCTTTTCTTGAAGGTTTGAAGGTCGTATTGGTCCGGGAATACCGCAGGCGACAGTTCATTCCACAGTTTTGTTGTGCGAGGCAGAAAGGTCCTGGAAAAGCGCACAGTTGTGGCTGTTTAAAAATAAGGACACTTTAATTAAATTGTAACAAATTCTGTTCGATATTCAGGTTATACATTACAAGAGCGGGCTGTTAAGAGATAAATATATTAATAAAAACAAGAACTTTTACATAAGCTAAGTATTCTTTTCAGAAAAAAGCACAGTCGTATGATAGGCTACTCCACTTAAGTGTATCGTCTAAGTTCGCAACTGTACTTAATGTAAAGGCCTGCGCATGACGAAAATATGAGCAAAGTTCCCCAATACAGCGTATATTGCAGCCCTAGATGGTTTTTATTTGAAATACTTTCGATTGCCTTCGCGATAACTTCGAAACGACTTTTGAGTGTACAACTTGGGAAAAAGAAAAATATTTATTCGTTTACTATTAAACTGGGATTACTGGTAAGAAAGTAAGACTAATAAAAATACAAGACGTACAAAACGGGAATATGCTACAGGAATGAGTGTTTTACAAGTGCCTTAGTTTTTTAATTGATTCCTTAATAATAAGCTCCTTTTTTTATGTTGCCATAATGACTCTACTCCTCTACTCTGCCTGATGAAAAGCATAAGCAGAATCCAATAGTTGTGGTCACCATACTGCGAATGCAGACAATGCAACAATGCAGCATGGTGCCCCACACCATGGTGGACTAGTGATGCTTCAGCATCATTGGGTGTCCGGTCTCGCACTCACCAACAAAACACGACAGCACGATCGCTGTGGTTTGAGTGCTGTCGAGTGATGTGCAGTCTTTTTTTATGGAATAGGGGGGTCAATGAGCAGACGTATCAACCAGGTCGTAAGCGATTACCGTCGCTCATGAATACCCGCAACATCAGAGGGGTCACAAGTGCGTTGCCAGCCTCTGGGGAATAGGGAAAGGGATGTTGGGAAAAGGGAAGGAGGGACTCCTTATTTTTAAACCGTGATGAAAAATAGGTATCAATTAATTATTGCCGGCATGGTTTTTAAAAATTAAACGTGTGATAGTTGTAAAACACACTGGTTCCTCGAGCTGAGTGATACCAACCAAATCCGAATGAGTAAGGTTACCAAACGTCAAGATAAACTGTTTTGTTGCATATAACTATTAAAACGATTCCATCGTACGGGAATATAGAACGCTTAGGCATCTCTAGATCGTAAAAATGAGGTTTTAAAATATCGCGCTATTATCCAAGGCCTACTTCTCCAACAGATACCTTGATTGTTCTTCGCGATTGCAGGTTATTCTGCACTCTTCAGCGCATAGCACTCTTCATGTCATCATTAATGGTCTTTACCACAGAACAAACAAACCTACATTCTCTGTTCTGTGCTCTTTACTCATCAACTGCTGGATATAAGCCTATTATTAGGAAGGATGTTTATAATTCTTTAGAAAAATGTTTTTCACAAGTTTTACTTTACAAAAATTCAGAAACATTCACAAACTTTTAAAGGTTAAAAAAAGCAAAGTTTTATATCATTTCAGTATAGCATAATTTTTTGCTTGCGTAACATTATTTTTGTTAATTTGATTCAATGAAAAGAAATCCTCATTAAGTATTTTAAATTTAAACAATAACTGCCTGTTATGATTTAGTTGTTGTGTTACCTTGTATTGAGCAAAACGAAAGAATATTGTAACATCCTTTAGCAAATTAAACTCGACGTAAAAGCTTGTTAAGAACTTTATCAAAAAGGAAATAACAAACCAAGATACTTTTTAGAGATCCTTTCTTATTTGTCAGTTGTTTAAATTCTGTGCGTACGTACCTATGTAGCTGAAGCGTAGTTTACTAAACCAGTGCACCTATTTCTAATATTCATCTAAACTTACAAATTTCAACTTACAAATTTTTGTACAATTTTTTCAGGTGCTCATAGCCCAGTTGCACTCGGTGATAAGAAACAATCACTGAGTGCACGAAGTGACTAATGCAGTAAACTATTAAAAACATCAGCATTGCAAAGAGAAGAAAAACATAAAACAAGATGGAAATAACTCGTCTGGTTAGCTTGGAGTAGTAGATAAAATCACTTTTCTAATAAGAGGACCATGATGACTCATGTTAATTTGACATAAGCAATACGAACGGTCAAATGAGCCTTCAAGCTCTTATAAAAAAATATATACAGAACCACGGCTATAATTGTTTGAACCATATCTAGCAAGACATCGCCACGAAGTCCCAACGTGAATACTAATTATAAAAATCCTTATTATCTCAAATAATTTTCGCTAATTAAATTTTACGACGCAGGCTCGCCCCACACCTGGTCCCGAGAAAGTGCCTCCGAACTCCATTTTTTTACATAAAAAGTAAAGAAAATGACGTAGTAACTGTCTGTTTTAGTATAATTTGTGTGTAAGCAGTTTAGGTTTTGCTTGGGAACACTAAAACTTTTAGTATATAAACACACATTTTTTGTAAGACAATAATGAGCAGAGGCCAGTTTTTGCGAAATTTCTAGAAGTTTCAGTACATCTTGTTAAATATAAGCTCTTTGTCTTTAATTACGTTTTCTTTGTAATAAAGTAGAATAACTTATTAAGTTTGTTTAGATTTACATTTTAAAGAGGTTTTTTTGATTGAATTACTTTATTGTTCTTCATTCAGATAGTTATATTGATAAGATTCTATAAGGCACTGGCTAAAGTCGGGGTATTTGCTTTTAATCGAATTCAAAACGGAGAAGATTGCAATATCTTCAGTGATAATTTTTATCTCAAATTGATTTAAACACTGGCTTAGCCCCCCAGTGTTACCCGTGGTTAATTTGTACCTTTAAAACATCAAGCATGTGTAACGCCGGAAAAAAGCTAGCCAGCCAACTAACAGTTATCGTAATTACTCCTTTCATCATCAGGTGAAAGCAGTCAGTGAAAGTCCTGTTAAAATAGATCTGTGGAGGGACAGGTGTATCATGTCCCATCAACACAAAGGGAGGATCCTCCGACCAGGCGAGGTGATCATGCCTGGCGGGCCACTGCCCTACGTTTGATGTTGGGATATTGTATATATGCTAATCGGCGCGAGAACGCGCGATTCAGGATTGGTAGTCACTCCGTGTTGTGCTTTACATCTTAGTTCAGTGTATCTGCGGTAGGTGGCGCTGTCATATGAT
This sequence comes from Spilosoma lubricipeda, assembly GCA_905220595.1. NCBI lineage: Eukaryota > Metazoa > Arthropoda > Insecta > Lepidoptera > Erebidae > Spilosoma > Spilosoma lubricipeda. The sequence continues at coordinate 1,857,046 of HG992285.1, read as the reverse complement.
TTTGTTGCCGCTGTATGTGGAGGTCGCCACAGATCAATTCGTTCCAGAGATTAGCTGGAACAAAGAAACAGACAGAGAACAAATGTTAAAAAGTGTTGTTTTGGAATATAAGTACCATATATGCCTTTATATGTATTATAGTGAAAAGGTGTTAATTTGAAATTACAAACAGACACTTCAAGTTTCTTTATTTGCATAGTATTTCGTTACCATTAAATGCGTCTTCATAATTTAATAGTATAGTATTCCATTCGTAAATAAACTACTGCCTATGCACCAAAAATCGAATGGGCTAGCCGACGTTTAAGTTTTCCGCTTCTGGAGTTAAAGCTTGAACAATGGCAGAATGGCTCATTCGTGTAATCCCGGTGAACGTGCTATCGTAACGAATATATCTACAACTAGCAGACCCACGCAACCTCGTTTGCGTCTCTTTTTGCCCGTAGCGTGAAAATTTCCCCCGTTTTTGAAACATTCTTCATTGTTGCTCCGCTCCTATTAGTAGTAGCGTGATGATATATACCCTATAGCCTTCCTCGATAAATGGACTATCCAACACCGAAAGAATTTTTCAAATCGGACCAGTGGTTCCTGAGATTAGCGTGTTCAAACAAACAAACAAACTCTTCAGCTTTATATATTAGTATAGATAAGAAACACTTCCGATATTTGTGTGTGTGAATGTGTGATTTTGCGTGATACTAGGCCTAGGATAGGAACTATTTTGAGTGAACCACGCGATGTGAACAAGACGCGACGTGGAAACCCCAAGTTTCTGCAGTACTCCAGACCAAGAACAGGCGTACGTTGCCTTAAGGTAAAGCTTTGATCTTTTGGTAGCGGATTCTTGAGTGTTTTCAGCCTATCTCGATAAATTCCTTACCGTTGACTGCATCCCAAAGTGGCAGGAGACACATAGTATTTACATATTCATACTCCCTCGCCTATGTCCCCAAATTAATAATCAGAGTCATATAAAGGCTCATACTTCGCCAACTATAACTTTAGTGCTGCTTAAACCTATTGAGATACCTGCTATATATCTTTCTGATAAACTATTAGACGTCTAAAGTTCAAATATTATCAAAATCATAAATAATAAATAAATAAATATTTCGGACATCCAACACACAACGTCATCTAGTCCCAAGCAGAGCTTGTGTTTATGGCTACTAGACAACTGATACAAATACATATATACTTTTTTTGTAAATACATAGAAAACACCCAAACTCCGAAACAAACATTTGTAGATCATACAAACATTTGGTCCGACCCGGGAATCGAACCCGAGACCTCATGGTCAGCAGCCGCACACGCCAACCGCGAGACCAACGAGGCAGTCAAACAATAATAACATTGCTAGCACAAAACCTTAACTTGAACATTGAAGCCTTACATTTTTAATGAGTTCATTATTATACAAACTACTTCTCCTGATTTAATTTTATTAACGCGAGCCCTTTCACAATAAAAATGTATAGGAAATGTTGGCGAACAAACCAACGGGGAGTCAATCTCGTTAAAGCTAGACCGTGATGATATCAACATTAAAAATTTACTCAAACTTTTGGAAACATACAGCCCAATATCTGTAGTTACTCCACTCTTCACCCAACTGCGAGTGTATACATTATATTTTTTTCTTTGGCACGCCAAAGAGCCTAAACGGCTTGTCGTATTTTTATGTGAGTGGTGTAAATAGATTCGTCTCAGTCATGAGAGTGACAGTGGGTACATTCAAATTAAAAAAAAAAACAAAAATGTTTAAGAAGCTTTTCAGTTTTTCTACTTTTCAATCCTTCAATGAATTTAATAAATATAGCAGGAATTGACGCAGTCGGCTTTTTTTTAATAATTCGTTACTTGTTTTAGCATGTTTTTATAAGCTTCAACTGTTTTTTTGTTACCAACTTGTGTGAGCTTGGTTTTTAGTTTTTTTTATCTATATTTATTTACCAACTGACCCATGCTGCGTCTCCTGTTCCCCAAAGCATGATGTTATAACAGCGTGAACAAATTTGTTGACCATAAAAAAGGTTATAGTGAGACAACCTCAAAAGAGTGAGTCATATTCTGTCGCAAACTTTTTCTATATCGTTTATACTTATATAAACTTTACGTGTTTATACAGCGCTCTCGGAAGGAATGATTTTACCCCGTGTCTGAAACATTTCTGTTGATGTGGAATATTTTTTGTCGTAGCATGATGATATATTGCCTCAACAACTAGGCTATCTAACACTGAAAGAATTTTACAAATCGGACCACTGCGTTCTAAGATTAGCACATTCAACCAAACAAACTTCAGCTTTATAATATTAGTAATGTTTTTAATGGTAGTTGGGCGCAATACTTTAATCGACTAAACTACAAGTTACTCAGTAGCCGGGGACATTAGTTTAGTAGATTATAACTTGTTCATTGGCTACTGGCGCTGGAGTAGTCGGCCAGGGATTTGTTGCCTATAAATAGTTTTTTTGGACAACTCCCTCATTAGAAATATACAACTTTGCAACATACATGTTCTATCTATCTATCTATCTACATGAAACAGACACAAAGAACTCAGAACTACAATATGTTTTGAACAAAAAGTACCTACTGCTTGAAATAATATTTAATTGCTATTTGATATCTATACTTATAAAATAGTAAGTCCTGACTGACTGACTGACTGACTGACTGATTCATCATCGCCGAGCGTAAACTATGATAGTTAGGGCTATGAAATTTGGTGAGTAGGATCCTTTTATTGAGTAGACACGCAATAAGAAAGGAATTTTGGAATTTCTACCCCTAAGGGGGTGAAATAGGGGTTGAAAGTTTGTATGGAAGTCCGCCATTTTTTAAGTTAGACACCTGAAACTTTACTTTTGGGCTGCTGATTAAAAATGAGTAAACACGTATTTCAGCGTTTTTGAATATTCAACCCCTAAGGGGTGAAATAGGGGTTGACATTTCGTACATAGGTTAGTCTGGAAGTCCGTCATTTTTGAAGTCTGAAACATGAAACTTTATTTATGTGTTACTAATTTAAAAAGAGTAGAGACGTCTTTGAGCGTTTCTGAATATTCTACCCCTAAGGGGTGAAATAGGGGTTGAAAGTTTGTATGGAAGTTCGTCATTTTTTAAGTTAGAAACATGTAACTTTATTCATATGCTAAGGACTAAAAATGAGTAAACACGTATTTCAGCGTTTTTGAATATTCAACCCCTAAGGGGTGAAATAGGGGTTGACATTTCGTACATAGGTTAGTCTGGAAGTCCGTCATTTTTGAAGTCTGAAACATGAAACTTTATTTATGTGTTACTAATTTAAAAAGAGTAGAGACGTATTTGAGCGTTTCTGAATATTCTACCCCTAAGGGGTGAAATAGGGGTTGAAAGTTTGTATGGAAGTTCGTCATTTTTTAAGTTAGAAACATGTAACTTTATTCATATGCTAAGGACTAAAAATGGGTTAATACGTATTTAAGCGTTTCTTGGTATTCTACCCCTAAGGGGTGAAATAGGGGTTGAAAGTTTGTATGGAAGTTCGGCATTTTTTAAGTAAGAAGCATGAAACTTTATTTTTGGGTTACTGATTAAAAATGAGTAGATACCTATTTAAGCGTTTATGAATATTCTACCCCTAAGGGGTGAAATAGGGGTTGACATTTCGCATATAGCTTAGTCTGGAAGTCTGTTATTTTTGAAGTTCGAAACATGAAACTTTGTGTTCGGGCTACTGACTAAAAATGAGTTAATACGTATTTAAGCGTTTCTTGATATTCTACCCCTAAGGGGTGAAATAGGGGTTAAAAGTTTATATGGAAGTTCGCCATTTTTTAAGTTAGAAACATGTTACTTTATTCACGTGCTAGGGACTAAAAATGAGTTAATACGTATTTAAGCGTTTCTTGGTATTCTACCCCTAAAGGGGTGAAATAGGGGTTGAAAGTTTGTATGGAAGTTCGTCATTTTTTAAGTTAGAAACATGTTACTTTATTCATGTGCTAAGGACTAAAAATGAGTTAATACGTATTTAAGCGTTTCTTGGTATTCTACCTCAAAGAGGGTGAAATAGGGGGTTGAAAGTTTGTATGGAAGTTCGTCATTTTTTAAGTAAGAAGCATGAAACTTTATTTTTGGGCTACTGATTAAAAATGAGTAGATACCTATTTAAGCGTTTATGAATATTCTACCCCTAAGGGGTGAAATAGGGGTTGACATTTCGCATATAGGTTAGTCTGGAAGTCTGTCATTTTTGAAGTTCGAAACATGAAACTTTGTGTTCGGGCTACTGACTGAAAATGAGTTAATACGTATTTAAGCGTTTCTTGGTATTTTACCCCTAAGGCGTAAAATAGGGGTTAAAAGTTTGTATGGAAGTTCGCCATTTTTTAAGTTAAAAACATGTTACTTTATTCACGTGCTAGGGACTAAAAATGAGTTAATACGTATTTAAGCGTTTCTTGGTATTCTACCCCTAAAGGGGTGAAATAGGGGTTGAAAGTTTGTATGGAAGTTCGTCATTTTTTAAGTAAGAAGCATGAAACTTTATTTTTGGGCTACTGATTAAAAATGAGTAGATACCTATTTAAGCGTTTATGAATATTCTACCCCTAATGGGTGAAATAGGGGTTGACCTTTCGCATATAGGTTAGTCTGTCATTTTTGAAGTTCGAAACATGAAACTTTGTGTTTGGGCTACTGATTAAAAATGAGTAGATACGTATTTAAGCGTTTCTGGATATTCTACCTCTAAGGGATGAAATAGGGGTTGAAAGTTTGTATGGAAGTTTGTCATTTTTTAAGTCAAAAACATGAAACTTTATTCATGTACTACTGATTAAAAAAGAGTAAAAACGTAGTGTACCAGTGTATGCGTTTCTGGATATTCTACCCCTAAGGGGGTGAAATAGGGGTTGAAAGTTTGTATGGAAGTCCGTTATTTTTTAAATTAGTACCATGAAAATTTAATTTTGGGCTACTGATTAAAAGTAACTAGATATCTATTTAGCGTTTCTGCATATTTTACCAATAAGAGGGTGAAATAGGGGTTAAATTTTTTTATGAAAATCCGTCATATTTAACTTAGAAACCTGAAACTTTACTTTTGGGTTGCTGATTGAAAATGAGTAAATACGTATTTCAGCGTGTCTGAATATTCTATCCCTAAGGGGTGAAATAGCGGTTGATATTTCGTGCATAGGTTAGTCTGGAATTCCGTCATTTTTGAAGTTTGAAACTTAAAACTTTATTTATATGCTACTGATTAAACAAGTGTAGAGACGTATTTAAGCGTTTTTGGTTATTCTACCCTTAAGGGGGTAAAATAGGGATTGAAAGTTTGTATGGAAGCTCATCATTTTTTAAGTTAGAAACATTTAACTATATTTTTGGGCTACTGATTAAAAATGAGTAGAGACCTGTTAAAGGTTTCTGGATATTCTACCCTTAAGGGGTGAAATAGGGGTTGCAAGATTGCATGGAAGTCTGTCATTTTTTGAGTTAGAAACATAAAATATTATTTTTGGGTTACTAATTAAAAACGAGAATATGCATATTTAAGCGTTTCTGGATATTCTACCCCTAAGGGGAGAAATAGTCATTGACATTTCATGTATTGGTTAGTTTGGAAATCGGTCATTTTTTTTAATTTAGCAGCCTAACAACTTTCGTTTTCATGTTTCTAATTACAAATAGATGAATACTTATATCAGTATTTATGCGAATTCTGCTCCTAAAGGGGTTGAAATATGGGTCGAATGTTTGTATGAAAGTTCTTTTAAATGGGATAATGATCAAAAATAAATAAATAAATACGTTTAAAACATGAATAAATTACTTATACATTCTTTTACACAGTTTTAATTAAATGCATATGATCAACTTCCACGCGAGCAAAGCCGCGGGCAACAGCTAGTTAAATATAAACTACTTTCAATTTTCAAATTAAAATAACTGCTGGTGTACCAACTGAAATCCTTTTTTTATGGAATAGGGGGCAAACAAGCAGACGTGTCACCTGATGGTAAGTGATTACCGCCGCCCATGGACGCCTGCAGCACCAGAGGCGTCACAACTGCGCTGCCGGTCTTTCGAAGATGGGGAGGAGGATCGGGGGAGGGGTTGGGGTATGGGCCTCCGGTATCCTCACTCACTTAGTGAAACACAGCGCAAGCGTGGTATCATTCCAGCCGAGCCGACCCTTTCATGCCAAAGCATTGCTCTCAAACGTCAAGTTTTTTTTACTGTGCCTGCCAAAGTAACTCTACTCTGCCTGAAAGAAAGCATACATTACTTCTTCTAGACAAACATAGACAGGCTACAACTTCAACTAAAGGTCTAAAATACGTATTATATTTTTTTAATTACATCAGAATAATAAATGTGTTACCACCTTTACAGTCAAAACAATGGTAACCTCACTCACTTGAAAAACAGAATTGCTATTCCATAAAGCCGTAGCACCACTGACGTCAGACCGGCTCATGTCCTACGGTAAAACGTAGCGTAAAACCGTAGCGTTTCCGAACACAATATAAACTCGTATATCACAACACTGCCGCGTCGACTTTAGAGCTTTGGATTTTTGTCCTTTCGCTTAAAAATTAACAGTTTCCACGAACTCTGTAGAATTTTCGACAAAATCTTCGAATAATATTGAATAATAAATACTTTGGCTTTCTCTTTTCGAAAGGTGATACTCTTAGTTGTTGTAATACTTTAATAGCATTTTGTGTTTAAGCGTACAAAGTTGTTGTAAGCAATCGTTCTATTTTATGCTTTTAACGAATAATAGTAAAGATTATGTTGTTATGAAAACTTTGTACATAATGACCGTGGATATTGACACTATGGTCTACAGATAACAGTCTTTAATAAAATATTCATTAATACGTCTAAAGTTTTATGGGAAGATAATCAACATTCGTTTAGTTATAATGGATTGTTAGAGCAATAAGGAAAAGTAATTTTGACTTGTTATTAAATAATAGAATAAGCGTAGTTGATGCCCGCGTCTCCGCCCGCGTATATGTCGGTTATCGCGGCAAATAGCCTATGTGTTATTCTGATGTATAAACTATATTATTGTAAAGTTTCATCCAAATCCGTTGAGTAGTATTTGCATGAAAGAGTAACAAACATCCATCCATCCTTCCATCTATCCATACTTAAAAACTTTTGCGTTCCATTAGCGTTTATAATATTAGTATAAATCATGATATAATAATACATATATATAAAAAAATGATTTATTATTATACATTAAATAACATCTATTCACTTTACTCTTAAAATTTTCTGTGTTTTAATTGTCCAAATAAAAACAGATGACCTTCTTTTCGCTTGGTAATGAAATAAGTATATGTTTTTAGCCCCCGATGCAAATATTATGAGTTTGACGTTAATTGTTGTCTGCCTGTTTGTGTCTGTGTGTGTGTCTGTCTGTGGCATCGTAGCTCTCAAACGGATGGACCAATTTAGATGCAGTTTTTTTTTTCATTTGAAAGCCTTGACTTGATGCTGCGTAGGAGGTTTTTAAAATATTTAATTTATGATTTTAAGTGTCATGCGTGCGTGAAGCTATTCATATCCATACTAATATTATAAATTCGAAAGTAATTCTTTCTGTCTATCTGTTCTTTGAGAGCTAAGTCGCTGCACAGATTTCACAAAAATTTGCCATGGAGATACTTTGATTCTTGAGAAAAAATATAGGCTTCCCTTTATCGCGATATCCAACATACATGTAGGCGGAGCCGCGGGCAAAAGCTAGTGCTTAATAAATAAATAACTGCTCTATTGATCATGGCTAGAAACATAAAATTATAATGAGTATAACCGATTGTTACGTATCGGGATGTATTTTATCTATATCAGATGCGTATAAATAAATATAGTATGTGTGATACCAGCAGGCTAGTTCCAATGGTATGGATTCTACTTCGTTTCATCAAATAGTTGTGACTCTAATGTGAGATGTTTTTTTTATGTATGGCCCGCCCAAAATTACTACTTTGCCTGATGAAAAGCATAAGCGAATGCAGACAATGCAACATAGTGACCCACACCATGGCGGCCTAGTTTTTTTAATATTTATTTATATAAACAATGACATCTTACACATTAAAATAAATTAAATACTCGCCAAGCTGTTAGGCTTGTTGGCGAGAAGCTCTCTAAAAAACATAATATATAAATATCCTTCACTACAGTACCACAGCAATATAAAATGTCAACTTCCTCACACATCACTAACCCCGATTCTCGATCGATAACATAAAAGCCCATTATGCTTCTACATCATCAACTGATTATAATATTATTTAAATTGATGTTCGCCTAGTGGTCTAAAATCCACCACAATTAATTTTATTTATTATTATTATCTTACTGCTTCTCTTTCCATATAAACTTTAACTAGGCCAAATTTCATACTCCTCTCTTTTTGCATAATATTCGTAAGAAGGGGTACAAAGTTTTTGCTTCACGTATTAATATTAAATCAATTTTAAATTCTCTAATCGTTACAGTTTATGTGAGTCTTACCTCCGAAAAGGTAATTATGAGGGGAACATTTTAATAAGGAAGTCCGATATTAATAAATATTTTAAACTAACAAAGTTTAGTTACTTTGTTACAGAACTTTTTTAACAATGGCAACGTTTAAACGACTCTCTTAAGTAACCGGTCCATTTTAATATTACATTTTGATTTTCACTTAAAAAATCGGAACCCCGGTTTGAAGGCAGCATTAACGAGTGGTCCAAGAAACAAACGATGGCGATTTAAAATAAATCTGCCTCTTAAATAACTAAGGGCTTAATGAAATTAAAATAATTAACAGTTTTAAAGAAAGAAAATATATTACGGCATCAGTAAACACACGTTAACCTATTACAGTACTTTTTTACTCTACGCATCTTTAAAAGATATCTGGAGTACTCCAAAAACTTTCTTAAACTCAATAATTCCGCTTCAGATTGGTAGACATACGTTCTCGTACTCATCGGTTGTTCCTTCCTGTGCCAAGCGAAAAAACCTTGAACTCACTACCAGCCCACGTGTTTCCTTCTCACTATGATCCCGGGTCCTTGAAGCGGAGCGTGAAAAAGTATCTCACCAGGCCACTATAGTTTGGGTCACCATAATGCATTGTCCTTATTAGCACTGAGGATGGTGACCACAACTCTTGGATTCTGCTCATGCTTTCCATCAGGAAGGGCAGAGTAATTTTGGCAGTTAATACATTAAAAAAATGAGTAAACTCTATATAGCAAGAGACAAAATACGTAGGGAAGACCCGATGGCTATTTAACAGTTGTGAGTTTAGGTACTATAAACGTACATTTTAGAAAAGCTTAAAAATTACAAACGTTCCTAGATGATTAGAAATATATTCAACATGCAAGCACTGTCTTTTTATGTTGAGTCTCATCGCTCTAGATACAGTAACCGCTACTTCTTATCGCTTATCGCATACGATGAAACGGTCTGCGTAATGGCTAAAGTTGTTTTCCTTACGATTCTCGCGTCTATTACGTGCCAGTAAGGTGGAAGCGCAAACGAGTCAGGCACGCAGTGATTCCACCATAGATTATACAGACGTGCGGTTTTTTTACAAACTGGCATATCGATCTATTGGTTAGTGAAGTACGTACAGGGCTTTTAGATCGCCAGCTATTACCAATATTTTGTGATTAGCGTATTTATTAAATGTAGTTTATCTGTATTAATGAAGGTTTTAACTGTTTTGCTTGCTAAAACACAGGATCTATCCGAGTTTTTTATTTGTGGCATATATACTTACTTACTTACACCTCAGGGGTTACAAGTGCTTCGCCAACCATTGAGTCACTTCCTTAAATCAGGAAGAGTGAAGGAAATGAAGTACGGGAAACCTCGTTCGATGAAAAGCAAAGAAAAAAACATCAATTTTCAATATAGTTTTTTTTTTCTTAAGTTTAAACGCCCGTATGTACAGAAGCGGGCGATGTAGAATAATGCGAACTTTTTCAATAATTCGCTCGGTTCCGCTCCGTAGGCACAATTAAAGCGAAAGAGAAAGAAAACGGAAGGAAAACAAAGGTCAAAGAGTGCCGTGTTAGATTTCAAATTACGAAGCAGTTTCAAACATTGAAATAAAAAAAGGAAAAAAAATATTTTTGTGTCTCATTCGAATTAATAACTTTTTAACGAGCTTGTGTAATTCGATTTATTTATAACAGATACCTGTGACCTACAGGTGGCACGTTTTTGTTGCAAAAGAACAGACAACCTTTGAAGCTGTTTGAATTTAGTATCATAATTCTAGGTTCAGATCTTTTTGAATTTTCCTAAAGTACATATATCAACTTAATGACTGCCTCGTTGGTCTCGCGGTTGGCGTGTACGACTGCTGATCGTGAGGTCTCGGGTTCGATTCCCGGGTCGGACCAAATGTTTGTATGATCTACAAATATTTGTTTCGGAGTTTGGGTGTTTTCTATGTATAATATGTACGTATTTACAAAAAAAAAAGTATATATGTATTTGTATCAGTTGTCTAGTACTCATAACACAAGCTCTGCTTAGCTTGGGACTAGATGGCGTTGTGTGTGAGACGTCCGAAATATTTATATTATTTTATAATATTTTTATTATCTATACAGACAATTCAAAATTCATTATTTTGAATTGTCTGTTTCTAATTTAAAATTACCAACTTTTCACTAAATACATATGAAAGTACATACGGTACTTACATCATAACATATAAGCAATTTTTGTCTGTCTTTCTGTTTCTTCCAGCTAATCTCTGGTACCACTGGGCTGGGATTTTGACAGGACTTTCAATGGAAGTTAGCTGGTAATACAAGGAGTAAAATAGGTGACATTATTTAGATCAGCTTTACCCCACGACTTTACCCATGTTATTTGTTGTACCATGGGTAAAACCGCGGAGCTCAGCTAGAAGGTCAAATTCAACAACAAACTTTAACGATATTGAGTCTTGGGATTTCAAATGTAACAAAGTAATTGTATTAATACGAATGACAATGAACAAACCTGGGTGTGTTAATTGACTCGGCAGTCAGGTTTGACTGGATGCCAACAAATACGCTATCGAATTACACCAATTAGGGATTTCGTACGTGGAAATAGAAAGCATTGGTTGTGTTATACAATTTTCTGCTCAACTTCAGATTTTTATAAGATTTTTTTTTGCGGTTTAGACTAGGTGGAGTGATAACTTACGCAAGATGGCTGGCAGGAGTTGGATGCAGCGAACATACTACTTTATAGAAAAGCACTTTAAAGTGTACAAATGATGTTTTACTGTATAATATTAATGTCTCTTCAATTTGTTTGTGTATTTAATAACTTGTGAAAAAAGAAATCGTTTGAAAATAAAATCCACTGTTTAAATTCGACTACGACGAATAGTAAAAATAAATAATGTTCTTCAATCTTTTACGCATTAAGAACTTTTAACGAATCAGTTTTATTTGAAGTTTTTTGAGTTTTAACGATGATATTATCGGCATAGTAACACTCTACTTAAAGAAAATATTGTACGAGTCATCCTTTAGCACACATAGGTTTGGTCAATCGGTGATCATTTGTTTTTGTTTTGTTTTTTTTTTGTTTTACCGGGCCATTTCTGCACTTAGACTCTTGATTGGGCCGATGTACTTGAGTTTGTCATCTTCCTACTCCAACTTTCCTAGATCATCCTAGAAGCTCAACAGCCTTTTCAGGTCACTACATGCTTCCGGGAGTGATGTTGATTGGAGAATGTCCGCCCGTTGATCTGCCACACTTCTACATTCTGTGACAACGTGCTGCGGCGTTTCTTCTACCTCCATGCATCCCCTGCACAGAGGGCTGTCTGTTGCGCCTATAGTAAATAGGTGCTTGTTATTATTAAGGGGAAAATGCCCTGTCAGGATACCTATGACCTTCCTGAGATCGTCTCTTTTTCGTCTAATCAGATTACGGGCTAGTCTTTTTGATGCCACCAAAACTGCACTTTTTGTTTGCCAGCGTTCTTCGTTGTTTTCGGAATGATCAAAAACGGCTCCACAAAAAACTAGTTTCGGAATTCATCGTAAGCAACAACGTGACGCGAGAATTAGTTATTCATATCTAACTTTATGCACTTTTGTACATCGGCGAACTTAGTGCCCAGGATATTCTGTACCAGTCAACCCTAGGGTGGTGGAGCAATCTTATGAGGTAGACGCACATAGGTTTCGAACTTAACTAAAATATACATTCACAGCATTACATAATTACATAGGTTTATATGCAAATACGACAAATACATAAACACTATAAATATATAACATTATAACATTACATATACATCCAAATATATTTTCATTATATTCATTACATACAGTAATAGATTTACACTACATTACAATAGTATAAACACACATTTTAAGACACAGATAAATATTCCGTTACAAAATAAAAAAATAACATTATTTTTACTTAACAAAAACAGAATGTAATTGTGCATTGACATTAAAAAAAAAGTAATTCAGAACCCATTTCAACCACATGAGATCGTTTTCATAGAATTGGCGCCAAAACGCCGCTTCAAAAACTTCTGCTAAATATTACACCAAAGAGCTCTATGACACAAAGAGGTTGAATGGAGTACCATAAACAATTTAGTGTAAAGAGGTCGCATTCAGAAATACGTTTAGTGCAATGGAAATGAAGACATTAGAAGCAGCGAGTGATTTCTTTACAATCCAATTGCAGTTTAAATTATAATTTAAAATGGAACGAGTTTTTATATCTGTACCTTTTTACATTGTTAAACAAAATAATTAATTTAAACTGTACTACCTTTTGCCCGCATCTTCGCTTGCGTGTATTTAGTTATCGCGATAAAGAGAAGTAGGCATATGTCATTCCTCGATATCAAAGTATTTCCGTGCCAAATTTTATGAAAATCGGTGCAGCGGTTTATACGTCAAAGCTTACAGTCAGGTAGATAGAGTTACTTTCGAATTGATTATTTTTATTTTTTTTAAACGAACCACTACCGCCCATGGACAGCTGCTTCTCAAGACTGACAAGTGTGTAGATGCCCTTTGAGTCCCTTCTCCCTTAATCAAAAGGAAGAAGTTTCGTGCTCCGATGACATTACTTAGTTGAACACGAGCAATGAAAACAAAAACAAACTACTGAATCGATTTTAAAGAATATGGCGTCAATAGATTCGTATAGGCCAGGTGACATAGGCCAGTTTTTAAGTCTATGTGTTTGAATGTGTGTGTGAGTAGCTTATTCCGTATTTTTTTACGTTTAAGACACCAAAAGTTCGTTATATCTGAACCGGTTCAGTAAATTAATATTATTAAAATAGTTGTATTTGTTAACAGTGAAAATCTGGACGGAATCTAATCTTTTATAACTCACCCGTCTGCCCATTTGCCTCTTACACCACAAACAAAAAAAAACATGACATAAACTGAAACAAACTGTGCAATTGAGCCTCAAATATAAATTAAACTTTTTAAAATAAGACTTACAATAACTCAATTTGAGACAAATCAAAATAAAAACTTTTATTCGCAATCGTAAATTAAATTTTTCTTTTTTTATTGCAACTAATTTTTGTTCCCGGGCGCCGCAAGTCATTGCAGACAGCCAGTTTGATTTAATTTCGTTTTAATTCTAGCCTCAATCGTTGCTCTAGGTAACAGAGTTAAGCTTCTTGCTGCATTCAGATGGATAAACCGCGGCTTTGAACGGGAATACTTGGCTCTGCATTGCACCAATGCGATTTATTGGGCCCTCCTAAAGCGGGTTATTTTAAGACCGTTTGTTGAAGTAGAAGTGCTGATAATAGGAATAGCATCTTGCTAAATGCAGACAATGTATAAATCGACATGACATTTTTACTAATTGTTAATAATAATTACATATTTCACTAGCACAAAAAACATTAACAATAAAGTAGCTTAAGTCACTCCGTATAACGTCAGTTATCTGTCAGTGAAAGTCTCGCCAAAATTGGTCGTTTCGGACTTAGTAGGAGCCAACAGGCAGACAAGTTAAAATATTCAAAATCGAATATTTCATGTAAAGTAAATAAGTTTGTGCTTCCATATGCATTCAGTGAAAAGCTGTTACTTTAAATTAACATCAGACACATCTTTTTTTTTTTCTACTTTAAAATAATAACTGTTTGATTTGTATTTTTTCTATAGAGTTGCCTGTTTTTAGGAATCTCTTATCGTATAGAAATATACTTTAAAACTAGGTTTCTTTTAGAACGCCTAGAAATGACACACGCCACTACTACTGGCGATTTGATTATTTCCTACTTATATTAGGCAAATCTAACTGAATGGTTATAATTTCGTAAAAATTATTACTGATATAAATAAACCAAAACCACTAAATATCAGTGAACTTTTATAGCACAATGCAGGATTAGTTTTCCACATTTTCCTTAGATGGCGTTAAAATATATTTACATTGTACACGATAATTGTCACTCCTAATCGTATTGTACAATAGATCAAGCACAAAAATATATCTAAACACTGTATGTAGTATCAATATAGTAAAGGGAAAATGCCGTCAGTTGAAGTGAACTAAGCTGTATGATGCCTGTACTTCACAGCGCGAAGGTTGTTGAGTTCACTGCCAAGCTCTCGAAACAGCCTATAATCCACATCAGTTAACACAAAGCTAGTTTCCAGTAATTGCTGAGAGCCATTATCTTGACTGTGGTCACGGGATCGTACTGTGTCATGAGAGGACTCAATAGTTCTAGTAAGCTTTGTGTCGCATACTGTTCGTGTATTGTAAGTGTGCATATTGAAACAGCCCTATCTACAAATTATATATTTATTTGCAGATCATTTATTGTTGTAACTGCCTCGTTGGTCTAGCGGTTGGCGTGTGCGACTGCTGATCATGAGGTCTCGGGTTCAATTCCCGGGTCGAACCAAATGTTTGTATGATCTACAAATATTTACTTTTAAACTTTCGCGTTCCATGATATATTAACAATTATTTTTACGGGAATTAACGCGATCACTTATTAAAAGGTATTACATACTTCTGATTTGCCTGACGTTTCGACCAGGTTGCACCGGCCGTGGTCACAGGCCGACAGGCAAATCAGAGGTATGTAATACCTTTTAATAAGTGATCGCGTTAATTCCCGTAAAAATAATTGTTAATACTACAAATATTTGTTTCGGAGTTTGGGTATTTTCTATGTATAATATGTATGTATTTACAAAAAAAAAGTATATATGTATTTATATCAGTTGTCTAGTACCCATAACACAAGCTCTGCTTAGCTTGGGACTAGATGGCGTTGTGTGTTTAGATGTCCGAAATATTTATTTATTATTTATTATTGTATGTTTTATGATCTAATTTTTATGCTAAGAAAGTGATTAGCAATTTGTGTACCCACCTCCCTAGTGCAATATCAGGTACTTTAGTCTTGCAGCCTGAATATGAGTATATGAGTAATACCAGTACCCTTGACGTGTCATCGTGACTTTTTTGGTTTATTGGTCATAAAATAAATACTAGATGAAGCAAATTCCTAATATGTTTATATTATTCTATTTAGATCTTCCTAAGTCCTAGATTCTTAGGATTTCAAAATTCGATATCATAATTAGACATACGATTTCAAACACTTCAGAAAGTTGGGCCATAACATCATAAAAATAAATTCCTATTTATTTACACATCTAATATAGGTATCAAAAAAGATTTCTGATTCTCAACTTGCACAAATTAAGTTCATTAGCTTATTGGAGATCATTGTACTGTCTGTGTGTTCATAACTTTAATAAACAACATAGTATGATGCGCTAGGATGAACTAAACATATTTATTTTTTGTAATAAATATTTGATTACTAATAGATTCTCGTAACAAAAAAAAAACAATAATCTACCCACACCCAACCGGCATGGCGGCAGTGTCAACGAAACGTTTACAGCTCACCAATCGCAATGTCCCCGAGGCTGGTTCTGCGATAATTACCCGAACGAGCGCAAATTGTCCCCATCGCATATATTATTCCCTTTGCGCCATTGACAGCTTTGGCAGAAATTGTGACAGTTTAACCACTATTTGCGGATAATATTGGCAACATATCAAGAATAATTATGCTAAGTATTACTCGTATACGAATTTTGAATAGACTTCAAAAAGTCTGATTTCAGTCTTTTAATGAAGGTTGAAAATACCTTCGAACTCCGTGATGTTTTTTTCCTTCTTTTTCTTAAAACGTCAGTTCGCATACTACTAACATATCCTGCGTCGTGAGGATCTCCACAGAGAGATCACTTAGATTCAGAACAACTACTGTTGCCTATGTGTGGATCGACTCACAACCTTCAGGAAAGGAACCTTCAGTTGGAAGCGGCATGGTCACCACTGAAACCACCATATCATCCATATAACAATGGCAATGACTCTAAATCAAACTGTTTTCACCTGTGTTGAATGTCACCTGGTTTAAATCAGAGCAACCTGATTTTCACGAGCCCAAAAATTGAACTTCTTTTCTCAGAATGTTTCAATGTACTATTTCATTATTACTGCTTTTTACCTTTATGTTTTCTTATATAAAGGTTAATTATCCACCTTAGTGTTTCCTTTACAACTCAAGGAAAAAAACTAAGCAGAAAATTAGCAGAATAACTAGTTAAAGTTACAACTGGAAACTCGTTTTGAAGTCAGTGAGAAATCAAATAATAAATATTGATAATATATAATAATAATCTTTCATTTTGTTAAAACTTGACTACGAAAGCTTTTAATTTTTTACGAAGAAGTGGCAATAATTCTTGTATTACAACTTGTATGAAGGCATAAAACTGCAACAAGTTTGGTCATCTGATAGTAATCATAACCCATGGACGTCGAAGGCCGCAGACACGAAGTTAGCGGGAGCGAGGCGGCGGTGGTGGCAGCGCGGACCAAGGCGTGTCCGTTTGACAAAGTTTTTACCGCAATATGGTGTAAAATTTTCAGCCATACACGTTTAGGAAGTGGTTTACGTCCCTCTTAGATTAAGAGAGAATCCCCTAGCCTAAAAAACCGCGACTCAACGGTTGATATTGGGATACTAAGTTTACGTCAAAAAATGGGTTTGAATAAACTCAACTAAATTGTATATCAGAAGTTTAGCTGAGTTCACTTTCTTCTAATTGCCCCAATAACAAGAATCCAAGAAAGTTATTGTCCAATACTATGGCCTATAACTTTCTTGCTACAAGAGTCAACTGAAAAGAACAATATATAAATATGAATGTTAAATGAACTGTGACGTTATAAAAACAAAACAATACCGCCTTACAGTGATGTGTACCGGCCTAATTGATGGAAAAGCGCCCCAAGATAAAAGAAATGTCCCCCATTCTTTTTTTAAGCCACCATTGTCTAGACAAAATCGTAATCCGACAATCAGAGGCCGGCGAACCACGGCACAATTACTCCGGATACCCGTCGATTTCCCACCGGATATAAATTTTGATCAAGATATAAAATTGTCGATACATCAACCGGCGAGTCTCTAATTGGTCTGAGGATCGTTTTGGAAAAAATATACCTCTAATTGGAAATGGATGAATTCTACTTGGTCTCTTGGGTAGCGTCTATCAAGGTACGGTAAATGGAATGATTTAATTACGAAAAATATAGGATGAGGAGCAGAAATTTTATAGTAATGGCCTGTTCTGTTAAGCCATAGTTCGGGGATATTATACACTACAAATAATTTTGTAATAAACATGTTAGTTAGATTAGTTGTTCAGAGTACAGGTGTATCTACACTAGTGATCACCCAGAGGTCGAAATTCGTCCATCGTTCTTTCAAGTTTTTAGTTAGAATTTATTTTTTAGGCTTTCTTTCGTCTAATGCTTTACACCTCTTTATTCAAGAAGACTTCATCATGGCTATTTTTGATATACAGTATGACAATATAGACATAAAAATAATCATTTTTTTAGTTTAACTTGGAGATCGTTTTTTGTTTTTTCGAAAGACGGTCCCCATTTCATCTCATCCATGTTTGATATATTATTAACTTTAATGTCACCACGACGAAGACTTAAAGGCTATAAACACTTGACATTGGCAGAAATAGCTGATCCGAGAGAACCGACTGGTTACCATTTCATCAAAGAAGAAGAAGAAGAATCATCATTTTGGTTTGAATACATACATTTGTGTACATGGATATTTGTGTTTGTTTTTTGTTGTATAGGGAGCAAACAAGTAGACGTATGATAGTGTGTCATACGCATGATAGTGTGTGGAATGTTAATTTTAATAATTTAATATTATTTTTGTGCATAATTTAAAGAAATTTCGGCATTTTGCATTCCTTCTCTATATAAACTATAAGTGTACGAAATTTCATACTCCTTCGTCCGGACAATTTTTGTAAAAGAAGTACAAAGTTTTTTTCACGTATTATTATATAGATTACGTTTGTCAGCAGTCTGTTTATCATTGTACAGTCAGGGCCTAGCTTTAGGTAATGTGTTGCAAGATATTTATTTACAAGTTATTTACATAAATAATGATTTTGAGAAAGCTCTTACTAAGTGAAATACTTAATTAGTCAGTTACATTCAGTAACCAAACTATTCAGAACTAGAACCAAGCGTCAATATTTACACGAAACATCAAACAGGAGTTAAGTCGTTTTGCAAACTCAATTCCAAACATCCCGTTGCACAAACTGTAAGTACAAAAGCAACATAAACAGGTATTTTAGTCGTTCACGAGAGCGGTGTACCGTTGCAACATTGCCCGTCTCCGGGCAATTTCCGTCGTATAGCCAACAAAAGACGAACTAACAACACAGGGACGGGGTGACGCCTCTTAAATAATTTAATAGGATCTACGTGAGCTGCCGTCTAGTTTTGAAGGTGAGAATTATGGCCCGTATCAACGATATAGGTCTCCCACACATAACTGCGATGTGATGCGTTGCGGCGTGAAGTTCTTGCGGTGCATTCGTGCGAATTCGCAGTTATGTGTGAGAGCCCTTACACGTAATTTTGACTTTATTTCGTTTTTTGATTGTGTTATCTAATATATAAAATTCTCGTGTCACAATTTTAGTTGCCAAACTCCTCCGAAACGGCTTGACCGATTCTCACTTTGTGAGCATATTGAGTAGGTATGAGAATAGAACAACATCTATTTTTCATCCCCCTAAATGGTAAGGGTCACCCATCCTTAAATTTTTTTATGGCAAAACGACGTTTGCCGGGGCAGCTAGTTGCATATAAAATTGCATATGACGTCACTATTTATGTATTTATTTTAAACTATTATATCGCATCGACAAGTATTTAGATGATATCTGTTCCGACTAGAATTGCCGGATGTTCGAAGATCTTAAATATTCAGATTTTCAATTTCATTTTCAGATTTTCCTCGCGTGTTAATTATCGTAAAGCCAGATGGAACACGAATGTCTTAATATTTAACCTAAACTTTATTGTGACGCAATCTCTCGAAAATTAAATGATTTTCTGGTTTAGACGTTTAATGTGTTGACCGTTAAACACTGTAGCTATAAATAAAAGAAGAGCCAGATTCTTAATAATAATATTTTTCTCGATAGTAAGAACGACCAGCTTTTACTCAAAAAAAAAATCTCGTTTCGATGTTTACAAAATATTTATCGGATCACTCTATATAGTTCTAGATACAATAAAACCTATAATATAAGAGACGAAAATCCGCGGATCAAACCAATTGGCGTGCTATTGGAGAAATCTATGTCCAACAGTGGACTGCGATACAGCCTATCGCAGTCCACTGTCACAGATGGTGATGATGTAAGAGACTGAACTAACTTTACTAAACACAGCAGCCATGAGAACGTAAAACTATAAGCAAACAGTTATTATTTTTGGATATTCAAATTAAATGATCTTAAATTCGAATTTGTAAATTAAAAAATTGATGATCACATAGATATCGAACGGGACTAATGTCAACATTAACATCCATATCTGCCCATAGTTTTCACATAATAAAGATTCGTTTACCACAGTAAATATTTATTTTGTAATATGACCGTACCATACTAAAACATATTTATAATTTCTATAAATAATTAAAGCCAAGTATAAATGTAATGGAGTGTAAATAGTGGCAACATTTCGGATAACGTTTTCACATTACTAGTGTCATTTAGTTTTACGACTTTTTTTCATCTTTGAAAAGATCAGGTTATTTGAATAGTTAATTTTTTACGTCTTTTAATCTGAAGCTAAAAATATAGTCGTCACGGGACACTAAATATTGTAGTAATAATCGAAATTCATTGACATAAAAAAACATCGAGCAATCGTAAGTACGACTCACGCACCGACGCTTTAGGGAAAAGGGAGATTAGTCTGCTTATCTATCCATTTCTAAAGATCTTTTTTTGCAGAAAACAAGTTAAAAATAAACAATTTTTTTAATTAACTTAAATAATCAAAATTTTCTGTCAATGTTATAGGTAAATAAAAACGTATTCGTTCACATAATTGGCGGGATACAACATTTTACACTACAAGTTTAAAAAACGAAAGTTGTTAAAGTTGTCACATAACATTAATTTTTTACCAATACTTGTTAGACAATTTACCAGAACGGATAATGTGGGAAACTATTTATATTGACCAACACAAGTTGATTAAAAAATTTGGAGCCATCATACTTAGAAATTTACAACGTTACTATATTCATGGCACTGAAAACTGCTGTAAACTATTTTTTTTAGAGCTAGTTGAGCTGAGCTCAATCAACCCCTTCCCCAACTTCAATTCTAGAAAGCCCCTCAAAAGGCAGCAACTCAATCGTTAGGCTTACTTTGAAGGTGTTCTCGGACGGTATTAGTCTGGCTTACCAACAGGTGGAATGTCAGATCATATACCACCTATTCTATAAACAAAAACACTCAATATATTTACAGAACACTGTCAATAGCGAAGCATCGTTATTTCCGAGAAACTAATTCAACATCCACACATAAATCGCCAGATATTTAACATTCAACTGCCGCTGAATAAATGCCAAGCAATAAGTAACTAACACTCAATGGAGTTGGCGGTAATGGGTGTATTAGTACCCGCCATCTTTTTCTTTTCGCGGCCTCCGCGTCCGCCATGTTGCCGCTATGTCGGAACCGGACGGCGTCACAGCGGCGCCTCGTCCGGAAACGCCGGGTCGGGTGCGTTCACAAACTCTCACTCGATGACTCGAGAGTCAATCGAGTGTGAACGTGTGTGAAGACTTTATTTAGTATCCGATGAAGTTATACTGCGGAGAAACGAAAAATAAATTGGCAGGAATTGGGTAGGACTTTTAAAGTTAAGTCCACTTTGTGATTCTTTGTATCGATGCTATTGTTAATGCTGGCCGGCTTGCCATTACTTCGTTTGTGGTACATTGAAGAGTTGGATTGAGACCAGAAATTTAAACAAAAAAATGTCTTATGTAACAAAAAGATGTCTTTTGCTAAATATAGGCTCCTTAAAAATTTAAAAAGACAATGGTTTATTTCGATTTGAAACTGACAATAAAGCAGGCTTAAAGACACTATCTTAACAAGTAAAATAACCACTTAAATTCCCATGGCCCAACTTCTTGATTAAATTCACATATGAAGTAAACTGTGAAAAGACAACCCGCCTTTAAATTCATGGCTACTTTAAAATATCATCATCTTCTTAGGCCCGTATTTTAAAAGGTGTCTCAGTCGTGAATCTAGTTTTAAAACTAGTTTTAAGAAGAGATTTTAATAAAGAACGTCTCTTGAGACAAGATTCACTGATCGTTAATCAGGTGAATAAAGATCAATGAACAGCTTATTTTGGAACGATACTTATGTCAAAATTTCCTCTCAGGAATAGATTTTGAGAGATGTGATCTCTGTTCAGTTGAGACAAGCTCAATCTAGTCTCAAGTGGTAATTTCTAAGGTCTTTATGGGGAAATTAACGTATTTTATGATGATTTTTCTGAATAACAACGAAAGATTCACTTTACCTTGCTTTATTTACGAAAGAATAACATATCATACACATTTCAATTCTCTTTAATTAACATTCACAAAATGATTTTGGGGTTGGCTACTAATTCCGGTTTAAGCAGAATATCAGGTTTTCCATGAAGCAACTGGCAGTGTACCTCCGTAACTCTTGGGGAGAACTACGTTTGAAGGCTGATAATTTACTAATTACTCTCTGAAAATTTTTGTACAAAATCTTCATGCAAAGTGCAATTGCGGACATTTAAAACTAATTGTTTTCCACTAGTTATGTATTATCATGTAACAGGAAACAGAAAGATGTGAATATTTTACGTGATTTCTAAATTAAAACAATATTATAAATAACATTTTAGTATTACTGAATCGTTTAGCGAGCTCATCTTTTGATGGGTGGCGAAAAAATTCTTAATAGAAATACACTATTCGATAATGTTTCTCTAATATGTTTGTTTACTGCATACGTAATCTTACGAGGGCCCAAACGATGGCAGTTTATCGCTGTTTTTCCGACTTATTTACATTTGAAACGTATCCAAGTCTGTTCTTCAACAAATTCCACTCGCACCCTTCCTTCCTGGTGCGTAATGGTGATAATATATTGCAGTTAACACTTGAAATAGTTTTAGGATGAAAAGTGGGTTGGTTTTTGGAATAAATATTAAATGTTTTACATCATAGATACGAGAGTCCTCCCCCTTAATTTTTTTTTCTAAACTAGGTTGCGGGTGATTTTAAATCTACTGAGATTAGGCTGAACTTCGATTTTACGTGATACTACTGCCAACAGACTTTGTGGAGGTCCAAGTTCTAGGCTAGTAAATCCCCCCACATCCCTTTCCATAGACTATTGTTGGACTTTTTAGGGCTCTACCTGTAACGGTTGGCAAAGATGTTCATAATATAGCTACTAGGACCAAGCTAGACGTGTTCTCCGAGGAACGACGGGGCTCAATGTGTTAAAAATGCTCAACCATCTATAACTGCATTCACAAAGAGGATGGTGACCACTAGTCTTAAGTTTACCACTCATGCTTTTCATCAGGCTAACTAACTGGAAGGCATTTAAAAAAAATATTTTAAAACAATTATAGTAAGATTTTTGATTACTTATCCACATTCAATAGCATAAATTCGAAAGTAACTCTAACTGACTGTATGTAACACTTTCATGGTTAAACAACTGTACTGATTCCAATGAAATTTTTGTATGGAGATACTTTGATTCTTGAGAAAGGTTTCACACTTTACCGCGACAATCGACAAACACGCGGGCTCCGGGCGAAGCCGCGGACAAAAGTTAGTAATATTATAAATTCGAAAGTAACTCTGTCTATATGTCTGTTTGTTACGCTTTGACGGCTTAACTGCTACTCCGATTTTAATGAGCTCCCGTGGGAGACCCACGTTTCGGCATGAATGGGCCGGCTCGACCGGAGTGATACCATGGCCTTAGAGAAAACCGGAGTGAAATGGCGCTTGGGTTCACCGAATGAGTGAGGAAACCGGAGACCCCTCCCCACATCCCTCTCCCAACCCCCATAGGTCGGCAACGCACTTGTGACGCCTCTAGTGTTGCGGGTGTCCTTGAGCGGCGGTAATCGGTTACCATCAGGTGATATGTCTTTGCCAAATATACCATAAAAAAAAAATTGGCATGGAACATAATTTAATTCTTGAGAAAGGACATAGTCACTCTCCACCGCGTTAACCAACATAAGTAGGTACATGCGGGCGCGGGCAAAAGGTAGTAATGTTATAAAATCGAAAGTAACTGTCTGTCTATCTTTCTATCGTCACGGCTATCTTTCACACAATCAGGATCTACCAAAAAATAAAATCGTCATTAGATGCATCATGGATCTGGCGAATGGATCCTCTGAGAATGTGCCAATAAAAAGAATTTCAGTAGATCCATATCTTGGAATAAGGAATTAGAAAAAATATTATCATTAGATGGATCTGATCAATGGATCTACTAAGAACGAACCCAATGTAATAAGAGATTTACTTTGACAATTCCACACACATTCATTCTATAAATTCCTTTTGACGTTTCTATCAGCCATCCGCAGGCCAAACAATCGAAGCATTCCGTATATTTGATATATCCGCTACATATTAATACGGATCATCATAAATTCAGGTGTTTCTCCGCACAAACAATACTTTTGTTATGGCGGTCGACGGTAAACTATATAATAATACCTATAACTACAGCCATAGACACTCTTATTATATTTTACCGCCGACCATAAAAATGCTAAAAGTAGTTCGTATTTGACAGATACCTCATGAACAACGTCATATCCGTTTTATATCCTTTAATCATGTATTTGACTCCGACCTGGTCAGTTCCCGGCTTTATTTTGCCGACATAAATTTTATAGGGCAATAATATATTGTGGATGATAGGCGAGAGCTCTGCCAAACAATATTATTTTATTGTTAACTGCCTCGATGGCGCAGTGGTAGCGTATGCGACTATTGTGCTTGAGGTCTTGGATACGATGCCCGAGTCGGACCAAATTTTTCTATGATCTGTAAAAGTTTGTTTCGGAGTTTGACTATTTACCCGACTGCGAAAGAAGGAGGTTTATGTTTTTCGAGGGTATGTATGTATATTAATTTGGTAAAAATAAATTTATTTATTTATTTTATTTATTAGCTTAAATTTCCTTATAACATTTACAACATAAGTTGTAAGGTAAAAATAAATATGTTTCCAAAATACATCAAGTGGAGAGGTATCAAAGTAAAGATTTTTTAAACCGTGATTACGGATATATATAAAACTTTAATGTTTTATTTACAAAAACTGAATTTAACAAAGACGAAAAATATTGATGAAGTCGGGTTTTTTATTTTAATAATTTTACTTGTTTATATTTATATTACGTATTTGCAAAAAAAATGTAATCTATCAGTCATTCTTGCCTTTAATACAATCTCTACTTAGTTTCAAGCAAGATGGCGTTGTGTCAGATGTTCAAAATATTTATTATTATTATCAGCTTCGCTGTAAAGCGAGTAACCTAACATTGATTAAGTTATGTACTACTCATATTGGTTATATTAAAAAAAACGCTATTAAATAGTAAATTCCAGAGCACAATGACAATCCAATCAATAAATACGTACTAATACATCATAATTAAATGGGTATCTTAAACCAGCCGCAACAGTTATTTTGGGAAAGGAACGCAAAAAAATGCGGTCTATACTCTCTGGAATTCACAAACGTTCAAAAAGGGATAAACGCTTTTAATCAATTAAATAAATAATTAAGCGACCCCAGTTATCAAAAAGCCCCGACATAGAATCGTTGTTTGTAAATCGAAATGAAAATATGAATTGAAACCAACCGTTATTAATTTAATTAAATCACAACCCACCTTTGGAACATATTCCAATCAAATCATTCGTATTTTGAGCATTTGGGTGAATGTTCATGCCTAAATAATTTTATAAGAGAAATCTCTCACCACACGCACGATTTGGTACATAATGATTTAACTATGTGAAATTATAGAGATGTGAGCATTAAACATTAAATAAAAAAAAAGTAAAAACTAAAACCCAACTACGACAAAAAACGACGTTGAAAAAGCATGAAACAAGTTTCAAAAGCCGTAGTCACGCGTTGTTAAAGTGTTATGTTTCATGCTTTTTCAACGTCGTTTTTTGTCGTAGTTGGGTTTTAGTTTTTACTTTTTTTTTATTTAAAATGTTTTGGTGCCTCTATGATATTAATTTCTTTGCATAGTATATTTTAAATAGGTACTATAAAAATTTTACAATTATCGAATAAATACAGACAAAGTCACGAGAAAATGCTTATAATATATATATATTTTTGAAAGGTACAAGTAACGCCCTTTCGTATGATACTAAACACGGCATATTTCTCTCAAATTAATTTTTGAAACAGTACTTTACGTCGGCTAGAGGGCGCCACATTAGATTAAATGACACGTCGTATAACCTATAACCAGCGGACAATCAAGACGCTTCTAACGATATCTCATTTGTCTTATTCTGACTAGTAGTTTAGAAAGGAGGGAACAAACGAGCATACCATAGAAATTCCACACTTATCGAACAAATACGGACAAAGTCACGAGCAAATGCTAATAATATATATATTTTTGAAATGTGCAAGTAACGCCCTTTCCAATGATACCAAACACGACATATTTATCTAAAATTATTTTTTTAATGCAGTACTTTATGTTGGCTAGAGGGCGCCACATTAGATTCAGTGACATTTCATATAGCCTATAACCAGAAGACGATCATGACGCTTCTAACGACACCTCAATTGTCCAGTTCTAATGAGTAGTTAAGGAGCTATGAGGGAACAAATGAACATACATACATACATACATACATACATAGCCTGTCAAAATCAAAACCCTCCTTTGGCTTTGCCGTAGTCGGGTAAAAAATGAATATTTTCTTCTTCTTTAATGAAATGGCAACCAGCCGGATCTCTCGGATCAGCTATTTCTGCCAATGTCAAGTGTTTATAGTCTTCAAATCATAAGTCTTCAAGTCTTTTAGTCTTCGTCGTTATGAATTTAATGTTAAAAAAAAATATATAAAATATGGATGAGCTGAAATGGGGACCGTCTTTCGAAAAAACAAAAAACGATCTCCGAAACCGAACGAAATATTTTATGACGGATACTAGAGTCGGAGTCTCTTTGGTGACAAATTAAGAATACTAAGTGTCAACAGTGTCACCCTATTTACCCCAAGGGTGTCGCAAGATCCGACTAAGGGATTAGACTACGCAGAATAACATCACTGTAAAGAGAAGAAAATCTTGAAACAAGCCCTATACTAACCAGTCTGGGCAGCGCATTAAAGTAGGAAAAGCCAACTTTCTAAGGAGAAGCCTATGTTCAACAATGGATAAAATAAAAGACTGTCGATGATCATAATGACTCGAGTTAGATCCCCTTTAATACAGAAATGACTGGAATCTGCTTATCTTAGAATTAACCTTAAGGATGGCTTGAAAGACATTTACGAAGTAATTATGGGAGAGCCACGTTTCTGCACAAACGACCCGCCTATTTGTGCATGAACATGACCCGGTCGATTGCAGTGATATGACGGCTTCACAGAAGATTCATTGTTAAGTTGTTCTTCGTAACGTTTTATTGAGTACATGAAGTTACCAGAGTCAATCCTGCCCCTTCGCTTCTAAGGGGAGACCGGTGGATGGCTTAAAAGAGCGGGAGAGCACTGATGAATCTTAAACTGTAACTGTCCTTAAGCGACGATAGCCTTTTATGTAACCTTTCTGCTTATTCGTCTCCTTTTAATAAGAAAAAAAAAAGGAAAAAAAAAAGTGTATGCTATTGTTTCATAGTGCTGATTCTGTGCATGGATCAGCAAAAAGACTTGGAAAAAATTCGCCCAGGTTATGAAAAACATTTCCAATATTCTATATATAATTTCCACGATAAGAGATTGTTGCTTGTTCAACTTGGGAAAAAAGGGTAACGGGGGTCACAATAGTTTTATTAAATCCATATAAAAAAATAACATTTTATGATTTTGGAATTATATATCACCCATGGGCGCCGGTACTTCACAGAAAAACAGCAATATCATAAAATCCTCATAATTCTATATTTTAAATTGGGTAGTAGCACGTGTAGATGTTGATGCATCACCCCTGAAAATGATCCCATCGACGTCCATGATATCGCCCATGTTTTATTTACATTCTAAAGTACAATTTTCTTTGTTAAATTAATAACAAGGAAACAGCATTTGCTTTTCCAAAGCGTGATTTAATCAAAAACAGATTTCTAACGGTCTTTCATAGCTAGGCTCTAAGTGTGTCGCGAGAGCGTTTACGAAGACAATAGAGGACGCTTAGAGGCGGTAACAACGAACGTCGCCGCGTCGCCTCCATTGTCTCCGCACTAGTGTGCTGAATATCGCACTTTATTAGACCTAGTTCTTTTATGATGAAGTGCATGAATAAATATGCTAAAGATTTTGCATATGTTTTGATCTTATAAACAAACTACTCATAAATTTACTATATATCCACGTTTACAAAAAAAACTATTGACAATTAGCTATTTTGGGACGTCAACGACTTAAGAGTATGTGGACGACGAAGATACACCACAAGTATTATCCCCTAAGATGACACTGACATTTGACATAAACATCAATTCAATTCAATTCTTCATTGTGGCCTTTGTGGAGATGTAACCACAATTTCGCCAATATGTCGTATTTTGTAAGTCGTCGAGACGAACTGTCACATAGCGTGGCGTCGCATTTCATGGCGACGCGTCGTCACGCATATAGCTGATCTGTATATTATATGAATACCCGTATTAAATGTTTCAATCAATAACAAAGGCTAGCTTTCATATTTAGGTCGGCTATTAGTCAACCGGTTTTACCTGAATATTAGTTTTAACACGGATTGGGACAAATCCCGCCTATACGCCTTCCTGTACACCAGGATCAACAGCAGTGACCCCCGAAAACACCGAGGTATGACACTCGGGAAGTCCCAGGAAAAAATGAATTATCTTGGAACCCGCAACGAAATTAATCAAAAGAAAACTTAAGGAGTTGGAAATATAATAAGTCCACTTTCCTACTTAGCAAAGAGGGAGCCATTTTTGGCTTCTTTTGAACTATTTTGACTTCTTTTGAAGTCAAAATAGGCAGACACCTTTTACCACGTAACTAACATCGAACCTTCGCAACCCCGATGGTGAACCGAATTCGAAGGTAGAACCACTTTTAAGTATATTTCAAGTCAATGACTTCCCAATAACGATTGAGATGTTCATGACATCTGGGACCGACGGCTTTATGTAATCTCCGAGGCACGGGCGTGAAATACCACCAAACTTCCATATTCCGGGCCGTTATAAGAATTTCTTGTAAGAAAAACCCAAGACTTTTTAACACGTTTCGGAAATCGATAATGAGACATCTCGATTGGTATTCGCTTACGATAACCTCGCTCACCGAATGGTTGAGGTTATTATAGCCCCTATCGCACTTTTCCCTATTTAAAGCACTTGCAAAGAGGTAACAATAATTTTATACCACTAACTTCCTATCTTACAAGTTTTATACTGACCTCATGTATTTCTGATTATATTACCTAGTGCCCAGCTGGCCCCTGCTTATCCTTTCGGGGATATAAACGTACATTAGTAGCATACTATTAGGTCTCTAGTGTTTGTGTCTAAAACGAACGCATACATAATTGCGAGACGCAGAAACTTTTAGTAACATGTACTTCAACATTTTACCGCTAGATGTCACTGATGCATAGTTTACTTATTCCCTCAGGTGTCACGTCACTTTGACATAAGCATAGCTTGAGTGTCACTAACAATTACATTTTCCCGACATTTTCTCTCGATAATTTCCCGACTCGCGGTCATTGACCGGCCAGTGGCTGGCCGGTGACACAATAGACGATGTTTTTATACGGCCAATGAATGGCCGTGGACACCTTAGGGGTTATATGATTACCACTCATTCGCACTCAAAATACAACCTCCGCAGTACATTTAAACTCCACATTGACAGCACTCAATCATACATTTCATAAGATTGTGAAGTGAAGAGGTAAGGAATAAGTTCCTCGCCTTACAGTATTTATTCACACGAGGGAGCAGTTTTACAAAAAAAAACAAGGAAAACAGGGTTAATTAAATAAAGCAGCAAGTACAGATCAAATAACAGAGTATAATAAAATTAACAATAAATATTAAAAAATATACTCTTTTGTAATAATAACGTTTACATTCTATTCAATATATATTATCTAAAATATTTCGGCTAGTCTCGCTAGACAGGCCCGTCGTAACGAATGCCTTTGCATTACAACTGACATTTACAATTTGTAACTAATTGTTAGAATAGAATAATTGCACAATTTTTGGCCAATGCGGATACATTTCCATCTTTAAAAGCGTATGTATATAACACCTAGTTAACATTAGGAAATATATTTTAAATTCAACACTAATCATAACAAAATACCTGAGTCTTCATGAAACGATTTATAACAAATCATTTGGCAAAATAACAGAAATACAATTAATAAACATGTACTTTTCACTTTCATAATCGGATTACATTATTTTTCATTTCAAAAGATTTATATTTTTTTATCGGTGCCCTTGGATTTTTTTTAATGGCAACTCCACATAACTGTCATAAATCTATTATATTTTTTATTAGGGCAACTTTAATATATCTTCCTGCTACGAGAAATTGAATTATTAGTATAATAATATTTAATTAGTATTATTACACAATATAGTAATAATAATAGTATTAGTACATCATTTTTAGATCACAGCACAGCACAGCAACAGTGTTTTCCTAGCACGGAATTTATTAAATATATTAAAACAGAAAATAATAATAATGTAAAAATGTCAATAAGTTAAATACGCAATATCGTTACAAAATATAGAAATCTTGTGTTACCAAAATCACAGATGGTTGCAAACTCTGATTGATTCTGAGTGCTTGCATTTTGTTTAGTGTATTTTTGTTGAAATCATTATGAAAATTATTTTAACAAATATAATATTTGTACAGTTGCTACAGGCAAAAATATTTTTTACGGTTTTTAGCTTAAAAACATCATTACAAAATATTTAAAGATTGTTGCAGTGATGCCAAACTCACATACGGTTGTAAGCTGTGTTGCAATGCAATACAACACATACAGTGTCAAATCTTATAAATTTGACATATGCATAGAGATATATTTGATTTTGTAATGATCAATAATAATATTTATGTTGCCAAATTTAAAATTCTGTCAACAAATAAATCTATTACTAGATATTTTGAAAATAGATACTTAGAAGATATTGGAAGACAAATGGTTTTATGGGCAAATCAAAGATTGTTTAGTCAATGATGCAGAAGCATTACTTGGCCGACATGGTGTGGGTCACCATGCTGCATTGTCTGCATTAGCAATGAGTATGGTGTCCACCACTCTGTGATTCTGCTTATGCTTTCCATCAGGCAGAGTAGAGTCATTTTGGCAGTGCCAAATTTGAAAAAGAATTGTCGGAGGACTGCCATCGAGGTCAGATGTTTAATAATTTATAATTTTAATTATAATAATTGAAATGGGAGATGTCAATGTACAGAAGAGTATCAGAAAGGCAGTAGAGGAAGAAGATATTCAAAACTTGAGCTATCTGTTATTGATCGACTGCAGTAAAGGCTTAATAAAATAGGCTCGAAAATGTTAAAAACTATCAAATTATTAAATTTGTTTGTACTGAATATATTTGCTAGTCAAATCAATTTACAGAACTTAAAGAGATACATTTTGTGATGTCAGAGTATTATGAAAACATTTTAATTTTGTTTGTCAACATTTGAAACCATCTCTATCCCAACCCTTTTGCCCAGCGTGGTACAGTAGTACGCCATTTGAAGGAGAGGCTTATGCCCAACAGTGGACTATTAAAGATGTTGATGACGATGACTTATTTTCACAAGAAATTCCTTAGATAAATTCTCAGAATAAGTTTCAAGTGAATTTAATTAATTGTATTGCGGTCAGAAGTCAAAGAAAATCAGTTTCGATGCAAATCTCTCATCAATAATAATATTCATTGACGACTTGATGATAAACTAAATATTTTAGTACGTATTCCGAACATGTTATAGTGATGCATATGTTCTGCAGCTCAACTGAATCAATCAATTTTATTATCATTGATCGATATCGATCGACACACGTATCACTTTGAAGTGAATATGAAATCTTTACAATACAGTATAAAGTTTTATGTTAACAATAAATATTCGTAAAATATAGTTCACTGTAATTTTAGATCAGTATCTTTTTACTCAAAACTTAACAAAACAAACTTGTAAGAGTATTTCTTGATATACTATATTGGTTTTTAATTCAAAATCTTTTTTACTATAGGTAAGTCACCGTTTGGAAGCCCCAGTCTACAAACCGCAATTTGGAAACAGCAGTTTGGAAACCGCAATTTGGAAACAGCAGTTTGGAAACCGCAATTTGGAAACAGCAGTTTGGAAACAGCAGTTTGGAAACCGCAATTTGGAAACAGCAGTTTGGAAACCGCAATTTGGAAACAGCAGTTTGGAAACCGCAATTGGGAAACAGGAGTTTGAAACCCGCAATTTGGAAACAGCAGTTTGGAAACCGCAATTTGGAAACAGCAGTTTGGAAACCGCATTTTGGAAACAGCAGTTTGGAAACCGCAATTTGGAAACAGCAGTTTGAAAACTGCAATTTGGAAACAGCAGTTTGGAAACCGCAATTTGGAAACAGCAGTTTGGAAACCGCAATTTGGAAACAGCAGTTTGGAAACCGCAATTTGGAAACAGCAGTTTGGAAACGCAGTTCTTAAAACCGCAGCCAAGAAGCCGAAGCTGAGTTTTGCAGTTTCAGCAATTTGAAAACAGCAGCTAAAAACCCCAGTTTGGAAATCACAGTTAGAAAGCCGCTACTTCTAAACCGCAGTTTGAAAACCACAAGTTCGGAAACCGCAGCCGGAAAACCGTAGTATAATAAAGGTTAGGTTGAACACCTACTATGTATTTAATATAGAATACTCGATCTTGTTACTCAATCTAAGCAAAACAAAATTACAAACGGGCCGTCAATTAATTATCTAAGCATAATAAATGTATACAAAAGACCCGTTAAAATGGTCGATCGCATCAGAGCGCGTTGCAACGCAATAATTGTCACACAACTAAATTGTTTTGCCTAAGCTGTCATTACATGTACCTATAGAAAATAACGAAAACACTTTATTTATTTTTTATTATACATATTCGAACTTCAGACTGAATAAAATAGTCAAGATGGACTTCTGCAAACGAAGAAGGGACGCTGGTTTCTGAACGTGTGCTGTGAGTGCAAATTCCAAGCAATATAAGCCACAATTTGATTTTATTGATAACTAGCTGTGCCCGCTACTTCATACGCGTGATTTTTTTACCGTTTAAACCTTCCCTGGAATATGACAAACATTTCAAAACCAAAATCAGCTAAATCGGTCCAGCCGTTCTCAAGTTTTAGCGGAACAAACGAACAGCAATTGATTTTTATATCTAAGAAGATATTGGATTTTAAATTAACTTGGGTCAAATACGATTGTATTCTACTGTATTTTATTGTAATTTAGTTTTTACACCCTTTAACAACAAACTTCGATATTTTATTTTTTGTAAAACAACTGACGAACCTGTCTGTAGTTTCGTTTTATATGTGTGAGTATGACCGTGTATATACACGACAAGACGCTAGTTTTAGTTTTAATTGGCCTCAACTCCTTGTTCGCAGAGTACGATCTTAACTTTTTTTATTTGATCTGAGATTCGTACAGCATACTCATTTTAATATTAAAAAGAATTTGAACAACTTTCACAATAATACTTGTTGCATGGAACATAACAAACATACAGTTCTTGTCATGAAACACAGGCAACAAGATTTCGCTTACGAAAAAGTAGATTTTTCTTAATGATTGTGACAGATCTTTACTCTGATATAGCTTTAGTCGAGCCAAAAGACTTTAGGCGATTTCAATAAGACAATATACAGTATTGCGTTGGACCTGCCTTTGCACTCACAACTTCATAGTTAATTCTTTTCTTTTTGCAGATAATTGTGGTTGATGAACCTAACGCCCTGCGTGATTTGCGCGCATTCGTTGGTGAAGTGGCAGGCGAAGAGAAGCATGTTCCTCGGTTGTACCTTCCATGCGAATCTCATGAACATCAAGGAGTAGAGAGTGAGAGCTGGAAAGAGGTAATACAGTATTAGAAATATTACGTAAACAGTTACTAATTGAGTGGCAATTTTATAATTTCGGACCCAATGTCGGATATCCATAACATCTATACAAATAAATAAAATTGGAGTGTCTGTTTGTAATATTAAAATAACCACTCTTTACTAAATGCATATGTACATATGCCAAATATGTATTTAAAAAATAATTTGTCTGTCTGTCTGTCTGTCTGTCTGTCTGTTTGTTCCGGTTAATCTCTGGAACGGCTGGACGGATTTTGACGGGACTATCACTGGCAGGTAGCTGATGACCCGGGGGGTAACTTAGGCTACTTTTTTTTATACTAACTTTGTCCCGCGGCGTTACTCGCGGTACGACGATAACCGCGGGTAACACTGCGGGGTTGTAAATGTAAGTCCATATGTTCCCAAACCGTACTCGATATTTGAGTCTGCCAAGGCATAATACAGGGTATACATCAATTTTCTACTAACAACATACTGCAATTTTTTTAATTTCCCTAAGATGGAACGAAGTTTATTACAAACGTTGCTTACATGTAGGTTCCATGTGAATGTATCATCCACCACCAGCCCTAGGTATAAGAAGTGACTCTCTCCAAACCCAAACACTGACAGTGTTGCATATAGTTATGCCATACTTACATTCGTAAGTATGGCCTTTTACAGTAATCGAAAATTCTTTTTGATTATGATAAGGGGAGTGTATAGTCATGTACTTAGTTTTATTAACATTTATTATGATACCATTGTCATGAGCCCATTGTACCAACCTATTAAAGTCATTTTGCATGGTTTCTTGTATGACATTGATGTTTTTATGGCTATAGACTAAACATGTGTCATCGGTATACATAAACGCCTTACATTTTTTTAATACATTAGACATGCTATTGACATGTAATATGTATCCCAACGGGCCAAAAACAGATCCAGTAGGAACTCCAAATTTTATAGCACCCTCTATACTCAGTTTGTGTCAGTGCCACTGACACAAACTTTGAGCGACCTGTTTTCAAGGTATTTACCGAACCATGCGTTCATTGGGCCTCTTATCCCACATTCGTACATGGCTTGCAACAAGCCACTGTGATCCAGGGTATCGAATGCCTTTTTAAAATCAATATAAATAACCATAACTATTTTCCCTTCTACCGTTCTACCGTGTATACATACATATGCATTTAGTAAAACGAGGTTGCGTGGGTCAGCTAGTCTTTGAAAATCTCCAATTTCCTCTACTATATGTTTGTCACTATCTATTGTTGAAAACCGCATTAAAATTCGATGAGTAGCTTAAAAGATCTAAGCGAACAGACGAAAGGAAGAGGTTCTCAATTCGAATGTTTTTTTTTTGTTTGTTACCTCAAAACTTTCGATGGGGTGAACAGATTTTGATGATTATTTTTTTTATTTCAAAGCTGGTGATTCACGTATGGTCCCATTTCAATTTGATCGTTCTTGAAGTCGTTTTTTTTGTTAAATTTTGTAATAGATACTATGTAAAGGTTATGGTATTATTTACGTCTACAACTTAAGTTGTAAAATGACCTATATTCCTCGTCATATATTGTTAAATTAATAGAATTTATACATATCTAAGCCTGATCAGCTATGTCAGCATATTTCAGATATGAGTATATTATCGTTACGTAGTAGTTAGTATCTCTTTCTTTTTTTATGGAATAGACGGGCAAACGAACAGATGTATCGCCTGATGGTAAGCTATTACCTACGCCCATGGACACCTGCAACACCAGAAGCGACACAAGTGCATTGCCGGCCTTTGGAGAATGGGGGGAGGGGAGATAGGGGGAAGGGTGGGGTATGGGCCTCCGGTATCCTCACTCACTCGATGAAACACAGCGCAAGCACTATTTCACATCGGTTTTCTGTGACGCCGTGGTATCACTGCGGTCGAGCCGGCCCATTCATGCCGAAGCGTGGCTCTACCAAGGTTTAATGCATTATATCGATATATTTTCGTATATATAATTAGCTGTACGGGTATAGAAAGCAGACGCCACCATGTAACAATTAAAGTATTATAGAGCCGTGGCTCCAGAATAATAAATAGAGCTCATAATACTATTCGTCTTCGTTGTTATTTCTACGTACCCATAAGATCGGTATAGTTGGTGGTATAGTTGACCCCGACAATTGAACAAGGAAGATATAAGTTCGCTATAACATACGTACTATGTATGATGCAGACGAATTTTCGATAACAAACGACCTTCGACAGAATGTTGAAATAAATCTCATAAATGTATGAAACGTCTTATCTCACTTGATACTTCAGTTATCAAGTCCCTTAGGATATGTAAATTGTACAATCTGTATACGTACGCTCTTTTAAGAGTGTAGTTTCAGAAGATATCATGACAGCCTATTAGCCATTTTTGGGGTTCCGTGCCAAAGGCAAAAAACGGAATCCTTATAGATTCGTCGTGTCCGTCTGTCTGTCTGTCATGTCACAGCCACTTTTTTCCGAAACTATAAGAACTATTACTATTGAAACTTGGTAAGTAGATGTATTTTGTGCACCGCATTAAGATTTTCACACAAAAATAATAAAAAAAACAATACATTTTGGGGGTCCCCATACGTAAACCTGAAACTCAAAACTTTTTTTTTCATCAAAGCTATTCACGGTGGTATCTATGGATGGTTCTTCAAAAATGATATTGAGGTTTCTAATATCTAATGTCGTCGTCGTCCCTGTAACTTCTAAAATAAGAGAATGATAAAACAAAAAAAAATATATGATGTAGGTACATTACCATGCAAGCTTCCACCGAAAATTAGTTTGAACGTGATCTAGTAAGTAGTTTTTTTTTAATACGTCATAAATCGTAAACCGCAATTTATCGATCAAAGTTACAGCGAATTACAAGACTTGTTATATTATGTTACTTGCTGCTACGGAACCCTTCATGTGCGAATCCGACTTGCACTTGGCCGCTTTTTTTTAAAGACAACTCACGCATTAGGAACATATCCCTTCAAAACTAGGCTTCAAAAACATATATGAAACGGACACAAAGAACAGATTCGGAACAGCAATTCGTGGATCACACAAAGTATTGTCCCATGTGGGCCAATGTGGGGTTGAACCACAACACTTAGAAAGCAATAATATAATAACACATAGGCTACTATTTGCCGCGATAACCGACATATACGCGTGCGGAGCCGCGGACAGCAATTATCACACTCATATATAAAGGCGAAAGTTTGTGAGTGTGCATGTTTGTTACTTCTTCACGCAAAAACTACTGAACGGATTTGGATGAAACTTTACAGTAAGATAGCTTATACATCAGAATAACACATAGGCTACTATTTGCCGCGATAACCGACATATACGCGTGCGGGGCCGCGGGCAACCACTAGTATATATACAA
Source organism: Spilosoma lubricipeda (assembly GCA_905220595.1). Lineage (NCBI taxonomy): Eukaryota > Metazoa > Arthropoda > Insecta > Lepidoptera > Erebidae > Spilosoma > Spilosoma lubricipeda. The sequence goes on along the minus strand of HG992285.1, from coordinate 1,819,764 downwards.
AAACTTGGCAGTAATATACCTCATACATCAGAATAAAACATATGCTGTCATTTACTGCGAGCAGACAGAGTCTTACAAGCAGGCAGAGTCCTAGGCAAAAGCTAGTAATGAATAACTTACAAATATCATAATCGCGTTCAAAAGTGACACGTTCGAACTAGTTTTGCATACATTAATAGACAAGTAGCATATACATTTAATTATAGGTAATGTATGCGAACTGAAAACCGGTAAATGAACAATTTATTAAAACAAGTAGGTGGTATATGCGCTGAAGGTAAGGGTCATGTACTATAAAGATGGCAAGTAAATGAATTGCAGCTTGATGACTGGGGCTTTAAGCTATAGTACTATAGCTTAAACTAAGCAATAAACACACAAACAATTAGTCCCAAGCTAAGCCGAGTTTGTATTATGGGTACAAAACAACGTATATAAAAACATTTACTTTTTTTTGTTAATACATACTAATCCTTTTTTTCTTTCAAGTTTTAACTGCGCCAAAATGACACTGCTCTGCCCGATGTAAAGCATTTGCAGATTTCAAGAGTGGTGGTCACCATCCTCAATGCGAATAAGGACATTGCAGCATGGTGACCCACGCTATGGCCGCCTAGTGAGATGCTTTTTACGTCCCGCTTAAAGGACCCGGGATCATAGTGGGAGGGAAACGCGTGCCCTGGAAGTGAATTTCAGGTTTTGACCACTCGGCACAGAAAGGAGGAACCGAAGCGATAAGTACGAGATCGTATGTCTACCACTCTGAAGCGATGACTTCCAAGGCCGGCACGTGTTGTTCTTTAGTGGATGGGGGAAGGGGGGGCGAGTTGGAAAAGCTCTTCAGAACACTCTCTGTGATACAATCGATAGAGTACTACCATAAAGGCGACATCTCTTCGCAACTGCAGAGGCTCAAGGGACTCGGTGGCTTCGGGACTGTTGACATTGCGAATTGCTCGTCGCTGCAACTGGTCGAGAGCGTCAAACAGGTACTGTGCGGCACCATCGCAAAGATGAGAACAGTACCTACTCCATGCACGAGCGAACCTGGGTCTTGTAAAGAAGACACAGATGCCCGGGTGAGAAGAACCCAAATAGATAGAAAACATCCAAACTCCAAAACAAAATGTTTTGCAGATCATACAAACATTTAGTTCGACCCAGGAATCGAACCCGAAACCTCAAGCACAGTAGTCGCATATTACATAGGCTACTTTTTATCCCGCAAAATGTAACGTTTTCAAGGTATTAGCAAGGTTGAAAAACAACCGCGGGGCGCAGTAATTACATAACTACTAGGTGCTAATATTATTTAGTCAAATCAAACATACAGTTGTTGGACTTAATTAGTGCATGCACATACATTAATAAAACATTCAAAGCGGTAATATACGGTAAATTTTATCATATGGAAATGTCATGGGCGACACGTTTGAGTATTAATTGAAGAAATAAATGAAATCAAGTTAGTAATCTGATGTAATTCAAGTCATTAGTAACCATCGTTTTCCTAGCCTTATTATTTCCAAGATCAATTGGGATTGGCTATTGAAATCAGTTTTTCCACGGAGCGACTGGCATTGGAGCTCTTTAGCCCTGAGGGTGAACTGGATTCCAAGGTTGAACTAGTTTTGTCAGTATATTTGAGAGGAATGACTTCTTAATAACGATTGTCATAGGTGTTCATGTCATTAGTAAATATCACATTAATATATAAAGGCGAAAGTTTGTGAGTTGTTTTTTACTTCTTCACGCAAAAACTACTGGACGAATTTGGAGGATAACCTTTGAGAATGCCATAAGGCGAAACCGGTCAGGTGTAAAATAAAATAAAATAGTGGAATAAGTACAAGTGAGTTTTATTCTAGAATGTATTACAACAAGTTCCATCAAGTGCCGACAATCGAGAGTATGAATTTGGATGACTTTACAGTCTTACAGACTAACACATAGGCTGCTATTTGCCGCGATAACCGACATATACGCGGGCGGAGCCGCGGGCAACAGCTAGTAGATAACAAATACATCTCAAAAACTTCTTTGCAAGTCCAAGCGGTTGACGTTTTTAAGGGCTACATTTTTTTTACTGGGCAGGTGCTCTTTCCTTAATCTATACTAATTTATAAAGCTGAAGAGTTTGTTTGTTTGTTTGAACACGCTAATGTCAGGAACCGCTGGTCCGATTTGAAAAATTCTTTCAGTGTTAGATAGCCCAATTATCGAGGAAGGCTATAGGCTATATATCATCACGCTAAGACCTACAGGAGCGGAGCAACAATGAAGAATGTTACAAAAAAGGGGGGGAAATTATCACGCTACGGGCAATAGAAGACGCAAACGAGGTTGCGTGAGTCTACTAGTATTAAATTAAGAATCAACCAATCACACGCTTTAAAACCATTACGTACTGAAATGTACACAAAAGTGGCCTTAAACTATGGTTTAAGGTAATATACTCTCCATCGGTAATATCAAATTGTTTTATTGTTCTGTTATGACAGAACAATAAAACAATTTGATAGAACAATAGAATAGCACTATAATGTCATTACTTACGTTGTAAACGTATTAGTAAGTTATATGAAACAAGATATTTCAATCGTTTCAGTTTCATTATCTTCATGGACGTTCTATATTTAGGCGGTAATGCACAGACATCTATTAGGAAGATCTTTTCTAGAATATTTTTCAAACTCTATGAACCGTAACATGGCATTGTGGCAAATAGACCGACTGGATGGACCTGGGTAATATCAATGCGTAATGGTAAAAAAGTACAGAATGCTCCAGCGTGTCATTCAAGGGAAAGTGAAGCGTTGGTCGGAGGCGACACTCTTCCCTAAAGAACCTTTGGGAGTAGTTCGGTTCAGTACCACCTCGTTCTTCAGAGCAGCAGACTCCAACACTTTAAAGGCCCTGATGCTGTCTCAGACAGGAGTGGAACAATAGGAGTGGTCAATTTGTTTCGGAGTTTGGGTGTTTTCTATGTATACATATGTGGGATGGCGTAATTAAAATCTTTTAAGTTTGAAATCACTTCGTTTAATAATTTTACTTTATGTTGAATTTCGCACGCGTTCACTCGTCTTTCGTCCGCCGCCATTCCCCTTTCCTCTCACTCGTACACCTTATCTCTCTTTCACACATCTCACGTTCCGTTTCCCACATATATGTATGTATTTACAAAAAAAAATTATACATGTATTTGTATCACTTGACTTTGTACCTATAACACAAGCTCTGCTTAGCTTGGGAGTAGATAGCGTTGTGTAATAGATGACCGAAATATTAAAAAAAAAAAATAGGAAGAAGAAGTACCTGGGCGTTGCCACGGTCTTACAGACGACTAGTGTTAAGCAATTCTTACGTTGCTTTACACCGGGTATGTGCGGCAAGCTATTAACCTGAGAAGGGGAGTCCAAGGGCGGTTTACACATTTAACTATTGAGTTGCAGATGTTTATAAACGGCAGTGCCCGTGTGGTGACGGATGACCGCGTGGTGACGTATTAAAAATAGTGATTGTCACCACGGGTATTCATCCCGTGGGTGTCATACTACGAATAAGGGAGTAAACTACGCAGGGCTTGTTGCCTAAGAGCATCAACAGAACTGCAAACAGAAGAACAGAAGGAAACTTGAAGTATATCCTATAAAAACCCGTATGGTCATGCTCTAATATGTCGAAACCACCTTTTAAATGAGAGGCCTTTGTCCAACAGTGGAGTAGTTCGGACATTTCACACATAGGACATCCTACACACAACGCCATTTAGTCCCAAGCTAAGCTGAGCTTGTGTTATGAGTACTAGACAACTGATAAAAATACATACATACTTTTTTTGTAAATACATACATATTATACCTACATAGAAAATACAAACATTTGGACCGATCCGGGAAACGAACCCGAGACCTCAAGTACAGCAGTCGCATACGCAACCACTGCGCCACAGAGGCAGTGCCATCATAAGCGGTTGCTAGTCACACAACATGTACCAGACGGCGCAGATGGGTACTACCCATTTATATATACGAGTACAAAAAATATCTATACTAATATATAAGGCTGAAGAGTTTGTTTGTTTGTTTAAACACGCTAATCTCAGAAACGATTTGAAAAATTCTTTCAGTGTTAGATAGCCCATTTATCGAGGAAGGCTATAGGGTATATATCATAACGCTAAGACCTACAGAAGCGGAGCAACAATGAAAAATATTACAAAAACGGGGGAAAATTATCACGCTACGAGCTATAGGAGACGCAACCGAGGTTGCGTGGGTCGGGTAGTGTATATATATATATATATATGAGTAGTCTATCAGCTAATGAAGCTTTCATAGTACGAATTTTGGTGAGTGAGCATAGGTGGCGTAACGTCTCAAGTGTTCAAAATATTAAAAAGAAAACGAATCCGTACATACACTCGAAAAACCTAACCCTCTTTCTTCTGTAGTCGAGTAACAATATATAGATTAACATTATCTATAGCCATATCTGATAAGTCCTTATGCTTTTAAATCATTTTTATCAATATGATTATATTGACTACAATATCAGATAATTCTGATTTATACTCAGCAAATCCATACTATGATAACGGCGTTTGTAGTGTTTAAAATAAAATTTATTTATTCGTTTTAGAGATAATATTTCGCCAGTAGCTTATCATGTTATTTATGATACAATAATATTCATTTATATTTATTTTTGTGAGGTTCATGAACTAAGCGATTCTCATGTTTTGTTTTTTTGGGTACCACGCATTTAGACTTGTAGTTTTATAAAAAAAATACTAGGGCCATTTTTAGAAAAAAAAATCCTCTAGTTTAGGCGCACTGGTGAAACCAAACTCGCCCTTCTAAATAATCTATACTAATATAATAAAGCTGAAGAGTTTGTTTGTTTGTTTGTTTGCTGGAACTCGCTAATCTCAGGAACCACTGGCCCGATTTGAAAAATTCTTTCAGTGTTGGATAGTACATTTATCGAGGAAGGCTATAGGCTATATATCGTCACGCTCGGACCAATAGAAGCGGAGCATCAATGAAAAATGTTCGATAATAATAATTTTCCCCCATTTTCGAATGTCGAAAACGGGGGAAAATTATCACGGGCAATAGGAGACACAAACGAGGTTGCGTGGGTCGGCTAGTAAACAATATCAGTGTTGTTTCTGTATGATCATTGATTATGTGAAATAGTTATTACCATAACTAATTTATTCTTTTATTGTCCTCATTTACTTGTGAACGTCGTGAACTGTATACGCTTTTAAGGTCAAAATATAAACTAGACCCGTTTTTTATCAATACAACTCATTAATAAATAAACGACATGGTTGCCAAAAATAATAGCAAATGGCTTGCTAATACATTTCCAATTTTAATAATCTAATTCTAATCTACATTTATAAAAATTTTATGTTGGTTTGTGTACACTTCACTTAAATACTCAAAAAGTTCTGCACTAAATAAACTCGCTTTCATTTATTTTGGGGGGTCAATGATTGTTTCTATGTTTATTTTGTGTTAGATTAGGTTATAGGTATAGTGATAGCGTGGCAGAGTACAGCTATAGTCCTTATAATATAGCTGGATCTCTACTTCAGTTGTCACTAGTGTAATTTTAGACCTTACAAGGTACATTTTAAGTGTGCTTTTTATTTATATTGAATTGCACTTATTCATCATCAGCCTATCGCAGTCCTCTGCTGGACATAGACCTCTCAAATCGCACACCACGTGGTTCATCATTCATGATGTATTGCACATCATCTTCTATATATGTATATAAAAATAAATCGCCGAAATGTATGTACGCCCATAACTTCCAATCGGGAACACATTTTTGTTTTTTATGTGTTTGTTATTGTTAGGAAAAGGTTTGTGTATAAGAAAAATTAAAAGATGCGAATGTACACTCACTCACACACAAATTGAGACAGATATGAAATATGACGGTAAAAAGTTTGCCGGGTCAGTTAGTATGTAATAAAACTGTCACATAGTGAAAGGAAATATAGGTGATACAAAATTAAAATTGCTTATTGACAGTTGATTCTTTGTTGGTTATTTAGTAATCTGTCATGGAATCAAGCCATATTTTAAGAGCTTTGATAACAAAAATATCTTACCAAATGTCATTTTTCCACTAATAAAACTGGGATCCTTCTTTGTGTCTGCAATAGCTGCTAACGGTATACCCCAATTGGCAACTGGACCCCAAAAATGGGTACTGGAATGTAAAATAATGAATACTTAACCATTTGCAGGAGAAATTCTATTCTAGAGATCATACAAATCACTCTCCGTTTCAGGAGTTTTGTTTCAACTTTCTCTGTCTATTTTATTTATAACTAGCTGAACCCCGCGGTGTTACCCGCGTTTATTGTCGTACCGCGGGTAACGGCACGGGACGAAGCTAGTCTAAAAATAAGTAGCCTAAATTACTCCCTGGATCATCAGCTACCTGCCAGTGAAAGTCCCGTCAAAATCCGTCCAGCCGTTCCAGAGATTACCCCGAGCAAACAGACAGACAAACATTTTTTTAACTACTTTTTTGGTATGTGTATCGTGTATACATACATATGCATTGATTAAAAAGTTGTTATTTTAATATTACAAACAGACACTCCAATTTTATTTATTTGTATAGATTGTTAGCTAGGTTTCTGAAACAAGTGTGAGTTACAATTGGCTATGGTTCTGAGAGTTGTAGGATTCACATGGGTAGGTGAGTTTTCTCATCAATATAGTAGTCAAATGACAATAATATTAAATTATTATCTATTATAGTATACAGAATTTTGATAAAAATTAATATCTATTTAGTATTTTCTTACAGTAATAAGACTAATGCTCTTGATAGACTAATGTCAACTTATCTATTGAATAACTACAGATTTGGGTTTTTTAACTCTTGCATTCACAGGGAGTATGGTGACCATGATTCTTCTTTCACTTATGCTTTCCGTCAGGGAGATAGTACACTTTAGATCTTTATATTTTTATTTTATCTTTATGAATTTAGAGGCTTTTCTTAGATATTAATACTATGTTAGTCCCATTGTATACTATACGACGGATAAAACACAGGAAGTTGATGGTGCTCAACACACAGTTAAGTTAAAGGTAATAGAACCCACATTCTTAGTGATCCTCATTGCAAAATTCACTAACTGCAGCCTTCACTAACCATTACAGCAGCATGCCAGCAAAGTCAAGACTTCTGTCTTGTTTTCTTCTTGTCTCTTTCTGTTAGCAAGGACAAATGTCATTTGAATGACAGAAATGTAATTACCTAAATCTTGTTCTTATAAGACAATTAAACAGTAAACTTACCTCATTAAATAATCCCTGAATTCTTTGCTTTTCAATTGCCTGAAAAACTTTTTCATGTGTGACATTTTTGCTAAAAAAAAAGAGATAGATAACGGATCAAATATGAAAAAAGCAATTCATAGGTTATGTATAACGTACAAATGATAATATAAATTATAAATTTTAATGCTTTTATTTTTAAATGGTCAAGGTTATTCCCGATCAAAACCCTAATTTAAGGAATGTGATCAAAATACTTAAAGACTTACCTGATTTTAATAATCAGATTATATTAGAAGTAATATATTAGCGACCGAGTCTTTCCAAATTAAGAGATAAATAAAAAAAGGCGAAAAATCTTTAAAAAAATACTATTGTTATGCCATCTATGTCACTGTCACTGTCACCACGACCACGACACGATTGCCTTGATGTAGATCACTTGATGAATTTCTCGGCTCCAGTGTTGCCAGCAGTGAAACCAGCTCTCCACTAGATTTCACTTTTAAAAGCACCAAAAATTTTATTCCTGTACAATATCTGTAGGTAAATCAACATACAACAACTATAATAACAAAATTCTTGGAAGATGGTCCCCATTTCATCTCATTCACATTTTTCATATTTTATATCATTAATTTCATCACGACGAAGACTAAATGACTTGAAGACTTGAATTTGAAGATGAAGATTTGAAGACTATAAACACTATAAAATTCTTAATTAATTTGTCTTCTTCACACGAATCACTTTTGTCTGTACTGTAATCGTCCATTTCAGATTGGCATGGCTCAAAGATACTGAATTTGTTTTGAACATCAGATTCTGGAATTTTATAACCATTGCAGCATTTTCCTTCCAACTTCAAACCCAGACCCGCCACACGCGGCAACACACGCGGCCGGCACGTCCAGGGTAAGGTAGGGGAGCGGTAAATCGAGTGACTCATCACGTAATTCAAGTCACTATCATAATACTTTAAGCATAAGAAATATCATCGCATAGATAAAAATGGGACCAAGTGGTGCCTCATCTATTGGCATCAGTTAAGAATGAACTAAGATGCACCCACCCCATTTGGTGGCGCCCTAAGTATTTCTATGAACAGCAGGACTGTCGAAGTGCGGGAAATTAACAATGACTTACATTATTTTGTTAATTTTTGTTGGATTTCGGCTTAATTGTTGATGACAACGACCCGTTAGTGTTATACTGAAGTGAAAAAGAATTATCGTAATTATGCTAAGTACTAAGCTACGTTTATTTATTGATTTATCACAATCATTACTGTTCAATAAACACTAATAATGGGTTTTTCATGCTAGTGGGAAAGTCGATGCAATCACGTTGAGCTCTCGTTTTATTTTCATTAGATATATTTTTAGATTTATATATATTAGACTAGCTTTTGCCCGCGGCTTCGCTCGCACAGAAGTAGATATTACAATACATTTCAACAAAGAGTGCAGTTCTGTTTTTAGTTAATAGTATATTTGAAGCAAATCTATTAAAGGAATCACTAATTCATTTTGTATTTTACCCGCTTGGAGTTTGAATTGTTAAAGTTCCTGTTTTTTACAATGCGAAAATATTAATAAACCTAAAGTACTTCCTCATAAACTAATTTTTTTACTGATTTCGTGGTCGGCGCCAGTAAAACCAGGCTAGTTGGAGCTCAGTGCTCCAAAGTGCTCCTGCCTGCTAACAACACTGTTACTCCACCCATTAGTTTATTATTCTTATAAAGTCCTATATATTGGTATATTTTCTCGTATCGAGACAATATATTTATTGTTTAATATATATGTCAGCAATTATCACATATTACCAGGCGCGGTTCCAAGGGGGGGGTCACAGGGGACACGACCCCCCCCAAAATTTTACACATGTAAATTTTTTTAACAATTTTTTTTTTCTCCTTACTTTCCACAATTGTTCAATCGACATAAGAAATTATAGGATAAGAATTGTTTAACACCTATAAATTAAAAAAGTAACATTATGTGGATAACAAATCTTTACCCTCCAAGACTGTCGTGATTCAGGCTTGCTCTACCATAAAGACTCAGATGACACTACTAGTCTGGACCAGAGTTTCTAGGAAGAGTGCCAGACAGACACGTTCTTTCCAAGGACTATCCCCCAATTCCTCCGACGCAATTGGAACGGCAACTGTGGTTCGACGTATGTGAGGCATTGGAGGGAGAGCTGGATCGTGCTGTATGGAGACTGGCTTCCCGCAACACCGCTCCTGGACCTGATGGTATTCCAGGTGGTGCTGGGAGACACACTGAGGCAAATTTTCACTCAGTGTTTGGGTCTCGGTATCTCCCCCCTCGACTGAAAAGAAGCGATACTGCTGCTCCTCAAAAAGTAAGGTGCAGATGTTATTTTTCCGTTCCAACTTGCCTGAATAAAACGGGGAACTCTTTGAAAGAGTTATCTCTGACCGTATCAGCGGGCACCTGTGATCCGGAGGGTCGTGTTGACAGTTAGGATTGATATCGTTAACGCTTTCAGCATTCCTTGGCGCGCTGAGGCGGCCCTTGAATGTCACCGTCATAGAGGCCTATCTGCGCGAAAAGGCAGTGAAGTTTGTCGATCTGAACGGGGTGGCAAATCGAAGGGAGGTGTGTTGTGGGGTTCCCCAGGGCTCTGTATTGGTCCCATTGCTGTGGAACCTCGCATAAGATGCGGGCCTTCGCAATAGTCTGCCTCTGGCCTCAGTGTCGCCTGCTATGTACACGATACAATAATACAGGCTAGAGGGTAACGCTTCGGGGAGGTACTTCTGCTCGCCGAGTAGCTTGTGTTGTGCATAAGACTCGTGAGCTAAGCCTGAAGGTGGCGCCTCCATGGCTTATGTAAGTGACAAGAACCATCCAGCTCATGCCTGTTGGATGACTTTGACAGCCAGGTCAGTACATAAAGTACCTAGGCCTCATCCTGGGCAGTCGGTAGAGCTTCGAAGAGCATTTCGGGCGGCTAGTCCCCCGCAGGGAGGCCGCGTGGTATCAGGGGCGCCACTTCGTCTGCTACTCGCCCAGGTTCGAGCCAGCCAACGCGCTATCGGAGCCGTTCTGACGAGCTTCGAAGCTTCGATAGAGATAACTGACTGTGTCATCTACCGACTCACTCAGATGCTCACCGGGTACGGTTGCTTCGGTGAATATCTGAACAGAATCAGACGTGTGGTTACGGCACAATGCCATCACTCAAACGACCCGAGAGCGGTGACACCTCGGTGCGGCCGGGGGATGTCGTCCAAGGCAGGTCGGTGTTCCGACTCTTACTGTGTAGAGCTATGAGAGGTTCAATAGCGACCTGCCACGGGGGTGAATCTAATTACCCTGGGATGTACCTGCAGTGCAGTGAGTACTCCAGATGCCGCTGATGCGTTTTTGGAGCTCCTCTTGACAGCCGAGTTAGGCCGCCGCGGGGTTTAGAGGATAGACTGATTTCTCCGGAGTCCCACACAAACCCTTCGTGGGGACACGAAGGGTTTGTCCCTCACCTCCCCCCACGGAGCTAGGTCCTCGTAAGCATTCATTAAGAGATTGTCCTAGACGTCTCAAATACTCAACTATTGTCATCTCAATAGACTTACCAATAAAAACAATGTATATCGATTTGTTTCTAATAATGTTTGTGTGCAATAAAATTGAATATTGTGCAATAAAGTGTAATTTACTCGACTTAAATTAATTATTAGTGACCCCCACCAAAATTTCAGGCTGGAACCGCCCCTGCATATTACTGTATGTATTAGGGCAGACTCTTTGCCTTACGTACTTCCATCGAAATTTCATCCCCTATTTTACAACTTGGGTGGATAAAATTTCCAAAATCTAATAAACGTATTAATTTATTCTCATCAAGCATAAGTCTAAAATTCATGTGTGCAACTTCCTAACCAAGTAAACGTCACAGAATCTTTCAACTCCCTATTTTAACACTTTAGGGGTTGAACTTTTAAAACTTCTCAAATACGAAGTTATAATTACTTGTACCCCACTATATCTTTACAAAATTTTAAGCACATTCATCAAAGGATTTAAAAATTTCATACAAACTTTCATCCCCTAATTTACCCCCTTAGGGGCGATATTTTCAGAAATACTAAAATACGCACTTCATTACTTTAACCCCACTATATTTTACAAAATTTTAAGTTAATTCTTAAAAGGAAAAAAAGTTTAATACAAACTTTCATCCCCTAATTTACCCCCTTAGAGGCAGTATTTTAGGGGTGGAATTTCAGAAATTAATTTCTTAGTGCTTACGCTTACTAACGTTATATAAAGAACCTACATGCAAAATTTCAGGATTCTAGGTTCAGCGGTTTGGGCTGTACGTTGAAATCTGGGTATGTCAGTCAATCACCTTCCTCTTTTAACTAAATAGATTCTACAATCTAAGGGTGCTCCCACACTGCAGTTACAAAATGTTAGAGAATGTTGGATAAAATTTGTTGATAACATTTTATAACAAAAGGTATAAAATGTTACTGATGTTAACCACATCATGTAACATGTTGTAACAAGTGTTATAAAATTTTATCGTGTTACACAATGGGGTTATATAACATTTAGAACTGATGTGTGGGAGCACCATAAGGAATAGATTAAAAATGCACAGGGATCAGATCAGGACAGAAATAATTTTAAAAAAAACCACAAACTTGTCAGACTGTTGTCAATTTCAAAAATACTCGCAGACAAAATTTTAATTACTATACATAAAACCATGTAAAATGAGAAAATAATATCCAAATCGAAAATGTTTTAGACAGGAGCACGTACCTTTGCATGAAGAATGGCGCTAGAGGTGTGCGTTTCCCGTATAAACTATGGGTTTAGTACGATTGATAATAATCACATACATGCTTTTATTCATCATCATCTATTTTGGTTTAGTGGGAGCTCTTGTTTATATTAGAAACGCCATCGTATTGAATAACGAGTACGTAAATTGTTATTCCTATTATGCGATTTATTTAATTAGATACTTAGGAAATGAACCACATATTAGCTACACAACTACAACAACTAGCTGACCCGGCGAACTTCGTACCACCATATTCACATATTTGTCTCAGCTTCCCACAGGGAGTGTACAGTCGCGGACAAAAAAATATTTTCCCGTTATCTTTTAACTTTTCTTGTACACAAAGTTTGTCACAACAAAAGCGAAGACGCAAAAAAAATAATTATTTAATTTGGTGCAGGAGGTGCAGCCTATCAAAGGTTATGCGCGTAATACATTTCGGCGATTCGTTTAAAGATGTATATAGATGAGGCATGGTTTGGCTATAGTTAGTTACTCATGAGATAATAGAGCTATTTCTAATCATATTTTCATCAGTCTTTTATTTCGTAAGCAAATTTTGGTTTAAGCAGAACGACGGCGCCACTTACACCATCATATACCTACCTAGTCGCCAATCTAGAGTCTTATATACGTTCTGCTCTTGATAAACACATTTTTAGCAGAGAATACCTTCAGCTGTAGATACCTATTGAATGTAGAGTATAGTCTGATACCCTCCCATGGAGTAAAGAGGTAAGGCGTACAACAACGTCTAAGATAGAAAAGTGTCCGCCAAAAAGCAAGCAAAGCAAGCAATAGGCGACGCCACTGTAGTAAGAGTATGCATTCTAAAGAATTAGAAAAGAAAATCAAATGTGAGAAGGCTTCCGCAATGTAATGAGGCTCTTAATAAAGATGTTATTACGCAAAGTTTTTAATTTTTAAACCACATTTTAATAAAAATAATTAATACGATTATCAGACTCTCTCTCTTCTCACTCTAGCGCCACTGTGGTCGGTTCTCGACCTATTATTTGATTATGTTTGCCGGACACTTTTCACTTTACTTACCGCGTTTATGAGATGGTACTTCTTACCTCTATACTCCATGATTCTCTCCATTGTGGTTCTAATATTCTAAGCGATTGATTTCCTTTTTTTATTTTGAATTAACATTTCATTTGTCAACATGTTTTATGTATCGACTCCATTACAATAGATTCTTATTTTCATCGAATAGGCAATATCGAAATTTCGAAAAGAAAATGAAATAATTATCTAAAATGTTTTTTTACAGTATACCAGAAGAAGCATTCATTCAATATGAACAATAATAAAAACTTATTAAGAAATGGACGTCGAATTTCAAATTGAGACTGTTAGAAAGAATATATTTTTAATATTGCTGCATGGTTATTTGTAATATTACGAAGCAACAAAATTTTATAATAATTTCAATGCCTCAGATATTACTAGTAATGTCAATTAAAGTACTTAACCCTTTTTAAATTTCTAGTCTAATTAACTCAACTCTTAACACAGGACTGAAACAATATTGTTAGGTACCTTTTAAATTCATAGTTCAGTCATTAACATAAAGCCCAAACTATTAAAAATGTCAATATTCAAATTACCAAAACTGAGAATACCAAAGTTAAAGATTCCAAAAATCAATCGCGAAAAATTGAAGGAAAAATTTAAGTTAAAACTGCCCAAATTTCGATCGCGCAAAAGGTCTAGAAATAACGCTCTGATCATCAATACAACGTAATCAACTACTTTTCGGTTAAATAATATTGATACCTACTTCTGGTGATAGGTACGTCTGTTTCAGTCTTTTAATAAAAAACGAGTATAACTTCATGAGGCATTTTTAAAATAGTAAACATTTTTTTTTGCATTGGTTTAAAGAAGGTTAAAACTCAAACCAGTCGCCTATGTCCTGTTTTCCTACCAGAAATAAACTGTTACTGTTATTAATTAATTACAAAAAATAAATATATAAGTAAATTAATTTCATTCCTGTTTTATTTGATCTTCCTTGCTTTCTTACAATGCGCGAGATTTATCTGAAGAGTCAGTGAAGATCGATTTCTTGAACCTGATCTGATGACCAGATAAGACTTTTAATTTTTATTAATGAACTAGTGGTTGCCCGCGGCTCCGCCCGCGTGTATGTCGGTTATCGTGGCATATAGTAGCCTATGTGTTATTTTGATGTATAAGCTATATTACTGAAAAGTTTCATCCAAATCCGTTCAATAGTTTTTGCGTGAAAGAGTAACAAACGTCCATCCATATTTACAAACTTTCGCGTTTATAATAATAATAATATTACCTATGTAATTGTCGTTTTGTATGCAATAAGTGAAATTACTTATTTTTTCAAACTTTTTTATTTCTGTTATTCGAAGTAATCACCCATGCAATCGACGCATCTTTGCCAACGCATTGGCAGTTTATTGATGCCCTTCTTGTGAAAATCAGCTGGACGGGAGGCAACAAACCTTCAAAGGCATTTTGTACTGCCTCTCGGGAATTGAATTTTCACCCACTTTTGATTGAATTTTTTTACACACACCCACAAAGCTGGCTGCAACCAGCTACTTTCCGGCTCCTGAGATTGCGCTAATGTCAGGAACCGCTGGTTCAAACAAACAAACTCTTCAGCTTATATATTAGTATAGATAGGGGAGAACCCGAAGCATAGTTGAATTGTCTGCATTCGCAATGAGTATGGTGACCACCACTCTTGAATTCTGCTTATGCTTTCCATCAAGCAGAGTAGTCATTTTAGCAGACATATAAAAAAATAAAAAGAACATCAGTAGAGCGGCAGAAACCTTCCATCGAAGTGGTTTTAGTGGATACAACACATACTCCTGGCTTATTAAGTGGACTTATTATATTTCCAACTCCTATGAAACTAACTCGGTATGTTTGTGGGTTACAGCTGTCTATCCTGGTGTACAGGAGTTACAGTGGTGGGCTCGGGGCGGGATTAGTTCCAGACTCCTGACTTCTGTGTCCTCTAGGAGATGGAAATCTTAAGAGATCCCCAGAAAAAAAGTTAGGCATACAACTGATTGGTTTAAACCAGTATATAAAAAAGGTTCTTAATTAAAACAAGAAATACATTATAAACCAATTTTATTACAAATATTACAAAAGGCACATATTGGACGTATGATGGACGGACAAATGCCTTGTATGAGTATAAAATGGAATGTTCTTAAATACTGTCTTAGATACTGATTTATTTGTCAGACTTTATTTAACAGTACTATTATATATTCTAATTTACGGCACTGTTACAATAACTAAAGTATAGATTTTTGATAAACATTTATTACTGGCATTAATTAATTAAGTTTATCGGTTTCACGTAAGTTTGTATATCGATGGCAGACACCGTCGCGATATGACGTTCTCTTCTTGAAATAGCCATCGAGTACGGAAGTCCATTCGCGACAAGAAAATAGTGACTAATCGAACAGCTCTGTACTCTGATCAATTAACCTCCTAGTCAACTTGACATTCTAAAAACGTAAACTTCAATAGAAAACTTACAAATGCATAGGAATGAATTAATCTCAATAAGTATAGTAACATGGTCCAAACAAAATATTAGCCAACAATACAGGAGAATAGAGGCGTTAGCGATGGTAGAAAGAGAATCCACGCGAAACACTTGCATCTTGCATAAGGAAGTAAATAGGTTCTAAGTTTACGAAAGAAACGATAATTTCTTTGAACCTAATTAACCAGGGGAACGCGACCGTCAGTATTTTTTTAACACGAATAGACTCAGAAGTCTGACAACGTTACATTAGGATATTTTACTCCTTAAAAATAAGAACCCTTGTCTTTTCAGACCAAGTTGGTCATCCCCGAAATACTAATGCTAATAAAGCCGTTTATCTTCATACTTTCACACTTTGATAAATCACGTTCCAATTTTCCATACGAAATGATAATGTCTTGGAACTTGATTAGTACTTAATTGCTGTATGTATGTTTAAACTTATTGTAGTTACATAGATATGAAAAGGAACAGAAAATGATTGTATGTTTCTAATGTAAATTTGTTGCCATCTCTTATTTTATACTTAAATCTATTGAGCCGCTAATTTGAAAGTGTAGATTTTAGGGAAGTCATTGCATTTTCCAAACAAATATAAATAATAATGCTTTCTGTATTTAAAATATTTTTTAACCTGCTAACTATTTGTTTTTTGACAGTTACATTGATACTTTTAAATATTAAATTAAAGATGATTTATTGCTACATGTAAAAAATTTTGACGTATTGTTATATTGCATAGTATTGTTTGTTTATACCGTTTTACGATAGCGGAGTTAGCTGCTTTTCCATTTAAGGTATCAATTGGCAACCGACTTTTTGATGCGAAAATATTATACTAAGATTCTTTACTTTGATTTTTATAGTCGATTGGCATTTTATATCTCTAATATTAATTTGTAGAATTACTTGTGCAATATATTTATTTCTAAACAGGTTGGTTGTGCCATCTTTTTAAACTATATAATTATAACTAACGGACAAATATTAATGCGATTAATAGACAGGTCTGTGACCATGACTGGTGCAACTTGTGAATTCGATTAGTCCATTGTATCCTATTTTTGTATTGCAACTTTTTAGTTTAAATTTGAAATATATTACAATTGTGTTGTAAACAGTATAACGAAATCGTTACATTGATAAATTAAAGCTATTTTTCTTGAATCAAATATAAAAAAATAATCAATTGTTACCCAAATATCTTCATGATACTAGTAACTAAAAAAAACGTGTATAATAATAATAATAAAAATGTAAAAACCCAATATAGTGTCAAACTCGATGAATACATAACTTATACTATCTTACATTAACTTACAACTATACCACGACTTTTAATTCGATTCCACATTTGACATTAGCTACTGTCATTTTGTAAAATAATGATACCACATATAATAGTGTAGTGATGAGCACAAAAATTCATGAACAATCGCGATTTTTGTTTATGTAATCATAATATTGGTGTGCCAATTAAAGACTAAATTATTGATTTTTATTTAAATAAATACATAATTATTCATAATAATTATCTATTAATTAGTAACCGCTGTTTTATTTTATAAAAAGTTAGTATTTTTGTATTTTATACTAAAAACAAAACTTATAATAAAAGAGCATATTGATGGATAATGCACCTTACCACTCCCGAAAATTGGAAACGGCACCAAAAATGAACTGGAAAAAAAGCTGCGATTCAAGACTGGCTTTTAAATAAAAATATTCATTACGAACCATATATGGTTAAAGCTACGCTTTTAGAACTGATTCCACATAACGAGTCTTTTAATAAGTACGCTGTAGACGAAATGGCAGCACAACATGGGATCCCGGTTTTACCCCCCTTACCATTGCGAGCTAAACCCTATCGAATTGATATGGGCGCAGGTAAAGGGGCATGTAGCTCAAAATAATAAAACTTTCAAATTAACAGACGTGCGAAATTTATTTGAGGAAGGCATTCAAAAAATTACGGCTAAGGAATGGTCTAAATGCGTATCCCATGTTGTCAAATAAGAGGAAAAAATTAGTAGGCTAGATATGTTAATTGACAATATCACAGACACATCGGGAATAAAATGTTACAGAAAATGACAGCGACAGCGGTAGCGATGACGGCGATGATTTACAAAACAAAATATTACCTACATCTATTGGTTTTATTTCTCATGTTCCTTCATGATCACATTTTTTTATTCATTTCACACACAATTATTAAAGAAAACTCTCAGAGCCTTAATAAAATTAATCGTCATAACTAAATTATCAGTTCAGAAATGTTTGATTTCCTAGTATACTTAGTTTTTATTAAAGTAGTAGTTGTTTAGATGTACTACTATAAACCAGATAAATCGATCCGAAAATCGTCCATTTCCGTATCGAATAATTTCGCAACGTCACTATTTAGTACTTGTCATAACGTTGCAACACTGAAATTGTCAAATCTGGAATTGAATTAAAAGTTAGAGTATAAACTTAACTATTATAAAAGTTATTGCAATGAGACTCAGCGATACAAAACTCAGTCTAAACTGGACGGAATTCATTCTGTGTAAAATTAAGTAGAAAAGTGTATTTAACTTAAAATAAAGCATATATATAAAAATGAACAAACACACAAAAATGTATAAGTATAAACATTGGTAAAGAAATATTCTAATTTATATTACACTTAATATCTACTTACAAAACAGTCTAAATTCTGTAAAAAAGAGATTCTTATGAAAATATATATTATAGTGAGATATGCATTTATATAATGTATAATTTTTGCTACAGTAGCATCATAATTCCTTCTATTCCGTCAATACTAGATACCTTAACAATATATTGATATAATCCCAAAGACACATTGTGTTTTATTTAAACCATTAATGTAGATGCCGAGGAACCACGTGTCCAAGGAAAACCCTGGAACTACGACGTACCTCGGGCCACCTACGGTATGTAGATCCCGATTATTCATTACTTCTGAAAGTTTTCAGAAAAAAATTCTGACTACTAGCGCCATCTAAGGGCGATTTTCTGAAAGTCATAAGCTTCTTAAAAATTAGATATTAAAAAAATAAACAGATTTATCTGTTTGTCTACTGACCCGCAGTAATAGGGACAATTTATAAATTGTTATTAAGAAGACGATGTTTTAAATACACAATGCGCCAATGGTCTTAGTATTTACAGAAATACTTTTTTAACTTCGATTATAATACTAACTCGATCATCATAGATCTAAAATGGTCTTTCGTAAAGCGCGTGATATGCTTCTCGAATTATCCGTAAATATTGCCGCGGTAATCGAGAGAGTTGTAAGTCAAAGGTAGCCATTTTTTATTGCTTATTAGGATACCTGAATTGAGAATGCTTTATATCTAGGTTTCATACGTGTACGTATAACGCAGACAAGCTAAGTTTCCACCTCGCGTCAATTACGTCACACTTACGCTTAGGTACGGTATGCAAAAAAGGAATTCGCTATTAAAAATTTTTTTTAACAATTAAACGACTGTTGATGTGAAACATCTATATGCGAGAGGTTTTTTTATTTTATTTGTATTTTGTATCAAATAGAATTAATATAAATGTAATAAACAGGTATTTTATTTTATACTAAACAATTTCGATGTTTCAAATCTGCCAGGCGTCCCGTAACGGCTCACATTTTTATGTTAAAAAATGTGGGCTAAGTTAATTTTCTATAACAATTTGAATGATGTAGTCTGCAATAATAGCTATTTAAATATTATTCCAGGACGAGAGGTGCAAACTTAGCTTGGCTGCGTTGTAAATTAGAAATGCATTTTCCTCCTACATGAAGAGCAGAGAAAAAGAAAACGTAAACGACTGTTCTTAGCTTTTGCTCTCTGAATGACCACAGCAAATAGGTCAACGGTCTTTTGACAAGAAGTGTTTAAGCTCTTGAAAAAAAATAGTCTGAAACTTAGCATATTGACGGCAGAACGCGAAAATGTAAAATTAAAAAAAAAATACCTGAATGTAAAATTTTGTACTGTGTATATAATTAATCAGATAAAAATACCGTATAAGTATCTATGTCTTCTATTCCAATAATAAACGAAAAAAAAATTTAAATACTTATTTCATCTCTGGTGTAAAATATAACTCGCTTTTTGTCGTCTATATTGTTAACTAGTCTCAAAATAATTAATATTTTCTTCCAACACTGTGTTGTCAATTGGTATAGTATTCTTTTAATTGACATATTAGTACAAACACCGAGTAACATGTTAATAAAGGGGTACAATATAAATTGTATCTCATGTATGTCATGAGAAAACGACGCGACGTTAGTACTACATATTAAGCAGTAAACATCTACTATATATAATTCAGGTATTACGTTGTTTCTCACAATGGAACTAACGATTTTTACGTTTATATTTAAATGTGTGTGTTTGCTGACTATGACAGGATAGTTAATATCACGCTTAGGCTATTAAAAGAAAAGAGACTCACACAAAGTTGTGTGGGTCAGTTAGTTACTCTTTTTTATGGTATAGGTGGCAAACGAGTAGACGTATCACCTGATGGTAAGCGATTACCGCCGCCCATAGACACCCGCAACACCAGAGGCGTCACAAGTGCGTTGCCGACCTTTGGGGGATGGGGAAAGGGATGTGGGGAGGGGTTAGGGTATGGGCCTCCGGTATCCTCACTCACTCGGTGAAACACAGCACAAGCGCTATTTCACACCGGTTTTCTGTGACTCTATAAATATAGAATACTAAGACATATTTTAAAAATGTAATACCTTTTGGTATCGAGTAACTATTACCCCTTTAAGAACACGCTACTGTCACCTCTTACCTCAGCCTAAACGCTACAAAAAGAACAGCAAGCAACATCACGACACTATTCTGTAGGGCGGCAGCTCCCGCCAGCCGGCACTTGAACATGTCTATACGTGTTTCCTTATCCGCAATTATATTCTGGAACTCTGCCTCCACGATCTGACCGTCGTAGTACGTGATAGGATCCTCGAACGGGTACTCGTACCCTTGGAGACACTCGCATTTGTAGCCTCCTGCTTCGAAACCTCGGCCGGATATTGGTACACACTGGAAAGATAACTTTATTATAGTAATAGTAATGGCATAGGGATGTTTGGGCATTTGATTGAAACGGTAGCTAGGTAGTAGAGCCACGCTGATTTCAGCACGAACGGGCCGGCTCGACCGGGGCGGTACTACCCCCGCACAGAAGACCAATCTAAACCGACAGCGTGCATGCTGTCGTGTTTCGTTGGTGAGTGCGAGACCGGAGGCCCAACGATGCAGAAGTATCACTAGCCTGCCATGGTGTGGGTCGCCATGCTGCATTATTGCATTGTCTGCACGAACAATGAGTATGGTGACTTCCTCTCTTGGATTTTGCTCATGCTTTCCACCAAAGTACTGTCACTTTGGGACATACATAAAAAAAGTCAGTTTATTATGAGTTCCCAGAAGACTGACTGGTTGAATCAGCCTAGCTCTTTCCGGAAGCAAAAAAACTTTTCTTCTTTATAGACTTTTAGTAGCGATCTCTCCCATGAGAATTTTTGAACGTTGTGGTAGCTACTACAGATAATAAACGCCTGATACCAGGAGATATCATTTCTCTCTATCTCTTTCTTTCTCTCTCTCTCTCTCTCTCTCTCTCTCTCTCGTCTTCTGTAGAAATAACCCGAAAAGTGTAAGAGTGATCGCTATTTATGAAATTTATTTTCCCATTTCAGTAAGTAAACTAAGAAGGGGAAGAGACAGGCAGTTCCTTGATAGAGGATTGTACTTACATATGAAGAGCTGGCATCACACTTGTCCGTTCCTTTGAACGCGTTGGGCACGTACGACCTGTCCGGACACTGGTTGATGTCGAGGGACATCAGCGCCATCGTCACTGCCACCACACCTCTGTACACACATATCATATAACATTTATTTAATGAAAAATCTGAAGGCGGGACGTAGGTGGTCCAACGACCTGGTGATGGTTGAGGGAATCCGGGATGCAGATAGCACGAAAACGGTTGCTGTGGTGAAACTTGGGAGAAACTTATGTCCAGCAATGGACGTCTTTCGGCCGGGGTGATAATGTGGCATATAACATTAATCTTTTATACGTAATGTCCGGCCAAAATCCGGATATTGAATCCGGATACTGTTTAAGAAACTATGAAATCAACACTCACTTAAATTCCAGCTTGACTTTAACGCTATCCCATCCGAAGAAAGGCGCTGCGTAGGTAATAACCCACTGTTTGACGTGTCCATTGCAGTCGAAGTATGGCCTGGTCCAGTGGCCATGTTTCAGATTAGCCGCCCTGTAGTACGTGGGGAAGCGTTCGTATCGCTTCAAGTACTTCCCCAGTATATCATCACGGATCTTCATCTTGAGGAAGAACTGCTCCAAGTTGTCGAAGCTGGTAGACCAGCGTTGTTTCAAGAATTGGAACCAAGGTTTGTTAGTATACAGTTCCTCTGTAAAAAAAAAATAGTAAAGGATTTTACTACATTCTTAACCGACTTCAAAAAAGGAGGAGGTTCTTACTTCGACCGTATATATTTTATTTATTTTTTATGTGTGTTCACGGATAACTTCGTCATTTATGAACCGATTTTGATGATTCTTTTTTAATAGAAAGTAGATGTCCCAACGATGGTACCATGATAAGGACATTAATAAAGGATGATGGCATCCAAGAGAAATCGAGTCGAACCTTGAAGTCGGTTTCATTTTTGTTAAAACTTTGTTGTTTACTTGTCAATAGTTATGATAAGAAATTTCGCAAAACATATGAGGAACCCACTGGATGATATAAAGAACTTCACTTGAACGTTAAAACAAAATAATCGTAGCGAAATACTTGAATCGTTTCGAATCTATTGGTATTAATATACAGTCCGATAAACTCTTGATTTAAATAGAACATCACTAGTTGTCCACAATATAAAATAATAAAAGGTCTAGTGTGAGTTCATTTTACATCACTTCATTGTTACTTTCGGCATTGACATTGATCCGCACCGAACTGTCGAGAGCGAGCGACAGTGATATAAACTCACACTAGTCCCTCAGAGTATCAAGTATACATACACGACTGACTTTAGTTTTGGTTCTCACCTATTTTCACGTATACTAACACGGGGATGTAGAGCTACGTACACACACGAGTACACATGGACTAATACCCAAACAACTATTATATATCTATAAGCAACACATGTTATGATATTTAATTGGCAGTTTTCAAATATATTAAATTTCATCTTGAACGTTCTGTTTTTTATTTATATTTATAAGTCTCTCGTCACGACTATAATTTTAAAAACTTACATTTAGTTTTCATTTACTAAATGTTTATTTTTTTAATCAACGACTCTAGTAGTGATTTAATCCCGATATTTAATAAACCGTATTGCAATGAAATAAAGATGGAACGTTTAACAAAAGAGTCCACTCAGTACGACCTCCGAGAACAGAATACCCGTTCACGCCATCGACTACATTTAAGTGCAACTCGCACGATGACGTCACTATCGCGTTCGATGGTGGGGGGTGATCCTCAGATAAATCGTAATAATCATAATGCTCCATCCACACTCTCCACGAAGCTATACGAGGCAACGCGAGTGCGAGAGAGAGAACGGTGTGCTCTTGCCCCTCGTCTTGCATCGCTCCGCTTTGTGTCGGATTTTGGGCGCGAGTCAGAGGACGCGAGGAGTGATGCGAGACAATCAACCAAACATCCGCGAGAGTGTGGTTGTGAGACTCGTGCCGAGGCACCTCGCGAGAGTCTGGATAGGGCATAACATACTGGCGTCTGATCCCAAACTAGATATTCACGCCTTAGAATTGCCTAATAAAAATTAAAAAAGTATATTACGTCTATTATTTTTATATTTAATAAACGTATATGGCCTCCTAGCCATAAATCACGCCAATAGTATTTCCAATCGCACGCCACTTGGTTCGTTCCTTGAACTTCCAGCTCCTGCCAGCCACCTTGCGTCACTCATCTCACTCATCACTCATTGAAGTAATTTTTTTTTGTTAAAATTTGTAAAATTGTTCTTGTTTTTTTGTTTAA
Source organism: Spilosoma lubricipeda (assembly GCA_905220595.1). Lineage (NCBI taxonomy): Eukaryota > Metazoa > Arthropoda > Insecta > Lepidoptera > Erebidae > Spilosoma > Spilosoma lubricipeda. Next base: position 1,795,961 of record HG992285.1, on the reverse strand, counting down.
ATGGAGTAAACCTCACTTACCTGTACTATTGAGTCGGGCGAGGTCCTCAAGTTTGTACTTCCTAGTATTCAACTCGGTTTTGTAAGCAAACGGCGCAAAGAAAGTTCTGTTTGTAAACTTGTTTCTGTCCCAGTATGTTCCTGTAAACAGACAACATTACATATATTCTTCTTCATTGGAAATTTAAAACCGTGGGAAGCTTTTTTAGAAACGATTTCTTTTGTCTTTTTTGATATATGAGCCTGCGAAATCGTGACTTTAATCTGCCTGATGGAAAACGAGCAGAATCTTAGAGTGGTGGTCACCATATTCATTGCGAATGCAGCATGGTGACCCGCACTATGGCGACCTATTGAGATGATTCTGAAACACCACATGGTATAACTCTGATTACATAGCGACATGGCTGTTTTCTGTATAATATAGCGAACTTATAGGTACAAGAATAACAACGGCTATGGGCACTGATATAAGTAGTATTTATTATGTAGGAGCCACAGCTTCGTAATACTCTAATATTACATGGTAACGTATGGCTTCTACATACCAGGCTTCTATACCAACTTACAACTACATCTATCTATACTAATATATAAAGCTGAAGAGTTTGTTTGTTTGTTTGTTTGTTTGTTTGTTTGAACACGCTAATCTCAGGAACCGCTGGTCCGATTTGAAAAATTCTTTCGGTGTTGGATAGCCCATTTATCGAGGAAGGCTATAGGGTATATATTATCACGCTACTACTAATAGGAGCGGAGCAACAATGAAGAATGTTTCAAAAACGGGGGAAATTTTCACGTTACGGGCAATATAAGACGCAAACGACGTTGCGTGGGTCGGCTAGTACTAATATATAAAGCTGAAGAGTTTGTTTGTTTGTTTGTTTGAACACGCTAATCTCAGGAACCGCTGGTCCGATTTGAAAAATTCTTTCGGTGTTGGATAGTCCATTTATCGAGGAAGGCTATAGGGTATATATCATCACGCTACTACTAATAGGAGCGGAGCAACAATGAAGAATGTTTCAAAAACGGGGGAAATGTTCACGCTACGGGCAATATAAGGCGCAAACGAAGTTGCGTGGGTCAGCTAGTTATACATAAACAAGTGCATATTGTGTTACCTGCCGACCATATCTTAGAGTCGCCGAGGACCACCGCTAGAGTTTCTCCGATCATCTGATCTTCAGTCAAAGGTTTGTCAGCTACACGATTGCCGCTGAACACTTCCTTGGGATCTGACACCTATTAGAAAAGAAATAAAGTCGAAATTGGAAATTGGGAACTTTCTTAAAAATAAAACTACTTTAGTTTTATTAGCTAAAACACAACACAACTGAGTTAATATGCCATATCTAATTGTATAAAATTCTCGTGTCACAGTGTTTGTAGTTAAACTCCTCCGAAACGGCTTGACCGATTCTTATGAAATTTTGTGTGCATATTGGGTATGTCTGAGAATCGGACAACATCAATTTTTCATCCCCCATCCCCCTAAATGGTAAGGATAACCCATCCTTAAATATTTTTTATGGCAAAATAACGTTTGCCCGGTCAGCTAGTATTTTAAACAAATCCTCATAACATAACAAACAAAATAAATATATGCTTTAAATATTTGTACTATCTCCTAACTCGCAATCTCTGACTTTAATATTTAATATTTCTGATATATTTTTTCGGCCGTCTAACACACAACGCCATCTAAGCTTAGAATGTGTTATGGGGCACTAGATAACTGATGCAAATACATAGGTAAATACTTTTTTTTGTAAATACATACATAATATATTATACCCGACTCGGGAATCGAAACCGAGACCTCGAGCTCAGCAGACGCATACTGTTACACGCCTTCTGGGTTGACGTTATAAAAAATAATTTTTGATACTTTAAACACTTTAATGTATTTCAGTTTAGAAAATGGAGTCACAAAATAATATGAATTAGTCATGGAGATTGCTACAAAAAAACGTGTTCAAATGGAGAGCTTGGAGAAGACACACTGTCCCTATGCACACCATGCTCATGTTGACACCAGATATCTAGCGGGGAGGTGCCTAGGTCTGCCCAGTCCCATACAGAAGGGATTCGTAACAATACGCTGGCGTAACAATACGAGGCATAATAAAACTAAATTGCTAATCTTACCTGTAAAAATGCACTGATGAAGTTAGCCAGTCGCACCGCCATCTTTGCCTGATTCTCAAACTGTTCCTCATGTCCGAACGCGATGTCACCGTTGAGGATCAAATCTGATGGATTGTACCTGTACACATATACATACCACTCATTTATATTTGTTAGTTTTACTACACAATCGCTTACAATAAATTTATAGTTTTGTTAAGTAGAGGTCGTGGATGACTCATTGACTTACTCAAAACAAAAAAAATGTGTTCTAAAAGGGAGAACGTAAAGCCATCGGTCTCTCCGATTGTGTTGTGTGTCCGTCTCATCAAATTGTGAGAGCGAGGGAACAGAGAGTGCACCTGTGTTTGCGTACACACTCGTACACTATAACATCTTCCGCGTAGTTGGCTGGTCTCCGTCGATACTGGCAGTCGTGCCCGAAATCAGTTCGAAGTACATAATTATCATTTAGAAATATAAATATGTTCATGTTTTTCAGCAGTCTAGTTACCAAAGAAGTTCGTCACACGCAAGCGAAGCTAGTATTATTAGTGAAGAAACGTACAAGTTTTATAGTCAGACTTACTTAGAGCAGTTATTGGGCTGTACTCCTCGGATGAAATTAAGTACTTCGTAGACATTGGGCCGCTCAGTGTGCAAGGCTTCTGGGCCGCTGGTTGCGTTCACGTATTCGTAGTGACGGTCCATGTACATAGCGCGGAGGAAGGGATGCGCTCGCTCCCACTGAACTGGCAGACGTTGGATCCCTGTTTAGAAATATTTACATCAAATCCCTTATTAGTTCAAGACATAAACCTGCCTTCGTGGCGCAGTAGTAGCGTATATGACTGCTGTGTTTGAAGTCTCGGGTACGATATCCGGGTCGGATCAAATGTTTGTATGATCTACAAATATTTGTTCCGGAGTTTGGGTGTTTCCTATGTGTTTGTGTGATTCCTTTAAACTACTGTTAATGTGGAAGGAGATAAATAAGTGGACTGTAGTTTACTTGGATTATAGATTTTATGTAAATTAAATACAATTGGTTTAATATGTAACTGTGTATGCGCACGATGCATATGAGAACGCCAAACCGTGTGTCGCTGCCGCGGGTGATGCTCCGCGGTCGCCCTAGCGTCACTCGCGCGTGTTTGTTCGTATGTGTGTGCTAACCACGCGAACACTATGTATGTATTTACAAAAAAAGTATATAAGTATTTATATTAGTCGTCTAGTATCCACAACACAAGTTCTGCTTAGCTTGGGACTAGATGGCTTGTGTTAGATGTCCGAAATATTTATTTACATAGGGCAGTCCTGAGAAAGGAGGTTTATAACACCCCGAACCTGGTTGCTATTGAGTTTGTTTCAAGCTTAGATTCTCTTCACAGCGCTGTTTTTATGTGTAGTTTTACTCTCTTAGTTGACTCTAACAACATCCTTAAAATGAAAAGCGGTGGCGACACACTCCGTATTAAAGGGAGGATCCTCCGACCAGGCGAGGTGATCATGCCTGGTTGACGTTGGGATGTTGTATATATGCTAATCGGCGCGAGAACTTCTATTGCGCGATTCAGGATTGGTAGTAACTCCGCGTGTTGTGCGTTACTTCGTAGTTCAGTTTATCTGCGGTAGATGTCGCTGTCATATGTTTTTTGTTGCCGCTGTATGTGGAGGTCGCCACACCTTCACCATACGGCAAGTCGAATTTAGAGAAAATAGATGACGTTAAAAGGGTAATGAATTATAATTAACATTTATTGCATGTCTTCCTAAAGACTACGGACATGGGAAATTCGGCAATTCTAATGGAATAAAAGTCGTACTTTAAAATCTGTATTGACCCTAAAGCCGACCATATTCAAAAAACGTCATACAGAAAACCCCGGTCATAATACTACAAAGTCAACAATACCTTGGTTTCTGTCAAGCAGTTAGTGAGTAGGAATTCCTTATAGCTTTATTTTTTTTTAAAAGACACCTCCCGCTTTAGGAATAAACAAACATACATGAAACGGACACAAAGTACAGCCAGACTCAGGACAACAATTTGTGGATTACACAAAGTGTTGTACCGCGTGGGATTTGAACCCTCGACACTTGGCGCAGTAGCAAGCGGCGTGCCGACCACTGAAACCACTAGGCCAAGCGTGCAGTCAGATCGAACTAGGGTTGTCAAAATTCGCATATAATATCTTTTTCAGCTACTTACAGCCAATCTTCTTACAATCGAAGTTGTTATAATACTGGTCGGAGGTAGCCCGCTCTATGATCTCGCCGAGGTACGGCCGGCGAACAATGCTCGGCAACCTAAAGCCGGGTGCACAACGACACTGGTAACCGCCGCGACGGAAACCCCACCCATGGAGAGGTTCACACTACAACAAAAACAATTACAATAAATACTAGATACGGGGTTCTTCTCTCTTTCTTTGCTCGAGAGTCAAAATATCTATCTGTAATTTTTTTTTAAATCGGTGCGTTGGTTTAACCTTTATGCCGGACAGTTACTTTCGAATTTATAATACTTTGAAAGGAAGAAACTAAACGTGCCTTACGTTTTGTTATGTAACACGGTGTCGATGGCCAACAGTGGTAAAGCAGCACTGCCTAATGTAAGACAGTCGTGTCGGATATCCGTCCCATCGCATTGTGATAGTGATGGAACAGATGGTGCACCTGCGTTAGCGCACACGATGTGCTCTATAATATGTTCTGCACAGCTGGCTGGCCACGACGGCCAAAAACGGAGTACATCATTCTTATGCATGTCTTTAGATTTATTTACCTTTGTGTTCTAAATTAAAAAAGAAATACTAACCTCTGTGGTTTCTTTGCAGCGTGCGGTCGAAGCGAATTTATTAGGTCGATCGTTACCCAAACTGGGTGGACATTGGTTTATGTCTATCCTATCATAGTCCATCTCCATCACTACAGCTGCCGTGTACCTGATAATAAACAAACCTATATTAATGCTTAGTTATTTTCGTTGTGTTTCAGTCATAGAAGGTTCAATAAAAATCCATAGAATAGAATGGACGTTCCGTAGATTAACAACAACGAACATAAATATTTCGGACATCTAACACACAACGCCGTCTAGTCCCAAGCTTAGCAGAGCTTGTGTAATGGGTACTAGAACAACTGATGTAAATACATATTATACTTTTTTTTTGTAAATACATACATATTATACATAGAAAACACCCAAACTCCGAAACAATTATTTGCAGATCATACAAACATTTGGTCCGACCCGGGAATCGAACCCGAGGCCTCAAGCACGGCAGTCGCATACGCTACCACTGCGCCACCGAGGCCGTCAAACTAGGCTTTTAGGGTTTCCTTCTCAAAGGGTAAAACGGAACCTTATTACTAAGATTCCGCTGTCCGTCCGTATGTCTTTCACCAGACTATATCTCATAAACCATGATACTTTTATAGTTTAAATTTTCAGATGATGCATTTCCGTTGTAGAACGAAGTGAGTAAATCGATGAAAACTAACTCGAGTCGAACCTACACATGTAAACCGTAACCAATAAAATCGATTTATTGTATGACGTATTTCAAATACCCATATTAGATACGTAAGCTCTTCATTAGATTGTTGTAATTCAACTCTCAAAGCATATAAATGATTAGATATCTATACAGTTCGCGACCCATGGTTCAAATGCTTTCAATAATTTCTCAGAACATTCTAACGGAAAAACAAGATGATAAACTGTTTCTTAGAAGTTCTTAATAGTTTCACTAACATAAGGTTATAAGTTAAACAATATAGATAAGATACGAATATGATATATATGTAATAAATCCACATAAGACTAAAAGATCCATCTGTTATGACATCATCGAAAACGAAAAAGAACATGTGAGTTATTTTAGTTTGAGATCTTTTAATAAATATGCATTATTTGCACGTTATTTAATGTTGCGGTTGCAAATACAATCGTCACCTTCATCTTCCTAGCCTTTATTACTCCCAAGATTTGGAGTCGGCTACTAGTTCAACCGGCTTTACCTAAATATCAGTTTTTACACGGAGCGACTGGCATTGAATCTCCGCAACCCTGAGGGCAAACTGAATTCGAAGGTTTAACTAGTAGTCAGTATATTTGAGAGCACTGACTCCTAAATAACGATTGCTTTAGATGTTCATACAACTGGTAGATGGTCAGCGTTTTCTATCACGTGACTCAGGTTTAAGCGCTGACGAAATCGCTGAGAAAATATGTCGAGATTCGAGAGTTTGAAGATAGAGTTTCTACTGTACCTAGAAACAAAGTATATAATACTCACGTAGGATATTCTATATGTCTGAATTGAGTATGGCGCGGGTATATGTCGGCGACGGGAGATACAGCTGCTACAAGCCACTTGTTCAGTCTTCCACAATCGAAGTATGGACGAGTCCAGTTAACGGGACCAGGGATCTGTAAGCAAAAAAATATTATCAGCATGGGTTCCTGTTACGCATGCATGATGCTAGATACCGTAATGCATACTTAGCTACATACTTAGAAAAGTCCGTGTGAAGACAAATTAAGAATACAGAGTGTCAACCCCTCATCCTATGGGTGTAAGAAGCAACCAAGGGAGAAAACTACACAGGACAACATCACTGCAAAAAGAAGGAAGACTTGAAACAACAAACTATGCCAAACCGTCTTGTCAGCGTGGTATAGAAGACCAAAACATTTTTTCTAAGGAGAGGCCTTAGTCCAGCTGTGGTTTTCTTTTGTATGGAATTGGCGGGCAAACGAGCACACGTATCGGCTGATGGTAAGCGATTACCACCAGCCTGGTCACCCGCAACACCAGAGGCGTCACAAGCACGTTGCTGACCTTTAGGGGAGGGGGAAAATAGGAGGGGGGTTGGGGTAAGGGACTCGGTGAAACACAGCGCAAGCACTATTTCACACCGGTTTTCTGTCAGACCATGGTATCACTCCGGTCGAGCCGGCCCATTCATGCTGAAATGTAGCTATCTCACGGTAAAAACTTGATGCTGATGATACTTTGATAATTTGTACATTTGTTTCTGTGCGCGCACACCTTGATATTTAATATAACGTTTCAAAAGTGCCATTGCAAGTGTATATTAATAATAAAAAAGGAGCCGGGACGTGGACACTAACCATTGGACTGGTCAACAAAGTAGCTCAAAGTGCGATGGAGAATTCTATTTTAAGTGTTTCTATGTCCGACATAATTCGTAAAGTTATTAGATAGAGAACTAGATTAACCGAGATTGCACGGAGAATCAGTATATTGAAACGGAAATGGGATCATCATGTCTCTAGACGAACCGGTCGTGGCTGGAGACGAAATGTACTTGAGTGGAGGCCGCGATAGAGTAAATGTACTGTAGGACGCACTGGGACACGATGGCCTGACGATCTGATAAAAGTGGCCGACAGCGGATGGATGCAGACTGCCCAAGACTGAGATAGATGGGCACTCCTTTCGGGGAGACCTTCGTTCAGCAATGGACGGTCTATGGGTTGATAGAACTAATAAGCCTAGTAGTAAAATAAAATGCCAATAGCTTGCTGGTAGATGCATACCCTTTACTAGATAAACATGTATTGCCACATTCTTGGTACCCTAATGTTTATAATAACTGTCTAGTTGGTCTAGCGGTTGACTGCGACTGCCAATCAAAAGGTCTCGGATTCGAATCCCGGGTCGGGCTAAAAAGTGTTAAGATTTTCTGATTTTAGAAATACTTAATAACAGCTCGTAGTTTGGAAGTTGGAGTCTGTATATCTCTCCGCGGTCGTATCGGTTAACTATCCTATCAGATTATGAGAGAGGGAACAGAGTGCACCTGTGTTTGCTCACACACTTGAATATCTCCTGCGTAATGTGGCCTGGCCGTAATCGGCTAGGAGAACATCATCATCACCCTAATGTTTGCCTATCTTATCAAGTTCTCAGGTTAGCCTGTTGGGCTTGGGTAACAAAGACAATGTAGTATCATAACATTGCGCATTGTTAAAAGTTCTCTGCAATACAATATGTACTGTTGATAGCTTTAAATATCATTTCTGAGTAAACATGGAACACTCCATTCTTTTGAAATACAATGTATGGAGCACAAGAAAAATATCGAATCTATACAAATAAATAAAATTGGAGTGTCTGTTTGTAATATTAAAATAACTGTTTTTTACTAAATGCATTGTCATATAAAAAAAATAAAAAATATAGTAAATTGTGTTGTGAACTAATAAATGAATAATAAATGAATGAAAACTAAAATGTGTCTTTGCTACCACTGGAAGTTAACCAACAAACAAACAAACAAAAAAACCTGATCTGTCACCAGAATTAAAACTAATAAAAAATTGAACAAATTAAGATCTCGGGCGCCAGGTGCAGATCTGATCTGATATTACTCCCAATGGTAACTTACAGATCACTTAAAAAATAACAAACTAATGCCGTGGATAACTCGGCCAACATTGAACCCTTAATCTAGGGCGGGGAGTACTGACTAATGAACAATTAGTTTAAAAGCAGATTTATTAACCCGTAGTGTCTGAAGGGTAAGGTCTTACAGGTGGATATACTATGCTAAGAGTATCGCTACACTGGTTACTGTTTCTGTTGTCATTGCAATCCTTTAAGTTAAAATTCTACGTTACATGAGCCAGACAGGAGATGTCTGGCTGTCCTTCTCTTTGGCTTCTTCACCCGTTGATGTTAAGGCAGCCTCTTGCTTCTATGGCCATTATACTAATGCCATAGGTAGGTTCATGGTTAATTTAATGTAAGTGGGGAGCAACTTTACACAACAAACCTTTGTAAAAATAGGTTATAAAAAAATGTAATGTTCTAATGAGGATAATACTAATATCCCAGAAAAATTCCAGTATAAAAATATAAGAAAAAAAGAAAAGTAAAAAAAAGAAATAAAGAAAGAAAGAAATAAAGAAAGAAAGAAACCCCGCGCTTCTTGCTAAAACAAAGATAATTCACTGGTTAATAAGGTACTTTATCACTTTGGTTATCAATCCTAATCTCAATAATGGTTCAGTACTTACCAGAGTTTCTTTTATCAACAATATTTCAAAAATCCTTCAAAGCTCCAAACAATAGCAAGTAACAAAATAACGTGTCAAATCCTTAGAAAATCCAACGAATCCCTTGGCGAATCTTTCGATGTTAGTTTCTGTAAGTGAAATCACCTATTTACAGCAAAATTCGCTTCAAACAACAAACGTTCTTGTCGAACGTTGCGTCACCATTTTACTTACCAGAAAAAGTCGAAATAAACATTAATTCACGATAACTAACAGCGGGGCATCTTCCGCCGCATTTATCTGGCCATGGACCGTGGTGATTAGCCAAATTAAGAACGATTCAACAAGAACCAACAAATTGTTAAAATATGTCAACCACTCTCTCTCAGTGTTCGACCGGAAAAAGGATGACAAACTAGTAGAGTGTTCCCAGCCACAAAATTACCTCAGAGCGCCATCGGAAGGGACAACTCTTAAATAAATCGATCAGTCTACCAAATTTCCATAGATTATGTCAAACTGATGTGACATCTGTCAAAACTAAACTCACAACAAGGAAATGTTTGCAAAACGAATAGGTTATAATTTCTAGTGTATAAGTCGATACTACGACGTTACATTACATACCAACCCAAAAAAAAAGATTAAAAGAAAGGACTCTTTCTTTTAAGCTGCAAAGTAATAACCAAACAGAACTCTCAAAAAATAAACATTGGGAACATCTAAAATTTCGACTCAGACTCTACAAAAAGAACCCTAAACAAATCTCTACAAAAACTCTATAAATGACTAATAGAACAATATCAAACTTTACTAAAGCAAATATCAGTTAGGAATGTAATTCCAACAAAGACAGCAATAACCAAGTAGTGCGGCTGAACACCTTCGTCACCGACTCTAATAGAATAATAACAACTTTAGAAAATAAATCTTAAACAAAATTCCATTAGGAATTGAATATCTAACAAAGATAACAATATCCAAGAAGTGCGGTTGGACACCTACGTCACCGACTCTAATAGAATAATATTAACTTTAGAAAATAAACTTTAAACAAACATCCATTAGGAATTGAATATCTAACAAAGATAACAATATCCAAGAAGTACGGTTGGACACCTTCGTCACCGACTCTAATAGAATAATATTAACTTTAGAAAATAAATCTTAAACAAACATCCATTAGGAATTGAATATCTAACAAAGATAACAATATCCAAGAAGTACGGTTGGACACCTTCGTCACCGACTCTAATAGAATAATATTAACTTTAGAAAATAAATCTTAAACAAATATCCATTAGGAATTGAATATCTAACAAAGATAACAATATCCAAGAAGTACGGTTGGACACCTTCGTCACCGACTCTAATAGAATAATGTATAAAAAGATTTGTGTATTGTGATCGGCTCAACACCACCGAACTACCGGGCACAATACAACAAAAGGCAACAAAATGTTCCACACTTTGAAAGAGTGTGAACACAAAAAAATTGTGTATTGTGATCGGCTCAACACCACCGAACTACCGGGCACAATACAACAATTACAAATATCCTACTTAAATAGAGCTTAAATATAACCTATCCAAACACTGAAACAACACAAATTTGCGGAACCGCGTAAAGGTCCGTCTTGATGTAAATATATAAAGTTTTCTATATAATCTAAGGGTAGTCACCATGTCGACCTGTTTCTGCAATAATTAATAAACATCCCTTAGGACCCACAACATCCGACATGACGACGCCTGACAGTAGCTATCTTGCGATAGCTTCCACCACAAATAAACATAATACTAATGTAGCTATAAGCCAATAAAATACGTCACCACCTAAACAAACTGTTCCACCCAAACAAAGGTCACACATAACCTTTCTAAACTCTGAAACAACAAAATTTTGCGGAACCACGTAAAAGTCCGTCTTGATGTAAATATATAAAGTTTCTATATAATCTAAGGGTAGTCACCATGTCGACCTGTTTCTGCAATAATTAATTAACATCCCTTAGGACCCACAACATCCGACATGACGACGCCTGACAGTAGCTATCTTGCGATAGCTTCCACCACAAATAAACATAATACTAAAGTTTTAAGCTAATAAAATACGTCCCCCTAATAGATAACCCTAAAGAAAATGTTGTTGGTGTTCATCCTTCTACCTACATACCCCTTAGTCGCCTTCTACGACATCCACGGGAAGAAATGGAGATGAGCTATTCTCAACCGGCCCAACACGGCTAATTCCAGCTGGTGATGTTGCTGTTCTACCTCCTACATACCTCTTAGTCGCCTTCTACGACATCCACGGGAAGAAATGGAGATGAGCTATTCTCAACCGGCCCAACACGGCTAATCCAGCTGGTGATGTTGCTGTTCTACCTCCTACATACCTCTTAGTCGCCTTCTACGACATCCACGGGAAGAAATGGAGATGAGCTATTCTCAACCGGCCCAACACGGCTAATTCCAACAACAAAAAATAATAATAGTGGGGACATAGGGTGAATAGGCAAATAGTAAAATTTTAATACTTAATAATATCTTTAATGTGATAACGACCAATGGTGTTCTTCGTAAGGTCCTGTAAAAGGTAAACGTTATTTGAAATCTTCTCCAGAACCCTACATTTAACAAATTTAGGTGCAAGCTTGGCCGAAAAATATGCTGGAGCATTAGACTGAACAAAACTTCTCCTCCAAACAATATCATCAACATCAAAAGAAATGGTCTTCCTACCGATATTATAATAATGCGCATTACGCTTATACGCTTTTAACAAATGTGACTGAACTTTAACAAAAATATCACTAAGGGTTTTAAGAGAAAGGGCATATGAATTTCTTTCTCCCAATTCAAGCTGGTTTAAATTATTTAAAGAATTACTAAAACGGTGTAGGGAAGCGTCCAAAATTAATTCCCTACCAAACATGAGAAAATTAGGTGTAAAATCTGTTGCCAGATTTACACTACCATTTAAAGCTAATTGAATATGAGAAACAAATTTAGACCAAGTACGTTGATCTTCTTTAACAAAACATGAAATACAAGTCTCTATCGTCTTATTATATCTCTCTACTGGGTTATTTTGAGGAGTATACAACGTGTTATAAAATATTTTTGTAATGTTATAACCCTTCATGAAATCTACAAAATGCTTAGAAGTGAACTGAGTACCATTGTCACAAACTATAATTTTAGGGCAACCAAATTTAAGAAATATTTCCTTTTCGAAGACTCTACAAATAGACAAAGATGTTGCCTTAACCATTGGGAAAATCCAGCAAAATTTGGTGAAAACATCTACAACTGAAAGAATATATTTATGTCCGGAATAACTTTTAGGCAAAATCCCAATTATATCAACTGAGAGCATGACCATAGGGCGGTCCACTTTTTTAGGGTTAATCATAATGCCAAGAGGTGGGGAGGTGCTGTGTTTATAGGCTCTACAAATGTCACAAGATTTAATGTATTGTTGAACATCACTAAACATGCCGTTCCAAAAATAATGTTGTTTTAATTTCTTAATAGTTTTATGAATCCCAAGGTGACCAGAATTAATATCATCATGATTTAATCTTATAGTATCAAGAATGTGTTCCTTAGGAATAACAATTTTCCAATTTAATCTACTATTCGGGCTAAATTTATTCTTACAAAATCTGTATAATGTATTGTCCTCAACTCTAAAATTTTTATATCTAGAAGGAAACTTTTGACAACTAACAAATATTTTTCTATACCAAGGATCAACAATATCATCATCGGGTGCGACAACCTGTATAGCAGAAACCAGAATTGTAGACGCCTCGATTCGAGACAAAGCATCCGGAACTAAATGTAAAGAACCCTTTCTGTGAACAATATGAAAAGTAAACTGAGCAATTCTAGCCGCCCATCTTGCTAGACGCCCACTGGGGTTGTTTAATTTTAAAAGCCATTTTAGACAAGCGTGATCAGTAACAACGGCAAACTCCATTCCCTCAATATAAGGTCGAAAGTGCTCTATTGAATCCAAAATTGCCAATAATTCACGTTCAGTGGTACTGTAGTTTCGTTCACACTTATTCAGCGATCTGGAATAAAACGCGACAGGATGTTGTTCTCCATCCTCGTCATCCTGGCTCAAAACACTACCAATTCCAACTGAACTAGCATCACAATGTAAAAAGAAAGGTTTAGCAAAATCGGGGCAACGCAACACCGGAGAAGTCATTAAGGCCTCCTTAAGATTTCGAAAAGCATCCTCCGCATCATTATTCCAAATAAGTGATTTTTTAGAATTTTTACTACCAGCTGTCAACTTAGTAAGTGGCGAAGCAATATCAGCGAATTTACAAATGAATCTACGATAATAAGAACACATCCCAAGGAAACTTCTGAGCTGCTTAACCGTTTCAGGTCGTGGGAATCCTCCAATAGTTTCTAATTTAGATGGATCAGTGTGTAAACCTTTACTATCCACAATATAACCAAGGTATCTGAGCCTGTCTTTACAGAACTCACATTTCTTTAAATTAACAGTTAAACCAGCATCTTTAAGTATCTTATAAATTTTGTTTAAATAGTCTATATGATCTACAAAATGATTATTTACTAATATCAAATCGTCTAAGTAACAAAAGAGTACGCTATCAAATTCAGGACCAAAAAGTTTATCTACTAATCTCTGCAGTTCCGCAGGAGCGTTGGTTAATCCGAAAGGCATTCTAACGAACTGGAATAAACCCTTACCCGGTACTACAAAAGCAGTCTTCTCCCGAGAAGATTCCTCAAGTGCAATCTGAAGAAAAGCTTTAGAAAGGTCAATAGTTGTAATATAACGAGCGCCTCGGAGGCTATCTAATATTCTAGAAGGATATGGAAGTGGATAAGAGTCTCTAATCGTCATTGAATTTAAACGTCGTGAATCTAAACATAATCTAGCACTACCGTCCTTCTTTTCGACGGCTAAAACAGGAGAACACCAAGGAGATTTAGAGGGCTCAATAATACCCTCCTTGAGCAAAACCTCGACCTCGCCAAAAAGTTCCCTCTGCTTAGCAGGACTCAAAGGCCAATATCTTTGTTTAAAAGGTTCACCAGTAACATTAATTTTATGTTGGACAAGATGAGTGAGGCCCAATCCTTTCCTCTCATATGAAATGTCTTCAAAAAGCGAGACTGTCCTATCAAGTTCTAATTTCTCTGAAGGAGTAAGTTCGGCGGCACTAGTAACTGTACAAACTCGAGTTTTATCTTCACTAATAAAGGTTATATTTTTCCACAAATCTTTAGCAAGATCAAATTTAAGCCAAAAATCAAATCCCAAAATAATTGGAATGTTAAATGAAGGTATTATAATGAATCTAATATTTTTAGTTAATTTATCACAAGTAACCGGCAAATTTATAGCTCCAATAACCCTTGAAGCTGTCCCATCCGCAGTATAAGCTGAATTAGAAGTATAACTAGGCACTTGTTCAATTTTAAAACCTAATTTAAGAAAATGGTGGTGACTATCAGAACCAAGAATACAACTGTTTGAACCGCTATCCAATAAACCCGAAAATTTATCCTTACCAATTGAAAATTCTAAATAAGGTCTTGAATCATTATTTTTAACAAATAAAACAGGCGCAGCCTTATAATTTCTAAAAAAAGTTTTTAAATACCCTAACCAGTCTGAAAATTCCCTTTTGCAAGCAGCCTTATCAGGGGGTTTAGTGCGACTAACAAATTTTTTAAACATCGAGCCATCCCTAGTTTTCTCAGAAACCGGATCTCGATGGGGCCTAATCAGTTTTTTGACTCATGAGAGTTTCGCTGGGTCGAATTGCACACATCACAAAACTTTGTGATAACTCCCAACTTCTTGCACCTGAAACAAATCATGCCGGGAATCGAAGGACAGTCTTTATATTGGTGTCCGGTGGACTTACACTTTAAACAGGTAATGTTAGTATCGTTCGATACAACAGCGTTGGACTGTACTTTTTCAAACTTGAAAGGTCTAGCAGAATCTTTAAGAGATTTCCGGCTAACGAAAACTTCCAATTGCTTACCTAAATCCATAAAATCTTCAAGCGAAGCAATCTGTTTACCAAACACATAGGGCGTATAAATCGGCAACATGTTGTGTCTAATAATAGATATAAGCACCGACTCCGGAATAGGGGTGCCTAGGCGACTAGTTATATCCATAAGTTCTGTAATAAAGTCTGGAAGAGACTCACTAAGCTTCTGTTTGCGAGTACGAAGCTCATGCTCCAAAAAGTAATCATGCTCAGGCTTATCAAAACGCTTGAGCAGGGCAACCCTAAGCTCATACCACGAAGAAACACTAATGCGAATAGCGCGAAACCACTTGGCAGCGACACCGGCGAGAAGATCAGAGAACGAACTAATTAACATAAACTCAGGATAGTTCCTAACCAAGAAGTACTCCTCAACGCGAGTAATAAATTCCCTAACACAGGAGCTACCGTCAAAAATAATTCTGCTCTTCGTCAAATCATGCAATTTTGAACTAAAAACAGGCATATTGCCTCCTCTGCTCCTCCTGTGCTCATTCATGGTGTTAAACGAGGACATTCCTGGTGCGTACGCAGAAGAATTAGGAACATCCGACACATCCGGTGTGCCATTAATCTCCACATGATCATCAGCAGCTGCATGTCCATCCACATCCGAGGGCAACGGTGGAAATTGAACTCCTTTGTCCATAATGAAAAATAACGATGACCACTAAACTCCAAAATAGAAGTCAAAGTGTTAAGTATTCAAAGCAAACTCAAATCCAAATTTAACCAAAAGTGAAATGTTATGAAACGATAACTTTAAAGTAAAATGATAAAAAAGTAAATTTTTTAAAGCAAAGTCTATCCCGAGTTCATTCAGAAGTGAATGTTCTAAAAGGATAAGTTTTAATTTATTTATAAGCAAAATGATAAGAGAAGTTAAATTTTTTTTAAAGCAATTTCAATCCCGATCCCGTTCAAAAGTGAATGTTGTGAAAAGATAAGTTTTAATTTATTTATAAGCAAAATGATAAGAAAAGTCAAGCTGTTCAAAGCAAAGCCAAATTCAAGTTCATTCAGAAGTGAAGCCTTGTGAAGAGATAAGTTTAAATTTATTTAAAAGTGAAATTATAGCAAATGTTAAGTTTTTTTAAATTATAAAGAATCTGTAGATTGCAATAACCACTCACAATTATTGTAAAAGCTAGGTAATATAAAGTTAAGCTAGGC
The DNA here is from genome assembly GCA_905220595.1 of Spilosoma lubricipeda. NCBI lineage: Eukaryota > Metazoa > Arthropoda > Insecta > Lepidoptera > Erebidae > Spilosoma > Spilosoma lubricipeda. The sequence goes on along the minus strand of HG992285.1, from coordinate 1,779,558 downwards.
TGAGTTAAGTACAATTTTCAAAAAGTTTAAATATAATATTATCAATAATTTCAAAGCAAAAGCTTTGCCGAGTAGACTTTATATAAACACATTCAACATTAATAGATTGCAAAACACAATGTTGAAGTAAATTATACCCTTAATAGAGAATACAATAAGCAGCAGAATAACCTTAATTATTGTTGTTTTGTTAAAGCAAAAATAAACATTGTGTGTAAAAGTCACAATGCTGTAAAACAATTGTTGCAAAATTGCAAATAAAACCGTACTTAATGTTAACAATTAATAATAAGCACAAATAAAACACAAACAGAATAATGTTTAAAAAAAATAGGATGCAATAACAACAGTATCCAATTTAACCTTCAGAAACTACTTCAGTCCCTGTGCGCTGGCGACAAATTGTAATATAAAAAAATAAAAAAAATTGTTAATTGTGTTGTGAACTAATAAATGAATAATAAATTAATGAAAACTAAAATGTGTCTTTGCTACCACTGGAAGTTAACCAACAAACAAACAAACAAAAAAACCTGATCTGTCACCAGAATTAAAACTAATAAAAAATTGAACAAATTAAGATCTCGGGCGCCAGGTGCAGATCTGATCTGATATTACTCCCAATGGTAACTTACAGATCACTTAAAAAATAACAAACTAATGCCGTGGATAACTCGGCCAACATTGAACCCTTAATCTAGGGCGGGGAGTACTGACTAATGAACAATTAGTTTAAAAGCAGATTTATTAACCCGTAGTGTCTGAAGGGTAAGGTCTTACAGGTGGATATACTATGCTAAGAGTATCGCTACACTGGTTACTGTTTCTGTTGTCATTGCAATCCTTTAAGTTAAAATTCTACGTTACATGAGCCAGACAGGAGATGTCTGGCTGTCCTTCTCTTTGGCTTCTTCACCCGTTGATGTTAAGGCAGCCTCTTGCTTCTATGGCCATTATACTAATGCCATAGGTAGGTTCATGGTTAATTTAATGTAAGTGGGGAGCAACTTTACACAACAAACCTTTGTAAAAATAGGTTATAAAAAAATGTAATGTTCTAATGAGGATAATACTAATATCCCAGAAAAATTCCAGTATAAAAATATAAGAAAAAAAGAAAAGTAAAAAAAAGAAATAAAGAAAGAAAGAAATAAAGAAAGAAAGAAACCCCGCGCTTCTTGCTAAAACAAAGATAATTCACTGGTTAATAAGGTACTTTATCACTTTGGTTATCAATCCTAATCTCAATAATGGTTCAGTACTTACCAGAGTTTCTTTTATCAACAATATTTCAAAAATCCTTCAAAGCTCCAAACAATAGCAAGTAACAAAATAACGTGTCAAATCCTTAGAAAATCCAACGAATCCCTTGGCGAATCTTTCGATGTTAGTTTCTGTAAGTGAAATCACCTATTTACAGCAAAATTCGCTTCAAACAACAAACGTTCTTGTCGAACGTTGCGTCACCATTTTACTTACCAGAAAAAGTCGAAATAAACATTAATTCACGATAACTAACAGCGGGGCATCTTCCGCCGCATTTATCTGGCCATGGACCGTGGTGATTAGCCAAATTAAGAACGATTCAACAAGAACCAACAAATTGTTAAAATATGTCAACCACTCTCTCTCAGTGTTCGACCGGAAAAAGGATGACAAACTAGTAGAGTGTTCCCAGCCACAAAATTACCTCAGAGCGCCATCGGAAGGGACAACTCTTAAATAAATCGATCAGTCTACCAAATTTCCATAGATTATGTCAAACTGATGTGACATCTGTCAAAACTAAACTCACAACAAGGAAATGTTTGCAAAACGAATAGGTTATAATTTCTAGTGTATAAGTCGATACTACGACGTTACAGCATATGTATGTATACACGCTACATATACCAAAAATGTAGTTAAAAAATTTTTTGTCTGTCTGTCTGTCTGTTTGTTCCGGGTAATCTCTGGAATGGCTGGACGGATTTTGACGGGACTTTCACTGGTAGGTAGCTGACTTTGTCCAGAGGCGTTACTCACGGTACAACATATAATGCAGACCTATTTATACACAATTTGAATCCACATAGGACAACACTCTGTGTATTCCACAAATTGCTGCTCTGAGACTGAGTGTTCTTTGCGTCTGTTTCATGTATACAAATAAATAAAATTAAAATGTCTGTTTGTAACTTCAAATTAATAGCTTTTCAGTAAATGGAAATGAAAGTTTATACAATATTTACATAAATCAATTTTGAATTTTTTTGTCTGGCTATTTGTTCTGGCTAATCTCTGGAACGGCAGGATCAATTTTGACGGGACTTTTATTGATAGCTAGCTCATCAGCTAGCTATCAATAAAAGTCAGTAAAAGATGATAGAACGAGAAACTAAGGCTACTTTTTACACTACTTATTAGAACTGGATAAATGAGGTATTGTTAGAAGCGTCTTGATCGTCTGCTGGTTATAGGCTATATGACGTGTCACTTACTCTAATGTGGCGCCCTCTAGTCGACATAAAGTACTGTATCAGAAAATCAATTTGAGATAAATATGCCGTGTTTGGTATCATTGGAAAGGGTGTTAATTGTACATTTCAAGAATGTATATATTACCAGCATATGCTCGTGACTTTGTCTGTATTTATCCGATAAATGTGATATTTCTATGGTATTTAAAATATAGTTTGCAAAGAAATTAATATTATACGGGACCAAAACATTTTAAATAAAAAAAGTAAAAACTAAAACCCAACTACAACAAAAAAAGACTGAAAAAGTGTTATAGTATGTTTCTATGTAATGTGTGACTACAGTTTCTCAATTTTGTTTCGTACTTTTTCAGCGTCTTTTTTGTTCTAGTTAGGTTTTAGTTTTTACTTTCTTTTATTTTACACTAGCTTTGCCCGGGCCTTTATCCGCAGATGTAGTCATAAAGGTACAACTAAAACCTTATGACAAGATTTAGCCATACTATTTAGTTTACCATAAACAACACTTACATTTTTATTTATGTAGAAATACATTTTTCTTCAAAATAATAAAATACTGGAAAAGATGCTTTGTAAAATAACATTAAACATAAACATTTTCCTTGCCAACATTCTACAGATTAATTACAATAAAAACCTTAAAACCATTAATAAATCATATTATCATATACCAAACCACAATACTTAAATAATTGTAGCAATTAATTTGCCTACATTATAATACTGAAAAGCTTCATTTAACTTTATCAGTTTTCCTGTAACAAATTATTTAAAAAAAAATTGATAAAGTCGTTGTGAGTAAAGTTTTAGTTTTTATATTTGGTTTTGTATAGCTACAAAAAAACCACCACCACCAATTTGGTGTTGGCACAACATTTTGATTGCCAACAATTAAAAAAAAAAAAAAAATCTCTTTTTGAATGTTTTTTCTTATAAAAAATGTAGCTATAATGTGTACTTACTTCATCATTTCCTGGAGGTCCATGGAATGTAAATGTCTCATTAGTATTATTAGCATATCTGATCTCCACTTGATAAGTTGTCTTTGTGTCATGACGCTTAGCCACTCGATCAGGCAACCATTTCTTATACCACTCATTAATCCTATAGAACTCTGATGTATAATCCTTTGACAAGCTCTCTGGGTCGAAAGCACCAAGATCTTCTACATGGAACGTGTTCAGAGTAGATATCTTCTGCAAGTGCACTGGGTCATTGAAATCATCAGCTCTGAAAGCTCTTGGTGCAAATCTAGGGAATGTTTTATTGAAGAATCCTCGGTAAGAAGAAGTGTAAGACATATTCGGTGAAAAATATATCGAACTCGCGTTGATGTACGGATTAGCTGACACATCGGCTACAGACGAAAGAAAGTAATACATCATACCAGGATCATAAGTATCATTGATAGCCGGTCGAATAAACCTCGATTGGAGGATATAACTCCAAAAAAAGGCTCGATTCATTGCCATGTTGTGTAAATGCAACATAGCTGTACGATTCGGAAACACAGGGTTTATGTTGATTTCTTTCACATCTGGGTGGTGGGAAACTGAGTCCTCCGGTAAGTACAGGTCATCTAAATGTGTGATAATGCAGTTGTCGGCATTAATCTTGTCAACTTTTCCACGTATCTCGTCGAAAGTATCTCTTATTTGCCATTCATACTGGCCGGCCACACCCCACAGTAAAACACACAGTGATACAAATAATATAGTAATGTTTAGTCTCTCCATGATTTTATTTTCTCCTTATTTAATCACTTAACTGATTTATTGAATTGACTTAATACATTTTACTGATTTAAAAACTAATACAAACAAGAAACCAATTCTTGACGTCTAATGCCGACTCCCATTCACAAACGAATGTTTTGAAAATGCTTGTGCCTACTTGTCAAACAGATAGTGATGCTCAGTGATGTTAACGACAAAGAATCCTTTGTCATAGAATACAGACGGATTAAAGTTTTATGTTTAAAGTTTTTAAGCTCAGAATTTACCAAATACCCTTCCTGGACCAAATAGTATTCATTCCGTCTGTGCTGGAAGACAAACTGAGGCAGATTTGATTTGAGTTTAAGATCGCTCCAGAATCGTCGCCGCTTCGTACGAGATCGTACGATTGCTTCGTACGATCCATATGGCAATCAACCGCTGCAGACTCCCGAGTAGAGCCTTACAGAGGGAAAAACCCGTCGGTGCCCCATAGGGGACCAAGGATCGCACGACGTCCATATAGAGGCAGCGAACTTCTTCCCGCGATCCCCCGAGATTGAGCAGCAGACGATGTAACGCCCCTGCTACCCCTCGTAATCGAAATGCTCTTCGAAGCTCTACCGGCTGTTCTGGATGAGGCCCAGGTACTTCGTGTAGTGGCTCACCTGGACTTCAGTGTCATCTACCCGGAGACATGAGCTGAGTGGTTCCTGGCGCTTACGTAAGTCATGGAAGCCACCCTCAAGCACAGCTCACGAATCTTATCCACGACACAAGCCACCCCTTGCTCGGCGATCAAAAGCACCTCCCTAAAGAGGGACCCTCTAGATGGTGTTAGAAAACTCCGTTCCGATCGACAAACTTAACAGTCCTGTCGCGCAGAGGCCTCTATAATGGCACGCAGGTAAGGTGGCACCCGGTGATATTCAAGGGTCGCCGTAATCACGCACCAGGAAACGGTACTATAATCAAGGAAGAATATCAAGGCTAACTGTCAATCCCATCCCCCGATCGGATCCCCGACCCTGACATGGAGCGAAAACACCTAATAGCGTCCACTGTCGAGCGTCCCCGTCGGAATACAAATTGGCAGTCCAATAGATCAAGACCCGCTCGCGACAAACTCGAGTTTCTTCGACTCGTTCAGTAGTTATATCGGTTGGAACGCAGAGGGAGAATCTGCAGCCTTTCCTTACTTTTTGAGGAGCATCAGTCTCGCTTCTTTCCAACCGAGGGGGAAGATACCGAGGCCGAAACACTGAGTGAAAATCTGCCTCAGTTGGTCTCCCAGCACCGACAGAGTGAACACTATCTGGTCCAGGAACGGTGTTGCGGGAAGTCAGCCGCCATACGGCTCGATCCAGCTCTCCATCCAATACCTCATACTCGTCGGATCAGAATTGCCGGTCTAATAGCGTCGGAAGGAATGGGGGACAGTCCTTGGGAAGAACGTGTCTCACTCTTCCTAGAAACTCTGGTCCAGACTAGTAGTGTCATCTGAGTCTTTATGGCAGAGCAAGCCTGAATGACGACAGCCTTCGAGGGCAAAGTTTTGTAATCCACATTATGTTACAATTTCAATTTATAATTGTTAAGCAATTCCTGTCCTTTGATAACTTATCTCGATTGAACAATTATGGTAACTGAGAAATAAAATAAGTTTCTTGTAGCAGTAGAAAAAATTTATGTGTCTAAGATTTGGGGGGGGGGGGGTCATGTCCCTTGTCGAACGACAGGAGCTTGTCACTCAATTGTGCTGGGCCGCATTTCTCAATGGTGCTGCGAGAATCTGGTCTAGTTCAACGCCAAGAAAACACGAGTGTCTCCTGGAGAAATGAGGTATCGTGTGAGTGTCTCCATTCCTTCCCCTTCCGACTTTTCAGAACACTCAACTGCCAGGCAACAAGGCAGGCTCGCACAGAACATCAACTTAAAATGACAGCGATCATGCTGTCGTGTTTCGTTGGTGAGTGCGAGAACGGAGGCCCAATGATACAGAAGCATCACTAGCCCGCCATGGTGTGGGTCACCATGCTGCATTGTTGCATCGTCTGCATTCGACCATTCGCAGTGTGGTGACCACCACTCTTGGATTCTGCGCTTTCCATCAGGCAGAGTAGAGTCATTTTGGCAGGGCCAAACATAAAAAAAAAAGACATGTGGCACTCTGGTACTGGCACGGTAAAGCTAAGCTAAGTTCAAATGCTCCATCGCATTCGAAGTACGCCGCCATCTATATTATTGTTGCCATACTAACAACAAAAAAATGTATGTTTGGAATTACCGGATCGTTAGAATTTATCAAGCAGCAACAACAATTTTAACGAAATGTAGAAATGAGTTATTGGCTGGGAGGTGTAGGTGAATGATTTATGATGATGCCTCGAGTTCAAATCTCATCTGGGCGTCGTCGTCTTTTTGTGAATGTTTCCTGTATAATGTGGTAAAAGGTATTCATTAAATAGGTAATACAAAATTACACAAAACAAACAACCAATGCCACTTAAAGGCGCGTTGCTGAACTAAAGAGAGATGCGTGATATTTCAAAAAAGTCATCAAAAGTTCTGTTATTCATCGATAGATGGCAAAACTAAAAAGTATCACCACTGTGCCGGTCGGAGTGGGGGGTGTTAGGTTATTTTCGTTACGGAATTTCTGGATTCGGTCTCCACGCGATAGAAGCTATGTAATAGCTTAAAAAATAAGAATAAAAAGGCTCGATATCTTGGGCATGGATATCTGCCACGACCTCAATAGGATTCCTGCGCATGAAAAAGATATCATGTTCATTTCATCTATATATGATGGCCTCAACTCGCGTGAGTACGTTGAGAGTGTCACTACGGCGGCCTCGCGGAGGTTAGGTATTCTTAACAAGGTGAGACGGTTCTTCTCGCCTGGGCACCTGTGTCTTCTTTATAAGACACAGGTTCGCTCGTGCGTTGAGTACTGTCCTCATTCACCTATGCGATGGTGCCGCGCAGTATCTGTTTGATTCTCTCAACCGGTTGAAGCGGAGAGCAATCCGCATTGTTGGCAGTCCTGAAGCCACCAAGTCCCTTGCAAATGCGTAGAGATATCGCCTCTATGGCAGTCCTCTATCGTCTTTATCACAACACGTGCCAGCCTCAGAAGTGACCGCTTCAGAGAGGAATACATAGGGTCTTGCCCTCATCGATTTGGTTCTTCCTACCTGTGTCGAGGAGTTAAAATCTGGAACTCACTATCAGCGCACGCGTTTCCGTCCTACTATGATCCCGGGTCCTTTAAGGGGTACGTGAAAAAGCATCTCACTAGGCCGACATAGTGCTGGTCACCATGCTGCACTGTCCTTGTTCGCATTGAGGATGGTGACCACCACTCTTGGATTCTGCTTTTGCTTTTCAACAGGCGGGGCAGTTATTCTGGCAGCTCAATTTAAAAAAAATTACTGATCGTTATCATCAAAAAATACATGATCGAATTAAATCATCGTTATGGGCTTTGATATTCCAATAATGTTATGCTACATTTATTTACTCAATCTATATGAGTTCTGGAGAATTCAAAGGTCAACAAGTAAATTATGACATCCAATAAACGACCCGTCCGTGTGCTCGTTTGATTCCTGTAGAACAAAAAAGTGACCGAATTAGTTATACTTCCGAACGAATTAATTTAAAAACTAAACTTGTACTTACTGATTTGATTGATGGGTAACCTCAAATAAATAGAGTGTCAAAACATTGCAATTTATTAAACTTCTAAACACCTATATTAAAATTATGGCTGGAACTCTGTTCCGTAAGTATTAAGGAATCATCAGCCCATTTAAAGTTGATAATAAACACACGATTTACTTAATATAATTCATTGAATTCTATTTCAGGTTCCTTATTCAACAGTACTTTAACATTTCATAAATGTAATACTACGAATTTAGTAAGTAATACAGTAATATAAGAAAAGGTAATTCTTTTTTTAATATGATTAAGCCTTATTAAAAAAAGAATTTCCTTTTCTTTATATATGAATTTATGTTTCAAAGGAGGTCTAAACTTAAATAACCTTATTCATTTCAGAGAACTTTGTACACTGCTCCTGTGTCTTACGCGGCTCGTAAAGGTACCAGAGCAAAGGCCCGCGCTAAGAAAGTAAAGGTTGAAGTCACAAAAGTAGGTTTCATTCCACACAACCAGAGAGGAAAAGATAAGTAAGTCTATTCTAAGTCAGATTAAAATTAAACACAGATTGTTGACCTTTTAATAATAAGAATGTATCTATCAATAATAATACCCGAAGGTCTGATCTTAAACTAGTCCAAGCCAGCAAGTTTGACAAAAATTGGTAAAAAGTAAAATAAATGGATTCTTTCAATTCTATTCCACTGACAGTTACCCGATGTTATAATTCAAATTGCTCTTTTTAAGTAGAAAGAACGATTGAAATATAAGATCAGGTAAACATAGAAAGAGCAGATTGAAATATATTATCAGGTAACTGGCAGTAAAGTAGAACTGAAACAACCCATTTATTTACTTTAAAAAAAAAAGAAGAAAACAAAAATATTTATCTATCCTACTAATATTATAAAAGTGAAAGTTGGTGAGGATATTATATATATTATTAACCTTCCTTTTCATCATCATCAGTTACTCCAATTCCACGCCACTTGATTCAATCCTTGGCTTCTCAAATTCAACTCCTGCCAGCCTCCTTGTGCAAATCATCACCTCATCTAGCATGTGGATCAACCTTCTTCTAGCTGAAAACTGCATTCAAATTTGTTGTTTAGTTTAAAAGATCTAAAAGAACAGACTGTGAAAGCGACTTCATTGTATACTATATCACAAAAACTTAATGTAACTTATTAAGTAGTAGAATTTTTTTCATTAATACTGAGAATAATATCTATTTTCAGAGTTATAAAAACAACTTTAAGTAAACACACCGATGACACCTTCAAGCCTATGTCCAGTGATGATGTGTACCCACTCAAGTACTACCGTTGGGTTGTGTACACCGCTGAGCAGGCAGTGGAGGCTCACAGGCAGACACATCATCCTACCATGTACAATGTACCTGATGCTCTAGTCTTTGCCCAGATTGAATTTAACATGGAAGCTGCAAAAAAGGTTTTGTATCAATTTGGTATTTCATAGTTGCACTTACTTAATATTTTTATGGTATTCCTACATCATAAATACTACATCTTCTAATTCAGGCAATGAGAACAGTCCGAGAGTGTCTTGTGTGTTGGTTTGCTCACTCTGTCATAGACAAAAGATCAATTTGATCAATAATGAAAACCAGGTTCTTTATCAATACAAGAAATGATAAAATAGGAAAGGAATTATTTCAAAGTTTTAATCACTACAATGTTTCTTAGACTTCAATTTCATTTATTACAATTTTATTTGATTAAATCTTTTTGACCAATAAAGTACATAATGTTATTTAAATATTGGTGCTAATTCTGTGAAAATGAAATTTGTCCTGTTTAACTCAGATCTAAATGTCAAAGATGTCACTAAAATTTTAAATATCACACAAAAAGTAGCATTTTGGCAACAGTTTCACTAGAATAAGAGAATAGAGGATAATTTAAGAGAAACTTTAATTAAGTTGTATTATACAACAACATAATTAGCACCATTCTAGTGTATTAGAAATAGCAATATCTTTTTAGTTTTTTTTGTGAATATAGTCACTAACTTATTGAAATAGAAAAAAAACACAAAACCTGTCAGTAAACATTTTATTCCTTAATGTTACAGAACCGTTACTTGGACAGCTTCACCCGCCTGTCTCTACTTCCTAACATATTCCCACGTGATGAAGAGCGTACTATCCTCGCATTCTGTAAGAACTCTGAGTTGATTAAAGAAGCAACTGATGCGGGAGCCACTGTAGCTGGTGGTACTGATCTTATTAAGAAAATTCAGGTATGTATTTATAAAAATACTATTATCAGCAATTAACATATAGTACATTAACTGGCATTCACACATGAGGAACCGCGGGTAGAAGCTTGTACAAAATAGTTACTATTATTATTATATTTAACACACTAGCAGCTTAAAGCTGAAGCGTGTATATCTTTATACTTGTGTTTTTAAGTGTTTAAATATGTTTATATGTGGAGCACTAATCACTGTTTCCGGCAAAGAGTTCCACATACACTCGATTTGGCAAGAAATGTTTTCAGGGATTGCTAGCGCACTGAAGCTTGCTAAGCTTCATAGAGTGACTCTTAGTAGTGTGTTCGGGTTCATTGTGAACATGGATTCAAGGTTTCTAAGGTTGTAGTGGTGGTTGTGGATCTTGTAGGTTTCTATAAGGTCTCCTCTCATTCTTCTCTTCTCCAGTGTTGGCAAGTTTTGTTCCAAGAGGCGTTCTTCGTACACCCTGTTTTTCAAGGAGAAAACCATTTTAGTTGCCTTTCTTTGGACCCTTTCCAACATTTGAATATCTTTTTTGAAATATGAATCACAAACAATACCTTGACTAAGTACTAGCTTATGACGGGAATGGCTCAAGTGTATGTTAGTGATCACAGTAAATGAGTGAATGAATGACTTATGTCTTATTGTTATTCTGATGTATACTGTAAAGTTTCATCTAAATCTATTTAGTAGTTTATGCATGAAAAAGCAATCACTTATGTGTAATATTAATAGGATTAATATGTTTCACCTGACAAAATTAAATTTTTGCATGTTAATTTTGTTTTACAGGATGGTCAAATCAAGCTAGGAGATTTCGACTACATAGTAGCACACCCTAACATTCTGACTGACCTGGTACCTATCCGAGGATTGATGAAGAGGAGGTTCCCTAGCTTGAAGACTCACACCCTCAGCACTGATCTTAAGGATATAGTGAGGAAGTTCTCTGGTGGTGTTCAGTTTAGGGTAAACAAGGACGAACATCAACCGAATCATGGCTTTGTTGAGATACCTGTTGGGAGGGTGAGTGGGAATCTTATTGTATAGTCTTGGCATTCTTCCCATGAGTGCCGTAAGAGGCGACTAAGGGAAAAAACTACACAAGGTCAACATCACTGCAAGCCCTTAAACCATTGCTTGATTTTGATAAGAACATTCACAAAAGGTAGAATACTACAGAAATATATTTTACTAGCTGAACCCCGCGGTGTTATCCGCAGTTATTGTTCCACCGCGAGTAAAGCCGCGGGACAAAGTTTGTCTAAAAAAAGTAGCCTAACTTACTCCCTGGATCATCAGCTACCTGCCAGTGAAAGTCCCGTCAAAATCCGTCCAGCCATTCCAGAGATTACCCGGAACAAACAGACAGACAGACAAAAAAATTTTTTACTAAATTTTTGGTATATGTACCGTGTATACATACGTATGCATTTAGTAAAAAGCGGTTATTTTAATATTACAAACAGACACTCCAATTTTATTTATTTGTATAGATGAGATTTACAAGAATAGAATTGAATTTTGGTCATTTTCTTAATACGAGAATTGACCCTTTGCTTAGAATAGACTCTTTCTTGTTTGGAATAAGTAAGCAGTGGTAATTGGTCTCATGTTTTTTTTTATATATAAGGACCTGCCAAAGTGACTACACTGCATGATGGAAAGCATAAGCAGAATCCAAGAGTAGTGGTCACCATACACAGTGTGGATGTAACAATGCAGTATGGTAACACACACCATGGCAGCCTATTAAGACGAGTCTCGCACTCGTCAACTAAATACGACAGCACAGATGCTGTAACTTTATGTTGGTCTACTGTGCGAGGAGGCTACTGGCCCCGGTCGAGCTGGCCCATACATACTGAAATCGACGTGGCTCTACTACCTTGACTATTAATAATTCATGAATTTTATTACTTTATTAAAATTATTTAACATTTCCATTTTTAGTTAAACATGGAACCAAAACTTGTGGCTGAGAACATAGACGCTCTTTTAAAAGATATACAGTCAGCTCGGCCTAAACGAGATGGACTTTTTATTACAAGGCAAGTATTATTATCTATTATCTACATTTATCTTCATCATCATCAGCCTATCGCAGTCCACTGTTGGACATAGGCCTCTCCAATTGCACGCCACTTAATTCGATCTTGGGCTTCTCGCATCCAGCTCCTGCCAGCCGCCTTACGCAGATCATCACTCCACATTTATCTTATTAACAGAATATTTTGCAGAACAGACTTAATGTCATGGACATTTTCTGTTGGTCAATTCTTGGGTCAGTTGCTATAGTTCGACAGCTTGTCAGAATGACGAGCGAAATAGTTTAAATTCCGAGAATTTACGAGACCAAATTCCCGTAAACACGGGAAATTTGTCTCGTAAACATCATGATATGACACTATTTTCCGTGGTAGTCGATACAAGAAGTTTTATAATACTATTTTCATGTTGTTGCCGAAATTAAAATATACATTTTTTTCTAATGAGATTCTTGCCAGAATTAAAAAAATGTATTTTTCTAATTGGGTTCTTGCTGAAATTAAATAAACATATTTTTCTAATTGGATTCATGCTGAAATTAAATAAACATGTTTTGCTTATGTATTGGGTTGATGCCGAATTAATCTAAATACTTTCAATTGCGTTGTTGTTGCTGAGTGCGCGATGCCTCGGGCAATTACCTTACTCGCCACATCCCAAAGTATCTGAGTGCCAGAGTATAAGTCAAATGACAGAATGATAGAAAAATGTGTAAAGTTCTTAAGTTATGCATCATGCATCTAATTTGTAGTCTACATGTTTCTAATTAATATCCTAAAGAAAGGAAAGCATATTTAGTGTCTTAGCTCTTTTAAGACAAATTATTGGATGTCTTATAAGACACACAAAATATATTTTATTTAAATTGGAGAAATCATTACCGGAATATTTTAATTTTCAGATGTTTAATAGTAAGCCCGCCTTCACCTGAGAAACTGAAAATTGATCCATTTGTACACGTTAGCAAAACACTATCAAAGGAAGTCCAAGAAGACAGTGATGATGAAGGCGAAGCCTTAGCCGCTACGGCTTAAGAGAGATAGTTTTAGAATGTGCTGTAGTATATTTTTAGTGTTATGAAATGTGAAATGAATAAATAATATGGAAGTCGTGCAATAGTATTATTGTTTCCTTTTTATGAACGCAGCCACAATGTTGTCAGCAAACGTCATGTTTGTTCACGACGGCGATATCAGAGTGTATTCAAAAACTATAATAATGTAGAGTTTATTCGATTTTACTAGATAGATCTACTAAACGAGGTATAAAGATCTTCGTATAAAGAAGATGGAATAAATTACAAATCTATGGTAGCCATTAATACTTTTATTCACAAAAATTAATAATTAGAAAATTGAATTAAAAGGTTCGAAAAAAATGATTAATTATGAGGTAAAATTTAAAGTATTTTTCTTTAAATTCTGACTCATATAAATTTTCTCACGAAATAGACAAGAAAATCCTAATGTATTTTTCTAAGCTTGAACTTATCAAATATATGTTTCGAACGCACCCAAGAGGGGCGTAAAACAATCCGCCATTTTGTCTGTATGATAATTTAGGATTTTATTAGTTTGAAACCAGTGTAAATCTAATTAATCTCTGTTTAAAACTTAAGTTCTGGAAACTGTGCAGTGTTTGAAAAAACTGTGATAATTGTGTCTCCAGTTATTTTTTGTTTACGTTTCATCTTGACGTTTTATAGTTGACCGATTTTGACGTCGATTAGAAGAGAGCTCTAGATAAATCAAAATGGGCACAAGAGAGGACGAATACGATTATTTGTTCAAAGGTAGCGTATATTTCATTATAAACTTCGTATAAACCTTTTACTGATATTGTTTACATTGAGATATTTCATTGGATATGCCACATTCAAAACCATTGTTTCATCTCATAATGACGTAGGAAAAAGTGATTGATTAGAATTTTCCCTTCGTTTTGAATAATATCTTCTTAGTTTTAATGTTTTTTAGGTGTAGGAGTGTATATTAATGATATATACTATCAGTTAACCATGTAACAATAGAGTTCTTTAACATCAGCTGATTGAGTCATATCAATCGATTTCTCGTAAATTTGAGGTTTTTCGTGAGTCACCTTCCAATATAGTCATGATCTAACCGTTAAATGTAACATTTTTACCGAATAAAAGTTAGGAAATAATTATTGTTTTGTTGTGTGTGATGTGTATGATGCTAAGTGTCGTTTCTTTGTTACAGTGGTGCTAATAGGTGATTCAGGGGTCGGTAAAAGTAGTTTGCTGTCGCGTTTCACTAGAAATGAATTTAACTTAGAGTCAAAATCGACAATAGGTGTGGAATTCGCCACAAGGAGTATAGAGGTAAATATCATTTTTGTATTGTTTGTTAACGTAGGTCTATACTTACATTATGGTAAATTAATGTCAATAACATTGACTGATGTTATTTTGGAGGCGTATTTTATCAGTTGTACCTACATTCTTTATTAATGAAACTGTATAAAAATAGTAAAGTAATACTTATAGTAGTATTTACATGTATTGAAACAAAGAAATCTTCTGTCTATTTTTAGTAGATAGGAACTATAAAAAAAGTCTAAATAGATAGCAATATAATTTAGTATTTTTTTTACATTTCATTATCAACCTTTATGTTCCTCTGTTGTTTATAATCTATTTGTTTTTTTTTTTAAATCTAAACCATAACAAATTAATTGGTACACTCAAAGAATTATTATTACAAAATAAAAACAATGCGCAAATTGTAGGTAATTATTAACAAAACCTTGATAAACTAATCTTTGAATAGAGTGTTATCCTCTACTTATTGTGTTGAATTGTATTGTTTTAACTTATAATTTAGTAATGTCATTCCTTGTATAAAGATGACATGAATACAATCAATTTTATCATATTTATATGGGACCTAAGTGACCAATTGCTGTTCTTAGGCTGGGTTCTTTGTTTCTTGTATGTTTGTTAAGTCCCACATGACAAAAAAATTACATATATTTGTAATGGATGGTGATGATGGTGATGAAAGAAATAAAAATATTTTTAACACCAAGACCTACTTCAGATTTGATGACACTAGGAACAGAAGTATTTAAAATGATAAAGAGTTCCGATTGAATTTAAATAAAGCCTAATAAGAAAAAAAACCGAAGCTTAAAAGAATGAGACTTTTATGAGACCTTTATGGTAAGGCAGGATAATTATTTATTCTCTGTGGTTGGGTTAATTGAATAAGGAAATCAAGTATTGATAAGGCTGCTTAGCAAAGCCAGCTTTTAGTAATAAAGCCATCCTTTGTGCATTAATAGTTTACATAAGTTGATCATGATATTGTCATTTGATTTTGATCAAAACTATCTATTAAAAACTAGTGTCAGTGTGGTAATGGAATTAGAATATGGAGATTCACATACGGGGTGAAGAGGTATATTTAACTACTAGCTGACCCGTGCAACCTTATTTGCGTCTCCTATTGCCCATAGTGTGACAATTTTCCCCTGTTTTTGAAACGTTCTCCATTGGTTCTCAGCTCCTATTGGTCTTAGTGTAATGATATATAGCCTATAGTCTTCCTCGATAAATGTACTATTTAATACTAAAATAATATTTCAAATCGGACCAGCGGTTTCTGGGATTAGCACAAAACAGACAAACAAACTCTTAGCCATTAATACGATAATTAATAATTATAATACTAGTATAGATTCATGTCATGTTGATCTAAGTGGTGACTAATGAAGCAATCTATGCAGGATAATATCACTGGAACAGAAAATTTAAAACAAACCCTATAGCAATTACCCCCAGTTGTACCTTTACAACAACAGTCTAAATGCCAGATGCCAATCAACAATTAAATCAATCAAAGGTACAACTGGGAAACCATGGTACTGACCGTGGTAGAGCTGTGCTTCGGCATAAATATGTGAAATAGCACTTGTGCTGTGCTTCATCAAGTGAGTGAGGATACCGGAGGCCCATACCCCAACCCATCCCCTAAAGGTCGGCAACGCACTTTTGACGCCTCTGGTGTTGCGAGTGTCTATGGGCGGCGGTAATGGCTTACCATCATATATATATATATATAGGTGATACTTCTGCTCGTTTGCTCCCTATACCATATTTTTTTTTTATCAAATACAAGCGGATGAATAGTTTAGTATTAGTAATATATATATAATCTTGATAATGTCATGAATCATGACTAAATATGAAAAACAAACAAAGCACCATGAATAATATAATGACTCATGATCCTTGCATTTATGTATTGCATTCACTTATCATCATATCCCTACCCCTTTCGCAACTTAATTTGGGGTCTATCTCTATCATATGTTCTCTGCTTACTCCCTTCATGACAATATTGTCTTTCACACAGTTACTCCTTATTTTTGGTCTTCCTCTTCTCTATCCATCTTCCATACTTTCTTCCAGCTTTCTTCGCTACATATTGTTCATCTCCCAACCAAGGATAACCTGCTCCTCAACTTTTCATCCAGTGGTGTTACTTTCAGGCTTCCTCTCATGTAGTCATTCCTCACATTATCTATTTTAATCACACCACCCATCCATCATAACATTGGCATTTCTGCTACCTGCAGTGTTCTGAACTCTTAAAGTGTGTAAAGTGATTTAAATGGTAACCTTGCTGTTTTTGCAATGTTGAGTAGATTCAAACCCGAAATTTGTTAATTTGAGGTTTTTTCTGACCACCGCATGTATTTTTGTAAGGTCCGCTCCAATACAGGAGTTTTTTAACCGACTTCAAAAAAAAGGAGGAGGTTTCTCAATTCCACCATATGTATATATTTTTTTATGTGTTCGCGGATAACTCGTCGTTTATGAACCGATTTTGATGATTCTTTTTTTAATAGAAAGGAGATATCCCAACGGTGGTACCATGATAAGGACACTAAGATCTGATGATGGCATCCAAGAGAAATCGAGTCAAACCTTGAAGTCGGTTTTATTTTTGTTAAAATTTAACTTGTCTAGTGAAGGGATTGTCTTGTAAATACATTTTAAAATGTCAAAGCGTAATATTGCATTACTAATAATACTGATTACAAAACACAAAAGATTTTTTAAATCTTGATAGTTACACAGATTAGCACATTTAAACATACAATGGCACAAAAATAGTTTAAGCACTATTTTGGAATATTCAAACATAAATAGTGACCACCATAGCGCGTATAGTTCCGCCACAGCAACAGAATAAGGTGTCCATAGATTCTTAAAAGGGCCTGGATGACGTAGGTTGTTAAAAAAAATTCACAAGTTTTCACGTAGTCTGGTTTGTTCGCCTCACCTAATTACGAAATGCCAAATACGTTCAAAACTATTGAAACCATCTTAAACATGTTGAGTTAACCAACACTAATCCAATTTGTGCCCTTTTACTTCTATTGGGCTGTAAACAGGTGTTCACGTTTCTAAGAGGATTAAGAAAACATAATGGCTTTTAGATACACAGAGCATGTTCAGCCGTCAGTCCCGGTTGTTATGAACACCTATGGCAATCGTTTTTAAGAAGTCAGTGCTCTAAAATATACTGACAACCAGTTTAACCTTCAAATTCACTTCACCCTAAGGGTTGTGGAGGTTTGATGCCAGTAGCTCAGTGGAAAAACTGCCATTCATGTAAAACCGGTTGAACGAGTACCCGACTCGAAATATCGCGGGAATCATAAAGGCTAGGAAGATAATTAATGGTTTTAAGATATCCTAACTCATTGCATCAACTAACTTTATGACTCATTGACATATAAATGATATTAATTAAGTTAAGTTATAAATAATTAAACAGCTTGTCTAATAAGAAGCAATCAAATGTATGGGTCTAAAATATGAAGAGATATGGATTAAAATCGAGATACCAAATTATTTGATAGTAAATAATAATTACAAAAATTATTGTCAATTATATGCATTGTGTAGCCGTTTTGTGCTGTAGAATGCATGTGTTCCATATTTTTTAAAATAATTCTAGATAACTTTATAAATCCCACACGCGATTGTATTAATTTCTCATAAAAGAATCTTAACCTTGATATCTTGAAAATAGTTAGGTTTTAGGAAATGGAACCACTTAGCAACTAGCTTTTGCCGGTTGGTTATCGCGGTAAATAGTAACACATGTGATAATCTGATATGTATATTACTGTAAAGATTAATCTAAATCCGCTCAGTAGTTTTGTTTATGTGTGACGGTGCCTAAAAGGCCACACTGCCTGATGGAAAGCATAAGCAGAATCCAAGATGTATGTCTGCATGTAGCCGAAATGCGAATGCTGAAATGCACGTGTGTTGCGACTGGAATGGACATGGTGAAGAATGACTACATCAGAGGAAGCTTGAAAGTAGCACCATTGACTGAAAAGTTGAGAAGCAGCAGGTTAACCTGGTATGGATATGTTATGATGAGCAAAATGTAGTTAGGAAGTCGGTTTAAGGATGGAAGCCGACGGAAATACGAGTAGGGGACGACCAAAGAAAAAAATGGAAGGACTGACTGGACAGTGAACTGACGAGTGATAGAGGAGAATGGAGGATAAAAACTCATTGCACTGACCCCAAATAAAATTGGGATAAGGGTAGGGAGATGATGATGCCTTGGGTTTTCGTGAAAGAGTAACTAAGAATCATACTTCCATCCCCATAAACTTTCCCATTGAGTTTTCCCATGTTAGTAGGGTATAATAAATAGTAGGAAATAAGATGATGGGAAGTACAATCCCTTAAGGGCTCCCTCACATAACTGCGATGTGTTGCGGCGTAAAGTTTCTTGCGGTGCACTCGTGCGAGCTCGCAGATATTAACGATGCGTTGCGAATTCGCAGCTATGTGTGGGAGTCCTAAAGTATCTAGGTTGACTTAACTAGTAAACCTGTAAATTTATTTTTAAATATTACAACGTCAGTCTAGTTTTTTCAACAATAGATTACTTTAAAACCAGGTCTAGTCGCAATAAAATAATTACACATACAATTAGTAAAATACAAGCATTCGTGATGTAATCGTTACAGCTGTTGTTGGCTATCATTAATATCATTAGTTTTATTACTAGTACCTGGATGACCGAGTTTTGCTCGTTTTTTGTTGGTAAATTTTCTAAAAAAATATCATAAGTAACTCGATGTATCCTCAGAAACCCCCTGCGTACTTAATGTCATAAAGCAGACTTTCATCCTATGATTTACCCTCTTAGGGGTGAAATTTCCATAATTCCTTTCTTAGTGCTCACTTACGTTACATAAAGAACCTACATGCAAAATTTCAGGATTCTAGGTTCAGCGGTTTGGGCTGTGCGTTGATCTCTGGGTATGTCAGTCAGTCACCTTCCTCTTTTATATATATAGATAGATAGATATACAAGAAGTGCTCGGCTTCATCTAGTCGTCATGCTTCTTTAATAATATACCTATACTGTGCATTTATCATGTAAAATATGAATCTAACACCTCCCAAGCTTACAAGTACCGATACAGACTCTTGGGTTGTCGTTATATTCGACGTTCCAGCCGTTCTAGATCGCCATACAAATGAAGGTATATCATCTACCTGACAGGTTTGCCTGTGCGGTTGAACTTTGAAGGTTAATATGTGCAGGTATGTGCTCTACTCAGCTCAAGATTACCTGACGGGTGCAACTGTACAGGTAATCTTTTCAGGTACATGCTGGTTTACCTGTAAAGTTCAACCCTGTCGAATATACCTTACCATGTATGGCTAGCTTTAGATAAAGATATCTAAAATCACTCGAAAAACATAACTTTTTCAGAAAATCTGACAAAAACCTTAGCTGAGATGCAATCTATACTAATATTATAAATTCGAAAGTAATCCTCCCAATTTGATCCTGGGTCCTTTAAGCGGGGCGTAAAAAAGCATCACCAGGTAGCTCACCATGCTGCAATGTCCTTATTCGCATTGAGGATGGTGACCACCACTCTTGAAATCTGCTCATGCTTTCCATCAGGTGAGCAGAGTCATTTTGGCGCAGCTAAAATATATATAAAAAAAGCAAATCTGTCTGTCAGTCTGTTACGCTTTGACGTCTAAATCACTGAACCGATATCAATGAAATTTGCCATGGAGATACTTTAATTCTTGAGGAAGAATATAGGCTACCGACATACAGTGCGGAGCTGTAGGAAAAAGCTCGTCTATACAAATAAATAAAATTGGAGTGTCTGTTTGTAATATTAAAATAACCGCTTTTTACTAAATGCATATGTATGTATACACGGTACATATACCAAAAATGTAGTTAAAAATTTTTTTGTCTGTCTGTCTCTGTCTGTCTGTCTGTCTGTCTGGTTGTTCCGGGTAATCTCTGGAACGGCTGGACAGATTTTGACGGGACTTTCACTGGCAGGTAGCTGATGATCCGGGGAGTAACTTAGGCTACTTTTTTTAGACTAACTTTGTCCCGTGGCGTTACTCGCGGTACAACAATAGCCGCGGGTAACACCGCGGGGTTCAGCTAGTTTTAAATAAAAATGTCCCTTACTTCCTGACTAGACAAATGAAAGAATTGGTTTGAAAAGCAAAGTTAAAAGAAATTGCTCATTTGTTTTTAGGTGCGTGACATCCCCTTTGCTTACTTTTCGTTTGTTAATTTAAGGGGTAAATATTAAAGCGTTTCCTTTGCTTAGGGACGCTACAACGCTAGGGGAGTCACTTGCAATGTTTAACCTGCAAGGCTTTCATCAAACTAGAATGAATGTGAAATATAATGTTGGCCTTACTTTATTTTTTGATAAGAAGAGAAGTAACAAGAAAAAGAAAGTAAAAATTAAAACCCGACTATGTCAAAACTTGACAAAATTTACAGCATATATCACTCGGGCAATTATAACGAATTTATTGACAGCTCATTCATTAAAATCAGTTCAGTAGTTTAGGTACAGTGGAACTTACAAACATACATATACTAGCAGAATACCCTTCCTTTCAGAATATCTTTTGGTTTCGCCATATTTGTGTAAAACTAGAAAACATTTATAAATTCTAAACACATTATCTGTACCTATAACAACTCCTATAAAATAACTTCAAAACAAAATTAGTCTTAAATGAAAAAGGGCTTGACATGTGATTTTCACACAAACATAAAATGTACTGCTTTAAAGTATGTATTGGTATTAAAACTCATTCTGTCAACGTTCACATACACGCCCCGAAAAAAATATATCTCATCCATTGTTCGGCCACCAGTGAGCCTGATAACAAAAGATACAATCATTATCTGTTTAACTTTCTAACTCAACGAGTTGATTCATTATTTACGGGTACTAGTGATGAGAAGAATAGAGATATATGGTTCTTTTCTTTTTAACCGACTTCAAAAAAAGGAGGAGGTTTCTCAATTCGACCGTATATATCTATTTTTTTTTAATGTGTGTTCGGGGATAACTTCGTCATTTATGAACCGATTTTGATGTTTTTTTTTTTAATAGAAAGGTGATGTCCCGACGGTAGTACCATGATAATTACATTAATATCTGATGATGGCATCCAAGAGAAATCCAGTCGAACCTTGGAGTCGGTTTTATTTTTGTTAAAATTGTATTTGTAGATGTGTATGTTTATATTTGTTATTTTTTTCACTTCATTTGTGATAAAACTGGCACGTATAGAATGAACATGTAGGTGAATTGTGAACACATATCTTGTTAACTGAGCTGCTGA
The DNA here is from genome assembly GCA_905220595.1 of Spilosoma lubricipeda. Lineage (NCBI taxonomy): Eukaryota > Metazoa > Arthropoda > Insecta > Lepidoptera > Erebidae > Spilosoma > Spilosoma lubricipeda. The sequence continues at coordinate 1,757,689 of HG992285.1, read as the reverse complement.
GGGATAGAGCTCTTTCGCAGTAATTTAGAGTGCGTTTCCACTGAAACAGTGGTTAGTGGAAAAGGGCATAAAGACGAGACTAGATAAATATAGATATTTTATCTTATTGCTAGCAGTTAAAAAAAGTCTTGTGTGGTAGGGACGAATACAGAGTTCCACTATCTATATTCGTTCCATGGGTGTCGTAAGAGCCGGATAAGGAAACAAACTACGCAGGACAACGGCTCAACCGGGGCGGTACTACCCTCGCACAGAAGATCAACGTAAAATGACAGCGTTCATACTGTCGTGTTTCGTTGGTTAGTGTGAGACCGGAGGCCCAATGAGCAGAAGCATCACTAGCCCGCCTTAGTGTGGGTCGCCATGCTGCATTGTTGCCAGCAATGAGTATGGTAACCACCACTCTTGGACTCTGATTTCCATCATCAGAGTAGAGTCATTTTGGCAGGGATTTGGGATACCACTGCTGTATGGTTTCTTTTCAAATAATTTGTGTGTAGACGTATCATCTTTAGCAGTATTATATTTCTGTGGTGGTTGCTTGTATGTGTACTAAGCCTTCAATCCAATGCAATCTTCAATTATGTCCTGTTGTTAACAACCTGCTTTTCTATAGATGAAAATTTACCATTTGAAGATTAAGCTAACGAAAAATGGAACGTTAAATGATACGTTACGTTACCTAGAAATAGAGCTAAAATCATATATCAAAAATCGGTTCAGCGGAATATGATGCGAAGTATGTCAATTAGTCACATCGATTAAATTACTTGTACGCTTTCGAAAGTGCAATTGATACATTTTTAATTCGGTACAAAAACGTTAACACGTCATGTTATCGAAGCCCGCACTAGTTTTCACCAATCATGAAAAAACATCATATCAGCATTTTTAAGTCCACTGATCTAGATAGACCTCTCTTAAGAAAGGAAGTTAAGGCCGTCTATACCTTCCTGTATGTTTTCCTTCTCTTTGCAAGGAGGTTATCTTTTGTGTGTTGTTCCCTAAGTCGGCTCCTACGACACTCATAGAATGAATAGGGATGATTTAACCCCGTAGTTTAGGTCAGTCATCACACAGAGAACAATATCTGTAATAATAAGAGGAACAAAGTCATAATAAGTCTAGTGCCAAAAAATATAGGTTGCTTTGAATTTAAAACTTACTTGTACTTAACATAATTCATGTGTTAAGTTCTACTAACAACTACTTATTCTTGCAACATAATAAAAGAAATATATGGCGTGTGGTCTAATCACATCACACTTAACACGAATATATAAAGGCGAAAGTTGAGTGTGTATGTTTGTTACTTCTTCACGCAAAATTTACTGAACGGATTTGGATGAAACTTTACAGTAATATAGCTTATTCATCAGAATAACACAAGGGCTACTATTTGCGGCGATAACAGACATACACGCGGGCGTAGCCGCGGGCAACAACTAGTGGTATTATAAATTTATTATTCAGTACCCACTCGCCTCGAATCCGCAGGAGTGTAATTCACAAATGGGTCAGTAAAAATAAATTTGTCGGTAATGTAGCTTCCTATTAGTGTAAAAGTTTTACATTCATATTATTTACTAGTTGACCCACGCAACCTCGTTTGCGTCTCCTATTGCCCGTAGCGTGATAATTTTCCCCCGTTTTTGTAACATTCTCCATTGGTGCTCTGCTCTTATTGGTCTTAGCGTGATGGTTAGTCTATAGCCTTCTTCGATAAATGTACAGTCCAACACTGAAATAATTTTTCAAATCTGATCTGCGGTTCCTGAGATTAGCGCGTTCAAACAAACAAACTCTTCAGATTTATATATTAGTATAGATTTGAGATATTAAACCCTTTCAAGATATTTCACTTAATTGGGTGTGCCATCAGTCCATACTCCTGATGGTTACTTATATACAATATCTTGTATTTTCTGTCTGATTTTTTCGGCTAATCTCCGGAACGATTTTGAGGAAACTTTCACTAGCAGATAGCTGATGTCATAAGGAGTAACTTAGGCTACATTTTTAGACTAGTTGCGCCCTGCTGCTTTACCCGTGGTTGTTACTGTAAAGTGTAAAGGTGCAACAGCATCCGCGTGATGCAGCTAATATGATATAAATTTAATAAAACCTTATAAATCACTATAGAAAAATAAAATCGGTACAACATGTACGGGTGCTTTGTACGTTTTTAATCAATCAATCGATCAATTGACTGTGTTAAATTACAATCACGTACTAAGTTCAAGGATCGTATAATTGATACTCGTATACATATGTGTATATAGGTATCTATTGTGCATTCATTAAGAGATTTGCTATTAAGTCTATTAATAAAAGCACCCTAAGTTTTGTTACTATGGGCCACGATTCGATGAGTATTTTTGAAGTGAAAATTTCTCTCGTCCCGTTGATTTTAATTACCGCCTCCAATGATTTTAAATCAATTTCATGATACAAGAGACTAAAGATGAATGATTAAGAGATGAGGTACATTAAAATGAAACAGGAGATGAATTTTCAAACACAACACGGTTTTCGTTCTGTTATTTTCAAATAACTAGTACAATTTTAACAAAAATAAAACCGACTTCAAGGTTCGACTCGATTTCTCTTGGATGCCATCATCAGATATTAATGTCCCCAACATGGTACCACCGTTGGGACATCTTCTTTCCATTAAAAAAATAATCATCAAAATCGGTTCATAAACGACGAAGTTATCCGCGAACACACATAAAAAAAAATATATATACGGTCGAATTGAGAAACCTCCTCCTTTTTTTGAAGTCGGTTAAAAATATCCTGCATTGTTATTCCTAAAACACATCATATGTCGCAGGAGAGTTTCAAAACATACATGAAACGGACACAAAGAACGCTCAGATTCAGGACTACAATTTGTGGATAACACAGTGTTGTCCCATGTGGTATTTGAACCCACTGCACTCGCACAAAACACGCAGTTGATGTTGGCGTGGCACCTGCTTAAACCAGTAGGCCAATCGTGCAGACGTTAGGTTTGGTTCCAAACTAGGCAGAACTTGTACCAGAATGCGGATAAGCATGCTTACTTTTAACCGACTTCAAAAAAAGACCGAGGTTCTCAATTAGCCCGGAATTTTTCGTTTTGTTTGTTTGCTGATAACTTCGTCGTGTATGAATCGATTTTGATGACTCTTTTTTTAATGGAAAGGAGATATCCCAACGGTGGTACCATGATAAGGACACTAAGATCTGAACTTGGTTTTAATTTTGTTAAAATTTTATTTTTCTAATTACAAACCTATTATAGAAAAATTACAGCCAGACAGCTTATGATCGTACTCCTAACACAATTATTTGTACTAGGTGGGAATAAACCTCACGCCTGTGGTTTAGCAAGCTAAGATCACTATACCAACTGGAATCTACATGATGAAACACTATACAAATCTAAAACAATAACTGTTACTAGGTTATATTATTATCAGAAAGTTGCAGAGCATATCTCGCTCACAATCACAATAACAAAATGATGTAAGAATTAAATTACAATCTCTTATCAGTTGATAACAACATGTTCAAATACATGTTAATGTAATCTTTAAAGTGTAATAAGCATAGAAATAAATATAAACTAGGATGACAGATCTGTGTGCCTGTAAATCTGAATGTAAATTACATTCTCGGAATATCTAATATATAAAATTCTCGTGTCACAGTTTTCGTTGCCATACTCCTCCGAAACGGCTTGACCGATTCTCATGAAATTTAGTGAGTATATTGAGTAGGTCTGAGAATCGGCCAACATCTATTTTTCATCCCCCTAAATGGTAAGGGTCACCCATCCTTAAAAAAAAATTATGGCAAAACGACGTTTGCCGGGGTCAGCTAGTCTAGATATATAAAAATGAATCCCTATTTGCCTTGGTCACGATATCACGTGTGAACGGCTGAACCGATTTTGCTAATTCTTTTTTTGTTGGGTAGCCCATTTACCTAGTAAGGTTTTAGGCTATGAAACATCAGTCTACGACCAATAGGAGCCGGGTATCGACCGAGTGTTGAGGAAATGGGAAAAAAATATTTCTTATGGAGAGTAGCAAACGAGGTTGACCGGGTCAGCTAGTCGAGAATAAAAATTACATTGAGATTTGACGCGTCGCGGGGACATTACTAACATACATTAAACAGTGGGAGAGCCACGCTTCAACATGAATAGGCTGGCTGAACCAGAGTGGTACCACGGCCTCACAGAAAACTGGTATGAAATAGTGTTTGCGCTGTGTTTCACCGAGTGAGTGAAGATACCGGAGGCCAGTACCCCACCCTTCCCCCTCCTCATTCCCAAAAGGCCGACAATGCACTTGTGACGCTTCTGGTATTGCAGGCGTCCATGGACGGCGGTAATCGCTTACTATCGGGCGATACGTCTGCTCGTTTGCCCGCTTATCCATATATATTTCCATAAAAAAATCTAATTATTCTATCCGGCGACTGAATGCAAAAAGCAATAGACAGGGCTCTGTGGTGTACTTTGGGAGAGGCTTAAGTCCAGCAGTGGACTGCAACGGGCTGATGATGATGGTTCTGTTTAAACATTTACTTTCAACTTGAGAGTCTTAACTTATAGTTGATGACTAGCTGAACCCCGCAGTGTTACGCGCGGTTATTGTTGTACCGCGAGTAACGCCGCGGGACAAAGTTAGTTACTCCCTGAATCATCAGCTACCTGGCAGGTAGCTGATGATTCAGGGAGTAACTAAAGTGAAAGTCCCATCAAAATCGTTCCAGCCCTTCCAGAGAATACCCGGAGTAAACAGATAGACAGACAAAAATTTTTTTAATAACATTTTTGGTATATGTACCGTGTATACATATATATGCATTTAGTAAGAAGCGGTTATTTTAATATTACAAACAGACACTGCAATTTTATTTATTTGTATAGATTTGAAGGTTACCAGGAATGTACTTAAATTTAATATTAGGAATTTAAACTGTATCAATTTATTTATTTTATATTTATAACGTTTTTTTGTGATAAGAAGAATACCGGTAGTTTCAAAAGTAGCCTTGCTTGTTAGGTTTGTTTTGTAATTTACCTTACAAAGTCTTTGTTAGGTCTTTTCTTTTATGTAGTAGTTGCCAAAATGACTCTACTCTGCCTGATTTAAAGCATAGGTAGAATCTAACATTGATGGTCACCATACTCATTTTGAACGTGGACAAAGCATGGTGACCCACACTGTGGCCACAAGAGATGTTCCTCAATGCTATGCAATAAGCTACAGGAGCTTAGCTTTTAGAAAGATACAGGTCTTATTCATATCATTTACCATGGAACAACCATGCTTTGGCAAGAATAGGCTGGCTCAACTTTAACGACACCACAGCCTCACAGAACACCGGCGTTATACAATAGTTCATAACCTCCCCCCTCTGATTCTAGGGGAGGAATTCATAGGACGGCAAAGCGTTAGGCAGTAGTTATGAGTACTTGCCATTAAGTACACGCCAACAAGTATAAGGTTTTTTGCCATCTTGGAACCGCGCACCTAGAGTCATAAATATAACGTTTCTAGAAAGACTGAAAAGGCCTACATAAATTAAAAGGTTTTTGAATTTGCCCCTTATACCACCACAAAAACAAAAATCGACCCTGAACCATTGAAGTTCTTCCGACTGATGTCCAATCTTATCTATGTAAAGGCGGAGTCTCCATCGAAAATTGACATCACAAAAGTTGACAACTTTTGTTCGGTGGAGACTTTACCATCACTGTAAATATTTAAATGTCATCCAGTCGCAAAGTTCACAGATTATATTTTACTTTATCAAACCGCGTTTTGTTTCTTTATTTTTTTTCAAATACCTAGTATACGTCAAAGGTTCATAAAACTAAACGCAGAAACTAACCGATTTTCACGTATTTTTATTTCTTGTATCCCTAAGATAGGATAGTTAACATCCCGCTTAGATCAATAGGAGCCGAGCAAGACTGAAAAAGTTGCGAGGATCAGCTAGTATATAAATTAATTATAAATACTTGTAAACAAATTTGGGCAATAAAGCCGCATGAACACACGAACTGCGGAAGAAAGGACCTAAGGCAGTTAAAAATTGGTCAAACCCTGGCCGAGATATATTATGTAGATAACCTTTTCCCTTTCGCCCAGTTCACTATTACGTATTCAATGAATGTATTATATATCTATACTAATATATAAAGCTGAAGAGTTTGTTTGTTTGTTTGTTTGAACACCCTAATCTCAGGAACCGCTGGTCCGATTTGAAAAATTCTTTCGGTGTTGGATAGTCCATTTATCGAGGAAGGCTATAGGGTATATATCATCACGCTACTACTAATAGGAGCGGAGCAACAATGAAGAATGTTTCAAAAACGGGGGAAATTTTCACGCTACGGGCAACATAAGGGGGTTGCGTGGGTCGGCTATATACAAATAAATAAAATTGGAGTGTCTGTTTGTAATATTAAAATAACAGCTTTTTAATCAATGCATATGTACATATACACGATACACATGCCAAAAATGTAATTTAAAAAAATTTTGTCTGTCTGTCTGTCTGTCTGTTTGTTCCGGGTAATCTCTGGAACGGCTGGACGGATTTTGACGGGACTTTCACTGGCAGGTAGCTGATGATCCGGGGAGTAACTTAGGCTACTTTTTTTAGACTAACTTTGTCCCGCGGCGTTACTCGCGGTATAACAATAACCGCGGGTAACACCGCGGGGTTCAGCTAGTCTACAATAAATTGATTTATTAACCAAAATAACCGGTGAATTATGTAGATTGCCTAGTCTGGACAAAGATTATGCAGTCTGCCCGTCACGCCTCGTTCGTTCAAAAACTTTTTAATGTTATCAAATAGGTAAATACAACATTAACATTTAATTATATGATTCTTAAATAACTCGTATAGTGATTTCCAATAATATTTCCTTTTGGTCATACTATAATTATTGCCAAAGCTGCTAAACACCTATCCATACTAATATTCTGATCTGTCCGTCTAATTGTTACGCATTCACAGCTAATTTCCGTCGCACCGATTACAATAAAATTTGGCATTGATAGAGAGAAGATTTGACCTTTGGGTGTTGAGGAAGAGGTCGATAACCGACATAAACGCAGGCGGAACCGCGGGCGAAATCTAGTATTATTTAAAACTGCGATATGATTACAGTGTAGGGCTCGGGTTGGCCTTTATGCCCCATAAATAATAAGAAAAAGAAATTATAGTCAGGTTACTGGAGTTCAAACTACTCCCTCTCACTCGAATAATGAAGAATAACTAGTATTAATTAATGATCGTTTCCTGTGAAGTTATTACTACGACTTCTGTAGAACAAGGACATAAGTGACGAAGAATTGCTCTTTCATGGAATTAACTAAGTTGTCTGTGAATGACTAATTGTATGAAAGTACTAGCTGAACCCCGCGGTTATTGTTGTACCGCGAGTAACGCCGCACGACAAAGTTACTCTAAAAAAAGTAGCCTAAGTTACTCCCTGGATCATCAGCTACCTGCCAGTGAAAGTCCCGTCAAAATCCGTCCAGCCGTTCTAGAGATTACCCGGAACAAACAGACAGACAGGCAGAGAAAATTTTTTTTAACTACAGTTTTGGTATATGTACCGTGTGTACATACATATGCATTTAGTAAAAAGCGGTTATTTTAATATTACAAACAGACACTCCAATTTTATTTAGTTGTATAGATTACATGTGAAAGTACTTTCCATGTTGTGACAAATTAAGATTATGGAATGTCATCACATCTATTCATCTCATGGGTGTCGGTAAGAACCGACTAAGGGAGTAAGCTGTGTAGGACAACATCACTACGAGGGAAGGAAAACTTGAAATAAGTTCTATAGTACAAGGTAGTAAAGCCACGCTGATTTCAGCACGAACTCGCCAGCTCGACCGGGGCGGTACTACCCTCGCAAAGAAGATCAACGCAATACGACAACGTTCGTGTTGTCGTGTTGTTTGTGTGGTGAGTGTGAGACCGGAGGCCCTATGATGCAGAAACATCACTAGGCCGCCATAGTGTAGGTTACCATGCTGCATTGTCTGAATATGGTGACCACTACTCTTGGATTCTGCCTATACTTTCCATCAATCAGAGTAGAGTAATTTTGGCAGGGGCATTACAAAAAGTAGTGGACTGTTAAAGGTTTTTGATGTGACGTGACAGTATACCATACACCACCTTAATTTTTTTATTACTTCCATTCACGTGTGTAGAACACTAAAACGTGCGGATGTATGACGTCACAATATCGTCGTATGTAGCATACGTGTAACTTTCATTTAGCAGAGACAGACACATCACCTAACCATAACTCGACTTATGTATGTGTGAGTCCGTTATTGACCGTCCTACCGCTTCATTGATCGAAACGGTCGCCTTGAACTGGCGAGTTGAACTGAGCGGTGACGTCACAAGTGTTGATGGTGAAATGGAATACTACTTGAAGGAGTTAGCAACACGCACTTATAGCGGCGTATTTTAAAAAAATTGAATGTTTCTTCCCAGATTATGTATTAGCATTTCTATACTTACTATATTTACTTATATTTATAGACTCTTATAGAAGAATTAATTCAAAACTGTTAATGCGAAAGTGTATTTTTGTAGCGGGCTTTACGTCCAAAACTACATTAGAATTAGAGATCGACTTGACTTAATGTACGCATAACTTTATGATATTACTAGTTGTTGCCCGCGGCTCCGTCCGCGTATATGTCGGTTATCGCGGCAAATAGTAGCCTATGTGTTATTCTGGTGTATAAGCTATAATACTGTAAAGTTTCATCCAAATCCGTTCAGTAGTTTTTGCATCCATCCATCCTTACAAACTTTCGCATTTATAATATTAGTAGGATACATACACTTTATATAAAATCTTCGCTCTTCTTAGGACTTGCAAATGTCCTACCTACATTGCAGGTGTTTATGGACGTCGGTAAACTAGTGTCAAAGTACTGAAAAAGTGACGTTCATTATATGCTCAATTAAATAAATAAATAAATATTTCGGACATCTAACACACAAAGCCATCTCTAGTCCCAAGCTAAGCAGAGCTTGTGTTATGGGTACTAGACAACTGATACAAATACATATATACTTTTTTTTTGTAAATACATACATAATATACATAGAAAACACTCAAACTCCGAAACAAATATTTGTAGATCATACAAACTTTTGGTCCGACCCGGGAATCGAACCCGAGACCTCATGATCAGCAGTCGCACACTGCAACCACGAGACCAACGAGGCAGTCAATTGCCTCGTAAAGTCAATTTTTACCGACCATAGTGATCAACTATTGCCTATTTGTCATAAATATCTAATTGATATTCTATTTCTACCTCCATTTACCTCATACACCCACACTTTATTACCAAGCCAGCGATACATACTAAGCAAGTTTTTTTTTATTCATCAGGTGGACGGCAAAACCATAAAAGCCCAGATATGGGACACGGCCGGCCAGGAGCGGTATCGCGCCATCACATCGGCGTACTACCGCGGTGCGGTGGGCGCTTTACTCGTGTACGACATCGCCAAGCACCTGTCGTATGAGAACGTCGAGAGATGGTTGCGTGAACTGCGTGACCACGCTGATCAGAATATACTGATCATGCTAGTCGGCAACAAGAGTGATCTTAGGCACCTCAGGTTTGTTGACACCCTCATGCGTTAAAAATGTTCATCCCCTCTAGCTAACTTCACATTCTACAACTGTAAACGTTACTAGAAAACTAAAGAATGTATGGGAATGACGTATCTCAATCTTAGTCACGTCAAAACAATACAGTAACCAATGATACAGGAAACCTTTTCTCTTGTATTACTAGCTGACCCACGCAACCTCATTTGCGTACCTTATATAGCCTTTAGCCTTCCTCGATAAATGTACTATCCAACACTGAAATAATTTTTCAAATCGGACCAGTGATTCCTGAAATTAGCGCGTTCAACACACAAACAAATAAACTCTTCAGATTTATAATATTAGTATAGATTAGATTTTTGCTAAGGGGGCTGAAAAGATTACTATTTTATGAGAGACACATGCTGCGATACAAATTGTTCCGTTTGGTCGTAGTAATACTATCACCACTCAGAAAACCGGTGTTAAGCTAGCAATACATGGTAGGATGTCAGACAGATTTACCTGTATAGTTACATCCGTCAGGTAAGCTTGAGTAGAGTAGAGGAAATACTTGTAAAGTTGTGCAACATACCTGTAAAGTTTGACTGTACAGGCAAACCTGTCAGCCTCCCCCCCTCCTAGACCTCCTAGTCAAGTTGCAAGCGTTCTCCTTTCTGCAATCCTAAATTCTTGTATGTCATTGGCTAATACTTTGTTTAAGATTACTTGGTAACGATTAGCCAATGACACACGAGTATGTAGGCGTTAATGATTGCAGAAAGAAGAACGCTTGCAACTTGGCTAGGGAGGCAGGTATACCTACGCTACATTGTATGGCATCTTTAAGTAATTGTTTCGTTGCCTTTCATCGATAATGGTAGGTTTGCCTGTGCAGCTGAACTTAACCTGTGCGTGTATATCGCACAAGTACGTATATCCTATACCCAACTCAAACTTACCGGATGGGTGTGACTGTACAGGTAAAACTGTCAGGTGTACCCTAACGTGTAAAGGTAGCTTTAAGTTACTGTTTCGTTGCTTTTCACCTGACCTACGAATGAGATTAAAACAAAAGTGGAAGTAATCAACATCCCTCAGGTTACCAAAATTGCGGTTTCGCACTTGAGTTGTTGGGTTGGATTATCATCGGCTGGAATATTTAGGGCTAGTTCTTAATAAATTTTCAGACAGTTATCCGACACATAACATTAAGAGACAGAAAAGTTGCTGATATAACAGAAATCTGTAGTTATCTGGCAGATAAGTTCAAATTATTCTAGCAGGGACTATATCAGTGTGAAAGTTGCCTTTAGTTCGCTAGCTAGCACAAATTTAGCAAGAAAAAGTGAAAAGGAAAGAAAAATAAAAATTGTAAAAGAAGTTTTATTAGATTAAATAACAATATGTCAGAATAAATGTTTTTTCTTTCTTTCTTTCTTTCTTTCTTTCAATATTACGGCTGAAAGAAAAGATATACATAAATAAATAATCTGCATCACCCTTAGTTTGCTGATGTTTAAAAATAACTTAATAAAATAAGTAACGTAATAAATCTTAAATTGATTATACAATACTTAGAATCCATTCTATAATTAAACTCAGTTGTACTTATTCCACTATTTTAATTAACTTTAATCTATACAAAGAAATAAAATTGGAGTGTCTGTTTGTAATATTAAAATAAAGACTTTTTAATAAACTTTAAACCAAACTATTTTTATTTTACAATTTTTGTCTGTCTGTTTGTTCCGGGTAATCTTTGGAACGGCTGAACCGATTTTGACGGGACTTTCACTGGCAGATACTTTTTTAGACTAGCTATGTACCGCGGCGAACAAACGCGGGTAGTACCGCGGGGTTCAGCTAGTCTTATTAATATATTTTAAGAAGTTCCGACATTAAGTGCCGACAATCAAGAGTATAAAATTAATTTACTCATAACTAGATTAATATTGTTTTATAACTACTAGAAATTAAATGATGTGTATATGTATTCCACAGATCCATCCCGACAGAAGAAGCGAAGGCATTCGCGGAAAGAAACGGTCTTAGTTTTATTGAAACATCCGCTCTCGACTCCACTAATGTCGAGCCTGCATTCCAGAACATTTTAACTGGTAATTATTAACTCAATTATTACATGCTTGTTATACCGAATATATTCTTGCGATAAATATAGTTAAAATCGTTAAATAACATTAATAATAATTATCTCGTGAATAGGTGTAACGCTTGAATGCACCTATACCGTAGTGAAGTGTAATAATAATCTGTATCTATATCTATACAAATAAATAAAATTGGAGTGTCTGTTTGTAATATTAAAATAACAGCTTTTTAATCAATGCCTATATAGGTATACACGATACATCTATACAAATAAATAAAATTGGAGTGTCTGTTTGTAATATTAAAATAACAGCTTTTTAATCAATGCATATGTATGTATACACGATACATATACCAAAAATGTAGTTAAAAAAATTTTTGTCTGTCTGTCTGTCTGTCTGTCTGTTTGTTCCGGGTAATCTCTGGAACGGCTGGACGGATTTTGACGGGACTTTCACTGGCAGGTAGCTGATGATCCGGGGAGTAACTTAGGCTACTTTTTTTAGACTAACTTTGTCGCGCGGCGTTACTCGCGGTACAACAATAACCGCGGGTAACACCGCGGGGTTCAGCTAGTATACCAAAAATGTAGTTAAAAAAATTTTGTCTGTCTGTCTGTTTGTTCCGGTTATCTCTGGAACGGCTGGACGGATTTCGACGGGACTTTCACTGGCAGGTAGCTGATAATCCAGGGAGTAACTTAGGCTACTTTTTTTTGGACTAACTTTGCCCCGCGGCGTTACTCGCGGTACAACAATAACCGCGGGACACCGCGGGGTTCAGCTAGTTCTTCAATAAAATTTGTAAGGGGTCTAATGGGAAGTATATCCTCGAAAAAAATATTTCACAAATTAGCACAAGAATCACTAAGTATATTTAACAAAAATAAAAACAAAATACACCCGAGTTTAGAAATCATTTTTTTTTATTTGTGCTGCCAAAATGACTGCCCCGCCTAATGGAAAGAACAAACAGATTGGTTTAATCGAAATGTAAACTGAAAGAACTTAACTGTCCGAGAGTTGACATGATGATAAATCATGACACTGAATCAAGAGGACAAAATATCCTCATCACATATAAATAGTACATAAACACATGACAAAAAACAAACACAAAAAACACATAGTAAATTTTATTTCTTCACTACACTTACATTTAAATTGATTTCTAATATTAAGTAGTTACAAGCTAATACAATTGTGCTAATAAAATAGGATTCAATTACTGTTTTAACTAAATTTTTGTAATACTAGCTGAACTGAAGGTGTTTCCCGCGGTTATTGTCGTACCGCGAGTAACGCCTCGGAGTAGATAGGCGCAGTGGTAGTGTATACAACTGCTGTGCTTGAGGTCTTCGGTTATATTCTCGGGTGGGACCAAATGTTTGTACGATCTGTAAATATTTGTTTCGACGTTTGGGTGTTTTTAACCGACTTCAAAAAAAGTAGGAAGTTTCTCAATTCGACCGTATATTTTTTTATTTTTTTTATGTGTGTTGTGGACAACTTCGTCGTTTATGACTCGATTTTGATGATTCTTTTTTTTATGGAAAGGAGGATGTCCCAACGGTGGTACCATGATAAGGACATTAATATCTGATGATGGCATCCAAGATAAATCGAGTCGAACCTTGAAGTCGGTTTTATTTTTGTTAAATTTGTACTTGTCTATGTACAATAACTATGTATTTACAAAAAAAAGTATATATGTATTTACATCAGTTCTCTAGTACCCATAATACAAGTTAAACTAGGAAGAGTTTGGGTCAAAATGGCGTTATGTGTTAGATGTCTGAAATATTTATCATCCGTTAATTTATAAATAATATTTTGTTGTGTACAGAAATCTACAGGATCGTATCGCAGAAGCAGATGCGTGACCCGCCAGAGGGAGATGTGATCCGGCCCGACGAGCCCACCGACGTGAGACCCTCGCACTCCGACAACGTCCGCAAGCAGTGCTGCCAGTAGACACACACTTATATATAGTTAGTATGTCACACTTTATATACGAGTACTAAGCTCTTGTACTATAGACATATTTGAAACATGGCCCACCATAAGCTTCATTACTTACAGACATCTATACTAATATATAAAGCTGAAGAGTTTGTTTGTTTGTTTGAAAACGCTAATCTCAGAAACTACTGGTCCGATTTCAAAAATTATTTTAGTGTTAGATAGCCCATTTATCGAGGAAGGCTATAGGCTATATATCATCACGCTAAGACTAATAGGAGAAGAACACCAATGAAAAATGTTTCAAAAATGGGGGAAAATTATCACGCGACGGGCAATAGAAGACGCAAACGAGGTTGCGTGGGTCTGCTAGTTTAAATATAAATAGGTTGACATTCGTGCAATTATGCATGGTCAAAATTTTAGTGTCTGTTTGTAATATTAAAATAACCGCTTTTTACTTAATGCATACGTATGTATACAGGGTACATATACCAAAAATGCAGTCTAAAAACATATTACAGGAAACAACCAAAGCAATATTGTGAAATTTCTCGAAGCAATTTCACCCGAAACTTTTAATACTAGGTCTTTGTTGTAGTTGCATAGCAATACCAGTTACAATCACGAATACTAAAAATAGCTAGCTAATGTACCTAGTTATTTTCGTAAAAAATGGTCCAGGTAGTAGAGCCACGCTGATTTCAGCACGGTTGTGCCGGTTCGACCGAGGCGGTACTACCTGAGCACAGAAGACCAACGTAAAATGACAGCAGCAGTGCTGTCGTGTTACGTTGGTGAGTGCGAGACCGGAGGCCCAATGATGCAGAAGCATCACTAGGCCTCCATAGTGTGGGTCACCATGCTGCATTGTAGCATAAGCTGTACTACACCTAGAACGAGAAATATATTTCAAATATCGTAGAGCGTTTTATTAATATTAAACTATTTTGTTTTCAGAAAGTCCAGTTTACGTCGGAGCCGAAGAGAGAGAGAGAGTGAGAGAGAGAGAGAGATTCGGCTGGAGATATAAATGCAATCATTACGAATCATTCCCAGACAATGGTGTTTACCAACATAATAAATAGATGCCTGATGTATAACTAAACTGTCACACTATATCAAACCTTCACGAAGGCCAGTCGTCTATGACTGCGACAGATATTTTTAAATCTGGCAACACTAACTCAGAAAACGGTTAAGAGTGGCTCATGTAGATAGCTTTGTGTAATTATTGATATTTAGTGTCCGAACGAATAAAGTTAAAAATATAATAATTATCGTAACATAAAGAGACGATTCAATATAACACAATCTTTACTAGAAAGTACCAAGCTTCGGTTATAGTAAGCACTCGAGTTTACTAATTTTGGCGCTAGAACACACTGTACCCGTGTAATTTATACCTGAATTTATCTTTTTTCTTTATTTAGGGGTAAACAATATTTTTCGTTAGTAGATAATTCATGTTAAATGCTATTTATTTAGTGAAATAAATAATGATGAAATGTTACTAAAAAAACTTTATAATTTATATTCTTCTCCCCATAGTTTTAGGGTTAAATTCCTCAAATATATGAGCAATAATCGGGCTGTCAAGCTGGTAATGGAATTCGCGTAAAGTTCACTGTTTAATAGCACACAAATCATAGCTTCATAATTAAAGTATGTCTAATTGTTTTATAATACACTAGCTGGTAGTTCTTACTAAGTAACAAGATAGCTTTTTTAAAAAGGGAAACATTTTGTTTTACGAATACGTGCCTTTTACGAAACGGCGTGACATGTACATTTTTATTGAAGCTTTTATTGTTTATTTTTGCCTCGTGTTGAAGTTACATTTCACACTAGTGACGGTTTTATTGTTAGGAGGTTATATGGGCCGGCACTAGTTTGAAACTACGCTTGGTGTACGCTACTACTCGTCGAGATTTAATCAATTGTTAACATCTACGCCAGTCGAACACAATACTCAAGGTTGTTCAAATGTGTTCGAGGCGCGGTGCCATCTTGTCTATGGTTGGTTCGATTTTTAAACCTTCCATATCGGCACTAAGGCCTTTTATTTCTCAAGAGAGGATGCAGTGTTTGTTGTATCTAAGAAATATGTTATTGTATTATGGTCTTCAATATGCATGATTATTTTTTTAGTGCCTACCTGTAATTACTTTATTAAAGACAAAGATAATAAAATATAATGTAAATTTCTTGGCATTTTGATTTTGTATTTAACCCACTGCCTAGTTTGTTTATGACTGAACACGATACATAACTGAATGATATTAATTAAGATTCCAGCGTGTCACTGAAACTGAATTCAGAAGTTATAGGTGTCTGGTTTTAGTTAGCTTTCTATATTATAATGATTTCCGATCCGACTTGAAATATCCGAAAAAAAAAATATTAAAAAAAAAACATAAAAATAACAAAAATATTAGTGATAATTACATTACACACACCTATAGTGATAATTTGGGAATCTAATTATTTTGACTGCACGGTTGGCGGGTTGGCCTGCGTCGAAAATTGCCAAATGCTACAATGGCTTAAATTGACTGGAACGGATTGATCGAGAGTCCGCATTGGGATTGTCTAAAAGCTCAATAAGAACACATCTTACGCACCCGGTGGTCTGTTCCCATACTAAACAGAGCTTGTACCTACTATGGTAAAAAGACTGATGATAAACATACCTATGTATTTCCAAATACATAAAAAAAACATCTTTATTGGCATAGATCTTCTACATGTTCTACGTTACTGTTACTACTCATAAAATCTAGTAAGTATCGATCCGTAACTTATTTTATGCCAATAATCCTACTAATATTATAAATGCGAAAGTTTGTAAGGATGGATGGATGTTTGTTACTCTTTCAGGCAAAAACTACTGAACGGATTTGGATGAAACTTTACAGTAATATAGCTTATACATCAGAATAACACATAGGCTACTATTTGCCGCGATAACCGACATATACGCGGGCGGAGCCGCGGGCAACAACTAGTATATAATAAATCTATTACCTACCTCAAAGAAACCTATTATTGTCAATCACTAGTCCAAAATATTATAAATAAAAACTAACTGAATCGGCCTTAACTTTGAAGAAAAGTTACCAAGTACCTAGTTTCAAAGGTCGGTATAAAAAATATACTTGATGGACATGGACAGTAATAATAATGAGCCCATCTACTGACTTTATCTCAGTAATAGATAACTATAGGTATGTCTAACGAAACCCTTTTACACATTGAGTAACTTCGTAATTATTTAATATACTATTTGGTTTTCAAACTGACTTTTCATAGCTTATTATTTCAGTTGAATGTGCTTTGTAAGTTACCGTTTTCAATTTCCGATTCAGATTTCAACTGCGAACATGAAATAGATTCTACAAAATATTGTCATACACTAACACATTATTTTAAAATTGATTAAAGAATAATATTTCGTAGATAATAGTAACACGGCTAAAAACAGTTTGTGTTTGATACGCCTGACAGCCTTTGTTTTTTTTTTCATTTGAACGTAGTTATCTATGTACAACTTATTTTAGCCGGGTAACAAGCCAACAGCACTGATTCAAGGTCAACATGTTCCTTCCTTTAGAAACAGACCGGCCGGGTCTGTCATTTTGTGTTTAGTTTACATAGACTGCTTGTATAGGATAGTACATTGAAACGGTAAGTTATTTCATAATATTTAGTTCAGATAGGTAATAGTTTTTAAAATAGGTTATAAAAGGTTTTATCTGCATTTACTTCGTCGTGTTATGTTAGTTAAGATAGGTTTGAAATTTTGAATACATCAACAAAAATAAAAAGTAATAGACATGATTGAGTTTATAATCGTCATGTCTCTTCTTCTAGAAAGATTTTTATTTATTTTAAAATTTTGCGCACATATGGTAACTATGAAATCAATGATATTTTTGTATGAGATAGTACCGATAGTACCTACTGGTACCTACCTACCACCAATGACACTCGTCTACGTACCTACTGAATTTAATCAATTTAATAAATAGTTAATTACAAATTCTCAAAATCACCATTACCATGCAACTTCATAGTCATACTATCTAGGTAGCTACTAGAACAATCATACATAATTAAACAATACTTTTGTCGAGATCCTTTTTTTTTGTCGAGGCTGAATTGTCAGAAGTACTTTTGACTAGTAAATTCTCAGATATAGAATAGTAAATTAATAGTTTTCATTGTGATTGATTATCCTTTCAGGAACAACATGTCAATAGATCTATATTACACTGCGGGCTCCGCGCCTTGCCGCCTGGTTCTCCTCGTGGCAGCCGCTCTCGACATCAAGTTCAACTTGAAGCCTTTGAATTTAAGAGCGGGTGACCAGCTTAAACCTGATTTCTTAAAGGTAATGCTGTGCTTTTTTTAGTGGGTAACTATTGCTTCGAGTTAACTAATATGGGGTCATAGAGCATCAACCAAGCACCAGATGTGCCACCATCGGCTCTATGCTCGGGGTTATTATTGTTTGTCCTTAATATTGACGTGACTGAGTCTGAGGTCGTGGGTTCGATTCCAGTCCACGACAAATATCATATGGATAGCAAAATCATTTGTTCTTTTTCTGAGTGTAATCTATCTATAAACGTTATATAAACCATTATAGGTGAGCTTTATTTAACAACTAGCTTAGACTTTCATCCCCTGATTTACCCCCTTAGAGGTTGAATTTCGAAAATTCTTTTCTTAGTGCTCACTTACATTATATAAAGAACCTACATACAAAATTTCAGGATTCTAGGTTCAGCAGTTTGGGCTGTGCGTTGATCTCTCTCTATGTCAGTCACCTTCCTCTTTTAAATATTTAGATAGAACCAAAAACAATGATTTTTAGAATTGTTGTCTGTATATCGGTTTGTCTGCATGTTCGTGCACGCTAATCTCAGAGACGATTTAATTGATTTTCAGCTTCGATTAATCGACACTTCTACTAGAAAAGAAATAGGGTTACCAACAAGGTAAACGTGTTGTAATTTCTTTTCTTCTGAACTTAATGGAAATCGGCGAAAGAGCCAACAGATCAGGGAAGTTGGATTGCCAATCTTGACACTAATAAATTGTTTATGTATAATGTTTTGTATGTTCTATATATACTCGTATAAGCCTTTGTTCAGACTTAATGTTTTTACAATGGTATTCTTCTAGTTAAATTAGACAACGTCGTCCATATTACCTACTTTGGCAACTCCTTTCAATTTGATCTGTTTAACGCTCTCATAGTCCATGCATGTACTCAATGTTTATCAATAACTGAAATAACTAAGGTGATCGTTTTTTGTTTTTTTCTAAAGAAGGTCCCCATTTCATCTCATCCATATTTTATATATTTTTTTAACATTCATTTCATCACGACGAAGACTTAAAGACTTAGTAAGATTTGAAGACTATAAACACTTAACATTGGCAGAAATAGCTGCTCCAAGAGATCCGGCTGGTTGCCATTTCATCAAAAGAAGATGAAATAACTAATACAACTTCAACTAATACTAAGAAGGAATACTTTTTTAACAAAATATCTCTATTACTGATAGCCGCGCTATGGTGTTACCCGCGGTTTTTGTTGGACCTTTATAACAAAAACCGCGATTAAAATCGTGGAGTGAAACTAGTCTGATCTATACAAATAAATAAAATTGGCGTGTCTGTTTGTAATATTAAAATAACCGCTTTTTACTAAATGCATATGTATGTATCCAAGGTACATATAACAAAAATGTAGTTAAATTTTTTTTTGCCTGTCTGTCTGATTGTTCTGCCTGGAACAGCTGGGTCGATTTTGACGGGACTTTCACTGGCAGGTAGCTGATGATCCAGGGAGTAACTTAGGCTACTTTTTTTAAGACTAGCTTTGTCGCGCGGCGTTACTCGCGGTACAACAATAACCGCAGGTAACACCGCGGGGTTCAGCTAGTGAAATGATAAAAACTCTTGGTTATTTAATATTGCTGTCAACTAATATTAGTAAGGTGATATTTTACTATCTTTGCCCCTAATCATAAGATAAGGGCATGGAAAAAAAATTTTACATTCCGTTTTACAAGTGTACATAGTGGCTATATTTCTTTGATACGCTATTGAGTTTTTACGGCTTTGCGTGAGGTGTCGTTTTTTTAGATTTTGTCCTCATTGTTGTTTAAGTACCAGTTGTCACTTGTTTAAGTACCTTTATAGAACACTGAAAAGAGTATATTCTTTTGTTCTGTGATTTTGAAAGTTTCAATTTGATACCTATATAGCAGTATAATAAAATACATTAAGCGCCTCACTGTGTTATTTTCGCGGCCACTATTCAGATAGATGACACGTTAAAAGTGTCATCTATGTAATCTAATATATCTATGTTAATTAAATCATTCTGTGGAGCGATTTGAAGATATGGGGAAAAAAGATTATGAGACGTGCATGCATGCAAGATAGCCGCGAAAAAATTAGCCCTTCTTGGCAGTCGGGTAAACAATACGAGGAAGGTAATCACTTCACCGCTTTTTACTGCTTGAGACACAGACAGATCCCCACATGGGATGGGACAAAACATTTGATCCACATGCTGTTGTTCTGAAGACTCAGACATACATAGATGATGACAAACATAGATGAAACGAAGACAAATAACACCCAGACTGAACAGAATAACACCCCCGCGACACAGAATAATATATTCTTAACTAGCTGACCCATGCCATCTCGTTTGCGTTTCCTATTGCCCGTAGCGTAACAATTTTACCCCGTTTTTAAAACATTCGTCATTGATGCTCCGCTCCTATTGGTCTTAGCGTGATGATATATGGCCTATAGCCTTTCTCGATAAATGTACTATCCAGCACTGAAATAATTTTTCAAATCGGACCACTATTCCTAAGATTAACGCGTTTAAACAAACAAACTCTTCAGCTTTATAATATTAGTAAAGATGCGCGAAAAATGCATTAGGAATAAATACTAGTAGTAATCTTATTGTCTGAATTTTAAAATATTTATTATTGTCTGCAGTTAAATCCTCAACACACCGTCCCCACGATAAATGATGATGGTTTTGTCCTGTGGGAGTCGCGAGCGATCAGCCGGTATCTGGCCAACAAGTACGGAGGAGAGTCTCTCTACCCCGGCGACTTGCAGCAGAGAGCCATCGTAGATCAACGACTGGACTTCGACTTGGGCACACTCTACCCGAGATTTGCTAAATATTTCGTAAGTAGTAATAATAGTAACAACATTAGTTGCACGAAACAAAAAAAACTAGGTTAAGTTACAAATCGAACATGACATAGCCTCCGTTGCCAAACTAGGTAGATGTTAACAATTATTTTGATTTGCCTGACGTTTCGACCAGGTTGCACTGGCCGTGATCAGTGTCAGTGTCAGTCAGGTATAAAGGCGAAAGTTTGTGAGTGTGTAAGTTTGTTACTTCTTAACGCAAAAACTACTGGACGGATTTGAATGAAACCTTACAGTAGTATATATGTGGCGACCTCCACATACAGCGCATCAAGAAAAACATATGACAGCGCCATCTACCGATGATACACTGAACTACGGAGTAACATAGAATGCGAAGTAACTACCAATCCTGCATCGCGCAATAGAAGTGCTTGCGCCGATAATCATATATACAACATCCCAACATCAACCGTTGGGCAGTGGCCCGCCAGGCATGATCACCTCGCCTGGTCGGAGGATCCTCCCTTTGTGTTGGTGGGACATGACACACCTGTCCCCCACAGTGGTGACCCCGACGTGATTGGAAGCAGCTTTCGAAGGAGTAGATTCAGCAGCAGCATTACCACGCCACCATCTTTAACTTCGTTTACTCCCACAGCAAGTCTCAGCCAGCCGCAACCTCGGCCTCAACAGGGATTGACCATACGCAGGAAGCGACCGCTCCAGCCTGGTTACCCCTACGGCCTCATCAGCGTCTAGGCACAGCACACTGCAGCTACGGTTCTTGTAAGCAGAGCATATCTCTCCCGTCTATGCAGCAGCCAGCCACTACGCAGCAACCGCCCCGACTCACTGGGGACCTCACCGCAGCACCGCGCACCGCACGCCATCCCGACTCACTGGGATCAGCGGACTACAGTCCCGACTCACTGGGACTAGCGGCATTCAGTTCCGACTCACTGGAACTTGCGGCATTCAGTTCCGACTCACTGGAACTTGCGGCACTCAGTTCCGACTCACTGGAACTACTCACCCCTGGCACTGGCAAGCTCCGCAACAGAGCACAGACAGCTGACTCATCATACATCGACCTCCGATCTTGGAGGGGAGTGATGTGGCGACCTCCACATACAGCGCATCAAGAAAAACATATGACAGCGCCATCTACCAATGATACACTGAACTACGGAGTAACATAGAATGCGAAGTAACTACCAATCCTGCATCGCGCAATAGAAGTGCTTGCGCCGATAATCATATATACAACATCCCAACATCAACCGTTGGGCAGTGGCCCGCCAGGCATGATCACCTCGCCTGGTCGGAGGATCCTCCCTTTGTGTTGGTGGGACATGACACACCTGTCCCCCACATATATATCAGAATAACACATAGACTGCTATTTGACGGGATAGCCGAGATAAACGCGAGCGGTGCCGCGGGCAACAACTAGTCTTCTTATATATAAAAATCAATTGCTGTTCGTTTGTCTCGCTACAACTCGAGAATGGCTGTGCTGATTTAGCTAATTTTTGTTTTAAAAAAATTCAAATAACTTGAAAATCCAAATGTCACGTGTACGAAGTAGCGGGCACTTCTATTAAGTAACAGTTATGAATTCCTATTATTTTCTTACAACATCCTGATCTTAACATACGTAGTCAGGTAAATTATTGCTTTTTGTAATATTTAGGGTGTAGAGGACCAAAGAACAAATATGTTACCAGACAGCAAGTAACTAGCGCCCCCCAAAGTGGAGGTGGGGTTTGGAAATTTTTTTTTTTGGACTTCTTGAACCTTACTCACTTGATTTAGCTGTATGCAGAGATCAATTTTTAAGGCATTTTGCTGGCGAATACACACTTTGCCGGCGGGTTATCGAGCTGCCAGCCCTGCCGTATAAACTAGTCTCTGGCTTAGAGACGGGTACAGGCTTAGAGTTAGCTTACCACTATCATAACTAAATTGTGCTCTGCGGTCTCCAACGGCAAAAATTATGGGACGGATATGGTGCCTGCCTATCTCCACGTTACAAATATTTAGGTAGATTATATAAAGACAAGTACGATTTGATCGAAACTTTATTTTATTAAAGCTTACTCGTATATAAAAACAGTCCCTGTACTGTCATCGAAGAAAATAAGTATCTATATTGCCAATTGACTGCCTCGTTGGTCTCGCGGTTGGCGTGTGCGACTGCTGATCATGAGGTCTCGGGTTCGATTCCCGGGTCGGACCAAATGTTTGTATGATCTACAAATATTCGTTTCGGAGTTTGGGTGTTTTCTATGCATAATATTTATGCAACAATAGCACAAGATCTGCATAGCTTGGGACTAGATGGCTTCGTGTGTTAGATGTCCGAAATATTTATCTATTTAATTATATTCCAGTACCCACCGCTCTTTACTGGTGCAACACAAGACCCTGCTGCTTTAAAGGTCTTGGACGACGGTCTGGAATTCTTCAACACCTTCCTTGAAGGGCAAAAGTACTCTGCTGGTGACCAGCTTACCTTGGCAGATTTGAGTCTTGTCGCCACAGTGTCTACTATAGAACTTACTGAAGTCAAGTTAGAAAAGTATCCTAACATTGTGAGGTGAGTATTAAAATTAAGGAATTCATACTAATTTATACTCTCTATACTAATCTATAAAGCTGAAGAGTTTGTTCGATTTCAAAATATCTTTCAGTGTTAGACAGCCCATTTATCTAGGAAGGCTATAGGCTATATATCATCACGCTAAGACCTACAGGAGTGGAACACCAATGAAGAATGTTAAAAAAACGGGGGAAAATTATCACGCTACGGGCAATAGGAGACGCAAACGAGGTTGCGTGGGTCAGCTTGTATTATAATTGCGTATGTAACTCTGTCTGTCTGTGACAGATTTCAATAAAATTTGGCATGGAGATACTTTGATTTTGGAGGAAGGATATAGGCTATTCTGTACCGCGACAACCGACATACACGCGGGCGGAGCCTAGGGTAAAAGCTGGTAAAAAGTTAAGTTAAAAAATGAATGTTATTGAAGGAAGGAAATATGTATTACTTGCCGACCCACGCAACCTCGTTTGCGTCTCCTATTGCCCGTAGCGTGATAATTCTCCCCCGTTTTTGTAACATTCTTCATTGTTGCTCCGCTCCTGTAGGTCTTGGGGTATGGGCATCCTCACTCACTCTGTGAAACACAGCGCTGTTTCACACCGGTTTTCTGTAAGGTCATGGTATCACTCCCGTGGAGCCGACCCATTCATGCCGAAGCGTGGCTCTCCCACGGTGACATCCACAAATTGTTGTACTGATTCTTAGTGTTCTTTTTGTCCGTCTACATAATAATATATTTTCGTAAAGTCCCCCACGATACTGGATGTATGTTCCTAATGCAGGCGTTATCTTTAAAAAACAATTTCTTTCACAGATGGTACGAGTTGGTCAAATCTACCGCTCCAGGCTATAAAGAGGCCAATGAAAAAGGTATCGAAGAATTTAAACAATTCTTAGCTCAGATGAAAGCGAAGACTGAGTTGTGAAGTTCCTATGTTTTTTTTAGTGTATGTAGAAGCAGGCCATTATAATATGGCCAATATATGAGTACGTTTATAATGAAGTCTTGTCGAGAATCGATAGGTGAATACGTAATAAAATATATAAAAACTTATTATTTGAGTGTTTTCCTCTTGCTTTCCTTCAATCTGTAAGTAAAAAAATATAAAGTTAGCACCTATACATTTTACTTCAGTCATGTTACGTTTTCTCTAATCTATACAAATATTATAAATTTGAAAGTAACTAGGTATTTCCGTCCCTTTCTTTACGGCTGCACCGATTTCAACGTAATTTCACATGGAGATACTTTGTTTCTTGAGGACCGGTATACACGCGGGCAAAAGCTTGTTTTGTTTCAAAAATTGTACCTACCATTAAAATTCCACATTTAAAACGAAAATCTAACTTCTAGACTTTAGACCTTTCTAGACTTTCTAGTAGGTACCGTGTAACACTTAAGCTGTTTGATCACCTTATTATTACATTGTAGGTAATAAATAAATTAGGTAATGTGTACTAAGATAACTGCACAATTGAATAACCAGTCAATATTTATATAAGATAGCGAAAACGAAAACAATGAATATGCTGTTTCTGTGCACTAAAGAAGATAACATTGTCTTTGTTACGTAATAATTATCATTAATTAAACTAAAGTACTCACAATAGTATTTTTCTGTGTATAAGCCTGCCAAAATGACTCCACTCTGTCTGATGAAAAGCATGGTCATCTTACTCATTGTGAATGCAGGCAATGCAACAATACGACATGGTGACCCACACCACAGTATAAGGATCTTTCCACTGTGCACACACTATGGCGGCCTCCTGAGATGCTTATGTATGTACTCGTTATACTTATACAATTGTGTCTTGGATAAATCCGCAGAACAGAGAATAAATGTATAAATCCATAATAAATACTAAAATACGGCTAAACCACTGATTCGATTTGGATAAATTTCTTGTGAATGTGACCCTGGAGAAGGATAAAGGCTTTTTTGTTACGATAGCCGACATACACGCGGGCGGAGCCGTGGGCAAAAGCTACTATAGTGTATCACAACACAAGTTTAATCAGCTTGAGTGCTAGAGGAGCCACCTAAAGTGAGATTTATAATCTATACAAATAAATAAAATTGGAGTGTCTGTTTGTAATATTAAAATAACCGCTTTTTACTAAATGCATATGTATGTATACACTGTACATATACCAAAAATGTAGTTAAAAAAATTTTTGTCTGTCTGTCTGTCTGTCGGTCTGTCTGTCTGTCGGTCTGTCTGTCTGTCTGTCTGTCTGTTTGTTCCGGGTAATCTCTGGAACGGCTGGACGGATTTTGACGGGACTTTCACTAGCAGGTAGCTGATGATCCAGGGAGTAACTTAGGCTACTTTTTTTAGACTAACTTTGTCGCCCGGCGTTACTCGCGGTACGACAATAAGCGCGGGTAATACCGCGGGGTTCAGCTAGTACTTTTATATAGGACTAGCTGAACCCCGCGGTGCTACCCGCGGTTATTGTTGTACCGCGAGTAACGCCACGGGACGAAATTAGTCTAAAAAAAGTAGCCTAAGTTACTCCCTGGATCATCAGCTACCTGCCAGTGAAAGTCCCGTCAAAATCCGTCCAGCCGTTCCAGAGATTACCCGGAACAAACAGACAGACAGACAGACAGACAGACAGACAGACGGACCGACAGACAGACAGACAGACAAAAAATTTTTTTACTACATTTTTGGTATATGTACCGTGTATACATACATATGCATTTAGTAAAAAGCGGTTATTTTAATATTACAAACAGACACTCCAATTTTATTTATTTGTATAGAGTATAGATGAGATTGTGTATATAACATGTAACAACGATTCTCAAAATTTTGGGTGTTGATAAATTATATTATTATTATCATCTAATCAATCATCACCAATAGTCCACTACTGTACACAGGACGTTACACCTCCTTAAAAGGACGTTTTGGTCTACTGTAAGACGGTGATAAGGCGGGTCACTTTATGTCAAGTGTGTGTTTGTAATTTGTTCCCAAATGTAGGATTGTGCGCATCATACAATGTTTGTCGTGTGAATTGTGAATTGAGCTCATGGTATACAAAAGACCCGAGGGTCCTTCGGTCTTTTGTATTTGTTAGCAGTTAGCAAAACTCACAGGACATGAGTTCAATTCACAATTTACACGACAAACATTGTACGATGCACACAATCCCGAGGGTGTATACTTATATGTCTGTCTTTAGACGAGTTGTTAAGGCGTTGAACTGCACTAAGTTTAATGTGGGCTCATAACCATTCATTGAAGAGACTTCAAGTAGACGAAATAAATTTCTTTATTAAAGTGGTTACCAAATAAAACAGAAGGAAATAATTTTTAACATTTATTGATAGGTGCCTTATAAACTAAATCTTAACAATGTTAGAATTCAGATTGTAAAACAGTGTAATTCGAAAAACAATAATTTGTGAACGTGACAGCACAACAATATAGTCTGCTTTTTATATATATATTATATATAGATATTAAAATAACTCCATTCATTAAAATGTGATTTAATTAAAACTAATGTCGGCTTCAGATATTGCGTTCGCACGTAAAAATTGGATCCCGCCCAAAAACAGACGTCTGATACTAGACTAACATATACTTTTTTTCAATTGTTTAGATGACAATAGAGTTGAGTCTAAGTGAAATAGCAAAAAAAAAAATGCCAAGTCTTTACCGACTTCAGACTGATAAATTAGTCGTGTTCTTTTGAAATTAGAATTGCGTGCGAACGTAATAAAATTGTAACATCACGCAAGACATTATATACGTTTATTGTTAGTGTAAGTTTAGAATTAATTAGCACATCAAATGAATGGAGTCGACGATGTTGATAGTTAATTTATTTGTTATTAAGTTACTTCTTCTTCATACTATCGACGAGGGCCCTGAACATCTCCAGACCCTTCTCGTTAGCTTCTTGGTAGCCGGGTGCGGTGGATTTTACTGTTTCGTACCATCTAGAAATATCATACAGACAATATAAAGGTAATGTATCGTGCAAAAAAAATACATACAGCGGAACATAGCACCTCCTTTTTTGAAGTCGGTAAAAATATATTTAGGATGACGTAGTAACCTAAAGCATAAATAAAGGAAGCGGTCTCGACTTTTCTTTTCTGCAGAAACATTTTAATAAAGAATTTACACTTTTACAGATAAGTACATAATATTTCGTATTGTTGACTAATTCTTTAATATATTTTTATAGCACGGATAAGTTAAGGTTTGCCAGAAATTAATCAAGAAAGAATTTCTCTGAAAGAGGACATGCATCAAATGATTAATTATTTAATCAAAACAAAATGGCGCTTATACTCTTTTAAATATAGATTTTTATAGATTGATTGATTACACTGATTTAAACCCAGGTTTAAGAATGACATCACAATTTCAAAATACCAATAGGTAAGTATTTTTGTGCCTTACCTCTTAACATTGGCGAATTTGAGGAAGTCAATATCACTGACTTCGAGGCTGGACACGGAGGCGATGAGGGAGAGATCAGCGAGGGTCAGGTTGGGGCCGGCGACGTATTTCTGACCCTCGAGGAAAGTGTTGAGGTTCTGGAGAGCATCATCAACTTTGGCCTTCTTATCGCTGTCAGCTGGTGCGTTGCCGAACACTTGTGGGTACTACAATTATTTATCAACAATTAGTTTCGGAGTTTGCAATATCGTACCTGACAGTTTGATTACGAATTAAATAAAGAAAAACTATAAACTAAGCCAGCTCTCACTGCCTCTTTGTGTGTGTAAAAACCCATGTCTTATTAGTCGTTATTGATACTAGCTTGTGAGAATTGTGTTTGAATAGAATCGACTAAAACAATACGGTTTGTCCCACTATTATACTACGAGTAAATGTCGCATTTCCTAAACCTGCTTCTAAATACAAAAAAAAATATTAAAAGTTAAAAAAATATATTAGATGGTATTCGATTTTCAAATGCATTGTTTTTAATACTTTTTGACACTATGACATAAACAGAGACTAAAGAGGTTATACTCACGAAGTAGTCTGCGAATCTGGCGTAAAGTGTGCCAATATCGAAGTACAGGCGTTGATCAACCACAGCTCGGGCTTTGGGGTCTTCTGGGTAGAGTCCTTTGCCCTTGCCGTATTTGTTCGCAAGGTATGTAATGATGGCACGAGATTCCCAGATGGCGAAACCATCATCCACGAGAGTGGGGACTGTGTGTTGTGGGTTGAGCTATTGGAAAAAAGAAAAATTGTTAATAAGTGATCGTTTTTGATAGAATCTTTTTTAAGCCATCTCACATCTCACAAACGACCCTTACATCCTAACTAGGCAGCCTGTACTATGGTAACTTGGTAACTACACCACTTAAAACATGCTTATATGTTTTTAAATACATAATAATATACACTATTATAAGAATCTCCAGCTTAGCAGTCAAGGTTACAATCCACTGGATCAACAGGTCAGACAAAAGTTCAATATTTTCCTCAAAACAAATTGGGCTAAGAAACATCCAAAATTAATTATGCTGGTTACTTCCACGGGAACCGGTTTATTTCAACGGTCAGTCAACCGCGAGATACGAAATATTACCAGTGCTGTCAAGCTCCGCTTAGTGTTGCAATGATAACTATTCTTATTGCGTTAGTTTGTCGTTCTTTATTCCTTCGGATAGTAAATGTACGGATAGGTAGGAAGTTATTTGGGTTCTGAATTATATTATGACTAAAACATGCAGTTACTCGATTGCTGATGAATCGAATAAAGAAAAATTGTCAACACACAAGCAATTAGTGCGCGTGGAAATTGAATTCACAAATTCTAGCTTAGCATTTAGCATCCCTATCGACTACATTAACAAGCCATTCGCCCAATTCTTACTCAATAATGAATGGACAAAGTCTCCCTTTTCACCCATTACTTGTAACCGGTCTCCGTCTCGCAACTTCCTGGCAATTGGCCAGCGTTTCCTATCATACCTTAAAATCGTATTAACAAACCGAATACAACTCTAAACCTAAATAACCAAGATTGAAAGTCATTTAGCAATGGTTACCAAGGCCACAAGTTACTCATGATGTAATACTGCAATCGGAATTTAAGTGCAATGAACCTTTATGGGAACAAGCATGTTTGGAACGTAGTAACTTTGACTATATTGTGTTGTATTCTATCGCCAGTACAATTACATTTAATAGGTTTGTAAAATGGTTACTATCTACTCGGTCAATGTTGGGGCTGTTAGATTCGCTAGTGATCAGCCAGTGGCGTAGCGTGAGTGTCGGCCGCCCGGGGCGGCAGACAATTTTGCCGCCCTCTTATTTAGATATTTAAAGGTAATGTAAACCTACTAAACATTACTTATGTAGATTAATTCTAGAGAACTTTTCGGCGAGAACAGTCCACATTATTTTGTCCTAATACAGGTTAGATTTAAAATAAATCTTAGTTTTACAAACACTTATTGTTTATTAGTACACTTTTCTATTACTTCAACCACTTTGAAACATTGTTACTGACGATAGACAAAATAAAATGATTAGCGAGTTCAAAAACCCAAATAAATATTTACTAATATTATAAAGCTGAAGAGTTTGTTTGGTTGAACTCGCTAATCTCAGGAACCGCTGGTCCGATTTCAGAAACTCATTCAGTGTTGGATAGTACATTTATCGAGGAAGGCCATAGGCTATAATATATCATCACGCTAAGTCCAATAGAAGTGGAGCACTAATGGAGAACGTTTCAAAAATAGGGTAAAATTATCACGCTATAGACAATAGGAGACGCAAACGAGGTTACGTGGGTCAGCTAGTTTTTCATATAAACTAGAACCATATTTCTATTGAAAATTAATATAAGTACTTTTGAGAATAAAAGTCAAACTTCCGCCTTTAATTAAATATTTATAGGTCTACTTTGTTTAATAGAAAAGTATTTTATAACGCCATCAATGTCTATAGCATCACACATTTTTCTTTTTACTTGCTCAATAGACAAGATAGCGAAATTAACTAATATTTCAAATCATCCAAGTTAACATCTCTAGTTCTGTGATAAAAAATATGGATTTTTATGTGCCTCTAAGGATCTATGGGAATTCTAGAGAACTTCACACATACTTTTTTCATAACTTACAACGCCATCTGCCTATTTCTCTCGTTTCTCTGTCAATATCATTTGCAAAGCATTTACTTTCTGAGCGCAGAATCTTATGTCAAGTCCCTTTATTTGTAAATATTTTTGTATAGGTATCTTTCTCTTGTAGCACCGGTTGCCAAAGGCCCAAGAAATAAAGAAAGTAAAATGACTCAAGTTAGCATCTCTAGTTCCGTCATCAAAAATGTGCCTTCTAGTTATGCGCCTCTAAGGTTCTATGGGAATTCTGAGTTCTTCACACATATTTTTTTCATAACTTACAACATAACGCCATCTGCCAACTTCTCTCGTTTCTCTGTCAATATCATCTGCAAAGCATTTACTTTCTGAGCGCAGAATCTTATGTCAAGTCCCTTTATTTGTAAATATTTTTGTGTAGTTATCATTCACTTCATGTAGAACCGGTTGCCAAAGGCCCAAGAAACAAAGAAAGGAAAAAGACTGCATCATTACTAGTAAAGCTCCTGCATCTGTCCTAGGGTTTGAGGTTTTAACTAGTTTCACCTGCCTCTATCTAGTCAGCTTATAAATCGCCATAGAAACGTTTCACTTCGGAAAAAACGGTCGGCTTGGAAGCTACGTTTTTTCACTTACTGTGGTCAACTTCGT
Source organism: Spilosoma lubricipeda (assembly GCA_905220595.1). Taxonomy (NCBI): domain Eukaryota; kingdom Metazoa; phylum Arthropoda; class Insecta; order Lepidoptera; family Erebidae; genus Spilosoma; species Spilosoma lubricipeda. The sequence goes on along the minus strand of HG992285.1, from coordinate 1,726,385 downwards.
CAGGCGGCTTCCTCCGAGACACTGTACAAACACTTTTGAACCCCGGTTCTGTTCAATCCCTTGTTCGATTGAAAGAGTATTGGAGCATCGGAGGTCGTGTCGTACGAGTATGCGGATCTCTTGGTTTAATCCGGTTGGCCGACGAAGTTAAAAGCGGGTTTTCACGCCATTCCTTCATTAGCCTTCCGAAAGCTTCGTTTTCTTGTCCTTGCGCTGCATTTAACAAAATCTCATACCTTCTTCCCTGAAAATTCGAACCACATTTTCCAGGTTCTGGTTTACGTGTTTTGTGGTTTCCGTGAAATCGATCTCGTTTTTGTTCATAGCGTTGGGGCTTTGTAAAGTCCACTTCCTTTGGGACTGTTTTTTTTTTCAGCCCCTCTCGTTCGAGGAAGTTGACGAGTATTTGCCTCTATGATTTCTGCTTTCAAATCCATAGGATCCTATTACTGATTCGCTGCAATTTAGTACTTCCACTTTAGCGTTAAAGTCACCCGTAACAACGTTGTTGTGGGTCTTAGTGGTGAAGTGGAGAGCCCTCGGTATGTCGTCGAACATATCCTCTACCTCGTCATCCGAGTGGGCCGAGGTCGGTGCGTACACTTGTACTACATTGAGCCTATATCGCTCGGTGAGCTTGACAATGAGGTATGCTACCCTGTTCTATAGACTAGATATTTCCACAACGTTGCTAGAAAGGGACTTATTAACCAGAAACTCAATGCCACCTTGAGATTGTTGGTCTCCCACACGGAGTACATTGGATGGCTTAAGTCGAGGGTTATGGTGTCCTCCCCTTCTCTTCAGACTTCACATTACCCTAAAATATGCTATCTAATCTTCTTAAGTTCCACCTCAAGTTGTGCCAGATGCGAGTCTAGCCGTAACGTGCGGCCTTTAAAAGTTGCCAAGATCAATCGCTTGTAGTGGCTTACCGGTGATTCTTAGCACCCTCTATCCCGCCGTTACCGTGGTCGTCTCAATGCTGTGAGTAGGTATAGCTAAATATTTGTCAGAACTCTAGTGCGTAAAATATTGGTTAAACAAGTGGCTGTAGCTTGTTAGCACATAACTTCGTCCTACATATTTTTAACAAAAGTTAACTTCTTGAAAAAATAATTGGTTGACTGACCGCCACTGACCGCACAAAATATATTTTTCCAATTTTGCCGCCCTTCCTATGATGGCGCCCGGGGCGGTCCGCCCCTCCGCCCCCCCCTCGCTACGCCACTGTGATCAGCCATCAGTGAAGAGGTTTTGGGTTGGAGTCCGATAATGACGAGTACGATTATTGTCGCGCGTCTGGTTGTAGTTTTATTATAATACTAGCTGACCTGGCGAACTTCATACCGTCATATTTTACATATCTGTTTCGGCTTCCCATAGGCAGTATACAGAGGCGGACAAAAGATTAAGAAAATTATTTTTCCTCTTATCTTTTATTTTTTCTTGTACACAAACATAGTCCTAACAATAACGAACACATTATAAAAAGAATTATTTAATTTGGTGCACCCGCATTTCAGCGATATGCTGAACAAAGTTATGCCTGTACTATGGTATACATACTTATATATTCATAAAAATTAAGCCCAGACACAAAAAGACTATAACAATTACTTCGCACGGAAAAAGTCATTTCTTGTCCGCGACTGTACATGTAAAGATGGCGGTACGAAGTTCGCCGGGTCAGCTAGTAACTAATACATACATAACTACAATAGAACAATGCAATGCAATTATTATGTAATTACATTAGATTATTTAATAGCATTCAAACATCGCAAAAGCGGGTGAGCTTTTGCGATGTTTTTGCAAGTGGTGAGCAGTTGCAACTGTTCCCATGGACCTGTCTGTACTATAATACATTATTGAGTGACGTGAAAGAAAATATTAAGTACAGGACATTTTTCTGTTATTGCGACTAGTTGTGAAGTAGGTACCTACAATTTGCCAATTCGATATAACCATCTAGCTAGGCCGAACTATTGATTTCTTGTGCCATAACAATAACCCCGTTTTGAATAGAGAACAATGAAAAGATGGCAAGGTCGCCTTTTACTTTGTATTTGTACCATAGTTTGATTGATAATATAATAAATGTTTTCGGTTTTAAGGGTTAATATTTATTTTATGACATAATATAAAATTAAACTAGCAATTAATTACTAAGAGTGACTTTCAATAAACTTTATCAACTCGTACGGGAAGCATTCAACAATAAATACTTGTTATTGTACCTACTTTGTTTTTCCGCCTTGTACATTCCATCGTTCACAGAATCAGGCATTGTATTAATAATTAATAAATGCATATTAACCACTTTAGGAATTAAAAGGAGACCTTTGATCATTTAATTAACGTTACATTTTAAATATTAGTTTCTTTTAGATATTATTACTCCATGAAAAGGAGGACAATTACAGAATCGGAATGGAACTGTGTGATTTTACACGTTGTGCCACTCTGGACCTAAAATAGTTCATACCTTAGACTAATGAGTGTTGTGTGAAATTAAACTGTTAAATAGTTCTTTAAAATTTAATCTTGCACCAATAAATCGAACTGTTGTACAGTACAGAAGAAATTGTGTTTTATTAAACTTGGCTCCAGTAATCTCAACAGTTGTTATTTAAACATCTGAACCATTATATTGTACTAGCCGACCCACGCAACCGCGTTTGCGTCTTCTATTGTACCTCGTGTGATCATTTTCCCCTGTTTTCGAAACATTTTTCATTGGTGCTCCGCTCCCATTGGTCCGAGCGTGATGATATACAGTCTGCCTCGATAAATGAACTATCCAACGCTGAAAGATTTTTCAAATCGGACCAGTGGTTCCTGAGATTAGCGCGTTCAAACAAACACAAACTCTTCAGCTTTATATATTAAATATAGATACCATACCTTTAGGTATTCGGGCTTGAGGTGTTCACCATGTTGAAGGTCTACTAGCTTCAGGTTGAGGTTTAAGTTGAGGGCCTTGGCAGCGAGGAGCACGGTGCGGCAAGGGGCGGAGCCCGGAACGTAGTACAGGTCTATGGTCATTGTTCTGGAGAAGAAAATTGTATTTATTATAATACTAGTACTACTACTAACATAAATTGCAGGTAATGCCGCGGGTTGACTAAGTAACTCTGGTTACTCTTTATATCATCAGCTATCTGCCAGTGAAATTCCTGTCATTCAGCCGTTCCAGAGATTAGCCGGAACAAACAGACAGATAGACAATAAATTTAAAAAATGCTATTTTGGTATACCTTTATATATTACGTACCATGTACATATGCATATAGTAAAAAGCGGTTATTTTAATATTACAAACAGACGCTCCAATTTTATTTATTTGTATATATAGATTTATTCATTACAATTTATTTTATTTAGGGAATAAATTCCACGTTAGAAATATCTGTGTCTCGGGGGACACTGTAACCGGACACAAAGGAAATAACACCCAAACTCAGAACAATATTTTGTGGGGATTGAATCTGTGACTCGGGCTAATAGGGCTAATCCACCAATCTAAAGATTAAATATATTCTGAACTCAGTTTGGATAACTTTTGGCTTCAATATTCTAGTTTTCCGTAATTCTAATTTTTTGGCCGTAGTCGATTTAACCTCAGATGAAATAAAAAAGTACAATTTTAACAAAAATAAAACCGACTTCAAGGTTTCCGACCGATTTCTCTTAGATGCCATCATCAGATTTTAGTGCCCTTATCATGGTACCACCATTGGGAGATCTCCTTTCCATTAAAAAAAGAATCATCAAAATCGGTTCATAAATGACGAAAGATATCCACGAACACACATAAAAAAAAATATACGGTCTAATTGAGAAACCTCCTCCTTTTTTTTAAAGTCGGTTAAAAAAGGTCTGATGATTTAGCAAACATATTTAAAAAACAACATGATTCTAGGTTAGGTACAAACATTTTCTCAAGATATCGATAACTTAATTTATTTTCGATCGATTCATTAAACGTAAACAAAGTTTTTTTCCACCCGTACTACTGTGTTTTATTTTATGACTACTTGGTGGATTTATTCTAGTCAAACAATTTTGTGAGACATGTAATGATTCATGCTTATACGTTCTAATTATTCCGAAGGATGAACAACTACTTACTTGTTATATCTACACTAAATTGAATAAAAATTCAGTAAAAAAGAATAGTGTTACGTACAATTAGTATTTATCTCACATTTTGTGGGTAGTTAAATAATCTATACAAATAAATAAAATTGGAGTGTCTGTTTGTAATATTAAAATAACGCTTTTTTCCTTAATGCATACGTATGTATACACGATACATATACCAAAAATGTAGTTAAAAATTTTTTTGTCTGTCTGTCTGTCTGTCTGTCTGTCTGTTTGTTCCGGGTAATCTCTGGAACGGCTGGACGGATTTTGACGGGACTTTCACTGGCAGGTAGCTGATGATCCGGGGAGTAACTTAGGCTACTTTTTTTAGACTAACTTTGTCGCGCGGCGTTACTCGCGGTACAACAATAACCGCGGGTAACACCGCGGGGTTCAGCTAGTAATATATAAAAATAATAGTGGTGGCATTTGACACCGATAGAGTTAATATGTAACGGTCGGTGTCAAACATGCCAGTGTGACAGTCTGCGATTTGGATGCGAACGCTGAAATGTGAAGTACGGTGACTAATTGTATTGTAGACATTAAATTACTTTTGGATTGTTGCTGCTTGTTTCTTTGGATAACTTCTGAGTGTCCTTCAATGGTATTCGTAACTCAAGTCCAAGAAAATAGGGCGATTAATGGATATCGGAGGAATTTAAATGTATGAAATACGTATCTGTCTTTCATATTGTCCGACCCAATATCGGATATCGGAGCCGACGCATACATACATTTGTCTTTCTGCGATATCTTATTGGCGCCCGACAATGGTATCAGATCGGATAATGTGATTATCTTTTACGAAGTGGGCACGGGTGCCGACAACCGACCTGACAAAATTACATATAACTGTCTGAAAATGTATAAATAACTGTTGAAACTAGTCCATAATTCTAATTGAAATATTATCCTATTTGACATCAACCGAATAGTGTCACGCGAAGTGACACTAATGACAATTAAACAATTAATCAGACGCCTAACCGAATGGGTACCGTTCACGGAAATAATTACAAAATTAGTCAAAAGATATGTCGGTCATGCGGTAAATAGGCTACCAGAATCAGCATTATCAAAAGCTTCCATATATGGTATAGCCTTAGGTTTTAAATGATTCTTCTATGACTACATTAACAATTGACAAAGTAGCCGAAGGTACAACTGATGTCTAGAATTCTCATTTCATTATTTTAATAAGACATGGTTTGTTTAAATATTTGTTGTAACTCGATAACTATCACGTACATGATTAATTTAAAACCTTTTTGACGTTTGATATTACCAATAGAGTCACGCAGGCTTGACATTATTGACAGGTTTCATAACCGTTAAAATACACACGTAAATTTTTCAAGGAAAAACCGTGCTTGTTACGTTTACCGGAATTAATTACAAAATGTAAGGGTAGGTCGCAGAGCCGGAACTTAGAGAACAACAAAAAGAAAAAAAGAACGCGATCGTGCGGTAAATTGGTTCATTTCCGTAAAACTGCTTCTGGTTAAAGCCTTTTTACCTGACTACGTAGAAGCCAAAAATAAGGTTAATATTTTTGGAAATACATTTATGTTTGAATTGTTACCGTTGCGATTAGTACTGAACTGATTTTAATGAATGAAGTGTCAAAAGATTCATTATGATGACTCAATATAAATTAAATAAAAGTTTGACGTAGTCGAGTTATAGTTTTTTAATTTTTTTTCTATGTACAAGTGTTTTTCCTGAACCTTTTCTAAAGTATTACTTTAATTAAGTTGTAATTTTAACAGATTTTGAGATTAATTTCCTGTTGTACCTGGTAGTTAGTGTTGCTACTGGATTCTATAATTTTTCTGTCTAATAAATAAACATTTCATTTTAAAATGTATTCTGTGACATGAAAAGTTGTTTAACCATAGGGAAACTATAGCTAGAATACATAAACTGGGGCTATCTAAGTATTTTAACAAATATTTTATCCGAGTCACATTTCGTGCTAGCCATTTTATGATTTTGTTGTAAATTGTATGACTTGAAATACAAATGACATAATATATCTATTTCACATATGCGTGATGGAAAACATTAAACATTTTTACATTGCAATTGTTAAAATCTTTTATTACTATGTGACGAATTAATAACTCGAATTCTATGTGTGGAAATTAAAACCTTTTTTGTAGTTTTTTTACCTACTATAGATCAATTTTATTCTGTGAGAAAAATAAAAACAGCGAAATGTCTAACTCGTTAATCATTCTATGCTCGCATGGATAAAACACTAGACAATTTCCGCCCATCAACGCAGGAATATTTTAAATTCATGAATACATTTACATCTAACGCTCTAAATGTTTCTAAAATAGGTATCTCTTCATAAAAATATTATGTTCATCCAAACTCAAAATATCATAATACCAACTGGCAAATTTTTTATACTCATTCATAATGTTGAGTCATAATGATCAAGCAGAAATCTAACCAGTTTTTAAACTGTGGATTTTATACAAAAATACAAAATGATTGATATAATGAGTTCCCATGCGAGCAGTAGTGGCCTTGGCGATGTTTATAATTGCTGCATACAAAAGTTTTCAGTAGACGGTATTTATATCTTGCTATAAGGGATTAAAGACTAATGATTGCTTAGAGTTCGGCAAATTGAATATAATTTCTAAAAGTGCCGAAATCAAGGCTGTTTAAAATAGTAAAAACATTTCTTTCATGAAACTGAAACTCGGTAAACTATCAAAACACGAAAGAATATAAGGGTTTTACACAGGAGTGCAATGAGTGCATGTAGTTATACGAAATCTTTTTTTGTAGTTTTATTATCTATGGTCATGATAACTGAAAAAAGTTCGTAATTAGTACCTTATAGGTATTCCCTGTTTTCCAATTACAGCACTAGAGCGCATTATGCGGCATAATGCTTAACTTTGAATGATTCAACTACAGCAACGCTTCGCACAATCGAGCACTCTCAAAAGTAGTGTTTTTGCGTGATGCGTGCAATCGATACCAACTTGACAAAAATTAACAAGTGTTTTTTCTTTAAGGTGGCATTGATCAAAATGTTTTATTTATATATTATCGTAAGTATTTATTGTTGAAAAAATTTTTAAAGCTTTCGTTTCGATGCAGTTTTTTCGAAATAATCAAAGTTAATTCAAACTGTGTTAAAAAAATAAATATAAGTATGGATGAAGGTAGAACTCATTTAAAAAAATTACTCAAATCAAACAAATGTTAATGTAATTATCAAAATCCAAATTACTTAAAATAACCGTAAATAGTTTTCAACCAATTTTTATGTATACCACTTTGCTTACAAATTAATGAGATTATTGCTAACTCTGAATATTTTTTTTTTCAACACTGAACTTAGCGCACTCTGCTGGTGCATTTGAAAACTAATTCACGTTCCAATTAAGCTTCAGCATAATTCAGCATTGTGCGCCAATGAGTCGCACTATGCTTTGTAATTGGAAAACAGGGATTATGTCTGGTCAATGTAATGTGTGCATTTCTGCTCTGTCTATTGTTGTTGCGATAAACTTGAAAAGTTTCGAATGTATTTTCAAAAGGTTTTCACCTAACTTACATGTTACATGTAACTCAAGTTATATGAAAATATTAAATTCCAAAATAATTTTTCTGAATACAATTTTAAATTAAGAGAGAGGATAAAACTATATTCACTGGATGCCTAGAGAGTCATAGAGAAATTCGATTAAAAAAAAAAAAAAAGGTTTTATCTTTAAATTAAATTACAATAGTTGTTACCCGCGGCTCCGCCCGCGTCTATGTCGGTAATCGCGGCAAATGGTAGCCTATGAGTTATTCTGATGTATAAGCTATATTACTGTAAAGTTTCATCCAAATCCATTTAGAAGTTTTTGCGTGAAAGAGTAACAAACAAAACAACCTAACCCACAAGTAAAGAACAACAGGTAGGCACTACACTCATCAATCATCATGTCCAAATCTAATATGTAAAGTGGGAACACAAACCTTGTAATTATTTACCTTTACTACAGACTATTAATGAAATAAGTGAGGTCAGTTATAATTTTAAATTCAATTATCAACACAATTCTATATTATACATTTGCTTGAGTAATCGTATCCTACTACGAGTAATATTATAAACGCGAAAGTCTGTAAGTATGGATGGATGAATGGATGGATGTTTGTTATTATTGATTTTTCACGCAAAAACTACTGAACGGCTTTCGATGAAACTTTACAAAAATATAGTTTATACATCAAAATAACACATGTGCAGGTGATCATTGATTGGTAGAAAATACATGTGGACTGCGAATTCGCGTTCCAGCCCTTATAGGAAGTACCAAATCATGGACCTGCTGTTTTTGTTTTGTTTTTTATATGTTTAAGACCACACGGTATAAAGTTGAGTATTTTTTTATCAAGTTATTGGTTTCCGTGTCGCCCATACAGTAGGTAGTAGATACAACTAAAACTCCTACAAAAGAGATGCAGGTGCGTTGGCGCCCTTTGAGTGATTCCTCTCAGAATTAGGGGGAGTGTTTGGTTCTTAACTCGTTTCAGGGTACACTCTTGAGCATTTACCATCATTATCATCAACGTTGACCATCAGGTCACCTCACCTATTCGTTTATACCTACGCTTTAAGTAACGTGTAAAGTTTTGATGAAATTAATTAGCTTATGTCACCCGAATTTTACGAATCGGTCACTCCGCATTCATGCAAATCGGCTCAGTAGTTTAGGCGCTACGGTGGAACATACATACATAAATAGACTGGCAAAACTATTATTTTTTCTTTTCTCTTCGTCATAGTAGGGGAGAAATAAATATATATTATAAAAAAATGAACAAGGTGGATGAACTATTGATTCTATTTGTCGTCTGCACAGAATGTTCTTATCAAGCTAACACACCTACAGGTGTGGTAGCTTGTGATAGTGATAGTCACGTTTTTATTGCTATGGCTACAGCCATAGCAATAAAATCGTGACTATCACTAGTGTATTATCTAGAAACCTTTGTTAATATAATGTTAACTCATAAGATAGAACTCATCTCTATATGTGTCTACCACGGAGTGTCATACAATATATTATATTATTTTATATTTACTAGCCGTTGCCCGCGGCTCCGCCCGCGTGTATGTCGATTATCGCTGCAAATAGTAGCCTATGTGTTATTCTGATGCTTTCTGATTCTGAGCTATATTGCTGTAAAGTTTCAACCAAATCCGTTTACTAGTTTTTACGAGAGTAACAAACATCCATCCATACTTACAAACTCTTATGTTTATAATAATATGTATGAGGATAAAAACGCCGGCCGGTTTCTACGCGAGTGACTGAGACGTGACCTTGACTCTTAATCGCAATTCTACAAAAAAACATAACGATGTCTAGCTAACATAGAGGTGTAATACTTAGATAGATTGAATATAATTCTTCCAAAAAGGCGACTTTTGATTATTTTATATTTTTTGTTTCAAAAAGGCTTTACCCATACAAGGAACGATTCCGATGCCAAAAACAATTGCATAATTATAGAAGCAACAGACACAAACAATTGAATAAATTAATACTCTATCGAATACAAAAATAAACATTTAATCTGACTGATAATTAGAAAGATTACCGCGTTTAAACAAACAAAAAAAACTCCATGACTCCATTAAATTAAAAGATATTGATATTTTATGTTAGCAAAAGAGCAGTTGGTTTATTTTTATTTTATAGCACTTGTTACCATTTTATAATGTTATCATCATACTGAAGTGTAATTTAAAAAATAATTAGTCATAATAATTTTCTCGAGGCTCTTAAAATTTGTGTGAGAATATAAAGGGTCAAAATTTCTTTTTGTATTCTTATATAATTGCTGTAGTTTCGTAATACCTTTCACTTCATTATATGCAACGACTACAGGTCAAGAATGTGAAGCCTTAATTACCGAAAAATAATTACGAAAAAGTTAAAACGGAAATCATAAACATTTCATAAATTTATCTAAATATTTCTACTAATGCAATCAATGAGCCTATTTAGTAGCACAGAAAATAAATAAAAAAAACTCTAGATGATGCTTAAAATGTAGTGATTTAACGTTCTTTTTTCAAAGTTGTAATATTTTGCCAGCACAATTATAGATTATCAAAGCCACACCAAAAACGATTTTAAAAACTTACATTTTTTTAAATGTTTGTTCTGTTTATCAAATAAACACCAGGCGTTCTGCCAGCACGATTGTGTGAGACTGAATAACTGCTTGAGGAGGGAGGGAACAGTTTTATAGCAGCGCAGCGGGCATGACGCGTATCGAGGACATTTAGCTTGGTCACCCAGTGAGTTGTATGTTTTTAAGTTCCGTTTAACAATAAATATATTTTGTAATAATAATAATTGATATTAGTCATTGGGCAATGTAATTATTAGTTTTATTTTCTTTAGTTTGTCATGCACATTTTTTAAGTAGACTTTGCTTTTTCAATTGAAAGAAAGTAGTCCAAAAAGTTTCAGTGATTTCATTTAAGTCATTTTGTTATTAAGAATTAAAAAACAACAATTTAGACTTTGATCAGTAGGTACAAATGTACACAATCAACTTTTTGTTTTTTTTTTTAAAAACAAAACGAAAATGGCAAAGAGAAATATTATAGATACCTTCTAAAAATTTGAACTTAAACTTCTCATAAATTTTTTTCAGAATTTTATTATGCAATACCTATATGTCAATATTTACAGAATGAGCTTTACAAAAAGAAAAGAAAGAGGTATGAGGTGTGTGAGAAAACATATTATAACAATAGCAAAGAGTTATTAAAATTAATTCAAACCTGTAGATAGCGATTATTAGGTTAAGATTTGGAATGAATATAATAACAACCAAAACGGAAGATTATTTAACAATTTTAAAAAAGTCTTCTGTATGAATTACAAAGCTCGTTCGTAATAATAATTTGTAACGTAATAAGCAATAATAAGGTTTTAAACGGGCTTATATCTAATGGCGGTGTTGAGTTTCTAAAACCTATACCTAAATGTTCTCAGAAAATACCTTCAGTTTCCGATATTTTTTTATCAATAGTTGCTCCCATTATGCCTGATGAAAAGCATGAACCATGGCCTCTCTAATTGCACGTCATTCATTTGGTTCGATCCACTTATATTATTAGTATTATAATAAACAATACCAAACATCATGGGCGAAGGTGAGAAAATGTCATACTTATCTTCAATAATTTATTCAAACATCATCAACCTATCGCAGTCTACAGCTGGCCATAGATATGCCTCTTTGATTGCACGCCACTAATTTAAATTCTCAGCTTCTCGCATCCAGCAAACCTTTTAATTAAATTGTTTCAAAAACTGAGATAATAATTTACGAGTTTGGTAAAATTGCAACCTTTTTTTTGCAAACGAATCCTTTGTTTTGGAAAAGGAATATGACAAATTGAAATTAAAAAGTGTTTAGAAGAAAGCGTTAATCTTTTTTTACTAAGCTTACTTTTGTACAATTATTTGTAGATAATACTAGCTGGGCCTTCAAAGAGTATAGATAAAGACCCTATGTCCTGCCTCAAGAATCAAAGTATCTTAGGTTTAGCAGTGAAAGCGGGACAGACAGAGTTATATCAGTATAGATGAGTAGAAAGTAAATATATAAGCATACTAAGTAGGTACAGTATACGTTGAGTTCAAATATAATTTATGACAGCCTTTATTAACTTGGACTTTGAAATTGCATAGTGATGAGAATTGATGAGAACAAAATTAGCGTAAAAATAGATAAAAGTAATCCACGAAACGGTTATTATATTTTGAACTGGCTGAGTCTCGCGGTGTTGCCCGCGGTTACTGTCGCACCGCGGGTGACGCAGCGGGCGAAGAAAGAAATAGTCCAAGTTACTCCCTATGTCATTAGCAACCTATCAGTGAAAGTCCCGTCAAAATCATTCCAGCCGTTCCAGAGATTACCCGGAACAAACAGACAGACAGACAGACAAAAATTGTAAATAATACATTTTTGATATATATGCCGTGTATACACATACATATGCATTGAGTAAAAATCGATTGTTTTAATATCACAAACAGACACTCCAATTTCATTTATTTGTATAGTTTATTTTGTGTCAATTTCGCCTCATTCGATGCGGAACTTATTGAGCTTTTGCAGCGATAACAAACTAACTAAACATACATTAAGGTACCTGCCTAAACGATTACATAAAATTGAAGTCTAATTGTTATTTAAAGTTAACAGCTTCTTACAAAATTCATTTTTTAAAATTTCGTCTTCTGCTCGTGTATTTGTTCCAGCTGATCTCTGGAACGGCTGGATCGATTTTGGTAGGACTTTCACTGGCAGGCAGCTATCTGCCTTTTTACACTAGCCTCGTTTATAAAACTATCTTTTACTTGCGGCTCGGCCTGTATGTCGAATATAGCGGTAATCATTTTTCGAGTAAAAATATAACCTACTAGCCGACCCACGCAACCTCGTTTGCGTCTCCTATTGCCCGTGGCGTGATACTTTCCCCCGTTTTTGTAACATTCTTCATTGGTGCTCCGCTCTTGTAAGTCTTAGCGTGATGATATAGCCTTCCTCGATAAATGGGCTATCTAACACTGAAAGAATTTTTCAAATCGAACCAGCGGTTCCTGAGATTTGCGTGTTCAAACAAACAAACAAACTCTTCAGCTTTATATATTAGTATAGATGACGCCCCACAAGCATTTTTTGTTTAATGAGGCTTCCCAAGTGATTCTACTCTGTCAGAGGGAAAGCATAAGCAGAATCCAAGAGTGGTGGTCACCATACTCATTGCGAATGCAGACAATGCAGCACGGTGATCCACAATCGCGGCCTATTGGTTTTCTACTGGTAAAAGAATTTTCAAAATCGATTCAGTACACTCCGAGATTATCCCCTACCTCACAAACCTAAGATTAGCCCAGCAGTGGGACGTTATGGGTTGTTGATGATGATTGATGAAATATCTAAACAAATAAATAAAATTGGAGTGTCTGTTTGTAACATTAAAATACCAGCTTTTTACTAAATGCATATGTATGTATAGTATACAAGGTACATAAACCAAAAAAACATTTTTTTCAATTTTTGTCTGTCTGTCTGTTTGTCTGTTCAGCTACCTGCCAGTGAAAGTCCCGTCAAAATCGCTCCAGCCGATCCAGAGATTACCCGGAATAAACAGACAGACAGACAGACAGAGTGACAAACATTTTTCAACTACATTTTTCTTATATGTACCGCGTATACATGCATATGCATTTAGTAAAAAACGGTTATTTTAATATTACAAACAGACACGCCAATTTTATTTATTTGTATAGATATGTATATAAAGTTACAGTAGCTGTTATATTTCTTTCAATAACTTATTTGATTGCCAAGGACAAATAATTGTGTCATAGTTATAAATAGGTACGTAGCTATCTTCAGAAACGTGAATATAGATATGCCTCTTTGATTGCACGCCACTAATTTAAATTCTCGGCTTCTCGCATCCAGCAAACCTTTTAATTAAATTGTATAAATAATGCGATAATAATTTACAAGTTTGGTAAAATTGCAACCTTTTTTTTTCAAACGAATCGTTTTTTTTGGAAAAGGAATATGACAAATTAAAATTAAAAAGTGTTTAGAAGAAAGCGTTAATCGTTTTTTACTAAGTAAGTTTACTTTTGTACAATTATTTGTAGATAATACTAGCTGGGCCCTTAAAGAGTATAGATAAAGATCCTATGTCCTGCCTCAAGAATCAAAGTGGTATACTTTGATTCTTCTCTACCTAATATCATTGAAAACAGTGTATCGGTTTAGCAGTGAAAGCGGAACAGACAGAGTTATATCAGTATAGATGAGTAGAAAGTAAATATATAAGCATACTAAGTAGGTACAGTATACGTTGAGTTCAAATATAATTTATGACAGCCTTTATTAACTTGGACTTTGAAATTGCATAGTGATGAGAATTGATGAGAACAAAATTAGCGTAAAAAATAGATAAAAGTAATCCACGAAACGCTTATTATATTTTGAACTGGCTGAGTCTCGCGGTGTTGCCCGCGGTTACAGTCGCACCGCGGGTGACGCAGCGGGCGAAGAAAGAAATAGTCCAAGTTATTCCCTATGTCATTAGCAACCTATCAGTGAAAGTCCCGTCAAAATCATTCCAGCCGTTCCAGAGATTACCCGAACAAATAGACAGACAGACAGACAAAAATTGTAAATAATACATTTTTGATATATATGCCGTGTATACACATACATATGCATTGAGTAAAAATCGATTGTTTTAATATCACAAACAGACACTCCAATTTCATTTATTTGTATAGTTTATTTTGTGTCAATTTCGCCTCATTCGATGCGGAACTTATTGAGCTTTTGCAGCGATAACAAACTAACTAAACATACATTAAGGTACCTGCCTAAACGATTACATAAAATTGAAGTCTAATTGTTATTTAAAGTTAACAGCTTCTTACAAAATCCATTTTTTATAATTTCGTCTTCTGCTCGTGTATTTGTTCCAGCTGATCTCTGGAACGGCTGGATCGATTTTGGTAGGACTTTCACTGGCAGGCAGCTATCTGCCTTTTTACACTAGCCTCGTTTATAAAACTATATTTTACTTGCGGCTCGGCCTGTATGTCGAATATAGCGGTAATCATTTTTCGAGTAAAAATATAACCTACTAGCCGACCCACGCAACCTCGTTTGCGTCTCCTATTGCCCGTGGCGTGATACTTTCCCCCGTTTTTGTAACATTCTTCATTGGTGCTCCGCTCTTGTAAGTCTTAGCGTGATGATATAGCCTTCCTCGATAAATGGGCTATCTAACACTGAAAGAATTTTTCAAATGGGACCAGCGGTTCCTGAGATTTGCGTGTTCAAACAAACAAACAAACTCTTCAGCTTTATATATTAGTATAGATGACACCCCACAAGCATTTTTTGTTTAATGAGGCTTCCAAAGTGATTCTACTCTGTCAGAGGGAAAGCATGAGCAGAATCCAAGAGTGGTGGTCACCATACTCATTGCGAATGCAGACAATGCAGCACGGTGATCCACAATCGCGGCCTATTGGTTTTCTACTGGTAAAATAATTTTCAAAATCGATTCAGTGCACTCCGAGATTATCCCCTACCTCACAAACCTAAGATTAGTAATTGAAGTACAAGTAAATATCTACGTATGGCCTTAATCCTCTCCTGAGTGGAGACCCGAGCCCAGCAGTGGGACGTTATGGGTTGTTGATGATGATTGATGAAATATCTAAACAAATAAATAAAATTGGAGTGTCTGTTTGTAATATTAAAATACCAGCTTTTTACTAAATGCATATGTATGTATAGTATACAAGGTACATAAACCAAAATAACATTTTTTTCAATTTTTGTCTGTCTGTCTGTTTGTCTGTTCAGCTACCTGCCAGTGAAAGTCCTGTCAAAATCGCTCCAACCGTTCCAGAGATTACCCGGAAGAAACAGACAGACAGAGTGACAAACATTTTTTAACTACATTTTTCTTATATGTACCGCGTATACATGCATATGCATAAGCTATTATTTTAATATTACAAACAGACACGCCAATTTTATTTATTTGTATAGATATGTATATAAAGTTACAGTAGCTGTTATATTTCTTTCAATAACTTATTTGATTGCCAAGGACAAATAATTGTATCATAATTATAAATAGGTACGTAGCTATCTTTAGAAACGTGAATAAAATTACTGATAGCAATGATATTAAAATGGCTTCCATGTTACACACAAAATTACAGGTATGGGGGGTAATTACAGGTACACTTGCAAAATACGCATACACACAATCACAAACACATGCAAGCGCACACACACACATACACACATACTCATCCTCTCATCATCATCATTAATCAAGCAGTCCAATGCTGCAAAATACCTCTCCCATTGCAGGCCACTGGGCTCGATCCTTCAGCTCGGAGAGCATTGGCCCGCTTTTTCTTTATACGCTTGGAATTGGCAGGAGCGGAGCCGCCAATTATTTTACACTAGCTTTTGCCCGCGGCTTTGCCCGCGTATATGTCGGTTATCGCGGCAAATAGTAGCCTATGTGTTATTCTGATGTATAAGCAATCTTACTGTAAAGTTTCATTCAAATCCGTCCAGTAGTTTTTGCGTGAAGAATTAACAAACATACACATTCACAAACTTTCGCCTTTATTAGAGTGATAGACTGGCTGTAGAAGATAATCAGAGCCGATCGGCTGCCCGAGCGAGAAAGAGCACGCAATCGGAACAGGTCGGCTCCTCTTATTATTTCACACTAAGCGACTTGATGACACAAGAAAGGCATAGGCAAAAATAAACCTTACAACAATTACGCAAACCTCTGTTTCCAATGTGATGAAAATCTGTTCTTCTCTCCGAGCTGAACGGACCTTAAATCACAGGGCCATCCGTGTAGTCAGAAAAGTTCTAGATTTTTCTTGGCTGGTATATCTCTGTTCAACAAACAACGGTTACGTGTGGTATACTTTAAGTCACGCTGACTGTAATATCACGAAATGATTCAGATGTTAAGTCAGCGAATGACAAATTGAGCAGTAAATTGCAAGTCACCGTAATCGACACTTACCCGACTACAGTAAAGCCAAAGATTATGGATTTGACAGGCTATGTATGTACGTATTTATGTATGTATGTTCATCTGTTATCTCATAGCTCCTCAACTACTTATTAGAACTTTACAAATGAGATATCGTTAGAAGCGTCTTGATCGTCCGCTGGGTATAGGCTACTAGCTGACCCAGGCAACCTCGTTTGCGTCTCTATTGTTCGTAGCGTGATAATTTTCCACCGTTTTTAAAACATTTTTCATTGGTGCTCCGCTCCTATTGGTCTTAGCGTGGTGATATATAATTTCTTCCTCGATAAATGTACTATTCACCACTGAAATATTTTTTTAAATCGGACCAGCGATTCCTGAGATTAAAGCGTTCAAACAAACAAACAAACTCATCAGCTTTATAATATTAGTATAAATATGATGTGTCACTGAATCTAATGTGGCGCCCTCTAGTGGTCATAACGTACTGTGTTAAAAAATAAATTTGAGATAAATAGGCCGAGTTTGGTCTTATTGAAAAGGACGTTATTTGTACATTTCAAAACTATATATTTTATTAGATAATTTTTGCTCGTGACTTTGCCCGTATTTATTTGATAATTGTGATATTTCTATGATATTTAAAATTTACCTTGGAAAGAAATTAATATTATAACGGCACCAAAACATTTTAAATAAAAAAAGTAAAAACTAAAACCTAACCAAGACAAAAAAACGACGCTGAAAAAGCCGTACGTCACGTTACATAGATATAGAAAACACTTTTGCAACGCGTGACTACGGCTTTTCAAACTTGTTTTATACTTTATCAGCGTCGTTTTTTGTCGTAGTTGGGTTTTAGTTTTTACTTTTTTTATTTTCATGATAAGTCTAAGATTGATCATTCTAAAGTGATTAGAAACCATCACCGAGGGTAAGCAACGACGCCGCGGTTAGTACCTGGATGGGTAATCGCTAGTGGCGCGATACCATGAGCGTCTCCGTGATTCGGAGGTCACGTTAAGCCGACTACTTCTCGGTCGCGGTTGTTATCATATGATAATAGTCGTGAAGCTTAGTTGAAGGCCTTTGGGCGGCTTAAAAACATCCAACGGGAAGATAACGTAGCCACAACGTTGTCTTGCCAGTCACCAACCCGCACTTGGCCAGGGTGGGGACGTACGGCCTTGACCCTCTTCTGAGGGAGACGAGATGCATATGTATGTATACACGGTACATATACCAAAAATGTAGTTACAAATTTTTTTGTCTGTCTGTCTGTCTGTTTGTTCCGGGTAATCTCTGGAACGGCTGGACGGATTATGACGGGACTTTCACTGGCAGGTAGCTGATGATCCGGGGAGTAACTTAGGCTAATTTTTTAGACTTACTTTGTCCCGCGGCGTTACTCGCGGTACAACAATAACCGCGGGTAACACCGCGGGGTTCAGCTAGTAGTTAATAAAGTACAAGTACAATTTTAACGAAAATAAAACCGACTTCAAGGTTCGACTCGATTTCTCTTGGATGCCATCATCAGATATTGATGTCCTTATCATGGTACCGCAGTTGGGACATCTCCTTTCCATTAAAAAAAGAATCATCAAAATCGGTTCATAAATGACGAAGTTATCCCCGAACACACATAAAAAAAAACGGCCGAATTGAAAAACCTCCTCCTTTTTTTAAAGTCGGTTAAAAATAAAATATAACAATCAAAATGTATGACAAAGTTTGAATTTTAGTAGGCAGTTACCTGTATATAGTACATACCTACTTATGTATATAATATAAAGATAAAATTAACCAAGGCGAACAACCATCATAATAAGTAATAAACAACATAACATGTTATTACTGATTAAAGAACCATTTAAGTACATAATATAAAAACTCTTTGCTTGACAAAAATAATCAAATAAAAAAAAAACAAGTCGCTAGTTTACAAGTGAAGAACACTATATGTTTGTAGGTATTTTGTAAATTAATAATAATTAATTAACTACTTTAATACAAACACATATAAAATTTAAGAGTTTGTTTGTTTTTGATGGAACGCGGTGAGGAAATATTGGCTTGAATTGAAAGGTTATGTTAGTATGGTTTTAGTTGAGATGGCGTCTTGAGACGGCGACCCATGTCGTGCGGCGTTCCACAGGGGTCTGTCCTTGGACCACTCCTGTGGAACGTGGGGTACGACTGGGTCTTGCGGGAACGTCTCCCCCCCGGGCTGGGCGTAATTTGTTACGCCGATGACACTTTGGTCACAGCTCGGGGGGCAAACTTCCAGGAGGCGGCGCGCCTGGCTACCGGGGGTGTTTCTCAGGTGGTCGGGCGCATCGAGGCGCTGGGCTTGCGGGTGGCCCTGGACAAGACGGAGGCCCTGTTGTTCCATGGGCCCCGTCGTGGTCCACCCCCCGGCGCCTCCATAGACGTCAACTCGGTCCTCGTACCGGTTCGGGCCCAGATGAAATATCTGGGTCTGATCCTTGACGGTAGGTGGCTCTTCGACGAGCACTTCCGACAGCTTGGTCCGAAGCTGGTCGACGCTGCCTCCGCCCTTGGGCGATTATTGCCCAACTTGGGCGGAGCCAGCGTCGCTACGCGACTCCTGTACACGGGGGTGGTCCGGTCAATGGCGCTGTACGGCGCACCGGTGTGGGTGGCGGCTCTGACCGCCCTCAACAAGGCTCGCCTCTGGCGGCCTCAGAGGGTATTGGCGGTCAGAGCCATACGCGGATACCGCACGGTGTCGACCGAGGCGGCGTGCGCGTTGGCCGGAACACCCCCGTGGGATTTGGAGGCGGAAGTGCTCGCCGAAGTTTATCGACGGGTGGCTTCTTTCCGGGCGGAGTGTGGCATTCGCCCCCCGCCCGAGGAGGTACGCGAGTGGCGTGAAGCCGCCCGTCGAGCCACGATGGCTCGCTGGTCGCACCGGCTGGAGACTCCACGCGCTGGCTTCGCCGCCGTGGAGGCTCTCCAGCCGGTCATCCACGAGTGGGCAGGGCGGCAGCACGGGACTCTTTCCTTCCGACTGACGCAGGTGCTTTCCGGACACGGATGCTTCGGGAAGTACCTGCACTCGGTCGCACGGAGGGAACTGAGTCCCGCCTGCCACCACTGCGACTGCAGTGAGGACTCGGCCCAGCACACGCTGGCGGCATGCCCCGCATGGGCGTCGCAGCGCCGGGCCCTCACTGCAGTCATCGGAGGGGATCTCTCGCTACCGGCCGTCATCCGCTCCATGGCCGGTAGCGACAGCAATTTTACCGCGGTCGCCACCTTCTGCGAACACGTCATCTCGCAGAAGGAGGCGGCGGAGAAGGCCCGGGAGGACGACCTCCTCTCGGACCCGATCCGCCGCCGGCGAACCGGGCAGCGGAGGCGCGCTCACCAGCGCCTCATGCCGCCCTGAGTGTGGCCGCGGATGGTCGGGACGGGTTTGCCCTTCCATCCGCTATAGTGGCCGCCCGCGAGGAGGCGACGTTACGTGTGTGCCGTACGTCGCCTAAACGGAGAGGTTGAGGAGGAGGGTGCCCGCATCTGTGCGGGCTGGCGCCGGGAGGGGTCCGGAGGTCGTAACACAGCAGTTCCCGGATCTCTCCCTCTCTCAGGCGCAGAGTTGGCACACCGTGTGGTTTTAGTCGGTTCGATTCCGACACACCGCCCCGCCGCCGCAAACCCCGGCGGGGTGACGGCCCGAGGGGGTTTCCACACGTTAAAAAAAAAAAAAAAAAAAAAAAAAAAAAAAAAAAAAAAAGTATGGTTTTAGTTGAAAAAAAAACCAGCCAAGTGCGACTCGAACTCGCGCACCGAGGGTTCCGTACAAATCTGTATGTATGTGAGTAAAATTAACGCTTTTTGCAAATTTTATTTATTTATTTTTACAACTTTATTGCACACCACTACAGTAAAAATTTGTACAGATAAACATACGGAGATCACATCAGGTATTACAATAGGCGGTCTTATCGCTCACGGCGATCTCTTCCAGACAACCTTCGTACGGATATTATAAAATGATTGGGTAGTCGGCGGTGGATTGGGTAGTAAATTTTTCCTTAATCTGTGCTATAAGAATTGCTTCACGTACAAAGACAAATCAAGAGGCTAAGTGCGGAAATGGCCCGCAAACAAACAAACAATAAGGGTTGCTTAGAAGCAAAATTCAGGATTCTGAGTTCATGGGCGTTCACCCAGTAGGTTTCGATTCCCTTGCAAGTATCGAAAATTGCAGCATAAACGGCTGTATCTTTTGATTTTTTGGCTTAGAAGTTTCATTTTTTTCAGAGCTCCAAGGGAACAAAGAACAGAGCAAGGGACAGTAGACTTAAGTATTTGATATGAATTTTAGCTTCATACCGCGTTCCTGACAAAAAAGGGTCTTGTTGATAGACAGACGGACACCAAATTGATCCTATAAGGGTTCCGTTTTTTCCTTTTGAGGTATGGAACCCTAAAAAGGTAGCTCCCTCATTAGAAATATATCCTGTGTCGCGGAAGAAATTACAAACATACATTTTTTTTTTTTTTTTTTTTATGTTTGACCCTGCCATAATGACTCTACTCTGCCTGATGGAAAGCATGAGCAGAATCCAAGAGTGATGGTCACCATACTGCGACCGCAGACAATGCAACAATGCAGCATGGTGACCCACACCATGGCGGGCTAGTGATGCTTCCGCATCATTGGGCCTCCGGTCTCGCACTCACCAACGAAACACGACAGCATGATCGCTGTCATTTTACGTTGATTTTCTGTGCGAGGGTAGTACCGCCCCGGTCGAGCCGGCCCGTTCGTGCTGAAATCAGCGTGGCTCTACTACCTTGAAAAGCATACAAAGAACACCCGGACTCAGAACAGCAATTGTGGATCACACAAAGTGCTGTCCCATATGGGTTTTGAACCCACAAAACCAGCACACCATTCGTGCAGTCAAAGCTGATTAAATCTGACGATATTTAAGTTGTGTCGAATAACGATGTTACCATAGATGAGAAAACAGTACGTGCACTGTTTACGCAATGCACAGTGAAAGAGATATGATTCAATATCTATTTTTATCCAAGTGATAATAAATAAAAACCAAACCTTGTCTGGTTGTTGACTTGTAGGTGTACATGAAGTCTTTTAATAGCAGGTAATATGTGCAAATGTAGTGCAGGGGGTCATGCAGAACGATAGATGGATGACTTAAATACAGCGGATGGAATGGCAACTACCCAAGTCTTTGAAAAGACGCAAGTGTTTCGCGTCGAGTCTTGTTTTTTCTTTTATTTTTTTTATATATGCCTGCCAGAGTGAGTATCAGCAGAATTTAAGAGAAGATGTCACCATACTCATTGCGAATGCAGACAATGCAACAATGCAGCATGGCGAGCCGCTATTTCTACAATCGCTAATGCATCTGTTCTCTTGTATTGTTAGCAAATGAAATGATTTAGCGTTGAGAGATATAAAATTTACGTTTGTAGAATGTAACTTGGCTAGTTGGTGCGCCTTGGGGGAAGCCTTCGTTCTGTGGACGTTGATAGCTTCAGTAATCCATGTACTTGTTAGCCTCAACACTACAAAAAACATAACAGCTTTTTAATAAACATTAAACCATTTTTTCTGTAAATATGCCGAGGGAGACTATTTTTAACCGACTTCAAAAAAGTAGGATGTTCTCAATTCCGCCATATATATTTTTTGTGTGTGTTCGCGGATAACTTCGTCGTTTATGAACCGATTTTGATGATTCTTTTTTAATGGAAATCAGATATCCCATACCTATTCATAGAACTGCCAAAATAACCCTTTCTTTTGTCTTTGCCGTAATCGGGTAAAATACATATCAGTAACAATGATATAGCACAATAGTCGTCAGAGGATGATATTTTTTATTTGATTCGTAATATTAGTCACTAGTTTACCATATGCGAGCAATGAAACCAGACATTAATAATATAATTAATTATCTTTATTATTTTATTAGTATAAGTAACTAGCTGTGCCCGCCACTTCGTACACGTGATTCCGATTTTCAAGTTGTCTTTAATGATTCGGCTATGACCGCGTGCTCCGATCACTTTATCCGACTGATCGGACGACGCGGACTTTTTTTTCCTGTTGGTTCGATGTAAAAATATGACCATACTTATCGGATTACCCGGACTGTTATTATCTTTGAGTCCGCGTAGTCCGACCGATCGGACGACATGAACTTTTTTTTCCTGTTCGTTCGAGTAATCGGACGACGAGGACTTTTAAAGATAATAGAAGTAGTCTACAATTTAGGTATTTATATTTTTAGTATAATTATGTTTTATTGCTATTCTCACAATCGGCTAAATCGGCCCAGCCGTTCTCTAGTTTTACCGAGACAAACGAACAGCGAAATTGATGTATGATACAAATAAATAAAATTGGAGTGTCTGTTTGTAATATTAAAATAACCTTTTTTTACTAAAGGCATTTGTACCGTGTATACATATATATGCACTAGTCGACCCACGCAACCTCGTTTGCGTCTACTATTGCCCGTAACGTGATAATTTTCCCCGTTTTTATAACATTCTTCATTATTGCTCCGCTCCTGTAGGTCTTAGCGTGATGATATATAGCCTATAGCCTTCCTCGATAAATGGGCTATCTAACACAAAAATCGGACCAGCGGTTCCTGAGATTAGCGTGTTCAAACAAACAAACAAACTCTTCAGCATTTTATATTAGTATAGATTTAGTAAAAAGCGGTTATTTTAATATTACAAACAGACACTCCAATTTTATTTATTTGTATAGATTTACTAGCATATTACCAATTACAGTTATCAACTAATCACATGAAACTGAAACGATGATGAAACTTTACAGTAATATAGCTTTTACATCCGAGCAACACATAGCTACTATTTGCCGCGATAACCGACATACACGTGGGCGGAGCCGCGGACAACAGCTAGTTCTCAAATAACAACAAACCTGTTAAAACGCAAGTCACGTAAAACGTGTAGGTGACTTTTTGGACAAGAACTGATTGATTAGTTCACATATTATCTATTTATTGCAAAGTGATTGATCATGTATTTCGGTTTTTATATTATCTTTTAGTTCGGTATATTGACGTCTGCTTTTTCGTTTAAGAGCCATGCTCTGACACGTTGAATGATAATATATAAAAAATCTTTTATTTTATTTGTGAATAGCTGAACCCCGCGGTTATTGTCGTACCGCGAGTAACGCCGCGGGATTTAGTTAGTCTAAGAAAAGTAGCCTAAGTTACTCCCTGGATCATCAGTTACCTGCCAGTGAAAGTCCCGTCAAAAGCCGACCAGCCGTTCCAGAGATTACCCGGAACAAACAGACAGACAGACACATAGACAGACAGACAAAAAAAAATTAACTACATTTTTGGTATATGTACCGTGTATACATACATATGCATTTCGTAAAAAGCGGTTATTTAAATATTACAAACAGACACTCCAATTTTATTTATTTGTATAGATTAACGAGTTCTGCTATCTTCACGTTGAAGTCGGAACCTTTTCAGACCATCTAGTACATACAGTGGCACATAGACCTTCCTCCTTTTTGCGGTCTTTTAAAATCAACCTAAAATGACAGCATTCGTGCTGTTGTATTTTGTTGCTGAGTGCGAGACCGGAGGTCCAATGATACAGAAGCATCTCGATAGGCCGCCATTGAGTGGGTCACCATCACAGAACAAAGGAATATATACTCTTTTTCTGTGGTCACCATGCTGCATTGTTGCATTGTCTACATTCGCAATGAGTATGGTGACCACCACTCTTGGATTCTAGTCATGCTTTCCATCAGGCAGAGTAGTCGCTTTGGCAGGTTTATTATATTAAAGAAAGAAATAGTTCAAACATAAAAACACCCTTTTATTGCTACCGTGCAGTCGGTTAAGACCTTTTTAAACGACTGATAAAGAAGTAAGATTATTTTTTTCGAGTGTATGTATGTATGTATATTTCTTTGGCACGCCAAGAGCCTCAACGACTTGTCGTAATTTATGTGAGTGGTGTCAATAGATTCGTCTTAGTCGTGAGAGTGACACTGGGTACATTAAAATAAAAAAAAAACAAAATAAAAAAAACTGTATTTTAAAATTTGTTTCGAAATGTTACTATCTGCTTGTACACCTTCACTTACATGATCATCTTAATCAATATTTACGGAGACAATGTCCTTATCTTGTGAGAGCCCTGGTGCCCATAACACAAGTTAAATCTTATCATGGGTGCCAGAGTTCAATACACTTGTGCCCTGAATATTTGTCTTTTTTTGTGTATAAGTTAAGATTTTGTTATCTGGGTTCAAAAAAAAAAAAATAAAGATGGCAGATATTGACGTAGTCGTTTTTTTTTCTTTCTAATTCAATACCTACTTTAAATCATTTTCTGGTTCGTAGCAGGTATAAAATAAATCTTGCCATGTCATCTTCTTTTGATGAAATGGCAACCAGCCGGATCTCTCGGATCAGCTATTTCTGCCAAGTTCAAGTGTTTATAGTCTTCAAATCTTAAGTCTTCAAGTCTTTAAGTCTTCGTCATGATGAAATGAATGATAAAAAATATAAAAAATGTGGATGAGATGAAATGGGGGACCGTCTTCCGAAAAAAAAAACGATCCAATCTTGCCATGAAGACTGTTTACGACGACAACAAGAAGTGACGACCTTTTTAAAAGCAAATGATGACAGTAAGGTTTTCAAATGATTATTATCTTGCATCACGTATGCTATGGAGATATATGTTGAGTAATTTAAATCTATTTATAGGGAATACGTAAGACTTGAAACTAAAATCGCCAAGTCATCTCTACAAGCTCATAGATAACGCACGGCCTTGTACTTTTTTAAGCAAAAAAGTAGTATCGTACAAGAATCAACAAATTGTACTGTGTGATACTGTATGTAGCGTAGTTTATAGCATAGTGGGTGCGTTAACGCGTGTGTTTACTTGGAACTACGCTACTTTTATTGCTTCAACAAGGGCAAGGTCGTGCGTTATCTTCCATTTTTTTTGATCTGAGTGTACAAGATAAAATGTTTCTGTTCGAAGCGAGCGATTTATTGTTAAGTAGTAGATTAGGTACTATTAGGTTAGTTGATAAGACATTTTTTGTGTTATCAATACTAAATTTATTAATTTTGGAAGTAGCTCTGTATGTCTGTCACGCTTTTATGCCTAAGCCGCTGCGATCCTTTGATTCTTGAGATAGGACGACTGCACAATTTTAACAAAAATAAAACCGACTTCAAGGTTCAACTCGATTTCTCATGGATGCCATTATCAGATATTAATGTTCTTGTCATGGTACCACCGTAGGGAGATCTCCTTTCCATTAAAAAAAGAATCATCAAAATCGGTTCATAAACGACGAAGTTATCCGCGAACACACATAAAAAAAAAAGTAAAAGAATATATAAGGTCGAATTGAGAAACCTCCTCCTTTTTTTTTGAAGTCGGTTAAAAAGATAGAATTACATTAAATAGGTTCGAGTACCCCCTAATTTATGGTTTACGTGATTTAGTGCTTTTATAAAGCACGTAAGTTAGCTTAATAAATGGATCGCCTGCACCACTGAATAGACCTCACGGATAGTACCTACCCTCAGATCAAAGTACCTACCTAACTTAATACCGTCGCTCGCCGAGCGGTAGTGTTACTAAGACTTTAAAAAAATATATTAATCATACATACTCAGATTACATTTTGTTTGTTTGAACACGCTAATCACAAGACCCGCTGGTACGATTTAAAAAAATCTTTCACTGTTAAATAGCCCATTTATCGAGGAAGGCTATAGGCTATATATCATCACGCTAAGACCAATAGGAGCGGAGCACCAATAAAAATGTTTCAAAAACGGGGGAAAATTATCACGCTACGGGCAATAAGAGACGTAAACGAAGTTGCGTGGGTCAGCTAGTTTTTTTTATAAAGATAGCAGAACTGATTGATGATCATCATACATACTTAGATTACAGCTTTCTTTTGTAATTTGATCAGTGATCATCATACATAGACATTTTTAAATTCAATTATGATACTGACGAACAACACACGGACTGTTTACACTACACCTACTTTTAGATGTTTTCTAACAATTTTATAAAGGCAAGAAAACGAGATATTGTGGTTTCTAGTTCCTACGCATACCCACGATAGATGGCCTTCCCGGTAGGCCAATGCCTTCAGGATCTCAGGTGTCAGTTGACCTTAACAACAAGGATGACAGGTCGTCTCCCATTTGTGTTTAGGTTGGTAGCGTCTGCGTTAACCGTAACGAAAACAAAGCGCGAATTAAAAAAGAAAATTCTTTCAAAAAAGGTGTGGCTTTGTCTATTATAATTTTAAAATTAGAATGCATAACGGCGCTTGTTCCAACTCCGAAGTTGTCAACCGAAAAAACGTTTCGTTTTGTATCAACCAATTGTTTCTAAATAAGTAGGTTTATTCTAAAAATATTTGTTATTTTATAAAATAATAAAAATAACGTAGTATATACGTATTACATTATATGATGATGACTTTTTAACTATGATTACGCAATACCTACTATACTATACTATACTAAAGTCTATTTTAAAGTGAATGGTAATATGACTTTTGTAAATGTTAATAAAAAGGTAGCTAGGTACAAGGAATGATGTAGTTTATCAAAATAATTAATGCAATCTAGACATTAGTCGCGATTTTCTAATTCTAATTTTAAAATAACGAAATTCCATATAACTGTTCTTTCCTTAATAATTTAAATCCTTAGGAGTGAAATTTAAAAAAATCTTTCTTAGTACATAAATAAGTAACTTACGTTACTTACTTCGTAGTAAGCATCAGCATCCGCTGAGAAATATTTTTTTTATGTTGCCAAACCTGCCATAATGACTCTACTCTGACTGATGGAAAGCATAAATAGAATCCAAGAGTGGTGGTCAACACACTGCGAATGTGGATGCGAATGGTGACCCACAACATGGCGGGCTAGTGATGCTTCTGCATCATTACGCCGCCTGTCTTGCATTCACCAACGAAACACGACAGTACGCTGTCATTTGACGTTGATTTTCTGTGCGAGGGTAGTACCGCCCCTGTCGAGCCGTCCTGTTCGTGCGGAATAAGCGTGGCTCTACTAACTTCAAGTTCCATATTACACGGATTACACCCCTTTCACACTCGTCGGGTGTCAGATCCGTTATTAATCGGAGGCTCCGGTGGCAGCGCATTTTACATGAAGCCACGACGATAAATGTCGGATGTTTTGCTAGCCTTCTTCGCCCGGAAAAAATCGTGTCAGATCTCGCTGGCCTATAAGTAAGAATGGCGCTGTTCACATTCGTGCCGGGTGTCGGGGCCGACTAGAGTCCTCCGCTGCGTACGTCGCCTCGTCGCTGCGATCGCACATCGCGCATCGCGGCGCGCAAGCAGTTGTTGTGTTTTTTTATTGTAGGTACGGTTTGTAGCCCACAACCGATTATTAAATGTAGTGTGAACTGGTGTGAACAAAGGCGCCGACATCCAACTTGATCCAACTAATATACGGACCCGACACCCGACAAGTGGGAACGAGCTTCCCTTAGGTTGGAAGAAGAAAGGAGAGGCTTGTGTCCAGCAGTGGACTATTAAAAACTGTAAATTAATAATTTGGATTTAGAGCATATATAGGAACCTTTTTTTTTTTTTTTTTTTTTTTTTTTTTTTTTTTTTTTTTTTTTTTTTTAACGTGTGGAAACCCCCTCGGGCCGTCACCCCGCCGGGGTTTGCGGCGGGGCGGTGTGTCGGAATCGAACCGACTAAAACCACACGGTGTGCCACTCTGCGCCTGAGACGGGAGGGATCCGGGAACTGCTGTTATTAACACATCCGGACCCCTCCCAGCGCCTGCCCGCACTGAAGCGGGCACCGTCTGCTGATGAAATCTCTAAATAGGCGACGTACAGCACACGCGTAACGTCGCCCCCTCGCGGGTGACCACTAGAGCGGATGGAAGGGAAAACCCATCCCGACCATCCGCGGCCACACTCAGGGCGGCATGAGGCGCTGATAGGCGCGCCTCCGCCGCCCGGTTCGCCGGCGGCGGATCGGGTCCGAGTGGATATCATCCTCCCGGGCCTTCTCCGCCACCTCCTTCTGCGAGATTACATCTTCACAGAAGGTTGCGACCGCGGTAAAACTGCTGTCGCTACCGGCCATGGCGCGAATGACGGCCGGTAGCGACAGATCTCCTCCGATGACTGCAGTGAGGGCCCGGCGCTGCGACGCCCAAGCGGGGCAGATCGCCAGCGTATGCTGGGCCGAGTCCTCACTGCAGTCGCAGTGGTGGCAGGCGGGACTCAGTTCCCTCCGTGCGACCGAGTGCAGGTACTTCCCGAAGCATCCGTGCCCGGAAAGCACCTGCGTCAGTCGGAAGGAAAGAGTCCCGTGCTGCCGCCCTGCCCACTCGTGGATGACCGGCTGGAGAGCCTCCACGGCGGCGAAGCCAGCGCGTGGAGTCTCCAGCCGGAACGACCAGCGAGCCATCGTGGCTCGACGGGCGGCTTCACGCCACTCGCGCACCTCCTCGGGCGGGGGGCGAATGCCACACTCCGCCCGGAAAGAAGCCACCCGTCGATAAACTTCGGCGAGCACTTCCGCCTCCAAATCCCATGGGGGCGTTCCGGCCAACGCGCACGCCGCCTCGGTCGACACCGTGCGGTATCCGCGTATGGCTCTGACCGCCAATACCCTCTGAGGCCGCCAGAGGCGAGCCTTGTTGAGGGCGGTCAGAGCCGCCACCCACACCGGTGCGCCGTACAGCGCCATTGACCGGACCACCCCCGTGTAGAGGAGTCGCGTTGCGACGCTGGCTCCGCCCAAGTTGGGCAATAATCGCCCAAGGGCGGAGGCAGCGTCGACCAGCTTCGGACCAAGCTGTCGGAAGTGTTCGTCGAAGAGCCACCTACCGTCCAGGATCAGACCCAGATACCTCATCTGGGCCCGAACCGGTACGAGGACCGAGTTGACCACTATGGAAGCGCCGGGGGGCGGCCCACGACGGGGCCCATGGAATAGCAGGGCCTCCGTCTTGTCCAGGGCCACCCGTAAGCCCAGCGCCTCGATGCGCCTGACCACCAGAGAAACACCAATGGTGGCCAGGCGCGCCGCCTCCTGGAAGTTCGCCCCCCGGGCTGTGACAAGAGTGTCATCGGCGTAACAAATTACGCCCAGCCCGGGGGGGAGACGACCTCTTAGGACCCAGTCGTATCCCACGTTCCACAGGAGTGGTCCTAGGACAGACCCCTGCGGAACGCCGCACGACATGGGTCGCCGTCTCAAGGCGCCATCTCGATCCTCGTACACGACGGTACGCTCCTGCAAATAGTCTGCCACCAGCCGCCTCAGGTACTCTGGCACTCCGTGGTATTGGAGTGCTTCCCCGATGCAGCTGAATGGCAGACTATTAAAGGCGTTGGCGATGTCCAGGGACACCGCCAACACCACTCCGCCACAGCTCACTGCCTCCTCGGTCACGGCCCTAAGGCGCATCACGGCATCGACCGTCGAACGCCCCTCTCGGAATCCGAATTGGGCGTCCGACAGGTCGGGCCCCACCTCGCAGAGGTGCTGGACGATGCGGGCAGAGAGTATTCTCTCAAAAAGTTTACCCGCCTCGTCCAGCAACACGATGGGCCTATAGGCCGCGACCGAATCGGCAGGCCGTCCCGGCTTCTGAAGCAGGACCAGCTTCCCGCATTTCCAGCACTCAGGGAAGCGTCCGGACGCCAGGCTAGCGTCCAACACTTCCCTGAGGCGGTCCGACATATGGTCGAGGGCTCGGGCCAGAACTCGGGCAGGAACCCCGTCCGGCCCTGGGGCGGTGTTCTTCGAACGAATTCGAAGAACCGCCGCCCCTACCTCCGATTCCCTCACGGGCGGAACCTCGCCCCCGTCGTCCCTGGCCGGGTAGGCCATCGACGGGGGCGTGTGCTCCGCCCGCTGCGGGCATATATAGGAACCTGCTCTAAGTTTATTGGATACTAGCTGAACCCCGCGGTGTTACCCGCGGTTATTGTTGTACCGCGAGTAACGCCGCGGGACAAAGTTAGTCTAAAAAAGTAGCCTAAGTTACTCCCCGGATCATCAGCTACCTGCCAGTGAAAGTCCCGTCAAAATCCGTCCAGCCGTTCCAGAGATTACCCGGAACAAACAGACAGACAGACAGACAGACAGACAGACAGACCGACAGACCGGTTATTTTAATATTACAAACAGACACTCCAATTTTATTTATTTGTATAGATGTAAATTTTGATTATTCTATGTATAACCGCTTTAATCGGCTTCACCTGTATGTTTGCTTGTCTGTAACTGATTATTGTGAGCGTAATTTTTAGTTATTTCAAGCAATTTTTTATTATTTTCTTTTTTTCGTCGGAAAACCTAGTTTTTCTGAATAAAAGGCAGCTTCTTAGTCCTTTTCTGCACAAATGAAGTTCGAATTTAGTAGCAGTGTACGTGTAAAACATAAAAAAACATATTTCATAATAATCTCATTTATAATATTCTGGTTTGAGACAGTGTGAATAATTTACATTAAAAACGTAATCCTTGGTCATAACGCCGTAACTAATTAAAATAGATATACCTAAATTATCTTTTTAAAGTAAACAGTTAGCTTTTCCCAATTAAATTTTACCTTTAAAAAAAAAACAAGTTTAATAGTTATAAGTAGGTGCGATAGTCATTTGTGCCTATTTTGCGGAATTGTTGTTTTGGATTCTAAAAAAACTCTTGTTACTTTTCATTGCCAGCAAATAATGTAAATAATTTAATGATTATTTTTGAATGTCCCTACGTTAGTAGGGTACCACTTTGCTTCGTGGGTACCACATTAAAACGATATTATAAAATAGATATCTACTGTTATATATTACACTAGCTTTTGTACGCGGCTTCGCTCACGCAGACTTTCATCCCCTGATTTACCTGCTTAGGGGTGCAATTTCAAAAATTCCTTTCTTAGTGCTCACTTACGTTATATAAAGAACCTAAATACAAGATTTCAGGATTCTAGGTTCAGCGGTTTGGACTGTGCGTTGATATCTGGGTATGTCAGTCAGTCAGTCACCTTCCTCTTTTATTATATAATAATAAATAATAATAATAATAAATAAATATTTCCGACATCTTACACACAACGCCATCTAGTCCCAAGCTAAGCAGAGCTTGTGTTATGGGTACTAGACAACTGATTTAAATACATACATACTTTTTTTTTTGATAAATACATACATATTATACATAGAAAACACCCAAACTCCGTAACAAATATTTGTAGATAATACAAATATTTGGTCCGACCCGGGAATCGAACCCGAGACCTCGTAATCACCAGTCGCACACGTCAACCGTGAGACCAACGAGGCAGTCAAATGGTATGGTAGCACGCTTCTGGTGGCAGGATCTAGAAGAAGTCTAGATATCTTGATCTTTTCCGACACAGCACATTATGTAGAATTAAACAGCTTGATTCCTGTCCACTGAAAACCACGGTGTTAATAGTTCGAGATTTAGAAAAGGAAGGGTATAAATCTTCGACTACTAGATGTTTTGACACTGAGTCCAAAAATAACAATTATTGTAGATACAAGAATAGGTAATTTTTTTTTTTTACAATCAAGTGCATTTTTGTTACTGAATTTTTGTATGAAGTTCTTTTTTGTTTTGTTGTGATATAGGCCAGTTATTGAGGAAGGTTATACTCGTAGGCTATATATCATCTCGCTACGAACAAATGGAGCGGAATATTTATAAAAAATGTTGCAAAAACGGGGAAAAAATTATTCCATTTGTTGTTGTGTCACTACAGAGAGCTATCTAACGATTAAAGTTTCACAAAACAATCTATGAAAGAATTAACTTCCTAGTTCTAAAAAAAACGTCCGCTAAATTAAATGTTTATTTTTCAAATTGGTTGAATATCTTTTACTACTGTGTTTTTTTTATGCAATAGGGAGCAAACGAGCAGACGTATCACCTGATGGTAAGCGATTACCGCCGACCTTGGACACCCGCAACACCACAGGCGTAAAGGCGTTGCCGGCTTTTTAAGAAGGAATACGCTCTTTTCTTGAAGGTTTGAAGGTCGCATTGATTCGCAAATACCGCAGGCGACAGTTCCTTCCACAGTTTTATTGTGCGAGGCAGAAAGGTCGTGGAAAAGCGCCCATTTGTGGACTGCCAGCCATCTAGATGATGGAGATGAAATTTCTGTCTCGTAGGACGGTGGTGGAAAGAGGCGGCAGGAATCAGTCCGAACAATTCCTCGGAGTACTCCTCATGGCAAATGCGGTAGAAGATGCACAGCGAAGCCACATCTCTACGCAGCGCCAAAGAGTCTAGCTGAATTGAAAGTTCTTGGCAGGCCACGATTCGAATCGCTCTCCGTTCAATACGAGGGATCCGTTGATCACGGTCCAGAGGAGGAGCTGGTGCCCTCCCTCTGGACCGTGATGTTACTGCTCTTACCCTGAAATTTATTGAGCGCAATTGTTCCCTCCCCAGAATACGAGAGGCAGCCTGGGCATCCACGCTCAGGCGCGTTGTGTTCTGAGTGCGGACGCCCGGAGAGGGATTCTCCAATGCTAGTGCAGTTGGTACCCTCCTGGGGTAACAATATGTTTTTCAACTGCACTATCATGGGGGTTGGGGGATAGGCCTCTGGTACCCTCACTCACTCAGTGAAAAACAGCGTGAGAGCTGTTTCACACCGGTTTTCTGTGAGGCCGTGGTATCACTACGGCCGAGCCGGCCCATTCATACCGAAGCGTCGCTCTCCCACGGTACGTTACTACCTACGTTCACATAAAACCCTTAGAGCATATATATCTCGAGGGGCAGCCGAACACGCGGAAAGCGTGATCGGAGTAGAACGAGAGAGATTGAGTTTGGGTAGTGTCTGTCTCTCTCACGCAAGCTTCTGATTAGGCTTTTTGATTGGTTGGTGTATTTCCCGCTAAATCAGTCATGCTAAGTGGTATGTGAGTCCACCAATCGGAAGCTTGCGTATCTCTCTCTCTACTCCGATCAAGCTTTCAGCCCGTTCGTCTGCCTCACCAGATATATATGCTCTAAAATTAAACCTCATTAACCTCAATGCTTATTTCTATGGTAAACTTTGTTCACCGTTGCTATAACATCACACTACAGGCAATAGGAGACTAAGACGAGGTTGCGTTGGTCAGCTAGTATAAGTTTGATAGATTTTAATGCCACAAAGAAAATAAATTGTTATTGCGTTTCGTTTGCATTTATAATTACAATAACTACAATTTATCTGGCAACACAGATTATAGAAGACATCTGAAAAAGAAAAAAGTATTACCCATTTTGTTTATCTTTCTCGGGACCTATATAATTAAATATTTTATAATACAAGTTCATTTTTATAATGGACTCAAACAATAATGGGAATCACGGGAAAAGAAACAAATGAAGATCACTCACGGCATCAGTGCTACCAGCTCAGTAAATATGTACTGGAAATAGTAAAATAGTACAATTTTAAAAACAATTTACGTTTTCCTTACGAAATAAAGCCTCTTCTACTCATAACATTATAATGTGTTAAGTATTTACCGTATCTGTAAACTTTTTGTGTCATTAAATAATTTAAATAGAGAAGAATAAAGTAAGTAAGTAAGTTTATTAAAGTTGACTTATAAAGGGAGACATTTCTATTTGTTATTTTTGTTTGTGTCATAATTATATTATATAGTGACCCATCCCGGCTCCACACGGGTTATTTTAATACATGCATATTGTATATTTTTGTAATATATATGTATTACAAATATTTGTTTCGGAGTTTGGGTGTGTTCTATCTATATTATGTATGTATTTACAAAAAAAAAGTATATATGTATTTGTATCAGTTGTCTAGTACCCCATAACACAAGCTCTGCTTATCTTGGGACTAGATGGCGTTGTGTGTTTAGATGTCCGAAATATTTATTATTTTATTATTATTCTCTTATTCTCTTTATTATCAGTATAGGGATTGCCAAATATTTTTTAGAAAATATTCGAGTTTACTACTCAAGAAACGATATTGATATTCATGAAAATTTTATGTTGCGTAAAATCGAAGGTTTATTAAAAGTGAGGCGTTACGATGCAGCGTTTTGTCATTAGTTATGTCCTGAAACAAACTACTGAAACAAACAGCGCAGGAACACTTATTAATAGGAATAGTTTCTCACGAGCAAAATAACGTAAACGCCTAATTTATGACACTTACGCATTTCATTCAATATAGTTTATGTGTGCAAAGTCACGTGTATAGCTCACTGCGCTTCCAGTTCTGTCTGTTAAGCGTACTGCCACCACACCAGTACTGCCACAGAACCGGTTAGTATGTTGCTAAAGACTACATATTTATAGGTTTGTAGTTAAGATTACTTTCAATAGATGACGCTGAAGAATGTTTTCGAAGGATAGGTATAATATAAATATCATTGCATATGCTAATTTCCTGAAAAACAAGTAAGTACCTATAAAACGTAATCCCTGAATCTATTCTTTTGTTAAAAAAATAATTGATTCAAGTATTAAGTATCGCACTGGGATTCTTTTGTAAACGGGGGACTTTAAGAGCAATCAGATTCAGAACAACAATTTGTGCGTGTATCATGCAAAGCATTGTCTCTTGTAGGGTTTGAACCTACGACACATAGCGCATAAGAAAGCAGTGATGTGACTGCTGTAACCACTAGGCTATCCGTGCCGTCAGAATTCGAATTTATCTAATTAAAAAATGTGCATGAATTTGCGGACTTCGAATATCCAGCTCCTCGTGACTACTCGGGAGTGCCTGTCGCTGAGGATTCCGCCACATTTTGAGCTCGTCCTGGTCTACTCCACTCTCACCCCAGCAGATGACGCGTGTTTGGTCATAAACCCTCACAGCCCTCAGCAAAATCTGCCAGTTTATTAATTGGAGGGAAACGCACCTAGACTGTCGTCACCTCCAACAGTGTGGTATCCTCGTACGATCCGAATGGCCGCTACCTGCTGTGTTTAGGACTTGGTGGTCCTTAGAGGGCCATAGATCGTATCGCCAGTGTGCCTAGAATTGAATATTTGAAAAATACTTACTGTAGTAGTAATTATAATAAACCATATAGCCATACAGCGCCTTGCTGGTTGTCATTGTCATTGACTGACTGACTGTCACAACTCTCAAGTGTCAAATAATTAAATAAATTCTGGTTCAACTTTCTTATTTTCTAGTAAATCAATTTTTCCATTTGTGATAATGTAAATATTTTTGCAAAACATTGTGGGTTTTGTGTATTAGAACACGTTACTTATCAAAATGGGGGACAGCAGTGATTCTGAAGAATTTTATGATGCCGAGGAGTTCACACCCATCAAAGGTTCAAAGTAAGTTGCTAAAATATCAAAAAATAAACAGTATATATGCTTTTTTGAAAAAAAGTTCGTGGCTTTTGGGATAATAGTATTTCGGAAATGATAAAAATCCAATGTATTGTGCAGTATTAACTATGTATGTGTGTATTTTCGAATGTTAATGTTCATAATGAAACAGATGTTATAAGGTGTAGTTTTATAACGTCCTTGTGGCCAGCGACAGGTTTTAAAAGAAATAACCTTCTACCCATGCAATACTTGGTTGTATTATCAGAACAATAGGGTTTAAGACCTGAATGTAGTGATGATGAACTAATGGGGCACTGGTTTACATATTAATTTGAGTTAATATGTTACTACATGTTTATGGCATTGATGATTACTTTGATTATTGTTTGCCATACCTATTTGAGAGTTACGACTCAATGCAAGGTTAGTTGTAGTTCTTTATTTAAATAGTAGGCATTGGTCTATTGTTTCTAACCAAATACCATTCTAAATTCGAAAATTTCAAGAGCGGTGGTTCATGATCTGAAAAAAAAAACTCAGACCACTTTTATCTGGAACATTGATTATTAAAACAATATTGATGCAAGTAAAGCTACTGATGAAAATGTGATGGAGAATGAATGATTGATTTAACACAAATATTTAAAAAAACTTTGTTTTCATCAGTTTCATATAAATATTTGTGTGTTCATCTATAAACAAATCTTACGAATACATAGATAGTACATAGGTTATTGCTCTTCTCCAGTGATGAGGAGAGCAAAGCCTCTGTCGACATCCTTGGACAGGAGATAGCAGGAGTGTGTAACATTGAAGGAGACAATGTAGAAACTTACTTATTATACTTATTATTACATGTCATACTTTCTATATCATGCGTTTTGTCTTTTATTTACTGATTTAAAACTTGTTGCACTTATTGAAAAAAAGCTTGATCTAAGTGATACCACAGCCTCACAGAAAACCAGTATGAAACAGCACCTGCTCTGTGTTTCACTGAGTGAGTGGGGATACCGGAGGCCCATATCCAACCCCTGCTCATCGCCTTCACCCATCAGACGATATGTTTGCTTGTTTGCCCCCTAATACTTAAGAACAAACAAAAAGAACATCAGACTGTGCCATGAGTATTCTCTCTCAATCAACCTTCAGGTGATGTAGAAATAAATCTTATTCTAATGAGAATGTGATTAGATTGTAATGGTAGGTACTGCATACTGTACTTTTTATTTATTTACCTATGCTTCCTGCAAATACATTGCATAGGGCAGACTTAATGATATACTATTTTTCAATTTTTTAAAACTTTTACAAGTGCTAACAATTTTGATGAACTTTTCCTGGTTCTACCTTCCTCCACACAATAATTGTCTTGACCTTGGAAGTTATTGTTTTGGAACTTCTCTTAAAATCTATCTATACTAATATATAAAGCTGAAGAGTTTGTTTGTTTGTTTGAACACGCTAATCTCAGGAACCGCTGGTCCGATTTGAAAAATTCTTTCTGTGTTGGATAGTCCATTTATCGAGGAAGGCTATAGGGTATATATCATCACGCTACTACTAATAGGAGCGGAGCAACAATGAAGAACGTTTCAAAAACGGGGGAAATTTTCACGATACGGGCAATATAAGGCGCAAACGACGTTGCGTGGGTCAGCTAGTATTGTATATGTAACTCATGCCTTTATTATGATTTCATTGACACGTAAAACCGGTTTAGTAGTTAAGACACTACATTAGATATAGGTACACCCATACATACTTTTTTTTTTGTAAGAATGACACTTTTAGTATTTTTGTTACCTTATTTACAGCAGTCAGGGTCGTAGACCTTGGCTGCCTTAACTATTCCACCAAACATCGCAATACCATAGACATAAAAAGATTTGCCCTGACCGACTGATTGACTCATCAATGCAGAACCTATACCGTTGGGGCTATCATACTTATAATTTTGGTAATTTTTTATTGTTAATACACATAAAAACGGATTTCACTCCCAAAGAGGATTGTTTTTTTACAATAATGTGGAAACAAGCTGACGTATCGCCTGATGATATGCAATTATCACCGCCCATGGACACCTGCAACTGGCGCTGCTCATCCCTCCTCTCCTGTCCGCCGGCCTGTGTTGCTCTATGAGTAAAAATAAGTATTTGTCATTAAATTATAACTTAATTTAAACTTATTTATCTACAAAATTAAATGTTTACAACAGGTGGGAATTCTTCTTCAATTTCTAACAATGTGTCTGCTAATTTAAATTAACAATTAACATAGTTTTTTTTGTGGTTGACTGTACTTAGTTCTATTGTTTTGTTACCATAATAGTGTGAACAATGAAATCTTTGATGAGAGAAATTTAACAATACAAGAATAAACATCACATGTTACATAGAGAAATGTATGTGTGTATTTAAACTAAGAGTTATTCTTTCACATTCCATTAAAAAACTTTTAATTTGTATAAAAAACCATATTAATTATGCTTTTCTAAATACATACATAATTTAATTTATATAAATAAAAATGAATCGCCTAAATGTATGTACGCGCATAACTTTCGATCAGCTGCACCCAATTAAATAATTGTTTTTTTATGTGTTCGCTATTGTTAGGATAAGGTTTTAGTGTAAGAAAAATTTAAAGAAAACGGGAT
Organism: Spilosoma lubricipeda; assembly: GCA_905220595.1. Lineage (NCBI taxonomy): Eukaryota > Metazoa > Arthropoda > Insecta > Lepidoptera > Erebidae > Spilosoma > Spilosoma lubricipeda. The sequence continues at coordinate 1,687,520 of HG992285.1, read as the reverse complement.
AAGTCATTTCTTTTTGTCCGCGACTGTACCCTGACAGAATTGTAAATATGGCGGTACGAAATTCGCCGTGTCAGCTTGTATAGGTGCCGGCAGCTTACCTGGCCATGCGCAGAAAGACGTTTTTTAGGTCCCTTTGGAGATAGAGGGACGCGGGGATTGTAGTAACACCGGTCCGAGCAAGCTATTGGACGTTTCGAGGAAGCGATTGGTGCGTAATTCGACTACACTTCGATTTCCTTTGTTTTGATTTGTTGCATTAGTGAACTATGCGCGAACTTACCCCCACCACACCGAAGTTTGGCCAAGTTAGATGCCGGCACCTATACATATATAAATATCTCATGTCACAGTGTTTCTGGTTGCATTCCTTGGAAAGGGCTCCACTATTTTTTTTATATACTAGATGCCCCGCTGTATTACCCTCGGTTGTGGAGACAGTCGACAGTCGCTCCTGATCGAAGTAGATATAAAGCCAGCCCACAAAGTTTTGTGAAAGGCATAATCATAAAGTCATAAAGAGAAAAAAAAAAGATTTTAATCACCATATTAACAATTGTTTTTACGGGAATTAACGCGATCACTTATTAAAAGGTAGACTGATAGCCAGCTTGTGACCACGGCCAGTACAACCTGGTCGAAACGTCAGGCAAATCAGAGGTATGTAATACCTTTTAATAAGTGATCGCGTTAATTCCCGTAAAAATTATTTTTAATATATCATGGAACGCGAAAGTTTAAAAGTTAGTGTATAAATCGGTATTTTGTTTTCATTTCCAGAAGGTCATCACTATGCAAGAACATCAACGTGACAGCCAGCAGTGGAGTAACAGAGAAGGAAAAGTCGCAAAGAGTGGAGTCAGTTGCCCCAGGCACTGTGGCTGCGAGCACTCCGGCTACTGATGTTCAACCCGTTGAAGATGATAGGACAACAGTTAAAAGTGTAAGTTTATTTTTTACTACCTGAACCACTAGCTGGACAAAGATAATCTAAAAAAAGTAGTCTAAGTTACTCCCTGGTTCATCAGCTACCTGCCAGTGAAAGTCCCGTCAAAATCGGTGCAGCCGTTCCAGAGATTACCTGGAACAAACAGGAAAAAAAATTTTTACTTCATTTTTGGTAAATGTACCGTATATACATGCATATGCATTTAGTAAAAAGCAGTTATTTTAATATTACAAACAGACACTCCAATTTTATTTATTTGTATAGACTAGCAACAGAGTTCATTACGGAAAATATATAGCTATATTTTTTCCAGCGGCTTCAACAAATATCGTTATATATTAGCCAACATCCTCAAAAATTTAACAAACTATATACGCAAACCTTCCTCAAGTATCAGTCTATCTATAAGTAAAAACCCGTGCAGTACTTTTTGAGTTTATCGCGAACAGACAGACACGGCGGAGGACTTTGTTTTATATGTATATATTTTATATATGTAGTGAAACTGAGGGCAAACGAGCAGATGGGTTCTGATGGAAAGTGTCTACCACCAGTCACGAACGACTCGGGAGTTACAAGCGAATTGCCGGCTTTTTAAGGATGAAGCAAGTAACTTTTAATATTAAATGCTATCACAAGAAATGCTTCTTCAATTAGATCCAACTGTTACCAGTGTCGTCGTATTTTAACCGGACTAAGGGTATATATGTTTGTATGTTCCACCACAGCGCCTAAATTATTGAACCGATTTTAATGAATGAAGTGAGCTGGCCCAAGCGACACGAGCTAAATAAATTTCATCAAAAGCTTTTACGTAGTTGTGTTATAGTTCTTGAAACTTTTCCTTGTAATTCGAGTCGACGCCATTTCCTAAGTTGACTTGTATAAATGGGTACAGTCAAGGTTAGAAATGAAGTGTCACCACACCCCACACCAGTCCTATTCATCTTGTGGGTGTCAATGCCAAAATCGTTAGCAATTTCAGTGTTTCCAACTTTTGGCAACTCATTAAACAAGTAAAATTTTAACAAAAATAAAACCGACTTCAAGGTTTGACTCGATTTCTCTTGGATGCCATCATCAGATCATAGTGTCCTTATCATGGTACCAACGTTGGGATATCTCCTTTCCATTAAAAATGGATTCATCAAAATCTGTTCATAAACGACGAAGTTATCCGCGAACACACATAAAAAAAAATGTACGGTAGAATTGAGAAACCTCCTCCTTTTTTTGAAGTTGATTAAAAAATCGCCAACTTTTGTTTCCATTGTCTCTACACTGAGTCGCCAACAATTTAAAATACATTCCAACTAAGCGTCTCCACAGAGCCAATAAATATCCGCCAAAAACAGAAAAACGGTCCCCAACATTTGTTGACAGTTTTTGTTGCTAGCAACACTAGGAAATTACAACAACTTTTTTCACCAACATGTGTATAGTAGTAGGCGAAAACCTCTTTTGTAAGGAGATGCGTGCGGAGATGGTTGGATGATGACGTTAAAAATAAGTTTTCCCTCTCCAGGTTGTACAAGGTCGGCGAAGGTTCCAGGAGCTTCGCCGCTGTATGCAGAATGAAGAGGATGACGAAGGGGTAATAGACGCTGGTGGTTCTGCCGACCAGCAGACGTTCGCACTCGAACATCCCTTCAAGTAAGTAAATAAATAAATAAATATTTCGGACATCTAACACACAACGCCATCTAGTCCCAAACTAAGCAGAGCTTGTGTTATGGGTACTAGACAACTGATATGAATACTTATATACTTTTTTTTTCGTAAATACATACATATTATACATAGAAAACACCCAAACTCCGAAACAAATATTTGCAGATCATACAAACATTTGTTCCAACCCGGGAATCGAACCCGAGACCTCAAGAACAGCAGTCGCGTACGCTACCACTGCGCCACCGAGGCAGTTACATGATATAGAGAAGTTTATCCATAGACAAGCTGACCCGGCGAACGTTGTATTGCCATAAAAATAAATTATACGTAAACTACTTAAGTTTAAAAAACTGAAAGACACGCTTTAATAGCAATTGAACTAAAAGGTAGAAAATAATTTTAATATAAAAAAAAAGTAAAACTAAAACCCAACTACGACAAAAAACGACGCTGAAAAAGCATGAAACAAGTTTCAAAAGCCGTAGTCACGCGTTGTTAAAGTGTTATGGACTATGGTATATTACACTACATGGAATACGGCTTTTGAACCTTAGTAATGTACCATAGTCCATAACACTTTAACAACGCGTGACTACGGCTTTTGAAACTTGTTTCATGCTTTTCAGCGTCGTTTTTTGTCGTAGTTACTTTTTAGTTTGGTAAATTTACAAAAGCGTGTTTGTTTACTTTATAAAACTATTTTTTTTTTTAGAAACAATCTTCTTTGTTTTTTTTTCACATTAATGTATTGTCTTGACCCTTGAAAAATGAAGTTAAAAGATTTTGTTACATAAATACAGGTCAAGTAATATAAGCATGTTAAAAAATATATTTAGGGAGGGGGAGGGAAACCCTTATCATTAAGGGGTATCGAAAATAGATCTTGGCTAATTCTCAGATCTACCCGATCCCTTTTGCCCGTAGCGTGATATTACGCTACGGGCAATAGGAGACGTAAACGAGGTTGCGTGGGTCAGTTAGTTTTATCATATTAAGTGAATACCAGCTCAAGGCAAGCAGGTTGCATAAACAAACTGGCATTTTGTTATGTTCTTATGTCACAATTATGTACAAAACGGCTATAACAATACTGTTTGTTTCAGGATAATAGCACACGATACAATGAGTTTGCAGAGTATGACGTCACTGGGGAGGATCGGAAGGATCCTCAGTGGGGCTTCGGAGTCTCATCGTATGTGTTTTATAAATAATTCATCGTTCAATTAATAATAATAATGCTCTTAAATAATACTCCATATTTAAGTTAATGTGATGTGATTACAATAAAAAATCTAATACCTCTAAACGAGCAATTCTTGTAAAGGTGTTGCATTAAGAGTGCACTTTTTCATTTTAAACAAAAACTCAAGTCAAGGTACTAGAGCCACGCTGATTTCAGCACGAACGGGTCGGCTCGACTGAGGCGGTACTACCCTCGCACAGAAGATCAACGTAAAATGACAGCGATCACGGCGAGACCGGAGGCCCAATGATGCAGAAGTATCCCTAGCCCGCCATGATGGTGATATGGTGACCACCACTCTTGGATTCTGCTTATGCTTTCCATCAGGCAGAGTAGAGTCATTTTGGCAGGCTGTCTAATGCCCCTCCGCCCGAAGAGGTACGCGAGTGGCGTGAAGCCGCCCGTCGAGCCACGATGGCTCGCTGGTCGTTCCGGCTGGAGACTCCACGCGCTGGCTTTGCCGCCGTGGAGGCTCTCCAGCCGGTCATCCTCGAGTGGGCAGGGCGGCAGCACGGGACCCTTTACTTCCGACTGACGCAGGTTCTTTCCGGGCACGGATGCTTCGGAAAGTACCTGCACTCGGTCGCCAGGAGGGAACTGAGTCCCGCCTGCCACCACTGCGACTGCAGTGAGGACTCGGCCCAGCATACGCTGGCGATTTGCCCCGCTTGGGCGTCGCAGCGCCGGGCCCTCACTGCAGTCATCGGAGGAGATCTCTCGCTACCGGCCATCATTCGCTGCATGGCCGGTAGCGACAGCAGTTTTACCGCGGTCGCAGCCTTCTGCGAAGAAGTAATTTCGCGGAAGGAGGCGGCGGAGAAGGCCCGGGAGGATGATATCCACTCGGAGCCGATCCGCCGCCGGCGAACCGGGCGGCGGAGGCGCGCATACCAGCGCCTCATGCCGCCCTGAGTGTGGCCGCGGATGGTGGGGACGGGTTTTCCCCACCATCCGCTCTAGTGGTCACCCGCGACGGGGCGACGTTACGCGTGTGCCGTACGTCGCCCAAATTAGAGAGTTTACCAGCAGACGGTGCCCGCTTCAGTGCGGGCAGGCGCTGGGATGGGTCCGGATGTGTTAATAACAGCAGTTCCCGGATCCCTGCCGTCTCAGGCGCAGAGTGGCACACCGTGTGGTTTTAGTCGGTTCGATTCCGACACACCGCCCCGCCGCACACCCCGGCGGGACGACGGTCCGAGGGGGTTTCCACACGTAAAAAAAAAAAAAAAAATAAAAAAAAAAAAAAAAAAAAGCTGTCTAACACGGCTCAGTTCAGGGATTAACCTTTTCAAATTTTTCATGACTTGTTCTGGATGTGGCTGTATTTCACCGATGACGCGTTTGATCTCGGATATCAGCTCAGGAATTGTTTCTGGTTTATTTGCATAAACCCGAGATTTCACGAAATCCCAAAGAAAAAAGATGCACTGTCTCGGCTGAAAATTGCTGGAAGTGTGCGAACGGTCTCATTTTAACATTCCAAAATTGTTTGTAAGACGTTTTCACAATTATAACGCTTTGTTTGTTCCTAAAGAACTCCGTTTTTTAATAATTAGAATAAACTTAAGTTACACCTGCAAAATGTCAGAGTTGCCACATGGTTAAAGAAAAATGATGCAGAAGCACCACTAGGCCGCCATGGTGTGTGTCGCTATGCTGCATTGTTGCATTGTCTGCATTCGCAGTATGGTGACCACCACTCTTGGATTCTACTTATGCTATCCATCAAGCAGAGTTTAGTCATTTTTGTCCATAAATAAAAAAATTAAAATACACTAAATTTAAAAAGTGTACTCTTAGAGACATATAATCTGAATTTCGGAAATGGCTTCAACGATTTTCATGAAATTTCGTATGCACGGGGTTTCGGGATAAATCTATCTAGCTGGGATTCATTTTTAGAAATTTTTTCAACATAGAAAACTGGTCATTAAGGCACTAACATATAAAATGTGTTACAAGTGCGAGAATTTATTTCGGAATGCATCAAATCATCTTTATAAAGTTAAAGGTGTGTAGAATCAAAATGTTTGTGTATTTTTAGACTAGCTATTTCGTACACGTAACTTTTAATTTTTTAATGTTTAAACCTTGCCTGGACTACGACAGCCCCTTAACATTAGTTACGACCAGTATTAAGGAAATTTAAGGGTATGTTTCTTCGCAGCGAACATTCGTGACTTCGCCCCAGTACCTTCCGTGTCTTCGAGAGAGCCCTCCAACATATCTGACGAACAATTGAGTGCAGACAACAGGAATCAAACTGGTAACTAAATTATCTATCAAATAATGTATCTATTTGTTTGTCTGTACGCCTTAATCCTACTGTCATCTATCTGGAAATGTCAAATGTCATGTGAACACTCACTTGGTTATGTTAAGTGCCTTAGTTTGCTTATACAATGTTATGTACATCACTTCATCATGACTAACTAAACTAACTCACTAACTAGTCGTTGCAGAACATCTTCATTGTCTTAAATGTGGTTATTTGTATGTTTGCTACGTTTTCACACATTAATTGCTCAACCGATCATTGTGTATTATTGCAAATCCGAGGTGCCTCACTATACCTCCGTAGGGTACTTTACTATCGCAAACAAAAGTACTATTCCCTAGGGGCAGAATTGGTTGTCGAAATCTACATTTGGACCTCCCTTCTCCTCAATTTGCTGTTGTAGGCTTAGGTAATGTCAGAAGTCATTGGGCGGTGGTAGTCACTTACCATGAGATGACCCTTCAGCTCCTCTACAACAACACGAGCGCGACAGCTTGTAAAACTGATATTTTAAGTTCACTTAAGTTTCATACATCATCTGAACATAAAGTGACCACCACAAAATTACCATTTAAGGGAATATTTAAATATAGTTGCCAACATTATTATTATTCTAAAGAGGCAATTCCTACTTTGTAGCACACTACCAACTTTTTTGTTATACAAGGAGCCCCGTGGTCCCCTTAGGGCCGTACGGGCACCTACTGAATTTAAGCATTTGTCCACATTAGTCATTCTACAGACGTGAAACCAGTCCTAATATAATATTTATATAATTAGGAATTATTTATTTGGATGAAGGAAATTCTAAATTTTCGAAATATGTTCTAAAAATAATGATAGGGATAAATTGAAATAGGGTTATAAATTGTTCAATATGCATCAATCTAAGTAATAAGTAAGTTTTACTGAGATTTAAGAAACTAAAAAAATATGCTTAAGATAATAATAAACACTCTGGTGTTTAAAGGTAAAAAAAATTACTATTAGAAACACTGTTAAATTCCTTTCACCAGCGACTTGGGCCTTCGTCAATCGAAGACCTATCCTCCTGTTGAAAGCAGTCAACTAGAGGCGTTTCACCTCTTTCTAAATAATAAGTTACAATTTATGGTGACTCACCCCTTGCTGGTGACAGTGGGTTCCTCCGGAGCTGCCTAGGGTACCCTGGTTATGATAGGTGTTTGATTTAATCACACAAGGGATATTTAGTTACAATTCCAAACATTTAAGAGGTTCGAGGGTATTCCGACTCACAATCACTTCTTGAGGAATCGCGAGATTTTACATCATGTTTATACAATTAAAGATGATCACAACTGTGGCCGAAACTATTTACACACTGAATCTTCATATCACAGTCAATTATTAATCATAACGGCGCCACATGACTGGCTGGCTTCAAGGAACTGGCCCAGCGCCAGCCCGCGTCCTTTTCGACTATCTCCCCTGAGGTCTGTAACCGAGTGACATGACATTTCAAAATGTCAAACCAAGAAATCACAAAACCATAGTGTTGCCATTATCATATTTTAGTTTATACAAGATAGGGATTTGGTATCGAACAAACTATTATTGTTTTGTAGGATAGCTTTTAATTTTAAAGCCACAGCACAGAGATCCCATCGATTTAGTTAGTATGAATAGCAGGGCATCACATTAACGTGACGTTCATTAGCCAAGCTAAGGACTTTAGAGACGCTAGTAGAGTGTGCGTGTTTGGCAGTGCTGGGCAGCATGGAGCCGGACGTGATCGCCAGCACCAAGGCCAACAGCCTGAAGGTCCAGCGAGGCGGCGCCGTCGTGGCGCTGTGTGCGGAGCCTCGCCCCGACCCCGCGCCGCACCCGCACCCGCAGCCCGTCGCGCCTCCTCGCAGGAAGAAAAGAAGTGAGTATGACTGACTCGATACCGATACCCAGATATAGCACTGCTTTCTCAATACCGACAAAAGTTTCTAATAAATCGTGTAAATATTAGACTTCTTCCAAACGTTTGAACCGTCCAAAGCTTTCGACTGTCTTAACCATGATGTGATTGTTAAAATATTACATAAAATATTTATGAATATTCTATTGTACCATTGTTATGTTATTTTCTTTATCATCTTATTTATTCGGGTCTTTATATCTCCTTTATGTTGATAAGAATTACAAATACGGAAACAATCTATTTGGGATTCCCCCAGGGCCTTACTCTGGATCCATGTTAATTTATACTAAAATTGTTTTTATGTGTTTATTTAAATTTCGAAATCTATAGTTTGTGTGTTTTACTACTATTTTTTTTTAATATGAAATAAATTATCTTCCTGACTTTAAAGAGTGAATGGATAAGCAGAAAGGATTTTCTGCACTAAAGAGCTGAAAATGGCTTAAACTTGTTCACCATTTCTACTTTCCAAATTCCTTTTATGTTTTTGATGGTTTTAGTTTCGTATCGTTATCATATTCATAGCCATTAAATAACTATAAATATGCACACACTTTTACATGATATATGTTGAAATTTGTAAAAACAGAATATTTCAGTACAAAAATATTTATTATGACTCTGTGAACATATCTTTTTTCTTTATTGAAAACTCACGAAAGTCCTATTTTAACTGACTGAGTCTTCTGACAATTAGAATCATACATACATGAACCTGCAGCTCCTAGGAAAAAACATACTAAAGCACCCACATTTTGCCAATAGTGATTTTCCAAATGGATGGAATATTTATAATATCACTTTCCATCCCTCCTTAGAGGATAAGATAGAAAAATTAGGAATATTTTGAATCGAATGGAAGGCATCGAGAGGAAAGAGTGTGAGTGAGTTCAGTAGAGACGCGTACCTATTGATGAAAGTCGGAGTTCTCTAAATATACAGGTTGATCAGTGATCGCTATTCAAGTAGACATCTTTGATGAAAATTTTAATAAATCTGTGATCTCAATAGTTGAAATGAGCGATTAAAATGCTTTGTCTTTACCTATTTTATAATACATTAAGGTAAAATTCACCACTTCCTGATAAAATGTCAGATCTGCAATATAACGTTATACATTTATGTTTCTGTCTGAGACCTGTGAAACTGAAATTTGTAATTATTTGACAGATAAGTTCATAATAGTGTGTCAGGAACTTTACTAGTAATAATAATAATGATATTTATTTCTCAAAAACAAAAAATACAATACGTTTACCTCAACTAGGTTAAGTTACAAATCGAACATGAGATAACCAAAGTAAGTTCCAAACTAGGTAGCCTCCTCCGTTGCCAAACTAGGTACAAACCTGTATTTCGACTTACGGCGGCATTGCTCACAGGAATCTCATCTAATTTTAATTAGTAGTAATAACTTTCAATTAGTATAATTCGTTAAACCTTAAATATCATCAAATTTAAATCATTTGCTTTAATCATTTGCATGGAATAATAATTAATGTTGTGATTAATGTTATATATGTACCTAACTGTATTATGTAACCAACTCAACTATATAACAGCGATATATAATATTGTATGTATACTAACACTTGATATTAAATAATCTATCTTCTATCTATATATTTTAAAGAGGAAGGTAACTGACATACCCAGAGATCAATGCACAGCCCAAACCGCTGAACCTAGAATCCAGAAATTTTGCATGTAGATTCTTTATGTAACGTAAGTGAGCACTAAGGAAGGAATTTTTGAAATTCCACTCCTAGGGAAGTAAATCAGGGGATGAAAGCCTTCATGAGCAAAGCCGCGTGCAAAAGCTAGTTTTGATATAAACCTATAATCATACATTTGTTTTTTTTGGTTATTGGTATTGACAATGTGTCAAGATTTTATATTATCATTTTGTTCGCATCATCAATATGTATGTTCTTGTGAAATTACAATTTATTAGCACTAATATTCTGCGATATATAGTGTGGATAGACAAACAGACTGTCTAATGACGCAGAAGCACCTCAATAGGTCGCCATCGACAAAGCAGCATAGATAATGCAACAAAGCAGCATGGTGACCCATAGGTCTCCATGCTGCTTTGTTGCATTGTCTGCATTCGCAATGAGTAAGGTGGCCAATACTCTTGGCTTCTGCACATGCTTTCTATCAGGCAGAGAAGAGTCTATTTGGCAGGCCTATACTTATATAAAAATGACATGACGAATCTATAAGGGTTCCGTTACTGTCTTGTCTTGGCTATGGATCTCTAAAAATTAAGCGAGTATAGTTGTGTAACATCTGTCATCTCACAGCCAACTATCTAAGCACGCGCTCATTGGTCAAATGAAAAGAGTAATTCTCAACTTCCGGTAACACACTTCCGTCCCTTTTCAATCTTTGTTTGAAATGTTACACACCAAAACCTGAAGTAGCTTATTATATTGCAGACAAGTTGCACAGTTCGAATTCTCTTTCCACGGTGGATGGTGACAATATAAGTGTGTGTACTACCGATACGGACGAGTATAGATACGTACCCAGACCTCTACACTCACACCTTGATAATGACGTCATAGAGGTTAGTACTATATTATTTATTTTAATTATTTTCTATAGCTTTCTAAACCTTATAAAATACATGTCCTGACTGCCTGACTGATTTATAAATATTGAGTCTAAAACTGGGACTACAAACTTGAAATTCTGGCAAGAAATGATTTTAATGTTACAACTACCCTACATAAAAAAATATTTTGGGAAATTTTACTCCTAAAGAGGTAAAAAAGGCTTTTTCAATGTTAGAAATTCGAAACAAGAAATAATCACGCGAAGAAATGCGGTGGTCATAGCTTATTGCTAGTTTATTAAATATCCGAAATCTGCCACTTCATTTGTAACTCAATCATGCCAGAAAGGCTGAACGCATCATTTAACATTTGTCAATTCGGCACCGATATACTTTAAATCCACCTCGGTAGCGCAGTGGTGGCGTATGCGACTGCTGTGCTTTAGGTCTCGGGTTCAATTCCTGGGTCAGACCAAATGACAAATATTTGTTTCGGAATTTGGCTGTTTTCTATGTATAATATGACGTATTTACAAAGAAAAAGTACATCAGTCGTCTATTACCCAGAATTCAAACTCTACTTAGCTTGGGACTGGATGGCGTTGTGTGTTAGATGTCCGAAATATTAATTATTTATTAAATAATAGCTGTGCCCGCTACTTCGTACACGTGACATTTTTATTTTCAACTTTTTTATAATTTTTCACCTTTTAAACGTTCCCTGGATTACGACAAACATTTCAAAACCAAAATCAGCTAAATCGGCCCACCCGTTCTCGAGTTCTAGCGAGACAAACGATTTTTACGAGCAATTGATTTTTAAATATAAGAAGAAGAAGATTTATTGTGTACTAGTTGTTGCCCGCGGCTCCGCCCGCGTATATGTCGGTTATCGCGGCAAATAGTAGCCTATGTGTTATTCTGATGTATAAGCTATATTACTGTAATGTTTCATCCAAATCCGTTCAGTAGTTTTTGCGTAACAAACATCCATCCAAACATACATCCATCCTTACAAACTTTCCATTTATAATATTAGTAGGATATCTGTAATGCTGTATTTGAGTTCTAAATAAATTTTTCGCTCTTATTACAGACAAACTCCTCGAGCACTATGAACCAGTCTATGGCGCTACCGAGTCCTGCTAGCACCATAGAGTCGCTCACCAGAGAGTTCCAGGATTCACTGGAGCTGTCACAATCGAAATATGGTAAGAGTTATTTGTATTGTCTAGTTTAGTAGTTAAACACTTTATTTTTGCCCAGTGGTTGAAGTGTTGCGGTTTCAAATCATACTTAAGTAAACACTTTGCGTCATCGACAATTTGTTGTTATGAGTCTGAGTGTTCTTTGCGTCCGTTGCATGTATGTTCGTAAAGCCCCCCTTTTCACAAGACCTATTTTCAGTGCTGGAGTTGACTTTAAAAAAAACCTTGAGAGGTGTCAAAGGAAACCCGGATGGAACGAAGTTATAGTTATAGAAGTAGTCGATGCTTTTGTTCATTTGCCATTGAAATAAAAAAAAGCAAAACTTGTACACATACAAACACACATATTTATACATATATAGCTAAAAGTGTCGTTACACTTTATGCGTCTAGCCCCATTTCGCAACGCGTCTTAAGGAACTTTGTTCCAAAAAAAATTGTTCATCACACATTTATTTCTCCCGGGCAGAAATCATCACCAACTTTGAAGTATAAATAGTTTGGTGTTTAGTAAAATGTATAACAAATATTGTTAATATTTAATTATAATTATTGTAATAGATATAAATATTTTATATAACCATTAACATTTGACGATGCCATAAGGCGAAACCGGTCAGGTGTAAATTTAATAAAAATAGTGGAATAAGTACAAGTCAGTTTGATTCTAGAATGAATTGCAACAAGTTCCATCAAGTGTATAAATTAGAAAGTGGAGAGTATAAATTACAAACAAAATAATGAAACAAATAGTGTTTCCAGCGAGTGACCGGTCGTCCCTGAGCATCCACGAGTCCCGCTGCTCGGAGCGCGCGAGCGAGTCGTCCCGCAGCAGCACGGCCCCCTCGGCCTCCGCCCCGCCCCGCCCTAGGGCTGCGCCCGACTCGCTCGACATCAAAAGTAACCACATTTACATACTCTCTACTTCATTATTTTGATTACAATTCATTGTTTTATATGTCACCGTAAGATTGTAAACACCGTTACATTGTAATCTATCTCGCGAGATTGCAAACAGTCGAAAGATTGTGAAATGGTATCGACGAATCGCAAGTCGCGCGCTGATTGAAATGAAATGAAATTATTTATTCTGCAATTTTATTTATATAAACACTTTTGCAAGTTAAACTTTTTTTGAGCAGATGAGTTTGGCTTTTCCTAACTGGACTAGCCCTGAGAAGAAAGGACGCAACAAACTCAGGGATCAACGTCTCTTTTAAAATCCAGACAACTTTCATAAATGCAAAAGACATTATTACAATTAAAAAAGCGATAATTACAATTGGTTTGGATTGGTTGAACGACATATGTCCCGCGCCGACATATTTGTTTGTTAATTCGTTTGTTGTCTAATGTGAAGTATTTTTGTGATTGTAAATTGATTTCATGTTTAAATAGCTCACAGCTTTAAAATTAAATACAATTGTTGTTAGTTATATAAAATAAATTTGTTATTAATCAAATAAGTTTAACTTAACTTAACTCTATGGCCATTGAACTGTCTACTGTCAAACCGACCAATCAAGGACAGTTGACAACGCATGTAAGCAGTATATCACAGTCAATAATATATTAAAAGCTTACAATCTCGGTAGGTAGGTTGTAATCTAACGGTTTTTGCCATCTTACGGTGACATCTAATACATAAAATTTTCATGTCACAGTTTTCGTTGCCACACTCCTCCGAAACGGCTTGACCGATTCTCATGAAACTTTGTGAGCATATTGAGTAGGTCTGAGAATCGGCCAACATCTATTTTTCATCCCCCTAAATGATAAGGGTCACCCATCCTTAAAAAAGAATTATGGCAAAACGACGTTTGCCGGGGCAGCTAGTATACAATAAAATAATGTGTTTGAAAGGTGATAACACTGTATTCTTAATCCTTGTACAGAATATACATAATTGTAATCGAGACCTTTACAACAACAACCACGAGGTAAAGTTAATCTAAAGTAAATGTAGCCTAAGTTACTTCTTATATTTATTATCTGCCAGTGAAAGTCCTATCAAATTTGATCAAGCCGTTTCAAAGATTAAATATATTTGTATATGTGCAGGTGATTACGTGGTGCGCGCGGACGAAGAGCGTAGCGTGCGCACGCACAGCGAGGGCCGCGCGCAACCCGCCGCGCGCACGCACAGCGCCAGGTATGCACTCGCCCCGCCCGCCCCACCACTCGCCCCACTCGCCCCACTGACACCACTTGCCTTGCTAGATTAACTGGTACTACTCTCCCCACTCGCCCAACAACACTCCCTCAACTTACTCCACCAACAACACTCCCTCTTGAACCAACATCATCACTCTCCCCAGTAACACTTGCCTTACTAGTTTATTTAACTCTCATCGCTGGTCTCACTCGTTTACTCGTGTCACTTACATGTCTTACTTGCCACACAATTAAACTTATTTTTTCAATCTTTCTGACAATAATATGGTCGTTCCGTGTTAAACTTCGGATCAGAATATCATAATCATAGCTCTTTATATAAAATTACCGGAGAATACGTAAAGCCGTGGGTCCTGCGCCACAGATCTGTCCCCGGTTATGTCAGAGAGTGAGGGAACAGAGAGTGCACCTGTGTTAGCACATACATTTGTGCACTCCTGTCTCCGTTAAGACTGGTAACTGTGGCCGAAAGCGTTTAAGATTACATCATCACATATACTCACTAAAATTACTTAATATTTTCATTTAAAAAATCTAACAACAAGGACATAGCAATATATTTTTTCAATTCAGTTATATTAATGGTCATCATAAAAGTTCATTTATGTCATTCTTATTACAAGCTATACCCAAAAAAAATTTCGCTATACGTAAATTTGATACATTACTTCCTAAAAAGTATTAATCGCTTTCTTAAACTTTTGTAATACGATGCAGAATTCCAAAGTTGTTCAGCTTATAATCACTAGATAGCGTTAATCTACACACACACACACACACGCACATAATGTTACCAGATTATTAAACTCGCAACTTATATATTATTTTAGAAGGAGTAACTCTGACGGAATGGGCGGGTCTCGTCGTCGGTCTGCGGGCGACGAGCAACAACTCGGCATCTCGCTTCGAACCCGCACCACCTCCGGGAACCAACTCACCGATATCGAGATACTGGAGCAAGTCACTGTGCTCAACCTCGACACAGGTTGGTGGAGTTCCTACATAACTATTCGCAATAGTATTGAATGTAATTAAAAGTTCGTCGATTTAATTGCAGCTCAGTGCAAATTTAAATCAAATATAATTTTATATTTTTTTACCAAATCGTCTATTTTCTTTTTGACGTCCATGATAACTAGTAAAAAACGTGTTTAATGTAAGATTGTCAAAATCTTTAGATTGTAATCTATCTCGCGAGATTGCAAACAGTCGAAAGATTGTGAAATGGTATCGACGAATCGCAAGTCGCGCGCTGATTGGTTGAACAGCACATATCCCGCGCCGACAAATTTGTTTGTTAATTCGTCTTTGTTGCTGAACGTAAAGTATTTTTGTGATTGTAAATTGATTTCATGTTGAAAATACCTAACAATTTTAAAATCTATTCAAATAAATAAAATTGGAGTGTCTGTTTGTTTGAGGCCCGTAAAGCGTATTCCATAGTTGACAATCTATCAATAGTTTGAAATCTCGCTAATTAGATTATAATCTTAACGGTTTTTACAATCTTACAGTGACATATACATATATTCAAATTTAGTCTCCGTCAAGAGCGAGTTGATGTTAAATAAACTCACATTCAGCCTCCTCTGAAAGGCAAAATTGGTCAGGTCTATGGTCTGTCCCCTATGGACTCCTGCAACTTGAAACTCAATATTAAGTTGCCACTATTTGATTCTATTACCGAAATTAAATTCAGTTCTATCCTCTTAACCAAGATGAAAGTATTTCGCATCGAAAGTCTTTCTACAATCGCTAAAGCCTGTATTCTCTCATATTATTAACTACTATTTTGTTTTGATCACGTGACTCAACGTTGAGATGACGTCATTCCTGTACTCTTGTTATTTTTCTATAAACGTGTTATATTAAAGAAATAAATATTTTTGGATATTTAACAAACAACGCTATCTAGTCCTAAAAACAAACAAGGCTTGTATTAGGGGTACTAGACAACTGATATACCTAAATACATATTATACATAGAAAACACCCAAACTCCGAAGCGAATATTTGCAGATCATACAAACATTTGGTCCGACCCGGGAATCGAGCAGCAGTCGTAGTATATTTACCACTGCGCCAACGAGGCAATCATATATTACGTTTGTAGAATGTCAACTTGGCTGTCACTGGCAACACAACATAACACTCATTCATTTAGCTCATTTGTGTGAAAGTCACGGGCGTCAGCTAGTGTTATATATGAATATTTTGTAGGCGAACGAGTCCCGCTCAGCGTGGCCGAACACAAGTTACCCCAGTGCATCAACCCCCTCAGTCTACACATCATGAGACTCACCTCCGAGTACATCGGCCGGCCCAACGACGACGACAACACCAGGTAATATCCGCAACCGCTTTGCTTTTTTGACACTTTTGACATTGACATCTGTCATGTGTAGAAGATATTCTAGTTTTAGACTACAGATTTAATTTAGTAATTTTAAGTTGTGGTGGGTTACTTAGTCTTTTTATTTATATTTCTTTTCATTTGATAACCTTGTGGTTATTGAAAGTTTTTTTGTAAAACTTGGTCCGAATTAAATGCAAAATTTTTTTTTAAAAATATTTATGTATTTCTAACGATACATAGAAAAAATAATCAAATATTGTTTAGAATGTATTATTGAGCATGAAATAATTTTAGCATTCTAAATTTTACACATTTTTAGGATTATGGCAAAGTCAACTAAATAATGAAACCTCGAAAATTACTTTTTAGTAGTACTATTTTTAATTATTTTGTAGGTATGGTAGGTATATAAAATAAAAACATTGCAATATTTACTATGGAATAAATAAAATCGGGTTAGATAAAAATCTGAGAACAGCTTTTTGGCAACAACCCATTACAGCAAACCTAGCCTATGTAAGAACAAAAAGTGATTATAATCTATTATTACTATTTATAGTGAACCCTTGATCCTCCTGGTGGTATGCGAGGCCTGAGCCGGGTGTGACTTTGTATTTCATCGATAAAATAAAAATATTTATTTATTTGAGATTTTATCTACTAACCATGAAATGTAAAGTCACACCCGCCCACCGCCCCGAAAGTCATTAAGAGGGCTAACATTGCGGCAATTTCTTTATAAGACAAATAAATATTTTTAAACTAGGTGAAGGAGAGACATAATTATGTTCACGAGTTTACTACTTAAAAGCTGATAATGATGGGTTCAAGAGTGGGTTGTGGTTAAGTGGGTCCGTGTTGCAGGCGCGGGTCCCGTCGCAACGCATCTTGGCGTGCGCGTGTTCACGCCTCGGCGTTGAGCCTCGCCTTCAAGCGCTCGCCCGACAACGGCTCAAACCTCAGCCTTGACACTAGGTTCTCTTTCGTTCTCCTCGCGTTTGCAGCTTCGCACAAACCGCTACAGCTATTTAAAGAACATATTTCAAAGGGCCTAGTGCGAGTCAGCTTCGCTCAACCATAAGCGTTACTTAGCACTACAATACGCCAGTTTATGTTCATCTCAGAGGGCCTAGTGCGAATCAGCCTTGTTCAATCACAAACGTTATGCGCTCATAGCACTATGATACGCCTAAACGCATTCATTTTAAGGGGCCTAGTGTGAGTTTATTTCATTCGGCGTTGAGATTTGCCCGCAAATGAAATCTTCACGGGCATTCTACTTTACATCACGCCACGTCACCGTCACGTCTTATACTATATTTTTAGTTATAGGTTACATTACATAGAAAATATGAAATAATTTTGAAAATTATCGTTCACCAATCGCAACACCGAACGGAGCTGTACGAAAGTAAGTTAACTTGAAAAATACTCACACTAGGCCTGCAGTTCATTTTTTCTATCACTATTTATTTTTCAAATATTGGTACATATGTTGCTTTCATCATAAAGAAAATGCGTTTTGATCGAGGTTGGTGTGGACTGTGGATAGTTGCTGCAATATTTGCATTTGGTGTCTATGGTAGCAACAATTCTTTTAACTTTGGTGTATTTTATATTTCTCTAGTATGATATACAGGTGTTAAGAAAATCGTCGACCTCCGACAGCGTTTATGTAAATACCAGAAGAAAAAATCATCATGCTATTAAAATCTTTTATCGAAAACTTTTCCCTTGACTTTGAGATTTGCGTACAGTCATTTAGTTAAGCAAAAAGTTATATTTATTTATTTATTTATTTATTTATTTGTACAGAAACAATTTACAGGTTCAAACTTATCGGCGGTTACTTATAACTTATATTCGGAACTCCTTGATCATGGCACGAGGACACTAAAAGTATTTGGAATAAGAGTAGAAAAGATGTTATACGATTCGTTTTTATTGTGATCACTGACCCGCCTCATAATTGCAAAGGTGGTAAGAGCATAGTTTGCCTGTTTTATCTGTGGCAGTTGCTTCGTCGTCGAATTTATGTACTCGAAACTACTCGTAACTACCGCCGCCTGCGCAACTTCTACTGCGTCTCTTAAAAAGCAATAATTTTTCCAGATTGTTGCAAAAATATTCATTTATGCCCAACTCCTATTCGTTATAGAGTATGCGTGGTGGTCACCATACTCATTGCTCGTACAGACAATGCAAAAATGCAGAATGGTGACCCACACCATGGCGAGCTAGTGATGCTTCTGCAGCATTGGGCCTCCGGTCTCGCACCCACCAACGAAACACAACAGCACGAACGCTGTCATTTTATATTGATCTTCTGTGCTCAGGTAGTACCGGCCTGTCCGTGCTGAAATCAGCATGGCTCTACTACCTATAAAACTGCTTTCATTAGTATATTTAACTCGTTATATTGCTGTTTGTACTGCTTGCAGAAGACTTTCGTGATTTACAAATGTAATGTATCTGCACAAAGAATAAAAAAAAATGGCTACGCTTTTATTCTACTTAAAAAAAATTGTATTATAATATAATTATTAAATGAGAAATTGGATAAAAAATGGGTGATCACTTGTTGACAGGCTGAAAGACTATAAGACATCTTCTTCTCGTTCTGCCACGTGAGTTGTGAATGATTCCGTCTCTGTCTTTTAAAATATTATGAAAAAATCGCTTTAGCATATATGAGTAACGCAAATCGAGCAATGATATAATTAATAATTTGTGTGAGAAATGGAGTGCCACCTTAATTTTTAATCAACTAGAGCCCGTATTACTTTGTAATAAAGCTTATAACTGCTTGTGTTATAAATTTACCAGGTTTTTATAAAAAAACGTGATCGAAATAAATAGCTAAGACTAGAGCTATGCTTCGACTCAAATGAAGCTTGCCATCTTTCAAAGCGACTAGCGTAGCATAAACTGCTTATATTATCTGTAATTAGTGGTGAGATAAAATCACAGTCAATTGTGATTAATCACACGATTTTTGCGCATGTTGGTTAGGGTTGTTTCTGCCGTTTTAAGAGGATTAATGAACACCCTATGTTACCTATTTAGCAGTAATGCTTGTATTTTTTTATGCAATAGGTTTAAAATAAAATAAAAATATGAAAACAGCTTATTGGACACAATGCGTAAAAGTAAATAGCAACCCCCAACCCATGTCTAAAAAACACATGAAAACATTATCACAGACGATAGAGATTTTATATCATCCCTATCCCTAATAATCCACTTTAGCAAAGTATTTTTTGTTTTTGTAACTAGTCGTGGCTTTAAATTTGTTTTGAGACAGTACTAATTTCATTATACATTACACAGAAAAACATTATGCAAATAATTTTCATAGTTATTTGTAATACGAGATATTTTTACAGTCATAATTGGCAATTATAAACAAATAGAAATGCTGTAATTATTTATTAATTTATTTAATTATTTCAATAAAATTTGAATCTCTTAATCGAGTTTAGAAATGATTTTGTGAGTGTACACATTAGTAATCCTTGTAATATAGAGACAGAAGCTAAAATGTAGGATTAAATCAGAACCTTTTGCTTCTTGAAATAGGACTACTGTCTCGTTCTAAAACTAGTCTTGCATAATGAAAACACAATTCTCCATACAAATATTTTTAAAAATCAATTAAAGTCGGATATGTATCCGCTCAATATCCGCCAAAATAAATGTGTACCATTTTTAGATTTTGATGATTCTAATGGTTTGATAAAATCAAATATAAAGGCACGTTTTATACTCATTATCCCACACATCAAGGTCGCAGCGTGATGATAATAGGTTGTAACTTCATCAATAATTCAATATAGAAAAAAAAACGAATCTGATTCGTACTTTAAAGGGTATTTACCACCGAAAGGCTCGAATTAGAACGGATTATACTATCGTTAAATGATACTCATTAAACATAGCTGGGCCCTTAAATCACATAATTAATTTACTATAAAAGTGAACTTCGTTACACCTTAAATCGTTACATTTGGGAAGATTTAAATTAATTTAACGTTCGTAGTTAATCATTTTATAAGAAAACTTAAAATTTTATCAGTTAGTCGAAATGTTAACTTCGTTAATTAACGATTAACGGATTAAGAGTTAATGCCTAGCTATGGTATTAAATCCTACCGACTTTTAACACTGCGGTATTTAAAGTCCATATTACCAAATTCGACTACGTTGTTGTGAAATGCGGCCACTTTCTAGCTACTCTTTAATATAGACTTAGTACTACACAATTTAGTAACGATGCGAGTCGTTCTATGGATATCGATTCCGAATACTTCGAATCAAAACTTTTGTCATTTTTAATAACTATTTATAGTTAAAATTTGAGATGGTCTATATTCTTTTTTTCAAATATTTCATTGTGATTTATTCAACAACCTTCATTGAAATGCAGATTTTTCTTCTTCTTTTTTTGTTTAAAAAAAAACACTTTTAAGATAAATTCAGAATGTTTTCAATAACCTCAACTTTCTCACCTCTATCTCTAGTTAAAACTGAAGATAGGTAATTAAAAACGCCCGTTATAGGCAGTGGTTAAACCGCCGACAATGAACGAGAAACGAGTAAAACTAGCAACTATAAACGATTTTGCGATCAGAGCAAAGCGAGTGTGTGGTTTCGATAGTTTTATAACTGGGCTAATAAGCGAGTGTGCAAATACGATGAGCGATTACTCGCGCCACTCGCCTGCGGTCGCTTAGTCTTGTGCACACGCACGCATGCAAGCATGTACACGTGTTTCCAACCGACTTTAAATTTTGTTTCAAGTTCCAAGACAATCGGGATGAGTTTTTTATTGAATGTGTCCGATAATATCCTTATCGTAAAATACATCATCGTCGTCGTCTGAACTAGACAACAATGAGAGTTGCAATGATTTGTTGATATCCATACGTGTACTCTCAAAACCGCATTGTATAGAAATGATCAAGAGAGCGAGCGTGGCTGAGCGAGTATCGCTGAACGAGTTTATCTTTGAAAGCTCTTATCGCTCAGCTACAAAACTAGTAAAGCGAGTTGTCGCCGGCAGTGTGAACAGTCAGAGAGCGACTATTAATATATGCATCTCTTTCGTTTACACGGAATGTATATTTATTATACGTTTCTTGAGCGAGAAATTCGCCGATAGTTAGTCGTTTTCTCGCTGGCGGTCGGACCATTGCCTTAGACTAATAAAATATAAAATTTAGCTTTATAATGTACTAGCCGACCCACGCAACCTCGTTTGCGTCTTCTATTGCCCGTAGCGTGATAATTTTCCTCGTTTTCGAAACATTTTTCATTGGTGCTCCGCTCCTATTGGTCCTAGCGTGATAATATATAGCCTATAGCCTTCCTAGATAAATGGGCTATCTAAAACTGAAAGAAATCGGACCAGCGGTACCTGAGATTAGCGTGCTCAAACAAACAAACAAACTCTTCAGCTTTACATATTAGTATAGATTATGTAGATGTGCTTATAAGAAATATGTACTCAGGCATTGGCATATAAAATTGTTTTTAGACTTTCGCGTCTTTTACGCGCGACACATAGTTATTGTTATATAGCAGTACTTATTTGGGATAAAATGATTTAAAAGAAGACAACGTTCCGAACGGTATACCGATCGTGGTCACAGGTAGAATGCTTTAAATATTTTTAAGTCTCGCTATACAGCAAAACCTATATTTAAAAAAAATGTTTATTGCTTTATTCGGTGTGTATAATTAAGCTATATATATGAGCTAATTATTAGCTTTGGCATTTGATGGGTATACTAAAGATTCAAACACCAGTTGTCTTAAAATTTATGTTTTGTTTTATCTTTTGTAGGGAAACGGATGAAGAAAGCGAGAGTGTGTGCGCTGGTGGTGCCGAGGATGAAGCTAAGGAGATGAAGAGAGAGTCCACAGACAGACAGACTACTGGCATTAGAAGAAGGACTGACAGGTCAGTTTAAAACAGATCAAGTGTTTTTTTTTATTAAATTTATATTATAAAAGTGAGTGTGCATGAAGGATGGTTACTTTATGTTCTAGTTATGTATGAACATTTCTTTGGCAAAGAAGTATACATACATATATACACATACATAATAAGATAATCCTCCTTGTACCGTCGGTTTTAGCAATTGGCACAAAAACTTTAATTGCGCGATACAGAATTTATCGTAAGTTTGTAGTTCACTGTGTCTTCGATAGATGTCGCCTCAATAGTAACAGCAGGTTTATCTCACAAGTTATTACATACTTTTAAATTTATGTGTTATAATTGATAGGTTGAAGCGTTTCTTCGGGAGTACGGTGAAGAAAACAGTGGACGCGGCTAAATCTCTAGCGCAGGAGGTGTCCCACGCCAGACATAAGGAGGACGTGGCGGATATCGCGGACGACGTCAGGGGCGAACACAATATAAAGCTGAAGGCCTCAAACTCGCATAAGGGACCTTACGATTTTGATGGGTGTGTTAGACATGTACAGGTTAGTTTTATTCTTTTTCACATTTAACACAACGCAATCTAGTCCTAAACTAAGTAGAGCTTGTATTACGAGTACTAGACAACTAATATAAATACATAAATAGTTTTTGTTGTAAACGTATATATATTTTACATAGAAAACATTCAAACTCAGAAACAAATATTTGCAGATCACTCAAACATTTAGTTCGTCCCGGAAATCGAACCCGAGACCTCAAGCACAGTCGCTTACGCTACAACTGTGCTACCGAGGCAGTCCATTGATTTATGAAAAATTATACCAAACTAGCTGTCTCCTGAATGTTGTTGCAATGCAAGAAAACCGTAAATTGTCAAGATTCACTAAGCCTCTATAATTATTGTTTTCTGCCACGACAAGTACTGCGATTCTGTCCCATACTTCTACCATACACACGCACGATCCCAATACCATATTACAATTTGATGGTTTCTAATCATATTCTAACTAAAAATAATACGTTAAATTAAAAGCAGTATGTTACGGTTCACAATCTTTCGACAGTTTACAATCTTGCGAAATATATTACAATCTGACGGTAACATAAGATATATGTTGTTGTAGGAGATGGGTTCAGGTCACTCCGGCGCGGTGTGGTGCTGCAAGTTCAGCGTGTGCGGGCGCCTGCTGGCCACGGCCGGCCAGGACAAGCTGCTGCGGGTCTGGGTCACCAGGGACGCCTACCACATGTTCCAGGTACTTCACAATACTCACATGGCCCCTCACCTGAAAATAATAAATCGCTTTGTTGTACACCAGATAACTAAATATAAAACTTAATGCTAGGTCAGTATAGTCCATTCGTATAGATAATGTCGGTGCACCCGCACGCAATAGTGGTTATTGTTGTGAAATACTAATATGTTAATTCTACAACGGCGTGAACTGACAAATTATACTTGCTTGTGGGTGTAGCCGTAGGCGGACTTTCTGATTTTGTAACGGTTTGCCGCGCGAGCGACGGCGGCGCAATCAAAGTGACAGTATCTAAGCGAATGGACTATACTAGCGACCTTATCGCTCAAATACAATCTCTTTCAGACAATTTTATAGGGTTTTAGTAACATAGTATGTAATATTATCTTTATGAAGAAAAACGAAGTTAAAAATTGAATTAGTGATTCGAGTACAACTTGGACACAAACCGTTAAAATACGGTAGTTCTATTCCCTTTATTAAACTTGTGGGTTCATT
Organism: Spilosoma lubricipeda; assembly: GCA_905220595.1. Lineage (NCBI taxonomy): Eukaryota > Metazoa > Arthropoda > Insecta > Lepidoptera > Erebidae > Spilosoma > Spilosoma lubricipeda. The sequence goes on along the minus strand of HG992285.1, from coordinate 1,663,443 downwards.
GTAACACTTTATACCATTTACAGGATATGCGAACGAAATACAACGCCGAACAGAAATCATCACCGACCCCATCACAGGAATCCTTGGCATCTCTTTCTGCACCTCCCCCGAGTCCAGAAGACCAACCACCTCTGGGACCTTCTGCCCCCTTCTGTCCAAGACCTTTCTGCGTCTACTCGGGCCATACTTCTGATCTTCTGGACGTTTCCTGGTCAAAGAACTACTTTATACTGTCAAGTTCGATGGACAAGACTGTCAGGTTATGGCATATTTCGAGGGGAGAGTGTCTCTGTTGTTTCCAGCACATAGATTTTGTAACGGCCATAGTGTTCCATCCCAGGGATGATCGGTACTTCTTATCTGGAAGTTTGGATGGAAAGTTGCGCTTGTGGAATATACCTGATAAGAAAGTAAGTAATCAAATAATTTCAGTTTTAATTTTTTTAACCGACTTCAAAAAAAGGAGGTAGTTATGAATTCTACTATTTGTTTTTTGTTTTTTTTTTTTATGGTATTAGGGGGCAAACGATCAGACGTATCACCTGATGGTAAGCGATTAGCGCCGCTCATGGACACCCGCAACACCAGAAGCGTCACAAGTGCGTTGCCGACCTTTAGGGGGAAGAGGAAAGGGATGTGGAGAGGGTTTGGGGTATGGGCCTCCGGTATCCTCACTAACTCGGTGAAACACGCTGCAAGCGCTATTTCACACTAGTTTTCTGTGAGGCCGTGGTATCACTCCGCTCGAGCCGGCCCATTCATGCCGAAGCGTGGCTCTCCCATGCTGAGAAGCTTTGTTATCTCATATCTTTCGACTGGGAGAACCGATATTCATGATTCTTTTCTATTTGAAAGCTGGTGCTTCTTGTGTGAATTTTTGAAGTCGGTTTTTTTGTTAAAATTTTGAATTAGTTGAAAATTTAACATGGGTTTTGAACCTTATGTCTTTAGTTTTAAAGTACATATTACATCGTTCATATGGTGAAGGATTAAAAATATGGAATCTCACCACGCCTACTCTTTGTGTAGGTGTCGTAAGAGTTGGCTTAGGAAGCAAATTACCAACGGCTCTGCAAAGAGAAGGGCATCTTGAAATAAACCTCATACCAAACCATTTGGTCAGCATTGTAAAGTAGGCCAATATTTCCTAAACCTTCTCTTTAAAAACAGTCGATTGTTAAAAGGGGTTTTCACTGCACGATAAGCCTGGTGACTTAAGCGGTTTTCTACTGCGCCAGGTATCGTGGGTACAAATCCCACACGGGACAACAGTTTGCGTGATTCACAAATTGTTGTTCTGTGTCTGGGTGTTCGTTGTGTCCGTTTTATGTATGTTTCTAAAGTACCCCGTGACACAGGCACACAGTTACTAGTATAAAGTTGTCTTTAAAAAAGAAGCTATTAATAGTTATTTATTATACAAGAGTGCAAAGTTGCTTTTTAACCACGTGCTCAATTTTGATGACCGAGTAAGCAATCCTGTCAAAAGAGAACAAGGTGAAAAATCGAGTGCAACACGTAACTTTTCATTCCACCTCAGCGAGGAATGACTAAATGACGTGAAAAGAAAATGGTGCGGGGAAAGCAAATCAAAAAAAAGTATCCCAAGAAGGTTCCGGGTCTGAGTTCTTAACAAATTAAAAAAGTTCGCATGGTAAATTCGGCACCATGGAGTTAAAAGTAAATAGGTTTAATGATGTTTTGAACTCACAACCTTAGTGCACGCGATGTTCTAAATTTAATTTTGCTTAATCCCCTAGCGGATAAAAACGACTTTTACACTCAGATATCGAAGAGCAACAATACTCTTTCCGAGATGGTGAGATGAAAAATATTATATAGTATGCCACATATACGAGGCATAATAATATGGCAATTTCAGTCACCAGTAATGAAACATTTTAATACGGTTTTAAATAATTAATAAGGTAATAAATAATAAATATTTCGAACATCTAACACACAACGCCATCTAGTCCCAAACTAAGCAGAGCTTGTATTATGGGTACTAGACAACTGATATGAATACTTATATACTTTTTTTTGTAAATACATAGATATTATACATAGAAAACACCCAAATTGTGTGTGTTCAATACAAATCGCAATAAATACAACACTCATTTTCATATTACAGGTGGCTGTATGGAACGAAGTGGATGGCAAAACGAAACTTATAACTGCCGCAAATTTCTGCCAGAACGGCAAATTCGCAGTAGTCGGTACTTACGACGGCCGCTGTATCTTCTACACGACCGACCAGCTCAAGTACCACACGCAGATCGACGTCCGCTCCACCAGAGGGAAGAACTCCACCGGACGGAAGATCAGCGGAATCGAACCCATGCCCAACGATGACAAGATCCTCGTAACCTCCAACGATAGCAGAATAAGGCTATACGACTTACGGGATTTGAATTTGTCATGTAAATATAAAGGTTATGTCAACGTATCGAGTCAGATTAAAGCTTCGTTTTCCCACGATGGGAAGTACATAGTCAGTGGGTCGGAGAACCAGTGTATTTATATATGGAAGACTTATCATGACTATTCGAAGTTCACTTCTGTAAGGAGGGATCGGAATGACTTCTGGGAGGGTATTAAGGCTCACAATGCGTTGGTGACGTGTGCGGTGTTCGCGCCGAATCCTGATCACATGATACGGATGATCAATGAGAGAGAGGAGGAGGCGAAGTTGGCGAATAAAGATGCGGAGGAGAAAGAGGAAGTGGTGAGTTTATCTTCTTTTTAGTGTAGTTGAAGTATTGGTAGAATAAAGGTTAATTTTCTTTGGTTATAAACTTAAAGGTGCTTATAATTTTAAAATGTATTTAGTTTTTTATTAAAAATATTAAATATGTAATAGAAGGCTAACTTGACTGAAAAATCTTTATATATATAATTCTTCTGTGAGTGTGTATGTCACTGAACTATTCTCAAACGACTGGACCGATTTTGATGAAATTTTTTGTGTGTGTTCAAGGGAATCTGGGAATGGTTTAGATTCACAATTTTTTTCCGATGGACAATGTTATTTTAATTAATTTTTAATTTATTAGTAGTTATGGCAAAACGACGTTTGCCGGGACAGCTAGTTTATGTATATTTTTGGTGAACTTATTAGTTAAATGGTTGTAATTTTCAAAATAGTATAGTACCTAAAATATTACATACTTTTTTCTAGTGCATTCTTATTGTTCCTGATTTTGAGTTTTGATTAAGTTTTTTTTATATACAGTTTATGGCAATATAATTTTCATAATTCTGATTAAGTTCTTATTCTATATGCGAGATCTATGGTCTAGAATAGGCAAATTTTGATTATACTAAAAAAATCATACAACAATTTTACAATTAACTAGACTTTGCTTATGATCTCTCGCGTAACTCTTTTATTAGTTTTAGTTTGAAACTAGATTGTAAGTCAGATGTTCGAAATATTTTTGATTTATCATTCTAATAGTTTCTTTGATGTGGAAATTCTGATATTAATCAATATCTATTACAGAAGGGTGCCGAGGGTGGAATGGTATCTTCCTCGCAGACGGGCCACGTGCTCGTCAGTGCAGACTTCAACGGTTGTATCAAAGTGTTCGTACACAAAGCTAAGCCCAAACACAGCTCGTTACCAGCCTCCGCGCTCGCATGAACAAGTATTACTTATCTACTTTCATTAATACCATGATCTAAGAAAACAAGGTCTCGTATTCCTAGAGCGGCTCGATGTGACGTCACTATCCAGTTACCACGTGATAGCAACATAACCAGAAATGAACCAACCAGAATCAGCGATAGCGATGATGACGTCATGTCGATCGTCGGAATGCCATACCTGGCGTAGTACATTAATACTAAGTATTATTACAAAAATGTAGGTATTATGTGCAGAAATTCAAATAACAGTAACTTTTAGATCTGCATCTATACTAGAGCCATCTAGTTTTATATGTTCTAACTAAAAGATAGAAGACCTAGTGTGAGTCTACTTGGCCCGCACGGATTGAATCAATTGCAATGCTGAATATGATCTCCGTAACGATCGATTTGATGTGAACTAAACTCGCACTAGGCTCTCAGAAATCAGACATGGATCAAAAATTGTTACTTTTTAATCGATACTTACGTATGTATGCGAAGATAACTTTCAAACTGATATACTTAGTCAAACAGAGAAAGATGAAAGCGCACACATACAAGCAAGCGCACATAAAAAAAGTCCTAAAAGTTGGCAGCAAGACAGTATCACGCAAAAACGGTGTTAAGAAATTTTAAACGAAACCTCTTAGGAGAGGCTTATGTCCCGCAGTGGACTATAAAAGGCTGTTGTTGAAGCAATTTTTCACCAAACATGTGAAGATATAGGATGCGACACCTCTCTTCCCTCTGATTCTAAGAGGAGGGACTCGGAGGACAGCTACGCACTCGAGTTGCATGTCCATAGGTAATGGTAGTACTTAACATCATATGACCCGTCGACTTAAAAATTTCGTATACAAAGTTACCCTCCATTGTCTTTGGTAAAAGAATTTCCGAATAATATCGATCAATATGAGATTCGCTAAAGCTAAAAAAAGGTTGTAGTTAAGTTATCTCTTTAGAAGAATAAAATGCATGCAGCTATATTTTAGGCCAAAGTTTTATACTTAAAGTAACTCGATCGGGTGCACTTTAGCGAATAGGCCGCCAAAATAGTTGCCTAGAAAATAGTCTAAAAAGTCTATCTCTAGAATTGAAAGTTGTATTTTGTATTAAAAAAAAAGGCGAATATATTTAAAATAATTGGAAATATTTATTAATAATAAAATGTATATCCAGTTTTGTTGTATTTGTACACACGCTAAAATATAATATTTTCTGTTAGTCACTTTAGATTTAAGCGATCCGATTGCAACTGCATATAATCAAAAACTCAGAAAAAAACTATTTCTAAATAAGTGCAATAGTAATTTTATACTCGGCTTCGCACACGCAGACTTTCATCCCTTGATTTACCCCCTTAGGGATGGAATTTCAAAAATTCCTTTCTTAGTGTCTTTGCTCACTTACGTTATATAATGAACCTACATGCAAAATTTCAGGATGCTTGATGGATTTCAGTTTAGGGGGTTGGGCTGTGCGTTGATCTCTGACTATGTCAGTCACCTTAGCGTTTGACAAAATAAGTGTGAATCTCAGCAAGATATTAATACCTTTTCTCCCAAAACAGTAAAATAAAAATCGATAGTATAAATTACAGTCAAATTAACTCTGAACAGCCATCTAAGCGCGAGTAAATTAAAAATGATAATTACTTTTTGATTTTCTAAATTTCAAATTTAGAATCCATTTTTAAATTATCTCATTTACGCGCGAATATCAGCCATTTCTATCTTCTACATATCCTAATATAGATTCATCTGGCAATAAACTTTTTGCCGATATATTTGTAGATTTAAAAGTTTTATAAAAAGTTTATCGTTGAAATTGTTCATTGACAGAATCCATAACCACAATTTTACCATAAAAGCTGAGAAATGAATTTCAAACCATTGCCCATTAATTCAATAAATCGAAAATGTATAATAAAGGAAAGGCTTAGTGGAAGACGCAATATAATCTAAAATAAATCAAAACTTAAAATATTAAATTCAAAACATTTATTTTCTTTATAAAGTGATAGTGTTAAATTAATTAAATTTTAATAAGCATTATTCAAAGAATCAATAAATTGATTAAGTTGCAATCGGGTGTTAGAACGTTTATTGTATATAAAGCATTATCGTTAAACTTTCATCTCATATACACAAAATATTTTTGATATATTATAACCTTATTTATAGGTAGAAGAGATGTTGAATGTATTGTTTTGTGAAGAATTTCTGAATGGTTTAAGATATAAGCAAGAAGAAGCCCCCGAAACAACCCTGCTTACTAAATTTCATGAAAATCATTGGAGCTGTTTCTTAGTTTCAGAATATATATTACTAGTTGTTGTTTATGTGGGTTATCGCGGCAAATAGTAGCCTATATGTTATTCTGATGTATAAACTATATTACTGTAAAGTTTCATCCAAGTCCGTTCAGTAGTTTTTGCGTGAAAGAGTAAACAAACATCCATCCATACTTACAAACTTTCGCGTTTATAATATGAGTAGGATACAAGAATTGCTCGTATAAAGGTATGAAATAGATAATTCTTCTACCAATAAATATGTATATACGTATGCATTCATATTATATATGTATTAGGCTGTGTTTTTATTACACCTTTGATCGTAATAGATCGAATAATATTGTTTTTAAGTTCTTGCCTGTTTATAAATATTGTTATAGATATGTAATAAGTGTACATTTAGTGTTGTATAAAGATCATGATGCCATTATAATTATATTGGAATATATTTTTAAATCGCATTTACCTTCATGAATAAATAATTCGTTAATATTTTGTTTTTTTTTTTTATTATTTACATCCAACTAGGTATAAGTTTTGAGATGGTGATGAAATCAGACTTTTTTAAATATTTTTTAACATATTCAACATTATTTTGGAGATGGTGTATTACATGTAATACATTTTAATAAATTGTTTGAAAAAGGGGTTGATTGATGGTAGTCTCATCCACCAGGGGATTCATTACCACAGATACTGACATTTATTTCATTGGAGGATAAGAGTGAAATAGAACGAATTTTATCGATCGAAAGCTTTTGATGAGGTATTAAAAAAATCTGACAATAATTCGCCAAAGACTCCAATTTAATTAACAGAGAGCTCAGAACAAAATGCTAAGGTCGGTAGCAAATGTTCCGTAGTTTGTTATCAATGCGGAACTGCATCAACAGCTCTCAGCGAAAACAGTGAGGGAGGAAATTCGACGTACCGCCGAGAATTATACGAAGAGGCTAAACTATCACCCAAATGAATTGGCACGCCAGCTGACCATAAAAGACTACACAAACCGGCTCAAAAGATTTGATATCTTAGGACTACAGAACCGTCAGTAGCTTCAAGCTACCATGCACGAGTCGTTGTTCTACACGGCACTACGCTCGAACATCTCATCTGCTCATTGCCCTAGGACTGATTGCCATTTGCCACATGTACCCAAAAAAAAAATGCAATGTTTCTAGGGGCCTCAAAGGCCGGCAAAGCACTTGTGACTATCAAGTTGCAGGTGTCCATGGGCGGCGGTAATCGCTTACCACCAGGTGTCCCGTCTAGACTACAGGCCCGTGCTGAAAAAATTATGGGTCATTTGAACCACCAGGTGACCTATTTACAACGATATAAGAGCATATAATAATAAGATTTAGCACTATGCCGTCACTTGTAAGCTGTCCAACTGAGTGCAGGTGAGAATTCGAAAGTACAGGTAGAGTGAGTACATTTGGGTCACATATTTTTGTACGGCATTCTTACCACCGATAGATCCATGAAAAATAATGAGAAAACGCGCTGTGCCGTAAAAAAATGGTGCGCCACAAAGTCGGATTTTTTTTTTATTTTTCGACAATTACCAGGGTAAATTTGGTCATTTGACTTTGTACGGCATCTGTGTCATACTATTTCAATACTGCTTCTAATCCATTATTCCGCAACGCCGTACAAAAATCATGCGACAAGGGGAAAAAATCGAGGGTTGCAATCCCCTCTCTTTCCGTGGTCCAGGGGGTGATTTGACACAACATGAAATAAATTTATTCTGAAAGTATTTTATGCATAGATAATATTTTTCCATATGCCGTACATTTTTGTTGGTCCATAGGGAAAAAAAACTGAAAACTGAAGCTGATTTTCATAGTCTTTTCGTGATTCTACGTTCCTAGTTAGAAACCATGTTAAATGTGGGTTTATATACTATCGATTTATACCAAAATATAAACATGTTGTCATATCACTGATAATTCCAGTTGGGAGTTGAAGCAACATCTGAAGAGAAGTACCTACATAGCACAGATTTGGTGTAATGCCTACAAACAAGTACCGTCGACCTTGTTTCCAATAAACTATGGATGGGTTGTTAATGACGGCCGGTACGATTTCGATTGGTTTCACAGCGAGGAATGCCCCCAAAAAGTCTGTGACATAACGGAACCGGATGAGGAATCAGACGTAGAAGATGATGACGTCATAGGTAAATAAATAAATAAATCTTTACATCTTTAATTTGTACGTAAGACTTTGATTTTGACAAATACATATTTATGTTTCAGAAAATAATAGAGAAGATAATTCGGACGTCGATAACGACCTTCATTCCGATAACAACTCAGCAACTGATTCCGATACTGAATAATTTAAAGAAAAACCATATTTTTTATTATCATCATTAAATTTATCGATTTTTTCTAAAAAATGACCATTTTTTTTATTATTATCATTAAATATATCGAACATTTCTAAAAAATGATTGTTTTATTTATTCACATCATTACAATGAAACAAATCAATTATATGTATGTATCCATAATGTTTGAAGTATATATTAACCCAAAAAGTATATAAAACTGTTGATACTGGGATTGACAGTTTCAATTCTTGGACATAATATACACACCGTTTCAGTTCAGTTAGACGTCATAGTGATTTTATCATATTATCAATTGTTCTCTTCAAAAATATGTTAATCCCGTACTGTATCAGATGGTCATAAAGTACCCTTAAAATTGTAGCGTCATTTTCATCAGCCTAGAAGATATGGTCTGCATAAAAATGTACGGCATAATTTTTTCCTAATTTATCTATGTTAATACTATTTAAAACAAGGGATAAAATGTAAAAGACTGCTATATTTCATTAATCTATGATATTTAAATTTTTACAATAATTTGCAAAATTTCAGTTTTTGTTTTTCTTTATAATTTTTTTCAGAACGGTTTCTTTTGAACGGCAATACTATATAACAAATGTATTTTACAATATCATGTTAAAAAAAAAGTTCCCGTACAGGATCAAATGACTTTACAGCTCTATAAATCAAGAATACGATGAAATTAAGATAATTATTGATATACATTCAAATGAACAATCATTTTTTGACGGCATTATTTTTAATAGTACTTTTGAGTGCTAGGTAATGTTTTGGAACCAAAGCCGTACTTTTTCAAATCACCCCCTTGACCATGGAAAGAGAGGGGATTGCAACTCTCGATTTTTTCCCCTTGTCGCATGATTTTAGTACGGCGTTGCGGAATAATGGATTAGAAGCAGTATTGAAACAGTATGACACAGATGCCGTACAAAGTCAAATGACCAAATTTACCCTGGTAATTGTCGGAAAATAAAAAAAAAATCCGACTTTGTGGCGCACCATTTTTTTACGGCACAGCGCGTTTTCTCATTATTTTTCATGGATCTATCGGTGGTAAGAATGCCGTACAAAAATATGTGACCAAAATGTACTCACTCTACCTGTACTTTCGAATTCTCACCTGCACTCAGTTGGACAGCTTACAAGTGACGGCATAGTGCTAAATCTCATTATTATATGCTCTTATATCGTTGTAAATAGGTCACCTGGTGGTTCAAATGACCCATAATTTTTTCAGCACAGGCCTGTACTCTAGTCTGCTCTATAACCCCCTTATATTGTAAAAAGTGACGCCTAGTGTCCAGAGACGCCATTAGAGCAGCGACTAAAGTGGTCAAACACAGAAACTCTGGTTGTAACAATAAAACTCGCTAATATAAAAATATAATTTATTAAACAACAAAATATTGGAGTGTTATTCGGGAATGTTCTAAATTCATAACATTATTATTATTATACAAAAAATTATCATACGTCTTACCTTAAACCTCATACAAAAATACAGTATATACACAAATTAAATAAAGCACCTTACAAAACTACACAATAGCTTAATACAAAAATATATGCGAGCCATAAAGAAGTCGCATATGATGTGATCTGACCTGTAATTAGTGCTGTTTTGCTCAAAAATTTTTTTTATTAAAAACTACTACAAATATACATTGACACAAAGGACACCCAGACTCAGAAAAATAATTTGTGCATCACGCTTTGTATTTGAACCCAAAAACTCCAGTCTGAACCTACTACACTCGTAGTAGAAAGCGGCAGGTGACCGCTTAAAACACTCGCGCAATTACCGTTATTCATTCTTTACTTAATAATATTATCATTTTATTAAAGGTGGGGAATCGTTTGATATAGGTGGGTATCGTTTATAGCTACAAAATATCAGGTATATTAATATATTTTCATTCCATACATGTACTTCGTTTTTTTTTTTATTTTAGGCGGGCATTAGAGCAGACGTATCGCCTGATTGACACCTGTAACACTAGAGGCGTCACAAGTGCGTTGCCGACCTTTGGTGGGATGGGGGGAGATAGGGGGAAGGGTGGGGTATCCTCGCGGTATCCTCACTCAATCGGTGAAACACAGCGCAAGCACTATTTCACACCGGTTTTCCGTGAGGCCGTGGTATCACTTCGATCGAGCCGATCCATTCATGCCGAAGCGTGGCTCTCCCCCCAATGATATATTAAGATTACGGAGTATCACTATCCCTATACATCCCATTGATGTTGTCAGACGCGAATAACGTCACTTCCAATAATCTGTCTCCAGTTTTAACTAAATGTAGGTTACTATAAAACGGTCTGAATTTATCTTAAAAAAAGTATTTGTTCCAAATAGAAAAAAAATTATCACATAGACAATTTTAAGTAAGGGAGCTAATTATGCATGACAACTTGAAAGAAACCATATACCAACTTGTCGGGCCGACTCGCGGCGTGTATACCACGGACCAAGACCTTCTTTTTATGGAGAGGTCTATGTTCGACAGTGAACCGTAAGGGACTGGTGATGATAACGCTACTTTTTGTGTTTTATTATTATTATTACAATATAAATTCACATATTAAGTAAAATGAGTATTATTATGCGTGTTTTTTTCCTATCCTTATCATAATGTTTGTTTATTTTAATACCTTTAAAATATTTAATTAATTGAGGTTTTAAGAAATTAAAAATATGAAATACTAGGTGTGCCTTTGGATTTTCAAGCCATTTTTAATTTTTCACCGTTTAAACCTTGCCTGGACTATGACAAGCATTTCAAAACCAAAATCAGATAAATCGGCCCCGCCTGTTTGGCCCTGCCAAAATGACTACTCTGCCTGATGGAAAGCATAAGCAGAATCCAAGAATGGTGGTCACCATACTGCGAATGCAGAGAAAGGAACAATGCAGAATGGCGACCCACACTATGGCGGCCTAGGATGCTTCTACATCATTGGGCCTCCGGTCTCGCACTCACCAACGAAACATGACAGCATGATCGCTATCATTTTACACTGATTTTCTCTAGTTTTAGCGAGACAAACGAACAGCAATTTATTTTTTATATAAGATGTCCACAACCGTTTACGAAATCTACATATTATTAATAACATATCTTTAGCTCATTTACATCTCTGAGTGTTACAGAAGTTTATGAATAAGGTGGTTTTAGATGAAATAGAAGTGTGTGGGAGCGACTACGCTTTCCAGGGTGGTTTGTTGTGTAGAGGTCGCCTTCCGCGGTCCCTGCGCTCTAGCGAGGGCTCGTCCGTGTCCCGCTGCGGCTCAGCGCTGTCTCCGCTACCGTCCAGCGCTGCTGCAGTTGCAGGCCGGGTTAGTAGCTGAAAACACATATTTTAAAAGAACTTACTACACGATAATCTACACTCCAGAAAAACAAGTTTTTTTCCTATTGTTATGAAGAAAAATCATTCCAGAACAAGACTCGACACAGATAACTTCGTGAAAATTCTCGTTGGTTTCTTTAGGCACAGAAAAATGAATCTTACCAAGATATACGTAGCGACGAATATAGATTGATTGTCGCGCGGTTGATTCGATCACGTTCGCCGGTGCGTTCTTGGAACCGGTTAACGACCTTTCTCGAATGTACTAGTAATAACGGTATGTAATATGAAAAGACGACTCGCGACAAATATCAGAGAGATACCAGTGATTAAACCAGCGATCTCAGCGACAATTAGGGACTATTATTTTGAGTTACTGTGCTTTTAAGATTGCTTTTAATGAAGTCTACTCGTCAGAAGCTTTATTTCTCAAATTCATCGAACCCTAACACGTAACACTATTTTACATGATGAGAGGCGAACTATTTTCTTTTAAGTGGGCTGCAAAGGAACGGAGTATAAATATGTGTCTTATTAGATGTAAACGTGTCTATTAATAAATTATAAAAAAAAATGAATAATTTGTTATCTATTATAAAATCTTTAAAAAAGTTAAATATCAATAATTTATACAAACGTTAAAAGGTATTTATTACACCTTTCCAAAGTTCTATCAATCTAAGAAAGCAAAGGAAATTCATCTATCATGCTATCCCAGATTATAAAAAAAGCAAAAAAAAAAACAAGTGTTATTACCAGTTTAACGTACTGTTGTAATTCACTATCGGTGAGACCGTCCACCAACTTGTCTTGCATGTCGCCACGATCGGCGCGGTCCAGTCGATCGGCACGGTCCGGTCGGTCAGCACGGTCCGGTCGATCGGTACGCTCAGGTCGGACCAGACCGCGGTCCGGTAAAGACAGTGGGGGAAGTTTGGGGTACTCTGGACCCACTAACGTCGATACTGAAAGAATTGTAACAAAAAATATCAAGAAGCATACTAAAACAGCTAAGAACTACTTCGAAATAAATTAAGAAACTGGCATTCATTAATTAAGTTAAAAATAATGTAGTGGTCCATTGGAAATAATTCCTCTCTTTTTACTCGACTGCGAAAAAAGGAGGGTTATGTTTTTCTAGTTTATGTATGTATTGTATGTGTGTGTATATTTCTTTGGCAGGCTCTAGGCTTGTGATGATTTCGTGTGATGTCAATATATTCATCTTAGTCGTGAGAGTGATACATAAAAAAACAAAATTTTGTCAGCTGCCAAAATGACTCTGCCCTCCCTGATGGAAAGCATGAGCAAAATCCAAGAGTGGTGGTCACCATCCTCATTGCGAATAAGGACCATGCAGCATGACGACCCGCACTATTAATATGACGTCAGTAGTTTTTTAAATAATACATTACTTGTAATTGTATAATATACATGATATTAATGGTTAACTTTATTGTACATATAAAATATATTTTTATGCTAGTTCAACATTGTTCTCATATAAATATCGAGTATCGAAATGCCTGTGGCATTAAGTCCGCCTTGTGCAATAGGTTTGCAGGAACTTTGAATAAATAAATAAATAAATTATCTTAATAGGAAAGAAATAAGAATTTTGGTTAAACTCTTATTTTTTAAATCATTATGAAACCAAATTTTTGATGACTGTTCCTACGTCATATATTATTAAATCATTAGAATGTATACATAGATAAGACCGACCAGCTAGGTCAGCAGATTACAGATATCAGTAGATTACCGTTCACGTCGTATAAAGACACTGCTTATCTCATCGAGAATAAGACGTCAGTTTACACAACAAACAAGAAGAAATACATCGTTCCCGACATTTGAACAAGAAGAAGAAGCAAGTATTCGCGCCTTTTGAAGGAGTAAATATAGTGAACTTGTATAGCAGTATTGCAGAAATGGACTATCGACAGGATGGCGCTGCCTGGAGCTGGAAGTACTGCAAAAGCCGGAGTTTCAAACAAAATGGTAGCAGAAGTATCGGCAATCACCGTGTTGGAGAGGATTTCGATTTTTTGGAGCAGATGAACAGCAGCAGCATTAGCGCGCCATCATCATATTTACTCCCACAGCAAGTCTCAGCCAGCCAGCAACCTCGGCCTCAACAGGGATACACGTCACTCACAGAAAGCGACCGCTCCAGCCTGGTTTGCCCCTACGACCGCAGCAGCGTCTAGGCACACCATACTGCACCTACGGTTCATGTAAGCAGAGCATCTCTCTCCCGTCTACGCAGCAGCCAGCCACTACGGAGCAACCACCCCGACTCACTGGGGACCTCACCGCTGCACCTCGCACCGCACGCCATCTCGACTCACTGGGATCTGCGGACTACAGTAGTCCCGACTCACTGGGACTAGCGCTATTCAGTTCCGATTACTGGAACTCTGCGTAGAAATATGGTCTCAATGGCAGTCCTCAATAGCTTTATGATGGAGAGTGTTCTGAAGAGCTCTTTAAACTAGTCCCTTCCTCTCCCTTCATTTTGGCAGCTCACTATAAAAAATAAAAAAAACACTCGCGGCACTCAGTTTCAACTCAATGGAACTAGTCACTCCTGGCACTGGCAAGCTCCGAAACTGAGCACAGACAGCTGACTCTTCAGATATTCGAGCGACGACTTCCACATACAGCGCCCCATCGGCGGACAAGGTGTATACTTATTCAAAATCATCATCATTAGGTCGCACACAATCAAGAGCGCGGTCAAGTTCGTCACAGATTGTGTTTTTAGCATAGAAAGTATATAATCTGTATTATATTCCCTCGAACCGCCTCATGATTACCTACCGACAAAGTGGTACGAGGTTTCGGTCGATAAGAGGGCCAGTATTAGTTTGTTTCCGCGTAAGGACAAACGTATAGTGCAGTTATCAGACTACAAAAGCACCTTGAAGTGATATTTGAGCGTCTGAATGAATATGGAATCACGATAAAGTGCGGATTTTTTTAAATCAGAGCTTGATTATCTTGGTTATCATACAAAGAGCCAAGGGATGAAGCTGACAAAGGAAACCCATGATGCCTTAATAGAAGTGCACAGCTCGCAAATAAAAAGATATGGTCTGTGGTAATGCTATGTGCTATTTTGCTGCTGGGGAAAAGGTCTGCAAAAGAAGACGGACGCGTTATCACGAACAATCGGAGTAATCTCTATGTCTTCATCGCTACATTACGACGATCTTTGTCGTGAGCAGCACAATGAATTTGTTGACAAGGAAATATGGAATGTGATGACAGTGTAGTTTATAAATGTTGCTGATACATGAAGGTCGCGACTCAGGTGCCAAGTTGTATAGTTTGGTATGTTTGTTGTTTATATTGTAAATAAGTTGTAGTGTCGTGTTTCATATTTAATGTTATTATAACAATCATTATTGCCGTAGGCCAGGATGTAAATAGTTAAGTTAGGATAAAGGCTGTCTGAATTTACTACCGTAAATTTTTGTTTGTGGGGAGTTATATTTCTACGTCATACATTATTAAATCAATAGAATGTATACATAGATAAGACCGACCAGCTAGCTCAGCAGATTACAGATATCAGTAGATTACCGATCAAGTCGTATAAAGACACTGCTTATATATATCATCGAGAATAAGACGTCAGTTTAGTATATATATAATTAACTATTACTGAGTAAGAACACAGACTCCACCATGTAACAATTAGAGTATTATGGAGCCGTGGCTCCTGCATAATAAATACTGCTCCCAAATTTACTCATCGCCGTTATAATTCCTCATTAATACTATAAAAAAAATGCTTATAAATAGTCGTGGTTTTATATCTTCTTTTGAAACTGGTTTCGTATAAAAATTTTTTTGCTCCTCAATTTGTTCTAAATCAATTGTATCGGTTCCGATGACGGCCAAAGGGACGGTGTGGTTAAAGTAACATAATATGGAGAAAGTGTTCACCGCTGTCAGGCCTGGTGGCGTCGAGCGAGGGCGGGTGCTGGTGCGGCTGGTGGCCGTTGGTGAGGATGAGCAGCGCCTGGCGCCACTGAGACTCCATGACGCTGTGCAGCTGCGACGCGATCTGACCGCGACGACGGCGGTACGACTCCAGCTTGCTCTGCACAACATATCCAATACGCTAAACGTTACACGAAGAGAAAACACGGAGGGTTTCGGAGGTGAGCAGGTGAAGGTCATAGGACCAATCCTAGTAGAAAACCTTAGAGGAGGTCTTTTCCGAACGGTGGACGTCTTCGGCTGAAATTTCCCGTCAGGCGTTCCGAACGGAAAATAAAAATACTAACTAGTACTGATGATGATGATGATGATGTATTAAAACGTGGGAGAGCCACGCTTCGGCATGAATGGGCCGGCTCGACCGGAGTGATACCACGGCCTCACAGAAAACCGGTGTGAAATAGTGCTTGCGCTGCATTTTACTGAGTGAGTGAGGATACCGGAGGCCCATTCCCCACCCTTCCCCCTATCCCCCCCCCCAACCCCCAAAGGCTGCCAACACACTTGTGACGCCTCTGGTGTTGCGGGTGTCCATGGGCGGCAGTAATCGCTTACCATCATTACGTCTGCTCGTTTGCCACCTATACCATAAAAAAAACTATCTGAAACATTATCAAGAACTAGTGTAACTGGCTTAAGTCTCGTAAGTTTATTTACCTCGAGTAGTCCAATCTTCTCGCTGGCCTGTGCTAGTTGTAGTCTGTACAACTTAATTTCCTCTTTCTGTTTCTCTTCTAAGACGTTTATTTCTAACTTGTGTCTGAAAAGTAATATGATATTATTTGTATAAAAATATTCAATAATATAACTAAATAAACTAAAATATATATAGCTAAAATATAACTTTTTAATACTTAGATGTAATGAAGAAAATAAACCAAAAAAACATCTGACTCACAACGCCATCTAGCTTGATGCTAAGCAGACTTTGAATGATAGCTAAATTGACTTTGTCGTAAAAACATACATATTATCCATAGAAAACACCTTAACTCCAAAACAAGTATTTGAAGATAAAATTAATAAATAAATAATATAAATATTTCGGACATCTAACACACAACGCCATCTAGTCCTAAGCTAAGCAGAGCTTGTGTTATGGGTACTAGACAACTGATACAAATACATATTATACTTTTTTTTTGTAAATACATACATATTATACATAGAAAACACCCAAACTCCGAAACAAATATTTGTAGATCATACAAACATTTGGTCCGACCCGCGAATCGAACCCGAGACCTCATGATTAGCAGTCGCACACGCCAACCGCGAGACCAACGAGCAGTAAAAACATTAGGTTCGACCCGGAAATCAAACCCCAGACTTTAACACAGCAGTCGCACTCGCTACAACTGCGCCACCGAACTTCTGATACTATATCTAAGGTTTTTTTATGTTATAAGGTGGAGTGAGGGGGGAGGTTGAAGTAAAATGTAAAAAGAATGACTAAAAACACTAGATAGGTGCACAGAGTAACATGGTAAGGAATATCCATAGGTAGGCGCTCTTCTATATTAAAGTGTAAGCCCCATTCCTACGTCATATATTATTCAATAGAATTTATACATAGATAAGACCGACCAGCTAGGTCAGCAGATTTGAGATATCAGTATATTATCGATCACGTAGGTTAAGACACGTTTTATCTCGGCGAGGATAAGACGTGACTTAATGCAGTGTATCGATATATTTTAGTATATATATTGAACTGTAAGTAAGAAACCAGACATCACCATGTAATAATAGTGTTAAGAGGCTGGACCCACTATGTAATAAATACTACTTACCTCGCTGCTACCGCTGTGTTATTATTACCCTAAGTTCGATATAAGCCCAAATGAGCCTACGCATTATACTCATAGAGCTATTATAAATAGAGTGGAGAAGATATACGGCTGACAGTAAGCGGAAATGTACAACGGTTACTGTACCCCGTCTGTCTTTCTCTACTGACGCATGTGCAGTAAAGGACTAATAATGGTTCTGCTATGCGCATGCGCGAGTAGAGAGAGACAGATCGGTACCTCGATCGTCTCTCTTTCTTTGCTCCCCTACTCTATCTATAATAACTCTATGATTACATTATTATGACACAAAATGTATTCACGTGAGTGTGAAAATGTGAATGATTTAATTGTTTTTGTATGTGAGTGTAAAACGTGTATGTGTGAAGATTTCCCCCCGGAATAAATGGCAGACTATTTTGTATAGGGAAAAGATGCATATGGGCACTCCTAACCCGATCCACCGACCTGCATTGCTCTTTGGAATAGGTGTAAAGCGCGTATCCACCGAAATTGTTGGCAATTTCTGGGTTCCAACTGTTCGCAACTCTTCAAAAAATCACCAACTTTTGTTTTAATTCTGTCTACACCGAGTTGCCAACAATTTGGAAAACATTCGAACTAAGCGTCTCCAGAGAGCCAATAAATATCTGTAACAAGCTTATCCTTTCCATGTTTACCGCCAAAAACAGAAACATGGTTCCCAACATTTATTGATAATTTTTGTTGCCAACACAAGGAAATTAAAAACAGAAACTTTTGCCACCAACACGTGTTGACAACACAAAAATTACCAACTTTTGTTCAGTGGAGATTCAGCTTAAGGAAGGAAGCTTATAGCTTATTTATTGAATTGTTTCCTAATAAATACAGTAAACATAATATATCCATACTTACTGTTCCTCTATCCTAGAAATTTGCTTATTATAAGTATCCACTATGGATATCTCTTTGCTCCGGGCATCACTCTCCATCTCCCTCTCTGCCATGTCCAGTTGCTGCTGGAACTCCTGCAGCTTGGCCATCACTGCGTCTTCCAGCTGCTTCTGGTAGTGGCACTTCAGCTCTGTCTTCTGGAGTTCTAGATGTTTGCGCAGGTTCTTTACTTCGTTGTCAAAATTGTCCTGTAAAGAGTTGATTTTCTATATAACTAATTTTTAACCGACTTCAAAAAAAGAGGAGGTTCTATGTTCCACTGTATCTATCTTCATTTTTCTTCTTTTTTTTGGATTTGGATAGATGTTGTTTTGTAACACGCAAGAACGACTGTACCAACTTTGGTAAGCTTTGGCACTGATATAAATTATATAAAAATAATTATAATACATTTTTATATTTAAAAACGATATATATTCATATTACACTTGATAAATATATTCTATTTATTAAATAAGTTCCATCATTATCAGTCTATCACAGTTCACTATCAACATAAGTTTAATAAGATTTCTTTAAATAGACTAAAATTCTCTGCTAAATAAACTCGATTGTTAATTAAAATCGAATAGACAACAATTTTAAGCACCACTAATCGACTGTTCTTCAAAATATAAAAAAAAAGTAACTTACACACTTCTTCAGCAGTTCACTACTTTGGTTCTGCTTCTCCGCTAACTGCTTCTCCAACACATTACCTCTTGATCGTTCTTCATTCACCTTCTCTTTTAGAAGGTCGCGCTCTTGAACTATGATCAACATCTGGTCGTTTAACGATTGTATCTTACGGGTGAGGTCAGTCGAACTATTTCTAGTTTGTTCATGGTCTGACTTTTCCTAAAAGAAATGTTTTTGTACTATTAGTTAGACTTAGTTAACACGTAAATATGTATAAATAAATATAAATTAATATTTCGGACATCTAACACACAACGCCATCTAGTCCCAAGCTAAGCAGAGCTTGTGTTATAGGTACTAGACAACTGATACAAATTAAACATAGAAAACACCCAAACTACGAAACAAATATTTGTAGATCATACAAACATTTGGTCCGACCCGGGAATTGAACCAATCGTGAGACCAACGAGGCAGCTAAATATCAGAGTAATATATATTTTAGATACATGCAAAAATTTCCCCATTTTCGGGAAGAATTCATAGCACTAACACACTGTTATTTCCATTTACCCACAGTTGTTAGGTTTAAGATGTAAATATTTTCATATAACCAGTAACCTTTGATAACAAGTACAATTTTAACAAAAATAAAACCGACTTCAAGATTCGACTCGATTTCTCTTTGATCCCATCATCAGATATTGATGTCCTTATCATGGTACCACCGTCGGGACATCTCCTTTCCATTAAAAAAAGAATCATCAAAATCGGTTGACACACATAAAAAAACAAATAATATACGGTCGAATTGAGAAACCTCCTCCTTTTTTTGAAGTCAGTTAAAAAATGGGAAATTTTTCTTCCATTCTAGAATAAAACTTACTTGTACTTATTCCACTATTTTATTTTATTTTTACACCTGACCGGTTTCGCCTTATGGCATTCTCCACCTCCTCCGGTCAGGTGTAAAATAAAATAAAATCTATACAACTAAATAAAATTGGAGTGTCTGTTTGTAATATTAAAATAACCGCTTTTTACTAAATGCATATGTATGTATACACGGTACATATACCAAAACTGTAGTTAAAAAAATTTTTGTCTGTCTGTCTGACTTTGACGGGACTTTTACCGGCAGGTAGCTGATGATCCGAGGAGTAACTTAGGCTACTTTTTTTAGACTTACTTTGTCCCGCGGCGTTACTCGCGGCACAACAATAACCGCGGGTAACACCGCGGGGTTCAGCTAGTAGGGGAATAAGTACAAGTGAGTTTTATTCTAGAATTTATTACAACAATTTCCATCAAGTGCCGACAATCGAGAGTATAAATTTTTCTTCCCTTTGAGAGATTGCACGGCTGGTCCAGTGGTTTGAGCGGTCGCCACGGCGCTTTTGTACTGCGCCAAGCATTGTGGGTTCAAATACTATATGGGACAACACTTTGTGTTCCACAAAATGATGTTCTTAATATTTTGGTATAGTATGTTCCGTTTCATGTATGTTTGTGCCCGCGGCATAGGATGTATATTCCTTATGCGGAGTTGTCTTTTTAAAAAATAAAGTAGAAAGATTTGTTAGTCTCTATGTGGGGCAACTAATAACTCATATTGAAATTCATCACTTACTCTTTCCAAAGCATCTTCAAGATTCTTCACACAATCTGTTGACTGCTTATTCAGTCTCATAACAGTTTCATAGTTCTCTTTCAACGCTTCAATCTCTTTGTCTTTACGTGCGATGACCTCATCTCTTTCTAACAAACTCTTATTCATTCTCTGTTCCAGTTCTTTCTTCTCAGCTGTCTGGTGTTTGCACTTCTCTTGGTAATCGTGTGCTAGGTCTAACGCTTTATATAGTTCGGTTTCGAAGTGTCTCGTTTTCTGTAAAAAGAATCATCTATACTAATATATAAAGCTGAAGAGTTTGTTTGTTTGTTTGTTTGTTTGAACACGCTAATCTCAGGAACCGCTGGTCCGATTTGAAAAATTCTTTCAGTGTTAGATAGCCCATTTATCGAGGAAGGCTATAGGCTATATATCATCACGCTAGGACCAATAGGAGCGGAGCACCAATGAAAAATGTTTCGAAAACGGGGGAAAATTATCACGCTACGGGCAATAGAAGACGGAAACGAGGTTGCGTGGGTCGGCTAGTTATCTATAAAAAGAAATAAAATTGAAGTGTCTGTTTCTAATTTTAAATGATCAGCTTTTCACTCAATGCAAAATACGAAAGTATATACAAAACTTACATCAAAAAATCTATTTTAAAAATGTTTGTCTGTCTAAACGAAGACAGTTTGAATTAAGCTGACTAAACCCACTCTGCGGGTTTAAAGGGGATCCAGGTATAGCTCTTACTAAGACATCTGGGTCACCAGTTAAATTAGTAATTAGTAAATACCTTTTGCGCATCCTCAGCAACCATTCTAAAATTCTCCACTTCTCTGACCATCTTCTCTAAAGCCTGTCTATGTCTCTCTTCTGCCTTGTCCAGGTTGCCTGTAAGTCTCAGCCAGGCTTCTCGTAACTTGTTGATAGCAGCATCCTTAGCACGGTCAACCTTGATAGCCACCGCTAATCTTTCTTGTTGGTCTAGAATCTTCTTTTGCAGTTGTTGGATCATAGATTCGCAGTGCTGTAAATTAAATAGATTTCTAGGAAAATCAAACATCTATACTAATATATAAAGCTGAAGAGTTTGTTTGTTTGTTTGTTTGTTTGTTTGAACACGCTAATCTCAGGAACCACTGGTCCGATTTGAAAAATTCTTTCGGTGCTGGATAGTCCATTTATCGAGGAAGGCTATAGGGTATATATCATCACGCTACTACTAATAGGAGCGGAGCAACAATGAAGAATGTTTCAAAAACGGGGAAAATTTTCACGCTACGGGCAATATAAGGCGCAAACGAGGTTGCGTGGGTCAGCTAGTATATATATATATTTATTATCATCATCTTCCTAGCCTTTATTATTCCCAAGAGTATTTGGGGTTGGCTACTAGTTCAACTCGTTTTACTGAATATCAATTTTTACATAGAGTAACTGGCATCTGACCTCCGCAACCCTAAGGGTGAACTGAATTCAAAGGTTGAACTTGTCAATATATTTGAGGACAATGACTTCCCAATAACGATTGCCATGGATATGCACAACAACCGGGACCGACGGCTTAACGTGCTCACCAAGGTACGGGTAAACAGCGCCAACTTCCATACTCCGGGCTGCTATTAAGAATTTCTTGTAAGAAAAACCCAACAGCAGACCGACCCCGAAATTGAACCCGAGACCTCTTGATCTGCAGTCGCTCAATATATATACAATCATATATATATACTAGATGTTACCCGCGGCTCCGCCCTCGTGTATGTCGGTTATCGCGGGAAATAGTAGCCTATGTGTTATTCTGACGTATAAGCTATATCTACTTTAAAGTTTCATCCAAATTCACCCATGTGGGGTTTGTTTCCTTAAACTACTGTAGTATAATATAGTATTGTAACACTATTGTTGCTATAAAGTGAGTAAAATAATATACAATTTGCATCTCCATGAGCTATTTCTAATTTTAATAAGCTTTTCTAAAACTAAAAGTAGCTTGACCAATTTCTTTTAATATGAAAAGTTGTCCTATTTGTAGTATACCTTTAGTCAAGCTACTAAAAAATAGTACTAAGCAATAATATTTTTTTCTGTTCACTAAATAGTTGAAAGTAGCTGAAATCTCATTCTGGGGAGGATATAAAGGTGACAACATAATTGTGGCCCATGGTTTTCAATGATCCATCAGTTTATTTGCCAGCTTTTATCCATAAAAAAAAACTTTTTAAAGCTTTTTTTTTGCAAATTATTGTATTGTCTTCGGCCCTTGCCCGCTGTGCAAATTTTCAAGTTAATCAGACTTCTACAAGTAGGTGAAAATGAAGTTAAAAGATTCCATTACATACATACATACAGGTCAAGCTAATAAAATCGTGTAAAAACATAATTTAACTTACTTCTCTCTTTAATTTTTCTTCTTCCAATTTCACACAATCCCCTCTTTCACCCCGATCCCCTCTATCTCCCCAAAGCTCGCTCAAACTCAACAGATCCGTATCAATAGTCTCCATGTATTTATTCTGCAAAGAGGCCATTCTCATACCATCTTTAATATCTGGGCAGTAGGGTCTCATTTGTGGCATCTTGAACTCTTCTTTTTTCGGAGACGAGTAACTATCTGTGACTGATGTTTGGGTGTTCCTGCTATAGCTCTGAGCTTTATACTGCTCTAGAACTTTTGATGCCCGGTCATAGATCTTATTTGATGAAGGTCGGAATGAGTCTAAATAACTGGTGTGGTTTTTTTTAGGCGTTGATGTTTGTGGTACGTCTTTATCACAAAAGTTTAGCTTTCTAATAATTGGGGATCTGTTGTCTTGATTAGAAGTCTCAGGGGTTACTTTTGATGCACTTTCAACATTGCTTACAGATGGCCTATCACAACTTTTATAACTTGTATTCAATGGTTTTTCTAATTTATGTGCTGCAGCACTGTTTTTTACTAAATAAATATATTTATCGAGTATATTGCTTGGCACAACTCTACCGCTTGGAAGTTTGACATTTTCAACAGTGTTTGTATTGTCAAGTTTTTGTGTTAAATAGTCTCCTGTTGCTTTTATCACATTATCCGAGGTCACAGTTGATTCTACATCTTTGAACTGCGTGTCAGGAGTTTCATAGTTTTCAACTTTAGTAAGAAATTCATCAATTTCATGTAGAAGTAACCTATCATTTTTTTTACTTGGTGTGGAAACTATACTGCTTACATCACCATCCATACTTGTAATATCATTTATAATATCAACAGGTTTAGGACGAAATGTTTCAATATAGTCTAAGTCTAGAGGTGGGACACTTCCAACAACTGTACTTATGGAATCTAAGCTGGTTAGCGATAAATCTCTACTTCTTTGCTTTTTGGTAAGTTTTTTTTTCCGTCTACGCGGAAAAGTATAACATTTGCGGTCTAAGCTACGATTATCAATACTTTCGCTTGTATCCAAGCTCTTAGATTTAATTAAGGTACTGATACTCGATAAATCACTGGTTGCTTCCAAACTTTCCAATCTGGATTCCAATGTATGCACTTGACTAACTAGTTGGCCGAGAACTTGGGCAGTACAAGATTGGGGTTTATGTACTACGGTCCTTGAAGATTCTAGAAGAGAGTCTTCGGAATCAGAACTTTGGACTAAAAAAAAGTTTGGTGGTATCAGCAGAAGAACATCCGTATCGTCGGTCTCACTCATCACAGCAAATGAAAGGATCCTTCTTTACATGAACACGAGCCATTATACAAAAACACAGTAATTAATTAAATCTTAGTTCTTTTAGATACTTTCTCTTATAATAATCAAAACGTAAACGAGGTTTACTGAAGTTCACAACGGACCGTTTGTTTTGTTTTATAGAATATGTCAAGTCAAATGTCAAAGTCGTCAACATGACTGCAAAAACATTTTTTATACGATTTTTATTTTCTTCCATTTCTTTTTTTGTTTATGTCCAAAAAGTAATTGGACGGGAATTAATAAAATCAAATAAATAAGAATAAGCTCTGGATCACAAGAAGAGTGTCCTGCATCTTATTTCTCAATTTTGACCATAATTTGTTGTCGCCATAAGTAAGGGTGACAAGTAGGTATGGCAACATGTGCAATGGGGCCGGCTACTCAGAGGATAGCTCTATTCTATGGCTGGCTATCGCAATCGCGTGTAAATATGCTACTAGAAGCGCTTGTGTCGTACGAGGTCCAATAACATTCACTTTTCACTGGTTGCAAGCACTTGACTGCATTGATAGTCACTTACCAACAGGTGACCTGCTTGCAGTGCTTGTAGTATATAAAGGCCTCCCTAAAAGTTTTATGCTAGTACTGCGGCGACCGAAGCCTTCATGGTGAAGAGGCATACAACCTCATGTTAAAAATATACAACTGGCAGATGAAATCTTCTGTTTGAAGCAATTATTCTTAAACTAGTTGTTGCCCGCGGCTCCGCCCGCGTATTTGTCGGTTATCGCGGCAAATAGTAGCCTATGTGTTATTCTCATGTATAAGATATATTACTGTAAAGTTTCATCCAAATCCGTTCAGTGGTTTTTGCGTGAAAGAGTAACAAACATCCAAAACATCCATCCATCCTTACAAACCTTCGCATTTATAATATTAGTAGGATTTGATTAATATAATTCGAAAACCGGATTTTAAAATGCTGAAGAGGAGATTCGCTGCAGGTGTCGCGGAGAAAAGACCTCCTAGCAGTGAATTATAATTATCTGTATTATTATATTGTAAAATTCTGATGTAATAGTAAAAACGTGTAGATACGTTTAGTCGTGTTATTTCCTAAAATTCAGGTACCTACACTAATCCCCTGACTACACAAACCCCTAGGCGTCGTACTTGCAAAAGTACGGTTGCCGCAGTACTTATTACTACTTACCAACAAGTGACCTGCTTGCAGTGTTTGCCCGAAAATAAAAACCCCCCTAAAAGTTTTATGCTATTACTTAGTAGTACCACCAGATGACATAGCGACGTCTTTTAGAATTCTGGTTGCTTTCTAGAACACATTCTTATTTTTAGGTAGAAGAATCTATTAAAAATGTAAATCTTAACGCAAAAGTAGGTTACGCACCAACCCTTCTCAGGTTTTTATTACGTATGGACCTGCCAAAGTGATTACTCTGCCTGATTTAAAGCATAAGCAGAATCCAAGAGTGGTGGTAACCATACTCACTGCGAATGGTGCGAATGCAGACAATGCAACATTGCAGCATGGTGACACACCATGGCGGGCTAGTGATGCTTCTGCATTATTGGGCCTCCGGTCTCGCACTCACCAACGAAACACGACAGCACGATCACTGTCATTTTACGTTGATGTTCTGTGCTCAGGTAGTACCTCAGTGATATAGAGTAGAACTTAGCTTTTTTCTATAGACCCCTGCAGAGTAGAGTTAAGATACTTGGCTCTTCAAAATATCAGAAACGAGGGGAGGTCTTAGATTATTGTCACCCAATCAATACCATTTATGGCAGGCGGATATACCGATTGGTGACGGATCGGCGGTAATAAATTTTAAAAACTGGCCAAGTGCGAGTCGTACTCGCCCACGAAGGGTTCCGTACCATTATCTAACTAACAAAAACGAGCAAAACAATCAGGTTTGTACGGGCTCCCGTTAAATATTTGTTTTATTTTAATTATTTATTTCATTCAAAAATTCTGTGAATATTTCAAGCATCTTTTTGTTATCGTAATCAACATCGAGCAAAAACGAGCAAAAAAATCACGTTTGTTGTATGATTGTTTGTTGTATTTTGTTATATTTGTTATTATAGCAGCAACACAAATAAATAATCTCTGAAGATATCTCTATAGAGAAAAGTCTTTGTAATTTACCAATCTAAATTACATGCCTTTATCTCAGATCAAATGAAAAAGGTAGACACACGACCTTGTTCTTGTTAAAGCAAAAAAGTAGTGGTAAGAAACTACGCTACTTTTCGTCAGTATTGAACAAGTTGACGATACTTGCAAGAACAAGGCCGTGGGTTTTCTACCTTTTTTTTTTATCCGTGGCCTTTATTTATGTATTTTAAGCTTTAAAACTAAAATATAACTTATAATCTTTAATATTACATTAAAATCAAACATAATCCTAGTAGGAATTTAACTAAGGTTTCGTTTAAACTAAGCTAAGAGTCTATCAATAGAATGTTTGAAGACAATAAATTATGTAAAAAGCAGGTAGGTAATGGATGTATTGGATCATCACCAGCCATTAATAGTACATTGCTTCATATAGGTCTTGATTTAGAAGAGGTTTAAGCTGCTTACCATGCTGGCTAGACAATATCCATAATATAATAGACATAGCGTTTAATTTAAGTTTTTTGCAGTGCAGAGAATATATTCTATTGGAATGGAATCCTACTAATATTATAAATGCGAAAGTTTGTAAGGATGGATGGATGTTTGTTACTCTTTCACGCAATAACTACTGAACGGATTTGGATGAAACTTTACAGTAATATAGCTTTTACATCAGAATAACACATAGGCTAATATTTGCCGCGATAGCCGACATACACGCGGGCGGAGCCGCGAGTAACAACTAGTTTCTAATATATCTTTATTTACTAATACAAAAACTAAAATATTTTCTATAATGTATATGTTTCATATATTTTTAAGATTTTTACAGAAAAGCACAAGGTTTCTATTTATGATACAAGTAAGCTTAACAAGCTACTTAAGCACATTTATCTAAATGTAACTTAATAACAGTAATAACATAAATATATAATAACTTTAATGCATAAATACCAAAAATGTCATTAGCAAAAACAGTCATTGACAGAACCAATGCCTTTATTACTTTTTACATGCAATCTATACAAATAAATAAAATTGGAGTGTTTGTAATATTAAAATAATCGCTTTTTACTAAATGCAAATATATGTATACACTAGCTGTCCCGGCAAACGTCGTTTTGCCATAACTACTAATAAATTAAAAATTAATTAAAAAAACATTGTCCAGCGGACAAAATTGTGAATCTAAACCATTCCCAGATCCCCTTGAACACACACGAAAAATTTCATCAAAATCGGTCCAGTCGTTTGAGAGTAGTTCAGTGACATACACACTCACAGAAGAATTATATATAAAGATGGTACATTTACGAAAAATTTAGTTAAAAAAAATTTTGTTTTGTCTCTCTGTTTGTTTCAGGTAATCTCTGGAACAGCTGGACCGATTTTTACGAGACTTTCACTGGCAGGTAATTGATGATCCAGGGAGTAACTTAGGCTACTTTTTTTAGACTAACTTTGTCCCGCGGCTACTCGTGGTATGACAATAACCATGGGTAACACTGTGGGATTCAGCTAGTAGTTATATATTATCTTGACAAATATTTGCAATGAATAGTCCCATAAACACTACCTATCCTCCTGATTGATATACATCATTTAACTTTAAGAAAGTGTTTTGTGTTATTTTCACCATTATGGTTATTTTAAAAGTAGAAAATAATACAGAACTGTTGCTTAAAGTGAAATAATGTTTACAAAAAGGTTCTACATATTATATTAGCATAGTAATAGCAATTTCTTGAGTGACTTGTGAATATGGATTATAAAATAATATTACAAATTATACTACAGTCCTGATTTACACATCCAATATGCATACAAGTTTGGAAATAGATATTTACACAATTATCAATTCCTGGTTTATCAAGAAGCTCTAACATGTATAGGTGTTTGTTTAATAAAGGCATCCAATTTATTCTTAAATATTTCACTAGTTATTGGCTCTCCGATACCGCACATGGGGTTTCTTATAGCATACTTTACATAGATCTCCCCGTAAATTTTCTTCAGTAATTCTCTAACGCCTTGCGCTTGATTGTCCGTGTTCATAACAAACTTCAATCCAGAAGGTGTTTCTAGACAATGTAAGGTGTATTTTGTAGTTTTGTATTGCATAAAACCGTCTTTAGGATCTAACGGAGATATCTTTGCTACAAATGATTTTATGGAGAACAACATTCCATACATTAATTTCCCTTCCTGTAATAAAGACATAAACTAAATTATGTAACTGTAGGCCAAAAATTACAAGTGTCAGCAAAATTTGACTATAACTACTTTTACTATTTTAAATCAGTGGTATGTTTGGTTTCCTAATGCAGTATAATACTAAATTAGTATAATCGGATGTTCTGCTACGCAGTAAGATGATTGGCTCGACTTTAATTTAATATTAAAATAAAATAAATAGGTAGAAGATGGGGGAGGAAAACAGATGTGAGGCGAACAAGACAATATATTTAATCAAATAAGAATAAGAGTAAGTATTATGGTGGCTTTATTGCAATGTAGTAGTCTTTTAAAGGTACATCCATCCTATTACTTAAAATAAATTGGATTATTAAAAAAGTAGTGAACGCAACACATACTGACCTCCTCTCTAGACATCCCCGATTGTTTTGTTCTGTTCCATTCACCGTAATACAAAAGCGTCCCATATCGGTCGAAGATATATAAATTGTGAATGGTCATTTTATTCGAATTCGCACTAATTTCACAATGAAAACAGTCCTTGAATTAAACAACCCATTACATTCTTCTGATGTCAGTAAGCTAAGCTGCCGAGTTGCCATGTTGACAGGTCTAGCCAGAAGTTCAGTGCAGTGCTGAACAATTTTATTAGTGGACTATCTTTCATCAAATGTTTAGTCGATTTTGTTATTTTATCTGTGGTTTTACAATCATTCTGTAGTCAATTCAATTCACCACAATGACCTTTTGAAATAAAATCGCACTCGTAGAACGTGGGAATCATGGTGCAACTGTTTTCATAAAATAATAGCCGACAAAAACCATTCAAAATATTGTTTATTTAATTAATCACTAAAGTTTATACTTTAACTTGTAAGTGTAAAGTAATTTATGTCATGTCAATTTGAGTGCGTATAAGGTTATAAATCTTACCTAATACATACTTGATTCCAGGACAAAAATCAATAATTAATAAAGTATGGATGAATATACTCGTGAACCGTGCCCGTGGCGAATTCTTGATGATTCTGGTGGTGCGTTCATCATGGGAGCTATTGGTGGCGGCATATTTCACTCAATTAAAGGTTTCAGGAATGCGCCAGTGGGTTTTAGTAGAAAAATGGTCAGTATTTCTATCTATCTACATCGTAACATTATATAGAAACATTACTTAGAGAAGTCTGTGTTTGACATTACAATGTGTTTCTGCAGCTCGGAAGTTTAGCAGCAATGAAAGAGCGTTCACCCATTGTTGGAGGGAACTTTGCTGTATGGGGTGGAATGTTCTCAACCATTGATTGCTCACTTGTGTACATGCGACAGAAAGAAGACCCATGGAACTCCATAATGAGTGGTGCACTTACTGGTGGAATTTTAGCAGCTAGAAATGGTAAATATTCATTTAAGTTAAAGTCTTAACCAACTTCATCTTATTGTTGTAACTTTTAATCTCCTGACAAACACTCAAGCGATTATGTAGTCAGAGAGTAGGATAAGCTTCTGGATGATTTTATTTCTACTCAAAATATGAAACAATTTAAAAGTTAACTGGATAAATATTTAATTAATTCAAGAAAAAACTAATAATCTTGCAGGATACAAGCTTCAATCAGTTATTTGAAATCCCTTCTTGTATTTATAAAATTAATCTATACCTGGATGATGATATTCTAAAAATCAATCCTAGCTAGATTGACTTATTGCACTAGAAACACCCTGGATACTAAATTTGAACATGTATTTTTTGCTGTCAAATTGAGTAGCCCATTCTTGGACGTGATTTTCATGAAATTTAATATGAAAGATGTTTTGGGGCTGAAAATAGCTGGAATTAAAAAAAAAAGAACAAAAGACCCAAGTAAGGCTTGGTCATCCAGGTACTTATATATTAAGAACCAGATATATATACTGCAACAACTAACTAACTAACATGTGGCTCCACCCATGTATATATGTCTAGCATATAGAAAAATGTGTCAATAAATAATTGTGTTCATCTTACAATATTTGTTCTGTTGGGAATGGAACACGACAAATGTAATCCATTTGTCTAACTAGTAAAAAAACCAGCCTATCAATATCTGATATGTGAAATTCTCGTTTCACAATGTACCCATACACCTCTGAAACGACTTCACAGATTTTTATGAAATTTTATATGCATGTTCAGTAGGTCCGAGAATTGGCCAACATCTATTTTTCATGCCCCTAAGTGTTTTTTGAAGCCAAAACTATGTTTGCCGGGGCAGCTAGTACTTATATAAAAAAAATAAATGTGTAAATATTTTTTTCCAGGTGTCCCAGCAATGGCAGGCAGTGCTCTCGTTGGGGGTATCCTGCTAGCCCTAATTGAAGGCATAGGAATAATGTTCTCTAGGATAACAGCTGAGCAATTCAAACCACAGCAACCAATATTTGAAGATCCGTCAGTATTAGGCAGCCAAGGACCACCACAGAGTCAAACGTTCCAATAGTTTAGGTGATAAGTGTTTATAGATGTATTTTGCACGGTGTACTTTGAATGTACTGTGCCATTCTTACTAATCCAAAAATTTATTTTAAGACCATTCTTTTCCTTACTTACGTCATATTTCTTTTATTTTATCCAGGTCCATACCATATTCCAATTACTATTTGAAGTCTGTAGAAATAGTTCAAAGTAGACCATGCATTTTACATTCTAAATAATCAGGATGACGGCCTGGTTGTTTCAATACCTATAAAATATGTTCATCACCCACGTTTTTGATTGAGTGAATTATTTGCATCTGTGATATTTCAGTCCCGTACTGATAGTTTATAGTCTCATTCAAAAACTATATCAATTCCTACCTGATTGTTATATTGTTAACATAATTTTGTTTAATAAAAGCACAATGCGACACTTATTTAATTATTTTTAAGTATTTCATGTATTATTGCCTGTTATTGTTGCCCTCGCTTAATTATTTGTTCCTGTATAGTTGAGGGCAGCAGAACACAGTTGGTTTATTGACCGATTGTGAAGATTATGTTTGCCATCTTCAAATTGGTGTAGCCCATACCGACTGTTGTTTGTTATATAGACAAACGTCTTATTAAACAGGCGATACTCCATGAAATACTTTTGGGAGATAGTGTTTATTTGAAATAAAAACTTTTATAGAATTCTTTACTTTTATTTCTTTGTCCTCATGCACTTAAGATAATATTATTAACTTGTGGTTGCCGTATGTTGATTATCGCGGCAAATAGTAGCCTATGTGTTATTCTGATGTATAAGCTATATTGCTGTAAAGTTTCATCCAAATCCGTTCAGTATTTTTTGTGTGAAAGATTAACATCCATACTTACAAACTTTCACGTTTATAATATTAGTATAGATATGTAATGACTAAGACAGTTATAACATAGAGGTACCTAATTTTTTTTTCATGGTGTAGGGACAAATGATTACATAGATGGTAAGCTCTACAATGCAAGATTCATGACTGTGTTACACCACTCTTCATGTATTTATATGATAACCAGAAATGGAGAATGGGAGTTTGGTCTCCAGTAAAAAATTGCTATAAAGCTACCACTAGCTATCTATGGCATCACTTCAGTAGAGCCAACCTACTATAGTGAAATATGTCAGTTTGGAACTTTTTTAACTGACTTCAAAAAAGGAAGAGGTTGTCAATTCGACCCTATATATTTATGTGTGTTCGCAGATAACTTTGTCATTTATGAACCAATTTTGATGAATATTATTTTAATGGAAAGGAAATATCCCAACAGTGGTGCCATGATAAGGGCACTAAGATCTGATGATATCATTCAAAAGATAACAGTCAAATCTTGAAGTCAGTTTCTTTTTGGGAAAATTTTACTTATGTATTTACAATGCATATGGTAAGTATATACATTAAACAGGGATTAGGTATTAGTTATACCTTAAAGATCAGTGTTATACCATTTATCACTGATCTTTATCAATAATACAAAAAAATTGTGTTTAAATATAATTAAATAGCTATATGAAGTTATGTAACATTATAATCAAATTGGGGCAAGGTTAAAAGGTCATTTATACCTATAAACATTATTTGAAATATTATTTAAACAAATTCTAAGGAAAGGTAAGATAATAAATTATTTAAAAATAGAGCATCTAGGGTTGTAATTTAATTGCAGTTGTAATTGTTCTAACTGTTATTATTCTCTTAATTTTTTTTTTAATATTTTAGCTGCATCAAAATGACTCAAATTTTAAACTTATTTTCTTTCTATACTACATTAGAAAAAAGAAATGTGTAACTTGCTCAGATCTATATACATAATCTACTAAGAAACATAAATTGTTTTAATTTTTAAGTATTATTATTACTATTGCATTTTGATAAACAGTCCTGAGGGCCCTCTGGCCAGATGGGGGAGGCATTGAGTAAGAAGGGCAATGACGACTGGATGCAAGAGACAGCAGACCAGTTTGTGGTTTACCTTGAGAGTACCTATGTACAGCAATGGGTTGGGATGAGATACCATTCAAATGCCTGGTGTTGCAACCAGGTTACGTAACAT
This sequence comes from Spilosoma lubricipeda, assembly GCA_905220595.1. Taxonomy (NCBI): domain Eukaryota; kingdom Metazoa; phylum Arthropoda; class Insecta; order Lepidoptera; family Erebidae; genus Spilosoma; species Spilosoma lubricipeda. Next base: position 1,630,271 of record HG992285.1, on the reverse strand, counting down.
TAATTCCTGTTTGTTAATAACAGTTATTTATTACTCAACATAAAAGTTTGAAGATCAATATATGTCATCAGATCCATAAAAGAGGTTCGTAAGTGCTTATTCCAATAAGATAATACAAAAATACAGGTTCTTAGTTCTGGGGTACAATTGGGGCATTGAGTTTTATAAATTTCATTCTTAATTTAAAAATTATGGTTGCAGATTAACAGGTTTGTTTTGAATTGTGTTTTCTCCCATTTTCCTGATTTCCTTGATAACATGTGCCAACACCTCCGGGTCTACACCGAGCTCACAGAGTCTGATGCAAATAGAAAGAGTTTCTGCATCTAAGCCTGTGCAGAGGAGTTGTGAAATCTGGTACATCATTTGGAAGGCCTCTCGAGCTTGACCAACCTGCGCGTTCTTTTCTGACGTCATCTTTGTTATAGTTTAGTCTAAAAACAGAAAAAAAGTATCATATTAATTAACCATTCCTAGTACCAGATTTTAGGCGCTATTTTTGGTGTGCTGACACACCGCCGGAGTAACAGGAGGTTTTCATACGCATAGAGAAAAGGTTTAATCGTTCACAGATTGTTAGACACTAACACTTCTTTAAAACATTTTCACGAAGTTAGCGCAAATGTGAAAGGTTTTCCCGTTTAAAACTTATCTTTGATCAGAAAAAGAGAACTCAGCACATCAATTGTTTTGAATAGTCCACTGCTGAATGTAGGCTTCGATTTAAGAAGGAGGTTTTAGAAAACAAGATCAAGCACATAATATTTGACATTGCCAGAATATTTCAAAGACGCAAAAAAGGAGAATCACTTATTACTTACAAGAATACACCTAAATCAACGAATCAAATTAATATTAATATTTGAGTTTTTTCAGTTGTGTATACTTTGAATTTTAGCACAACAAACTGTCAAATGTACAGAACACACAAATGTCACAATTTTTTCGCAGTCAATTTTGAGTCTGTCAGTTTGGTAATATAGATGCGTTCAAGTTTTGGCATTGTAGAATTGTTTGAGAATAAGGCGATCCAGGAAAATAAAAAGTCCTGAGGGGTTTGTAATTTTGAACCTAATTTTGTTGTACTAATGATATTAGGAAAAGTGATAGGAGGGTGCCATCTACAAGCCGGAGGTCAACCGAGGTATGTTTAGATTCCAGTGGTTTCCTTTCTAGGATGCATCAGGTTCCCCCGGCTACTAGTACCCACCAGAAACGCGATCGGTATTTGGAGGCATTACATATCAGACAAAAAAAAAGGATGAATACTAGAGAGATTAAGAAAAATGCGGGGCAGTCTTTGGGGACTGCCGATAGAAGTTCAAACGCACTGAGGTATACACAGTATAGCTCATGGGAAGCATGCGGTGACAAAGACGCGAGTTTCACGCTTTTTATTCACCCAAAAAGTGTTCAACGCGTCTAAAGAAATTCACTTTAAAGTAAAAATATGAATAATGTACAAAGAAATGAGGAATAGATAATTTAACGTTATACCTACTTGTAACAAAAGAGCATTTATCATCTTCAAGGTTAAAAAACTTTGAAAAATTATAAAACCAGTGAAAATTGCAGTAAAGTTCCATGTCGAAATGAGTTACCTATCTTAGGTGTAGGTATAATAGTGTTCAAATAATGTGGGTACATATTTGTTTTTAGAGACAGCCAGTAGAACTTAAGTAAAGCAGTTTCATTCATAGATTTAAGCTTAAGTATGGCTCTACTTTACCATTTTAACGTATAAGTGTGGATATATAAACGATGTTTTGTTTGATTATGGAACAAGATTTAAAAGTCTCAAGATGCAACTCTTAGTGTTGTATATAATTTTATATCATTTTTAAGCCGAATACAGCGAAGCCAAAGCCCGAAGGGTAAACGTTTTGGCAGTAAAATGTTGAGAGGAATGTTTGTTTGCATGTTCCACCGTTGTGTCTTAACTACTGAATCGATTTTAATGAATGGGGTGTCACCAGATTTGTAATTATGGCTCGGGTGACGTAACCGACATAGGCTATTTACCTTTTATGATTTTTTTTATTTAATCGGGTTACATTTTATTAATCTTGGTTGTTACAAAAATTAGTAAAAATTTTCTTGAATATTTTAAGTGTTAGAATCTTGAGACTTTAGACATTGACCAATCTTTTTTTTTTTGCAAGTGGCGTCTTCCCCAGTGGATGCCGTGTGACTATATCTTTATCCGTTTAAAAAATAATAATATAAAATTAAGCATATATCTTAACTGTTTAGGAGATATTTTCATAGAGTAAATCTGCATTCATTGTATTGATTTGTAAGGCAAAACGAAGAAGACACACAAATTTGGTAAGTACCTAACTTACCAAATTCCTCCTTATTTCTTTAACATTACATAAATGCAAAATAACAACGAGAGTATTGCGTGGATCGTTATTCGGTATAATATAGCCACCGGCAATTTTCCTTCCTCATTATGATGAAAAATTTACATAAGAGCAATGATCACATACATTTTCACGGCTTTCGCGGTAATCGGATGGGATGGCGCCGCGCGCAATTCATTTTGTTCCGCAAACATCTACCAATTAAATTATTCATGAGCATTAACTGCAATTGAAACTCGCGGGAAAGTTTAACTAATTTCACAACGCAATGAATTTTCTATTTTTATACAGCGCGTCTGCACTCCCGAAATAGACGTTCAAGTTTTGAACATAGTGTGTGTTCCGTAAGCGTGTCTTTTGAACGTGATCCTATTAAGAAACTATTGGTATTTGTAGTGAAATCAAAATACAACATAAAACATGGTGAGTTAAAACTCTTTAGTCAGTTCCAAAAGATAATTTCTGTCAGGTCGATATTATTGTCATATTTATTTTGTTTATTGTACAAAATTTCTCCTCGTGGGATTTAAAGTATTTTCTTCAAATATTTTTAGTTTTATGCGTTGCTAAGGAATCAGGATGAGATCTATTTGGACGAGAGTGTGTAGTTACGATTCTTATGTACGTGGTCACGATATTTCAAAGGTTATTGCTATTTATTTGTAATTTAGTTGTGTGAGAAATGAGAATAGAATTTTGCTGTCTCATTGCCTGATGACTTTATTTTTCGCCATAACTAAAATATCTACATTTTAATTGAGATAAGATCTATGAAGATAGCAATAGCAAATACCTTATACAATGTCGCTCCTTTTTTTCGTTTTACACATTTATAAAATCCGATTCTTCATTGATATTTTGAAAATCCGTTAAGGTTGCGTTTCCATTAAAGATGTGCGAGGAAACTAAGCGATGTAAGGATGTAAAACGAATTTGTGAAACGATTGCCTTTGGGTTGATTATTAGAGCTATTAGAACAAGCTGCGCGATCGAAAGATGTGTACCTAGCGGAGCTATAAAATTATGTGAACAAAGCAAACAGTTAAATGCATTTTTACTGATCCTTGTATAAATTCCTTTTTCTACATCTACTCTTTTAGAATAGCATGATCGTCTGTTTCTTTAAAATTTAACCATCGCACACACATGAATGGCTTGTGTTCTATGTACAAAGACTGCAGACTAAGTTTTTCTGTAATAGCTTGAGTTTCTCTTAGCACACCGCTTTTCCACAGATTTATGTAAGAAACGCAACCTAAAACGTATGTAAGTAGTCCGAACAATTCCAAGTAACTTTTGAGTACATATAAATTTTCCATTTTTGGTGTTTTGAAACCTGATTTTGACGTTGCGTGTGTATTTACTTACTTTAATTCCTAAGTCATAAGTTTTCTTCTGCTGTGTAGAGTAGGTATCTGATTATATGACTGCCTCGTTGGTCTCGCGGTTGGCGTGTGCGACTGCTGATCGTGAGGTCTCGGGTTCGATTCCCGTGTCGGACCAAATGTTTGTATGATCTCCAAATATTTGTTACGGAGTTTAGGTGTTTTCTATGTATAATATGTATGTATTTACAAAAAAAAAGTATTTGTATTAGTTGTCTTAGTACCCATAACACAAGCTCTGCTTAGCTTGGGACTAGATAGCGTTGTGTAATAGATGTCCGAAATATTTATTATATTATTATTTAAAATTAATAGGCGTCTATTTTTTGATAAAACGCGTGTCATGTGCACGGTGCAGCAGTCGGCATGTTTTATGGCGCTGCTGTCACCGAAGTAAATAAAAAATAGATGCTACATATTTTTTGTTGAAATGATATTGAATATATGTAGTAAATTTTAACATAATTTAAAATAATTGATTCAGTGTAAGGTGTACACTGAATCAATTATTTGCTCTGAACAATACTCGAACCCTTGATACTTAAACATCACAGTCGAATTTTCTAAATTTCGCCAGATGCTACTCAGATGCCAAAACTGAATCAAATATGTAACATTTGCACAGTTCCGTTTTGCTAATTAAATAACTGCCCTAAATTCTGCGAAGGGTACGAAATTAACCGAAACAGTGCCTAATCAAAGTAACTTAGCATTCATTGTTACACATTTCTTGTTGACTTTAAACGTCCTAATTTAACGTATGATTATATTTAAAACAGCTGGAAGTTTATATTCGCAACTCCTTTGAATTTACTTTTCGGATTAAGGGGAATATTGTCACAGGCATTCATTTAGAACGAAGCAAGTGAGTTTCGACTTTTTACCTGAGGTTTAGATGACCCAGTTCTGTGAAACGACAGTTGCAGAATTCGCGAAGGCGGACAATTTAAGTTTGTCTTTCAAAATCCATTAAATGAACAAATCTGAGTGACTGATTTGGTCGTTGTTTCAACTAGAAATGTCTTAGATGTTTAGCAAGATGTTAAACTTTCAATTTTAAGTATAGATTGTAATTTATGAAGCTTCTCAAGATTTTTTTTGCAATGTTATAAATATTTTTGGCCGCAAATAATTAATTATCGTGAGATTTTTTTTTCATAGTCAGACACTTACAAATGATGTGGCTTTTTAGTGGTGAAATATTGTTTTAAAAATTACATTTATTAATAATTATCATGAAACACTTGAAATACGATTATTAGAACACTCATTTGTCCATACAACATAAGCTCAGGAGTTTATTGAGAGCATCGTTAAGGCGATCTCATATAAACTAGGTGTACTGAACAAGCATCTACGTCTTCTTTATAGAATCCAGGTTCACTCGTATGCGGACTACTACTACTCTTATCTCTGTGATGGATCCGCACAGTATTTGCTTGACGCTCAATTTTTTTCTCAGTGGTTTGATTTAGTACCAAATAAAGCTTTTTGGTTAGGAATCAGATGACCATATTATGTGAGATGAGATGAGGGAAAAACACAATTTAATCAATTCATTTGCCTGCCTCGGTGGCGCAGTGGTAGCGTACGTGACTGCTGTTCTTGAGGTCTCGGGTTCGATTCCCGGGTTTGTTTGTATGATCTGCAATTATTTGTTTCGGAGTTTGTGTGTTTTCTATCTATAATATATATGTATTTACAAAAATTGGTTGCCTGTAAAGTCGGTATACGGGCGAAAGTTTGACGTGACAACGACTTTGAGTGGTAAAATAATTTTAATGTGAATATTCATTCGTATAGTAGGAAGAAGGATGAAATAATAGTAACAATTTAAAACATTTATTTATACAAAGAATTATATTTAAAACATTAATTTATACAAAGAATCTCGCACTGAATTTCATTTTAACAAAATTTTATTTTTACCTTTACACATACATACGTATTTATATACAAATATACTGTTAAGAATGCAATGAAACGGAACACAATAAATAATGTCATCCAAGCTGGCAACACTATGACAGCACCTCTTCCCTTTCCCTTTTCAACTTCTCTCGGTAATAGATGTCGGTATGTAATTTTCTTAATTAAAACAGTGATTAACAGTGATTCTTGACAATATCATTTTAATATTCCCTTCCTGAAGACTCTCAAACACTAACAGGTTAAGGGCCCAGGCAAGGACAGAGTGTTAATTGAAATACGGCGAAAACGAGTCAAGCTCGCCGCCATCGCCGCCATTAACGACGCTAAGCGTTATAGAAGTTACAGAAGTTTTTATATACAGAAGAACTTGTTAAATACATTAAGAAATATGACTACAGACAGAAGAGACGGAGGTTTAGTATTGAACGATAGCAATTGGGCGCTATGGAAGTTTCAAATCACCATAGTTCTACAGTCGAAGGGTTGGTACGACATGTTGTTGGCCGAACCGGCTTCTACCGAAGATAAAGTTAAAGACAAGAAGGCACAGGAAGTTATAGTGACACGAGTTGAGGAGAATATTATATCTTATTTGCTACCATGTATGTCAGCGCATCAAATGTGGGAAAAACTACAAACTGTGTTCGATGCAAAATCCAGAGTTGGTATCCATCTTTTACAACAAAAGTTTTACAATCTGAAGTTCGACAAAGGCATCATAGGCTTCATTTCACAGATAGAAGACTTGGTTAGCAAACTAAAAGCACAGGGTGAGGAAATATCTGAAAAGATGGTAATTACAAAGATTTTAATGACCTTACCGGAGGAGTACAAATATTTTTCTTCAGCTTGGGAGTCAGTACCAACGAGTGAACAAAGTTTAAAAAATCTAACAGCAAGACTACTAATAGAAGAAGAAAGGACACAGAATGGCACTACAGAAAATACAGCATTGTTCGCATACAAAAGGGGACAGCAACAGCATAAAAGAAATAAAAGTTATGAACAGCATAGCAACAGTGATAAGTGTGATAACAGAAAAGATAGGGTAAAATGTTATGAATGTGGAAAGATGGGGCACATGAAAAGTGAATGTCGCTTGCGAAAATGTAATTATTGTGGCAAAGTGGGACATCTTTACCAAGACTGTCGACAGCGGCTTAACAAAGGAAAAGATAGCAGGAAGAGTGAACCAAAGGCATACATAACTAACTTGAACGAGTGCATGGAGACTGATTGGATAATGGATACCGGAGCCAGTGATCATATGTGTCATCAAAAGGATCTTTTCGCAGATTATACTCCAATTACAGATAAGTATGTTTCAGTAGCCGATGGCAGGAAATTAAAAGTTGTTGGCATAGGGGAAATTAAATTCATTTCACACAATAGAGAACCATCAGTTCTAAAAGAGGTTTTACATGTACCAGATTTAAAATGTAATTTATTTTCTGTAATATGTGCTTTAGACAGAGGAAACTTGACCACAATATCTACTAAAGACAGATGTAAATTTATTTCTAAAGGGGAGACTGTATTATTTGCTTATAGAAGTAATAATTTGTTTTTAATTAATATATCTTTACCTAAGACAGTAGCGTTAACTTCTCTTACAGAATGGCATAACAGATTGGCTCATCAGGATATTAATAAAATTAAAAAAATGTTAAGCAATAATAATATTCAGTACGAACAGCTGATTGAACAGTGTCAAGCATGTATAGAAGGCAAACACCATAGGTCACCTTTCCATAAAAGTATACAAAAGACAACAGAAGTAGGGGAACTTATACATGGAGATCTGTGTGGTCCAATGGAACAGGATTCAGTGGGAGGTTCAAGATATTTTTTGTTACTTAAAGATGATTACTCTAATTACAGGAAAATATATTTTTTGAAACAAAAGTCAGAGACAGCAGAGAAAATTGAACAATTCATTACTTATACAGAGAGACAGCATGGACACAGGATAAAAACAATAAGAACAGACAATGGGACTGAATTTACAAACAGAAACTTACAGAATTATTTACAAGAAAGGGGAATCAAACATGAAACTACAGTTGCATACACACCAGAACAGAACGGAAAAGCTGAAAGAGACATAAGGACCATAGTGGAATCAAGCAGGACTATGTTACAGGCAGGTAAATTAAATAAAAGTTTATGGGCAGAAGCCGTAAACACTACAGTTTATATACTAAATAGAACGGGAAAAGGAAGAAATGAAAATAAAACACCACTTCAGTTATGGGAAAAGAAGGAATATGATATAAGGAAATTGGATAAGATATTTGGAAGAGAAGTGTACACTCACATACCTAAAGAAAAAAGAAGAAAATGGGATTGTAAATCAGAGAAAGGGATTTTTGTAGGATATGAAGATTCAAAAGGTTACAGAATCTATTACCCAAACAAAAGACAGATAGAAATTAAAAGAGATGTCACTTTCTTGAAAGACACAGAAGCTATGAAGATAAAAAATGAAAAGAATGGAGTTACAAAGAAGTATTCAAGTACAGAAAATGAAGAAATGACAGAACACCAAAATAACCAGACAGTTCCAGTAGTGGTCACAAGAACACCAGAAAATACTACAGAAGATTCTACAGATAATACACAAATTGAAACAGATGAAAATACAGAAGACAGTTTTTATTCAGGAAGGGATGTGTCAAGAACTACAGTGGAAGAGTCTACAGAAGAAAGTACAGAAGTCAACACAACAGAGGAAAGAATAGATGAAGACTCGACAGAAGAAGAAACAGAAGCAAATAGAAGAGTACCTAGTAGAAGAATAAGAAAATCTCCTAAGTGGATGGAAGATTATCATGTGGGATTAACAGCTATAGAAGGTGAAGTATTAACTTATGAGATAGTAATGAAAAGAGAAGATTCACAGAAGTGGAAAGAGGCAATAGACAAGGAATTGACAGCATTGGAAAAGAATGAAACATGGTTTGAAGAAAAAGAACCAGTAAGAGACAGAAAACCTATAGATACAAAGTGGGTATTCAAAATCAAAAAGGGAGAAGATAATGAACATATCTATAAAGCAAGATTAGTTGCCCGTGGTTTTCAACAGAAAGATGAATTCGATCACTCTGAAATATACACACCAGTAGCAAAATTACCAACATTAAGGGTGCTATTAGCCTTAGCAAGCAAATATAGACTTAATATGACACAGATGGATGTAAAGAGTGCTTTCCTTTATGGAGATATAGAAGAAGAAGTATACATAAAACTACCAGGCGGAATAGAAAGATATGATGGAAAGATAATGAAACTAAAGAAGTCACTCTACGGCTTAAAGAAGTCACCAAGAAATTGGAACAACAGATTTAACAACTTTATGAAAGATTCATTATTTAAAAGAAGCAAGTCAGACTATTGTTTATATTATAAAGAAAACCAGAGATTATTTATATTATTATATGTCGATGATCTTATAATAATAGCAGAAAGAAAAGAAGACATAGATAACCTAAAAACGGAATTACAGAAGAATTTTCAAATGACAGACATGGGAGACAAAAAGATGAGATATTTAGGAATCAACATAACAGAGAAAGAAGATTGTATAGAACTAGATCAAAAGGAATACTTAAAAAACTTATTGAAAATATACAAAATGGAAGAATGCAATCCTGTGGGCTCACCGATAGAACCAGGATTGATTTTATGTTCTGAACAAGCAACAGATGTAGCATTAGTAAAAAGATGTAGGCAGCTTGTAGGAAGCCTCATGTATGCTATGTTGGGAACTCGACCTGATATTTGCTACGCAGTTAGTTTTTTAAGCAGATACCAGATTTACGCTGATGAAAATCTATGGAAGGCATTAAAGAGAATATTAAGATATATAAAGGGAACAATGGACTTTAAATTGATATATAGAAGAAATGGAAAAGAAATACTGATAGGATACACAGATGCAGACTGGGGAGGAGATAAAATAGAAAGGAAATCTACTTCAGGATATATAATGAAGGTTTTTGGGTGCACTGTCTCATGGTGCAGCTCAAAGCAACAGTGTATTGCACTTTCATCAACAGAATCAGAGTATGTTGCATTGAGTAAGGGAATAGCAGAGGGCTGTTGGATCAGAAATTTATTAGAAGAGATAGGTGGCAACTGCAAAATGTTTATAATCTATATCGACAGTCAATCTGCTGTTCATATTGCTAAAAATCCTGAACAACATAAGAGATTAAAACACATAGAGTTAAAATACCATTTTGTGAGAGATAAAGTTGAACAAAAGATAGTAGAGTTAAAATATATAAATACAGAAAACCAGATAGCAGATATATTTACTAAAAGTTTGAATACAAATGTGTTCAAACGATTGAGTGCTAAAATTTAATAGTGTATAATTTCAAAAATACTTTGGGTTAACTTGTCAGCTCTGAAACAAAATTTTGTGTGTTGTCTTCTATTATGATAAAGAAGCTAGATAGGAAGTTTAAGATGTACCTAAAAGTTAAATACTGTTTGTATTAGTATGTCAGTTTCACAAAGGAGTTGCATTTTGTTTTCCTTAAAAGAAAATAAATAAATAGTAAGATGTTTTAGAGATGTAAGTAACTTGTTGGTTTTTGTAAAGAAGTTTTGTTTTATTAAAAATAAAATAAATGTATGCATATAATAAGATATAAACAAAGAAGAGGTTGTATAGATGTTGCTTGTTGGATTGTTATAGAAGTTTTGTACTTGGATAGTACTTGCATGAGTTTAGGTAACTAAACTATTAGTACAGAAGTAGTGTCCCGCTTTCATTGAGGAAGGGTGTTAAGAATGCAATGAAACGGAACACAATAAATAATGTCATCCAAGCTGGCAACACTATGACAGCACCTCTTCCCTTTCCCTTTTCAACTTCTCTCGGTAATAGATGTCGGTATGTAATTTTCTTAATTAAAACAGTGATTAACAGTGATTCTTGACAATATCATTTTAATATTCCCTTCCTGAAGACTCTCAAACACTAACATATACATACAATAAACTTTTTATGTCTGTCTCTCTCGCTCTTAGGCGGGCTAACCATGCCCGAGTGGAAGGGACGCGTGCCTCTCACTCGCTCTCATTGTGAGCGCATAACGTGAGCGGAGCGTTACGCAGTTTCTTGAAGTGTCACCCGGCAAACCAATTTATAAGACGTTGTCACGTCAAAAAAAAAGTATTTAAGTATTTATATCAGTTGTCTAGTACCCATAATACAAGCTCTGCTTAGTTTGGGACTAGATGGCGTTGTGTGTTAGATGTCCGAAAATATTTATTTATTTATTTATTTAATTTAAATTGACAATTTGTCACTCAATTCACACCCGTAAACGTACCTCGCTTACGATGTCACGCTTTACCGATTCTGTTTCGAAGATAACATGATTAGCATTCATCTTCGCGACACGGGGAGTTTTAATACGATCGCGTTAAAGATTTCCAGAGGCGCCTCGAGAGGATTGCGGAGGTAGCTATTTGTATCTTTTGTCACGTTCCTACAATATAGCACGTCGTTTGTAGGTGTCCTGTACTTTTAGGGGTGTTTTTTTCTTTATTGGGATTGTGGAACTTGAAAAGAGCCATGGTTTCTCACACATAGGTTGTCAGCCTCGTAAGAAGAGTTGATATCATTGCCAAACTGACATCGGTGTTTAGCATTTCTTTTCCATTTTCAGTTTCATTTCAGCAAGTAGTTAAGAAAGGTTGTCATCAATCTCCTTGCTTAAAATTTCCTAACACACTTGCGGCGCTTGGGGTTGCCAATATCCATGGGCAACGTCACTTACTGATTTGATGGTGACTGGTTCATGATTAAGCCACAGTTCGTTGGTTTGAAGTACAAAGGATTTTATGTTAAAAACGATTAATAAATACATTTTAAGTAATATATGCATATAGGTCATCGAGCGACTGTGTGAGAGTTGTTTCAAAATTATAATGTTTTTAACTAACGTCGTAAATTACTTTTTTCTAACCTAAAAATAAAACCAATTAATTCCCAATTATTACGGTTAGTAGAAATATAGATTAAGATTAGTTAGTTTCGTGCCCGATAGTACCAATATATTAAAGTTGCAGTTACTTTCTACGTTGATATCTGAAGCCCCATTAAACTGTTAATTGAAGTTGTTAATTGCAATTGCAGGCAGACACAGCTGAGCCTCAACAACAGACGGGAGGTGGAGAAGGTACCGCAGCAGAAAACAAGCCAATAGATGCTCAAGAAGTGAAACCAGTGAGCGTTTGTTTTTTCTTTATAATTCTCTGGTTTTTGCACGTGGTATAGGGGACCAATGCCTCAAAAAGCCAGGAGTGTATTACCGCACTCTAATTAAAACTCAATAAAAAAAGGAGAGTAGATATTAGCTCCTCCTTCACTGGTGAAAAACAATGAAAAAAATCTTTTTAATAATCTTCTGTGACGCCATAGTATTACTGTGGTCACTCTCATCTCTTTCACTATTTGAATTTTCCTTAAAGAAGATAGACGAATATGACGTGAATTATTCTAAAGTTCACTACACACTTGTGGCGAAGTGGTTTAAGCTACTGCTACGCCGTTCCAACCCACATGGGATTACACGTTATGTGATTCACAACTTGTTGTTCTGAGTAAGGGTATTTTTGTTCGTTTCTTATATGTTTGTAAAATCCCCTGCGATACAGGAAATATTCATAACGTGAGAGATGTCTTTTTAAAAATATGGTTAAGAAAAGTATATTGACTTGAAGGCGAAGACCGCGGGAGAGCCACGCTTCGGCACGAATGGGCCGGCTCGACCGGAGTGATACCACGGCCTCACAGAAAACCGGTGTGAAATAGCGCTTGAGCTGTGTTTCACCAAGTGAGTGAGGATACAGGAGGCTCATACCCCAACCCCTCCCCACATCACTTTCCCCATCTCCTAAAGGTCGGCAACACACTTGTGACGCCTTTGGTGTTGCGGGTGTTTATGGGCGGCGGTAATCGCTTACCATCAGGTGATAAGTCTGCTCGTTTGCCATCTATACCTTAAAAAAAGAATTTACTTGGAGAGTATATTGAATGATAGTAACCTTTCTAAAATGCATGCTAGTTACAAATTTAAACTATAAATCTAATAACTTTTAGGTGGAAACACCGCAGACTCAATCTGAAAATAAAGCAGAAGAACCAAAACAGGAGGCACAAGCTGGTGAAATATCTGAAAATAAACCGGTTGAAGAGCCCGTAAAAGATATACCTGTCGAAGCTTCACAGAGCAATGGCGCCATTGCTGTCGACACAGCCGGAGGTACCAAAGAAAATGTAAGTTGTTTAAAAGTCTTTCTACCTCGTACTATTGGTACTATTGGAAACCGGAAGTTATGGATCGACACAGACAGGCAGTAGATTTTGGTGTTTTCACCTAATTTACCTCGACAATACAGCACATGCTGTGGCGTCTGTTTGTGTCGATCTATGATTCTTAACTACAGCTTCAATTTAACGTTCATAAATGTCACTTAGTGTCTTAATTGAATAAATGATTTTGAATTTGAATTTGAACTAATACTTTAAGAAAAAAACCGACCGCGTGAAAAGTTATGGGTAGGTACTCAAAATTTACAGATTATCAATTTTAATTAAATAAATATTTCTGACATCTAACACACAACGTAATCTAGTCCCAAACTAAGCATAGCTTGTATTATAGGTACTAGACAACTGTTATAAATACATAAATACTTTTATTTGTAAATACATACATATTATACATAGAAAACACATAAACTGCGAAACAAATATATGCGGATCGTGCAAACACTTCGTCGGGAATTGAAAGATGTCGCATGCGCTACCCTCGAGAAAGATGTCGCATGCGCTACCACTGCGCCAGCGAGGCAATCACATTTTACACATTAAGATCTATTCCGACCGACCGACTTCAAAAAGAAGGAGGTCCATTTTCGGATCCATGTCCATCTGTATGGATTTTACAAAGTTAAAATAACATTGAATATTGAATATTAAATACCATTTTACCTGACTTTTTGCTTCACAGAATGATTGGCAACAAAGAGAACAAGAGCTTCTTAAGAAAATCGAAGAGTTGGAGAAGTTTAAAAACGAGAGGTCAGAAGATGGTCTTAAATTGGAATTAAAGGTAACTTCTCATGTTTCCCTGTTCCTTGGTATCGAGAAATCCCCCCTGTTCGGAATATAAGATAAATGTTTTCTCTAAATTTCTCTAAATGTGTTACATACAGTGCGAAAGAAATAAAATACATAAAATATAACAGTTTGGAAAATAAAACGCAATAAATACACTCAATACGAAATTTACGTGTCCTGACCCGTGTTGATCAGATATCGAAAATATTATGTATCAAAATAGCATAGCATTTTTTTCGTATTCATTTTTGTGCTGAGCTGACCTAAGCATATCTTCTGTGAGTGTGTATGTCACTGAACTTCTCTCAAACGACTGGACCGATTTTGATGAAATTTCTTGTGTGTGTTCAAGGGGATCTGGGAATGGTTTAGATTCACAATTTAGTCCTCTGGACAATGTTTTATTAATGAATATTTAATTTATTAGTAGTTATGGCAAAACGACGTTTGCCGGGAGAGCTAGTCCCAAATATAAAAATCGATTGCTGTTCGTTTGTCTCACTAAAACTCGAGAATAACTGGGCCGATTTAGCTGATTTTGGTTTAGAAATGTTTGTCGTAGTTCAGGGAAGGTTTAAACGGTGAAAAATTTTAAATAACTTGAAAATTTAAATGTCACGCGTAGCAATTAGAGGACACAGCTAGTCTACAATGTTATTTGTTTAGGCAGCTGATGGAAGCTTGTGAAACTGAAACGTCGCTCACAGTCCAAAATATCCAGTAATACAACGAAAATCCGTTCAGTTTTAATAGAGTTTTTAGTTATCTGACAGAATTAAAGTTTGAAAAAATGGTTTTACATACGCGCCTGGATATAGATTTTATAGTTCTGCGATCGAACGTTCCATTTCTATAGCAGTGCCTATATATTAACTAGCATATCCACGCAACTTTATCCGGGTCTCTCAACAGAAGTACATAGTTCAAAATCCTGATTTGCGAAGGGAGAATTGATCACTTAATTTCAACTTGTTTGTTCTTTTTGAAGTGTATACACAGTCAGTGGTAGTCGTTTCCACCCTATCCTTCTGTCCTTCTACTCTCTAGCATGCTATACTATGAAAAACAAAGATTTTGAAGAAAAAGAAGAAAATTTTAATGGTTTGTCTTATACTCAGGTTCGTGAAGAAGAAATAGATCTGCTCAAAGCAAGAGTTAGGAACTTGGAGACGGAGCTGCAAGCGGCTCTGTCTAAGCCTACTGGCAAGAATCACGAGATGATTGAGAACATCAAACAGCAACATGAAGAGGTAAAATAACGTTGTTTATAATAAATAGTGTTTAGGATATTAAAAGAACTATATTGTCACTAAAATTTTCGTTTTTTGCAGTTACTTAGTAAGGCACGGGGCATGATCTTCGATAAAACAAAGATGGTGAAGAACCAAGAGCTGCAGATCGAAGCGCTGACTACGCAGGTCCAGTCTTTAAAGGACATTAACGTCATCACCAAAGACCTACTTGAAATTAGGAACTCTGAAGTCAAGGCTATGGAGGTAAATATCGAACAAGAAAATTGAACTTCTAAATATTTCTCCTTCATTAGTATAGATAGGTTAGATTGTAAGTGTATTAAAAGTACCAGTTCCCTTAGCAAAAACTCTGGATTCTCTGTCTACAATCGCCAACGCCTCCATTCTCTTGTATTATTGGCTAGTATTTTGTTTTGACCACGTGACTTAATGATGAGATGACGTCATTTCTATGTAGTATTGTATTATTGTATTTGTCAGTTTTCTAATAATGTTTACGGTTCTAAAATGTCAACTTGGCTAATGAGGCAGATCAGAAGCATCTGACGCACATGTAGATTACACATGTTAAAGTTATTTTTAAGGAGAAACATGACGAATAAAGGATTATTCTCCCCATTTATAGGACTTAGAAACTAAAAAAATGTAATTTCAGTCCAAAGAGGTTCAGACTTTTTTTTTGAAATTACCGCAGTATCCGCTTTCAAAATATCAACAATCGATTGCTTCATGTTTTAGGACCGGCTGCAGGCGATGGAGGCTCGATTCAAAGCAGAGAAGGACAGATATGGACTCGTTTTGGAGCGCGCTAACACCAGCACCACTCTTAATCAAGACCTAAAGAAGGAGTACGAAACCCAACTCGCTATATTTAAGGTACAGATACTTTTACTTTTTTTTGTAAATACACACATACCCTGTTTTCCAATTACAAAGCATAGTGCGACTCATTGGCGCACAATGCTGAATTACGCTGAAGCTTAATTGGAACGTGAATTAGTTTTCAAATGCACCTACTGGTGGTAATTTTTTTTTTTTTTCAATACTTTATTTAGCGCACTCTACTGAGTGCGCTAAATAAAGTATTGAAAAAAAAAAAAATTAATAAAGTGGTATACATAATAATTGGTTAAAAACTATTTACCTTCATCCATATTTATATTTATTTTTTTAACACAGTTTGAATTAACTTTGATTATTTCGAAAAAACTGCAACGAAACGAAAGCTTTAAAAATTTTTTCAACAATAAATAATATTACTAACGATAATATATAAATAAAACATTTTGATCAATGCCACCTTAAAGAAAAAACACTTGTTAATTTTTGTCACGTTGGTATCGATTGCACGCATCACGCAAAAACACTACTTTTGAGAGTGCTCGATTGTGCGAAGCGTTGCTGTAGTTGAATCATTCAAAGTTAAGCATTATGCCGCATAATGCGCTCTAGTGCTATAATTGGAAAACAGGGATAGTACATAGAAAACACCTAAACTACGAAACAAATATATGCGGATCATGCAAACACTTTGTCCGACCCGTGAATTGAACCCTCGAGAACACACTTTTCTTTAAAACAATGGGAGAATCTCTTTCATTTGTAGCAGAACTGGAAATTTAAAGCAATCTTTTAAGTCTGTAACATTAACTTTCAAAGACATTAAAAGTTATGTGGATAATTTACTACGCGGAAATAGTTGTTTTAATTTTTGCTTGTAATTCCAGCTTGGTGCTTGAATACTGAAAGTCTTCTTTTTTTACTTATTCAATCTAAACCACAATGTTATTTAACAATTATTATTAGTTTAGATGGACAGACACACGTGTCAGTTCTTACACTCCCTGGTTCACTCGAAATGAGGAAATCCACGAGTACCTTAATTTCCCTACCGTAGTTGAGGAAATCAACATTAATAAAAAACGCTACGCTGAACGACTGGCCACTCATCCAAATCCTTCAGCCACTGAACTATTAGATACTTCTAAAAACATCAACAGGCAAAAAGAGGGTGGCAGTGGTATTGACCTCTGCACCACAAACGCCAATTGCTCACTCACCTAAACTGATGATAGTCCAACTAGGACTGATGGCAGTTAAAGAACGTGTCAGTACTCAGTAACTATCATTAAGCTGTCCGTATCCAATGGTTTTCCACGACCAGTTATCATCTTTCTAGCTTTTATTATTCCCAAGATTTGGGATCGGCTACTAGTTCAACCAGTTTTGCCTGAATTTCAATTAATCTCGAGAAAATAATCAGTTTAAAAAAAAAAATACCCTACACAAAGTATGGTTTGATCAAAGGAATTCTTTGCTTCCAATATGAATTATGAGTGCTTAGTTAATATTTATATAATTTAACAGCCAAATTGTATGGTAAATTATATCAGTCCTGCCCCCCTAGCCAAGTTGCAAGCGTTTCTCGTTCTGCAATCGTTAACGCCTAAGTCTTAGACAAGGTGTTAGCCAATGACACACGAGAATTTAGGCGTTAGTGGTTATAAAGATTAACCAATGACACATGAAAATTTAGGCCTTAACGGTTTCATAACTCTTAATTCATTTTTATGACCATTTTAATTTTGTAACAATGAAAAATCTTTTTTTTCTTTTAGGAATTGAGGCAAAAGTACGAACAAAGAGTTCAGGCTTTAGTGGCGGAAAACAACAAACTCAAGGAAACGGCAAAAGCTGGCACGTCTACATAATCTTCATAATGTACTTTGACACTCGGTCTTTCAAACGCACTTACGACTGTCTTGATATTGTAAATATTTTAAACGTCTTTTTATGTTAAACCGAAAATAACATTGTACAGTATGCCTGTTTCATTTAGGACTAAAACATAAAGTTCCTATAAGACATAAGAGACATAAAAAGACGTAAAAATATAGTATAAATAGAAATAATAAACTATTATTATTTCTATCAAAATATTATGTAGCGAAAAATCACACAAAAATTGCATTTTGACCTATTTTTTTTATTTTTGACGTGTATACTTTTTTATTTGATTGTTTAGTTTTTTGAATAGAATGTGAAATTCTTGTGACTATTTTGACAGGTGCTTTTTTTATACTGTCCAGATTGCCCCTCTGCGATAAAATTACTTGAAATGCAAAGACTGTCTTGTAATCATTGTAAACTACCGCCAAATTTGTTTTCTATAAGTTTAGTAATTATGAATTAATAAAGTATATTTGTAACAAGTTTTTTTAAAACGTTTGGTTGTTTTATTTAAATAGACTAGATGATAAGAACTTTTTACAAAGTTATCTACTGATGTTAGTTCCTTCATTAGTCGCTTATGACTGATCACCAATCAGAAGAGAGCTATAGGGGCGAGAGCTATCATATCATCGTCATCACAGCCACTGCTGGAGATAGGCCTCTCCTTAGGAAGGGGGGTTTATAGTGTTTTAAAGTTTTTAGGAAGAGCCATGCAAGCAGATAATGTACTAGACTCTGTGACTGGTTGTACATGCGCCTCACTTATTATTTCCTCCGGAACTTATGAGTTGGTTTGATCGGAGTGATAACACGGCCTCACCGAGGTAAACAGAGGACAAATCCTCCTTCCCCCCCCCCCCTAATTCTAAGTGAGTAAAACCTAAAACTAGGAGTGACAATAGTAGTGCGTCTCTTTGATAAGATGGCAATCAGCCGGATCAGCAGATCAGCTATTTCTGCCAATGTCAAGTTTTTAAGCTTTTAAAATCTCATGTCATCGAGTCTTTAAGTCTTCCTCCTGTTGAAATTAATAATAAAAAATATAAAAAACTAGCTGACCCGGCGAACTTTGTATCCCCATATTTACATATCTGTTTTAGCTTCTCGTCGAGGACAAAAAAAAAAGATACATTTCTTATCGTTATCTTAATGTTTTTCTTGTACACAAACCTTGTCCTAACAATAACGAACACTTAGAAGTAATTAATTTATTTGGTGCAGCCGATCGGAAGTTATGCGCGTACATACATTTCAGCGATTCATTTATATATATTTATAGATGTGGATGACATGAAATGGAGAACGTCTTTCGAAAAAAACAAAAAACGATCTTCCGTGCGTCTCATAATGCATTGGACATTATGAGATGAACTACTGCCTATCACCACGTTTTATTCAAAGCACCATTTCGTGACGTCGGCCATTTTGGTGCGAGCATAGTCCAGTTAAGGCGACATTATAATTTATTGCATGATATCGTAGGTTCCATTTGACGCATCGTGTATTGTCCTGCCTGATATTAATATCGCAAGCAACAAAGATTAATGGCGTGACGTGATCTCTATGGACGTGACACAGCATATTGTTTCTTGTCGATATCTAGTGCTCACAAATTGTAAGATTTTCTAGCCTTTTGATGGCAGTTGAACGGGTTTACGCTGATACCTATAATAAATTAAACAAATTCCTAATTTTTTTTCTGAACGTAAGCCTAAAATTACCTTTAACTAGTATTTAACTTTCAAATAAAAACAATATTAAAATAAAATTATAACAAATGTTCTTACATTAACCCATATAAACGTGATTAATAAAGAAACAATTATGTAGTTTTTTTTTATGGAATAGGCGGGCAAACGAGCAGACGTATCGACTGATGGTAAGCGTTAACCCCGCCCATGGACACCTGCAACACCAGAGGCGTCACAAGTGCGTTGCCTGCCTTTAATAATCAGTATTAGAATTATTTACACTAAACATTTAAACAGCATCAAGCAACATTTAACCTTATGGCCATATAACTAAACTATACATTACTAAACAGAGAATTTCAGTATATAAGACCATTCCATCCTAAAGTGAAAGGTGATGAAAGGGTATTCCATTTATGGTGAAAGGTGACATGTTTATATGACTCCTGTTTAACTTATTCATTTTTTTAAGGGTCTGTTGGTCTAATACTTGTAGGAGGAGGAGGAAGGAGGTGGTGGCTTTGAAACCCACCCAGGATAAATTTGTAATTGTGTAATTTATCTAAGTATAATAGGTACGTATGTATTGGTATGTGTATCCTACTTATTATTAGGATCCATCCTTATCCTACTATCCTACTAATATTATAAATGCGAAAGTTTGTAAGGATGGATGGATGTTTGGATGTTTGTTACTCTTTCACGCAAAAACTACTGAACGGATTTGGATGAAACTTTACAGTAATATAGCTTATACATCAGAATAACACTACACATAGGCTACTATTTGCCGCGATAACCGACATATACGCGGGCGGAGCCGCGGGCAACAACTAGTAGAAATATATGTTTTTCGCAGTCTGTTTACCGTAACACAGACTTTGTTTAGTTTGGGAGAAGATGATTGTGTGTGAGATGTACGACGATTTTATCTATACAAAGAAATATAATTGGAGTGTCTGTTTGTAATATAAAAATAACGGTCTTTTTACAAAATGCAAATGTATGTATACACGATACATGTACCAAAAATGTATTTAAAAAAATTTTAGTCAGTCTGTTTGTTCCGGGTAGTCTCTGGAACGACTGGACCGCTTTTGACGGGACTTTCACTGGCAGCTGATGATCCAGGGAGTAACTGAGGCTACTTTTTTTAGACTAACTTTGTCCCGCGGCGTTATTCGCGGTACGAAGATAGGTAGCGCCGCGGGGTTGAGCTAGTTATTATTATACGCAATTGTTCTGTATAATGACTTAAAATTAGTAATATTCATTTATGAAATTAACACATTGTAGATAATTTAAAATCCCAAAATTCGAGTTTAGCAAAATGAACTCGCTTAACAGCTTTGTCGATAAATTTGTAAAGATGATGATTTCGTTAAAAAGTTCTCGAATTTAATGGTAAAATATGTGACGTCACAGCAACGAAGAAGCCTTAGAAATAAGGCCATCTGTGACAAGAAGGGAGCGGGAATTAAAATTTGAAAATTTCATGTAACATAATTTATGCAAGGCCCGATAAAAGCACATTTATATTTTTTGTCGGACATTATAATAAAGGAATTTTCTCTTCCAGTTCAAATGGCTACCCAGTTACGTCAGTTTCTGACACATTTTCCCCAACCAGAGAGTTTCTCGCTATTAAACGCTTTCGTTGTTTGAGTATTTGCAGACAATACATCAAAGAGAAAAGTTTTTGAAATGAACCTTCTTGGTATAATGAAGTGGGGTTGAGCTTTACATTTCCTGATTGTGTTTTAAATGTACCTTATTTACAACTTCCCTCTTAATCTATACTAATATTAAACATTCGATAGTAACTATGTCTGTCTGTAACGTTTCCACGGCTAAACCGCTGCATCGATTTTAATGAAATCTGACATGGAGATAATTGCTTGAGGAAGGACATAGGCTACTCTTTGCAGCAGACGGAGCCTCCGGCAAAATCTAGTGAAAATAAAACATAATAATATGTTATGTAAATGATTAAGTAAACATAAATATATTCATCAATCCAAGTCAATATTCCTTTCGCCACCTTGCATCTGTCTCATTAAATATGATTAAAATATTACAAACTAAATTCTTACTTTGTAAACAGTAAAATGTTCTTATATTATACCAGAATTCTTGCTATTTTATGTCAATTTGGAGATTTGATTAAATTAGTTTAAATCGTCGAGCCGGAGACATATTTCGGGAGCTTTTGAAACACGCCTTCAGATTGTATTGAACAAACTTTGATTAGAAATATAAATTCAAGTGAATCAAAGCCTTTTATAATTGTGATGAATAGGGTACGACTATAAATAGGTCAGTCGAATTAAATAATGTTATTAAAGGGTAACATTCTTTTATTATTTCTGCGATACAGTCTTAACTAATTCAAAACGTACAAGAGGTGCTACACACTACAGCTATTAATAACCTATGTATACACAATTTTCAATCATAATAGCTTCTAGGTAAGCCGACTTAGATATAAGCATAAACATAAGTTACAACTAAGCTTCGTCCTTGCCTAGTTCCCGGTTACTTCCAAAGCCAACGCTTTGGAGCCCGGGGTGCGCTTTCCTGCTTTTTATTATTCTCCACTTTGCCCGTTCCTCGGTATCCATCTTTCTTATTTTATCATCTTCATCAGCCTATGGCAGTCCACTGCTGGACATAGGCCTCTTCGATCGTACACCACTTGGTTTATCTTCAGCTTCGTATTTACTTAAACATAATTCAACTTCGTATTAATTTAAACATAAAAAATGGATCAGTAACTTATTTATCTATACAGGTAAACCTTGCAATAAGATTTTTTTTTTATTTTTACTGCGTCAAAATGACTCTGCTCTGCCTGATGGAAAGCATGAGCAGATTCCAAGAGTGGCGGTTAAAACCCTCAATGCGAATAAGGACATTGCAGAATGGTGGTGAGATGCTTTTTTACGCCTCGCTCGAAGGACCTGGGATCATAATGGGAGGGAAACACGTGCACTAGAAGTGATTCCATCCCAGTCAGCCGACGAGTAGTGCCATAAACGTCTTTTTGCTGCCACTTGTCGTGGAGGAGCAGCAAGAGGCGCCGAGGTGAAAACCAGGCAGTTATCGAAGGATCCCAGAAGGGTGAGCACCTGTGCACTGCGCTGGGTGACTCGTCAGTAGTAGGTCCAGTAAGGAAGGCGCTTATGTCGGTATGTCTGGTGTCCTGGTGGGCTGTAGTACCGCTGGGTGAGGTCATGCGCGAGGGCGAATGCTTGGACAGTTCGACCCGCGTAGTCAGTTCTGGAAGATCCCAACCAGGACTCATGGTGGGCATTAAAGTCTTCCAGAAACACCAGTTCGGCGGTTGGAAACGGGCGAGCCGGCTAATTTGTGCTGAAATCAGCGTGGCTCTACTACCTGTAAAATACTTTACTGTCATATAAATAAAAATCACTTTAAAATTTACTTTTTTAGTTATCGCGGGATTTAATTGAGTTGACATTTGATTCTTCTGGATTCTTAAATAATACCCTTGACCTATAAAAGTAAAACACAGTTCTCTTTACAATATTGTACAAAATATGAACGGACAAAAAGTGAGTCCAAGCCGACAGTTTCTATAAGTTATAATTGAAATTGCTTTTGTGACAGACATTTTCATTCAACTTGCGTACGAACTCTCAGAAGCCTGGCTTGAGAGGCGGACGCATGTGTCAACTACATAACTAGCTTGGTGTTTGAAATGTCCAAAAGAAACTTATTTATTCATAGTGGGATAAAAATAATGTTGTTTATTTTTTCTTTAGCGACAAGGAAATTTACATTAAGCGTGGTTGGTTTTCTCGTGTTTATTGTTATTTTTATACATTGAAACATATTGCCATTAATAAATTATGAAGTCAATTAATAAATTATAATCATAATAACCTCAAATATTTGGTTTGATAAGTTAACCAAAGTTATGAATATGTTTAGGTATATATTTCTATAAGACCTAAGTGTATTCATAAGTGTAGTACCTTCAAGAATATGTGTGTTTAATCCTGTACAACAGTGCTGGACCCTTGAGTGGAGGGATTCCTTAGTGAATAGTCATCCGGGTCCATCAGAGATTAAAGACCGCACGATAATGAAAATTAATTTTTACAAAGGTCGTTCTAGCGGAATTAAAAACTAGTGTATATATTAATCAGTTTACCAGATGCTAGACGAAACTAACAAACACCGAAACTAAATTCAATCCAAATCCCGGTCCGCCTAAATATATTTGACTGTTTACGACCGAATCTTATTCTTCTTTGATGAAATGGCAACCAGCCGGATCTCTCGGATCAGCTATTTCTGCCAATGTCAAGTGTTTATAGTCTTCAAATCATAAGTCTTCAAGTCATTAAGTCTTGGTCGTGATGAAATTAATGATATAAAAAATAAAAAATGTGGATGAGATGAAATGGGGACCGTCTTCCGAAAAAACAAAGAACGATCTCCCGACCGAATCTTATTCAACTTCCTACCTCTATGTATTCAACAGTGACATGACATTATTAACAACTGTGTTGCTTTGACATTTGCTAAAACACAATCACAAAGTGTTGTCATTGCATTCACATTGCATACATCCACAAAATAGTCGATTTGGGATCAAACAATGTGTACAAAGTTTTATGACGATCGGTTTAGTAGCTTTCGCATGACAGAGTAACAAACAAACTTACATTCAAATTTATAATAGTAAGAAGGATTGTACAATAAATATATTGGCAGTCATAAGGACTACCAATAGAAGCTTTAACTTAGAAAATGTTATATGTAAAATTTATGTGTAAAATTAGAAATTTCATAATGTTTCAATTATATCGTCATGTCGGTGACGCATCGCAGTTACGCAATGACGCCAAAAAGTGCTCAACGCGGTCGAAGAAGTTTTGTGACGTCAGCATGTCGGTGACGCAAGACGCGAACTCAAGATTTTCCTTTACCAAAAAGTGCTCAACGCGGCTAAAGAAGTTTTGTGACGTCAGCATGTCGGTGACGCGGGACGCCAGCTCAAGATTTTCCCTTAACAAAAAGTGCTCAACGCGGCTAAAGAAGTTTTGTGACGTCAGCATGTCGGTGACGCGGGACGCGAGCTCAAGATTTTCCCTTACCAAAAAGTGCTCAACGCGGCTAAAGAAGTTTTGTGACGTCAGCATGTCGGTGACGCGGGACGCGAGCTCAAGATTTTCCCTTACCAAAAAGTGCTCAACGCGGCTAAAGAAGTTTTGTGACGTCAGCATGTCGATGACGCGGGACGCGAGCTCAAGATTTTCCCTTACCAAAAAGTGCTCAACGCGGCTAAAGAAGTTTTGTGACGTCAGCATGTCGGTGACGCGGGACGCGAGCTCAAGATTTTCCCTTACCAAAAAGTGCTCAACGCGGCTAAAGAAGTTTTCACTTCAATAATATTATACCGTTATAATATTATTCTGGAATATTTTACACAGGAATTCCCCGAATACCTGAGGGCCTAACAAAACATTGTATTGTTTAACACGGATAAATAATAAGGCATACGAGAGCCTCGCATCAAAGCTAAATAAATAAAATAAATAAATATCTGACATCTGACACAACACCATCTAGTCCCAAGCTAAGCAAAGCTCGTGTTACGGGTACTTACTACACAACTGATATAAATACAAATAAACTTGTTTTTTGTAAATAAATACATGTAATAGATAGGAAACACCCAAACTGCGAAACAAATATTTGTAGATCATAGAGTCAAAGTCAAAAAGATTTGATTCAAATAGGCACTTTTTTTTCACAGGATTTTTTTTTAAAAGTTAATATTTAAAAATCTAATGATTCTAGTCGCTAATTCCAAGTGCGGCCTACCCTTCACGGAGAAGAGACTGGCAAGAAACCACATTGTTGTTCCTTTTAAAAAAAAAAGAAAGTTTACAATTATTTGTTTTACTATCAGGCTTGAATGAGAAAGAAGTCGACCAAAGAAAACAAAACAAAAAGTTTGGAGTCATTGCTGCACTGCCACGAGCTAACCAATCATGCGCCGTTATTACTTATTTGATCCGACGCGGGTATTCAACCCGAGACATCAGAGGCAGCATCAGTAGATGTGTTGGTCTGCTGTGCCATACTGGTCAGACGTTGGTATATGGTTTACTAGCTGACCCACGCAACCTCGTTTGCGACTCCTACTGCCCGTAGCGTGATAATTTTCCCCCGTTTTTTAAATATTCTCCATTGGTGCTCCACTCCTATTAATCTAAGCGTGATTATATATAGCCTATGGCCTTCCTCGATAAATGGTCTATCTAACACTGAATGAATTTTTCAAATCAGATGATCGTTTCCTGAGATTAGCACGTTCAAACAAACAAACTCTTCAGTTTTGTATATTATTATAGATAGATATATTATATATAAATACAAGAATTGGTTGCTTAGATGTACTAGATGTGCAGGCTTTTAAAATTTTTTTTTTAATAAGTAAGATTGTGTTGGATAATATCAGAGTTAAAATCTATACTAATTTATAAAGCTGAAGAGTTTGTTATTAGATTTTATTAGATTTTTTATTAGATTTTTATTAGAAAGATTACTCAGGAACCGCTTCACCAATTGGAGTGCTTAGACCAATAGGAGTGGAGCACTAATGGTGAATGTTTAAAAAACGGAATGTTCCACTCCTATTGATCTTAGCGTGATTATATAGTCTATGGCCTTTCTCAATAAATGTACTATCCAACACTGAAAGGATTTTTCAAATCGGACCAGCGGTTCCTGAGATTAGCGCGTCCAAACTAACTCTTTAGCTTTATAATATTAGTATAGATTTCAAGTTTTCCTTCTCCTTGCAGTGCTGTTGTTCTTCGTAGTTTGCTTAATCGCCTCTAAGGACACCCACGGGATGAATACGGGTGTTAATATTCCATATTCCTAACACTTCACCAGTGAGACAATATACAGAAAAATCATTACGATCCATGAAATTATACCCCAATTTTATATGAGTTCTATTGTTACTATAGGATTGTATCTCAATTTGTCTCTATAATTTTCCTCTCGAAGGCACGTGTAACCAAACAATAACATTTGTCTCTAAACGTGATTCGCCCTAGACAAATTCTTTGTTCACCAACCTTGTGTGTGTACTCTGATGTGACAATAGAGATTTACTCGAGTTTGTACATAATTATGCTTTGTTAAATCTTAGCCCTGAAGCCTATTTACACCTCTATATATTGTTCTATATATTGATGTAATTAAGAGAATATGATTGTCCAACAATGGACGTCATTAGACTGAGGTGATGATGGTGACTATCTATACATCTTAGTTGTATAGATGTATAGATAATCACCATCATCTATACAAATAAATAAAATTGGAGTGTCTGTTTGTAATATTAAAATAACCGCTTTTTACTAAATGCATATGTATGTATACACGGTACCTATAACAAAAATGTAGTTAAAAAAATTTTTGTCTGTCTGTCTGTCTGTTTGTTCCGGGTAATCTCTGGAACGGCTGGACCGATTTTGACGGGACTTTCACTGGCAGGTAGCTGATGATCCAGGGAGTAACTTAGGCTACTTTTTTTAGAATAACTTTGCCCCGCGGCGTTACTCGCGGTGCAACAATAACCGCGGGTAACACCGCAGGGTTCAGCTAGTAGCAAGTAAAGTAGTTTAATTTGTAGTTTTAATAGTTGTTTGATCCACAATAGGATGAAACTATTGAGACATGAGCCATACTAGATTTGCTTTCTTTCGTGAGAATTTCTTAGTGCCACAAAATAAGTTGGTTCTTTTAATTAGTTGAAATACTGTATGTTGGCAATTCTTGTACGGGCATTAGCATCTGATAGAGAATATATTGATCGAATGTAATGAAAATCTATTAATTTGGCCGTTTTTGCGTACTATAGTAATATAATATAATAAATATTAATAATATAGTAACTGAAACTAACAGTTCTACCAAGACTTGTTCTTAGTTTACTGTAATCACATCCCGGCTAAATACTTTTTGATTTCTAAGGAGAATTGTCGTCCGTCATATAAAAAAAGTCGTATGGTGTCGATGGACACCAGATAGGAACGAAGTTCCTTATCATAAAATATAATACTACACACAACTTACAAATAACGCTATACAAAATTTTTCGTTCACGCTCTTTAAAAACCATAAATTTTTTTTTAATTGTTATAAAAATATAAAATAAAAATAAATAAATATTTTTACATCTGACACACAACGCCATCCAGTCCCAGTCCCAAGCTAAGGAGAGCTTGTGTTATGGGTACTTAGACCACTGATATAAATACATATATACTTTTTTTATTAATACTTACATATTATACATAGAAAACATCCAAACTACGAAAAAACAAATATTTGCAGATCATAAAAGCATTTGATCTGACCCGGAATTTGAACCCGAGACCTCAAGCATAGCATTCGCATACGCTACCATTGTGACACCGAGACAGTAATCTTACGTTACGGACGCTTTTTGCCGGCTGGGGTACCCCTCCGCAACGTTCCATAAGGAACTTCGTTCCAAAAGGTAGCGTATATTCTTCCACCACATATCCCTATTTTCTATGACAGAGTGGACAAATGAGCAGACGGGTCATATGATGGAAAGTTATTACCGCCACCCATGAACGAATGCAACTCAAGTGATACAAGCGTCATACAAGCCTTTGCAAAAGAAGTTTTTTTATAGATGCCGAAATGACATTTCGCTTAAAGACCAGGGATATTAGTGGGAGGGAAACACGTGCGCTGGTAGTGAGTTCCAGGTTTCAATAGCTCGGTATAGGATCTAAGAGTGGACCAGCACGTCAACAACTCTAAAACGGCGACTTCAAGACCGTGTTGTCGAGTCTAGTTGAAGAAAATTCGTAGGAAAATGTACCTATAATAATACGAATAATTTTAGATTGTTCATCACAATTCTTACTCAGTATTCTCTTTCATATAATAAAACAAAGCTATCTCCAGAACTGGCCCTGAAAGTTTCCCGACAAAGTTTCTAGTAGAAATATTGATGTGTTGGTTGTTCGTACGTTGTTGGATACTAGTACAGCCAACTTTATAGTTAATTACTTTGTAAATTACAACAAAGAACAATTATATTTTGTTTGTTTTGTCAGAGAAGTTTTGAGGTTTGTGTTCATCGCTGGAAGTAATATTGGATCCAATATTTGCTTAAAAACTTAGTTGGTGTTTATATTTGTGGTTTAGTGTAGATAACTGTTCGTGGAATGTTAAAGAAGTAAGAGAAACACAGAAAATGCACAGATTTCTATAAAAAAGAAATTATATTATTATATTTAGGTATCTATCTATCTATACTAATATATAAAGCTGAAGAGTTTGTTTGTTTGTTTGTTTGAACACGCTAATCTCAGGAACTACTGGTCCGATTTGAAAAAATATTTTAAAATTATCACGCGACGGGCAATAGAAGACGCAAACGAGGTTGTGTGGGTCTGCTAGTAATCTATAAAACAGTAAGGAATTTAATTTTACAGAATTTAAACATATTTCATATTAACTTGATTTTGCTCGCGGACCTGCGCATGTGTATGTCAGTTATCGCAGTAAAGAGTAGCCTAGGTCCTTCATCAAGAATCAAAGTATCTCCATGTCAAATTTCATTCAAATCTGTTCAGCAGTTCAGTCGTAAGGCACTATTCAGTGCGTCGCAGATGACCAATACGGATGTCTGCTATGGATGGTACTATGTGTGAAGCCTATACAGCGCGTTCAGTGCTAAGCGGAGCTACAGACAGCTCCGCGTCCGCGCAGCACTAGACACAATATTAGTAGGATATTAAAACATAAAATGAGAGAGAGAGAGAGAGAGAGAACAAAAGAAGGCAGTGTACCTCGCTACATCATATTGTTTCTAATAAAATATTTAAAGTCAATTCAGTCCACAGTTATTCAAGATCGTATCGTCTAGCACAGCGGATAAACAAAATCCTGATCCTGTTTCTGATGTGATAAGACAAGTATCGCACAAGAGTATTCTTTTAATATGGACTTTGAAAGATACAATGTCAAAAACATAGAACGAAACTTAGAATTTAAAACTCTATAGGAATAGGAATTAATGAAAAATGAAACCATAAGTTTTGTCTATGAAAGAAAGAATACATTTATTAGCCACACTCACAAAGGAAATGAAAAAAATAAGGCACATTTTAACAATACTAAACAACAAACAAATATAGTACAAAACAAAAAATATAAGAAAAAAAGTGAAATAATCTGTCTGTGTGAGTATGTGACTAAAGGGACACAGCTCAGCTTATGCTGCGGTCCTGAAAGTGACCACAATACTGATTTTCAGCTGAAACCCAACATAATACGCCATGGACGAGAGCACAGTTTTTACAATTAACATATTTACGTAGTAGTTAAAAACATACATATATACATAAAAATAACGTATATAAGTATTCATATCAGTTGTCTAGTACCCATAATACAAGCTCTGCCTAGTTTGGGACTAGATGGCGTTGTGTGTTAGATGTCCGAAATATTTATTTATTTATACATTAAACACCTGAGATATATATAAGATAGTATAGCATTTACAGATTAAAACTATAGCAAGAGGAACGCATCCAGCATTACAAACACTACAAGGTATAGTTCTTAGGTGTATGCAGTGGTACAGAACCTTACCTGGCATTGTTCCTTTTGCGTTCCATTCAGTCTAATTTGGTAAAAAACTATTCTGGCATTTTGTATTTAATAACGCTTAATAAAAGCGTAGCCAAGTATAGCTTTCGCCGCTGCCGTATTTATAAAATACCAGCTGCATTCAAAAAAGGTGTCACACGAGGTGAATCACGTAACGTACTAAGTCGAGGATTTCGGTGACTTGGACAATGCTAAGCATTTGCTCAGCTTCAAATGCAAATTTCAATGCACACTTAACTCGTGAGGTAAGTCTATACAAAACCTAAGCACGCTTTATAAATTTCGGCCTTAACTCGTGAGGTAAGTTTAAGCACAGCCTAAGCTTATAAATTTCAGTCGAAGAAATGGCCTTTAAAAATTTAAACGGCATATATTTCGAAAAGATTCCAAAAAGGTTAAACAATGTTTCAAACTTCATGGTGGAAATCTAATGTCAGATTCCATTGTTTAGTAATCTTCACAGTATAAAAACTTTTTAATGAAAAAGTAATAAAATTCACCTGTTAGAGAGTTTGATACCTTTGCGCATGTCTTGTTTTCGGCTTGTAACTGTCAAGCTAGTCCTGTGTATGCTTTCGCGCGGTGAGGGCGTTTCAACCCTTGACATAACTCGAAAATCACGAGTTATATCGGCAACGAGTCTCTTTTAACACAAGCGTGATTTATTGACAGAAACCCTCTGTAATATTTCATTGTAACGTACAATACAACGTTTTTGTTACTTTTCTGTAATTTTGTTATTATTTTAAAGGTTTTGGCGAACTCTGAATTCGATATCTTGTAAGTTACGAATTGTGTGGTGGGTCAAATCAAAGTAGTTACTTTTATTACAAGTTTGCTGGAATTAATCAGTATGTGGTGGATCCTGCGACGAGCCCGCCTCACTGGAGCGTCCCTCTTCAGTACTTCTTCGGGAACTAATAACAACAACACTACAAAAACAGGTATTTGTTTACTATAAGTTAATAGTTCAATAGTAGAGACGATTTCGGTTACCCGTCGGAGTTTGTACTGATTGACATTAATCTTAAAAATTTAATTATAATTAATTGTTGGTTTATGTAGTGGCAACACATTATTTAAAAAGAAATCATATAATTATTGAAATCTTTGGGAATTTTAATGTCAAAGTTTAACAATGATGGTTTTCAGTTAAAGTAGAATCAACGAACGAAATTACTATTATATTAATTAATATATACAATTGATTTTAATTACTTTGGGAATTGGATTTTATACCACGATAAAAAATGCATTTGTCATTATTGCATTTCAAATGTCAATGGTTAATAATGCTGGCATTCATTTAGAGTAAAATCAACAAAATATATACAAATAAATAAAATTGAAGTGTCTGTTTGTAATATTAAAATAACCGCTTTATAATAAATGCATATGTATGTATACACGATACATGTACCAAAATATCATTTTTTTCAATTTTTGTCTGTCTGTCTGTTTGTTCCGGTTAACCCCTGAAACCGCTGGACCGATTTTGACGGTATTTTCACTGGCAGATAGCTGATGATTTAAAGGATTAATTTAGGCTAGCTTACTCCCGCGTCGTTACCCGCGGTACGTCAATAACCACCGGTAACACCGCTGGGTTCAGCTAGTAATTAATAAACAATTAGGTTTTAATTACCTACTTTATGAATTGGATTTAAAATGGTTCTTTTAAGATTCTACTGCATGGTGTGGTAGTTATGAAACAAAATCTGTATATGCAAGCTTTCCATTTATAATACTACTGTAGATAAGATATTGCGCCCGTTATCATTATTTATTATCATTCACCGAACTACCTATATTGATAAAACCTTTACAGGTTAGTTATTTTCTTCAGATGAGTAGAATATTATAACCATACTTTATATATTACTGATGATAACTGTTGTACCCAGGATAAATGATTGTTTTATTTGAAACTAGCTGAACCCCGCGGTGTTACCCGCGGTTAATATTGTACCGCGAGTAACGCTGCGGGACAAAGTTAGTCTAAAAAAAGTAGCCTAAGTTATTCCCCGGATCATCAGCTACCTGCCAGTGAAAGTCCCGTCAAAATCCGTCTAGCCGTTCCAGAGATTATCCGGAACAAACAGACAGACAGACAGGCAAACAGACAAAAATTTTTTAACTACATTTTGGTGTATGGCCCGTATACACGTACATATTCATTTAGTAAAAAGCGGTTATTTTAATTTTACAAACAGACACTCCAATTTTATTTATTTGTATAGATGTCCGATGTGTTTTTCGGGAGTCAGATTTTTTTTATGAAATTTCCTCCTCTTATCGAAACTTTTTTGAAAATTCAAAAATCTTAAATAATTTTTAGAGAAATTTTCAAAAAACTAAACCCCTTTTCGTGTTTTTAGTTAATTGTTAATAACTTTCGCAATTTTATCAAGCGCATAGATGGCATTCCAAATCGTA
Source organism: Spilosoma lubricipeda (assembly GCA_905220595.1). Lineage (NCBI taxonomy): Eukaryota > Metazoa > Arthropoda > Insecta > Lepidoptera > Erebidae > Spilosoma > Spilosoma lubricipeda. Next base: position 1,597,625 of record HG992285.1, on the reverse strand, counting down.
TGACACCTCAATCATGATTTTCGGAGACTGCTGAAAATGTTGACCAAAAAAGCACTTGCCTGCCTAGACTATTTGTGGCGACGCAAACGAATGCAAGACGCCACAATAACTCTGCAGTTGTGGTGACGCGACTAACTAGATATTTGCATATATTTAGAGTTATTGCATTGCTTATATTGCATTCATTTGCGGCACCACACATTAATATACCCACTAGTTTTTGTCCGTGGCACCGCTCGTGTATGTCAGTTATCACTGTACGGAAGTAGCCTATGTCCTTCTTCAAGAATCAAACTATCTCCACGCCAAATGCTACTCAAATCGGTGTAGCGGATACGTTAGTTAAGCCGCGAAAGCTTAACAGACAGAGAGACATAATATTATTATGGATAAATAAAGATGTGTAAATACTTTATAATAAATAAAATTTATACTAACACGAAATTATTTAAAACAACAGTACCCTGAAACAAGGTCGTCTGACCGTCGCGGCCCTACCGAGTAACCGTACTTATAAAAACAATGAAATTTTATAATAATAAATGTGTTTTAATTAATAACACAAAGTTTTAGTTTGTAAAATCTATATCTACTAATATACATAAAGCTGAAGAGTATATTTGACTGTTTTCTATTTTTTTATGGAATAGGCGGGCAAACGTATCGCCTGATGGTAAGCGATTACCGCCGCCCATGGACTCCTGCAAACACCAGAAGCGTCACAAGTGCGTTGCCGGCCTTTGGGGGATAGGGGGAGGGGGTTTGGGTTATGGGCCTCCGGTATCCTCACTCACTCGGTGAAACACAGCGCAATCACTATTTAACACTGGTTTTCTGTGAGGCCGTGGTATCACTCCGGTCGAGCCGGCCCATTCATGCCGAATCGTGGCTCTCCCACGGTATTTGTATTGGATATATATTTATTGAGGAAGATAATAGACCATATAACATTACGGTTTCATCAATAGGAACCGAGTATCAATGAAAAATGTTGCAAGAACCTTCTAGACTTATTATTTCTTAGATTATTTTGGTTCGGCTACTAATTCAACCGGTTTTACCTGATTATTAGTTTTTATGGAAAAACTAATATTCACGTAAAACCTTCATGGGGAGCAACTGGCATCGGACCTCCGCAACCCTGAGGGCGAACTGAATTCAAATGTAGAACTAGTTGTCAGTATATTTGAGGGTACTGACTTCCCAATAACGATCGCCATTTGTGTTCGTGACAACCAAACGGTGGTTTAATGTGCGCTCCGAGGCACGGGCGTAAAACACCGCCAAACTCTTGTAAGAAAATCCGACACCTCTTTATCGGCTGTTGCATATACTAACCGTTAGAGCAACGAGACAGTCGAGGCAAGGGAATTATAACGAGCCTATTGGGAATTGTCTTTCAATTATCATTTATTTATTACAATAACTTTTATTTTAAATTACAATCACTATTCAGCAAAAAAGCAAACGCATCGAGATACGAGTATATAGATCTCTTAAATTAAACTTATGAATTTAACTAAATTAGCTTTTAAAGGCCATCTAATATATATCTGACACTGATATAGCAGTTTGCTTTTACTTTAAATCGTGATTGGCAAGCAAAACTGCGTGCAAAGCTAGTCTCTTAAAGATAATGCTATTATTGAGTTCAAATGCGTTCTTCTATTAATATTCAGAGAGACAAACTTGAAGTTATTATGGTTCTATATTACTTAGACTATCCTGAGTGAATAGTAAACTTAGTAAGTGTAAAGTTAAGTTTAGGTTTACATCGCAGTTGTAAAATCATGGACAGTGCTGCCACCAACACCTGTCAAATCGATGAAATGTCACATAACCTCAAAATATTAATTGTATTAAGACCTTAGAAATACATTATACGAGTAGTAATATATACAACTAAGAATCAATAAAGAAAGTAATTAAAGTGAATTAAATATTAACACTTAAACTGTTTTGTATGTCAAGTTTAGTTGGACTAATGGAATGTAAAGATAGATCGTAAGTAGTAATAAATTACGAATGTTACCAATTTGGTCGGTACATGTTCGCCGTGGACGTTCTCTTCTGACACTTTCACGCACATTCGCTCAATAAATAAATAAGCATGAAACCAAGAAACATGCATGTAGCTATAGATGAATGTGGACGAAGCAAAAGAGGTGTGTCAGGACCGTAGTAAGTGGAGATCGATTGTGAATGTATATCATTATTACGCAAATACACTGACCTCTAAAAATACAATAATACAGGTCACTGAGTAAATATTTTTTACCGACTTCTTAAAAAGGAGGAGGTTTTTCAATTCGACCGTATACATGTCTTTTTTTTTTCTTTTTTTTTTATGTGTTCGCGGATAGCTTCGTCGTTTATGAACCGATTTTGATGATTCTTTTTTTAATGGAAAGAAGATGTCCCAACGGTGGTATCATGATAAAGACATTAATATCTGATGATGGCATCTAAGAGAAATCGAGTTGAACCTTGAAGTCGGTTTTATTTTTGTTAAAATTGTACTTGTTTATAAATATTAGCTGCCATAATGTCTGGTATTCAGGTAAAACCGGTTGAACTTGTAGCCGACCCCAAAATAATCTTGGGAATAATCAAGGCTAGGAAGATGATGATGATGGTGATTAGCTGCCAAAATGACACTACTGTGCCATCAGTTAAAATCAAGAGAGCTTGAGTAGTATCCAAGAGTGGTAATCACATCCTCTTTGCGAATATGAACAATGTAGCACGATGACCCACACTATGGCGGCCTACTGCAATGCTTTTACATTCCTCGCTTAAAAAAAAAGGTGACATAATAAATACACTTTTATTATAAAAAAAAATACTAGTTTTTAAATGTAGAACGTCAAATCCTCCCACAAACGTGTGACAATGACAGGTAAAAAATGAGAAAGTTCGTGTCAAAAAACATGAATTTATTTTTTTACTCACAACAATATCTATTTTTTGATACATAGTTTATTCAGTTGAATGGCGCACGTGAGTTTTTCGAACCTGTGTCTGTGAATACTGTAAGGAGATAAAGGAATAATAAAGGCTAGAGATCGCTTGACGGTCGAATTGGAACCGTTATTGATGTTGTCTTCTATTTCAATCTTTATATAGTATACTTTGAAATGTTTTAGACAGTTATCTGAAAAATAAAATTATTTTTCAGATAAAGATTGTTGATGTATTAATGTAAATCTGATATATGTCTCTATGCAAGACTTGTGAAACCGAAATCTGTAGTTTATCTGTCCAATAACTTGACACTGGTCTATCAGGGACGTTATGGTGGTGAAACTATCCCTTAGATTCTTGTACTATCATCGATCAAAGATATACTGAATGCCTAAAGTTTTAACCGATTATATTAGAGTTGATGTGTCTTTGGCAAATCATGATAACTATTGTGAATGCGTGCAATTAACACTTCGTATTCGTTCGATTATCGTTATACTGCTGTTATAACAAGTACAATTTTAACAAAAATAAAACCGACTTCAAGATTCGACTCGATTTCTCTTGGATGCCATCATCAGATCTTAATGCCCTTATCATGGTACCATCGTTGGGACATCTCCTTTCCTTTAAAAAAAGAATCATCAAAATTGGTTCATAAACGATGAAGTTATCCCCGAACACATATACAAAAAAAAAACAATATACGGTCGAATTAAGAAACCTCCTCCTTTATTTGAAGTCGGTTAAAAACGAATATCTTTTAAACACACATAGAAAATATGAAGCAAGATTATAGGTTATTGAGTAAGAAGAAAAACAATCAATTTTTCTACTACGACAGTTGAAATGAAAGTTGGAATAGGCAAGTTTAGAGGGAAAGTTAATTCATGTAAGTCATGAAAACTAACATCTGTTTGTTTATAGATTTAAGTTTCCATTTCTGTCCTCATGCCTGCTTAGTGTTTTTTAAGTTCTTACCGGTTATCCGTGTTACTTCAGTCGAGACAGACAATTTGTCAAATCGATGCTCTTCTACGGTTAAACTTCTTGATATCAAATAAGATTTAAATTAATAAATATACCAAAAGCCACAAAGTTGACATTTCATGTTTTGATAAATATCTATTCTTTACGTATTGAGAAAAAACTGTTTCTCACCAACTTTAATTCCAAAGCAGAATTTCATTTTAATCTCATCAAATATTTCATGTTGAACTTATTTCACTTTTTAATATCACGGTTCGCTACCAAAGTGATTTCCATATTGCCTCCATAAATCTATAAACTTTCAAGTTCCAGCATAGTTAAACAGAAATCAGTTCAATAGTTTTGCAAGTTGCTAGACACTTAGTTGCGAAGCATCTGGAATATTAGCCAAACTATGGGAAACTTTATAAATTATTGCCTACGTACTTGTACGAATTGCATCCCTTTTCACGCTTCTCTTTATTTATTTTATTTAACAACTTTATGCACAGAACGTACAATGGCGGACTTAATGCCACAGGCATTCTCTACCAGTCTACCGTTGGGTGGTGCGGAAATAGTTGAAAAGGTGCACTACACACTAGTTACGGGTTCCAAACAGACAATTAAAATTAAGAAACAAATTAGAAAAAGAAAAATAAAACAAAGGAATACGTTATCTAAATACCCATACAATTTTTCTTTATCTTTTCACCCATTACAGTAAAGCCAAAAAGGACGGTAATAGTTTTTGCGGGATGTGTAATGTGTTTGCATGTTTCACCAATCCTTAAAACGTGAAATGTGGAAAGTGTTTAGATGGTTCCAGAGTTCATTGTGAGCAAGAATGTGACACGTGAGTTATGTTCAATATACTAGCTGACCCGGCAAACGTTGCTTTTATTAAAAAAATATATTTTGTGGTAGATCTCTATTATCTTATCGTTTAGGCGTATGAAAAGTAGATGTTAGCCGGTTCTCAGACTTGCCCAATACGCGCACAAAGTTTCATAAAATCGGTCCAACCGTTTCAGAGGAGTTTGGTAACAAACACCACGACACAAGAACTTCATATATGTACTAGCCGACCCACGCAACCTCGTTTGCGTCTCCTATTGCCCGTAGCGTTATAATTTTCCCCCATTTTTGTAACATTCTTCATTGACGCTCCGATCTTGTAGGTATTAGCGTGATGATATATAGCCTATAGCCTTCCTCGATAAAATGACTATGTAACACTGAATAATTTTTCAAATCGGACCATCCTGAGATTAGCGTGTTCAAACAAACCAACTCTTCAGCTTTATATATTAGTACTAGCTGACCCACGCAACCTCGTTTGCGCCTTATATTGCCCGAAGCGTGAAAATTTCCCCCGTTTTTGAAACATTTTTCGTTGTTACTACGCTCCTATTAGTAGTAGCGTGATGATATATACCCTATAGCCTTCCTCGATAAATGGACTATCCAACACCGAAAGAATTTTTCAAATCGGACCAGCGGTTCCTGAGATTAGCGTGTTCAAACAAACAAACAAACAAACTCTTCAGCTTTATATATTAGTATAGATAGATATATAAGATATAAGTAATGTTATAAGATTCTGTGTATAATATAAGTGTGTGTATTTACAAAACAGAAGTAAAAGTATTCTACCAGTTAATCTATCTTTCATAATACAAACAAGATTACCTAGTTTGATTAGATTGTGCGTCAGACGTCCAAAACATTTGTTATTATTATAAACCTATAGTTATTGAAATTCAAGGTTAATCATTACAAATTTATATGTCTATTAATCGATTGGAGGTAGAATCGACCGTTTTGATTCATAGAACGAGTATTACTTAAGCTCTCAGTATAGGAACTTCTATACAATGATATTATATGAATAAGAAGAACATAATAATATATGTATTGTTTTAAAATATAATCGCGCTCCTTTATAGGGATTAATACCAGAACTCCCAAACTTCAAAAAACTTTATATCGATAGGTTTTTATCGATTTATCGCCCCTGAAACCTCTGTTTACTAAATTTCATGAAAATTGATGAAGTCGTTTTTTTGTGTAGGCCGACTAAAATGACTACTCTGCCTGATGGAAAGCATAAGCAGAGTCCAAGAGTGGAGGTCACCATACTCACTGCGAATGCAGACAATGCAACAATGCAGCATGGTGACCCACACCATGGCGGCCTAGTGATACTTCTGTATCATTGGGCCGTTTCGGAGATGCTGATTATATTTGTTACTAGCTGACCCACGCAACCTCTTTTGCGTCTCCTATTGCCCGTAGCGTGATAATTTTAACCCGTTTTTGAAACATTTTCCATTCGTGCTCCGCCCCTATTGGTCTTAGCGTGATGATATATAGCCTACAGCCTTCCTTGATAAATGTACTACCCAAAACTGAAAGAATTTTTCAAATCGAACCAGCGCTTCTTAAGATTAGCGCGTTCAAACTGCTAGTATTGTATATAAATACAACAATTGGTTGTTTAGATGTACTAGATGTGCAGGCTTTTAAAAATTATTTTTTATAGTATATAAGATTGTGTTGGATAATATGAGAGTATAAATCTATACTAATATATAAAGCTGAAGAGTTTGTTTGTTTGAACGCGCTAATCTCAGGAACCGCTTCACCAATAGGAGCGCTTAGACCAATAGGAGCAGAGCACTAATGGTGAATGTTTCAAAAACGGGGAAAAATTATCACGCTACGGGCAATAGGAGACGCAAACGTGGTTACGTGGATCAACTTGTGATTAATATATGTAGGTCTCGTAACGAAATTAAATGATTATAGAGTTCAAGATTACTATGAAACTCAGTACCTTTTTAATATCATAGGTTTAAATATAAAGATGTTCAGAGAAGTAGAAACTCCAGATTTTTTTTTCCACTCTTGTATGTTGTGTCTTGGATGTTACACATTTTTCTCGCATAGTTATGGACGTTTTCGAGCAAGGACAGGTTATATTGTTTTAACCCGTTTCTACCTACGACAGTTTGTCAACATTTAAGTGTACTCGGAACATGGTGTACGCGTGTAAGAAGATTTTTGTGCGACATATTTGATAAGGTACCTATGTATGTTCGACTTCAACACACCAAAATTAAACTGACATAATTATTAACCTTCCTTTGAGCTTCACCATAGTATGGTAAACAATGTAAGAGGTAACGTCTTTGTTTGAATTAAGGATATTGATTAAAAACAAATGAAGGAGGTCTTTATTAAAGTAACAAAATTGATTCCCATGGTTTTAGGAATTTTTGCCTGTTATTTCTGTGTATTTGTGCACGTTAATCTCAGAACTAACTTAACCGATATGGATGTGGTTTTTTTTCCCGTATTGTGGAAAACTTTACTTACTTTAGAGTTTCTTTTATTTCCATCGGTTAACAAATAAAAAAGTTATATTGAAGATTTGTTGGTTAGTTTGTTTGCACGCGCTAATCTCAGGAGCCGCTGGTTCGATTTGAAAAATTATTTCAGTGTTAGATAGTACATTTATCGAGGCAGGCTATAGGCTACATATCATCACACTAAGGCCAATGGGAGCGGAGCACCAATGGAGAATGTGTCAAAAACGGGGTAAAATTATCACGCTACGGGCAATAGGAGACGCAAACGAGGTTTCGTGGGTCAGCTCCTCACTAATACGCGTCTAAAGAACTGCAGAAGATATTAAAAAGATAATCCAATAAGGTACATAAAAGCAATCAATCGAATTAAAAATAAGATTCTGTCTCGTTCATAAACCTTGAGATTTTATTTTTTATTGAATGGGCCTGCCATAATGACTCTACTCTGCTTGCTTGAAACGGAGACAAAGAACACTCAGATTTAAAGCAACAATTTGTGGATCAGAGAAAGTGTTGATCCCTGTGAGGTAACAGCACAGCACGCAGTGCAGTAGAAATCGACGAGGTGACTTCTTAGACTACCGAGTCATTAAAATACAATTTGCTTAAACACAAAGATGATCTTCTTATTGAACGTGTGGAGGAATGGGGTGTCATATCCCTCCGACCAGGCGTGGTGATCATACCTGGCTGGCCATTGCCCAACGGTTAATGTTAGAATGTTGTATTTCTACTAATCGGCGCGAGAACTTCTATTGCACGATGCAGCATTGGTAGTTTCTTCGTGTAGTACATTACTCCGTAGTTCAGTCTATATGCGGTAGATGGCGTTGTAGTATATCTCTGTTGCGCTGTATGTGGAAGTAGTTAAAAACATATCTCTTTCCTAAAAGGACGTATCTCTTTTCTAACAGGACGTATCTCTTTTCTAACAAGACGTATCTCTTTTCTAACAGGACATATCTGTTTTCTTACGGAACGTATCTCTTTTCTATGGTGTAGAAGGTACAAAGGGCGGGTATATGAATAACCTGTTGTGATAGATGCCAGTCTCTCAAGAGTCAGAAGAAAAGCATGACTCTCTCACGGTTTTTCCAACACCTTCATCAGCATCATATAAAATTAACAGCCTTTTACAGACCATTGCTGGATATGTCCATCAATTGTCTGTAAAAAAGCTACACCATGGTGGCCTAGTGATGCTTCTGCATCTTTGGGCTTCCGGTCTCGCACTCACCAACGAAACAGCATGAAGGCTGTCATTTTACGCTGATCTTCTGTGCGAGGGTAGTACCGCCCCGATAGAGCCGGCCCGTTCGTGCTGGAATCAGCGTGGCTCTACTACATTTTTATGTATATATTTGTGTTTAATTCTACATACTAAGTTACTTACTGGTTTATGTGGCCGAAGGTTTATTTCAAAATTAAAATGATGGAGATTTACTACACATTCTTTTGGCAGGTATCCAATCTTAGTATTAAATTTCTGAATTCTCAACAAAGGAACATCATATAAAGAATGAAGAAATATTTTTAATATTAAATTTTATGAATTTGCCCGACTTCCCGCTTCTCTCAGCTCTACTCCGCTTCGGCGGAAAGTCAACCTTACACTTCTAAGGAGGTCGACGTTAGAAAGACTAAACTCATTTAAAGTTGGAAATAGAGTGATGACATAAGATAAAGATGATGATGATTTGCCAATTACGTTCTTCAGACGAACTTTAAGTGAAAAAGTAAATTCAACACTACGCTTAGTGTTTTAGGATTCCTTTTCTAATAAATAAAATATTTTTAGTATTTATTGTTTTTATTTTAAACTAATTCTGTCAATTAAACAGATCTATTAGAATAAGAAATATTCTAATTTCAAATTTTGACTTCGATGTTAAAAGATTAGTGGACGAACGCTTTTGTTCGTATTTTTTTTTATTTGCCACAATGTCAGGCTTTGGTAGGCACGGGGGTACACGGCTAACGAGGCTTTCATTTTTATGTTGACCTTTGATGTTAACAGCCTGTCGTAGTATAAATTTGTCTCTAGAGACAGTTTCCAAGGCTTTTTAGAATGTTTTTCTTTGTGAAGGTTCCTAATGGAAATAACTTACAATATGAAAATGGCAAATATCTTTTTCGAAATTTTAAATAAAAACATGGGTAATAGTTACTTGTTAATCTTTCCAGCAGAGTTGAATTCTATATTAGAGGCTTTGAAAGTTTGTAAATTAGTATTTTTATAAAACGCGAAGAAGAAGAATAGAATAAAAGAATGTGTGCCCGAATCGCCGGTATTGTATGGTTTTATTAGTCGGTAAACGAGATAATTCTTTACACACACGGAGACCTTAGAGTGCAAAAAAAAAAACAAATATATTTAAAAACAGAATAAATGTTTTTTTGTTATCATTTTCTACTTACGCACTACAGAAACGAGTAAACGGTTTATACCCAATGGTTTTTATCGAATAAATTAATCGAATGATGTGGATCCCTTCACTCGAACTGAAGTAAAATGTTTTCCACTTGATTGACTATCTCTACAGTTTGGCAAAATTTCTTTACCCTTTCTGAATTGTTGGGACTCTTAAGATTTTTTTGAAGGTCTATTTCTTTTAGGATATGGTGACACAAGGTAAGAGTATCTGTATGACTGAGTTTTGCTCGGTTTTTGTTTTGGTATATTTTCTAAAAATGAATCCTAGCTAGATCAATTTACCCGAAACACCTTCATGCTAAATTTCGTGAAAATCGTTGGAGCCATTTTTAAGGTTCAGATATATATTTATAAAAATTGCTTGTTTTAGTTATGGGATAAAGGAGCCTGTATTGGAGATAGAAGGCTATAATTATGTCGGTTATCGCGTAAAAAACTAACCTATATTCATCTTCAAGAATCTTATGATTCCATACCAAGTTTCATTGTAATCGGTACATCGGTTTAGCCGTGAAAGCGTATTAGACAGACAGACATACAGATAGACACAGTTACTTTCAATTTTTTTAGGTTATTATGGATGCAGAAATGTGTCTAAGGTGAACTTAATTCCGAGGGCAATTTCTTTCAGTTGACCTTAGAATTGCAGGGCCATGGTTTGGCTTTATGTGCCACATGGAGTAGTTCAATCGATGTGATGTTACGGCTTCACAGAAAAGCTGTGTTAAGCAATACCTTAGTTCCTGTTAATAGATCAAAGCTGGGGATACCAAAGAGCAGATATGCACTTATGTACTTTACAGTTGCAGATGTCCTTACTTAGGGCGTGATAGTCGCTTACCGTGAGGTGGCCGTCTGTTCGTTTGCCTTCCTATACCTTGAAAAGAATGATCTAAAATCTATACCCATACTATCCATACTTCATTTTATAAATTCGATAGTAACTCTGTTTGTTATCTTTCATGGCTAAACCGTTGAACCAGTTTGGATGCATTTCGGTACAGAAATAGATTAGACCATGGAGAAGGTCATAGACTACTTTCTGTCGCGATAACCAACTTACACGCGAAATCACGGGTACAAACTAAATGTATAACAATCACTGGAACTTCTTAAGAATGCAGAGTACACAAAGGGTTGAAACATATTGGTATTGTTTTGGTATTTCTAAATGATTTGAACAATTCATCTGTGTTAGAATGAAATTTCGAAATCTGAATAGAATTGTTAAATATTTCAGCTAAGCCGTCAATAACTTTCAATCCCATTGTTCTGTTTCGAACAAAGCGGATATTCAAAACTCTCTTGACTATCTTTTTACTCGACTACGGCGCAGTCAAAACGAAGAGTAATGTGTTTGGCAGTCTATGTATTGTTTGTATGTGCAACTGTAGCGCTTATATTACTGAGCTATATAACTTATAATGAATGAGGTGTCAATAGATTCGGAATAATGGATATAGGCTTTATGAATTTTGTCTAAAGTTTTTAAGTAGGTTTTAGTTTTTTAAACTGTTTTTTTTGGAAAAAGATATGTTTTATACTCTTAACCGACGCCTTGGTTCAACTTCTAATACTAAAATGAAAAGTGATATTGCAATCTTACCTAGATATACAAACATAGGTATTGTGGAAATCGAAAATATTGGAGAAGGGTAGCGATTCAATCTCTATTAGACTAAACCAGTTCTAAATATCATAAAAACCATATAAAGTCCAGTATCATTGCTCAAATTTCATTCATCAATTAATCTATACATAGAAATATTTTTAGATCTTTTAACATGTTTACACATAAATCGCATCTCTATAGAGACTCACAGAATAAGTCGCGCAGATCTTTCCCTATTGTCACGTTAGCGCCCGTTTTGTTTAACCTTTTTACCCGACTACGGCAAAGCCAGAGAAGGGGTTATGATTTTGACGTGCTGTCGTGTTTCGTTGGTGAGTGCAAGACCGGAAGTCCAATGATACAGAAGCATCACTAGCCCGCCATGGTGTGGGTCACCATGCTGCATTGTTGCATTGTCCGCATTCGCAGTATGGACCACTATTGGATTCTGCTTGTCCTTTCTATCAGGCAGAGTTGAGTCATTATGGCGGGGCCAAACATGAAAAAAATAACATAACGTCAATAGTTATAAAAAAATCTCAAGAACTGTGAGAATTCGATATTGGTAATGAATCTTTTTGAATAGGTAGGTACTGGTAGGTACTCTATTCCTTTACAATCTTTAGGTATATTCGTTTAACAGAGTTTCAATATAGAATGCACCTTAAAAGGGATTATGTTTAAATCACAATTTACAAAGGTATCTATAAAATATTTTATATTTATTTTCGTTTTTACCTTGTTTTCATTTTTTTATATTCCACACTTATTTCTGTAGTGACATATTCGTCTCAAGGCCTTATTAAAGTTACAACTTGCGCTCAACAACACACCCTTCTCGAGATATCGTGAAATACACTTGACCGGGTATGTACATAGTACTTTTGTACTTATAAACTCTTGTCTTGGGTCGGAAGTCCCGCTTGAGTGCCCCTTACCAACTGTGTACAGTCGCTATTACAATTTTACGAGGACAATTTCGGTGTCCGCTCACGAAATATTTGTTTTAGAAAGGGTTCTTTTGCGCTCGTGTGCCTTAAAATGTACATAATTTTAGACCCATAGCAGATGGGAAACGTCGCAAAGCAAACATATAATAAAACACCTGAATCGCTTTAATTTTCCTATCTCTGGCAATGAACTGAAATACGCTAATGAATGATGATGAATGCATAAATATACCTATCTAGCTGACTCGACGAACTTCGTACCGCCATAGTTTTCTTTTGTAAATATTATCTAAGTTTCTGCCACTTGTTTTAGTCATTATTTTATGCGTCAGCTTGTCACAGTAGTGAACGAAAAAAAATGACTTGCCCGATTATCCTTTAATTTTCTATACTAATATATAAAGCTGAAGAGTTTGTTTGTTTGTTTGAACACGCTAATCTCAGGAACCGCTGGTCCGATTTGAAAAATTCTTTTAGTTTTAGTTAGCCCATTTATCGAGGAAGGCTATAGAGTATATATCATCACGCTAAGACCTACAGGAGCGGAGCAACAATGAAAAATGTTACAAAAACGGTGGGAAATTATCACGCTACGGGCATTATGAGACGCAAACGAGGTTGCGTGGGTCGGCTAGTCTTCTATAAAAGCTTTCTCCTAACAATAACGAACACATTTAAAAGATTTATCCAATTAGATGCAGTCGATTGGAAGTTATGCGTGTAAATACATATATATATAGTCTTCTTTTTAAAGGGTATGAGGGATAACAGATTGTTCATTGTTGAAGAGATATATTACTTGAAGTGTAGTTAAGCAAACTTATAATGGTCGAAGTTATTATGTATAAATCATGTTATCAAAGTGTGGGTGTCAAACCTTCAGAATTTAAATGACATACGTGTATTTAAATGAAATATATCTGTCTCCTTTCTTATTGAGCTCCCATGATAAAGGGATTTTATCCGGTCTTAATGTTTTACGACTGTAGATTAATGTATAATTGTCGTAAGATTAAATTTGTCAAATTCTAAGTTAATAATATTCTTCTCTATTATTTTGAACGCACACGCAAAATCCATTTAAGTAAGAAAATAGTCGTAGAGAGGAAATAATAAGACAAAGAAAACTATGATTTGAGGAAAATATTTATTGTGGTAACAAAGTTTTGTCCCGTTTGTAATTGAATTAAATCTTTCTGTATAGTGTTGTTACAAATAATCACATTCTGCATGTTATTTTTATGTACGCAGAGAATGAATATTACTACGTTTTAACATTTAAATATTCACTTAAAATTTCAGAAAATATGTGTACATTTAGGTCTTATATTCTGTAACACTTGTTGTTCTTCAATCACACGTCACAAGTCAAATCTTTATATATATAATTCTTCTGTGAGTGTGTATGTCACTGAACTACTCTCAAACGACTTTACCGATTTTGATGAAATTTTTTTAGGTTTAGATTCACAATTTTGTCCGCTGGACAATGTTTTTTTAATTATTTTTTTATTTATTAGTAGTTATGGCAAAACGACGTTTGCCGGGACAGCTAGTATCCTATAAATTCACTTAAATAGTAGTCTTAATAAAATATAAATGTTATTTTAGAATATATTAACAACTAAATATAAACAACTAGCTGACCCGACAAATTTCGTACCGCCATTTTTTGTTTTGTAAATATTTTCTAAATTTCTGAAAAACTTGTTTTTAGTAATTATAACCGTAACAGCTTCTCATGGTGCAGACGTGGATAAAAAAAACTCCCGTTAACTTTTGATTTCTTCTATACAAACCTTGCCCTAACAATAACAAACATTTATAAAAAAGAATTATCCAATTTGGTGCAGTCGATCGGAAGTTATGCGCGTACATACATTTCGGCGATCCATTTTTAATGTATACTAGCTGTCCCGGCAAACGTCGTTTTGCCATAACTACTAATAAATTAAAAATTAATTTAAAAAAACATTGTCCAGCGGACAAAATTGTAAATCTAAACCATTCCCAGATCTCCTTGAACAAACACAAAAAATTTCATCAAAATCGGTCCAGTCGTTTGAGAGTAGTTCAGTGACATACACAATTACAGAAGAATTATATATATAAAGATATATATAGTTTATATATATATACACTATATATATACTATACTACATTAAAATTACAGATCGTACTCACAATAAAATCTTTTAAATTAATCTAAAAACAAAAGATACATACTGGCTCGCAAAAATTGCCAACGTTGACATCAGAGCAGAATTTACAGATTTTATAAAAGGTCCGGCCGTCGCGGCTTGAGTTGGGACTCTCGAAGCGAGCGGTGGTTTCGTGGCTGCTGACTCATCCACTTCTGTATTGCTGCCACGACTATTATGAAAATGTTAAGGTTACATTCTGAGGCGAAATTTTATTAAATTTTTGCTATCTGAGTGGTAGATTTAACTGATTTTAAAAGTTAAATCTTTCCTTTCTTTTTATTAAAACAGGAAACTGCCGCGTTAGGAATATTTATCCTGTATCGCGGGGGACTTGACAAGCATACAAATCGTGGATCGCACAAAGTATTTTTCACAATTTCAACACTTTAATTAATAAGCAGGTAAATTTTTTTTACAAGTTTTAGTTGTCATAATAAAGAAAAAAGGTAAAGGTTTGTTTCCAATGACTTATTTCTAGTTAAAACTGGAGATAGGTTATTGAAAAGGGCTTTTATCTATTAAAGTTTTAAACCTACTTACGATATTGGCAAACGGCAATATTATTGCTATCAGACGACACATACCTATATTTTAATACATACATATTGCATATGCAGATCTATTCTACTAATATCCATGGTCTAAGAAAACAAGGTATCGCATTACGAGAGTGACACAGTGTGACGTCACTATCCAGTTACCATTTTATAGCAACAACTTAACACGCAATAAACCAACCAGAACCAGCGATAGCGGTAATGACATCAGGCTCGTGTCACCCACGTGATCACTTTGTCTCAGGATGCTATACCTGGCGAAGTATATTGTTTTACCATGCCTATAACTAGATACAGAATAAATAAAGGGGGTAAATAAGCAGTATGGGCACCAGTAGCACCAGCAATATGGACACAATAGTAAAAGATTTTCTCCACCTATGGTCACCTGCGAGAATCAAAAGTCACAAGTATAATGACGTCCTTTGAACTTGCCAGAATCAGAGGGAACCAAAGCAATGAAAGAATCGCTTTGCGAAGGGAGTGGATTTCTTTGAGGCCGTATTCACGCGGTTTAAGATTCTCTCAAGAAAAACCACTATTTTACAAATACTTAAATAATATTGAAGTATCTGTTTGTTATTGCAAATTAACAGCTTTTGAATAAATGCAAATGAAAGTATGTACAGTAATTTTAGATCAAAAAACTATTTTCAGTTTTTTTACTGTCTTTCTGTTTGTTTCGGCTACTCTTTGGATTTGACAGAATTTTCACTAGCAGATAGGCAAGGCGCCCCGAAGTGTTACCGTAAAGGTTTACAATAACAACAGCGGCTCAGCTAGTTTCGACTATTTTATAAGTACACGTTTATATAATACAATTATACAGTTCAAGGTTAGTAGTAATATATCGATCTTATTTGTAATAGGTATACTGTTTAATATTTGTGGCCTAGTAACCTGTGGACGTTTCGACTAACAAGTAAAACTACCTTATAGCATTTCTACACCACCCGAAGGTTGACTGGAAAAGAATGCTCTGGGTATTAAGTCCGACTATGAACGAATTTAGTGCATAAAGTTTATAAATAAATGAATGGATGGTCCCGTATATTAGAGGAGTAAATGCAATCCTTTCGAGACCATGAATAAGTAAGGAAGTTTTTGCTTCTATGCGGCCTGGATAAGCGTGGCGTCAATTCTGGGACACCTGAAATCACATGGTCGTTGTGATTTCTAGAGTAGGGCCTGAGGGCTGACGTCAAGGTAGCTTTTAGTGGAAACGCTATATACTCTTGGTTGGATCCGATTGCCTACCTCATTAATAAAAACCCTTGAGTTGTAAATATTATGTAGTACAGAATAGATAAATTTGTAAAGAGGTGTATATAGCGAACTTATGGGTACGTAGAATTAACAACGGCGACGAATAATATTATTATTCTGGAGCCGTGGCTCCTCTCTAGGGTTACATGGTGACGTCTGGCTTTCTATACCCTTACAGCTAATTATATATACTAAAATATATCGATACACTGCATTTAATCACGTCTTATTCTAGACGAGATAATGAATGTCTAACTCCTACGTGACGATAATATACTGATATACGACTAATATAATGCGGTTACTGTATCTTTACAAAAACAACCGCGGGTAACAACACGGGTCGAAGTTTTTCTAAAATAAAAGTATTTTAAATCACAATTACTACTTTATATCATGGGCTATCAGCTGATCCTATCTAAATCGGCTGAGCCTTTCCAGAGATAAGCCGGAACAAACAGAGAGATAGACAAAAAATATTCAAAATTATTTTTTGGTGTAAATAGTGCAGCATACTTCTGCATGTCCTTTTGGAAATAAAAACGTGACAGTGACATGACGTATGTAACAGTACTGTGCTTATTTCAACTCTAATGTAGTCACATAGAGTTCAATATTGTAATGCACGTGCGCGAATATCGATAAAAGCCAGCCATAAAACGCCAGTTACGTCCTTCACACTTCCCTTGTGGTTATAGAACTAATTACATATGTATTTGATGGTACATACAACCGGAAAGATGGATAGATAACCGTGCCAATTCTGTTGTTCGAAAACTCTCTAAAATAAACTAAAAATGAAATAAGTTTCGTCAAATAACATTCTTAATGTCAAAGTTTGACTAAAACCAGATATGTGACAGTAAAAATAGACAGTATATTTTAATGACATACATAAAAAGTTTGTTTATATTCAATAAGAGCATAGAAGATAATCTTAAAGAAATTTAAATTTGATAACGCAACAACAGAATTACCATCAATATTTTATTTGTATTTCAAGATTTTGGTAGTGTAGTAAGTATACGTTCCTTTGTATCTTCGTTTTTAAAAAAAAAAACCCTCCCACACTAAGAATATATCTTGTGTCGCGAAAAATTTGACAAACATACATGAAACAGACACTAAGAGATGAATTAACAATACGGGATATCATCACCCCTAATTGTCCAATGGGTGTTGTTAGAGGTGACTTAGAGAGAAACTCCACAGGATAGGAGCACTGAAGGGGACGGAAAATTTGAAATAAGTCCAATATAAACCCGTCTAGCCAGCGTGTCTTGAACCTCCTTTTATTGCGAGGCTTATCTCCAGTCGTGTACTTCTAAAGGCTCCATATCTGCTTTAATATATTTTACGTTAATCCCAAAACAATTTATGCAATTGCTCTTTTGCAAATAAATTATATAATTCGTTGCCTCGACCCACCTCACTTACTGTCACTTGTGATTTAATATTCTCCTGTCAAAGTGACAGATAAATTTATCCCTTGACTTTTGCGATCTGTCAAAGCCAGTCGCATGTTTTGACGTAAAATATATCTTATTTTGTGTACTGCATGTGACAGAATGTTTACAAAGCAGTTTGAGATGTATGTAATGTTTTTTTTAAGGTGTGACACCTTTTCTCTAGGTGTTTTGCAATCTGTTGGGGTGATTTTGTGAAAATAGATGAAAATACGTAAAAGAAAGCTAGAGAACAAACTATTTCCTATATAAGTACATGCATTGCTAGAGTTGTCTGTCACATGGTACGTGAGACATCACAGTTGACTTTCAGTAAATTAATTAATGCCGTGAATTTTTTTCTTTACTTTTATTTTTATAGAATACTAGCTAAACCCCGCGGTATTACCCGCGCTTATTGTCGTACCGTGGGTGAAGCCGTGTGGCGAAGCTAGTCTAAAAAAAAGTAGCCTAAGTTACGTCTTGTATCATCAGCTACCAATCAGTAAAAGTCTCGTTGAAGTCGCTCAAGCCGTTCCAGAGATTACCCGGAACAAACAGACAGACAGACAGACATTTTTTAACTACATTTTTGATATATTTACCGTGTATACATACATATGCATTTACTAAATAGCTGTTATTTTAATATTACAAACAGACACTCCAATTTACTTGTTTGTGTAGATTTAAGGTTACTTTTAGGAATGTATTAAAAGTGAAAAACTTGTCTGGACAATAGATAGAAGTAACAATATTTTAATTCTTCGTAATAAAAACTCTGTGATTTATTGAGATGAATAATCATTTTTCTTATCTTAGTTTCCAGTCCAGTTGGGATAAATAATGGACTGGTGTGTCACTTATATTTAGTTTTATAAAAATTCAAATCCTTTATATAAAAACAGGCTAAGTGACCAATATTATGGTTTTGCTGTATTTTTTAACGTGCTTTTATTACCATCACCTATGTTTGTTGGTAACCGATTTTTGTAATAACGTTTTTTAGGTTTTCTAGTTACTAGTAGAATTTACCCGGGGTTATGGTAAAGCCGCGGGGTAAAGCTAATCTAAAAAAAGAAGTCCAAGCTACTCCTTGTATCATCAGCTACCAATCAGTGGAAGATCCGTCAAAATCGGTCCAGCCGGACTAGAGATTAGCTGGTATTTTCATAAATGTACTGTATACATACATATGCTTTTAGTAAAAAGTGGTTATTTTAATATTAATACAAACAGAACATCCAATCATATTTATTTGTATAGATTTATTTAACGGTATAAGCGTCAAACAAGAATAAGCGATCCGCTTATCACGGAAGTGAATACCACTAATCATAGTTAGCTCTAGCATTACTACCCTTTCAGTCTCCTCGCCACAGAATCAGAAGAGAAAGAAAGGAGCTTGGATCTCCAGGTACCTACCTCATTCAGGGAAAAGCAAAGAAATAATAATTTAACACCGGTTTTTTGCAAGTTCGCGGTATTCTATCTATCTCAGCCTCTTGCTATCCAGTTTTGGACGTAGGCCTCTTCCATACTCTTCCACCTCTGACGGTCTTAAGCTGCCGACATCCAGTCTTGACCTGCATGTTCTCTGATGTCGTCCTTCCATCTCATTGGTGGTCTGCCCCGCGGTCTAATATGCGCTCTCGGGCGCCACTCTAGCAGCCTTCGAGTCCATCTTCAAGTTCGCGGTATTACTCCGGTGAAATCAGCCCAATGTTCTCGTACTCTTGGTGAAACAAAGAGGCCGTATTATGTAAAATGTATTCAAGATTTTATTTTATCATTTAGTAACTGTAACTAAACCTTTACCAAAGTATACCTTTTTAGCGCAAACAGCTTATAATTTTTGGTAATTTTCTTGTGAGATCATGTTGCTACGAAACACCTACGGCGGACGTAAGGCTACGACGTAGGCCGTAGCAGCATAGATTTCAAATACATAGTGTTGTTTATTACAAAAACGCTTTTATTAATAACAAAACGTTTACAAAATAAGTTTTTAATAAAATATAAAGGAGATGTCAATGCCCTATAATTAACTGTTTGTTAAATGTTTGCATGATCTACAAATATTTGTTTCGGAGTTTGGGTGTTTTCTATGCATAATATGTATGTACTTACAAAAAAAAAGTATTTGTGTATTTGTATCAGTTGTCTAGTACCCATAATACAAGCTCTGCTTAGCTTGGGACTAGATGGCGTTGTGTGTTAGATGTCCGAAATATTTATTATTATTATTTTATTATATTGTATATTAAGGGAGATGTCAATGCCCTATAATTAACTTTGCCATATTCAATGAGGTCAAGGTATTCCCCTTTAGTATTTATAGGATATGTAAAAACTTCGCTTGCTTATAAAGGCACGTGTCCACAGAAATTTGCCAACACAAAAAAGGTCGACAACACAAAAGTTGACAACTTTTGTTCGGTGGAGACTCGGCTTTACACACATACTATGCACATACAATATGTATAATATACAAATAAAATATACACAGAAAAATAACCAACTTAATCTATTTTAATATTATAACTCTTGTCGTCTGTCTAATACGCTTTAAACCGTTAAGCAATTTTTTATGAATTTTGTTATAGAGATTGATTGAACTTTAGCGTGAAACAAAGGGGATTCCCCGTCACGATAGCCGACATACACGCGGGCAAAGCAGCGGGCAAAGTAGTATAACATGTATACTACTTTATTTTCCTCGTCTTCTTTACTTTTATACTAAACTTCTATACTTTTCATTCCATCACATGGTTGCCTGTAAAATATTACTAGGAGTGATGAAACCGTTACTTGTTATATCGTATTATTACATTAACTTTTTGATTAATCGGCTGTACATTAAAAGGACATGTTACCATTAACTGACAAGCTCAAAAATATAATATAGTAGTAGTATAGTAATATAGCTTATACATCAGAATAACGCATAGACTACTATTTGCTGCGATAAGCGACATACACGTAGGCGGAGCCGCGGGCAACAACTAGTACTTGAATATATCTAAAATGTATTAAGGTATAATCACGTTACCAAATTCCTAAAAAAAAACAAGGTTGGCAAGATGCTGAGCACTTTAGCTAAAAAAAAAAACAGGAGACTACTAACTGTAAAAAAACATGATCTGCTTTATAATCCACACTAAAATTTAAAATTGGAAAGTAACTCTTCCTGTCATTTTCACGGTTAAACCGCTGTACCCATTTCAATGAAATATAGTATGTAAATACTTTGATTCTCGAGGAAGGATATAGACCACTATTTGTTGCGAAAACCGACATATACACAGGCGAATTTACGGACAAAAGCTAATACCTAAATATTTAAACTAATAATCACCACACACGTTTTCAAAATGAAAATTTCACCAAAGCAAATATTGAACGTAAATACACCCTCATGATTTATTATTATCATATTAAACTGAAGCATTAATTAAATTACTTTGTCATAAATTAAATCACAATATGACAGGGTTAGTTACCGCCGTATATAGGTTATTACGATGCGAATATGTTACGTCATCAGTTACGTCACAGGTGGACGCCATTTTAATTCTATTCTTTCATATGCTACTTCTTTTATTTGACCGGACCGTAGTGATTCCACTGTATCACAGAGAATTTATGTTAAACAATTTATTCTGATTGAGTGAGTGGGGTTATAGGATTGCGAACGCCTCACCCTAATTCGCAATTTAAGGAAGGTAATGCATTTGTGTGAGGATGGAGACTTACATAACCTAACTTCCTCATTGAAATAGAATAAGCAAAGTCTAGTTAAACTCGCTTATATTAGTTCCATTATGTACTGCCGGTCAGCCAAGGTAAGTTAAACTGAATTCAAACACTAGGAAACCGTTCTTAGTACCACACGTATTACAAGATTACCATGCATGTCAACAGTCTAGTGGAATATTCATGCAACGATTCACTGTGAGCCGATTACCTTTGAGACAACACTTTGAAAGTTGGCAGGTGGAAGGTACTTTGAATGTTTTGTTTAGTCATTATTTTTGTTTAAAATTCTGAAAGTAACTTGACATATCTCAGTGAGATAGAATAGAATAGAAGTTTATTGAGATTACAGAAGGTATCAAGAATATTATAATAAGTATGGATGAAAGGGCATCCAGTACTTGACTATGAGACTAAAAAAACCTGGTACAATCATATAATTTACAATGTTTACCAAAAGTGACTAAAATTAAATCGATAGAGATAATCTCACGCACGCCGATTCTAAACAAGGCTTGTCATGGTCACTAGACTTCTGATGAACCCACTTATATAAATTCTAATTGCATACATATTTTAGAAAAATCATTCCTAGACACAGAACAAATGAGTCACCTCACGAGTGCTTTGTCTGTTTTTGAGATGATGCGCTTTTTAGGGTCCCGTGCCAAAGGCTGTCTGTTCGTTCGTTTTTTCCGAAACTATAAGAACTAAAATGTTAAAACTTGGTAAGTTGATGTATTTCTGTGAATCGCATTAAGATTTTGCAATTTACCTTTTTACCTGCAATTTACCTTTCAATCAATCCACACAAATATAAAAATAAAATCTATATAATGTTATTTGCTGCTGCGGAACCCTTCGTGGGCGAGTCTGACTCGCACTGGGTCGTTTTTTAGGGTTGTATCGATTTGGAAATACCGCAGGTCACAATGTTTACCAAACAAAAGAAGCGTTAGACAAGGTTGTTACTACACAAGGTAACGTAAACAGCGTCGAATGTGGCGTTCGATGTTTTGGTTTGATTACAGGGGTTGGAGTTAGAATAGGGTTTCTTTTATAATTAGCTGTTTTAATTGGAACTCAAGCCATTTTAACCTATCACCTAGAATTTCTTGAAATTTTTCTTTGTCTTTAATTATATAATGTTTTTTTCCTATATAAATAAATACTCTAGAAATACCTAAACTGATATCGAATACTTTAAAAATTTCAATTTTTGCACAACTTTTGGCATAGCATTAAGTTGCCAATGCTAGTATTTGGGTTGATATGTTGCCAAAATTGTTCAAATTTTGATATTAAATAATACGTAGGTAGACGTCAAAAATCTTTAACAGTTTATTTTGGATATAAGTACGATAGTACGTTTAAGTTTTATTTGGTGGAGATGCCGTTCTAGATCCAGATATCTAATACGTAGATGTTACTGGATATGGACAACGTAAACATGTCTCTTATATAGCAGTTCCGAAATGCTGGCAAGCGGTCCTCGCAATGTGGTGGGGTAATATTGAGTGTATGTAATTATTGTTTTTGATGTTCTTAGTTTGTTATTGTATTTATTATGGTTATGTAAAATAGTTTTACGCATAATGTCTGAGTCCAATTGAAAACCAGTGTCAGACGTTTTGTCTGACACTATACTGAATTGGGTCCATTGGCCATGTAAAATTGTTGTATGTTACCTTTTATATTTTTGATTACTTTCATTTGTTGCCAAAATAAATATTTTTCTATGTTTTTCTAGATGTACGATACTACAGAATCCCTATTTTAAGGTCAGGCATTTGTGTTAAAAGATTTAGGAAACAACGTTTATTTTAATTAAAATAACTTAAGACACCTGAAACACGGCCGTCAGATCTCTGAATACGCTGAGCCTAGATGGAGAGCAAAATTATAACGCAGTAGTCAAGCCCTGTTGGTCACATTGGTATAAAACGAGTCTTTCTCGACCATAATGCCTGTGGAATATAGAGGCTTGGTAGTAAATAATTCTGTCTCATCAGAGCTTACAGCCCTTTTTATTTCTTTAATTTAGAACACCCTTGTCTTATAAGATTCTCACGGGAAGTGATGGAATGGCCTGTAAATATGAGTGTTAGCGTTTGTTGAGTCCAAAATTGTACACGTATATTCATTTATGATTGTGATTTTGCTTCTTTGAAATTTATAATATCCTGATTTTAATAGACTTTTAGATAATTCTGAATTTTCCATTATACATCCTTTTTACTAAACTGAAATACTCCATGCTTTGTCATAGTCATAAACATGCTGTGCCTTTTTTCTTTTCAGTGATAAGGGACTAAAATTTGGTATCATGGCCTTAGTGATCATGATTACTGTATTCTTATCTGTTGGTCTAGTTGAACAAGGGCGAGTTACTATTTATAAGTCATTTTTTATATCTTGAGAATAAGATCAGAATGATATTTATTAGGATGTAATAATTCAAAGAAATCGGATTCTCCAATCGAATGGTTCCTGAAATGTAAAGGTTATCTACACGTGAAGTGTAAAGTTCCTTTTACTGTAATCTCATAATTTGATCAGCGCTTCTCACAGAATCAACACGTTTGGATTATTCCTGTCTAATAAAAGGCTTAAAATGATAATATAATAACATCTCGAGATACAGTACAGCATTATCATAAAAGGTACAGTCCAATTGGAATAAGTAATTTATGCTCTCAACTGCCGGCCATTGACCTTGTTGCAATACGTTTTAGAATCAAAATCTCTTGTACTTTTTTCACTATTTTAATTATGGACTATTGTAATTGAAATAGTAGTTAAGTACAAGTGATTTTGATTCTAGAATGTATAATAATATATAGAATAGGGTAAACGTTTTAGAGTGGAGACCGCGTTTTGACAAACTTAGTATAGGATACCCACAAGTCGTGAAGTTAGATGCGAGAAGCCCGAAATCGATCAAAGTAACGTGCAATGAGGAAGGCTTATCTCCAGCTGTTTATTGCAATAAGCTATAAAGATGAAGTAGAATTACTACTTTCGGCTTACGACAAATAAGACTTATGTAAAAAACATGTTTAAAAAATACTCTGTCAGTTGCACCATGAATCAAGACTCGTGAAAATCCAATTACCTTTGAACAAAAAGTTAAAAGTCTTTTATCCACACGTGTTAAATACGTCCAATTTACCAACCAGGAGTTAAAATCCCCTGTCCACAACTCACGGGTCAGTGTTCATCCTAATTCATTTATTAAAGGTGACACGCTGCTAAAAATACTTCTATTTTCTGAACATGTTGGTCATCACCCAAATGTGTTACGCCTAATAGTCTACATTAATCGTAACATTTATGAGCGAAGTTATAAGTTAATCTTGTTAGTAGGTAGGCGTAATTGAAGAGCTAATAATATGTTGGGGAAACTTGATTTCATTAGTATAAATTTTATTAAAAGAAGCATTATTAGTACCCGTTTCTGATAAAGCTTCCACTCCACTTCATTTCACTATTTGACAGATAAAAGTTGCTAATAAATATAATAATATGCATATCTGTGACTCGTTAATCCGAATTTGTAGTTTTTGACAGATAACACATGTGAACATTAATTTAAAACGAAATAGAGAATCACGACAAGTTTTCCTTATCTCTTAGTGGGCTTTATGACACCTGTAGAATAGATAGGGGTGGTGATACTGTGTTCTTAATCCGTTCCCACATAGAGCCCCTGACCCCCTCCATCACAGAATTGGAATTTGCTTCCCTAATAACCCCACTTTTGTGTAAGAGAGCATGTAAATGTACACAATAATAATGTCAGGCTAATGGATATTCTACTATATAAATAAATAAATATTGCGGACATCTAAACACACAACGCCATCTAGTCCCAAGATAAGCAGAGGTTGTGTTATGGGGTACTAGACAACTGATACAAATACATATATACTTTTTTTTTGTAAATACATACATATTATAGATGGAACACACCCAAACTCCGAAACAAATATTTGTAGATCATACAAACATTTGGTCCGACCCGGGAATCGAACCCGAGACCTCATGATCAGCAGTCGCACACGCCAACCGCGAGACCAATAGAATACCCTAAACAATATAAAATCCATATCAAGCTGATTGATAGTCACTAGAAAAGTTATTGATAGTATCCTTATAAGTAGACTAGCCGACCCACGCAACCTCGTTTGCGTCTCCTATTGCTCGTAGCGTGATAATTTTCTCCCGTGTTTGTTACATTCTTCATTGGTGCTCCGCTCCTGTAGGTCTTAGCGCGATAAATGGGCTATTTAACACTGAATTTTTTTTTCTAATCGGACCAGCGGTTTCTGAGATTGGTGCGTCCAAACAAACAAACTCTTCAGCTTTATATATTAGTATAGATATAGATTAGACTAGACTTGGTCGCTTCTACCAACACACAATCCGCTTAGGATTTCGAGCATTATTAATTCTGATTTATATCGGATTTTTGTATCGGATATCGCGATAAAAAATAGGCTATGTATTATTCTGATGTTTGAGCTATATCACTGTTTAGTTTCATATTAAATTAACAATACTGAACAGATTACCATTGTGAATGCGTTCAGAATTATTTGCGTGAAAGATTAAGAAACATCCATACATCCTCACAAAATTTCACATTTATAATACTAGCTTTTGAGCCAGGCTCAGCCCACGTATATTTCGGCCTGTCCTTCCCAAAGAATCAAAATATCTCCTTGCCAAATTTAATTTAAATAAGTATGGGTAACAAACAAACAAATTGTTTTACTTTCTAATTTATAATATTTATTGGATAGTTATTTGTTTAGTAAATATATTTTCAGTAAGTATTATTTAAATATAAATAATTATTTTGCACATTCAAACACAACGCCATCAAGTCCCAAAGAAAGCAGCACTTGTATTATGGGTATTAGACACGTCATATAAATGCATTACATATTTACTTTTTTTTAAAATATTATATATACAAAACACCCAAACTACGAAACATATATTTGCAGATCATACAAACATTTGGCCCGACCCGGGAATCGAACCCGAAACCACAAGCAGTCAATTTGAATTAATATTATATGTGAAATTCAATTCAAGAGTTTGGAACTTAAATCCAATGTTAAATTAGTAAGTTTCTATTCATTATCCAAAGTAGGCGTTTTATTTTTTAGAAATCGCTTTATATAAAAAGGTTGCCTTAAAAAGGTTTATAATAAGATAGGACAGAAATGTGAGCTCAAAGGTAATTGGTACAGACGACTAGATAGACTATAGACTAGATATTCATCAAACGCCTTTATGAAACATTAGATATTGAGACCGTTTTTTCAGAATTTAATTTTTCTATACAAACAAATAAAATTGGAGTGTCTGTTTGTAATATTAAAATAACCGCTTTTTACTAAATGCATATGTATGTATACACGGCACACATACCAAAAATGTAGTAAAATTTTTGTCTGTCTGTCTGTCCGTCTGTCTGTCTGTCTGTCTGTCTGTCTGTCTGTCTGTCTGTCTGTTCCGAGTAATCTCTGGAACTGCTGGACCGATTTCGACGGGACTTTCACTGGCAGATAGCTGATGATCCGGGGAGTAACTTAGGCTACTTTTTTAGACTAACTTTGTCCCGCGGCGTTACTCGCGGTACAAAAATAACCGCGGGAAACACCGCGGGGTTCAGCTAGTTCGGTAATAAATTATCTATTTTGTTTTTTCTTAAATAAGATGTGATAGATATATTTATGTTCGTCTATGATATTCTCTTAGAGTGTCTATTATTTACAAATAAAATCTTGTTTCTATCTTTTCAGTTCTTCAATGAATTTAATAAAGACGACAGATATTGACGCAGTCGGTTTTTTAATTTCTTTTTTATTTTAATTTTGTTGTACCCAGTGTCTCACGACTATAACAAATCTATTGACACCACTCACATAAAAACACGACAAGCCGTTTAGGCTCTAGGGCGTGGTAAAGGAATACACATACATACATACACTCGAAAATCATAACCCTCCTTTCGCAGTCGGGTAAAAAGAGGTACAAAGTTTTTGCTACACGTATATAGATATGTTTTAGCTAGAGATATGATTGCTACATTTTTAATTAAGTTTATGTAATGGGTTCATTATTATCTTCACTTTGTTTCGTTCTTTGGCTGGGCGTTGTTATTGCAATACTAAGTTTCACCTATTCTGGTCTAGATGTTTGTCTGTAATTAAATCTTTGATTATTTAAAATATACCTTTAGTTCTGATGACAGCCTCGGTGGCGCAGTGGTAGCGTATGCGACTGCTGTGCTTGAGGTCTCGGGTTCGATTCCCGGGTCGGATCAAATGTTTGTACGATCTACAAATATTTGTTTCGGAGTTTGGGTGTTTTCTATGTACAATATGAATGTATTTACAAAAAAAAGTATATGTGTATGTATTTGTATCAGTTGACTAGTAACCCATAAAACAAGCTCTGCTTAGCTTGGGACTAGATGGCTTTGTGTGTTAGATGTACGAAATATTTATTTATTTATTTGAAAAATACCTTTAGTTTTGATGACCAAACAATTTTTTTATTTTTTTTATGTATGGCCTGCCAAAATGAATCTACTCTGCCAGATGAAAAGCGTAAGCAGAATCCAAGGGTGGTGGTCACCACACTCATTTCGGATGCAGACAATGCAACAATGCAGCATGGTGACCCACACCATGGCGGGCTAGTGATGCTTCTGCATCGTTGGGCCTCCGGTCTCGCACTCACCAACGAATTATATATAATCGGTATTATAATGAATCCATAATAGTCGCCGTAATATAACGGCCTCATACGTATTTCTGAACAACCCACTTAATATGGGTATTAAGGGAAAAGGCTTAAAGTAATTTTTTTTAACAAGTAAGAAAAGCTTGTTAAAAAAATCTTTTAAATTAATCACTTGTTTATTTACTACTAGCTGAGTCCCGCGGTAGAACAACAACCGCGGTTAAGACCGCGGGGCAAGGAAAAATAAAAGAAAACATATGTAAAAAGTATCCTGTGTCCGTCTCCTGCAATTTTATTAAAAACTAGCTGAACCCCGCGGTGTTAGCCGCGGTTATTGTTGTACCGCGAGTAACGCCGCGGGACAAAGCTAGTCTAAAAAAAAGTAGCCTAAGTTACTCCCTGGATCATCAGCTAACTGCCAGTGAAAGTCCAGTCAAAATCGGACCAGCCGTTCCAGAGATTACCCGGAACAAACAGACAGACAGACAGACAAATTTTTTTTTAACTACGTTTTTGGTATATGTACCGTGTATACATACATATGCATTTAGTAAAAAGCGTTTATTTTGATATTACAAACAGACACTCCAATTTTATTTATTTGTATAGATAAATTAATAGTAATTAATATTTGTGTGTTAGATGTCTGAAATATTTATTATTATTATTATTAATTGCAAAAAAAACAAACATTAAAACACACAACTGTTTTTTGTCGTTGCGTTGCTTGAGCGTTGTTTGAGGCAGTCTCAAGTAACTCAGTAGGTAGACATTTTTCATGATTATTCAATCCTTTCTTATAAACAGTGCATTCAAATTCTCTCATTACGCTCTCTACTCTCATTCAGTGAAAAAAATCATTTTAGTAAAACCTAGTGTAGACGTATGATTTATTAACAAGTTTAGATCCTAAGTAACTGCTAAAACAAAAGCTAAATTGTCTCCAAAGACATTTTTCTTTAAAAGGTGTAATTTACATGAATAAAAAATGCTATCATATTCTCCAAAGAATAAACCTTTTTGCGTTCCCTCCATTATATCCTTCACAAAATATGTAATATATTTTTCATATTTATAGAATATAATGTAAGATTTGACCTTGGGTTCAAGGTCAATACTTCCGTTTGGTGGATATTCGGCGTTAAAGGTCAGGTAAGGTGAGCTGCAATAGCTCTGGAGGGACTCCTAAGTTCACACATGGAAGGGAACTCTTGTTTGTCGTATAGTCGGCAAATACTTTTGAAGTTCTGATTTAGGTTAACGGTATGTATATAGTGTGTCCAAAAGGGATTGCGTATGTAAATTGTTTTATGAGTAGCTAGCTGAAAGCCGTTTTTAACCAAAAAACGACTCGGCACGGATGGGTCGGTTCAACCGGATTGATACTACCTTCTCATAGAAAATCAACCTAAAATAGCATCGTTTATGATGTCGTGTTTCGTTGCCGACCTTTGGGGGATGGGGAGAGGGATATGAGAAGGGGTTGGGGTATGGGCCTCCGGTATCCTCACTCACTCGGTGAAACACAGCACAAACGCTATTTCACACCGTTGGAGCTGTTTCCGAGATTCAGAGTATATCCCACATATATAAAGGCGAAAGTATTTTTATGAGTGTATGTGTGTTACTTCTTCACGCAAAAACTACTGAACGGATTTAGATGAAACTTTACAGGAACATAGCTTATACTTCAGAATAACACATAGGCTACTATTTGCCGCGATAACCGCCATACGCGGGCGGAGCCGCGCGCAACACATATATATTTATAAGATTGGTGGTTATCATACTGCGAATGCAGACAATGCAGCATGGTGACCCACACCATGGCGGGCTAATGATGTTCCTGCATCATTGAGCCTCCGGTCTCGCACTCACCAACGAAACACGACAGCATGATCGCTGTCACTTTACGTTGATTTTCTGTGCGAGGGTAGTACCGCCCTGGTCAAGCCGGCCCGATCGTACTGAAATCAGCGTGGCTCTACTACCTTGATATTCTTACTATCTGATCTGTCTGATCTTTTTATTGTTCTCTTATTATGCTTCACGCCTTAACCGCTCAATCGATAGTGATGAAACACAAACATGTACAGGTACAAACACGGTATCTTTATTCAGAAAACACAAAACAGATTCCGATTACTTGCGAGTGCCTTTGAAGGTATAAAACTAATATGGATTCCGCCAATTTAGCCAGTGGGCGTAGTTAATAAGTCTAACTCCAACAAATAACATTATATAATTCTTAGCTTTAAAATATAAGTTTATATTGCTGCATAATGTCTCCAGGTTGTTCTCATTCCGATATAATTAAACTTATTAGCACAGTTCTTCTCACTCCAAATATAATTAAAACAAACTGTAATCTTAAAAATAAAATTTTAGAATATTCAGATAAGAAAATAAAACCCTTGACTACCTATATTATACATTAAATCCAGAAAGTAATTCTTTTTCACCTGTACCAGATATTAATTAGGTAGAAATGTATGTACGTTCCAAAAATCCTGAGTTATAAGTTCCTAAAAGATGAAACCAGAACTAGAAATAAAATTGAAGTGTCTGTTTGTATGTTCAAATTAAAGTTTTTGACAAAATGCATATAAAGTTACTTACATATTTTTATTATGTGTAGCAGTATAGTGTCATACAGCACAGCGCTCCATTTATTAAATTATTATATACAGTTAAAGTGTCGTTTTCACTAAAAAGTTATCTTAGAATAAATATTTAACTTAAAAGTAACAATGTGTGGTTAAAGACAGTGATTATTACTGAATATCAACATCAATAATTACAAAAGAAGTGTTAAAATCTTAGAAAACTATCATTGTCGGTGATTTTAAAATAGTGTTTTACGAGTACGCGTAAGCGCCGCGTATTTCACGGCGCTTACGACCTTTTCTACGAAACAACGCTCGAGGCAGTGTGTTTGTGCTGTGAATTGGATATTGTTGCGATTTGTTTTGTTTGATAGCAAGTTAAATATACCCACCTGCTTGCGTTCGGACGATTTGTTCTGAGAGTGTACATTATGGCTCCTATTCATAATTGCGCCGGATGTAATATTGTGTTAAAACCTAAGGATTTTTTGGCATGTTCGCTCTGTGCAAATAAATTTGATTTTCAGTGCGCTAACATTTCCGAGAGACGCTTGAATAAGGATCAGAAAGGAACATGGAAATGTCCTGAATGTGTTAGTAAACTGCCAAAAAAAGGAAATACGAACACACCTGTTCGTCAAAGTGCTAACCCTGCAACTTCACCCCGCTGCGACAACTCCAACACGGGTACATTAATGAACGAGTCTCTAACCTGTTCAAATGTCACTCTTAGAGAACGTCAACAGCCGA
Source organism: Spilosoma lubricipeda (assembly GCA_905220595.1). Taxonomy (NCBI): domain Eukaryota; kingdom Metazoa; phylum Arthropoda; class Insecta; order Lepidoptera; family Erebidae; genus Spilosoma; species Spilosoma lubricipeda. The sequence goes on along the minus strand of HG992285.1, from coordinate 1,565,976 downwards.
CTTGTCATGAGCCGATGCTTACTCTTGATAACATGAGAGAACTGATTAAAAAAGAAGTAACAGTCATAGTCAGGCGGCAGGTTACTGAGGAACTGCACTCCATTAAGCAACAGTTAACTTCTTACCATGACTCCATATCTTTTATGAATGCTAAATTTGAAGAACTGAGGTCCTGTATTGAGGAAAAGGCTTCTAAAATATCTGAATTGCAGGTCGACAACGAGACATTAAAATCAACAGTGAAAGATCTTTCTTCCAGACTTGCTGTAACTGAACAACACCTGCGCGAAAACAATCTTGAAATTAACGGGCTCCCGGAACATCGTTCGGAGAACTTGATTAGTACCATAAAACAATTGGCAAAAACAATAGATTGTCCAATTCCTGAAGAAGACATATGTAAGGTAACCCGGGTTGCTAAAATAGCAAAAGACAATGATAGACCACGTACAGTTATCGTCAAGCTTCGTAACGCGCGTCAGCGGGACACAGTGCTTGCAGCTGTAACTACCTTCAACAGGAAAAATCCTAATAACAAGTTGCACTCTCATCACCTAGGAATAGGCGGATCACGCGTTCCTATCTTCATTTCTGAACATTTAACACCTAACAATAAAGCCCTGCATGCAGCTGCTCGAAAAAAAGCGAAAGAACTAAACTACAAATTTAATTGGGTTCGAAATGGCCGCATTTACGTGCGTAAAGACGAATCCTCCCAAGCATTGTTGGTTCGAAGCTACGATAGCCTGGGACTTATGAAATAATTAAGTACTTAATCTTATAATCACCTATTTTGGAATAAATGTGTTTAAAATGCTTGATATATATTATCAAAATGTACAAGGACTAAGGACAAAGACTGCCGATTTATATAAAAATGTTAGTAGCTCTGATTATAAGATTGTTGTTTTCACTGAGACATGGTTGAATGCAAGCGTTTCGAATGCCGAGCTGTTTGATGGTCGATATGTTGTCTACCGGAAGGATCGAATATGTTCGCAAAACACTAAAAAGGATGGAGGTGGGGTTTTGATTGCGGTGTCGCGTGAATTATTCTCTGTTAGGGTTCATAATTGGGAGACTAATGATACTGAGGTCATGTGGGTAACAGTAGAAGTTCCTTTAAACCATACTACAAGAAAACTTTCAATCTGTGCTGTTTATTTACCTCCACCTGTTAAACTTAATCAATTATCAGAAGTGTTGAACTCTATTGGCAATGTCATCAATGACAGTAATGACGTAATTATAATTGGAGACTTTAATCTAGGTTTCATCGAGTGGCACTCTGGTGGTGGATGCACTCATATGATTCCAAATAATTATAATGTGAGTTTGGGATACTCTCTCACAGATTTTATGTCGTTAAACAACTTGTTACAATTTAATTCTATTAAGAATGATGATGATCGACTATTGGATTTGGTTATCGGTAATATGCCAAAGACATACGTAACGAAACCCTTATGTTCCTTAAGTAAGAGTTACCGAATACATCCCAGTTTGTTGGTGAGTATTCCTTACGACAAAATTAGTAATAAATATCTTGTTCCAAATCCTGTAGCTAAATATAATTTTTATAAGACTGATTACGAGAGTGTTAATAGAAATTTGAATAATGTAAACTGGCATAACATATTTGACAATTGTGAAGATGTTGATGATATGGTGAATGAGTTTTACACAATATTAAAACAGCTTATTTCTAAATACGTACCAATCAAAAAAGCAGCTAAATCAAGGTACCCACCATGGTTTAGCAAAGCACTAATCAAGCTTTTAAGTGAAAAGGAAAAAGTTCGTAAAAGGTTAAAAAAATATGGGAATCCGCGGGATGAAATTGAATACCACATACTCAGAAATCGCTGTCATAAGCTTTATGATACATGTTATAGTAATTATATAATCACAATAGAATCGAATATACCATACAACTCGAGACTTTTTTGGAGTTACATAAAATACAAGCGCGGTGGGTGCTCAAAATTACCAGCGAAAATGCACATGGACAACTTGGTTGCACAAAATGGTAGGGATATCGCAAATTTATTTGCGGATCAGTTTTGTTCTGTGTACTCAAATGGCATTCCTACAGTTCCTTTTACTTTGGCTAATCAAAATAATAATTGTTTGGCAAGGGTAATGTTTACGGAACAGGATGTTAAAGATGCAATAAAAAAACTTGATGCATTAAAGGGTGCAGGACCTGATCAAATTCCACCTTTTTTTGTTAAACAGTGTGGTCGATTGCTTGCATTACCACTTTCCTTAATATTTAATCGTTCCATGTCTGAAGGCAAATTCCCTGACGAGTGGAAGAAAGCTCGTATAATTCCAATTTTTAAAAAAGGGGATCACGCAAATGTTGCTAACTACAGGCCAATATCCATACTCTCTTGTTTTTCCAAATTATATGAGTCTGTTCTGTACCCCTCAATTGTAAACTTAATAAACGCTAGTATTTCTGACCATCAGCATGGATTTAGAAGCGGTCGCTCCATTTTGACAAATTTAGTAAACTTTATTTCCGACATATCTCGGGAAGTGGATGGTGGGTCACAAGTAGATGCAATATACACAGACTTTAGCAGTGCTTTTGATAAGGTCAATCATAAAATTCTTTTGCATAAGCTGCATGCCTATGGTGTGGGAGGATCGTTGTTGAACTGGTTTGAATCGTATTTAGAGCATAGACCCCAAACTGTAGCTGTGAATGGTTTCGAGTCACGATCGTATTATGCGATTTCGGGAGTGCCTCAGGGTTCCCACTTGGGACCAATTCTTTTCCTTGTTTTTGTGAACGATATAAGTTTTCATATTAAGCATTGCAGCATATCATTATTTGCCGATGACCTTAAAATTTATAGCCCGGTTAAAACAATCAATGATTCTCAATTTATACAAGATGATCTTAATGCAATTCTAAATTGGTGTAACATAAACTGCATGAAGCTAAATGTTAGTAAGTGCTTTCATATAAAGTATACCCGCAAAAGAAAACCGCTTGTTACGAGGTATGAGATTGCTGGAGTTTATTTGTTAGAAGTCAATGAAATTCGTGATTTGGGTGTTGTCATCGATACGAAGCTAACATTTACATCACATATCGACAAAATTGTAACCAAGTCAGCACAAATGCTGGGTTTTTTGAGAAGAAATACTTCAGATTTTAAAAGCTTAGATACCAAATTACTCCTGTACAACACTCTTGTCCGCAGCAATCTCGAATTTGCGGGTATTGTATGGTCACCATGGTATGCTGTTCATTCTCAAAGAATAGAAAGCATTCAACGAGCCTTTACCCGAAATCTTGCCTACTCTTGCAGTGGTTTCTCGCATAGGTGTTCTTATGACCAACGGCTCTCCAAGTTTGACATGACCACTCTTTGCAACCGCAGACGTATTTTGGAACTATGTTTTCTTCATAAAGTAGTCAATAACCGTATCCAGTGCAATAGTCTAATGGAAAAGATATATTTCAAAGTTCCTTACTGTTATCCCAGACATCAAATTGTTAAAATATTCTACACGCAAGTTTCAAGAACTAATTTGGGTCATCGGTCACCCATAAATAGAATCCTTAATCAATATAATCATATCCAAACTCAGAATCCAGACATTGACATCTTTGGTCAGTCGTACGATGTATTTAAAGCCGATATAACAAAAATATTCTATGTACAGTCATATAAAGAATAGTAGTAGTAAATTTAGTTAGTTAGTTAATTAGTTATTATTATATAGTTATTTTTATATTTGAGTAGATCGCTGTTGTCATATTACAGTAAATGCTATGTACACCGTAATTGTCATACATATCAGATACAATCCCACATGTTATTATAATTAGCTGTAAGTTTAATATGTATGATGTGGCAGTACTTTATACAAATAAATAAATAAATAAATATTATATATTTTTGTCTTTGTTTGCACCGGCTATTCTCTGGAACCGCTGGATCGATTTTGAAGGGACTGAAAGATAGCTGACAATATGAACAGTAACTAAGGCTACTTTTATTTTAGACAAGCATCACCTCTCGGTATTACCCAGGGTTTTCGTAAAGGTAACAACACAGGGCCCAGCTTGTTTCAAATTTCAAAGATGACAATATTTTGTCAATTCTTCACAAAAGGATCTTACGAAAGCATTACACCAATAGACCCTTATATTTTACAACCACGAGTACTTGATCCAAACTATTATATTGTGTGAAGGTTACCACCAACAATGAAAATTCCCTAGAGGACAGTGACGTCACAGCGTAACGTTCCAGTAAGACACACATGACAGACAATGTCTGTTTTATGTCGACGATGTGATGTTCGCTTACTGCTCGTAAATTGTAACGTTACGGCCTGTACTACGCCATTTGGGTCTTCTTTAATGTTTTATGATTTTGGTAACTTAATCTTTAATAGGTAGTACGTGTTGTACCTATATTAAATACTACACGAAGAGCTGAAGAAGTAAACTGCTATACTTATAGCGAATACCTACCAAGTTAATTTTTAAAAACAAAGTGGTAAAATCTTGAATGAAACAGTAAATATAATACTAACTGACCCACAGAACTTCGTCTTCGTCTTTTTTGCAGATATTCTTGGCTACTATTGGTTTAAGCGTGATAGTAACTATGTTTTCTTAGGCACGCTATTAAAATACACGTTTGAAAAACGTGAATATCGGTTAGTTAGTAGTAGGTAGAGTTCATGGTGAGCAACAACGTGATACGAGATGACATGTGAAATAGAATTCTAAGTGACACTTGTCACACAAAACTTTTTTTTTTATTGAAATTAAATGACATGGCCAGTTTCACCCTAGTTACTCAGTGACATGTACATTAACTTGAAAGAGGTTGAATATCATATCATTAACGTACGCCTAATTATAAAAAATAAAAATAGAAATAAAAATTACAAACTATTTACATTTTCGTATTAATTTAGAAAAGTATTTAAACTTAAATAGTTGTTTATCGTTTCTGGCGTTTCGAGATAACGCACTATTTTGGATAAACGTTCCTTTCCCTGTTAAGGTAAAATATTGAAATAAAAAAAAATATCAAACTAATATTACAAATTATTCTGACTGTTAAATGATTATTCCTTATCGTAATTATAATAATATCATAATTTGCTGATTGAGTAATCAACAATATAAAACTATATATTCCATATTATGATTAAATATTTCATTGTATTCGATTCGACACAGTGAATGCTATGAAATATTTATTTTTACAAAACTTTTTTCTTGTATATACAACGAAACAAATCGATATGCGATGTATGAGAGGTTCAACGACAATGACAGGTACTTTCGCTTGACATTATGAAGTCATTGCGTTATTTCTAGTTTGTAAACTGTACGATAATATTTTCTCCATATCGACTGCTATTCTGCACTGACTAATTCCATTGCCTAACGATTTATCCATTGCTTATCAATACGGACCTGATTGTGCTTACGTTTTGGACATTGTGAACTGTACAATGAAGTGTATTATTTATTTAAACTTTATGCATACATGTACAACGGCGGACTTAATGCCCAAGGCATTCTCTACCAGCCAACCTTTGGGTGATGTAGAAATTTTGTGAGGTAGGTGCATCATGTTAATTGTGGTATAGCAACGGGATGGTAAAGAAAACATGTTGTGTCTTCATTAGACATGCCTTTCCATAAAAAAGTTATCTTCTTTTTCTTATTCTTCTTTGATGAAATAGCAACCAGCTGGATCTCTCGGATCAGCTATTTCTGCCATCATTAAGTCTTTCGTCGAATGAATTTTTTTTAAAAATATATAAAATATGAATGAAAAGACATAGGGATCGTCTTTCGAAAAAACAAAAAAAGATCTCAAAAAGTTCTCTTGTATTATCTATTATTATTTCCATTTAACCTTTAACTGGTCACAAGCGGTGTCAGTGAAACATCATTTCACCAACCCGGTCTACAAACATTGTAAAAGCAAGTTCTTTATAAAAAAATACGTTTAGAGTTCATTGATTACTTTTATTTTATCATTTTATATATTATTAAACAGTTTTTAAAGACTACGATAAGCTACCGGTTCATGACCGAGACATGTTTTTGTTAACTTCTAAGAAATCTAAATTACTGAACTGTGTAACTTTTACAGTTAATTTAATAAAAGAAACAAAGTAAAATTCGTTGATGTACATTAGTTTTTAGATGCTAGGCAAAGTGCTTTAGATTAATTGGCCATCTCCTTTCGAATGTAATATAACCAAATAAAGAATTTAATGCAATATTTTCAGTTGCAAAAACGTTTAAGTAGCGTTTATTATATTTAGTAATAAATTAATGTCATAAATTTGACCTTCGATATCTGAGTGCAAAAGCCGGTTTTATCCGCTAGAGGTTAAAGTAAATTGAATTTAGATCATCGTGTGCACTAAGTTTGTTAATTTAAAACATCATTAAACCTATTTAATTCTACCTCCATGGTGACGAATTTATCACACAACCTTTTTTTAATTTGTTAAAAACTCAGACTGGTAACATTCTTGTAGTACTTTTTTTTAAATTTAGTATCTTGTCATAGTTGTCAAATGTTTTTTTGCAATTAATCATTTCCTCGCTTATGTGGAATGAAAAGTTACGTGTTGCACTCGAGTGTAAAGATTTCTCACCTCGTGCTCTTTTTATTCTCTCACTGACGCTCAGGATTCTGATTTTTGTATCTTTCGCTTGCTCGGACAACAAAATTGAGCACGCGGTTAAAAAGCAACTTTGCACTCTTGTATAACAAATAAGTATTGTTACCACGACTTTTGCGGGTTTATTTTTTCAGAGTCGAGCTCGCCTAAAGAAATATTCTGGTCTACTACATCGTATTTAAGCGTGGTTCGGTGATTTTTGTTTTACATTTCACCGTGTAACGAGTCTGTTTCGACTCGGCTATCGAATACAGTAATTTAAAAAACCATGTCAGGTTCAAATAGCATGTACGCTTATATGGATAAAATAAATTAAGTTATTATAACAATTTGAATACGACTGCAATAATTGGAATTAGTATTTCAGTAGTCTATCAAATCTATGAGAGTTTGTAAAATGTAGTTCAAATTGCAAATAATAGTTTATCTCTTCGTGTATCTTACAACATTGCATGTCTGTTCCAGTTAAATCTCATAGTCCTGTCTTAAATTAGTATTTGTATATTTTCCAGTTTTTAAATTTAATATTTGTAATACGATCTTATGAGAAAAAGTCAAATAAATGAATTGCATAGTACGCTTAAATATGAAGCTGCTTTATATTGTTTGCAGCTTTGTCGCACTTAATTATATTTAAGAGAATGAAACAGAAATGCCCAGAGGTGCCATTTCATTACTCCACTAAGTCAGTTGACAATGTAAATCGTTCTCATTCGGCGGGAATTTTTGTGACGTACGGTTGCTGGTACGAGTGAACTTTGAAATTGAATTTATATATTCATTGGGGGGTGAATTAAAAAAAAAAAAAATCATCATCAATTATACATCATCTGATAGTATATTTAATGACCATTCTAAACATACCAATATCTTATATAGCCCCAATACATTTTTTATTGGAAATCAACGTTTTAATCAGAGGCGAAAATGTTACGGGAGTGCTGTCAAAATAGCCCCACAGTTGTGTCAATTCGGAGCAATATGGCGCGACAAAATATGTATTTTGAAACTTTGTATAGTGAAGTGACATTTAAAAAAGTGTGGCCATTATTGAAAACTTTAATATTAGATGTTGGTAGAAATTGATTCCCATTTAACTCAATCTACTTTCATCACAACCTTACACGTGATATATGCAATATTGAAAGGTTCAAGGTCATAAACTTGGGCACGTAAATATGGTGTCATGTTGTTCGTTGATACGATTAGGGGATTTGGGAATTCGGTTCTATCACTTGACACGTACCGCAGAAGAAATTCGATATGTCTATATTATGGATTAGTTTATCTTTAATAGCTCTATTATAATTTAATATACACAGACAAGGACTAGTGGAATTTGCCGCTTGAATTTCACACCCTTAGGTTATGGAGTGGTGTGTTATTTGTACGTAGAACAAAGGACTCCTTATAGTGTTTAGTATTTTGAGCCATTCAATTATGAGAGGTAAGTAGACTGCTTAAATTGTTTAAGATAATTCTTGATATATGATAATAGTATATTAGATATCCATAGGGTTATATTAAATACGTAATCACTTACTACACGTTGACTCTTTGACCATAACATCTGTAAAAGTTCGGGTTATCATGTGTTTGTGTGTCGTTCAAATTAGGCGATTTCTCCTGAATAGGTAAAGTCCAGACAAAGTTTCTTGCCCGATTTTTTTGTTCGTTCAGGAACGAACAATACACAAAATATGTTCCAACACACTTGCTCGTGCTCTAATTTCACTGCAATTAGGCACATAATGACACCTATCAAAGTGTGAGTTTTAAATTGCTATAATTCACAAGTAAGTTCTAGAGTTTTTTTTACTTTATTGGTTGAGTTACTTTGTTTTAAAAAAAGTTTCGATACAAAAAAGATCGTGTTTAATAGTAAAAATAAAATAATTTTATATGTAAAATTATCTATTGCTTGCTCATTTCATGCAACTTCGTATTTAAATAGATAATTTCAACTTGTACGTGTTTAATAAATAAAAGTTTTACTCAAATAAAACTTCCATTTTTACTGTAGTAAAGAAAACTTGAAATTCCACATTTTGTACGTGGCTGAAACGGAATCCGCGAAGCGCCAAAAAAAAGAAACCTCATTCTTTTAGTCTATGGCCGATTGCCATTGCGCGCACAAAGGAAAATTGATATTTTTTCCCACTATTGCGAAAAAAAACCACAACTGGTTTTCACTGCTGAAGTTACAGTAATTTATTAATTAAAATGTCTTTATGTAGTAATTATGAATAAATGTTTTATGTTGTATACCGCCCGATATAAGATGTAAAGCCCCGAACGTTATGGAAAGTTTACTACCTGAAAACTCCAAGGAAAAAATATTTTTTTGTATTATTTTCTTCACAAGTGTGTTGAAAAACTTCGGCTATCTTAATACCCTCACCTAACGGCTCAGGTCTCAATGGCGACTTAGCGGTAATCACCAACAATAACCACTTGTACCATAATGTATTATTATATATTTTTTACGTTTCTAGGCTTGGTTTTCTATTCCTACTTAACCTCATTCAAAACTTGAGTTAACAAAGTGAAGTAATAATAGAACTAACAATGGTATAAAGTAGGGTTCAAATGTAAGCATTAGGCGATCGCGTGTTACAAAGCCTTCACCGTTACATGTTCTACTAAAACTACATTTATTGTATGAACTTAGTGTTGCCAGCTATAGCTTTTGAGATGGGTAGGTTTGACTCCTGCACTAGCAATGTGCTAAGTATGGAACTTTTTAACTTTAATGAAACAGATACAAAGATACTCAGAACAAAAATGTATAAAACCATCTGTTGTACCACATGGGGTTTGAACCGATAACACTGTAGGAAGCGGTCTGATGTGGCGACTACTTAAACAACTAAGCCATTCGTACATTAAAAGCAATTTTTAACCGACTTCGAAAAAGGAGGAGATTATCAATTCGACAGTTTTTTTTATGGTTGTTACCTCATAACTTTCGACTGGGTGAACCGATTTTCATGATTCTTTTTGTATTTGAAAGCTGGTGCTTCCCGTGTAGTTAAATTTAATTTAAAATTAATTTGGTCCAGTTCTTGAAGTCGGATAGAGGGAGGTAAGCGATTATTACGAATCTATTGACACCGCATTCGTTAAAATTGAATCAGTAAATTAGGCGCTACGATGAAACATACAAACATATATGGACTGCTAAAATTAGTACTCTTTCTTCTAGCTTTGCCAAAGTCGAGTAAAAAGTAAATTGTAAAGTAAGATGCGGGAAGATGTAAGGGACTATGCAAATAGGAGTTTCCCTGTTGGGGAATATTATCGCACTTGTGAATGTAAATTATTTTTTTAGTAACTTTTGGCAGGCTTCGGAAAACAGACAAGATTGTGTCCTTAGTTTCTAATGTATGTATTTTATTACGCACTGTATTTAAACATTTATACTAATTTAATAAATTTTCTTTACATCAATTTCGAAGAAATTACGCCGAAAAAGTCATAGTAGGCATTCTTGAAATTAAAACTGACTTGTTTTTTCTTTGTTGGAATAGGCAGGCAAACGAGCAGATGTATCGCCTGATGGTAAGCGATTACCGCCGCCCATAGACATCTGCAACACCAGAGGCGTCACAAGTGCGTTGCCAGCCTTTGGAGGATGGGGAGGGGAGATCTCCGTCTCCGTCGTCATCACTCACTCGGTGAAACACAGCGCAAGCGCCATCTCACACCGGTTTTCTGTGAGGCCGTTGTATCACTCCGGTCGGACCGGCTCATTCATGCCGAAGCGTGGCTCTCCCACGGCAAAGACGAGCTGAACCTTTTTTCTTGAAGACAAGCTGTTTTTTTTATTTTTTTATTCTTACTTGCACAGAATTATGGACCGTCTTTTGAGTGAAGTTGTCAAGTGCTGAGCCTTTGTTAATAGGTAAATATGAATCGAGGTCAAAACATTTTTAGGTTATAATTTATTTGTAATGTAAAGCTTAAAAAAACCATACTAATATTATAAAATTGGAAAGTAACTATGTTTGATATTCTCACGGCTCAACCGTTGCAAATTTTTCAATGACATTTGGCTAGTAGATACATTGATTTTTGTGAATAGATATTGGCTACTTCTTACCGCGATAACTTATATACACACCCACGGAGCCGCAGGAAACAGCTAGTATTCGATGATTTTCTTTTTAATTTCTATAATTTAGAGAGCAAACAAACAAATGAGTGACTACAGCCCTCTAAGACACCTGCAAGTTAAGAGATATATGCATACTTAAAGATACTTATGTAAGCATTTTTGCCAGGTACCTTTAATAATAATAAAACAAAGTAAAAAGGTAAGACAAAATGTCCCCGATGTTTTCCTCATCACTGACAAAACATCCATTAGTAGCGTAAGGATAGACAATCTACCTCTAAGCTACAATATTATTTATAAAGCAGTGTTTTCCTTAAGAAAAACCATTATGAGTTAGTACTTAATTACATTCCGAAGACATCCACTATAGATAGTTTTTTTGCTTGAAAGTTATGTAGTGTTGATTCTAAACAAGAATATATAATTCTGGACCAAGAGCTACTGAACTGAAATAATATATTATAATGTAATTACACACCTTTCGGTTTGCCTGGCATCCTATAAAAATTTTGGCTTACAGGAACAATTTTTTTTTCTATTCCTTTTTTACCGTTTCAAAAAGGTATTACTTGATGATGTAAAGGGCTGAGGTCTGCCAGGCGATGGTTACCGTACTTAGCATTCTATGACTCATAACTACAAGAATTTCTAGCCTTACAGACACACCGTTACTCGAAAGGTTCAGTAGCTCTCTTACTAGCATAAAATTATCTTGATCATTTGTTCTATCTAAATTACAAAAGTTTTATTTCAAGTATTTAGGCCTTTTTAGGCAGTTTCGAATCGTTACATTAATAACTCTAGTTACGTTGTTCCGATTTATTATTCCTATCGGGAAGAACCGGCAAGAAAATCTTGCTATGTCTGGGAAAACTTTATAAATAACATATAAAAAATTCGGTTACACATAAGTATGTTTTACCGAATTTATTCTGCAATTTAGAAAATATTTTCATTCCATTTTTTTTTGTTTTCGTATGAATAGGATCATATTACTAAAAAGATGGTTTACCAGGATGACCATAAAAGAAATCAGTAAAACCTTTACAATGCTATAAATTACACTAACAGTATTCGTCAAACTTTGACTTTAGAATCTTCTAAACTTCACCAGCATGAAGATAATGTTTACCTACAGTATATTCGTATACCGTCTCCATAGTTGTCAATGCCAAGAAAAGTTAGTAACTTTTTAAATATTCCACTAACTTGACAGTTTGCAATGAAGATTAAACTTCCATTCATCATTTAAACATCCAAACAAAGGAAGATGAAACTGAGATCGTTTTTCATTCTCGACTTACAAACTTTAAATGTTTGGTCCACGGAGGTGAATTGTAACTGAGGGAAACATTGTGGTTGGACGGACGGTTGCTAATGAGATTTGAAAAAGGTTTTATGTTACTCACTCTATAGTCCTAAAATATACTTAGATCTCTGTTACAATTGTCACTAGTGTCATTTTAGAACTTGTGAGGTACATTTTAGGTGTGATTTTTTAATTTATTATGTTTGTACTTTATTTGTGACTAGCTGACCCACGCAACCTCGTTTATGTCTTCTATTGCCCGTAGCGTAATAATTTTCTTCTGTTTTTGTAACATTCTTTATTGGTGCTCCACTCCTATTGGTCTTAGCGTGATGATATATAGCCTATAGGCTTCCTAGATAAATGGGCTATCTAACACTAAAATTCTGATCGGTCCTGAGATTAGCGTGTTCAAGCAGAAAAAAACAAACTCTTCAGCTTTCTAAATTGAATTGCGCTGGCATGAAAATGTAGATAAAAAGAAAGTTGCTTGATTTAATTTACTTTTTCGGTTTTGTAGCCAACTGTAACAGAGATTAAACTTTATTTTAAGCACAGTAGAGACACATATGTTTGCTACGGAGTGATAGGATACCTTTACGACCTTGAGAGTGAACTGAATTCGAAGATTATAGATATTTAAGGCCTCTTACTTCTTATGTTCATGGCAACCGAGATCAAGACGACTTAACAAGCTGTAGGCACTTAAGTGAAACATCGTCAAACTCCCATACTGCCTCGTTGGTCTCGCGGTTGACGTGAGCGACTGCCGATCATGAGATTCCCGGGTAGGAACAAATGTTTGTATGATCGACAAATATTTGTTTCGGAGTTTGGGTGTATTGTATCTATAATATGTATGTATTTACAAAAAAAAGTATATATGTATTTGTCTCAGTTGTCTAGTACCCATAACACAAGCTCTGCTTAGCTTGGGACTAGATGGCGTTGTGTAAAAAAGAAAAATATAAAAAGAAAATACTCCGGTCTGTTATAAATATTTAAAATAATATATCAATTATAGTAAATAATGCGGCAGACCAGATCGTTTCGAAATCTAAAGCGTACAACCTAAATACAATTAACAAATATTTGCGCTATACCTACAGACAAAATGTTCGCAATTTAACACAAGACCGCATGTCTACACGCAAAACCGATGGAAATTGAATCGTAATGGACGAACTTAAAGGTAAAGAAAATTCCTTGAAGGCTTGCGGTGAAATTATAATGAGAGCCTTCGGAATGTTTCATTTAATTACATGAACGTGTCTATTGAAGTGTTGGGAGATCGAATGGTTAGTTGAACTTTATCGATCAAAGAGAAAAATAATGAAAATAAGAGAGTTATTGGGTGAGTTCTCAACGAGGAGACAGGTCACATCATCTACGGACTTTAACAGTCTATTTTCGATATAGGCCTCTCCTTAGAAAGAAAGTTTTGGCCTGATATATCCTGCTAGCCATACAGGTCCCTTAGTCGTAATGGACATCTGCGTGTTGAGCTTAGTATATACTTACTTGTTAGTCCAGCAACAGTGTTACTACCACTTTATTTCCTCCCTCCGTCAGATTTAGGAGGAAAGGAGAGTTTGGGGTAAGTGCAAGGGTGGTTAGGTTTATGTCGACCTTACAGTACTCAATAAGTGAAATAACACGAGAGATTGGCTTAACAACGGTTTTCTCTAAGGTCGTAATATCACTCGATCAAGCCGGGCCATCATGCTAAAGCATACTTTGCTCTGCAGGTCTGCAGCGGTCAGATTTTAATAGAATTACTTCTACATACTGCAATAAATACTATAGCGCCAACTATTGAAGACACATCGAACTATTTAGTAATTAATATCGCGGCTAATTTACTAATCCTGTATCGCGATATAGAAATTTTCGCCTACAACTTTTTAACATCAACCGTTGGGCCGAAGCCCACCAGGCATTATTACCTTGCCTGGTTCAAGGATCTTCTGGAGGGACATGAAATCCTTTCTTCCATAGATTCCATGACATTATAAGTGTGACGGCTTTTTACAGGCTGAGCTTCTGAGATCCCTAGTAGATTTCTGTTAGAAACCTTAACCTCAAAGTCACAAGAGAACTTTGGCGAATATACATATAAGTCATTACTTTATGAATTTATCTTGCTAATTTAAAATATCATAGAACGTATTATTAAAATAATGTTTTTTTATTTACAGGTACATCCATTCAAGCAGATTATAGACACAAAAGGTTATGTATGGTAAGGTACGTACATATCGATTTACGATAAGGTAAATACTGAACAATAAAAAAGGTCATGTAATTGTCTTATTACAATAATAATTCAGTTTCATAACATATTTAGATAAGATTTCACACATATAACGTGCGTCCTCGGCTTACGTTCTACATCTTGTGAAGGACACACAGGATTTGGAGGAAAATTGATTAAATAACTTTTTTATTTTAGCACCTTCGTTATTATATCAGTTTTCGAAAAACTTTATCAGGATTTACACCGTAAGAAGTCTAGTGACGAAGGTTAATCATCGATAAGTAAGCGTATCTAAAAAAATAGTATTCCAGTAAATGAATTGAGTAATTTGGCAGAAAATATATCATCAGGGATTAAACTTTCATAAAACTGAAATACAAATTTTAGAATTGTCACAAATGTATAACTTTAATAGCGGGTAATGCTAACTTAGATATTTTTGGTAACAGTTGTAGCGGAAAATATCTGTATCAGATAAATAGCTCAGGTAACGATCACAAAGCCATAAAATGGTAAATGCTATATTTATCGAGTGTCTCGCTTCCTTTAAGATTGTAAATTCAATTGAAGAAAGCGACGAACAGTACACACATAGACATCTATTAAAAGTAAAACATGAGAAGACGTAAAAAATCATTTCATTGACATTTTATGTTCTCCGCGTAAACTTTTTGTAAAACAGTCTTGCTTACGAATTATGTCTGATATATTTTACAAGAAATTTACTTACTTTCTCAAGATTACGTTGATTTAATCCGTATTAAACTTCATAAAGATTCATTCATATAATGTTTATCCAAGACCTTTGTGCTGAGTAGCATTGAAGAGCATAAGTAATAAATGAATGCTTGTGTTTATACAAGTGGAATATTTTTACATGATTATGATTTTATCAGAGGTCTTTTTCTCGATTTTCCTCCGATTATTTTGAGTTTGTGTGTATTATTTTGCCCATAAAACTATGGTACTTACTTATCATGAGGTGAAACATCTGCAAATTTGCATAAATAGAACTCACTTTTGAACTACTAAGGATTTAAAACAAATCGTTTAAAAAAATCATAAATTTTGAGATGACACAGAGTTTTTTTTTTTATAAAATTTTCACTAAAAGCACACTCTATAGTGCTGGATGTTTCTAGTGTCGTAATAAATTTATATTTACAGAGCTGGGGGCGGTACGACTTTTTTACGATAGTGGTGTTAGTCTGTGGCACAGCGTTATTTTAGAATTTCATTCCCGAGAATTGCACTCTCGAGAGATGTCCAGTTCTCAAGCTTAGGTTACGAGTGAATTAATATTCTATTAGTTCATTAAAATGGCTGAATAGTATATTGCAAGTGGTACCGAACATTTTTATCTAAGACTTCTGAGTAAATCTTAATAAGAATTGAATAAAAGTTCATCATTAAGAGTCGTTTCCAGCTCCGGACCCACCTTTTCAGTTATCCAGAAGCCCGGAGCATCTGGTTTTTTCAATAAAGAGTAACTGTTTATTCAGGTATCAGTAAAACAGAAATGCTGTTGGCCTAAATTAACCCGTTAATTATGATAATTAGAAAAATTTGAAACACCTTTACTAAATTAAATCGCCTTTTCCCCAGTAGTAGAAATTACCAATAAGCATGAAGGGTAACACGATTTCTTTTTTATTGAATCTGATTTGAATATGTAACTTGTTCTGAAAAGCAGATCCAATCTTAAGGACTGCCCTATGTCCAAGACCATAGAATCACTCACCTCCGAGGCCTGTTTTAATTTTTAACCTTTTAAATTAACATTTGAATGTCAGTATTCACGAAATGACGCTTAATTGTAACATCTGTAATTATGCCACATTTTTTTCAATAAGCTTTTCTTTCCTTCTTTCATTTAAGTTTGCTATTAACTATAGGGAAAGATAAATGAAAGAAAGAAAGATAAATGCCTTGTAGTTAAGTTAACAGGTTTCTTTGAGGCTGTTGTATCCCTCTAATCGATCCATTTGTGCCTAAGCTGAAAAGCAAAGCAAAAAGATATTTAGTAGGTCATGTTTAGATGCTATTTCTGTTAAGACAATAGAGCATAACTTTGAATTATACGTACAAATACACTTTAGTACATCACCAGCCAACCCCTTTGTTCGTTGACAGTAATTAATCACGCGTAGGTTTGACACTAATGACATAACCAATCATGAGGAAACCTCGCTGCTTCAAACATAATTGGGAACTGTCCTCTAGTTATGTATAAAATATTGTCATTAGATAATAATGTACCTAAAATGGAGATAGAATATTTGGAACTTAGTATATAGGTATGGCCAATTATTTTTCTTGCATAAAATTTCATACTTAACATGTTATGAGTTGTAATTTTTCTTGTTTTCTGTACATTACGTATGCTATCTTGAATTATAATCATTACATTTATTTATGTAATAGGGGGTAAACGAGCATATGTATCACCTAATGGTAAGCGATTACCGCCACTCATGGCAACAACAGAGGCAGAGAAGGGGAGGGGTAGGGGTACGGACTTTCGGTATTCTCACTCACTCGCTAAAACACAGCACAAGCGGTGTTTCATACCGGTTTTCTATGCGGTTTTCTATGACTTCGGTCGAGCCGGCCCATTCATGCCGAAGCGTGACCCACCCACGGTATATTACTACTAGACTAGACTTAACTCACGCAAATTGATCTGCGTCTTTTTTTAATTGTGCTCGGTTCCTATTGGTCTAAGTGATGTTAACAGTTCTATCTAGCAAAACACACATTTAATAAATGTGTGTTTAATAAGCGATGGGATGACGTCTTGAAGCAAGTAGCTGGGCCAGATTGGTTACGTACAGCAAAGGACAGAAACAAATGGAAATCCTTACAGGAGGCCATTGTCGAAAGACAAGCTGTTAATAAGAAAGATAAACTGAATGCCGAGCGTTTTAGTTTAAGTTACTTTATAGGTTTCTATCACTATTATTATCATTTTCTTTAAAAAGTAATGTTAAGTTAAATAAGTTAAAAATGTAACTGCAACAAAGGCTCACTTTATTTTATTTATTTTTAAACACCAGCCAAAGGTTTTGGTTACCCAAGGAGCTATACCTTATAGCTCCTTGGGTAACCAAAACCTTTGGCACAGATTGTCTGCTATGAATGTGCTCTTACAACAATCAAGGGAAGCCATTCATTTTCGGTACACAAATAAACAAAACTAGAGGACCCTGAAACAACGTAGTCACAGCGAGGGTCTGCACAAATAAAATTCGTTTATTAATATCACACAACATGTTCATACAACAAACATTGTGATATTATCCTTGAGTTCGGCCCTGTCCATCCATCCATCAAAAAATAATGTATTTCTTCTTTCTTTTGTATTTTATATTTCCCACAGTTGAACGTTAACCGTTTGTTTAT
This sequence comes from Spilosoma lubricipeda, assembly GCA_905220595.1. Lineage (NCBI taxonomy): Eukaryota > Metazoa > Arthropoda > Insecta > Lepidoptera > Erebidae > Spilosoma > Spilosoma lubricipeda. Next base: position 1,548,201 of record HG992285.1, on the reverse strand, counting down.
TTTCCGCATGGCTGGCCACTCTGTGTGGGTTTCCTCAGGGCTCCGAGGCCCAACAAAATGAGTTTAGCTACGAAATTGCGTTCGATATAGGACAGGAACGTATCACAGATGGACTTTGCCCTGGCGACGAACATTTTAATAAAATGGTTGAAAAAAGAAACACAATTCAGGTTGAATTAAAACCTTTTTTTACTAAGATATTGTTTTTTTTATAGATTCTGTTTTTTAATATGTTTAGATTAAAACATTTTGTATTTATTAAGTAGTAATAGAGTAAAAATTTTTTTAAGGTTTTGTTTTCTTAAGCTTAGTTTAGAAAGTGTCTTCTAAAATGTGACAGGTCAAATTAACTTCGTCCACTTTTATATTTTCAATTTTTTATAGCTATAGTTTTTTTATGTTTAAAGTAAATTCTTTGTCGTTTTTTCATGTTTTACTTGATTCAATATTTGACTGTTAAATTATTTATTTAAAAAGTAAATGGTTTTGTGAATCTGACGTCATAACCCTATGATACAAACCTTTTTGACAGACCAAATATTGCGTGTTACAGAAAGATGAATACAATATTTTTCGGTGATCGTAACATCGGTTTTTGGTGGCTACTGTCTTAATGGAAACCGGTGTTCGACTATCTACTGATATGTTACTCTGTTTGAGTCGACCTATAATATGTATCAAAGCATGATTCTCTCTCTCTTCACCACCAAACAAACCACCTTCTTTCTACAGTGTATATTAAACAACACGTTCAATTTATAACAACATATTTACCTGAACAATGAAAATAAAAAGCGTTTAATATTGTAAACAAATCCTGGATACTTTTTGATGTAAAGTATTGACTCGGAACGCAAGACTCTGAACTTTGCTTTCCAAAGCTGCTACGCTTTGGAGATTTATATTTGACGTTTTCATTTTTTGTAGTCCTTTCAAATAACATTTTAAATATTTATTGCTTTACTTTTGTATACAAAAGATATTGATAAATATTGTAACTGTTTGTTTGAATATTATTTGAAGTTCTAGCTGTAAATTGTATCTGTGACACACTATATACTAGGTCGTATTACTGTATAACGTGCCCACGTTTATTAATATTAAGTATTATTAAGGTGTGAATATGTATATATAAAGAAAAAAGTTTTATTTCCCTTTTTAATAGTAACAAGTACAATTTTAACAAAAATGAAACCGACTTCAAGGTTCGACTCGATTTCTCTAGGATGCCATCATCGGATATTAATGTCCTTATCATGGTACCACTGTTGGGACATCTCCTTTTAATGGAAAACAGAATAATCAAAATCGGTTCATAAACGACGAAGCTATGCCCGAACACACATAAAATATATATATATACGGTCGAATTGAGAAACCTCCTCCTTTTTTTGAAGTCAGTTAAAAAATAGTATTTAAATTCAATTTAAACGCGCGAATTTTCCTCTCACCCCTGTAACGGGTCTTATAAGTGAGGCATCAAAAACCTGCATCGTCTATCTGTCTGCGTTCGTAATAAAGATGGGCCTTAGATTCTACTTATACTTTCTATCAGACAGAGTACAGTTATTTTGACAGGCTCGTATATATACAAAGGTTCTTAAAGGCTCTTAAATATATGTTTCATTGGATTGATTAATTTGAATGATAATATATATACATATTTAAAACTAATGAAAACTCAGGCAGTTTTTTTAAACTTACAAGACAAACGCGCATATGTGTCCCGTGATGACATGTGTTTTCCGCCGTCCATTATCACCTGTATATCTAGAGTCATAAGTACATCTCCTTCTCAATTTTCAAGGGTATGGAGGAACGGGTACTATGTCCCTCTAACACATAGGGAGGATGCTCTGACCAGGTGAGGTGATCATGCGTAGCGGGCCGCGGCCCAAGGTTGATGTTGGGAATATACCACATATATGATAAATGGCGCGAGAACTTCTATATCGCGATACAGGATTAATAGTTACTCTGTAGTTCATTACTTTGTGTGTCTGCGATAGATGGCGTTGTTGTAAGTTATGTTGCCGTATGAGGAAGTTGCGACAAAGAGTAAATTCATTCAATCGATGAATTACTTTATGTCGGTTCTCTATGAAGTCTATATGTGACAAAGCTTGGCTCATATCCACCCTGTTTTTGTATTATTCACGTTCCTTTCTAACAGTAGTACATGGCTTGCTATATATATCCACTGTAATTGCTATTACAATAGCCAGTCTTATAAAGTAGGTGACCTAGAGCATCGTAAACTCCACATGCAGTGTATTGCATGCAGGTCATTACATAGTATTCGACTCAAGTTTATTGGATTCTAAGTAAATTAGTTTCTCTTTGGAATATTTCAGACTATTGTGTTTAGTATTGACGTTCTATTTTTAAGTGCAATTTGATGGATGAATGTAAGCTCACAATTACATAATCAACTGCCAAACCATAGGTACTGTGTTCGATTCCGATCTGTATGTATTCAGTAATATGCAGATTTTATTTTATTACCTTTAGAAAATTATCTAGTATATTCTACATACATTGTATGATTATTTAAAATGTATGTGTCATCCTGACAATGACGTGAGTATATGTATGTGTTTTTGTATGTAGGTATGTTGGATAGATAGATTTTAATCAAAGTAACTTCAGTAATATATGCCTGCCTTGTTGATCTAGCGGTTAGCATTTGCGACTGCTGATTATGAGGTCTCGGGTTCAATTACCGGGTCGGACCAGAAAGTATTATTGAGTTTTTTTGATCATAGAAATGCTTAATAACAGCCTGGAGTTTGGAAGTTTTGGTCTTTACGCCCATGCCTCGGAGAGCACACAAAAGTCCTGCGCCTGATCTCTGCCCAGTCGTATCGGATAACCGCCCCATCGGATTCTGAGAGGAAGGTAACAGAGAGTTCACCTGTGTTTGCGCACACACTTGTGCACTATAATATCTCTTGCGTAGATGCCTTTTCTCCGTTGAGACTGGCCGCCGTGGCCGAAATTGGTTAGGAGAACATCAATAAAAATATGAAGGAATTAGAAACAATCCATTCATTCTTATAAACTGTTAAGTAAATGAAACTAACAGTCTTAGTTGCAATTTAAAACTATAAATTGCTTTAAAAACAAATTGGAAAAGTTATGTCTTGAGATTAAAGCTGTTCCATTTGTGCCATAAATGTTAAGTTAGTCATGCGAAATCAAATCTTCATCTCATCTGCTTTATATTCTTTCCTTTATTTTATTTCCCTGAAGAACGGAGACACGACGTGTTTTTGTGTCCGTCGCAACTTTGTACATTGTGTCATCGCAACAATTTCATGAAAATCAATATGTATACAGAAAAAAGTTCTGTCTGTATAGAACTTATTTCAAATTTTTAAGGTGACTACCATTTTAAAATATAGAGGAAGTAATCTATGAAATCTATAAGGATTTCAGTTCATAATGAACTCAAACACATGGCAGGGGAATATATTCGAAAATAATCAATAGCTTTTAAAATATGTATTTAACTTATAAATATTATAGAATGCTCTTACAACTTGATGAATTAAAATATTACTAATCTTCTTACCTTAACTTGACGTCAAACGGAAAATAAACCCTCTCAAAAATACAATTATGTTTTACCTTTGAGTTAAAACAGAAGAAAACAGAACGAACAGTAGTATATGATAAAACAATATAATATTAATATATACTACTATAAACGCGAAAGTTTGTAAGTATGGATGTATAGATGGATAGATGTTTGCTCACGCAAAACTACTGAACATATTTGGATGAAACTTTACAGTAATATAGCTTATGCGTCAGAATAACACATAGGCTACTATTTGCCGCGATAACCGACATATACCCGGGCGGAGCCGTAGACTACAACTAGTAATACAATATTCGTCCCTTTTTACGAAACTACTCATAGAGATTATGGACAAGTGACAGGAAAATGTTACACAACACTAATGAGGGAGTCACTTCAAAAGAAAATAATCAGTAGATGAATGAATCTTCTGATGTTATGGTTATACTCGTACTTATAATAATTATCTATACGAATAAATAAAATTGGAGTGTCTGTTTGTAATATTAAAATAACTGCTTTTTACTAAATGTATATGTATGTATACACGGTACATATACCAAAAATGTAGTTTAAATTTTTTGTCTGTCTGTCTGTTTGTTCCGGATAATCTCTGGAACGTCTGGACCGATTTTGACGGGATTTTCTCTGGCAGGTAGCTGATGATCCAGGGAGTAACTTAGGCTTTTTTTAGACTAACTTTGTCCCGCGGCGTTACTCGCGGTACAACAATAACCGCGGGTAACACCGCGGGGTTCAGCTAGTTTAGAATATAAATTAACTGCAAAAATACTTCTACAACTTCTAAGTTTTATTCACCATTGAGAGTGTCCAACTCTTGAACTGTGAGAGAGTATTAAGTAATATTCGACAACTTGAACGGTATTAAATCAAATTACCAAGTTTCTACGATATTATTTTGGTTATTGATGCTTTTCAGTGTAGTTGAAGACATTACACTGTTCAAAAGTGATTTATTTTCCTTTATGCCCAAGAGATTTATAGTATTTGGGCTATGATGAAGTTGAAATAAAAGGACTTTGAAAGTTTACAAAGGCAAAGTTTAGTTATATAGCGAAATAAACAAAAGAAACCTTATTGAAATTTGAGTCTTCTTTTGTTTTTGTTAATTAGATAAATTTTATAGGTTTAAGTTTAACTTTTCACTCTAACCACGCAATTATTTATGCTAGGTTGGAATCGAAATCGAATCTACGACATATAAGCTACGCTGTCTCTAACTACTAAACTAATATTGTGAGAAAAATGTGAGGTTTATTAAGATATAAGAGAGGTTTTTTATAGAATAGGGGGCAAACAAAACGACATAACATGAATACACGCAACACCAAAAAAAATAATTACAGGCCTCCGGTATCCACCCGGTATCACCATACTGCGAACGCAGACAATGCAACAATGCAGCATGGTGACCCACACCATGGCGGGCTAGTGATGCTTTCGCAACATTGGGCCTCCGATCTCGCACTCACCAACGAAACACGACAGCATGATCGCTGTCATTTTACGTTGATTTTCTGTGCGAGGGTAGTACCGCCCCGGTCGAGCCGGCCCGTTCGTGCTGAAATCAGCGTGGCTCTACTACCTTGAATGAAATGGTATGTATGATAAGACAGCAAGAAAATTATAAAACAGGAAAGTTTCTTATGTTAATGGATTGGGATATGTAGACAACTAGCCGACCCACGCAACCTCGTTTGCGTCTCCTATTGCCCGTAGCGTGATAATTTTTCCCCGTTTTCGAAACGTTTTTCATTGCTGCTCCGCTCCCATTAATCCGAGCATGATGATATATAGCCTATAGCCTTCCTCGATAAATGGGCTATCTAACACTGAAAGAATTTTTCAAATCGGACCAGCGGTTGCTGAGATTAGCGTGTTCAAACAAACAAACAAACTCTTCAGCTTTATATATTAGTATAGATAACTCGTCAATAACTAACTGTTCTCACATTAACAGATGTCTTACTAACATATAACATTATAAATGCGAAAGTTTTGAGGATAGATACTCGTATGTGGCCGTTTGTTACTCTTTCAGGTAGAAACTGCTGAACGGATTTAGATAAAACTTTTCAGTCATATCAAATCAGAATAATATATAAGCTACTATTTGTAGCGAGAGAGAGAATCAACATACAGTGGGCGGAATCGCGGGTAATATTTAGTTATTCATATACCATGACTACATAAGTGTTCGTGACGATATCCTATTGATGCTTAGCGATGATGATAATAATTTAGCGAAGATAGAATGACAAAATGTATCCTAAAATGATGATCAAATCCACCGATTGTTATCATACATATTTTATTATTAGAAGCAAAACCCAAGTTCACTTAAAAAGCTTTGATACAAATTCAGATATTATCATTCAAGCAAGTAAAAGCATATTAAATTTGTCAGCATTTGAAACAGATGCTGCTTCAACATCTGTTCAAGCGACTGTTACTTCGAAATTGTCGCAAACAATCCCTTACAAGTGTATGTTTACAACTCTGAAATACTTTGTTAAGTGGATGTTCAGATTTGTATAATGAAGAAATGTAATAACCTATACAATTTTATTGTACCTACATTTTCTGATGTCTGAGACTGCTAAAATTACTCTCCTCTGCCTGATGAAATCCAAGATTAGTGGTCACCATAGTCATTGCGAATGCAGACAATACAGCATAGTGACCCACATTATGGCAGCCTATTGAGATGATCCTGTAATATTGGGCCTCCGGTCTCGCTCACCATCGAAACACGACAGCACGAACGCTGTCATTTTACGTTGATCTTCTGTGCTCAGGTAGTACCGCCCCGGTCGAGCCGGCCCGTTCGTGCTGAAATCAGCGTGACTCTACTACCTGTAAAATCTGTATCTATAGTTGTTAGTGGTTCTAATTGCTAAGGTAAAGGTTGTGTGTTTTATTTAACCCAAGGTAAATTATTATGTGATGAGCATAATACCTATTAATATAGCGCCATAGGCCTCGTTCCAACAACTAAGTTTCGGATAGTTTATCTAACAGATGATTTGAAGAATTTTCTGCATAAATTGTGTCAAACCATCAGTCAAATAAGCTATCTGGAACTTATATGTAACCGGTGAAACATGGCCTTTGATTAACACGAGAGTGAGTGTTGTCCAGAAGCCGCATAGGTTTTTTCTAAATGTTTAGGTACATCAAGAACTTTGTTTTGTAATCTTTTTTATGTGAGCAATAGAAAATTCTATAATATAATGTGCAATCTTTTTGTAGAAATAGATGAAGACAAAACGGTTATATTTTTTTTCTGTTACTGTATTTATAAGCAGTTTTTTCTTCGAAAAGAAAATAAGACACCCTTATAGGATCACTCCATTGTCTGACCGTTTATTTGTATGTCAGTCAGGATCCTTTTTTGTAGTATTGTTGTCTGCGGCCTTATAGTGTTGTGGAAAAGTCAAGCTTTTATATTGGATACTAGCTGAACCCCGCGGTGTTACCCGCGGTTATTGTTGAACCGTGAGTAACGCCGCGGGACAAATTTAGTCTAAAAAAAGTAGCCTAAGTTACCCCCCGGGTCATCAGCTACCTGCCAGTGAAAGTCCCGTCAAAATCCGTCCAGCCGTTCTAGAGATTAGCCGGAACAAACAGACAGACAGACAGACAGACAAAAATTTTTTAACTACATTTTTGGTATATGTATCGTGTATACATACATATGCATTAACTAAAATGCGGTTATTATAATATTACAAACAGACACTCCAATTTTATTTATTTGTATAGATTAAAGCAGTATCTATTCGAAGGAGAGCCACGCTTTGGCATGAATGCGCCGGCTCGACCAGAGTTATACCATGGCCTCAGAGAAAACCAATGTGAAATAGCGCTTGTGCTGTGTTTCACCGAGTGAGTGAGAATACCAGAACCGTGGGCGGCGGTAATCGCTTACAGGTGATACGCCTGCTCTTTGCCCCATACTCCATAAAAAAAGTATATTGCAGCATTCTACAGGTTAATTAAAATCTACAGACTACTTGTACGTTAATTATACAATTTGATAAGATCTAATTAACAGTAAATGTTAAAATACCATTAACATTAAGAAGTAACTTTTGGCAGGTGGAAAATGCTGAATCATTTTATAATTTATGTTATTTTTAATATAATTTACCGATGGTAATTGTACTTAAATATTAAATAACTTTAACTTAAACATGATACAGTTATTTGCCTCTGTGGCGCAGTGGTAGCGTATGCGACTGCGTGCAAGCTTTGCTTAGTTTGAAGCTAGGCGTTGTATGGGAAGTGTCCTAAATAATTTACAAAAATTTAAGTATGTTTAGTTTATTTTATTGAGAGTCGCTCATAGCTCAGTTGCACTCGGTGTTTAAAAACAATCACCGAGGGTAAGCAACGACGGCACTGTAAGTACCTGGACGACACTGTAAATACATGTTACCATGAGCGTCTCCGTGATTCGGAGGCCAGCTTGGGGACGTATGGCCTTAACCCCCTCCTGAGACCCGGGCCCAGCAGTGGGACGTTATGGGTTGTTGATAGTTTATATTTAAATAATATTTCATATTTTTATATCTATTAAAAACAAGTGATAAATTTATAAAGTTTTGTTAAGAAACTAACTCTTATTTTTTTTTTAATAATAAATATTTATTCATTCAAGTTAATGGTACATTTTACATGTCACTAATACTATTTACAATTTAACTAATTGCTTAGAACAATAGTTGCGATATGTTGAACGTTGACACTGTACTAGTGTACTAGTATGAACTGTATGACAGCTATCAGCGCCTTCCAAGTGTGGTAATTTACAAACAGTAGTGATATTAATTCGAAAAAGGTAAAAAAACAGAAAAAACAATCAAAATAATATAGCGAAATTATAACTAAATGAAGTGTTTGTGTGTGTGTGTGTGTGTGTGTGTGTATAAATTTGCGTCTTAGTGTTTCTTGAGGGTTTCAGGCTACCAATGTTTCCGTTTCTGAATGATTTAGTTGTAAAAGCCACTGTTTGGTTTCAGATTTGACTCGACTGTAATTTAAAGTGGAAATGTTTATTTTACTGTTAACCCTGTTATAAATACGTGTGCTTATAATATAATATTGTCTCCTTGCTAAAGTTGTCCTATGAGATTCTGTGAAGCATAATCCCACATTCCTACGACCCGTACCAGTAAAGCCACTGGAGATACTTTTGTGCCTTCGCATTATCACCTGCAGAATAAATAACTGTCTAACTGTGAGGACACCGCATTTTCGATACAAAGCAGCCGTGCTGTACCACCAAGGCCTATGGGACAGGACCTTTAAAACCCCCCTTTGTGCTCGCTCCAGGCCAATCATACAAGTTGCACCCGTGCCTCCCCAAGCCAGAATAGCATATGATATTATAGATTGTGCCAGGGCATAGTACACTATTTTTAGCGTCTCAAGATCAGCTGAATTTCTCAATTTACGAAATATGCATATTAGGCATATTATTGTTTTTATTAACAAGTAGTTAATAAAAACAATAACTTTAAGCCCTTTCATTTGATACCCATATTGATTGGGTTGTTTAGAAATATGTACGCATTTTTGAATAATAATAATACCGACTATATATAATTGCATTGTCATCAAAACTAAAGGTATGTTTCAAATTTCAGCTCAATCGGAAATCGGGAAGTGGATCAAATTTAACTTACAAGATTTGATTAGACACACATTGGGACAGGTGAAACTAAAAATAAAAGCTTTTAATAGTAGATTAGTAGCCAAGGGCTGTAAGGCATCAATTGCAGCCCGAGATATTTAGGCTCACGAGCGCAGCGAGAGCACCTATAGTTCGAGAGTGCAATTAGTGCTTACACCCGAGCTAACTATTCTGCTTTACATCTCGATTGTGAGGGAAGTAGAAAAAAACCGGCATTATAAGAATAAAACATTTTATTTGTTGAAATTTCATAGTGAAACGAGAACAATTTTTAAATTTTAAGCACTGATTTTTTTTCAAGAACGAAGTTGAGCTTAGCCGTTCGATATTTAAAATTGATGACTATTATATTCACACGAAAACAAGGCTGAATGCATGATGTCTATTGCCAGTATGATGATTAGATGTACGTGAACTTTTTGAAAGAAAGAAGTGCTTTTTTTTAAATCATTTATCGCCCTAGGACTTTAGTAGCTACATTATTACCTTAGAGCGCTAATTAGTCACCTACAAGCCCCATTTGTAGGTAATAAGAACCTACTTACCAAACATGAGAAATGTAAAATACTTTAGATTTTTTGGGATACATCAGAAAGTGTCTTTAGAAAGTTCTTTAAGTCAAAGCAGCCCGAATGTGTCGAAATCTCCCATGACAGCTGTATTTTCAATCAAATATTATGTATTCCTACATTCACACTTACCTTATACTAAATGTGTTCATAACACTCGAAGGTAAATAGTATATAGCATAGATGTGTAAGAGGAAATAACTTTTATATTTTCACATTTCTTACGTAAACTGTTCATTCTTTGAGATAGCGCTTACATAAAATATCGTGGCGTTCATACGTAAAGTATTCATCTCAAAATGTTATGTTATGGAATTGTATTTGATTTGTAGTCTTCCTTTTTTATTTAAACAGGAAATGTAAAACATTTTTGGAGTTTACTGCTTTAGAAACGGTTTTCATGTGTAGATCGTTGTATTAAAATTTCATTTATTTCAATTTTCTGGCAAGACTAAACTTTACGTAAGTGTTTATTTGGTTTGTTGGTCTGGGTACAAGTGATTCTAGCTAAATTCTAAGCTTGCTAAGATCGTTAATACGTCTAGATTTAGAACGACGAGATAATTTAAATAATTGTATATACCTATAATATTTTGACGTGACAACTTAGAGCATACATACATGGAGGGAGCGCTGAACGAGCGGAAAGCGTGATTAGAGTAGAGAGAGGGAGACTGAGTTTAGTTAGAGTCTGTCTCTCACGCAAGCTTCTGATTGGTTGATGTATTTCCCAGAGATCAAATCAGTCATGCAAATTAGTATGTGCGTCCACCTATCAGAAGCCCTCCGTATATGTATGTCCTAAGCGTGACAACGTCTAATAAATTGATGAACACCGGCTGCATGCACTAAAAAGGATGACTTATTGTCCAGTTACGCTCATCATTTCATCAATGTTTTGTTATGACGTTGTCACGCTAAACTATCGACCTTATACCAACTTTACAGACATCCAATTTTTTAAACGTTATTTACCGATGGTAATTGTGCTTAAATATTACATTAATTTATACATAACTAGCTGACCCACGCAACGTTATAAGGCGTGACAAATTCGTTTACCATAAAAATGGTTTTGTTTGGTAAAATCATTCTAGAATATTCATAAACATGTTATAAACTATCACGACTATTACGTGAATACATATCATTCGCATTTAACATACCTATATCATTCACTATATGATTACAAGCATATTTATCTAGGCTTAGATAAATATAAAATCTAATCTATTTCGACTACCTATAGTTTTATTGCTATTTTTTTAGATATCAACTCAAATAGTTGCTCTAATATACTTGTTATCAAAAGCGCTTATGGATATAATATATTACGTTTTGCGAGTCTATTTTCGACATTGTGTCAATTTAATCTTAATCCTACTCTCCTATCTTATTATGTAAATGCTTGAGATACATAAGGATGTTTGTTTTCCTCAATGAGGATTTATGTGAAGTAATATAAATATATATCTGATCTTAGATGAGCTTACTGACATGTAATTATTAATGTGTATTTTATACATATAGTAATTAGACTTAAAAATACATTTAATACACAGCCAAATTATGCAAAAATATTTGCAAAAATATATGGCAAGACACACTACAGAGCTCAGATATCATATAGTCGTGCGTATCATACGATTATTGGTCTTTGATGGGTTTGGAAACTATGACCTCTAGGCTCTTGGGCTCAGCGACCAGGGTCACTAATCATTAAGGCCCGTATTCACTTTGATTAGTGCGAGTGCAGGTGTGAAGTGCAGGTAATCGATGATTGTTAGTAAATAGATGTGGACAGCGAATTTGCGGTCCACACGTATTTTTCTACCAATCACCTGCACTACACACTTGTATAATGTAAAGAATACAGAACTTTATAGAAAGCCAGTGACAAAATAACATTTTAAATAGAACGAAAGATTTTCGAATATTGAAAGTCGTTGCTCATGTTGCGGATGGCGCAGGGGAAATCAATCGAGTGATCCTCTAGTAATAACTGTAATTGGTATTGGTGGGAGGCCTCGGAGGGCGTAGTGAGGCTTTCAGGTTAATATCCGACAAAGTCCAGTCCATTGTGACGTTGAATCAGTTCATAGACAGATGCATTTACCGAAACCACAACGTAGAAATAATGGAATTGAAATTTTAATGGCAATTTGCCACAAATTAAGCGATAATCGAATATAATATAATGTTTAAATTTATTTTTAATTTCATTTCTTAATTTTATTCAGGACTAGATTTTCCCGGCTCCGCCCGTGTATGTCGGTAATCGCGGTAAAGAGTAGCTTATGTCCTTTCTTAAGCATCAAAGTATTTCCAATTTCTTTAAAAAATAGTACAGCGCTTTAGCAGTGATAGCGTAACCAATCGATAGAGTTATTTTAGAATTTATGGTATAAGTACGAAAGTATAGATTTGCCTGACATATATTACTGAAAAACGCAATCCTTGATGACAACTGTCTGTAAGAATGTATTTGTTTTAAGATCAGATAAGAAAGTATTAGCCCATGTTCAAATGACGAGCGCTCAACGCGCGTTTTGCATGTAATTTCGTTCTAGGAGTACTAACGCGCGTTTTACATGTAGTTGTTAACGCGCGTTAAGCTGAAGCTAGTCACAAATAATTTCTGCAACTGTCAGCATTTTGTATACAGTCTATTCCAACTAAATATAACTGTAGTTATATCACCATATTACGGTGCGGTGTATTAAATAATATGATTATATCCTGGATTATGTAATGGGAAAACGTCAATCCTACGTCTCCAACAGACGTCGTGACGCATTTAGACATTTTTATTCAAGAGCGTCATCTTCTGCGATGAACTACATCTATATATCTATAAATACAGATAAATGGATAAAGAAGAAAAAATCTTGTAAATTTTCCAACTCTATTAGTTAAGTTAATTTCTTGTTTTCGAATTTTGTAGCCATTGTCGACATGGGAAATATTTTCGATAGAAATTTATTTTTTGTTATTAATAGGTTTAGATGATTTGAATGAATGAGTAGATTGTCAATAATGAAATGATTTAAATGACTGATAGTCTAAGTTCTATCTCATAAAACTCCGATTACTATTTTGAAAGTTTTTTTTTACTATACAAAACAACATAATTTACTGATAATACTAAAAAAATACGCATTAACATATGCCCTCTGAATATTCCATTGTATCATCTTAACAACATGTAATTTATACTCTCGATTGTCGGCATTTGATGAAACTTGTTGCAATCTAGAATATTAATTCACACTTAAATTCTGACCGGTTTTGCATGGCTTTATGAATAATGCATTAGGGCGAAATCGATCAGGATTAACGTTAATTAAAATAGTGGTATAAGTAAAGTAAGTTTACTTCTAGAATGGATATTCACAACATTTCATCAGCCATATCACTCGAAGAGGAAATTCATAAAAAACTTCAATTTAAGTATTGGGGAATTCGGGTAAACCCTAAATGAATTGGTTCATATAGTACTCTTAGCATATTGAAAGCATCAGGCCATTATTACAATAAAATAATTAGACTGGATTTACGCGGATAATTATCGACATACTCGTACATAATTTTATATTATAGGCGATATATTCATTGGTTTGTTCAAATATTACCAAAGTGTCTGTAATTTAGTACTAAGTTCTGATTGGAATAAATTGAAACTACTATAATTACTGAGCTAACTAACTACTGAAACAACTGTCACTGTGGAGAAGCTGTTGCCAGTTTCGGACATCATGGTTCTTGTAACAGAAGCGCTGGCCGAATATCTCGACATGCCAATATTAATTCCGGCGTTCCAGCTGTACGTGAACCAAATGATCTGGTATGGGACGATGGCAAGAGACCAGATGGTACGTCGTTGCTGCCATGGAAGATGGTTAAGCCTTTGATGTGGGACGCAACTTGCGTTGACACCCTCGCGCCATCTCATCTTCCAAGTACAGCTGGTCATACCGGCGCTGCTGATGCTTCTACGGAAAGCCTCAAAGTACCAAAATTTAATAGGTAATTACATTTTTGAACCATTTGGGGTAGAGAGAGAGAGAGAAGAGTTCATGGGGTCTAAGTGCTCGCGCTATGTTTAAACAACTAGGTAAGCAACTGATTGACGCTTTTTGCGATCAGAAGGCCGGTCTTTTTCTATCACAGAGAATCAGCATTGCCATTCAACGTGATAATACTGCCAGTCTTTTGGGAACGATACCAGTAGGCGAAGATGTGAAGTTTTTTGACGCTTGTATGTAAATATTGTTACTGTTTTTTTAATTATGACTACGTACATAGGTTACTAAAACATACTTTTACCATTACGTTAAATAAGAAAAGATGTGTGTAGAGTTTATCTTTTGTGTAAATATATTATAACACTAGCTGCTGCCCGCGGCTCCGCCCGCGTGTATGTCGGCTATCGTGGCAAATAGTAGTCTATGTGTTATTCTGATGTATAGGCTATTTCACTGTAAAGTTTCAATTAAATCCGTTTAGTAGTTTTTGCGTGAAAGAGTAACTAACATACACACTTACAAACACCTTTATAATGTTAGTGTAATTGATGATAAAAACAGTTAAACAAACAAAAACATAATACCATGTATAATTTAACATATAATATATTTGGTGCTAGTCGCATTTGAAAAATATGACAGCCTGACAATGACAACTTACCTACCTACAACCTATGTTATGTTATTTAAAAAAAAAACGAAGTAATTCGGTATAATTACAGCTACGTAATCTATAATAATTAAAATAAAAATGAAGTTTGTACGTGGAATTTTGTACGTGTAACTTCTAAAAAAAACTGTCAATACTTAACCTTAGTCCTATATTACTTTAAGTAAAATGCGGTTTTAGCTAATCGTAAATGCCATGAAAATTCGCAAAACGGACACAACCATCATCGACGTCTGCCCTCACGCGTATACCTACCTACCCGCGTTCGGGTCGCGCACTCAGCGATAAGCAACCTATTCGCATATTATAATATCGCGCACTCGGTTTGTCATCATCGCAACTAAAAATTTTAATATTTATTTATTTGTCTTTATTTGTATAAATAATTATTTGTCCAAATGATGTAGCGCGAAAGATATATTTTATCTACTTTAAATACCAGAAACGATAAATGTGTCCATTTTCATTTAGGAATCAACTTATTACTACCATACCAAATGTGCATTTGAAATAAATCATTATTTTTTATTGTAGTTATGGTTCACTATGTTGGCTTTAATATCTTACACATTTTAACGGCTTATAAGATAAACATTTCCATTATACATTACATAGTAAAACTTTTGCGATTTTGGCAGCGCACGCCAGTATAGCTCACAGATGGTAGATTTTTTCTACTACCTACTTGACACTTATCGTCATATTTTAGAGAATTCACACAATATCTTTATTATTTGTAGCCTATGTGTTATTCTGATGTATCAGTTAAATTACTGTAGTGTCATTCAAATCCGTTCAGTAGTTTTTGCGTGAAAGAGTAACAATCATCCATCCATCCATCCATCCATTCATCCTTACAAACGTTCACATTTATAATATTAGTAGGATTAAGCAACGCTATGATCCGTTGCACTTTGCAAGACTTTCTTTGTATTTCTCAGAAGACAGTAAATCAGGTATGGATTTTCTTCATTGTGCGTATAAAATCTAAAATCCGAGGCTCTCTCGTAATATACCTACCTATAGGTATTTGTGTAATCTCTGGTTGATACTTAGCGGATAAATCTCAAAGTATTCCTTATTCTCGAACTCACGGAACTCACGGTAATAATTATGATTATTCCTTTTTATATGTATGTATTCCCTAATCCTGTATAAGCATGCAATTTCACTGATATGTCCACATATTGTGACAGTGTTACCTTTATTTAAAAAGCTTCGCTGTATACTATGTTATGTGTAATGCCATTGGAACAATATACGAACATATTAGCAGCGTCACTCACCCTCGACAGAGCCACATAGAGCTTACCGTTGCTGAAACAGATCGTGGTGAGGTCTATGCCTGCGGTGCGCAACGTCTGACCGTCTTGTTTATCGTCATCGCAAAGCATAGAAACCAAAAAAAGGAACCAAATTTTGTGCGTTTGTGGATTTTGACGGAACTTTCACTGGCAGGTAGCTGATGATCCAGGAAGTAACTTAGGCTACTTTTTTTAGACTAACTTTGTCCCGCGGCGTTACTCGTGGTACAACAATAACTGCGGGTAACACCGCGGGGTTTAGCTAGTACATAATAATAACATTGATAACTATGCTGCAGAACTGAAAAATGTTAAAGCAACTATGTTGCACTTGCATAAGTACAACATAAAAATTGTTTCTGTAATAACCTCTGGAAAAAATTCATTCATTATTTTTGTAAAATCTTATTTACTTTATGTAGGTAGGTATATCTCAATGCTTTTAGGTTACATTTTGAAATAGTACAAAGCGTGGTATTTAAATATGTTATCTGACCCGACGAACTTCGTACCACCATATTTTTCTTTCGTTACCCATGAGTAGGGTGTAGTCACGGACAAAAAAACTTTTTCCTTTATTTTTTATTTTTTCTTGTACACAAACCTTGTCCTAAGAATAACTAACACATAAAAAAATATATAATTTGGTGTAGCCGATCGAAAGTTACGCGCATACATACATTTCGGCGTAACGCCGCGGGACAAAGTTAGTCTAAATAAAGTGGCCTAAGTTACTCCCTGGATCATCAGCTACCTGCCAGTGAAAGTCCCGTCAAAATCGGTCCAGCCGTTCCAGAGAATACCCGGCACAAACAGACAAACAGACAGACAGACTGACAAAAAATTTTTTAACTACATTTTTGGTATATGTGATGATGATGTCCTCCCAGACGTATCCGTCGACGGCGACACCCCGGCAAGTTTCAATTTTCAACAGACATTCCTGCGCTCATGCGCCCGCACGTGGCTCGCAAAACCAAATTTAGTTTTGAATGTGCGGTCGCAGGAGGCACAATGAAGGTCACCCTGCCCGTTGTAAGTGTAGTTGTAGAAGGGCTTGGGTCGTGTTTTACGAAGCTGTCGTTTAGCGTCTAGGCTCCTAAGACGGCACCGTTCATACTCCTCAATGCCCTGATGGACAATTTTTCGCCATTCTGTCCTGTTAGCGGCTAGTTCCTCCCACAACTCAGGAGATACGGCGATTGCCTTTAAGTTGCGTTTCAATACATCCTTGTATCGCAGATATTGTCCTCCAGGGTGGCGTTTACCTGAGCTAAGCTCCGAGTAAAAAATATTTTTTGGCAATCTGGAGGACTCCATACGCGCCACATGCCCGCACCAGCGTAGCTGGCCCTTCATCAGGAGGCTCTCCATGCTCGCTAAACCCGTTCGGCGAAAAATCTCCGCGTTGGGAACCCGATCCTGCCAGCGAACATGGAGTATCGCTCGGAGGCATTTTAGATGGAAGGCATCAAGGCGCCTGATATCAGCCTTGTAGAGGCACCAGGTTTCCGAGGCATATAGAAGCAGTGGCAATATAACAGCCTTGTACACGGCTAACTTGGTATGCAACCGAAGATCGTGCGATCTCCAAACACGGCGGTCGAGTCCACCAAATGCTGCTGCAGCCCTAGCGATTCTTGTGGATATCTCAGATTCAAGGCGGTTGTCTGCACGAACGACGCTGCCAAGGTAGCGGAACGCATCCACCTCCTCCAAAGCTTTACCGTTTAGGTAAACGAATGCGTCAGTTGCAGACTGTCCACGTGCAGGCTGTCTCAAAATCTGAGTCTTTGACGCACTGATCACCAGACCAAATTTGCGGCACGATTCGTCCAGATTGTTCAGACATTCCTGGAGATCAGCAAGGCTGCCAGCCATAAGACAGACATTTAGTAAAAAGCGGTTATTTTGATATTACAAAGAGACACTCCAATATTATTTATTTGTACCTATAGATGTATAGATTTGTTCACTGTGGCACTATAAACCATTTATTCGACATTTTAATTAATATAAAATTGAGAGAGATTAATTAAGATCTACTCCAGCAACACGGAAAGTCTGACGATGAGATTTATTAATTGTCATTGCATAAATTTACTTATTTGAAATTTTACTTATTAATTTTACAACTATAAATATAAAGAAAAGAAGGAGAAACAAACAAAAACACTAAACAAACTAATTATATTATTATCTAATACCTACTTTAAACTGATATCTAAAAACTACGTATCTATGTATTTTTTAAATCTAAAACGCGCTTATTCCCAGTCAATAAGAACCACGTTCGTTCGCATTAACAGTGACAATTCGAGTGAAGTCAGCGCGTGAGCGGCGTGACCGCTCCCGCCTTTTTGTAGATCCAGCGGATTGCCGTTTCGCGTGTTAAAGAAAAATCAACCGTAATGTCGTACTTATACTGGTGCGGCGAGATTTGGCAGTTTTATTTCATCTATATCTTGTGTGTTTATTAATTATAATTTTATAATTCTATATTTTATTAAAAAATATATTAAAGTGTATAGTGATAAGGATATATCCATGTGAAATACAATATATTTAAGTATTTAATACACCTTGAAGAAATGCCTAACGCTTAAACACGTTATTGTGGCTAATTTATAAAAGATAGAAATATACTATTTAGGACTTTTTTGTAGATCTTTTGAAGACCATCATCTTTGTAATACATATTTTTGGTGTATGATCAACGTATGCGAGGATAAGAGCTCGAAAGCGAAAATTTTCATCCGACTTGCTTCAAATTTATCGTCACTGCTCAGCTCCTATGCATCTTAGCGTTATGTTATATAGCCTATAACCTGCCCAGGAGTATGGACTATAATCGTACCAAGTTTGGTTAAAATCCCTTCAGTAGTTTTTGATCCATGCGTGCACATACAGACAGACAGACAGACAGACAGACCGACAAAAAACTTACTGATTACATTTTTGGCATCAGTATCGATAACCATTCATCCCCCAATAATAATTTTTAATATATATTCAATGTACAGAATTGACCTCTCTACAGTTTTATTATAAGTATAAGTATAGATAATGCATATAGAGAGTCTTCTTTCGAGACTTTTTCCCAAATAAGGTTGGGGTCAGTTTTAAGTATTTTGCGACGGGACTGAACTTTACTCTTTTACATGGAATGACTGCCGTTGGATGATCAGACGTCCATAACTCAAGTACCAGGCGATACCGAAGTTCTGTAGAAAAACGGTTGCCGTACTTTTTAGGGTCTTTCCAAAAACTTTGATCCATCCTAAGGTTGCCTTAAAGAGATTGAGTTTGGTAATCAAACCCCCGTTTGTACAATATATTAATATTATATAATATTGTGACGTTTTATGTAGTTTTTTTTACAATTCTGTAATATGAGGTATAAATAAAGAGTTTTCTACCTACGTACGCGTAACGATGGTCAAAGATGTTCATTTGCAACGTGCTCCCCAAGGTACGTAGGGGTCTCGATATGTTAAGAAATGGTCACCTATTCTCACACAGTAGTAAGTGACTGCAATGGCTTAGCTTAGTGGTTTAAGTGGTCGCCACGCTGCTTTCTACTTTGCCAAGTATAGTGGGGTCAAATCCTACATGGGACAACACTTTGTGGGATCTACAAATTGTTGTTCTGGGTTGTTCTTTGTGTCCGTCAAATCAAATCAAATCAAATCATTTATTTGCATCGAATGTATGTAGTTACATGAATAAGGTCTTTGGTACTGTGTTAGTCTCAATACAATCTGCCATTTAGGCATGCAAAAATTAGTGTCATATAAAATAAGTCATGTCAACTTTAAATAGTGATATACAATTGGATTAAAAGAATTTAAAATCGTACATAGTGATTGATATTTATAAATTAAATTAAAACGAGTCCCATACCATTAATAAATTTGATATGTCAAAGTATGTATTACAAAATAAATTACAAGTTGTCATTAAGATAACATAGTACGGTATAATAGCATTTGTCAAGTAATAATAATGTCAAACACTTTTTATCTTTATATATATAATTCTTCTGTGAGTGTGTATGTCACTGAACTACTCTCAAACGACTGGACCGATTTTGATGAAATTTTTTGTGTGTGTTCAAGGGGATCTGGGAATGGTTTAGATTCACAATTTTGTCCGCTGGACAATGTTTTTTTAATTTATTAGTAGTTATGGCAAAACGACGTTTGCCGGGGCTGCTAGTATTTGTATATATTTTGATTTTTAATATGTTCTGGTATTTTATTATAAATCATAGGACCCATGCACATGATGCTTTTTCTTAATAAAGTCGTTGTATATCCTCCCTGGTTAAGTACATTTTTATAATTACTTCTTAACTGTGCTGAGCGTTTGCTAGTCTCTGACATCGTGGAAAACAAGTTCATATTTGTTTTGACAAAGATAGCTACTTCCAAAATATATAAACAAGAAAATGTTAATATTTTAAGGGACCTAAACACAGGCAGACAACTGTCAGTCATTTTTAATCCGAACATAGATCTTATGCAACGCAATCCGTTGCCCGATGTCCTAGTGCGGGTGTTGTCTTTTTTTTTGAAAAGTAGAATTGTGTAACTTCGCAATGTATAACCTACTCGATTACCACTTATCATGAGTTCTCCTTGCTGAACGATACATACATATAGAGCATAACACCAAAAGTAAATTAACCTATCGATCACATGTTCTCCAAAAAAGAGGGTACAATCTTTTCTCTCGTTAATTTCACACATGTTAGCGCTCAATAGTAAACATCTCCCAACCAATGAGTGACTATTGACGAGTCTAACACACAATTGTGACCCATAACTGCGTGACTCACGTGTCTGGAAACAGGTTATAGTACATGGAATAAATACAAAGGAATAAAAGAGGATCAGGTGCTGCAGAGGACCAGTTGCGTCTTTCATTTTGTAATTGAAGTCGTGGACGAGACGTTACGTATGTTATACTTTTTCTTGCTTTTATGTGATAAGAAAAAACTAAGGTTCGTAAGACAGAACTCAGTTTTATCGAGCAAAAACATTGTTTAACTTCAAACTGTACCTTCCTTAGTTGATATTAGACTTTTTTTTCCTAATTATAAGAACGATGTTTTCCTTTTATATTTTGGTGGCCCCGGCAGGTACATTAAGAATTATACAATTTGTGATAAAATCGTTTAACATTTCTCTGGTGTTACGAAAAGACTAATTAAAATTATGAGATTTACACTGTTATTTGCCAAAATTTGTCTTGAAGAGTGTGAAACATACTCACTATAGCTAATCACAAACAAGTCAATCATTTTTTTGGTCTAAACATTTATTTACAAAACGCTCCATAAAATCGACCATTCTAAAGTAAAATACTTTCATTAGGAAATAGGATCGTTCATACACTATATGAAAACTTTTATCCATTCCGAAAAGACCTAGTTCCATGATCGTTTAAGTTGCGAACAATAGTTCAAAGAACAAGGCCCACATTCCTTACAGTTAAGCCCACATATGTTACGTCACGTTCAATTCAGAGCTTCATAAACGACAAGGAAGTTTTTAAAATGCTTTTTTCCGCTTTTTCTGCTCGAAAGTGATTGTGAATTCCGAAGAATTCTTTGAGGTGTAGACAAAAGAGTTTGGTTTAGGGGAATTTTATTAGGTTCCATAATCGACATTGAAATCAATACTGAGTTAATGAACACTTTTAAAAATTATTTGAGATAGCTGACGGGTTCATCGCTCAGAGTCGAGCTATACAAACCTGAAATTTTGAGAGTTGATGCTTTTTGCTGCTAACTCTGCTAAGACAGAAGATTCGATTCCTACACAGAATAATTATGGTGTAATGAATAAGATTATTTAATTTTATTCTGTGTTTTAGTGTTCATAATACTTAAAAGTGTTCAATCTTTCATTCAATAGTTTTCAATCCTGGTATATTTCTTAATATAAAAATGAATCCCTATTTGCCTTGGTCACAACATTACACGTACACAGCTGAACCGATTTTACTAATTCTTTTTTTGTTGGAAAGCCCATTTAGTGAGGAAGGTTTTAGGCTATGTAACATCACTCTACAACCAATAGGAGTCGGGTATCGACCGAAAATGTTGGGAAAATGGGAAAAAAATATTTCTTGAAGTTGAGCGGGTCAGCTAGTTTCTTATAATTTGAAGGTCTAAATAGAAAGAAAATCCAAATCGGTTCATAAAATACTTAGTTATGTGCTAACGAAATGTTCGTTAGCACATAACTTAGTCTTTTATGAACCGAAACGCAACTCTCTTCTTTTTAAAAAATAAAAAAATAATTTTGTAGCTTACAAAATGTAAAACGAAGTTAAAGGTTATTTAAAATATATTAGTCCCACGTTCGTGATAACTGCGTTATCTAGTCGGGTATTTCAATAAATTACGTGGACGATCTAATGTCGGGGTCTGAATATTTATGAAATGGTCCGTTATACCGACCCTTTCGGGCCATTCCAGATACCTTCAATAGCAAGGACCTGTTGAAAATTCAACAATGTGTGCCCTACCCTCCGAGAGGGTCGTCAGATAAATAGGATCTCCTGATTATTACGTCACGTATCGTGTCTTTATTAGATACTTTATACGCGATTTATGAATTGGGGTACATTTTGCTTTGTTTCTATACAATTAATATTATAATGTAGTGGCTTTTGAATTGTCTGACGTTTTAATCAGGTTGCAGTGGTCTTGGTTAACGATAGCAATTATATGTAATTTTATAAAATAAAAATGTGTGCAACTTTTACGGTAAATAACATTTATATTTCGAGCTTATTAAAAGTTTAAATAAAAAGTAACAAATAACAATAATTATAAATCTATACTAATATATAAAGCTGAAGAGTTTGTTTGTTTGTTTGAACACGCTAATCTCAGGAACCGCTGGTCCGATTTGAAAAATTCTTTCAGTGTTAGATAGCCCATTTATCGAGGAAGGCTATATATCATTACGCTAAGCCTTACAGGAAAATTATCACGCTACGGGCAATAGGAGACGCAAACGAGGTTGCGTGGGTCTGCTAGTATTTAATAAAGGCTAGGAAAATAAAACCTTAATTTTTCTCTCTCACGCGGAATATTTACAATTCCTCCGTTTTGAATTAGGTATTACATGTTTAAGTGAAACTGTGCGAGAGACTGATATCTATAATAAAAAGACCTGATATTAATATAAATATTTCGGACATCTAACACACAACACCATTCCCAAGCTAAGCAGAGCTTGTGTTATAGGTAATAGATAACTAATATCAATACTTATATATATTTTTTTGTAAATACATACACATTGTACATAGAAAACATCCAAACCCCGCAACAAATATTTGCAGATCATATTAACATTTGTTCCGATCCGGGAATCGAGTCCGAGACTTCAAGCACAGTAGTCGCATACGCTACCACTATACCACCGGGTCTATTAATATACTCACAAACAGTTATTATGTGACTACCTACAATCTATAGCTTGATCTTAGTGAAAGATGCTACAAAACCAACGAAGTAAATTTGAACAAGTAATTTTATTTTATATCGCCTATATTTTCATTCTGCCAGTTTTATTAAAAAATAAGTGTAATTTATAGAAATGAATAAAATTGGAGTGTCTGTTTGTAATATTAATATAACCAATTTTTACGAAATGCATATGTATACACGGTACATATACCAAAAATGTAGTCAACATTTTTTTGTCTGTCTGTTTGTTCCGGGTATTCTAAGGAACGGCTGGACCGATTTTGACGGGACTTTCACTGGCAGGTGATGATCCAGAATGATGATCCAGGGAGTAACTTAGGTTACTTTTCTTTTAGACTAACTTTGTCCCGCTTTTTTTTCACAATACGCAAATGCATTACCGCTCTTTAGGTGTCCTGCCCATCTCCCCGCTAAGCAACGAAATTATTCCCTGATAGCTGCCTTCTACGAGGCTCAGATCACCCTGATTAAGCCCGTTTATATGTACCAGAGAATGGGTATCCATCAGTAGAATACTATGCGCAAAGAAATAAATATTTACTAGTCACGTTTCATACCAATTTTAAAATTGAACCTGCAACCTCTGATCCTGCAGACAAGAACGCTAACCACTAGACCTATGGACCCATCTTATATAGGTACCCATAAAGTGACATACCCTATTCATTACTAAGCTCCTTCGACCACATTTCAAGTACCCCAATATTCTGAAACGAAGACAATTTTAAACGCAATTACACCCGGGTATAATTCGCAGACTTCACATCGACGTTTGACAAACCTCGAGCCCGGATAAGATTTCTCTCGAATCTGGGGATACGGAATTACGCGGACGTAAAGGGAAGATCGTTTGAGGATAACGGCGCTGAGTTCCGGGCTTCGTTCCATATAAAGATCGAGTTTGTTTTACGCGTATTCCCCGAACTGCTAAAATACTGATCTTGTAGTTTTAATGAAATAAGTAATTACTTGAGTTGATGTTTTTAACTTATAATAAATAAAAAAAACATTATTTTCTCATTTTCTGAACTGCTATTGTTTCGTTAGATTTAAATTCAAAGCAGTTATTATTAGCAGTTTTGTGTATTTTTACCGACAGTTAAAAGATAAAAACCTTTAAGAAATACATAACTGAATTTACTTAAACAGACATACATACATAAATATAAATGTAAGTGATATATTATGCTTCATTAACTTAGCCGTGGCAATCAGCTATAAAAGGTGAATCCATTCAAAAACTGATAAACATTCAAATATTTCCATTGAAACATCATAAAATTGTAATAGACTTCATCATTTAATTGTTTCATTATGTCATTTATTCAGTTCAAAGTTTTAAGTACTTTTTCTGAATGTGTCAGACACTCTTCAAATTAGAGGCCAATTGAAAAACTTTTTGAATTACAATGTACTTGGTTTTTATAATTGGGAAGATTTTGTCGTTCAACTTTTGCGGATGTAGTACAAATGTATAGATGGCGTCAGAGTGTATGTACTTCACTGTTTTACAGTTCCAAAATGGTGATTTCAATATTAATTAAATAATATTATGATGATAAATTACTACTAACATTGATGATGATTTCTATTTAGAAGCAATATACTTTCATTAAAAACAGACTTTTATTAAGAATGATTAAAAATAAATCGATTCTTATCGTGTAATTCTTTTAATTACTTCTTCTTATTTTTAGCCCTTTTCCACTTTGAGTGGGGTCGCATTTGCTTATTTCATAGCATAAGATGTTCTGTCAAGGATTGTAGCAATGCATTGAATAAATTTTCCTTGTTTATTAGTTTTGAAATATTGTTCCACCAGGTCACAGGTCGGCCTCGACTCTTTCTGGTTTTGAACTGTCCGCACGACACACATGCTGTACTGATCGTGATATGCCCTAACTAAAACATTTTCGTAAAGCGTCAACGAAAGGAACAAATGTAAATCTGCGTGTGTTGTTCGCATAAAAGAACTCTGTACCTAACGGAGTGTTCACGTTCTCCGAAGTAATGAGGTGTACAATTTACCTTTGACTAACAAGTAGAAAATAAATTCATAACTTGTGCAATTCCAACAAGCTTTGAACTTAATAAAAGCCGCTCTGCTATATTAAGATTTTCTTGGTATTTGTGAGTTTAATTGTGGTTGTTATGTTTTATTTATCGTTTTAGTTCAGCAACTAGTGGAGATATCTTTGTCGTTTTCATAAAACTGAGCGCGGTTTTAACTGTAGGTATATAGTTTTGTTTACGGGAATTAATGCGTTCGCGATAGACGCGTGTTTGGCTATGACAGCGGCCATTGCAATCTAAATTATAATTTAATTGTTTTTGGTAAATAAACTAATAGGGTTGTGTGGCTCTGTCCGCTTGAATCTCAGTTATCGTGGTAAAATGTATTTTATGTCCATTCGTGATGAAACATATCTTCATGTGAAACATTCAATTCATTATTTATGAAATATGTGGGGAAGACATCAAAATCTTACCTAAAATTTAAATTGTGAGAA
The DNA here is from genome assembly GCA_905220595.1 of Spilosoma lubricipeda. NCBI lineage: Eukaryota > Metazoa > Arthropoda > Insecta > Lepidoptera > Erebidae > Spilosoma > Spilosoma lubricipeda. Next base: position 1,522,311 of record HG992285.1, on the reverse strand, counting down.
CCGTTTTTCACACACACATACTGTTCATTCGAAGTTATTAAATATATTATTGTATCTTAATATATATGTGATATAAAGAAAAGCTTCTTTGGCATAACACACAAAACACAAAAAAAAAATACTCCTCTAATTGGTATCTATATTAAATATTCCGCAGTAATGTTGAGCTGAGCGAAACGATTGTATTACATAGACAGATTATTATTACAAGGTAATACTACCCTTCAAAATCTAAATCGTAACCCAAAACTTGGATTTAATAATAATGAAGTTTGAGACAGATTTATTTGAATTGAAATTTGAATTACAACGCTGTATAAAGAATTTCTAAGGAATCTGAAAAACCAATTTGCTGCCATGGAAACCACAACAGATATAAACCAGAACCTTGAAAATGTGATTTGAAATCTCAGGAAAAAGGTACGAAATACAACGTAAGGGCAGTAAATCGAAACTTTTGGAAAAGACCTCAGGGTGAATGAAGGACCGACGTGACAATCTACCTCTCACTTTGTTTCCAAAGCAAACTCTAAATCGAGAGATCAGCAAGATTCTGAAACACGACTTCCGGTAATAAATCTTTTGATTGATAGAACGATCGATCAGTGAGACGTTGGAGATAAGGGATCTTCATTATCGTTAGCCACTGCCGGACATAGGCCCCTCTCAAGGAACACCACAGAGCCCGGTCTGTTGCTTTTTGCATCCAGTCGCTGCCAGACCTCTGGCGTAAGTCACCCCTCTGGCATAAGTCACCCCTCCATCTGACTAGAGAGTGGTGTCCCACATCACGTTTGCCAATGTTCTGGAGTGGAGACCGCGTCTTTGCAAAGGGACCTTATTTCCCCAAAATTGTTCTTAAATGCAATACAATGCTAAACTGTATTTGTGCAATGAAGATAGAGCAATGGTAGGCGTTTCTTTGAGGGATCATATCAGGAACAAGGTGATCAGGCAGAGAATCAAGGTTATCGACAAAATCCACAGGATTAGCAAGCTGAAGTATCAGTGGGCTGGCCATATTAGCCGCAGAGCCGATAAATTCCGGTTATGGGGCTCGTTGGTCGATCGTCAGGGTGTTTTTAGAGGAAACACCACATACTCTTGGCTCCAAAGAAGCTGGAAATCTGAAGGAATTTTTCACCCCGTCAAAAAACTATGGGGAGCATTGCAATTGCGCTTAGAAAAATAAAAAAATAAAAGTCAATATAAGCAAGTAGAAATAAAATATAGAACCCAACTGAAATTCAACAATAATTTTAATATTTATATTGCCATATGTTGAAGTGAACCCCAAAAAGTCAATGTAAATCTCATTTCGATTCGTAAATTGTTTTCTTAAAGTAAATATGTAATCAAATTTCATAACATTAAAAAAGTTTCGCTATTTGATATGATTCAATCACAAACAAGAGCAAATAATAAAAGTCAATAAATTAGAATTTGTTCATTGTTTTTGTAAGCGAAACAAAACAAATAGAAAAGGGATTTTTGTTGACTCTATCAGAATTCTACTTGAAGTCTTTATATAAAAAAAACATTAGACGTTACGGGACATCTGACATTTTTTATATTTGACCCTGCCAAAATGACTCTACTCTGCTTGATAAAAGCATAAGCAGAATCCAAGAGTGGTGGTCAACATACTGCGAATGTAGACAATGCAACAATGCAGAATAGTGACACATTCAATGGCGGCCTACTTAGAAGCTTCTGCATCATTGGGCCTCCGGTTTCGCACTCACCAACGAAATACAACAGCACGATTTGTCATTTTCGTTGATATTCTGTGCCCCGGTTGTGCCGGCCCAACCGTGCTGAAATCAGCATGGCTCTACTACCTATTATATGGAACATTGAAATATTGTAGAAATAATTAAAACAAAAAAGGAAAGGACCCTTGTTGTGTGTAACCTTCACACATCATGGTGTCATATGGCATGGTGACACGACGCATACCAACAGTCGGTCATGCTTCAAATGTTTCACATCAAGCAGAGATTAAGAAATATAAAAAGAGCATTGAAAAACTCTCGCTAGTTTAAGTACAAATCACACAACTGAGATTATATAAATAAATGATCGGTGTTTGTAATTTAAATATATTTTTCCTAGAAAATTTGTGTATGTAATCTGAAATTGGAAATTGATTTAAGTCGAAAGCTAAATGATTTAGATACCTGCGAGCAAATGCACTTAAAGTTTATGCCTATGTTATTTTCTACACACGAATTTCTACTCTATCGTTCAGAAATAAAGACCAAACGTTATTGCGTGTCGCTTGTATATCTTTCGATTCTGTATAAGTGTGGTTCAGTTGAGTAAAGTTGCAAGATGGAACTGTACATACTGTAAACGGCAAAACCAAGTAAAGTACTTTGGCGGCCAAGACGGCTATTATTTAAGCTGTCTTAAGTGTTCTTGGACAGGTGTTTGTGTAAGCTAATGTATTCAAACTTTGCTTCGGCACTTACTGACACTTTAGGGGACGACTTCATACTACTATAGAACGTACATTTTTAAAATAAGATAAGATTCTTTATTTGCTACAAATATGGTACAATATGGAGATTTTAGGGCTTGTTTTCGTTCTTCTTCTTTTTTTTTTTTTTTATTTATTTATTTAATATTTATTGTTCAAAATAATAAAACCTTATTCTAAAACATAGGTCCACAAAACTGTTTTAAACAGTTTGTCTGTAGACTCAGTTGAGCCTCTATATGCAACATGCTTGTACGCAACACTGCACACATCACACCCATGCATTAGATACATGGTACATGCGCATGTGCAGTCCTATGCACAATGCACAGTCACATTTACATATTTACGTACATGCGATACACAAAACACAACAATCAACATAAAATTTAAACATGGGTATAATATGTTTAAGAACATCCATGTATACATATATTTATACATATTTGTACTATCAAACAAGATCCAATAAGAATTGCTTTAATTTTTTTTTAAGTTTGTTTAAACTGGGTTCTTGTCTAATATACTGCGGCAAACTGTTGAGGACATATGGTAATCGTTTTTTTAGGGTTCTATCACCATAGTAGTTAGTAACTTTTGGTACATGAAGCCTACCAGCAGTCGTCGACCTTGTTCCGTGACAGTTCGGAACAAGTGATAATTCATGCTTTTGATTGCTACGGCGTAGGTTTATTATTAACAGGTATATGTCTTAGTTTAGCCGGGAGGATATTGCATTTTTTAAATAACTTTTTGTAATCGTCGTTACAACTTATTTTAGTTTTATTATTTACCAGTAGCTTTAGAAATTTAATTTGTAATGTTGCTATTTTTTCCATACAGGATTTAAAAGTCAAACCATAGCAATCAAGAGCATAACTTATGATAGGTTCAACCAATTGTTTGTACAGGCATTTCAATGTGGTGCTAGGTACTCTAAATCTTAGGTGATAGAATTTTCCTAGTAATATTCTAAGTTTTTCACAAATGAATTGTATATGGGACGACCAGGAGAAACTGTCATCGATCTTCACTCCAAGGTCTGGCACTATTTACTTTTTCTATTGGTTTACAGTTACAATTGTTTAGGTGATTATGATGACATGAGAAGCTATGAGCTATGATGGGGGGTGTTACACCTGAGGGGTGCAGGTAAGGCAAGTGTGTTACCATAAATTTTGTTTTGTCAGAATTAAGTACTTAAGTTCATATTTCGCCAACTGAATTCGGCATGCATATGGATTAACAACAACCAGGAACAGGTATTGCGTTAGATTTTGGAGCATTTTAATAAAAAGAGGCAACAGCTTGCATACTGTTTACCTTACATGTAATAATAAAGTAAATAATGCTAACAGTATTGTACCTTAAACTCTAATTTTGAAAATGAGTGGCCATAAGTTTCTTGCCAGTATTCTTCTCATGAGGCTCTACGCACTTTGGAAACTGGAATTTATGGATCGACACATGCAGGCAGTAGATTTAGGTGTTTAGCCGCTGTGGCGTCTGTTTGTGTCGATCTATGATTGTTGACTATAGCTTCAATGTAACGTTCATAAATGTCACTTAGTTTCTTACAACAAGTATTTTAGGGTCTAATTTTATAAAGTAATGTAAAAAAAGTGTATTGTTTAGAATTTAAAATCTTCTAAACTAAGTCAAAAAGAGGGGTGTTAATAAGTTTGACGTCGATCTCTCTCTCTCTCTCTCTCTCAGTGTGTGTGTGTATCTCTGTGTGTGTGTATGTGCTCTCACACAGATAGACCGATTTCAATGCGGCATTTTTCATTTGAAAGCTAGTTACCTTGCGGTGGTTCTTAGCTATGTTTGGTTAATATCGGTCCAGCAGTGTAAGAATTTCAGTTCTTTTCCAAAATGATGTAAGGCTTTTTTGGCGTATGATTACTCGATAATGTGCTTGCGTATGGGGTTTTTTAAATTCTTAACACTAATATTATCAATGTGAAAGTATGATTGTTTGCTACGCTTTCACGCAAAAACTACTTGACCGACCATAATGATACGTTGTACACATATTCTTGAAGGTATTAGAATTAACATAGGACACTTTTTATTAAATGCGAGCTAAGCCGCGGGCGAAAGCTAGTTTAAGATAAAGAAAAAAAGTTATTAAAACTAAAAGGCCGTAAGTCCTTAGTTTAGTCTCGAGATAAAAGACTAGAAGATTCTATTATCATTTCAACGAGGAATATTAAATCTATAACTTATTCCGCGAGTTTTATATTTCGCCTACTTTTCTCTTAGTAAAAAAATTTGATGAATGATGTTTTCATTTCCATCTGGTTTAATATGGTGTCTTTCATACATGTCATAATGATGTAGTTACTCTTTGCTTAATTCGACCACGGCGACCAGTTTCAACAAAGACCAGACAACTACACTGGAGATATATGCACAAGTATATGCTAACACAGACAGAGATATAAGGATGCAAATGCGAAGATAGATCACTGATAGTAACTAACTCACTCGACCATGGACACCTCAAGAATCCACCATCAACTTGAGAGCCAAAAGTGCATTACCCCCTGAGTCCCTTCCTTTAATCAGGGGCAGTAAACTCACCGCGAGGAGGCGACGTATGCGTGTGCCGTACGTTGCCTAAATAAAAAGTTATACCTATACTAAGATGGTGCTCGCGTCATGCGCTGAGAGGGTTCTGGAGGTCAAGAGAGCGCTGAGTGGCAACACATTGTGGTTTTAGTCAGTCCGATGCCCATACACCATCCCTCGGATAACCCCGGTGTGGTGACGGCCCATGGGGGTTTCCATGCGTAAAGAAAAAAGCAGCAAACTTCTTATTTTGGCAGTTGTACTTTTTATGTTGTACACACACACTAATAAAGGAGAAATTTGAAAGTGAGTCATTTTCAAAGTTAGAAATAACAAATTATCACGCGAGTAATGGCGTGGCTAATAACTAGTTTAACTTCATATATCCTCCTCTACTGACTATTATCGCAACACACTCCCCGCTTCTGTCGATGACGTCTCCTTGCCTTCGTGTTTATTGTGCATTCAACCTGCCTATTGTGGGAATATTTATTCCTACAAGCTTCTCAAAATACATGTGATAGGTACACAATACGTATACTTACATATATTTTGGAGGGAATCAGAAAAATCCCTCTCTATAACGACAGACAATTAGTAAATGTTATTTTTTTGCTGAATACCAGAACCGGACGTGGAGACGTCAAGAGGCACAAGTGTATTACATACAGTCCTTTGGGTTATCGCCCTCACGCTGGTTCCTGAATTAGGTAGTTTGGGCAATGATTACTTGATCATTATCATCAGCCCCTAGCAGTCCAATTGGAGACCACGTCTTGCAAACGTAGGGAGGCCACCAGCCCAGATGGCGAGACGACCGGATACAAAAAGTAGCAGATCCAGCTCTGTAGTAGTGTAGTAGGAGAGGCCCAATATCCAACAGTGGGCAGCGAGGGTTTACTTACTTGTTACTTACTTATTCTACGACCTATAATGTGCCACTACTGGTTTCGGGTCCCCTCTATGGTGAGGATTTGGACCATACGTCTTCACGCTGACCGATTGCGGAAAAGCGTAGTAGCGTAATAGTAGGTACCACACTCGCTATATTTCGAGACGACGCGACGTGAGCCCGCGCGTGTCTGCCCGCTTGGGTTGTTTTGTGCTATACGAGGAGTAGCTATCCGGCAGCAGCGAGTGCGGTATTTCATATTACATTTTGGCTTGGCGCCGAATTCAAACAGGTTTTAGGTACCTAGCACACATAATAATATTACTATTTAAATGAACAAAGAATTAGGTATAGACAAGAGTTGGCATAGCAATTTATGAAGAGCCAGTTTATTTTAACCTTTTTAGCATGTTTTGGCAGGGAGTTTTCGTTGGATGCTTTTTGGAAATCGGTTTTTTTTTATAAAAAGTTTTTATTTTTCCATTTTTAGTGCAAGCAATCGTAGGTTATCAGTAAGTTGAACTATTTCATATAATTTATAGTACGTGCCTCAGAAAATGAGGGATTCCCTAAATTTCCCAAGCATCCCATCATCAGATCCCGATATGGTGGCAAAGGGACCACTTCGGAAGCATACCCTTTCGAATACACCTCAAAAACTTGACAGTATACAACTAAAGGTCTATAGATATCTATCAAATTGAAAGACTATTCTCCAACTCCTAAATGTTGAGGAGTTGTACCTTCCATCATCAGCTTACCTAAATAACTTGAAAGAATACGACTATAGTTAACGTACATACATATGAAATTTAAAGATTTATCCTCCAACTCCTAACCGTTAAGGAGTTGTACCTTACATCATCAGCTCATCATAATTAAATTATGACTACCAGATGCAAATACAAAAATATTTTCAGAAAATATACGAAAAACTTAGTATGTGCCTTAAAAAAATTAGGGTTTCTCTCGATTTCCCTGGGATGCCATCATCAGATCCTAGTTTCCTTGTCATGGTACCACCGTCGGAACATCTCCTTTCCAACAAAAGAAGAGTCATCAAAATCGGTTAATAAATGACGAAGTTATCCGCGAATACAACTAAAATATATATAGATATATATATACGGTCGAATTGAGAAATCTCCTCCTTTTTTTGAAGTCGGTTAAAAATACCAAGCGAAACTCGGTCATTCAGGTACTTATTAATAAAAATTGCATCACAGCTAGATAAACATAAAAAAAAACTCACCAGCGTTGAAATAAAAAAAATCATCAAAATCGGTTCACGCAATCGAAAATTTTGATGTAAAAACAAAAAAATACCTTCAAATTAAGATAAGATATAGATAAGATAATTAAGCTCCTCCTTAAAGTCGGTTAAAAACAATTTCGGTTATCGACGTTTGATTCATGAGCTTGTAGGGACAACATGACTACACACAATATTTAGAGTCATCATATTTGTGTGAGCCGAGCCATAGCGCGATGAGCGCAAGCGAGTCGCTCTCGGACCACTCTTGGACATTCGTCGTGTCATGATTTGCATGTAATTATTACCGAGAGTCAATAAATAAGAGTGAACGGACTTCACATCTTTAATTTATGTACCTTGCACAATGGGCACTACAAGAACATACGTAAAAAACGGTTTAACATTGATGACACCTACAACTTTATCTTTCTGTATAACATTCTGTTTTAACTCTAGAAAGTACAATGTAACTTTATAAGCTTTATATATATCAAGACAGTGAACAAAGTAGCCGGACTAAGCTATCAGGATTACTCGGAACAGCCTTACATTGTCTGGCTGTAATCTCGTTTGCGAAATCTTGTTTGGTTCTGAACAGTAATTTATACATAATGTTGGAAGATATCGATTTATAACAGACTTGAGGATTCACAGATAAATCCATTTTCGAAATTTATTATAACTTATTTATAACTAGCTATTGCCCGCGGCTACGCCCGCATGTATATCGGCCGACCAACTCAGAACATAGAACTCATGCACAACACTTTTACTGAAGATCATGACATCATCAAATGCATAGTTTACGAATTTATAAAAGACATAGACATTCATTTTATATATATATATATATATATATATATATATATATATATATATATAAATATACATATATATAGATTTGGGGCTTTACGCCTACGCCTTCGTTTCTCCCCGAGGGTTAAAGATTACATTAAAATTTTTGATATTTTCGAAGAAAGAACTAAATAAATATTTTCGGACATTTAACACACAACGTCATCTTGTCCCAAACTAAGGAGAGTTAGTAATATGGGAATTAGACAACTGATATTAAATCACAAATACTTTTTTTTTTGGAAATGTAGTAGAATTAGATATGATCAATTATCTGTGGTCAAGTGACAGGAGGAGCGTGTGAGGTTTTGTCATGGCGTTTTTGGGTAACACGGCTTGCACGAGGAACTAAAACGATTAATATTGTAATAGCTACATCTATAACAAGTAAAAAGTTTAAAACAAGATAACATCGTTGTTTCAATTAAATACTACAGTAAATACATACATAGAAAACACTCAAACTCCGAAATATTTGCAGATCATACAAATGTTTCGTCGAATTCGGAAATCGAACCCGTGACCCCAAGCACATCAGTCACATACGATACAACTGCGCCACAGAGGCAGTCACAGAGTAAAAATCAATAGGAGCATACCTTATACATTCAACTTAAAATATATTTTAATGCTTCAAGTGATTTGCTAAACGTTGAATATCCGTCCGGATTTCCTAGATACCGGCGTCCTTAACCGTGACCTAGATTCACCTGGGTGCAGAACGCTAAATCTTACATAAAAGTTTCCATTTACTCGCAATTTTAAGTTAAAGTTAAGATCTATAAAACTTTAGATGTATAAAAGTTAATTTTTAAAAAGCGTTCTGTAAATTATATTTTTTTACTACTGTTAACGCTCTTTTTATAAGTGACAAGGTGTCGTGCAACTACAAAGTCATGATGGCCCTGAAGTGACCAGCCAGTATCAAGAGGGGTTGGGTCTCCGACAATCTCTTCAGCTTAGTGATTGCTTATTTCTTAATAATTATTATTTTTACGGAAATTAATGCGATCACTTATTTAAAGGTATTACATACCTCTGATTTGCCTGACGTTCGACCAGGTTGCACTGGCCGTGATCAATACCTTCAAATAAGTGATCGCGTTAATTCCTGTAAAAATAATAACTATTATATCATAGAACGTGAAAGCTTAAAAGTTAATGCTTATTTCTTTTTCGTTTTAATATATATCCAAATCTTAGAGGTAACTACTACAGAGGCCCCACTAAATGTGAATATACTGGAGCCCCAGGGGCAAACTCTGTTTACTTTACATGGATAAATACACATAGTACAACTTTTGCCCTTTCTCCCCGATGTATAATCAAATGTACTAAAATTACTGCTGTTACTTATCCAATAAATGGTTTTAGTACCACATTTGCACATATTTTAGTTGTTAGCAATCCACTTAGACAATCACGGTTTACGAGTCATTTTACGGGGCCATAAATTTCTTCATTTGGTGGTCTTCAAGTGGACGCGATTCGACAGCGTTTTATTATATTTTCGATGGCAATAAAACTCCTTTAAAGACGCTTCGAAATTCTTTTACTTTTCTTGAAATTAATCAAATTATTTTTATGGTATAATAGGACAAGCGATCTGGCAGGTGACCTGATGACAAGTAATAACTACCACCTACAGATATCTGCAACTAAAGAGCTGTAGTGATAACAAATTCATGCTAATATTATACATTCTAAAGCAACTCTGAACTCTACCTCTTCGTCTGCTATGCTTGCAAAGCTGAGCTGTTGCGCCGATTTCAATAAAAATTGCTACGGAGATACTTTAATTCTTAAGGGAGGATACGGGCTATTCTTTACTGCGGTAATTAATACACACGCGGTTGGAGCCGCGGGTAAAAGCTAGTATGTTGATAAAGATGTCAGTCAAGTGTCACGTGTTGAGGTTTTTTAGGCGGTCTCCACGAACGAGAGGATTGCGATGGACCCGCATTTCTATCGTCACGCAATCTCCTCGAACAAGCGATTGCATCAATTGAGCATGTCGTTACGACTCATAATGGAATCGCCGATAGTATAATATAGTATAGTATCCTCAGGGCTCGGTGCTAGGTCCATACTTGTGGAATATAGGCTTCGACGATTTTCTTACAATACCTATACCACCCGGATGTACACTAAAGGCGTATGCGGACGACAGTTTATTACTAGTGGAATCTGATACTAGAGCGGGGCTTGAGAGTCTGGCTAATAGATGTTTGAACTTAGTATCTCTATGGGGTGTACGTAATCGCTTGACTTTTGCACCAAACAAAACCTTCCAGCTACTTCTGAAAGGTAACCTCAAATCACCGCCGTGTATTAAATTTCAAAATGTTACTGTTAAAAATAAAACCTCGGTTTGCTATTTGGGATTAGTTTTAGAAAGAAATTTTTCATTTATCGAACATATTAGAACAGTTAATGAAAAGTCTAAAAAAAGTTTCTTTGCTCTGACGAGAATATCAACTGCCACATGGGGTCTTTCATTTAATACATTAAAAATTATATATGGAGCTACTTATTTGGGTGCTGTTTGCTATGGTGCTCCCGTATGTGCCGATAGAGCGACTGTAGGTGCTGTCCGTCGCAAACTGCTACAAGGCCAACGACTTGCATTAATCTTCTTATGCAAAGCATATAGGACGGTTAGTACTGAGGCTTTACCGGTATTGGCGGGTGTTCTTCCGGTCGATCTCGAGGTGCAAAGAAGTGCAGCCATGTACTATTCTACAAAACAAAACATGGAATGCGATTTTTTGGGCGTACGAGACCGCGATAAAATCATAAGATTGTTTCAACAGCAATCCAATGTCTATGACGACCTAATGGATGAATGGCAACAACGATGGGACGAATCATCTAAGGGGCGCCACCTCTACCAGTTCTTTCCATCTGTTCGCGAACGGATGTCGAGGACATGGCTCGAGGTAGATCACTGTGTCGCTCAATTTCTTACGGGCCACGGTAACTTTAAGAGCAAACTACACTCATTTAAATTAGTCGATTCACCATTGTGTCAATGCTCAACACCCGATACTAGCTGTGAACAATCGGCTCATCATGTTCTCTGGGAGTGTAGTCTTTGGTACAATGAACGTAACACAATGCTAAATAGCTTACAAATGACATCTGGGGCGGTATACTATGGGGATCTTGTGTCAACTGCGGTGAATTTCCGTGCGTTTAGGCGATTCTGCCATACATACTATAGTAATCAAATATAGCTCACTTAGGACCCCTAATACTTTATCCGTGGTGCTTCCCGGTTTAAAAAATGGTGTCTGCCTATTTTGACTTCATTTTGTCTCCCGCTTTGCTAAGGAGGGAAGTGGACTTATCATATTTCCAACTCCTCCTGTTTTTCTTCTGATTAATTTCGTTGCGGGTTCCAAGACAGTTAATATTTTTTCCTGGGACTTCCCGAGTGTCATAACTCGGTGTGTTCGTGGGTCACTGCTGTTGATCCTGGTGTACAGGAGTTACAGCGGTGGGCGTGTGGGTGGGATTAGTCCCATAAAAAAGTATAGAAATATGGGACAAGATTATGATATCGCCGCGATTATTTCGCCTATGGATTATTCAGTACTCACTAAATATATTTAGTTCTTTTTTTCGTATTTCTTTATTTATTAACTGAAAAACAATTTGATATAGAATGTTTATATACAACGACAACATGTGAAGAAACTACAAAAGTGTAATCTTTGTACCGTTGCTGAGAGCTATCAATTTTATACAATGTAAAGGAAATGAGGTTACATACTAGTATTTATCTAAACACGTTAAGCCATCGGTCCCGGTTGTCGAGAACATCTATGGCGATCGTTATTTGGAAGAGTCAATGCTCTCAAATATACTGACTATTTCAACCTTCGAATTCAGTTTGCCCTAAGGATTGCGGAGGTTCGATGACTTCGCTCCGTGAAAAACCGATATTCAGGTAAAACCGGTTGAACTGCTAGTTCTCATATTATCTCAAGAATAAGGTATTCTAGGAAGATGAAGATGATGAGAAGACTCACTAACTGTAGCGTTTTAAAAACATTTATTTGATTAAGGAAGAATTGTTATAAATACTTTTTGTCGGTTACACTAAACTAATTAAAATGGCGCTTTATTAATAAGTATTACTTCGTACATTTATGTAACTCGAAAAATTGCTCTCAAGTGTATACCTGTCTGTTATATAAACTACCGGTCATTTGTACCCCCATTCACAGGAAGCTCTCTAGATTTATTACTCATTGACCTACGGGTTATCTTCGTCTTATTTCAAAAGGAGCAAGAGAAACCCATTCCAATCTTTAAAGGATTTTTCCACTTGTTCGTAAGTACGGAAGATTTTCTACCCAGCTAAATAACAGTGAAGGAAAATAAAAGCCAAGCTTAGTTTTATTTTCTCCTTTTAAAGTTTTTGATGTGTTACTTACTCTTTGCTCTCGTTTTTGTGCAATCTGTAGGAGCGTTTTGTAAAAAAGGGGCGAAAATATGTAAAATGAAGATGGGGAAATGCGAGGTATTGGATTTAACTAATGAGCTTACGATCCTAGGGCTTATCATCGTCATCAATTAGGTGAAAGAAATAAAATTATGAATCTTTCTATATTTTATATGAACTAAAAACATATTCATGCAAAGTTCATCTTTCTACTACTAACGGTTTAGAAGGTACACCTAGGACGGACGGACGGATAGGACGAAACTATAAGGGTTCCGAAACATGCACGAAACACTAAAAATGCTGTTTCTTTACTTTATCTTGCTGTTAGAAAAAGATAGTTAATCTATCTTATTTTTCCAGGTAACTATAAAAGTTGTAGAGCAAAGGAAGATGTCCAGATAGAAACTGCAGGAAAAGTAGATGGCAAAACAGTAAGTGATTGCATCTATAATTTCTTTTAAATTTTTTTATGTTCTAATATCTATGGATAAAGTGAATTGAACTCTATATATATAGACTATAGATAGAATATAGAATAAAAATTATTTGCAGATAAAAATAATACAGTAATGTATATTAATAATGCATAATATTATATTTATCCTTGTGTTTTTGTATCAACTACATTTTTATTCTTTACGTGCCAGTTTTATCATAAACTAGCTGAACCCCGCGGTGTTACCCGCGGTTATTGTCGTACCGCGAGTAACGCCGCGGGACAAAGTTAGTCTAAAAAAAGTAGCCTAAGTTACTCCCCGGATCATCAGCTACCTGCCAGTGAAAGTCCCGTCAAAATCCGTCCAGCCGTTCCAGAGATTACCCGGAACAAACAGACAGACAGACAGACAGACAGACAGACCGACAGACAGACAGACAGACAGACAAAAATTCTTTCAACTACATTTTTGGTATATGTACCGTGTATACATACATTTGCATTTAATAAAAAGCGGTTATTTTAATATTACAAACAGACACTCCAATTTTATTTATTTGTATAGATGAACGACATCATAAATATAAAAATTTACACCTAAAATGTACCTCGTAAGGTCTAAAATGACATCAGTGACAACTGTTACGGAGATCAAGATATATTTAAGGATAATTCAAAGTAGTAGAGCCACCACGCTGTCTTCAGCACGAACGGGAACGGCTCGCCCAGAAAGGTACTACCCTCTTTCAAAAGAATAACCAAAAAAAGGTAGCAATCGTGCTGTTGTGTTGCTTTCATGAGTGCCGGAGGCCCAATGATGTAGAAACATCTCAATAGGCTGCCATAGAGTGGGTCATTAAGCTGCATTACTGTACTCATTGCGAATGCTGACGCATTTTCAGTGAGTCACTTTGGCAGGGCCATGTGTATAGAAAAGTGCTACTATTTGCATATTAATCATAGGTAAATATTATTGATATTTACCTATGATGATGTATGACGTAGTTCAATATTATTTGGTTAAAACGTGGCCGAAACAGTTTAGAATTCACAGGCTAATAGTGTATCCGTGGTATCCCCAGTCAAAGAGATAACCAAGCGAATATTCGGGCCTTTAATATGATTAACAAACCACTCGAGTACGGTCTGTCGAACGTTTGATATGCGATATTGGAGACAGTTGACGATTGAATTTCGAGTTAACATTTCACCTCCTTCTCTCTGGTCTCTCATATCTGGGGTTTGTTTTCAGTGTCAGGGACGTACTCTTTCCAGCGAGTCTAGAATGCATACAAATTGAAAGACTATCTGCCTTTCACGTGTTCGTTTCATTTTGTTGAAACTCTAAAGCTCGATGATCCCAACCATTACGACTGGTACTGCCAGAAACAGTAAATGTGTAAATCATTGTTAATTTTTACCCGACTACGGCAAAGCCAAAGGAGGGTTATGATTTTGACAGGCTATGTATGTATGTATGTATGTATGTATGTTCATTTGTTCCCTCATAGCTCCTTAACTACTCATTAGAACTAGACAAATGAGGTGTCGTTAGAAGCGTCATGATCGTCTTCTGGTTATAGGCTATATGAAATGTCACTGAATCTGATGTGGCGCCCCCTAGCCAACATAAAGTACTGCATTAAAAAAATAATTTTAGATAAATATGTCGTGTTTGGTATCATTAGAAAGGGCGTTACTTGTAAATTTCAAAAATATAAATATTATTAGCATTTGCTCGTGACTCTGTCCGCATTTATTCGATAAGTGTGAAATTTCTACGATATACTCGTTTGTTCCCTCCTTTCTAAACTACTAGTCAGAATAAGACAAATGAGGTATCGTTAGAAGCGTCTTGATTGTCCGCTGGTTATAGGCTATACGACGTGTCATTTAATCTTATGTGGCGCCCTCTAGCCGACGTAAAATACTGTTTCAAAAAATAAATTTGAGAGAAATATGCCGTGTTTAGTATCATACGAAAGGGCGTTACTTGTACATTTCAAAAATATATATATTATAAGCATTTTCTCGTGACTTTGTCTGTATTTATTCGATAATTGTGAATTTTTAAAGTACCTTTATTTTTATAGTAAGAAATTAATATTATAGAAGCACCAAAACATTTTAAATAAAAAAAAGTAGAAACTAAAACCCAACTACGACAAAAAACGACGTTGAAAAAGCATGAAACAAGTTTCAAAAGCCGTAGTCACGCGTTGTTAAAGTGTTATGAACTATGGTACATTATACTACATGGGCTACGGTTTTTGAAACTTAGTAATGAACCATAGTCCATGACACTTTAACAACGCGTGACTACGGCTTTTGAAACTTGTTTCATGGTTTTTCAACGTCGTTTTTTGTCGTAGTTGGGTTTTAGTTTTTACTTTTTTTTAGTTATTATGTACAGATAACGTAGTGGTTCAATCAATAAAATTATGGGTTGGACGTAGTGGTTCAAACAGTCATCGTACAGCTTTATACAACGCTCAGCGCTGAGAAAGCTGTACGCTCGGCGTTCAAACCATATTTGGGACAAAACTTGGTGTGATCTACAAATCGTTGTTCTGAATCTAAGTGTCTTTTCATTCTTAATATTCCTAGTTCGTGAAATAAATAAAAAAGAAAAATAGAATATGAAGGATACAAAGTTACTAGTAGTAATTTTATTAAAATTAAAAGTAACTACTTTTGAGCCCGCGTGTTTGTCGATTTTCAGGATAAAAAGTAGCCTATGTCCTTTTCCAAGGTCCACTCTATCCCTATACCTAATTAAAAATTCAACTAAATTGTTTTTACGGTTTTGCCGTAAAAGAATGACAGACAGACAAATTTGCTTTCGAATTTATAATATGCTAGCAATCCGCCCCGGCTTCGCACGTGTTCTTTACGGAAAATATTATATAGAAAAGAAAAGATGCGCGGCTTAATTTTTTCGGACGTCTTTAACAAATATAGTTTTATTTTAGCTAATATACTCAAAAATTTGACAAATTATATACGAAAATTTTCCTCAAGAACAAATTTATCTATTTATCTATTAGTAAAACCCACAAAAAAATCAGTGCAGGACCTTTTAAGTTTATCGCGAACAGACACATAGACAGATGCGGCGGAGGACTTTGTTTTATAATATGTAAGGATAAGGAACTATGGATGTCATTCAAAACAACATTATTATTAACGAAGCCCAGGTTTAAAAATATTCTGCTGCATCACAGAAAACTCTTCAAATAATTTGTCTAGAATCCTTATCTCTGATAGTATTCTACGCTTTTCTTATTTCTCTTCGAGTCAGATAAAAACTGCAAACTTTATCGACGCTCCAGTTGCTGCAGACAGCTGGAGAGTTTTCGTTACAAAATGTAAAGATTATACATCAAGTTTGTGTAAGGCATTCAACTTTGAGCTTAAATTGAATACAGGTAAGACACGTACATTAAAATTAGAGATAATGTTTACTCAAACAATTATTTATGACTAGTTATTGCCCGCGGTTCCGCCCGCGTATATGTCGGTTATCGCGGCAAATAGTAGCCTATGTGTTATTCTGATGTATAAGCTATATTACTGTAAAGTTTCATCCAAATCCGTTCAGTAGTTTTTGCGTGAAAGAGTAACAAACATCCATCCAAACATCCATCCATCCTTACAAACTTTCGCATTTATAATATTAGTAGGATTATTATTATTAAGTAGGATTTAATTATTGTCAACTAACAACCAGATGCTAACTGCCTCGTTGGTCTAGTGGTTAGTGTAAGCGACTGCAGATCAAGAGGTCTCGGGTTCGATTCCCGGGTCGGACTGCTGTTGGGTTTTTCTTATAAGAAATTCTTAATAGCAGCCCGGAGTACGATAGATGGCAGTGTTTCCCACCCGTGGCTCGGAGAGCACGTTAAGCCGTCAGATGAACACATATAAGAATCGTTATTGGGAAGTCAATGTCTTCAAATATTCTGTCAACTAGTTCAAATTTCGAATTCAGTTTACCTGTCTACTGTAGTGTATTATTTATGAGTTCACCTTCAAATTTGCGGAGGTCAGATGCCAGTCACTCTAAGTAAAAACTGGTTTTCAGGTAAAACCGGTTGAACTAGCTAAACCCAAATAATCTTGGGAATAATAAAGGCAAGGAAGAAGATGAACAACTAGTTAATAACATTTTATCGAATAAGTATATTTATTCAGTTTTATTTTGTATATAGTCTATTTATTTTTTATCTTTATGTTTTCTTCTTAAACGTGCATCTAATATCTTATTGTTATATTCATTCTTAAACACAATCGATCTTGTGTCAGACTGTCAATTGGAATTGACAGGCTTAGCGCTAGTAATGTGTCTATTATTTCGATAAGGGTCTACAAATCTCTTTGGTAGTAATAAAACAATTGAATAAATGTTGCAAGATATTGCAGAGAAATGTGATTATATAATTTAAAGGTATTTGTAAATTTTGTTCCAACTGTTAACATTACTATGCAAGTTAATTATTTTATCCACAAAGTTTGTTACCATGTATTATGAATTTTACATCCATTCAAACGGCAGTCAAGTTAAAAACAAAAAATATTATCAAAGCATTTTGCTGTCTAGCAACGTGACTATGTTTTTCTTCCATTATGTGCGCGAATCGGGTCAGTTGTCTATATATTTTTAAGTGAAATCTTTTTCAGTCGCGTTGAGCACTTTTTGGTAGGAGAAAATCTTATCAGTTCGCGTCACCGACATGCTCACATGACATTTTCGAAGTGAAAACTTCTTAAGCCACGTTCAGCACTTCAAGATAAGGGAAAACCTTATGGGTTCACGTCACAGACATAATTTTAATTTATGCATTATGAAATTCCTAATTTTACACGTTAATTTTACAAATAACATTCTAAGATATAAGTTTTTACTTCCATCAGTAGTTTTTTTTTAATTAATACTTGTATTTTGATTAATAATAATTTGCAATCAGACAGCTGTGCACACTGATATTATACATTCAAAAGTAATTATGTCTGTCTGTTACACTTTCACGGCTAAACCGCTAAAACAATTTGGATAGATTTTGTTTTTGTCATAGATTTGACATTGGAGAAGGACATGGGCTACTTTTTATAGCTATTTTCAACAAACACGCCGCTGCAGTCAAAAGCTAGAAAAAATAATCTGAAGCTTAAAAAATAATTTAAAAAAATATATGAAACAAAAAAAAAAAAAATTCGTGTATAAAATTCATCCAAAATGCTTTGTTTCATTGATAGTATCCTACCTCTTTACAAATATTTTTACTTTCTGAAGTGACAAGCAGATACAAAATTATACCTGTCATTATCTAGAGTACTTAAAATAAAGCTTGATCTCCGTGATGACTACGAAACCGACGAAGTTACTCTTCACAAGTGATTTCATTCTGTATCACTTATATTTTCATTTAATATGTGACTGTCACTTGTGCTGCCACCTAGTAATCTCTACTAAAACAAGTTCTGTCTAGAGTTACTCCGTACTTGCATTACATACAACTTACAGATGACGCTGTACTACATTTTTCATTCACGCTATTTAATAACCACAAAATTGTCTTAACACCTTTATTTTATTTAAAATGATTTATAAATATATATATATATATAAAGTTCTATGTGAGGAATAAAGAAAATGGTATACCTTTTTTATTATGACTTTTATCCATAAAAATAAAAAATAAAACTAAACTGGTCACTTGTGTTGCCACCCAGCAATTTCTACTGAAACAAGTTCTGGCTAGAGCTACTTCGTACTTGTTATATTCAACTTACAGATGGCGCTGTACTACATTTTTCGGTCATGAAATAATTTAAATTAAATAAAAAAAGGTGAAGAAAAAGTCACTTATTACAAATCTTTATTATTTTTTTGTAAATACATACATATTATGCATAGAAAACATCCAAACTCTGAAAAACAAATACTTCCAGAACATACAAACATTTGATCGGACCCGGGATTCGAACCTGAGAACTCAAACACAGCATTCGTAAACGCTACCATGCGACACCGAGGCAATCAATCTTATGTTACGGTTAGTTTGTTGACCAAGGACAGTGCTGAGTTTCTGCCCATCACCAAGTTCCAAATTAAAACACGTAGTTAACTTGGACAAACAAAAGAAAACACAAAACCTTTAATATACTTGTATAATAATAACACTAATATTAAAAATGTGAAAGTAAGTTTGTACAGTCTGCTAACTGTACAGCTTTGGGAATGATTGATAGATGATAATTGATAGATGTTGATATATTTTACTGATATTTATTGATAACTGATTAATTAGGTGAGTGACATGTATGTCGTATGAACGCGAGTTGTGCACTGATTCACAATAAAAATGGTTGAAATGTAATGATACAAATATGATGAGAGCGCAGTAATTGTAGAGTACGGTTGCACCGTACATGCTCCCGGGCGCGAGTTGTGAGATGATTTATGCTGTGAGATGAACATGTTAGTATGATCTGATGGTACAAGGTGATAATACAATTTTACTTAAATCTCTAAGTTGTTAGATGATGTTTTAAAACTACATTTTCTAATGATAGGTGAAGTAGCTCTATCAGTTACGGAAACATTTGATTTTTTTGTTTCTTTCACACACTGATCACTACGAATTAGGTCACTCGCGCACTGAACACTTTGATTTGTTATAGCACTTGCACTTAGCTCACTAATGCTGGCACGATAGTGTGCGTTAGGTTCTGCAGGTGTACGCTCTAGCTGCATGGTGCAGTGCCGGCGCGAACGCACGAACACATAGGCAGCGAGGGCTATCCCTGCCGCCCCCACACAGTAGATGGCGACGTAATGATGGACATCGTGGTTTGATACAACCTGGTCGCGGTCGAGTTGGTTGGAGGCTGCTTTCAGCTGTACTATCTGTTCGGAGATATTTTGCAGAGACGTCTGATAACTCTCTTCGCTGTTTTCAATGTCATTGACGGGTACTGATAAGTTGATAAGGTGGTTTATGGGCGCAACATCTACGGCGACAATATCGGGTGTCACTTGCATGTCATTTGTTTGATACTTATGTGACATTATTGTAAAGGTCTCAGCCTTGATGACGCAGTAGTTCCCTATGGCTATTGTATTGACGCCGGTCATTTGCTCAGTGGTAACATGATCTCCACATATGACAGAGTGCAGTGACCGCAACAAGTGATTATGAATGTGTTTACTAGGTTGAGTTTTGTCCACGTTGTTTTGCAGATAGTGGTTACAGTTGTACAGGTGTTTCCCATTTGATTTTTTATACAGAAATTCTGGTCCGAATCGCGCTGGTAAATTGGCTTTTGTAGTCGACAAAGGTTTGTTTTGAAATCTATGGAAGAGCATTTTTGGAGTTCACTTCCGGTCATAGGTAAATATGTATCCTTTCTGATGTTGATTGCTATGTACTCTGATATCAATGCTATGTTAACCATGATATCTTGTGTTTGATGTTGAATTGATCATGTGAAAAATCTCGTAGGTTTCACGGTTCACTAGAGGTACTTGAATTTCGAAAATAAAAAACTCACGTGTCATGCGAGCTTTTACCTGCATAATTTGATAAATTTTATATAAATCTGATGTGATACTATTTATTGGCAATGATAATTCTTTCGTCAACTGATTCGAAATGATGTTAAGTTCATTCTGAAGTTGAGTTGGCGTTATAAGGTGAACGTTGAAATGCTGAACGTTAGTGATGGTGTCCAACAGCGAGTCTTGAATATGTTTTAAAGTACTCAGGATGTTGTTCGCAATTAATGTTGATAAAATAAAATCATCGGTAACTTCCACCTTTTCTACTTTGTTCTGTAGTTTGGTAACGGCTTAATCCAATTTGATTAGGTGTTGGTTAAATATCTTGTGTTGTTTTTCCATTGTAACTTCTACACGTTTAAGAAGATTGTTTTCGGCCTCAATGACAGAGGTTTGATTCTGCCATAATAATGATAAGTGTTTTTGATTTTGTCGGACCAATGTGATGTCCTGTTGATATTGCTCTGCGAAACGTTCATCAAGAACACCGAAGAGACTATTTGCAATGTATCCGATACCGTTGATAAGACCTCGTCTCGTGCGCGTACGCGTCTCAAATTGCTGATTGAGCAACATGCGGTCATAGTATTCTAGTTCTGTGAATCCGTGACGTAACTGCAACATGATTACGTCACAGTAGGATCTCCTCTCTGTTTGAGTGCATAGTTCTTCAAGGTGATTCATGTAAATGCTAAATATGTCAGACCCATGCCAATATGGTTTCATATCGTAATAAACAATAATTTTCCACTGATCTTGTACTAAGCTCATCTCCGATATCTTATCAAAATAAATTGCCTGATTGCCTTTTATTGGAGTTATGTTGTAAGCAGCTTGTACGTTGCATATGAAAGATAATGCAATAAAAAGTAATGTTATTAAAGTTTTAAACGTATAACTCGTCTTGTTCCGAGTTCTGGTATGTAAGGGTTGTGTAGGTGCTGTGTTATTTTGTAGATCTAATGATGGTTGTACGGTGCAACCGTACTCTACAATTACTGCGCTCTCATCATATTTGTATCATTACATTTCAACCATTTTTATTGTGAATCAGTGCACAACTCGCGTTCATACGACATACATGTCACTCACCTAATTAATCAATTATCAATAAATATCAGTAAAATATATCAACATCTATCAATTATCATCTATCAATCATTCCCAAAGCTGTACAGTTAGCAGACTGTACATCTTTTATGGTCCTTCGAGCCGGATTTGAACCAGCGACATGTGAATCAGTGCACAACTCGCGTTCATAATAAAAATGGTTGAAATGTAATGATACAAATATGATGAGAGCGCAGTAATTGTAGAGTACGGTTGCACCGTACAAAGTTTTTCTTTTGAAAACGACTCATTTGATCATCATGACACTTTGTAAACATATTCTTGGAGACATTAGAAGTAACATAGGATACTTTTTTATTAAAAGCGAGTGAAGCCGCGGGCGGAAGCTAGTAAATAATAAATATTATAACACAACGCCATCTAGTACCAAGCTAAGCAGAGCTTGTGTTATGGGTACGAGATAACTAATATAAATACATACCTTACTACTTTTTTTTATAAAACATATTTGAATGAATATAATATTCTTTTGAGTACTTTTAGGACCCTAAAAACTCTTTGAACTCATATTTTTATTTTTAAAAGATGGTTTTCATAGTTTTGTTCCTCGTTCCTCATTATGGTCTGGTATTACAGATTTTTAATTAGTATTATCTATACAAATAAATAAAATTGGAGTGTCTGTTTGTAATATTAAAATAACCACATTTTACTTAATGCATATGTATGTATACACGATACATATACCAAAAATGTAGTTAAAAAATGTTTTGTCTGTCTGTCTGTCTGTCTGTTTGTTCCGGGTAATCTCTGGAACGGCTGGACGGATTTTGACGGGACTTTCACTGGCAGGTAGCTGATGACCCGGGGGGTAACTTAGGCTACTTTTTTTAGACTAACTTTGTCCCGCGGCGTTACTCGCGTACAACAATAACCGCGGGTAACACCGCGGGGTTTAGCTAGTGTAAAATAAATTAAATTAAAAATCTTTTTAAAAACAAGTTTTTTTGGAATGAATTCATAAAGTACTCGTCGAGACGAATCAAAGGAGTCCAAACTTGATGGTGTTGCGATGTTTCTTTACAGAGTTCCTATGCCCACCTTCCAGCTCCAGCATCAGATCAGCTCCATGTCATCATAATATTGCATTGTCATGCTGTGAACATATGCTTGAAAAATTTCATCAAAATCAGATGAAGAGATATCAGCTTCAAAATTGAGTTGCAAGATTCCACCCTAACATACATAAATACATACATTGCCAGTTTATAAAAAGCTTGAAATATTATAACACTTAAATACGTAAATGGTAAAGCAATCATCTCTACAGCTTTTTCATATCAGAGGTTTAAATTGATCTTAAAGAGAACTAGCTACGCTGTCAGTTTCATTTACTAATGGGAAAAGCATAATTTGTTAGAGTGCCTCTGCTCTGTGGGGATAAGCCTACACAATATTAGTATATGAGTATGATACTGCTATGTTAGCAATTCCCTGCAGTTTCAAAGAAACCTTCTTCCTCATACAGATGTATCCTATAAGGCCGTGGTATCACTCCGGTTGAGTCAGCCCATAATTATGTGCCAAAGCATGGCTCTTACTTGGCTAGAACTCACGACTGAAGCCACTTAAAGTTATGATGTTGTCTTAGATGATTTTAGCCACAGCGGCCAGCCTCAACGGAGACTAGCCAACTACACAGGAGATGTTATAACGTACTAGTGCTAGCGCAAAACCAGGTGCACTCTCTGTTCTCTTACTGACACAATAGTATAGGACAGTCGTGCGACACGACCGTGAAGAGATCAGGCGCAGGACTAACGGCTTTACGTGCTCTCTGAGGTACTTACGTATACGTGATAATTGAGTCTAGTACAGTCACTATAATACAGCATACAAAATATTAAGATATATTGCCAATTTAAACCCATTTCAAATTGTATCTTTAATAGATATTGTAACTTTACCCCAAATTAGAAACGGAAAACTTTCCTACCTTTATGTAAATAACGTTGAAAATTTCCCATGCAAATATTATTTTAACTACCTACCGTAAAACTTGAAAGTTATTTGCATATATTATATTAACTAACAGTACTTAAATGGAGTGACGCCCGTTATTAACAATATAAACGATATTTTACGGGACAAATGTTTGAAGAAATAATTATTATAGATAAATAGTGATTCCAAAAGGTGAGGGTAACCTTGGGAAATTGCTTAGGTCTGGTTTTCTATGAGTTGCTTACAAGGTAGTAGAGCCACGCTAATTTCAGCACGAATGGGCCGGCATAACCGGATACCGCTCCGATATCTCTTACAGAAGATCAGCCTAAAATGACTGCACTCGTGCTGTCGCGTTTCGTTGTATGGTGTATGTATCTATAATGAGTATAGTGGATCACAATAACTTAAATGCTGCTCATACCTTTCAAGAGGCGTAGATGTCACTTTGGCAGGCATTATAAAGATCAAGTAATATATTATTTCGGTTTAACTAGCCTATCTGTGCCCAAGCATTGACTCTCTCATAGCAATAGTTCACGGAATCGTGTGCAATAACCGAAGTAACTATAACGATATCGAACATGGTAAGTTTTAAACTCATTCGAGATATTCTTAGCATTCTTAGAAAGAAGGTGGGTTATGTTTTTCACAGGTTTATCACAGAGATTATTATCACAAAGATAACATTCCTCTGTGAAATCTGAGTGTATGAGTATGTGAGTATGAATGTAAGTTGATGTTATTGCAGTATCATATGATATTACGATATTACTAATATCAATTTAAAGACCCCTACCTCCTTAGGAAGATACCCGCTGTGATGTTATAACATGTTCAATTTATTCGTTTCTCACAGCGTGTTAGCATTATTTTCGGTAAACGGAAAATCAAACATAAAATTTACTTATAGCGGCTGTTTATTAAATTCTGGGAACCCATAGCTTTGTATGAAAATAAAGTCAAGGAATTAAATAAAGTTAGCGAAGGAATTCCAGAAATTGAACAAAAATTTTGATATGTATATTTTACTAAGAAAAAAATTGTTCCAAAAAATATTGCCTGTGAGTAAAGAAAATAGACAGTGTTTTGTTTTGATTGTTTCCTGTAAGTGTTTGATGTGAAATGGTAAATAATTTTACTTCGTTATATTTTGATTATTTATAGACTTCAAGGAAAGGTTTATGTTGTCCATTATGTTTTATCTTTTTGTAAAATTATTTCGTAATCTCCATCATTTATGAACATTAAATTTTAACAATTATTTTTACTGGCCGTGGTCAATGTGGCCTATGCAACCTAGTCGAAAATTTAGGCAAATCAGAAGTATGTAATTTTGTATATATTCCTGCCAAAGTGACTTCACTCTGTCCGATGGAAGGCATAAGCAGAATCCAAGAGTAGTGGTCACCGTACTCATAGCGAATGTAGACAATGCAGCCTGGTGACCCACACTATTGCGGCTACTTAGATGCTTCTGCATCATTGGTCCTCCGGTCTCGCAACCTGGTCTTCTGTGAGAGGATAATACCGCCCTGTTTGAACCAAGTTGTCAGTGCTGCAATCAGCGTGGCTCTACCACTTTTAATATGGTCTGATTCAAGTGTTAGGAAAAATATCACTCTTAAGACTTTTTGAAAAGTTATTAGATCAAAGTTTGTTGAGTTATTTCAAAGATCTAAGCGAACAGGCAGCGGAAGTGATAGATTAGAGATAGTGATATATATGAAAGATATTCAAATTTATCTGAAATTTCACCAAATCTTTCAAGATATAAATATTAAAAAAAAAGTATCACCCATTAAAAAAATCTTTTATATTTTGCTTCACAGTAGAGGTTGACAATTTAAAACAGTGTGCATACAAATTTTAACATAATCTACTCATATTTTATTACTATCTTCGTTCCTGAATGACCGGGCTTTGGTAGGAGAAAATGTTATTAGTTTGCGTCACCAACATGCTGACATGACATTTTCGAAGTGAAAACTTCTTAAGCCGCGTTGACCACTTTTTGGTAGGCGAAATCTTATGTTATTTCTCGTCGTGTTTCGTTAGTGAGTGCGAGACTGGAGGCCCAATTATGCAGAAGCGTCACTAGGCCGCCATGGTGTGGGTCACCATGCTGCATTGTTGCATTGTCTACATTCATAATGAGTATGGTGACCATCACTCTTAGATTCTGCTAATGCTTTCCATCTGGTAGAGTAGAGTCATTTTGGTAGGGCCATGCACAAAAACAAAATACATGGTCCATCTGGACTTATTTTGGTAATTTGAATGAAAAAGTATATAAATTAAAATTGGGAACTCTCAAATATTTCCGTATCTGAGAGTTTCGGTATTTTCGTTAACCTTCAAAATGAAAGATAATTAATATTGAGAATTCGGAAGAGCGTGACTGGCGTCCAAACTCCAAGTACTTAATAAATTAATAAATGGCTGCTCACTTTAACCAAATGAAAAATAAATTTTGATAAGCTGTATTTTTATTACATATATTTATTGCTTGTGTTAAAGTATATAATCTATACCTCTATATGAATAAATAAAATTGGAATGTCTGTTTGTAATATTAAAATAACCGCGTTTTATTAACTGGATATGTATGTATATATATACCAAAAATGTTATAAAAAAAAATTGTCTGTCTGTTTGTTCCGGGTAATCTATGGAACGGGTGGACCGATTTTGACGGGACTTTCATTGGCAGGTAGCTGATGGTCCAGGGAGTAACTTAGGCTACTTTTTTCTAGACTTACTTTGTCCTGCGTTACTCGCGGTACAACAAAAACCGCGGGTAGCGCCGCGGGGTTTAGCTAGTGTACATATAAAATTGCTTCTCTATATGCTACATTATGCGAGCTTACAGCCACTTATGTTTAGCAATATACGATACTAGTGGTTGTCCGCGGCTCCGCCCGCATGTATGTCGGTAATCCTGGCAAATAGTAGCCTACGTGTTATTCTTGTGGAGGAACGAGTGTCATGTCCCTCCAACACAAAGGGAGGATCCTCCGACCAGGCGAGGTGATCATGCCTGGCGGGCCACTGCCCAACGGTTGATTTTGGGAAGTTGTATATGTCTTAATTGGGGAGGGGAAATATCATTGCGCGATTCAGGATTGGTATTGTTGTGTACTCCGTGTCGTGACGTCACACCGTAGTTCGGTGCATTCCGATCGATAGCGCTGTAGCATGTTGCTGTTGCGCTGTATGTGGAGGTCGCCACATTCTGATATATAATCTATATCACTATAAAGTTTCATCCAAATCCGTTGGGTAGTTTTTGCGTGAAAGAGTAACAAACATACATCCATCCATACCTACAAACTTCCGCGTTTATAATATAAGTAAGATCAACATCAGAACACATACATACATAGTTTATAGTTGGCAGTTAATAGTTAACAGTTTTCAAACAATCTCGTTTTAAATCTTTATCTCTACAGAAACGTTTATAAATACCTAACATTAAATAAAACTATATCGAATCTCGCTTTGATAGAACATATTTGATTACCATTTTGCCCAGTCTACCTTAACATCTGTGATAGAAACGCAGATGTATTCCTCACGTCTGTTCGTTCCAGGTCAGTGCATACATCTGGCAAATAGATTGAATCGATTGCGATTTGTAAGAACCTCATCTTTTCTCCATATTTCATTTTAAAAATATTTCGAATTTTGTGAGATATCGAAGTGTGGGTTTATGGAGCTTTTGATAAAAATGTGTAATGAAAACCTTTGTTATGTATTCAAACCCAGCCGTAGTTTGCACAAAATCAATTTTATATAGTGGGTACTATATGGATTTCTTCTTATCTATACAAATAAATAAAATTGGAGTGTCTGTTTGTAATATTAAAATAACAGCTTTTTAATCAATGCATATATATGTAAACACGAAATATATAGCAAAAATGTAGTTAAAAAATTTTTTGTCTGTCTGTCTGTCTGTTTGTTCCGGGTAATCTCTGGAACGGCTGGACGGATTCTGACGGGACTTTCACTGGCAGGTAGCTGATGATCCAGGGAGTAACTTAGGCTACTTTTTTTAGACTAACTTTGTCACGCGGCGTTACTCGTGGTACAACAGTAACTGCGGGTAACTCAGCTAGTTATTATTAAAGAACAAGAAAAGTTTAAAAAACTATTACCTGACTAAGTAAAAATGTTTGATAAAATTATATAGCCTATGTCAACAACTCAATTGACACCCCACAATCATTATAATTAAAGATTTAACAAGAACCGACTTCTAGTGCACTGGAACACGGGAAGTGCCAGCTTTCAAATAAAAAAAGAATCATCAAAATCGGTTCACCCAGTCGAAAGTTCTTAGGTAAGAAACATGAAAAAATACAATCAAATTACAACTACAAGAATCAAAGCAACACTATGCTAAATTTCATGGAATTAGTGCGGCGTCTGACCCGTAAACTGAGACAGATATGCAGACAGACTCACTTACTTTCGAATTTATAATATCAGTATGGACAGTAAAACTAAATGAGGATAAACCAAAAACTGAGCACATGAAATATGTACATAATTATATAAAAATTGTAAGGTACATAAAGGAACATCTCTACAAGTATGACGTACATTTTCGCTTCAGTAGATCCAGTGTCCAATGGACCGATATCTTAATTAGATTTAGTTCTAACAAAGGGCCTGAGGGTACAATTAACTATTTCAATTTTAGATTGTATATTTTTTAAAGTTTACTAAACTTTAAGGCACTGATTATTATGAAATTAAAATTATTTTAGTAAATGAACCGTCTCATTTCAAAGAAAATTTAAATATACTTGTTAATGTGAATGGTTTTCTTTTCTTATATAAATTATGACGCTTGTGTCGAGACAGGTGTGTCATGTCCCACCAACACAAAGGGAGGATCCTCCTACCAGGCGGGGTGATCATCCCTGGCGGGCCACTGCCCAATGGTTGGTGTTGGGATGTTGTGAATATGCTAATCGGCGCGAGAACTTTTATTCCGCGATGCAGTATTGGTAGTTTCTTCGTATTGTATGTTACTCCATAGTTCAGTGTATCTTCGGTAGATGGCGCTGTCATATGTTTTCTTGATGCGCTGTATGTAGAAGTCGCCGCAACGATTTATTAATTATACACATGTTGGTTGTGCTCAGAACACAACTATTTGTCTTAACTTGTAATCAAACCCATGATATCTTAGTAATAAAAGTGACTAGCCAAATCCAGTGCACCAATAGTCATTGCGTTTATGCCTACTATTCTAGAACGAACCAACTTACGTGCGAAACAGGTACATCGTATTTCAGAACGTTTCTAGTCGTGCCAATTGAATTGTTGTTATGTGATTCAGAGAACGTACGAGAACCAATCGTGCGGCACATAAAGGAATATAATACTTGTGGAAATTAGTTTTACTGTTTCTTGTTTTGGATTTGGCGATATTTATTTTTAGTAGGATTACTCCTATTTACAGCAAATATTAAGCGACTAAGAATGTTTTTATATCAACCTGCCAAAGTGGCTCTACTCTACCTAATGGAAATTATGAGCAGAATCCAAGAGTAGTCACCATATAGAATAGAATAGAATAGAAAACTCTTTATTTGTACACCATTATAGTACATTGTTACAAGAGTACATAAAATGTGAAATTTAGTGTACAAAGGGCGGCCTTATTGCCAGAAGCAATCTCTTCCAGGCAACCTTACCATACCATAACATATTCACGACAAAGAAACACGACAGCACAAATGTTGTCATTTTAGGTTGGTTTTCTGTGGGGGGGTAATTCGGCCCCGGTATGGGCCTCCAAGGCTCTCTATAATAACCTAATCTGTGCTGTCTTCACACAGCTACAGCCCGTGACCTTCACTAGGTCATCGGGCCACCTTGTAAAGACCGCTGTATACAAAGTAAAATCCTAATCATTTGTCTGACTTTGCCTTAGTGGAGTGCAAAGAAACTAATAGTAACTGACAACTTAACTATGAATGAAATTCCTTCAAGCTCATCATCAATTATTTAAACAAGATCTAAAGTGACAATTTGTTAGCACGGAGCACCCGCAACTTTGCCTACACTCTATTTGAGTTGAAAGTTTTAAATAGTGTCGTCGTCCTAAGCGTTGAGACATAATAGGCATAAAATGGGACCACAAATTGGAGACTTGATATTCAATTATAAAATGAGTTTGTGTGGCTCTTTATACATGGAATAGAGAGAAAGACAGATATATCTATATTCTATATTTAACACTATTAGTATTATCTTAATGAATGGATTAAGAATAGCAAAGAATGGAAAAGTAGCGAGGCTGTCGCGCGTTCGCATCAATAATCCGTGGGAGAGCCACGCTTCGGCATGAATGGGCCGGCTCGACCGGGGCGATACCACGGCCTCACAGAAAACCAGTGTGAAATAGTGCTTGCGCTGTGTTCCACCGAGTGAGTGAGGATACCGGAGGCTCATAACCCAAACCCTCTTTCACTATTTCCCCTCCCCATCCCCCAAAGGCGCACGCACTTGTGACACCTCTGGTGTTTGCCGGTGTCCATGGGTGGCGGCAATCGCTTACCATCAGGCGATGCGTCTGTTCGTTTACCCGCTTATTCTATAAAAAAAAAAATATACTATACAGTCGCGATGCGGTTGCAAGCTGTGTGCCTTCGTGACCCACACAACCAATGGTGGTTATGTGGGCCAGTGTGTGTCGAGACGAGCTGCAAACGCCATACACCCACCCGGCCTCTATTGTTCCCCCAATGTCTTCCGACACGTTCGCGCTTTGCATCTATAAGAGAGCATAATTTTAAGAACAGAAACTTGAAACAAACTCAATATCATCCAGTTTGGCCTATGTTCAGAAGTGGACTGTGAAAGACAGTTGATGATGATGATTGGACAGTTTGGTTAGAGAAAATACTATGAGGAATATAATTAAAAATTGTGGTTCCATTGCCCCATAGCAATCTACGATCTATTAAAAGCAACCTTTAGTTAACTATGCTATAAATTGTCATATGCTGTGAAGTTTGTGGTCAATTAGTATCTTGTGAGAGATTTATTGTAAAAGCGGGAAAAAAGCACACATACTAAATACATAGTCACTACCTCAGTGGAAAGTAAAGAAAAATGCCTAATACATATCTTTTATCCTGTCTCACTCCGCTCAAACTGGTCGCAAAACGCTCGCACGAAAATGTAATGAATTAGCAATTTTGGAGAGCCAGAAGAATGATCTCAGAACTCATTACGTTTTTACATCAGGTGAACGCAGACAGGAGCCTATTAGCAATAACAATAAAGAATACTCATAAAAGTTGGCTTAACATTGTCAATAACATTGCGAACGATCCATAAAGTCCTAATATCTTAATAATCATAAAATTATTATTATAATGCGATGTGAAATAAATATATTTATGAACGGACTAGAAAGACACTTTTAATGTTTATAAGGAAATAAATATTTAGGTAGTTAGTCGATGTACCTGATACTACTGCTAAGGGAAAAGTCCAGCATCCCTGAAACACAGTTATGATTAAACCCCCTATTTTTTAGTGTTAGAGACTGAGAGATTCTTTGACAGAAATGGACAGACTCGAGCGGCTTGAAACCAAGACTTCGCAGAAAAACAGCATTAAACAAATTTTTTTTTCGCTGCTTATTACTAAGTAAGTGAGGTTGCTGGAATCCTTTCTCCCCCTTTTCCCGATACTAGATTCTGATTGTTTTATCTTGATAATTAGGAGAAACTAACGTTATTGGAAAAAAATGCTTTTAACATAAAGGCAAAGCTGTGCAACCTGAACTACTCTCTATTAATTCAAATTTAGAGTCACTTTTTAAATAAATTATTTCGCACGGTATGTTGTCTATACCTCTACATTTTGTTGTTTTACACCTGTACATTTTGCGGGCTACCTTTAGAAATCGATATTCACCACAACTACCTAGATGGTAATAAACATTATTTTATAGCAAAAATCATAGCTGTTACAAATAGTAGGTATGTAGACGCATTTGCTATCATTAACTAGAGTTTTATGACCCTAATAAATAATGGCCACGCCTTTTAACATTCTTCCAGGCACTTGGGGCCTGTAAAATATCGCTGCGTTATTAGAAACATTTTTAAGTACAGTTTAGAGAATCTACCGAGGTTTCACTTACGTTTCAAGAATTAAATTAGAGGTTGAGTTTACTTTTTGAGATTTTTAAAGGCCTCAGTACTTTATTTTCGAAGAAAATTCATTATTTTGTGAGACTGTCACTGTCACCGGTTTGATTACAACTCATTACAAATGCAGAGGGTAGATTGTGGGATGAATATTTGAGAAGGTCTAAACTTGTAGTGGGCGTCTTTCATCCATGATGATATTGATGCAAACTTGTACTTGTTTATAGCTAATTCTTGTCAAGTGTTTATATATATCTATCACACATTTGTATTTAAGTAAATCTACATTTAATACACAGAAACTAAGGTCATCGTTAGTATGATATTTTCAGATCAAAATCACCTTTATACTATAACCTGAGTACGTAAAAACTATTGATAAAATGTGTATAACCTACATCACCTGGGCTGTTATTACAAATCTATTAACACCTAATTCATAAAAATCGGTTAAGTTAGGCGCTATGGTGGAATATACGAACATTCATACGTACATACATACAACCTCTGGTCTTGCGGGATGTCCATGCAAAATTAAATAGCGGTACAAAACGAGTTGCCAGTTAAAAATATTTACGAGTACAAGATTAACTTTAAAATATAACAAGTAATTAATTTAAAAAGTTTTTTATAAAACAAGCTTTTATCACTTTCTAATACAACAATTTAATAAAAAAAATATAAATTATTGCATTGTCATCTATACTAATATTATAAAAGCGAAAGTTTGTAAATATGGATGGACGGATGGATGGACAGATGGATGTTTGTTACTCTTTCACGCAAAAATTACTGAACGGATTTGGATGAAACTTTATAGTAATATAGCTTATACGATAAATTTGACGCGATAACCGACATATACGCGGGTGGAGCCACGGGCAACAACTAGTCAGAACTAAAGGTTTCAAATTTCAGCTTAATCGGAATTCGGGAAGTTCGACAAATTGAACTTGTAAGATTTGATTACAGACAAACATCGGGACAGGTGAAGCTAAATAAAAGCTTGTAAAAAACCACGCATGCACGCGCGTAACACTTAATCGACTAATCATACGCCAAAAATGCCTCATATCATTTTGGAAAACAGCTGATACTCTTACACTGCTGGACCGATATTAACCAAAGATACTACAGCTAGCAGCAGTTAAAAACAACCGCAAGGAAACTGGCTTTCAAATTTTCAAGTTTGAGAGCTACGATGCCACAGACAGACACACATGACGTCAAACTTATAATACCCCTCTTTTTGGGTCAGGAGTTAAAAACAAAACTCGTCTCAAATATTTCTTGGCGTTCAATATAAACTAAGGTTATACATTATTAAAGTTTAATATCTAAGGCCGTCAATTTGCGAAGGGACAATCAATCAAAGTGTTTACTCTAAGGAGTTGATAACTTGATTAATCTGCTTTCGGCATACTCGGTTCAAGAGTTACGCTTCTCACTGAGTCGACAGAATATCGAGGGACTCATGCTTTAATAATGTCACCGTTAGGCTATAATGTGTATATTTTGCAAGCTTCTTTACATTTTCAACCGACTTCAAACAAGGAGGATGTTATCAAATTGGCTGTAATTACTTTTTTAATTTTTGTCACCTCATAACTTTCGACTGAGTGAACCGATTTGGATGATTTTTTTTATTTGAAAGCTGGTGCTTCTCGTGCGGTCTCATTTCAATTTGGTCTAGTTCTTGAAGTCGTTTTTGTTTTGTTAAAATTTGTGAATAATAACTACGTAAAAGGTAAAAACCTTAACCTTTATTTTCTCCTCACAAAAAATGCTTAATGTTTATGGAAATGCTCATGTTCCAAAGTTAAGCAATCACGACCAGGTCAAATTTTCGATGGGTGAGCGGTTTTTAACTCATTGAGATCCTTCCGTGCCTCAGAAAAGACGTTAAGGCGTTGGCCGTAGTTGGCATACGAACGTCTGTGGCAATCGTTACGGCTCTCTCTTGGAGACCTAAAAATAGTATAATGGGGCAAACTAATGTTGTCAAGAGTTCAGAATGATAGATTCTTTTACTTGGCAAAGATCAAAAAAAGATTTTGAGAAGTTCGATATCCATATGTTTAATGGCACAAGGAAGTCACAAAATCTCGTATATATATCTCTCTCCATCTACCTGTAAGTGAAAGTTTTCTATGTTACGTACTAAACTCGAGGTTAGAATCCCGGGTCGGGCTAAAAAGTGTTATTGAGTTTTTTGATTATAGAAATACTTAATAACAGATCGGAGTTCGAAAATTGGGGTCTGAACCCCCGTGCCTCGGAGAGCACGTAAAGCTGTTGATCTTCTGTCTGATCTCTCCCCGATCATGTCGGTTAATCGCTCCATCGGAATATGAGAGAAAGGGAACAGAGAGTGCACCTCTGTTTGCGCACACACTTGTGCACTGTAATATCTCCTGCGTAGTTGGCTGGTCTCCGTTGAGATTGGGTGCCGTGGCCATAATCAGCTAGGAGAACATTATTATTACAGTATAACACATATTGTGAAATATAGCATTAACAATTAATTTTTAGGTACTTTCATAAATGACGTACGTAAAGTAAAGCATTCTTGAGCGAAAAACTATCCAATATAAGTGGAACTTTACCATAACATAAAATGATAAAACTACAATAACGTGAAGAGAACAACTAAAGACGTGCTCAGGTGCTCTGAAAGAAAACGAATGAAACTTTGTACACACGTAAACGCGAGGCTGTCTGTATTTATTGTATCAGATTATAGCGTTTTTCCTTTTCAACAGAAGTGATGTTTCAAATAGAAACCAGATATACCAGAAACACAGTATCATATCGTAAATTTTGAAACTTCAAGTTTTTGCAAGGTGTTTAGGAATGACGTTTTCAACAAAGTTTGCGATTACCGCAAGTAGTATGTTGACAGTGTTTGACGCCCATACCTGGAGAGCACGTTAAGTCGCCTGTCCCGGTTGTCATGAACATCTATGGCTGCAGATGTCAGACGCCAGTTGCTCCATGGAAAAACTGATAATTATGGTTAATTAAGTATAACCGGTTGAAAGTAAAAAAGGCTAAGAAGAAGACTGACTGAATCAATTACCTATAGTACCTATACTATTTATCATAAGGATGTGCATAAAATCTTATTTATTGAACGGCCTGAAGTACTCGATGGACAGTAATGCCAGAATACTTTCATTTTATGCTGCTCTGTTGCGAGTTAATTGCTCGTTCGAATAAAGCAATTGATCCGTTATGTTAATTGTAGCAGTAATTAGCAACCCTACATAGCATACACTTAGGGTTGGCAATTAGCAAAATTTGCAAACGAGACTAAATATTACTAAGGTATTTTAAGAAAAGTTTATAAAGACTTTAATAAAAGAAAATCCTTGGAATACCCGCAAGCCAAAATTCCATCGCGTCAGAGAGGCGTGCGGCGCTAAAAGGAATTCTATTGTTAGATCTTAGCCATTAAATAATTGTTTTACTAGTATACTTTTCGCTCGCGGATTCCCTCTTGCTTAACGAGATTTTGTCTAACCTACAAGAACAATATTTTTAATCGTAAACGTGTATTTTAGTAGTTGTGTGTATGCAAATAATATCAGTCTTAGAATAATATCAAACCTTAACATTATTAACTTAGATATAATTTAATTAAATTGTGCCAGCCCTAGGTAAACCGCATCCACATTCAGCTGCATCGAACCCTCGCCAAATGCACTTACTTACGTAAGATGCTGGTAAGTGGCTTTCTCTGATTTTCTGTTTGGCTTGAAAGCGCTATCTGCTAAATTTATAAAAGACCAATCTGATATTACTCCGTACTTAGACATGTGTTTAAAAAATCATGTAGTGTTGTGTGAAGGAATTCTCTACACCAACCGAAGCTTGTCACACATAATTATAACATACATGAACTAGATGGTTTTGCTTTCGATGATGTCTATAAGTAAGGCAATTAAATATGTTTAGAATGGCATAAAAGTATTTGAAGTTATTTCGGTGGTAGACAAGCGTAGGACTGTCCTATGATAAGTCTACAGACGCTTGCAATTCCAGGGAACTCACAACTTTCCGAAATCACCTGTGTCTGATCCGCAAGGAGCCAACGCCTGAGTGCCACCACTATGATGGAAGGACCATGGACACGGCGCTACACACACTCTGTCTCGCGCCACACCTTTTGGGGACAGCAAGAGGACGAAACATCGGGGTTTCCACAGAGGAGGGGGTCATCTACAAACCGTAGGGGACCCGAGATACGTGGGGTTGGTTCCCCGGCTCCTAGTACCCGAGATGGCGTGCGGTTTTAGTCTGTTTGAGTCCGATATGACACCAGAAGGGATCCAATGGGATTTCCACTCGACAAAAAAGGGAAGTCGAAGCGTGACCTCGTGGCGGTCATCACAGTGGGTATTGTCTCGCTCGTTAACATGACTGAAATGATAATGCGGAGCGAGAAAACCATTTTCACTTAATGATTAATTTTATTATCAATCACTATAAATCTTAGTCTGTAAAAATATACAATTAAGATAACTAAGTATTCATAAGAACTTGATAAATCCAAAATGTTTTAGATCTTTTATTCAGATAAAACCAAATTACATTTTACTTTGCCCTAACTAAATCTGTATTAAAAAAGTAATTTCAATTTGAATGTTTCTAAGACCTCTTTTGCATAAAAATATTGAGCTTCTTTCAAAGTGGACGCAGAAAAATGTCGAGGAAGGAGATGGGTCCTTAGATTAATTCTTTCATTGGACACTCTTAAAATATTTACACACCTGCTGACACAGCATATTTTTACCTAATGCGTTTTTTCTAGGAAGAACTAGTTTTAACTGATATTCCATATTTGATATTCGGTATTCGAATTCCAGTATTAACAAAGGCATACATTAAAAACTAGATATAACTAGTAAAACGCATTATATCTAAAAAGTTTTAACTGTAACATATACAATACCTTAAACGTGTAAGTAATGTATGAAATGTTTATTTTCGACTTTGCCTAGGTATTCTATACAATATCTGATGCACAGTCGGTAATGTGCTATCTACGAGAACAGGTCAAAAGCCATCCACTCAAACTCATCTAATCCAAATGATTCAACAACAATACAGGGGATCTAGAGTGGTCACTGTTCTAACCTAACCTAAACCTAGATGATTCTGATCTCATCTAATCATAATGAGATCTGACCAATGTGTGTGTACCTATATGTACATCTTAGGGCGCTCGCAAACAGCGACTTTTTGCAGCGCTGCAGCAGCGAGGCTGTCGCGCGTTCGCATCAATACAGTCGCGATGCGGTCGCAAGCTGTATGCCCTCGCCCACATAACCACAGTATAGTCTCGTTAGTAGACAGCCTTATTGGTCTCGCGGTTGGCGTGTGCGACTGCTGATCATGAGGTCTCGGATTCGATTCCCGAGTCGAATCAAATGTTTGTATGATCTACAAATATTTGCATCGGAATTTGGGTGTTTTCTATGTATATATGTACGTTTTTACAAAAAAAAAAATGTTGTGTATTTTATCGGTTGTCTAGTACCCATAACACAAGCTCTGCTTAGCTTGGAACTAGACAGCGTTGTGTGTTAGCTGTCCGAAATAATTATTATTATTACTTAGTCGCGCTGCAAACGTCACCTTTTGTCCATTCTTCACCCGATGTCGTCCGACACGCTCGCGCTTTGCACCGATATAGTCGCTAGGCTGTAGCGCGATAGTAGCGCTTTGCAAACGCGACTACAGCGCGTTAGTAGCGATGCAAAACTTGCCGTGGTTGAGCGCCCTTAGCTTCTGTTATGATGTACAATTACCGATTGTGTTATAAAGATTAAATTTCTTTTATCTTGAAATTTAATTTTATCTCATGAATAAGGTCTAAAAAACAAGGCAATAAAAATATATTTATGATTATGAAAATGTAAAATACGTTATAAAATTAAATAAAGGGCGATTATAAAAGCTTGAAAAAGCCGTTTAATTGCAGCACTGAACAAAGAAGAGCACTAAATTATAATAGCATTTTTTCTAAGTCTGATTTTTTTTTAACTATAAATATTGGGTACTTTTTATAAGCACGCTCCTAAAAGGCAACTTTTTATAACAAATAACTATTTTCTATTATAATCCAATAAATTAATCTTCATTGTTTAACCTTTTATAAATAAATTAAAAGTTAATATTTTTTTCTAAAGTCTTAAAAAAATTGTTTTCATATTTTATTATGAAAAGTGCCTTTGTACTCAAATTAATTACATTTTTTTAAAAAGGCGATTGCTAAAAGAATCTTTGAATATATTAAAATCTTTTGTTTAATATTAAATTTGTAATCTCTTTCATGTTTATAACATTTATTATCTTTTTTAAATAACAGAGGATAACATGTTTATTTAGAAATGAGATAGAGATTTCGTAATTTCTTTTGAAAGTATAAAATTAAAGATAGAGTGCTTATTTAAACTTGGCATTAGATATTGCTGTAAAGGTTAAGTTTTTTTATGATGTAATGTAAACGGATCACCCACCGTCCTTAAAATATAGTTTGATCTTAGTCCGTGGCAAATGGTTACGAAATCGACAAAGTAACGTTGAACGTGCGATTTTGTTTTGTATAACCTACATTTTCATACTTTACGTGGCAATTTTATTAGAAACTAGCTGACCCACGCAACTTCGTTTACATCTCCTATTACCCGTAGCGTAATAATTTCCCCCCGTTTTCGTAACATTCTTCATTGGTGCTCCATTGGTGGATTTAAAAATAAACAACAACTAAACTACATTTTTGGTATGTGTAACATGTATACATACATACGCATTTAGTAAAAAGCGATTATATTAATATTCCAACAAACAGTCCAATTTTATTTATTTGTATAGATTGACTAATATTTGGTTTTGATCACATGGCTGTGTTGAGGTGACGTCATTCCTCTAAAGTTAGTTTTCTAATGACTTTTATGTTTGTAGAATGTAAACTCGGCTAGGAGGACAGGTTTCACTAACCGTGATGACAGGCTGATTGCTACTGCACTTAAAAGTAATGATTCAGCACAATCCAACATTTCTTTCATAGGAGGGTACGATGTGACCCTTTTTGTTTACCTCTATGGTTTACTTTTCTAGTAACAACTATGTGGGACTCAAGAGAAATTCAGTGTAGCGGTTTAGCTGAAAGGGTAACAACCTGACCGAGTTACTTTCAATCTATATTAATAAAAATGAATCGCCAAATATGTTTCATGCGTGTGCTTGACCAATTCGCTTATATTTATAATAATTTACTTAAGGCACAAGGAAGGTTCTTATGCAGAGAATAAACGTAAAAATTGTGAATAAAATAGTAAATAACACAAATTTATTTCTTCTATTAGACAGCCACAGGCTTTGACAGAATGAGGCGTATCGGGGCAGTTAGTTTATAATATAAGTACGGACGAACGGTTTTACTCACGATTTTATTTCAGGGATACGACAACGCAGTACCTACACTAGGCAAACCTGTATCATAAGGTTCCATTCAAATATAATTAGAATAAAGTCTAGATTTAACTTAATTAAAAGTAATTCATATATTGTGCAGAGAGATTTTTGTCTTAACAAATAGTAAGTTATATAACAATCTTGATTAATTTTACAATTATTATTGTATTTATTTAGAAATACCTCGTCTGCATGTATGTCGGTTATCGCGGTAAAGACTAGCCTACGTCCTTCCTCAAGCATCAAAGTATCTCCACGCCAAATTTCATTGAAATCATTGGAGCACGTGCAGTTGTTTAGCCATGAAACAGAGTTACTTTCAAATTTGTAATGTTAATAATAGTATAGATAATTACTTTAAATCATACAAATGGTTATACGTAGACTTTGAACACTTCAGTGAATTGTTGGTTATGGTACCATCACTGACTGGTACCGAAGGTCAACAGGTGAAGGTGAATAGTTTGTCTTCTCACATTATATTCAATAAAAGTTCTGCAAAAGTTTAAGCTGTTCTAACAATAACTTAAGTTGTTAAAGAACATTAACTTGAAATACTGTGTGACTTATTGCTTGAATAATATTCGGTTTCTTTGTAATATAAGTTATTGATGAAAATATCAATGTTAAGCACTATCATAAAACTTAAAAACAACTTTAATGTGAAGAAGTTGTGTGTGTATTCGGTAGATATAAGTAGTAACTATTCAAGAGCATGAAGTGGTTTAAGTAATTACAGTTAAACCGACCCACATGTACAGGATCTCTTACAAAATACACACAATAAACATAAATAAAATAAAACTATCTATTATGCTAAGTCTCTCATCTTGTTTTGCTATTGAAACACACTTATTGAATACTAAAATACTACCTAACACGATAACAGTGTTAAGTATTATTTTTGTTTTAAGGTTCCTCCTCAAAAGGAAAAACGAAACCCTTATAGGATCACTTTGTTGTCCAGAACCTTTTTTTCAAGAACGCGTGGAAGTATCAAGCTGAAATTCATATCAAATACTCAGGTCTACTGTCCCTTAGAGCTGTAAAAAATCAAACTTTTAAGCCAACGCAAACAAAAGATACAGCCGTTTA
Source organism: Spilosoma lubricipeda (assembly GCA_905220595.1). Taxonomy (NCBI): domain Eukaryota; kingdom Metazoa; phylum Arthropoda; class Insecta; order Lepidoptera; family Erebidae; genus Spilosoma; species Spilosoma lubricipeda. The sequence goes on along the minus strand of HG992285.1, from coordinate 1,481,968 downwards.
TGGTGCAAATTTTCAACACTCGCAAGGGAATCAAAACCTACAGGGTTCTTCCCGTGAACTCAGAAACTTGTAATCTGGTACAAAGCAAGTTTTTTTTAAAAACATTGTGTGAGATCATCGGAGGACCAACTGATGGTAAAGGAGGTCTTAGGAGCACTCAAAAGGCAAGGCACTTGTGTTTCTTGAACACAGGCAGGAATAGGCACTTACATGTACATGTGTCGCACCTCGCACATAATAGCGGTAACGAGTGTAAACCCGTCGTGGATCAAAGGGAAAGTGTCAATAAAATGCTAAAATAATGTGTACAAGTTGCTTCGATACTAAGCAATGAAAATGGCGCTGGAAATCGCCGTCTACTACTGAACCAAGTTAAATATCCTCCAAGAAGTGCCAACTAACCCGGTCTTGGGCAGTCCACATCCATCCGTTGCCAACCACTTTCTTCAAATAGTCAATTCATTGTGTCGATAGGCACTTACTATTAGGCAACCTATCTGCTCATTTATCTCCTATTCTAAAAATAACGTATCAGTTTACTCGCTAATCGCTTGTCTCAAATCTCAGTCTAATCTCCTCAAGCGGCCTAATTACAAAGTTTGTCAGATTCATCGGTTCAATGGTTCGACATTGAAATCTTATATCAAAGCTTAATGAGGGAATAAGTTATTTGAATTAACGAAGCTTGTCTATCGACTTGTGCAATCAAACGACTCATTAAAACATTTTAAACTTCTATCAAAATAACTTTTAATTCGCATAATTTGTGCATAGAATATTTTAGGTAATATCTATGTTATTTACTGGTTGAATTTTAAGTAGTTACTACATTCAAATTTACTGCATGAAATGGTAAGCTAGGAAGTAAAAGAGGTGGAGACAAAACAAACAACATTGGAACAACAATTGACCTTGTCCGCCAGAGGAAAACACGACCTCTCAAAGACTTATATTAAGCTATTCATTCGTTAGATTTCACCTTTAGAGGAGAAGCATATGATTCTAGTCGAGGTCATTTAAAGGTCAAGGAAAATGGCTAGTCATCAATAAAAAAAAAAAAAAAATACACATTTTTTAAATCTAAGATTTATTGTGCTCCTCAGAATCTGTTGCCTACGTAATACGTAATTCATTATATTTGCTTTGTTTACCATGTCATTTGTCTCTCTGCATTGGCGGGAACAGGATCAACCGCAAATGATAGAGGATTGGCCTTACTTAACAAGGTCCCTTACCTTACCATGTGGTGACACAACATTATTAACATTCCACCTTACAGTTGGGTCCCGGTGAAGTAACAAACCAATGGAATTACTACAAAAAAAAATTGTGTACGTCTACAACGAAAATTAATCTTAAACTTATATTGCCTTTTAGTACTAAATCCCTGTATATCTCTATTTCATTAACTAAATATGGGGACGCAATTTGTGTTGTAGCATCTAATATAATAGTCTGTAGTTCAGTTAGATTCCAACAACTTGTTCATTGAGTTTACTTGCGTTTCTGAGCAAATTTGTACTATGTGCTTTATGCTTTTGTGGTTACCTAAGGCGGTTACAGACTTAACTACATGTACAGACATGTTTGAACATGTTTAGAGACAGATCTTGTATAGTTCTTGCTTAATCTGTTTTGTTTAAAGCAGTTTGATTTTTTATAGTTGGTGTGGCTTGGTGTACATGACTAACATATTAGAATTCAAATTGAATGACGATTTTTTATAGTATAGAATCGAAACTAGTTCTCTTAAACTAGCTTACTAGGGATCCTGATGGTGAGTGACAACCGCCGCTTAATGGACACCCGTATCTTCGAGTCAGAAGTACGTCGCCGCTCTTTAAGTCTCGTCTCTCCAGAATCATGAGAAAAGGGAGGAGGCACCTGAAAATGAAATGTGATATGACTCCAGTCGAGCCTTCCTATTTATATGTATATTTAATTAATTCACCTTCCTCGATAAGTGGACTATTTAATAAAATAAGAATTAACGAAATTGTTACAGCCTTAGGCGCGATATCGTGACTGAGGGAATTAGGAAATAAATAAATAAATAAGTATTTCGGACCTCTAACACACAACGCCATCTAGTCCCAAACGAAGCAGAGCTTGTATTACGGGTACTAGACAACTGATATAAATACTTTTTTTAAAGGACATACATATTATACATAGAAAACACCCAAACTCCGAAACAGATATTTGCAGATCATACAAACATTTGGTGCGACCCGGGAATCGAACCCGAGACCTCAAGAACAGCAGTCACGTACGCTACCACTGCGCCACAGAGGCAGTTAAATATTAGTATGGGTACGTATGTTTTCAAATACACACAAACGTGTTAATCAGCAGTCTGATTATGGTACAGGCTTTGATAAATTTTAGATCTTCTTTTTTTATATTTCTCCCTGCCAAAGTGAATCAACTCTGCCTGATGGAAAGTATAAGCAGAATCCAAGAGTGGTGGTCATCATACTGCGCATGCAGACAATGCAACAATGCAGCATGGCGACCTCCGGTCTCGCACACACCAACGAAACACGACAGCATGATCGCTGTCATTTTATGTTGATTTTCTGTGCGAGGGTAGTACCGCCCCGGTCGAGCCGGCCCGTTCGTGCTGAAATCAGCGTGGCTCTATTACCTTGAGCTATCTATCAAACAGCCGTGTGTGAGATATGTTTGGTTACTATTATTACTAAGCTCAGACCCTGGTAAAGAACCTATTCCCAACCCAACCCACGTAATTTATCAACCACGCGTAAGGTTAAATTATCCGAGTGCTAATAACGACCGTGCGGCGCCCCCTTATTACATGTCTACGCTATTCTTCAACGGATTACCGGCTTATCTAACGTTACACTTGTACTATTTATAACATTGTATTTTAATAAATATAACCGTGGGACAGCCACGCTTCGGCATGAATGGGCCGGCTCAACCGGAGTGATACCACGACCTCACAGAAAACCGATGTGAAATAGCGCGTGAGCGAGGATACCGGAGGCCCATACCTAAACGCCTCCCCACATCCCTTTCCCCATCCCCCAAAGGTTGGCAATGCACTTGTGACGCCTCTGGTGTTGCGGGTGTCTATTGGCGGCTGTAATCGCTTACCATCAAGTGATACGTCTGCTCGTTAGCCGCCTATACCATAAAAAAAAATAAAAAGAAAAGTTACATACTCTGGGTTATTATAAATATTACTGTCTAGGCCTCTAGGCCCAAACTACCTCGTTGGTCTCGCGGCTATGAAATAATTATTGCAATTTAAAAGTTCTAAAAGAAAACTTGAAACAGCATACGTCTGTCTTTTAAAATTGGCTCACTATAACCTTTTTAAACGACTTCGAAAAAGGAGGAGGTATGTTTGTTACTGGGTGAATCGATTTTGATGATTCTTTTTTATTTGAAAGCTGGTGCTTCCCGTGTGGTCACATTTCAATTCGGTCCAGTTCCCGAAATCGTTTATTTTGTTAAACAAATTTACTCACGCTGCGCTGTCATTCAATATATGTTATACTAGCTGAACCCCGCGGTGTTACCCGCGGTTATCGTCGTTCTGCGAGTATCGCCGCGGAACAAAGTTAGTCTAAAAAAGTAGCCTAAGTTACTCCCTGGATCATCAGCTACCTGCCAGTGAAAGTCCCGGCAAAAGCGGTCCAGTCGTTCCAAAGATTACCCGGAACAAACAGACAGACAGATATTTTTTTTTAAATACACTAGCTGAACCGCGAGTAACGCCGCGAGACAAAGTTTTCTTGGCATTCAGCTCTTTTCCCGCAATTTCCGTAGTTTTTGTAGGTAAAGTCAAATCCCACACTAGAAATGCATACTGTGCCGTAGGAGACTTTAATGAAATAGAAAAAACAAAATACCCGGACTCAAAACAACATTTTTTGGGTGCTGTCCCATGTGGAGATCAAACTATAGGACACATCGATTTGATCACCATCACCATTTTCAGATCCAAACAGTTTTTGCCGTTTAAAAAAAACTCTCAGATTATTAAGTAGAAAAATCGTATTATTTAAGGCACAATCGATCAAAATACAAATTTCCTGTGAGTCCGGACTCAGCAGCCGTTGCAGATGAATTTTATATGAAATCTAAATCTTTCTCAGAAAATATCTAATTTCCGCTAATGACGGCACTGGTTATTTTATTTTTCACAAGATTTTAATGTAATGGCTAGAACAAAAATTCAAAGGAGAAATTTTTTTTTTTTTTGAGCTGAAAACTTTTATAGGCGCGTTGAGTACTTTTTGGGTGAATAAAAATCATGGAACACGCGTCATCGTCACTGAACGCTTCCCACGAGCTAAAGGTATACTGTGTATATTATCAAAAGTATTCAAAAATAAATAATAATCTATTAGCTCGACGGTACAATTCAGAGGTTACTTAGTTTCACTTCTATCTGACTATCTAATTCAGACTACCTGCATTTATTTTTAAATTATACTTTGGATTTCATCCATAATCCTAGTTTTATGAATAATATCCCTTCAGAGATTAGAGAAAAAAAATTATAGTATATTAATACAAGGCGTAGATTAGAAAGTAAGATTTTTTTTTTCCTTTTTTTTTTCTTATAATATATTATGTATTAATATTACAACAACCTTACACACCTCACACACGTTCTTGCTAACCTAAACTAGACAGAACCTATACTATTACTGACCAGAAGTCTTTTTATCATTCCTGTTTTTAAATTAATACATATATTATGGAGGAACGCGTGTCATGTCTCTCAAATATAAGGGCAGGATCCTCCGGTAGTCGTCGTTGCCTAACAGTTAATATTAGTAAGTCATATATATGCTTACCGGCGAGCAAGAATTTCTACATCGCGATACAGGATTATTTACTCCGTAAATCGATGTGACTTCGGTAGATGGCGCTATAGTATGTTTTTATTTGCGCTGTATGTGGAAGTCACCACACATGTCATACATAAATAACACCCAGACCCAGAAGTGATCATACTCATTACACAATTATTTATCTTGTTTTCCACCCATGGATTTCGGTTTAGAAGTCCAGGAAAACGAATCAAGAGACCAACAGGCCCGACTACTTCATTATCTTCATCATCATCAACAGCTTTAATCAGTCCACTGCTAGATATAGGCTAATCCTTTGAAATGAGTTTTTGGCCTGCTTATACCACACTGTCAAGACAAGTTGATGTGGTATTGGTTTCACTTCTTGTGTGTGGTATTCGTTTCGCTTCTCTTTGCTGTGCTTTTGTACTATTGTCTTCTATAATCGGCTTTTACGACACCCACGGGTTGCTTATGGGTGATGACTCTTCGTATTCTAAAACCTTCAACACACGGGCGAATGACTGCTTAGATGAATATTCTCTCGTCAGCGAACCTTGATTACGTACTTTTTATTTCAATACGTTAAACAAACGCCTTCTGATTTATAAAACAGAAACCTATAAACCATATCAAACTGTGTTACTACGGTTTGACGTATCGAAATCGAGTTTGATGTTCACACCGGTACCGGCAATAACGTTTCCGATATTATCTGAACTAATGAAATCAATCTTCCGTCCTCGCGTTCCGAGATTGCTGTCTTGTGTATATTCTCATAGCGGGAAAATTCCGTTGCCTTTAGTACGTAATTTATGATGTACTTTATTGAGTTATTGTTGGATTTTTTATTGATGTTTTCTTGCGTGAATGGTTTTTGCAGCTATATTTTGGAATTTTATGTAGATATAAGTCTTGATCAATGATATAGTTTACAAGATTGTTTAGCGCCATAATAGCACTTCAGTTGATGTGAACACTAGGTGATTACTTAACTTACAAATAAAATCACCATGAACTGATCTGCTGATCTGACAGGCTATTTATTAAGTGTCAAATATTTATATACTCTGGATACCTTTTACGCTAAGCCCGCCAATGAAACAATATCGCGATTCAGAGAAGTAGTACAACGCCATCTAGTTTTTAAAAACAATATTATTATCGTCTAGTTCTGTCTCCATCGCAATATGGTTATTCATTTGTTTTAGGCATGAACAAAAATTAATAGCTTTATAAAACTTTCTCGAGTACATTTATAATGAGTCTCTATACAAAAATTGTTAGATAGATATAGCTATTTTATATAAACGTTATAAAAAAAAAACAAATTAATGCCAGGCTCAGCCATGGTGTGGTAATTTGCAAGCCTATTTTTCCACTACTCATTATTGTACTATTTGTAATAATTTTTGAACACAAATGATCATCCGTCTCTACACAGTTGATCTTCATATCGTATCTACCCTAGGCGTACGTGTACAATTTAGAGTAAATATTTCTAAGGCTTCAACTGGAAATCAGCGCTGTGGTCATTTGACCGTAGCATATGCTGAATCGTTTCCCTTCCACACAACCAGATTATTGTATTGTTTCGTAATAGTATTTGTTCTTTAGTCCAGATAAATGTTTCTATTTCTTCTCTTTTATTAATTTTTGTGTGACTCGTATAGGTTGTTATTTCTATATCTATAAATTTTATTCCGGAGGAGTACCGTATTCAATTTATCTGAGTTTATCATGTGACCACCGTATGGTGTTCCTTCACCGTAAGGAACTATGACGTACCCTAGGAAAGAAAAGCCTTAGAACCATTTAGAAATGCAATTTTTTTTTTTATTATTACATGCGCAAATAAGTTATAGACTAAAAACATGACAACACTGTAACTGTCAACGTTATAAAATCTAAAGTTCTCTCATTATTACTAGTCACGTTCTGCAAATCCAGTGGTAGAGCGAAGCGAATGAATAATGTAATAATTCTGTCTGGATTGTCATTGCTAGCGAGGAGTTCACATTATGGACCGCTGCATATCTGTACTAATATTATGAACAGCTTGTTTGTTACATGGAACGCACTTATCTCAAGAACGACTATTTTTCGGATGTGTTTTTTTGCTGTTTGAACGCTTTTTTAACGAGGAAGCCTATATAACATCACTGTAGATTGTATAACGTCACGCTGCGACTATAAGAAGCCCAGTATCAATAAAAACTATTGTGGAAATTGGGAAAAATGTTTTGTAGAGACGCAGACGGACGACTGCGTAGATAGAACTAATTCTGCATCGCAATTAAATCGTTCACATTAGTTGATTTTTTCTCAGGAGAATAGGGCAATAGGAGACGTAAACGAAGTTGCGGGGTCAGCTAGTATATTATATTTACAACGCTTCTTTTTCTAAAATACTGTCTAATGCATCAGACACTACACTATACGTCGGCCCAATAACGTTAATTATTTCCATCCCACGGTTGCCTGGAAGAGATTGCCGTTGAGCAAAAAGGTCGAAAGTTCTATTACGGACCTACCTAGCTTTAAGCTATGTATTTAGTTACCTAGTGTACAATAAAGTGGTTTATTATTATAATAAAGTGTCATATTAGAATTTATATACATGATTACACCACAGTAAACTTTAGAAAGAAAACGGGAAAGACAAAATGTTCCTGGATTCTTTTGTATGTCTGATACTCCGGGATACAGAAATGCATCTTATACGCAAAATCTAGTCCAGAAGACAAACCCATAGGGCTTATTAATATAAATAAATGACATTAAAGTGTTTATTTCACTTTAACAGCATTTCACTTAGTACATTTGTCTGTCTGTTTGTTATGGCCAATCTCTGCAACGGCTGAATCGATTTTGACAGGACTTTCACTAGTTGATATCTGACGATATAAGGAGTAACTTAGGCTACTTTATTTTGAAGAACTTCGTCAAGCAGCGTTACACGCAGTTGTTGTTGTAAAGTACAAAAACTACAGCGGGAAACACCGCGGGGATCAACGAGTCAAGTATATAAATATTAGTCTCATTTGAGAAGCTTCCTCAAGCAAGAGATAATACTCATATTTACTGAATATGGTGTACTTCTCAGGAAAATATACACGCGGAAAAAAGTTATGATAAATTCCTCGTCTCTTTTTCTACAGCGTTGGATGTCTGAATGTACCTACAGATATTTTTCTACAAGTCGTGGAAATGTTATTAAACGTGCTTTTCATTGTATTAACATTTACTTTACCTTTGAACTTTGAAGCTACATTAATTAAGAAAATCTAAATAACTTCCCTCAGTTTTTTTTTATAATTTACTAGCTGTCCCGGCAAACGTCGTTTTGCCATAATTTTTTTTAAGGATGGGTGACCCTTACCATTTAGGGAGATGAAAAATAGATGTTGGCCGATTCTCAGACCTACTCAATATGCTCACAAAATTTCATGAGAATCGGTCAAGCCGTTAAAATGCAAGTCCGTGGTGACATAGATTTGCGGCGGTCACACAACAAGAAAAGCAGGCAAGTAACACCATACTGTAATACGTCGGTTATCACGGCAAATAGTAGCCTATGCGTTGTTCTGATGTATAACCTATATTACTGTAAAGTTTCATCCAAATCCGTTCAGTAGATTTTGCGTGAAAGAGTAACAAACATCCATCCAAACATCCATCCAACCTTACAAACTTTCGCATTTATAATATTAGTAGGATATGAAAGACAACACCCGCATTAGGAATAAATCCTGAGTCGCGGGTGACTTTACATTCATACATGAGATGGACACAAAGAACACCCAGAGTCAGAACTACAATTTGTGAATCACAGAATGTCGCTCCACGTGGGGTTTGACTCCACAACACTTAGCGTGGTAGCAAACAGCGTGGCGATCACTTACCGAACTGCCATCTTTATGTATAGTCCAGGCATATTATACAATCTAGCTGACCCACACAACCTCGTTTGCGTCTCCTATTGCCGGTAGCGTGATAATTTTACTCCGTTTTTGTAAAATTATTCCTTGTTGCTCCGCTCCTGTAGGTCTTAGCGTGATGATATGTGGCCTATAGGCTTGCTCGAATGGCTATCTAACACTGAAATAATTTTTCAAATCTGACCAGCAGTTCCTGAGATTAGCGTGTTCAAATAAACAAACAAACTGTTCAGCTTTATATATTAGTGTAAATGAGGACATTATTTTGATATCCTAAAACTTTTCTCAAAATAAAAATAGCATAAACCTATTTTTTTACCTTTGACATATACTTATTTTTTAAGATATTAGATTATTTAACTAATAGCTGAACCCCGCGGTGTTACCCGCGGTTATTGTCGTACTGCGAGTAATACCGCGGGACAAAGTTAGTCTTTAAAAAAGCAGGCTAAGTTACTCCCTGGATCATACCTGCCAGTGAAAGTCCCGTCAAAATCGGTCCAGCCGTTCTAGAGATTACCTAAAACAAAAAGACAGACAGAGAGACAAAAAAAAATTAACTACTACTAAAAAGTGGTTATTTTAATATTACAAACAGACACAATCCAATTTTATTTATTTGTATAGATGTATGCAATATCTACTGAGCGATTCGCTTACAGTTCATTATTTGTAATCTTGTTAGAATTAAGCGGGTGTGTGTTGTCGTTTGTCGATTACCTACAATATAGAGGATCTGACTCACCCTGAATATTTCTAATACGTTATAATGTTGTTGATAGGTTTTTTAATTTTGGTACTCGCTTACATTTTTGTAAAATTGTTCTTATGATTTTTTTTCTTGGCACCGACTTCAAACAGATTTAAAGTGTCCTTAGCACACTAAACACACATTAAAATACCACTTTATTTAAATAAATAGAATTAGGTACCTCTTATTAGTGAAACCCCTAATACTCCTGGATTAGTAACACTAAGCATCACCGAATGTAAAAGAGTATCATAATGGAGTTTTTACCGGTTCTACTCCATAGGAATGACATCTTTGAACCAAACAACTAAAGTCTAATAACGTTTCGAAAATGCCTGAAAAGGTCTACTTGAAATAAAACCATTTGGTCTTGGTTTTGAAATGGTTCTGTCTAAACAAAATTGTTTTTTCTTCTAATTATACGCCACATCAGTACTTCGTTTCAAAAAGCCTGAAGTGTATTACTGAACAAACACTTATCCCGCTTTAATGTAAGCCATCTTACTACAAAAGAACAAATAACATTCTTTAAAAATAGCGCTAAGAGGTTTATGTAAATAGGAAAACAGCTTTTTTGAGACGACTATGAATATTAAACATCCTATTAATATTAAAAACGTAAAACTTTGGACTCCACGAATGATACAGTGGTTTCAATCGTAGCTCAGCACTTCTTTCTGACCTGAAGGTTGCAGTTTCGATCCCACTAGCCGACCCACGCAACATCGTTTGCGTCTCCTATTGCCCGTAGCGTGATAATTTTCTCCCGTTTTCGTAACATTTTTCATTGGTGCTCCGCTCCTATTGGTCGTAGCGTGATGATATATAGCCTATAGCCTTCCTCGAAAAATGGGCTATCTAACACTGAAAGAATTTTTTAAATCGGACCAGCAGTTCCTGAGATTAGCGTGTTCAAACAAACAAACAAACAACAAACTCTTCAGCTTTATATATTAGTATAGATATATAAATGACTAGTTGTTGCCCGCGGCTCCGCCCGCGTATATGTCGGCTATCACTTATCGCGGTAAATAGTTGCCTATGTGTTTTTCTAATGCTATTCTGCTAGAGGGAAGAGTTAATAGCAGACCAACAAGTCTAGGCTATCCTAGTCTCCAAGTATTTAAGTTAACATTTCTAAGTACATAATTATATGATAATGAGAAATACGAACTTTCTTACAAATTTTAAGGAAAAGATCTCTCATCCCTCACAAAAACCGGAGGCCGCAATAAAATGTTTTAACTGTTGTCCATTAAAACTCCGACCAATACTTTTGTTTCTTCATAAGAACTTCAACACTAAAGTGCTTGAAACTTCGGGTAACATAAAAAAGCAATTACCAAGACATAACTCGTGTTAACAGTTGGATCTGGAACGATACAGCCTAAGACTGTTGTGCTACATTCTTAGGATAACAGAATTAAGTTGAGGATTAATATTCAGTCAGTTTTTAGTGGTCTTTAGTACTAACAAAGCCAGGAAGTATATGCAGTTACCCGTTCACAGATTATTATACGACTACACGACTGCGAACAATTATTTTTACGGGAATTAACGCGATCACTTATTAAAAGGTATTACATACCTCTGATTTGCCTGACGTTTCGACCAGGTTGCACTGGCCGTGGCTTCAATACCTTTTAATAAGTGATCGCGTTAATTCCCGTAAAAATAATTGTTAATATATCATGGAACGCGAAAGTTTAAAAGTTAGTACACGACTGCGAGTAATAGAGAGTTGTAATCTTAAATCTTATGTCCGATAAAATGATAGTTTAAGTATTTAGATGAGCATCAGTGAGTCACTGACCAAATCATGGCTTTTCAAGTAAAAGATGTTTCTTGATAAGTTAATATTTGAAAAATAATTAATCGAAACGAAACGATGAAATTTACTTTCTATTATGTACATCTAAAAATAGCTGTCTAATAACAGGGCAGGAAAGGAGGAAATACTGTTTAAGTACGGGCCTTTATATCCAGAAGTTTAATATCGGCTTATCTTACAAAAGGTGGACGTTCACAAGCCTTGATGTCGTCTTAGAGCAATTAATAACAGCCACGTGATTGGACAACAAAAAGAAGGTCCTGATTTATCGTCCTGCCTGACTCACAACTAGTATAAATATAATATAGTAAAAACAATATTACCTATTGATTGGTAGATTTATTGTTAGATATTTATGTTCTTAACTAAGCCTCCGTTCTGCTGATAAACATATAAGTGTGTCTATATTTCTAAATACAATAGATAAATTAATTACCAGGGCGTATTTTTTTTTTTTATATTGCGCCCCGATATTGAAACAATGATAATATTAGCCACATAGTGATATGCACTTACTGGGAGTGAAAACCATGACTGATGATTATTTTATAGGACCAGCTTTCATTAATCTATGTTCTAAATCATTTTGGACTCCTGCAAATATTGTATTGTATTTATATTAAAATCCTTCCTTCCTTCCTTCCTTCCTTCCTTTTTACAAAATTGTTTAATCCATATGAAAACATTTTTCTTCTTCCTAGCCTTTATTAATCCCAAAATTAGTTGGGGTCGGCTACTAGTTCAACCGATTTACCTGAATATTAGTTTTCACACGGGGCGATTGGCATCGGACTTCCGCAACCCTGAGGGTTAATTTAATTCGAAGGTTGAACTAATTATCAGTATATTCAAGGGTACTGACTTCCCAATAACGATAGTCATAGGTATTCATGACAACCTGGACCGATAAGTTAATGTGCTCTCCGATTCACGAAGTGAAAATATGTATATATGTATAATTCATTTTTGACAAAAATATTGATATAATTATGGCTTTTGTTTAGAGCGGACTTTTTATATTTTAAAGTCTCTATACCCGTGACAAAAACTATGTGTAAAAGTCGCGGAAGTCTAAAAACAGTTATTGAAATAGTTATCTATTCAATAAGAAAAACCGATATCAAATACCCTAATAATTTTGTTCTTAACAAACTCAATTCGTTATTCTATAATTTTCATTATTAAGATGTTTTTTATGAGGTAACACAGGGTAATACACAGAAATAAAATAAAGAACCATTGAGAACAACCTTCTTACTGGCAGTCTTAGTTTTAACTTTTCATTCTCGACTACATCTACCAAGTACTTCATCTAAGTCTACAATGGTCCAGAGTAAATTACTCTTCAAAGCCGATCTTTCAATTACTCATAGCTAGAACAAACAGACAGATCTGGAACTTTTCGTGGAACTTCATCCTGTCTCTGGAGTAAGTTTTAATTACAACACAAAAATACACAGGATAATAAATGACTAAGTTCTGTCCAGTTTCCTAGTTGGACGTCATAAATTTAGGTAGACAGGCCGTAATTAAAACATTTTGAGAAGATTGTAGAAGTTCTGAACGAACGAAACCTAACACTCAGATTGACAGACATCGTTATTCAAAGGTGTCTCTAAAGTCACGATAAGAGTGCCTATTGCGAGTTTATTTGACACCGGCTCGCTTTCGATTTCGACTGGGTCGGGCATTGGGATTGGTGAAAAGTTAAGTGAGGCCCATCGCGATGTTGAACGTAGTCCTAGAGATGATATCCACGCCTAGTACAGGGTTCAGCATACAGGATTATTTTATCAAATGACCCTATTTTTGTGCGGAATCCCCTCGGATACCACCAACTGGTGGTTATGTCGGACTCGAACCGACTAAACACCGCACACCATCTCGGATATAAGAAAACAGGGAATCAGGTGCACCCTCGAAAGGAAATCCCGACGTACCTCGGGCCACTCACTATGTGCAGGTGGCCCCCTCCTGTGTAGGAACCCTTACACTTCTACTCTGTTCAAGCGCGTGCACTTTGTAGAGCTCGCGCCGCCGCGCCACCCCTGCCTGCTTCTTCAAGGGTGACTGGTGGCCACACCTATCCCATGGTGAAGTTCCGGCCAGGAGACTAACCGTCTCAAAAGAGATCGTGCGGTACCCCCTTATAATCCTGACGGCCAGCACCTGTCGCCGCAATAGCGCGATAGTGCTGGCCTTCAGGACCTCCTCTTAGTTATCAAATGACCCCAAACTTCATGTGTTAACCAATGCTCCAAGCCCAATTTTTTGATGTCTCAGAATCATATAAACGCAAGCTTGAGGTATTTAGCAGTAATCACTGAATGGTCCCAATAAATATGTTTTGGTTTTATGTAGACTTCGGCTCCAAGATCCCAAAATAATAGTTATATTATAATAATTTTAGGTACACGTGTGTAAAAGTAAAGTTATTTTAACTTCTAATATTTCTTTAAATAGTTAGTTACAAATAACGTTTGCTCTATAAAAGGATATCTGAAAGTTTGTTTCCCTTTCGCAGAATATAAATCAACCTTTAAATCAAGTATTCATTCAATAATATAAATTAGACAAGCAAATGAAGGCTACTCTGAGTATATTTAGTTCGTACCCGATGCTGGCTTTTGAACACGTCTGTTGTAAATAGAAAAAGTGGTTAATTGCGTCTTCTTTACAGCGAAAATTCTTGGTGAGTGATTCACAGCCTCTCAGACAGTAAAGGGCTTAGTAATGGAGGATGGCAGTTAATTGTTAAACACAGTATTTCAGATACATTTGTTGGTGCATCTTTAATACTATTTCAATTATTTGTATCCATCTCTGAAAATGATTATTATGGATCTCACTGCTTTAATGATCTTCAAGTGTTATATTGATGCCGTGTTTCAGGCGGAGAAAAAGATACATATGCTATTCGACTCCAGTTTAATTTAACATGGAACAGAAAAACAAGCAATGCTATATTTTGACAAGAATTTAATTAAAACGCTCACATCCGCCACGCACGAATTACGGGCAGTTTGGACTGGTATATATCAGTTTTAACTGGTTTGGACTGGTATCGATGTAGGTATTTTTTTGTTTGCAAATATTGCCACAACTTTGATTAAAATGTTTCACGTTGAATAAAAGAAATTTTTGGGTTCAGATTCAGGGGAATTGACAGACATTTGCTTTGTTGAACTTGTTTGTGCAAATTAAATAGTTTACGCACTTTGTTTGATACAATGTTACAATATATTTTTATGTTTAACTTGAATTATATTGTGCATATATCACTGATAAATTCTCAAGAATTTTGGAATAATAATGTGTTTTAAGATATACATAGTTATACCATGATATATCAACGCAGGTTGCAGTATATCTAAACCAGGAAATAAACCAGTCTACCTGAGTTGGCATATCGAGATGGAACCTAATGTGTTTTCTTTTCACATATCTGATTCTGACTTCACGAATGATGTAGTGGTATTAGCTCATCTCCTCCTACCTGGTCAATTTTCATAATGCCACCGTCGTTGTTTTGCAATATTGCCCACCATGCAGTAATTAGCTTTTAACCATAGCTTCATCTAAAATGTTTCCTTGGTCAAGAATCAAAATACCTCCATTAAAAATTTGATAGAAATCGGTGCAGCGAATCACCGGTGAAGTGTTACAGTCAGATCCATCATACATCATGCATCGTCCCCTATTGCGCGATCTCTCTTCGCAATAAGTACTTACCTTTTACAACGAATTTTAATCAGCTTTCCACTTTATAAATTCTATTGTAATACGGTTCTTAAGAGTGAGAATTCATGAAACAAGAAAAGATTTCAGTTTATTTCTATAAATAGATTCTTTTAGCGAAGTATCGATGTAGATTTAGAGTTAGGTTCGAGTAGATTCTAAATTTGATAATGTTTTACTTAAATTTAGAATCCACCTAAATCTAACCCTAAATCTACGGAATGTAAACAAACAACTCTGATAAACACGTTACCGTGTCCTACAGGGAAGTTTAATTAATTTTAGATGGTGGCCGAACACAAATAGACCTCTATGAAATAATCAAGACCCGTCTCTCGCCTCTAATAACACTATCTAAATTTATATGTAAAGTATATTAGTATCATGATTAATAGCCTCTACTAGTCCACGGCTGGACATTTGCTTTGTCTATTATAATGAAATTTGTTTAATATAACCTTTCTTCACATAATTGTTTCTTAAAAATTTACGTAACTTAATCTATATCTATATCTATACTACTTATACTTATAATAAGACTGTAGAGAGGTCAATTCTGTACATTGAATATATATTAAAAATTATTATTGGGGGATGAATGGTTATCGATACTGATGCCAAAAATGTAATCAGTAAGTTTTTTGTCTGTCTGTCTGTCTGTCTGTCTTTATGTGCACGCATGGATCAAAAACTACTGAAGGGATTTTAACCAAACTTGGTACGATTATAGTTCATACTCCTAGGCAGGTTATAGGCTATATAACATAACGCTAAGATGCATAGGAGCTGAGCAGTGACGGTAAATTTAAAACAAGTCGGATGAAAATTTTCGCTTTCGAGCTCTTATCCTCGCATACGTTGATCATACACCAAAAATATGTAATACAAAGATGATGGTCTTCAAAAGATCTACAAAAAAGTCCTCAATAGTATATTTCTATCTTTTATAAATTAGCCACAATAATGTGTTTAAGCGTTAGGCATTTCTTCAAGGTGTATTAAATACTTAAATATATTGTATTTCACATGGATATATCCTTATCACTATACACTTTAATATCTTTTTTAATAAAATATAAAATTATAAAATTATAATTAATAAACACACAAGATATAGATGAAATTAAACTGCCAAATCTCGCCGCACCAGTATAAGTACGACATTACGGTTGATTTTTCTTTAACACGCGAAACGGCCATCCGCTGGATCTACAAAAAGGCGGGAGCGCTCACGCCGCTCACGCGCTGACTTTACTCGAATTGTCACTGTTAATGCGAACGAACGTGGTTCTTATTGACTGGGAATAAGCGCGTTTTAGATTTAAAATATACATAAGACGTAGTTTTTAGATATCAGTTTAAAGTAGGTATTAGATAATAATATAATTAGTTTGTTTAGTGTTTTTGTTTGTTTCTCCTTCTTTTCTTTATATTTATAGTTGTAAAATTAATAAGTAAAATTTCAAATAAGTAAATTTATGCAATGACAATTAATAAATCTCATCGTCAGACTTTCCGTGTTGCTGGAGTATATCTTAGTCTCAGATGTTTTTCACATGGGCAGTTGTACGTCGCTTTTTCCTGGGTCAGTAGTTCCACAAATCTTTATGCATACGTACGTCCACTTTGAACAAATGTAAACAAGTGTAGTGACGATGCAAAACAAAAATTATTCTTCAGTCTTAAATAGATTTTTAAAAGGCAGCGTCATATTTATTTATTAAATTGTAGTTTAATAATCTATAGTTAAAAAAAAAACATTATTGTAAAAGGAGATCCACGCGGACGAAGTCGCGGGCACAGCTTTAAACAATAAGATATTATGTCGCATGCCTGCCTGGTCAAAGTACAGAATATTGCTTCATTCATCGGGTGGTAAAACGACTACTTACCGAATCAAATTTTTTGCAGAATTTCTACTGTATTATGATTAATTATGAATTTAAATTTAAGATAAAGTTCAAGCTTGACAACCAAAAATGATATTTCTGTAATGGCGCTGGTCACATGAGACGCGTGACGTCACACTCTAGCCACAACAAAACAAAACAGCGCGGTTTAAGTTAATTTTATCAGTTTTCTCCAATTTTATATTAATTAAAATGTCGAATAAATGGTTTATAGTGCCACAGTGAACAAATCTATACATCTATAGGTACAAATAAATAAAAAATATATATATATATATATACGGTCGAATTGAGAAACCTCCTCCTTTTTTTGAAGTCGGTTAAAAATTGGAGTGTCTCTTTGTAATATCAAAATAACCGCTTTTTACTAAATGCATATGTATGTATACACGGTACATATACCAAAAATGTAGTTAAAAAAATTATTGTCAGTCTGTATGTCTGTTTGTCTGTTTGTGCCGGGTATTCTCTGGAACGGCTGGACCGATTTTGACGGGACTTTCACTGGCAGGTAGCTGATGATCCAGGGAGTAACTTATGCCACTTTATTTAGACTAACTTTGTCCCGCGGCGTTACGCCGAAATGTATGTATGCGCGTAACTTTCGATCGGCTACACCAAATTATATATTTTTTTTATGTGTTAGTTATTCTTAGGACAAGTTTTGTGTACAAGAAAAAATAAAAAATAAAGGAAAAAGTTTTTTTGTCCGTGACTACACCCTACTCATGGGTAGCTGGTAACTAAAGAAAAATATGGTGGTACGAAGTTCGTCGGGTCAGATAACATCTTTAAATACCACGCTTTGTACTATTTCAAAATGTAACCTAAAAGCATTGAGATATACCTACCTACATAAAGTAAATTAGATTTTACAAAAATAATGAATGATTTTTTTCCAGAGGTTATTACAGAAACAATTTTTATGTTGTACTTATGCAAGTGCAACATAGCTGCTTTAACATTTTTCGGTTCTGCAGCATAGTTATCAATGTTATTATTATGTACTAGCTGAACCCCGCGGTGTTATCCGCAGTTATTGTTGTACCACGAGTAACGCCGCGGGACAAAGTTAGTCTAAAAAAAGTACTAAAAGTTACTTCCTGGATCATCAGCTACCTGCCAGTGAAAGTTCCGTCAAAATCCGTCCAGCCGTTCCAGAGATTACCCGGAAGAAACAAACAGACAGACAAAAACATTTTTAACTACATTTTTGGTATATGTACCGTGTATATATATATACACTAGCTGTCCCGGCAAACGTCGTTTTGCCATAACTACTAATAAATTAAAAATTAATTAAGAAAACATTGTCCAGCGGACAAAATTGTGAATCTAAACCATTCCCAGATCCCCTTGAACACACACAAAATTTTTTATCAAAATCGGTCCAGTCGTTTGAGAGTAGTTCAGTGACATACACACTCACAGAAGAATTATATATATAAAGATAGGCATTTAGTAAAAAGCGGTTATTTTAATATTCAAACACACTCCAATTTTATTTATTTGTATAGATAGAAAAGTGCAACCATAAAAGCGTCTATCTTATGTAGGTTGCTGTTATCGGCACGCACAAAATTTGATTCCTTTTTGTTTCGAACCACTTATTAAATAGTTTATTAAAAAAAGTCCTGCAGAAATAGCTCACAGATCGATTATTACCACTCCGAAAACATAAAACGCAAACAATATTCAATAGAGGAATCTTTCGTTTATTAGCATGTGACGTCACCAGAGTTGCAACCAATCACAAGACGTTTATGTCGAAGATAAGATTTCAAAAAAATTTTTAGTTTTATTTCGTGCAATCTGCGAGAAACTTAAATTATTTTGTTTGATTTATAGTGAAATATGTCTTTTTAGACTATTATCATAAAGGATGACCCCAATCCATAGTTTATTTCCCTTTCCTCTTTAAACGCGTGCAGTTTTTGGTGAGTCTGTGAGTCTATGCTTTGCGATGACGATAAACAAGACATAAGGTCAGACGTTGCGCACCGCAGGCATAGACCAACTGTTTCAGCAACGGAAAGCTCTATGTGGCTCTGTCGAGGGTGAGCGACAGTGCTAATATGTTCGTATATTGTTCCAATGGCATTACACAAAACATAGTATACAGCGAAGCTCTTTAAATAAAGGTAACACTGTCACAATATGTGGACATATCAGTGAAATTGCACGCAAAAACTACTGAACGGATTTGAATGACACTACAGAAATTTAACTTATACATCAGAATAACACATAGACTACTATTTGCCACGATAACCGACATACACGCGGGCGGAGCCGCGGGCAGCAGCTAGTTAATAATAAGTGTACGTATTTCATTTCCAAAATTGACGTATTTGACGTTTTGTCATGATAAATATCAATTTACAGTCTATTGACGATATCAAGGTTTGATAGATTCGTCACTATGTAGGTACTTCTATATTAATGTAACAATTAAGTATCAAATGTACAGGACGATTGTTATTGCAATCGCTTCGCTTTCAATCTTCGCAAGTATGATCATATATCTACTTTATGTTCCCAGTTGCAATGACTCCCAATTCGTCAGCGTCGCAGATTGCGAGCCCTTACTTCTCTAACTGTGCCTTTGTACGTCATGTGCAACAAGTTTTATATACTTCAATATTTACTGAAATTGACTGCTCACAATTAAGGAACATGTGTATGGGACATAATCTTAATACTGGCTGAACTAATTGCTTTCCAAATGACGGTTTTTCCTTGACCTGACAGCATTTTAACAACAGATTTGTAATGATAAATCAATACCGATACGATAAAGTTTATTTTCGGACAAAAACAGTAGTTATCTAAGTTATAATATAGGTATCACTAATGTTAAAATACGTATTTCAAGCAAATATAAGATATCTCGGTGTCTCAACATATTCATCGCATAAAGTATTCTTTGAGGAGAACAATCCCGTTGCGTCTGCTGTTCACATCCAGATGGATACGAACTGTCTCGGGTTAGATGCACCTGTTGGAGTTTAAAGAATAAATCTTTATCAATGATGATGAAAACAGAAGAATTTGATCACAAATTCTTCTGTTTTGAGTTTTTCAATAATTGGTAAATATTAAGAATAACAAAAAGTTTGTCTTTTATATCCAGTACAGTAATTTGAAGAAGAAAGATTTATAATTATAAGTTAATGGATATAAGAGTAGATGAAGGCCATATAAAAGATAATTTTGCAAAATATTTGCTATTAATATAACTAGAACTGAGAAGCCAAAGAGGAGACTTGAAAACAAAACTACCCAAAACAAATTTACGAAACGAGTGGAAGTAAATTATGACGTAGTATATATTATTTTACTACTACACTCGTAGCATTCCTTTAGTCACGTAACAAAGTCTATAAAAAGCCGACTTCAACAATGCATATATGAAAAAAGTGATGTTTCAAGAAATATTGCTTATTTCTTCATAAGTTTTCCTTTATTACTTTGTTACAGTTCCTCGACTACAGTGTGTAACATGTATTTTTATTTGTTTAGTTCCTTTGAGTCTGTTTTTGTTATCTTTACCAGAGAAGGGTCAACAGAACATTGATACTGTTTGCTAAGTGAGACGTTAAACCCGCTTTGGTCAAATATTATGAATTAACATGTTGATAATTGACGATGAACCCCCCCCCCCCCTCCCGGTATTACCCGCAGGTTTCATTAAATAAATAACAAATATTTCGGACATCTAACACACAACGTCATCTAGTCCCAAGCAAAGCAAATCTTGTGTTATGGGTACTGATACAAATACATATATACTTATATTGTAAATAGATACATATTATACATAGAAACACCCAAACTCCGAAACAAATATTTGCAGATCTTACAAACATTTGGTCCAACCCGGGAATCGAACCCGAGACCTCATGCACAGCAGTCGCGTTCTGTACCACTGCGCCAACGAGGCAGTCGAAACTCGAAGTTCATTGTGTTAGAATCGAATAATGTTCACTACATAATTCGTTTTAATTTTGTTTTGCCAGGGAAGTACAGTCAATACCGGCCCAGCCAGCTATCCAAAAATATCTATTGACACCTCACAATCGGTTAGGTGTTACGGTTATGGTATAGGTAGTCTATGTACAGACTACCCAACTATTAGGTATTACTCATTTTTACTTCGCCGTAGTCGGTAATAAACGTTTCTCTCTCACCTAAGTCAAAATACATTATTTAGTTTACTTACAAAATTGCTAGATATCTAATATTTCAACTTACAATCACTGGTGCCCTCGGTAGGCATAAAATTGTCAATGATACTGGTCACCAATTTCCTCGCTCCTAATCAACCCTGGCCAAGTTGATATTCTTCAAACGTAAACGTTAATAGAAAACTTACAAATGTATTGAATTCATGTCTCTTAACGCTGAGTTTCGTGGTCAGAACAAAATATTAGCCATTAAAACAAGACAAGACGACGGACGTTAGCGATATGTAGAAAGAGAAACATTTGTATCTTGACCAAGGGCTGCCCCCATATATTAAAGTGAGTTAAAGTATTTTTGAATTTTTTAGGTTTTAATTTTAATAGAAGATTGTTTTGAAATATCATAAGTAATATTTATCATTTCAAAACAATAGTTATACTTGTAACGTTAAGGTTTTTTGTTGAACGTACTTTCTCAAGACATATACTTTTTGTTGGTGGTTAATGGTTATTCTCTATATCATTATGAGAAATTTAGTTCTCCCGGACCTAACAATCCCAAGACACAGCAAAATTAGTACATTTGAACATATGAAGACGTGAATATATGTATATTATGTAAAAGTATGCTAGCCGTAACAAAATAAACACGACAACGAATGATTTCTACTCCGCTTTGAGCTTTCATTAAACCAATATTGCTTTGGACTCGTCGACGACCGACGGATCTCGCTTTGATTATTTCAGCTTGAATCACTCACGTACTTAGCTCTGATTAAAGGGACTAGGTGAAGGTTTTTTGTGTCATTTTGGTAAGGACATCTAACAAGACTTTTTAAGAATTTATTTAGTTAACCAGCACTATTCTACCATGCTTGTACACCTAGATTGTGGTTGCAAAAAGTAGATGAATACTATCTTGGAAGCGAGTTGTATATTGTGATTGGAAAACAAGAGAGTAGGAAATAGAAATATATTTATTAACACCACAGAGTGCCATAAGATAATAGTGATTCAACGTACTCAAGGTAGTAGAGTACCACGTTGATTTCAGCATCAACGTGCCGGTACTAACCTCTCACAGAAAACCAACCTGAAATGACAGCTTTTTTCTTGCCGTGTTCCATTGGCGAGTGCAAGACGAAAGGCCCAACGATTCAGCAGCATCTCAGTATCAGCTGCCATAGTGTGGGTCAACATGCTCCATTGTTGTAATGTCTCCATTTGCAATGAGTATGGTGACCACTACTCTTGGATTTTGCCTACGCTTTCCATCATGAAATGAAATGAAATCTTTAACAAGTTAATTTTTTTTTTTGAGCAGATGCGTTCGGCCTTACCTGGTTAGGTAAGGCCGAACCTAACTAGGTAAGGTTCGGCCTTACCTAGTTAGGGCCGAACCTTACCTAGTTCGGCCTTGGCCAACTAGGTAAGGTTCGGTCGGCCGTGTCGGCTTGTCCAACTGGACAAGCCCTTCTCAGGGCTTGTCCAGTTGGACAAGCCCTGAGAAGTAAGGACGAAACAAACTCAGGGATCACCGTCTCTTTTAAAGTCCAGACAATATTTACAAATACAAAAGACATTATTTCAACAAAAGAGCGATAATTACAATTTGAGTCACAATTGTAATAATCAGTAAAGATAATTATAAAAAAAAAATGTCAACAACATTAATAATTTATGATGAATTTGTTTAAAACTATATATTATCGTCACATCAAAATAAATTTACACATTCCAAATAAATAACATGTGCAGAATGGGTAGCTCAATCCCAGGCGGTTTTATCATCAAGATATTCTGCTATGGTAGATAATTTTTGCAGATAACTTAGATTTAATGGTATTCTCAAATTTCCTTAACGGTAAATTCCTAATATCAGACAGGTAGAGTCATTTAACAAAAAGAATTATAACCCGACGAGGCAAAAATTTTAATAATTCACGTCGTGTTATTCCAAATCTTTTGGCACTTCAGTCATTATAATTTTGTTCCATAGAACATACATAGGCTGCACTGCAGTCGAGTTAAAAGTGGCATATGCACTTTTCCATAATATTATCGATATTTGGGGATTTTGCTATTCTGGCTTCATTGATAAACAAACATAGACTTAATCATTCCCGGTTATAATAGTAATAAGATTGCATCTAACACACCTACATACAAAAGAAACATAATTGAAACAAAGACCAGATAATTTCCAAAAGCTTAAAAGCAACTATCAGTTATCACAATCGATGCAGTGACGTAACCCAAGGTCTCATTATCAATGTTAGGGTAGAGTATTAGCCGGAATGTCTGAGATTTAAAGTTAGACTCTGGAATGTGGAACTTTGCTCCATGTAAATGACGGTCACTAATTGGAATTTTGACTACGGATTAGATAGTTTGAAAATCACGCAATTATAACTTGGGTTCCAGTGAAGTAAATTTTACAAACAGGATTACAATTCCTGTTGTTTATAAGTACCTTTCATCCTCTAGCACTATTATATTATAAAGGTGAAATTTTGTCAGTTTATATTTTATTTTTATTAAATATGGGGCAAATGAGCAGGCGTATCGCCTGATGGTAAGTGATTACCACTGCCCATGGACACTTATGATATTAAATGAATGTAACTATTAAGTTTTTTTTTAGTTTGATTGGTAGGTAGTTGGTAAATCCATTAGGATTTAATGCCATGGGGCATTTTCTACCAATCAGCCTCTAGGTGACATAAAAATGTGATGCGGTAGATGCAAGAAATATTAGTAGATAAACTAAAACATAGGTGTTAACATTTACATAAACTATCGTAAACTAAAACATAGAAGTCAAGATGCATAAGTAATGCATATACAATACATAAACATACATATACATAACTTTAATATAATAAATAAGTACTCAGTCGGATACATCATTGTGACTTTTCTGCCAATTAATTCCGGAAGTTGGAGGTGTATGGAGGGGAGGGAGGTTCAAAAAAGAAGCATATTGTTTCTTTATCGAAGGTTTCGATAATGAGTGGAGCATAAGAGACGTAGGTGGGGTACGAGGTATTCGGGTAATCATGTGGAATTAAGAAAAGAAAAAAGAGTATACGCAAACTACAGCGGTGACGAATTGGGAGCCATTGTAGCTGGGAACGTAAAGCTTGTTGTAGAAAGTGGTGGGATGACCGTCAAATCAAACCTGTTTAGCATTTGTTGGCTTTCCATAACGATCACTTGACATTTGATTGGATTGACTGATAAACCGAACCTCGTTTACCAGTCCCTTATAAAGTCCAAGTCTTTGTTGACTTTCTTGATGGCGTATGATATGATTTCCTTTTTGGCGTAAACCTGATTTTTGGCGTGGCGGTTGGAGCGCCGTGATTTAAATTTTTTATTTAATTTTTATTTGTATATCTGTTTTAATTGTATTTTTATTTGTATTTAATAAAAATGAATATTAATATAATAAACAGTCATTTTATTTCATACAAAACAATTTCATTGTTTGAGACCTGCCTGGCATCCCGGAACGGTTCATGTTTTTTTTTAAATATATATAGCTTACGTCACCCAGTCCGAATCCATTGCACCGTATTCATTAAAATCTGTTCAGTAGTTTTAGGCGCTACGGTGGAACATACATACATATCATAATAGTACCACGTCATCACAGAAAACCAATGGTAAGAAATGTTTCGTTGTTTGCATCGAGTGTGCGAGGTTAGTTTTAGGCGCTACGGTGGAACATACATACATATACTGCCAAAACTAATACCATGTCTTTTGGCTTTTGCCGTAGTTAAAAAGATAAGAAACACACTTACAAAAATCAGTTACAAATAAACAAACGTACAAGTAAAGCCAATAACAGCGTCTGAAAAACCATAATTTTTTATCACTCAACTAAGTCTGTAGATCCACTTCAATAGCTAGAGTGGTGTAAAAATAAAGTGATAATTTCATATATATAGTACGTAATATACCAATAACCTCTAAACATTTTTCCAGCAAAGACATAAAACTACGAGGTCTCGAGTTATTGTAGGGTAAAGCAATTCCTTACCAAGTCCCTTTTCGACGTAGAACAAAACCCTTCAATAAATAGTTTGCGGTGAAGTGTTGCCATAGAAATATATTGTTTTTGGGTCGTGTTTTATTTCTTGATAGGGTATTGGTGGTGTGGCTCCGATATAAGAGCCGTTTGGATTGACAATTGATAGTTATTTCTGTACCTTTAGATTAGTTATTCAAGTGAGTTATAGAGAAAAGAATCCTCTTTAAATATGTGATATTGTTACGTTCTCAAGGTAGTAGAGCCACGCTGATTTCAGCACGAACGGGCAGGCTCGACCGGGGCGGTACTACCCTCGCACAGAAAATCAACGTAAAATGACAGCGATCATGCTGTCGTGTTTCGTTGGTGAGTGCGAGACCGGAGGCCCAATGATGCAGAAGCATCACCAGCCCGCCATGGTGTGGGTCACCATGCTGCATTGTCTGCATTCGCAGTATGGTGACCACCACTCTTGGATTCTACTCATGCTTTCCGTCAGGTAGAGTAGAGTCATTTTGGCAGGGTCAAACATAAAAAAAAAAAAAAAAAAATAGAACTGGTGAACACATGATTTGTCAGATAGATAATTTATAAACTGCGGTTTTGCTGCTAAAAGCAATATTGCATGGAGGGATGGGAAGATTCGACCGGTTTTAGTCAGCTACCACGTCATCACAGAAAACCAATGCTAAGAAATGTTTCGTTGTTTGCATCGAGTGTGCGAGGTTACATATTCTTTTTCTACAACCGCTAACGTCCCTGCTCATTATATTATCATATATTTAGTTTTTCTTCAAATTCAGTTCAGCCTCAGGGTTGCGAAGGTCCGATGCCAGTCGCTCCCTGTAAAAACTGATATTCAGGTAAAATCTACCGTTGGGAGTCACGTTTCTGTGACTCTCCAACGGTATACAACGGCGGTCCGAGTGATACAACGGCCTCACAGAAAACCAGTGTGAAATAGCACTTGCATTGTGTTACACCGAGTGAGTGACGATACCGGAGGCCAATAACTCAAACCCCATCCCCCTCCCCATCCTCTAAAGACCGGCAACGCACTTGTGACGCCTCTGACGTTGCTGGTGTGCATGCGGCCGTAATCGCTTACCAACAGGTGAGACGTCTGTTCGTTTGCCCCATATTCCATAATAAAAAACCAGTTAATCTGATAGCCGTCACCAAATAATCTTTGAAATAATATAGGAGATGATGATTTAGTTTTAACTTATCGTTGAGATGTCGTCATTCCAATAAATTTATTACTTTTCTAATAATGTTTTCGTTTTTAGAATGTCAATCAGGCTAGGAGAGCTGAGCCGTCCCCGTTTCACTTTTTTTTCTCACAGGGAATATTGTAATAGAGAATGCCTAATGGACCACAAAAAATATCTTCAAGACAATCTTAAGATATTTTTAATAATGGAAAAAGTTATAGGCAGCTGAAACTAAAGAGGGCACATGTAATGAATCTCCCTGGTTGTTGGTGTCTACTGGCGAAGATAAATATTTTATTTTTGGGTGTTATATTTGTTCATGATTGTTTAGATGATATTTTTAACCACTCAAGTAGAGAATTAGATGTGTTACTTGAATGTAAACTACCCAAAAAATTTTGGATACTGAAAATCCGTGTCTTGGTTGTCTGGAACAGACAGAAGACCGCCTATTGTAACATTTGCATATTTTGTAACTCATCCTTTGTTTTCTCTTTATAATTTTGTATGTATACAATAAAGATAAATATAAAAAAAATAAAAAAAAATAATAATAATATTTTCGGACATCTGATACCAATTAAACAAAGCTTTTCTATGGCTACTAAACAACTGAAATAAATAATTTAAGTGTTTTTTGTAAATAAATGCATATTATACACAGAAAACACCCAAACTCCTTAATATGTTTGCAGATTATACAAATATTTGGTCCGACCTGACAATCGAACCCGAGACTTCAAGCACAGTAGTCGTTTACATTTCCACTGCGCCACCGAGGTAGTCTTTTTTTTATGGAATAGGCGGGTTAACGAGCAGACGTATCGTCTGATGGTAAGCGATTACCGCCGCCCATGGACACCTGCAAACACCAGAGGCGTCACAAGTGCGTTGCCGGCCTTTGGGGGATGGGGAGGGGAGATAGGGAGATAGATATCATATACTTTTCTTATATCTAAAAATCAGGTGACCCGTGCCCCTGTTACATGACAAATTATCATACACAACGAAATGAATTATGTATTCAAACTAATCCTTGCAGTAATTAACTCCCTATATGTATCTGCCAGTCAAAGCTTCGGGATTACAATATTAATGTATGCAGAAATTAATATTCATACATTGATCATATTAATTACTGGTTATGCACTTCGGATATATTTCGATTCGTGTGTAGTAATATAATTAGCATAATTCGTGCTTGACTGCCACTTTATTTATTGTTATGTACCTTTAGAGTTAAAGATCTTGAAGTAATCATCACCAGCTTTTAGAGAGCTCGAAATAGTAGGCTAAAACCTTCTTCCAAAGGGGAGGCCTATCTAGCAGTGGACTTGCTATCTGTATATATATATATTTAAAAATGAATCTCTATTTGCCTTGGGTCAGCTTTTTTTTATGATATAGGCGGGCAAACGATCAGACGTATCGCCTGATGGTAAGCGATTACCGCCGCTCATGGACACCTACAAACACTACAGGCATCACAAGTGCGTTGCCGGCCTTTGGGGGATAAGGAGGGGAGATAGGGAGAGGGGGTTTGGGTAATGGGCCTTCGGTATCCTCAATCACTCGGTTAAACACAGCGCAAGCACTATTTCACACCGGTTTTCTGTGAGGCCGTGGTATCACTCTGGTCGAGCCGGCCCATTCACGCCGAAGCGTGCACGCTTGCCTGATTTCAAATTAGATAATGCTTGTAATATGTTAAGTTATATGTTCATCTGAAAATTTATAATGTTGCTTGATGAAAATGTTACATAACAATTAAACAATATTTTCTTCTTTTACAGGTAAATATAAAAAAAATTGAGACTTTCCTACGGAGAGACAAAGACAAACATCATGAATCAGGGAATAAGAAGTCTTCATTGGAAGTAAGATTATATTTTTTATGGAATATACGGGGAACCGGTTGTCTGTGAGGCCGTGGCTACACTTCGGTCGAGCCGAACTATTCATACCGAAGAATGGCTCTCCCACTGGTTCAATATATTTTTGTATGTGTATCAATATTTTTTTATTTTTTTGTGGTATAGTGTGCAAACGAGCAGACGTATCACCTGATGGTAAGCGATTACGGCCGCCCATGGACACCCGCAATACCAGAGGCGTCACAATTGCGTTGCCGACCTTTGGGGGATGGGGAAAGGGATGTGGGGAGGGGTTGGGGTATGAGTCTCCGGTAACCTCACTCACTCTGTGAAACACAGCGCAAACGCTGTTTCACACCGGTTTTCTGTGAGGCAGTGGTATCACTCCGGTCGAGCCGGCCCATTCATGCCGAAGCGTGGCTCTCCCACAAAGATATGTAATTGTAACCGGATTAAATATTTCATTTACCGTTTGAAAGTCATCGTTGCCATACCAGCCATGGAGTTGGCTCACTGATTTTCAAGAAAAAGCTTAAGAAAGGGAATGCAATAAAAAAAAAATAACCTGAAATGTACTCTATATAGTCATCTCAGTTCTCATAGATGATGTTGTTCATTTCTTTGACTGACATAACATTAAGTATTTTAGTACTTAAGGTCTTAAGTGTAAGTTTATATTGTTTTATAAATAAAAATTGAATCGCGGTGAAATTCATACTCGTTAGAGCCAACTTTACTCGTAATTTCTGCGGTTTTTTAAACGTAATATCCAACTACAAGTAAATATAATTATTGCTTGTACTTTTTATTCCATTTCATTAACATAATCTTCGCCAAAAAAATTCTGATAATCATGTTAAACTCTTCAACATCAGTTTACTCATTTAATTTTGTCACACGATAACCGTCATGTCACACGATAAAATGAAATTAACATACATAGCGGTCAAAAATTAAGTCACGTGTGATTTAATTCGCCGCTCCTTGATATAATTTCGTGTCGATTAGGGATAAAGTTGTTTTCACACATTTAATCGACTTAGAATTCCCTCGTGACCAAAAAACACAGCCGACACGATTATATCATAAAATGAGTACCCCTATAAAGACTAATTCCTTTGCTGATTACCTCCCTGAAGACCAACTAAACCAGATCCGAGAAAAGAATAAAAATAAACTTAATTACCTCCGCTCTGAAATCAATGTAAAGGTCGAGAGGGATCTTATTAAAATGGGCTTGACACGGGTGGTAATGGAGTCTTCCGCTGTTAAATAATTGCCGTTGCACAACTTTCAACCTTTGACACATAGAATTAAGATTGAAATTGTCTTGGCGGGTTCTGAGACGGGATTAATTAGAACGAAACAGCTCCTACCGCATTCTACTCTCCTGGTAGTTTGAGTCAAGTCTAGCTAATTAGAAAGAAAGTGATTAAGTTAGTCACATATAAAACAGAATTAAGACAATCGTTCAGTTCTAATTTTCTATAATTACTTTTAAAGAAATGAATTAATTTTACATTGAGATGTTTTATTTTATGATTATCTTTAATTTTAACCTTGATATACTGTAGAGCCCCTGTTAGAGACCGTCTATAAACTACGCCACACGTTGAACGGAGATGAAGTGTGATATTGTGTGACAAGGGATGATACTGCATGACCTAACATATCTAACTGTATGAAGATATCCAAATGGAATTGTTTACAGTAATATAATTTTTCATTTTCTGTTTTTTAATATTTTTTCCAATTGACTTATAATTGCTTTAATGCTTAATTAAAATAATAACTTAATTGAAAATATTAAACTTTACTAGTTGTTTCCTGCAATTCTGCCCGTGTATGTGTTGGTTATATCGGTAAATAGTAGCCTATGTATTACTCTAAATTAAAAGCTATATTTTGTTTTAAATAAATAAATATTTCGGACATCTATCACACAACGCCATCTAGTCCCAAGCTAAGCAGAGCTTGTGTTATGGGTACTAGACAACTGATACAAATACATATCTACTTTTTTTTTTGTAAATACGTACATATTGTACATAGAAAACACCCAAACTCCGAAACAAATATTTGTAGATCATACAAACATTTGGTCCGACCCGGGAATCGAACCCGAGACCTCACGATCAGCAGTCGCACATGTGAACCGCGAGACCAACGAGGCAGTTAAACTGTAAATTTCCATCTAAATCTGTTCACTAGTTTTTGGGTGAAAGAGTAATAAACATCCATACATCTTCACAAACTTTCACATTTAAAATATTAGTAGGAACTAAGTTTAGTAGGATTTTGGAACCATTATTATAATTTAATAATTTCTTCATAAGTAGCAAAATATATCACGTTACACATGGGGAAAGTCACACAAAAGTAGTAGTTTGACAAAGATGGGGGTCAGAGTTAAAAGCCATAAAATTCATATGACATAATTTGTGGATGATCCCTTACAATGATGATAAAATTCTACTGAATTCATGAAGACACGTCACGACCAAGTTGTTGGTCATAATGGGCCTTCCACAGTCCACTGCTGGATATAGGTTAGTACTTGGTCAGAAGTAACATTAAATTGACTGGTTAATAAGCATAAAAACATATTATAAAAAAACCGACTTCAAAAAATATCCAACGAAAACTGCCTAGAAACACTAAAAAGCATAAAATAACCTGCTTCTTTATAAATTGCTATGTGACAATTCTTGTCTATACATAATTCTTTATTAATTTAAATAGTAGATGTGTGCTAGGTCCCTAAAATCTGTTGGAAGTCGGTGCCAAGCCCAATAGGTATTTGATCAGTTACGTACGTCCGGCTGCGTTTTTTTAATTAGTGACAGGTTTTTTAGTCTTAGTTAGTTTTTAGTTAGTTTTAGTACATTTTTGTAATTGTTCGTATTATTTTTGCCTTGGCACCGATGTAAGCATATTTTACCAAATTGCAAACAACAAAGGTGGTATTTGTGGCTATCTTTATATATATAATTCTTCTGTGAGTGTGTATGTCACTGAACTACTCTCAAACGACTGGACCGATTTTGATGAAATTTTTTGTGTGTGTTCAACGGGATCTGGGAATGGTTTAGATTCACAATTTTGTCCGCTGGACAATGTTTTTTTAATTAATTTTTAATTTATTAGTAGTTATGGCAAAACGACGTTTGCCGGGACAGCTAATACTGAATAAAAAATTTCGTATGGTCAGAGTTAGGTTAGTTCAGAGTTAAGCAGAGGGAGCAAGCCCTTTTGAAAACAAAAATAATTTTCAAAATCGGTCTACAATAGACAGAGTAATCGGCGAACATACTTAAAAAAATATATTCAGTGGAATTTAGAACCTCTTCATTTTTTGGAGTCAGTTAAAAATGGATTAAATTAGTAGTACTAAATGATAACTACAATTGAATGCCAGTTTCAATAATTAACTGTATTAACATCTCATGACAAAGTACTTGTGGTCGCACTTACTTCCAAAAAGGAGGATGTTCTATTTTTCACTGTATGTATTTTTTTTATAAATTCTGTAATAATGACAATAAGTCGTAAAGTATTTTTCTCTACCTTTTCCTCCATAGTTTTTATTACGATTGTTTAATTTCTTTCACCAGGGCTTTGTTCCTTGAAGTCAGGAATCCCTTGATCTAATTCTAGGCTATAAATAAATAAATAAATAAATAAATATTTTGGACATCTAAACACACAACGCCATCTAGTCCCAAGATAAGCAGAGCTTGTGTTATGGGGTACTAGACAACTGATACAAATACATATATACTTTTTTTTTTTGTAAATACATACATATTATAGATAGAACACACCCAAACTCCGAAACAAATATTTGTAGATCATACAAACATTTGGTCCGACCCGGGAATCGAACCCGAGACCTCATGATCAGCAGTCGCTCACGCCAACCGCTAGACCAACGAGGCAGTCTATAGGGCCCATGAGTAAGCCAGAACAGTCAAAGTTCTGTACTCCTGGAAAAGAAGTCAAACTAGAGGCGTTTCGCCTCTTTCTTTTAAGTTCAAAGTAAAATTACTTACGGTCGTGATGGTTCCCAAATCTTCTCTGTCGGAGAAGGGCGCTCATTCGAAGACTTCGCCATACCGTACACATCACACAGTTTATATACAAGTACAATTCCTACCATGAAGGCTGAGGAAGGTTCCCTAATCTTTACTCAACACCCGGTACAATACTTCGACCTACAAGGTCGTTTCGAACGACTATCACACACTTCCAAGGCGAAGGATCACAACACGCCCATGCGTGGATGGCATTTCCCGAATTAACGCAGCCCGCCCGCTACTAACCGATGCTCCCAGAGCGTTCTCTGCACTAACTGAATGACATTTTGATATAACCTAGAATGTCACAATGACATAACTTTCGAAACGATCGGTTTCGAACAACGATTTTAGTTTATTCACATCAGATTTCTTTGATATTTCATATAGCTGAACAACATTTCTCGGGTTAGTCGGTGCTTTATAATATTTAATTCTCCAGCAGAACAATGTCAAATAATTAACAAAAAAGGAAATTTAATCTCTAAAATGGAAACTCTTAATAATCATAGAAGATGATTTTCCTATTTTTTTATTATTACCTTGAGCTACTGCTCCACGTTTAAACAGGATAAATTAATTTTCAGGATTCCCGAAATCGTTTGATGTCTGAACAAACAAAATTAAGATTAAATATCAAATGTTTAAGTTTGCTTTTAAATATTTTTTATATTTTTATTTAATGAATATAATGAGCTTGTATTGTACAAAATAAATCGCGTTTCCTAATATCTTCGTATTTTCATTGCTTTTGAGCTCGTAGATAGTGAGATCGTGGGCTCGAGTTTTTAGCAGGGAGAAATAATTGTGTGCTGAGCAGGATAATTTGTTCTGTGGCTAAGTGAAATCCAATCTCCAAAAGAAATATTTTTTCCCATTACCCCTATATTTTCGGTCAATACCCGGCTTCTGTTAGTCGTAGCGTCATGTAATATAGCTTAAAACCTTCTTCGCTAAATAGGCTATCCAACAAAAAAAGAATTAACAAAATAGATTCAGCCGTTCACGCGTGATATCGTAACCAAGGCAAATAGGTGTTCATTTTTATAAATATAGATATATGTTTTTCAAAATATTTAAACACATTTATCAGAAATCTGATAATAACAGCACAGTCTCGAGAACAGACTGCCACGTGTAAGATGTTTAAAGCTAATATGTATTCCTAACATATCTTTGAAATAATCTTTTATTTCTAATGCTATTCTAAGATGGCACATTGGTCACACCCTTGTTCTCTTTGACTCGTGTCCAAATGTCGTCCTGCTGGTGGTAGTGTCCCGCTTCGAAGCGTCAATCTCGACTATTACCGGTTAATTAATACGATGGCTGAGGCTCGTAGGCTGTTTGATTGGATAGGCCGACTCAAAACTATG
Source organism: Spilosoma lubricipeda (assembly GCA_905220595.1). Taxonomy (NCBI): domain Eukaryota; kingdom Metazoa; phylum Arthropoda; class Insecta; order Lepidoptera; family Erebidae; genus Spilosoma; species Spilosoma lubricipeda. The sequence continues at coordinate 1,448,202 of HG992285.1, read as the reverse complement.
GGCCTTTCTTCAAAATGCCAACCCAGAGGCAATACTGTAATCGCTTTTTAATATCAATTTTGAGGGACTTAAAAAAACACTCCTATGGTTTGTTTCAGCATTTCGTCCCAGAGTGACTCTTGGAAACTTCTGGTACCTTCTAGCTGTAAAGTCCGATGTATAAAAATATCTGTAAAAGATTTAGTCACTAAAATAAATATCATTTATCGTACACTCTTTATCAAACATTCTGTCTAAATATTTGTATGAAAATATAAGGAAAACTCACAACTACCAGGTCCGAGCCCGAAACAAACTATTGTTATGTACTAACATGTAGTTGGGAAGTTATTAAAGTTAAACCAAGTTGTGTAAATAGAGCCTGTGTGGAACTAATATGTTGAAAACCTATTGGAACTGCTACAAATTCTCTTGAGAATCGTTTCATGTATTTTTATTCTTTAAGGTTGTAACAGAAGATTACTTTTTTAAATCATAACCCTCCTTTGGCTTTGCCGTAGTCGGGACTACGGCAAAGCCAAAGGAGGGTTATGATTTTGACAGGCTATGTATGTATGTATGTATGTATGTATGTATGTTCATTTGTTCCCTCCTAGCTCCTTAACTACTCATTAGATTTGGACAAATGAGGTGTCTCTAGAAGCGTCATGATTGTCTTCTGGTTATAGGCTATATGACGTGTCACTGAATCTAATGTGGCGCCCTCTAGCCGATATAAAGTACTGTGTAAAAAAATAAATTTGAGATATATCATGTATCATTCGTAAGGGCGTTATTTGTACATTTCAAAAATACATATATTATAAGCATTTATTCGTGACTTTGTCCGTATTTATTAGATATGTGTGATATTTCTATGGTATGCTTATTTGTTCCCTCGTTCTTTCTTAACTAGTCAGAATAAAATAAATGAGGTATAGTTAGAAGTGTCTTGCTTGTCCGCTGTTTAGAGTTTAAATGACGTGTCACTGAATCGAATGTGGCGCCCTCTAGCCGATATAAAGTACTGTATTAAAAACTACATTTCAGATAAATATGCCGTGTTTGGTATCATTGGAAAGGGCGTTTACTTGTACATTTCAAAAATATATATATTATTAGCATTTGTTCGTGACTTTGTCCGTATTTTTATTCGATAAGTATGATATTTCTATGGTACCTATTTAAAATAAACTTTGCACAAGAGGCACCAAAACATTTTAAATAAAAATAAAGTAAAAACTAAAACCCAACTACGACAAAAAACGACACTTAAAAAGTATGAAACAAGTTTCAAAAGCCGTAGTCACGCGTTGTTAAAAAAGTAAGTAAATAAAGAAAAAGTTATGGACTATGGTACATTACACTACATGGACTACGGCTTTTGAAACTGAGGAATTATGGAACATTCCACTCCAACAGTCCATAACCCTTTAACAACGCGTGACTACGGCTTTTGAAACTTGTTTCATACTTTTTAAGTGTCGTTTTTTGTCGTAGTTGGGTTTTAGTTTTTACTTTATTTTTATGATATAAATGGCTATAGCTTTTATAGTGGCTGTGGGCTCGCAATATCAGCAGCAAAACCGATAACCGATGAGGTAAACGGATTCTTAAGTTGTTCTTGGACGTCCACAGGTCAGGTGGAGTGATGATATGCGCAAGATGGCTTTCAGGAGCTAGATGCAAGAAGCTGAGGTACAACCCTAGGGGCGTTCGATTAGAGAGGCCTATTTCCAGAAGTGGATTGCGATAGGCTGAAAATGGTGGAGATGACAGCTTTTGCTAGTACACTTTTAAATAGTAAAACGTTAATCGCGGGAAAGCTAGTGGCATTTCGGTGTTACATATAGGCCGTCCAGATCGGATTAACCTGACACCACGGCCTAGCAAAAACTGTATTCATTCTTTCGATCCTATTAACCAGGTCAGTGAGGAAACCGAAACCCCTTTCCCTAATTTGTGTGGAGGGGGATTCAAAAAGCAGCACCACCATTCTTCTTAGGCGGTAATAGCCACTTACCATAGGTGACTCGTCTGCTCTTTTGTCGCTGCGTACAGGGAAAAAAAACTCTCGATTTTAAAGCCACTTCAACAATTAGAAAAAAGTTGATTTATTTATTTATGAACATAAAACTTACATCTAGAAATTTCTGGAAATTTGAAGCAGATTAGTCATCTGAAAGCCAATTACTAGTTTTAGACTAATATAATATATTTAATCAAATAGATTATAACAAAACAAAAAATACATATGATACATAAGTGCCTAAATCCTTGAGGATGGCATAAGCTCAGATATAATGCTGTGTTATTACTGCTATATATTTAATGCTGATATTATGTTTATTTGAAAAAAATAAGGTTTATTCTTATTCTTATTAACTGCCTCGGTGGCGCAGTGGTAGCGTACGTGACTGCTGTTCTTGAGGTCTCGGTTTCGATGCCCGGGTCAGACCAAATGTTTGTATGATCTGCAAATATTTATTATTGTCTAGTATAGTTTTCATATCAGTTGTCTATTTTTCATTGGGACTAATCCCGCCCACATTCCCACCACTGTAACTCCTGTACACCAGGATCAACAGCAGTGACCCACGAACACACCGAGTTATGACACTCGGGAAGTCCCAGGAAGAAAATTAACTGTCTTGGAACCCGCAACGAAGTTAATCAGAAGAAAAACAGGAGGAGTTGGAAATGATAAATCCACTTCCCTCCTTAGCAAAGCGGGAGACAAAATGAAGTCAAAATAGGCAGACACCTTTTTCAAACCGGGAAGCACCACGGATAAAGTATTAGGGGTCCTAAGTGAGCTATATTTGATTACTATAGTATGTATGGCAGAATCGCCTAAACGCACGAAAATTCACCGCAGTTGACACAAGATCCTCATAGTATACCGCCCCAGATGTCATTTGTAAACTATTTAGCATTGTGTTACGTTCATTGTACCAAAGACTACACTCCCAGAGTACATGATGAGCCGATTGTTCACAGCTAATATCAGGTGTTGAGCATTGACACAATGGTGAATCGACTAATTTAAATGAGTAATCAGTCAGCAATCAGTTGTCTAGTACCCATAACACAAGCTCTGCTTAGTTTGGGACTTGATGGCGTTGTGTGTTAGATGTCCGAAATATTTATTCATTACTAGCTGCCCCGGCAAACGTCGTTTTGCCATGATTTTTTTTTAAGGATGAGTGACCCTTACCATTTAGGGGGAAGAAAAATAGATGTTGTTCGATTCTCAGACCTACTCAATATGCTCACAAAATTTCATGCGAATCGGTCAAGCCGTTTCGGAGGAGTTTGGCAACTAAAACTGTGACACGAGAATTTTATATATTAGATTTATTATTTATTCGTGCTAGAACTCACCTATGTGAAACCTTGCTTCGTCAAGTTGACAATATTCGACATGAGGAAGTTCAAGCAAATCTATCATTGACTTTAACCTAGTGAGTATCCTTACTCACTCAGGCAGATGATAGGGCAGTGACCACAAGGTGTCTACGCTTGTGGTTCTTGAGTTGTAGGTATCAAAAGGTGACGCTAGGCTTCTTCTTTGCCCCTTAATCTATACCAATATTATAAAGCTGAAGAGTTTATTTGTTCCGATTTCAAAAATTCTTTCAATGTTGGATAGTACATTTATCGAGGAAGGCTATATACCATTACGCTAAGACAAATAGGAGCGGAGCACCAATGAAAACTGATTCAAAAACGGGGGAAGTTTTTCACGTTACGGGTAATAGGAAATGCAAACGAGGTTGCGTGGTACAGCTAGTAAGATAATAAGATTCCATACTGAAACTACGAAACTAAAAATCAAAACCCTGAATTTAGATTCCCACATACAAATACGTTTAATAAAAGTTTCTCGGTTATATTTATTTTATATCAAAATACAAACAACAAATCACCCAATTTATATTCATAATACAAAACAAACCCCCAAGAACTAGAAGTTTTAAGAGTCACTTCCAAATAATTCCATAATAAAACTCTCAATGTTTATATTAAATTTAAAAAAACGCATAATACTGATAACCCGTAACGGAAAACTCGCAAACAAATTATTAAACAAAACCTTTTCAAGTTCTATTTGACAAAAAGGGTTGTTTCATCCCGAATTTCGCTCCAGTTCATACTGAAAATGCTCCAATGGGAATACTTTGCTCTGATTAAACGTATTTCTGGCTATTAGAAATGTAATAAGTTTGTTTTATAAGCCCCCGATGCAAAATTTTACTAGTTTAACGTGTATTTTCAATGTAATTAGAGTTAGTAAACTGATGGACTGATTTTAATTCTTTTTAAGTAACGTAGCCGAGAAGTTACAGAAAGTACGAAAGAGCCATAGTAAGTTATTTCTTCCATTGTTTCTGAGTTTACTCTTGAGATGCAAATGTACATGTAGGGAATCACTTACTACCAGGTGATCTATCGCCTGCTCGTATTCACCTTCATCATCAGCCGTCCTAGTCCACTACTGGACATCCACCTCTCCAATTGCTACGCAATACGCTACTTGATTTAATCCTCAGCTTCTCGCATTCAGTTCCTGCCAGCCATCTTGCGTAAATCATCCCTCCACCTGGCCTGTGTACGTCCTACATTACTTTTGCTGAGACGCGGTCTCCACTCAAAAACTCGTTTAGCCCAATGGTAATCAGTTGATAATGGTTAGATTTTTTCAATAAAAGACACGATTAACCCATCCCAGGATATAAACAAAGCACAACTTTCTCATTTAATCCGCCCTTTCCCGAACACATCTCAAAAGTAATTGGGATAACTAATTAAATTAAGAGTGGCTTGGATCGAAAATGAAAGGTAACGAATTACTTGAACCCATTAAGTTTAATCTTTACTGAAACAAATACAGGTGCGTATTGCGAATCCTCTTAGCGGCTTTCTCTACTATAAAACAAAAAGCTTGAAACTGAAATTAAATTTCGTCTTATTTCGTATTTAACTGACCTGTGTCCAGTGGTTAGGGATCCTGAATGGTAAGTCATAAGATGCAGATTCAATTCTCAATGTTTTTGATAAGCTCAGTCATTTGTTTTGGGTCTAGATTTCATTGATTTTTGATGATTTACAGCCAAATAGTTAATTTTCTGTACCGTAAGATTGTAAATATCGTTAGATTATAATCTACCTAGCAAGATTGTAAACTGTCGAAAGATTGTCAACTGGGACATACTGCTTACTATTCAACCTACTGTTTTCCACTACGTTATCAGCTGAAATGCCGGGCCGCGCCCATAAAAAAAATGTAACTAATTCTAAAGCTGTGAGGTATTTTCAACGTAAAATCAATTTACAATTACAAAAATACTTTACATTCGGCAATAAACGAATTAACAAACAAATATGGTGGTGCGAAACATATGCTGTACAACCAATCCGTCGCATTCTATATCGCAAGTAAAACCGTCTCACTTCGATAGATTATAATCTAACTAATTTTAACAAAAAAAAACGACTTCAAGAACTGGACCAAACTGAAATAGGACCACACGGAACGCACCAGCTTCCAAATAGACAAAGAATCATCAAAGTCGGGTAAAAATAATACGTTAAATTGTAAGCACTATGTTACAGTTTACAATCTTTCGACAGCTTACAAAATCGTGAGATAGATTACAATCTAACGGTTTAGACAATCTCACGATAACATGTACATATTAATCAGTATGAAAACTTTTCATAGCACGATGCAGGATTTACAATAACTTTGTAGTTCCATGTGTCTTTGTCAAATGGCCTAGAAGGTTGTTTTTGTTTCACTTTATGTAGAAATCAGCACAAACGTATAAAACAATTCATACTTCGTAAAGTCTTTATAGCACCATTTAAGCTCAGGAAACAAACACGGTATTGTTTTTAAATGAGTGTATCCAGTGCTGCGCTAATTACTCGTTTATCGACATTCGTCGTTTTGAATACGCAATAAGATTAAACTCAACGCGTAAAACACCGAAAGTAAGGTCACAATTTAGCTGCTTTTAATTCCCAAAGCACCTAGTTGATGGTAGTAGATATATCCTTCATTACATGAATAAAACTGAATGAGTGGTTTAACTTAACCGTGGGAGAGCCACGCTTCGGCATGAATGGGCCTGCTCAACCGGAGTAATACCATGGCCTCACAGAAAACCGGTGTGAAATAGTGCTTGCGCTGTGTTTTACCGAGTGAGTGAGGATGGTACCTAAGGTATGGGCCTCCGGTATCCTCACTCACTCACTCACTGTGTCGCCCAATTTCTTACAGGCCACGGTAACTTTAAGAGCAAACTACACTCATTCAAATTAATCGATTCAACATTGTGTCAATGCTCAACACCTGATACTAGCTGTGAACAGTCGGCTCATCATGTCCTCTGGGAATGTAGTCTTTGGTACAATGAACGTAACACAATGCTAAATAGCTTGTAAGTGACATCTGGGGCGGTATACTATGGGAATTTTGTTACAACTGTGGTGAATTTCCGTGCGTTTAGGTGATTCTGTCATACATACTATAGTAATCAAATATAGCTCACTTAGGACCCATAATTTATGCCTCGTTGGTCTAGCGGTTGACGTGTGCGACTGCTGATCGTGAGGTCTCGGGATCGATTCCCGGGTCGGACCAAATGTTTGTATGATCTACAAATATTTTTTTCGGAGTTTGGGTGTTTTCTATGTATAATATGGACGGCGGTGATTGCGTACCATCAAGCTATACGTCTGCTCGTTTGCCCGCCTAATCCATAAAAAAAAAACTTTTTTGTTCCACTTTTTGAAGTGAAAACTTCTTCAGACGCATTAAACACTTTTTGGATAAACAAAAATCATAGAACTAGCGACATCGTCACCCAACTATGAATACCTACCTCTATGTCACCCAACGCTTTCCATGAACTATATTTACTTCTTTGTATCGCGCGTTTATTTAAAGAGCAAAGAAGTTCATTTCAGATGAGCAAACTGTTCGTTTATAGTTTTGAGTTTTCACTTCACCGAAATGGGATATGGCTCTGTCTGCCTTTCTATCTGTTAAGCTTTCCCCTAAGCTAAATCACTACACCGGTTTCAATGAAATTTGCTATAGCGATACTTTGATTCTTGAGAAAGGACATAGGCTACTCTTTACCGCGATTACTGACATACACGGACCTGAAGGCAAAAGCTAGAAATAACAAAGATTTTGTAAAAAAAATTAAACCTGTATCTATTTATAAATTTTATAAAAACTGCGAGAATGTTCTTAGAGCAAGTCCGATCCTTCAGAATTAATTTTAAACCAAGTACCTTCACTGTATAATCACGTTACAAGTCGTTCAAATTACACTAAGAAATTACGGTACGTGCTCAAACATAAAATAAACAAAAATGATTCTGAGCAAACGTTCCAAAATATTACTGCATTAAAATATTTATTTATTTAAGTATTATATAGGAATTTCCTCACTGTGTATAAGACATAGAGTGTGTCCTTGCTAAAGTGGGCCGTCAAATGGAAGTTTATTATATTCATCATCATTATCATCCTCCCCACATCCCTTTCCCCATCCCCAAAGATCGGCAACGCACTTGTGACTCCTCTGGTGTTGCGGGTGTCCATGGGCGGCGGTAATCGCTTACCATCAGGTAATATGTCTCCTCGTTTGCCCCCAATACCATAAAAAAAGACGAAACACGTCCACTACCAAAAGGTTCTAAATAACTACCAACCTTCGGCTATCCGTTTTCAACAGATTCCTATGATCGTCGGACCACCTTTTAGGGGTTTACCGAGGTTCCATCTTCCAGCTGATCGCTACCTCAAACTTTAGCTGTTTTTGTATTATCACACATAAAATTGTTTTTAAATCAATTCTAGCGATTCGGACCACCTTGTAGGAGTCTACCCAGCTTCCATCTTCCAGGTGGTCAGAAATTTAACTGTTTTTGTTTTATTCCACAGAAAACTGTTGCTAAGCAATTTTTTTGATTTTATCATTGCTATCAGGTTAGCATGATTGCCGCAGCCCAAATCTCTTTTCGATAAAAGGCTCATAAGTCAACGTCTTTCTAACTCTTGAGTTGTAAGCTGACGAAAAGGAAAACTACAACTAACAATTATGGAACCCAAAACCCAACAGTGTAATAAAATTCGATAGATAGATAATGGTAGATGTTAAACGACGGCTAACAATTTATATAGTACTAGCTGAACCCCGCGGTTATTGTTGTACCGCGAGTAACGCCGCGGGACAAAGTTAGTCTAAAAAAGTAGCCTAAGTTACTCCCCGGATCATCAGCTACCTACCAGTGAAAGTCCCGTCAAAATCCGTCCAGCCGTTCTAGAGATTACCCGGAACAAACAGACAGACAGACAGTCAAAAAAAATTAAATACAGTTTTGGTATATGTACCGTATATACATACATGTACATTTAGTAAAAAGCGGTTATTTTAATGTTACAAACAGACACTCCAATTGTATTTATTTGTATAGATGACAAAAATATGCAGTGTGAAAAGTTTTAATAAGATTTGCAGTATTAATAAATAATTACCGAGTAGTTCATAAGAATTCCACTAGATGGCATTGGACAGTAAACGTTATCATTCATTAAATGAATAAACGTTAGTTCTTTTATCCTAGTGGATACGAGAAATCCTCTGCCTCGTTGGTCTAGTGGTTAGCGTAAGCGACTGCTGATCAAGAGGTCTCGGGTTAGATTTCCGGGTCGGACTGCTGTTGGATTTTTCTCACAAGAAATTCTTAATAGCAGCCCGGAGCATGGAAGATGGCGGTGTTTCCCGCCCGTGCCTCGTAGAGCACGTTAAGCAGTCGATCCCGGTTGTTATGAACATCTATGGCAATCGTTATTGAGAAGTCAGTTCAGTCAAGTATACTGACAACTAGTTCAACTTTCAAATTCAATTCACTGAACTGATATTCAGGTAAAACCGGTTGAACTAGTAGCTGACCCCAAATCTTGGGAATAATAAAGGCTAGGAAGATGATGAAGATGATGGATACGTGAAATCCACTAACAAAAGCATTACAAATACTACCCCGTGTTTTAATAAATCCACCGAAATATAATACCCACCTATTTATACACCAGGATTTAATATTCCCTTTGACACGAGGTAGAAAATGTTTATGAGAATTCGTGTCTGGATTCCGGCAAGCTAATGGTTTTATTTCAGTAGGTTATATGCGACACCTTGTCAGAATTATTCATTCTCATTAGTATTTTATATTACAATGCCCTACAAACTTTTTACCATAAAAATATTTCATGAAATACTAAGTCCTATTTTAGTCATTTTATCTTGACAAAATATTACATCTACGTTAAAGTGTGACGCTAAAAAGAAAACTCGGTCCATGTATGTCAAGTTTTAGACTCATAATCACCCAAAGTATTTTCACATTTAGGGTTTAAACCTAGAACACTCAGCTCAATAGGAAGAGAGGAGGTGTGCACTTAAACCACTACGCCATCAGTGCAATTAAAAGTCCTTTCAGCACTAAAAGATATTTTTGGAACAAAGTTCCTTATGGGGCGATGCGGATGGGTACCCAAGCCGGCAAAAAGTGTCCGTAATGTTAAATCTTACTTTAGTAAGATTGACTACCACGGTGTCGCAACGGTAGAGTCTGCTCGTTTGCCCCCTATAACAAATAAAAAATAAATAAACAACAACATCATTATTATCTGCATGCCTACTATACAGATATATAATATACCTGTATTATAATCTCCCCTACCCTAGCGGCGTCAATTTATTAGACAATAAAAATATACGTTGATTTTTCATTATAACCTTTTTGATATACGATCCCTCGATTTTGGTGTAACAATTTACGAGTTAATAACAAAGGGAGCTGATTTTTATTCAATTCAAAAAGGAACTAAGTTGTTAATTTATCTCTCATGTTGGGGAATACGGGACTACATACCATATTTGTAGATCATGGTGTAACGTGGTAGAACTCATTGGGCAATAACTTATAAGTCGATTACTTCATTAAGGGTACGCAAGGTAACTGTAACTGGTATTTAGTCCAGTAAATTTAGACATCGAAATAATCAATGAGCAAAGATCACTAAATTATCTTGAATTGAAACAAATAACCATAATCTTCAGCGATAAACATTTACGTTGGTTCCTACTGAGGCTGCCTACCTTCTCCGCTACGGGGTCCATGGTACTAGTAGGAGTTTTCTCCACGATACGAGATTTAAGAGTTCTCTTTTGTACGAGTCGAAGCAGGCGTCGTTTGCGTCTGCAGCCTTCTGGCTGCGTTCTCATCGGGTGACATCACTTCACCGCGTCACCGACGAAGGGCCAGTTCATGTAGCCCTCAAGGAGCCGAGCTGCTGGAAGCACCAGTTACCGCGACTGGCTTTTTCTATCCCGTACGCGAGACCCATTTCCGTTAACTCTGAGAGGACCTAACCACGACCCTAACTATTTTTATACTGCTGGAACTCATTTATCTTTAAATAAATACTGTATACAATCTCTTTTTATTTATATGAAACCAGGGAAAAAGGACAACATAATACCCTTGAGAGTCAGAAACCGGATCACATTTCTAGAAGATAGTCATCCACAATGCGAGCTGGATTCGTTCCTTTAGAATGTAGTTAGATAGGTAATTGTTAAAATTGATATCTTTTTTTTAAAAGCTTTTTATCCGTCATAAAAATAAAGTATTTATTGAATACATGATATATGAGAGCCCATGTCCTTCAAGTGAGGCGTGAAAAGCATCTCACTAGGCTGCCATAGAGTGGGTCAACATAATGCAGTGCCCACATTTGCAATGAGAATAGTGACCACCACTCTTGGATTATACTCATGGTTAATGCTTATTTAGGCAGCTGTTATATTAAAAAAATGGCAGTCATAGGGACTGCCCATAGAACTGAAAACTTTGGACAATTGACGTTATTAATGTGGGTAAAGCGAACTCATAAGATTTTACCAAAAAGTGTTTTCACTTCGAAAATGCAATCATAGGACTTAAAGAATTAACATGGACTAGTATCAAAATTAAGTACTAAAACTGATACCTAAACTAGGCTGATAGTCTGTGGTGTGATTAGAAGAACTGTCATATACCTCTTTTACATGAAAAAAAGAAATCTTCTATCAGACATTTTTTGTTCCTTTTCAAAGTAAACGAACTATCGACCAATCGGAATCAAGTAATCTCGCAAACTGCAACTCCCCGTAAGCTGCACGATCGCCTTCGCCGTACGCTCACAGAATCAAATAACAACCATTCAATCGAAAGAAACGAACATTTAGAAATACGATCTATTTTGCACGTGACTACGTTCGTTTGTAACAAAAGGAATGAAACTAGATCGAAGTTTCGCTTTGACTGAGAAAGGTAAAAGTTCAAGAATTATTTACCTGTCGGGATTATTGAAAGAAATAATTCTTGAAGCGACATTTATTGCCCGATACACCTTTTTTTATAAATGTTTGTTTAATAATGGTAACGTGAAACATCTCTGCTTTGTAATTTCGAATTAACCAGACAATCAGTCGTTAAACATCCATGACTGTCCTCAGTGGCGTAGTGGAAGCATATACGACCACTGTTTTTGGGTACGGCCGGACCAAATATTTGTATGATCTGCAAATACTTGTTTTTTTTTATAGAATAGGAATAGAAACGAGCAGACGTATCGCTTGAGGGTAAGCGATTACCGCCGCCCATGGACACCCGGAAGACCAGAGGCGTCACGAGTGCGTTGCCGGCCTTTGCTAGATAAGGAAGGGGATAGGGGGGAGGTTGGGGGATGGGCCTCCGGTATGCACACTCACTCGGTGAAACACACCGCAAGCGCTGTTTCACGACAGTTTGCTGTGAGGCCGTGGTATCACTCCGATCGAGTCGGCCCATGCATACGTAAGAGTGGCTCTCCCACGGTAAGTTTCGGAGTTTCGGTATTTTCAATGTATAATATTTATGTATTTACAATAAAAAATGTAGTAATATTTTGGTATCAGTTGTCTAGTACATAATACAAGGTCTGCTTAGTTTGGGACTAGATGGCGTTGTGTGTCAGATGTCCGAAATATTTATAATTATTATCCAGACACAGAACGAATGATTGTGTTTGTTTATGAATTGTTTGTCACGGGCTTAATATAGTTAGTTATTAAACTTAGTTATTAAGGTTAAATAAAAAATGTTTATAAATTCTTGCTTTTCAGTTTTAATTTTTTTTTTGCAAACAATGTTTAATTACTTCTTTTTATCGCGCATTTTATATAAAAAGAAAAGATTAGTTATTATATCTTATCTATACTTACACATAGAGCTGAATAGTTTGTTTGTTTGTTTGTTTGTGAGATTAGCGTGTTCAAGCTAATCTTAGGAACCGCTGGTCCGATTTGAAAAATTATTTCAGTGTTAGATAGCCCATTTATCGAGGAAGGCTATAGGCTATACATCATCACGCTAAGACCTACAGGAGCGGAACAACAATGAAGAATGTTACAAAAACGGGGGAAAATTATCACGCTACGGGCAATAGGAGACGCAAACGAGGTTGCGTGGGTCGGCTAGTAACATATATTGAGCTAAAAATTGTTTACAAACATTTACAAATTTATAATTTCACATCTTAGGTACCTAGTGTAATCAAGTTTACATGTGTCGATGACACCTGTACTAATGCAATTGTATTATATCACAGTGCCAGCGCCACTTGTTATACAATGCTTGTATCTCAGATGACGTTCATTGGAACATTTCAGGCGAGCTTAAACAACTGTTTTTTTATATACATATTGAGCTGCCAAAATGACTCTGCCCCGCCTGACGGAAAGAAAAAGCAGAATCCAATAGATTTGGTCACCATCCTCAATGCGAACAAGGACAGGGCAGCATGGTGACCAGCACTGTGGCGGCCTAGTGAGATCCTTTTTCACGCACCGCTTAAAGGACCCGGGATTATGTGAGACGGAAACATGTTCGCTGGTAGTGAGTTCCAGGTTTTAACAGCTCGGCACAGGAACGAAGAACCGAAGCGATAGCGAATGCGAGAATGTATGTCTTCCAAAGTGCGAGAGTGTATTCTTCCACTCTTAGGCAGTGACTTCTGAGACTGGCACGTGTTGTCCTGTAAAGGAAGGGAGAAGGGGGAACTTAGTTAGGAGAGCTACCACCCACCTAGACATTTCGATAATCTAAACCGATATAATCAACCCTTATTAGAACGTCGTAAAAAAGAATTCTGTTAAACATTTAAATAATTAATATAGAAATCTATATACCCAAATGGCCTGCGGCATTCTCATAGAGGTTTAGACTTTAACCATCTTTTCCAAGAAAATTTAATTTCCTTTCAAAGAAGTTTTCAAAGGGTTTTCAAAGGGTTTACGCCAATTACATATTTTGATTCAAACTCCTTTCAATTTGAATAAAAATTTTACTTATTTAATCGAAACAACTCTTTGAGCGTCTATTATAAATAGATTTATTTAAAACACTTAAGAATATGTTTAAAAAAAACTATAATCCACCTTAAACTTTTGATAAAATGTATATAGCCTATGTCCCGGGTCATTCTTACGAACCTATTGACACTACATTCATTAAAATCGGTTCTCTAATTGGCAGAAATAATATTAAGTTAGTTCATATTCTTTTCAATAGATGGCGGTGAAGATGAAGATGATAGAATTATGTATTTTCTATGACTTTCTATTTATTATATATACGTCCAAAAGCCTAAAATATTATTTGGACTTCGTTAAAATCAAAGTTGTTAAATAAAATGTTTTAAAAGCGTTCTTTTAGTCCGTAAATTCTTCATTTTCTTTTGATCAAAATGTCTGACGGTGAGGATTTTCAAACGGAGCCATACCTTTGAATTTTGCATAAAGAACATTATGTAGGTTATAACTCTTGTTACACCTCACATCTTCCTTTGAAGTGGATCATTGTGTCGTTTTAAATTATTCAAGTTACGTTAACTCTAAACGGTATACGTTTCATACATGTTCGTATGTATTTCAAGAAATTTGAGCCATATTATAAACTAAAGTCACGATATTGTTGTGTCTGTGTTACAAACTCTGCAGAATGAATGGTTATTATTGAGGACAAATAAAGATAAGCGAATCTGTGTACAAGCAGTTATAATTAAAACGTTTTCAAATTTATCAAAATCAGTAACAAAAAACTTCATTAAAATTAAGTTACAAGATCTGAATCGAACCTACTAGGTGATCTGAAAGGTTTCCGACCACAGCGTGAAGATAACAGCTCTCGTTAATAAAAAGTACTGAATGTAGTTAAGCATTTGCATTGTGCATCACTGTGAAAATTAAGTTTATTTCAAGGAGACCAAATAGAAACATAAAAACAAATTAAAATAGTCTTGAATCATCATTATGTCGGAAACTTTTATTTACATTAAACAAGCACGAATCAATTTAAATAAAATCTTGTAAAATACAAGAAAATTGCAAAGAAAATGGCATTTTATGTATGCGTGACGTGGTTATGTACGCTTAAGAAAGTGGAAAATGAGATCTTCATGACAGGGTTTCATGTTTAGACGTTACCTACGGAATATATTTCACCCTCCGCGAGAATTGAGCGAAAGCGATTGAAATTTTAAATAATAAGACTTAGAACGACGACGATTTTAAAATTATCTACATTGTGAAGTCGCAATTTAAAATTAATCGAATAATTTAAATTATCTATGGTGGTGAAATGTTTCAAATCGCAGTATATTGTTATGGTGGTACTCAGATCAAGTAAAAAAAGGTAGATAATACTCGGCCTTGTTCTTGTTGCAGCATAAAACGTATCGTAGGTGCAAGTCCATTTATCCATTTTTCATGTAAAAATATCTGTAAAGATTAACTCACTAAAATAAATATCATTTATGATCTTTCCTATCTTACATAATTAAGACAACGGTGAAGAACTATTAAATGCATGAAGCAAATTACTACCATTTTTATTTCTTAAGCATAAATAATCTTAGTACATAGTGTGGAGTGCATAGCGTGTACACTTCAGTACTTTCAAGTTTATGGTTGCGATGCATGTGTCGTAAAGTCTCGCAGCTGTATCGAAGCTCTTAGTGTTTCCTTACTCTAAAAGCCCGCGTACAGTTCCAGCGAGTGTATAAAAAACGACTAGCTCTAAAGAAATAATGTTTGTGTTATAAATACTAGTGGTTACACCAAATTGTTAGTTATATGAATTATTTTATGGTACGTTCCTTTCCACATACCTAAGCGCCCCTAGCGGATAAGGAAGAGAGAGTAGAAGATTTTTCTGGTAGAATCAACGTCGCCACGCTGGAGACTTCAACATCTCCACGTCGTATGTGTAAATTACTACAACTTACACAAATATTAAGTACATGGTCGAACCGCTTACGAGATTACAAACTTTTTTTTATGGAATAGCGGGCAAACGAGCAGATGTAACGCCTGATGGTAAGCGATTACCGCCACTCATGCACACTCGCAACACCAGAGGCGTCACAAGTGCGTTGTCGGCCTTTGGGGGATGGGGAGGGTGATGGGAGGAGGAGGAAGGGGTGTGGGTTTCCGGTATCCTCACTCACTCGGTAAAACACAGAGCAAGTGCTATTTCACGCTGGTTTTCTGCGCGGCCGTGTTATCACTCTTGTCGAGCCGGCCCATTCATGCCGAAGCGTGGCTCTCCTACGACACCGCGTTGTTATTTACAATCAATGTCACCGCGATGGAGACTTTAACATTTCTACGTTGTGTGTAAATTATTACAATTTACATAAGTAATAAGTAAAATGTATCGTATAAATGCAAAAGTTTGTACAGATATTTGTGATGTGCTAAGATCAGAATGTCTGAGCGGATTTCAATGAACAGATAATATAATCTGAAATAGGCTACATGATTACTTACATCACAAAGCTTGATGCTCAGAATGAAAATTGAATGCGCAGCCAAAAACTAATCAAACCATATAAATTACTTTATCTAACTGACTGACTAATTAATCAACGCAGAATCAAGAATGTTCGGGCTTCAAACTTGCTTTGGCAACAATGCTGTAGGCACACGATAAAATAGGATTTTCGGAGAGGTTCAAATTCAAAATATTCAATTAGACACTAAGTGACATTTATGAACGTTAAATTGAAGCTACAGTTAAAAATCATAGATCAACACAAATAGACACCACAACATGTTAATTGTAGTTGTCAAGGTAAATTAGGTGAAAACACCAAAATCTACTTGTGTCGAGCTATAACTTCCAGTTTCCAAAATGCGTAGAGCCTTATGAGAAGAATACTGGCAAAGAAACTCATGGTCAAATTCAAAATAAAAGAAACGGTTGTGTACATTTTCGAAGTTATAACTACACTATCTTTCGCCCGCGACTATAAAAAGTATTATGTGTTACTTTCGATACCTCCAAGAATATGTGTAAAAGTTTTATGGTGATCGGGTGAAAGCGTAACAAATAAACTTATTTTCATCTTTATAATATTAGTGTAAAGTGTGATGCGATAATAATAATATGATATGCTGGCAATTTAGTATATACAAATGAATGAAGTCATAAAGTTTTTGGCTATCTGTTTAATCTGTCCATCGGTTTGTTTATCTTTTCGTCGGACTGTATATTTGTTCCGCCTAGCTTTGGAACAGCTGAGCCGATTTTAAGGAGAATTTCACTGGTGGATAGCTGATGACACTAGGAGTTTTAGACTAGCTTCGGTCCGCGGTGTGAACCGCAGTTATTATTGTGAACCGCGGTGCACAACTAGTTTCAAATTTATTTCAATACTAGCTGTTGCCCGCGGCTCCACCCGCGTGTTTATCGATTTTCCCTCCAAATTTATTTTAAAGTAGCCTATGTGTTAATCCAGGGTGAGAGCTACCTACATACCAAATTTTACCCAAATTGGTCCAGTCGTTTGCGCGTGAAGAAGTAACTTTATATATTAGTAGTGTTAAGTGTTATATTAGTGTGATGTGATAGGTAATATTTATATTTAAGACAAGGTTTAGTAAAAACATTTAACAGACGTCATAAGATGATCTTTCACGTATATTAGCTATTCTATTATTTATAACAATATGTTCTCTTTTCAAACATAAAAGATTGCACAAAACGAGCCATACATATATCATTCGCTGTCGCTCTTGAATCGTACAAGTTACGTTATACGTCCCGAGAGGTCCCTGAACGAAGGTACTTAACATGACAAATGATTCGTACCTATAAAGAAATATATCTCTTAAATACATCACGAACTGTACGATATGAAGATAAATCATAAATAATAAAAATATATACATGATAGTCTGTAGAATCACACAAGGCTCTCCGATCCCAAACCACACACTCTCAACTGCAAATATATATGTGCTTAACATTTTCTAAATAGAAACATTATCTAAATAAATATAAATGAACTATCGAAATGTATATACGCGCATGACTTTCGATCGTCTGCAACAAATTTGATGTATTATTTTTACCCGACCATAGTCAATTATAGGGATTATTAAGGACTGCGTGAGAGTTTTGTTCGAGAATATTTTCGTTCAGTACACGAATCGTATTGTTATCATTCTAATACAAAACACTGGAATTTAAATTAGTTATATAAATAATTAAATTTTTCATACTACAAACGAACGATAATTACGTAGGCATTTTAAGATTAAGAACTTTATCTGTTTGAAGTTGTTAAAACAAATTTCTACAAACTAATTCTTTAGAAGATTTTGTAAATTTTCTTTTCTCTTTATACATTTAAAAATAATTGGAATCTTGGAAGTAAACAGATTACTTGGTAAGAAGGAAAAATTAAAAAGGTCAAAAGCAAAATTTACTGGTGTGGGAATAAGTGTTAATGAGTTTAGGGGTTAGTGATCCTAAATACGAAATTAGTAGTCCTGGTTTCACATTCGATTCCCACCAAGTACAAATAATCCAATGAATTTTTTTTTTAATAAGATTCGTGTACTGACACACTACACAACAAGCTTTTATTGGAATGCCCTCATAAAGTGCTCGTCGCGACGAATCAAATGAATCCAAACTTGATGGTGTTGCGACATTTCTTTACAGAGTTCCTATCTAGACCTTCTAGCTCCAGCAACAGATCAGCTCCATGTCATCATAATATTACATTACCACGCTGTATACATATGCTTGCAAAATTTCAGTAAATTGGGATGAAGATATCAGCTTCAAAATTAAGTTGCAAGATTCCAACCGAATATATATACATTGCAAGGTAATAAAAAGCTTGTAATCAGCTCAGCTTGCGTGCATTTTGGCTATCGCATTAAAGAGTATGCTATATCCTTCCTCGAAAATTTAGAGTATCTCCACGTCAAATTTTATTGAAAACAGTGCAGTTTTAGCCGTAAAAGCGTTAAAGACACAAAGGACAGATACAAAATTTTGGTTTCACGTGTTAATATATAAACGAACATATGTATAAACTCGTAAAGGAGTAACCTTTGTCCTTTTGCCAAAAATATTAATTTTCCGCGTGAGTTTATCGATTGTAATAATGTCGCACTTACGTTAGAGGGCCACGCCTGTTGTCGTGTACCTATCCTTTGGGAATTATTTAAAAATTGGAATTATTAATCTATACTAATGTAGTAAAGCTGCAGAGTTTGTGTGTGAACGCATAAATCTCAAGAACTACTGTACCGATTCACGTTGATAGAATATTTTAATGTAGTATTTTAATGCTGAAAGTCTTTCCAACCACAAAGAGGTGCCTTTCACCAGGCTGAGTAGAGTGAGTCATTTTAGCTTTGTATTAAAAAATAGTGTTGCAAAAACATAGACGACTGATTCTATCGAAAAAACGCAAAAACCAGTCAGTTTTGTTATTAAAGCAAGTGAAATAGGAATTAATTTATAAGGAAACCGCCTCTGGTGTTGTGAGTGTCGATAGGCGGTGGTATTCGTTTACCATCAGGCGATGCGTCTGCTTGTTTGTCCCCCATATCATAAAAAAAACTAATAACTCGATTAAGTTACTGTCTAACCTGCAAACCGAACTGTCAGTTGCCAAAAAGTCTAAGCAATTAAAGTTTGGTAAATATATTTATTTGTATTCTAAATCATACTTCATTTTTCTCTGTTTTGTTTCAGGTAAGAAATGGCAGAGTCAATTTTATCCACATATTCGAATATCCATTCCTTACTATAAAGTGATTGATATACTGTAAGTACTAATGTGAAAAACTAAATGATTTAACTATTCCACCACATTCACTCAACTCTATCTAGTCTAAAGCTTAGCAAGCTTGTGCTATTGGTATAAGACCTGATTTAAAATAACTTTTTAAATCCGTACTAATCCAGACTAATAATATAAATTCGAAAATAACTCTGTCTGTCTATCTGTAAGTTACGCTTACACGGCTTAACCGATATGTGAATATATGAAATTTATAATGGAGATTCAATGATTATTTGACTTGTTCACTGGTGATCGGTCTGTGAGAGCTTAGCTTGTCTCTTTGGGCCCGAATAAGACTAATCACAAGGCTCGGTCCAGCACAGGATTAAACAAGTCCGTAACACAAATCAACCGCAAGTAGCACAAATAAATACACTTTTATTTTGAATCTCGAAATAGCTAGCTCGCATTTAATAAAAAGTCCTATCATATACTATGTTAGTACTCATGCCTCCAAGAATATGTGTACAATTTTTTATGATGATAGGTTAAGTAGTTTCGCGTGAAATACTACAAACAAACTTACTTTCACATTTATAATATAGGAGCATTATTTTAGTGTGATTTTCATGAAAACGTTTGAGATTAACAATATTCGTCTTTGAATGATCGACTCTGCAAAAAAAATATGACATGTGCTTCAAGTAATCTTCTAAATAAATCACTAATTTTCAATTTAGCAGCGTAATATATTTATGTGTCAAGTAATTTGTAATTGTAAGTCTGTGACACGAAAGTATTGTCACGGGACAGAGGTTACGATCCATTTTAATTATATAGGCTTAAATAATAAGCGTAGTTCGTGCGATTTGATAAGGTTCATTTCATTTACCTCGTAATTCAAAAAAATATTTGCAAATACATATCAGCCCATAATCGAATTCCAAGTCGAATCTCTTTTTCAATCTCCAATGCCTCTATTCTCTATTACTTGTATTACTGGTTAATATTGTGTTTTGACCACATGACTTAGCGTTGAGATAATGACTTTTCTAGACATTCATTACATTACAGACAACATTAGGTTTCTATCATCGTATACATATGTAGAATGTCGGCTTAGCGAGGGGCTGCCCCTTTTAAGAAATTCATTTCAAACTATTCGTAAGAGGTTCAGAACATACGGTTCGACTTGATCTTGATTTGATTAACATGTTAAATGCGTTGAAAGTAACAAAAGCTTTTGAGATAGATAATGAAGTTTGGTTTCAAATATTAATTTTTGTCTGTATTCGTATCATTTCTGTTGAATTGAACATCAAACGTTAGGTTGCCTTTAATTACCAACTCTTCATATTAACCGTTAAAATATCACAAAAAGTTGTTCAAATAACAAATTTCCACCTTATTGTTGATGAAACATTTCATTATGAAAAATATAATGATGCAGAATCATCTACATATGCCGCTTTAGTGTGGGTCACCATGCTGCATTAAATAAATAAATAAATATTTCGGACATCTAACACACAACGCCATCTAGTCCCAAACTAAGCAGAGCTTGTATTATGGGTACTAAACAACTTATATTAATACTTATATACTTTTTTTTGTAAATACGTACATATTATAGATAAAAAACACCCAAACTCCGGAACAAATATTTGCAGATAATACAAACATTTGATCCGACCCGGGAATCGAACCCCAGACCTCAAGAACAGCAGTCGTGTACGCTACCACTGCGCCACCGAGGCAGTCATTGTTGCATTATCCGCATTCGCAATGCGTAATGTGACCACTACTCTTAGATTCTCATCATCATGTAACATGCTCATGTTTTCCATCAGGCAGAGTAGTCACTATGACAGGCTCAAATAAATATAATAACTCATTTACTCTCTTCTCTCAATGTCTTATATTCTGAATTGATCAAGTACTTAAATAAAAGCTTTCAAAACGAACAAAATGAACCGCGTATCAGAATTAGAACTAGAAAAGGTAAAACGATATGAAAATATAATAAACGTACAAGAAAGAATCATGTTTAAGTGTTACTAAATAAGGGTGAAAGTTGAAAGATCTCCAGTGCTGGATGGCTAATGTGTGCATCAATACCTTTCACTTATAAAATAAAAAGGTAGAATCGGATGAGCAGTTAAAATAGTAACATTTGTTCTTTTTATTATTCGTTTTAGTATATACTAATGCATTGATGTTTTATTTCTTTGGAAAAAAGATAGGCGAAGAGACACCGCTTGATCAGTGACTATCCCCGACCATGGGTACTTGCAAATCATGAGATACATCAGAATCAAGGAGGAGGGTTGAGCTCCTTTAGGCACTTTTGGTCCAATTCACATTTGGCCAAATCCACCTAATTCGCAATTCATTCACTTCGCGATTGGTTCAATCCGCAATTGGTCCAATTGACAGTTCGTCCAATTTAATTTTATACATAAGCTTTAACTTACATCGATTTTCGAGTTAAAGGTAGCCTTTGTCCTTCCTCGAGAATTAAAGTAATTCAAGCAAACGGACAGCTTTACTTCCGAATTCATAATATTAGTGATGATATTCTACTACAAGTGAGGACTTGCAATTTGCTTACTGCAATGTTTTTTTTTTTTTTTTTTTTTTTTATGTTTGACCCAGCCATAATGACTCTACTCTGCCTGATGGAAAGCATAAGCAGAATCCAAGAGTGATGGTCACCATACTGCGAACGCAGACAATGTAACAATACAGCATGGTGACCCACACCATGGCGGGCTAGTGATGCTTTCGCATCATTGGGCCTCCGGTCTCGCACTCACCAACGAAACACGACAGCATGATCGCTGTTATTTTACGTTGATTTTCTGTGCGAGGGTGGTACCGCCCCGGTCGAGCCGGCCCGTTCGTGCTGAAATCAGCGTGGCTCTACTACCTTGTATTTACTTAATTAACAATCTTATAATGTTATCTGTACGTCCTTCATATCATAAATAAATACATTTAACAAATATTTTAATGATAGTTGCCTGGAGCATTACCTTGAATAACATAATGTTAATATTGAAATGTACAAAGGTTTCAAGAGAAATCTTAAGATAAGCAACTCGAATGCTTTATTAGTATTCTAGACGAGCGTAAATTAATCTCTCTTGTTATTATGCCGTTCGTTTGTTTGTAGTCAGCTATGGAGCCTCAGAATACAGACTATGAGATAATATCGATTTATGATTTAGGCTTTCTCGTCTATGACTGTTGTTATCAAACTGTTTTAGGTATCACTAGCTGAACCCCGTGGTGTTTCCCCCGGTTATTGTCGTATCGCGAGTAATGCCGGGGGGCGATGCTAGTCTAAAAAAATGAATCAGTGAATGTCACGTCATAATCGGTCCAGCCGTTCCAGAGATTACCCGGAACAAACAGACAAACAGACAGACAACAATTTATAAGTACATTTTTGGTATGTGTACCGTGTATGCATACATATGCATTTAGTTAAAAGTGGTTATTTTAATATTACAAACAGACACTCCAATTTTATTTATTTGTATAGACTAGTTGCTGTAGTTGATATAATATGAACGACCACGTGGAGTGATCATGCCTGGTGCGCCGTGGCCTAACTGTTAATGTTGAGAAATTGTAAATATATATGTTAATCGGCGCGAGAATTTGGCGAAATAATGATACGTCAGGGTATTAACACTCGAACATAAATTGATGTTTAAACATATAAATAGAGGTTGTACATGAAAAACATTGCAAGTTATTACCCTCGCACAGAAAATGAACGTAAAATGACAGCGATTGTGCTATCGTGTTTCGTTGGTAAGTGCGAGACCGGAGGCCCAAAGAAGAGCCCGCCATTGTGTGGGTTACCATGCTACATTCGCAATGAGTATGGTGACCACCACTCTTGTTGTGTTGATTCAGCTTATGCTTTTCATCAGACAGAGTAGATTCATTTTAGCAGGGCCAAACATAAAAAAAAATACAAAAAGCATATCATACTCCAACTGCTTGACATAGGCATATACCTATGTAGTAGGATTTATTGCCGATAGCCTACTTGTATGTGGCGTCCTCTAACTCGTTCTAAGGACAGAATCAGAAAAGAGAGAAAGAAGGTTTTGGCCTACCTATCTATACTATAATAAAGCTGAAGAGTTTGTTTGTTTGTTTGAACGCGCTAATCTCAGGAACTACTGGTCCGATTTGAAAAAATCTTTTTGTGTTAGATAGCCCATTTATCGAGGAAGGCTATAGGTTATATATCATCACGCTAAGACCAACAGGAGCGCAGCACCAAGGGACAATGTTACAAAAACGGGGAAAACTTATCACGCTACGGGCAATAGAAGCCGGAAACGAGGCTGCGTGGGTCGGTTAGTTTCTTATAAACCTCCTTTCCAGGCCTATTTCCAGCCGTGGACTATTAAAAACTGTTGATTTCCTATAACCACGTACTAGTCCACTGGAGGAGTGTCATAACTCGGTGTGTTCGTGGGTCGCTGCTGTTGATCCTGGTGTACAGGAGTTACAATGGTGGGCGTGTGGATGGGATTAATTCCATTAAAAGTCGCGTACTAGTAACATTATAAAATGCCTCGGTAGCGCAGTGGTAACGTATGCGACTGCTTTGCATGAGGTCTTTCACCCTGAAACGAGCCAATTAAAACATTTTGTTATAATCACAATACATGAACCAAGTTTTCGCAAGCAAGTGCGGCCCAACGTGATTCGTTTGTTTTCAAATTTTGTTTTTCGAGCCGAGAACTACAATAATTGGGTATTTTAATTATTTCTGAAAAAAATACAATTGTTTCATCAAATCAATTTAGTACCGAGTTTTTACTTTGAACTTTATTGAATGTGAACATATTTTTTTTAACAGACTGGTTCTCTGCTTTCTACTGTACTGATATTTTTGGGATTTTTAGTAAACAGTAATATTCCTGCCTGATGAATCTAATAATATTTTATCATAGTCACAAAATGATATTAACAGGCACACTGTATATTATTATCATATTGGGATTGAAGCTTTTGTATAATCCAGCTGATAGTCACCGTCGTGGTTCGTCATTCAGTTACCTAAAAAAAACATCATTCAATTATGCTGTAATAAAAATATTTATATATAATTAAAATGTGAAATACTACACTCTCTTTGTCTTCAATTACAAATTGTCTTGAAGAAATCGTCGTTAGCGATGACACCGCCAAATATTAAATTTATAAATTTCGTAACTCATCTTGTCTATTGTTTTGTTTCATATTCACAATAAAGATAAATAAATCTCATCAAAAACATAAATGTGAAATGAAAGCCAAGTACAATAGTATGATATATGCCTTGGTTATTCACTTCAACGACAAAAGAAGTGAGATCTTAATGGTTACCAATTATAATGGTCAGTCTCGAATTCAAATTAAAATTATTTTTATTGTAGTTATAAACCTAATACAATAGACACCAGAGAGTATTAAACAACATTACTCGCTTAAAACTAAGAATGTGAAATAAATTTATAACAACATAAAATATTTTATAACAACTTAAATATAATTTGTTCTTAAAACTGAAGATAGTAAACTTAAGTCTAAAGTCTGTCTGGGCCAGTTTTTTATTATTAGTGCCTTATAATTAATACAAGTGCGACGTGGTCCTAAATACCTATTATTATTTTTTATAAGTGATCATGTTAAACTATTCATGGGCGATAAATAGTGAAATACTAATAATTAATACTAAATCCTAGTCAATACCTACTATAAATCCGCAAGTCGACTATAGTCTTAGTTAGAAGTTTAGTACTTCTAAACTGATAAATTAAGGGTAATAAAACTCGTTATATATTCACGCAAAGGCCTTAAAATCCACATAAAGACAGGCTGTGATCATTTTTATTGCTGATTCTTACATAACAGGCACTATAAGTAAGTGTTTCTAAAACAATCAATTAAAAAAAAAATACAAAAAAGTGATAGCTACCTAGCTTCTGATTTATTCCAACGTATTGCTCATTCTCATATTACACATACAGAGTAAATGTTACTAAGAGAATCAATTAATTAAAAAATATAATAAAATGCTAAAAATTTACTTGTTTCTGATTTTTTCCTATGTATTGACCCAACTACCTACCTGGTTGCCAAATTTGAACGTAACTAGGCCATCTGTAACTAGGTTATAATTTTGATCTATAGGTGAGTCAATGATAAAATGAGGATTTTTGGACGTTAATATCGAAATAGCCGTTTGAGGTATTTTTATGCAATTTAGAAAACATATGTATCTTGCGAGTCTTAATATATGAGCTAAATCCGAGATGTCTATGTAAAATACTTTTTGAGTTATGTATGTCAAAAGTGGCTCTAAATAATTTGTGTAATATTACACACGGTGCTACTCGCCAGTTCTGTTAGCTTAAACTTGGCTTAACACGCTGCCGCGTGTCTAGATAAGCAACTGTAATTCTAAAAGCTTTGTTTTAGCTCTTACTGAATATCTATATATATATATAAATTTCAAATCGGACCAGCGGTTCCTGAGATTAGCGTGTTCAAACAAACAAACAAACTCTTCAGTTTAATATATTAGTATAGATATGAATGGTCGAAATGTATGTACGCGCATAACTTCCGATCGAACCAAATTAAATAATTATTTTTTTGTCTCTTCGATATTTTTAGGACAAGGTTTGTGTACCAGAATAATTAAAAGATAACGGGAATAATAAATTCTTTTGTCCGCGACTGTACACTGCCTGTGGAAAGCTGAGACAGATAGGTCAATATGGCGGTACGAAGTTCACCGAGTCAGCTAATTTAAAATATTTAATATTTCTGTAAGAAAAAAGAATTAAAACTTAATACCCAGATAGCCTCTACCGTTAGCCGTTACTGTAATATTGTAATTTTATAGCAATTCAATCTCGGTTGAAATTCAAAATAATTTTATGTACAGAAGGTATTAGACCTTTCTCAACAAAATCTCACAGAATTCTACGCTAAAATCAAATATCAGTTGAAACTTAACACGTCTTACGTCGTCAAATGAATTCCCTTTCATACCGACCTTAGGCTAGCATTAAGACTGAGCAAAGCCAGTCATGACAGCAAGTACAAAGCGAACATTATTAGGCTCTACGTTCCCTACGTTATAAGATAAGGATGGTTTTAAAGAGAATTTCAAAGCTCCACTCCGCACGTCACACGTACCTTCAAGAATTTCATTTTGTGTTATGAAAAGACTAGATTTAGTTATTGTATAGTACATATACTTATGCTCATATCTTCGAAATCACTTACGTCTATTTTAGTGACAGGTATAATCTTGTATTTTATTAACTACTAGCTGTTGCCCGCGGCTTTGCTCGCGTGGAAGTTGATCATATGCATTTAATTAAAACTGTGTAAAAGAAAGTATCAGTAATTCATTCATGTTTTAAACGTATTTATTTATTTATTTTTGATCATTATCCCATTTAAAAGAACTTTCATACAAACATTCGACCGATATTTCAACCCCTTTAGGAGCAGAATTCGCATAAATACTGATATAAGTATTCATCTATTTGTAATCAGAAACATGAAAACGAAAGTTGTTAGGGTGCTAAATTAAAAAAAATGACGGATTTCCAAACTAACCAATACATGAAATGCCAATGACTATTTCTCC
Organism: Spilosoma lubricipeda; assembly: GCA_905220595.1. NCBI lineage: Eukaryota > Metazoa > Arthropoda > Insecta > Lepidoptera > Erebidae > Spilosoma > Spilosoma lubricipeda. Next base: position 1,421,347 of record HG992285.1, on the reverse strand, counting down.
CCTTAGGGGTAGAATATCCAGAAACGCTTAAATATGTATATTCTCGTTTTTAATTAGTAACCCAAAAATAATATTTTATGTTTCTAACTCAAAAAATGATAGACTTCCATGCAATCTTGCAACCCCTATTTCACCCCTTAAGGGTAGAATATCCAGAAACCTTTAACAGGTATCTACCCATTTTTAATCAGTAGCCCAAAAATATAGTTTAATGTTTCTAACTTAAAAAATGATGCGCTTCCATACAAACTTTCAATTCCTATTTCACCCCTTAAGGGTAGAATAACCAAAAACGCTTAAATAAGTCTCTACACTTTTTTAATCAGCAGCATATAAATAAAGTTTTATGTTTCAAACTTCAAAAATGACGGAATTCCAGACTAACCTATGCACGAAATGTCAACCTCTATTTCACCCCTTAGAGATAGAATATTCAGACACGCTGAAATACGTATTTACTCATTTTCAATCAGCAACCCAAAAGTAAAGTTTCATGTTTCTAAGTTAAATATGACGGATTTTCATAAAAAAATTTAACCCCTATTTCAACCTCTTATTGGTAAAATATGCAGAAACGCTAAATAGATATCTAGTTACTTTTAATCAGTAGCCCAAAATTAAATTTTCATGGTACTAATTTAAAAAATAACGGACTTCCATACAAACTTTCAACCCCTATTGCACCCCTTTAGGGGTAGAATATCCAGAAACGCTTAAATATGTCTTTACTCTTTTTTAATCAGTAGTACATGAATAAAGTTTCATGTTTTTAACTTAAAAAATGACAAACTTCCATACAAACTTTCAACCCCTATTTCATCCCTTAGGGGTAGAATATCCAGAAACGCTTAAATACGTATTTTTAATCAGTAGCCCAAACACAAAGTTTCATGTTTCTAACTTCAAAAATGACAGACTTCCAGACTAACCTATATGCGAAACGTCAACCCCTATTTCACCCATTATGGGTAGAATATTCATAATCGCTTAAATAGGTATCTACTCATTTTTAATCAGTAGCCCAAAAATAAAGTTTCATGCTTCTTACTTAAAAAATGACGAACTTCCATTCAAACTTTCAACCCCTATTTCACCCCCTTAGAGGTAGAATACCAAGAAACGCTTAAATACGTATTAACTCATTTTTAGTTCTTAGCACGTGAATAAAGCAACATGTTTCTAACTTAAAAACTGGCGAACTTCCAAACAAACTTTTAACCCCTATTTCACCCCTTAGGGGTAGAATACCAAGAAACGCTTAAATACGTATTAACTCATTTTTAGTCAGTAGCCCGAACACAAAGTTTCATGTTTCGAACTTCAAAAATGACAGACTTCCAGACTAACCTATATGCGAAATGTCAACCCTATTTCACCCCTTAGGGGTAGAATATTCATAAACGCTTAAATACGTATCTACTCATTTTTAATCAGTAGCCCAAAAATAAAGTTTCATGCTTCTTACTTAAAAAATGACGAACTTCCATACAAACTTTCAACCCCTATTTCACCCCCTTAAGGGTAGAATACCAAGAAACGCTTAAATACATATTAACTCATTTTTACTTCTTAGCACATGAATAAAGTAACATGTTTCTAACTTAAAAATTGACGAACTTCCATACAAACTTTCAACCCCTATTTCACCCCCTTAGGAGTGGAATACCAAGAAACGCTTAAATAGGTATTAACTCATTTTTAGTCCCTAGCACGTGAATAAAGTAACATGTTTCTAACTTAAAAAATGGCGAACTTCCATATAAATTTTAACCCCTATTTCACCCCTTAGGGGTAGAATATCAAGAAACACTTAAATACGTATTAACTCATTTTTAGTCAGTAGCCCGAACACAAAGTTTCATGTTTCGAACTTCAAAAATGACAGACTTCCAGACTAACCTATATGCGAAATGTCAACCCCTATTTCACCCCTTAGGGGTAGAATATTCATAAACGCTTAAATACGTATTAACTCATTTTTAGTCCTTAGCATATGAATAAAGTTACATGTTTCTAACTTAAAAAATGACGAACTTCCATACAAACTTTCAACCCCTATTTCACCCCTTAGAGGTAGAATATTCAGAAACGCTCAAATACGTCTCTACTCTTTTTAAATTAGTAACACATAAATAAAGTTTTATGTTTCAGACTTCAAAAATGACGGACTTCCAGACTAACCTATGTACGAAATGTCAACCCCTATTTCACCCCTTAGGGGTTGAATATTCAAAAAACGCTGAAATACGTGTTTACTCATTTTTAATCAGCAGCCCAAAACTAAAGTTTCAGGTTTCTAACTTAAAAAATGACGGACTTCCATACAAACTTTCAACCCCTATTTCACCCCCTTAATTTCCGAAATTCCAAAATTCCTTTCTTAGTGCGTGTCTACTTAATAAAAGGATCCTACTCACCAAATTTCATATCCCTAACTATCATAGTTTACGCTCGGCGATGATGAATCAGTCAGTCAGTCAGTCAGTCAGTCAGTCAGTCAGGACTTACTATTTTATAAGTATAGATTTAAATTCATAATTAATCATAATACAGTAGAAATTCTGCAAAAAATTTGATTCGGTAAGTAGTCGTTTCACCACCCGATGAATGAAGCAATATTCTGTACTTTGACCAGGCAGGCATGCGACATAATATCTTATTGTTTAAAGCTGTCCCGCGACTTCGTCCGCATGGATCTCCTTTTACAATAATGTTTTTTTTTTACTATAGACTATTAAACTACAATTTAATAAATAAATATGACGCTGCCTTTTAAAAATCTATTTAAGACCGAAGAGTAATTTTTGTTTTGCATTGTCTATTCCATCAACACGGAAAGTCTGACGATGAGATTTATTAATTGTCATTGCATAAATTTACTTATTTGAAATTATACTTATTAATTTTACAACTATAAATATAAAGAAAAGAAGGAGAAACAAACAAAAACACTAAACAAACTAATTATATTATTATCTAATACCTACTTTAAACTGATGTCTAAAAACTACGTCTTATGTATTTTTTTAATCTACAACGCGCTTATTCCCAGTCAATAAGAACCACGTTCGTTCGCATTAACAGTGACAATTCGAGTGAAGTCAGCGCGTGAGCGGCGTGAGCGCTCCCGCCTTTTTGTAGATCCAGCGGATGGCCGTTTCTCGTGTTAAAGAAAAATCAACCGTAATGTCGTACTTATACTGGTGCGGTGAGATTTGGCAGTTTTATTTCATCTATATCTTGTGTGTTTATTAATTATAATTTTATAATTCTATATTTTATTAAAAAAGATATTAAAGTGTATAGTGATACGGATATATCCATGTAAAATACAATATATTTAAGTATTTAATATTAATACACCTTGAAGAAATGCCTAACGCTTAAACACGTTATTGTGGCTAATTTATAAAAGATAGAAATATACTATTCAGGACTTTTTTGTAGATCTTTTGAAGACCATCATCTTTGTAATACATATTTTTGGTGTATGATCAACGTATGCGAGGATAAGAGCTCGAAAGCGAAAATTTTCATCCGACTTGCTTCAAATTTATCGTCACTGCTCAGCTCCTATGCATCTTAGCGTTATGTTATATAGCCTATAACCTGCCCAGGAGTATGGACTATAATCGTACCAAGTTTGGTTAAATGGTTTTTGATCCATGCGTGCACATACAGACAGACAGACAGACAGACAGACAAAAAACTTACTGATTACATTTTTGGCATCAGTATCGATAACCATTCATCCCCCAATAATAATTTTTAATATATATTCAATGTACAGAATTGACCTCTCTACAGTTTTATTATAAGTATAGAATAGATATAGAAGACTAGCCGACCCACGCAACCTCGTTTGCGTCTCCTATTGCCCGTAGCGTGATAATTTGCCCCCGTTTTTGTGACATTCTTTATTGTTGCTCCGCTCCTATTAGTAGTAGCGTGATGATATATAGCCTATAGCCTTTCTCGATAAATGAGCTATCTAACACTGAAATAATTTTTCAAATCAGACCAGCGGTTCCTGAGATTAGCGTGTTCAAACAAACAAACAAACTCTTCACCTTTATATATTATATATAGCCTAACCGAGCCACGCAACCTCGTTTACGTCTTCTATTGCCCGTAGCGTGTAAGTGTATAAGTTTTCCCCGTTTTTGTAACATTGTCCCTTGGTGCTGCGCTCCTGTTGGTGATGATATATAGCCTATAGCCTTCCTCGATAAATGGTCTATCTAACACTGAAAGTTTTTTTTAAATCGGACCAATATTTTCTGAGATTAGCGTGTTCAAACAAACGAATAAACAAACAAACAAACAAACTCTTCACCTTTATATATTATATATAGGCTAACCGAGCCACGCAACCTCGTTTACGTCTTCTATTGCCCGTAGCGTTAGCTTTATATATTAGTATAGATTAGCTGTACCCGGCTTTCGTTGCAATGCCAAAGTATTAAGAAATCCGAACCCGTATTCCGAACATTTTTGCAAACTAATTAAATGTCCACGAAGACAGGATTGAACTACTTTTTTTAGTTGAATAGATTGTTATCAGATCTTTGCTACCTAAATAAGTACAGTTGTCATCGAAGTTATATATTAGTGTAGTAACTCTTGTAACTTGAATCCTTTAAAGCTCATAATAAATAAATAAATATTTCGGACATCTAAACACACAACCCCATCTAGTCCCAAGATAAGCAGAGCTTGTGTTATGGGGTACTAGACCCCCCAATGTATCCCTACGTTGTCGTCGTGGTGGGGCTTGCGTGGGTCGATGATTTCTGGGGCTACGCCGGTAGAGCCACTCATGCCGGATAGGCCCAGAAGGAGACCCCAGACTAAATGGGATACGAGACGGAGTCTGTAAAGACTGCCGCGTGGGGCACTCTAAACGTCCCTCTGCTCTAGCAGAGGGCGTATTAGAGTGCCAGTAGTTCCGAGAGGGACAGGGGGCGGATGGATCAGGTCTGGTGCAGACCCCGTCCGGCCCAGCCGTAATCCTGAACGGACAGGACCGGTGGCTCTTGAAGCCGCGAGGACGTAAACCTCTATAAAAATACCCTAAGCTTACGCTCTGACGCCTGGCAATGAGCTGAGTCGCTGGAGGGAGTCCAGTGCCAAGGGCGTCCTGTCGAAGGACACTAAACTAAAAAAACTCATGACATGGAACAAAATAGGAATATACCTACCCAGGAGGGTCCTAGACGCGACGCGTCTGGGGAATCCCTTCCGGAGCCAGTCGGCTCCGGCAGCCCCCAATCGTATTATGGGGGGGGCATTCAATGTCACACACGCCCGTTGCCGAGCGTCAAATCCGGCACCGAAAACAACGCGGAGGTCGCGAATACCATAATTAATTTTGACACGGAGCGGAAAAGGCCGACGCGGAACAGCAGAGGCCAATTCCGGAGGGCGGACGTCCACTCGTCCAACGAGGATGTCACTGCGGCTGGAGCGCCTATACCGGTTGGGCTCCCAGAAGTCGATCTGACTGCTGGGAGCCGAAGACGATCGGAGCGCTTGCGTTCAAGGTCCGCGGTTGATGTCGCGGGTAGCAGTTCCGGTGCGAGGACGCACGTACCGGAACCTATGGATACGGAGGTTGACGGCCGGAAGCGTGGTCGCCCCCAGGGTTGCGAGAGCGACATCTCCCAGGAGATGTTGCCTCCGCCTAAGGTTGCGAGCAGCCATAGGGGGCGTTCGCGAACTCCGGTGCCGGCCCATACGGGTTCCGCCTTTTGTAAGGCGGAATCCTACAGACGGGTCCGAGCGGACGGAGAACTGCAGGCGGAAGAGGAGATCGCTGGTCTCCTGCTTACAATCGGGACGCCGGTGGAAGGGGATTCAGTGCCCGAATCGCCGGCGTCTCTGCAGGAGAGGGCGCATGCCGCGGTGGCCATCATTCACAAGGTGGCCACCAAGTCGGTAAACCTAAAGGGCCCTTTTGTGAGGGCCCTCAAGGACTCCTCGACTGCCGTAGCCGAGGTCGTCGAGACCTTGGCTGGCGACGTGGCTCGCCTGCAGGCGGCGAACGACCGACTGACGGAGCAGGTGGCGGACCTGAGCGCTCAGTTCGCCCAATTTCGGGCGGAGCGCCCTGAGTGTGAGGCCCCTGTCCCATCTGCGTCCCAGTTGGCCCCGAATACGTCCCAGCCGGCCCCGTCTGCGTCCCGGCCGGCCCCGTCTGCATCCCGGCCGGCCCCGTCTGCGTCCCGGCCGGTCCCGACTGCCTCCCAGCCGGCCCCGTCTGCGTCCCGGCCGGCCCCGTCTGCCTCCCAGCCGGCCCCGTCTACGTCCCAGCTGGCCCCTACCATCCCCGGGGTACCAGACGCCGTCCTGCAGCAGATGCTGCAGCAGATCCTCACCTCAGTGGGGAATCTGGTGGACGGTCGTCTGGCCGGCCTGGAGGCGAGGCTGCCTCCCGCCCCCATTATTCGGCCGCCTCTTGCGGCGCCGAGGCCGAAGGTCGCGTCGGCACCGACCCCGCTCCCCGTGGTGGGGGGTCACGTGTCGTACGCGGTGGCGACATCGGCGCCGGCCCCTGCTGCTGCTCGAAAGACGCAGCGGGGGACGAAGGCTCTAGCCAAGACGGCAGCGCCGAAAAAGACGGGGCCCAAGACGGCGGTGGGGGCAGGAGCGGAGTTTCCTCCGCTCCCCACTCCAACACCTCTGCCTGGCTCCTCCACCTCTGCCCCCTCGAATGAGGGTTGGCAGGTGGTTGGGGGGGCCAAGCAGTCGAAGAAGGCGAAGAAGCGGGCCAAGAAGGCTGCCCAAAAGGCGGCCTCTGGCCCGCAGTCGTCACCGGTGGCAGGGGCCACCCCAAAGAAGCCGCGGAAGTTGCAGCCGCCTAAGACCGCGGCTGTGGTGGTCACGGTGTCACCGGAGGCGGCAAGCGGCGGACTGTCCTACGCGGCCGTCTTTAAAACGGCCCGGGACAGTCTCGCCCCAGATTTTGGAGCGTCAGGTGTCCGCCTGCGCCTAGCCCAGACGGGAGCTCGAGTCCTCGAGTTCCCTGGGGCCGATGGCGCAAAGACGGCGGACACCTTCGCCGAGAAGCTTCGGGAAGTCTTCGCAGCCACGGATGGTGTGAGGATCTCCAGGCCCACTAAATGCGCAGAGCTGCGCGTTTCGGGCCTGGACGATTCCGTCACAGCCGATGATGTCCGCGTTGCAGTCCAGGAAAGGACGAAGTGCAACGCGGAGAACATCAGGGTCGGCACCATCCGTCCCGGTCCAGGGGGCCTTGGTGCAGTGTGGATGAGCTGTCCCGTGGCGTCGGCCAAAGTTTTGGGCGACGCCGGCAGGCTCCTCGTTGGCTTCGTCAGCGCCAGGATCACAATCCTGGCGGCGAGGCCAATGAGGTGCTACAAATGCCTGTCAGCGGGACACACACGCACCAAGTGTGAAAGCTGCTTCGACTGCAGCGGACTCTGTTTCCGCTGCGGTCGAACGGGGCACAAGGCGGCAGAATGTTCTGCCGCCCCTCACTGCCCTATGTGTGCGGCGGGCAATAAGCCCGCCAATCACCAGATGGGGCAGGGGGGCTGCAAGCCTTCCCGAGCTTCTCGGCAGACTTCGGGGGCTAGCCTGGCGACCCAGGCTGCCTCCGAAGTCATAAGTGCGTCTACATCGTCGCCCATGGAGGAGGTTGTAGAGACGGTTCAGTAATGGACCACGTCTCCAACCTCCTTGTCCAGACGAACCTCAACCACTGCGCCGCGGCGCAGGATCTCTTCCTGCAAAGCATGGCGCAGTGGTCGATCGGTGTTGCCGTAGTCGCGGAGCCCTATTACGTTCCTCCCCGTCCAAACTGGATGGGTGACTGGGACGGCTCCGTGGCAGTCGTCGGTTCCGGGGCGGCTCATTCCCCGCCCTTGTCGCTTAGAGACAAGGGCTCGGGATATGTGGCCGCCGAGTGGGGGGGGATCACCGTTTACGGTGTATACTTCTCCCCCAACCGGAGTTTGAGCGACTTCGAGGTCTTCCTTAACAGCTTGGAGACCTCGATGCGGCGTTTAGCGTCTGGGCACGTCCTCGTGCTGGGGGACTTCAACGCAAAGTCCATTGCGTGGGGGTCCCCAAGGACGGACGCCAAGGGCGAAGCCGTAGAGGAGTGGGCGGCTTCGGTGGGCCTCTGTTTGCTGAACAGAGGCGCCACCAACACGTGCGTGCGACAGCAGGGGGGGTCGATAGTGGACCTTTCGTTCGCTACCCCTGCTGTCGCCGCACGAGTAAGGAACTGGTGTGTCCTGGAAGAGGTCGAGACGCTCTCGGATCATTTGTACATCCGATTCGAGCTCTCCCGGTCCCAGGGCCCCAGTAGGGGTCACGTGGCGCGGCAAATGTCCCACTTTCCGCGGTGGGCTGTCGCCAAGCTCGACAGGGACCTACTAGAGGAGGCGGCCATTGTCCAATCTTGGCTGTCTCCGCAGGCCCCGACCGAGGAGGTCGGCGTGGACGTGGGGGCTGGCCGTTTTCGCGATGCGATTACGCAGATTTGTGATACGGCCATGCCCCGCGTCCAGGGTCGTCGGCCTCCTCGGAAGGAGGTCTACTGGTGGTCCCAGGAGTTGGCGGACCTCCGTGCGGCTTGTACTCGTGCCCGGAGGTCTTACACCCGCAGCCGGCGACGTCACCGCGGAGACGGTGGCGGGGACCAGCTTCATGAGGAGTACCGCGAAGCGCGGAAAACTCTGAAGCTGGCCATTTGCCGCGCCAAAGAGGTGAAGAAAAAGGAGATGCTGGAGAGTCTCGACCGTGACCCCTGGGGTCGCCCATATCGTGCGGTGCGACAGAAGCTCCGCACGGCGGGCCCCCCCCTTACCGAGACTCTCCAGCCCAGCTTCCTGCAGGAAGTGGTCGAGGGACTTTTCCCGCAGCGGGCGGAGCACACACCCCCGTCGATGGCCTATGCGGTCAGAGACGACGGGGGTCGAGAGGAAGACGTGCCGCCCGTTAGGGAATCGGAGGTTGGGGCGGCTGTTCTGCGGATTCGTTCCAAGAACACCGCCCCCGGGCCGGACGGGGTTCCAGCCCGAGTTCTGGCCCGAGCCCTCGACCATATGTCGGACCGCCTCAGGGAAGTGTTGGACGCTAGCCTGGCGTCCGGACGCTTTCCTGAGTGCTGGAAAGGCGGGAAGCTGGTCCTATTGAGGAAGCCGGGACGGCCTGCCGATTCGGTCGCGGCCTATAGGCCCATCGTGTTGCTGGACGAGGCGGGTAAACTTTTTGAGAGGATACTCTCTGCCCGCATCGTCCGGCAACTCCGCGAGGTGGGGCCCGACCTGTCGGACGCCCAATTCGGATTCCGAGAGGGGCGTTCGACGGTCGATGCCGTGATGCGCCTTAGGGCCGTGACCGAAGAGGCAGTGAGCTGTGGCGGCGTGGTGTTGGCGGTGTCTTTGGACATCGCCAACGCCTTTAATAGTCTGCCATTCAGCTGCATCGGGGAAGCACTCCAATACCACGGAGTGCCAGAGTACCTGAGGCGGCTGGTGGCAGACTATTTGCAGGAGCGTACCGTCGTGTACGAGGATCGAGATGGCGCCTTGAGACGGCGACCCATGTCGTGCGGCGTTCCGCAGGGGTCTGTCCTTGGACCACTCCTGTGGAACGTGGGATACGACTGGGTCCTACGAGGTCGTCTCCCCCCCGGGCTGGGCGTAATTTGTTACGCCGATGACACGCTTGTCACAGCCCGGGGGGCGAACTTCCAGGAGGCGGCGCGCCTGGCCACCATTGGTGTTTCTCTGGTGGTCGGGCGCATCGAGGCGCTGGGCTTACGGGTGGCCCTGGACAAGACGGAGGCCCTGTTATTCCATGGGCCCCGTCGTGGGCCGCCCCCCGGCGCCTCCATAGTGGTCAACTCGGTCCTCGTACCGGTTCGGGCCCAGATGAGGTATCTGGGCCTGATCCTCGACGGTAGGTGGCTCTTCGACGAGCACTTCCGACAGCTTGGTCCCAAGCTGGTCGGCGCTGCCTCTGCCCTTGGGCGACTTTTGCCCAACTTGGGCGGAGCCAGCGTCGCAACGCGACTCCTCTACACGGGGGTGGTCCGGTCGATGGCGCTGTATGGGGCACCGGTGTGGGTGGCGGCTCTGACCGCCCTCAATAAGGCCCGCCTCTGGCGGCCTCAGAGGGTATTGGCGGTCAGAGCCATCCGCGGATACCGCACGGTGTCCACCGAGGCGGCGTGCGCCTTGGCCGGAACACCTCCGTGGGATTTGGAGGCGGAAGTGCTCGCCGAAGTTTATCGACGGGTGGCTGAATTCCGGGCGGAGAGAGGCATTCGCCCTCCGCCCGAAGAGGTACGCGAGTGGCGTGAAGCCGCCCGTCGAGCCACGATGGCTCGCTGGTCGTTCCGGCTGGAGACTCCACGCGCTGGCTTTGCCGCCGTGGAGGCTCTCCAGCCGGTCATCCTCGAGTGGGCAGGGCGGCAGCACGGGACCCTTTCCTTCCGACTGACGCAGGTTCTTTCCGGGCACGGATGCTTCGGAAAGTACCTGCACTCGGTCGCCAGGAGGGAACTGAGTCCCGCCTGCCACCACTGCGACTGCAGTGAGGACTCGGCCCAGCATACGCTGGCGATTTGCCCCGCATGGGCGTCGCAGCGTCGGGCCCTCACTGCAGTCATCGGAGGAGATCTGTCGCTACCGGCCGTCATATGCTCCATGGCCGGTAGCGACAGCAGTTTTACCGCGGTCGCAGCCTTCTGCGAAGACGTAATTTCGCGGAAGGAGGCGGCGGAGAAGGCCCGGGAGGATGATATCCACTCGGACCCGATCCGTCGCCGGCGAACCGGGCGGCGGAGGCGCGCATACCAGCGCCTCATGCCGCCCTGAGTGTGGCCGCGGATGGTGGGGACGGGTTTTCCCCTCCATCCGCTTTAGTGGTCACCCGCGAGGGGGCGACGTTACGCGTGTGCCGTACGTCGCCCAAATTGAGAGTCTACCAGCAGACGGTGCCCGCTTCTGTGCGGGCAAGCGCTGGGAGGGGTCCGGATGTGTTAATAACAGCAGTTCCCGGATCCCTCCCGTCTCAGGCGCAGAGTGGCACACCGTGTGGTTTTAGTCGGTTCGATTCCGACACACCGCCCCGCCGCAAACCCCGGCGGGGTGACGGCCCGAGGGGGTTTCCACACGTTAAAAAAAAAAAAAAAAAAAATGGGGTACTAGACAACTGATACAAATACATATATACTTTTTTTTGTAAATACATACATATTATAGATAGAACACACCCAAACTCCGAAACAAATATTTGTAGATCATACAAACATTTGGTTCGACCCGGGAATCGAACCCGAGACCTCATGATCAGCAGTCGCACACGCCAACCGCGAGACCAACGAGGCAGTCAAATAATAATCTGATCAATGTTTTCGTAACAAATACAGGACAAAACAAAGAATGATTTTTTAGATAGATAACTTTAGTTTTGGGTAACTCATTTATTAAGAAAGGCTCAATGTTTATTAAACATCAAACGATTGTGTTACCGAAAAATGTTGCAAACGATTTAGTATTCTATATTAGTATTCCACAAAAAGGTTCTATGGTTCCAAATCTGCTATGAAGTAAATAAACCCACGAGAAACCGAAGTTAAGAAAAAAAATAATTTTTACAAGTATAGCGCCTCTTACAGTCGACAGCTGTTGAAATTGCACAAGTTATGAATATATTTTCTACTTTTTAGTCAAAGGTAAATTGTACACCTCATTACTTCGGAGAACGTGTAAGGAGTCAGGTTCTTTTACGCGAGCAATGAATAGAGAAATATATATGAAAAAAATTTGGGGCAACGTTAAATATGTGAATTTTTTATAAGAAACTTAGTGCAACTGAATAAAAACTACTAAAGATTCAAAAGGTTCCAATTTTAACGTGAAGCTAGCACCACTCGTTAATAAAAACTAGTGAATATATGTAGGTATTTTTGCAGCTTTGCAATTGTATTGTGCATCGTTGGTAGAACTGTACAGAGAAAAATGCTTAAGCCCAACGTTGGACACGTTGAAGCATGATTCTCCCACGGTAAAAAATATTTATTGTCAAAGAGGAGCAATCAAAAGTTTAAAATCGTTAGTTAACTGCATTGGAATAATTTTATAACTTTGAAATGTAAATATTCTTAGACAAATGATATATTACATATACATACACTAGCCGACCCACGCAACCTCGTTTGCGTCTTCTATTGCCCGTAGCGTGATAATTTTCCCCGTTTTCGAAACATTTTTCATTGCTGCTCCGCTCCTATTAGTCCTAGCGTGATGGTATATAGCCTATAGCCTTCCTCGATAAATGGGCTTTCTAAAACTGAAAGAATTTTTCAAATCGGACCAGCGTTTCCTGAGATTAGCGTGTTTAAACAAACAAACAAACTTTTCAGCTTTATATATTAGTATAGATACATATATCTAAGACAAATTCTTTCTATCTGAGATTGTCTTTACACAGTTATACGCTCCAATAATGTTGTCTACTTATGACTCGAAACGGTTTCTTTCAAAATCAATATTCGAAAAATCTCTCACTAAAAGTAACTACATTAGAATTCGACAGTAAGTAAACTATATATTTCAAACCTTGAGCGTCTCAAAAACGTTTTCAGAAGCAGGCTTAGACAAGCAGCTGACACATTCACTTTCCAAGTTTTAGAAGCAATTTAGGAGTTTTCAATTTGCTCAATTCGAATGAATATTGAGAGTAATATTAAATTTGGATATTCTTTTATTCTTTTATGTCTGCCATTGATGTTGTAAAACAAAATTGATTCGATTTTCGTTACACATACGTTGGAGAGACATGCTTGGGTACATATGGCCTTACAATAAACTGGTATCAAGCAATTGTTTTGTTGATTTTTACCAAATGGTGAAAGTTATGGAATTACCGATTGTTTAGTAGTACCCATAACACAAGCTCTGCTTTGCTTGGGACTAAATAGCGTTGTGCGTTATATCCGAAATATTTATTTATTATTATTGCTTATAAAGCAGTTCAGGAAAACGATTGAGTCTGAGAAGTCCCTTTTAGTTTAAAAGCGGTTAATAATTACAAGAACTTCGTATCCAAACAATTTGATCCTTTGTGACCAAATATAAGCGTCGCTATCCACAAGCAATCTTCTCTTAATGTTCGTGTAATTTCATATCCTGGGATACGACGGAAATATTACCCGGCAATATTACACGGCCTTGAGTTCTACCGAACTTCGAAGTAAGGAAACCAGTGAAATTATATCCTGATCTACTTGTTTTAAACTTTCTTTTTGGTGTAGATGTTAAATGAAAGACAGGTCAACTGATAGGAATGAGGGATGGGAAGCTGCGGTCTCCTTCTGTGAGGGCGTTATGCTCCAGAAGGAGACCGCAGAACATGAACGAGAAAGGGCGGATCCCGCTCGAAGGGGACGCGGTCGAGGTCGCTAGCTTCCCAATCGCCGTCTAAGGGTCGCTACGGCCACATCTTGGGGAGATGTGGCCGCTGGAAATGACCCGGGACAGGTGACACCCTGGTGTGGCCGAGGGGGTGTCCATTGCCATTTTTAATTCTAGAATCACAAGTGAGCCGGCACGAAGAAGGGCGACTAGGACTCTGATGACCTAACTCAGTGCAGACCAACGAAAAAATTGATTATTGTTTATTCCAATCAAGTTTTAGCCCACTTGTACCGCACCGAACTTGTACAATATTTAAGAGAAACTCACATTTTACATAAACTTCATTATAAAGCTGAAGAGTTTGTTTATTTGGTTGTCCTCTATCGCTTTTCTCATGGAGAGTGTTCTGAAGGGCTTTTTCAACTGGCTCCACAACTGGCTGACAACATGTGCTGGCTTTTGAAGTTACCGCATCAGAGCCGTAGACAGAAATACGCTCTTGAACCAAACAGGTTGGCTCATTTTTCCTATAGAGAGCAGTCAAAATCTGGAACTCTATAGCGCACGTTTTTCCTATAACCCGGGCGTAAACAGCATCTCACTAGGCCGCCATAGCATGGGTCACCATGCTGAATTATCTACATGCGCAGTGAGGATGATGACAGCCACTAAAGAGTAGTCATTTTGGCAACTTCCGCAAAAAAAAACGCACTAATCTCAGTAACGACTAGTCCAATTTGAAATATTATTTCAGTGTTAGGTAGCCGATTTATCGAAGAAGGGTAAAGGCTATATATCATCACGCTATGACCTACAAGAGTCGAGTATCAATGAAAAATATAACAAAAATGGGGGAAAATTATTCCTTTCGAAAGCTTCTACTCGTATAGTGTGCGTTGTATAAATAGTCATAATGTATGAAAGAAGTTCGAAATATTTAACAGCATATATCTATCTTTAAAGGTTGGCTCATTTAACACTTGTTTTTCATCACGCTACGGGCAATAGGAGACGCAGATTGCGTGGGTCAGCTAGTGTAATATAATATCTCTCTCCTGTACCTTTTATAGGCCATTACAGGATACCCGGCCACGTTTAATTAAAGCACAGAAACCAAACGCATTGATTACGCAACGTAAAGCAAACCGGTGTGTTCCACAAATTGCCTTAGTTTGTGGTTTAGCCTCCAATCATCTATTCGCTTCCAATTATCTCGAAACGCCAGACAAAACCTTCCAATAGTACAGATAAGTATTTAATTACCAAACTTTGTTCGTAGTAGTTTGACATAGTTCTAGAACTTTTCCTATAAAACTTAAGGTTAAATCTTTATAAGTAGACTAGGATATATTACACACCCGTTGCGAGCTAATTATGTATTTTAGTATCAAGTTCTTAGATATAGGTAGATATAAGAAACTTAATTATCTATATCTTCACAACTACTCACAGCTACAAGAACTCATTGATCAAAGTGACTGATTTCTTTTTCTATGATATGTTATTAGAAAGACAACGCTCACACTAGGAGTAAGTCCAATGTCGCGGGGAACTTCACAAACATTCACTTAAACGGACATAAGGATTACCCGGACTCCGGACAACAATTTGTGGACAAAGTCTTGCCCCACATGGAAATCGAACAACGCAGTATAAAACCCTTAAACCTTGACGACTGTGCAGCTCCAATTTAGATTCATTCGATTCCCTTAAACACAATGCTATTTTATGGAACGTCAAGTCTAAAAGTAAGTATAAATATAGTCACTTTCATAAGAGCAAATCCACATATCTCAACCAATATTGTGAAAGAAATTAAACACACCAGTCTCTTTCATAACAAACCAAAAACATTCAAGGTTCTACTTCATCATTGAGTGTCCAACTCTAAAGCTGTAAGAGAATATCAAGTAATATTCGACAACTTGAACGGTATTAAATCAAATTACAAAGTTTCTACAACATTATATTGGTTATTGATGCTTCTCTGTTTACTTTAGGGACGTAAGTTTGCGTTCGAGTCTGTTCTCTGATTTTTCGTTTGAGTGTGATTCTGACTACATAATCAGAGTCAGATACGATTCTAAACAAATAATTGTGGTGGGTATCACTCCAGATCAGATCACAATATTTTTTTTTAGATTGGCTCCAAGCTAGCGAACGGGTCATCATAATTAATGTATCACTACTGGACACAGACCTCTCGAATTGACGAGTCTCCTGTTGGTAAATAATCGTCAGCAATAGAAACCTGCGCCTCCCATGTGTGTTGCTGCCTTTTACGTCCCTCTCCCACTAGTATAGAATAAGGAGAGTTTAGGGCTTCAGTACTTTTCTTCAAAAACAATGAATAACTAACTTTACAGGTAGTTTTCTGTGAAACTATGGAATAACACACGCAAAGAGAAACACTTACAATAGCTCATGATTGAAACCTTCAAGATTTATATGACGTAACGTTTGTTAGACCATGGCAAACACATTGAATTGCTAAAGTTAGGATCTGAGTTAATTTCCAGGAATTAATTATGCAAAGGCATCTTGGTCAGCATTTGGCAAGCTTCTACTAGTTCGCATGGCTAAAGAGTAACTACGCACATATATATTAACTTTGCATTAAAACTTCGAAACTGTGTGTATATGGCATCTTATTTATAGTACAATGAAGATGGCTTCCTGAGATATGCATGGGTATAGCTCACGTTACAGGTACAATTAACATAGCGTAATGTCATGGCCGCACAGAATAATAATCATAATAAGATTTTTGTACGTCTTACACACCTCAATCTAGTCCCAAACTAAGCACAGCTTGTACTATGGGTACCAGACAACTGATATAAATAAAGGTATTTTTTTATATTTATTACCTAATAATGTAATAATCCAGGTCACATAGGCTACATGTCAAAATTTCCTACTTTGGAGAGTTTCTAACGTGGGAGAGCCAGGCTTCGGCATAAATGGGCCGGCTCAACCGGAGTGATAACACGGCCTCACAGAAAACCGGTGTGAGATAGCGCTATCGCTGTGTTTTACCGAGTGAGTGAGGATACCGGAGGACCATACCCCAACTCCTACCCACATCCCTTTCACGATCCCCCAAAGGTCCACAACGCACTTGTGACGCCTCTGGTGTTGTGGGTGTCCATGGGCGGCGGTAATCGCTTACCATTAGGTAATACGTCTGCTCGTTTGCCCACTATACCATAAAAAATAACCTTGTTCATT
Organism: Spilosoma lubricipeda; assembly: GCA_905220595.1. Lineage (NCBI taxonomy): Eukaryota > Metazoa > Arthropoda > Insecta > Lepidoptera > Erebidae > Spilosoma > Spilosoma lubricipeda. The sequence continues at coordinate 1,404,719 of HG992285.1, read as the reverse complement.
TGGGGTTAAATTTCCTTTGCATATATATTATATATATATAATAATAATAATAAAAATATTACATCAAGTTTCAAGATACTAGTTACCCACCTTTTGACTTAACGTCTCGAAAAACTTATTAAAGATATTACCCGGGACATCTTTTATAAACAATAAGTTAAGTTTTAAAGAACATTCAAATATCTTTGTTAGACTTATGTGAAAGCCAAAAACGTACAATCGTACATATCGATCCAGCATCAATTTACTGAACGTCAAATTAAGAGACATGTAACCCGAGATGAATTTAGAATTCCATTCAAAAGTTATTACGGCTTGACGTTACGTTTTTTTCAATTGTTGCCTTTTATTAGTTATTCACTTATATTTATTTACACACTTATATAAAATTACGACTATTAAGTTAAAACAAAATTAATAACTTTGAGATGTAACTGTAAAGAACCTGTCATAACATAAAATTTGTACGAGGACATCTCAAGTCAAACATAGTTTAAGAAATTATCAAACTGTTAAGACATGTCGTCTCATAATTCAAATACACGTTTCTATTAGTTGTGAGCATTTGCTCATAACTTCGGCGTGCAAGCACCTCCTACCTTTCTTACTTCTTCCCAATTACGTCATACAATCTGTAGACCGCTCGGTTATTTCTTCCTTTGCCAATCAATCAAATTCTGGAATTCACTGCTAGCCCACGTACTTCCCTCCCCCTACGATCCCGGGTTCATTAAGCATGGCGTTAAAAAGCATTTCACTCAGCATCATTTGGCCGCTATAGTGTGGGTCACCATGTTTCAATATCCGCATTTGCATTGAAGATGGTGACCACTACTCTTGAATTCTACTTGTGATCTTTATCAAGCAGAGTTTTGGTAGGCTAAATTATATATATGAATAGAAGATTTTAAATAAGAAATACTTATTATAACACTACACAAATTAATATCTACCGTCATCGCATCGGTGACCGACAAAAAGCTCGCTAGAGATTGAATTTCCTTCATGTGTGAGATTTACGAGGACGAAGCACAAAAGTGATTAATATCTGCGCAACAAATTCAATAAGCGATTTACGAGAAAATGAAATCACTTTGTTGGACCGCAGCATCCCGAGGGAGAGTACACAAGTTGGTAAATATGGCAGAAAATAATAAACTGTGGAAAATTTCCATCAGGCAGAGTAGAGTCATTTTGGCAGGCCATACATAATAAAAAAAACCACTACTGAACGTAGCTTAATGCTTAGAAAGGAGGGTTTGGCCTACCGAACCACTCCACTTCAAGAATCCAAACGGATTGGTACAGAAATTGTTCAACATTTTTAATTTTTATTCATTCATTAATTCAAATTTTCCTTTTTTTGCAGCGCTATAGTCCTCTGTAGCTTGCAAAAAAAAAGTAAAAGTGTAAAGGTAAGGTGTAACTGTAAGGGACACAAATAAATTTATTTTGAACTTACGAAATAGCTTACAAAAGAAAGTACTAAACAAAAAAGGTGCAATCAAACCGTTTTCTTTAGTTCATACAATGAAAATGTATTAGAACTTAGATCAGAAGTAACCGAACCCAGCTTTAGGTATAACTGTATCAAAATCATTTGCCAAAGCCTTTAGTTTTGTTACTGCCAGTGTGCGTGATAAAGAAATTATGATGATTTTATTAAAGCTTCGCTATTGGAATTGAAAAGATTTGTGTCACTATAACAATCATTACTTTAACAGCAGAATGCAGAAGTGATTAGAATGTTAACTGTTTAATTTTTCATTTCACTTTCACACACTGTCTCCGAAAAGAAAATACGTCATAAAAAGTATACTATTTTAGATACGACAGTAAAACACACATACATTTATAAAAAACCTGAAAATTTGTTAGATAGTTCTTCGTGAGTAACGACTTGACATGAGAATTATATACATACTAGTTGTTGCCCGCGGCTCCGCCCGCGTAATGCGTATGTCGGTTATCACGGCAAATAGTAGCCTATGTGTTATTCTGATGTATAAGCTATATTACTGTAAAGTTTCATCCAAATCCGTTCAGTAGTTTTTGCGTGAAAGAGTAACAAACATCCATCCAAACATCCATCCATCCTTACAAACTTTAGCATTTATAATATTAGTAATTTTAACTGTCCTATTTGTCGCAGCTGACAATTTCTAGAAATTAAATTGTTACATTGATATGCACACAGCACTTATGTCATAAAGGGATAGCTAGTTTTTATGATGGACTTAAGTAATTGGGCTTTCTGGCAATTGAAGTGAGTCTTACATAAAACAAATGGTAACCTAGCGAACATTAAAAGCTCGTCCTTAAAAAATCCTTAAATTTTGCTAACTTCATTTTGCTAAAAAGTTATCATTAATCATTGTATAACTGTCAAACTTGTTTTTCTCTCATTTAATTATGTTATTTTATATTATGTTTAGTGATTTAATTTATTCTGTTAAATTATTTTTAAGTGAATTTAGAACTAGTGATCGCACAGAAATACAACCCTTAAAAACAAAGAATTATGATTGTATTTCGACCATTTTTTTTAGCGCTCTGCACTCGTCCCCCATGCAATCCTTACTGTTGCCAAATTTCGTCCTCCTCCGTTAGCATAATTTTCGTAAAAAGTAAAGTTTTTGCTTTAGTGCTTGAGTTTTTAATGCATGGCTAACCAATAAACGATCTCCTGATGGTAAGTGACTCTCAACACCTATAAACACCAAGATAAGAGGTAGAAGTGAATACCGCCCTTTGAATACGATCCATTTTTTTTTAATATTTCGGACATCTAACACACAACGCCATCTAGTCCCAAGCTAAGCTAAGCTTGTGTTATGGGTACTAGACAACGGATACAAATACATATATACTTTTTTTTTGTAAATACATACGTATTATACATAGAAAACACCCAAACTCCGAAACAAATGTTTGTAGATCATACAAACATTTGGCCCGACCCAGGAATCGAACCCGAGACCTCATGATCAGCAGTCGCACACGCCAACCGCGAGACCAATGAGGCAGTTCCATCCATTCAAAATAGAGGCTTAGTTTGAGCTTATTATGTTTTTTGTGTATAATACAGAATAACCTTACGTCATGACCATTTCATAAAAGACTCCTCTCAAACTCTCAAACTACAGTAAGCCAACGTAAATTTTACCGTGATTATACTAATTCTGTATTTTAACGGCGCACATTTTATCATCCCGGGGTTTAATTGTTTGAGGCCGTGTAACATGAACGTGTGTTACACCTGTGGCATATAAATTACAATGTAAACAGTTAAATCTCAAGGATATGAGGTTCTATTGTTAAAAGTCACAGTTTATGGCTACATATTTGGTCTAAAAAGTATTAGTACAGAACGTTTTCCTACTGCACTTAGTGCTGTAGTCACTTTAGCTGGCTCGATGTATTTCATAAAAGTTGGTTTAGCGGTTAACGTATGCGAATGCCAATCAAAAGATTTCGTGTTCGAATAATAAAGGCTTGAAAGAAGAAGATAAATGACTTTTTAAAGAAACAGACATCTATACAAATAAATAAAATTGGAGAGTCTGTTTGTAGTATTAAAATAACCACTTTTTACTAAATAGATATGTATGTATACATGGTACATATACCAAAAATGTGGTTATTTTTTTTGTTTCTGTCTGTCTGTTTGTTTGTTCCGGGTAATCTCTGGAACGGCTAGACGGATTTTGACGGGACTTTCACTGGCAGGTAGCTGATGATCCAGGGAGTAACTTAGGCTACTTTTTTTGAACTAGCTCTGTCCCACGGCGTTACTCGCGATACGATGATGACCGCGGGTAACACCGCGGGATTCAGCTAGTTAACTATAACTTTTCTATAACTTACGCCATGTACACATATACAATATATCAGTACCGATTTACAGTAAAAACCTCAATGCTAGTGACCAGGTAATAATTTAAGCCTTTTTAAAATCCGTGCATTGAATATTGCGGCAACCGTACTCTTGCAAGTACGACGCCTAGGGGTTTGCGTAGTCAGGAAGGAATTAGTGTACCTGAACTTAAGGAAATAACAAGACTAAACGTATCTATGCGCTTTTACTATAATATCAGAACTTTACAATATAATAATACAGATAATTATAATTCACTGCTAGGAGGTCTTGTCTCCTTAACTCCTGCAGCGAATCTCTTCTTCTTCCTTTTCAAATTCAAGTTTTAGAATTATATAAATCAAATTAATTGTTTCAAACAGGAGATTTCACCTGCCAGTTATACATTTTTAACAGGAGGTTGTATGCCTCCTCACCATGAAGGCCTCGGTCGCCACAATATACAATACACCTATATGTAAATATCTACGTATGTATGTATATTGTTGTGTCATTTTATTAGACGGTCACGGAAAACCTTCATATCTTATTATAATGAGCTCATACATATCACGTACGTCAGACGGCCTAATCCTGGAGGGTCAAGGCAACATATTGCTGTTTTATTGTACCTAGGGGTAGCTGTTTGATTTGGGTATCTTTAAATGTTTTGTATTTTGAATAGACTTTTTTTATGTTTAGCCTTGCCAAAATGACTCTACTCTGCCTGAGGGAAAGTATAAGCGGAATCCACGAGTAGAGGTCACCTTACTGCGAATGCAGACAATGCAGTAATGCAACATGGCGACCCACACCATGGCGGGCTAGTGATGCTTCTGCAACAGTGGGTTTTGCACCAACGAAACATGCCAGCATGATCGCTGTCATTTTACGTTCATTTTCTGTGCGAGGGTAGTACCGCCCCGGTCGAGCCGGCCCGTTCGTGTTGAAATCATAGAAAATAATAGAACAAATAAATATTTCGGCCATCTAACACACGACGCCATCTAGTCTCAAGCTAAGCAGAGCATGTGTTAAGGGTACTAGACCACTGATATAAATACATAGATTTAAACTTTTTTTTTGTAAATACAGACATATTACACATAGCGTTACCGTGGGAGAGTCACGCTTCGGCATGAATGGGCTGGCTTGACCAGAGTTATAATACGGCCTAACAGAAAACCGGTGTGAAATAGCGCTTGCGCTGTGTTTTACCGGGTGAGTGAGGCCCATACCTCAAACCCTGCCCCCAAACCTCTCTCTATCCTCAAAGACCGGCAACGCACTTGTGACGCCTCGGTACTACGGGTGTCCATGGGCTTCGTCTGCTCGTATTACAATAAAAAAAAATTAAAACTCCCAAACCCAGAAACAAATATTTGTAGATCACACAAACATTTAGTCCAACCCAAGATTTAAACCCGAGACCCCAAGTACAGCAATTGCATTCACTATCACTGCGCCACCGAGGCAATTAAATTATTCATAGAATAAACAAGTTCTTTATTGAATTCTCCTATTTTTCACTAAGAGCCAATTGTGATCGTACATATTGGTCCTTTGAGCAGCATTTCTTTTTCTTTTTTTATGAGCCTGCTAAAATGACAACTCTGCCTGATGAAAAGCATAAGCAGAATCTAAGAGTGGTGGTCACCATACTCATTGCGAATGCATTACGGTGACCCACACTATGGCAGCTTAGTGATGCTTCTGCATCATTGGGCCTCCGGTCTCGCACTCGCCAATGAAACAAGATAACACGAATGCTGTCATTTTACGTCGAGCCGGCCCGTTCGTTCTGAAATCAGCGTGTCTCTATTACCTATTCTGGTCTGGTGATACCTATCATATTTCTGGTCATTATCAACATTAACAGTCTGTAATAATCCACTACTGGATATATGGCTTCCCTTAGAAAGGAAGTTTTGGACTACTATACCATGCTTATCAGACGGGTTGGTGTAGAATTAGTTCCATATTTTATTTCTATTTGCAGTGATTTTGTTCCTGTGAATTTAGCTCCCTAAGTCGTATCTTAAGACATGTGTTGGGGATCAATGTTCGCCCATACCAAATTTGTAAATTTTATGTTGCTTTTTTTTATTGTTTTTGGTTATAATCTATGTTGTCTATGAGAAAATGAAAAATGTAAGGAAGGTGATATGTAGAATTTAGTAACTAATAAGGTAAAATAAAGTAAGAAAATGTGAAGTAAAAGTGTTTTAATAATGATCCACGAGATACCTAAATATTCAACAACATGGATGACTTGTGAGGTCACGCTCCGCTTTCTTGATCTGCTGCCATAAGGAAATATGTATAATTTTATTGTTTTCTATACCATCCGAAAAAATCTATGAAACAAAAAACAAACTTTATGTAATACAATATCTTAATAAAAGTTAGTACCTAAGTAAAACCAGGGAATGTTTTAGTTAAATCTCGTTAATAGTGCTATGTCCACACCACAGTGTTTACCACAGTCGCAATTCAACTCCACGGACGGAACACTTGGGAGTTGGCACGGGAAAATGAAAAACGGTTCTAAGTTTCATCCTGGAACATTTCGAACAATAAATTAAAGTTTAATTTGAACATAAACCAGAACTTAATGAGTTTTAAACAGAACACTTTGTTGTTCGAAAGTTTCAGTAGATTTATCGTTTTGTTTTCTATCATAGTTTAAGAAATACATTATTATTTTGTATTTTAGTGATAAAATATAGTTATGTAAAGGATTGGTTATTATTTAATGTGGAGAGGATGGGATACGGGCTTCCGGTATCCTCACTCACTCGGTGACACACAGCGCAAGCGCTGCTTCACACCGATTTTCTGTGAGGCCGTGGTATCATTCCGGTACAGCAGGCGCATTTATGCCGAAGCTCGGCTCTCCCATGGTGCGCTGTGCGCTGACAGATCTAATTTTATATTTAACTGTTAACAGTTGCAATGACGACTTATACATACATCTTCGTTAGAAAGAAATACAATTATAAAATATTTCATAGAAACAAAATGACGTATCACCTACACGGTCATCTGATTTCAAACTAGGGGGACCCCTCTAGTTGACCTATCCAAACTGATGATAAACATACCTAGTTCAGTTAGAGAACTGGTCAGTTCAAGGTAGACTGACCGGTTCCTAACAGCCTTGGACACCAATCTACACGTTGTTCTTTATTTGGCCAAGGAGAGGAATGAGACTAACGACGTGAGGAGGTGGAGGAAGATGATTAAACACACCTACAAGCCACTCAGACAGTTTCATTTATTTAAATTCAAAACTAAAAAGAGTTTTCATAAACGTACTAAACTCTTGACTATAATAATTTATTCATCCGTCTCTTATAACAGGAAAATATTCAGCCTCTGTAGAAGATATTCAAAAGAAAAATGAAATATAACGAACACAAAACTTCTTAGAATATTTTGGTGAGTTCAGAAAACTCGGCTTCACTTCAGCACAATTTCCACGGCGAATGAAATTCTTGGCATACAACTTTCAACCTTCGAACCGCTAATTTGCCACTTGAGATATACAAGTTATATAATTAACATTTCATGAGATTAGGTGCGCTCGAACTGCTATTAGCGAGTTCATACTTTAAATTTTGTAATTGCTAAAAGTTCTAAATTTTTTTGTAATCGTTCAGAATCAATTTTTTTATCTTTTACGATATATTATTACCATACTAACTTTTAAACTTTCGCGTTATGATATATTAACAATTATTTTTAGGGGAATTAACGCGATCACTTATTAAAAGGTATTAAGTACATACCTCTGATTTGCCTGACGTTTCGACCAGGTTGTACCCTTGCCAGTGCAACCTTTTAAAAGGTGATCGCGTTAATCCCCTAAAAATAATTGTTAATTTGATTACCAGTTCAGTAATTAACTCGTTCAATAGTTTACTTAGATGAAAGGCGCGGACGACTGTAGCACAGTTTATACTAGTACTGTAGTCAACGAATTCCTTTATCATATTTTAGACTCCTTTTAATAAATTCATGTAGGTACCTAGTTAGATTAAAAACAAAATGTTAAAACCATGTGATAAAAATAAATCTTATATATAAAAATCAATATTGCTGTTTGCTGGTCTCGCTAAAACTCGAGAACGGCTGGGCCGATTTAGCTGATTTTAGTATTGAAACATTAGTCGTACTCCAGGAAAGATTAAAAACGATGAAAAATTTAAAAAACTTGAATAAACAATGAATGGGGGAGAGGTTGGGGTATGAGCCTCCGGTATCCTCATTCCTTGGTGAAACACAGCGCAAGCGCTGTTTACACCAGTTTTCTGTGAGGTCGTGGTATCACTCCGGTCGAGCCGGCCTATGCATGCCGAATCGAGGCTCTCTCACGGTAAATTGAGTGGAATAAGTAGAAGACTCATGACAACTCTCTTCTAATTGCCAAAACCGCGTTAATTGGGTTTGAATATCATCTACTTCAGAAGAACTTTGAGAATCTACGTGGTTGTAATTACATTTTATATTTGAGAAAGGTTTTACCATAACGCCGCTGTTAATTGGGCCACAAACTAGCCAACCGAGCCTAGTTTGATACAAAACTGGTTTCCTATCTCCTAATACTATTTTTTCTGACCCTAATAAGTTCCAAAATGCATCGGCTCCAATTATAACATCAATGGCCTTAGGTGTATGAAAATACGGATCAGCTAAATTAATCTTAGTAGGTATATTTAATTTTACTCGTCTACTGGGTACATTATCCGTTATTGAAGGCAAAACAAAACATGTCAAATTATCGCTATACGATTTGCAAAGGGATTTAATATTAAAGCGACACATTTTATTTACATGTGATATAGAATTATTTATACCTTGCACAGACATGTTTGTTGATACAAATGGTAAACCTAATTTTTGAAATAAGCTTTCGGTCATTAAACAAGAGGAACTGCCCGAATCGAGCAGCGCGCGCGCAATATACTCCTTATTATTAACGTCGTAACATCTTATCAATGCAGTGGACAGCAAGATATCGCTCGAATGTTCACTTTCACTTATGTTAGACGACAGCGTAACATGTCTATTGAGGGCTGTTGTTACGGTGGAGGGGCTGGCAGAGGAGACGCGCGGGGGCGAGGACTCGCCGCTCGCCTTATTACCTGTGAGTGTGAGAGGGACCGGAACGTCACCGTTTGTAGTCGCATTATCTGTTGCATTGTATGCCATTGGTATTTGTTTATTATGAATTAACGTGTGATGTTTGCGACTACAAACCTTACACCCTGGTTTTCGGCAGTTGTTGGAAAAGTGCCCACGACGAAAACAGTTATAACACACCTTGAAGCTTGGCAACACGGATAACCGATCATTAATGTTTAACGACAGGAACTGTGGACAAGTGTTGAGGTTATGATCGCCCTTGCACTGCGGACAGCTGGGTGATGATGTCGTAGGGTTATTATGTGTGCCAAGAGAGACCATTGCCTTCATCTTAGTGTTACCTTTAGTGCTCGACGAACTAGTATTGCCTGAGTGACGTGATAATTCCATCGTTTCAAGCAAATCTGAACGATTCCTCATAAATTCAATGAAATCATTAAATGAAACAGATTTATTTTTATCTAAACGACCTTTGTACTCTTCCCACTCTCGGAATGTTTTGAAGTCTAATTTGTGACTAATTAAATAAATTAAAAGTGTGTCCCAGCTCGTGACAGGTTCGCCTAAAGAACTTAAAGCTCGAATATGTTTATTTATTTTATCAATAATGCGTTTTAATGAAACTGAGGACTCCCTAGTGATGGTCTCGAGGTTAAACAACGCTGACACATGATTATGTATTAGTAAACGCTTATTGTCGTACCTTTCACATAGAAGATCCCAAGCTAATATATAATTTTGAGCTGAAAACTCGATTGATTGTATTACTACAGCGGCTGAGCCCACTAATGATGTACGTAAATAGTGGAACTTATTTACCTTATCAATATCATTATTGTCGTGAATTAGACTGGAAAAAGTGTCTCGAAACTCGAGCCAATTATCATAAGAACCCGAAAATGTAGGTAAGTTAATAGTGGGTAATTTGACTAGCTGATGACGTTGAGAATGACCACAATTATGATTAGGTATATTTTGTTCCGATTGTGTGTGTGATTGAACAGAGTTTATTAATTCTTTGGCTTTAGCTAATGAAGAATAATATTGTAGTTCAATAACCGAGCGTTCGGCTATTTCATCGTCGATGTCCTCACACACACACTCAAGCTGCAATTGTATATCGTTAAATTCATCGTAAAGAAGTTCTAACTTATTTATGCGCAATTGTAACTCCGTTACCTGACAGGACGTTAATTTAGAATCCGTTAAAATACCTAAATAATTTCCAAATACGGTCAATCTCCCCTTACAACTGCTACGCTTCCTTTTAAGTTGGTTAACATCAGCCATTCTGGGAGACGAGTACTGTCGATCTGGAATTTTACAATTACCACTAGTTTATATAATGTTTATATACCTACCTAATGAAATCAAATAAAAGTTGAACAATGTATATAATGTAATGTATTTAACTTGAAATTATTTAACACTAATTTAATTAACAATGTTACTATTTATTGTGGATGAAATACAAAGATAATATCTAAAATTTATAGGAAGGACTATTAGATTTGTAAAAATGTTAACAAATGTACATAATGTAGGTAAGTAGCTAACGATGTAACTTTTCTGTTACTGTACAGTATTAAATATGCACGAATTAACTAATTACTACAACTACAAACCTAATATTGTATAAATTATTTTACATATACTTTCAGATATATCTTTAAAATTTTGTAACAATAGTGATAAAAATAGTTAAGTACTAACCTTGGGTCAGCCACGTAAAGTGGTTAATTACACTTTTCAATTATTACCTGAGCGAGTGTTGGGTGAAATTTAATAATATAATATTTGTAACAAATCCGTTGGTTTTATTGATTGAATGCTAACGTCCAAGCCACTTATCCTTAAATCACCTTTTCACTCCATAACGTATTTCCGTTATTTTTTCTATTTTTAATTCCTCTTCGAAATATAATTCCTTTTTTCAATTGCGCTGATACTTTATTATTTGAATATCCGGCAGAAGGACCATGAATAGGATCGAGAGGACTTCAGGTAATTTTTGTGAATAAATCTCAAATCGACTGTTCTCCAAGGCTACTATATTTCAAGTCATAAGATTTTGAGGTAAACTGACAATATGTTAGGAATCGTTACATTTTAAAAATAAATAAATTATGTACATAGAAATGAAGGCATGCAGATCTTGGCTCTAAACTTTATTGTAGGCGCTCACGTGATGACGCCTCAACACATTACATTATTTAATAACATTGATATTTTTCTAAACATAGTCCGGACATGGATAATTACAACTGAAGAAACAGTTCATCATCTTAAGAGCTTACTCTCTTGCCGATGCAGCTTTATCCAGCTTTCCTTGTCAAGAGCCGTTTCCTTGACCTCCTTATACGTCGCAACCGCCTCTTTTTCTTTAATTTGGTCCATAAAACTATGTGTCGGTCTTCATCTTCTTGTCTCTCCTTCTATGATATTACTTAAAAATGTATCGTGACGTATAAGGTGGCCTACCATCTTGCCTTTTCTAATTTCTATAGTAGATATCAGCAGCCTTTTCTCTTACACTCTTTCTAGAACTTCTTTGTTGGTATTTTTTCCGTCCAGCTGAACTAAAATCACAAGTATTTTCTTAGAAATAGTCAGGTAACAAAAAACATAGTAAATAGAAAGGAGATTTTAACCCGCTATACCACGGTGGCGAGGCAGTTATGTTTCAAGTTTTCATTTTATTTGCATTGATGTTGTCCTACGCAGTTTGCTCCCTTAGTCGGCTATTACGACACCCACGGGATAAATAGGGGTGGTGATACTCCGTAATCTTAATTCGTCACGGACATACATACACATACATAAACATACTGATACTTCACTGAATACATTAAAGACTAGCTGACCCATACCCAATTCGTTGGGCGGTAAACATTTTTTTCTCCGACTTGCTTTGCAAATTCAGCTACCACGAAAAAGTCTTTCTATTTCTCGAGTTATTATATAGCCTATGTCACTCATAAATAACGTAGCCTTTTATGTGTAACAGAATTTTTAAAATCAATTGAGAGATTACCCCCGACAACGTCACAAACTCACAAACTTTATATAATATAAAGTACAAATAAAATATAAAATAAAAAAAAATATAGTAAGTATAGATTAGTTTTTTAAGGTACCTCTGTGTGCCTTTTCAAAGATAAAGTTTGTGAGTGTGTAAAATTTAATAGATATCACCATAAAATTATACTCAAACACAAAAAATATCTCGAAAACTGAAATCTACAGCGGTCAGGATAAAATAATAATAAATATTTCAGACATCTAACACACAACGCCATCTAGTGGGACTAACTAACTAGCTAAGCAGAGCTTGTGTTATGGGTACTAAACAACCGATACAAATACATAAATACTTTTTTTTTATGTAAATACAAACATATTATACATAGAAAACACCCAAACTCCGAAACAAATATTTGTAGATCATACAAACATGTGGTCCAGTCCGACCCGGGAATCGAACCCGGGACCCCATGATCAGCAGTCGCACACGCCAACCGCGAGACCAACGAGGCAGTCAAAGGATCACTAGCCGTAAGACTAACAGGCCAGACCTTTAATTTGTTTGACAAATAAGAGCTTTAAGTATGTGTGATTAAGGTCGATCGATCGTAAACCGGACTGATTAATATGTGAGCGAACCATACAAGACCGTTAATCCGAGAAGGGCAGATAAAACCTGATTGCAAAAACATTACAGAATAACTTTACCTTGTCCTGAATAAACCTATATTTTGAGGAAGAATATTTAGATTATTTTAACAATTTGTAAACATTCATTTGAATTTGCTAACATGTGGGAATTTAAGCTTCAACAAATTTGAATAAACCTTAAATTAAAAAGATTTTTTGGGTCGTTTGTAATATAAATTATTTTCTGCTAGCAACCTATCCCGGGTTTGCACAGATAGCAAATATATAGGGTCGAAAAAGGAATAATGGTGATATTGGAATAATGGTATAGATGTCGCTGTTGTACCTCGACGAGGTTCTTTGAGACAGCACTAAAGGTATTACATGCTCTAGCACAGTCGAGGTAGTGTAGCACACTGCTATAGTGTGATATCGGCCACAGTCGTGAAAAAGAGAAACAAACCATTAATAAATTAAAATTTTAAAATAATTTGAGTTAAGGTAGTAACCCATGGTGGCTGTGGTAGTAAGGCTACGTATCGTAGAGCTTATAGTAACCGTAGAATTCGTAGAACCGTAGAACCTATTGTAGAACCTAAACGAATGTTTTTGACACAGACAATATTTATATTTTAATCTTAAAAATAATTCTAGAGATATTTAATAAAATATACTTGTGAAAAGAATAACTCATTGGATTAGTACAGATATAATAAAGATCAAAATGTCCACACTACTTTTTATTAAAATCAATTATTCTTTTCAATATTCCATTTAATTATTAAATAAAAATAAATTTTATAAAAATTAACTAGTAAAGGTAGCGAAAAATAATTACAGCCAGTTCTTTGCGCAATTAACCAACAATTTCGCTCAACCGTAGATTAAAGGAAACTTAATAAAATTATGTATTATAAAACCATAAGTTAAGAGTAAATTAAGGCGTTCATTACTGAATTCATATTGCAAAGCCAAGACTAACACAGTAATGACGTCAGAAAATAGCACATCTTTAGAGAACCTAACAATTTTAAATTCTTAAGAAAAATGTTATTTACAGGATAAGAAAAGTAGTGCCTCGCAGAATGGAAGTACTTTTAAATGAAACAAAATAGGAGTTGTGAAAATGGTAAGAAATAAGAAAGTCTGACTTAATGATGAGTAGTTTATTAAACCCGATGCAAAAAGAAGAGTGTTATAAGTTTGACATAAATGTCTGTCTGTGTTTGCGTGGCGTCTTAGCTCTCAAATGAATGGACCGATTTTGATGCGGTTTATTTTCATTTGAAAGCCGGTTTCCTTGCGTTGGTTCTTAGTTATCTTAGGTTAATATCGGTCCAGCAGTGTAAGAGTATCAGCTCTTTTCCAAAATGATGTAAGGCATTTTTAGCGTATGATTACTCGATTAAGTGCTTGCGTAGGGGTTTTTTCAATTATTAGTTATAAGTCTACAGGTTCTTGTATTTTTAAGGAATAGGTCGAGTAAATAAAAGATGGTTATCACTCATTACATAATTATATGTCATGGATTGTATTTGAAACCACGACCTGTTACCTAGCAGTCACGCTCATTAACCACTATACCACTAGGCCAGTCTGTCTGATCCACGTATATTAAGTAGTCGCAGAGTAAAAGTTCGATACCCAATGCGGACAATTTTTGCCTTTTACAAAATAATCTCCAGTATTTTACCAAAATTATATCTGTTTTGTTTCTGTATAAGGTTTTGTTTTCAATATAAAAGTAATTTAGAACGTTTATAAAATTATTCGGAAACTTCGCTTAGAGATTTTTGCTTTGTAAGCCATGAAGAAATTAACGTATAATGGAATGGAGGCGATTCCTCGAGGGTAAAAGAGGGCAACCATATTGTTACTTAATAAAAAACATAAGATTATCTGCTTAGCGACTGAACGAAAAAGGTTTTCATGTTTTATCATTTCAATTAGAAATGCTTTGTGTATAATATAATAATCAAATTCAAATTATCGAAGCTCAAATATTCAATTAAGACACAGGTTACAGTTTGACCAAATTTCTAGGTTTTTCTTAAATACTCAAACTGATTTTCAAACTGCAGGTTAGACTTTTTCTTTTTTGATTTTTCTCATGATGGTTACAATCAATCCTGTCACCCCGTTTTGGCTTGACGTTGAGTTCTGGGACACCCTGTATAAAAGGATTATTAAGGTTAGGATTTTCGAGTCTACCTTCGGTATAAATGTCGACATCAATGAAGCTCGAATGAAAAGGTGTGTCTATATTTATCTCAGTTTCTAAAGATAGCGTCAGTCCCTATTTACTTAAATCCTTTGAGAGTAATATCGTTCGAATTTCAAGAGTGTTCCCAAAATTTGATACAAAATCGATTGGCTTCTCGTCTCCAACTCGTACAAAGAAGAGCGGAATGTTCATCTGCAATGATTGATAGAAAAAACTTTACATTTCATGATGCAGTTGAGTACAATGAGCTTTAATTAATATTATTTATTACAACCCGTCGGAAATTTCTGCGCACCCGGCTGGAATGCGCTTCACCTCTCGCTTCCCCACGTATCGCCCCGTCTTCGCCTATAGTACCGTTGCCAACGTAAGCGCCGACACACGGTATTTATTATTCTTGCTTTAGTAATCTCAGTCTTGTTAATTGTGTCTGTGTTCAGTGAAATATTAATAAACTACCTTTTTAGGACTATAACATAGGCTATATTACATTTTCCGTATGAAGCCCGAGCGTAGCCGCGGTGAGATGCTAGTTTACAATAAATAACAATAAAATGTTGTTCATCTCTAATTCTTACATATTAAATAGGTTAACTTCACAGGTCAAGGTAGCTCTGAAGGGATTAGTGCGTTATAGCTGTGTGAATATTGTACAACGCCGAAGCAAAGTTAGATTATACAGAAGTCAAGGGGTATGTGGGAAGTGGATAGTACCGGAACCGCAATCAAAGCTAATCCATACATCACACTTAATATTATAAAGGTGAAAGTAAGTTTGCTTGTTACGCTTTCACAAGAAAACTACTTAACCGACCGTCATGAAACTTTGTACACATATTCTTGGTAATTATAAGAAGTAAAATAGGATACTTTTTATTAAATGCGCGCCAAGCCGCGGGCGAAAGCTAGTAATATTATAAATGCAAAAGTATATAAGTAGGTATTGATGTTTATTACTCTTTCACGCAAAAACTACTAAATGAATTTATGTAAAACTCACAGTAATCTAACTTATACATAGAATAATATATAACTACTTTTTACCGAGATATCCGACAAAGACGTGGTACAAAAGCTAGTACAAAGTATATTATATTAGTATTACTATAGGTACTACCCTCGCACAGAAGATCAACGTAAAATGACAGCGTTCGTGCGGTCGCGTTTCTTTGGTAGGTGCGAGACCGGAGGTCCAATGATGCAGAAGCTTCACTAGGCCGTCGTGGTTTGGGTTACTATGCTGCGATGTTGTATTGTCTGCATTTGCAATGAGTACGGTGACCACCATCACCATCGGGCATAGATAAATTAATTTTAACTGAGCCTTAAATAAAAACTAACATAGTACTTTTACTGAGCTTCTAATCCCTAAATGTAGGAGATAACATTAACATTAATAATTTAACTGTTAATTTCTCTGGCTAATAAAGAATGGATTATCTGTTGCTTAAATTCAATATTTATCAAATCCTTGGAAAATCTTAATACGAATATAAAATACATTAGGTACTCTCGTGTACCAACCCTGCGGGAATAATCTCACCGCCATAATAAGGTTCAGTACTTACCTCATCTCCTTGCGGCTAGAAACTGCTTCAAACATCGAAGAATTATAATTAATTATTTGAAAATGTATTAAAATACTATAAAAATGCTAAAACAGGTCCAGATACCAAGCTTTTATCTTTAATATGAACACAATATCTTAAGTAAGCCCATGTTCAGATGACGAGCGCTCAACGCGCGTTTACAACTGCATGTAATTTCGGGAGTACACATGCTAATGCACGTTTTTACACGTAGTTGTTAACGCGAGCTAGCAAAACGCGCGTTGAGCGCTCGTCAGCTGAACATGGCTTAAGACTTTTTGAAGCCTTCAAGAACAGATACTTAAGCGCAGTTCAAATTGCTCTCGACCTATTAAATCAGTTTGTATACTTCATTTATTTAACAAACTAAGGAGAAAATTGTTTTTCTCATCGACATTATACGTTCGTTCAGTCGTTATAGTTAATTTAATAATTTACTTAGCTGAACAGAATATTTCTTGAAGTATTGGTGTACCGGCTTCTGTCGGTACTTGAATTTAGTATATTGGTAGCCCGTGTGCTGAACTGAATTTGCGTTTTAATGGTGATAAATGAAACAAGTGTTCTTTCGAAAGGTAAGTTGAAGTCTGTATTGCGAATGATATATTTTTACACGATTCGAGGAAGGTAGGGAGGTAGGGAACAACATGTTGACCAATGAGAACAATGGTACATCACGCCACCTTCGTGGTCCGATTGGTGACGAGCAGGTAGTGTTGCCAGACCACAAATACCACTTGTATGCGTGAACATGCCCCCGGCCTTGAAAGCAGACGCTTTCGAAATAAAGCGTGCAGCAGCATCACTTCCCCTCGTGGACCGCATCGAAGAGAGGACAGATCTTGGCGAAGGCCCGACGTACAACGCCTGAAGCTGTCATGATGTCTGCGACTCTTGAAATCCCATCCTTTCCTGGGATGGACCGAAGTACTCGACCCATTGGCCATTTCAAAGGCGGAAGGTTGCTGTCCTTTATAAGGACAAGTGAGTTGTCTTTCAACTCCGTTTTGTTCTCTGTCCATTTTGTTCGCACCTGTAACTCAGAAACATATTCTTTGGACCAACGGGCCCAAAAATGTTGTCGAATTTGCTCCACCCGTTGATACCTCTTCAGCGTATGCTCAGGAATGTCATTTAAGTCGTCACAAGCTGGCGCAGTCAGCGATCGACCAACCAGAAAATGAGCGGGAGTGAGAGGAGAAAGGTCTCGGGGGTCCGAAGAAAGTGGAGAAAGTGGTCGGGAGTTAAGAATTGCTTCTATTTGTGATAGCACTGTGCCAAACTCCTCAAAAGTAAGGTGTGCATTTCCCACCACTCTGCGAAGATGGTACTTGCAAGATTTTACTCCTGCCTCCCACAAACCACCAAAATGAGGCGAATAAGGCGGAATAAATTTAAAGTCAATTCGTTGACTAATCGCGTAATCTTTAATTTCTGAATCGCATCTACGTAAAAACTCAGAGAAATCGTTCATCAATCCTACAAAATTGCGCCCATTGTCGGAATATATTTCTTTAGGTTTACCGCGTCGAGAAATAAAACGTTTGAGTGCCATTAAATATGCTTCGCTAGTGAGATCACTGACGAGTTCCAAATGTATTGCACGCGTCACAAAGCATACAAACAAACAAATGTACGCTTTCGATGTTTTAGCTCCCCTACCCTTACGATTAAGTATGAAGACTGGCCCGCAGTAATCTACTCCGCATTTAATGAATGGAAAAGCAGGAGTTATCCTTTCCTTCGGTAAATTACCCATTTGTGGAGTTAAAGTTTTACCTTTATTGCGCGTACATTTAACACAGGCGTTCACTACACGCCTAGACAGACTCCTGCCCGCCAAAGGCCACCAGGTTTCGCGTAAGTGACAAAGCAATGCCTGAGGTCCAGCGTGAAGGAGCTGTAGATGCTCATGACGAAACAATAATTCAGTAAAATGATGTTTACTGGAAAGTAAAATAGGATGCATTTTATCATAACTAAATTCATTTGAATTACTTAACCGCCCTCCTACGCGAATAATTTGACTACTGTCTAAATATAAGTTTAATCGTTTTAAATTATTTTTACCCTTAATTTGTGCGTTATTAGTCAAAAGGTTGTATTCGTTAGGAAAGCTTTCCATCTGGCACCACCGAGTTAAAACCATCTGAGACTCGCTCAACTCATCAACAGTAAGAACACCGAACCGTTTATTATTTTTATTGCGACTATTGTGTATGAAACGTAACATATATGCGACGGCACGCTTCATACGCTTAAATTGTGAAAAACGGTGAAATGAAAAAGGAGTTAAATCGCGCGAATGAGTCACGAAAGAACAAATAGCCGACTTAACCTCGGGGAGTTCTACATCTGTTTCTATGTCAGTATAATAATTATCCAGTGAAAAACCAGGACTTCTCAAAAAATCAGGGCCTTCCCACCATAACCTACAGGAAGACAGCTCTTCTAAGCAGACACCCCGTGAAACGAGGTCAGCAGGATTATCCTTGCCACTCACGTGGCGCCAAAGTACATCTTGTGTGAGCTCATGAATCTCCACCGTCCTGTTTTGAACAAACGTTTTAAGTTTATTTGGAGACATGCGCAACCAGCCTAACACGATAGTTGAGTCAGTCCAAAATACTGTGTTTTTGAACTCACAACGTAAAGAACTGCGCACCTTCTCGAGTACCCTAGCACCCAGTAGTGCACCGCAAAGTTCCAGTCTCGGTATGCTTAGTGGTTTCAATGGAGCAACGCGAGACTTAGAAAACAACAATCTTACAGTGATTGTATTATCTATATTTATAGTGCGCACATAGATGCAAGCGCCGTACGCTGTCTGCGATGCGTCACTAAAAATATGCAACTCCATATACATAGGTTCGCTACCTATAACGTGCCGAGGAATATTTATTGTTTTGAGCGCCCGTAGAGAGATAACAAACCGGTTCCATGTTCGTGCGACGCCAGTTGGAACTGTGTCATCCCAACCTATTTTAAGAAGCCATAATTGTTGTAACAACACCTTTGCGAGAATAATCGTAGGACTTAGCAAGCCCAGAGGGTCGAAAATTTGTGAAATTGTAGACAAAATAAACCTTTTAGTTACCGACGCATTCTCGTTATGACACTGTGTATTAAAATAAAATACGTCGCCAACATTGTTCCAGCCTAGTCCCAACGTTTTAGAGCTGATATTTTCGTTGGATTTAATTTCTTTTGAATAGTCGGTTTGGTCATTATTATATGGAAAGTTATAAACCCACTTTCGAAGTGAAAAACAACCAGACTGTAACGTATTTTTTATATCCGTGCATAACTGTATTAATTTCGATTTATCGTTATTTCCGGATAAAAAATCGTCTACATATATGTCCTCCAAAATAGCTCGTTGAACGTCAGGGTCGGATGACTCAATTCCCAACTGCTTTAAGCATCTCACACTAAGGAACGGCGCGGATGCGGTACCATACGTAACGGTGTTTAATTGATAAATCCGTAGAGGTTTCGACGGATCATCACGCCACAAAATCATTTGAAACCGGCGCTGGTCCTCGGCTACTAAACAATTTCGAAACATTTTCTCGACGTCAGCGCATGCAACAAATTTGTGCCGTCTAAAACGGAGAAGAATGGATATTAAGTCACCTTGTATAGGAGGCCCGACAAGTTGTAAGTTGTTGAGAGACTTGCCGGAAGACGATGCTGCGCTTGCGTCGAAGACAACACGCAACTTAGTTGTAGTGCTATGTTCTCTCAGTACTCCGTGATGCGGCATAAAGTAGCATGGATGACTATAAGAGTCCACCGGGTTCATATGACCTAAGTACAGGTATTCCTGCATAAATTGCGTATATAATAACTTGTAGTCAGGAGAACGTAGTAAACGTTTCTCCAATGCGAAGAAGCGTCGTTCAGCTTGCGTATATGATTCGCCTAAAAGATCAGGTGACTCTTTAAATGGAATGCGTACACAAAACCTTCCTTCACTATTACGCGTAGTGGTACGAAGAAAATGATCTTCACATGCACGCTCTTCCTGAGTCCGCGTATCCCTGACCTTAGGAAGCTCTTCGACCTCCCAAAACAAGCGAAGTTGCGAATCTAACGAACTACTAAAGTTACAATGAACGCGCCTCTCAATTTGCGTATTATTACTAACTAAGCCAGAGATAATCCAGCCTAGCTTAGTGTTTTGTAGGTAAGGACCGTTGGACAGTCTCATTCTGCCTTCTAACAACAAGTCCCAAAACCTATCTGCGCCTATTAAAATGTCTATATTTTTTAATTCTAGAAACTGTGGATCCGCAAGACTTACATTCTTTGGAATCAAGAATCGCGTGTTTAGTGGACACAATGCCGGCAATATAGACGTTATCTGTGATAATACAAAACAAGTAATGCGTGTTTTGAACGTATTATCGATTCGCGATTTAATTTCGACGTTACAAGTTTCCGAACATTGTATCACCGAGTCGCCTACCCCTTTAATTACATAAGTAGAATTTATCATGGGAACGTTAATTAATTTACAAAAAGATTTTGTTATGAAACACCGCTGACTGCCACTATCAAGTAGTGCGTGTGCCCGATGATAAACACCGTGAACGTCAGGCACTTCCACGACAGCTGTCGATAATAAAACTGAATGCATATCTATAGAATTGTTATGCAGTTGTGCGTTGCTAACTTGAATGGGGCGTGATTCCGCGGCGGTTGAGGCAGCGGGGCCGGAGGGTGTCATCGTTGCGCCTACGACTTCACTCCTCGCTAGGCCGCCAGTCGTATTATTGGAATGCAATGTAACTAGACTCTCGCCGTTATCATTATGAATTAATGAATTATGTTTGCGATTACATTTACGACATGGCCCAAACACGCATTTATTAGGAGTGTGACCCGAACGTAAACAATTCTCACATAGTTTGTGCTCGCGAATGAAGTTTAACTTTGAATTTAAGTCACTATCGATAAATTTCTGACAAGAATAAAGTTGGTGATTCGCGTTACATTTTAAGCACGTCCTTTTGTAGCGAGACGAACGGTTATCGTTGGACTTATGTGTAGACACATTGCAGTGTGATGTATTGTGTGAATAGTGTTTTTTATTTTCAATTTGTGTTTGTGGTTTGTTGTGTGATAAATGCAACATTTCCAACACATCCGCTCGGTCCTTAAGGAAGTTAATCAATTCATGTACTTTGATTATGCGTTTAGAATCTTTCTCGTTCGAGGTTAGTGTGCACTTACGCGTCTCCCATTCGCGTTCTGTCGTTCTATCTAACTTTGACACAATTATATAAATGACAAGCGTATCCCACGAATCGGTAGGTTCGCCTAGTAATTTCAATGCGCGTAAGTTTTTTAATATAACGTCAATAAGCTTTCTAATGTTGGACGGCGACTCTTTTGTTAATGCGTTTATATTAAACAAAGCCCTTACGTGATTGTGCACTAAAAGTCTATTATTATTAAATCTATTTAGCAATAATTCCCATGCGACTTGATAATTATCAGAAGAGAATTCTACAGAATTAATGACTAATTCAGCGTTGCCTTTTAGAGACGACTTTAAATAGTGGAACTTTTGAATGTTACTAATCCGTTTAGAGTTATGTACTAACGATAAAAAGGTATCTCTAAACTCCAGCCAGTGCTCATACGATCCGTCAAAGGTGGGTAGGGAAATGGTTGGAAGTTTAACCGACTGCGATTGTTCGGTACAATAGTTGTTGGTACCGTCAGTGACCTCGCCATCGGTCTGTATGGCTTCCGCGCGGGCTAAGATGCTGTAGTATGAGGTTTCGAATGATTCTCTGTAATCTAATTGGTCAGATATCTCACTATCAGAAACGATTTCCTCGATTTTGCTTTGAATCGCGTTGAATTCGTTAACTAAACTAGTGGCGCCTTTGATACGTAATTTTAAGTCTATGCGATCTCGAGACGAAATTAAATTATCACTGTCTTCCAACGTATCTAAATGGTTGGAAAACTTGGTAAGTCTACCTTTTATGACGCCGCGTTTTCTCACTAGGTCACGAATTACCGTAGGATCGGCACACCCAAGATTAGGGGACCTTTCGCGTGATTTAATTGTAGCATTGTCGATATCTAACACAAGAGGAGATTTATCGCGAGACTTAGCACTTTCCGTCATTTTGGTGGGTAGTAAGAACAGAAGTACTTACAGTTGGAAGGCTTGAACGACGTATAGCCGTAATATCACCGTGACTAGATGATTTAGGCAGTTCGAGACTCCGATGCGGCAAATGTTACTGAAATCAGGTTGGGCACAGGTATCACAAAGAGAACTAGGAGGTGATTGGGGAAGAGAGGATGGTTGGTCTTACCAAGTTGCGTATAATTTGCGATGAACAGCCAATCCAGCTCTCGTCCAATGCGCGCTTAGCCTCCAGTTGCCTTTGCTCTTGATGCGTTTTTGCGTTTTGGTTCAGCAGCAGCAGGTACAACCAGTAGTTCCACAGGATGCTGATTCGTATGATTTGGCGTCGAAGGACCATATGTACCGGCTTCTGTCGGTACTTGAATTTAGTATATTGGTAGCCCGTGTGCTGAACTGAATTTGCGTTTTAATGGTGATAAATGAAACAAGTGTTCTTTCGAAAGGTAAGTTGACGTCTGTATTGCGAATGATATATTTTTACACGATTCGAGGAAGGTAGGGAGGTAGGGAACAACATGTTGACCAATGAGAACAATGGTACATCACGCCACCTTCGTGGTCCGATTGGTGACGAGCAGGTAGTGTTGCCAGACCACAAATACCACTTGTATGCGTGAACAATTGGTAAATATTATACTTTTATATATCTAAATTTAAAAGTACCTGTCTGTCTGTGTTTGATATGGAGATATTTATATTCTTGATGAAGGACATAGACTACTCTACCGCGATAACCAATAGGTATAACACGGGCGGAGACGGGGCAAAAGCTTTTACTAATATAATAAGCCATAAAAGTGTTTGAAATTGTTTATTGAAAAGCACTACTACTAGAAATACTAGTCGAATTCGAAAAATAATCTTGGTATTATAAAGAATAATAATTAAGAAAAGTTATGGGCAGTGAACTTTGTGAAGACGTTTACGATTTTGAGCCCACGTAAACTCGAATAAAACTGCTGAAAACGGTTAATTAATTTATACTCATAAGTCTGTAAATGTCCCTTTTAATAAAGAGATTAAAATGAAAAAAGTTATAAGGTTAAAATCATTCTGTATATTAATATTTGAACATATCATATGCGTAAATGTTATATATTTAGAGCAGTAGTTTACGCATCAATTAATGTGTACATCAGATATTAATCGGCGCGAGAACTTTCATTGCGCGTTGCAGGATTATAAATATTATTAAATCGTTACTCCGTAGTTCTGTGGGTCTACGATCGATACCATTTACAGTGTATGTATTAGTTGCCGCGTACAGTGAACAATTTACTTTCCACAACACACATTAAATTCATACTTAATTGTATTATTGTTTTAATCCGAAATAACTCTGTCTGTCTGTTATGCTTACACGGCTAAACCGCTACACTGATTTTAATATTTTTTTACATAGAGAGACTTTGGTTCTCGAGAAAAGACATCAGTTAATTTTTACCGCGTTAGCCGACATTCACGCGAACGGTGCCATATGAAAGATATAATAATATTTCACATGAAAAACTTATGTTAATTTGTGCTAATTTATCAAAAAGGAATAAAAAATGTTTTAATAAAGAGTTCGCGTAATACCCTTTGGGAGGGATTAAATAAATCTTCAGCTAACTCTTCGGTTTGTAAAACGGAATGTCTGTGGAATTTTCGAAGGAGTTTACATTGTTTGAATTTTTAATAACGCTTAACTCCGTCTCCCTCCGATCTCTGCGGTCTGTCTAGATAATTAATCATTTCCCAGCCCTGCGTTAATTCTGCTATTGTTTAGGATTATATAATAATGCTGATAAAATGAGACGTTTAACTTTAACATCAACGGTGAATCTATAGTTTACAAGACATTATTGATCGATACATTACTTGAGTTGTTCGTGTGTGTGGTTGTGCGGACTTAGTTCAGATTTTAGAAAAAAAAACAATAAACGAAATTGTAATTTGTTATCCCAATGCTAACCGTTTTGTAAAAATGTTTTCTGCATGTGAGTCTTTTATCTAGGTATATCACAAAATACCTCACATCTTTATATTGAGGAATCTGAACTCCCTTTAGTGTGACTGGGGGACAAATGTTACGTCGAGTTGTGAAGGTTTACTTGGACTGATTTCGTTTCATTCGCCAATCTGTAAGCCATTTAGAGATGTCGTCTAGGCTATTTTGGAGTTTTTGAGAAGCTTTTTCAGGATATTTATCAGAAGATAGGATTCTGGTATCGTCAGCGTACCCGTTATAATGGTTTCTGAGGTAGGCAGATCTGCAGCGTATAGTAGGTACAGAATCGAGCCCATTTCACTGCCCTGTGGTACGCCTGCGTGAATAAGATAGAGTGATGTGACTTCTTCGCCATATCGTATGAGAAGTGTCTTTGTCCCAAATAAGATCTAACAAAGTTGTAATATTTAATTAGCACAGCTTTTTTTATTTTATACAAGAGCCCATCATGCCATACACGGTCAAAGGCCTGGGTAATATCCGAGAATGCGGCTGTGCAGTACTGTTTCGTTTCGAAGACATTGTTAATCTCGTTCACTAGCCTATGCACCTTCTCAATAGTAGCATGTTGTTGCCTGAAGCCAAACTGGTGATCAGGTATTTACCTTCTTTCGTTAATGATTGCAATTAGTCTTTTTAGGACTAAGATCTCCATTCTAGTCCAACTCCATCCAAGAATCTTGGATGGTATTGACAGAAAACTGATAGGTCTATATGATTTTACATCTTCTGGAGTCTTACCCGGCTTCAGGATCATAACAATCTGTGCTACCTTCCATTGCCTGGGAATAGAAGAATTTCTTAATATGGTATTATAGACGTAAGTTATGAATCGTACATCCTCTTCAGTCAGTTCTCTGACTATTTTAGCAGTCATCAAATCATATCCTGTTGCTTTATTTAGGTCTAAGTTTCTGAATGTTTGTTTAATTTCACATATAGTAAAGCTTTTTATTGGAAGATCAAGCTGGTGTATTTCATTTAGTGTTTCAGCCACTAAATGGTTCTGAGTGGATCCCTGGTCGGTATTTGGTATGAAGACATTTTTAAGGTGGTCATAATGTTATTAGTATTTTCTTTTTAAAGATTCAGATAAAGTTGTGCGATCCAGCTAGTATATTCATTTTTTATAACTTAGATCAACAACAAAAACATTAGAGACAAAACTGTTAGTTTGACTAAAAAGTACCAACTTTTAAACAGCTCTAAAAAGATTGTGTCTCCAAAGTTTTTTAAGATCATCTCCCAATTCCCAGTCCCATTGACTGCAACAGATTGTTTGTGCCGAGTCATAAATTTTAGTGTAGTTTAGAGAACTTGGAGCCGACGAAGTTATCAAATTAAAATATATCATCCCTTCGTAGACCGCTGGGGATTTCAGCCCTTCGAAGTTGTGAGACAACTAACTAACCGTGTGCCCGAGTGCCAGGGCTGTCGCTCGTGATGCTTTCTGCGTCAAGAATCAGTAATTTAGTCACGTGTTTGAAAGTTTGGGCCATTAACTAACTTATATATTAGATCTTTAATTGGTTTACGTGCATAGCTGGATAAACATTGAAATATAAATTAAAATAAAAAATATGTGGTAAACCTTTCGGCACCTAGACCGACTCAACTGGAGTCGCACAGAAAATCACTATTTCGTCATTTTGCGTTGAATTTCCCTCCCTGCGCTCCCAGATACTCAACTCCAGCTCTTTAAAAAGAAAGCTCTCGGAGTTTGTGTGTGAGGGGCATAATTCCTATTCAAACTCTGTCATAGTGACTTGTTACTTGAATAAGCTTACGTAAGAAATTAAGAAGTTTCATTCTTTATTCTTTGCTTTTCCAACCTTAGGGATGGGAGCAAGAGGTAACCCTCTCTCTAATATACATAACTGACGGAATAAAAAATCTACAGAATAGACAAACGTCTTTCTTTTTTCAAATCTATTTAAAAAGAACACAAAGCAGTCAAGAGTACAGAAGTGAAAACTTTTATAGCTAAACATCCAGTTTATTTTTGGATATTGACATGAATTGTTTTTTCATTATGTTTGGCCCTGCCAAAATTACTCTACTCTGTCTAATGGAAAGCCTAAGCAGAATCCAAGAATGGTGGTCACCATACTGCAAATGCTAGTGATACTTCTGCATCATTGGGCCTCCGGTCTCGCACTCACCAACGAAACCGGACAGCACGAATGCATTTTACGTTGATTTTCTGTGCTCAGGTAATACCACCCCTCGAGCCGGCCCAACCGCGCTGAAATCAGCGTGGCTCTACTACCTTGAACGTTGTTTGATCTTAAATGAAAATTGAATTGGTCCGCAGATACACATTATCAACCTATATATATATTGGTCTATATCTTGTGGATTATAGACCTACGTTATGTGTGTATGAACGAGTAATTGTTTGTAGCTATACATTCACAGCACAGCACAGCCATATCGATGACTACTTACATGAATTTACTCCCCATTCAAGCTTGCCTATATGTAATAATAGTAATAATAGTTAGTAATAGCTTTTATTTCTGTCTAATAGTTTTTATTTCAAAAATAACATGTCATACGATAACTATGCCACGAAACAATTTTTTGACGAACAACTACGTTCGATATTGTTAGAACTTTCATAGCACAGTTTGTTGTTCTTTTATAATGATGTGTAACAGAAAACGAACCAACGAAAATCACTTTACGAATAGAAAGTATATTTAGCAACAAATATTACTTACATATATGTTATACAATAATATGTTGTTATTTTTCTTGTTTCTACAAAAACTAGCTGCCTAGACAAATTTCGTTCTGTCAAAACGTATTGGCCTCTCGTAGTCCAATTGAATTTTTACCAAACACAAAACTGTTTTTACTATTTTTAATTTAATGAAAAAAATAACCGAATTGGTCAAGTGGTTCTCGACCTCTTCATTCACCAACACATTTGGTTATCCATCCATCTACGAGTACAAACCGTAGGTGGCCTAAAGTTTCAAGGATTTCTTTTCTATGTTGCACCGGGTTCCTTGGCTGCTTATATTCGAGATGACCTGCGGATTTTGATCGGTTTGAGTCCGACACAACCACCAGTGGGTAGTATCCGGAGTAAGTTTTCGCACAGAAAAAAGGGTATAAGAAACTAGATGACCCATAAAAAGTATGCTTACCGAAGGATGGACAAAATTAATATCAAGCTAGCGGAGTCTATGAAAGATAGTAAACAGTAAGGAGAACGTTTAGATTAATAACTTTTACGATAGATTCGTTGTCTCCTCTTCAATGTCGCTTTTATCAGAAAGCGTCAATGTCGCGTGCACACGCGTATCAGTATTATGACCGAGTGATTTATGACCAAACCCACAACAAGTAAATGAGTTCTCAAAAAGATATACTACGACGTAGCAAGGTCTCGTAGTAAATCGTAGCTCCACCTGCACCGTAGCAAGTACATTCTAAAATATAATTTGTGATACCGAACGCCTGCTTCCTTGCAAAGCTCGTCGTAAACTTGGCCAAGTTCATATTTCAAGAGATTTTAAGAGTATTTAAATTCTAAGGTGTTTCTAAACATATATTTAGATATTGTATAACTTACTAGGAAATACCACCTGACGTTAGCAATTCTGACTTCTGGACCAGATGTTGTGGATTCGATGTCCACGCAGGTCAAAAATACATGAAACGGACACAATGAACATCCAAACTCAGAACAATAATTTGTGAATATTACAAATATTACACTCGGCGCAGTAGAAAGCGGCCGGGCGGCCGTTTAAACCACTACACCATCCATGCAGTATACGATGAACACGATTTTTCCTTTCATATTGAAATCAACCAGTGTGTATCGTAAGAGCAGAGTTAGGCCCTTCGTACACAAGGCTATGCAAATTTTCGACACTCAACTATTTTAGTCTTCAAGCGACTACCTCCATACAAATCTATTGAGGTTCGAACACGAGTGGCGTCGTGCCAGACGCATGCTAACTGCCGGACGAGATCGTCGCTTCATAATTCACGGCGATTTCCAAGATAGCGGATTTCCAATTTTTAATCATTCTATACAATGATAGGAATTTCACATCTGTTTATTGTAATTCTTTTGCAGCTACAAACCGGCTGTACTTTTTTTTCTCTCTGAATACGGATGAAACCAGAAACTTCTATTACGACCATTTCTTTTTTACCGATAAAGATAGTACAAAATTATAGTTTCATCCTAGTCTTGTGTCAGACATTTTAGTAAATGTGTGATATATTTAGATGGCACGCCTATAGTAACTGAATAGGCAATTCGCGTCTTGCGATTCAATGTCGTGTATACGGACTGTGCGCTACTCGATACTCGCGGCAGATACTAATGTAGTATTCAACATTTTTTTTTTATGAAATAGGAGTATCACCTGATGGTAAGCGATTACCGCCGCCTGTGGACACCCGCAATACCAGAGGCGTCACGAGTGCGTTTCCGGCCTTTGGAGAGAATGATGGAGGGACGGGTTGGGGTATGGATCTCCCGTAAAATTACTCACTTGGTAAAACACAGCACAAGCGCTGGTTCACACCGGTTTTCTGTGAGGCCGTGGTATCACTCCGGTCGAGCCGGTCCATTCATGCTAAAGAATGGCTCTGCCACGGTAGTATCGAAGATTTGCGTAATCTTGAGTACGTACTTAAGAAGCAAACTATGCATGACAACTGAACCGCACTGCAAGGAGAAGAAAAATTTGGAATACATTCTATACCCGACCCGTGATCATCGTGGTTTAGTAGGCTAAGCTAATACCTCCTTCCTGAAGAGAGACCCTATGCCCAGTAGTGGACTATTAAAGGCTATTCTGTTAATTCCTATAGTGGTTTGACCTCAACAGGATTGCTTCTATTAAATGAGTGACATCTAAACGATGCTCAGCAAAGTGTTGACGTTTAGTATATATCTGCTAGCCCCTGCAGGATATAAGCGTAAGTGTGATATTTGTCCAAAAAACATTTGCATACTAGTACGCCTACATATTTTGTAATATTTTAATATCAAAAGGAATTTATTACGTTATGTAAATATGCAAGAGCGAATATGTAATTTTATGTAAATTTTAATCCCACCAAAAACATTCTGTAAACAACTAGCCAAGTCTCAAAGGAGCTGCTGGTTTATCTCTAAAAAGTAATGAAATCTATTCAAAGTTGTACCAAGTCTAAGGTTCCTTACTGTGATTTCTTTATTATTATAGTTAATGTTGTGTGACTTGGCCGTTGAACATTTTTTATACGTTATTTGTTACAAGTCAATTTTGTTTACACGTGATGTTATATCTGTTCTAACTACCTATGTTTGTTAAGCGAGATAATAACCCATACTTGTATTGATAATTGGACGCTACTGTCTCATTTTATGCTGTTGTTTATTGTGCAACACATGCATTCATCATTGACAATGCTGATTTCTGCTCTCTACTTTTTGTAGCGTCAAATCGACCACCTATATAACATAAAGTAGACGTACAGACGGACTTCTATTAATGATTATATGTCCGTCTGTACTGGATTTTTTTTATTTTTACTGTTTGTTTCAGACTCGCCTACACATAAGTATTATTGATATGTATACGCAGCTTTATCAATCCTACAATTGACTGGTTATTGAATCAACGTTTTCCAAGTGTCAATTTTCCATCGTCAATGGGTAGCGGTTTTGGCGACAGATTGGTGCAATGGTGTCATGGGGCACCTGGTTTTCTACTCTTGTGTACTCTTCAACGGCCAAGTCACACAACATTAACTATAATAATAAAGAAATCACAGTAAGGAACCTTAGACTTGGTACAACTTTGAATAGATTTCATTACTTTTTAGAGATAAACCAGCAGCTCCTTTGAGACTTGGCTAGTTGTTTACAGAATGTTTTTGGTGGGATTTCACTTCTTTTTGTAGAAACGTAAGCATATTAATTTATTTTATTTGATTTTCTTATTTGACACATTTTTTTCTTTTTAGGATTAGTTTTTTTATTATTACAAATCTTTCTTTTCTTTTTCTCTGGTTCTGATTCTTGTACATTAGCAATATTTTTTCGTATTGCCCATTCGCGTTCATTATTTATTCTTTTATATTGTTTAACCGTTTTAATTTCTTAAAGATCGACGCGGTAATTACACCTAAGCCGGTTGTATTTGGTAATCGCTGAAGCTTGAATTCAACATTTATCAGGTGCTCCCCATGAATATTGGTTACTCTTGAAAGCGCCGCGTAGGCTTTGCCACAAGAGAATATGGTGGTGCCAATGTCCATGATGGCATTTTTTAAACTTAGACCTTAGCTCTTGTGAATTGTTAGGGCATACGCCACACATGTTTGGAATTGTTCTCTGTACACGTATGCCCGGGTTATGATCTAAAATTTTGACTTAATAGGCAATAATTTGTGAAACAATTTTACTACCAATTGTTTAGTATTTTTTTGGTCTTCAGGGTCCCACCTCACTTTTTGTACAACGCCTATCGACCCAATTCACCTAAACTAACATCAATGTTTCTCCTAAGCATAACTTTTGCTCCCTCTTTAATGATTATACTTTCTTTCAGTCCATCAGTCATTGACGCATCATCTTCATATTTTTGTAAACACGCCCTGGCTTTCGTTATCATATATTTTGAATAATCCAAGGAATTTTTTGCTACTAAATATGTCGGGGTGCGGCATCGCTTTTAACATAACATTATTTAACTGCATACACATATTTAGGTCGGTCGGTATTAAACAAACAGTATCTTCTGGTAAGTCCCTCAAACGTTGTGCTATTTTCATTAACCTTCCTTCATTGTAATGCGAGAGCAGATGTATCAATCGGTTACGGTATGAGTATGTATGTATATAAGTATGTATGAGACAGAATATCTCTGTCTGATTGAGTTTTCACTCCTACTCTGATTCTTTTTAACATTTCTACAAACGTAGAATCATCCAATTATCTCATATTCAACATAAGTTCGTCGCAACTGGCGCATATTAGCATCATTCAATAAGAAAAATTGATACTATTCGTTAAATTTAAATTGACGATGTTTTGACATAAGCCGGCCTTTAATAAATTAACTAAAAGTTACTTTCTTCTGCCGATTATTAAATTGGCCGTATTTCTGAACAGATACTGCGCGGCACCATCGCAAAGGAGAGAACAGTACTCCACGCACGAGCGAACCTGAGTATTATAAAGAAGAGACAGGTGCCCAGGCCAGAACAACCGTCTCACCTTGTTTAGAACACCTAACTTCCGTGAGGCCCCCTTAGTGATGCTCTCAACGTACTCGCGTGGATTGTGGTCGCGGCAGATACCCATGCCTAAGATATCGAGTCTGTCTTGTAATGGTAGTTGAGTTTTCTGAAAAGTCTTTTTTTCTTGGCATTGAACTCGACCAGATTCGCACAGCCCTATTGAGAAATGCCGCCCAGAACCTGGTCGAGTTGAGCAACAAGCTCCTGTCGTTTTTCCTCGATATCTTCTGACTTTGCTGCAGGGTGTCCGAAATATCTTCCATGATCTGTGCTGTCGTCTGCATAGCAATGAATATTGCCTAGGGCTAACATGTCATTTATATGGAGAAGAAACAGCTTGGGCGACAGGACGGATAGATTTTTGACATCAAATGAAGAGGCAAACAAATTTGAATATCTTTTGTAAAGGCGGTATATGTCAATCTTTAATAGTTTGGTTGGGCTCTTGTGTTTTCGAATAATGGTCACCTGGTACTTCAGATCTTCGATTATCCTAGTTTTTATAGTTTTCCCTTTATGTGGCCATTAAACCCTAACTCTGTACCAAATTTCATCTATCTGAGATTATGGGAAGTACTAGTTCTATTATGATGATCATGAGTGAGTGAATGAGTGAGTGTCATAAATGCGAAACTTTGCTTTCGCTTAGCTTCGGAACTAAATGACCTACAGACTTGATTTTTTTATTATAAGTGTGATTTTATAGCTTACTGGATGACGAGAATTTCTGCGTTCTAGTCTTATCCAGAGGTTCTCAAATAAGGCCCTGAAAATGCGTCGAAATGGTTCCAGTAAAGGATGGTACGGCAGTGTTTGCTTCGCGCTCGACTTGGCGGGGGCACTGCCGTGCCCCCCGATTTGATATTGTAAAGGAGATACTATTAGATGTGATGTATAATATGAAGTAATTGCTATAACTTCCTAAAACACTCTTTATAAAAAATGGAATTAACATTTGCATGGAAATTGGCCAACTGTTGTGTCAATCTGGGCAAATATTTCGGAAACCTAGTTATGTTTTTACAACAGTACAGGTCATAATGGGGTATAATCTTTATATATATAATTCTTCTGTGAGTGTGTATGTCACTGAACTACTCTCAAACGACTGGACCGATTTTGATGAAATGTTTTGTGTGCGTTCATGGGGATCTGGGAATGGTTTAGATTCACAATTTTGTCCGCTGGACAATGTTTTTTTAATAAATTTTTAATTTATTAGTAGTTATGGCAAAACGACGTTTGTTGCGACAGCTAGTATTAGTATATATTTTAGTACAAAATGTTTTTTGTACTAAAACAACATTTTAATTGTGGATTTTTCTTTGTCTGGTGCATTTATGTTTTGTTTCAGGTAAGCGTGTGGTGAATCGCAACGCAGAACGCGGTCGCCGTCGATTATCGAAGGTCACGGAGGGACCCCTTGAGGGTCAACCATGGTCAACCAGAATTGTTTCTGAGCCAGACATGAACGTATAAATTTACTTCTCATATACTTTATAGTAATTTTATTGTTATCGGTTATTTGCTACCGGTTACCTGCAATTCGACGAATAACTAATTTTGTTTTATGTTTACTTTGCGCAAATTCATTTTATGAAACTATAATCCTGAGTAAAAGTTGTTTAACATCAAAAAGAAATGAAGACAAATATTGTATTCTAGCTATTGCCCGCAGCTTCGCTTGAAGAATTTTTCTATAATTTTTGAAGTAAATTACGATCTTCCATAGAAACACTTCCAATTTATATTAAACTAGCAGACCCACGCAACCTCGTTTGCGTCTTATATTGTCCGTCGCGTGATAATTTTCCCCCGTTATTGAAACATTTTTCATTGGTGCTCCTCTCCTATTGGTCTTAGCGTGATGATATATAGCCTATAGCCTTCCTCGATAAATGGGCTATTTAACACTGAAAGAATTTTTCAAATCGGACCAGTAGTTCCTGAGATTAGCGTGTTCAAACAAACAAACAAACAAACTCTTCAGCTTTATATGTTAGTATAGATTTTATCTTAGTTTTTAAATTTTTGGCAACTAAAGCTTCTTGTGTCATAAGAACACATTCGGGAAGATTTTTAAAGTAGACTAGCTGAGCCCCACGATGTTACCCGCGGTACAACAACAACCACGAGTAACGCCGCGGGGCCAACCTAGTTGAAAAAAGTAGCCTAAGTTGCTACTTATATCACCAGCTACCTGCCAGCGTAAGTCTCGTCAAAATCGATCCTGCCGTACCAGAGAACAGTCGGATTTTTTTATATATGTACCGCGTATACATACATTTGCATTTAGTAAAAACCGGTTGTACAAACAAACACTCCAATTTTATTTATTTATATAGATGAACTAAATCATCACCATGACCATATCAAACGCCCTGGGAATACTTAAACACGCTATCTTAAAAAATATATACCTACTTACTACCGACAGACTGCATGTTATCTAACTGAATAACACATAAAATGTAGCCATTCCGGAGCACGACATATTGTATGAAGCTCTAAAAGAACGGCAAAGTGAATTGATTTATAAAACGGAATGGTTCATAAAAACTGTAACTGCTTTATGGGTCCCTAGTATCTAACATTTAGTGATTGTTTTTTCATAGGTACCCTCGCTATAACATAAAATAGCTATGTAGGTAGGTATGTCAGGAGATTGAACACTATGCATGCAGATTTATTCATATAAGAAATCGCTTCACTGGTTTTAAATGTCGTTTTGTTTTTTTGTCACTAAACTTAAATTGTCACTGTTTAGACTTTGTGCGAATACCAATTTTTTTTTTCATAAAATTTTAAATTTCGAATTTTTGTCTAAGTGCGTTACTTGAAAAAAAAAATGTATACAAAGAACGTATCCAATTTCGATAGTTTTGAACGTCTTTTTCGTTTTTCTTTCATAAATTAATGTCTGCTTTTGTTACCCGACTTCAAAAAAAGAAGGAGGTTTCTCAATTCCACGGTATGTATATTTTTTTATGTGTGTTCGCGGATAACTTCGTCGTTTATGAACCGATTTTGATGATTATTTTTTTAATGGAAAGGAGATGTCCCTACGGTCGTACTATGATAAGGACATTAATATCTGATGATGGCATACAAGAGAAATCGAGTCGAACCTTGAAGTCGGTTTTAATTTTGTTTAAACTGTACTTGTTCCATCCCAAAAAGATTATATTTCCACGAAGGGATCGTTGTCATCGGGCAAGTGGTCAACATAAAAAAAAAAACAAACCTTATGCAATAATACACGGTACTCTGAATGAAATTAAGAAAAATTCAAAAAAATGATAATGTTTCTCACAAAAAGCTATTTCTTGAAAGCATTATTTTTTATAGGATCGTCAAAGCCTTTATGATATGGGGCAATCGCACGCCGCTGCATGATTATGTTACCAATTCGTACAGTATTCATGAAATGGTTCGTATACCAAATGTTGATACGAGTGAAACAAAAAATTATGCAACAATTCTAGGCCACGTTTAGACAGGGTGCTTTTCGTAAAAATGTGTACCGCATTCAAATTTTCATGAAAAGGAGTACACTACTCCTAAACGCTTATGACTCCCGAATTACATTGATTTACGTATGTCTAGAATAATTGGAACGAAGTTCCTTATCGCGTGTTGAAAGGGGACTAGCCGGAAACAAAATTCTCACGAAAAGTTGTAACGACACTGTGGAGGACAGGTGTGTCATATCCCACCAACACAAAGGGAGAATCCTCCGACCAGGCGAAGTGATCATGCCTGGCGGGCCACTGCCCAACGGTTGATGTTGGGATGTTGTATATATGCTAATCGGTGTGAGAACTTCTATTGCGCGATTCAGGATTGGTAGTTACTCCGTGTTGTGCGTTACTTCGTAATTCAGTGTATCTCCGGTAGATCGCGCTGTCATATGATTTTTTTTCCGCTGTATGTGGAGGTCAACACTTTTTGCTACAGTAAGCTATTGTAAGCCGTGCGGCGTGCGCATGTTTCTCTGACAGTCTCTCTCTCTCTCTCTAACAGAAAGCAAGCCAGATATTTTCATTTGTATTTCGCATTGAACAGTGTGGTGTCGCGACGATTATTTTTGTCGAGTATATACAGGTTTTTTGTACATAAATAATAAAAAATAATAACACTAGTTCTAAACTGAGCAGAATTTGTACAACGTGTACTAAGCAACTGATATCCAAACTTAAATACTTTTTTTTTGTAAATACAAATATTAAAAAATAGAATTGATCTGGGAATCAAACCCGAGCCCTCATTGCGTAGAGCAATCGCGTACCTACGCTACCACTGCGCCAAAGAGACAGTCAAAGAGGCAGTAATTATCATGATAACATATGCTTTTCTAAAAAAAACTAACTAATCCATATCATTACTCTAAACATACTCTACAAATAAATAAAATTGGAGTGTGTGTTTGTAATATTAAAATAACCGCTTTTTAATAAATGCATATGTATGTATACACGTTACATATACAAAAAATGTACTTTTAAAATGTTTTGTCTGTCCGTCTGTCTATTTGTTCCGGGTAATTTCTGGAACGGCTGGACCGATTTTTACGGGATTTTCACTGATAGGTAGCTTGAGATATGGTGAGTAACTTAGGCTACTTTTTTTAGATAGCTTCGCCCCGCGGCTTTACTCGCGGTACGACAATAACCGCGGGAAACACCGCGGGGTTCAGCTAGTAAATAAATAAAGTATTGACTACAAACTTTATTTATATGTTAAAATAGGTATATGTAAGTAGTAACTACTTATAATATAATATCACAAAGAGATATATACCTTAACGTCTACAAAGGTGAAGTTAATTTCCAGTGAAATAGGTTTTCCTTTTTCCTAATCAAGCTCGTTACAAATTGACATAAGGTTTTTTTCTTTTTTTTTTGAATTTAATGACCTGGTAACTAAGACCTTTAAGTCAAGTCTTATTTTATTTAAACAAACATTGCACTTTCACTTTGCTTCATTTTTAAATTGTTTTGATAGTATTTTTAATATATTTATATATAGGTTTGTAAGTGTTTTCGTGTGTGTATGTTTGAAAAAATATAAAAGGACGTGCAAACATTGCTTG
The DNA here is from genome assembly GCA_905220595.1 of Spilosoma lubricipeda. Classification (NCBI taxonomy): domain Eukaryota; kingdom Metazoa; phylum Arthropoda; class Insecta; order Lepidoptera; family Erebidae; genus Spilosoma; species Spilosoma lubricipeda. The sequence continues at coordinate 1,367,731 of HG992285.1, read as the reverse complement.
CGGCAAAAAAAAATAAGTGTAATTCTCGTAGCGTAACGTAAGCATGTTCTCTAAAAGACCACCGATTATTATTCGGAATTTCGAGAATTTAATTCGATTATATTTTAATCATACTTTTTTCTTCTAAGCGGTATCTTTTGTAAGAATTCAAATATACGAATAATTGAGTTAAAATGAAGTTACAACGTAACTGCGTAGATTTAGGGCGATGCGGGTAACAGGTGTTTACTGAGCTCATTTTAATTCATTGTGGGAGATTGTAATTTCTTTTTTGTTCTTTTTCCACTTCCTGATTCGTTTATTTCTATTTGAAGAGTATAATTCGTGTGCTGATTGATCTACACCTATAATATATATAAATATATATATATTGTGTATTAGGGAAACGGCTCCAAAAACGATGAGAAAGTATGGTTTGATTGCGAAACTCCTATGATCACCTTGCAACTCGAACTCAAAGAATACATTGTTCTCACAATATAGGTAGTATATTATTTTATTTATACACTAGCTCACCCCTTAAACGTTGTTTTGCTAATACAACTTTTTCTGAAATGTCAAGAAAAACAAAAAAAAAAGAAAAATAAAAAAAAACCGGTCAAGTTGTATCGGAGGAGTTCGATAACAAACACGAGAATTTTATAAAGGTTACTGATGACAAGATTCACGCTTAAGGACTCCCACACATAAGTGCGAATTCGCAACGCATTGCAAATATCTGCGAGCTCGCAGGAATGCATCGCAAGAACTTTACGCTGCATCACATCGCAGTTATGTGTGGTAGCCCTAACATACTTGTTCAAATTGTATAGAATAGACGGAAGACATGTATTGTTATGCGATAGAAAGAGACGTCGTATCTTGGTGAATATAACTATACCTTACGCAGATTTTGCGATCCAAATTGCACTTTATAGTGACGTTTCCAGAGTTGATATTTATTTAAAACATTTTACTCAATTTTCAGTGTTTACTATTATGTATTCTGTGATAATCATTCGTCAAGTTATTACTCTAACTCGAGTTACTCTAAATAACAATTATATTATTATTACCATCTCGAGTAATTACAGTATATTCTGCTAGCTTAATTAAGTTCTCTAGTACGCAATGGATGAAGTTAATTTATTTATTAAAGTAATTCAAGATACGTTTTTACTGTGTTCTGCACATTTTTGTCAGTATATTTTTTTCTATGGAATAAGGGGCAAACGAGCAGACATATCACTGGATGATAAGCGATTACCGCTGTCCATGGACACCCGCAACACCATAGGCGTTACAAGTGCGTTGCCGGCTTCTGAGGAATGGGGAGGGAGTAGGGGGAGGGTTACGGGCCTTCGGTATCCTCACTCACCCAGTGAAACAGCTCAAGCGCTATTTCACTCCGGTTTTCTGTGAGGCCGTGGTATCACTCCTATCGAGCCGATCCATTCATGCCGATGCGTGGTTTCCCCACGGTAAATGATCAAAGACCCTAAATACGAGTAATAGTATATATCGGCGGACGTAAACCAAAACCAGCAACAAACATAACGGTTTTGCCAACCCAAAAGTTTCATGATAACAGCGGTGTTAAGAATAAATTTGAAAGTCTTCAAAACAAACTCTATACAATAGACTGCGGGCACATGTCGAAAATCAATGTGCCATGTGAACCACCGCCACTATTTTTGTACGGCATCGGTTCTTTACAATTTCAATACCTCTTCTAATCTATTATTTCGCAACGCCGTACAAAAATCATGTGACAAGGGAGACAAATCGAGGGTTGCTACCCCCTCTCCATCACCCGTACTCTGTTGGACAGCTTACAAGTGACGGCATAGTGCAGAATGTTATTGTTTTATGCACCTGTATCTTTCTAAAAAGGTCTCCTGGTGGTTCACATGACCCATTAAATTACTACACGGGCCCGCAATCTATAATCCCAGCGTGGGATAAAAACCTCTTTTCTAAGCAGAAGCTTATTTCCAGCAGTGAAAATGTTTTTGATGATAGTTTCTCCTCCTGTCTCTCTAAAACAGATACAGTTAGTACGGTACGGATAGGAGTATCACTGTCAGGTTGTAAATTTGTTTGTTTTCTTTTTTACTTCTTACGTGGACCATAAGAAGCGAGTGAAGTTCAGGTGTAACCACACTCCTCTTAGACTCTTGCTAGTCGCCAACCCGCATTCGGCCAGCGTGGGGACGTATGGCCTTAACCCTCTCCTGAGAGGAGACCTGAGCCAGCAGTGGGATATTATGGATTGTTGATGTAACCAGACTTGAGACCGAGATCCGATCCCATTGGTGGTTACAGATTAGTTTTTTAACCCGCCAATTTCTATTGGTTATATTTTTACCTGACTATACCGAAGCCAAAGGGAAGTGTAAAAGTTTTGGTAGACTATGTATGTAAACCGTAGAAGCTAAACTACTTAATGAATAAAGTGTTAATATGTTCGTAACTAGCTGATGCACGCAACCTCGTTTCCGTCGCCTATTGCTCGTAGCGTAGTAATTTTCCTCCATTTTTGTAACATTCTTCATTGCACCGTTCCTATTAGTCTTAGCGTGGTGATATATAGCCTATAGCCTTCCTCGATAAATGTATTAACCAATACTAAAAGAATTTTTCAAATCGGACCAGCGGTTCCTTAGATTAGCACGATCAAACAAACAAACAAACAAAGTCTTCAGCTTTATAATATTAGTATAAATTAAAAGTTTTTACGTAGTCGGGTTTGTTTTATATAAATCTTTCAATTAAGCGAAGCTTGTAACGGCATATGTTTTAATAACTAATAAAATAACTTTCTATAAAGTCTAAAACAGCAGCTCACAAAAGAATAACAAAAGTATATGAATTGTATTGTGAGTTTAATGTGTGCGAGGGTTTCATATGTTTGATGAAAAAATACCTTAAAAAAATTTGATATCTTGAGAGGGTATAAAGAGTACTCGTTACATCTCATTATATATTATTATGTTTCTATTGTATTATATGTTAACCGCTCGCCGAGTTGAAACTCATTCGTATGGAATACATTATTCTTTGTTTTCTTTTATTGTACGTATATATTTTCAATGATTTTTAAACGAGAATTGTTTGAAAGAGCTTTTTAATAAAGTGAGAATAATTTATATTCTTATTTCATTGTGTAATATACGATACTAGCAGACCCACGCAACCTCGTTTGCGTTTTCTGTTGCCCGTCGCATGATAATTTTCCCCCGTTTTCGAAACCTTTTTCATTGGTGCTCCTCTCCCATTAGTCTTAGCGTGATTATATATAGCCTATAGCCTTCCTCGATAAATGGGCTATCTAACAATGAAATAATTTTTCAAATCGGACCAGCGGTTCCTGAGATTAGCGTGTTCAAACAAACAAACAAACTCTTCAGCTTTATATATTAGTATAGATTGTAATTAAAAAAACCTGAGCCGTCACGGGACGCCTGGCAGATATGAAACATCAAAATTGTTTAGTATACAATAAAATTACTGTTTATTACATTAGTATTAATTTTATTAAATACAATACAAAGTAAGGTAGTAGAGCCACGCTGATTTCAGCACGGGTGGGCCGGCTCGACCGGGGCGGTACTGCCCTCGCACAGAAAATCTACGTAATATAACAGCGATCATGCTGTCGTGTTTCGTTGGTGAGTGCGAGACCGGAGGCCCAATGATGCAGAAGCATCACTAGCCCGCCATGGTGTGGGTCACCATGCTGCATTGCTCCATTATCTGTATCCATCTCGTCTATAGATGCTTCTTTGACATATTGACTATTATTGACATTGTCGGATTAACAATACTAGTGGTTGCCCTGTGCTCGGAATAAGACCATAATTCATTTTTTTTAGCTTTCAACTGTATCAAATTTTATACTCTTTCAATTACATAATTTTCGTAAAAAGAGGTATTTAATTCACATATTGACAGTATCTACCTAGATGACCAAGCTTAGTTCGGTATTTATTTGTTGGTAAAATTTCGATAAAAGGATACTAGCTAGACTGTTTTATTGCCCTGAAACCATAGGCATTTCCGAGATTCAGAGTATAAATATGTAAGAATTGATCGTTTAAAGGTATTTAGATATAGATAATTATTTGTAGGTATGACACGATTATTTTATAATTACTACTAGTTACTCACTATCATTTACTTTATAAGTAGATAATCACAAAAATATACATCTCAATTGAAAGATTTATAATTTTTTCCCAAAATTAAAACCGACTTCAAGTTTCGACGATCTTATCCGCGAACACACATAGGTATATATACGGTCGAATTGAGAACCTCCCCATTTTTTTGAAGCCGTTTAAGAAACGTCCCCGTCCGACAATCCATCTTTGACTTTCATCGAACATTTTTAACAAAATAAATTGAACTTAGACGTTCAAATATATTAATTCCAGTCGGGTAACTATAGATGGCCAAAGTCAACACTCAAGATTGGTCTCCAAGGAGAACTGAACATCATTATATCCATAAAGTTTGCACAAACTGTGACGCGGATCTCAAGTGTTTCTACTTTGGAGCTACTCCGGGCAGGGGGATCTTCATTTCTGTTCAATTTAAGTGCAAACTCAATTTAATATTAGTAACACAATTTTCAGGAGTCTTAAGTTGTTTCGCAAACGCTTTCTTTAATTATTTATAAGCTACTATAAGCTTTTATTAATTATGGTTAAAGTAAATTGTTGTTTGAAATTTTAATAGGTTACAACGTAATATGTGTTTAAGTTGTTAAAGAATTGTCTGTTAATATTTTACAGGCATATAATCTCAATATTAATTATTACCATTTATTTATTTAAGACAATGTAAATTTAAAAAAAAATAATACATTAAATAATAGTAATTATTTATATATGATGCGAGAAGCTGAGGATCGAACCAAGTGGCGTGGTATGTCCATCAGTGGACTACGATACGCTGATGATAATGTAAAACAAAACGGTACCCTTTCCAGAAGACGCAGCTGGAAAAGGGCGTGCCTTCTGCCCACGAGAAGCATCGATCAGTTGCTCAACTAGTTGTTAAGTTTTAATAGTTATTAGTATTATTAATTATTATTAATAGTTAATGTGATACATCTCACACACGACCGTCCTATATCAAACTAGGCAGATAACCAAACTACTGATAAACATACTCACTTTCTAAATCCATTGTTTTGTAGCATAGGGGAGGAAAACGACCAGACAAAACACCTAATACTGGAGTTTATATTAACGGACGCAATCTGTGAAATGCAACAAACGAATTGTTTCCGAACAGTTTTCTTTTTGGCCGTGGTATTTCTTCGAACGAGGTACTTTGTTCATAACAATCGTGTTATATATCCATACTCCTAGAAACTCGAAGTATTTCTGTCTATCTGACACGCTTTTACAATGAAATTAATCATGGAGATGCTTTGATTCATAAGGAAAGACATAGGCCTTTACCGCGATAACCACACGACAACCGAGATACACGCGGTCGGAGTCGCGGAACTGCTTGCCTTTAATCTAAGAACACGATCAATTATTAACAAAATTGGTAATGTTCTAAAAAAGGATCATGCTATAAACCATAGAAACCGACGAGTATACATGCAGGGACGAAGCAAAAGAGATGTATCAGGACTGTAGTAAGTGGAGTTCAATTGTCTCTGTCTACCTCTCTAGAAAATAGGCGTGACATTATGTACGTATATGTGTGTATTTGTGTGTGTGTGTGTGTGTGTGTTCACTGGTTTTAAATGTCGTTTTGTTTTTTTGTCACTAAACTTAAATTGTCACTGTTTAGACTTTGTGCGAATACCAATTTTTTTTTCATAAAATTTTAAATTTCGAATATTTGTCTAAGTGCGTTACTTGAAAAAAAAATGTATACAAAGAACGTATCCAATTTCGATAGTTTTGAACGTCTTTTTCGTTTTTCTTTCATAAATTAAGGTCTGCTTTTGTTACCCGACTTCAAAAAAAGGAGGAGGTTTCTCAATTCCACGGTATGTTATGTGTGTTCGCGGATAACTTCGTCGTTTATGAACCGATTTTGATGATTATTTTTTTAATGGAAAGGAGATGTCCCGACGGTCGTACCATGACAAGGACATTAATATCTGATGATGGCATTCAAGAGAAATCGAGTCGAACCTTGAAGTCGGTTTTAATTTTGTTAAAACTGTACTTGTTCCATCCCAAAAAGATTATATTTCCAAGAAGGGTTATCATCGGGCAAGTGGTCAACATAAAAAAAAAAAAAACCTTATGCAATAGTACACAATACTCTGAATGAAATTAATAAAAATGCAAAAAGATGATAATGTTTCTCACAAAAAGCTATTTCTTGAAAGCATTATTTTTTATAGGATCGTCAAAGCCTTTATGATATGGGGCAATCGCACGCCGCTGCATGATTATGTTACCAATTCGTACAGTATTCATGAAATGGTTCGTATACGTGTTGTGTTACGTATGTTGATACGAGTGAAACAAAAAAATATGCAACAATTCTAGGCTACGTTTAGACAGGGTGCTTTTCGCTAAAATGTGTACCGCATTCAAATTTTCATGAAAAGGAGTACGCTACTCCTAAACGCTTACGACTCCCGAATTGCATTGATTTACTTATGTCTAGAATTAATTTTATCTGTATTACTATCACATAGATTACTTTTGTCCAATAACAACAATTTTTTTTGGACATTAACACACTGAGCCCTCTAGTTCTAAACTAAACAGAATTTGTACAACAAGTACTAAGCAACTGATATACAAACTTAAATACTTTTTTTTTAACACAAATATTAATAAAATTTTAACAAAAATAAAACCGACTTCAAGGTTTGACTCCATTTCTCTGGGATATCATCATCAGATCTTAGTGTCTTTATCATGGTACCACCGTTGGGGTATCTTCTTTCCATTAAAAAAAGAAACATCAAAATCGGTTCGAACGACGAAGTTATTCGCGAAAAAACAAATATATATATTTACATTTACGCTCGAATTGAGAAACCTCCTCCTTTTTCTGAACTTGGTTAAAAAAAAGAATTGATCTGGAAATCGAACCTGATGAAAAAAACTAACTAATCCATATCTATACTCTAAACATACACTGTCTGTTTGTAACATTAAAATAACCGCTTTTTAATAAATGCTTATGTATGTATACACGTTACACATGCAAAAATGTACTTTTAAATTTTTTTGTCTGTCTGTCTGTCTATTTGTTCCGGGTAATTTCTAGAACGGCTGGACCGATTTTTACGGGACTTTCACTGATATGTAGCTAAAGATATGGGGAGTAACTAAGGCTACTTTTTTTAGACTAGCTTCGCCCCGCGGCTTTACTCGCGGTACGACAATAACCGCGGGAAACACCGCGGGGTTCAGTTAGTAAATAAATAAAATGTTGTATTATATGTAAGTAGTAACAACTCATAATATAATATCACAAAGAGATAGATACCTTAACGTCTATAAAAGTGAAGTTAATTTCCAGTAAAATAGGTTTTACTTTTTCCTAATCAAGCTCGTTACAAATTGACATAAGGTTTTTTCTTGAGTTAAATGACCTGGTAACTAAGACCTTTAAGTCAAGTCTTATTTTATTTAAACAAACATTGCACTTTCACTTTGCTTCATTTTTAAATTGTTTTGATAATATTTTTAATATATTTATATATAGGTTTGTAAGTGTTTTCGTGTGTGTATGTTTGAAAAAATATAAAAGGACGTACAAATATTGCTTGCGGCAAAAAAATTTAAGTGTAATTCTCGTAGCGTAACGTAAGCATGTTCTCTAAAAGACCACCGATTATTATTCGGAATTTCGAGAATTTATTTCGATTATATTTTAATCATACTTTTTTCTTCTAAGCGGTATCTTTTGTAAGAATTCAAATATACGAATAATTGAGTTAAAATGAAGTTACAACGTAACTACGTAGATTTAGGGCGATGCGGGTAAAAGGTGTTTACTGAGCTCATTTTAATTCATTGTGGGAGATTGTAATTTCTTTTTTGTTCTTTTTCCACTTCCTGATTCATTTATTTCTATTTGAAGAGTATAATTCGTGTGCTGTTTGACCTACACCTATAATAAAATATATATATTTTGTATTAGGGAAACGGTCCCAAAAACGAGTACAGACTATAATAAACTAGCTATTGCCCGCGGCTCCACCCGCATTTATGTCAGTTATCGCAGTGCCTACGTAAGAACGTAAGATACTCTTCACAGTGAATTTTTGATCCTTAAGGAAGGACTAAAGAATGAAAGTATCTCCATGATATATTTCATTGAAATCGAATAGCAGTTTAGCCGTAAAAGCGTAATAGACATACAGACAGAGTGTATTTCAAATATATTATGACTCTAAGAACGGTTGGCTCTAATAGATGGCGTTGTTCAGTCCGACTGAATCACGCTAGCACTTCATCATTATGTGTGATATTACTTTGGAGTTACTACAACTAATTCTTAAGTTTTTTTACATGTCTCACAAACATTTTACATTATTTTTTAAATTACATAAATTATTACAAAATTACGAACGAATTACAAAAAAGGCAGTTTATTTTAGATGTTAACTGATGTTTTTAATAAAAACATAAAAAATTATGTTTTTATTAAAAACAAGTTTTTATTCTTCATCATCAGCCTATCGCAGTCCACTGCTGGACATAGGCCTCTCCAATCTCACGGCACTTGGTTCGATCCTCGGCTTCTCGCTTCCAGCTCCTGCCAGCCGTCTTGCGCAGATCATCACTCCACCTGGCCTGTGGACGTCCTACACTACGTTTGCCAAATCGCGGTCTCCACTCAAGAATCCGTTTACCCCAACGGTTATCGGTTCTACGGCAAATATGGCCAGCCCACTGCCACTTTAGCTTGCTCATCCTGTGGGCAATGTCAATGACTCTGTCGGTTTTTGTTCTTACTTGTTAACAAACCACTAAATAGTCAAAAACGTATATAAATTTAGATCGGATATTTGGACATGTTACCGACAACCTGTATAATTCAGGTATTCTATATAATCCCTAGGGATTGTATAGTATACCTTTTTTCTCTTTATCTTATCTTTATATATATCTTTATCTTTTTTTTATATTAGGAATATACAATATACCACTTCTTTTACGTCTGGAAACCCACACGAGACGTCACCTCACCGGGGTTTGCGGCGGGACGTTGTGTTGTGTTTATTTTTAATACAACTCCAATTAAATTTAATACAAGTAAAATTTTAACAAAAATAAATCGACTTCAAGAACGACCAAACTAAAATGGGATAACATGAAAAGCACCAGCTTTCAAATAAAATAATAAAATTAACAAATGCACTAGTCGTCCCAACGATTTTCGAAGATTCCCCTGATTTCTGTTGTCTAGTACCCATAACACAAGCTCTGCTTAGCTTGGGACTAGATGGCGTTGTGTGTTACATGTCCGAAATATTTATTTATTTATTTATTTATTTCGCTTGGTGTCCTCATCATGGTACTATCGTTAGGATATCTCCTTTTGATTAAATAAAGAATCATCTTCATCAAAAGATGATTCTTTATTTGATATTCAATCATAAAAAGATGATTCTTTATTTGAGATTATTATTAGATTATTGAGATAATATATCTATGTGTGTTCGCGGATAACTTCGTCGTTTATGAACCATAAACGACGAAGTATCCGCGAACACACATAGATATATTATATATATACTAAATAGTATATAGTATATATACTAAATAAATAATATTTCGGATATCTAGTCACAACACACAACGCCATCTAGTCCGAAACTAAGCAGAACTTGTTTTATGGGTACTAGACAACTGTATACATACTTTTTGTAAATACATACATATCATACATAGAAAACACCCAAACTCCGAAACAAATATTTGCACATCATACAAACATTTGGTCCGACCCGGGAATTCAACTCAAGACCTCAATAACGCAGTCTCATACTGCGTCACCGAGGCAGTCGACTCTATGGTATGGCAAATTAAACGTGCCCAAACTCGATGAGAAAGTATGGTTTGATTGCGAAACTCCTATGATCACCTTCCAACTCGAACTCCAAGAATACATTGTTCTAACAATATAGGTAGTATATTATTTTATTTATACACTAGCTCACCCCTTAAACGTTGTTTTGCTAATATAACTTTTTTCTGAAATGTCAAGAGAAACAAAAAAAAATAAAAAAAATAAAAAACCGGTCAAGTTGTATCGGAGGAGTTCGATAACGAACACGAGAATTTTATAAAGGTTTCTGATGACAAGATTCACGCATAAGTGCAAATTCGCAACGCATTGCAAATATCTGCGAGCTCGCAGGAATGCACTGCAAGAACTTTACGCTGCATCGCATCGCAGTTATGTGTGGGAGCCCTAACACACTTGTTCAAATTGTGTAGAATAGACGGAAGATATGTATTGTTATGCGATAGAAAGAGACGTCGTATCTTGGTGAATATAACTATATCTTACGCAGATTTTGCGATCGAAATTGCACTTTATAGTGTCGTTTCCAGAGTTGATATTTATTTAAAACATTTTACTCAATTTTCAGTGTTTACTATTATGTATTCTGTGATAACCATTCGTCAAGTTATTACTCTAACTCGAGTTACTCTAAATAACAATTATATTATTATTACCATCTCGAGTAATTACAGTATATTCTGCTAGCTTAATTAAGTTCTCTAGTACGCAATGGATGAAGTTAATTTATTTATTAAAGTAATTCAAGATACGTATTTACTGTGTTCTGCACATTTTTGTCAGGATATGTATTTTTTTTATGGAATAAGGGGCAAACGAGCAGACATATCACTGGATGATAAGCGATTACCGCTGTCCATGGACACCCGCAACACCATAGGCGTTACAAGTGCGTTGCCGGCTTCTGAGGAATGGGGAGGGAGTAGGGGGAGGGTTACGGGCCTTCGGTATCCTCACTCACCCAGTGAAACACAGCGCAAGCGCTATTTCACTCCGGTTTTCTGTGAGGCCGTGGTATCACTCCTATCGAGCCGATCCATTCATGCCGATGCGTGGTTTCCCCACGGTAAATGATCAAAGACCCTAAATACGAGTAATAGTACACATCAGCGGACGTAAACCAAAACCAGCAACAAACATAACGGTTTTGCCAACCCAAAAGTTTCATGATAACAGCGCTGTCAATAATAAATTTGAAAGTCTTCAAAACAAACTCTATACTAATAGACTGCGGGCACGTGTCGGAAATAAATGTGTCATGTGAACCACCACTACTATTTTTGTACGGCTTCGGTTCTTTACAATTTCAATACCTCTTCTAATCTATTATTTCGCAACGCCGTACAAAAATCATGTGACAAGGGAGACAAATCGAGGGTTGCTACTCCATCACCTGTACTCTGTTGGACAGCTTACAAGTGACGGCATAGTGCAGAATGTTATTGTTTTATGCACCTGTATCTTTCTAAAAAGGTCTCCTGGTGGTTCACATGACCCATTACATTACTACACGGGCCCGCAGTCTATAATCCCAGCGTGGGATAAAAACCTCTTTTCTAAGCAGAAGCTTATTTCCAGCAGTGAAAATGTTTTTGATGATAGTTTCTCCTCCTGTCTCTCTAAAACAGATACAGTTAGTACGGTACGTATAGGAATATCACTGTCAGGTTGTAAATTTGTTTGTTTTCTTTTTTACATCTTACATGAACCATAAGCAGAGAGTGAAGATTAGGAGTAACCAAACTCCTCTTAGACTCTTGCTTGTCCCCAACCCGCATTCGGCCAGCGTGGGGACGTATGGCCTTAACCCTCTCCTGAGAGGAGACCCGAGTCTAGCAGTCGGATATTATAGATTGTTGATGTAACCAGAATGAGGTGGTGGAAGATGGCTGGGTCAGATTATAGACTGAGATCCGATCCCATTGGTGGTTACAGATTAGTTTTTTAGCCGCCAATAGAATCGTTATATTTTTAACCTTGACTATAGCGAAGGAAGAGTAATAGTTTTGGTAGACTATGTATGTTTGTAAGTAAACCGTAGAGGTTTAACTACGAAACCGAATTTAATGGTTAAAGTGTTAATATGTTCGTAATTGGCTGACGCACGCAACCTCGTTTACGTCGCCTATTGCCCGTGATGCCTTAGCGTGATGATATATAGCCTATAGCCTTCCTCGATGAATGTATTAACCAACACTGAAATAATTTTTCAAATCGGACCAGCGGTTCCTGAGATTAGCGCATTCAAACAAACAAACAAAGTCTTCAGCTTTATAATATTAGTATAGATATATATGTCGGAGTCACAGTGTGGCGATCGGTCTAAGCGGTTTTTAAGAAATGGTGACGTCAGTTTCGCCGACGTCACTTGCATATTTTGTCAAGTGGCACTCATGATTTAAAGCAATAGAAATCGCTCTTAATCAAGTCTAGTCTAGTCTAGTAATCAATCTTCATTATTACACACGTTGGTAGGTAGGGTTTATTTGCACAGCCAAAGACAATTTAGAATTCCAATAGTTTATTGAATCAATGAAGCTACAGTTAAAATCATAGATCGGCACAACATTGTCAAAGTGAATTAGGTGAGAACACCAAAATCCACCGAACGTCCGTGTCAATCCATAACCTCCAGTTTCCAAATGCGTAGGGCCTTATGAGAAGAATACTGGCAAAGAAACTCATGGCCACTCTTTTAAATCTTAACTTATTAGTTACAAACGTTTAATAGTTGATCACAATAATTAAGAAGCCTATGTACTTAGCTTATTTACAGCTTGTCCTTCCTGGTACAATGCCCGTACTCAACTGATCTGTTGATTCTATTTTACTTCAATACGAAACGGTGGGTAGTTAGTTTAAGAGCCAATAGGTTAGTAGTCCGTATTAACAATGTACTCTGTGTTAGTAGCCCCGCAACTCGTGCGGCCGCTCTCTTTTATACCGGCTGCTCGCTTTAACTAGTGGTGACACCTACCACTATATTCGGTGTTACCCGCACACATTTTAGTAACATTTAATTTAATATTGTTTACAGAATCGACTAAAACTAAAACGACATTATTAAATCAAGCTGTAAGTAAACTAAGACGCAATAATCACATCGTTAACAACAAATAATCAGTTTCTTCCTTTACATACACCGTCCACAGATTCCACCCAAACTGCCATGTTTCTCGATGCACAGTTTGACGTTTCGAATAATCGATTGAAATAAACACGAATTCAAATTAAAACTTAAGAAAACTACTCGTTCTCCGACACGGCCATCCTGATGCATCACACGTCCTCGTGTGGGTCATCTGTAAACAAAGAAAAAAAGCAACCACAGTAGCTCAATTTATTCAGCCTGTCCCACAGGCATTCTGATAAGACTTACACGTCTACGTGTTTGTTAACTGAGGAATCATCTGGACAGTGAATCCGTCCTCTCGGCTATTCCTGACCAAATTAAAGATTCATAGAAACCAATTTCAATTATAACAAATTATTTTGCCTTCATGATTTTAAATTTGATTTTTCTATTCACGTCAGTATCACGATAAGGTTCTGAACATGCTCATTTATGTCTCTACCAGCATAATCACATAAATCTTAGTACAAACAATGATTGTTAACCCAGGTTCAGCACCTCTGTCTAAATCGCCAGTAAGACGTTTTGACTTAGTCGCTTAACCAGCAACTGCGTGTAACCACTTAACCAGCGGCTTTTTGCTCAACTCTTAGCCAGAGATCGAGATCTTTTTATTGTCACTTAACCAGCGACTAACATTCGCATAGCCAGATGCGCACCGCGCACTCTCTACAGATAAGTACTGCATGAGCTACGGCTACAAATGACCAGCGAGACCTAAGGAGGTAGTGAAACCAGGTTACCAACACTACATCCCTTGTAATTAAATAACTTTGTTTATTAATTAAAATAAAGTTAAAGAGTGTAATTCTATCTCTATCAACAATTAACAATGGTCTGGTTAAACGTCACAAAATACATTCCAAATAATTGTTCACGAACCAAATAATCAAAACAGAGAAATAAAACCTTCGATTAATTTAATAAACTATTCAAGGATCATTGTTTTCTACATCATGTTCATTGGACAAATCAATAGGGACTTCACTAGTGCGTATCTGAGGGTCTGTATTCACTTTGATTACTGCGAGTGTAGATGATCAATGGTTGGTAGAAAATATGTGTGGGTAGAAAATATGTGTGGACAGCAAATTCGCGGTCTCCCTCTAGTATTTCGGTGACCACGTAAGGACCTTTATACTGTGGGTCTAATGTCATTTGATTGCGATCCTCATTTTAAAAGAGAATGTAGGCACCAATAGAAACGACCTTATTATTTTTAAGAACTTTTCGAAAATTATAAGTGAAAAGCCTAATGCAAGCAGATTTTCAGTCTATTCTTTAAACAATTATGTCGTTTGAAATACGGTAATCGTGTACCTACTACAGGAAATACTGTTCAGTGCATTTCTTCAACCCGGATTTCTTGACAGAATTTATTGTTTTATTAAAAAGACAACCCTCCCATTAGGAATAAACATCCTGTGTCACGGGGGACCTCACAAACGGACATAAAGATCACCCAGACTCAGAGCAACAATTCGTGGACCACACAATACTATGTTACAATAAGGGCGGGCGTTACCTACCCTCAATAATATTACTGCACTATATTGTCGTTGGCCCAGAAATCTATCTGACAGAATTTGTCTTATTAAAGAGCATTTGAAACAAAATGAAAACTTCTCACCAAATCTTTCTTAGAGCTGAACTAGAGCTGGTTGGATGGAGCTGACATTCACTGATTACTCGGTTTGCAAATCGTTTGTCTTGGCATTCATATTGGAACTGCATCTATGACACCACACTTGAATAAGGTTCAAGTATTCGTCTTCTGCGCTTTGGTTTCCTTTGACTGTCAGGCGAGGTAGTATCTGAAATCTCAGATTATGTGTTAGCAATATGGTCACGAGTAAAAT
This sequence comes from Spilosoma lubricipeda, assembly GCA_905220595.1. Lineage (NCBI taxonomy): Eukaryota > Metazoa > Arthropoda > Insecta > Lepidoptera > Erebidae > Spilosoma > Spilosoma lubricipeda. Next base: position 1,352,728 of record HG992285.1, on the reverse strand, counting down.
TGTCCTAATCTTTACTGAATTACGTAACCTTTTGATTTTGCCATAACTGTGACAGCGCTTGTATTTTTCACACATCACTTCTTCACTTTTACAGTCGGAGTAGTTCTCTCACTAGTTGGCGGTTCTCGTATAGCACAAATTAATTACGTATCGAAAATATTTTTTTAACGTAGGGTAAACGTAAAATAAAATAACAATCTGCCCTGTATTTTGTGCTTGATCTGTTATGGGTAACCCATAGGGGTAATCCATAGGGGTAGACCATAGGGGTATTTCACAGGTAATCCATAGGGGTAGTCTCTAGGGGTAATCTCTACAGGGGTAATCCATAGGGCAATTCACAGGTAATCCCACTTCTGATGTCGGAGTCACAGTGTGGCGATCGGTCTAAGCGGTTTTTATGAAATGGTGACGTCAGTTTCGCCGACGTCACTTGCATATTTTGTCAAGTGGCACTCATGATTTAAAGCAATAGAAATCGCTCTTAATCAAGTCTAGTCTAGTCTAGTAATCAATCTTCATTATTACACACGTTGGTAGGTAGGGTTTATTTGCACAGCCAAAGACAATTTAGAATTCCAATAGTTTATTGAATCAATGAAGCTACAGTTAAAATCATAGATCGGCACAACATTGTCAAAGTGAATTAGGTGAGAACACCAAAATCCACCGAACGTCCGTGTCAATCCATAACCTCCAGTTTCCAAATGCGTAGGGCCTTATGAGAAGAATACTGGCAAAGAAACTCATGGCCACTCTTTTAAATCTTAACTTATTAGTTACAAACGTTTAATAGTTGATCACAATAATTAAGAAGCCTATGTACTTAGCTTATTTACAGCTTGTCCTTCCTGGTACAATGCCCGTACTCAACTGATCTGTTGATTCTATTTTACTTCAATACGAAACGGTGGGTAGTTAGTTTAAGAGCCAATAGGTTAGTAGTCCGTATTAACAATGTACTCTGTGTTAGTAGCCCCGCAACTCGTGCGGCCGCTCTCTTTTATACCGGCTGCTCGCTTTAACTAGTGGTGACACCTACCACTATATTCGGTGTTACCCGCACACATTTTAGTAACATTTAATTTAATATTGTTTACAGAATCGACTAAAACTAAAACGACATTATTAAATCAAGCTGTAAGTAAACTAAGACGCAATAATCACATCGTTAACAACAAATAATCAGTTTCTTCCTTTACATACACCGTCCACAGATTCCACCAAAACTGCCATGTTTCTCGATGCACAGTTTGACGTTTCGAATAATCGATTGAAATAAACACGAATTCAAATTAAAACTTAAGAAAACTACTCGTTCTCCGACATATAGTATACTAGCCGACCCACGCAACCTCGTTTGCGTATCCTATTGCCCGTGGCGTGATAATTTTCCCTCGTTTTAGAAACATTTTTTATTGTTTCTCCGCTCTTATTGGTCTTAGCGTGATGATATATAGCCTATAGCCTTCCTCGATAAATGTACTATCCAACACTGAAAGAATTTTTCAAATCGGAGCAGCGGTTCCTTAGATTAGCACGATCAAACAAGCAAACAAACAAAGTCTTCAGCTTTATAATATTAGTATAGATTAAAAGTTTTTACGTAGTCGGGTTTGTTTTATATAAATCTTTCAAGTAAGCGAAGTACGGAAATGTTTTAAGTCAATAACTTATAAAATAACTTTCCATAAAGTTTAAAACAGCAGCTCACAAAAGAATAACAAAAGTATATGAATCGTATTGTGAGTTTAATGTGTGCGAGGGTTCCATACGTTTGATGAAAAAATACCTAAAAAAACTTGATATCTTGAGAGGGTATAAAGAGTACTCGTTACATCTCATTATATATTATTATGTTTCTATTGTATTATATGTTAACCGCTCGGCGACTTGAACCTCATTCGTATGGAATACATTATTCTTTGTTTTCTTTTATTGTACGAATATATTTTCAATGATTTTTCAACGAGAATTGTGTTTGAAAGAGCTTTTTAATAAAGTTAGTATAATTTATATTCTTAATTCATTGTGTAATATACGATACTAGCAGACCCACGCAACCTCGTTTGCGTCTTCTGTTGCCCGTCGCATGATAATTTTCCCCCGTTTTCGAAACATTTTTCATTGGTGCTCCTCTCCTATTAGTCATAGCGTGATGATATATAGCCTATAGCCTTCCTCGATAAATGGGCTATCTAACAGTGAAAGAATTTTTCAAATCGGACCAGTGGTTCCTGAGATTAGCGTGTTCAAACAAACAAACAAACTCTTCAGCTTTATATATTAGTATAGACTAGCTGACCCACGCAACTTCGTTTACGTCTCTTATTGCCCGTAGCGTGATAATTTTCCCCGTTTTTGAAACATTTTTCATTGGTGCTCCGCTCCTATTGGTCTTAGCGTAATGATATATAGCCTATAGCCTTCCTCGATAAATGGGCTATCTAACAGTGAAAGAATTTTTCAAATCGGACCAGTGGTTCCTGAGATTAGCGTGTTCAAACAAACAAACAAACAAACAAACTCTTCAGCTTTATATATTAGTATAGATTGTAATTAAAAAAACCTGAGCCGTCACGGGACGCCTGGCAGATATGAAACATCAAAATTGTTTTGTGTACAATAAAATTAAATTACTGTTTATTACATTAGTATTAATTTTATTAAATACAATACAAAGTAAGGTAGTAGAGCCACGCTGATTTCAGCACGGGTGGGCCGGCTCGACCGGGGCGGTACTGCCCTCGCACAGAAAATCTACGTAAAATGACAGCGATCATGCTGTCGTGTTTCGTTGGTGAATGCGAGACTGGAGGCCCAATGATGCAGAAGCATCACTAGCCCGCATGGTGTGGGTCACCATGCTGCATTGTTCCATTGTCTGTATCCATCTCGCCTATAGATATTTCACATCAAAAATAAAAAATTGTTGATACCACAAAGTGTTGTGCAGTGTGGGATCCATCCCACTATTCCCTCGTGCAATGTTGTTTTTTAAGCTTTGACATATTATTGACATTGTCGGATTAACAATACTAGTGGTTGCCCTGTGCTAGAAATAAGTCCATAATTCATTTTTTTAGCTTTAGATTTCTCCATATAAACTTTAACTGTACCAAATTTCATACTCTTCCATTGACATAATTTTCGTAAAAAAAGACAGTACCTACCTAGATGACCAAGCTTAGTTCGGGATTTTTTTGTTGGTAAAATGTCGAAAAAAGGAAGCTAGATCGTTTTATTGCCCTGAAACCATAGGCATTTCCGAGATTCAGAATATAAATATGCAGGAATTGCTCGTTTAAAGGTATTTAGATATAGATAATTATTTAGTTACTCACTATCATTTACTTAATAAGTAGATAATCACAAAAATATACATCTCAATTGAAAGATTTATAAATTTTTACCAAAATTAAAACCGACTTCAAGTATCGACGATCTTATCCGCGAACACACATAGGTATATATACGGTCGAATTGAGAACCTCCCCATTTTTTTGAAGCCGTTTAAGAAACGTCCCCGTCCGACAATCCATCTTTGACTTTCATCGAACATTTTTAACAAAATAAATTGAACTTAGACGTTCAAATATATTAATTCCAGTCGGGTAACTATAGATGGCCAAAGTCAGCACTCAAGATTGGTCTCCAAGGAGAACTGAACATCATTATATCCATAAAGTTTGCACAAACTGTGACGCGGATCTCAAGTGTTTCTACTTTGGAGCTACTCCGGGCAGGGGGATCTTCATTTCTGTTCAATTTAAGTGCAAACTCAATTTAATATTAGTAACACAATTTTCAGGAGTCTTAAGTTGTTTCGCAAACGCTTTCTTTAATTATTTATAAGCTACTAAAAGCTTTTATTAATTATGGTTAAAGTAAATTGTTGTTTGAAATTTTAATAGGTTACAACGTAATATGTGTTTAAGTTGTTAAAGAATTGTCTGTTAATATTTTACAGGCATATAATCTCAATATTAATTATTACCATTTATTTATTTAAGACAATGTAAATTTAAAAAAAAATAATACATTAAATAATAGTAATTATTTATATATGATGCGAGAAGCTGAGGATCGAACCAAGTGGCGTGGTATGTCCATCAGTGGACTACGATACGCTGATGATAATGTAAAACAAAACGGTACCCTTTCCAGAAGACGCAGCTGGAAAAGGGCGTGCCTTCTGCCCACGAGAAGCATCGATCAGTTGCTCAACTAGTTGTTAAGTTTTAATAGTTATTAGTATTATTAATTATTATTAATAGTTAATGTGATACATCTCACACACGACCGTCCTATATCAAACTAGGCAGATAACCAAACTACTGATAAACATACTCACTTTCTAAATCCATTGTTTTGTAGCATAGGGGAGGAAAACGACCAGACAAAACACCTAATACTGGAGTTTATATTAACGGACGCAATCTGTGAAATGCAACAAACGAATTGTTTCCGAACAGTTTTCTTTTTGGCCGTGGTATTTCTTCGAACGAGGTACTTTGTTCATAACAATCGTGTTATATATCCATACTCCTAGAAACTCGAAGTATTTCTGTCTATCTGACACGCTTTTACAATGAAATTAATCATGGAGATGCTTTGATTCATAAGGAAAGACATAGGCCTTTACCGCGATAACCACACGACAACCGAGATACACGCGGTCGGAGTCGCGGAACTGCTTGCCTTTAATCTAAGAACACGATCAATTATTAACAAAATTGGTAATATTCTAAAAAAAGATCTTGCTATAAACACTAGAAACCGACGAGTATACATGCAGGGACGAACCAAAAGAGATGTATCAGGACTGTAGTAAGTGGAGTTCAAATGTCTCTGTCTACCTCTCTGGAAAATAGGCGTGACATTATGTATGTATGTGTGTGTATCTAAGAAGGAAGCCCTTGATTCCAAAACCCATCGAATAGTAAACAAACAAGTACAGCCTAAAGCAACACAGTCAGTATTAATTTGAGTTCAGTCAATCTCGCGTGATGGTTGAGCGGACTTCAAATAATTGCTGTTGTAATAGACTGCCGCAGGAGCTCTGTTTTGTCGATATATCCGCACAAACAATTATTGTTTATACATAGAGAACGCTGATTGAACGCTCCTATGATTTTCGTAATCTAGTTTCAGTAAGACAGTCCTTCATTTTCGAAAGGCTACGAGCAAGATTTCATGCGTGCTTTCCTATTCCTCTCATGTTAATAATAATTATATTATACCTCTTACACACAGCCGTCTATTCCGAAACTAATTATTAAAAAAAGTGATATAGCTTAACATAGATTTTTTGTCTTGAATGGACACCGAATTTTGCACCTTAAAGAACTAGCTGAACCCCGGGGTGTTAAGTGCGCTTATTGTCGTACCGCGGGTGAAAGTTACTCCCTGTACCATCACCAGACAGTGAAAGTCCCGTCAAAATCGGTCCAGCCGTTCTAGAGATTACCCGGAACAAACAGACAGACAGAGGAAAAATTTTTTGACTACATTTTTGGTATGTGTACCGTGTACATACATATGCATTTATTAAAAAACGGTTATTTTAATATTACAAACAGACACTCCCATTTTATTTATTTGTATAGATAATGTGCGTTTAAACAACGACGTAATGTTTTTATTGAGGAGAAAATTAGGGTTGACTTATTAAAGAACACAATAGGCCATTTATCTTTATGTTATTATGATTAGGAGTGGAAAAGGTGACCAAAGAGTGGGTAAAACTTGAATAAAAGTGGATAGACTAGTAAGCTTAATAATCTTCCAGTTCTAAAATCGAATTAAAAGTTATTTTGTAGCAAAAACTAGGTAAACTAAACTCTATTCACGCTATTTTACGACATCTTTGGCAACCCCGACGAGTGAGGTTATATACAGCTAAAATATATAAAATAAAGCACTTCGCTGCTTCGGTCGAATAAGTAACCAGAGTTTATTAAGTTTATTAACAATTTGGCTACACTGTGTTCCCACATTGTGTTTTTAATTTAGCGACGGAACGCGGTCGCAGTCAAATTGATTAAAATGTACCCTCGCTGTAGAGATGTATTTAATAACTGTAACAGGTACTAGTAATATAGTATTTATAAGAATTTTAGTATATGTGTCATCTAGATTATAAGATATGAGTCCAATATGATTTATAGAGTTTAACGTAAAATACCTTAATTGCTAAATCAAAGTCACCTCAAATAAAATATTTTTTATATTAAACAACATATCAAAGTCAACATACTTATTTATTTATACACATGACTCTATAGCCAATAACGCTGTTGCAGAAACCCGTTAACCCACGAGCTGTATAACAATTATCGGCAACAGATGCTGTGGCAAATGTGAATAATGCAGTGGTACTTACTTAATATCAGAGGCTCCATCTTTGTTTATTTTTCTCTACGAAAACTCGAATATTTTTTGCCAAGTAAACTTATGTTATTTCCATTTGGTCAACTCTTCACACAAATCATTTAATTAAAATCGATATGAAAACTGGTATCAACAACCTGAAATTGGCGATGTACGAAAAATACTTTAGTCACTGATGTGTATTGAGGAAAACCATGTCACAATAACCATTTACTAACATTAATATTTATACAACAATTAATATTTTCTAATTATAGGTCTTAAGGAAACCAAATAATAAATAGGTCCATGTTGGACAAACTCATGACCGACTAAAATCATATTCATTTTATATGCCAGGTACGTACAGACTCCGATACACCTAATATAAGTGGAACAGGTATACCTATTAAATTTAATACTAGTATTATGCAAAAAAATAATATCATCACTTGACATCTCTAAACTGCTACATCTAAAATTCTAGTCTTTATGACCCGTTACGTATAGCGATAAAAACTTGGTGCGGTGTTTTCATAATGTGTAAATAAATTATAATTATTAGAGGATTTCTCCCGTTTATGAAATTTTAATATAATATGAATAATAGTTAAATAAAACTTATCTGTGTGGTGGCGGATTAAGAATAAAGAGAATCACTACCCCTATTCATGCCAGTGGGTGTCGTAAGAGACGACTAAGCTAGCAAAGCACCCAGGACAACATCACTGCCAGCGAAGGAAAAGCTTCCCTTTTTTTGTATATGTTTATGTGTAATGTATGTTGTAGTATGATATGAAGGTCCATTGATGCAGAAGCATCACTAGGCCGCCATAGTGTTGGTCACCATGCTGCATTGTCGCAACGAGTATGGTGACCACCTGTCTTGGATTCTGCTTATGCTTTCCATCAGGCAGAGTAGAGTCATTTTGGCGGGCCCATACATAAAAAAAACGTAAAAAGTCCTAAATTGATTTGTGGACGCCCAAAAAGCTCAAAAGTTCTGCACTGATTTAGCTCAAATTTTTACACTATATACAATACACTCTTCAAAGATTGTGTTTTCATTACTTTTCGCAGTAATATTGTACATCATTTCTAATCAAAAACAACCACAATGTGCATAGCAAGGCGTGTCATGGTACAGTTAGTATTTCATGAAATGTTTACTGATAGTTCGCAGCTCTTCGCATCTACGTATAATTCGTAGCGTGTTCTAACTGCAGGTGACATGGCGCGGAACTAAATTGAATCTGTATTGGAAATACGTCTGCCTACGGTGTAGTGTTGTGGCTATGTACCCTTGTATATCACTAGATAATACAATTACTGTACAAATAATTATAATGTTGAGTCAATATTAGTAACTGATAGATTTAGTGAGGTTTCACCAGTACCTGATAAAGTTTCAGGTCATTTTTCCATTTAACACTATTTCAGGGATAGATTTATACCAAACATGAGGGGACCTGATGACTACTGCAGGAGACTATACGGAGGGGTTGTGCGGTCCATAGCCCTTTATCGGGCCCCTATTTGGGTGGAGATCCTGAAGGCTAGCAACATCACGCTATTGCGACGACCGCAACGATACGCTTTAAGGCGAGAAGTCTCCCGGCCGGAACTACACCCTGGGACCTGGAGGCGAAAGCCCTTGCCAGTTTACTTTACCAGTGGCGCAAGGTTGCGCGGGAGTTAGGTAGGAGTCATCAGACTCTAGAAATCGATGATCAGAAATTCCAACTCCACCAGGTCCTCGTAGAGGAAAGGAAGGAATGACTTGGGCACGCCGTTATTGCAGCGGTAAGACCCGTTATCGAGGATTGGCTTGGCTTGGCAAAAGGATGTTTCAGAGAATACCTGTGTCTGTTAAGCAATGAGACAACGCGAGGCCGAGTCGAACTCCACGCGCTGGCATAATGTCTGGCGTGGGGGCAGCCGAGACGTGATCTCGTGGAGGCCATCGGGGTGGGGGTTATCGGTGGGTGCCGTATCTACATACCTACTTTTGTAATTATGCATTTAGTAAAAAGCTGCTAATTAAAATTACAAACAGTAAGCTTTATTTATTTGTAAAGATAAAACACACCTACGCGTAACGTAGATATGAAACAAGTATCACAATATATTTCCTCCCGACATCTATAGTCAGTCTCCTGCAGCCATTTTGGCCTCATCGTCGTGACACGGTTCGTTAGAGAGAAATCTTTGCAAGTTGTTATAGGTAATGATGCTGAACTTTCACAGCCAGAAACGTGTGTTCTCGGTAATTCCATAAAATGTGGCGCAAATTAAGTACACTCTTTATGGAGTCGGCCGCAATTTTACGGTTCGTTTGTAATAGGACTTTGCCTCAAAATTAAGAGCACGTTTTGAGGACAGGCTTAAACGCGCCTCTCGTCTTCTTATCTTCTTATATATATACATATTCATTTATTTTATAGTTAACCAAAACAGTAGAAACTCATTAGATTAGAATTACAAAACATTATATAAAAATCAATGATAAGAAAAAGTAAAGAAAATAATAATAACATGGTTCACACTGAAAGTTTAGCGTTACTGGCCGCCCAAAAATGTTTGAATGTCGAATGTAATTTTTTTTTAACATGAAATCTCATTATTTGTGAAGATAAACTTTGGTGGGAAGTCGCGTTAAGATATGATCAATCTCTTGTCTTTAGAAGAAGGGTTTGGCCTATTATACCACACTGGCCTGTGCAGTTTGTTTGTAGGCTCTTAACATAACACAACAAATGTGGTTACATAAGTAGAATTCATGTATATATAATTTCAGAAGCGACGCAAATACCTTGAAAAAAAAAATACGAGTCTAAAAAGCCAATCACCATCTCCTCAGGTACAGATATCGATAACGACGCCATGATTGATTTCATTAGTGGAGCCAATATCCATGCGTTGCCGCCGCTGTGAATAACCTCTTTACTCGATGACATCATTCTATGCGTGTAAAAAAGAATCGAATTTACTTTTGAAATTCAAAATCGTGGAATTTTGCTTGAGTGTCATTTGGACATATTTTACGCCGGATTTATGAAGATTGGAAAAAAATAAGTGTCTGATATTGTTTGAAAGTTGCTTTGCTTTCGAGGAGTCCCTCACGCAAGCACACAAGCCGAAGTATATATGTAACGCAATGGGGCGTCAGTGTAAATAACTTTTTTTTATAATTGACTGCTTCTGTGGCGCAGTGGTAGCGTATGCGACTGCTGTGCTTGAGGTCTCGGGTTAGATTCCTGGGTCGAAAATATATTTGTATGATCTGCAAATATTTGTTTCGGAGTTTGGGTGTTTTCTATGTATGATATGTATACATTTACAAGAAAAGAATACATGTATTTATATCAGTTATCTAGTACCTATAACACAAGCTCTGATAGGTAGTAGTGCCAGGCTGATCTCAGCACGGTTGTGCCGGCTCGACCGGAGCGATACTACCCTCGCCCAGAAGACCAACGAGGAGTGGTTTCTCGCGAAGGCTGGGGTATGTCTTTTCGTCAGGGCGGATGTTTGTTGTCACCGATTGCGCTGCCTTGAGGACCCAATCTTCTCCACTATTTGGCTCCACGTAGATATAGGCTGTACGAGCCGAATCTACGTATACCTATACAGGTCCCACTCTGGAGACTCTGAGACAACTCGACTTTTTGAACATCTCAGCTAGGCAGCACAATGAGTCCTGGTTGGGATCTCCCAGAACTGACCACGCGGGTCGGACTACCCATGCATTCGCTCTCACGCATGTCCTCACCCAGTTGGTACTCCAGCCCACCAGGATACCAGACATATCGAGTCAAGCGCCTTCCTTGCTGGACCTACTGCTGACGAGTCACCCGGCGCAATACAGCACTCTGGGATCATCCGATCACTGCCTAGTTTCCACTACGGTGCCTCTTGCTGCCCCTCCACGACGAGGGGCAGCAAGAGGCAAAAAGACGTTTATGGCACTATTCGTCAGCAGACTGGGATGGAATGCGGGATTATTTTGCATCCATCCCGTGGGCTCAACGCTGCTTCAAAGACAAAGATCTGTCTCAAAGCACGGCCGCCGTGGCTGGCGAAATCACTGTCGGAATGGAATACTATATTCCCAACAGTGAGGTCGCCAGCCAGACTACCCGTCCCTGGTTCAATCGCGAGTGCGCCCATGCTGTTTTACAAAAGCAATCGGCCCACCGCGCATAGACCAGGGCCCGCGTTAACGGTTCGCCTGACGTAAATCGACTAAAAGCAGCGTTTAACAAAGCCACTAGGGAAGATAATACCACAAGAAGGCTTAAAAAAGAGCGGATGCCCAGCGCATCGTGCGGCTTGGTCAAGCGATTGGCTAAAGCCGTGCAGTCCAACTTCTGCCAGCCCTCGCTACCACCGCTGAAATATCCTGACGGATCACTTGCCATCACATCAGCCGCAGGAGAAAGCGAAACTGCTTGTTGATCTCTTTGCGGCTAACTCCCGAATCGATGACCGCGGCAAGCACCCGCCTACGATTCCGACCTGCGACTCTACAAAGCGGGATATTCTCATCCGGCTGAATGATGTCCGTGCGGAGCTTCGGTCACTCACATGTCCGGAAATCCAGAAATCCAATGGACCCGACGGTATCCCAGCGGTGGTTCTTAAGAACTGTGCACCAGAGTTGTCTCCGGTATTGACGCGTCTGTATCGCCTGTCATATTCCTCGGGAGTTGTTCCGGAGGCTTGGAGAGAAGCAAATGTTCAACCTATCCCCAAGAAGGGCGACCGCTCCGACACGACCAACTACCGTCCCATAGCCGTCACCTCCATTATCTGCAACGTTTTTGAGCGGATAATAAACAAACAACTGGTCCACTATCTAGAGGATCACTCCCTACTAAATGATCGACAGTATGGTTTTAGGCCGAACCGATCTACGGGTGATCTTCTAGCGTACATCACACACCTTTAGAGTGAGTCTGACGAGGTGTGACGGTTCTTCTGGCCCGGGCATCTGTGTCTTCTTTACAAGACCCAGGTTCATTCGTGCGTGGAGTACTGTTCTCATCTTTGCGATGGTGCCGCACAGTACCTGTTTGACGCTCTCGACCGGTTGAGTTCCAGTTCTAAGTATTTATTGTTTTTTTATTATATTTTTGTGTGAAAATCTTAATGCGGTTTACAGAATACATCTACTTACCAAGTTTCAACATTATAGTTCGTATAGTTTCGGAGAAAAGTGGCTCTGAGATACGGTTGGACGTACAGACAGACAGACAGACGAACAGACAAACAAACATGACGAATCTATAAGAATAAGAATAAGAATAAGAAAAACTTTATTTGTCTTTATATTACAAAGTTACTTATAATTAATTATTAACAGTATTTAAATATGACAAAAAAGACAAAAAGGTCTTGGACTCAGCATATGGATGACGATGCAGAGCATGCCAGCCGCTGTTATTCTGTCCAAGCCTATTATAGGTGGGTCTTCTGGGTCTTCTATAAGGGTTCCGTTGTTTGCCTTTGGCACCGAACCCTAAAAATAGCAACATTCAGTGATAAACGAGATATTAATAAGACCGACCGATCCGACACCGTTGTCGTCTTTTTTTTTAGAATTGTCCCGAATTTAATAACCCTATAAGATGTCCGATATATTTATTTGTTTATATTTAAAAATCTACTCTTTTTTAAATGATTGACGTAAAATAATGAGGCTTTATTAGTTTTGGATAATCTGTATATAATCTTACCTTATCTGTATTTACTTACCAATATGGCCTACCACAATCTATATTGTCGCCTACTTCGCGAACTTCTGCACCATCCGGCCGTGCTCGCCACCGGGACGCTGAGTGCCCAGTTGCACTCAGCGTCCGGTGGCGAGGACTAACCTACTTAAATTTGTCCCTTTGTCGTGCCATACGGATTATTAATGTAATTGATACGAAAATAGAAATTATAATTGTAGTATGCCGAAATTAACAGAAATAGCGCAAAGTTGCATGATTTCTGAAATACCAAGTTAAGGTAGGTAGGTATTTTACTTATTCATTACTTTTATTCATTTTAATTCGTTTTATTATAGTATTAATTTATTGTATAATTTGTTTTTTTATTGTTTAATTAGTTGTAAGCTTGCAATATTGCCTTGGGAATTTATCCTGGTTTAATATTGTAAGTTTCTAAATAAATAAAATATATATCTATACAAATAAATAAAATTGGAGTGTCTGTTTGTAATATTAAAATAACAGATTTTTAATCAGTGCATATGTATGTATACATGATACATATACCAAAAATGTGCTTAAAAAATTTTTTGTCTGTCTGTCTGTCTGTCTGTTTGTTCCGGGTAATCTCTGGAACGGCTGGACGGATTTTGACGGGACTTTCACTGGCAGGTAGCTGATGATCCGGGGAGTAACTTAGGCTACTTTTTATAGACTAACTTTGTCGCGCGGCGTTACTCGCGGTACAACAATAACCGCGGGTAACACCGCGGGGTTCAGCTAGTCTATACTTATAATAAAACTGTAGAGAGGTCAATTCTGTACATTGAATATATATTAAAAATTATTATTGGGGGATGAATGGTTATCGATACTGATGCCAAAAATGTAATCAGTAAGTTTTTTGTCTGTCTGTCTGTCTGTCTGTCTGTCTGTCTGTCTGTCTGTCTGTCTGTCTGTATGTGCACGCATGGATCAAAAACTACTGAAGGGATTTTAACCAAACTTTGTACGATTATAGTCCATACTCCTGGGCAGGTTATAGGCTATATAACATAACGCTAAGATGCATAGGAGCTGAGCAGTGACGATAAATTTGAAGCAAGTCGGATGTAAATTTTCGCTTTCGAGCTCTTATCCTCGCATACGTTGATCATACACCAAAAATATGTACTACAAAAATGATGGTCTTCAAAAGATCTACTAAAAAGTCCTCAATAGTATATTTCTATCTTTTATAAATTAGCCACAATAACGTGTTTAAGCGTTAGGCATTTCTTCAAGGTGTATTAAATACTTAAATATATTGTATTTCACATGGATATATCCTTATCACTATACACTTTAATATCTTTTTTAATAAAATATAGAATTATAAAATTATAATTAATAAACACACAAGATATAGATGAAATAAAACTTCCAAATCTCGCCGCACCAGTATAAGTACGACATTACGGTTGATTTTTCTTTAACACGCGAAACGCCCATGCGCTGGATCTACAAAAAGGCGGGAGCGCTCACGACGCTCACGCGCTGACTTCACTCGAATTGTCACTGTTAATGCGAACGAACGTGGTTCTTATTGACTGGGAATAAGCGCGTTTTAGATTTAAAAAATACATAAGACGTAGTTTTTAGATATCAGTTTAAAGTAGGTATTAGATAATAATATAATTAGTTTGTTTAGTGTTTTTGTTTGTTTCTCCTTCTTTTCTGTATATTTATAGTTGTAAAATTAATAAGTATAATTTCAAATAAGTAAATTTATGCAATGACAATTAATAAATCTCATCTTCAGACTTTCCGTGTTGCTGGAGTAGATCTTAGTCTCAGATGTTTTTCACATGGGCAGTTGTACGTCGCTTTTTCCTGGGTCAGTAGTTCCACAAATCTTTATGCATAGGTACGCACCGGAAGCGTCCACTTTGAACAAATGTAGTGACGATGCAAAACAAAATTACTCTTCGGTCTTAAATAGATTTTTAAAAGGCAGCGTCATATTTATTAATTAAATTGTACTTTAATAGTCTATAGTTAAAAAAAAAACATTATTGTAAAAGGAGATCCACGCGGACGGCACAGCTTTAAACAATAAGATATTATGTCGCATGCCTGCCTGGTCAAAGTACAGAATATTGCTTCATTCATCGGGTGGTGAAACGACTACTTACCGAATCAAATTTTTTGCAGAATTTCTTCTGTATTATGATTAATTATGAATTTAAATTTAAGATAAAGTTCAAGCTTGACAACCAAAAACGATATTTCTGTAATGGCGCTGGTCACATGAGACGCGTGACGTCACACTCTAGCCACAACAAACAAAACAGCGCGGTTTAAGTTAATTTTATCAGTTTTCTCCAATTTTATATTAATTAAAATGTCGAATAAATGGTTTGTAGTGCCACAGTGAACAAATCTATACATCTATAGGTACAAATAAATAAAATTGGAGTGTCTCTTTGTAATATCAAAATAACCGCTTTTTACTAAATGCATATGTATGTATACACGGTACATATACCAAAAATGTAGTTAAAAAATTTTTTGTCAGTCTGTCTGTTTGTTCCGGGTATTCTCTGGAACGGCTGGACCGATTTTGACGGGACTTTCACTGACAGGTAGCTGATGATCCAGGGAGTAACTTAGGCCACTTTATTTAGACTAACTTTGTCCCGCGGCGTTACGCCGAAATGTATGTATGCGCGTAACTTTCGATCGGCTACACCAAATTTTTTTTTTTTATGTGTTAGTTATTCTTAGGACAAGGTGTGTGTACAAGAAAAAATAAAGAAAAAAGGTTTTTTTGTCCGTGACTACACCTTACTCATGGGTAGCTGGTAACGAAGGAAAAATATGGTGGTACGAAGTTCGTCGGGTCAGATAACATCTTTAAATACCACGCTTTGTACTATTTCAAAATGTAACCTAAAGCATTGAGATATACCTACCTACATAAAGTAAATTAGATTTTACAAAAATAATGAATGATTTTTTTCCAGAGGTTATTACAGAAACAATTTTTATGTTGTACTTATGCAAGTGCAACATAGCTGCTTTAACATTTTTCAGTTCTGCAGCATAGTTATCAATGTTATTATTATGTACTAGCTGAACCCCGCGGTGTTACCCGCAGTTATTGTTGTACCACGAGTAACGCCGCGGGATAAAGTTAGTCTAAAAAAGTAGCCTCAGTTACTTCCTGGATCATCAGCTACCTGCCAGTGAAAGTTCCGTCAAAATCCGTCCAGCCGTTCCAGAGATTACCCGGAAGAAGCAAACAGACAGACAAAAACATTTTTAACTACATTTTTGGTATATGTACTGTGTATATATATACATAGGCATTTAGTAAAAAGCGGTTATTTTAATATTCTAACACACTCCAATTTTATTTATTTGTATAGATAGAAAAGTGCAACCATAAAAGCGTCTATCTTATGTAGGTTGATGTTATCGGCACGCACAAAATTTGGTTCCTTTTTGTTTCGAACCACTTATTAAATAAATTATTAAAAAAAGTCCTGCAGAAATAGCTCACAGATCGATTATTACCACTCCGAAAACATAAAACGCAAACAATATTCAATAGAGGAATCTTTCGTTTATTAGCATGTGACGTCACCAGAGTTGCAACCAATCACAAGACGTTTATGTCGAAGACTAGATTTCGAAAAAATTGTTAGTTTTATTTCGTGCAATCTGCGAAAAACTTAAATTATTTTGTTTGATTTATAGTGAAATATGTCTTTTTAGACTATTATCTTAAAGGATGACCCCAATCCATAGTTTATTTCCCTTTCCTCTTTAAACGCGTGCAGTTTTTGGTGAGTCTGTGAGTCTATGCTTTGCGATGACGACGCTCGGCAACGGAAAGCTCTATGTGGCTCTGTCGAGGGTGAGTGACAATGCTAATATGTTCGTATATTGTTCCAATGGCATTACACATAACATAGTATACAGCGAAGCTCTTTAAATAAAGGTAAGACTGTCACAATATGTGGACATATCAGTGAAATTGCACGCAAAAACCACTGAACGGATTTGAATGACACTACAGGAATTTAACTTATACATCAGAATAACACATAGACCCGGGGTTCCCAAAGTGTGCGCCGCGGCGCCCTGGGGCGCCGCAGGAAGTAGCGAGGTGCGCCGCGAGTCGGTCTTCTATCATTATCCGAAAGGGTTAATTATTTGCGTTTATGTTTAAATTTTTGTGCCTTGCAACCAATAATAACTACTATTGTAGGTACCTAATTCTTTCTTTTGATTCTATCTATGTCTATTGGCTAGGTACGGAGGGGGGGGGGGGGGGGTAGCGCCCTGACAATATTGTAATCTTGAAAGTGCGCCGTAGACTGAAAAAGATTGGGAACCCCTGACATAGACTACTATTTGCCACGATAACCGACATACACGCGGGCGGAGCCGCGGGCAGCAGCTAGTATATAATATAATAGAATAAAACTTATCCGAAAAACAACTATATTACTTTTAAGTACCAGTGAAGTCACGAGCAAAAGCTACTTTTCAGTAAAATAGTCCGTGCTAATTGTACACGGCCGAATTTATTTATGCATGGCTTCTTAATTAGAAAGGTCGGAATGATTAATGACAGTAATGAACGAACAACAGCTTCCACAGCTTTAACGAGCTCTGCCTGACGCTAGCACTGACATCAATACCTCTTGGTTAATTTATTGCAACAACAATGAGGCATTTCAGAACCATTAACAATGGCAACAGCGACAGCGTTTTTAAAAAGGATTTTTTGAAGGTTGCCTTTTGAAAAATCCTTTTAGAAACAAATCTTAGCCTTAAATCGCCTTGTTATTGGTATTTTTTAATTACCTGCCTAGTACCTGGGTGACCGAGTTTTATTCGGTACTTTGTTATGATAAAATTTCCAAAAAATGAACCTAGATAGACCGATTTATCGCCCCCAAAACCTCCTGCAAGCCGAATTTCAGGAATTGAATTCAGTGATATAGATTATTTCAATTTATTCAAGAATTGTTCGTTTAAAGCTATTAGATGGATAATAGTTCCATATCTTTTTAATGTTTTAGTACATAGTAAGACTATTTTATTTCAAATTAGTTTACTTGTAGCACTTACAAAGACTTTGCGATGAATGTTGAAGTTTTTATTGAGAAATTATCCAATTAACAATATGAATTGCTTAAGGAAATAAACTTGAAAATACCATACACAACTTTTTTAAACTAAACCAACAAATTGTTTCAGTCTGTCATTTGACCATATTAATTTACAGCTAGTAAAATACTATTTATTGCATTTATTGGTGGTAACCTCATGACACTGGCTGCCACTCGTCATCTCACCGCTCAAATTCTTTCTACAGTAGATATATTTTGGAATAATCTCACTTTTTTACGCTAAATAGCTTATCTTTTCATACGTTTAGTTGAAACGCACCCTTAACCTCATGAGCGTCGGTGTTCAGTGAATATTTATTTGAATATAAATCAGCAAAGTTGCAGACGTTCAACTTTATGTATAATTGGAAAATAAATGAGTCTAGCCCTAAATGAAATTCCAAATTAGCTATAAAAATAAGTTATCATATCGTCTGTGATATCTTGGAGTAGAAAATGGCTGAACGCTACGTAAGGTTGTAATTATAAAAGTGATTTATGACGCTCACTTTTTTTGATATATGGTGATCATTGCGTCGAAAAAGTATGATTTAATTTTCCCGCTTATTCCTATGTTTTACTGCCATCTTAATAGTCTCAGTCCTGTTTTTGTAATAGGAACATTTCTATTGCCGTCAATCGAGGACTTACTTTGGAATCAGTTCAATGGGAGTTCTATTTTAAATTTGTAAGGTCAAAATAATATATATACTGATATTTTAGGATGTGTAAGTTGGAACAAATTAGAACAGGTGGTGATTTATTATCAATCGGACAACTTATCGCCGTCCATTGCTGAACAAAGAAGGTCTCCCCTAAAGAAATCCAACTATTCCAGTCTCGGGCAGCTCGGATCCGTCCGCTGCCAGCCTTCTTCCAATCTTCGCCCTACACTAGGTTTACTTAATCGCGGTCTCCACAGTAACACTATTAGTTATTCTGTGACTATAGTATATTGCAGCTCCAGCGACTATATTTTTTATGGTATAGAGAGCAAACGTGCAGACGTGTTACTCGATGCTAGTGAAATGACTAGGGCTGCTCATGGACGCAATCAGCTCAAGAGAGAAGTGCGTTGACGGCCTTTGAATGCTCTCATCCCCTAGTATGGCAGCAGGTGGAAAGCAAGGGTTTGGACTTCCGGTAACCTTTTTTTTTTTTTTAGCGTGTGGAAACCCCCTCGGGCCGTCACCCCGCCGAGGTTTGCGGCGGGGCGGTGTATCGGAATCGAACCGACTAAAACCACACGGTGTGCCACTCTGCGCCTGAGACGGGAGGGATCCGGGAACTGCTGTTATTAACACATCCGGACCCCTCCCAGCGCCTGCCCGCACTGAAGCGGGCACCGTCTGCTGGTAAACTCTCTAATTAGGTGACGTACGGCACACGCGTAACGTCGCCCCCTCGCGGATGGTGGGGAAAACCCATCCCGACCATCGGCGGCCACACTCAGGGCGGCATGAGGCGCCGCCCGGTTCGCCGGCGACGGACGGATCGGGTCCGAGTCCCGGGCCTTCTCAATTCAAAGTACCGTCAAAATCCGTCCAGACGTTCTAGAGATTACCCGGAACAAACAGACAGACATTTTTTTTTTTAACTCCATTTTTGGTTTATGTACCGTGTATATACATATACATATGCATTTAGTAAAAAGCGGTTATTTTAATATTACAAACAGACTCCAATTTTATTTATTTGTATAGATTAACATTCATTTTTATAACTAAAATATTTATTACATAATTTAAAAAGCATTATCATCATCATTTATTACATAATATATATCATTTAAAATTATTTATGCTATAATTTTGTTTAAAACGTGTTTGTACTTATTCATTATGAAACTAATCTTGAAACAGCGTTACTGAATAATTTAACGCCAAAAAAAAGTTTTAAATTCAGTTTCCTCTTAATAA
This sequence comes from Spilosoma lubricipeda, assembly GCA_905220595.1. Taxonomy (NCBI): domain Eukaryota; kingdom Metazoa; phylum Arthropoda; class Insecta; order Lepidoptera; family Erebidae; genus Spilosoma; species Spilosoma lubricipeda. The sequence goes on along the minus strand of HG992285.1, from coordinate 1,333,555 downwards.
AGAAAGTCATCATACTTTGAGATGAAAAATATGTTTATACAAGAACATTAAACATGTACAAGAGAAAATTACAACTTATTCTTTAAATTGGTTTTGATTAAATCAAGACCTATTTCAACAGCATGCTGTGCGGTGCCAGGTGCAGCCATAACACCGTACCCACCGTGTCCGTAGCAATGAACTACCTTCATCCCATTTATGATCTCCGCCTCAACACGAACCGGAGTTCTGTGAGGACGCAAACCAACCTTATGAGATACCACCTCAGCGTCCTTTAAACCAGGCAGAATTTCACAACAGCGCTCCTTAATCGCTGCAGCATCGTATCGACAGCACTCCGTATTGTAACTATCGTACTGTCTAACCCCACCCAACGTAACAACACCATCAAACCCTGGGATAATATATGTGTCATAGTCACCATAAAAGGCCGTCTTAACCCACGGAGCTTTGACCTTGATCACTTGACCTCTAATAGGCACCAAGTCATGATCGTTGCACAAATATTTCGCACCCAAACCAGAGCAGTTAAAAACTAAATCAAAGTTACCATATTTGGATAGTGATGCGAAACTTTCGATTTTACCATTGACTAACTTGCCACCTTTTCCAACAATCAAATCAGCCGTATAAGGTAAATAGCGGCCGCATTCGATTAACAGAGTGGAAAAATATGATCCGTATTTCGTACCCTTAGGGGCGAGTTTGAATTCCGATTCGTTTAAAGTTCTGTAAATTGGCAACAAATCGTCGATAAGATAATTTCTGGTAACATGTTCGTTTTCTTTGGAATATATATAAGTTGATAAACTCTTTAACCCAATTTTCGTAGCATCAGGAGTGTTCAATAAGTCGTTCCAATATCTCCACGAACCATGAATCCATTGTTTCGTAACTTCAACTGACGGTCCTTTAAAAGATGTACCTGGACGAAATATTCCTGCGGCTACGTGGCTTGTAGTTTCTTCGTAAAACTTTTCGGCGATGACAGTGACTTTGGCGCCAACAAACTGTTCCTGCACTAACTTGGCTACCGTCAGTCCTACCACTCCAGCTCCAATTACGGCTATATTTGGTTGATTACTCATTTTTTGGCTAGCGTAGTTTTCTGAAAAAATTAATAACTTTGATCAGAACAAATGTACAGAGTGAACTTTCAAGTTGTTATATATTATCAGCTTTATGTTATATTTGAACTATCAGAATCGAATTTGTATAATTCCAGCACTTTAACAACAATAAGTGTTATCTACTATAAACTCAGCTCTAATGATAAGACCGAACAAAATAAAAGAGTCTTATCATAATAAAATATAGGGAGGTACAATATAATGATATAAGCAATAAAACACATATGGACTGTTCTATATAAATGTAGAAATTAGTAAACCGTTTTGCTGCATATATGTTGCTACGTAAATATTAGTTTTCTTAAAGACATATTTTCCAAATTAATTTTATATTTAGTATAAAGAGTCCACCACCATTTCGATAAAATTCTAAGCTAACAATCTTCTTTCGCAACGGTGTGTTCACAGGGACTAGTGTAAGTTTATTAAACACTAGTTGTTGCCCGCGGCTCCGCCCGCGTATATGTCGGCTATCGCGGCAAATAGTAGCCTATGTGTTATTCTGATGTATAAGCTATATTACTGTAAAGTTTCATCCAAATCCGTTCAGTAGTTTTTGCGTGAAAGAATAACAAACATCCAAACATCCATCCATCCTTACAAACTTTCGCATTTATAATATTAGTAGGATCTACTCAATCGTAATCTTTACCTATCGCGACACTGAACGCGGTCGCCGACTAGAGCGAGTCGATGTAAAATTAACTCACACTAAGCCCTCAGCAATATCTACGGTGGGGTGATACGACCCATGGCCCTATATGGAGCGCCGATGGGCCAAACGCCTATCAACCTCCTACTGCTGCCCATCCAAACTTAATCAAGCGCAACGGGTAGCAGCCATTCGGATCGTACGGGGATACCGTACCATCCCGTTGGAGGCGGCGACAGTCCTGGCTCGTTTCCTTAACCTTGAAGCTAGGGTAGGAAGGGAGGGAGGTCGCGTCACCTACAGACTGACGCAGATACTCCAGTGAGTACGCAGATACTCCAGATACGCACCGAAGAAACCATGCCCAGTGGTATGATTGCTTCGGTGCGTATCTGAACAAGATCGGACGCGAGGAGACGGCACAATGCCACCACTGCGCAGCCGACTTGGACTCCACCCAGCATATGCTGGAGAGCTCACCCGCGTGGGCGTCTGAACGCGAAGTCCTAGTCAGTGAAATCGGACGAGACCTATCCCTGCGTAGGCGACGTCGCCAGCGACAGTACCGCAAGCTGCCAGGGAGTGGGGATCTCTGGTAACTGATTAATCGATGCGGTCGGCGACAGGAGGGCGGCCTGTTTGCAAAACTGCGGCCGCAACGTATAACGGTTGGGCCGACAGACAGAGGGAAGCCCAGGCTTCACCTGAGATAGTCCCAATAGACGCAGCGTCGTTCCTAGGGGGGACCTGAAATAACATGGCCCGGGTCTCCCTCAGAGTAGGACGTCCGAGACCTGCCGCCGGGGTGGTTTTTAATGGAATCACCACATACGTGTCTCCTCAGTCCCCGAGGAGCCGGTGATAAAAAAAACCTTAGGAACAGTGCATATTCGTTGCAGTTTAGTTAAAACCGTAAGAAATACTTTAACATCTGAATTTAGCTAGCAGTAAATCATTGACGAGTTCGATTGCCCTCGCACTTCGAAGGTTAATCGTGGTCTGGGTAATCGCAATGATAGTTGAGTTCGGTTATCGTTTTAATAATATACGTGATGTATTTGACGCCCTACCGTCAAAGACATCGTCTCCTCATATCACACAATCAACCGTCCGACACAGAAATACATGCACTTATTAACTGAAGGGTTATCTCCTTTGTTGATTAATAAAAGTGCATTAAACGTCTTTGCGTGCTATAAACGACTAGCATTTCCCGCAATTTCACCGATGTTTTAGCCAAAGCTCAGCACTTTATCTACGTTTTTTGTGATGTACACAATGTACGAAAAAAACTATTTTTTTAAGTTATACTGCTACTGGCTTTTGCCCGCGGCTCGGCCCGCGTGTACCACGGTAATCGCGATAAAAAGTAGCATAAGTACGTCCTTCATCAAGAATTAAATTTGTGCCAAATTTCATTAAAATCGGTTTAACTGTTTAGCCGTGAAAGCTGACAGACAGACTGACGGAGATACTTTTTTATTTATAATATTAGTATGGATTCGGAATGGAGTCAATTCTAACAAAATCAAATTAAATAATATACAAATCGGTTCAGGCGTTCTTGAATTTAAAAATTTATTACTAGTGTGTTTAGGTAAATAGTGTGTTTATCTTCGGTTTATACGTTACCAACCTCGTATGTGCAATACTGATAAAACTATTCATATGAGTAGGAAAATATTTGAACAAAGAGGTGCCCCTAATACACGTTCTCTATTTTTTAAGACACATAAAATAGCTTAATCTGTATAGTATGTGTGCATATTTGAGTATAAGTAACAGAATCTTGGAACTACATTTTCACCTACTACTCAATTTCGTATCGTTAAATCAATAAATTGTAAAAAAAAAATAAGTTAGAATTTGTCACAAAATATCTAGTAACATCGACATAAGACTTTTTTACTGAAAACCGCGTAGTTTAAATGAAAAATTGAACTTATTCTTTACTTACTTTTTTTTCTTTTCCACAGAACCAAGACCACCTCGAAAAAATTATAACCAGTTATCGTCAAATGAAAAACTTGACAATAGACAAAAAGATGATATTCACATTGAGGAAGCAGAAGAAGAGTCGGACGCAAGCAGCACTGACTTAGACGAACGCGATACTCGGGGAGTCTGCCCGCCTTGTGCGCATGATCGGTACAACAACAATGTACGTCGACACACTCATGATGACTTCAGTGACGACACAGATTATGGTAAGTAAAATTAGATTGTCTTATATTTATTAACGAAACGATAGTCTGTTATGATTCGACTAATTACTAACTAATTACACTCAAGAAATATATGCCAATCGATTACGATATTTGAGCATGCGCGTCACTAGCCGTTTATTAAAAAACCTTTCTTTGTCTATGGTTTCCATTACAGCTGCCAAACTTCATTATTGAGTCTTGACGTTTGTTGTCCAACACTAAAAGTGGGCCGAGTACCTAAAATTACTCATTTCGAAACGATACATTTAGTAAATTGTGATATTCTTTTTAAAATAAGAACGAGTTCAACGTAAAGAAAAAGTCTTGATCAACAATGGCGAATTTAAAGACAGACCTGGATGAATATTTGCTCAAAAATGACACTAGACGAAGTTACAATTTTAGTTTACCATCGTTTTCAACGCCTAGTTTCATGAGCAGGAGTACTGATGAAAGTCCTACCTCAAGCACTAGCCCTTCGTGGTTTGAGAATGTACAGAAAGAGTACTTCACTTTGGTAAGTAACGAAACATTTTATTCTAGGAGTGAATCATTGTGCATCATAGACTTAGCTGGCTTACGACATTTATGTACGTCGTTGAGACATAATAATCTATTATGACGCTTTAGTCGTCTAGAGCTGAACATTGTAATAGAGATTTAACGATTAAATTTTGAGTAGAATTAAAAATAGGAAAGAATTATACTATGGTTCAAAACACAAACCAATTAGGTTTTGAACCAATTTCAATTTGCTAATAGACTACTACATTTTATAAGTGAGGTTTTAACTATTGTCAGTCTATTATGCAGTAGACCTAAAGTATTTTTTTGTGTAAATGATAATTTACAACTATGACAATCACAATGAAATTATTAGGCTACAGTATGTAACTTGTCTTTTGTTGTCTAACCAAGTTGCTATCATTAAAAAGCTTTCAATGATTTAAAATGTTTAGAACTATTCATAGGAAACTTAACTCTATCAATCTATTTGCATTTCAGAGCCGAACACAAAGGTTTATGGGATTCGGAATATGCCTCTTCCTCGGAGTCCTCTGTTTCATTTTATCATTCTTATATTTACCAGTGATAGTACTAAAATCAATGAAGTTCTCATTACTGTTCACTCTAGGAAGCATTTTCTTCATTTTAAGGTAAGTTAAGGGCTGAAAAGATTTAGTTATAAAATTCCTAATAGAAATTTGAAAAAGATGATAGTTAACATCATGCTTTGATCAATAAGAGTCAAGCAGGATTATATGGGTCACCTAGTATTATATGTAAAAGTAGATATTGTAAATAGAAATACAACTACCATCAAATACATTACCCATTCTTATCCTCCATATCTTGGAAATAAATTTGTGTAGGTGCCCCTGATCTTACAAAGGCCATGAGCCTCTTAAGATAAAAACTCTCTTAGATAGTGACTTTTAATAAAAAAATGATAATGCATATGTTATAATTTACGAGATAGGCGGAGGTAAATTGCTGTTTATACTTGACAAGTTAAAATAAAAAAAAAGTTGTTTCATGGTTCTGAATTTCAAAGTGAATAGTGATTTTATAATCTATCACTTACTACCAACTGGCTTTTAAATCAACATCAAGTATTTTAACTAATCACTGTATCACAGTTTCAGTTTCCTGTATGGACCATGGAGTCATCTTAAATCAATGTTCAGCAAAGAACGAGCCCTCACTACCACCCTCTACATGCTGACGCTTATAGCCACGTTATACTGTGCTTTATACTTGCGAAGTACACCGTGGACAGTTGTGTGTGCTATACTACAAGTTATTACCCTATTTTGGATGTTAATGGGTTCTATCCCCGGAGGATCAACGGGTGCAAGATTCTTCGGAAGCATGTTCAAGTCATCAGTGTCTAACACCCTGCCAATATAACATGATATGAATAAATGGACTGCAACTTAGTTTCTTATATTTGTATAAATAATTATATTAAGGTTTTTTATTAAGATTGTTATTTTTATACCGATAGGTTAAAAAGAGGTTTGAAAGGTAAATAGAATAGTGGGTTAATATACAATTTGCTTAGTTTTATTGAGACAGATTAACTTTGAATAAGGGTTGTCAACTTGTCAACTTTTATCTTCAGTCACAGTGACAGTGTACTTTGTATCCTACATTGGGGTCATTGTAATTGTATATGTTACGAACCATTTCATATTTGATCACAAGAACTTAACTTGTATTTATTAATGCATTACATGGATTGTGTCTTATGTCTGTAGTTAAAAAATAATCTAGCTAAGAGAACCCAGGTAATTTTCTAATTAAATTTTGTCTATGAAATGAATTCTAGCTGATTTGAAAAATTACCCACTATTTCTACCTAACGCGGCAACCCTATTTTACGTTGAAATTAGTTATAATTATCATCATATTTCCACACATTGCCTGTTAATTTGAATTACCTGAATAATGAGCATGCCTCATCATAGTAACACCTGGTTTAGCTAGTTTTTCAAGTCACAACCAACCCGTGAATGTAGACACAAGATATTGGCAGCACGCAAATATTAGCTTGCATTGTACACAATAGAAGATTATTTTGTTATGGTTTAGTAGGTACTGATTAGTCATATTTCATTTAATGAGTTGTATAAAGTAAATTATTTAAGGTTCTTTTGGTGATTGCTTGCCCTAAATCCTAAGTTCTGTTCTTTCTGCCTTGTTGGTCGCCTTTGCATTTATCTTTTTTTACCCGACTACAGCAAAGCCAAAAGGTGTAATATTTATGACAGTTATGTATGTTCCACATCTTAAACTACTTAACCGATTTTAATGAATCAGGTGTCAATAGATTTGTAATTATGGCACTGGTGGCAGTATATATAAATTTTATCAGTTAATATTAACAGTTTTTCATAGTCGGGTTATGCTTTTTTTTTTAATTTTTGCTTATTGGTATATGTTACCGTAAGATTGTAAATACCGTTAGATTTTAATCTACCTAGCGAGATTGTAAACTGTCGTAAGATTGTCAACTGTGACATACTGTTTACAATTCAACGTACTATTTTTCGTTAGATTATAATGTATCGAATCTTTCGCGCGTCAATGGTCGGTCTTACAGTAGGTTCGATGGCCATAGAGTAAGGTTAGAACTGCTTTGAATAATCACAAATTCATTTTACTGCCACAACAATTTTACGTAACTAATACTAAAGCTGTGAGGTATTTTCAACAACACAAACGAATTAACAAACAAATAAGGCGACGCGGGACATATGCTGTTCAACCAAACAGCGCACGAGATGCCCGTCGCATACCATGTCACAATTCGACGACACACTTCGATAGATTATAATCTAACTAAAAATAATACGTTAAATTGTGAGCAGTATGTTACAATTCCCAATCGACAACACATTTCAACAGTTTACAATCTCGTGAGATAGATTACAATCTACGGTAACACATACAAATCGATGTTTTTAAATTAAAACCATTTAAATTCCTACAATACGAGTAGTCTAACTAAAACAATTTTGCTACTTCATGAATCAAATACTGCTCAAATTCTTATGTAGTTTGTAAAAATATTTTTTGTAAAGCAATTTATTGGATTAAACATACAATTTCCTATTTTTGTTTTATTCTTTGACAACTCTGACAGTGTCTAAAAATTAAAATTGTAAATTATATTATTATTGTGTAATTATGTCGAAAGAGAAATTTGGTGATCCTAAACGGGACTACGGGGGATAAACAAGTAATACTATGATGTACCTATAAAGTCATGGGCGTCCTTCCATACCATTCCAACAACAACAAGTCCGACACTCAAATGAACGACACTAATATCCAATTACAATCAGAAATTCTAACAAGTAAATTATTATTTTTAAATGAATTTGATCAAGATCATGCTGTTGATCCTCGACGGAAGGTGGCTCTTCAACGAGCACTTCTGACAGCTTGGTCCAAGCTGGTCGTTGGGCGACTTTTGCCCAATTTGGGCGGAGCCAGCGTCGCAACGCGACACCTCTACACGGGGATGGTCCGGTCGATGGCGCTGTAGGGGGCGCCGGTGTGGGTGGCGGCTCTGACTGCCCTTAATAAGGCCCGCATCTGTCGGCCTCAGAGGGTATTGTAAGGCGCGCTTAACAGCGCCTGATGCCGCCCTGAGTGTGGCCGCGGATGGTAGGGACGGGTTTTTTCCCTCCATCCGCTCTAGTGGCAACCCGCGAGGGGGCGACGCATTTGCCGTACGTCGCCCAAATTGAGAGTTTCACCAGCAGTCGGTGCTAGCTTCAGTGCGGACAGGCGCTGGGAGGGGTCCGAATGTCTTAATAACAGCAGTTCCCGGGTCCCTCCCGTCTCAGGCGCAGAGTGGCACACCGTGTGGTTTTAGTCGGTTCGATTCCGACACACCGCCCCGCCGCAAACCCCGGCGAGGTGACGGCCCGAGGGGGTTTCCACAAGTAAAAAAAAAAAGTGGGCCTCCGGTATCTTACTCACTCCGTAAAACACATCGCGAGTGCTATTTCACTCACGACAATACTTGTAATAACTCGGTGGCCTGCGTAGGTTGACTATTTTTTTTTTATGTTTGGCCCTGCCAAAATGACTCTACTCGGCCTGATGGGAAGCATAAGCAGCATCCAATGCAGTATGGTGACCCACATCATGGCAGCGTAGTGATATATCTTCATCATTGCAAAATCGAGCTACCCTAACCAGATCAGTCCATAATGGGCGACTATTCTATTCTATTCTTAACATCTTAAGACCGTCAAACGTTGGGAAGCACGTTAAGCCGTCAGTCCCGATTTCCATACACATCTTTGGCAATCTATGCAATCATTACGATAGTTGCAGCCTTAAAAAGTGCGACAGAATTATTTCTAATTAATTTCGAAATCGCCTAGTAGGTACTTGGGTCGTGGAGTTCTGCTAGCAGTTGCTCCAAATAAAAAATCTAAGTTCACTTCTATTGTAGCAGACTTAAAGGTCAAACCCAAACAAATTACACAGTAAAAAGGCTCGGAGAGAAAAAAATCAACTAAGTGCGAGACGGACTCGCGCATGATGGGTTCCGTACCATTATCTGAACTTTACCTACAGGTACCTGCTGAACATAATCTACCTTTGTATAGGAGTCGCCCCCTGAAATATTTTTTTATTGTTTTTAGTATTTCTTGTTATGGCGTTGATAGAAATACATCATCTGTAAAAATTTCAACTATCTAGCTCATGAGATGCGGCCTGGTAACAGACAGACCGACAGCGGGGTCTTAGTGAAAGAGTCCTGTTTTTACTCTTTGGGTAAAGCACCCTAAAAATAACGTAAGTTTCAAAACGCTATGGTCCAAGCTAACCAGGTTTTATATAAACTTACAATCCACCATTTTGCACTATTATGAGAAAAAAACTTTTAAATATTTTTAGTGGTCACTTAAATCATTTGTACAAAATGTCGTGCTTCTAGACCCAGCGTTTTCAAAGAGATTTTGGCCTACTATATCGCGCTGACCAGATGGGTAGACTTTGTATAAATAAAGTTTTCCGTCTCTTCCGTGCCGTTATCCTATAGAGTTAGTTACCTTGGTCGGCTCTTACTACACCTACGGAATGTGTAGGGGTGGTGACGCATCGTATTCATAATCCATTACCATACGCTGTGAACAAAATATAATTGTCTAAGGGCAAGGCTTAAAAAAATGATTTACCACGTAATATTACGTTTATATATTATTCTAAATAAAAAAACGAAAAAGAACTTCGCATATTAAAACGTGTAACATCTTCATCAAGCAGTAAGTACTCTAGTGTTTCTCCTTAACATTAATTTTCTTTTTTCATTTTATTACAGATGAAGCCCTAACTTGCAACGTGTGCGACAGATCATTTCCAACGCGTCGCCTTCTTGGGGATCATCAACAGAAGAAACGACATTTCGGGTGAGTTTCTCGAACAGAGAATCTTTCATGACCAGTTTTATTTTTATAATTATCCAACACGTGCAAATGTAAACCAGTTTTAATTATATACCTATATTACCATTGTTTGAATGGTTTTGTTTTGAATTTTCAACACGAGGGTCACATAAGTACCTATACCTACATAGTTTACAAATTGTTCTTAACCTCTAAATAACGCATAGATGTAGGTACTAAGAAGACATTTACTAAGATAAATACTTACCTAATAATTAAAAATAAAACAAAATCACTTGTGATAGTAACAGGTTTCCCACCACTTCCTTTGTATGAGTCATGCCAAGCCAAAAAAAAAAATATTACACGATTGCTAGCATGTGTACTTTTAGATTTAAGACAGGCCGTGAGGTAGCCATACCAATCAAAATCAACCAAGGTAGGTATATAGGCCGCACCACTTAGATGTTTAAAAATAAAAGAAATAAAATATTACGCACCTGACAAAGTCACGTTAAATGACGCGTTAATTTTATCCACCTATTGACCTACCTACTGTTCTGGCAAAGGGCACTCAATAGTGAGACAAATCTGTGTCAAATAAAAAAACAAACCGGTATTTTGACAGTGATGAGATAGATACTTAATTACCTACCTAATATTGTTGGCTATAGCATTTTACGATCAAAATTTATTGTTGACAATTTTTGGAACGAAAGTTCCTTTTAAGGGGCGTTGCGGAGAGGTAACCTAGCCGGCAAAAAGCGTCTGTAACGTTAAATAAAATAGCGTAACTTAAAAAAAAATGGTATAGCGCCATTTGTAAGTTGCATATATTATTTTATTTTATGATAAGGAATTCGTTCCTATGTGGTATCCTACGACTAAAGTTCTAAGTGCATAGTATGTACTGTACTATTTTTAACCTATTCACAATTATTCGAGTCAATCGAATAACGCATAGTGCTTTTGACATGTAAATAGTCATTTAATTACGTTTGAAGACAAATCAAAACATAAATGCCCTTTAAAAGACAACCTATAAATGGGTGCATTCTCCAGAGTTTTCTCCTACTCTCCCTCGTTCGCAGAGAGAAATAATAAATTTACTACTATGTACATAACTCCTTTTTTATTCGATAGAAGCACTTTAGAAACATTGCATATCGATGTTCCGTACTTTCTTTTTCATATTATTAGCATTAAAGTTTTTGTTCAAAGAAACCATTTTTTTTCAAGTTAAAACTCAAAATATATACTTATCCATTACAGGTGCAGCGCTTGCGACAGCCTGTTCCCCTCACTGATGGCACTAGAGCACCACAAGGAGGAGTTCCAGCACTGGAGCGACTCGTCGTACTGCTCACATTCGGAATCTGACGACAGCGACCTCGAGACGTGTCACGAGGACAAGCATAGACTACTCTAATGCCACCACCTCATTATTGCCGGGGAAAAGCCTACCAAACTGGGCACTTTTGTGTGAAGTCCCTCTATACTGTTTCTGGACTATTTCAATTTTATATACAAATGTGTATTTCATGAAGTGAAGACGAGGAGCGATGAGTTTATACCTTTTAATACAGCACACGTAGCTAGTTGTCAATTTGTAACAGATTTTTTTCTCAGGCCTAGTTGGACATGTAACAGTGTACGAAGGATATTTATCGGGGACACGCCTGCGTGTTTTCATTATATGCAGATTATTACGCGATCGATTTTTCTGAAGGCTTAGTGTTAGTTTATTTTACATCAACTTACACTGGCCAGTAGCCAATTGCAAAACCGAACGTGGTTATCCTGCCGATTGAGTTGTAATAGAAACTCACACTAGGCCCTTTACAGCTGTTCTGTGTCCTATATTGTTACTAGACTGTTCATAGTAGACTAATTTCGTAGCACTGAATCAGAATCTGTGTGTGTTGTGTTTGTACAAATGCAGTCCCACCATATCAGTACGGCAATTCCGTGTCTGTCTTTGTGTGTGTGTGATGTTTCAATAGCCAGAACCAGATATGTGCACACACATATGCATTGAAACATAATACACCTTAAAGGGTCCTGACGTGCAAATAGAAACAATAACGGTGGGATGGCATTTATGACCCTTCACTGTACATTAAACCTAGACGAGACGCAATTTAAAGCTTTGTATAAAAGAATAGTCGAGACTAAATGTAACAATTTTTTTGTCTTTGTCATATCTTAATATTTAATATTATACCCAAACCGCACCAAAAATTATAAGGTGCATTACAAAATATCTGTGTTCATCTTTAGTACTGATTTACTATCTACAATCAGTCGGTCAATCATAAAGGAAAAAGTGACAGGATGCACACAGATATTGCCTATGTATACTCACTATACGTAATCTTGGAACTTGGTACCTTATAGAAGTTTTTGTGTTGCATATTTATTACTAGCCGAGTCCCGTGTTATTAACCCACGGTTTTGTTGCTTTTGAATCGGATATTGTCACTATTACATTTTTCTTTCTAAAATAGGAATAAGTTACTCCATAAATATTCGCAATTAGTGAAAGTCTTGTCAAAATCCTTCTAATCGTTCCAGAGATAAACCGAAACAGAGGTTTAACAAAGTTTTTTCTTTGATGTAGTTCCAGTACCGTATGTAGTTCCATTATGTTATATACATAATGGAACTACATACTATATATATATAGCTATTAATTTGAAATTACAAACAGACACTTGAATTCTATTTAATAGCATAGATAAAACTAGAACTTCAATAAGGACTACAAATCATCGAAGTCTAGTACGAGGATTGAATTATACTTTTATGTTAGACTTGAAACTAATAAAAATAAATTAGCACTTTTTCAGTTTCGAGATTTCACGTTGATACTAGATCTTAACGCTGTCAAGTCTATTTTGTGGTAACTATATTAATATTGTATTATTGTCCATTCCAATCTGACCCACGAGTTACTTTTTCACAGAATAATTATGACACCAATCTGAATGATATAATTCAAGCATATACAATTTTATTCATTTGTATTGCTTTTCTTTAAAAATACCATTAACGTTCATACACAAGTAGATTTTTAAATGAATATAAGATTTGTCCGTTTGTTTCAGTTAGCTGACCACAACAAAAAGCCACTCATACAGCCCCCTTAATTACGCAAAAATTAAACACGTATTTCCATTGCATTTGACATTGTCAGAATTATCGACATCCACACAGTTTACCATTCGTCACAACAGTCGTGAATAAATTATTATTATCATCAGTAATAGTTGCACCAAGATATTGGCTCCTAACATTTATTTACTCATTGTTTATTACCAGCTCAGGTGAATGGAATTCAACTACTGTCATTTCTGCTAGATCGCTAATAGTGGATTAGTGTCATTAATTGTGGAGATATCCTTGGTGGGTTAGAATGGAATTCACCATAAATATGACTATTTTCCTAACGCCTCAAAGAATTACACTTCAAATACTGAGGCATTGATATTTTTAGGTTACTTGAGACCTTACAACTTTTAAACAATTGAATCGAGTCGCATTTGACTTGTCTGTGTTTTAAACAAGTTTCAAGCCTAATTACAAGCAAAATATGGTGTAGGTACACAGCATTTTCAAAATATCCATCAAGATATATGAAGATGATACAACGAAGCAAAATAGGATCAGATAAAACAAGGTAAAGGAAAATGATAAAAAAAAAACATTTGTACAAATCAGATTTTTTCTCAATCAGCAACAGATCACGCGGATGTATGAACGAAATATCACTTAGCCATAAAACCAAACAACATTATGTCCTCCGACATGTTACTATAGTAAAAAAATTAAGTATAAGCATATATATTCCAAAATAATAAAGACGTAAGTGACACAATTATCGCGATACAATCAGCGTTTTACATTGACTCAAACAAAAGTACTATATGCCTAAGTATATAATAAAATAAGCCTACATGATACAGTTTGAGAGACATATCATTTTATACCAGCCTTATAAGGCTAATAGTGCTACTATTAGAATGAGCAGTGCAAGAAATACAAATAAAATATAATGCTTCGTTTAAACGACTAAAATGTACATTTTGTTGATACAAATTACATATCCGTACAATTGTTTTACATCTCAGCAACTGAACAAAGGTTTAAAGATATACAACAAAAGAAATGGATTCAAATCAGGGTTGGCAAGATGATAAAAAGCTATATTGTTTGAAATAATTTATTTTATAATAATTTATAACTATGAATTTGGTAATATCAATACCATAGTGTCAACATTTGTGTTCCCAAATTCATATTTCGTCTCATTAATAAGTTGTATCATTTAATACACAATAAGTCCGCAACCGTTAATTAGCCAATCACACGTTGGCAGTTTCTAGTTCACAATTGTTTTACAAAACATATAAGTTAAGGTTTCGATATTGTTGATAGATAAGTATAAGCGCATTTATATACGAAACTCTTCGTATGAGCATTTATTTCGCTTAAGTGAGTGTCGTCGTCCTCTGTTCCTGTCATATCCATTGTAAATACTACTTCTAGTGATATCCCGGCAATAATGCATATCACGGTACTGTTTAATGACTGATATTCTAGTCTAGATCTGTAAATAGTTATTAATTATAGGTATCTATCAAGAAAAACTTAATGTATTACTTTCTGGTGATAACGAGGCTGAAAACTTAACTTCACAAGAACAGCGTAAAAAAGATTAAGTATTCGCAAAACATTTAAATAAAAAGGAAAGGAAAAAGAAACGAAAGTGTCGAAAACGTCACCGCCAGGAAGTAATGTCACCAATTACATAGAATTTTAAATCGTTAGTGTCACATTGAAATAAATGTATATCCCGATCCCCTTCCTACCGAGGTCCCTTCGGTCCACGGTCAAGTATGACGTAACCTTCCAACTAGTCGTACTATTTTTATAAAGTATGTATGTGTTTCGACATCTCGTAACGGTTAAATCTGTAAGAGCGCCAGAGCGCGAAACGAACTACTCGTACAAATAAAAATACGATTGAAAATATGTACAGAAATGTTTATTTTATAGGAAATCACATAACCACAGAGTACAGGCTACGAACACGTATGTACTGCGCTATGTCCGATCTCCCATAGAGGTACCGAAAGGCCGCGATCGGCGCGCTTCGTCCGGGGAGCGACGTACACATGTTTAATTTTCATATATCGAGTAATCAGGAATACAAATCACGAATCTCTTACAAAAGCATAATACGAGTGAGTCTAGCGCGGCGGGCGGCGGCGGCGGGCGGCGCCCCAGGGCTGCGGCTGCGTCACGTCACGGGCCGGCCGGCGGCCGCGCCTCAGGCCGTGCCGTTCAGCAGCGGCGCCTTGCGCGCCGGCGAGCGTCGCTTGGCGCCGCGGGCCGCGCCCTCGCCCGCCCCCGCCGCCGCCGTCACTGGCGCCGCACCCACCGCCGCCGTCACCGCACCCGCGCCCGCGCCCGCGCCCGCGCCCGCCGCCACTGGCGCCGCGCCCGCGGCCGCGCCGTTCTTCCACCCGCCTCCTGCAACACACACCTCCGTCAGTCTCCGCCCGCACCCGCCACGACCCATCTGAAAATCTTACGGCGCGCGTACTCCAGCGTTACGGTTCTACTGTGCATGCTTCACTAGATACCACATCAATATTTCACTAAAATATATAACATATACTACTGAGAGAATTTAATTCTACAAGCTCAATATATATATTTATTCGCATTTTTATAATTACAAATAAAGCTTAACACCGATGGAAACGCCATGTTAGACGGAACGCGGCTACCGCAGTGTCCAGTGAGAGAGTTACGACGGCCCGACACGTGTATCGGTGTGTCGGTGATCGATTGACCGATCACAACTTTATAAACGAGTAAAGTGTCTTACTTTCTTGTTGAATAATGAAGTGGTTCAAAATAAAAAATAAAATTAAAGCGATTTCTTCCACCAGCAAAAGATTTACAAGGTGCTATCGCTCCCAAAATTCTATTCTTACCACAAGTACTTTTAAAACACACTTAAATCATTCTTGTGAGCTATCAAAAGTATGCACTGCTTGACTGAGCGTACATGTATAAAAAGTATGCACTAAATGTGTGAACATAAATTGCAAATGCAATAAAAACAAACTTTTTAATATTTACAAAACGATTCAAAAAGATCTTCAAGCAAGAATCAAAGTTATATTATATAAGGCATAAAATTGTATGTTATGGGAAAAAATCTGAACTAAAAAGGTGGTGAACAAAAAGTACTTAAAACTCGCTTTTTGTTAGGTGGCTCTAGCCGATAGCCCAGCGCTAGGGGTTGGCAAAGTTTGTACAAGTGTTGGGTGTGGTGAGAGCGCGGGTGTGGGTGTGGGTGTGTGGGTGTGTGTGGGGTGGGGTGTGGTGGTCGTGTGCGGCGCGGCGTACCTTGCCTCCTCCTCCGGCGGCGCCTGGCTCCGGCCGCCTCGCCCGCGCCGCGTCCCTCGTCTGACGTGGCGGACTCTGAACAACACATGCCAACTGCCTACATTGCCCCACCGAGTCGCCCGACGTAGCGATAACGTAGCGGTCTCTAGGGGGGACTAGTCGTTTGCTATTGCGCCGACCTCTTTGGAAAGTAAACGTATGCGAGATGTAACTTTCGTTCGCCGGTGCCTACTTCCAAATAAACCTATACGAGATGTGACTTCTACGTATGAGATGAAAGGTGACGGGTCCTTTACGGAGAAGGACGAATAGGACAGTAGATCTCTCAGTACCGTTGGTTTCGGTCTTACAGACCGACCGTAGGATGCACGGTGGGGCGCTTTCGCCCTTCAAATAATTTAATATCCCATTGCTATATCGCCGAACTATTTGTATAATAAAGACAGATAATATAATTCCAAAATGAAATAATCGATTTTTGTCTAAAAGAGAAGGACGAACTAGATTTATAGGAATCTACAAATAAATAAACCTATTAAGTATATACAATAACATCACAAGTATATACAGAGGCACGGTGTCAATAACATCACAACAGTCGGCTCAATGAGCATCTTTGTGGTAGTGGGGACGCGATAAATGTTTTTATGGAATAGTTTTATGTATCCGTAAGGTTTGACGATATTTAGAAAGTAACCAAGAAGTAGGCAACTAAACTACGACACTGAAGAGTAACCACGGCTTGTACACTATCCTCACATGAGACTGAATGAGACGAAATGGTGTCGTTTGTTAATGTAATTCAGAGATTCTATAAATTTCTTTGACAAAATACCCAATATTTATATACAAAAGGTCCTTTTGTAAAAGAAACAAAAAATGTTTACCGTTCCATCCAAATTGTCTCTTGTTTTCGACTGTGCCATTGGTTAGCCGCCACCAAAGTTTTAGTAACCAACCGTGTACAAAAGCGAGAAGAGACCCGGAAATAGCAAACAACTATTCACCCCACGCATCTATTTCGTAAAGAAATAATACTTCCCATTCATCCTTCTACAATTTATGTACTAATTAAAATGTAAAACGGGGTGCAGAGAAATAAACATATACAGATTATAATGCATATATAAACTTATCAAATATAAAAAACACTACTAAACTACATTTTAACTAGCACATTCAGTAACATTTTCAGATTTTGTCGTGATGGAGCTGTATAGTTGATAGCAAAAATAATAAGTAGCTCGATAGACAGTCGACAAACTTTATCGCCATGAAAAGTTGATAATCAGCAAAATACAAAAAGCAGTATTGTTCAGGGAACAGCAGATAGAGGAAGAGATCCAGATATGTACAAACAATTTCGAAAATTTTAAATTGGTAGGTAGTATCAAAAAGCCTCTGTAAATATTTGAACATGCATGCAGTACATAACTTTGCATTACAATATTGTCCGACAAGTCAATATCGCAAATTGCACAATGGTTTGTATTTTTGGAAAGTATTTAACTTATCCATGTGGTGACCAATTAAGAATACGGAATGTGACTACTATTCTTCTTCTGGGTGTCGAAAGGGGTGACTAAGGGAGAAAATCCAACACGACAATGTAACTAAAGAGAAAAGAGCACTTGAAACAAATATACCGACTCGTCTGACTAGTGTGGTATAGTAGGCTAAAAACCTCTTTCTAAGGAGAAACCTAAGTCCAGCAGTAGGATGTTGATGATGAAAGCTGTGTAATTATGATCAACACCGATAGTTGTCGCAACCGTGTGATGCTGAAAAACACCGATGGTTGTCGCAACCGTGTGATGCTGAAAAACACCGATGGTTGTCGCAACCGTGTGATGATGATCAACACCAACGGTTGTCGCAACCGTGTGATGATGATCAACACCAACGGTTGTCGCAACCGTATGATGATGATCAACACCAACGGTTGTCGCAACCGTGTGATGGTGCTCAACACCAGCGGTTGTCGCAACCGTGTTATGAAGATCAACACCGACGGTTGTCGCAACAGTGTGATGATGATCAACACCGATGGTTGTCGCAACCGTGTGATGGTGCTCAACACCAACGGTTGTCGCAACCCAGATATATTTATATATAAAGACACGCATATAGAGGCGTGTGGACAGACAGAGATTACATGTAAGTGTGTATTGCGTGTATTCATCTGCAATGGCTCTGGTTTGTCTTAAATATTTTACATTAGAGTAAAATAGTGAGTTAAGGAAATCATTTCCTGAGAAAACCTCTCATGTTAATTTCATCATCACTTGAAATGGACAAAACTTTGAGTACTTGATTTTTTATGTACAAGATCCATGGAGATGGTATAAATTCTTACGACCGATCAACGACCAAGGGATATATTATGTTGTGTACTGTGACATTGCTTTTTAATAAATTTTCATGGTGAAAACGGACAAGTCGAACGGTGTACATGCAAGCTGAACTATTTAAAATAGCTTTTAATATCATTTGTCGACCGTCTATCGTTTTCAAAAATTTAATATTGAAATGAAATCGTTCTTCATTCATCTGGTCTTAAATTATACTGAGAGGGAATTTCCTTTTAGATCCTTCTAAGACTTATGACATGGATATAAGTAGTTTATAAGAATTTCGTGTGGTGCTTTCTTGAAACTACAGTGACAGTCGTGCGGTCAAGAAAGCACCACAGCACAAAGTTTCATGCATAGTAAAGTTTCAGTATAAGAATTATCATAGAATTATCTTAAGACCAGACTGACTGATTAATCGATTATCATTATTTATAAGAAAGAACCTGTACAATAAAACGATGAACGATTTATGAGTTCATGACATGGTATTATTTCCCAACACTAGCAACATCTATGAACCTCGTAAATTGAATCGAAGTATAGAACTTAAGCATATTTATGGCCTAATACACCTCGCATATATAATATACATAATAATGACGAAAAAATAAGAATGTTTCTAATGTTTCTTACACTCTGATAAGAAAATCACAGCATAACATTTATTTATAAACACTTACTAAACAAAACTTGTATTTATATATAATCTAAAACATTATAATTAATTACATATTATTATTAAAATACAACAAAGACAGTCTTTGTTTTTATATTCTCTAAATTAGAAGAAATTTATTATATAAAGTAATATAGGAACAAAATTATGTCTGCAAAGATAAATAAAACTTTAATGTTATATATACCTTTCTTTCTTTTTAAAAGACAACTCCCATATCAGGAATAAACATACATAATGTGTCACGGGGGACTTTACAAACATACATAAAACAGACACAAACGTTTCTATATTACACCTAAATATTAGTAGTAAATTAAACAATAAAATGAAGAACCTAACTGTACAGAAATTTCAATAAACCACCCACAAGTATGTGGGAGCGAGGTGTGATGAGAGGTTCACAGATGTCAGCAGGTGCTGTCGGGGATGGGGGGCGGTACGGTGGCGGAGGTGGCGGAGGTGGAGGAGGAGGTGGTGGGGGCAGCGGTGGGGGGCGTACCTCTGTCGGCGCTGGACACGTCCTGGCTGTCCAGCACTGAGCTTTCATCGTCTGTTTGCCTTCGTCGGTCCTCACGTCGTCTGCCGCTCTGTAAATACAAATACACGAGGTTAATATGGTAACATTTATGTTGATATTTTTATTGAGAGGTTGTGTAGGTTGCCTTCTCATTGTCTCTAGCGGAGTAAGGTCATATATACAATTTAAATTATTTGGTCACCGACTAAAAACGGACCAATAAAATAAGTCAGATCCACAATCCGGGACTAGATTTGTGTAATATAGTTTGAATATTGGACCCAACTCATTTTTTAAATTTGCCAACTATGGACTTAAAAATATATGTATATTATTATGTGATTTTTTTGTAATATGTATATGCTCAGATTCTTTTTATCAACAGGAAGGTGTGAGATGTCAAGACTTATTGTCTTGAAAACGTATGTGTATTAGTAATTTGATTACCCTAAAAGTTTGTTTAGTTTGAAATCAGCTGGCTTTGTGTGTTTTTTATTATGTAGAAATAAATAACATCCTTGGGACTTCACTATATTAGTGACTAGAGTCGACCCACGCAACCTCGTTTGCGCCTCTTATTTGCCCGTAGCGTGATAATTTTCCCCCGTTATTGTAACATTCTTCATTGATACTCCGCTCCTACAGGTCTGATGATGAATAGCCTATAGCCAGTCTCGGTAAATGGGCTATCTAATACAAAGAATTTTTCAAATAGGACCAGTATTTTCTGCGTGATGATATATAGCCTATATAGCCGCCTTCCTCGGTAAATGGGCTATCTAATTTAAAGCATTTTTCAAATCTGACCAGGTAGTTCCTGAGATTAGCGAGTTCAAACATACTTTTCAGCTTTATATATTAGTATAGTAACAATGGTAACAATGGTGGTGGTGGTTGGTAGTAATAATGTTATGACTGTGAGCAAACCATAAATAAATAAATAAATAAATAAATAGATGACGGATATGTGTTTCTATTATTAGGTATTATTCTCCATGAACAAGTGTATAAAAATATGAGGAATGACGATAATATTGGTGCAAGAGGCCTTGTTTAGTAGTGGAGAAAATGTTCTTAAACATTTGACACACAATGCCATTTCGTTTCATACTAAGCAGTTTGTACAGTCAGCATCATAATCATTGGTCACACATTAATCAATTAATCATCACATTAATATGAACACTCTGTCAGCCAACACAATATTGACAACTGATAGTCAAGATAATTTTGATCACTTTGAATGCGTACAACAATTTGATGTACATGTCTGCCAATATAAAATTGAATTGATGTTTTTTACATAATTTTTAGCACCCTGAGAGCACAAGTGATTATGATGCTGATTGTACTAAGATAGTGAGATTGATCGATTTACACATGATATTTGTATTATGGGTACAATGACTGCCTTAGCACAGTGGTAGTGTATGCGTCTGCTGTGCATGGGGTTTTGGGTTCGATTCCCGAAACGTTTGTATGATCTGTAAATATGTTTAGGAGTTTGGGTGTTCTCTATGTATAATACTAATGTATTTACAAAAAAAAATGTATTTACATCGGTTGTCTAGTACCCATAATACAAGTTCTGCTTAGTTTGGGACTAGATAGATGATGTTGTGTGTTTAGACGTCCGAAATATTTTTTTATTTTTGTAGTTGTGAGCGTACGTGGTGTGGTGCCCCTCTTCATCTATCACAAAATATTTCAGTTCTCTGACAATTGTCGAGATGTCTCGAAAGATAGTGCCCTCTATGTGTTATAATAGATAAAACCGACTTCAAGGTTCGACTCAATTTCTCTTGGATGCCATGATCAGATATTAATGTCCTCATCATGGTACCACCGTCGGGGCATCTCCTTTCCATTAAAAAAGAATCATCAAAATCGGTTCATAAACGACGAAGTTATCCGCGAACACACAAAAAATATATACAGGGTGTAACCAGACGTCTACCGAAAACGAAAGAGGTAGCTTCAGCACCCCAAAACCTATTAAAAAAAACAAACAGTTACCCTTAAAAAAAATTGTAGCCGGAAAAAACAATGTGTCAAGATTTTTATTCATTTCAGAAGCCAGCAATGTATTGCGCGCACCGTGTAGCTAAGTGAATGATTATTTATTACAATTTAAGTACCTACGCGTCGGTACAGTTGCTTATGCTTACTAACGAAAGTAGGTAGTGACTTTATACTCTACGTACCTAATTCTGCGGTAGCCTCGGTCGAACCAGAAACGGCATCAACTGTTAGTTTTTAAATACCAGAGATAACTAGGGGCGGATACAGAACGTGTGTACTCACATAAAACACAATAATAGAAATGTCAACCAAAACAATAAAGTTATTAACGTTTTTAAAATCACAAAATACGTTCATATTGTAATAATAACGCACGTATCGCGTCACGTGTGTCTCGCTCATCGCAGCCACAGCCGCCTGGGGCGCGCCGCGCTGGCGACGATTGATTAAATATTATTATTGCAACGACTTCAAACACATTTAGGTTTATGGTTAAAATGCCTTATTATACTTGATTGTAATTATAGTAAAATCATAGTATTTCGGCAAAGTTTTGGGTAAACTGAGTAGCAGAGTGATACCTACATACTTAACAAAGTTTTTCAATCACACATTCAATTTTATTTACGAATCTGTTTTTTAAGGCCTTCTCGTTGTGATCAAATTGCGATTTTTAATTTTCGAGTTCGATACACCCGAGAAGTCAGCCTTCAAATTGACCAAACACAAAATACGCACCTACTAATGTTTTCCGATACTGATACCTACTGTTATATTATTAGTTACTTTTAAGTTTAAGTAATCAACCGGTAACTACTACAGAACTTAATTTACGTATGTCATCTATACTTATAAAATAGTAAGTCCTGACTGACTGACTGACTGATTCATCATCGCCGAGCGTAAACTATGATAGTTAGGGCTATGAAATTTGGTGAGTAGGATCCTTTTATTGAGTATACACGCACTAAGAAAGGAATTTTGGAATTTCTACCCCTAAGGGGGTGAAATAGGGGTTGAAAGTTTGTATGGAAGTCCGTCATTTTTTAAGTAAGAAACCTGAAACTTTACTTTTGGGCTGCTGATTAAAAATGAGTAAACACGTATTTCAGCGTTTTTGAATATTCAACCCCTAAGAGGTGAAATAGGGGTTGACATTTCGTACATAGGTTAGTCTGGAAGTCTGTCATTTTTGAAGTCTGAAACATGAAACTTTATTTATGTGTTACTAATTTAAAAAAAGTAGAGACGTATTTGAGCGTTTCTTGATATTCTACCCCTAAGGGGTGAAATAGGGGTTGAAAGTTTGTATGGAAGTTCGTCATTTTTTAAGTTAGAAACATGTTACTTTATTCATGTGCTAAGGACTAAAAATGAGTTAATACGTATTTGAGCGTTTCTTGGTATTCTACCCCTAAGGGGTGAAATAGGGGTTAAAAGTTTGTGTGGAAGTTCGCCATTTTTTAAGTAAGAAACATGTTACTTTATTCATGTGCTAAGGACTAAAAATGAGTTAATACGTATTTAAGCGTTTCTTGGAATTCTACCCCTAAGGGGGTGAAATAGGGGTTGAAGTTTGTATGGAAGTTCGTCATTTTTTAAGTAAGAAGCATGAAACTTTATTTTTGGGCTACTGATTAAAAATGAGTGGATACGTATTAAAGCGTTTCTGGATATTTTACCCCTAAGGGGATGAAAAAGGGGTTGAAATTTTGTATGGAAGTTCGTCATTTTTTAAGTTAGAAACATGTTACTTTATTCATGTGCTAAGGACTAAAAATGAGTTAATACGTATTTAAGCGTTTCTTGGTATTCTACCCCTAAGGGGTGAAATAGGGGTTAAAAGTTTGTGTGGAAGTTCGCCATTTTTTAAGTAAGAAACATGTTACTTTATTCATGTGCTAAGGACTAAAAATGAGTTAATACGTATTTAAGCGTTTCTTGGAATTCTACCCCTAAGGGGGTGAAATAGGGGTTGAAGTTTGTATGGAAGTTCGTCATTTTTTAAGTAAGAAGCATGAAACTTTATTTTTGGGCTACTGATTAAAAATGAGTGGATACGTATTAAAGCGTTTCTGGATATTTTACCCCTAAGGGGATGAAAAAGGGGTTGAAATTTTGTATGGAAGTTCGTCATTTTTTAAGTTAGAACCATGAAACTTTATTCATGTACTACTGATTAAAAAAGAGAAGATACGTTATTAAGCGTTTCTGGATATTCTACCCCTAAGGAGGTGAAATAGGGGTTGAAATTTTGTACTGAAGTTCGTTATTTTTGAAGTAACAAACATGAAACTTTATTTTTGGGCTACTGATTAAAAGTGAGTGCATACGTATTTAAGCGTTTCTGGATATACTACCCCTAAGGGGATGAAAAAGGGGTTGTAAGTTTGTATGTAAGTTTGTCATTTTTTAAGTTAGAACCATGAAATTTTATTCATGTACTACTGATTAAAAAAGAGTAAAGACGTATTTAAGCGTTTCTGGATACTCTACCCCTAAAGGGGTGAAATTGGGGTAGAAAGTTTGTATGGAAGTCCGGTGTTTTTTAAATTAGTACCATAAAACTTTAATTTTGGGCTATTGATTAAAAATGACTAGATATCTATTTAGAGTTTCTGCATATTTTACCCCTAAGAGGGGTTGAATTTTTTTATGGAAATCCGGCATATTTAAGAATACATAGAAATAAGAAAGGTGAAACTTTACTTTTGGGTTGCTTATTAAAAATGAGTAAATACGTATTGCAGTGTTTCTGCATATTCTATCCCTAAGGGGTGAAATAGGGGTTGACATTTCGTACAAAGGTTTTTCTGGCATTCCGTCAATTTTCGAAATAGATGAATACTTATATCAGCATTTATGCGAATTCTGTTCCTAAAGGGGATGACATATGGATGTATGAAAGTTCTTTTAAATGGGCTTTTAATCAAAAATAAATAAATACGTTCAAAAACATGAATAAATTACTGATACATACTTTTACACAGTTTTAATTAAATACATATAATCAACTTCCACGCGAGCAAAGCCGCGGGCAACAGCTAGTACATACATAATGCTTAATGTTGCATACACGAACACACTATTTATTAAATTCACTTTTAAACTTTTTAACCTTCACTTCATAAATCCACAGGAGTTGATCGGGAGACTGTTTACACTGTCAATTTAGTATTCCTCATTGACCACATACGTTCGTTGCGATGGTTGAACAGTGTCAGTATCACAGACATGCACTTAACGAAGTCATAATTGAAACTGACCGACTGACTGGTCACGCCCCCTCCCGCCCCGCGCCCCGCGGCCGGAGCTTTGATGCTTGGCGCCGCCGCGCCTTAGCGCTCGCGGTGGCGACATCGACGCATGTAGTCGTGTATAAAATAAAGTTTTGTACCTACCTAATACAATATTATACGCATCTGCATAGACAATTGTTTACGCAGATGCACGCTTCATAAAGTTAGGGCCTTAAATTGTATTCATTGTTAATGGCCACCTACTTTAATCTTTTGCATTTTTTTAGAACTTAGGTTTCTAAGAAGTTCTGTTTGTAAAATGAAGGCTGTGCTGTCTAGGTACTAGGTTACCACCTAGTAGTTGTAGCATTATTAACTAGGCAGTATTAGTCTTATTTGTATTATCAGTAGGTACAGCGCAAATGAAGCGGGTCGAGGGGAGACCCGCGGTCAATGCACCGCGCTAGCGCACGGTACGTTGACCTCCCAGCCAGCTGAATGATATTAAAATACATTACTGTTTTATTAGTTTAATTAGTTTTTTGGTTTTCTAAATGAGATAATTATATAGTTAAGGTCCTATTATGTTGTATTATGTGTATGTAACCAGAAAAAAAAAACAAAAAAGAACTTAGACAAGTTAACATATTTTTTGCGTTTTTTTGCAACCCCCAAGTTTTCGGGAGCAGTCTTTTTACACCCTGTATATACGGTCGAATTGAGAAACCTCCTCCTTATAAGTATTAGTAGATGTCATTAATATATGATTGGTGGATGTAATCGGCGAGTGAGTGTAGAGTGCAGAGGAGCAGTGCGGGTGTGTGTGTGTGTGTGGGGAGGGGTGTGTGGTACGTACGTTGGCGCTGGTGTTGTTGGGCCGGGGCGCGCGCTGCGGCTGCGGATGCGCGCGCCCGTTCTCCAGCACGCGCCCGCCGCGCTCGTCGCCGCCGCGCCCCGCCCCGCGCTCCCCGCGCTCGCCCCGCTCACCCCGCTCTCCCCTCTCGCTCGACCTGCAACCGACCATACTCATATATTACACATCATATATCCATCTTGTACCCTCACTATGTCTTCACTTTACTATTAACACTTTTTATCATCAGTCAAAACTATCCTTTGAATGAAAAATGTTGTATTGAATACGACTTGTGACGTCACTGTTTTAGACCGCCGAATAGGAAGTATCCATAAAATTATTTTTGTCTCAAATATTTTTTTCTACATTATTTATTATCTTAACGATATACTTTAGAAGTATTTCTTTTATTTAGTGATTATTGAAACCCAGAAATATTAAATAGAAAGTGAAAATTAAGGGAAATTCTAACCTACACCTACACACCTACACTACCTACACTCGACCGATAGTCGAAACGAAATGTGACGTCTATTATTACATTATCAAAATCATCGACGTTCGAAATTCCTACTGTGATAGTAGTGTTTGCGAAAAAAAATATCTTCTTCCATAATTTTTAAAGCAATTAAAACTGTAAATTAGTATAACATAACTAAAACACTCAATAATAAACAAACACGAAATAACAATAACGTCATTGGATTTATCCAAAAACGCGCGCAAAATGGAGACGTCTGAATAGCTCAAATTTAGTCAATGTTTTAAAATTTACTTTTTTTTAAGCAAATTAGTTTAACTATTTTCAAGCCTATTTATATTTTTTTTTGATGTTTACATCTCATTTATGAGATGTATCACTCTCCGAACTTTCACTGGCAGATAGCTAATGATATAAGGAGTAACTGTCTAATTTTTTAGACTAACTTCGACCCGCGGCGTTACCTGCGGTTGATGTTATACCGCGGGTACAACCGTCGGGCTCAGCTGTGCAAGAATAAATACCTGTTAGTCCTCGGCGGCCTGCCGCCACCACGTCCACGATAACCTGTACTGTCACTTCGCTCTTCACCTAATTCTGGAGTCATTCTTCGTCCGCCAGCTGTCAACGAATATACATTTCATAATTACATAAACAGTCTCATTCTGTTTCTTAAATTTGGCGACCATTTTACTCAAAATATTTAAGTAAAATTACTTTATAAACTTGATGATAATTAGAAAGAGACTTTTTAAATTGGTAAACGAGAACTGTTAATAGAGAGAGATAGAGAGAGAGAGAGAGAGAGATATACGATTGGATAGGCACAAACCAGTGAGGTGGTGAGGCGGGTAGGGTTACAATAGACAGTAGGGCGGGCACGTAGGTACCTATGGGATACCGGTGGTGAGGCGGGTAGGCGGCCCTCGGCGGGGTGACGGCCCGAGGGGGTTTCCACACGTTAAAAAAAAAAAAAAGACAGTGAGGCGGGCGCGTACCTGTGGGGTACCGGTGGTGTGGCGGGCGCGTCCGGCGCGGGCGCGAGGGCGGCTGTCCCCTGGGCGGCGGGTAGGACGACGTGCCGCCCATCACCACGCGCAGCTGCTGGTCTATCTCCAGCTTCTCTTGGCGCAGCTGCTCCACTTCCTGCCGATATAACACTACCACTTACGCTCGCATTCTATGCAAGTTTTCTACCTATTATGGGATATTTCCTAAATCATTCATTATGTACTATTTAAAAATAGTATGCCTATGGCGTCATTATTTAACTTAATAAATATAAAAAACTCGTGGTTTAAACTGAAAACCTACAAAAAGAATTGGGTTTTTTAATAATAAAAAATTGTGATCAATGGAAAGGTCATATATATGTTTTATAACAAAACCTTTTTTTTTCGCAATAATTCAAAAGTTATTCCAAATTAAAAATTAATTTTTGAATCCAGTACCGAAGACGCGCCGACAGCTCCCGAACATACCCGAGAGCGTGTGACGTCATAATGTTAGTTTTCACTCATTGCAGTTGATACAGAAATAATAAGTACAGTGTTTTGATCTATTTAATTTTGTTATCATTGTTAAATATTTAAATTTATATTGAAAAATGTCGAATCTCAAAAGTTATCGTTCTTGTTTTGTACCATTATGTACGAATACTACAAAAACAACTCCTGACAAAATGTTTTTAAATGTTCCCCAAGATGACAAACGTCGAAATAAATGGTTTCAAGCAGTACACCGTGATAATCCCAAAACAAAATCGAATTTTTTTTGTTGTGAAGATCATTTCGATGTAAGTATTTCTAAAAAGCATTGTTATTAATTATTATATACGTAATATACGTAAACGTATAAGTATATAAAATTAATTATTATATACTTAAGTAGAGTTCAGTCAATTCATTTTTTTAACTGACTGCCTCGTTGGTCTCGCGGTTGGCGTGTGTGATGCTGATTATGAGGTCTCGGTTTTGATTCCCGGGTCGGATCAAATGTTTGTATGATCTACAAATATTTGTTTCGGAGTTTGGGTGTTTTCTATGTATAATATGTACGTACATATTTTACATAGAAAACACCCAAACTTACAAAAAAAAAGTATAGTATGTATTTGTATCAGTTGTCTAGTAACGATAACACAAGCTCTGCTTAGCTTGGAACTAGATGGCATTGTGTGTTAGATGTCCGAAATTTTTTTTTTTATACTCCTTTAAAATCATAGCATTAAAAAAAAAATTGGTAGTTTTAAAGTTCTTATATAATAAATTAATGTATCTTTATCTAGTGATTGGAAATCAATTTAATTTATTTATAATTTTATCACGTTCTAGGTTATGTATTTGACTAGTTATTTTCTTTTTTTTTATGTTATAGTTGTTTTCCTGTTGTTATAATAACATAAAAATGATTCTTATGATTTCTGTTTTTTTCCAGCTGAAAGATGACATGGAAAACTATATTTATTATACAATAATGGGAGGTAAAGCAAAGATTAAAATTGATATGGTACCACACAAGTTTGACTGTCAACCTAATCGTAAAAGACAAGGCACTACAACGATTCTTAGACCCGCTGCAGAAAAACGACGAAGACAACAAATCATCCAAGAAATGTTAAGTGAATCGTCAGAAAATATGGAAATTGGTATGGAACTTCAGCAGAATTAAACCGAACGTCATTTTTAAAACTGGTTATCTGAAATATCTAAGCTAATCGGAACCAACTAACAACTCGTTCTTTAGCAATAAATATTAAATATTATTGTCTAGTCACGTATCAGCCGTAAACGCCGTACTGTTATTAAATAGCTATAACATTATGACGTCACAACTATGGTGACCAATCATGGCGCGTTTATAGACACGTGATTTTTTTAAATTTGATCAATTTTTTATTGTTTATATTACATTGAAAATTTTATTTTTTAAGTTTTTTGCGTCAAGTACCAATATAATCTATACAAATAAATAAAATTGGAGTGTCTGTTTGTAATATTAAAATAACCGCTTTTTACTAAATTCATACGTATATACACGGTACATACACCAAAAATGTAGTTAAAAAAATTTTGTGCCTGTCTGTCTGTTTGTTTCGGGTAATCTCTGGAACGGCTGGACGGATTTTGACGGGATTTTCACTGGCAGGTAGCTGATGAGGGGACAGGGAGTAACTTAGGCTACTTTTTTTAGATTAAATTTGTCCCGTGGCGTTACTCGCCGTACAACAATAACCGCGGGTAACACCGCGGGGTTCATGTAGTTAGTAATAAAGTTCTGAAATACATTAAAAAAACAAGTTTTTTTTTTTCAAAATCTCAATTCAATTTCTTATGAATTTAGCATTTTAGAAATTTTAACAGTACAGAAATTAATAAAAATTGGTGTTAAATATATCTCGTCACTTTTGTCTAGGGCATCGAGCCCGGGTTTACCCGGACCGAAAAAACCCGGGTTTTCCCGGTTCTGAGGATTACAAAAAAACCCGGGTTTGATTTTTAAAACTCGGGTTTTTCGGGTTTTTTTTAATACTTTTGTTTTTGTTATTTATTAAGTTTAAGCCACTTCGAATGCTATAATAAGTAAATGGTATAAAAACACGCTTTGATAAATTATTATTTATTACGTAAAAAGTAGCTTCGTTGCTACTTTCCTACCAATAAAACATGCCATGCAAGTTACATGGAACGCGCGCGTCCATCTCAGAACACGAATGGGGTAATGTGTGGAGCAGTAGTGAGAGGAGGGTGTAGCGAAGATCGGGTGATGAATACCTTCGCCATTTTGTTTAGTCAGTCTGCCATATGTATTCGACGCGCTAGCCTCATGCGTACAATTGATTGAGGCCAAGTTGGACGAATATGGGGTATCTCTTACAAATGACATCGTCGCTCAAACCAAAGACGGTTGCAGCCTAATGGTCGCATTAGGGAAGTCTTTTAAGTCATACTATCAGCTATGCACTGCTCATGCCGTTCAGCTAGCAGTTATAGACGTAATGTACAAACGGAATGCTGGCTTCGAGGAAAATTTCGCTCAGCTTGCCGAACTTGACGAGGATGAAGATTTGGCTTTATCGGTATTGACTCAAAGACTGCGAACTGTAGAGTTTAACGACGACACGAATTCTACAGGCAATGACGAGGATGGTGTTGAATTTAATAATGAATCCTCGTTTATGGAGTCTTTCAGTTCACAGTCTTTTGGATACAACGACCTGCTTTCAAAAGTAGTGGTAAAAATCTTCAAGAACTCTGCGACAAAAAACGATGACATCCTTCAAAAACATGTCAGAGCTGATTTAGGATAGGAGTACCCCCTCCTGTTAGATGAGAAAACGAGCTGGAGTAACATTTCTACGATGTTAGGTCGGTTTCTGAAATTGAAAATATCTATTACAAAAACTTTAATTGATTTAAAAACAGACCTTTAATTTACTGATAATTTACGAAAATATTGAATGTTATTAAAACTGTCGTCGAGGCGCTACGTCTACGCGACGCAACATTACTTACAGCTGATGTTTCCCTAAAATTTGCATTGAAGAAAATGGATGAAATGAAGACACCACTAAGTAAGAAAATGGCAACTGCATTGAGCAAACGATACGCAAAAAGAAGACTAACTCAAGCAGCAACACTACAGTACTTGACCAATCCGGGTAAATATTTTGAGAACATTCAAAATTAAGATAAAACTGTTTTTATCGGCCTACCGGTGATGAAATGCTAAACGAAATTCTGATTAAACTCACAACCAAAAAACAAAATATAGGTACCTCTTGAAAATTTGCCAGCGCCAGACCAAGACCTGCGAGAAATTGACATTCAGTTGTCTACTTTGACAAATGAAGAGAAACTGAACAGATAGTTAAGTCAAGCTGTTGCTACTGATAATACTGCTCCTGAAACTGGATCAGCTTGTCCATCAGACGATTTGCTTACTACTGTGAGAGTAGAAACTGCACTCTTCGAGAATGGCGGTAAGCAACAGCGAGGTCGTTAACTATCGCTGGTATATGAACATTTAAAAACTATTCCACCTACTAGCGTCGAGCCGGAGCGTATATTTTCTTCGGCTGGAATTGTCTGTAATAGATTGCGTTTGTCTTTTAATGGACATAACTTTGGATGCCCTAATTTTTTTACGTTCATTTTACATAAGTAAGAAGAAATTCTAGTAATTCAGTTCTGATTTCTGTTATTTTTATATAACGTTAACGATATATCCAAACTGGTATTAGTTATTATTTTATATATCAATATCTCTTTTTTTCTAAAGTAGTCAGATGGTCAGAGGGTATGTCTTAATTATGTTGTTTAAATAATGTGTCAAATGCATAACTACTTTTTACTTAGTATTTTAATTAATTAGATAAATAACTGATTATTAACCTAACTACTGCAATTTAAATTATATTAGAATAGTACAATAGAAGACTAGCTAGTAACGAATAGTTAACTTAATTGGTAATGCGATGAAGAGTTTTATTAATGTTAATATTATTTGTGATACTACAAAAATGTCTTTTGAAGATATTATTTTTATTAGCTTTTAAATACAATAAGTGAATAATACCAAACTAATTCATTTAATGTTAAAACTAATATCTGCAACTCTGTGATTTAAAAAAACTAGATTACTCACAAAGTTTTAAGATATTCTGAAGAAAAAAATAATCTTTATCACTTTTTTAAACATTAAAACTGTTTTGTAATTTGTAAAGTACTGTTTCGTTTATATAAATTCTTCCTCATCCTTTATATTTTGTACTCATTGTAGGAAATCGATATATAAACGCAGATTAGTGTATTTAAAAAAAATACAATAAAAAGATCGAAATGCTCGAAAAAACCGGTCTACCCGGGTTTTGATTATTCTTAGACCCGAAAACCCGGGTTTTCAAAATTGAACCGAGTTTCGATGCCCTACTTTTGTCCCTCGTTTCGCATCAAGACAACCAATGTGTCACAACCAAGCATGGCAAGGTAATAAAAAATGGGTAATAATCTAAATAAGTAAAAGAATCGCTAAATTTATAGCTTAGTGTTAAACTCGTAGAAGCGCTTGACCAATTTAGACCAATCTTTTTATAGAATTTTCGTCGAGGCTTGTGTCTTGTGACAAGAAAGAGACAGATCTTACGGAGAATGAACGTAAATGAAGAAAAATAGTAAAAAAAAAAACATTATATTGGACTGCGACAAGCCAGTAATTTTTGACATGAGTATATGTATGGTTGTCCATATCCAGTACCTTGAGGTGCGCCACGTGGTACTCGACGAGCACCTTGGCGTTGGCGATGTTCTCCTTGGTGCCCACGAACACGAAGGGCATGACGCCCTCCTCGCGCGGCGCCGACGGCATAGGCTCGTTGTCGCCCTCCACCTTCACCTG
Organism: Spilosoma lubricipeda; assembly: GCA_905220595.1. Classification (NCBI taxonomy): domain Eukaryota; kingdom Metazoa; phylum Arthropoda; class Insecta; order Lepidoptera; family Erebidae; genus Spilosoma; species Spilosoma lubricipeda. The sequence continues at coordinate 1,300,687 of HG992285.1, read as the reverse complement.
CACGCGCACACACACACACTACTTACAACAGTCTAGGTTCATTATCACACACACTAATATATAAATGCGAAACTTTATAAGTGTTTATGTTTGTTACTTCTTCACGCGCAAAAGGCTTAACCAATTTGGGTAAAATTTGATATACAGGAAGCTGACAACCAGGATTAACACATGGGTTACATGAAAAAAATTTTAAGCCTAAACCGATAAACACGCGGGCGGAGTCGCGGGCAACGGTTAGTTGGAAATATATTTAAAAGATGATATAACTCTCACTCGACCGAATTGTATGGTGATAGATTAAGAATAAAATCTCAGCTCCTTTAACTTTTCTATTATGGATCCATATTAACTAATCTTTGTAGAGACAAACTAAAAATAAGCAGTTTCACCACCCTTATTCGTCACGTGAGTATCGTACAGCTGACTAAGAGAGCTAACTAAACAAGACAATAGCACGGTATAGAGAAGCTTCTTTAACAACCTCTGACCAGCATGGTATATAAGACCCAAAATTATTTTGTCGGGCACTGCCACTGCCAGAAACAAGACTTACCGGACAGTGGATAATAATTGGCCGATGAAGAACTACTGAAGTGATTATCGTGACATGTCGATGTGTACATAGAGCTAGTGTAGAGTGTAGAGAGTGTAGGGCGCGTACTCACACGCACGACGCCGCTCTTGTCGACGATCTCCTGTATGACCTTGCCGTTCTTGCCGATGACCTTGCCGACGAAGGCGCGCGGCACCTTGATGGACTCCTCGGCGTACTCCAGCAGCGACCGCGCCGCCTTCACCGCGTCTGCCGACTGCACACACGCACACACACGTCCATTACTCTCACTTAATAACACTTTCAAAAGTACAATAGTATTATTACTTTTTACCACCAAATCTATTTTTTTCAACTTCAATGCATTCATGTAAAGAACCTTTACACGAGTTTGTCCACATTCAGACAAATTGTTGTGACAATAACTGGGTTAAAGTTTACTTGATCCTTTTTCTATGTAGATCTATGTATTGCATCTGTTTACTTACTAAAAAGGTCTTAAAATCGGTCAAAAATTAAAAAATGTTCTAATTACAGAATATACATTCGAAAATTATCATAAATCGTATTCTCATAGAAAAAAATCGGTGGAAATTCGATCTCACAAATTTCATAAAAGGTAGTATATATTTTAGTATTAAAATTGTAGTTTAATCTTTACACTAATGATACAAAACTCAATACACAGAAAAAATATAATTTCATCATCATCTTTCAGAGTCTGACTGTCTGACTGACCTCTCCACAAATCTTGAACGTGCAAGACACCTCCTCCAGCTCAATGTTGGTGACTCCCGAGACCTTGCGCGCCTGTTGGATGTTAGCCCCGTGAGTGCCGATCGCGAGCCCCATGAGGTCTTCGCGCACTGAGAACTCATCTGTGTAGCTGCAATACAACATTAAATATATACATCAACAAATATACATAACCCCCAGTGGCGTAGCGAGGGGGGGGCGGAGGGGCGGACCGCCCCGGGCGCCATCAAAGGAAGGGCGGCAAAATTGGCAGCCAATTAATTTTTCAAGAAGTTAACTTTTGTTAAAAATATGTAGGACGAAGCTATGTGCTAACAAACTACAGCCACTTGTTTAACCAATATTTTACGCACTAGAGTTCTGACAAATATTTAGCTATACCTACTCACAGCATCGAGACGACCACGGTAACGGCGGGATAGAGGGTGCTAAGAATCACCGGGAACAGTGGCGTAGCGTGAGTGTCGGCCGCCCGGGGCGGCAGACAATTTTGCCGCCCTCTTATTTATATATTTAAAGGTAATATATACCTACTAAACATTACATAGGTAGATTACTTCTAGAGAACTATTCGGCGAGTCCACATTATTTTGGCATAATACAGGTTAGATTTAAAATAAATAAGTTAATCTAAGTTTCATAATCACTTATTGTTTATTAGTACACTTTTTATTATTCCAACCACTTTGAAACATTGTTACAACTTGACGATAGACATAATGAAATTATTAGCGAATTCAAAAACCCAAATCAATGTTTACTAATATTATAAAGCTGAAGAGTTTGTTTGTTTATTTGAACGCGCTAATCTCAGGAACCGCTGGTCCGATTTGAGAAATTATTTCAGTGTTGGATAGTACATTTATAGAGGAAGGTCATAGGCTATATATCATCACGCTAAGCCCAATAGAAGCAGAGCACCAATGGAGAACAACAACAAACTCTTCAAAGGCATTTTGTACTGCCTCTCGGGAGTTGAATTTTTTACCCACTAGAAAGTTGTCTAAATTTTGGAAAAAGTAATAGACGGTAGGTGCAAGGTCTGGTGAGTATGGTGAATGAGAGAGAGCTTCCAACCCCAGCTCTTGCAGCTCCTCCGTCCAAAGGAAGTGGACTTGACAAAGCCCCTACGCTATGACCAAAATGAGATCGATTTCACCTTGACGGGCCAAAAGCACATATTCAGAGACGTCTCAGTTTTATCAGTAGGTTTAACCCCGGTAGTGGTAACCGAATCGTCTGAGGCTCTCTGAATATCGACTTTAAGGCTGAACGTGCCCGTTTGATGAAATCCAGGCTCCGGCCAATTTTGCTCCAAGCCGCGGTGGGAATTGACAAGTTCCAGTCAAATCTGGAAAACCGATTTGCTGCCATGGAAACCACAGCATACGTAAACCAGAACCTGGAATTGAAATAATATTGCCTTTTCTTTTCCAAGCACAAATAGCATGAGTACTCTCTTTCTTTAAATGGGCGGACTTTAAACAGATGCTATGCTGTGTCCTCTTCTATCGCATGGGATGGTTAGTTGGGACCTCTCAGTCGCACACATTCACTCGGAGCAACATTTTATTTTTAAAATTCGACAACCGCTATTCTGGACTGATTTCTCGCAGGCAACCCTACACCACCGTGTTCAGAATAAAATAATCTTTAATTTCATTTAATTTTCATTTAATAAACAGACCGTTGCAAAATGCTAGTATAGATTTACCTGTTTATACCTGTCAACCCGATAGTTGTGACCAGAAAAGAATAGGCAACCTAACGTTTGTATATTCTATGGGTTTCATACTTTCGATTGGTATAGAATTTTTCTAATAATCATACCGGTGAAATGTTTAAAAAAAATTTGTTCTGTTTTAATTATTAATTAAACATACTCTGGACTGAAATTTGTTAGGCAACCCATATGCATTATATTTATTGACATATTAAATTAAATATAAAATACGTTTCATTAAATAAGCATCTCGGTGAAGGTCGTTTTATACCGGGATCTTATACTATTATTGTTAAATAAAAATATAGTTCTAGTTTATATTATTAACTAGCTGACCCACGTAACCCCGTTTGCGGCTCCTATTTTCCATAGCGTGATAATCTTCTTCTTTTGTTAAAGAGCTGGGTTTGGAAGCTCTCCCTCATCCACCATACTCACCAGACCTTGCACCTACCGACTATTACTTTTTCCAAAATTTAGACAACTTTTTAGTGGGTAAAAATTTCAATTCCCGAGAGGCAGTACAAAATGCCTTTGAAGAGTTTGTTGCCCCGTCCAGCTGAATTTTACAAGAAGGGCATCAATAAACTGCCAATGCGTTGGCAAAGATGCGTCGATTGCATGGGTAATTACTTCGAATAACAGAAATAAGAAAGTTTCAAAAAATAAGAACTTTCACTTATCTATCTATACTAATATATAAAGCTGAACAGTTTGTTTGTTTATTTGTTTGAACACGCTAATCTCAGGAACCGCTGGTCCGATTTAAAAAATCTTTCACTATTAAATAGCCTATTTATCGAGGAAGGCTATAGGCTATATATCATCACGCTAAGACCAATAGGAGCGGAGCACCAACGAAAAATGTTTCAAAAACGGGGGAAAATTATCACGCTACGGGCAATAAGAGAGGTAAACGAAGTTGCGTGATAATTTCATAGGTAAAGACCTATTATATAATGGTATCAATTATTTTTGTGGATCATTTATCAGAACTCTAGTGCGTAAAATATTGGTTAAACAAGTGGCTGGAGCTTGTTAGCACATAGCTTCGTCCTACATTTTTTTTAACAAAAGTTAACTTCTTGATAAATTCATTGGCTGACTGACCGCCACTGACCGCACAAAATATATTTTTTTTTTTCCAATTTTGCCGCCCTTACTATGATGGCGCCCGGGGCGGTCCGCCCCTCCGCCCCCCCTCGCTACGCCACTGACCGGGAAGCCACTACAAGCGCTTGATCTTGGCAACTTTTAAAGAACGCACGTTACGGCTAGACTCGCATCTGGCACAACTCGAGGTGGAACTTGAGAAGATTAGATAGCATATTTTAGGGTAATGTGAAGTGTGAATAGAAGTGGAGGACACCATAACCCTCGACTTAAGCCATCCAATGTACTTCCGTGTGGGAGGAGACCAACAATCTCAAGTTTCTGGTGATGGTGGTGGTCTCATTGAGTTTCTGGTTAATAAGTCCCTTTCTAGCAACGTTGTGGAAATAACTAGTATATAGAACAGGGCAGCATACCTCATTGTCAAGCTCACCGAGCGATATAGCCTCGGATGACGAGGTAGAGGATATGTTTCACGACATACCGAGGGCTCTCCACTTCACCACTAAGGCCCACAATAACGTTGTTATGGGTGACTTTAACGCTAAAGTGGAAGTACTAAATTGCAGCGAATCAGTAATAGGATCCTATGGGTTTGAAAGCAGAAATCATAGGGGCAAATACTCGTCGACTTCCTCGAACGAGAGGGCCTGAAATTTTTCTTTAAAAAACAGTCCCAATGGAAGTGGACTTTAAAAGCCCCAACGCTATGACCAAAAACGAGATCGATTTCATCTTGACGGATCAAAAGCACATTTCAGAGACGTCTCAGTTTTATCAATAGGGTTTAACACCGGTAGTGATGACCGAATTGTCTGAGGCTCTCTGAATATCGACTTTAAGGCTAAACGCGTCCGTTTGATGAAATCCAGGCTCCGTCAACTCTGCTCCAATCCGCGATGGGAACTGAAAAGTTTCAGTCAAATCTGGAAAACCGATTTTCTACCATGGAAACCACAATACACGTAAACCAGAACCTGGAAAATGTGGTTCGAATTTTCAGGGAAGAAGGTATGAGATTTTGTTAAATGCAGCGTAGGGACAAGAAAACGAGGCTTTCGGAAGGCTTATAAAGAAATGACATGAAAACCCACTTTTAACTTTGTTTGCAAAGCGGACTAAACCAAGAGATCGGCATACTCGTACGACACGACCTCCGATGCTCCAATACTCTTTCAATCGAACTAGCGATCGAACAGAACCAGGGTTCAAAGTGTTTGTACAGTCTCTCGGAGTAAGCCGCCTGACGAAGTTGACCACAGCAAGTGAAAAAATCGTTGCTTCCAAGCCGACCGTTCTTTCGGAAGTGGAACGTTTCTATGGCGATTTATACGCTGACTAGATAGAGGCAGGTGAAACCAGTTAAAAGCTCAAACCCTAGGACAGATGCAGAATCTTTACTTCTAGTGATGCAGTCATTTTCCTTTCTTTGTTTCTTGGGCCTTTGGCAACCGGTTCTACATGAAGTGAATGATAACTACACAAAAATATTCACAAATAAAGGGACTTGACATGAGACCTATAAATATTTAATTAGAGGTGGAAGTTTGGCTTTTATTCTCAAAAGCACTTATATTATTTTTCAGTAAAAATATAGGTCTAGTTTATATGAAAAACTAGCTGACACACGTAACCTCGTTTGTGTCTCCTATTGTTCATAGCGTGATAATTTTCCCTTATTTTTTTAAACGTTCTCTATTGGTGCTCCGCTTCTATTGGACTTAGCGTGATGATATATAGCCTATGGCCTTCATCGATAAATGTACTATCCAACACTGAATGAGTGTCTGAAATCGGACCAGCGGTTCCTGCGATAGAAGATTTGAGATTCAAACAAACAAATAAACTCTTTAGTTTTATAATATTAGTAAATATTGATTTGGGTTTTTGAATTCGCTAATCATTTAATTTTGTCTATCGTCAAGTTGTAACAATGTTTCAAAGTGGTTGAAATAATAAAAAAGTGTACTAATAAAGAATAAGTGATTGTAAAACTAAGATTAACTTATTTATTTTAAATTTACCTGTATTATGCCAAAATAATATGGACTGTTCTCGCCGAAAAGTTCTCTAGAATTAATCTACATAAGTAATAGGTATACGTTATATATCTAAATAAGAGGGCGGCAAAATTATCTGCCGCCCCGGGCGGCCGACACTTACGCTACGCCACTGATAACCCCTCCCTATTTTTCTACATGTAAAAATATTTTGGTAATTTATTTCATTTAAATATATTTATTTCAAATTATTTTTTAGTATAACAAATACGATAAACATTTCAATAATTCACATTTTCATATTTGAACTATAACATAGTTTTGCGGTTTAATTTACATGAACAAAATCTAGGGTGTCTAACACGTGGCTTAATAGACTTATATATAAGACTAGCTGAACCCCGCGGTGTTACCCGCGGTTATTGTTGTACCGCGAGTAACGCCGCAGGACAAAGTTAGTCTAAAAAAAGTAGCCTAAGTTACTCCCCGGGTCATCAGCTACCTGTCAGTGAAAGTCCCGTCAAAATCCGTCCAGCCGTTCCAGAGATTACCCGGAACAAACAGACAGACAGACAGACAGACAAAAATTTTTTTAACAAAATTTTTGGTATATGTATCGTGTATACATACATATGCATTAAGAAAAAAGCGGTTATTTTAATATTACAAACAGACACTCCAATTTTATTTATTTGTATAGATGTATCTTTTCCTCTTGAGGAGAGGAAAAGAGGCAGACCGCAGAAAAGATGGGATGACGACATTAGACAAGTGGCTGGAGTCACGTGGAACAGAGTGACACAGGAAAGGAAAGAATGGAAAAGGTTGGAGGAGGCCTTTGCCGATTGGCAAACAGATCTAGAAAAGATAACCAAGCAACAGATATTAGCTTAAATATTTTATTTAGTTTAAGAGTTCAGTGTTATTATATTGTAAGTCAAATGCATTGTAATTAATTAAGAGATCTGAATAAAAGGCTATATTATTATTATATATATAGATGTATAGATTGGCTAATCTAAACCCTAAATAAAGTCCTCAAATCGAATAATAACAACATCTATCAAATACATCGTTACATTATTGTTAAGAATCGATAAAATTCTTGATGGTAAAGTAAAAATATCGTTAGTGATGTTTGTAATTAACGGTAAGCAGGTGCGTCTCTCTCAAGAATGCGGCCACCGAGCTTCACTGTTACGTATTGCAAAAAAAAACATTTGCGGTCACGGTACGTGGAACTGCTATTGACCTAGTATAAATATGTACAACCATTGATCGCGCTACGAGCAACGCTTCCTAAGGAGACCGAAATAAAGTGAGAGTAGACAAAAATACCTTAACTATTTTGATGGCCGCTTTTTACTGTAAAGTACTTTTAAAGATATTTCAAGCATTAATGAAAATAACCTACCCCGCGTAGCTATCAAATAAAACATTGAAATTGGAAAAAAGCCTTTATATCATTTCAAATCGTATCTTAGCAACATATAATAGTATTAGCATTTAGTTGCTTATTTAGGTTAAGATATTAAACAAATTTGGAGACCAATAAATTGATCACGTGCTACATATAAATGGTCTACGTGGTGAAAGTATAAAAATACGGAGCCACCACACCCCTATTCAGGGACTAAGGGAGCAAATTACGCAGAATACCATTACTGTAAACAGAAGGAAAGCAGAACACAAACGCTGTACCGACTGGTCTAGTCCAAACCTCTATTTCGGATGTGGATTCTATGTCCAGCAGTTGACTGCTAAAAGCTGTTGATATTTATGACTAGCTAAACCCCGCGGTGTTACCCGCGGTTATTGTCGTACCGCGAGTAACGCCGCGGGACAAACTTAGTATAAAAAAGAATAGCCTAAGTTACTCCCTGGATCATCAGCTACCTGCCAGTGAAAGTCCCGTCAAAATCAGTTCAGCCGTTCCAGAGATTACCCGGCTTAAAAAAAAATTAACTACATTTTTTGTATATGTATCGTGTATACATCATTAATATTACAAATAGACACGCCAATTTTATTTTATTTGAAACGACTATGCAATACTGTATACCTAATTATACACAAATTAGTAAGTCGATAAGCGAATTTCAATAGATAACATGATGTGTGTAGTGTCATAACGCTAGAATTAACTATATTTCAGCACGTAAAAATGCATGTTTACACTTTTACTTTTGACGTCATAGACTAGCTTGCAATCACTGATGTTAGCAATTGCATTATCGGGTAATTAGCTAAACGACGAACGAATATTTTTTTTATTACCGTTTTTTATGCAGAATTTATGCATTTGTAAAAAAGATACATTCATTTGTGAAAAGTTTGCACTTATTTTTTTATTGAATAGGCGGGCAAACGAGCAGACGCATCGCCTGATGGTAAGCGATGCCGGCCTTTGGGGGATGGAGGAGGGGGTTGGTATGGGCCTCACACGGTGAAACAGAGCGCAAGCACTCTTTCACACCGATTTCCTGTGAGGCCGTGGTATCACTCCGATCGACCGAAGCGAGGCTCTCCCACGGTAGTCTTCCCATAATTCACTTAGTACAACAAAGCTCGTTTTGATTTAAGGTTAGGCTGTAGCAGTGGGGACCACACCACACCATCCTTCCTTATGCTGTTTTTACCCAACTACGGCAAAGTCAAAGGAAGGTTATGGTTTTTCATAAATAAAATGTGAAAATTATGTTTTTTGTTGTCCTATACTTATTGGTTCCTTTAGTAACAATTTTTTTTATCTTTCCTTTTTAATTTAATTCTTTTCTATGCACAAAAAAAATGCAACCACATGTATATTCGAAATGTCTTTCTTTTTTAACACTTACCCGCCTTGGTTGTGTATTTTAGTGGATTCTAGTTGTCTAGCTGCCTCCTCAGTCCTTTTCAACAATAGCAGCTTCTGGGTTAGGTTTCTGGAAATATTATAAATTATAAGTATACACAAACCTTCGGACATAAATTGCAATTATGACCGTCGCTTATTTTTGTTTCATAAAAAAAGTTACCTCAAGCAAACTGCATTTAAAAAAAAAACAAATCGACAAAACCAAATTACTATGGTTAAATAACTATGCAGCTAAATAATTATAGAATAACTTATTATTATGAATTAAATATAACATTAAAACACTTTCCTATATCTCTACGAGTTGCATTCCAAGATTATACTTATTCTCTTATTTTAATTACCTTTAATGCAGACCAGTTTCGCCCTTTAGCATTATCAAAGGTTACTGAGTAAGGGTGACACCGGTCAGGGATTAAAGTTAATTAAAATAGTAGAATAAGTACAAGTGAGTTTAATTCTTGAATGTATTTCAACCATTTCCTTCAAGTGCCGACAATCAAGAGTATAAATTACTCTTTCTATAAATCTTGACCTCACCAAGAGTTATATTGGCACTTGTCATCTATTAATATGGAAAATCCAACAATACTTTGTTTTTAAGAATCTTGTAATTTGTTGTTAAATGTATAGAAAGTGTGTACTAAGCCTCATACTACCATATGGCACATGGCTCACTGCCATTGGCCCTGTGGCTTAGTGTTAATGTAAGCACTGGTTTGTTTGGCACAGAGAGTCAGCTGCCCCAAACAAAATGGAACTCAAGTGATGCTCTACACAGGAGACCCACATCATGTGCTGAGATTTATAATGAATATGAATAATATTGCTGTATAATAATTACATATTTAAAACAAAATTACAAAATGTTAAAAGGCATTTTCAAGTCAGATATATTAAAATAGTATTTTTCAAAATTATTTGTTTTTTTATTTCATATTTGGGCGTCCCAAAGTTACTCTACTCTGCCTGGTGGAAAGCATGAGCAGAATCTAAGAATTTCCAAATAATTTTACAAATGATTTTTTTTGATTCTGTCAAATTGTGTTAGACTTCATGTTGTCAAAAATCAGAAGTGTCGGTTTCTAATCATAACAGTTCCGTGAACTTTTTAATTTAAAACTAACAATAAATTAGGTACTTCAATATTTGTAAGTACAATCTTTAATGAATCAATCAAACGTAAGCCCAATCGAGTCTTTTTTTTTACGTGTGGAATCCCCTTCGGGCCATCACACCACCGGGGTTTGCGGCGGAGCGGTGCGTCGGACTCGAACCGACTAAAATCTCACGCAACCCGCCTGAGACGGGAGGGATCCGGGAAATGCTGTCAAATTAACACATCCGGACCCCTTCCGGAAATCCCAATCGAGCCTGTGCTAGGGTTACCAGGGCTGTTGATAAACAAGGGGTGTATGTGTGTGCGTGTGTGTGCTGACCTGAAGTGCATCTCCTGCAGCATCTGCGCGCGCTTGTGGCTGGCCTCGCAGCGCGACACGACGGCCAGCACGCCGCGCTCCGGCACGTACCACACCAGCGCCGCGCCGATCGCCTTCTGGAACTCCTTGTGCGCGTTCTCCACCTTCGCGCTGTGGATGTCGTGCACGCTGCAACCGCACCAGGGTTAGCTCTGTACTCTATACTCCATACTCTACACTCTATACCTCCTCTACTTGCTACCTACTACGTAACACTTTCATTTGCATTGCTAACTATATACCTTTCAAATCCATACTAACATTATAAATTCGAAACTAACTCTTGTGTGTTACACTTTCACAGCTGAACCAACTTGGATGATATTTACAATGCAGATTTTTTTTATTGTTAAGGGACTATTCACAGCCTTAACCGACATACATGTGGTCGGAGCCGAAAACAAAAGCTAGTATTGTAATAATAATATAACTTTTATAGTGGGATAATCTTATTTTCGAGTGTCAATGGATATGCAGAGACAGACATTCGTCTAAAATCAGAATAAATCTGCTATGTATTAATTTTTATATTAAACTGGCTCACCCGACGAACTTCGCACTGCCATATAATTATTTAAAAAAGAAATTAATTCCCGTTACTCTTTGATTTTCTTCTATAGAAACCTTGTCCTAATAATAACGAACTCATAGAAAAAAAGAAATATTCAATTTTGGTGCAGACGATCGGAAGTTATGAGAGCATACATTTCGGGAATTCATTTTTATATATATACTAGCTGAACCCCGCGGTTATGATTGTACCGCGAGTAACGCCGCGGGACAAAGTTAGTCTAAAAAAGCCTAAATTACTCCCCGGATCATCAGCCACCTGCCAGTGAAAGTCCCGTCAAAATCCGTCCAGCCGTTCTAGAGATTAACCGAAACAAACAGACAGACAGACTAATTTTTTTTTAACTACGTTTTTGGTATATGCACCGTGCATACATACATATGCATTTAGTAAAAACCTGTTATTTTAATATTACAAACAGACACTCCAATTTTATTTTATTTGTATAAATATATAGAAGATATATATATATATTAAAAGTTTACACTGGTTTTAATATAGAAATATAATGTTTAAGAGTCCAAATATCGGATTGAAATCAACTAAATATGTCTGGAACTGGATGCGAGAACTACAAATCGATCAGACTTGCGTGCAATCGGTAAAGCTAATGCCCAACAGTGGACTGCAATAGGTTTCTTTTTATTGAATAGGGGGCAAACGAGCAGGCATATCACCTGATGGTAAGCGATTGCCGGCCTTTGGGGGATGGGGAAGGGGGCGGGGAGGATGATGAAATATGTCTTACAAAAGCAACTAAAGATAATTAAAAAGATAAACAAAACTACTTCATAACAATACTCAGAACATAGCTGATTTCATTATTATCATTGAGGTAATTAATGCATGTAATACAAAAAAAAACTTCCTAATATGCCAACATATACAAGGTCTACTTTTTTATTATATTACATGACTAGCCGACCCACGCAACCTCTTTTGCGTCTCCTATTGCCAGTAGCGTGATAATTTTCCCCCGTTTTTGTAAAATTCTTCATTGTTGCTCCTGTAGGTCTTAGCGTGATGATATATAGCCTTCCTCGATAAATGGGCTGTCTAACACTGAAATAATTTTTCAAATCGGATCAGCGGTTCCTGAGATTAACGTGTTCAAACAAACAAACTCTTTAACTTTATATGTTGGTATAGATTAGCCTTTTAAAATTTTGTTCCTTTACTAATAATTAGCATTTCTCTTACAATGTTAATAATAATATGATCTAGTATGTTCCTACAGCCTAATATCTCTATACTAATATATAAAGCTGAAGAACTTGTTTGTTTGAACGCGCTAATCTTAGGAACCACTAGTCCAATTTGAAAAATTATTTCAGTGTTGGATAGTACATTTATCAAGGAAGGATATAGGCTATATATCATCACGCTAAGACCAATATGAGCAGAGCACCAAGGAAAATATTTCAAAAACGGGGGAAAATTATCACGCTACGGGCGATAGGAGGACGCAAACGAGGTTGCGTGGGTCGGCTAGTGCAAGATAGGAGACAAGTTATTAAAGAAGGTAATTCTCAAGAAATCAATGGAAATATACTTCGTAGTAAGACTGAGACACAATTGTCTATTGGCAAAGCAGATTGTATTTACACTGTCAAACCTTATAAAAGTTATCTATACAAATAAAAAATTGGAGTGTCTGTTTGTAATATCAAAATGACCGCTTTTTACTAAATGCACATGTATGTATACATGATATATATACCACAATAACATTTTTAACAATTTTTGTGTGTTTGTTCCGGCTACGCTCAGAATCGGTTGGATCGATTTTGAAGGGACTTTCACTGGTAGGTAGCTGATGATATAAGGAGTAACTTGGCTGACTTTTATTAGACTAGCTTCGCCCCACGGCGTTACCCGCGGTACGACAATGACCGCGAGTAACACCGCGGGGTCCAGCTAGTAGGGAATATATATGAATAAGATGCAAGGCCAGGATTAAGGCTTAAAAGAGCAGGAAAATATGTCCATAAGATCAGAAAGTTCTAAAAGAGGAGTAATCTATACAAATAAATAAAATTGGAGTGTCTGTTTGTAACATTAAAATAACCGCTTTTTACTTAATGCATATGTATGTATACACGATACATATACCAAAAATGTAGTTAAAATTTTTTTTGTGTCTGTCTGTCTGTCTGTTTGTTCCGGGTAATCTCTAGAACGGCTGGACGGATTTTGACGGGACTTTCACTGGCAGGTAGCTGATGATCCGGGGAGTAACTTAGGCTACTTTTTTTAGACTAACTTTGTCCCGCGGCGTTACTCGCGGTACAACAATAACCGCGGGTAACACCGCGGGGTTCAGCTAGTGTCTGATATAACAAATATTATTCAAAAAGGTAGCAATATTGTTGAAAATGACAATTTCAGATCAACAATACTATATTATGAATTAATAGCCAATTCTACCTGCAAGGCATAAAGTAAATAAAAAAGTAATTTTTTTTTTTTTAATATTGTCTGCCATCAGCCCCTTGGCTTTTATCAGATTTGAAGGTCTTTTCGTCATCAGTTTGAGAGTCAAAAGTAAATTACCGTGGGAGAGTCACGCTTCGGCATGAATGAGCCAGCTCGACCAGAGTGATACCACGGCCTCACAGAAAACAGGTGTGAAATAGCGCTTGCGCTGTGTTTCAGTGAGTGAGTGAGTGAGGATACCGGAGGCCCATACCTCTCCCCACATCCCCCAAAGGTCGGCAACGAACTTATGTCACCTCTGGTGTTGCGGGTGTCCATGGGCGGCGATAATCGCTTACCATCAGGTGATATGTCTGCTCGTTTGCCCCCTGTACCATGAAAAAAAAGTATATGTATGTATTATTGTCACCGTGTAGAATCAAGCTACGCATCTAGAAGGGTCAATGACTTTTAACAGTAGTTCCCTGATAAGTTACCCAATTAATGTATATTTGTCTCGCTAAAACTAAAAAACAAACTAAAGCTTTAGAACGGCTGTGCCGATTTAACAGATTTTGGTTTTAAAAACTGTCTTAGTTCAGGGAAAGTTTAAACAGTGAAAAATTAAAAATAGCTTGAAAATCCAAATGTCACGTGTACGAAGTGGCAGGCACAGCTAGTGTAGTATAATTACATCCCATGTGGTGATGAATTAAGAATATAGAATGTTCCCCATTACTACTTTTCCCATAAGTGTCACAAGAACTGACAGAATAAACTGCAAGACAATTGTGAACACTGTGTACAGTGTATGTAAAATGTATAAGTAGGTATGTTGATTGATAAAATCTATACTAATATATAAAGCTGAAGAGTTTGTTTGTTTGAACATACTAATTTCAGGAACCACTGGTCCAATTTGAATTATTTCGGTGTTGAATAGCCCATTTATCAAGGAAGGCTATAGGGTATATATCATCACTCTGCTACTAATAGGAGCGGAGCAACAATGAAGAATGTTTAAAAAACGGGGGAATTTTTCACGCTACGGGCAATATAAGGCGCAAACGAGGTTGCGTGGGTCAGCTAGTTTCTATATACATGTACATTACAATCTATTTACACCTCATTAAAATTAGTTCAGTAATTTAAAGACAATGGTGGAACAACAACTATTACCCTAACTTTTGTCTTCGCCATTCTACTTTGTAAGAGCCTATATCCAGCAGTGGACTAAATAAGTGTCTGTTTGTAATTTGAAACAACCGCTTTTTACTAAACTTACAATTTTTGTCTGTCTGTTTGTTCCAGCTAATCACTGGAACGACTCGACCGATTTTGACTGGACTTTCACTGGCAAATAGCTAACTTATGCTACTTTTTTTAACACTATAAATAAGCACAGTAATGCTTAGATACTTACTAATCCTTCAAGTGTTCTGGTACAGTTATCTCAAACTTATGGAAGGTGTTTTTGTCAATGGGTGTCTTAGTGGTCTTCACCCGGAGACGGTCCTTTGGCACTATTTCAGTGTAGCAATTATCCCATTCTAGATATTCTATCACCAGAAAATCGCCCCTCATCATCTGGAATAATGCAAGTGTTCTGATAATTTACAGAATTTATATAAAAGGTTATCCAACAATCGGACCGGAAACCATTAGATGTGGGTAACACAAGACAATTTGTTTTGGAGAGCCTCAGGGAAAGGCAATGTTCATTAGTGGACGTCTTTCAGCCGAGATGATAATGATAAAAACAAATTTTAAGAAATAACTTCAAGTTTTTATTTGTAAAGAACTAATTTGTAAGGAAAAGAATCAGGAAAGAAAAGACGAGCTCTTCAAGGGCAATTGGCGCGAAAAATCTTGAACAAACACAAAAGGTCATTAACCTTACTCAACGTTATTTGAACAAAATTAAAGCATAGAATTTTGTAAAACAGTTTTTAGTCATTGTATTTAAAACAAACAAATACAAAACGCGATTATTTATGATCATGATTATTTCTGTTAATTTCATCATCACTGATCATTTCAAAAAACATACCTACATCCATATTCACCCTATAAAATCCCCCTTTTATAAACACAAAACAAAAATAAACCCCTTTATAAATAGAACTACATTCAGCCACATCTTAGCAAAACATCTTAAGAAAATTTTAGCTAAGTTAGTTGCATGTTTGTAGGTATGTTAAGCATTTATTGATCTCCTTTTCTTACCCGAAGATATGCAATGAGACATATATATTTTCAGAGCCATTACAATATGTTTGTGTAAAATAGCTATCTATTTCACAATCAATTTTAATATGTTTATAAAGATTTTGTCACAATCATAAATTATAAACATTAACTAAAGTTTCTTAACGAATGTGTAACAATTTAAACCATCAACTCGCAAGTGTCCCTACACATAATTGTGTCATTAACACAAGAAATGCTAGTTTTTTTTTTTTTTAAACCATAGCCATAGTAAATAAACCATGAACTCTAAGAGTGCTTAGTTTAGTTGAATGTTTGTTTAAACAATCATACAAAACTATTACTTTACTGACAGTTGGTAGATAATACTCAATAAAAAAAAATATATTCATCATAATAACAGTGCTAATATGTATAATATTTTCTTTTTGTTTGTTAAACATTCATACAAAAAAAAAATCCAACAAATTGAGAACCTACTTTTTTGGCAGTTGGTTAACAAGTAAGAAAAACTTCCAACAAACCATTTAACAAAAAAGAATACTGTAAACCATTCTACATTCAACATATAAACTGTATTTGTTACCATTTAGTTCTATGTAAGTGAAAGTACAATTCTAAAGTAGGCAAAAATGGTGCATTCTAAATGATATTAACTTAACCGTTTTATTATTCTTTGTTATAAAAAAAAAGCAGAAAAAGTTGGCTACATACAAACAAATATATGGCAGAAGCTAATAAGTGTGCTATAGACTTTCTTGCCCCTATCTATTATGACTCTAAATAAACATCATAATCAATCATCTAATGATTTTGTTGATATCTCTTTAATATTGTTATCATTTAACAAATACAGAAATATGATTTTGTACAAAATAAATAAAACAAAAAAGGTTGAATGCTATTTGTGAATAAATAAGCTCAGCTGTTTGCTACACAGATGGCTTTATGATAATCAGTAACAAACTCATGAAAGAGAAGGGTCTCAATCTGGTCTTGGCACAAAAGAGTTCAGACTCAATGTCAAACCTCTTTGTATTATATTTGAGGGGTACATGAGACTAAGACAGCTTTATTTATCTGTATCTTCAAGATGAGCAAATAAGAATTTACGAAATAATAATTATTTACAATGAATGCATCTTGATATTTAAATTTATAAATATTGTGAGGGTAGTGAAAATATAACAAGATTCAGAACTTGTTAGATCAATACATTTGGACATATTGTGATATGTTTATGTAATTCAATACCTTAATATTAGCTGTCCACCACCCACATGCTTCCTTCTCATTGGACCTTGCGTATACCTCCACCTCCTGGTTTTCCACAAATTCTGTCTGTTTTCCGGTATCTTTAGGTGGCAAGAACACCTGAGAGAACGGAAATTTTGACTCCGGCTGCCAGCTACAATACAAAAAAATAATGTAAATAAAAATAACTGCACTACGCCATTGCGATATGCATATAATTATTTAGTATCGGGATTTTAGTACTTACTCATTTTCAAAGGCTACGAGAACCTCGGTGTCGAGCACGTCGGTGACAATGGCCTAAAAATAAAGAGATTTTTAGAACATTCCAACGATACAGAAACTTGGTGATGCGCTAGAAATAAGATATCTAGGTCATTTATGTGTATATGCGCAATTTTAAAAAGGCATAAGGTGCCGTTCCCATTTAATAACACTGACACTGCGGTTAAAAATACTTTAAGCCGCATAATTATTACAACACATGGAAAAATCACGCCCTGACAGGCGGACATGGCGTCCATTCCAGCCGTGATGATCTTCCCGGAAAAATATTTTTGTAAGTATATGTATTACAGAGGTATTAATCATTGCAAATAACTGTCTAAAAATAACACTAATCAAAATAGTTCTTGATATACGCAATTTAATCGTACTTCACAATTTACAAACCTTATAATAAGCACCATTATCACCGTACACCTCGACCGACAAATCCTCCATTTTGGTTTGAAAGCGTATTTGGCGTTTTCGGAGCGAGAACGAATGTTCGGCGAGAACTGGCTGGCCAATCGTTATCAAGTATTCCTGCATAGACAATAATAGTCAGCTTTTTTTAAAAACTACATTTGTACTATGGTTAACCAAGTGACTCATCCACATTTTTGAATTTGGAATTCCCTAACAAAAAAAATCTGTGAAGTCACGAGTAGACTCAGTAGACTGCACTGGACTGCACTACACTAGGATTTATAAAAGCTCTTCGAAAGGAGAAAATCTACCTTTGTCTAAGTATTCTACCCTGCAGTTTACTTTTACGTCATACAAGCTTTAGGACTAGTCGACATAGTTTCAAACCATGTAAAATAATCATACATCACAATATTTCTTTATGATTGTGATTTAAACATTTTCAAGGTAGTCATGACAACAAAATAACTATTATGTCGGTTAATATCTTTGAACTCGGTACAGAAGTTTAGCTGTAAAAGATAAACAGACAAATAGACTGACACAGAGTTCTATTTTTTTTGTTATGTTTACGAGTTCGCTCGAATTTATATTTAGGTATCTGTTATTATTATGAAAGTGTAGATTTAGTTTATTAAAATTTCAAAGAAAACAACACATCGTGTAACAGAACTTAAGTTACAGGTAATTAAAAACTTATTTTCGGGGAACTCCCCGTATTATAAATAAGATAAATTGTCAGCACGATTTCCTAAACCTTAATATTAAGATATTTTATAATATAAGGAGTGCGTGAAAGTGTGATAAATAATATAATTAGGATCACAGTATTATTATTATTCTTTATGACTGTACTGATAGGAATAATTGGTAATTTAAATAATACAGAAATGTTTTAACATCAAGATAATTGCTGTGTCCAAGCAGGGTTTGTTAAAAGAACTAAAATTGTAAATAAATAACACTTGTAGACTTATAAACGCAATAAAAACTTAAATATTGTATCCAGAATAAGGATAGGCTTAAGTGAACAAGACAAAATAGTTTTCAATCTATGGAAACATTTTTCAAATGTATTATAAGGATCCCTACTGTTGCGGGAGTCCATGGGCGGCGGTAATCGCTTACTATCAAGCGATCGGCCTGTTGGTTCCCATAAAAAACAGTTAAAAATGGGTTGTGGGTATCATTATTGTAAGTTCTTTGGTTATTGAAAGGAGATGCAGTAGCGAAGCGAACATCGAAATTTTTTGATGGATTTTCTAAACGTTTTTATGTACTATGAGGAATCTACCCACCATTATTTATTTTTAAAGAAAACTCCATTAAAAATATATACATCCTGTGTCGCGGGGGCCTTTACAAATATACATGAAACGAACACAAAGAACACCCAGACTCAGAACAACAATTTGTGGATTGATCACACAAAGTTATGTCTCAGGTGGGATTTGAACACTCGGTGCGCGACTACTTAAACCACTTTTTTTTTACGTGTGGAAACCCCCATATGGGCCGTCCTGTCCGTCACCGCACCGGGCTTTGCAACGGGGTGGGGTGTCGGAATCGAACCAACTAAAACCACACGGTGGTGTGAGCCATGTAGAGTGGCCCACTCTGCGCCTGAGAACGGAGGGATCCGAGAACTGCTGTTATTAACACATCCGGACCCGATCAATTAAACCACCAGACTGACCATAAAGTTGTTAAGTGTTCTTGTTGAATTTAATAGTAAAGTCTAGCAACATTCCGTCGCTTGACTACAGCGCAGAGTCTGGAACACATAATTCATGAGACTGAGACGGGGTATTTGAGAAATGAAAATTTTAGTGGACTGATCATAGACTAAAATACTTCTATATAATTATTTAGGCTTCTAATTTCTATTATTATCTTATAACCGATTGGTCGTATTTAATGTTCAGTTGCAATGCAATGCATTTAAAGAGCTTTAGGCAATTCTGGATTTATAACAAATTGACACTCAAAACTGAATAAATAGACCTGTATCGAGTGAATGCATTTCATTATAAAACATCGGCGATATTTTGTACTCAAGCCCTACCGGGTGGGTGGTCACATTGACATATGACCAGTGACAGAAAACGTCAATCGTTGGAAATAAAAAGTTCTAATCAGAGCAACGTATTCAAATTCCGCTGAATATTATTTATTTTAATAATTTTTTTTCAGAGTCTGATTAGAGGTTGAATAATTATGATACAGTAATTGTTTTAATTTAATTTTTAGTGTATTAAATATAAGTTATAAGGTGTATTTACAACAATTTTAGATGACTGAAAACCGAAGAGTGATATTAGTAACTGGGGGCTCCGGTCTCGTTGGACAAGCGATTAAGACTGTAATAGAAGAAGAAAAACAACACCAATCCGCTAGTTCTCAAAACGAAACTTGGATATTTGCTGGTTCTAAAGATGGAGACCTTAGGTAATACACCTTAGAACTATATTTTTTTCATTTGTAGAAGATGTCAGCGGAAGTTTACATGTATATAATTGATAATATAAACATTATCTCTATATCTAAATAGTTTGATGTGTAGATAAGTAATTGAAAGTGATATCAAAATTAAGTAGTAGTGTAGACTTAATTTTGATGATGATGATGAAAAAATGTCATTTTAGAGTCTGTTTTGAAATTTCAAATTAACAGCTATTCACTAACGCATATATTATGA
The DNA here is from genome assembly GCA_905220595.1 of Spilosoma lubricipeda. Lineage (NCBI taxonomy): Eukaryota > Metazoa > Arthropoda > Insecta > Lepidoptera > Erebidae > Spilosoma > Spilosoma lubricipeda. The sequence continues at coordinate 1,280,368 of HG992285.1, read as the reverse complement.
AACTGTATATGGTACTATCAAAAATCATTCATATCTCAAAAGTTCATGTTTGTCTGTCTGTCCAGCTGGACAGACAGACAAACATGAACTGGGATTAGCTAATCCCAGTAAGAGCTGCACCGAATATGACAAGACTTTCTTCACTGACAGATATCTTTGTTATTTGCAGATTTTTCAAATTTGAGATTCCATATAGTCGCAGACAAAGTTGAGAGGGTTAGTTAGTGTCATTGCTAGCATAAAGTTCTAGTTCATTAACAGTTTCTTGTAAGAAATAAAAATTATCAATAACAATCATAACTGAACATTAAAATTACATGGACTGTGTAGTGATAAGAATGAAATGTTGTGTAAAATGATTAAAATGTTGATTGAAATATGTATTTTGAGGTGCTTTTATGTATCATTATTATTTTTTGTCTGTGGTGACAGATAAAGAATATGTAGTGACACTACGCCTATTCATCCAGTGGGTCTTATAAGAGCCGACTAAGGGAGCAACATATGTAAGACAACAGCATTTCATGGAGACGAAAAACATGTAACCATCCAGATACAAACCTTCTGCTTATACTTTGCTTACTTAACCAAATGTTTGTATCATCTACAAATATTTGTTTCGGAGTTTGGGTGTTTTCTATGTATAATATGTATGTATTTACGAAAAAAAAAGTATAATATGTATTTATATCAGTTGTCTAGTACCCATAACACAAGCTCTGCTTAGCTTGGGACTAGATGGCGTTGTGTGTTAGATGTCCGAAATATTTATATTATTTTGATTTGATTTGATTAAACTTTAAATTTTCAGAGACAAATCACAAACAGATGCATTGTTCGAGAGACACAAGCCCACACATGTCATACATTTAGCTGCTATGGTGGGTGGTCTATTCCACAATATGGCACACAATTTAAGTTTTTTTGTAAGTGTAACATAATCTTTTATATTTTTTTTTAACTGACAGAATGACAACGAAGAGACTTATTCAATAACTAGCTAAACCTCGCGGTGCTACCCGCGGTTGTTGTTGTACCGCGAGTAACGCCGCGAGACAAATTTAGTCTAAAAAAAGTAGCCTAAGTTACTCCCTGGATCATTAGCTACCTGCCAGTTGAAGTCCCGTCAAAATCCGTCCAGCCGTTCCAGAGATTACCCCGAACAAAACGACAGACAGACAGACAAATATTTTTTTAAATACATTTTTGGTAAATGTACCGTGCATACATACATATGCATTTAGTAAAAAGCTGTTATTTTAATATTACAAACAGACACACCACTTTTGTTTATTTGTATAGACAATTGAAATAGAACTTAAAGTTCTTCCTTCAGAATACAACTGATACCATGAAATAAAATGATCGCGAGGAAAGGTTGGTTTTATTTAATTGCATTGCACTGGTATTTTAAAGAATGTTAATCTATACATCATACATCTGTACAAATAAATAAAATTAGGAGTGTGTTTGTAAGATAAACATTTAAAAACACAAGTGTAAAGATATGCACGCATCAGCTTTAAGCTGCTAGTGTATTAAAATATAATAATAATAATAATAATAATAATATTAAGTGAACCACTTTTTACTGAATGCATATGTCTGTATACAAGATACATATACCAAAATAACATTTTTTACAACTTGTCTGTCTGTTTGTTCCGGTCAATCTTTGCAACGGCTGGACCGATTCTGACTTTCAGTGACAGATAGCTGATGAGACAAGGAGTAACTAAGGCAACTTTTTTATACCGGGGTTATCACTGTGGGGATACGCTAGTTGCTAATAAAAAAATATCTTAGTGTTAAGAATGTTGTAATATAACAAAAGTTTGACCCATACCTCAATAATATTTTTATTTTATCTTCATACTAGGAATGGAGAACTACTAACAGGGAATCTAGTATTCTAATTTTAAATAGTTTAAAACTATTACTAACACATTGAAGTGATCTAGAACAGATTCATGTATGAGCCTGTCACAGTGACTCTGTGAGTCTGAGTCTACTCTGTCTGATGGAAAGCATGAGCAGAATCAAAGAGTGGTGGCTACCATACTCACTGCAAATGCGTTGGTCTCGGGGTTGGCGTGAGCGACTGCTGATCATGAGGTCTCGGGTTCGATTCCCGGGTCGAACCAAATATTTGTATGATCTACAAATATTTGTTTCGGAGTTTGGGTGTGTTCTATCTATAATAAGTATGTATTTACAAAAAAAACTATATATGTATTTGTATCAGTTATCTAGTACCCATAACACAAGCTCTGCTTAGCTTGGGACTAGACGGCGTTGTGTGTTTAGATGTCCGAAATATTTATTTATTTATTATGGTTACCTACACTGTTCAGGCCTATTGAGGTGCTTCTGGTCTCAGTTGCAAGTATTTGCATCGATTCTCTATCTACGATCGCTGATGCCTCTTTTTAACCGACTTCAAAAAAAGAGGAGGTTTCTCAATTCTACCATATATGTTATATATTTTATTTGTGTTCGCGGATAACTTCGTCGTTTATGATTTTGATGATTTTCTTTTGTTGGAAAGGAGATATTCCGACGTTGGTACCCTGATAAGGAAACTAGGATCTGATGAGCATGAGCGTGGCATCCTAGAGACATCGAGTCGAACCTTGAAGTCGGTTTTATTTTTGTTTAAATTTTACTTGTCTCTTGTGTTATTGGCTTATAATTTTTTTGGACCACAGGACTTAGCCATAGATTTGTTTGTTTTCTAAGTTTACGTTTGTAGAATGCAACTTTGCTACGTTGGCGCCGGACTGAAATTTGAATAAATTTTCTTGACGAGAATCGACCTTCAATAATAAAAGATTTCTTAATTTTTAGAGGGATAACATGGCAATAAATGACAATGTCCTGAATGCCAGTTACAAAAACAATGTGAAGAAAGTAGTGTCCTGCCTTTCTACATGTATATTTCCTGATAAAACTTCATATCCTATTGACGAGACAATGGTAAGTGTCCAACTCAAACATAATAATAACTTGATATCAAAATCTTATACACGGCCATATGATTGATTGAAACTTGGTAGCGCCTGTGGTAACAAGTCTCCTGATAAATACTTACATAATATTTTGAAACGAATGAAATAAAACTGAATGAGGATATCTTTATAAATATTAGCATAGTAACATGAAATTAAAAATATCATCTGTCACACACAGTCAAAATCAAATATCTTTTAATTCAAGTGGGCACTTTCGAAACGTTGCATTAATTACTGTGGTTGTGCGGTTCCAAAATGTCATCTTTAACCGGAACCGGAAAGAAAGTTCATAAGTTACTCTTTGAAAAAAAATATTTTCAATTTTTAAGGACATTATTATTTATGTATGCAACTACATGCTACTACTGGACCGGGCTCTGTGGTGTTCCTTGGGAGAGGCCTACGTCCAGCAGTGGACTGCAACGGGCTGATGATGATGATGATGATGATGATGCAACTACAACGTAGAATAGCAAAGTATCTTATATTTAAATATAAAAAAATCCGTCTTAAAATCAGGAATGAGAAAATACATTTACTAAGATTTACATTGTTGATACATGTACCTTTTTCTAATATTCCAGCACAAGGTTGATCGGATCAGCTAGTCTTTTATACGATGCAATTCTAATACAAACTAAAAAAAAAATATTTCAGGTACACAATGGGCCACCGCACACATCCAATTACGGCTACAGCTATGCAAAGAGGATGATAGATGTTTTAAATAGGTTGGTTTGACTATTGATTAAAGCATAGTATGGATGAAAAGGAGTTTGTAGCGGGATGATCGAACACCCCTTACTTGCCAAAGTAAAAGCAACAATGTTATCGCCGGACACGCATGGAAATGGAAAGCATGAGTAAATCCAACAGTAGTGGTCACCATACTCATTGCTCATGCAAAAAATGCAACAATGCAGCATGGTGACCGAAGCACAACTAGGCCTAGTGTGCTATGGCGGGCTAGTGATGCTTCAGCATCATTATGCCTCCGGTCTTGCACTTACCAACGAAACACGACAGCATGAACGCTGTCATTTTACGTAGATTTTCTGTGCTCAGGTAGTACCGCCCCGGTCGAGCCGGCACAACGTGCCGTGCTGAAATCAGCGTGCCTCTACTACCTACAAAATTATGAGCCTGCCAAAGTTACTTTACTTGCTTGCTGGAAAGCTAGAGTAGAATCCAAGAGTAGTAGACTGAGATCCCAGTCAGCCCAGAATTACGTCATTTTAGGAAAGATAATTTTTTTAGGGTCGGTAATCTAACATAAACTCGGAAAGGGATGGATACTCACTAAGCTGAAAGTGGGGCCGTTTTACAATTAGCAGGTACCAAAGGTACCAATGCTAACTTACGTCATTTTAGGAAGCCTGAATTTTATATAATATCATTAAGTATAATATTTTAAAACATTTTCCAATCAGCCAGACACAGGCTGAGGGGTCTTTGGCCCCCCCAGACTCGTTTAAAGCTTATAGGAACATAAAGCCTGTGCTATATTTACGGCAGGCTTACGTGACATGTGTATTGCTTGCTATATACAACAAGTTCAGCTAGTATTGACTAAAAACTAACAACGCAATAACTCAGAACTATTCTAAAATATTTCCCAATGAGCTACACAAATCTGACGAGCCAAATAAACATCAACCAAAATTTCATGTGTACTAAGTAGCGGGCTACTTACTACTAGTAGTTAAAAATATATTAGTAACTAGCTGAACCCCGCGGTGTTACCCGCGGTTATTATTGTACCGCGAGTAACGCCGCGGGACAAAGTTAGTCTAAAAAAAGTGGCCTAAGTTACTCCCCGGATCATCAGCTACCTGCCAGTGAAAGTCCCGTCAAAATCCGTCCAGCCGTTCCAGAGATTACCCGGAACAAACAGACAGACAAAAAATTTTTTAACTACATTTTTGGTATATGTATCGTGTATACATACATATGCATTTAGTAAAAAGCAGTTATTTTAATATTACAAACAGACACTCCAATTTTATTTATTTGTATAGATGTAATAATGATGTTTCAGAGGATACCACGAGATGCACGGGTGTATGTTCACTTCGGTAATCCCATGCAATGTGTTCGGACCATACGATAACTACAACTTGGAATCCAGTCATGTCATTCCGGCACTTATTAGAAGAATGGACGATGCTATGCAGAAAGGTACCAGCTATTTATTATTCGGAACCAATAGTCACTAACAAGACGTTCTCTGTATGCTGAGAGCGTGTATATGCTGACATTCTGCATAATCAGGGGCTCTAGCTAAGATACAAAAAAAGAGTGGTGGTCACCATACTGCGAATGCAGACAATGCAACAATGCAGCATGGTGACCTATACCATGGCGGGCTAGTGATGCTTCTGCTTCTTTGGGCCTCCGGTCTCGCACTCACCAACAAAACACGACAGCACTGCACGATACTTTAACGTGGATCTTCTGTGCGGAGGGAGGGGCGGGGGGGGGGGGGGGGTAGTACCGCCCCTGTCGAGCCGGCACAACCGTGCTCAAATCAGCACCTTGAAATGTTAATGTAGAAGCATAAAATAAAAATGTATGCATAAATTGCAGGTGACACAACATTCACAGTGATGGGCAGTGGCAAGCCGCTGCGACAGTTCATCTACTCGCTGGACTTAGCCAAACTGTTCATTTGGGTGCTCAGGAACTATGAGAGCATCGAACCTATTATATTATCAGGTGAAAACTTAATTTACAATTTACGCAAATATTGCGTGTATTTACTAAGTACTTTCATGTGTCTAACAGTTTTTAGCCGACTTCAAAACAAGGAGGAGGTTTCTCAATTCGACCGTATTCATTTTTTTTTATGTGTGTTCGCGGATAACTTCGTCGTTTATGAACCGATTTTGATAGACCTATTACCTTTTTTTTATAGAAAGGAGATATCCCAAAGGTGGTACCATGATATAGACATTAATATCTGATAATGGCATCCAAGAGAAATCGAGTCGAACCTTGAAGTCGGTTTTATTTTTGTTAAAATTGTACTTGTTTATAGCTTTAATTTTCATAGGTTTATAAATGTTGTTGTTTGTTGTATTATAGTGGATGAAGAAGACGAAGTAACCATTAGCACGGTGGCAGAGATGATCAAGAAAGCTCACAGCTTCACTGGCGAGATTGTCTATGACACCACTAAAGCGGACGGACAGTATAAGAAAACAGCATCTAACAAAAAACTGAGGAGTCTGTATAAGGATTTTAAGTTTACACCTTTTGAAGTAGCCATACACGACACCGTGGCGTGGTTTAAGGAGAATAGGGAACAGGCTAGGACGTAGAACATTGTAGTATGTATTTATAACATATCTATACTATAATATTATAAAGCTGAAGAATTTGATTTGTTTGTTTTGATTGAACGCCATAATCTTAGGAAGTACTGCTGATTTGAAATTTTATTTCAGTGTTAGATAGCCCCGTTATAGAAAAAGACAATAGGTTATGCATCAACAAGCTAAAAAAAGCGGAGTACCAATGAAAAATGTTGCAAAAAAGGGAGGAAAATGTTATTTTTGAAAGCTTCTATTACATACGTTGCATAAACGGTTAAACTTTCGCAAAAATAATGTACAAAAGAATTGTTCCCCTTTAAAATTGACTTTTCCTAGTAGTGTGGCCCCAGCATAAGGACGACTCGCTTATACCTCTTATGATTTGTTGACGCTTTGAACAAAATATTACATAGACTTGACACGTAATCGCGTTACCACGAGTGAGATAACTACATTTTCAAGTGGGTTAGATAGAGATACTCTTGGTGTAAGGAGTGAAAATAACGTTTTTTGACGGAATTACAGTTAGAAATCAAGTGTATTTACCTGTTTTTATACCCAGATACTTTAAACACTATGCTAGAGAGTTGTGTCGTCGGCTGCAAAAGTTGCAGTGAACGTGACGTAAATATGAAAATGTAATCTTTCACACGTAACTATAAAAATTAAGTTTTATCGGCATAATATTGTTTTTAATATTAACTACGATTAATTACATTAATTGTTGTTTGTTAATATGCAAAAATAATTTAGAAGTTATAAAAAGTAGTTTCTAGTGTGTTTTTTTTTAAATTAACCGTTAAATAGCGTAGGTTGTCACAGCTATAGTTAGGATTGCGGCTCTGACTGCCCTCAATAAGGCCCGCCTTTGGCGGCCTCAGAGGGTATTGGCGGTCAGAGCCATACGCGGATACCGCACGGTGTCGACCGAGGCGGCGTGCGCCTTGGCCGGAACACCTCCGTGGGATTTGGAGGCGGAAGTGCTCGCCGAAGTTTATCGACGGGTGGCTGAGTTCCGGGCGGAGAGAGGCATTCGCCCTCCGCCCGAAGAGGTACGCGAGTGGCGTGAAGCCGCCCGTCGAGCCACGATGGCTCGCTGGTCGTTCCCACGGAGAAAATACAAAAAAGAGATGCCCTAATGAGATTTGTTTGAAGCAATGCGTGACAATTTGCGGGGGTTAGGGGGTGTTAGTTTACACTTTTCCATCTACCAGACAATAGCAAAACTACTTGCATCGTTGTACGAGTATATTGCTATGTAGTTTAGCTAGCTGACACTAGTGTGGACGTACGCAGAATTTCAAGGAGCAGTTTTTTCAAGGTCGATTTTGTAAGGTCATCTTGAACAAAAAACATCATTAATAACATCTCAGATAAAGAATACCCTAGATGGATCAAATTTAAGTTGAATATAGTTGCCTATCTTGTACTCAACACTTTTTATGGAAATATCTCATGTGACAAAAAGAGATAGCAATAGCTTTTCCGAACGTCTAAAACCCCGCGCGCCACATGCCGAAAACCGTCATTTTGATTGTCAGTAAGCTGGTTAACACGTTTGTTTGCCGATTTCATCAAATATTTTATCAAATTGTGAATAATATTTTATTATAAGTGTGGTTTTCATTTTGCTAACAATAATGACATGTACTGTGTCCGGTAGCTCTAATAGAGTTGGTGTTTGAAAGAAAATATGCAAAAAATTGTTTCATCGGTAAGTCAATTCAATGGTATTTAATTGTTAAAAAGCATTTTAAGCAGGAAGTGTTAATGAAAATAGTTGTCCTGATATAAATAGATAGACCCATCTGCTTCTACATTAAATAACAGTTCCCAATTTAAAAATAAAAATTGAAAAATAATATTATTGATACGTTTTGACATAACATGTACTTCAGAGGGATGTACCTTTTATCGATAGAGTAAAAGTATAATCACATATAAATTCTGGGCCCGTTTATAAAACGAGTAATGAAATAAAAGCAAGATTTCAAAAAATCTATTTGAATTTTTTGTGCTGTCGCTTATAATACGTTTAATGAAATTAAAACAATGGAGGTGGTTAGATTTAGAAAATAAATATATAATACCTAATTAGACTCTGCTTCGGTCTCAGTCATTAAGAATTACTGAATATTATAATAGTATGTCAAAAGAAAGAATATCTCAATCCGACTTTTCCAAAATCAATTCATTATTTGTCAATGAAATTTTACTTTTAAATTCATTATATGTATTTTTTATTATTTGCTTACAGGGTTCCTACGCATAAAAAATAAAAAATAAAGGTATAAAAAAATGTTAGAAAATACCATAAATGGAGGCCTACACAGTATACAAGAAGATGTTCTGGTCTCTTCGAAGAATCTTGTTTGTAACCGAACGGTAGTGTTTGAGATATGTACTAGATCAGAAATGTTCCCTCAACTGATGAGTCATGGTTACGACAATTGTGCACTGAACAATCAGTAACATTTAATAATCAAAGCAGTTGTGGACTTGAATTTAAAAATTCGTATTCATCATGAATGCCAAAAAGCTTCTGCATTCCACGGTGAAATTGTAAGAAATTATTACAACAAACTTATTTTGCTTAAGAGCCAATAAAATTTGATGAAAACATGACTGTGATTAAAATTGTAGAAAATATTGTTGTGAGAAATTAAACTGCTAAATACTAGTTGTTTTATTTAAATACATAATAGATCCTTAGTTGTAAACAAAAAGGAACTGCAGACTCGCAGCCTTAATGCTTATGAACAATCGACCTGTCAAGCAGTCAGACGAATATCAACATCGCGTCTTTCATATCGCATGTGATTGTTCGGTTGTTCATACTCTTTGCCTTGCCGGATTGACGTACGCAATAAGGCTATAAGTTTCTTATAAAAAATGATGACATTTTAAAAACTAAACAATGTTAGGTATTGTCTAGTCGCCTACTGATTATTAGAAATTAACTGCTCCGGTAGAGGTTGTTCTGCCTGTTTGCAAGGCTAGTTTACGTCTTAACCATAAAAGAACCCATTGATCGATTTGCCCTCGGTCCATTTCTTTACTGTGGGCGGCTCAAAACTCAGGTCACATTACCAATGTCATATCCGATTTATTTTAAATATTATTATTTCCAATTAATAATACAAAAAGTAAAACGTTATTGTTTTCTTCTATAGATCACATTTTATAAAGAATTAAATAAGCAACTGCCATAACTGCCATGCCAATAAGCAACTTAAATAACCAATACTATAACATTTTTTTAGTTTGTTACATACAAACACCAGAGACTTTACAAGACATACATAAAATAAATTAAACATAGAGAAGGTCAAATAACACTTAAATAAAAATTATATTTATAAATAAATTTTGATGTTACCAATCATATTAAAAAGGAATTATGGTATTTAAGAAACTAAATATAAAAGACCATTTTTTGTGTTTATTGTGGCGAATGGTTCTCTCTTGGCAATTTTCTATCGACATGACCAAAAACTATACATCACTATGTAGTGATATATCAATGAATAGAATTTTATAGTCAAACTGGCGACATTCGATAGTTTTTGACCCACTTGAGACACTATACCTCTCACTTTCAAGCAGATGACACTTTGCTTTTGTAAAAAGGAGAAAAAACATGTTTGTAAGTTCCGGTCAAATATCGTCTATCTAGTGTTATTCTTTATCTGAGAATAACATGGTCATACCAATGTTGTCTCTGATATCCACATCTAATCACTTTTAATCTTGCCTAATTTGGGTTTAGATAATAAGTTCGTTTTTGGATTTTTTATGATTTTTCTTTGAAATGAATCACTATCATAACAACGGGAAGAACAAATATTGGTGTATTTTATAGGAGTTCAATTTTGCCTATTATTTTTTTGATCCATTGCTCTTCAATACTATCTTTAGATGAAAATTTAGAACATTACCTGTATACTGGTACATTGTATTTATTATTTTATCTTTTTGCTTCAATATTTGAAGTAACAACTTTCAATGCAAGATTAATATAGTCGTAACTTGATAAAATATTTGGATTCTAAATACGACCCTGTCTTTTTATTTTAGAATAGATGTCGATAGATGTCAGTCTGTTCACAATATAATTAAGAAAAATACAAAAAAAATACCATGATGAATAAAAATTCATTAGGTAAGAATGTAGAACTTTGCTCCGTGTGTAGAACTCATTTCCGTATCTTCTTATGGTATGTTTTATTAATATTCAGCTCAACGTACCATTGCATTTTTATTTCTAGTAACACAAAGTTTTGCCATCTAGTGGCGAGTAAATATAATAGCATTTCAATAAAACACTAAGAGATTTTTCTAGAACTTTTTAAAAAATTAGCTATAAAATTACTTATAAAAGAAATATGATGCCACTCATGGTACCAGAACGTCTATCCGAGATATTTGTACAAGACAGTATAACACAGCACTTCATCTTTTTACTTGATTGTACCGAGAATATTCAAGTTTTACGATTTTTCGATGCAGTTCTAGAACATTGACGTTAACAGTCTAATTTGCAAGTCGCGTCAACTGCGATGTCGTCGGGGCCTGTATTTTGTCATGGGGGTTATGCGCTTATGCCATCTCCTCTTTGTATTTGCTTCGTGGTCGTTCCGACCGAGACTCCACACGCTGGCTTTGCCGTCGTGAAGGCTCTCCAGGCAGTGTGTGGTGTGGCAACAAACAGGTGTGGTGTGGCAGCGGACAGGTGTGGTATGGCAAATAAAACTGCAAATATTTTATCCATTACTTTATTTTTAACACAAGTTACCTTTAATAATAAACATTAAGACTTACATGCTTTCCAAATACTTCGAAAACATGCTAAAACAAAACAACGAATAATAAATAAAATACTGTCTTCGCAAAGTAAGACCAATAAGTTACTAAAGTAGGCCCTAGAGGCTGGTTAAAGCTAAAAGACTATAGAAACACTAAATAGACTTACCCTACCTAGTGAGCGAATTATGCATGCATCTGAGTGTACGCACGCACTTGGTGCGTAGTGGAATCATAAATAATGCCGAGTGAAAGTGTATTTGCTAAGTGTGTATATAGCTTTATGTAAGAATGTTATTTTTGCGAATTGTGAATGTAAATTACATTGAAGAATACCGAGTACCACGACGAGGTTTTCGTACCTAAGTGTGAACCGCACTTTACCCCAAACCCTAATAATTAATTGTATGTCTGCATATATGGAAGTTATATGGCTAAACCATGTTCATCGTACGTTACGAATATCTTCTCAATAGCGGTTACATATGCGGACGTCCTAAGGTCCAAGCCAAGTTTATGCCTCTGATTTGCAGCAACAATGTTCTGAAATTATTAAAAGTTGGTATTATTTTGTGGAATTGCATATGTTTAATAGAGGTAATCTGATAGTGACTATCACCGACTATGGACTCCTGAAACTGTTACTCCAAGTTTCAGTCTGAAGTGAAGTCCCTTCCCCAGAATCTGGTTTGAGAAGAGGTTTGGGCTTTGGTTACCTCAATGACTAAATGGAAAGCTACGAAAATACCCGTAACCGAGTATCACTCTGGTGAAGCAGACTTCATTATGCTCAAGTAGGTATGCTGTTCCACGATGAATGACTATGAAGCTCAACTTTCAGACGAAATTGCACATCGGACCAGAAAGTACATCTACATAAAGTAATCTTAAGTCTACCTGACAAGCATTATTCATGGAGTATTCAAGTCCAGAGTTGACTATCAGCTTCTCATTGGCACCACACATCATGGTCTGGAATACCGGGGACGCCTCGATCTTGGCATTTACCTTCGCCTTCTTTAGTGACTGTTCCACGGAATCTAAATTGTTTGTTAATAATATTGAGTTAATTGAGTTACTGTGCTCTGTAGGTACAGTAGGTAGGTAGGTGAGGGAGATCCTGGTGGGCTTGTCTTTGACATTAATCATCATAATAATAAACTGATATGAGGACCACATCTGCTTCTTCAGTGGAGTTCGAGAACTCTTTATATATGTATGAGCCTGCCAAAGTGACACTACTCTGCCTCATGGAAAGCATGAGCAGAATCTAAGAGTAGGGGTCACTATTCTCATTAGTCACCATACTCAAATTTAGATAACTTAAAGAACGTTATTCAAAACGGTCAGCAAAAAGATTCCTCATTGTGATGAGAAACCTTTTTACGTCTATGCCTGTTGTTGTGGGCATAGAGGGGACTCTGCCCACAACAACAGGTTTTTTAATGCATATCAATAGGCTTCTTGCGACCTTCCGATAAGTGGCCGTTACTGCTTAGAAAAAAAATACTTGTCCAAAAATCTTATGTATTTCAATAAGAATTTGAAGTTTACCTAAAAGTGCAGTGTTAGAGTCCCTCCAAAACTTGATACTCAGTTTTCCAAAACTAACATGGTTCAAGTTCTTGAGAAACTCAAAATAAGATACAGTGACGCCGCCAGAGTTCACCAGCAAGTCAGGAATGACCAATATTTTCTTCTTTTGCAAGGTTTTGTCAGCGGACGGTACCGTAGGACCATTAGCTCCTTCTGCTATTACCTGGAACATTAATTATTCTGTTAAAAGGTTTTAAGGGTAGGTATCAAAGCAAGCAATAACGAAAGGAACTGCAATCATATTAAAGTGAAGTTTATCACCGTCATGCAAGTGTTTAAACCTGATTTGAACAGAATTTAAAAAATCTAATTTCAAGAGAAAATACCAAAACTGCCTGCCTAAATATTAAAATAATTTTATTAATCGATAATTATTGAAATGTATATTAAGTTCGTAATACTTAAAAAAATAGTTAGTTATAAAGTCGTACTTTAAATGTTTTACGAGTACATATTTAAATACGAACGTGAATAAGAAAACAATAACTGCACGTCTTGCGTAGCGGTTTAAGCGGTTGTCACTTTCTACTGCGCCATATGTTGTGGGTTGAAATCCCAAATAGGACAGGACTGTGTGATTTACAAACTATTGATCTGAGTCTTAAGTATGTTTATAACGTACCATACGACACATGATGTAAATATTTATTGCGGTAGCGGGCTTTTAAAAAAAACACTTAAAAAATTGAACCATCAAAGAGCCAGTTAACTTTAGAAAGATTAAGATTATTACCTTACAGTTCAGTTTTGGAGCGATTTCATTGGTGACGGTCTTCTCTGATGCAGCGAGTATCAAAATGTCGCACTTTTCAAACAATAACTCGGGGCCACATTCTTGCGCACCAGTGAATCCTTTAGCACTGCCTTTATTTTTTCTCATGTGATTTAACAGATCCTGAAAAATGACATTTTTATATTAAGGAGACAAAACGAGCAGGCGCATCTTCTAAATACTCTTACCTATGGACGACTGTAATTCAAGAATCATTTGTGCCTAAAATCAGGGGAATACCTTCTGGATTTGAACACCGGTTCACGCGAGGCCGTGGCAACACTCCGGCCGGCCCGTTTGTGTTGTAACATGGCTTTTCGTCAGTTTTAATAGTCAAGTAATTATCTCATCCCAGTGGTCTTTTTAATTACAGGAGGAGTACAGTACCCGACCTCAGCATCTCTGAGCTAGAATAACAATCTTGTTTTACTTTTCTCGAGTTGCGGTACCCCTTTATCCAAATAATTTCAGGAAGCCTATGCACTCGCCTGGCTGATTTTCCTAACCCTAAATTATTCCCAAGATTTGGGGTCAATTTCTAGTTCAACCGGTTTTAGCTGTAATATAAATTTTTCCACGGAGTGACTGGCATCGGACCTCCGCAACCCTGAGAGTGAACTGACTTCCCAATAACGATTGCAATAAAATATTCGGACACGAGCGTGTAACACCACCAAACTTCCATACTCCGTGCTGTTAATAAGAATTTTTTCTAAGGAAATTCCCCATAAACCCTTTTTGACAGAGTCCTCTTGATCAGCCGTCGCATAGGTATAGGTTAGGCTCGACTAATGAGGCAGAAAAATTCAAATAATGCATGTAGACCAGGTACAAAACTTATTGTTATGACTACCTCACCTGCGCTTGAATTCCATCAGGATTTTTATAATTAACTTGATATTCCAACACACCGATGATCTTTACTCCTTTCCTCTGTAGGTAGATACCAGCATAAGACCCAACGTTGCCAAAGCCTTGTATGATTGCAGTTTTACCCTAACAAGAAAAAACATTATAACATTATTTAACATTTATAAGGAACTTTTGTCTTCAAGCTCATTCGTAAACAATTTAAAGAAGAAATTCCGTATATCATAATATTTGAATCACTATATAATTCTACGGATTTAATATTTCAATTTAAGGAATTTAATTAATTTTAGCTAACAGCACACAGTACTTATCGTATTTTACGCGAACACCTTTCTTTGTCATTGAAAATTTTATGATCATAATACAGCCTGTACCTTATCTTTCTAAAGCAGGTAAAATAAATCATATGTATAAAAAACTATGTGATATATACACTAAAAGCATTAACTGCTATTCTTTCATATTTTTTTATGCATGGCCCTGCCAAAATGACTATATTCCGCCTGACGGAAAGCATAAGCAGCATCTAGAGTGATGGTCACCGTATGGTATCCACCTTTGGTCAGACAGGTCAGACAGCTCGTACAGACAATGCAGCAGTGACCCACATTATGGCGGTCTTGTGATGCTTCTGCATCATTGGGCCTCCGATCTCACACTCACCAACCAAACACGACAGCACTGCTGCTGTCATTTTACGTAGATCTTCTGTGCGAGGCTAGTACCGCCCCGGTCGAGCCGGCACAACCGTGCTCAAATCAGCGTGGCTCTACTACCTAATCGATTCTGCAGACTTAAAAATATCTAGTAGTGTCGATGTAAGCTATTACATTTAGACCAGGCTCCATTCCAACCACGTCCATAAATTCCCTTCTGTTACAAAAATTTTCCAGGGCTATGAAAGCGCCGCGGCCAGTCGCCTCCACCCGCCCGTGAATGCCTCCTCCGTTGATTGGTTTTCCCGTCACGCAGGCGGCAGCATTGAGATCCTTGTAGCCTATGAAGTTAACTGATTAATGTTAAGAAAAAGATTTTGGTGAAATCTTACTAATATTATAATTAATTGGTGATTAAAAAAATAATTAATTTATTATTATTAATTAAAATTATTGATTAGTTAAAGTAATTGCCATGTATGTGTATGTATGTATGTTAATGTGTATGTGTGTGTATATAGATATGTGTGTTTCTAGTTATATTCATTACAAAATTATAATTCTTCAAAACTACCGCACCGTCAACTACTGTCTCTCCGATACATTTTTATCCATCCTAAGGTTGTCTGGAAGAGATTGCTTTTGGCAATAAGGCCGCCCTTTGTACATTACACTTGTACATTCATTTTCTGTACTCTATTTTAAATCTGTTGTACGGTGTACAAATAAAGAGTTTTCTATCTATCCTACTAATATTATAAATACGAAAGTTTGTAAGGATGGATGGATGTTTATTACTCTTTCACGCAAAAACTACTGAACGGATTTGGATGAAACTTTACAGTAATATAGCTTATACATCAGAATAACACATAGGCTAATATTTGCAGCGATAGCCGACATACACGCGGGCGGAGCCGCGGGCAACAACTAGTGTGTCATAACAATGTTTTAAAAATCTATGGCTAGAGTTCCAAAGCGTATTTCCAAAACGATGACTTTTGAAAAACAAGAAAATAGTACTCCACCAAAGGCCTACAACGTGCTTGTGACTCCTGTCCGTCTGTTCCTTAAATTTTTCCTCGTAGATATACTTTCTACTTACTTATACACCTTGGTCTAGCACGACTTTCCACTGAGATGGTGATGACTTTTACAAAATTCATCGAAAGGATGATTATTAAATATATGACTATACAAAAAGTATTTAAAAAAATTACGACCGTTCAGGATTTATAGAAGTGTAAGAGAAATAAAAGCTAGGATTTTCAAAAAGAGTATTTAGAAGTGTAAGAGAAATAAAAGCTAGGATTTTCAAAAAGAGTATATAAAAGTGTAAGAGAAATAAAAGCTAAGATTTTCAAAAAGAGTATATAAAAGTGTAAGAGAAATAAAAGCTAAGATTTTCAAAAAGAGTATATAAAAGTGTAAGAGAAATAAAAGCTAAGATTTTCAAAAAGGGTATATAAAAGTGTAAGAGAAATAAAAGCTAAGATTTTCAAAAAGGGTATATAGAAGTGTAAGAGAAATAAAAGCTAAGATTTTCAAAAAGGGTATATAAAAGTGTAAGAGAAATAAAAGCTAAGATTTTCAAAAAGGGTATATAGAAGTGTAAGAGAAATAAAAGCTAGTATTTTCAAAAAGTGTAGGTGCAAAATCTGCAAGGTGTAATTCTGCTTGCTTACTCGTTCTATCGCAAAAAAAAACAGTCCCTATTCTGTGTTTATTATTGAAGATATTTTTCTATCGTACCTAGAGTTTTGATATAGGTATCGACTATCCAAGACATCTCCCTGCCCGATGTTGCCATGTCGGGTGCGGGAACATCAATACCGGCTCCTGCAAATGATAAAAAACTTTATCACCACCAACAAACATTTCATTGTTATATTAATCAAATGGTTTATTCAAAACCTCAATCACGCCTTCATCCTCTACTACGGTGGTACCAACAGGAATGGGGTTGTCGTTATTCTGTAGAATCTGTAGTATCTGTTATTAAGTAGAATGCACGAAAAAGTAGGTAATGCGGGTAGAACCTTTCATCACTTCAATTTTGAAAGCTTGTAGCTATCTGGTCTACTGTCTATTTTCTTATGTCAAGTTCAGTCAATCCTTTTAGTAATTTCAGGTTTTAGTTTTTGAACTACTAACTAACTAGTAGCCGGCCCCGGCTTCACACTGCAGACATAGGTATTTTATAAAAAAAAATAATATTATAAATCGCTCTTAGCAAAGTTTCCAAGCTACGAAAACTCAACCAAGTCTCCGTTTGGTAAAATAAATAATCAAATCATCCGTTTGGGAGCTATGATGCCGCAAGAACCCACTGAGAGATAGGTACATAGATTCACACGTAAAACTCATACCTAACACGCCTCCCCTCACCCTTAGATGGTATGGTACGTCCGATTTGAATAATTCAAAAAGTAATTTATAGGTACTGATATAGCCTCGAAGTTGAATGAAGTGATTTATTTGGAAAAGGATCAATACAAAGATACGAATAATGAGGCCTGGTTTGTATCGACGTCATTCTCACAAATTTTAATATGAAAATTTTTCTTTTTCCATTTTTAATGCAAGCAATCGCAGGTTATCAGTAAGTTGCACTATTTCATATAATTTATAGTAGGTGCCTAAGAAAATGAGGGATTCCCTCCATTTCCCAGGCATCCCATCATCAGATCCTGATATGGTGGCAATGGGACCACTTCGGAAGCATACCCTTTCGAATACACCTCAAAAACTTACAGTTACAGACAGTATACAACTTAAGGTCTATAGATACGTATGAAATTGAAAGAATTATCCTCCAACTCCTAACCGTTGAGGAGTTGTACCTTCCATCATCAGCTTACCTAAATAACTTGAAAGAATATCACTAAAGGTAACATATTCACATATTACATTTAAAGATTTATCCTCCAACTCCTAACCGTTAAGGATTCCCTGGGATGCCAACATCAGATCCTAGTTTCCTTGTCATGGTACCACCGTCGGGACATCTCCTTTCCAACAAAAGAAGAATCATCAAAATCGGTTCATAAATGACGAAGTTATCCGCGAACACACATAAAAAAAAATATATATATACGGTCGAATTGAGAAACCTCCTCCTTTTTTTGAAGTCGGTTAAAAAGTAGTTATTGTCACATTCACATAACTGTAATAGCTAAACATATGGTGCCGCGGAGTGTTTACGGATATTGACGTCCTCCATAAAACTATATTACATCATTTTGCTCTATTCTCAAAACTCTCCGCAGCGCACGCGATAAATGATTTTTTGGGTCGTTTTTTTACACCTTGGACTACATATTATCGAAGTTTTCATACAGATCCCTAACTTTTTGCAAATGTAATAGGGCCCATGTTACTCGGGGATAATTTAGCTTTCATATGGTGAAAGAATTCAAATACTATTCGAGTTAAATAATTACAAACAAGTAAAAAATCTAATCTTTCCTCTTTATAATATTAGTTAAGGGCTCCCACACAACTGCGATGCGATGCGGCGCGAAGTTCTTTGCGGTTCGTGCGAGCTCGCAGATGTTTGCGATGCGAATTCGCAGTTATGTGTGGGAGCCCTTAGATAGTTACCAATATAGTTTTTCTTCGCCAGCTCCAGAGTGTATCGCCTCGTGATCCTTTGAAGCTCTGCCACACTATACTTCTTGGGATCTATCGATATACCTGGAAAGCGTTTTTTCAGAGATGTGCATATGTATATACAAATAAATAAAATTGGAGTGTCTGTTTGTAATATTAAAATAACCGCTTTTTACTGAACGCATATGTATGTATACACGGTACATATACTAAAAATGTATTTAAAAAAAAAAATGTCTGTCTGTCTGTTTGTTCCGGGTAATCTCTGGAACGGCTGGACGGATTTTCACGGGAGTTTCACTGGCAGGTAGTTTATGATCCAGGGAGTAACTTAGGCTACTTTTTTAGACTAACTTTGTCCCGCGACGTTACTCGCGTTCTCGTTACTCGTTAACCGCGGGTAACACTGCGGGGTTCAGCTAGTTTTATATATATTCAATAGCTATATAGTGGTGGGAGAGCGATACTCTGGTAGATACGGAAACTTATACCATAGCTTCAGAAACCAATGTTAGGAAGTCCTTTCCTTTGCTTTTTACTGAGTTGGTAAGGTTTCCGAAGTCCAAACCTTCTTATTCTCCTTATTCTGATGGGTGGGGCTTCAATATGTGCCAATACAATTGCCTCTTGAGTTGCAGTTGTTCATGAGCAGCGTCAGTGACCATGAAATGACTTGTCTGTTCGTTCCCACACTACGCCATAAAAAACTCCTTCCCTTGTTCGTCAACCAATTTACTACCAAAAAGGTATATATTTATACTGTACCTCCTTTTGACCCGCCATAAGGAATATTAGAACAGGCACATTTGTAAGTCATCAAGGACGCTAGAGCCTTCACCTCTTGAAGGTCAACAGCGGTTGAGAATCGGATACCTGAGCAATTATTGTGGGTTTAATGGATCTAAGAATAAAAATTACAGTATTACCACAGTCATATATGATGTGTAACATTTCACACAAAGGTCCATCTGACGGTTAACTCTAGTGGAGGACCGGATTTTAAAAAACGCGAGCATCCTCCATCCAGCTGAATTAATCATGCTTCGCGGGACACAGTCCAACAGTTGATGTTGAGAAATCCGAGCGAGAATTCTATATATTGCGATACAGAATTGGCAATTACTTCGTACTTTGGTGTGTCTTTGGTAGATGGCGTTGTTATATGTTTTGTTATGTTGTATGTAGAAGTCACTAGTCACTACACTAGCAATCCACGAACTCCTTTTCCAATTAAACAAATAGCTGTTAAATGGAAGATAAGTTTCTCCCGTTTCATGAAATTATTGCTAAAGATAACAAGGGGGCGAAAGGAAACATGTTACACGTAAAAACAAAACCTTCTCCGTAAATTGTAGAGATCTAACAACGAAAAGTACAGTAAGTTTGGTCGTCCGAGCAACATAAGTATTCTTGCCATAGAAACTAGCAATAAGATAAAAACTGGTGATGAACACGTATCAGCCAGGGCCACTAACCGTTAAACTTACTGGTCAGTTTAATACAATTGATATAATTAAATTTAATATTAAAAAGCTTTGGTAACTATGTTCATTATTTCGGGAATCTATTGAACATTTTATATACCTCCTTTACAAGGCAGTCGATGAACACTGTGCTGAGATCGGTAAGCGTGTATTATCTCGTAGTCGCCACTCTTCCTTAGCAACGGGAACTCAAATTGGAGAGAACTGTTGCAGGAACCCATTACCTGGAAAAAAGTGTTAAACGAGTAATAACCTCCAGGTCCAATATCCTGGAGCTTAGTAAAATAACACAAAGCAGGGTTTAGGTGCATTACTGTCCTTTGAGGACTTGTGGAGATTCCAGTGATCTCGCTTACTTGGTCAAAAGTATAAAAAGAAATGCTTATTTTTTTCTAATAATCAAGTACTTTTCAATCTGTTTAAAATGTCGGTTGCAAGTCTTAAGTTTTATTATCTGAACTAGCTGACCCACGCAACCTTGTTTGCGCCTTATATTGCCCGTGGCGTGAAAATTTTCCCCGTTTTTTAAACATTCTTCATTGTTACTCCGCTCCTATAAGTAGTGGCGTGATGATATATACCCTATAGCCTTCCTCGATAAATGGACTATCCAACAACGAAATAATTTTTCAAATCGGACCAGCGGTTTCTGAGATTAGCACGTTCAAACAAACAAACAAACTCTTCAGCTTTATTATATTAGTATATAGATATCGATAAAGTGAGCAATATGGATTTTTATGATATTCAATGTCAAAAAAAAACGTTTCCTAAATGTCTACCTTTAAAATGCCATCCAGTCTCTGCTTCCTCTTCTTCTCCGACATATGAGTATGTTTGTTGAGATGGTCCATCAGCGAAGATTCGCAGACACTCACGGCGTTATGATAAAAGTACTGGACCATCTTAAAGAACATAGGGTTTGGGTCGTCTATAACACACCTAAATTCCTCCGGGATTTCATAATGCCTAACGATAATCTTCCAAGGGCTTATTTTTTTAGTTTTAGATTTCAATACATTTAAAGTTGCAGGAAACATGATTGTATTTTTTTCTAATAATAAAATATGATACAAGTGAATATTACTCGTAATACGCGGACTGAAAGATGACAAACGCTTTTTTGTTTTTATTCTTTTGAATTATGATTTTCTTCGTTTAGTAAAAAGGTCGTATACCTGACAATTATTACGGGCCATTTACTTCGCGCTGTCTTCTTCTTCTTCTTTTGATGAAATGGTAACCAGCCGGATCTCTTGGATCAGCTATTTCTGCCAATGTCAAGTGTTTATAGTCTTCAAGCCTTTAAGTCTTCGTCGTGATGAAATTAATGTTAAAAAATAGATAAAATATGGATGAGATGAAATGGGGACCATCTTTCGAAAAAACAAAAAACGATGTCCTTCAAGCTATGTCGTCTCTATGTAGTATTGCATTAGAGCAACACGGGACAAACCATGTTGCTCTATGACTATTGATTATACTACTTACAAGAACCTCAGGAACAAGAACTTGGCACAAGCATTTTGAAGTCTTGTATCAGGCTTTCATGTTTCAAGGTCTGTACACAATATCTGCGTAGTTCAGTGGAGACAAGACTAGGCTCTCTACCAAAACAATTCGCAGCTCTTCACTCCAAAATGACTTGTTTAAGATTTTCAGTTTACAAAAACAATGATAAACAGCGGTCGAATTTACTTTTATGTTTTTCCTCACAAAAATCGAGTTGTTAACACTTTATTACATTTAAGAAATTATAGTAACTAAAAATAATATTGTTATTGTTTTTTTAATTATGGCTATGTACATAGGTTTCTATGTTATGTAATAAATGTTAGAGATCTTTGTATTTATACTTTCAAACGTTTAATTTCTCCCAGACAAATATTTTAAAACATAATTTATAACTTTTATATACCATGATTAGGTTGTACTCAATTCGGAAAATGAAGGTAGGCGAAAAATAAAACTATTCAATCAATTTGTTTCAGATATATTAAAAATTAATAAATATAATTGTTCACTTATCGAGTCTACATATCGGGTTACTTTGCACCATCTGCAGATCGACTTTGGGACCAACAAGGTCTCTGATATTGTTGAGGCCATATTTGATCATTGTTGGTCGCTCCAGGGAAAGGCCCCAAGCGATTACATTCACGTCCTCTGGTAGACCCATGGGGAGTAACATCTCTGGTCTGAATACACCTGAGTTACCGATTTCAATCCATTTGCCGAGACCTGTTTAAAGATATCAGTAATTATTGAAAATTATCATTATTTGGTAAGATAACTTTTAAATGAAGTAAGTATGTTTAAATCTTACCTAAAATTAAAATACTTTTAAATTTCCCTTCCGCCACTTTGGAATATTTTAATTTAGCAAATTTATCAGTACCCATGGGAATTGAGCAGAAGTACAAGTGCCTTAGACAAATGACTTATAGATGTGGTATAAATTATGAAGTTTTTGAACTATGTCTAAAAATACTACATTCAAGGTACTAGCTGTCGCAAATAGTACTGATAGACCCTAAGAGAAATCAAAGGAGATTTTGGATAAATAGAAATCCCTTATAACAATTCATTGCATGATAATGTCGCCTATTAAACGAGAATGCCAAAGACACTTTGACTAACTTTACAGAAGAGTACAATAACTTCTTTTATTTTGGAATAAATTTTTTATTAGTGGAAAAAAAAATGGACTTAGTTAAATATATTCTGGTCGTTCTATTCAAAAGACGCTTAAAAGTTATAAACGCCATTTTTTACGGTGGGCAATTTTATTTGCTAAGTAACTGTATCTTTACATGGTATAAAATTTAGCCGCTTTCATAGTCTGTTCACTTGGGTCTCTTAAACTGCTCAATGGATTTTAATAGACATAATGATTCACGAGGAAGGTTTATGTGCAAAATTCTCTACTATATAAAGGAAATATTATTTTATATGTGGGCCTGCCAAACTGACTCTACTCTGCCTGGTGGAAAGCATATGCAGAATCCAAAAGCGGTGGTCACCATAGTCATTGCGAATGCAGACAATGCAGCATGGTGACCCACAGTGATGCTTCAGTATCATTGGGCCTCCGGTTTCAGACTCACCAACGAAACACGACAGCATGAATGCTATCATTTCGTTTGTGATGAAATCAGGGTGGCTGTACTACTTTTATATTCTGGGAATTACGAAGACTTCCGTGTGAAACAGGGCATGGCCAATTATATAATAATAAGAACCTACTTTGAAAGGAGCTAAGCCCAACTGGACTTATAAATATTAACAATTATTTTTACGGGAATTAACGCGATCACTTATTAAAAAGGAAGTTAAGTTAGGTTGCACTGGCCGTGGTCGAAACGTCAGGCAAATCAGAGGTATGTAATACCTTTTAATAAGTGATCGCGTTAATTCCCGTAAAAATAATTGTTAATATATCATGGAACGCGAAAGTTTAAAAGTTAGTATGGACTTATAAATACTTGATAATGATAAAGTTTTTTTTTTTTTTTTTGATGACTGTAAATAAAAAGAAAACAAATTACCAGTGTGATAGGCAAAGATTTCCATACTGGGTTCCGTGTAGGGGTTATATGCAGGTTTGAACTGCAGCTTGTCGAACCCGAGCCGCTTGAAGAAAGCGTCGAGCACACTGATGAGGTCCGCCAGCCCCAGGCCCCGCGCCGCCACCACCCCCTCCACCTGGTGGAACTCGGCCAAGTGCGTGGCGTCTAAGGTTTCGTTACGGAACACCTGATAAATCGAATAACAATTGCACAATTATAGTAGAAAACCATTGTCAGAATGTTTTGATTAGGTCTGGAAGTCCTGTCTTATTTTGAACATTAAATGTGTATGATATTTTTTATGGAAAAGGCGACAAAAGAGAAGACGTATCGCCTGATGGTAAACGATTACCGCCGCCCATGGACCACACACCAGAGGCGTCTAAAGTGCGTTGCCGGCCTTTAGGGGATGGGGAAGAGGTTTGGGGTTGGGGGGTATGGGCCTCCGGAAATAATATGTTCACTTCAATATGTAAAAAAGCGTTGTGAAGTCAATTGCGTAATATCTCTTATCAGTTTTCGTAACTTCGCCTTCAAACTAAACGTCAGTAAATAAAAGTATTTTGATTTGATGACCAAATATTGATTTACAAATTCTCTTCAATTAATATTTATTTAGTAAATTCTCTCGATATTAGTAGCAAGTATATACCAACCTTGTCAATGCTAAAGTATTTTTGAGGTGTGAAATCTTTCTGCTGTGCCAATTTATACAGCATCCGGGCGCTAACTGCTGTCGTATGTGTCCGCAACAGATTCTTCTGTGCTTCTTCAATCTTCCACTCATATCTGTAACCCTGGTACAAAACAAGTACAATTTTAACAAAAATAAAACCGACTTCAAGGTTCGACTCGATTTCTCTTAGATGCCATCATCAGATATTATTGTCCTTATCATGGTACCACCGTTGGGACATCTCCTTTCCATTAAAAAAAGAATCATCAAAATCGGTTCATAAACGACGAAGTTATCCACGAACACACATAAAAAAAGACATATATATATGGTCGAATTAAGAAACCTCCTCCTTTTTTTGAAGTCGGTTAAAAATGAGTATTACATATAAGGCACTTGTAGATGTAGCTAAGATAAAGACAACACATTTTTAGAGTACAGAAAAATGGCTTTTTCAATTAAGCCTTTCATGTATGAAGTTTTTGTTTTTATTGTTTTTGCAATTATGTTTCCTGATAGTATATCGTGTCTCTCAATTGTCAAATGCATTTGTATCACAAACAAAAGTCTAATCCCTAAAAAATCATTATTGAATCTCGAAAACCACTGTTCCCCATAATGAGAGTGAAAAAAACATTCTAACAATCTACATCTTTATCTTTATATATATAATTCTTCTGTGAGTGTGTATGTCACTCAAACGACTGGACCGATTTTGATGAAATTTTTTGTGTGTGTTCAAGGGGATCTGGGAATGGTTTAGATTCACAATTTTGTCCGCTGGACTATGTTTTTTTAATGAATTTTTAATTTATTAGTAGTTATGGCAAAACGACGTTTGCCGGGACAGCTAGTTATATATATAATTCTTCTGCGAGTGTGTATGTCACTGAACTACTCTCAAACGACTGGACCGATTTTGATGAAATTTTTTGTGTGTGTTCAAGGGGATCTGGGAATGGTTAAGATTCACAATTTTGTCCGCTGGACAATGTTTTTTTAATAAATTTTTAATTTATTAGTAGTTATGGCAAAACGACGTTTGCCGGGACAGCTAGTATAATCTATATGAATTGCCGAAATGTATGTACGTGCGTAACTTCCGATCGGCTGCACCAAATTGGATAATTATTTTTTCCATGTGTTCGTTATTGTTAGGAGAAGGTTGTAAAGAAGAAAATCAAAATGTAATAAGAAAAAAAATATTGTCCACGACTGCACCGCAGGAAGCTGAGGCGGGCATAATTACTGAAAACAAGTTTTTCAGAAATTTCGAAAATATTTACGAAAGAAAAGTATGGCGGTACGAAGTTCGTCGGGTCAGCTAGTGAATATATATTTATTTTAATAACTAGCTGAACCCCGCGGTGCTACCCGCGGTTGTTGTTGTACCGCGAGTTATACGCGACAAAGTTAGTATAAAAAAGTAGCCTAAGTTACTCCCCGGATCATCAGCTACCTGCCAGCGACAGTTTCGTCAAAATCCGTTCAGCCGTTCCAGAGATTACCCGGAACGAACAGACAGACAGACAGACAAAAAAGTAATTAACTATATTTTTTTGTATGTGTACCGTGTATACATACATATGCATTCAGTAAAAAGCGGTTATTTTAATGTTACAGACACTCCAATTTTAGTTATTTATATAGATAAAATACTGACCTGAGAACCATATCCACCTTCACTATGAACCTTTTTAACCCTTTCCAAATATTCCATCGGGAAGTCAGTGGTTTGAGCTGGAGATGACATGAAGAATGTGTCGTGAGCATCTCTAGCGGGATGCTGTTGAGGCTGGAAGAGAGCATCGAAATTCCAGAAGGAGCTCTCAATATATTGGTTTGTTGGCATCTCCGTGAAACCCATTTCTAAGAAGATTTCTCGGAACTCTGAACGAACTTTGAGCAAAGGATGAAGATGACCACATTCTGGTGGTTGGCCTGTAAATAAAAATATTTCTATGGTCAATTTAAAGTTACATGATTAAGAAATGTTAATGTGGTGAAAGGTTATGTATTTGGAGGGTCACTGCCTCTATTATCGTAAGAGCCGACTGTTTTCAATTACCTATCTATACAAATAAATAAAATTGGAATGTCCGTTTGTTTGTAATATTAAAATAACCGTTTTTTACTAAATTCATATGTATGTGTATACGGTACATATACCAAAAATGTAGTAAAAAAATTTTTTGGCTGTCTATCTGTTTGTTCCGGGTAATCTCCGGAACAGCTGGACCGATTTTGACGGGACTTTGACTGGCAGGTAGCTAATGACCCAGGGAGTAACTTAGGCTACTTTTTTTTAGACTAACTTTGTCCCGCGGCGTTAATCGCGGTAGAATAGAATAAAAATAGAATAATCGTTTATTTGGCCCACCGCCGAGACAAAACTATTACAAAACCAAAATAAACAAGAAATCTAACACTAGGGACAGAAAAGAGAAAGTAACATAAATAAATTATACGGACAAAAAAAAAAGTTCGTTTTTATACATGTTAAAATTATACAACAACGGTACTACAATAACCGCGGGTAATACCGCGGGGTTCAGCTAGTCTCTAGATAAAACTGGAGATAAGTTACTGAAAGCGGCCGTCAGAGGGCAAACTACGCCGGACAACAGCACTGAAAAAGGAAATAAAAATTGAAAAAAAACTAAACCTTCAAGTCTGGCATGCTTGGTACATTTGTTTTTTTTTATCTGCGCCACAATGAATCTGCTCTACCCTATGGAAAGCATGAGCAGATTCTAAGAGTGGGGGTCACCATCCCTAATGCGAATAAGGGCAGTGCAGCATGGAGACCCACACTATGGCTGCCTAGTAAGATGCTTATTTACATAGCCCCGGGATCATAGTGGGACGTAAACACGCGCGCTGGAAGTTAGTTCCAGGTTTTGACCGCTCGGCACAGAAAAGAGGAACCGAAGTCATGAGTATGAGATCATATGTCTATCTCTGAAACGGTGACTTCCAAGGCCGGCACGTGCTGTCCTGTGAAGAAGGAACGGGGGACCAGTTGGAAGCGTCCTTCAGAACTCTCATTGTGATACAAACGAAAGACTAGTGCCATTTCAAAATCTTCTTTCTGAGGAGTGTATGTACAGCAGTGGAGTATTAGAGGTCTTTTTGAATTAGTAATTTTGATAACCTCAAATAATCTTGGGAATAATAAAGGCTAGGAAAATGGTGGGATAGGTTTTATCATGAAGGTATCATCAAACACAGCTTTTTAGACTTATTGGACACTTTTAGACACTTGACAGTCATCTATCAGTGTATTACATTACGCGCTAGCAGAGCTCTGACAAGTCACCACAAAGAGAAAATGGGTAAATAGGGTGTTTGGTTCGGTTCGCTACCTGCCAGTGAAAGTGCCGCCAAAATCGGTCCAGCCCTTCCAGAGATTACTCGGAACAAACAGACAGACAGACAGACAAAACATTTTTAAAATACATTTTTGGCACATGTACCGTGTATACATACATATGCATTAAGTAAAAAGCGGTTATTTTAATATTACAAACAGACACTCCAATTTTATTTATATGTATAGATTTTTTTTTAAATCAATGTCATAATGATTTTTGATTCCTAATATTATTTTATCTTTTAACGCCTATTGTGGTCTTCTGAATTAAGTATAGGTACACCAGACCCATAATTTCTTATTAAAGACGGCTGGCAGAAGTTGGATGCGAGAAATAAGATTGAACCAAATGGTGTGCAATAGGGTATTACACGCATTTTTGAAAAGTGTCTTAATTAGTTTCTATAGTGCTATTAAACCACAGAAAAAAACAGTCAATTTTTATTAAATCGATAAGTGCCATAAAAATGCATTAAAATTTTACATTTTCAAAAACGCTAGACGCAGTGGACGCCATTTTGCTCTGTGATAATGACGTCAGTTCGCTTTGTAAAATGTGGATGACATGAATATAATTTCAACAAACAATTTAAAGCATACGCTGGTCGGTTGACACTTTAGTGTACTTACAAAGCGTTGTGACCGAGTAACAATAAATTATAACAAATATTTTATTATTTTATGAACTGAGACTAACATTTACCGACTGGTTTTACCTAAGGTATCTCAATAATGTATTTTTAGAACTTTTCTTGTATACAGTAAAATTTTATACACTACACTGCTGAAAGAAATAGGTTTCTCCAATAGGGTAGTGGAGAGGTCTACTTCTTTCAGCAGTGTAGTGTAATAGGATAATGATGATGATAACGCATGCAAGCATGATGAACCAGAAGCAGGGTTGCCAGATGGCCGGGAAATCCGAGATTGTGCCGGAATTTTGCGTCTTGTCCCCTGTTCAGTAATTAGACCTTATTGTCCCGGTTTCCGAGAACCTACAAGCTATTTAAACTAACAACGAATGACACGGCTGGCCTGCCTATGAGTGACGGCAAAATGCTTCCCGAATTTCGCACAGTTTTGAATATATATTTCGCGTGTCTATTGTTTTGTTCTTTCAATTCTAACAAGCAATGTCTTTTGCAAAAGAGGATTTGAACCTTGGGAGAGTCACGCTTCGGCATGAATGGGCCGGCTCGACCGGAGTGATACCACGGCCTCGCAGAAAACCGGTGTAAAATAGCGATGTGTTTCACCGAGTGAGTGAGGATATCGGAGGCCCATACCCCAAGCCCTTCCCATATCCCTTTCCCCATCCCCAAAGGACGGCAACATACTTGTGACGACTCTAGTATTACGGGTGTCCAAGGGCGGCTGTAATCGCTTACAATCAAGTGCTTTATCTGCTCGTTTGCCCCAAAACCATATAAAAAAAAAAATTGCCAACTGAATAGTATATGGACTAAATAGCGAAACCGAATTTCCATGAATTTAATCAAGTCCAAAGTGCAGACTCCTATCAAGCTTTGGCATGTCTTGCTCAGTTTGCAAAGCTTAGACTAAGAAAAACTAATAAATATGGCAAAATTCAGAGCCACATATTTTTACTATGATTACGACTGAGTGACTGGAAACAATTGTCCATTTTTTTTAGAATTGTCCCCGATTTGATAAGTTTCTATCTGGCAACCTTAACCAGAAGGCTTATTAATAGATTCTTACCTAAAGCATCAAAATTGTATGGCTTGAACTGTAACGTTTTCCATGAACCAGTCAACAACATCTCACTTGTTAAATCAGTTTCAAGTTTCTTGATAGTCGTCGCAAATTGTGGTCCTTTTGATAACATGAAACTTGTCAAACTGACAGCCTGAAGAAGTTTCCGTTTCTTGTAGTCATTTCTAACATTGTCTGGTAAATTGTCTACCCCTTTCTTTATTTCAAGCAAATGTTTTTGTACTGTGTCCGTGATGCTGTTCACTTTACGCTTTACGATAGGTGCTCCGCCAGACTTGTCAATAGATATCCAACCAGCGGACATGGCTTTGCTAAATCCAACTTTAGCATTTGGAACAGTCTGTAACAAAAATTTTCATTTACATTTTCTGAGATTTTCATTTGATTCTCTCCGAATATTGGAAGGTTCCTTTTGAAGGTTAAATAATAATTAGACTTCAGCGTGAGCTACTGCTGCGCTTGAGGTCTCGGGTTCGATTCCCGGGTCAGACCAAATATTTGTATGATCTGCAAATATTTGTTTCAGAGTTTGGGTGTATTGTATGTCGATACGTATGCATTTACAAAAAAAAGGTATGTATGTATTTATATCAGTTGTCTAGTACACATAACACAAGCTCTGCTTAGCTTGGGACTAGATGACGTTGTGTCTAAGATGTCCGTAATAGTATTGGGTAAAAAAAAATAATATATTTAGTTCATTAGTCCTAATTTTTCATCTAAGCTGGGGATAAAATTATTATTTTTGTAACTAGGTAATACAGATTTATTAAGTTTGATTGAGCACTGAATTTATATGTCCAAATATTAAAATATTGATATAATATTATTGTAACCTAACAATTTAGGCTTAAATCCTCTATTGAAGGTCCAATAGACTCATCAACAATACACATTTTTAACCGACTTAAAAAAAGGAGGAGAATATCAACTTGGTAGTAATCTCACTTCTTTATAAGTTTTTAGTTCACTTATTGATCTCAATATTTGTTAAATATTTGATATATTTTATCTCAATGTTTGATATTACAACTTTAGTGTGTATTTATCGGGTTAGATCTATAAAATCCTAATAGATGGCGGTTTGGCATCTAAGTTGCAAAGACACCCAATTTTTATATCTAGACTTTACATATATTTTCATGGTTATATTTGGCAAATTACTCTTAGTCTGCTCAGTTCTATACACTGCAGCGCTGCGGGAAGGAGACACGGGCTAACTTACAGATTTTTTTCAATAATTTAGAAAATATTCACAAAAGTAAATAAGGCGATACTAAGTTTGCCGTGTCAGCTAGTAACAATTAAAATTAAGATAAAAAATATTGAAGATTTCCCTATACATACCTATGTATCTGTATTATCTAATATAAAATGTAGGATAATCTCTATAACAAAAATGTATACCGATATCTATGCATTATCTTAGATTTAGCCTACACTTCACTTTGCCTACCTTCATCACTTCAGCCTGAGGTAAACCATTTTCAGGAATACTGTTATACAGAACAGCTTCGTGGCTACCTTTATCAGCAACCTCTTCTCCTTCTCCTGTCAATTCCCACTTTGTACTCTTTACAACTTCAGAAACTACCATTTCAAGAGCCTCCAAGCTTTTGACTGCCCCTACCACCTTTTGGTGGTCTTCATTAAATTCGCTAGACAACTTTAGAGTGTCAACTTGACCACATTTGTCAAGGTAATGTAAAATTCTTTCGTTGAGTTCCATTTTAATTTAAATAAGTAATTTCAAATTAGATTCAGGTTATGTACCTACTGCACGGATGGACATTTGTTTGACATAGAGCATTGAATAACGTCAACGTCACAAGCCGAACAACACTCAACTTCAGCTGAAAAATGTCATTTGTAGTTGACATTTTGAAAAGTTGCCTTTACATTCTTTAATTTTTTGTATATAAAAAAAATTATAGGTTTGAACTTAACATAACTTAAAGCTGTTGCCCGCGGCTCCGCCCGCGTGTATGTCGATTATCGCGGCATATAGTAGCCTATGTGTTATTCTGATGTGTAAGCTGTATTACTGTAAAGTTTCATCCAAATCCGTTGTCGTTTGCGCGTGAAGAAGTAACAAACATACACACTCACAAACTTTCACCTTTATATATTAGTGTGCGGCAAATAGTAGCCTATGTGGTATTCTGATGTATAAGATATATTACTGTAAAGTTTCATCCAAATCCGTTCAGTCGTTCGCGCGTGATGATGTGAAGTGTGGCTATTCATAGATTGGCCAATGCGGTTCACCAGGCTCCAGGCCATACAGGCCTATGTCATTCATTACTCGTGAGTCATGGTTTTCAAATCGATAATACTTAGAGCTATTCGATTGGGTAGGTGGTTATGGATTGGTTATCTGTATTCTCTATTTCCGTCCGGTCCGTCAGACAGACGTGTGGACGTGTGTGTGTGTCAGTCAGACGAAAGTCGTTGTGTTGATAGATTGTTGGTTACGTGCTCAATTCGTGATCGAGCCGGCCGGATTGGAAGAAAATATTTTTCGAAATTGTTAATATTTGAACGTGTTTAATATTAGACGTCAGCAAATACGGATAAGGTAAAATACTGTTATTTTCTATATTTGAAAGGGTGTTATGTCCGGCTCGGGAATATTTTAAATACGCCGGGTTTTGTTTTGATAAGAACATTGTCGGTTGAAATGTGTTATTTATTGTTCTTTGCGATAACTTGCATTTAATCCATTGCAGACTACGCTTGTAATGGATTAAAATGCCTCCATTTGCTAATCAGAAAATACCTGAAAATATAGTATTAAGCAGCTCCAGACCTACCCACATATTTTTATTATTCAGAAATATTTTCCACAGTTTAAATACCTAGTTACACAATTTCCATATATTTACTATTATATTTAATACATATTTCTATAATTTACAATCATTATTGGAAAAGATAATAGAAAAAAGTACATTTTAAATGAAGAATGTAGAATTCATTCTTTAAAATATAGACTTAAGAGTTTAATTCAAACATTATTTTATTAAATTCTATTTGTAAATTCGGAGTTTTTAAAATATTGAAAACAATTGCGTTTTAGTCTGATAATTACTTAACATACTTTTAATATGCTTTTTACTTTTACCTTCTTTTAAAAAAAACAAAAATAAGTTAATCACACCAATAATCGTATATCTTTATGATTACCTTACATAAACCTTAAATATTCCGTCTGGTATAATCTATAATTAACTGCCACTGTCTTTTCTGGTTTATTTTTCTATTCACCCATCTACTTTTCTCCTCATTGCATGTCCTAGATTTCCAAACCCTTTTAATAGTTAGGTATGCTACTTAAAGAACATGTAATATAAATGTATCAATTTTTTTTTTTACATTTCTATTTGAAGGCAATGTATTTTATGGAATTATTCTTGTATTGAAAATTAAGCAGGCTATTGGTTGATTGAATTATCTATACATCTATACTCTATACAAATAAATAGAATTGGAGTGTCTGTTTGTAATATTAAAATAACCGCTTTTTACTAAATGCATATATGTATGTATACACTGTACATATACAAAAAATGTAGTTAAAAAATTTTTTGTCTGTCTGTCTGTTTGTTCCGGGTAATCTCTGGAACGGCTGGACTAGCAGGTAGCTGATGATCCAGGGAGTAACATGAGCTACTTTTTTAGACTAACTTTGCATCGCGGCGTTACTCGCGGTACGACAATAAGCGCGGGTAATACCGCGGGGTTCAGTTAGTTTTTGCATAAGAACGAATCAAACAACCAACAGTCTACTTAACTTTTTGGTTTTTAAGCTCATTTTAGTATTGTTCACTATATTTATTATTGCTCATGTAAATTCATGTTTGGATACCATTACCATAATATTCCTATGTACATATACATAGATACAGATACATAGGAATATTATGGAAGGGATATTTGTAATTTTAAAGGTATTGAAAACAAATTTTTTATTAAAATTTTTAGTAAAAAATATATTTTATGCCTCGCCTCTCATATGAAAAAGACAAACTATTTGCTATAATAAACCATAGAAAAATATACAATGTAATATTACATCTGTTTCTGTATTCTTTATTTTTGTCTTTTTAGACTAAAAGACCAAAGCCTTTGGCTTATAAGCTTGGGAGATCCTACAGGATTTTAAAATCTAAAGTTACCCCATTGCATTTTTGTTTTTAGTTCATTTAGGTAAGCATAACAGTAGTAAAATGGTAATTTTCGCTTATTAGACTTGAAAAAGCTTATAAAGTAAACAAATGCTGAAACGCCTAAACAATTTGTTAGTAGCCTATGTCCTTCTCTAAGTTCCAATCTGTCTCTATACCAAAAATTATTCAAATCGGTTTAGCAGTTTAGCAGTGAAAGCGTAACAGACAGAATTACTGTCGAATTTAAAGCTATAGTAATGATTTCATTTTGAGAAATTTCATAATATACGGATAGCGATTACAGTATCCACAGTTCGGCACTTAACCTCACGATGAACGCTTTTGGGAATAGGCACAGTATGGATGAGAGAGCGCACTCTTAGATTCTTCCGTAAATAGAATTATTAATTGATGAAAATGGCATGATGTGAAGCATTTTAAAAATGTATTTTTTAACTAGCTTATTCACACTTGTAATTTTGCCTATCACTCCCAATGGAAGGACCTTTCTGTTGTTTCTAAAAATAGAAACAACAGAAAGGAAATACCTGGAGTCTGCAGCAGCCTGAAGAAGTCAAGGTCATATATTTGTACTAGTTGTTGCCCGCGGCTCCGCCCGCGTGTATGTCGGTTATCGCGGTAAATAGTAACCTATGTGTTATTTTGATGTATAAGCTATATTACTGTAAAGTTTAATACAAATCCGTTTAGTATTTTTTGCGTGAAAGAGTAACAAACATCCATCCATCCATACTTACAAACTTTCGCGTTTATAATATTCAAAGTCAAAGTCAAAAATATTTTATTCAAATAGGCACTTTTTTACAGGCACTTATGAATAGTCAATATTAATAAACCGAGTGATTCTAGTCGCCAGTTCTAAGTGCAGCCTACCCGTAATGAAGAAGAATCTGGCAAGAAACTCCACTGATGCTCCTTTTAAAAAAATAAATAGCGTTTACAATTTTCTTTCTCTTAACTATGAGACTTGAATAAGAGCGAAGTCGACCAAAGAAAACAAAACAAAAAGTTTGGAGTCATTGCTGCACCGCCATGAGCTAACAAAACCAAATATTAGTATAGATATATGTAGGAGGTATGCAGTAACCTCTGTTACTGGGAGGATACAACTTCGTGATACGCAAAACGCGGATTTAAAGTATAATGGCCACACTCGTATTGCTTATTTACAAGGCGTAGTGCGATTGTTTATTCTGTCTACACACTTTTAAAACCAGGTGTCCATGACATTCTTCACTAGCTGACCCGGCGACCTTCGTACCGACATTTTTATTCCGTATATTTTCAAAATTTTCGAAAACCTGTTTTATTATTTACTAGCCGAACCTCGCGATTTTTGTCGTACCGTGGATAAAGCCGCGGGACATAGCTTGTCTAAAAAAGTAGCCTAAGTTACTCATTAGATCACCAGCTATTTACCAGTGAAAGTTCCGTCAAAATCGGTCTAGTCGAAAGGCGGAAGACTGACAAAAATTGTAATAAAAATATTTTGGTACAGGTATCGTGTATAATACCTATGCATTTATTAAAAAGCGGTTATTTTAATATTACAAACGGACATTCGAATTTTATTTATTTGTATAGAAGAAATCCGAGAATTTCAAAGACGTTTGAAGACGGGGGAAGCCGTGTTTGGTAGCAAGTTTTCGATAAAAATGTCTTAACAGAGCAATGCTTCGGCAAGCTGGATTAGAACTGTGGCCTCCGGTGTTCAGCAACTATTTGGTAGGCACCTACTATCAGGCTGGTATATTTATTAGCTCAATGTGTGTGGCTCGTATAGGCCTGAAGCGATGTTGCTCAGAACTTCCTCCCAGTTGAAAGTAAAACAATGAAAATGTATACAGAACAATAATATAGTACATAAATAAGACTTTTTGTGCTCTCATCATAAGGTTTAGGATACACATCTTCAAGATGTACATCTGTGCATGGTTCTTAAGTCCTTCTTATTCCGACATTAAAAACAATAGTTGTAATGTTGGTAGATTATGTCATCGAGGTCATTTACTAAGTTACTAATGAATTTTCGAACGGATAAAATAACCTAAATGCATTACAGTCACATAATGTAAAGATTACAGTACAGTAGTAAAAACGTTAAAAATTTAAATGCAAACTCGGTGGTAGGCAGCGCGTCGCACTTACAGCAATCTTTTTTTCCACATTAAATAGTTTATAATATGGAAAAAAATACACATATTTACTTAACTATGTTTTAAAACTATTGTCATCGATTCTATTGCTGATTCTTAACAAATAGTTTTCAGATTTCGTAAGAATTGTGTACAAGTACCTACATACAGCAGGTACAAGGTACAACATGGCGTGTGATAACAACTTGTTATTCAGTCTGAATGTTCATTGTGTTCTTTTCCTGTACGAGTCCCCGTTACAGGATTAGTAATAGTGGGAGAGTTTCATTAAAAAAAAAATCCGCTTATAGAATTCAAATCTATACCTAATTTATAAAGCTGAAGAGTTTGTTTGTTTGTTAATCTCAGGAACTACTGGTCTGATTTTGAAAATTCTTTCAGTGTTAGATATCCCATTTATCGAGGAAGGCTATAAGTAATATATCATCACGCTAAGACCTACAGGAGCGGAGCACCAATGAATAATGTTACGAAAACGGGGGAAAATTATCACGCTACGGGGCAATAGGAGACGCAAATGAGGTTGCCTGAGTCGGCTAGTGATTTCATAATAAAAACTCCTCAGTTGCATCATTGTATTGTGTACAGATCATACACAAATTAATCTGTAGTGTCTATGCTTCTATGGAAATAGTATCTGTATTATCGCATACGACCTTTGAACACGTCCTTCACATTGGTTTTTACTACACTTTTATAAATTAGGTGCTAAATTCGATTACTAAGCATTACACAATATTATGTATGTAGGTATTATTGCATAATATGATAATATGTATGTAGGTATTATTGCATAAATACATAAATGCAATAATACCTTCATATATGTTTTGGTGTTGAGTTTATATGTATTTTGCATACAAATTATTACATTAAAACATAACGAATTAATTTCATCCATACTTAGTACATATTAAAAAATTCGAACGTAACTCTGTCTGCCCTTTCATAGCTAAACCACTGAACTGATTTGAAGAAGAACAAAAAAATATTTTTTTATACTAGCTAAACCCCGCGGTGTTACCCGCGGTTATTGTTGTACCGCGAGTAACGCCACGGGACAAAGTTAGTCTAAAAAAGTAGCCTAAGTTACTAAGTAAATTGGGGTGTCTGTTCGTAATATTAAAATAACTGCTTTTTACTAAATACAAATGTATGTATACACGCTACATATACGAAAAATGTAGTTAAATTTTTTATGTCTGTCTGTCTGTCTGTTTGTGCCGGGTAATCTCTGGAACGGCTAGACGGATTTTGACGGGACTTTCACTGGCTGGTAGCTGATGATCCAGGGAGTAACTTAGGCTACTTTTTTAGACTAACTTTGTCGCGCGGCGTTACTCGCGGTACAACAATAACCGCGGGTAATACCGTGGGGTTCAGCTAGTTACAAAATATAAAAAAGAACTATTAAAATGGAACCGATACGGAGTACCTACCTACTATGACCACAAATACCGTGTACACATAAGATCTTTAAAAATATATGATTAAACACTTATAATTATAAAAAAAATTACGTACATAATTAAACTCGCAAGTTTTAGCATAGCTTTAAAAAAATTGTAAATCTCTAGCTATTATTGATGTAAAAAACTAACTAGTATTTTTAACTTAACTGGAGAACAATGTAATCCTCAGTGACTGTATTTTTGAACGTTTGTTTTTATTACACACAGTTACATTTTGATGAGCGCCATTAATATTACTATACTAGTTGTTGCCCGCGACTCCGCCCGCGTATATGTCGATTATCGCGGCAAATAGTAGCCTATGTGTTATTCTGATGTACAAGCTATATTACTGTAAAGTGTCAACTAAACACGGTAAGTACTTTTGCGTGAAAGAGTAACAAACACCCATCCATCCATTCAACTATCCATACTAACAAACTTTCGCGTTTATAATATTAGTAAGATTAACATTCGAATTACAATTTTTTTTTTATATTTTTACCCGACTACGGCAAAGCCAAAGGAGGGTTATGATTTTGACAGGCTATGTATGTATGGTATGTATGTATGTTCATTTTTTCCCTCATAGCTCCTTAACTATTCATTAGAACTGGACAAATGAGGTGTCGTTAGAAGCGTCATAATCGTCTGCTGATTATAGGCTATATGCCGTGTCACTGAATCTAATGTGGCGCCCTCTAGCCAACATAAAGTACAGTATTAAAAAATAAATTTTAGATAAATATGTCGTGTTTGGTATCATTGGACCTTAAATCACACAAATAGGTATAGTACCTATTTGTGTGATCCACAAATCTATACTGATAAATAAAATTGGAGTGTCTGTTTGTAATATTAAAATAACCGCTTTTTACTAAATGTATATTTTGTGTATACACGGTAGACATACCAAAATGTACTTTTAAAATTTTTTGGCTTATTGTTTGTTCCGGGTAATCTCTGGCACGGCTGGACAGATTTTGACGGCACTTTCACTGATAGGTAGCTAATGATATAAATATTTAAATATTTCGGACTCGGACTCGGGATTTTAGCTAATGATATGGGGAGTAGCTTAGGCTACTTTTTTTAGACTAGCTTCGCCCCGCGGCGTTTTTCGCGGTACGACAATAACCGCGGAAAACACCGCGGGTTTCAGCTAGTTGTTAATAAATAATATGAAATGTATACAAATAAATAAAATTGGAGTGTCTGTTTGTAATATTAAAATAACCGCTTTTTAATAAATGCATATGTACGTATACACGGTACATGTACCAAAAAACATTTTTTTAAATTTTTGTCTGTCTGTCTGTTAGTTCCGGGTAATCTCTTTAACGGCTGGACCGATTTTGACGGGACTTTCACTGGCAGGTAGCTGATGATCCAGGGAGTAACTTAGGCTACTTTTTTGGCTAATTTTAATAACCGCGGGGTTCAGCTAGTATAAAAATAAAAGAATAATAAATAATATGTTACTTGCTGCTGCGGAAACCGTTCATGGGCGAGTCCGACTCGCACTTGGCCACTCTTTTAGACTAGCTTTGTACCGCGGCGTTACTCGCGGTACGAGGATAACCGCGGGTAATACCGTTTCACCGTTTCATTCACGCAGCAAATGCAGTTCATTGCGTACTCTTGTGGAAACAATGTAGTTAGTAGTCAAATTTAGTACGCAATATATGATTTATTGTTTTTACCGTTGAAAGTAAAACGCGAATGCGACCGTTCAGTTAATGCCGGCAGACAATATAAGTGTTATTTGGACTTATTGCGCGGCGCGCCTGCCCCGCCTACATAACATTTCTACCTATATTATCTATTCTGTGGATCAACCGATGCGTTTATTTATATCACAACCTTATGACTTTGTCAGGCCAAGGCTAAGGTACTTGTTTATACGTATGGGTTGGCAATAAGTTATGGGTATCTACTTATTAATATGAGCTTTTATATAACTGACAACAAAAAATATTTAGGTATGCCGATTATGAGGCGTGTCCATTGATCTCAATGTTGAAACTTGTGTAAACCGTTATGTGAAATGTTTATAATAATAAGCAACAACAAAACTCCCTTATTTTGATTTACATAATATTGTGATAGTTTTCAATGGAACACTAGGTATGTCGGGCGCGCACGCACTAGTTAGATTTTTTCTTATTAATTTAATGCATGGTCATTGATGGTAGAACATTATAACACCTACATTAAATCTGCTTAGCCAAAGGAGGGTTATGATTTTGACAGGCTATGTATGTATGTATGTTCATTTGTTCCCTCATAGCTCCTTAACTTCTCATTAGAACTGGACAAATGAGGTGTCCTTAGAAGCGTCATGATCGTCTGCTGGTTATAGGCTATATGATGTGTCACTGAATCTAATGTGGCGCGCTCTAGCAGACATAAAGTACTGAATTAAAAAATAAATTTGTGATATATATGTCGTGTTTGGTATCATTGAAAAAGGCGTTACTTGTACATTTCAAAAATATATATATTATTAGCATTTGCTCGTGACTTTGTCCGTATTTATTCGATAAATATAGTATTTCTATGGTATGCTTGTTTGCTCCCTCCTTTCTAAACTACTAGTCAGAATAAGACAAATGAGGTATCGTTAGAAGCGTCTTGATTGACCGCTGGTAATAGGCTATATGACGTGTCACTGAAACTAATGTGGCGCCCTCTAACCGACGTAAAGTACTGTATTAAAATTTAATTTGAGAGAAATATGCCGTGTTTGGTATCATACGAAAGAGCGTTACTTGTACATTTCAAAAATATATATATATTATTAGCATTTTCTCGTGACTATGTCCGTATTTATTCGAAAATTTTGACATTTCTATAGTACCTATTTAAAATATATTGTGCAAAGAAATTAATATTATAGAGGCACCAAAACATTTCAAATAAAAAAAAGTAGAAACTAAAACCCAACTACGACAATGTAGTGTAATGTACCATAATCCAAAACACTTTAACAAAGCGTGACTACGGCTTTTGAAACTTGTTTCATGCTTTTTCAGCGTCCTTTTTTGTCGTAGTTGGGTTTTAGTTTTTACTTTTTTTTTATTATGACATCGCTAATATACCTACGAATTATCATTTTTTCTTAGACGTTTTTGTTAAACTCATCAAGGCATTTGTCACGCATGCTATAGATAAAATATATCTAACGTCAAAAATGTGCTCCTAAATCAAATGTGATGAACTAAGCATGGTGAATTATGTAAATTTATTATATTGTGAGTGTTGTTACTATATAATATGAAATCTATTTCACAGATGTCGCGTTTAGATGTGGTAATATTCGGTGCAACGGGGTTCACAGGAAAACAGACCGTCATTCATATGGTGGAGTTTGCGAAGAAGTATCAAATTGGCTCGTGGGGGATCGCGGGACGATCGGAAAATAAACTCAATGACGTCATTAAAGAAGCTTCTCAGAAAACTAGTAAGTAAACATATTTGTGCTAACTCACGGTACAGTTGAAAATGTTAAAATGATTCCATTCTGGTCAAGGTCGCGGTCCTCTGTGTAATTCTGTACTTAAAGAGTAGGTAAGTAGTTATAAACAGTTATTTTCGAGTATGATGATCGACGCCATTATTATTCAACTAGCTGAACCCCGCGGTGTTACCCGCGGTTATTGTTGTACCGCGAGTAACGCCGCGGGACAAAGTTAGTCTTAAAAAAAAAGTAGCCTAAGTTACTCCCCGGATCATCAGCTACCTGCCAGTGAAAGTCCCGTCAAAATCCGTCCAGCCGTTCCAGAGATTACCGAACAGACAGACAGACAGACAGACAAAACATTTTTAACTACATTTTTGGCATATGTATCGTGTATATATACATATGCATTGATTAAAAAGCTGTTATTTTAATATTACAAACAGACACTCTAATTTTATTTATTTGTATAGATTACCAATTTTACTAAATCAATTAAAAAACTAGTTTGTTTACGACTTTTGATCATAAATATCTAGATTCTAGATGATGTGACATACCTACTACAAATCATCTCCATTATTGGCTGGCCTACCTATATAGTGAACCAACAAGTGACCAGTATTTTTTTGGACTTTCATAGCTTTAATAGTATATTTTGTTCAAGGCTATATACAGACGTACGGCTATAAAAATAAGAACTTATGAAAAAATATATCTTCATTTATACATGGTCATCATTATTTGACCATGTTACGTCTGTACGTAATCACGCAAAAAAAATAAAGTCGTCAAGTCCGTAATAAATACTGTTTAATCTATATGTAGGGTGGGTTCGATTCCCATACTACAAATATTCTAAGATGACACAGACAAGGGATCGGAATCGTAGGTTCCTGTAGGCACTCTTGCCCGTAGAATGTCTGTAGGCGATGAGCGGTGTTCGTGGGGTAAACGACTGATGGCTACGAGCTGGCTGGCAGCTCGGAACTGCACTGTGGCGCCTATTGTAATGCTTCTACATCACTAGGTCCCCGGTCTCGCATTCGCCAACCAAGCACGAATGCTTCCATTTTGCCTATCTATTCGTGCTGAAATCAGCTACTACCGTAAAAAAAGGCTTATAAAAGTCGGTTACAAACAAACAAACGTAAAGGTGAAACGTGTAAAAACTTATTGTACATTGCAAGTTATTACTATATGCACATAGTATACATATGTATATGCAACCAGACAGCTGATAAACATTCTTATCTCTTAATACAGACATGTTATAAAATAACTACACTCGGACAAAAATAAATAAGTTTATTATACTACGCAGTGTCAAGACTCTTATTCATCCCATGTAGTCTGGGAGGTAGCGCTATAGTTGAGCGAGTCATTTTATGTCGGCTGAAAATCACAACAATAATAGTTTTTCCCTAACACAACAGCTCCGAACGCCAGCTGCTCCGAAAGCGGTGAGCTAAAGGAGACATCAGCAAAATGTTATACTTATTGAATTCGAAGTATAAGATAATTTAATTTAAATAAAGAAAAATATTGGTTGATTGTTCGTGGGTGTAAATCGTCAGTTTATTTTACAAAGAGACTATGCAACGCTCGAATGCATTGAGCGCGCTCGCTGGCTGTGTTACATTACCCCTGTCAAAAGTAAAGCTGACAATTTTCTTTATTATTTTAAAAATATTAAACTTGAGATTATATAAATTTCGTAAGGTATAAAATATTTTTTTTGCCAAATTTTAAATGAGGGTTATGCACGTGACTGGCATTTAACAGCAGTCGTCAATACAACTGAGGTTTTTTTAAAATGGGATTAAAACAATAAGGCCACCATGGTATGGGTCACCATGCTGCATTGTTGCATTGTCTGCAGTCGCAATGAGTATGGTGACCACCACTCTTGGATTCTGCTTTTACTTTCCACCAGGCGGAGTAGTCATTTTGGCAGGCCCTTACATAAAAAATAAATACAGTTTTACTTAGTATAAAAATCATCGTAGCAGATAGTTTTCCACTGACCTTCTCATGCTGTTCCTTTTAGCTCCGCCGCTAGTGTGACAACTGACGCTTACTGATTTCTGAACATCAAACAACTGTTTGAAATAAAATTCATTTGGTATAAAATTCTTAGAAAAATTGCATAGCTAACTCCCGGACTAACGGTGTCGTAAGAGCCGACTGAGAGCAAACTACACAGGACTACAGCACAGCAAAGAGAAGAAAACTCTAAACAAACCCTATACCAACCCTGGCCAGAGTAAATAAATAAATATTTTCGGACATCTAAAACAACGCCATCTAGTTCCAAGCTGAGCAGAGCTTGTGTTATGGGTACTAGACAACTGATAAAAATACATATACACTTTTATTATACAAAAAAATAGTACTACAAAACTACCTTTCTAAAGAGGGCTAATAGTCCAGCTGTGGATTATTATAGGGTGTTGATGTGATGACTGATGAGACAACTAGCGGGATGTCCTTTCCTGATCTAGGCGCAGAGTGACTCACCGTGTGGTTTTCGTCGGTTCGATTCCGACTCGCCGTACACCACTTTTGTCTAAGAGTGGAATGTTAAAAGCTATTGATGATGATGATAACTCATGATTAGTCATCATACATTCAGTAGTGCCCGTACCTCGGAGAACACGTCAGACATTGTCGTTATTGCGAATAGTTCAACCTACGAATTCACTTAGCCCTCAGGGTGGCCGTGGTTTGCTAGACGCATGGAAAAACCGATATTCAACTAAAACCAAACCAGTAGCTGAATTAACTGCTTAGTATATGAAGACTAGTAATTGTTTATTGTGTGTATTATCTATCTTATATTATACGCATGTGGCTAGCGACCTGACCCGGCTTCGCACGGAAATGTCTGTAATTCTCGGATTTCCTCAAGTATTATAAATCCATGTATTATTTATGGAAACCTTCCTTTTGGATCTCTCTGTCTATTTCTGAACACTATATTAAATCCATTAAGTAAGTAGATCCAAGTGGACAGATAGCGAAGGCGACTTCATTTTATTTTTATACTAGTTGTTGCCCGGGTCTCTGCCCGCGTATATGTCGGTTATCGTGGTCAATAGTAACCTATGTGTTTTGTGATGTATAAGCTGTATTACTGTAAAGTTTCATCCAAATCCGTCCAGTAGTTTGGAGAGAAGTAGTAGCGTAGTAGTTGAGTAGTAACGTGAAGAAGTAACAAACATACGTATATGTATATATAGTATGGTATTCGTTAATTTATGTTTTGTAGCACATGCAAGGAGGATAATTGTATAATTATTATCATTTACTTGTTTTCACACCTCCACAATTCACACCTCTATACACTAATGCAAATTAATTAAATTGAAAATCTCTGTATGCCAGTAACTTGAGAAATATTATACTTATTTTTATTACTAACGTAGTCTCTTTCAAAAACTAGTTAAGTTGAAGTTCCAGTGGGGAATGGCGCCGTACCAAACTGTTTATGAATCTGCGGTCGTACGTAGGCCGAAATACAGGTTTCTATCTAGCATGGCAACAACGGCGGCTTATGTTCGATTTGTAACTCAAATTAGTTTTAAGTGGAACGTATTGAATTTTTTGTTTTCGTGTAATAAATTTTATTATTATTATTATACTAGCCGAGCCACGCAACGTCGTTTGCGTCTCCTATTGCCCGTATCGTGATAATTTTCCCCCGTTTTTGTAACATTGTTCATTGGTGCTCCGCTCCTGTAGGTCTTAGCGTGATGATATATAGCCTAAAGCCTTCCTCGATAAATGGGCTATCTAAAATGGAAATTATTTTTAAAATCGGACCAGTATTTCTTGAGATTAGCGCGTTCAATCAAACTCTTTAGCTTTATAATATTAGTTTAGATTTACTTACAAAATTTACTGAAACTAAGGCAGAGCGAGAACTCATAACAAGATCTGCGCACACGCAGCCATGTGTACATTCTATTTCGAGTCCAGTTACGCCATGTACAAAATGTTCAACATTGACAAAACATAACACGCCTGCACACAAACATAAACACATCGGTAAAGCAAATATTACTCACTCAAATTTGCCGAGTATATTTTGAGCGTTATCCTTTGCCGAGTAGGTACTTCATAATAGCAAAGAGGGGG
Organism: Spilosoma lubricipeda; assembly: GCA_905220595.1. Classification (NCBI taxonomy): domain Eukaryota; kingdom Metazoa; phylum Arthropoda; class Insecta; order Lepidoptera; family Erebidae; genus Spilosoma; species Spilosoma lubricipeda. The sequence continues at coordinate 1,235,495 of HG992285.1, read as the reverse complement.
AATCAGGATTATCTTAATCCTGTGTTTCTAGAAGGTGCGTAAAGGTATAATGGGCAAAAATGATCAACATTCATATTTTTTCGGTTCCCGGTAGAAAACTGGACACATACTACAAACTTGAAACCGTCAAAACAACAAAATATTTCCCTCTTTTATAGTACACCGCACTTAGACATTTTAAATATTAAACAAGCTATGTCAATACTAGTCGGAGATTATTATACAATTTTTACCTTCATCATTACTGCAGTAGATAATATCTATCTATCACTATAAATATGTGAATGTAAGTTTGTTTGTTACGATTTCACGCGAAAACTACTTAAGCGATCATCATGAAATTTGTACAAATATTCTTGAAGGCATTAGAAGTAACATGGGATACTTTTTATTAAATGCGAGCGAAGCCGCGGGTAGCCACGCCAGTATTGGATAAAAAAAGTACTATTCACATTTTAAATTCATGCTCTTTTGAATTGACTATATCTCAGAATAAATGTCCACCTAATTGTATTTGAATACCTGTTAGAAAGTAAGCTTATGGTGGGCCATGATCTGTAGAGGAAAACCTGTCACGTACATCCTTCCGTATGTATACCGTATGGCTTCGTTTACGGGTAGATAAGGTAATACTAAAATACTAGTAAATGTGGTCTGTCTGTCTGTCTGTTTGTTCCGGGTAATCTTTGGAACGGCTGGACGGATTTTGACGGGACTTTCACTGGCAGGTAGCTGATGATCCGGGGAGTAACTTAGGCTACTTTTTTAGACTAACTTTGTCGCGCGGCGTTACTCGCGGTACAACAATAACCGCGGGTAACACCGCGGGGTTCAGCTAGTAATAAAATAAAAACAGACACTCCAATTTTATTTATTTGTATAGATAAAGGCTACAAAGATACGTACCTAGTTAAAAACGAGTTTTCAATTTGGAACATTTCATGTAATATTATGAAAATAGTAATTAGTAATTACAGAGATTACTTGCAATTTCGATTGTTATGAGTAGCTTGTTCTTGAACTTTAGCCATCGCATAGACTTTGATACTTTAAGCATTTCATATATCTATCTAATTCTTTTAAACGATCAATCTATCCAAATGAATAAAATTGGAGTGTCTGTTTGTAATTTTAAAATAACCGCTTTTTAATAAAGGCATATGTATGTATACACGGTATATATATCAAAAATGTAGTTAACAAAAATTTTGTCTGACTGTCTGTATGTTCCGGGTAATCTCTGGAACGCCTGGACCGAGGTCGACGGGACTTTTACTGATAGGTAGCTGATGATACAGGGCGTAACTTAGGCTACTTTTTTTAGACTAGCTTCGCCTCGCGGATTCACCCGCGGTACGAAAATAAGCGCGTGTAACACCGCGGTGGTGTTCAGCTAGTTCTTATATCTAACTAGCTGAACTCCGCGGTGTTACCCGCGGCTATTGTTGTACCGCGAGTAACGCCGCGGGACAAAGTTAGTCTAAAAAATTAGCCTAAGTTACTCCCCGGATCATCAGCTACCTGCTAATGAAAGTCCCGTCAAAATCCGTCAAGCCGTTCCAGAGATTACCCGGAACAAACAGACAGACAGACAGACAGACAGACAGACAGACCGACAGACAGACAGACAGACAAAAATTTTTTAACTACATTTTTGGCATGTGTACCGTGTATACATACATATGCATTTAGTAAAAAGCGATTACTTTAATATTACAAACAGACACTCCAATTTTATTTATTTGTATAGATGTATAGATTTATACAAATAAATAAAATTGAAGTGTCTGTTTGTAATATTAAAATAACCACTTTTTACTAAATACATATGTATGTATACACGGTACACATGCCAAAAATGTAGTTAAAAAAATTTTTGTCTGTCTGTCTGTCTGTCGGTCTGTCTGTCTGTCTGTCTGTCTGTTTGTTCCGGGTAATCTCTGGAACGGCTGGACGGATTTTGACGGGACTTTCACTGGCAGGTAGCTGATGATCCAGGGAGTAACTTAGGCTACTTTTTTAGACTAACTTTGTCCCGCGGCGTTACTCGCGATACAACAATAACCGCGGGTAATACAGCGGGGTTTGGAATTCGAAGATTGAACTAGTTGTCAGTATATTTGAGGAATTTGGAAATTTATTATTTCCAATAACGATTGCCATAGATATTCATGAGAACCGGGACCGGTTCCATAAATATTTTTAGACTAACTTTGTCCCGCGGCATACTCGCGGTACAACAATTACCGAAGGTAACACTGCGGGGTTTAGCTAGTGTATAAATAAAAATATATCCTTACATTTCAGATGCAGACCTAAGTCATGTGAAAATTATAATATCCGATGTTGGCGATGAGAAATCCCTTAAGGAGATGTGCGCCCAGGCAAAGGTGATAGTCAACTGCTGTGGCCCTTATCGCTTGTACGGAGAGCCTGTCGTCAAAGCAGCCATTGATAGTAAAACGCACTATGTGGATGTCACCGGAGAACCACAGGTAAGGGAATATTATACCTACGTAAAATGGTCATTTTATTACCCGTTTACGGCAAAGGATTCCCTCACTCCCCATGCCACACTCTGCCCGCGTGTGGACGTTATGACCTTAATCCTCTCCTGAGAGATCTGAGCCCAGCTGTGGGACATTATGGGTTGTTGATGAACGGCAAAAGAAAGGGTAATAGTTTTGATAGTATATGTACCTTTGTACCACCGTAACTCCTAAAGTACTGAACCGATTATAATGAAGTATCTGAATGACCGGTAAGGTACGGTATATTTTTTTTGGTAATACCGCGACGCCATCTAGCTAAAAATAAAAGTAGCCTAAGATATTTCTTATAACATTACCTATTTGCCAGTGAAAGTCCCGGCAAAAGCGGACCAGCCGTTCCAGAGATTACTCTGAACAAAGACAGACAATGAACACTTTATATTTGGTGTAAATACCGAATATTCTTTTATATGAATTCAGTGAAAAGCTGTTAATTTGAAATCAAAAACAGACACTTCAATTGTATTAACCGACTTAAAAAAAGGAGGAGATTCTATGCTCCACTGTATGTATTATTTATTTGAATAGAAAAGATAATACGTTCACGACACCTGAATACTGTCAATACAAGGCCATTATCGGTATTTATAAGTCACGGAGTGTTTTCCTATTAAAAGCAAACATATTCTGTTTTGTTATCTTTGAATACCAATTATACGATAATAGCTAGTTACTGTTCAACGCGGGTAAGAATGTTGACTTTTGTAAGTATTAGAATTGAATAAAGTCAGTGTAGTGACCCTTTTTCATCCCGTGTGAGTCGTAAGAGACGACTTAGGGATCAAGACAACACTGGATAATGAAAGGTTGATGATTTGATTCGATTGTATATCCAGCCGAAAGACAGGATGACTCTGCTTCAATCTAAGGATTCTGCTCATGAGAGTGGCGGCCATCATTCTCATTGCAGACGACTCAGCAGGCCGGTGGCCTATTGAGTTGTCTCGCTCAAATCGCCCGGAATCTGATCAGATTTCTTTTGAGTATGGCAGTCTTTTGATACAAGGGGTATATGTAATACCAGCTGACCCACGCAACCTCGTTTGCGTCTCCTATTGTCCGTAGCGTGAAGAATTTTTGAAATCGATAATAGTTCCTGAGATTAGCGCGTTCAAACAAACAAATAAATAATAATAATACTAATAAATATTTCGGACATCTAACACACAACGCCATCTAGTCCCAAACTAAGCAGAGCTTGTATTATGGGTACTAGACAACTGATATTAATACTAATATACTTTTTTTTTTGTAAATACATACATATTATAGATAGAAAACACCCAAACTCCGAAACAAATATTTGCAGATCATACAAACATTTGATCCGACCCGGGAATCGAACCCGAGACCTCAAGAACAGCAGTCGCGTACGCTACCACTGCGCCACCGAGGCAGTCACAAACTCTTCAGCTTTTTAATATTAGTGTAGATGTTATCTTTAAAAAATGTTTATGTGTGACAGTTCATGGAGCAGATGCAGCTTCGTTACGACGAGGCGGCTCGCGAGGCCGGCGTGTTCGTCATCAGCGCGTGCGGCTTCGACAGCATCCCCAACGACTTAGGAGTTGTCTTCCTACAGCAGAACTTTTCAGGTAGCTCTTTTGTTCAAGCTCTTTACTTGTCTTGATAGCGACTTTAACTAATCCCGGCCATACGCCCACCATTGTAACTCCTGTACACCAGGATGAACAGCAGTGACCCACGAACACACCGAGTTATGAACATCAGGAAACTCCCAGGTAAAATTAAAGTGTCTTAACGCAATTAATCAGAAGAAAACTGGAGGAGTTGGAAACTTGGCCTTTATTCGACTATGTCAATTTTCATTTCATACAAAACATAGATCTTATTTTAACAATTATTGTAGTCAATTTCGTACAATTCCGTTCAATTAAATTGCCAAAGTGTCTCTACGTCTGGTGGAAAGCATGGGCAAAATCCATGAGTAATGGTCACCATACTCATTGCGAATGCAGACAATAAAAAATGCAGCATGGTGGCACACACTAGGCCACGAAACATCTTGTTTTCATTTAATTATTTTTGTGTACTGAAAAATGATAATAGAACAATATGTTTCAATTGCAACTCAATTTCAGTCAATTTATTTTATAGTTTTATATTACATCTATGGGCTCCCACACATAACTGCGAATTTGCAACGCATCGCAAATATCTGCGAGCTCGCACGTATGCACCGCAAGAATAGGCTATTTGACTGATTTTTGGAAATCGTTTTAAATTATTCTTTATTACATAATTAGCACACTGCGTTAATATTTAGTGGAAGTTTTACTGTATTATGAATTAAAATCTGTCATAAAAACGATATTTCTGTTACGGCGCTGGTCACATAAGACGCGTGACGTCACACGCTAGTAAACAAATTCACTCGTTAGCCACAAAATAGAGCATTTTAAGTTAATTTTATCAGTTTTCTACTATGTTATTGAAATAAATGGTGTGTAGTGCCACAATGTACAGATACATCTTTAAATACCGCACTTTGCAGCATTTCAAAATGACCTAAAAACATTGAGATTTATCTACCTACCTAAAAGTAAAATGAGATTTTACAAAAATAATGAATTATCTTTTCAAAACTATACAGAAACAATTTTTGCTGCTGCAGCTGCTTCAACATTTTTCTGTTCCGCAGTATACTCGTAGTAATCACTAGTAATCAGCCTTATTTATTATGCATAGAAACTAGCACGGGTGATATGTTGATACTAATTATATTACACTAGTTGTTGCCCGCGGCTCCGCCCGCGTATATGTCGGTTATCGCGGCAAATAGTAGCCTATGTGTTATTCTGATGTATAAGCTATATTACTGTAAAGTTTCATCCAAATCCGTTCAGTAGTTTTTGCGTGAAAGAGTAACAAACATCCATCCAAACATCCATCCATCCTTACAAACTTTCGCATTTATAATATTAGTAGGATAATGTGTTTTTTGACTAAGGTACGAACATCCAATTTCTAAAAAATTGTCGGTTATAAAACCCTTTTTTTCTCATAAAAGAATTTACTTTAGTATTTAAATCTAATAAAATAAAATTCTCGTGTCGCGGTTTATGTTATCAAACTCCTCCGAACCGCTTTAGCGGTATTTATGAAATTTTGGGTACATATCGTAGGTCTGGGAATCGGCTAAAATCTATTTTTTAACCGACTTCAAAAAAAGGAGGAGGTTTCTCAATTCGACCGTATATATATATATTTTTTTTTTATGTGCGTTCGGGCATAACTTCGTCGTTTATGAACCGATTTTGATGATTTTTCTTTTGTTGGAAAGGAGATGTCCCGACGGTGGTACCATGATAAGGAAACTAGGATCTGATGATGGCATCCCAGAGAAATCGAGGGGAACCTTCGAAATTTGTAGGGGCGACTAGTGCATTTGTAATTTTTTTAATAAAGTATTTGAAAGCACTGCAATTTAATGGAGGTCTGGAGTCGATCTGATGATGGAGCCGAAAGATAGTCGAGGGAACTCCTCTACGATTTATAGCAGTTGCCTTGTGTTTGGGCTTGTTTAATTTGTATTGATGAGAACTTCACACCTAGAATAGTTGTAACTATCATTAGCGGTCTAATAATGAAGACGAAGAACAGTTAAGGGAACTTCTCAACGATTTAGAATAGCCACATTGTGTTTCGACTTTATTCAACTATATTGATGAAAACATAATGTTTATCACATATTTTCAAAGGTATTTCAATATTTGCATATGTTTGTCATCATTTCAAGATGATGAGCCGATGATGGAAGATACATTTCCTTAACGGTTAGAAGTTGGAGAATAATTCTTTAAATATCAAATGTTTGCGTGTTACCTATATTATTGCGTGGTAGTCGTATTCTTTTAATTTATTTAGGTGAGCTGATAATGGAAGGTACAATTCCTCAATGGTTAGGGGTTAGAGGATAATTCTTTCACTTTCATACGTATGTATAAACCTGTAGTTGTACACTTTCAAGCTATTCAGATGAGCTGATGAACGAAACAACTATTTACAGATCATACAAATATTTGGGCCGACCCGGGAATCGAACCGGAGACCTTAAGCACAGCAGCAAACGTTACCACTACGCCACCGAGGCAGTTTTTAGTATTCTATGAATCGTTAAAAATTGTTACTCTATTGTACCTTCAAGTACTATGAAAATATTAGTATCAGATTATCTCATAATTTCACTTAGCAATTGCAAATATAATCACACTAATATATAAAGGCGAAAGTTTGTGAATGTGTATGTTTGTTACTTCTTCAAGCAAAAACTACTGGTGTGGATACTACGGATTTGGAAGAAACTTTACAGTATATATAGCTTATACGTCCACGCGGGCGGAACGTGGGCAAGAACTAGTCAAAGATAAAACTCCTTAACAATAAGGGATTAGAGGATGATTTCAATGTCATACGTGCATATAGACCTTAATTTATATTCCTTCAGTTTTCTTATGAGTTGATGATGAAAGGTAAAACGGTAAGGGGTTAGATGGCGATTCTTTGTGTCAATTCGATATTGAATTTAAATTGCGTAATCGCGTCATCTCTAGTAATGCTCAACAAACAAACTCTTCAGCTTTATATATTAGTATAGAGTATAGATTCGCTTGCTCCTATTCGATCACGGCAAGGTGCAGGTCATTTCAACTTTGACACGATTCCCATTGCCTCGTAGATCACGCTCTTGATAACATAAATTGTTCATCTCAATATGAGTTGTTGGCTTGTTGCTTAAGCTCAGTTTTAATACGTGCTTCCAACTCCTACAGTTATTCGCATCAGCGGGAGTAACGTTTGTAGGTGGTCACTAACGTAGGTTGGCTCACGCGATTTGTATTAAATAATTAGTTTAACTCACTACTTACCTATGATTATTTACACTAAAAATGTAAAAATAAAAACTTTTTATAAAAAAAAAACCGACTTCCAAAAAACAAAACTCGCTGCCAAAAAACACTAAAAAGCTCAAAATAAACTGGCTCTTCATAAATTGCAATGTGCCAATTCTTGTCTATACCTAACTCTTTATTCATTTAAATAGTATTATTATTATGTGTGCTAGGTACCTAAAATCTGATTGAAGTCGGTGCCAAGCCAAAATGTAATAGTAGGTACTAAGGTATCGCACTCGCCGCTGCCGGATAGCAGCTCTTCGTGTAGAACAAAACAACCCAAGCAGGCAGACCCGCGCGGGCTGCCTATGGTTGTCTCGAAATATAGCGAGTGTGTTCCTACTATTACATTTGGCTTGGCACCGACTTCAATCAGATTTTAGGTACCAAGCACACATAATAATAATACTATTTAAATGAATAAAGAGTTAGGTATAGACAAGAATTGGCACATTGCAATTTATGAAGAGCCAGTTTATTTTGAGCTTTTTAGTGTTTTTTGGCAGGGAGTTTTGTTTTTTGGAAGTCGGTTTTTTTTTTTATAAAAAGTTTTTATCATACTCCTAAATGGTAAGGGTGTCCCACCCTTAAATATTTTTTTATGGCAAAATAACGTTTTTCGGGTCAGCTAGTACTATCAAACAATTTCGAATATATTCTTTTTAATTTAATAATAATAATAAATAATGAATATTTTGGACATCTAACACACTATCGTAATGTATCTACTTATTTATAAGTAGGCATTTTTATTCTCTAATAATTCTCTAATAACTTCGAAAATATTAATTTAAATTACACGCTGTAAAGGGCCATATTGATCTAGGATATTAAATGCACAATGTATTTAAGGTACTCAATTGGATAAGGATCAATACTGTATTGATTAAAATCGCTTCGTAAATAAGCTATTATTTCTTGTAAAAAGTGAAGGATAAAAAATGCTTATTGTGGGTTATCCCTAAGAGATAGCCATATACCACCACGGACTTTTTAAGGACACGTGACACGGTAGAACATTATTTTGATATATCTCATAGGCTTCAGCCAGCGTTTGCAATGTAAGCGCAAAAAGTAATGTTAATTTTTAACCGACTTCAAAAAAAGAAGTAGATTTCTCAATTCGACCGTATATATATATATATTTGTGTGTTCGCGGATAATTTCGGCGTTTATGAACCGATTTTGATGATTATTTTTTTAATGGAAAGGAAATTTCCCAACGTTGGTACCATGATAAGGACACTAAGATCTGATGATGACATCTGATCTGAAATCGAGTCAAACCTTGAAGTCGGTTTTATTTTTGTTAAAATTTTACTTGTATATTATTATCTGCGAGAAACTTACATTATTTTGTTTTAGTTATAGTGTTATGTCTTTTTGTAGGCTATTACCTGATAGGATGACCACAATTCATAGTTTATTTTCAATATTGTCACAACCTATTTCATCGCATCGCAGTTGTGTGTGGGAGCCCTTTATCATATCGGGCTATCGGCGAGCACGCGTGTAGCAATTGATGAATGTAGACGTTGCAAAAGTTATGAGTCAGGACCTTTCTTTTTCTAGAGTGCTTTCAGAAATTAAAGTTTTCACCTATCTGGGAAACTCAACAGTAGAATAATAATAAATATAAATCGTTGTAGGAACACTGAACTCAGTACGGTCATACCTGAGCACGTATGTACCACCGGAGGCTATGGCGAAGTCCGAGGGCCGAGGACTCGTCCACTACGGCACCTGGGAGTCGCTGATCTACGGGTAAACTATTCATATATTGTCCACTTATGTAATTTTATTGTTATAATCATTCACCCATTGTACAAAGTGACAACATCTACTTGTGTGCATAAAAATGTAATTGTAACTCAGAGTCACACTTAAATGACTGAAGATTGCCACCTAAAAGCCAAAATACAAGCATCCGCTTAGTTTAGGAGACAGTATCATTGCATTATAAGCGCAATACATTTATATATATCTTGTATAGGACACCCTGTGACTGTAAAATTTTGCGAAATAAATATCATTCTTATTATAGCTTATGTTAAAGACTATCTAAGAGGACAAGCTACGCAGGATAACATCACTGAAAAGAGAAGGAAAGTTTAAACAAACAAACCTTTTTATTACGTGTGGAAACCCCACGTGTCACCCCACCTGGGCCCACCTGGGTTTGCTATGGGGCGGTGTGTCGGAATCGAACCGATAAAACCACACGGAGTGCCACTCTGCGCCTGAGACGGGAGGGATCCGGGAACTGCTGACATTAACATGTCCCCTCCTGACTGATATGACCGCGTTTGCTTACAGTATTGAGCACAGCGATGAGCTCCGTCCGCTGCGGAAGCAGCTGTACCCCGAGCCCCTGCCTCACTTCAAACCGAAGCTGTCTAGAGTGTAAGTTCAACTATATTTATATTTGTAAAGTTTCTACAGTTGGTTTAGTGGTGAGCGAGTGTGATGGTCTATCAAGAAGTCTCTGTATCGATTCCTGGGACGGGCAAAAATATTATTGACTTTTTCTGATCTTAACCACCGGAGAGAAACTAAATCCGTCGGTCCTGTAACTGATCTGTCCCTGGTTGTTTTAGAATATCCGTCCCATCGGATAATGAGAGTGAGGGAACAGAGAGTGCACCTGTGTTCGCATACACTGATGCACTATAGTACCCTCTGTGAACTTTTCTAATCGCTCTGATATAGTACGTAATGATAATCGATCAAAAATGTTCTTTACAGCTTGTTCCACAAGAAGGAAGGTCAAGAAGATTACTACCTGCCTTTCCTCGGATCAGACGAGTCGGTGGTGTACCGTTCCCAGCGCTACATGTACCAGTCGGAACAGAAGCGCCCCGTACAATTCAAGGCCTACTTCAAGGCTGGCAGCTTCTTCCAAACGAGCCTGGCCGTCATCGCAGCCATTTTCCTCTTCATCATGGCCAAGATGTCGTTCACCAGAAAGCTTCTTCTGAACTATCCCAAGTTCTTCTCGATGGGGTTAATAACTAGAGAGGGTCCTACTGATATTGTTATGAATAATTCTCATTTCACTTTTGATCTGGTCGGCGAGGGGTGGGAAGAGGGGACGGAGGCTGAGGGCAAACCTAATAAGAGGGTTGTGGCTACGGTTTGTATTATTTTTTATGTTTTTAGTGTTAATTTTAGTATTATACTGATTTCCAAATTTTGCTATTTTTATTGTTTAAAACGCTAAGCTATCTTAATTCGAATAGCGACATAATAAATTAGCAAAACTCTATGGTAAAGTAAAAATAAAGGCATTTTTTTATACACCATTATAACTGTTATTAAGAATTTGACTATTTAATCGACTTAAAAAAAGGATAAGTGTTTGTTACCTCATAACTTTTGACTGGAAGAACGGATTTTGAAGATTCTTTTTTTATTGAAAGCTGGTGCTTTTCAATTTCAATTTGTTTCATTTTTTGATGTTGTTTCTTTTTGTTTTCATTTATGTATTTGATTGGTGCAGGTCAGCGGCACGAACCCTGGGTACGGAGCCACGTGTGTCACGTTGCTTTCCTCCGCCGTCACTCTCCTCACCGAGAGGGAGAAGATGCCCCTCGCGTGAGTACTCACCATATTTGCCATCTAGTTATAGATTCATCTTTTGGTCCAGTGGTGCAATGGTAGCGTACACGGCTGCGTGCTTGAGGTCTCGGGTTCGATTCCTGGGTCGGATCAAATGTTTGTATGATCTGCAAATATTTGTTTCGAAGTTTGAGTGTTTTCTATGTATAATATGTATGCATTTACAAAAAAGGTTTAAGACTAGATGTCGTTGTGTGTTAGATGTCCGAAGTCGTAGGGCCTTGTATAAGATATGGCAGGTGACCATAATCCAAACTATTACCTAATGGACTATTACCTAGGTACTGAGGTAATAAGTACAGGTAATCAAGAGTATATAGAGTTTCTAACTAAAACTACCTTGACGGCCAGTCTCAGGAGCCCTAGACTAGAGAGATCCCGGTCATTTTGCAGATCCTCTCTGCGTCTCACCAGATCTTGTGTGTTGTTACAAAAGGAACCCGTTTTCTATGAAGCCGCTTTAGCCGTTATTCGTGTGGTGCCATTAAAATTATTTTGTACTATAATTTATACCCTCGATTGTCGGCACTTGATGGAACTTGTTGTAATACATTCCTGATTAAAACTCACTTGTACTTATTCCACTATTTTATTTTATTCCACATCTGACCGAACCTAACCTTTGAGAATGCCATAAGGCGAAACCGGTCAGGTGTGAAATGAAATAAAATAGTGGAATAAGTACAAGTGAGTTTTAATCAAGAAAAAGTATTTTGTGTCACCACCTATTCGTCCCATGAGTACCGCAAGAGACGATGCAAAGAGATGGTAGACTTGATAAAAATCCTAAAACGACCCATCTGGCCAGCGCGGGATAGTCGGCCTAAATCTTTCCAAGGAGAGGCCTATTCCGCATGTGGACTGTTAACGGTTGTTGATAATGATGACGTTCCAAAGCATGAGTCTCCTAACTTTAAAAGTTTCTATTTAAATTTTGCAGTGGCGGTGTCATGACTACAGCAGCTGCGTTCAAGAACACAAACATTCTCAAGAAACTTAATGAAAATAATCTCACCTATGAGATCAAAGAAACTACCAAAATATAAACAGCTTTTGTTCTAGTATTGGTGATTTAATCGCAGTCAACTGTGATTAATCACGTGATTATTTCGATCGTATGTTAGTGTTGCTATTTACTCAATGTCAATAATCCTTTTTCAGGCGGTACAAAATTTTATAAAGAAAATAAGAAGCTTACATGAAAAAGTCATGTGATTAATCACAGCTGTGAATTTTATTCCATCACTATTTAGTAATAACGGGAGTATTATCGTAACACCTGTTACACAGATTTTGAATTGAACTTTGAATAATATTGGTGACAGGTGAATAATATTTTTAGAAATAATACCGCATTAAACATTATATAATATGTGTGTAATAATATACCAAAGTATGATATCAAAAACTTTAGTCTGTGATTAACATTATAGGCAGTGAAGTTAATTATAGCAATATATTTAATACCTAATCACTAAATTCTTATAATTGTTGATAAATTATAATTTATTAACATTTTTCCAATGATTGTAATTATTTTTTTTTATTAATCGACTTCAAAAGGCCTTTCTCAATACGGATGTTTGTTCTTTTTCATTTTAGGATTTCTAAAGTATTTTGTTAAATGGTTTCGTATGTAAATGTAATCAGAAATAATTAGATACTAATATAATAAGTAGTTACCTCACCAAAGCAAGAATCTGTCACGGGTTTAAGATACCAATGCACTGACGTCAGTTTACTTTGAAGGTGTTATTAATAATATGTTATAGCTTTAAAATGCTTACCAATGCCATTGTAATATAAATATATGCATTTTTTGTTGTTGCCATTATTGTGCTGCCATCTATCCGCGAGAACTATGACCATTACATTCACTGTATTCACATTCCTGTTTCATAGAGGTCGCTGCTAGTCGATAGTTTGGGTGTTTGGATTATAGATGGGGTTAGTATATACCGTACGACGAGTTTTAATATTTTATTATATTTCATCTAAATAGATACGATGTGTTATTAATGGTGTTAAATTCGTGTTTATAATATGAATGTGATTTAACAATATGAACAGGTACTTGTATGCCTTATGAATGTGATGTAGCGTGATATTCTTAAATATAAATTCATTTTAAAAAGGTTTTTTTATTTCTTGCAAGAAGTCCAAAAGCAAGCTTTTATCTGGACCACTATCAAATTGCTTACGTATAAAAATTCAAAAGCATTCATGCTGTCGTGTTTCGTTGGTGAGCGCGAAACTGGAGGCCCAATGATTCAGAAGCCTCACTAGAGCCCACCTTAGTGTGGGTCACCATGCTGCATTGTTGCGTTGTATGCATTCACAATGAGTATGGTGACCACCACTCATAGATTCTGCTTATGCTTTCCATCAGGCAGACTGGAGTCATATTGGTAGGGCCATACATACAAAAAAATCATTTGCAACTTGGCTAAGGGACCTCTAAATGCTAGATGTGTTTTTTCTAGTTTTCTATGAGGAAAACTTCTTCGGGTCGATACCGACTGGGATTTGCTATAGGGTGGTAAACGGTGAGTCTGAATCGAACCGACTAAAACTACGCCGTATGCCACTCAGCATTTAAATTAGGGAAGGCCGTCACGGTAGTTGTCTCATCGCACCATCATAATCATCATCATCATCAGCGTATCGCAATCCACTGCTGGACATAGGCCTCTCCAATTGCGCGCCACTTGGTTCAATCTTCAGCTTCTCGCATCCAGCTCCTGCCAGCCGTCTTGCGCAGATCATCACTCCACCTACTACTAAACCATGCTGACCGGACCAGATAGGGTTGCTATAGGGTTTGTATCAAGTGAAGTTGTCCTGTAAAATTTGCTCCCGTAGTCACTTCTCACGACACTCATGGGATGAATACAGGTGACACTGTATGGTGGTGGTGGTGATTCTGTTGTTGTCATCACTAAACTATACTCACTTAAATTTGTTGTTGGATTATACTAGATTAGACTTTAATAAATATAATATAATAGACTTTAATCTCATCAGCTTACAGTCCGTTTTTCGATGTATCACATCTCAGCTTTCACTATATTTAGTTCAGTAAGTACCTACCAACTAAAAGTCATCTTTACCACAAGTTAACCTATTAGTAAAAAAAACTAAACTCAAAATGTCAAAATTATGAGTAACTAGTTGTTGCCCGCGGCTCCGCCCTCGTATATGTCGGATGTCGAGGCAAATAGTAGCCTATGTGTTATTCTGATGTTTAAGCTATATTACGGTAAACTTTAAAGTTTCATCCAAACCCGTTCAGTAGTTTTTGCGTGAAAGAGTAACAAACATCCATCCATTCATCCATCCTCCAATATTAGTAGGATAATTACGTAATTAATTTAGTCGGCATGTATTCAGACGACGTCTAAATTTAATATAACACGTCAAGTTTTACGTCACACGTTTTAAACGTTCAACACCAGAATAACAAAAAAAAATAGCTTATGAAGAGTATTTTAAGTAATTTCGGTTATACCAAAATAAATTTAACTTTGTAAAGTAATAAACAGGCGTGTAGGTATCTCTGATTAACGTTTATTTGGTACTGAACTAAACACAGCGACAGCTGAGACGTGGGATATCAAAAAATGAACTGTAAGCAGATAAGCTGAAGTCGTATAATCCAACAACACATTTTAGTGTACTTTACTTTAGTGATTATAATAACAGAATCACCACCGTCACCACAGGGACACTAGTTGTCTACCAATCTTTAATCGACGGGTAAATAAGTTTGTAAAAGGCTCAAATCAAATAAATCTGAGTTAAAAGGTAATAAAACTTCCAAAAATGAAAATAGGTACAATTAATTTAATGATAAAGAAGTAATCGCTATCTTATTACATAATATACATTGAAACTGACCTAACACGAGAGCGTTATATACATTACAGTCTGTACACAACATAATTACAAAATTAGGACTAGTATCATCATGCCAGAGGGTACTTATGCTTATAGACACGTATCCATTATAATCCTTTATAATAATGATAATTGCGATTGATTTCCTCAGTTTATTCCATAGGTGCCATTTGTAGGTATTTGTGAAATAATTCTATGCTTTATTTACGAATTCAGTGTCAAATCTGTAATAGAGAATAAAATAGAACAGTAGGTACACTTTATACATATTTTGGACAATGAAACGTACGAAAAAAGGTCAGGTAACCGGGTATTACATCTCGATTCACATCTCGAGATAAATGTTACTATTATTATCAGGACCTGTCTGTATTATAAATACTCGCGCTGGATATCAATCGCAATTAATTAGGTACCTTATACATATACATTATGTTAGAAAACATATTCATTCTGAGGACAGTCAGTAACATTACGAAAATTCAAGAAATGCAATAGCAGTAGTAATAATACAGAAAAACAAATAAAGATGTCGGTAGTCAAAAATTCAAAAGTTCTCATCAGCAGCAACTACCCGTCTTCTCTCTAATGTACTCTTAATTTTTAACAATGCAAAAGATTTTTTATATTTTCTTTTATTTCCGGCTCAGGAACAGAATAGTGATACAGCGAAAGAAAGAGTCTCTTGTCTTATTATGAGTCCCTACTGTAAATCTTGGAAGGGTAACAGGATTGAAGCATTAGTAGCGCGAAAAACCTGTGTTCAGGTCATCTTGGGCATCAGCTTCAGAAAAAATATCGGTAGTTCATTAAGTTTTCTTTTTGGTAAAGCAATGACGTTTAGAACGACGAAACGAAATCCAGTGAAGATGATTCATATCCGTCTCCGGGGTCTCTGAATAAAAATGAAAATTACCAAAAAATGATTAAAAAAATTAAAAAATTAAAGGAAAATTATAAGGGTGAGTAATGTTACTGTCCGTATCCAATAAATAAAAAAACAAACTTTGGTCTACCTATAGAGAATTAAAAATAAATTAAAAAAATACAAATCCTAATGATATTATATATTTAAATATTTTCCTAACAGATGTTTCTAGATGTTTTTTTTCTTAAAACAGCTTATTTTAAAACTAACCTAATAATTTCAAATGTACACTTTATTCTAGGAAAATTTTATTTATGTTGACACATCCTTGGTATATACTAATCAGGTTAATTGAGCCTTTATTACATAGTATTATATTAACCTCTTTTGAAATAGGTAAGTTGTCCTACCACCGGTCGACATAGCCAATCGCATTATCGCATTCCAAATTAGATGACAATTTCAAATTCTTGTTTTTATTTAAGTTTTTATATTACGAATTATTTAAATTTTTCAACCAATAAAAGTTGCTTTGTTACACAATAAAAATAAACCGAAATCCTAACCTAAGACACAAGGAACGTGAGTGTTAAAAGACTAATTTATCATCTGTAGGAGTACACGTAAACGTTATCGACTTTTAATCAATAAAGAACTATTTTCATAATTTTTCCTATCAGAATTAAAATAGTACTTATACCACGGAAATCTTAGATTCCTGATAATTTTAGCGCAATACAAATTATAGGTCGCTCGAACTCCCAGTTTGAACATCTCGGCCAGAGTTCAATCATCATAAATGAATGAGGAATTGTCTTTGGAATTGATAGCTATCGATTTAACTGGACTCGCGACTGTTCTCACTGGAGCCAACTGCACTACTCTGTGACGTAGTCGTGTTGGGTACTTCAGGGGCGACGATTAGACCTTCTTTAATTCTTTTCTTTTGTTTCATCCGTCGATTCTGAAACCAGATTTTAACCTGAGTTTCGTTCAGTTGTAGTGCGGATGCTATTTCTATCCTTCGCGCTCGTGTTAGGTATTTATTAAAGTGGAATTCTTTCTCGAGTTCCGTGAGTTGTTTGTTGGTGAAGTTTGTCCGGCCGGTGTTGTTGATGCTGAGGAGGGGGTTGGCCATCATCTGCGTGCCTGTCGGTGTGCGCAGCCCTTCCTGGGGGCTGCTGATGCCGCCTTGGGTGACGTATTCGGCGGGTGGGATCATTAGTTTCGGTGCTGTAACAAAGGAGAAAATTATTTGTTAAGAAAAATTTAATATTTTGATTATATCTTATCCTAAGAGATATTTTTTGCTGTTGGAAGATAGCACTTACGAGTCTTACTAGCATTGCCTTTTCGACTTATCGTTGATGGAAGTTACTAAAAGTAATTTAAGTTCAACTTCGTCCGACTCGTAATGAGCAGTAGGTTGATGTTTAAAGTTGTACCTAGAATTTCTATAGTTATCTTATAGTTACTCTATTTCTAGTAATTTATTGTTTAGCTTTGATGCTATTCTCTTTAGACCTATACATACGTATGAAGTATAATGTAAATAGAGAGTTGTGGGGTGGGCACACTTGAAAGTCAACAATAAATGGTTATTTAATTAAATACAGAAAATTAGAAATTTTGTGCTTAAAATTTTTGAGTTTAGTTTTATATTTTAACACTAGCTGACCCACGCGACCTCGTTTGCGTCTCCTATTGCCCGTAGCATGATAATATTCCCACTTTTTAAAACATTCTCCATTGATGCTCCGCTCTTATTGGTCTTAGAGAGATGATATATAGCCTCTAGCCTTCCTTAATGAATGTACTATCCAACACTTAAATAATTTTTCAAATCGGATCAGCGGTTCCTGAGATTAGTGCGTTCAAACAAACAAACAAATTCTTCAGCTTTATAATATTAAGTATAGATTATCAAAAACTTAAAAAAAAAAGCGTTGTGCTTTTTCCAAGTTACAGACTATAAAAAAACATGTTTTGATTATGCTTTATTACTTTTTCTGCACAAAACAGCCAATGACTCGCATTATTTAAATAAAAAAAGTTTACTAAACATTGTCACTAGACGTTTTGCGGACAATTGAAATCCGATGGTTTGTTTGTTAATATGTTTACCAAACTCATTGCGGGGATAATCTTTTTAAATCGAACCAAAGAAAGCCCGTGGGAGCCAGGTACATTTATGACAGGTGTCATTTGCGTCCGGACAAAATGAATAAAATAAAAGATACTTCAATATTAGCTTAGAGTAGACGCCCCGCTGAGCGCTGGTGTGCGACCTGGGATGCTTGTTGCACGGCTATACGGAGGTTTTGACGGACAATATTGTTTTGTAAACAGACACAAAGTAAGACTTTATTATTCTCTGAATTGAATTGAGTGAACGTGTCATAGTGTTATATAAAGATTTGACTGTTTGTAGACGATAAACTATTAAACAGGTTATAATAATAATAATGTTTAGTAATAAAGAAAAGACGTGTTGCACTCGGGGGCTGCCGCGGGTGAAACTTGCATAGCATTTTTTATCATATATTTATTCATATTTATCTTAAATTTATTTTTTAACACAATTCTTTATGACCGCTGCAGGGCGCCACATTTGACTCGGTGACACTTCATATCTATACTAATATGTAAAGCTGAAGAGTTTGTTTGTTTGAACGCGCTAATCTTAGGAACTACTGGTCCGATTTGAAAAAATATTCCAGTGTTAGATAACCCATTTATTGCGGAATGCTATAGGCTACATATCATCACGTTTAGACCAATAGGAGTGGAACGGAGCATCAATGACTTTGACTGCCTCGGTGGCGCAGTGGTAGCATACGCGACTGCTGTTCTTGAGGTCCCGGGTTCGATTCTCGGGTCGGATCAAATGTTTGTATGATCTGCAAATATTTGTTTCGGAGTTTGGGTGTTTTCTATGTATAATATGATGTATTTACAAAAAAAAGTATATAAGTATTTATATCAGTTGTCTAGTACCCATAATACAAGCTCTGCTTAGTTTGGGACAAGGAGGCGTTAAAAAAAAAAAAAAGAAGAATGTTGCGAAAACGGGGTAAAATTATTACGCTACGGGCAATAGGAGACGTAAACGAAGTTGCGTGGGTCAGCTTGTAGCCTGTGGCGATATATATATCACAGTTCTAATAAGAAGTTGAGGAGCTATGAGGAAACAGACGGACATATAACGATAACTCTCCCTTGGCTTTGTCGTAGTCGGGTAGACTAGTAAAAATGTATATAGCCTATGCCATATTATTATTACGAATCTATTGACACCTCATAAATTATTATCGGTTCAGTAGTTTAGGTATGGTGGAACATACAAACATAAAATAAAATCGAAAATTTGCACAATAAAAGCGAAAAGTAAGTATAAAAAAAAGCAATAAGTAAAATTATGTGTCTACCAGTTTTTGCCCGCGTATCCGCGCGCGTTTTTATCGGTTATCGCGATTCGCGGCAAACAGTAGCCTATGTGTTATTCTGATGTATAAGCTATATTACTGTAAAGTTTCATCCAAATAAGTTAAGTATTTTTGCGTGAAAGAGTAACAAACATCCATCCATCTATACTTACAAACTTTAGCGTTTATAATATTAGTATAGATATCGTTGAGTCTCCTACGACACTGAATGGGCCGAATCAACCGGAGTGATACCACGGCATCACAGAAAACCGGTGTGAAGCGCTTGCGCTTTGTTCCACCGAGTGTGTGAGGATAACGGAGGTCCATACCCCAAACCCTACCCCCATCCCCCTCACCATCGCACGCATCACAACGCATTGTGACACCACTGGTGTTGCGGGTGTCCATGGGCGGCGGTAATCACTTACAATCAGGTGGTACGCCTGTTCGTTTGCCACCTATTCCATAAAAAATACTCCGTTGCAGACTGTACCTTCAAACGTGCGACAAAAATCAATCGGAGCATTCACTCAGCACAAAGCCACGTCCAACTTAAAACAAATAGTTGCTCAAATTTATTTTACAAAAACAAATACTTGCCCACGTATTGCTTTTGTTTGTTCTTTACATTTTGATTAAGTGGAAGTGACTTTGAACATTAGTGGAATGTCCTTGAAGCCAATTAATTATGAAATCTTTGAAAGACACCTATATGTAAACAAAATCATGAAACTTGCTAAATGACTCTATAAAATACGCTATTTTATTAACTTAACAAACTTCATTAATCTTTAATTTGAATCGGTTGTTGTCACAAATCATTAGTTAACAGTGTTATTTAAAAATGAAAACACAAAGCAGGTTGTTTTATATTATCCTGTTTGAAAATAGCACTTATTGGTGACATAGTTCTGTGACATTTGGCGCCGCACAAGTGATACGATATCTAATAACAAATCAGAACCCTTTCGGTCCGTCCCGCTGTCCATTTGTCCAGATAATACCTTCAACACTTGTTACTTATTAACTGAATTGAAGGGGAGAAACTAATATTACGATTTAATATATTTCCCATGTCATTCCTGTTTGTAACTGAATAATATTAATCTATGGGTAATTCACATTGATATATTTTGGATATGAAAATAAAGTTTATAAAGATTAAAAAACAAAATTGTCTATGGTTAAGATACGAATAGGAAAAGTTTTAACTTTTTAGTTTGGAACAAAACCCTTTAAATTTTTAATATACAAATAGTTTTTTTAAATAAAGTAAAATCTATGACAGCTACATAATAAGTTATCTATAGTCATGTTACAAAGAGGTAAAGTATGTGATTTTAAAGGGGTAATCAAATTGTCATCGGCCCTTGACCCCTGTGCAAATTTTCAAGTTAATCAGACTTCTAGAAGTAGGTGAAAATGAAGTTGAAAGATTCCGTTACATACATACATACAGGTCAAGCTAATAAAAGCGTGTTAAAAATGGTTATGGCGATATCCGACATAAGCGGGTGGAGCCGCAGGCAAAAGCTAGTATTTCATAAGATTAAATGTTTTCATTGCATTTGGTAATGTAAAAAGTGTGGCTGTGAGATTGTTTGTCTTTTTTTTTTATAACACTCAACTACTTGGAACTGGGCGGTCATAGATCGGTCCAATTGTTTTTTTTTATAGATAAACATTAAAGGCCTAGCCTCCTTGCTAATGAGAGGCATATGTTCACGAATGGACTATTAAAGATTGTTGGTTATACATTTATTTTGTTAAATATTTGACAAAAAAATATTGTTATTGTGTGTTGATCTGTAATTTAAGAGACAAATTCAAAGAATATTATGAAATAAAAGATATTTTGATAGTGTAACTTGGATATTGTAACGTAGATTTTCAAAAAGCTGTTATATCGAAGGTATTGCGTATTACGCTGAAAGCTCATCTCTAATGTGCTTGCACAATTAAAGCAGCTGAGCACACCCCTAGTTGCTGGTCGGCAACCCGTTGGCAGATCAAACAGCGCCGGGTGTTTGTCCGTCTGTGTGTTTGCGCAACGGCCGGACCGAAGCTACCTTGGTGGGTGCGTCTCCGTAATATTACGGGCAAGCTTTCTTTGTTTATCGGAATCAGTTGTAAAGCCATCGAGTTGATTGCATTTATATACATAGAAATAAAACGAGGAGCATAAATGGCGGAAAATGACAAGACCTTTTTCAGGTATTGATGCGTACACAATCCAAGTAAATATTTTTTACCTAATGTACTAGCTGTGCCCGCTACTTCGTACACGTGTCATTTGGATTTGGGTTATTTCTAATTTTTCACTGTTTAATTAAACCTTCTCTGGACTACGAGAAACATTTCTAAAACTAAATAAGTTAAATTGGCCCAGCCGTTCTCGAGTTTTAGCGAGACAAACGGACAGAAATTGATTTTTATATAAAAGATAATTAGTATAATTTATAAAATACTAGCTGAACTCCGCGGTGTTACCCGCGGTTATTGTTGTACCAGGAGTAACGCCGCGGGGAAAAGTTAGTCCTAAAAAAGTAGCCTAAGTTACTCCCTGGATCATCAGCTACCTGCCAGTGAAAGTTCCGTCAAAATCCGTTCAGCCATTCCAGAGATTACCCGGAACAAACAGACAGACAGACAGACAAAAAATTTTTAAACTACGGTTTTGCTATATGTACCGTGTATACATACATATGCATTTAGTAAAAAGCGGTTATTTTAATATTACAAACAGACACTCCAATTTTATTTAGTTGTATGTATAGATGTATAGATTATAAAAGTTAATAAACTTTTATTCCCGATTTAAATCATTATCGTGTCACATTTTCAAGATGCCTACTACAAAAAATCTATTAATAATTTAGATAGTTCACAATTAGATTCAAAGAGCATTTTATTTGCTAACTAAACTAATTATGTCACGTACATACAAACGTAAACATTATCGGATCGTCTGTGTGTATGGTCACGCTACACATTTCTCACAGCCCGCAAGCGTGCTATTACGTTTGACAATATTGACAGCTACGAGAACGAGGTTTCAAACTCATCTAGTTTGTCTATGGCTTATAACTTGATGGAAAACGGATTCTGACAATCTGTTTGATGTAGATATGAATACTTTTTGGTGTTTATTTTACTAAGGCCTAAGGTTAAAACAAGTTATGATACCGTAGGTAATTTATTTGTTGCTCTTGTAGTTTTAATAAATGAAACATTTTGGGCTAGTTTCTTTATGGATGGAGGTGCTTTAGATTTGAAACAAGATAGCTTGACGTAATAAAGGCTGACTTTCGTGTATGATTAGAGGATTTATCACCATCTCATATTCAAAAAAAGCCGTGTCAACTAATTTCTCATTTAGACAAAATAACATTGCGTGGTTATCTAAAACATATTTTTATAATAACTCTTCAACTTGTGCGTGCTAACGCGGAAATAACGCACTTTATGTAAGTGCGTTATTTCGCGTTATAACAGATTTCAACAGACTCACATAAACATACTATTTACTTAAGGTCATCTAAATCTTTTCACCCTTTGCCGACATTGACAAAAATATTATTATTTCCAACGTTCCATAGACAATCTGGTAGTGAGCAATGGTACAAAGGCACCGCCGCGCTCCGGTGGTTGTTTGCCCAGAGGCAAGTAAAGCCGGTAACCGTACACCGGGCGGCGCGACAACGCTAATCCATTACGAACTCTCCAATGTTTGCTCGCACTGCTTGCGTACGATTATGGTCTGTTTACTGTTTTTTGTTTGGGCACTGTTTAGGTTTGAAATGGGACGATTGGAATTTGTGTTTGCGCGGATTGTGCAATCAACACCCACACGTCCATGTCTACTGTTGTTTTATGCGACGATTATTGCTGAAGCTTCATTGAAACTTTCGTTGATATTAGGTTATGGATTCGACGTCTCAAAATGTATGTTTGATTGTTAAACTTTTATTATAACAAGAATTTGCGCTTTTATTATAGACAACTAAATGTGCCCTGCTTCTGTCACGATCCGCTATTTGTTAAATAGATGACAAATGAGCATAAAAAAATGATTTAAAAATATTAAAAACCATATTTGAAATGTCTTGACTGCAAGCTTGACCTAGTGATTTAAGCGGTTGCAACGTCGCTTTCTACTGCGCCAAATATGAATCAACAATTCAAATCCAACATGGGACCACACTTTGTGTGATCCGAAAATTGTTGTTCTAAGTCTGGGTGTTCTTTATGTCCATTTCATGTATATTTGTACAGTTCCTAGAATATACATTACTAATGCTGGAGTTGTATTAAAAAAAAATCGTATAAAAATTTAAGCTTTATCAGTGAAGAACTCTTTGAATTTTTAAAACACATACAAACTTACTTGACATTTTTATAAGAAGATATTACAATCTGAGTAAAAGAATTATACTAACGTAATTATCCGTGAAAGAGGATCGAGACTAAGAAAAACTTAAAGATTATGAAGTTTCTAATTTTACACATTATTTTACAAATAACATTCTAAGTTATAAGTTTTCCCTTCTATCGGCATTCCTTATGACTGCCAATTTTTTTAAACACTTATAATTCGTTCATCAATAAATGTATTTGGCTCTCTCTCAGCCACATGTGACTGTAGACTAGTTTATATACCAACAGGTTGTTTTATAACTTAGGGGAATTCTTTTCGCCGAAGCAAACGTAACGATGTGTGATAAATAAATTAGATAGACCAGATGAGTTGGTATAGGGTTTTTTCAAATTTTCCTTCTCGTTGCAGTGCGGTTCTTACGTCACCTATGGAATGAATAGAGATGGTGACATGTCGTATTGTTAATATGTCACCACACTGACAAACTATATAATTTACCTACGAATTACTTTGTTACTAAACTTGATGTGGATATCGTGGGAGAGTCATATTTCAGCATAAATAGGTCGGCCTGAATGGAGTGACACTGTGGCCTTAGAAAACCATTTCTTTCAACGAATGAGTGAGGTTACCAGTGCTTGAGCTCCTCGTCAATCTTGAATTGTAGGCATCCATCGACCCTGGCAGTTTATTAACATCATGTGGTCCGTCTGTTATCATAGTCATCTCACGTATACCATAAAACAATTGCCTTATACTCTTCTTCGAAACACAAACGCGTGGTGTACCAAATAACATTTTTGATCGATATATTCTTATAAGGGGTATCTATAGCTAAACGAGCTAAGAAAGACCGGTAACTGAGGTACAGTTCTCAGCCTCTCCTATCACAGGACAGATATACGGCGAACTCTGCCCATCTACCAATTTACTTCATTCCTTTATCGTATGTGACAAGATTACCAAGATATTACGTATAAAAAAGCTTTCGAGATACTTCGCAGTTTCCCAAGCAATATATCAATTGTTAATTCACATAACATATGTAGTCGACCCTTCATTTACCGGACACAATGCGGGTGGCAATCCATAACGTTACGCCGCGGACCAAATTAACCGTAATTCAATCAATTCAATTGTAATACACGACTGGCTGTGTACCATCGCGTCAACGCCCTACCGACAGAAAAAAATAACATTCGAATTTCAAACAATTGACAGTCAACTGACAGCAAGGGGAGCGGGAGACGACGCTATTGGACGAAAATTGGACAATGCGGCAGATGCGTTCACGAATAAAGTTTTTTTAACACGGCCATGTTTGCTTAAATTCTTTACCGAAAAATGGGTGTGTATTTCAGAAAAAAAATGCAGCTGACATTTTAATTCATGGCGAAGACGACAGGAGATGCGAGTGGATAATTAAATCATACATATAAAGTAGGGAAGGGAATATAAATAAGGTTGTGGCGAAGGAATCTTTTGAATTATAATAATTATGTTGAGCTTTGTGATAAGTACGACTGGTGGAAGGTATGATGTATTGCTCTTCCGTTACAGTAGTTTGATGTAGCGGTGATGGGCTTGATAACTTTCATGTCAAGATACACTGATGAAGCGGTCTTCAATTTGTTGGTAATTAAATGTCGTAAAAACTACTGCGGAATATGCGGTAACTAAAATAAGTTCCATAAAATTTATTGAAGACTAGTAGAGTCCCGCGGTGTCACCCGCGATTATTGTCGTAGCGCGGGTGAAGCCGCGGGGCGAAGCTAGTCTAAAAAAAGTAGCCTAAGTTACTTCTTATATCATCAGCTACCTATCAGTTAAAGTCAGGTCAAAACCGGTCCAGTCGTTCCAGAGATTAGCCGAAACAAAGAGACCGACAGACAGACAGACAAAAATTGAAAAAAATGTTATTTTGGTACATGTACCGCGTATACATATATATGTATATATGCATTTAGTAAAAAGCGGTTATTTTGATATTACAAACAGACACTCCAATTTTATTTGTATAGATGTTGTAGACTAAAGTAGATATAGATTATTAAGTAAATGTCAAATGTAGTTAATAGTTACTGGATCGCATAAAGACATGTGATGAAGTATATAAGCGTTTTTAAGAGCAGCTTTCAACATTTGTACAATACTAGGTTTTGTACGCAGCCCCGCTTTAATGTAAATAAATTCTGACGCAATTAAACATAGCCTAAATGCTTTGCTTATAATCTATCTGTGTGACAAACTTCATCCATATCCATTCGGCCGTGATTATGTAATAAACATCTACTTACCTAACTTTTACATTGATGTGGTAAAAATAACATTGTAAAGCTATCCATAAAGCGTAGCAAAACTTATAAACTTTTTTAAATAGCTCCTTGAGACAGTCTAATAAAATAATAAGTTCTATAAAGTTATGGTCTAAAAAAAAAAAATTTTGTTCGATATTCGATGTAACTGCGAAGTTTTTTCGTGATAATTGAAATGTTTTATTAAAAATATAATGTGGAATGTGTACCCACACAGATAAGAGTACCGGGAGCCAAAGGATTACGGGATCAAGTGTATTGCAGTATATTGTTTGTTTTGCTGTACAATTTGGGGACATGTGAAATCGTTATCGTAATACCACTTTACTTTTTATGGTTTTATTAAAATATGTTTTGGGGAGAAGCTTATGGAACGATTCTTGTTTATGTTAAGTTGGATTTTCAAATTAATTCTTTGTGGTTTGTAAAATTGCATCTTTTTAATTAGCTTCTTATCTTTTACATAATTTTTTTTATGCTTTCTAAATCAGAAATTCGAAATGTATGAACTTTATTGAGTTGAATAAGAGAAGATGTATAGATGCAAAACAAAATAATATTCAACAAACTAAAGCCTATATATATACTAAAAAAAACATACGTATGTTCAGGGAGAACATATCAATAGTTTTTAAATGAAATTATAATGAAAATTCTTGATGTGAAAATCGTGGACAAACTTATAAAGTATACCTATGTAAATATTCACTTTGTTTGTATTAGTATGAAAATATGGATGGTATTAATTTAAAGCCAACTTATTATAAGTTATCCTTTAAAATTTCTTTATCATATATAAGTACTCCGTTCTCCCAAAATTCCTAATTCTACACACATTGATATTCAGCCATATTATGGCATTTTTTTCTCCTCCGGTAGCTGTACCCAGTTTAAAATCAAACGGTTACTACCTCATTCTTTTTACCTGATGCTGAGATCATACCTGGACGAAAGATGCTTTGAAGTAAAATGCAATAACGAAACTGCTCCTTTAAAAGAAATCCTTTCAGGGGTACCACAGGGAAGTATCTTGGGCCCTATCTTATACCTCCTGTACACTGCTGATCTGCCGACACAAGAGGATACTATAACAGCTACATACGCAGATGACACAGCCATACTATCGGTTCATGATAACCCAGTAGTAGCAACAGCCAAACTACAAGCCCACATTCTGAAGGTGGAGGAGTGGTTGGACAGATGGCGCATTAGGGCAAATCAAGACAAATCGGTCCATGTAACCTTCACCCTGAGAAAACCAACTTGCCCCTCCGTGAAACTCTACAACAAAGACATTCCTCAATCTGAAGACGCAAAATATCTAGGGATGCATCTGGACCGCCGGTTAACTTGGAGAAAACACATTTGGACGAAGCGAAAACAGCTGGATATGAGAGTGAGATCTATGTACTGGCTGATAGGTCGCAAGTCAAGCCTGTCACATGAGAGCAAAATAACAATATATAAAACCATATTAAAACCCATATGGACTTACGGTATCCAACTGTGGGGAACTACTAGCAATAGTAATATTGAAATTCTCGAAAGATTTCAAAGCAAAACACTAAGAGCCATGCTAAATATACCGTATTACGTGAGCAACAAACACATACACGAGGATTTAAACCTCAGGACGGTCAGACAAGAGATTGCTGAGTACAGTAAAAGTTACCAAACCAGAATAACTACTCACGTTAACGAGTTAGCCTCAAGACTACAGGGTACAGGCAGTGTATCTCACGACCGGTTAAAGCGGCATGATGTTCCCACGCTGACCACGAGATTTGAATGAAGAATCTGAGGAGAATTCTCCGATATTCTTTACGCTCTAAGCCATTAATTCCAATAGATATCAAATGATTGGCTCATTGTGTCAACACAGATCGCCAAGTAGCAGGAAAAAAAAAAAAAAAAAAAAAAAAAAAAAAGGTAGCTGTACCCGTAGGTGATCAGTCATGCGAGCTGTCGCGGCCCATAATGCACGATACTAGTACCAAATTATTATCGTTCTATGGGGCGGTTATCCCATAACAATAGAATTATTGTTTGACGAAACTGAAGAGGTGCTGCGAACGCTAGTTATGAATACTGTTATCAATGCAGATGTGTTATTTACAGACGGGTGTGGATGTTTTTATTATATTTTAACTTTATGCATCCACTGGAAGGTAAGTAGATAAAATAAATATTTCGGACATCTAACACTGAACGCCATCTAGTCCCAAACTAAGCAGAACTTGTATTATGGATATAGACAACTGATGTGAATACTTATTCACCTTTTTTTGTAAATACATACATATTATGCATAGAAATCACTCAAACTCCGAAAAAAATATTTGCAGGTCATACAAACATTAGTTCCAACCCGGTATCGAAACCGAGACCTCAAGATCAGCAGTCGCGCACGCTACCACTGCGCCACCGAGGCAGTCGTTAGTTTTAGTTAGTCGCAGATAGTTTTATTTATTAAGTATTTTTTAATATATTTATATTTTAGTTACTTTGTGTACGTTACATCCTAAAACCTGTTTCCCGTCTTCCCGACTACGGTGAAGCCAAATGGAAGGGCAATAATTTTGGCAGTCCGTGTATGTTTGTATGAATGAAGTACTGAACCGATTTTAATGAATGTGCTATCAATGGATTCGTAATAATGACCCGAGTGATATAGGCAATATATATTTTATGCATTGTTTTAAAAAACTGATACCGTACAAATAAATATTTCTTTAGCTTTATTGATATATATATAATTTGTTAACCGTTTTATAACACCACAAAACAGAAAGATTTGATTTTTTTAAAAGCTTGCCTGAGGGTATATTAATAATAAATAAGTTACTTTAACTTCATAATAGATTAACCGTTAATTTGCAGGTTTCACTGTTCGCAAATAACAACTGAGTTTTGCATTTATTTCTAAACATGAATATATTTTCAAGAATTTTAGGAACGAACAAAATGTTAAAATAAGAACACTCATTTGGCGCTAATATACTAAACAAAAAAATGGTTGATCCTGATTATTCTAGTAAGGATAACTGTTTCATTATATTGAATTGTCATATTAAAAAGACCCGGAACGAAAAGAACCATAACATGTAAAAATCAAAATATATACAAATTTAAAAAATGTTTGACATTATTATTATTTGACAAATGCTATTATTCCGTACTATGTTATCTTAATGACAAATTGTAATTTATTTTCTAATACATACTTTGACATATCAAATTTATTAATGGTATGGGACTCGCTTTAATTTAATTTATAAATATCAATCACTATGTACGATTTTAAATTCTTTATCCAATTTTTTATTTAATTAATTAATCCAATTGTATATCACTATTTAAAGTTGACATGACTTATTTTATATGACACTAATTTTTGCATGCCTAAATGGCAGATTGTATTGAGACTAACACAGTACCAAAGACTTTATTCATGTAATTACATTCATTCGATGCAAATAAATGATTTGATTTGATTTGATCGGTCCTTGAAAGTAAATGCTACGTTTTGAAAGGGGTCAAAATCACGTTCAAAGTTACACACATACGAATGAAGCTAACAAAAGCATGTTAAAAATTTATACAAAATTATTCTTCGAAAATCGAAACAAAAATATTTTATAGCACAACTAGCTGTAATCGCAGTAAAATTTCTTTGAAATCGGTGCAGCGGTCGAGCCATGAACGCGTAACTGCTAAAGTTACTTCTGAATTAATTATATTAGTCTGGACTTTCTACTATTATTATTAAATCTTTTCAGTTTGGATACATCAAGATCTGATTGGAGAAAGAACTTGAACAACCTCGCTCTCTCTTTAAAAACTAGATTTTTTTTTCAGAGGTCGTGACATCACTTCGGTTGTCGGAGTCTTTTTTATTCGTAAACTATATATTATTAGTAGTTGAATCACTTTCAACACATACTCTAAAGTACGTGTGTATAGACTCAAGGGTGTGGGGCTTTTTGAAGGGCGTTTGCAGCCCTAATATTTGTTCGGTAAATTTGCGTAAGTCTGCCGCAATTTTAGACATCAACGCGTCAGGACAACCTTTTTTTTTCCGAGGGATGATATGTTAGATAATGTCTGGGTTTTAATGAATTAGGGTGTTTTTAATAAAGATGTAACTTTTTGACTTTCAAAAAGAAAAATAATATTGTGATCATGGTATAACGATATTTTTTTTGGTTCCACTAATTTTGAATTATATTTATGCTTTCTATCAGGCAGAGTAGGGTCACTTAACAAGATTCATTTAGGTATATAAAAAACTTGTTTCCAAAATATTTTCATTCGCAAAATTATCTTTTAGAAAGAGAAGGTTTTGAAATTAATTATACTTTTGGTTATGGTAACCGATTAGTTTATGTTATTTTGCAATATCTATGACTTTGATTTAATTTACAACCTATGATTTTAGATGTAGTATATTTTTACCGTGTCATTTAATTTAAGTCATTCCCTAACACTAAGGAAGTTATTTCACAGAACAAAACAAATTTTCAGTGATTTTTAGTTTAGTTTGAGTAGTAGAGAGTTTTTGAACAACAGTATTAGCAAATTTAATGGTGTCATAAGTTGTTCTTGGTATTGTAATTTTATTCATTGGTCACAAAAGAAAAATAACTTAGCCGTAAAAAGAACTCTGTATAAATAATGAACTTACCATATTTTTCTCTCCCTCAAATAATATTGTTTTTTATATATTACGAAAATAAAGAATACACCTAGGCTTTCATTGAAATACAAAAAGTTCGAATGCCAAAAATAAAAAGTTTGTTATAACCTTAATTATGTTTCACAGATAAGAAATCTAAACTGATATTATAAAGCTGAAGAGTGTGTTTATTTCTTGAATGTGCTAATATCAGAAACTAAGTATTGCTATGAATCGAAACATTACTTTGTTATAGTTCATTTAACGGGAAACACTATTTAACATTTGGCTACGTCTACGACCAATAAGATTGGAGAATCAATGAAATAAAATAAAAAAGCAGCGAAAAAATTTTTTTTTTTTTGAGATAATCTGAGAAAGTAAGCTATTCAGCTATTAACCAACAACTTCTGATTAATTTATGACATTATCACACTTCACACTAATATATAAAGGTGAATGTTTGTGAGTGTGTATGTTTGTTACATCTTCACGCAATAACTACTGGACCACACACTACTATACTACACAGTAATATAGCATAGACATCAGAATAACACATAGGCTACTATTTGCCACGATAACCGACATACACCCGGGTGGAGCCGCGGGCAATAGCTAGTTAATATGTAAAGGCGAAAGTTTGTGAGTGTGTATGTTTGTTATTTCTTTACGCAAAAACTACTGAACGGATTTGGATGAAACTTTATAGTAATATAGCTTATACATCAGGATAACACATAAGCTACAATTTGCCGATGCCGATAATAGACAAGGGTGGAGCCGCGGGCAACAGATAATTAATAATAAATTAAATTAATGTTTCGGACATCTAAGCAATAATATCAAACTAAGCAAAGCTTGTAATACATATTTACTTTTTTTTTGTAAATTTGTTCCGACCTGGAAATCGAACCCGAGACCTTAAACATAGCATACGCTATCGCTGCTCCACCGAGCCAAACATTGTTTTTTATTTCTTAGTATTGTAATGTTAAAATATTTATAACTTCTTAAAATATTTTCTGTTCTCGGTAATGGACTTTTTCAAAGAAATGCGGCTAATCGATTTGTAGACTACTTGATAAATTGGATTTCTCTGAAATCTCTCCATCAATTTATGTATTTATGTAATTTATTACATTCTAGTCTCAAATAGTTTTAATAAAACTTAGTTAATCCACTTTTTCCACATATTTTCAAACTCAGAGGGATTACCGTGGGAGAGTCACGCTTCGGCATGAATGGGCCGGCTTGACCGGAGTGATACCACGGCCTCATAGAAAACCGGTGTGAAATAGCGCTTGCGCTGAGTTTTACCGAGTGAGTGAGGATACCTTCCCCCATCCTCCTCCGCATGCCCCAAAGGCCGGCAACGCACTTGTGACGCCTCTGGTGTTGCGGGTGTCCATGGGCGGCGGTAATCGCTTACCATCAGGCAATACATCTGCTCGTTTGTCGTGGCTATTCTATAAAAGAAAATATCGCCTACAACCCTGTCAACGTATAAATATAAAAAGAAATACACGGTCTTTGTATAACGAACTTCCGGATGTCCTTTCGGAGGGAAAAAAGAAAAAAATAAAAGTGGCGGTACAAGCAACACGTCCCTAGGGAGGTGATCAATCGTGCGGAGTGACGTACCCCTCTCCCTCCCCAAGAGGGACGGACTTATCCCGCTATAAGTAGTATTTATTTAACAAATAAATAACTTGTTTTGCTCTTGATAGGTGTAGTTTAAAGTAGGTGTGCGATTAACCGATTGCGGAATAAAAGAAGGGTGATGTGATTCGTATATGTTACCGTTTTGATATAAAAGTAGATGAGCCTTGTTTATTAATATTAATGGAATCGACTAGCTTGTTAGTGTAGTAGTTAGCGTTACTGACTGCTAATGAAAGCTGTGGGATCGATTCCTACCCGAGACAAATAATTGTTCGATGCGCGATCATTTGTCAGATGTACTTATACTTTTACTACAATTGATATTTTTGTTTATGATATAGGTAGGCAAACGAACAGATGTATCACCTGATGGTAAGCGATTACCATTAGGTGACAACACCAGAGGCGTCACAAGTGCGTTGCCGGCCTTTGGGGAAGGGGAAAGGGATGTGGGGGAGGGGTTGGGGTACGGGCCTCCGGTATGCTCACTGACTCAACACAGTGAAACACAGCGCAGGCGCTATTTCACACCGTTTTTATGTGAGGCCGTGGTATCACTCCGGTCGAACCGGCCCATTCATGCCGAAGCGTGGCTCTCCCACGGTAAAAATTGAATTGTTTTAACACGTTTTTTTAGATTTACCCGTATGTTTTTTTGTAATAACCTTTTCTAAATTTGTTTTAGTTCTATTAAACATAGTTATTTTACTTTATATATAGTTTTTATTTTTTTTTATGTGTGTTCGCGGATAACTTAGTCGTTTATGAACCGATTTTGATGATTCTTTTTTTAATGGAAAGGAGATATACGGTGGTACCATGATAAGGACACTAAGATCTTATGATGGCATTCAAGAGAAATCGAGTCAAACCTTGAAGTCGGTTTTAATTTTGTTATTTATTAAAATATATAAGTATGTTTCTTAATAGCCTACCTCTACTCAATAGGATACCATAGCAATGTATATTGGGTGTTCTTTGAGTTCGTTACAGGTTTGTTAATTCTACGACAATATAGGCACAGAAGATACAGGATACATTCCATACATCACACTAATATATAAATGCGAAAGTTTGTGAGTGTGTATGTTTGTTACTTCTTCACGCATAAACTACTTAACGGATTTGGATGAAACTTTACAGTAATATAGCATATACATCAGAAAAACACATAGGCAACTATTTGCCACGATAATTGACATACACGCGGGCGGAGCCGTGGGCAACAGCTAGTCATAAATAAAACAAAACGACAAACGTGCATTACACAGTGTTTTAAAATAGATCACGCTATGGTCCTGAAATTATAAATGTAAATGGAAGTTTGCTTGAAAGCGTATTTCACGCGAAAACTACTTAACCGACCATCATGAAACTTTATACACATATTCTTGGATGTATTACAAGTAACATAGAACACTTTTTATTAAATGCAAACAAAGCCGCGGACGAAAAAAAGTATGTTGTAAATTTTACATTATTATTTTACACTTGTATTACTGTTCCAAAAGTCTTAATAAAAATCACGTTTCGCGGATTTGAAGGCTAGTAGATAGATACCAAAGAAAATAGATAAAAATAACTTGCCGGAACAACCAAACACCTTCAAACGTTATCGCAATAAGAATAACAGATTTGTGATCAGACGCTGTTATCTGAATCAGTAATCTTCAGTACGTGAGCAGTGATAAAGTGTACCTAATTCTATATTGCTTTTGCGACGTAATATAGATATCACTGCATAGTTATTTTCAGCTATTATGTATATTAATATATCGTGTCACGGTGTTTGCTTTTCATTTCTTTTTTGAATATTTGGCAGGTGGTAGCCTCACGCTCTGATCAAAACTTTAGTATTTTTCTTTTTAGCCAGTCAGTTAGTTAATTATATCTAACTAGCCGACCCACGCAACCTCGTTTGCGTCTTCTATTGCCCGTAGCGTGATAATTTTCCCCCGTTTTTGAAACGTTTTTCATTGCTGCTCCGCTCCTATTGGTCCGAGCGTGATGATATATAGCCTATAGCCTTCCTCGATAAATGTACTATCCAACGCAGAAATAATTTTTCAAATCGGACCAGCGGTTCCTGAGATTAGCGTGTTCAAACAAACAAACAAACAAACTCTTCAGCTTTATATATTAGTATAGAAGTATCTATACAACTAAATAAAATTGGAGTGTCTGTTTGTAATATTAAAATAACCGCTTTTTATTAAATGCATATGTATGTATACACGGTACATATACCAAAACCGTAGTTAAAAAATTTTTTGTCTGTCTGTCTGTCTGTCTGTCTGTCTGTCTGTCTATTTGTTCCGGGTAATCTCTGGAACGGGTGGACGGATTTTGACGGGACTTTCACTGGCAGGTAGCTGATGATCCAGGGAGTAACTTAGGCTACTTTTTTAGACTAACTTTGCCCCGCGGCGTTACTCGCGGTACAACAATAACCGCGGGTAACACCGCGGGGTTCAGCTAGTAGATATATAAAATTCTCGTGTCACAGTTTTTGTTGCCATACTCCTCCGAAACGGCTTGACCGATTCTCATGAAACTTTGTGAGCATATTGAGTAGGTCTGAGAATCGGCCAACATCTATTTTTCATCCCCCTAAATGGTAAGGGTCACCCATCCTTAAAAAAAAAATATGGCAAAACGACGTTTGCCGGGGCAGCTAGTAATATCTATACTTGATATTATAAAGAGGTAAAGTTTCTAACTTTGTATGTTTGTAGAGAGATCTACGGAAGTACTGATAAAGTCCTAAAACTAATTTCACTAACAGAAAGCGACACTATTCAGGAGTGATATAGGCAATATTTTTTCGATTGAACAAAAAATTAAGTTAAAATAATAGTATTTGTAAATCACGGCGGTTGATGCCCAACGAAGTGGACACGCATCGGCTAGTACGTATATTGATAAAGGGAACATAATGAGTAGACGATTTACCTGGCGGTAAGTGACTACCTAAAACTAGCGAGACACAAGTACATAGCTTTTATTATTCCCGAGATTATTTACTACTAATTCAACACGTTTTTTCCTGAATGTCAGTTTATTTCTCCGAACAACTGATACATAAGATTTGTGAACTGGGGATCTAATATTATATACCACTAGCTTAGCCCGCTTCTTCATACACGTGTCATATGGTATTTCAAGTTATTTAAAATTTTTCACCGTTTAAACCTTCCTTGGACTACGACAAACATTTCAAAACCAAAATTAGCTAAATCGGCCCAGCTGTTCTAGACTTTTAGGGAGACAAGATAACAACAATTAGATATATTTATAGTGCAACAGACTGATACGCCGTCTTGCGCATTTATCTAAATATAACGACATAAAATCCTATTCTTTATTATCAAAATCAAGGTTTCAATCAAGTCTATTTTATCTTGATTATGACAATGTAAGGAACAGATTTTATCACTGGATAACATCTTTAAATTTTAAATTTGTGTTTTATCCGTAGATGAAGTAAATTGTTGCTCAGTATTTTAAAGTTCAATGACAAGAATTGAGCAAATTGTATTTTTAATACAAGCATCTGTGAGATGAAAAACCAATGCAAAAAAAAGGTTTTAGACTCAAAGTGAACAGAAAACCAGCGGAATCAAAAACTCTCAATCTAAAACTCTCAATCAAAACCCCCCTTCCTCTTATTTCTGGGGGAGAGGATAGGGGAGAACTTATTTATCTACTATATATAAATCTCGTATCATGTTGCTCTAGATGAACTCCGAAACCATCCAACAGTTTTTTACAGTTTTTAAAAGTGCGTTTTGCTTGCATATATAAGTTAGGATAGTTAACATCACGCTTAGAACAATAAGCGCTGAGCATGATTGAAAAGAGACGCCGATACACGTGCGTTGATTAGTGAGTGCTACCATATAAATGGCAAGTTTAGTAACTTGTTATTCAACAACAACAAAGTTATTCTCCGGGTCATCTAGTATTCAAATAATAATAATAAATATTTCGGACATATAACACACAACGCCATCTGGTCCAAAGCTAAGCAGCGCTTGTGTTATGGGTACTAGATAACTGATACAAATACATATTTACTTTTCCTTTTGTAAATACATTCATATTATACATAGAATACACCCAAACTTCGAAACAAATATTTGTAGATCATACAAACATTTGGGAATCGAACCCAAGACCTCATGATCAGCAGTCGCACACGCCAACCACGAGACCAACGAGGCAGTTATATTAATTATATCGGTATGGCGCCTAAATAGTATTAGATCCGCCATTTGTAATGAACAGATTGATTCCAAGATGTCAAACACGGAATGTATTTAAATCAGATTACACATATCGCGATAAAATATCATAAGTATTGAAACGTACAAGTTATCGGAGGTATAACATTTACAGTGCGTTATCGGACGAAAGATTTGATTTATAGATTTTGGTAAATCCGTTTATAACATTATTTTGTTGCTAGATTGTATCTTAGGCGCGTTTTGGATAAGATTTAGAAACACCTAACCATCTTGAAAGTTTATCAAAGT
Organism: Spilosoma lubricipeda; assembly: GCA_905220595.1. Lineage (NCBI taxonomy): Eukaryota > Metazoa > Arthropoda > Insecta > Lepidoptera > Erebidae > Spilosoma > Spilosoma lubricipeda. Next base: position 1,198,648 of record HG992285.1, on the reverse strand, counting down.
GTGGCCATACAATGACGGAAGTGTTATATGAGTGTTTAGATTCTTAAAGATATTTCGTTTTTATATTAAACTGGTTGGCAGTGGAATTATATTTATATCTCCCAAATAATAGTAATTCATATTCGGACACCTGACACACAACGCCATCTAGGCTCAAACTAAACTGAACATGTAATATGAAAGCATTAACGTATAGGATATTTTATAATATTTTTCTGTAAAAAAAATCATGTATCATACACGTAGAAAAATACCCAAACTCCGAAACTATTTTAGCAGATCAAATAAACATTTGATTCGAACTGTCTAATCAAATACGACTCAGAACAGCAGTCGCATTCGGTACCACTGCGCCACCGAAGCAGTAAAAAAAGAATTAATGTCTTCGGTTGCAATATTTTTCACTGGTGTACTGGGTCCGGCATCACTCGAGTATGTGTAAAGGCTCCATACAACTGTCCGCCTTGTGAAGTTATCAATATTCAATAACATACTCTCTGAAGGATTTCATCACATCGTCATCATCTCCTTAGCCCTTATTATCCCCAAGATTATTTGGGGTCGACGAATTTACCTGGTTTTATCTGAATATCAGTTTTTCCACGGAATCGGTCTTCCACAACCCTGAGGGCGAACTGTATTCGCAGATTGAGCTAGACTGACCCTGAATTCCCAATAACGATTACAAAGATGTTCATGGCAACCGGGACCGACGGCTTAACGTGTTCTCCGAGGCACGCGAGGATTTAAGACATCATGTTATAAAACAATAATTTCTTTTTTTTTTTATCCAGAAGCTAAAGTCAAATTTATTCAGTTACATAAGTCTGTGATTCACTTCGATGATGGTAGTGCTGTTGTAGCGAAAAAATACTACACAACAAAACAAAACTGATAAATGGATTAAAAGATAAACAAACAGATAGATAGCAGATATCTAGAGAGATATATATACGTGAAAAAAGTTTTTTCTACTTTTTTAACCTTACAGTACAGGGAAATCTATACTTTATTTTATATAATAAAATCTGTTTGTATTAACAGACAGATTTTCTTATATCGCTTTCACGACTAAACCGCTGTATGGATTTCAATGAAATTTGGGATGATACATAGATTCTTGAAAACGGATTTAGGCAACTCTTTACTGCGATAACTAACATACGTGGACAAAAGCTAGTCAAGTAAATTTTATATTCCTAATTTATCAAATACGATATTATTTCACAAGTATTACAGTATATTAAGGGCTAAAATATGAAATTGACAATTTGTACTGAAAAATAAAAACGATTACCAGGTACCAGCAAAATAAAATGCCGACGCGAGCGATTGATGGTTGCATCAAATACAGTTGTATTCTGAAGAACTTAAGGTGGAATTTAAATTATTACTAATTAGTCTCTTCGCCGCCAATTCGTCCATCAACACTGACCCTTAGCCTCCAACAAGATTCGCCTCAAGAACCGATCGTCTGCTGACCGCATCTAGCGACTTTTCACGACCATTACTAGATCCTCGGACGACCTTGTGGCCTACCCACGCTCCATCTTTTAGTACCACTTAAGAACTCTTTGGCTTCATGGCAATTCTACTTAAGTTTGACGATTCTTAATTTAGTTCTTCTTCATCATCTCGTAAAATCCGGAGGTATATGTAGGTTTTCACTCGGAAAAATATATACAGAAGTCGTTCCATAACTTCGTTTATATCATCAATCATCCGTAATCAGTTAATATAATGATAATCGTCTCAGCTGTCCGTTTGTACGTAATAACTAACAAAGCTTTATTTATGGAAGAAAACACGAGACACGCACACAGCTTATCTGTCAGCTAAGACACACTGGATATATTCGTCATCTTAATAATCGTTCTGCAATTGAGTACCTAGCACTATCTTCTTACGAACGACTAGCTATTGCTCGCACTCGCATATGATTACTTATATGCATTTCTAACTTTAAATAAAAATAACGATTTTTTCGGGTAAAAATATTATACCATGGTATGGCAGGTAGGCTGATGCTGCAATTAGTAGGAGGACCAGTTCTCCGGGAGTCTCACACACGCCCTTCAACTCTTAAACGAAAAATATAAGGCGAAAAGCATTCCCCGTATTAAAAATACGGTCTAGGGATGCTCCTCAGACGTGAGGTACTGCAGGGGGGACTCTAAAAGCCTGATGCGTTCTCGAGGTCTTCCCGACTGCCGATGTAGGCTGCCGTGGGAATTAGTGGGTAGATCGATTCGTCGGGAGTCCCACACACGCCCTCTGTAACCCCCACCCCACGGAGGGTATGGTGCACAATGCATTTCCCGCGTAAAAAGAGAATAAGGGGTTACCCTCTACAATCTCACAAGCTTTATAATATTACTATAGACTTTATAAATAGTGCTTAACACAAGTAAAAGTTTTACAAAAATAAAACCGACTTCAAGGTTTGACTCGATTTCTCTTGGATGCCATCATCGGATCTTAGTGTCCTTATCATGGTACCACCGTAGAGATATCTCCTTTCCATTAAAAATCGGTTTATAAACGACGAAGTTATAACACACACACATAAAAAAAATTTTGAATTTTGGTCGAATTGAGAAACATCCTTCTTTTTTTGAAGTCGGTTAAAAAAAAAATACTTACAGAGACATCTCACACATGGCCGTTTATCCAGAACTAGGCAAAGCTTGTTCTATGACAAAACCAAACCTGCATGCCTATGGCAACTGAAAACTTTAAGCCCCTTTTTTAAAACATTATGCGATTAGTTAAAGTTTAAATGGAGTAGGAGCTCATTTAATTGCTTGCTACTAATGATAGAATTTTAGAAATAGGTTTTTTTTTTGAGTTTGAGTTTGTATATGATTTGCTATAATATTTCGAGTTAATACCTTATCCGCCACATAAAAAAGTGTGCCAACAGTTATAATACAGACCTGCAAATCTGTTCAGCTGTTTACATAAGAGGATCTTGACTGATAAAGAATCGAACCCGCGCAACGCGTCCATAGATTACTACTTATCTCTGGACAACTACATGGCCCTTATTAAGTACTGTCATATTTACTTTACGTGTGTAAAGATATACATATTATATTTTTCAAAGAAATGTCCTGCACTAGGAGTATATTCTGTGTCGCGGGGAACTTTGCAAACATTTGTGAAACTAACACAAAGAACACCCAGAGTCAGGACAAAAATTGCTGGATTACACAATGTGTTGTCCCAGTAGGAAACGGCGTGCCGACTACTTCAACCAGCAGGCTATAGGTGTAAGTGTAGTTAAGTTCTCTAAAGAAAGAGTCACAAATTAGAAAAACAACGAAAGGTATACTTTAAAGATACGAAAATGGTCAGAAAATGTTTTTTTTGCATTAGATAATGGCTGCACAGATAATATAATTATTCGTTTCTATTTGAGCCAGTGCTACTCTTGATTAATAAACGGGGTACTGCTAACATATTATGTTTACTTACAAACTTTTCATAAGATCATTTCACAAAACTAAGACCTTAATTCGAGACAATCGACATAGCAACACAAACACAAAATGTAAAAAAATCAACTATAGTGATAACCTTCCTGTTTAGTAAAATCGTAATAGCAACTACAAAAAAAATACAGTCACTGCCGGCGCCATAATATTACTCATTCAGTTGTAACACAAACAGATAATATCCAGATCAGAGACACGTTTAGAGAGCGACTCGTCTCCAGACCATAGACCAAACATCACTATCAGAATAAGATGTGAACTTTATTTAATTGATTTATTGAGTGTTGACGGTGTAAAATGTCGCCTCGCGTCCGGAAGCCCACTCCAAATATAATAAATTACTGAATACCAACACGTGATAGTCGATGTCGAGTTGATCGATTGCGGGCGCTGCTTAATCGATCGATTCTGTGCATCTAACATGGCCGCTTTACGTTGATCGCTTCATTGTTTCGGTAGCATACGTTTGGAACACCGTTATTTTTGTTTATGGTTATTTGAATTAAGTTTATATATACAAGGTTAATTAATGGTGAAGACTCAGTACATAGATTAGATAGAGAGAGAGAGATATAGAGAAAATCATGTAACAGTTTTAATCTTGGGTATCAGAATTAATTCAAATTTATTTATTCAATTAAGACACTAAGTGACATTTATGAACGTTAAATGGAAGCTACAGTTAATAGTTAAAATCATAAATCGACACAAACAGACGCCACAGATTTCATGTGTTGTATTGTCAAGGTGAATTAGGTGAAAACACCAAAATCCACTGCCGTGTCGATTCATAACTTTCAGTTTCCAACTTAATCAACAGTATTTGTAGGTAGGTACTTTTACACAATCTTTAACAGTTTACTGCTGGAGATATTAGATGTCTTAGTAAAGAGATTTAGGGCTACTATAACACGCTAGCTAAACGGGTTGATTCATGTTTGTATTCTCTTTTGCAGTGATCGTGTTCTGCGTACTTAACTGTTTGTCCTATGTCACATTTCATTTAAACTTTGCTGCGTGTTCAACTTTAAAATAAACATATTATTAACCTATCAGTGTTACTTTAAAGTGTAATTCTATATTAGATAACTACTTATTCACATGTTACTTTAATCATATCATTGAATTAAGTCTTATCTTACATACATATCCATACTTATATTATAAAAAGTTACTTTGTCTGCCTGTTACGCTTTTACGGCTAAGCCGCTGCACCGATTTCAATGAAATTTGAAATGAAGAATCTTTGATTCTTGAGGAAGGACATAGGCTACTACATAAAGCGATAACCGACACACAAGCAGGCGGAACCGGGGGTCAAAGCTAGTAAGTATAAAAAAAAAATATGTTGATTTATGTACGTTTTTGTGTATAAAAATTCAGAAAAGTTACTTATAGTAACTTAATTATTTCTTTCCGCAGCGGTATATCCACAAAACCAATATCTCCATTTAAACCCAAGGCCTCATAAGAGCCTAGGATCAGGAGCGAGCTATTAAAGGTTGTTGATATCCACATAGATGCAAAATAGTAATCAAACAAATTATCAATTTTAAAGATCATGATTAGTCGTTGGTAATCAATTGAAAACTATTCCGGGTAGTCGGATTATTTCGTTAGAAACAGACGAATAGGGTTCCGTATATACGCTTATGTTATTAACTTATTTAATTAACTGTATCAGTACAAAACAAAACTAGAATCTCTCGTATAGAACAATGAAGACATAGCCTTAGTTATTTGGATAATCTTGGAGGTGGAACAAATTTACCTATACGCTTTGCAATCATGTAATTGACTAGTTATTGCCAACAGCTTTGTTCACGTGATAACTTTTAATTTCGTGATTTTAATTTTGAAAAGAAGTTATTAATCTAAAAACTTTTTGAAAGCATGTTTTTATTACTTGATAATAAAAAAAAAACTCTAACATAATATATAATAATTTAACACCCATATTGGGTGGGTTGTTCAGAAATATGTACGACGCCATTTTGGATTAATAATAATATCGATTATAATAATTGCGTAGTCATCAGAACTAAAGAAATATTTCAAATTTCAGCTCAATCGGAAATCGGGACGGGTGAAACTAAATTATAATTTAAAAAACTAACAAATACGCTTTAATAGCAATTGAACTAAAAAGTAGAAAATAACTTTAATGTAAAAAGCGTGGGGCGACATTGTTGAAATATTTTCAGAAAGCACCCTTTTGGTACCTATATTTACAAAAGCGTGTTTGTTTAGTTTTTTAAAACTATTTTATTGTAGAAAAAAACCTATTCGTTTTTTTACTTTTTTTTCACATTATTGTATTGGCATCGCCCCTTGACCCCTGTGCACATTTTCAAGTTAATCAGACTCCTGGAAGTAGGTGAAAATGAAGTTAAAAGATTTTGTTACATACATACAGTGAAGCTAATAAAAGCGTGTCAATAAAAGCTTGTATTGATGACCTTCCGTACAATCCATCATTCCTTTTTTATCCTCTTAGTGGTAAATTTTTAAAACCCTTTTTTTCAGTCGTTTGAAGGGACCGGACCTATTAAAGAAACTGATTCCAAAGTATTGGCCCTTGTATAGTTTCAGTGGCATGCATTTACCTTATAGGGCTCCTACTTTCCGTGTCCTTGAAAAGTATAGAATAGTATTCCTAATTATAGAATAAAGAAAATAAAATTTATTTGATACTTATTAACTATAAAATTATTAACTTTTCAACACTACATGGAACTAAATATGATTCACGATATCTATGTCAGTGGTTCAACCGTTTCATCTAATAAAACACAATTGCTGTAAGAGTAATTGCCAATCTGACGAATGACACTACAGGAGAAGACGATAAGTGATATTTTTAACCGACTTCATAAAAGGAAGAGGTACTCAATTCGACTATTTTTTTATGTTTGCTACATCAGAACTTTCGACTGGGTGAACCGAATTTTATGACACTTTTTTTTGACAGCTTCGTTTCTAGAAAAGCTCACAAGTTTTGCCTAATTTGGGAACAGACGACCGTGCCGGGTTTAGTCCCTAGACAAAAATAGCATGCTTGTCGTTAACCTCTGAAACTAATAATATTTGGGATATCTGAACTGGTGTCTCTATTAAACTGTAACACGCATGTACACTTAAAAAAGTTTAAAAAAACAATAAGCAAACGTATTTACCGCGATATAAGTTAAGCTTTGCTCTATTAAGAGCAAAAACCAAATTAACAAATTAACGGAAAAAAGACCTCCTAAAATGGAGATGGACTGGCCATATGTTGAGATCTACACAAGAAAAGTGGAGCCAAATAACAACGAACTAGCTGACCCACGCAACCTCGTTTGCGCCTTATATTGCCCGTAGCGTGAAAATTTCCCCCGTTTTTGAAACATTATTCATTGTTGCTCCGCTCCTATTAGTAGTAGCGTAATGATACATACCCTATAGCCTTCCTCGATAAATGGACTATCCAACACCGAAAGAATTTTTCAAATCGGACCAGCGGTTCCTGAGATTAGCGTGTTCAAACAAACAAACTCTTCAGCTTTATATATTAGTATAGATTCGTATCCAAGAGATGGCAAGAGGTGTCGAGGACGACAACAAATACGCTGGGAAGATGAGCTGAAACTTACTGCGCGACCCAAATTGAGGAGAGTTGCTCTAGACAGGAAGCAATGGAGACTACTTGAGAAGGCGTTTGCCAAAAGGCACACTGCGTTGAAAGAATCAAACAATACAGACATAAAGATTAATCTTACCCAGTTTAAGGGGCTAAATAAAGAATAAATAAAAAGTTAAGTTTTGAGTTATCGGTAGCCGCGGCGCCCACGATAAGATTATAACTTTAATTCTACAATCACATCTGACTTGTACCTACTTGCTATCTGGCCATCAGACTCGATAGCACACAATTCGTGTGACGCAAAACGCAGTCTGATAACTTATTTGATATAAATATAATTTTTTGATAGCCCCGATTTCAGCTGTAAAATTAATATTTATAAAATATATCCTATGAATGGAAATAATGGGAGAGTATTGGCTCACTGGAAAACATAGCTATCATAAAACGATAAATGATACACTAGTGTAAAAAATATATAAAAGAAAAACTACAGAAAAGGAATGGAACAGAAAATATTTTTTTAATACAGTTGCATATCGAACTTGTGCGTTCTCCCTGTTTTCCAATTATAGCACTAGAGCGCATTATGCGGCATAATGCTTAACTTTGAATGATTCAACTACAGCAACGCTTCTCACAATCGAGCACTCTCAAAAGTAGTGTTTTTGCGTGATGCGTGCAATCGATACCAACTTGACAAAAATTAACAAGTGTTTTTTCTTTAAGGTGGCATTGATCAAAATGTTTTATTTATATATTATCGTTAGTAATATTATTTATTGTTGAAAAAATTTTTAAAGCTTTCGTTTCGTTGCAGTTTTTTCGAAATAATCAAAGTTAATTCAAACTGTGTTAAAAAAATAAATATAAATATGGATGAAGGTAAATAGTTTTTAACCAATTATTATGTATACCACTTTATTAATTTTTTTTTTTTTTTCAATACTTTATTTAGCGCACTCTACTGAGTGCCACCTACCTACCACCAGTAGGTGCATTTGAAAACTAATTCACGTTCCAATTAAGCTTCAGCATAATTCAGCATTGTGCGCCAATGAGTCGCATTATGCTCTGTAATTGGAAAACTAGGTCTATTTCCCAACTGTCAAACTAATGTCTATTAAAAAGAAAAAACAAACCACGAAGTTCTTACTAAAAAAAATTCATAGAAGTTTCTATGATTCATGCAAATATTTCTAAAAATAAGCTACTAATTTGTTTCAATATCAGATTTAATTATTTGATTCAATGAGTTAGGTTAGGTTTCATCTCATTAAATTTCATTTTCATTTCACATTAATAAAAAAAATCTACTGAAGACTTGGCTGTATGGGCATAGTTTCCTTTGCCTACCCAGAATGGGTGAAGAAAACAAAAGAATATCTCTGCTTATATTGTTTTACGGTTGGCGCCATTTTCCATAAAAAAATATTGGCGAGTTTAGTTATTTGTTGCACAAAATGAGTAATTTTGACGACACTTTATTTGAATTAACACCACCAGAACTCAGTATAATTGCACAAAATGCTTCGGAGAACATTTTACCGGAACAGTAAAAAAGTCGCTACATATCAAATTGCTTCATATCATCATCGATTTTTAAAAGTAAGTACTTTCTTAGAATACTCTAAAATACTCCCGATAATAATGCTTTTAGTTAAGAAACGGCTAAGACCTCTGAATTCTTCGAAACTTTCTTGCTAATGCTATTTGACTGGTCATTCTATCATGCCATTTCATATTCACCCACTTATTTCGACAACGCGTAATATAAGTAGATTCGATTCCGACATGAGCTCCATGAGGTGTGTCACCCCTAGTTACACGAGCCTCACCATAAAAATGCTTTAATAAACTCTTACATCAATATAAATACCCTGAATGCCTAAACAATGTTGAGTCGGCGCCGAACATGTTTAGATTTAATCTATTAATTAATCTACTTTCAAGTTGTGGTAAGAAAATATGATTACGATTTAAAGACGACTTCTTAATGTTTACCCGACTGCGGCAAATCCAAAAGTTGAAAATGTTTGGCAGTCTGTGTATGTTTGTATGTTTCAAGGCAGCGCCTAAATCAGTGGACCGATTTAAATAAATGGAGTCAATAGATTCGTAATAATGGGCTGGGTGATATAGGCTGTATAAATTTTATCAAAAGTATTTACGTAGTGGCGGTTACAGTTTTTAAAACATTTCTTGTAATATTAGAAAACTAGCTGTTGCCCGCGGCTCCGCCCGCGTGTATGTCGATTATCGCGGCAAATAGTAGCCTAAATGATATTCTGATATATAAGCTACATTACTGTAGAGTTTCAACCAAATCCGTTCAGTAGTTTTTGCGTGAAAGAACAATAAACTAAGTATATAGTAAGGAACTATAGTAAGGATGTGTGTTTGTTTTTACTTTCGCATTTATAATATTAGCAGGATAATCATTAGCTCATAAGCATAAACGGAAAGAGGAATAAACAAGTCAAGAAACAACCAATATTGCATGGGAAAACGGGAGTCACTTCAAATTACCTACTTCCCTCTCTGTCATTTTTGTACCTCGAAAATGGACGTTAAGGTAGGTATGCAAATTTTCGCTCAATCTTTTACACTTATGATTGGAGGTAGAACACAAAAGTAAATTAATTCCCACGAATAAACTGTTACATTTGTAAATATGGTTCGCAGACAGACAGCATGCCATGAAAACCAGACAAAGTCAAAAAAGTTCCACATTGCCACTACAACCCAAAAATAATTAGTAAAAAGTAGAAATAATTAATCGCCAGTTTAAAAGCATTTAACCCTTTGATTCCTAAAACCTCAAAGTAGTTAATTATAACCAGACTCATTAAGGAATGTAATACTTAAACAATAAACTTCTAACGGCCAGCTTAATAGTGATTAACGTACATTATTATACAACAAATAATCCTTTATTAAAAGTAATCTGATAAGGTTATAGTCGACCTACCTATAGACGAATACTTATTTAAAAAAACATTGTAGAACTTACATTAGTTGAAAGAGTTCCGTATCATATAAACCGGGAGGGGTAAGAACGCAAATTGTTGTATTTTGTAGCTCATTTTTTGTTTTGTTTTGTATTATGCATGCAATGAAGATAAATAAATAAATAAAATAATAGTATCTGTATAGTTTTTCTTTACAATAATCTTTGAATAACCTCGAAAAATGAGTTTTTAAGGTTATGAAATGTATTTCCTTTAATTATAATAGCCGACACAACTTCATTTATGTCTCCCAAAAAGGATAAATATACCTCATTTTTGCTTCATCTTTCATTGATTGGCTTCTACTGGCCTTAGGGTGATGTCTTCCTCGATAAATGTGCTTACTGTTAATTTCCAAATCGAAATAGTAGTACCTGAGATCACCGCTCTTAACTAAACCATGAAACTCGTAAGCTTTATAACACTAATATGAATTTATTAATTACAAAATCGTTTATCCCCGGGCTTCTAATAAGGCTATTGATAGATAATTTATTCAATATTAATATAGCCTTTCGTCCATCCCACGCTTACCTACTAATCTGTTCGTATACGTGACTCTATCTCGGAAACTGAAGTGAAGACAATGGCCGCCGTATCTTTGAGGAATGCTTTGTATCTGGGATCTGTTCGTTAAGCATGTGGGTTTAAATGGTTCGGGAGTTCATTAGTTGATAGAAAGTAGACGTCCATAGACCACCGTTATGATGATAGCACCATGAGATTTGTTTACTTTTTAATAATATATAGATGTCCAAATGTCCAAAAATAATTGGAATTTAACGAATAGTTATACAATAAGTTACTATTAAATATTAATTCACGTTTTTAACTTTGAAAAGGACAGATTACTATACAGCTGTTCATTATTTCTTTTACTTCCTTTGTGGTGAAATTTTCAAAAACCTTTCTTAGTACATGCTTATCACATAAAAAACATCAGCTGAGAAAGTAGCAAGACTGGAGCTCAAGCAGGATTTGTAGAATCAGTCAGTGCGTCAAGGCAAGTAATTTTGTGTATATTATGTTGTTACGATAGACTTTAAATATACTAGATAATAAAATACTATTTAACAGTTGTATTTTTATATTTATAGATACAAACAGAGACTTGTTGAGAGCTGTAGTTTGAGGTAGGTTCGAAACCATTGTGACAGATCTCGAGTCCTCGACTTAGATGACTACAAAATTATGTTAGTAGCTATAACTATCAACAGAGTTAAGTAGTTATACCTCACGTCCCGGAGTCTATAATCTATATTTAACTGGTCCGTTAGTTTAGCAGTTAGTGTCTTCAACTGCTAAACCAGAAGTTGTGAATTCGCCCGAGACAAATTGTGATCGGCATGATCACACTATTAGCTCTGTGCTTACGTGTGATCTGGATGAAATATATATGTATTTAAAAATACGTTTATAAGGGCTCCCACACATGCGATGCGGCGCAAAGTTCTTGTGTTGCATTCGTGCGAGCTTGCAGATATTTGCAATGTGTTGCGAATTCGCAGTTATGTATGGGAGCTCTTAGTAAACTGGTTCCCATTAACAAGCTTTGCCAAGTCTCTGACCTGACATAAAATAAATATTGTCTTAGATTCAAGTTCTCTTTCTGTCCGTTTTTCTTTACAATCATCCACTATAAATGGATTATTCTCTATCACAAACTAGATTTCTTGTCATGTTAACCATGCTTTTGCTTTAACGCACAAAGCAAAGCTTTTCAGAATTCCTATCTACGAGATCTTAACAAGCCTTCATTACCTCACTTATAATATTATTATTGATATAAAACAAGTCACGGGGTCATTACCAGGACAAAGGTTTGTATTGGAAAGCGCGTCACGTGACCGCCAAGGGGGTCAACCTAAGGGGGTGAAGCCTTGAGGGGCCAGTCGCGTGTGAGATTGTGCGATAGTCTCCCCCGCGCTGGACGCCCCGGTCGTAATCGGTTTACTGGGCCTATTGTTACACTGTGGAGGAAGGCAAAGGAGATAGCGAGACTTTGAAACTGGTAAGAAAGTAGACAGGTATGTAATACATTTAAATACTTATCCTTATATCAACCTTATAGTTACTGCCACAGAACAGAAGACTGTGGTTACTGCTTTATGTACCTTTTTACGAAAACTGTGCGAAATAAGTATGAAATTTGGCACGGTTAAAGTTTATATGAAGGAAGAGTACAGAAACCTAAGAAATTGGAAAAAAAAAAAAAATATGGTCCAATTTGGACACTAGCCGATCAATGTTCTTCAAAAAATATATAAAGGAATGTTGGTAAGGCTTCATAAATTTCTCCCTAAATTAGCAACCTACATGAGTTTTGTTGTTAAAATTACGTTGTCGAAAATATTCAACAAATAATAAATTAATAATATTATGAAATAATAATATAATATTAGTCAATAAGTCAATTTAACGGTGTTTTCTATTTATTGCATAAGATTTAGTTTTATATAAAAAGAAGTAGTCTAAGTTACTCCTTCGATCACCGTCAAGATCGGTCCAGCCGTTCCAGAGCTTACCCGGCACCCGTAACAAACAGACAGACAGAGATTCAAAAATTTTGTGTAGATAGGTAAAATTACGGAAAATTATATTAAAGATCATAGCCCGTGTTACGATCATAATTCCTAGAGTTAGGTGAGAGTTAATTCTCCTATGGTTTTCTCATTATCAAAATATCTTACACCAGCAGCTCCAGGGTAATTAGAATATCGCTGCCTTTTGAATGACCTTCGTCCCCAAAGTTTAGAGCCTAAATAAATAAATAAATATATAAATAATTTGTGTTGTATAAAAACGCTACAGTTATTCAATTACACCACAAGCCATGTCTCGCCTAATGCAGGTGACTTGCAAGCCACGTTTAATATGCCACTTCTACCACTTTCAGTTCGATCTTAATAACCCCTTCGGAGGCGGCGCGGCGCTCTGCAATCAGATGGGAACCACCAACTTTACCTCAAATTGTATTATTATTGCACTTACTCAAATTCATTGAGTTGATGTAAACGATTTGGTTCAACCTTTTAAGGAGCTTTTTATGTAAGGGTTATTATTTTCGGACACTTTTATTGCGCATTACTTTTAGAATTGTGAGCAATAAAGGGTAACCCCTTAAAATTAAGAAGGTATTACAGTTGTTATAGGCATATTAGTCCTTTGTGAAATTTACTAGCCATTTTCTACAAGCACGAACAAAACTTTGTTAATCTACAATAGGCGCACTTTCTGGACTACAATCTATTTCTGTACTAAACTTTGTCCAAATTTGTTAAGTTGTTCTGGCGTAATTACGTACCAAATCATTCATCGATCTAAAACTTTATTTTAAAACTAGCTGTTACCCGCCGCTCAGCCCGTGTGTATGTTTGTTATCGCGGCAAATAGTAGCCTAATGTTATTCTGATGTATAACCTATATTACTGTTAAGTTTCATCCAAATCCGTTCAGTTGTTTTTGCGTGAAAGAGCAACAAAAACACATTCTTACAAACTTACGCAATTACAATATTAGTAGGATAGGATTAGTTAGATTAACACTGCTCCAGATTATGGTATTATCATGCTACTCTTGTTCTCTGCCTTGTCAGTTCTACAAGTATAAACTAAGATTTAAAAAAAGTTATGTAATCCAGTGCAATAGAAGTTCATCAAAAATTATTGGTCTGTCTAAGTCAACTACTGGGAATTGATCTCTTCAAATGAGTGGTAAATTATCCGGTTGTTGGGGGAAATATAGAACGAAATTCGACAAACGGATTGTCAATTACATTCATTTATACCTTTTCGAGGTCTCAATTTTTGTAAATTGTAGTATTGTAGACTTAGATAGACGTTCTGAGTTTAGATGACCTCAACACGAACAAAACAAAAACTAAATAAACCTAGGACCAAACATATGACGTTGAACGTTAGTTGGGCGACTATTCGCTATAACTTGGGAGACTATTCGCTTTGATACTCTTTATAAACTACAGGGAGCAAATTGCGGAATTAGTTTGCAGATGTTTATCTTTACTGCAATATTTTGTGCAAGTATTTCTGCCACGTCATCATCGTAAAGCGCCTGCATTGAACGTCATGATTTTGACAATCACAACACCGTAGCCTTATGCATTCCACAAAAATGCAAATAAAAACTTTACACTCGCTAATGTCAATAGAAAATAATACACAAAGAGATTGTACAGAGTTCAAAATCGATTGTCAAACGTCAATATCTTCAAAGATCCAAGTGTCATGGGACAGTCGAGTTGCAAGCGGAAAATGACAACGTGAGATACCTATCCTTTTTTCTGCAAAAATATTTTTGCAGTCGGATAAACGCGTTACTTAAATCAGAACTTTAATTCCTGAGCTGTAAAGGTTGAATTTGTGTTGTGAGCATAGTTGGGTGGCAGGGTATTGGTGGTAGGTGTAATCCCGCGAGGTTTGATATCTGGGCACAGGGCCGCATTGTGAGGCATAGATAATATCTATATACGAATGTATTCCTCGTTTGTCAGACTTCACGTGTGGTCTACTTTTGGCATGTCTCGTTTATTTATTTATGCTTTACTATATACTTTTTTTAAAGTTTTTTTTTGTGTTAGCCTTGATTTGAGGGCTTTTATTCTCGCTTTATATCTTATCAGTTATCTCAGTCTAAGAGCCCGAGCTTGATGTTTCAGAACTAGACGATAACCTTCGCCAATGAACAAATTTATACAAAGCTATACTACTATTCTGTACAATCTTCTATACAAATAAATAAAATTTGAGTGTCTGTTTGTAATATTAAAATAACCGCTTTTTAATAAATGCATATGTATGTATACATGGTACATATACCAAAAATCTTTTTTTTTTCAACTTTTGTCTGTTAATTCCGGCTAATTTTTGGAATGGTTAGATCGATTTTGACAGGACTTTCACTAATAGGTAGCTAATGACATAAGGAGTAACTTAAGCTATTTTTTTGGACTTCGCCCCACGGCCGCAGACGCACCGCGGGGTTCAGCTAGTCCAGTATAAAAATCAATCAATCAATAGTGACCAACTCTTCCAGATTTCAGACAATAAATCACAAATCTGGAAGAGATTGGCAGATTTTTTAAGATTTTTAATTTCACTTGGTGGTACAAGGCATATATTACGTTATGATGTTTACGGTGTTATAAATTTAACAGGAATAATTTCTCCCACACGCACACCACTGTAACTCCAGTACCTATACTAGAATTAATGGTGGTGATGCTGACCCACAAACATAACAAGTTAGACGAAAATGGAATGTATTTTCCAAGTCGCAAATACTTATATTTTACGAGGGAAAAACTGATTGTCAGAACAAGATGCAGATAATGAAAGAAAGAAGCTTTATTCAAATTGTCTATGGTACGAAATCTTTGGCAATATAACCTCAGTAAATGTTCTTCGTCATTGTGGCCAAAGCTGCAGCTAATAAAATCACCACAATGTAATTTGGGGGTAATTGATTGAACACATGTCATGCTGTATACTGACAGTGGCCCGACTTTATTTGACAACACTTCCAATCATCGTGAGTTGACAGTTTGGCTGTTGGGGACTGATGTATCCATGGTGGTTGTGGACCGTTGTAGGATATACACACGGGTAATCTCTGGAACGCCTGGACCGATTTTGACGGGACTTTTACTGGCAGATAGCTGATGATTTGAGGAGTAACGTAGGCTATTTTTTTTAGACTAGCTTTGTCCCGCGGCGTTACCCGCAGCACGACAATAACCGCGGGTCACACCGCGGATTTTCCTAGTATAAATATATAATAGTGCATATGTGTACGTCCCCTGTACATTTTATGTTTTTACGCAGCAGTGAGTTTACTTTTGAAGGACTTGTTGGACTACTCAGGATAATATATATAATTGTATGTTGTATACAACCTTTATTCTGTGTCGTATTGCTTATAGATATATCTGTACAGAAATATATTTAAGCATGTTTATCAACAGTCTGGCCATAATACAGCCATTGCCAGATTATGGACCAATTGATCGTTTGTGAGTTTGTATTGTATTAAATTGTTACTATAGTTACCAACAGACTTAACAGTTTTCAATCAAATTCTAGTTGAAAGTTTTGCTGTTTCTGCTCAAAATTTGAAAGTTTCATGGTTTTCACAAAGTGTTCTTATTAACACTAAGATATGACTAAATAGTAAATATATTTTTTTCTTCATGACGATGTTAATAAATTATAATATACTTAAATAATGTTATATATAAATTCCACTGCCTTCATCGGTCCGATCCAGTGCTGTCGATAAACGACGCAAGCAAGTTGAAGGATAAGAAAAACTTGCTATATCATGAGGCAAATAGCGTAACGCTCAGTTCTACAACCGCTTCCGTATTTTGTACTCTCATTTCTTCCTTTGCCACAGTTTATTGTTTCTTCGTGGGTATAGCTTTTCTAAACTTTCCTATCTATAAATAGCTATTAATAATTAAGTAATTGGTGTTCAGGTTTCTGGAAAAGAAAATTTGTGTTTCCGTGGTGAGATGTAAAAGATGTTACCTACTATTGTTATTTTAACTCAAAATAAACTAAGGTATACGTAGATAGTGACGTCATGACGTTTGCAGCCGAGTTTTGATCGATGATTGTGATTGATGAAGTATTTTTATTTCTTTATTTTAGTTTTAAAAAAAAACGATCTCGTGTTAATGTCAAATATACATTGACATAAAATATGTTAAAGATAAACTTTTGAAGTTTAGATATTTGCAAAATGTGACTTGATATGACGTCATGACAATATTCAAATATTAAGTATGTTGTATTGTTATTTTTCGCACAGCAGCTCATGACAGCCTGTCAATTTTATAGTTTACCAGCCTTTTTTTACTTGTAGTAACCCCTACGGGCCGTCAGCCCATCAGGGTTTGTGGCGGGGCGGTGTGTCGGAATCGAACCGACTAAAATCACACGGTGTGCCATTCTGCGTCTGAGAGGGAAAGGATACGGGAACTGCTGTTAGTTATTTACACACCCGGACCCCTCCCAAATAGTTTACCAGCCTAGTTTAACGGTTCTTCATATACAGTATAATTATAAACAAAACGGAAAAGGACCTAGTATAGATCCTTGCAAAATTTCTTTAAAAATGTGGGTGATAAGAAAAAATACCTATGATCAATTTACAGCTCTAATTTCTACGCATAAACTAAAGTAGGAAATATCTATTGAAACACTTTAAATGTTTAGAGATTTAACTAAATTAATGAGATTTAGAGATTGAAGAGGGTAAGTCCATCAAGTAAAAAGCTTCTTAAGGTTCAACGGCATCAAAGCCTTACCGAAATTGTCATCTTCACCCAAAAATGTTAAGTATCATGAGTAGTATTAACATTACTATTAAAGTTCCGAGTCTCGCAGTAGCTTTTAAGATATTCTTTGACTAGTTGTTGCCCGCGGCTCCGCCCGCGTGTATGTCGGTTATCGCTGCAAATATTAGCCTATGTGTTATTCTGATGTATAAGTTATATTACTGTAAAGTTTCATCCAAATCCGTTCAGTAGTTTTTGCGTGAAAGAGTAACAAACATCCATCCAAACATCCATCCATCCTAACAAACTTTCGCATTTATAATATTAGTAGGATAGTAGGATATGTATTATTAGCTTACTTCAAATTTACAAACATTTTGTACCAAATCTGTATAAAGGAAGACTATTGTTATTAATAAGTTGATTGTAAATCTAGGACTATTGTATTTGAAGCTGTGTCTTATCTGATAAAAACAGGGTACAAGGTATTTTTTCTATCTGATACAATCATTGTTTTAAATATGAATCCATCATCATTGGCACTCACGATATAGTCTTTTAAGAAATCAAATGTTTGACAGTCATCGTTATTGAGCTCACTATTCTATTTGTTTTCGGTTTTATTTACTTACAATTACTTATTCACGTTTATAAGAATACGAGTAAGTTCACAAGCTTATAACCATGTATGCTCTGAGGTTTGTCAAGATCACATCTGCACTCACGGTATATTAAAAGGTTAAGAAGTCATTACATGTACATTTTCTGCAGAGTATAGAAAAAAGGTTACCATTGCCCACAAAAAAAAGAAAAATATTGTGTCAAGTATAGTTTAGTATGTCTAGAAAGATATTGACTGTTGTTCTATTACAGAGCGTGTATTTAGGTATGTACATGGTTTCTTAAATTAAAAAAAAAACAAAGTTTTCCATCGATTTCAATGTAGATAAAATTTTCTTCAAGTTTGTTTTTAGCAGTAGTGTCCCCAAAAGTCGGCCCCTGTGCGTGTTGCGTGCGAACAAACAAACAAAGATACCGTACACGTGGATTAGGCGGATTGTAAGCGAGTCGCGTGAGGCCGCCTAATATTATGTGTCGTTTGTATTGTTCCTAGATTGGGCTTATTAGCCAAATATGAACGGTATTTTGTACAAGTTCTTGGTATTCTTGAGAATACAATAACATTTATTTATATTTATTGTTTTATTTGACAGAAGCTGAAAACAGGGAAAGTATGTAGATTGAGGTTCGGTTTTGTATAGAGGTTTTACGGCATACCGTTTGAAATAAGAAGTTAGTACATAACCTTTTACAAAAGTAATAAACGATATCACTATTTTACTTGGCTAAAAAGCACAAGTACAATAAAACTATGGAGTCTACACAAAAGTCTATAAGATACATACAAAACAATAGACAATAGCGCCGCTTGGGGACCTCAAGCCAATAAAATTGTTCATCTATCTATCTCGCTCTAATAATGACGTTCAAAATGAAAACTCACAATGACATAGCTGTGAGTGGTGTGGCATGACAACTTAGTTCGTGGAATAATAATGTCGTAACCGCCACTGCTGGTTTATCTATTACAGGAAGTATAAATAAGTTTACAAATCTCTGTTATCAAGCGAATTACGTATACTGCAGCCGGAGGTTCCAAAGAAAACCAAATTTACTTATAGTTAATTTAATAAAAAAGAAATTACAAACTAATTTACAATTATGTGAATCCTACTCGAAGTATGAGCTAGGAATCTCTTTACAAACTAACTACAGCTAATTAGTCTAGTGATTCCGCCTCGAAGTGTGAAGCAAGAATGACCTAAAGTAATTGAATTTTAATATATATACACTATAATGATGACGTCGGTGCCTCGTGTTATCGTTGGTCTCACAATAGGCCTTTGTGGTCTGTTCTCGTAATGCTGCGTCGGCGCCTTGTGTCGCTCTTGAGCTTGTGGCCAATTTCCGCCGTGGGTCCGGTTGCATAGAGACTGCAGTGTCGGCATATTGAACACGAGTTCGTGATCTCATAACAGGCCTTTGTGCTCTGTGTTCGTAATGCTGCGTTGACGATAGATTTAGGGGTTTCATATGTACCAAGTTACAAAACAAAAAGTCATTCTCTATTGAGAAGAAATACTGATACGTGTGTTTAGACTAGACGCTATAAATAATTACGTAATACTGCGTTGACGATACATTTAGGGGTGTCATATGTAACACCTCCACCCTCAGTTCAGCAACTATTTTATCATGTTAATGGAAAATGTTGCTGGAAACTCTTCTCGTTTAGGGTTGGCTGTAGCTTCCATAGTGTGTTTCTGGAGTGTTGGGTTCTCTTTTGAACTATTTCGTTTTAAGTGCCAGATCTTGTAGTTACGGCCTACTGCGTAGGTGATAATTGCAAATGTAACTGATACCAATACATAGAATGGGATGGTTGTATGGTATAGGTTAGTTGACTGGACATTGTCGATTTCCATCGGTATTTCTCTGGGATACTTTATTCTGGATGCTGTGAAGATCTTTAAGGATTATTGATCTTGAGCTAATGTGATTATATGCAGCTGTCTGATTGATTTTGTGTCTCACAGAGATATGTGCTGTGCTATACTATACTTCGGGCATTCTGCCTCTATGTACATGAATGATTTCTCATTTGTTGCTATGTAAGGAGCGGAAGGGATAAGGGCAAGTAAGCAAGTTGTTCGCTGTTGGGTACAATAGACAGTCTGTGTAGAAATTATAGGAAAACTATAACTATTCTATTCCTAACAAAGTAAGAGCCAGGTTTTATAAGATTATAATATTTTCTTAACACTAAGTCGGAGATGTAATCTCTACTGTAAACTATTCTTAATTCATCTATCATGGACTTCAGAACTTCGATGTCTCTCATAGAATGGTGAATGAAAGCTAATATATTTTTTAATTTAATTATCTCTAACATTAAGTCTTCTACGTTATTACTAATTATTCCTAAGACTTGGGCAAACTGTGCAGGTTTAATGAGACTGCAATCTCTGTAAGTATAAGTTGTCATCATATACGTACTTGATAGTATCTAAGTAATCTAAATTGCTCGTTATACGTTTAATTACTGATCCTAGACCGTCTACTAGACCTCTTTTAACTCTACTAGATTCCAAAGATTTTACTTGATTTAACACCTTGCCAAGCTTGTTAGTCTAGTCAATCCTAGTTAATACGGTAGAGTCTGGTCTGTCAGCTAGTGATTTAAGTCTTATCTCCTGGGGTTGAGTCACTTGGACTGTCAGTAGGGACAGAATCCTGTAACAATGTCTTTGTTTTAGGTGTTCGCTTTAATCGAGACTTCGCTACTAGTCCGCGTTTCTTTGATGTATAGATGTGTATGGATGAGTCGGCTAGGGCGGTGTCTTGAGTATACCGCGGTGCTGTTTTCTGGCGGCTAGCAAGAGGATTTTTAATAAAAACTTGTTGTTGAGGGGCGTATTCTACTTCTGGTTCGCGGGTTTTGTTCCTATTTTCCATTAAAGTTGTTCGATTGCTTAGTGACGATTCATTAATTAAATCATAAACTTGTTTCGTTTGTTGCCTATGGTTTTCAAATGGTTTAGTCACTGTCGGTTTTCTTTTCACGTCGCCAACAATGGTCAAATGAATTTGTCTGTTGAATTTGTAAAGGGGGTCATCGGTAATGGGGACTTCTAGTATGGGATGTTCATTGCTAGTATGTACGGTATCGGTTGAAGAGTTTAAGTGTTGGGCTGGTGCCTCTGATGGATTGTTAATCATCGAACTAGGTTCTTTAATGTTGCCTATCAATGAGTTAATTTCGTCTATTTCACCGTTATGAATTTCTACGCGAGATAGGGCATCAGCGTTAGTGTTACATTTTATGTTATATACTTCAGCACGGGCTGGTTGGTCTAAAGAAAAAATAATGTCGTTAGGCGTTGGGTTTTGTATAATGCAGTTACAAAAATGTTGCTCGTTTATAACGCTACGCGAGTTATATACTTTAATGTCATTAATGGAAGTTCGTGTAATTAGTTTAAAGTTTTTTAAATCTATTTCAGCTTGCCATTTCGATAATAAATCCAGTCCTATTAGTCCATCAAAATAGTTATGAAATCGGTATACAAATAATTTAATACTATCCTTTTCATTGAGTTCTGAAAAACAGGGTAACGTTATGGAGTAGTCATTCCTACTGACTCCGTGTACGTTTGTTACTTCGAATGGGTCATAGTTCAGAGAGTAATCTGCGTAAAATTTTTGTACTGCCTCGGGGCTTATAAATGACTGGTTGGCACCGGTATCGATTAAAATTTTTAAAGGGGGTTTAGTGATTTCGATATATGGTAGCTGTCTCTGAGTTTGTAGGTTAATGTCTATCTTTGCTCTTTTGATATCTTGGCTGGGCCCTGATTGTGGGTACATGTCGTTATACTGGTCATATGTCTCGTCTTCATAAATCATGGTATTGTCATAGTTATAGTTGTAGGCTTGGTAATAGCCGTTAGAGTCAAAGGTAGTGTCTTGTTCTGGTTCGTAGTGAAAGTCAGAGTAGCAGGAGTTGTCTGTAAATTCATTAAAATTAAGTTCTCGTGATTTAAAATAATTATTCGGTGCCGGGTTACCGGATCTACGCCAATCATGGCCTGACAGCATGGGTCTTGGAACAAAGTGTTGGACTCCGCTCATGGGTTTTGGATTGATATTCTGATGGAGATTATGCCTAGGAGGCGCATGAAAAACGTTACTTTGTGGATGATAGTTTGGCGGCGGCGCGCGGAACATTTGCTGTGTACGAGTAGGGAACCGGTTTTGGTGTGTATGTGAGTTCTGGTGAACATTAGGTACGTTAGTGTTAAATTTAAAAGCGGGTTGTGGTTGGTGACTCCGTAGTCCTATAGGGGCTGGCCAGTTTGATACTTGAGGTCGCGGGACGCTCAGTGTGTTCAATGGTGTTTTGTAGGGTATAGGTACTTTAGAATTACTATGCTTTCTCGAGGAATCATTACGATTTTGTAAGTACATAATATTTAATTCCTCCTGTACGTATTCGAGAGCTTTTTCTATTGTCTCCGGTCGCATACAACGAATTCGCGATCCTAAAGGTTCTTTTAATCCGCGAACGAACGCCTGCATGGTAACCTTTCTGTAAAGCGATCTTTTCGCTTCTATGGTTGTCGGAATACTTTCATGTAACGTCACGTATGTCATAATAGTACTGAACAAAGTTTGGCATTGGTCATAGAATTCTTGAGGAGATTTGTTACCTTGTATAGCTAAAGAGAGGTCGCTGTACAAAGCCGTCTCGTCTCGCTGATCTGAAAAATTATTGATAAGTGCTAATCTAATCCCTGCCCACGTCTCAGGAATACCATTCGAGTTTATAGTGGATGCTGCGGTTCCTGTTATTTTATTTAAAATACCATTTAACAGATACAAGTTTCCTAATTCGCTGCCTGGCTCGGGGCTCGCGTACTGGTTTACTATCCTATCACAAATGTCAATAAATCTGACTAAAACGTTCGCGTTGCCATCAAACTCTGGCACTAAGCGCAAGGCTTTGAATATAACGTCTGGGTCGTGCGACATCTTTACACTAAATAAGCTAGTTAAATCTAAATCTAATTTACTGTCTATATCTCTATTACTGTCTAAAATGTGCCGGCGAGCCTGTCGCGATGCAGGATCCCGGTTATACGACTTTTCGTAGCGAAAAATGTTGGAATTAAAATTAATTAGGATAAGGTAGGAAGCAACACGAGAAAGATTCAAGTGTACTCACAAATATTTCATATCTTGTTTTCCTCGGTGAATCGATGTCTGGATTCTCCGTCCGGCTACGCAGTTGTCCCGTAGATTCTGGATCCTCTGGCTGGGGCTTGATAGCCACCCGGGTGACTCGCGAACGCAAATATCGATATGAGATGCTGCTAATGCTCGCGAACCGGCCCGCGAGGATCCTACCGACTGCGCCAATTACGTATACTGCAGCCGGAGGTTCCAAAGAAAACCAAATTTACTTATAGTTAATTTAATAAAAAAGAAATTACAAACTAATTTACAATTATGTGAATCCTACTCGAAGTATGAGCTAGGAATCTCTTTACAAACTAACTACAGCTAATTAGTCTAGTGATTCCGCCTCGAAGTGTGAAGCAAGAATGACCTAAAGTAATTGAATTTTAATATATATACACTATAATGATGACGTCGGTGCCTCGTGTTATCGTTGGTCTCACAATAGGCCTTTGTGGTCTGTTCTCGTAATGCTGCGTCGGCGCCTTGTGTCGCTCTTGAGCTTGTGGCCAATTTCCGCCGTGGGTCCGGTTGCATAGAGACTGCAGTGTCGGCATATTGAACACGAGTTCGTGATCTCATAACAGGCCTTTGTGCTCTGTGTTCGTAATGCTGCGTTGACGATAGATTTAGGGGTTTCATATGTACCAAGTTACAAAACAAAAAGTCATTCTCTATTGAGAAGAAATACTGATACGTGTGTTTAGACTAGACGCTATAAATAATTACGTAATACTGCGTTGACGATACATTTAGGGGTGTCATATGTAACAAGCGCTCGATCATATTATAACGACAATATTTATATTGGTTTTTACGTCATTTGTACACGGCTGAGGTTTTAGTATTTTACAAATATGCCAATATGTCTGGATTTTAAAGATGTTAAGTTTATGATTAAAATTTTAAGAAAGGAAATAGTTTTTGTATATTACGTAATAAGTCACTCACTATGTCGTGGTTTTAGTTTTGTACTAGTTTTTTAGTACAGTAAAATCGGTAAAGCCGTTCTAGAGTTTAGCCTAAACAAACAGCTTAAAAAGAGGCGCTCATAGCCCCAATATTTTTTCCAATCTTCATTTTTTCACCTACTTCTAGGAGTTTGATTAACTTGAAAATTTGCACAGGAGTCATGGGCCGTTGACAATACAATAATGTGAAAACAAAAAAACAAAAAACATATGGCGTTTTTCAAAAGATGTTTTAATAAAATAATTGATCACTAATCTTTGTGTAAGTGACTATCGTCTGCTATGAGTTCCTGCTCATCATCATCATCAGCCTTTAGCAGCCCACTGCTGGGCATAGGCTTCTCTTTAAGTTGGAGGTTTCAGCCTACTAGGGCCTACTTCGGCCTACTTCCAGAATTAGGGGAAATACAAGAAATGTTAAACACCAATGTTCAGTGAAGTCATTTACCACCCCGATCGACTCGGCCCATATAGGCCCGGCAAGGCTCTTCCACCGATCGCCTAATAAACACGATTATATATTTGTGTAAATTTAGTAAATCATAAATAGGGATATTTATTTATCAATACTTTCAGTTTAATGTCGCTCAGATTTATTTAATTTAAGAAGATCGTACGTCCGGTCACATCTGTGTACGAAACGTTTTAAAAATAAAAGCAACATTATGAGCATAACTGCATTTACTTTCCCAGTCAAGCGGCCTTGATTTAAATACATCTTCAAATAAGTCATAATTTTTTGCTCTGGTAATAGCCGTAAGCAAGTTTGCCACCTATGCCTCTTATAAAAACTGATATAGATTATCTCTGGTTTACACATCCGTCACTACTTATTTTAAGTTTCGAACACATAGTGTTGTACCCAGACAGCCTGTCAGACGCGGACTGTCAAATTATTTGCTCGTAGCGAGTGAGGTCAGGTCGCGAACCCTGAGCTCTCGGAGTGACGGCATACGTCATAACAGTGACGTGAGTTGATTCTATTCGTAATTTAGAAGCTAGAAATGATTTGTAAATTGACCTCATAACCTTTTTTAACAGACTTTTTAAAAAGAGGAGGTTATCAAGCCTCAGAACTTTTTCATTTATGTACTTCATTTGTATAAATTATACTTATGAAAATGTAAGCAATTGTTTCGCATTGATACTCCTAAATCGCTATCACCTCAAATTCTCTTGCATTATTGGCTAGTACATATTTTGTTTTGTCTACGCAACTTAGCTTAGATAGTTTTCTATTAAAGTTTGCGTAGAAGCTTTTTTCGAAGTAGTTCCTTATAAATTATTATCATTATAATATACAGGCTAATAGGTAGGTAATAGATATGTAATTAAAAAAGTTTTTAGTCTTCCGGTCACCACAATACTTGGGGGAAAATCATCAAGGAAGGAACTGTTTTACACCTGTTTTTATCGGGCCATGATATCACTCCATTGGAGCTGGTCTATGTTCCGTATCAAAGCTTTATAACATAACTAGCTAAGTCCCGCGGTTATTGTCGAACCACGGGTGACACCGCGGGGCGAAGCTAGTCTAAAAAAGTAGCTTAAGTTACTTCTTGTGTGTCAGCTACCTATCAGTGAAATTCCTGTCAAAATCTGTTTAGCCGTTCCAGAGATTACCCGGAACAAACAGACAGACAGACAAAAATTTTTTTAGCTACATTTTTGGTATATGTACCGTGTATACATACATATGTATTTAGTAAAAAGCGGTTATTTTAATATTACAAACAGACACTTCAATTTTATTTATTTGTATAGATATATTAAACACCTACCTAACATAAAACTTTGAGAATAATATTACTAAAATATCGGAGAAAGTAGGTACACCTGTTACAAATTGTAAATCGTTTGTGTGCCTGTCTATGGGTTCGTAACTTCGTAATGACTTGACCGATTGGGGTCATATTTACTAAATATATATTTATTAGCGTTCCTCCGATGTGAAGCACTGTGTTGTCATACGTATGAGAAGAAATAGCACTGACAGATGACCGTAGATTGTACGATTTTGACAAGGTTATGTTTTTAATTTGTTGTGTATTATATTTATAAATTTATCGTGTTTTCTTTTGTATTTATTTATGAAAACACTTTTAAAATACACAGGGCACACATAATTTTATTAGACTCTTCTTTCTGCGTCAAACATCTAACTCTATTAAGCATAATATCATCATAACACGCTACTACACAGAACATCAACCGAATGACAGCATTTGTGCAGTCGCGTTTCGTTGGTGAGTGCGAGACCGAAGGCCCAATGATGCAGAAGCTAGGCCGCTGTGCTGTGGGTCACCATGCTGCATTGTTGCATTGTCTGCATTCGCAGTGAGCATGGACTCTGCTTATACGTTTCATCAGGTCGAGAAGAGTCACTTTGGCAGGCCCATACATAAAAAAGTATATATCTCACATAGGGCCAGGCTTGTGTATTTGTTAAAATTTTACGGAACCCTAAAAAACTTATTCACGATATTATCTAAATATGTAGTAAGTTAGTGATGTACCGTTTGGTGTAGGATTGCAGCTAGCAGTGACTGCTATCAAATTTATTGAGTGATATAAAAACATGTGTGTCGTCGCGACAGTTTAATTGGCCTACCGACATTGCCAATTAAAAAATGATTTAACCGAGTTTTGATTGCGTCATTCGGTGTGTTGTCGTTGTGTTACGTCATTTTAGAATCAAAGGCATTATTAATGTTTATGTTTTAATTTTTATTTCTAAGGAGAGGTCTTAATCCGGCAATGGAACTTTAGAATAGAATAGAATAAAAGTTTATTGATTTCAGTATCACAGATTTGCACAAAAATACACAAAAACGGTAATACCAAAATCAAAAGGTCTAGGCGTCAGCTAAAGCTTGGAATTCCAAGCGCTGGTTTTCAGCTTAAACCTTTGACTCTAGTTTACAAAATAATGTTTAAAAGCTGTTTATGTAATGATATTTAAATCGGGTAATAACCAAGACTTCTTTATTAAAGTGTAACGAGCAACACTACGGGGTGAAGCTAGTCTATATCTAAATTCAAATAAATAAAATTGAAGTGTCTGTTTGTTATATTAAAATAACCGCTTTTTACTAAATGCATATTTAAGTATACACTGTACACATACCAAAAATGTATTTTAAAAAAAATTGTCTGTCTGTCTGTCTGTTTCTTCCGGGTAATCTCTGAAACGGATGAACGGATTTTGACGGGACTTTCACTGGCAGGTAGTTGATGATCCAGTGAGTAACTTAGGCTACTTTTTTAGACTAACTTTGTCTCGCGGCGTTACTCGCGGTACGACGATAACCGCGGGTAGCACCGCGGGTTTCAGCAAATTAAATTAAAACCAATCTTGTATCTCAATACACTGTATTATGTACTTACATTTAAGCGAGAACTTCTGCCGACAAACTGTCTTACAGTTTGGCAGACTTGAGCATGTAGAATGTGTATATGATTTTGAATAAATAAATAAAAAAAAAAGCTAGTCAAAAATAAAAGTAGCCTAAATTACTCCTCATACCATCTGCCATTACTATATTGCATGCTATCTGCCAGTGAAAGTCCTGTCCAAATCAGTCAGCCATTCCAGAGATTAGACGGAACGCACTGGTGACGCCTCTGGTGTTGCGGGTGTCCTTGTGCTCGTTTGCCCCATTCCATAAAAAATAAAACATAACTACCCTCCTACCAATTTAGAGTGCAGCTTTCTTCACTTCTCCATATAAATTTAACTGTGTGTTGTTGCTAAGTACTCCACATTCCACATGAGAGTACAAAGTTTTTGCTTCTCGTTAATACGTGAAGCAAAAACTTTGAAGGTACCTACCGCTTTTCAGGATTACGGTTAGAACCGCAGTAGAATTAATATCCTACTAATATTAAAAACGCAAAAGTTTGTAAGTATGGATGGATGGATGGACGGATGTTTGTTATGGATGAAACTTTACAGTAATATAGCTTATACATCAGAATAACACATAGGCTACTTTTTACCGCGAGCGCGGGCAACAACTAGTGTTTAAATAAAGAGGTATGTAGGTGTTTTTCTTATTTCTAATTACCCACTATTTAACATATCAGAGTATACGAAAAAAGAAAAGAAGATGAGAGCCATTAATGGCGTATAATAAGATAGGGGTAATAAAGAAGAGAATATTATCTATTTGGAAATATTAGGGAGTGTTTACTTCAAAATTTGAAGGTCTCATAGGTACATATACCCAACTAACAGATTGTTGCCGAGGTCTCTAGGATTATTATAGTAGGTAAATAGTAGAATAAAAAATATGAGCCGTACAAATAAATAAAATTGGAGTGTCTGTTTGTAATATTAAAATAACCGTTTTTTAATAAATGCATATGTATATATGTATAAACGGTACCAGTGGCAAAATAATATTTTTTTCAATATTTGTCTGTCTGTCTATCTGTCTGTCTGTCTGTGTGGGTAATCTCTGAAATGGCTGGACCGATGTTGACGGGACTTTCACTGGCAGGTAGCTGATTATCTAAGAAGTCAACATCCTAAGCTACTTTTTTTAGATTAACTTTGTCCTGCGGTGTTACAATAATAAACGCGGGTAACACCGCGGAGTTCAACTAGTTTTTTTTTAGAACATAAATAGGTAGTGTATAATCTATTCAAATAAATAAAATTGGAGTCTGTTTGTAATATTAAAATAACCGTTTTTTACTAAATGCATATGTATGTATACACGGTACATGGATATACCAAAAATGTACTTTAAATCTCTGGAACGGCTGGACTGATTTTGAAGGGACTTATCGTAGCTAATGATATATGGAGTAATTTAGGCTACTTTTTTAGACTAGCTTCGCCCCGCGGCGTTACTCACGGTACGACAGTAACCGCGGGAAACACCACGGGGTTCAGCTAGTTATTAAATAAACTTGAACTAGGTCCGTGAAGAAACAATAGGGACCAAAAAATAAAAATTTATTATCCACAGTTACCTGGACTTTGAGATTTTAGGTTTAATAATGGCGGTAGTTTTGCAATATTGTTAAAAATATCTTTCCTCCGGTATTATTTTATTTCTGTAGAAAACATAGCATAATTACTATTAATCCTATACCCACAATAAAAATAATCACTTAATATGTAAACTTACCGGTAGGCTTAGGAACATTCCTCTTCACTTGCATCCACTTATACGTCGGAACTGCCGCATGTGACGCATGAGCTTGATGCCCCTGCAAGTGGCCGTGGGGCCCCACGCAGTCCCCCTCCCGCGGGAACGGGTCCCGGAGCCCAGCGAACTCATCCTTCGGCTGATAGTGCTCGAATTCCGCACACGGCAGCGGGGACCCTTGGTTGTACTGCATAGTCGTCTCATCCACGAAATGCATGTTGTATTTCGTCTCCAGATAGTGATTGTCGATTTTATGTTCATGCATGTGCATGTCTTCGTGCCGAGGAACTTCTTCTCGGTGCTTAAAAGCCTCTGCATGCGTCGGCAGCGTGTGTATAGGATAATTTGGTTGCAAGTCCCCATAGTCCAGATTCGTATAACAAAGTCCTGTGTCAGTACTAATTACTGGTGTAGTGGGATGTTCGTGAGTCGTCTGCCCGTGGAGCAGAGGTTCGTAGTAGTTGGAAGCCGGTTCGTAGTATTCATGGTAGCCTTCGTAAGGAGGCTGATAACCGGCACCCTGCTGATAGTATTCGGGAGCGCCATAACCGTTCTGTTGGTTGTTGTACATCCCGACGTCCATAGTCATCATGTTTGTGAGGCAACAACTGTCGATAGCGAACTTTTACATCACACACATCACTATGCGTCCGAGTGGCGCGCCGTTATCGACCGCACGCCCGCACGTCAGGTGTACCGACGAACACTGAACCCCGCGGCATATTTTTCTTAACCACACCTAAAAACTTTAATTCACCGTCTCTGTCTACCTCGCACTTAATAAGTGGTGGTGACAAAGACGGAGTTAGCTTGAGGAGTGTTGATAGTGTCGTGGATTGATAAGCGAATAAATTTTTGATTTAATGGTCAGAAATCTTTGTTATGGTAAGTGATTTCGTTAATGAACGTGTTGGACGTCAGATGTGAACTGGACGCTGTCAGACGTTTATGGAGCGGAGTCTGGAAAGTTATTGTGTGAGGGGTGGAGTCTGCGAAGTGGGAGGGGCGTGTGTCTCTGAAGTGGCCAATGGCTGTTTGTGTTTGGAGGGTCCATATTGGATTGGTCGTGCGGAGATGATAGTGCGAATCTGGGAGGCTGGGAGAACTCGGGTTGTTTTTTTATTTGGCCCGTGTGGCCGTGAATGGTCCTCTACGTAGTACTTGGAATGCTTTAATTTATCGAACTGACGTAAATCGATTTCGAGGTGTGAAATGCATGTTTCGTTCGTTTGTATTGTACATTGGTAGGTATCTATGTGCAGCTGTCATTATGGCTTGCTGGATCAAAGCTTCTTACATGATATTTATGTAGTTAAATGTTATTTACCCTGTGCTCTCCTGAAGCATTTTTTGTAAGTTTTAAGTAGCTATTGTTTGATTTGTAACTGTTAGTTAAAAATACCTTTGTCTTATACAAGGATTATAATTATATTTACTATCCTATTTATCTACTAAACAAATAGGTATTTGTCTTTAAATGTGGATATCCGAAATTTGTAAGAAAGTTTATTTTAAAGACCTAAGTATAATTCAATTAATAACAATACTGCTGTTGGATTAAAATTCTTAAAAGTGGTCGTTGAATAGGTACGCTTCTATTTATCCCTTTACATCTCAATTATCAACAGATTTACAGAATTAAATAAACGTGTAGTTACCTAACCTTGTTTATATGTAGGTACGTTAAGGTAGTAAAGGCACGCTGATTTCAGCATGGTTGGTCCGGCTCGACCGGGGCGAAACCACCCTTGCACAGAACGATCAACGTAAAAGGACAGCAGCAGTCCTGTCGTGTTTCGTTGGTGAGTGCGAGACCGGAGGCCCAATGATGCAGAAGCATCACTAGCCCGCCCTGGTGTGGGTCACCATGCTGCATTGTTGCATTGTGTGCATTCGCAATGAGTGTGGTGACCACCCTCTTGGATTCTGCTTATGCTTTTCATTAGCATAGAGTAGAGTCATTTTGGCAGGGCTAAACACTAAAGAAAAACTCATTTTATTCACATCCGGACGTCTATCGTCTCGTCCAATGTTTATTGTGCAGGTACCTATAGGTACACTGGAGTAGAGGGAGCAATCGGTGCATTAAGTATATCTATCATTATCACTCCTAATTTAAAATGAAAGAATAGAAATTTGGTTTGTTTTGACATAGTTAACTTTCAAATAACTTTAATAACATTTCAGTTAATTAAAAAATCTGCCGATTAACTGACCTACACGCCAGCTACCATGTCGAGATATGTTTAGGTAGCCATTAAACATTAAATTTATATGTATAACACTAATAAATGTATGAACATTTACCAGTGCTGTGTTGGATATATTCGCAAATATCTGAGAGTATCTATTACCGTATATTACCTACTCTTTAGCAGAATTAACCCCAAAATGGTAAATAATTATAATAATAAAAAATCTCTTTATTGTACACCAGCGTATAAAAAATATATGATAATCTTAAAACTATTATGAAGTATGTACAAGTGGCGGCCTTATCGCTCCAAGGCAATATCTTACAGGCAACCATGGTAAATGTTATTAACATCAGAATTTTGTTTCTTATTTTTTAAAGGGAGTAGGTATTTAATAGTGACTCTACTCTATCAGTAACTCGTAAGTGTCTGTGGGCGGAGATAGTAAGGCATTATCACCGAGTAGTCTGTCTGCCCATTGGCCTTTGCTATAAAACAATATTTGATTAATCAAAACACTCATAACTATAACTAATTACATAGGTATATTGCGTACTTTTAACACTACATGCACTTGACTACAGGTAGCAGGTAACCAGTAGGAAGCAACAATCACAATTAATCAAAACATTACAAGTAGGTACAGAACGAATTATCTTTTGTATGCAAATTTCTCACTCCCACACAATAATGTTTGTAATGTACACTGTTGCCCTCTAATTACAGTATCTATAGATAGTTGAGTAAGGTAGGTAGGTATGTTATCGACTTAGATTTGCAGATCGATATGAACCTACAAATTTTCAAACTTCTTTATAATTTGAGTCTCTCTAGGGTAAATGTGGGATGGTTGCCACCCTTTTTGAAATAGCGGCTTAACTTATAGAATATGAGTATTTTCAAATTATAAACGTTCGTAATCAGTTGTGTACCTATTAATGAAAAAAGTATTTAGAATAATTTTACATAAATCTATTTTGTTTGTTTAGTAAAAACGAAATACAAAAGTCTTATAATTGAGGATAGATGCCTACTGTGTGGGTTAGATGCCACCATAATATTTTGAACTGTAGGATAGTTGCCCTATGTAAATATTTAAACATTATTTTGGGTTTACCAATTTTAAATAACATTAGCTATTACATAATTACAAACCTCTTTGGTTTTTTTAAAATGGTATCAATTTAAGTTTCTATTTAAAAAATATCAGCGTCAACATATAAAATTGCAACTTCCTTACGTTTTGAAATCTTTGAAATATATGTTTCTATTAAAAAAACTGCATCATTGGGCCTCGACTCTCTCACTCACCAATGAAATACGAAAGTACGAATGCTGTTACTTTAGATTGGCGTACTGTGAGAGGGTAGAACCACCTTGGTCGAGTCGGCCTGTATGTGCTGAAATGAGCGTGGTTCTACCATCTGGAGAATTCATTCATTTATACATGAAATCCATTTTCTTTGTAAGGAACACCAGAATCAATATATCGCACATTAATCAGTCTCCTCTGAAGCTGCTCTTGACCTTTCTTTAGTCAACCATCTTGGTGCTTTACTACTCTTGCACGGTATTTTAGCAGTAGTTTTACCTTTGATTTTCTTAGTAGCAATGATTTCTTAATAATTTAACACTGCAGCTGACTGTTTTCCCCATTTCTATAGAGTTTATAAAATTTTCTGAACAGGTAAACTATTTACGTGGCATATCTAAGTAAATTATAGATGAAAAGAATAGATACCTCTTAGGGCATCTATACTCACCGAAATCTTGGCATCTATCCTGCTTTGAAGGGATAGACGACCATCAATTTATTACATAAAACATGTTGAATCATACTAAAATAATATATAAAAACTATTATTTAATACATATACAATTAAGAAAAACAAAAATATAGGTACTTACTACATAAAATTAAAAGTTTCGAGCGCAATCAAGTTTGAGTCAAACCAAATCTACAAATTTTTTGACGGTTAAAGTAAGTTTTGCCTCACAACTCACGATTCATAGTTGCCACTGAAGCGCTCGTTACTAACCGAGGGACGGGCGGTGACAAGCTTTCAATTAAACAAAAAATTGCGAATCTAATGTTTATACATGTCGCTACGTGTTAGACGCGGCATCTATCCCACTGGGGCGACTCTCCCACATTTACCCTATACACTTTAAAAAGTTTTTAAGTTTAGGTATAGAGGAACTTGAACGCCGAAAAAACAAAAAAATCATAAAATCAAAGTCTTACCTTACCTTACCTTTAAACTATTTTAAAGTAAGTATTCAAATTCTGTCTGAAGAGTTGGTTGGTTTGTTTGAAAGCGCTAATCTCAGGAAGTACTAGTCCGATTTTAAAAATTATTTCAGTGTTAGATAGCCTATTTATCGAGGAAGGCTATAGGCTATATATCATCACGCTAAGACCTTTAGGAGCGGAGCACTAATGAAAAACGTTACAAAAACGGGGGAAAATTATCACGTTACGGGCAATAGGACACGCAAACGAGGTTGCATGGGTCGGCTAGTTTTAAATATAAGTTTAATGTATATTTAAGACAATCATACCTATTTAAGTGTCTATCGAAAGACGATAATTAGGTATATTTAACCACCTTCAATAAGAAGTTGGAAACCTCGAAATAATTTAAAACATTGTTAAAATCAAAGCTTTGATTGACCGCCGTTTGCATTGATAACAATGATAACATCTTAAAGATTATCATTAGCCATTATTTTAGTGATACAATCATCTTTAACATCAACATAACAAAAAATACAAGATCCTTCCTCTTTTAAAACAGTAGTCTTGTGTTTATCGACAATATTTATTTATGTAAGTGTATGATAACTCCTAATGATTATCTATACATACAATTAAATAAAACTGGTGTGTCTGTTTGTAATATTAAAATAACCGCTTGTTATTAAATGCATATTAATGTATACGCGGTAGATATACCAAAAACGTAGTTAAAAAAAATTTTGTCTGTGTCTGTTTGTTCCGGGTAATCTCTGAAACGGCTGTACCGATTTTGACTGGACTTTAACTGGCAGGAAGCTGATGATCCAGGGAGTAACTTAGGCTACTTTTGTTAGACTAACTTTGTCCCGTGACGTTACTCGCGACACAACAATAACCGCGGGTAACATTACTGCGTCATTACGTTAGTCCACGCATCTCATGTATTTTTTTTAAACTCTCGCGTCAACATCATCATCATCAACAACCTATAGCGTCCCCGACCCGGGCTCGGGTCTTCTCTCAGGAGAGGGTTAAGGCCATACGTCCCCATCCTGACCGATTGCGGGTTAAGGACAGGCAACACAACGTTGTAGCTACGTAATCTTGCCGTTGGATGTTTTTAAGCCGCCCAAAGGCCTCCAACTAAGCTTCACAACTGTTATCCTATGATAACAACCGGGACCGGGAAACGGGACAAGGTTAATGTTAAATCGCATTAGGAATACTGTGTCACGAGGGTCTTTATAAACATACCAGCAGCATGAAACGGACACAAGAACTCCCAGACTCAGTAGAACAATTCTTGGATCACGCGTAGTGCTGTCCTATTCGGGGTTTGAACTCGTTGAACCCGCAACATTCAGCGCAGTAGACAGCGTCGTGGCGACAGCTTAAACCACAACGCCATCAGAGCAGCAAAAATTTTACGAACTAAACAGACAGACAACAACACACTTGTGACTCTTAAATTGCAGTTGAGCGGTGGTATTCACTTACCATCGAGTGGGTCTGCTTGTTTACCCCCTTATCGTGAAAACGAAAACAAGGCAACAGCAGCGTTTACAAGTACAATTTTAACAAAAATAAAACCGACTTCAAAGTTCGACTCGGTTTCTCTTGGATGCCATGATCAGATATTAATGTCCTTACCATGGTACCACCGTTGAGACATCTTTCCATTAAGAAGAGAAGCATTAAAATCGGTTCATAAACGACGAAGTTATCCGCGAACATACATAAAAAAAAAATATATATATACGGTTGAATTGAGAAACCTCCTCCTTTTTTTGAAGTCGGTTAAAAAGTACTGCCAACTGTTTGTAAGAATCTGCTCCATTTGCGTATTTAGTTATTTAACCACTTAGTGGTGTAATAATTGTAATAAATTATCCGATATATTAGGTAATACTTTTGTCAATTTATACTCAAATCTCAGTGATCGTTGCTTTTTTTATTTAAAAACAAAGTCTTGGCGACAGTTGTCAGTTGAAACATAATTACAAATATAGACATTGCGTTTCATTTCAACCTTAAAGTTTGAAAGCTAAGGGTTAAATTTGAATGTGTTTTAGATAAATTAAAAGTGGTTGTTATAATAAGGTTGGACGTGTTAATGCACAAGACGAGACAGATAACACGCTATGGGTATAACGGGGTACAAAAAGGGATGGGAAATGTCGATAGTTGAAGTAGAAATTGTAACCTCAGTATTAGGTGTAAGTAATACCAACTTCACAGGTCTCACATACGGCTGCCTAAACATACTATTGCCGTACAATAGTAAATAAAGTACTACCCTTGCACAGAAGATCAACGTTAATTGGCAGCGTTCATGGTGTCGTGTTTTGTTGGTGAGTGCAAGACCGGAGGCCCAATAATGTAGAAGCATCACTAGGCCGCCATAGGCTCACCATGCTGCATTGTTGCATTGTCTGCATTCGAATGAGTATGGTGACCACCACTCTTGGATTATGCTTTCTATCAGACGGAGTAGAGTCATTATGGCAAGGCCATCATAAAAAAGCTCGTCCCTAAATTATTTAAACAAAAGTCAACAAAAATCCTAAACATCTATCCTCTATTGAAAACAAAATGTAAGGCATCGGTAACGAACTATCTTCACAACTTGGACTATCAGGCTACTGAGATCCTTTTGACCACCTACAGTTAGTTTATGCCTATTGTGAGGTTCGCATCACCCCTACACAGAGCTTCCAGGAGCTCTCACACAATAAACAAAAATACATATATATACACCCAAACACACTACAACACTTTCAAGAAGGCTCTGGTTTCCAATTTTAGCTTAAGAACGCGTCTTTTTTTTGCTTTATTTTATTTTTTTGTTCTTATTTTGTCTTATTACTGTTCCTTTAAATATATTATTGTCAATATCTGATAGATTAGTCCTATTTAAAGATTCGTGGCTGCGGGGGGCTCTGGTGACCTGTAACTACAGGTTTTTTTACACCTATTTCAGGCACCAGACTCTCACGAAGTTGCTTAAATATATGGCATTTTGTAATGTACATTAAGAAGTTTTTTTGTGAGAGAAAATAAAGTGATTATATTATATTATAAAAAAAAGTTAAAACCATCTATCGACAACTAAAGTCCACTTTCTTCCCTTCACTTACATTCAATTAAGTTATCAAGTGTTCAGCTCTCTCTCTCACTCAAGTAAGCCCCATATACCTGTCCCTTTCTGCCATGTCAACGGAAGCGGGCCAGTTGATCTGAAGATTAAAGACACAAGGGCTTACTCGATGTGTTCTATGCACTGTGTGGTCAGTTATTAAATATATTTGAATATTTCGGACATTTGACATACAACGCCATCTAGTTTCAAACTAAGTAGAGCTTCTTCTATGACAGCTAGATTGATTGACAGAATACTTGTTTTATAGATAGCTACATGTATATATTTCTTTGTAAATCACTACATATTTTAT
Organism: Spilosoma lubricipeda; assembly: GCA_905220595.1. Classification (NCBI taxonomy): domain Eukaryota; kingdom Metazoa; phylum Arthropoda; class Insecta; order Lepidoptera; family Erebidae; genus Spilosoma; species Spilosoma lubricipeda. The sequence goes on along the minus strand of HG992285.1, from coordinate 1,161,406 downwards.
ACTGAAAACACTCAAATTCCGAAACAAATATATTCTGTAGGTCAAAGGAAAATGTGTCGTATCGTATGTCCAACAATGGATAGTTAAAAAGCTATTGATGATGATACGAATATTTGGTCCTACTCGGGAATCAAACCCGAGACCTCACGATCAGCAGTCACACACGCCAACCGCGAGACCAACGAGGCAGTCAAAGTTAAGTAGTTAAGCGCTACGGAATATACAAAGACTGCCAAAACTGTTGCCTTAGTCGGGTAAAAATGGACTATATTTGATTGTACGCTATAAAACAAAAATAAAAAAAGCTTATAATGACGTCATTGAATTCTACGTCCACTAAATATAATTCACCTTTTCACAAGCCCATGTTCGAACTTTGAACATGTTGGCGACATCAACATTATTATAATAAACCCTCTGAAATGGACAAGCCACCTCCATTATTAATCAAATGACACGTCACAACACTATGATATCGTTATTCAATTATAACCCTTTCTTCTCTTCAACTACAATCAAATACCAACTTTACCTTTTAAAAGTAAAATCTAAATTCCTTTGACAAGCTTTAAAAAATCACAACCTTGACAAACTCTAAGAATAAATTAGACAAAAAAGAAATTATTTTTTACATGTATATATTTCTTTGTAAATCACTACATATTTTATACTGAAAACACTCAAATTCCGAAACAAATATATTCTGTAGGTCAAAGGAAAATGTGTCGTATCGTATGTCCAACAATGGATAGTTAAAAAGCTATTGATGATGATACGAATATTTGGTCCTACTCGGGAATCAAACCCGAGACCTCAAAACGACAGTCGCATATGCTACCACTGTGTCACGTGTGAAGTTATTGTATTAAGACTCGTCTGTTAATCATGTGGTTACCGATCTCGAGTGCTAAGTCGGACGTCACGGGTTCAATTCCGACTTAAGACCAATAATTTGTAATTTGTTTTCTTTCTTTTATGATCTAACTATAAAATGGGAGTGTTTAGTAATATAAAGTTGGAGAAAAAATTAAACACACGTGCTCAAGCTTCTAGTCACGTTTGGGAGAGAACCTTTAGACAAACGGGATAATCAAAATGAAACTTTGTTTCAAGTTACTTTGAGAAAACCTCAGTTAGGTATATGGTATAATTTCTATACCTTGGCCTAAAACATTAAATTTCAGAAAATATATTTGGTGAAGGAGCGTTAAATAAATCTTTATATATATATATAATTCTTCTGTGAGTGTGTATGTCACTGAACTACTCTGGACCGATTTTGATGAAATTTTTTGTGTGTGTCTGGGGATCTGGGAATGGTTTAGATTCACAATTTTGTCCGCTGGACAATGTTTTTTTAATTAATTTTTAATTTATTAGTAGTTATGGCAAAACGACGTTTGCCGGGACAGCTGGTGTACTTATAAAAAACACAACGATGTTAAAGGACATGCCAAAATGGGCGTTGTAACTTGTACCATATTTTTAAAATTCCTCATAATCAAGAAAAGTTAAAAAATCTATAACCCGACTACATAAAAATTTATATCCTTTATTATTCCCAAGATTTGGGGTCGGCTACTAGTTCAACCGATTTTACCTGAATATTAGTTTTTACACAAAGCGAGTGGCATCGGACCTCCGCAACCCTGAGGGCGAACTGAATTCGATGATTGAACTAGTGGTCAATAGGTATATTTGAGGGCACTGACTTTCCAATAACGATTGCCATAGATGTTTATGACAACCGGGACCGGCGGCTTAGCGTGCTCTCCGAGGCCTACTACTTATAAATGTTCGATAAAATTTATAATATCTTAAGTCACCAGACCTATTCATAAAAATCTGTTAATAAATAATAAATAAATAAATAAATATTTCAGACATCTATTACACAACGCCATCTAGTCCCAAGCTAAGCAGAGCTTGTGTTATGGGTACTAGACAACTGATACAAATACATATATACTTTTTTTTTTTTGTAAATACATACATAGAAAACACCAAAACTCCGAAACAAATATTTGTAGATCATACAAACATTTGGTCCGACCCGGGAATCGAACCCGAGACCTCACGATCAGCAGTCACACACGCCAACCGCGAGACCAACGAGGCAGTCAAAGTTAAGTAGTTAAGCGCTACGGAATATACAAAGACTGCCAAAACTGTTGCCTTAGTCGGGTAAAAATGGACTATATTTGATTGTACGCTATAAAACAAAAATAAAAAAAGCTTATAATGACGTCATTGAATTCTACGTCCACTAAATATAATTCACCTTTTCACAAGCCCATGTTCGAACTTTGAACATGTTGGCGACATCAACATTATTATAATAAACCCTCTGAAATGGACAAGCCACCTCCATTATTAATCAAATGACACGTCACAACACTATGATATCGTTATTCAATTATAACCCTTTCTTCTCTTCAACTACAATCAAATACCAACTTTACCTTTTAAAAGTAAAATCTAAATTCCTTTGACAAGCTTTAAAAAATCACAACCTTGACAAACTCTAAGAATAAATTAGACAAAAAAGAAATTATTTTTTATGCTCCTGGGAATAAGGTTGATATTTCAGTACATTGTAATTGATGGTTTTTAATAGCGTGTCAAATGATAGGGGGCATTGTTTTTTGTTCGAAGTATGAAGACGTTGACTGTCAGGTCAGGCTTTGTTCGATAAAGATTACTTTAATGTTCCTCTCGGTGGGTTTTATACGATAAAGTTGGTCATTAAAAATCAGCTAAGTGTGAGTCGGACCAGCGTAGGAAGGGTTCCGTACCGTTTTACAGCATTCCATACTCTCTATACCTACATTTCAAGCGTCTACATGTTGCCGTTATTAATATTGAGTACTATTGAACAAAAAGCGGTAAAACAAATCACGTTTGTTTTATGGAAGCCCCCCTATTTATTTTATTGTGTAACATTACTATTTGTTGCCATGGCGGCAATAGAAATACATCGTCTGTAAACATTTCAACTGTCTTCTAACAGGTTCTTAGTACGGAACCCTAAAAATGGTCAGTACTGGGTTGTGACATTTGGAAAGCGCCCTACATCTGACGATTACAGTAATTATTGTGGGGGCGTACGAAAGACGGTTTTTGGTTTAAGTGGACCTTATCGTTTGATAAACGTCATTTTTCTGGTAAAACATTGATGGTTCAGTAGCGTGGCGTAGGTGCTTTACTTACATTAGTGTTTTACCCGACTTCAAAAAAGGAGGAGGTTCTCAATTAGATTTTTTTTATGTTCGTTTGCTCTGAACTTTCCACTGGGTGAACCGATTTTGATGATTATTTTTTTATTTGAAAGCTGGTGCTTCCCGTATGTTTCTATTTCAATTTGGTCCAGTTCTTGAAATAGGTTTCTTAATGTAATTATTTTTGTTACTATCCACTTTAATATTATGAATTCAAAAACTCTGTCTGCCTGTCTGTTACGCTTCACTGCTAAACCGCTCCACCGAATACAAAGAAATTTGGCATAGAGATAGTTTGACTCTTGGGGGAGAATATAGGTGGCTGCTCTTCACTCCGACTTGCATGCGGGCGGAGCTGGTGGCAAAAGCTTCGTTTCTAAGTAACTCTGGCACAATTAATAATGGAGACTCTTTGGTTCTTGAGGAAAGCACATTCCCATTATTTACGGCATAGAAGGACCACCGTTTAAGTACTGCGACCACTGGCATGCTCGCGAGCGCGAGCGGAGTCACGGGCAAAAATATATTATAAACTAGCTGAACCCCGCGGTGTTACCCGCGGTTATTGTTGTACTGCGAGTAACGATGCGGGACAAAGTTAATCTAAAAAAGTAGCCTCAGTTCATCATCAGCTACCTGCCAGTGAAAGTCCCGTCGAAATCGGTCCAGCCATCCGAAACAAACAGACAGACAGACAGACAGACAAAAAATTTTTTTAACGACATTTTTGGTATATGTACCGTGTATACATACATATGAATTTAGTAAAAAGCGGTTATTTTAATATTACAAACATACACTCCAATTTTATTTATTTGTATATATAAGCTGACATAATGATCTTACTGCCGATTGCAAGACAGGTGCAGTGATTTATTATTATTTATTTTAAGGTTTCGTAAAGCTTATTTCACGTAGTGGTTTAACTTGTAATACTTAGTTAAAATAAATTTCCAATTTTGTTCTATTAATAAACTTTAACTACTAAGAATTTCGTTCATTTTACAAGTATGTATATATCAATACCAATTTTTTAAGTATTGATATCTGACCTATATGAATACACGTAAAATAGGTACATGTTTGTTGTCTATGTTTTGCAGGCTGTGGTGGAACTTTCTAGGAATACCTGCGAGGGTCCTGGGCCATAAAATCTGTAATTAATTATTTTTTGTATTTCTTAGTACTTTACGTGGTACAACGCCTGCTGGGTACAGCTAGCAGATAATAGTGCCGATTAAACTGTATCTCTCTTTTACTCCTTGTCATCCATACTAGTATTATGAAGAGGTAAAGTTTCTGAGGTTGTAGAGGGTAGTCTAAGGATCTATTGAAAGGACTTTGAATCTTTTTGTGAGTGTCAGAGGCACCGGACAAATGATTAGGATAATGATTACCGCGATATCCGACATAGGTACACCTAATATTATTATTATTATTATAATCCGAATCCAAATCGCGGGAAAAAGATACTCATCAATAATATTGTAGGTAAGAATAAATGGATTATGCACGTCAATAACTCTTTAACATGCAAAACAAACAAGCAAAAAAATACCTATAATTAATATCGTAAACAAAAATAGATTCTGGACACTAAATAACTCTTTAACACAGCTTTACTGCAGCAGTCGTGGCCGAGCGGTTAAGGCGTCTGACTAGAAATCAGATTCCCTCTGGGAGCGTAGGTTCAAATCCTACCGACTGCGAATGTTATATTTTGTGCATGCAGCTGTACATTTTGCGATTCTTTTATTAATTCTTTATCCATATTGATATCATTAAGCATCACGACTTTTTTAATCACAGAGAGAGTTATCTGGCAGAAATAATTCATCTATACAAATAGTAATGCATAAGGCGTAACTTAGACTTAAAACAAAATTAAAACTAATTAAATGACAACAATTTGTTTTAAAAATCAGTTATTTTAAAGTAAAAGTAAAACATATTTTCCTTGTATTTGGTTCATTTAAAATGAAATAGGAGAAAGAACGCATTTACACAAACTATGAAACTGGACTGATTTTTATTAAAAGACGGTAGACAAACAAAATGTTATATTTTTTTAATGCCCATAGTTGGCAATAACCATATGTCACCATTCAGTTAGAACTCCTAGATTTCCTTTGATTCTTGAAGAAGGATATAGGCTATTTTTAAAGCGGTAACTAATATACTCTTTACCTCTAAGGGATCGCATCAGGAATGAGGTGATCTGGCAGAGAACCAAGGTCTTTGACATAGCCCACAGGTTTAGCAAGCTGAAGTGGCGTGGGGTGGCCATATTAGCCCCAGAACTGATTACCGTTGGGGTAAACGGGTTCTTGAGTGGAGACCGCCTCACGGCAAACGTACGTACGTAAGAACGTCCACATAAAGGTGGAGTGATGATATGCGCAAGACGGCTGGCAGGAGCTGAATGCGAGAAGCCGAGGATCGAACCAAGTGGCGTGCAATTGGAGAGGCCTATGTCCAGTCTGATGATGAGCCGATATACACGCAGGCGGAGACGCGATCAAAAGTTAGTGGTTACTTATTTAAGCTGACACTTGATCCTGCCACCGATTGCAAGACGGGTGTGTGTGAAGTGATTTCTTATTTTCCTCGAGGCGGGTTTTTTGAAGCGTATTTGTTTAATTTGTAATATGTATATGTTATTTAGGTAGATAATCTTTTAGGGGTCCACTTCCCGGGTCGGGCCAAAAAGTGTTGCTGAGTTATTGTTACAAGAAACTCTTATTAACAGCCCAGGATCCTACGCCTGTGTCTCGGAGATCACGTTAACCAGTCTTTTCTGGTTGTTATAAATCTCTATGACAATCGTTATTGGGAAGTCAGTAGCCTGTACTGTACTGTGTGTACTGTGCCTGTACTGTATGTACTGACAACTAGTTTGATCATTGGATGCAGTTAACCCTCAGAGTTGCTACCGGTCGCTCCGTGGAAAAACTGACATTCAAAGTGAAACCGGTTAAACTCGTAGTTGAGCCCAAAAAATCTAGGGATTAGTAAAGTCTAGAAAGATGAGGATATTATTAAAATAGAGTTGTCGATAAACCTATTGGTGAAACTTTGTACATTTTTAAATTACATTTAGAACAAAACTGGTTACATATTTGTAAATAAATACAAGTAAAATTAGTACAATATTTGTAACAAAACCGTTTACTAGATTGTGGTGAAACTTTAGATGCTTTTAACGTTCTAGGAATACCTACGAGAGTACTGGGCCATGATATCAAATAAATTCTTGTTTTTCATATTTTAGGTACCTGGAATTGCAACGCCTGCCGGATACAGCTAGCAGATAAAACTATCTTTTTATCCTATTCAATTATAATATAATCTTTCTCTCCTTGTCTTATTTGACATTATAAAGATGATCAGTTTGGAGGTTGTAGGGGGTAATCTCTTGATTTATTAAACCAATTTTGTTAATTTCTTTTATCAATAGAAAGCCACCTAAGTTGTCATAACTAGGCTCTAACATGTTTAATGTATATAATACTAAATGCTGCGCGAGGCTCCGCATGCGTGTTTGTCGGTTATCGCTGTTAGCAGGAGCATATGTCCTTCCTCAAGAATCAAAGTATCTTCATACCAAATATCATTGAAATCGGTTCAGCGGTTAGCCGTGAAAACGTGACAGACAGACAGACAGTAAGGATTAACCTTAAAAATGGTTACCGCGATATTCGACGTAGGTGCCGTGACGCTTGCAAAAAAATACCAATATTAATATCGTAAGCAATAGTAGATTCTGGACACTAAATAACTCTTTAACTTGGCTTTACTGCAGCAGTCGTGGCCGAGCGGTTAAGGCGTCTGACTAGAAATCAGATTCCCTCTGGGAGCGTAGGTTCAAATCCTACCGACTGCGGAAATTGTATTTTGTGGATTTGTTTGAAATATTTAAGATTATTTTATTCATTTTACGTAGAAATCATTATTAGTGACGATATTTTAATCACAGCGAGTGTTGTCTAGCAGAAATAATTCATCTATACAAATATATTGAATTGAAGTGTCTGTTTGGGATTTAAAATTAACAGCGTTACAACACAAATGCATAAGGTATTTAGTAGGTAAGTAAGTATATGTAACTGAAATAAAAAAAAAACAATTTAAAAAATTCTTTGTTAATGTTATAAGAATAATGGGATGATATGATGTTATAAGAAGCAACTTAGACTTAAAAAAAATAAAGTTAATGAAATGGCAACACTTTGTTTTGAAAATCTGTTACTTCAAAATAAAATTTTACAGGCAAACGCATTCACACAAACTACGAAATGGGACTGATCTTTATTAAAGGACGGTAGACAAATAAAATATTATATTTGAATACCCATAATTAGCAATAACTATTTACCACCATTGAATTAGTTCTAGTAGTAATTCAAAATGGGACTACACAAATCGTTAAAAGATTGAAAACTTGTCTGCCCTGTGACTAAACTACGATAAATGTTTATGACTAGCTGACCCTCGCAAACTCCACCGATACCAAGGCCGACCGAAGCAGCAATACCATGGCCTCATAGAAAACCGGTGTGCGCTGTGTTTCACTGAGTGAGAATACCGAAGTCCCATACCCATTATCTTCTCCATTCCCCAAAGACCGGCAACGCACTTGTGACGCCTCTGGTGTTACGAGTGCCCATGGGCGGCGGTAATTGCTTAACATCAAGCGATACGTCTGCTCGTTTGCCCAGTATTCATTTTGTTGCCCGTAGCGTAAGAACCTTCCCTCGTTTTTTTTACATTCTTCATTAGTGCTTCGCTCTTATTGGTATTACCGTAATGAAATATAGATAGTAGATAGTATAGATTAGGCAGGTTTTTATACTTATTTGCTACAACAGAATTCAAAAACCATAATAATTATACTCTAAACCATTTTCATTATTACTTCTTACTTAAACTTATGATGCAATGATCAAGATTGTGTATTGATGTAACCTGTTTGAACAAGCATCTAGTTATTAAATATTAGGAAGGCTACACGCGATTCAGCTTTGTATCGAGACAACATGTCAGTTTGTCGTCAAACGAGCAGACGTATCGCCTGATGGTATGCAATTACCGCCGCCCATGGACACCCGCAACAACAAAGCCACAAGTGCGATGCTGACCTTTGGGGGATGGGGAGGGGGACGTGGTGAAGGGTTGGGGTGTGGGCCTCCGGTATCCTCACCCACTCGGTGAAACACAGCGCGAGCGCTGTTTCACACCGGTTTTCAGTAAAGCCAAGGAATCACTCCGGTCGAGCCAGCCTATTCATGCCGAAGCGTGGTTCTCCCACGACAAGTTTATTGATTAAAAGATCAAATAGCTACCTACGTGTTTGTACGATAAGCAACAACTTTGTACCCCTTTTTACCCGACTACGGCAAACCCAAGGAGGGTTATGATTTTGACAGGCTATGTATGTATGTATGTATGTATGTATGTATGTATGTATGTATGTTCATTTGTTCCCTACTAGCTCCTTAACTACTCATTAGATTTGGACAAATGAGGTGTCTCTAGAAGCGTCGTGATAGTCTTCTGGTTATAGGCTATATGACGTGTCACTGAATCTAATGTGGCGCCCTCTAGCCGACATAAAGTACTGTATTAAAAAATAAATTTGAGATAAATATGCCGTGTTTGGTATCATTGGAAAGGGCATTACTTGTACATTTCAAAAATACATATATTATTAGCATTTGTTCGTGACTTAGTCCGTATTTCTTCGATAAGTGTGTTATTTCTATGGTATGCTTTTTTGTTCCGTCATTCTTTCTAAACTAGTCAGAATAAGACAAATGAGGTATCGTTAGAAGGGTCTTGATTGTCCGCTGCTTAGAGGTTATATGACGTGTCAATAAAACGAATGTGGCGCCCTCTAGCCGACATAAAGTACTTTATTAAAAACTAAATTTGAAGTAAATATGCCGTGTTTGGTATCATTGGAACGGGCGTTACTTGTACATTTCAAAACTATATATATTATTAGCATTTGTTCGTGACTTTGTCCGTATTTATTCGATAAGTGTGATATTTCTATGGTACCTATTTGAAATAAACTTTGCACAACAATGAGTATTATAAAGGCACCAAAACATTTTAAATAAAAAAAAGTAAAAACTAAAACCCAACTACGACAAAAAAAGAAGTTAAAAAGTATGAAACAAGTTTCAAAAGCCGTAGTCACGCGTTCTTAAAGTTTTGTGGACTATGGTACATTACACGACATGGACTACGGCTTTTGAAACTTAGGAATGTTCCATAGTCCATAACATTTTAACAACGCGTGACTACGGCTTTTGAAACTTGTTTCATACTTTTTAACTTCTTTTTTTGTCGTAGTTGGGTTTTAGTTTTTACTTTTTTTTTACTAAAAATTATGCCAATGGAGTAGTATGAAATTTGGCACTGGCTATTTATTGACTTTATGTTAATACATTTAATGTAATCTATAAAAATTAATAAAATTGGAGTGTCTGTTTGTAACATTCAAATAACCGCTTTTTTCTAATTGCGTATGTATGTATACACGGTACATATACCAAAAATGTCGTTGAAATAATTTTTGTCTGTCTGTCTGTCTGTTTGTTCCGGGTAATCTCTGGAACGGCTGGACCGATTTTGACGGGACTCTCACAGGCAGGTAGCTGATGATCCAGGGAGTAACTTAAGCTACTTTTTTAGACTAACTTTGTCCCGCGACGTTACTCGCGGTACAACAATAACCGCGGGTAAAACCGCGGGGTTCAGCTAGTTTTTTCATAAAATGTAGTATGCAAAGGGTTTCGGGGGCGAGCCGCAGGCAAAAGCTAGTTATATACTAATATGTGATTTCATTCAATGCTTATGAACTATATTTTGTTTTAGGTATGTAGACATCCTAATGCTTAAACTCTGTCAAATCAATTAACCGTTAATTAATCACGCAACGCTCGGTCGCGACTCGGCGACAGACGCTGTCATCAAGAGCTGTCACTTTGACAGACGTCAAATTGACAGTTCAAGGTCTACGAGGGGTTCAAGGGTGAAATTACTAGATGTGTTGATACTTTCTTCTCATAGCTTTACTAACATTTAAAATTGAGCCATATAGATAAACTTATAAACGATTCTTGTAGTTTTCATCTGTACAAATAAATAAAATTGGAGTGTCTGTTTGTAATATTAAAATAACCGCTTTTTACTAAATGCATATGTATGTATACACGGTACATATACCAAAAATGTAGTCAAAAAAGTTTTTGTCTGCCTGTCTGTCTGTTTGTTCCGGGTAATCTCTGGAACGGCTAGACGGATTTTGACGGGACTTTCACTGGCAGGTAGCTGATGATCCGGGGAGTAATTTAGGCTACTTTTTTAGACTAACTTTGTCCCGCGGCGTTACTCGCGGTACAACAATAGCCGCGGGTGACACCGCGGGGTTCAGCTAGTTTATAAATAAAGTGAACAGTTCTTCACTAATTATTAAATCTATAGACATTATAAAATAAATCGTACTTTTCGTTTAATTTTTAGATATATTTATTTATTTGAATAGACGCTAATTGGACATATACCATCCCAAATAGAGGAAAAAGTCATAAGGTTACAAACATGAATCAATAATCGAATCGATCAATAAAATTTTATTAAAGTCGGCTAAATATAAAGGTCATCTCTCATAAGGACCCAAACTGGCGGTGTTTACCCGACACCTTCTCAACAAAGGGCCGATTGTCTCCAGCATCAATAACAAACATTGAGTCTCGCTATCTCTTATCAGCGGCGTGTTCTAATTACACGTTGACTATACACCATAAAGTGTGACCGTGGGAAGACGGCTTTACTGCCCCCGTGAGACAGTGCTTCTACGTAATTGAGGAATAACACTCGCTTGTTTATGTTTTATGATGTTTATTATTATTATTATATTGACTGCCTCGTTGGTTTTGCGGTTGGCGTGTGCGACTGCTGGTCATGAGGTCTCGGGTTCGATTGACGGGTCGGACCAAATGTTTGTATGAACTACAAATGTTCGTTTCGGAGTTTGGGTGTTTTCTATCTATAATATGTATGTATTTACAAAAAAAAAAGTATATGGGTATTTGTATCAGTTGTCTAGTACCCATAACACAAGCTCTGCTTAGCTTGGGACTAGATGGCGTTGTGTGTTAGATGTTCAAAATATTTATTATTTATGATTATTTTATACCATTCAAATTAAGCATCTACCGACTGTACTGAGGATGTAGTTTAGCGGTTACATACCCGCTTCCTACTGCAGAGAATGAGGAGGTCCCCTTTTAACTGTTTTATGGTTGGTTCGATCCCGATATCCGATAAAACTATGTCTGATCCATAAACCGCTGTTCTGTATCTCGGTGTTCTTTGTATGCGTTTAGTGTACGTTATGTATGTAACCATAGATATAGAATACTATGTAACTGTGCACGCATCCGTGAGGTGTTAGGTATGCTGGGCTTCAGCTGAAAAACAGTGCTTTAGTTACTTTCCGGACCATATCATAACCTGAGTTGTGGCCTTTTATTCACACAGCTAGATATTTCATTGTTTTTATATTGTTTGTTTCGCATTTTGTTTGTTTGTTGTAGATGATTCATGTTTATTTTGAGTGACTGTGACGATTAAATGTATTTCTTCCTTTCTGAAGCATGTATAGACATATTCATAAAAACCTATTATTATTTTAAAATAATTTATAGTTTCTTTCGTCATCATCATTAACACTATTAAAGACTGCTGGTACAGACTTATATAGACCACATCTGGAGAGACTAGGGTTCTCCTGAAAAAAGAGGGTTTATTTAGTCTTTTGTACCACACAAGAAGAAAAAAAATGAAACCTAGACTTGCAAGAACAAACTATATAAGTCCCTATACTGCTTGTTAGAATAAAACTACTGTTTATTCTTTAAAAACCCAATAAAGTAAAAGACAGGCTTCTGAATCCATTCTCTGAATGAAATAACTATAGCCCCAAATATATCTAATATAAATAATTTCCGGCTGTTGGGGACAAGTTATCCGGGACAAGATGGATGGTCCCGCTGCGGCTTGTGTCTCCCGGGACTTGCTGCAGGTAAACTGGGTCTCGTGTTATTGGCCGCCATTTTAGCATATAGCTACATTTTGACATTGAGAGTATAATATTTTAGAAGATAAATTCCTACTAATACCATATATGCTATAGTAACTTTGTCTGACTATCAGTATAATATAAGTAAGGACCTTGGGTATTTTTTACAGATCAGAGTAAGTTTAGTGTATTTTATTAAGAAGTGAGTATTCTATTTAAATTGAATTTCTTATAAGAGTTAAGTGGACTTATTATATTTCCAACTCCCTTAGATTTCTTCTGATTATTTTCGTTGCGGGTTCCAAGACAGTTTAATTTTTCCTGGGACTTCTCGAGTGTTGTTGATTCTGGTGTACAGGAGTTACAGTGGTGGGATGCATGTGAGGATACATGTGAGTGGGATTAGTCCCAAGATTAAAGAGATGAAAGTTGTTTATCTATCCTATATAGAACACTTCTTTTGGGTTTGTGTGTCTGATAGACTGAGAGAAAATGTCTTTAGGATAAAAAAGTTAAAATTACAAGATGACCCAACTATCGTGTAATGTTGTAAATAAAACTAAAAAATAAAATAAAATAACTCGTACCATAAAAAATCTTGTAAGTTATGTTAAAGATGTATAGTGTGTCAGTATTGGTATATATGGTTTTTATTTAGAAACCATCTATTCAGGAGATGATTGTAGGTATTAAAAAGTACTCTGTTAGGAAACCATTAATTATAATAACAACAATAATGATGTCGGAGATTTCATACGTGATCCTACGCCATCTGTTCCCAAACTATGCAGAGTCTGTGCGTGTCCGTAATCAGACTGTTGAAAATTCACACAAATATTTGTCCTGGCTAGCATTTGAACTCACGACCTCGACATACACTGTCTCAGTCTCACACGGTCGTAAGGGCGCTCGTTCTGGATTTAGTGACTCCGTCAGGTTCAAAATCAATTGCCCCCAGTAAACCGGTGTCCTTTTAATAAATATCTAACTCCTTCCAACATGATGGGCCGCTTGTCATAAGTTCCAGCGTTATCAGCTCAGTGTACTATCGAGTGACGTGCTTCCGTTTGTCTGTTTGTGTTTGCGTAATCTAACTGTAACTGCCTCAGTGGCGCAGTGGTAGCGTACGCGACTGCTGTTCTTGAGGTCTCGGGTTCGATTCCCGGGTCGGATCCAATGTTTGTATGATCTGCAAATATTTGTTTCGGAGTTTGGGTGTTTTCTATCTATAATATGTATGTATTTACAAAAAAAAAGTATATAAGTATTTGTATCAGTTGTCTAGTACCCATAATACAAGCTCTGCTTAGTTTGGGACTAGATGGCGTTGTGTGTTAGATGTTCGAAATATTTATTTATTTATTATATTATTTATCTATTTTAAGCAATGATGGCGTGTATGTTGTCAAAAATAGATACTTAATAAGTATTTTTAATAGGGCAAATACTTAATTATTTTTTTGGTTTTTTTACTTACTGACAATTTTAGACTTAACACGTTTCACATAGGTATGATCAAAAAAAATAAATAGTCCTTAAAATATAGTTTGATCTCTGTTACAGTGGTGTTTATACACCATACTTGTGTCAACTACGGTGAATTTCTGTGCGTTTAGGCGATTCTGCCATACATTCTAAATTTAGTAATCAAATAGGACTTAGGACCCATAATATTTTTATCCGTGGTGCTTCCCGGTTTGAAAAAAGTGTCTTTGTTCTCGTCCGTGTTCGTGGTATTCCCGGTTTGAAAGTGTTTTGTCTCCGGTTTGTTTTGTTTGCGAAGGAGGGAAGTGGACTTATCATATTATCAACTCCTCCAGTTTTTCTTTTGATTAATTTCGTTGCGGGTTCCAAGACAGTTCAATTTTTCCTGGGACTTCTCGAGTGTCAAATCGGTGTGCTCGTGGCCCATCATGCTGTCTATCCTGGTGTACAGGAGTTACAGTGGTGGGCGTGTGCCATACTACTTATGCTAAAACGGTTTTAGAGTAGGTATACTAGCTGCTCCGGCAAATGTTATATTATATGTTATGTTATATATATAAAAAAAGAATTTAGGGGTGTGAAAAATAGATGTTGGCCGATTCACAGACCTACTGAATAGGCATATAAAATTTTATAAAAATCGGTCAAGCCGTTTCGGTGGAGTTTGGCGACAAACACCGCGACACAAGAATTTTATATATTAGAAGATTTAAGAATAACAAATGAAATAACGATTAGGTTTCAGACGGTGTGAAAAGCAAATCTTTACCCATTGTAAAAAAGAAATTCTATGCGTCTGCCTGCATGTAATTTTCACCATCGATTAGATCAATTTTTAAAAAGAGAACTTTCGTGTTGGAGACGTTGGTCAAACCTTTCTTAAAGTAATAAATGAATATTATTAACGTAAGTTAAACCTCAGACATTTAAAAGAATTTACTTACCGTGGTAGAGCCACGCTTCGGCATGAATGGGCCGGCCGGACCGGAGTGATACCACGACCTCACAGAAAACCGGTGTGAAATAGCGCTTGCGCTGTGTTTCACCGAGTGAGTGAGGACACCGGGGGCCCACACCCTAACCCCTCCCCATATCCCTTTCCCCATCCCCCAAAGGTCGGCAACGCACTCGTGACGCCTCTGATGTTGCGGGTGTCCAGGGCGGCGGTAGTCGTTTACCATCAGGTGATACGTCTGCTCGTTTGCCTAGTATAACATAAAAAATAAAAAAACTTATACCTACACGTACTTACACGCCGGGTGACTCGCTAGTATGTTAGATCTATATTACAGTAGTTAAGGCCGAGTGATAAGGTTTAATACCTTTAAGAAAGTAAATTATTAAGTCAATCACTTCGGACTCTCCTCGCATACGATACTTTTTTAACAGACTTTAAAAAGCGCTTTCAGTGTCGCTTTATTTTACAACTAGCTGTTGCCCGCGGCTCCGCTCGCGTGTATGTCTGTTATCGCGTCAAATAGTATGTGCTATTCTGATGTATAAGGCATTTTATTGTAAAGATTCATCCAAATCCGTTCAATAGTTTTCACGTGAAGAAGTAAGAATACTCACTGAATACATACAATCACAATGAATACTCACAAACTTTCGCCTTTATATAAGTGTTATACATTATATTCTCTTATAGTAAGCAAAGATAGAAAGGATATTGCTTATCCGCGCAACATCGTTTGGGTCAGTAAAAGAGAATAAAAATGTAAAATAAGTTTTTAATGAAGCTACGTAATGTTTATAGCTAAACATACAGTCTTTCTCGATAAATGAGCTATCCAGTACTAAAGGTTCATTCTTAATTTGAACCTGAATTTCTGAGATTAGATAATTATAAAGACTTAAAGGAAACCATATAAAAGTTTCTTCTCTTACCTAGATCAGGCAGATCACTAATTTGAAATGTTGAAATTACTTAATTATGAATTTAAGCAGTGTAATTTGATAGTAAGAAATAGTAGAAAAAGTAAGAAATAATAAAAACTTGGCTCTAATTGCACAAGTTCTTCAGAAATTAAGTTAAGTCTACTCTTAAGAAAAACACCCAAAATCTTGTACATTGAATATGGAATAAAATTTATTTTATTTTATTTATATATTAAATAAAGGAAAAAATAAAGGAAACATGTGTATTCAAATTCAAATTCAAATTCAAAATCATTTATTCAATTAAGACACTAAGTGACATTTATGAACGTTAAATTGAAGCTGTAGTTAAGAATCATAGATCGACACAAACAGACGCCACAGCATGTGCTGTATTGTCGAGGTAAATTAGGTGAAAACACCAAAATCTACTGCCTGCCTGTGTCGATCTATAACTTCCAGTTTCCAAAATGCGTAGAGCCTCATGAGAAGAATACTGGCAAAGAAACTCATGGCCACTCTTTTCAAAGTCAGATTTTCAGGTACAATAGTGTTAGTATTACATGAAAGGTAAACAGTATGCAAGCTGTTGCCACCTGAATTTCCTTTTATTAAAATGCTCCAAAATCTAACGCTCAAACAAAAAAAAGAAAAGAAAAATCACTCATTGATAACGTTAAAGGTTTTAGTCTATTAAACATAGAAATCATTCAATAAAATATTATAGAAATATTACAATGTTAATCTAAATGTTAATCTTCTTGAATGTCTCTTCTTGTCGTGAAGGATTAAGAATGCGCAGTGTTCCATCCCCTATTTAAGATACGGGTGTCGTAAGAGCCCACTAAAGACCAAATTACGCAGGAGAACAGCACTGTTTAGGAGAAGAATAACTTGAAATAAATCCTATATTAACCCGTCGAGCAGCATTTTATAGTAGGCCAACACCTCTTTTCTAAGGGGGAACTCCAGCGGTGAACTGATAAAGGTTGTTGATATAAAAGTTAGAGCTCAAGTTCTCGGCAACAACCTGTTCGAATTAAAAGTATGCAACCTTGTTCATCAAAGAAAGTTATAGGCTAACATCACGCTAGGAATAGGAACCAGCCAACATCCCGAAAAACGGGAAAAATGTATTCCTTTTGAACGACATAGATCGAATTGCCGTGGTTCAGCTAAACATCATAGCGCCACCTACACTTAATTTCAAAGCCGTTATCAAACAACATGATACCTATACCATTATACATATATATATAGATTATAAAATTTGATTTTTACAGCGTACATGTTAGTTTAAATCTAATCTGATTAGCTATCTTAATCTCCCCAAGTTCTGTGTTCAGGGAACGTTGGTTCAAGATATTGATATCAGCAGTGTAAGGTTTTGTTATAAGTGTGGATGATGTCTTTAGATTACAATAATATTTATAATGTATTAATATACCTAATTTATAACGAAATAATCTCACTAATGGGGACAGTTCTAGTTGGGGAAATTTGTAGCTTCCTCGGTGATGGTCGAATATGGTCCGGGTTTTAACTAAAGTAGGCAGCCTAAAGCTGGTTATCAGTGATTGTTAATAGAAACACTACATCAAGAGTACGTGGAGTTTGTCCCAGTCCTTTCTTGAGCCGTCAGAACACAGTAATGCATTTTTATAGTCCCTTAAAAGTTTAAACTAATGTCATAAAATTATTAAAATAATAAAGAAAGTAGAACAACTATGTAATATGTAGTTGTTAAAACACAAAACATATCAATAACTTTATTATTGAACTCTAAATTAATTGAAATGTTTCAACATTTGTTTAACATCATTATTTTTTTCTGATGGATTTATTTTTTAGTTTACAAACTTGACAAGAACATCATCACCGCCATCACACATTAAATAAAATTTGTAAATTCGTTTCTTTCCTGAAATGTTATGTTATATCCCCAAAAATAACAGTTCCGCATTTAAAAATAAACATACGTGACGTCAGAGCGGTTGCCCCGATAACATCTACATATCGTAAGTCGATTTTTTATCGCACTTATCGATATTATTATCGAATGGAATTTTGAACATAAGTTAAGCCCTAAATATGTTCTAGTGTCATTTTTGTATTAGTTTTATGACTGTCTTGATCCCTTTCTCTGAATATTATCTTCTGGGTTACTTTTATCTCAGTTCTTGATAAAAAATTGTTTAAAAGACGTCACTGTTAGGCAATCTAAGGATTTCCCAATCTTATTTGTATCCGGAATTAGATGTTATCAAAATCCTTGGGTTTAATATAATCGTGTTCGTGTTATGGGCGTTCGTTTTGATTTGTGGCCCTTCAAATAATATCCAATTTGTTTATTGTTTTGTTTTGTTCAAATCTATACTAATATTGAAAGGAAAATTGTTTTTGTTTTATCTTGTAGACTTGATAGTAACAAAGTAGGGTGGGACTGTGGATCGAGTGGCTCACGTGTAGGCGCAGCCCGCAGAATACTTAAAAGAGGCAGGGATGATGTTTGAGGCAAAGATAAACACACTGATAAATTGAGAGTTAACCATTGTTTTAATAGAGAGAGAGAGGCAGGTAGTAGAGTCACGCTGATTTCAGCACGATCGGGCCGGCTCGACGGAGGCGGTACTACCCTCGCACAGAAGATCAACACACAATGACAAAGAACGTGCTGTCGTGTTTCGTTGATCAGTGCGAGACCGGAGGCTCAATGATGCAGAAGCATTACTGGGCCGCCATAGTGTTGGTCACCATGCTGAATTGTTGCATTCGCAATGAGTATGGTGACAACCACTCTTGGATTGTGCTTATGCGTTCCATCAGGTAGAGTAGAGTCATTGTGACAGGCCCATACAAAAAAAAAAAAAACTTTTGAAGGTAATAAAGCACTGAATTTAGAATCAACTTACAGAGTTATCAAAAATGTGTTTTGTCGTTCTACAATGGCAACTGCACCTTGTATGTACAGCATCTTGTATCGATATTATATCGATATATTTCTATCTCTTTCCCGGATGACATTCAACGACCAAACAATATATTAATGATCGAGAGGACCCAATATAATTGACAGCTTAATATCAAACTTGCAATTACAATACCGTGTCGAAATAATTACTGTCTAGTGTCAACGTTTCTATCACAAATACAAACATATTGAACCTAAAAGTTATAAGAAAATCACCCTTAAAGTAAGTGAACTAAGTTATATAACATGTGAATAGATACTGTGGTATTGATAAGGTTTGTATTCACATCATATATCATATTTATCTACGAACAAACTCGGTAGCAGCAATTATTTGAGATTTCGTCGCCTCCACGGATTTTAGGTGGTGTTATCTGCTATCTACAGTTAGATATGTGTATGGATTGTAGGTATGTTGGATATTTAAATTGAATTATCGCTATCCACCGTTCTATACTTGCTTAGTATTGAGCATATTATGTTCGTATTTTAATTATATTGGACTGATGGTCTCGTGGAACTCAGGATAAACTATTGTATGATGAACACGATTATTGAAGTGACAACTTCTTTAAAAAAAATGTGATGGGTTCGAGTCACCGACATGCTAATGTTGAAGTGAAAACTTCCTTAGCCGCGTTGAGCACTTTTTGGTAGGAGAAAATCTTGTGAAGTCGCGTCACCGACATGCTGACATAACATTTTCGAAGTGAAAACTTCTTGGGTCGCGATGAGAACTTTTTGGAATCAAATCTTACGAGTTTTTGATCCACTTCTCGATTTTGATTGAGCTGAAATTTGA
The DNA here is from genome assembly GCA_905220595.1 of Spilosoma lubricipeda. Taxonomy (NCBI): domain Eukaryota; kingdom Metazoa; phylum Arthropoda; class Insecta; order Lepidoptera; family Erebidae; genus Spilosoma; species Spilosoma lubricipeda. Next base: position 1,141,961 of record HG992285.1, on the reverse strand, counting down.
AATATACTTTTAGTTTTGATGACAATGCAATTATATAATCGGTGGTATTATAAACCAAAAATGGCCGCCGTTAAAAAATGGCGGCGTACATATTTCTGTACAACCCACATATCAAATGAAACAGCTTAAAGAAAGTTATTTTTTTTTATTAACAAGTAAGAAAAATCTGTTTAAGAAAATATACTTTTGATATTAATCACGTGTTTATAAAGATATGAAAACAGGAAAATTTCACTCTGTATTATATAAAAATGTGCGTGCAAAATAATAGGAATACCTACATTCATAAAATCTGTTTTTGTATGTTTGTATGTTAGTGCTAACCATGAGATGATAAGATAATTATTCTGCAACGTTAATCTCCTCTGCGCAGCGGCCGTAGTGTTTTAACTGTCATAAATAATTTTAGTGTATTTTTTGCTAAAAGTTTTATTAGCAACCAGCTGACCCGCTCAACTTCGTTTGCGTCTGTCCATAAGAAATATTTTTTCCCATTTTTCCAACACTTTCGGTCGATACCCGGCTCCTATTGGTCGTAGAGCGATGTTACATAACCTAAAACCTTACTCGCTAAATGGGCTATCTAACAAAAAAAGAATTAGCAAAATCGGTTCAGCCGTTCACGGTGATGTCGTGATCCCCATTTTTATAAATATAGATATGTTAAAAATCTTATTTTTCCTTCCTAAATTATATTTTTTGGTCAAAATTTAATGATACAGAACTGAAAGCATAGCATATTTGTAAGTATTTATATATATATATATATCCACTATTTAAAAATGTTTCAAATAAAAGAACATATGTAAGTTGTTTCTGGGTAACAAAACAAAAAATACATGAATGAATTGTTTTAAAGAGGAGAAATTAAGTCAATAATAAATGAAAATATTTTTTTCGTACACGAGTTGCGCGATATAACGAAAGATTTACAAATTGGACTCATCAAATTTAGTTATACTTTCATAAGACAAAACAAAGTTCTTTAATTCAAACAACATAACTAAAACGACCTTTCAAAGACCCAAAGTGAACAAAACCACAACGAACTCAATAAAATGGCAGCGGAAACCAAAACAATATTAAAAAAAAATCTTGACATTGTCCCCCTACAAACACTCATTTAAAGGACTTTAAACTCGTTGGTTATAAAAATAGGGTCTAATTTACATTGCACGTTATCCTGTCACTTCAATTATGTACGACGAAGCAAGCTTGTCTTCCTAATTACGTGATGATGGCTGTCTCGAGAGCAGGAGATAAACAAATAACGAAATAAGACGATACTCTCCGGTTTAGACGTGAAAAATGACCGAGCTCCGCCATTTTGGACAGCTGATTATCGAGTTGAAATGTGTCAAATAATTGGTTTAAAAGTTTGCAAGAAGTTCCTAAACGGTATTTGATGCAACATTAGTTATTTGATTTAATGTAATTTAATTTAAATTTGTGTTGTGATTAAATAATACAAGCAAAAAAAGGGAACTTTTACAATTAACTAGCAACCCGGCCTGACTTCGCACAGAAGTCTTTGAAATTGACAAATTTCATCTACCTTAGCATGTATGTCACATAGGTATAAACCTGTTTCTTTAATCTCTCTATTGTGGAAAACTGCATTAAAATCTGTTGAGTAGTTATGTGCGACTGCGAAAGAAGGACAGTTATGTGTTTCGAGTTGCATCTCATTTATTTATTCCGAAAAACAATTTCTACATTCTATGCGAATGCGAGTGTATGTAGGTATATCTCTTTGGCACGCCCTAGAGCCAAAACGGCTTAATGTATTTTAATGAGAGTGGTGTCAATAGATTAGTCTTAATCGTGAGAGTGACACTGGACACATCAATATTCTAAAAAAAAAAACAAATTAAAGCTATCTATCTTTTCAGTTCTTCAATGAATTTAATAAAGATGGCTGGATGGATGGATAATTCGTTACTTTTACTATGCGAAGATTCTGGGATACATTCACGACGTTCTTGCTACCCGAACTTTTGCTAAACATTTCATAATAATGTTTTGAGATGGCCCTTTAGTTATCCTCCAGAATCAGAGGCATGAGGTGTTTTGGAGCTCCGGTAATCAATCGACCCAAAATAGTAATCAGTTACCCTCTCTCGTTGAAAACTAAAGAAAGATTTGCTTAACACTGGTATATTGGCGTGGTACCAAATTGATCGACGGCTAATTTATGATAAAACAAGGCACCACCACGACAACTAGTGATCGGTTATGTACACAGGTAATAAGACAAAGAAAAAAATGCAGTCGAATTGAGAAACTCCTTCTTTTTTTAAATCGTCTTTTTTCCATCACATGGTTGTCTGTAAGATATTGCCTTCGAACGATAAGGCCGTCTCTTCTACCGGTACTTTTACCGTACCGGTAGCTTTAAGTTACCGTTGCTATTAACTTGGTGTAAAATAAAACGATATATTATTACTATTATTTCTATTAGAGGTAAAAAAAACAAAACCATTAAAATTAGACTATCATTCCTAGAATTCTAAATGGTATAATCTTATTCTAATCCTTTACAGTACCAGATATCTACTTTACTTTTACTTTATTTGTTAGTAGGTACTTTATATTTCTCCTACATATAATTTAACATCTACCTACCTCTTAAATTCAGTACAGGTGTGATATTAAATTCTTTTTACGTACCTAGTAAAATTTATAAAGTAATTTGATCCTGTATATTACTTATTAACAAGTTTTTGTAAAACACGTATCACTATGAATATGTGGGTAACCGCGACACGCGTCCCTATATCGAATTCACTATTTTGTTTTAATTATTCGTTATTTTAACTTGTTATGTTCATTGACTCGATAATCGGATTAACTTACACTAATTGTGATTTATAATGAACAAATGTATCGTTATTGACACCTTTAATAGCAATTATATTTTATGTATTTTGACATATCTCACGCACGGTTGTCTGGTCCCAAAATATTAGGAACCTGTGCTATGGCCTGACTACTGATATACGCATATATTATGAACTAGCTTTTTTTATGTTTGGTTCTGCCAAAATGACACTACTCTGCCTGATGGAAAGCATAAGCAAAATCCAAGAGTGGTGGTCACCAAACTCATTGGGAACGCAAACAATGCAAACAATGCAGCATGGTGACCCACACTGTTGCGGCTTAATGATGCTTCTGCATCGATCGCAAACAAAAATCCACGAAGTAGTAGTTCGTAAAGGAGAAATCTTGTAGGAAGCTTGTCTACATTAAACTCTGACTGTCTAAAACTGTTTAAATTTTTGACTATTTATAACAGGTATCAAGTTATAATCTCCATTCTTTATATATAAAAAAGCAAACCACAACGAGCCCAGCGGGACTACGAAGTGCCACATATCTATAAGAACACCTTAGATCCCAGAGGAATAGAACAATTCCTACAGAAATTCGTCAAACTCCCGTATCTACAATCCATTGACAGGTGAAATACCAAATTAAATGATCTATCACACAACTTGGAATCATTCGAAATTGTGTCTTATTTCAATGTAAATAAATGTACGTAAATTTGATATGTGAGGGTCTGGTATAGTGGTGTTTTGGTCTATGAATGCTATTATTCGGGACACGCGTCCTCAGTAGGTGGTCACTAATGTTTGGCGCATAACTGTAAATGACTTAAAAGTCTATTGTTCAAACGGTTGATGTACTTATAAATTCCTTTAACTCACCTTTTATTCTGTAATAGTGAGTAACATGAAATATTAGAAAAAATGTATACGTTTAAGAAACGCGCAGATTTATTTATTAAGGTTTTTGCATTACTAAGATATATACCTATATTTATGTGTTTACTAACCTGTTAATTCTTAAAGGAGTTGTTAAATTGATAAAAATGCGTATAGATTTTGTCATCAGAAGCTCAACGCATGGTATTTTTTTTTGGTATTTAAAAAAAAAAATCTAGCTACATAGATTTAACGCTCCTAAAAAAAATTGCATACTAAATTTTATGAAAATATTTAAAGCCGTTTCCGAGTTTCAGATTGTATATATATTTTAAACCTATGCAGTTTGTAGACAATGTTCACTGTTAGTTAATGTCCCTAAATTATCAAGTATAAAGTATCATTTTTGATACCTAAGTTTTTTTTTAAACAACAACTCCCGCTTTAGGAATACGAATACGCACTCTGCGTCGCGAGGGACTTTACAAACATACATGAAACGAACACAAAGAAAACCTGGACTCAGACTGTAGGATTTGGACCCACAACACTTGACGCAGTAGAAAGCGGCGTGGCAATCGCTTAAACCACTTGGCTAAAGGTACAAGTTCTTTAAGAAGTAGCAATTAATTTAACTTCATTGGTCTGGTAAAAGGAACAAGAATTTTATTTTAATTTAAAAGCAATTCTCAAAGTGGCTCCAATGCACAAAATAATCTTTTCAATGGATGTTTATAGTTCTGTAGGGTGCTTAAATCAAGGTGTTGTGATGAGGCGATAACGTACGCTCACCGAAGTGCAAGGAAATTGCACTCAACAGCTTGGCACACACTTAATATACCTGTGTAACTTACCGTTTATATACCTACTAGCTGACCCACGCAACCTCGTTTACGTCTCCTATTACCCGTAGCGTGATAATTTTCCCCCGTTTTTGTAACATTCTTTATTGGTGTTCCGCTCATGCTGGTCTAAGCGTGATGATATATAGCCTTCTTCGATAAATGGGCTATCTAACACTGAAATAATTTTTCACATCGGACCAGTAGTTCCTGAGATTAGCGCGTTCAAATAAACAAAGAAACTCTTCAGCTTTATATATAAGTATAGATATAGATTTAAAGTAGGACAAGTAAAAGGTACTCGTTGATATACGTTTTGAAGTTTTAATTCTGATACAAAAAATGCGGGTAAAGATATCAAAATTGGAGCTGTGTACTAACATTGTTTGTTGCATACGAACCTCTTTGGTTTAAGTGATAAGATAGTAGAATCGTCTTTAGCATTAGTTAAAACTGAAAAAAAAAATAGGCATAAAATTTAGTCTTTCATGCAAAAACGGCTAACCGGATCTGATGAAATCACAACATCTGGAATCTGGATGGGCAATGTACAGCATCTACCGCTGGCAAGACAGGGGGGCGCGGAAAGTTTCATTAATTCGTATGACAATAGATGTATCGATGTTTTTACTCTTTCGCGCAAAAACTACTGGACGGATTTAGATGAAACTTTACAGTAATATAGTTCATGCATCAGAATTACAAGTAACGCGATATCCGACATACACGCGGACTGAACCACGGGCAAAAACCGGTAAGTTGTATAGGTTATTTGTAACTCAAGTGAAAAATACTTTAGACTATTTATTATGGGGTGCCAATTGATAATATCACACGAAACAATGTCAACGATATTGAACATAATAGCCCTATCACTAACGATTGATGGGTTACATTGTCACATGATAAGAATATTGGTGAAAGCTTGGGTAATTACATACCATATACGGTTTCTATTTTAATAATAAGTAGTTTTCTTACCGTTCTCTTCATTTTGTTAGAATTAAATCTATACTAATATATAAAGCTGAAGAGTTTGTTTGTTTGTTTGAACACGCTAATCTCAGGAACTACTGGTCCGATTTGAAAAACTCTTTCAGTCTTAGATAGCCCATTTCTCGAAGAAGGCTATAGGCTATATATCATCACGCTAAGAGCAATAGGAGAGGAGCACCAATGAAAAATGTTTCAAAAACGGGGGAAAATTATCACGCGACGGGCAATAGGAGACGCAAACGAGGTTGAGTGGGTCGGCTAGTTTACTATATGGACTGAATTAGGGCCACAATTCCAACAAATTTAATTTTTTCTCTCTTTAAAATCTCAAATTGCATTCGATTATTTGTATTGCATTCATTAATCATAATTAGTCCACTGCTGGTCTTACACCTTTCTATAGAAAGGAGGTTTTGGCTTCTTTATCGCGCAGGCCAGAAGGATGGGTGTAGGTTTTGTGCCAAGTTTTCCGTAGTTGTTGACTCCCTTAGTCAGGCTCTTACGACATCCATAGGACGAATAGGCTTGGTGTGGTGGAGAGCCACGCTTCGGCATGAACGGGCCGGCTTGACCGGAGTGATACCATGGCTTCACAGAAAACTAATGTGAAATAGCGCTTGCGCTGTGTTTCACCTAGTGACTGAGGATACCGGAGACCCATACCCCCCATGCCCCAAGTGTACATGGGTGGCTGTAATCGCTTACCATCAGCTGATTCGTATACTCGTTTGACCCCTATACCATAAACAAACTGTATTTTTAATTCGTCATCACATGGATATGTATTTTTTTCACAAAATTAATTAAACTCATATAAGTAACCCTTCCCCAACTTAATGTCGTTCTACATGAGCTGGTACAAGTATTGACAGTTCCAAAATATGACAATTACATGTACATGTCAATATTTTATCTTGTATTGGGAAGATTTCTACCTGAGAAGTTCGGACACGTAGCTTGGCTGGGCGAGTGGCCGAGTAGACCTGCGACCGGTAAAAAACTTACCTCGTTCCGATTCGTTGAGCGATTGGCAGTAGACCCTAAGGTACTCAAACTTTTATTGATTAATTAACTAAATCTGTCTGCCTTCTATATTGCCGTCGTTATAAACGGCAATTGGATATGTAACAGTATTGTATTTTCTACACATTTATCCTGTGATAAAGGACCTTTCCCCTAGGTAGAGGAGACCCGAGCCCAGCAGTGGGACATTATGAGTTGTTGATGGTAAGCTACAATTTTATAAAGTTCATATCAATAAATTCTGAGCTGACCTTTTGCGTGAAATTTAATAAACATTATACATCTTTCCTCATAATCGTTCACATTTAAATATTAAATAGAAGAATTTAACTGTTTCCCTTTTGTTTAAGCTATCTCTGTGTGTGTCTTAAAGACTCATATCATAGAGTGACACACTCAGAATAGTATAAACTGATTACAATGGTTAATTATACTGTATGAAATTATTTTATTACGCATACAAACTACCTGAAACCCTCTGCTACTTGCTATCGCAATATTCATGGGTACAACATGTGTTTGATGAAGTTCGGACCATAGCAAAATTAACTATATCAGGTATCGGACTTACTATACGGTAGTTTAGTAACTATTAATATTTTTTATTAAAAGCAGTATTCTGATTCAATACAGTTACCGGTTTTTAGTTTTAAAATCATTCGGTTCGTGCTCAAATGTTGAGAAACGCTTTACATCCGCTGAGGCGCGCGACAGGCTGTGTTGTGACAGCTCGCCGGGACGCCCTCTAACAACAACATTAATGCCTTTGTCTGTCTGTCTGTCCGTTCGTTACGGCTATAGCCTTTCGGGGAATCAGGTATCTTATCCATTTAGATTTTTGCTATCTAAAGTAATTTTTAGAGTATTTGTATAAAAAAAAGGCTTAAAATTGTTGTTTGTGTTACCACTGTTTGGTAAATATGAGCATAAACCCACTTAATATGGGTTTTGTATGAATTGAGCAATTGTTTATAGAGTAGAAAGTACGTAACAATAATTATATTAAACTGTTAGCAAAGTAAGCATTTGAATCAAAATTTAAGCCTAGCTGTTAGAGGTGTGAAATTACAGGTGCGCTCCAAACAGAAAAATTGACACGTTGTAAATTAAAAAAAGATCATGCCTACTGTTTATATAGTTATTGACGAAGCATATATGACAAGCCTTCTATTTTTTTGGCAAATAGTACTTGTAATGATTTTCTTATTAACTCTTTCAGAGAAGTTTTTTTTGGTGGAACTAATTCCGTCCACACACCCACCACTGTAACTACTGTACACCAGGATCAACAGCAGTAACCAACGAACACTCTGAGTTATCACACTCGACAAGTCCCATGAAAAATTAAACTGTCTTGGAACCCGCAACGAAATTAATCAGAAAGAAAACCGGAAGAGTTGGAATTATAATAACTAATAACTCCACTTCGCTCTTTAGCTAAGCAGGAGACAAAATGAAGTCAAAATAGACAGACATCTTGTTCAAACCGAGAAGCATAGCAAAATATTATGGTTCCTAAGTGAGCTATATTTTATTAGTACTTATGTATGGCAGAATCGCCTAAATATACGGAAATTCAGTATACCACCCCAGATGTCATTTGTAAGCTATTCAGTATTATGTTACGTTCATTGTACCAAAGACTACATTCCCAGAGGATATGATGAGCCAACTGTTCACAGCTAAAATCAGGTGTTGAGCATTGACAAAACGGTCAATCGACTAATTTTAAGGACTAAGCTTGTGTTCACCTAAGTGTTCTTGGTGGTGTGAACTGTAACTACACATCACAAGTCTTCACAAAACCTCTCGGCTTTAGCACGTATCCCAACATATCGTCGACGCAATAGGCAAGAGTGTATTAACACAGCTCGTTTGTCCTTAGGGTACTTACATCACTGCTGTTGTTTAGTCAAGAAACCTAAGGATGTTTGTAATAAAGTTCCTCATATCAATACCTACATCAGAGATTAAGCCAGAAGATATGTTTCTATCAAGGATGGCTCGTTGACGCCGGCGGTTAGATTTCGTCCGTAAACCTCACTATCTATTGGTGAAATCAAACAAAAATAACATCAATGCTACCATGATACGCAATACGATCATATCTTTTATTTAATCCTGATAATTATGTATTAATTCCGTACAAATAATTCATTTTAATTTGTAACACTTCTGCAAAACAATCCGACATTGTGCAAGAGACATACTTACGGAAAAGGGTTGCTGTATAATTTGCGTCTCCAAGGTTGCAGGTAATCATCGACGATGTTAGTCTACTATCAGGCGATCTATCTAATTCATCATCATCAATCATCAACAATGCATAATGTCCCACTGCTCTGCTCGGGTCTCCTCTCAGGAGAGGGTTAGGGCCATACGTCCCCACACAGCGCTGACCCAGTGCGGTTAGGGAATTTGCAAGATAATGATGTGCCTACGTCATCTTGCCGTTGGATGTTATTAGCCGCCCAAAGGCCTCTGATCTTTGTTTATTGTTTATTAGTACAACCACATTGTATATATTACACATTTCACTTAATATTATTAGTTGTTGGTAAGCGGTTATTCTGATATATACAATAATTACGGTGTACATAACATTCACAAAAGTATATGTACAGTGAGACAAAATTTATAAGTTACAATGAGAAAAAAGTAAAAATATAACTAGGTACATTTTGAAAAAAAATATATATATGAAAAAAGAAAACACTATATAAAGAAAAAAAAAAAAAACTTAAAGTGGGAACAATAATCATGTGGCAATAATAAGTATAACAAACATTAAAGAACAATTCAAACAAGAAAACATGAATATATCCGCCCAACTCCTACACACCATCATATCCAGGCAACAACTGTGATTTCAAACTAACTAAGCTGTTGTGGAAAATGTCGAGATCATTATTTTTGATAACTTCTCTGTTGTAGTTAGAGCAAATGCATGTCAAAGGCGATTGCAAGCCAAGATTTGTTCTGCACACCGGTGTATAAAATAGTTTAACTATTGGTTGTCTGGGATAGCGACGAGGAACGGATAATGAAATCCTTCCGAGCAATTCGTTGCATCGCAACTGACCGTTTACTACCCTATGCAAAAAGCAAACATCCAGCACTTGCCTCCGGTCGTGTAAGCTATTCATTTGAAAATGAGCAAGACGACAGTCATACGGGCTCCTGTGTGAAAAATCCCTGGCCTGAAAAGCAAGGTGTCTAGTAAAGGCCCTTTGAATGCTCTCTACGCGTTGAGAGTGAATACTATAGTAAGGACTCCACACGACTGAGGCGAACTCCAGGCGGCTACGTACCAAGGCGTTATAAAGAATCACTTTAGTTTGGTACTGGGAAAAGTCTTTAGTGTTTCTTTTTATAAAACCTAGCAACTGTGCCGCCTTTCTAACGACTACATCGACATGAGTGTGAAACCTTAGTCGACTATCGAGTATCACACCAAGGTCACGGATTTCATGAACCTCTGTTAATTGTACCCCATCCACATCATATTTAGAATCAAGTGGTTTTACTTTTCTGCAATATTTTATAAAGAAACACTTCTCTGCATTAAGAGTCATACGGTTGCTATAACACCATGCTGTAATACTATTAAGGTCACTTTGAATCAGAGTAGCATCCCTGATATCGTTTACGGCCCTATAGATCTTTAAATCATCTGCAAACAGTGAATATTTTGAATGCCTGATGCAGTCGGTAATATCGTTAATAAATATCAGGAAAAGAATTGGGCCTAAATGGGATCCTTGTGGGACTCCGGATTTGGCAAGGTAAGTTCTAGATACATATCCAGAAACTTCAACGGTCAACGGTCTATTATTCAGATACGATTTAAACCACTCCAATAAAATGCCACCTACTCCAAAACTTTTCAATTTTTGAAGAAGTATCTCATGGTCCACCCTATCAAACGCGCTGCTAAAATCGGTGTAAATAGCATCCACTTGAAAACCCTTATCAACCTGTTGACATAGGTCTGAAACGAAAGGAACAAGGTTTGATTCAATTGAACGACCGGCTCTAAAACCGTGTTGATGATCAGAGAGATATGGTTCAGCCAAATTTGACAACAGAGGGTATATAAGGATTTCGAACAGCTTTGAAAAACATGAAAGGATTGAAATTGGTCGGTAGTTTTGTACCTCCACTTCGTTACCCTTCTTAAAAATCGGTAAGATACGAGCTTTTTTCCAGATTTTTGGAAAATTTCCTTCATTTAGTGAGCGGTTATATATAAGAGTCAGAGGCAAGGATAAAGCTGAGCCACACCGTTTCACAAATAATGGAGGAATACAATCAGGACCAGCTCCCTTGGTGCTATCTAATTTTTTGATAGCCCGGAGAACCTGATTTTCAGTGAGATGTATTTTACCAATGAAGGTACTACTCGTTTCCATGTTATTCACTGTACTACCATGACTCGGTGTTTGTGAGTTATAAACAGATGAAAAGTGAGTAGCAAACAAATTAACTATATCCATTCCAGACTCCGCCGTAGAATCATTCAAATACATTTTAGCGGGCATAGCAGAATGTCCACCCTTTTTATGTCTAATAAAATTCCAAAATGCCTTTGGATTTATTTTTATGCTAGACTCTATTTTTTTCCTGTAGTTTTTGTAACATTTATCGTATAGTTTGTGACATCGAGAGCGGAGAAGTTTAAATTCAATTTCATCTCGAGGATTTTGATGTTTGCGTAGTCTATTGTGGGTTTTATGTTTTTCCGCCAAAAGTTTTACCAAAGCGGGGCTGAACCATGAAGGATATTTACAATTGAGCAACCCACGCTTTGGCATGAATTTGCCAATCACATCATGTAACATGTCATAAAATTTACAGACCATCTCGTTCACATCCCCCAAATTGCATAATTCACTTTGCCAATTGATGCCCTTCAGTTCACTTATAATAGTTTTGTAGTCGGCTTTGTAAAAATTATACCTTGTATTTTCTATGGATTTTAAATATTTAACGTCATAATAAGAAACAGAAACCAACAAGGGTGGATGATTAGAGTAGCATTTACTCAGAGTGTCACGTGCTTCAGTCACTTCTACACGTTCGAGGTTCGATATGAATAGGTCTAAACAGCGATTGTCACTATTACCAATTGAGTTAAATTGATACAACTGGTTTGTGGCCATAAAATCAATCAACAAATTACCCAGAGAATTACTATAGTTAGATGGTATCAGGTAATTTTGATTATCTTTAACCTCCCATTTTATGAAAGGTAAGTTAAAGTCTCCCACAAGTATAAAATCGTCTGTATGAGGCAGTGCTGAATCAATACTAGACAACAAAAGTGACAAAGATTGGAACTTAACCGGGGGAGGCAAATAAGCCACACAAATGGTAATTTTTCTAATAGAATGGTTAATATTTAAATGCAATGAAACCCACAAAGCTTCCGCATCTATTTCAAGGTTTGTAATTCTAAAGGAGGGTATTTTACGTGACACTGCAATCAACAGCCCTCCGCCATCAAGTTTTGTTCTTTTAGAGCATACGCGGTCACGCCGATACACTATATACCTATCATCAATTAATTCATTATTTGAAATATCAGAGTTCAACCATGTTTCCGTAAAAGCAATGACGTCATAATTAGTATTTAAAATGTTCTTCAATAAATAATTTGTTTTTGTTCTTAGACCTTGAACGTTTTGATAGTAAATATCAAGCATTTTAAGTAAAGTAAAAATCCAAGTATACATTTCTACAAAGAGCAATAATAATAAAACAAAAAACAAAATTAATGAAGTTAATGCATAAGATTTAAGCTTTCTACGGTTTTTATCAACAAAGCTTGACTCTCTTCATTTTTACGCACATAGATACGACCATATCGTGACCAGACGTATCTGTAGTTGAGCTCTCTAGCTTTCATCCTTGCTGCGGCATGTAGTTTCTTGGCAGTCGGTGTCAGGTGCTCCGCCACAAATATCGGAACTCGAGGTCCACCTATTCCAAGATGCTGAGAAGACAACTTATCATCGCCGCGTGCTTTATTAAACTTGGAAACCGCAGCTAAGATTGTGTCGCGTAGACGTGGAGTGCGCAGGCCTCCAACTAACCATCATTATTATCCTATGATAACAACAGGGACTGACTGCTTAACGTGACCTCCGAATCAGAAATCTGTCTTATTGTTTGCCATTTATACTAAGTGAAAAGAAATTGATCAATATCCTCAATGAATATTAGTAAGTACATTGGTAGAAATATAGAGTTTCCGCGGTACACAAATGAGCGGAAATTACTTAAAAAGTGTTATATGACTGGCTGAATTTATATAATCGTTGTTACGGACAAAAAGGAAGCGGGTTAAAAAAGATGAGGAAAACAGGTAAGGTTTTGAAGTCGGGGTAAGAAATATTGCAAGTTTCGAATTGAAAAGTGGACAGAAACGGCTTTGAAAACATTTGGCTTGGCGCCGACTTCAAACAGGTTTTAGGTACCTAGCACACATAATAATACTACTATTTAAATGAACAAAGAATTAGATATAGACAAAAATTGGGATAGCAATTTATGAAGAGCCAGTTTATTTTAAGTTTTTTAGTATTTTTTGCCAGGGAGTTTTCATTGGATGCTTTTTGGAAGTCGGTTTTATTTTATAAAAAAATTTTTGAAGTCGGTTAAAAAATAAAACGATGAAAGTTGTAAATTAAAGAATGAAGGAAATGGTTTATACAATAAATCATATTGAAGGCACCATGCAGTCAGATATATTATTTAAGAAAATAAAAAGGTTTTATTATTTTTTTGGGACTATTTTTATTAATCCCAACATACCTAAAGTAAAATTGATTAATTGCTAATAAATTATGATAGCGATGGCAGTCCGTATCGCTGATAAACAGATAAAGGGATTACAATGCCAGAAACGTGCGATATACTTGCAATGATTTGTGAACAACTATGTCATGGTGACGGGAGATAGGGTTGCAGGTTCTCTATGGTATTTATCTTTTAAGTAAATATAGAAAAAAAGAAAATTACGACAGTAGTGCATTACTTTCTAAGGATAGTAGAGTCACGTTGATTTAAGCACGTATTGGCCATCTGGACGGATACTACCCTCGCATAGAATGTCAACGTAAAATAAAAGCATTTGTGCTGTCGTGTTTCATGGGTGAGTGCGAGACCAGAGACCCAAAGATTCAGAAGCAACTCTAGGTCGCCATCTTATAGGTCACCATGCTGCATTGTTGCGTTGTCTGCGCAATGAGTATGGTGACCACCGGTCTTGAATTTTATTCATGCTTTCCATCAGGCAGAGTAAAGCCATGTTGATCACTAGTTATTTGATTTTTATGTACGGGCTCGTACATTATTCCAATTTTCTTTAGATAAATAACTGATGTTATAAGGAGCGACTTACACCACTCAAATCTTGTATATAAATAAATAAAATTGAAGTGTCTCTTTGTAATATTAAAATAACCGCTTTTTACTAAACGCATATGTATGTACGTGGGGCGAAGTTAGTCTTAAAAAATGGAGCCTAAGTTACTCCTTATATCATCAGCTACCAGAGATTAGCCGGTACAAACAGATAGACAGACAGATGGACAGACAAAAATTGTAAAAATAATATTTTGGTAAAGGTACCGTCACTACATACATATGCATTTAGTAAAAAGCGGTTATTTTAATAATACAAACAGACACTCCAATTTTATTTATTTGTTTATATCACTTTACTGCACCAACACTAACCCTTCGTAGTGAGTTTGACTTTAATTGACTAATTTAATTTTAATTACAAATAATTAATAAAATGATTGATAACTTCCTTTCAAAAATAAAAAGCTTCGCTCACGCAGTCTTTCATCCCTTGATTTAGCCCTTAGGGGTAGAATTTCAAAAATTCCTCTCTTAGTGCCCACTTTCGTTATATAAAGAACATGCAAAATTTCAGGATTCTAGGTTCAGTGGTTTGGGCTGTGCGTTGATCTCTGGGTATGTCAGTCACCTTCTTAGATTATACATGAGCAATGGGCTATCTAACACTGAAAGAATTTTCAAATCGGACCAGTGGTTCCTGAGATTAGCGTGTTCAAACAAACAAACAAACTCTTAAGCTTTATGTATTAGTATAGATTATCCATTTGAAAGTAACTCTATCTATCTATCACTCTTCCACGGCTAAACTGCTGCACGGATTTCATTGAAATTTGGTATTAAGTTACATTGATTCCTGAGAAAAGACATAGGTCGAAAATCAAAAGCTTAAATAATTTAAATAATAAAATAATTTATGAATTCTAAAGATTAAGTCAATAAGTAAGCTCATTTCGTGTGAATTTGCGTGAGTCTTATCAGATATGGTAATCTTACATTCTAATAATAAATACAAATTCAATGAATCTGTATTTATATTTGTATATACATAATGTTCTAATAATATTATCGTTGCATAATATTATTCAATATAAATGTTTACTTATACACCGCACTTAAGCAACTTAGACCAATGCGATAAAGAGGTTATCTTATAATTTTTAAATCATCTCATCTATTAGCCTACACATAAGTAGAAATAGAAATGATTGTAACGAAATGAGGATGACAAAGTTTCCTGTAGGTACAATAACTGACTGCAGTACATCGTAGGATTGGGGATTTGATTTATTACGAGAAAAGAAATTGTGTATAGGTACTACAACTCGTTGTCTCATAACTGACTATAGTTTATTGTATCTAAAGATATAGTTTAAAAACTAAAACCCGACCAACTAAAAACTTTTGAGGAAATTTATAAAGACTTCTAGCTGACCCGACAAACGTTGTTTTGCCATAAAATGTAAATAAATATTTAGCGCTCGGCCACTCTTAATTAAAAACGTTCCGTAGGAGTTTGGTAACAAACGCCGCGACACGAGAATTTAATATATTAGATTATCACCCGGGCCATTATTACAAATCTATTGATACCTTATTTATTAAAATCGCATCAGTTATTTAGACCCTAAGGTGGAACATACATTTTATCTCAGATAAAGTAGGTATTATTTACGTCATAGACCACAGAACAAACGAAAGTCTCCTTTTCTGTGTCATAGGCCCGTATTTTAAAACGCATCTCAGTCGTGAATCTAGTTTTAAAACTAGTTTTAAGAAGAGATTTTATTATTGAACGTCTCTTGAGTCAAGATTCACTGAACGTTAATCAAGTGAGTAATGATCAATGAACAGCTTATTTAGACTGCTAAAAATATTACCTACCCTGCCTTTGCTTTGCCTTATTCGGATAAAAACAAGTATAAAACTCTAAGATTTTTCATAATTATAGTTATAAAATTACACACAATCCTTCTAAACTTACTCTAAAGTCTAAATGCAAAATGTTTTTATGAAAACATTCAACAAACAACTCTTTTTTTTGGTTCCATTCAAATGTCACACAACTCGGTACAAAAGATGAGTATCAGTGACAGCGGCGTATGATGGGGCACACAAAAGATGTATCAATGACTGTAATCCCCTCTAAGCTAATAATATTAGCCACAACAATGGCTAAGCCGAGTCTCGGTAGCCACCCGTTTAAATGGGCTTTTAACTTTTTTGTGAACTGTTCAGGTATGTTTGGACCATCAACCAATATTTTTTTAAGTGTTTTTTAATATTAACTTAATAAAATATTATTTATATTGTTAATGCATACTAATCTTATAGATTTGAAAGTAACTCTGTCCGTATGTCTGTTACGCTTTAACTAGCCGTTTTAATGAAATAATATTATAAATGATAATGCGCGGGTCAGATAGTTTAAATATTTAAAGAAAGAAAGTCGGATAACTTATTTATGTAGCCTGCACAATAAGATCGTTTCTTTTCCTTTGATATGGCGAAGAAGATGACGGCTGCTCCATGCGTCATCACTCATGAACGGGTGCTGCTTGGGGTGACTGGTCGGGCTAGTCCGCGTTGCTTTAGCCAATACTATTTATAATACTATTTTGGTTCATTCAACTGCAACTCTAGCCTCTTAATCCAGTCACGAATTATTTAAAACAATAGATTTTGCAACTGAATGTAAGAAGATGTGCTTCTTGAATGATTTCTATGTTTAATGGGTTCAAACATTCAATGGTATCACTGTTTTTATTGTTTTTGGTACGTTAGCTTTTGGAGCATTTCAATAAAATGAAATTCAGGTGGCAACAGCTTACATATACACTTAATCTTTCATGTAATACTAATACTATTGTACCTAATGCTCTGACTTTTAAAAATAGTGGCCATGAGTTTCTTTGCCAGTATTCTTCTCATAAGGCTCTACTCATTTAGGAAACTGGAAGTTATGGATCGACACAGTCAGGCAGTAGATTTTGGTGTTTTCATCTAATTTACCTCGACAATACAGCACATGCTGTGGCGTCTGTTTGTGTCGATTTATGATTTTTTACTGTAGCTACAATTAAACGTTCATAAATGGCACTTAGTGTCTTAAATTGAATTTAATTTATATAAAAATAATATGCACACATTTTATTTTTTGATAATGAAGCATCCACAGAACAAAGGAATATACCCTCGTTTTCCGCGGCAGTGTCTATTGTCGTTATTGAAACAACGTTGTAAACTTGGTTTAAACTTTTTACTAGTTTTTAACCGACTTCAAAAAAAGGAGGAGGTTTCTCAATTCGACACTATATATATTTTCTATGTATAATATGTATGTATTTACAAAAAAAAAAAATATTTATTCATATCAGTTGTCTAGTACCCATAACACAAGCTCGCGTTGTGTGTTAGATGTCTGAAATATTTATTATTTGTTTATTTATATATATATATATATTTTTATGTGTGTTCGGGCATAACTTCGTCGTTTATGAACCGATTTCGATAATTCTTTTTTTAATGGAAAGGAGATGTCTCAACGGTGGTACCATGATAAGGACATTAATATCTGATGATGGCATCCTAGAGAAATCGAGTCGAACCTTGAAGTCGGTTTTATTTTTGTTAAAATTGTACTTGTTTATATTAATATTAATAGTTTTAGTTCCTTGTGCTGTCTGTGTTACCTAAAACGCCATGACCGTCTTTCGGCCAAAACCTCCCACGCTCTTCCTGTCACTTGACCACAGATAATTGATCATATCTAATTCTAATTCAGATAATGCCTAGAACTTGTGATGCTGTCGTAAGTTTCTTCCTTGCACAATTAATTTTTGCTATAATATTACCTACAGGCGTTACGTATCTGGCCCACACATTCGATTAAGTTGTAAAATGATGAGTTGCTCTGTAGTTTTCAACAGGTTTGTTAGTAAATGATAGCAATTCGAAGACCATTTATGCATGTTAGATATCTATATTCGGTGTTATTGCTTTTGTATATTATGTCAAGTCAAAGGAAACGTAAATATGTGGCTAGGTTTGTCATCACTACCTTAACACATTCAAATAAATATCCACAGTACCTAACTTTAATCATGTTATGTAAGTAAATTATTTAAATGATTTAGTATACACTTACTAACTTTTAAACTTTCGTGTTCCATGATATATTAACAATTATTTTTACGGGAATTAACGCGATCACTTATTATACCTCTGTTTTGCCTGACGTTTCGACCAGGTTGCACTGGCCGTGGTCACAGGCTGTAATACCTTTTAATAAGTGATCGCGTTAATTCACGTAAAAATAATTGTTAGTATAAACTTCTTTGTTGTTTATGTCTATTGATTTTAATCGCCTGTGTCAGGAGCTATATGTCTAGTGTATGTATTAATGACTTAGTTTTTGATTAAACAATTTGTAGGCAAGTTGCATACATCTTAAGTATAGGAGTATAAAAAAGTAGGCATAATACGACAAATATACTACCAACGAAAATACGTGCGATCTAACGTATAAAGTTTGCAATTTGCTACTAAGTGCGATAATCGGCATCGTGCTACAAAATCATCCTGTGTCGCACTTGTACAAACGTACTTAAGACATAAACAAAACTGTAAAACCCAGACTCGGAACAACAATTTGTGAATAAAGTATTATTATATATATATATATTACAACTTCCAGCGCAGTAGAAAGAGGCTAAGTGACCTTTTAAACCACTAGACCGACCCTGTCTTCCAACACGCGGGCAGAGTTGCATTGTAAAACCAACAAGCTAATTGTTAATATATTTAATAAATCCCGACTGCTTGAAAAAAATATTCGACTTAATTTTCGAAAATTAAGACAAATCTAACTACATCTTCCTGCGTTAGACTACAGAGCATGTCAGAGACAATTAAAAAAATACAAGATCGATCTGGCCCGTGTACACGAGTCCCCGGTACAGACTCACCACCGAGATTGAAAGCCTGCAGCAACTACTCACATACAAGCAGTCAAGTCTATCTGCTACACAGGGACTAGACCGCACAGGCGCTACAAGGACGCAATCTCTTCCGCATCGTGGCGTAGAAATAATCCGCGTAATAAAACAATAGAATTATTTAAATTAATTTATTTATGTTTAAATAAAAATCATTGCAAAAAACACGTATACAAAAAATATACACGAATATATGTACACTATTATAAGTATATATAAACTGCTAGGAATGAAGGTTTAAAATATCTGATGGTCAGATCTTCGAGCAGCCTTACTTTAATTCTTATTGCATACACACTACATACCAAAGCAGATCAACATATATTTACAGGTCAGATAGTTGATCCTGATAGTGGCTTATTTCGCCCGTGGACGCATGTTTTTTAAGTTATTCAAATCAGTTACATTTCATGCGTATTTTTTACAAGCCGACCCTCCGGCTCCTACCGAACCGAAACCTCGTTTGCGTGTCCTATTGCCCGTAGCGTGATAATTTTCCATTCATAACATAACATTCTTTATTGGTGCTCCGCCTCTGTAGGTCTTAGCGTGATGATATATATAGCCTATAGCCTTCCTCGATAAATGGGCTATCTAACACTGAAATAACTTTTGAAATTGGACCAGTAGTTCCTGAGATTAGCGCGTTCTAACAAACAAACAAACTCTTCAGTTTTATAATATTAGTTAATTTTGCCACCCAATCCAAGGGTACGAAAAATTCTTTTTAGGTGGAATTTTTTACGATTCTATTTTTACCCTGAAGTAATTTGAATGAAACGTGGGCAATAAACAAAAATTTTCGTGTTTCAGTAAGTTAACCTGGTAAAATGGGCCAAAATCATCTTTCAATATAGAAAGCACATGTCTAGCAATGGACTATTAAGGCTATTGATAATAGTGATAAAACATTTTCATGGTTTATTTTTTAAAAGTCGTTTCTCATCTTGTCTTCTCTCCTAGCAGTCCATACATTTCCTAAAACCCTTCTTATATGAAGCAATAAAAGTGATATGATAGAAAAAGAAACCAGTGGTGACAGATGAAGATTCAAAGCGTCACCACATCTATTCATCCCATGAGTGTGTATGCTAGATAACAACACTGCAAACGGAGGGAAATCTTAAAACATACCCTTTTTTTAACTAGTGGAACCCCCGACCCCTGCGAGTCGTTGCCTCACCGATGCGGTGGTTAATTGAAATCGGACCGACTAAAATGACACGATGTGCTACTCTGCACCTCGGTAGGGAGGGATTCAGGAACTGCTGTTATTAAGACATCCGGACCCTTCCAGTGATCCAGACCCCTTCCAGCGTTGAAAAACATATCCTATCCCCTAGATTGTTGAACCTCTTTAAATAGTGTCTGGACTGAAATTTTCTTGCTTTATATAAGTTAGACTTAACATTAAAACTAAACCCTTTAGTGCTCTACAGGCAATTTGCCAACAGTTGCTTGAAAACCCTTCCCCTCATCAGTATAATGGACGGTGTGGTGTTTTCCATTCGCGTCTAAGAAACTGTAGAAGCCGCGGACTATTTCTCCTTCTCTATTTTCTGCAGCGTGCTTCAGATCTCCAGTTGACTTATCCTGGAACATAGGAAAAGATTACGTTAGTAATTTGAAATATCTCATGGCATTAACCTCTATTTCTATAACATCACAATAAGCATTTTTTAAGCTTATTTTTACCCGACTACGGCAAAGCCAAAGGAAAGTTATGATTATAACAGGCTATGTATGTACATATGTTCATCTGTTCCCTCATAGCTCCTCAACTGCTTATTAGAACTTAACAAATAAGGTATGGTTAGAAGCGTCCGCTGGTTATAGGCTAGATGACGTGTCACTGAATCAAATATGGCGCCCTCTAGCGGTCATAAAGTACTGTGTTAAAAATAAATTTGAGATAAACATGCCGTGTTTGGTTTCATTAGAAAGGGCGTTACTTGTGCATTTGTAAATATTTATTCAAACATTGTCATATTTCTATGGTATTTAAAAAATACTTTAAAAAGATTTTAATAGTATAATGGCACCAAAACATTTTGAAATTGTCAAAGTTTCTTTTTTTAGTTTGTATATGGGGCCAACGAGCAGACGTATTACCTGATGGTAGGCGATTACCGCCGCCCATGGACCCTCGCAAAGGCAAAGGCATCACATGCGTGTTGCCGGCCTTTGGGGGATGGGGAAATGGATGTAGGGAAGGGTTTTGGTATGGGCCTCGGGTATCCTCACTCACTGGGCGAAACACAGCGCAAGTGCTATTTCACAACGGTTTTCTGTGAGGCCGTGGTATCACTTCGGTCAAGCCGGCCCCATTCATGCCGAAGCGTGGGTCTTCCACGGTAAAAGTGTTATGGTACGTGTCTATGTAACGTGTGACTACAGCTTTTCTAACTTGCCTCATACTTTTCTATACTTATTACTTTTTTATTACCTACTAGCAAACCCACGCAACCTCGTTTGCATCTCCTATTGCCCGTCGCATGATAATATTCCCCAGTTTTTGAAACATTTTTCATTGGTGCTCCTCTCCTATTGGTCTTAGCGTAATGATATATAGCCTATAGCCTTCATCGATAAATGGGCTATCTAACACTGAAAGAAATTTTCAAATCGGACCAGTAGTTCCTGAGATTAGCGTGTTCAAACAAACAAACAAACAAACAAACTCTTCAGCTTTTTAAATTAGTATAGATTTTATTTAAAGAGGTTCATTTCAGGTGATCAACAACAGTTTGTTTATAGTTTTGAGTTTTCACTTCTGTCGGTAGTCCTCATGACAGCTTTGGGTTTTTTAGCCTAAACCCTTAGATTCTGATGCTACACCGCAGATGATCGGCTGTACCCGTAACGATGCAGCGAAATTTTAATTTGTATTGATCTTTAGAAAGCTATTTTGATAGAATAGTTCACCGGTTAAGGTTATTTGGCGATTGATTCTTATTTCAGGTTATTTATTAGGACTATAGAACCTTAAAATTTGAGATTTATAAACTCCGACATTAAACCAAATTAATGATACTGGCAGTATAATTTTGAAAGTTAAATAATGGCGAGATAAACAAGGAGATAACATAGTGCTAGTTAAAGTTACTCGTCCGTCACGAATCTGAACTTCAAAACAAATTGTTTTCGTAGGAGGTACACAGATCAACAATAAAGTGAAGGTTATATTAGACTGAGGAAGATATTAAAACAATATTTACTTGTCAAGATTAATTATTTGTTTTAATAATCAACTTCAAAAAAGGAGAAGGTTCTATGTTCTAGTGTATGTTTTTTTCCATAAAGCAACACTGGTCATCAAACGGAGGGGAGCCACCATAGTGTCTTTTTAAGATACAAAATAGTCCTACAAATGGTGTGGAACTTTGTCCCGGTCCTACGCTCAAGATAGCTCTGTTAGCTACCACAATCAATAATTTTTGTAAGGTGAAAGAGACTCATCATAATAAAGTCACTCAAGAAAAAATAGTTTGATAGTAATAACTTGCAAAATTTGTTCTGGGAATCCCGGACTATAAGGTAATATAAAACACCCGACAAATGCTCATTTTACATAGAAAAACTCAACCTTCTCGCTTAAGTACTAAATATATTCTTATTTATTTTATGTAAAGGTGTGTATATTAGTTCATTTAATTTATACTAGGTCGTTTTGGAATTGAACTTTGGCATATTGTTTTAGTATATAGAACTGCTACATAATATTAATAAAATGTGATATTACTTTAAATGTTATTATACTTGTTTTTGACAGTAAATACAAGAAAAATTCAAAATGGAAAAACCTACTTACGTCAAAGATTTTATACCAAACACTAGCTTTTACACGTTGCTTCGCTAACGCAGACTTTCATCCCCTGATTTACCCCCTTAGAGGTGGAATTTCAAAAATTCCTTCCTTAGTGCTCACTTACGTTATATAAAGAACCTAATGCAAAATTTTAGGACTCTAGGTTCAGCGGTTTGGGTTGTGCGTTGATCTCTGGGTATGTCAGTCAGTAGTCACCTTCCTCTTTTTTATACATATAGATAATATGTTTTCTTGGTAATTATTCAATCTAGCATAGAAAATAAAGAATATGTGTATTTAATCAACTATTAATTGAAATGAATAACCATAATAAAAATCTTTATCGTGTCATGAAATCAGGTGCTCTTCGTAATTCTAGTCGCTTCAATATGTTGTCTTTTGGTTTTTTAAAGCCTAGGGGATAAACAATTAGGTACGGATGGCGGCGCCAGCGCTACGCAGCGCGCGTGCCCCCTTTTGGGGACTGCAACGAGAACATCAGAGCCTCACAAATGCTCAAGGTATGTCGGTTCCAGGGTTTTCCTTTCTAGGGTGCACCTGGTTCCCCAACTTCTAGTACCCGAGACGGCGCGGCGTGCAGTTTTAGTCGGTTCGAGTCCGATATAAATACCAGTGGTATCCGGGGGAATTTCCGCACAGAAAAATAAAGGGGACAAACTGTCATGAAACTCGTTTTTTTGCTGCAATTACTTGAATGATAAAAGCATTGCATATAAATGTACACTTGTAACAATTTACATAATTACAAAACTTAAAACCCAATGTTACCTATTAAATATAATTGTTATAAAAACCATTACAAATTGTCCTAATTTTAGCATGCGTAAAATTCGCAATCATTTCCTTACTGAAGGTCTAATGCGCAAGACAAATAAAAATATACTTTAACTGCTTGAATTTTAAGATTCATTTTCTCATGTATGGTTGTTTAACGGTGCAAGTACAAGGTTCTACTCGTACCTACGCATGAGGTTATACTCGACTGTTAAGCGTCGTGATAGGCTCGTCAATAGCTGAGATATTAAGTTCCTTATCGTCTTTTTAGTATCGTTTTAGTACCCACTAAAAGCTAATATAGTAAATAAGCTAAATAAAGAGCTAACAAACCAGAGGCCCATACGGGAAGAGATTCTGGTCAGGAAGTGGCGTTGGATTGGGCACGTGCTCCGAAGGCCTGACGACCACATTGCCAAACAGGGCCTGCGCTGGCAATCTGCCGGAAGACGACGACTGGGGCGCCCACGAACTACCTGGAGAAGGTCGGTGGAGAAGGAGGCCGCGTCGGTTGGACTCAGCTGGCAGCAACTAGAGGACGTCGCGCAGGACCGGGAAAAATGGAAGACACTTCTGAGAGCCCTATGTCCCTGCTAAGGGATCAAGGATATCATCATCAAAAGCTAATATTAGCTTTTATTGCGACCTTTGACCATTCGTTGTAGGAATGTTAATAATTTTAGTACTTACCGCTTTATAACATAAGCAAATTGTATACTATTATTGCTGCAGTTTTAGTTATGATTTTTTTTATAAAATAGGTGCAGAAATAGATTTTAGCATTCTTAGCTAAGTTGTCATTCTAGAAGCGTAAACGTTATTAGATAACTACCAAATGTATGGTAATGATATCATCTCAATGTTAAGTCACGTGGTCAGAAGAAAATAACAGAAGACAATAGAGGCGTTTAAGAGTGTAAAAACATATTCGACGTGAAGAAATAGTATGTTAGCTAAGGTTTGCATGGTACGTAACAAAAATAGTACTTATGTATGATAAACCTAACATCTGTTTATATCAGAAAAAGTCTCTTTAGAAATTGGCAAACAGGTCACTTGATGGTAAGTGACGACCGCACCTATTGACATCTATAACTGAAGTGTCACATTGTCGTCCTTTCAGCCCCTCCTCCCCCCTTCTCTCCCAAGAATCGTCAAGACAACTGCTTCGAGCTGGTTTTCTTCAAGACCGTTCTATCAGTCTGGTGCCGACCCCCCTTGGGCAGAAATATAGCTCTCCCACAATTAGTACCCTAGATCCTTAAGGCTAAATATCCTTCTGTTCCTCTGTCGACCTCTGTTGTGAGAATTGAGACAACACCAAAAAAACAAACAAATAAAAACAAGTACAACAGCCCAGTATACGCTTATTACGCAACGACCACACCTTCATTTCATTTCCCGTCGTAATCAATGACGTTTACATTCCGATGAGGATTACTACATTGAAGGCTATGTATGAAGCCTCGATTTTTTTATGCTTCTAGAGAGGTAATGGATTGTGTATGAGTTGGTTGAGACTTTATAAATTTGGATATGAATGGAAGTTGTAAAAGTAGTCTATCAGAATGTTTCCGTAAAAATATTTATATAAGTTTATTAATTATATTTTATTACTGGTTACTACCGTAGCCTATCTGAGACTGAAGGTCCTATGAAAATCGGTTCAGCCGTTCAAACAGAAAAAGACAACTCTTTTTTAATGCGTGTCGTGTTAATAACTCAAGACTACCAGTAATTAAATGGAAAATTATTGAATCAAATCAACAGGCGGTTGCGTTTGGGAACCTGTGCTAGTTACACGGGCCCATAGATACAGAGGCCGGTCCCAAAACAGTCACACGTGGTGAAAAGATAACATGAGGCGACGCGACGTATCTCAATGTAACAAACAACCACAAACGTCTTGATTTCCAACAATTACGTATTCTATATTTCAACCACACGCGGTTTTACAACATCATTCTCGCGTTTTCTCTAGTTAGTGCATAGAGGTTGGAATAATATTCCTTACTAGCAGACCCACGCAATCTCGTTTGCGTTTCCTATTGCTCGTAGCGTGATAATTTTCCCCCGTTTTCGTAACATTTTTCATTGGTGCACCGCTCTTATTGGTCTTAGCGTGATGATATATAGCCTTTAGCCTTCCTCGATAAATGTACTATCCAACACTGAAAGAATTTTTCAAATCGTTTGAACGCGCTAATCTCAGGAACTGTTGGTCCGATTATGTCATATTTCTTTGACACACTCCGTAGATAAACGGTTTGTGGATTTTGGCTTTGGAATTATCTTAATTTTTCGAATAACACTGGGTTATAAAGAAAGCACGAGTTTGTAAATTAAAAGTTTAAAAAAATTGGTAAAAAATAAAAGTATAAGTGTTAGGCTTTCAAAAGCAAGTCTTTATCAT
Source organism: Spilosoma lubricipeda (assembly GCA_905220595.1). Taxonomy (NCBI): domain Eukaryota; kingdom Metazoa; phylum Arthropoda; class Insecta; order Lepidoptera; family Erebidae; genus Spilosoma; species Spilosoma lubricipeda. Next base: position 1,116,009 of record HG992285.1, on the reverse strand, counting down.
ATATCTTTTCCAAAGGAGCTCATATAAGTGCCTATGCCTGTTATAAGTATGGTCTTTGTTTTGTCACCCACGTTACAATTTAATGCTCAGCTTAGAGAAAGTGCATCTGAGTGTAAGCTACTACACTAGAATATCAAACGATATACTTTATATGCATTAGCTGATCAGAACGATACTACTGTATTTGATGTTGAAAATATACAACAAAAGAAAAACATAACATAACGGGTACATGAGTATACAAGACAACGAAGTAGGTATACGACTTATACGAGAGACGTGTATACACGAGTAAACATGCTGGGAAATAATAAAGTAAAAGGTAGTAGAGCTGCGACCGGGGCGGTACTACCCTCGCACAGAAAATCAACATAAAATGACAGCGATCGTGCTTTCGTGTTTCATTGGTGAGTGCAAGACCGGAGGCCAATGATGCAGAAGCATCGCTAGGCCGTGGGGTGGGTCAGCATGCTGCATTGTTGTATGTATTGTCTGCATTCGCAATGCATTCTGCTTATGCTTTCTATCAAGGAGAGTCACTTTGGCACGCTCATATATATAAATAGTACAGAGGTGGAAAGTGACCATTGTCGCACATGAGTAATTGTTTGTCACAAATCTGTATTACAAAATTGACCTCTAAAGTACCGTCCTAATATTAGACCGTTCTAGTAAAGATAAATAGTAAGACATGTTCTCGCCAATGTATTCCATTGAAATAATTATGTATATTGAAACATAGTTCGATAACTATCTCAAGGAAATATTCCACTAATTACTCAGTTGCACAACAACTATTGGTTTCATGGACAAAACCACCACAGCCCGGGGCGGGCCGAACACAAGAACTGCTCGTGTACAAGTCAACTCATAATCATATTATTACCAACCCATTAAAACGTTCTACTAATTGTATTGAACACCTACAGATTGTTTATTGGAACCAACGTATAGCATTTGACACTGTAGAGAAAATTAGGCAGAATATCAAATAAATATTACCAAATGGTCGTTTTTTTTATTTTATTTTTTTTATTTCTGCTCTCCTCCTCCACATAAACTTTGACTGTATTAAATGAATGGGGGTAGGTAAAATGGTTTTGCTTCAAGTATTAACTTATGGATAAAGATTTTCGTGAGCTTGAAACGTTTAAACCGAAAGCACAACCCCTACTTCCTAATCATTTGCGACAGGAACGGAAAACACTTATAAAAATTAATTGAATTGCAGGTGTTTTTGAGCAAAGTTGTCTCTTGCTATCAGATCACCCATATACAAATATGCCCTAATATTGGAAAAATACTTTTGGTACTGCACCTCGGAGACGTTCGCTGATTAATATTTGAAACTAAAATCCATTCAAACTGGTTCTTGTACTCAATATGGCTATTTATGATAATTTCAATCACATTTAGTGTTTAAGCGCAATAAGTTTTAAGTCTTTTGTCCTGGGTTTGAATCCATGGTGTCTCACTTAGGAGATCAATATCGCGACACGCAGAGACCACCAAACCAATCACCCGAACAAAAGAATTGTGTAAAACAAATAGTACTAAAACATTTTGTGCTGCACTATGATTATTTAACTTAAGATTAACTTATAAAAAAAATTATACTGCTCATTCATTTAAAGATCTAAAATAATGAATTTTAAAAATAGTTTTAGATATATTTTGTAAACAACTTCGAGTTTTAAAAGTTACTCAACTAAAAAATCAGATATGTAGTGAACATTTTATGAAATTCCACATTCGGTAACCGACTTGACCTACTGCGTAACTATCTGCGCGATCACCTCCTTCTTGTCACGACGACCGAGCGTAAAGCTGTCAAAGTAGAACTGTTATTTAGTTTAGTACGAAGAGATCGTTTTTTGTTTTTTCGGAAGACGGTCCCCATTTCATCTCATCCACGTTTATATTTTATATCATTAATTTCATCACGACGAAGACTATAAACACTTGACATTGGCAGAAATAGCTGATCCGAGAGATCCGGCTGATTGCCATTTCATCAAAGAAGAAAGAAAGAATAGTTAGTACGAAACTATACGTTTGCCCGCATTGTCTATTTTAATGCACACATAAACTTACTTTACCATGAGGGAGCCATGCTTCGGCATGAATGGGCCGGCTCACAGAAAACCGGTGTGAAATAGCGCTTGTACTGTGTTTCACCGAGTGAGTGAGGATACCGGAGGCCCATATTCCAATCCCTCCCCGCATGCCTTTACCAATGATTGGCAACGCACCTGTGACGCTTCTGGTGTTGCGGGTGTCCATAGCGTCGGTAATCGCTTACCATCAGGTGATATGTCTGCTCGTTTGCCATCTTTACCATAAAAAAAACCTACGTAAACAGTGGGATAGACAGACGAACTGAACCCATTGAGAGAGCTATGGTTCAATATATTTGAACTAAAACATGGTACGTATTTCAGTGGGAGCGACTCAGAAGATGGCAATGCACCTTAAATTTCATAAATTGTTTATGTCGATAGACGAAGATGATCACTGAACATTTGCTAACCCGTAATCTCATTTGACACCTCTATTGGGCATCTAGCTTGGCATTCTCTTCACAAGTGCCTCTAGAACAAAATTTTTGCACCCGAAATGTCCTAATAAGGCAGTCTTTGAGAATTCCTACAGACCTAGAACAACTGATTTCCAGGCAATAAAGATGGTATATAAATAAAACGCAAGGCCTAACTTTGGAAGCGCGTGTATATGGCTTTGCGCCCCCTTTTCTGATCTGCTTCTACATCAGCATCACTCTCGTCATCCCGAATAGACATATGGAGGTCAGAGAAGTAGGTATAATCATACATTACTAATTAGTAACATAATAAAATACAATACAAAACGTTTATGTTTTCTTTTTTTTTTAGGGAATAAGCTGGCAAACGAGCAGACGTATCGCCTGATGGTAAGCGATTACCGCCACCCATTGACACCAGCAACACCAGAGGCGTCACAAGTGCGTTGCCGGCCTTGGGGGCGAAGGGTAGGGATAGGGGGAGGGCGGTTGGGGTATGGGCCTCCGGTATCCTCACTCACACGGTGAAACACAGTGCAAGCACTATTAAATAGTAACATATATAGCACTATATGTAGTAGAAATCATTCAAATATCTAAATTAATTGTTACTGAACATTGACCTTAATCCCGTGTCACGATTACATATATTACATGTGCTCTGTCAAAATACCCAAACGATTACATTATAATATAACAATGTTGCTGCAAGCGATATACTATTATATTATCAGAGCAAGTTCCATTGTCTTTCAATATCTTACAATTCGACACTTGAACTTGACATTACAAGTTAAATTTTAATCATGCGAGTCAGACACGTCACGAGACTTTCAAGTCGTGTCAAAACACTTACGAACTATATTTTGATGAAAATTTTCGAGATTTTTAAGAGTTCATAGAGAGAACCAGGAATAAGTGCGCAGAACTGATGTTCAGTCTCAGTCGTGAGAGCACGAACTTCCCTGCATTGGAAGGGGATACCTTCTCTTCTTATCCCTTTGAATTAAAAAAATCTAGTCGCCGTTTTGAAACGAAACTAATACATAGCGCTGCATGATTAATGTATCCTAAATTAATTTGCAATTCGGTGATGTCAAATTTTTGGTGAAACTTTATATAATATTCTTGTTAGTTTTTCTAGCGATATTAAAAAAAAACAAGCGCATTTTTCTTTTCTCTTAACAGTGATACCAAAAGTGCGATCAAATAATGATCCTCAAATACTTATCTACCAATTCATCACTGAATTAACTAAGTGAATATAATTAAACGGTAAGTATATGGCATAATATGGAGGTGTGTAATATCAAGAATTAATTCATCAATTAATTGAACAAAGTTAGTGTACGTGATCAAATAAAGACTGCATATCCGAAAAAAAGTAAAAACTAAAATCCAACTACGACAAAAAACGACGCTGTAAAAGTATGAAACAACATACATACTTATATACATACATAGCCTGTCACAATCATAACCCTCCTTTGGCTTTGCCGTAGTCGGGTAAAAGTACGACAGAATGCTTAGTGTATGTGCAAAGTTAATGTTAAATAGAAAGTGTAAGTCACAGTTCAGTGCATAGCTACTTATTATGCAGGTCTCAATGGTTGCGATAAGTGTCGGCCAGTATTAGTCAATTTGTGTTTACAATGGGTGTTTAAAGTCGACATTGTTGTGCTGGAGAAATTATGGTAACTACTTAGTGATCGCGTAGTACTCGTAGTCCACATTCGACCATTACTCTTTTATTTATTCATTTTTTATTTCTTTTTATCTTTATGCATTCTTCCATCATACAAACCTAAACTGTGTCAAATTTCCTACTCCTCCGTTTGCATATGTATTTCTTTTATTTTTTTTTTATTTTTGACCCTGCCATGTTGACTCTACTCTGCCTGATGGAAAGCATAAGCAGAATCCAAGAGTGATGGTCACCATACTGCGAAAGCAGACAATGCAACAATGCAGCATGGTGACCCACACCATGGCGGGCTAGTGATGCTTTTGCATCATTGGGCCTCCGGTCTCGCACTCACCAACGAAACACGACAGCATGATCGCTGTAATTTTACGTTGATTTTCTGTGCGAGGGTAGTACCGCCCCGGTCGAGCCGGCCCATTCGTGCTGAAATCAGCGTGGCTCTACTACCTTGATTTTGTGTATATCAGTTTTCGCGGCAAAATCAAATTCTATCAAAATTGGTCCAGTCGTTTGCGCGTGAAGGAGTAACAAACATACACGCTTACAAACGTTCGCCTTTTATATTAGTGTGGCGGCAAATAGTAGCCTATGTGTTATTCTGATGTATAAGCTATATTACTGTACAGTTTCATCCAAATCCGTTCAGTAGTTTTTACGTTAAAGAGTAACAAACATCTATCCATCCATCCATAATTACAAACTTTCGCGTTTATAATATTAGTATGATATAATGAGATGATTATTAATGTGATATTAGCTGCCAAAATGACTCTGCTCTACCTGATGGAAAGCATCAGCAGAATCCAAGAGTGGTGGTCACCATCCTCAATGCGAGCAAGGACAGTGCAGTATGGTGACCAGCACTGTGGCGGCCTAGTGAGATGCTTTTTCACGCTCCGCTTAAAGGACCCGGGATCATAGTGGGACGGAAACACGCTCGCTGGTTTTAAGTTCCAGGTTTTATTCAAATTTCGTTAAAAGGGGTTTAAATTTTCGTAAAAAAAAAGGAAATCAGAAAACAGATATTGAATTAAGTTTGTATTAATATTAATACGTGAAGTAAAAGCTTTATTCAATTTAGAAAAATAATAACAAATATGCTTCGCATTTATTAAGTTAAAGACCAAATTTACTCTAGCGTATCAAGTTGAAAAGCTGGTTCTGATATGGGCTAGTAATTCCTTGTTAGTTTATTAAAACTTCAAGCACTGCCACATGATAGCATAAAAGTGTGTTTCTCCACGAAAATAATAATTGTGTACAAAGTAGGTACATTCAATTTGTGTCCCAGCTGACTTATTGCAATATAATTAAGTAAAAGTGAGAATGAAACCGAAACAAATCCACACAGAGAAAGATGTTTTTTTGGTTAACACGCATAATGACCAAAACGCAAAATTTGCATTTTGACCAATATTCTTATTCATTTGTCCCACTGTGTAATTAATCTTCAATGTATCCTTTGTATCTCTTAGAAGTCTAAGGGTGGAAATTAGAGGGTTGGAGAATACAGTTTTCTCAAATTTTATAATGGACATTGAAAACGTTAATTAATTATTTAATTTTCGTGCCGACACATATATATATATATATATATATATATGTAGCACGTTATTGTTGCGTCATAGGCCACCTATAAGAACCCCGTATGTATCCATGTAAATTTCCGTTCTAGTTATTTTTATTGTTCCGTCTTATGTATTCACAGTAAGTAAAAATAGTAATGCAAAGACCGCTAAGAATGAGCCATCCAAACAGAAAAACCTACTAATGTCATTGAGTAGGTGAGGCGGTCTAGAACATATGCGCCTAAAGACAAGCTACTTCCACTATCTTAGTAGCTACTTCACATAACAAGAAAAAGAGTACCAAATGGTCAAACAAAGAAGTGGTTTCTGGTCGAAATACAAATTGTCATAAATCAGTAAACAAGAAAAAAATCGGTCAAGTGCGATTCGGACTGGATTCCGAGGATTCCATACAAATATTTAGGTATATTATTTGATGTAACTAAAAAATTATGCTTTTCACATTTTTTTCTTTATCTATGCTACAAGACGTTGCTTCGCACAAAATTTCAAAATTCTGAGTTCACGGAAGTACCCAGTACTCAGTGTCGAGAATATACAGCATAAACAGAATTTGATATGATTTTCAGCTTGATACCTCCACGCGTTCCTGAGAAAAAGGTCTTGACAGACAGACAGACGGACAACAAAGGAAAAAACGTTTCTTCCTTTTGAAGTACGCAACCCTAAAAAGGACAGTTTAGGTGATACGAATGCAATTTGTAATGTAACCGCCAATAATAGCTTGAACTTATATTCCAAAACTTTAGTATCAATCGAAAGTAGTTTACAAACAGACAATTAAAAATTAAGTAACAATTATGTACGTGCCATTTCAATTATAAAATTCCAGTTTCTGACCGAGACAAAAAATAAGTAAAAAGTTGAATTAAAACGCGGAATTGATATTTTTTTACTTCTATTGTGTGAATATCGCTCTGGTTATAAGCCAGGTGTGGAATTAACTTTATCAGTCACACAACTCACACAGTTAATATTCTATCATTTCTCTCACGTACGTTCGTAGTTAGTCCATTTCATTTAGGAAAGTGACCTAAGAATCATTAAATAACGGTACTCAGAATACCTACAATCACATATAACTACATGAACCAACATGCCTTTGAAACCATGACGCCAAAACAGTGCCATTAGCTTTTCTCAGATTTTTATTGCAGCAGCTAAAAAGGTAACGCGTGTCTTTATATTTTTAACCGACTTCAAAAAAAGGAGGAGGTTTCTCAATTCGACCGTATATATATATATATATATATATATATATTTATATTTTATGTGTGTTCGCGGATAACTTCGTCGTTTATGAACCGATTTTGATGATTCTTTTTTTAATGGAAAGGAGATACCCCGACGGTGGTACCATGATGAGGATTAATATCTGATCATGGCATCCAAGAGAAATCGAGTCGAACCTTGAAGTCGGTTTTATTTTTGTTAAAATTGTACTTGTCAAGTTATATAATCGTTTACAGTGACGGACTACAGAGGGAGTCCCTAGCAGATTTATGACACTTTGCAAATAATGCAAATAAGATACGCTCTGGTTCTTATAGGTGTTTTTAATGTACAAACATGATTAAAATCTCAATCCATACTTATTATTTTAAATACTTAAGTAACTAAATAACTCTGCCTGTCTGTTACGTTTTTACGACTAAACCACTGCACCGATTTCATTGAAATTTAGAATTTAGAATAGAATAGAAATTTAGAATAGATACTTTGATTCTTGAGGAAGGGCATAGGTTACTCTTTTCTGCGATAACTACTAAGATACGACGTACACGTGGGCGGAGCCGCGGGCAAAAGCTAGTCTCTCTATGTATAAATTTTCTACATATTCGACACAGTATAAACAGATAGTCCACAATCAGTTCACCGAGTCAATATCAACCAGAGAAACAAGGCCAGTGTTGTAACAAAAGTGCCGGTAAAGACCAGTTTTGCGTTCGCGACTTTCTTTTATCTGAATGAAGACGTAAGATTCGGCTGCTCGATATTACGACCACAAATGGTGTGTACGACCTCCTTAACTCGCCAGTCCAAAGTAACATTTTTGATCAACTCTAATAAAGGAGGAGGTTGATTTTCTATTTGGTTACCGTCTTTTATTTTCTTTTCTAAAAACTGCGTCGTTTGAGACCCAGTTCGATCAGTCTTACTGTTGGCTAAATTGTTCCATTACATAGTTCGCGGAAGAATGGCCAACATAAATAGTTAAATAAATAAATAAATATTTCGGACACCTAACACACAACGTCATCTAGTCCCAAACTAAGCAGAGCTTGTATTATGGGTACTAGACTACTGATATAAATACTTATATACTTTTTTTTGTAAATACATACATATTATACATAGAAAACACCCAAACTCCGAAACAAATATTTGCAGATCATACAAAATCTTGGTCCGACCCGGGAATCGAACCCGAGACCTCAAGAACAGCAGTCGCGTACGCTGCCACTGCGCCACCGAGGCAGTTAAACAAACATTTCATCTAAATCTGTGAACAACAGTTGGTTCGAATCACAAGTGCGTGACTTTGACCTACTCGAGCTGTAACTAACACTCTCCAATCCATTCTTATAACCTATTTCCTTTTCATTATCATTTCATCTCATTACATTTTCCTTTGATTTTAAACTCTCAAACACCAAGAAAAGTATAGGCGTCAAATACACCTCTTTTTTTTTTTTTTTTAACGTGTGGAAACCCCCTCGGGCCGTCACCCCGCCGGGGTTTGCGGCGGGGCGGTGTGTCGGAATCGAACCGACTAAAACCACACGGTGTGCCACTCTGCGCCTGAGACGGGAGGGATCCGGGAACTGCTGTTATTAACACATCCGGACCCAACACATCCGGACCCGTCAAATACACCTCTGGCCTAACCCTTTCGGGAATGTAGGCGTCAGTATATTTGTGAACCTAGACAGAACAAATACCCTCACATCCGTTACATGTGTAGCAAATACATTATTATTCTGATGCTGTTTTCTTTTCTCACGCACCGGGTGCTAAACATTGTATTGTTATCAAAATACAAGGCTAGGGACACATGCTCAATTTAAAACAATAGAACATTTAATACAAACATAATTGTTACCAAGTTTCCCAAGATGAAATATTTTCTCTTTACATTCATACAAACACTCATACATACCACTTATGTATTTTATCCCCAAAGGGTTAGATACATTTCTGCCTAATCTATACTAATATATAAAGCTGAAGAGTTTGTTTGTTTGTTTGTTTGAACACGCTAATCTCAGGAACCGCTGGTCCGATTTGAAAAATTATTTCGGTGTTGGATAGTCCATTTATCGAGGAAGGCTACAGGGTATATATCATCAAGCTACTACTAATAGGAGCGGAGCAACAATGAAGAATGTTTCAAAAACGGGGGAAATTTTCAAGCTACGGGCAATATAAGGCGCAAACGAAGTTGCGTGGGTCAGCTAGTACTCTTATGAATAACCTGTGGTCTCCCTTATCTATACAAATAAATAAAATTGGAGTGTCTGTTTGTAATATTAAAACAACCGCTTTTTACTAAATGCATATGTATGTATAATATATAAAGCTGAAGAGTTTGTTTGTTTGTTTGTTTGAACACGCTCTTCAGCTTTATATATTAGTATAGATAACACAAGAAATTCCAAACAAAATTTATCTTAACTATTTGAACTACGACAAAGGAGTTCATTGTCAATTCGTCAACCTGTGTTCTAATGCAATACTAGAATTTTCGATTAAAGGTTTGATAGTCAGTAATAACAGATTTACAAGCACAATTTGGTATCCATTTGTGTTTAAATTTCAATGTAATGGTTCGTTGTATTCGAGCTTTATTTATGCACTTTACTTCGATTACCCTGGTAGTTCTAAGTCGATTTATCTAAATGTTACTAACTATCGGTTGTAGGTACTTTAAAGACTGACTGACTCCAAAGACTGTGACGAAATATGTGAACACATCATTTTATTATTAGGTTTTATACACAGTTTTATACGAAGACTCTGAATAATGCCGAAAAATAGAATGTATCTTTAAAGTTTTACATTTTAAAAACTTTAAATTTAAGTATATACTTAACACAAGGCTGGTTTAAACCGCGATTTTGAAAATAACCAATGTGCAAGTGGAAAATGAGTAAAATTTTTTGAAAAATACATAAATATTTATATTATGGCAACGAAGGTGATCATTTTCGGGCTACTTTTAATTCAGTTTTTTTTTGTGTAGGTATATGAGCCTGCCGAAGTGATTCCTGATATGAAGAAAAGCATGAGCAGAATTCAAGAGCACTACTCTACTCACCATTACCTTTTTTTGCTAGAATAACTCTGCCAAAGTACCTTTTTAAACAACCTACTTTTTAAGTAGGTTTTTGAAGAGGTACTTTGGCAAAATCGTAAGTTCTAGGATTTACGAGTCCTTTCTTTCATTTTGAGCAATATCATATTTAAATTTTTACAACGAATAAAAAGTGTAAATGTAATAACTTACATGAACTCCGTATGAATAAGAGTATTTGGGGTAAGAAAAATCTTCAAATGAACTCCTCAATTCTGGGTTCCTGGTATAATGTGCTATGCTCAAAGGGCTGCCTTTCACTGTCTGGAACTTCTGGAATTTAAACGGTTCCGGCTTGGTATTGTAGTAATCTCTGCCAAAATCGGTTTTAATGTCTGTTCCATGATAAGTTTTGGTGTTTAAGGGACTAAAAGTAGGACGTTGGAATTCTTGTTGAGACTGTTTGAACGCTGTTGAATGGAAAGTCTTGGGGTAAAGTCCAAAGAGGTCTGGTTTAGGATACGCCGTAGACTTCAATAGTTTCTGAACGGCTTTTTCTCTTTCCTGCTCTGGTAACTTCGTATCAGGATCATCTAAGTATGCTATCAAGGCTTCTTCTAAAGTCTTGTATGTGTTATAAGCATATTCAGGTTTTTTCGCTCCAGGGCCTGTGTCATCGTAATTGTTCTCTTCGGCAAATTTTATTTGTGATGTGGATGCCGCTGAAGGGTATGCGTCATGGGAATATGAAGATCTGTCTTGGTATGGTGTCACCACGGAAAAGGTTAATAGAAGAGGTACCTGTAGAAAAGAAATTATTGATTTAATGGTGATAATACCCAGACCACCTGATAGTACAGTTTTAGTAGCAAAAAAGTAGATTTTTATGTTTATTGTACTTTAATCTAAGGTTTTTGATCAGTTGACTTTGATCAGTTCATCAAAATATAGCTCGATATATCGGGATTCTTTAACAGATAGGACTGTTTTTAGTTTAGTGAAGTAAAGAACTATTACTAGTTCAAACTTTCAACAGCTGATGACCTCGACCTAGTAATGTCGGAAATTTAAATAGTCAAGAGCATGATGAACCTCGTTTAACTGGTCACCTTGCACGTTGCTGAGAGTAAACATTCCGCTGCTATCTATTGTTAATAAGTTACGTCTTAAAACTGAGTAATTTAGATACATAAATTTACATGAGCATTAACGAGTGGAGATCTAATCACTAGAACTAGCGGTGATATGGTATGACTGAATGGCCCTAAACCCACACGGTAACCCACACAAATGAATCTATTTTGAGGAATAGCGGTAAACCCTAAGAAGGAAGCTTCCGAGATCCTTGGTTGACCTTGACCGACTGTTCAAAACGAGGCAGCAACACCAACTCGTGCGGGGAGCCTTGCCCCCCTTATATTAGAGGCAATTGTAATGTAACCCAGGTTATGTATGACAGACACGCTAATCTGATAAAGTGTTATAATTTCTCCGAGTTTTTAGTCACAGTGTTTTTAGTAACCTCAATTTTGTATTATGCTCGAAATACAATGCTTAAAACCCAAAAATTCACTAGTAATATAATCAGATAACGTCACTCTACGTCGACAGCTTTTCACAATCCACTCCTAGGTACTACTCTCTAGAAAATAAATTTTTATCTACTATAAGACGCAAAGAACCAGGGTCGTCGACATAATTCATAGGATTAGCAAGCTGAAGTGGCCATATTTGCCGTAGAACCGACAACCGTTAGGTTAAACGGGTTCTTGAGTGGAGACTCTCGGCAAACGTAGTGTAGGACGTTCACCTGTCAGATAGAGTGATGAAGTCTACTCTAACGCGCAAGACGGCTGGCAAGAGCTGGAAGCGGCGTGAAATTGGAGAGGCCTCTGTCCAGGAGTGTACTGCGATAGGCTGATGCTGATACCATGTCAGCCAGACTACTTGATATAGGGCTTGTTTCAAGTATACCTTCTCTTTGCAGTGATGTTGCCCTCCATAGTTTGTTCCTTTAGTTGTCTCTTACGAAAACCACATTATGAATAGAGTACATAACATTCCGTATTCTTAATCACACACTCACTCAGCGAAGATCAATGAAAGAACTACTGAACGCTGCTGTTCCGTGAGACAGCTGTATCGCTGATATGATCCATAATAAGCTGAAGTATGGCTTGCTAATAAATCGTGTTTATCACAAATTTAGGACGACGTAGTCCAGTTAGGAGGACGTAGTCCAATTGGGTGGACTGACCAGATCCGGACAGCCTTGGACGCCAAACTACAAGGCGGCCAAGGAGAGGAACAAGTGGCGAGCAGCTGTACGACAAAAGATCATAACACACCTGGGGAATCACGACCCTCAGTAGTGAGGTTAACGACGCCAGGAGGAGATCACAAATTTAGTAACTGTATTAAAAACACCTAATCAAGTTTAGCGTACATCTCACTAGACGTTTCCACTGAAACAAAAACCCGTAATCTCGTTTTAAGTACATTTGGTGATAGTAGTTTAACGCGTAATCGTGATTTACATGCATTTAGTGGGTGTACAAAAAAACGCGCAACATTAAGTGAAGTAGACTAAATAATTGGCATTGTCGTGTGGTTTTATTTGCACTGGTTTTGTTTTAACAATACTAAGTCACTCGTCAACTTTCACATAACTATATCTGCGTTACTGCTTATGTAATGACTACTACTACACATTATTTACGTGTTACTAGTAAAAAACTGGCCACAAACTGTTCATCAACAAGTAAATTTTAATTAAGAATTTACGATCGAATTGAGAACCTCCTCCTTTTTTGAAGTCGGTTAGTAAACAAACGGACGAAAGAGAAAATAAACTTAGGCAAACTTAAGTAAACCACCTTAAATCTTAATTATGCTAATGTAAGTAATACTAGGTTGTTAATATAGTTGAACTTTACACTCAAGAGCAATGAATCTGGGTCATATGAAGATTCGATACGTGACTAGTCACATCAGTGTAATACCAAATTAGGTAGAACCTCTACTATGGAGTCAGACATCTGATGAACATACTTATAAATCGGCAGTGACTGACCTTATAGCTGATGAACGTGTTTATAAATCTGTAGGAACATATATATTATATATATATATATTATATATAGACCCGGACATAGAACCAATCTTCATTCTCATCATAGTTATTTGTGCTGGGCGGGAATGGAACCCATGATTACTTGTTTGAAGTATTACGTTGCACAGTAACAGTCTGGAAAATACCTAAAACCTTGAAATTAAGAACGCTAATTTAATAAGGAAATATTTTAGTATAACCAATTATATATGCCTTAAATGACAGTAATGAGATTCATTTGTAACTCGAATTATATCCGTAACTAGCTGAACCCTGCGGTGTTACCCGCAGTTATTGTTGTACCGTGAGTAACACCGCGGGATAAAGTTAGTGTAGAAAAAGTTACTCCCTGGGTCATCAGCTACCTGCCAGTGAAAGTCCCGTCAAAATCGGTCGAGCCGTTCCAGATATTACCCGGCACAAACAGACATATAGACAGACAAAAAAAATATTTACTACATTTTTGGTATATGTACCGTGTATGCATACATATGCATTTAATAAAAAGCGGTTATTTTAATATTACAAACAGACACTTAAATTTTTCTTTATTTGTATAGATAAATTTTATAAAAAAATCTGCCAAGTGCGAGTCTGACTCGCGCAGCAAGGATTCCGTACCATCCATTCATACTATCCGTATCATCATCACCATTTCAAGCGTCTACCCTGTTGCTATTATCAATATTGAGCAAAAACGAGTAAAGAAATCACGTTTGTTGTAACGTATATGTAAGGGGGCTCCCTCTTATATATTTACTAGCCGACCCACGCAACCTCGTTTGCGCCTTATATTGCCCGTAGCGTGAAAATTTCCCCCGTTTTTGAAACATTCTTCATTGTTGCTCCGCTCCTATTAGTGGTAGCGTGATGATATATACCCTATAGCCTTCCTCGATAAATGGACTATCCAACACCGAAAGAATTTTTCAAATCCGACCAGCGGTTCATGAGATTAGCGTGTTCAAACAAACAAACAAACAAACAAACTCTTCAGCTTTATATATTAGTATAGATTTTATTTTAACAAAAATAGCAGACATACATCATTTGTGAAATTATTCCATTTTTTACCCGACTGCGAAAGAAGGAGGATGTTTTTCGGGTGTATGTATGTAGGTATGTATCTATATTCCTTTGGCACGCTCTAGAGCCTAAACGGTTTGTTGTATTTATAACATATAATATAAATATAATAATGATGTATTAAAAAAACGACTTCGTCAATATCTGTCATCTTTATTATTATTTTTTTATATATGTTTCAACCTAGTTTTTTTTCAATTTTGATGTATTTAATATCACTCTCACGACTAAGACGAATCCATTGACGGCACTCACTTATAAATACAACAAACCGTTTAGGCTCTAGAGCGTAAACGCTGAAAATGTAAACTGTCTTACTATCACGGTTCATGAGATACAGCCTGGTGATAGACGGACGGACCACGGAATCTTAGTAATAGAGTACCGATTTACCCTTTGGGTACGGAACTCCAAAATGTAATGTATAACGAATCAATATTTGAATGAATTAATTTAATGACAGAAATTAATATAGTAAACGTTTATTGACCACTTAATTAATTTCCGCATGTGTCAGATGTGTTGAAGTTATTTCAAATGCTCTATTAACACGCCCACTATTATAATAAGATAGAATGAATAGAATGATTGTTGATTAGTTGTTGTCCGTGTGTTTACGGGTAAAGAATACAGAATGTCTCTACTCCTGGACATCCCATGGGTGTTGTTAGAGACCAGTGAGGGAACAAACTACGCAAGACAAAACCGCAAAGAGAAAGATAATATTGTAACAAACCGAATACCAACCCGTCTGGACAGAGTGGTATTGTAGGCCAAAATTTGATTTACAAGGAGAGGCCTATGCCCAATAGTCAACTGTTAAATACATATATATATACTAGCTGTTGCCCGCAGCTCCGCCCGCGTATGTCGGTTATCGCGGCAAATAGTAGCCTAAATGTTATTCTGATGTATAACCTATATTACTGTAAAGTTTCACCCAAATCCGTTCAGTACTTTTTGCGTGAAAGAGTAACAAACATCCATCAATTAATCCATCCATTTATCCAAACTTATAAACTTTCACGTTTATAATATTAGTATTATATATAAGTGACCAAAGAGTCCATTAGCTACTACAGAACTCCAATATATATTTCTCCATCTCCTATCTCCATTAGTCAAATTTTATAAAAAAAACAGCCAAGTGCGAGTCGGACTCGCGCAGGAAGGATGCCGTACCATCCGTATCATGAACAAGACACGGATGGTATCGATGTAATACATCTAAGGTATGTAATCTTAATCTAGTTGATGAGCTTGTTATTCTAGTGGCTAGTGACCCTGATCCTGACTACTAAGCCGGAGGGTTCGATTCCTAATCAACACAAAGGGTTATGTATTGAGCATAATTATTTGTCCTGTCTCATTGAACAGAGACTCTAACAAACGGTCGTTCCCTTCACATAATTATTTGCCCTTGTTTGCTAACGAACCTAAGACCCTCGGCGTAGTAGTTAGAGTCACTAATCCAATAGGCGTTTCAAACAGTAGTAATTTGAGTAAAACAACCTATTCAAAAGATAACTAAGTAGTTGTCCTTTGAATGGGTTGTTTTGAGCAGTAAAAAGTATCCATACTAACATTATAAATTCAAAAGTAACTTTATCTGTCTGTGACGCTTTTATGGCAAAACAGCTGCACCGATTTCAATGAAATTTAGCATGGCGATACTTGAGGAAGGACACAGATTACTATTTACCACAATAACTGACAAACGAGTGCGAAAGCCAGTAACGAGTGTAAACAAAATAAGGGCGAGGTTACACTTGCTATAATCATCAATTGTTTCAATATTACTTCACTACGAGGTGTGTACTGATATGTATCGCTTCTGAATTGGACGAAATGGCCCATTGTGGTGTGCGAAAGAGATACTTACACCATCATTACGAGCATATAAAGCATTGTTATTGACAAACTTAACCCTGTGAATAGCGGATTATTTGTCACAAAAAATGTGTATACACAAATGTTGTACACATATTTTTGTAGTAAAAATGTCAAGTAATAATTAAACAATTAATAATTAAGATATTGTAGTTTTACTTGATATATCTCACACTAGGCAGAGCACCGTAAACAGCGTGAGTAAATATAACATTTTGAGTGTCTTTTACGTGTGCGTGTATGTGTCTGTGGCATCGAAGCTCTCAAAGGAATGGACCGATTTCGATGTGGTTTTTTTAATTTCAAAGCCAGTTTCCTTGCGGTGGGTCTTAGTTATGTTTAGTTAATATCGGTCTAGCAGTGTAAGAGTATCAGCTCTTTTCCAAAATGATGTAAGGCATTTTTGGCGTATGATAAATCGATTAAGTGCTTGCGTAGGGGGTTTTTTAAATTATTAATTTTAGCTTGTTGAACTTGGTTGGGGTTGGCTTTAAGTCTACTACGATACGGACTTCCGTCTTCCGTCTTCAGACCTTTACAACCACAACCCAAGTACTAGGTGACATTATAGTTTGTTAGATGGATTGTTGTCGGACTTTTTAGAGTGTTTTGGACTCTAAGTAACATTTCCAAACAAGTTCGTCTGGTAACCGGGATTGGGTCTCATCGTGTTAAAAATGATCACACATCCATTGAATGACCTGACTAGGATTGCTTAACTACATAATGTGTTATTCTTTGCGGTTAACACTAAGCCACGGGTCCTTGTCATACTGAAGGTGTACTATATTCAATCTGTTAAGCGATGCCATATAAATGTTTAGTTCTATCATTTTATATATACATGCAAATGAGCCTGCCAAAGGGACTCTACTCTGTCTGATGAAAATCATGACCAGAATCCAAGAGTAGTGGTGACTATACTCATTATGAATACAGACAATGCAACAATGCAGCATGGTGACCTACAATATGACGGCCTAGTAATGCTTCTCCATCATCGGGCCTCCGTCTCGCCCTCACCAACGAAACACGACAGCACGAACGCTGTCATTTTGTGAGAGGGTAGTACCGCCCTGGTCGAGCCGGCCCGTTCTTAGGTATGTTATATAATTATATTGTTTCGTATAATTAAATAAATTCCTTCTAAAATAGTCTTAAGAAGTTACTATGAAGAATTATTATAGAGTGTCTTATACCGGAGAGCCATGTTTTAGCACAAATGGACCTTGATAGGAGTAAAAACTTCTCACGTCTAACCTGTGTCAAACAACTCTTCCCCTACTTTTCAGCGAGTATGCGAGGTAAACAGAGAACCGAACTGACTTTCCTCCACCCCTCTACCTCTTCGTCGGTTAATCGGTAAGTGGTGGTCAATGAAAGAATGGTAACAAACTTGTTTGTATTGAAATGCGAGTGCCTATGGGTATAAAAATACAATCCATCAATTCTTCCTTTGATGTTTTTGAGTTTTTTGATTATTGACACTATCGGTCAATGGACGCTTAAAGGTCTACTCATAGATAAGGGCAACGTATTAACCATCTAATGTAGAAGTGAATGAGAGTCAAGTATCACGATTAAAAGGTAGTTACCAAGAGGGACAGGGGTAGGAAAGAAAGAAATACGAATATGAAACGTTTCCATTGTATTAGTTGAAAATAGATCTAAAAGTTTAGTATGTAAATTTGTCAAGGTTGAGTATTTTGATTAAAACCTAATTCATTGAGAATCCAGTCAATAAAAAATTATGTAACGAATAACGCCTTAGGTGAAACGTTATTCAAAGTTATTTTAAATGGATCAGTAACATTTCGTAACTAGTTAGCCTCTGAACATCTCTGTACTGTACATTTTTTTTCAATTAACTGCTTTATGGGGGACGGCCACATCGTAATGGCCGAACTTTCGATGTAATCTAGATCAAGGTGTGAGATGTTACTAGTCGTTATTATTATAACAGTTTAATAATTTAGCCCGCGGGTTCCCTCGCCTTAAAGTATTTATTCATCTCTAGAAAATGTTATTTTTGTGTTAATTTTCTGTTTTTTTATGGAATAAATCCACACAACGAAAGTAACACCGGTTTTCTGTGAGACTGAGATATCTCTCTAGTCAAGCAGACACACACGTCTCACAGCTTACCTCTCCCATAGTAATAGGTATGATGATGTTATCCGATGATGATAACGGCCATGTTGCCAGCCTCAACGGAGACCAGCCAATAACGAAAGAGATATTATTATAGTATTCAAGTGTGTACGGAAACACAGGTGCACTTTCTGTTCTCTCACTCTCATAATCCGATGGGAAGGTTTTCCGACACAAGGGGAAGACACCAAATAATTTTCTTCCTATATTGATAAATAGGTAGATTTAAAACTATTAAAATACATATTTTGCTTGAAATAATAAATAAATAAATATTTCGGACATCTGACACACGACGCCATCTAGCTCCAAGCTAAGCAGAGCTTATGTTATGGGTACTATATAGACAATGGATTAAATACATATATACTTTTGAAATGAGCCAAATTGAGGTTAAAACACCATATTACAACATATGACAAAGTTATTCCGTAACAGCTAATTATGAAGATTATTAACATATATTATGTTAATACGCAATATGATGACAAAACGAAAGCTGCTTATAGGATAACCGTTGTCATCAATGAAACATTTATGTAAGGGTAATAACGGAAGCCGTTGGTAACACGTTATTGGATAACGCTTGCTATGTTAGACGACTTCGAAAAAAAATCTTGAATATTTGTTTCTTTAATTTTTTAAATGTCTTTTGTCACAATTTTTTTTTTTTATTAATTTATGTGTTAGCGTATAATATGTTTTAAATGGTACTTTTTTTGGTTATTAGTTCCCTATGTCTCTTTTAATCCTACTAACAATGATGTCGTGTATCCTACCTATGATAGAATAAGTTTATAAGAAAAGGCGTGAAATCGTAACAAATTATACAGGCTGTCGCAAAAAATACTTTAAAGTCAGCAAGAGGTCGAGTTACGGAACCTCTCGGCAAATTATTCTAAAAATAATCTCAAATACTAATATCCTGTAATGAGTTTTCAAGTCCCGTTACTCGTAAATTCTGATAACTGACTTAAATTAAAGTAACGTAAGTAACGAGCGATAAGCTTATCATTCTGACTTCACATTGATTTTTGGAACATCCTAATAACTATTTATATTACATAATGTATGTACTCTACCCTACCCTTATAACCTTCTTTCTTTGTATAGTCTAGAAAGGGACACATTTTAAAGAAGGGTTGGCGTTACAATATTACAATTAGAAAAGAAAGAAGGAAGGCAAAAGGTTAGAATTTTTTTTATGATTATCGTAAGTAAAGTGATATATAAATATTTAGATACATATATACACATTACGATAGTAATATAACATGTTATCTATAGGTATATACTAGAAAATGAACTCGCTTATTGTTTTAATGCAGTTTTCACATATAGCGTTAGTACCTATATTAAATGAAATTATATTGGAAAATAACTTCTGAAGTATAGAATATAATATAGGTAGTCTGTTGTGTGGTATCTTTTCCAATGAAGCATTGTAATATTGAGTGCTGTGTACGGTTGTAATTGTACTTCAGACCTACATATTGTAAACTGAAACTTATAATATTTGTTTGTTTTTGATTGTCTGTTTCTGTACCTAATAATTAAAAAAAATAATTATGCAATATTCAAATATTTTCTTGCAAAGCCGGGGTGGGACGCTAGTTTAATATATACTAGCTGAACCCCGCGGTGTTATCCGCGATTATTGTTGTATCGCGAGTAACGCCACGGGACAAAGTTAGTCTAACAAAAAGTAGCCTAAGTTACTCCCTGGATCATCAGCTATCTGCCAGTGAAAGTCCCGTCAAAATCGGTCCAGCCGTTCCAGAAATTACCCGAACAAACAGACAGACAGACAAAAATTTTTTAGCTACATTTTTGTTATGTGTACCGTGTATACATAATAATAATAATAAATAATAATAATAAATAATAAAAATAATTTTTGTATAGATAATAGTTACGTATAATTCTCGTGTCACGTTGTCGTTTTCGATAAACTCCGAAACTGTTGGCGTGCCTAAGAAATATGCCCTAGGATACATGATTGCAATAAGATGGAGACGAAGTTGCGTGGGTCTGCTAGTATACCATAACGTTCAGTACACGCGGTAAAAGATTAATTGAAAATGTCAAGGAACGTTGAATATTACCTTTTCTTGAGTACCTACGTGAAATTATTTACCTCAGTCATGTGTTAAAACACTAAATAATAATAAAATATTATACGAAATAATGCTAATTATTATCATTTGGGACTAGGTAATACTAGGTATCTATTCTTAAATATAAGCATTACTTGAAATGCAGCAGCTTTTAAACTCTTCTAAAAATATATAGTTTATGTGGTTTGTTTTTTATTTAGATACTATTTAGTATAGATAGACTAATGAATATAAAAATAAGCTTTCTGTTCCATAATCCAATAAAGTAATCATATACTATTGATCTTAAACAGCTAAATAATAGTTTACATAATTTATAAATTTTAAAATAAAAAAACATAAACAATGAAAAATACATACCAAAAATCTCAACATTTTTTTAATAACACTTTATACACGCACCAAAAAAAAGTTACAACATGAACGAAACCCCCACGAAAATTCAAATTCTCGTAATCGAATACGCAGTGTTCTAAATTTGAATATGACACGAGCGGTTGGCGCTCTCGCACGATACGGAATGACGATGAATTCGACTCACGCGCAAATTGTTTCAACTATTCTAATACCTCGATTTTTAATCTATAAAATGATTGTTTCAAATGTATGCAAATTTCTGCAGAAGGTCATCATAATTTTCCCAATTTAGGTTGGTGCAACATGAAAGTACGTTATTTTATTGTCAGTCGTCTGCAGTCTGCCTGATATGTGTGTGTGATATGATAATGAGCCTATATCTAGATTGAGGGTCACGGAACCTAAATGCAAAACGATCAGGCTCAGAAAGTTGCTAAAATATTCCTTGGTTTCAAATAGTCCGTTTCCGAAGTGTCCAATAACCATAATGTCTATTTTACACAATATCCATTCTTATACACACTATTCACTTTTTTTTTTTAATATTTGGCCCTGCCAAAATGACTCTACTCTGCCTGATGGAAAGCATTAGCAGAATCCAAGAGTGGTGGTCACCATACAGCGAATGCAGACAATGCAACAATGCAGCATGGTGACCCACACCATGGCGGGCTAGTGATACTTGTGCATCATTGGGCCTCCGGTCTCGCACTCACCAACAAAACACGACAGCATGATTGCTGTCATTTTACGTTGATTTTCTGAGCGAGGGTACCGGTCGAGCCGGCCCGTTCGTGCTGAAATCATCGTGGCTCTACTACCTTGAAAGGTACACAGGTATAAAGTGTTACCTTGAAAGGATATATAAGGTACATGGAAGTGCCATGTACAAAGGCGAGTTTAAGCTTCTAGCAAACCGTGAGTGAAGCGAACAGAAGTGAACAGAGGATAGCAGAAAAAACGGAAGGGCGCAGTCATGCGTACTTGGGATTCGGAAGAGAAATAAACATAATAATAAGTAGGCAATTAGATTATACAGATCAATACATGCGTACAATATTAATACATAATTACACGACGAATTACGAGATCTGATAAACCTGACTACTTTGACTACTGAATTGCATTTCAGGACCTCGTGTGCTCGTAAATAGGTACATGTGTAGACATAGACACGTATCTATTTACCAGCATATATGATATATTTCTAACTATCTGAACCCCGCGGTGTTACCCGCGGTTATTGTAGCGGATGTTTGTATTGCGGGTGACGCTGCGTGGCGTAACTAATCTAAAAAAGCCTATGTCACTCTCTGGTTCATCAGCTTCCTGCCAGTGAAAGTCCCGTCAAGATCGGTTCAGCCGTTCCAGAAATTACCCGGAACAAACAGACAGACAGACAAAAATTTTTTAACTACATTTTTGGTATATGTACCGTGTATACATACATATGAATTTAGTAAAAAGCGGTTATTTTAATATTACAAACAGATACTCCAATTTTATTTATTTGTAAAGATTAAATTTGTGATAAATTTGTAGTCACTTTGTTCAAAAGTTGTCTAGACTACTTCTTAAAGTTACTTGCTTTAGGTACCGTCTACTGGCATTCAGGAGATGACAAGGTCTCGTCTGTGCGAAAGCTATAAAATGTAGAATTAATCCAAATGTCATGTCTAGTATTTTATATGTGACATGATATTGGTGTTATCCTAACTGATATCTAAACAAATAAATAAAATTGGAGTGTCTGTTTGTAATATTAAAATAACCGCTTTTTACTAAATGCATCTGTACATGGTACTTACACCAAAAATATAGTTAAAAAAAGGTTTGTTTGTTTCGTGTAATCTCTGGAACGGTTGGACTGATTTTGACGGGGCTTTAACGCTGTACAACAATAAACGCGGGTAACACCGCGGGGTTCAGCTAGTTATTGATATAATGCAGTCGGTTAAAAATGTAAGTTTGTTAGTTTGAATGTTACATGGCATAACTGCTCGAGCGATCATCATAGCATTTTCCATTTACTCGTTTTGGAATAGCAAAATTCGGTAAGCTCGAGTCCGACTCGTACGCGAAAGGAAAACTTACATAAATAATAGATAGATAAATAATAGATAGACAGACAGACAGCGAAGTAAACCTAATAGAACCTATACAGAATTCTTTGTTCCCTTTTAAAAACGGAACCCTAAGAAAATACTGGAAGATTAAATCCCTTATAGATTGTATTTTACATATATTCGCAGATAGATAATTGACGAAATATATCTTTATGCCCAATGGTATCATAGTTGTCAATTAAGGGAATAAATAAATAAAAACTGCCTTCTCCTATCCTATTCCAGCCGGACTGACTGTCTGTATATGGTACAAGAAAACCTTCTTTTTTATGAAATACGGCAAACGAGGTAACGTGTCACGTGATGGTTAGCGATTACCGCTGCCCAAGGACGTCACACGTGCGTTGCCGGTCTTTGAGGAATGAGAAATCTTTTCTTGAAGGTTTGAAGGTCCTGAGAGACCTATATCAAGCAGGGTACAAGTAAACAGTACAGGGTGCAAGCCTACGGGCAATAACTAATGAGCTAAAAACTGTCATTTGAGACATTTACGAGGTGTTCTAATTATATATTGGCTTATTTACTTTTTAAATATTTTAGTTGATCACAATTGCCAAGGTGAGCACTTAATTCAGGTGCAATTAAATGATTGCTTGAGTTGAGTAACAGAGTTACTTAGCGCAAAAATAACTCTTACACGTTGAAAACATAGAATAAGTATATTATACCAGGTTAGAATAGAGTTCATAATGTAGACAAATGTTTTTTTGGGAACAACTTCAAAAAATATCTAAAATTGCTTGTTTTTTTGTGTTGGTTTTCTCGAAGCTGGGTGATTCGAAAAATTTATAAATCGAATATTAAGTTTACTTTTAGGTTAAGGTACTTTTTCTAAGAGTTAAATATTCAAATCTATTATATAGATATATATATATGTCGGAGTCACAGCGGGGAGATCGGTCGAAGCGGTTTTTATGAAATGGTGACGTCATCAGCTTCGCCGACGTCACTTGGATATTTTGTCAAGTGGCACTCATGATCCAAAGCAACAGAAATCGCTCTTAATCAAGTCTAGTCTAGTCTAGTAACCAATCTTCATTATTACACACGTTGGTAGGTAGGGTTTATTTGCACAGCCAAAGACAATATAGAATTCCAATAGTTTATTGAATCAATGAAGCTACAGTTAAAATCATAGATCGGCACAACACTGTCAAAGTGAATTAGGTGAGAACACCAAAATCCACTGAACGTCCGTGTCAATCTACAACCTCCAGTTTCCAAATGCGTAGGGCCTTATGAGAAGAAACCGGCAAAGAAACTCATGGCCACTCTTTTGAAAGTTACATCTTAACTTATTAGTTACAAACTATCAATAGTCAATTACAACAATTAAGAAGCCTATGTACTTAGCTTATTTACAGCTTGTCCTTCCTCGTACAATGCCCGTACTAAACTGATCTGTTGATTCTATTTTTCTAAATACGAAAACGGTAGGTAGTTAGTTTAAGAGCCAATAGGTTAGTAGTCTCGCAACTCGTGCGGCCGCTCTCTTTTATACCGGCTGCTCGTTTTAACTAGTGGTGACACCTACTACTATATTCGGTGTTACCCGCACACATTTTAGTAACATTAAATGTAATATTGCTTACAGAATCGACTAAAACTAAAACGACATTATTAAATCAAGCTGTAAGTAAACTAAGACGTAATAATCACATTGTTAATAACAAATAATCAGTGCGCTTTCTTTTGCATACACCGTCCACAGATTCCACCCAAACTGCCATGTTTCTCGATGCACAGTTTGATGTTTCGAATAATCGATTGAAACAAATATTAATCCAAAATAAACTTAAAAACTTCTCGTTCTCCGACACGGCCATCCTGATGCATCACACGTCCTCGTGTGAGTCATCTGTAAACAAAGGAAAAAGCAACCACAGTAGCTTAATTTATTCGGCCGGTATTGCCTTGCCGACACAGGCATTCTGATGGACTTACACGTCTACGTGTTTGTTAACTGAGGAATCATCTGAACATTGAATCCATCCTCTCGGCTATTCCTGACCAAATTAAAGATTCATAGAAACCAATTTCAATTATAACAAATTATTTTGCCTTCATGATTTTAAATTTGATTTTTCTATTCACGTCAGTATCACGATAAGGTTCTGACCATGCTCATTTATGTCTACCAGCATAATCACATAAATCTTAGTACAAACAATGATTGTTAACCCAGGTTCAGCACCCCTGTCTAAATCGCCAGGAACAGCGTTAAGACGTTTTGACTTAGTCGCTTAACCAGCAACTGAGTATAACCACTTCACCAGCGGCTTCTTGCTCAACTCTTAACCAGAGATCGAGATCTTTTTATTGTCACTTAACCAGCAACATATCGTAGTCACTTAACCAGCGACTGCGAATAACCACTTGACTAGCGGCTTTTTGCTCAACTCTTAACCAGAGTTAGAGTTCTTTTTATTGTCACTTAACCAGCGACTAACATTCGCATAGCCAGATGCGCACCGCGCACTCTCTACAGATAAGTACTGCACGAGCTACGGCTACAAATGACCAGCGAGACCTAAGGAGATAGTGTAACCAGGTTACCAACACTCAATAATATTACTGCACTAAATTGTCGTTGGCCCAGAAATCTATCTGACAGAATTTGTCTTATTAAAGAGCATTTGAAACAAAATGAAAACTTCTCACCAAATCTTTCTTGGAGCTGAACTAGAGCTGGTTGGATGGAGCTGACATTCACTGGTTACTCGGTTTGTAAATCGTTTGCCTTGGCATTCATATTGGAACTGCATCTATGACACCACACTTTTCAAGGTTCAAGTAATCGTCTTATGCGCTTTGGTTTCCTTCGACTGTCAGGCGAGGTAGTATCTGAAATCTCAGATTATGTGTTAGCAATATTGTCACGACTAAAATTGTCCTAATCTTTACTGGATTACGTAAACATGATTTTGGCACAGCTGTGACAGCGCTTGTATTTTTCACACACCACTTCACTTTTACATTCGGAGTAGTTCTCTCACTAGTTGGCGGTTCTCGTATAGCACAAATTAATTCCGTATCGAAAAGATTTTTTTTTTTAACGTAGGGTAAACGAAAATAAAATAACAATCTGCCCTGTATTCTGTTCCTGATCCGTTATGGGTAACCCATAGGGGTAATCCATAGGGGTAGTTCATGGGAGTAATCCACAGATAATCCATAGGGTAATTCACAGTTAATCCATAAGGTAATTCACAGGTAATCTCTAGGGGTATCACAGGTAATCTCTAGAGGTAGTCCACAGGGGTAATCCATAGGGCAATTCACAGGTAATCCCACTTCTGATGTCGGAGGCATACGTGTGGCGTTCGGTCGAAGCGGTTTTTATGAAATGGTGACGTCATCAGCTTCGCCGACGTCACTTGGATATTTTGTCAAGTGGCACTCATGATCCAAAGCAACAGAAATCGCTCTTAATCAAGTCTAGTCTAGTCTAGTAACCAATCTTCATTATTACACACGTTGGTAGGTAGGGTTTATTTGCACAGCCAAAGACAATATAGAATTCCAATAGTTTATTGAATCAATGAAGCTACAGTTAAAATCATAGATCGGCACAACACTGTCAAAGTGAATTAGGTGAGAACACCAAAATCCACTGAACGTCCGTGTCAATCTACAACCTCCAGTTTCCAAATGCGTAGGGCCTTATGAGAAGAAACCGGCAAAGAAACTCATGGCCACTCTTTTGAAAGTTACATCTTAACTTATTAGTTACAAACTATCAATAGTCAATTACAACAATTAAGAAGCCTATGTACTTAGCTTATTTACAGCTTGTCCTTCCTCGTACAATGCCCGTACTAAACTGATCTGTTGATTCTATTTTTCTAAATACGAAAACGGTAGGTAGTTAGTTTAAGAGCCAATAGGTTAGTAGTCTCGCAACTCGTGCGGCCGCTCTCTTTTATACCGGCTGCTCGTTTTAACTAGTGGTGACACCTACTACTATATTCGGTGTTACCCGCACACATTTTAGTAACATTAAATGTAATATTGCTTACAGAATCGACTAAAACTAAAACGACATTATTAAATCAAGCTGTAAGTAAACTAAGACGTAATAATCACATTGTTAATAACAAATAATCAGTGCGCTTTCTTTTGCATACACCGTCCACAGATTCCACCCAAACTGCCATGTTTCTCGATGCACAGTTTGATGTTTCGAATAATCGATTGAAACAAATATTAATCCAAAATAAACTTAAAAACTTCTCGTTCTCCGACATATATATATTATATAGATATCTATCTGTGGTAAAATATATTACGTCGTCTCATCGTACCTATTTAATCTATTTTTAGAATAATTTATTGTATTGAGTAGATATAAACGACACAAAATAAAAACATTTATAGTAATTCCCACCAAGTAAAGAATTTTCTACCTAACTTTAGTCTATGATAAATTTATCTCACTTGCAGTGTTCTTGACTAAGGCGTTAAGCCACAAGCCTACAGTTTACTAATGACCAATTATTGGATAGTTTTGTAACGCGCATATTCATTAACTTATAAATATCGTCGATAAATTTATTTTCTTGATTGAATGCAAAACACTGTGAACTTACTGGTATTCGAAACCGGATAATTCATTTTTCGTAGTACAGTGGCCAAACGAGCAGAAAAATATCGGATACCTGTTACTCTAGACACTTAATTCTATTACCACATTTAGAGTGTCATAAGGGGAAGACAGGCAAGACAAAAACATCGTTGAAATGCAATTAAACAACTGCTTGGTTAACGATGGGGTCGAGCTGACCCATTGAATAGATCAGAATACACGTGGTCGTCGCGACACCACAATGTTTAATGCGAAATATAAAGACGAAACGAAAATAACTGGCTAGCTTTCTA
This sequence comes from Spilosoma lubricipeda, assembly GCA_905220595.1. Classification (NCBI taxonomy): domain Eukaryota; kingdom Metazoa; phylum Arthropoda; class Insecta; order Lepidoptera; family Erebidae; genus Spilosoma; species Spilosoma lubricipeda. Next base: position 1,088,165 of record HG992285.1, on the reverse strand, counting down.
TGAGAGAGAGAGAGAGGGAGAGAGAGAGAGACGGACAGAGAAACACGCCGCACGACTTTCAACTATAGCAAAAAGTGTCGTTACAACTTTTGGTCTTAATTTTTTCCGACTTCAGTCTTCCAGCCCCCCTTCGCAACCCGCGATAAGGAACTTCGTTTCAAAAATTTAGCCGTGATGCTACCAATAGGGCAACGTCAAATCAACCTATCGCCGTACACTGGTGAACCAATGTCTGCGCCAAGGAACACCAACTATCCCGGTTTTGGGCAATCCGCATCCAGTAGTAGGCCTTCCACTAGTAAATTAAATGACTACGGGACTGCAGGTAATGAAAAGGGGCCATGGTCCAACTGATATAATTACGGACAATAATTTTATCCGTAAAACTACGGGTCCAACCACTGAACAGAGAATATAGGTGGTTTGTTCTGTGGTACCAACGATGGCTCTCCCACGCTACTTGCGTTACGTATAGCCCAGTACTCTCACTTTACTATAGATTATCGTTGCGAATATGATTTCATGTCTCGTAGATTAAAAATCTCATTTGGAAAAATATTGCAAAAGAAGTAAAAGTTAATTTAATTAGCTACTGATACTTAATTTGATTTTTTAAATTAATTGTGTTTCTTTAGCGTGAAGTTTCTTAACAAAAGATGTAAGAACATGTGATGTAGAAATTTATATGTTTAAGTACTGGCTGCGTCCCGCGGTGTTACACGCGGTATTGTTGTTGTATATATAGGGTGCTGTTCACTCATTTCTTTTTTAATAAAAGTAGTCTACGTTACTCCTTATTACATCAGCTATCTGTCAGTGAGAGGCCTGTCAAAACCGGTCTAGCCATTCTAGTGATTAGCCGGCACAAAACAACAAAGTTTTTTAAAGTGCACCAATCTTTGATGCAGATAAGTATTAAATAACTATTACTAATCATATACATATAAATAACTAGTACTTCCAAAACCAACTAATTTGAAATTACAAACAGACACTTCAATTTATTTTTTTTGTACTTTTAATATATTACATATATTATACTTCCTCATTGTTTACATAAGTAGAATGGCACTCAAACTACCACTACAGTTCAAAGAGCCAATTCTCTAAATAAAAGTACAAACAAAGTTTGGTTAGATCCACTCTCTATTTCATAAATATGATTAAAGGAATTTTCATAGTAAAATATGTTAATATCCGTGGTTTTCCGTCTTTTAAAAAGGTGTCTGTATATTTCAATACATTTGGTTCGATACAGGAATAATATCCTAGACCTCAAGCATAGCAGTCGCTTACACTATCACTGCGCCATCGAGGCAGTTTCATGTTTCTAAATATATCTATACAAATAAATAAAATTGAAGTGTCTGTTTGTAATATTAAAATAACAGCTTTTTACTAAATTCATATGTATGTATACACGTTACATGTACCAATAATGCACTTAATTTTTTTATCTGTCTGTCTGTTTGTTCCGGGTAATCTCTGGAACGGCTGTGCCGATTTTGACGGGACTTTCACTGGCAGGTAGGTAGTACTTTCTTTTAGACTAACTTTGTCCCGCATCGGTACAACAATAACCGCGGGTAACACCGCGGGGTTCAGCTAGTATATAAATATTATTTACAAGGACTCATGCCATGCATCTTGATAGGTAGAAATAGACAACAAGTGGAGTAGCAAGGCGACTGGTATTTCCGTTGAACTGTAGCATTGACTGCCTCGATGGCGCAGTGGTAGCGTACGCAACCGCTGTTCTTGAGGTCTCGTGTTCGATTCCCGGGTCGGAACAAATGTTTGTATGATCTGCAAATATTTGTTTCGGAGTTTGGGTGTTTTCTCTGTATAATATGTATGTATTTACAAAAAAAAAAGTATATAAGTATTCATATCAGTTGTCTGGTACCCATAATAGTTTGGTATTAGATAGCGTTGTGTGTTAGATATCCGAAATATTTATTATTATTTATTTATTATTATCGAGTAAGAGGTACTGTATTTCATCTTTTTGAAATAGAAGGCTAATTACAAACTGCTCACGTCGTCAACCAGCAGTCTTCAGCTTCCGTGCTTTACACGTGCGGCGTGCCTTCAAGTGTAACGGTGACTTCTGTCAAATATTAATTTATAACAAAAACAAGGAAACGGACCGTTGCCAAATCATTTTAAAACTATTGAAGGTCGTATTGCGTGCATCGAATCAAATCTAGATTTTTATAGTAATGTAGCGACACACCAAATAACCACTGTGAAGGAACGGGTGTGAACGGGTGTCACGCCCCTCCAACACAATGGAGGATCCTCCGACCAGGCGAGGTGATCATGAATGGGCCACGGCCCAACGGTTGATGTTGGAATGATGTATATGTATATGCTAATGAGCGCGAGAACTTCTATTGCGCGATGCAGGATTGATAGTTTCTTTGTGTAATATATTACACCGTAGTTCAGTGTATTTGTGGTAGATAGCGCTGTAGTATATTTCTGTTGCACTTTATGTGGAAGTCGCCTCATCAATTATGTAGAGTGTCACCATCCCTATTGGTGTAGTACGATTCAACTAATACAAGTAAAATTTTAACAAAAAAACTAATTAAAAATCGACCAACTTGAAATGGGACCTCACGGCTTTCAAATAAAACAAAAAAAATAACAAATGAACGAATCGCCCCTACGAACTTCGAAGGTTCCCTTTGGATGCCATCTTCAGATCTTATTGTCCCTATCATGGTACCACCGTTGGGCTATCTCCTTTCCATTAAAAAATAATTATCAAAATCGGTGCATAAACGAAGAAATTATCCCCGAACATAAATAAAAAAAAATATAATGTATACGGTCGAATCGAACACCTCCTCCCTTTTTAAAGTCGGTTAAAAATAAAGAAAAATTCATTTTATAATAATTATATGGTGTCTGAAAACCACTGAAGAACACAGCTCTGTCTAAACACGCAAATGAGCTGTGGGGAACTACTAACTAGTTCTTGAATCATAACCCTCCTTTGGCTTTGCCGTAGTCGGGTAATAAATACGAACTACCTGTATGATCTACTTTGTTTTGGTAAGTTTTCTAGATACGAATCCTAGCCAGATCGATTTATCGCCCACGAAACCCCTTTTATTCTTATATTCTTATATATATCTATATTTCATAAAAATCTTTGAGCCGTTTCCGTGATTCAAATTATATACATAATATATGCAAGAATTACTCATTTGGGTGTGTTCTATCTATAACATGTATGTATTTACAAAAAAAAATGTATATATGTATTTGTATCAGTTGTCTAGTACCCCATAACACAAGCTCTGCTTATCTTGGGACTAGATGGCGTTGTGTGTTTAGATGTCCGAAATATTTATTTATTTTATTTGTTAATTTAAAGGTAAATAATCTATAATTCTATACTGATATATAAAGCTGAAGACTTTGTTTGTTTGAATGCGCTTATTTTAGAAACAATTAATCCGATTTGAAAAATTCTTTTAGTTTTAGATAGCTTATTTATCAAGGAAGGCTATAGGCTATGTATATATATATCATCACGCTAAGACCTACAGGAGCGGAGCATCAATGAAGAATGTTACAAAAACGGGGGGAAATTATCACGCTACGGGCAATAGGAGACACAAACGAGGTTGCGTGGGTCGGCTAGTAAGTTATATAGTTTAGAGATAGATTACCAAGAAAAACAAAGCCCACAATAATTGCCTTTGTTACATTGTATAATTATATTTAGGTACATTCTGATGTGTACAATAGCAGATCTACATCTACAACTTAAGGAGGTCGTTCATGTATTATTCGGGAGTGTAGCACGATACCAAATCAGTTTTAACTGTTATGCGTGATCGAATAACGAGGCGTGTTTACCGCCAATTACGTATACTGCAGCCGGAGGTTCCAAAGAAAACCAAATTTACTTATAGTTAATTTAATAAAAAAGAAATTACAAACTAATTTACAATTATGTGAATCCTACTCGAAGTATGAGCTAGGAATCTCTTTACAAACTAACTACAGCTAATTAGTCTAGTGATTCCGCCTCGAAGTGTGAAGCAAGAATGACCTAAAGTAATTGAATTTTAATATATATACACTATAATGATGACGTCGGTGCCTCGTGTTACCGTTGGTCTCACAATAGGCCTTTGTGGTCTGTTCTCGTAATGCTGCGTCGGCGCCTTGTGTCGCTCTTGAGCTTGTGGCCAGAACTATTTTATCATGTTAATGGAAAATGTTGCTGGAAACTCTGCTCGTTAAGGGTTGGCTGTAGCTTCCATAGTGTGTTTCTGAAGTGTTTGGTTCTCTTTTGAACTATTTCGTTTTAAGTGCCAGATCTTGTAGTTACAGCCTACTGCGTAGGTGATAATTGCAGTTGTAACTGATACAAATACATAGAATGGGATGGTTGTATGGTATAGGTTAGTTGACTGGACATTGTCGATTTTCATCGATATTTCTCTGGAATACTTTATTCTGAATGCTGTGAAGATCTTAAAGGTTTATTGATCTTGAGCTAATGTGATTATATGCAGCTGTCTGATTGATTTTGTGTCTCACAGAGATATGTGCTGTGCTATACTATACTTCGGGCATTCTGCCTCTATGTACACGAATGATTTCTCATTTGTTGCTGTAAGGAGCGGAAGGGATAAGGGCAAGTAAGCAAGTTGTTCGCTGTTGGGTACAATAGACAGTCTGTATAGAAATTATAGGAAAACTATAACTATTCTATTCCTAACAAAGTAAGAGCCAGGTTTCATAAGATTATAATATTTTCTTAACTCTAAGTCGGGGATGTAATCTCTACTGTAAACTATTCTTAATTAATCTATTATAGACTTTAGAACTTCGATGTCTCTCATAGAATGGTGAATGAAAGCTAATATATTTTCTAATTTAATTATCTCTAACATTAAGTCTTCTACGTTATTACTAATTATTCCTAAGATTTGGGCAAACTGTGCAGGTGTAATGAGACTGCAATCTCTGTAAGTATAAGTTGTCATCATATACGTACTTGATAGTATCTAAGTAATCTAAATTGCTCGTTATACGTTTAATTATTGATCCTAGACCGTCTACTAGACCTCTTTTAACTCTACTAGGTTCCAAAGATTTTACTTGATTTAACATTTTGCCAAGCTTGTTAGTCTGGTAAGATAGTCAATCCGATATTCGTAAAGTGTGTAAGTATCGTTACAAAGTCTGATTTTGAATGTCTTCAGTTGATTCTTTACTGGGTTTATCTTATTTTCGATGTCATCTAACTGTACGTATTGTATAAAGGAGTGGTAGTGAGTGGTTAGTCTAGTCAATCCTAGTTAATACGGTAGAGTCTGGTCTGTCAGCTAGTGATTTAAGTCTTATCTCCTGGGGTTGAGTCACTTGGACTGTCAGTAGGGACAGAATCCTGTAACAATGTCTTTGTTTTAGGTGTTCGCTTTAATCGAGACTTCGCTACTAGTCTGCGTTTCTTTGATGTATAGATGTGTATGGGTGAGTCGGCTAGGACGGTGTCTTGAGTATACCGCGGTGCTGTTTTCTGGCGGCTAGCAAGAGGATTTTTAATAAAAACTTGTTGTTGAGGGGCGTATTCTACTTCTGGTTCGCGGGTTTTGTTCCTATTTTCCATTAAAGTTGTTCGATTGCTTAGTGACGATTCATTAATTAAATCATAAACTTGTTTCGTTTGTTGCCTATGGTTTTCAAATGGTTTAGTCACTGTCGGTTTTCTTTTCACGTCGCCAACAATGGTCAAATGAATTTGTCTGTTGAATTTGTTAAGGGGGTCATCGGTAATGGGGACTTCTAGTATGGGATGTTCATTGCTAGTATGTACGGTATCGGTTGAAGACTTTAAGTGTTGGGCTGGTGCCTCTGATGGATTGTTAATCATCGAACTAGGTTCTTTAATGTTGCCTATCAATGAGTTAATTTCGTCTATTTCACCGTTATGAATTTCTACGCGAGATAGGGCATCAGCGTTAGTGTTACATTTTATGTTATATACTTCAGCACGGGCTGGTTGGTCTAAAGAAAAAATAATGTCGTTAGGCGTTGGGTTTTGTATAATGCAGTTACAAAAATGTTGCTCGTTTATAACGCTACGCGAGTTATATACTTTAATGTCATTAATGGAAGTTCGTGTAATTAGTTTAAAGTTTTTTAAATCTATTTTAGCTTGCCATTTCGATAATAAATCCAGTCCTATTAGTCCATCAAAATAGTTATGAAATCGGTATACAAATAATTTAATACTATCCTTTTCATTGAGTTCTGAAAAACAGGGTAACGTTATGGAGTAGTCATTCCTACTGACTCCGTGTACGTTTGTTACTTCGAATGGGTCATAGTTTAGAGAGTAATCTGCGTAAAATTTCTGTACTGCCTCGGGGCTTATAAATGATTGATTGGCACCGGTATCGATTAAAATTTTTAAAGGGGGTTTAGTGATTTCGATATATGGTAGCTGTCTCTGAGTTTGTAGGTTAATGTCTATCTTTGCTCTTTTGATATCTTGGCTGGGCCCTGATTGTGGGTACATGTCGTTATACTGGTCATATGTCTCGTCTCCATAAATCATGGTATTGTCATAGTTATAGTTGTAGGTTTGGTAATAGTCGTTAGAGTCAAAGTTAGTGTCTCGTTCTGGTTCGTAGTGAAAGTCAGAGTAGCAGGGGTTGTCAGTAAATTCGTTAAAATTAAGTTCTTGTGATTTAAAATAATTATTCGGTGCCGGGTTACCGGATCTACGCCAATCATGGCCTGACAGCATGGGTCTTGGAACAAAGTGTTGGACTCCGCTCACGGGTTTTGGATTGAAATTCTGTGGGGGATTATTCCTAGGAGGAGATCGGAAAACATTACTTTGTGGATGATAGTTTGGCGGTGGCGCGCGGAACATTTCCTGTGTACGCGTAGGGAACTGGTTTTGGTGTGGATGTGGGTTCTGGTGAACATTGGGTACGTTACTGTTAAATTTAAAAGCGGGTTGTGGTTGGTGACTCCGTAGTCCTATAGGGGCTGGCCAGTTTGATACTTGAGGTCGCGGGACGCTCAGTGTGTTCAATGGTGTGTTGTAGGGTATAGGTACTTTAGAATTACTATGCTTTCTCGAGGAATCATTACGATTTTGTAAGTACATAATATTTAATTCCTCCTGTACGTATTCGAGAGCTTTTTCTATTGTCTCCGGTCGCATACAACGAATTCGCGATCCTAAAGGTTCTTTTAATCCGCGAACGAACGCCTGCATGGTAACCTTTCTGTAAAGCGATCTTTTCGCTTCTATGGTTGTCGGAATACTTTCATGTAACGTCACGTATGTCATAATAGTACTGAACAAAGTTTGGCATTGGTCATAGAATTCTTGAGGAGATTTGTTACCTTGTATAGCTAAAGAGAGGTCGCTGTACAAAGCCGTCTCGTCTCGCTGATCTGAAAAATTATTGATAAGTGCTAATCTAATCCCTGCCCACGTCTCAGGAATACCATTCGAGTTTATAGTGGATGCTGCGGTTCCTGTTATTTTATTTAAAATACCATTTAAGAGACACAAGTTTCCTAATTCGCTGCCTGGCTCGGGGCTCGCGTATTGGGTTACTATCCTATCACAAATGTCAATAAATCTGATTAAAACGTTCGCGTTGCCATCGAACTCTGGCACTATGCGCAAGGCTTTGAATATAACATCTGGGTCGTGCGGCATCTTTACACTAAATAAGCTAGTTAAATCTAAATCTAATTCACTGTCTATATCTCTATTACTGTCTAAAATGTGCCGGCGAGCCTGTCGCGATGCAGGATCCCGGTTATACGACCTCTCGTAGCGAAAAATGTTGGAATTAAAATTAATTAGGATAAGGTAGGAAGCAACACGAGAAAGATTCAAGTGTACTCACAAATATTTCATATCTGGTTGTCCTCGGTGAATCGATGTCTGGATTCTCCGTCCGGCTACGCAGTTGTCACGTAGATTCTGGATCCTCTGGCTGGGGCTTGATAGCCACCCGGGTGACTCGCGAACGCAAATATCGATATGAGATGCTTGTAATGCTCGCGAACCGGCCCGCGAGGATCCTACCGACTGCGCCAATTACGTATACTGCAGCCGGAGGTTCCAAAGAAAACCAAATTTACTTATAGTTAATTTAATAAAAAAGAAATTACAAACTAATTTACAATTATGTGAATCCTACTCGAAGTATGAGCTAGGAATCTCTTTACAAACTAACTACAGCTAATTAGTCTAGTGATTCCGCCTCGAAGTGTGAAGCAAGAATGACCTAAAGTAATTGAATTTTAATATATATACACTATAATGATGACGTCGGTGCCTCGTGTTACCGTTGGTCTCACAATAGGCCTTTGTGGTCTGTTCTCGTAATGCTGCGTCGGCGCCTTGTGTCGCTCTTGAGCTTGTGGCCAGTTTCCGCCGTGGGTCCGGTTGCATAGAGACTGCAGTGTCGGCATATTGAACACGAGTTCGTGATCTCATAACAGGCCTTTGTGCTCTGTGTTCGTAATGCTGCGTTGACGACACATTTAGGGGTTTCATATAAAACAAAAAGTCATTCTTTATTGAGAAGAAATACTGATACGTGTGTTTAGACTAGACGCTATAAATAGTTACGTAATGCTGCGTTGACGATATATTTAGGGGTTTCATATGAATATGTAACACGCCTCTACCTTTACATGTGTAAACATATGTAATACTACATAAATATCTATTTACTGACACACCTGTCGGTCTAGTGGTTAGCGATTCTGACCGCTAAGCCACAGAAATATCATGGGTTCATTTCAAACGCAGAGCTTCGACTTCTCGACAAATACATAAGAGGGTTAAATAAAAATATCAAACATACAATGCTAAAAGCGAACCTTCAAAAGCCTGTGTTAAACCCATGGTATGATAGGGGTAGTCATTCGTCAACAGATATAAAAAAAAATGCATGTTTTCAGTTACTACTATTATTATTTTAACGATCTAGAGTTCTGTGAATTTTCTTTATTTTACTAATACATAACAGGGTTTAATAAGAATATAATAAATAGCATTCAAAAACACAACCATAAATAGTTTGTTACAGTTTACGATCTTGACTTACTCGAGTTATTGCTTACACTCTCAAATCCATCCGTAAAGCGATACGTCTTTCCTACCATTCCCGTCCTATATCTTATCAACTATTCCTTTCCTACCGAACTTCCAATTTTCCCATCTAATTCCTAAAATAGCCGATGCGTCTATTCTTGTCCCCGTGAGTAAGATACAGTTAGTAGGTCTTTACCTATGAAATTGCCGTTTTGTATGCAATAAGTGAAAGTACTTATTTTTTCAAACTTTTTTATTTCTGTTATTCGAAGTAATCACCCATGCAATCGATGCATCTTTGCCAATGCATTGGCAGTTTATTGATGCCCTTCTTGTAAAAATCAGCTGACCGGGAGGCAACAAACTCATCAAAGGCATTTTGTACTGTCTCTCGGGAATTGAATTTTTTACCCACTAAAAAGTTGTCTAAATTTTAAATATAGCCAATTTCATAGGTAAAGACCTATTATAATCGACAAATTATTTCCCTCTGTTTAGCTCTTCAGGAATACAGGTGTATATCACACATCATCATGACTTAAACAGTCTTTAGTTAACAGCTGGACATGGGCCTCTCATTAGAAATTATGTTTTGGCCCATTACTTCCATCACGATTGCCTCACAGATTGCCATAGGGATTGTGTCGCGTTTTCCTGCTCCTTGCAGTGCTATTGGCAGTTTCCTTCCTTGGTTGATTCTTACGACACCCACGCGTTGAATAGAAGTATTGACAGTCTGCCATCACACGGTGTATGTTACATGTATTTAAAACAAAACAAGGACGCTGATCAGCAGTTTGGTTATAATAGTACAGACTTAGCCCAATTTAGGATCAGGTGGCCGCGTTTCAGATATGTCAAGTTAAAAAATTGCCCAACTAAGGAAGACAGATTGTCGAAATCAATCGAATGAAATCGTTCGTTTTGCGTGAGCAACCAGCCATCCGTTCATTGTCCTGAATACTTCATTCAATTGAATGATTAGTCGCTTATTGTGTCACGATTATCATAATGAAATCTTACAAAAAACAACTGCTTGACTGAACTTTATAGACGACAATCGAAATTGTGTTCTATTGTTGACGGCGTAAGGTTGTAAAATGAGTGATTCTATTGTTATTTGGTACAATTCGGTTTGACCATAACCTTGGGTCAACAGGTGATTGATTTCTAATCGGATTGTTATTTCTGTGTCTGCTTTCCGTGTAAGAAACTTGTGTGCTATATTCATTGTAGGAAGTTAATTAAATATCCGTGATCTTATACATGAAAAAAACAACTCGCGTAATGTTAGGTGATACATTTTTGTTTTATGTATATGATGTAGTCTAACAAGGGAGAAGGCCAACCACTTATAAACTAACTTATTCCTTCATCCACTGATTTCTTTATTCGGTTGAGCATTATTTAGTCCAAAAACCACACTTCTGTCTGAGTTTCGTTTTGACATCTTAATCTCTTTTCATTCAGACTCTTTAAACTTAAATATGTCTACGTATTATTTGTAATAGTGTCATTTACTAAGCTATTAACTGTCACCGCCCATGCACACTTACAACTCCTAGTGTTCACAGGGCAATATATCAGTATAAACGGGGCTTCGTTAACCGCACATATTCGGTTGCATATACAATGAAGCAAATTCCCATCGATGCACTCATTTTTATGAGGATGTGGCATACGTGCCATTTTGGTCAAACTGGCTGATATGTATCTGACTATACAGAGCTAGCAACATAAAATAAAAGAACCAATAGTCAGTAATTCCTTATTTTAACGATTAATTATTTTTCACGCACAATAAGGAAATATATGAACGCATTAGATTTTATTTTACCTTTCATTTTTAAACCTGTTTTTAGGCGTTTGCCTACTAAAAAATTACAAGGATATTGCTAAATTGTAAAAAAAAATAAACAATTCATTTTTGTTTTGTTAGTTTCACAATAAATAATATTTTACTCTATTAAGATCTACCTAGTTAAACTTCCAGTTTGGACAAAGGGGTTTTTAAATAAAATAACTACATCTTAACTAGTGTGCTGCCGATTTGGAGGCTAGCATTATAATGTATTTTAAACTCTTACAGTATTCCATGTCTGGACGATAGTCAAAACAATTCGTTATCTTAATTCTAAGAGACACATCCGTTGGCAATGCTGATCCAGCGGAGTAGCTATTTAATCGAAAACAGAGGGTGCAGGCGGATGCATAACTCCTCCCTCCCTAAGAGCGAAATTATCGGGATGTTCATTTTCAATAACTCCCCGATGATTTCGTAGACACATTAACATTCTTAATCTTTTACGTAAAATATATGACAAAATTAAAAGAATACATGCTAAAACAATAAGAAATGTAATATAAACTATAACTACACTGATATTAGAGTCTTGACCTTTAAAATCACTGTTAGAGAACTCATTTTGCTTTAATACACAAGACATATATTTCACTTCGTCCAAATTAATACCGCGCATGTTAAGTACGCGTGTACTGGATAGCAGTAGCGTTGCACTCGCAGGCAGTTTTGGTAAATTTATAACTGGAAGGGGCTCTACATTTTCAGTTTCTGTCAGGATTTGATGTTGGCGAATTTGGATTCCCTGTATTTCGATGTCGCATGACTCTTCCAGGGTCATGGTGTAAGTTCCGAAGACAGGATGTTTATTAATTTCATCATTACAGGTGCTCGTGAGAACTGTCCGCAGTCTAGTAAATAATATCCAACTCGTGGTTGTTATTCGCTGAATTCTTATGTCTTCAATGTTAATCTGTTGTTGGTTACAGCATGTAAGGTTGTCATCGAATTTCAAAAGCTGCTCTATACAGGTTGGCTCTGGATAAGGCGCTAGGTTATGCTCAGCGCACAGGAATTGGTCTCCGGCTGCAAGTGGCCGACATGGTTTCACGATCGGCAGGTGTTTCAGCCCCCTTGCCAATAGGTAGGGATATTTAGGTAAAATGGACATGGTTTTATTATCTGAATAAATTTTATAGTAGTTATAAGTGTGATTATCTGGGAGTGGAATCTCTAATATGAACATAATCTGGTTATTCTTAAGATAAGTTTTGACAATAATAGTTTCTTCTAATTTTACTAGAATTTCTTCCATTGCGGGATATAGTAAACTCGCAGTGTTGGATATTAATTTTAAATGTTGTAACAATTCGGCAGAGTTAACAATACTTGGGTGTAGTATAGAGATTTTACTAAATGCAAGAGCAGTCTCTATCTGTCCTAACTTTATAAAGATTGTACGGAAATTACTCGCAAATATATTAAATAAGCTAACAGTGAAAGTGGTGTACCACTGATCTACTTTCGACATTACTTCATTATACATGTGTTCAACTATTTTTAACTTAAAACCATTTTTTTTTTGCTAGAATAATGGAGTTTTGATTTAAAACTTCAGTAGTAATAGTATATAGTAATAGTAATAAAACTATCTAACATTTGAGAGACCAGTGCAAACTTATCTTTGATAATAATTTGATTGTGACCAAGTTCCGATGTAATTTTATCGTACCGCAATGCATCGCTATGATCCAGGTTTCCCGTGATAATTTTAATAAGAGAACCCAATGGATTAATTAGACCTCTTTTAAAGCGTTGTTGTGGGACTAATTATCTGTATTTCTGTATTGTAATTTCTCGTAAATATTCAAGATATGCTACAATATTAAGGAAGTAAGGAGGATATGTATACCAAAAGAATTTTCAGAACGAATATGGCCAAATATTGTTTCGAATGATGTTAATCCTGTTACTGAGTGTATCGAATGGTTGTATGCCATAATCAAGTATATAATTACAGATGCGGCATCAGTGCATTTCTGTTCATATTTAGCGCAACGGTAAATTTCACTAATTGTTGAATGAATAATAGGTGAATTCGATTAAACCCATCGAACAAGGGTTATTAGGTGTCCCTATATGGAACCCTACCTTGTGTTATTAGACAGTTAATTAAACTGGCTGATTTAAGTTTATGTACACAATTTAGTTTTAAGACATGGTTGCTTATATACTTTGTAAGGGAGCGTACTACTTCAGATGTTGATCTATTAGTTATAGGAATGGCTTGTCCTAACATACTGAATGCGCCTAAAAAGTAAGGTAATAATTACTTTCGATCTGAAAAGGTCTATGAATATTTCCTGAAATGGAGCATCCTGAGTTTGGGTTTACTGTTTAAACAGTTTAATAGGTTTTTTTTTTGTCATATTTCATCTTACTACACAACTCACAATCATTAATAATAGCTGAGATAGTCTCCTGCATGTTATGCCAAAAGTAATTCCTGAGTATACTTGCTAACGTTTCCTTTATACCTCTCTGACAAGTCTTTCTCTGATGATGTTTAATAACTATTGCCTTTTGTTCCTTTTCGTCTCCGACATACACTACTTGTTCTGTGCACTCAAATAATTGTACAGTGTCTTTCTTAAACAACTGTATGAGCTTGCTACTAAACAGTCTACGATGCTCTACATCCTCAAAATGTATGAAGTATTTCGTTTTAGGTTTGATATATTCTAATAAAAATTATTTACTAAATCCATAAGTAGCTTTTGTTTTTCATGTGAAATGTCTCTAATTTGTATATAATTCCTTAACCATGTGAATACTAAAATTTGGTTAGGCTTAGTGTCCATGGCCTCATTTAAAATTGGAATACCTGATTGTTCTACATCCATAGCAGAATGAATTGTATCAGATCTAGTCATCACAGATAGTGCTCTAATGGGATAGCCAGATACTTTCGCGGAACTAGGGATACTTTTTAGAACAGTTTCAGACTCGGAAATTGAAATAGTTTTACTTGAATCTGATATAGTAGTCCTTGAGGGGTCGTCACGTATGTCTATATGTTTGGGTCCTTTGGTCTCTTCTAAGTGTTTTGCTTTTAATTCTGCTTTAATAATGTAATGGTAATTACTATCGTAAAAATTTATCTGTTCCTAGTGGTAATTACTATCGTAAAAATTCAGGCATTCTGTGGCATCAAATTTCGTTACAGTGAAGGGCCTGTCTATATGGATAGTCATCGGAGTTTCTGAAGTGTTATGAACTACTGTGAGGGCGTACCCATTGATGCAGTTGACTAATGCGGAAGGCATTCGTAATTCAGGAGTAAACAGCTTCAATTCAACCAGTGCCTCGCCCGTATATAAATCTGTGGGGATTTTGACACGTTGTGCGCAATGTAGCGGTATTTTAATAATGTAATGTAAATTATTAATAAAGTGTATCGAAGTTGTTATTGTTCTTAGTAATAAGTTCTTAAGGTCTATTATCGCGCCTATTTGTTTCAATAAATCATTGCCAATGAGTCCTTCATATCGCTCGTCTACCTCATTTAAAGGAAATTTGTGAAAATCGGGAGAATTGTAAGTCGGTAGTAGAGGGATTTCAACAATTTCGTTATGATGACTAGTGGCATGGGTACTTATTACCTGAAACGGTTCATGTGTAATATATTCAGGAAAATAATAGTAAGCGATGCGAGGGTAAAAAAATTGATGAAGTACTACCTGTATCAATCGTTAATTTTGAATCGATCTCCGGGATATAGACATATGGCAATCTAAGATAAGGGTCAGAGTGTACTTTTTTATTTTCTGCGTCAACGTTATAACAGTGGTCTGAGCGAATTTAAAGGTGGACTGAACAGGATTTATTGCAAGCGATTGTTTAATTGTAACCTGACTATACAACTGCAATTAAAGTATATAACAAATTACCAAATTCATTCAAGGATCAACCTTTAAATTTTTTTTTTTTTTTTTTTAAAGTAAACTAACCAAATTGCTTCTTGACAAATGTTTTTACAATTTAAATGATTACATGACAAATAAGGAATAAAAATATAGTGACATGATGTTATAATTTATTTTTTTAAAGTTATTAATTTATTGACATCTCTAAATTATTTTGACATTGCTAAATTGACATAATGTGACATTTAATAAACATTTAATATTCTTGGCATTCGGTAATGTATATTAATTGATTTGTTAAATTGTTTTAGTTTTTTTTTTAAATCAATATTAATTAATGAAATCACAATACATATTGACACTGACATTTATTGTATTGCATGCCATTAATGTAAGACATTGCTAGTTGCACACCATTGTTATGGTAGAATGTACTTGAACTTTATATAATTTTTGTGACCTATTTTGTACTACATTCTTGCAAATATATATCAATTAATTTCATTTCTGACTATGGGCCATTCGGTTTCATAGTGTACACATGAAAGTTGACCAAAACAATTGACAGGTATTGTTCCAGGGTGGCTCTAATCTCACTTTACGGACCATATTTTCATTGAGGTTATACAGGAGTACATTCAATATTGTATTATTGTATATTGCAGTTTTAGCGCATTTAATATTTGGATCAGATAGCAAATTAAATGAGTTTTCAGATGCATCGAATCCTATTACAAAAACTAAATAACTTTCACCGGATAGAATTTTACAGGATTCTAACTCTAGGTTAATACATTGCAAGCTACGAGGGTAACCGAAATGTTGTTCTGACAAAATCATTTCTTATCGCAGTATTTTATATTTGGAATACTACTGTTCAAATCACTTAAAATATTTGAATGATGCCTTTAACAGTTTAGTGCTGGATTTAGGCCTCACCTTCAAAAGGAGGTTTTGGGCTTTGTACTTTAATTGCTGAATTACGTTCATTTCGTACTGACTTTATTGGTATAAAATTGTGAAATTATATTAATATTCATAACAACATTAAAATGAATATGAATACTTTCTGCATATATGTTCTAATGATAAAAAAATAACAGAACCGGTTAATTTCGATTTCCGGCAAAACTAAAAGTCCTATAGAAAGAAGTTAAATGGCAATGTTGTAGGTAATAAAAAGATTTATACTTCTGTATTTACACTTTTTAAATGCCTCAAATTAGTGTGAAAAATTCAAATAACCAAGTTTTTTATTTGTATCTTTTACAATTATTTTTTTTCTTCATGTAATTTGGAGAAAACTTACCTTTCATGTGCCAAATACGCTGTAATTTATTTGATTTGTAATACTTATTTTTTTTTCCACTTTATTTTGAATTAATATCGAAAAAGCACTCTAATTTTCAATCGAAAGTTCACCCGTAAAAATATCAGCTTTTTTTTTTTTAAAGTTATTGTGCTTTCAGTTCTTGAAACCTTTATTGATACAAAAATCCTTAGACATTGTTTAAAATTAGGATAGCTAACGAGTTTAATCTAAATTTAATACGGATAAGGTAAACCCTGACTCCTAAACTAGGTAATCCTGTGACTTAATCAGTGTTCTGCTATCAATGTGATACAAAATATTGAAGAATAACTCTCTTAGTGCTGTCCATGTCGACACGTCTTCGCGTTCCGACAATAACGCCGCGGCGTCACCAGTGAGTCGACTGGTAATTGCGTGCAAAAGGTATAAATTTTGTGCCTCATGACCTCTAAATTTCTGTATAATATACTCACATTTTCTAATAAATAACCCTAAATGTCTCTTATCATCCACATAAAGAGGAATTAATCTTAACATTTGGTATGGGTACCGCTGCCTCAGCAGGTAAGAGCACTAGACTCGGTTACTGATCTAGCGGCATTTCGGTAAGGTAATTATTTTATTTTATTATTACGACAAACTAAAGTTTTCTATCAAAATTGGTAAGAAAAAATAGTACAATATAATAAAATCACACACAATTAAAACACACTTAAATAAAGTTTGAAAACCTATACACTAAAGTTAATAAAATATTAAGAAAAAGTTAACAATAAAAAACTATATCGTAAGAAAAATATCCTGGCCCTAGGTAGATTTTTATACCATATAACCAGATTAACCTATACACTAAAGTTAATAAAAATATTAAGAAAAAGTTAACAATAAAAAAAAATATATCGTAAGAAAAATATCCTGGCCCTAGGTAGAGTTTTATACCATATTACCAGATTATGTTAAAATAAGAGATGTCCAATCTCATAATAACTACAATTTAATAAAATAAAACCCTTTATCATGAAAAATACGGGAGTAATAATATGGCAAGGAAGGCAAGGAGTTTTACTTACCAACCGACCGGTACTCCCATACTCGATGTCCTGGTGATTGTTCAACATTATTTCTTTGGTTCGAGGATCGCGTCTGGCATCGTACGCAGTTTCACGTATATCGGGTAGAATTGGATACCCGAATTATTACGAGATGCGCACAGCTTTAACAACACGATCCTACCGGCTGCGCCAGTTAAACTTCCAGTTTGGACAAAGGGGTTTTTAAATAAAATAACTACATCTTAACTAGTGTGCTGCCGATTTGGAGGCTAGCATTATAATGTATTTTAAACTCTTACAGTATTCCATGTCTGGACGATAGTCAAAACAATTCGTTATCTTAATTCTAAGAGACACATCCGTTGGCAATGCTGAGCCAGCGGAGTAGCTATTTAATCTAAAACAGAGGGTGCAGGCGGATGCATAACTACCTACATGGAAAAGTCAATGGTGTAATATGACTTGAGTGTTTATTGTGTATTAAGGAGAAATATATTTTCGAGGAAAATTAAAACAGATGTAAAACAGTAAGTTATCGAAGCTTCGTCCTATATTTAGGAGAGCCAAACTGCAGTCGGAGACTTAAGTTGCATAATATATTTGGGCCGACACAGCAGTGGTGTCACTCCCTGTCTCACAGACAAGTGGTATAAGCAATTTTAGTGATTGAAGTAAAACCTGAGCTAATCAAGACCAATCCCTGTGGTTCTGTGGACGGACACTTATGAGGGCCACAATGCACTGCGACTCTTTAGTCATACTTGTTTATGGGTATCAAGAAACAACATTGATATTCTTCATCGAAGAAATACATTTACCAGAACTATTCCTTCCGTTCAGGTTGATAAATATAAAAGTCCTTGAAAATAATATGGTATGCGCAATATTGTATCGCAAAAATGTCTCATTCGGGGAAAAATCGTCTAATTTTATCGGTAGCTGTAGACAGGGGCTGCAGCGGGCGAGGTGAGGCCAGGGGGGGAGGTGGTCCGATCCATCACGGCCGCTGTCACATGCCATTAGCCAGGCCTACACGGTGCGGAGGCTGGAAAGTACGGGACACCTACAATTATTTCTATTTTGGGTTAAATCCAAGTAATAATACAAAAAATGGTCGCTCAATGGTCGAAATTTGACCTCCTTTCTTTATAAAATCTTTTAACTTTGTACAATGTTTACGCTTCATGTACGAGTATTAATATTTAAATGATCGTCAGTTTATTTGTTAGTTCATGCCTTAAATAGCTAGCATGAATTATTAAATAGATTGATAAACCATCAGTCACTCAGAAACATTCACATAAATTGACCATTCCATGTGGTTAGGGATTATTGCAAATTATATACATTCTTAATTGTTACCTAGTGTAAGTGAGTAGCGTGGTCAAGAACAAGTCAAGAGACACAGGGACGGCCTTCCTCTCTTAACTAAAAGGGGGAGGACGTTTGACTTCCTTCTCCTCCTTAATTCAGAAGTATCAATTAAAGAATTACAATATCATAGAATAGATAGATTGCCTGAACTTTTTAGACGAGGTGGGTTGAGCACGGTTCTAAGCTACGGATGGTAGAAAGAAAACCAACTCATTTTGCATTGAATTAAAAATTTGATGTTTTGATCTTCACAAACTCTCGTGTGTTGTCCTAAATAATTATACACAGTAAATAATTTTGCTTAGTATTATTTATTAGTTGTAGTGCCGTACTTTCGTCCAACCGTACATGTGCAAAATTTCTCACAAATAAATGTGTAAACAGTAAATATCTTCATCCGACTCAAGCTTGGCCTGACGAATGTATATAGGGGTTTTTGTATCATGTATATTTTATTTCCTGATATATATCCAGCAGTACTAATCCATAGTTTAGTGTACCCATTAGTTTAGTGGTTGGTAATTTCATAACTTCTAAGAGCTACTGCAGTGTTCGTGAGTATAGTTTACTTACAACATTATACAATTTACTTACTAAAACTATACAATTTTACTCACGTGAATACTTCAAGGAAATGATGGTTACGTCACCAATTAAGGGCTCCCATAATATATAACTGCGAATTCGCAACGCATTGCAAATTTCTGCGGGCTCGCACGTATGCGCCGCAATTCGCGCCGCATCGCATCGCAGTTATGATGTGTATGACACAAGTATGATGCCTTCCTTGCTAGCCGTGACGGAGCGCTACGTATATTGAAAACAATCTCCAATATATACCACTTACTTACATTTAAGAAATATAAATACTTTTAAAACCGATAATACAGAGTGTTTGTGTTATAACCGGACTAAGAATACAGAATGTACCACCCCTATTCGTCCTGTGGGTGCTCAAGGAAGCATTCTCAATAGGCCGCCATAGTGTGGGTCACCATGCTGCATTGTCTGCATTCCCAATGAGTATGCTGACCACTACTCTTATGGGCTTACCACACGCGCGAATACACCACAGTTACAAGCGCGCAAAACTGTCGTGATACTTGAACATGGACGTAGCTACCATACGGCACAGTTAAGTACGAGCAAAACTCATTCTTGACAAAAACGTCGGCATAGTAACAATGTTTTTCCCAATAAGGCACTATTTCTTCTGCTAGTATTTTAACAACATTTGGTAATGAAAAAAATATTATACAGTCATATAAGTCAAAGCGTAATGATCGAAGTGGACAAAGTGATGGCTGTTAAATAGAAAAATCCGTTCGCATGTAAAACTACTAAAGGACTATTTACGGGTGGAGAAAAATGCCTACAGTGAATTATTGAGCCTGGTTACTAAATATTATGTCAATACACTTGTCAAACTAAACAATGGAATACATAAACTCCTTGTCACCACAAGTTTTGACTGCGGCTTGAACACTGAACATAGTTCAACACAGTTTTGCGCAGGCAAAACTGTGTTGTTACTTGTGCGTGTGATAGGCCTATTAGATTCTGCTCAGGCTTCCCATGACGCAGAGTAGAGTCGCTGAGTAGAGGCTCATACGTTTATTAAAAAGAGTGGCAAGGTGCTTATGTCCATCAGAGTACTAGTAGAGGCTGTTGGTGAATTATAAGACATATGATGATGATGCTCTCCTAGCCGATCAGGGCTATGGTGGCCAACTTCAACGAAGACCAGCCAATTACGCAGGAGATATTATAGTGCACAAGTGTGTGCGCAAACACAGGTACATTCTCTGTTCCCTCTTTCTCATCATCCGTTGGGACGGTTAACCGACACGATCCGACCGACCGACAGCTTTATATGCACTCCGAGGCTTGGGGTTCAGACCCCAACTTCCGAACTCCGAGCTTTTATTAAGTATTAATATAAACAGAAAAGTTAAAAACACTTTTTGGCCCGACCCTGTATTTGAACCCGAGACCTCTTGATCAGCAGTTGCTTACTTCAACCGCTAGACCAGCAGTCAGTATAAGACATATAACATATAATTGACCGTGAAATGTAAAAGATAAACTAATCCTCAGTCAATATTTGTCAAAATCCAACCCCTGTTTTAAACTTAAGTGACCCTTGTAAAGTCGAAGCACTCTATTGAATTAAAACCACCCTTTCAAATTAAATAGGGCGGTTAATATGTTTGGAATAAGTTACACTCTGTATTTTTGGGGCTTGGCTGTTCTTTATTGCAAAACTCACTAAACTTGACCCCTATAATTTTCTGATATTCTATGCCTAGGTACTTACATTTTTTATTGGAACCGAAAGACAGCGAAACCCAAAGCTTAAAAGAAATTTTCATTGTCTTTTAAGCCGTCTAAAACAGGATGGGATTTTTAACTCGGCTGTAATTTTAATTCTTCAAATAAAGTAATTTATGAACCGCCTAATTGCGTCCTACGGTGCTAATCCCAGCTTTTTTTTTGTATCTTTACAACAACAACCGCGGGCAGCCACGCCAACTCTAAACCAAACGTAGTCTTAAAAGTTCTGTCAAAATCGATCCAGTCTTTCTCGAGATTAGCCAGAACCAGAACAAACAGACAATCAGACAGACAGTCGGACAGACAGACATATGCATTTATTTAAAAGCTGTTAATTTGAAATTGCAAGCACTTCAATATTACTTTTTAGTATAGATTCGGGAAAATCTTTGTTTGAATAAAAATATATTTAATAAGAAATTTAAGAATAAGGAGGATTCCATCACAATTCCTGACAATGAACATGCAATAGGTACAGTCAGTAAAACTCCAAATGAAATTGTTACTGATAGATAATATTTATATATAAAAAAAAATTATAAACAAAAAAAAAATGCAAATCACCTTCAAACATCTTGTTTACACGTAAAGTTTTCTTGCTGAAAATGTAAACGTCCATCACCAATTACTTGGACTCGTCTGTCGTCGTTCGTGTTCAGTTCACGTCCAAACTTTTCACCCGCGGTGATGGATCACCGCCGCGGCGTGGTGATCGAGGTATAGTAACTATACCTATGGCTCTTTGAGAGTTTTGATTTCATGAAAAAAATAATGTATTCTTTTTAACCGACTTCAAAAAAAAGAGGAGGTTCCTCAATTCGACCGTATGCATATGTTTATTTTATGTGTTGTTCTTGATGTTTTTTTTAATATAAAGGTGATGTCGCAACGGTGGTACCATGATAAGGACATCAATATCTAATGATGGCATCTAAGAGAAATCGAGTCGATCCTTGAAGTCGGTTTCATTTTTGTTAAAATTGTACTTGTTAAACAGAGGCACATAGACATATTACATTCGTGATTTTGGTCTAGTGATCAGAAATCGAGGGTGCGATTTCTACCCGGGATAATATAATGTGTTTGTTTGTGAGATAAGAAGCAAACCAGCAGACGAGAGACTACATTGTAAGTCACGCTGCCTGTGGACACAAACAACTCAAAATCACATGTGCATTGCCAACTTTTGAACTCCTACAGAACTAAGTGGTTGAATTAAAACGACACAGTGAGGCTATGGTGTCACTTCGATCGAACCCAATTGTGCCAAATGTATATTTATATGGCTGTCTCTCATTAGACGGTTATAATTAAAGAAATATGTCTTAGATATCTATTGCAAGTCATATGGTAACATTAGTATCTATAGATTTAGGTGTACATGAGGTCTCGTCTATGTTATCATGTTGTTAGTTGTTAAATATACTTGGGTGTTTGAACTTGCAATTTCAAAATCTTTTTCCTTGTATTTGTCTATACATGTGTCCCAGCTGTACGTGAACCAAATGCAGACCATTTGGTACGAGACGATGGCAAGAGACCAGATGGTATTTCGTTACTGCCATGGAAGATGGGTAGTAGGCCTTTGGTGTGGGACGCATCTTGCGTCAACACCCTCGCGCCATCTCATCTTCCAAGTACAGCTGGTTATGCCGGCGCTGCTGTTGCTTTTGCGGAAAGCCTTAAACGGCGTAAGTACCCAAATCTAACAGGTAATTACATCTTTGTACCGTTTGGGGTAGAGACGCTAGGTTCATGGGGTCTGATTGCTCGCGCTATGTTTAAACAACTTGCTAAGCAACTGATCGACGCTTCTCGTGACCAGAAGGGGGGCCTTTTTGTAGCACAGAGAATCCGCATTCAAATTCATTCAACGTGGCAATGCTGCCAGTCTTTTGGGAACGCTACCAGTGGGCGATCATGCCGAGGAATTTTTTGACGCTTGTATGTAAATATTGTTATTGTTTTTTTTTTTAATTATGGTAATTTATATAGGTTTCTATACTATGTAATAAAGATTAATGCAACACTTTATTTAAATATGTTCAATAGTCGAAAACTTTATAAAATGCATATTACTTTATTTATTAACATTAATTTTTATTTAAATTGTT
Organism: Spilosoma lubricipeda; assembly: GCA_905220595.1. Lineage (NCBI taxonomy): Eukaryota > Metazoa > Arthropoda > Insecta > Lepidoptera > Erebidae > Spilosoma > Spilosoma lubricipeda. The sequence goes on along the minus strand of HG992285.1, from coordinate 1,065,143 downwards.
TGAATTAACGATATGTCGATAATCAAGATTAGTGCAATTGAGTAGGTGTTTAATTGTTTGATGAAATCATAATTACTCAATGTTAAAATATCGTATGAAAAGAAGAAATAAAATGGTCTTACAGTTAATTTTAATTTCAAAAGATATACTTTGTAATTTTGTCGATGAATTATTTTACTTATATCTACCTACTTACTCTTTTCTGGTGTTTTGTTAGCCAAATGCATTCTCCTACCCTTCAGCGAGTAGTAAGTAGGTATTTGGGGCGACTTTCATATCCTACAACAAAAGGGACACATATAACAGCCTCTAACAGTCCACTGCTGGACACAGGCTTTAGAAAGGAGGTTTTATTCTTCTGTACCGCGCTGGCCAGACGGGTCAATGTAGGATTTGCTTTAAGTTTTCCCTCTCTTAGAAGTTGCTTTGCTGTTGTCAGCCACGGTATGAATAAGGTTGATAACACTAAAAAAAAATAAAAAAAAATACGGGAAGCAACAGGGTTCGTACACATGAGGGGGTCAAACCGTATGTGGCCCAAGGTACGTCGGGGTTCCAGAGATTTCCTTTCGAGGGTGCACCTGGTTCCCCGGCTTTCAGTACCCGAGACGGTGTGCGGTTTTAGTCGGTTCGAGTCCGAAATAGCCACCATCTGGTGGCATCCAAGAGGATTTCCGCAATATGAAAAAAAAAAGAAGGGATGATAACACTCCGTATTCTTAATTCCCCACCGCATGGACATCCACCAGTTTTATCTGGGTTAAAAAACATCATTTCCTCTTTTATAGCCCTGGTAACGCGTATGCAAAATCAAATCATTATCAGCTGAGTAGTAACCAATCGAAAGCGTAACAAACTAACCAAAAAAACCTACTGAATCCGAATTTCTGCCGTAGTGTTTCGAGGTATATTCACAAAAATCTGTCTGTCCTTGCTGTGATCGATCACCGGAGCACACATTGTGCACAAATTATACTTTGAGCCTTAGATTGACGTGTTCGTTATCGAAGGTTTTTTTGTTGTTGTAAATATCGGCAACATCGAAATTGAGACGTTGTAACGAAGCTACCATAGAAGCTACATAACAACTTAATTAATATTTACCTATTATTACGTGAATAATGTTTATAACTACTTTTGAAATATAGTGTTTGGCAGCATATCTATCATCTTAGGAATACATAATGATTATTTGAAAAAGAAGTGCAGAAAGAAAATATATTGGCTGTAAAATTGAAGTTTGTATTAAAACATACACAGAAAACATCCAATATCTGTCTTGTCTTGATAAAAAACATAGACCATGATTGTTCAGGTTCATCCTAATATAAACGGCAAGGATAGGTATATAATATCAAGATTTATAATTTTATGTGTTGTATCAAACCTTCTTTTAATCATTAGCATCACAAGCCCACCATGGTGTGGGTCACCAGGCTGCATTGTCTACATTCGCAGTATGGAGACTACCACTCTTGGATTCTGCTTATGCCTTCCATCAGGCAGAGTAAGAGTCATTTTGGCTGGACCAAATATAAAAAAAAGTACTGATAACTTAACTAAAGGTAAACAAGTGTATTAAATAATATACACTAGAAACTTGAAAAGTAACATACTTTTGAATACCTACTACTATTGCATGGTAAGTGGTTTTACAAGGCTCTCGTAAACTGTGCTTAAATATATTTCTTTCAACATTATGATGTAGTTACTTACTATCTATACAAATAAATAAAATTGAGTGTCTGTTACTCTGTTTGTAATATTAAAATAACCGCTTTATACTAAATGCATATGTATGTATACACGGTACATATACCTAAAATGTAGTTGAAAAAAATTTTGTCTGTCTGTCTGTCTGTTTGTTACGGGTAATCTCTGGAACGGCTGGACTGATTTTGACGGGACTTTCACTGGCAGGTTGCTGATGATCCGGGGAGTAACTTAGGCTACTTTTTTTAGACTAACTTTGTCCCGCGGGTAACACCCCGCGGTGTTACCCGCGGGGTGAACCCTAAAAGGTTCAGCTAGTTAGATATATAAAGGAACGCTCTCAGTATAATTCGCCCACATAGCGTGTGTATACTAGGTAGGTATTATGTAGCCCGATCCATCATTCTGTCACCGGGCGTCCCCCGGCGCGGACGTCCCGACATTCGCACAATACCATTTTATACATTTGCTAGAGAAATCGCACCAAATCCACGCTATTGTATGGATTTATCGTTCAATCGTGACGGATTGTATGCATCCGTTTTGATTTGTTTGTTGAACAAGATGTAAGTGATGGGAGGAATAATGCAGGCGATGTTGACGGGCTGTCGTTGTATGCACCGTTTGGGAACCTTAATAAGACCTTGGCCTTAACTAGTTAGACATATTTCATCCACCTTCCATCTATCAAATACACAAATAAATAAATATTAAGTAATTCCATAGTAAGGCACATTCATAAGTAAGCATTACTGCACGGATGGCATTGTTTTCTTCTGCGCTAAGTGTTTTGACACCATGTGATGTGATCTACAAATTGTTGTTCTCACTCTGGGTGTAAGTCCGTTTCATGTTTGTAAAGTCCTCAGCAAGTAATATACTCTTACGCTGCGGGGGATATCCCTTAAAATTAAGGAATGAACGGAAATTAAGGGAGATCTATGCTTCGGCAGATGAACTAGTGCGGCTCTACTACAATATTTCGATGACCTAACTCAAAATGATGTTAATCAATTCTTTCGTTATATTTCAGATGCGTCACAATTGGTCCGGTCGGTTTAGAACAAGTGACGTACCTACTTGGATACAAAAAAGTTTAAAAACTTAAGAATGAAGAATACTTACTTGCACTTCTTAACTTTATTAAGTTTAATCATTTGAGTTGCTTGTAATTTTTAATTATATGTATAACTAGCTGATCCCCGCGGTGTTACCCGCGGTTATTGTTGTACCGCGAGTAACGCCGCGGGACAAAGTTAGTCTAAAAAAAGTAGCCTAAGTTACTCCCCGGATCATCAGCTACCTGCCAGTGAAAGTCCCGTCAAAATCCGTCCAGCCGTTCCAAAGATTACCCGGAACAAACAGACAGACAGACAGACAGACAGACAGACAGACAGACAGACAGACAAAAATTTTTTTAACTACATTTTTGGTATATGTATCGTGTATACATACATACGCATTAAGTAAAAAGCGGTTATTTTAATATTACAAACAGACACTCCAATTTTATTTATTTGTATGTATAGATATGTCTGCGTCTCTTTTTAATCAGTCTCGGCTCCTATTGCACTAAGCGTTATGTTAAGTATCCTATCTTAGGCACTCCAGTCAAACACACAGTATAAAAAACGTGAAATTCGGTTGGACGGTTTTTAGAGTTCTTGGTGAGCAATAACGTGAATTATATGTACCTATATAATAGATAGATAAAAAAACAACGTTTCCAAAAAAACTGGTCTGACCTTCCCCAAGGCTCTCCACAACAACCCAATATTATATGAAGTAAATAAATACGATTACTGTAACCAAAGGCGTTTCTAGCCCCGTGAAGCGCCCTTGTGCAATCATTACTTTAGCACCCTTTAGTAAGCCATCAGGTTCTCCGTGTGCACCTCACACCCTGCCCCACAGGGAAAGTAATAATCAAGAAACATTCTAATGTTTATAACACGATACTGAAAAGATGTTATGCGTTGCAAATTATGATTACCATCTGGTTTCCTACTCTTATAACTTTTTTAGTAGCTACACCTACCAGTAGGAAGCTAGTAAAAAATGTATAGAGTATACATAAGTAGAATACCTATAGTAAGAACTAGCTGAACCCCGTGGTGTTACCCGCGGTTATTGTTGTACCGCGCGTAACGTCGCGGGACAAAGTTAGTCTAAAAAAAATAACCTAAGTTACTCCCCGGATCATCAGCTACCTGCCAGTGAAAGTCCCGTCAAACCCGTGCAGCCGTTCCAGAGATTACCCGGAGCAAACAGACAGACAGACAAAAAGAATTTTAACTACATTTTTGGTATATGTACCATGTATACATACATATGCATTTAGTAAAAAGCGGTTATTTTAATATTACAAACAGACACTCCAATTTTATGTATTTGTATATACATAAGTTAAGTATAACTTATGTATAGATACTAGTGAATCAATTTTAATTTTGCATAAAACTATCGCATTAAAGAGATGTGGAAGTAGAATGTAAAATGCGAAATAATTATAATAATATTGAACTTTTTTTTTGTCTGTATAATAATTTATTTATGTTACTTTCTCTTTTCTGTCCCTAGTGTTAAGTTTCTTGTTTATTTTATTTTTGTAATAGTTTGTTATGTCTCGGCGGTGGGCCAAATAAACGATTATTCTATTTATTCTTCTATATTAGAACGCAGGGCATCTGCACTGTAAAAACAAGGGTAACTTAAAACGACCTCTACTATATGAACGTAGGTCAATACCCCATCGCTAAGAAAAACCCTATATCCAGCAGTGAACTGTGAAAGGCCGTTGAAGACGATGATGAAATATTAACACAGAGAACTGCCCCTTGGCCAACATTGATGCAAGTGTTTCGCTTCAATCAAATCTATTTCTATTGGTAGAGCCTCTATTCTCTCATGTTATTGGCTAATATATTGTTTTGACCACGTGACTTAGCGTTGAGATTATGTCATTCTCATACATTTTTAGTTTTACATTATCGTTAACGTTTGTAGAATGTCAACTTGAATGTTATAAATTTGAAAGTAACTGTCTGTTACGCTCATTCACATTTAGGTTCGACTTCAATGAAATTTGGCAGTGCAGATATGTAGGTACTTTACTTATTGTGGAAGGACGAAGGCCGAAGCTTGGGCCGAAGTTATTATTTTCCAGCAAGTACCGTAATACCTAGAGTTAATTTGATTTTTCCTAACTCGCTACTTGATTCCTTTCCCATCCTCATTCCTGTTTTTACTATTAGAGAGTTTTTTTGGGTAAATGTTAATTAATTTTCTCTTTCTAATTAAAATACAATTACTGTTATAATTATATAGCACAAATCAATGGCAAAACTTTGTGAGAATTGCGAGACTGGTTTAAACGCGAGTAAGAATAACTACTAACGCCATCTAGTACATTCTAGTAGTAATAAAAACAACCTCGTTGGTTATTGGCGGGGTTACCATAGTTTATAAAGAGGCAGAGGCGCTAGTCTTCGTACTGATCTGATGAGGTCACCACATATCCAATTTCCGTCACATAAAAGGTAAGTTTTATGTGACGGAAATTAAGTTTACCTTTTAAACAACGGAACAATAGAGGTAAAGTAAAACTCGAATATAATGCATCAAATATTTATTAACACGATTTTATTAGCCTTTTTTTATTGAATTAGGTAATTACTAGGCCCAAAATTGCAGTTTTCCTTTCAGCCCATGATTAACGGTAGAAGATTACTTTTTTGTATATGATCCTACCAAAATAGCTTTGGTAAACTTTGGTAAACTTGCGCGACCAAGATAGTTACGGCAGAGCAATAAGGCATAGTAAAATTTTAATTCGAACTAGGGCCCTATAGACCTTGTAAAACATAATTATTCATGTGCATAGGATTTTTCTATAACATTCCCATGTCTAAGACATATCCCATAACTGTGTATTTACCCTATCGTACAGTTTCTTTATATTTTTTAAACATATTAATTTTCTATACCCATACTCGAGATGTACAGTAACTGTACTTAATACTCTATCATAAGTAGATAACCCTGCGTGACTACAAGGTCGACAGAGAGGTGGGACACTACTTGAATTCGAACTGAGGACTCTTAATTATAACAACTTATATATTTTACTATCTGAACCCCGCGGTTAACGTCGTACCGCTGCGGTGCGAAGCTAGTCAAAAAAAAGTCCTAACCTATCAGTGAAAGTCCCGTCGAAATCGGTCCAGCCGTTCCAGATATTCCCCGGAACAAACAGACAGACTGACAGGCAAAAAATTTTTTAACTACATTTTGGTATACATACATATGCATTTAGTTAAAAGCTGTTATTTTAATATTACAAATAGACGCTCTTATTTTTATGTATTTGTATGTATGTAAGGAAAACAAAATGTAATAAAATTGGCAAGTTTGACTTTTCTATTTTATTATATTTGTAAATAAAAGTATTTTTACAAAAGTAAAATAATATGTAAATATGTGTATACGTATACGTAAACAGAGCTATGTTGTACCGAACTGTAACATCGCGATATTTGCAAACTGGAATCTCAAGAATATTAAGTTTAAAAATAAATACAAATATTTACACGTTCATTTGTAATTCTCGGGAGATTCCGTTACTAGGCGACGGCTTGGCTAACTCTGAAACAAAACGAATTTATTGTGAGATTATTTTGCAAAAGTATTTTTATAATAGGCGGGATTGCAGGTTTAGTGGTTAGCGATTCTGACGCTGATAGTGCGCTGCTCGAGCGCGAGCGCGTAGGTAGTAGGTAGTAGGTAGGTGAGGGCGGTTACTTGTTGGCGAGGACGGCGCTGACGGCGGCCACGACGTCGGGCGGCTGCGGCAGCGCGCGCTGCTCGAGCGCGAGCGCGTAGGTAGTAGGTAGTAGGTAGTAGGTAGGTGAGGGCGGTTACTTGTTGGCGAGGACGGCGCTGACGGCGGCCACGACGTCGGGCGGCTGCGGCAGCGCGCGCTGCTCGAGCGCGAGCGCGTAGGTAGTAGGTAGTAGGTAGTAGGTAGGTGAGGGCGGTTACTTGTTGGCGAGGACGGCGCTGACGGCGGCCACGACGTCGGGCGGCTGCGGCAGCGCGCGCTGCTCGAGCGCGAGCGCGTAGGTAGTAGGTAGTAGGTAGTAGGTAGGTGAGGGCGGTTACTTGTTGGCGAGGACGGCGCTGACGGCGGCCACGACGTCGGGCGGCTGCGGCAGCGCGCGCTGCTCGAGCGCGAGCGCGTAGGTAGTAGGTAGTAGGTAGGTGAGGGCGGTTACTTGTTGGCGAGGACGGCGCTGACGGCGGCCACGACGTCGGGCGGCTGCGGCAGCGCGCGCTGCTCGAGCGCGAGCGCGTAGGTAGTAGGTAGTAGGTAGGTGAGGGCGGTTACTTGTTGGCGAGGACGGCGCTGACGGCGGCCACGACGTCGGGCGGCTGCGGCAGCGCGCGCTGCTCGAGCGCGAGCGCGTAGGTAGTAGGTAGTAGGTAGGTGAGGGCGGTTACTTGTTGGCGAGGACGGCGCTGACGGCGGCCACGACGTCGGGCGGCTGCGGCAGCGCGCGCTGCTCGAGCGCGAGCGCGTAGGTAGTAGGTAGTAGGTAGGTGAGGGCGGTTACTTGTTGGCGAGGACGGCGCTGACGGCGGCCACGACGTCGGGCGGCTGCGGCAGCGCGCGCTGCTCGAGCGCGAGCGCGTAGGTAGTAGGTAGTAGGTAGGTGAGGGCGGTTACTTGTTGGCGAGGACGGCGCTGACGGCGGCCACGACGTCGGGCGGCTGCGGCAGCGCGCGCTGCTCGAGCGCGAGCGCGTAGGGCATGGGCACGTCGGCGCCCGTCACGCGCCACGCCGGCGCGTCCAGCTCGAAGAACGACGGCGACTCCATCACGCGCGCGCAGATCTCCGCACCCACGCCTGCACGTATACAATAGTTAGCTCCGAACCTCTGCCACCCGTCACCGTCACTACACCGGAGTCTTTGTCGGGTCTCGCCTAGTCGGCGTTGTAGTAGGTGTCGTAAAAGCCGACAGCACATCAAATATGAAAAACTAGGTATGTACCCTGTAGTAAGCCAAAACTATCTTTCTAAGGAGAGACCGTGGAGCAAATACAAAGAGATGCCCTAATCAGATTTTTATATCAGGAAAGGCTTAACAATTTGCGGGAGTGAGGGGGTGTTACTTTACTGATTACATTATGTAATTTAACTAACTGACACTAGTTTGGACGTACTCACAATTTCGATTTGTAAACATTCTTGACAATATTACAAAAACGAATTATTATATTTATAATATTGCAAAAGTTTAAATTAGTGTGTGCTTTTTTTAAATTTATTTGAAAATTTTATTTTAAATAAAATAATGTACTCCACATTACTTTATTTAAAATAAATTTTAAAAAAATCTATGGTGTCGTGAGACACCGGATAGGAACGAAAATCCTATCATAATATATACAACTTACAAATGCCGCTTTACAAAATTTTTCGTTCACACTCTATAAAAACCACAAAGTTGTCTTAACACTTTATTTTAAATGATTATGCGAGGTATTAAGAAAATAACTATTTAAGTTTACATTTTTTTTTATCGATACAAATAGAAATAAAAATAAACTGGTCACTTGTGCTGCCACCTACTAATCTCTGCTGAAACAAGTTCTGTCTAGAGTACTCAGTACTTGTATGTAAAAACTTACAGATGGCGCTATACAATTTTTTTCGTTCACGAAATAAATAAATATTTCGGACATATAATACACAACACCATCCAGTATGTTATGGGTACTAAAAACTGATATAAATACATATATACTTTTTTGTAAATACATACATATCATTTATTTTATTTAAATAATTTATTTATGTAAAAGTACATGGAAGACTCACAGCAATTCATAACATTATAAATTTACTTTTATAGTTACTAGAAGGCCAATTAAAAGTCTTCACTGATAGAATTATTAGAGTATGTGAGTGTGGTCGAACACATTCACTCACTACCTATATCAAATATTAGGCCACAATAATTTTTAGTGATAATAAAAAAAAAGTAAAAACTAAAACCCAACTACGACAAAAAACGACGTTGAAAAAGCATGAAACAAGTTTCAAAAGCCGTAGTCACGCGTTGTTAAAGTGTCATCGACTATGGTACATTACTAAGTTTCAAAAACCGTTGTCCATGTAGTGTAATGTACCATAGTTCATAACACTTTAACAACGCGTGACTACGGCTTTTGAAACTTGTTTCATGCTTTTTCAACGTCGTTTTTTGTCGTAGTTGGGTTTTAGTTTTTACTTTTTTTTTTATTTAAAATGTTTTGGTGCCTCTATAATATTAATTTCTTTGCATAGTATATTTTAAATAGGTACTATAAAATTTTTACAATTATCGAATAAATACAGACAAAGTCACGAGAAAATGCTTATAATATATATTTTTGAAAGGTACAAGTAACGCCCTTTCGTATGATACTAAACACGGCATATTTCTCTCAAATTTATTTTTTGGAACAGTACTTTACGTCGGCTAGAGGGCGCCACATTAGGTTAAATGACACGTCGTATAACTTATAACCAGCGGACAATCAAGACGCTTCTAACGATACCTCATTTGTCTTATTCTGACTAGTAGCTTAGAAAGGAGGGAACAAACGAGCATACCATAGAAATTCCACACTTATCGAATAAATACGGACAAAGTCACGAGCAAATGCTAATAATATATATATATTTGAAATGTACAAGTAACGCCCTTTCCAATGATACCAAACACGACATATTTATCTAAAATTATTTTTTTAATGCAGTACTTTATGTTGGCTAGAGGGCGCCACATTAGATTCAGTGACATTTCATATAACCTATAACCAGAAGACGATCATGACGCTTCTAACGACACCTCATTTGTCCAGTTCTAATGAGTAGTTAAGGAGCTACGAGGGAACAAATGAACATACATACATACATACATACATACATACATAGCCTGTCAAAATCATAACCCTCCTTTGGCTTTGCCGTAGTCGGGTAAAAAAGAAGAACACATAACAAAAGAAAACAGACAAGAAAAAACAAATAAAACCATGAAATCAATGAGCTGCCTCACCCTTAATACTGCCTAAAAAAGTCTTGGCTTAAGCGATTTGTAGCCGCCACCACACTTATAACAAAGGGATCGATGTCGTACTGTTTACAAAGTTTATTAAAGTTTCTACATGCGCACACAATATAACTTTTTTGTCTATAGTTTGTTGAAGCTTTAGGTATAGCTAAATGCGGATTAAAACGAGTAGATTTAAATGGTATGTTGAACTTAATTTTGGATAAAAACTTATACATATAAAACATCCAAACTCCGAAAAAACAAATATTTGCAGATCATACATATATTTGATTCGACCCCGAGACCTCAAGCTCAGCAATCGCATACGCTACCATTGCTACACCGAGGCAGTCAATATTAACGTTGACAGTCTTCAATCATGAGCCGCGTCAAACGCTATGACGTCGGGACCTGTATTTTGTCACGGGACCTATCCGCTTATGCCGTCTCCTCTTTGTATTTGCAAACCACAACTACAACAGAACCAGTCTTCGTTTTGTTCTTGCGCAAGTCTCGAAATTACCTATTAGCTATTGCTATTTAATAAAACTTACTTTATATCTTAACAGCACTGTTAAGACGAGTTTTGAATGATTTTGACATTTTAAGACGTGTCTTAACAGTGCTGTTAAGTTGTTCTCTAAGATATGAAGTAACATTTAATAAATAATGTAATTGCGAGACTTTCGAGACTCTTGCGCAAGAACAAGACCAAGACTGGTCCGGTTCTTGCATTTTAGGCAACACTTTCTAAGCTGTCCATAACTTACAATAAGTATCCCATAATACAATATACATAGTTAAAACAAACTTTATTCAAAACAACTTAAACAGATGAGTTAGCCGTCTGGCCCGTGTACTATTATTTCTTTTCTTTTTAATTAATGTAATATATTTTACGGTCGAAACTTACCGCTTTGTGGCCAGCCTTGTTCAACAGTCACAAGGTGATGGGTCTTGGCTATAGACTGCGCTATCGTATCGAAGTCCAGCGGCCTGATTGACCTCAGATTTATAACTTCACACTCGATTCCTGAAAACATAAATACCCATAACTAACATTTCTATAATTCATACAAATGTTAGTTTTATCAATCAGTGTTTTAAAGTTCAATTTTCAAAGCTTTAGTTTTAAAGTCTTTTTCGCTATGACTGATAGTACCTCGACATGTTCGGAGAGGGTTAGATCTGTAATAATTTGTTAATATATCCGCAAGTCTTGTATGTCTGCAAGTTCTTATCCGACTTCAAAAAAAGGAGGAGGTTATCAATTTGACTGTATTTTTTTTGTTACCTCATAACTTTCGACTGAGTGAACCGATTTTGATGATTATTTTTTTATTTGAAAGCTGGTGCTTCCCATATGGTCCCATTTAAATTTGGTCCACTTCTTGTAGTTGGTTCTTTTTGGAAATGGGATGAATGCGTCAGTATGTCACTGAAGGACCATGAGACGATCTTCCATCTCCCTACATTATTGTCAGAAAGCCATATTGAGATTATGGTTATAAATGATGACTAGTGGTCAGCCAGTGGTTTTCAATCTTTTTTTTAAAGTAAAACTTCTTTACACACGCTTGACTTGGGGTGTAAGGTAGTGAATGAGTTACGTTACGAAAAATGTGATCGTGCGAGGCGAACGGAAATTTAGAGGGAGATATAAGTTAGTGAAGATAGAAAGAGAGGGAGTTACGTTTTGTATATTACTGTAGGGGCAAAGGAGAGAGATTCGAGAACACATTTTCTTTCTCTCATAGCCAGTTACGTTTCGTATATCTAAGATACAGGGTAGACCTTCAAGTTCTACTTCATTTTCATTCGCATAGTTTAACTAAAGCTCACTCGTTTTTATTTTATTTTTCTTTACTCCTTCTCCATATAAACTTTACTGTGCTTTAAGTATTCTCCATTTGGAATATTTTTGTAAAAACGGGTACGAAGTTATTACATCAAGTATTTTTTTGAAGTGAAATCGTCTTTAGCCGCGTTGAGAATTTTTTGGTAGGGGAAAATGTTATGAGTTCGCTTCACCGCGTCACCGATTGATGATTTAATTTAAATATTATGAAATTACTAATTTTTTGAGAGGTCTCAAGGGACACCCGGATGGAACGAAGTTCACTGCCAGGATTCATTATTGTTATTATTTTTTATTATTTCTTATGTACAAAAAACCTGTATAGCAAAAAGTGTCGTTACAATTTTTCGTGAGAATTTATCCTTTCACAACGCGCGATAAGGAGCTTCGTTCCAATAATATTCTAAGTTATAAGTTTTCACCTTCATCGTAAGGACTGCCGATAGAAATTTTTTTTTTTAAAACAAATGCCGCCTTGTGAATACACATTCCTGTGTCCCGTGTGGGATTTGAACCCGCAACATTTTGGCGCAGTAGAAGGCGGCGTGGCGACCGCTGCAACCACTAGGCCTACCGTGCAGTGTGTAGGTGGTGGTGTGCGCTTACCCTTCCCGGCGAGTTCGTTGGCGGCGGCGAGCGCCGTCTCGGTGGCGCGGCCGGCGCACGCCAGCGTCACGTGCGACCCGCTCCTCTCCACCTTGGCCTTGCCTGGGGACCACAATCAGCTGTTACCATCAGATTCACCATTCAAAATAACAACAATGTCTTTATAGCGAAAGCTCTCCTTGAACAAAGTTAGAAAGGACAAGTTGCTTATCTATGTTGTGACGGATTAAGAATGAGAAGGGTGACCACAGAATAACTAATAGTACTACAGTACAGAAGTTCCACTCTCGAACAAAAGACAAGTTTAGGCTTAAAAAGTTTTTAACTCTGTCACTTTGCACGCGAAATTGAACCTTGTCTTGTGACCCGAGCGTTCATATTCCGTTAAACACCACTCGATTTACAGAGAGAGCCCAAGGTTCCAGCTTGCTGCATTTTAGGTGAAAATGAAAATAAATAATAAAAATAGAGTAACAAAGTAAGTAAAAACGTTTTAACGAACATGATTTACTCAAGAAAACTAACAATTTGGAAAACAAAACTTACAACTAATTACGAAATTATTTTTAAACTTTTAAAGGTACAAAAAACCTGTTATAGTGAATCTAATGACTATTCCTTCTAAAAATATTTTTATTTGGTTTCTTCCTTATGTCCATCGGCAGACTACTTTAGATTTTAAAGATTTTTTAGACTTTTGTCCCAATAATAATTAAGTTTTTATACAACTAATTAAATAATTTAATTGTCTAAGTAACTACAACCATAACAATTAATTCGTTTCGTAATCATTTTCGCAGTAAGTACACGTAATATTCAACTTATTTACGCACGACGCTTGGCAGCTAGCGTGCGAGCCATGCGCCGAGTGACAACCATTACCATAAGTCCTTCCCGGGAGGAGCAGCGGAACATACCTTAACTGAGAAGTTAAACCCCCCTGATGAAACCACCCTTATTCACCCTATGACTGTCGTAAGAAGCGATTAAGGGGAGCCAACCAAACAATACAACAGCAATGCAAAAAAAAAGAAATTGAAACAAAGGCTATACCAGTCCATCAAGCCAGAGTGTTATAGGTTAAAACATCCTAGCTGAGTAGAAACCTATGTTTAGCAGTGAACTACTGATGCTCGTTCACTCACTGAACAATGAATGATTGCTTTACCCTCTCTCCATGTCACAATGCAGTTTTTTTTCATTATATACATACCTATAGGCAACACAAAGTCCTTGTCGAGAACCTCGTCACTCACGGGGAATGCAACACCATAGAGAATTTCATTTTCCAGCACTACAACTGGATCGGGGTCTCTGATGGCAGCTTTAAGAAGTCCTGCGAAGAAATAAACAATAACAATAAGTAATAATAATAACAAAAGTTATTAATGTGTATTTTAAAATAGCTTTTTCCAGCTGATTCCGTTCCGCGTGTATTCTATTATCACTGTAAGGAGTAACGTATGTCTTACCCCAAGAAACAAAAATTACTATGACCAATATTCCTTGAAATCGATGCAGCGGTTTAGCGTAAAATCCGTGACAGACAGCTACTTTCGCATTTATAACACTAGTATATTTAGATGTTGAGAAATTCATTACTGGGTTAACGACTCACAGTCTGTATACTAATATATATTATGCTAAAACAGATAATTTTAAATCAGGCAGGTATGTGTAAAAGCTTTCAAACAGCTCTTAACACCCCCCCACCCCCCAAGATTTGAACCAAAATTGAAATGGGACCACACAGAAAGAAGTAACAAACAAAAAAAATTGCAGTCAAATTGAGAACCGCTTCCTTTTTTGAAGTCGGTTAAAAACATCAAGAAGTAAAAGCGGTCTTTTAGGTAAGTTTCTTAATTGGCATTCAGGAGCGTAAAAGCAAGACCAACCTCTAGCATCTTCTGAAGAATATGGCATAACCACTTTGAGTCCCGGACAGTGGCTGTACCACGCGGCGAAGCACTGCGAGTGCTGCGCCGCCACGCCGGCCGCCGCGCCGTTGGTCCCGCGGAACACGATGGGGCAGCTCACTGTGCCCGCTGACATGTAGAACGTTTTCGCTGCTGAATTTATTATCTGCAATGACACGTTTTTCATTCTTTTAACGGTGGGAGAGCCGAGTTCCGGCCATATATTGACCATCAAAAACAATACCGTTAAATTCAAACAAAAAGATAGATACCTCTCTGTCTTCTTGTTTGAATTTAACAGTATAGTGAAAAATATAGTATTTTAAGAAACGAAGACACATCTATAGTGCGATGTAGATTGTTACTTTAATAATACGGTTGATTTTCACAAGATGGCGTTGGAGTTGAATACTTTTGTAGTTCGAATGATCTTCACTAGATGGCGTTGGACGATGCAATATGTGGAATTCGTGAATGCTCTTATTATTTGAGATATTGGTACTCACTTGATCAATAGCCTGCATAGAAAAGTTCCATGTCATGAATTCACAGATGGGTCGGAGGCCGGCCATTGCTGCACCGACAGCCATTCCAGTGAAACCTGCTTCAGTAATTGGAGTGTCGATGACTCGTTTATCTCCATACTTCTTCAATAGGCCTCTGAAATAAAAATATATCATCTAAGACCGTGTAGACATTGGGGTAGAATTTCTTGAAGTACTTTCAAAGAAGTTTTATAAATATAGCACAAGTTTGTTAATTCCGAAATCTATGACATGACAGGTAAGGTCGAAAGTTCTATCTATACAACTAAATAAAATTGGAGTGTCTGTTTGTAATATTAAAATAACCGCTTTATACTAAATGCATATGTATGTATACACGGTACATAAACCAAAACCGTAGTTAAAAATTTTTTTGTCTGTCTATCTGTCTGTCTGTTTGTTCCGGGTAATCTCTGGAACGGCTGGACAGATTTTGACGGGACTTTCACTGGCAGGTAGCTGATGATCCGGGGAGTAACTTAGGCTACTTTTTTTAGACTAACTTTGTCCCGCGGCGTTACTCGCGTTACAACAATAACCGCGGGTAACACCGCGGGGTTCAGCTAGTCCTTAATAAAATATCCAAAAAGAAGGAGCCGCACGAAACGGAGCTGCAGTATTTTCTTCCAGTACGGCAACCAATATTGTTACGAAGAAAGATTATTCGCGCACAAAGTTCTAGACGGCTACACGCACACAGTACACGAGTTCGCCGGCCAGCCCGTCCTTGGTCCGATGAATGTCCTTGAATGTACGAGTTGTTTCTAGAATGCGCTAGTAATAATAATAATGGGTATAAATAGGAACTCTCGCGGGCCGTAATTCATTTTCAGCTACAGCGCGATATATATTAGTGTTATATATCAGTGATTAACGCCGATAATTAGGGACTGTTATTCCAACGTTACGAATCTATGGACACCTCATTCACTCAGTTTAGATTTATTCAGTTGATGACCCGTAACAAGTAGATAAATGCACTGTCAATTAGTTCAATTCAGTCAAGCCACCTCTAGTAAGGAGGGCCGCGTGACACAGGACAGTACTTGTCTCAGAAATCGGAACAAAATTAATGCCTTACCATCACCAACATCCTATAGTAGTCCATTGCTGGATATAGGCCTCTCGTTAGAAAAGAAGTTTTGGCTTACTCTTTGGCTGCTCTCTTTAATCGCCTCTTTCAACACTCACTGGATAGATACGAGCGGTGCGCTTTCTTATGCCTCTAACATACTCTTCTACATACTTGCTTCATTATTCATAAACATTATTCAACTTTAAGCAACGGTTATGTATTATTTTTAGCTTTAAGGGCCAGTTTCACTAGTTCATACTTAGGTTTTGGATAGTTATCTGCTATTTAACGCTATTCAACCAATAAAAGTTTTTGATTTATATACGTAGATCTGACATATTTATCTCTATATAATATATATTTGACATATATGTTGACATTAGTCTATCAGAGACTTATCAGAAAGTGGTAAAATTAGCCTTAACCCTGAAGTTTTAAGTTGAACATAACTGAAAACCACTGCTGGTGTTAACATTCAAACTTGTTCAGTTACTAAATTACTAGTGTGACTCAGGCTTAAACAAGTGATAAGCATAATCTCGATCTTGAGTAAAATAAATGTCGATAGTATATGCAGCGGTTAGATAAAATATAAACATAGCAATACATATCTCAGTAGCTGTTTATTGATTGATGTATCACTGTAATAAATCTTGACAGTGAAATTATCAGTATCTCACTATTGAACACTTAAAGCAAACATATTTAGATTATACTGGATTATCACATCACACTAATATATAACGGCTAAAGTTTGTGAGTGTGTATGTTTGTTACTTCTTCATGCAAAACTACTGAACGGATTTGGATGAAACTTTAAAGTAATATAGCTTATACATCAGAATAACACTTAGACTACTATTTGCTGTGATAATCGACACACGCGGGCGGAGCCGCAATCAACAACTAGTGTTTTATAAAAGGTAACATTTTTAAATGAGTGTAAATTGATATCAATAAAAACTAGTATGCTTTAGACCACACAATTGAAGTAAAACAAACAAAATTTTAAACTTATTATGATTAGTAGATATTGACTAGCATTTAATTACATTATATTGTAAGAACAAATTCAGGCTTTTTATGTCATTTAAATATGTCAACAGAAAAATTATCATGCTCATCACATAAATCTTGACTGTTATACAAGATTGGGAATCGAACCTACTACACCAACATCACTAACCACAAGACCAACATGACAGTCAGTCAGTAATGTACAGTCCATTGTTTACTGATGTGTAGTCATGGCCATATACATTATTTTAACTTTTTCTGAAATTGTGAGAAAAATTGCATTTGAATAATTTTCCACAAATTGTTGTTCTAAGTCAGGGTATTCCTTCTGTTCATCACTATGTTTATAAAGTCCCCGCGATACAGTATTTATTCCTAGTGAGGGAGTTGTTTTTTTAAAAAGAAAGAACACAAATTTGCACATATGCAAGCTGGCAGAGAGGTCGATTTAGGGTTTACAAGATTTCTTTTGTGCAGTGATGTTGTTCCAGGTAATTTTCTCCCTTGATTGCTAGTTCAAGAGCCCATGGAATGAATTGGGGTGATAAACACTGCATATCCTTAATCTGTCACCACATGAAGAATAAAGAAGCACATCAATAACTAATACAATACAACAATCGTGATTTGCTGTGCCTTATCGGGTCCACAATTGTTTCTAGTTTTTAAGCATGACATGTAAACCATCTAATTACCAACATTGTGGAATGTAAATAAATGATATGAATATGAATAATATTATATCTCAGTTAAAACTGTTTTTTTTTTATTTATTTATGTATATATATTATATATATATATATATTGACAAAAAACACCCAGACTCAGAGAAGAATTTGTGGATTGCTGGGTGTTGACCTCTGTGGGATTTGAACCTACAAAACTTGGTAAAGGTGTATGTGGCGAGACAACCGTTATAAACCACTAGGCCAACCAAACAGTCAATTGTCAAGTTTTCAGTATAAATGTGTTAGAATATTTTATTTATATTTAAATAATCAACTTTGATTCTCTCTCATAGACATAGTAAGAGATGATAGAGGGAGAACTGACAGAGTGACAGTCATCTCTTAACGAAGCTGAAATGATAATTTATGACTAGACTAGCTGCCCCGCAGTATACATTTTTTATATAATAAAGGTAGCCTTAGTTAGTAGATGAAAGAAACAGCCATGAAATTTTTTGGAAATATTTTTTTGGTGTACAGTAAACACTAAAACTAATAAGATGATTCTATTTGAACTATGAAACTGTTACTGAAAATAAAATTGTTATTACAACAACTATGTTGGAAAATCTATGCTTGGGTAATTAGAAAATCAGCTTTATGGTGACAAATTGACAGAAACAGCAGAAGTTACTTACTAGTCAACAGTTAGACACCATTTTTTATACTTTCAAATTCTAGACATCTCAAACTTACCAACAAAGTTACATTTTTCTCCACCACTTTGTCAAAAAGACAGCCATCTGACTTGTAAACATTGTCAACAGTTATTTTTGGTTATGTAACATTCCAATCAAAGAAATCTGTTCTTTAAATATAAATGACAGATATTCTGCATTTTCAAGTATAGTTAAATATACATATACTGTTCACATAAACTATGATGTTATTATGATGTACGGTTCAAGTCAGGTAAAGGTTTCATACCTTGTTATTTTATATGCTCCGTCGTATTGAGCCACTTCCTCGCCAAGTATGAAAACCTTGTCGTCTCTGCTCATCTCTTCGTCGATCGCACTGTTCAAGGCATCACGTACAGTCATAGGTTTCGCAGCCAACGAACTAGATACAGAGAAACTACGGCAGGATAACCGTGACAGCCAGCTAAATAACACCGGTTTAGATTTCAACGCCATATTGAACAAATAATTTAATTATAACTCTAAAAATAAGCAGAACGATAGTTTTTTTTTAGGTTTCCCGGTTACTTGTATATTTTACTCTTTTTCGAATTTAATAAGTTTCGTTTTGGTTCAATGTTTCGACGAAGGATGAATGGAGGTCGGACGTACGTAACTCCATTGAGTTGATATTAATTTGACATTCCAGTGACAGCCAGTGTTGCCACTAGTGATTGCTACTTCTTAACACGCAATGCTTTACAATTGCGAAATTCGTTTATGTAATAAATAATAATAATTTTATGAACTGGAAAGGAAGACAGTAGTGGCAATGACATAAATAATGTAATAATTGCGTTAAGCCAGGTAAATATATTTTTATTTCTATACATTACAAGACCCGCAAATTGTTAAAATTGCTTATGCCCTGGAATCTAGTTACATTAAGAGTCATGCATGTGATGCATGTGATGTTATACCGAATGAAAAAGTAGATATAGTCCATTCCCTTAGATACGGTCACCTTTATTGCACCACCGTCGTACGTGCGGCAAGTCGCCACAAAATTAAAGGGCCCGCCTGCGGCATACACCCACAAGAAAGTATGATTTGTCAGTTTTCGCCGTTGTACAAATTAATATATTCGTATTTCACAACAATAACCACTATTGTGTGCGGGTGCACCGATACTATCTAAATGAATGAACTATACAAAGTATTTCTTTTAAGAAACAGTAGCTCGATGTAGCGGGACTATATGCTTATTTGTTCGTTAGATTAGATAAACAATAAAATAGTATAATACTTATAATACCAAACTAAACGGCCTAAAGTTTAATACAATAAAACTGACGAGAGTTACATAAACTGATTGATTATATTTATTACACACCTACAATTTCACTTCACTAGCCCACTTTATTCCTTTTAATGTACAAGAAGATCTTGAAAAAAATAACAACAATCTAATTTATTTGTTCGTCATAAGCGTTAGATTACAAGATTAGCAAGCTGAAGTAGCAGTGCCTGGCCATATTAGCCGCAGAACTGAGAAACGTTGGGGTAAACGGGGCCAAAGTGTTTTGGAGTGATGCCTACGTACCCGAAAAAGGAGCGTGGGGCGAAAAAGGGCGAACCCCTACAAAATGGTATGATGACCTGGTGAAGATTGTAGAAAACCGTTAGATACGGGCAGCACAGGGCAGGTTGTTGTGAAGAGCCTTTGGTTAGGCCTATGTTCAGCAATGGAGATAATAATAATAAATATTTTTGCTAAAAATAAATAAATTATTGTTATAATTTATGTTGAGATTAAATAAACTGGCAACATTTGTGTGCCAAACTAATAATAGCCTCACACAAGGTTAAGTTCGAATTGAGGAAACGGTGATTGGAAAAATAGGGATCGCAAACGGCATGGTATCTGCTCTCTACAAATAGATTTCTTTTTAGACTGAACTTTAGATAGTCAATGTAGCGTAGTCCTCGTGGACCAACATTTAACAAATAGCGGCCGTAGCACTACTATTTGTTGTTGGTACTATTTATAGGTAGTACATGACGTATTTATTATGATATGATATGACATGTGAAGCTCATGACCTTCCTTAATAATCAAAGAATCTCTATGCTATTTACATTGAAATCGGTGCAGCGGTTTAGCCGTGTAAGCTACCAAACTGACAGGTGAGGTGACAGACAGAGTTACTTTCTAATTTATAATAATACTAGATGAACCCCGCGGTGTTACCCACGGTTATTGTCGTACCGCGGGTAACGGGACAAAGCTAGTCTAAAAAAAGTAGCCCAAATTAGATAGATAGATAGATAGAAAACTCTTTATTTGTACACCATTATAGTACATAGTTTTAAAAGTACATGAAACACTTATGTGTTTGATGAAAAAGATTTTTGAGTTTTAGTTCTAAGCGTTTGTGTGCAAATCGTAATGCAGTTCACAGAATTCATCTACTTACCAAGTTTCAACATTATAGTTCTTGTAGTTTCGGAAAAAAGTGTCTGTGACATACGGACGGACACACAGACAGACAGACAGACATGACGAATCTATAAAGGTTCCGTTTTTTGCCATTTGGCTACGAAACCCTAAAAGGCGGTTATTTTAATATTACAAACAGACATTTCAATTTTATTTATTTGTATAGTTAAAGATAGTATGGATTGCCAATTGCCATTAGGTAGGTATAGACACCCTGGAAGAGATTGCATGTGAGCGATAAGGCCGCCTAGCATTAAGTAATTTATTTAGTTATCTGGTGTAGGTACAATAAAGAGTTATAATTATAAAGAGTAATAAGTTTTAGTAAAATTGAAAAAGTCGGCATCAAAGCACTAAGTTTCATGAAGAAAATTCGGCATAAAGGGAATAAATGTACTAAAGTCGACATAATAAAAAAGGCGGCACAATATATACGACGAACGGCACGAAATAGATCGGGTTATACCGCTCGTCTACCCGTAAATACGAGCGGTATTACCCGTAATAATTTTATCGCGAATACAACAAAAAAAACTATATTAATTCTATAGTTTAGAATTAATATAGTTTTTTTAGTTAGTTAGTAACGTGTCTATTGAGACACGTTAGATATACTTTCCACTTAATGTAGATATTGTCGATCAACATTTCATTTAACAACATATCTTTAAAGTGAATATCATAAAGGATATTGAATGAATTACATGTATGGGCAAAGCAGTCAACACCATTACGGGTGCAATGATGTTGACCGCTTTGCCTATAGGATGTTGATTGGTGCGAATTACCTATAAGTATATAATGATATGTAATTCACTACAATCAGTACAACCATTACGTCTACGTCTGAATGAACTATTATTAGTAATTGAGATACTGACTCATGTGTGTTGTATCGTGCGTGATTCGTGATAGTGACCCTGAAGTGCCGTGTCGAGATAGTGACTCTTTTTAACTGACTTCAAAAAAGGAAGAGGTTCTCAATTCGAATGCGTTTTTTATGTTTGTTACTAAAACTTTCGACTGTGTGTGGCCCCATTTCAATTTTGTCCAGTTCTTAAAGTCGTTTTATTTTAAATTGTATTATTGTGAAAATGGATCTAAGAGGCAGTATCATTTCAAAAAGTAGACAGTGGCGATGTATTAACTGTTCATTGGCGATACCAAGAATGCCTTTTCTTGAAACTAAAATTGACATTATTATCCTTAATGTAAAACTTTGTTATTTTTTATGTATCCGTGTAGGTATACGTACACCGGTATACCTATTCTCTAGAAATTAATTGGACCTATTTATGCAACGAGCAATTAATCCACACACATGCCAAAATCGAGAAAATCATCCTTATCTCTTCACAGATAGGGTCTTATCTCGATTTTGGCAAGTGTGGGGATTGGTTCCTTGGCATAAGCAAGTAGGTGCAATTAGTTATTGGATGTTAGCTTGATCACTGAAAAAATGAAACCGAAAATTATAATATTTCTGAGATAGTTATATGGATATCTCTGATGTCTCCTAAAGCTGAGTCAGCTATAATAAGCAGTTATTTGTACTGATCGTACAGTCTTGTATTTTGAAAAAGCTGTGAGCTCCTTAGAGCATAAAATCAAAGTGGTTAGCGCTCTAAAATTGACCCAGATATTTCCTACCCCCACCGAGATTTTGAACACACCACCCAGTAGTACATAGTTATATGGATATAAGTTATTAGGGACTCTCTAACACAAAGGAAGTACAAAAGCACGGCCCTTCTTAAGAGATTAAATTTTTAATTCATTCGTGCAAGAAAGAGAGAGTAAATCATTTTATATTCACAAATAAACCCCAACGTACTAATTATGTATTTCGCTCCAGGGCTCGGACCTTTGGATCCCATCGTAATGCCGGCGTTTTCCACACATCATTAATTATGCCCATGGGTTTCAGAAGCACGGTTCTCGTAAATAAACTACCTAATACAAAGAGTGTCCTGGGTTACTGTTTTACGGTGAAGATCCGACTGTACGCGACAAGCGGTTACTGTCCTACACGCCCTTGGTCTTAAGATAGCCAACATGGTAACCCTACCATGTTAGCTATCTTAAGACCAAGGGCGTGTAGGCTTGTGCTAAGTGTGACAGGCAAGCTTGAGCTAGGTAGAGGACATACCTGCACACTTTTGCAACATACAGACTCCGGTGTACGGTGTAAAGGTCACTGTACAGGCAAACCTGTCAGAGATGTACTAACGTGTATGGCTAGGTCAAGTTTAAAGCGATAAAATTATAAGCATTATGGAATTATATTACGTTCGGAGCGAATGGAAAAGGATACAAACCTATATTTGAACTATGCTTATAACCTATTGTTCAATACATAGGTTTATAAAAATATTGTATGATAGGTACGTACAAACAGACTACAGTCAGTTAGCGGACCATAACACTTTATTTTTTAAGTGTGTTGATTTGCAGCTAGCAAAATAAACGTATCTCACTGTACTGGAGACATAAAAATATATTTAATTCTGAAAGAATATGGGTCAATCGCTACTCGCTTCTCTTAGTTTGTGGGACCTTGCCTAAAACGCGACCAAAACCAGACGGGTATTTAATCTTTTACAGTTGCAAGCAGCCTTGGCCTACTTTCTGAACAGGGTAACTCTTTACCGGAAAAGTCAGATTTTATATGTACCTTACAGGACCGTTGCACTTAGATATTCATTCCCTTTGTAAGAATTTATTAATGCCGCCAATGCTTTGATGTATTAGATTTTAAATGAACTAAAGGCAGTCTTACAACACTGTCCGAGTCAGCCATCTTAGAACAGAAAAGACATAGATAATTTAGAAGCTTACAGAGGCAACAACATAGACTATTTATTTAATCCAACAGAATATTTTTTAGATAATTAAAATATGGTGAGCATATTAAGAGTATATGTATATGTATAGACCTATGCTGCTTTTATTGTGGAAAATCTTGTTGTCGAGGATATGTATTAAATATTTAACATTAAGCTACGTCCAGCGTTAAGCACTAAGTCGAAGCATTTGAGCGTTCAAGACTCGGGGTTCGACGATTGAGCGTAAGCAGAGCAAATTAGGGTCAATTTGACATTGCTTTTGTTCACGTTCAGGTATAAAACCTGGCTTATACTCGTATATAGTAAGCCTCCTATTATATGAACTAGCTCTATGATATTCAAATCATGACATAAGAGTTGTTTAAAAGGACTTAAGATTAGTATTGTAATAATCTTATCTACGTAATCTTAATACTCGTACGTCTAATCTTTCTTAGAGCTGAACTTTATAATGTGCTATTAATGACACCCTTGATAATGAAAGAAATAGGCGAACAATTTAGGTTGACGTATTGTGTGAGACTGTTGTTAACGATAATAATATGATCCATCTCATTACAGCTTTTTTATGTATGGCCTGCCAAAATGACTACTCTGCCTGATGGAAAGCATAAGCAGAGTTCAAGAGTGGTGGTCACCATACTCATTGCTCGTACAGACAATGCAACAATGCGGCATGGTGACCCATACTATGGCGGCCTAGCTTCTGCCTCATTTTGCCTCCAGTCTCACACTCACCAACGAAACACGATAGCATAAACACTGCTAAAAGAGAAGCTGGTAAAAGAGAAGAAAGCTAGCTAGTATTCAATATTTACTTTCTCAGTCAGGTGATGACTGTAGCAGTTTCTTCTTTAAAGGGAGAAAAGAGCAGACTGAAGTAGGTAACTAATTATCACCGCCCCTGTAACTTAAAATTCGAAAGTGTATTGCCCTCCTTGCATTTCTTCCCCCAATTTTCAAGGGGAGAAGGCGTTTGGGCTTCGTTCGATCACTTGGTGAAAAGAAGCGAAAAATAACCAAACGGCTATTTTCTGTAAAACTTTGGTTTTACTTCACTCGAGCCATCGGTACTCTCATAGTTCTCCCACGGTAAAACTCATGGGTGAGTCATGTAACACCGTCTTCTTGTCATATCATCATCATCATAACAGCCTTTAATAGTCCACTGATGAACATAAGGCTCTTCTTAGAAAGAAGGCTTTAGCCCATAATACGACTTTGGAGAGCCGGTTTGGTGTAAAGGTTTGTTTCAAATTTTTCTTTTCTTTGTAATGATATTGAGCCTACGTATTGTACTCCCTTAGTCACTTCTTACGTCACACATGAGGCGCATAAAAGTGGTGACACTGTTTTTTTTTTATATTTACTAGGCGGGCAAACGAGCAGACATATCTCCTGATGATAAGCGATTACCGCCGCCCATGGATACCCGTAATACCAAAGGCGTCACAAGTGCGTTGCCGTTTCATCCCCAAGCGTGGTTCTCCCACTGTGTTCATAATACGTCACCTCGGGGAGAATATAATTATTGTCAGCTTCATATATCATTTCTATCAAATATGAGTCAAAATTACAAACTGAAGAACTATAACTAACGCTCTTCCACGCCACATTACAATTAACCTTCGATTCCTGGCCAAGGTCCACCAATTTCCGCAAATGCCTGTTAAAAAGTTAAGATGTTTGCATATGAAGTGTTTAATAGCCACCTTGAGAACTGAAGGCTGTCGGTCACTTTATATCCCTCGATAAACTCTTGAATGTTTTCTTACATAGTATTTGCCGTACTTAAATGTTAATGTGGATTGGGTGTATCATGATTATTTATGACCCTTTTGACACTGAAACTGGACTGTGTATCTTTTGATCATAGTTAGCTGTAATTTTGCCTCCTATTTTTGAGTATCGGTCTATGAGCATCAGAGATAGCTTGCACTTGCACGCTTGCAAGCACTAACTTTATTTTTTTTTCTACAGATTTAGCGAGAATAGGCACATGTAAAAATACTTTGGCAGTAAATAATGCCGAAATCGTTTCATATAATTATTTTAAGATACTTTGGTTGCTTATAAGTACATTATGTACCTGCTTAAATACTGGTGATAACTATGATTGGAATAGAATATGGATTAGGATAGAAAAGTCATCAAAACCAGAACGGCTGAGGACAGTAAAGAACTGACAATACCTACTTATATTAACAGACTCCATGGCGTTCCATAACATAATTTTAACCGTGTTTATGTGTATTAATGCACTTACGATAAGTATAAAATATATTGGAGTTAGCTTATGACTGCGGCCGATACTAAATGTTTCAAATGTCAGGCAAATCAAAGTACCTACATAGTGAGTGTCATGAATGTGTTATTTGCCGTAAACATAATTATATAACAGTTCTAGTAGGTAATTGGAAATTAGATTTCAGCTTTTAATAGCCATTAAACCTAGGGATTTGTCAAATGTTATACCTAATAGTTACATTTTGGCTACACGGGTATAACATCCAATCTGTTTTAGTAATCGTTCAGGTCCATATATTAGGTAGAGTCCTAATAATTCACTGGAAGGATTCCGAAGTCCCATTAAACAGCTCCTTACACTACTAACCTTGAAAGTTTACATCTAACCGGGTTAAATGTTCAGTGTGCCTAAAAATAAGGAAACTTACTAACTTGGCAAAGTCATAAGGTTTTAAATTTGATTGTATACTTTTATGTTTGTTAACTCATAACTTTCTCATTTATGAACTGATTTGGTATTATTTTGTTTTCTTGAAGGTATATTTTAAATCGGGTCTAGGATTATAAATTAGTTAGTCTTCGACGTAAATTACACATACCGAACATAAATTTGTTAGCAGAGCTCGGTGGCGTAGTAGTAGCGTATGCGACTGTTGTGCTCAATTCTTGGGTTCGGTTCCAGGATCGGATCAAATGTTTGTTTGCAGATCATTTGCATAGTTTTTTTAGGAGTTTGGGTCTTTTATATGTATAATATGAATGTACAAATATACCATCGAATGTACCAACCAATTTTGTTGCGATTATTGCGTGCTTCGGAGTTAGCACGCCGTCAGATAGCTGAGTGTTGTGACCATGTTGATTTCATTATTATTACGGTTTATTATTAAAATATTCAAATAAATTGTGGTAACACCATCAGAATAGAAAAAAATTCATTTAGAAATGGGACGTCATATCTACTGCATTCTCTGCGTTTATAGTGACTATGGTGGCCCCCACTGTTGGATTCTACTCAAGCTTTACATCAAGCTGAGTAGAGTCCCTTTGGCAGGCTATCCAATGAAACAAAAAATATGGTGTTGTGTGTCAGATGTATAAAAAATTTATTTGTCAGCAGTACCAGTCCTTTAAGGTTAGTCTTCTGTTAATCCATCTTTTTGCTAGTTAGTACCATAACTGATTGTTTTAGTCCTGTAAGTTCCACAGTTCTTGTATAAACTAATTGCTGGTCAGGATTACAAATTAGCTAATCCTCAAAGTTGATAGTTATTAAACAAACTAAATGCTGCTTCCTACTGCACCTGTGAGTTTTATCACCACATGGAGTAACCCTTTGTGCGTTTCACAAATTGTTGTTTAAAGTCTGGGTGTGCTTTGTCTCTGCTTCGTAAATGTTTCAAACTTTCTCTGTTACACAAGATATACTTAAAGTTAAAAGTCTTCTATAAAGAAAGATTTAAATTATATTTTTCTTTTTGCTTTAATTATGACTTAAAAATATTTTGACATTAGTAACAAACATTTGAAAATTTGAAACCGCACAGTTTACGCATCAAATTTTTTGCTCAGTAGGAATATTGGTCTAAACCTTTTGTATCTGTGGAACTGAAAATGGGTTAAGAAAATAAAACTATTTTTTACGACTACATTAAAAAGTGTGTCTTTTAGTAAGATGTATAAAGTAAACATATTACGCATTTGGACAAAGCATATTTCGTCAGTGGACAAAGTAAAGAAGACATACTAGTAATCAGATAAGCAAATTAAGAGATATTACTCTACAAACAAATGAAAATAAGTACATATACATATACCTAAATGTTTGCGTTGATTACAAGACTACAAAGAGATGACTACAGTATAGTTATAGAACTCTATATTTTTTAGATTTATCTCGTTGATTTTCTTTTTTAAAAGACAACCCCTATATCAGGAAACATCGTGGGTCGAGGGGGACTTTACAACCGTATAAGAAAGATATATAAAAAAACAGCCAGACTTAGAAGCAAAAATTTGTGGATCGTACAAAGTGTTGTTCCATATGGGGTTAGGAGTTAGGAGCCACAACTCTCTCATCATAGTAGAGAGAGGTGTGGTGAACACTTCGGCCACTTTTAGGTACATTCATGCAGTTCCTTCTTTATACCCCTGATGGATACAATGGTTATGGACGGTTAAAACTATTAAACTGTATGCCACAGAGGTACCCGCGGTAACTGTCCACGCGTAACGCCGCGGGACAAAGTTAGTCTAAAATAAAAAGCCTAAGTTGCTCCTCAGATCATCAGCTATCTACCAGTGAAAGTCTCGTCAAAATCGGTCCAGCCGTTCCAGGGATTACCTGGAACAAACAGACAGACGGACAGAGAGACACAGACAGACAAAATTTGTAAAAAATGTTATTTAAGTACATGTACCGTGTATGTACTTACCAAAAAAAAAAAGTATATATGTATTAATAATCAGTTGTCTAGCACCCATAACATGAGCTCTGCTTAGCTTGGGACTAGACGGCGTTGTGTGTTAGATGTCCGAAATATTTTATTTATTATCTATACTAATATATAAAGCTGAAGAGTTTGTTTGTTTGTTTGAACACGCTAATCTCAAGAACTACTGATCCGATTTGAAAAATTATTTCAGTGTTAGATAGCCCGTTGCTATAGGCTATATATCATCACGCTAAGACCAATAGGAGAGGAGCACCAATGAAAAATGTTTCGACAACGGGGGAAAATTATCACGCGACGGGCAATAGGAGACGCAAACGAGGTTGCGTGGGTCGGCTAGTATACATACATAATATGTAGTATGCATTTAGTAAAAAGCAGTTATTTTAATATTACAAACAGACACTTCAATTTTATTTATTTGTATGGATACAAAGGTACATACATAACAAACATTCAGGATCGAACTCCCGACATCAGCAGTCAAAATCGCAAACCATTATAATAATCACTATGAAAGTGTAGCGTAATTTATGTTTTTTTCATTATCTGTCATTGAACACAACGCAGCAAATATGACACGACTTCACACGACGCGTAGAAAGACGCTCACGATTGTTACTCGCTATTATGACCTTCGCCAAAAATACCAACTACGAACCGTGTGCTGACGAGCTTCAGCAAGGGCAAATCTCAAGGTTTAGAAAAAATTATCAACATAAGCGAAATGTTCCACTATATTCCTGTGCCAATTGACTGCCTCGGTGGCGTGGTAGAGTCAACGACTGTATCCTTGAGGTGTCGAGTTTGATCGGACCGTTTTCTATTTATAATACGTATGTAAAAACAATAGACATGAATTTATATCAGCTGCTTAGTTTGGGACTAGAATAAGTTGTGTTTCAGATGTCCGAGATCTCCTAAATTAATTAAAACCTAGAATTCACTACTATCGCACAAGCTTCCCTCACACTACGAGCCCAGGTTCTTTAAGCGGGGCGTAAAAAAAGCATCTCACTAGGCAGCCATTGAGTTGGTCCCATTGGGCCACATTCACAAGAAGGATGGTAAAGACTACTTTTGGATTTTACGCATTCTTTCCATCAGGAAAAGTAGAGTCATTTTGGCAGCTAATTTGTAAAAGAATAAATAAAATATTTGCTTTATCCCGAGAAATAAATTGTCTTTGACCCAGTTCTCAATACAGTATATCAATATATTAAAATCTTAATGAAAAGCATTTCCTTTTAATACAAAAGTGATTTCACTTGTAGGACAATAAAGCTTTTACAAATCTAAATAGCTTTAGAGGGCTTCAAATAGCATTAAACTGAATTGAAAAATGTCAACCATGTAGTCTATGTACCTATAGGTACCATAATATAGCACCACTCTATGCCGATCGGAGCATGTTTGCCTACGTATTTCTTATAACTATGAATGTGTGGTTGCTTGTCTGTGAGATTTTTTTTTGTAGAGTTTACTTAAAGGGACATAGACTACCAATTTATTTGCCAGAAAATGTTACATTTATGAATGTAATATGTTCTTATGGGGGACACATTTACAATCGAGAAAAACTACATTAATGCAAACATCACCTATATACGGCAAAGTTCAGATGTTGATCGGAAGATACAAGCAGTTAGATGAAAATGACTGCCCGGTTGCTGCTTCCTATTGCACTGAGTACTGTGGGTTTTATCACCATTATCACCACATGGAGTAAACCTTTGTGCGGTCCACAAATTGTTTATTTTATAGAAGTTTATTTATAGAAGTATATTTCCACAAAACGGCACGGAAAAGGACCACATAGAAAACAGAGGCCGTTGACTCATCTTGAAACACTTCATAGCTGGGCTTGCCAAAAGTTGAGCCAGTGACCAGAGCAATTTGATGTTGGCAGATCTTGGTGCAACAGGTGTAGATAGTTATGCAGGGGCAACAGCAGCCACCGCAGCAACCTCCACAGCATCCACCGCAACACATTTTTGATGAGGTCTAGAGTTCTTAAAGTCGAAAATAAAAGAAGAAAGTTGTGGAAAAGACTGATAAACTGTTTGCACTTTTTATACAAGTTTTTTTGAGATTTTTACAATTATTGTCTTTTACTCCGGCAATTTGTGAGTACTGTTGTTTAAAGTCTGTGTGTTCTCTGTCTCCTTTTAAATAAATGTTTCCAATTTCTCTGTGACACAAGATATATTTAAAGCTGAAAGTTTTCTATAAAGGAAGATTTAATTTATAATTTTTTTTATTTAAGTATCGCTTATAATATTTTGATATTAGTAAAAAACATTTGAATTTTGTGTCATTCCTTGTAAAATACCACTAAGTCTAATTTCATAATTCTTGAACGTGAAAATGCGGGCAAAGTCAAAGACTAAACTAGTCTGTCCTATACTAAAAACCATACTCTAACGTCTGTGTTTTATGGCCAGCACCTTTTCTCTCATAGTGTATTTATGAATGCGCATACTCTAGTAGGATTATCAGCGGTAATAAAGGGTATAAATATTTTCGGGTTAGAAGGTCTGACCTAATTATGGTACATATGGGTAAAGCTTTTGGTAAGTGTGGCCATTACCTACTTTTTGGGGCACTTCATGAAGGGCTAATCGTAGTGGTGAGTAGCTGACCTCGTCAGGGATGCTATTGAGGTTTTATTGGACATAACTGACGACATCTGGACATTTTACGGATATTTTAACTTATTTGAAGAGCGAAGAGGTTTCCTACTCGGTTGTGTAATTTTAGAGTATTTGCTGCGTAAGAATTTCATTAAAAGAAAAAGATTTGTTTGATAGACCATCTTCCACTTCTTGTTTGATTTCATTCAATTTGAAAAGATATCACACCTAAGGTGAAAAATTAAAGTATGCAGTTAGTGACAAGTGATCACTATGTAGACATATTTTATCTGATTCTTTTTAAAATGATAAGGGGAATTAGTTCACTTTTCATCTCATTAAAATTCTGATAAAATTACAGCATCGGTCTAAGGGCTGCTGAAAATCAACTTACACCCATCATACTTTTTTTATTAAGGAATGAACACAACTATGATAGGTCGCCTATCGCAAAGCCATGATAACATTTTTTTTTAAATGAATTTTAATCATATTTCTTATTGTTTCATACCTGTTGCCAGGAAGCTATATAAAACAATTAATTCAAGCTACCTAGGCAATTATATCCCAAACGTAAAACTATAGATATATATATATACATAAAAGTAGTATGTACGCGCATAACTTCTTATCCGCTGCTCAAAATTAACTAATTCTTTTTTTGTGTTCGTTATTGCTAGGACAAGGTTTGTGTGCAAAAAAAATTAAAAGATACCAGGTAAGTCAGTTTATTTTGTCCGCGGCTGTACACTGCCTGTAGGAAGCTGAGACAGATATGTAAATATGGCGGTACGAAGTTCGCCGGGTCAGCTAGTTTTCTATATCGAGAATACTCTAGATAGAAGTATTACATTTGGGACTGTTGGTTAAATATTAAACAAAAAAAGCGGTCGAATTGAGAAACCTCCTCCTTTTTTTGAAGTCGGTTAACAAAGTGAAGGAGATGAAAAAACGTAATTAGAATTAGTTTACTGTTAAAAATATAGATGTGCAAGCCATCATATTATGTGTATTCATTAATCTTTCAAAAAGTCTCGTACATCAATGAAGTAATAGAGATAGAGTATGGAGTGCTATTTCGTCGTCCTCGTAAGAAGCAGAGTGGCGCAGTGGAAGCGTGCTGGGCCCATAACCCAGAGGTCCGTGGATCGAAACCACGCTCTGCTAGTATTCTTTTTGTTATAATATTTTTTTGTTACGTACGTGCCAATGTTGTTAGACTCTGTCATAGTGAAAATACTCGAAAGAAATAGCAGGATATTTGCCACACATATATTTTAGCCACCTTGCTAAAAGATGAGGCCCTATTTTTAATTATTTTTATTAATTTATTAATTATAATTTTTATTATTTTTTATTTGCATAAAGTTAATATTGTTAATTTTGTTATAACTAGTATAATTCTAATAATTTATTATGTGACTTGTGATTTGCTGTGTCCTACAAGTCCACGATTGTTTCTAGTTTTTAAGTATAACATGTTTACCACCTATTTACAACATTGTAGAATGCAAATTATAAATCACTAGCAGACCCAAAAAACAAACAAATTCTTCAGCTTTATATATTAGTATAGATATGAACATGAATATGTGGTGCCACCACATATTCATGTTCATATTTTTTAATTGCTGTCTAGGCCACTAGACAGCAATTTACTGTTAAAGGCTGTTGTTGATGATATTTTGAAAATAGATCAATATTGAAACTCAGTCAACGGAAATCTAGACACGCGACAGCGTGTCCAGCCAAGTTCAAGCAAAGGAACTGGCTAGCCAGCGCCGAGTGTAATATTACACGAACCACTTGATGCCACTTTTGACTCTTCTATAACTCAAAACCTCTTTAACGTAAACACACAAAACTACGTGTGTTTAATTATGTCCATAAGCACATCTAGAAGCCCAAATTTCATGAAGCTAGCTCAAACGGTTATAAAGATATGAATGTCAAAAAGTCGTAAATTTTAGCACTGACTGACTGACTTAAATAAATAAATAAATAAATAAGCCTTTTATTAGTTCTCAATTTCACAATATTCATTTACATGCATAATTTGATCGTTTATTCACATTAATAATGTATCTAATGTTACAAAAGAAATTCTAAATCACTAGTAATATATGCGAATTTGTGTTCATTTTCAATTATTCCTATTTGTGTATTTCAATATTTTTAGTATTAAAAATAATAAATACGATTCAATCGTTATACTGTTAGGTATAAGCATTGTGAGAACCCCTTTGTAGGGTAAAGGCCTCCTCAACTTTGACCATGGTTTTCACTTTTTTTTTTCTTGTGTTTTATCTTTTTTTTTTCAGTATCTCTAATATAGATAATTTTATTCAAATTCTAATTATGTTGCTTTCGCCTGTGTGTTTGTTTCGTCCATATAAATAGTAATGTAATTAAATGTAAGACAGGTGAATTTGCTACTTCATATTCATTCTCTTCTTAATGCTTTCTTATTCTTAATTTTACAAGGTACTTCTTAATATGTTGGAGGGTTGCAGTCAAGAGAAGAAACTAACTTCTTTCTCCTCCCCCGCGGTGACCAGCCGAATTGGGTTTTTGAATGGCAGAGGGGCCTCTATGTATTACTAAGAGCTGGAAGTTGTCGTTTTATCCTTGGTAAACTGTTCGGCATCATTTCTTTGTCTTAAGAAGGATGTGATTTTGTTCTTTTTCAGGGCTTGTTTTTCATGGTGCGCACCATCTTGCTTTGGGGAAATGTCTAGATTTCGTATTTGGGGTTTATGTTTTATAAGAATTTCCTTAGGTCTAGGCTCGTTAAAAATAATAATTTTATCATATTTAATTATTGCTTTTGTACCTTCTGCTTTACATTTTAATAGTTCCGTTTGTAATTCCTTTCTTTTCTCTAAAACTTTTTGTGGGTAATCTTCTTTGTAATATATTGTGCTTGTTTTTATATTTTTCTTCTCTTGTAATAATTCAATTTTTTTCCCCATCGTTGTGAAGGTGACCCTGGCCGGCCTAGTTTGTTCCTTTTTTTTTCCTATTCGATTTATTGATTCAATTTCGTTCCGCTCACAAGATATATTAATTCCGTTAATAAAAGTTTAAATTTTCTTTTCTAGTTCTTGATATGATTTTTCTCCTTCCTCAATTCCAAAGAATACCAAATTTTTCTTCCTTATATATCTATCCATAACATTTAAAATGTTTTCTTGATTTTTTACTTTTTCATGTAATTGACTGTAATTTTGTTCTATAATTCTGAAGTTTTCACTAATGTTTTTGTTAATAGCATTTATGCTGTTTGTTAATTTTTTCTCCATTTCTTGTCTTTCTCTTTTTTGTTCTGATATATCGGTTTGTATTGATTTCAAAATTTTTGCTATATCTTCCATAGTGTCCACTATTTGTCAACAGGTGCCGTTAGTTCACTTTGGATTGAAAAAAGTTGTAGATATTACTCAGTTACGGGTGTGTTCTTTTACTTGTGCATAGATGGCGCTGAATTAACAATTTGCTTTCTAATTCAAGAATGCACACCAAGATGCTGTGATTGGGAAAAAGCATGAAACGCTTATTATTTTTATCCGTTGGTTGCACTGCAGATGTGTCATGTGTCGGACCAGAATGTATATTTTATATGTTTTTTTTTTCCTTTTTTTTAATTGGGGGTATTTTCACACTCTTAAGTGCATAAGTAACAATTTTATTTTTCTAACCTGTTGTAATTGATGTAGGCAAATGTATTTCTTTTGCCGATCCAGCCACTCCAAGGTTATATCGGCTATCTCGTGCTAGCTTTTCAGCAAGTTTGATGCACATGAGTTGATATCTGTTACTTATTTGGTTTCATAAAAATACAATTTTTGTTCTGTCAGATTACTAGGCGACTGATAATTTTGTTGATTTTTCCTTGTTTCGATCATTTTTTGCCAAAAACTCGATAAGTTTTGTGTAACACTCTGTTTAACACCACACTTTTTGCACTTCTGGGTCTTTTTAAGATTAATTTTCTAATTTTAACTTCAGTTTAAGTACGGACTCGATGTTATCAGTGGCTCTGTGGCGCCCTCACACTTTCTGACTTATAGTACCTAATTCTAACCTACTTCTAGAT
Organism: Spilosoma lubricipeda; assembly: GCA_905220595.1. Classification (NCBI taxonomy): domain Eukaryota; kingdom Metazoa; phylum Arthropoda; class Insecta; order Lepidoptera; family Erebidae; genus Spilosoma; species Spilosoma lubricipeda. The sequence continues at coordinate 1,030,189 of HG992285.1, read as the reverse complement.
GACCTAGAAGGATGAAATTTGGAATCAAGCTTGGTAATTGTGTGTGAGCGTAGGAAAAAATCGAAAAATAAAAAAAAAAAAAAAAAATAGGGGGGGTACCCATACAAAAAAAAGTTATAGCGTTGGAACCGTTACAAGCAGATATTTGAAATCATCCCAATATAAGTATAACTATTAAAAGAAATATCAAAATTAAGATAAGTCAAAAATAAGTGGTGTCCATATACAAAAAAATTGTAATGTGCGCCAAACAACCGGCCAAAGGTGTGTCTTCGGCGGCGCGCCGCAACACATAGTATATTTATACACAGAACAGAAGTAAACCTATATAAAAGCACTCCCGAGCAACACATAAATATAGGCAACGCTAATCAACACTTATGAATACCGATTTAGTTATTTATTGTTTTATTAAATCGAGATTTTACGTTCTACGTACTAGATGAGCCACTCAAAACCAATATTATGTTCCGTTTGTATTTGAATTATAACTAAAAGGCGCTGCAGTGCTGACACAATAATTAGTAGTCTAATCCAACAGTATTAACAAGCAGCGCTCTAACGCATTTGAGCTGTAGTTCCTCGCGAGTCGAAATGTCATAAGCGCCGTGATTTTCATGGCGCTTACGCGTTTTGGCCAACGAACTGTTGCAAAGATTCGCTTTCATAGAGTAAGCGACAAGCAACAAAGCAGAACGGATAAATAGTTTTATTCCTATGAAGCTTTATTAGGAAATTCACACTGAGTAAATAGTACTACAATAGCTTTGCCAGTTTTATTTTTATGTAGAATAATATCTCGAAATATAAAATATAAAAACAGAATATGTATTCAATTTTTAAATTATACTTAAATATTACAAACAATAATTGTTTGTGTTATTTAAAAAGCTATTTTGAACAACATAAAATTTTTCCTTATCCAATGAAAAACGTTAGATACGTTGTGCATTTCACGTCAGTTAATACTACCTAAATATCACTTCTGTATGTTTTACTCTTAGGTACTCTATGTCGAGTGAGGCAACAATGGCGTCTTTAAATATTTTGTTCGTAATTAAATTTTAAAACAGTGAAAAAGTTATTCCTTTAGTTCTCGCCGTATTCCTTGTATTATAAGTGCAATATCTCAAGACACAAAATCGCGTTTTCTAACGTTTTTATATTTAAACTAGCTGTTGCCCGCGGCTTTGCTCGCGAGGATGTTGATTACACGTATTTAATTAAAACTGTGTAAAAGTATGTACCAGTAATTTATTCATGTTTTTAAACGTATTTATTAATTTTTGATCAATAGCCCATTTAAAAGAACTTTCATACAAACATTCGACCCATATTTCATGCCCTTTACGAATAGAGTTCGTATAAATTCAGATATATGTATTCACCTATTTGTAATCAGAAACATAAAGACGCAAGATTTTAGGCAGCTAAATTAAGTAGTGACAGACTTCCAAACTAACCCATATATGAAATGCCAATGCATATTTCTCCCCTTAGGGGTAGAATATCCAGAACGCTTAAATATGTATTTAATCGTTTTTAATTAGTAACCCAAAGATAAGATTTTATGTTTCTAATTCAACAAATGACAGAGTTCCATGCAATCTTGCAACCTCTAATTCACCCTCTTAGGGGTAGAATATCCAGAAACGCTTAAATACATATCTGGTTATTTTTAATCAGTAGATCATAAACAAAGTTTCATGTTTCAAACTTCACAAATGACGGATTTCCAGACTAACCTATATGCGAAATGTCAACCCCTATTTCACCCCTTATGGGTAGAATATCCAGAAACGCTTTAACTGGTTTCTACTCATTTTTAATCAGTAGCCCAAAAATTTAGTTTAATGTATTTAAATTAAAAAATGACTAACTTCCATACAAACTTTCAATTTATATTACACTCCATTATGAGGGGATAACTTTATAAAATGACTGATGTAATGAGTCTTGAGGCCGTCAATTTAGAAGTTCGAAACATGAAATTTTGTTTTTGGGCTACTGATTAATAATGAGTAGATACGTATTTCAGCTTTACCTGATATTCTACCCCTAAGGGGTGAAATAGGGATTGAAAGTTTGTATGGAAGTTCGTTATTTTTTAAGTTAGAAACATGTAACTTTATTCATGTGCTAATTATTAAAAGAGTAGATACGTATTTAAGCGTTTCTGGATATTCTTCCCCTAAGGGGGTGAAATAGGGGTGGAAAGTTTGTGTGGAAGTTCGTCATTTTTTAAGTAAGAAGCATGAAACTTTATTTTTGGGCTACTTGATTAAAAAAGAGTATATACGTATTTCAGCGTTTCTGAATATTCTATCCCTAAGGGGTTGACAGTTCGTACATAGGTTAGTCTTGAATACCGTCATTTTTGAAGTTCGAAACATTAAACTTTATTTATGTGTTACTGATTAAAAACAAAGTAGAGACGTATTGAAGAGTTTTTGGATATTCTACCCATAATGGAGTGTAATATAAATTGAAAGTTTGTATGGAAGTTAGTCATTTTTTAATTTAAATACATTAAACTAAATGTTTGGGCTACTGATTAAAAATGAGTAGAAACCAGTTAAAGCGTTTCTGGATATTCTACCCATAAGGGGTGAAATAGGGGTTGACATTTCGCATTTAGGTTAGTCTGGAAATCCGTCATTTGTGAAGTTTGAAACATGAAACTTTGTTTATGATCTACTGATTAAAAATAACCAGATATGTATTTAAGCGTTTCTGGATATTCTACCCCTAAGAGGGTGAATTAGAGGTTGCAAGATTGCATGGAAGTCTGTCATTTGTTGAATTAGAAACATAAAATCTTATCTTTGGGTTACTAATTAAAAACGATTAGATACATATTTAAGCGTTCTGGATATTCTACCCCTAAGGGGAGAAATATGCATTGGCATTTCATATATGGGTTAGTTTGGAAGTCTGTCACTACTTAATTTAGCTGCCTAAAATCTTGCGTCTTTATGTTTCTGATTACAAATAGGTGAATACATATATCTGAATTTATACGAACTCTATTCGTAAAGGGCATGAAATATGGGTCGAATGTTAGTATGAAAGTTCTTTTAAATGGGCTATTGATCAAAAATTAATAAATACGTTTAAAAACATGAATAAATTACTGGTACATACTTTTACACAGTTTTAATTAAATACGTGTAATCAACATCCTCGCGAGCAAAGCCGCGGGCAACAGCTAGTTTAAATATAAAAACGTTAGAAAACGCGATTTTGTGTCTTGAGATATTGCACTTATAATACAAGGAATACGGCGAGAACTAAAGGAATAACTTTTTCACTGTTTTAAAATTTAATTACGAACAAAATATTTAAAGACGCCATTGTTGCCTCACTCGACATAGAGTACCTAAGAGTAAAACATACAGAAGTGATATTTAGGTAGTATTAACTGACGTGAAATGCACAACGTATCTAACGTTTTTCATTGGATAAGGAAAAATTTTATGTTGTTCAAAATAGCTTTTTAAATAACACAAACAATTATTGTTTGTAATATTTAAGTATAATTTAAAAATTGAATACATATTCTGTTTTTATATTTTATATTTCGAGATATTATTCTACATAAAAATAAAACTGGCAAAGCTATTGTAGTACTATTTACTCAGTGTGAATTTCCTAATAAAGCTTCATAGGAATAAAACTATTTATCCGTTCTGCTTTGTTGCTTGTCGCTTACTCTATGAAAGCGAATCTTTGCAACAGTTCGTTGGCCAAAACGCGTAAGCGCCATGAAAATCACGGCGCTTATGACATTTCGACTCGCGAGGAACTACAGCTCAAATGCGTTAGAGCGCTGCTTGTTAATACTGTTGGATTAGACTACTAATTATTGTGTCAGCACTGCAGCGCCTTTTAGTTATAATTCAAATACAAACGGAACATAATATTGGTTTTGAGTGGCTCATCTAGTACGTAGAACGTAAAATCTCGATTTAATAAAACAATAAATAACTAAATCGGTATTCATAAGTGTTGATTAGCGTTGCCTATATTTATGTGTTGCTCGGGAGTGCTTTTATATAGGTTTACTTCTGTTCTGTGTATAAATATACTATGTGTTGCGGCGCGCCGCCGAAGACACACCTTTGGCCGGTTGTTTGGCGCACATTACAATTTTTTTGTATATGGACACCACTTATTTTTGACTTATCTTAATTTTGATATTTCTTTTAATAGTTATACTTATATTGGGATGATTTCAAATATCTGCTTGTAACGGTTCCAACGCTATAACTTTTTTTTGTATGGGCACCCCCCCTATTTTTTATTTATTTTTTATTTTTAGATTTTTTCCTACGCTCACACACAATTACCAAGCTTGATTCCAAATTTCATCCTTCTAGGTCATCTAGAAGTAGGTTAGAATTAGGTACTATAAGTCAGAAAGTGTGAGGGCGCCACAGAGCCACTGATAACATCGAGTCCGTACTTAAACTGAAGTTAAAATTAGAAAATTAATCTTAAAGAGACCCAGAAGTGCAAAAAGTGTGGTGTTAAACAGAGTGTTACACAGAACTTATCGAGTTTTTGGCAAAAATTGATCGAAACAAGGAAAAATCAACAAAATTATCAGTCGCCTAGTAATCTGACAGAACAAAAATTGTATTTTTATGAAACCAAATAAGTAACAGATATCAACTCATGTGCATCAAACTTGCTGAAAAGCTAGCACGAGATAGCCGATATAACCTTGGAGTGGCTGGATCGGCAAAAGAAATACATTTGCCTACATCAATTACAACAGGTTAGAAAAATAAAATTGTTACTTATGCACTTAAGAGTGTGAAAATACCCCCAATTAAAAAAAAGGAAAAAAAAAACATATAAAATATACATTCTGGTCCGACACATGACACATCTGCAGTGCAACCAACGGATAAAAATAATAAGCGTTTCATGCTTTTTCCCAATCACAGCATCTTGGTGTGCATTCTTGAATTAGAAAGCAAATTGTTAATTCAGCGCCATCTATGCACAAGTAAAAGAACACACCCGTAACTGAGTAATATCTACAACTTTTTTCAATCCAAAGTGAACTAACGGCACCTGTTGACAAATAGTGGACACTATGGAAGATATAGCAAAAATTTTGAAATCAATACAAACCGATATATCAGAACAAAAAAGAGAAAGACAAGAAATGGAGAAAAAATTAACAAACAGCATAAATGCTATTAACAAAAACATTAGTGAAAACTTCAGAATTAGAGAACAAAATTACAGTCAATTACATGAAAAAGTAAAAAATCAAGAAAACATTTTAAATGTTATGGATAGATATATAAGGAAGAAAAATTTGGTATTCTTTGGAATTGAGGAAGGAGAAAAATCATATCAAGAACTAGAAAAGAAAATTTAAACTTTTATTAACGGAATTAATATATCTTGTGAGCGGAACGAAATTGAATCAATAAATCGAATAGGAAAAAAAAAGGAACAAACTAGGCCGGTCAGGGTCACCTTCACAACGATGGGGAAAAAAATTGAATTATTACAAGAGAAGAAAAATATAAAAACAAGCACAATATATTACAAAGAAGATTACCCACAAAAAGTTTTAGAGAAAAGAAAGGAATTACAAACGGAACTATTAAAATGTAAAGCAGAAGGTACAAAAGCAATAATTAAATATGATAAAATTATTATTTTTAACGAGCCTAGACCTAAGGAAATTCTTATAAAACATAAACCCCAAAAACGAAATCTAGACATTTCCCCAAAGCAAGATGGTGCGCACCATGAAAAACAAGCCCTGAAAAAGAACAAAATCACATCCTTCTTAAGACAAAGAAATGATGCCGAACAGTTTACCAAGGATAAAACGACAACTTCCAGCTCTTAGTAATACATAGAGGCCCCTCTGCCATTCAAAAACCCAATTCGGCTGGTCACCGCGGGGGAGGAGAAAGAAGTTAGTTTCTTCTCTTGACTGCAACCCTCCAACATATTAAGAAGTACCTTGTAAAATTAAGAATAAGAAAGCATTAAGAAGAGAATGAATATGAAGTAGCAAATTCACCTGTCTTACATTTAATTACATTACTATTTATATGGACAAAACAAACACACAGGCGAAAGCAACATAATTAGAATTTGAATAAAATTATCTATATTAGAGATACTGAAAAAAAAAAGATAAAACACAAGAAAAAAAAAAGTGAAAACCATGGTCAAAGTTGAGGAGGCCTTTACCCTACAAAGGGGTTCTCACAATGCTTATACCTAACAGTATAACGATTGAATCGTATTTATTATTTTTAATACTAAAAATATTGAAATACACAAATAGGAATAATTGAAAATGAACACAAATTCGCATATATTACTAGTGATTTAGAATTTCTTTTGTAACATTAGATACATTATTAATGTAAATAAACGATCAAATTATGCATGTAAATGAATATTGTGAAATTGAGAACTAATAAAAGGCTTATTTATTTATTTATTTATTTAAGTCAGTCAGTCAGTGCTAAAATTTACGACTTTTTGACATTCATATCTTTATAACCGTTTGAGCTAGCTTCATGAAATTTGGGCTTCTAGATGTGCTTATGGACATAATTAAACATACGTAGTTTTGTGTGTTTACGTTAAAGAGGTTTTGAGTTATAGAAGAGTCAAAAGTGGCATCAAGTGGTTCGTGTAATATTACACTCGGCGCTGGCTAGCCAGTTCCTTTGCTTGAACTTGGCTTGACACGCTGTCGCGTGTCTAGATTTCCGTTGACTGAGTTTCAATACTGATCTATTTTCAAAATATCATCAACAACAGCCTTTAACAGTAAATTGCTGTCTAGTGGCCTAGACAGCAATTAAAAAATATGAACATGAATATGTGGTGGCACCACATATTCATGTTCATATCTATACTAATATATAAAGCTGAAGATTTTGTTTGTTTTTTGGGTCTGCTAGTGATTTATAATTTGCATTCTACAATGTTGTAAATAGGTGGTAAACATGTTATACTTAAAAACTAGAAACAATCGTGGACTTGTAGGACACAGCAAATCACAAGTCACATAATAAATTATTAGAATTATACTAGTTATAACAAAATTAACAATATTAACTTTATGCAAATAAAAAATAATAAAAATTATAATTAATAAATTAATAAAAATAATTAAAAATAGGGCCTCATCTTTTAGCAAGGTGGCTAAAATATATGTGTGGCAAATATCCTGCTATTTCTTTCGAGTATTTTCACTATGACAGAGTCTAACAACATTGGCACGTACGTAACAAAAAAATATTATAACAAAAAGAATACTAGCAGAGCGTGGTTTCGATCCACGGACCTCTGGGTTATGGGCCCAGCACGCTTCCACTGCGCCACTCTGCTTCTTACGAGGACGACGAAATAGCACTCCATACTCTATCTCTATTACTTCATTGATGTACGAGACTTTTTGAAAGATTAATGAATACACATAATATGATGGCTTGCACATCTATATTTTTAACAGTAAACTAATTCTAATTACGTTTTTTCATCTCCTTCACTTTGTTAACCGACTTCAAAGAAAGGAGGAGGTTTCTCAATTCAACCGTTTTTTTTTGTTTAATATTTAACCAACAGTCCCAAATGTAATACTTCTATCTAGAGTATTCTCGATATAGAAAACTAGCTGACCCGGCGAACTTCGTACCGCCATATTTACATATCTGTCTCAGCTTCCTACAGGCAGTGTACAGTTGCGGACAAAATAAACTGACTTACCCGGTATCTTTTAATTTTTCTTGCACACAAACCTTGTCCTAGCAATAACGAACACAAAAAAATAATTAGTTAATTTTGAGCAGCGGATAAGGAGTTATGCGCGTACATACTACTTTTATGTATATCTATACAAATAAATAAAATTGGAGTGTCTGTTTGTAATATTAAAATAACCGTTGTTTACTAAATGCATATGTATGTATACACGGTACACATGCCAAAAATGTAGTTAAAAAAATTTTTGTCTGTCTGTCTGTCTGTCGGTCTGTCTGTCTGTCTGTCTGTCTGTATGTTCCGGGTAATCTCTGGAACGGCTGGACGGATTTTGACGGGACTTTCACTAGCAGGTAGCTGATGACCCGGGGAGTAACTTAGGCTACTTTTTTTAGACTAACTTTGTCCCGCGGCGTTACTCGCGGTACAACAATAGCCGCGGGTAACACCGCGGGGTTCAGCTAGTATATATTATATATAGTTTACGTTTGGGATGTAATTGCCTAGGTAGCTTGAATTAATTGTTTTATATAGCTTCCTGGCAACATGTATGAAACAATAAGAAATATGATTAAAATTCATTTAAAAAAAAATGTTATCATGGCTTTGCGATAGGCGAGCTATCATAGTTGTGTTCATTCCTTAATAAAAAAGTATGATGGGTGTAAGTTGATTTTCAGCAGCCCTTAGACCGATGCTGTATTTTATCAGAATTTTAATGAGATGAAAAGTGAACTAATTTCCCTTATCATTTTAAAAAGAATCAGATAAAATATCTCTACATAGTGATCACTTGTCACTAACTGCATGCTTTAATTTTTCAACTTAGGTGTGATATCTTTTCAAATTGAATGAAATCAAACAAGAAGTGGAAGATGGTCTATCAAACAAATCTTTTTCTTTTAATGAAATTCTTACGCAGCAAATACTCTAAAATTACACAACCGAGTAGGAAAACCTCTTCGCTCTTCAAATAAGTTAAAATAAGTTAAGATATATGTTACGCCCATCCTTTGTTGCGTTTCTCCAAATAAGTGACATTACACGATAGAGAGGGCGCTAGTTGTGATGTTAACATCGACGACTAGTTAACAAAATGTGGGGAATCGTTTTTTGTTGTTTCAGAAGACGGTCCCCATTTCATCTCATCCACATTTTTTATATATTTTATTCATTAATTTCATCACTTGATTTGAAGACTTTAAACACTTGACATTGGCAGAAATAGCTGATTCAAGAGATACGGCTGGTTGCCATTTTATCAAAAGAAGAAGAAGAACAAAATATGATACAGGTAGTGTGTAAACAAGCCCCGCGGTGTTACCCGTGGTTGTTTTTTACCTTTTTTGTGGTTCTCTACATAAGGACCTTCCTTGTGGCTCAACGAAAATATTAAAAAGCGAATTTTGAGTTTTGCGCTTAGCAATACATTTAGCAATTCATTTTTATTTATATCGACATGTTTTTCAGCATAAGATTATCATCCCTTGTATGTTAGCAATTATACATAAAAAAGTAATAATAGTAAAGTTATTTGTCAACTAAAAGAGTGAAGGCGCTCATAGCCCAGTTGCACTAGGTGATTAGAAACAATCACCGAGGGTAAGCAACGACGGCGTGGTCAGTACCTAGATGGGTGACCGCTACTAGTGGAATGTTACCATGACCGTTCCCCTGATTCGGAGAGCACGTTATACATATACTGCCGAAACTAAAAACTAACCACTGCGGTTAGGAACAAAGCACTAGGTTTTACACAATACCTAATACCCAACCAAGCTACAAAGGCCCTGTAGGCGTAATAATCATACAAGAGACATCCACTTTTACAGTTATTATCTTACAACCCTTTATGATAGGTCGACCTCGGCCGATAATGAATTCAATCCAGCCGTCTAGTTTGGGGTTAATAGAGAAACTAGTTATACCGAAGATATAAACTGATTTTGGATCACTTTATGAATATGAAAATGCTTTATCAATATTATTAAACGAACTCATATACTTAGTAGGACTACCTCATTCTTTTACCCTACTGCGTTAGGTTGTTTTTCGAGTGTATCCAGGCACGTATGTTTCTGTAACATGGTCTTTGGTTAAAAGCTTAATTTATTTTTGCTTGAAATGTGAGAGTTTTTTTTTATGGAATATTCGGGCAAACGAGCAGACGTATCGCCTGATGGTAAGCGATTACCGCCGCCCATAGACACCTGCAACACCAGAGGCGTCACAATTGCGTTGTCGGCCTTTGGGGGATGTGGGTGGGAGATAGGGGGAATGGTTCGGGGTCTGCACCCCCGTACCTCGGAGTGTAAAGCTGTTCTCCTGTGCATCTGATGTCTCCCCGATCGTATCAGTTAGCCGTCCCATTGTATTATTAGAGAGAAGGAACAGAGAGCGCACCTGTGTTTGCGCACACACTTGTGCACCATAATATCTTCTGCGTAGTTGGCAGCTTTACTTGGTTGAGACTGGCCGCCATCATCATATGTTTAAGTTTATGTAATAATGAATGACGACACACATATACACAATTACACAAAATTACAAAAATAAAAATTCGATTACGGCTAACTAACAACTTAATCAAAGTATTCAAATAACCGTTATAGAATATTAAAATGCATACGTCATAGAACTCCTCCGCATCAACGCCTACTGGTGTCATTCCTTAAAGGCTGGACAGGATTATCACACTGAATAATATTTTCAAAGCCTTTTTTCTCGAACTCGACTTTTTAGTCTACTACGATATGTTAAACTTTTTTCACGTGAAGTGACTGACATAAGACCTTCGCAAATCAAGTGTAAGCCAATAAAGAAATTCTATAGAAATACTGTTGTCAGACTTTTTAACCAACTTCAAAAAAGGAGGAGGTGGTCAATTTGATTGTATTTTTTATGTTTGTTACCTCTGAGTTTTGAATTAGGTGACTTGACAATTTTATTTTATTTTATTTTAATTTTATTTGAAAGCTGGTGCTTCCAGTTTGGTCTCATTTTAATTCGATCCAATTCTTAAAGTCGGTTTATTTTGGTAAAATTTTTGTTATTAAGACTCTAATTTCTAAAGATGTTTGAAAGCAAACCAGTACCGATGTCCTTAAACGAGCTCTCCGAGGCACGTTAAAAGGTAATGTTAATTAATCGCTAGCGTCTCGTAATCGAAAAAGAAAAATAATTAAAATCATATACGGCTATAACCTCTGAAACCTAATGAGCATCCTCATCAACAGGAGTCAGGGAAAGAGATCGGGAATATCGGTCATTCAAAGTAAAGCGAAGAACGATTCCTAACACTGGTTTTCTGTGAAGCATGATGTCACTTCGGACGAGCTATTGTTCAAAGTCTCTCCCCGGCTAAATTTATTACGGTATCAATAGAAATTATAGATAAAATAAATAGTTTCATTTACCTATTTATAACCTCTTTACTAAGGAGAGGCCTATGACCACTCAGACTATTAAATATGATAATGATTATGAAGTAATTGACTGCACAGATAACAGTCACTGAAACGATTGCCATGCCGTTATCTACCGTGTTGAGTGTTGTGTGTTCAAGACCCACATGGAACAACACTTTGTGTGGTCCATAAATCGTTGTTCCGTAGAGCGTTTGTGTGCGTTTCCCCCGACACAGGTTTATTAGTAAATATGGGAGTTGTCTTTATTAAATAAAAACAATTTTAATTCTATTGTAACATCCACAAATTACCATTACAGTAAAACTAATACTCTAAAATCTACTCTATATTCATAATAATGTTATATGCCATTGTCACGACTTATCTGCTACTTACTTACTTAGATTCTGTATTGTAACAAGTTAATGAATAAAGTTTGGATTAATTGCTATACTCGTAAGTTTGTATTGAGGAACAGAGAGTTGAGCGTTCATAACTATACAATCAACAAATAATAACAATAAGTATTATAACAATATAAACATAGCAGATAATTGTAGTTTGAGCTTATTTTAATCTTCTTAAAGGTCTGATGATATTTGCGAGACAAAAGTGGAAGCTAAATTAGGTTAAAAAGTGGAAATGGTTTTTTATGGTATCTAAGGGGTAAGAATGGATATTCTCACCCATCATCTTCCTAGCCTTTAATATTTCCAAGATTATTTGGAGTCTGCTACTAGTTCAAATGGTTTTACCTCAATTTATCAGTTGTTCTACGGAGTGACTGTCATTTGACCTCCACAACTTTGAGCGAGGCGAACTAAATTCATAGGATGAACTAGTTGTCAGTATATTTGAGGGCACACGACTTCCCAATAATGATTGTTCATCACAACCGGGACCGACGGCTTAACGTGCTCTCCGAGGCACGGGCGTAAAATACATCCAAACTTCCATACTCCGAGATGTTAATAAAAATTAGTGTAAGATAAACCCAAACACACTATCAGTTTGTATTTGCATTCTCAAAATGAATGGAATACAAGAGAATTAATCATCTAGTCCATAGTCATGGATTTGACAGACGAAGTATGTGACGCATTTCCAAACCAAAGTAGAACTAGACTTACCAAATTTTTTGATATGAAGTGGATAGCCCGCCGTAAACACTAAGACTAGACTCAGATGCAAATCAGAGTCGTCAAATTTTGCCAGAGTCCAGTATAACGGCGACTTTATACTATCAGCTTAATAATAAATCTCGTATATAATACAAGTCATTCAAATCAAATATGAAATCACCAATCGAGACGTTTATCACTCAAATAGATTAGCTCAGCAAACGTCGGATGGTTATAAAAGCGTCTTGACGTCGCTCGCTGGCTGAGATAATTGTGAAGTGGTATGCGATGCGACAGGTCATCGGCCTTACACACTGTCACGTGATTTACGACGGGACTAACAACGAACGTAGGCAGGGAGAGGGAGTTCCTCTACATGTTATTTTGAGGAAGTCAAAAACATAAATAATACGTGTCGATAAATTTAGATGAGAAAAGAGGAAAGATTATATATGTTTTTGATGCAATTTGATATCCTTGACGTAGTTATTAAGATATATTTTTATTTAATTTTCATTTGTTAATGGTCTTTACAAATATATTACACAAACCATTTATGCGCAATCTCAATCACAAATTTAGTTACTAATATATGTACAAAGTACATAAATAAATTTACATGTTTTTAGACATATATTTAGGATTTAACATTGCACTACATTCTACACTAAAACCTTTACTAATTTACATTAACTCTTCATTTCTAAGTAATGCCTTTGATAAGAGAACATTTCATGTCATCACGCCTATTGACATGCATTATTAATCGATCATAGAAAGCCTGTCAGCCCATTGTAACACTGAAATTTTGGTGTATCTGTCGTTATTGTACGTCATTATGTTATACAATGACAAACCATTGAACGCTGGTATGATAGACAGTTGAAGACTCTGAAATAAGTGCATGCGTAGGTGTAAGGGATATTATCCGTTTAGAGGGCAATATCACGTGTCTATCTGTGTGACCTTTGACTTCAGCAGAATGCCTATAAAATATGACAACTATTATAAAACGTAAAAGTGTAATCAGAAAAGTTTTCTAGCTAATTGGGTTCATAATTAACAACAAATTTATTTATTACTCACCAACCCACGCAACCTCATTTCCCCCGATTTTGTAACATTCTTCATTGGTGCTCCGCTCCTGTAGGTTTTAGCGTGATAATATATAACCTATAGCCTTCCTCGATAAATGGGCTATCTAAAATCGGAATAATTTTTCAAATCGGACCAGTAGTTCTTGAGATTAGCGCGTTCAAACAAACAAACAAACTCTTTAGCTTTATATATTAGTATCGATATGAACGATGATCGAATAGGATGGAGATTTGAGAGAATCTAAAAGAGCTTTTTTGTTAATACCATAGCTAAAGATATGTTATTAGAATGTAGTAGTTGTAAGTATCGTATTATCGCAGGACACAAAAGCACGGCAGAATTTAGATTTATAACTCAATACCTATGTCTTTTAGTTCTTTTTCTTATAACAAGCGAGCCACTATTAACTGTTATGTGGTGGCTATAATCCAGTTAAAATAAATAGCTTTAATTTGTGTAGATATTTAGATTAAGATTAATCTACTTGCAAAATGATTTATGATTACCTTACCGGAGTATACCGTGATGCGATGTGTAGGAATGGAATCAAACAAAATCCAGTGAGAAATACTGTACCTAAAGGGTTATATCAGTTACTGAGAAATGTAATTGAGTTAATGTTACTCTCAAATAATTATTTTTGTTCACATCGAAAAACTGCATCCAGCTCTTAGACTTTGTCATCGCTTAAAGGCTTCATAGCAAATTATGATTTCCTCACAAGCGTCACTGTTAGGTTTTATCACATATCAGCTTATTTTATTCAAACATGCAATATCAAGCACTGAATAGGTATTACTGTATGATTCAAAATGTATTAAATAATCTGGTGCAATGGATCTATCTATCGTAAGTGTGGCATAGTTCACGTTTGTGATAGACTAGCAGACCCACGCAACCTCGTTTGCATCTCCTATTGCCCGTCGCGTGATAGTTTTCCCCCGTTTTCGAAACATTTTTCATTGTTGCTCCTCTCCTATTGTTCTTAGCGTGATGATATATAGCCTATAGCCTTCCTCCTAAAACTGAAAGAATTTTTAAAATCGGACCAGTAGTTCCTGAGATTAGCGTGGTCAAACAAACAAACAAACAAACTCTTCAGCTTTATATATTAGTATAGATAGATGAGTTAGTAGTAGCTTAGTGCGACGGTTTATGATAGTAAAAAGAATGAAGTACCTGTTTAAATACTTAGGCGGTGTCATGAATTACACGTTTTGAGGATATTTTACGAGCCGATAGCTGGACCTACAAAACATTATTTAAGAACTCTCTGAGAAAAAGCAACGCAATTAATTAAATTACAAGCGTCAGTCTCCAAACAGACACAAGTTTTCTGATGATCTGAAATGTTTTAAAAAATCGGTTCGGTAAACTCGCTCACTCGTTAAATATCAACGAAAATATTAACTTTACACTGGCTTTCTGCGGACATGGGATCGATCCGGTGAAAATTGTCCTTAAGTGGTAAAGCATTCCCATTATTTTAAGCCTAACTAACATAATTGAATAATTAAATCGACTACTTTTCAGTTACATTAATATGACTTGATGATGATGATTATGAATATAACTTAATTACCTTAACGGATGATTACGGAACCGGCGAAGTGACTATGAACAAGCTATTTTACATTGCATCACGTGTCAGGTTTATCACAAATGTTATAGGTACAATACTTTACACCCCTTTTTACGAAAATTGCGCGGACGGAGGAGTACCTATGAAAATTCGCACACTAATAATTTGTATAGAGGACTGCCGAATACTAATATTTTTTAAACTATACATAATAATACATTAAATTAATAAAAATGCCATTCTGCATAGAATTGTGCGTATAACACACACATACATAAATATCCATACACACAAAATGTCAAAAGTTTGACTTTGACATACATACATTTGAAATGTATGTATGTCAAAGTCAAATTAAAAAGATGACTATTGTTTGTCTATACTGTCATACTGAATGTCAAAAATAGCCATGATGAAATGTTTGATTAAAGAAGTGTAATAATAATAGTAATTGCTTTAGACGAATGAAACTATACAAAGTTCTAACTAGTTTAAAAGAATTATGGGTGGAATTTCGACCTCGGGGCGGTCACTAGTATATAAAAATTGACACCTTAAATTTACCTTGTAAGTCCTATAATGACATCAGAGGCAACTGTCACAGAGATCAACCTATTTTTTAAGACTTGGAACTACTAATCTTCTGCTACAACATTCTATGTTCAATATGTACAGACGTTTAGTGACAAAATGTCTCCATTCGCAAGCGTAATGTACTTTACATAAACAAGAAGACAAAGTTCTATGACCGGAAATCCTCAAATGTTTGCAGAAAGATGATACCTTCACACGTTTGTCGATACTTTGCGACACGTGACAACTCAACAGCCTGATATAATGTGTGTGTACTTTATTCACGCATGATCATTTTTTTTAAAAAGACAATGTTCATGTTTCTACTTTTTATTTTAATCAGTTAACAGCTTTTAGTAATCCACTGCAGAATAGGTTAGTTGACTGTATCGTAAATAAATACCGATGTCGCCTTCGATGAAACGAATATTACAAAACGTCTCGAAAAATATATTTATTACAGCTTTCCATTTCTATTACAAATTTTAATCAAATAAACATTGTATATTGCTCAATTAAGTAGTGTAAAACAGTGACGTCACAAGCCAGTTCTTAGTACATTTCTCATACAAAGTTATCGTTTAGACAGATGATAAAAAGTAACTGATTTGACTAAGGTGTCAACTACCCAATCTAGAGCTGTCCTTAAAAAGGAAGTCTTTGTTGTTAGACAGGTTTCTTTCGAGTTTTTAAGAAAATCTATTGAATGTCTTCGGATATCTTATACCTCCTACCAGTTTACAACTATTTTGAGAATTTATTAAGTCCACGAGGAAATAAATATTAACGAAAAATGATTTTTCCTGAACAAAAAGATCGATATCGGATTGGGAAGGGGATGGGGCCTCTGTTATCCTAACTCACTCCTTGAAACTCAGCGCAAGTGCTTTTTCACACCGGTTTTCTATGAGGCCGTGGTATCACTCCGGTCGAGCCAAAGCATAGCTCTCCCACGGTAAAGTGTTGCTTTCCCACGGTACTGAATGAAACACTTACTAACAATATTTTTTTAAAGGAGGTAGATTATAATGGATCTTCAAATGTCATAGTGTAACGACCCGCGGACATTGACAAAGTCACATATCATTTCCCATTACGTATAATTAAAATTAAAGAACGAACAAACATCCCGTGACTACTTAGAAAACTACAAACGAAACGAACAATGACAACTGTAATCTAATTTGGACCTAGACACAAGGACTTAGAATTCATTATTGTAACGGATCTAGTAACAAATGTGAATCAAAATTATCGCTTAAGTTTAGTTTGTAGAATGTGACTGATCGCAATGAAGTTAGTTATAAGTTGAAATAATTTGTTCATATCCATTAAGAATATTATGTTTCCGATTTAATTTACGCTCAGGTACTTAACTTTTCGTGAAGTTTTGATGTAAATACTTGTTTTAATCTAATCATGTCTTCACTCCAAAGGTGATACGAAGTGGGAGTGAGGAATAAGTGAATTGATTTCTGTTTCCTTAAAAGTTATAATACTTTTTGTAGGGTTCCGTAGCTCAAAAAGATAGTAAATACGAAGTAAATACTTTGTGTAATGTATAGATTTCTTTTAATTAAACGGGGACTTTGATTTTTTAAAGACAACTTCCACTTATATCGCGTGGATTTTATAAAATACATGTAACGGACACAAAGAACACCCAGACTCAGAACAACAATTTGTGGATCACACAAAGTGTTGTCCCATGTGAACCCACGACCCTTGGCGTAGTAGAAAATGGCGTGGCAACCGCATGAACCAATGCAGTCGATTGGAAGAGCTTAAACATTAGTTATTCTTATTTCTTTTATTCTTAGTTTAGTTAATATTTCAAAGTCTTTATTAAAACGATTAAATACCAGTGATTTTCTTAACTACACTGATGATATGGGTTTGGATATGTAAACACCGTTTGCTTTTTTTTGCCAGATATATCCTATTGAACTGTTTATCAGATGGTTCTGTGGTAAGATTTTCATTTTAAACATAACAGAATAATCGCACATGTTTAGTTATTTTATCACAAATAAACGTAATAATAATTTGTTTACCTCGGTGGCGCAGTCAGGCACTGCTATGGTATACTCTCACACATTGATAGCATATGTGAATGCTATTCTCGATGTCTCAGGTTTGATTCCTGAATCGGACCAAATGTTTGTATGTTTTGCAAATTAAATATTTGAAGAACATATTCTTGGAGTTTGGGTGTTTTCAAAATGTATTTACAAAAAGTATATATGTATTTATATCAGTTGTCTATTACCTATAATACAAACTCTGCTTAGCTTGGGACTAGAAGGCTAGTTTTAGATGTCCGAAATATTTATTAAATAAATACGATATGCGTCATAATGAATATAAACGATAAAAATGATCGTCTTTAAACTATATCGATTGCCTTAAGTTATTAGTTTGATTGTGTTATCTCTTGGACTATACTGTTGACTTTGCTCTGATCCACATCACATATTTACACTTTTATTACACAAAAATTAATAAAATGATTCGATAAAATCTTAAACACCTGCGATTTTGACAAAAATTATCGATAGTAAACACAACATTAAATCGTCACGATCACGAACGATAAATAAAATAATATTTAATTGTGAGAACGACATGTCGCGCCATCGTTAACTAAGAGCAATGCCTTACAACATTAAATGTTTTTATTTTCATTATAATTTTCATTGGTGCACATAACCTCAGAATGGTAACTCATACTCCATTACAGGTTTACGACTGGTATTTTTACACAAATGTACCTACATGCGTTTTTATTGAAGTTATTACATTTATATTTTATTTTATGGAGTGGAAGTAAACAAATCTGTGTCGCTATTAAAACAATAAAAAAACTTCTATGAGTAGCAATCATATGTATGTTTAGATTTATTGTAGATATTTCATTGTATAAGGGTTCCGTAGCTGAAAAGTAACAACGAAACCCTTATAGGATCATTTTGTTGTCTGTCAAAACCCTTTTTTCTGAGGAACGAGTGGAGGTATCAAGCTGAAATTTATATCAAATACTTAGGTCTACTGTCCCTTGGAGCTGTAAACAAATCAAATTTGTAAGCCAATGCTATCAAAAGATACAGCCGTTTATGCTGCCAATTTACGAATCTCGCAAGGGAATCAAAATTTGGTACGAAGCAACGTCTTATAGCTCTGATGAAGGAAAAATGGCGAAAAGTAGAAATTTTTAGTTACTTCATATAATATACCTACAGGTTTGTACGGAAAATTCGGTACGTGAGTCCGACTCGCACTTGGCCGCTTTTTTTCTCTTTTGATGTGAAACGTCTATAGGCGCGGGTAAACCTAATTTTTGGCGTGGCAAGAATTGCCGTGGCGACGTTTCGTCGCTTCTCCACTCACACGTCCTTACCGAAGTCACTCATGAAAATAATTGAGTTCTTGGGATTTCAAATAAATTTAAAAATTTCGAATTTTTGTATTTTGTATATTAAATAAAAAAAATGTTAATGTAATAAACAATAATTTTATTTAATGGAACAACTTATACTAAACAATTTCGACTTTTCACATTTGTTGGGCGTCCCGTAACGGCTCACAGTTTCTTTTATATTCTTAATTTTCAGTTTTTTAATGTCTTCTTAAGAATCTCTAATCAAAGTGCAATATACCGTCTCATTCATTTTACCCAACGGTAAACTGGTAGAGAATGCATTAAGTCCGCCATTGTCCATTCTGTGCATCAGTTGTTAAATAAAATAAATAAATAAGTTAAGGGAATATAGAAAACTAGGATCTAACCTAATTCTAAAGCCACCTTATTGAATTAATATGATACGATATGATATAAATAAAGCTTAACACCTTATTTTTCAGCGAGATAAAGATATATTCAGTAACAGCTGCGCCCTGTAATTAGGTAACATTTAACATACCTATTCATCTTTTTTTGGAGGGTGTCGGTAAGTAAGTAATAAGTAGCTCTGTCATGTGCCTTGACACAAAAACGTATAAGATTGTCATATTAAACGGGATAGTACAATATAATTGAATATAGATATATGAAGTTTCTCTTCTCCATAGAAATGTCATTTTGCAGGTTGGAATCATTACTGTATCGTTTCGAAAGTGCCTGAAAAGACCTACTTGAAATAAAAGCTTTTTGATTTTGAATTGATTTTGATAGAAAAAATTATGTAGCTGTCACTTGAGCCCCATATCGTGACTGAGTGTAAAGGATCACACTTAGAGTCATTGACCCAACACGCACAATAGCGTCATTGTGCTTTCAAGATAATACATCACATAAAACTAGATTACTAGCCGTTATCTATGAATTTCAAATAAAACCCGTGATAGCGGAAACCTATACAAAAATTGCAGGTACACAATTTTCGTTGGCGGTCAGGGGTGGCGTCATAAACGGGCCGCTTGAAATACCGTCTGCGATGTTCTATTGTCTAAAGTACAGCGACCCTGCTTTTATTGCGCCTAAAATTACCAGGTTTCATTCAGAATCATTGGTCCCCGATAATTTGGCAAAATTTATTATAGGTCTAAGCGACGAAAAAATGTTTAATATGTTTTTTTAACACGTTTTTAGCTGTTCTTCACTTGTATATTCAATTGTTTGTAACCGACTTTTGTAAGCGTGTATTTTGGTTTAAAATTAAATACATTATCAGCCCGTTGCAGCCCACTGCTGGACATAGCCAGGACTAGGACTATATCTAGCAGTGACAACGGTCCCGGTCTGTTGCTTTTTGCATTCAGTCGCAGCCAAAACCTTTGCAAGTCGTCAAGCCATTTCGCCAGAGGGCGTCGTGCGGAAGAGGCGGTCTCCACTTCAGAAGGCGCTTACTCTTAAGGATAGGTTGGCTGTGACCGAAACAAGATTCTCCCAAAATAAGCTAACCTCTTTTCCATCTGTTGAATTTTTATTGATGGTCGGTGATGGAGTGGTAGCGTATGCGATTGCTGAGCTTGAGGTTTCGGGGTCGATACCCGGGTCGGACCAAATGTTCATATGATCGGCAAATATTTGTTTCGGAGTTTGGGTGTTTCCTATGTATAACATTTACCAACTAGTGTCTAGTACCAACAACACAAGCTGTACTTAGTTTGGATTAGGTGGTGTTGTGCCAAAATAATATAAAAAAAAATAGTAAAAAGAAACATACTTCAAGAACTGGACGAAAACAAAAAACTGGGAAGCAACTGCTTTCAAATAAAAAAAAAACATAAAAGTCGGTTTACCCAGTTGAAAGTTCGAGAAGCTCCTCCTTTTTTTGATGTCGGTTAAAAAACGAAGTGGAGCAATACTTATAATAATATAAATAACACAAATAAGTGACATGGTTACGAGTAATCGAATTTGAAATTATTCCTATTCACTTTTCCTGGTTCTTTGTAAGTTCATCTCAACAGTGTATACATTTCTATTTGAATAGTGAAAAAGTTCGTTTTGCTAAAAATAGAAGTATAATTAATACTTATTATGTTGCTGAGTCCAGATAAAAATTGGAAAGAATAAATTGAAGACGATAATAACCGACAATAAGAACTATAAGTAAAAGTAATCTCTTTAATATTGAGAGCTGTAGTATATCTATATCTATACTAATATTATAAACGCGAAAGTTTGTAAGAATGGATAGATGGATGGATGTTTGTTACTCTTTAACGCAAAAACCACAAAACGGATTTGGATGAAACTTTACAGCAATATAGCTTATACATTAGAATAACACATAGGCTACTATTTACTGCGATAACCGATATATACGCCGGCGGAACCGCGGGTAACAACTAGTACTTTCATATGTTCTGTTTACATTCAAAACCTACCTAACCTACTCATATGCTACCAAAAGGTGCTAGATACAGCTGGTGCATTCTTTTTATTGACGACTAATTCTAACTTAAACGGACTATTCATTGCCCAAAACTAAATTTGATCATCCTCCTCTCTGTTATTGGCGCAAAAAGAAAAACAAAGATATTTCTATATATAGAAATAAAGTAAAAGCAAAAGCTAAAAAACAAAATAAATAAGTAAATCTTTCAATGTTATAAATCCCCATTATGGAAAGCAATATTAAGAGCAAATTTAATAAACAAAAACTTAACCTATAAGACGATAGCGAATAATTAAGAATTGTTTTCTTAACTAGATTGGCCTACAGGCTTGAAAAGCTAAATACGTAAACAATAAACAACATTAGAAGGGTTCAATGTCCTTTTGAACGATGGGCCGGTAATGTCCAGTGGGGAAAACTTGTGCAAAACTCATACTTAAACATAATTTTGGCAGGAAAATTTCACAAAAAAATAATACGGAAAAACAGGGTACCAATTAGATTGGACAACTTTTGAACGATTAAAACTTTACAGATTTATTTTACATCGTCAAAAGCCTTTACCAGTTATTGCTAGATATGGGCCTTTCCGATTTTTTTTTTTTTGTATCACCTGATTGTAACCGATTACCACCGCCCATGGACACCCAGCAACATCAAAGGCGTCACAAGTGCGTTGCCAAGTCTGTGAGGCCGTGGTATTACTCCGGTCGAGCCGACCCATTCATGCCGAAGCGTGGCTCTCCCACGGTAAATATTTATTATTTATATTCCAGTTCTATAGTAAGTATTACTCATTGAATCATGAACAAAGTGACAAAACTGACGATGATGTACTCCTAACTGATTTTGGCAACGACAGCCAGTTACAACGAAGATCAGCCAACTACCCAGGAGATATTATAGTGCCAATACAGCATGGTGAACCACACTATGACGGCCCAGTAAGTTGATTTTTCACGCCTCACTTAAAACACTCGGGACCATACTGGGAAGAAAACAATAACTGCTCGATACAGGAAGGTAGAACTATAATGTTCGAGTAGTTCGAGAGTCACTCTATTATAAATATGTCTAGCATTCTGAAAAGGTGACTTTCAAGGCCAATGCGTTGTTCTGTTTTAATAATAAATCATCCTTAAATTAGGAAACAGTAATTAATGAAAACCAATTTATCGCCTTGATTAATCGGTCTTAAAGTCAGGCATTCTGTGTCAAGACTTCTGAGTATTACGAGGATCTTGTAACATTATCTTTTATTCAGTGAACATTTACCGCTGGTCAGTTATTATCACTGTTCTTGTAATTACTGATTTTGACCTTTTCCACATGGAAAATCTTTAACCATTTCAGATTTCTATTTTTGTTCTAAGTGGGATGATTCTCTGCAAAATCTGAGTTAATGCATGTGATGAGCTTCTAAGCTTAACTTAAGTGTTTGTTTTACACTTCATCGCATTCCAAAAACTTTAGTCGTGTGTTGTGTCTTAAGAAGTTTTAATAGATACAGAATTCAGATAGAATTCAGGTTAAAAAAATATGGATATCCCCCAAATAAATGCATATCTACAATAAATGCTATATTACTGTGACGATCTCAGGTCTCAGGTCACCTCTGTGTAATGAAGACACTGTTCTAGTATTTGGCATCCATCGACAGTGAAAAAATTCATGTTTTTGATTCTCAGGACTTTAGACAAATAACTTCAACTTTTTTTTTGACATCTAATACACAACGTCATCTAGCTTTAAACTAAACATAGCTTGTATTATTACAGCTGGATTAACTAACAAAATATTTATAAACCTACTGTTTTGTAAATACATATATATTCAAACATAGAAACACCCTAACTCTGAAGCAAATATTTGCAGAACAACCACACATTTGGTCCGATCCGTGACCTGAAACACAGCAGTTACATACGTCACCACTGCGCCACCGAGCAATCACTATTCCTGATAGCAATCAGATCAGTCAGTCACCCTCTCAGAGCCCTCTATATAAATTACTAGCTTTTGCACGCGGTTTCGCTCACGCAAGCTTTCATCCCCTGATTTACCCCCTTCGGGGTGGAATTTCAAAAAATCCTTTCTTAGTGCTCATTTACACTATATGAAGAACCTACATGCAAAATTTCAGGATTCTAGGTTCAGCGGTTTGGGCTGTGCGTTGATCTCTGAGTTTGTCCACTTTTATATAAATAGATATTCCTTTCTAACCATTGCCTTACCATCTTACTATTTTTTTTTTAATTATACTCACAATCTTCATTATGTAGGTTATTCCTATATCGCCCAGATTACTTACTAGCACTAACTTTTCGCCTCAATAAGTAATTATTATTATAAGTCGCCTAAATATGAGCGTTTCATACGCTTCTACTTACTCCTTTGGTGCTATAAGCGTGAGTTTATATAGAAGTATATGTATGTCTTCTTATATACAAAAATCAATTGCTGTTCGTTTGTCTCGTTAAAACTAGAGAACTGCTGGGACGATTTAGGTGATTTTGGTTACCAAATGTTTGTCGTAGTCCAGGAAAAGTTTAAATTGTGAAAAATTAAAAATAACTTAAAAATCGAAATGTCACTTGTACGAAATAGTGTCATTAGGCACAACTAGCTTAATATACAAGTTTCGTCTATTTTAAAATCAATTGAATATCTTATTTTTGATTTTATTTTCTGAAAAAAGGGGTTTAACGAGTAGATAGATTCTGATGTTAAGTGATCACCGACGCACAATGACACCTACAATTCAGAAGACATAGCGCGTTGCCGCATTCAGAGTCTTTACATTTCTAATTTAATTCGCATTACGATAATCTGAGCTTAGTAAATAGAATCTAAAACCCTTTTTGAAATTTACTAAGAATTTAAATTAAGTTTTCAACTTTGGGGTTTTAAGTATTTTACTAAGGTTGGAAATTATTTTATTTGGAAAGCATACAGTATCTTATGACTAATTAACCTCTAATTAAATCGCCATAAATCATTTACACGTTTCCACATTTAGATATAAAGTGCTTGATTTTGGAAAAAAAAATGATTTCAATTACATAACATTAGGCAGAAAAAAGAATTAACAACATAAAGAATAGTTAGAAAACCGATTCAAACCAGCGTTCAGAGCATACACGTCCAAATACAGTTGGATTTGTATTAAAGAAGTCCGATTCAGGCAAGTCACATATCTTGTTAACACAGGTAGCGGATCTTCTGCAAAATTACTGATTTCTGTAGTTGGTGGTATTTCGGACTATAATGTTCGGGAAAATATATGTAAGCATATAAATTATAAATATTTTCAGACTTTAACACATTTTTTTGTCTGTCTGTCTGTTTGTTCTCTGTATCTCTTTAATGGCTGGACCAATTTTGACCGATTTTTTACTGGCAGATAACTGATGTTGTTACCCCTTACAACATCAGTTATCTGCCAGTAAAAAACCATTAGATTAGATTTCTTTTATTTTAGAAACTGTACCTCTACTAAAACACGCAGCTTGTTTAAAATATATGTATGACGAAGTTAGTAAAATGTACATAATAGGTAATATATTTTCATGAAATATTTCTAACGATATGTAAGATGATTTGTAATTAAATCTCCGGTTAAGTTGTTGCCTGTGTGAAAGAGTTCGTAATAAACTACGGAACTCCCGGGACATGTGCTTCTACCTGCTTTATGCGTGACAATCTATATATATAAAAGAGGAAGGTGACTGACTGACTGACATACCCAGAGGTCAACCTAGAGCCCAAACCACTGAACCTTTTACATGTAGGTTATATAAAGAAACGTAAGGAGTTTTGGAAATTACACCCCTAAGGGGGTAAATCAGGGGACGAAAGTCTGCGTGAGCGAAGCCGCGTGTAAAAGCTAGTTTAGTATATAGCTACTTTTTAATATACTCTTCTCAACATCACAATACACAGGGATATTTTATACGCGGATGGGGAAATTGTTCCTTATTAAAAATAGACAAGAGTTCAGTAACATTTCATTTTACGTTCAATGTTTTGTCACTTATTACCTTTTTTCTTTTTCATTCTGCGCAATATGTCATTCTTCATTACGTCCTGTAGATGTGATACTATAAGACAGAGAGGTAAATGAAACTAAACATAAATACATATTTATTTCGTAGTAGCTTTGCTATGTTGACTAGAGATGAAGAATTAAACTGACGCGAAAATTAGCTAAAACAATCTTTGAAATGGGTTGCACGTCGTGCGAAGAGCTTGTACGTTAGATATATTTTTAAGTGACACAATCAAATATAACTATGCGATTTAGTTTTTGTTTAGATCATCATACATAAATAATAATAACAGATATTTTGGACACCAGAGAAAAAAACGCCAGTTTAACTAAGCACAGCTTGTACTACGTAAGTTAGATTGACTGATGGAATACTTATATATTATATTTTTTTGTTTTTGTAAATATGTGTACATATTGTACTAAAAGAATCTCCAAACTTCGAAAAAAGTATTTGTAGATCTTACAAACGAATCGAACTCGAAAACGCAGCAGTCATCTGCACCGTCTGAGGTCTATTTGGAATAAATAAGGTTGTTTTGTTTTTCACTAAATGGATTTTTTCTCTTTTGATTTTCAGGTTTCACTTTTAAGTCTATTTTTGAATAAACGTACTAATTACCTTAAAATTGCTTTATGTGGCGACGGCGTGACAGGGTGTGTGAGTGGGCATATCGAAGCGTGACTCACCGCGTGATTGCTCTTAGGGCACGCTCCCGAGTTCTGTAAATAGTTCATTTATTGCAATTATATCTTCGATCTGAGACTAAGCTACGCTAGAGGCTTGGAAATTAGTCCAAGGTTCCTTTACGGTGAGAAATAAGCCTGTGAACGCTTCACAAGTGGTGGAATACTTGGCCTATTTATCAAGCGGATAGTGATATGACTGCTGAGATGAATGCTCATGGGTTTAAGAATCATCCAGTATAAATAAATGTGTATTAAACTTCACAATATTAGAAGTAGTTTAATATCAGGACAGTAGTTGTTTTAATGTTTATAAACATCGATTTTCATTGTACAGGTTCTGCTAACAGTTGTTTTCTAGTTTGAGATCAGATTGCTTTTTAAAAAGAGTCAAGTTCATCAAGGATTCCTCATAGAGGTTAATTCGAGCAATATGCATACTTACCTAAACATATCTAGAGATTGTGAACCTATCTCTCTATTTTTAAAATTTGTGGTACTTTTCTCGTCAATTCCTTAAATCCCTCGCTATTGTTTAAGGCCACTTGGTTACGAGAGTCCAAAGTCAAATCCCTATTTTGTCGGGGGGATGGTAACGTACTTGCAATTCTTTGGTGTTAACTGGTAACTGCTCATGAGGAAGTAAGTGAGAGATTTTCGATATCTCATGAAAGTATTTTTTTCCCATGAATAATTTTATAACATATCCTAAAGTTTCGATCAATAGGAAATATTGTAGAAATATGAGTGTTCGTTCCACTTGCGGTCAGCCATGCGACAAGGAATGTAATTAAATTCAAACCCACGCCATTTTGTTACAGAGAGCGTTGAAAAACGATCTTTTAAAAGTTGAAGAAGGTTGTTGACCAGTGCTATCTCTCCCGGTTCAACGGTTCCTGATGCTTTTGAAATAAATTGCTGTTGTTCTGAAAAGTTTGCAACTTTTTTGGAGTGTTGGGAATTAGGAACTATATCATTATTATTAAGTTTTTTTTTAAATTAAATGATTATTATTTCAACGAACCTGTTTGTATAGTTGTTAACGATATTGACTGTTAAGCTATATAGGTATTTTTATCCAATAGTGGGTAAACGAGCAGACGTATCGCCTGATGGTATGCGATTACCGTCCCCCATGGAACCCGCAACATCAGAGGCGTCACAAGTGCGTAGCCGGCCAGGTCGAGAGTTTGATCTCCATCCAGGGCAAATCTTTGTCTGATGAACATGATCATTTGTTCTATGTTTGGGTGTAACCTATCTATTATATGTATTTATTTATGTATGTAGAAATATATAAGTATGTTAATCAACTGTCTGGTTATCACAGTACAGACTTTGTCTAATTTGGGATAAGACGGCCCCGAATGACGTATCTCAAGTGTGGTTTGAATCAGATAAAACTCAAGATGTGATCACGATCCAATATTTTTCTACAATTAAAAGTAAAGTTTAATAACATATACATCTTTAACCGTTTCGTGTGCAATTTGAGGAGCAGCCTATGTCCAGCAGTGGACTGTGATAGGATGACGATAATGATATTTTTATCCCAAGTTTTTGACTGTATAAAAGAATAAAGTTTTGAAAGATGCAATTTGCCTGCGCTCCGCAATTTTCTAACTCTGCGTGGCGTTCCAGACGCCGTGTTGCCAACACTATGAACCGTATTAAATATTTATCTGAAAAAACACATAGTTCAAATACCAGTTATTACTATTTCAAAGCAGGAATATTATGAATGCCTTTTTGCTCTATACGTATCAAACTTAGTTAGTTTAAAACGAGTTAAAGCAAAATAATCCTTACCTAGTCAGATTAAGGTATATCATCTAAATTTAGCCTCCTAAACTGCCCTGTGGTTTGAGTCACTCGTGTTATAATTAGAACACATTGTAATTTGTTAGGTAAAAGGTCATTGACACGAGATTTAGTGGATGGTTTACTTACATATACAGAGGGGCTGGTAACTAGACCTTTTGAGCTAGTATGTAGATTAACTAATTTACATGCAAGATTTGAATCGAAATCGTATCTTTGAATTACATTACAAATGTGACTATAGATTATGTTTTTTTTCTTACGTAACGATTAATTAATATTTTTTTAAAGAAAACTCTCGCTTTATGAATATACATTCTGCGTCGTGGGGGACTTTACAAACATATACGAAATGGACACAAAGAACACCCAGCCTCAGAACAACAATTTGTAGATTGTACCCACACCACTTGTTATAGTGAAGTGTGTACTAGTTGTGATACTACTACAGAACTGTTACAGTAATAAACTAATTAAGTAAATTGAAAACATCTTTCCTTTTAAAGTCAGTTAAGAGTACGGGAAACAGATGACTTAAAATAATCTATCTATACTAGTATATAAAGCTGAAGAGTTTGTTTGTTTATTTGTTTGAACACGCTAATCTCAGGAACCGCTGGTACGATTTGAAAAATTCTTTCAGTGTTGGATAGTAAATTTATCGAGGAAGGCTATAGGTTATGTATCATCACGCTACGACTAATAGGAGCGGAGCACCAATGAAAAATGTTACGAAAACGGGAGAAAATTATCACGCTACGGGCAATAGGAGACGCAAACGATGTTGCGTGGGTCGGCTAGTACTAATTATAAAGCTGAAGAGTTTGTTTGTTTGAACACGCTAATCTTAGGAACCGCTGATCCGATTAGAAAAAATCTTTCAGTGTTGGATAGTACTATGTAGTATCGAGGAAGGCTATAGGCTATACATCATCACGCTCGGACCAATAGGAGCGGAGCACCAATGAAAAAGGTTTCGAAAACGGGGGAAAATTATCACGCTACGGGCAATAGGAGACGCAAACGAGGTTGCGTGGGTCGGCTTGTATCTAAATAAAAAGGGATCTCTTAAAGAAAATAACAAAGAAAAATATATCATCATCACCATCATCAGTTCATCAGCCTATCGCAGTCCACTGCTGGATATCAGCCTCTCTAATTGCACGCCACTTGGTTCTATCCTCGGCTTCTCACATACCTGACCTGTGGACATCCTATACTACGTTCGCCGTCAGGAACTCCACCCAACAAACTGTTTACCTCAACAGTTATCAGTTCTGCCACTAATATGACCAGCCTCTTTCAGTCACCGAAGTGTCGATGACCTTGATGATTACTTAACAGTTCTATGTACAAATGTAGACAGCTTAAAATTTTAAAGCAATAAAAACATGTTATAAAATTTAAGGATATGCATAAACGAGTATTAGATACATAAAACAATAGGGGTTGTAGTATATTTGTATTTTGATTTATAATGCTATGGATGTCTACATTAGCAAATGGAATATTTCCATTTAATGGCTTAGACAATTCGAAGGGTTAAAAAACGACAACTATATAATCAATTTATTTTATATTATTGATTCAAGGTAGTAGAGCCACGCTGATTTCAGCACGAACGGGCTGGCTCGACCGGGGCGGTACTACCCTCGCACAGAAGATCAGCGTAAAAGATCATGCTGTCGTGTTTCGTTGGTGAGTGCGAGACCGGAGGCCCAATGATGCAGAAGCATCACTAGCCCGCCATGGTGTGGGTCACCATGCTGCATTGTTGCATTGTCTGCATTCGCAGTATGGTGACCACCGCTCTTGAATTCTGCTCATGCTTTCCATCAGGCAGAGTAGAGTCATTTTGGCAGGGCCTAACATAAAAAAAAAAGTGATCTCTATTACAAGTAAAAATACCTTTGAGAACTGCTATAAGATAACTCGATGTGGAAGCGGATTTAGGATGCTAAGTATCACCAACCCTATTCATTCCGTGGATGTCGTAAGAGGGCAAACTGCGGAGAACATCACTCAAAGACGAAGATATCTTGAAACTAACCCTATACCAACCCGTCTGGCCTGAGAGGTATAAACTAAAGGCCTGAGAGGTATAAAGTAAACTAAAACCTCCTTCTTTAGTCTATTTAAAAAAAATGGACTCTTTAATTCTGTTGATGTGATGATATGGTAAGCCGAGGTCATATCATAATGTAATCTTAAACTTATTTTAATATACATATACGGCTTCGTAAAACATCACGTATTTACAGGTCAATGAACTATCCAAAACAGCTATGTAAATAATATACAAGTCTTCATAAAGTTGTGTGTTTTGTGTTGTAAATTAAGCCACAATACTTTATGTTGGTAATAAAATATTGTCAAGATATCAATGTCTTACACCTAAATGAAATAAAATGTCCAAAACAAGCCTTACTCATTTAGTTCGGGTACAGTTTTTTAGATGGCGTTAGGAGTATGAAGTTGCAGTTTGTCTCAACTCAACACTGTTTGTGTCATGTTGAAAAAAAATATTATGTATGTATGTACTGCTACCATGGTAAGCTTTATAGTAACTGTTGTAATTTTACTAAAACTCAAGGTTAAAATTGGAATAAAGAATAGAATAAAGTAATTACTTAAGGGAGCCAACTATATCCTCGCACCTTATGAATTATATTGTAACTGTAGCTCTGAATCTTTAAAACATTTAAATTCATTTATCAGCAACGTATAAAACAACGTAGACACATTCGTTCCAAATAATAGAATGATGACCATAAACCTGGCTGTAAGTAATAATGATACTAAGATGTCGAATATCCGGCACACATCACCATTCAGTCCCCAGCTAAGCGGAGCTTATATTATGGGCACTAACATAAGTATTTATATACTTTTCTTTGTAAATACACACATATTCTACCGTCATTTCTACAGTGGGAGAGCCACGCTTCGGCCTCACAGAAAACCGGTGTGAAACAGTGCCTGCGCTATGTTTCACCGAGTGAGTGAGGATACCGGAGGCCCATAACCCAAACCCCCTCCCCCTATCTCCTCCCCCTATCTCCCCTCCCTATCCCCCAAAGGTCGGCAACGCACTTGTGACGCCTCGGGTATTTGCAGGTGTCCATGGGCGGTGGTAATCGTTTACCGTCAAGCGATAAAGTCTGCTCGTTTGCCCGCCTATAACATAAAAAAAACCATATTATACATAGAAAACACCTTAACTCCGAAACAAATATTTGCAGATCATACAAACATTAGACCCGGGAATAGAACCCGTGACCTCAAGTTCAGCAGTCGCGTATGCTACCACTGCAGTCAAATAACATGTGTATCATAAAACTAACGCTTTTAAAGCAACTTAAAAAGAGAAACTAAATCCTTTTAGTACATATCACTACTTAATATTATATTAACGAAATAAAAATAATTTTAATGACAAATCCAATTAATCGAGTTTACACGATATGAAGGCGTCTGTGCACGATTTTATCTTCGATATACGACAGCCACTTGGCGAATAACTGTCTTCTATTTATAACATGTTTTATTCGTCCACCACGGATCTAAGATATTGTAGGAATTGATGTTCATAATTTAACTTTAGACTAGAATAGTAGGATCGATTTATTTATTTTGTATATCATATTTTCCTTTTGCTCTGTTGTCTATATGTCTATTTAATTTCATTTCTAAAATCACTTATTCTTAGCTAAACATCCTATTTCCTAAGTTAACACAATGTACAGATCATAATTGTTATTATCTTTGAAACCTATAAATTGAAATTACCACCAACCAATTTGAAAATTTAACTAATCATTTAAGAACTACAGGACACTCTCATTCACTTCAGGAGCTTGAGATGGGAGTAGGAGCTATTCCTTGAGGTTTAGAAGCGATATCGGTCCGAAATACAGCAAGAGGTAATTTCTTCCTCAGATTTCTTTCAAAACTACCACTTATGACACACGCACAATAATATCAGATCTTATAACAATTACACGTTCCAACACTTTCTATTGAAAAACAAATGTCTCATTCCTCAAACACTATATCTTCGTCTAAACCCAAAACCGTAGAGTGTTCCTCAAACAGTAAAATTTTACGATCTCTCCACGGTCGGTATTAATAAAGAAAATCTCATCTTTAATATAGTCTTAATGTCATCATTCGATCTGATATCAAATAAATGCCAAGAAACTAGTAAATAACATAGTTCCTTAAATTAAAGAGGAGATACTTTTAGATAAGGCCTAGGAAGATAGGTATGTCACGGATACTTTAATTTACTATCATCTGGCCCTGGAATTTCGTTTAGAGACAGCTCTATGAATTACATTGCAAAAGAGTAATGTATGGTTCATGTTACAGCTGACCTGTCGACCATGCCATCCGGATGTCGTAATGATGGCAGTGTCGTACAGGTGCCTGAACTTACAACTGACAATCTACACAAGATATTTACAGACGCTGTGGACGGTAAACGATGGGGACAAATCATCCGTCCCAGGTGCATCTCTAACACTTACCTCAAACCTCATACATGTAGAACCGACCGAAAAGAACTTATTTGACACTGATCTTTTTGGGAATACTTAAAGACTTAAAGAAAGGAGGTTCTCAATTCGACTGTATATTTTTTTGTAACCTCTGAACTTTCGACTGGGTGAACCGATTTTGATGATTCTTTTTATTTAAATGTTGGTGCTTCCTGTGTAGTCCCATTTCAATTTGATCCAGTTCTTGAAGTTGTTTTTTTTGTTCAAATTTGGACAATTTGGACAGGAAAAACAGACAAATCGAAGAATTCAGAAATGTATCCAGTGCATTAGTCTCAGTCTCCAAGACTCGATATCTCATAGACTAAGATTGCAACAACTCAAATAGTCCAAGGTAGTGTACGATATTGTTTGATGTTCATCTGTGATTGAGAATACCACTAGAACAGGGACATCGATTGATCACAGACAGACACGAATTGAAGTCACGGCATTGAACTATTTTTCACTGAATTGAATTTGTTTTTATATAGGTAAACTAGCTGTCCCGGCAAACGTCGTTTTGCCATAACTACTAATAAATTAAAAATTAATTAAAAAAACATTGTCCAGCGGACAAAATTGTGAATCTAAACCATTCCCAGATCCCCTTGAACACACACAAACAATTTCATCAAAATCGGTCCAGTCGTTTGAGAGTAGTTCAGTGACATACACACTCACAGAAGAAATATATATATAAAGATGATTACTGAATACAGTAACAGTATAACAAAATAAGAAATCAAAATCCATACATAAAAAAAGATATAAATGATGTTCTGTGACTTATGTAGTAGTCGATAGTTCGGCATAGACAAATTCACCCCGAGATTCTGCAAATTATGTCCCACTAAATATCCAAAGAGGTCAATTCAGATCGAAACGTCATTTTCGCATAATATTATTGCAGGGTTTCATGGGATCCCATGCTTTTATTACAGAGGTTCGAGCAAATTTCTGGTTGGATTTAATTAATAACAACTTAAAATACATCTGACATATGCCTTTATAAATAAAATATTTCAGTCAGGTCTAACAGACAGCGCCACCTATTCCCAAACCAAGCAGAGCTTATGTTATGAGTACTAGACAACTGATATTAATACACATAATTTGTTTTTGTAAATACATACATATTATACATAGAAAACACCCAAACTCCAAAATAAATATTTGTCGATCATACAAAATTTGGTCCGACTCGGGAATCGGACCCGAGACTTCAAGCACAACAGTACCGCTACCACTGCGCAAACATGATTGTTAACCAAGCTGCTGTACCTTGGAAGAGCCATCCTTTGGCACATGTAGGCTGACTTAACCTCGTGATCGCTTCATACAAAACTGTTATGTGATTACTGGAGGACTTTTCCTACTCTTCTATTTTAGTGTACACTAAGGGGGGCAACGCAAATGTGGCTATGCTTTAATTTTACTTGACCTTATCCAAGGATCGTAAATTTAGTCTTAAATTTTTTATAAACAGTCAGAATGATCAAAATGAAGATGAAATGTAATTCAAATGACCGTAAATGTTTTGAAATAACCTATTCTGAAGCGTGACCTTATGAATTAGAGCAAGAACCAAAAGTCGGCCTTACCAACAATAATACATATATGATTGCTTGTGGTTACGAAAAAGTACCTTGAAGTAAACTATGAGGAGTACTATCTGACTACAATGCTTAAAGGTTTTGATCATCAAATATTTATGGTGTTAGGCTGTATTCACATTTGGCAAATATTTAGCTGAATTAATTAAATTATGGATATGTTGGTCTATTGGATAGTGATTTTGACTGTCAAACCAGAGGTCGTGGATTTAAATACCACCCAGGACTATACTAACTGTACCAATATGTTTAAATATATTTAAGTATCTGTCTTTAAGAGTATTTCGTAACCTATTATAGGCTCTACCTGGTTAGGAATCAGGTATCCGTGTGTAAGATATTTGAGGTTATTATTATTAATATTTTATTAACTTACAAAAACATGGGTTTCAGTGTAACTGTGAATGAAGTTTTAGTCAGCTAGCCAGCCAGTTTGCAGCATAAATTTTGCCCAACATAAAAGCGATAGAAGAATCGCAGTATTGATCTTTCAAAAGTGTGTCATGTGCATAATTATGGGTACTTTGATTCTTCGTACACGGTAAAGTAGATCAATCGCTCCATAACTGTAAGTCATGGGCCAACATTGGCCAAATACACCAACATCTTGGTATATAATGTGTAACTTATTGTACATTTAATGGCAGACATTTCTTGGAACTTTCTTTATGGCACCACCATCGTGTGTCGTTTAATATTTCAATGACTGTTCTTTTATTATTTTTTAGGTAGGACTTGATTGTCTTCAAGGTTCTATTTTTAAGGTATAAGCGATGGGTCACCTAATAGTGACTAACGCCGCCAATGAGCCCCCGCAACCCCTGAATTACCAGACCATAGGGGGATTGGGGTTTTATGCTCCGGTGATCGGATTCATTCATGAAAGCAATGAAAAATTACTTAAGACAGGTTTTTACTAAAGTTTTCGGTATTTGGTATAAATGCTGTATTTTGCGTCGCTAAACGACATTTGGTTTAATGAACGTGGATTTTAAAAAAAACCTCTTTTGTGGTAACAAAACGGTAAATGGCAATGGCACTTGTGACACTTGAACTGCAGTTGTCCCGTACCCTCTGTTTAGTCCTCTATCTATACTAATATATAAAGCTGAAGAGTTTGTTTGTTTGTTTGTTTGTTTGTTTGAACACGCTAATCTCAGGAACCGCTGGTCCGATTTGAAAAACTCTTTCTGTGTTGGATAGTCCATTTATCGAGGAAGGCTATAAGGTATATATCATCACGCTACTACTAATAAGAGCGGAGCAACAATGAAGAATGTTTCAAAAACGGGGGAAATTTCACGCTACGGGCAATATAAGGCGCAAACGAGGTTGCGTGGGTCAGCTAGTTGTAATATAAAGTGTTACTCCAATCTGGTAAAGATGAACCTTGTAAAGACTTTGAAGAATGTTAGTAAGTTGCTAACTAGGTATTTCAAGTTAAAAGTGTAAATAAAGTTATCAGCCGCATAATACACGAGTCATAAAAATTTAATCCAAGAAATGGAACGTTCTTTGAATTAGATCCAGTTAAAATGTTAACACGCATTGATAGAAACGCATTATTTATCAAATCCTAGTTACAAAGTATTACTTTGAGGACTTCACCAATAAGTATTACATAAAGTACATAGTTAGGTTTACAATAACAGCAAGCCTGATATTGCCAAGTGATGCAAAAGCTTTATAACTAGTAATTTTTTATAAGAATAATTATTTACTTTTTTTTTTCAAAAGACAAATCCCGCATAAGGAATAAAATCCTGTGTGGCGGAGGAGTTCAAAAACATACATGAAATGGACGCAAAGAACAACCAGACTCAGGACAACAAAATTTGTGGATCACACAAAGTGTTGTACTGCGTGGGATCTGAACCAACGAAACTTGGCGTAGTAGTATGCGGCGTGGCGACCACTGAAACCACTAGGCCAACCGTGCAGTCAATTGTGGTGTCACTGAGAAAACAGATTAGGTTTATAGATTTTCATTTATCAAAAATAAGACTATATTAAAATTCAATATTTATATTATTTAAATTTTAATTAAATTTCTAATTTATTTCTAGCTGTAGAGTCTAGAAGACACTGTAAGTATTGTACATATATATTACTAGTTGCTGTCCGCGGCTCCGACCGCATATATGTCGGTTATCGCGGCAAATAGTAGCCTATGTGTTATTCTGATGTATAAGCTATATTACTGTAAAGTTTCATCCAAATCCCTTTTGTAGTTTTTGCGTCAAAGAGTAACAAACATCCATCCTTGTATAGTTACAAACTTTCGCGTTTATGATATTAGTATAGATATATGCTTAGAGTTCGATTTAGAGTGTCCCACGTAAGGAATCGAAATGACTTATGAAGGTATGCTTAGTTGTGTTATAAACAGTATTGTGGTTTTCTGTTGCACAATGTTACAGTGGAAGTTAAAGTGGCTCCCTTTTCTGAAACTAACTGAAAATATCCGTACTGATTTTATATAAATAATTTAAATGATTTTAAGAAAATCTTCCGGTTTTTGTATAATTGTCTATAAAAGGTTTTAATAACAAGCTTAAAAAAGAATCACCCAATTTGGTGCAGGTGTTCGGAAGTTATGCGCGTATATACATTTGTGATGATCAGTGTGATTCATTTTTGTTTTTATAAAATTTAGATATAGATTTCAAATACGATTTAAAAAAAAGAACTCACTTGGGTAAAGAAAATTGTACAAATTGTATATTTATCTGCCGACACACTACGTTTGTACTGAAATATGAAGATATTATTCGTATTTCATGACCAAATATACTGTGAATGAAGTCCTGTCAACTTCAGACGGAGTGTTAAGATGAAGTACATACATAAATAGACTGTGTCGTTTGTTTGTGGAACATTTCTGGTTGTGTTACAAGTCGTTTTTAACAATAACAGTAGGAACTGCTTCTTGATGAAATTCTGTTTAGATTTTTTGGAAGAATAATATTAATAGCCATACACATTTTAGACAGGAGCGCCTAATCCAAAGTCAGACAGAACTCATGCAATAGTGACCAAAGTGCAGATAAACATAGTTTACATTTACTTTCCAAACAAGATCATAGTTGAGTCTAACTATCCATATACAAGGTTATGTGTAAGTTTTTTATTACATATTAACCGGATTATAGATATGAAAACATCGAGCATAAAAACAATAATTGTTTAGAGTTGATTATTTCTCTCAAAATGTACAGTAACATTCTTATAATAGGTCTTTACCTATGAAAGTGCCGTAAGTGAAACTACTTATTTTTTCAAACTTTTTTACCTGACTACGGCAAAGCCAAAGGAGGGTTATGCTTTTGACAGACTATGTATGTATGTATGTTCATTTGTTCCCTCATAGCTCCTTAACTACTCATTAGAACTGGACAAATGAGATGTCATTAGAAGCGTCTTGATTGTCTTCTTTTTATAGGTTATATGACATGTCACTGAATGTAATGTGGCGCCCTCTAACCGACACGAAGTACTGTATTAAAAAATAAACTTTCGATAAATATGTCGTGTTTGGTATCATTGGAAAGGTCGTTACTTGTACATTTCAAAAATATATATATTATTAGCATTTTCTGGTGACTTTGTCCGTATTTATTCGATAATTGTGATATTTCTATGGTACCTATTTAAAATATACTTTGCAAAAAAAATAATATTATAGAGGCACCAAAACAATTTAAATAAAAAAAGGTTAAAACTAAAACCCAACTACGACAAAAAACGACGCTGAAAAAGAAGAAAACAAGTAACAAAGCTGTAGTCACGCGTTGTTAACGTGTTATGAACTATGGTACATTACACTACATGGACTATGGCTTTTGAAACTTAGTAATGTCCATAAGACTTCAACAACGCGTGACGACGGTTTTGTTACTTGTTTCCTTCTTTTTCAGAGTCGTAGTTAGGTTTTAGATTTAACCTTTTTTTTATTATTTCTGTTATTCGAAGTAATCTTCCATGCAATTGACGCATCTTTGCCAACGCATTGGCAGATTATTGATGCCCTTCTTGTAAAAATCAGCTGGACGGGTGGCAACAAACTGTTCAAAGGCATTTTACTGCCTCTCGGGAATTGAATTTTTTAACTAGAATTTTTTGAAGTTGTCGTACTAATAGTAGTAGTGATAATATAAAACCTATACCTTCCTCGATAAATTAGCTATCTAACACTGAAATAATTTTTCAAATCGGACCAGTAGTTCCTGAGATTAGCGCGCCCAAACAAACAAACTCTTCAGCTTGATATATATTCGTATAGACAGATAAAGGTTTAATGAAAGTCAAACGTGAATCCTTTAGTCTGTAGCTAAACAGTTTCACTACGAAATAAATGATGGAAGTCAATCTAAAACTCTCAACCCGTCGTATACAGTGTCTTTAGTTCAGTTACTAGGAATTCCAAATAATACCAGAACATCAAATAGCGATAAACTTTGTATAACAAACAAACGATTTTAATTTGAACCGTTGTCTTTGGTTTATTACGAATTGATTTATTGGGGCTTTGAACTCAGGACTCGGAAATAATGAGGAGTACAATATCTCTTTATAATAGTATTTAAAGCAAGTATATGATGTAACTAGTTGTTGCCCGCGGCTCCGCCCGCGTATATGTCGGTAATTGCGGCAAATAGTAGCCTATGTGTTATTCTGATGTATAAGCTATATTACTGTAAAGTTTTATCTAAATCCGTTCAGTAGTTTTTGCGTGAAAGAGTAACAAACATCCATCCAAACATCCATCCATCCTTACAAACTTTCGCATTTAGAATATTAGTAGGATACATTGCAATCCCTATTGTTAAATTACGTAGAAATCCAATTAAAAAAAAAGTGGATTTTTTGTTTGTCTCCGTTTTTTGAAATGCTTTTTTAAAAATATTAACCTTCAATAAAACTTTATTTTAATAATCAAAAATAATACTTACAATAATCTTTACTTAAATTTTTTGATTAAAAATAATATGTTTCATCCTATGTATTTTTATATTAGAAAATTTTTTCTTCTTCCCTTCTTTTTCTTAAAATTATCACAAACGATTGCCTGAACCCAAACTAAGCAGAGCCTGTGGTATGGTAGATAGACTACTGACAATACATTTATCCGTTAATTTAAATATGTAAAATATAGTTAAATACAACCAGATACAGATAAAGTATCATGCACCATTGTGATTAATAATTATTTGACCAGGATGGGATGAAACTCACGACCTTCCTCTTAGCAGTAAAATCACTTAATCAATCAATCAATTAAGATAGAACTGTTTCTAGTAAAAAATGCGACCTTAATATACTCGAGATGTGTTTAATTTAATCAATAAGCATTATATTTCTTTCATTGCATTCTCATATATTTTTTGGCAATGTCTAAATACTGTATTTACTTCTCCTTGGTTGGTAACCACAAATGGAAATAAAATAAAGCAACGCTTCCTACAAATTTTTCTCAAAATATACATGGTTTGAAGTACAGTATTATACAGTATTTATAGCCTACAGTATTAAGTCAGAGTAAATCTGACACGTGTATAAAATTAAACATAAAATGGATATACGAGTATACCATGATTACGAATATAACATTAAAGAGGCTAGTTTGTGTTTTCCTGTCATTATTCAAAATGCACAATTGCACATGCGTCAAGACGGTGGGGCCTACGCGGCCCGTAGCTGTAGCGCCGCTACAGGCAGACGGCGCGCGAACGCGGCCACAACTACGCGTACCTAAAACCCGCTACGAACAGTCGCGCCACAGCTACGGAACTTTTCATACTTTTCTAATGGACTATTAGAATTATTATTTTCTCGCGAACTTGTGAATGAAATTAATTTGCAAAATTTTAATGTGTAAAACTAGAATTATTATAAATTAGTGATGTGTGCTTAGAATTTAATTTTAAAGTATTTAGTGTTATTAATTTGCGGAAATGACATAAACAATTTAAGAAAAAAAAATGGCACCTTTAAAAATATCATCAAATGATTTCACGGAAAATGCAAATTATAATTTTTCGACACAGTCACCATCTAGTCACGAGACGCGTCATCATTGGCGTCACCACAACCACTCTCACATGAGGGAG
The DNA here is from genome assembly GCA_905220595.1 of Spilosoma lubricipeda. Lineage (NCBI taxonomy): Eukaryota > Metazoa > Arthropoda > Insecta > Lepidoptera > Erebidae > Spilosoma > Spilosoma lubricipeda. The sequence goes on along the minus strand of HG992285.1, from coordinate 989,990 downwards.
GGCCATAAGCACAACGTGGTAGATTTGCTCTCGAATACCATCATGGAGGCGATGAACAGTAGGTTTCTGCCTGATAACATTGTGCTCCCGGACTTGGAGCCGCTGTCGACTCACATGGAAGGTTCTATGGACCGTCACTATCCTATGAAGATGAACGTGACAATGAACAGGTCTGACCTGGGCGTCATCAGAGACGAGTTTATGTATCGGCACGGCGGTGTGATGACGGCGGTGTATTGCATAGCGTACCTGCTGGTATTTATCGTTGGTTTGGTAGGGAACTGTTTTGTGATAGCTGTAGTGTACCGCTCACCGAGAATGAGAACTGTGACGAACTTTTTCATAGTGAACTTGGCTGTGGCGGACATTCTGGTGATCGTGTTTTGTCTGCCGGCTACCCTCATGTCCAACATATTTGTCCGTGAGTACTTAGATTAAGTGTTTTTTCTAGTATTGCAGCGTCAGCATTATTTTTTTGGCTTTGGACCAAACTAGACGATGTCTATTTATAAAATGTTTTGGTACCTTTTAGACAGAGGTACGCAGAGAATCACGACGAATGAATAATTATGTGTCTGTTGACCTAATTAGAAATCAAAATCCATTAAATTATAATTATGCCAAATATAAATGGAATGTGAATATAATTGGGTAAGCAATTAAGAGCAGTGAGTTATAAATCAAATGCTTTTGTTCTATAAAACAGATGTTTACCTTTTTGGCCTTAATTTATTTTACGTCTGACAATGCTTACTGAGCTATTGTGGAGTAAAACGCTATATATTATCTCTTTCATTAGTACTATTACTTTCAGTTCTCATTTAATATATTAAATAATAATTCTTCTTCTTCTTTACTAATTATACCTGTAACGTTTTAAAAATTAGTTTGAAAAAATGACGTCACTTTTCTTTAAACGAGAATTAATTTTGGTTTATTAATTGTATCACAGAGTATATGATAAATTGATTATAATATTAATATAAAGATTCTAAAGTTTCAAAAGTATATATGACAAGCAGCACTTATATATATCTGCTATTAATTAATTTTAGTTTGAAAAACTTCTGTAAAATGAAATATAATTATGCTGTCATATTCGAATCTTTTTTTCTATATTTAATATACTTGAGAGACTAACATTATAGTAATTTATTTAACAATATGTCAGCCAATTCAGCCAGTTTCTAATTATAGACAACATATAAATGGAGTATGGTCAGACAGGACATCAATTTTTTAATTATAAAAACTAACCTTTCTATTATTGATAAAGAAATGGGATTTAAGGAAATCGTTCTCATATTATCAGCTAAATATGAAATTCTTGTTTGTTGATTCATGTCACTTTTTTATTGTTATTACTATTCGATATAAATTCTATATTAAATTTCCTTTAAGAAATATTAGAAGAAAAATAAAATAAAATGAGAGGACTATTTATTTATTACGAAGTTTTATCTAATAAAGTTTTTCTCAGTAATACTGATTCCCAACTGTCGTTCAATCATTGATAAGGCAATTAATAATATTCAACATCATTATTTACAGCTATTTAGACCCAGATCTAGTTACTAACTAGTTTAACATTGATGAATGAATTTAGATAATATTTAGTAAATAAATCAATAGTTTAGATGTTGTCTAACAACAATGCATGCAAAAACTAGTAAATATTATCCCCATAATTAGATTTTATTTAATTAATGAAACCAGAACGAGCAAATGGGTTTGGAATTTATGTAGCAAAAAGATTTAGTAAATGGAATAAACTGTTACGAATGATGAATTGAAAATTAACTATTAAAGGCACTGATAAAAGTTACTACATCTGTATATACATACATATAACATATATTATATGAAATTTATTGATAAACTAGCTGACCCGCTCAACTTCGTTCGCGTCTCTCCATAAGAAATAATGTTTTCCCAACATTTTCGGTCGATACCCGGCTCCTATTGGTCGTAGAGTGATGTTACATAGCCTAAAACCTTCCTCGCTAAATGGGCTATCCAGAATTAGCAAAATCGGTTCAGACTTCACGCGTGATGTCGTGGCCAAGGCATATAGGGATTCATTTATACATATAATATAGATTTGAATACTTACAAATATTGGTATTAAGTGGAAAGTAAATTTACTATTTTTCAGTAAGGATTTATTTGCGCAATCGGTAATACAGGTTTATTACGGGTACGACTTATCTATCCAATATCTTTAAATGAGCAATTCTTGTATATATATATGTACACATGTAGACATAATATGTACAGATACACATATTTAATCTGAATCTCGGAAAAGGCTTCAAGGAGATTCCTGAAATTAAGTATGCAGTGGGTTTCAGGGGCGATAAATAGATCTAGCTAGGATTCATTTTTAGACAATTTACCAAAAAAAAAATCAAGTAAAGCTCGATCATCCAGGTACTTTTGTATTAAATTAAGGTAGGAAAGCACCAAGCCGCCATAGTGCGGGTCACCATGCTGCTTTGTGCTTATTCGCAATGAGGATGGTGACCACCACTCTTGGATTCTACCCATGCTTTCCATCAGGCAGGGCAGAATCATTTGGCAGTTCACTATAAAAAAAAAAAAAAAATTCGAGCTTATCAAGGATATGCAAATGACCGACTTGCCTTGTTGTTTATTAATTTCGAGAGAATGCAAAACTTTTGGAGAATGTATATAGTTTTGAATATAAGTAAGTTTTTAGTGGGTATGGAAATATATTTCTGAGTGGATTTTTGGCGTGCTTTGTAATCTTGACTGTTGAAACAGATGCAGATATCGTAGATTCGAAGCCTGCCCAGTATATACGTATAGCTGTGTGTTGAATATAATCATTAAGGGTGTTGTATCTGAATGCAATTAATTAATTCATATTACTATCAGTAATCTACAGTAATATAGCCCCTGTCTAGATAGTGACCAGTTGACCTTGTGCTGTTTCTCTGTTCCAGCTAATCTCTGGAACGGCTGGACCACTTTGATGGGACTTTCATAAATGATGAAGTAAAGTGTAACTTAGGCTACTTTTATTTTAGAATAGAGTTACGTGAGGATAAAATAAATGTACTAAAGAATTCCGTGGGACGCAGTTAGTAGTGATAAATATCTCGGTCAAAATCTACATATAGAGAGTGGTTAATACCCCTGTCTAAGCTAGTATAGTGATTATTTAACATCAATAACCTATTAGTGGTTACTCTATTATTTATTAGTGGATCGTCAATGTGTTCCTGTTCTATATAATGTTAGCCTTTAGAACCGTATCATAACGAAGGCGGCTTTGTTTTTTGTCGTTTAGATCTATTCAGGACTACTTAATTTGAGATTGTGGATTAACGTGTTTTGGGCACTTAGATGAGTAATAGCAGTTATAGGTTTCAAATGATTAGTTTTGTTAACCGGTTTTCTTTGAGGCTGTTGTATCGATCCGATAGAACAGGCGCATTTGTGCTGAAACATATGTCTCCCATTTTTTCATAGCCCAATGAAATTACTGCAATTTAATGTAGTGACATTAAACCAATTTTTTTAATTATAAAGCAATGCTGCGTGGCTTTGCATGTGTACTTATCGGTAAGTTACCCACTGATAGTGTAGCTTCCATTACGTGAAAGTTTTATAAAATCGATTTAGGAGTTTAGGCGTAAAACTGTAACAAACAAAGTCACAGTCGCATTTATAATATTACTTAGAGTTAGGATTACTTTCGTATGGGATGTAGATTGCGCAATGGATTAAGTTTTGTTAACTCAGTATAGTTTTAAGTTTTACATTCGAACTGAGTGAAGCGGTTATAAAGTATTCAAACAATTTTTTAGGTACAGCGACTTTTCAGTCCAAACCCCGGTAATCAGTACATATAATTTTATATATTCTGTCTATCTGCATGTTTGGCTTTGTGGTTTAAACGGTCGAGATGCCGCTTTCTATGGAACAACAATTTGAGTATTCCACGATCTGTTGTTCTAGGACTGGGCGTTGTTTTTTTTAAAAAAGACAACACCCGCATTAGTTATAAACATCCTGTGTCGCGGGGACTTTACAAACATACATGAAACGGGCACAAAGAACACCCAGACTCAGAACAACAATTTGTGGAACAAACGAAGTGTTGTCCCATATGGGATTTGAACCCCCTACACTTGGCGCAGTAGAAAGCGGCATGGTGACCGCACCAGGCCAACCAGCAGTCGAAGTCTTTATATCCGTTTTATGTATGTTCCTTATATGTAGTATATTTATAATATAGGAACGTCTTTAAAAATATTACTAGCTGTTTGATTTACTTTTATTTATCTTAGCTTAATTTTATAGTCTAGAAACCATCGAACAACCTGTGCTTAGTTTAGTAACAGTGTAGATAACTTCACATGATATTGCCTAGTAGCTTTCTATGATACCTTATTTATACCATAATACAATGTGACGCAGTTAGAAGTTTGTCAATACATCAATATATAGACTTAAATCCCTGCGCGCAATGTTCTAACCGTAAGAATGCATGCGGTGGGAATTCAGTATTAATGGAAACGACGTATACATAAGGATTGGTTTACATAAAAAAATAGAAATAGATTTTACACGTGTTGGTATGTATTTATAATGTGAATGCTAATGCAGTTTACCGTAGGAGAGCCACGCTTCGGCAGAATGGGCCGGCTCGAACGGAGTGATACCACGGCCTCACAGATAACCGGTGTGAAATAGTGCTTGCGCTGGGTTTCACTGAGTGAGTGAGGATACCGGAGGCTTATAACCCAAACCCCCTTCCCTTATCTCCCCTCCCCATCCCCCAAAAGCCGGCAACGCACTTGTGACGCCTCTGGTATTGCAGGTGTCCATGGGCGGCGAAAATCGCTTACCATCAGGCGATGCGTCTGCTCATTTGTCCGCCTATTACATAAAAACAAAATGTAAGAGTTTTTTTTATTACATTTTAATGCTAGATTTAAGATCTAAGTTTCATTGTATAGTAGTGTGTGTAGTAGTTGTATTTATAGGTATAGATATTCGATACTTAGGAACGTGCTGTGCTAGGAGCTTCGAAAGGAGATGATTATGTCCAGCAAGGGGCTATTAAAAGCTGATTTGATAGCTTCACTTCGTGATATCGAGTTCTTTTGAGCACGAAGACATTTAATTTTATGAACAAAACAATTACTTTTAAAACAAATGAAAAACATTTAGTGTCAAATGCAGTTTTCTTTAGTAAAAAGAATCAAGGGAGGGTATGGAGGGTAAGCATATTAAGGGTTATTTATCACTGGTTTTCTGGTCCGGTCCCTATGTGAGATAGAATTGGAAAATAAGTAGACCTTTCATTCATGTATAGACGAAAACCTGGTCTTAAATGTGTAGTGTTTCTATGTTTTATGTCACACAAGCATAATTTAACTTCCACTTATGTACTACTAGCTTTTTTTTGCGGCTCCGTCCGCGTGTTTGTTGGTTATCGCAACATAGAGTAGCCTATGTTCCTCAAGAATCAATGTATCTCCAACCATATTTTATCGAAATCGGTGTAGCGGTTTGGCCGTGAAAGCAGTACAGACAGACAGACAGAGTAACTTTCGCATTTATAATATAAGTATGGATTAAACAACTATCCAGTTGTCCAACACGTGATATTTATGAGGCGATCTTTTTAATCAAAGCACCGTTTCTACAAACAACTTTGTAGTTGAATAAAAAAAGGAAAAAATAAGCTAAGTGAAAAATAAATATTTAAATAACCATGATGCTTTTATTGTGTCAATAAGGCTTTGGTACTTGGTGGGCGTCGGCGTTGTGAAGTAAATTTAAGGACTACGTTGCTTGGAAAGCCTGTCTACTATATTTAGAGTGATTTGTTTGAAAAGTTTAAGCGTGGGTTAAGTATAGGAAAGCAAAGATATATTTTTGTACTCGGTAGATGCTGTTCAATACAAATACTTCATCTCGTTAAAATATGTTTTGATGTATTGTATTTACATAGCTATATATTATCGTCATCATCCTTAAGGTCCACAGGAGGTTTTAATTATAGTAAAAGAAAATCCGGGCAGCTAATACAAACTAAAATCGGTTAGATATATTGAATGCTAACCAAGGCGGCCCCTTCACATAATAAGAAAATAACTCTGTGATTGAGACGATAATTTATTTTGTGTGTGGATGTTATTTTTACAAAAAAAGTATTTGAAAATGTTTAGAAGAAGACACCAAAAATCTAACTAGTACGATATAAACTAAAACAAAATCCTGCAATATAAAACAATCTATTTTACTTCGTGACACTGATCAACGACATAGTGTTCAATAAAAACTTTTAACAACAGCCTTACAATAGAGCTATAAAAATAAAACAAAAAATACGAACTTTATATTTTCAAAACGACTAGTAGTAGAATGTTTGTGAAAAATAAGCCCTGAGAAGGCATTTCGCGTGAAAGTAAAGTTGAGTTGAATTACTGTATTACGTAAATTACACGCATTTTCTTAAGTGGCCGATCGTTTCATAAATTGTTTAGAAATCGGTTCATATTGGCCCAGTTCAGGGTGGTTTATTAATTATATTAAGTTATATTACGGTTTAAGAGAATTGGTACAATTAATTTGAGTTTTTTCTAACTTTTAATTAAGAAATATTTCCAATTGATTAAGTTTGATTTCTTTTACCACTTGTTAATGAAACTTAACTCAATCAATTCGATTCTTTTTATAGAGGTAAGAATATATTTCTTTCTTTTTATAAATTAGTGGACGTGGAAATCTTGTGGAATTATTTATTTTTCGATGTATGGACTACATTAATATTGATTCACTCATAAAAAACTAGTTAAGCCCCGCGGTGTTACCCGTGGTTATTGTAGTACAGCACACAATTTTTACTGTAGAACAAAGCTAGTCTAAAAAAAGTAGCCTAAATAAAAAAAAAATTGTCTGTCTGTCTGTTTGTTCCGGGTAATCTCTGGAACGGCTTGGCCGATTTTGACGGGATTTTCACTGGCAGGTAGCTGATGATCCAGGGAGTAACTTAGGCTACTTTTTTTAGACTAAGTTTGCCCCGCGGCGTTACTCGCGGTACAACAATAAGCGCGGGTCACACCGCGGGGTTCAACTAGTATATATATAAATAAATCCCTGAAATGTATATAGGAGCATAACTTCTGATCACCTGCATCAAATTGGATAACTTGTTTCTATATGTTTGTATATACGACAAGGTTTGCGTAGAAGAAAATCTAAAATTAACGGTGAAATTTTTTTGAAAGAAAAGTGTAGCGGTACCTAGTTCGTCGGGTCAGCTAGTTTAAATTAAAAGATAATTAGATATAGACAAGAATTGACTTATAGTAGTTTAAGACAGCCTAATCAAAGGAGTTTTCGTTTGATGTTTTTTTTGGAGTCGGTTTATGTAAAACTGATTGAAAGTACTCTGTAGAGAATAAATAAACTGTCTAAGTATAAATCGTTCTAGAAAAATGTTTAATATGTTATTTATCAAGATACATTTAGAACTGTCAAACATTTTAAAAGAGAAAGTCACCGTAATAAATCATCATAACAGCTTATAAGGTCCGTAAAATATTTGATTAGTCGTTCAATGGTAGGGACCTTAATCTGGATCTCAAATATTCAGCAATGAATGACATCTGACGCCTTTTGGATATTGGCTTAGATTTTTTAAACATTGTCTGATTTTTTATATTCTCGATTGTCTGTGATTCTAAAATATACAGTAATAAATTAACTAAGACATTTTTATATTGCATAGGGATAATCGAATATAAGGTTCATCTGAAGGTGATATGATGTGTTATAACTCTTTGTTTGCAACCGTCAAATTAGAGAAAGGGACCTTCTTATAGGGGGCGTTCTTATTTGTTGGTTTTGCAAGTGGGAAGTGTTTGTATGTAATTTTTTAAATTAATTTAAATATCTAAAGCGTGCAAAAGTTTGTTTAGAGATAACCTATATCCTTTTGTATAACTTACGTATACAAAACCACAACTTTCTCATTTTATAAAATGTAATTATGTAAAGATTTACACAAACAGTCACAGGTCACAGTTCAATGCTTATAGATATAAGCACTAAACTGTGCCCGCAATCAGCGCATAGTGGTCAAAATGGCAACCATGCAAAAGTTAATATTCTGTCTAAAAGCACATTTATATATTTATAAAGTTACAGTTTTCGTAGAAATCTTGCAATAGCTGTCTCGTAACAAGTAGTCAATAAAAGGTCTCAATGAAATAGTCTTAACATTTAAACCAGTCCAACACAGACCTAATAGTTTAATAAGCACACATTGGGGAGCCATTCACCCACTTTCTGAAATATGTCCGGCTATGAGAAAACTGGAATAAGTGTTGGACAATCTGCTAGTAATATTAACAGATGTATTGAGCAATATACTAGCCAATAAAGATATTTATGGCGGAACTGCTTAGTGGTTTATACCTACGACGTTTTATTAATATAATGTGTGATGACAAAGATAACTTCACTCGTCTCATTCACGGCTTTCCATTCCTAGAACACGCAGAGTCTGTACTATGATGGCCAGGCTGTGGATAAACATTCTTAAATATTATACATATTATATATCATGGGTAAATTACTGTCAGATAAGGAAAATAGTATATATAGGAGAGACCCTGTCCAGCTGTGAACTGCAACAAGCTGATAATGATGAGCCTTACCCAAAGTACGGTAATACACTTGTGGTTCTTGAGTTGAGGTGCAGCATAGGGCAGACGATACCAATGTGCTAACTTTTAAACTTTCGCGTTCCATGATATATTGACAATTATTTTTATGGGAATTAACGCGATCACTTATTAAAAGGTATTACATGGTCGAAACGTCAGACAAATCAGAGGTATGTAATACCTTTTGATAAGTAATCGCGTTAATTCCCGTAAAAATGATTGTTAAAATAGCAATCTGGTTTGACTAATAGAACAACTAATATATAAAGCTTAAATTTCTAACATTAATGACTCCAATAAAAAGAAGTAACCGTAGTTAACTGCCACCTCTGCAATTAATAGCACTAGTCACGGACTAGACAATACTGTACAAAACAACACGATATTTAAGTACAGCTTTTGTGTTTTTGTCTAAAGGTAGTCGACAAACCGGGCTAAATGTCAAAAGTATAAAAATTATGCAGTTATAAATATTTTGTCACTCAAGAATCACCGATGTATTAGAGAACTTTGAGCCCCCTTCTCGTAGGATCATGTTGGGTGTGGTAACTACATTTGGTGAAAATTAGACCACCGACTACCAGACTACGAACCACCGACTTTCGCCGAAGCCGTAATGGCACTCTAGTCGATAAAAAATCAGTTGATAAACCAAAATTTAAACAAAAATATATATGTCACATTTACTTCGAGTAAACAGTGGGAAAGCCACGATTCGGCATGCATAGACCGGCACGACCGGAGCGATACCATGGTTTCACAGAAAACCAGTGTATAATAGCGCTTGCCGCCTATTCCATAAGAAAACAACTTCAAAACGAAAGGGCTTCCTAATAAATTGCATTCAGACTTTACGTCTGCATACTCAGAAGACGAAATATACTGCCTTGCGTGTGGGGAGCGCAGCAGAAAGGTATTTATTCAACTGTGTGCACTTCATATCGTCCGGAAGCTATGGTTCGGAAACTTTCAGTTCAACTGGTATAAAACTTGATCCTATGCTATGTAAACTCGCTGAAACAGTGTTATCAATAAAAAAATACGCTTTTGAAAAAAAGTATTCTGTCATAAGTAAACAAAACTTTTTGGCACAACATTTTAAAATGTATTAAGATAAACATAATACAAACGATATACTTAATTGTAGTTCTTAATGTATTACAGCGAACTGGTATACGCTGTGCGTAAAAGTTCAAAAAAATGAGAATAAAAAAAATAGTGCATTACAGCTTAAAAAATAATTTGTATTATTTTCAAAGTGATTTAAATTTTTTGACCACAAGTCAATTTCAGCTTGACAACTCCATATTATATAGTTTTTAGGAGCACTACTCTTGAATTCTGCTTGTGCTTTTCATCAGTCAGGGTAGAGTTACTTAGCAGTGGATTATTAAAGATTTTTACCAATTTAAATTCAAAAAGAAAACTAAATAACTGTCACATTGACAGATAAATAACTACCTAAATAATTCCAACTTATGTGTAAAATTCATCAACACAATACGAAAGGTGCAGAAACTCTGAGTACCTTTTAGTTCTCCTAAGAAAAACATCGGATTCGAGATTCAATAATGTCCTCAAATACAGACAGGATTAGATGAAGTGTTGGTTACTACTTGTGTTGTATATACTTTCTTGTAAAAAAAGTTAATTCCTTAAAAAATCTCAAGTGTGCTCAGTGATCACTCCGCTTGCATTTACAAGTTTTACAAATAAAATCGTTGAGCTCAATTTAGTATTCATTTTAACTTTTCCGTTTTAACATTTTTATTGTGACAACACTTCATCTTACCCTGTCTGTATTTGAATATACTTTAACTCTGAAATAATTTATTTAGATTGAAAGAGTTTAGTGTGCTTAAATATTATAACTTTTAATTAACTGATTCATTTACGCAGAGCTTAAGCCATTGGAGCTTCAAACCTGACTGGCTGATTTATGTATGCAACTACTGAAAATATTTTTTAGGCTTAATCCCTGAGCCTCTATTAGGAATTAAACCTAAAAATATTTTAAATAAAATTAGGACTGAAAGGTTCTATGGAAATGAGTACTTTCAAAGTTAGAATACGGAGAAAAAGACACGGGAATGCAGCCGCGGGCACGAGCAAGTAATCTATATTTCACAACTCAACCATAATAATATATCTTCGAAATTCACGTCCATCGCAAACTCAATCGCTTTAAGCAATTTCCTTTCCAACGCGATCGATGTTTCAATAAGCTGGCAAAATCTCAGTTTCCAGATATACCAATAAGATAAAAGCGACAACAGATAATTATCTCATCACGTTTAACAAGATATACAACAAGCGAGATATTTATTTAAAAGGTTAAAGTAATAAATATGTCCCCTTATGTCAAGAGTTTCCCGGTAAAAGTTCATTGTACTGCTTTGTCCGATGTCTAGAGTTTTACTTCTGAGGTTTTCATTTTTCGACACACACACAGTTTCGTTAAAAAATGTTATATTGGATACTTCTTCACAATTTGTGAGTGGTATCATTTCTTATTTTTGTTGCCAAAGTGCCTGATGGAAAGCATTAGCAACAACCAAGAGTAGTGGTTTTCATACTCATTATGAATGCAGACAATTGCACTATGGCGGCCTATTGATATGCTTCTACTTCATTGGGCCTTATTTATTGTATATTGTATAAAGCATATTTAGTACAGAAAGGAACATAACATGTCCACATTATCACCAGTTACTGCTTCATCATATATCAAGAACGAGGTATAAAATTTTATGAAACGACATTTCAGAATACACTTGTCAATAAAATGAAACAGAATACTCAAATCTATCTAGTTTGAGATAATATCCTAATATTAAAAGTGTGTGTTAAAATTAAGAAGAACAATATTTTCCATAATCTTTTCTTAAGTCGTTTCTATACAAATTTTAACGGTATTCACAAATAATATGAGGACAAAGTAAAAAACGAAAAGATGTATTATTATTTTTCATTCAACATAAGCGTGAATCTCCTAAAATGCTTTCAAGAATATTCATAAACTTTTATGAGAGCAATTATAAAAATTTAGCGTAACGTTCACAAGCGTACCTCGTTAGTGAGCGGCGTACGAAAGGCGGTCGGCACACTTCAGTGCTTTACCGAGATTTTCGCAGATCAGCTTCATTAACCGATGTCACAATTAATATCTGAGAATATTCGAAAAATGAGAATATTTATAAGGGGAAAAGGTATTTTGAATTTTATTAGTATCTTGTATTTATTTGATCCAGATCAAAATCAGACAAGAAAAGTTACGTACGTATTTTTTTTATGTCATAATTGTCAAAATGACTGTTCTGCCTGATGAAAAGCATAAGCAGTATCCAAATATACAACATCTGTATGTCTGTCTGTTTGTTTGTTCGGGTAATCTCTGGAACGGCTAGACCGAATATTTATTTATTTATTTATTGCATGCAGCATCACCAGCCTTTAACAGTCCAATGTTGGACAGAGGCCTCTCCTTAGAAAGAAGATCTTGATCTACTATCCCGCGCTGGCCAGAGGTTTGTTTCTTTGCAGTGATGTGGTATTGGGTAGTTTTTTTCCATTACTCACCTCTTATGACACCCACGGGATTAGTAGAAGTGCTAACACTCCGTACCCTGTATCCCACAACAAGAATTTATATTCACCAATAAAAACAATATAATTGCTTTTATTTTCTCATTTTTCAAGTTCTTAATATTAAAATATCTATACCTTGTTATACAAATGGTGACATCATATTTATTACCACCAATTTTTACCATGGGAGAGCTACGCTTAGGCTCGACCGGAGTGACACCACGGTCTCACAGAAAACCGCTGTGAAACAGTGCTGGCGTTTCTCCGAGTTAGTGAGGTAACCCAAACCCTCCCCACATCCCCCTCCCCAATTCGGTCATTTTCAAAAGTTTTGCACTATTAAAACTCCTACCTGTGCCAATTGCGCCGGCAGCCACGATACAAGAGCTTGTTCGATTAAGGACACACCAGATTTTAAACCGAAATGCGCACAATGCAGCCGGTACAAAAAACCATGTGACCATCGATGTGGATCACAGGACTGCTCCACATATAAACTTAAATTAGAGCAGCTAATCCTAAACACTAATTACTGAATAGTTTTACAGCAGTAGTTTAGTAATTGTAGTACTTAATTAATAATGGATAATATCTCAATAGGCCAGTTAAACCTTCATAATGACAAAATAGCTACGTCAGAATTAGACAATTTAGTTTTGGAACAAAAGTTAGATATTGTCCTTATACAAGAACAATATCAAAGCGCTCGCTTGCGGAACAATGTAGTACAACTAGATGGCCGGTCACGGGCTGGGATATATGTTGCAAGTTCTACTTTTACGGTAACATCTTTGCGTAACCTTATGACGTCACACTGCGCCGTTGCTGAGATTTCATCCTCCACCTGTAAGGTTTATGTAGTGAGCTGTTATTTTCAGTTTTCACATCCCATTGATCCTCATCTACATCATTTACGTTTCGTTTTGCGGTCCCTCGTGGGACACAAAATTATCATTGGCGCTGATGTCAATGCATCTTCTACTTTATGGTATGGCAAGCTGCGTTCAACTGACATGGCCCGGCGCTGTGCGGTTGAAGATTTTATTGCGGAAATGAATCTTACCATTCACAATACCCCTGATGCACCACCAACTTTTTGCAGCCCCATAGGTGAGTCTTCTATTGACGTGACGCTTACGCGCGGCGACGTCTCGATATCTGGATGGCGTGTCCTACCGGACGCATCCTGTAGTGATCACCGCTTAATCGTGTACGAATTCATACCAATTGTTGCACAACATCCACTAATAACTCCGTACAATTTTAGATATAAAACTAAAGGGGCAAATTGGGCTTTATTTGGTTCACTCTTTGCAGTACATGCCAAAGACTTCACTCGCAGTTGTCTATCAGCTGAGGAAAGCGCAGAAATATTGTCAGACACTTTCACATATTGTGCTGATGTTTGTATAGGCCGCGGATCTATCACTAGCACTCGTAGATGTGATTGGTGGAACTATAAATTGGTCGAATTACGTAGAATCCATCGGAAAGCTCGTAAAAAACTAAATGTCATTAAAAAGCGTAACGTAACAGGAGATATTTACAATAATGCTCTCATTGCTCTTAGAGTTGCTAGGTCTCACTACAGGGCAGCAGTGGAGAAATCAAAGGGAAATTTAATACGCAAACTTGTAGATAAACTCGATAGAGAGGGTCCGTGGTCACCTTTGTATCATGAATTTAAGGCAAATAGATCTATCGACCTTGCATACGTACAGAACATCAAAATTCATAACAGTTATACTACAGGAGTAGAAGAAACAGCAAAATATCTTTTGGAATCACTTGTGCCCGACGATCGGCCGGAGGATGACACTGATTATCACCGACAAATTAGGCAGTGGGCCATCGAACCACCATTGTCTCCAACGTCTGACTTACCATCTTCAGACGAATTTCTTGATATTGTTAGGTCATTACCACTAAACAAGGCTTCGGGCGACGATAAAATATCAAATAAAATGATAAAAGAAGCTTGTAAACTCTCGGGTGAAACGATTTTAACAGTTTTTAAACGTTGCATTGCGGAAGGAGTATTTCCTAGTGTTTGGCGGTGCGGTAATATTCGTATAATACCAAAACAGGGCGATAAGCCGCCGGACGATCCTGGGTCCTATCGGCCTATAACACTGTTGCCATCGCTAGGAAAGCTTTTAGAACGTCTTGTAGTGCCTCGACTTCTACCGGGTGGAGTTAAATTTCATGATAGACAATTCGGATTTACGTTGGGAAAATCAACAACAGATGCGGTCATATCTGTAAGGAAAACTGTCACCGAGTCAAGGTTTCAATACGTCTTAGGTATCTTCTTAGATATATCTGGCGCCTTCGACAACGCGTGGTGGCCCATGTTATTGCTAAAATTAAAATCAAGAGGATGCTTTAAAAATATTTATTCCCTAATCTCCTCATACTTCACACAAGGCACAACAAAATTAAGACTTGGGCATCATTCTGTGTCGAAGGCGCTTACGATGGGGTGTCCTCAGGGCTCGGTGCTAGGTCCATACTTGTGGAATATAGGCTTCGACGATTTTCTTACAATACCTATACCACCCGGATGTACTCTAAACGCGTATGCGGACGACGGTTTATTACTGGTGGAATCTGATACTAGAGCGGGGCTTGAGAGTCTGGCTAATAGATGTTTGAACTTAGTATCTCTATGGGGTGTACGTAATCGCTTGACTTTTGCACCAAACAAAACCTTCCAGCTACTTCTGAAAGGTAACCTCAAATCACCGCCGTGTATTAAATTTCAAAATGTTACTGTTAAAAATAAAACCTCGGTTTGCTATTTGGGATTAGTTTTAGAAAGAAATTTTTCATTTATCGAACATATTAGAACAGTTAATGAAAAGTCTAAAAAAAGTTTCTTTGCTCTGACGAGAATATCAACTGCCACATGGGGTCTTTCATTTAATACATTAAAAATCATATATGGAGCTACTTATTTGGGTGCTGTTTGCTATGGTGCTCCCGTATGGGCCGATAGAGCGACTGTAGGTGCTGTCCGTCGCAAACTGCTACAAGGCCAACGACTTGCATTAATCTTCTTATGCAAAGCATATAGGACGGTTAGTACTGAGGCATTACCGGTATTGGCGGGTGTTCTTCCGGTCGATCTCGAGGTGCAAAGACGTGCAGCCATGTACTATTCTACAAAACAAAACATGGAATGCGATTTTTTGGGCGTACGAGACCGCGATAAAATCATAAGATTGTTTCAACAGCAATCCAATGTCTATGACGACCTAATGGATGAATGGCAACAACGATGGGACGAATCATCTAAGGGGCGCCACCTCTACCAGTTCTTTCCATCTGTTCGCGAACGGATGTCGAGGACATGGCTCGAGGTAGATCACTGTGTCGCTCAATTTCTTACGGGCCACGGTAACTTTAAGAGCAAACTACACTCATTTAAATTAGTCGATTCACCATTGTGTCAATGCTCAACACCCGATACTAGCTGTGAACAATCGGCTCATCATGTTCTCTGGGAGTGTAGTCTTTGGTACAATGAACGTAACACAATGCTAAATAGCTTACAAATGACATCTGGGGCGGTATACTATGGGGATCTTGTGTCAACTGCGGTGAATTTCCGTGCGTTTAGGCGATTCTGCCATACATACTATAGTAATCAAATATAGCTCACTTAGGACCCCTAATACTTTATCCGTGGTGCTTCCCGGTTTAAAAAAAGGTGTCTGCCTATTTTGACTTCATTTTGTCTCCCGCTTTGCTAAGGAGGGAAGTGGACTTATCATATTTCCAACTCCTCCTGTTTTTCTTCTGATTAATTTCGTTGCGGGTTCCAAGACAGTTAATATTTTTTCCTGGGACTTCCCGAGTGTCATAACTCGGTTTGTTCGTGGGTCACTGCTGTTGATCCTGGTGTACAGGAGTTACAGCGGTGGGCGTGTGGGTGGGATTAGTCCCAATCCCCCTCCCCATCTCTAAAAGGCCAGCAACGCACTTGTGCATGGGCGGCGGTAGTAGCTTACCATCAGGCGATACGTCATATACGAAAGCCCATTGAATTATTTGGAGTTAAGTGTAAAAATTTTGGTTATAACAAATAGAATAATATCCATTATATTGCTTGTAAATGGAGTTTCTTTTAAATTAATAAATATATGAATTTGAAAAAAGTAATGTTATGCTATTTCAGTTCGTTCACAAGACAGTAAATTTCAAAAAAAATAGTTGTAAATGGCTTACTAGAACAATTATATATAGCTGAGCTTACTTTTGGTTTTACTCTCATTGTGTTTTAGAAGATTAATATCATTTTATATTTAAGCTCTGAAGATAAAGACTGAATGACCGTTAAAGAATTCAGCTCACAATTTGAGTTTCGTATGACATTCAAACATATTTTAAACTTCAGTTTCAAATCAAGTAATTAAATCTTCTGCACACTTTTCTTTATTTTTCAATAATCACAAGTTTTGTTTGAAAAAGAAATTCTAAATTTTCTTTGTACTATTATCTATTTCGTTTATTCTGATCAATTCTACTCAAGCTTGTTATAACTTTTATTTTAGTACAGTAAGTGTATGTTGTCCTATGTTATATAAATTGTTATTTGTAACAGACATTGATACCTATAAAACTCTTAACGATACTCATTACGTTATACTGTTATTTAAATCTTAAGGACTGACGTCAGACCCAGACTGTAATATAATATGGAGTGGGCTTCGAATGGAACTGGTGTTCAGTTCAATTTTGAGTACCAAAATTAGGTTAGAAATTTGAGCAACTTAATTCGTTTACAATTTGCGCTATACACTGTTTAGAGGGAATATGAATTTTCATAATTTCATTCTGTTCCAGGAGACAGGAGATATGTACTTTTACTTGAATCTATAAAGGCAGAAAAGGCAAATTGTAAATATCGATAATTTTGATGAGATAGAAAACCAAGTTTTTTTTTAAATAGTTTTTGCTAAGGTTTCCCATTTGTCTGCCATTCATCGTCTTTAAAAACCATTTCTTTTAGGATAGTGATGAGGGATAGTGAAGCGAAATTGGTGGAATTTTGAAAAGGAGTGGATCGGCATCCATATATATAATATATGGATATTCATTCTGTGAATGAAGATGTCGCTTGTGCAGAGTCGTACAGAATACTTACTAGCGATCTACATCCAGTCCTTGAAATATAGCCTGATCTCATGGCTACGGAACGGATGAAGTAACTATGAAAAAGTATCTTTTGTCATCTATATACTTTTTATTCGTGACGTGCCAGTTTTATCCCAAACTAAGTGCAATTAATTATAAATAATCCATCTAAAATATACCTCGTAAGTACCTTAGCGACACTTGTGACGACTTTCACAGAGATCATAACTTTAAAAGCACGTATTAATTAAAAACAAACTTTCTGTTTTTAAGTGTAACTTGTTTACGAATAACTCTTCTCACGTTTCAATATTTACATAATACATTTCAGAAACGTGTCATAAACTCAGTGTTCTAAAAGTAATTAATCTGGCACGTCAAAGTTTCAGTGACGCAATCAAAGCCACCCATCTCGGCAGTTTCGCGCAGACAGTTATCAATAGTTCCACACAATAGGTCGTCCGTCCAAGTTTGCAATTGTGGCCTTGTTGCTACATAAGTCACGAAGACAAATAGGTCTGATTTATATGTTCACATGTTAGAAGCTGACGTGATGTTTTAGTTGTTTGGAATTGGCATTTGGAATCGGAACTGAATTCGGCCTCCTAAACTGTCAACTGCTATTTGATGAATACCTGGTTTTTTGAGTTTTTACCAGACTACGGCAAAATGAAAAGATAGGATTAGTGGCTTTACCAGTCTATTTATGTTTGTATGTTTTATCGTAGTCCATAAAATCGTAACCGATTCTAATGTAAATGGTGTCAATGGATTTGTAATAGTGCCTCGGGTGTCATGGGTTAAATAGTTTTGCTACGGCATGAATGGGCCGGCCGACCGGAGTGATACCACGGTCTCACAAAAAACCGGTGTGCAATAGCGCTTGCGGTGTGAAAAAGATTAACTAACTCTAACCGAACTATGTAAATACTTTTGAAAAAACCTTTTTTTTATGGGAAAGAGAGATACGAGCAGGTGGATCGTCTGATGGTAAGCGATTACCGTCACCCATGGACACCCGCAACACCGAGAGGTGTCACAAGTGCGCTGCCGGCCTTTGGATGGTTGGAACGGTCAAAGTTTATATAAGGAAGAGTGCAGAAATTTAAAAAAAATAATATTTATGTTAATTATAGTCGAATTTTGACCACTGGGCGACTACTAGTACTTTTATTATAAATGTATTAAAAAGTTCTGAGTTCCAAAGTTACTTTTACTCGAAGTCATTAGAGGGATATTATTGTTGTATGTTTTCAAGTGACCTCGAGGGTTTCTGAAGATCTCAATTCAATACAGTTTGTATTTGTACCTTCTACTTGCGAGTATTGTTAGTAAATAGTTAAAAGTGACAACACAAACTACATACAAAAATAGAATTGACACTTGAAATAGAAGAATTCTAAAATAAGGCTAGATAATTATGGCCGACGGACAGATGCCCAATTATAAATCTATAAATACTTTCAATACACATTGCCTAACAGGCTTCTAATAGCTTTTTTTATTAAGAAGAACTCCTTTAAAATAAAAGACTAAAGCTTTTGTTATCCCGGCGTCGTTTTAGCAATTCGTTGTCCTTTTCAGAGTCCAGCAACTCGTAAAATCTATTTCTTAAAGGACAAAACACTAACATAATTTGAACTTCCATTCTCTTTCACTTATATATACGATAGCTATTCTAAATTTAACTATAAAATAGTCTCTGAAGTGAAAGTGAGGTCCGCTTTGTATAGGATTTTATTAAAGAACACGACGTTAGGCATTCCGGCGCGTCTAGACGCCATTACAATAACAGTTGGGATATAAATATTTAACACTTCAATACCCAGCCCGATTCCTAAAGACAGGTGGTACTTGATCTTAGGATCGCTTATAAAGATAACAATTTTCCTTTTTAGAGACATCTCTTTTGCAATCTAAAGATATACTTAGGTACTGGAGTGCTACGATTAAAAAAGTAAATTAGCCATGGGGCGGTTTTTTTTGTTTGAAAAGAAAAAGATTAAATATGTATAAATGGCAAACGAGCAGATGTATCACCGGTACGGCCGGATGGTAAGCGATTACCTCCGCCCATGGATACCCGCAACACCAAAGGCGTCACAAGTGCGTTGCCGACCATTGGGTGATGTGGGGGAGGATATGGGCCTCTGGTATCCTCACTGACTCGGTGAAACACTGCGCAAGCGCTATTTCACACCGGTTTTCTGTGAGGCCGGCATGCTGAAGCGTGGCTCTCCCACGCATTAACGGATTGTTTAATGAAAATAATTAAAAATGCTTGTTTGTAGGACGATTGGACGACAAATATTTTTGTCAATATAAGATATTGAAGGTTTACCTGTATCATAAACAAGTTAAAATTTACGGGGACAGAAGTCAAACTTTCTCGAATTTCTACTTCTGAATAAAATGACTAAGTATCTATTTAACCGACTTCAAAAAAGGAGTGGGTTCTTAATTCGACCGTATATGTTTTTTTATATGTTTGTTCGCGGATAACTTTGTCGTTTATGAACCGATTTTATTGATTCTTTTTTTAATGGAAAGGAGATATCCCAACGGTGGTACTATGCTAAGAACACTAAGATCTGATGAAGGCATCTATAAGAAATCGATCGATTTGGTCGTTCTTGAAGTAAATTTTAGATTTTGTTAAAATTTTACTTGTTAAAAAATATGTATGTATTGCATTTTGTATAACAACTGTTCTATGACGGAAGAGTTTTCATCCGTAGTTTTCTCCAATAGCATGTGTTTATTTATATTTATTTCAGCTTTGTTTTGTGAATCTACATTATTTTGTGAAACACATTATTTTGTAGACTTCTTTTCGCTTCATAAAAGTCATATTAATTTCTTAACAAAAGCTTTTCATTTGGAATTAATTATGATTAAAATAGCCCTTCAGATGTAAGGTTGCCTGTTGTTTGATTCCTTACAATGCGATAATTAAAAACATTGAATACCTTATATAACAAAGCAAACAATCTTGGGAAAACATATTACTAACCCAATTCACCTTTTGTTATTTAAAAATATCTTGAGGCTACACAAGGTATGGAGTGTTTACTTAATTTATTTATCTCACTCTCTCTCTCTCTCTCTCTCTCTCGTATGATTACATCATTTTATCACTATTTTATTTTCTCAACGTTCAAAGGACAATATTTCGTATATCGTTGAATTATTCACATGCTTTAAAAAACTAGAAGACTATAAGTGTTTTGTAACTGCCCAAATTTATTTTTTGCTTAAAATATATCCTTTGATGATAAATTGGGTAAGCTGATAGTATGTGAACGAAGCACGCTTCAAATGTTTTGCGAAAGTCACTTCTATGTACATTTGAAAAGGGTGTAATATGTTATATGTGTATACTTTTGTTACAATAATATAAAGATTTATAATTTTTTTGTGAAACACATTCTCATTTGGTGCTTAAATTTTTGAATATTGAGTCAATAAATACAAGTAGTGCACTGGAGAGCAATGAATTCGGGTCAGGTTATGAATACCTTCATAGTAGAACATAAAGAAAACTAACAAAGTTCGCAGCTTGGTTTGCTTTCAAATAAGACAATGAAACCCTCTTCTGACTTCACTTAGAAAGTTTAAAATTTCTCATACCTAATAAGGAAATGTATACCAATATTGTATTTGAAACATAGTGTAAATCATGGCAAACTATAAAATCGTAATAGGCAGTAGCACTTCGTCATGTGGCAAGACCGTGCAATATGACGTCTCTGGTTAAACTTTGAGGCAATTGTTGTTGAGAAAGATTTGTTGATGATATTTGTTAATGAATGTACTACAATGCTATTAATTTATTTTCTTACTTTCAACTGTGTTCGAGATTTTCATGCCTGTTTATGTGAACTCTATTGCTCTCGAATATATATCACAGTATCATTAAACAAACATTAAGAATTTATTGACTAAAAAATGAGCAGATAAAGTTTTGTCATTATTTCGTTATTATTCTTAGTAAAATAATAAATTATGGCACTATTCGGCGTATTGTATTCATTGTGTAAATGTTTTAAAATAATTTTAAAGATAAAAGTAAAATTTTATAGAACTGATTAGTCTGGTTTCAAAACACGAAAATGTTAATCGCAGGAATAATAAAATTTTACTAAATTAGATAAGAAGAATTATTACTAAATCTAGAAAATCTTTATTAAATAACTTAAATCTAAGAATTGAATGTCAATGTCTTCATTTAAATATTTAGCAAATTAGTTTTACTGAAATTAAACAATTGCTAATACGACCCTAATCTCATTAAATAGAGATGAATTTACAAACTTAAAGAGTATTTCATAACGTTTTTTATACTTTCTACAAATCTACTCTCTCTACAGCTTACTGCGTGAGGCGCACTAAAAGACGTATGCATTTTATTTCGTAACAAAATTAAATTAAAGAACTGCTAATGAAAAATATGTTTATCGATAATATTTAACAACAAATTAAAAAAAAAACAAACGGCGAGTTTAGCATAGAGTTTACTATCTATTCTGAACGGAATGTTAACAAATATTTTATATCTTACTAATTTTTAGCCGCAGCTCCGCCCGCTTGTTGGTCGGTTATTGCAATAAAGAGTATCCTATGTTCTTTCTCAAAAATCAAAGTATCTCCATGCCAAATTTCATTTAAATCGGTGCAGTGGTTTAACGTGAAAGCTTGACTGACCTACAGACAGAGTAACCTTCAAGTTTTATGATCAGTATAGATTACTAAATATAATTTTAAGATAAATAACATCTCTACGTATAAAAATATAATAAATCCTACAATTATTGCTTAGTTTGGGACTAGATGGCGTTGTGTTAGAGTAGTTAAAAATATTTATTAATTTTTTTTCTTCTTATGTGTCGGAAGGGGCGTTTAGTCACTAAATTGGGATCACTTCCCAAGAGATCAACAGACTTTGCATTTTTATTTAAGTGAGATATTTAAATATTCTTAATATACAGATCCCATGTATTAATAATAAGCACATTTTCATGTACTACAAATACATTCGCATTAGTCGCGAACGAACACCATAATTTCATAAAATGTACTCGTAGTTCGCATTGACTAAACAGCACGTGCGGAATCGCCAGGAATTCAGTAAATTTGTGCGTCGATCCAGTAAACCATTACGTGTAGTGAATGTTTGCCAACATTGTATGCCAATGACATAATAGTAATATGGCATACCTAATTAGGTACTATTTATCTATTCGAAGCATGCAGTCGGTGCTGGGGTGAAGTGGGATAGTAAATTTACAGTTGAGAATATGACTGTGTATTTTTATTCGTTGAACTGTATTTTAGAGGGATAGCATTACTTAGACGTTTATGATGTTAAACTATATGTATTAATAGGTTCAAATATTATTTATAGATCCTTGTATTATAAGTATTCTCCTTAATGAGAAAAAAACCAAATTCATTAAATTCTCTACACCAAATGTTAGGCATGTTAAAACCAATGTTCGATTGAATGGACTAGAGTTGGATCCTGTGGAATCTACTGTATTTTTAGGTATAACTATTGACGCTAAGTTACAATGGGGTCCCCAAATAGAAAAACTACCTAATAGGCTAAGCTCAGCGGCTTTTGCTGTGAAAAGAATTCGACATTTAACTGATGTTGATACAGCTAGAATAGTTTACTTCAGTTACTTTCATAGCATAATGAGTTACGGTATCCTACTCTGGGGTAATTGTGCAGATATTAATGCGATATTTGTTCTACAAAAACGCGCTGTACGAGCCATTTATCAATTAGGCCCTCGAGCTTCTCTCCGTTCCAATATTCTGACTGTATCTTCACAATATATATACGAAAATTTAATTTATGTTCAAAAAAATATATCAAAGTTTCTTAAAATCAGTGATGTTCATTCGGTAAATACTAGAAACAAACATAATATTAGTGTTCACGTCACTCGTCTCCACAGAATAGGCAACTCGTTCATGGGACAATGTATACGCTTTTACAACAAGCTCCCTATTACTATTAAGAATTTGCCATTAAAAAAATTTAAGAATACCATTAAATCGAAGCTATCCGCAAAGGGGTATTATACCATAGCAGAATATCTACATGATAAAACCGCCTGGGATTGAGCTGCCCACTCTGCACATGCTGTTTACCTTGAATGTTTAAAATTATTTTGACGTGACGATAATTTATACTTTGAAATAAATTGATCTACTATTGTTATAGTTGACATTTTTTTAAATTATCTTTACAGATTATTATAATTGTGACTCAAATTGTAATTATCGCTTTTTTTTATTGATATAATGTCTTTTGTTTTATGAAAATTGTCTGAATTTTAAAAGAGACGTTGATCCCTGAGTTTGTTTCGTCCTTTCTTCTCAAGGCTAGTCCAGTTAGGAAAGGCCGAACTCATCTGCTCAAAAAAAGTTTAACTTGCAAAAGTGTTTTGTATAACCTAATTGCAGAATAAATGATTTCATTTCATTTCATTTCATTTCATTTCATTATTAGTACACCTGTTTAAGAACGTGATGTCTTAAAATAAAAATATGAAAAATTTCCTTTGTTACGGATATGCGTTGAGTGGTACTTTTGTTATTATTATTGGTACTGGTTTGTGCACTGGGTGAGAGAATACAGCTATGACCAGTAGACTACGAATAGTGGTTACGGAAATAGGAGTTGGTACTACATCCAAAACGTAGTTTAACAATATACTCATTTACAACACACTGTCTGTTTGTGTGGTGACTGATTAAGAATACTGTGTGTTGCCATCCCTATTCATTTCATGAGTATCGTAACAGGCAATTATAGAGGACAACGTCACTGCCATAGTATAACAATATACTACATCAGGTATGGCATTCCGAGGAACGACATGACGTCATCATCGCTGTCGCTGGTTCTGATTGGCTAATTTCGTGTCATGTCGTTATCACGAGGTAACTGGACAGTGATGTCACCACGGGGAGATCTCGGAGTGCGAGACCTTGTTTTCTTAGACCATGGTCACTCCGAAGAGAAATAAAACTTCTAACAAACCCTATATCAAACCAACTGGCCAGTAAGGTACGGAGGGTCAAAATCTTTTTTTTCTTTCTTCAAAGGCTGTTAATATATTACGACAATACATTTGGATAAGGAACATTAAAGCATTCCAGACAGAAGACAGATTGGCTATACTGGTGAATAGCTAAATTAAATCCTTCGTTTGTACAGCTCCGTACTATCGCGGATTGTTTGAGGTCGCGAGAGAATAACAAATACCGTTCTGTTTGGGTTCTGAAGGTTAAATAAAAAAACCTTGCTCTAATTATTATGACAGATAGATGCCATCTCGAAATTTTGAGTTACAAAAAGCATCGCTGTGTTCTTATTGATCTTAATATTCTTAGTTTATTCAGGACTTGGCGGTCAACATAAATGATTTCTGAGTAACATTTATATAATTTACTTACATAAAAACATAAATTTCAACGTAGTTATTATTGGAAAGAAATAGAAAAGAGTCTTAAGTGTTGAAGCCGTAACTCTAGACGTGCGGATATTTTACATGCAGTGGCGCACATCGAAGTCACACGCTGCATTTTATGGCAATCAACATTCCTTGTGAACGACTGTGATATATTTTATATTTATACTATTTCAGCATGAAATCTTATTCAACTCTAGGTATTTTATTTCTTAAAGTATAAAACTCAACAGATTACTATCAAACATAAAGTTCTAGCTACTGAATACATAGCACAGTAATGATTGTTGCGGTGTTCCTTGGAGGAAGCCTAGATGTTTTTCGATTGAGATGACGATGAAATTTACGTTAATTTACTTGTTTTACGGGTTTATTACATTACACGAGTGTAGTTGGCTGATCCCTAGAACCTTCGAAAATACTGTGTATTAATCTTAACATGTAATGTATACAAACAAACAAAATTGAGGTCTATCTGTTTGTTCCGGCTATTCCGGAACGGTGTGACCAGAGATGGGACTTTGACTGACAGGTAACTGTTGATAGAAGAGTAACATAACCTACTTTTATTTTAGCCTAGTTTCACTCCGAGATTTTAGTCAGGGTAGTGGTATAGGTTGTATGGAAGAAATCACCATGAGCGTGAAGACCACCAATTGTTACGTCCACTTTGTAAATCATCTTTTGTTGTGTTAACATTTTATGTATTGAAAATACTGTCGTGGGTCGTATACACTCGGTTTGAAGACACTCCCCTATATACTTCAACCAACATTGGAATACTCGGTGTCTACATATTGAATGAAGTCCAGTTCCGTGGTAATTTGGAGGATAAGGCCAAATTAGCATCGAAGAAGCTTGGCGTGCTCAACAGATCGGGCCAGTATCTCACTCCGGCCCACCGCCTACTACTTTATATATCATATGCAATACTGTCCTCATCTTTGGGCAGGCACCCCAGTACCAGCTCCTCCCTCTGGACCGCATTCAACGGAGATAGGCTCGAATCGCCGACTGCCAAGAAGTTCCAATTCGGCTGGACTCTTTGGCGCTGCGTAGAGTTGTAGCTTCGCTGTGCATCTTCTACTGCATTTAATATGGGGAGTGCTCTGAGGAATTTTTCGGACTGATCCCTGCCGCCTCTTTCCGCCATCGTCCTACACGACAGAAGTTTCATCCCCATTACCTAGATGGTTGGCTTTCTGCCTCGCACAACAAAACTGTGGGATGAACTGTCGCCTGCGGTATTCCCGGGAATACCGCAGGCAGACAGTTCATCGTAGGTCGTATTGGTCCGGACCGAATACCGGAATACGACCTACAAACCTTCAAGAAAAGAACGTAATTCTTCTAAAAAGGCTGGCAACGCACTTGTAACGCCTCTGGTGTTGTGGGTGTCCAAAAATGGTTCAAAAACTACTACGGACTACCCCGCGGGGTGCATCTAGTATGTTATAAGTTGCTTGTTACATTGTTGTGGACAATGTAAATTTTAAGGATCAGTTAAATTTAATTCAAACAATCATACAATAATTACCCGAATTGTACCAAGGTTGACCACCGCTATTTTGTTCCGATGGCTGTTTTATGAATTCATTTAAACCAGCCTTTGTCAGGTGTCCTCGTATTTTAGGGACGTTATTGTCTATAAACGGTTGATGTACTTTGCGATAGTCATATCTAACGTTTATGTTCTTACATAAAACTTAATTTAGACTAGAGTATGACACAGTTACACATATACCTACTTATGTATATATCCAAAAAGAGGTATTAAGAAGTGTAATAGTAATAAACATCAAAATTTTAGTGTTTGTAATTTTAGTATCACTTACGTAACAGGGGCAAGTGTATTGCCGTTATTTTGGAGATAAAATAGGAAAATATGAAGTACTATGCAGAGAATGAGAGGTTAAAAAGAAAGTAATGGTAGAAATGAAGCAGTGATAGGCGAGAAGAAGTTTGGATTGGCGCGGCCTCGATTCGAGGAGGACTGTAATCATATCATGGTTTGGATCCTTCCTAGAATAGAGTACGTGAGGGTGGCCATCTGGCCGTTTTTCGTAGAAACCTTCTTTACTTCTGATTCTCGTGTTTTAAGAGAGATTTCCCTACCCGTCACTAAAAGATTATAAACAGATCCGTTGCCTTACCAATTACAATATGCCTAATATTTATCTCTTCTGAAAATAATTACATTCCCAAGCAGGATCTCTGTTTAGGTCTAATTTCTACAACGAACGATTCAATTTTGCCTAACAAATTATTATAATGAAAATATTTTTTTTGGTTTCATCTTGATAACTAATTTAAAAAGATATCATTTACCAAACATGATAACTTTATAAAAAGATCTGATTGTAGCGACGAGCTGTATTATATTGAATTCTTAACCAATCATAAAGGTTTTGAGTCTACAAACGATTCCCAAAGATGAAAGCCTTAGAAGTTCTTGAAATTTCGGCAAAAAATATATCGAAACATTAGTGGACTATACAGATTTGTAAATGAAAGGAAGACGAAATTATATAAGGTAGATTTTTTTCGTGAATAGATTCTCTTTGAAATTACTTTGAATAGATTTTATGGCATCTTCTATCGTTTAACTATATTATTTTAGTTGACCTTGCTTTCAAAAGAAATCTGACCGACTGACATGTTAGCGGCACTACAACTTTTGAATTTTTGGATTAGTAGGTCCAACAAAAAAATAAATACAACCTTGTTCCGCGATTATTTCCTTGCTAATCACCGATCGATACTCATCATCTCGCCGATCCTAACTCTTTGTGCTTATAACAAAAATGTCAACACAATATTGTCTGAAGAGACAAAAATGCGCTGTCACTTGCAGTAAGTGCTATCACTTGACACTTGGAGCTCAAGACTATGAGAGTCAGTAATATTTTCCCGTCTGTAGAACTCACTATCAGAGCACGTGCTTATCTCCCTCTTTGATCTCGGGTCTACTAAGCGGGGCGTAACAAGCATCACCCTGTACCACTTTAGTGTAAGTCACCATGCTGTACTTTCCGCATTCACATTGAAGATGGCGGCCACCACTCTTGGGTTCTAGTTATTTTTGCCATCAGCCGGAGTAATCATTTTGGCAGCTAATTATAATAAGAAAATGACGATATTCCAAGAAGTTAACTTACATTGCATATAATATACTTAATTTATATAATACACTTTGGAGTTCAACGAACACCCTATATTCTCAAGTAACGAGCAAATCTTTATGTACCAACACCCTGTACTTAAGCCTTTCGGATTACTGATGAGTTCAACAACCTAAGGAAAGGATTGTCTCACAAATTTGTGAAACTAATCAAATAGACACAATGAAGACAATCAATCAAAAGGAAGTATTGTTTGACTTAGTGTTATGATTATTGTAAGTTCATTCACTTTCAAATGTGATTGATTGATAGTGCTTAATATGTATAATAGTGCATCACTATGCAAGACTCGAAGTGACTATATTTGTGATAGTGATGACTACACATACTTGTCATTCTAATCTAAGGGACAAGTTCGATATACGCGCTTTACTCATGCATAAGTGCATATATACCTAGTGTTTGTTTTTTCCATGATTATTTTAACCTAACTCGTTCTAATATGATAAATGTGTACGTGTTTGCTTGTAAATTGCGAATGCTTTAATTGGTAAAAACTGGACGTGACTTAGTCTTTGGTAGAAACATTATTTTGTGTTCTATCTTTGTCTAAGAAAAAAAAGTATTAATTTTCATGCCTTCACAAGTTTTTCATCTATTCAATCATTAATTCACTTCCGACTATTACAAAAAGGTAGATAACGCACGGCCTTGTTCTTGTTTAAGCAAAAAAAGTAGCGTAGTTCCATGTAAACACACGCGTTAGCGCACACACATGCTAAGAAACTACGCTACTTTTAGTCAGTATCGTACAAGTATCGCACAACTTGTACGCTACTTTTTTGCTTCAACAAGAACAAGGCCGTGCGTTATCTACCTTTTTGTATTTGATCTGAGTTTTAAAATCACTTCTTTCAGAAACATTCTTCAAAGAAAACCGAAGTAAACTAACTATAAATTGCGTAACAACTTTCAGCCCCCGTATTGCGCATTTTTACATTCTATAAATAGCACTCCTTTAGGTATTAGGTATTAGGAAATTGATCCGAGCCTTTATTTAAAGTTTATTAAACATATTTCCTCTTAATTTTATTTAGGTTTAGTTGTAAGTTATCGCTAAAAGTACTACTGATTTAGTTTGTCTGTGAAACTGTTATTCCTTGATAGAGTGTACCTACAAATAAAAAAATACATGAAATTTTCTTTGGATGTCTTTCATGACAACCTCATGCTTCATATCTTCTCTCATACATGATATCAGACTTTAATTTTAATGCCAGTTTCAATTTCGTATCGTTTTTAACTATGTATCTAGTTATAAATAGAGGTTTATGCTATTTTTTTAAATGTATCTTTATGGCAAAACGAAGCATTTACAGTTAATGTTGTGTACAGTTGTAATTGAATGACAAGTTTGCTGTATTCTACTGTTAATGCGCGCTCACGGCGACTTTTTGCAGCGCTGCAGCAGCGAGGCTGTCGAGCATCAATACAGTCGCGATACGGTCACAAGCTGTATGCCCTCGCCCACATAACCACGATTCAGTCGCTCTGCAAACGCCACCCTTTCTCCATTCTTCACCCGATGTCGTCCGACACGCTCGCGCTTTGCATCGATATAGTCGCGATACTGTAGCGCGTTAGTAACGCGTTGCAAACGCGACTACAGCGCCTAGTCTTATAAGACAGGCACACTATCAAACTACCCATTTCTTTTATCTCGCCAAATGTAGTATCTACCAATCATTCCTATTTCTACCTAAAGGTTAGCTATAGGACCGAGCTGATAGGGGCATCACGTGTATCTTTGAGCTCTATTACACGCAATTAGGTCAATACAGACTTTAAGAATAGATACAAAAATCAGTACGTCTAGCCGTACTAAGGTTACCGTACTCACTTGTCTTATAGAACAATACACGTACAATACGAATTCACGTCAATTGTAAGGAATTTGTTCTATATGCAGCGTGTAGCGACATTATTAAGGGTAGTCGAAAAATTTAGACAAATACGTATTCGTGACTCCCTCTTTTTATAATAGGATTAATTTTGGTAAATTTATGAGTTTTATCTTGTAATTAATTGAAATCCCAACCTTTTATAAGAGCAGTAGAAAAAGGTCTGCTTATGACTGCACAGAGGTTTTTCTGTATAGAGGTTATCAAAACATCACAAGTCAAATAGTAAATTAGCTAATGTTTCTCAGTTTTTTTATGTGTGTGAACGTGGTTCTACTCGTACATTCTGCGTTTTGTACATTTTGCGTGTGGTGCTCATTTTGCATTTGCTCATTATGCGTGTTGTAAATTCTGTGATTTACACATTTTGCGTTTAGTGTTCGTTTTGCGTTTTGTACATTCTGCTCAGGAGTGTATTTTTTCATAAAATCGAAATTTGTAAAGTTTAACAGTAACTAACTAACAGTAACTAGTAAATATGCTTCTTATTCTATTAAGTGACATGACACGTCTATTTTAAATTGATTAAAAAGAGAGTGAGTTAGTTTGAGACATAATTATTAAACATATGCGAATGAAAAATTTATTGTAGTTTGCCAACTGAAGTAAACCAAATTCTAAGGATTAACATTTGATATCGCATTTTTCATAAATGGTTTGAAATATAAAAGAAAATGATTTTAGAATGCTACTTATTTTGCATAACATTATGCCTTATAATGTGATAAAGCAAAAAATAGTTTAAAAATAAACATGTTATTTTGTAATCATGTAGGTATTTCGTCCGTCCACGGCGACACAAACGCCGCATTTTATTCTATGGTGACAAAGAAAGAATATTAATGTCTTGTTAGACAGCCTCTCAAGAATACACTTAAGATTTAGTTATAGGACAATTGTTCGGATTACCATAATAATGTTCTAGCGAACATAATGGGGAGCTTGATAAATTATCTTACAATGTGGGTAACCAGCATTGAGGAATAATATTAGTTCAATGGTAAACAGTAAATATGTTGTTTATTAGAGTTTGGCCTTTGCGTAAGATGAAGCACGCCTCTCGAAGTTTCGAAGGATGTTAGTTAACTAAATATTATGTGTTTATATTATGTAACTAACCTACTATAACTAATAAAGTAGGTTACATGTTTATGTAGGAGTTTGACGGGCCTGTCTACCAGTGCGTACCGTACCTCAGGCTCTATTCAAGTTTGGAACCAGACGTCGTGTATGAGTGAGATTTCTGATGGAATAATCTCGACTGTCGACTGTAATTTGTTGTTTTAGTTTTAATAACTTGCCATGTTCTTTAGAGTTTGAGCTGTAATTATTTTCCGTATCATGACAGTTACAAAATATACCTAGAAATAGATTGTGAAGAGCTGTATATCTATACTAATATATAAAGCTGAAGAGTTTGTTTGTTTGTTTGTTTGAAGGCACTAATCTCAGGAACCGCTGGTCCGATTTGAAAAATTCTTTCGGTGTTGGATAGTCCATTTATCGAAGGCTATAGGAAGGCTATAGAGTATATATCATCGCGTTTTTACTAATAGAAGCGGAGCAACAATGAAGAATGTTTCAAAAACGGGGGAAATTTTCACGCTACGGGCAATATAAGGCGCAAACGAAGTTGCGAGGGACAGCTAGTATATTATAAACTACGTGACTTCATAGTAATACCTTGAGTATAATAAAGTTTAATTTGTAAAGCATCTCGGGCCGGCTCGGGACAGTCCCTGTAACGTAAGCCCAAGCTAAAATCACAGCATTCGTGCAGTCATGTTCCGTTGGTGAGTAAGAGATCAATGCTGCAGAACCATCTTAATAGAGTGGGTGACTATGCTGCACTGTTGTATTGTCTGCGTTCGCAATGACTATGGTGACAACTACTTTTGGATTCTGCTCATGTTTTCTTTTAGATAAAGAAGAGTTATTTTGTCAGGTCCATACATAAAAAAGTTATTATCCAAAAGATTTGTTTTGTTATAATTTTGAAACACATAAGAAACTTTTTAAGTATGTTTTCTTTTCAAATTGGGATAAAAGTGAAAATATTACAATTCTTTTTCATTTTCGTGTTACTTCAATGGTTTTATTTTGTAATACCATCTAAGCCAAAAGTACTACGATGTGGTGTAAAAATGAGAATTATTGGAAATGTAACGTTATAACGCTGTAATGTTTCAATTGAGAGTTTTTTGTAAAATTTATAAAGATGTTTCGAAGTGTCTAGACTGGTATTGATTATTTGAAAATATATTTTATTTTCTAAACGTATATGTTTTACTTAGAAATATTCTAGGGCTTACTAACTTACAATTTTATTGTAGATTGTATCATTTTATATCTTGATGTTGATCATATTTTATAAACGTTTACGTATTCTTGATTATTATATAAAATTAATATCTATACAGCTGAAGTTTCATCTAACGTAGAATAATGCGGTTACTTTAAGAATGGCTAACATGATTTTCAATTAAACTTTTAACAATGACGTAAAATAGAATACTTAGATTGTTTTTAAGATCTTTAAACCACTAAAGTTTCAGGAATATGTATAGTAGTAAAGCTGCAGGATCTTTGCGCAGACTGCGCAATTTTCTTCCTACATCAACCAAGATTGCTCTTACACAGTCTCTTCTTTTCCCCATCCTCGATTATGCTGATGCCAGTTATCTAGATCTCACTGAAGACCAACTGAATAAGCTTGAAAGACTCCAAAATCTTTGTATAAGATTCATATTTGGACTACGCAAATATGATCACGTCTCTGACTATCGTAAACAGCTTAAATGGTTACCCATTCGCCTTCGCCGGAATGCTCATATCCTTTCTCTTCTATATAATATTCTATTCAATCCTTCTACTCCACGTTACCTAAAATTGCGGTTTACTTTCCTACATGATTCACATTCAAAATTGTTGAGATCGTCAGGAAACCTGAAATTAAAAATGCCTGGACACTCTACCAAATTTCTAGACCATTCTTTTTCTGTCCAAGCGGTGCGATTGTGGAACGCCCTGCCGGTCGCAATCAGACGAGCGCAATCACTGGCCGTCTTTAAGCGACTGGTAAAGGAACACTACTTGGGAGAGCTATAACATTATTCCATAATAAACTGTAGTGTGTGATGACTGCTGTCAATTACGTGACAGTATTTAATTCAGTGTGTATAACTTCTAAGAATTTCGCTTATTATAATTATTTTATAGCCTATTTGTATTTGCATCATCACCCACACTATGAGTAACTGTACTGCTTATAATATTAGTTACCTATGTATTTATTTACACTTCCCCAACTACTCTCGACTACACCAGACACTACCCTTTACATCCTGCATTTATTTCCATCCCACGGTTGCCTGGAAGAGATTGCATATGAGCGATAAGGCCGCCAATTGTACTGACCTAGCATTAAGTAATTTATTTAATTATTCTGGTGTACAATAAAGAGTTATTATTATTATTATTATAAAGTTTCACCACATCGTTACTTCCTGATTGTATTTAATTTTTATGCCACTATAATATCAAATGTTACACTGGGGCATCAAACCGACAATTTTATAACCAGAGTTTTTTCAATAGACTGTCATTCTCCAGTTTTAATTAGAAAAAGGTTATTGACGGCCTGAATTTACCTTAAAAAAGAGTATTTGTTCTTTTTTTAAAACTTAAACTTGACAAGAAAAAAAAATGTTGTGCAAGTATTAAAACAATGATATTGAAAAATTTGAAGAAGAATATAACTTAATTAAATCGACTCTCTACTCTTAACTGAAGATAGGTTATTGATACCGGTCGTCAATCACAATACTATTAAAACTTTATTTCATTATGTAATTTATACTCTCGATTGTCGGCACTTTATTTATATCAACTGCTCACTACACTCACAGTTATTCAACACGTGTAGCGATGCATTATAACATTGGTGTTACAAAAATGGTAATTAATAATAGGAATTCACAGTCGTCCGACCCAAAGCAGACAAAGCCCGTACCAAGGCAACCAGACAACTGACAAACACATTTCGAAAAACATACATATTATAGGTATAGTATAGGTATCTATCGTGCTTATAACTTAAAATTGTCGGCACTTGATGGCACTTGTTGAAATACATTCTAGAATTAAACTTACTTTACTTATTCCACTCCATAATTAACTTCAATCCTGAGTTCCTGACCGGTGTCGGTATATGGCATTATCAAAAGTTTTTTCCAAAATATTTTATAGTATTTACGTTATTTCTATGTTTTATTAAATCATGGACATTGCTTGGAAAAGGCTTAGCAATTGTTTATTGTCCTATTTATTAGTCTACAAATATAACTTTGAAAATTTGATAAATGATATTTCTACGTTTACTCCCACGTTAAGTAAATGGTCCTTAAAAATGCTATAAAAAGCAAAGTACGGCTATAATCCTTAAGGATATAACATAATAAAGGTTCAATAACCTTATAACTTATTAAAAACAAAATTGTAGTCGAGAATCAATGCAGTTTATTGGTTCAAAAATATTTAGTTGTATGAATAACTAGCTGATGCACGCAACCTCGTTTGCGTCACCTATTGCCCGTAGCGTGATAATTTTCCACCGTTTTTGTAATATTCCTTATTAGTGCTCCGCTCCTGTTGGTCTTAGCGTGATGATATTTAGCCTATAGCCTTCGATAAATGGGCTATCTAACAATGAAATATTTTTTCAAATCAGACTAGTAGTTCCTGAGATTGCGGCGTTCAAACAAACAAACAAACTCTTCAGCTTTATATATTAGTATAGATTATAAATTCATAAGTAGCTCTGTCTGTTTGTCATGCTTTCACGGCTAAGCCGTTACACTGATTTTAATGATATTTGATATGGAGATATTTGATTTCTTCTATTGCACAAAGAATACAGAAATCAGTAAAATCAAAACATACAATTCAAGAAGCGACAGATCTGAGTGTTTGTCACCACCAATAGTCATGCAATAGTAAGAGCCAATTAAGAAAGACAATTACCTGCGCAGGATGACATCACTGCATAAAGCTTACTTTAGTTTGCAAAATCTCAATTCTAGTGAAATACCTATATCCCTAGTCCTCGAAAATTAAAGACTCTTGAAGAATGTCGCAGCTAAAACTCTAATCTATAGAAATCATTCTGTAATATCATTTTCAGTTCCAAATATTACAAATCAGATAAAATACATGCGACTAAAATAAAAGTTATAACATTCCCTCCACACAATACAGACGTTACAATTTTTCCAATACTTCGTTTATCCATCACAATATCACCCCAAATGGGTTCCAAATTATTGTAATTTCAATAATAGTCAACCCGGTGACCGAAAAACCTGGTAGACGCTTCCGAATAAAAAAAGCAAGTCACTCCTCCAGCTGACGTTCGTGGTCTAGTCATTTGTAGGCTAGTAGGAATATGGATACGCTTTTATGTTATACATTATGTATGTACAAGGTGGCCTACAAAAGTTATAAAAGCGATCGTTTTGATGGAACTTAAAACAAAGGATGATCTGGTTTTCTTTCAAGTTATGATGACCTGAATGGAAAATATGGCAGTCACGCGCGATTTTATGATTATGAGTTCTAAATTATAAGGTGTTGTAATGGTATAGCTGTTTTAGGTTGGCAGCTGTTTAAACTTAGTGTTTCCCATGTACACACAACACAGATCATAGACTGTAGTTCAAAATTGTGTCATAGTCAATATGGTCTCATGGTTAAAATGAAATTTTTAGATGACCACAATGGTTATTACAGGAAACTCCATCTAAATAATATATTAAATATAAGACCACTTGTTAGATCGTCTTCTTCAGATTCTTTGAAGACGATTAATTAATAAGGCTTTGTACTGCAATAAATTGTGAGTGTTCTACTTTACCAAAACAGGTGTATTCACCCCACAAAATTAATTCACCTATATTTCTAACATACTTTGTGTGATAAATGTATTCTTAATTGTATTGGTTTAGTGTAGACCTAAAATGTATATATGTAATATATATACTAAGTTATTAGTTATTGACAAGTATATATAAAGTCCACCGGTACCCTCACTCACTCGGTGAAACATAGTGCAAGCGCAGTTTTACACCGGTTTTCTATGAGGCCGTGAAATCACTCCGTTCGAGCCAGCCCATTCAGGCCGAAGCGTGGGTCTTCCACGGTATGTATTCTAATACGTACCATGGAAGAGACACGCGTATCTTATATTCCTATTTCTAAATCTATACAAATAAATAAAATTAGAGTGTCTGTTTGTAATATTAAAATAACCGCTTTTTACTAAATGCATATGTACCATTTTTTTTGTCTGTCCGTCTGTCTGTCTGTTGTACCCGGTACTGTGTACCCGGAACAACCGGGTAATCTCTGGAACGGCTGGACGGGTTTTGACGGGACTTTCACTGGCAGGTAGCTGTTGATCCAGGGAGTAACTGAGGCTACTTTTTTTTAGACTAACTTTGTCCTGCGTTGGTAGCAGTACGACGATAACCGCGGGTGACATCGCGGAGTTCAGATAGTAGGAATATAAGTTGCTTTCTCGGGCCGAGCTCTGCGCGTGGACGCCATTCCTATCCGCGCCACTCCTTAACGCGGCGGAAGTCCGCGCGCGGACCCCTATTGCTCGCTTTTTTATCCTTGACTATACAACTCCTGATCACGGTCTGCACAGCACTGAATAGCGCCTAGCTATATGCTAAATACGCTCAGCAGTTTTTGCGTGTAAAAGATTAACAAACATCCTTACATCATCACAAGATTTTACGTCCAAAATTTAACTCCACACCTACTTCTTAAATTCTTTTAAAATGGCGTACAACTCAATACGACAAAAATTGCAAATGAGTTTTGAACGACAAGGGAATCGACCAGGTCTAACTGGGTTATCGGGTTGTGGTACTCCGTACCTGGTATTACGAGTACTTACATTGATTACAGTTATACTATAAGAGTTTTATTCCCCAGTGCACTGTTTTATACAGTACTAGTTGTACCATGCCTCACTTCACTGTGATACATTGTTGTTGCACTAATGAGAAATGAACGAATAATGTTAAAAACAATCTTAAAAGTGGGTTACACAACGCCTGTATATCGATTTTCGTGGTAAACAGTAGCCTACGTCCTTGTAATTGAAATAGATGCATAGCGCAGTGTTTTTGTCATGAAAATATTAAATTTAAAAGTTAAATAGTAAATAGGTTAGCTGATGGTAAAAGTGAATTAGCGGCCTTTGACGTGGTATGCTTTTAGACTTCTTTTGAAAGGTATTAGTATTATAGTCGTCAATTTATTAAAAGGATTGGTCGTGCAAACTTTACAGGTAGTCGAGCCGCGCTGATTTCAGCACGGCTGAGCAGGCTCAATCGGATTGGTACTATCCTTCATAGAAGATCAATGTAAAATGACAGCGTTCGAGCTGTCATGTTTTGTTGGTGAGTGCGAGACCGAAAACTTAATGATGCAGAAGCATCACTAGGCCCCCAGAGTATGGGTCACCATGCTGTATTGTCGCATTGTAGCTCTGCTTATCTTGGGACTAGATGGCGTCGTGTGTTTAGATGTCCGAAATATTTATTTTTTATTTTATTTATTGTCTGCATTCGCTATGAGTATGGCGACCACTACTCTTGAATTCTGCTTATGCTTTCCGTCAGGCAGAGTATTGTCAGCTATACATTAAAACAGTAACAGTTAAGTCCCCAATTATTCATGCTTGATTAATTTAGATCACCTATATATATAGAGAAATTTTATCCTAATTGAGGCGAGCTCTTTCTTTAAAAACTAATATGTAAACAAATTTATGTTCTAGAAATACATACATCTATACAAATAAATGAAATTGGAGTGTCTGTTTGTAATATTAAAATAACCGCTTTTTACATAAATGCATATTTATGTATACACGGTACATATACCAAAAATGTGGTTGTTAAAATTTTTTGTCTGTCTGTCTGTCGGTCTGTCTGTCTGTCTGTCTGTCTGTTTGTTCCGGGTAATCTCTTTAACGGCTGGACCGATTTTGACGGGACTTTCCCTAGCAGGTAGCTGATGATCTAGGGAGTAACTTAGGCTTATTTTTTTATACTAACTTGGTCCCGCGGTGTTACTCGCGGTACAACAATAACTGCGGGTAACACCGCGGGGTTCAGCTAGTTATATATATAGGCTGTAATACAAAGGGTTTTATCAAACAAATATGTGGTCAAACCTTCAGGTCCAAGGTTGAGTATCTAAATAGTAACTAAACCCGAAATACCTAATTAAACAGTAAATATGGCCTAGATATACAGTGCCAACAGGGTATGAACTTGAGAACTTACTCGATAGTCATATTTGACTTCTTGATCTAAGTAAGTTTACTAAGAAAATCATGTGATACATATACAAATTTGTGATCTAAAATTTAGTTTAGGTTCACGATAATCCAATATACCAGTTGACAGGCTTTTAGTTGATAACTAATTAAATTGTATCTCTGTGCCACTGACACAGTCCTCTCTCATAAAACCTTTGTTCAACAAAAAGAATAAAAATATTAAAAGGAAAAATATCTAAGGTAGTAGAGCCACGCTCTAAGGTAGTAGAGCCACGCTGATTTCAGCGAGAACGGGCTGGCTTGACCGGGGCGGTACTACCCTCGCACAGACAATCAACGAAAATGACAGTGATCATACTGTCGTGTTTCGTTGGTGAGTGCGAGACCGGAGGCCCAATGATGCAGAAGCATCACTAGCCCACCATGTTGTGGGTCACTATGCTGCATTGTCAATGTCTGCATTCGCAGTTCGCAGTATGGTAACCACCACTCTTGGATTCTGCTTATGCTTTCCATCAGGCAGAGCAAAGTCATTTTGGCAGGGCCAAACATAAAAAAAAAGAAAAACTAAAACCTAACATCGTAAAAACTTTTACAGATCTATTAACGGTCCAGTAGTTAAGATGCCTTCGTTTAGGTTTTGCATTAGACGGGAAAAATTATGCCTAAGTTGGTGAAATGAAACTAAAAAAAGTAGCATAGATATTTTTTTCATTTAGGAATTTCATATCTATCAGAATGAGTGTGATTGTGTCAATTAATAAAATAAATAAAACATCCTTGTATAAAATTCCAATCACGTTTTGCTGTCTCGAAGCAACACACGCATTTAAACGAATCTTTATAAAACCTTAAAAATCTTTCCACAGCACTTTCAATCCTTAGGCTCCGAACCATGCAGTCCTTCTAAGCCCTCATCTTTGATAACTGGAGTCTCCAGATTATGTCTGAGATGAAAAACTAATGTTCCGGCAGAAAGCTAATACATTTCCACAAAAATGGAGGTACATTTTAAACTAAATTGGTAGACTAAGGAAAAGGAATTTACTAAATGCAACGCTGATAAATCGTGTCTAGTCAGCTAATAAATTCACTTTGTAGTCAACGTGAATCACAATGTTTGGACTTAGAGGTTAAGTAGAAAGCTATTTAGAATGCTCTTTATCTAATAAGAATAATTGATTTAACTGAAAACTTTTGTAAAATAATGTTCGCAGAGTTTCTTACTTGTACAAACATTTTTTGTTTGTCTGTTTTTCGGTCGGTCTGTCTATTTCTTCCGGCTAATGCTGCGGCTTTGGAACGGCGAGACTGATTTTGATGGGACTCACACATTTCTGAAGATGTAAAGAATAACTTAGGCTACATTTTAGGGTTCCGTGCTAAAGGCGGAACCCTTATAGATTCGTCATGTCTGTCTGTCTCTCTTTCTGTCCGTCTGTCTGTCTGTCTGGCCGTCCATATGTCGCAGCAGTCACTTTTTTTCGAAACTATAAGTACTATACTGTTGAAAGTTGGCTGTGACATACGGACGGACAGACAGACGAACAGATGGACAGACAGACAGACAGAACGAATCTATAAGGGTTCCGTTTTTTGCCTTTGGCACGGAACCCCAAAAAACACCGCACACTTTATAATAATACCTATTTATTGTTGTAAAAGGTTAACGATAATTAATTTATTAAATGTCTAATAAAAAGTATTTGATAAAATGTTTTTTAGGACTTACAATAACTACTTTGAAGTCTTTGACAATTTAATTAAGAATATATCATTCACATTTTGTCAAGCAGAAGGTGTTCATGTAATTCAATTTAGAAGTTAACAAATAAGTACCTTTATTTTTATTATAATCTAACAATAAGTTTAGAAATCTTGGCTATTTAGTTCCAAACTAGGCATAGCACGTTTAGCTAATAAACTAATTACTCATCAACATTTCTAAATACGTATTTATACTGAAAGAGTGTTCCTGTGGAGTGAGCAAGGTACAACCAAAGGTCACACCGCGGGGCGCAAATATTATTACACTCAGCTACAGAAACAATAATAGTACAAATCTCATAATTAATTAGCGAGCACATATAGATATTACACATAGAAACAAACACACACACACAACGCATACTCGCTCACATTTTTAATAATTTTAACTTTTTCGTTTTTTTATCTCATATGTTGGCAATCTCGGTACTATATGATACTCTAAAGAACCTACTTGTATGGAGTTAGGAGAAGCTGGTTATCTGTCATACAAGTTCTACCTAGTACAGAAACCAGTCTCTCACTGTGCGATCTTTCGTTTCTTAAATTGAATGTTTTGATTTTACTAATTTCTGTATTTTTTGTGCAATAGAAGAAATCAAGTATCTCCAACTTGTATTCTTAATCACCATACGGCAGCTGCAACATTATAAAGTAACTAGCCGACCCACGCAACCCAGTTTGCGTCTCCTATTGCCCGTAGCGTGATAATTTCCCCCGTTTTTGTAACATTCTTCATTATTGCTCCGCTCCTGTAAGTCTTAGCGTGATGATATATAGCCTAGCTACTACAATATCAATTATTACACTGGGGCATCAAACCGTCAATTTTATAACCGCAGTTTTTTTAATAGACTGTCATTCTCCAGTTTTAATTAGAGAAAGGTTATTGACAGCCTGAATTTACCTTAATAAGAGTATTTGTTTATTTTTTAAAACCTAAACTTAACAAAAAAAAGAAAAAAAGATGTCCTTTATATCTACGAAAGTGTTAAATCAATTAATAAATTTAAAAAAATAGAAAAAATATAATAATATCGTCTATCTCTACTTTTAACTGAAGATAGGTTATTGATACCGGTTGTCAATAACAATACTATTAAAACTTTATTTCATTATTTGATACTAGTGTACCCACGCAACCTCGTTTGTGGCTAATTATTTGCCCGTAGTGATAATTTTCCACCGTTTTTATAACATTCTTCATTGTTGCTCCGCTCCTGAAGATCTTAGCGTGATGATATATAGCCTATAGCCTTCCTCAATAAATGGGCTATCTAACTAATCTAACACTGAAAGAATTTTTCAAATCGGACCAGCGGTTCCTGAGATTAGCGTGTTCAAACAAGCAAACAAACTCTTCAGCTTTATATATTAGTATAGATATAGATTATAAAAACATTTTTATAAGTATTATTGGTGATGTTAGATCAAACAGTAAAACATTTTATGTGTGACTTCACGGCTTATAAGTACGGATATACAATATGCTTTTGGGAGCACAGATATCTTCTTAGCTGTAGGGTAGGTAAAAGTTTGTTCCGGCCACCGTCTACACAGTCCTAAATATTCTGGCATCCCCAAAATAAACACATAAGTAAAAAGTTCTACATAGAGAAGAATGTTACTGAAATTACTTGAATATTATAATAAGCCGAAGCTGTATACTGGTTTGTTGTTGTAGAATTTTCAAACTTTAAATGTTACATCTTTAAGTTTAACCAACCATTCAACTTCGTGCGAAAACACGAGACTATTTGCTTTATATTTTCTGTAAACACTGAAATATATGAAGTAATTCAAGCTTATTTCTCTTGTATCTATACTAAGTGTGCCACCACACCACAGTTGTTGTTACATAAGTTAATTTCGAGTTTGTAAACAGAACATTTAAAAATATCATATTGTGGTAAGAGTGGTTCGTCTAAGTATGTTGTGTACCTGGGCGGGGTACGGATGTTTTAATAACAGCAGTTCCCGCCACAAACTCCAAAAGAATCTGAAAATCTGACTTTGAAAAGAGTGGACATGAGTATCTTTGCCAGTATTCTTCTCATGAGGCTCTACACATTTTGGAAACTGGAAGTTATGGATCGACACAGGCAGGCAGTAGATTTTGGTGTTTTCGCCTAATTTACCTCGACAATACAGCACATGCTGTGGCGGCTGTTTGTGTCGATCTATGATTTTTAACTGCAGTTTCAATTTAACGTTCATAAACGTTCACTTAGTGACTTAATTGAATAATGATTTTAAATTTGAATTTGAATTTAAAAGGGAGTTTGCAAACGCAAAAAAAAATTTATATTGTGTGCGATCATAGGATAGACATAAGGTCATACGACGCAGTTACTTCAAGCTTAATTCAATTAAAATCACAAGTCTCTATGGGTGCAGTACCCACTTAGGTGACCCCTTTGCTCGTGGTGGTCACCATGCTGTATAGTTGCATTGTCAGCATTCGCAATGAGTATGGTGAACACCACTCTTAGATGCTGCTCATGCTTTACATCAGATGGAGTAGAGTCACTCTATACTTGCATAATAAAAATACGCTTACAAAAGTTGGTTACTAACATACAAGTAAGCTAATAAAGAAAAGAGGCAGATAGAGATATTTATCTAAAACCTTTATACGAGCAATTCATGTATATATATATAACTAGTTGTGGCCCGCGGCTCCGCCCGCGTATATGTGGGCTATGTGCTATCGTGGCAAATAGTAGCCTATGTGTTATTCTGATGTATAAGCTATATTACTGTAAAGTTTCATCCAAATCCGTTCAGCAGTTTTTGCGTGAAAGAGTAACAAACATCCAAACATCCATCCATCCTTACAAACTTTCGCATTTCCAATATTAAGTAGGATTAGTAGGATCTGAATCTCGGAAACGGGCTCAACGATTTTCTTGAAATTTAAAATGCAGGGAGTTTCAAGAGGAGTAAATCGATCTAGCAAGGATTAAAATAAATAAATATTTTTGGACATCTAAAAAACAACGCCATCTAGTCCCAAGCTAAGCTAGTGTTATGGGTACTAAACAACTGATACAAATTCATATATACTTTTTTTTAGTAAATACATACATACTATACATAGAAAACACCCAAACTCCGAAACAAATATATGTAGATCATACACACATTTGGTCCGACCCGGGAATCGAACCCGAGACCTCATGATCAGCAGTCGCACACGCCAACCGCGAGACCAACGAGGTAGTCAAAAACATTTACTAAAAAAAGTCAAGCAAAACTCTTAAGATTAAGATAGCAGTAGCTCTCTGGTATAGGAATTGGCAACATTTATTTTCAGTTATATTTTTAAAATCACAAGTTTCTACTCAGTTTCACTATTTATAAAGGAAGATGCTCCAAGTAATCCTCTAAATTCAGTCACAAAATCCTATAATAAAGGTTCCTCAGAATCGCATTTAGAAAAATAGCATAGGATTTGTGGGTACCGAGCTAAGGCCCGCAAGGAATGTTAAGAAATTTTTATCTAAAGGATTTGGTTAAGAACATGTATTTTAAATGAAAGTATTAGGAGTAGATGACGTCTACAATCATAAGACGGAATTTTTAAGTCTAGTAATCACTAGACCAAGTCCGTCTATTAGTCAATGTTTTTGAGTGCTAACCAGAGTTCGTAAGCATCAAGTTGACTCAAAAAACATCTAAAATAGAAGACTTTTTAAAAACCTTTTTGGCATAGAAAAATATACTTGTTAAAATGATGACTAAAATTAAATTGTGTTTTAGGTTTTTGTAAAAATATCCTCCTACACAACTACAAAGAGCAGGTTATGAAAAAACTAGTTAAAGTTTCTTACAGTTTTAGTAAAACTTTTTACATTGACTTACACTTCAGTTATAACCTTGGCATTTTAAGGCTATTTACGAAGGTTGTTACTTTTTAAAAAGTGCGCCGAATACCCAGAATTCTTCTAACAATTGTTTACATAAATGTTTTAATTATATTATCATACTTTTCTTTATAAACACCTATAATCATGTTTTGATAACAAATGTTCCGGCTATCCATAGCTTATCCGAAATACTACCACGGCCTCACAGAAAGACGGTGTCACGTAATTCTGTAGCTGTTTTTAACGAGTGAGTATGGTTGTCAGAAACCCCATCCATTCTTTCTTTCTATTTCCATGAAAGCCAAGGATGTATTGATCACGTAATTTTGTTTCATAGCTTGAAAGACGTACCCATGAACGACGATAAAAGTTGATGACGAAAAAATTAAATTTATCGATACTTCCATACCTAAACTAATATTATAAATAACTAGCCGACCCACGCAACGTCGTTTGCGCCTTATATTGCCCGTAGCGTGAAAATTTCTCCCGTTTTTGAAACATTCTTCATTGTTGCTCCGCTCCTATTAGTAGTAGCGTGATAATATATGCCCTATAGCCTTCCTCGATAAATGGACTATCCAACACCGAAAGAATTTTTCAAATCGGACCAGCGGTTCCTGAGATTAGCGTGTTCAAACAAATAAACTCTTCAGCTTTATTAATTAGTATAGATAGATATAATTAGGTAGTAACTCTCTTTACTTCTTACGCTTTCACGTCTAACCAACTATTTTAATAAATTTGGAATTGAGATACTTTGATTCTTGAGAAAGGACATTGTCTACTTTTTACACTAACAGACACAAATACATATAAATAATTAATACATGTTTGTTTAATACATGCGGGCCGGAGACACGGGGAAAAGCTAGTAAAATTATATGGCTTACCAAAATTCAGAATAAA
Source organism: Spilosoma lubricipeda (assembly GCA_905220595.1). Taxonomy (NCBI): domain Eukaryota; kingdom Metazoa; phylum Arthropoda; class Insecta; order Lepidoptera; family Erebidae; genus Spilosoma; species Spilosoma lubricipeda. Next base: position 945,084 of record HG992285.1, on the reverse strand, counting down.
CTCCATTCGTGAACTTAGTCGTAGTCAAACTAACTAAAGTACTCAAGACGTTGATGAGCATTAACTTTTTCAATTTCACTTCACAATAGTGAAGATATGTTCTGACAGTAGATTTAAACAAAAACTTTGATCTTTCTGAATGTTAGTCCTCAGTGATTTTTTACTTATTTAAAAAACGCTCTAAATAAAACATGATCACTTCGTGTGAATAATAGCTTTCAATTTATTATCTGGCTGAGGAGGCTTGGAAAACCAATTTTTTTTTATAAAAAATTTAAGAAAATAAAAAACCGACTTCAAGTATGACCAAATTGATCGATTTCTCATGGATGCCATCATCAGATCTTAGTGTCCTTATCATGGTACCACCGTTGGGATATCTTTTTTCCATTAAAAAAAGAATCATCAAAAGCGGTTCATAAACAACGAAGTTATCCGCGAACACACATCATAAAAACCTCCTCTTTTTTTGAAGACATTAAAAGAAAGTATAGGTAAATAAAGGAAACCGTACCCCGCAGTTTTGTCTACGTTGTTTTTATGGTATACCAGCGTACGAGTTACCTGATGGTTAGAGACTAGAGTCGCCGATGCAAATAATTAAACAGCAAAACAAAAAATAAATCATTACCGATCACTTTTTCCCAATTTTCTTAAAGAAATAGTAAGAAGACATAAAAATAAAAACGCTTATATTAGCAGTGCGACCCCACCCGAAAAACAAGTCAAGTGGAATTCAATCTTCAGGACAAGAGCGACAAACTAAAGTTGAACTAATCGTGGTGCATAACTGAAATGTTTGAACATTCACTGCATATATTAGACTTTGTCTAAGAGTGGAAAATCATCAAGAATAATTTTTGAAGCCTTGTCTTTTATTTTAAGATTTTGAACAGAATATTAATGTAATTTTTATAAAGTTCTTTCTTTATAAAAGTAATCATTATTATAGACATTTACTGAAAAAGTTAAATTTAATATTGTTTTTCAATGATTCATGTCAAGAATTTGATCGTTTTATAATAAGGCTCCTGTTATTCGGAGAACGTCCCAAGATTTGCAATTTTTATCACAATCCATTTTTTAATCGAATCACTGAATCTCGTAAAATAAATGACGTTATGCACGATAAATTTTGGTACCGCACTCACAAAGCTGAGTGAAAACATTATTGATACAATTTAACCAAATTTGAAGCTGTAATATAAAGTGCTGATGTCAAACCTAAATCACTAACACTTTATTACTTTTAATTTGTCAAAAATTTCATATTGTAAGCAACATTTATATCACTTAACATTATTATGACATTTTGATCAACCTATAATAAACAATCGCATCGTAAGGGTTAAGTGTGACAATGTGTGTTTACAGAAGTCGTTAAACGCTTGCATGTGTGTGTGCATCCGATCACAACACTAGACTGCGTCGCTATCGAGCGGCGGTCAACGACCTTAATGCATTATATTTGTACTATCGTGCAAAAACGTGCTCTAATTTATGCTGACTGTTGAAATCTGGATTTATGGCGTGAAAAAATCGTGTAGAAACGATAAAATTGAGACAGCTACGGAATTTTCGCGTTCTTTTTTTATTATATAAGTGGAGGCAATATGGTTTAAAAGATATGAGTTTAATAAAATATTGAAGTAAGTGGAATATGTATGAGTTCTGAGAATTGTTTTACATTTTTCATTACACAAGAGACGACGTTTTATTTCAAGAAGAAATAGTAATTTCTCGAAGTGCTGTACTGTTAACCATATAAAAATATTTTGGGAGGCATAACAACACAAAATTAAACATTCTGTATCTACTTACTATACTTTAATAGAGAAATAAATTAAATAAAGAGGGGTGGCAAACAACTTCGTGCTTTTTAAAAATAAATTGTATGTTTTATAAACAAAAGAGTATATGGTATTCGGTTATTTATAAATACATGTCAGATCTACACTGCGGCACTTTCTGACCTTGGCTCTTCAGAATGATAAAACAACCAATGATAAAACAATACAGAAAACCGATGTTATCCAGTTTTCCACGGTTTTTCACTGATTGAAGTTACCGGGGCCCATTTTCCCTCCCACTCATTTTCAAAAAGTTAAAAGGCATATATGTATAAGATAACAATGCGCCTATATCTCTTGAGTTATAGGTATCCGTGGGTAATCACTTACCATTAGGAGACAAATCTGCTCATTTGTATCCTATATCATGAAAGTAACGCAAGGAACATGATACTATTCTCACAAAGAAAAAACTTTTACTTAGGACATTTGTTTTAAACTTTACCCAAAATTTAAGCAGAGCTCAAAGGGTTTATAAGCTTCTGTTTATTAAATAAAGACAACAAATATTTTGTTACACTTGACTAAACTGAGACGGAAAAACACAGGTAGGTGGTTACACGTTTTTCTAAACGAAAAAGTATAATCGAACTAACAACTAAATCCCCAGGAGGTACCAACAAAATCATTTGATAGTTAAGGGTTGTTTTATGAAACACAAAACTTTCAGAGGTCGAGAACCTTTGAAGGTACAAGCACCAACTAAAGATACGCTTAAAAGTTTTTCTTTCGCATCTGTCAGCGACTGTACAAACTTCGGTTCCGTTTAGTCAACTTAGGCAGTTAGCACGTTAATTGAAAGAAGCTAGGGATGTGTCGGAGCTAAGAGGTATCAGCAAAAATTGATTTGTTAAAATCAACCTTGATAGTTCCGCGTAAAGTTACTTTTTGTATAGAAGGGAAAGTGTTTTGTTTTGTTCATTATTGTTCACTCCTGTTTTATTGTGGCTGATATAAATCTAAATCTTTATTCTGAGGAACAAACGATATTGTGTTAGGTAGTTGTAAATTTAAATTGAAAAAAAAGTATAAAGAGTTTCTTTAAAAAGAAGATTGTAGAAATTGCATGACACATCTCAGTTATCTGTGAATAGAAATCTAAAATAGCCCATATATACGTATCAATAAAGTCACAATTGCTTTTGGTATAAGTGTTGGATATCTCTATAAGATTTTTTGTGCCTTATTTATTTGTATGTATTTTGATAGAAAATATCGTCGTCTGCAGTCGCCCTCATAGTGTGCAATATCTCTTGGTGTAGAATATATTATATTGATTTGAGATATTAAGCTAAAGTTCAGATCGGAGTGGAGTTCGATACGTGTTAATATTTATGAACGTATATCTCGCTTAAGCCCAAATCGCTCTTTCAAATCATTTTCTAGAATTAAGATTTTAACTTAAAATATACGCTTAACCTCTTATTTTATATAGAATTTATACCTTTTTATAGAATTGATTTTCTTTAAAACAACTTCATTCAACAAACATGCATTACATACGTTTTATAGAATTTTATACAAATGTCAATGTAACGTGGGAATGTTATTCGACATTTAAATATCGGCCACGTGGTTCTAATAAATATACAAATTTTATAACTTACTTCATTAAAAGATTGAGGTTATACACTAATAACATATAATATATATCGATATAAAGCTGAAGAGTTTGTTTGTTTGTTTGTTTGAACACGCTAATTTTAGGAACCGCTGGTCCGATTTAAAAAATTATTTCACTGTTAGAAAGCCCATTTATCGAGGAAGGCTATAGGGTATATATCATCACGCTACTATTAATAGGAGCGGAGCTACAATAAAGAATGTTTCAAAAACGGGGGAAATTTTCACGCTACGCGTCAGCTAGTATAATATATATCGATTCAATCTGTTAAACTTAATAAAAATAAATTGAATTTATTTCTTGCGTAAAGCATAAACTTCAAAGAGAATTGTTATTAGGTAAAGTACGGGAATTAGGACCGGCACCGGTACCGGTAGGAATTATGTAACTTCTAAATTACATTTCAAGGGCTCGCAAAAAAGCTTTCTACAACTTTTACCTGCGAAACAGCCTATTTACTCTTGCTGAGAACCTTTACTACAACATAAAGCAAACTTACATGACTCCAAGTGGAACTACAACTAAACTTGTGCGTGGATCTGGAAATAAAAAGGTTTCGGCAAAAATAGTTTTATTTAGCGGTTTTGTTACTCACAAAGTTGAATAAACAGTCGTGTAACCAAGCTCTTTTAAAACATAATAAATGTATACAAGTACTTAAAAGAGAAGCTAGAGATAAAGTCATAAAAAAGCATGATACATTTTATTTACATCACAATGTTTTGTTGTAAATTACAAAAAAAAAGTATCTTTATTTAAACTGATGAGTTTAAATGTCTAGTGCAAGGTGTTCTTTTAAATATATCGCGCATAGTTACTGTGAGGACAAATCTTCTAAAAGGTTGGTTGGCAGTTCTCAACTGTGCGCTTTTCTTTATACTTTTCGCCTAGCACAACAAAACTGTGGAATGAACTGTTGCTTGTATTTCCGGACCAATACGATCTTGAAACTTTCAAGAAAAGAGCTTTCTCCTTTTTAAAAGGCCGGCAACGCATTTGTGACGCCTGCGGTGTTGCTGGTATCCATGGGCAGCGGTAATCGCTCGCTATCAGGCGATTCGTCTGCTTGTTTGCCTCCTATCCCATAAAAAAGTTTAATCGTTGTATAGTAATATTTTGAGATGAGGACAGATATCACGGCTGTAGGAAACGGGATTAAGCCTAAGTCTTTCGTTATATTTTGTGAGGGACAGGAGAATTACACGACCGCTCACTTCTTCAATGCTCTTCAATAAAAAATGTGGCTTAAATACAGTCTTATACTTAAAGATTATTATTATTTAAAGTTTATATAGAGTTGAGTGATAGTCTACATTAATCAACCCCTTGTCTCTAAAGCAATGATCCAGGTCTTAAATAATTGCAGACCTTAAATTCTGAATTATTATCTCGTTAAGGAATCAGAGATAGTTAATTGAAATTGAATTGAATTCGATCCATTGACCCTTCGATTGGCAATTAACTTTAGTTTTATACGTCGGGATTTGAATTTTGAAAGCTTGCAGAGGTATAATTCTGAACAAATAATATTATTTTAATTTAGACTGTAGGGTAGGCGAAAAACTAAAAAAGAAGTTTTTGAATTGATCTATTTATAATTTTCGAAAAACTAGTGATACATATGTCCATTCTGTGCTTGGAAATAGTTTTTAAGGCAGAAGAATAAAAAAAACTGTCACGTCATCTGATGCAAAGAGACTAACGCCACCCGAGGGCTGTAATTCAAGAATCACAAATACATAGCCGCCTTTTGGTCCCCTTCCAAAAATAAAAAGATTTTAGATTCCCTTTTTTTAACACTCATACAGTGAAAGGCAACCAAAGAACTGCTTGGCGCTCGTTGTCTGCAAAATCTTGGTAAAACTATTGTTGTACCGTTTCTCTCACGATTGAAATATTGTTAAAACACTACTACGAGAGGAAAATTTACCGTGGGAGAGCCACGCTTTAGTATGAATGGGCCGGCACGACCTCAGAGAAAACCGGGCTGAAAAATCGCTTGCGCTGAGTTTCACCGAGTGAGTGAGGATACTGGAAACCTATACTTTTCCCCCCTTCAGGCCTCATCCCCCAAAGGCCGGCAACGCACTTGTGATGCCTCTGGTGTTACGGGTGTCCATGGAAGCCGTTAATCGCTTACCATCAGGCGATGCATCTGCTAGTTTGCTCCATAATCCTTAAAAAAAGCAACTTAAAATTGTTTTGTTTGTTGTTTGTTTGAACGAAGTAGTCTCAGTAGTTTCACTGTTAGTTCAAAGTGAAATTAAACCATTTCCGATTCATCTAACTCACAATAATAATAAGATTCTTGTCGTGCTCACAAGTAATAAATAGTGACAGTTGCCTGAACTTGTCTGTGTCTTGTTTATTACCTTCTAGCATTAAAGTACTGTCTTGTCTGCTACCTTTAATTTATTTTTGTACTTAAAAGTAATTTAACATGAAGCTATTAGTCGTTTGAATTAGTAGTGATTATTTGAATGTACCTTGTTAGTGCATTTTTCTGAGATCAAATGTTTCATTATGCGAAAATAAATGGCAATTAATGGTTGTATTTTATTAGAGAAGTCGTTTGATAGATAAATAGTTGGTAACAGTATTAATGTCAACAAGTATTGGCATTCATTTATAGGTATGGGTAGCATACATCGCGTTATAGTAGAAATAATTATCTGGCAATTTAAAAAAAAAGGGCTCCGAATTGCATGTACCAGTAATGCCAGTATGCACACGAGTGTGATTGTATGTGTAATGCGTACTTAGGATAAATAAGTATTTCTTTAACATAGCTTCCTATCTGTTTATCATATTACATATCTGTTTTTATAGTGTACTTATTCAGATAATAATGAATATAAATGAAAATATATGTGAGTACGGACGCTTCTAAAAGTGTAAAATTTCTTAACCATTTGAGTTCAAAACCTGCTTCAAAGATGATTATTATATTTTTTCGCTACGTCAATTTTGTTCCTTATTTCTCATCAATGCAATCACAACTGCCACTGCGAACTAAAGTTAGTTTTATATATTTGAAACAGATGGATTTTTTTACGAATCTATAAGAATGTCTAGAGACATTGCCATAAATACTGATTCCCTAGCGTATCCTTTTTATATTTTCACATTCTGCTTACCAGCAATGTATCTACAAACATGGAAAAGTTTCATCCCTATCTTCTTATTAAATAATTAAAACTACGAGAGTTTTTCTACAGTTCAAAGTTAGTTACTTCTATTGAAGATTTATCGGTTTATAATCTTGAAATTTTATATCTGTGTAGTTAATTGGTCTTCTTTGTTCTTCGGTCGTTTTTCTTTTCTCAAAGTTCATTTCGATATTAGCCCTTATTGTCAAAGCTTTTTGAAAAATATACTTTTGATTACAAGGTTACTGACTTCTGTTCTTTGCAAATACCGTATTTAAATGAAGTTGAGCCTCGATGCATTGTCAATCGAGAGCAAATATTCAGTATTTAACCTTGCCGCTTCTGCAATCAATTCGTTTTCCTTTTCATTCTCACATTCTTCAAAGGCTTTATTTCATTAGAGCCCATATTCTTTTGCAAAAATACGAATGTCAAATACTATCGTATCTTCAATGTAAAATTAAAATATATCTTCTCCATTTCAAGGTTTCAAAACAGATGCGTTTGATGAGATCTTTTGTATTTGAGAATGCGATTTGAATAGTAGAAGTGAAACATAGATTGTACTATAATGCGTACAACATAGACTTCATTAATATTTTTGGATTAGATTTATATGCTTTATTTTTAAGTAATCATAATTTTATCATAATCGTAATAAGGTTGTCTGTCAGATATTGCCGTGAGCGATCAGACCGCCAATTGTTACGTCTGTTAGTTCAGTTAGTTGTAACCATGGTATAACAATATACTTTCTTCCCGAGACACAGTGATCACGTGGGTTACACGACCTGACGTCATCAGCGCTATCGCTGGTTCTCAAACTCTGCAACCACCATTATTACCCTTGTGAATTCGATAGAACAATAAAGTCTTACGTTATTATATATTTAAATTCAAATATTTTGTTTGATAAAATTCATAAAATAACAATTTAAATGAATTTTACATTTTTCTTATAGAATGGTGACTGAAAATGTTTCCATCATTTCTATATGTTGCTATAAATTGGTAACTGGATAGTGACGTCACACCGTATCGCTTTCGGAATGTGAGACCACGGTTGTAACTAGGCTACTCGTTACCGCGAAAATCAACACCATGCAGGCAGAGCCGCAGGCAAAAGTTAGTACGTAAATATAGTCTATTAATTTAATTAAATACATTAATTCATGAAAATACTATTCTTCCTCTAGGGTCATCTTTACCTATACACATAGCAATGAATCAACAAATCATCTAGTATAAACAAATGTTTTAACAAAAAAAGACTGACTTCAAGAAGTGGACCAAATTGTAATGAGCCCACACGTAAAGCACCAGCTTTAAAAAAAAAGATTTATCAAGATCGGTTCACCCAGTCGAAAGTTATGAGGTAACAAACATATAAAAACTGAATTGATAATCTCCTCCTTTTTGAAGTCGGTTAAAAATATTCTATTTTTGATATTTATTTGTGGAAGTCAACCTCTAGATTGTGTTCGTGATACGTTTCGTCCTTTTGTTTATTCTGGCTATGAGGCAATGGCACACGACTAATGTACCTACTTACTTTCGTGTGATAAATCTCTTGTGACGTTGGGTACAAAGAATTTTTGATCTAGAGTTAAGTCCTGAGAAATGAGTGTTTTACTCGTTGTTTTATTCTAGACTGGATATTACAAGACTTGAAATTAATAAAACGAATACTATAAATGGTCATTTTTTTGGATAAAAATTTGCACAGGTATAGTATAGGTATAGTTAAAGTAAGTGAATAATAAAATAATAATATTTATATTTAAATAAAAATACAAAAATGAATACAAAATCAATACCACATATTGTTTTTCTACAAATATTTGTATAGTTTAGTGTTACTACGAACAAAATTTACTAAATCTAACGCAGAAGCCCGAATTGGTTTGTTACTTCGTGACTCCAAAATGGCTTTACGGTTATGCGTGTAATAGCACGTAAACTCTCTTGGGTAGCTTTAATAAAATCGAAATTAATCCAAGTTAAATAGAAAAGTTAGTAAATTGTAGTAATTTTATTATTAATCAGGCTTTATGTAGATGAAATCAATAAAAAACATCAAAATGAAATGACACTTTAGCAGGAGCTAACCCGTGTCAATATTGTCAAATTGTCTAGCCTTGTAAATCTTAGATTAAGATAAGATTCGTTTCTATAGAAGTTAGATCAACGACTCAGTCTCGTCACTGATACCTTTACAACTATTTAATGAGATATTGATTTATTGAGAATTAAAACACCATTGCGAGTGAAGAAAACTGAAACTAAACTATAATACGATAGACAAACTTCCCAAGTCAAAACTTCAAGTTTAGCGGAATTCTATTAAATGCATTTTGATTGCTGTATTCTTAGTCTGTGAAAGTTCTTCCTTCTCAACCACTTGATAAATAATAATCACAAATAAAAAAAAAAAGGATCAGTTCTTGAAACTGGACCAAATTGAAATGGGACCACACGAGAAGCCAGGGGACCAGCTTACAAATAAGAAAGCGGCCAAGTGCGAGTCGGACTTGCACATGAAAAGTTCCGTAGCAGCATGTAACATAATATAACAGTTCTTGTAGTTCGTTGTAACTTTGATCGATAAATTGCGGTTTACGCTTTATGACGTCTTAAAAAAAACTACTTACTAGATCTCGTTCAAACCAATTTTTGGTGGAAGTTTGCATGGTAATGGCAATGTACATCATTCGTTTTTTTTTGTTTTATCATTCTCTTATTTTAAATGTTACATGGGGGGAACACACATTTTACCACTTTGAAAGTGTCTCACGCGCAAACTATTAAGTTTAGAAAAAAATGATTTTAGAAACCTCAATATCATTTTTGAAAACCTATCCTTAGATCCATAGATAGACCCAACAGGTATGGGATAAATGAAAAAAAAAATGAGTTTCAGTTCTAAGTATGGGGACCCCTAAAATTTATTGTTTTTTTTTGTGAAAATCTTAGTGCGCTTCACAGAATACATCTCCTTACCAAGTTTCAACAGTATAGTTCTTACAGTTTCGGAATAAGTGGCTGTGACATACGGACGGGCAGACTGACGGACAGACAGATACACATGACGAATCTATAAAGGTTCCGTTTTTCGGTTCACCCAGTCGAAAGTTATGAGGTAACACACAAAAAAAAAATAGTCAAATTATTAACATCCTCCTTTTTTGAAGCCGATTAAAAACAACAAGAAATTTTAAGACTGATTTTATGTGAGGCCTTGGGATCACTACCATTAAGCTGGGCCACATAGGCCATTGTACTATATTTATTGCTGTAGGTTTCCTTAGAAAGATCGCCATTGTTTCGCCACAGTTTTTTTTGAAGTCGTTACTAAATTTTGCCCGCAGTTCCGCCCGCCTGTATGTCCTATACTGCGGTATATAGTAGTCTATGTGGTATTCTGTTGTATTGCAGATTTTGTAGTACTAGTAACAAGTATCCATACATCCAAACATCAATCTTTACAACTTTTTTTAACTTATAATATTAGTAGGATAGGAAGTAGGATTGTATATTTTTTTAGTTATTTTATGCAATAAAGAGTACCTCTCTCTGTATATATCTATAAGACGAGACATAACATGGGTTTTCATACCGTTCATATTAGCTAGATTTTCTTCTAATTTTGGAACTGAACTGTCGGTTTCGACTTATACAATTCCTTAGAAAAGGTCAAAGCACATTTGATATTACGTCAAGGATCTTGATTACTATAGAGCAGTCACCATAAACTCGAAAACGTGAATGGTTATACAGAAAACCTCTTAGCTAGAGGCTGTTTGATAAATGATTCTGTACCATAGCCTTCTAAAATGACTATAAGTAGGTTCGATAGAAGAAGTACTCGCGAACAAAATTCATTTGCTGAGAACCTTTTAGTGTGAAGTGGAATTCTTAAGGATAGTTTTAGGCAATATGTGAAAGTGTAGGTTCTGTAAATTCAGAATCCGATGTAGTAAGAAATTAATAGGATTCAACGCAACACACAACAAGATATTTGTAGATCGTACAAACATTTAGTTCGACCCGGGAATCGAACCTGAAACCTCATGATCAGCAGTCGCACACGCCAACCGCTAGACCAACGAGGCAGTCATTTCTATGATCTGCAAATATTTGTTTCGGAGTTTGGATGATTTCTATATATGAAATGTATGTATTGTATGTATTTATACACAGCAGTATATTTATATTTATATAAGTTGTCTAGTACCCATAATATAATCGAGATGAGGAAGAACATAGGCTACTTTTAATTGCTATAACCATACACACGGGCGAAGCCGCGGGCAAAAGCTAGTAAAGTATAAATTCATATAACTTTTACAAATATTGACATGGTCTGAAATCTACATATCATTTAACGTCAACCTAATCACCTATTTATTGGCAAGCATTATACATGACGGAGCTATAATGGTTACGTAACATAATGGTTTAAAAGCTTGTAGCACAATAAATTAACGGTGTTTCGGCCCTTAGAGTAAGGGAAACTTTGATCTAGGCTTAGGGCCTATTAGTAAGCCGGAACAGTCGAAAAACTATCCTCCTGGTGAAAGCAGTCAAACTAAAGGCGTTTCACCTCTTTGTATAATAATAAATATTAACTTCACAATTGTCCTGGTGTATGTGTTTTTTTCTGATGGGTTCGCTGTGGAGAGAGGTACTTCTTTTGATGCCAGCTTCACTTGAACCTTACATACACTACAGCCTTCGTGCACATCACACCATTATACAATTCAATAAAGAACCGGGGCAGATCACAGAATCCATTCTGCTCGACCCGGGTTGCAAAACAATTAACTAAATGCTTAACCGACACAGTGGGCACCACGTTATCAAAATTTATTTCCCGACTCAGGCTTTCAGAGCCTTTGATCTACATTTCCCGAATTAACGCGGCCCGCCTGCCAGTAACCGATGGTTCCCTGACTCCAACTGAATGACATTTTGACGTAACCTACAATGTCACTTCCTAGTGTGGCCACTACAAACTAGGTTTAGTGCGTTTGGTTTCGAACAAACGGGTTGATACTAAGCATTCCATGCACTCTGATATTGACCACCTACCTATAACGAATCAATTAATTTTAAGAGCTGTTAACAGTAAAAGCAATACAGTACAAGATTACATTATAACGAGGGTTTATCTGTATATTATCTCAGTATTTTATACAGACGTACAATTTGTAGTTTTAATCAACTTTGAAGAAAAGGAATAGGTCACTAGTAATATCTATAAATACGTTATTCCCTTATTCTCGTAATGATATGTTTTGTATTGAATAAAGTATTATGCTTGTTATCACAATAAGATTTGATGACGTCCAATTTTACAGTAAACATAAACAGACAGAAAAGCGAGAAAGGATTATTATGTTTATAATTTAGTATTAAACATAGGTTTATAATAAAGTCAATATTTATGCATTCAAGATTTTTTTCTTACAAGTATTTTGATTTTACTTAAATGTTTTCCATTAGCAAAAGAAGAAAAGGGTTTTTTTTTCAATGTTCAAAGATTGTAAATGCGGTACATTGAACTCAGGTTACTGTTGAATTTTCATACAAAAAACATCATTTAGAAAATTTGCGTAACCTCTTACAACTCTATTGAGTAGCGTTCGGTAACCTTATGTATTAACAAATGTATTACGTTTGAAAACATATTATAATATTCAGGTACCACCAATATTTCCATGTTTTAGCTAGCTCGCAAGATCCTTTTTGTGATTTTGTTGGACATAACAACGGTGTCAATCATTAACCAAGCACATTCACCCAATAAATAGTCATAATAATAGCTTAACACTTCATACTAGCCCCTCTTATTTCAAACTAGACACAGTCTGTACTATGAACCAGGCGTCTGATGAAAAGTTGTCAAAAGTAACTGTATATTTCGGTTGATATTAATTACTGTTAGATAAACTATTATACCTTATTTATAACTAACATAAAATCCTAACAGTGTATGAAATGAAATCGCTTCCATTGTCTGTTCATTTAGATCTTTTAAACTACTTAACGGATATCAATGCAGTTTTCAACAATAGATAGGGTAATTTAATAGGAAAGTTTATTTGTGTAATACGTGCATATTATAGTAGTGATCCATAAAGATGTGTCAATGAATGGATAATTGAATGAAAAGAACCAGTACATACATCATCGCGTTGAAGTAATCAACGAGATGTTTGGGTTTCTTTCACAGTTGTGAAGATTGAGTAGCATCTTTATGCGACACCAGCTGAACCCCGCGGTGTCACCCGCGGTTATTGTTGTACCGCGGGTGACTATGCTACATGGGACTAAGCTAGTCCAAAAAAGCCTAAGTTACTCCTTAGACCATCAGCTATCTGCCAGTGAAAGTCCTGTCGAAATTGGTCCAGCCGTTCCAGAGATTAACCGGAACAAATAGACAAATAAAATTTTTAAAAAAAATGGCACATATACCGTGTATACATTTCTTAAAAAGCAATTATTTTAATATTACAAACAGGCAACCAAATTTATTTTTTTGTATAGATTGCTTCTACGTGGTCTGACGTCTTTCTCTATGATAAAAACATACCTTATTAGTGTTTTACGTGAAATCTGTCTATCCCTCACATAACTCTATGCAATTCTTACGTTTTTCATTCACATCTTCATAGAATTTTCACCTTTAAAGAGTGGGGCCTTTGACTTGTAGAGCACTGTGCATATACGTGTGAGGAATTCAGGTTGAGAAATGAAATGAAATGAAATGAAATAATTTATCCTGCAATTAGGTTACATAAACACTTTTGCAAGTTAATTTTTTTTTGAGCAGATGAGTTCGTAAAGAAAGGAAAGAAAGATTGAGGTCGGAAGTTTAAGGCCAATAGCAAAAAATTAACAACATATATTATATCAACTGGCAACTAATTCAAGATTTACTGTCTTATAACTTAATATCAATAGTTTATTGAAATAAAATTAGTTTTACAAAGTCTTCTACGTTTACTGAATTAATATTATATTAGTTTTTGCTCAGTTTATAGACGATGAAATTTGATTTAACTTTTAGGTAATTGTTAAAGGTTTGGATATTGGGTTCTCCTGCTTTACCACATTAATATATATAAATCATATTAAGGACTCAAATTCTCTCAGTAAATGTTCTTTTGGTGAAATCGGTAAATATCTCAAATTTACCAATTTCTAATAGACTTTTGATTTCGAATACGTAAATCTTTTCTCTGATTGGCGAGTTCAATTGTATGTACTTTTTTAGAAACCTCTAAAATTCTTTTGAAATCGACAGTTTCGAAATTGGATGAAAAATCAAGTACAGCATTGGTATAACAAGATCGCAGTCTAGTATAGAAGTTATTTATTTATGATGATGAAGATAGTTAGTTTCCTTTTCAAAATGCAAAAGAATAAAAAATTGGACCTATTCTTATAGACTGACAATATATCTACTTGTATCGAATTAACAGTAAATATAATGTTGTTTATCATTAAGATAACGAGTGGATGGATGTGGCACGTCATGGTAAGAAAGTACCGACCCCCATTGACACCTGCAACTTGAAATACAAGTGTAATGCCACCTTAATAGTGCCCTTTTCTACCACTGTCAGTTTATAACTCAGTATACCTAAGATTAAAATTAATTGTAACTAGCACTTAATTTTCCTATGCAATATTGTTATTATTTATAAAAACTGCCTCGTTGGTCTAGCGGTTGGCGTGTGCGACTGCTGATCATGAGGTCTCGGGTTCGATTCCCGCGTCAGATCAAATGTTTGTATGATCTACAAATATTTGTTTCGGAGTTTGGGTGTTTTCTATGTATAATATGCATGTATTTACAAAAAAAAGATATATATTTATTTGTATCAGTTATCTAGTACCCATAACACAAGCTCTGCTTAGTTTGGGACTAGATGGCGTTGTGTGTTAGATGTCCGAAATATTTATATTTATTTTATTTATTTATTGTTAAATTTTAAGTAACAAAAAAATGTAAAAATTATAACCCGTTAACATAAACAAGTTATTATAAAATGTAATATTATGAATCTGTAGATGGCCATTAATACGAGTCTGTAGATAGTTCATACATTAAAATCGGTTCAGCCGTTTAGGCGCTTCTGTATACACAAAAAACAGTAGACTGATAATACTGTTACCCTTCTTTTTGACTTCACCGTTGTCGGGTAAAAATATTTATGTTCTAAGTTACATTTTGTTGTTTTCCTACATATACGTATCGTGTCGAAAATCAGCTAGCTACAAATATGCCTTTAAAAAAAACAAACACCGTGACAAAAGCTTTGGAAAATGATATATCAATTTTATCACTCGATTTTGTGTGAAGCCGACTGGAAGAGGATTCATGGAGGGCGTGTATTTATGTCCCTCCTACGTAATCTACTAAACCTTTGGTATATTATGATCGAGGAAAAACCTCCATAACTCCTTAAATGTGAAGCAAAAAATATTTCGGGTTATATGTATAAACTAGCTGAACCCCGCCGTTTTACCCGCGGTTGTTACCGTACCGCGAGTAACAAAGCGGGACAAAGCTAGTCTAAAGCTAGTAAAAAAGTAGCCTAAGTTCCTCCCTTGATCATTAGCTACCTGCTAGTGAAGCCACTCGAGGTCCAGCCGTTCGAGAGATTACCCGGAACAAACGGACAGACAGACCGACAGATAGACAAAAATTGAAAAAAGTTTAATTTTTTACATGTGTCGTGAATACATACATATGCATTTATTTAAAAGCGGTTATTTTAACATTACAAAGAGACACTCCAATTTTATTTATTTGTATAGATGTATAGATGAACAATTCATAATTTAAACGTTGCTAAATTTAATTAAAGGATACAGGCTGTATTTCCTTTTTTAAAAATAATTATGTAATCCAAAATATTAGAAAAATTTGATGTTTATTTGTTATCGTGGTAAGAAGTAGCATTAGTCCTTTAGCAAGAACCAAAAAGTGTTTAGCTAAATTTCATACAAATCGGTGTAGTGGCTTAGCCGTGAAATCGCGGAGTATGGATGGTATACTGGTGTAAAAGAGAAGACGGATAACTCGATGGAGCTCACTGTCTCCATGGATGCTTAGAACTCAAAATTCACAAGTGCCTTACAGCTAATTAAGACCTCTCCAGAATCAGGAGTAAGAAGGAAAATAAGTTCATAGACGACAAAGTTATGAGGTAGCAAAAAATACAACTCAGTTGAGAACAGCCTTAATACATGTTTTATTAGCATCCACGCGTATGTCCTTCTGTTTCGAATCGACTTTGGTAAGCGTGTTCGCTACACTACACTACATTTAATTTTGAACTAGATTAAAATAAAAGAGATATTAAAAGCAAAGCAGAATTTGGAGAGCCACGCTTCAGCATGAATGAGCCTGT
Source organism: Spilosoma lubricipeda (assembly GCA_905220595.1). Taxonomy (NCBI): domain Eukaryota; kingdom Metazoa; phylum Arthropoda; class Insecta; order Lepidoptera; family Erebidae; genus Spilosoma; species Spilosoma lubricipeda. The sequence goes on along the minus strand of HG992285.1, from coordinate 929,036 downwards.
GGTGTTGCAGATGTTCATGGACGGCGGAATCTGCTCGTTTGCCCCTTATTTCAAAAAAATACATAAAAAAAGGTTCAACCTACCGTCTTCCACTTCTGACTAAAGGTCTCCCCTGAGGAGTACTAATCATACCGGTCTTGGGCAATCCGCATCCATCCGCAACCCACTTTCTTCAAATCGTCAGTCCATCGTGGCGTAGGGTGCCCTACTATTTTTACCCGATTACGGCAAAGCCAAAGGAGGGTTATGATTTAGTTTATTATTTCTAATAGTTAAGTATTTTTTAAACCAAACTTTCAAATTGTTTGAGTAATTATAATCTTACCTGATTAATCTAATATAAAACACTAGCCGACCCACGCAACCTCGTTTGCGTCTTCTATTACCCGTAGCGTGATAATTTTCCCCCGTTTTCGAAACATTTTTCATTGGTGCTCCGCTCCTATTGGTCCTAGCGTGATGATATATAGCCTATAGCCTTCCTCGATAAAAGGGCTTTCTAACACTGAAAGAATTTTTCAAGCGGTTTCTGAGATTAGCGTGTTCAAACAAACAAACAAACTCTTTAGCTTTATATATTAGTATAGAAAATATTGTTCTATATTAGAACTCATTGACTACCTTCGTAACGTTCTTATTCTGTCAATAATTTTAAGTTCATGATCTTTCAGACCTAAAATAAGGGAATAGTTAGACAGACAGTTTAGAATTATTGCAGGAGTTTGATCGCACTTCGGCAACATCACGGAGTTGTCAGCCATTGTTATTGGTTATGATACTTGGGTAACTGTCAGGGAGTTCTTATTTAATGATTCTTATAAAGTTTGAATTATAATTAGTTTAAGAAATGTAGACTTGTAGACGAGTTGTATTTATATTATTCTGTTGGAAATTATTGAAAATATCATTATTAACTATTTCTTGACAGTTTTTTTTCTTTTATCCAAAATAAAATTCAGTTTCTTTTTAGATGTTAGGGGTTTAAAAACAAAAACCTTTAAAGACACTGAATATACAAATAAATTGCGAGTGTTCTAAGTAAAAAAGGTATTGAGGATATGACTTAATGAAAATATTAGTAATCACCTGTTTCCCAAAATCGTAGAATTATTAAGATATTTTTTTAGATATTCACATATTTGTTATTTTATAAACAAAAATGTAGTATGACCTGTTAGTCTGTGCATTTTGTAGTAATACCTTTTCGTAGAAAAGTTAGTGTCGGTGGCAACGCAGAGTGACCCGACGACCATTTACTTTAAGGATCCAATAAGTGTCAGTGACCACGAACGAGAAATAGTCGCCCTGTTCCCACTCAACCACTATAGCAGACTGTTTATGGAATGGACATCTGAATACACACATCTATACAAATAAAATTGGAGTGCCTGTTTGTAATATTAAAATAACCGCTTTTTAATCAATGTATATGTATGTATACACGATAAATATACCAAAAATGTAGTTGAAAAATTTTTTGTCTGTCTGTTTGTTCCGGGTAATCTCTGGAATGGCTGGACGGATTTTGACGGGACTTTCCCTGACAGGTAGCTGATGATCCAGACTAACTTTGTCCCGCGGCGTTACTCGTGGTATAACAATAACCGCGGGTAACACCGCGGGGTTCAGCTAGTTTAATATACTTGTGTAGCTATATTTAGATGTCCATTGTATTAAAAAACTATCATTGCGATTGGTTCTGATCTTGTTATCAAAAATGATCTTAATATTTAGAACAAAGTTATTTTAGACTAGCTGATCCGGCGAACTTCGTAACGCCATATTTACATATCTGTCTCAGCTTCCCACAGGCAGTGCACAGTCGCGGACAAAAAAATGATTTTTCCCATTATCTTTTAATTTTTCTTGTACACAAACCTTGTGTGTGTTAATGCAGCTGATTTGAAATTCATATATTTCGGCGATTCATTTTTATATATATAGACTAGCTGAACTCGCGCGGTATTGTCGTAGCGCGAGTAACGCAAAGAGACAAGACAAGACGCTAGTCTAAAAAAAGAAGCCAAAGTTACTCCTTAGATCATTAGGTATCCAACAGTGAAACTCTCGTCAAAATCGGTCCTGCCGTTCCAGAGATTACCCGGAACAAACAGGCAGACAGACAGACAAAAATTAAAAAAAAAAATTTCGGTATATGTATCGTGTATACATACATATGCATTTATTAAAAAGTGGTTATTTTAATATTACAAACAGACACTCCATTGTTATTTATTTGTATAGATGTATAGATGAGGTACACACAAAAAAAACTATGAGCCTCCGGTAGCCTCACTCACTCCGTGAAACACAGTGCATGCGCTATTTCTCACCGGTTTTCTGTGAGGCTGTGGTATCACTCCGGTCGAGCCGGCCTATTCATGCCGAAACGTGGCTCTCCCACGTATACATATATTTTTAAAGAAAACAGTAATTTTCAATGGACTATAGAATTTTAAAATGACAATTGAATCAAAACGTAATGTCGTGTAGGTAATTTGATTTGCGAGTGTTATCCCCGCGGCCTCGCTGTAAATGTTACTGAAATAATTTATGTTACTTCATTTCCTTGAATGCAAACCGAAGGTTGGTTATTGCTGCAGTTACGGTGGGTGCAGACATTGCAACTTTGTGCATGCGATTTATACCGATAAATTGAATTAATACATTTTTGAAGCGAGTTACTATTTTATGTACCTACATTTTATTTACGTTTATAATAATCTCGTTAAGATTGTGACAGAATTATAATAACTCGCACTTATTTCTCAATTCAAAATTAGAATTTCGACACCCGAAGGCCATCACCTCGGTGGGGTTTTGCTTCACGGTAGTGTGTAGGAATCGGACCGACTAAAACCACACGGTGGGCTCCTCTATGTCTTTGACAAGATGTCCTGATTTGCGTACTATCCCAGTGGTATCTTCAATCACTGGTGTTAAGCAATGCCAGCGTTGTTTTACAATGGATGAATAAATTTATTGAAGCCCATCCCTTTCTCTGCCCCACTCTTGACTCTTCTTAAGTTAGTAGCGTATGCGACTGCTGTGTTTGAAAGCTCGAATTTCGAGTTGTCGAGTAAATGTTTGTATGATCTTGTGAATGTTTGTTTCGGAGTTTGGGTGTTTTCTATGTATACAATGGATTATTTACAAATAAAGGTTTTAAGTCAATCTAGCTTTCATGGTACAAAGTTCTGCTCAGTTTTATGGTGCCGTTGCGTGTTAATTGTTTGAGAATATTTATTTATTTCTTATCTCGTTTACGTCTAACTTACTTTTACTTTATTGCTTCTAAATCTACTTTTATATCAATTATCACGAACAATAAACACTAAAAGAGAATTAGGGATACGTTTAATTAATGGTATAGCGTTATAAATCTTATGTGTATTGCCGGCATAAAACAAACAACACAACAAATTGTTCAACAAATACAATGAGGTTATATATAAGTGTACTATTTCATCCCCGGGGTGTAAATAATGAACTATTTTTCTGACAGTGTTAATTGTTGGGGTTAAAGCACTTTCACTGTACGTAATAAATGGGGGCCTTAATGTCGACAAATAAATGGAGAAGATAATTAATAAGTATTCGTAAATACAAATGTATTCCTAGAAAGGATAAGATTTTCTTTATATTATCCATGGAAAATGAAAAAATAAATATAATATTTTTGGCTATTGTGGGAATAAGTTTTAATTAAAAAAGTTCGATATATGTGATTCGGACTTACACTTCAAGGATTATAAATATTGTTACGGGAATCATTTAGCGTAGACATTGGTCGTATAAAATAACTTAGCAGTCTTATAAATATTTTCAAAAAAATGTTTCTTGATTATGAATCAAACCGAGAAACGAATAACAAAGTAATCCCTTACATGTTTTTTTCTCAGGAAAGAAACCCTAAACAGTAATCCCATAAGGGATACTCTTCCGCTTAAAAAAAGGAATTTTAAGAATAGCCTATTTTAACAGTTGTTATTACTTGAGCTTTGATGTGAAAGTAGATAATTGAAATGTTCTCCAATGAATTTAAATTCGAAAACATAATATTATATTTGTGACTGGTTGATAGACATTTAATCTTTACTGCAATCTTAATTAAACTGGCCGTGTCAGTAGTGTGCACATCCTCTACATGTAAACAAGGGGAAGGACAGAACAGGGATGATGCTGGAAGCTTTAAATTCTAATTTGTTACAGGCATGTTATAAATTAGTTGAAGCAATGAAATGTTGATGATCTATTAATAGTTTTATCTCGTGTATGTGTCTGTATGTGTGTTTATAAACTTTAGTCTCTGATTTGATGATTTAGAAGAGTCTTATTTGAACAGTTGCAAAGTAAAGTACGAAGAGTAATATCAATAATATCCATTTGGAAAATGAATGTCATCTTTACCAAACTTGTTTGGTTTAGTACTCTAGTATTTAGTGATACTGACTACTGGGTCAATGGTTTCGATTTCAAGCCAGGATCGAGTTTAGCTTACATATATTGTGCGTAGTATATATTTTGAAACATATAAGTGTGTTCGGCATTATCTGCAGTTACAAAGTATTAGCTTAGCTTAGTTTCGGAGCACACTGAAAAAGCAGCAAAATCTTAAATTGTCAGGTAGACAAAAAGTCGCGCACCTGAACCCGCCGTAACCAACACCCGCCAACATTGGCCGTATTCGCCAACAACGAGGTCGGTAGCCGGTGAATGACCAACTGACCCGGTTCCCACAGATCAATGCATGCACGCCGGCCCGGTCGATAGTTTTCTTGTGTTGCTGTGTAAAGGAAAGGAATTGTCTTGCTCGTTTCTTGTAGTTTTACAACAATTATAAAATTTACAAAATAATGTCATTTTAAAGTTAATCTTAGCTATACCTAAGAAAATTAATATTTTTTGCTTTTAATCATTGATAAATGACACTTTAACACATGGTTTGATTAACATTCGATGATTTTTACATCTATACATCTATACAAATAAATAAAATTGGAGTGTCTGTTTGTAATATTAAAATAACAGCTTTTTACTAAATGCATATGTATGTATACACGGTACATATACGAAAAATGTAGTTAAAAAAATTTTTGTCTGTCTGTCTGTCTGTCTGTCTGTCTGTCTGTTTGTTCCGGGTAATCTCTGGAACGGCTGGACGGATTTTGACGGGACTTTCACTGGCAGGTAGCTGATGATCCGGGGAGTAACTTAGGCTACTTTTTTTAGACTAACTTTGTCGCGCGGCGTTACTCGCGGTACAACAATAACCGCGGGTAACACCGCGGGGTTCAGCTAGTCTGATTATACAAATATTAACCTACTTTATTGTGTGTACACTCAAATAAGCCTTGTTTAAGGTTTTTTGTTAATTTCGTTTGATTTGTTGCGACGTAGATGTGTTATAGAAAATTTTAACAAAAATAAAAACGACTTCAAGTTTCGACTCGATTTCTCTTGAATCATCGTATCGTCAGATCTTAGAGTCCTTATCATGGTACCAACATAGGTTCATAGACGACGAAGTTATCCGCTAACACAAATAAAAAAAATGTAAATACGGTCGAATTGAGAACCTCCTCTTTTTTTTGAAGTCGGTTAAAAATACTTAGTCTCTGTTAAAGTAATTTTAATAGATGACTACAGAACCACAGATACCTTATAACCATGGAGTATAAGTTTGTTGTCTTCGAGCTCGTTCAATTTAGTAATATTACATGCTAAAGTAGGATCGTAGCAAACCGCCCGCCAAAGCTGGTAGTAAATTAATAGGACTAATTTGTTTGCTTAGTTCATCTAAGCAAAACGTGAGTTCAAGCCTAACCAACCACGTGTTCTACACACGTGCTGATTAAGGTATCGAGAGATCGTATTCGTATATGGCCATTAAAGGGGATGGAGGTTGTTCTACTGGGCTCTCTCCGCCGCCATGATCCCATGAACCTAGTGACTCTGGACTCAAACTCTCGACTCTAAACGGTTTGAAAATGTAATGAATTACAGATATTTACAAGTAACTAAATATATCACAAATCTAGATCAATCTAGTATTCGAGTAACTTTCCATTTAATTATAAAAGCTTTAGCTTATATGTCTCTCTAGAGTATACGTTCCTAATAGGGCTTATATCTAAATATATATAAGTCTTGGTATAATGAAATAGACGGCATTCCTAGGCTCAAAGTAACTTGAAAGATCTAGAAATCTAGTACAACTGCTTGCGATTTCGTATGAAGTAATTACATATTAGTTTGTATCGTGTTTGCGGTTTGATATTATTACGATAAATCATAACTCAAGTCTGTTGGTTTTGAAGTCTTTTAAATATATACATTGAAATCATTATAAAACTTAGTATGCACTTGATCATGAGTATAAAAAAAAACTCCGTCCATGGCAACCAATAACCTAGATTGGAGGAGTCATCTCGATAGTTCTTCACAGCTCGGTCACCGTGTCAAGTGCCACAGAAGATTAACCCTACGATAGCCGGGTGCTAGGCAAGAGGTCGAGAAGCAAACGATGCAGTAAGAGCGATTTTTCCTTGTCATTACATCTATTTTTAGGAAACTGTTTTGAGAATCTGTGTTGATCCTGTATTGTTAGTTTGTAATTCGTAATTGATCTGTTTTTACTCACTACAAGTTAAGCAAACTTGCTCCCCAGTTTAATTCAATTTTGATATTGTTTCCGAACTTGTTAACTTCTGAAAATCGATTTAATAGAAAACCAACATCAAATCTTATTAAGGCTGAGGTAAGCGACAAGAGAAATGCTTCGGTATTACATGGACTGTCTAGACCAGAGTGTGTGGTATGATAGTCTCGCAGAAAACCCCAATATTATGTCATCATGCTTGGAGTTAAGGTGGATAATAGTACGTGGACCAGTCTTCCTGCCCTCACTAAGTCCAGGAGAAGGGGGCACTCAAAGCCAGCGACGCGCTCGTTCTTAAGTCACAGTCGCCGTGGGTGGTGGTTGCTTACCATCAAGTGATTAATTTGCTTTTTGCTGCCTTTACTATAAAAAAATGTAAATAAAAAATCACACTAATATATAAAGGCGAAAGTTTGTGAGTGTGTATGTTCACGCAAAAACTACTACACGGATTTGGATGAAACTTTACGGTAATATAGCTTGTACATCAGAATAACACAAAGGCTACTTTTTGCCGCGATAATCGACATACACGCGGGCGGAGCTGCGGGCAATAGCTAGTAATATATAAACATACACACATAAATATTAAGTTTTGCCGTATTCGGGAAAACAAGTTACTGTAATTTTAATAGTATAAATTCTTCTCCTTCTCTTTCTTCGTTCCATCCTTTGTGAAGCATACTTTAGCAGTCTGGAATTCAAGACTACAAACTAACGTTTATTAATTGGAAATTAATTAGATTTGCTTCTAAATTCAAAACAAGTTGGGAATAATAAAGTTAAAGGATTTAAATTAAGAAACAAATTAGAGTATTGATATTAATTAAATTCTCCATTGATTGACTAAGTTTGATTGGGTATAACACGAATGGAAAACATATATTTACATTTTGGCATTCGTAGTGTTGGACCCTCTCTGGCTAGATGGCGTGACGACTTGCGTAGGAGGGTTGGCGGCGACTTTTTTTTTTGTTATGTATGGCCCTGCCAAAATTACTCTATTCTGCTTAATGGAAAGTATAAGTAGAATCCAAGAGTGGCGGTTACCATACTCATTGCGAATGCAGACAATGCAACAATGCAGCATGGTGACCCACACCATGGCGGTCTAGTGATGCTTCTGCATCATTGAGCCTCCGTTGTCACACTCACCAACGAAACATGATAGCACGAATGCTGTAATTTTACGTTGTTCTTCTGTGCGAGGGTACTCCAACCTAGTCGTAACGAGTTAGTACTTAACCTATACAAATAAATAAAATTGAAGTGTCTGTTTGTATTATATTTTTTTTAATAAATGCATATGCGTATGTATATGCATATGCATATATCAAAAATGTGGTTAAAAATTTTTGGTCTGTCTGTTTGTACCGGGTAATCTCTGGAACGACTGGACCGATTTCGATGGGACTTTCACTGATAGGTAGTTGATGATACAGGGAGTAGCTAAGGCTGCTTTTTTTTAGACTAGCTTCGCCTCGCGACTTCACCCGTGGCAATAAGCGCGGGTAACACCGCGAGGTTCAGTTCAGTTAATTAGCAATACGAAGTAAGGAACACTTTTGATCCCAAAAAGGGAAAGGTAAAGATGTACCTGCCGAAGTTGGTGCAAACAAATTAAGTTATTGGAGCATTGCTTGTTTAAACTTATAATGAGGTTAGACGACATCTAAGGTATTTTGTTTAATACTTTACTTACTACATTTTTTTTTGCAGTTTTTAGATCTGAAACTTTACTCTGAGATATAGTTAACAAGTACTTAAATAGTGGAAGTAATCGATACTTTACCTTGATATTTAGTTCAGAATTTTTTTTTTGAAACGTTGTCATAAATATATTTTTAAATATTGACGACAGAAAGCGGAAATGTCATAATAATAATAATGGGTCTGATGCAAAAGGCAGCCCTCCTAGACACGGCACGTATAGTGAGGAGGTTCTTGTCTCTGGAGCCCTAACCACCGTTTTCTTGGTCCCTGTACCCGAAGTCGGTGGTCTACTATTTTTTATATTTTTAAATGTTTTTTTTTTTATTTGTATATTTAAAAATGTAATCAATATGTTATATTTATAAAATAAAGTTAATAATAATAATAATAAATATCTTTATTGTACACCAGCGTATAAAAAATATATGATAAAATTAAAACTATTATGAAGTATGTACAAGTGGAGGCCTTATCGCTCCAAGGAAATATCTTACAGGCAGTCATATCTCAAAAATTTGACAAACTAGGGTTTTGTACGAGGCGCTCATAGCCCAGTTACAGTCGGTGATTCTAAACAATCACCGAGGGTAAAAAACGACGGCTCGTTCAGGTCAGTCACCTAGATGGGTGACTGCTGGCGGCATCATACCATGAGCATCTCCGTGATTCGGAGGTCACGTTAAGCAGTTTGTCCCGGTTGATATCATATGATAACAGTCGTGAAGCTTAGTTGGAGGTAGTATGTAAATACATACATATTATACATAGAAAACACCCAAACTCCCAAACAAATATTTGTAGATCGTACAAACATTTGGTTCGACCCGGGAATCGAACCCGAGACCTCATGATCAGCAGTCGCATACGCCAACCGCTAGACCAACGAGGCACCAATGCAACAATACAGCATGGTGACCCACACCATGGCGGCCTAGTGATGCTTCTGCATCATTGAGCCTCCGGCCTCGCACTCACCAACGAAACACGACAGCATGAACGCTGTCATTTTACGTTGATTTTCGAACGATACATTGTTTGTGTTCCTTAAAATCTATACAAATAAATTAAATTGGAGTGTCTGATTGTAATATTAAAATAACCGCTTTTTACTAAATGCCTATGTATGTATACACGGCACCTATACCAAAAATGTAGTTAAATCTGTCTGTCCGTCTGTCTGTCTGTCTGTCAGTCTGTTTGTTCCGGGTAATCTCTGGAACGGCTGGACCGTACGTACGTGGACTGGCAGGTAGCTGATGATCCTGGGAGTAACGTAGGCTGCTTTTTTTAGTCTAACTTTGACACAACAATAACCGCGGCTAACACCGCAGTGTTCAGCTTGTAAATAAATAATAATACGCTACCTGCTTTCTATTAGTTCGTCTATAGATATATAGCTATAGTGCGGAAATTTATAATATAGTCTTGGAATTCAGGATAAAGGCTTTAGGAACGTAATGATTATCTTACAGATTCCTTTACAGTTAAGGAAATTTGTACGCCTCAATAACTTTAAATCAAATGGTTTTCAGTTCCGTGGATCTCGGGAACATTGACCTACTTCTTGAAAACCTTTTAGATTTTTCATCGTTATAAAATCCGTATAGTTGCGAACAATTTTTACAAAAAAAGCGCCTTGTGAGAAATGTAACAATCTATTTTTTTCTGGTGTATATGCAAATGAATTAATTGGCTTATGAATATTTAAGATTTCGAACTTATGGCAGAAGTATGAATGTATAAGCATACACAGACTGACACGACATGGTATGCACACTGGAAGCCTAGACAAGAAATAAAACATTTCTATTTAAAAAATAAAGCACCTTCACAATGAATATGATCTAACTTAATATTTTCTAACTTTATTTCTTTACTGTAAAGTATCCTGAAAAGTCCACTCTTAAATCAATTATAGTTATCTTAAACTGTATTTATCCATTGTATCATCAATTACTCATCATCGGTTTATCTGTCCCTGGAATATAAATATCACTCCGCACGAGTCGACTCATGTGGGGCGAGGTGTGCCTCTCACATGGCTAGGTCTGGATGTATTAATAACAGCTGTTGCCGGATCCCTCTTATCTCAAGCTCACGGTGGCATACCATGTGGTTTTAGTCGGTTCGATTCTGACACACCACACCGCCACAAATCTTGGTGGGGTGACGGCCAGAGGAGTTTTCCATACGTAGAAATCACAAGTTTAAAAAAAAAACGGCTTCAAAATTTTGACCAAAAAGCAATGGGACAAGCATTTGTTTTTTAAAAAAAAAGAATCATCAAAATCAGTTCACCCAGTCGAAAGTTATGTGATAACAAAAAAAAACAGTCAGATTGATAACCTCCTGCTTTTTTTGAAGTCGGTTAAAAAATGGCTCTCACAGGGGAATTCCCATATATTAATTATTTCAGTAGCCCTATTCTGTATCCATATACGTCTTATAATCAACCGGGATAGGGATTCCAACATCATCAAAACACACAAATAGCAACGGATTTATAGCATAGCTTACACTGTCCAAAATTACTTTATCCCCTGAGCTATAAAAACTGACACTAGCCTAGCTAATAAAATAGTTACGACCACTATTATGCAATCACATAATTTGTAACTGAATTACACATTATATATAGACTGACTGGACGTGTCCGTGTGTGTGTCTAAATTGATGAAGAAAAATGTTTAGTACCCTTTTTTATACAAACTGGCTAAGATAGCATCAATGTGATATCAACTTAAAGTTTCAAAGTAGTATTATTGAACTGCTTTTGCATGATTGGGCCCCAGGTATTATCCTATATTATATACAACACCTATATAGTATCTATGTTTTGTACCTGTCATGAAAGAAAAACAACATTTATTGATAGTGCAAGTTATACTGGTCGATGAAACCAAACCAAACCTTTGAAATTCGACCGCCAAGTGAACACCAGTACAAAATAATACCAAAATAACAAAGACTACATCTAACGTAGAAAATATAGCAAATCACTATATTTCGAGATAATAAATTGAAGATGTAACCCTACTAACAGAGGGCATTGAAATATCAAGTGCTTACCCGAAATAAAATGACCTATTAAGTACTCTTTCCATTTCTAAAATAAACAACATAACATAAGTGCCTCTCATACGTAGGTATGAGGACTTTGCAAAGTATAAGCGTTACTTAAATTGAATTCAAGCTCTCAGGACCAAATTATCATACTCTTTGCACCTGCACTCAAATTCACATTTACTAAACTGTCATTAATTGTTTTTTAATTAATGTAAGTGTCACTTAAGAGTACAATGCCTTTTGGAAGCAGACGAGCAACTTTTAGTTGCCTAATTAGATCAGTTATATTCTTAGTTCAATATTAGCCTGTAGTGTAAGCTTTCGCATCTTTTAGACGAATGCAAATATTCCTCTCGTTTCTCTAGATTTCAATTTTATTAAAAAGGATGGAAATATGCACCTATTACAAAGCCGGAGAAGCCTTTTTAATATAAATAATGCAATTTAAGTACATAAATAAATGAATAGGTAACTTTATTAAATTACGCTTTGTTTTTCTGTAGAATACTAATTACACTATTTACTTTAACACGAATATACTCATATACAGTATGATGTAACATAGCCTTTAACTCTCCAGTCTCCTCAATACATAATTATCCTATATGTAGAATATTATTTAAATAAGACCGTAATACAGACTCAAAAAGTAATCAAGTGAGAATTATTATTTTATAAATGTAGATTTTTGAGACATGTTTTAAACACACAAAGTTGACAGTCTGTATAGACACACCTGTCAGACCAACTGTTCAACACTTCTGTTCTCTTTACTGAGTTCTGTGTTTTCATTGCTAATGCATGCTCTCAGATACACACGATTTTTTTTGTATTTTTCAATCAAAATAGCTTTAACACTTGTCTTCATTGTTTGTTTATTAAATAATTATTGTTGGCTTTGAGAAAGTCGTAATAGGTATTAGATTGTTACTATTTCTAAAATTAAACTAAGAATAGAAAAGTACAATTTACATAAATAAAAAGCTTTTTTTTTATATTCTACACGTAGTTTAGTTGAAGCAATATTAAGTTACATATAACACTTAATACAAATACTTGAGCATAACCAGTTGTGATATTACAACAAAGGTACCTGGAACCGGCTATAGAATTAGATATACTTCAATAAATATTGAATTACAAATCAAGAATTCACGTGTATTAATACAGTGTTAGATTTCTCATTACGTTAGATACAAACAGAACGTATCAGGTTATCCTGACACTAGTGGTTTGGTAGTCGTTACCAACAATGCTTAGCATGGAAACATACGAATGTAAATTATGAAACTTAGATAGAGCTTTCCGTATTGATTAAGCTATACTTCTTCTACTTTCTAGCTTTTATTATTCCCAAGATATGGGGTCAGCTATTAGTTCAAACGGTTTTACCTGAATATCAGATTTGACACAGAGCGACTGGCATCCTACCTCCGCAACCCTGAGAGTGAACTAAATTCGAAGGCTGAATTAGTTGTCAGTATATTTGAGGGCACTGACTTCCCAATAACGGTTGCCTTAGATGTTCAGAACAATCGGGACCGATAGCTTAACGTGCTCTTCGAGGCACGAGTGGGGAACATCCCCATCTTCTGTACTCCGGGCTGCTATTAAGAATTTCTTGTAAGGAAAACCCAACAGCAGATATCAGAATCGAACTCGAGACCTCTTGAACTGTAGTCGCTTACGCTAACCATTAGGCCAATGAGGCATTGATCAAGCTAGACATCGTCAGTACATTTCCGTGGGAGAGCCACGCTTCGGCATGAATGGGCCGGCTTGACCAGAGTGATACCACGGCCTCACAGAAAACCGGTGTGAAATAGTACTTGCGCTGTGTTTCACCGAGTGAGTGATGATACCGGAGGCCCATAACCCAAACCCCCTCCCTCTATCTCCCCTCCCCATCCCCCAAAGGCCGGCAACGCACTTGTGACGCCTCTGGTGTTTGCAGGTGTCCATGGGCGGCGGTAATCGCTTACCATCAGGCCATACGTCTGCTCGTTTGCCCGCCAAATACATTATAAAAAAGAAGGTTTTAATTTTGTTTTTAAAATCATTATAATCAACTACCTTTGGTGTTAGAGCGTAGACTTTTCTTATAAAGGAAGTTTTGGTTTATCTTAACACGTTGCTCTGACTAGGTGTTCTACGGTTAGTTTCAAGTTTTGCTTTTTTTTTTTAATGATGTTGTATTACGTGGTTTATTCCTTTAATCGCCTCTTACGACCATGGGATAAATAGGCGTAGTGACACTGTATTCTAAATTCAACAGCATAAGGATGAAAATTGTGAATCATATAACACATTAAATGATCAAATGCTATTAACCACTTACTCAAGGTTATTGTTGTTACTCACTTATACTTGCTTCCTTTAAATTTATATGTTACCTGCATAATATCTACCTATATATATATAAAAATGAATCCCTATTTGCCTTGGTCACGACATCACGCGTGAACAGCTGAACCGATTTTGCTAATTCTTTTTTTGGCGGATAGCCCATTTAGCGAGGAAGGTTGTAGGCTATGTAAGATCACTCTACGACCAATAGGAGCCGGGTATTAACCGAAAATGTTGGGAAAAATGTATTCCTTATGGAGAGACGCAGACGAAGTTGAGCGGGTCAGCTAATACTCGTAAAAAATCACTTTTATACCGTACAGACAAAGGCAATAAATAGCCAGCACTAAAATTGTGACTCTTCGTTCATTTGGTCAGATATCGGTCACCATCTTTACTTTCATGACCGATAATTAAAAATACCAACTAACGACTTATTGCTCAATACAATCTAGGTTATCATAACAGACGTAACCAAAATAAAGATCTGACACTGTCTTTTTCCAAAGTTTACAAATAAAGGACACAGAAGATACTTTTTAGTATGGCTTACTTAGGACGTTATGTGATCTTTATGCTTGTTATGATAGTTAACAAACAGGCTTCTTTTGTGTAGGCAAAAATTCTTGTATATTATTCTAAGTTATAGAAGGCAAGTCTCTGCGTAGAAAAGAGGTTTGGCCTATTATATCGCACTAGGCACAAGGATTCTTATAGAGACAGTTTTAAATTTTCTTTCTCTTTCCGTCACCTGTGAGTTAATGCAACTCAAGACATACTCGTAAATTCATTGTCGCCGCGTTATGAATGCTTCCCTCCTAGTATGAGGGTGTCCGGAGGCTTCGGTAACCTTATTTACTTAACAAACGGAAAGAAAATGCTGTCTGTGTGTGTCTCTTTAGTGACGAATTAAGAATATGGAAGGTGACCACTTCTCTTCTTCTACGCTAGAAAACATCACTATGAAGAGAAGGCTAGCGGGTTATAGTAGCCCAAAATCTTCTTACTAAGGTTAGGCATATGGCTAGCAGGAAATTGTGATGACGTGTGGCGAACTCATTTCTGTCTGTCTTTCACTGATATCACAACATCACACGCTTACATCTCTTAGAATCACCCTTCAACTAAGGGTTTTTTACTAAGTCAAGGTTGGTTGGATTAAATACTAATTTATGAATATAGGTCAGAATAATATAAATTTCTTACTAGAGAAAATACTGCTTCTGCTGAAACGGCATTATTTTTATTAGGTCACTAAATTGGCAATTACTGGAACAGACTGAATAGGCTTTCCTCGACAATGAAACACTATTAACCGCCTCAATAGGAAGCTTATATATTCTGTTAGATAAAGGTACTTGTATCTTATATATGGATGCCTAGAAATATGTATTATAAGCAAAGTAATTAATAGCTGCAGCGACATCATTGGCTTGCACGTCGACTCCATATGTATATCTTATGTCTTTTCCGTTACTTGTTCCTTCATATATATGTATATAAATTAATAAAGATATTTAACTCAAAATTAGCATGATGTGTTCACCTATAAGTGTTTGTTAGACATTATTATAATATTTGTGAATGTATTTTACATGGTTTTAGTGTAAACAAATGTTATTGAACCTAAATAAAAAGAAACAAATTGGTTGGCAAATACTTTAAAACTATACTGCTTGAAATCTATGATATCATGTTGAATTTTATTTCTATTCATTAGTAATTTCAGAATGACAGTCATGTAATTTAAAGTCCAATTAGTTTAAATTAATGAAAAAACTATTTTTTTTTTTCAAAAAGAATAAATAAAAATTAAGTGTGTACGATGTTTATTTCGGCTTTTTCAAGTCACTTTAAAAGAAGCATTTTAAAGTAAGTTATAGGAAGAACACATTACACGTTATACGAAAAACTATAAAGGAATTGTTTTACACCAGTGTTCTGTAACATCATACTAACACTCTAGTCCAGCCGGTTCGTAGATGTGGAATATTAGCCATTCTATGATAGATACCAAAAAGTAACAAGTTTAAATTAAAAATACAAAGAAAAACTCTATGCAGGCACTTAATCGAGTAGAGTAATCATACGCTAAAAATGCCTTACATAGTTTTGAAAAAGAGCTGATACTCTTACATTGCTGGATCGATATTAACCAAACATAGCTAGGAACCACCGCAAGGAAACTGGCTTACAAATAAAAAAAACGCATTGAAATCGGTCCATCCGTTTGAGAGCTTCGATGCCACAAACAGACACACAGAGACAGACGACGACGTCAATCTTATAACACCCCTCTTTTTGCGTCAGTGGTTAAAATAAGTGATTAAAAGAAAAAGTTTCATGCAGATAAAAAGTAAGTGTGAAAGTATATACAGAATAGGTAACATTATATGGACATTAGGAACTTTCTGGCCTGTGTTTATTCTTTGAGATGTCTTTTAAGGAATACCTCAATTATTTACCAAAATATACAAACGAAAGCAAAATTCTACAGTAGCAGATATCTTCTATTAACGAAATGGGTGATGTGGAAAATTGAAGAAATAAAACATTATGTAAGAAATGATTTTAGATTATTGGTGTTACTTGTTATTCAAATTCTTTAGATCATTTGAAGTTGTTTCTAGAAAGTCAAAGGTCGGATTAGATCTTGAAGTCTGTTTCGTTGTTGACATTGGGGACTTTTGGGACTACTTATAATTTGATAGTTCCAAAGTTTATTATTGTATAGTAATATCGATTCGTTATGTATATACTTTAGTTAAATTTAGTTCTTTAAAAAAAAGGAGGAGGTTCTCAATTCGACCGGATATAAGTATATGCTTTTTTTTGTTTTTATTGTGTGTTCGCGGATAACTTCGTCGTTCATGAACCGATTATAATGGTTCTTATTTTATGTAAAAGAGATATCCCAACATTGGTATCATGATAAAGACACTAAGATCTGATGAGGGCATCCAAGAGAAATCGATCGATTTGGTCGTACTCGAAGTCGGTTTTTCTTTTTTTTTCAAATTTTCCTTGTTAATGATTTATTATAATCGTCTCAACATGCTTCATAAAATTCAACTTGACGCACCCCGTGTATTTCAGTTATCGTGCTAAATAATAATAACCAGGTAATATTTTGATATTTAAGCCACATTACTGTGAGGTTTCATGTAAATTTGTTCAATAGCTTTTGCGTGAATGAGTGTCAAACATCTTTATATCCTCACAAATTCGGATTTCGCATTTCTAAAATAAGTAGGACAACGTGATTGACAGAAATAACGATAGCTATGCCATCAAATCTACCAGTTAGCAGGCCTGGCCACCCAAGAACCGACATTTAGAGCTTCTCAGGGCTGGAATGCTATCACAGTCCCACAGAAGACTAAATATGATAAGGAATTATTTTTATGAACTTCTTCCCTTTCTTTCTTTTAAACCACAAAAAGTAATAAGCATGCCAATAATGCCAAGGTACTTTATTAAAACCTATATTTCCTGAATTTTCCATTGTTCTGTTGCTTTTTTAAAATAATTTACCTTACCATACAAAACATTACTTTTGAAATATATAACATCGAAGAACGTTGTCCCTTGTCCTACTTAACCAAGATTGACAAAGGTTTTACATACGACTAACCTCTGGCTTGATCCCTGTCCTAAAAGAGGTCATGAACCTATGTATATTGAATAAAAAACTGAAAGTACAAAAAACTCCTTAAAAGGTCGTTCGATAGCTATGTCTATAATTTTTCGTAAAGCTGTCGGTCCTGCACCTGATCTCTTCCCGGTCGTGTCGGCTAACCATCACATCGGATTATGAGAGGGAGTGAACAGAGAGTGCACCTGTGTTTGCGCACACACCTGTGCACTATAATATCTCCTGCGTAGTTGGCTGGTCTCCATTGAGACTGGCTGCCGTGGCCGTAACCATCTAGAATAACATCATCGCTATCCATTATTTACAATGATCATGTATTTGTTTGTCACCTCAAAATAAAAATAATTGATGCGTTCATTAAAATTTAGGAAGTACTACTAAAAACTACAACTATTATAAATAATTTACGTCTCATAAACAACTTTTATCTTCTTGGCCTAATTATAGAATTGACCATGTCATGATTTGGTTGGCTATGGTATGAAATGTTCGTACTTAGGGAAGTAGTCAGAACCTCCGTGGTCAGAGCAGTTAAATGCATGACTACTGTAAATAATTATGATACATTATTGATATATTGTAAAATAAGAATAAAATCCATTGTCATAGGACTTAATATCACCATAAATGCGGAGAGCAGTTATTTTGATATTTAAGAGATAATAATGTGCGTTTCAAAATATAATAAAATATTTGATATGATATTATCTCAACTCCATCATATTACTTTCTTATTAATTTAGAACTAGCTGCTGCGCGCGGCTCCGCCCGCGTGTATGTCGGTTATCGCGGCAAATAGTAGTATATGTGTTATTTTGATGTATAAGCTATAGGTACTATTGTAAAATTTCATCCAAATCCGTTCAGTAGTTTTTTGCGTGAAGAAGTAACAAACAAATACACTCACAAACTTTCACCTTTATATAATATTAGTGTGATTTTAACCTAAACAATAAAAAATTGATAGATAAATGATTAAAAATGTTTGAACGTTTAGGTTAATTTTAGCTTGACATGTCATATAATACGAACATTCAATGATCTTAAGTGTCAAATTGCTTGATTCTGTGATCTGACTACTACTTCTCCAATAATAGTGGCTAAAAGATTCAAACAAAACTTTATTGCATTACGAAGAATATCATTATCTCGCATACTGAGTGTGTCACAGAGTCAGGACTCGCTAAACTTCGTTACTCTTCTAACACAGTTTCCTTAAATGTGGCACAGGGTCCGTAAAGTCACGTGCCCGAAGATTTGTTGGGACCCGGTCAAAGGTTTTCTTGAGGACTACTTTGTAAGTGGCACACGCCTACTTTATAAATTGTTTGCGAAATATTGTACATAATGCAAGTAAATAGGGCGCATGACCGCAGAAACCGTAACATAAAGCGGTGGAATATTCAAAAGTAACGAGATGGACAAGATTGAAAAGAAGGCATGTTCGAAGGAGTTCTTAGAGTTTTGTGCTTTTATTATAGACTCGATATAGTGCAAGATGCAAGTACACTTATAATTTACACTTATAATTTAGACTCATTGACATATTTACATTCCATACAAATTAACAGAATGTTATATTTCTTTAGCTATTATGTCACATACATTTTAATCGATATTTCAGTTGCCTTTGAACTCAAATGATATTATGTAACTATATGTAGCTGTTGTAACAACTAATGAATGTACAGACCTCAAAGTTACTTGTGGGTTTAAAAACCTGTAAGAGAGCAGGGGCGAAGGTAATATAATCGAAAATAAATGTTTTTATCGCCAAAAGACTATTTAACATAAATTTTAGCAGTTAATAGGCCAATGTAATTACAGAAGTAAATATAAGTTGGCTTAAACGACTCCAAATAATTATCAATAAACGCCGTTTCTTAAACTAATTAAGACTCTAGACAGATATAAAGTTAGGAACTTAACTTTTAACTTCTGGAATAGATATTCCAGCTAGGAAAAGTTTTGCTGTTTGAGAATAACAGCTAACATTTCACAGTACTTAATTAATCCATTTGAAAAGAGTGGTATTTAATCTGTTTTCCCACGCATAGTTTTTAACATGTCGTTTAGGATTTCAACGCCCTTCAATTTTGAAGATTTTTTAATGAAACATATTTTTTTATAGTTATTTTATAATAGGAGTAATAGTAATATTTTACATTTTTCTTTAAACTAAACTAGACTATAATCGTTCTTAATGAATTTATGCTGCTGACAAATTAAGTACAAATTATTTTCCCGTTCAGTGAATTTATGGGGCGAAGTTGATGACAATGGTTTTGGGGAGAAATCAACACTTGACCTAATTCATTTCAATAAAATTTACTTCAAAATGTAGACATATGCAAGCCGTCGAAGGATTCTTTTCTTATCTTTCACTTGCTTGTAAGCCTGAGGAAAAATATTTGATTTCAGATTGCAAAGTAATTTTACGTTATAGTGAGGCTGGCCATGGGTGAAACTATAAAATGTGATTAGTATTATGTAAAGTGTCCTTGGGTTTCGGCAGTCTGTGAACCATATGCTTATTGGCCATCTATGTTGTATATCATCAGCTTATCACCGTCCACTGCTAAACGAAGCGTCGTCAGAAAATGTCGAATATCACAATCTTCTGCAGAACATTATACTCGTATTACAATAAGACAGAATAAAATTTCCAGTCAAAAATACTACGGCATTAAGATCTCATCGGTACTTAAATCTGGGATTTTTATTTTATGACTGTTGCGTCATGTGTCGAAGGTTAGATGGAAGTAGGCTGGCCGTTACTATTTAATACGGTTTTATTTCTAGTAAATGGAGAACATTATTGCTAAAGGTATGAAGATCTATATAATTAATTTCACTTTTATTGGGATTCTTGCCTTTCATGATGATACATAGGAGCCTAGGACTCTATCAATTTCTTCATCGTTTTCGTATAAAGTAATTATAATATTTGTGTTAAATGTGTATTTGTATTAAGTTTAGATTCACAATTTTTATTTGAAAAGGAAGACGCAACACATGTGTCGATAGATCTTAGTGTTGATGATTTGAATGTCAAATTATTATGTCAGTTTTATCAATCGCCACTCTCCTGTCATTTTCTCTAATCACACTTTTCAACAACTGATTCAGATTACAATATATTTTCCGTTATTTAAAAGTTTTAAATTTTAAATACCGAACATCAGTTAACTAAAATCTTTTATATAAAATCAATCGCTGTTCGTTAGTTTCGCTAAAGCTCAAGAAAGGCTGGGCTGATTTAGCTGATTTTGGTTTTGAGATGTTTGTCGTAGTCCAGGGAAGATTTACGGTGGAAAATTAAAAATAACTTAAAAATCCACATGTCACGTGTACGAAGTAGCGGGCACAGCTAGTATTTTCTATATTCCTACAGGAACATCAACATTTTTATGCATTTATTCCACAGTTCTATTATATCGTTCTTCTCAAATTTTATAAAATCAATACTAAGACAAACACTTCTTAATAAATAATAAGAAATTATAGTCAATCCTTTAAAAATAGAACTTGATGGTTCCATATAAATTTTACCTCCTGCAGACATCAAACACTACTTACCGATACACGTCATAACTCCAAATTGATAGTGTTTGCCCACGATTGTTTGTCCACGTTTTGTTTGCAGACATTAGCGTCATAAAACCTAGCCGTATCTTATTCGGTGTAACGTTGATGTGAGATTGGGCGGTACTTCGTTTTTTATTATGCTGTTTCAGTGAAAGTTCAATCGTAGTCTGAGCTTGTATCAATGTGTTTCAAGTTAATGTTCTAGAATTCAATAAAACTCCGAGAAAATTTATTTCTTTGAAGAAAGTATAGATTGTAGATTATGATGTCGATTCTGATATGGATTATGTATAAAATGATATTTCTGACTTTTTACAAAGCCACTTCAAGAATGATATTGAAATTAATTTGAAATACATAAAATAATAATTTACTAAAAATACTTAATTTGATTCTGAGATTGCCTTTTAGTGTAGCTGTTAAAACGTCCTTTTACTTTTGTTTTTGTTATTCTTATTGTAGACGACTTTTGTTTAAGTCTTACAAAGGAATGCCATTAAAGAAATGACGCAATTCATTGAATAACTGTAACGATTCGTTTTCATGAGGTAAAACAGGCGTAGCTGAATGATTTTTACATTTAACTCAGTTGATGGTGCGCCGATGTTAAAATCAGACAACATTGAAAATTCTCGTTCATTTCAAATGTCTTATTTCATTGGGCAATATAAGTTGAACTGCCAGTGTACAGACTCCTGTAATGTAACAGATTTAAACACATTGTGGAAAGTTATTAAATTGTCTTACATCAAAACACTGTACAAGGAATTTCTCCTTTCGAGAAATATAGTTAATATTCCCTTGATTATAAATTCTGAGACAAATCTAAGACATAAATTATTCAATTTCAGTCAACACATCTTCCTTATCGTTGCTGAGTGGATGTTATTTAATATCTTGGGTATCAAAATTATGAAATCCTCAAAACAAATTGAGGATTTTTGGAAACGATTAATATTGGAGATGACTTATACTTGAATTATCATCAAGTAAGTTGTTTCTTAAACTACAATTATGATTAATTATTATAGACAACCTTTACTAATTCACTGCTGGACGTGGGCATGTCTTTAGAAAGGAGGCTATTGTGATTCCTATACTGAATTTCATTGTCAAGGTCTCGAGTATCTGTGGTATTTTAGTGATAAGAAAGATTGTCTAACCTAAGACCTGAGGCTTTGCGGTTGATATATGACCTGACTGTATCTTCAGGGCTTTACTTGCCGTATGGCTTTCCAAGGTCAGAATGAAAGACAATTAATGTATATATGTACCTTAGTTATTTACATCTCACACGCAATGTCTTAGTGACACTTAGTGACTTTGGTATATTATACGGCCGCTAGCTAACTAAAACATTTTTGGGAATTAACGCTTAGTTTTTTTTTATGGTATAGATGAGCAAACGAGCAGACGTATCGCCTGATGGTAAGCAATTACCGCCGCCCATGGACACCTGCAACACCAAAAGCGTCACAAGTGCGTTGCCGGCCTTTGGGGTGGAGGGAGGGGAGATAGGGGGAAGGTTGGGGTATGGGCCTCTGGTATCCTCACTCACTCGATGAAACACAGCGCAAGCACTATTTCACACTGATTTTCTGTGAGGCCGTGGTATCACTCCGGTCGAGCCGGCCCATTCATGCCGAAGCGTGGCTCTCCCACGGTATTTGTGTCTGGTTTTGATCTGGATGATTTGTGTGTGATTAATATGCATGTATTTACAATAAAAGGTTTTTTTTTTCTATATTTATATCAGTGGTCCAGTATTCCGAGTACAAGCTTTGCTTAGTTTGGGACTAGATAGCGTTGTGTAAATGTGATAGAATATTATTAGTAGAAATTTTGTAAACGACTTACTTAATTGTAAATGATAGTTACCGCTCATAGATAACCTTAACTCGATAATCACAAGTGTGTTGCTGATATTTGAGTAACTGACTCATGTTTAAATGTAATCAACTGGATGAATGGCACTGGATGTTGTGATGAATTGCAAATCGACTGCACGGTTGGCCTAGCGGCTTAAGCAGTTGCCACGCCGCTTTCTACTGCGGCATGTGTTGCGGGTTCAAATCCCAATCAATCCACAAATTGTTGTTTCGAGTCTGGGTGTTCTTTGTGTCCGTTTATTGTATGTGTGTAAAGTCCCCCACGACACAGGAAGTTTATGTATAATACGGAAGTTGTATTTAAAAACCGGCAAAATGCGAATCGGACTCGCGAACCGAGGGTTCCGTACAAACCTATACCTATAGGTATATTACATTATGTAATTAAAAATGTATGTTTATCTGTGCTATAAGAAGTTGTTTTGTACCAAATTTCTTGATTCTGAGTTCACGAGAAGTATACTGTAGGTTTTGATTCCCTTGCGAGTGTCGGAAATTTGCAGCAAAAACGGCTTTATCTTTTAATTGCGTTGGCTTAAAAGATTGATTTTTCATAGATCCAAGGGATAGTAGACCTGAGTATTTGATATGAATTTCAGCTTTAAACCTTCATGCGTTTCTGAAACAAAAAGTATTGATAAACAAACAGTCGTACAACAAAGTGATCCTGTAAAGATTCCGTTTTTTCCTGTTGAGGTACGAAACCCTAAAAAATGAAAATCAAAAAATTGTGATGCAGAAAATTTTTGGATTTTGAACAACAGGCATCAAAGCAGCCCAAGTTAAGTTACATTAAGTCCTCTTGCTACTGGCCGGGTTCCAAACTAAGACGTAACTACAAAGGTCCGCGCTTAACCCACATATTGGATCTTAGAAAGTTTGCTGACATAGACCCACTTACACAGGTCGGTCAGAGTTCTGCTAAAAGTATATATACATTCCATTTTTGTTCTATTTTGAGTTTGTTACGTAAATATAGTAGAAACGTCACAGTTAACGGAAACCTCTTTCAAATCCATCATTATACTACTTTTAAAAAAACTAAAAAATAGAATTATATGAACCGCGAAAATCCATGTTACCAGAAATATTTAAAATATTAATAAAAATATAATCAGTAAGACAGTATTTAAATCAATTAATTGATTTAAAAACTTGAAGCCAATAAGTATTTACTACAATCTTTAAGCTCAAGTTATTCAGTATAATCATTTAATTAAAAAGACAACAAAATGTAAAAAAATACAATATATTTTTAATAGCACATTTGTATACCAATAAACTACTTATCCAATTGAAGTCAATAAAAACGTCCAACAGTACTAAAGTGAACTAATTCCAGCCGCTATATTCAATTTCTTGCCATTTGACCCAGACCCAGAACACTTAATCTCGTTAGAGCCTCGGAGGTACTTACGTCTCTTATCTGTAATGCCTACCGAAATGACCTAATTATTACACTGAAGCCACCTAATCAGGCTGTTTAGTTTTTACAAAAGAATTAACAATAAATTGTATACTTTCTTTGTATACTAAACATGCTTTTACTGTAGAAATTTAGAAGTGAAAATGGTTCTGGAGCATAATATAATTAGAAATACCAAACCAAAGTTTCAAGCATGGACACTTGTTAATTTGACACCCAGTAAGTAGATTTATCCTCAATCTTGGCGTATTCATGTTTCACTCCTCTTTTATCTAACAATTGTCTTTAGTCATAGTAGTTGTTTTTTTATTAATTAGAATACAAATATAACTTTCGCTGGAGTTTATTTCGTTCAAATAAACTTCGATTTTGAATCGATCACAAGTGAATAATTTATCACGCTAAGTGGTTTTGCTTGTATATCATTAAGTTTACCATAAACGGAATTCGAAATGTTATAGCAGTTTTCATTTACATAATCTCTCAATTATAGGCTTACGATCATGGATGCTGTTTGACAGATTATCTTAGATACTATTTACTTTGTTTGAGATTCTCTAACTTAAAATATCTATCATATTGTACTGACTGAAGAAAAAATACCCTAGTAGCCTTTGTTTTGTTCCTAGCTTCTTAATTCTGTACACCGGTGCTGGACCCTTGGAGTGGAGGGATGCCTTAGTGAATAGCCATATCCGGGCACATGAGAGATAAAACTAAGCACTCACAGATCAATCACCGGTGTACAGATCATCTCGACCGAATTTTATCCAACAGTAACAATGAATATTTTTTTAGGTTTAGGTTTTTAAAGGTAGAGCCGCGCTGATTTCAGCACGATTGGGCCGGTTCGACCGGGGCGGTACTACCCTCACGCAAAAGATCAACGTAAAATGACAGCGTTCGCTCTGTCGTGTTTCCTTAGTGAGTGCGAGACCGGAGGCCCAATGATGCAAAAGCAGCACTAGGCCACCATAGTGTGGGTCATCATACTGTATTGTTGCATTGTCTGCATTTGCAACAAGTATGGTGACCACCACTCTTAGATTCTACTTATGCTTTCCATCAGACAGAGTAGAGTCTTCTAGATTGTGACAGGCCGATCAATAAATAAAAAGAAACTACAAGTTTAACCGGGATAAGCTAATGTGCTTTTTAAATAAAAGGCGAAATTACCTTATACATTTCTCTAAACGGCATCCTAAAAGTGTATTGCACGCATGTACGTATCTTAACGTATAAGAATATCTTAGACCGTTTTAATATCTATCCAGTTTGAGCAATTTCAAACTATTCGAATAACTATTTAAAAATATTTATTTAGCTACCGAAAGTCAGGTTTTCTCGCCAGTTCAAAAAGTTCTATTTAGAGTCAAGAAAAATAAAAATAATATTTGAAGCTCACTCGACCGGTCCTAACCCGAAGCCTTTTCAAACACTCGTGAAGCTACGAAGGTTCGAAGCATTCTTCGGAGGACTTTTATTATCACAATATGTTTTTTAAAAAGATCTTAATGTTGATAAATGTTTTGTCAAAGAAATATAGAGTAACAATAGGGTTTGGACTAATTCCTAAGTAAATTTTAAGCAACCAACATAAAATTAAATAAATGTAAGTGGAATTAAAAAGTAAACATAAAGAAACATTATCTACAAGTACACGTTTATCATTAGATCATCGTTACTAATTCCAATCTTTGTTAGTAAAAAAAGTTCTAGAAAACTTACCTAACTTGTGGAATTTGTTACTATCGTAGCTGTCAACTACACTAGACGTAAGTTAAACGAGCCTGACAATTTGTTAACAGGTAGCTTTAGGTTGACTAGTTAATAAAATACTTTTTAAAAGTATGGAAAATTAAGGGACAAGTTTTACCATTGCAAACGATTTTGATTTGATCCATTTTAAATAACTATTGATAAATATATGCACATACATAACAAGAAAAAAAAAGAAGTTGTCTGTAAGAGATCCTCATGAGCGATAGCCGGCCAATTGTCACGTTTGTAAATTGCTATGTTATTTGTAACGAGTCTATTTTCAACACCCAGGACGTACTCGAATTTCGTTTTCGATTAATCAATTTCCTAAAGTGTAATTCCTTGTGTAGATTTGGCAAATGCATACAAAGATAAGAAATCTTTCTCGTAATCTCGAAAGAAAATTGTTTAGTGATTTATTTTAATAATCTGCACTTAGGGACCAACAATACCTTTTAAAATTAAATGTTGGCAAGTTCTGAGTCACTGGACTCATAATTATGCATTTTCTACAGTCTAGGAGTTTGTTTTCGAACCTCAAGGGAGTGCTACACTATAAGAAAATGTAATAAAAAGATTGGCAATTAACTCTGTCCATGTTCTTTGGTAAATCTTTTTAAGGCGCCCACACATAACTGCGCTGCGATACGGCGTTGCACGATGCTAATCAGATCGGAAGTTCTTGAGGTGCATTCGTGTGAGCTCATAGATATTTGCGATGAGCTGCAAATTTGCAGTTATGTGTGAGAGCCCTTAGACAGTTGATACCTTTTTTTCTGTCCGAACAGTATAGACAAGCTAACGCAGTTTTAGTCCGATATCCCCATCCGAGACTTTGACAATCCCTTATCCGAATTTTTCCACATCATCTGTTTTCCTTACCTAAATTTAACATTATTCCTTTGTCACGTCTAAAAATTGGAAAGAATAGGTTAAAACTATTTATAATATTATTAGATAACATTATGAGAAGGGCAGAAATATAAACACGTCGCTGTTACAACCTCTGTAAAATTGTACACGTTGTTCTAGGAAAATGAATAAAAACGGATTCATTCGACATTTTCGTTATTCTGACCAGTGAAATTACTACTAAAGTAATTTCAACAAACAGATGTTTGTTGACCGATTTTCAAGAAACTTTCACTGATGAATGTCTGGATAGACTGACTGATGATATGAGGTTACTCCTCAAGCTATTTGTTAAGACTAGTAGTTCTTGTAATGCTACAACTACAACCGCGGGTAGCACTATGGGACTCTTGTATACTTATATAATATGACTATGACGATGACTAGTTGTTGCCCGTGGCTCCGCCCGCGTATATGTCGGTTATCGCGGCAAATAGTAGCCTATGTGTTATTCTGATGTATAAGCTATATTACTGTAAAGTTTCATCCAAATCCGTTCAGTAGTTTTTGCGTGTAAGAGTAACAAACATCCATCCAAACATCCATCCATCTTTACAAACTTTCGCATTTATAATATTAGTAGGATTATTACTATAACGCGACATATTTTTATTTCATGGGCATTTTTGGTTATGGTGCGCTTTTCTTACACTTTCCAAGCTGATTACCCATGATGATGATCATAGAAAAGACACAAGTAAATGACAAATCTCAAACAATTACAAAATGTATACTACAGAATATAATATTTTAATATTCTAGTAATAAACAGTTCAACAATTATTGTATTCTACATTATAGTTTAACAGTTAGATGCAACGTCGACGATATATACCTACTATTATTATTTTAATAGTTATCATATATCCATCGCACCCACTTAAATATCCTTATATTTCGAGTGGCATCCTTGAGTAGAGGATCGAAGGCCAGAGGCTCGAGGAAGATAAATAGCTGCCAGATGGTCTGGCAATCCTTGATCTTTAACATGCAATTTTTTGTACATTTCATCGTTGATTGAAACGGTCTGATAAATGATGTTCCCTTTAGCTCTTATTAAAACACAGACACTTGGCGTCTCTGATAGAATAGATAAATTAAGTGCTTATTTAACAGTTTAATTTATTCGTGCTATGTGTTAGTGAAAATTGGGTCAGTTTTAAATCTTATGTTCTTAACTGTCATATAAATCTATATGAGAACAAAACATTTTTTTTTTGCCTTTTTCAAGCTTGTATTTGCTATGTGTTAGTGAAAATTGGGTCAGTTTTAAATCTTATGTTCTTAACTGTCATATAAATCTATATGAGAACAAAATATTTTTTTTGCCTTTTTCAAGATTGTAATTCACTGACAAATATTAATCACAATGTTTTGTAGGACAACAAGAAGGCATCAAATTATAGATAACTAAAAATAATAACTGGAATAACTCTTTTTAATATACTTCTTATAAAAAATTAATTAAAAGTTACACGATTTTGTTAATCGGTTATCGTGACAAAAGAAGCCTATGTCCTTCTCCAAGCTCTTGTCTATCTCCATATCGAAATTCATCCAAATTAGTTAGGCGGGTTTACTGTGAAATCTCAACAGGCAGAAAACTTTCGAATTTATCACATTAGTAGATTTTAATCTCTATCAAGCTTGAAAAGTGAATTAATATTTTCAATAAATAGGTTTCTTTACAATCTAGGATTTATAAAGGAACCTTTTCAAATGTATAGGCCTTATTTGTCCTTATCTGTACTATTTAATTATTCAAAATTTTGTGGCCTGCGTTACCATGACCCCATTGATTTTTGATAAACGAGTGTAGAATGCGTTTTACTGTTTCTCGAAATTTTTCGAATCTCTGATAATTCTAATCTCTAGGTACATATTACAAATCACATGCTTGCCATTACCTTGAGCATCTAGTGCTATCATAAAGAATAATAGTAGTTAATATTAGACAAGTAACAGTGGTCCTCTAAGGTATTCTTGTCAGATGTCTAGAGTTTTAATTTCATCTTAAAAATATTAACATGTTTCTTCAAGTGACAACTATATCTGAAGTCTTACAAAATTATTATTTGTTACAAAAATAAACCTACCATTTTTTTTTATCTAGAGTATCGGTTTTTAAATAAAATTTTCTGGTATATCATTTTTCCATGCTTTTGTCATAGAGTAATACAAGAATATGAATGTTTTCTTAATATTTCGGATATCTACGGCACACAACGTCACCTAGTCTTAAACTAAGCAGAGCTTGTATTGTGAAAGCTATATTTGACTGATAGAATACTTATATACCTTTTTACTAAATGCATACTGTTTACATAGAAAACACACAAACTCCGAAACAAACATTTGTAGATCATACAAAGATTTGCCCAACCCGAGAATCGTACCTGAGACCTCAAGATCAGCAGTCGCGTACTACCACTGCGCCACCGAGGCATTCACTATTAATAGACAAAAGCTCTATTTTCGTGACCCTGTTTTCAAATTTTCGAATCATCGATTATAAAAAATAATGTTAAATTATATAAAGTAATGCGGGGTAACATTACCTTATCTTAGCGAATATACTGAACCTTAAGTACAGAGTGTACTTAGTGTCGTGAAGACCATTTAAACTTCAGCAATCTTCTCTGGAAAATATATTGAAAATTTTCACCAATAGCATTCTTCAAACGAAAAGTGCCTTCTATTATCGGTATGAAATTTAAGAAGCCTTTAAATAAACTGATGTTTGACCTTCGAAAGTCGTGGAAATAGGAAATCCTTCATCAAACGTTTTTTATACGTTGAAGGTGTTCGTTTACAACGTTATTATTGGCTTCTTATTCAGTTTCTTCTTAAGCACAATAAAGGTTTTTAAAATAAAAGGCCGATAAATTATATTTAGTAAAATACTTAGAATCCTGTAAAGAATCTATTCTAATAACTGAAACATACATAATTTCTCCGAAGTCCCAACCGCTCTAACGTTCTAAGTTTTTTTTTATGAAATAGGCACGACAAACGAGCAGACGTATCGCCTGATGATAAGCGATTACCGCCGCCCATGGATACCCGCAACACCAGAGGCGTCACAAGTGCGTTGCCAGCCTTTGGTAGATGGAGAGGGGAATGGGGGGAGGCGTTGGGGTATGGGCCTCCGGGATCCTCTCTCACTCGGTGAAACACAGCGCAAACGCTATTTCACATCGGTTTTCTGTGAGGCCGTGGCATCATTCCGGTCGTGCCGGCCCATTCATGCCGAAGCGTAGCTCTCCCACGGTAAACATTTTTATCATACATTCATAACTTTAGATACTCATCTTTAATACGAAGCAGTACTTAGGGGTCAAATTAAACGTTTACGCATTAGAGAGCAAGCCTATCGCGTATATCCTCAATCGGGCATGTAATTCTAAATAAAAACATTATATAAACTTAAACAATTCTAAATATATACATATTATTTCATTTTACTTTAGAATATGTGGCGATGTAAGAAGACTAGCTGACACACTCAACCTTGTTTGCGTCTCCTGTTGCCCGTAGCGTGATAATTTTTCCCCGTTTTTATAATAATCTTCATTGGTGCTCCACTTCTATTAATCTTAGCGTGATGATAAATAGCCTAAAGCCTTCCTTCATAAATAGACTATCCAACACTGAAATAATTTGTTCAATCAGACCAGCGGTTCCTGAGATTAGCGCGTTCAAACAAACAAACTCTTCAGCTTTATAATATTGGTATAGAAGTATAGATGAGAGATAAGAACAATTTATTGCATAGAATGTGGTACAATTATGGATGTAACAATTATTATAAATGATTATACAGTATCACACATTTTGTCAATATTGACATACAAAATTAAATTATATTGTAAGACAAATTACATGTAAAAATATATTATCATTTAAAGTCATTAAAATAAGTTTACTTATAACTAAATTCATGTCAGATTTTGCTGTACCGACAAGAAATTGGCTCTTAAAAAGAGACAGTGATGCGAGAGATATAAATAAATGTATTACGCTCCGACTAAGAACAAACGGTTACTCTTTTAACACAATAGTAATCTAGTTGGGAATTGAACTCAGGTCCTCTTGTTTAGCGGTGAGGAACGTTAACCACTAGACCAACAGGCTAGTAATACATAAGACCTAAAAACGCTAACGTGTGTTATGTTATACTGGTAACTAATTTATCACTACTAAGTCCGTTTGAGCCGTTTCGTATACTCGTATATGATCGTACGTATATATCTTCTCAAGTTACAGATGACAGTAATTTTAGTTATGCTTATGAAAAGTCTATTAAGTCTTGATTTATTCATGTGTTGAACTTGAAGTTGATGCGATCAATACGTCTAGGGCAAACGATTTTCGCATAAAAATGTAATAGACGAAATATTACGTAACTTTTACAAAAACAAGAAAAAAATTGTTTCGCTTTAACAAAATCCTATTGAGATTCTCGCCGCGAAGCTGTTATTAAGTAATAAATGGAATTTCTAAGGAAACTTTTAAAATTATACTTTTCTTCGACGTCAAACCACAGTCATCTGAAGTTCAATATACAGAGGTGAATGCTTATATAATACATCGAAATATAGGTGTTGCTTAAGAAATGACGGTATTTGTATAGCTTCGGATTACCCTCAATGGAGTTAATAAGAAATATATATGGATTAGATATACATTTAGACCTAGGATATATGTTTATGGATGGATGTATGTTACTCTTTCATGCAAAAACTTTACAGTAATTTAGCTTATACACCAGAATAACACATAGGCTACTATTTGCCGCTATAACCGACATATACGCGGGCGGAGCCGCGAGCAACTACTAGTCTTTATTACGAGTATGTACATATGTAATACAACATTGTTTATCAGCATTCTGCTTACCATAGCATTCTTTTTTTTCTTTTTTCAAAGACAACACTCGTGTTAGGAATATGATGTCCTGTGTCGCGGAGGACTTTACAAACATACATGAAACAGATAAAAAGCACACCCAGACTCTGAACAACAATTTATATGCACAAGTATTGGTTTAGCCTAGCTTGTATGAGGATATATGTAAAGATATAATAATATAATCGTGAAAGTTTATGGTAGATTATGGTATAATAGTGTATAAGGTGTTGTTTTAACCCCCGATGCAAAAAGAGTGGTGTTATAAGTTTGACGTGGATGTCTGTCTAGACAGACACACACAGACAGACAGATATCGGCATCTCAAATGGATGAACCGATTTCGATGCAGTTTTTTTATTTGAAAGTCAGTTTCCTTGCGGTGGTTTTTAGCTAATTTGGTTAATATCGGCCCAGCAGTGTAAGAGTATCAGCTCTTTTCCAAAATGATGTAAAGCATTTTGGCGTATGACTACTTGATTAAGTGCTTACATAGGTAGTTGTTAAAAATTTACTTTTAGATTGTTAATTTTAGAAAAAACAATTCTCTAAATTTTACCATTACTATTGTGAAGTCACAGGTAAACGCTGATTCTTATTTAATATAAATTCCTTTTTTTGTTTTAAGAATGAAATAACTTTCTCTATAAATGTTCCGAGTATAAGCAGAACTACATAAACTGATATTGGATTGTCTTTATTAATATTATAAGAACAAAGGAACAAGGGCTTTGATACCTCTTATTGGATGCTAAAGTACAGTTGAATCTTCGTAATATTTGTTATTATTGCCTTTATATGTTTTTATACGTCTTAAATGCTACAAATCTATTATTTTGTCACCTATGTAACCTTTTCATATTACTAGTTTCATATAATTTATCCTTAAAATTAGTTTTTGTTATAATACTTTTAAAAGCACATTATCATCTCCTCTGTAACCTTTATCATTCCCGAGCATGGGCGTGAAACACCGCCAAACTTCCATATTTCGGGGTTTGTAAGAAAAACCCAATAACAATTATATCTCGACTCGGGAACTTGGAACTTGAGAGCTCTTGATCGGGAGTCGTATACGCTAACCGTGAGCCTAACGAGGCAGGCAAATTTTACAAGAGCACATTTGCTACATTATCTGATAATAAATAATACTGAAAGTATATACTTCTCATTCATTCCCTTTCTTTAGTGAGTTTACTATCTGCCTATCGATAGCCTTTAAGTATAAACTTATGTGTTTATATTACGAATCGTTCCGGACTTAACTAAGCAGGACTACCAATGGTAGTATAACTTATGTGTTTATATTACGAATCGTTTCGGACTTAACTAAGCAGGACTACCAATGGTAGTAACGGAACAAGAATAGACAGAAAGTGTGGTGGGTCTAAGGGAAAACCAAAAAGAACCACAGCACTGCAAATCTATGCAGACCTGTGCCAGTGTGGTATAGTAAGCCAAAATCCCTATTCTGAGCAGATACTTATATCCCACACTGGACTGCTATAAAGCTTGAAAAGAAAAAAAAGTACTTTCATCTTGACTTTGTTAACATCGCACTACTATTGGTTGTAAATTACATAACAAGCTTACACCGTATTAAAGATAACAAATACTCTGTGTAATGATACGAAAAAGCTAGTCACGGCAGAGTCACGATAGTCAGACTTGGCCACCGTGAGTGTGGAGAATTTCGATCATTTATCATTGGGTATCTAGGTGAGATTAACGTTTTGCTAGTAATTCTTATAAGGTTAGTGTGTCAGTGTTAGTAATTAAATGACAATGATTTGTTTACTGATAAAAGTAATTTTTTATGTGACATATTTCCTTTCGTTTTGTTTTTCAATCTGTTGCAGTAATTTCGTAAAAAGCAACCGAAGTGTGTAATAGGAAGCTGGTTAAACTCGCACTAACTGATCTGATTTGATGTGATTATTTTAAAGCTTGTTCGTTTTTTAAATAGTAGTAACATTCTATTCATAAAATCATAAGTATGGAATTAATATTATTTAATAATATGAACAGTAAATTTATTCCATCTTCTTCTTCATCTTTATGCATTGTATAGCTTTGACATTCAATTAGTTTTAAGGCATATCTAAAAGACAAATAAATTCTAATACTATTGATGAAAACTTGAATATATTAAATGAAATAAATTAATTTAAATTCACAACAGTAATAAAATATGGCAATACTTTTGGACAAATAACTCATCAAATCCGATTTAATCAAAACGTTAGAAAAGTGAATATCAGTAACGTTCTCAGCATATTTTATTATCAAATTACTTCAATTAGGAAAAATAAATAGATATAGTATTTAAATGCAAAAATAAGACTAAAATAATTGCCACAGTGTTGCCGTACTGCTGGACTGATGTGAGTTCGATTTTCACTCAAAAGTTCCAGTGTGATGAGCGATTTATAACGTTGTTTTTCAAATATTAAAAAGCCGAAATAAAACAGTAATATTTTTAAATGCTACTTAATTTTCTTAATAATTAAAGTACGTCATTTACGAAGTGTTAATATTACCGCTCTACGACCAAACTGTTTACAACGACAAAAATAAAACGGTTTAAATAAGCAAGCCTATCTTCTAATCATACGAAATAAAATCCTTTATTTCCTCCAGATTATTGTCTCCTATATTGAGGCCCGGGATCCAAGGTCTCCAGAATTAATCATGTGCAGCATTTGACAGTGTGAAGGCTGCAACCTCCTTATATCCTCCATATTGGAATTCGACGATGTTCCCTTTATCATTGCTCCAAGGTTGCCTGTTACAACATATTGGGCGTAAGTGCTGTTTGACAGCTGATATTATGTATTTGATTTTAGGGTTGAGTAACAAGAAGAGAAGGGTTTGTTTTTTATTTTTTTGTTAGGGTATCCAAACCAACAAAATTTCTATTTATGTGGTTGTTATTTGGACTTCACGCAGTCTTTTAAAAAGGTAGGTATGTTTTTATTTCGATAAACCTTAATGGTTTAATTTGGAATTGATATTATGAATACAGTTGCGATTTTTTGGTTTCTGGTTTCTACGGTAACACAACATAATGTTATGGTTACGTAAAACTTTTTAGGTTTTCATTGTTTTAAACATTTTGCAGGTAAAACAAAGTTAGTTTGCCCACGGAAAGCATGCGTCGATAGATTCACATTCACTCAAAAGTGTAGAAAGGAAATGTAAGATATTTAATACATCCTTGCCTTGCACCTCGATGATAAAAGTGAGTATGTGAAATTGGTAATTTAAATCTTTAAAACATTTTTTTTTGGAAATTATACCAATGTGTAAAATATAAGAACTGATAAAAACTAGAACTAATTGTAAGCTTATTATTATATAGGTGTAGTGAAACCTAAATAGCCAGCACTAAATGACAAAGCTGTAAAAAGAAAATGCCGTAAAATTCGCATATTTAGAAAGGTTTACGCGCGATCGTAAATTGAAAATGATTTTTATGTAAAGAATAATTTTTATTTCTGTTTTTTTTTTGTGGCGCGTATGAATTTAATGATCCAGAACTGATGTATTCTTTTGAAATATAAAACGTTAGTTGAGTGACGTGAAAAACTGCAGCTTTAGCTTTTTTGAGCTACACTTGTAGTATTTTTTTATGGAACTAATGAGCTAATAAGTCATTTAATAACTCTAACAGAAAACCAGATAGGAACGTAGTTCTCTATCATAAAATACTAGTTGTTGCCCGCGGCTTCGCCCGCGTATATATCGGTTATCGCAACAAATAGTAGCCTATGTGTTATTCTGATGTATAAGCTATATTACTCTAAAGTTTCATCCAAATCCGTTCAGTAGTTTTTGCGTGAAAGAGTAATAAACATCCATCCAAACATCCATCCATCCTTACAAACTTTCGCATTTATAATATCAGTAGGATGAATTTCAAGTTCTATTCGAGGCATAAAGAAAATAATTATTCGGTTACACATTTTTATTATGATTTCAAATCGATTAAAAAAAGAGAAAACTACTTTACAAAATTATTTTAACACCTTTATTTTGTTTACAATGATGTATAAAAATAATAATAGCAAATTGCAATAATAATAATAATCATCACGTAGATATTACTACACGATATATCAGATACTGTATAGCCATCATACATAAAATCTTATACTTTTTTTAACGTTACGGACGTTCTTTGCCGGCTAGGGTACCCCTCCGCAACGCTTCATAAGGAACTTCGTTCTAACTAAAAAAACATTTTGCTCTATTTTCATAAAGCTTTTTCTCGTTCTATGAGTACGAAGTAACTGACGATTATGTCCTTTTTTTGGTAAATACATATTTATATATATATATATATTCAAATCGCTGAAGACTTCTTGCGTCTTTACAAAGTACCACCCTGCGGCGACTACTGTATTATGACCAGCGATTTGCAGATCATACAAACGTTTGGCCCGGCCAAAGAATCTCTTGACGTCAAGCACTTGCATTCACTACCACTGCGCCACCAAGGTAGTCATCAATTAGAAACTAGCAACGTCCATGAACACCTTCAATGCAATAGTAACAATTGCACTATGCTTCATCATTTCAGTCTTTTCTCCTTAAGTAAAGGGGCGAGAGGGCTAGAATGATGACAGCTCGTTTCCCCACTCTGAAATAAAAAAACCAAAATCTGAAATGAAGTTAATATGAATACACATCTATCATAGCCTTCAGCGATGTCCAATAGATGCTAATGTCCAAGTAATATGAAAACTTTTCAAAATCTATTATATATCTGCATGTTTCAAAAACAATATTTACATAAAAAATATTCACCGAAAGACGTTTGACAGAGCGCCTACTCAGAATGCTCCGCATGGAGAACAAGTTCATTGTATTTTGTACAAAAGGTGAATGTAGTTTTACGAATTTTCATATTAAAAATATAAAGTTTATTCCAATACCAGCATTTAAGAGACATGGTTTTAAAAAATATGTTTTATTTATTAGGGATAATAAATAAATTCTGACATCTGACACACAACGTCATCCAGCTGCAAACTAAGCCGAGCTTGTGCTATGAAAGCTAAATTGACTGATAGAATACTTGTGTTCTTTTTTTTCTAAATACCTTCATTCTGTTGCACAGTCTGTTAAGTTTACAGACTATGTATTAACTTTGGTGACCACCAAGGCGACCACCTCAAAGAGATTTTCTGTTTTTTGTGGTTCTTCCACCCTATTAGTCAGTCAGTTGTGTCTTCTTACAGTTTTAAGAAAGCTTAAACACAAATGGTATCATTTTTCTAATAACGATTATGTACAAGAAGTTAATTCGTCTGTGCTATTATAATCTTTTTTTAATTATTGATAATCACGAGCGTAAGATTATTAATTGGATCGCCTTCTGGGATCCTTGTGAGATTGATGGGAGTCCTTAATTTAGCTTAATTGGGGAGATTATTAACTTTCCTGTTTAGGAGCTCCGTAACTTGAAAATAAAACTAAATTGGATTTACTTAACTGTCTGTCTGGTTATCTATCTACTAAAATATTTATCGCAGGAAAGAATAAGATGCATCTAAAAGTGTATTTAAATTGTGTATAATTTTCATGATTATTGCAAAATGTATGATGAAGATACATACTCTTTTACGTTAGAATTTAAGAGAACTAATATTTAGAGATTATTTAAGACCAACATATTTTTTTTAACTAAAATTTGTGTTTCGTTTGA
Organism: Spilosoma lubricipeda; assembly: GCA_905220595.1. Lineage (NCBI taxonomy): Eukaryota > Metazoa > Arthropoda > Insecta > Lepidoptera > Erebidae > Spilosoma > Spilosoma lubricipeda. The sequence continues at coordinate 891,401 of HG992285.1, read as the reverse complement.
GACGAAAGTTTAGGAATAAATATTTCCGACATCTGGCACACAACGTTAAAGAAGTAGAATATTTTTATTATATATATCAGAAGTCTTCTTAAAATAGCGCAGTATCTGCTAGTATCGAATAAGACTACCCTGAGTAAGATGCATAAAGTTATTATAAATATTATTTGTTGTGATTCCGGGTGCAGCAGTCACACTCAAAATGCAGAAGCCTCTCGAATTTTCATAAAATTTAAACCTAAAAACTCTTAATCTGAAGTCCAAAGACAGATACGTAGGACTATAAAGCCCTACCAATAGTTACAACTTATAGGATCAATGAAGTGGAGAAAATCACACGGAGATTGTCGTTTGAGAAAGTCGTTCTGGCAGAAAATTGAAACGAGTGATCAAGTTTTCATAATGGATCATATTTTCTAGATTGATGAAAGGTTAGACTTCAATGATATAGTAATGGAAAGATTATTTGATATTATAAATGGAAATGTGATGTATGAGCATTAAGAGTATGATCATCATCTTCATAGCCTTTATTATTCTCAAGATTTGGGGTCAGCTACTATTTCAACCGGTTTTCCTTAAGTATCAGTATTTTTTATGTTTGGGTGTTTTCTATGTATAATATGTATGTATTTACAAAAAAAAGTATATATGTATTTATATCAGTTGTCTATCCATAACACAAGCTCTGCTTAGCTTGGGACTAGATGGCATTGTGTGTTAGATGTCCAAAATATTTATTTATTTATTTTACATGATATTATAGATTAATACCTGGATGACCGAGCATTTCCTTCAATAAATTTTCTAATCCTAGCCAGAAGGATTTAAAGCCCTTCCTGCATACTAAATTTTATGAAAATATTTGGAGCGGTTTCCGAGATTCAATTTATAGATAGATAGATAAGAATTGCTCGTATCTATCTATACAAATAAATAAAGTTGGAGTGTCTATTTGTAATATTAAAATAACTGCTTTTTAATAAATGTGTATGTGTACATGTACCGATTTTTTTTTTCAATTTTTGTTTGTCTGTCTGTCTGTTTGTTCCGGGTAATCTCTGGAACGGTTGGACCCATTTTGACGGGACTTTCACTGGCAGATTGCTGATGATCTAAGTAGTAACTTAGGCTACTTTTTTTAGACTAGCTTTGTCCCGCGGCGTTACCCGCCGTTACTGTCGTACCGCGGGTAACGCCGCGAGGTTCAGCTAGTTAAGGTATAAGATTATATAGTTATTGATTATGTGATATAATGCATCAAATATGCAGAAACTCAGTGATCGCTGACTGTCAGGTAGGCTAACTAGTTTGGCACCTAAGGGGTTTAATGATAAAACGTAATTACTAATCTAACTAATAACTTTGATCAATTATCATATGTTTTTGGATAAATTTGTATTCCAATTTTAATGAAGAGATTTTCTTTTGGATAACTATTCGTAAATAATAAGAATTGTAACACATTTGTAGTACCTCATGTTGAGTATAAAATGAGAAAAAAAACTGTGTATATGTGAATAACATTAATCCTTTGCAACGATATCTACTTGAAGTCGATTTCATTCATCCAAAAATTTCAATAACTAATTTATTTCTTCTCAGAGTTCTATATCTAAATAAGATTACTTAGAACTCACCGGTGAGGTTGTAAGCGCTAAACTGAGCAATCCAAGTCATTTAACATAACCCCATTTAGAAAGTAACCCCAACCCAATTTCAATCTAAACCTATTGCCCTAAATAAATCCCTTACACATATGTCCAGAATTTAGCTCAGCTTAGCTCCTTACAGGTTTTGTATGAATCTGTAAAATGCCAGCAGTCCTTTGAAGTACAGTATGCAACAAAAATTTCTCACAAAAAAATACTTAGACTTTTAATATATATACAAACTAGCTGACCTGGTGAACTTCGTACCGCCATATTTACATATTATATATGTACAATATATATACAAGCTTAGTTTTTGTTTTATAATTACTATGGACTTCACTTTTTTGCCACTTATGACAATGCTGACTTGGATACAGGTGAAACATACAGATCACAGAACGGATTCCTGGTTGTACTGAATAGTCTTGAACTGAATACCAGGTTAATAAAGCGCTGTGTAGGCTTTCCTGTGAGCACGTGAGGCTAATGATCTCACAAACATCGCAGTTCTGAAATACGATAGGTCTATTTTTTTTAAACTTGTGCAGGATAAAGCATAACTGAAACCATTGCAAGTGATTAAATGCATACTCAGACAATCATCACATGGTGAAAATACAAGTTTTTTTTCGCTCCATTCATATTTGATTTCGATATTCCGTGAGAATATGTAGCTGACCGTACTTTGACCGGTCTAAACGAGGTGTAGGAACTGGGACAAAGTAATCGGGAGTATTTTAGAGGATCGACCCGTTTGTTTGAGAGTTCATTCAGCCAGCGAACTATCTAGTGGCACATTAATCAATTATGTACTTAGTTCATAACTGGATAACTTTGTTTTCATAAATCTAAAGTATGTTAATAGAAAATAGACATGCTGTTTATGAAATATGTAGTGTTCTAAATAAATTGTAACCTTCGATTTATAACTTAAACTAGTTTTAAGTTAAACAAATTGTATTTTCTTTGTTTTGGTGCAATTAATGTTATTATTACTTTATGGACATTCAGAGATTACAATATGGGAGATATTGCCGATCTAATATCACCGAGGTAGTCATCTTCGTCTATTAAATGTATTGACAGCTCCATTCAATTTAAGCACTATCCTCCACCAGGCTCTTTAAAACTCATCATCGTCAGCCTACCACAGTCAATTGCTGGATCTTGGCCTCTCCAATTGAACACCAGTTCCTTTGAAACTCAATTATGAGAAAATTGGGAATATGTTACACGGATAAAGAAGTACTGGAGAAAAGGCAATGAAGGAAAGGATTTTTTTTTAAAACGGATTAGTCCGGGAGGGTCATCATCATTACTCAAAATTATTATTATTAGATAAGAGAATGAAGTGAGTACTTCAAAAATAGTAATAGACAAACTATAGGTACGTGTTTAAGTCTTTTCTTAATGTGACAGACTTTTTGCATGCTTTCAAAGGGCTTATTATTCTTAATAAATATTGTATATATTACTTTGTTCATGCGTAAATCATTTGCAGATCAAATCAACCAAACCACGAATCTTTTCCAAGATTCAAGAGCCCAAATTCTTAAAACTCTTCAAAAAAATCCCTATACTTATCTACTTAATAACAAACTCGTATATATAATCCTTTATGATCCTCGGACGCACCTGTTCGATTCGCAACAAGTCTCTGAGAGCTCACCCTGGCGGCCTAGTTCATCGGCCTGACCTAGTTTTGAACCGCCCCTCGCATCCCTGCACCCCTTCGACCCGCTACCGTCCAGTTTAACTTGAACCCAGTCCAACATAATGAAAAAAGAAATGGAAGGTACTTTTTGACATGTTGTGAGCCCATATAATGGTGTCTTTGCTATCTTTTACGTGTCATAAAACGATAAACCCACCCAATCTGTTTATATTTCATGTAAAGAACTGCATGAAAGTACCAAGATATTGTGTTTTCTTTTGTAAATATATTGAAATGAATATGTTCTCTAGTAATAAGGTAGTATGCGTACAATAGCTTGATGTATTAAGAACCCTTGATTCAGTTTCTAAATGGGGAAACTATGAAGGGTGTTTCCTTTAAAAAGACACCAACTTTAATCGTTCAATATTATCTGTTAATATTACTCTTGTCTATAAAAAAAATATTTCATCTCTTTTTTCCCATTTTTTTTTTCTTTTGAATAATTAAAAACAATAGTATGATTTAATGTTTCTGGGGAGAAGTCCAAAAGTGCCGCAAAGGAATTAAAGTTTTTGTGTAGCAGGTGCCCATGGTAGACAGTAGTAGTCACTAAAGCTATAAGAACTATGGAAAAAGGGGGGAAAAGGGCAATAGCTGCACTTTTGACCTATATCCCTTAGAGGCATAGAGGCTAAAGAGTAGCTAGAACTAAATCCCATTGGTTCAATTTTATGATTTCAAGATCATAAAGAAATACAGAATGTTTTCGAGAAAAATAATCTTAATTTTAAGAATTTGTTTCGTGTAAACTAATCCCTGTAACAAATTTAATCAAATGCTGTTACTGGGTCCAATATCATTTATACATTTTTAAATTGTTTGAATTTTGTATTTGAAATAACACCTGATACTAAAATCATCTTTCTAAGAAATATTTTATTATAATCTGAGGACTTGAAACTTATTAACTGTATTAATTGATTTATGATCTAGTCAGTAAATTTAGGTAGACATTTTTTGCTTTTTAATCGACATAAAAATAAAGAAATTGGTTTTTAATTCTGCTTTTTTTTATTTATTGTCCCAAAGCTCCATCATTCAATAGAAAATACAGTTGGTTCATTCAAATTTAATGCAACATTTTCAACCCTAAGGGTGAACACTAAGGCATGCTTGCATGCATGTCAGAGACTGCTTTAAACATCAAATAAACCTTTGTAGGTATTGGGTATAAAGTCGTGGAATAAATGAAGAGTAAGTGTCGGACTCTTTCCATTTATGAAATTTTGCAGCAATTGATGTAATTAAAAAGAGCTTCGTTATGTTAACACGTGAAGCAAAAAAATTGGACACCTTGTGTTAAAATTATGTGAACTGGAGAGTATTAGGTTCAGGACAGTTTAAGTTTATAGGAAGGAAAAGTACAGAAACCTAAAAGAACATGGATTAGGGTTAAATTCCGACCACTTTGCAGACACTAGTTATTATTAATAAAACAATCGATTATTGTGAAATAATTTCTACTACAGTAACTGATTCTAAACACAACAATAAACCGTATGAAAACAAGTGATTTTAATCCAAGACGGGGCAGACAATAAAATGAGGCGTTCAAGGCCGCGACGTCCGGGCTCTTGGTACAATGGCCAAACCCGTATGCATTATACACAATGTTTATCAGCTACTCTTGGGTATTCTATAACTACTCTTGTGTAAATTGAAATACAGTTCATTTTGGTATTAAATTTTTTAACGTTCGCGTTGTCATTTAAAATTTATAATCATTAAGCTGTGAGCCCTGATAGGTTCTTGAACTGTATTATAGATAGATTTCTGGGAATACATATTTAGTTGTTCTGTATTAAAACCGATTTAGGTACATAAGTTACACTAAATGAAACTAAATATTGTTACAGGTTTAAAGATTGAGCTCTACGATTATAAGTTTTGAATCTCAATTTAATAAATAACTCTCATTTTAGATTGTGGAAGGATTTTCTTCTTTATTGTACTAGAAATATGATTCTTAAATCATTTGTTTAAATATGCTGAAACACATATTTTATAATTATAACGAAGTAATGAAGGCTCAGCGGAAGAAAAATTGTATGTGCTGGGATTTAGGTACAACTTGACAACCTAAATAGGTTGTCAAAAGCATCTATACAAAGATGTCAACAGTTATTTCAGGTAAAATTTACTAATGCATGCATTTGTCTAGGCCGAAAATGAACTACAAATATTTGTATTCTAGAATCAAATTATTTGAAAATACCCGGTTTTTGAACAAAGAAATCATGTATAAGTTTAAGAAAAGCCCTACTAGTATTGAGCTCAATTAGAGCTTTAAATAAATATAAATAAATAAAAAATAAAATAAAATGACTAGATGACGTGTGTGTCCAATGAATAGTATCGAATCTTAATTTCCCATGTTTAGAAAGATAATATAGTATAAGTATATAAGTATTCATATTACTGCTTCGCTGCTATTCAATTTGCGCAGGCGCTTCGACATCAGTTGTCTAGTACCCATAATACAAGCTCTGCTTAGTTTGGGACTAGACGGCGTTGTGTGTTAGATGTCCGAAATATTTATTATTTATTATTAATATTATTATAAATCTTTCCAATTTTAAACAGAATTTCCTTGATTAAGAAAAATATTCCAACATTCTATAGACGGTAAACATACAGAAAATATAAATAAGGTGTATATTTGATTTAAGAACCTCTCTTTTTTTAAGTTACTTAAGACTGAAGGCGTTGCTCTTCGTGGCCCGTTTACATATTTTAATAAATGACAACCTTTATTCGCATCGGCACGCATCTGGCTGTATACCAGGTCAGGTCATGCGTAAGATTTTAAATCTTTATCCTGAATATTTTACTACAACTCTTGGTAAAGGATATGCTAAAAAAACAATTTCTCTCTGTCTTTAATTTATGGAATGGTATAAAGGTAATGCAATAAATAAAACCTCATTCATATTTCTACTGAAATGGAATTCCAATAAAATATTATGTGTCACTGTTTGTCATATTATTTGATGCTGTATCACTTTTATAATTAAATGTTCTAGACTACATTTAATATTTATTTTGACTGCCTCGGTGGCGCAGTGGCAGTAATTGCGAATGCTGTGGGTGAGGTCTCGGGTTCAAATCCTCGGTCGGACTAAATGTTTGTATGATCTATACAAATATTGTTTCGGAGTTTGGGTGTTTTTTATTTATAATATGTATGCATTTACAAAAAAATAATATAATTATGTTTATATCAGTTGTCTAGTACATGCTCTGCTTTGTTTAAGACTAGATGGCGTTGTGTGCCAGATGTCTGAAATATTATTGTATCTTTTGTTATTTAGTTATACATATTTGTTGTCCAAATATATTTCGTACGGTAAACGGTGTGTATTATACAAGATTATCAATTCATATCTAAGTACTTTTTCAGCAAACTTTGTAAGTAAGGAAAGGATACTAAAAATAATCAAGAAATTAAGACGTATTTACGTAATATTAGTTAAAAATACATATGAATTTTAAAAATACAAATATAATGGTGTAGTTGTTAACAATCTTGTTTTTTAAGCCGGAGATCATAGGTTCGGTCTCCATCCAGTACAACCAATTGGGTGTATTATAATTTTTTCTCTATCTGGGTGTAATTTATCGATATGATCTTTAAATGTCTTTAAAAATAGGTACTGCTGCACTTTGATTATACAGGCTGCCTTGTTTGGAAGTAGTTAGCCGTGTATAAGATACGAGATGTAATTTATTATTACAAATCAAACGAAAGTCAAACGAGAGCCATAGAAGTAACCTAACCGGTTCTTTATTGAACGTTTTGACCTTATGCCCTGTTTAGTTCTACCTTTAGACCTTATCGGAAGTATTTACATCACGATTTTGTTGTCACGACTTTAGATAAAGGTCAATAAAGGACTGCCATTTGTTGCGATTGTATAGCTATTGTAGAATCACAAAGTTATAAATATACATTCTAGAAATAAACTTACTTGTACTTATTCCACTATTTTATATATTAACTTACTATGTAAAGTATGTAATGTATTCTATGAAAAATATGGAATATATTACCTATAGAATTGTTCAATAATACAGTTTAAACTATGAGCTTTTAGACTGGTAACAAAACCGAATCATTAGTCAAATCAATAGACGAAAAATCAATAGTCAAATTCTAAAGATTGTCTTCTTAGCATACGGTATTCATAACATCCCACCATGTGTTGTTCGCGAAATTTTTCCCAATTTTCGATGCTGTAGAACACCTTGAAACAGCTCTGTAACTAAAAAATATTTTAGCATCGTAACTAGGCCGCATAATGCGAGTCGCCATACTGCATTGTGTGCATTCGCAGTGAGGATGGTACCTCCCTCTCTTGTATTCTACTCAAGCTATCCATCAGGCTGAGTAGTCACTTTGGCAGGACTTTAAAAAAAAAACCTATGTACCTAAGTATCTACGGACAAAGACAAGTATTATATAGAAACTATTTATTTTATTATATTCCACTGCAATAGGCAGTAAAATAGGTACGATAGTGTTATGCTCCAAAATTTTGTTTCAATCGTGGTAAGTGTTTATGAAGTCTAAATCTTCAGTTTTTACGATCTTTGCAGTTAATAATAATTATTTTTAGTAATATGCTGCTGTGTTTGCTTTCAAAGATACCAATTACTATTACAATTACAATTCAATTTTTGCCTAGACTAGTCACAGTTGACTTTAGTTTTAGTTGTCTAGAACACCTAATTAAGGTACTCACCTTGGAAATGAACATATGTTATTGTCACTACCATTACCACACCATGTTCCATTAAGTAAATAAGTGCCACAGTTGTAAAAAGGCAGACAGTGACTTATGACTTTTATGATTCTGAAATGACTGCCTTTTAACCATTATTATAATCGAAATCCATTTTCCGGGCCAAGGCTTCAAATATAGGTTAAGAAAAACTGAGGTATCATTTATTTCAAATCAGTTAGTACCGTTTAAATCGATCCGAAACAAATGCAATTTTAATAAAAAGCTCGGAATATGATACTTGAAAGCAAAGCATTATGATTCAAATTTAATTGTGAATTCTTCAGACAGTTGAGACTTTTGTATTGTATTGCGTCTGTACAAGGGCAGGGGGAGAAAGATGGGTAGACGGTGTTTTGTAAACGTTGGAAAGAGATGGGTAGCGTGGAATGCAAGGCTAAGAGGTCGCAGGTAGTACAGTGACCTGGGCGACCTACATTCGGTTGCAGGGTGCTGTGTAAATATTGATTTGGTGACCTTTTCCACTTGTTGCTTTATGTTCCAAGACAAGCGAGGGGTTTCCATCATTTATGGGATTCTAAAACACATGGAGAATGGGAGAATTGTTAAAAAATGCAAATTTTAGAAGTTAACTCAAGAATACCGGTTGATATTACTTTCTGCACTCAAATCTGCTGCCTCTGAATGTAATCATACTGTATAATTTCAAGTACTTATTGTAAGGTTAATAAGACAAGATATTTGTAATATACTGTCTAGAATTAATATTTAGAATCAGACTTAACATTATGATATTTACTAATTTTAATTAGTGGCATTAAAATTAGTCAATATTAAAACACTAGCTATTAAAAGTATTATAGCTAAACATTTAGTTGATTGTATCGAATCAGTGTCAATTATTTTAATGGCAACATTTGGCATAACGTTTTGGGTGTTTGAAACGAGGTGAAAATGACACATTCATTATTCGACGGTAGTACAAAATAGTTGTGGCAAGAATAAATCAGTTTATATCCAATTAATCATCGTTTAATTCGAGAGATAAAGACGGGATCCTTTTATTATAATATATTAGAGTTAACAATCGACTCTAGAAGGTAGGGCGTAGAAGTTTTGGCTATATGATCAACATCAAGCAAGACATAAATTTGGTTTTTCGGTAGGCATAAAATTTAAGATTTCCGTCTCAGTACAAATCAAAATCTAAAGCTATTTATTATAGCATTTACTTCAGTTCGTATTTTAATTATTTGTCTGTTTGTTGCAGCTTGGGTGCTTGGCTGGCTAATGTGCAAGACAGTGCCGTACGTACAGGGGCTCTCGGTGGCAGCTTCTGTCTATAGCTTGGTTGCAGTTTCACTAGACAGGTAAGAATAGACAAAAGTATCAAATAAAAATTACACTAATATGTAACTATTTGAGAGATGAAAAAACACAGACGACAAGAAGGTATAAAACAAATGATTGCAGTGTTGTGCAGTTAGCTGGCTCTTTTTTTTCAAAAGTAATATAATCATGTTCAAATGTTTTTATTGACAACACACACACTCTTTGAAATAACAGGAGCGATCCTGAACATTTATTGAAAGGTCATGAATAATACATTTATATACTTATTGCACGGACTATAAAAAAATATACGGAAAAATGAAATGTGGTTAAAAATCTCTGGTAAATAAGTCAGTCAGTTAGTGCCACAAAAGATAAGAAAGAAAAACAGAGATTAAAATTAATCAAAAACTGAACCTACAATTATTAATTTCTTGATCATGAATGATCAAAAAATTAATAATTACTGTTAATTTATGACTCTAAATTAATATTTCAAACGTTTCTACTAACCATTAATTTTGCAAGACGAAGGAATGCAGGAATATTACCGTAAATTCGGCTTCCATTATTTAAATATCAACTTTTCAATCATTATAATTTAATAGACAAATTATTATCTCCTATAAATATGACATACCATTTCAAAGATGCCTACTTATCATTAAGTATAAGGTGATCAATTAATTAATATACATGTGCTTATAATATTTCATAACTAACATTTTAGTCAGAAGATTCACGAAGTGTACACAAACTCCTTTTATAAATTTAGTTCAACGGTTCGTCATTCAGTTTTAATTCCTAGCTTTGTACTCATAACCTGGATCTTAGTAGTAATAGTCACAGGCTATTAAACGAAGAAGGTAGCCAAAAAGGTTTATTACTTAAGAACATATAACATTTAAAAATGTTATTTTATATCGACCAAAATTTAATCACTAGTTGTTGGTAGCTGGCAAAGCTAAAAATTTTATTCACAAATATATTGCTGCAATGGACAACATCAAAGGTCATACCGACCTACTTACTTATTTGGTCTAATTAGTTATTCAAATAAACTAGATAACTAATGGATTGTTAACTTAACTTGCAAAGTTTACTTAATTTATATGGTTTAATTTATTTAAGTTCATTGGAAGCACATTTTAGTTTGAAATTATTTTATAACAGATATGAGAAAATAAATGTATGGTGGTTTTAATAAAGAAATAAAAAGAAAAAGATTTATAACTGATAATGGATTTAGTTACTTTTTTCAAATTTGCCTGCCAAAGTGACTATACTCTGTTTGGTGGAAAGCGTGAGTAGAATCCAAGAGTGGGGATCACCATCCTCAATGCGAATGCAGACAATGCAGCATGGTGACCCATACCATAGCATCTGCTTTTGCGCGTCCCCCTTAAATAACCCGGGATCATAGTTGGTGGGAAACTTATGCTTGCTGCAATGTGTCTTGTAATATTGATAATAATTTGTTCTAGCATTATTGGCACAGAATCTTATAGTTTTCCATTCTTTAGTATTTTTAGTGGTTAATAGTAGTCTGTCTTTTTATACATTGACGTATTGATTATTAGCTTGACTTGCAAAGATTTAAGTTAATTGAAAGCACATTTTGTAAAAAAATCATTAATAATGATGAACAAATAAAATAAAATGATTTCTTGACTACCAAATTCAATTCCATTTACAAAATGGAGATTTTAGAATTATTTATAGCAATAAACATAAAACTTTTATGGCAGTGGTAAGTATATCAATGAATAAGAAAGTACAAAAGAAGCTACCAGCAGTCAAATACCCAAATAAAAGTACCATGCAGTGACGTGAGTGCAATTTATAATAACGTTCTGGAATCCAACAAAAAACCGTGACCCAAATGCTCCCCAAGAATACCTGAAGTCAAACCTTGACCCGGTAGCAAGGAGGACAAAAGACTTATTGTGCCATTGGGCTCCAAAATTCCAACATGGGCCTTCGAGCCAAAGTTAGTCAAATATTCCCCTAAGTGACAAAAAATATGGGAGGAATTATGATTGATGGGTTGGGTTAATGGTGGAATATTTGATCGTCTATGATGAACATGCTTGGTTGTTTTAGGTAGACAATGTCGTAATGTATAATATGAGATCTCGATCAGAATATAGGATATCAGAAAAAAGGTTAAGAAGTAATTTTATAAATTAGTCTTGATACACGAACACTCTACATTCTTCAGCATCTTGATTGTTTGGGACCATTTTAAAATAGTCTTAAAGTTTTTGTAAAGTCAGAATTAATGGACTATGTCCTTAGGTCTTATAATAGTGTGTTTGTGTCTCGAAAAGAACTGGAATATTTTATCACTAATGCGTTCTTTAGATTATTGCATAATATAAAGAAAACAGATTTATTATTCGCTTAGCAAAGCGTTCATATACCAAAATAAATCCTTACTAATATTAAAAAAAAATTAAACTAACTCTGTCCATCTGTCCGTCAGTCACGGTTAACCCGCTGCATTTCAATGAAATTTATTTATTTATTTAAACTTACGGATATTGTACATAGGCGGACTTAATGCCATTAATGACAGGTGATGTAAAAATATGATGCAGTAAGTGCAAAAATACAAGTTGAATATTAGTAGAGACTTAAGCAAGGAGTTACTTTTTTAGTTTAATTTAGATTCTATCCTCCTTCTAGCCTCGTAAGAAATAACCAATAAACATGCGGGGTGAACCGCGGGATAAAGCTAGTACTTACATAAAGCTAAATTAACCTTTTAAATATAAAATATACTTGTAATTTTCAAAGGAGGCTTATTATCTCCTTACGCACCCTCAAAGAATTTCCTGCTGTTATCAAAGGTATTTTCTGAACAGGTTTAAGGGCAATTACGGGCTACATTACAAGCATTTTTAAGATCATGACAAATGCTTGAATACATTGCCTGATAAAAAAATACTCTTTTGATGTTCCATAGAGATCTTTTCAGAATTTTTTTTTACTGTTGTTTTAATTCAGCTTTTGGCTTATTTGACATAAAAGTGATGAATAAATCAATGTGAATTGCTTTAGATATAACATGATACTTAGGTGTGATGCTTATTGAAATGGAATTATTATTTTTTGTTATTTGCAATGTGTTTAATGATTTACTAGGAACATACCAGGAAGGTCATTTATTCAATATCAAATTTTGATATTCAAATAAATATTTAATTTAATGATTTTTCTTTCGGTTTCATGCTGGTTATTTTTTGAAATTAGAACAATAGGAATAGGCTTCCAGCAATTGGTTCAAAATGTTGACTCGCATGTCATACTGCTGTGTAATGTTTAAATTTTTACACAGACATCATACATGCACGTTTACTCATTTTCACTAAAATATACTAAATTTAGAGGACTCACGACCTTAGATTTATTTATCATATACATATTAATAGAGGCTTCAAGAAAGCTTTTTAATGTAATTAATGTTACTGCAAAGATTGTCTATTAATTATGAGTTCAATTAGTGAATTTAAAAACGAAACATAATTCCATTCAAGTTTAATTTAACTGTTATTAAAATATTTATAGCAGTAAAAAGAAAATGATCAAAAGATGCATAGTGTGAAAAAATTGCTGAAGTACTACATAAGGTTTTAGTAGATACTGCAATCGTTTCAAACGTCAACAGATTACGATTATCGCTTACCAGCTAGAGGATACTAAGGTGATCATGGCCGACCTTGATGACCCCAGTAGCATAAAAATGATACCTTATGTCTCGTCTGATATGTCTAAATTTATTTATTTTTGTATCTGTATCTTTTAAAGCTTTGTAAACTATTCTTTAAAATGTTACATGCATTTACGTCCATGTTACTGAAAGGTAAGATATTAAATACATACATTCAAATAGCAAAAAAAAACAATTTAATCACTCGCACAAAACTTTAAATCATTCTAGTTTTTATAGTACAAGCTCTGCTTAGTTTGAGGCCAGATGACGTTGTGTCAGATGTCAAAAAATATTTATTTATTTACATCCATGCTTAACATTGTCCTTCGACCAGGCGAGGTAATCATGCCTGGCAGGCCACTGCCCAACGGTTCATGTTGGTTGTATTTATGTTATTCGGCGCGAGAACTTCTATTGCGCGATTCAGGATTGGTAGTTTCTTCGTTTCCTTCATTACTCCGTAGTTCGACGTACCTTCGGTAGATGACGCTATAGTGTGTCTCTGTTTGCGTTGTATGTAAAAGTCACCACAACATTATAAATTCGATAGTAACTCTGTGTGTCTATATGTTTACCTGTTAAGTTTTCATAGTTAAATAGCTGCAACGATTTCAATGAAAGTTGTCACGGAGAATATTTGATTCTTGAAAAATAAAATAGGATACTCTTTACTGCGATAACCGACAAACAAGATGGTGGAATCGCGGGCAAAAACTAGTAAAATATAACATCATTTTATTTTTCCGTTTTAGATTTTAACTTAACTATTTGCGATAATTGGTTTTAAATGTTGTAAGTCCAATTCAAACTCAGTTATGAAGAAATCAAAATCAATGCACTTGAGATGCGTCTACAGAGTCCCCTGTAGTTTAAATAAAAGAAATTCTTTCGTATAATGTATTGAATGTTGGAGAGCCACACTTCGGCATGAATGGGCTGGCTCGACCCGAGTGATACCACTGAAAACCGGTGTGAATGTGATGTGTTTCACCGACTGAGTGAGGATACCGGAGGACCATGCCCCAACCACTCTCCCCATCCCGCAAAGGCTGGCGTCGCACTTGTGACTCCTCTAATGTTGTGGGTGTCCATGGGCGGCGGTAACCGCTTACCATCAGGTGATATGTCTGATCGTTTGCCACCTATTTCATAAAAAAAATGTGAGTTCATATTTTACGTAAACTTGTCTTCTTCTTCATGGTGCAATCGATTATATCGATCGATTTTTTCATGATCATGATGTAGGTACGAATCGATGTAATAGCCCTTCCATGGTAAACTGTAATTTTTAAGTCTCCTCTTTAAGTTTAAGGTAATGCAGGGATGGCACAGTGGTTTAAGCGGTCACCTCGCCACTTTCTGTTATGCTCAGTGTTGTGGGTACAACGTCATATTGGATAATAATTTGTACTATCAAAAAATTGTTGTTCTAAGTCTAGGTGTTTTTCTTTCTGTTTCATGATGTTTATATTATATATTATAGGATGTATTCGTAATGCGTGAGTTGTCTTTTAAGTTTAAAAAAAACAACGAAAGAAATGTTTGGCGACGGTTTTCTGTTAGGCCTTGGTATCACTCAGGCCGAACTATATATGTACTAAAGCATGGTATATCATGAAACAATATTTCTCTTTACCTACATAAATCCATTTATCTTTAAATATACACTGTCAAAATTTAAAAATGATTCCAATGTAATAAATCGGGCTTAAAATAAATAGAATTCAGTCTAATTTAAAGCAAATAGACGCCATTGAAATCCTGGGGGTAATGAACTTATTTGCATTTAGATATCCACACAAAAAGACGAGGATATTGCCACAAATCTGATTTATATCCACCCGTACATAAAACGGAAACATCACGGATTCCCCTCTTTGAACTTTGTTTTCTTTATATCTACTTAATTCGACGGCTATTCGTTTAAATTTAATAGTACCTAATATTAAGACTCTAGTGGTGAGCGGTCCTGATTGTTAAGTCAAAGTTAGTGGGTTCCATTCCAATCAAGGACATAACATTGTTTGACGAGCACAATTGTTTCTTATTTCTCTATGTTTGTGGTGTGTCCATGTGTCCGTTTAAATTAATTATTTTCATCACATTTCATAATATTTCTAGCACTTTGAATAATATGACCAGATATTTCCCACGCCAATAATCGATCATGACTGCACGTTTGACTAGTGGTTTAAGCGGATCTGGGTTCAAATCGTACATAGGACAACACTTTGTGTGACCCTCAAATGGTTGTTTTGAGTATAGGTGCTCATTTCATGATGTTCGTAAAGTCCCCCAGCGACACAGGATGTACATTCCTAATAAAAAGAAAAAAATAGGATAAAAAAATTGTGTCGCTACTTTAAAGCTACCTTTAGTAACTAGGTACACATTCCGTATCGCACCACCTATGTATTTGTCTCTTTCTAACTTTGTCTAGTTTTAATTAAGTCGATTATATAATCTACAACTTGTAAGCAATCTAAAAACGATTAGAAATAAATTAGGTTCAATTTTGTTAAAAAAAATAAGACTATAGATATTAAAATAACGTATTACGAAGAATGCCACCAGCATAAGATATCTGTCTAGCTAGTTTACTATAATAGAGCTTTCAAAGTTAAATTCCAAGTTAAACTAAATATTTAATAAAGTAAAATATTTGTGAAACATAATAAAATATTTACTTTAGTATAAAGAGATTCCCCAAAATTTAATAGTCGTTATATATTATAAAAAATTTTTATTGAAAAACCCGTTGTCGAAATATCTTTGAAACACTTAAAATTAAAGAAAAAGATTTTATATGTAAATTTCCTGAGATTATCAGGCCTTCAATTCCAGAGACATGCAGGAAAATAATTGTTTATTGCAAATAGAACGAAAGCCTTCTTTATGAATTTGTTGTAAATGTTAATATAACTATTATCTACCAATGATTGTTTCAATTGTAATGAATGTTAGAGATTATTATTTTATTAATAATAAAAAATCTAGGTACTAAGACTTAAAATGTTCTAGCAAGCTTAATAAATATTAATAAGCTTAATGAATTTGAATAAATCACGTAGCTGAATGATATGAGTACCTCGACATTTCGGATGAATTTACATACCTATCTAAGTTTCTAATACGTCTTGAATCGAATTTCTTAAAAAAAGACACATGCATATTCATACACCCGTAATGTTGGATGTCTTTGACTGTAAATCTTTTTTGGAAAATTTTAGGAATGAAATTTTTAAGTTGGAAAATTCTATAGTTAAACTATCTGATCTACGCAACTTTGTAAGTGTCTTTTTTAATGCTTAGCTCCTTTTTGTGTAAGCGTGATGTTAACTATCCTATCTTACGTACGCCAGTAAAGCACACTTTAAAAAACCGCGAGAATCACTTAGATAATTTAGGAGTACATCGAGAGCAAAAACGTGACACGAGAATAAAATTATAATACACTACTGGTTGCCCGCGGTACCGCCCGCGTGTGTTACGGTTATCGCGGCAAATAAAAGCCTATATGCTATTCTGGTGTATAAGCTATATTTTATTCAAATTATCCGTAATCCGCGAAGTTTTCCGCCAACACACATGAAAAAAAAAAACATTTATACGGTCGAACTAACAAATCCACAATATCCACATATCAGTCTCCAATGTCATACAAGCAAATTTTAAACCAAGTGCTAACAAGAATTTCAGCTTCCCCTTTTAATTGAATTCAGACAACGTAGCAAAGTTACAATCAGATACATAATTTGTTATTTCGAATCGTAAACATAAACAATTCTAATCTGATATCCGAAGTTATTGGAAACAATAGCAGTTTAACCTTATCCAGACAAAACCGGGAGCGTTGACCTTTGCACCAATATTGCCATAATAATATTATAATATCAAAGAGAGTCGGATATAAACAAGAAACTTCCTGTTATAAAAGTATTGAGTAATAAGTATAATGAGTTGAAATAACCAAAAATGTCTTTGAGAGAATGTTTTCTAAGTGAGGGGAACAATCGCTTCCGCTGGGTCCGGGAACGGGCCAGGTCCTGCAGGCGATTCGGATCCGGAGATATGCGCATGCCTGGTGGTGACAGATGATGCCATCTATCCATCTATTTATCAATTCATCCATCCATCCATTCAACAATCCATCCATCCATAATTACAAACTTTCGCGTTTATAATATTAGTAAGATTTTTATCGTATGAAAATCGACACGAGTTATTATCACCTCACCTAGAGAATTGGTAAGAAGATACACCCAAATGGTATATACAGTTTCCATTACAAACCTTGAACCCACAATCCAAAGTAAATAGAAGCGCAATAAATATCCACCTTTTACAATAATTCTATTCCGACCGAAAATAAAAGAACATCAATATTAGGAGTTTATTGAAAGGAAAGGTGGATTGGAAATTAAGGCACAGGAAGAGGATACTGCTTCTGATTCATGTTCTGAATTACTAAAATAATTGAATGATGAGCTCGATTATTGGTTCTGTGTCTGGGTTTTGTTTCATCAATACTAATTTTATAAAGGCGCAAAGTTTGTGAGTTTATTATAGGAGATTTTGAAAATGATTTAACCAATAGTGAGCCACGTCATTTGTGAATGTTATTGGCTTGATATTGAAAAGTGTGCTAGTTTATCATTATTCAAAGCTAGGAATATGAAAAAATAATCATGCGAACGATGCTAATAGCTAGTTTGGAGTGAATATTAAGAGAAATATATGCATAACTATGTTTAACAGTAGTCTGAATGCCTGGGACTTCCCGAGTGTCATAACTCGGTGTGTTCGTGGGTCACTGCTGTTGATCCTGGTGTACAGGAGTTACAGCGGTGGGCGTGTGGGTGGGATTAGTCAAAAAAAAAAAAGTAGTCTGAATGCCATAGCTGGTAGACTTTCTACCTGATTTGGGATCACATTTATGTGCAAAGGAGATGTGCAAAGATAATATAGTGCAAAAGGAGGAAAAGACAGCCGAAACCACAACATTTGTAAGCAGTTTAACTTATCTACTCCAAGAGCATTAAAGCCTTAAGTTTTTATATCTTTGAAAACTTACACATAGTTTTATACAGTTGAAGGTTAGTGGGGTATGAAAATGTTTCATAAAATGTAAACAGTATAAAGATAAACTGCCCCTCTCAAATAATAAGTAAACCCTCTTTATTCACAAAATATTTTTTCTTAACCACGATTTTTTCCTGCGAGCGACGTGATTGCTTCAAGGATAGTTGTTTGAGATAATTTTGAAGGCATCTCAATTCTGACAGGCGTTTATAGTTTTCCTGTTTATGTTACTTTTGTTTAGCTCTGTATCATTTTGATAGATGTTAGGACCTTCTTGGTATAAATTTCACGATTGTGATTTAATTGACTAGTGAGTGAGCTTGACCGCCTCAGTGGCGTAATGATATTGACAAAAAGAATACACACTATTATATTGTGTATATTGATACACTTTCGGATTTCGCTTATCCTTTCCATCTGGCAGAGTAGAGTAATTTTGGCATCTTATATATTGCTGGCGTTAATCGTCCAAAATTTTATAAACTAGTACGATAAAGCCTTTGTGTAGTTATTTTTTATGATTATAGTATAGCATAGGAGTAGATCAGTTATTTGATGATAATGTGGCTCTAATTTGCAACTCAAGAGACAAAAATGTGCGGTTGTCTTTTGTGTGTCCTCTACCTCCAGAATGGAGAGCCGGGAGGTATTATTGGTGGTGACTCCTGCATATTTATACTCACGAATAGTCCTTTATACATCGCAGTAAGGTTTGAGTCAAGGAGAATAAGGAAGTGGTAATGTCATTTTTGTTGTCATTGTCTGTACTTTTGTTAATTGCGGACATTAAAATATAAACCTTTGAATGAAACTTTAATTTTTGTGGTATGCATAAAATTGTAGTAATTTTTCTTGTTGTTTTAAGGTCAAGTTAGAATGCTTTGAAGAAGAGTATACTTTGATATCTTAATATGAGATTCTCAAAATTTTATAAATACAAGAGAAATTTGCCAATCCACCAGCCTTGAAACTGAAACATCCCATTCACCAGAAGTGCTTTATTTTATTATGATTGATATGAAGAATGTATTAAATCTCGCTGTCTAAGATTTGCTCGTAACGTCGGCTATTAAGGAAGTAGGGTAGTCACTCGGGGTGGCCTTGGAGATCATTTTATAGTATTTTTTGACCTATATTTTATTGCTTTGTTTATATGGTGTCCTTGGCAGTAAACGTTTGCATGAAGTGCTTTTATATTAAGTGGAGTACTTGGTCCGGGGAGATCGGAGATTGATTGCAATAATTTTTTGGTATCTAGTTGTGCAGATAAATATTGTTGTTTTGTTTTGTGGTAAGATTTTGTAATAAGGGCAAGGGCATCTAAGACTTTTATATAGGTATGTTCAAATCAAATCAATGTTCATTGTCTCAAAATAAAATCATTTTGTTTATTGAAAACTCTAGTTAATATAACCATTAGTTAATTTAAAACTTAGATTTTTGGGCGTCCAGTATCCTCACTCACTCAGTGAAACACAGCGCAGGCACTATTTCACACAGGTTTTATGTGAGGCCGTGGTATCACTCCGGTCGAGCCGGCCCATTCATGTCGAGGCGTGGCTTTCCCACAGTCGTTCCCACAGTCGGTGTGTTCGTTCGGTACACCTAAACACAGAATAAATGACGGCAATATCTAGACCATTAGTGGTTTACTTAGAAAAGCTATCTAATCTGTATGAATGTTAACAAAAAAGAGTAAAAGAGTCCGTAGGTATCAGCATTAATATTCTTTTATTTATATACTTACTAGCTTTTGCCAGCGGCTTCGCTTGCATTTAATAAAAAGTATCCTATGCTACTTCTAATACCTTCAAGAATATGTGTACAAAGTCTCATGATGATCGGTTAAGTAGTTTTCGCGTGAAAGCGTAACAAACAATCTTACATCCACATTTATAATATTAGCATGAATAATACAGAATATTTACAGAAGAAATATTTTTCATTCTGATATTTACTTCTATGTCGTAATTATCAACATATTGCCCTTTTTCCAATCATAATCATTGACGATGTCTCTTCACACCATTAAGTAGAGAATCAGGATAATGTCCGACTCTTCATCTTCCCGGGATCACCGATAACATCCTCCATTAGCGACGAAGCCTTGGACCATAAGATGTATTGCTGGGTTGATAGGATATGCGACCTTCAAGTTATCCAGAGAACCGCGTAATGGATATCAATTCAATTATTATTTTCGTAATTATTTCTTAAATCGTTAAGCTTTATTCTATGTAATTCAGGCAGGGGTCGAGACGTTTGCGTACCAAATCGAATCATAATAATAATACACATTTCATACACGGCAATTAATCTCAAAATAAGCCGAGCATGTACGTACTATAGCTATCAGAATACTGATCAAAATACCTCAATATTTATAGAAACATATTATACACTAGCTGTTGCCCGCGGCTTTGCTCGCGTGGAAGTTGATTATATGCATTTCATTAAAACTGTGTAAAATAATGTATCAGTAATTTATTCCTGTTTTTAAACGTATTTATTTATTAATTTTTGATCATTATCCCATTTAAAAGGACTTTCATACAAACATTCGACCCATATGTCAACCCCTTTAGGAGCAGATTTCGCATAAACACTGATATAAGTATTCATCTATTTGTAATCAGAAACATAAAAACGAAAGTTGTTAGACTGCTAAATTAAAAAAATGACGGATTTCCAAACTAACCAATATATGAAATGCCAATGCCTATTTCTCCCCTTAGGAGTAGAATATCCAGAAACGCTTAAATATGCATATTCTCGTTTTTAATTAGTAACCCAAAGATAATATTTTATGTTTCTAACTCAAAAAATGACAGACTTCCATACAAACTTTCAACCTCTATTTCACCCCTTAGGGGTAGAATATCCAGAAACGCTTAAATACGTATCTACTCATTTTTAATCGGTAGCCCGAACACAAAGTTTCATGTTTCGAACTTCAAAAATGACGAACTTCCATACAAACTTTCAACCCCTATTTCACCCTTCAGGGGTAGAATATCAAGAAACGCTTAAATACGTATTAACTCATTTTTAGTCTTTAGCACATGAATAAAGTTACATGTTTCTAACTTAAAAAATGACGAACTTCCATACAAACTTTCAACCCCTATTTCACCCCTTAGGGGTAGATTATCAAGAAACGCTTAAATACGTATTAACTCATTTTTAGTCAGTAGCCCAAAAACAAAGTTTCATGTTTCGAACTTCAAAAATGACGGACTTCCAGACTAACCTATATGCGAAATGTCAACCCCTATTTCACCCCCTTAGAGGTTGAATATCCAGAAACGCTTAAATACGTATCTACTGTTTTTTAATCAGTAGCACGTAAATAAAGTTTCATGTTTCTAACTTAAAAAATGACGAACTTCCATACAAACTTTCAACCCCTATTTCACCCTCTTAGGGGTAGAATACCCAGAAACGCTTAAATACGTATCTACTTTTTTTAAATCAGTAATACATAAATAAATTTTCATGTTTCCGACTTCAAAAATGACGGACTTACAGACTAACCCATGTACGAAATGTCAACCCCTATTTCACCCCTTAGGGGTTGAATATTCAAAAACGCTGAAATACGTGTTTACTCATTTTTGTTTACTCAAAAGTAAAGTTGCAGGTTTCTAACTTAAAAAATGACGGACTTCCATACAAACTTTCAACCCCTATTTCACCCCCTTAGGGGTAGAAATTCCAAAATTCCTTTCTTAGTGCGTGTCTACTCAATAAAAGGATCCTACTCACCAAATTCCATAGCCCTAACTATCATAGTTTACGCTCGGCGATGATGAATCAGTCAGTCAGTCAGTCAGGACTTATTATTTTATAAGTATAGATAGAAGATAGACTAAACCCAGACATAACACACAATTTTTAAGCCTTAAATAAAGAATTGGGTATCTGAGTCTGGCTGTTCATTGAATCCGTTTCATGAATATTATAAAGTCCCAAGCGAGACAAGGTGTATATTCCTAAGCCGGTACTTGCATTTTATAAAAAAGAAAGAAAACCAATTGTAATAAAAATAAGTTAAAAGATATATTATAAATACTCACAAAGTAATTAGAGAATCGAATAAATCAGTGAACTATACACTAAAAGTAAAACTGCGAGAGAACTCGACTGATAAATTAAACAATATAAACTAAGTGAGACTTCATTAAATTACCCTGCGACCCTCAATAAGTCCCAAAGGGGTACTAATCTTTAACAACCCACCAAATTCATGTATAATCCTCCAATAACAATTCCCTGTAACCTTCAAAAGGCATCGGAAGGCAGTCAATTTTGCCGTATTACCCACGGATGAACGTAATGTATTGCCTTAAGGGACCTCATAGTAGGACAAGGACACACTATTGTTTCGTGAAACCACGTGGAAAGCACCAACTTTCAAAAAAATAATAATCGGTTCACCTAGTTGAAAGCTCTGATGTAAAAATATAAAAAACAGTCGAAATAAGAACCTCCTCTTGTTTTGAATTCGGTTAATAAATGTATACTTTGCAAATTTATATTTATAACTGCGATGTGATGCAAATCAGATTGGAAGTTCTTGCGGTGCATTCGTGCGAGCTCGCAGATATTTGCGATGCGTTGCGAATTAACAGTTACATGTGGGAGCCCTTAGTAATTTCTAATTTTGTGTCATTCAAATAGTTGTTGAAAACATATCAGTACACAATTTTCAGCACTACAAAGAGAAGGAGTCTTAAAACAAACGTTTTACCGACCCGTCTGGCTATCAGTGTTGTACGCCTAAACTTCCTTACTAAGGAAAGCCATATGTTCAGCAGTGGACTACTGAAGGCTGTTGACGATGATGCAGTCTAGACACGCGGCAGTGTCAAGCCAAGTTCAAGCAAAGGAACTGGCTAGCCAGCGCCTAGTGTAATATTACTCGAACCACTTGGTGTCAAAGTGAAATCTAATCTACTCTAAGATCTCACATTTTTAAATAACAGCAATTGTTATAGGTATCCAATAAAGAAGTGGAGTTTAATACTTGTTCATAATGTTATTTTGTTCCTTTAAATACATATTTGGATTTTGCATAGAACTTTAAACTCATTTAGATCTCCATTCTTTTTGCGGCGAAGCCCACAGCCAAGCATAATTTTTGTATTGAACTTGGCTCTCCTTTTTTACATTTATGTTTTTGGTGGTATATTCTTCACAAAAATCTTTCTTCCCTTTTAACAATTTACTTGCAGAGTTTGTCTGGTCTCTGTTATGACCAGTGCAATGACGCTAATTCTCATTGAGGATATCATTGTTCTCAGACGAAACAAAAGAAGTAGGAAAATTGGGGTAAGGTAAATGAACAGGGCGGGGATTTCTTATCTATTGATATGATAATGAAATTGGGTTAGTACTTAAATAAAAATTTCAACGTGCTGAAATTTATTACCGCGAAATCTGAGTTAACCCTTAATATTAAATGATTACCGATTTGCATAAACACTTTATTGACAGCCCTAAGGTACCACTACGATAGTACTAACTTTGCTATCTTAGAGGTGAAGGCCGTTATCCACAGTAGTATCCGTCAGATTAGACGATGTTTATTTTCCAAATTAGTAACAGATAGGTATTTCTTTTCTATACAAATGACTATTTCCGCGTTAATATCGTCCCATGAAGTATTTAGATAGCATTTGGTGTGTCATATACGCATCGCCATCTTAAGTACTCAAAGTAATGAAATATTTCATTATTTTTGGAATCGAGACGTAACACATTTTTTTTTATTATTAATTAATTTAATAATAATAATTAAATTTAAATTACTATTCTAACTTTTTATCTTTTTCACAGTTATTGTGAAATAAAAATCAACATAAACATTTTGATATAGTAATTATTTTCCTAATAGGAAAATTATTGCTTATTTTTGTGCTACAATTGCGTTTAATAAAATATTTTTATTTTATTTTATAATGTCTTCCATTTTCCATTTTAATTTAAGATAAGAATCCCTGAAATTTTACACTACTAACTGTTGCCAGCGGATCCGCCTGCGTCTATATCGATTTACGTGGCAAATAGTAGCCAATGTGTTATTCTCTTATTAGATATATATAAATAAGAAGTGGCCTATGTGTTAATCCAGGTTGTCAGCTTCCTGTATACCAAATTTTATCAAAATTGGTCCAGTCGTTTGCGTAAGTAATAAACATACGCACTCACAAACTTTTACCTTTATAATATTAAAGTGTGATGATATTTGAATAACAACTATTTTGAATATGGAATTATAATATATCATGTAATAGTAGATTGGTTTCATATGTTTTTTTTATTTTAACAATCTACCTATAATTGATGAAGATGAAAATAAAATAGGTATATTTCTTTATTTTAGACCTATAAAAAGATTAACACAAATAAATTACAAACAATTGATAATTAAATCATGTACAATGACGTCAATAATGATGACGTAACCTACCATTCTAAGCAATAATTTCGAACTTTACACTGTTTTGCAACAATTCCTTTTATAAAAGTTTCCACCACACAACCACATACGTAACTCTCTCTTTCAATCACTGTGAAATGTAACAAAACAAAACAAACTCAATACAAATACATCGAATTATTCACTTTTGACTTTCAAAAACAAAACATTTGTTCTACATTCATCAAACCTCAAAGGCTTTTGTGCCTAAACCAAAACATTCGTTAACAAATCACAAAACATGATCCAAAACTGAAGTTATTCAAATTATTGAACTTCATTCATTCGGAAATATAAACCTAAAACAATAGAATGCTTGACTGAACAAGAGCTTAGTTCGGGAGGTGACATATGGCTTCGGTTCAAATACGTGTAATAACAAAAACATCATAATACTGTGCTCACACAGCTTTTTTGGATCTTGCTAGGAGGCACTAATGCATGATAACCAGACTTCTGATCCTGATACAACACAGTTTTATTTATTAAATACACATACATTAGATAAATAGCACTCAGGCACAGAACGAATGATCGTATTCATCACACATTTGTTTGTCTATTGCGCCCACGATCTATGACCTAGCAATTAAATAATAGCCACTAGACTAATTGGCAGATCAAAAATATCTAGTTAAATATAATTATTCACTTTATTATTCATCAATAAAAACCTCAAACTTACCACTGAAGAGCAGCTATGATGTAAAATCTGATGGACGATTTATAATTATCGTGCAAATACGTGTTATAAACGCGAAAGTTTGTAAGTATGGATGGATGGATGCTTGTTACTCTTTCATGCAAAAACTACTGAACGGATTTGAATGAAACTTTACAGTAATATAGCTTATACATCAGAATAACACATAGACTACTTTTGCCGCCATAACCGACATATACGCGGGCGGGGCCGCGGGCAACAACTAGTCATCTATAATCTGTAGGTTTTGAAAAATACATTTCAGTATTAATGTAAGTACACTTCATTGATTTGTTTAAATAGTTGCGTACACTAAATAAAATCAGTTTTTTTTTTAAATAACAGTGCCAATATTTAAACTTATTCCCAATTTTTTTATGAATTTCCTCGAAAATACAGGTGAAATATTCTTATTAAATAATCATCAGCGTCTTTACAAATAATCCGGGGATTTTTCCAAAAATCAAAACCGCTCATAACGACCTATTACCGCCCGAGGCTGCTATAAAGAATCGTGAACAAAGGCGGGATTAATACCAATTCGTATTACGGGCCGTCTGGTAATTATCCTTGGTACAGTTTATGAGTAGACCCTCAAGAGGGTTCCTATGCATCTCTCCAAGGTTGCCAAAGCTGTGACTTGTGGACGAGTAATAAAGTGGATTTTATTGGCTATCCGTTATTACAGCACGGTGATGTAGATTTAGTGTGGTTTGTATTTCGGCAGAACCATATAGATATACAGTGCTGTAACTTTCAATATCAGTGTAACTGAAATTTTGTGCTTAGGATTTTTGTCTTGAAACGGGTAGACAAAGGCGTATTAAATACCATCGTTTTGCCAACCAGCATTAATTAAGGCAAATCCATTTCAAAGCACAAATATCATGTTTCAAATAAATGTAATTATTAAAGTATTTCTATATGTTATAAATGTTATAGATAAATTACAACCAGAAATACAACAAATGACCGTGGTCAACACACAATACATATCTTGAGTGGGAAATCATGACGCCTGGACGGCCAGGAAAACATGAATCTGCCACCTTTTGAGTGTCTCACCAACGAGAGGGAATGGAGGAAGGAACTTTACGTCCAATAAACTCACTTACTGGGTGAAATGCAAAGAAATATTGTCCTTCCATCGGGTTTCTGTGAGGCCAACTCCGCAATTTTCTTTGGAGCGATCTATTATATACTGAAGTATAAGACTCTCAGGATAATGAAACTATTTTAACTTTCACATTCAATTCGACATTAATACATGTTTTATTTGCCCAAAAAAATATAGATTTATAAATGATTTAAGGTCTAATATTATTCTAACTACTGTATAATCTAAAGCCATTTTGAAGCAAAACTTTCGAAATTATAGCCCTTTTTTGTGCCTATGGGTGTATGACAAAGGTGTTTATGCTAAGTGGAGAGGGTTCAAATCACGATAGACTATTTACATATGGTGTCAATGACACCATCTGGGGATGAAGTGCGACGTAAATCTGTACTATTATCCCTTTTGATGTATTGCCGAACTATTTTTGTATTAGAATTCTATGTTCTGAACATATTTAAAATAGTTTTTTTTTGCGGATTTGATTTGTGGTTTTTATAATAAATATAGAGGATAATATAATAAACAATTATAGTGTAGTATTAATGATAAACAAATGCAAAATAAAGAAAGAATTAAAGGCAACAAACTAAAGTGTTTTAACTAAGGACTTTATAAATATGATTTATTATTTTTTTAATTGAAACACCTGGAAACACCCATTCAAAAAAACCATAGAGGTTTAAAATTAATAGACGATCTTACTCAACAGCTAATTATAATTAGTCATACTTTTTGGAACGAAGTTCCTTATGGGGCATTGCAGAGGGGTACTCTATGGTAACGTATGCGAATACTGTGCTTGAGGTCTTAGGTTCGAATTCCGGGTCGGATCAAATGTTTGTATGATCTGCAAATATTAGTTTTTTCGGAGTTTGGATGTTTCTATGTATAATATGTATGTATTTACAAAAAAAAGTATGTTTTTACTTATATTAGCTGTCTAGTACCCATAACACAAGCTCTGCTTAGCTTGTAACTGGATTGCGTTGTGTGTTAGATGTCCGAAATATTTATTTGTTTATTTTTATATTATATGTTTTTATTAATAGTTTAAAATAAAATTAAGGTGTTAAGACAATTTTGTGGTATTTAAAGAGCGTGAATGAAAAATTTTGTATAGCGCCATCTGTAAGTTGCATTTTATGATAAGGAACTCCGTTCCTATCTGGTGTCCCGCAACACTTTATATGTTGTTATTACTTTTACCAACTAAAAAAGTTAAGGAAAGAGACAATTAGTGAAACTCAAAAACAAAATTAAAACAATTTTAATTCATACCAATTTCAAAATTAAAATTTTCAAACATGAGCGTGTTCTATCCATGATGAACTGCGATTATAGGTGCGTGATGTTTTACAATCGGAAAGATCGGTGCAGCGTGAACGACCGGCGCAGCATGAACGACTGGCGCGGGATGCACAATAGCGCTGTGGGATACCGCTACGGGATGCGCTACGATGGGGTGCGCCGGGATAACTGGTGCGATTATCCCCGCGTGCGCAATCGCAACGAAAGCGAGCAGTATAGCCTGTAAACAAACTAGAAATTAGTCGGGCTACTTGATTTTTCTATTATTAACGAGGGTTTTTCACTATTCGATCTTAGGGGCCTTTCTGAACGTTACATAAATAGAATACAAGATCAACATTTCTTCAAGTCATTGCAGTCTAAATTTTCGGGTACTCAATACCTTACTTCCCCCTAGGCTATGACAGATTTACGTTTTTGGACCTTGACTGAAAAAGTTTACATTCCCAATGAGATTTACCGTCAAACAGAAAGCCAAACATAAATGAAACAAACTAAATAACGGGAAGACAATTTCCGTCAGTGTTTTAGTTTACCAATAATAAAAAAAAATAGTCACAAAAACCCCATTTCTTTAAAAGTAGGTCAATATCAACAAAGTACGTTAATATGATTATATTTCAAATAGAAACTATAAAATAACATTTATAGCACCTGCATCCCTATTATTCATATATATTTTTTCTTGAAGAGAAAACTGTAATAATCAAATAATTGGAAAAAATAATTCATTGGACATATTCATATCAGCAACGGATCACAAAACTGTGAGTATTACGTGACAAATATGTATATTGTTATATCAATAAAAATAATTTTACAAGAAACAACATCAAAAGAAGCTTATACATTCTAATATCTTTTTTCTTGCGTTGAGAAGATTTCAAGATAATTTTTTTGTAGGTTTCCAGATATTTATTCATCAAATGATTTACGAATCTCAACTGTTGTTGAACATTTTTTCATGTCTGTAAACTGTAATAGATAGCTAAAAGTATTACAAAGATATGTTTACGGTTCTCCCTTGTATAATTTTTTTACACTTCAATTATAATGTAATATAAAATTTATATTATGAATCAAAAGTATAAATAGTTCTTCTAGTTTCAGACCAAGTAGTAAATGGAGTATATTGTTTAGGTTAATCTTTATTTATACACTTACAATTTACAGAGGTGATTGAGGTGAAAGAATTTCTTCTTCTTTTTCTTTCTTATAAAGATAATGTTAAAATTTAGAAACTGATTTGTACCTAAGCGTTTTTGCTTATTACCGTTTAATCATAAAAGGATTTAATGACAGCACGTCACGTTAGAGAGATAAAGGCTTGACATTCAGTTGCAAAATGGTCCTACTAAAAATTGTTATAACACAGATTACGTACAATTAACTTAATTTTCTTTTCAAAAACTCAATGAGTAAAGTTTATATTTAATTTGGTTTTTATAGTTGTTTTGATTATAAGTCCACTATAGTAATAAAGGATCTAAAACTACATAGTTATAGAAAAATAAAGGCTCAGACGCGGTCTAGATTCTTTCATAAAATATAACTAATTTAACTTATAGTACTTAATGAAATAAGTGAAGTTAGTGTTATTGGCATTGTACTAATAAAGTAACTAAAAACTAAATAAATTTCAGTGCAGGGAGATAGTTTTAACTTGCCTATTTTGTACACGAGTTAATTAGTTTACTATAAAATAATATAAAATTTATTTTAGTGTTAAAGTTGTGTGCCTTACCGAATTATATTGTCAGTTCGTTAAAAATTTCATGTTTTACTTTTTTTACGATTATGGTGAATATAAAAACCAACCGTAAAAGTTTTGGGAGTGTTCCACCATAGCGCCTAAACTACTAGGGAATAAGGAGTCAAACTAATATAATAAACAAGCAATTTCTTGTACCTATGTATTATCTAAATGTCGAAAACGGTTCAAGCTGTTTTTATATTCATAACGGGTTTCGCGGGCGATAAATTGATCTAGCTAGGATTCATCTTTCGACAATTCACCAAAACATTAATACCGGGCAAAGTTCGGTCATGCAGGTACTAGATTAATTAGAAATTAAGGTAGTGAGAATGACCTAGGTGATAAAGGTTAGATATTTTTATTAAACGTTTTTAGTTAGACCCGTCGTTTAAACTTTTTGTTGTTAAATGCGTAATGGTAATGGTAATTTGACATTATTTTTTCGTAAATAAATCACAAGTTTTATAGGATTTCAATCTAGGGTTTTATAGAGGAAGGGGAAGGGGCATGCTTTGGCACATAGGGAAGTAAACTCGGCCGGAGTGATCACGAGAAGTGGTACTAATAGTTCTTTTGTTGCTGTTTGATTCAAGATGTTATACGTTTCTGTTGCGCTGTATGTGGAAGTCACCACAGGGGTTTACCGTTACTCAAATTATTTTTCTCCCCATGAATCTGGTAATAGAGACTGAATGGTTGTCAACATACATGTGGTTATTATTCTGTACTTTCTTAGCGTCAGGTGGCTATTCTACTCGTTATTTTCTATAACTGTACGGGGAAACTATCACACAGGTCACCAGATGTAAAGTGCCTGCTCTACCTCTAAAGGTCACGGGATAATGCTACGAGGCTTTCCTAACTTTATACTCTATTCAATAAAAATAATTACTCAAATCTAGCTTATACTTTTAGGAGTTAACGTGTTTAAAGCAAACTCTATAGCTTAATAATTTCATTATATTAGTTTAGATTAAATAAAGATTTATATATAAATAGGATCTCTTACCAGCTTGAACATATTGTCGCGATTTATTTGTAATTGTGTGTTAATCGACTCGTGCAGGACGACTGTGTACCTAGATCACCTAGGTACCGTCCTTTTATAGCCCTACAGCCTACGGTCTAGGCTATATGCATCTACTGTAATAAATCTTACCATTTGGCAATCTGCACCTTCTATGCTTAGCTGTGGTATAGTGTGCTTGCATTGAATTGATCTAAATATTTTTATAGAATACAAAAATTTGGTTACAGATTTAAATAAGTATTGGCAGCCTCGTTAGCATAACATGTTAAGTTATTGAAATAAAATATTCTGTTATTCTTTTATTTCACTTTTGAGGTGTTTTTAAGATATCAGTGTTTGATGAATCCTACTAATATTATAAACACGAAAGTTTGTAAGTATGGATGGATGGATGGATGTTTGTTTAACACACAAAACGCAAAAACTACTGAACGGATTTGGATGAAACTTTACAGTAATATAGCTTATACATCAGAATAACACATATGCTACTATTTGCCGCGATAACCGACATATACGCAGGCGGAGCCGCGGGCAACAACTAGTATTATAAACGCGAAAGTTTGTAAGTATGGATGGATGGATGGATGTTTGTTACTCTTTCACGCAAAAACTACAAAACGGATTTGGATGAAACTTTACAGTAATATAGCTTATATAACAGAATAACACATAGGCTACTATTTTCCGCGATAATTTGCGAGCCGCGGGCTACAACTAGTTAAGAATATGCTAGTAAGCATGGAGTAGTAACACCAACTGTATGCAACCGGTGGGTGTCGTAATAGGCGACTACAAAATACTCGTAATGTAATAAATTTAAAAAAAATACTAAAATAAACCTTATACCAAACTGTCTGACCAGGACGGTAGCCAAAACCTCCTTTTCAAGGAGAGGCATATGTCCAGCCGTGAACTGAAAGACTATTGATAGTGGGACCAATGAGAAGATTTTTCTAATAAAAAAGGATTCTTAAAGTTACGTCAAGAGTTAACAATTATGTTTTACAATATAGAAATCTTAAACTCAACTGCCTCGGTAGCGCAGTGGTAGCGTATGCGACTGCTAAGCTTGAGGTCTCGGGTTCAATTCCCGGGTCGGACTAAATGTTTGTATGATCTGCAAATATTTGTTTCGGAGTTTGGGTGTTTTCTATGTATGTATTTACAAAAAAAGTATATATGTATTTATATCATTTGTCTAATACCCTTATCACAAGCTCTGCTTAGCTTGGGACTATATGGCGTTGTGTGTTTGATGTCCAAAAATATTTACTTATTTAAACTAGACTTCGATAAAACATCAAAATCATAAATACTAGATAAGTCATTTGTTAACTCACTCCATACACACTTCATAGATAATCATAGATACATTTAATTAGTTTTAAACGTATTAAACGAGAAGAGCGAGGTGAACAGAAAATTTGCAATGTACGTATTAATAAATTATTTTAAGATTAAAATATTTATATATGGTTTCATTGATGTTAAAGTAAACGAACATAACCTATTTCCAACAATGAATTACAGAGAAGCCTATCTAAAGATAAACACAATATTTAAACCTATTACTTATCGGGTGGTAATAATATACATTAAAGAAAAACATTATTGATTGAATTTGAAAAGATCCTTTTACAGTACTTCGAAGACAATGGACCATCTTAAAGTTTTTTTACACAAGCGAGGACAAAGGTTTCCTAAAAATAGGGAAAGAAAAAGCTAGAACCTTTTATTCACTAGACCTTGAGTTGAAATTGATCATTGTACCATTTTATAATATAAAAATTTCTGTCTGTCCGTCGTGTTTGTAAATTTTAAAACGTCTCCTCATATTATTTACTGAAACGTCTACCCAGTGTTTTACTTTTCTGTGTCAACATACCAAAAGTGCAATCGCTCTTTTATTGCCGTTGTAAGATTCTGCTTGATGTATTTCGAAAAGGATTTCCTTTTCATGTTTATCACGTGGTAACAATGTAAATTTCTTGGTTAGCATAAACATTTCGAAGGTCTAAGCTATTTTGAATTTTATAAGTATTGACTTTGACTTGAAAAGAACTGTAAACATTCTGATCAAAAATAAAAATGTTTTATTTTCACTCAGTTCAAGATATTTCTCTGCGCTCTACAAAATTTAATTTGGAATTGGCGTAATGTGTAATATTAAAAAGCATTTTAACTGGTTTTCTTAAACTCAGGCCTACCCACCGTGATCTATTATTTTGTGTGTAATAATTGTTAGTCGGGCCAAATACAGATAAGATTTCTGAGACTACTAAAACTCAAAGTTATTTTTTCTTGATGAAGATAATTACAAGGTTTAAGTTACCATTCAATAATAAACTATTATATAAGGGTTTTTACTGAGTGTAAGGACTTTAATTAGGGTCATCCCACTAAGTGTTTACAAAGAGCAAGGTTCTACTTCTACATCTGTTTTTCTTCCTACCGCCCTCGTTATCCTCAAAATTATGATTTATTATCAACACTTGAAGGAACATTTTAAAATAATTATCAAATATCTTCAGAAGGCTCTTGAATCGAGAGTTTTTTAACATAAGAATATTAATTAGGGAAAAAAATATATTAGCTAAAATAGTTAATTTTAGATACCTTATTCGATTTTTTTCCACGACGAGAGGCTAAGACAGATATATAAATATGGCGGTACGAAGTTTGCCGGGTCAGCTAGTTATATATAATCTACAGGGTTGTTGATCAGTTGTTCATTTAGTTAATACAAGCTATTCGATATTTGGAATCAGAAGGCCGTATCTGAGATGTTTAATGTTGTTCTTTTAAAAGGGTTTTAGTTGTATAATAGTTACAGTGTTATTAAAGCGATCAATTTAAGACGATCGTATTGTATAAACTTGTCTTGTGATATTACTAGGATCGAGATATTATTGTATTCGACGCTAGATTTTCTGCACTAATTGAAACTGGTTTATTTCGCTGTGTGAATCTTTGATTTGTGTTAATGTACATACAAATTTACATTACATATAATTATATTATTGGTCAATTTTTGCTATTATTTATCATTTACTATAGAAAGGAGACTTTAGCTTTCACGTTGTTTCGTTTCAGGTTTTCTTAAAAAAAAATAAACAAGAGACACATTAAACAAGAGCTAACCAAAAAACAAACAATTATATTAATAAAAATATATATTCTGTATAAGATATTTTCCCTTAAGATCTAATATTGAAAATAGCAGTTTTTTTTCACAGCAGTTCCTCATAAATATCAATCTAGTGTCTATAATGTCTATATCAAATAAATTCACGACACAAAATCCGTCAGTACCAGTATAAAAGGATGCGGTTATCGACCGAGGAATACTACGGAAGAGCAACAATTTCCTCCTCATTGTACAACATCATGTCGGAATATTTTTAGAGAAAAAATGTCGAAGGAAAAAATTACGGGTTAGTAAAATATAGACCAGGTGAATGTACTACGAAAGAAAAAATAGATAGCTATTGTGGTGGTTTTGTAACAAGTCAATGAACTGTAAAATGGTGGGAAGAAGGACTGGCAACTGAATCAAACGTGAGTTGTCAGGGATCACAAATATCTAGTAGAAAGTGTATTTTAATGTATTAATTTTATGCTGAATTGTGTTATTTATTTGGATGTTCGATTGAACAGGTTCATGAAACAAAACACAAATATTTTGAACCCAACATAGACGTAGTTATTTTAGGAACCACAAAACTGTTTTGAAACTATTACTACTAAGTACTGTTACAAACTACGGAAAATAATGCATACCCTCTTACATCACGAGATGATAGAAGGACATTCACCATTTGAAATGCAGTATTATTATTATTTAATTTGATCAATTGCATTATTTACAAGTATAAATAATAATAATAACTTCACATATCTCGTACAGGTCCATCTGATCTCAGACTAGGTAGAGAGAGACGCTGCCAATAAACATAATATCTACTTATATGTTTTTAACAATATATATATTTCTTTTGCATATAAATTTCACCTAAATACTGAACATATCACAATCGTCCTGGGTGGGACACGAACCCATGAACGATAAACAAAATCTTTTTTTTATTAACTTGAAAACTATAGCCTTACACTCTTAAAGTTGCCAAAATGAAGAGGTCCAACCGCAAAAACTTAATATTAAGTTCGATGCCTTAGGAATTAAACTGACGCCACTTCAGATACACTATTAACGATACCATTTACTATTTAATACAAAGCATAATCTTTGGAAGCTCCTCATAAACGATGTTTAAGTGCTTAATAGTTCATATCTGCTCATCGTTAACCGTAGTGTAATGGCCGGCATATCTGATTTCATGAATGTTACTGACGCCGGGATGGAGAAACGATTAACCAATGATATATGCATTCGCATAACATGTTAACTGACGTGGGGAGAAATGACCAGACGAGAGTAAATTTGTCTGTTTTATGTCCTTTTATCATATGTCTCCTCTATCATGTTTTATAATTATTCATTATTTATATAAATATAGTTGACGGGCTGTAACTCTCAAAGCATTTTTATTCATAATGTTTCTACTTTTTGTCAGAAGTTAAATTGACCAAAATTCATCTAACTAAGCATGATATTCCTGTCATGTGCATAGATACTTATTCATATACGAATGTAGATATGTCATTTCATGGCATTATAAATTCAACTTTCAGCAGTACATTTGCTTTTTTCACATTAATAGATGAAAATATATTTTCTTTTTAAATAAAAGGAGTATAAAAATGATATATATTTGTGAGAGTGAGGGAACAGAGATTGCACCTGTGTGTGTGTACACATTTGTGCACTATAATATAGTGCGTAGTTGGCTGGTCTCCATTGATACTGTCCACCGTGGCCAAATGAGCTAGAGTACATCATCATTATTAGGACCTAAAATTAAGCAAAAAGTATTCGCAAGTATCTAAAGAAGAATATTATCATCCACTGCATGTCTGAATCTTCAGATCAGCCTTAGAATGTCTAATTTAGTTTAGTATTTCAAACAACATGAGTATACAAATTTTTATTTCGATATATTAATGAGAAGAAACATAACTTTTAAGAAAGGCTACTTTAAGTGTTTAAGAAGCGCACGTTAAGAACCATTAATAATTTCAATGGAATTTCTATGACAATAGTTATATACAATATGTATATTACGATTATAACTTATCTAGGATTAAGTATCCAACTAGGATACTTAATCCTAAAATAACAGAACCAATGATACTAGATAATTTACTTAACGTTAATTGAAATTTGCATTTGAATTGTTACTGTCACCGAGTTGAAATAATACTCCATTATGATTTGTAACTACAGTGTCTACGATTATATTATTTATTTAGAGATAATTATTGGTTGAGCGATTAATAGCATTATGTGCATTGGAAAGTATGTGTACTAATGTATGTATGTGTTAGGTCACTCGTGCATAAATTAACTTAAAAAACAACTTTGTAACTCTTCTTTTGTTATGTTTTTTTTTATTTATTCTATAAATACAATTAAGATATATAAATAAATAAATATAATATTCAATATAATAAGGCAATAACATACGTTACAAGGACAGTTTTTGGTCATATCTAACGGATTGCGGGCCAATCTACACAAGAGTTTTCATTGTGCAGATTGCGTTTTACTGATGGAGATACAGTTTTGACTGTAGTTCAGCTGATCTGTCTTGGCCGATAATGAAATCTGATTTGCTATCTCCGCATGTTTTTTTAACTGATATTAGAGTGGATTTATATATAGAAAAAAAAAAATCCATACCAATATCATAAATTTGAAAGTAGCTCTATCTTGACTGCCTCTTTGGTCTCGCGGTTGGCGTGTGCGACTGCTGATCATGACGTCTCGGGTTCGATTCCCGGGTCGGACCAAATGTTTTTTTTTTTTTTTTTTTTTTGTTTGGCCCAGCCAAAATGACTCTACTCTGCCTGATGGAAAGCATAAGCAGAATCCAAGAGTGGTGGTCACCATACTGCGAATGCACACAATGCAACAATGCAGCATGGTGACCTACACCATGGCGGGCTAGTGATGCTTCTGCATCATTGGGCCTCCGGTCTCGCACTCACCAACGAAACACGACAGCATGATCGCTGTCATTTACCGTTGTTTTTCTGGAATGAATTTGTATGATCTACAAATATTCGTTTCGGAGTTTGGGTGTTTTCTATGTATATTATGCATGTATATACAAAAGAAAAAGTATGTATGTATTTGTATCAGTTGTCTAGTACCCATAACACAAGCTCTGCTTAGCTTGGGACTAGATTGCGTTGTGTTAGATGTCCGAAATATTTATTTATTTATCTATCTGTCTGTTATGCTTTACGGCTACACGGCTGCATAGATGTCAATAAAATTTGTCATGGGAATACTTTGGGAATTCTTGAAGAAGGAAATAAACTACTTTTTACCGCTATAACGCGCGGGCAAGAGCTAATGTTTGAGTAATTTCATTTCTCTAAAACCAACCACAAAAGGTTAACCAAACAAAAAGTAAAATCAGGGTAAAACTATTAACACAAATTTCCAAAAGTGCTAAAATCCCCTATACGCTCGTCGACGACTTTACGACTTTATTACAAGTGGGCAATCCACCCTAACGATGTAGATATCGTAGGCTCCGTAGTACATGTGTCTCAATTAGGGGGCTCTCGGACGGTTCGAGTTTTTCAATGAACGTTTTTTGGATCCTTCAGCTTACCATTTCGTGTTTGATAGGTTGAGTTTGTCGACTAGTTTATAAGTAAAACGGCATCTAATGTGATGATTACTGAGGTTTCATAGTTGTTTGGGGATAGTGATAATAAGGGCTTTTGGGTTACTGTTAGGTTTTGAAAATATTGATGTTGAAAATATAGAGAAGGTTATAATTGTATAAGAATATGCTGGGTAGTTATATTCTTGACTAGCTAAACCCCGTGGTGTTACCCGCGGTTATCGTCGTACCGTGAGTAACCGCCGTGGGACAAAGTTAGTCTAAAAAGTAGCTTAAGTTACTCCCTAGATCATCAGCTACCTGCCAGTGAAAGTCCCCTTAAAATCCGTCCAGCCGTTCCAGAGATTATCCGGAACAAACAGACAGACAGATAGACAGACAGACAAAAAAAAATTAACTACATTTTTGGTATATCTACATGCATTTAGTAAAAAGTCGTTTTTTAGTATTACAAACAGACACTCCAATTTTATTTATTTATATATAATTATATTATATATTATATAGATAGCATGAGCAGGTATAACAAAGATGTTACAACAACAGGTGCATTTCTTTTTCTAAAGTAATGAAATCAATGTATATCAACAAATGGCGTCGCTGTGTTTGTGTTTAATTCAGGCTCACACAACTTCAGTCAATTTATTTATTTATTTAAGCTTTACAAACAATTGTATAATCATTCTTGTATATTCGTATATTTGCCATATCTATAATATGGCAAATATACGAATATACAAGAATGATTATCTTACCCATAACTGCACAATTAACTACAGGCAAACACCACTTTCAATGTGTTTTATGTATCAATGTGTTAGTATAAGAATTAAATTAAAACTAAATGATTTTGTATATTTAGTTGATAATCTTAAAAATAAATAGGTGTAAGTATAGGTATATAAATAAATTAAGCAAATATTGTCTGAATATATTTATTGACATTATTAACCTTCTTTACATTGCTTTATTCTTTATCTGAGGCTGTTTTGACAAGAAAAAAATATAATATTTTCTTAATACAATGATTAGATTTTTTTGCATGAAAATACCAATATAATCATGCCTTAATACATGCCATGTATTTTTTTTTTATTGATTAATAAATATTGTAATATCGTCTCTTTATTTCCAATTTAACAGGTAGACTGAAATCCACTAGCGACAGCAGAAAGGATTTTAAGGGCGCGTTTACGATTCGTACAAAATTATGCTTTTTTTCGGAGCAATTTGTAACTAAACTAAACAAATTGAATATAACAAAGTACTAACACTTATAGATTAGTTCTTCATCTTCAAATCCGAGGGACAACTTTTTTGGAAATTGTATTTTTTTATATTGTAAAAACGATCTTCCGTAACCATTTTCCACAGTATTTACGATATCGGGTTGAGTTTTGGTACATTTTTGTTCTACAATCAACCTATTTTAGAATTTCTAAAAATAATGTAAGAAGGCATATATAGTCAATTATAAATCCGAGGAAAAAAATAGTATAAAAGTGTCACAGAAAGTCGCAGAAAAAATAACAACCGGAGCTTATATTTTCTCATATTTTGCTATTACGGATGAATCGTAGTCGATTGCAATAAGGGTTATTTTATTTTTTTGAACCTCTTTTGATTTATCGCGTAAAAATTTCGTAATCTCAGTCTGCGCTCAGCCGCCGTCATGAGTGGACACTGTGTCGCCTGTTTGCATTAGCTCTTGTTGAAAAGATCGCTCTTCGAATTCAATATATTCCATAAACCAGAATAGGTTGATACTTGACAACGTTAGATTATTTTTAACCGACTTCAAAAAAAGGAGGAGGTTTCTTCTATTTACAGATTTTTATAAGAATATTTTAGTTTGCTAAAACTAAGTAGTATTGTGCGAGTTCGGGCTCGATTGATGAGACATTACCTCCTACTTAGGTGGAGTGACCTGAAGGTGTACTACGGTGACTGCTTTTCTAACTTCTAGACGAGTTGACATAGTCTAATCGAGTTTGGGCTCATTTTGTTAGTTATGATGAGACCTTACCTCCGGACTACATGGAGTGACTTGAAGGTGTACTTCGGTGACTGCTTGTGGAACTCCTAGACGAGTTGACATAGTGTTACCGAGTTTGGGCTCATTTTGTTAGTTATGATGAGACCTTACCTCCGGACTATATGGAGTGACCTAAAGGTGTACTTCGGTGACTGCTAGTGGAACTCCTAGACGAGTTGACATAGTCTTACCGATTTTGAGCTTATTTTGTTAGTTATGATGAGACCTTACCTCCGGCTTAGATGGAGTGACCTGAAGGTGTACTTCGGTGACTGCTAGTGGAACTCCTAGACGAGTTGACATAGTCTTACCAAGTTTGGGTTCATTTTGTTAGTTATGATGAGACCTTACCTCCGGACTACATGGTGTGACTTGAAGGTGTACTTCGGTGACTGCTTGTGGAACTCCTAGACGAGTTGACATAGTCTTACCGATTTTGAGCTTATTTTGTTAGTTATGATGAGACCTTACCTCCGGCTTAGGTGGAGTGACCTGAAGGTGTACTTCGGTGACTGCTAGTGGAACTCCTAGACGAGTTGACATAGTCTTACCGATTTTGAGCTTATTTTGTTAGTTATGATGAGACCTTACCTCCGGACTTCATGGAGTGACCTGAAGGTGTACTACGGTGACTGCTTTTCTAACTTCTAGACGAGTTGACATAGTCTAATCGAGTTTGGGCTCATTTTGTTAGTTATGATGAGACCTTACCTCCGGACTACATGGAGTGACTTGAAGGTGTACTTCGGTGACTGCTTGTGGAACTCCTAGACGAGTTGACATAGTGTTACCGAGTTTGGGCTCATTTTGTTAGTTATGATGAGACCTTACCTCCGGACTATATGGAGTGACCTAAAGGTGTACTTCGGTGACTGCTAGTGGAACTCCTAGACGAGTTGACATAGTCTTACCGATTTTGAGCTTATTTTGTTAGTTATGATGAGACCTTACCTCCGGCTTAGGTGGAGTGACCTGAAGGTGTACTTCGGTGACTGCTAGTGGAACTCCTAGACGAGTTGACATAGTCTTACCGATTTTGAGCTTATTTTGTTAGTTATGATGAGACCTTACCTCCGGACTTCATGGAGTGACCTGAAGGTGTACTTCGGTGACTGCTAGTGGAACTCCTAGACGAGTTGACATAGTCTTACCGATTTTGAGCTTATTTTGTTAGTTATGATGAGACCTTACCTCCGGCTTAGATGGAGTGACCTGAAGGTGTACTTCGGTGACTGCTAGCGGAACTCCTAGACGAGTAGAACTAGGTGTGCCGAGTTTGGGCTTGTTTTGTTAGTTATGATGAGACCTTACCTCCAGACTAGATGGGGTGACCTGAAGGTGTACTTCAGTTCCATTAGCAGTTACCGAAGTACACCTTCAGGTCACTCCATCTAGTTTGGAGGTAATGTCTCAACAGAACTAACAAAACGATCCCAAACTCGGTAAGACTATGTCAACTCGTCTATGAGATCCAAAAGCAGTCACCGAAGTACACCTTCAGGTCACTCCACCTAAGCCGGAGGTAAGGTCTCATCATAACTAACAAAATAAGCTCAAAATCGGTAAGACTATGTCAACTCGTCTAGGAGTTCCACTAGCAGTCACCGAAGTACACCTTCAGGTCACTCCATCTAAGCCGGAGGTAAGGTCTCATCATAACTAACAAAATAAGCTCAAAATCGGTAAGACTATGTCAACTCGTCTAGGAGTTCCACTAGCAGTCACCGAAGTACACCTTCAGGTCACTCCATCTAAGCCGGAGGTAAGGTCTC
Source organism: Spilosoma lubricipeda (assembly GCA_905220595.1). Lineage (NCBI taxonomy): Eukaryota > Metazoa > Arthropoda > Insecta > Lepidoptera > Erebidae > Spilosoma > Spilosoma lubricipeda. The sequence continues at coordinate 850,198 of HG992285.1, read as the reverse complement.
ATCATAACTAACAAAATAAGCTCAAAATCGGTAAGACTATGTCAACTCGTCTAGGAGTTCCACTAGCAGTCACCGAAGTACACCTTTAGGTCACTCCATATAGTCCGGAGGTAAGGTCTCATCATAACTAACAAAATGAGCCCAAACTCGGCACACCTAGTTCTACTCGTCGAGGAGTTCCATTAGCAGTCACCGAAGTACACCTTCAGGTCACTCCGTGTAGTCCGAAGGTAAGATCTCATCATAACTAACAAAACGAGCCTAAACTCGGAAAGACTATGTCAACTCGTCTATGAGATCCAAAAGCAGTCACCGAAGTACACCTTCAGGTCACTCCACCTAAGCCGGAGGTAAGGTCTCATCATAACTAACAAAATAAGCTCAAAATCGGTAAGACTATGTCAACTCGTCTAGGAGTTCCACTAGCAGTCACCGAAGTACACCTTCAGGTCACTCCATCTAAGCCGGAGGTAAGGTCTCATCATAACTAACAAAATAAGCTCAAAATCGGTAAGACTATGTCAACTCGTCTAGGAGTTCCACTAGCAGTCACCGAAGTACACCTTCAGGTCACTTCATGTAGTCCGGAGGTAAGGTCTAGTCATAACTAACAAAACGAGCCCAAACTCGGTGAGACTGTCAACTCGTCTAGGAGTTCCATAAGCAGTCACCGAAGTACACCTTCAGGTCACTCCAGCAAGTCCGGAGGTAAGTACCTATTACATAGAAATGAGAAAATATAAAAAACTTTCAAAATATCAATTTAGGCAAGTTGACATTTATACCTGCCGCTATCCGATTTGCACTTGTTTGTGTAACTTGTGTCAACGTAGTAATTCGATTCTGTACCTATCAATTTTGCAAACGCGTCCTTAAAGGCTAACAGTTGAATACTGTTTTGTCGATTCTTTCACAGTTTAAACAGTCCACTCAAGATATTTTAATTATCTAAACACCTCACTTAGTTATATAAATATATAAACAAAAACATAAAAATACAAAGTATAAACATATATTTTATTTCATTTCAAAAATGATGAAGAAAACAAATCAAAATATATCAGTAATGAAATGGGTAGTTGTAATGTGTTTTGATTCTATATTTCATGTCGTATGGTATTGGGTGCACGACAGGGACCATGTGCGGGCTATGTACTGAATACAGTTCCTTGTGGTGCATTTCTGGATAGTGCGGCATGTGAACTGAGGAATGATAGTTCACCCCGTAGTATGCTGATGACGGTATCGCCAGGGCTGCTATAGCCAGTATCTGTGAAAATTCAGACGTAATGAATAGTATTGGATCAAGAAAGTTGAAATGGACAAATTGGAAATAGTTAGTAAAGCCACGCTATAGGTAGTAGAGCCGCGCTGGCTTCAGTACGGTTGTTCTGGCTCGACCGGGGCGGTATTACCATCGCACAGAAGATCAAAGTAAAATGACAGCATTCGTGTTGTCATCATCGTGTTTCATTGGTAAGTGCGAGATCGGAGGCCCAATGATGCAGAAGTTTCACTAGCCCGCCATAGTGTGGCTCACCATGCTGCATTGTTGCATTCTCAATGAGCATGGTGACCATCACTCTTGAATTCTGCTTATGCCTTCCATCAGGCAGAGTAGAGTCATTGTGGCAGGCTCATACATAAAAAAAAAGAAATTGAAGATATTTTTGGGGAAATCTTGAAGTCATAAAAAGCACATAGAAATTGTTTCTACTCTCAAGTTATAACTGCCTTAGTGACGCAGTGGTAGCGTGTGCGACCACTGTGCGATCGTGTGCAAGTATTTGGGTTAGATGTCGGAAATATCGTTATTATAATTTTATCTACTTTGTTCTAGTCCTTTGAACTATCATTTTATCCTCAATGATATTGAAGTTACAATCCATTATACAATGGATACTCTAGAAAGAACAATCGACTATAACACTAAAATAGTAATTAATTTTCCTAAGTTTTAGTGCCACTGCCTACTGACAGAGTCTATATTTCTATTTGTTTTTGAACTTAGTACCTATTGTACAACCAGAAACAAACTTGAAGTAGTTGACCTATTATTGAGGCTTGTCACTCCAAGTACAATAGCTAGATAGTTATTATTTGCTATTGCATGATTAATTGTTTTCTATTGAAACTTGAACAATAAACAGTGCTATTTCAATAATTATTTCATTACTGATTAAAATAATACGATCGAAAACTAATACATCGACCTTGGTGTATATATTTTATTATTAAATATTTAATAATTTTGTATATCTATTAAAAAAGGTTTGCAACGATTTTAATTGTTAACCAAGAAATTTAGAGAAACGAATTATCATAATGCCGTTTGAAGATTTCGTGAAGGTACTAAACTACATACTTTTTGTTTCCTATAAATTTTCTTAAAATAAGAACCAATTGAAAAAAACCTTTGAAAGTAACTTAAAAAAAATACAATATTTCATTTTAACGAGAAAAAGTTTAAAAAATTATAACCTGACTATCTATGTCACCCAGGCCATTATTTCGAGTCTAGCGACTTTTCTTTGTTCGGCAGTGGACTACAGTAGACTGTCGATATTTTTAAAATATTCCTATGAGGGCCTGCCAAAAACTCTGCTCTGCCCGTTGAAAAGTATGAGCAGAATTCAAGTATTGATCACGTTTACTCATTGCGAATTAAAAATACAACAATGCAGCACGGCAACCCAAACTACGGCGGCCTATTGAGATGCTCCTGCACCATTGGGCCTCCGGTCCGGTCCGTTGGATAAATAGAAATAAAAACTTACCAATATTGTAATATGTCTGTTCATGTTGAATATTGAAGTAATCATTGTTGAAACGAAAATGATACAGTTCTTATATGAGCGAGTGTTGTAGCACAAACAATAGCTTTCGCAATATTATCATGAGAAACATTTACGTCTGGGTATTCTTCATTCATTCGGCTTCCTGATATTGATTCATTCATAATTATAGTATAACAAAGAAGTAAAAAAATCTGATGCTGGTATTTTTCATGCCTAGTTGTTTACATCAACATTACTCATTTAAACGTTGTCACTACAAGTACTAGCGTTTTTAGAAAACGAATCAAATCTATGTGAATGACGTCATCTCACCGCCAAGTCACGTGATTGAAACAAAATAATACAAGAGAATAAAGGCGTTAGTGGTTGTAGAAAGAAATTCGATGCGCCATACTTGTATCTTGGCTAGGGCCCCTGATAATATCTATTGCCTATTAATGTTTACATGTTTTATAGAGCCTCTGTAAGTGAGTGACAAACGGGTCCAAAGACCTTACACGGACCTTTTTTAGTGTACTGAAGAACTAGTCTCGTCGAAATATCTATAAACTAGCGAGGGTGTTTAAAAGCCTTGATAGATGTGGAAAACGCATGAACTGTACGTTAGTATTATGGGAGATAAAGTTCTATCATCTCTTCATACTCCGCAATAGAGTAGGCGTTATTGAATGTGTGATATATGTATGTACATACACAGTTTTAATGACGAGGATAGCTTATCTTATATGGCTGGAAATTATGGTGATATAATGGTGAGAATTCCATTGTGTATAATACTGAGTATTTAGATTAAGGCCAGGTAGACAGAGTTAAGGCTGGTTATAGACTAACATCCAGTTAGTTGTCACCGTCATATTGGATTGACCTAGCATATCTTATGAAGACGTTCTTTGATTGGGAACAGCACTAGGTTTTCTTCACGATATTGTACTGTAATACCGTAATTCTAAAATACTTCTTCTTCAAGAGCCACTTCAATCTTAAAGGTTGGCCGTTAGCTTCTTCTTTCCTTCTTATCTTTGGCCAGGTGTACCGTCCCCTTCCGGATATTTCGCATTCACCATTCAATTTATTGATTTCATTCATTTATTTCTTACAATTTTTAAATTCGATGTCCTAAAAAAATCTGCACTTTTATAGGAACCAAATTTAAAAATGTTTGAAGACAGTTTTATTCTTGTTTGTCCTATACAAACAAGAATTAAACTGACTTCAAACATTTAAAAAAAAAAACCTAAACTGTTTTTACATTTTTTTATTATTTGGGGTAGAGACGCTAGGTTCAAGGGGTCCGCGTGCGTCTAAACAACTAGCTAAGCAACTGATCGATGTTTCTCGTGACCAGAAGGCCGGCCTTTTTAATAACACAGAGAATCAGCATTGCCATTCAACGTTGCAATGCTGCCTGCCTTTTGGGAACGCTACCAGTAGGTGAATATGTGCTTGTATGTAAATATTGTTATTATTTTTTTTATTATGGTTATGTACATAGGTTTCTATATTACGTAATAAATATATTTAGGGCAGTTTGCCTTCAGAGTTAGGAGGTTCAGTGCCAGTTGCTTCGTGAGAAAACTTGAATTAGTAGTCAGTAACATAGTATTAAATTTTAGTCTAAAACCAGTGTTAGTCGGCCCTAAACATGTCGTTGTCACTGCATTAGATAAACTCAATGTCGGCCTAATAAGGCTGCACATTAATGCGGTCACGATCAATTTATATAACATTGAACAATTATATCAATATACTGTCCACTGACTATGATCATTTATCTGTACTAAATGTAATGTAGTAATGTACTAAAGTAATGTCCAAATAGAGATCAAACTACGACCCGACATACAAATCACTTCAAAGATTGTTTTATTCCTTTTTTGGTGTTAATTTTAGTCTTCACTTCTGCATTATTTCAAAGTCGTACCAACCATTGGCAAAAGTACAGATAGCTGTACACATTTCTCATCGATGCACCATTACCGAAACTGGGTGGGGTACAGTTATTATTTTTTAAGATATTTTTTCACAATTCTATCTAAATTACATTTTCTTTTCGCCTGTATTGTAACTTTAAGCTTAGCATTTATAGTCTGAGATATCTAATGGCGACTGTTTTCCATGTTACATATTCAGGGGGTCAAAGTAAGCCACGAAATGAATAATAAGCGGCATATGTACGAGTAACTCCGTAATTTATACCAGGAATATAGAAATTATTCATACTAATTTTGTATGTAGACAAATGCGATTGTAAGAACGTTCATGTGATAGGGACATACTAACTTATGATAAATATATTTGCATTGCCACAAAGTTCATACATGAGAATTGTAACAGTTATTTTTAACTGCCCGAGGTTTGTTCTGGTGACTCAGACAGTTAGTCGGGCGAAAACTTGGTCTTAATTCTCATTTGTGAATAAAAAAGTATATCATGGAATGTTAAGGATAAAATTCAGAATTAAAGAGAAAACTTTTATTGGGTCACAATTTTTACCAGGAATGGTTGAAAGCCCATAAAGTTGGTTAAAAAGTTGGTTGTGTAAGTGTATAGACCACAGGTGTCACACGCAATTGTGGTCATTGTTGTGAAATACGAAGCTTGTGGGTATACGCCGCAGGCGGGACCTTTATTTTGTGGCGGCTTGCCGCACGTGCGACGACAACGCGATCAAGGAGACCGTATCTAAGCGAATGGACTAATATTGTTTCCTCTAAAATTGGCTAAAATATTTTGCATACTTCAGCACTCTGTTTAATAGTATTGTAGTCATTTATGTACGTGGTAGTATACCACTCTAGCGTCTTGACGAAATTCTATTCCATTAGGCAATCACATGTTTCGAAGCTTAATACAATTTTGTTTGGTTTTCTCTAAAATTTCCTATCGCTTGTGGTGCCTTCGCCGCTGTCGGATCTCTAGCCCGATAATGATGCCTTCTTTAACTTATGATATAGGCTGATATTTGGTTTCCTTTTCATTTCTGGTTTTTCAACCAAGTGTAATGTATATTAACATTAAAAGTATACAAGAAATCAATCCTCTAACTAACCAGCTCGTAACCTAGAAATCCTTTTACGGTGACCGTCTCTCTCTAACTATTTCTATTACTGTTGCACTTTTTGCCACTACCTTGTAAGGTAACATGAGTCATAGCTTGATATAAAAACGACTTACTTTAATTTTTCTACTCAATTAAGTTATATAACGAGAAAATATCGCCCCACTGACGCCTCTGATGTTGCGGGTCTCCATGGGCGGCGGTAATCGCTTACCATCAGATGATACGTCTGCTAGTTTGCCCCCTAAACCATAAAAAAACTTGCTTGTGAAAATTAGTATTTTTAACCGACGTCAAAAAAAGAAGGAGGTTTCGGAATTCGACCGTGTAATATATATAGTTTTTTTTTATGTTTGTTCGCGGATAACTTCGTCGTTTATGAACCGATTTTGATGATTCTTTTTTTAATGGAAAGGTAATATCCCAATGGTGGTACCATAAAAAGGACACTAAGATCTGATGATGGCATCTAAGAGAAATTGAGTTAAACATTGAAGTCGGTTTTATTTTTGTTAAAATTTAACTTGTTATTATTAAGTACATTTTTAAATAAGTCGCTGCCCATGGTGGGAACGTGTTGGAGAAGTGGGGGATTTTCCTCAACTAACTTTTCTAACGCGATGAAAAGCAACTAAAGCTTTCCTAACAACAGTTTTCTGTGCGATATTATTTCAGTTAAGCTGGCGTATATGTGCCGAGGCAAGGCTCTCTCAAGATTTTTTTTTATTAAGTGCCTGTTCTTAAAAAGCTTTTATCTGTCGACAGTTTGCGTCTAATCGACACTGCCCGTATTATAAAATTTATATTGAAACTTTCTATTCTTTAGATTATATCAAAACAGAGGCTTTGTAAGCATCGAGATCCATACTAAGGCTGTTTTGTTATAATCTATATGATTATTTCTCGTAATATTTTGATTCCACTATGTATTACAAGGGTAACCGTGACGTGTGGATCAGAGTGTTACATGAATGCTTATTTATCATTACGTAAGGGTGGTTTCGTAATGATTGTTTGACTTATATATTGGTATTTAATTTTATGAAAATATATACTTACCAACTAATAATATATAATTATTAGTAGGCAAGTGACATCAAATTTAACAGAAAAAAAAAATATACGGTTGAATTGAGAAACCTCCTCCTTTTTTTGAAGTTGGTTAAAAAGAAAAGGATTCTCAATTCACTTGTTTATCAATTAAGAAATTTGTTTGTCAGTTTGAAAATTTCTTCTTTTCTGACATTCTTTTGTTATATTCCATTTGGAGATATTCAAGCAATGAAGAACATATAATAATAATACGATGATACTTTTTAAATGTAACTTATACTCCTATCTCATCCCCTTGTTCTTTTGATAGCAATTATCAAGTACAACAAAAAGTATGTATATGTATGTAAAATAGAACTGACTCGGTGGCGCAGTGGTAGCGTATGCGACTGCTGTGCGTGAGATCTCGGGTTCAATTCCCGGGTCGGACCAAATGTTTGTATGATCTGCCAATATTTGTTTCGGAGTTTGGGTGTTTTCTCTGTACAATATTCTATTTAAAGTATTTACAAAAAAAAAGTATTTACGTATTTGTCTAGTACCCATAACACAAACTCTGCTTAGCTTGATGGCGTTGTGTGTTAGATTACCGAAATATTTATTTTTAAATCGTGAACGTTTAAAAACGGTTATCGATTTTGTGTCTTGTTTCGCAAAGAGTATCAATAAAACAAACATCAAAATGAGTTAACTGGTCTTTGATTATCTCCCCTCTAATAAAAACTCACCCTTACAATCTTAACGAGCATGTAAACAGAGTCAAGGTCAACGCAGTATCTCTACTTTAACCATTACCGATAGGAAACTCCATAAGAGCTCAATGGGGTAGGACTTCCTTTAGTCATTTGATGTTACGTCGACAAGGTTGCTATGCTTGTCTTTGATTACGATCACATACGTACTAGGACATATCAATTCATCTGTATGTACTACTATAGATTGTCTGACGCCGAATTGTTAATGTTTTCAATGTCTTGTTTCATACAATAGACCATTCAAACTTGAAATTTTTATGCTAGAGATTTAATGATGACGGGATAAATATATACTAGGGCTCTAAACTATTTACATTAAAATGTATCTTCCCTGTCCTCCTCCAATCAGGGAGAGGGAGGAAGTTGGGATCCAGCTTGTTTTATATCGGACTTTCATGTAATACTAACACTATTGTACTTGAATATTTGACTATTAAAAAGGTGGCCATGAGTTTCTTTGCCAGTATTTTTCTCATAAGGCTCTACGCATTTTGAAAACTGGAAGTTATGGATCGATATAAGTAGGCAGTCGTTGTTGGTGTTTTCACCTAATTTACCTTTACAATCCAAATTTTTTATTTTAATTTATCACTCAGTGAAGAACAACGAAAAAACATTTTAACACCGGTTTCTTGTAAGGCCTTATCATCACTACGGTACCAGTCATACCGAAGTATGGTTTTCACATAAATAGAAAAGTCTCTTTCTTCTCGTTAAATATTTTTTGGGTGGTTTGGTGATATACTCACCAAACCTTCTACGAAATTAGTGGCATCAAATTACAGTATTTTTTTAATGAACCCTTCTGCGTCTGTGACATGTGCATGTAGTCGCGAACATATAGATATTCAATAATATTTCACATATTATTTTACACAAAAACCTATAAATTGATACTCGTATGTAAAGCAAAAACTTTGTACATCTTTTGTGAACTTGGCACAGTTTATGTTAAGGAAGAGTGCAGAAAGGGTAAACAAAAAATTATCGAATTTCAACCAACAACTGGGCGATTTCTAGTATTTTGAAATATGCGAATTTAAACATGATAGCCGTTAATTGTATAAAGTAAAATCTTGCGCAATTCAGAAACTTAAGTTATAAAAAATTATAACTCAGATGAAATTCGATTGCGATCTTTTAATTTATTCGAGTCATAAATCAGTTGCGAGACAGCTGTTAAAACAATTAACAATATTCTTTGTTTACTTTTGTAATTAAAAAACCATATACAGATAAAAGTGCAATTTTATTAACTTTATAACTCATTGTTATTTCATGTATACTGTCTTCTGTCGGATAATTGGAAATTAAAAATTAATAACTAGCATAATAATTGATTTTATAAATATTAAATCGTAACTTAAAACGTTTTTATCAACACTTTAATGACATTTTATTTAGTAATTTAATGAAATAATAAAAAGAAAAATAAATAATAAAATTGTACAAAAAAACAAAAATTTATTTGTATTAAAAAATAACAATTTATTTAAGGAAAAACATACAGATAACAAAGTATTTTTTTTTTACGTATCTTTCATATCAAAATAACGGTTTTGAGTAATGTTTAAATAGTTTTTAGCGTTTATTTAAAATTGACTGGGACATTAAACATATTAATTAATTTCATAAATATTTATGTTCATTAAAATAATAAAATTTATAGGATATATTGGAAGACGACGACATACTGTCCCTCTAGGGGCAATTTTTCAAATTTGAATTGTCTCAAACAGGAGATATACCATCTCAAGTAAAAAAAATATATTTTCGAAATCAGTTCATAAATGACGGAGTCGTGAGGTAACTCCACTAAACAAAAGCAAATTGAGGTCAACCTCCTCTTTCAAGTAAGTAAAATATGCATTATTTTCATTAGTTGTCTACATGGAGTACAAAGTTGCAAATATTTATGTAAGCTTAAATAGTATAAAACATTTTTCTGCATACGTTTTTACTTCTTATGGAAGTACGGAGTATGGAATCCATGCAGTACTGGGTGGTGGGTTAGTGACACGTGGTGCACCAGTGGGCTGTGGGCTACGATTGGTGCATGGTACACAGAAGGTAGATGATATCCCACCGACGATGGAAAAACAACTATCGGAGCTGGAGAAGCGTTGACGGTGGCTAAGATCACCAGGATTGTGAGCTGGAAAAGATTATCTTCTAATATTATTTTGTTTTCAATTTTCTTAGACGGCCATCCGAACTCAAACTAAGGAGAGTCTGATGTAACCGGAGTGTTATTAAGTAAATTGAGATTTTTAATATTCTCCGTTTTTGTGATTTTATTTTGTGATTTTATTTTAATATTTTCTTTCACTCACGGAGTTTTAAATTGGGCAAAAATCTTAATGTAAATTATACAGCTACATGAAAGCAGGCCCTTTTTTAAACTATACTCTTACTTTTTAACAACATGTATTATGAATAGACACAAAAACACCCAGACTTAGAGCAACAATTTTAGTAGTTCCATCTTAAATCTTAACCAACAACATTAGAAGATTCCGTGACGACCGCTTAAATAAGTACGCCAGACGTCACCTGTGCAGTCAGTACAAAATTAAAAAAATAAAAATCAAACCAAACATATTTAAATAAAAACTTACCAAACGATACATCTTGCTAATATCTGTTATCCCTGAGCTTCTTGCAAACACTGCTACATCCTTCCGAAGCGACAATTTATATAGCATTTACTAAATATCCCAATCCACTCCATACTTGGTCAGGAATTTCACGACCTGAGGCTTGCTGCACAAGTAATGGGTTTGGCAAAACCATGTATTTTCCTTTTAACTTTAACTGATCATTCGACTTGTTGATGAGTTTAGTTACGATTGACTAATTTGGATTGACTTAAGCTACGTTTAGACTAATGCAAGAAAATTAACTAAGATACCATTTTTACTATGTCACGCTTCGCTATGGTATATTATGATGGGAAGCAGTAGATAAAATCCAACTTTAAAGCCTCTTGTATATCATGTGCACATTTCAGCTCAATCCACAGATATCAGTTTTTGAAGCAACAATTTCTTAGTCATATCTGCCTCGTTGGTCTAGTGGTTTGCATATGCGACTGCCAATCAAGTCGAGGTCTAGGGTTCGGTTCCAGGATCCGGCCAAGTGTTGCTGGGTTTTTATTTTTAATAGCAGTCCGGAGTATGAAAGTCTGTTGGTGTTTCACGCCCATGCCTCAGAGAACACGTTAAGCCGACGGTTCCGATTGTCATGAAAATCAATGGCAATCTTTATTGAGAAGTCAGTGCCATCAAACATACTGACTACTAGTTCAACCTTTGAATTCAGTTCGCCCTCAGGGCTGCAGGGGTCCGATGCCAATCGTTCTGTGATAAAACTGAAATTCAGGTAAACCTGGTTGAACCATCCAGTATCGTAACGGTAGTAGCCATCCTCAATCAATTTTAGATTTAATAAAGGCTGGGAAGATGAGTTTCTTAGAAAAAAATCTTTCGTAAAATTTCAAATTCAAATTCCAGAAATATAGAAATATGATGCTTGAGACTCCTGACTGACCGGAGACTGGAGATTTATCTTCTCTCTAAAGTATACGACATTCTTCAGAGTTGTTAGCGCCAACACAATACCTTGAATGAACCTATAAATGTTCTTAGCCTAAAATATAATAACTTAACTATATCATTTTAATATCGGTGAAAAAAAATTATTTCTGTAAACATAAATGCGCCTATTCACACACAGTTATAAATTAAAATAAACTTGGCCATCAATCGTACATCTTGCCTCAATGATACAACACGTTGACGCAGTTGAAATTCGCTTCGAAGCGCCGGGCGACGTGCGGCACCCCCCTGCGTGGCTCGCGTTGCATTCCTACACAGGGTAATGTAAGACACAGAGATTAAATAAAAAAACCCTAATTAAAAAACAACATAAAGTCTTTCTTTTGAAGGTTTTTAAGAAAAGTTAAAAATTTACAATTGAGTACAAGTAAACAATGAAATTAGGATTAAAAACCCTAGCAATGGTTATAACTGCATATCTATTATTCAATGGTAGTACGTATGTACTTATTGACTCCAGTTTTTAGATAGTTTTACTACCTTAATGTTTAAAAAACCACACAGTATATCAAGTTCTTCTAAAGGGAATTCAGCAAATTATTGTACTCTTTCTTGACTCATAAATATCACATCCAATTAAAGAATCAACCTATGTATGTCATAAGGCTAGAATTTCCAAACCAATAAAACGATAATTTGTTCTGCTTTACTAGTAAATACAGAACCAATTTATGAACTAAGTACCTACGTATAAAATACTAAGTATATTATTATTACTAGAAGAAGTATTCTATGATCAATGAAAATAGTATAAATAATTCTCAGTAGGACATGTGTGACGACGTGTGATGCGCCAGAGCCCTGACCACTACAAATATGGCAAATCGCGCAATAACTAGTTAACTACTGTGTGCTCAAGTATTTACTAGAACATTACTTCCATTAAAGGAGGACTATTTTTTTGCGTTGTATTTGAATTTACACTATTGAAAATAAAATAAAACATTTCTATAATAATTTCCTCAATAATATTATTTCATTCTTTCTAACTTGTATATTTGAATGTGTTATTGAAGATTTAAAGTTCCTATAACTACAAAATGTTATAAGTTTATCACATAGTTGGATCAGAAATCTCTTGAATAAAGAAATCTCTTCATCTCATATTTCTTTTAATTTAAATGAATGAAAATTTTCAGTGGTTAAATAATTCAAAAATATTCTCATCGATTGGAAGTATAGATACCGGCATCTAACTTGGCCAAACTTCGGCGTAGTGGGGGTAAGTTCGCGCATAGTTCACTTATGCAACAAATCAAAACAAAGGAAATTGAAGTGTAGTCGACTTACACACCAATCGCTTGCTCGGAACGTCCAATTGCTTGCTCGGAACGGTGCTACTACAATCCCCGCGTCCCTCTATCACTAAAGGGACCTTAAAAACGACTTTCTGGGCATGGCCAAGTAAGCTGCCGGCACCTATAACTGATAGCCTTAGAATGGTTAAACTAAATCAAATAGGCACATAACTTATTTAAGAGTTTCGCGACTTTACTACTTTACGACTTATAATATCTACAACAAATACACATTTATACATACATACGTTTTTATTATGTATATAATCAGGTATAGGTACGTCAATTAACGCAACCTTTGCATTAAAATGATAATTTCAAATATTCCAGTAGCGTAAACCAAAAAATTCGCTGTCTCTGTGTTGTTTATTAATCTGTCGGAATGTCACCAAAACAATGCTCTAGAGTTATGCCCCTCACTCAAAGCTCCCGAGATATCTTGTTTATTTCACTGACTGTTTACAATACACCAATATTATAAATTCGAAAGGAACTCTGTCTGTCGATCTGTTACGCTATTACAGCTTCTTCGCTAAACTAATTTAGATGAAGTATGCAATTTTGATCTTTAGATTCTTGAGGAAAGAAGTAAGCTACTCTTTACCACGATAACCTACATATTTATAAATTGAATTTAAAGATAATAAAGCCGCCCTGATTTCAACACGAACGGGCCGACCTGACCGGGAAGGTACTAATAACCTTGCACAGAAGAGCAACCTAAAATGACAGCATTCGTGCTGTCGTGTTTCGTTGGTGAGTGTGAGGCCGGAGGCCCAACGATGCAGAAGCATCACTAGCCCACCATGGTGTGGGTCACCATGCTGTATTGTTGCATAATCTGCATTCGCAATGGGTATGGTAACAACCACTCTTGGATTCTGCTTATGCTTTCCATCAGGCAAAGTAGAGTTACTGTGGCAAGCCCATGCATAATAAAAAACTGTACATTTCTCCATTTTGTTTAAATTATAAAACCATTTTAAGAATAAAACTATTCAGACGGGACGAAGGTAAAACTACAGAGAAGCCCACTATAGAAGAAACTAGTTAAAACATATTGGAGTGTTACACAACATCTTCAAATTGAATTGGCAAAAAGGGCATGATGATGACATTTCCTGCATTATATAAAGTGAAATTTCAAACAATTTTGAAGCCAATATCTTTTTACTGTTACATCAAACACTAGTTATAAAGTTTATATATTTTTACGGACTATTCAAACTGAAACCCAATCAATACTTTGTTCGACGATTTTTCTTATTTTACGTAGTTCATGTAACCAACTTTAAGAACGAATCAGATCTTAGTGTCCTTATTATGGAACCACCGGCGGGATATTTTCTTTCCATTAAAAAAAGAATCATCAAAATCGGTTCATACACGACGAAGTTATCCGCAAGCACACACATAAAATATAAAATAAATACGGTCGAATTAAGAACGTCCTCCTTTTTTGAAGTCGGTTAAAAAAGAAGGTGTTAAATTCATAGTCCGATTAGTTTTATACACTGCAGCGGGGCGGGAAGTTGACACGTGCTTACCAAAATATTTTTTTTTATAATTTTAGAAAATATTCAAAAAAATAAATAAGGCAAGTTCGTCGGGTCAGCTAGAGTTGAAATATTTTTTTTTACCAGTATAATTCACTCGTAACACAGACAAGTTGAACTGAAATACTTCCACATAATCTATACCCAAAAAAACTATGGAAATTATAAATTGGTCTTGAATGCCAGAATGGGTAAAAATTTTCTATGTAATTTATGATTGCTCGAAAACTATTAGTTCGAGTATCTTAAAACCAGAATTCTCTAGAAAATAATGTGTTTTAAAGTCATGAAAGTAAAACAACAAAAACGACTTAGTCGCCTTAAGTAAACATAATTACACTTACAACAAAATGCTCTTTTGTAAATTCCTAAAACCGAAATAACATGGTGCCTTAATTTTGTTTCTCATCAATAAAACAATAAATTATGTATAAATACTATTTATTACTTAATCGTTAGATATTAATCAATGGTGGACAGCGATAAGTGGGACAGATTTGACAACATGTCCGTGATGGACGACTGAGCTGCTATGGCTGACGGCAGAAGGTGCGGTCTTGACTAGAAGAGGGGCGTGGACGACTGGCGCGGTGTGAACGGCGTGGACAACAGGAGCGGCATGAACTGTGTGGACTACGGGAGCAGCATGAACAGTGTGGACAATGGGAGCTGTGTGTACGGCGTGTACGGTGTGAACTGGAGAGCCGTGGTTGACAACCTGGCTGCTCTTAGTGATGGTGGTCTTGGAACCGACCACAGGGACGGTGTGAATTACTGGAGCGGAGACGTGAGCTACCACGGGCTCGTGGGCTACAATGAGACCAGGTGCGGCAGCAGCGCAAGCCAGGAGAGCGGCGAAAGCAACCTGGAAAAACATTCAATTGAAATTAACTCTGAATTTCACCAACAAAATTGACTGCTGAAGTTAGGATGAAAATGTTAACCAATCTAATAAATAACAAAACTCACAAAGGTCTTCATGGTGATTGTTGGTTTGTATGTTGACTTGACGGTAATGTCGAGTAATCTAACGAACAGTTCGGCACATCTCAGCTTATATACGGAGCTGCCGAATATCGACAATGAACGGACGCAATGTGTACTTGAAAACCGAATAAATTACATGAGCTTTCGTGGAGGAGGCATGTTGACCTTGACTTTGATAAAACTTATTACACATTGTACACACTACGAGGAACACAATTGAATCTTTTCATAACATTTTTTTCTAAAATACCATGAGAATACTTTTGCTAACCTATATGTTATATTATTATTTTAGAAAAGGCGAGAAAGTATGTATTTTGAAAAGTATCCTTATCGTGTATTATAAAGTACAATATTCAAGTTAAAATTTTATCCAAATTGAAGATTTCAACGATACAATACGTTATGTGAATTTATTAATGTTTGACTACACAAGGCACGAAATTACCAAAAGCCATATCCAAAAACTTTCACTTGTCGCTTACATTGCTGGTCCATGTCAAACTTGTTAAGATTAATGAATGCACTAGTATAAACATTGTCAACGTTGTGTATTTAGGTTGATGCCAAGTTCAGCACTTATGTAACTCAAGTACTTACCCACTGTTAACAGTTGACAGTTGTGTGCTACATCGGATTCTGTTTACATGACTTGGTTAAATGGAAATCTATCCCTTATTGTTTTGAGATATATGTGATCATTTAAAACTATATTTTAATGACAATGATTCATATACGAAATATAGGTTATTTTCTTCAAAATAGCGATTCTTATCTAGTTGGCCAAGTGCAAGTCGGATTCGCATAGAAAGTGTTCCGTGCCATTATCTATGGTCTATACATTTCAAGCGTCTACCTATTACCGTTATCAATATTGAGCGAAAAAATCCCGTTTGTTGTATGGAAGCCCCCTTATATATTTCTTTTAGTAGTGGTTGTTATAACAGCAATAGAAATACGATTTCATTGAAAATATTAACTGTCTAACTATCACGGTTCAAGAGATACAGCCTAGTGACAGACGTACAGCGAAGTCTTAGTAATAGGTTCCCGTTTTATCCTTTGGGTACGGAACCCTAAAAAGTGCTAAGCATCGGTCTTTTTAAATATGATATTTAGTCTGAAATGTAAGCTTCGCTGTAGCCGGGTACAATGCAGCATCAACATTTTACCCTTTTCTTAAATTTATTTTCTGTCGATTCAATGACTTTTCTTCCTCCATTCCTTTCTTGGACAATGGGGAATATGCATGTCTTTTTTTATTTCTTAATCAGATTATATAAGTTTCCATAACATAGAATAAAATATAAATAGGCTTGAAAATAGTTAAACTAATTTACAAAGTGAAATTTAAAACACTGACTAAATTTGAGCTATTTAAACGCCGCCATTATGCGCGCGCTATTGATATGACTAATGACGTCATTGTCATTTCGTGTTTGTTTACTGTAAATACTTATTTACAGTTTTAATTGCTATAAAAATCATGGAAGAAGTTATTTTTTAGTAGTAAGTAGGAATTTCGACGCCGATAATTTCGATAATGTGACAATCGACGTCACATTTCGGTTCAAATAGGACGCGTTTTAAAGGTTTGAATTACCCTCCCTTAATTTTCACTTTTTATAAAATGTAATATTTTCTGGGTTTAAATAATCACTAAATAAAAAATCCTTTTATGTATATTTTAAAGACAATAAAAAATGTAGAAAAAAATATTTGAAACAAATAAAACATTTTATGTATATTCCCTAACTCTTTGATATTCTTCTTCATTTGTTGCGAAATGGTATTGACTTTTTCTTGCACGGCCTGCTTGCATACAAACAGCCAAATAAAGCCTAATATTCTTTAGACTAATAAAATCGAGTAGTGTCGAGTTGGTTAAAAATATCATTTTCGGAATGTATATTGAAAAGTCGTTTTCAAAAATTTCTCGAACATAGTACTCGTACTACCAATTTAAAATACTTGTTTTGATGAATGACCTTGATGTCGATATTGGATTTTTGAATTACTCCAAAACAGACACATTAAAAAGCAATTTGTTATATTATTTCTGACGTTTTGATCCGAGTTTATTTTTACGTGGACATAAATATGGGACTTATGATGGCAAGAAGAAAGCGGTTCCAAACTTGTTTTATGTTGTGTAGTAAATAATTTAAGCGAGATTTATATTTTCAGTGTATGAAGCATAACAAATATTTTTGCCATAACCATTAAACTTATGCAAACTCAATTACTGCTTGCTTGTCGAAAAAAATAAAATTAGAGCTTAGAGCGAGGCACAGGATTAGGGGCAGGCCTTTAAAAAAATGTTATTAATAGGTTAAAGTAAATTGTAGAAATGTTATATTTTTTTAAACTCAAACGTTTACGTGAAAAAAAATTTATTTATTGTATACGGAAAACGCTCTTCCCATTGTAGGTTATAATATTTAAAACAAACATGTCATAAATTAATTATGTAAATGTCGGAATTATGCGGAAATTCATGGTCAAATCCGGATATTCCATCGATACCCTTGGTTTTAATTACCCATAGAATTATTTATGTAAGTCGAAAGAAACATTAACTTTGTCGGAAAATGTAAATTATTGTTTTATCAGTGTCGAAATAAGATTTTTATATTTAAAGGTGACAAATTTTCTTCCTAATGGGAATGATTGACGATTGTGAAGACCTCCGTGGTATTTATTTTACAACTTTATGCACTTGTGTACATCGGCGGACTTAATGCCCAGGGCATTCACTATCAGCGAATCTTTGGGGGAGGGTGTAGAGATCTGGTAAGGTAGGTGCATCGAGGTTCCAGCTGTTTTGCTTGCCTGTTGACTGCGCCTCTAGGCATGGGGTCATGAGTTAGATTCTCCCTCAGTGCAAACTATTAATATAGATGAGTTTGCATTGGTCTGACGTATATCTCTTTTTCAGAAGTTGTAATTGTATCTGTACGGATATATAGACATTACACACACATTGCCATCAAGCTTCAATCTAAGCAGAGCTTGTATTATGATAGCTAGATAGACTGATAGAATAATTACATATACTTTTTTGTAATTACATACATGTTATACACAGAAAATACCCAAACTCCGAAACGAATATTTGTAGTCATACAAACATTTGGTCCGACCCTCGAATCGAAACCAACATCTTAAGCACATCAGTCACATACGCTACCACTGCGCTACCGACGCAGTTAGATATCTATCTAACTTCACATCAGTATCTAGTGATATGCAATATTGAGGCAAAATGTATCCGAATAATGAGTCGGACCCATATATCACTCATTTATGAATCCTTTTTAATAATTTTCTTTTGTTTACCATCGTCGATTAAATCATTTTCATTTCTTAGGGAGTGTAATGTGTAATGAGTGCACATTATAACTAATATAGTAATTTGACTCCAAAATTATGACTATGGACGTGAAAGATATATGTATATACTGATTTTATATACATATATCCCGTCCGGGTTAGGCAGGCATGATAGAATGCTATTTGTCAAGATCGAACAAGAGCTTCTAATTAATCGGATTTGCAGTACGCTGCCGATTTGTTCGGTATATTTCTATAACTCTTTTATTCATTTGCTTTTCGCTTGGCCAAATCATCGAAGTATCCTTGCTTTATTCTTATCACTATGTACTTTTTCAGTCTACACCTTTTTCTCAACCCATCATTCCATATTCTATCAGTGAAAGAGAAAAGAGAGTAAAGAAAATAATTATTATCTAAATTCTCCACCACAAATACGTGTTCCAATGAAAAAATAAATAAAGCAAATGCAAAACAAAACAATCTTTTTTTTTGATTTTAGGCAAATTTTATCTAGGCGATAAAATGGGAAGCATTTTAATCAATATCTACTTATACAACAACTGTATTTTATCGTGCAGACAATAACCCTTATTCGTTGCTTTTTGACAAATTAAATATCGAAAAACGACTTTATTATGTCATCAATTTCATGGCAAAAATTACAAATAATGCTGGGATTTTTAGGTCAATTTGGATTTATTTTAATGAAAAATAGCAGTAGGCTAACCCTAACCTTGGCCATGGTCTTCTAGCCTTAACCAGTACAGCTTCCTTGATTTTTTAAAGAACCAAGGAGGTTAGTTATGACGCTTAAATCTTAATTTCTGTTAATATAATCCCAAAATCTTTAAATCTTTATCCTTTGAATGTGTTGTTTAAATTGGTTATTTAAAAAAAGTCTTATTCTTTAGAGAAGATAATGTTTCATATGTGTGTATATTCTTGTTCAAAGAATAACGAACCCATTTTTTTAGAATAGTTTAGAGACAAAGACAGTAAAACAATAAATTATGTATAAATACTATTTATTACTCGATCGTTAGATATTAATCAATGGTGGACAGCGATAAGTGGGACAGATTTGACAACATGTCCGTGATGGACGACTGAGCTGCTATGGCTGACGGCAGAAGGTGCGGTCTTGACTAGAAGAGGGGCGTGGACGACTGGCGCGGTGTGAACGGCGTGGACAACAGGAGCAGCATGGACTGTGTGGACTACTGGAGCAGCATGAACAGTGTGGACAATGGGAGCTGTGTGTACGGCGTGTACGGTGTGAACTGGAGAGCCATGGTTGACAACCTGACTGCTCTTAGTGATGGTGGTCTTGGAACCGATCACAGGAACGGTGTGAATCACTGGAGCGGAGACATGAGCTACCACGGGCTCGTGGGCTACAATGAGACCAGGTGCGGCAGCAGCGCAGGCCAGGAGAGCGGCGAAAGCAACCTGGAAAAAAATTCAATTTAAATTAACTATGACTTTCACCAACAAAACTAATAGCTGAAGTTGGAATGACAATGTTAACCAATCTAATGAATAACAAAACTCACAAAGATCTTCATGGTGGTTGTTAGTTTGTGTGTTGACTTGACGGTAATGTCGAGTAATCTAACGAACAGTTCGGCCCATCTCAGCTTATATACAGAGCTGCCGAATAACGACAATGAACGGACGCAACGTGTGCTTGAAAATTTAATAAATTACATGAGCTTTCTTATAGGAGGTATGTTGACCTTGACTTTGACAAGATGTTTGATTAGGCAGTGCGTATTACATGAAGTGTCGCTAGTAAATAGCAAAAAATAAACTTGGCAGATGACATTGCTTAATATGCTTAATGACGTTTTTAAGTTTCATCCAATTAAAAAGCACTCGGGTATCAAGTAGTTAAATATAAATTTTAAACATAGAGCTAAATAATTATTTTTTGTGAAATAGATTTCTAAATTGAATCAGGAAAAAGGATTCAAGGTTCTATGTGAGTAGGTTGGTTGAGAAGGTAAATGCAAAAGTGCCAACAATGCCATCGTTTTGTTTTCACATTGATTACATTTTCAAATTTCAAATACCTACTTACGTAATTTGGACTACTCAATTACAGTTAAGTTAATCAAAGTTAGTGTCAGTGAATAAAAGTTAATTTTAATGATTCAAAGATTTAGATTCAGAATTAAATTGTTTAGATGATTGATACCATAGATTATTACATATTACTATCATTACCTGTTATATCTAAATTTACTAAAATTGAATCATCTCAATCAGACAGTTAAATTATATACTAGTCATCAATCATCACCCTTGCTTTTGATTACATTATTATGGGTTTCACTAGCGATAGCGCATCGATCAAAGTTATCAATTCTCAAAGGTTGCAAAAATTTGTTTGATCTACAAATACTTTTGACGCCTAGCGATGATATTTATGTTTGTTATCTAAATTTTCGTGAACTCGACAGAAATAATTTCCAGTGCAACAGTTGTCTTCAACAAAAAAGCCAAAAATGTTCATTTCTGAGAAATCTCGAAAGAAATAACAGTGTGTTTAACAGACTTGTTTCGTTGAATGAACTTGAAGCCATTACTGTAATTGTGTACACCAAAAGTGTCACGAAATACTGTAGTTATTTTGGACGTTTTAATCTGATTTTTTAAACATATTCATATTGGTATTACGAGGTAAAGATGACAGTGTTCGTATATTCTGTGTAGGTCAATGGTGAGTTAATTAGGATAAAATAATGTCTGATTTGGTCTGTACTGATGTGGTAAGAAATTAAATATTGCTGAAATACTGACAACAAATATGCCATGAATAACAATGAAAACTAAATAAAAATTACGATTTGGTAGGGAAATGCCAATGAAATTCAATTAATTTTTAAAAGAGACAATTTCTGCGTTGTTTGGAATAGGTCTTCAGTCGCGGGGGACTTGACAAACATACATGAAACGGACACAAAGAACACCCAGACTCAGAAAGAAAATTAAAAGTGTCATTTCATGTGGGATTTGAACACACAACACTTGACGCAGTAGAAAGCGGCATGGTAACCGCTTAAGCCACTACGCCAACCGAGCATTCGAATATTAAACACCCACCCAACTAATTTCATCCAACTCAAGATTCAAGTAGTCACGATAGCGGTGACTTAACTTGGCTTAAGGCTAGTGCCGCCAATCGAGCATTTTACTTAACTCAGAAAAATCATAACCCCAAAATCGATAAGAGTGGTGTGCAGTGAGAAATGGTTATGTTTAGCAGTGGATTGCAAGTGGCTGATGATTACGAAGCATTTTAAGAATTTAAAAATGATAAAACTCAGAGAGAGTGTAATAAATGAAAAGGTTAGTGATTTTATTTTTGTATGAAGGAAAGTAAAATCAATGATTGGTTATCATTGAAAAATTCAGGTAATGAATCTAAATGGAGATAGATGACAGAAAGCAAAACTATTTCAATTTAGCAACGGTTAACTAACTTATCATTAAATGTATCTGGTGGTAAAATTAAAGCCAATAAATTAAAATGAACTGTTTTGTTAGCTGTTGACTTTAGGTCGCCATCAACATCACTTATATATTCCCATATTAAGAGAATTAAACATTCATAAACTACTTTATCTTATCACCAATCCAATGGGCGGCCGTTTCAAAGTTATATTGTACCAATTAATATTATTGCGAGGTGTTAAAAATTAAGTAGAAGTTTAATTACAATCAAAATGTCACTGCCTTAAAGCGCATAAATCCGAGAAAGGAATAAAATAAATTCCTTATAATCGACCCCCGGGTCAATTCGATATTGGACAAATTTTATTTTCTTGTTTCGCATTTCTTCAATTGTATAAAACACACAGCACAATGTGGAAATTTTACTACTTAAATATAGAAACGTGTAGCTATGTTTATTTACAAATCATGAAATGAATTTGAATTATCTAATTCTAGATAAAACTCATTGAAAAAAAAAGGTTAAAATGAGCTTTATATGAAGCTAAAAACATGCTTTTACTATGGCGTAGTGGGAAATACGATTAGATTTGACTATCCTAGCTCATGGATATCGTCACGCTCCGGAACTAAGGACAGGTAATTTAGGGTCTAGCAACCTCACTCACTCGATGAAACGTAACCGAAGAATTGGTTAAAAGCAGTGACGCTATACTCTGCTCGAGCTGTTCCATTTGTACCAAAGCATAGTTCTCCTAATGGAGTTGGAGGACTTTTTCAAATAGAATCAATCAAAATCAAATTTATAAATCAGTCAAAAAGAAACCTATAAGCAAATGTATGGTGTGTAATACAAGCTGGCAGGGGTTGTCCAAGGTTTTGCATACAAATTAAAAACTCTTAGGTCAATCGTTACATGTATTGAAAGCCTCTATAATGTATTCACCTATGCCTCTATAATTCTTTTGGATGTACGTCCGTCAATTCAAGGGAATTTATGTAACAAGACTTGTTTGTTGTTAATATAATTGTTTAAATTTTAAGGTCAAATGTAAATATTTATTAAAAACCTTAAAACAGCTTTGTCTTAGTATAATGATTAAATTCTTAAGTATGCCTTTATAAATGACTTCAAAGTATATACAGAAGTGTTTTACATGAAGTAAGGTTGAGTCTACTGCTGTTATCAGATCGTTTCAAGAAATATTCTTAATTTGGAACTTAAGGATAAACCCCACTGTTACAAAAACCTACATAAATGGATGAAAATTTTGCAAGATTGACATTTATTTATATCATTAAGAACATTAAACAAGCTTTTCATTTGCAACACGACATATATATTTCAATGTTTACACACATTCTGATGTAACTATTGCAGATAAACTCAAGAAAGTCAAGTTTTAAGATAAGCCTTTATTACCTTTGTGACTGTAGAGCAGGTCATCTACTAAAAAAGTCGTGAAACTCATAAATTAAAAGGCGATGTAATCTTCATAATATAAATTAATCCTTATTGCACATTCATATAAAAATACTGCAGAATGCAGATGTAGGTCAGAACTAACTCTTGTGATAAAATTCGTTCAAAGTTCAGTTCCGATCTACGTTGGATCTAACAAACGCTAAGAAGGGTATTCTCACAGTAAAACAGTGTGCTATTTATTAAGATTACCATGATATCTATTCAAGCTTTACACGCTACTAGCTGAACTAGTGTTACCTGCGGTTATTGTTGTACCGCGAGTAACGCCGCGGGACAAAGTTAGTCTAAAATGAAGTAGCCTAAGTTACTCTCTGGAACATCAGCTACCTGCCAGTGAAAGTCGTTAAATCCGTCCAGCCGTTGCAGAGATTACCCGGAACAAGTAGACAGACAGACAAAAATTTTTTTAACACATTTTTGGTATATGTGTATACAGTGTATATATATACATATGCATTTATTAAAAAGCGGTTATTTTAATATTACAACAGACACTCCAATTTTATTTATTTGTATAGATACGTTACGTTACAGTCAACACAAGATTGAAATATAAGAATGAAAACTGTGTGAGATGCTTCGTTTAAAGTTCTAAGAATCATGTATTTGTAATATTATTGAAGTAATGTACCAGCCATTAGTGGCCATATAAGTAAAAAAAATACGTTAAGACTTTTTGAAATTGAGAGTAGATTGGAGCTAAAAATTTTGAATTAATGTTTATAGCAAGAATTTCAGATGTATCGTTTAAGAAGTTTGATGTAATAATACTCTTTAATACTAACATTTCAAATTTAATTAAAGTAATTGTTTCAAAGTTAGAGCAATCATTAATCTTAACGCTTTCTACTGCAGAGAATGTGCATAGCATAAATCCTGTTAATCCTTAAATTTTACAAGGTTTAAATTAATTTGATTACTTGATTCTTATAGATGTTAAGTTTTACTATCTAGTACCTAATTGATGATATATCTTTCGCAATACATTTTAATAGCTGTGAATGTCAAGTTCATGCGCGTCTGAGTGATTACGACTGTGTTTTATAGCTTATTTCACGGTATACTGTTTGTTTGACTAATGTTAACGCATAAAAACACGCGCCTGTTAGAAATATTTTCTTGTTAAACGAGTTTTAAACTAATATGTTTTATCTTTTATGGTTATGGGATTGGCTGGATGAGTTTTTGTTGCATTGACTATGTTATTGTAACTAAAAGTGTTAGCAACATAAACTGCACGCCCTGATTCACAGTTCTTTAAGCATAGTGTAAGACATACTGTCAATGAAAAATAATGCAATTTCCAATCCCTAGTACTGCCCTAGACAAGCTTAACGTGCTCTTCGAAGTACAGACGCGAAACTCCTCACAAATTATAGTACTATGGGCTGTTTATCAATAAAATAAGACATGAAATTTAAAACGGTGGAAACCCGAAACCTAGGTATTTAGTATATATGGGCGCTGTACTGATTATAGATTGACTAAATGTTGATATGACGTCATAAATTAAAACTAAGAACTATCATGTTTAATATATATTTTAACATTAATATTTAATTACAGTATTCACTTTGTTTTATTTAGAATTAATTAACAATTGTTATAATATAAGTCCTGTATTGACTTATATTAATTCAATATGGATTTGACTTCATATCAGCACTAATTTAATAAACGAATATTGATTTGATAATCTTACAAATCAATACAAGTAATATTTATTTGTAATTATATTTTTGTCAATTTAACATGTATTAATTTTAAGATTTGCATATTAAAACGTGAAGAAATAGTAAGATTACAAAGCAATAATGACTGTTATAAAAACGTTCCTTTAATGTTAATAATAAAAAGGAATTAAATAATATTACATAGTAAATAATATATAAAAAAATAGATTAGTTATTATTGTGATGTAGTAACGGTTATTTTCAGTTTTAAGTTTTGAGTTTATATTATAGGACGGAAATGGCTTAGTGTATAAAAAGTGAATATTGTTGGCGGTCGACACAGTTTGTTGAAAACTACCCGAAGTGTAAACATCGTTCTTATATTTCTTGAAATATACAGTTAATTTTAAAAGTGCGAGATAATTATTTATTCGACGATATGGACTCCGAGAACCCTATTCGTGACGCCACGCCGACATATACTTACTTTAAAACTATAAAAACAAATAAGTGAAATTTATTACGAATAAAAATATCAAATAGTAAATTTAAAAAAAACAAGATTACTGAGATTAAGAAAAAAATATCACCATTAAGTGTCGCAGAAGTAATTGACAAGAACATTTGCACAACAGTAACTGTTTCTCGTAATTACTTGCGTGTAATCAAGAGCAATAACATGTCGTACAAGCATCTAATTTGCATTCAATCAATCAATCAATCTGCAACTACTTTAAATAGGCACAGACGACTAAATCAAACTGTCATTCAACGATGTTGCTGCAATATCCAGGATAGAGCTAACAGGTGGATTAATTAAATTGCAATAGATTTATGAATCAAACTAGCTGAACCCCGCGGTGTTACCCGCGGTTATTGTTGTACCGCAAGTAACGCCGCGGGGCAAAGTTAATCTAAAAAAAGTTCTAAGTTACTCCCTGGATCATCAGCTACCTGCCAGTGAAAGTCCCGTCAAAATCCGTCCAGCCGTTCCAGAGATTACCCGGAACAAACACACAGACAGACAGACCGACAGACAGACAGACAGACAAATTTTTTTTTACTACATTTTAGGTATATGTACAATGTATATATACATATGCATTTAGTAAAAAGAGGTTATTTTAATATTACAAACAGACACTCCAATTTTATTTATTTGTATGTATAGATTTAGAATGAGTAGAAATTGTCCCACGGAATAGTATTAGTCTTTATAAAGAATCTTAGATTTAATAGCCAGTTGATATCCCTGTCCTATTGAGGTTGGTCTTTTGAGATACTGTAGCTTTAGTTTCCTTAACCGAACTGAGACTAACGGCATCGTTTACCCTCGCCTCATCAGGGTTGTATCGAAACTTACCTTCTTATTTTGTCGTTTGTAAAGAACAAAGATGATCCCAAGAATGATGATTAATGTTAAGATTCTCTTAAATATTGTTTTCATAAGCATCATTAAAACTTTATGAACTTTGATGAAAGATATGAGTAATTGATTTGAAATATGATTAAAAAATATAAAAACTAAATTGAGAAATACAAGAAAGTGTACATTGGAAAGTGTGGCATAAACATTTTTAGGTCGACAAAGTTTGTCATGAAATTAAAAGAAAAACTCATTCAAACTTATAATTCAAGTTAAATCTCATTGACCAAAGTTTTTTTAAATGTAAAACATTTTAAGGAAAACTTAGATGAGGTTGTTAGAACGAACCTAAGAAAGATGAGTCCAATAAATAAGGTGAATAGTACCAATAAAAAATAGTACCCAAAACCGGGGAACGATATATTGAAGCCTTAAGGAAAAGTACCTGAAAGTGGTAATTCCGTATGAAAGCCTAATAACGATAAAGGAACTACGTAAGGGCCGAAGCAAAGAGCTGCCTAAAAGGGAGCTTAGCTAAAACGGAGAGAGGCTTGAGTTTATGTGTTGGCAATATTTTGTGTCCCGCTGTGATAGTACAACTTGCTGCAGTTTAATATTTTAATTCTTATCAGATTTTGTTCTTAGCTTTTTCTTCATTACTCAACAAACCTTGAGCATTATAATACAATAATTTGATATCATTTTGTAACGGCATGCGATCAGACAATTAGTTAGTGAACCAAGGACTGTTGGCTAACTGCCATGTTATTATGATAATGTTTCTGTCGTATATTTCAACAATGTAAGGTAGTAAGATGAATTGGCAAAGAACTGCAAGATTGTACTGAATTATGAGTGGATGATCAAATTTTTTCATTGCTCTTTCGTCCAGATTGGTGAATTTACTTTATCGTCACCGAACTGATGGTAGGCGATTACCTATTCATAGATATCTGCGACATGAAAAAAATCCTTAGCACGGGCTTTCTTTAAGGTTGTGATATCACTCTGATCGAGCTTAAGACTTACATAGTTTATTATATCATAACTTATACTGTCTACCCATACCAACTATTTTAATTAACGAAAAAATAGCATTCGTAACGAAACAGACGTTAATCATAATTTGTTAGAGTTTTTTCAAAGAACTCACCGTTATTATACAATTGTCATGTCATCAAATAAATACACTTTGTATTTCCAGATAATATTTCTGTTCATTTCACTTCTGTTATTTCGATAAATGAGCAAATTTTTTTGAACTTGGAACTTTGTACTTACTAATTTTAGCTACACATCCCCTACATAATTTATTACACGATAAGTTGACAACCCTACTTTAGGAAGAAATAAATTTTCACTAATGACGACATTCGACTGTAGCGCTAAGGGATTTGTGGTTTCAGTTCCATTTCGTTTAAAAAAAAAATATTTTCACTCTCTACTAATTATACTTTACTGAAGTATTGTGATTTTTTTCTTTTTTTTCTGAGTTACTTCTGAATTCAAAAAAATTCTGTGTGACTGTGTATTGAGTATGCGTTGGTTTAGTTTCTTTTTTTTTAGAAGATGACACGATCATTAGTGACTCTAGAATTTTTTTTTCAGAGGTATCAGAGTATAATTCGGAGTTTGAATTAGTCTATGAATCAGATATTTGTAGAAAATGTCGTTTATGCTCTTGACAAATATCTTTTTATGCAAGAAAGTATATAATTGATTGGATGAAGTGACTGATCCTTCATACTAATAAATACTGTGAATGAACGTTAAGATTTAGCTGATGTTAAAGCGATAACTTAATTAAAGGGCACTGTCCTCGCGACAATTTTCGTTGGGCTGCTTTCACTAATTATCTCTTGTACAGAGAAAATTTGTATTTTATGTTGTAATTTTACTCAAATTTTAATGTGATCTTTATGTACATTTGTGTATTCAGCAAGTTTGTTTCCTTTCTCTAAAGAAGATTTTTTTTCAATATAGACATAAATAGTATTTATTACTTTTAAAATAAGTAAAAGTTTAAAAAATATAATCCGATTACGTAAAAACTTTTGATTTAATCTATGGAAATTAAATTACCCGGTCTATTATTGCAATTCTATTGACACTTCATTTATTTAAATCGGTTCAGTATTTTAAGATCTAAAGTGCAACATATCACATTCATAGGATGCCAGAACCATTCTTTTTGGTTTCATCGCCATAGTTGAGTAATAATACTTTGATTAAAAAAATACTTTTAAAATGTCGATGTTTGAATCGTTTATTTTACTCTCAAATGCGATCCTGATGTGATTTAAGCGCGAGTGATGTGTGATGAGTGATTAGAAAATCTATAGTAACAATTAAAAAAAAACTTTTTAGGTACTAAACGTCGATGATAGTTAATAATATGAATTGTCTTCGGCGGCTTACATGGTTTAAATGAGAAATAAAAACGGATGTATATATATAATAATCAAATAATATTCAACAACAAAACACAACAATTAGTGATGAATAGAAATGAACGGCAAAGATTTAACAACAGGAACAGTTTCGTGAACAGTAGAGCTTTGCTGAATGATAGCTAAATCACCAGTCTCCAGGGCTACAAGAGGGGATGAGTGATGATAAACCACGGGAGTGTGGACCACTGGAGCATGCACTACTGGGATGACTGGAGCATGTAAAATAACAGTTCCACCATGGTTTACTACCTGATTGCTTTTAGTAACAGTGGTCTTTGAAGGAATATGGTAAACTTCATGCACGTGCATAGCTTCATAAGCATTTACTGGATGCAGTACTGCAGATCCACCGTGGTTGACGACCTGATTGGCTTTTGTGATAGTAGTCTTCGTGTGAGCTAGAGGTACGTTATGGAGGACGGGTGCATGAGAGAAAGTACTTCCATGGTCGGTAACTTGGCTGCTCTGGGTGTACGTAGACTTGGAAGTCAAGGGTAGCGTGTGGTAGACGTGAGGGTCTTCTGTCAAGAGATAAGCTGGTGCTGCGGTGGCTGCTGCCAAGATGGCCGTTACGATGATCTGTTTTAGAAGAAAGAAATGTTTTATTATTTTGGTTATTTATCTTCTTTCTAAATTAAATATTGGGTCACTCTTATATTTATTTTAGAAAGTATTTAACTGTAAAAAAAAACTTACAACACTCTGCATTATCAAGATCTATGAATCAACAGATGGATTCTGCTACCGAAGCTGTCTTTTTATATCAATATCCAATAGTTAACCATTGCAAAATTTAGCAACAATTATGTCATATACGGTTTTTTTTTATATTGTTTTGCAGATAAGGCTCCGACCACTGTAGCTACATTGGCTTGCATTGCAACGCATACATTTAAAAATCAAAGCCAAAGCACTTGACTATTTTTTAAACTGCAAAATTTATAATATAGGTACTCTTTTAGATAAATTAATAAAGACTTCATGTTAAAGCTTTTGGTTTTAACATAAAAGCTATTAGGTTGGAAACTTTTATTTTCGATAAAAAATTTAGACCGTTGAGACGATTCTCTTTAAGCTAACTAGCTAACTGGCAATGTGTATTTATCAAATAGCTTTATATAAACACAATTGTTAAGAAGAAGAAGAATCTAATATTTTTATGCTCTAATTGGTAAATAAGAAGACAGAGCAGTTTCTAGGCATCCACAACTTAAGAAAAACAAATGTGTTGCGACCTTTGAGTAGAACTTAACCTTAAAACTTCTGGAACTTTCGCTGTATCAACATATAATAATAATTTGATCTTAAGTTTTAGAGTGTGGGCGTTTAGTTTATTCCCCGGTAAAGTAGGTTGTTTTAAATAACTTCTACTGCTAACTGTTTCCACTTTGAAGTTTAGGAAAATTAATGGTAACTTATTCCCTTTGATGACTGGGTAGGCAGACTAAAGAGCTCTTTGTTTTTTTCTAGCTTTACAGCCGGTTTATCTTTAGGAGTGTGAGTCGAATAGTTTCTGACCGAACGATGATACCAGAGACTTTTCGTTAGTTTTCTACATAGTGTCCACGAACTCAACACACTTCTGAAAATGATGCACAATGCAAATGCAAAAATGCATAAATTAATTCACTAGTTTTGATTAACGAGTGCTGCTATCTTCAAGTTGACGTCCATAACATTTTTATGTTGTTGTCAGTAACAAAAGATTTTTGTCTTTCAAAAATTTTTTGAGGATAAATGGTTCATGTAACTGTAAAGAGCAATCCTCGATAAGTCAGACATAGATTAGGTAAAGATTCTATATTCTATACCTGTCAAGCTTTATAATCCTTACTTGTCAACAAATCATAATCTTAAGACAGTTACCTATGTATTTTTTTAACAACTTAATGAGTAAGTACGACAAAGTTAAACCGCATTTAACGAAAAATCCTTGCCTAGTATCCAGACAGAGAATAAATTGCAAATTGAATTAAATTTTAGAAACGATAACGCATTTTAAAAGTTTGTATTATTTTAAACCAATTTAAATATAATTTTCATTATATTTAAATTGGTTGATATCATTATATATAACTTTGAACATATGCATTAACTTTAATAGATTAAGCGATGGATATACCTCGTATTTTCGAATGAGTTTAAATCAATCTATGTTCAAAAGATGGAGATCATTGTGTTACCCAATCAATTTATGATTTAAGTGAGATTAATGATAGTTTGAAAACAAACTTTGTGAGTGAAAATATTAGTTTTATTCTGCTTAAATATTTGCTATTCACACGCATCGATAAATTAAATAAAAAGACGAATATTTATATGATGTTTAACAGCGGATTAATTTAAGTAATAAACGTACATCTAAAGTTGTATCTACTAAACTATATACTACTAAAAACAATGTACATTATGGCAACTACAAGTCATTGAAAACTCTTTGTCAAGTTAGTAGATAAGCATCCTTATGTCTTCCTACTAAGAGTTCATCCATTATCTATAAAAACCATACATAAATAAAATTGAAGTATCTGTTTATAATTTCAAATTAACAGCTTTTTAGTAAATAATTACATTAAAGTTGGTACTTAGTATTTACTTACATAAAAAAATGAGGGCCTGTCTTTAGGGGCTGCCTATAGAAGTAAAACTAAATAACGTGTGAATTGTATCGCCTAGCTATTAGATTATTATTTTTGGTTCGTAAAGAAGTGTTAATGATCAATTTAATTGAAATTTTACTAATTCCGCACGGAGATATATTTATGTGCTTGTATACCTAAACAGTATACATATAGATTATTGGAAGCGTGCGGTGACGATAACGCGAGATCTATGATTTTTGTTCACTCAAAAGTGCTCAACGCAGAAAAAGTTTTTTCAGAAAAAAGTTTTCATTTCAAAAAAGATTTAACAATTCTGTCTTTTTATTCCAGCTAAACTTTGATTGGCAGATAGCTGGTATATAGTAGTAGTCAAACACATAAATTAGCTCTCAGTTGTCATCCAGACTATCATTATAATTATACCTTGCGTGCTTGTTAAAACCCAACCATTTTTCTAAGTTATAACCCAAATAATTGAGTCTAAGTTCATTGTATGTAGCCGGTGAAATAGCCGCATATTCAAATTTGTGTGTATATCAGGAATATGTCAGTAATTAAAAATAGTTTTATCAAGTGGATATTTTTTTATATTAAATTAGAAATTACAATAATCAGTGATGGAAACTAACAAACGGCAACGATTTAACAACAGGAACAGTTTCGTGAACAGTAGAACTTTGATGAGTGATAGCTGAATCGCCAGTCTTCAGGGTTACGAGAGGTGAGGAGTGATATACCACAGGCATGTGGACTACAGGAGCGTGGACTACGGGAGCGTGTACAACAGAGACTACTGGAGTGTGGACGACCGAACTCACTGGATGCAATACTGCAGAACCACCATGATTAACAACTTGATTGGCTTTCGTAATGGTGGTCTTTGTTTGGGCTAAGGGTACATGGTGGACAACAGGTGTATGGTAGAAAGTGCTTCCGTGGTCGATAACTTGGCTGCTCTGGGTGTATGTAGACTTTGAAGTTAAAGGCACTGAGTGGTAGACGTGAGGTTCTTCGGTCAACAGATATGCTGGTGCTGCCGCAGCCGTTGCCATGATGGCGGTGAAGATGATCTGTAACAAATCAAAAAAACGTATTGAAAATGGTCCAGAATTACTGGCTTGGATTATGGAAACTTTAAGTAACTGAGCCTGATCTGCTAAAACTAGGGTTTGTTTCACTCAATTTATGTGTATCAGTAATATTTTTAAAATTACTGTCCTACAATTTTATATAAGAACTTTCCATTTTAAAATATTCTTTAGAGTTTTTAATCAAATCCTCTTTTATGTGTTGCCCGGTTAATAGCAATGGATATAATAAATTACTGAGAATCAAAATTTAAATTCATACGCCTGCCTTTACACCCTCAATATTTTTAAAACTTACAATGCTTTGCATGATTGAGGTCTGGTAGTCGACTGATGAGTATAGCCACCGAGAGTACCTTTTTATACGCAAATTTGATAGTTATTGATTGCCTCATATTGCGACAATTATATCACATGTGCAGTTTTATTTTTGTAAGTCTTGTTTTAAAATAAGGCCATATTCGCACTTGTTACCTAATGAAGCAAAGATTTCAAAGGTAAAGGATGCTATAGAAGGTGTATTCAAAGCCTAAAAACCATGTTGTTGCCTAATTATAGGGTGTGCTCATTTGTCATTTGTTGATTGACGAAATAATTGGTTTGCTTTAGATTATTGATCTTATCGCTTACTGATCACTGAGCTTGATGAAATGAAATAAGATCTTTCGGTTACGAGAGATTTGGCTTACGTTACTGTTGATCTACATAGATTAAAGTTACTATAATTGTAACATCGGACTCAAAATACATCTTAAAATGATTAATTTTAAACGGGGGTAAAATTTACTAAAATAATTTCTTAGTAGGTGCTTACAACGAAAAAGTATCAGTTGTCATAACAGTGAAGTTTGATGCCGAGTTTTGTGGCGTTGCTTTGATCAATTATTAAGTAACGCAAGTAACTTTATATGTACAGACAAATAAGTAATTTGATTGAAATATTGACAGTGCACAATGCGAAACGTATGCATTAATGGTTTTTAAACTTCACAACTATTTACCCAAACCATTTGTAAAACTATTGAAAACGGTTATCGTTACAGTCAGGTAATGGATAGATAGATACCGTCAGTAATAATAATAAATGAGTAAATATTTCGCACATCTAGCACACAACGCCATCCAGTCTCAAACTATTGAATTATTGATTGGGACTAGTTACGTCGTTTGTTAGATGTCCGAAATATTTATTTATTTATATAATTATTAATAGGTAAGAAAATGATAGTAGGATTTCATCACGTTCCTAAAATATCCACTTTAACAATACTGTCTTAGGTTGTAGCAACTTTGAGGACTTATAACTTCTTTGTCAATTAAATTTAAATGAAACTAAATTAAAAAAAAATATTTTTCGGACATCTACCACGCAATGCCATCTAGTCCCAAACTAAGCAGAGCTTGTGTTATGGGTACTAGACGACTGATATAAATACATATATATATATGCGTTTTTTTGTAAATACAGACATAATATACATAGAAAACATTCAAACTTCGAAACAAATATTTGCAGATCATACAAACATTTGGTCCGACTCGGGAATCGAACCCGAGATCTCAAGCACAGCAGTCGCATTCGCTACCACTGCGCCACAGAGACAGTCAAATTTAAAAATAACTTTAAAAATTAACTAACCTTAATCAGGCGTATCATTACTCAATAAAATTTTAACTGTTTATCTATCAATCTACCGACAAAAATATAACAATACTACTCGTATATTAATGCAACTTTCTTGATAACCATCAAAAGCTTATTGTATGTCTACACAATATCCGAAATACAAAACAGCACAATGAATAAACAATTATATCTCGATTACTTAAGGCTTAGCTTAAGTTGCACGTAGTTTTGACTTAGTTCGTTTTAATAAAAATCAGGTTTTGAACTCATGGTGTAGATTTTATCGAAGAATTTCTTAATCCAAAGCTTTTAATTTATGGTGGTGTAAGTCGTTGCTTTGTTTACTGTTTATTGAACTGCGAAAATGAACTTTTGGTTTATTTGTGCAATAAAAAGTTATTGTTTCATAAATGTATAAGTTGTAAAATTGCTTAACTTTAAGTTATTGATGTCGTAATCGAGTATTGCGAAGAAATATATTCTTTGTAAAGAAACGGGAGGTTATAGATCAGCGTCACAGGTATATTATATTTATTTTGCTAGATATTGTTCCTTAAATGACAGACCAGGTATTGTTGCTCTTGTGTGACTTTATTTATGACTTCAGAGTCTACGTGAGAAATGATGTTAAACTTTTTTTAGTCGACGTATATTTGTATGTTCCACCATAGCGAGTAAACTACTAAAGACATTTCAATGAATGATTTCATATCAATAGATTCATAATAACGGTTCGGGTGACATATTTAGGCTGTAAAAAGTATTTTGAGTTCGAGTTTATTACCAGCTGACTGATTCAACTTGGTATGGACATTCCAAAGTAATATTTTTTCCGTAACAGTTTTTCGCTCCGTATTGTTTTAGTTCATGCCAGAGTAAAAATTGTACAAAGGAATTTAGCTACGACGACAATAATGTATGATGTTTAAAGTAAAAAAAAAAGTGTTCAAAGAACACTGCTAGTAGTTTGCCTTGTTCTCTTTGTTGAGGATATCATTCTTATGGTGCTACATGCATTCTTATGATGCCATTGGACATATTATTACATGATCATATGAAATATTTTTATTTTTTTCGTTCTTGTATATTTAAACTTATTTTTACTGCACGGATAGCGTGGATTTAAATGGTCACAGTGTTAGTTACCATACTCCTCCGAAACGGCTTGACCGATTTTTATTAAATTTTATATGCATATTCAGTAGGTCTGAGAATCGGCTAGTATCTATTTTTCATACCCCAATTTATTTTTTACTCAATACAACGTTTGCCAGTGCAGCTAGTAATAAAAAAAGTGTATGTCTTTACTGTTTTTTTTTTGCATTTTTTTTACAATTCATATTAATTCTATTAAGTTAATCTAACATTCATTTTCCTATTCTACTATACTATAGATATTTAAAAAATATTTAAAGCAAAATCTATCTAGTTACTGTTTCTTTTTCTGTCTAGTATTTATCTAATTTCTGTCAAGAACCCCTGATTGGGTAAAGGGCTCCACTAAGTATTTTGGGGTAAAACCCACAAATTGTTGTTCTGAGTCTTGTGTGTGCTTCGTGTCTGTATCTTGAAGGTTTGTAAGGTCACCCGCAGTACATCAAATATTTCTAATGTGGACGTAATGTTGAAAAAAAACTAAAGAATAGAACTCCAATAAAATCTTTCTCGAACTAGGAATATATCCTATATTACAGAACTTTACAATCTTTCATTCTAACAAACAAGAACACCTTAACTGAGAAAACTAACGTGTGAATAGCACACAGTACAATAATTGACCGAATATAAAACAATTGGACTTGTAGGGCCGCGGTTCATCAAAGTGAGAATTTTGACTTTCCTTAAAGTACTGACACGTTCCTCAATACCAGGATACCTTTCATAATAGGGTTTCTAGGATATATTCATGGTCCATAACCTAGTGAGACTAAAAGTACAAAACTACACTTCATTGAATTTCCTTCAAGAAAAACTTATCTCATAAAGATTACTCAACACCACTGACGTGAATAATAGTATCTACGGCACAGGATATAAAACTTATTATCAATTAACAGGGCTATAAACGTTCACAGTTCATTCATCGACATTTTATTACCGTATAATTAATTCGATAGCCGCTCATGCGATTTTATTAAACAGTTCTTAAGATTGCTGATAATAACATAAATTGTTCGATTACTCTTAATTTTTAAGGTGGTTTTGTAAGTGTGACGTTGATGAATGCATGTAATTTCTTTAAAC
This sequence comes from Spilosoma lubricipeda, assembly GCA_905220595.1. Lineage (NCBI taxonomy): Eukaryota > Metazoa > Arthropoda > Insecta > Lepidoptera > Erebidae > Spilosoma > Spilosoma lubricipeda. The sequence continues at coordinate 813,744 of HG992285.1, read as the reverse complement.
GATGAGATAATTTAAATTAAACCCTACTTCAACTTATTCGGGTACATTTTTACTGTCCTCATTTTAACTAATGTAATAAACGCCAACGCGTGTTGATCTGTTCCATTTTTTAATAGAAGAACAAAAATATTTAACAGAATGACTCATCACACATACACACGCCGTCATTAGTCTTTGAAGTAGCTACTCCTAATGCTCAGATCATAAATGAATTGCGAAATAGTTGATGTCTATTTCATAGTACAATGATATGATCTCTCTATGATCGTGTCGGATGGATCGGATTATGAAAGTGAGGGAACAGAGAGTGCACAAGTTTGCGCACACACTTGTGCACTATAATATCTTCTGCGTCATTAGATGGTCTCCATTGAGATTCCACCGTAGTCGAAATTGGCTAGGAGTACATCATCAAAAGTTAACTTTCACCTCCGCGTCACGTAACTACTAATCCTGGTTAATAATGGGACATGATCTTTATACCTCAGACCTAAATAGTTAGGATTACTAACAACAGGTCCGACTCTTGTTACTTAAGTTAGGTATTTATTACGAAATGAGAATACTAATAAAACCTTTTAGCAAATGTAAATATTATGTGTACTATTAACATCGAAACTATTACCACCAATTAAAATGTTTTTTACAAATTCATTCATGCAAAAAAATATTGTAATTTATTTACGAGTGACAAACTAGCCAACGCAGTTTATACTTTCATTAAATAACTTCAAGAACTAATTTCAATCGTATTCTCAGTTAAATAAGGGTTTAAAAAAATTTGTGGTTTTGATTTCGATACTCTATAATTATGTAATTAAAACATATTGATGTCAATGTCATCATGACATCTATATATGTAATGTCGCCAATTGCGACCGAGCGAACAACATAAAAAATAGTCTTATAAAACAAGAAATTATGGAAAATTAACAGTTTACACGTAGTTATATTAATACACTCATATACGATACTTACGTAATAAGGTAAAATATTACAAATTAATTGCGTAAACTATAAACTGTCAATACGTCAAAAGTGATTGCTTTTGATCGCTTACTGCCACTAAGAGCTGTTTTTGGCAATAAATTATAACAAGATTGAATATTAAAAACTTAACAATACTTTGTAAATTTTATGGTATTCTACAAATCTTTTTTATTTGAAAATCGAATACTTGTTGGTATAATCCATACTAATGTTAAAAAATCGAAAGTAACTGTTTGACTGACTTGACTGTTTGTTCTTACTTTTATCAGTTCATCATAGTAAAAGTAAAATTAATAAATTATAACACTTTTTAAATAAAACTCCTGCCTTGGAACTATATGCTGAGTCTCGGGGGATTTTACAAACATACCAGATATGGTCCAAAAGAACAGTCAGAATAACAATTCTGGGATCACACAATGTATGGGACATGTGAAGATTGTACTCAAAATACGCAGTGCTGTAGGAACCGCAGAGGTAACCGCTTAAACTAGAACCATGCGATCAGACGACAACTTTTGAAATTTAATATCCATAATGCCTGTGCAAAAATATCGATCAATTTGTTTCTGTCACAGTTATTTAATGCTGGGCGTCTCTCTGTACGATAAAATTCGTAATGAGGTTATTGGACAGGGAACTGGAGTAACCAACATCGTACAGAGAATAGTACGCTGAAGTGGAAGTGGGCCGGCCATGTCTCCAGATGAAAAAATGGTCGATGGAGCCGAAATGTGTTAGAGTGGAGACCGCAATTAGGCAAACGTAGTGTGGGGCGCCCTGCATCACGATGGACCGATGATTTAAAGAAGGTGGCTGGTGGTGGATGGATGCGGACTGCCCAAGACCAGGATGGTTGGCGCTCCTTGGGGGAAACCTTCGTTCAGCAGTGGAACGCGATAGGTGATACCTATTTATAAAGCTACTAGCATTGCTCCGCAGTATCAACCGCGAATTTCCGATTACTTGTCAATCCAGTTCATCCCACAGGACCAATACATTACAACGGATCTAAATATAATATGTGACAATCGACGGGTGTCAACTCCATTCGTACCAAATTTCATCAAAATTAGTTTAGCGTTCTGAGCGTAAAGAAGTAATAAATACACACACACTAAAAAACTTTCGCCGTTAAAGTCATTATGTCTACAACATAACCCTCTCCACGCTATGGTGCCAAATGTACATGTTCTATGGAATTAAATTAGTAATACAACAAAAATGTTAAACCTAAAAATAACCGTGGTTGTAGGCTTAAGAAAAGGTTAAGTAATACTACAAGAGGTTACCCATCGTCGGTACACAAGTGATTTATCGGCGACAAATTATTCCCTGTCTCTTGGTCAATGTTGAAGCAAAATTCTTGGAGTTTATCGGTGAGTTATGGTACCGTGTAGTAAAGGAGCTGGGTGTATATTTTATAACTGTTTAATTTTAACAGTCGGTATATTTTTATGTAAAATGTATTTTCAGAAAACTAAGTAGTACTTATGCTAAACATCCTTAAGTAGTTCTATATACATCCATAGTGTATTATACCAGCCTTTGCCAGCGGCTCTGCCCTGGTGTATGTTGGATATCGCGGCAATAATTTTTCGGGTTACTATTTATGACACTAAGAAACAATGTACCTTATGTAACTATTTAATGGTAAAATATTTTTTTTATTGGTTCAGCAGATCAAAGGAACCCTAAGTAAAGTTTGTGAGGTTGTAGGGTTCCTTACCTTTTTAAAATAGTAGTATAGGTATCATCTGAATCGGGCAAGTTGGTCTGCGTGTCTGAAAATGAATAATCTTTCCAAGTTTTGAACGTAACGTAAACGTTTTAAATTGATGCTCAGCTTCTATTACTCGTAGCGTAATGTTGTACATCCCATAGACATAAATGGGCCTGCCAAAATTAAAAAACCCATTTCACTAGAACCAGTAATTTCTAAAAAATAAACACGGCTTAAAAAATAGTACAGACAAGTTAGATCGAAAATGTGGTCCGATAGGTATTGTAATCAAGGATGAAATCAAACATTCCGCCTCATTTGCTGTTAACAGACTCTGTGAAGGGCAGCCACATATCTGAAAATAAATGGCGACCACCTCCTGTACTAGTTAGTACCCGTTATTATTTTTACGATTTAACGTATCACACACATATCAGCATCTTGTGTCGAAATTTTAATTTTATTATCAAGTACAGTCGTTAAGTGGTCGTACAGTGAAGAACAACCTAAATTATGGATCGCAAATGTCAATGAGAGGATTACAATGCGTGTGCCCAGTTCATTATTCATTATTACCGTAGTGGTGCAAGTTCTGGGGAAATTTTTGCCGTTGCACAAGTTGAGGACTCCAGTTCGGGTATTTATAGGCCATTGCGGCTAAATTCGGGTAATTGATGGAAGGTTAATGTTTTAAATAACTTTGGGGCTTTTTTATAAATATCGGTTCACTGGATACAGTCTCATCATAAAGTAAACAGATGCGTTAAATTTTATGCACTAAATTTGAGATCACGGTTTGTGGTCACGAGTTCAAACCCATCTCAAAATAACATTTATCTGAAGATTGATTAGTAATATGTGAACCACCTTAACTATCACTTACTCACGGAACCATAGATGATATTCACAAGCACAACCCTTTAAGCATTTTAGGACTGAATCTCCGAGATCATTCGCTCCGAGCTCCGAGACCATACATATTTAACACTTGACCATCAAATCCCAAACAAGGAAGAGTATTGCTGTAACCAGACTACTGAAAAACATTCTTATTTATTTCCAAATATGTCTATAAATATATAAATATCCGATTCATCACCCTTTTAACTAAATCATTCCAATAGATTAAGTTTTAATTGACCGTCATGAATAGAAAGACGCTTAAGGAATCTAACAAAGATTCCGTTTATTCGGAATTTACCGTTTGACAGCCACGTTTTGGCATGAATGGGCCGGCTCGACCGGAGTGGTACCACGGCCTCACAGAAAACCGGTGTGAAACAGTGCGCTGTGTTTCACCGAGAGAGTGAGGACACCGGAGGCCCATACCCCAACCCCTCCCCGTATTCCTTTCCCTATCCCCCAAAGGTCGACAACGCACTTGTGACACCTCTGATGTTGCGGGTGTCTATGAGCGGCGGTAATCGTTTATTATCAGGTGATACGTCTGCTCCTTTGCCCTATACCATAAAAAAGAAAAGAAAATTAGGGAACCCTAAAAAACTGAATTTCGGTCATTAAAATAAAACTTAGTGAAGAGTTTTTAATATTTATAAAACTTTTCAAGTAGTTAAAAGTAAAATAATTTAGAAAATATTGTTTTAATAAAATCTATGAGTTCAAGTAATTGTTTGTTTCAGACAGGCGCTTTCGCCGTGGGTTAATAGCCTTATCAAAAAGATTTCTAATATTAAATTCTGAATTTTTAATGCAAGTTATTTATTTGTCCAAAATGAAATTAAAATTGACGACTGGAAATTAAAAAGTTAGTGTAAGTATTTAATTGCTAAAGTTACTCGGGATATACACATCTCGAGATATCATTTTACCCGGCCATGGCGTAAAAAGTAATAACACTTCAGAGAGTCTATTTGTGCCAATTAACAATGAGTATGGTGACCACTACTCTTGGATTGAACTCATGGCTTCTATTTAGAATTAAAATAAATAAATAAATATTTCCCAAACTATCAGAGCTCGTATTATGGGTACTAGACAACTGATATAAATCTATGAATACTTTTTTTTATAAATACAAACTTCAAGATAAATACTTGCAGATCATACAAACATTTGGACCGACCTACCCGGGAATCGAACTCGAGACCTCGAGAACAACAGTCGCATAGGCTACCACTGCGCCACCGAGGCAGTCAAATGACTTTCTATTGCTTTCCCACTATTAAATAAGATCTGTTTCCTAATATATTCCTCTTTTTTGTTTTAAAGGAAGTTCTAACCAAAAAAGGGATACGACAGATATAAAAATAACAAATGTACAAGATATTATGTGAACTGACCATTTCTAAACGTTTCTGCAATTAAAATGCAAATGCATATTCAATTAATGTATTTATTTAACATAAAACATGTGTGGTTAATAAAAGTGTAAATGTTTTGAATGTATTTGATCGATAATTGACTTTGGCTAAATAGAGCGTAGTGTGAATATAGAATATAGTGTGAAGATCGTAATTTTAATTCTCATGCATTACAAATGTTCCGCTGAGCCTTTTCCAAAATTGGGCTTTAAGTTTAGTGGGATACAACTGAACTTTAATTACCATTAATTGGTCTGATTGATTGATCCACAAACCAATTACTTAAACAGTGTCTATACAAAGACTGACTCCCTTGACAATCCAATACATGCTGTGACGTAAGTTTGTGTCAATCTTTCAACCTTCGAATTCTGTTTACCTTAGGGTTGCGGAGTTTGGAAAAACTGATTATAGGTAAAATCGTTCGAATTAATAGCCAACCCCAATTAATCTTGTCTTGGGAATAATAAAGGCTAGGAGGATTATGATTGTATGTACAAAAACTGTCTTCATACTATTTACGGCTCCAGTTAGCATACCCAAAAATGTGCTCTCAAATACGAAGGGGTCTCAATATGTTTAAAATGGCCACCCATTAAAAACTGACCTGGCTAAGATTGCTTTACTTTGCTATTTGTTAACCTACGTAGGTACCACTGCTCTCCTTTAGCACATGTTATCTAGCACAAATAATTCTGTGATGATTATGTCCATTTGTTGTGTGTCTGGGTATATATTTTTATTAATATTATGTTCCTACTAACTGAGCTGCATGATGCTATCCTCGGTACTGCTATCTGCCAGTGAATTTGTCATCAAAATCCGTCCAGCCATTTCAGAGATTAGTCGGAACAAACAGATAGACAGAGTTAAAAGTTATACAGCGTCTGTTAATGATAATACGATAGTTCATAACAAGACAAACCAAATAAGTACAAGAGCTCTAATCACATGGGTTGTCTGCTGAAACCTGTTCCACAATAAACATTACGCATAATAACAGTATTAGTACCTTGTACAGATTAGCATTTCAAATTACAATGTTGTTTTATGAGCGGCCATGTTACTCTTGTGGCACTTTGTCCAAGGCAAGAAGAAAGGCGTCAGTCAGTTATGGTCATGTGACAGTTATTTATGATAGCTCTGTGTAGGTATAGTGTTTCTAAAACTTCTATATTTTAATATAATTATGACTTTATACACGTGCTTCGATGGACTAGCGGTAAGCGTATGGGACTGCCAATTAAAAGGTCTCGGGTTCGATTCCCGGGTCGCGCTAATGTTCTTGGGTTTTTCTTACAAGAAGTTATTAATAACAGCCCGGAGTATGGAAGTTTGGCGGTGCTGCACGTCCATGCCTTGAGAGCACGTTCGTTATTGGAATATCGGTGCCCTCAAATATTCTAAAAACTAATTTAATCTTCGAATTTAGTTTACCTTCAGGCGTTTGGAGGTCCGATGCCAGTCGCTTCGTGGATTCAGATTTTGGTCGATCCCAAATAATCTTGAGAATAATAAAGGCTAGGAAAAAGAATGAATTCGTATGTACTTCTTAAACTCGGCATTCTGATCCCAAATTGCAATCCCTGTGGTATAGTAACCAGCCTACTGATAATCATAGATGGGTATTTATAAATAAATACCGAGGATACATTACACACTAACATAGAAGAAATAAAAATATAATAAATATTTCGGACATCTAACACACAACGCAACGGTACTAGACAACTGACCGTTTATTTAAATACATGCATACTACACATAGAAGACACCGGAACTCTGATTTGCAGATCATACAAACATTTGGCCCTACCCGAGAATCGAACCCGAAACCTCAAGCTCAGCAGTTACATACGCTACCACTACCTCACCGAGGCAGTAAATAATAGAAGAAATTATTGTACTTATCTGACAATTATTTTTAGTTTTTTATGGGACTGGAAACCATGACCTACAGCTAAATAGTCAAGGTCGCAAACCACTAAACAAGCAGTCTCTTCGTTTGTTTAGAAATACAGTATTACAGCACCGATACGGCACTAGGAAGCAATGTCTGATTCAACATATTAAATGTATGGAACCGAAATGATGATGAGGATAAATCGTCATCATCAGCCTTTCACAGTCCACTGCTGTATATAGGCCTCTCCATAAAAGGAGGCTGAAGAAAACTGGAGCTGGAGAAAGAGTAAAAGTAACAGTAAGTAGAAGGATCCCACGACGCCTAGTGCTGGTCACCATGCGGCATTGTCCTTATTCGTATAAAGGATGGTGACCACCACTCTTGGATTCTGCTCATACTTCCCATCAGACAGAGCAGAGTTATTTTCGACAAGATGGTGTTGGACCAACTAAAACCACACAGTTAGCCGTTTAGCAGTTTCTTATATAAACATTAATGTGAACCTGGTTTACGTTGTTGTAAATTATTAAGTAATATAGCTCAGTTAAGACTTGTTCTAAATGAGACTCTGTAATCTAAAGATTTGTTTTATGAATTGTTTACGTCAATCTAGACTTTATAACACATTTTCTAACTTCAAACATTTTGCAACTTAATTGCGTTACGCTTAAGATTTCAACCTTTATATAAATACATTATACTCTACTCCTATATCAAATATATTATAAGTTATTTATTACATACGTAAGGTCAGTTTTGTACCAAGTGTGACCGTAGGCGCAAGAAACGCGACCTCGATTGGAAGCAAATCTTTAATTGACAGCAACGACCTTAATGCTCACCGGTTCGATTATCAGGAACTTATAAATCGTTAGATAAATTCTGAGGGACATGTACCTGTACTACGCGTTAAATAAATAAAGTTACGCGCAGTAGTTAAAAGTCCCTTCCTTCTTTAAGAATATGACGCAATAGTTAAAGAAAATTTCATCTAACAGAGATTAATATGTACTACCTATAAATACTCTTTAATAGGTTTAACCTCTATTTAAGGCTAGCTTTTATAATACATTTTTATCTGGGTACACCTGTTTTTCTAAAGACACATTCTATATCACTGGGAGCTTTAAAAACACATCGAAATAACACAAAGAACACGCAAATTCATAACAACAGTTTGTGAATCAAACAAAAGCTTGTCCCATGTGCCCTTTGAACCCACAACACTAAGCGAAGTAAAAAGTGGTGAGATAGCCACTTAAGCCACTACGCCATCTATGACATGCTTGTTTCAATTATTTTGAAAACACAATAACAAAACATACCCGTACTATATTCACATAATATGTTATCATCTCTGTGAAAACTGACTTCTCCATTACCTGAGAGCGTTGGGACCAATTCATCTCAATTATTTTTTATTCACGCTCATCCAATAAACTCTGACCTTGATTTGCCTAATGGTTGACAAAAGTAGAAATATATTCCCAAAAATTTGAAACTTATTTATAAAAGGTTACTATATAATAGACTTTGCTGACATGTGAATTCGGATTTGCCCGATTAGTTCCGACCAACGGCTCCGGAACGTAGTCAGGAACTAGTGAGGCGTTCTCGAAATTGCGTTCCTTTTTAGATATAGTTAAGCTGAACACTTTCTATTTGTAATATTTTTGTGCATTTTGTACGTGCTTGAAAAGGGATGTGCGTCTGTATTTGAAAAGGGACGGAAACCTTTAATAAGAAGTAGGGCGAAGCGTAAACGATTTTATTACAATCTAGAATGCGCACGATACTAGAGTTGACCGATGGATAATGGTAATATATTATAATTATGTTAATGTTAATGTAGTGATACTAACAATCAGTAAAAGTGTGACATGTTAGTAAATTTGTAATACTTTTACGGATTGTTTGTTTAAGCATTTTAATTTTAGTAACTACTATTTGTTCATGAGGACCAACTGTTCTCAAAATTAATTTTTGGGTGCAAAATATTTTAGCATTAAGAGTAGAGACTAGTGGCTATAAGCTCAACATATAAACAGGAAAACTTAGTTCTCTCTAGTTATGAATCTCACTCACAAAAGTTTTCATTTCTTTAAAAAGGAAACATCCCGTATTTTTTAAATTACTGTGTAGTTTATGAAAATATAACTATTTTGTTTCATAGATCATAGGGATTTTTAAAAATACGTACTTAATATTTATTGTATATTACTCACAAAAATAAAGATAAATAATAATAAATATACAAATTCTTTGCTAAGTCATCTTAAAATAAGAGCAGAGAAAAACATGACGGAAAATCTCAGACTCCAATTTCCATAACAGCCCTGTTTTTGCCGGCAGCCAATTAATCTATCAGACGCTTAACTGCCTTACACTCCAGTGGCTTTACATCTTCCACATGATAACTCTCAAGTTCTCCTCATTACGGACGTAATTCTAGATCGTCTATTTTTACGACTTGAGAATGCTTGGGAGAGACTTTTTTTTTAAATGCTTTTAATTAGCTTGCTTGGATTGAAATATAAGATTACGACATACTCTTCGCAATTCTCACTACACCACAATTGTAAATCTAATTTGTTTCAACAAAAATTTTTGTTTACACTTGTGTCTGGTTTGGTTTAAAGTTTACAAAGGTTTAGAAAATGCACATTCGAGAATTTTGAAGTTAAATAAAATTAACTTTTTACTTAAATTGATTAAACTTAAACTAAACTTAAGGTTACAAAAAATACTTACAAGAACTATAACAAATTTAAAAAGGGGTGAACCCATAGGGTACTAAGTTTTTGTGAAAATAAAAATAAATAAATATTTCGGACATCTAACACGAAACGCCATCTAGTCCCAAGCTAAGCAGAGCTTGTGTTATGAGTACTAGACAAGTGATACAAATACATATATACTTTTTTTGTAAATACATTCATATTTTACATAGAATACACCCAAACTCCGAAACAAATATTTGTAGATCATACAAACATTTGGCCCAATCCGGGAATCGAACCCGAGTCCTCATGATCAGCAGTCGCACACGCTAACCGCGAGACCAACGAGGCAGTCAAATATTAAAAGTAAATAAAATACTTTAATTCATCTTACCCATTTGTGATTAGAAATATACGGATGTGGTTTTACTACAGTTTATTAACATAATTTTTGTTTGTTACAGGTTTTTGGCGATTTGGTGGCCATTAAAATGCCAAATCACCAAGCGCCGGGCAAGATTAATGATCGTCTTTATTTGGATCTTTGCCATCGTCGTAACTACGCCTTGGGTCTTCTTCTTCGATATGGTGGTCGTATTTGAGGACAACCCCAATATTCGGCTTTGCCTGGACGTATGGCCCAACCCCTTGAGTGAAATCCTGTACTTCGTGATTGGAAACCTCATTTTCTGTTACATACTACCCATGGTTCTCATCTCAATGTGCTACATTCTCATCTGGATTAAAGTCTGGAGAAGAAACATCCCTACTGATACCCAAGACGCACAAATGGAAAGAATGCAACAGAAATCCAAAGTCAAGGTTGTGAAGATGTTGGTTGCTGTAGTTATCCTGTTCGTCCTTTCATGGTTCCCACTGTATCTCATCTTTGCAAGGATAAAACTTGGAGGACCTGTCCAAAAGTGGGAAGAAGAAATGTTTCCTGTCGTAACACCTTTAGCTCAATGGCTGGGATCGTCAAACTCATGCATAAACCCAATACTATATGCATTCTTTAACAAGAAGTACAGAAAGGGTTTTGTGGCCATCATAAAGAGCAGAAAATGCTGTGGCAGACTGCGTTACTACGAGACTATTGCCTTACAATCATCCAGTACCTCAACGCGAAAATCTTGGCATTACAATAACAATAACCATCAGTCGATCAGTCGACGATCACCTCCCGTTGACAAGAACGCGGTGTCGTTCATCTTCAACCACACGGGAGTGTAAGGAAACGTGAGACACTGTCTGGATTCTGTACTTAAAGACTCGGTCGGCCTTGCGTCAGGCACTGGGGCGCCGTGCGGCCAGACCTAGCGACGCGTCTCAGCATATCGACGTGATACGACATTTTCTATAGTACGTTTTATTTCGACAGTTTGGTGTTATCTTGTGCGAGAACAACATTTTTGCCACTTTCAAACTAAGACGTAGAGTATATAAGTGAACATAATCAGTGTTTTTTATTAACGCTAGTTGTAATAACTTGAAACTTTTATACGTAAGTCGGTTAAAATGTTTTAAGGAGATTTATTTTTACACTGACTGTAATAATAGGAGCGTACAGTGAAAACGCACATCGAGCACAAAGATTTGTAATAATAAGAACATTTATTATTTAATAATTATTATTATTTGTATCTGTATTTTCTTGCAATTTTATTTTACGTTGTATACAAATGTCATTTTCTTATATATTTATGTATTTTATTTATACTTTAGATTTATTTTAAAGACGATTTTATCAATCTTTGTAACAAAAAAGGAATTTTAAAAACAATACAATAAAAAAAGCATACTACATTTTATAAATTAACTCATTTTTTACATGAAATCGATAACATACAGTACAAAAAAAAAATTTAATAGAAAATAAGCTTTCACAAGTTTGAAGTACATTTATATGAAAAATTAAATAAAGTAGAATTCTTTAAATATTAGAAAAATAGGTACCTTTTGATTTCTCTTAATTCTTACTTTTGCATAAATTAATCGTAAAATTTTCTAAATTATTTTTTTAAGTGTTATAATAAATATATTTTTTATTAATTATTTTATTTAAATATATTGATTATTAATTATTTTATCCAAAGAATATATTAAATAATCAAAGTTGGTTTGACACTATATTAGCGAATTTAGTACGTTTTTAATCAGCTAACTTTAAACTTAAGATTATTCTAGTCGTTGCAGAGGCAATGAACATTGTTTTTAGGGTCGCGGTCGTTGGAAATGAGACTAGATATTATTGTTTTAGAACCTTGTAATTTTGACGGAAACAGCTCGTCTGATGGTTTGATCTGATTACCTTAAAATAAAGATAACATATACACTATGAAGTCTTAGTTAAATATAATCGCAATTACTTTTTATGAATAGTTACAAAAAAACTTTTTGATCTTATCTTTTCATTATTTTTACTTTTTCATTTTTCTTTTAATTATGAATTTTTACAAAACATTTCAGAGAAATTGGAAAAGAAAAGAAACACTAACGGTATCCTCTTAATTACAAATACGAGTATTTTAATTAATTGATACATTATATTTATTAATAATTTATTATTTATTTCACTTTTTATTTAATAATAAGTTAGACAGGTTTAAATTAATAATATGAGTCTCATTTTGTCGGCTTATTTATAATTAAATTATTGCCTGCGCACGGCACAGGTCAATAGCCGCTTATAATGCACAAAAATAACAAAATAATATAATTATAATAGAAAAATTAGAATAAGTATAAGAATAAACATATTTTGGGAGAAGTTCAATAAACATTGTAAACCGTATTTAGGAAAATTGAAATAAAATACTACGAGTATATAACATTTGAATAATCAATATTAAATATTAACAATATGTATCTTAATAATAATATAATCACATACTACATTTTATTATATAACAGCCTTTTCTCACAACCGCATTTATTATATATTTATTATATACTTATAACATTGTAATAAATATACTACTGTTGTTACTTCATACAAATTTGAATATAAGTGTAATAAAATATTAATTTTATAATAAATGAATATTTAGATAGCAGGTCGCACATCTAATAGAATTTAATTAATTTTTATTTCAATAAACTGTAAAATAAAAATATTTTTCTACCGCTAATGACAATCGACGGAAGAAGTTTTCAGGATTTCAACTTTCACGCAATATTAGTATGTTTCAATAATCTGATATATAAAATGCTGTAACTTAACACATAATGTATTTTGTTTGTGTAGAATATCAAGGACTAAGTCGAAGCTTGCAAGACTGAAAAAAAAGTTGCGTGAAATTCCTTTAAAAGGACTATTCGTGTGATAATTGAAAAAGGATTTTGAATTCGACTATTTTTGTAGCCTAGCTTACTAAATTATTTTAATAACCTACTGTTGTTTTAAGCTTCCTACATTTTTGTGTATAACATGTTTTCACTCGTAGATGTTATACAATCTTTAAAAGATTCATCCTATTTCAAGTTAAATTTCTGATTGAAACACATAGGCATAGGAACAAAAGGCAATATGTTATGTAAATATAAATTATGTAAGGTTCATGCCGAGCATGTCACCCCGAGTGAAAAAAAAAACAGGCCAAGTGCAAGCGCACTCGCGCATCGAGGGTTCCGTACAAACTTGTAGATATTCCCGGGTCGGACCAAGTGTTTGTATGATCTACAAATATTTGTTTCAGAGTTTGGGTGTTTTCTATGTATAATATGTATGTTTTTACAACAAAAAACATTTATGTATTCGTATCAGTTGTCTTAGTACCCATAACACAAGCTAAGTTTAGCTTGGGACTAGATGCCTTTGTGTTTTAGATGTCCTAAATATTTATTTATTTTATATGATGTAACTAAAAATTTATATTTTTCCCCATTTTTTTCTTTTATCAGTGCTATAAGACGTTGCATCGAACCAAATTTCAAGATTCATAGTTCACGGGAAGTAGCCTGTAGGTATTAATTACCTTGTGAGTGTCGAAACTTTGCAGCATATACGGCTGTATATTTTAATGGCGTTGGCTTAGAAGCTTAAATTTTTTACAGCTTGAAGAGACAGTAGACATGGGTGTTTGATATGAATTTCAACTTGATACCTCCACGCGTTTTTGAGAAAAAGAGTCTTGACAGGCAGACAGATGGACCACAAATTGATCCTATAAGGGTTCTGTTTTTCTTTTTGTGGTACGGAACCCTAAAAAAAGAAAACCTCTATAATTCCATAACTTTTTTAACGTTATGGAATAATAAAGGTTGAAGGTTATGAAGCTGCTGGCAGCTATTTAATCAGGGCTTGAGGTATGTTATTACCAACATTATCATAAAAAACCCTTTTTATTACATAAATCCTCTTTATAAATATTTTAAACTACAGTGAGTTAATTACATATGATTACTCGGTAACCTGTAAAGTGTCTAAAAAATGAAAGATATTTTAAACTATAAAATGTTTAGTAATAACATAATTGAAAATGGTTGAAACTGTACTTAATCGTTTTTACTTAAGGCTTAATCAACATAAAATGGTGATATATACAAAGGTGAGCGTCAAAACTAAAAATTGAGAAAAAAAAATTTTGCCGGTAAAAGACTTTTACTTTGATTGAGTGATGATATTTGAAATCACGATAATTGTTTTTGAAGTATAAAACTATATTTTATGTTTTACCATAGAGGGCTTAGCTGCACTACGCTCCAACACCTTCAAGCATTAATAGCATTAAGGCAATGTTACACCGGCTACAGATAAGTTTCGGATAGCTTACCTGACAGATATTTAGATACAATTTATATGAAAAATGCGTCAAATCATCTGCCATATAATTTATCCAAAACTTATCTGTAACCAGTGAAAAAAGGCCTAAATAGACCACTCAAATTGAATCAAACTTTGTTAAAGTTAAAAAGCAATATATTATGTCCTAATAAAATAATATAATATTATATCTGTATTGTAATAGTTTTATACTAATTACTAAAATGTCGGTAAATTGTTGTTTAAAAATATAAATGTTCTAAGAATAAACATTATATATTTATACATTAAAAAAATCGAGCATTTTATTAAAATAAACAAAATGTAAATAGTAACTATATAGATACATTTTGAATAGAACAATAAAATAATATAGGTATATTTATTTATTGCAAAATTAAAGCATTTCTGTATAATATCGCTGTATTTATTTGCCGTGTTTGGTGTTAGATAATAATGTTTAATGAATATTAATTTTAATAATAATGTGAGACCTGATTTTAGACATTAAATTTATTAAATTTTCATGTAACAAAATATTCCTTCATGTAATCGTAAACTGTTTAATGTTACGACAAAATTTAATACATTTTTTCATTAAAATTATTAAGATATGTAGTATATGATATAAATGCTTGTAGTATAGCCGTTTATTGAACTTTGTAAATGTAATTATAAATCATATTGTAATATAATGTATAAAAAATAGTTTGATGTTCTAAGCAATGTTAGATGAGTAATAGAAATTAGTAAGCTTTTTAGACCGGATAACTAGTTTGGTTTATAAATGTCGTGAAAAAAATGATCGTAACTTTTTATACTAAAAAGTTCATTTTTTTGGTGTTTATAAAACAAATAAGTAGTCTTGTTTAATTAATCAACACAAGATTCCTATATAATGTAAAGAAAAGCAATCTTTGACATATGAAACACCGTACAATTTACCAACATATCAATGAAAGTAACCTCCCAGTTTCGAAGTCGGTTAAAGGTGAGAGAAATCCTTTTTTCTGAAAAGGTTTTCAAATTTTGCAATCTTTGAATGTACACATTTTTATCGAAACAGCAACAATTTTTATATGGTATCGATTTTATTATATTTAAGTTCTTTTTTTAATTGAATATTCAAATAAAGATAAGCAAAAAAATTACATTCATTAGTAAACATTACGTTAGAGTTATATTCATAGCCTAGATATATTTTCTGAACTAGTTTGCTCAGGTAGGTTAGCCTCTTTTAGTGCTTATGAAGTGACATAAGACACCAGATTGAGTTATATGCTGTTACAGCTAAGATACGCTCTTTGGTACTTTGTTACATGTGACGTTATTATCTGGACTATATTAATATTTCAGTCACTGTTACACAATAATAATAAAAAAACATATTTTTAAGGTGTGTTAATAACAAATAATAATAAAATTAAAAATCATTTTGTAATTTAATATCTTAATCGTTTTGTGTTTTGTCATTTGATCTTATTGAAGTCATTTAATTATGTTAGTGTTTTATTATTTGTTTGTAACTGTAAGTTTAGTAAGTTTATTTATTTTTAGATTAATTTAAATCTGTCAATTTTAATTATTTATAAAATTCTTAGCTTAAATACTTATTTGGAACTAGTTATAAATATTTAAATAAATTGTTATGGTGACCTTACACTTTTAACAATGTTTTTTACGTATTTATTTATTACTAGTACTATTATTTAAATTTTTGATAGTTTATATGTGCGCTATTAAATTGCAGATGTTGTTATTATGTTTAGGCTACGTATCACGTTTTTAAATCTGTTTTGATTATTATTAACCAATGTTTGTATTGATGTAGAACTAAAAAAAATCATTTCATTGAACAATTTGAACCAAAATGTCATGTTCGATTTATACGACAGACTGCAATATACATTTAATTAATATTTTTAATAAAGCAATAATAAAAAAAACATGTTACTAATTTATTCTATAAATGACAAATATACATTTTTAGTATTACTTTTAGTAGGTAATTTTTTTAATAATTTGCGGCCTGTCGTATAAGTCTGTTTATATACTAAAATTCATACTAAATTAAACAAAATATGTGTGTGTTTTTAGCCATAATTGGGAATATAGTTGTTTTGCTGTTAAAACTTAGATAAATTCATGATGAGTAATATTATCCTAACATGCAGTCACTATGTATGTAAAATAAATAAAAATATTTGAAAAATTGTTTACGTTTGTTATTTACCAAGAGAACATAAAAAGTTTCAACACACAAAGTGAAGTGAAAGGCGAATGAATGTTTGTTAAATAGCTGCGTGTGGATTTGTATCTATGGGTACGCTTCCAAAATGAATATACCAATTTTGATTAAGTGAAATTATTGTTTGAGATATCACTCAAATTTATTTATAAAACATAATTAATATATAATTGACAAAAATAGAAAAAAACCTTTGTCGGATATGAACAATGATAGATTAATATCTAATTAAAAACATTGCCTGCCTCGGTGGCGCAGTGGCAGCGTATGTGACTACTGTACTTGAGGTCTCGGGTTCGATTCCCGGGTCGGACTAAATGTCTGTATGATCTGCAAATATTAGTTTTTTTTTTAAATTTGGCCCTGCCAAAATGACTCTGCTCTGCCTGATTGAAAGCATAAGCAGAATCGAATCCAAGAGTGGTGGCCACCATACTGCGAATGCAGACAATGCAACATGCGACAGAGAGACACACAAAAATTCTTTTGCCACATTTTTGGTATATGTACCGTGTAAACATACATATGCAATTATTAAAAAGCTGTTATTTTAATATAACAAACAAATAATAAATAATAAATAAATAAATATTTTCGGACATCTATCACACAGAGCCATCTGATCCCAAGCTAAGCAAAGCTTGTGTTATGGGTACTAGACAACTGATACAAATACATATATACTTTTTTTTTTGGAAATACATACATATTATACATAGAAAACACCCAAACTCCGAAACAAATATTTGTAGATCATACAAACATTTGGTCCGACCCGGGAATCGAACCCGAGACCTCACGATCAGCAGTCGCACATGCCAACCGCGAGACCAACGAAACAGACACTCCAATTTTGTTTATTTGTATAGATATATATTTTTCCGAAAACATTCTATATTTCTCTAAAAAAAATATACAAATAAACATGTATATATTAATTTATATATTTTATAATAAATTGTAAAAAAATACGTTCAGAACAAGTAATATTTTACAAGTTTTAATCTTAACTCTCCTTTTAAATATTTAATACATTAGCAATAAGTAGTAACAGTAGGCGCTAATACGTTTAGCTCAAGTTTGTGTGAACATTGTATATTATCACTAACGAAATGCCTGAACAATTTATTATTTTATAGGCACTCGTAAAACATAGCTATTGTAGATTTATTAGGCGTTTGTGTTAAGAAATTTGCTATCGATACAACGCATGCGTAAAGTACGTACTGACAATCAGAAAAATCTTATAAATATACTAGCTGACCCACGCAACATCGTTTGCGTCTTCTATTGCCCGTAGCGTGAAAATTTCCTCCCGTTTTTGAAACATTGTTCATCGGTGCTCCGCTCCTATTGGCCTTAGCGTGATGATAACTGCCTCGTTGGTCTAGCGGTTGGCGTGTGCGACTGCTGATCATGAGGTCTCGGGTTCAAATCCCGGGTCGAACAAAATGTTTGTATGATCTACAAATATTTGTTTCGGAGTTTGGGTGTGTTCTATC
This sequence comes from Spilosoma lubricipeda, assembly GCA_905220595.1. Taxonomy (NCBI): domain Eukaryota; kingdom Metazoa; phylum Arthropoda; class Insecta; order Lepidoptera; family Erebidae; genus Spilosoma; species Spilosoma lubricipeda. Next base: position 795,569 of record HG992285.1, on the reverse strand, counting down.
TATAATATGTATGTATTTACAAAAAAAAAGTAAATATGTATTTATATCAGTTGTCTAGTACCCATAACACAAGCTCTGCTTAGCTTGGGACTAGATGGCGTTGTGTGTTAGATGTCCGAAATATTTATTTATTATTATATATATAGGAAGGAAGTTGCGTCGTTTGACAAAGCCCTGAAGTCGGTCGTGGAAAGCGTTCTTAACGTTTCCATGGATGAAAGACAGTGGGGTCAGGCGAGTCTTCCGATCCGGTGTGGTGGTCTGGGGGTGCGAGGTATGCGGGATGTGGGCCTTTCAGCCTTCCTAGCGTCTGCGCACGGTGTTGCGAACCTTGTCACTGTTTTATTAGGAATCCAAGGTGGTGAGGTGAGCATACCATTTTTGATGGATGCTACATCGGCTTGGTTGGCCCTCAGCCCCGGTGAGGCGTGCCCCGGGGCAGCACACATGCAGCGGGCGTGGGATGATGTAGGGGTGAGGCGGATCTATGGCGCCTTATTGGACGGCTCTTCGGGAGTGGATATGGCTAGGCTGAGGGCTGTGTCGCGGGCTGAGGCGGGTGCTTGGTTGCACGCGCTGCCTTCACCTCACTTAGGGACTTTGCTTGATGACGGTTCTTTGCGTATCGCTGTAGCGCTTCGCCTGGGCTGCAAGGTTTGCGAGCGTCATGTATGTACCTGCGGCTCTATGGTGGAGGCCGATGGCCACCATGCTTTGAGTTGTCGTCGATGCTCGGGTAGGTTCCCGCGTCACCATGCCCTCAACGACGTGGTCCGCAGGGCCCTCATTTCAGCAAACATCCCATGTTTGCTGGAGCCTCCAGGCCTGAGCAGATCGGACGGTAAGAGGCCGGACGGGCTGACTCTGGTGCCCTGGAAGAACGGCAGGTGCCTGATCTGGGATGCTACATGTGTCAGCACTTTTGCTGCCAGCCATCTGGGTCGTACCGTCCGATTCCCGTCGGCCGCCGCGGAGGACGCTTGTTACAGAAAGAAGCAGAAGTATGCGGCTTTAGAGCAGCTTTATTACTTCGTTCCGGTGGCGGTGGAGACCATGGGCGGCTGGGCCGCGGACACTCTAAGGTTTGTGGGGGAATTGGGCCGTAGGCTTGCGGAGATTAAGGGCGACTCCCGTTCCGGGTCGTTCCTGGTGCAAAGGTTGGCCATCGCCATTCAATGCGGCAATGCTGCAAGTTTAATGGGCACCTTTCCACCGGAGGCGATCAGGAATGGGTTAAATGACCTATAAAATTTGTTACCTATTCTGTTTGTTGAATGTAGTTATAATTGTAAGTTTATATAATAATAAATAATATATATATATATATATATATATATATATATAGCCTATAGCCTTCCTCGATAAATGGCTATCTAACACTGAAAGATTTTTTTAAATCGGACCAGCGGTTCCTGAGATTAGTGAAGTGAACAAACAAACAAACAAACTTTTCAGCTTTATATTCCCTATATAAATACAAACCTCTAGTCAAAAGAAGCAAGGGGCGTGATAATGAAACACACTACCGCGAGAGTGTGGATCGCTAACACTCCTACCCTCTCTACTCACCGTGACTCGTGCCGAAAGTCTCTAGAAGGCGCCTCGCGAGTCTGAATTATTATATTTTAGCAGTAGTCTGTTACTCCTATACATTCTCTGCTTTGTGTAAACGTTTAATAATTAAAACTATCTTAACGTTCAAACAAGATAATGTTGGTGAATGAAAACACGTCAAAACTTCTTACTTTGTACTCTTGAAAGGCTTTTACAAAGGTTTGTCTCGTCAACTCGATGTTTAACTTTAGTATTCGGCACTTTAAGAATTTAAAGTCTTGTATTAATATTCCGGACAAAGAAAATGCGTCCGGACTTGTTTAAACAACTAGATAGCGATTAAAGCCACTCAATTTTCATCAAAAGCTCTACTACTAGATCTGCATAGTTTGCGTTTAGATGGCAATAAGTAATTTCTTTTAAAGCAAAGACTTTTAATAATTCAATTTGTTAAAAGCTTTTATATGCTGTTCTAAAATTGTTAGTAGCAATTTTTCTTTTTAAAATATAAACTTAATTTTTGAATTTTAATTTCGTTAACAAAATAAACAAACTTGGAATACACTTTGGTTTTGAGTACTACGAGTATTATAAATAAAGTTGTCTATATTTTGTTTGATGATAATGTTTTGTATTGATGAAATTTGCTGATTGTCATCAAGATGAAAAGAACATAGAAAATAATACAATCACTAAAAATTTATCAGAATTTTAACCAGACTGCTTTCAAAAACTTGATTGAATGTGATCCTGTTCCACGCGGTACCATTGTAAGGAAGCGGACATTAGCTAAAGATATCAACACAGACAGAAGTCTTTAATAGTGCTTTTCAAAGTGCAACGACATTTCTATAAAATTAACTAAAGTCACTATATATCTAATGAATCTATCTAAAAACTGGAGGAGGCCTATACCCAAGTAGGGGTTCCTGTCAAAGAAAATAATGAGAAGGAGGATCAGGCGATAGTGAATAAGTAAATAAGCATAAATGAAAATAGGTTTAAGAGAATATGTAAAACTAGGTGATGGGAAATAAATAAAGGCTTTATTATTATTATTATTTCCTTTATTTCATTTATATATACACATTATTTACATTTTTAAATATAAATATAAAAACAAATGCATTTAAAAATATAAAAAATAGTAGACCACCGACTTCGGGTACAGGGACCAAGAAACCGGTGGTTAGGGCTCCAAAGACAGGAACCTCCTCACAATACGAGCCGTGTCAAGGAGGACTGCCTTCTGCATCAGACCCTTGATCCAGCCATCTAACGTGAGCCTCTTATTATTATTATTATTAACTAAAGTCACATTGAGATTTTTATACTGTTCCTGTTTTGTGTTGTATAAATGCATTCCTCATCATTAACAGCCTTTTGGCCATATTTATACAGAAATGATAAATACGACTTCATAAAATTAATAAATGAAGGGAAAATTGAAAGGAAGCGCGGTAGAAGGCGAATATCGTGGACTATAAATATAACAGTCTGGTTGGATATGGAAAGCACAGATGCATGAATTCGCATGAGTGGTCATCCCGGGATGTACCTCAATTTGTGAGGTGAGGCAGAAAGGACTCCAGAAGCCACTGATGTGTTCCTGGAGCTTCTTCCTACTTAGAATAAGTCTAGAAGTCAATACCTATTATAGGCATTCGTTTCAAATTTTTGGTCTCACAATTTCGAAAATTTTGTATCTCAGTATTTTTTTTTAGAGATTTAGTATAATTTTTAATGTGATGTACATAAAAAATCTATCTGACATTAAAAACATTGTATATGCCTATAAAAGATTACCTCGAGATTTTGTTGAATCACAAGTGGAAAACAAAATACTTCTATATTAAATATTCTGCATCAAAGTATGCACCTTCATAATCATAAAACAAACGCGTCTGGAAAGTGATCATGAACTGCTGTTTTTGGGTCAGTAGCGCAAGGACGGTGCAGTAGGCTTCACTTTTATTTGCCGAGGATAAACCTAACTTGGCATTTAATGGATTCCCTGAACAACAGAAATAATTGAGTTCGTTCCATCTGCCCGATATTGGCGTAAAATTTAATTTGCTAGGCTTGATGAGTTCAATTTCTTGTAAGTTAAATGTTTTAGCTGATTTTTTAACAACTTAAATTCTAAACAGTCTTTCTTCAAAACTTTAACATTGTATCATACTTGAGTTGTAGAGCTCTAATGGCAGTACTTCAGTGTTAGGAAATGGAAGTCCATCCTAATTATAGCAGCTTTAGAGCAAATCCTAACTTCGTTTGGGAATAAAGGCTCGTTGAAAGGATTTCAAACTTGTCTAACCTTTAGGAAATTAGAGTTTTCCAAACTCAAAGACCGACAATGTACTTGTGTCTTATGAGTCATATATATATACATGTGATAAGTGAGTTACGCCTCCACAGGTGAGTTCCTCTGTCACCAGGACACCCATCTGTTGGTTTGCTTTCTTGACATTAAAAAAGAATTACCAAAGAGAAAAACGAGGTGAATGGACAGACTTAGATATCTAAGCGTCATATTTCATTAAAATTTTTGAAGTCTTAAAATAGGTTTGCGAATTAGATTCTTGAAATTTCAAGACTTGTAAAGCCTTTTATACAAGTGAACACTAATTAAATATTGTTAGATACTCGTAAAAATCCTTGTATTCTTAATTAACTTTTCGTTTTCCCTGTAGTTTTAAATTACGATTGCTTTTCATTGGTAATTTGGTGCCAATCATTGGTAATAGGAGCGGCATGAAATTGAAGAATGCTCGTTTTTATTTTAATTTCGAATTTCATTTGAAGAATTTATAAAATCCAATAGAATTTATAAGAAACTAGCTGAACCCCGCGGTGTTACCCGCGGCTATTGTTGTACCGCGAGTAACGCCGCGGGACAAAGTTAGTCTAAAAAAAGTAGCCTAAGTTACTCCCCGGATCATCAGCTACCTGCCAGTGAAAGTCCCGTCAAAATCCGTCCAGCCGTTCCAGGGATTACCCGGAACAAACAGACAGACAGACAGACAAAATTATTTTTAACTATATTTTTGGTATTTGTACCACATATGCATTTAGTAAAAAGCGGTTATTTTAATATTACAAACAGACACTCCAATTTTATTTATTTGCATAGATTAAAGGATAAGTATAAAAATATAACAATAAATAATGATTAAACTCGTCTTAAATAAAAAGAACAGTATTTTATATATGTTATTAATATTATGCCAATTACGTTTCTCTTACTATTTTGTTTCTCCTAGAATTTTACTAAACCTAATTACAAAAAGTGGATATACAAAACTAGTATTTCTGCTAATCTATGAATATAAAACAAGTTATTTACAGCCGTTGTGATATAGTTCAATGTCTGCAGCAAATTCTTTTTCAACTGTTATTTTATGCACCATCTTGAAAAGGTATCTGTGAACAAGTGTGAGTTTGCGTTTCTTGATAAGTTTTCGCTAAGACCAATAGGAGCGGAGCACCAATGGCAAAAACAGGGGAAAATTGTCACGCTACGGGCAATAGGAGATGCAAACGAGGCTGCGTGGGTCGTCAGCTAGTAAAATATAATTTGTGTCAAACCATCTAGAGGCTCCTACAATTAACAAACTTTATTTTGTTGAGATAACAAACCAACAATATACGAGTAGAAAATGAAAAGCAATAATCCAGATACACAAACAATAAAATAGTTATTACCGGCACGGTGCAACAGGGATGTGCAGTTGGATTGAGGCCTTGAACTGACGATTTTAGGTCAGTACGGCCACGGCCGTGCCCCGGACCGCTTTGCATACCTGCCCCCGTTTGTACAGCGCAATAGGAAATGTACTGAGTTTATGGATGGATGAATTTGATGCATTTATAGGTATTTAATGTGGATATATCTTCAGCCTAAGGCCGTGGGTTTTTTAACAGTTTTCATCTGGATTTTAGAATGACTGAACCTGATTTCAAGTTTGAATAAATTTTCAAGTATTTTTAGTGCTACACTATTCGAGGTGGCTTATTGCCATTTTTGTTCAGTGAATACTTTTAATAGACTTATTCGTTCCATTTTGGGGGTATTTTTCTACAATATGTATGTTTTGAGAAACAATGAAGTAGATTTATAGTGTAAGTCACCATACTGCATTGTCCTAATTCGCATTAAGGATGATGACCACCACTCTTGGATTCTGCTCATGCTTTCCATCAGGCAGAGTAGAGTCATTTTTGTAGTTAAAACATAAAAAAAGTGTAGTCTTATTATATTACTTTAACATATTATAGCATTTATACTCTACCTATTTTAGGATGAGTTTGGGATCAGATTGATGTGTGTATAATGTGTGAAGGTATTTTTGTTACTATTCTGTAGTATAAATGCGTTACATTACTTACGATATTACTTAACTACTTAAATTGTTCGTATTGACTTTATAATATTAGTTTATACACAGACTTTTTGTGATGTAATTAGTTTAGTTAAAAAATTTACTTGCTACAAATGTAATACGAGTAATAGTTCTAAAAACTTTAAAAATAAAAGAAAAGTGTTAAAAGGATAAATTCGCTTTTATTGTATAGGTACATGTCAACGTAGGTTATATTCACACAAAAATTTGCCCTTTTACTGACTGATTACGAATCGTTAATTGGTAAAATTGTTTGACCTCTGTATTCCCAACACATTTCAAAGCCCTTGATAGTATTATAATTAGTGTCAACTAATGTTTCTCTAAATTTCTCTAAAATATTTACACGACTATAAATATCAAAGGTCAACGGCTTAAGTTTTAATTTATCCAGATCTGAATACTATAAATATCGGGGCAAGATTGGGGCATTCAGGAATCAATATTTCGAACCAACTTGGGGCGTTAACTTTTGGAAATGTCATCAGAAAAGTTTTATTTCATTCGACCCTCAAGTCGTGGACTTGGCATCCTAATGTGCTTCTACATCTGTTAGTGGTTGTGGAGTTTACCTTTATGTTACGTTATATTTCCTCTACTCTATAACAGCGACTGATAAAGTTAAGTTTATTCACATTTTTGAAACGAAATCCAAAAAAAATAACATAATCAACTCCGTTCAGCATATCAATACAAATAAATAAAATTAGAGTGTGTGTTTGTAATGTTATTATAACCGCTTTTTAATAGATACATATGTATGTATATACGGTACATGTACCAAAATAACATTAAAAAAAATATCTGTCTGTCTGATCTAGGTAATCTCTAGAACGGCTGGACCGATTTTGACAAGACTTTCACTGGCAGATAGCTGATGTTCTAAGGAGTAACTTAAGCTACTTTGCTTAGACTAGCTTCGCGGCGTTACCCGCGGTCTGACTATGACCGTGGGTAACACCGCGGTATTCAACTAGTTGTAAATAATGATGAATGATGAAATGCTTCTGATTTTAAGACTTCTGTTAGCTTTGGAGAATTAATTATGAATGGTTAAATATACATCGAAAACGCAAAAATACAATATTTCTAGAATTCTAATACTTTAGTAATACTCTCATAATTTTCCTAAGCAACGTACTTATACAATAAAGAAATACGAGTTATATCCCTGCCTCAATAAAATTTAAGAAATCTAAAAAAGAAGCTGGAGTATATTTTGTCAAAGGACAAGAATTTCTAACAGTAAATCGCTCCAAATTCGACGAATGAATCAATAGCATCACTATTCTGATCTAAATTATTCTAGTTTAGATCTAAACTAAAACACTCAGACCAAAAAATATTTGTATTTTATCCATACATTTTGCGTCTTTTGAGAATTTTAAATGAACTTGTTCCCAAACGTATCACTGTTAGACAAGTCTCGTTAGAAGCTTGGATTTCAGATGAACTATGTTTACGGGTTCATGAGGTTTACGAACTGTCTGTTCCTGTGTTGACTGCTAATATTCATTCAGATTTCCTTCGCGATGCTCTCTTCGAAGCACGACATTACAGATCATGTTTAGCATATTAAATAATACTCTGACATTGAATTCCTTCGCGATCATCCAGTTTAAGATGTCGATGACCTGATCTTCCTGATATATGGAATACACTGGTACATTGACTTATTTATAAATCTTATCGTATTTTGTTCGTCTATAGTTGAAGTTTTTGATAGCCAACCCAGATCTTTTCTAGGAATTATATTTAGATCTCACGTTTATTTAATAATGGCTATAAGGTACAGTTTATGAAATGTTCGCAAATTTAATAACTACGGCTTTGAGTTTCTTCAAAAATGAGATTCCTGCTTCTAATTATGATCTTTAGATCTCAGTCACAAACGATATACGAGGTGCTGATGACGATGTTGAGGATTGTAGTGGTGGTAGTCTTAATGAGGATAGCTATGATTGTGTTGAAGCTCATGATAATAATGCACTGAAATTGGGAATAAGCAAAATTTTAATTTAAAAATGTCTCTTTTTATCTTGGCTGTTATTTACGGATATTTATGTAAATGAAAATGGGTTAAAATATTCCACATTTATTTTTTTATTACTTGCATGGCTTATAAGTAGCATAAGAAATAAATTAAGAGAATATTATCCCCGCAGTAAAGTGCCCATTAACCTTCAATATCCTTACGAAATGTGCGCCTGTTGTATTCCGCTTATTCGAATGGTTTTGAGCTCCTTCGAAAAGCACCTATCTCTTTTTTTGTTAGAATAGCTAAACGGAAATTGATACAATATAAGGAAGACGTGTAACTATTATAGGCTTTTGCACAGTTATGTTCAGACATATTTAGATCAAATTCATAAAACATATTGCTATGTCTAACCAGAGATTACAATTCATTAAAATAAAATATGGTTTAAAAGTCACACCGCTTTATGAAAAAATCATGAATAGTATACAGTTATAACGTTATATTTCCGAATTATAGGATTTCAAAATCCTTGTGGTCTTAGTACTAAGTGAGTTTCACTCTTTTATGAGATACTTATGTAGTAAATCTCTCCGAGACGTATTTGAGTTGCACTCTGAAGTATTTACAGTGCAAGACTAGAGCTATTTTTGTGTTTCACAGTCAAAAATGTATTCATATCTTTAAAGTAAATATCAGTTGAGTTGCTGGTGTCCATGTTCACCATAAAAATTATCAGACAAAAAACAGATGAAGACAAAGAATTGGTTTTGATAACATACCAAACTGATTTCACGTTTAGGTTTCAAGAAGGTGCCTACTGAACAATTTGTCTTTCGTTCAACAAAATATCGTTCCCATTAGTTCTAAAACCCATACATCTTCCTTAAACGGAAGTAAATTCACGATACCTCTAAGTCAGTTAACTCTTCTTAAACTTTTAATATTTTAAGACACTCCAAGGATGTACGTATTTAACCAAATCATTCATCTTAAGCCGAAGGTCATTCGCATCCATGACCGTCAATTCTGAGTTCAGTTATAAATCCGTATTTTCTACATCTTTCATATTAACTGCCTCGGTGGCGCAGTGGTAGCGTATGCGACTGCTGTTCTTGAGGTTTCGGGTTCGATTCGAGGGTCAGAACAAATGTTTGTATGATCTGCAAATATTTGTTTCGGAGTTTGGGTGTTTTCTATGTATAATATGTATGTATTTACAAAAAAAAAGTATGTAAGTATTCATATCAGTTGTTTAGTACCCATAATACAAGCTCTGCTTAGTTTGGGACTAGATGGCGTTGTGTGTTAGATGTCCGAAATATTTATTATTATTATTAATTTCCACTATTCAATGGGAGAAACCGGCTACCAGCGCCTAATTTGTTACGGTCTCATCAGAAACCAACCCTAAACTATTCCTTCACTTACGGCTCTCAAGTTGTAGGTGCCATGGGGATCGGTATTTACTTACCATCACATGACCTATCTATTAGATTGCATCCGTACACTACAAAAAAACTATTAACACTATTCTCAAAAATAAAACATCACATAGAGTACAAAACCTATTCACCGTGTAAGAAGCCTCAAGTTCATTAGCGTTAACTAAGTATCTATGAGAGCTTAACTAAAAGCAGTAAATAATGGCGCTGACCATGAAAGAGCCAACTGGTTCCCCGAAAGTTCAGGGATTGTGTGTGAAATCGGGCAGTAAATTCTGTATCGATTGCCAGTGTCAACACCGCAGGGAGCGGGCGCAGTTGCAATGACCTTGAACTGTTTTTGGCCTCCAGAAACTAGGTTGTGGCAGACTGTGCATCTGGCTCGGATGTTTGGTTCCTGCAGTTTTCAAGGTGCGTCTAATATGAATTTTGTGTGTGAGGAATTTAGGCCAGGGAGTAAATTTTATTATTAAGCTCAGAATAGTAATAGTGAAAATTAAATTTTTCTTTAATTTATCTTTCGTTTTTATATTTTAATTATATTTATAAGCATAATCATCTCATTTGGACATAGAACTATGAAATGGATGCATTTGTTTAGACATAAGTGTTATTTCAAAGTTTATCAGACGAGGAAATATTGACGAATGGATTTTATATTACATCGTTTGAAATGAGAAATTATGTTGCTATATGGTACAAACTGTACAAGTTATTGTAAACTAAGTTTTGCCCGCGGCTTGACCCTCCTATATGTCGGTTATCGCGTTCAAGAGTATCTTCATGCCAAATTTTATTGAAATCGGTTTAGCCTTGAGAGCGTAACAGAAAGAGAGTCAGGTACTTTTGAAGTTATAATGTTAGTTCCTTAAGAGATGTAATAAACTGTAAAATAATATTTATTTAACTTTTAAAGTAAAAACAATTTAGCTGTTATCTTTTAAAAATATATCACGTAAAGGAATACAAGACTGGCCACGCAAATATATGCGTTAGATTAGACAATATAGAATTCATAACATTCGTTACTATGTTACGTGATTTGTTAATTAAAAACATTGTTAAGTTAAACCAATCCCATTGAAATCTCAATTTCTCAAGAAAAGGACTGTGTAAATCAATAACCCTTTATTTTATTTAGTCTGAACGTAACCTAAGCAGTGTTGTCGAACCCGGTACTAGACATAAGAGTACCATTGTCTTGAATTCCTTTTAGAGAATCAGCTCCGACGTTGTCTAAACTTCAGAGTATGTATCGATTAGTGAAACAAAGATAACAGTTTTAGGTATGTGTATAATATTTCCTATGACGGGACTTTGTCGTTGCCTCCCACGCAGCACGCATCTCAAGTCTTAATTTTTGATGTTGGCGCTTACTGTATTCATCTCTCCTATTGTTTGCACTTGAGTGCTTTCCTCCTTATTTCAAGAAAGATATGCCCTCATTAAAATTAATATTAACTTTGAAGATTCGTGGGTTTCTATTGTGAAATTTATACAAGTCTATTATTATATTTATTTGTGGATTCTAGTTTCACATTTTGTAGTAACATATACTGATTACTATCTCTGAAAATATAATTGTATCATTCATTATGAAAAATAAATTGTGTTAATAAACTAAGAAATATCACTCATCTACTCATCACCTTTAAATATTTACATCATCATCATCAGCCTATTGCAGTCCACTGCTGGACATAGGCCTCGCCAATTGCGCGCCACTTAGTTCGATCCTCGGCTTCTCGCATTCAGCTCCTGCCAGCCGTCTTGCGCAGATCATCACTCCACCTGGCCTGTGGACGTCCTGCACTATGTTTGCCGAGAGGAGGTCTCAACTGCAGAACACGTTTACCCCAACGGTAATCAGTTCTACGGCTAATATGGCTAAATATTTACATATATCTACATAAATAAAAATGAATGTAGCCAAGCGCATAACTCGAAAATAGCTTGATCAATTTACTAATTATTAATTAAATATTTCTTTATGATACTTGAAGTCCATGGGAGGTTTTTATAACAATAAAAATAAAAATGTGCGGCTCTACGGAAGGTTTACAGAACGAAGTCTGTCCGAAGTCTGAATAAATATGTATTTATCTATTCCTGAATTTCTATTTTCTAAAATACATACATAGGATATGGATTACATAATGGATTGACGGCAACAGGCTTAGGCCAAATTACATAGGCACATAAAGCAATGCAGATTGGTGGACTGGAGTGGAGTAGCCATTCTGTCTTTTTCCTATACAAAACAGTTTGTCATTTTTTGGGGAAATCTTCACACATACATATTTTACGCTCACATATATATAAAAGCATACAGCGAGTAGCACCGCGGATAGCACCGTGGGGATCAGCTAATAATTAAAATAATTAAAAAAATATAATTTCACACACACATAAAATCATAGCAGTGGCTTATACTTTGACAAAGGGGAACGCCCACATATGGCTACTCAATACCGCGTTACTAACTTTTAAACTTTCGCGTTCCATGATATATAACAATTATTTTTACGGGAATTAACGCGATCACTTATTAAAAGGTATTACATACCTCTGATTTGCCTGACGTTTCGACCAGGTTGCAATGACCGTAGTCACAGGCTGGCTGTCAATCAGTCAGCCTGTGACGTGAGTAAAATAATTGTTAATACATCAATACCGTGTTGCTCAACGCATAAGAAGGACTAAAATGTAAGCGTTATATGCGCCTGTTAGACCGATCGTTTGCTGTCTGATCTGAAGATAAGAATTCATGAGTACGATATCAAACAATATATTTACCGATACATGTAATGCTAACCTATATGCGGTAAAATTTGCGCCATGGAATATTTGTCTACGGATGTTTATCTCAGACGATACATATTTCAACCGTTTTTACGACGATGCCAAAACCAAACGATCGTGAGGGAAGCAATTTCAAAGACATATAGAAACCGACAACGTAAATAATTTACGAGTATTCGTAAAGGGGTGAATACTAAGTGTGGTTAAAGATTTCTTTATTTTCAATTCAGTATTTGGCTTTGTATCTTCATCGTAGTTAGAGACCCAGATAAGAGCTGAGGAAGGAAAGGTTACGACATTTGTGATCTGTAAATTCTTGTTTATATTTAGACCTAGATACAAAGCGCAATAGATAAGTTGAACAAATAAAATCTTCCATGTTTCTTATTAGAAGAAAGTGTTATTTACTTTGACGTTTATTTTTATTGCCCGAGGATGCAGTTAATTGTATTGTACAACTATCTGACCTACCCACGCCGCGGGTGCGTGTACTATTGCCATGCCGTACTATATCAAAGATCACAGTTTAGCATAAAAAAGCTAATGGTGAGACAACTTTAAATGATAGACATATGCTAACGCGTAAGTTCTTTAGAACTTTTAAGTGGAATAATTATTCTTTTATACATTGGTTTTGTGTCACACTTTAACCATTTACGTCGTTCACGTAATGGAAGCTCTCAAAAGACGAGCAAGGGCACTACCTACTTTTTTCTCGTCGTCGTAGTTTTTTTTGAACCCTCATAGTTATAATTTTGGTTTCCGATATATGTATATATATATGTGTGTTCTAGTCTATTCTTTTCTCTATTCTTCACTTCTCAAGATATGATGTCAATAATAGACTAATTAAACATACCAAGTTTGAATTGCATGGCGCTAACATATTACTTTATATATATATATATATATATATTTATATATTGATTTTCTTGATATCTAAAATACACCAATTTCATCACTGACACACTGATGATCATCAAAAATATATTTCGTCAGTGCTAGAGTGCCAAGCTCATGTAGAAACTTCCAAGTTTCTACCAACCCAAACCTCAGAATAACTAACAGTACTTACGTACCAAAACTAACTTCACAAACTTAACATCTCAGTAATACTTTAGGCATGACTGTTTTGTTACTTCTTAAACAAAATATTTGCATAACACATTCCTTCAGAAACTTGATATTTGTAAACAAAAAAAGCATTCTTTTCGCCTTTGTAATGGTAGGATATAAGACACATACAGACAAAAATATTAAATATAATATTTTGAAGGACACATAATAATTAATCGTTAAAAATAATATTGTGTGATAAATTGATTGAATATCAAATTCTAATTGAAAATCGGCGTAGCTCCAATATTTGGCGTATGGAGCAAGATACAAATTGAGGAGATATTATACATACCAATATTATGAAATCGAAAGAAAATCTGTCTGTTATATTTTCACACCTAAACGATGCACCACTTTAAATGAAATTTGCCTTGGAGGTATATGATTCTTAGAAAAGGACATGGACCACTCTTTACCGCGATAACCGACAATACGTGCGGACGGCGGGTTGGAGGGCGGAGACACGAGCAAAAGTTAATTTAACATTTAATTAATATCACAGAATAATAACATGATGGGCTAGTTGACTTTTTTATCCGAGTTATCAAAATAGTCAAGGACGGTTATGTAATAGACTTCGCCATCTAGCACTATTGATCTGACTATCGAACACATGTGATTCATCACATCTCAGTCAACAGACATCCACTCTGCTGGACAAACACCTCCCCCAAAGTTCTTCACAACAATCCTGATGATTACGATGATACGAACCTAAATTAAAATTGTCTATTTAATCAAACGTAAAATGACAGTGTTCGTGCTGTCGTGTTTCGTTAGTGAGTGCAAGACCGGAGGCCCAATGATGCAGAAGCATCACTAGCCCGCTATAGTGTGGGTCACCATTCTACACTGTTGCATTGTCTACATTCGCAATGAGTATGATGAAGTGGTAGAAAAATATAAAATGAAGTCAAGTCAGAGTGCCTTATAATTGAAAAGGCAGGAACGTTACCCAATCTATAATTATAATAAAACATTCCCTCTCGTCGCTTTTTTCTTGGGCCAAGTTTATAACCTCGCATTTCTCATGGAGTGGTCTTTATTAAAATACCCGCGCTGCACTGGTAGGTTGCGGTTTCCAGGCTACCCTGACATTTAGCACAGGCTCGCAGCCTGGGTTTGTTATGCTGTGCCGCTGATATTGGTCTAACAAATATGCTCATGAAGATTTGCTAAAAAGACTTAAGTTGTTTTTTTTTTATTTTTTGTAATAATAATATTACTTTTATAGAACTTAAAATATTATTTTCTATCTCCTGTTCTTAAGGTGGTATAGAATATAGTAGTTTATCCGATTACTTGTTTGCTCTACGTCCTCCTACGATGCACAATCATTAAGGGATAACCACGTACGGTATGAAATTTTTGCATACATATATGTGAATCTGTTATTGATTATTGAAATAACAATAGACAAAGCAATATACTGCAGTCATATTATGGTGAAATTATATATGTTGGATAATTTAATAAAATCAAGAAACTGAATTTGCATTTAATTTAAATACATTTTTCAAAATTGTTGAAAATGTGTACATTTATTGAATTATTTTTAAGATATTGTTAAAATCTAACAAACAAAAGCACTGTGTGTGTGTGGTTACCAGACCCCGAATGCTCTCTTCCCGCATAAAAATGCTGAATGCTTTTTTATGGGGGAAGACTCGACAGAAATTACCACATCAATTAAAAAATCGGATTTTGCACTTCTGGTCTTTTCTGCAGTATGCGATAATGAGTACAGAATACCTGGTCCTCGAATTACTGTACGCACTACGCAGCAACCTTCATCAGTACATGAGTTCATGTGGAAAATTTTCCATTTGCTTGTTAAATAAACAAATAAACGCTGCACTCGCACCGAAGATAAATAGTATAAAGTGGAGAGAGTTCAAGGTCGCCTCTGAACTGTTCTGGGTAATTAGGTCACAGGTGACTCGGGGTGCACGAGTTTAAAAGCTACATGGACTTTTCACTTTCTTTTTTTTTTGTCTTTTTTTTTTAATATGAGCCTGCCAAAGTGTCTTTAAACTGCCTGGTGGAAAGCATAAGCAGAAACCAAAAGTACTTATTGCGAATGCAGACAATGCAACGACGCATCATGAATTCATGACACACTATGTCGGCCTATTGAGAAGCTTTTGCATGATTAGTCTTTGTTTAATTCTCTTATAATATGATTTCGCCGTAAAAGTACCGAAGAAAGGAAGTGAAACTCTCAATTTTTCGTAGTTTTTTTTTAGATACCAGTTTTGAAACCTTGCAAATTAAATTGAACTACTTTGTCTATGAAACCTGTAGTGTATTATCTATGTATGAAAGTAAAGGGGACAGATCTCTTGATGTTAGGTGCACCTATAAATATCTATAATTCAAAAGTTACAGGTGTGTGATCGACATTTGAGTCTACCCTCGCGAAATCGCGGAGAGGAGGGACTTGATTTGAGAAGTGGTTATTGTAATGTTAGAAACAGACACTCCAATTTTATTTATTTGTATAGATAATGAAAATTTTAGACTTCTTGTTTCATTTTCTTCATCCTAGACTACTTGTTTCTGCTTTAGAATAATAATTACATGATTCATACTTCAATTAAAAATATTTCAATTAAGTACGGAGTTATCTTTAATTAATTGTTATTGTTCCAATATTTTCCAAATAATGGTGTACCTACAAATTGAATGCCGGCGTGGTTCAGTACAGTTAACCGCAAAAGGACCTACAACAAAATTGGTTTAAAATGTATACAAGGCTGAAATATAAAGTGGCCATGAATTGACCGTAGACTATGAGGAATATTTTTTTTGTTTGTACTGTTTTTTGCTAGGATAATAGTATAGCTTAGGTTTTAGAAGTACCAACATCGCTACAAAAGATGTACGCATCTCTTTTCTACATTTTTTTGAGTTGTATAATTATTTAGGATTAAGATTGTGTCACTTCTGGCAAAAACGTACCAAGTATCCATAACCTTCTTTATCTAGATCTAATATTTTATATTTAAGTACTTCAGTTTGGTTGTTGTTTTGCTTTCTTAAGCAAGATCAGCTTAATCGCTGCACCGATTTCAATTAAATTTGCATAAAGATACTTTGATTCCAAAAGAAGGAAAATTATGGCGAACTTTATTTATAATATCAGAAACATCTGGTTTATTTTGCTGCCTTTTGCTATTTCCTTTGTTTGCCAAAAAACTTAAGTATAACAGTGAAACATTAATGATGTCCATTTAAATAAAACCTTTTTCGAGGGTTTCACTCTTGAGCCTGAATTTACGGCTTTCCCAATCTGTTATTTTAACTACAGCCTACAAATTTTTACTACAACCCTCCTTCTTACGTGATTTTTTAATATTTCAGATATTAAAAAAATATTTGCTTTTACTTTCCTACAGTCTTAAATGTGGACTTTTTGTTTTTCGTATTTAGGTCAAACTTTCAGGTTACAATTTGGTTAAGCTCTGAGTATGTGCTAAGTGCTGCTGTATCTTCCTGCAGTAGATAGCTCTCACAGACTGTTTCCTGAGCTCCGCTGGTAGGCTGACCTCACTGACCTATATTAGTAACGTAAACTGTGCTCTAGATCCAAAAGGTATTTAAATTGTAAACTAATTTACTAATGTTTCGTGATGTTTCACTAAGCTTGAATTTTGTTCCTTTTTCTGGAATCTGCTCGAAATAATTTTGTTTTTTTCATTAAATTAAGATAAGATAAAGAAAAAATTGTTTTTCTAATATTTTAATATTAATTAAATGATTGAGAAAATAGGTTACAACTCTTAAATCAGACTGTGTGAACAGATTATATACCAAACTAGCTGAACCCCGCGGTGTTACCCACGGTCATCGTCGTACCGCGAGTAACGCTTCGTTACAAAGTTGGTCTAAAAAAAGCCTAAGTTAATCCCTGGATCGTCAGCTACCTGCCAGTGAAACTCCCGGCAAAATCAGTCCAGCCGGTCCAGAGATTACCCGGAACAAACAGACAGACAGACGGACAATTTTTTTTTTAGAAATAAATTTTTTTTTGCAAATACGTTTTTGGTATGTGTACCGTGTATACATAGATATGCATTTGGTAAAAAGCAGTTATTTTAATATTACAAACAGACAATCTAATTTTATTTATATGTATAGATGTATAGATATGACATAATATCAGCTAAATTTAGGTCAATGTCGAGAAATTGTTTTGGTAGTCTTAAGTACGTCGTACATAGTAAGTGTAGTAATTAAGATTCTGTTAGATAGGTTCCTCTAGATTTGTGAGTCAGCAATGAAACGATATTGACTATGGTAATTCTGGTAGAATTAGTATTGATTATGTACATAGCTACGGCTGCCTCCATCCTTTTTTTTTCAATATGTATTTTTATTTTATATACTACACGAATGGCGTAGAGTTTCATGTGGTCGTCACACCGTTCTCTACTGCGCTGAGTGTTTTGGGTTCAAACACCATATGGGATAAAACTTTGTGTGATTCATAAATTATTACACTGACTCTGAGTGTTTTTATGTCCGTTTCATGTATATTTGTTGAGTCCCCCGCGACACAGGATTTATTCCGTATACGGTAGTAGTCTAAAAAAAACCGACTTCAAGAACTGGGCCAAATTGAAATAGAACCCACGGGATACACCAACTTTCAAATAAAAAACTCGAGAGGTGTCAAGGGACACCCGGATGGAACGAAGTTCACTGTCAGGATTCATTATTTTTATTATTTTTTATTATTTATTATGTACAAAAAACCTGTATATACTCAACAAAAATAATCGTCGCGACACCACACTGTTCAATGCGAAATAGAAATGAAAATGTCTGGCTTGCTTTCTGAAAGAGGGAGAGAGAGAGACAGAGAAACATGCGCACGCCGCACGGCTTACAATCGCTTGCTGTAGCAAAACGTGTCGTGACAACTTTTCGTAAGAATTTTTGTGTCGTGACAACTTTTCGTAAGATTTTTTTCCATCTAGCCCCCTTTCACAACGCGCGATAAGGAACTTCGTTCCAAAAAAGAATCATCATAATCGGTTCACCCAGCCGAAAGATCCGAGCTAACAAACATCAAATTGAGAACCTCCTCCTTTTTAGAAGTCGGTTAAAAGGATAAAGATTACTTTCCTTATCTTTTTAAGTTTAAATCAGAGTGTATTACATTTTTTATTTAAAAAAATTAACATTCCACTGTGTTAAACAAATAGTAGAATTAATCTATACATCTATACAAATAAATAAAATTGGAGTATCTGTTTGTAATATTAAAATAATAGCTTTTTAATTAATGCATATGTATGTATGCGCGACACACATACCAAAAATGTAGTTAAAAATTTTTTTGTCTGTCTGTCTGTCTGTTTGTTCCGGGTAATCTCTGGAACGGCTGGACGGATTTTGATGGGACTTTCACTGGCAGGTAGCTGATGATCAAGGGAGTAACTTAGGCTACTTTTTTTAGACTAATTTTGTACCGCGGCGTTACTCGCGGTACAATAATAACCGCGGGTAACACCGCGGGGTTCAGCTAGTTATATATATAATGCATATACTCCCTCTATAACTTGTTTTTGGGTCCAGTTATCGGGCAAACAGTGAGGTTGGTATAATTAAATTATAAATACGTTGGTGTAATCTAAATCAAAGCACTCGAAGGTACAAATAAACGACTACCAACATTCTAGACGAATATGCATCTCGTGTGTTTGTGGTTGCACTCCTCCCTAGCGACTCGACTAATTTAATGTTTTTTTTTGTATATTTGGTAAATATAAAGCCCTAAAGTTTTCACTCTACTATTCCCACTAGCGATTTATTTGCCTTGGTTTGCACTCTATGTTTACCCGCATATATTAACCATAATAGAAAATACTATAGCAGTGGTTTTAAAAATGTATACAAGAACAATCTGATTTAAAACCTGTTTAAATATTTAAAGTACATGTCAAAAAGCTGGATAGCGCTGGATTACACGAAATTAAAATTTACAAGTATTCAATGAGATATCCTAAATGTTTAAACCACACTGGCAGGGCAATACCCTATGTGTTTAGTAGCAGAAGGGTTCGCTAGAAGTATGCTTTGTTGCTACAAACAAATTGATTTACGGATGGAGTTTCAACTAATTAAATCTTATTTACTAGCTAGCTTTTGTGCATTGTAAACAAGTCGCCTAGAAAATTAATACTTTTAAAAGTTTTAATTAGTGTATGTAGAAGTGAAATGGAAAGGAATTTGACCGGATTTCTGGTGTGCAACCAACTGTAGAGCCGGATTTTTGGTTGCCGTATGTAATATAATGTGAATCATCAAATCCGTATGTTAAAGTACTGAAGTCCAGAGTGCTCCCTTAAAATACACACATACTAACACTCGCGACTAATTCCCGTCCAGGATAGACAGAGACGATAAAATTCCATTTGCCATGCTAGAAGACAGCTCACACCTCTCCCACACTTATGGACGCTTTCAATCTTTTGAAAGCGCTCGTATACCGCGGCGGTACTGAAGTTTCACCTAAGCCTTTCGTACTCTACAAACTGGCTTGCCCAAAGAGTGATGCCTTCAAAACTAGATCAATATAACACTAATCAAATAATAAAATACCTAAACGTTAAGTAAGTCACATTATAAGCACTGCTTAGCTGAATCAAATGAAATTAATCAGAAGATCAAATAAACAGAGGATCAACCTAAAATGACAGCATCTGTGTTGTCGTGTTTCGTTGGTAAATGCGAGATCAGGAGCCCAATGATGATGAAGCATCACGATGCTGTCATAGTGTGGGTCACCATCACAGAACAGAGCCTTTGTTCTGTCTTATAATATTTTCAGTAAGTAACGTGTTTACCTAACATGTTCCAGGCAAGCCTATGCTTAATATGAAGTATTCCTTAATAGAATTACAGTAGTAAATCTTGCTGTTGTAACGACTACGCATAAAAATAACAATATTTTAATTCGCTGTCTTATCATATACACAGTAAGTTTAACTTACTGTACTTATGCTAAGATAATACGGTAATACATTGCAAAACTCATAGACATTAATTTAGTATAAACTCTTACTGTAGATATGTTAAGGTTTAATAAACTAATGTTTTATTTTCAACACTTAATATAATAATAGCATGTGGCACTTACTGCTAATATGTTTCAGTGATACGTGATGAAAAATTCTCATATCTTAAAAATCATAATAACAAAATTACTTACTGTAGCAATACATAGGGAAATGGTTTTAATTTTATGAAAAAATCAACTGTATGTGCCCATACTGCAATTATAATAAGTATTCTTTGGCGCAAAATGTGTCTTACTATAATTATGCTTAAGCTTGTTTGATTTTCTATACCACATTTTATAATTTTAGATACACAGAAATGTAGGTCTCTATCTCTACATTCTAAATATATACTTAACTCAATATCGACAAAAATGTGACTTACTGTATTTATCGTAAGCGCGGCAGCGTGGTCACCATGCTGTATTATGGCATTCACTGCATTCGTAATCGACCACCACTCTTGGATTCTGCTTATACTTTCCTCCAGGCAGAGTAGAGTTACTTTGGCAGGCCCATGCATAAAAAAACTCATAACCACAATTAAACTGTTATTTTCCAAAACCAATTTAATACACTATTTCATTTAACCTGAGGCAGCTTGACCCGTATGTATGTATATTTTTCAAATTATTTTTTTCAAAAGCCTTCTCTTACAACTCTGTCATTAATTATGAGTAGGCTGACAAAGTATAAAACAAAAACAAAAGTTTATGAACCGTGTAAACATAAACATAAAAAAATGTGAATATTTTAAAATACTTATTTCAATAAGTTCGTTATTTATTCAAATAAATAACCAGTGTGCCTCAAATTTTTATTTATTTTTGGTTTCGCCTGTCCCGATGTTTATCAGAAATCAAATCTTGCAAGTTAAATTTAATAGTAATAATATGCAAGTAATATTTATTTTATTTATTTAATATGTATACATTTAGTTCTGATGACAATGCAATTATATATGATCGGTATAATTATTAATACAAAATGGTCGCCGTAACAAAACGGCGGCTTACGTATTTCTGAATAGCTAACCTAATATGGGTTTCAAATGAAAGTGTTTAAGGTTATTTTTTATTAACAAGTAATAAAAGCTTGTTTTTAAATAAATCACTTTTTTATGATAGTTTTGAGATTATTTGACCGAGATATCAACTTAAGGCCTATTTGACACAGTATATCATCTCTTTCAAAACTTTACTGCGAAAAGGTTTTCTACAATAATGGAACATTTAATAGGCTATTAAGAATATCGTAAATATTTGCTTCCTACCATGAGGAATTAGAGCGTTAAGTGTTTGCACTTAAGAGAGCATTGTGAAGAAAAGGGGCAAATATATATTCTTGAAAAAGTACGATATGTTCTACAAAATATGGACATGTAAATATTTGGTAGGTCAACTGATGATGAACCACTACCATCACCAACTTACCCTGCTATCACTCTCTTCTCCAGAATGTAATCAGGAGGAAACGGGGAATGGGCTCGTGATAAATTTACTCGCTTGTCACTTGAAATACTATTACAGAATAGTGCTTAGTTGGAATCTAGAAAGTTTGTGTGTAATGTAATGTGTTTTAGAATATTAATTTTGTACACTAGAGAAAATGTGTGTGTGAATGGATTGTACATAGAATTCTTTTTTTAATTGTTTTAGCTGCAAAAATGACTCTAATGTGCCTGATAGATAGCATGAGTAGAATCCAAGAGTGGTGGTCACTATCCTCAATGCGAACGCGAACAATGCAGCAGTTTTTTTTTTTTTTTAATATTGCTAAAAATGAATATTACTAAATTAGAGTGAACATTGAACTTTAAATATTTATGCATCTCAAATAAAAAAATAATGATAACGTTTTCATAATAGGGGATACCTTTTATTCAATTCATTTATTACTCATTACATAAATTCCTTTCATCTATTTACTAAGCTGTTTTAGTAGCTTTAACCTTTTTACAACAAAAATAAACCGTAGGCTGTCGAATCAAAATATTTGCACCGAAAAACAACGAAAATTTCATTCCTCTTGAGATACTATCCTAATGTCAAAGGTCATTTTCACCTACATCACAAACTAAATATCTCGTAAGTGTTTCTACCAGTATACACTGAACTATAATCTACAGTAGTTTGAATTCGAGTGAGGGGTCAGGTCAAATTGGTATTTACTTTGTTTCTGTCTTTAGTGAGGAAGATAAATTTTCATTTTTTTTTTCTATTGGTCTATTAATCCTAGCTTGGAAGTCTATGAAATCAGAAAAACAATTATCGGTAGCCGCATTTATTATTAATACGATACTAAAAAAAAACTAAACTGAATCATACACGACTATGGAGAAGATAGATAGATAGATAGAAAACTCTTTATTAAGGAAGGGTAAAAGTTATGGGAGTCTATGTATGTATGTATGTTCCACCGTAGCGCCTTACTGAACTAACTGAACTGAACTAACCTAAACTACTGAACTGATTTAAATTAAAAGGTTGTCAATATATTTGGAATAATGGTCCGGGTGATATATGCACATATAAATTGTATCAAAACTTTTTTTTGTTCAAATCTAATTTTTGTTTTTACAGTTATGTTTTAGAAGCATTCCTAACAAATAGTTCGGATGACATAAACT
Source organism: Spilosoma lubricipeda (assembly GCA_905220595.1). Taxonomy (NCBI): domain Eukaryota; kingdom Metazoa; phylum Arthropoda; class Insecta; order Lepidoptera; family Erebidae; genus Spilosoma; species Spilosoma lubricipeda. The sequence continues at coordinate 772,572 of HG992285.1, read as the reverse complement.
ACATAAATTGCAACAAAACTTTCTAACTCTTCCTTTCTTTCTAATAGTATATATATATATTTTAAATTTTAATAGTTTTTCGTCAGCCAGTCTTAAAAAAAAGAATCGTATCATATAAGAATTCCAATAGCCTCTTATACCTTAGTGCAGACAATCACTTGTGACTACTCAGTTTTCGATTGGCCTCACATCGGAACAGTGGAATCAGACGTGCCCTGTCCCATCCATCATAGCTTTTTGTAGACGTACTAGAGGTCAAAGACCTCCAATATTGGAATCTTTTGACCTTCAGGTACGTAGTGAGGGCCGTAAAAGATATTTTATTACATAATTTAAAAACAGATTCAAACATAACGAAAATTGATCTATATAATTATTTAACTAAACATTAAATGTATTTATTAATGATATATGATATAAGGATTTTTATTATAAACTGTAGGTATAAATAATAAATATTTTGTTTTTTTTTAAATAAATAAATAAATAAATATTTGGGACATCTAACACACAACGCCATCTAGTCCCAAACTAAGCAGAGCTGGTATTATGGGTACTTTACAACTGAAATGAATACTTATATACTTTTTTTTGTAAATACGTACATATTATACATAGAAACACCCAAACTCCGAAACAAATATTTGCAGATCATACAAACATTTGGTCCGACCCGGGAATCGAACCCGAGACCTCAAGAACAGCAGTCGCGTACGCTACCACTGCGCCACCGAGGCAGGTATATTATATAATGTTACTATAAAATTTATGCTTTTCGAAATTTTACTTTATCTGTGCTATAAGACGTTGCTTTGTACTAAATTTTAAGATTCTGAGTTCACGGGAAGTACCGTGTAGGTTTTAATTCCGTTGCGAGTGCCGAAAATTTGCGGCATAAACGGTTGTATCTTTTGATTACGTTGGCTTAGAAGTTTGTTATTTTCACAGTTCCAAGGGACAATCGTATTCGATCAAATTTGAGTATTCGATATGAATTTAAGCTTGATACCTTCACAATTTCTGAGAAAAAGGTTCTTGACAGACTGACGGACAACAAATGATCCTAGGGTTGCGTTTTTTCCTTTTCATGTACGGGACCCTAAAAATACGAAATTATTGTGATCGATATGTATGTGCAATAAAAATAAATCGCAATACATAAAACAAATATATTATTTTATCTAACCTGTTGTCTATTGTTAAGAAATCACCATCACTTCTTTAATAATTCGGAGTATTTCGTATATAGTATGTATCTACCATCACTCTAGATACTATAATCCAGGGTCTGCCTAGTTCGTAATCAAATAACCTTGTATAATAATAATAGAAAATATAAGATAAACTTAAAACTAGGTACAAAAAAGTATGTACAAGTGGCGGCCTTATCGCTCCAAGGCAATATCTTACAGGCAACCATGTATGAATTGACTAGAGTTTTTTTTAAATATTATTGGTAAGTTTCTCGAAAACACTCGTATTTAAAAAGATATCATTATTTGTCGTTCATACTTTCGTTTGTTCATTTTTAAAGTCCAGCTTCTATTTATTTTAGAAGTAAAATCAAGATAAAAATTATTTGTAAGCACTGCCCTTATTGTCATAGCCTCAAATCCGTCCCTGTAGAGACCATCATCACTCCATTACACTTAGCCGTTAACCTCTTCTAACTTAAAACAGGGCCGCACTTTGCCTACTGTTTTTACTAATTACCTACCCCTTCTTAATGGCTCTTGCATTTCAAATTCGTTATAATGGATTGGGTGAAATCAAAGTTTGTTTTATATCCGTTTTATTCTGTTTTAGCTTCTCCAATAGAAACTTTTGGACGTTTGTTGTATTCCTTGTAATATTTATTAATATTTAATTCGTATTGGAGTAAAATAACCATGGGAGATACGATAAAGAGTGATACTAGGACTTGATGTGAAGCAAGTCTCAAGGTAGTAGAGCTACACTGATTTCACCGCGAACAGACAGGCTTGATAGGGCCAGTACTACCCTGTTACAGAAGATTAACCTAAAATGACAGCGTGCTATCCATTAGGCAGAGTGGAGTCATTTTGGCAGGCTCATCTTCTATTTAAATAAATAAAATTGGAGTGTCTCTTTGTAATATTAAAATAACCGCTTTTTTCTAAATGCATATGTATGTATATATAGTAAATAAACCAAAAATGTAGTAAATATTTTTTTTGCCTGTCTGTCTGTCTGTTTTTTTGGGGTAATCTCTGGAATGGCTGGACCGATTTTGACGCGACTTCCACTGGCAGATAGCTGATGATCCAGGGAGTGACTTAGGCTACTTTTATAATTATATTAACTTTGTCCCACGGTGCTACTTGCGTTTCAAGTAACACCGCGGGGTTCAGCTAGTATACAATATAGGGTGTCAATAAATTAATTCACATCTCAAATATTTTGCTCTGAAACCATAACGACTGAGTGAAAAGCGGCTTTTCACTGCGCCAAGGGTTATTGGTTCAAATTCCACATGGACTTTGTGTGATCCACAAATTGTTGTTCCGAGTCTAGGTGTTCTTTGCGTCTGCTTCTTGTCCCCCTCGACATAGGTTGTATATTCATGATAAGGGAGTTGTCTATAATAAAAAAATAGTTACTCATTTGTTTCACCTGAGCACAGAGTGATAATTAACAAAAACAACGAAATAAAACATCTCTAAAAGTATCCACTGACTTCGGTGACAAATTCAAAGGTCACGCTGATAAAGAAACAAAGCTATAAGAAAAACGTCTTTACACTATCGTCCAATATCCTTTGAGAATAGTAATGATAACCTCACACATTTCACAGACGACTGCCTGATCCAAAACTAAATAAGCCTGTGTCGTGATAACCAGATTGTTCATAATTATGCTTAAATATTACTAAATACATACATATACATACGGAACAAAACATCGGAATTCATCGCTTAATTATTTGTTCTGGCTGAGAATTGAACAGACGGCCCCCGGCTAAACAGCCAGTCTCTAACTAGGGACTAACAAGCCTGAGAATGTTATACGGTAACTCTTTTTCGAGGCTTAAAATTCTTATTTCATTTAAGAATCGATATTTGGTTCTGTTATAAGTTATAGAAATGCTAAGTTATAGGAATAATATTTTCGTAAGACAAACATAAGATTTTGAGTGAACTCTCGAAAACAGTCGTCCCAATGAGTTCATCGCCCTTCTGTTTGAAGGTTCGCAATAACCACATTTCGCTATTGACCGACTTCCTGGGCAAACAGAATGATACAGAACTTTATTATATTGTGGTGGACATTTTTATGTGACTCACACAAGTATTTATGAAACGAATGAGTGCCCTTTCATGGAAGGATTTTTGGATACATTAGGAAAACTATTGGCTATATTCTTACGGCGGTAATTGGACCGTGTCGGGCAGAAATGATCCAATCTACAAATGGGCCAAAATGAAAGTGTCGGTTTTTATGGTATAGATTGCAAACGAACACACGTATCTGTTGATGGTAAATGGCTACAGCCACTTTTAACTGCAAAGTCGTAGTGGGTGATCGGTCATGTAAAATTTTGACATTAGAATTAAAACGTCACGCATAATTGAAGCTAAACTATTGACTTTAAAAGGTAGTAGAACCATGCTGATTTTACCCCACACAGAAGACCAATCTAAGGTAATAGAATTCGTGCTGTCGTGATTTGTTGGTGAGTGAAAGACCGGCGGCTTATGATACAGAAGCATCTCAATAGACCGCTATATAATAATAATAATAAATACTTCGGACATCTATCACACAACGTCATCTAGTCCCAAGCTAAGCAGAGCTTGTGTTATGGGTACTAGACAATTGATACAAATACATATATACTTTTTTTTTTTGTAAATACATACATATTATACATAGATAACACCCAAACTCCGAAAAAAATATTTGTAGATCATACAAACATTTGGTTCGACCCGGGAATCGAACCCGAGACCTCACGATCAGCAGTCGCATACGCCAACCGCAAGACCAACGAGGCAGTGAAAGGCTATAGTTTGGGTCACCATGCTACATACTGTATTGTCTGCATTCGCAATGAGTATGGTGATCACCATTTTTGGATTCACTCATACCTTTCATTAGACAGAGTAGATTCATTTTGGTAGGCCAAAATAAAAAAATGTAAGTAAAAAGTTAATACTGGTAACTTAATTTTTTTAGAAAAACGACTTTATTATGTTACTGGAAGACAAAAGATAAGACCGGTTCTAAATGCATTGTTATCCTCCAAAAACTAGGAGGAAAGGGAAGGAGGTTCCTCTCCAATAGGTTCTACGTTAAAAACAACGTGGAATAAAATATTTCAGTGTGTAGTCATTGTAAAAGTTAGGTAGTAAATGTACTTAATAATATTATTAGCGTTCAATATACAAAATGAAATGGGGGCAGCTAGTAATTCTTTAATGGGGTTGTGGACGGTCCATGTCACTCGAATTTGAGTCTTGTTAAGAAACATTATTGTAACGATTGCTTTTAATGAAATTACTCTGAAATATATGGCAGGTAAACACTTTAAAATGTATTAATTGTATTTGAGAAGTGATTAAAAAAAATGTAGCTTGAAATGTAAAGTGTTAAAACGCAAACAATAAATTTACCAGAAACAAGGAAAAGAGGTTTGGTGATCTATACAAATAAATAAAATTGGAGTGTCTGTTTGTAATATTAAAATAACCGCTTTTTACTAAATGCATATGTATGTATACACGGTACATATGACAAAAATGTAGTTAAAAAAATTTTTGTCTGTCTGTCTATCTGTCTGTCTGTCTGTCTGTTCCGGGTAATCTTTGGAACGGCTGGACCGATTTTGACGGGACTTTCACTGGCAGGTAGCTGATGATCCGGGGAGAAACTTAGGCTACTCGGTTACTCGCGGTACAACAATAGCCGCGGGTAACACCGTGGGGTTCAGCTAGTTGGTAATATTAATCGCACATCTCACAGACAGCCGTCTGAAAACTGTGTGTATGTAAATATTGTCATTGTTACTTTTTCTGTTATTATTATTTCCTAACATCTTAATTTAATTTTAATATACTCACAAATTATTTAAGCAAATAATCTATACATCTATACAAATAAATAAAATTGGAGGGTCTGTTTGTAATATTAAAATAACAGCTTTTTAATCAATGCATATATATATATACACGATACATATACCAAAAATGTGGTAAAAAAAAATTTTGTCTGTCTGTCTGTCTGTCTGTCTGTTTGTTCCGGGTAATCTTTGGAACGGCTGGACGGATTTTGACGGGACTTTCACTGGCGGGTAGCTGATGATCCAGGGAGTAACTTAGGCTACTTTTTTTAAACTAACTTTGTCCCGCGGCGTTACTCGCGGTACAACAATAACCGCAGGTAGCACCGCGGGGTTCAGCTAGTATGATAATAAATTTTGTTCATTAAATATATTTCTAACTAACAGGTTTCTAAGTAAACTGATTTTACTCTTAGAGAGTTTTCTTATGTTTTCCCAAATTAAATAATTTGTACTAAATCTATGATTATATAAATACTAGCTGATCCCCGCGGTGTTACCCGCGGTTATTGTTGTACCGCGAGTAACGCCGCGGGACGAAGTTAGTCTAAAAAAAGTAGCCTAAGTTACTCCTCGGATCATCAGCTACCTGCCAATGAAAATTCCATCAAAATCCGTCCAGCCGTTCCAGAGATTACCCGGAACAAACAGACAAGACAGACTAAATGTTATTTTGGTACTTGTACCGTCTATACATACATATGCATTTATTAAAAAGCGGTTATTTTCATGTTACAAACAGACACTCCAATTTTATTTACTTGTATATGTATATAGATAAATTACGCAGACACAGAACAAATGATCGTGTTTATCACACAGAGATTTGTATTGAGTTGAAATAGAACCCACGACCTCTGATTCTGTGATTAGGATTAATCGCTATACCAACAGGTCCGTTGTTACCTCATTCACTTAGTGAAATAAATGCACCGCAGAAACTGGTATCACTCCGCATGGAGTGAGCCGGCTGATTTGTCAATGTGATCATCATGTAGAACCAGAGGTTTTTGTTTGTCTGAAAGTGTCGATATTTCCATATAAACTATTCGAGTTTAGCTTATTACACTAGATTTTGTCCTTTTTTTATGTCGAATATTCTATAATTTTCTAGTAAAGCTAGAAAATTCTGAAGCATTTTCATAATATAGCTATAAATGTTGGCTAATATGTTTTTAAGAGTGTTTACGATTTTATGTTATATTTTCAACAACTAACAATGATTAAATATTCATAGTTCTTACCGTATTAAGAATAATAGAACAAAATGAGGAAATTTGTTCGATTTTAGAATCTTAAAGATGTTTTTCCTAAAATGCAAGTATAACAAAGAAACAAAAAATAATAGGAGATAAACCCTATGAAAGTACACTTTGGTTTATTGTCTACACTTCAAAGAGCATCATCTCAAAGACCTAAACAAATACTTGCAAAAAGTGTTTGAGCAAGTTCATCGGTCATTCATCTCCTAAAACAATCATTGGTCGGATGCAAGCAGCTATATTCAAAGTACATTTTTGGCATAATCTTCACCAAATTTCATTTCGGTGTTGACAGGATTTGTCAATAGACAACGTGGTGTAAGTCATAAGCTGTTTTCCTGTTTTAACTGCTACGTACGTTGATGACAGCTTTGATGAAATGTAGAAAAGTCGGTTCCTTATATTAACAATTATTTTTACGGGAATTAACGCGATCACTTATTAAAAGGTATCACATACCTCTGATTTGCCTGACGTTTCGACCAGGTTGCACTGGCCGTGGTCACAGGCTGACTGAGCTGCACTGGCTTAATAAGTGATCGCGTTACTTCCCGTAAAAATAATTGTTAATATATCATGGAACGCGAAAGTTTAAAAGTCGGTTCCTTGTCTGTATTTACAATAAAAAAGTAGATAATAATAAGTATTTATATCAGTTGTCTAGTACCCATAGCTTGCTTATTTTGGGACTAGATGGCGTTGTGTGTCACATGTATGAAATATTTATTTATTTATTATTACGATTATTGATACATAAAAAAAATAGAACAAATGAATCGATTTGGTCACTTACGAGTAAAGAATTAATAACCATACAAAGTTTGTGGCTAACGACTGCCTCGGTGGCGCTGTGGTAGCGTATGCGACTGCTGTTCTTGAGGTCTCGGGTTCGATTTCCGGGTCGGATCAAATGTTTGTATGATCTGCAAATATTTGTTTCGGAGTTTGGGTGTTTTCTATGTATAATATGTATGTATTTACAAAAAAAAAGTATATAAGTATTTATATCAGTTGTCTAGTACCCATAATACAAGCTCTGCTTAGTTTGGGACTAGATGGCGTTGTGTGTTAGATGTCCGAAAATATTTATTATTTATTTATTATTGTAACCCCTGAACATGTCAGGATGGTCACTTCACCGTCTAGTCAGTCGTAGTTTCTTAATCCCAGGGCGCCTTAGATAAAAAGTTAATTAAATAAAGAATTATAAAAATAAAGTTATGAAAATAAAAATATGAGGTAAAAGTTAAAAATTTAAAGTAAAATATTTGAAAAAAATGTGTGTGTGTGTGTATGTATGGGAGCCCTAAGGAACTCTTCAGAGAAACACCCACTCCTCAGTGAAGCATACATATAATTTAAAAATCAATATAAGAGAATGAAATACAAAAATCACAATTTATCAATATTGTTAAAATTACATTAATTCATAATTTAAAGAGAGGGTTGTTCCAGAAACATAATAAAAGAAATAGAAAATGTATAAAAGAAAATACAGCTATGTAGTCCCCTTCCAGCTGGCGCCTGGGTGTTAAAGAGACACCCACCGGAGATATGTTGGAGACATCCTCCAGATCCTTTTTTCAGAGCCGCCCCCAGGCACGGACAAGCAGACGGCCCGTGTGCTCCCACACACCCAAGGTGGTGTGTGTTCACAAGAGGCGCGAATCGGAGATCGCACTCAGATGGACTGGGATAGCCAATATTAATATAAGTAGATATAATAATTACGTGATCTCCTCCATGACTAGCATCGGGCCTGGGAGTGCCCAGTTGGCTTCCTTCCGCAGGTCCTTCAGCCTTAAGCCTCGTCACGCAGGACTCCTTCCTTCCTCTGCATTGATTCTTCACAGCCACAGGATGGGCTGAGAAGAGAGAGCTGCTGCCTCACGGATACAGGCGATCCGTCTTTCCCCACTGCTTAAGGTAGCCCGTGTTTGGAGGACTACAGCCGAAGCGTCCACAGAAGAACACAGATGAAAGAAGTCTATTCAGAATTACACCAAAGAAAGAAGTCCTTTTAACAGTCGTTACACCGTCTTTTATATGTTTGTTGTCGAAACATCCAGAAGGATATCCCCTCCTGATGTCGACGTGAGAGAAAAATGACATTACAATGTCAAACTGAATTTATATTATGTTACAGAATTTAGAAGGTAATATATTTCTTATACATTGGTACACAGATCTAAGCAACTTGTCTGACCGTGTAATCATATAGGGTCGGTATCGATGAAACTAACGCCATCTGGCGCATCCATGGTTAAACAGACAGCAAGCCACTTGACCGCGCGTTGCCCTAGTTACATTTATCACCACAGCGAGAGGGAGGTCGCTGTTATATATTTTAATAGAGAATTTAAATATTATATTAAAAAACGAATGTTACAACTTTTACTTTTGTAAAGTCAATACCCAAACTACTGCAGATAATAATTATAAATTACTAGCTAACCCACCCAACCTCGTTTGCCTCTCCTATTGCCCGTAGCGTGATAATTTTCCCCAGTTTTTAAAACATTTTTCAACAGTACTCTGCTCCTATTGGTTTTAGCGTGATGATAATTAGCCTAAGAGTATAGTCTAATAATTATCACGATAAACAGACTATCTAACAATTAAAGAATTTTATAAATCGGTCGAGTAGTTCCTGAGATTCCAGCGTTCAAGTAAACAAACTCTTTAGCTTATCCTGTTAGTATAGGTCAGGATATAAGATTCTCACATTTGAAATTTCAATAAAAAGTTTAACTATATTTTTTTAAGTTTAGGTGCTAAGTTGCTTAGGAATTCATAAAACTACTACTAAAGACATTCTAGTTGAAAGTGTTGCAATTTATTTAAATTTAATCGTGTCTAATTGTAAGTATTGTGTGACTAAAGGGGCTTGTAGTGCCACTTACTGGTTATGGTAAAGCCTTGTGGTGAAATACAATGCGAGAAATTACAAACTAGAATTACAAATTACAAGAATTTACAGATTATTTATTGTTATCGAGAAAAATTAGTTCGTGAGCACAGGAGACATAGATTTAGAGTCAGGGCGTGGTTCTAGGGAGTTCCGTACCAATAGTATCTACAAGATGAAAGAGGGACTTAACTAGTGCTGCAGCCACCGCGTGAAAAATTGAGTCTTTGTGTGTTCGCTCTTTCATGTTGCGCCGGAACGAGGTGCGGAATGGCGCGGGGACGAGGCAACGGAGTGGCGCGGAGGAGAGGTAGCGGAGTGAATACCGTCAAAACGCTCTCGTTTGTACTTTGAGCTAATGCCATTGGCACTTAACTCTAGTTTAAATAAAATTATATTGAACACTTTCCTATCACGATGCAGTATTTAAACAGTGTACACGCAGCTTTTTATTAAACGCTCTCGCAACTGTAGAACATTTATTTTTTGTTTCTTTAGATGTATTCCTACAGTAAAATACTCGAATATAAATATTTTTATACTTTTCTTCTTATTGCGAATTGCGATAAAAACATATACGAATCTCAATGCCTTACCGATATTACACGTACCTAATACTTCTACGTTATATAACCATATGTTATATCTAAATACTAACTGCCATCAGTCAGCTTCTGACCAGGCTAATTCAACTTGGTTAAGGGAGCATCTCATACTTCTTGAGGGATCGCATTAATTTCCGTATAAATGTATAATACAAACATAAGTATAATGTAACGTGGAAGTTGCAAAGATAGTGTAACCCACTGTTGATGTATTAAAACCTAAATATACAGTATTAGCAGACTATTGCGTGTAGAGTAATAATTTCCCCCGACTACATTCTTCATAGGTGCTCCGATCCTTTGGTCTTTTGGCTACCTAACACTGGAATATTTTTTTCAAATCGGACCAATAGTTCCTGAGATTAACGCGTTCAAGCAAACAAACAAACTTTTCAGCTTTATATTTTAAGTAAAGATTTCAGCAAAAGTTATTGAGTAAGGGTTTAAGGATACGGAGAATCACCACGCCATCACCAGGCATCGTAAGAGTCGACTCTGAGTAAACTGCGCAGGAAAACATCTGCAAACTGCAAAGGGAGAGGAAACTTGAAACAAATGTTTATCAGTCCGTCTGGTTAGTGTGGTATGGAAGGTCAAAACCTCCTCTCTAAGGAGAGGCGTACTTCCAGTAGCGGACTGATAAAGACTGACTTGGCATATTTTTAGCTAATTGGTTCTCCTTTGTACATATAATACATGAACTATGTCATATTTATGGTACTTATAGTCTACGGCAATAGTGAAAAGGAAAATAGTAATAAACAAATAAAATTTAAACAAAAATAAAACCGACTTTAAGGTTCGAACCGATTTCTCTTGGACGCCATCATCAGATCTTAGTGTCCTTATGGTACTACCATTAGGATATCTCCTTTTCATTAATCATCAAAATCGATTCATTAATGACGAAGTTATCCGCAGGCACTAATAAAAACATATATATTATATGGTCGAATTGAGGACCTCAATCTTTTTTTAAGTCGGTTAAAAATACATCGAAACATATTTTTTTGTAATCAAAAAGCATTAATATATGACATACTTGTTAGTACGTGTTCTTGATAATATAATATTATGTTTTTTTACATTTACATGTGTAAGGTACACATACACATGTTCTTATGCAAATTATCTGAAAATGCATACTTATTTGCATGTTAAATTTACTTTGAACTCGTAGACTTCATCATTAAAGTCACGAAAATAACGAGACAGAAAAATATACATTTTATTCAATTTCGTTAAAAAAAGTGGAGACCTAATATTAGATAACCAAATCATAAAACCAAGAGCCTCGTTCAGTTCAACTGAACTGTGAATAAATAAAAGAAGAATAAATATTACATTTTTATAAATATCAATGTCTATGTAATGCTAATACAAGAAATAGACGTAATATTTACTCAATAGGCTGTGAAATTCTGTAGACAGCCGCCTCAGATTCCTTTTATCATAATATTAGGTTGTCACTTAGCCATTTAACTTTTTTTTTTATGTGGAATTCCTACGGGTCATTACCTCACTAGGGCTCACAGGGAAGTGGGGTTTCGAAATCGAATCGACTAACTCGACATTATGGTGTCCCATCACTTTAAAGTCTATTGGAATGAACTCTGGTATACCCTAGGGAGTCCGTGTGGTCATTGACTAATGACTTGTAAGAGTAGGTATATACATATGAACGAAACCACTACATAACAATTATTGCTTCGTATGTGTCTGGTAACATAATTTTCAATTTTTTTTTTCTATCTGTAACGAAATGTGATACGTCATATCTGGAAATGAAATTGATAGAGAATGCATTTCAGACTGATTATATTTTTCTATAGTTAAGTGAGAATTATTATCTTATGCAGTTTTGAATAGGATAGGTCTCTAGTATCTTCTAAACGAAGACTTGAAAAATAAAGACAAAATATATAACAAACTGTACTCGTACTTTCATTTGGATTTAATCGTCGGACCCAATGTTTGTATGATCTGCAAACATTTGTTTCGGAGTTTGGCTGTTTTCTATCTATAATATGTATGTATTTACAAAAAAAAAGTATATATGTATTTATGTCAGTTGTCTAGTACCCATAACACAAGCTCTGCTTAGCTTGGATAGCGCTGTGTGTTAGACGTCCGAAATATTTAATTACTTACTTATTTAAGCTACTTAGTATTTTAGGACATTGTGATAGCATAAATGGCGCAGTGGTGTAAGCAGACATCTCACAGATTCCTACGACGTTAAATGCTGTTTGTTTGTTTGTGGTTTAATAGTTTATGTGATGATGATGAGATACAAATAATTGCAATTATATTTATTTTGTATCAAATTTATACAATGACAACAATGGAGACTTTCTGATTTCTGTGGCTCCATCATTTAAAACATTTACAGTTAAAATTCGACTTCAGATGGCAATTTAATTATAACCTTGCAATTTAGTGATTGCGTTTAGCACTCACGTGATTTTATTCAATGAAAATTCAGATTTCAATCAGAGAACTTTAGCTAGGAGTTGTTTGACCCCTACTGGTGCGTAGAAATGAATTAGGATAGGTTGTGTAGGCACTAAATGGGATTAAAACGCACAGTCTCTTAATACTAGTACATTAATTCACGAAAATGACGGGGTGTTTGAAATACATTCTCCTTAGTCTATTCCAGATAACAAAATATGAGTATTGGAACATGAAAATTTTCAAAACGTAACAAATTGTAGCATCTAAAACGTGTTGTGTAGTCAAATTGGTTCTTGGCAAAGATATACACAACAAAAACGTGTAAAACTGTGACCAGAGATCAACAATTCAGTATTGTGATGTAAGAAACTCAATGAGAATCCTTATTAATATGATGAATGTGTAAATAAAATGGTTTGTTACGCTTTTACGATTCAACTGCTAAAACTATGAAAAAACGCAAATTCGGTTACATAGTTTCGGAATTCATAGTGAACAACAACCTGTATATAATAGACTTTATTAGTTATGTATACCCAAACTAAAAAAAACCTTTATCATTTGGTAACCCAATTCTGAGGAATAAGGTCAGAGAATATTTACGAATATATCAGGACACAACACTTGGTGGAGTAATGAATATACACGCTGAGAATCTTCAGGGAATAGTTAGGTGGAAAATAAAACACTAATTTAAAGGATGCCATCAAAGTAAGGTACTGTCTTAAACGATAAACCTGTGTGGTGTCCAGTGGAACAACAGAAGGCATTATAACTAAACCAATTAATAAATATTGTTATCTATTGCCTCACTTAATTGTAAGGTGTTAGTAATAAATAAATTCGTGGCAAGAAACGGAGGTGTGCGATGAGCGCGTCAGAGTTGGTCGATCGCAATTATGAATGTGTTGATAAAATTACCACATCGTATTTTTTTTATTTCTTTTATTTTTATTTTTAGCCGACTTCAAAAAAGGAGGAGGTTCTCAATTCGACCGCATATTTTTTTTTATGTGTGTTCTCGGATAACTGCGTCGTTTATGATTTTGATGATTCTTATTTTAATAAATATGAGACATAGGAGACATCCCAACGGTAGTACCATAATAAGGATAATGAGATCTGATGATGGCATCCAAGAGAAATCGGTCGATTTGGTCGTTCTTGAAGTCAGTTATTCATTTTGTTAAAATTCTATTTATTTGTGTTTTAACACGTTTATATTTTTAGTACCTACCTATGTCATCACTTTAATACCTTGTCATTTTCAAGTTTTTTAGTGCATATTTTGAAAAAATGGTGTTGTTAAGAGCATTTTGACATCTAAGTAACATTTGATAAAAAAGATAAACGAGAAAGATTTCGTTCCGTTTCATTAATTAATAAATCTCAATTTATAAAAGACGAAACAGCTAATCTTGAAATTGAACTAAATTAAACTTAGACTTCGCTCAACCGTACCATTAGTCGTCGTCGCTTGAGGTTTAGCTCCAGGATGAAATTAACAGTGATTCGTAACTTACTCGTAACTTACTTATGGCTTGTTAGTTTCTCGACTAATATAATGTTAGTCGAAGTGTCTAAAACTACGTTTAAAACTACAATGATCAAAGCTTCCCTGTTCGTTAAAAGTTCTGAAAAGTAGGAGGATATATGTTACTAGCTTTTGCACGCGGCTTCCCTCACGCAGACTTTCATCCCCTCGTTTAACCCCTTAGGGGTGGAATTTACAAAATTCCTTTCTTAGTGCTCACTTAAGTTATATAAAGAACCTACATGCAAAATTTCAGGATTCTAGGTTCAGCGGTTTGGGCTGTGTGTTGATCTCTGGGTATGGGACTAATCCCACCCACACGCCCACCGCTGTAACTCCTGTATACCAGGATCAACAGCAGTGACCCACGAACACACCGAGTTATGACACTCGGGAAGTCCCAGGAAAAAATATTAACTGTCTTGGAACCCGCAACGAAATTAATCAGAAGAAAAACAGGAGTTGGAAATATGATAAGTCCACTTCCCTCCTTAGCAAACCTTTTTTTAAACCGGGAAGCACCACGGATAAAGTATTAGGGGTCCTAAGTGAGCTATATTTGATTACTATAGTATGTATGGCAGAATCGCCTAAACGCACGGAATTCACCGCAGTTGACACAAGATCCCCATAGTATACATAGTGATCTCTGGGTATGTCAGTCAGTTAGTCACCTTCCTCTTTTATATACATAGATAGATTATAGCCAAAGTAATAAATCCGCATATTATATTTACTATCCAGCCATTATATAGTATGTCTACTCAATTTAGAAAAAGTGATAAATGACACAGAATTAGTCATATTAACTATATATAATATCTTCGAAGACTTGGATAAAGTAATATAACTGTATTTCAGTTTGCTTTAATGTACTAATAATTATAATATTTATTATAAGAACTATAATAACATTGTCGTAGATAAAAAAATACAGGTTAGGAGTCTTTTCTTCTTCCACCCGAGGGGCTTTTTTTCTTTAAACATCCGTTAAACCGTATTTATTACTTTGGCTAACTTTGGCCGGCTATTATTAATAATATCTTTAGAAATTTAAATTATTTATCACATTGTCTAGACAATTTGCTCATTAAATATGGCGGCCCGAAATCATCTACTCATTATTTAGCGCCTTAATAAAACTTAATAATCGATTATAAGGCCAAAAACGAAAGTTATTTTCTAACAATTAAAATCTTAATATTTTTTCATTACACTATGTCTGTAAAAGGGTTACTTTAATAAGTTATTTCATTAAAAAAATTCTAAACGGAATACGGTTACTCTTAATTTCAATTGAAAGCTTGTTACCATCTAACAATTGTTATAATAAAATATGAGATTGTATAACGATTAACTGTGAGAAAGTAATGATTTAATCATTGATTTCAAATAATATTTGTGAATGACGAGCCTAAGAGGTTAAGCTCGCATCCGCTATTGCATTTAAATTATAATAATGTGAGGTTAATCACAGTAATTCAAATTTCTTAATTAAGGATTTATCATGCCTTTAGAATAAGGCATGACAGATCTAATCTATACAAATAAATAAAATTGGAGTGTCCGTTTGTAATATTAAAATAACCGCTTTTTAATCAATGCATATGTATGTATACAGGACACATATAACAAAAATGTAGTTTAAAAATGTTTTGTCTGTCTGTCTGTTTGTTCCGGGTAATCTCTGGAACGGCTGGACGGATTTTGATGGAACTTTCACTGACAGGTAGCTGATGATCCGGGAAGTAACTTAGGCTAATTTTTATAGACTAACTTTGTCCCGCAGCGTTACTCGCGGTACAACAATAACCGCGGGTAACACCGCGGGGTTCAACTAGTTGTTTCATAAATTTAATACAAAATGAACGACATCCGGTATAGGGCAACCATCACTACCGACATTAAGATTTCATATGCGTTGCTTTTGTAGTGACTTTAAGATAGATTTATAGATAAACAGAATTAAGAGATTACTTTAGTTTGAGCATTGTACAAACCTGAATTGTTGTAATTAACTAAGAAGTTTTTTGAAAAGAGTCGCCATGAGTTTCTTTGCCAGTATTTTTCTCATAAGGCTCTACGTGTTTTGGAAACTGGAAGTTATAGATCGACATAGCACCTTGACAATACAGTATACTTGTGGTGCCTGTTCATGTCGATCTACGATTTTAACTGTGTACCTCCATTAATTGAATTAATGATCAAAATTTAACATTGTCTTTTGAAGTTTAAATAAATCCTATTGTACCGACGAATGTAATAATAGATTGATTGAGAGCGGTTTCTATTGCTTTAAATCATGATTGCTACTAATAACGTAAGCAGTAACGTCAGCGAAGCTTACGTTACCATTTTTAAAAACCACTCTGTGCTACACGCATAGATAATACACTATAGTAGACATAGATGCGCCACTAAGGATTTCAATTGATTTAAATGGGAGTACCCAAGCACAGAGATGGCGCTGCGTGTATTAATAACATCTAGCCCGATAGATGGAGCTAATGAATTTTATACTTGTTTTTGGGTTAAGGACAAATTTATTAAATAAAACACAAGTTTAGATCTCTTAAGTTCGCCGTTTATTATGAGAATTATAATAATTTAACGCTTGTATTTTCGTAGCATTATTATTACACAAAGTGGTTTTGCCTTTAAGTAATCTGTTGACATTTGTACACCAGCTGTTTAAAATAATATTTAGCTATCCATTACAAAATTTACTACTTCTGTTTTGTGTTTTACACAAGAAAACTGCAAAAAATTACAAAAGATCACTTAAGAGCTGACTTTCTCGGCATTTTGAAAGTGTCGTCGAATCCAAATCGCAAAAGCAAGCAAGGTTCAGTATTCACAGCGTAGGGTCAATAGTTGACGTATCGTATCACAGAATCCAATGAAAAAGCAGGGTCAAAGGTTGAAAGAGCACAAAATAGACACCAAGTATATCACCAGAACACAACGAAACCAGAAACAGAAAAGTTTTGAAAGTGAACGTTTACTGTTTACGTTTCTGTCAGTACTAATTTACGTTTCGTTTCACCAAAATAACATTTTCAAACTGAAAAATTGAAATAATAGGTTTTGACAGAAAAAATGCTTTAGTTATTAAATTAATTACTAAATTAAATTAATTAAAAGTTAGTATATTTAAGTAAGTACTTAATTTATTTCAATTTTTTATGTCAACTAGCTCCACCTATCGGTAAGGATGTATATTATGGTCAAAGTTTGAGTACCTCTTTAGAGGGGTGACACCACCTTCTATGTATTTTTTTTGTTAAGACAGATATATGGAAGTTTCATAGCCCTGGCTACACGCTCCCATATATAAAATAACCAGCCATTATGTATAATTGCTAATTAATCACAATGACTGTAAATATATGCATACATTCACACACATATATATATACTAATAACTACCCTGTCACAGAAGAATAATCTAAAGTAACAACATTGGTGGTGTTGCATTTCATTAGTAACAGTAAAAGTAGTAACAGGCCGCCAATTTTTATTGGATTGGATTAATTTCGCTGCAAAGTACTCTTGGATTCTGCTCATTCTTTCCATCAGGCCGAGCAGAGTCGCTTTGACAGGCTTATATTAATAAAAAAACCCAAGTCACAGCACAACCAACTACTGATCCGAAACTGATCTTTGCATGCCTGATCCTGTGCTGTTTACTCAATGTTACTGGCACAAACCTATGGCGAGGGCTATGTCTAGTATTCGATTAACATATTTTATGATCCTGAGAAATATACGGCGGCATACGCAAGTTATCACTGTACTTGAAATTACAGAATAAATAGATTTTTTGGTAACTTACAGTGGGCCAGTCATACCTCCAGGCGGACTGATGATTGCTAGAGTCGAAATGTGTTGGAGAGGAGACCACGTTGTGTAGGGCGTCCTGCAGCACGATGGAAGGACGATTTGAAGAGTGTGACCGGCAGCGGATTGATGCGAACTGCCCAGGACTGGGATAGTTGGTGTCCCTTGGAGTAGACTTTCGGTTAGAACTGGATGGCGATAGGTTTAATTACACTGTAAATGTCTAAATATTTCAAAGAATTATTTTGTTCTAATTACCATCATTTTTGTCCACTTTTTCTATTATACAAACGGAATGTTATTGCTCCTTGTGGCTATAAAACCACTCTCGAAAACACATTTTATCGCTAAAAAGACATAATCGTAAAAAAACGGAACGTAGGAAGCTCCTGACGTCGGCTGCCACGGTCTGTAGATATTAAGCACATTTTAATCAACTTTCACAAGATTTATTACCGAGGATTGTAAATAACATTGTAACTGGTTTGTCTTTCTACAAAAACTATCTTGAGTAATTAATTGTATTTATGTTTTAACTGTTTTTATCTGTCCTTAAGAATACTACAGAAAAGTATTAGTATATAGTTTTACTAGGATGTGCCGGCGACAGCCATTCGGTTAAAATGGAATTAAACGGGTATTTGGAAAATGAAATCTAAAATGCCTAGCTTTTTATAACATATTCAAACTTTTTAATTAGCCGTGTTGCATTGACAATATGACGTAGTCTATGTAATCTTTTTCTGTGAAAGTATTTAAATGTTTGAATAGGTTCATGTCGCCATATTTTTCTTTCGTAAATATTTTCTAAATCTCTGAAAAAAATGATTTTAAATTAACCCCGCCTCAGCTTCCCACAGGTAGTATACAGCGAGTACTAAACAAAATATTTCCAGTTATCTTTTAATTTTCTTCTATGCAAACCTTGTCCTAACAATAAGGAACACATAAAAAAAAATCCAATTTGGTGCATTCGATCGGCAGTCGTGCACGTACATACATTTCAGCGATTAATTTTTTTTTCGTAGTAAATAGTAGGCTTGACTTTGTATGCCAAAAGAAAGTACTTACTACTATACTGATTAAAGCTGCTGAGTATGCTTTAATTTCAGTCAAAAGATAGCGATTGAAACAATTCTTCATTAATGACGACAACCATGTTTCATAAATTAGAGAGAGGAAAGTTGTACAATGAGTAACAATTTGTTTCCTTACATAAACTTCCTCTAAATGACCTTATTCATTAATTTAAGAATATATTTTTTTCTAAATACGTATATATTTCTCACTAGCTAAGACCCGTTGTATTATTCGCAGTTGATCTTGCACCTTCACATAAACAACCCGGGAGAAACATCCTTTCTCTAAATGCATATGAAAGTATATTCCATACTTATATCGAAAAATCAATTTAAATTTTTTTGTCTGTATGTTTGTTCCGGCTAATCTCTGGAACGACTATGCCGATTTTAACGAGACTTTCACTGGCAGATAGCTGATGATATAAGGAGTAACTTAGACTACTTTTTAGACTAGCTTTGACCTGCGGCAATTGATTGCGTGCGATTGTGATTGAGTGCGGTTGATGTTATACCGCATAACAAGAAAACCACCTAACGAAAATGAAATGAATTTGTAGGGTCAACAAATCACGATAATTTTTTGTACCGCAAAAGAAGTACTCATAAGAAATGTGAAGAGTCTCCACCTCATTAACGAGTACGGTAGCATAAAAGGTTCTGTGTATCTGTGATCTAAAGATAAAAGCCTAATCCTGTCGCTCAAAGCGGATGTATGAGGCGTCGAACCCGTCGCAATCTCGCAGTTTATTACACCCTGTTTCTGTTTTAAGGGTGTTTGTCTACGTACACATCATTCACCCTGCTGCAGGGTGAATGGGACTATGAACTCAGTCGATGACACTTCGGTTATCCGGTAAAAAATATTGATGACCTTTTTGGGACTAACCGATTAATATTGTTACCTGTGCGTCGAGTCATAGTTTATCGGAATTGTGACTTATTCTGCTTATATCTAAGTAGTTCTCAGATCAGACCTTTAAGAACAAAGTTGACTATAGTTTTAAATGAAATAGTCGGTAAACATGTGCACATTAATAAATAAATAAATATGTCCAACATTTTACACGCAACACCATCTACTTTTAAACTATAGCAAAGTTACAAGCAGAGCTTATATTTTGATAGTTAGATTGACAGATTAAATTACTTATACACTTTTTTTTGTGAATACATGTATATTTTCTCTGCATCATCTAAAGGTTGACTGGTAGAAAATGCCTTTAGGCATTAAGTTCGCTAATGTACCTAAAGTGCATGATGTGTAATAAATAAATAAATATAGCACATGGAAAACGCCCAAACTCCGTAACAAATATTTCCAGATCATACAAACATACGGTCTGTTAAAATACCTTTAATTCATTTGTCTAAAATCAAAGTAATTGTAATTTGTATGATGTTTTGGGGTTCTAAAAGTCGATATTCTGGTAAATTCAATCGATTGTCAACAAAGAAAAGAAGTATTTGTGGCTGTTTATAATTATTTGTAATTTTGCTGACTTTTGAAATAACTCTTGTTCATTCATCCTAAATCATAAGTAGGTAATTGTAATTCCTATCATGATTTGGAGTTCCTTAAGTCGATATTCTAGTAAATCGAATCGACTGATTGTGTTTGTCAAGGCAATTTTATTTATGTAAAATAACTGTAACACGAAGTAATTGTAACTGATTATTATTATTCGTAATTTTATTCATTTTATACAGTAATTTTGTGACAATTTACTGTAAAGATTCAGACTTAGTAATTACTTCCTATGAATATGTAGATGATGATAATCTATGGAAAAAAAAACATGATGGCGGGTGTCGTGTGTCTCGTCCGTGAGTTGGCAGAGCGAGATTTGGCCTTTGTGTGATAATTGTATTCCGAAAAATAAATCTTCAAGTTCATCTAAAGTATTAGTTTTATTAGTTCAGAAGTTGGGATATTGGACAAATCACGCCAGGTTAAGTATATAGTTGCAGAAGATTGGTAAGTGAAAAGATTTTTATGCATTATACATTATACATACTTCCGAGAAAATAATAACTACGGGCTAGTTACCGAAACTCTTTTAGTTCATTACGCACAGAAACCACGTTCATTTCTTCAAATATTTTCATTTTCTTGCACACAGTGATGGTTGGAAACCTTATTTGATTTCTGTGTTATGTTTGTAATTGTTCATATTCCCCAACCAATGAATACCTATATATTATTATTATTATTATTATTAATGTTACCTACAACTTACCGACAAGACTTGAGACTCAGGAACTCGTTGCTATATTGCATTTGATCTTGTAAATACAGACATGGTGTAAGTTGAATACACCTAAGGTAGACAAAACTACATGATAGTTTAATCTACATACCTTTGTCCGCCAGTGCATTGCTCAAATTAGGTCTACCAGGTTATGATTACTGATGTTTGTGTTTTATAACCCGGATTTGATGTATTCACAATTGGATTGACGTTGCATTCTTATAAAATGATAGTGCCATAATTAGAACAGAGAAGTAAATAAGTATGTTCTAATATATATTTTTATTCTATTCATAATATGTATACATTGATTTAATTATTTTTTTTCTTTGATGTTTTTTTTTTTTATTTGTTGTTTGATGTTTTATTAAAAGGAAAGTAATAAAGGGTGTGTGTGAATTCTGATGATTTGATTATCTAGATCTCTTTGTAGCAGGTCTATCTCTTGTTCGCTTGCTCAAGTTCAGTGGAATTAATGCCAACAATTTTTTTTTCAGAGTATATGCTTGGCTCAAAATAAATGTTGTGATTGTTTCCTCCTTTTCCTCCCCTTCCAGTGTGTTTACTTACTTTGTTAATACAAAATACCTGGTTGAATATGATATTGATTTATTTGTGTAACATATCATAGTAAATTCTTAATAAAAGATACTGATTTGTTTGTGTAACACATCATAGTAAATTCTCAATATAAGAAATTGATTTATTTGTAAAAGATATTGTAGTAAAATTTTAATATAAGATATTGATTTGTTTATATAACATATCTTAGTAAATTCTTAATATAAGATACTGATTTGTTTGTGTAACAGATTACAGTAAATTCTTAATATTAGGTTAATTTTAGCTGTAAGTTACTGGTTGCCATTGTTTCAAGCATACATACTATTAAAATGTCAGATCGTGGTTTCACCCCTAGTACAACACCTCCTGTTACAAAGAAACGCAAGTATAACTTGGAAAATAGAGAGTACTCAATAGATAGAACAGGTCGATCACGCACTCGAACGAAACGTAGACGTCGTTATCATTCTTCTTCGAGCGACTTCTCTCAAGCGTCCAATGATAGACGCAGCTCCTCATACTCACGTGATAGGAAGGCACGCCGCAATCGCGAGAAGTTTTACTCTGCTATACACACTGCTTATAAAAAGCACTCTCTTCGCGATCGGCGTCGACGACATCATAGACACCGATCAAGTTCGTCCTCCTGTAGTGATTCGCAGAGTGTACGTTCACGTAAACGACGACATGTTTGTCACAGTTCGCGTAGCAAGTCTAGGTCTAGGAGTCCATCCTCGAAACGCGCAAATATATCGGATTCAAAGTCGAACGAGACTTTAATTGAGAGTTTAGTAATTGCGTTAAAGAGGAGCAACAATAACAAAGGTAATCTGACAACTCACATGCAGGGTGCTCAAAATGTTATTACTGAGTTTGATCCAAACTCTAGAACTCAGACAATGAAAGACTGGATAAGAAAAATTAACGAGTCGGCCGAAATCTATGGTTGGTCGGAGCAGCAGACGATCTTTTATGCGTTACCCAAATTATCAGGATTGGCGAAAAAGTGGTATGACGGTCTTACCACTGTAAAATATAGCTGGCTCGAATGGCAAGAAAAACTTCTTAAAAATTTCCCATGCGATCAAAACTATGGCGACCAACTGACCGAAATGTTAAACCGGAAAAGTAGAAGGAACGAAACACTAGTTGAGTATTATTATGACAAAATTATGTTAATCAATAGATGTCAGTTAAAGGGAAGGCAAGCGGTAGATTGCATAACACATGGGATATACGATTACAATATAAGAATGAATATACAAGGTGCTAATTATGATGACCCGGAACAAGTCTTGAATCATTTACGAAATGTTTCAAATAAACCTTTTGATTCGTTCTCTCAACGGCGACTACAGGCAAATGACAGTCGTGACAGATTACATTCTGACAACCAAAATAGAAAGCCACAGGATACTTCCCAGGACACCAAAACAAGGTACTTCAATGATACCACCGGAAACAAAAAAATATTAGTTAACGTCACCTGCTATAACTGTGGTGAACCCGGGCACACTGTAGTTAGATGTACAAAAGAAATTATTAAATGCACAAAATGCAAGCGTCATGGACATAAAGAGGTTAACTGTACTTTTAATGCAGGCAAAACTATTGGTATAAATAACGCCGACGCGAAAACTAAAAATGTTTTAAATATAGAGGGGAATCAGGACAATAACAAAAAGTATTTTAAACAAGTAAGCGTAAATGAAGTAAAAATGAATGGGTATATAGATTTTGGAAGTGAGTGCACGCTAATTAGCGACAAGCAATGTCAAAATTTAAAATTAAACGTAGATTCCAAAGACTTACCCACACTGCGCGGTTTTGGGAATAGCAGTATAGTTCCTTCTGGAAAAACGAACATTCGTGTGTCGGTTGATTTAGTACAAGTACAGGTGACAGCTTACATCGTCCCAACTGGGTTATTACCAGCAGACGTTCTAATAGGGCAATCTGTTACGGAACATTCCTCAGTAAGGGTGTTTAAAACTGATAAGGAACTACTTTTATATCAAATAACAGCGAGCAAAACTAACTCTCTAGTATTCAAGGTAGTAGAAGATGGTAAAATCGACAAAGATACATTAGTCTCTGTAATTTGCTCATCTGATTATACAGGTTTTGTAAGCATCACATGAGACATAAGGCGTGAGGGTAATAATGAGTATTTCATACTGCCGGGAATTTATTCAATAACAAACGGTAAAGGATGCATTATAGCTGTTAGTTTAAATGAGAGACCGGTTATGATAAAAAAGGATAAAGTGATCGCTAGGGGTATTAGTGTGCCAAAATCAGTGCTTGACTCAGAGGAAAGATCTAGTTATGTTGTTAATGTTAGACGCTTATGTAGTGAGACCTCTCCAATAATTAGAGAAAATTTGAACATTGATGAACATTTAGAAATGGCTAACAAAACTAAATTACTGAATTTACTCAATATTTATAGGGACTGCTTTGCTTTTACCACCGGAGAATTAGGTCAGACTTCAGTCACTGAAATGCATATCAAGCTAAATGACAGTACTCCAGTTACCTATCGTCCTTACAGGCTTTCCTTGTCTGAACGGGAAAAGGTCAATCAGATTATTAACGAGTTGATAAGTAACAAAATTATACGCGACTCAAATTCGGAATATGCAAGCCCCATTATATTAGTGGCAAAGAAGAACGGAGAGTACCGCCTTTGCGTTGATTACAGGGCATTAAACCGTAAGACCGTAAAAGACAAATATCCGATGCCTCTGATTGAGGACCAGATTGATAAGTTACAAGGGCACACGGTTTTCACAACGTTAGACTTATCTCAAGGATACCATCAAATACCGGTATCTGAGGAATCAAAACACCTCACCGCGTTCGTCACACCCGACGGACACTTTGAATATAATCGAATGCGGTTCGGGTTGACGAACGCACCTGCAGTGTTTCAAAGGATGGTCCATTCTCTCCTTAATAAACATAAAATCCCCGGTGTTCTAGCTTATATGGACGATATTGTTATAGGGTCGAAATCAATTGATGAGGGTATGGATAAACTCAGGAGGGTTTTGGATATGTTGCGTGAGGCAAATTTGACGTTGAATCTCAAGAAATGTAATTTCTTTAAAACAAAGATAGAATATCTTGGATTTGAGATCTCTGCCGATGGAGTTCGCCCAGGATCAAGGAAAATAGAAGCTGTAGCAGCTTTTCCAACGCCCCGCAACCCTCATGAGATCAGACAATTTATAGGCTTGGCCAGTTTCTTTCGACGATTCGTTCGGAATTTTGCAACTCTTGCCAAGCCCCTCACCTCGTTGACTAAGGCCGATGCAAAGTGGAGCTGGGGTAAAGACCAACTAGACGCTTTTATAAAAATTAAAGAAATTTTAACGATTAGACCTGTTCTTGCCATATATAACCCTAACTATAGCACTGAACTGCATACAGACGCTAGTCAACTGGGTATTGGCGGTGTATTGCTACAACGTGAGCATGATAAATCACCTTTAAAAGCTGTCGCCTACTTCAGTAGGCAGACGACTCCAGAAGAACAACACCTACACTCATTCGAGTTAGAGACATTAGCAGTGGTGATGTCTTTGGAACGTTTCCGAGTGTATCTTCTGGGCATCCAGTTCAAAGTGATTACAGATTGTAACGCATTAAGAACTGCACTGACAAGGCGTGATCTGGTACCACGGATAGCCCGATGGTGGCTTTTGGTACAAGACTACGACTTTACGGTGGAATATCGTCCTGGCACTCAAATGCAACATGCTGATTCGCTAAGTCGCAACCCACTTCCATGTGACGATAGTCCTTTAGAACTGGATGTTTTAAAAATTACGCAAAGTGAAAACTCATTATTGACTGCTCAGATAAGTGATCCTAAGCTTAAACTCATAAAGTGCATTCTAGACAAAAATTGTACTGAAGCTAAGGAAGTAAACAACAACTACGCACTAAAAGACGGGAAGATATTTCGAAAAGTAGGAGATGAGTTAAAATGGGCTGTGCCGCGCGACGCTCGGTGGAAAATTTGTTTAATATGCCATGATGAAAGCGGACACTTCTCCTATGAAAAGACCTTGGAGAAAATGCGAAGGGAATATTGGTTCCCGGAAATGGCTCGGTTTGTTCGAAAGTACGTGCGTGCTTGTATACCATGTGCCTACGCGAAAGAACCGTCCGGTAAAAAACCGGGCCTATTACACCCTATACCAAAACCAAATGTACCGTTTGAATGTGTACATATTGATCACGTTGGGCCCTTTACGAAAAGTAAAACCGGCAATTCTTATATTCTTGGTATTGTAGATTCGTTCACAAAATTCATTGTGTTACGGGCTGTCAGGAATACAAAAAGTAGGACGTCCATACAAGTCTTACGTGATTTTATCGGATTGTTCGGTTCTCCAAAAGTGATAGTGTCGGACCGCGGGACTAGCTTCACGTCTGACGAGTTTAAGCGGTTTGTGGATTCTCATCAGATCAAGCACGTAAAGAATGCAGTAGCAACTCCACGTGCAAATGGGCAGATCGAGCGATACAATCGCTCGATCCTTAGTTCTCTGACTGCTTTAAATATTGATAAGGACGATCGTAATGTGGACTCAGACTTGAGTAAAGTTCAATGGAGTCTGAACAATACTGTTAATAAAGGTATAGGCAAAACTCCTGCTCAAGTCGTTTTCGGAAAGGAAACTGTCAGCATGGCAGAAAGCCACTTGCACGATATATCTGCGAACCTGACTGTTAATGAAAACATTAACGCGATGCGTAGAGAAGTATCCACACACATCAGTAAAGAACAGGAGAAAATGAAAACTCGATTTGACGGAAAAAGGTGTGCTGCACGTAAATATGAAGTAGGGGAGTTGGTTATGGTTTTAAAGAATGTTCGAAACGTTGGTAACAGTAACAAACTTGTTCCACCATACAGTGGCCCTTATAAGATATCTGCAGTGTTAGGTAATGACCGTTACGAAGTTTGTAGCGTAGATGGATTTCCAAGTAGAAAATACAAAAATGTCTATTCTGCTGATAAAATGAAGCCTTGGATACGTTTCGCTCCCCAGAATAGTTCAGAGTCAGAAAATGATTGTTCAGAAACTGAGTAGATCCTAGTATTGTTCACAATGAGACCTTATGTTTGATCAGTATCCATTTTAGAATTTTATCAACATGTTTAAATATTCTGAATACCTTTGATTATCCACTATGTTCCTATTATTCATCCACCCAAATACGATTATCAATCCTATGACAAATCCCTTTCACCTTCCAAAAATCATGCAACATTGAGCCTGAATACAAAACATGAAGAACCTGCTTCACAAATACACGGGCTGGAGGCCGATACAAGCTGTGCGTGTACGTGGTACCCCGTTTCATACTTTCCGGGCAGAGGCCGATGCACCCTGTGAGTGTACGCGGTATCCCGAATGCATCTAATAATACACGGGCTGGAGGCCGATGCACCCTGTGCGTGTACGCGGTACCCCGTTTCATTCTTTCCGGGCAAAGGCCGATGCACCCTGTGCGTGTACGCGGTATCCTGAATGCATCTGACAAAGCACCGAGGCTGATACACCCTGCGTGTGTACGTGGTATGCTGATTCATTCTAGCCAGACCAGAGGCCGTGCACCCTGTGTGTGTATACGGTATTGCGAATGCAGCTGACAAGACTTCCATACCTCAATGATTGCTGGAAACAGAGACCAATAAACCAATGTTGAATGCTCCTACAGTGACGTCAATATCGAATCAAAACTGACTTTTACACGATTCTTATTGTAATTGTGGAACTCATTACTAGATTTTGCGAAGATTGGAACTGCATAATGTTATCAGTAATCAGTGCAGCAAGTCTGTAATTTTTCTTAAAACTGAATGTGGACATTCAATTAACAAGGATGGCCGAAAAAGTACAAGGAAGCTGTTGTAGTTATAATTTAGAATAATCGATCACGATGGCAAAGTGTAACCATTATTGTTATTATTATTTTTTTTGTAGAATTTTGTTTGTTTTAAAATTTTGTTTAATTGTTTCTGAACTTGCGACAAGGTCTCATGCCTGAGGTCAGGCACTAGTCAGAATGGCCGACTGTTAAAATACCTTTAATTCATTTGTCTAAAATCAAAGTAATTGTAATTTGTATGATGTTTTGGGGTTCTAAAAGTCGATATTCTGGTAAATTCAATCGATTGTCAACAAAGAAAAGAAGTATTTGTGGCTGTTTATAATTATTTGTAATTTTGCTGACTTTTGAAATAACTCTTGTTCATTCATCCTAAATCATAAGTAGGTAATTGTAATTCCTATCATGATTTGGAGTTCCTTAAGTCGATATTCTAGTAAATCGAATCGACTGATTGTGTTTGTCAAGGCAATTTTATTTATGTAAAATAACTGTAACACGAAGTAATTGTAACTGATTATTATTATTCGTAATTTTATTCATTTTATACAGTAATTTTGTGACAATTTACTGTAAAGATTCAGACTTAGTAATTACTTCCTATGAATATGTAGATGATGATAATCTATGGAAAAAAAAACATGATGGCGGGTGTCGTGTGTCTCGTCCGTGAGTTGGCAGAGCGAGATTTGGCCTTTGTGTGATAATTGTATTCCGAAAAATAAATCTTCAAGTTCATCTAAAGTATTAGTTTTATTAGGTCCGATCCATGAATCGAACCCGAGACCTTCAGCATAGCAGTCCGAGGCAGTCAATTAACTGTTTGATATTATACCTTTAAAATATTGACAAGCATATTGTAAAAATATTAAAAAGAAATCATGTTAACCTGTAACCACAACATGTAGAACTTAGTCGAATTGTCAGTTAATTCAATTCTTCTTCGTGACTATCACTACTCATGGCTATCTGTATCTCAAAAAAACCCTTGTGTGCTTTGTAAAAAGTATAGTTGAGCCGGTAATATCACTGCCTGGTCGTTTTAATGTAAGGGAGCCATATTTTTAAAGCCTGTTTTCGAGGAACTGTTTTCTAACCAGCTCGTATCTGCTGATTCACGACTCTGGTTCTTTATTTTATTCTACAAAACTAATGTGCTCGCTCGTCTCTGGCAAATCCACCATACAGCTTAACAAAATAACTCCTAACTCTGACTAGAGTCACAAAGCTATCGCTGTAACTGAATACGGCTGTGAGTCTACACTATACTAAAAATCTATAGGTTCTACAAAAAAAGATAATAGACTGATGATGACTAATCTCCTTTTTTGAATTCACTGAAATATATTGAGAATTGAGACACATAACTGACTGCACGGTTGGCCTAGTGGTTTCAGCGGTCGCCACGCCTCTTGCTACTGCGCCAAGTGTCGTGGGTTCAACTCCCATGCGGTACAAAACTTTGTGCGATCCACAAATTGTTGTCCCGAGTCAGGGTGTTCTTTGTACACGTTTCTTGTATATTTGTAAAGTCCCCCGCGACACGGGATGTTTATTCCTAATGCGGGAGTTGTCATAAAAAAAAATATCCAAACTTAAAGAGTATCCAACCTAAACACTGACCAATTCATGCCTTTTTGACGGAAATCAAACGATTATATTGTGTCCCTTTAACAATAATAGAACAACTGTATCTTTAATTTAAAATATTTTTTGCGTGTTTTCTCTTATTCTGAAAATACGATAATAGATCCGCTGTGTAGGCGTAAAATGTTTGAATACTTTCAAGGCTATCCGAGCTGGTCATTGATCTTCATATTATTGAATCCAGAATACATTAAATTTGGTCTATATTTGTAACTATTACTTTAGACTATTCGGTATCAAAACTTAGATAAATAGAACTTAGATATAGTAGTTATCAACATCAATAATTTAGTTAACGCTGCCGATTTAAGGCAGCAGATGAACTCTTGTTGAATAAATACTAGATTGATTGATTCAAAATAATTTAGAACGACTCCTTGAATGTAGGCAAAACCATAGGGCAACACCGTAGAGAGTAGCTATACGCAGGCGTTCCCCTCTGTCACAGTATATGTGTTAATGGGCCTATGCATTATGTGTTTATGTGGGAGTGAAATTGTTTTTGTGTGTAAGTCTAGTGTCGGTTTTTCGTGCATAGATCAAAGTAATTAAGAAACAGGCCAACGTGTGAACCACGGAGTTCTGCGAGCACACTCGTCGAGCGCGTTGGTCCAACGTGTACTGGGGTTATAAAATGTAATTGTGTAAAAATTACACCCCGCAAAAAATAAAAACTGTTTTGTATCACGGAAAGCCGCTATGGCAACTCCTTTTCGATCCGCAAACTTTGTTGCTCTATGGTCAGAACTGTCAAATTTGTCAATTGATTTCCTCAAAAACTAGTTACTTTTTCTCGAAACTAAGGGTGAAATGGTGAAATATGTAATGATGACTTCTATTATGTTGGTACTGGTATGTAGTTAAGAGCTCTGGTCTGCAAATTCTATAAAGTGAAAGTATTCTGATTGTGCTTAACGTGATTTTATAGTTAAACTTACTCTTATACGAATTCTGTCGATTTAGTTTATTTGCAGTAAACCACAGATAACATAATTAATCTTGGTGCAGTTCTTCAAAGCAGCATAAACGACCTTTAAAGGGTATAAGATCCAGCTATTTTCTAATTAGATATTTTTCTACAAACACCCTCTCTTAATTCGTCGGAGTCTAGTTTATATCTGAGGACTTATCATAAAGTAACTTTTGAGATAAAACTTTTTACCCGTTATCTTTGCCGCTATTTTAGGAATCAGTCTGTTAGAAAAATTATTTGAATGTTATTTTTGGGCTTTGTGGCTTAGCTGTAATTTATCTGAGTTAGTTGGTACTTTAGCTACAGACTATTTTTAAAAGAGAATTATATCTTTTGCTGGATCTGCATGAAAGAGCATCATCATGGCCCAATAATCGCTTAATTGTTAACATTGAAATATTGAGTTGACTTGAGAATTGAAACTGGCAAGACCTTTTTTTTTTTTTTTTAACCTCTGGAAACCCCCTCTGGCCGTCACCCCGCCGGGGTTTGCGGCGGGGCGGTGTGTCGGAATCGAACCGACTGAAACCACACGGTGTGCCACTCTGCGCCTGAGACGGGAGGGATCCGGGAACTGCTG
Organism: Spilosoma lubricipeda; assembly: GCA_905220595.1. NCBI lineage: Eukaryota > Metazoa > Arthropoda > Insecta > Lepidoptera > Erebidae > Spilosoma > Spilosoma lubricipeda. The sequence goes on along the minus strand of HG992285.1, from coordinate 741,881 downwards.
TTATTAACACATCCGGACCCCTCCCAGCGCTTGCCCGCACTGAAGCGGGCACCGTCTGCTGTTAAAAACTCTCAATTTAGGCGACGTACGGCACACGCGTAACGTCGCCCCCTCGCGGGTGACCACTAAAGCGGATGGTGGGGAAAACCCATCCCGACCATCCGCGGTCACACTCAGGGCGGCATGGCGGCGGATCGGGTCCGAGTGGATATCATCCTCCCGGGCCTTCTCCGCCGCCTCCTTCTGCGAAATTACGTCTTCGCAGAAGACTGCGACCACGGTAAAACTGCTGTCGCTACCGGCCATGGATCGTATGACGGCCGGTAGCGAGAGATCTCCTCCGATGACTGCAGTGAGGGCCCGACGCTGCGACGCCCATGCGGGGCAAATCGCCAGCGTGTGCTGGGCCGAGTCATCACTGCAGTCGCAGTGGTGGCAGGCGGGACTCAGTTCCCTCCTGGCGACCGAGTGCAGGTACTTCCCGAAGCATCCGTGCCCGGAAAGCACCTGCGTCAGTCGGAAGGAAAGAGTCCCGTGCTGCCGCCCTGCCCACTCGAGGATAAACTGGCAAGACCTTACCCTTACCTTAAACAGTATTTGGGAGTGTTATCGTTTATTGCATTCATCAGCTGCATTCTATATTCACAATGAAGTTATAAAATGTAATATCTTTAACTGAGCAATAATTCTTGTAAATATATTTAATGTGAAGCTCGGAAATGGCTCAAACGGTTTTCATTTAATTTAGTATACAGGGAATTTTAGGGGGGATAAATCGATCTTACTAGAATTCATTTTTAAGTTTTTTAAAAGTCGGTCATCGATGTAGTTACTCATTGAGAAAGAATTCCAAATTTCGGTAAAAATATGTTTACACTGATTTATATATTTTACAATCACGTTTTGATTTTATAAACTAAATACTTCAAAGCATTTTAATCCAGTATTATTATACAGACATAACTTCAAAAAGTATTTATTTTTCAAAGAATTATATATTAACAAAATAGTGACTCGATGTGTCACTATTTTCTTAAAGCGAAACGGCTATTTTGTAGAATAGTTCCTGTTTTACGCACACATTTCACGCTTCGCTTTAACTTCTGTCTAATATTACAGAAAGCTATTGCTTTAAAAATAATAAATAACCAAATAAAAGTCGTTAGCGGAATTGGCTTTTTGTTTCATTGAACTTACAAAACATCAATCATAATTACAACTACCTGGAAAGCCACTAAGCAAATTAATTTACAAGTTAATGAAATCGCCGTGGTTTGGAGTGGCTATTTTTATTGCCTATTATGGGGCCTTCACTGTTCTTTAACAGTTTTATTGGTAATTAAGCCCTAATATTATACATTGGTGTACCTACTCTCTAATTAATAAAGTTCGGATTTATTTCAGGGTTAGGTTTAACAGTATTTTTCCCGTAAAAAACAACTACTGTTCTACTGTCAATTTATATGGAGATGTTAATCTGCATTTTACAATGATACATTTAACTTAATTATTGTATCTTACAAAATAAGCACATGTGTACAGAAAAAGATGTCAGTGACTCTACGGGCACAACCTGCTAAGGCTCATCCTCATTAGAGATTACCCTCACCGGATTGACACCCCGGAAATACAAACAGGCACGAGGTTTCAACCCATCTATAGTGCCAGAACGCGCGGAAGACCACTTTAACAGGCCGTATACTTAGTGAAGTCACCCTGAGACATCCAGTTGGGGTATTCGTGAAGACCCACAGGTAAACATATAAGTTCTACGAGTAACAAGTGATAAAAAAACTCATTGGTAAATTAATAGATAGAATCTATAACTAAAATATAGAATAACTATAGAAAATAACACTTCATTAAAAAGTAGGATACGATTGAGACACGCTTAAAAACTCCAAAAGTTATATATATCTTGTACTGTGCGGGTTCATTGCCCGAGTCATTCATCTATGGATGGCATATAGGAACCACGTTGTAACAATTTCCCGGACACTTCTCGGCTTATGTTAAGTGAAGGTATTAACTTTGGGACAGAGATTAATTTTACCGTCTGTCACACATTATAAAGGGTAGTGAGAGGGTAAAGGTGGGTAAATGGATTTTATATTAATCAATAACTAACTGTTTTCGTAACTTCACTTGTGCGGAATTTTGATAATTATGAAAAGGTCAGTGGATATGTTAGATCGTATGTTATTCAGTGCTGGTACGGTGTAGGTAGGGTAAACTGAAAACCGCTGGTCGCTTTTTCGTCTAAGCTTTTCCATTATCCTCATTATCTTTATATATATAATTCTTCTGTGAGTGTGTATGTTACTGAACTACTCTCAAACGACTGGACCGATTTTGATGATTTTTTTTGTGTGTGTTCAAGGGGATCTGGGAATGGTTTAGATTCACAATTTTGTCCGCTGGACAATGTTGTTTTAATTAATTTTTAATTTATTAGTAGTTATGGCAAAACGACGTTTGCCGGGACAGCTAGTTTTCTATAAATATTTCCAAGTTCTACCTATATTATGTGTGTTCCACGCCACCGTGTTTATAGACTAGGATCAATTGAAGTGATACCACAACCTCACTGAAAACTGATACTATGTAGGTCTTGCGTTGTTTTTCACAGAACAAATTAAGTTACGAACACAAACCCTACTACACCCAAGTTCTAGTGATAAGAATAAAAAGGGTGACAACATGTTATGGTCTTGCATAATTGAGAAAACACCAGAAATAAAAAAAAACATACAAAGTATGTAAGTTGTATTCCTTGTTGGAAGTCCATAACCTGTATAAATAAATATAATCTAAGTGTCTATTTGTAACTTGAAGTAAACAAGTTTTTACGAAATACATACGAAATACTTAGATTATTAGGCCATTAAAATATTATAAGCCTTTACTGTATCATAATCCTTGACAATAACGATGTCTGAAAAGGAAAACTTCTAAGAACTATTAAGAACCGTATCTCATGGTCTCCATACCGCCAAAGTTATGTACACAATAACCTGCAATATGTTTCCTTTTGTTTTCTTACTTTTTTATTTATGAGAAGACATATTTGCGACGTTTCTCAAAGAGTATCCATTTACAAAGTGAGAGACCTTTTATTGTTTGCTTATTGACATATTGTTGTGTGCTACTGATTCTGCTACCTACACAGTTGAGTTTACAAACGTTTTCTTAAGGTTAGTGACCATTTTGTAGGTCGTATTTTTTTTTTACAATAGTGGGAAAACGTATAGCCTGACACTAAGCGATTACTGCCGCCCATAGACACCCACAACATCAGAGGCGTCACAAGTGCGTTGCCGACCTTTGGGGGATGAAGAGTGGGATGTGGAGAGGGGTTGGTGTATGGGCCTCCGGTTTTTGGTGTTTCACACCGGTTTTCTATGAGCCCATGCATGCCGAAGCGTGGCTCTCGCATATATACTTATTTTATTTATTTAGCTCCCACTTATTTCATTGAGTTCACTCAATTCTTGAGCCTGTTAGGATATAAGAGCCTGTAAAATAAGATTATTATCAACGCCAACCTATTAATTTTGTGATGACAGATTTAAAATACGTAGTGCCGTCATCTTTATTTATCTCACGGTTAACTAAGAGCCAGTAAGACTAAGAGGGCATACTACGAAGGACAAGAGCACTGCACAGGTTAGGAAACAAATCATCTGGACAACGTGGGATATAAGGCCAATACCTACTTTCTAAGGATAGATGGCTCCGCTCTCTAGGATCCCTTGCTTATATCCCCTAGGCGATTCATGTGGAATTTTCATCCATATTTCGATCAGTGTGGATAAAAATTCCAAGTGAATCTCCGATAGAGGACGGAGCCGGAGAGGTCTATGTTCATCAGTGAACTTATAAAGATGGTTGATTAAATTTACTGAAATCAGCAGGCCTAATAGAGATTCAAATCAAAAAGTACCCGACTAGATAATTAATGCTATAAAGTGACATATACCTACATCTAAATCCAAATCATATTCGAATTGATATGTTTGCATGTTTGCTATACACACTCATACATAAGTACACTTAAAAACCTTTACATCTTTAAACCAACACTAAAAACTTTGAATAGAATTTAATTTATACCAAAGTTGTTTGAATAAAAAACATTAATTAAATCGATTCAATTCTGATATCAGCCCTTCATTAATTAATCTACTGTTTAAATGTTCTCACTTTTTATTAGAATAATAAAACGACAGAAGTGCCATACAAAACTAATTTATTTCTTACATTTTAAGTATTTACAAAAAGTACAAATCGTCACACTTGTAACTCATCTTCTTTAGGTGGTTATATGTTTAATTATTTTAACAATCTGTTATAAAACTCAAAACTCCACGTGGAGTCTATGAGACATTATCCAAATGGCACTTACAAAATATTTCTTTGGATACAACCAAATTGTAAAGCTGATGAAGGCAAGAAAATCTTATACATATTAGATGTCCAATATCGCTATACTAACTTTATATACATATTATATACAACCTAATTATATATTATTACAAATTGCACATTCAAAAGTTAACTTTGTCACTCAGGTTCTTTTTTTTTGGAATTCAAACTCTTAGACCCAAGCTCTCTTTTTAAAAAAAGAATGTTAAATATTACTAAAATTGAGCATTATAGGTACTAATTAACACTGAAATCATTAAAATGAACAAGCTCTATGGTTTTATCTTCTTACATCACATCAATTCATAACTTTCTATATAAGACAAAGATAAATACGATCAAATTTTCCTCATTCCAATTATTTCTAAACGAATGCATTCCTTCATTTCCGAATATAAATACACGTTTCATTTCTTCAAACACACATGTACATCCTTGCGTTATATCAAAAGTCAAATACCAACAACGGGATTTTCATACAAGACAAGGAGAAATTAATCTAACCACACTTGTCTCATTTCAGCTTGTTGCCGAATACATTATACTATAATGGCCTAGCAAACATAAGTTTCTCACTGCCTTGTCTTCTCATTATTTCAGCAGCTGCTGGCGAGGTGACGAACACTGCAGCCTGTCCACCAAGCTCCATAAACTTCCCCCTTTTATAATTTTTACCACTAGTTCTTCTTTCCATCCTATGTGATGTATCAAATACATCTTCTCCTTCACTATGATCATAGTCTACCATAGGTTCATTAACAACTTCTTTCCTTCTAGATTCTATTACCTTACTTCCATTCAAAAAATAAGAATGTGGGAGATTTGACACATTCGGTGTGGATACCTGTCGAGTTATTCTTCCTCCAGAACCGATTCTCTCAATAGGGGGAAAGTGCCTTTGCATATTTTCAGAAAAGGACTGTCGTCTATAATTGACCGGTCTGGAATCCAACGGCTGGTGACCGAATGATGCTCTTCTCGTGAAACGGGATTCTTGTTCTCCTCGAAATGACTTAGAGCGAGTCTCCTGGTTGTTCGCGGACTTCAAGGAATCTTCGTAACTGCACCTAGGAATTGCAGATGGATTTGAAATGAAATGTTATGATGAATTTATTAGTTTTGATGATATTATGAATAGCATAATCGAAAAAATGCATAAAATTAATGTAAAATATTTTTTCTGACAAATTTAAATAATTTGAACATTCAAATATTGTACTCGTGATACAATACGTTTCTGAGCAGGAATCGAACCAAGAACCTCTCGAAAACTAATGATTGCTTTGGAATCAAAGATGTTCGTGTACCCACCCGCTACTCTCCTCGGAGGTGTGCAAGCTGGATTGGCCGCAAGGACACTTGGATGTGGCTTCAGCAATGCCGGAGTCTTGACCGCTGGAATTCACGGACGTTATCGATGTATCTTGCCCTTTCCTACAGTAAAGTGTTCATGTTACTCTGTATATGTGACCAGTGATGACATTGGGAGGTCTTTAGTATTGTGGTATGGAAATACGGAATGGTTAGTAGTTGTTATATACATATAGTTGATGCTACTTGTTTATAGTTAGTGTATTCTGGATGCCGGTTAATATTATATTTGAATTATCTTGACGTTTCAGCTAGGTTGAATGGGCCGTCAAGACTAGTGACAAATAAATAATCACAATTATTGGAATTCTAAAAGATTAAAAAAGATATTCTTTCTTACTTTGACTTTATTTGACCCATTTTATTCTGTCAACTATTGAGTGTTCAAGGCTGAAATTAGTTCTCTTTTGTATTTATTTTTTAATCTAACCGTAGCATTGTAGTCTGGTCAGCGTACCAAATACTTACAATCCCACAAAATATAGCTTTCCTTGCTTCCAAAGTACAAAATAATGGTACCATTATTAAGCATATTAGACAAAGATAAAAAATGTTCTCACGATCATTGAAAATTAGTTTACTATGCTTTGGTATACATATGATTTATCTTGATAACTAGATTAGCAATAACAAATCAAAAATGCACATGCCGAAATTAAGAGATTTCTCTTAATCGAGGCAAACGTCACGTCAGCCTAACGCGCCAACCGTTGACGTAGTGACACGTGACAATAGCAATCATTAAAATGTGCAAATGCGTAATGAAAGAATGCGATACAAGGTAAAAAAACTGTAACTAATCAAGCAGAAATACTTTTCACATGTATATAATAGTCTATTTATATTAAACTTAAGGCAAATAACGGTATAATCAAAATGAAAAATACTAATTGCAAAATTTAAATATAGTGTTGCCATTCACATTTCTTTTTTTCAAATTTGTGGGAGAATATGCGTTTAATTAAATAATTTTGCTTTATTCATGAGAATAAAGATATTTACATATTACATATTGATATTAACATGACAAGAACTAGCATTGGATTATTTAGTCATCATAGTCATCATTTTTAAAAATCTATACATCTATACAAATAAAAATAAAATTGAAGTGTCTGTTTGTAATATTAAAATTACCGCTTTTTACTAAATCCATATGTATATTTACCGGGTACATATACCAAAAAGGTATTTAAAAAAAAATTGTCTGTCTGTCTGTTTATTCCCATTAATCTCTGGAACGACCGATTTTGAAGGGACTTTCACTGATAGGTAGCTAATGATATAAGGAGTAACTTAGATTACTTTTTTTATACCGGCGTCACCCGCGGTACGACGTTAACCGCGGGACTCAGCTAGTTGAAAATATTTAGCCAATTAATTGTAGTCGTGAAATTTTGTAAACGTATGAATTAACACCTATGTATGCGAAATTTTATTGCTTCATATGTTGAAGATATACATTTATACTAATTTATTTTATTATTTGTATACGTAAAAATAAAATTGTACCATAAAAATAAATTGTCCACTCAAACCTACAATAAAGAATCTAAAGAGAGAAATGTTTACAAAGCTGATGCTTCACAGCGATGTTTAATTTAATTTTTTATATAAATTATTATAACAAAAAATGTACAGCTATTATAGTAATCATACCTATTCTATTCAAATATAAGTACACAAACTAATTTATTTTCTCGGTTTTAATGGGTACATTTTCGTAAAGTAGTCAACACTGGTCCACTATTGTGATGTTTATGCTTTGTCTCGGTCTAATCATAGCGACGGTATTGTTCTTGTAACGTGTGTAAGTGAGACATGCGAATATTTACTTTCAAATGTCTAATGGTTTCAAAGCTACATCGTCATAGTTCAAATTTGTAACATTTTTTGCGACCTGTGCGACCTGACCTGTAATGAAGTTTGCGCCTCTAAAGGTAAATATTATCTCAATGGTGCCATTGCTTATATTTTAAGTGGTTTTATTGATAGATTAAGTATATGTGTACCTACATGTATCATATCTTTTGAAGTATTCTCTGATGTCAATCACTGAAGCGTCTCTATAAGAAATATTATTTGACGAGTGAAATAAAAAAATAACGATCTCCTTTGGTTCGTGATTGATGATCGCGTCTGAGAGTTAGGGAATTGAGATTTTGCGATATAATAATATGTTACTTTATATTATAACAGATTTGGTCCGCGGCTTTGCTCTGTAAATCGGTTGTTATGGTAAAAAGCAGCTATGCTACTAGCTGATATTAAAGCTTTGATAAAATCTTTTTTAAAATCGTTTTTAGCGGTTAGGTAGGCAAGCATAACAAAAAACTTACATTCGCATATTAGTTTAGTTAGATTGTGTTTTTCCGTACAGAGATCTCTAAAATAGTATCAATTTAGTGTGGTAAGTTTATATTGCTTATTAGCAGATCCATGCTTTGTGTCTAAATATGCTCAAGAGTTAGTCCTTCAAAAGACATTTAATTTATATTCTCCCTAAAAACACTACCAAGCTGGACTATTCAACATAGATCTGGTCTACGTAAAGCTCATGAGCTATTTTGCTAAAGTAGATATAGTGTCACTTGGTTTTTAGTATAAAACTAGCTGAACCCCGCGGTGTTTATCCGTGGTTATTGTTGTACCACGAGTAACGCCGCGGGACAAAGTTAGTCTAAAAAAAGTAGCCTAAGTTATTCCCTGGATCATCAGCTACCTGCCAGTGAAAGTCCCGTCCAAATCTGTCCAGCCGTTCCAGAGATTACCCGGAACAAACAGACAGACAGACAGACGGACAGACAGACAAAAATTGTTTTAACCACATTTTTGGTATGTGTATCGTGTATACATACATATGCATTGATTAAAAAGCTGTTATTTAATGTTACAAACAGACACTCCAATTTTATTTATTTGTATAGATAAGTTTTAGTACCTATACATTTCTAAATTATGAAGTTTATCTATACAAATAAATAAAATTGGAGTGTCTGTTTGTAATATTAAAATAACCGCTTTTTACTAAATGCATATGTATGTATACACGGTACATATACCAAAAATGTGGTTAAAAAAATTTTTGTCTGTCTGTCTGTCTGTTTGTTCCGGGTAATCTCTGGAACGGCTGGACGGATTTTGACGGGACTTTCACTAGCAGGTAGCTGATGATCCGGGGAGTAACTTAGGCTCCTTTTTTAAGACTAACTTTGTCCCGCGGCGTTACTCGCGGTACAACAATAGCCTCGGGTAACACCGCGGGGTTCAGCTAGTTTAAAATATAATTGTGAAACTTAAAACAAAATCTATTTTTGTTTGAACGGCAGCAAGTTGCTGTAAAACTTTTTCTTTTTATATCAAAGGCAAATATTTCAAGGGTTACATTTTAGGATCTTCTTCTTGGTGTAAAGTTTAAAATTCCAGGATTATGAGATTTGAGAGACTTTGACCCACTTATAAAGTTTGTTTTATTTTGGGATCAAAGACCAAGGAATGGTTTGAAAACAAATTATACGAGTATTACAGGAGCGTTCGTAATTCAAGATTTGCCGAACTTTAAAATTAAAACCTGTTTTAAAGTATTAGTTTAAACACTTCAAAACTATTTTTCGTTTTAGAAGATCAATGGGAAAATTTCTTATTTTATACTACACTTTTAAAGTCTTTATTCAAAGTAAATAATACAAAATTTAAGAAGTCCTTTTTGTAGCTTAGAAAGATTAATTCAGCTGTATATATAGTACTCTTTTTTATTCAGTACAGTATAGTATGTAGATTGATAAATATCAGTTCAGTATATCAAAATATTTTTAGATTACAGACTATACGAAAACTTTTATTTACTTACAAAATCTTGCTCATTCAATACATTAGATTCAAATTACAATAATCGATTTTTATAACTTGAGTTGGTAAGATCTAAATAAGTTATCTATCATGAGAACGAAGTAATTTTATTAAACACATTTTGGATTATAAGATTGTTTCGAGTTAGGTAATAATCATCTATACAAATAAATAAAATTGGAGTGTCTGTTTGTAATATTAAAATAACAGCTTTTTAATCAATGCATATATATGTGTACACGATACATATACCAAAAATGTAGTTATTTTTTTTTGTCTGTTTGCCTCTCTGTCTGTTCGTTCCGGGTAATCTCTGGAACGGCTGGACATATTTTGACGGGACTTTCACTGGCAGGTAGCTGATGATCCAGGGAGTAACTTAGGCTACTTTTTTAGACTAACTTTGCCCCGCGGCGTTACTCGCGGTCCAACAATGACCGCAGGTAACACGGAGGGGTTTAGCTAGTGTAATATAAAAGTCAAATATTTATACCTCTTCTGCAAGGGACGCTGATTAAACTTTATGCACATCCTTTCATGTTTCTGGTCAAACATGTCGTCTCCGAACTGATTCTTCACGCATTTCTGGTGAGCCTTGCCAAACTCTTCAATAGTGTTCCCATGCGGGCAAATCTTCTTAGAACTGTGATTGATGACATCAATATAAGAATCTGCTTCACTATACGACTGGTTGAGCTCCTGACACTGATTCCCTCCAGATGGAAAGAGGCCTCCAAACTTTGTTAGGTGATCGGATGAAAAAGTGTTAAGATGTTGCTGGGAATATGGTTTGTGGTGGCGTCTGTTAAGGAAAAAGAAGAAGTGAAGTGTTATTTAGTGGAACTAGTAGCCGCTGGATCTGGCATTGATTCAATGACTTCAGTTTATATATTTTGAGTCTATCATTATAATATTAAGTCTATACTTCGTTACATATATGCAAATTACTATTAAATTTTTTTGAAGATCAAAATCGTTTGGCTATAAGGACATCTAGCATATCTCGGCAATAAAATTAATTTAAAAAAAGGGATATAAATATAGTAACACGTTTAAAGTACTAGGGATGTAATTATATTCATAAGAAACTATCACGAAATTCATCTATCGATTCTAGCAAACAATAAGCAGTTTAAATTCAGTATCACTTAGTTTGTAACGGACAATTAAAGCAAAGTCACCGCAGTTCTGAAACTATTTTTTTAGAAGAAATTTTGACAAGCATTGCTATATTGTCATCAGTCTTTAACAGTCCATTGGTGGACAGCTGTAGTATTCAAATAATCAAAGTAAGTAAACACTTGAAACTGATATTATGAAATAAACATGACATCTCACTCAAGTGATATTTAAAAACTTGAGTTATTTAAAACAAAAAATATTATACTGAGAAAATATAATGTATGGAATAGGCAACAAAGTCAAAATGAAAGACTTTAATTATTAACTTAAAACACCAAAAGCAGCGGCAATCGAAAGTTGAATAGAGAACACAGATCTGTACTTACAAAAAAATATACAGAAAAACAAGATCCTTAAAGCTAAGTACCAGGAAAATACTACGGATTGTAAAGAAAGGGAATTTATTTCAAATAATGTCTAAGAGTAAAATCTACAACATGCAACAAAATACGGTAGCCTCAAATATAATAGTGTTTCACATTCTTTCGTCTGTTGTGATGAGGATGTCTGAAAATGATAACCGAAAAACATTTTGCTTACCACTAAATTGTCATATCTAGAATTCGACACACTCAGTAACGCATCTTTTAGGATTACATTTTTTGTACAAAGTTATAAACTCATTGGATGAAACAGTGCATCGAACAAACGAACAAAAATTCAACTCAATCGTTCTTTGTGCGGACTTTAGATCAGCATGAGTTATGGTACATATTTTAAATAGTAAGCTGTGTGATTGGGACACCTAGAATGAATACCAGTCTCCCATAAAGAAATTTAGAAACACATTATATTATAAGTTTTAATGTTAAGAAACTTTTATGGAAGAGAAATAAACTTTTATAATTATTGTGTATTATTATTATTTATTTATTGTGTTTGTATTTAATTTATCTGGTCCTCATATTTACTTCATAATGAACTGTATTTTAAGACTTGTACCTAGAATTGTTTCTTAAACATTTATAAACAACTTTACCTTAAAATGTAATCGGAACGAAAAAAAAAGAGTCTGAAATCTTACCTGCTTTTCCTGACACAAAGTATGCAGATAGCTGTTGTACACGCTCCAACAAACACAATACATCCCAGAGCTACCACGCTGATCTCCATGGTACTGAGGAGCTTGCCACTTCTGGCTTGAACCATTGTGTTGTCACCTACTTCGAGGACTCGGAAACCAGACAGACTATGACGCAGGTCCGTTTCACGTTTCATGAGAGACCTGATAAAACAAAAATTTGTTTTTACTACAAGTTGCATATGTTATAATTATGTTCATACCCGTGGTTAAGTTATATTAATTCATTAATAAAATATCATACGTACTTTTGCAATACTTCCATATCTATAATTGCATTCGACAATGGATCGACTCCATAAATATACATGTCAGTCCTGAAAAATTTAAAAATATATTTTAAAAGGCTTTACAAGTTAAACAATTTGCTAATTGATTTTCTATAGTGACAGTAAAACCTAGTTTGGCAAACCTATAGAAAGATAAAACAGCCAAAGTAATGGTAAATATTTATATCCAACGCTCTCTCCTCAATCTCGTTATTAGTCAAATACAACATCATAATAAAATTTAATTTCATTTTCTTAAATGTATGAGCCTGACAAAGCCACACTATGGCGTCCTAATGAGAAGCCTCTGTATCATTGGAAATCCTAATATCTGTATACTTAAAGCAGAGGCGTTGAAATTGCGTAGTGTTTTTAATTAGGTATAACTGAAGTCAAAGTGCAAAACAGCAAAGACAGTTGACGAAGTTGCTACAATACATCGAAATATTTTTCTTTGTTGCCATTTCAATGTCATTTTCAAAGTCTTTAAGGTCAACTCGTAAGAAATGGAGTAATTAACGATTATAAATGGCTCTCTAAGATATAGAAAGAATCCGTAACACTAACGCTAAACCATCTGCCGACGCTTTCATGTTAGCCTCCAACCTCCTCACTCGGATATCAAAACCCGTTAAGCCAGTCAACACATTGGTAATATTATCAAGTTCCTTTTCCACTTGCATTGGTTTCGCTCCTACTGTTAACACCAACTGCTTGTTTTCATCTAGCACGTATATCTGGAGAGGAACAATATTTTTATTTAATTTTCTTACAAATTTGCAAATAACTTCGATTATGACTCGATAAACTGTACGTATTGTCTACATAAAAAATGCATCTACAAAATGACTTCCTCTGCACGTCATCGAAGTCATATTTACAAAAATTTACTATCGGTTGTCTTGTTTCTTGAAAATTCTATATTCAATAAACCCTTGAATAAATTAATTAAATGTGTTAGTTTAATAATTTTAATAATACTCACAAAAACATTCGCGATCGCTGACTTGCCATCATCAGCACCCCTCTTATCAGTTGCTTTTACATCAAAGCCAAAGACTCTTCCTGCATCACGAGTAAGTGCCGCTACAACACGTACTCGACCCGTCACTGGGTCGATGGCAAACCTTGGAGCCTGCTCGTTTATGATCTGGTACCGAATGTCTGCGTTTACGCCTATATCTGCATCCGTAGCCTGATGAAAATTATATTATTTAAAAATAAAAATGGGCTGGTGAACTGGAGTTCAATTTATTATTTTATTGAAGGGGAACCAATATTCATCTATACAAATAAATAAAATTGGAGTGTCTGTTTGTAATATTAAAATAACCGCTTTTTACTAAATGCATATGTATGTATACACGGTACATATACCAAAACTGTAGTAAAAAAAAAATTTGTATGTCTGTCTGTCTGTCTGTTTGTTCCGGGTAATCTCTGGAACGGCTGGACGGATTCTGATGGGACTTTCACTGGCAAGTAGCTGATGATCCGGGGAGTAACTTAGGCTACTTTTTTTAGACTAACTTTGTCGCGCGGTGTTACTCGCGGTACAACAATAACCGCGGGTAACGCCGCGGGGTTCAGCTAGTTATTTATTTATTTATTTATTTATACAGGTTAAGGGTCTCCAACAAAGGCTATACACAACTATAACATACGATGAAAAATTCACATTAATCTCTCTCCCTCCTCCTCCTCCAATTCCAGGAGACCACAGCATGCAAATATTAGGAACAAGTTATATTAAATAATGAAAAAAGAAATTATAGTGTAAATCAAAATCACAGACTCAGTTCAACATAGTTAACCCTACAACTACAATATACTACAATAAACAACATTATTAAGACATAAGCAAAATACTTTTTAAAGAACATTTATATTTTAAAAGAGAAGTTATTTATAAAGTTACTAACTGTTGGCCGTGGCTCCCCTCGCGTATTTGTCGGTTATTACGGCAATTAGTAGCCTATGTGTTATTCTAATGTATAAGATTTATTACTGTAAAGTTACATCCAAATCCGTCTTTGATTTTTTGATATCTGTACATATATATAAATGAGTAGCCGAAATATATGTACGCGCATAACTTTCAATCGGCTGCATCAAATTACATAATTCTTTTTTTATATGTTCATTATTGTTATGACAAGGTTCGTGTCGAAGAAAAATTAAAAGACAAATAAAATTTCAACAAAAATAAAACCGACTGTAAGGTTCAACTTAATTTCTCTTAAATGCCATTATCAGATCTTAGTGTACTTGGGATATCTCCTTTCCATTAAAAAAATAATCATTAAAATCGGTTCATAAACGACGAAGTTATCCGCGAACACACCTAAATATATATGTATACGGTCGAACCGAGAACCTCCTCCTTTTTTGAAGTCGGTTAAAAAATATGGTGGTTCAATAAAATATTGGATGACGTGGGAATAATTATAATTTCTTAAATTAATACATACCACCAGCTGCATTACTTGATGCCCAAATGGCACTGTTGTAGGTATTGCAGTTACTAAGGGCCTTCCGCCATTAGTGAATTTTGGAGAATTGTCATTGACATCTTTAATTCTAACAATTACTTTCACATCAAACTTAGTCAAACCTTCCATAATGTCATCTGCTACGGGATATATCATATGTGGCAATTGTCTACTAATTTTCTGTCTTTCACCTCTGATTATAATTTCATAAATATCTTGTATTTCTCTATCTGGACTCTTAATTAAATATAATGTACCATTTTTAGGATCGATCACAAAGGTTTTTTTCACATCGATATCATTTTCATTCAGTATATAATATTTCATTTTGAAACTTTCGTAATGTTCAGTCAAATTCAATGTAATTAATTCTACTGGAGTATGAACATTTTCTTCTATCTCTAGCTCGTAATATCTAGATATAAACACGGGCTTGTCAGATACTTCAACATCATCAGGTACATCAATCACTGTAAGTACCAGTATCGCTGTAGAACTTAAACTTGGGGATCCTAAATCAGAGGCCACAATCGTCACATTATGAATTGTTTGGCTTTCGTAATCTAATCTTGCTGTAGTTGTTATAACACCCTCTTTTGAATCAATAGCAAAAAGGTTTATTTGATTTTTCTTCTGAGGTAAACCATACAAAATGAGACCATTGCCATTGCCGATAAAATCAGAGTCATTTGCAAAGACTTTAGCAACCACTGTTCCTACTGGTGCATTTTCTTCAATTGAAGCTTTATAAATGGGCATCATTCGCACTGATTCAAAATTGTGATTTGTAATTTCATCAGCCTCGGGATGTTTCCATTCTATTAGCTCATCATAAGCATAGAACTTTGGTGCATTGTCGTTGACGTCTAGTACTTGTACTTCAACACTTACTGAAGATGATAGTTTTTTTTCATAACCATTATCTCGTGCTACAACTGTTAATATATATTTGTCTTCTCTTTCTCTATCTAATTCACCATTCACGCTAAACACTCCGGTTAATGGGGATATCTCAAAAGGCAAATCTTTACCTGTAGGTTGTATAAAATATGACAAATTTGCATTTTGGCCAAAGTCCGCATCAGTTGCATCTACTTTGCCGAGGACCCTTCTTGTGTACTGAGCTTCTTCTACATTGAAACTGTATAAAGTTTTTTTGAACATAGGAAAATGATCATTAACATCTTTAATGAAAAATCTAATAGAAATATGGTCACTCAACTGACCACCATCTACAGCTGATATATTGAGCGTAAATTCTGCCTCTGGAGGGAGTGTTCGTGCGACTATAATATGACCTTGTCTTTCGTTGATTACAAAATATCTTTTGAGTTGCATACTATTTGAAGGCATGGCGATCGGAGGACTGAAAACCTCTGAAATAAATTCATATCTCACCTGTCCATTGACACCACTATCCATATCTATTGCGTTTAATTTCAATAAAATTGATCCTATAACAACGTTTTCTGGTATCAAAAATAGCGGACCTGCTGAGGCAACATTCAAAGCAAACTTATTTTTAGGTTTCATTTCAACATTAACTAATCCTGTAGTAGAATTACTCTTTGTTTCACGATAAATTATAATTGAAGATTTCATATCTGCTTCGAGTAAATCTATATTTTCACCAAACGGTACAGTAATTTGGTTAAACTTTGGTAAATTGTCATTTTCATCTAAGACATTAATTGTTAATTTAGCTTCAGAACTAAGCCCACCTCTATCCCTAGCCACAATTTTTAGTACATATGCACTTTTTTCTTCTCTATCTAGTTTTTTCCCAATAAATGTAACGATGCCAGTATTTTCATGGACATGAAACATTTCTCGTCCATCACCAAAAATCGTGTACGTGAATAAAGAGTTCGCTCCGACATCTGCATCTTTAGCTATAATTTTATTAGTCATTTTGACTTCCGTATCACTTGCTGCATTTTCAGTGATAAAACCTTCGTACATCGGCAACTCAAATACTGGAGGATTATCATTTTCATCTTCTACGTTCACCGTTACTTGATAAATTCCAGCCCCAGAAATCATTCCCTTTGTAAATTCGGCAATAACTGTCATGCGATAAGTACTTCTCTTTTCTCTATCTAAAGGCTTTTGTGCGTAGATTGTACCGTCTTGACCTAGAAATTTATAATTAATTTTGTTTAAAAGCTGCAAATAATTATTAATTTCGATGTCGATAGTGATAATAACTGTAGTTAAAATATTTTTATGTTTATTTTATTCAGTTTAATACTAACGTGCATTACACGCACCTGACTACAAAAAAGGACTTAAAAAAGGTAACTTGTGCTTGAGAAATCGTTAAATATATCTAAGCATAGTTGTTATGATTTTTTTTAAATGTATATTTAAAACTTGATATTAACCTATTGCAATGTCATCCGCAACATCCTGTTGATTAGCAATTATAAACCTGATATTTCCAGAGCTATTAACAGGCATGGCACTCATGTTAACATGAAAAATTTGACCAATAGTGGCACCGGCTACGTTTTCCTTTACACTGAATACCAACGGGGAATGGGCGCCTCTGAAAATTCAATTGAGATGTTAGTAGGCATGTTGAATAATAATAGTAATTTGACTTTATTTATTTTTATTGGATTACTTTAATAATACTCCTCTTTCATCATTAACGTCGACAACATGGACGGTGGCATTTGTAGAAATACTTAGATTGGCATTTTCTTGCATTGCTACTGCTTCAAAGTCATACATAGGTCGTCTGTATTTTGTTAGTTCATTTACTACTGTAATTACTCCAGACCGTTCTTCTACAGCAAAGGGCACTGAAACACAAAATGTTTATAAATATTTTAAAACTAGTTATGTGTAACCATTACTTGATAACTGTATTCATTGCTTGATAAAGAAATTTACTCTACGTATATATATTACTAGCTGAACCCCGCGGTGTTACCCGCGGCTATTGTTGTACCGCGAGTAACGCCGCGGGGCAAAGTTAGTCTAACAAAGTAGCCTAAGTTACTCCCTGGATCATCAGCTACCTATCAGTGAAAGTCCCGTCAAAATCCGTCCAGCCGTTCCAGAGATTACCCGGAACAAACAGACAGACAGACAGACAGACAGACAGATAGACAGACAGACAGACAGACAAAAAAAAAATTACTGCAGTTTTGGTATATGTATCGGGTATATATACATATGCATTGATTAAAAAGCTGTTATTTTAATATTAAAAACAGACACTCCAATTTTATTTATTTGTATAGATTAGGTGAACCCCGCGGTGTGGGGCAAAGCTAGTCTAAAAAAAGTAGCGTAAGTTACTCCTTATATCATGAGCTACTTATCAAAAAAAGTCCCGTTAAAATAGGTCCAGTCGTTCCAGAGATTAGCAGAGACAAACCGACAATATTTTTTTAAAATACATTTTTGGTATATGGACCGTCTGTATATACATATGCATTCAGTAAAAAGCGGTAATTTTAATACTACAAACAGACACTCCAATTTTATTTGTTTGTGTAGGTTACCTCCATCTTCATAACTATGTAACAAATCATATGAAACATCATTTTTTTCCATTGCATCATTGATGCGAATTTGACCGATACTTGTTCCAATGCCAACATTTGATCCAACCCAAAACTCATATGGTGCTCCAATAAAACCGGGCTTGTCTGGTTTTGAACCTACAAATAGGATGATAATTAAAGTAATAAATTTACGTTCGATTAGATTTACTGTAATCTTGAAGCTTTTGAGATTAGGAGACTAGTTAGAAGAAATACCTTTGGAGGCTCTTGTCACATCAATAGTAACAACAGCTAACGAATATCTTCTTTCACTAGGGTTAGCTGGCTGATCAGAAGCTTCAATAAAAAGAGCATGTCTCCCTTCAACAATTGGTGACTCAGCGACAGTTATTGTTCCAGTTTTAGCATCTACTTGGAAAGGCGAAGTTATGGTCAAATTACTTGTTCTTTGTAAGTCATATAATACCATTCCATTTCTTCCTAGATCAGGATCAACTGCTTTTACTCTACCGATTAAAGCACCAACTTTAGCGTTTGACTTGATTATGAACTCATATAAATTACTTGGTACAAATGCGGGGTTATTATCATTAGCGTCTAAAAGCGTCACTTCAACGTTAACATATGACATTAACTGATTATCAACATATTCTATATTTTCATTTTTTGTTCCTAATTTATCAGGAAAAATATAAGTGGTTCTGTCCTTAAGTGTTGGCACCCTAGGGGTAGTTGGAGTTCTTCGGTATTTAGCGAGGCGTTGTTTATCTAAAAAAGTTCCAACGACGTTAGGGTTTTTTTCTTTCGCGAATACTTTCATTTTTAACGACGAATGTTGTTCTCTGTCTAGTACCGTCTGTAAAAAGAAATTAAAATAAAGTAGTAAACAATAAAACACTTATAGCTTGAAAGTTAGTCGTAGTTCAGATAAATGAGATGACAAATAAGTTAATAGAAGTTGCAATTTATTTTGCGATCTATTTCTTAAAAATACCCTTCTAATTACAACACTATTTGTTTAATTGAAACATGAATGGTAAAGTTAGAATTAAACAAACATTAAACAAAAGTAACCTCCTTCTTCCCATTAAAGTTGGTTAATGAATATTTTTTTTAAATCAAAGATACTAATCCACACTAATATTTCAAATTCAAAAGTAACTTTATCTGTCTGTCGATTGGACTTACACAGCTTAATTTCAGCATCCATTTTAAGGAAATTTAGCATGGAGATACTTTAATTCATGAGGAAAACATAGGCTACTTTTAACAGCAAAAACTGACATACACGCAGACGGAGCCGCGGACAAAAGCTAGTTTAGTATACATTTTTAATTGTCTTTACCTGATTTCGTACAGTGAGCCAACCGGTTCTAGGATCAATGATAAATGCACCTTCTGGGTCATTTAACTGGTACGTGAATTCTCCATTGTCTCCTTGGTCCTTGTCTGTTGCCATCACTTGAAGTACACTGAAACCTACACCAGAAATACCCTTTATTTAAAGTATTTCACACATATACCACAATAAAGGTCAAAAAGTTAAAGAACTTAAAATACATACCATTAGGTAAATTTTCAACAATACTGATGTTGTAAAAATCTACTTCAAACTCCGGTAGATTATCATTCAAATCAAGGACTTCAATTTCAACTCTAGCTTGAGCTGTCTTCAATGGATTGTCATGTTGAGAGGCTTGCACTTGCAGTACAAATGTATTTCCTGAAAATATGTTTATTTAATAACATAAAATATTACACCAATAAAACAGCAGCATACGTGGATAACCTTTATTATCGATTATAGTATCTTACATACATAATGTCTATCATACATTTAAAGTAATTTATTGAAGGTGCTTGATCCAAACCGATTATCATTAGCCGATGTTATACGACAATTCGTACAATAATGGAACAATATGTTTTCTGATTAATATAGAGTTAAAATTTAACTATTTTCTTTTTTACTGAAAGTTGATAACCCACGTTCTGAACTTTAATTCACTATTTTATAAGCAACTTCCAACTTCGGCAGATGATCTAAATCTAAATAACAAAGATTTTGAAGTAATATTTCATGGAATAATACCTGATAATCCAGTTTCAGCGTCCAAGTCAATTACTTTTTCAAGATACAACGTGCCGTTTCGCGGGTTCAAGAAGAATAGTTTCCTCTCGTTGCCTGACACCAGTTCATATTTTAAATCAGCATTCACTCCAAGATCTTGGTCAAAGGCTTTGATCGATGTTGGGAAGAGCAGCTCTTTATGAATTGTTTTGCCCTGCAATTATTATTAAAAAAACAGTGAAAATATGTCAACATATTTTAGTTTCTTAAAAGGACACTGAAATAATGTTGCAACAACTTTTTTAACGATATGAAAAACTAAATCGTATCTACTTTTGTGTGTCAACAGTGATAAGACCGTTGGGATAGTTCTTTTTTTGCGTGACATGATAATCTAGCTAATTTTCGATAGCGTCTTAAGGCACCAGTGCAACATTTAAAACAACCATGCCGGCAAAGTAACACAATTGCTTTTATTCGCACACAATATCAAGTAAATCTTTAGTAGTGTAGACAGATCATTGCAGCACCCGACAGAGAAGGAATATGTTACTTCCCAATTCAATAAAGGATCCCTGTTAATCTCAAAATTAATGAGACTAAATGAAAATTGAGTGCAACGACATATTTTTGGTAAGTAAGCAGCAGTCATTGGATTACTGGCATTGATTAAATTGAAAACTCGTTGTAGGCGTCATCAATATTCTATAGGTAATCAGAATACCGATTTATATGATAATATACTTCCTCTCTTGGCACGCGCCAAGTGACAAACTTTTGTGATAACTGACATCGTAAAACATGTGTTGGTAGTTTCCTTTTATTGTTCTCTCGAAAAAGTAGTAAATGTGAACTTGCAATAAGTTGAAAACTTATGGTATGTCACGTCTATTTGGACAAGGCATGAAAATATCTCCATCATAAATAATACACCAGAATTTTATTTTATTCCATTTAAAATTAGATGAAGCTTTTTAAAGAAAACTATAACCCGTTCATCTTAAATACACTAGTAACGTCTCGATCAACTGCACCTTAGACAAATCAGATTCCAAGAAATCATATTATCTATCGTTCTAAAGCTTACATCCTGATTGACCTGGATATGAGGTTCGTCGATACGTCACTATTTTTGTGACGCGAATGGATTGTAAGTAGTACGCAACAAACATTGACTAATAAATCTGGCATTTTGGCAAAGCTTTGCAGCATAGAGATATCGTGAAAAATACCGCAGTGGGAAATAAGTTTGAAAAAGATTAACTTTAATATGCTTGAAAAGTATTTAAAAATAACAATAGAAAACTTTAAATATTTATGGATCTAATCAGAATTGTGGAATTAAAAGAATATGAATATTAAACACAAGACTGAAAATTCTTGTCTTGGCATGCATTTATTGTATTTAATTACAATATCATGAAGTATAATATTCATATAAGTGCATTTACCAAAAGAGGATAAAATTCGGGAATTTGCGTTCTGTATAGGTCTGATGTAAACTTAGGGGGAAGGTCATCATTGTCCAGCACGGTGATGTGAACTGTGGCGTTGGTGCTGCGCGGTGGGGACCCGCGATCCTGTTAACAAATAAATAAAATTAAAACAATGGGAAAGCATATTTTTAAAAACAACTAC
Source organism: Spilosoma lubricipeda (assembly GCA_905220595.1). Taxonomy (NCBI): domain Eukaryota; kingdom Metazoa; phylum Arthropoda; class Insecta; order Lepidoptera; family Erebidae; genus Spilosoma; species Spilosoma lubricipeda. The sequence continues at coordinate 719,985 of HG992285.1, read as the reverse complement.
TTAAAGTTATAAGGTCTACAAATAAATCTGCGTATATTACCAAATTCATTTAAACCTAAAAATTACTTTGATAACAGTTTCATTTTAACCATCAGGTATTTGATATGATATTTATTGAGATTAAGATATTTGATCGAAAGTGTGTAGGCACTTTATAAAATACAAATGTGATTTTTTTAGTTACTTCCGTTTGGAAAACAAACAGGAACAAAAAGAAAATGGTTAGTTTGATATGCAACATCAAGCAAATTATAGGTTTTTACAAATTGCGACAATAAATTAACAATAATTCTGATACACTAACCAATACGGAACTATACCATTAAAATTAATAATAATGAAATAATAAAAATCAAAAATACGACATTAATTTTGGTGTTAAAGGGATCAATAGAGTACTCCCTGAACCTCCTCCTCCTTGCCACTTCGTATTATAGAGGTATTATTTACTACAAGATTGTAAGTAAAAAGTTATATGAAATTAAGCTAAGATGAGGTTCCTGCTATACCTTTTGCAGTAACCAAATAACAAGTACATTTTCGAATTGCTGATTATTACACTTAAATTAATTTTTAGTAAATCAACATTTATATTAAATTTTTAAGTACCAACCTCTTTTATAAGTTGATTAAATTGTGAGATTATTTCAAGGTAAACATTTTCAATTATGTCTCAAGGATTGCTTAGGGTATATCGTCGGTTTCATCCATCTTAAGTCTAGAAGTTTCTACTATATGGATTAGAGCTCATCATTGTAATCAAAGTTTGTGAAAGATTAATTACAAGTTTACCGCCTAGCTGTCTAGTGTACCGGATAATTGTTTAAGCGAATAATTTAAAGAATTTTGTCACTTTATTCATTACAGATAGAGTATAAATTTTATTGCATTTACTATTTTTGTCTATATAATGTTACGTTCTGTGTGGTGACGTGTTAAGAACAAAAACTGACACCAGCCCTATTCATCTTGCGGCTATCGTAAGAGCAGATTTAAGAAATAAATTAAGCAGATTTAAGCCCTGAAAATATAAGGAAAAGCTTGAATAAAGAAATAAATAAAAATATTTTGAACTGAAGTTGTTTAAATTAACGTGTGGTGATAGACACACGTTAATTTTAACAATACGGAGTGAAACCACCTCAATTCATGTAAGTGGTGGGTGTCGTAAGAAAACAAACTATATCTCAATTCTAATAATGCTAAATCGCAATCGTGTAGTAAGTGCAAAAAAAATAAGACTTGAAACCTTTTTTTAACGTGTGGAAACCTCACGGGCCGTCACCCCGCCGGGGTTTGCGGAGGTGTGGTGTATCGGAATCGAACCGACTAAAACCACACGGTATGCCACTCTGCGCCTGAGACGGGAGGGATCCGGGAACTGCTGTTGTTATCACATCCGGACCCCTCCCAGAGATCTGAAAAGCCCTATACCAACCCGGCTGTTCAAAGTGGTAAAGTACGCCAAAACTTCATTTCTCAGAAGCAGCATATGTCCAGCAGTGGGGTATTAAAGCACTTCATCATCATCTTCAGCCTACAGCAGTTCCCAGATGACCGCCAAGACACTTAGTCCAATCTTCTTTATTCATTATCATTTAGTTAATACATAAATGCTAGCTAATTTCTACACCACGTAGAAAGTTGTCGAAGATTGCAATAACTAATTGTTCCTAATAGAGTTAATTTCAAAGTAAGAGCCAATTATCATTTTATTGTTTCTTCGAAGTGAGTCTATTAAATATATTTAAAAATATTACTTTTTAATCATTACTTGAATCGTTAGTGAAAATCTATAATACGTAGCAATGGAAGAAAAACGAATTATTGAGAATTCTTCGTATAAAAGCGAAAACATTGCTGGTCATAACTAAATAATGCGGTTTATTTTAATTTAAAACCAAATATTTTCTTAGGGTTTGGGGTATGGGCCACCGTTCACTCTGTGAAACACAGCGCAAGTTCTGTTTCACACCAGTTTTCTGTGAGGCCATGGTACCATTTCAGTAGCTCTTCCACGATTTAAATAATACATAGATTTTACTTACCGAAGCAGTAACAACGAGCAAGAATTCTTTATCCCCCGTATCGTAGTCCAATGGTTTCTTTAACACTAAGGCCGGTTTGTGTGAACTTTCCAAAGCAAAATGACCGTCAGGATCCCCCGCTATAATGCTGTACTGGACATCGGAGTTGGGTGTGTTAGGCTTGTCCCGATCAAAAGCGCGGATACCCTTGAAGATTGTTAGGCCTGTAAATATAAAATAATGACCCGTAAAACAAATACATATTGATTAGATTACTGTTAGGGATAGTGTTACTAATCGTTAAACTAATTTGACTATAGTAATGGTGATTACAGAACTGTTAAGGTGGCAAACGAGCAGACAAGTTTTCTAATGGATGGTTGACTAGTGCGTTCCTTGCCTTTGAGCAAGATACGGGGATTTGGATCTGTAATACCCGCACTAATTCACTAAAAAGCAAGATTGATAGCAATATCAGTATCCTGTCGAACTTCATACCTTAAAATCAATATCGCTACTTACAAATAAATTTAAATAGAATGAAAAAGTTTTATCATTTATTTTACAAAAAGTTTTAATAATGTTATCGAATCTCGTGACAAATATAAATTCAAGATTTCATAAAAGTCTCACATAATTTAAATCTCTGCAACTTATTTAATATTCTTCAAAAACATGTTATTGATTAAATAGAGTAAGTAAATTTTCTAAGAAATTTCGTATAACGAAACAATTTAAGTAGTTACGAAACCTAAACATGTGACTAAAATCTATGCGATAGCTAAAACCAATTTGTTGGTCTTTGAGATCAATGATAAAATAAAATGTTTCAGTGTAAGTCCGCAGACAGCGATGCTTTTAAACTTTATTAATATCGCGAAAAACGCGTAAACTTCCCTTATATGAATATTTTATAGCTCGTCGAATAGAAAGACTTTAAATAAATCAGCTACTGCAATGTTTTATTTCTGAATAGTGATGAATTATTTAAATATTTCTACTTTTCTTTCTACATTTTGCTTGAAAAAACTTTCAGAAATTTAACATTTTTATAGCATTGGCGGAAAATTATCTGACAGGTCATCTAAAGAGCAAACAGTAGTAAAAAAGAGGCTGTACCAAAGAGTATTGTCTCTTTTCAGCCATATACAGCTGCTATTAGTTTCGGTTCTCAAATTTTTTTCTAAGTAATTCCGTTGCGGGTTTCAGGACAGTTTAATTTTACCGTGGACTTTACTTTTGACTTTACTCAAGTGTCGTGACTCGATCTGTTTGTGGGTTACTGCTGTTGATCCTGGTCTACAGGAGTAACAGTGGTGGATGTGTGGGAGGGATTATTCCCTTAAAGACAACTGCACTTAAGAGATACAAGTGCATTACTCTCTAACTTTGGGTCTCCCAACATCAAATATTCAATGAAAATCAACGAAAGTATTACTTGTCACTGTTTTCTTTGGTGTTACTCCCGTCAAAACAGCCTACGTATATTGAAGTAGGGCTCCCTCATGGTCAAAACAATTTGCAGTAACAACTTACTAAAAGACTTTATCTCATACCCCAAAAATGTTTCTACCTATCTTCTACATCTGGAATGTTACTCAACTGACGTAATTGTGAGCTTTAATATATGAAGTTCGTTAATGCGGATTTCTATATCATTAAACACGCCTTACCTGTAGGTGTTAGTTCATCCACGGCGACATGATATGGCGTGTCCTGGAACTTGGGTACGTTATCGTTCACGTCTTCTATGTACACTGTTACCGATAAGTATGCTGATATCTGCGAAGCATAACAAATTTATGTATAGAATCTTAAGTATGTAAGTTGCACAAAATTCTATACCAATTGATTGATGTTCAGTCTATTTTAAAGAATGTTGTCACATCTGTTTTTGGTAGTTTTTTTGATCATTCCTAGTCCCTTGTTCAACAATAAAACGAAGGGTACAGGTAGTCAAACAGTCTTATTCATAAACATGAAGCAACGGTTCTGTGGGATTTTCAACAGTACTAATGTAAAAATAACATAGAGCTGTTGCTTAAAGTGCAATAACGTGTCTACCTAACGTATCTACATTACTAGTATAATTATATACATAATTATTTACATAATTATTATATATTTAAGATGTTAAGACGTGAAACTTAACAAACAAAACGCATATTCACATTTTTAGTATTAGTAAAACTCCTATAAAAATCAAGAATTCAACGATCCTTTCGAAACAACACAATTTTCCGTTGATGCAAACTATGTGAATAATACTTCTTGTACTTCACATTTAACGACTTTTAGGAAAGTACAGCTGAAACCTACACCGCAGGCATTAATGGCCTATAAAATCTACAATAGAGCACATATAAAAATATTCAAGAATTATAACGTCAGTCGTAGAACCTAAATGTGCCTTCCCATCACAAAGACCCCTGTTAAACATTCTTTACATGTATTTTTACGCCAAACATAAAAATTCTTCTTATAATGTCATTGAACTATACATATGAAGCAAGGTTCCTTTGAGAAACATTTTAACGTACATTATATTGAGAGCGAATTGGGAGATGCGAAAGTAATTAAGTGAATTAATAAGAGGAGTGATTTGAAAGGATACGGGTAGTAAAGAGGTATATAAAAATAATAGTGGAACCATTACACATTGATGTTTTGAACCAAATATTGAGATGTTTCCGAATATAGTGGCTTTTCTAGTTTGTCTTATAAGGTGTTTATTTAGTCTCACTCAAATCTATAAAATGGGCAATGAAGAATACAGTTTTGTACTAGTTGCACCCCAGTGTGTTACCCGCGGATTTTCTACATTTATTCGGGATAAAGAAAATGTACCTTACCTATGAATATGAATTAATAAAAACCGGTTAAGTATTAAGAAGTAACAAACAGTTAAAGTTAAGTTAGTAATAATGAAAAAAAAGTATTTCATAAACAAAATATAGGATAAAAGCCAAACATTAACATGTCTCGCTCTGGAATAAAGTAGAACAAACCCCTAACAGCGGAGCATAATCAACACGAACAGTTAAATAAACACAACCCTTTAACGATCCCAGATGAATTTCTAAACGGGGCATAAGATTAAAAATGTTATTATATTCTGTGGACAAATTAAGGACGGCTCACGATCCCTTGGGCTTTTAAAAATACGGCAAATGATCCAGTAACTGGGTGAAGGACGTACGACTATCTGAGGTGACTGGCTTTCAACTTTCTGCCTCATTGTTTCACAAACCTTATTATTAACACCCCAAACAATCTTTACTCCAAAGAATATAAAGGTTATTTTTGTCTGTTTTCAACCTATGTATTATGTTTGTGATCGGACTGCAAATCTTTGGAAAATCCTTGCAACTTTGGTTTTGAATTTGAAGTAGGGCGGAAATGTTTTGTAATTTAGTTTCTAATCTCACATTCGAATTGAGTGCTTGCATTTATTGTATCTCATTAATTTTTAACCTTGAAGGTTGTTATGGGAAAGTTGAAAGTTAATAAATACATTTACTAAACAGAACTCGATTAATATTTCTGTAACAAAAAGTGAAAGAAAAAAAAAGTAAAATTGATGGCAGTTTTAGAAGACTGTTTGAAACCTGGATGAGTTATGTTTTTTTTCTGAATTTTAAGTACCGGTTAATAATAACTAAGATGAGGAAGAAGATCTATGAAATATCGGAGGTCATGACTTCAATTTCCGGACAGTGCTTGCTTATATTTTTTACATAAATACCAATCTGTATATTTTATATATTTATATACATACATATATACATATGTAAAACAGAAACTTTTTACCCCTTTTTATGAAAGATAAGTATACACAGAAGTATATAAGATTTGGCACAGTTACCGTTTAATAACTTCTAATAATTAATCTTGTTAATGTTATAAATGTATGTAAATAAAATCTCTACCGTCTAATATCGATTATCTTCTAAATAGTATCTCGTAATTTTTCAAGCCAAAACTATTAAACTTACAAGATCGTCTCCGGAATCGAAGTCACATCCAAGTCGGAACTTCACAACGTTCTGTGGGGAGTCGCTGTCGACCAGCTCGTCGACGCTCTGAGCCAGCACCACGGACACGTGGGTTCGGTTCACGTCCCGGTACGTAAACAGATGGGCGTCTTCTTCGCGGTCTACTGGCTGGAGACTCAAGTTCTTCCTGTGAACAAAGTAAAAATTGTATAAGTTTAAAAATAATATTTCGGACATCTGATACACAACGCCATCTAGTCCCAAATAAAGCAGATATGAGCACTAGACAACTGATATAAATGCATATATATATATTTGTAAATACGTACATATTATATACAGAAAACACCCAAACTCCGAAACAAATATTTGCAGATCATCAAACAAGACCCGGGAAACGAACCCGAGTCCTGAAGCACAGCAGTCGCATACGCTACTGTCAAACTATTATAATTGCACTTATGGTGTAGTGCTTTGAGCCACCATCTCATCGCTCTAACTCAGTGAAGAGTGTTGATAGTTCGAAACCCAAATAGGACACTTCTTTGTATGATCCACATATTTTTGTTCTGTGTTTCAGCATTCTTATGACTGTTTCTGGTATGTTTGTAAAGTTGTAGCTATTTTATAAATCCTTGTACATGTTATTTAGACGGGTTCGTTAGCTTATTAGTTAGTAAGAGTGATCTCAGAATCAAGTTCCTTGGTTCGATTCCCATTCAGGCCAAATAATTGCATGACAAGCACAATTGTTTACTGAATTTGTAACACGCATAATTGTTTAATCTTCTTTATTAATATGTTTTTTAGAAATACATATGGATCAAAATCTATGAACCCCAAACTTTGTTTGTTTTATAAAAGCTGAAATTTTTTCAGCGCATGCTCTCAACCTGCAGTGGTCACTAGCGGGAATAACAGTAAGGAATGATAAAATATGTATTTTATTTATTTGAAACTTAACATATTTACTTTAAAATTCAAGATAGATAAATATATATTCTTTTGTGAAAAGCGCCATCTATAAATTATGTAATGTACTACTACAGCCAATGCTTACGAAGTGAGACAGTTTTCACCATAAATGCTAATTCTTATACAAATTAATGTATCTATACAAATTTACTAAATAAGAGTAAAGCCTCATTTAATTAAGTTATTTGAAGTACATATCAAGATTAGAATTAGATTAAAAATATTTTTTAAACTTATAATTGCGTCATCTATTACCATTTATTGGAACTATTTATGATGTAAAAACTCATGAAGTTGAAATAGAGGTCACTATTCACCATAAATAAAAAGTAAAAAAGGACATAAATTTTATTAACATCTTATAACTAACTTAGAGCCCCAACTTTTTTTTATTAGTTTTAAACGTCGGAAAAACGGTAATGTCCGTTAATTTAACATTTCCGTGTCTAATAATAGTTAACGTAAGTACTCGTTAAGTGTAAAAATGATATAATAAGTGAGAAAATAATAATAACTTGTGTTATTATTAAGGTCTTTGCGGCAGCTCACACGATGCGGTCCGGAAGCTGGCAAAGACATGATAAACATCTTGTTTAAAAAGCACCATCCATTGTTTAAATATTATTTATAGTAGTTAGTGATGCAATCGATATTCGTGTTAGTTTAAGACATAAAGTATCGTGGGACATTATCTAAAAGTATACTTTAATAATTTATTTTAAAGGAGATAGACGTGAGGATTAGAAGGTGATGGATAAGTGACAACACAGAACAATAGTACGGTGATTAATTATAACAATTAACATTTCTCTTTTGCATTTACTTGAAATGTCTTTGTGAAAATGGTTGAATGGGTGACGGACCAAACCAGACCTTTTAAGTTTATTTCCTAACTGTTTAAAAATTACAAGTTTTTCATTTTACATTTATATTTAGAGATTTGAACATTTGAGTTCATTTGTTTTTATTCAAACTTCATGTACCTAGTACCTACTTACATATTTATGTAGGGCGCCCTGACTATACCTAGTGTGCGAGGATATTGTGAACATTGCTCTCTGTTTTTGTTGAAGTAAAGTATTAATATCATTCTTAAAATAAATGTTAAGGACAATACGCGTCTCAAAGTTTCTACTTTAAAAAATAAATTAAAAAACATATTACATTATTCTTATAATAAATTATATTTTTTATCCCAAAACATCATAAAAAGATTTTAAAATCATAATTAAAATGTTTGTTGCATACCTTGACATATACGCTAATAGTAGCATCATACCAAAATAAATTAGCTAATTAAATAACTTCTAGAAAACTAAACTTAAAACTAATTGGAACTACAGATATTTCATCAGACCAGACAGCATCAATTTAGATTCTTTTAAATTGAATCTATTTTAAATCCATAATTTTGTGTTTAGGTTTTTATAGATATAATTAATTTTATGTGTGTAATATTAATTATTTGCAAATGTTATACGTTTAATCGACCACAAGCTTAGATATAGCATTTTCATATAACCCACCCAAGGACTGCTTTTTTAACGTAACCAGACTTACGTGGGAAGTTTGAAAAGTTTCCGACCTTAACGATGATTCAAAACATTTTTCCTCAGTTTTTTCTCTTTATTTACACAGTTTTCTTGAACTTTACAACAAAGATGAACAAGCCAATATTAACAACTATCTCTACCGTGGGAGAGCCACGCTTCGGCATGAATGGGCCAGCTCGACCGGAGTGATACCACGGCCTCACAGAAAAACAGTGTGAAATAGTGCTTGCGCTGCGTTTCACCGAGTGAGTGGGGATACCGGAAGCCCATAACCCAACCCCCTGCCCCTATCTCCCCTTCCCATCTCCCAAAGGCCGGCAACGCACTTATGACGCCTCTGGCATCGCGATAAGTCTGCTCGTTTCCGCAATCCATAAAAAAAAAAAATCACAATCACATCAATTGGCGAGTGATGCTATCTTCACTTTGTGGTCGGAAACTTTTAAGACCACCTAGATTATAAAGCTAAACTTCTAAAATTTGATTGTGCTTTTCAGTAACATTTATTTCAGAGAAACACATGATTTTGTTAATCCGGAGACGAGCCAAGCGAGGCGCAAGGGCAGCGCAGGTATAGAGTTAGTAAAGTTAGGGTTGGCAGAGTTATAGCGTCTATATTCAGAAGCTTGGCTCTACATGAGATCTGATCTCTTTTTCACAGAGTAAGCCATATGCAGTCGTCTTGTAAACATTTTACATGAAAATGTTTTTGGTGAGATTAACTTTACTGTTACATTACTGTGTTCGGTACTAAGTATTAGTTTTGATGTTACGCAAATATTTATGTAAAGTCATCTCGATAGCTATGATCGATCTTCGCGCAAAGTTTTACGAAATTTTAAAAGCCAAATGTTAATTTTTATTGATGTATTCATAATACTAATACCTACCAGATTTCAGAAGAAGCTTTTGAAATTGTTTTAGAATTTGAATAAATTATATTACCTAGGCATATCATCATTGGTAGTAATTAATATTAATTTTATAGAGATCTAAAGTAATTAATAATATTAAATGCATATGTCAGATGCTGGTAACGTTGCGTTGCCGTTGCAAAATCTCAATCACTCTCACGTTTAGAAACCATTCATATAATAAAATATACATTTAACCTTTGAGTTTAATTGTCTATAAAAATAAAGCAACAAAGCCATTTCATATTTACGTATGGCTAATTTACTTTCATAACTCTTTTCATAGTGTAGGGTGCACACGTACCGACAGTTCATTGATGGTCACTACTGTCGTCTGCGTTCACCTGCAGCTCAACAGAATTAGGTGACAAGGAGGAGTCGTATGGGGATTCTAATAACCTCAAAATAGAGCTTGGCATCTGTGCACTGTGACTGATAACTATGAAATCAACGTAGTAACTTTGAACAAGCAATTTATTTTATGTTACCCATATTTTTATCATCTACAAGTCAATTTTATCACAACTGGAGTGCAATACATTGTAAATATTAAAATTCACACCGAAAATATATCTTGTAATTTCTAAAATGAAGCAAGTGATAACTGTCACAGATATCAAGATATATTTCGATCGACTGCCTCGATGGCGCACTGGTTGCGTATGCGACTGCTGTGCTTGAGGTCTTGGGTTCGATTCCCGGGTCGGACCAAATGACCTGCAAATATTTGTTTCGGAGTTTGGGTGTTTTCTATGTATAATATGTATGTATTTACAAAAAAAAAGTATATATGTATTTATATCAGTTGTCTAGTACCCATAACACAAGCTCTGCTTAGCTTGGGACTAGATGGCGTTGTGTGTTAGATGTCCGAAATATTTATTTATTATTATTATTATTTCAGGGGTATAATCACGCATGAAAGGCAACGAAATAAATCTCCAGAGTGTTCCTCCAGAGAGCTCCTCCAAAGTGTTCACCTAAAAATATATGACTACAGATATGCGAGGACACCTGCACCTCAAGAAACACACAGGATTATCGCCCGATCGAAGTATCGGTACTACAAGAATTGTAACACAAATGTTAATATTAGTACCTAAAAACTTTATTTACATTCAATAATGACTATAATCCACGCTTATAATCATCATTACTGCAAACTGAAAAACAGTTCATTCCTTCATTTGCACGAACGATTTCTTTTTAAGGTAACAATTCTAATTATTGTTATACATCTTAACTGGTACTAAAACAGTGTAAGTAACTAACAAAATGGACCTGATCCGAAATGGCTCTTTGGTTAAGTTTTAATCGAAAAATCTCATTCTCTAAATAAGGATACAAGATAAGAATTCTTTTTCTTAGTATACGTGCAAGAAAAAAACAATTTTAGTAATTTAAACCAAATTGTCACTGAAAAATGTTCCATAATTTCAGTGGTACAGCGACATCTATACATATGATAAAACTATACTTCAACGACATCTATCTTAGATAAAGCAAACTGCTTCCTATATAAATATCCTACGAAAACTAACTGAAAAGTTTCGTGGTTCTTCTCGTTCACCCCAGCTAGGATCTCGAAGTATTTTTTTCAGTTAAGTTGGACCCGGATGGGCCTAAATATCCATGTATTTGAGTTACATCACATCAAAAACGGTGGCAAAGAACCTGACTTCAACATACTTTCCAGAACATTAAAAATTTTGAACTCCAAGCAAATCCGTAAAAATATCCGCTATTAATAGTTTAACTTTAATTACCGCTTCAATTGATTACAGTACGGGAAAATTGCAATATAATTAAACATGTAAATAATAAGAAAGTTTTTACTTAAATATACACTTACATAATCTTATTGAATAGAAAGCGAAGCCTAAGTTATTTAAATATCATAACTACTGAAGGTAACTGTAGTTATTTTAAAACAAATACTTTAGCCGCAGTTCAATTTGAATACCAAATGAGTAAAAAGAGAAACCTAAGATATTATCTAATAGTTATGATTAGGTCTCGTTGGACCTATTATCGTCGTGGTCAGTGATCTTGACTGCTTAGAAGACTTTTTTATATGGGATTAATCTCGCCCACACGCCCACCACTATAACTGCTGTACACCAGGATCAAAAGCAGGGACCCATGAACACACCGAGTCGGGAAGTCCCAGAAAAAATTAAACTGTTTTAGAACCCGCGAGAAAAATAATCAGAATAATTAATTTCGTTGTGATAAGCCTTAGAGAAGTCACCAATTTTTTTAAATGGACACAAAATATTAAAAAATTACAATAAAAACAATAAGGGAAATCTTTTATTTTTAGTTATCTTTTCTAAGAAGAGACTTATATGTTCAGTAATGGGCTATTAAAGGCTCTTGATGATGAAGATGATGATTTTATTTATGAATATTGGTACAATTTCTAAGGTATTTATGACATATAATGTTTAAGGCCTGGGCCATAAAGAGAAAAAACAAGAATTTATACCTCTGTTTATGCTGTGAAGAATAATTAGTTAGCCCTACGTCTGGATGTGATTATTCTATAGTACATTATAGTAACTTTATGTAAACATAATATACATTTAAAGTACGAATATTTATGTTTCAAATCAAATAAATATGATGATTTCGAAATGGTTGTCTGAGAGTTACGCATCGTGGTAGAAAATGCTAACACGGAACTGACCGTCTAAAGTATTCAGATTATTAAGTAAATTTCATAGAATTAACTAGATTAAACTATGTAGATGTAAATCAATGTATGATATTCGTTTTGACCGCGTTTTAAATATTTTCTTAAGCAAAATTGAGTCCACTTTGAAACTTCCTACTACCTGCTAAGTAAAAAAGAAAAAAACTAATTTTGACTGGCCTCTTGATCTAGTAATTACTAGAGCACTAGACTAACCTAGTAATCCTCATTACTAGGCCTGAGCTCGTGGGTTCCACTTTCATCCTTTTTTTTCTGTGCAGACATCCCCCCCAAATACCAGTTACTAGTGAGGTTTTAACTTCCACACTCGATCAATACTGATGGGTAGAATTATGACGTCACTTTAATAAACCTAACATTGGAGGCGGACCGAAACCTCTCCTAAGGGCCTACGCGTTACACTATTATGGTGTATTTATGTGTGCGTGAAATTCGGAATATTGTTTTTTTAATTATTGTGTGTGAGTGCGTAGTGGCTATTTTTCCTAAGCGAGTCTTAAATGCGTGGTGTGAAGATTTTCCCCGCATTAAAATGACATACTGTTTAGTATCAAAAAAAGTCTCTCTTTAATTACATACGTCTATGGAAATTATAATTTTATTTTTGATTTTGATAATAACTTTGATTTTGATTTTATTTTGGATTTTGACTCAATGTTTTTTTAACTTTATTTTTAATTTAATTTTAATTTGTAATTGTACGCATGTTTCCAATATGGATTTATATGGCCTGAAGTAAATGGATAATATTATTATAAGGACTATACATAATACTTACACAGTTCAGCACCTTACTACTTAGTCACTTGCTCTTTTACCAATAAATTTCTTAATAAGTTAGGGTGTTGAGTAATTTCCTACACAAATATTTAACAACTACTAGCATTGAAATGGTCATAAAAGCAATTTTCAGTTGCAATTTCTGATATAATTGTTAAGTTGCAATCACTTTGAAAGGTGCGGATTAGGTTAGGCAACCTTAAGGTCTTAAAGCTTACTTGTATATGTTCTTGCATAATATTAAATACTAGCCGACCCCCGCAACTTCGTCTGCGTCTCTCCAAAAGGAAAATATATTTTCTCATTTCCCCAAAATTTTCGGTCGACACCCGGCGCCTGTTGGTCGCAGCGTCATGTTATATAGCCTAAAACCTGCTTCGCTAAATTGGTTATCCAACAAAAAAAGAATTAACAAAATAGATTCAGCCATTCACACGTGATGTCGTGACCAAGGCAAATAGGGCTTCATTTTTATAAATATAGATAATATCTTGGCCAGACAAAATACAAAAGGAAGTAGAGTCACGCTGATTTCAGCAAAAACGGGCTGGCTCAACTGGGGCGGTACTACCCTCGCACAGACTATCAACGTAAAATGACAATGTTCGTGCTATCGTGCTTCGTTAGTGAGTGCGAGACCGGAGGCTCAATGATGCAGAAGTATCACTAAACCATGGTGTGGTTCACCATGCTGCGTTGTTGAATTGTTTGCATTCACAATAAGTATGGTCACTCTTGGATTCTTCTTATGCTTTTTATCAGGCAGAGTAAAGTCATTTTGAAAGGGACATATATAAAAATAATTATTGAAAGTGACTATCTACCTCTACCTACTACCTATCACTTGTACCTACGGATTTTGACAGGACTTTCACTGGCAGCTAGCTGATGATCCAGTGAGTAACTTAGGCTACTTTTTTAGACCAGTTTTGTCCTGCGGCGTTTTCCGCGGTACAACAATAACCGCGGGTAACACCGCGGGGTTCAGCTAGTAAATAAATGATACATGTACCAAAATAGCATTTTTTAAAATTGTGTCTGTCTGTTTGTTCCGGGTAATCTCTGGAACGGCTGGTCCGATTTTGACAGGACTTTTACTGATAGGTAACTGATGATATTGGGAGTAAAATGGGCTACTTTTGTTCAGACTAGACTTTTTTTTCAATATCTCATTATCTCTTATTTTACCCAATTGATATAAATTTCCAAAAAATACTTTTTTCATCCCACCATCTCGGAAAGAGTATTTTTGCTCTTCTATATCTCAGTGTAAAAGTCGTTTTTATGCGCTAGAGGATAAAAGTAAATTTGAATTTAGAACATCGCGTGCACTAAGGTTGTGAGTTCAAAACATCATTAAACCTATTTACTTTTAACTCCATGGTGCCGAATTTAGCATGCGATCTTTTTTAAATTGTTAAGAACTCAGACTCGGAACCTTCTTGGGATACTTTTTTATATTTGCTTTCCCCGTGCAATTTTCTTTTCACGTCATTTAGTCATTTCCTCGCTGAGGTGGTATGAAAAGTTACGTGTTGCACTCGAGTGCACAGATTTTTAACCTTGTGCTCTTCTGATTCCCTCGTTAACGCTGAGGATTCTAATTTTTAAATCGTTCGTTGCGCTTGTGATTAAATATTAGAATCCTTCGCTTGCTCGTTCATTAAAACTGAGCACGCGGTTTAAAAGCAACTTTATACTCTTGTATAACAAATAACTATTAGTGGCTACTTGCTACATTAAAAGCATTACCCGTCAAAATGTCAATAGGCTTCGTGTGGATGAATTAGTCAGTGCAAAAAGTTTTATATTTTTATTTTCAATGTTATTATGTCAACATCGGCGTAATATGAGTTCCTGCAGCCAAAGTTAATTAAAGATGGCACAGTACCACAGTTTATTGTATTACACAACTTTGCAGATTATAAAATACATTTAATAAATACTTAGTTGTGTTGCGTAAGCTATATTAGAAGGTGATTTGTGGATTCTTGACTTCTGATCTGGGTCAGAATCATTAAATACGTGGTTAGAAAGATAACATATACTCTAGTACCAGAATTGAAGGATGACAGTTCGTGATGACTTGTTAGAATGTGGCATCTAATCTTATTACATCTTATTTGTTATGAAATTTCAGGTCATTTAGGTGTATTATTTTTGATTTAACAAGCCAATGCTTTTAGAACTAACCTTGAAGTTAGATGTTTGAGTTTGGCAGTATATATTAAAAGTTGTAAATGAAAGTGAAGTCTGTGTTTGCCCAACTGTGGTAAAAGGAGGGTAGTTTGGCGGTCTATACATTTGTATGTTTCACAGTAGCGTCTAAACTACTGAACTGATTTTAATGAATGGCATCTCAATAAATTCTTAATAATGACCCGGGTCATATATGACTCTAGATTAGAAGGTTGCGTGTTCAGATCACGTCGGGGTCAACACTCTAGGAGAACGGGTGCTATGTCCCTCCAACTACACAAATCAGATACCCTTTCCTTAATTTTGAATCTCGCCAAAAGGATAATATTCCAAGATAGACTGTGTCAGGCAGACTACATGCTTCCAATATATTATTTTAACCTGTTTTGTTATATAAATCAGTATAATAATAGTTCACGTATGTAATTCGACCACTAGACGATTTCTAGTTCATATGGTTTATAATTTAGATCCAGTTTGCACGTTTAGTCATAGTTGGCGTACACATTATCATAAGTAATTACTGTTCCGTCTCTGGTAATATATCGTGTGTTGAATTAATGATTCAATTAGCTATTGATTAGTGCTGAGTTTCTTGTTAATTAAAACTGACATCGACAAACAAAATGCACTAAATGAATAATGGTTGAGGCATATAAGTATTTCGTCGCTCATAGCCTAGTTCCACTCGGTGATTAGAAATAATCACCAAGGGTAAACAACGACGGCGCAGTCAGTACCTGGATGGGTTACCGCTAGTGGTATGTTACCAGGAGCGTCTCCATGATATATGATAACAGTCGTGAACCTTAGTTGGAGGCCTTTGGTTGGCTTAAAAAACATCCAACGGCAGGATTACGTTGTCTTGCCAGCCCCCGACCCGCACTCGGCCAGCGTGGGCACGTATGGCCCTAACACTCTTCTACGAGGAGACCCAAGCCCAGCGTTGTACGTTATAGGTTGTTGATGATGAGGATTCGGACATCTAATCTAACACACAACGCGATTTAGTTCCAAGCTAAGCAGAGCATATGTTCTGGTTACTAGACAACTGATATAAATACATATTATATACTATTTTTCCGTAAATACATACATATTATAAATAGAAAACTCCTTAACTCTGAAACAAACATTTGCAGATCATACAAACATTTGATCTGACCCGAAAATCGAACCCGAGACCTGAAGCACAGTAGTCACATACGCTACCACTTCGCCACCGAGGCTGTCATTTCCCCAAATTTGTGGGAAGACTTTGCATGATCCAATCGTTGTTCTGAGCCAGGATATTTTTTGACCGATTTATAGATCTATGTGGAGTACAAAATCGTTGGTAAGAGTTTATTTAGTTTCAAAATAAATTTAGACTCATCCCAGAAATCAACACTACTATTAATTCTATGGGCCCAGATTATTATAGATAGAAGTTGAAGTCATACATAAGTGAATACCTACACGAGTTCTCCATGTTTCTCAACGTTCAATCATACTCAGAATGCTCAAATCTTATAAACTGCAGAAACATGTCCATTGTTGATTTATAGCATTGTGTGTTAATGTATGAACTTGTATTTGACTATATATTTACGTCTCTATCTACAGCGGAATGTCTTTGAATTTAATTTGATGAAAGTGCACTATTCTACATTCACTATATAAAAAGAAAACGTGTTTATTTAAAATGTATTTCACATGTGGGTGTCAAATACATGTTTAAAAGCTGCTTAGTGTATATTATATTACTGCTACATATTTATCTCTGGTGCTCTGCGCATACGAAACAGTTTTACATAGACCAATATTATAACTATACAGTTACCAAATTTAATGATGTCCTAATTAGAGGTTTGGTACTTGTACGTGTATGGTACGCAATTTCACTGGTAAACACTTTATTTATCTTAAGTTAATTCTCTTACTTTCTTAATCCTGTGTGAAAACAATGTTATTTCCAAAATATATTTCATGAAATTTCTTTTTTCTTATACATTAGTGGTAGCGTAAAAAATACTTAACCAGGTAAATGATGAGACTCATTCGCAACTCACAATATTGAATCTCATAATCATCATATCAGGCGTAAGAAGTCCACTGCTGAACGTAGACCTCCCCCAATGATTTCCATTACGATCGGTCGGTAGCGGCCCGCATCCGAGTCCCTGCGATCTTAACTAGCCCGTCCGTCCACCTTGCGGGAGGCCTTCCTACGTTGCGTTTACCCTCACGTGAAAAATAAATCTCATAATAACATACCCAAAATAATTATCATTCATGAATCGTTGCTTTTCTGTCACACGCCGTCTGATATTTCATTCATTTCCACATGACACTCGTAAATAGGATGTTTGCAATTCACACATTTTCAATTATAAATATATATGTCAAACTATTTGTACCTGCTACTTCGTACACGAGACATTTGTATTTTCAAGTTATTTTTTACCGTTTAGACCTTCCCTGGACTATGACAAACATTTCAAAACCAAAATTAGCGAAATCGGCCCAGCCGTTCTCGAGTTTTAGCGAGACAATCGAACAGCAATTGATTTTTTTATATAAGAAGAAGATAAATACACGTGACATGCTCAACCTTAAGAAAAAAGGTTAGGCTATCAATGTCATATAAAGCGATAAAAATATTTCTTTCGTCTTAAACCAAATACGGCCAAGATTAATAACACATATTTTTCAATATCATGTTAGTCTCTTCTCACGAACTTACAAAATATATTTCTTAAATGAGAATAGATGAAAAATCCCAAGATTGATAGCTAAGGCATACCAAAATACATTTTATTCCAAGGCCGTAGGGCTTAGAAACGTATCTAAGTAAGTTGGCTCATAGGATGCGTTCGAATGTTGTAAGACGCGTATTGTCTGACGACAAGAAATATCGTGTCTATGTGAAGTTGTAAATATGTTTTGCGTATGTGGATTTTTTAAACAATAGTCTTAGTAACGGCTGTTTAATGAGAGGCTGATCAAGGCCAAATTACCTAATTAATAAGTTTTAAGCTAATAAATAAATAAAAGGACATTATTTTAATAGCTAATAATAATTTGAGTCGATCATTGTAGTAGTTGACAGAAATAGGACTTATTTATTTATGTAACGATTCCGATAGGTGTCTAAATTAATATTAAACTAAAGCACTGACAAAGTTTGTGAGATATAAGAAGTCATTAAAAATAGTTATAAACTATTTTCCTTATCAAAATTTTATCGTTAGAATTGTAAGCAAGGTAGTAGAGCTACGATGATTTCAGATCGTTTGGGCCGGTGCGACCGGGCCGGTACTAATCTCTCATAGAAGACCAGCCTAAAATGACAGCAGTCGTGTTTCATTGGTGAGTGCGAGACCGGAGAATGGGTCACTATGCTACATTGTTCCATTGTCTGCATTCGCATTGAGTATGGTGACCACGTCTCGTCTATTTTGCTCATATTTTCCATCTGGCAGAGTAAAATCACTTTGTCAGGCTCATATTTGCATAAAAATTTAAGAAACAACAATAATTAACTCAACCACGTATCACGTTTTAAGTATGAAGCAGATGTTAGGTCAGGCAATGCAAAAATATGTATTGCAGGTATTAGTTTACCTCTCGTAATAATCTTTAGATATACCATCAAGATAGTAAGCTGCTTACCTGGGATGTACTTCTACTTTGAGGACTTCATCACCCACTCTGAGGTTCTCAGGTATCCTGACGAACCTGAGGTATTCACCCACTGGATAGAAATTACAACCTGAAACAATAAATAGAAATTATATAATATAGTCATGTTTTTGTTATGGATACGACTTTATTGATTGTCTAACTTCAGGTAACGTAAATTTTATCTATTACTAGCTGATCCGGCGAACTACGTACTGCCACATATTTTTACGTTAATATTTTCAAAATTTCTGAAGTACTTGTTTTAGTAATTATGCCCGTTTAAGCTTCCCACAGGTGGGGTACATTAACGAATAAAAAAATTTTTTTCGGTTATCTTTTTTTCCATACAAACCTTCTCCTAACAATAACGAAACCATAAAAAAAATATTATTCAATTTGGTGCAGTCGATCGGATGCGCGTACAGCGTACAATAATGTCGATGATTCTTTTATATATACATATTTATTAATTTTTAATTAAATTTGATAAAAGTTTGGGTAAATCAATCACCTGAATTTGTTTTGCCGTTTTGGTCACATGAGATTTTTTTTTATTAAGTCCGATCGATAGCTCCCTCATACCACAAATAAATATGAATTAAAACAGGTATCTAAAGCCCAACAATTAGATTTGTTCAGTGTGAAATAAATATTGTTTGAGTTAGAAATAAAAGTGCGTTGTTCAATTTGTCTTCATTAGTTGATGCTGCCGTGTGTGAACGTCGCCAAAGTCTAATAGAAATACAACTAAATAGAGGTCTCCATGACACGACAATAACAGTTCTCATTAAAGACAATAAGGCTACTAGAACACGTATTTATTTAGGTTACGACACTGTTCTACAATCAGAGTACTTCCATTCAATATGTAGCACCTCTATTGTTGAGGAGGGAAAAACAGTCAGCGATAGGTGATCGGATAGTATTTCACACTGGCCATATATTATGCCAATGTTCGGTACATTTCGTAATTCTACTAAGAACGGAAATTGTTTTATAATCTTTATCTATACGTATAAGATAGCTTGTTGATTCGTCAACGCTTAGTCTAAACCGCTACAAGTTGCTATATATATGTACTTGCAGTTGGAAATTTCAGCAGCTGGTGATTTTTATATTGTACGCAGGGTGCGCACAATACAATGTATGGCCCTGCCAAAATGACTCTACTCTGCTTGATGGAAAGCATAAGCAGAATCCAAGAGTGGTGGTCATCGTTCTTATTGCGAATGTAGATAGTGCAACAACACAGCAAAGTGAACCACACTATGGCGGCCTAGCGATGCTTCTGCACGACACGACGACAGCACGAACGTTGATTTCTGTGCGAGCGTAGTACCGCACCGGTCGAGCCGGCCAGTTTGTGATGAAATCCACGTAGTTTTACTATCTTTAAAAAGGTATTCATAAAAAAATCCCCCCTAAGGAGATGAAATAAGGGATATACGGTTGTATGGGCGTAAACTCGTAAGTACAATGGCAATGATTCATCAGCAATAAGTATTGAAATATAATATCTCTTAAATATATATTAAATTCAGAGCTAGTGATAAATACCAAATTTTGAGGTCTTAAGAATTAAGAATTCAGTTACGACTCATTTATCACTACTTTTCGGAATATTTCATGAATAATGTGCAAAATATGTCTTTGAATACTAAATATTGTGCAGGACATTTTCATAAACTATTTATCAACGAAAAGAGCAAGGTCTCGAAACTTGTACACGTTTATTTAACTTTACTCTCCATATTGATATTTTTGTAAATTTAATAATGTTTTAAACATCGACCTATTGTATGTTTACTAACTTTTAAACGTTCGCGTTTCATGATATATTAACAATTCTTTTTACGGGAATTAACGCGATCACCTATTAAAAGGTATTACATACCTCTGATTTGCCTGACGTTCCGACTAAGTTGCACTGGCCGTGGTCACAGGCTGACTGTGACTCCGACCAGTGCAACCTTAGTATAGTGTGTTTGTTTGTAAATTTAAGAACACAGTCAAGTTAAAGTCTAAGAAATATTTACACACATTTACATGTATACATTAGGGCACAATTTTTAGTTGGATTTGAAGTTTGATAGAAACTTTTATATTCCAATATTAAAAAGCATTAAAATATGACTCAGTAACAACTAGTTAGCTACGACCATCGCATACTGGTTGAAAGTCTGGCTAATTAAATACAGTGTTTAACTTTTTGACGATGATAATTCCCGTAATTGCATTTGTTATATGTCGTAGTAATTTAAAATATGTATGTACCTATGTAAGTATTTGTTTCATTTTTAAATATCTAATATATTTTGCTATTTCCGTTTCAAGATGGCCTTATCTTTTTTTGTTAACTTAAATTTCGTATTTCGATAATTTCGAAATATTGCTAAACCGACGACGAGACTTCCTCGATTTCAATGCTACAAGAATGTTGCGTCTCCGCTCCGCATCAAATTGCATCTTGCAGCTGTTATGGTGTATTTCCCATTGAAGATTGACAGTTTCACAATCTTGACGGTTGAGTGCAAATTGATGGCGGTGGATTTAAGCATGAAATTTGTAATCTTTTATAGCATCTCATTTGACTTTGAGTATTTTATTATTTTATGTTGCTAAACTTAACACTGTAGGAGACATTGTTAACTACATTTGTAGTTTGTTTGTCCTTACTACTAAGTGATTTATGATAACAGTCATTAAGGTTTACATGGTTCTCGTGGCGTTCAGCTACTGGTGTTGAAAAAAGATACTCGAAGTAGGTATCTCATAAACTACTCTGCTTTCTTGCACCATTTTCTTAAATCAATTAATATTTTTTACCTGTCTTAGATCCAGGATCGAAGAAACGCCTAGCCAGGCTCTATCCTGGGAAATCCACAAAGACTTCCCCTGCCTATCGGTGCAATCATGATACGGTGCGGTCTGATAACATTTTTGCTAACAGGTTGCCAGCCTATTGGCAACCGTAGCAATTAATCTGACTCCACAGGGACGGCTGATATCGCCGCCGATGTTTTCCACGCTTGTTATCGGCTGTATACCGATCTCGTTCAACAGTATCTCTCTGGAGCATTACAGTTTCACAATAACCACCAGTTCCCCAGCCCTCCTCACCCGTCGGAATGGCAGGAACAAGTCTTATCCGATTTAGTCGATTACGAAGTCAATGAGGCAGCACGCACCATGCAATGGTGGCATTGTGCAATCTTCTCGCGCCGTCTGCGTCTTATTCAGATACTCCTCAAAGCAACCGCGCCACCAAGTCTGGAGTATTTGCGTCAGTCGGTAGGTGACGTGACGACGTCATTTTATGTGCTTTACGCACCCAAGCTTTGATTTGATTTGATTTTTTTACATATCTCTCTCGCCTATGTTGCATATGATAACAGAGAAATATCACTATCGCGATAATAATTATATTTATCTTTGTTTTTAGTGCTTGTTACTTCATGTTGAAGAAATTACAATTTTAAAAATGCTTTTCTTTGAGAGGGTTTCATTATTTGCATATAAAATCGTGTGAGTTTAGTGTAAATTTAGATCTAAGATGATGTAATATTTAGCCATTGAGGTCACTAACCTCGACTTTCAAATATATACTTCAGATCTCACAGAAAATTCCCAACTCTCCAGATCAAAATGCTAGATGTAAAATAGATAAAGAATAAGTTAAAACTATTTTGAATATAAAGAAGCGATAAAAAATATGAAATCTACAAGACAATGGAAAGATAGCAACAGTTGCTGCTCTAAATTAAGTATTATCATACTAACACGTTACTGAAAAGTGTGATCAGTCTGTAAATATAAAAAACCGTATAATAAAATTAGTACTCGTGTATTATTAAGCTCTAAATAAAACTTTTAACTCGGTACCGACAATATATGAACGCCATAACTATAGTCTATATGTATTTAATCTACATTTATATTCAATATACTTACACGCATTCTAAAACAAGGCTTGACATTATGGAGTCGCTAAACGGAGCTATAGTACATAAGCTAGGACAAAGCTAGTTAGAAGAACCCAAGTTAGTATAAGTAGAAGTACAAGCCAAGTTCCTCTTTATATCATCAGCTATTTGCCACTGAAACTTCCGTCAAAATTAGTCTAGCCATTTCAGAGATCAGTCATGACAAACAGACAGACAACATTTTAAAGATTACTTTTTGATTTAAGTACCCTATTTACTTACACACGCATTTAGTAAAAAGCTGTTAATTTGAAATTACAAATACTATTACTAAATTTTGTTTATGTGTTAGATAATATAATAACATATATTTTGGTTACAATATCTGTTTTCGAATTAATAAATTGTAGCTGATATTCTTTTATTGTAAACAGCCTAGTGATGATCTACGCAAGATGGCTGGCAGGAGCTGGATGCGAGAAGCCGAGGATCGAACTAAGTTGCGTGCAATTATTATTGTATCTCCAATATTAATTGCACGCACTTTGTCCAGCCCAATTATATGGTGATGACGATGTAACAAAATTCGTTACTCTTTACCAGGAGCCACTATTACTTATAATTTATCATGCATCCACTACCTCCACGACATTGAGCCACGAGTTATACACCGTCTTCAATGAGCCGTGTGATCGAGGAGATACCACAGGTTCTCACAAATCATGGCGTGTCGATCTACGCAGATAAAATACCGTACGACCTGAGACGGCTAGCGGGGTGCAATTAGATACTACACAATATGTGGATTCCTATGAGCCACTTTATATTTATAATCCTAATAAAAGAAGTCGGTTAGTGGGATTCCAAGGCATCATATAATGTATGCAATATTTCACACACTGCCCTGCCAACTCCAAACTAGGTAAAGTCGATACTATGTAACCACTCTGCCATTAAATATACTTAAATATTTCTAGATAACTTAATTGGATGTACAGAAGCTTTCATGTCACTCTAAAGTAAGTATTAAAGTGTAATGTATTAAAGTAAGTACCTCAGTAAGTTAGACTCAATAGATAGCTAATCCACATTAATATCTATCGAACGAATAGGACAAATTATGTGTTTAGAAATTTAAAATTACAAATATCAGGTTACGATAAGACAATGGCATTACTTTGATGATGATGATGTTCTCCTAGCCGATTACGGTCACGGCGGCCAGTCTCAACAGATACCAACCAACTATGCAGGAGATATTATAGTGTACAAATGTGTGCGCAAATACAGGTGCACTCTCTGTTCCATCACTTTCATAATCCGATGGGACGGTTAACCGACACGATCGGGGAGAGATCAGGCGCGGGACCGACAGCTTTACGTGCTCTCCGAGGCACGGGGGTTCAGACCCCAACTTCCAAACTCCGAGCTGTTATTAAGTATTTATGGAATCAGAAAAACTCAATAACACTTTTGGCCTGATCCGGGATTCAAATTCGAGACCACTTGATCAGCAGTCGCATACGTCAATCGCTAGACCAAAGAGGCATTACTTTAGTAAGATTATGTCCATATATGTTCAAAAATATAATTAGATATAGAAGGTGTAGTGATATTTTGCACCAATTTACATAATTTTTAATAATTCATATAAAAGCACCTTGATTCGTCAAAAAAGTAATCTAGTACTTGCAAGTCAATCTTTAACCAAAGTTTTGATGCATGAAACTAATCACTGGGGAAAAAAATGCTTTGGATTATGTTTATGGTTTCGATCAGGCAGAGTAGAGTCACGTTGGCAGGCTCATACATAAAAAAATGACTTAGCTGCATTGAAAATAGCTACTTATATAAATGACCAATGAGTCAAATTTGCTAGAAATGGACATCAGATTCATATCAGTTAAATATTAATAAAATAAATACGACTCACTATGTTTTAATTTAATTTAAATATTTAGTATCAGCCAGAGGAAAGTGCACGATAAATTGGAGAGGAAGTAAGCAGAAATCTACTTAATAGCTTTAACTGACTTTGATAATAATATAATTTAGTACAGGAGGTAGAGGTAGTCAAAACGATTTGCTCTTTAGATATGCTCGACGTTTAATGTCTACTTATCAAACTAAATATCACACTAATTTATAGATTAAGTTATATAATTAATTAATATGAATAATACTCTAGTACTATTTTATTTTAGTATATAGTTGTATATACGCGGTGGCGCAGTGGTAGCGTACGCGACTGCTGTTCTTGAGGTCTCAGGTTCGATTCCCGGGTCGGAACTAATGTTTGTATGATCTGCAAATATTTGTTTCGGAGTTTGGGTGTTTTCTATGTATAATATGTATGTATTTACAAAAAAAAAGTATATAAGTATTCATTTCAGTTGTCTAGTACCCATAATACAAGCTCTGCTTAGTTTGGGACTAGATGGCGTTGTGTGTTAGATGTCCGAAATATTTATTTATTTATATATTACACCATACCACCATCCAACAATCCTAATCCAGTCAAAATATTTTCAAATAAAATTGTAAAATGTAAATACAATGTAGGAATGTGAATTCCAATATAAATCTAATCACACGTGTATTTACTTGACAGACCTTGCAATAACGGTTAAAATGACTTCATCAAGGACCAAATTTACTTTATTTTTACTTTTACCTACAACTTCTACTACATTTGCTACTACAACACAACCACGGCTGGACAGATTTTGACGGGGCTTTCACTGGCAGATAGCTGATGATCTAAGAATTAACTTAAGCTACTTTTTTAGACTAGCTTTGTCCCGGGGCGTTACCCATGTATAACACCGCGGGGTTCAGCTAGTAATACATATAACTTGCCTCTATTTCATATCGATTCTTTAAAGTCCACATTTTTAACTTAATATCTCAGTCTGATCTGGAAGTTGTGGTTATTTTGACCCTGACTGTACTTGCTCTGAATACCCCTTATTACTTTATACGTTTACTCACTCAACATAGTAATTTAAGAGTATTATCTTGAACAGCATGTACTGAACTGTTAATGGCGGCAAAAATCTAACAATAACAAGAAGTTCTCGATTCCGATCTAAACATGAAGTGTGGGAGACTAGTTATGACTGAATAGTCAATGTACAGTCAGCAAAGTAAAGTTGTGCATTTTAGCCTATTGTTAAACGTGAATGTTAAATTAAGAGAATTTCTTCAAGGTACTCAAACTATATCCACTTAGTCAGCATATAAGTCGCAATGTAACACAATAGTTATTTTGTATGCATAAAAAAAAAGTAATAAGTACTAATAATAATCATAATTCCTGTAGTTTACATTAATGTGAAACGGTATATTTACTATGTAACGTATCAGTCTTGTCAGTATGCTATAACAAGCTCACTAAGAAATAGAATACCATATTTAACAAACTCTCTCTCGAATTCAATTTTTACATCCTAATACTCAAAGTACAGTACAGCTTTAACTAATATATCATGAGAAGAGATCTAATGGCGGTTGATTTTTGACCATTTTCATTGTTATATTTTATCGACCAGTTTAACTAGAAGCGTCATTGCATAAAGTTTTGCACCATTGGCAGATCCAAACATAATAATATTAATAATTTATTGAACCTCTATCGTTTTATGTAGTAATTTTTACAAAATTCTAAAATCAGCTTAATAGCATATAATTTGAAAATTATGTGTAATTTGCCAGAGTATTCCAAAAATATGCTATTGCTTGAAAAATGGAACAAAGAGTTTTCAAATATGGATTTATGGTTAAATTGTTGCTGACTGTACTATTTACTTTGTTAGAAGGCCGCGGAACATCACGTTAAACTACTTCCTGTTACCCATTGTATGAGTTGAAGTAGGCACAAATACAATAATAGCATAAAGTAGCGAGTGTCGGTGCTAAAGTTCCTCTGAACGCTGATTGATCAGAGCTGTTTATCAATGGTAGTCTATCTTTTATCTTTGAATCACCTACAGGCTTGGGAACTTCTCGTAATGGGCCATAGCTTTTGGACTAAAATACCTACAATAAAAGCATGAATTTTATATTTCGCAGAGATAATTGGATATGATTTGTTACTGCCATAATATTACGTAATTTTGCCGTTTCTTATTTTTTTCATTTGCGTTTTACCGTGGGAGAGTCATACTTTGTTAGATATGGGAGGGATCAAAGGACTAATATAAGAACCTCGCAGAAAAATGGTGTAAATCAATTATTTCGTTGCATCTTCACCGAGTGAGTGAAGCACCAGAGGATCATAGCTCCAATATTATAGCATTTGAATGATGGCAACGCATGAAATGTTTCGTGTTATTTTTCGAATGTTTCAAAAAGCAGCAGATCTGGCTCTATTCTGTATACCTTGGGAGAGGCTTATATTTAGCTTTGGACTGCAACGGACTAATGATGATAAATAAATAAATAAAATTTTATTTCATATTCAATTTGCAAGATTTGGGTGTTTTTCTTAAGTGTTGACTTAACTTAATTTCTGAAGTACTTATGCGATTAGAAGTAAGTTTTTATTATTTTCTGCTTTCAAATTACACTTCTTAAACTCATAATTAAGTAAGATCAACATTTCAAATTAGTGATCTGCCTGGTCTAGGTAAGACCTGTGTTTCAGGCAATTGATGCAAATGATGACATGAAACAAAAGCTTCTGAGGTTAGTACGTTTCCAAAAACACAATCAAATAAAGAATTCCTTCAGCTTTATAATATGTAAACAGTATAGCTCCAATAAAAAAGTGCTTAGTAACGCAGAAACTTCTTACTTAAGTAGTCTATTTAAAAATATACTACAAATAAATTTCCCACGTATTTTATTCAACATTCATTTTAAAGCAACGTTTTAAATCGTCGTGTTTTACAAGCAACATTTGATAATGAATTTGTAACAAAACCCGCGGTCAAAGCATCGCGTGTAACACACTTGTTCACGGATTAACATAGAATACTCGAGTTATAACATGTTACGATGTTATCTGCAATTTATATAATAAAGCATGAGTTAATTAATAAAAACAATGATCGCAGGTCAATGTACGAGTTGGTTTCTTAATTTCGTTACCGTGAATAAAGGTGTTACACAAATTTAGATTTTTTGGATGATTTTGACTAAGCTTAGTGTGTATTCAACCTGAACAAACTCAGGTTAAATATCGACAATAGTTGTTAAGTATGAAATAACTATTTTAACTGCATGGTTAGGTTAGAAGTTTTTGCGGTCGCCAAGCAGCTTTTTACTGCTGTGAGTGTCGTGGGCTCAAAACGTGATCCACATAATACAATGTATTCAAGATTCACTCAGCTGTTTCCCAATTAAATTCTATGTCTAGTTTTTAATTTTTAGAATTAATCAATTATCTGCTCATATTAGTATTCGAGAAATCATTTATTAACAAATACACAACATTATGTATAAGAAAATTAAAACTGGAATCTTTAAAAAATAATAATAATTAAAGTAATACAATGAGTCCTGTACAGGTATCCGTAAAATCTATTGAAACCTTAAACGACGAAATAGATGATTGGGTTCACTTCAGTGTTCGTTATGAAGATTGAAGCCTACAGCAATTTCATTACTAGTCCCTCTTAAGATAACATTTTTATAGTGTACTATGAAATATACAACTAAACTGAATACCCACGTCAATCTGTGTGCGTTACTACGATCTGTGCATAAAGATCCGTGACAGCTAGTCACGGAGTCTAACTCAATGCATGCGTGCGCCATGCAATGTTTATCATATTGTTAACTATATGCGTGAACTCATCAATGATACGATTATCTAAACATATGTAATACTGCAATCGTTATGTGAAAATTTGCATCACATATAACTGTAACAATATTCAAGAAAAAATATAGGTCGAGTAAGTAATGATTGTTACGTAGATAGAAAACTTTTTATTTGCAAACCATATTACACAGTTATAAGAGAGTACATAAAATGGCCATATTGTCAAAAACAATCGTTTCCAGGCAACATCAGCATGGATCAAAATCTTTCGGAGAGACAGAAGTATTGTATTCCTACTACATTGTCAACCTTTAATAGTTCACCACACTGAAGATGCTGACGTAGCATGGCCAATTACATTGTTTGAGTGAGTCAAGATTTGATTCAATTCTATATTTTAACCGACTTCAAAAAAAGGAGGAGGTTTCTCAATTCGAGCGTATATAAGTTTTTTTTACTTTTTTTATGTGTGTTCGTGGATAACTTCGTCGTTTATGAACTGATTTTGATGATTCTTTTTTTAATGGAAAGGAGATATCTTATCGGGTGGTACCATGATAAGGACACTAAGATCTGATGATGGCGTCCAAGAGAAATCGAGTCAAACTTTGAAGTCGGTTTTATTTTTGTTAAAATTTTACTTGTATTAAATGTAAATTATTATGCATATTAGATAAATGATGTCCTTTAAATTAAAAGTAAAGATCCGTACGATTTGTATCCGTAAGATTAGTAATGAAGCAGAGCTCTCTTATCTATACTCTATAAAAATAAATAAACATGGAGTGTCTGTTTGTAATATTAAAATAACCGCTTTTTTCTAAATGCATATGTACACGGTACATATACGAAAAAGCAGTTAAAAAAATTTTTGTCTGTCTGTCTGCATGTTCCGGGTAATCTCTGGAACGGCTGGACGGATTTTGACGGGACTTTCACTGGCAGGTAGCTGATGATCCATGGAGTAATTTAGGCTACTTTTTTTTAGACTAACTTTATTCTGTAGCGTTACTCGTGCTATAACAATAACCGCTGGTAACACCGCGGGGTTCAGCTAGTAATATATACCTATCATTATCATAATACACTGGTTGGCATAGGCCTCTCTTAGAAAGAAGGTTTTGTTATCTATACCACAGTGAGCAGACAGATTGGTACAGCGTTTGTTTCAAGGGTTCATTTCCTTTGCAGTACTGTTGTGTTACATAGTTTTCTCCCTTAATCGCCCTGTACAACAATCTATACTAATACATAAAGCTGAAGAGTTTGTTTGTTTGAACACGCTAATCTTAGGAACCGCTGGTCCGATTTGAAAAATTCTTTCACTGTTAGATAGC
Source organism: Spilosoma lubricipeda (assembly GCA_905220595.1). Classification (NCBI taxonomy): domain Eukaryota; kingdom Metazoa; phylum Arthropoda; class Insecta; order Lepidoptera; family Erebidae; genus Spilosoma; species Spilosoma lubricipeda. The sequence goes on along the minus strand of HG992285.1, from coordinate 690,133 downwards.
CCATTTGTCGAGGAAGGCTATAGGCTATATATCATCACGCTAAGACAAATAGGAGCGGAGCACCAGTGAAAAATGTTTCAAAAACGAGGGAAAATTATCACGCTACGGGCAATAAGAGACGTAAACGAAGTCACGGTATAAATATTGTTGGCAACACTTTGTATTCTTTATCCATCACCACTGGGACATGGGAGTGTATTTCTACTTAGTAAGAAAATGACATAGATATACACATGTATTCACTTGTGTCTAGCTGAACACCGCGGTGTTACCGGTGCGTTTGTAGTTGTAGCCGCATGTAAAGCGAAAGAAATATACTCCTAAATAAAAGATAAGATTATTGTATTTTATGTTTCCAGGATAAAGTAACTCTATTATACCTACCAATTTTTTTTTCAAATTGGTTCATTGATAATAATGATCTGAGGTAATAAACATTTATATATTCTACAAAATTTATAACCACCACATTTTTTCAAGTCATTTATATTATTAAAAAAAATCTCTTTATCAGAATATAAATTTTAGAACATAAAGACTTAGCTTTACCCACTGAGAACATTTTTAGTTTAACTACTACTCCACATATACCATTATCACCATCAACATAGGGTTTAATATTCCACTGCTGGACACAGGCCTCTCTATCGAAAGAACGTTTACTTTTCATCAGTATTATAAACTACAATGTCTCTATAGAAAATCTATTATTATTTGTCCGCTGTAGAGCCATCTCGATGTCCGACATTACACAGCTCTATAATCTATTAAAATAAAGGCTTTGCTTATAACAGACCATATCCAGGTCACTAACGGACGCGTAAGGGTGGCTTTCTCTCATCTATCAATGTTTTATCTCTCTGAGTGCATCTAGTCGGGAGTTATTTAGTAAAGACTGAACTTCGAGAGATGCTATGAAATGAGAATTTTTAGAACAGGTTTTCTCAATGGTGGTTAAGCAGTCTTTGCAATGCATTAGTGTGCACACAGTATAAAAAGTGTATATTTAATTAGTTTAATAATACATTACCTATGTCACCGTAAAATAGTAGTTAGTGGTATATTATTTAAAACCAATTTAGTGACAACAATACCAGCTTACAGACTAATATAATATTTGTAATAATACATATCTACATTACGTATATCGTTTGAACTTTCAAATTTTAATTAGAAATGCATTATTTGATTTGTTGCAACTCTGTACAGCATATTAAGGAACACTATTGAATGCTGTTACATTGTGTGTTAAATCGGGTTCTTGGTTAGAAACCTAGCTTGTATGTTTTTTAATATCATTTAAAGTAACTAGAAAAGTAAAACGAGTAAAATAATATAAAAAACCCGACTGGGTTAACCAATATCTGTCATTTTTTAAAAAATAAGTTTTTTAAAATGAACATGTAGGTTTTATATATATTCATACTCACCGTTAATAATTATTTATGTTGATACCACACTCGATGTATTTTGAAAACATATTTGTTTAAGATTAATTTTTAGCGCCAAAAGACCTTAACTTTGTTTTTGTCTTAATTTTGATGTACCCAGTGTCACTCTCACGAGTAAGACGAAACTATTGACACCACTCACATAAAAATACAACAAGATGTTTAGGTTTTAGAGCTTGCCAAAGAAATTTACATACAAACAAACATACATACACATACACTCGAAAAACATTAACCTCCTTCTTTCGCAGTCGGGTAAAAAGTAGAGAGTTGTGAAGTTTTAGATCTTTAGAAGCAGAAAACTTATTGGACAATATGGTACAGTAGGTTTTATTTAAATAGGATGTAAATTACTTAAATAAAAGTTTATGTTTCTAAGCAAATTGAACTTAGTAAGTGGAACATGCTTGTTAAACACAAAGTAATCGATAGAGACAAGTTAGTTACATTGTCATTTCCTTTCAGATGTCTATCGTACAACGACACTCATTACGCTGCCAAATCAGTATCAATTGGCCTAACATTTAACTAGATTGTCATTTAAGATATAATTTACTAACCAAAGCCAATAATTATTACAAAGTATTCTAAGCCCTAATAGGTATATTTACTTAATATATAAAGCTGAAGAGTTTGTTTGTTTGAACGCGCTCAGGAACCGCTGGTCCGATGTGAAAATTTCTTTCAGTGTTGGATAGTACATTTATTGAGGAAGGCTATACTCTATATGTCATCACGCTAGGACCAATATGAGCTGAGCACCAATAGAGAATGTTTCAAAAACGGGGTAAAATTATCACGCTACGGGCAATAGGAGACGCAAACGAGGTTGTGTGGGTCAGCTAGTATTTTATAAAGGAACTAGCTACGCGGCCCGGCTTCGCACGGAAGTCTTTGATTTTCTCGGATTTTTACTACGAAAATGTGAATACATTACACACATAAACCGCCCTTTTGTATTTCACTAGAATCTATTTATAAAATCCGATAAGTAAGATCTGAGCATATAATGTATTTTTAATTTATAAAAGAAAATAGTATGTAAAGAAAGTAAGTCTTAAAAAGAACCAACTATAATATACCTGCACCGTAATGAAATGTAATAACCTATATACACCATATACTAAGTGGCGATAGTCTTTCTTCAAATTTAAATAAAACCAAACGAAATCTATATATATCTATATCCATTCAAATAAAAAAATATTTTACAAATCGATTAAAACACTAATAACTTTTAAAGTAATAAATATAAAAAAATACAACTAAATCAAGTACATCATAATAAATACATACATTTTAAAATGTCAATTAAGATCTAGAGTAGAGTCGTGCATAGGTTATCTGTGAGTTGATGACCGCTATCTATAGCAGTTGAACAGATTCAATGTCTACCTTCTGACTCGAAACGAGCGTCAAGATGCATTAACATAATACATACTGACATCCAACCTGCAAATACGAAGATTCATTATGATCCGTCAATTTTACTTAATTTTAATTAATGACAAAACAAAGAGCCATAGTCATAAAAAAATACCTTTACAGTCTCTACATGTATTAATTTTATAATGAAACTAGCTAAACCCCGCGGTCAATGTTGAACCGCGGGTAACACCGCGGGACAAAGTTAGTCTAAAAAAAGTAGCCTAAATTACTCCCTGGACCATCAGCTACCTTACAGTGAAAGTCCCGTCAAAATCCGTCCATCGGTTCCCGAGATCTTTAAACTACATTTTTAAACTAGATTTTTGGTATATGTACCGTGTATACATACATATGCATTTAGTAAAAATCGGTTAGTTTAATATTACATTACTAAATGCATTTGTAACAGACACTCCACTTTTATTTATTTGTTTAGATACTGTGTGTGAAAGTAGTTTATAAATACACAGTATTTATATTATATTATTATACCTCTATTCATCAAGCGGGTACTGTAAGAGTTGACAAATGGAGCAAACCTTCATAAGCAGAAGTCGTGTCCAGCAGAGGACTGGAAGACACGTTGTAGAAAACTATTGATGATGATGATGTCAATGAGACACGACGCACACTCTAAATGTATGATTAAATAAAATACTCAAACGTTTTACGCTATTGAAAACAAGTGTTACAACAAACCGAACATGTAAACATATTCATCTGAAGTACCGTTTACAACCGTTTAAATCTGCATAAGTCAATATCGCTCTTGACTTAACTATACAGTGCTCTGCAGTTAGGGCTACCACTTTAAAATTATTATATAATTGGTTGTAATTTATTTATTCCTTGTAATTACCGTGGGAGAGCTACGCTTCGGTGGTAGCCTCACAGAAAACCGGTGTGAAACAGCGCCTGCGCTGGGTTTCACCTAGTGAGTGAGGATACCGGAGGCCAATACCCCAAACCCGTCTAGTTTATGGCAACCATCTTGTGTATTTATTATCTAAGGTGAGGTTTGAACCTATAATGCCTGACTATAAACCTGACTTTGAAAAGAGTGGCCATGATTTTCTTTGCCAGTATTCTTCTCATGAGGCTCTACGCATTTTGGAAACTGGAAGTTATAGATCGACACAGGCAGGCAGTAGATTTTGGTGTTTTCACCTAATTTACCTCGACAATACAGCACATGCTGTGGCGTCTGTTTGTGTCGATCTATGATTCTTAACTATAGCTTCAATTTAACGTTCATAAATGTCACTTAGTGTCTTAATTGAATAAATGATTTTAAATTCGAATTTGAATTTGAATTTGAATTTAATACTTAGTGCAGCGTAAAATGGCGTGGCGATCGCCTAAACCACTATGCCATCCATGCAGTGCAATAGTAATATAAAACTTTAAGTGAAATATATTTGATTGATTGAATTTAATTTAATTCGAACAACATAGTTTGAACGCATTTAGTATTTTCTTGGATATTTGTTATTATTTTTAAATTTAAAAACACAACTCCCGCATTAAGAATATACATCTTGTGTCGCGTTAAACTTTACAAATATACATGAAACGGACACAAAGAACACCCAGAGGCAGAACAACGAATTGTGGATCACACAAATGTTGTGTGTGTTGTCCCATGTGGGATTTGAACCCAAAACACCTTCATGCAATGGAAAGCGGCGGAATGGAATGGTAATGGAAAACTGTGCAGGCGAATTTTAAACAGTTCTTTGAATTGGCATTAATTCACCACTGAATTCACTGAGAATAAAATTGAAAATATTAGTGACAACCCTAAGCTATTTAATTATATGTTTAACATACGTGAAACCAACTGGATATTGCTTTAACACTTTCATTTCTTTTTCTCGATACCAATAATTCTCCGCGTGTTAATATACCTTATTACATGACAACATGTTTTAAATATATAGGTTTGCATATAATCTCCTTGAATGTTTAGAAGTAGATTACTATTTTAACTCTCATATATTAAGGTGTATCGCATAATAACAAATGCTACATCTAATATATAAAATTCTCGTGTCACAGTTTTCGTTACCATACTCCTCCAAAACGGCTTGACCGATTCTCATGAAATTTAGTGAGTATATTGAGTAGGTCTGAGAATCGGCCAACATTTATTTTTCATCCCCCTAAATGGTAAGGGTCACCCATCCTTAAATTTTTTTTATGGCAAAACGACGTTTGCCGGGGTCAGCTAGTATCCTATACATTTTAGAAGATATAATATTAAAAATAAGAGAACTTATTTAGACATATATGTACATTTCAAAACTTTACGAAATTAAATCGTTAAATCGTATGTTGCGTCGCTTTTTACTACGCGATATGTCATCTGACAGGTCCGCAATCGAATGCTCTTCCGGTTCAATACACATTATGAATGTATATTACACACTCAATCGATAGTGACGTTGTTTGTTTGTTACACCTTATTTTACATACAAACAAATGTGATGACGTTGTTGTAATCACTTCTTTGCCTAGGAGTTTACAAAAAATAATCATATTTGATTCATGAACAAGGTTCTACCCCTGAATGATAGATAGTAAAATAACTATTACACTCGCAGAGTGCAAGCGAAAGTTAGTTTTGTATAAGTTATGGTAGAAATTACGTTGCAGACATTAATAGTGTAGAATTGTGTGTTTTACATAAGGTTTTCTATACCGAATGGCATGTACACCATAAGAAACTCATAAAAGATAATTATAAAGTACTTGCTTCTACATTTCCTCGTTCACATAACCGTACTTATAATGTCGTGAAGTATAACTTAACTGACGCTAAAGAAACTCTAAGAAATGAAAAGTAATCAAGGCTTGATACAGACAGATAACGGGTTCCGGTAGAAAACGAAATCATAGGTCAGGCATCGCGTGCCGTTGACCTTACAGTTTGGAAGTCACAAAAAATACTCTTACTTTTTCTATCCAAATAAATAAACTGGTTTCAAGCTATCAAGGGCTTATTAATATACCACTTATGTAATAAAGATTATGTTTCTAATATTATAAAAGAGAAATTATATAATTATTCGTATCGTGTGATTTTTAACTTTGAAATGAAAGTAGGCTGTGATGATATGGTTTTATTAAGAGATTAAGAAGGAAGGAGCAATTGGACCACTTGATGATACGTGTCTTTGAGCCCCCTTGAAGATTTAGAAGGGTTCGAACTCTAGTGGTCTTATTCAATTGGTAAACACTGATTTACTATTAGTGCGTAGTTTCACTCCAGCGGAGTGTTTGTGTTGAAGCATAACTCTGCCATAGTTATCTCAATTCCATTTCTTATTCGAGTTTCATTCTATTCAAAAGTCTAGCTTCTAATACTGTCTGTAGCATTATATAGTCTTGCTATATTCCATCTGAAATAGATCGCAATATGAGGTACGGTTGGCGTCAATCCAGAGACCGTTAATAAAAGAAAGAACCCGAGTGCAGCATCTTTGATATAAGATATGAAACATGTTTACATTATCTCCTTTCTAAGTTAATAATTAGCTGAGTTTTCTTAGTATACATGGCGATTTAAGGATTTTTTTTTCACTTGTAAAGCATCATCCAGGTTTTATTTCTTCCTTCCCAAGTGAGATAGAGATGCCAATAATTGCATTACTTTATAATCTTGTATAATACATAAATTTGTAAAAAAAAGTTACAAACTCTTACCAACGCCTGCGGTTAGAGAGCGAACGTGCGCGCCTAAATTCATTACAATAATTACATAACTTTATTTATATTACGGTGATATATTTAATTGTTTTATTAAAGCAATTAACTTTTAAAGAGTATCCTAGAAACCGGTAGTGGTATAATCAAGTTTACAAACGTGTTACGTGCTACATTGAACTTGGAGTTAGACAACCTCATTTGAGTACTAAAGTCCTTAAATTACAGCCTTATCGCTCTTACAGTTTTCACTTGTGTTATTTTAGATCTTACGAGTGATGTTTTAGGTGTAAATTTTTAATATCTGTGTTTGTGATAAAACTGGTACGTAAGAAATATAGGTGATACAAAATTAAATCACTTGTTCAAAGTTACTTAGTTGGTTTCATAGCCGTTTATCACAGAGTTGAACTAAATTTTAAGGAATTTATATTATATTTAAGAATAGATATCAGTTATAGTACTTATTTGACCTGTGACTTTTCGAGTTGCCGGCATTCATGAATAATTACAGTCATTTCTTAACAAGTGAACCGCTTGCTAATTGGCCTTCGTCACCCCAGTATAACAAAAAATTTTCGTGTTTCTTTAGACTGAGAACCACCTTAACATCAAAATCCCGATCCACTTACGGCTTTAAGTAGAGGGACACATTAAACAAAATTTCAGATTCCGAATGGAGCAAACCTTTTTTTTTAATCTCTACGAATTAGCGTTAGATTTTAAAAGTAAGTACAAAGGAGGCTGAAATGAGAAGAAGTTTATAGCTCCTACACTTTGAAGAAGGCCTTCGTTCAATAGTCGATGGCAATTGGAGGAAGATGATGTGCGTGATGTTGTTTTAACTATTTCTAATTAATACGTAGTGAAGTAAAGTCGATTACTGCACCATTTGAGTAAGTAGGACAAAAATAACTTTCAACAACATTTATCAAGAAACACACTACCTACCAGACGTAATTATATCTATTATTATGTTATTAGTCATACATATCTCTAACCCATCTGAAAAGACTAACCAGTGCTAATCAATTCTTTACAATTCGTTTCACTGTACGCTAAGCTTTATTGACTTTCTCGGTGCTATTATCATAGAGAATAATTAACAAACTATGATGACTGTACATCATAAGTATTGGTTAGGCAGCGATAGCTATTAAATTTCTAATCACCCCTTTTTATGAACTTTGGTTGTATAACAGCAGGTGAAAAACTCGATTGGGCGTTGACTTTATTCAATATGTTTGTGCTATGTAGGTATACATTTACCAACACGTTATGCTTGATTTGTATTTATATCTAGAAAAACTGCTCTTTACATTGTGAAGGCAATTAATATTACTTTCATTGCGTCATAGTAATTGAGTTCGTAACGGGTGATCAACTATTAATAACGGAGTCTATTCTTGCTGCCTTAGTGGCAAATATAAAATTTGACATACGAATATTTTTATTTATAAATTAAACAAAAAAAGATACCTAACGTTTATTACACTTAGTATAAGTAAAAATTGCTTTGATATTTTTAGTAAAAATACGTATTCAAATTTAAAATTACCAGGTTTTAATTATGTGTCCTCATTTAAATTATACCATTGGGATTGCTTTTTTTCCTGCCTAAATAACTCAACTCTGACTGATGGAAAGCATAAGCAGACTTCAAGAGTAGTGGTCACCATACTTATTGCGAATGCAACAATGTTATGGCTTAGAGAGCAAACGAGTAGACAAGTCACTTGATCGTAAGCGACATTCAATATCGTAATCACCTGAACACCTGTTGCTGCTTTGTTTACTATAAGACCGTGATACTAATAGGTTCAGTAAATATAATAACCGAAGAACGAGAACTCATGAAGAAATCTTTAAAAAAGTAAAAACAACAGTTTACCGCAGTTTAAAGGTAAAAACACACCCGCCACGAAGCTAATCTAACCAGGAATGCGGACCTCTTCGCACTTTTTCCTCTATTAGTTCCCCCGTGTGATTATGGGTTCACATATACCTGTGTATACTCACGTGTAGAGATATATCGTTTGTGCACATTACACATTGCTTCCTTAGTTTTTTCTACCGAAGCCAATGATCTCTGTGCAATCAGCCATGCAGTATGTCGAGGTTTACTGCTCACGGCGTATTGTAAGGTTAAAAGTACGTATCGCTAGCGTATGTTTCTTCTTCAAGAATTTTTCTTGTATAAGTTTTAGTTACAGACTGCCTCGTTAGTCTAGTGGTAAGTGTATGCGAATGCTGGTCAAGAGGTCACGGGTTCTATTCCCGAGTCGAGCTCAAAGTGTTGTTTGTTTTTTTTTTCAAGAAATTCTCAATAACAGCCAGGAGTGCACAAGTTCGCGGTTATACAAGCTCGTGCCTCGAAAAGCACGTTTAGCGGTCGATTACGGTTGTCATAAACATCTACGGCAAACGTTATTGTGAAGCCAAAGGTATCAGACCTACGCCAGTCGCTCCGTGGAAAAAAACTGACATTCAGGTAAAGCCAGTGCAGTTAGTAGCCAACCCCAAATATTCTTGGGAACAATAAAGTAAAATTAAAAGTTTTTGTTCCTAATAATATAAGCTTGTTCTATTAATATTTTTGGGTACTCTTGCGTCTTTAGTTCACTTTCAATTAGTAAGGTAATTGCTATACTATTGTTACTTCAAATAAACAAAGGTATGTCGACAGATATAAGAATAGATGTCTACCAAATAAATATATATGCACTACGTGAAAGAGGATACAGCTAGAAAAGAAGTACCTAATGAGTGAACTGATGAGGCGAATGGAAGAAGAAAACTCATAAACAATTGTAAAGAATAGGATGTGCCTATCTTTTTTCTTAATCACCATCACCCTAATCGGCAGAACTGATCTCGTCAAAATTTTAAAAGGGAAAGGTTATATCATGGTATAATTCTTAGGCAAAGAAAATATTTTATCAGACAATTATCACAAAACACGAGTTAAAGCTAGTCTGATAGTAATAAGATGAAAGACATCAGTGATCACTAATGTATCACAAACGAGATTTTGAGTCCCAATAACTTGAAATTTAAATCAATTTCTAGATCAAAATATTAATGAATAATTCATTTTTCCTAACTTTCTTCTTCCTAGCACCTCCTGATGGACAGACTGTATACAATTCCGATGAATTAGAGCAATCAATATTTATAAATGACTAATACGTGTATTTATGTAATTATAAATATACTAGCTTTGGACACTGCTTCGCCCGCGTGTATATCGGTTACCGTAGTGAAACAAAACTATATAGGTACAATGTGGGACTGGCTTCATGGACCCGCATGGAATAATAAATAAGTAATATCGTCAATCCAATATCTACATCTAATACGAATACAGGTAGTAACTTCACAGTATCTCATCTTGTGGATGTAAAAGTAAAGTTACGAGTGACTGTCTTCATGATTGATGTTTGAATGAGCTCCACATCAAAGCATTGAAGTCAAATAGTGATGCGAAACTTGTTTACTTAAATTTGCAGTTGTACTACATTTTTATAATATTAATAAATTTTACGTTTCGCCAACATCTCTTACGATTTTTGAGAGATTTGTAAATTGATAGGATCTTCCAAAAAGTTCAATTTGAAAACTGACAACTTTCAAGTCAACAAAAATTGACAACTTTTTAAGTCAGATGTTTTTGTAAATGTATCATTTTGTTTATTTGAATATTTTCTCATTTATAAATTACTATATTATTATGTATCCTTCTTCCACTTTTCCGTTCCGCATCCGTTTACATGTGATTTCTACCTTACCTTTTCTACCTTCCTTTATGATGACCATCGATTCTGTAGTATGCAGGTACAAATAAATAATCACTTTCATTTTGGTTAATACGAATTATGGTATTGACAAAACTAAAATACTAGGCATATAAAAAGAATAAAAACACGAAGATTATACTCTAATCTACTTTTAATGTACCGTGTAAGGAATCTTACTTAACATCCAAAGGTTTCTACTATTATTGAAAAATTCAAATTTGATTTTACGGTTAACAAGCGTGACCAATCTCACAGCATTTTATTAATTTAGAGCACGGTACTTGAAATTGTATCGGGTATTGCCTAAAATTATGTTTCATTCTATTTAAATATTCGTTACAATTGATGATTCTGGGTAGAATATAGTTTAATAGTATATACTTGTGAAGCTGACTTTAAATATCATTATTTATTCTAATATGATATGACATGATTTGAAGAGACTGGCCAAGACTTAGATAGTTGGATAGATGGCGTTTCAGGCTTCAGGCAGACGACGATAAGTCAATTGATGATGATGATACTAATAAGATAAAGTTCAAGAATACGTTTGTTGAACGCGCTCAATTTTGGGGTTGATTTAAAATTTATTATTAAAGTTCAACAGTCCAATTGCATAGGAATGCTACATAACATCATGTTATGACTAATATCAATCGATTTTCGATGAAAAATATTGCAGAAATGGGGAAACGTTCTTCCTTCTCAGAGATACTGATGAAGTTGCAATCTGAGTAGCTGACCCATCAGCTAGTATTTAGATTTTTGTGATTTTCCTCATCCAAAGTTATGTAATATTTATATCAATATCTGTCATATGGCGGCTCAGATCTGGTTCAACGTTTAACTAAGACGTTTATAATGTCGCAAGGCCTTTAAGCAACTGTTATTAAGAATTGCTTAGTAAAGCTTCATTTAAACCTACGCACGCTCACACCTATATCCCGGAAGGGAGCGACAGAGATAAGGTAGTTCGTATTCAGCCATCTATATAATTATAGTCCTACTTACATAATAAAGGCAAGCTTATTACCATCGAGTGAGTATTTTGGAAATCAGGTAGGAAAATTGGAACTTCAATTTCAATTGAGAAATTGATTAAATGAGAGTGTAATGTTAAAACAGGACATCCATATTTCATATTATAAATTAGAAAGTTTGCTTTTATATATAAATCTGCCTATCACGATTTCACGGCTAGACCGCTGCAGTGCACTTTAATTCTTAAGGTACGGCGGGCATGGGCTATTCTATACCGCGCGAGCCGACACACACGCGGACGAGGTCGCAGGCAAAAGCTAGTTAATTATACAGATATATAAAAGAGTATATTTATTTCTAAGCAAAGGATTGTGTCCAGTTGTTGGCTACTAAAGGCGACGATACTGGCGACGATGAAGTGACTGTTAGCTATTAATGTTCGAATACCTAATACCTACGTAATTTGTAGTAGTTAGCCTTAGTAAGTAGTTGCTGGAAAGTCCTTGATTTCCAACTATAAGTAATATGTCGAATGGTACACAATCTAGACTTAGAACGTTTAGGTTTGGTAATTATTGCTTAATTTTTAAGCTTGTTTTATTGCTGGCCGATTTGTACGAAAATAAATAAAAGAAACGAAATCAATTTGAAGTCATTGTGAGAGCAGTATTAATACCAATAAAAATAAATTACATAATATATGATTAGATTGTATTGTATTATGGACAAGTTGCAAAAGTGATGGCTTATTAACTGTATTAAAAGCCTTGGTCAGATCTTAAAATTGATCATTTCGTGATGTGTCCGACGCTTATTTCACAAAACGAACTTGTGATGGCAAGACGTGGCTAGATCAATGAATAATTATTGTTTTATTATTATGGAATTAATGGCGTAGGTGCTAGTGCCACGTCTATTTCAGCACGAACGGCTTGACCGGAACGGTACTAGTCTCTCACAGAAGACCAACTTAAATGAAAGTATTCGTGTTGTCAAGTTTCGTTCGTAAGTGCAAGACCGGAGACCCAATGATTCAGACCAGGCCGACATAGAGTGGGCCATAATGCTGCATTATTGCATTGTCTGTATTCGCAGTGAGTATGGTGAAAACTAATCTTGGATTCTGTTCATGCTTTCTATCCGGCAGAGTAGAGTTCCTTTAGCTGGTCCATAGTTAATAAGGTAATCTCTTATTTTTGTTACGTCTTATAAAACCAAATAGTATAAGTGAAATAAAAAAAGCAGTAAAATTTCGTTACAAAGCCTAATAAAGTTACTAATAATACTGATTTACTTGTAAGTACCTTCTTAATAAATATTTGAAATTAAAGAGGTGTAGGCTAAATGCATTTTGAAAATTGAACGTTAACTTTTGAACGATAGGTTTAGCTCAAATTTAAAGACAAAAAGTTTATCAATTCTAAAATTCGAATCATGATTTCATCTTAGTACGTTCTGACTTTCTGACTGGCCGGTGACCGAAGGGTGACTGTAGATACTTGGTTAAGACAAACTAATACGCGAACTGATACGAGGTGGCGTAAGAATGCAAATGCCATTCTTGCTCCGCCATTGATACGCAAGCAGCTAGAGACTGTCATTACTTTAGGCGGTAAAAGTCCAATAGATCTCTTATACCTGTTTACAAAATAGCAAAATCTTTTAATAAATTACGGCTAACTTTCTTCATATTTTAGTGACTGACGGAGATACAGAGTATGGTTTACAAAGTAATACGCATGGATTTAAGAACCACTTATACAAATGCCTCATCAAGATTGTTTTCTTCACGATGAGTCTCCAACGAGTTTCGTTAAATGAAACTTAAACGATTGGTTATACCAACACATTGTAAGCTAGTAAGTGAATAAGACTTAGATTTAACATTTTTATAGTCTTGTCACAGTAACCTTCTTAAAGCTTTATGACAGGGGGGTTAAAAAGCAGTTTTCAGGTATCGTTGAACTGGCATGCTAACAATATCCTATTGTAAATTCGAAAGTAAATTTTATTTGGAACGCTTTTAAATGGACCGTCACGAAATTTTATACATACTTTGCCAAGAGCACACACATAGAAAAGACACGCGGTACTTCAACTTCAAAGAAATTACTGTTATTTTTCCAATAGACAAAAAACATAAAAGTGAAGCCTCAGTTTTAACCTTTTGTAGTAAATAAGTGACAAAATGGAAGTAGGTATTGTGTTTGTATAACATAAAGGTCAAATTACAATCTTGCTTTCATCCCTATTTTAACTGTTCTAATGTCGTTCGTACCATAAGTATTCAAGGTTAAACATTATAGAAAATTTCATATCAGTAGCTCAAACTGAGGTCTTTAATAATTATACTTCATGATAAATATTTTACTCAATTAGTCGTGTATAAAACGTGTGTTTTGTTTAAATTTTACGATAAGGGATTTCTAATCAAATCTTGTTTTATTACGATCCTCAAGAAACATCAATGATTGGTGTCATTTCGTAGAGAATAGAACTGTGTTGAGAATTTCATAACTTTTCTATAATATACACACTTTCTAATGTTCTTTTATTTAAATAAGGTCAAATGGGTATAATAAAATCACATACTTTTTTCAGAAGACAACTCTCACGCTAGTATTACGCATATACTCAGATAAATATTCACGAAACGCACACAAAGAACACCCAGACTCAGTTCAACAATTTGCTAATCACACAAAGTGTCACATGTAGGGTTCAAACCCAGAATAGTGTTCAAGGGAAGCAGCGAGATGCCGCAACTATCCAATCCATTCTGATATCAAGCATACTACTTGGTAACACAGTTCAAAAATATGTAAAAAGGTATATATTAAGATATTCTAGCACATCGGATACCAATGCAGTCTAGAATAGCACACGAGATCTGCTATTGATGTTATAGGTTTAAATATAAGCAAAGAAACTCACTAGGTACGTACTAGAGAAAGATTTTATTTACAAAATAATTTAAAAATCCCTAAAAAAAACTGACTTTAAGAACTGGATAAAATTGTAATGAAGCACACAAACACACACGGGAAGCACCAGGTTTCAAATAAAAATAATGAGGTAACAAACATAAAAAAATACAGTCGAAACGAGAACCTCCTCCATTTTTGAAGTCGGTCTGTTTGCTAAGTAATCGTGCCGATGGGAGCATACCTTCGACCACCGACTTAGTAGTTAGAATGATAAATCACAACGTTATGTTTCTACACTTTTTAAATAAACAAAAAGTTTTATATTTTGATATTTGACATATATGTTTTACTCATATTAACATGTGTTTACAGTTTTACCCCTTATCGTATCAGCCTTACCTTAACAAGATGCAAATATGCGCTACGATTATTTTTCTACAATCGCTAACGCCTCCATTCACTTGTATTATTGGCTATTATTTTGTTTCTATTAATGTTTATGTTCGTAGAATGCAACTTAGCTAGGGGGCTGATATATAACAGCTAATCTTCTTTATCACTACATAGTATGTATAATATATATAAAGGAAAGTCGCTACCCACTGTCTGTTCGCTTAGTGCTTTTGAACTACTGAAATGATTTTAATGCAGCTTTCATCAATGGATGGAGTGGTTCAAGACGAAGGTTTATAAATATATAATACATGCATATTATAGTAGAAGATTTCCGAAAATTTCAAAGACTTCCATGGGAAGCTGGGCCGGATGCCTAGTATATATTATAAAAATACCCCGTTCTAACAAAATAGTGTCTATTCATTTTTGAGAATTGATTTTGGTATAATTAGCTTTGTCAAAACTTTTTTCTTTTTTAAACTTATATTTAACAAAAAGCAAGTTAAATTGTAACTGACATAGTTTGGTAATCAACTAAAAAGTTTCTTAGTAATAAAAGAAACCGGTAATTGTATGTTGAAAACAATAACAATTGATAAACAGTCTTCAAACCTTTCATTCAACATTATAAGTCAATTATAACAATTACATCTACGACATACCTAAAGAATCTAAAGCCATTTGGTACTTCTAGAGGAAATGACTACACAAAACAAACGTAAAATAATTGGATGAAAACGGAACAATATAAAACTAGATGCCATTTCTTTATTGTTCTGCCTAAGTAAGCCATGTCCCACGAAGTGGAAACTGCGACATATATGCGCTTTATAACGCACTTAATGTCAACTAGATAAGATACGATTTTGATTAAAAATTAGCAGTGACAAAGTTGGTCGCCCAACACTAACATCTGCAGTTCATATCGCTTTTATTTTCAAGTAGGTAGAGTTTAAAGTTGCTTGTTTAGTGTATAGAAGTAAGGTAGACGAGTCATAGCCCACTTTTGTTTGGCTTATGCTGTAATGGCAATGACACGGTACCTCCTTTCTTCGCTAATTAATTTGCACAGCTTAGAGAAATCCATGGGAGTTGAAAGAGTTTTTTAATGATTTATGGAGAATACTTTTATGGCGCTTTCAAGGAAAGAAGTATTAGAGGAATTTACATAAAGATTATTCAAATATGGTTTAAAATACAATTAGCCTTTAAGAAGGGATTATGTTGTTGTATTTATTTGAAGGGTGGTATGGTAAAGAGACTCTGGCATATTAACCAACCTTATAAGTTTCCACACTTGTCAGTGTTAAACACTCATCTAATCTAATCTTTTTTGACACTTTTTATTTATTTAACTTTATTGCATACATATAATTACATAACAAAAAGAATAAATGTAACAATTGGCAATCTTATCGCTTGCGGCGATTTCTTCCAGACAACCCTAACACGGATATTAAGTATTTGAAATTATGTCTTTTGTTACCTTATTTACTAATTTGATCACCAAAACAATCATCAAGTCATAGTTTTGAATATTTCAGTACAAAATTGTTTATATGACGCAATATTAGATATTAAACTGAAGATTCAAACTTTCTTCTGAAGTTGGGAGCAAACGAGTAGGTAAGGCATCTCATGTTAGGTAGCTCATCGCTCACAGATACTTGCACCTCATTATCTCAAGACTCTCGCGCCAAAATAAGAGGTTATGGTTTCCAATAACTTTAAACCCTGATGAGTTGTCTCCTATGATGACTCTAAATAGAATTTGAAAAAAAAGATTCCTAGCTGAAATTTTGATGTAGTAGTAATCTTTGACAGTACTATAAGGCGAAACAAGGGCATTGTGTAATAAGTATAAGTGAGTTTTATTTCAATAATGTATTTCAAGAGGTTGCACGTAGTAACGAAAAGCAAGAGAAAAAATAATTACAGTAGAAGATTTAAGGTCAGCATTGTAGAGTCCCCTTTACCCGTAGGAGAATCACGTTTTAGCACATAATAGATAAGCATAACTGCAGTGAACTGAAGACTGAGATTATTGGAAGAAATACTCTTGATTTTTGAAGTTTAGAAGAAAACTCGTATAGTCGGTAAATAATTACGATAGTAATATAAATATAAAACTTGTTTAAATACTACTACTCTTCAATATAATCAGTCATTGAAAGGTATAACGTAATAAGTCGTGAACTAATTAACGAATTAATTATTTATTTACGAAAACTCGTTAACAGATGCCAATGTTACAAATCATCGCTTCATTCACAGAACACTTTTTCATTAGACTAAACATTGAGTAAGTGTTTATTGTAAGCTTAGCCCATCTGTTACTCAAGGGCTGTTGATAGTAAAAACATAAATAATGACCTAATGATGAAACGAGGCTTATTTACTTTTAAACATCAGAACAAAAAAGGATTGAAATGCATGACCTTAGAGTGGAACAGTGAACCGATTTTTGACAGTAAAAATAATTAGAGTTTGATAAACATAGATGTTTTACATTTGAGTAGAGACCGTGATTAGGCAAACTGAGTTTTTTTTATGGAACCGCCGCTCATGGACATCCGCAACACCAAAGGCTTCACAAGTGCGTTGTCGGCCTTTGGGGGATGGGGAGGCGGTATGGGTTTCCAGTATCCTTACTCACTCTATAAAACACAGTGCAAGCGCTGTTTCATACTGGTTTTCTGTGAGGCCGTGGTATCACTCTGGTAGAGCCGGTCTATTCATGCCGAAGCGTGGCTCTCGCGTGAGAAATTGTAGGCAGTTGTGGGCATTCTTTGAAGGAGACCTCAAGATCTGATCCTCAAAAGTGGATACCAAAATATAACACAGAAAAATCGCAAATCAAATTAAGTGAAATAAAAGACTTTTTCATTGCCTTCCCCATGGCTTTCTCATCAGGGTATTGTAACCAATCTGAACTTATGCGAATCTATCAAACGAACCACATCAGCTTTTTTTTTTTTTTTTTATGTTTTAGCTGCGCCAAAATGACTCTGCTCTACCTGAGACTGCTTAAATTTGACAGTTGGCTGGTTTACTAGCTACTGAAGCTTTCAATCATATATCTCCTGATTCTGCCATGAGATCCATCAAGGTATAAGTATAGTATAGTTATTCAAGAATGTACTTAACCATAACAACCTTTAATTGCTGTTAATATTGTTAGATATAAATGGTTCCTTAGGAAGAATGTTTTGACCTACCAATCACCCTCGCCAGGCGGTTTGGGTTTCTCAGTTTGTGTCAAGTTTCGTTCTCTTTGCTTTGTATAGTTGGTCGACTTTTACGACACTATCGTAATGAGTACGGGGTCGTGATAAATTGATAAAAGTAAATGAGTGTAATTAATACATTTTAATAAATGTACACGTTTAACATTCTTTAACATCTTGATAGATTACTATGCCTACTTTATAAAATTTACTGTATTGCTATATTCAGTCCGTATTCTCACAACGAAGTCCGCTAGTAATTCCCTTTGAGTATAAATAATAACATGTTCTAGTACATATGACAATGTAGTCCCGTTTCAGTTCACTTCATCTTGAATATAAAGTAAACGATTTATGCAACACAAGTATTGACTTACAAACTTAATTACTTAATTGGGCAATTAAATTCACATCGGTCCTGGTAGAGTAAGCTAGTAAATAAGGTTATTTTTTATTTGATAAAGAAAGAAAATGTATGAGGAGGACAATCATTTGTCGTTTGAGGATTTTTAACTCGACTACGGTGCAACCAAAAAAAAAAGGTAATAAATAGTTTTAGGACTTTGCGTATGTTCCATCGTAGTGTTTAAACTACTGAACCAATTTTAATGCATGAGGTGTCAAAGAATTGTATTAATTCGCCAGCTGATATAGAAAATAATTATTTTATCAAAAGTTTTTATGAATTAGGGTTATGGTTATGTAATTTTTATATTGTAGCAAAATATATTACTATTCAGTATCAAAACAAAACAGGTAATCTTTAGAAATTATCTTTTATGCTTTGATTGATACTTGTTAAATTAAGTGTCTGTTTTAACCCCACCCTAGGATTCCTAAGATCACTCCTGAAAGTTTCAGTGTGGAATTAAAGCCTTGCATCGAAACCTTTTTGAAAAATTGTTAATCATATTTTAATGAAAAAGTTATAGATTTTTAAAAAAAGTTAATTTTGTCAAGTGTAATTATGTTGCAACTTAGGAACTAAAGACAAGTTAACATTAAGTAACGTTACTTTGTTAAGTTGTAACGTATCTTAATCATATAAGTATAAAACCATATTGTGTTTTGTAACTGTGCAAATAACTCCACTACGAATCAAGATACAAATATTGCAGTAATTATGTTTATCTGTTTGTAGATCGATGCTCTAAAAGTAGTGTGCTGCTGTAGATTATACAATTAAATATATTTCCTAGTTAAGTAAGCCAAGTGATGGTAAATTAACTCATTGCCAAATACTATATCTTACTAATATTATAAACGCGAAAGTTTGTAAGTATGGATGGATGGATGTTTGTTACTCTATCACGTAAAAACTACTGAAGGGATTTGGATTAAACTATACAGTAATATAGCTTATATATTCGAATTCGCACTAATATGCAAATTTATGTATTTTTAAAGAAATATACATTTGATAGATAAGTTAAACCATCACACTGGCTCGAATCGACCATTTTTCGGTTAAGAGTAAAAATCACTAACTTATTAGACAAACAGACCAAACAAGATATGCTTTTATCCACTCTAATAGTTAAAAATGAGAGTCTAATTTTAGACTAATCGAGTAATAAATTGATTTTCAAAACCTATTTTTTTTTCTAAGTAGTTCAAAAGCAAAAAAAAAGAATGAAGGATTTTCTTTCTTATTACCTTCTATTCTGATATTCAAATGAAATCTTCTCCAACATTAAAAATAGCACATTTTACTTTTA
This sequence comes from Spilosoma lubricipeda, assembly GCA_905220595.1. NCBI lineage: Eukaryota > Metazoa > Arthropoda > Insecta > Lepidoptera > Erebidae > Spilosoma > Spilosoma lubricipeda. The sequence goes on along the minus strand of HG992285.1, from coordinate 670,503 downwards.
ATAGAGTTCACAATATATCATACAGTCACACAAATTTAAATACAAAACCAAGATGACCCTGTTTGTCTCTCTATTATATTTTATTGTGTGACTTTAACCCACGATTTGAACCAAAAACAATGTAGTACTGATTCTACCAACTTTCATTTTCACCTTGAGAAGGTACCACATGGTCCACATACACTGTATCTCTGGTCGCGCTCTACATCCCACCGAACGTGGCTACTGATAGCTCTGTCTACTCTCCGAGGGATAATTTGAGTAATTTACTTTCAATCAGATTTAATAGCAGTGTTAGAAATAAAGCTCTATGTAGAGTTAAATAGAGTCAGTCTTTTGTTAGTATTTCAGTATTGCTTTTAAAAATTGTGATCATTATATAGTTTTCTTAACTCTTTTACTAGCAAATGAAAACCTAGAAAATAATAGTGTAAAGATTTTATTACCTGAAATAGTAATTTTTATCAGGCAGGTCTGGTTACTAGTCATCATGACTGTTAAGCCGTATGTTAGATTTTCAACCACGACCAATAATTGTATGAGGAGCATTAGTTCTATTTATGGGTGTTATTTATCTTTAATACATATTTATACGGAAATTTATAAGTAAGTTAACAAGTAGTTTGATTACTTTAGTACAGACTCAATTCAGTTTGAGCAACAGACGACTCTATGTTAACATTTAATTGAGTAGTATTTTAACCGTATGTTGTCCTGTGAAGGTCAGTATAAATGATTTTCTGTCTTTTTTTATTAAAATGCAATGTCAAAACAATATGATGTAATTATATTTTCAGAAAAAAACCCATTGCCTCTATATAAGTATACCAGTCACTATAAGTCACCAGGCAAAAACTTCTCTCCTTTCTATGGCTAGGAATAGGCCTCTATGTCTAGCAGTGGACTGTTAAAGGTGGTGGGATGATGCTTACTAAATGTTTTGGCGATTTAGAGGCAATAAAAGACTACATTTTTTTAAAAAGGTCACCTTTTTTATTTTGTCTGTCTCTATGTATAACAATATAATTTTTATTAATACGTTTTCACTGATGCTATTATTTTCAAGTAGCATACAGTCGTACATATAGTTTTAGTTGTGTATATTTATGTGGAGGTTTGTCATAAATAATTTAGCTGTTTTTTTATGTATTTATGTTATCTGTATTATAAGACTGCAAGCCTTCTTTAAAATATAATGAATAACAAATTTTTGTCTTGCTAAGCCAAAAGTTGTGAGCTTAGTTCACAACTGAGCCCACGACATTTAGCTTAGCGGTTAGAGTCACTTGTCAGGTAGACTATGACTCTGTCTCAATTTTTTTAAAACTAATGAATATTAAAATTCGCATAAAATAATACTATGAAATTTCACATGTACAACACTACATTCTGAGCTCTACAATTTTGAAAAAAAACCTATTTATAAATTAAAGAGATTATATTAGACTCAGTAATGAAAACTGAAATTGTTTATTTAACGACAATATTATTCGCTTAATTATAAATAAATTTGTTCACTTTCACTGCTTTCACTCGAATACCATTTTAAATACAATTTGTTTTGCGATAAATGTAGAGTTTGTTATGAGATTGTTTCAATGATAGAGTTTATTGTTGTCTTTGTCTGTCTTTATTTATAATGCTATCTTTTGAGGATTTAGGATTTAGGAAGAATTATCATTTAATTTGTAAGCATTCGCTCTATTTCCTTGAAGGCTTATTTAGAAATTATGGTTAGTAAAGTCAGAAAGGGCCCGAGTCAATTAGTTCTTTCATTATGTACAGTTGATTTTTAATCGATTTTGGTGTTATCTAAAAGAATCATATATATATATATATTTATAAATTGAATTGGTCTCGTTTTACATATGATGTGAAAATGAATATAAATAAATAAAATGTAATACATATTGTTTTAAACTTTTATGGTCAGTAACATTAAAATAGGAATCTGCGGTATTGCTACCATGCTACCTTTTTGTTTGTGAATATCTGAGTGAGAGAGTGAGAGAGTGTCTGCCAATAACAGCCCACCCGCAAGATCTTCAGTTACTCCGTGATCATGGCGCTTGCAACAGCGCCGAAATATCGGATACTCACAAAGAAAAAGGTACATGGTAGCAATCCCGCAGATTCCTATTTTAAATAGTAAATGTTTTGGAATTAATTTATACCATTGAAATAAAACTTTGATATACTTACATAAAGTCTCCCTTAAGAAGGCTCCAAGGAGCAGAACAACCACAACTCTACAACGGAACATGTCGGAGGCACTATCTGTTCACTTGCACTCTATGTACATTTTGTCACTGACGTCACGCACATGCACTGCTTACGTCACTATACTGATGACATCTGCAACAAAAAAGTACAATTAAATATGTTAGTAAAAAAAAAGTAAAGAATTTTATCAATTTTTTAGTTTTTTTATATTTTTATTTCTAAGGCTTGTGTTAATCCAACTATTTATTTTTATCTCAGAAACCGTTTGTTTTAAAGGCATTTTTAAGAGCATATAGTTGATAGGTACTGTAATAATAAGCAACTTCAGTCACTTAAAAAATAGCAACAACATGCATGATCTCAAATATAAATGTAGAGGTTATTAAAAAGTTGTCACGCGTTGATGTCTTTTGTTTGAATAACTCTGTGTAGAGCAGTTTACTACTAACGAAACGTGAAGTATTTCAATACCTAATATCTGTCGTCAGCTCAATTAGTTCAATAAAAATAAATAAATATCAGGGGACGTGATGATTTAAAAATACTTTTTTATATCTCTCGAAAGTACTGGTTATTCTATTTCACACCTTTCCAGAAGTAAAATAAAAGTTAAGGATCTCTTTGTCTGAATTACAATATTGTATAATGATCTAATTGAGTTGTTTAGGTGTGAAAACGTAACAAACTAACTAACACAATTTGCATTTATAATAATAATGGCTTAGGATAACCACATAATTAATCATAAAATGTGCTTGTAACGTTTTCAAACAACGCAAGCTCACGCTACCATAATTAAGCTGTATATAACAAGATGGCTAAGGACGGAGCATCTGTATAATGTGCGCATGCGCAGCCCGGGGGAGGCAGTAACGGCGTACGCGCACCGTTACCGCGCCGCGGTTCATTGGAGATTCATTGCTTCGTGCGAGAGCTTTGCTACATACTGTGAGAGGATTTACTTTGTTGTGGTAGTACGAGTACGAGACTATAAATTATGATTCTGTGAGAGTTGATAAGGTATGCAAAATAATGGAGGGTAAAATAATTAATTATAAAAGTATTTTTTAAGGTGATTTTAAATTGAAGAAAAATTTTATAGTATGAAGACATAGTAGTCGGACGAAAGATTTACTTCACAACCATGTATGTTTCGACCGGCTCGATCAGAGTGCTGCAACGACCTCAACTAAATCAACGTAGAGTAGTTTTGTCGATGCTTTTCATTGATTCAAATTACCAGAGGACACTAAAAAGAGTACATTTTACAACTGCATATTCTTTCTTTGCGGTACCTTAAATAGAGTGTAACTTATTAAATAAATAATGGATATTGTGGTGTGCCTACTCACTGTATTAGTGGGTGACATTTTCGTGAAATGTGTCAGTGGCAGAGCAATTATTTCCGTCAAGACCTGATGGGTTTTGTGAAGAGACATGTGTTTGATTACACTTGTCACAATCTTCTTTGTTTTCTGTTTCATATTGTACACTTATTACATTAAAATTAATTCACTGGGTACACTTAAGCAATCCATGTGGCGGTGCAGTGCTAACTTTGTAGTTTATCATGTTGAAGGAAAGTAGAACATGAATTTGATTCCAAAATGATGCAAACAGATGAGTCCTCTGATGAACTACTAAATCCCACCAATACCTGAAACCATGGTTTGGTTTGGTTTTACTGGCCTGTTACCACGCTTAGCCTTTTGATAGGGCCATTGTGAGTTTTGTCATGTTTAACTATCCTAGATCATCCCAGAAGCTTAGCAGCCTTTGCCGGTCGCTACATGTTTTCGAGAGTAATGTTGATTGGAGGATGTTTGCCCGTTGATCTGCCACATTTATAAATTCTGAGAAAATGTGCTGCGGCGTTTCTTCTGTCTCTATGCATCCTCTGCACAGAGGGCTATCTGTTGCATCTAAAATCAATAGGTGTTTGTTAAGGGGACAATATTCATTACGGATACCTATGAAATTCCCTGATATCGTGAAATCGTCCCTTTTCATTCTGAATCTGCAACTATAAGAACAGTCACAAGTGCCTTAGTATCCTTTGAAACACTCCGACTAGATATATATAGTATAGTTTTGTTAAAATACCTTATTCATATTTGTTAAAATATCGATATTTACCATAAATCTGAATAGATCTTCTAAAAATTAAGAATTATGTATATACAGGTAAATTTATTTGTTAACTAAGTTATCATTGAAACACGCAGCTCTATTCGAAATGAACGGTTACCAATGCCGTTAAACAGCAGCCACGCTAAAATAGTTCCTATTGCATTTACTTTATTTTATTTAATAAGAACTTATTTTTGCGTTATAAAAACGACATTTACTAGTACTTAACCGTCCTAAAGTTAAATAAACACGTAGCGGGTTTCGAAAATTATTGAACTTCACTAGGCATAACGATTGTTGGTTGATCTTCCCAATCTAGTAGATATGTCCTGCTGTCCTAGTAGCTACCTCAATTTGAGACTTGCTATATTTAATTCTCGAATTTCAATACCTTTCTCATTTCCCTGATGCATCTAATTTCTTTGCCAAATTTCATTGTAATATCATTAGGGAGGCCTGAAAATATCCTTGAGAACGCTAAAAAGTTTTATGAAAGTAAGTGTATGATTATTACTGCTAAAATGTGAATCTAATTTATTGTTTTCACTCAATTTAACTCTACAGTTAAACTATAACAACTCCATTATTCTCAAATTTACGCACAATTTTATAACCCAAAGAAATACTATTTCAAAAGTTAATGGTACATGAAATACAAACTAGTTGCATGATATTATTACGACTTGTACAAATATAGCTTGAGCTTTACAAAACGCTGCAGTAGAAAGTAAATTATTGTTGACAACCGCAACAAAAATGCCGTACCAAAAAACCGCAAATGCGGAACCCAACCTCGAATAAAGGAAGGAATATTACTATGGTAAAAAATCTTATGTTAATAGCAAATAGTTAGCGTTACGCAAGTGAATGAATAATTCACATATCGTTGTAACTGTTCGCTAATAACTATTCAGAACTCACATTTGGTTCGCTAAAACTATGCAATTTATCAACTTCTTCAATTGTAACTATTTTAACGACGAATAAATTACGCGGTTTTCATTGGTTTCGTAATATTATTTTCACTTTAATCTGTTATTTCGTGTGGTGAAAATTCCATTTGAATATTGTGATGTAATCGTTTGTAACCGGACGTGAATAACGTATAGAAACGTCGATTCTGAACTTTTACTTAATATGGCGACCTTTGAACTTAAAACACTTTAGTTATTCTGTATAATGATAGGTAACAAAGAATGCATACACTCACGGCATACCTAAACACGCAGAGTTACACCAACATGTAAACATTAACTTCGTGTAGGATCAATGCACACTAAATTGTTGGTTTGGTTGAATTCGGAGAGTGCAAATAATAGTTCGGGTAGATCAGAGTCGTTTGGTCCGGATGTGTTATTAATAGCAGTTCCCGGTTCCCTCTTTTTCGGTCCGATTCCGACACAATGCCCCGCCGCAGACCCCGGTGGGGTATCCACAGGGTGAGGTGAGGTTTTCACACGTTAAAAATAGGTCAGAGTCGTTTACCTGTACCTTCACTTGCCTTTTGCTGAAAAATGCGAGACCTCATACTTATGCCTGTTCATCTAAAACATAAGCGGAGGTACGTTTACGTTATTATATCATGACAACTTGGTAAATAATTAATAAAAATCTTCTTTTTGCTTGCTGTGTTATTGATTTTACGGATGAAAGATAGCAGAGATGTACATACCAGTAAACATGCATATTTATTGAAGTGCATCTGAAATGCTTTTTATTTACTATTGTTTTATTTTTATAAAGCAATAATTTAACATCTGACACATTTATCTTACGCATGGACGATGATCTTAAACCACATCTGGTGTTATAGTTATCAGTCTGCTGTTGAATATAATTATATAAATACCCGGACACAGAAGACATGATTGTGCACTTTACGTAACACAATATTTGTCCTGCGTGAAGATTGAACCCTTGACATCTAACTTAGCAGTCAGGATATCTAACCGCTAGACCACAAGCCAGGCCAAACTAGTTAGAGCAGGTCAGGGAAGTCGAAACCCTCTAATAACGATATTAAGACAATAATGTCTTAATTTTCTACGTCGTCTCTTCTATAACTGTTAATTACATAGCGTTTGTGTCCGTCTCTATTTTGCTTTAGATTCATAAATAACTTACGGTATTCACCGCAATAATGTTATTGTATATTCATGAGATATAAAACTTTAACGACTAAAATGCACTCAGTTATGGAGATTGACACAGTTACAATATTTTAGATACGCCCTTTTTACTTAGATATCTTATAAAGTACTTCCTGTAAATAATAATCATCACTGTGATTTACATCATCGTCCGTGTGATGATGAATTATGAATTCGAGAAACTACTTTTCATACCACTGCAATTGTACTAATTCTTGAAATAAAGCTCAAGGAAAGGCTTATGCCAGTAGTAGACTACTGGCAAGGTGTTGATGTAATAATAATTATAAAAATATTACACAAGGACATCAGAAGTAGCCTTTGAGTGTCTCTCCCCCCAGTTCAGATGGGAGAGGTTGGAACCTACACTATTCCAACTCACTGACAATCTAATTTAATTTTAATTTTATAACTATACAATTTAAATAAAAATACATACTTCATTCACATTGACAATCATTTTTTTGGCGGGAAGCTTCTCATTAGCTGATTCAATTGTCTATCAGTCAATTTTTTCTCACCGGGCACAAGTATACCTTTTCTTCCTTGCTCCCTTTGAGTAGTCATTCTTTGGTTGTATTCGTTATAACAACCTTGGAACGCTGCTACTTCTTTTAAACATTCCTGCTGAATCTATGATCTCCGGTAAGGGTTAATTATTAATATTTATAGTTATCAAACACACGCACAGCATTAGTACCTGTCTAGCCAGCTTGGTGCAGTACGCCAAAACCTCTTTTCTGAGAGACTTATAGTAGTGGATTAGTAAAGACTGTCAATGATGATGACAGTATTCGATTCTCATCTTTTGTTCTCAGACCAGTTCTGAGATAACATTTCACTACCACAATTTCAATTTATAATTGCTTTTGAAATTTTGCTCAAAGGGTTTTTTTTTTATTTAGAGCCTGCTAAAATGGCTCTACTTTGCCAGATAAAAATCATGAGTATGTCGGCGTGGCGTCACGAATACGGTTCTCGGAGTCCATATCGTCGAATAAATAATTATTTCGCACTTTTAAAATTAACTGTGTATTTCAAGAAATATAAGAACGATGTTTACACTTCGGGTAGTTTTCAAAAAACTGTGTCGACCACCAACAATATTCACTTTTTATACACTAAGCCATTTCCGTCCTATAATATAAACTCAAAACTTAAAACTGAAAATAACCGTTACTACATCACAATAATCACTAATCTATTTTTTTATATATTATTTACTATGTAATATTATTTAATTCCTTTTTATTATTAACTTTAAAGGAACGTTTTTATAACAGTCATTATTGCTTTGCAATCTTACTATTTATTAAAATTAAAAAAAATACATATTAAATTGACAAAGATATAATTACAAATAAATATTACTTGTATTGATTTGTAAGATTATCAAATCAATATTCGTTTATTAAATTAGTGCTGATATGAAGTCAAATCCATATTGAATTAATATAAGTCAATACAAGGCTTATATTATAACAATTGTTAATTAATTTTAAATTAAACAAAGTGGATACTGTAATTAAATATTAATGTTAAAATATATATTAAACATGATAGTTATTAGTTTTAATTTATGACGTCATATCAACATTTAGTCAATCTATAATCAGTACAGCGCCCATAAGTACAATCCAAGAACGGTGGTCATCAAATTCATTGCAAATGTAGAAAATGCAAAATGAACCCATAGTATGGTGGCCTTATGAAATGCTTGTGCCATTTAGGCGACATCTCTTCGCAACTGCAGAGCCTCACGCGAAAGGCTTTTGTGCTCTATTTGGCTAATGCATGTTACATTTATAGCTTTTTTCGTAATTATCTGGCAATAAAACTTTCTACAGTAGACATTACTTTATTTCTCTTAATGCTTTATTTCTTTTCAATTATAATAATAACGCAAAACCACTGGACGTTTAACTTTCTTGCTACTTACTTTTTAACTTCACTGAATTATATTTTCTTGTTGTTTACTTTAACCAAAGATTATTTAGACTAGAAGACTTGACTGGTAAGATTTTTTTCTTAACCATTCACTGTAAAGTAATATTAAATAATACTTTACATTGATTTTTAAATTTAACAAGTTTGATTGGTCTATTGCTTTAGTGATCTTTTCTACTTGCCAGAGCTTACACCATGAGTACTAGACAACTGATATAAATACATTGATATTTTTTTACAAATACATAAATATTAAGCATAAAAAATACACAAACTTCGAAACAAATATTTGCAGATCGTGCAAACATTTGGTGCGACCCGTTAATCAAATCCGAGACTTTTAGCACAGCAGTCGCTTACGCTGCCAATGCACCACCGAGTGGTCATGATCATTATACTGTATATTGGTATAATCTATATTACATAAAAGAGGAAGATGACTGAATGACTGACATACCCCGACATCAACGCACAGCCCAAGCCGCTGAACCTAGAATCTTAAATTTTGCATGTAGGTTCTTTACACAGTGCACTAAGAAGAAGAAAGGAATTTTTGAAATTCCACCCCTAAGGGCATAAATCAGGGGATGAAAGTCTGCGTGAGCGAAGACGCGTGCAAAAGCTAGTTTACCTAGAATATGCATTTAGGAATACATAAATACCTTTGGCAGCAGCCTACTGTCTATTTATTGCTATTATTTTCAATTTAAACATATTAAAATAATATGCGTGATTAAACTTGCATCACAACCGTCTTAAATAGTTAATATTTAATACTAATTTGCATATTTATGTTTTTCGTCACCAAATCTTGGTTAAGTGTACAATAAAACATTTAGTTTTAATTACAACAGAAAAACTAAGACATAAAACGTTTGTAAGGAATAATAAGAATGGTTATCTATACATGATATTATAACACATTATAAATATCTTCATCCTTAGCTTCTAAGCTAAGCTTGACTGATGGACGCAGGTATAGGTATACATATTATACATACATGACAGGACAAAACTATAAGAATTATTTGTAAAAATACCTCTAAATAATCATTCGTAGGCAAAGGTAATCTGTAGAAATTAGAGCCTTTGCCAGGACAATGTACTTGACAGCAATTTTCTAATCTACTGCTCCTTCACCTGGGAGATTTGTTGATCACAACAAAATGTGCACTTAAAAAACAAAGATAGTTTTTTAAGAATATTGCACTATGCAACAGTAATTTGACCTCGGCGGTAACGGACAGAGCTGGATATAATAGTGTTAATTAAGCCATAAAAAACCATAAACGAATGTGATTTTATGTTTTAGGTATTAGGTAAGTATCTGTCTGATAAAAGCACAGTATAAAATCCGCTCGATGCATAATTCGCCATTTTGTATCAGACACGCAACTAAAAACTTGTCTTTATGCATTTTATCTCACTTAATAAGTTTAATTAAACGGTTTAATTAGCGGGGGTGTGAAGTAGCATCTTACTGGGCGGTCATATTGTGGGTCACCATGCTGCATTGTACATGTTCGCAAGATGAATGGTAGCCGCAACACTTGGAATCTATTTGTGCTATCTAGCAAGCAGAGTAGAGTTACTTAGGCTGTTATATAAAAGGAAATAAGTCCCGTATAATACAAAATCTACACACGGGAACTAAACTATGAAGACTTACAAAAAAAGAAACTGCACAATAACCACAATTCTAGTACCAAGGCCATGTGAAGCCCCTCAAATATCAATTTACCCAAAAGACTAATCTAAAAATTCTGAATTTAGAATTCTTTGTCCGGTATATATATGTTTTTTATTTCTTAATTAATATTGACCACTAAATAATCAAGTAGGAATTTCTTATGTCTTTAAGTTAGCCATGTAGCGTTGGTCAGTTATACCTAACACATAGAAGATAGATTAGACGGGTCCTGGTCGGGTCAAAATTAGTCACAATTTTCCTAAAATATACTACACAGATACTAGTCTTTCACTTACGTTTAAAAAAATCTGTTGATTTTATCTGCGCATATAATAAAGTACTTTTAATGCAAAAAACTCGCGAGTAGCTCGAAAAATAAGGAGTTAATAATATTTAACTGACCAATTTATTATAGAGTTACTATATTAACTGCAGGCTAAGACTATTACATTTCACCTTAAACTACTTACTTAAAATGCTCAAAAATAGTATCTACATTTCTATCTGCCTTGTAGGCATTAAATCTTAGTTAATTAAATTAAATTTGTAAATTTTAATTCATGTTAATATCTTAAGTGATAACATCATCCAGCCAAACATGCATTTCTAGAAATATTTATGTTATAAAATATGCCTAAAAATGCACGCTCTCAACTTTTTAATTCTTTTAGTTATGCGTCGTATTTACTTCTGCGAGACTTTCACTCGTGAAACTGTCTTATACATTTATATAAATGAAATGCGGTTTGTTGGTAAGCGCATCGCTCGAGAGCGGCTACACCGCTACATTGCGTTCACTAATTTTCCTTCTTCAAATATTACAACTTGTACAGTACCTAATTAAGGAAACTAAAAGTGGCATTTTTTACGGCCTCGGTGGTACTGTGGTAGCGTATGCCACTGCTGGTCAAGTGTTTTGCATAATCTTGCAATCTATACTAATATATAAAGCTGAAGAGTTTGTTTGTTTGTTTGTTTGTTTGTTTGTTTGTTTGTTTGAACACGCTAATCTCAGGAACCGCTGGTCCGATTTGAAAAATTATTTCGGTGTTGGATAGTCCATTTATCGAGGAAGGCTATAGGGTATATATTATCACGCTACTACTAATAGGAGCGGAGCAACAATGAAGAATGTTTCAAAAACGGGGGAAATTTTCACGCTACGGGCAACATAAGACGCAAACGAGGTTGCGTGGGTCGGCTAGTATATTATAAGGCTCGCTCTTTTCGTTTATGTTAAAGTTACGATCTTACCACTAGATGGGTTCCGATTTAATTTAGCACATGCGCAGATTATCTTAAGATTTATCCTGTGTAAGGTAGTATAATGTTTTCGAAACCAAACGCAAGATTGCTATGGCATAATGTATGATGTTAAGTAGATATAATTTCTAGCGGAAACTAATTATATACTAAGATGTTATTAAACACAATGTTCTAATTCCAAAACATTAACTGACCTACACAAGAACATTCTTTTTTCCAATTTAATATACTTACACCAAGCACCGGCATGAGACTACCAAATAGCGAGAAAGTCCCTTTTACAAATTACAATTAAAGTTACAAAATCCTAAGTATCGTCTCAGACACCTGCTGGAGTGTGTGTTACTGCACCGTCTTACTGCAACCTCACTGCAAATGCTGCAATACTGTTATATTCACGCCGTTGTAAGACTTAATTACAATTTTATTTTCAGAAACTTAGACGTGTTTGTGTTATTACAAAGAAATGCAACAGTTCATAATTCAGACGCTAACTGTTCAACACTTACGGCAGTTACAAAATCTTGTAACGATATTAAGATACTGCTTGTTATGTGTTGAGTGATAGCGCAGAAGTATAGCGTCATGATTTGCACACGTGATAAATATTTGTTTTATTTTTAAAGCTATTTCTTTTATTAAACCTGTTTAACAAATATTTATTTGAAAGTTCTTTGTCGTTTCACCTGGTTAAAAAATATATATAACACTGGTATAATAAGTATAAAATATATATATTATATAAAATATAATAAGTATAAAACACTGTTTCGCTTTTTGTTTTAATCAACCTATCGCGGTTCAATACTCAATAAAGGTCTGATTTAAAGAAAGAGGCTGGTAGCAGATAAATGCGGATCACCCAAGACTGGGATGGTTGGCTCTCAAAGTATGTACAGCGGTAAACACTGTGTAAACATTAAAAAAAAACTTGTAAAACACCGTTTCTATAGTCTTCTTGACAATCTTTTCAAGAAACACAATAGTCAATAGTCAACTAATCAATTAAGGTGGAATAAAAAATAACTATCAGAGACATATTATGTATGTGTAGCCGTGTGTTGAAAAAAACTGATTGTGAACCTAACAATACTTCAACAGCATTGGAGAGGCCGTATTGTCTTATCAAGTTATTATCTGTTTCTATGCACAATAATGCACCTGTTCCTATCATGAACAGTCTTAAATACTTCGCTTTTGGACATGACCTCTTCTTAGGAAGGTAAATTTCACCAACTATCTCTAGAAGGCAATCCTTCTGAAGATTCTGAAGAGAAAGAATACTTAAAAGAAACCCTGTACCAATGTACAGGGTTTCTTTTAAGTATTCTTTCTCTTCACTTGATGTCTTAGTTGGCTCTTATGACACCGTCGGGATGAATAGGTTGACAATCAGTATTCTTATTTCGCCACCATACGGCCTTCTGTTCCTAAAGTCTGAAGATATTACCTGATGTAATATTACGTAAATGTAATGTCGTTTACGTAGAAAAAAAAACACCTTTTCCTGACATGCATTCGTTAGATCTATTTAACATCCATATTTTACCAATTATGATGATAATACAACTTAAGTGGGGCCAGCCTATTATCGTCATCGAGTCTTTAAGAATTAAATAAGACACAAAAAATACATATAAAAAATATGTTAGAGGCAAATGACAAAAAGCTTGTATGAAACACAATTTTTTTAGAATGGAATTTTATAGAAATATCATTGTACCCTTTTGTATTTTGGGGAAGCCGGACTAGGTTTAACCCGGAAGGGACTGTTACTAAAGAGTGATGGAACAGTTGATTTTTGGGGCCGTATCATGGTATCATAGGGGTAAGGAGAGCCATATTAAAGAACAACTAAGGGGTGATATAGTAATCGGACTACCTACACTATTATATTTTTAAACACATACTATATATACAAAATGTATTTTTTTTTGTTTTCCTAGTATTATAATTTAATTTAAAGAAGGTTACTTAGATTCTATAGTTTTTTTATGGTATAGCGGGTAAACGAGCAGACGTATAATCTGATGGTCAGCGAATACTACCGCCCATGAACACCCGCAACACCACAGGCGTCACAACTGCGTTGCCGATCTTTGGGGATGGGGAAAGGTATGTAGGGAGGGGTTGGGCCTCCGATATCGTCACTCACTAGCGCAAGCGCTATTTCATACCGGTTTTCTGTGAGGTCATCTTATCACTCCAGTCACGCCGGCCCATTCATGCCGAAGCATGGCTCTCCCACGGTCTAAGTTTGTTTTCTTTTTCAGTCTCATCACACAGTTGTCTTTTATGTGCGATCCCAAGTGACTCTCCTTTGCCTGATGGAAAGCATGAGAAGAATCCAAGGGTAATTGGTCACCGTTTATATTGCAGCTATTTTCATGGACAAGAATTGAACCTTTGACGTCATGCTTAACACTGAGGGTCACTAAACACTAGACAAAAATACCAATTGCCATTCTATTAGTAGCATCTTCAGTAGACGGTTTGGTATTAAAGTAATTTTTCAAACGTATTTCTTAGAAATATAACTGGTCGAAGTATATTATTATAGCAGTAAACAGGTAGTAAATTGTGAGATATGCATTCAGATTGCAGAAGTGTTGAGACACGTGCTCAGAGGAGGATTCATTTTAATTCGAGATAACATCGGTACAGTTACTGCGAGAACACATTACTGACATATTTCGCTCTAGACGGAGAATGTACGCACACATTAACTTTTACTGTAAATATTTAATTAATTAAATAACATTCTTTATGCTATAACAGTTTTATTTATTAGTTGTTTTTTTTGTGAACTATGGAAGTTTTCTTACAAATAAAATTATAAAATAAAAAATATTTTGGTATACTAACACATGTCTAGTCTCAAACTAAGCAGAGCTTGTATTATGGGTACTAGACAACTGATATTAATACCTACTTACTTTTTTTGTAAATATATAAATATATTATATATATAAAACATCTACATAGGTAACGTTACACATGTTTTTAATATTTCAAAACAACAAAAATAGTAGCGAAATCTTTTAAATTTTGTCTCACTTTCACCAGAAAAACTCGTAATTGCTAAAATTAACCGGCATCTTATAACCTAAAATTATTTTATTATTATAAAAAAAACCTCACCTCATTTTTTAGCACATCCAATATTTGAAAAAAAATTGAGTCAACACAATCACGTTACACTTCCAAAAATTTGACATAAAATTTCCGCGAACAGAAAGCGTCAAATCTTTTACAAACCGAACTTCACAAACGCGTCATGCCTCGGCGTAGAATGGAACGCGACTGGGTTGCTGACCGCTGCATCAAAACCAATACATAATGACGTAAGACCTGAATGTCATATTAGACATTTTTATGTAACGATGAAAGGTGAGGTGCGGGACCGATACCTATGACTTATCGATAGGTTTTACGTAAGGATTTTGAAATATGCTGTTTTATTGAATGTTATGTGAGGTCTAGACACTATGTCCTTTATAATGGAGTGTTTGCCAGACTAAAAACATTTAAAAACATACAAGTATGTGTATGTTTGTATGTTGAGAGGGCTCTGTCGAGTAGTGATTGCGATTGATGATGTGAGGTTCTACCTAATTTAGAACGAAATGATAATGTATAAAATGTGTCAAGTGAATTCTGCAATAATTATTTATTAATTAATAAATTAGTTATGTTTAAATAAAGCTTGTGACAGTATTTCTTTTTCTGTATTTTTGTGTAGCAAAATAGCCTGAGATTTTTTTATTTTCATAATTGTTGCTCGTTGACTCTAAGTTGCAACTTTCAATAATAACACTCGAAATTCATCCCATATTCATTATTAGTTTAATTATTTTTTCTAATTGTCTTGTATAATACATATACATTTAAATGCCGTAACCAAGATTTTTACAAATGAGCACAATGCGTAAACATAACAGTTTTCATTAATATTGCGAAACATAAATAGAAAGTTGGTATATAACTAGCTAAAGTTATTTAAGATGATAATTTTATATTATTTCATAAAATATTATAACACAAAAACACGTGAGTTTTCTACTAGAGGTTACGCCTTTAGAAGAAAATAATCTCTTCATGTGCATACATGTATGTAGATCTCGTTTTTGTGCAGTTTTTTTTTTATTTTAGGCAATTGCTGGTTCGAATGGAGTAATATAACAATCTCACAGAAACCGTAATGCCATAACAAACCACTTTTACGAACTGAGTGAGATTCATCATTTTCATCAACAGCTTTTATTAGTCCAACGCAGGACATAAATTACATGCCTTCCATTCGCAAGGTGAGTCAGGGTAGTGGAGACTAACTCTTACCCCCAAAAAACACTCGCATTCTACTGATGATTTCTTTTTTTTACTAGTGAACAACTAGTTCTGCTAAAATGACATACAATCATCATCGTCATCACCAACAGTCTACAATGGTTGACTGCTGAGCACAGGCCTCACCTTAAAAAGGATTCAAAAAAACAATCATCTAAATAAACATACTAATAAACTTCTTTTTTTCTTTCAGTTGCAAATGTCAGTTTACTAAGAGACAACTTATAATAACATTACTATACCTAACTTATCAGGATATATTAACGATCTTGTATTAATAATACAATAAAAAATAGTAAAATAAAAATATACGAAGGTAATATTGACAGCAGTTAGTGCAAATTTAGTATCACAGAAATATTTCTATATGTAAAATTATTATATCGCATTCGGAGTCTTAACTTCTAATGTTAAAATTTGTCAATGAAAAAGTATGGTTATATTTGTTTTTCCAAATAAAAAAAAGTTGAATTGAGTATAATGTGTTTGAAATTATTTAAAAATTTTGGTGTAAAGTTGGAAATTTCAAGATTATGAGAAAATCGTCTTCTACCGTCACTATTATGCTTAGTGTCTTCTTTTTTTTTATTGTGCGGAAATCCCCTTGGATGCCATCAAACGGTGGCCATGTCGGACTCGAACCGACTAAAACTGCACACCGTCTCGGGTGCTAAAAGCCGGGGAACCAGGTGCACCCTCGAAAGAAAATCCCTGGAACCCCGAAGTTTAGTGTATGCCCCTGAGTAATCTATTTGCTAAATACTCTAATACAACCTTGGTTATCCCATTAGAAAGTCCGTGTCGTACTCAATACGCATGTCTACGCTAAACTTGCAGCTTAACATAAGCGCAATGTGTTTTATTGCAATTTATTGTTTGTACGAAACTCGTTTATGTATTTCTTCAACAGAAATTTCACTTTTGAGTTCAATTTGAAATTTATATAGATACAAGCATACGTCACATTTTTTTCCATATTGTAGAAACATTTACTGGTTCTTATTTAACAAAAAACAATGAGTAATTATGACATTCAATGCGGAATTTTCCTTTACAGTAGAAATAAGTATGACTGGAGCACGATAATTTGTTCATGTTTGGGTCTATTTACATAGTAAATTATAGTATAGTTTAAAAAAACACGCTTTAATAGCAATCAAACTAATAAATAGAAAATATTTTTTTCTTCAAATTATTGTGTTGTCACCAGCCCTTGACTTAAGTGCAAATTTTCAAGTTAATCAGACCCCTAGAAGTAAGTGAAAATGATGTTAAAAGAATCCGTTACATACATACAGGTCAAGCTAATAAAAGCATGTTAAAATCGATGTGTTTAGGAATAGTCAATACACACACACACACACACACACACACACACACACATACAGTTTTGGATCAGATAGATGAGTGATTTAGTAGTACAGAGAAATATATTATCCAAATTATCACATTGGTATTTCTAAACGAATGTCATGTTTTACGTAGACGCATATACATAGCAACACCTCTCAGTGTAAATAATTCAAATAGAAACATTCTAGACAAAAATATTGAACTAAGCGGAAATCGTATCCGTGACCTATCACCGACGCATTTAAATCATCAAAACAACCTGTTTAGATGATATTTTCATGAGAACTCTGACAAACTAATTATGTAAATAAGACCTTGCTTTCTAGATAATAAAATGAGCAATAAATTACAGTAACAAAACACAGAAGCTAGCAATTAACTAAGATTGGATAGATACAAGGTACACACAACAATACAACCATGTTTTGTATTGTAGCACAATAACATTACTCGTTTATCTAAGATTTTGTAAATTTAACATCCTATATAAACTGAACTTTAACAACCTATATAAAATCAAACTGCCTCGTTGGTCTTGTGGTTGGCGTATGCGACTGCTGATTGTGAGGTCTCGAGGGTTCGATTCCCGGGTCGGACCAAATGTTTGTATGATCTACAATATTTGTTTCGGAGTTTGGGTGTTTTCTATGTATAATGTGTATGTATTTACAAAAAAAAGTATATATGAAAAAAATATATTTGTTTAGTTGTTTAGTACCCATAACACAAGCTCTGCTTAGCTTGGGGCTAGATGGCGTTGTGTGATAGATGTCCGAAATATTTATTATTTTATTTATTTTTTATTTATTATTATATTCGCTATATAAATGCGAATGTTTGTAAGAATGTATGGGTGTTTGTTTCTTTTTCACGCATTAACTTACCTACTCACTCTGTCAACGAAAGAATTTCCGAGTGCTCATTTTCTGTGAGGCCGTTGTATCACTCCGGTCAAGATGGGCCATATGTATGAGTATTTCCATGACTCCCTTATGTGTTATTAAATAGACTGATCATCATCATATTAGCTGAAAGACGTTCACAATTAGACATAGCCCTCCCATGAAGTCCACCACAGCAGCCAGTCCTGAGTATTCAAAAGCTTCTCTCTACCTTCACCAAGTCGTCGGACCACCTTGTTTGATAACAGACATATAATATTTACTAGCAGAAGCTATCTGCCATCGAAAGTTCCGTCAAAATTAGTCCAGCCGTGCTAGAGATTACCCGGAACAAATAGACAGACAGACCGACAGACAGACAGAAAAAACAAATGAAACTTTTTATTTTGGTACATGTATAGTGTATACATACATATGCATTTATTAAAAAGCGGATATTTCAATATTACAAACAGACAATCCAATTTTATTTTTTTGTATAGATAAAAAAAAAAATCTATACAAGAAACAAATATGCGTGCTCATAAAACAATATTATATGATATATGGGCCTCCGGTATCCTCATTATCTTTTCTGTGAGGCCGTGATATCACTCCGGTTAAGCCGGCCCATTCATGCCGAAGCGTGGCTCTCCCATAGTAAAATAAGTATATTACGTAAACTATCTAGTAACTAGTAGTTATTTCGAGATTTGGTTTATCGTCGTTGAATTGTAACTAAGTATTTTTATTGCAATGTAAGCAAATGCTTCAGTAAAAGATTTTTATCTGAATTGGCTTTAACCAAGTCGACGTCTATACAAGACATAAATATAAACATTATATATCTGAGTTATGTGAATGTACGACACGTACACCGACATTACCATCCGCCTATGATACTCACTAAGTTGTACAATTTAAATACTTAATCACAGCACTTAAATTGTTTAATACGACTCAACCAAAAATTAAGGTCTCCTTTCTCAACCTATTGTCGTCCACTGCTGAAGAAATGTCTCCCCCAAGGAGCACCAATTATCCCGGACTTGGGCAGTCTGCATCCATCCACTGTAAGCAGCTTTCTTCAAATCATCCGTCCTGGCCCCCTACACTATCATAGTATAAAGTGCCTGACTCCTTTATTAAAGTATTTCCTGGCTTCTTCTTCTTCTTTCAGCCGGAAGACGTCCACTGCTGGACATAGGCCTCCCCCAAGGCTCTCCACAGCAATCGGTCCTGTGCTATCTGATTCCAGCGACTTCCCGCGACTCTCACTACGTCGTCGGACCATCTTGTAGGGGGCCTACCCACGCTACGTTTACCAGTACGCGGCCGCTACTCCAGAACTCTTTGGCCCCAACGGCCATCTTGCATTTCCTGGCTAGTTTTATCTAAATTAAATGATAGCATTCGTGCCTCCATCCGCTTTAGTGCACTGAAAAAAAAAATATGTTTACTTCAAACAAGATCTTGTTTGTTTCAATCATACATCATGAATCCATATGAGCCTGTCAAGATCATGACTACTGTGACTAAGTTAACTTTGTTAATTTGTCTTAGTCAGTTTTACAAACATGTTGTTCAGCACAATCATGAAACTTTATTGTATCAATAAATTTCGCTTGTTGATTCAACTGATCTCACAATTCCATTAAATAAGATTCTTGTCCAATGTGATTATTTAACTTCTTCAGATCAAAAAAATATATTATTTCAGTCAAACAAGATGCTTAGTTGCCATCAACTAAGGTAAAAGTTCATCCAGCAATGATACTTATCCATTTCAGGTTACATCTTGTCTAATATGATTATTATGTCTTATTTAGATCAAACAATATATTACTTCAGTCAAACAAGATGCTTAGTTGGCATGAACTAAGGTAAATGTTGACCCAACAATGATTGTTATTAATTTCAGTTAAAATCTTGGTTAATTTGACAAACTAGATAATTATTCTATCTACTAAGAAAGGTTGTTGATGTAGTCATGACAGGTAATGGATTAAAATAAAACCCTTTTTTATATTTTGCTAAGTGAAGGCTAATTCTAATAATTTACTAAATTGTGTCACGGGTGCCTACGTAAATAACTTAATTTACGTAGACATACGTGGTACAATGAAGTAAATTACTAGAATTGACCAATACTTAGCATAATATTAGAAAAAAGTTCATATTTTAACCCATCACATCACCTGTCTTGACAATTTGATTATGTATGCAAAAAAACCTATTGTAATCTTTATCTACTAGACTATTTATTTTCTAGAAAAGGTTTGTACAGTAATGAAAAGGTATTTTGTATTTTAATATGTTTTATTTATTATCTTATTACTGACATTCAGTCAAGCAATTAAGTTCTTGACAACATGTGTCTTTAGATTTTCGTTTTTTCAATAACTCCAAAATCTTTCTCTTTTTTCTTTTATATCACTTATGATTACACTGTCTGGCAATGGCCTGGGAGAAGATGGTCCAGGGCTTTCTTCGCTGCTCCTTTTTTTGTGGCAAGGGACTCTAAATGTTGCAGGAGAAGCCTTTTGTTTATCACCTAAAAATTATTATAATAAATGTGAGAACACATCCACACAAATTATCTATCCTCAAACTAAAGTTTAAAAGATATACGACATCTAAGACCCAATCGCACACACAAACATTTACCCTTTCCGGGGACCGAACCCGGAACCTCTGGCTTAGGTGGTGCTTACCACTGAGTCAAATAGGTTGGCTCAGTGGTTAGCTTAAAATTAAAAAATAATTATTTTAAATCTTTTTCGACCCTTAAATGCATCGGGTGGCTATAGTTACTATTTTTTTTGTTTAGCGGCCTCCCGACGCATTTAAGGGTCAACAATGATTTAATATTATAAATTATTAAACGATGGTTTTTTCCAATTTTATATTAATATGCAGCTTTTTATACTTTAATTCTGACCGACTTGAAGTATATAATATGTATTATTTTTTGAAATATGGGAAACCATTAATATAAAATTATTTATTACCTACACTATTGTCAAGGTGTGTACATAATTTTACTAGAAAATTGCATTATGTCTACTCAATTTCCTACTTTTGTACTTAGAAACAAGGATGATGTTTAATCATACTGCGCAGTGTTATGATTATGTTCCAATTATTGCATGTGACAGAAAATGCGGGAATGAGTTACAAAAAGACTACACTATTATGCAATCAAATAAAACCGCGCGCTAGGTACGTTATCATCTTCTGCCTATAGTACGTACACACGGCCACAAGACGCGGTACATTAAATCAGTATAAGCGGGTCTTGCTGTTCTTGCAGCTACTAAGGGCGTCGTGTTTCAGTTTATACTGGAAAAGAGTAGCGCGTCTTGTAGCCGTGTATGTAATAATAATAACAATAAATGTATTTGTTTTTATATTTATATTTAAAAATGTAATTAATGTGTATTTATAAATGAATTAAAGGAAATAATAATAAAGCCTCTATTTCCATAATGAATAACTTATAAAAACAAATGTATCGGGACTGATCAGTACTTATTCAGTGCATGCATAAATTATATAATATATAAAAAAAATACAAAAAAAAAGAAGCATAGCCGTGTGTACCTACATATAATATTATTGCAACACAAGTACAAGTAGTTCGGTAGGTTAGTAGGAAGGCACATTTAAAAACACTTTACATGTAAACTAAAAATATCAAAAACTTACTGATAAAGATATGATATCTGGAGAAAACTCGTTTTTCCAGGTTTTCCAGCATCTAGATAAAAGGACTCTTAGTCCTGTTTTTGGTGAGGTCCTTCAAATCTTCGTTTGTTAAGGCTGCTAAGGCCTGGACCGTGATGCGTTGTTCTAAAATATAAATATTCGTTTCATTAAGTATTAAGTAGCTACTTAGGCCCGGCATATTA
Organism: Spilosoma lubricipeda; assembly: GCA_905220595.1. NCBI lineage: Eukaryota > Metazoa > Arthropoda > Insecta > Lepidoptera > Erebidae > Spilosoma > Spilosoma lubricipeda. The sequence goes on along the minus strand of HG992285.1, from coordinate 648,605 downwards.
GTTCAATGAATGGTGCCACTATAGGATTCTGGAAAAGTTAGTTAGGTACCTTAGGCAACTAACTACCGTGCACTGTAAGTTTAGTAAATGAATTATGATAATAAGAATGAAGTACGCTGAGCTGGTTAAAATTTAGTAAGTATATACATATGAATAGTTGAATAAAATTGTAGTCAGTGCTTACCTGAGAATATTGGTATCAGATCGGGAAGCTCCCAAGTTCTCAACAGTTCGGCTACGTCCTCTATTAGTTAAGGTTTGAATTTAACCCACCTTTTTGCCTTACAAAACAATATTTTTATTTTCACTTCACTTTCACAAAAAATCATAATATAGTTGCCCGAGTACGCACAAAAAACGTGTCATTACTTGTGCAAGTGAGCGAGGAGACGCGCGCGTCTGGCGGGCCGCGGGGAACGATGATGTGACGTGGCAGGCGCCAATCAAATTCTTATTTGAATCTACTAAGAGCCTTGTTTGATTTTACTAGGAGATTATTTAATATAACATATTAGATGATTGCAGTAATTTAATTAATTTGTTGTTTCAATTACATGAATTCGTTAATGCTAGTATATGAAAATCGTAGATTTTACTTTTTACCTTGTTTAATTCTATTTCATACCTTGTGTAATGTAACATATGTAATGATTATTCCAAAGTTGCGCGTCGTTAAAATAATAAATAAAAATCGTTATTCGTACACAGTGTCTTTGTAAATCCGAATAAAATAAAATAATTATTTTGATTAACATTCTGCACAAACTCAAAGAAGTAAATGTTGTTTTAAATAAAGCTATCATTAAATTTGAACAATGCTTGCTTTATCGTTTCATACAAATTCAGCTTGCTGTTACAAATAACTCCATTTGTTTGCTGTTACAATAACCTTGTTTTCAGTAAACAGGAATAATGTTATTCCAACTACTTTGGTGCCAACTAAGAGAAAACACTACTTAGTTGGGGTGTATTTTTTTCAGTGTGGTCACCCGCGAGGCGGCAACGTTACGCGTGTGCCGTACGTTGCCTAAATTGAGAATTTAACTAGCAGACGGTGCCCGCTTCAGTGCGGGCTGGCGCTGGGAGGGGTCCGGATGTGTTAATAACAGCAGTTCCCGGATCCCTCCCGTCTCAGGCGCAGAGTGGCACACCGTGTGGTTTTAGTCGGTTCGATTCCGACACACCGCCCCGCCGCAAACCCCGGTGGGGTAACGGCCCGAGGGGGTTTCCACACGTTAAAAAAAAAAAAAAAAAAAAAAATGCGACTGCTGATTGTGAGGTCTCGAGGGTTCGATTCCCGGGTCGGACCAAATGTTTGTATGATCTACAATATTTGTTTCGGAATTTGGGTGTTTTTTATGTATAATATGAATGTATTTACAAAAAAAGTAAATAGGTATTTATAACAGTTGTCTATTACCCATAACACAACCTCTGCTCGGGACTAGATAGCGTTGTGTGTTAGATGTCCAAAATATTAATTTATTTATTATTATTTATTCTGCTCATACTTTCCATCAGGCAGAGTAGAGTAGAGTTCACTTTGACTTGCTCATACATAAGGAAAAATAGTATACAAAAAGGAATACAGTTGTAAAAAAAGTAAAATTAAATGCGGGACTGTTAAATTAGACCAGTTATTGAAGTACCGTTGTCAAATGCATCATTTAACTGTAGATGCTTATCTTCTGCATGACGCGATGACGTGACCAACGTGACGGTAATTCCACTTTATGCATGGAACTTGAAAATTTATCTTTGCTTTCATCTACTATTAAGCCAAGTAACAAGGGTAAAACTCTTCTCATAATACATTATATATAACAAGTTGTGTTGTTCAGAAGACGTCTTAAAATATCAGCGCCTTGTGTTCTTTTTCTAATTGAAATTTATCCATACTAATATTATGAATTCGAAAGTAACTCTGTCTATCTGTCTGCCTACTATGCTATCACGGCTAAGCCCCTGTACCAATTTCTATGAAACTTGGCATGAATATACTACTTAGATTCTTGAAGAAAGACATAAGCTACTCTTTACCACGATAACCAGAGACATACACGCAAGCAGAGAGGAGGCCAGTATTAAATATTACTATTTGTGAACCAATCCAAGGGCAAGTAAGGACAGTCATATTTTATTGTTCTATTACTCGGAAAGTATTTCCTGGTACAGGGAAATGAAACCTAAAAACAATGTTTTATTGAGCAGAACTCAAGCTGATTCAGTTGAATACATTGTCGGTAAATAATCTCTTTTCAACAACACAAATATTAGTTAAGTCATCAGCCTCACGACACTCGACACAAGAGCTCTTAGAAAACCAGCAACAAAAGCAATAAACCATTCAAACAACTGCATAAGCTAAGCAGTCAAAGAAATATGTTTATTTATTAAACATACATGTACACACTCACCTCTTTTGTCTCCAAAGAGGTAGTCAGAAGTATGTCAAACGATTTGTTAAGTATTAATTTTAGAATAATATTACATACTAGCTTTTACATGCGGCTTCGCTCACGCAGACTCTCATCCCCTGATTTATCCCCTTACTTGTGCAATTTCAAAACATCTTTTATTAGTGCTCACTTATGTTATATAAAGAATCTAGACGCAAAATTTCAGGATTCTATGTTCAGTCGGCACAGCCCAAAGTGCGTTGATCTCTGGATACGTCAGTCACCTTCCTCTTTTATATATATAGATATATTTCTAAATATGTAATTTTATTTTGAAATATATATATATATATACATATAATGAACCTTTTAATTAGAACTAAACACAAAATACATGTGTGAGTGAGGATACCGGAGGCCCATACGCCAACCTCCCCAAATCCCTTTCCTTATTATTAGATCGGCAACGCACTTGTGACGCTTCTGGTGTCGTCTCGGGTGTCAGTCTAGCTTATCAAACCAATGGCCGAAACAATTAACACTGAAGCTAGCTTTTTAATTATTTTTATTAATTATACAGATGCGCCATGACGGTGTCAAGAAGAGACATTCTGAGATCAAAGTTCAAGGTTATTTTACTTAATTATGTTGATGCGCCCCCCTAGGCATACAAGCCATCAATACTCAACCAATACTCCCAACGCGAATTATTGTAATGCTTATCTATACTAATATATAAAGCTGAAGAGTTTGTTTGTTTGTTTGTTTGTTTGTTTGAACACGCTAATCTCAGGAACCGCTGGTCCGATTTGAAAAATTCTTTCGGTGTTGGATAGTACATTTATTGAGGAAGGCTATAAGGTATATATCATCACGCTACTACTAATAGGAGCGGAGCAACAATGAAGAATGTTTCAAAAACGGGGGAAATTTTCACGCTACGGGCAATATAAGGCACAAACGAGGTTGCGTGGGTCAGCTAGTATTATATAAGCTCTTTGAGCTCTTTGATACCTAAATTTTTCCGAACCTTGACAACTTTGACATAATCTAAAATGTCACCACAAATTACATCTACTTTAGAGCAAATATTATTATAATAGAAGGAAAATTTCCTTAGAGCATATAATTTTACTCACAAATACCAAATAGGCGTTTTGGTATCCAACAACGGTAACATACGTACACATGATATTTAAAGATTTATCTTCCAACTCCTAACCATTAAGGAGTTCCATCATTAGCTCATCATCATGAAATTATGACTACTAGGTGTAAATACTGCAATGGCTTTAGAAAATAAATGAAAAACATAGTACTTGAATAACAAATTTGAGGGTTTTCTTTGTTTTTTTTGGGATCCCATCACCAGATCCTGATATAGTGGCAATGGGACCACATGGGGAGCATACCCTTTCGAAAATCGGTCCACAATTGACGTAGTAATCAGTGAACACACATAAAAAAAATAACAATCAAATTGGAAACCTCCTCCTTTTGGAAGTCGATTAACAAACAATCGCGTTCATCACACATTTTTTATGTCCCCACTATGAAATGAACCTCCAACCTCTGAGTTTGCCGGTAAGCAATACCCCAATTGTCTAGTTTAGTAAAAAACCCCTTCATGTACCTTCAATGCTATAATGCAAGACACAGTTACTCAATTGCGCCAGATACATCAAATAGCTAAGTCTATGCAAGCTGGTGACTTCTGGTATGCAGCTGTTTCTATATGCAGTAGGAAGAGTGCGATGGACAATTTCATGCGCCACTGCCATCCCTGATGGTAATACTACCTTACAACATATTCTTTAACGATATGACTTTATTGTGTATGCTAACCGCTTCGGATTTATATAGAGCTGTTAGCCTGAGTGTGACAATAATACTTGAAAATCTGTTTATATGGTGTGGCAGAGAAACGAGTAAACGTGTCACCTACATCATCTACATTTACATTCAAATTAAATAGCAAGTATCAAGCGCCTCGCAGCTCTGTGAGACTCCCCCTCTATCCAGAAATTAGTGGTAGGGTATTTGGGCACCGGTTATCTCACTCAATCTTTGAAAAACAATGTAAGAATTAATTTCTAAGTGGGAGAGCCACGCTTCGGCATGAATTGACCAGCTCGATCGGAGTAATACCACGGCCTTATTGATAACCGGTGTGAAATAGCTAGCTAGCTGAGGATATCCTCACTCACTCAACACCTCCCCAAAAAAAATGTAAATGGTGTGAGAGTGATAGGAGACGGATGATTGCCACCATCTCGCGCCTCGGCTGTCCATGGGCGGCGGTAATAGCTTACCATCAGGTGATACGTCTGCTCGTTTGCCCCAGGTACAATTAAATAATGCTTTAATCTACCATAATAAGTGACCGAGAGTTATGGCTATTGTGTAAATGATCCTTGTAAACTACGATGCTCACTTCACTATCTCAGTTGTCAAAAATAACTGTCAAGAAAAAGAGAATCATCAATCGATAAATACTAATCCTCATTCATTCACTATCCTACAGTTTACGCTCTCTTTAGAACAAACACGATGTGTCTATTTGAAATAGCTATTTGCGTACGCGTATCAACATCTCTATGTAAATACATCAAATATTACGCCCATGCGTAACACGCGTTGCGCTAAATCAACAGTATTACGTAGGAGTAAAGCTTTCTTGCATTTGTATATTGTGCTAAGAAAATCATTTTTCAAACTGGTCGTTAGTCAAATGTAGTGGCGTAAGTGTAATGATGTGGCGCATTATTCTATAGTATATTTAAATTTAATAATAATCTACTACACTTCATAAATCTTGTCATCATATCATTTTCTTTGATTCCAAACGAGGCATAGTATGTATTATAGTAATCAGACTGCTGATAAAAATACTGCGTAGGTATATATTTCTGAATACACGCTATAGAAAAATTCAACCCTATTTTGTCTAGGGTCGGAATCAAAGCATAATATCCAGCTTCATGACTGACGTATTCTAATGCACTATAACTAATAAACAAAACAACTAATATGCTTCAATAACTAATGTAATACTTTAACCAGACTGCACTAAACTTTGATAAAATGAAAATCAATCTATACACCATATTATTGACTAGCTGAACCCCGCGGTGTTGTCGTACCGCGGGTAACGTCGCGAGACAAATTAAGCCTAAAAAAGCCTAGTTACTCCTTAGATCTGCCAGCGAAAGTCCCGTCAAAATCGGTCTAGCCGTTCCAGAAATTACCCGGAACAAACAACACACAGACCGACAGACAGACAAAGATTGTGAAAAAAAGTATTTAGGTCCATGTATCGTGTATACATACATATGCGTTTATTAAAAAGCAGTTATTTAATTTAACAAACAGACACTCCAATTTTATTTATTTGTATGGATGGAGAATCGCTAACTTCAATTTTGAACACATGTAACTTATGAGATAAAAGTGCATTGTCTCCCTTTGTGTAGCCCTTTTATACAAAAGGGAGAAGGGCTTTTCCGTTAAACTCACTCACTCACTTAACAACGAAAATATGTGTAATATAGATATTTGTGAGGTCATGGTTTAACACCTGCTCAGCCGGCGCGAATGCGACGTAACATGGCTGTCTCACAAACTACATTTTTGGGTCCAAAAGGTAAAACGGGACCCTATTACAAAGACTCTACTGTCCGTCTTCTTTCTTTCAAGCCCCAGAAATGGGAGAGTGATCTATTAAAAAAGGGACAGGACTATAGAAATAAAGTGTAGGGAGTCAAGAAAGGACACGCGTGAAACGAGCCCCGAGCGTGTGTCCCCTCCCGTGATTCGGCCCGTTATAACCTGAAGGTTGGTAGGGCCATGGGAAGGTGGTGGGATTTGTCCGTCTTCTTGTCTATTAGCAGGCTGTATCTCATAAACCGTGAAAGTTAGACAAGTGTCACGGGCAATTCTTTGAAAATGTGCATATTACCTCGTGTTAGGAGATTGTATAAAATTTGTGACAGAACGCATTCTTTGAGTGAATTTTACATTGCTGCAAACATACCTATAATGAAACTGTACAAGGGAACTAAGTGAGTTTTTTACTTTTTAACTGATAAGCGTTTAAATTTTTGAGTGAATGGTAATGATATTTACAGTAACTGGTAATTAGATAATGGTAAAGGTAATGAGAAATGGTAATTATAAATCAAATAGCAAAAAGACAATAGCATTAATTTTAATGTAAAATAGATTATTTTTAACAAACTAAATATACTATAATGTATTTATCAGTCTTAAAATGTTGAAAAAAAAGTAAATTATCAATATAAAACAGGTACAATTTTAACAAAAATAAAACCGACTTCAAGGTTCGACTCGATTTCTCTTGGATGCCATCATCAGATATTAATGTCCTTATCATGGTACCACCAAAATAAGAAAAAAATATATATATACGGTTGAATTGAGAAACCTCCTCCTTTTTTTTAAGACTTCATTTACCTTTGTTTTGACATTAATGAGCCTCAGAGCTTTAGAATTTGGACTTTCTAATCGTTGTTTAAGTCTCTGACAAAGTATTTGTAAAGTATACTTCTTTTCCTGTTTCTTATCTTCTTATTTAAGTTCTGAAAAATCGGATAGGCTTCGTTACTTCTTAGTTCTGGTTCTGGAATTGCTTCGTAGTCCTGTATCACGTTTTTCACGTTCCTCATCATTATCATTTCTTAAGGGGTCAGTATCACTATCACTCGGAGTATTAACATCCATAAGTTTTTGTCCTCGTTTCAGTAATAGTTTCTTTTGGTAGTATTTATTGAAATTTTTTCTCCATTTTTTAATTTGTAACTTTTTAGCTGTTGGTGTTAAATCTTTAATACTTAAAATTTTCTTACTATCTTTTCTTTTGAAGTACCTTTGCCGTTCCTTCTCTTCTTAGTCGAGCGTATTTTTCTGGATCAGACTTAATTTTAGCGTATCTTTCTCTCCGAGCTAATTTGGCCTTCTCTAGTATCTCTTCTTTTGTTCGCGGCTTTGTGAATTTTCTGTTAAAAATACTTAAATAGTTAAAAAAACGCAACTAAAACCATTGAAATAAAAGATTTTATACGGATTTAAATTACGAGTTTTATTATTACGATTTGTAATTACCGTAATTTTTTTTCAGAACTTTACAGATTCTCAGTTAGTATTTGTTTTCGATAGATCAAAACATAAAAGTCACACTGAAAAAAATATTATAATTACCATTTCTGCAATTTACTCATTACCATTTTCTTTTGAGTGACGGAAAATACGGTAATTATGCAAATGGTAATTAGGATTTCAACATTTTGTTGATGAAACAGTTCTTTATAAGAATTATGAGTTTACGACATACTTTACCTTAAAATAGATCTTATAGCAGCTCAAATAAACGAATCAATTAGAAAAAATAATCATATACTTACCATAAAAACAGGAAATGGTGATTAGACTATATTTTGACAAAAGCACTACTACGACGAGAGACATCTCAATATGGCGCCAAAAAACGGTCTTTGACACTCGGGCTGTCTCCGGGCGCCGAGCGCAGACTGGCGCAAATTGTTAAGGCAGTTAAAGGTATAATTTCTCAAGTTTGTAGGTAGTAAATTAAGGCGAAAATTTTTGAACGGTAATTATGAAGTTACCCGAGGACATTTTTTAAGAACATTAATTCTTAATAATTTATGTTATTTACAAAAAACAACTTATGTATAGGGCTAAGTAAACAATCCCTTTTTTAGAATATTGAACAATAATTACATTCTTCAAAAGGGATTTAGCTATATTGAATAAAAACTTAATGAAAATGTAAAATGGGACATGAATGGTAATGAGAATTCGGATGCTTGGAAACAAATTTCTATGAGTTCTATTTACAAATATTGTGTCTAATAGTCTAGATTAGATCTGTAAAACTTATATTTATAAGTTAGTATTATCAAAAGAAAAATATTTGCACTGCAAAAGATTCTTTATCATCCGCCGCGTAATATGCACATTTTCAAAGAATTGCCCTCACAGAATAAAATAAATATTAAAGTGAAGCTCCCATAAAATAAGTGTTTTTTTTTGCCATTTTTTGCTCGATATTAATAATATCAACAGGTAAACGCTTGAAATATATAGATAATAGTATGGAACCCTTCGTGCGCTAGTCCGACTCGCACTCGCAATTTTAAAATCATAGACCTTCTTTATAAAACATATACTAACCACAAGAACTAACAGTAGTTAGTTTACTACTTTTATATTTATTACTCGCGGTACGATGATAACCGCGAGTAACGCCGCGGGACAAAGTTAGTCTAAACAAAATAGCCTAAGTTACTCCCTGGATCATCAGCTGCCTGCCTGTGAATGTCCAGCCATTCCGGAGATTACATGGAACAAACAGATAGATAGACAGACAGATAGACAAAAAAAAATTAACTACGTTTTTGGTATATGTACCGTGTATACATACATATGCATTTAGTAAAAAGCGGTTATTTTAATATTACAAACAGACACTCCAATTTTATTTATTTGTATAGATTGCTTTGGTATTTGTGATAATACCATTTCAAAATTGATCAGACACCCGTATCTATAAGTTTCAATGGTCCCTTTCTCTATCAAACTAATATACATCAATATCAATAGTAATAGTAAATGTCCGTTAAAACTTCCGTTGGCTGGGTGTGGTGTAAAACCGCGACCGCAGGCGACAACTCTGTGCGATTATATCAGTACGTGATAGCCGCACCACCAACACCGGTGCCGCGAGGACTAACGGGAAACCCTCTTGGTGAGTACCGCCTTCATTCAGATACTACACTATTAAGAAAAAAAAGAACATTACTATACTCAGACTTACGGTTGATTGAGAAGTTGAACTGTTTGACTTAGAAACCGATTCGACGTCGCCTCAGCTGTACTATGTCGATATCGAAACAACTAAACCTCAGTCTGTCGTCAACGGGTGTTATCGCCATGGTGTCAGGGTTTAAGGTGTACTCTAGAATGCTAACCGCCTGTTGAAAAACTGTTGGCACTTGGAACTGTTGTCGTCTCTTGTCTTGTTTGTATAGTCGGTGTCGCAAGACTACAGCATTGTTTAGAGAAGAAAACCTTGAAACGAAACCCTTCAGGTCAGCTTAGTTTAGGTATTAATATATTTATACTCTTTTGTGTGGGAAGGCGAAGCAAAATAATATTAAAATGAATACAGGCAAGTCTAGTTCATTCTAAATTTATCTTAATAATAATATTATTTGATATTATAAAGCTGAAGAGTTTGTTTGTTCGATTGATTGAACGCGCTAATCTTAGGAACTAGTTTTTCCAATTCGAAAAAATATTTCAATTTTAAATAGCCTATTTTTCAAAGAAGGCTGTACGATATCAATAGGTATACCAAAAGGAGCAGAGTAACAATAAAAATGTTGTAGTTAGACATAAGCGCGTGTTAGGTAGCCTATATTAATGTTTCCTGACTGCGTCACTATAGAAATGATAACTCTCAAACAAACAAATTAACTTAAAAAAATAAGAGCAACATTACCATTGCACGTTGCACAACTCAGGAAATACAGACGCGCTCTTGTTGCAGAATGAATCACTCAGTAACACTATGTTTAACATTTAAATAACACAGTCGATTATCTCAACATATCAGTGTCCTAAATCTGTGTTAATTGGTTAGTTACCTGCAAAGTTCATAATAACATAAATAAATCAGAGACGAAATTACAACACGATTGCTTTGAGGGTTAGGCTAGTACCTTGCTACATTCATCAGCTTCTTTAATAAATAAATTGACGAACACATTGTTTAAAATAAAATAACAAGGTAGTAGAGCCACATTGATTTCAGCACAAACGGGCCGGCACGTGCTGAAATCAGCTCGACCGGGGCGGTACTATCCTCGCACAGAAAATCAACGTAAAATGACAGGGATCATGTTGTCATATTTCGTTGGTGAGTGCGAGACCGGAGGCCCAATGATGCAGAAGCATCACTAGTCCGCCACTAGCTGCATTGTTGCATTTTTGTCTAATGTCGGAATTCAAGAGTCAAAGCTGAGTTCAGCCTATAGGAACTGTAGGTTATGGGCTCCAATAACCTCGCTCATTTTGTGAAAAACAATGAAAGTATAGCTTAAAACTTGGTTTTCTGTAAGGCCATAGTATCACTCAATATTTTTGTAATTTGCAGCCTCGTGGTTTTTGATTTAGGAGACTAGACTAATGTAGTTGCATAATAAACTCTTTTTTTTTTCAATCAATCAATATTCTTTATTGTGAATCATAGGTATACATAAGGATGTTTGAAGTCGGCCGTTTTCAATAACCTATCTCCAGTTAAGGATAGATCGCTATCTCCGATTTACAGCTTGATCTTATCTATCCATAACTTGCGTTTCACAATCGAGGATAAGCGCTATGTATCTCTTACCAACGAAGGATAGCTTTTTCCCTCTTGATACGTTTAGTGTTTTGCTGCGCAAATCTTTAATTTTAAAAACAAATATTAACTATTTAATTTTTTTTATTAAAAGTACTTGTTGTATGTATTTTTTTAAAGATTTTATGGTGAATCAACATCAAATTGATTTTTTTATTTGTTTACCACATTCAATAATGAAATAAAACGTTTTGACATGAGCATGTGACATTGGAATTGACGTTTGTTAGTATGCGTAAATAAATATAAATCTTGCCACTGAATTAAAAGAAGAAGAAGAAGAAAATATAAATCTTAATTTGTTTTTTCGAAAGATCATCAGAAACATCATCAAACATCATATACTATATATACAATACAATATTGAAACTATATATATTACAACACCTAGAGTCAATAAATTAATGTTTACATGCCAAGCTCTGAGAACTTCATGTCTTTTGTGTCCAGTCCATGTTATGTATTAAAAATATTATCACCAATTCATTAATGGGTCAATTCAGTAATCTGAAGGGAAAAGAGCAGCATATAACTTTGATTACTTTTAATAGCCAAGCGGAGACATAAGATGGAAGAGGAAAAGTGTAAGGCCCGCACAATGAGGAAAAATGATCTGACAGAGTTTTTATTTGTTAAGAAAAAGAAAAATAGAATTAGAAAATAGAAAACTAGAATTAGAAAATGAAGAAAAGGAATTACATATTGCTAAACTCAAGTTAGAATCAGAAAAAGCCAGATCAAAAAGGATTTAAATTAATTAACATTTTATCATTATATTATATTGTGATCATAGTGATATAGATAGTATATAGTGAAATGAAATGAAATGAAATCATTTATTCTGCAATTAGGTTATACAAAACACTTTTGCAAGTTAAACTTTTTTTGAGCAGATGAGTGATATAGTGATTAGTTATATTGTATTGTGATCTCAAATGTCTGAACGGAAATAAAAAATACATAAAATATGAATAATAATTGTTTATTTTACACATTAAAGTAATTATTTATTTACAATAGCCTTTCTGACATGTTTAAATTTGGAGAATTGTCATGAATAATTACATTTTCCTCTTGGGTTGTTTCTGAAATTGATATTTCAGGCTAGAGATAGATCTCTGCCAAATTCATGTTCCTGGCAATATTGTGTAACACAGCAGTGGCAATAATAACGGCTTGCATATTTTCTAAATTTAGCCTCATTTTTAAAGAATAGCATGGGGAATCTTCTTTTCTAAACTCCAATACATCTGCAATTACAGTAGGTGTTAATAGTGTATTTAAACCATTTACCCTGCATATAGTATTTAGTATACAAAACAAACCTCTCTATAGTATTTCTTGTTTTAATGTGAGCTTCTTATTTGGGTTGAGTAGGGGTGTCAACAGATAGGGTAAGCATCACATCACCAAGCAGCCAGCTATTTCCAAGTCCACCTTGTTCACAATAATCTGCAAGTTTAATATTATATATCAGTTGTTTAAGCAATAGGAACGGGGTACTTAATTTTTTTTTATTTTTTTTTAAAAAAGGATTACTAGCAACTGAAATTACTACTTACTACGTTAACCTAACTAAGCTTAATTGCTTTTTAGGAGTGGGTTCACGTCGGTAGTGTACTTACTGGTTAGGATTTGAACCCATAATCTCTTTTTGGCAAGTCCAATGCCTTTATCACTAGACTACAGCCGCTTCTAAAAACTTACTATTCACAGAATAAACAACTAAATAAGTGACCTTTTAAATTAGAGTGGTTGAATATAGTGGTATCATGAGTGGATCCTGGCCATTGGGCAACAACATTTAGAAACACTAATGAACAATTCAGTTAGACCAGAACCTAAATAGAAGTATGAGATAGTTCAATAGGAGATGAGGTACTTACTTGGTGATATTAATATAAGGGTGCCATCTATGACACCATGTATTCTGAGGAAACTAGCAATATTATAAAACTCTTGTCGAGTGTGATTTTGTAACACAACAAAGTTTGGGCACAACCTTGCTGTGGCTCTAGATACATCAAAGACAATATGACTAGCAGATGCTATAGATACTCCGATGAAATCTGCAACATACATAGTACCCAATGCATAAAATTTTAGAGCCAAAAGTATCTGATGGAGGGTGGATATGCCGTGATTTCTGGAAAAATAAGACCTTTGTTAAAACTTGATATTGGCATGGCAATACTAGCACAATTATGAGCCTACACTTGAGCCAAACCCAATGAAGAAAATATAATACAATTGCTTGTGGTTGTCAAATTATAGAATAGTTTAATGTGTTGTTTATAAATTTATATCAAATTTGACTGAAGTATAAAGTTGAGACTTAAAACGATAACTGAAAACTTACCTTTTGGATGTTACACTTGAATATGGTTTTATCTAATATATTGACTGATACAAACCAATTTTTATTTAGTCTAAAATCTATATACAAATTCGTAGTCATTTAATTAATTTAATATAATTTAGTCATATAATTTACACGAGGCTTATATTCCTTCTGTAAAGGTATGTTTCCTTTAGTATCACTGTCACTGCTTTCATCGTAATCCATAATCATTCCAAACAATTCCATGTCGCTATCATCACTGCTAAAACCTTCCTTTATTTTATATTTACTTGGAAAGTTAATTATTTTCGAAATTCTATCTGGCCGGGTGGCGCGTAACTGGCCGATGTTGACAGATAAGCAAATGACGTTACTGTATTTAGCTACGCCTATCGGAGAGTAACTCGAAACTAATATTGAAATACAAGTTAGTCCGATTACTATGCGAGTTCCTATCTCTAGTAGCCTATCCGTCCTCCCAAAGATAAATAGACAACGTCGATAGGAAATGCTATCTGCCGGTAGGTTATTGAAACGTAAGTAAGAGTAAAAAGATAGATTTGTTTAACTGTAGTAAGGAGAACTAAAGATAGATAGGTTATTGAAAACGGCCTGATCCTCTTTTCAATACACAAGGTATTAACAACAAATATGTCATTAACCGTGGGAGAACAACGCTTCATCATGAATGGGCCGGCTCGACCGGAGTGATACCATGGCCTCACAGAAAACAGGTGTGAAACAGCGCTTGCTCTGTGTTTCACTGAGTGAGTGACGATACCGGAGGCCCATACCCCAACCCCTCCCCACATCCGTTTCCCTATCCCCCAAAGGTCGGCAACGCACTTTTGACGTCTATAGTGTTGCAGGTGTCCATGGACAGCGGCAATCGCTTACCATCAGGTGATACGTCTGCTCGTTTGCCCCATATACCAAAAAAAAAAAAAAAGTATATTTCTAGAATCATTTCAAATTATAAAATTAATTAGTAAATTTGATATTAAATGCCTTCTAATTTCAATCTTAAACTATAATAAATACAGCTTAGGCGATTGAATGAATCTACTACTGACTCAGGGTTATCAAAAAGAAAATTTTATTAAAAATATACATATTTATTTTACTACAGTCTCGTTTTTTAATAATCATGAACGTAATGTTGTTTATTTTTATTCACCGAAACTCCACCTAACCGTTGGGGTTTCGGTATCACCGAGAGTAACGGTAACTATTTTAAAATATTTTTTTGAAGGTCTGCTCTTCAAACATGATATCGGTATTTATATAAAACCGGAATAGTTCCGGAGCACTTCCCTTCGCGGCACTGTGCGGTTCACGTGTGACGTCGCGTTTTAAAAATTTAATATTGTTTTTGTGTATCCTCGCGACTGTTTCCCGGTTTGTGGGCGGCTTAAGGTTGTGTATAGTGTTTTTAACAATTAATCTGTAAGTTTTTACGCCTTATAAACACAAATATTGTGTTAGTTCTTTTCATTACGGCTATCGGTAAGTCAATTTATTTTATTCTTAAAAGTGGGTAGGAATAATATTTTTGTTTGTATTAATTTTATTTTCGTGTTTTTAATTTTAAAGTTGTTTATATTGATTTTTCTTTTGTCTGGTGTGTCTTTGTTTGGCCATGTCGGTTGTTGGCGAGTTGCCCGATCCCGGTGGTACAAATGAATTTCAAACACCAACCGGAAAGGGATTATTTGGTAGTATGTCTCCAACAAATTTATCGCCAAAGGCAAGTAGGGCTTCGGACTTGAGCGGAAGTGTTTTATCTTTTAGTGGTCGTGATAGTTGTGGGGAGTATAATTATTTTGAGTTGGTGTCTCAGGCAACCGAATATTTGGCAAAAATTAATGAAATAGTTAACGATCAGGGGTCGCGAATGAATGTGGGGAACAGGACGGCCATTATGGACGTAACCCAGCGGATTACCGGTATCGTGTCGTTGTTGGCAATTAAATCTGCTAGCAATGAAACGAAATTAGCGAATCTTGAGCGCCAGGTGGGCGCGGTTCGTCGGCCGGGTTTGACCTACGCGGACAAGCTTGGCCTTCGCTTACCGCCTGGATCGGCCCCGTGTCCGGTGTCCGCTGAGGCGCGCGTACCTAGACCGTGTGTTATTGCATATCCTACTACGGAGCGTTCAGCGGAATATGCTACTTCGTCGGCTACAAAAGAGGCTCTCATAAAGGCTATTAAACCCAGCGACGAAGGTTTTCAAATTGTAGGCGTTAAAAAAACCGCAAAGGCAGGCGTCGTGTTGCGAGTCGCAAATGAAAGGCAGCTTAAAAAACTAGAAACAGTAAGCGCCATTAAATCTGTAGGCTTACGTTTAGAAAAGCCGAAAGGCCGAAGGCCCCGTATAATTGTAAAAGACGTACCTGGTTCTATGGAGGATCGTACCTTCCTAACAGCTTTATATCGTCAGAATATCAAGGACGAATTAAAATTAAGCGAAAGCGACTTTTTAAAATCAACCAAAATTGTTAGGCATCGTAAACTGGAAAACGGACGTCAATGGATAGGCTTAGAATTAGAAACAGACGTTAGAAAACACTTGGCTAGCACAAAGGATAAATTATATATAGACTGGGCCACATGTAGGTTTGTAGACGACTTAGAAGTAGTTCGTTGCTTAAACTGTCAACAATTCGGTCATGTTCAAAAGTTTTGCACAATTAAAACTCCCACCTGTGCTAATTGCGCGGCCAGCCACGACACAAGGGCTTGCCCGGATAGGGACACACCAGATTTTAAACCAAAATGCGCACAATGCAGCCGGTTTAAAAAACCATGTGACCATCGATGTGGATCACAGGACTGCTCCACATATAAACTTAAATTAGAGCAGCTAATCCTAAATACTAATTACTGAATAGTTTATACAGTAGTAGTTGTAGTACCTTTTTAATAAAATGGATAATTTCTCGATAGGCCAGTTAAATCTCCATAATGATAAAATAGCCACATCAGAATTAGATCGTTTAGTTTTAGAACAAAAGTTAGACATTGTCCTTATACAGGAGCAATATCAGAGCGCTCACTTGAGGAAATATGTAGTGCAACTAGATAGCCGGTCACGGGCTGGGATATATGTTGCAAGTTCTAATTTCACAGTAACATCTTTACGCAACCTTATGACGTCACACTGCGCCGTTGCTGAGATCTCATCCTCTACCTGTAAAGTTTATGTAGTGAGCTGTTACTTTCAGTTTTCACATCCTATTGATCCTCATCTACATCATTTACGTTTCGTTTTGCGGTCCCTCGTAGGACACAAAATTATCATTGGCGCTGATGTCAATGCATCTTCTACTTTATGGTATGGCAAGTTGCGTTCAACTGACATGGCCCGGCGCTGTGCGGTTGAAGATTTTATTGCGGAAATGAATCTTACTATTCACAATACCCCTGATGCACCACCAACTTTTTGCAGCCCTATGGGTGAGTCTTCTATTGACGTGACGCTTACGCGCGGCGACGTCTCGATATCTGGATGGCGTGTCCTACCGGATGCATCCTGTAGTGATCACCGCTTAATCGTGTACGAATTCATTCCAATGGTTGCACAACATCCGCAAATAACTCCGTACAATTTTAGATATAAAACTGAAGGGGCAAATTGGGCTTTATTTGGTTCACTCTTTGCGGTGCATGCCAGAGACTTCACTCGCAGTTGTTTATCAGCTGAGGAAAGCGCAAACATATTATCAGACACTTTCACATATTGTGCTGATGTTTGTATCGGCCGCGGATCTATCACTAACACTCGTAGATGTGATTGGTGGAACTATAAATTAATCGAATTACGTAGAATCTATCGAAAAGCTCGTAAAAAACTAAATGCCATTAAAAAGCGTAACGTAACAGGAGATATTTACAATAATGCTCTCATTGCTCTTAGAGTTGCCAGGTCTCACTACAGGGCAGCTGTGGAGAAATCAAAGGGAAATTTAATACGCAAACTTGTTGATAAACTCGATAGAGAGGGTCCGTGGTCACCTTTGTATCATGAATTTAAGGCAAATAGATCTATCGACCTTGCATACGTACAGAACATCAAAATTCATAATAGTTATACTACAGGAGTAGAAGAAACAGCAAAATATCTTTTAGAATCACTTGTGCCCGACGATCGGCCGGAGGATGACACTGATTATCACCGACAAATTAGGCAGTGGGCCATCGAACCACCAGTGTCTCCAATGTCTGACTTACCATCTTCAGACGAATTTCTTAGTATTGTTAGGTCATTACCACTAAACAAGGCTTCGGGCGACGATAAAATATCAAATAAAATGATAAAAGAAGCTTGCAAACTCTCGGGTGACACCATTTTAACAGTTTTTAAACGTTGCATTGCGGAAGGAGTATTTCCTAGTGTTTGGCGGTGCGGTAATATTCGTATAATACCAAAAAGCGGCGATAAGCCGCCGGACGATCCTGGGTCGTATCGACCTATAACACCGTTACCATCGCTAGGAAAGCTTTTAGAACGTCTTGTAGTGCCTCGACTTCTACCGGGTGGAGTTAAATTTCATGATAGACAATTCGGATTTACGTTGGGAAAATCAACAACAGATGCGGTCATATCTGTAAGGAAAACTGTCACCGAGTCAAGGTTTCAATACGTCTTAGGTATCTTCTTAGATATATCTGGCGCCTTCGACAACGCGTGGTGGCCCATGCTATTGCTAAAGTTAAAATCAAGAGGATGCTTTAAAAATATTTATTCCCTTATCTCCTCGTACTTCACACAAGGCACAACTAAATTGAGACTTGGGCATCATTCTGTGTCGAAGGCGCTTACGATGGGGTGCCCTCAGGGCTCGGTGCTAGGTCCATACTTGTGGAATATAGGCTTCGACGATTTTCTCTCAATACCTGTACCACCCGGATGTACCCTAAACGCGTATGCGGACGACGGTTTATTACTGGTGGAATCTGACACTAGAGCGGGGCTTGAGAGTCTGGCTAATGGATGTTTGAACTTAGTATCTCTTTGGGGCGAACGTAATCGCTTGACTTTTGCACCAAACAAAACCTTCCAGCTACTTCTGAAAGGTAACCTCAAATCACCGCCGTGTATTAAATTTCAAAATGTTAGTATAAAAAATAAAACCTCGGTTTGTTATTTGGGATTAGTTTTAGAAAGAAATTTTTCATTTATCGAACATATTAGAACAGTTAACGAAAAGTCTAAAAAAAGTTTCTTTGCTCTGACGAGGATATCAACTGCCACATGGGGTCTTTCATTTAATACATTAAAGATTATATATGGAGCTACTTATTTGGGTTCTATTTGCTATGGTGCTCCCGTGTGGGCCGATAGAGCGACTGTAGGTGCTGTCCGTCGGAAACTGTTACAAGGACAACGACTTGCATTGATCTTCTTGTGCAAAGCATATAGGACGGTTAGTACTGAGGCTTTACCGGTGTTGGCGGGTGTCGTTCCGGTCGATCTCGAGGTGCAAAGACGTGCAGCCATGTACTATTCCACATTACAAAACATGGAATGCGATTTTTTGGGCGTACGAGACCGCGATAAAATCATAAGATTGTTTCAACAGCAGTCCAATGTCTATAACGATCTAATGGATGAATGGCAACAACGATGGGACGAATCATCTAAGGGGCGCCACCTCTACCAGTTCTTTCCATCTGTTCGCAAACGGTTGTCGAGGACATGGCTCGAGGTAGATCACTGTGTCGCTCAATTTCTTACAGGCCACGGTAACTTTAAGAGCAAACTACAATCATTTAAATTAGTCGATTCACCATTGTGTCAATGCTCAACACCTGATATTAGCTGTGAACAATCGGCTCATCATGTACTCTGGGAGTGTAGTCTTTGGTACAATGAACGTAACACAATGCTTAATAGCTTACAAATGACATCTGGGGCGGTATACTATGAGGATCTTGTGTCAACTGCGGTGAATTTCCGTGCGTTTAGGCGATTCTGCCATACATACTATAGTAATCAAATATAGCTCACTTAGGACCCCTAATACTTTATCCGTGGTGCTTCCCGGTTTGAAAAAGGTGTCTGCCTATTTTGACTTCATTTTGTCTCCCGCTTTGCTAAGGAGGGAAGTGGATTTATCATTTCCAACTCCTCCTGTTTTTCTTCTGATTAACTTCGTTGCGGGTTCCAAGACAGTTAATTTTCTTCCTGGGACTTCCTGAGTGTCATAACTCGGTGTGTTCGTGGGTCACTGCTGTTGATCCTGGTGTACAGGAGTTACAGTGGTGGGAATGTGGGCGGGATCAGTCCCAACAAAAAAAAAAAAAAAAAAAACCGGAATAGTATTAGAATCTCATTTTCGTTGGTATATTATCTTTCATAATAGCTTAGTAAAAATGTTGTAAGTAATGTATTTCTAACTATCATAGTCCTTAAACTCTACAGATTATTTTATGTATTTAACTCCAAACTGCTACTAATAGTCTAGTATACTTTAAAGAGGATGGAGGAAGGATATGATATAAATAAGAAGCCTCATAAAGTTACAAATACCAGTGATTAATAAATCTACATTATTATTATATCTGTTTGCTATGTTTTGACACCCCTATCTAAAGCTTTTAAGACTTTTTCGCTGAATGTCATCAGCGAATAACGATAAAATTGGAGCGCATCTTTTGCAACTAAATGATAAATCGATAATATTTTGTAACACAGTTTACACTATACATAAAATATCGTTAGGCCATTTATAAAATTATACATTTTGATTATATAGTGTGATTTATCGCACAGAAGAAACCGCATCTCGTATCGGTGTGTGAAATATACCGATAGCAATCTGAAGATTGTTCAAATATTGGCATTTTGAGTTGTACATTCATTTCGTAATGATGGTATATCTGGAAACTTATATTCGCAGCAGAGTATTGTGTCATAAATATATACCTATCTAAGATAAAGATACCTATATTTAGATGCCAGTAGTTGATAGTGTTGCCTAAGTCAAAAAATTATATCCAGCTTATTTTTCCTTAATGGTTTATAATCTACTGCAACTTATTTATTTGTAGAGTAGTTTTATCAAGTGTTTAAAGTAAAATATTTTACCATACTTAGTACTCACTGATCGGGAATAGAGGCCTGAAGCGCTCATAGCCCAGTTGTACACACAAGGAATTCATCGCGCGGTCAGTACCTGGATGGGTGATGACCCGAAAACAGTCGGGAAGTTAGTTGGACGCCTTTGGACGGCTTTGAAACATCCAACGGCAAGATTACGTATACTCGGCCAGCGTGGGGACGTATGGACCTCTCCTAAGAGGAGACCCGAGACCAGCAGTGGGACATAATGGGTTGTGGATGATCAGGAATATCTTACAAAACATTATTCCCGAATATCTTGAGGCAGGGAAAACCAAGCTGGCTAGGTAACCTGATTGACAAAGGAGAAATCAATTTGCGGATGCATATCTATTTTGATCAAATTTCTGTTTATTAAATGTAAATGTGTTTGCATATGTATATTATTCAATCTTTTTATTATTCAATGATGAGGGCGGCTCCTAAGTCAAGCCGATTTGATTCATTGTTTCCTATAAAACTATATCTTGGTTTACGATTATGAGGTGGCAAATAGAGACGTATTTATCAAAACCTATTATTATAACTGATGGTGATGACCTGACTTCGTTTTCATCGTTTGTATCTCTTCCTCAAGACTCAGGAAGAGCAGTTAGAAAGTGGTTAGCCCTCCTGCAATCTTACTTTTTTTTATGTATGGCCTGCCAAAATTACTCTACTCTGCCTGATAGAAAGCATAAGCAGAATCCAAGATTGGTGGTCACCATACTCGTTGCGAATGCAAACAAGTAACAATGCAGCATGGTGACCCACACCATAGCGGGCTAGTGATGCTTCTGCATCATTGGGCCTCCGGTCTCGCACTCACCAACGAAACACGACAGCACGAACGCTGTCATTTTACGTTGATTTTTTACCTTTAAACCTTTACTTATCCGGTAACAAGTAAAAAAAGAATTTGCACATACATATGTGTCGTAGCAATGGTTTTCCTGTTATGTACATCAAGTTTCGTTTCTATTACTTTTAATGTAAATGCTCATAAGTGACTACTTCATCAAACATATTTGTAATCTGACTACAGCCTCGTACAGACAGATCACGCAAATATACACTGTATACACAACACTCATTCTTTTGATAAAACTTTTGGTGATTCTGGTACTACACTTCAAGTACTACACTTGGGTTCAAATCCTACATAGAACAATACTTTGTGTTATCCACAAATTGTTGTTCTAAGTCTGGGTGTACTTTGTGTCCGTTTTATGCTTGTTTGTAAAGTCCCCCGCGACACAGGATATATATTCCTAATACGGAAGTAGCCTTTTAATAAAAAAAAAACATTTTAAGGGCAATCGTCTGCCAATGCCTTTTAGTAGTGCTTCTTTTCGTAGGGAAGGTTTCTAAGATTATTTAGATCTAGGATATTGAATACTTTTTAATGCATATTGCACATCGTCAGAGTCAATAACATGCATTTTGTTAGCATATTATCACAGTTGTCATAATGGATATGCACTTTCTAAGCAAAAGTTCAGGAGGTCGGCTGATTCAACAAATATATACAATATTACATCATTATCTTATAGCTAAGTTTAGAAATAAAATGCACAGGATTGTGATAAAAGATAGTGTTTATTGTAAAATATTGTTTAAATCTCTTTCTTATTTATGACTGCACGATTCGCTTAATGGTTTAAGCGGTGATTTTTATTGCGCTAAGTATTGTGGCTTCAAATCCTACATGGGACAACACTATGTGTGATCCACAAATTGTTGATCTGTGTCTGGGTGTACCTTGTGTCCGTTTCATGTATGTTTGTATAACCTACCGCGACAACGTTGACTTTAAAAACTATATGCAGGTGTCTATGCAAATAAGGCATTAACCTTAAAAAAATATGAGTATTATAAGTAGGTACATAACGTTAATTTATTATACTCACTATATATGTATATTGGAAAGAATATATATTTACTAGAAGAACTATAAGATGCAGTGGGAATAGGAATAGTAAGTATTAAGTATCTTCAAAGATTTACCTCAAAAAATTGTGAAGGGATTTTCAACTTCGCTATCTAGTTTTTATGGTGAAATGTACCATAACCGGATTTAAATCTTCAACACTATTGGCTGTTGCATAACAATTAGCAATGCTTTCTAGCTATATGCCGGACAGAATTGAAGGAACGAGTTAAGTGACGGTAAAAGTACACGTTCTGTCAAAACGTACAAAACAACATGGGTGTCTGGAGTATACCTATATTAGTATAGTATAATATATCCCATAGAAAAATATATTCAGGTAAAATGTTGCTAAGACGGTACTATATAGTGGACTAACTTACTTAAATTTGCCCCTTTGTCGCGTGCCATACGGATTATTAACCTAATTGATACTAAAACAGATATTTATAATTGTAGCTTGCCGAAATTCACAGAAATAGCGCAGTTGCATTATTTCTGAAATACAAAGTTAAGGTAGGTATACTTACTTATTCATTACTGTTATTATTTCTAATTCTTTTTATTGTAATATTAATTGTATTTAACATTTTTGTTTTTTTTTATGTTGTAGAATTAGTTGTAAGCTTACAATATTGCCTTGGGAATTTATCCTGTTATAATATTGTAAAAGTTTCTAAATAAATAAATATAGCCAGCTTTCCAACTCTATACATACTTCACAAACCCTAAATCTTAAACAAAATAATAATATTATTATTAATATGGCCTAGCCTGGTGTTTTGGAAGAGACAGTCAAGTGTGAGATAAATATCTAAAATGAAAATATTTCAGTATTTAGAATTTTATACACAACCATGTTTTTTTTATACATCT
This sequence comes from Spilosoma lubricipeda, assembly GCA_905220595.1. Taxonomy (NCBI): domain Eukaryota; kingdom Metazoa; phylum Arthropoda; class Insecta; order Lepidoptera; family Erebidae; genus Spilosoma; species Spilosoma lubricipeda. The sequence goes on along the minus strand of HG992285.1, from coordinate 625,514 downwards.
ATACAAAATAATCATTAAAAAGTTAAGGTTTCTCCCGTTAATCTATTTGTCTGCTTTATCTTTAATGAGTGTATAAGGTTTAGTTTCGAAAACTGTTCTAAGAATATACTCTTGTAATTCTATGTTACAATACTTAATAATTACGTGTGAGATTTAGCCGTGAAGTGGTGATTTAGATGTTTCAGTTAAACGTCAATAATTTTGATTTGTTACTGCCTTTGCGAAATTACTAAAAGGTCTAAAGTCGTCATTGCGCAGATTTTCATGATTTCTGTTGTACGTGACATCGAGGTTGGGCCCTATGAAGAAATTACTTAATACCATTTGTCAAAATTTCAAAATATTATTTACTAACAAAATTTTAAATCACTTCAGGTTTAGTGACGACTTGTGCAAGATGGCTGGTATGACCTAGATACGAAAAACCCATAATTTAATCAGAATTTTGGGTTTTTCTGCCTCGGTCGCGCAGTGGTAGCGTATGCGACTGCTGTGCTTGAGGTCTCAGGTTCGATTCCCGGATCGGATCAAATGTTTGTATGATCTGCAAATATTTGCTTCGGAGTTTGGGTGTTTCTATGTATTTACAAAGAGACGTTTCACCTTATAGTAAGCGATTATCGCCGCCCATAGACACCCGCAACACCCGAGGCGTCACAAGTGCATTGCCAACCTTTGGGGGATGGGGAAGGAGAGAGAAAGGTGTTAGGGTAAGGGCCTCCGTTATCTCACTCACTCGGTTAAACACAGCACAAGTGCTATTATAAACCAGTTTTTTGTGAGGCCGTGGTATCACTCAGGCCGAGTCGGCCCATTCATGTCGAAGCGTGGCTCTCCCACAGTACTAGCAACAAGTGACATACATGTAGAAATGGAAATGTTGGGTGGAATTCCCGATCAGAATAATTAATCATATGATGAGCACTCGCTAGTTCTGTATATGGGGGTAATATATCTTAATTAAAGATATATATTTGATGATCCATATACATTTATACACAGGATCTGTCTACTTAAAAATGAATCAGCCGTGTGTGAGGTGTCTTAACTTATTACTGTTACCATATCTTCATTACAGCATCCCATGGCCACAATTTCCACAGTCCTCGAGCCCAGTACTACTTCTGTGCCAATATTCAGAAATTGGTTCCACCATTACTTGGTAGCAACCGTGAATATTTAATCTTATGTAATTGCTATGCCTACATTAGCTACTCTACTTCAACAATCACTGTCAAATACATCACTCGCAGACTCTGAAAGGGTTTAATTTTACTTTTGAAATTGTTGTAATTTAGAAAGATAATTGTATATTTTGTTATCGAATAATCTCATTACAACATAGTTTTAAGCGTAGGTAGGTACTTTTATGAAAATTATATTACGCTACGAATCTTTAGAAGTTGAGCATTGACAGTACACGTAGATGTAACAGTCGGATGTAATAATTACTTAAATAATGCAGATAGCTGTAGTTTATTTATTTTTTTCTTTATAACTTTATGCACTTTGTATATCGTTGAACTTAATGCCCAAGGCATGATTTAGTTTCTATGATGTTTAATATGATCAGACCAGACTCTATGATAGTTCAACGACAGTAAAAATATGTATAAGTGTAAGTAATGGAACGTTTGGAAAGGCGCCTGATAAGATCTTATCAAATAAAAGTAATAATAATGTATTTATTTACACAGAACAAAGACACATTGGCAAATGTAGACATTATTACAATTTTAGATAACTGAAATGTGTTACATATAAGGAAGGTGCTACAGAAACTGCATTTCAAACTAGACTATAACCTGTATTTTGGAAGACCAGTGTTCCGTCGATGATTTACAATAATGCAGTAAAAGAACATGTTGTGTCGCTGTGCATTTTTCAAATAAATTACATATGTTTAGTAAACACATTTAGAAGTTTTATTTAGACCATATCAAGAATCTGTTGAGTCTTAAACTCCCTATAAACTTATTTACATAATCAAGAGAAAATATTTCCACTTTCATTGAACCGATCATTTCCATAGCCTCAAGACTTAAGTGAGAACTAGATATGAGTCTAGATACTTATATCCAGTTCTTAGTAATACCGCATAGAGGTAGCTGACCGTTCCGGTGTCTTATCAGACGTTTTCCCGGATATACTGACATTTCGATTTGCACAATTTGCAACCATGTTTCTGTCCGAGATAGTCTTAATTGCTAGGTAAATATAACTGGGATAATCAGTGGTTCTCAAGCAGCCATGTTTTTTAAACATGACTTCTGGAGGAAATCTTTGAACGTAATTTTGAGTCAACTTAAAACGTCGAATTGAATTGTAACGTCCCACATTGTCTAATCATACAATAATTTAACAAGTATGTCCAATTATTCTGCCCACAATTTTAGTAAAATGTTTTTTTGTAATCATTTTATTTACTTTAAAAGTTATAGAAAAATATTATAACTGTCAGTTCGACTTATAAAAAGGTTGTTTGTTTTTAGTTTCGTTATACTATTACATTATTTAATTATAACTTTACACATCAAATATCACTGCTATAAAATTAACCTTTAAAATGAGACCTTAACTCTATTAAAAACAACAGATTAATTACCTAATATTCCATCTGAATTCCGGATGTTCTTGAGGTTTTAATGTCGATTGGCAAGAACTATATTTGCTTAATGCCACACATATCATCATTGATTTATAATCGTATAAAATGAGTCCGTAAAGTGTTGCAAATTAATAAAACTCTAATCTAGTTGAAGGTTAGGAAGCCTTTTTTTTTTTTTAACGTGTGGAAACCCCCTCGGGCCGTCACCCCGCCGGGGTTTGCGGCGGCGGGGCGGTGTGTCGGAATCGAACCGACTAAAACCACACGGTGTGCCAACTCTGCGCCTGAGAGAGGGAGAGGTCCGGGAACTGCTGTATTACGACCTCCGGACCCCTCCCGGCGCCAGCCCGCACAGATGCGGGCACCTTCCTCCTTAACCTCTCCGTTTAGGCGACGTACGGCACACGCGTAACGTCGCCTCCTCGCGGGCGGCCACTATAGCGGATGGAAGGGCAAATCCGTCCCGACCATCCGCGGCCACACTCAGGGCGGCATGAGGCGCTGGTGAGCGCGCCTCCGCTGCCCGGTTCGCCGGCGGCGGATCGGGTCCGAGAGGATGTCGTCCTCTCGGGCCTTCTCCGCCGCCTCCTTCTGCGAGATGACGTGTTCGCAGAAGGTGGCGACCGCGGTAAAACTGCTGTCGCTACCGGCCATGGAGCGGATGACGGCCGGTAGCGAGAGATCCCCTCCGATGACTGCAGTGAGGGCCCGGCGCTGCGACGCCCATGCGGGACATGCCGCCAGCGTGGGCTGGGCCGAGTCCTCACTGCAGTCGCAGTGGTGGCAGGCGGGACTCAGTTCCCTCCGCGCGACCGAGTGCAGGTACTTCCCGAAGCATCTGTGCCCGGAAAGCACCTGCGTCAGTCGGAAGGAAAGAGTCCCGTGCTGCCGCCCTGCCCACTCGTGGATGACCGGCTGGAGAGCCTCCACGGCGGCGAAGCCAGCGCGTGGAGTCTCCAGCCGGAGCGACCAGCGAGCCATCGTGGCTCGACGGGCGGCTTCACGCCACTCGCGTACCTCCTCGGGCGGGGGGCGAATGCCACACTCCGCCCGGAAAGAAGCCACCCGTCGATAAACTTCGGCGAGCACTTCCGCCTCCAAATCCCACGGGGGTGTTCCGGCCAACGCGCACGCCGCCTCGGTCGACACCGTGCGGTATCCGCGTATGGCTCTGACCGCCAATACCCTCTGAGGCCGCCAGAGGCGAGCCTTGTTGAGGGCGGTCAGAGCCGCCACCCACACCGGTGCGCCGTACAGCGCCATTGACCGGACCACCCCCGTGTACAGGAGTCGCGTTGCGACGCTGGCTCCGCCCAAGTTGGGCAATAATCGCCCAAGGGCAGAGGCAGCGTCGACCAGCTTCGGAAAGGTTAGGAAGCCTAACGCAGCCTTATCTCGATCTTAATATATTAATATGCTAATTAGGAAGATAAATAATTAATTCGTGGGAGAGACATTATGCTCTATCACAACACGACATAGACTGTGTCATTCCTGTGGAGGAGTCAGCACGTAATGGACTTTGACAGTCCAAGGCTTCTCTTTAGGACGTAGCCCATGGATGTCCGAAAACCGGTGATAAGGAATCCTTTCGTTGAGTACCCAGTTCTAATAGGGTAGATGATACCTTGGTTAAATAAGTTACTTTTTATCATCTGTCAATAAGATAACTTTAAATGAAAAGTGTACTGACAAACTTCTGACGTCACTGTATTAGACTACTCAATTGAGCAATATATTCCAATGTTTATTTGATTTATAATAGAAATAAAAAGCTATAATAATTATATTTTTCGAGATATTTTTTAATATTCATTTCAGTAAAGGAGACATCGGTATTTATTTACGATACAGTCATCCAACCTGGAAGAGACGCAAGGAACGCTGTTACAATGACTGGACAAGATTTTTGTTAAAATAGTTATGAAAAAATTGAGATGGACACTCAATTAATTTATTTAAATTTTTATTAGATTCACAAGGTTATGTGGTTGACCTTGACAAAAATACTGATTAGTTTTTTTTTTCAATAGTAACAGTCAACTACTTTTTTTTTAGTTTTCCATTAATGATTTCGGGAGTTAAGGCATTCAAGTTGTATTGATCGTAATTACAATCGAGTTGATAGAAAACTCATGAAATTAAAACATTCCATGACTATTAATCAATCTAACTGTCTAAATAATTAATTATATATTTACATTTAGTATAACATTCGTTCCTTATACTGACAGTCACCTAATAAGAATATCTTCATGTTATGTAAAATTATAACCGACTCTGCAAAGGTTGTTATGTCACATAAATAACGTTACATATCGAACGCTAGTAATATTAAATCGCTATTAATAAATGGCGATAGGGGTAGGAGGGTAGAAATTACTGTATGACCTACTCTCATAATAATAATAACATTTTCGGATATCTAACACACAACGCTATTTAGACCTAAATTTGCTCCGCAACTTGTTCTGTACTTGCACTAGACAACTGATATACATATTTATATACCTTTTTTATTAATACACTCATATCATACACACAAAGTCTCCAATCTCCGAAACAAACAGTCCGAACTGTTTATGTTTATGAACTGATCATTCGAAGATTTGGTTCAACCCGGAAATTGAACCCGAGACCTCAAGCAGTCGCATACGTTACCACTGTGCCACCGTAGCAGTCAACATTATTAATAAAGACATAAATAATATATTTTATGATACATTAGGACTACGCGTAAGGCCGGTCAAAGAACTCTACGCGTTAGAAATTCCCATTACCATATTTGTGGTGAAATACTTGTTAGATCAAGCTGAGTAACAAAGAGTGAGAGAGTTTTTATGAATGGCTAATGGCAGACGTTTAATATCAAACCTCGCTGAATATCTACGGGATAAGTGGACAGACACGTTAAGTTACTAATGAGTGTGGATGCGGTACTATTATTTTTAACGCAAAATTTTGAACCATCCGTTCAAAAAAATTTTGAACGGATGTATGTGACACAAAAACTTTGTGTCAACCACAAATTGTTGTTCTAAGTCCAGTCTGGTGTTCTTTGTGTCCGTTTAATTTGTGATCCCCGCGATACAGATTTATTCCCAATGCAAGAGTAGTATTTTTAAATATATATATTTGCTAGTGTTTATAGGCTAAAGTAACCGTTTTAACGTTACGAGGCCACATTTTTTTATTACTGAAATCAAATAGAGCAAAATTACAGTAGTACATAGTAACTATTTATATAATTACCATGTCCATTTCTATTCTTAGTTTATTGGCAGTGAAAGTGAAGACGTTGTAACGCACAACACGTGCAGATGAACTAACAACCGGTCTCGTTATGAGTTACCTTATGTGTTACGCATAATCTCATCTGTTACTGAAGCCACTCATCATGGATGCTTTATGTCGACAAAGGCTTGATAACTTTCTGATTGATAGAGTGAATTTTGTTCTTATGGTCACTCACGATAAATATTTTTTTGAATAAGCACATTTTGATCTGTATATACCTATCCTAGTGTCAGATCTCAAACTAAGCCACAAAGACTCCGTCTTGTTAAGGTTTAGATGCCCGTGTGTGTGATTGTTAAAGAATTATAAGTATACTAGTTGTTACCCGCGGCTCCGTGCGCCATGTATGTCGGTTATCACTGCAAATAGTAGCTTGTGTTATTATGATGAATAAGCTATATAACTGTGAAGTTTCATCCAAATCCGTTTAGTAACTTTTGCGTGAAAGAGTAACAAACATCCATTCATTCATCCATCCATCCATCCATACTTACAAACTTTCGCCTTTATAATATTACAAGAATGTAAATTACTATATCTCCCTTTGTGATATTATGACACCACAGATACAGAATCTTTACATCAATATTTTTATTCTATTCAAGTGTACAATCTAGAAACTCCACCCATTTACGAATTTCGTGTGTCATTTTCAAACAATAGATATGTGTGTGTTGTTGTCAATTCCATGTGTGATTTCTATTTTTACGTGTATGATAATGTATCAAGGCAAGTCATTCTGCGGTTGTCGTAAGATCTGAATAAGGGAGCTAACTACTCAGAGCAACAGCACTGCAAAAAAAAACTTGAAACAGATCCAATTCGTCCAGCCAGCTTGGTATAGAACTAGGCTAGAACCTCATTTTGAAGGAAAAACTATAAAAGGCCGTGGATAATCGTGATAATGAAAAATTCTATCTAAAGAAGAATTGAAGGCCATCTGTATTGTTCACAACGAACTTTATTGTGGTTTGTTCATCTAAAAGTTTAATAAAAAGTACAGAGTACTGACATCTATATTATGACTGAGAAACTCTATTGTAATGCAGCAGCTAAAGTTTCCATAAGTTTCATTCGTACATGATATCAAACACAGATGGCGTTAAATTAAAGTACCTACAAAGCATATTTTTCAATGGTAAACTTTCTTGTGGTGAGGTGTCGATAACAATTTGTAATAACAATATCAACATTTAAAGTATTGATAACCTGGGTATTGCCTTGATGAAGCAGTAGTAGTGTATGCGACTGCTGTGCTTGAGGTCTTCTCTTCGATGCCCGGGTCGGACCAACTGTTTGAATGACCTGAAAATATTTGTTTCGGAGTTTGGGTGCTTTCTACCTATAATAAAATGTATTTACAAAAATAAAGTAGATATGTATTAATATCAGTTGTCTAGTGCCTACCCATAATAAAACTCTGCTTAGTTTGGGTCTAGATGGAGTTGTGTTTTAAATATTTAAAGATAGGATTTTAAAGTGAACAGTATTTTTTATAACACCGTTTACCTTTAAAGCCGTGGTAACTGCTAGAAAAATGTATACAAGTCCACAAACTGACTATTGGCTTACGACTTTTTTTGAACTGAGTAAGATCTAAATTACAAATGTTTTTTCAATGAGACATAAATGCATGTATGATTCTGCAAGGGTAGCAGAGAGCCAAGCTGATTTAAGCACGAACGGGTTAACTTGACCGGGACGATACTACCCTCGCCCAGTAGATCAACCTAAAATGAAAGCTTTCATCCTTCGTATTTCGTTGGTGAGGGCGAGACCGGAGGCCCAATGATGCAGAAACAGCACTAGGCCGCCCTGGTGTGAGTCACCATGCTGCATTGTTGCATTGTCTGCATTTAAGTGAGTACAACGACATCTTAGAGTCTGCTTATGCTTTCCACTAGGCAGAGTAAAGTCACCTTAGCAGGCTCATACATGAATAAACATATGTACAAAGAGATACCCAAGTTACTTACCTACCACATATACACATACCTACCTACATAAATTCCTTGTATATTGAAAAACAGGAATTTTCCTTAACCTTTTCATTATTTTTTGTTTCCCACAAACGTCTGTTGTCAAAATTCAAGTATGTAGATACCGCTAAGGAGAAAAATGTGAAAACTGAATATTATAAAAGTGATCAATCATTGTCGCACAAGATTGATGAGGGTGGCGCGTAACGCGTGACGCGGCGAAAACTGATGAAATGAGGGGTGATTATGAGACATCAAGATATCCAGGTGTCATGTTCGAAAGAGCGCCCAATTCATTTGTCATTTACATGTGTTTATTCAAATATCTACATTCGAATAGAATATATTTTTTTACTACTTGACGTTCAGATTGTTTCTATATGAGTATTCATAATAGTTATTTGTTATTAAACTACGCGTATTATTTATTATGCCTAAAAAATATGGATACGGTTACAAGTAACATTGAATTAATACATTAGTTAAGTGTAAGTTGTAAATTAATTAAGTTTTTCGCTTAAGATGTTTTTTAATTGATATGGGGACAAACGAGCATATCGCTTGATGTTAAGCGATATTGGCCTGCGGTGTCCTCATTCACTCGGTGGAACACAGTACAAGCGTTATTTCACACCGGTTGTCTGTGAGGCCGTGGTATCACTCCGGTCGAGTCGGCCCATTCATGATTTTTTGATTATACATTAGTTGTTGCCCGCGGCTCCGCCCTCGTATATGTCGATTATCGCGACAAATAGTAGCCTATGTGTTTTTCTGTTATGTAAGCTACATTACTGTAAAGTTTCATCCAAATCCGTCGAGTAGTTTTTGCGTGAAGAAGTAACAAACATACACATTCACAAACTTTCGGCTTTATATATTAGTGTGAAGTGTGATTAGTGTGATGAGCCTGTCAAAGTAACTGCACTCTATCTAATGGGAAGTATAACCAGCATCCAAGAGAGCGGTCGACATACTTATTGGGAATGCGGACAATGCAACAATGCAGCATACATCTTTATTCAAAATCCATCACAATTGTATAAATACCTTAATAGTAGAGGCCTACAGCGAAACGCGATAAGTTGATGGAGTTTAAATTGCGACCAGGACATCAAGTTACTGAAAATCCGAAAGAAAAGAAGTACACACAGTTTTTCAAGTTTAACTTAGAAATAAATCTTAACAAGACACACGAACAACAATTTGAGAAGCTTTTATCTTCACTTATAACAGGTACTAATAACTTGTGCAAATTAAGAGATTTCACTCAGATCTGTTGGAGGTAGGTATAATTGAAGCCGGCGCGGAGTTTTAACGGTGCTTAATTAGATAAATTTGGGCAACGGCACGAGTGCGCAGGCCGCAGTCGAAAACATTTTTTAAGAGGTTTTGTTTCATAGTTATGGGATTTATATAACGCATGTATGGTTGAGTTATATATAAATACTAGCTGCTGCCCGCGGCTCCGCCCGCGTGTATGTCGGTTATCGTGGCAAATAGTAGTCTATGTGATATTCTGATGTGTAAGCTATTTCACTGTAAAGTTTCATCCAAATCCGTTTAGTAGTTTTTGCGTGAAAGAGTAACTAACATACACACTTACAAACTTTCACCTTTATAATGTTAGTGTAATTGATAAAAAAACGGGTAAACAAACAAAAACATAATACCATGTATAATTTGACATATCATATATTTGGTGCTAGTCGCATTTGAAATATATAACAGCCTGACAATGACAACTTACCTACCTACAACCTATGTAATGTAATTAAAATAAAAACGAAGTAATTCGGTATAATTACAGCTACGTAGTCTATCTATAATCTATAGCTGTTGCCCGCGGTTTTGCTCGCGTGAAAGTTGATCATATGCATTTAATTAAAACTGTGTAAAATAATGTATCAGTAATTTATTCATGTTTTAAACGTATTAATTTATTTATTTTTGATCATTACCCCATTAAAAGAACTTTCATACAAACATTCGACCCATATTTCAACCCCTTTAGGAGCAGAATTCGCATAAATACTGATATAAGTATTCATCTATTTGTAATCAGAAACATGAAAACGAAAGTTGTTAGACTGCTAAATTAAAAAAAATGACGGATTTCCAATCTAACCAATACATGAAATGCCAATGACTATTTCTCCCCTTAGGGGTAGAATATCCAGAAACGCTTAAATATGCATATTCTCGTTTTTAATTAGTAACCCAAAAATAATATTTTATGTTTCTAACTCAAAAAATGACAGACTTCCATGCAATCTTGCAACCCCTATTTCACCTCTTAAGGGTATATATCCAGAAACCTTTAACAGGTATCTACTCATTTTTCATCAGTAGCCCAAAAATATAGTTTAATGTTTCTAACTTAAAAAATGAAAAATGATGAGCTTCCATACAAACTTTCAATCCCTATTTCACCCCCTTAAGGGTAGAATAACCAAAAACGCTTAAATACGTCTCTACACTTTTTTAATCAGTAGCATATAAATAAAGTTTTATGTTTCAAACTTCAAAAATGACGGAATTCCAGACTAACCTATGCACGAAATGTCAACCCCTATTTCACCCCTTAGGGATAGAATATTCAGACACGCTGAAATATGTATTTACTCATTTTCAATCAGCAACCCAAAAGTAAAGTTTCAGGTTTCAGATTTTCATAAAAAGGTTTAACCCCTATTTCACCCTCTTATTGGTAAAATATGCAGAAACGCTAAATAGATATCTAGTTACTTTTAATCAGTAGCCCAAAATTTAATTTTCATGGTACTAATTTAAAAAATAACGGACATCATACAAACTTTCAACCCCTATTTCACCCCTTTAGGGGTAGAATATCCAGAAACGCTTAAATACGTATCTACTCATTTTTAATCAGTAGCCTAAACACAAAGTTTCATGCTTCTTACTTAAAAAATGACAGACTTCCAGACTAACCTATATGCGAAATGTCAACCCCTATTTCACCCATTAGGGGTAGAATATTCATAAACGCTTAAATAGGTATCTACTCATTTATGATCAGTAGCCCAAAAATAAAGTTTCATGCTTCTTACTTAAAAAATGACGAACTTCCTTACAAACTTTCAACCCCTATTTCACCCCCTTAGGGGTAGAATACCAAGAAACGCTTAAATACGTATTAACTCATTTTTAGTTCTTGGCACGTGAATAAAGCAACATGTTTCTTACTTAAAAAATGGCGAACTTCCATACAAACTTTTAACCCCTATTTCACCCCTTAGGGGTAGAATACCAAGAAACGCTTAAATACGTATTAACTCATTTTTAGTCAGTAGCCCGAACACAAAGTTTCATGTTTGAACTTCAAAAATGACAGACTTCCAGACTAACCTATATGCGAAATGTCAACCCCTATTTCACCCCTTAGAGGTAGAATATTCATAAACGCTTAAATAGGTATCTACTCATTTTTAAACAGTAGCCCAAAAATAAAGTTTCATGCTTCTTACTTAAAAAATGCCGAACTTCCATACAAACTTTAAACCCCTATTTCACCCCCTTAGGGGTAGAATACCAAGAAACGCTTAAATACGTATTAACTCATTTTTAGTCCTTAGCACATGAATAAAGTAACATGTTTCTAACATAAAAAATTACGATCTTCCATATAAACTTTCAACCCCTATTTCACCCCCTTAGGGGTAGAATACCAAGAAACGCTTAAATACGTATTAACTCATTTTTAGTCCCTAGCACGTGAATAAAGTAACATGTTTCTAACTTAAAAAATGCCGAACTTCCATATAAACTTTTAACCCGTATTTCACCCCTTAGGGGTAGAATACCAAGAAACGCTTAAATACGTATTAACTCATTTTTAGTCCTTAGCATATGAATAAAGTTACATGTTTCTAACTTAAAAAATGACGAACTTCCATACAAACTTTCAACCCCTATTTCACCCCTTAGGGGTAGAATATTCAGAAACGCTCAAATACGTCTCTACTCTTTTTAAATTAGTAACACATAAATAAAGTTTCATGTTTCAGAATTTAAAAATGACGGACTTCCAGACTAACCTATGTACGAAATGTCAACCCCTATTTCACCCCTTAGGGGTTGAATATTCAAAAACGCTGAAATACGTGTTTACTCATTTTTAATCAGCAGCCCAAAAGTAAAGTTTCAGGTTTCTAACTTAAAAAATGACGGACTTTCAACCCCTATTTCACCCCCTTAGGGGTAGAAATTCCAAAATTCCTTTCTTAGTGCGTGTCTACTCAATAAAAGGATCCTACTCACCAAATTTCATAGCCCTAACTATCATAGTTTACGCTCGGCGATGATGAATCAGTCAGTCAGTCAGTCAGTCAGTCAGTCAGTCAGGACTTACTATTTTATAAGTATAGATAGAAGATATTAAAGGGTAGACAATCTATTAAAGACCAAAATTTTGTCGAATATAATTATAAAGCTACTATGATATATAATTTTCCGTCCCACTGTGATCCCGGGTCCTTTAAGCGCGGCGTGAAATAGCATGGCACTAGACCGCCATAGTGTGGATCACTTACGGGATTCGGAATCACATGCTGCATTGTTCTTATTTGCATTGAGGATGGTGACCGTCACTCTTTGATTCTGCTTACGCCTTCCATCAGGCAGAGCTAAGTTATTTTGGCAGCTCATTTAAAAAAACGTCGTAGGAGCAAGCATATTGGTATTAACTATATCGTATAACAGCCCAAAAGCGATCAGAGTGGCTTGCGACGGGAGTGGTCAATTTCCAGCAGTGGAGTGCAATAGACTGATAATGATAATTATGATTTCTATACGCTAGAAATAGGAAAATTGGGAGTGTTTTGAACGGAATGGAGCTTTTTAGTTTATTTTAATTAAGAAAAATGTTATAAACTGTTTTTTTTTTCATTCCTAACACTTAAATCCTTTTTTGGTATATTTACTTTATAATGGTTTCAAACGAAAAATACAACCTCCTTAATATATTTTTTTATTCTACTCCGTTCATAGTATGAGTCCTAGAAAAAATATTATAAACCGTCTTTGCAAAAACTAGGTACTTCAATGCATTTCTATAATTTCGTTAATTCTATTTTTTTATTAACCGACTTCAAAAAAAGGAGGAGGTTATCAATTCGACAGTGTTTTTTAATGTTTGTTATCTCATAACTTTCGACTGGGTGAACCGATTTTGATGATTCTTTTTTTTTATTTGAAAACTGGTGCTATCCATGTAGTCCCGCTTAAATTTGATCTAGTTATTGAAGACGGTTCTTTTTTTGTTAAAATTTGAAATTATAATTATAACATATTCAACTTTGTATTTGCTTTGTCATACATAACTTTTAACTAAGACGCATTATATATAAACTCCTAATGCAAATAATTGCATCATTAAGAATGCAGAAAAATAAAACATCATGCTTAATTGCACAAACAAAGCGAGAATGTAAAGGTGGGTGCGATTGTGGTAAGCGGTTGAAAGCAATTCCTTGTCCCACTGAGTGGTGCAAAGAAGCAATTAAGATGAGAAAACGCTTGTACACCGAGAGCGTTTGTGGACGGGTTGAGCAGAGTTCACAATGTGCTGTTGCATTTTATATTGCTGTAACACTGTAAGTATATTTTGTTAAAATTCTAAATATGCTAGTCTTATTTTATTTCATACACTTCTATATCATGACGGCTCAACAATTATTGGACGTAGGAAGTAGGTTTATACAGTCGTTTGTTTACAAACGGGTACTTTGCCTTTTCTTTTTGTAAATGTAAGGAAAATAAAACATATAATTAAGTAAATGTTGAATATTCTAACTACGATATATGGTTTCATATCAGCTAAGAAGGATTGTAAAAAAATCTACAGAATTAAGTACTAAATACAATGGAAACCAGGGTCAACAGGTCCGTGTATCAATAAATTTTTCTATGTTTTAGTTTTAAACACATTAGCCATATAAACATACCTTACTGTTAACTCAACTGGGAATATTTTTTCAAGGTAGTAGAGCCACGCTGATTTCAGCACGAACGGGCCGGCTCGACCGGGGCGGTACTACCCTCGCACAGAAAATCAACGTAAAATGACAGCGATCATGCTGTCGTGTTTCGTTGGTGAGTGCGAGACCGGAGGCCCAATGATGCAGAAGCATCACTAGCCCGCCATGGTGTGGGTCACCATGCTGCATTGTTGCATTGTCTGCATTCGCAGTATGGTGACCACCACTTTTGGATTCTACTCATGCTTTCCATCAGGCAGAGTAGAGTCATTATGGCAGGGTCAAACATAAAAAAAAAAAAAAAAAAAAAAAAAACTGACTCGTTGGTCTACTAGTTGACGTATGCGACTTCTCATCATAAGGTCTCGGGTTCGAATCCCGGGTCGGACCAAAATGGAGTTTGGAAATTAGAGTCTTAGCCACCGTGCCTCGGAGAGCACATAAAGACGTTGCTCCTGCACTTTAACTCTCCCTATTCGTTTCGGATAACCGTCCCATTGGATTATGAGAGTTAGGGAATAAAGAGTGCACCTGTGTTTGCGCACACACTTGTGCACAATAGTATCTCTCACGTAGTTGACTGGTCTCCATTGAGACTGGCCGCCATGGCCGTTATCGGCTAGGAGAACATCAAGTTATTGGAAAATCGTACGTTAAATAATAATTCCCATTTGAATGATGAATAATTGTTAACTTTACTTTGGACTTCATCAGTGAGAGAAACCGAGGGACACTTACTCTCACTCACGTACGTATTAATATTATTTAAGGTTTAATTCAACTCAGCTAAATTAAACACATGTGTATGAATGCCTCCTTATACATTTTAAAGGAGCTAAACCCATACGGTATTGCATTGAAATAGATCATTCGACTTGCCTTAACACTTAACAAAACAATGGCTCGTAAATCCTGCACTTTCTTGTGTAACTTAGCCTTTACACTGCGTACTAGATGCACAAAGCGTCACACCTGAACAGGAGTCGCTCGTGTGCACTCGGTCTAAGTGGTGACATGCTAGATACTTGGAGCTTCGTCTTACTTGCTGTGAGTACCTTCATACTATTTTGAGCAATTTCAGTTAAAATTCGGTCATTGGAATTTAAAGTTTATTACAGATTTTTGATGGTTTTATGAATATAGCTCTAATTCGAAACAAAGGTGGATTCTGTCTGTCTGTTCCGGCTAACCTCTAGTAAGGCTGGACCGATTTGATGTGGTTTTATTGACAGCTGATGTTATTAAGAGTAACTTAGGCTACTTATATTTAAGTAAAAAACACGTTTTCAAAATACATATCTTAAAAATAATTTGCATTACAAAAAAAAACCAATGAAGTTGTGAACAATATCTGATTTAAAAGCAACAAAATTCATGGGTGATAGAACAGATATTACGTGATTTTAATCAATTCACTTCATTTTAATATATTTCTAATTAGACATTTTGTAACGCTAACACTTCTTTGATTTTTTTTATTTTTTTTTTTTTTTATTATTGAAGAAAGCTTACAGACTAATAACATAATTATAGTTAATATATGTATATAATCAAGTTGCTAACAACAAGCTTCCATATATAGGTGAGATCATATTACACTGGTCTAAGTGCCAGGTCATGGACTTACATTACATGATATATGTATATATATTTACACTAGCTGTCCCGGCAAACGTCGTATTGCCATAACTACTAAAATTAAAAATTAATTAAAAAAACATTGTCCAGCGGACAAAATTGTGAATCTAAACCATTCCCAGATCCCCTTGAACACACACAAAAAATTTCATCAAAATCGGTCCAGTCGTTTGAGAGTAGTTCAGTTACATACACACTCACAGAAGAATTATATATATAAAGATATACAAACACATTGTTTTATTAATACGTTATACACAAACAGAAAAGAAACTAAATACAGACAAATAAGTGATAATGAACCAACAAAACATACTCAACAATACTCAAAGGTAACACCAATAATTAAATAAATGTATGACACATTAAATATTTTAATTTAGCCAAGAGTCTGAGCATCGTATCCAACAATTACATTAAAAAATGAGCTCGATAAAAGCCGTCTCACTGTGATACGGTCAGTACAGAACAAGTCATACCGTAAAGAGCCATGAAGTTCATTGAAGCTGCGTGCGGCTCGCAGAAGGAAGGAATTGCTCCTGTAGTTAGTAGTCACAAAAGGCACATATAGCAACGGTCGCTGCCTTAGACCGATTTGGTTGGTCCGCAAACCCAACTTAGACAAGAGCTCAGGGGCATCGATCGTGCCATTTGCGATGCCAGTCAAATAGCAAATATGACTTATAAAGCGCCTATATTCCAGTGGAAGGAAATGGTTTCGCCTGCAACGATGACTGTAATCCCGTGACCATTGCTGCGCTTTAAATTCTAAATATTTCAAAAATTTCTTTTGGATTTGGATTGGATCAAATATCTCTCATTTAGACTACTGTCTAGATCTATATCTATCTCTTATTGTTTCACATGTATTTGCAATAATCTGTAAGCGTACCTATCATAAATAAATAATTGAAATAGTTTGCGAGCTTCTAATTGCAAATTTATAATTTTTGACTGCCTCGTTGGTCTCGTGGTTGCAGTGTGCGACTGCTGATCATGAGGTCTCGGGTTCGATACCCGGGTCGGACCAAATGTTTGTATAATCTACAAATATTTGTTTCGGAGTTTGGGTGTTTTCTATGTATATTATGTGGGTATTTACAAAAAAAAAAGTATATATGTATTTGTATCAGTTGTCTAGTACCCATAACACAAGCTCTGCTTAGCTTGGGACTAGATGGCTTAGTGTGTTAGATGTCCGAAATATTTGTTTCAAACAGTTGTTCATTTATTTATATGTAACCAGTTTGAAAGTACAAAAAAATACTATGTTTAAAACCTACTATGAAGTAGGTTTTACATAATAGTATTTTTTAGGTCAGGATAGCTAAATTCTGTCATTACTATGAAAACATTCTAAAAGTAACCCTAAAAAAGTTTCTTTCTAATTTAAATACGCATTGTATGCAGACGATATGAAAATTTATAAGACCTGCACGAACATTCAAGATTGTATACTACTTCAAGAGGATCTCTGTAGGCTCTCTCAATATTGTGTTGTTAATAAGTTACAGCTTAGTCTGCCAAAATGTCACTTCATATCGTTCACAAAAAATAAAACTCCAATTATATTTCCATACACATTGATTAACACAAATCTTTCTAAAAAAGATTGCACTCGAGACCTGGGTGTACTACTCGATTCTAAATTACACTTAGACATACACATTGATAACATTATCAGCAAAGCCTTTCGGATGTATGGTTTCGTCATGCGCTCATGTAAAGATTTCAAAAAACCTACTACTTACCTTTTCTTATATAAAACACTAGTTCGTTCTCAGTTAGAGTATGCTGTACCTATTTGGTGCCCCTTTTATGCCAAATACAAACAGAGGATTGAAATGGTTCAGAAAAAAATCCTGCGTGCTACATATTACAAGTGTTTTAATTCTAGAATTTCTTATGTAAATCTTCTAAAACATTTTAGACTCTTGAGCTGAGCGCAGACGTACTTTACTCATTGTAATGATGCTGTACGGCATATGCCACAATATGTATAATTGTACGGCATTGACAGATAAACTCTGTTATGTGGTACCTAGAACTGTTATTCGGAGGGAGGTGCGCGTTCCTCGATTATTCTATACGGAAAAGTGTAAAACTAATGCCGGAGAGCGCGCACCTCTTCGCCGAATGTTGATGACGTACAACTCGCACTTCATGCATTTGGACATATTCGCCCTCACTCAAACTAAATTTAAAAAATTTGCTTCGGAATCTCTTTCTGTTGCATAAAAACCATTACTTTGCTTGCGAATTGCTTAAAAAAAAAAAAAAAATCTCTCCCCCCCTCCCCCCTCTTCTTTTATATTTTTGTTGAGCACGTCCGTTAACTTACCCTACTCAATTTATCAACTTGTGGACAATAGTGTGGGTTATATGTTATAAACACATTATGTTGGTTATTTGTAAATACTATAATGTATAACTGTTTTTTGTCCCAAATAAAGAAAATTAATAAAACTAAAATAAAATACAAAATTATTGAGTGAATACTTTACCAATACCTAAAATTTTAATTACACTTTTCAGATCTGTGTAGCTTACACTGCTTCGGAATACATCATTTCATCTGATGGCTGGGTACCAATAACAAGGGATCACGTGTATAATCCAATGAACCTTATACAAACTCCATTAAGATCCCACACTATTGCTAGTAATACTGTCAAAATAATGAAAGTACAAAATGATAAAGAAAAAGAAATTAAGCCAGTCAAGAAAATTGATTCTTCTGCAGATTCACTTTTAGGAATTATAGCTTCTGTTAAATTGGATGATAAAACAACAGTTGAAAATAATGAAGACATACTTAATGTATCTGAATCTTTTCGAAAAGCAAAGCAAATTATAGAGCGAGTCGATGACAAAAATTACGATATTCTTAGTCAAGGAACTAATAAGCAATATGATAGTGTATTGGAACAAAACGTTAGTGATAAAATGACAACCATTCCCAATAGAGTTAACAGATATGAAGTAGAAGAAGATACCGACATTAACCGAGATACAGAACAAGACAATGTGGAAGAAGGCTACGAATATGATTATTCACCACCAGTTGCCCAAAATCTGAACTTCAGTTCAACACTAATCAATATACTCTCGAAATATAATATTAAAACCGATGACCAACTACAAAATTATGACTTGTCTCGACAGCGTAAAGTTAAAATTCCTTTTGTACCCGAAATCTCGCATTTTCACCGTGGATATAACAGCTTAAATCATTTGCCTGTGGACCCATTGCTCGCTGTTTTTCTATCCAATTATGGATTCTACATTCCAAGTTTATATGGGATCAAATCTAATTATAATAATTTGTACGGTTATCTGGCTTCAAATAACATACACAATAACAGACCGTTCGGTTTATACAAAATTTTCTCCGACACAGATTCATGGAATTAGGGATAGTTTTGTTATGTTCTGGTTTAGTTCTATTATTGTTAATATTAATTTTAGGGGTTGTTAATTTACTGTAAGGGTTGCGATAATTTCGCTCTTGTTTAAATATTGTATAACAATGTTTTGAGGTACAACTTATTAGCTTGGTTGTTAATATTATTCGCGATTTGAATTGTTAAATAAACTTGGGTTTATTTTATATTGAATTCTAAGCTTTGGAAATTATGTTATGATATAAAGAATGTGGTATATCATAAGTTATATCATAGTAATAAGGAAGCTAGTTCTGAATTCTTTAGATATGGGTGAAATACATTGGAATCAGACATAGTTAAGTTTTAGAAGATCAAATTTTGAATAACAAGTTTGTTACGGCAGAGCATGGTTTTTATCAAAATTTAAGGTAAAAACATAATGTTTGGTGTTATCTGGGGGCACGGTTATGGCCCCGCCAAGACGAAGCGCAAGAGAACTACCTACCTCATAACCTTGATTTCCGATATACCAGATCGTTCAAATTCTCAGGATATGATGTCAATAACAGACCTGTTAAACATGCAAAGTTATAATCGTATAGCTTTGATACTTTAATTTTATTGATATCTAAAAAACACCGATTTTGTCACTGACACACTGATGATCATCAAAACTGTTAGGTTACTGTAAACTAAGTTTAATATATGTACAAACAACAAAATCATTAACCTATTAAATTTGCCCCCTCAACCACTGAAATTGGTTTGTATGAGACATTCACTATTTTTTATGCAAGACGGTTTATTTTTGGTAAACGGACTTTTTCGAAAGAAGAAAGTAGATAATAATAATAATAATAAAGATGTACAAGAAATACACCCCAAAAAAGAAAAAAAACAATAAAGAATACACCCTTAAGCAACTTACTAAAAGAAATGAAATCCCACTAAACACAATTTCATGTAAAATGTTGCCAAGACGACTGCATATGGCTTACCCTGTGAAAAATATTTCAGATCTCATGTAGGCCAAATCCTCTGAATCTACACACCCTTACTCTACCAACCCTAACTTCACAAACTCTACATCTCAGTAAAAATGCATGGCATGACTATTTGCGATTTAATTTCTAAAATAATCATCCGCATTTATCACACACGCACACACGCACACACACATACATACACACAAACACACTCACACGTTTTTCCTTTGATTTTATTTCATTCAAATACTACATTTTTTTATACTTTATACATATATATTATAATACCACTGAAATTATCAAAACACATTCACTGTACTGACTGTGGTAGACTATAGGTCCAAATTTGTGAACTGACTCCCAAAATACAGGTTCAAGCCTAGTTTGGGAACCAGTGCTAGTACCCTTATGTAAAGCTCAGTTCTCATATGTAGCTTAAGAACATGTTTGTTAATTATTTTCTAAGACTAATAAACGTTATTATTATTTCGTTACTTTAGAAACTTAATATTGGCATAACACATTACTTCAGAAACTAGATATTTGCAAACACATGAAGTCAGTTAAAAAGGCGTTCGTTTTGCCTTCGCGACTGTAGCGAAACGGTGAAGCGTAGCATAGCTGTAGCGAATTTTACTGGGATGTAGAGTTTGGACATTTTTTTTATATATAAGTCTGCCAAAGTGATTCTATTCTGTCTGATGGACAGAATGAGCAGAATCCATAAGTGTTGGGCTGGTAGTCACCATACTCTTTGCGAATGCAGACAATGCAATAATGCACTATAGCAGCCTATTGAGCTTCTGCATCATTGGGTCTCCGGTCTCACGCTCCGCAAAGAAACAAGACAGCACGAATGTGGTTGATATTCGTTTGTTGGTTGATTTCCTGTGCGGGGCTAGTAACGCCCAGGTGGAACCGGCCCGTTCGTGTTAAAATTCGCATGACTCTACTATCTTGAAACATAACTATTGTTATTTTCTGTTTATTTCCTCGGTATAGATATTATACTGTGCGTCTAATTTTTATTTTAATGTAAGTACTAAAGAGACTAAGATATTTAGTTTTTTTCTTGTAAAGTTAAGTTTTTTCAATGAGAACCTTGCTTGAACATTATGATTAAAAAAAATTAACCGATTCAGGGATGTGTTACCGTCAACTTTATACCTACCTTAGATCTCGATTCTAAATCACATATTTTCTGTGCAAAATATTAAAGAATACACTTGTACAATCTTTTATAGATTAATGCACTTTATGTTCAAGTTGATAGCCCTGTAATTAGATTGTGCAGTAATTTAGGAACTTGGCCTAAACTTGGAGTTGTTCCAACGGCCACACACTTGACAGTTTCATAGTTAGCAGTGAAAAGTTGCTTTTGTACTGGAGCCAGTTTATGTAGCTATATATGATTTTTCAAGTTTCTATCTAAAATGCATAAATTTCGGGATTCAAATAAAGAGCTGTTGATGCCATTTTTAAAAGACGTAAAGCAATTGGCTGGTAGTTTGTTTAAAGTATATTCATTTTATGCGTTTTATGTTTGCGCATGAACATAAATATCATATTATATGATATTTATGTTCATGCGCAAGCATAAAACGCAAAACATTTAAGTATTCCAGTACAGGAATACCTACTTAATGTGGTTAATGTATGGTACGTCATGGATTTTAAATTTTAAGCAACATGTGTTTTTTTGGTAATTATGGTAATATTTGTGTATGGATTTATATGTTAGTATGTATATATATATAGTATATGTAGTATATGTTAGTGTAAGTAGGTATATGTAGGTAACTTTATATGTATTATAACTTAGATCTATTCAAGTACACCGCCGACTACCCAATCATTTTATAATATCCGTACGAAGGTTGTCTGGAAGAGATCGCCGTGAGCGATAAGACCGCCTATTGTAATACCCGATGTGATCTCCGTATGTTTATCTGTACTAATTTTTACTGTAGTGGTGTGCAATAAAGTTGTATAAATAAATAAATAAATAAATAAATAAAACATCATATTATATGATATTTATGTTCAATAACATAAATATCATATTATATTTAATTTACACTTCAAATATACACCATCGGACTCGGACATTTTTATTTAAAAATTCCTTTTTTTCAAAGTAATACAAACATTAATATAGTATTTAGGAAAGTTACAGTCGATTACACATTACTATATGTAATATACTAAGAAGGAAGCGGAACAAGCGCTCATCAGTGTTTTGATCGCAATCAGGACTCATACACTCAGTTAAGCATGTTTCACGCCTCGGAGGCGCGAATGTTCTCAAATATATCGTAAATACTTTCAGATATGTTATTACGTGAGAAACATGAACAATATTGTATATTTTTCTTAGAACAACTCTATTGGTCGGAGATAATTTCCTTGACAATATTACCAGTAAAATATTAACTAAGATTACTAGTAGTGGACTGTTTTATAGTGTTAATGATGATGATGAAATTTACATTTATTTATTTGATCTTAGAGGGTAGTTCGATAACCCTATCTATCAAATAAGCAGAAGTCCTAATTACATGACTATTTTATACCTGGAATTAACCTCGGAGTCGTAATGTATTAATTATGAATATGAGTATTAAAAGGTGTTAATAAGAGGTGCATGCAGTCTAAGATTAAGAATTAGAGTAAAATGTCTTTTGCAATCGACCCGCATGCTGGGACTCGATTTCTAGTTTGCCCTTGGATCACTTCAGCGATTCTGACGAGTAATTTACTTGATGATATTAAGTATAAACGATTCATCAGCTTCATTAAAGTCGGTGAACTGAGTTCGTCTGCAAAATAAAAAGAATTAAATCTCAAGTTTTCACATCAGGAAAAGCAATAAGTTGGTTTTTGAATTCCAAATTGTAAGTCAGCAGCGTATTAGAAATACCTCAGCGTTTTACTGTTTCCTTACAATTTAGAGATTTGATCAATTCAATTATATGTAAGAATATCCAATAAAATAACTCTCCAGTTTGATTAAAAGGAGTATTGTAAATAAATTATTAAAGTAATTTATTTGCGGTATTCCCTTACCAAAATGATTCCCTTGATGAATTTCCTTAAAAAAAAGAGCATACTCCTTCTAAAAAGGTCGGCAACGCACTTGTGACGGATTTGGTATTGCCGATGTCCATGGACGATGGTAATCGCTTACTATCAGGTAATACATCTGCTCGTTTGCCCACTATCTCATAAAAAAATAAGTTCATTTAGATAAATTATACTATATTTTGATTGACCCAAAGGCTCCTAGTTTTCAGTTCTTACTTACTAACTATTATTGTCATACACTAAAGAGCAAGAATCAAGTAAAAGAGTGGAAATACCTATAAAAAACGCTATCAGCCCAAGCCTTGTACAGCGCGTAGTGTAGAACCACAGAACAAAATGTGTCCGCTCCGGCTCGAGTTTTATCAGCAGTTTATTGAGAATGGGCGTGTTTCCAACACGAATGATGAATAAACTACAACGTATTGCCGGCAAATACAAGCAATCTACGGATTCCTCTACCAAAATATCTTAGTGTTAAGGCGACCACCTATAAACTTATACGTGAAACATTCTTTGTATACTGCCTTAAAAATAGCGCTTGAAACATGTCCTGTTAAGAATAATTATAAAAATATTTTTCGTTGCTATTTTAGTAACGTTGGTATTTTGATAGAGCTAATCCTTTTGATTGGTGGGCACATGAGCATAAGGGTTACCGAAAGGGAATTTGGACATGGCCACATAGATGTCTGCAACTAAGAAGTCACAAGCGTGTTGTCAACCTTTGATCTTGGGATTAGGGAGTTCTTAACGTTAACGTAAGAAAGTAACATTATTTGAGAAATGAGAGCTCTTAAAAAGCTTAAAATGAATGTACAGCTGATCATTCTACTTATCATATTACAGTTACAGTGACCCAACAAATATTACCGGTCATGTTTGGAGCATAAATCTTGGAATATTCGAATATTGGTGTACATTGAGCAAACAGAGGTGTTGGATACACTCCAAGACTATAAAGTATTGGCAAACGAGATTTGTGCTAATGCTATGCAAAGACATTGAGAAATTTGGTAGAGGTTTTTTTCCTTTTATTACTTTTCAATAAATTTTCACGTTCAAATACTTTTGGAAAATTTCTCAAGAATTAAGTTTTTTGGCAATATTTCCACAATTGGATAAGACTGAGCTCTTGTGACTTTGACTTCCGAAATTTTGTAAGTTAATGCATTTACACAGTCGTTTTTATTATACTTTATATTTCTCTAGTAGACTAAGAAATATTCAACATTAGTTAAGTTATTCACCCATAATGTAACATCACATCATCCAGTCGTAGTAAGATGATACATCACACAAATGCTTTACATTACGTTTGACAAATGGTACGACTTTGGGAATGTTTGTTACGTGCACCGAATACTTGCCCAAATGTACTCAACCTTTAAAAGGCTCACATTTGACTAGCTGTATGATATTACAGTCTTTCTTTTATAAATATGGCAGATGAAATTGTTTATCACGTGATTGTCTGGCAGAAAAAAAAGGTAAAGTAAATGTGGAAAAATACACAAGTAATAAATTTACAAGCAAACAAAATGTGATTTCGTTAATAATAAAAACATATGTATTTTGCAAATATCTGGTTTGACTTCCACGATGGAGAAAAATAAAAATGAATGTAAATTAGTATAGAAGAGGTTCTAAAGTTTAATTTGCCTGTTAAATATCTGTAAATTTAATCTTAAAGTAAAATAATACAAATGATTAAACTCCCAAGGAGGGTTGGCGTCAGGCCTATAGAGAAAAAGCCCTAACCATTTGTCAATGAAATGGATCCATGCATGAAAGAGGATGTCGAATGATCAAGAAGAATAGAAGTCATTGCATCGACACAAAATAAATACTATATAGGACTAATATAGGCTAATAGATTGATTGATACAGGAGTAATAGTCCAATATTTCTTCACACTACTGAGTCGTAACAAAATCATATGTTTTTTAAGAACTGAAATTATACTAATAAAGTGCTGTCATGTTATGAACGTCGTCCCACATACACTATGTAAACACAATGTATACACACTTACACACACTACTCCCCTACCTATACGTACCTATATCTGAGGTCTAAGATCAACTTCTTTAGAGTGTTATCTGTGCTTTTTGTGAATTACGTAATCTTTAAATAATGTGTACTTCATAATTGGCGTATTGTTTTAATATTACTATTGCAAATTAATATTGTCAGCTGTGAAAAACCATGTCTGAAATGAAATAAATAAATATCACTTATTGGCTGCGCCGAATTTATACTATAAGTTAAAATACTCAATTAATAAATATAAACTCTTATTGTCATAACGCAATTATCTCAAAAGCAATTCATATAGTTATAATTAGTATTTATTTTGATTCTTGCTTACTCTCATACACTCGTACACTCATTAATCAGTCAATGTTCAATACTCCTACCCTATTCCTGCAACCTGACCTGTCAGTCTGAAAAGAAAGTGTCATCCGAACGCACGCGACGGTGATAACGTACTCATTTCTCTTCTACAAAAACGCGCTTACTAGCAACCCGCATAAAACCCCAAAAAACCCGTGTACCAGTGTTTTAATTGTTTAGTGTGAGTGCACGCTGAAATAAAAACTTAAATAGTGACTTGGACTGCATTGTTCGACCAGTACCAGCTGAAGCTATCGAAGAAGCTCAAGGTCAGTTCCTACTTTCTCTAATTGCACGTCCAAGGTCTTGGTCCTTCACTTCGGATATCCCTTTCATCGCCCTTATACATTCAACACGCTTCAACACACTAAAAACGCATACAATCTAATAAGTCTTACAACTACCTATCGTTCACTCCGCAAAATAATTAACATATTTTTATTAAACTTAAACCCGCTACTTACTTTAACGCTATAAACAAGCCATATTTACATTATATTATATAAGTACTATCATACTTTCATCTGAAAAAGAACCTAATAGAAATATCTCAATTTTTCTTAATCTCGCAAGGTAGTTGATTCAATACCGTTTCCGCCATATTTGAAACAAGCCGGCGTCGCTGCGCGCGCACGACCCGCCCGACTCAACTCACGCGTACCTACAGCTGTTCATATTTTGTAGTTATTTTACAAATACCTACTTACATATATCTCATAGTTCTTATTTATTATTTATAAAATGCCTAAAGACACAAAAACAGAAACTGTTGATCCGCGTATTGAACGTTTAGAAGCAAAGAAGAATTCTTTGTTTAATTTAGTTCAAAATATCTATGACCTCAGTCTAAAGGTTTCCGATGATCACGTTCGCGTACAATTTTTATCTCGCGTAATTTCATTGGATACTATTAGATCTGATTTCGTAAATACACTCGATTTATTAATCGAGGCCTATTTAAAAGGAGAAGAGTCATCAGTCCCGAATTACATGCCCCGTACTCAATTCTCTTCTACAAAAGCACGCTTACCAGCAAACCGCATAAAACCCCAAAAAACCCGTGTACCAGTGTTCTAATTGTTTAGTGTGAGTGCACGCTGAAATAAAAACTTAAATAGTGACTTGGACTGCATTGTTCGACCAGTACCAGCTGAAGCTATCGAAGAAGCTCAAGGTCAGTTCCTACTTTCCCTAATTGCACGTCCACTTATCTACTCCTCACTCTTCCCCAATTTAGATTTGATCTGATTTAAATGTAGTATGATATGCGTGAACTTAGATTTTTTTAAGCGAAGCAACCATTTTTTTAATGTTTTGTGACAATTGTTTTATGCAATGGTGACCCACGCTATGGCGGTCTAGTAAGATGCTTTATTACGCCCTGCTTAAAGGACTCGGAATCATTCATTTGGTTGCCCATCCATAGACCCACCCGGTTAGGGTTACTTAACTTTACAATATGTTATCTTACTCGGTTACCACTAGCCTCAATTTCGTGGTAATAAAGTAACATTTCAGTTAAATATTTCAGAATAAATACATTTAAATTCTTTGTATTTGAATACTGTAAGTACATAGATTAGTTAAAAGCAGCCATAAATTAACTTGTATAAATGCTTTGAACAGCAGCTCGCAGCCAAGTTCAAAGGGCAAAAAATACAAGCCAAAAAAATAAGCGATGATTATTTTATTCAAAGCTCCAATTCATTCCTTACAACTCGTAATCTCTTGTAGCTATCTGCGTTTTACATTTTAAAAGCTGTCTCTAATATTTACCCTATAAATATTCAATGGGGATTTTTCATTAAGATTCTTTTTTGTATCATTACTCATTAGCCAGGTTATTATTTAAAGAGGGCCTCCGGACCTCCGAGAGGGTCGGATAAGTTCTCTCATAAAATTTAAATTCAAGGTTAATACTCCCTATTTTTTCGCCTCGTAAATATTTTGTTCTACATAATTTAGAGACTCTTCGGTATCTTGATTTTAATTATTATTAAGAGATTAATAAAATACTAATAACAGGAAGAAATGGAGAGAAGAGCTGCTTCTTAATTTTTAGATTTTAATTTTATAACCAAATAAGGCGAAATCAAAAGGAAGAGTAATATTCTTGGTAGTCTACAGATCCGATATACATGAACTAGCTGACCCGGCGAACTTCGTACCGCTATATTTACATATCTTTCTCAGCTTCCCACATAATAAATAAATATTAAATAAATATTTCGGACATCTATCACACAACGCCATCTAGTCCCAAGCTAAGCAGAGCTTGTGTTATGGGTACTAGGCAACTGATACAAATACATATATACTTTTTTTTTGTAAATACATACATATTATACATAGAAAATATCCAAACTCCGAAACAAATATTTGTAGATCATACAAACATTTGATCCGACCCGGGAATCGAACCCGAGACCTCACGATCAGAAGTCGCATACGCCAACCGCAAGACCAACGAGGCCGTCAAAACCCACCCACAGGCAGTGTACAAATTCTTTTCCGACAAAAAAAAAACTTTTCCGTTACCTATTTTTTATTTTTCTAGTACAAAAACCTTCTAACAAAAACGAACAGCCGATCGGACGTTATGCTCGTACATACATTTCGGCGATTCATTTTTATATATATAGGTAGATGAGGCGTCTATATATTCGTAATAGTAGCCTGGGGATGTAATAGTTTTTTAAAATTGTTCTTATTTATAAATAATTTTATTTTTTTAAACATAGCAATACTTTTCTTCTAGCTACATCAAGTTGCAAATAAAGTTTCTACAATTGAAACCAGCTATTCTTTAACAGCCTTGTATTTAACTTTGAACTATTTAATAATATTTAAAATAACTCTTCAAAGCAACTAAAAGTATAACAATTCGTTTCGTTTATATGTCGCAAATAAAATGTATTCAAAAGAAGAACTGCTTTAATAGACTTGGCTTTCTCCCGCACAATATAAATGTGCTTCTCGGTGCGTTGGTAAGAACCGCGGAGTGGTACTTGTGCATAATCCAGGGCACTCTCACAAATGGATGTCACTTCAGCATCAGCGGTAATAAAGTAAGCAAATGAACTCGGAGATTATTGTTATAGTTAAGAGCTCTAGAGAAGTAAAATAATCTAATTCCAAAAAGGCCCACTGGCTTCATGGTTATTGTATAACTGTATTCATTTGCTCCTTAATTCGTCTTCCTTAGGAGTGATAGGTTTTCTTCAAATTTTACTAGAACTAAAATGGAAAATATACATATTCAAGGCAATGTGTTTTACATTTAGACAAGAATTTTCCAAATTGGTTCGTAAATGACAAGAATTCTGAAGTAACAAACAATAAAAATATGCTCTAGTGTTTAAAAAGCGAGAGCAAATTTTAAAAATAGGTTTTAAAATAACAGCAGTGTCATAATTATCAAAACTCTTGAATATTCTACTGCTGGACAAAGACCCCTAATAAATAATAATAGAAATAAATAATGACATCAGATTTATAAAGTTCTTAGTATATTTGAATCTCATATTAGGACATGTATATTTAATTTTGTTACCTTTGGGTTTGTTTCCAAAGTAGGATTATTGTTTGAGACTTAGTTAAATATTCATAGAAGGATAGGAACAACTTTATGGACTTTATACTTGACCACTGCAAAGAAGTATGTATATTTTTTTTTTTTGATAATTACAGCTCTAAGAGTAATGTTTGTGTTTACTGATTCCATTTAACTGGATCCAAGAGTTGAACTGAACGCTGAATTCGTGTGAATTCTCATTTTTGAGAATATCATAAACTATTCCACATAAATTTACTTAAAGTTATTGACAAAAAATTGAGCTAAACGATAAAGCAACATTACAGTATACTTAAAAGCGTATTTTTGATTGCCAATCAATTGTACATACGAAAACGCATACCTTTCTGCAAACCATTAAACTTTAAAGTCACGACATTACCTCTTCCCAACGAATATATTGGCTTATCAAAGTTGAAGCGTAGCATAAGTGAGTTAAGTTAATGTAATCTTAAGGCGAAATGCCATTACCGTGGCAGTTCCTCTCAATCGCCTAATTAGGCTATTAATTGAGTAGGCGACGGATATTAGATAGTAACGGGCTCTCAGTAATAAGATCCATTTTGTAGAGTGCTGCGGATTATTCTGATGGCGGAAACGGTTCGGAGACATGAGGTTGGGAGTGTATGGCACTATACTATAGATAGAACACATAATTATAAACATTTGATTTATGACTTAACTTGGATTAAATTTCTTAGTCTTGCTCATGTATGTATAAATACCAGCTGACCCACGCAACCCGCCGCGTTGCCTTGCCCGTAGCGTGATAATTTTATCCCGTTTTTGAAACATTCTCCGGTGGTGCTCCGCTCCTATTGGTCTTAGCGTGATGATATATAACCTATAGCCTTTCCTAATAAATGTAATATCCAACACTGAAATCATTTTTCAAATCAGACCAGCGGTTCCTGAGATTAGCGCGTTCAAACAAACAAACAAACTCTTCAGCTATATATATTAGTATAGATTTGCCTGCACGAAAGTTGTTAAAACGGGTATTTTGATGTATTCTACTACTCTGAGTGTTATGGGTCCGGTCCACCTAAGGGAATTCAGTTTGTGTGATCCGAAAGATCCACAATTCTTAGTCTGCGTATTCTTTACGTTCAATCTATATATGTTTGTAAAGTCCCCCTGATTGCAGAATTTATTTCCAGAGCGGGACACATAGTTTAAACTTGAATAGTTTGTTTGATTGGGATTTCTAGTTCCACTTTATAAACTACTTTAACGTTGGACAACCAATTTATCGAGTAACGCTTTAGAAGTCAGACTTTATAGTTTACTTTATTAAATTCAAGAAACTGACATTACATAGACAAGTATATATATGTATTATATGCGTACACTGTGAGTACTACATTATATTTTAATTTTTTTCTCGTCAAAAGGTAGTTATTAACGTTGTTTTTGAATGAGAAACGACTTATTGACATTCTGATTTCAAGTGGGAGTGTATTCCATAGCTTGCACAAAGAACAAAGAGTTCGCGAAGTTGGAGTTATGTGTTAGATGTATCAAGTTATTTTTAATGTAACATTAAATACGAAACTACGTCACTGATATAAATCGCTATGAAGTTATTTCAATATCAGTCGTAATAAATATCAGTTATATCTATATACATTAACATACACCGAAGTAAATCAACACTGCCCAGGCTCCATTTTGAATCTCTTTGTGTCAAAATTAGTTATACAAATGTAAAAATACAGTCAACCGAACTAGGTAGAGAAACAAAGTGGAGAGCACTAATAACTCACCATTGCGGCAGTGAGTACAGTTCCCAGGCATTATTCATAACAGTGGCCAGTGGTTATAACGAACCATAAATATTGATTAAGCTAACACTATCACTGCATATACACATAATATGTATCTATTATAGGAGAGCCAAGCTTTAACGCAAATGGATAGGCTCGAATAGGGTGATAACTATAGCCTTACAGCAAACGAGTTCAGCAATTATTTATTTCATTTTTCTATCTGTCCTTATGATATTGATAAACTCTAAAAGTGTAGAAATAATTTTTATCAATAAAAAGAGTGTGAGGCCAGAACAGGGCTATTGATAATGGTGATTACTTCGCTAAAATATGCAGATTGTTAAGATATCTTTACATAAATACAGAAACTCCACTTCTTAGTATGATATTTTAAAAGTGATAAAACTGTTTATAGACTCGACAAACAAAGACAAGCATACAAGTTTGTCAAGAGGTAAAAGAAGGACAGACTGAAAATGATTCAAGCTGATAACATTAAAGCCAGTTTGAATACAACTTATTATCAGCGGATTATAAATTTCATTAAGACAGGCTTAACTAAGTTTGAAAATAAACGTGGACTTTATTTGTTTGCAAATAAATGTAAAATAAAAATACATCTCAAGTTGGTTTTCAAAGGATCTAATTTTAGAATTGTTAAGGCTGGAACTTACAATGGTCCCATTAATTAAAATAAGTTGTTTGTTTAAATTCTGATGAGTTTAAGAAACAGGTTGCTATTTATTGTAAATGGTTTTCCTACTTAATTTATTTCAAACAAAAGACTCGGCCTTTCTTAGTAGGGTAGATGTAATAGAAATAAATTTTGTTGTACACATAATCCACTTTCCTTGAATAACTATAAACATCCTGTTTTTAAATGTAAATGAACCTCCATGATATTACTAGCTGATGCCCCCGATTTCGCCCGTGTGTATGTCAGCTATCACGGTAAAGAATAGCAAATTTCATTGAAATCGGTGCTGTGGTTTAGCCGTAAAAGCGTAACAGACAGACAATTACTTTCGAATGGATAACAATATTTCAAATCCAAGTTTTGTCATTAATAAAAGTAGCATTTTTTCAGTATTCAGGTTACGGAGATTATGGTACAAGTATTAGTGGAGGACTCCGATTTCTTCATTCAGATCATTATAACCTCCAAGTTAAATGTACCTCAGAGCAAATCCTCGTTCAGCATTTCGTGTATGACACACAGTAGGTAGTGTCGCAACTGTTGCGTAGGAGATTTCCAAATGCTAATTCAGGTGATAAATAATGCAGTTCAGATTTATTTGATGACTTATGGCTGTTGTCATTTGTAGATCGTAGATAAACGATATCTCGGTTGGTCGGTTGACGTGTTAAATAAATTATATTCGTAACTACCTGCACGAAATACGCGTAAATCAAATTATTTTGAGAATTTTGTACGTGAGAATATTGCATATTCAGTTGTTTATTATTGCGAATGAATATAACTTTATAAATACACTAGTAACCCGCCCCGGCTTCGCACGGGTGGATTTTAGAAGCACCCACTGACGACACGATTCGTGCATTTTAAATCTGTAATATCTTCGAAAATATTCATTTTGTTACTGTACAGGGCCATATTGGTCTATATAAAATGCACAATGTACTTAATTGTATAAAGATGTCTGTCTGTCTGTCTGTCTGTTTTGCTTAAAATCGTTTCGTAAATAAGCCATTGTTTCTCGTAAAAAGAAAGGAATAAAAAAGATTATTGTGGGTTATTCCTCAGAGATAGACATATACTATTGTGAACTTTTTAGTAGACCTTTATAATGTGTACAATACTGTAGTACATTATTTTGATCTATGTCGTAAGGTGCAGCGAGCGTTTGCAAAGTAAGCGTAAAAAATGGGTTTATTTACAACATCACATTAGACACCTCTAAAATTATCAGGGCTTTTCTACTATATTATGCATGTATAATTCATGTAAACCTTCCTCTTGAATTACTCTATCTATTAAAGAAAACCGCATCAAAATCCGTTGCATAGTTTTAAAGATCTAAGCATCATACTATGTAATAGTGACTTACAAACTGGTGAGGCTACAAACTTTTTTTAAAAGCGTTGGTCGTATAGACATTTGTAAAAGAAACGTAGAAAGCTTACGTCGTCACATCTATTATATTTAGTACTAGCTGACCCATGCACGTCTGTATCTCTTTTTAATCAAGCCTGCCTCGTATTAGATCAAACGTGATGTTAACTATTCTATCTTAGGCACTTCAGCAAAACACACATTTATATAAAACGTGAAAATCAGTTACATATTTTAGGAGTACATCGTGAGCAATAACATGAAACGAGAATTATCACATCACCACATCACACTTCACACTTCACACTAATATATGAAGGCGAAAGTTTGTGAGTGTGTATGTTTGTTACTTCTTCACGCAAAAACTACTGAACGGATTTGCATGAAACTTTACAATAATATAGTTTATACATCAGAATAACATATAGGCTACTATTTGCCGCGATAACCGACATCACACGGGTAGAGCCACGAGCTATGACTAGTGTTTAATAAATTAAAAAGAACAACTTTATATCAAAATTAAATATGTTAAGTAGTCATAAGAAAACTTACCTAGCACCTTAAATTACATATTTTATCAGTCCAATAAGAGTCACATACAACTGCTATTCTCAGTAACAAATGTCTAGCAATCGAAAATCCTAACCATCCACATTTTAGAAAACGAACATAAAAATGCCACTTTGATGCATAGCTACGATAGCAAGCATGCACAACCACTACAGGTGTCTGACAGTGTCCACCAGACCGGCTAATGCCGATTAACCGGGGCTTTTTGCCCGTTTTCCCCCTTTTATCCATTCTATTTTTTAATCGGATCGGTTTGAACTCTGCTCCTCGGTGTTTGTTACTCATTATCCTTCGTCTCCTGTGAACCTCATACTAAAAGTCAGTAATTGAATTTTTAAACGAACGACTGAATTTTAATTTGATTTTGCGAACGTTTTTGAAAACGATAATTTATTCTTATACTTTGTTTAACGAGATTGAAATGTAATTATATTTGACTTTTACTGTGAGTGTGTATTAATGTAAAGTTCGGTAAACGATTATCTTTTGAATGAAAGTTACGAGTAGAACCAATTAAAAACCCACTTAGAACCATATACACAAACAATTTGACTAAATTAAAAACGATAACAGCACTTCTGCCTTCTACTTAATTAAAAGTGTAATAAATAAACTTACTTGAGTTTATTTATTACACTTTATATATACTTAAATAAACTCAAAATGATTTACTTCAACATTATTTTTCTTGCAGATTTGGTTTTCTTCAAATCTTTTAGTATCAATTATTCCGAGCTTATATATCAACATTCATTGTTAAGATGGATGTGCATCAGAATAAAATGTATATTATAAACCCTAAAAGAACTTAAAACATAACAATTAAGATTTGCGGCCTTCGCCGTCCCCCTTCAAGGTGTTCCGCCCTTCATCACACTTAATTATAAACATAAACCTTCTGAGATGTTTAGGAAATTAAACAAGTGTGTAATAAAATCTTGTTTCCCGACCGTCCCAGGTAACCAATAAATTACATGTACCTCACACTTTGTCAACACGACCCGCCTTTAATTAACGCTTTTTGCATTTGTCCATTATACATGGTTCATATTGTGTTGCTAACTACTATCCGTCTAAGAATATAACAAGCAATGTATGTTACCTCCTACAATGCTATAGTTATTGTGGAATTTACAGTGCAGGTATTTGCTTCAAAACAAGGGTGACCCTACTGCGTATAAAACGGGACAGGAATTTTAATTTACCCTTGTTAGGGGCATGTTTGGCGACACCCTATGTGTCGAGTTACCGGTGTATACTGGTATAATGTGCTACTGTAATGTCCGGATAGTCGACGGTACGTTTTAAGGAATCCAAGGAATGCTTATTTTTGTTCTGCTTAAATGTCGGCTGTAGTTCTTTGTGCATTTTTTAACGGCAATGACTGAGAAATGCAGACCCAAGCTTGGTTTTTTTAATCAAAGAAGAGAATAAATTATGTACGGCTCTGGTATTGTAGTCGCGAATGCTTGTTTTAAATATATTTTATTGTTTGAGAACACGAAATAATTAATTTACAATTTCCTGTATAAATCCTACTGTTGTGAGATGAAAGAAATAATGGCGTAAAGGTAGTTGTATCCTAAATTATGAGGCCTGTATTTTGATTTATTCCTGGATTATCGACTACACACACACACACGTTTCTACACAAATAATTTAAGAATTTCCAATAGCTACATCAATAGAATCCATGTGTTCGGTTATATCGTTGTGGATCCAATTAGGTTCGACTCCCCCTCCCCTCCAAGTTTGGGGGTTCCCCATAGTTAGAAATGAAACTCAAATTTTCTTTTTTATCAAACCCGTACTTGTATCTATGGATAGGTCTTCAAAAATGATATTGAGGTTTCTAACATATTTTTTCTAAACTGAATAGTTTGCACGAGATACACTTTCAAAGTGGTTAAATGTGTTCTATAAGAATATTACTTTGACTACACGGTTGGCCTAATAGTTTAAGCGGTCGCCACGCCGCTATCTA
The DNA here is from genome assembly GCA_905220595.1 of Spilosoma lubricipeda. Classification (NCBI taxonomy): domain Eukaryota; kingdom Metazoa; phylum Arthropoda; class Insecta; order Lepidoptera; family Erebidae; genus Spilosoma; species Spilosoma lubricipeda. Next base: position 590,172 of record HG992285.1, on the reverse strand, counting down.
CTGCGCCAAATGTTGTGGGTACAAATCCCACATGGGACAACACTTTGTTTGTTCTACAAATTGTTGTTCTGACTCTGGGTGTTCTTTGTGTGCGTTTCATGTATGTTTGTAAAGTCCCCGCGACACAGGATGTATGTTCCTAATGCAGGAGTTGTCTTTAAAAAAAAAAATGTACAAGAATTTCTCGTTTAAAGATATTAGATTATGAATTACTAAGTGGTCTGAAAAGTTTCCGACCTCAACGTGAGGATAGCAGCACTCGTTAATAAAAACTAGTGAATGTATTTTGCATTTGAATTCCTAAGAGAAGTGTGTAGACTTTAAAGAGACTATGTGAAAATCCTACTAATATTGTAAATGCGCAAGTTTGTAAGAATGTGTGTGCGTATGTGTTTGTTACTCTTTCACGGAAGAACTACTTAACAGATTTGGATGAAACTTTACACTAATATAGCTTATACATTAGACTTACACATAGGCTACTATTTGCCGCGATAACCGATAAACATGCGGACGAAGCCATGAGCAACAGCCAGTATAAAAATAAAGTAAAAAATGTTTCGTCTTGTTCTTAGGTCGACAACTATTCAGACTAACCACGTATAAATTATCTTTATTTTATTGTAGACTAGCTTTTGCACGCGGCTTCACTTACGCAGACTTTCATCCTCTGATTTACCTCTTTAGGGGTGGAATTTCCAAAATTCCTTTCTTAGTATTAACAATTATTTTAACGGGGATTAACGCGATCACTTATTAAAAGGTATGGGACTAATCCCACCCACACGCCCACCGCTGTAACCCCTGTACACCAGGATCAACAGCAGTGACCCACGAACACATCGAGTTATGACACTCGGGAAGTCCCAGGAAAAAATATTAACTGTCTTGAAACCCGCAACGAAATTAATCAGAAGAAAAACATTATACATACAAAAACATATTAAAAGGTATATTACATACCTCTGATTTGCCTGACGTTTCGACCAGGTTGCACTGGCCGTGGTCACAGGCTGACTGAGTCGTGATCGCGTTAATCCCCGTTAAAATAATTCCTTTCTTAGTGCTCACTTACGTTGTATAAAGAACCTACATGCAAAATTTCAGGATTCTAAGTTCAGCGGTTTCGGCCGTGCGTTGACCACTGGGTATGTCAGTCAGTAACCTTCCTCTTTTATATATATAGATAGATGAGTAAATCACTATTGTCCTTGTGATGAGGGATTAAAAATATAAAGTATCACCACCCCCAATTATCCCATGGGTGTCTTAAGAGGCGACTAATGGAATGAACTAAGCAGGACTGCATCACTGCAAAATGAAGGAAAACCTAAAATAAACCCAATACAACCCCGTCTGGACAGCGTGGTACAGTGAGCAACAACCCCCTTTCGAAGGAGAGGCTTATGTCCAGCAGTGGACTGTTAAAAGCTGTTGATGAAATCACTATCACGATTTCCTAAATATACAAGACACTTAGCCTCATCAATTGTTCCATAAAACAGTCCTTAACGGCCAATACGGAAACTATAAGCATTGGTTTCCAAGGCCATTTTATCACCTGAACCGCCATATTTTACAATTTAATCCACGATCCAAGATTGGACCGCCCCAAACGCACAGAGATTCACCTGTCGCTAAGCCATTTATCATTTCCTTATTCCTAACACTATCAGAACAGAAGGGGGCTCTATAGGTCATGTGCTTAGCAGGCGAATAGTTTGTTGTCTTGTGTGTTGAATAGTGATATGCAGGAAATAAAAACAGGAACGGGCTTTATGCAGCTCTTATTTTATATTACAGACTTCTATAAAAAGAATACATCTAGCTTGATAGTAACCGATCAGTGCATAGCCTAAATTCTATTGGTAGATAGCACTTGCAGGTCATGAACCAGTTTCTTGGAGTTCAATTAAATAAAATATTAATCACGAACCACCCACAAGTTTCATCTTAAGCTTCAAAAGTTTTCAAAAATACCCAGCTCTGTGATATATTAAATCATAAAGGAATTGTAACATCAATCGCTGTATAAACCTTAAATGACATATAATTCTTCGTAATTTGATTTTCTGAGATCTTTCTTTTCACATACATTTTACCGGATAAATTAAAATTATCAAATTATTTTACCTATAGGTAACCCGATCGATATTTGTCACAATAATGCTTATCCAAGAATGAAACTATCTCCAAGCAATTCTGATGATCTCTGTGAATTTCATTGAAGTCGGTGCCGCGGGTTGGCATTGAAAGCGTAATAAGCAAAACGAATTACTTTTGAATTTATAATATTCGTAACGAACTAGAAATGACAAGAAACAAATAATAATTAATAAATACGTTTTAAGAAAGAATTTAATAACCTTTTTTCGCTACAACCGTAACATAAATGTTATTTTCAATAATCAGCTGCAAACTCTTTGCCAAATAAAACTCTCCCAGCCGTTTTGATCTTAAAGGATTTATTCGTTTCTCAGTAAGGGGGATGAAAAGTTCCTTGTCCCCTGACAGTTGGTGCGACTAATACGCGCCGTGGGTTAACTTAAAATTTACATTTTTATCGGATTCACCCCATGACGTCAGTCTTAGTGTAAAACAAGCGTAAAAATGTCATTAATTGCTGATGAAGAACCATTTAAATGCAAATGTTACTGCTTCAGATTTAAACCGACTGATTGCCTGTTTTAAATGACAATTGTGGCCTGAAAATACAATTAAAACTTAACTTTAAGTTCCTTATATATTTGGTTTTGGCACAAGGCTGTTAGACAACGATACAAATAAATAATAATAAAAATAAAATTATGAAGGATGACAATGACAGATTATCAGGAACTAAGACAAAATATTAAACTTGGATCAAGAATTGGGAAATTGGAAATTGGAAAAATATTACCCACCTACAAGCCCTCTTGTCTTGACGTCAAAATATTGGAATGTCTACAAGATAAAAATAACGAAACACATCAAAAATCTTGACGTTAAATACGGATATTAAGTAGTTTTATAAATTTTATGAAGTTTGTTGCTAATAGTACCTGTCTAAATACAATTGTTTTCATATTTTGTGAACACTTCTTTAGCGGCGTTGTGCACTTTTTTGGGATGGGTAAAAAATGTTGAACTCGCGTTAGGACACCTGGTCGAATTTTCGTAAGACGGAGACGTGGCGTAGGAAAGGAAGTACTATCCCCATCTCTTTCTACCGCGCGGCGAAAATGTATGGCTGCACCTACTGTATAGCATCAACCTGTATTTATAACATCACAATAAGCATTTCTGTAGTCATTGGTTTTTAAGGAATATTAAGGCAAAACAAGACATAGATTCGTATACTCGTAGCATCGTTCATTGTGTTTAATAAATGTAGGAAGTTAAAAAAGTGAAATTTAATAAATCAAAATAATAATAATGTTGAAGTTTTTACTTCTGCCAGCACTACCAGAGTGCAATCCGTTGTTTTTTTAGGATTATTTATAAAAGAAATCCGCTGAAAATTTATAACATTTTAATGCACATTTTATTACTGACTTTGAACGAAGTTTTGATAATAGTAAAAGTGAATAATCGTTCATTTTCATGCTGATTTCAATTTCCTAACACTGCGCATGATTTACGGCGAGTGACCATTTCAAAGTAAGATATATATTTCGCCACCTGCTGTGTTTTATATCCAGAAGAAATATTACTCATGATAAATTGACTATTAAAACTTTATCTAATGACAGTTAACTATTCGGTACATATTACTCCATTAAGTAATTTCATGTAATTTAGAATATGTCAATCAACATACTACTTTGATAAACTAATAATGATAGATAATAACTGTAATGCTTTGAAATGAAATACGATAAAACGTAGCTCACAAAACAAGATGTAAATTTGTGGTACAAATATAATCAAAACTTTAATCAAACATAAGTGCTTGACTAACACGTTCCCTAAATAGTTCAAGAGATGAGCCCAACAATCTCAAACCGATAGCATCCGGAACACACAATGCCAATGTACCACGTCCATCAAAGTTTGGTAGGGTACTCGAGCGGTAATCGACACAACTAGAAGGGCAGTTAACGTGGACAAGCCGCTTCCTTTCCCGAGGGAGCGCCGATCCCGATCTGGCCCCAGTGCCTGTCTGCCGACCCACCAGTCCGCACCGTGCTCTAGCATCTCCTTTCAAGTACATCTGACCTTACACCTCACACTAGTCTTGACAATGAGCTAATAAGTGAATACAAAAATGGCTAATCCAAATTTTAGGGCAAATAGTGACAAAAATATCCTGAATACGATAGTGCTATGGTGTTGCTGTGGGTTTTTTTTTATTATTTGTGGTTACGGTTTGTATCGCCAGCATTGTCTGGAACAACGGGTGATAGTGTTGGAGCAGCAGTTTCAGGAGTTAAGAAAAGAAGTGCAGAATGAGGAATCGGTGCTCAGTGTGCAAGGACCGGAGTTGTCACGAAAGGAACGCGACGTAGGAGACTGCATATGTCCACCAGGTGAGAGAAATTCGTTCCTTTTACGTGTAGATATTTATTACCAAGAATACCTGTTTTTAAATATTAAAGTATCAAAATAAAAAGTAAATAAGTAAATAATGTCCTTGAGCTAGAAATTAATTGCAGCAGCTGCGTCAAAATTTTATGTTATTACGTAAACAAAATTCGTCCCACAGCGTCTGTTTTAAGTTAACTTTCATGTCGGAGTATCCTGGTTACTTCATTCCGAGGAAATTTAATTACGCCTCAATCGCTTTAAACATAATACCGTAAGCTGTGGAGTGTACCCATCAAATTAATTTTAGTATAGTCCTGAACACAATCGGAGCCCGCAAGCGTGCCGCAGAGCCGTCAATGCCTACCGACACATTGTCCCGAGTAACTACGACCATTTTACAATATCCGGTGATAAACTCAATTGGAACAGCTGTAACATCCATCAGAAAAACAACCTTCCCACGATAACGATAAGACTTATATTGTCTTCACTCAAATTGCCTCTTCTTGCGCTAGTACAATACTAGAGTTTAGCTCGACGAGACAAATTTGTAATGCTCTATTGTCACAGCCATTAGACATAATGGTTCAATAAGGAGTATTGAAAACGTTCTTTCAGGCCTACAAATCAACCTTTATTCAATTTAATATGATACATAGAGCTGCGGGGAGGGGCCGTGCGAAGGGAAGGATATTGACCTCGAGCGGATATTAAAAATGGCCCTTTAAATTGCCCTAAAGATTTGTTATCTACAGCATATTGGTTGTTTCCGTTGAACCTTCGGAACGAAAATAAATTCAATAGGTTCAATAAAACATTGGAGCGATCGTTAATAAGATTCCGCGAGACGTTCTGTGTTTGATGAGAATTCGTGAACAATAGGATGAAGAAGAGATTTTTGAAAAGTTCATTTAAAAAATCTGCAGACGTCAAGCACTTCACTAATTACTTCTCATTGTTGGAAGTGCAAAATAAAGGCTTAATTGTTTGAAGTTCTCGCATTGGAAAGTTACTTAGAACCGCTTCTTCTCTGAGCCCTCGTAGACTGGAATTAAAGAAGGCTTTGCACAGTTCTCGCTGATGGAAAGTACGAATGCGATTTTAATATGTGCAGGGAAGCGTTAAGGTTATGAGATATAAACTTGGTGGTTTTAATAAAATGAAATCCTAATATTAATGAAATAGTCTTTTTTTTATTTTACAAGAGAATTAAATCAATGGCAGCAATATAAAATAAATTACAACATCAATGAAAAACTGTGGAATAGATTTGTGGATCATAAAGATTGTTAATTAGAACAAGTTATGATTAAAAAGCTCTGTTTTATTATCGACGGACTTTGATACTGAACTGCTCAACACATGCCTTTGGTTAGAAAAAAGGTTTTAGCCTACGAAACCACGTTAGCTAGAAAGGCTGATATAATGTTTATTTCACTTTTTCTTCCCTTTGCAGTTCAATCCGATTTAATTCACATTTTCAGAATTGAGATATACTTCATCATCAAATTTTGTCCCTAGTCTGACCTACATTTACATTTTAATAGAATATGAAGCAAAACTAGTCATCGTATGGCAAGTGACAGCAGCTCATGGATACCTGGAGCCATGGAAAGGATCCCCTTTGGGGTTTTTTGGGCTCCAGTAACCTAACATATACAAATTCAGGGGGTCCCGCCCTGTGGTGCCAGCTACAAATTGCTCCACCCTCTCTCATCCCGTGCGTGTCGTAAAAGGCAACTGAGGGATTATTTACCAGTAGATGCCTCTGGTAAAAACACACAATAACAAACAAACAAACAAGATCAAAAATAAAAAGTAACCAAACAACAAAAGAAGATCATCAAAACAACAAACAAACGTCAAACCGTCCCAATAGGATACTCCTAGCTAGTGATCCAGCGCGCGTGGCGCAACAAGGAATGCTTCGGGTAAGCCGCCCCGATATGGGGCCGCGTGCGCGACCTTGCGCGGAGCACGATAACGGATGTTCTGAATAAGTCGTTCCTGTGCCAGGCAAGCGACTGAGCGTTCCGAAGTATACATAACACCTAAATAAAGAAAACAAAAAAAGAAAACGTCTAATGCAACAAAACAAGTACGCTATATATTGCATCTCGTCGCGGACTGTCACATAGCATACCTTTGCCTTGATGTCGTTCATCGCTTGCGTCGCATCGCGTCGTATTCGTCGACACCACTTTATTTGAGGGTGGCACATATTGTGCCCTAAAACCAAGGAAGGGTTTGTTACTGTTAGTGTGTAATCTTGGTTTTGGGAATAGGATACTCGAAAGGTGGCAACGTACTTATGTACCCTTAGGTGGCGGTAGTCCCTTAACATTTGACAACCAGTCTACTCCTCGTCCTATGCCATAAAAGACAATATTAACAGTCCTCAAGTATGATATACAAATATCTACACGCCTATATGTATTTTTGTTTGTGTTTCCCGCAACCTTATGTCCCTTTGAGCCCTACCTACCGACTTCCGAAACGCCCTCTACGGAACACTTGAGTCGCAGAGTTCAACACAATATCTGTTACTCCTTCTCATACAACACAACCGGGAGATCCATAATTGTTACATGAAGCGTTATGCGCCCCTTTATTGCTTTACTTTTGCAATATTAGTTAACTGTTTGGTTCTTTCGCTTCAGTCTCCTGAACTTTGGCAAACATTATTGGTATTTTCGTATTTGTATACTTTGCGTTCAATTTCTGCGGGGGTTTGCTTTCGATTAGCAATTTGGGACAGCTTTGTTTACAAATGTTCAGAATTTTAGCACTTAACTGGTAATGGGCTACTTTAAACACAAAATTTGTTTTGAAATGGCTTGAACCGAAATAACTAATTGTTAGAGAAAGTTAAACCGAAAAAACAACAATTTAAAAATACAGTTTTTCACTACCTAGCTTATGTTTACGATTCAAAGGGTCTGCCAGGTGTCTATCGACACTTAACACAAACTATTACCGTATAGAATAATGTATACATTTACATTATGTTTGAGTCAAAAGGTTTTGAATGTATTGTAGGTATGTCTTAGTGTAGGTAAATGATATTAAAATATTCTGATTACCTAAAAATACGTAAATAAGCACTTTTTAGGGTCCCGTTCCACAAGGAAAAAAACGGAACTATTATAGGATAACTTTGTTGTCCGTTTGTCTGTCTCTCAAGACCCTGTGGCGACTTCACATACAGCGGAAAAAAAACATGACAGCGCTATCTACCGCAAATACACTGAACTACGAAGTAACGCACAACACGGAGTAACTACCAATCCTGAATCGCGCAATAGAAGTTCTCGCGCCAATTAGCATTTATACAAAATCCCAACATCAACCGTGGGGCCGTGGCCCGCCAGGCATGACCACCTCGCCTGGTCGGAGGATCCTCCCTTTGTGTTGGAGGGACATGACACACCCGTTCCACCACAGTGGTGACCCCGCCGTGATTGGAAGCAGCCTTCGAAGGAGCAGATTCAGCAGCAGCATTACCACGCCACCATCATGTTCACTCCCACAGCAAGTCTTACCCAGCCAGCAGGCTCGGCCTCAACAGGGATTCACCATACGCAGGAAGCGACTGCTCCTTCCTGGTTACCCCTACGGCCTCATCAGCGTCTAGGCACAGCACACTGCAGTTACAGTTCATGTAAGCAGAGCACATCTCTCCCGTCTATGCAGCAGCCTGCCACCACGCAGCAACCGCCCCAACTCACTAGGGAGCTCACCGCAGCACCGTGCACCGCACGCCATCCCGATTCACTGAGATCAGCGGACTACAGTCCCGACCCACTGGGACTAGCGGCATTCAGTTCCGACTCACTGTAAATTTTCGACACTGCTTTGTTTCACCTAGTGAGTGAGGAGACGCCTCTGGTGATGCGGGTGTCCATGGGCGGCGGTAATCGCTAACCATCAGATGATACATCTGCTCGTTTGCCACCAATATCATAAAAAAAAACTATCCCGAGAGAATCAAAACCTACAGGGTACTCAGAATCTAAAAATTTGGTACGAAGCAATGTTTTATAGCACAGATAAAGGGAAAACTTCGAAGACCTTAAACTTTTTTTATAATTATAAAATTACTAGCTGTTGCCCGCGGCTCCGCTCGCGTGTGTATCGGTTTTCGCGACATATAGTCTACGTGTTAATCCTGAATGTCAGCTTCCTGCATACTAAATTTTATCTAAATTGGTGCGCGTGAAGAAGTAACAAACATACACATTCACAAACTTACACATTTATATATTAGTGTGATTATAGTGTGATGTGATTAGTGTGGCGTATTACCCTTTTATTGCTGCGATAATCGTCATATACGCGGGCGGAGACGCGGGCAACAATTAGTGCTATAATAATTTCTGAAACATGACTGTTCTAATTTGAATTAAAGCTACAAAAACAAATTACTCAGTATATAATTTACATTACTGATTCAACAACACAGAATGCCGACAACAAAAAACACTCAGTAAATTGAGTTGTATAAAGACTCGCCCTAATGATTGGCCCGCCGATTCATTACTCGAACTGACAGATGAATTTATAAGAACGTGCACAGCGCATCTCATTTGTCACAGTGGCCGTAAATCTGTCCGCCTGCAGTGGGGGGTTGAGACTGTATCAACTGTTCCAAGTAATATTGTTTATTGTGTGCTTCATCTCGAAGGAGTTGCTCACGGTTTTATAACCCTTTATAGGTATTTATGAAAAAGTATATCAGTATTCTATCAGTCTTTATAACTCTGCTTCATCATTATCAAGAACTTTGATAGACCATAGCTAGACATAAGCCTCTCCTTCTAAATGAGGTTTTTGATCTACCATATTACGCTGCCGCGCTGGCGAGACAAGTTGGTATAGGGTTTATTTCAAATTTTTCTAATTTTTTCAGTTAGAAGATTTAACACTTACTACTATTAATATAAAATATTTTTAGTTGTATACTTAAAAATATTTGATATAATTAGAAGATTAAAATTTAAATCTTATGTTATGTTATTTATATCTTATCTTATTTAAATTATATAAAAGTTAGAAGATTAAAGTAAAAAGACAGCGTTCCTGCTGTGACGTTTCGTTGGTGAGTGCGAGACCGCAAGCCCAATGATGCAGAAGCATCACTAGGCCGCCATGGTGTTGGTCACCATGCTGCATTGTTGCATTGTGTGCAATATGGTGACCATCCATGACTCTTGGATTCTGCTTATGCTTTCCATCAGGTGGAGTAGAGTCATTTTGGCAGGCCCATATATAAAAAGAAAATTGCTCTGCTTAGTGTTAATTGACTGACTGACATACCCAGAGATCAACGCCCAGCCCAAACTACTGAACCTAGAATCCTCTAATTTTGCATGTAGGTTCTTTATATAACGTAAGCGAGCACTAAGAAAGGAGTTTTTGAAATTCCACCCCTAAGGGGGTATATCAGAGGAGATGTAAGTTTACGTGAGCGAAGCCGCGTATAAAAGTTAGTATATTATATATATATACAAAATGCAGAAGTATTGGCGAGGGTGGGTCTGTGTGTCCCAGATGGCTACGCGGAAAGTCGGCGGCGGCCGCGCCTACTGGTCGTGCCGCGCGCTCGCACGAACTTACTGCGCGAGGCACCTCTGACGCGCGCGCTGCGCACGCTTAACCTCATAGCTGGTGAGGTGGATATATTTTATTGTACTCTGAGTGAATTCACACTGAAAGCTCTTTGCATAATTTGTTACTCTTAGGTTTAAGTAATTAGTTTTTAAGAAAAATGTAACTACAATATCGCATTGGATTAGTCTGTAAGGATATTGTAAGTAAGTAAATAAATAAATAAATATTATAAAATACCACCTGCTCTTTTCTTGCTTTTTTTTAAATGCATAAAATTAAAATTTGCAACGAGTTTTAATCGGTCTTAATTTTATGACCGGGTATCTGACTTTATGGCAATGTGATAACTTTCAGTTATTACACCGCTGCTTGTTATAGAGTGGAGTGGAGTTCTCTCCAGTAATGTAGGATAGCGATCTGATCGAAGTATGAGAGTGAGGGAACAGAGAGTGCAAATGTGTTTGCGCACACACGTGTGCCCTATAATACCTCTTGCATAGTTGGCTAGTCCTCATTGAGACTGGCCGCAATTGGCTAGGTTACATCGTCATTATTTTATAGTTTAATATAATTTGAGCTAAGTAATTGTCAAATTTATATCCAAAATTCCAGATTCAGATATCTTTTAGAGACTATTGGTGATGATAAAGGAGGAATTTATAAGAAACAAAAAATTAAAAATAATCACGTAACTGAAAGCCCTGGCCATAGCTATTTACACATAAAAATCCGTACTAAACGTAGGTATGTTAATGGATATTACGCTTTAAATTACGATTTAATTTAAACACACATTAGTATTTGATCTCAAATACCATACCCAAACAGCAATTAACATATTTTGTAACAAAATCAAACGTCGACTTTAAATAAATTACACGCTCGTTTACTTCTCTACTCCCATCTGCACAAATAATACGGATATCCGGGTACAGACCCGGGTATAGCCGGACCGTTCACACACGGATAAAAACGGACCTTTGACCGTTTCATTGTTACCGTAAGTTTATCGAGCGTATAATTTTATTATTTTGGGGTATATACCGGATGTACAGTGGTGATTAGCAAAATAGACGCAGATAATAATTAAAGGCGTCTTTTATATAACTCCTTTGTAATACGAATAATTTTTAAAATATTTAAGCTATGGGGTTCTAATGTAAAAAGTACCTTATATAGATATTTGTATTTGAATATTTTTGGCGATATAATGCAAAATTCCTTTGGATCTCCAACTTCTTGGGGACGCAGGAGCCAAGATTATGTGGTGTTCCTAATAAGAACCACCCCAACGCCCAGCTTCAGGGCACTACCTGTTCTGTGGCGATGTTTCGCAATACTATTCAGCGGTTACTTGTTAAGCATTACTGGTAACTAGAGACTACACATATTTACTTAACCAATATGTTATGACATAAAAATAATATGTCCATATTTACACTAAACCTTAATTCTTCTCATACCCCTTAAGCCTAAAAAAAAAAGAACGACCCCTAAAATTATGTATGACATCTGTGGTCTGATATAGCTCTAGCATTATAATATATAGATTGATTCAGTGACTTTCTGTAAGAAGTCCACTTCTTTGCATTTTCATAAAGTCATTCCCTTAAATAAGCCGAAAAGAAGTACCATAATGCAAAATACGATCAGCAGAATCACGTGACCCATTTGTATTGAATCCAAAATAGCATTGATAATATTACCAAATGTTTCAGTTGCTTATTCAAAGCTTTCAACAAAATACTTTATACCGTAAAAAATATCTATGTAAATGGATCCTTCATAACCGTTTCTCGTTTTCTAGCTCAAAGGGAACGGTTAAGACAAAATTTATCCGGCATCCCGACATCTTTATGAAAATGTACCTTTACAAAGTTAGAGCATATTACCAGAATATCAAACATATTCTTCAGAGAATTCAAACTCAAAGATTATTCCTTCTTTACGTACACTCACGTACTCAACTAATAACTTGTTTGCGTAAAATATACTTGAGTTACGTAATAGATATATTTATATTTAAAAAGAAATATAACTTAGTATAACAACAACAAAATATATATATTCATTACTAACCTTCAACTGTACACACAGTTTATTAATGATAAACGTGTCAGTGCAATCTATTCAATTAAAAAAAACGGCCAAGTGCGAGGCGGACTCGCCCATGAAGGATTCCGTAGCAACAAGTAACAAAATATAATTTTTATTTTATTTTATATAGGTGTTGATTGAATGAAAGGTAAATTGCGATTTACGACCTGCTTTCCATCAAGCAGAGCAGAGTCATTTTGGCAGCTAAAACATATAATAAGAAAAGAGTTGTATTTTTACGTAAGATATTACTGATCTCAACCTATACTATGTCTGTACAATGTTTAGTTTTGTCACAAAATATATCAGGAATAATTTATGTTGGATTAATCCGCAATGTTGTCCTGTTCCTAGTCCCTATTATATAGGCTGTATGAATTTCACAGCCAATTTTATGTAAGTTAAAACGGCGCAAGTCGAGACCTTTGAATATATTCACATGTAGAAAGTTTTATTTCAGAAATAAATTGACTCCGTTTACTTTAGCGGAGTTGGTAGAAAGGCGCCTTTGAAAACATTTGCTTGGAATTTTTCCGCTCAAAACTTGAGCAAAATGTTTAGATTTATAGTCCAGGAATGTTATTTGATTAGATTTTTTATGAAATAATTTAGAAGGGTGAGGGTAAACTTGGTTATATCCAGTTATGTAGATGGTTTGCGCTTGAGTGGAGTTAGTACATGAGAAGTTTTTAATGTAATGTTAATTAAATATTTATGAACCCTGGAGTGTAGTGATTCTAAGAGGAGTTTCTTAGTACGGGAAATTTTACTTTTAACTTTTTTTGGAATTGAGAATGTTGGTTTTGATAGAAGTAAAAGTTGAATAATATTTTAGGTGACATACAATCATAATTTATTGAACTTCACCATAAACAGTTTTATTTTAATACTACATAATATATATTTAATGTTAATTAAGATTATCACATACTGTTATCGAAAAAGTATCAGACAAAAAGCCGATACCAATCGTCTTGTGTATAACTAAACCTACGGGCCATGATAGTCATAGAACAAGCTAAACACATCGACGTAGGAAAGCATATTTGCTGTAAGTAGACAAAATACCTAAAGTGACTTTTTACCATCATTAGAATCAGAAAAAAAAGCCGCATCGACTGACCCGGGTCCTGTAGCTCTACGATGAAAAAAAAATTACATACGCCGTTGATAACGCCCGTACTTATATTTTTTTTAGCAAGATTAAATGCTGTATGTAGGCTAAAATCCAGTCATTTTAGACATTTTATACTTACAGCAAAAGAAAGACTGCATTTTTTGCTTTACAAATACTTACTTCTTCCCATTTAAAAACTTTACGCTACTTACAGCATATTTGCGGTGTGTGATTTTTACATTTGTTTACTTACAGCAAGTTTAGGGAACCTATCGTTTTAGTTTTCGTTATTTACAGCAAATCATCACGTACTTTTAGACACACGGTTTTTTAGAAATTTGAGATAATGCATTTTGATAAATCATTTATATTTCTTCTACTCTAAAAGGGTGACTGCGAAGGCCAGCACGTGTTGTCCTGTAGAGGAATGGAGAAGGGGGAACCAGTTGGAAGAGCTCTTCAGAACACTCTACATGATACAGGCGATAGAGGACTGCCGTAGAGGCGATATCTCTTCGCAGCTGCAGAGGTTCAAGAAACTCGGTGGCTTCGGGACTACCGATGATGCGGACTGCTCGCCGCTGCAACCGATCGAAAGCGTCAAACAGATACTGTGCGGCACCATCGCATAGATGAAAACAGTACTCCCCGCACGAGCGAACCTGGGTCTTGTAGAGATGACACAGATGCCCGGGCGAGAAGAAGCGTTTCACCTTGTTAAGTACACCTAACTTTCGCGAGGCCGCTTTAATGACGCTTTCGATGTTCTCACGCATGTTGAGGTCATGGCAGTCATCCATACCCAGGATACCGAGCTTATCTTGTAGGGGCAGTTGAATGTTCCGAAAAGTGGAGAAGGGAAGGAAGGGAGACTTTTTGGTAGATAACGCGCACACCTGTGTTTTCTTGGCGTTAAACTCGACCAGATTCTCAGTGCCCCATTGAGAGATGCGGCTTAGGACCAGGTTGAGCTCAGCGACAAAATCCTGTCGCTTATCCTCAACACCTGCAGACTTGGCTGTAGGGTGACCAAAATATCGCCCATGAACTGTACTGTCGTCTGCATAGCAATGTATATTGCCTAGGGCCAACATGTCATTGATATGCAGAAGAAACAGCGTGGGCGACAGGACAGAGCCTTGAGGTACACCAGAGTTTACCTGCCGATAATCAGAGGCCGCACCGTCGCAAAGGACCTTACTGCGGCGCTGGTGCTGGAATGCGGAGACCCATGTGCAGAGTTTGGGAGGCAGGCCGACTGCGGGAAGTTTGGAGAGAAGCAAGCGGTGCCAAACCCTATCAAAAGCTTTGGCCATGTCGAGGCTAATGGCCAAGGACTCCCCATGACCATCAATAGCTTCACCCCAAAGGTGAGTGACATACACTAGAAGATCACCCGTGGATCGGTTCGGCCTAAAGCCATATTACCGATCATTTAGCAAGGAGTGATCTTACAGGTAGAGGACCAATTGCTTGTTGATGATCCGTTCGAGCACCTTGCAGACAATGGAAGTTACGGCTATAGGTCGGTAATCAGCCGGGTCTGAACGGTCACCTTTTTTGGGGATAGGTTGAACGTTCGCCTCTCTTCAAGCCCCCGGAACAAGTCCTGAGGAATAGGACAGGCGGTACAAGGGTGTCAGTACGGGAGACAACTCTGGGGCGTAGTTCTTGAGTCTTCCCGGAAATGGTCGCCTGGTCCCACCGTCCGGTCACCGACCGGTACGACGAGCCACTCCGTGGATTATGCGCGACCTGACGGGGCAGCCTCCCAGCGTGGTTAGCCGTGGTTGGATCCCTCTCTATGCCGCGGGCGGCCAGCGGCACCACCGTTTCTACGGGTCTCCCTAGCCGACGGTTCGATTCAACCTTACTATGACTTCGCGAGCACTCTTTCGCTCACACACTTATCACGTTAACCGTCACTCCTGCATCTATGGGCCTCCAGTCTCGCACTCACCAACGAAACACGACAGCACGAATGCTGTCATTTTAGGTTGGTCTTCTGTGCGAGGGTAGTCCCGCCCCAGTCGAGCCAGCCCGTTCGTGCTGAAATCAGCGTGGCTCTACTACCTTTCCCTTATTACATGTTTTTGATTGAACACAATGTCTTCATGTTAAGTTTCAATTATAATTGTATTTTCGTTCTAAAATAAGGCAAATTGCTACTAAGTTTCTGTTTTTTACTTTTAAATAAATATTTTTTGATTGGATACAATGTTTTTATTTACATCTAGCGTTATTAATTAGTTTTAAAGCCTTATTTTTTTTGTATTTTTTTATGTTTTATCTCTTATATATAAGAGTAAAATACTTTTTTAATTCATTGTATTGTTGAAAAGAAGTTCTGGCAGTATAATTAGAGTTTAAAATTTTGTTTCAACAATTTAAAAGACCATAAGTAAGTTTTCCTACAATTGTAAAATAAAATAAAATAAAATAATTATTTAATTAACCATTTACGAAATTTTATTTCAACCAAACATTACATTACCAACTAACCCACTGCATTTCTAGATCTAATCATAATTATAAATTTAATCTTACACCTTGAATTGCAGTACCCATATAAATAAATTTACTGCATACAGCACATTTACCGCCTGTAAATTGATAATATTTCCATCTACGCGTACATTTTTCTTCCTTAGTTACAGCGTTTTAAAGGTATGTGATTTAAAAAACTGATTGCTGTAACTAGCCAAACACATACTTATAGTAACTTTGGATAAAAAATTTACATTGCAAATGGTGACTGGCAGTTAAATAAACCTATGTTCCAAAAATGGTAGCAATATCATGGATAGGTCAGAAGCTATTAATTTTTTTCCGAAATCAATAAAGTTTTTTGGCTCTGGTGAACAATTGCAATATGCCTACTTACAGCAAATATGCATTCCTACGTCGACATGCTTAGATAACAATGTAGATATGATTTTATATTTCACCACTTCCTAAATCTTTCATAAAGGACGCGCCTCTAGTCAATAAGAAAGTACCTAGACCACATATTTCTTTAAAACTTGTAAATGTTTCAAGTTATCAAAATCAATGATAAATTGGTATTTCACAGTACATGTCAGCATTAATAATGTAATGTTATGCCATATATCAACAAAATGCAGCGATGTACGACACGACGCTCACAAATCACAGTAACCAAGCAATTTGTCTACGGCTGCAGACGTACACGCGTAATATGAGAATGTCATAGTCATAATTTTAATCTTAGAGCGACTTTACACTTAAGTTATTTTTGATATCAAACAACAAGTCATATTGCTATTTCAGGGAATTGATTTTTATTGACTTACATTATATTGCAGTCATATTAAGGAAAAGAAAAATCAATACATATAACTTGAAAACTTGGTATCTTATTACAGTTTTTTCCTTAGGTATGTGACGCACCGCCCATTTGCAAGTCAAAAAATACTAGTTATGAGGATTATTTATTCTTTTTTTCACACAATGCCATCTAGTTTCAAACTAAGTAGAGCCTGTAATATGATACCTATATTGACAGTTAGAATACTCATAAAAACTTTTAAGAAATACATACATGTACATAGAAAACACCACAATTTAGAAATAAATATTTGTAGATCTTACAAATTTTTTATCTAACCTGGGACTCGAACCCAAGCCGTCAGCACAGTAGTAGCACACTCTGCCACTGTGCCAAGTAGGCAGTCAAATTTATGTCAATCCGACCTCAAGTATCACTAGGCCGCCATTGTGTGGGTCCCCTTGCTGCGTTGTTGCATTCGCAGTGAATATGGTGACCACCACACTTGGATTCTTCTTCCATCAGACAGAGTAGAGTGATTTTGGCGGGGCTAAACATAAAAAAGTACTGATAAAAATTTACTGAAATATCTCACCTCTCACCAAGACCAGAACCAGGACACTATGATAAAAATGTTATCATAGTGTCCTAAGGTTATAATTATCTTTTTTCCTTAAATTACAATCTTGAGGATCAATTTGGCTGTTGCTTTTCTGTTTAATTTAACTAAAAAAGTAAGTAACGGTAACTAGCAAAATATATATTATATGAAGAGGTCTTTACAAAGAACATTGAATAACATCACGACAAATGTCAAATCCATTCATAGGAATATGTTCTAAACAAACACGCAAAAATGATCTTTAGCTCATATCAAAAAGAGTGCAAATTTATAACAAAGCAAACTTGGCGGTTTTACACTTGTCCCGCGAAATTCCAATATTTCACTGGGTGCAATGTGCATTGCTTGGATGTGACTCGTTTCCTATACAGGTTGTATAAACTTTTTCATAATATAATTTATCAGTTCACACGTTTCCATACTATATTATAAAATCGAAAATAGCTGTCTGTTATGATTTCATGGTTCAACCAATAAATCAATTTGAATGAATTTTGGTATAGAGATAGACTGGACAAAGGCTAGTTTTTATCATGATAACCGACAAATGCACAAGAAAAGCTGCAGGCAAAAGCTAGTACAGTAATAACAATAACTAAATGGTTTGGTTAGAGAGCTCGAACCCCCTACTATCCTGGTCGAATTACTACTTACATTCTCCAATTCATCCAAAAAACCAAAATTTTACCCTTCTATTTCTCCTTAATTACCTACCAATATACTCAATACACATTATTATCCTACTTAATTTCTATAACTTGATTGGTGGCAATAATTAGCTTATCTTCTATTTTCACATCGATATGTAAATATATTATGAAAAAAAAATACTCATAGTTGTGCAACTTTTTGTAGGGTTCCGTAGCTCACATCTCAGAACCTTTACAATTTCGTCATTACCCTCCCTTGGACCGTCGCTTTGTACGTCCGTCTGACCGTCCTCGGCTTGCCTACCAAATGGTTAGTGCTAGAAAGCTGAAACTTTGTATAGATATAAGTGTATTTAAACATTTTTAGGGTTCCGCACTTCTAAAAAGAAAAAACGGAACCCTTTTAGGATCACTTTGTTGTCAGTCTGTCTGTCTCTTAAGACTCTTATCTCAGGAACGCGTAAAGATATCAAGCTGAAATTCATATCAAATACTTAGGTCTACTGTCCCTTGAAGCTTTGAAAAGAAACAAATTTCTAAGTCACAACCCCCCATCGCCCTGAAAAGCTAAACCATGCAGTCAAATCTCTGTCTACTCTTAAAAAATATAAGACCACAAACGTAAAAAATATAAAGTTACACATCTGAAAGTAATTTTAGAAACTCTGTTTCAAAAAGAAATACAACTACGTTTTATATCAATATATTTTTCTCAATAAGGTTATTTATTACAGTTCAGCGTATTTTCATTTATTTTTCTTTTGTATTGTAAAAAAACATCGGTGATTTCACTCTGATCTTTTTATTCCTGCAAGGCTTCTTTCGAATTGGCCTTGAATTGTTTAGACGCTGCTCTTTTGATGTTGATACCCAATATTTTCAAAGATTTTCCTTATTTTTTCTTAATTTATATAATGAATAATCAAGAAAATATAACTGTTATTGATAAATAAGAATTTTAATATAAAAGGAAGCCCAAAAACAAATTCTAAAATAAAGCAAGCAAAAATAACAGAATATTTAGTGCGTTGTAAATAGGCTATTTATATACAACAAGTAAAATTTTAACAAAAATAAAACCAACTTCAAGGTTTGACTCGATTTCTCTTAGATGCCATCACCAGATCTTAGTGTCCTTATCATGGTACCACCGATGGGATATAGCCTTTCCATTAAAAAAGAACCATCATAATCGGTTCATAAACGACGAAGTTATCCGCGAACACACATAAAAAAAAAATATATATAAACGGTCGAATAGAGAAATCTCCTCCTTTTTTTGAAGTCGGTTAAAAATATGTCTGTTACTTTAGTAGAAAAATGAGGGCAATACGTAAAATTTCCAGTAGTGTATCAAGTGGCTATAACCTACAGGTCTGTAAAAGTATCCCCCTGTATCAGTAACACAATAAAAAAAATGTAATCCGTTAGGACACTACGTGGGTAATTTTTTTTCCTAAAAAAATTTGTTTAAAAATTATCACCGATATAAATCTTACATTCCTCAATTTTTAAATTGATAGTCTCCCAACAAAAAAAATCAATGTCTGTTCGACTTCTGAGGTAACGAAATAAGAACTGCCTCTTGTTTTTGAAGACGGTTAAAGGGTCAGTTAATCCTGCACGGATAGCGTAGTGGTAGTAAAATCATGACGCCACTTCGTACTATGGTTAGTGTTGTAGTTTCTATTCCCATATGGGAAAACACGTTACTTGATTTACATATTTTATCGTAAAAAATATTTGTGTCCATTTCATTAAAGTCCTCCACGAAACATGATGTATTCCTAGTTTGGGAGTTTTAATGAGACTATACAATATCCTGATGTGTTCAACAGATAAATTTCACAGAATCGAGAACTATATTCTGTCTGTACAGCAAATTCAAGCGATAACACACGACACTCAGTTGGCATTGTTCTGTGTACGGTCGGTTCACTGCACTGTGCTTACACCGACTTGAAGTAACATCTTTTGTCCTTATGCAAATGCACAACTTGTAGAAAAGCAATCCAATTTGACGCTAAATCCCTCGAGATATAAGTGCACACCGCAGTTTTAAATTAAATTTTAAGATATTATGCAATTGTGTACCTTATGATAGACCTAATTAGGTTTGATGTTAAATAGGTGGCGTTGCTAAGAACGTTTAGTTTTGCGCTCTTCTGAGTTTGGTAGTAAAACCGTATGAGACATAAATGGTGGTAATCTGAAATATTTTTAGTTTAAGCTTCAATACGGAAGCGAGACATAAAAAAAGTTAGTTACAGCTACTTTACTTTAAAATCCTTTTAACAATACTTTTGCACTAATAGAACATAAAATTCACACGAAGATTTACGCATTCACGTAATAGGAAAATTACCATTGAAATTCCTGATGTTTCAATCAGGTTGCACTTGCCGAAAGAGGCTGTTAGTGCTAGTCTAATGCACGCTTTCAATTAAAATTACTTTTTGGAATATAACTGTAAACAAATCCTTTGGTTTTATATACATTGTGTTTTACGTCAGATGATACTAGTCCTAAGCTAGTACTGTCTTAAAGATTAGGTTTTCCTTTCTAACTCCATGTTCTTATTATCTGTTCTTATTCATCTGTTGAAACATTAAGGTCTGACACTGATAACGATTTTACTTATTGTAAATCGAGCCCATATTCGCATACTTGCTTCACTTTATATATGTTAGCTATTTCACATAGCTTCGCTTAAATGATAAAGTGATAATGATGGGACTGAAAAACTTCCTTATCAATAAAATTTCCACAATCACTTTTTCACAACAAAAAAATCAACTATTACAATTTCAAATCGATAGCCCTAGAGGTAGGCTCTGCATTGATGAATCAGTTAGTCAGGGCAAGTAAATGTACGTATCTATGTTTAGCTTTTGTAAATTTTTAGCCCGTACAGTATTTTATTCTCCTATCTTTTATGTTATTCGAAAAGTTAAACGAACATAAAAGTTCTAATTTTTTACTTTATTACATGAAGTAGTATGCCTACGGTTAAAACTTGGCGAACGTACCACGGTATCTGAGTCTAGTGCAATATTAACAAGTATGAGAGCATTGTGCGGAGATAAGCGCTCACACTGCATACTAATTTCGTTAAGTTATTTTGTTTTTAGCTGCAAGTATAGGATTTTGGAATTTTAGGTAGAGCGCCAGTTTAGCTTATCTGTATTGTTTAATAAGCGGAGGTAAAAAAATTGGTGTAAATATTAACTGAGCTTAGGGTTGTTTAGCCAAACAAAAGTGAAATAATTTTGGTTTTCTAACCTTCGTCTGTAATTATCACACTAATAATTATAAAGGTAGGTAGGGAAAGTAAGTTTGCTTGTTACGCTTTCACGCGAAAACTACTAATGATTAACTCATCATAAAACTTTATACTAGGAGGTATTAAAAGTAACATAGGATAATTTTTATTAATTGCGAGTGAAGCCGCGGGTGGAAACTCGTACACTGTATAGGTAATAATAACAATTAGAAAAGTATAGGTTTATGTATACTTCAACACATTATTGCATAAGCTGAGTCTAACTTTTCGATGTTTGTGTTTTACGTCAGTTTTATTTTTCACTAGCTGACCCACGCAACCTCGTTTGCGTCTCCTATTCCCCGTAGCGTTATAATTTTTCCGTTTTCATATAACATTTTTTTTTTTTTAATATTTCTTTTTTTTAATATTTCGGACATCCAACACACAGCGCCATCTAGTCCCAAGCTAAGCAGAGCTTGTGTTATGGGTACTAGAACAACAGATACAAATACATATATACTTTTTTTTTGTAAATACATACATGTTGTACATAGAAAACACCCAAACTCCGAAACAAATATTTGTAGATCATACAAACATTGAACCCGGGAATTGAACCCGAGACCTCATGATCAGCAGTCGCACACGCCAACCGCGAGACCAACGAGGCAGTTTTCTTCATTGGTGCTCCACTCCTATTGGTCTTAGCGTGATGATATAGCCTATAGCCTTCCTCGATAAACGTACTATACAACACTGAAGATTTTTTCAAAACAGACCTTCGGTTCCTTAGATTAGCGCGTTCAAACAAACAAACTCTTCACTTTCTTAGTATTAGTATAGATGTTTTATTAACGGAACCACAAAGCGAAGCGTGGCAAGATACAGCTAATCTTTTTAAACATTATAGGTATCTAAACCTAAAGTAGACTATTGTGTGATTATATTGTAGCTTTTACTTCATAAATTATATTCTCGTGGTTTGTGGCATCCCTAACTCTAATGTTATATTGTTGCACCAGTCGGGTGGCATCATAAAACAGACGTATTTATGTATATGTTCGTATGTGTTTGCAAATCGTCGAAAACAACCGCAATCTTACCGCCGTTGCCATCTTATTGTTGTACAACCTGACGCCATTGTAAAACTAGAATGTAGATTTGATTTTGTATGTGCTCTCGGAGAAATACTATCTCATAAAGAGTACAATGGAGAGTTTAAATTTTATACAACAAAAGGATATTATATATTAGCCCCGTAATGTCTGTATGATAATAAGAATAATGATTTTCCCAAGATTATTATATATTATGTGAAGATGTAGTCTTTCTTTACAAAACAGCTTTAATAAACTTTATGGAGTTGGTGTGCGTGAAAATTTATGCTAAAGTGCGTTTAAACTATGTATTTACAGCGACATTAGAGGAATTTAGTAGATGTCAGTTCGACACATACCGCTTTCTACTGCGCCGAGTATTATGGGTTCAATTCCCATACGGGACAACACTTTGCGCAATCCAAAAATTGTTGTTCTGAGTTTGGGTGTTCTTTGTGTCCCTTTCATATACGTTTATAAAGTTCCCTACGACACAGAATGTATATTCCTAATGCGGGAGTAATAATAATCTTTTACATACCTAAAAATAATCTTTTACAGCTTTTAGAGACTTATCTAGACATCCAGAACTCAGTATTCTTCTCACGTACATGCTGTTATGTTAACTCTTATTATTCTTAGCCTATAATATTCCCAAGATTATTTGCCATCGACTAATTCGATCGGTTTTACCTACATATGAAGTTTTGAACGTAGCTATTGCCATTGAACCTTCGTAACCATAAGGACGAACTGAATTCGAAGGTTAAAATAGTTGTCAGTATATTTGAGAGCATTGACTTCCCAATAATGAGAATCATATAAATTCATGGCAACCGGGACCGACCATCAAACTTCCATTCTCTGTGCTATTTTAAAGAATTACTTGTAAGACAAACCCAACAGCACTGTTGGCCCTACCCTGGAATCGAACCCGAGACCTCATGATCGGCAGTCTTCTATGCTAGCCACTAGATCAAAGAGGAAATACCGTACTGTTATGGTAATCTTTAAACATTTTTTTGTATCTTTTCCAAGATTTGTATTGTATTACTTGTATCACTTTCACCTTTTGTGGCCCTATCCTAATTGCTATAAAATTTGACTAAAAATTTTGTACTTACCTATTTCAACCATAGAACGGAATAGTTTATACCATAATATACTTACAGTTCTAAATATTTAATCCAGGGTCTACCGCAGTACTTTAAGGTCAACCAACATTTGTTTTACCCCAGTTATTATATTTGGCAGCTGACTTAGCGTCTTTATTAAAATTGGGACTTTAGTTTTGGAGATTACCCAAGTTCTAAATATAATTTACTATACTGTAATTAATGTTTGTTGATTATGGTAACTTTGACTATGAATTAAAATAAACTTTAGGATTGCTGACAATAGTATTACTTGATATTTTATGATAGGTGTTTAAGTTAGTCGTGCTTCGTCGACGTTTGTGCGTTGGCTTTAGTAAGTTTTAGACTATGTTTTATGTTTAAAAGATCTAATTATCTAGTATTTACTGTTTATATTTATCGTTTACACAAATATATTTAAGGGTATTGCAATGTTTTACCTTTTCTGTTCTTTTTCATCAGTCTTCTTTAAGTATTATTTTTTCATTGACAATACCGTAATATACTTGAGCTATATCTCGTGCCTTTTATTTTCATCTATCTTCTCTACACTTCAACTTTTCACATTTTTATTGACATAATTATAGTTAAGATTAATGCAAAGAGAGCAAAACAAAACCTGACCCGATTTACTTGTCATGGTTACAAAGAAAACTGATTTCTATTTTCGATTATTTTTAATTCACTAAAACCCATGAGGGCTCCAAGGAGCTTACTTTTACATTATTGTTAAAAACTTGCCCAAATAACCTCAAATTGTATCGATATTAAACGAAAGTCCAAAACAATTTGTAAACAATACTACTAGCAGACAAACTCCCAACACCCGCTTAATAGTACGAATATATTAATATAAGCTATACAATCTTTTCCTTTCATACCGCTATTAAAAGTCCCGACGTAATAAGCACCATCCATTCGACCGTCTGTGTTTATCTATCGTCCACCATGTGCGGGTAGAGGGGGAGAGGAGATGTGCTCGTATAAACGACAGAGACATAACAGCAGTTAAGAAACGAATGAAGTAATTAAAAAGTTCCTTCTAGCGGGTATCTCGGGTGTGCTTGTTCGGAACACTAACGGTTATGGTCGGCATAATGCCACAGTGTAGATAGAACAGTAAGTTAATCTTTTTGTTTTCTCTACGTAGGTTTTATTAGTGATTATTTGTGGCTCAGGCGGTTGTCTCAATTTAAAAATGAAACGATTACAAAAGAGTTCTTTTGACACATTTATTTTAGCATCTAATCATCCTCTCTAAGTCCAATAACTCTGAATCCTGATAACAAATTATGTGATCCTCCAGGCCTTACATATAGTCGCTGAAGAGCTTCATCATACGCTTCTTAGTTAATCATGTTACGTGCATGTGTCTTAAGTTTAATGTATTATATTAAATCAAAGAATTAGATTAAAGATAACTTTAAAAAAAAGTTTATTCTAAGTATATTAAATGAAAACTTTTTATAGCAGTGGTTTATGTTACTGAATCATGGTAATTATTTCAAAACTTTGTATGTATATATTTAAAAAGTTCTGTAAATAATTGAACAACAACTCAAAACCTGTTACGAAAATCAAAAGCGTTTACACTTTTGTATCTATTCTGTGGCACAATATAATAGTTGAAATTTTCGTCACGGAACCGACACGTATCGCATCGATACTTTTGCGGAAAATTTCCTGAATTTTTATACACTTAACATTCGAACAAGCTCTCAAGCCTTAGTTCACTGTAACCTGATTCTCAGTCTAAATTTGTGGGAAGCATTTTCACAAGGTCTTAGGAAATCAAAAATAATCATCACACTATCACACTAATATATAAAGGCGAAAGTTTGTGAGTGTGTATGTTTGTTACTTCTTCACGCAAAAACTACGAAACGGATTTGGAGGAAACTTTATAGTTATATAGCTTATTCATCAGAATAACACATAGGCTACTATTTGAAGCGATAACCGACATATACGCGGGTGGAGCCGCGGGCAATAACTAGTTTAAACATATTTCCATAATCTGTACATGTTTTTTTATTGAGTACTTCAGTTTGTTGATTACGTGTGTGTTAATATTCAGTAACGGGTATATTAGAGAAAATTGGTTTGATACGCACTTAAGGCTGATAATCCAGTTTTTCCGATAAGCGTGAATGTATTATAAAATCACGTTTATTATACAATTATTTAAAAAAAAAAACCGACAATTATGTATATATTATATACACATTATATATACTACATAACCAAGACTGAAAATAAAGAATAACATTTTAAACCCCCGCCCGATGCAAAAATAGAGCTAAACTTATCGTGTGTGTCTGCGTCTGTCGGTTGCATCGCAATTTCCAAATGAATACTGCATG
Source organism: Spilosoma lubricipeda (assembly GCA_905220595.1). Classification (NCBI taxonomy): domain Eukaryota; kingdom Metazoa; phylum Arthropoda; class Insecta; order Lepidoptera; family Erebidae; genus Spilosoma; species Spilosoma lubricipeda. The sequence goes on along the minus strand of HG992285.1, from coordinate 564,420 downwards.
CACGAGATGGTTTTATAATTTGTTAAGATCATCAGCTCATTTTATAGTTTGTGAAGGGATCACGAACTTGTACAACTCCATATGATTTAAAATTTGGTGTACAACTATTCTTTAATGGTGTTTCTTGATATGTTTATTTTAAAGTGATAATAAAGTCAAAACTTGGGTTAACGTTAGTTTCCATGTTAGTGTTGGTTTTTTTTTGCAAATGCTGCGCAGTGAAAAAAAACGGTAACTAGCTAAAAAAGCTCCCAGTACAAGATACACCAATTGACGAAATTGAAATTTTTCGCAATTTCAGCTTGTCTAAAGTACGTTCTCAAAAATTCGTCATCAGCTTTTGGACCAGGCGCGTTGAGCACTTATGGGGTGAGCAAAAATGATGGAACACGCGTCATCTTCACCGAACGCTTTTCATGAGCTACATATATACTGAGTAAATGTATTTTAACTTGTGTTATTATTATAAGTAATCTGTTCTTGTGGCGATGGGATAGCATAGATTATTACCACCCCTGTTCAGTGGATATCTTAAGATGTGACTCAGGGAACAAACTACACAATATAATATCACTGCAAAATGATATAAAACTTGAAAAGAAAAAACTCTTTACCACTCTCACACACTCTTTTAACTGCCTCGGTGGCGTAGTGGTTGCGTATGCGACTGCTGTGCTTGAGGTCTCGGGTTCGATTCCCGGGTCGGGCTAAATGTTTGTATGATCTGCAAATATTTGTTTCGGAGTTTGGGTGTTTTCTATCTATAATATGTATGTATTTACAAAAAAAAAAGTATATAAGTATTTATATCAGTTGTCTAGTACCCATAACACAAGGTCTGCTTAGCTTGGGACTAGATGGCGTTGTGTGTTTGATGTCCGAAATATTTATTTATTTATTATTATTATTTTACCAGCCCGTCTGCCAGCGTGATTTAGTAGGCCAAAACCTCCTTTCGAAGACTGATGTCCAGCAGTAGATTATCACAAGATAAATAAATACTTTCAAATAACACACAACGCCATCTAGTCTCAAACTAAGCAGAGCTTGTGTTAAGGGTACTAGACAACTGATGTAAATACATTAATTAATGAATGACAATAATAATCCTACAAGATGGTCCGACGGTCTTGTAGGATCATCATCATCAGATGATGAATAAATTAATAAATATAAAAAAGCGACCAAGTGCGATTCGGACCCGCCCATGAGAGGTTCCGTAGCAGCAAGTAACATAATATATTTTTTTATTTGAGTTGATTGAATGAAATGTAAATCACGGTTTATGATTTATGATAAAAAAAGTACTTACTAGATCTCGTTCAAATCAATTTTTAGTGGAAGTTTGTATGGTAATGTACAGTGTATAAATTTTTTTAGTTTTATCATGTAACACTCTTCTCTTATTTTAGAAGTTACGGGGGCGGGGGACACCCAAACTCTGAAACAAATATTTTGTAGATCATACAAACATTTGATCCGAATCCGAGACCTCAAGCACAACAGCCGCATACGCTAGCACTACACCGCAGAGACAGTCAGATATTAATGTGATGTGAGACGTGTGAAGTTATTTAAAAATTCCAAGACTAAACAAGCAAGCCCTTTACAGTAAATAAAATTTTAACAAAAATAAAACCGACTTCAAGGTTTTACTCGATTTCTCTGTATGCCATCATCAGATCTTAGTGTCCTTATCATGGCACCAACGAAGTTAGCCGGGAACATACATAAAAAAAAATATATACGCTCGAATTGAGAAACCACCTCCTTTTTTTGAAGTCGGTTAAAAAGTGAATTACCCTCAAGCATTTTATTTGTAATAAAAGTACACGCACTAGAGAACATCATTTACAGTTTAAATTACCCGGGCCAACAGTGTGTAAATCACATAACATTGGCTATAAACGTATTTCCTACAAAATAGCCTATTTTCTATCGCATACTTGACCCGACACTATATCTACTAAAGGGTTTTTGGATGAGTTAATATTTTATTATGAGATCGCAAGGAAGTTTTGATATGCTATTAAGATTTAAAGTGTATCGCTTAAGTAGGATTTTTTATTTTCGATTCAATGTTTATTTTGTAAGCAACTTTTTCATTTACTAAATGTGTGCATTTTGTAAATTATATCACTAGAATGAGCAGATATTTTTAGGTTTCCGTAGCCAGGGACTAAAAAACAAAATCCTTATAGATTCGACATGTCTGTCTGTCTGCCCGTCCGTATGTCACAGCACCTTTTTTCCGAAACTATCAGAACTATAATGTAAGTAGATGTATTCTGTGAACCGCATTAAGATTTTCACACAAAAATAGAAAAAATAACAATAAATTTTGGGGGTCCCTATACTTAAAACTAAAACTCAAGAAATATATTTCACCAAACTCATATGTGTGGAATATTTATGAATAGGTCTTCAAAACTGATATTGAGGTTTCTAATATCATTTTTTTTAACTGAATAGTTTGTGAGAGAGTGTGGTTAAAAGTGTGTGCCCCCTCTCTGTAACTTCTTAAATATAAAATGATAAAACTATATATTTTATTATGTATATTATCATGCAAACTTGCACCGGAAATTGGTTCGAATGAGATCTAGTTACTAGTTTTTTTTTTAATTCGTCATAAATCGTAAATCGTAATATACCTTTCATTCAATCAACTCAAATATAAAAAAAAAAATATAAATATATAGTGTTACTTGCTACGGAACCTTTCATGGGCGAGTCCGACTCGCACTTGGTGGTTTTTTTATTTACATTAATTCATTCATCATCCACATGTCATCGGACCTCCTTGTAGGATTATTATTGTCATTCATTACACTTCCAGATTCTGCTGAACAATTATGTATGTATTTAGGTATAAAATGTCTGTTAATTTTGACAAATACAGAAACTTTATGTAAATTGATATTAATAAAGATGATGAATCGTGTAATTATGACAAATATTAGTTCAATAAATTAAGATGGCCAAACGACATGCAATTGGAGAGACCCTGTCCAGCTGTGGAATTCAATAGGCTGATGATGGTGATGAATTGATGATTTTATTTATAAAACTAGGATAGCCATAGAATTTTAATTACTTTGAATGTCTTATTTAATTTACCAGTATAATTTGGACTGTCATTATAGATGTATACTTTTGACCCATCACAAGTCAAGATATTTTAAATTGAACTCCATAGTTTAAGGAAATTTATTTTTAGTGTATTTTTTTAAACATTTGAAATAAGATATGAGATAGATTAGTACTAAGCCGCTAGTACTATTAAAAATAAACAAAGCAAATGTCCCGCCTATTTGCTAGAGGTGTTGGCAAAAAACATTAATGTCAACTTACTATGGTTTTGAACACCTCTTTTGGTAGGTCCATGTTCATCAATCGGTGCATGCATGCATGCATGCTTTAGTTGCTGGTGTTTTTCATACGGTCATTACTTAGAGTATTTACGTTACGACGAACGTAAAATGTTACCATAACAAAGCTGAAACATGACATCAAAAACACCCTAATATTTTTCGTTTCCTGAACACAAAAATATATTAAAAAATATCGTTGGCTGGTAAAAGGCACTAAACCAATATCACACATGTTTTTTATATATGGTGTAAAATCGAGGGGCCGGGGCCCGGAATATATGGTCCAATAAAGCAGGCCGGGCCATAAATGTCCACGAGCCACCATAGCCAACTTCACGCCAAATTGCGTAGGGGATCGTCGTAGAAAGTTCACATTTCCACCCCTTACGTCTATTAATAGTATCGTATTTGAGAACGTTTCTTGGATATTTATGTTTTCTTTGGATACTAGTTAGCGATAAGTTAAACTGTTCTACTTATTTTAATGTATAAACTAGCTTTTGCCTGCGGCTCCGCCCGCGCAAACGTCGGTTATGGCGGTGATTCTTCGAATTGATATAACTTTTTTATTTGTAAATCGATTAGAATTAAACGAACACTAAATCGCAGTATAGTGACCATCACTCTTGGATTCTGCTTATGCTTTCCATCAGGCAGAGTAGAGTCATTATGGCAGGGCCAACAGAAAAAAAAAAAAAAAAAGTTAAGTAAATCGCAACGCATTGGTGAAAACCGCATTCAAATTGGTTAAGCCGCTTCTGATATTAGCGTGCACGTACAGAGAAACAGACCTACAGACAAACATTCTAAAAATCATTGTTTTGGTTTCTATAGCGTTCATAAAGCCTTATAATAGTTTTTCTTATATGTTTTCCAGGTAGAAACAGCGACCAGTTACGGTTTTATTAAACGTATTGATCCGTAGGCTGTAATATAAATCAAATCTGTGTTATAATAATAATGTTTACAATATTCACTCACAACTTTACTTACTGACGTAAATACTCCTACCAAAACGGAGTCATGCTACGTCACCAATGGGTCAGCTCGAATTTAGTTATATATAATACGCGTGACAGCAAACCAGAGTTATGTAATTCGTTTTTAGGTAACCGTAACTCATAACCGCCCTTCACCCATCTCTAAGGGTAGAGGGGGGTGAAAAAGAAAAAAATCTCAATACCGTAATACATACATTTTTGTGTCTTTAAAGAAGCGTATCTTAGTAACATTAGAATATGTCAGTTGCTTATCAGACGTTAATTTGTAGTATAGGAGCATGAATACATTTTATGACTCAATAAAAAAGTTGCATTTTATTAACTCCAAAACGGTATACTCACTGCTTGTCAAATAACATACGTTTTCTTGCTCAATTCACTTCGATTGACGTAATTTCTGTCTCCAGATAATGATGTAGTTTAAATTCCAAATGAATATCTAAATACTATCAACGACAGAAATTAAATTCTCTTGTGTAGATATTGCATTATCATGTAAATTCAACGCACTTTGGATGTTGGATATTGCTTTTAATAACTGTTTACTTTGGAATGAGCATTATAATAAACCTATACTACGTTTATTTACGTAGAGAACGGTTTAAGTACGGTCTAATCGTGCATTTCATTTTTGTGGGCTTGTGACTTCATGACGTTTATATGAACAGTTTTAAAATTGATTTGAATCTGTGTATGTTGTATGAATTGAAATATTCTACCTCCAGTCTTGCCGAAAATGTTCAAACACAGTGCATTGCATATATACGTCAAAAGGCCATAGGGAATCTTTCATTTAGAGACAAGGTTCACAATCAATTAAACAACTTGTAACTTGAAAACTAATACAACTTTGAAACAGAACATTATTGTTCCTCCTAGTATACAAGGCAGGAAGACCAATTTCTTTCCACGCCACTAATAGTTTTATTGCAATGAAAAGTACTAGCAAAAGTATCGCTCCAGACAAAAGATAAGAAAGGAAAGCAAAATTATTGTATCTTAACGAAATAAATGGGGCATATAGTGAATGTGCTCGTCGCGATATAGCTCGCCGTGCGGCATCGCCCCTTGTTTTGAACAAAACTTACTCATACGTAACAGTGCTTTAGGCCAGGAGCCAAATCACCATTTACAATTTTATTTTACTGTTTATTTAAAAGCTTTCTTGGAAATAATTTTTGCTTGTTTATTGACTTTAAACTTTCTAGAATTTGAGAGAAAATTTTACTAATTCTAAAATTTATTATTTATCGGGGAAGTTTAGACGCGTGGTTAAAACTCAAGGCTGAATTTATTTCAGAAATGTAATTCATTTCAAAAGTGTTTCTCGAGTTGGTAAAATTGTTGTGTGCTTATTACAAGTAGCTGTAAATTTCATTTAATCAACGTGCTAATAATTTTAGTAAATCCAGCTTTGCGAAATAACAAAAAGAACTAAGTTTCGTGTAACTTTCTTTTTTCTTTTAATATTTCAAATAATTATGTTACCGTGCGCTGACTAAATGTCAATAGAAACTCTGAGCTCAATTCAAGAGTTCTGTATTAGATCTGTAAATATTTACTTCCTCTCTTTTTGTTATTGACTAGAGTTGTCTTTTTAACTTTTAACATTTCTGTGATTGTATGAACTGTGAAAAGCTAAATTGTTTTCAAAATTTGCTTCATAATTCAAGAGTTGATAGTGAGCTTTAATTGAGTCCAATCATGAAGTCCTTCCTAGTCGGTTTTTTTAAAATACGCTATTAAAATTTGATACATAAATGTTCTCCTTATATAATAAAACAATTTTTTAAGTAAAGTTTTAAACTATCTAAAGAATCGGCAGTTTTAAAACAGTGATTTTTTCAGTTAAGATGTTTTCTAACGCGGTATAGGTTACTCGAAATAACTGATTATTATTATCTTAATATATAGTACCGAGTTAATATTTCACTTGGTCACGACATTCCGCATTAACTGTTTGACCAATTTTACTAATTATTTTAATACTGAATAGACTATTTATTGAGAAAGGTCATAGGCTATAAAATATCATACTAAGACCAATAGGAGCCGGGTATTCGTGAAAAATGTTGCAATAAACGGGAAATTTTATTACTTTTTAGAGGCTCAGCTGAAATATTGCGGGTTAACTAATTCTTAAATATATTTTACACGCACTTACAAAACATAAAATTATATTGCCCTAGTCTCCTTAGCTATATCGTCAGTCTCGATGGTCTCGATACCATCAACCGATCGCAGCTTTATCAGCTATTTTCCCTTCATATCCGATATAATTTTATACCGCGGCCCGGGGCGCTTGCACCCTATATTTTATACAGCCTTGTAAGATTGGATGGGGCCCCCGCGCGACTCGAGTGGAAATTTCGCATACGGCAAAGCGATGGGTTATTTCCTTGTGATCATGTTTATGATTCTGTGATTAAGTTGTTAAAGTGTTAGCATAGGACGATACATTAGTTTCTCTTTGTTGATTGGTGGTGGTGGATTTTGAGTCTTATTGTTACGTTGTTGTGTGGGTCTATTTGAAATAGATGAATCACTTGCGTCTGCTCATTTATTAGAACTTTCTTTAAATTTTGTGTTAGAGTCGAATTATTTTTTCTTTTTATGAAAGCAAAGATTTTACTGTAGAATCTCAATATTTTGATATCTCAAACCCTAATCATTTTTTACTTTTATGGTTTACTTCAAAAATAAATATTTTTTTCCTAACATTTCTTTTAAAAAAATATTCATTTCAAACTAAATTATACGAAAAATATCACTGACTTCAGTGTGCCTTAATAACGTTAAATTGCTAAATAAGCTATTGCTAATAAACTGTAGTGCCTATTTCCTTATTTCTGCAAAGCTAATATTAACAACAATATCACGAAATACAAATTCAAACAAAATCATCGAATTCGTCCTCCTTTTTATGTTAGTTATTAATATGAAGGATTGATTAGGAAACCAAATAGTAAATACCTACTCAGTGAAGTACATAATAAAAAAATGTAGTCTAATTCATTAGTCTGATATGTAAAAAAACTTCTCATTTTAAAAAATCAAAAACAATTTATTTTACACAAAAATACGCAAAATGCCAAATCCCTCGAGTTTGTAAGCGGCGGAATTCGCAACAATTTAATTCTTTACACATTCCGGATTTGTGAGTGTGTCGGTACCCAACGTAAACGGCAGACATTGATTCGACCGTTTTTCGTAATTTAATTTGTGTAACCCCCCGTCGCGACCGGTCGGCCACCCGGGGCCCGCTACTCCCCGGTTCATCCCGACACGGTTTGGGCGTTACTGTGTCTCCGATCTCCCTGATACTGTCACATATTAGACACGCTGTCGGCTTTACTCCAAATTATGTACTGTTAATGCCACGATCCCATTGTTGATAAGATTTCACATTTAAAAATGTACAACGCATTCTTGCTTGTTGAGTCATTTTATTTCGATACGGTAGTATAGCTAAAGGATGAAAGTAATATGGCGATGTAACTTAAGCAAAAAGAAAACTTTTACTTTAAGAAATGACCTTTAATTGTTTTAAACGTTTTATTACACGGCAAAATTTTAAAGTTTGTCTAGAATTAGATAACAAATAGTTTATTCAACTTCACGTATTTTTTTAAATATAATTCCTGACAAACCTTACTGTATATGTAGTTTAAGGACCGTTATATTTTTGTTATTTCTTTTAAAACAGTGACAAAACTACATTACCATTATTACTATGAAGTAACTAAGCTATCTTGTTTATGAGTCGTACAAAGAGCATTGTCTTACACATAAACGTTAGCGTCTGCAAAATACAATCCAATCTTTTTAGCTAGAAAAGGGTTGAATCTGCACCATTTCGCTGTTTCCATTCTAAACAGACACGGAGTGGCGGGCCCCAGACTGCGCTGTTATACTTTTTAACCCGGAATCTTTTTATCGCCAGCGGACGCAGGGTTACTTAGGGCATTTAGGGATTTTTTTTTCAAGCCCTTGTTTGTTTAAAGTGGTGTTATCTCTTCGTTATTTTTTCAGAAATTGGTGTTGTTTTTGTATTTTTCGGATATGAATATTTAGGCAGGTATTCAACTTTTTCCTTCGTTTCCTACGAATACTGTTTAAATTATTCAGTGAATGGGTTAGTGTTTTAAACTAAAATCCTTTTTATTTCTTTTTCAGGTAAGAATTTGAAAAACCCCTCAGTTAGCAGGCTTGCTGAAGATTGTGAGTAAGACTGTTAATATATTTTCATAATAGGACAAAGCTAGGTTTTATATTTGTGTAAATGAGTAAGTTAATATGTAAAAGTAGAATTCAACACAAAGTTAAATGTATAATTATATACTTATATGTTGTGGTTTTATGACTTAATGTAGGAAAACAAACAAGAACATTATGATACATCAGCGCGGTTACAAATTTCCTGGGCTAATGCTTCGTATATTGTAGTGGATACAAATTGTCACAACACATGTGATACTCGAGGGACACTCGCGGTAAGGACGGAACCACCAATCTTATAATCATAATATAAAAAAAGATTTTTTGTTTATTTATTTAAACTCAATAATCTCTAAAACCATACTTCGAATTTGTTTAATTGATTTTGTATTGTATGGGGTGTTTGAGGAAGATTATGGTTATAAAATTTTAATCCACGATTCTTAGAAGTGAATCAAGAACTATCGTAAGAGAATCTGCAAGGAACTGTTAGTAGAGAATAAATTTATAAAGTACTAGCTTTTGCCTGCGGTTTCGCCATCGTGTATACCGGTTATCATAGTAAAACGTTGCCTATGTTTTTTCTCAGGAAGCAAAGTATCGACTTGATAAATTTTATTAAAATCTGGCATAGGCGGCATTTCATTTGTGATAAAACTGTTACTAAATAATCAAAGCATAAATGATACGAAACAAAATCGCTTGTTCAGCATTATTTCGCCACTTTCATCTGTCAGAGAGTTTTAGCTATATTTTAAAGACTGTAGTATTCAAATCGCTCACCGCACCGCGTCTGCTACTAGGGATCCTTAGGTTGAAGGAAAAACTTGCTTTATATAAAAGTTGCGCCAAGGCGACGATGCGGCCACACGTGCATTTTATGGACGAGACGAGACTACCATTTTTTCCCCCCACTACTGCGCTTATGAATACGGCGACAACGTCTTGAAATCACGTCGTTTACTTACAAAGTTAAAACATCTAAACGTGATTTTTAACAGTTTTCTGACGGGAATTTGTTAGCTGCAAAATGTGAAGGTAGCAGAGTTAAAACTGACTGGCTTCTTATACTTTTTAAGAAATAGTAAATTTAAATGTTTTAAATCGTACTTAAATTATTGTTTTAAATACAGATATTTAGAAATATTGACTTGATAAAAAGCAGAGGGAATAAATAAGTGTAGCTATATTAGGTATATTTACTAAATTCTAACATTTATTCATTAAAGATAATATGTAGTGTATTGTACTTGATTATTACCGGACATACCTGTAAAACCTACGATAAATAATTAACAGTAATGAGTTTACACAATTTAACGCATTACTTTTTTGACATAAAACAAACATAACTCGATTCCAACTCCACCAATTTATCTGTTGATATGTGACTCTAAACGACTCCTGGACCCTTCTAAATCACTTGTAGGTATATATTTTTGTAAAATATTCTAAATTTTTATTCTTAAAATTACCGTCTGTAGTCTTGTCTTAATTATAGTGGCAAAAAACTATTCATTGACCTCAGCCTACTCATTTGAGTCTCTTGAGGTGTATAGAGAATTTACGATCGAAACAAGCTGAAAAACTTTCGACCACGCTCTCTTTATCGATGAACCTTTCAATAGAAATAGAACGAATCGAATCTTGAATTGAAAGAACTTTGAAGGATAATCTAACTCCATACAATTTATACAGACATCATACAAGTTAAGTAATAAAATGTATAATCGATTTATTGCCTCGTCTATTTCCGATGCCAAACAATTCTTAACTTTATACAAACTCGGGTAGAACTTTACCGAACTTTGTTGGCACCTATTTAAAAGTTTTTTTTTCCGAATATGGGGTTGTGTACACGTGTCGTCGACAAGTCTCTGATGACACTTTGATAGATTTCTGAACTGTTGTTGTGCGAAATATTTATTTTTAGTATAGAGAAAAAAAAGCGGCCAAGTGCGAGTCGGACTTGCTCATGAAGGGTAAGCTTCATGAGCGATAAAGCAGCGGCAAGTAATATAATATAATTTTTATTTCATTTTTATATTTGTGTTATTTGAATGAAAAGAAAATTGCAGTTTACGATTTATGACGTATTAAAAAAAACTCTTACTAGATTTCATTCAAACCAATTTTCGGTGGAAGTTTGCATGGTAATGTACATCATATATTTTTTTAGTTTTATCATTCTCTTATTTTAGAAGTTACAGGGGGGGAGGAGGATATTTTACCACTTTGGAAGTGTCTCTCGCGCAAACTTTTCAGTTTAGAAAAAAAAATGTTAGAAATCCCAATATTATTTTTGAAGACCTATACATAGATACCCCAGACGTATGGGTTTGATGAAAGTTGAGTTTTAGTTCTAAGTATTCGGATCCCAAAAATGTAATTCTTTTTTTTTCTATTTTTATGTGAAAATCTTAATGCGGTTCACAGAATACATTTATTTACCAAGTTTCAACATTATCATTCTCATAGTTTCGAAAAAAGTGGCTGTGACATCCGAACGGACAGACAGACAGACATGACGTATGTATAAGGATTCCGTTTTATGCCTTTGGCACGGAACCCTAAAAACGAGCAATTTTTCATCGTCATCGTCATCTCCAACCTCAGTACCCAACTGTGCACTGCTGGATATAGGCTTCTCTTTAGAAAAAAGTTTTGGTCTACCACACTACGCTGGTCAAACGGGTTTGTAAAGGGTTTATATCAAGTTTTCCTTCTGCAGTGCTGTTGTCTTGTGTACTTTATTCCCTTAGTCTCCTCTTACGAAACCCATGGGATGAATAGCTTTGATAACACTCCGTATACTTAATCCATCATCAAACGGATAATAACTATAAAATCATATATTTGTGTTTACCATTAACTGTAGCTTAATATACTTTGTAACAAGTTCACACGAATGGCTCCCGAATAACGTGTTGTAAACATGCAGGCTATCTGTTTGTCATCGGCTGTTAATTGTCATCATTTGGTCTGAGTGAAACGCTCGGGCTTGAGGCATCCGCGGCCCAGGGCCTCCGGACGATTTAATGTGAGCTCTATTGTTGTTTATTTTGTTTAATTCTCTACAATTATTTATTTATCCTTGTATGTTTTTTGTTTGATGAATCTATTTTGAAGGAATGCTTATTTAATTGATAGAACGGATGTGCTTTCTCATAAAAGAAGCTCGACTGGACACAGAATTCAATGTTGATGAAGCTATTCTATCGTTGGTTTTCGCCAAGAGGTTATTGTAATTTTGTTCAAACTAACGAGAGTTAGTTTAGTAAGTCAGAGAAAGAAATCTCTCTGACTTACTCTAATTCCTACTTTAGGAGAAAGGAAGGTTTTAAAGGGTGGCTAACCATCAGTTGATACGTCAGCTCCTTAGTGCCATATATTTTTTTTTATGATGTAGGAGAGCAAACGAGCAGACGTATCACCTGAAGGTAAGTGATTACCGCCGCCCATAGACACCTGCAACTCCAGAGGCGTCACAACCTTTGGGGGATGGGGAAAGGGATGCGAGGAGGGGTTGAGGTATGGGCCTCCGGTATCCTCACTCACTCGGTGAAACACAGCGCAGGCGCTATTTCACACCGGTTTTATGTGAGGTCGTGATATCACTCTGGTCGAGCAGGCCCATTCATGCCGAAGCGTGGCTCTCCCACGGTATATATATGTGAATTAAAATATTACTATTCAAGGTTATTAATTGTTTAAATGTTTGGTTGTCTTTACACACACCAAAACAAATTTCCAATTAAGAGGTTTAGGTCTTTGTAAATCTCAAGGAAGCCTAAATTATAATCCCTTTACATAAGAATGTTCAAACCTAACAACCCAACGGTGAGCCACGCTTCTTCAGGAATGGGCCGGCTCGACCGCTGCATAATGTTTCACATCATAACCCACTAGACAGAATGTGCAAAAACTATAATACCGTGCAATTACAGTTAGATATCTTTCACGAAAGCCTCAACGTTTTGAGATCTTCTCTGCTCCGTTATAGCAAACTTAAATTTTTATGTACACACACACATAAATATATGTAAATTTAGTTTGTAACTGTGTCTAATTATAGTGTTTTTTGGTTTTTCTAATATTTTTCTTATAATTCATAACCTTATGCGAGAATGAAGCACTGTCTACTGTTAAAGTTGTGTAGAGTTGTAACTGAATGACAGGTTTATTGTATTCTACTGTTAGGACTATATTTTGTACTTTTTCATTAAATCTGTATCCGTACTTATTAAATAAAATGAAATAATGAAATTAACTGTCATATAGATAAAAACCAAAATCATGTATTTTATAACAAACAAGAATAAGGTTATTGCTATGTTCTCACATATTAAGCTATGATTAAGCACTAGTGGGTCGACGGGACGGGTCGTTGCTTCCCAGAAGCAGTCTTCTGCCAAAGAAAACACACACTCTGCCAGTGAGCGGTTCTTTAATTGGTTTTCACAGAGTTCCCGTTACGGGAATAATATATATAGATATAACGGGAATTTAAACGATTCCCACAAGGTTTAAGGGAGAATTTGAGGAACCTGTGAGTCTCAGGTAACATTGGAACTATTCGTGATGAAGATCACCTAAGTGGCTTGTCTGTTCATTAGCTCACCCGTACTCTAAAATATAAAGACCTACAGTTGTGTTACTCATCACTATTTAGGTAATTTTATATTTCCAAGAGTATATAAGTTCTCGTAATAATTCTTCCAAACAAGTCATCCGTGATGTCTAAGGCAATCTATTGTGAGCAAAAGTGTGTAACTAATAGCCAGATCCTTAAGCTGAGTTAATGGCATTCATAAACCATAATCGTACTTTTTATCAACCTCAAGGGTCGACATTAGTGTATTTAATGGTCAACATTAAATTTAGAGCTCCCAGCTTTCTTATAACTGGGGCCCTATTACTAATTGTTCGATAAATAAAAAGTAGTACAAAAAGATACGAAACAATAAAAACAGCAACACAAAATTAATTTACTTACAATTTTTTTATTAGCACTTCATATAATACTTGCCTTAGAATTAAACATTACTCAAGTAAGCCTATTTCCTCGTAAAATATACTAGCTGTCACCATCGGCTCTCAATATCATTTATAGCCTACTTCAGTCAAGAATATTAAAGCTATATATTAATGAAGAATTTTCCGGAATCGATTCAGTAGTTTCAAGTGTTATACCCTACATATAAATAGAGTCTCATTTTACTAATTATTTAGTAGAAATTAGCCATTTTTCGTAGTTTTACCTGCATTTATTGTTAACTCCCTTTTAAAAATCATGGCATAATACAATATAGTCTATTCTATTTCTGAATGTATTACTCGTATGATATGGTAATATTCGAGATAGGCACGTTTTAATAAAAAAATGTCTTTAGCTTTAGTAAGCTAAAGACATTTTTTTATTTGTTTATTTTTTTTTAAGTTAGTTAAGTTAGTAAAGTTTAAGTTTCAAGTTAGTACTTTCAACTAGATAACTTAAAAAAAATAAACGCACTTTAAGGGCTATAAAAATATAAACACGAAATAAATTATCTTATCAAACAAAAACAGCTCTGAAACTTTTCAACTTGAGCTTAAATAAGTGAATATTTTCAGGCCCCCCGTTGTGTCTCCGCAACAACTTGGTCCAATGGCCTTTAATTAAAACTCATTCGGTGCTCATTTTAATATTTAATTATTAGCGGCTCGTGAGTGAGTTAAAGCCGTGTGGACCATGGCACCTTTCTGCTACTACGGCGACTACGCCTGAAATACTCAGAACTACTTAAACACTTCAATGAGATGTTCAACAGCTTTATCTACAATTTTCGTTTAATAAAGGTATTAAATAGACATGAATTGAAAGAAATTCCAATTAGGATTTAATGTGATAATAAAATTCAACAAAAATCACATAAAATTGACAATGAAAGTAAAAGGTAATTGTCAATTATTAAAGTGTGCAATTTAGCGTTTAACATTTACACCAACCGGGTAAGGCTATGGAAAGTATCTTTCTAATATTTAGAAAGATTTTTGTCTTTTTTTCACCTTAATAGTCTGCAAAAGAAATAACTTAAAGGAAATAACCCGTAATTACTTCACCTGTTACTACAACTGAAGTTAGAATGAGAACAAACTATTTAAGAATTCTTTCAGTTCATATAAGTTACAATCACGCAATCACTCGCATAATGACAGAGCAAACGTGACCACGGCCTTAACGAACAAACAACAAAACAAAGAGTCTGCCGACCATCACAATTAGGGACTTTTCCACTACATAAGCTTAAATAATACTACATTGCCTCTCGACGCAGAATATCGCTTCAGCCCCACTCTACATTAACTGGAGCTCACTAAACCGGCTGAATCCGGAAAAATCCAGATCCGTCCGGAGCGAGCCGCTCGGAACTCGTTATTTCCTGTCTTAAGATTAAGATGGCCGACCCTATAGTGCCATCACACTCCCGGTACAATCCCTCAAGTGTTAGAGGGAGACAACTAATAGTTATTTCATGATAGATTTCGATACGTCGAAAAACGTTGGTTGCGGCTATCGCATCAACACTTGAGTCTGATTAAATGACGGTCGGAGGTCGTTAGGACCCCGCGAAAATTTGTTTCTGGCCCGCCTTTTCTCAATTCGCAAGTAAATAGTGTGGATTATAGGAGTTGTGGCGTGCCTGGAGCGATATCGCTTGTCTGGAGTCCGTCGAGCGAATCATTGAATCAGACAAATCTTCGAATACAGGGAAAGAAAAACTGTGTCTGCAATAAAGATATTCATGCGTTCAGATTTGATGGAGTCCCTTCAGAGATCACTTCATGAAAATCTAGATGAGAAATTCTCTGCTCATATTTTATACATGATCTGTATTCCTGGCAGGGCACATGGTAAAATATTCAAGACACCATCGGGTTCTAGGAACATAAATATTTTTTTTGTTGACTAAATTAAAGTAGTTCTTTTAAACTTAATAAAATATATATATATAACTTTAAAACAATCTCATCTGGAATTTTCTTTTTTTGTTAAGTTGTGTCTTACTTATATACTTTTAATAGATATTAACCATGGCTCGCAACAACAAACAAACAATTATACTACAATGGTGCTACTATCACCAAAATTAATACCTAACACATTCTCGACCCGCTGTTTTAATTCTGTTTTACCCATAGCTGATCACGCTAAGAATAAAGCAAAGTTTTTTTTATGGAATAGGCGGCAAAACGAGCAGACATATCGCCTGATGGTAAGCAATTACCGCCGCCCAAGAGGCGTCACAAGTGCGTCGCCGAACTTTGGGGAATGGGGAAAGGGATGTGGAGAAAGGTTAATATAGCGCAACTGCTATTTTACACCAGTTTTCTGTGAGGCCATGGTATAACTCCGATCGTGCCGACCCATTCATGTCAAAGCTTTGCTCTCCTACGGTTCGTTTTTCTTTAATACGTGTAGGAGTCACTAAAGTTTTTACAGAAATATGCCGCATAATATTACTGAAATCGTTCACTCCTTAAATTAACATAAAAATAATCGAGTTATACGATATAAAAAAAGAAATTACCTCTTTCTTTTTGTCAAAATGTACTAGATGTTTCCCGTCTTAGCTATTTTATAAATCGAATTTAGTTATTGCAAAGGGAACAGGGAGTTGGTGTTTTAACAAGTTAAAAAGAAACGAGTAACCCTTTCAGAGAGATTTTGTAAAAGAGTTCTTGTTGTCTTTATGAAACTTTAGAGAAGTCTTGTAATTTCAAGGCAGGAACTAGATTTCATTTTCGAAACAAAATATTTTTTGCCTGGTTTATATTTTTTATGCTCTAGTTTAAAATGTCAACAGGTAGTATAGTTATAATATGTATTTACGAAATAACTGTTTTTTTTTAAAAAACCTTTCATGTTTTTTCGGTACGGTGTATTTGTTTGATAAGCAGTTTATCAGTTTTTTTAAACAAATATAGAACATACCAAAATTTATGAGAAAAAAATACCAATCCTTTTATACTGTTATGTTAACGAAAATATCTAATATAACATTAAAAACTAGTGGATTCAAACACGATTTTTTGCGACATACTGATGTATGTACATTCTTAAAACTAGTGCTAAGCTTTATTTTATAAGTAATGCTTAGGTTATTAGTACTAATTCATCTTTTATACACATGATTTCAATACGTTTTGCCTATACAAAATAAAAGAAGTTGCATTTACCAGTAGGTTATATTATTTTTTATTTTTTTATTTATTTGCGTAATTTGGGACACTTTCATGCGTCCGTGGACTTCGTGTCCAGGGCTTTCTTTATCAAGTAACCATTGTATGGTGTAGAAATCTTGTAAAGCACGAGCACAGAGGTTAGGTTTCATTATATTATAAATTTCGTAATTACCTTACCAAACAAAAAAAAAATAAAGTCAGTAATACATGTTCGATTTGAAAATTGCATATGAGAGTGGTCTGTTCACACGTGCTGTTCAGCTTATATCAATAAATTTGACCATTTGTATTCAGTATTATAGAAATGTACGGCCCATGTAACGATGTTTACTGCACAATTAACAATAAAAGCACAACGGTACAGCGATAAAGTACAATAATTATTAATCATAACAAAATACGTTTTACAAGCGAATCCCGCTGCTTCATGTCATATTTTTACGTAAATTGCTTGTGCATTTGTGTAATATTTTGAGTCTGGGGTCGCAATTAATAGGGCATTAACGGACAATATTTGTCGCAATAAATAACACGTCGGCTGGACGCAAATTGTGAATCGTAAAAGAGTGCGGAAGGGGACATATTTTTATTGCTATCAATATATACGGATATGCAACTGAAGGCCACGCGGAGAATGAACCATACTCTGTTTTGCATTTCGTTTATAGGAAATCACATTTCAGTTTTACATACAGATCGACTGCTATCGAAGATGTGGTTTTAAGAAACTTGAATATTGTAGAACTTAGTAAGGATCGAATCATAATAAAAGAGAAAGAAAATAGATATTATTTTAATCTCGCTTCTTAATGTCACTGAACTGTAAAAGTGTAATACTATTGCTCTTTAACGAAGTTTCTTCAGGTCAAGAGAACGAACATCTCTGTTAAACCACTACTTTTAAAACTTCAAAAATCGATACCTGACATAACTCAGTTTTCATTTTATTTACAAGTGTATTTCACCCAGTTTTAACAGATTATGTATAGTATAATATGCTTTCAACGAAGAACACAAGGTGTTCTGTAGTATTAAAATTAAATTAGGTTTCCATTCGACTCTACAAATATATTTCATTCGTTTCTTTCGTTTGATCAAGTAGGTATTCCTGAGATATCAAATATCAGATTTCATTCTTTCTTGATTACTTTTTCCGAGTCCTATCCTGAGTCATAACTCACACACCCACATGTTTGTGGTTCACTGCTGTTAATCCTCGTGTACAGGAGTTGCAGTATGTAAGCGAGTAGTCTCGTAAAAATACCCAATTCATGTAATGTGTCACAAATAAGGTGTCGGTCCTTTAAACCACTACTCAATTCTGCTTTACATAACTGCACAGTTGGCCTAGTGACTTCAAAGGTCGCCACGCCGCTTGATGTTGCGCCAAGTGTTGTGGGTACAAATCCCACGCAGTCCAACACTTTGTGTGAACCACTAATTATTGTCCCGAGTCTGGGTGTTCTTTGTGTCCATTTCATGTATATTTGTAAAGTCCTCCGCGACATAGGATATTTATTCATAATGCGATAGTTGTCTTTTTAAAAAAAGAAGTCAAACTGTAAAGAACTCCAATTTAAAAAGGTCTCAAGTGAAAGGTACGGGTTAGTAATAAATCTATGGTATGTAACTTGACGCCATCATGGCACTTTACCATCTCGGGATAGCAATCGTGTGTCTTGTGAACACGGTTGCCCTGACTGTCACATTACACTTGAGTTATTACCAATAACAGACGATGAATGTGTGGGAATAGAGTGAAAATGGGTTTATGACGCTTGGTTTTACTTATTAGCACATTGATTTTAAGTTTAAATTTAATCCCAGCATTATTGTTGACTAAATTATAAGTAAAAATACATTTATATTGAGCTTAGGCAGTAGATAATTAATATTTTCAGGGTTGATCTGGGCAGGACAGCTACGCAGCATGGACATATTCTAATTACCTATCGAACTATATAGCCAGAAGAAAACACAGCTTCCGTCAGCTTCTTCTTCATCAATCTTGCAACAACACAGCTCCATCTAGTCAGGCGCTTGTGTATGTACGCTAGCTGTCTACCCCAGTCTCTAATCAACTGAACCCATAAACAAAATCTCTTTTAAACCCCCACCGTAGATTGTTGTGTTTTATTTAGATACATAAGCATACACACACACGTATATAATATAATCTTGTAGCTTGTCAGTTCTTGTAAAAATATCGCGTGCGGTTTAAATAAATCCTTCAGCTTGATCGTAACGGGAAACCCAATTTGTGACATTAAATTAACCGGGAAGATTCCCGTGGGAGCGCAATCTTCATTTTCATAAAGTATTTTTAGCTTAAGTGAAATTCGTATTCGTTTGGGATATGTCCCATGTTGGTTCATAAAGTTTCTGTTGAACTGGCATAAGGTGAACTTTAACTTAGTTCAATTTCATTTTCCGCTGTGACTTGAAGTTCGTTGGAATATTGGTTTTTCTTCCAAAGAATCATAGAAATTTTGACGATATGCCGTTGTAATGTTTTGATAGAATAAAATATGGTGGAACAGCGAAACAAGCTAAACTGTATCGAGTTCTGATGGAATCTGAGACTAAGTTTCTGTTTCTGTCTGGCCTGGCATTCTTAACTATCAAAAACAGAAAGCTAGTCGTCATCAGGAAAGAAGAATGGGAAACAAAAACCGACTTCCAAAAAACATCCAACGAAAAATACCTGCCAAAAAACACAAAAAAGCGTAAAATAAACTGGGTCTTGATAAATTGCTATTTGCCAATTCTTGTCTATACATTCATTTAAATAGTAGTATTATAATGTGTGCTAGGTAACTAAAATCTATTTGAAGCCTAGTAGTATCAGTAGTATATAGAACCTCCTCCTTTTTGGAATTCGATTAAAAATAAAATAAATAAATAAATATTTCGGGCATTTTACACACAACGCTATCTAGTCCCAAACTAAGCAGAGCTTGTATTATGGGTACTAGACAACTGATAAAAATACTTATACACTTTTTTTATTAATACATACATATTATACATTTGAACATTTCAAACATTTAGTCCGACCCGGGAATCGAACCCGAGACCTCTAGAACAGCAGTCGCGTACGCTGCCACTGCGCCACCGAGGCAGTTAAAAAGAATCATACATGCTAATTTTGCTTTTTGATCCATCATATCTACAAATCAGTTGGAATTTTTACTGCCGGAAATATTACACATGTAAAATATATGAGATTTATAACCAGCAAATTGTTATTCACAAATTGAATTTATACATGTGCACGCTTCGCAAGCTAACTTCGTGTCGTTATTCAAGTCATATATCATTCACACAAAGCCAGATTTAAAATATATTTTAACATAAATTAGTCAAAGCACAGAATTATGACAGTGCTATGCTCAATTAAATTTAAGGTCTGAACTTTTTTCACAAAAATTACGAATGGAAAAACCAGTGATGATGAAAAAGAACCGTTTTTTTACAAAGATCATAGAGTAATGTTGTTAGGTTAAAATAATAAATGTATAATGTAACGTAGTACAGGTAATTCAGTAACGAAGCGTGATGTATTTGAGGCTCCGGGGCGTGATACCTGCGGTCACGGTGTTCGGCCGTGAATGTACATTAAATTAAGGGCTGGCCAGAAATTCCGATTTATGATTATTTAGTTAAAGCCACAACCATAAGTACAGAAGCGGTTGACATTTATGTAAATTAAATCTTTTACGAAACGATTTGGCAAATTACGTAGTGTCTGTAAATTAGAGAGGTTATAAGGATGTTAAACTATTCTTCTCTTGATAAGATGGCAACCAGACGAAAAATATCGCTTATTTCTTCCAAAAGCAAGTATTTAGTTTTCAATTCTAAAATCTTCTAGTCTTAAAATCATCGTCATCGTGACAATGTTTAGCAATAGTCTTTATTGCTTCATTGCTAGCCTTTATTCTTCCCAAGATTATTTGGAGTCGGTTGCTAATGCAACCGGATTCACTTGAATGTAAGTTTTTCCATGGAGCGATTGGCTTCAGAGAACTGACGACGAATAGAATTTGAAAGCAAGAAAGACTTCCCAATGATGATTGCCATAGATGTTCATGACAACTGAGACCGACTATTTAACGTGCTCTCCGATACCTCTTGATCAACAGTCGCATACGTTTACTGTAAGACCAACAAGGCTGATGATCGTTCACATAAAAAGCCACATATAAGTAAAACTTATCTATTTGAAGATCGAGATTCCAAAATAGTAACAAAACTAGATATATTAACTTTTGACCTTAACACACTCGGATTAAGTTAGTTACGTTTGAAATACTTCGTATGCTACATGTAAGCAACAATAGGCTTCCGAGGGCACAGGGCTGGGGCAGACCCGTGGGACGTTCACCACTTTATTCGATTGGCCCTAATGACGGCCGCGATCCCGACCGTAGTTTTGTGGTGGGTCGACAGATGCAGCGATAGTCTAAGATACCTTAAGAAATATCGGCAAAATTCATGTTTAACAGTTCTTCATATTCAGTGTCTTTATAAAATAAATTACATTATTAATACAATACAATAGCTGACCCCCGCAACCTCGTTTGCGTCTCCTATTGCCCGTAGCGTGATAATTTTTCCTTGTTTTTGAAACATTATTCATTGGTGCTCCGCTCCTATTAGTCGTAGCGTGATGATATATAACCTATAGCCTCGATAGAAATGGTCTTTCTAACACGGTATTTTTTTCTTATCGGACCAATAAAACTCGAGATTAGCGCGTTCTAGCAAACAAACTCTTCAGCTTTATATATTAACTAGCTTTTGCACGCGGCTTAGCTTACGCAGACTTTCATCCCTTGATTTATCAATTAGGGGTGGAATTTCAAAAATTCCTTTCTTAGTGCTTACTTACGTTAAATAAAGAACCTACATGCAAAATTTCAGGATACTAGGTTCAGCTAAAAATAAAGTCAAGGTTGGTCGGTCACCTTCATCTTTTATATACATAGATATATCTAATACGTTTACATTTCTATATCGTCTTGTACTAGGGTTATAGAAGTTTGATGGACGGTTTACTTAAAAAAACGTAGTTTAGTCATACCATAGCAAACCACAGAGAACCCTGGTTTATGAAAAAAAGTGCAATACATATTGTACGTTTATTAGGATTTCCTGACAAAATAGCTGAGCTAGCCAGGGTTTTGCAGGCTGCTAAGAGTGATCCTGTATCCTAGATTTGTAAATATCGAGGTTTTACCATCTCGTGATTCATGTGTTCATTTGTGACATATATATTGTACACAGAGGATGTCCAATTAGTTTTACAAATAAACAGTTATACAAGAAAGATTACTAAGTAGCAGTTATTTAAATGTTACATTATGTTATTTGTTTATCTATTTAAATTATACCACCTACTCTGTCTCTCAGTAGAATAAAATTAATCACAATAGTATTCCGCTACAACTCAGTAAATACCTCAATGCTTAATCCTTTCTTAAGCGTTTGCACATTTTGAGGGTCTTCTGAAAAGCACAATGATTAGAGCTGGCTTTAAAATAGCGTTATTCAGGAAATCCACTATAACGCTATAACATATACATACTAAGATTAACTTATACTAAACCTCACTTAATCTTTCATTTATTGGACTTACAGTAAGCTTAAGGCTCTGACAGTAAGCACGGATTAAGCTAAGACGGATCTAACCAAGTTCTCCCTACTTAGGTATTCTATAATTTTGCATTTAGTTTTAAGACATGTATTAATCTTCAAGTAGAATACGGTAATTTGGCTAAGTCTGAAATCTCGTCCCACATCGCACGAACAAAGGAGACAAGAAGCCCTCTGATAGATGTGCTGGATTCCAGCCAACTATTAAAATATATTTAAGCTTTGCAATTTTTAAAGTTAAAAATATTATTTTTAAGTTTGGCCTGCAAAATGACTCTACTCTGCCTGATGGAAAGCATAAGCAGAGTCCAAGAGTGGTGGTCACCATACTCTTTGTATTTGTGTACATGTACATTGTAAAACATCTGTAAATGTACTCTATTTGTGGGAAATAAATCATTTCATCTTACTATGGCGGCCTAGTGATGCTTCTGCATCATTGGGCCTCCCCTTAACAGTCTTTTGTAGCTTTCTGTAGACACAATTATTAACACTATTCACAATATACATTTTGATAACAACTTTCTTTGGCATTTAACATGTATGTTTTTCTATGTATGTATATTATTAAAGCTTTGTAAGATATTGAAATAAAAATAGCGTATAATACGTTCATGCAATGTCAATAAAGTTCAAAATAATCATAGTAATTTATGCTGTATAAGCAATGGATATTAGTCGAATCGATATTGTAAGGTATGTAATGAATCAAACTGATATTATATTTATATTACTACATAATCGTAAATAATTTAGTGATGGACTTAGCTTGTAACTTTATGTGAATATATAATGTTATTTATAATTTATGAACAGTGTCTCCAAAAGTCTAGCTTTTTCTAAGACCTTTTTTTTTAAATCTGCCTGCGTTTATATCATCAATCGTTTACATTATCAACACAACAGTCGTTAGTCTATTGTTGTACAAAGATATCTCCTTAAAATGCAAAATTTATTAAAAAGTATTATTAATCCTATAACATCGTTTGTATCCGATGCGACCCCTGCGTAAACCCACATAATATATAAGAGCCTTAATACACTTAGGTCGTTTGGCCGTAAGTTGAGCCGCTCAAGAAATTCCACAAACTGAATTAAGTAATCCATCAACCATAATGTAACCTAAAGCTATGTCGCAGCACAAACTACTCTAATATTAAGGAGTATAAATTAACCTACTTCATAGTGTAGCATCGTCATTTAGCTTCGGATGAATTAACTATGAGGAGTGGGACCGGAGATGTGTCGCTCTAATTTGATCTTTGATGGTTGATATTGGCTCTTGGTTGTGGTGTGGTTTGGCATGAATATGTCATAAGTAGATGGAAAGCCATTTTTTATTTGTTTGTTATTCGAAGCGAAGGGATGTCACGAATAACAAGAAGAGTATTTTAATAAGATTCTGTGTTTAATAATGTATGTTTGATGAAGCTCTGAGCAAATAAGTAGGAACAAAATGGTGATAGTCAGCATATAAGCATAATAAGTTCAAATATTTTCATGTTTTAGTTGTATGTTTCAAATAATTATAAGTAAAAACATTATAATATACCACGATTCAGAAATAATCTTAAATAAACAAATTTCATAAATAAATTATTTAATGTTGAGAAACAAAGTAGAGAGCTCGTCCCGTCATTTATCCATCTTAACACAAAAAAATTGTATCAGTATTTGTGTTTGTATGTTTATTTTAAAGAACGGCAAAGATTATTCTTTTTAATATGCACCAAGTGGGTGTGTAGTGGGTTCAAATCCTACATAGGAGAATACTTAGTGTGATCCACTAACTGTTGTCCTGAGTCTGAGTGTACTTTGTGTTCGTTTCATGTATGTTTGTAAAGTCCTCCGCGATATATATGGATGTAAAATTATAATGCGGGAGTTGTCTTTAAAAAAATATCTCTAATATTATGTTGACGAAGTTTCACGATGTTATATGTTAGTTGATGCATGGAAGTAATACAAACGAAAGAATTCACATTCGTATTCATAATACATGTTAGGAAAAACCACTATCGAAGAGTACCGATTCAAAAGACAATATAATCTGTGGCCATATGTGCAAAATGTCGAATATAGCAGTGATTAATATGAACAATAAAACAGTTATAATGCGGAACAGAGATGAGAGCACGTTGAGAATATGATCCCAATCCCTTTCACTTCGAGGCCCCGAGCTTACACTGAATACTAAGCTCTTCACACGTGTGTGGCGACCATGAGTCAGGTACAGTCAGGATACGGTTACTAATTCTTATTAAAAATGTGTGAATATTTTTGTATGCTAAACAATCTTAGATACTTTGACTTTAAATATATATACGAAGAAAATGTGGAACTGTTAGTAACAAACTAGCGCATAAAATGAATTAAATGTTGTTGACGGGCCAATTTTTCTGGTGGTTAGTGATTCTGACTACTGAGCCAGAGGTTTTGGGTTCAAATTCTACCGACAAAAAATATTTATGTGATGAATACAATCATTTGCTTTTCTCTAGGTGCAATTTATAACATGTATGCATTTCGAAAAAAATATATGTAAAAAAAAAATTTGTAGAAATTTTCGGTATAAAATCGTTGGGCGTAGCGTATACTGAGATCACTGGATGGAAACACGGGCCCAACGATTTTATACCGAATATTTTTAACCAAATAGTTTATAGCTTTTAGTACATTATTTTAATAAAATCTTTTATTTTTTTATTTTATTACATATTTTTTATTTTTAAGTTTGTAGTTTTTAATTTCATTACATAGTACATCTCTTTTGTGTTCTACTATTCAAGCCCTTTCATTTGATACCCATATGGTGATAGTCTTTGACAAAATCTGTAAACCACCGTTTTGTAGCAGCGGCCATCTTGAATTTTAATTTTTCATAATGAACTGTGTTTTACTAGTCAATTTCTAATTGACAATTTTACTGTTCAAATTAAGTAAGTAACTTACTTGTAAAATAATGCTTTTAAATGTCTAATAACCTACAAGTTGCGGCCATCAATAGTGACTTATTAGCCAAGTTAAAGATGGAAGTTTCCTTGGATTATAGTCGAGAACTTAATCAAATAGATTATAGGAACTAATAGATCAAAAACCATATATGAACAATAAATAAATATATATTCATTACTACCAACTTATCCGTAAATTTCATGTTTCAAATGTAACCTACTCGGCCTGAACATCATTTGTATTCAAATAATAACATATTCGGTTTCTCCATGCAGCACACGACACACAGATATCGCTTTTTGATGACAGTAATTACCATAAAATTAGGTTTATGTATCATATAAGCTGAAAATGATTTTTCGTTACTCCTACAGCGATATATATAACTGCTTACAATGTGCGTACTGTATTACCAAAACAGGAATAGTATGAACTTTTCATGACTTCAGATCACTTTAAGTTTAGACAATCTATTGTATGAATACTCTATTTTTCATGTCATTGAACCAAGGATGTCGCAAGTAGTTTAATTTATAGTTTCAATTAATTCAACTACTATCTAAAAGTAAATGACATCTTAATTCAACATAAAATAAAACAGATCACATCATCAGACAGAACAGATCTCACTCACATAGACATATTAAATGTCCACAATAATTCTTTCCATACTTTATCATATAAACTTATTTTTTACTTATTTTTTATTTAACATTAGCGGGAGCCACGCGGTACAACACAAACCACAGGTAACGCCGCAGGGCAAAGCTAATCTAAGTTATCCTTTATATCATCAGCTATCTGCTAGTTACATTCCCGTCCAAATCAGAGCTTGACCGGAAACGACAGACAGACAGGCAAAAATTGTAAAAAAAAAACTATTTTGGTACACGTATACATACATACATAATATATACTTAGTTAAAAGCGGTTTTTTTAATATTATAAACAAATACTCCAATTTTTTTATTTGTGTGGATTCAAATTCGTAAAAACAGCACATTCTAATGTTAGTATATGAGACAGTTTTGTATATCGTAGACATGTGTGGCTCCAAATATAGAGAGAATAAGATGAATAGCACAGAAATAACTTTCAATACCCACCCGAATCTATGAACCATCGAACCTATGCACTCTGATTTAGTAATCTAAATCAATAGATCAACAGGCCGAAACGAACAGAAAGTGACAAACGCAATACATTTTCTCATTCGTCACAATTTCAAACGAAACTTTGATATCAAACGATAATTGAATAACAGATTACGTAGAATCCATTTAGATGAGTTACTTTGCAAAGTAAACAAGATGGAATTATTGATTAGAAAACAACCCACAAGCGTGCATGTTAGCTTACGACTGAATATTAAAACGATATCAATATAAAAAGATGAGATGAGAATATGTACATACGTAATTTAAAACCCAATCGCGTATTAATTTACTTATGTACATAAATAACTTGCGCTTTTGCTACCCATATTCAAATACTAGCTGTTTCTTGCGGCTCCGCCCGCGTAAATGTCGGTTATCACGGTGATTCTTTAAACTAATAAAACTTTTTTATTTATGAATAGATTGAAATAAAACAAAGTCTAAATAGTTACCGTGGGAGAGTCACGCTTCGTCATGAATGGGCCGGCTCGACCGGAGTGATACCACGGCCTCACAGAAACCCGATGTGAAATAGCGCTTGCGTTGCGGCGATAATCGCTTACCATCAGGTGACACGTCTGCTCGTTTGCCCCCTATACCATAAAATATGAAGTGGAGCTAATCGCAACGACTTAGTGAAAATCACATTTAAATCTGTTAAGCCGTTTCTGAGATTAGCGTGCACAAACGTACAGACATTTTTTTTAAATCATTGTTTTGTGTTCTATTGCGTCCACAAAGCTCCATAATAGATTTTCTTAAATATTTTTTATGTACCACAGACAGTGACCAGTTACGATTTTATTATATGTATTTATGGTGCTTAAGTAATATGGGTGCATTCCTTTGCTTGTAAAGGCTGGTCGCATGCTCGTGTGTATAGTGCAGCCTTTGTCTAGAGAACTAGGGTATCAACCGCTACTTGCCTAAAAATCACATGAAATTCTTGCTTTTAATATTCCCCTTCCAAAGTAACAGATGCCGCATTATTGAAGCTCTCTACCTCAGGTCAGAAGGTTGATTAACGTTCAAGTATCCTACCGGCTCTCAGAACTCATTATGAAATAACCTAAATCGTCCCACGTAGAAACTAATGAACCAATTTCAATGTCTCATTTTTATTTTTTAATTCACTAAAGTATAGAGAGATTACGTTTAGTATTTAATTAAGTTCTATTACTTATTATAAAGTCTCTTGGTAATCAACACTTATATTAAATTGTGTAAAAAGAATATAATTTTAAGAATATATCAACTAAAAGATAAATTACAGGAAACTAATAACTTTTTTTTATGTTTGTCCCTGCCAAAATGACTCTACTCTACCTGATGGAAAGCATGAGTAGAATCCAAGAGTGGTGGTCACCATACTGCGAATGCAGACAATGCAACAATGCAGCATGGTGACCCACACCATGGCGGGCTAGTGATGCTTCTGCATCATTGGGCCTCCTCCTTCTATAACTGTAACTATAAATTATAAAAACAAAAATGCTCTAAAAAGAATATTTAGTAGAGGTTTGTACTTACCGTGTTTCTTTTACGTGAAATTCTTAAGTTCTCAAATAATAACCTCACGTATCTCTCGAACCTACGACATTTGATTTTGCAGTCACGTTTACTAACCACTCTAGAGCTGCACTTGAGCAACAGCTTATTATCATGATTTATAGTCCTTAAAATGTAGCTAGAACCCTGTAATAGTAACATTTTAGAACTTACGACTTACGAGCTAAAAAATAGCTGTGAATTTTTACATTTATTATGTACAAGTAAAGGTAGTAGAGCCATGCTGATTTCAGCACGAACGGGCCGGCTCGACCGGGGCGGTACTACCCTCGCACAGAAAATCAACGTAAAATGACAGCGATCATGCTGTCGTGTTTCGTTGGTGAGTGCGAGACCGGAGGCCCAATGATGCGAAAGCATCACTAGCCCGCCATGGTGTGGGTCACCATGCTGCATTGTTGCATTGTCTGCGTTCGCAGTATGGTGACCATCACTCTTGGATTCTGCTTATGCTTTCCGCTTTCCATCAGGCAGAGTAGAGTCATTATGGCAGGGTCAAACATAAAAAAAAAAAAAAAAAAACAAGCTGACCCACGCAACCTTGTTTGCGTCTCCTATTGCCCGTAGCAAAATAATTTTCCCCCGTTTTTGAAACATTTTTTATTGGTGCTCCGCTTCTGTTGGTCTTAGCGTGATGAAATATAGCCTATAGCCTTCCTCGATAAAAGTACTATCCAACATTGAAATATTTTTTAATTCGGACTAGCGGTTCCTGAGATTAGCTCGTTCAAACAAACAAAAAACTCTTTAGCATTATAATATTAGTATAGATTGTGCTTCATTTGTGATTATGATTACTATCGCTTGTTTAAAGTTACATCGTCGGCTTCGAAGCCATCTATTACAGATATCAAACTATTTTTTCAGGACTGTAATCAAAGTAAGAGCATTTTTATTATACTTTAATACTGAAAACGAGCTTCATAATTCATTCGAAATGAAAAAATACCTTATAAATTATCTAGTTTTAATTTAAAGCATGTTGTAGACAATATTTTTCTTTTCTGGAAGAGTGCCATAGAATTAGTTCAACACCTGGCCGGTAGACGGCGCTTGTAGATAAATGCCGGTAATTACATTTGTTACCTCCTTGAAAGTGCCGTGAGCCTGGTGGCTGGAATGGTTTGGAGATATTTATTTAGCTTATAAAGGATATTTTTTTTTGCTAGAAACTGCTGAGATTATTGAAAATATTTCAGTTGTTTTTTTCCTAAACTACAGAAATAAATTGTACCCAAATATATACAAAATTTTTAGTATAGATAACATTTTATAAACCTGTTTTCAACTAATATACACTGGAGACAAATAAACTTCCTTACTTATACGCACCTTTCTTCAGAAAAAATGTTCAATCACGATTTTCTGTTTATTTTTTACCACAAGAACTACTAATAGACCAAAATATCTAATAGTAGCTGACCCACGCAACCGTGACCGTGATAATTTTCACCCATTTTCGAAACATTTTTCATTGGTGCTCTGCTCCTATTAGTCCTAGCGTGATGATATATAGCCTATAGCCTTTTTCGATAAATGGGCTTTCTAACACTGAAAGAATTTTTCAAATCGGACTAGCGGTTCCTGAGATTAGCGTGTTCAAGCAAACAAACAAGCAAACAAATTCTTCAGCTTTATATATTAGTATAGATCCCAAATAACATTCAAAACAAATTCTCCTACTATCCACATAGAAAGAAATCAGGCGAAAAATTCAAGACAAAATACGCAATTCTAACAAAAAAAAACTGAAATAAAATTGTTTTTACATTCTGTTTCATATCTGTGCGGGAAGTAGCCCCACCTGAAACAGATAAACGCCTTTAATTACCCGTGTTCCACGTACCTCCTCCCCTTCTGATGCCGTCCGCTGCTGGAGGTAGCTTCCCAGCCCCCGTGTCGCTTCGTTAGCACGGATAACGACAAAGATTGCATTACAAAGGCCAAAGAGTAGGTGACGCATGTCGTAGAGGCGTTACACAGTGAAAGGTATAAACTAAATGTGGATATTTACTGTTTTGGTGGCGTATGGTGGGGTAGATATAGCGTATGGGACTGTTGTGCTTTAGTCTCGGGTCGGATCAAATGTTTGTATGATCTGCAAATATTTGTTTCGGAGTTTGGGTGGTTTCTATGTAAAATATGTATGTATTTACAAAAAAAAAGTATATAAGTAATCATATCAGTTGTCTAGTACCCATAATACAAGCTCTGCTTAGTTTGGGACTAGATGGCGTTGTGTGTTAGATGTCCGACATATTTATTATTATTATTTCTCCATAATTTACATCGTTATTATAGGAAAACAACCTAATAGTAAAAATATCATATTCTCTTTCTCAATTTGTTCAGTGTACTAACACATAAAAAGTATATTCATCTATCTACAGTTCAAATTTAATTTTCTAATTCTAATAAAAATATTTCTCTATCTATGAATTGATCTTTGGTATCCCAAGTGTTTCTACTCGATAATTAGTGAGAACGCTTGAACCCTAAACCAGATAAGCTGTGCATTCCACGGTGGTATCTTTTACATTTAATTTTAAATTTGTTGCCTCCGCGATAAGGACGCAAATTGCTTAAAAGAATGGCAAAATTAAGATGGTTCTGATGAGATAGCATCGTTAATAAGCTATGCAGACGGCCATTTGACCTGTACAGTTGCGATATGAACTCTGCTTTGTATCGAATTAGGATAGTTCCTATTATCAAGTGTTCTGATATTTAATGGAGTAACTTTATCAAATTTAGGAATATATTGTGGGAATATCTTAAACTTTATCTGCGGAGGAGTTTGTTCACAATATACGTTCTAATATAACTGAGTTTGGATAGTAATCGAGTCTTCAATGTTCTCCATTTATTCAGCCTAGATTATTGTCAAAAGATACGGTATGATTTTTATTAATATTATACATATATTTTTACTTATTTTAATGAAAATAATTCATCATCATCATCATCAGCCTATCGCAGTCCACTGCTGGACATAGACCTCTCTAATTTCACCCCACTTATTTCGAACCTACGCTTCTCGGTTGGTTTTGTTTAAATAGATGATATTCGCCAATTTTAAGGTATGAAAAGAAAATCGGTAAATTACTATAGAAGAAGCCTGTTTTAACCCATTGAGATCGACTCGATTAAAATGAAATCTCATAGAAAATCCTAACTGACTCGATTAAAATGAAATCTCATAAAAAAAGACACCCATGTGCATTTTACGTGCGCAATTTAAACCTTTAAACTCATACCGTAAAAACTACTGACATCAAACCTCATATAAATCTCTATAAGACACGGTAACAAAACTGTATGGGCCAGTATCGCGACGTTCACGCGTCATTAGCCTCTTGTTACTCGACTCAGGGTATCTGTCGACAGTTCATACAACATTAAGTCTATACAGAGTCATGTGTAAAGGAAAAGCAACTTCAGTGAGTGGTTTTCTTTAAAATTTTATAGAAAGAAGGGTAAATATTGCGCATGCTTAGGTAACGACCTTAAAACTTTGCAGCTTCATTTAAATGATAAGCGTTTGCTTTGCGCTGATTATGCAGTGATGTTTCGAGTCCATATAACAGACTCCTATTGCCCGTAGCGTGATAAATTTCACGCGTTTTTGAAACATTCTTTATTAATGCTTATAGTGATGATATATAGCCTATAGCCTACCTCGATAAATGGGCTATCTAATACTGAAATACTTTTTTAAATCGGACTAGCGGTTCCTGAGATTAACGCGTTCAAACAAACAAACAGACAAACTCTTCAGCTTTATAATATTAAGTATAGATGTCACTTTTCGGATTTGGATTGGTGAATATTTGTACTGTATACTCTTTGCGCTGTAGCACGGTGCGGGTGACATTTCAGTAAAATGTTCGTTTCACTCTTGAAAGTTGCCGCGATTTAGTTATCACGCTACGGGCAATAGGAGTCTGCTATATGAACTCAAAACATCACTGCATAATCAGCGCAAAGCAAACGCTTATCATTTAAATGAAGCTGCAAAGTTTAAGGTCATTACCATTACCTAAGCATGCGCAATATTTTACCCTTCTTTCTATAAAATTTTCATGAAAACCACTCACTGAAGTTGCTTTTCCTTTACACATGACTTAGTATTTAAGCTTTACCACATTCGCAATATATTAAATAGATAATAACTGTAGTAAATTAAATTAAACCAACCAGAATGTTCATAGACGCAACTGTCACCCGCACCATGCTACAGCGCAAACAGTATAGTTAATCCAAACATTAAAAATTGATTGTAACCCAGACCTGAATAAAATGAGTATATCTACCTACCTACCTACTTGTTGACGCACGTTTAAACTCTCTCATCTAGACATGATGAATTGGTTCAATTAAAGTATGGACAACTTCTATAATAAGATCTGCAATTATAACTCTAAAAGACTTTGAAGCCTACATTCTCTTGAAATGGCTGCATTTTTTAATTATTATCTACAGCAGGACTTATATCAGATTCGCTCACACTGATCCCACGGGACCCGTTAATGGCTTGTAATGATCGCTCCCGGCTATCGTGTTACATAATTTATCAGTTAATGGTCATTAATTATTATATATTTAGCCTTTGAGATACAGATTGTGTTAAAGCGTTAAATTACAACATAATTATTTCCTGATGATCGTACTGCTACTTACTGCATGATACCTACTTTATAGCAAGATATCTATATCTATACAAATAAATGAAATTGGAGTGTCTGTTTGTAATATTAAAATAACCGATTTTTATTAAATGCATGTATTATATATACCAAAAATGTACTTGTTTTAAGATTAGCTTTGTCCCGCGGCGTTACCCGCGGTACAACAATAAACGCGGGTAACACCGCGGGGTTCAGTTAGTTTAAAATAAATTGGAACATGACAGATTATTCATTCATATCTGCTTTAGTTTAAACTACTCAAAAGAGTTTTTGGCTTATTTAATTTATATGTTGTATAATAAAAACTGAAGGTAGTTAGGTCTACCCATACCATGATTATTTGGATAACAGTCTTTAAAACCTTTTTATCGATCTCTTTGGGGGCGTAGCATTTGTGCCATGTCTATTTCGGACATCAGTTTCCGATATTTCATTTGTCAAGAGCAAACGACGTCTGAAGTTTATATAAATATAAAAAACAAGCATCAATAATTTTTTATCCAACCCTATCATTTATATAATAAAACCCATGTATTTAATGTTCACAGTATTATATCACAGAGCTTTATCGCATAAACATTGTTCTGAATCGGTTTCTTTTACAGAACCTAAAAGACATACCAAATACGACAAAGAACACGCGCATACACCCATCATCTAAATAGGTACAGTCGTAAAATGAATTTTCCGCAACATTTCTAAATGAGGAGCGAATGTTTTGTGATCGAATCAAACCGCGGGGAGCGGGGGACGTGCGCCACGAGTGAACGAATGAATGGAGTGAATGAGGAAAACACATAACACGCCGTAATTACGCGTTTTGTTGTACGGAATTACTTTTTAGATGATCGTGGTTGGGGATGTGCGAACGATCTACATATTTTATTACAGGTGTATTCTAGAACTGTTCATTTAGAACATAAACAATATTTGTGTATTTTCTTGAAGTGTAGCCCAAATATAAGCAATTTATTTTTAATGTTTTCGGACATGTAACACACAATGCTAATATAATAATCTAGTCCCAAACTAAGC
This sequence comes from Spilosoma lubricipeda, assembly GCA_905220595.1. NCBI lineage: Eukaryota > Metazoa > Arthropoda > Insecta > Lepidoptera > Erebidae > Spilosoma > Spilosoma lubricipeda. Next base: position 530,539 of record HG992285.1, on the reverse strand, counting down.
ATAGCTTATACTATAGGTACTAGACAACTGATAAAAATACATATTTATATTGTTATTTTGTAAATACAATAAACATATAATGTAACATTGAAAACACCCAAAATCTGAAACAAATATTTGCAAATCATTCAAACATTTGATCACAGTAGTCACAAAATAATATGAATTTGTAATAGAGATTGGTACAAAAAAAAACGAGTGTTCAAAACGAGAGTTAGGAGAAGACTGACTGTCCCTATGCACACCGTGCTCATCTTAACACATGATATCTAGGAGGGAGATGCCTAGGTCAGCCAAGTCCCATACAAAAGGGATTCGTAACAACACGTTACTTTGATCAATTATGGGATTCTCGTATGGGCCAGCTCCTGCCAGCCGAAAAGCAACAAAATCAAAACTTGGCAATATTTTTCTGGAAAGTTGTTATTATACTCTAGTCAAGAAATAAATATATTTAATCGCGTCTCTGATATTATAAAAAACAAAAGTCACTGTTATTTGTGACTTGTATTTTTATCTACTCAGATTCCGTGTACCCGCTCACGCCGCAGCCCCATCCCTCACCCGAGGCGCTTGCAGAGGAAATTGGAACAGAATACTCCTCTGATGTCGTTATAAAGGATCGTAAATTAAACACAATGCAATAAATATTTTTATTTTGTTCTTTTATTCTTGTTTTATGTTACGAAAAGGGAAGCAATCGAGGAAATAAAATGGCCTAATTAAGTGTCATAGAGGGATTGATATGGTTTTGTTTTATTGTCGTCTAAAGAGGGGTTTACTTTTGAGGTAAAATGCTTTATGTACTTTTATTTGATGTTTCCGTCAATTGTGGATACTTGTAGTAGATTTGTATGATCTATATGTATATATTTTGACAGTGAATCTATTAAGCTACTATGGTAAATAATTTATAGTGTTTGTCGAATATTTATATTTATTATTATATAAATATTCTTATACTTACTTATAAAATGATAGTACAGCTTCTGAAGAATTAAAACATCGAAAGCAATATTTATACTAGTCCATATTTATCAATACGAACTATACCAATGAATAACATTGCAGATATACCAAAATATATTTTTGCAATATTCGTCTGTCTGTCTGTCTGTTTGGTCCGGTTAATCTCTGGAACGGCTCGAGTGAATTTGACGGGACTTTCATTAATAGGCAGCTGATTATATAAGCAGTAACTTAGGCTACTTTCTTTAGACTAGCTTCGCTCCGCGGCGTTACCTCCGGTACGTCGAAAACCGCGGGTAACAGCGCTGGGTTCAGCTAGTATCAAATAAAGCTTGATCTGATCATGCCCTACTTTCTCCATTGAAATTATTATAAGAAGGAGTATGAACTTTTGTCAATAAAAACAAGAAACTTAATTTATCCTATGTTTAATGCCTGTAAGAATATACTAGTAGATATATATGTATGTCAGTAAAAAAACTATATAATCTAAGAATAAATGAAACACGATATTATGATATCTACCAAACTACGTTAGTGTTAGTTCTGTGTGTGTAAGTGCTAATTCTGCACCTCGCTATGAAAGTTCTCACACAACTAACTGCCCTAAGACAGATGTTTCGATGTGTCTGTCGGATATGAAAGTCTATGTCTGGTCTGAAAGGGTTTCTTATGTAATAGTAAACTGATAAATATCCGCTGCTTTTCACTGTTGACACTTGGTCTTCTTAAGCATAAAGATACTCAGCCAATTAGACGGCTCATATTTCTCTGCGATAGTCCTCTTTATTCAATATCATAAAATCTATTATTTTTAACCGACTCCAAAAAGGAGGAGATTCTAGTTCATTATAATAATAAACACACTGGACCCGATATTGTATCTGTGTAACTGGTCCTAGTCAATATATCGGCTATTGTTACAACCAGTACTCCTAATAACTTTAAACAATGGATCCTAAACGTTGTGAGTAAATCGGTTTACATTGAATTATATTATCGAAGTTATCGCTAAGCAGCCTCGGGTCGCGTCTTTTGTTTGATATTATGCGATCCACGGTGCTCGTGTTTGTGGAACAAACAGCTAACGTTATCCGGATCCGCACCTCATTGGAGCTTTACATACGAACTGTTGCTTCATCTAAACGATACCATAGGAAAGAGACGCACTAGTCATACAGTATTCTAGCTGATTTTATATGAAACTGCTGTAGAATTTACTGCTTAAATTGTTAACTGTCAATCAAACATTTCGCTAGAACTTTATTCTCTAGCCAAAATAGTAATTTCCTAAATACAAATTTCCTGTTTCTTCCACATTCCCAAAATGACAACAAATCTACAAAGACCAGAAAGTCCACTTCCTAAAACTTCAATTCCCAAATAGCTTTTTTATGGTGTTGCAAATAAGAAAGATTTAAGTTAATTTCTTCTTCTTTTCACGTCAAGAGTTTTTGACGTGAAGTTGTAGACCAGCCGTGTCCTAAGTGTCCACTTTTTGACTCCGTAAGTAGACGGGTAGGACGCACTGATTATAGACTGTCGTCTTAAGGCACTGTGGGATCGACGATGAAAAGACCCGATGAAGTTTTCCAAATCTTGCCCAATCCAACTGAATTTTCTTGTTCACCTCGTCCTCGAAGTTGTTTCTTTTGCGTATAGACAGCTTATTGCAAACGAGCCCTTATAGGTACTATTGTATGCTTCTATGAAAACATCTTTACATTTTACGATCCTTACTGAATGTCTATAAAGACTGTTTACCGCTCATTCAATTGGAAAGGTTCTGTGTGTGGATTAATTTATTGAGCGAAAAACTTGATACAACCAACTCAAACAAATCTTTTGGAATATATGCTTCAATAACAAGTCGGAAGGAAGATATATGTTTAACATAATATATGTGTAATATTTCTTACATTCAGGTTTCAATTCTTCAGTGTGTTTTGTAAAATAATTTATTTTTTAATCGTAACGTAGTATTTTTAACGTTTTTTTGAAACTTCTTTAGCAGCATTGTACACTATAGCAAAACTTATTTTGGGTTGGGTCCTAAATGTTATTGTGATATAAACTCGCGACAGGACACGCGACCTGATCGTAAGGCGGCGGCGCAAGGCGCTTGCGTGAGTGTGCATGGTGACAGCTGATCGCTCGACTGTCTAAAATGACAGGACTGGTAATACGTTTATACTTCTAAGAGCAAAGAGGTTCATTTTAGGTATAGTTACATAGTTTTGAGTTTTCACTTCTGTCGCAGTGCTCATTACTGCTTTGTGTTTTTTTTCTTATCGTTGAATAGGCTGCATTTGATTTTTTTTATTTGACTGCTATTATGGCGTAGTGGTAGCGTTTGCGACTGCTGTGCTTGAGGTCTCGGGCTCGATTCCCGGGTCGGACCAAATGTTTCTATGATCTGCAAATATTTGTTTCAGAGTTTGGGTGTGTTCTATGTATAATATGTATATATTTAAAAAAAAAGTATATATATATTATATAGGGGACAAACGAGCAGACGATGGTAAGTGATTACCGCCACCCATGGACACCTGCAACACCAGAAGCGTCACAAGTGCGTTGCCGACCTTTGGAGGAGGGGAAATGGATGTGGGGAGGGGTTGGGTATGGGCCTCCCGTACCCTCACTCACTCGGTAAACACATCGCAAGCCCTATTTCACACCGGTTTTCTGTGAGGCCGTGGTATCACTCCGGTCGAGCCGGACCATTCATGCCGAAGCGTGGCTCTCCCACGATATTTATTTATATCGGTTATCTAGCACCCATAACACAAGCTCTGCTTAGCTTGGGACTTGATGGCGTTGTGTGTTAGATGTCCGAAATATATATTATTATTATTATTCCTTTATCGTGTGGTAACTATGCACAGAAGAAAGAGGAAGGATCTCCCTAATTATGAGAAGGAAGGGGTGAGGAACTAACTATTTATTTTTTGTTCCTTTTCCTGAAAAAATATTGATTCTAAGCCCCAGAACGCTATAAAGTTATCACATACCATATAACTCTTCCAGTGGCAGTAAAACGAGCAAAATAATACATTATTGAATAAACATCTAAAGTTTTTCGGAGACAAAATCGGAGGCACTTGATATATCCAGTATGATAAACCAAATAAATGAGGGTAGCGCTGCCCATACACGTCCCGGGGTCAGCACATAACAATATAAATATTGTGCCCCAGATTGAGCAGCTCGGACGGGCTCCATAGCTCCGGTTCATAATTCTATAAAGGGTCTCGTCCATCAAGACGCCGGGTGACGAAACCTTTCAGGGATATTTCGTTAGTTCCGATTCGATTTTCATTTTATGCAAAAGACGATCCAATTTCGGGCGGGGGACAGCGATGAGAGACCTTCAATCGGGATAATAGTATAGAAGAATGATCCAAATTGAATTCGTTTCGCGACGAATATCCCCGTCCCGCACCTCTGCTGGCTTAGACCCGCCGATCCGACAAATACCTCGATTTCGTCTTAAAGGGCTGCGATTCAGCGAAAATTTTCTTGCTCCGTTAGGTCCCTAGGATTTTTATTAAATTTCCCGGAATGCTCTTGTAAAGGGAAATCATAATGTGGGGCTACTAGGAAATAAGCATTGTTACAAGAGTGTGGCAAATCTGTTAAGTATTATAATATGAGCGTTTAATATATTATTAAGAGCAATATGACTTCGGTGGTGTTGGTAGGACAAAGCCATGATGTGAATACGCCTGGACATTTACTTAAACTACGACTCCTTGAATTTTAGTGTTCGCGTATCAATAAAGATATGTGAAAAAAATCAAGGTCCCAAAACATAATCAACACTTAGCCAACCTTTGTTGCAAATTCCAAAAGCCATTTCAAATGATTCACTTTCTATATCTCATAATTTTTAATCAGTTTATTATATCTTAGAATCCTATCTACAAAGTAATGCCACCAATAAAGAATATTCCAATGAAACATGAATGGGCTCTGCTAACTGACCTCATAATACAAGGTGAACAAATAGTAAACAGATCCAAGAATTGGCGGGTATCTGTCCCCTTGTCACCCATTTACTTCGTTAGGGTCCCCTCCTTGTGTGAATATTTTATCCGTTTATATGTTAAATATTTGACGCATACTGAGTTTTAGTCGAGATAAAAACTCTTTTCATTTATATTAAACAACCCAGGTACGTACGAAACCTGTTATTAGAAGCTACAATTGACAAAACTTTAGCGTCAAGTAATGATATGGTGCAGATGCTATTTAGAATGAATTTTTAAATGTATAAGATAAAAAAACTGAAATTATTTGAATTTCTAATCATAATATTAATTATTATTACCATTGTATTGAAATATGCTTAAAGTGTGAGGATGGTGACCACTACTCTTAGATTCTGATCATATTTTCCATCAGACGATAGAGTAATTTTGGCAGTTTTTACTCTAATAACACAAACGTCAGGCAAATCAGAGGTATGTAATACCTTTTAATAAGTCATCGCGTTAATTCCCGTAAAAATAATTGTTAATACATAAGGTAATAGTTAACTACTTTTGAAAGTCAAGTTATTCAAGATCCAGAGCAATATGTAGCAATATTTCAAAAAGGCATTACAAAAGAACGGAGACTGAGGTATTTCTATTTGAGTAACTGTCATCATCAGGCCCAGTAACTGGTGTTAACCAAAGGAAGGATGGTAGGTTGATGTATATTCAACAGATAGCGTAGAAAATTAAATTAAGGATATCAGTAACCTTCACAATAAGCTAAAAGAATCAGTACAATCCAGATAAAACTAAGAAATACCTCAAGACTACACACGTCATCTTCATGTGTAGTCTTGAGAACAATAAAACAATAAACGTATTTATAAGTTACAAAAAAGAAAAAATAAATGCAAACAATGTACCATCCAGGAAGAGATATGCTCTATAATGTATTACTTCGGATATTGCTATTTTCGAATAGGCATTCGTCTTCTAAATACGAAAATTGATCATACCATTCACGCACATTAACTTCTCCGATGTCAATGTCATCTCCATCGATTAACAAGTTGGCAAGCGCATCGTAGATTCACATTAAACTGATAATCTCGTTAATAATAATTGGGGCGAGGCAGATCGCGTCAGAATTAGTTGCACTAAGCTGCTTACAGCCAATTTGGGCTCAAGCCGCAATCGCGATCGTATTACCGAAATGGGAAGAATTAATGCCCTGTAATAAGGGACCCTTACTTTAGATGTGTGTAAAAAATACATTGAGATTGTACCTGACCTCTTTCTAGATCAAGATATATTTGGATCTCATACGTTTTACGATGTAAGTGAGATTATAGGCTGCCGACTTGTCACGATTGACTAAAACTAGTTTTTATAGCTTCCATTAGCTAAAAAAGTAATTTTAAATTCTATTGTTAAGTTAGAAAAAATATTACCTAAAGAGTAAGGTTATCTGTCCCCCTAGCCAAGTTTCAAGCTTTTTTCTTTCTTCAATCGTTAACGCCTAAATTCTCGTGTGTCATTAGCGTGAAAAAGCATCTCACCATGCTGCACTGACCATATACGCAATGAGGATGGTGACCACCACTCTTGGATTCTGCTTATGCTTTCCATTAGGCAGGGCAGAGTCATTTTGGCAGCACAAATATAAATAAAGAAATAATAAATAACCTTGGAAAAAGTATTAGTAGTACACACGAACATTTTGGAGTTTACGATTGCAGAAAGAAAAACGCTTGCAACTTGGCTGGGGGGGCTGAGCGTAAACTTCTCCAAGTAACTCTTGAGGTCCAGGTTGCCATGAGATGGGGTAGTTACCTACTAGTGACCCGTCTGCCTCTGTACTATAAAAACAATATCGACAATAATAAATAAATCTGCACCACAAATAAGTAAGTGAACCTTGTATTCCTTTTGTTTTTTTCAACCCTCAATCAGAATTAATAACACAGAGTATATCTTCCCTAACTGATCAAAACTTAATGTCGTCATCAATAGAATACAGAGATCATAGTGAATTATCTCCCTAACTTGGATCACTTTTCCCTAATAAAGAGAATTCTTTACAAAAACGACCCTCCCTGTATTGTCACCCCTAAGGGGTCGCTAACTTAAGAATAGGATGACGTAATGATAGATGCATTCTCATTTGATAATGCCATCCCAAGTCCACTTGGTGACTAGAGTCTATAATGCATTAGTTCTGTAACTTGATCCCAGTTGTTTGTTGACTTTAGTTGCTATAAAAGCTTTTCACATGTTAATGTCGTTTGAAGACTCTTGCAATGTTTATCAGGACTTTATATTTGCTTTCATTGCATTTGATTTTAAGGTTTACTATTAGTAGAAGATCCGAATCTAGATCGACCTTCACCGAGCTGATAATATAATAAAAGTTTTTAAAAAAAAAATTTTTCATTAAATATTGCAACATCAAGATAATAAGAAAATTTTATATTGGACCTAAAGTATGAAACATGTAGAATGTGCGCAAATATAGGGTTGACTATTATTTACCTGGACGAAATACTGGGTTGCCAGGTATAAACAGGTATATCGATACCAGTTACTTACATTCAGGGTCCTATCAGACACGACTGCAATGTTCGGTCCCTTATTATTACACATTATACTTGCCTCGGATCTCTCTGTCACTCATTTATACGCACATTGAAATTTTAATATTTAAAATTCGCCAACCATTATTATCCATTTTTTTTTTAAGTTTGTCCCTGCCAAAATGACTCTACTCTGCCTGATGGAAAGCATGAGCAGAATCCAAGAGTGATGGTCACCATACTGCGAATGCAGACAATGTAACAATGCAGCATGGTGACCCACACCATGGCGGGCTAGTGATGCTTCTGCATCATTGGGCCTCCGGTCTCGCACTCACCAACGAAACACGACAGCATGATCGCTGTCATTTTACGCTGATCTTCTGTGCGAGGGTAGTACCGCCCCAGTCGAGCCGGCCCGTTCGTGCTGAAATCAGCGTGGCTCTACTACCTTGAGGATCTACTACCTTGAGAATACCTATATCAACGTGTTCACAATAAAACAGCGCTTACGCTGATATATTTTTCGCTATTATCACATCAAGTGAAAGTTACTGGTATCGACATATCTGTTTATACCTGGCAACCCAATAGTTCGTCCAGGTAAATAATAGTCAACCCTTTATCTGCAGATTCTACATATTTCATACTTTAATTCCGGTATAAAATTTAATTATTATGTATGGTATAAAATATATGCTATACACTGTTATTAAAATACCTACTAGAATAGTATGTGAATTGTTGTATTTCTATTAGCTAACTTACTCATTGCTGCTAGTCAGATGAAAGTAATTAACCCTAAGTTTCCAAAATCTATGTAAACACACTGTGTAATGTTATTTTATTATAATTCTATCAGGAGGAGATGGCTGATGCTTATAGTGTAACCCCTGAACCTGTCAGGCAGTCACCTCACCGACTTGTCAGCCGTAGACCATGAGCTCTCAGGGCGCCGTTAAAAGAAATTTGTACAATAAAATAAATTTAGACAAAGATAAAAAATAAAAAAAGTTAAAAAAAGATACTGTGTGTGGATGTGTGTTTGGGATATCCAGGGTGCTCTTCAGAAAAAACGAATACGCCTCAGTGATGCATTCATATATTCACAAAATAAATTAAAAAGTACAGGTAACAAGATTAACTAGTAACTTATAATTATTACACAAGTGGGTTGTCACTGGCTTAAAAAAAAAAAATATTCTACAGTAAAAAAAACACTCTTCGGTGCCGCTGCACTGCAGACAGACACCCAGATGAACTTCCAACCCCTTTTAGACCTCAGGCGAGGGTCTATTAGGGCTTCTATTGACGATCTTGCAATAAGTGAAAAATTGTAACACCTTATGTGGGTAAAAAAAATAAAATAGATACTTTCTATTATATGTGGCCGAGTGAGGAATCCTCTGGACACGGAAGCGAGCTAGGTGGTGAGCTGCGGGCTGCCTCAGAAGATATCCCTGCCGGGATTTATCCACACAACCCAGGATGTGTGCTCCTTAATCTACTGGTTCTGTCCGGAACCATGAACCCTACACAGAAACTACATCTCCTAGACACACATTCAAAGAAATAAAGACATGGTTAAGATTAATTTATAGGTTATATTTGATTTTTACCTCAGACGGGGAATTGAAGATTACAGCAGCGTTTCACTATTCACAGCGAACAACAATTACGAGGCTTTTGCAGGATAATCACACAGAGAGCAGAGAGCTGAAGACAGTCAACCAGTGATTCACAAAATCCTCGCTTATAAAGGCTTAGAAACGAATCTTCGAGAATCTCCCACCACTTTTTCAGCTAAAAATGAGCACCACTCACTCCAATATATTCTAATATAAAGACACCATTTCGCGAAGTGAACAATTGCATATCACTTAATACTAAAAAAAGGTTATTCTTAAATTTTGAAAGATGCGAACTGTCAACAACACTTTGTATGACGCAGTGCAGAGTAACGCCTCTTGGATGTATTGATCGGCCAGTCGATCCACCCGCAAGGGCGTAACACACCGTGAGGGCGCTGTGCTCACTTCCTTGTTGATACAACTACAAATAAATCATATTAAGAAAAACAAATGCTACAATAGTACAGGCTTCGAGCCTAGTTTAGGCATCGAAATGTCAACCTGCTGGAAGTTCTATCTATGCCCATTGTCGTTGGAGTTATTGTATTTTTAAGTGATACCAAAATGTAAACTTGAGTAGACTAGAAACATTGTACCTGCTTTCACAATATTGTAACATGAGTTTCAAAAATAAATAAATTATTATCTTCTTGATGTTGCAAAATTTAATAAAAAATCAATTTACATACAAAAATAATAATACTATTCTTATTTTTATGGAACAGTCGGGCAAACGAGCAGACGTATCGCCTGATGGTAAGCGATTACCGCCGCTCATGGACATCTGCAAACACCAGAGGTGTCACAAGTGCGTTGCCGGCCTTTGGGGGATGGGGAGGAGAGATAGGGGGAGGGAATTTGGGTCATGGGGCTCCGGTATCCTCACTCACTCGGTGAAACACAGCGCAAGCACTATTTCACACCGGTTTTCTGTGAGGCCGTCGTATCACTCCGGTCGAGCCGCCGCCTTCATGCCGAAGCGTGGCTCTCCCATGGTGTATTCATGGTCCAGGATTTTTAGACAACCCAATATTAATATATTTTCTAATATACGAAATTTATTATAAAATTAGTTTTATTCTATTATTAGCTCGATGAAGATCGATCAAGTTTCGGATCTTAGAATATATTAGCTACCTTAAAAGAATATCTATAAGATTTATGCTTAGCAAGCTTTTAAATAACCAACTATCGACACAAACTTAAGAAGTCAATTTCAACCTTCTTTAAAATGACGTGCGTGACTGAATTAATAGCGATATTTATTATGCAGTTCGTATGATGATACCATAATCCTGAAGTTGTTTCGATGTGCTGAGATAAGAGACAGTTGTAAAAGAGATGGAGCTTGGTCGTACACTGACAGGTAAATCTAGGTTTACCAACGGGCGATGGTTTGATGGTAAAGTCAGAAAGACAAAATATTTTTTAGTGATGATTTAATTGATTTGGCTCTTTATTTATATATTTAAGTTTCCCTAACTTCGATTAAGATTTGACTTTAAACATTATCGTTATTTAAGATTTATTAGATTTACATGAACCAACCCCTGTTCACTGCTGAACGAAGGTATCGCCCAAGGGGCTCCAAATACATCGGTCTTACTAGATGATGTTGTAAAAATGTGTATTTTATTATCCATTTCAACATTGTGCTCAACCATAATGTAGTTATTCATATCAAAACAGTTTATTATAAATTTTGCAGCATTTTACACAAATTTATTGCTCACTGGAGGAAAGTCTCATAATTTATCCGTCAAAGATAATATCGTGTAGTTACGTGTAAATATTGCTTTGTGTTTATTTAATGTAGTCTTTCTTGAGAAGATGTTTTAACCTACGCGACATCAAAAAAGAATTTATATATTTATTTAAAGACTAGCAGCCCGTCCCGGCTTCGCACGGGGTAGAAAATTATTTATTTATTATTTTACAGGTTTACTTTTACATTATTTACAGATATAATATTAAGGTAGATTTACGTTTTTTACTTTTATATTTGTCAGTTTTTATCTTAAGCATTCTTTTCTTAGGTCGATGCCAACCATCGAAAATGTTTGACCCTGGGACTTATTTATTGTGAGGGCAAATTATGTTTTTAGAGGAAACTGTGACCTCTTAAAAGATATAGGCAAGTCCGTAGGAATCATGGAGATCCGCGGTATGTGGGCGAGCTGTCCGGCCGCGACCCCGGTGATTATACTGGATACTATGACGTTCTCCCGCAATTCCTTCACCAGAAGTCTCGTGCCATTGCACATGCTGGGAGGGCATAGGTTCCTCAGCAGCATTACGGGAGTGCCTACCTTTAATTGTAGTTCGTGGGGCGGCAAGCCGGAAGGATTCAGGAAATTTAAAAATTCTTGTGGATAGTGCACTGTATCTTCGATGTTGCATACTGTGTCAATAGATTTGTAAGATTTAAATTCACCGGGTACTTTTTCCAGAATAATTTTGTTAATCTCATTAACCGATTCATTTCGCGGGGACACTATCGCTCTCGAACAGAGCCAGTTGAAATTTCTCTCCGTAAGATTTTGTATGTCCGGATATATTGTGTCCACAAGAATTTCTAGACTCTGAACGATTTGACCCAATTCGTTATCCAACAATACCTGGGGACTGTTTGCAACCGGAGACGCTAATTTTCCGTCTCCATGTTTTAGAAGTTTTTGTGAGAAATTATTATCGTCATTGTCACTTAAATGTGCTCTCATATTTGTGCGCAGATTAAGAGTTTCAATCGATTGCCATAAAGTTGATGATTTAAGGCAAGCTTGAATAACGTCAGCTCGAGTACCTTTTGTTAAAACTGGTAATGTTTGACGAAAGTCTCCAGCTAAAACAAACGTCACGCCCCCATTATACGGTCTGAGCTTCGGATGTCTCTCAGCGTGCGCTCCACGGCTTCCACGTGCCCCCTGTGGCTCATGGTGCACTCGTCCCAAATGACCAGCGAAGTGTCTTGTAAGAGCTGCCCCAGCGGACCGTTTTTGCGGATCGAGCACACAGATTGTTGTTCCAAAGACACAGCCAATGGTAATTTAAATGTAGAGTGAGCAGTCTTTCCATCATTTAATAGGGTTGCAGCAATTCCGGACGATGCCACTGCGACAGCTTTTTTTCCAGATTGACGTACTTTTGCCAACACTAAATTGGCAAGGAAGGTTTTGCCTGTTCCACCGGGCGCGTCCAAAAAAAATAGTTTACCGCTGTGATTTTCAACACTCTGTACTACAGCATCGAATGCTATTTTTTGATCTGCCACCGGCGCTATGGCGGTTTTGTTTACTGTTTGAATTTTTTAATTCGTAATATCTTTTGAATGGAAAGTCCAATTTAAATAATTTAAAAACTATTTTATAGGTAGTTAAATGGTCTTGACCATAAAATAATTTATTTGGATAAGGATTAATATAAACACATAAATAGCATGGTTTGGATTTGGTTAGCATTTTCATTAATGTTTAAAATGAAAAAAGTTGTTGTAGTGACATAACTACAATAGTTGGACATATGCTACCGCGGAGTTTTTTGTAGACATTATGATGTTCTTCAATATTGTTGTACATTATTTTGTTCTATCGCTAATAGTTTCGGCAGCGCATTCGACGAAAGACATTTTAAGACTCATTTTTCTACACCTTCGGTTACATTGTTCAAATTTTACCAAGGATCCCTAATTTTTTTCAAAATGAAATGTAGCCTATGTCAAATTGGAAAAATGTAGCATTCTATTGGTGAAAATTTTTTTTTAATCGGCCCAGTACTTTTTGAGCCTATTCATTACAAACATACAAACATAGGTACAAATCTTTCCTCTTTATAATATTAGTGTAGAATACAATTTTTTAACAAAAAAGAAACGACTTCAAGAATTGGAACAAATTGAAATGGGCCCACATAGGAAGTACCAGTTTTCAAATAAAAAAGAATCAGGAAAATCATCAATAGTGTAGGCACTACGGTGGAACATACATGCATAGACTGCCAAAAATATTACCCTTGCGTTTGGCTTTGCCGTAGTTGGATGAAATGGATACCAAGAAACACGTACATTTTATATTCTCCAAGCGAACAAAACACCGCCAGAACAAATTGTATCCTAAAAGTTAGTTTCATAACATGAGAGCTTTTCTAAGAAGCAATATAAGCAAATAGGGGTCACGGATGAAAGAAAAATATTAAAATAGTAAAAAACTTAGGAAACTTAGAAAGTAGGTGGAGCTCGTTACGGCAAAGAAACTTTAGTTCAGTGTGTTATAACATTAGATGGGGAGAATAAAGCCGTGGGAGTGATGCTATCACGCGCATATACTGAGTGGAATAGACATCTATATATATTTTAATCTTAGGAAAGTTGTATTTGCAGTTAAGAAACGTACTCTCTCCTTGCTTAGGTAGGATATTTTGTTAAAATACTTAGATAAGATACACTTTTCTGTGTCCTAATTAACCTTATAATTTAGTGTGTGAAATTGAGGTAGTAAAACTAAGAGCTTTACAAGTTTAATCTGTGTTTGTACATGTGTCTGGTATCTGTGTGTCTCTTCGTAGTATCGTGGTTCCTAAAGGGCTAGATATTTTGATGGTATTTGGTTAATAACCATCAGGATAGGCCATTCGTTTAGATAGTGTCGGTACATCCGCACGCAATTATGGGTATTGTTGTGAAATACGAATATATTCATACAATGGCGTAATTTAAGAAATCATACTTAATTGTAGGTGCACGCTGCAGGTGGACCCTTTCATTTTGTGGCTGCTTGACGCACATGCGACGCGACGGCGGTGCGATCAAAGTGACCGTATCTAAGCGACTGCACTGTATATTCAGTCCGGGATTCCTGGTACAAATTTTGCAAGTTATTACTATCAAGCTATTTTTTTGTCAGTGGCTTCATTTTGATGAGGGACCCATCTTTAAGCTTACAAGGCTAGCAGGAAAAATAAATTGAACGCAGGGCTGGGATAACGTACCATGCAATTTTTAGGACAATGTGGCTGTTAAATTATGTATATAATAATAATAATAAAGCCATTTATTCCCAAAATAAGATTAATAAAACAAAAGAAGTTCAACAAATATAGAATCACTATTCAACTATGCATTCCTAATTTTAACAACAAGAATTATTAGTAATAATAATAACGGTTGCTTAAAATTTATTATCATTCACTTCTATTACTTATATAAACATATGTTAATTTATTGCTATAAACTATAATTGAGTGTCAAGAAATTGACATTAATATTCTTCCATCTAAATTTTACATGTACATTATTCTAAGAAATATAATAAAATATTTGATTATTTTTCTAGTAAAATAATCAGATTCCATATGATTTCATGATCCAATTATACACTATTTAGCCATCCGTTTAACAAAGTTCAGTTTATAAATATTAATATTAATTAATTACTTAAAAATCGACTTCCAATAAAATATTTTAATTTTTTCATCATTATTTTCATCACTAGTTTTTATTTTGGGTACCCAAATTAGAGTAAAGGCCTCCTCCATGTATCCTTTTAAAACAAAACTTTGTTTTTTCCTTGTCTCAGATAGGCCACATACCAATTTATCTTTCATAGCATGTAGCTTTTCTTCTTATCTTGCATCACAGGCTATAGACCTAACATGAAGAGTATAAATATATATTAAGACACAGAGGGTTGCAGTCTTAATCCCCCGCGGTGACCAGCCGTATTGGGAGATGGAGAGGGGTTATATTTGGAAGCTATTTACTTGCATAGGGCTCTTGTTGTTCAGCGGAACAACGTTCATTGTTGAGAACAAATTTCGGTTTGTGTACAACATAGTTTTTCATTCATTCAAATTATGTATATATATACTATATATATATATATATATATATATATTGTCCTCCACTCGGCAATTGTTGATCAGGCCGAGATACGCTATAATTGTTGATCCACCTTTTTGGCACTATTTCTAAGATAGTATCCAGTGTATCGTCTTATACACGCAATATAAGTATTATACGCCTTCCGACGGTGTGCTTAAGTCTACGGCAAATACTCTAGCTCGTCATCGATTTACACGGCAATTGTAGCTCTAATAACGGTCAACTTTATCATACTTGATGATGTTTTGTTGATCAATATACACAACGTTTTGATCAACATATGCCGCGTACACTAGCATTTTAAAACGCGGGGGCCGGAGCAGCAACCTCGGTAGAAAGCAACAGGTATATTATTGTTATAATGAAACTCCTAAAAATAATGTGCAATAGCTCATTCGATTCGTAATGAGTGTCATGACGTCTAGAAAAATGTTATTTATTAGCGCATGAAAAATTGCGATTATTATTAACAAAATAAGAAAAGAAAAAAAAGGTATTTAGTTCGTTTTCGTTAAAAACTTCTGAATTACTAATATTTCAGGAATTGTTGAAACTAGATCCTGAAAAACAAGGAAATTTCCAATGAACAAGTCCTAACTCTTGAAACTATATCACCAATTTTGAAAATTATTTTTGTGTTCGACCCTACAAAAAATGAGCATACCCGCTCATTTTTTGTAGGCACGTACTATGTTATTAGAGTATTTTCTATACTTACACCGATATTTTCATTCATCATCATTCTGGTAGTCATCATTTTATGATCATGAGCTGATGATGTAAGGTACAGCTCCTTAACGGTTAGGAGTTGGAGGATAAATCTTTAAATGTTACCTTTAGTCGTATTCTTTCAAATTATTTGGATAAGCTGATGATGAAAGATATAACTCCTCAACGGTTAGGAGATGGAAGATAATCCTTCGATTTCTTATGCATCTATAGACCTTTAGTTGTGTAGTTTCAAGTTATTTAGGTGAACTGATGGTAAAAGGTTAAACTCTTCAACAGTTAGGAATTAGAAGATGATATTAATATTACACGTACGTATAGACCTTAACTTGTATTCTTTTGGAGTATGAGGCTGATTCTTTAAATACCATATATAGAAATAGGAATTTTGGAATTTCTTCTCCTAAGAGGGTGAAATAGGGTCTGAAAGTTTGTACGATAGTCCGTGATTTTTAAGTTAGAAACATGAATATTTATCTTAGAGCTACTGATTAAAAATTATTAGATACGTATTTAAGCGTATTCTGCCCCAAATGGGATGAAATAGGGGTTGAAATTTGTATGGAAGTCCGTCATTTTAAGTTGGGAACATGAAACTTTATCTTTAGGCTACTGATTAAAAATAAGTTAAAACGTATTTAAGAGTTTCCGGAGATTCTACCCCTAAGGGGTGTAATAGCGGTTCACATTTCGTATATAGGTTAGGCTCGAAGTAGACTTTTGATTACAAATAAATAAATACTGATATCACAGCGTTTATGGGAATGAGCATTGATGGGAATTTCTCTCCTAAAGGGGTAATAAAAAGATCGAAAGTTTGTGTGAAAGTCTATTTTTTAAGGTGTACAAATGAAACTATTTCCTAGACCAACGAAACAGTTAAAAAACTTTTCAAGTAGGTAGTATTAAGAGGGTTTACAACGCGAAAGTGCTTCCACGTTTAATAAAAATCACAACCAGAATGAATATTAAAATTCTGCTCTGACTACTTGGTGTACCACGCCGTTTTAAAATATTAGTTCCCGTGGCATATGTTAATCAAACGTTGTGTATATTGATCAACAAATTATCATCAAGTATGAAAAAAGTGATCAACAAAGTATCATATATGAAAAAGATTATTATTATAGTTATTAGTGCTGCAATTGCCGAGTCAATCGAGATAGAGATTTTGCCGTAAACTTAAGCACAGCGTTGCAAACCGCATAATACTATATTGCGCCTATAAGACTATACACTGGACACTTCCTTAGAAATAGTACCGAAAAGGTGGATCAACAATTATTGCAATCTCGGCCTGATCAACAATTGGCGAGTAGAGGACAATATATATATATATAAATGTTCAACTCCTGTTTCACGCCCTTAGAGGTAGAATATCTAGAAACGGTTAAATATGTCACCACCATTTTTTAATCAGTAGCCGTGAAATAAAGTTACCTCTTCTTAACTTAAAGAAGGACGTACTTACAACAACATACAAACTTTCAACCCCTATTTCACGCCCTTAGGGGTAGAATATCCAGAAACACTTAAATACGTATCCAGTTATTTTAATCAATAGCCCAAAGATAAAGTTTCATGTTCTACCTTAAAAAATGACAAACTTCCATAGAATCTTTAACCCCCTATCTCACCCCCTTAGGGGTAGAATATCCAGAAACGCTTAAATGCGTATTATTTCATTTTTAATCAGTAGCCCAGAGATAAAGTTCATTTTCTAACTTAAAAAATGACAAACTTCCATAAAATCTTTAAATCCCTATCTCACCCCTTTAGGGGTAGAATATCCAGAAACGCTTAAATACGTATCAACTCATTTTTTTACTTTTGGTAAAGTTAAATAGTACCTAAATATATCTGATTACGTACCTTTTTTTGTTTGAAGAGTCCTTAGGCAATAATACGTTACGCATTAATTCGTTAATTAATTGTGAAGCAAAGTGGAAGCAGTCTATCATAAAAAAGACCCAATCGTGGAGAAGGTGGTCTCTGATTGGTCCGTTTGAATCAGATCAACAATAGCTGGTGTGGATTTGTATAAAAATGATGTAAATAGTTCGTAATTCTGCCAGCAGAGGGGTTGCAATTGTTGATCCAGAGCGGAGCCACCTTAGTACGCCGGAATACACATTAGATCAACAAAACCTGTTGCTGATCAACAATCGCCAACAGATCAACAATTAGCTGACGCCACGTCGCGTCAGATCAACAAGGGCCGAAAAGAGATATCTATATATATATATTATATATATATAACAATAGTTTTAGCTTTTTTTAGTTGATTATAACTATTTGTATAGATGTCGAGTATTCCGAGAAACTAACTCATAATATTTATCTTACATTACTTTTCTCTCCTTTATTCTAAGAATTACTTCAACTAAATATTGTACTTTCTGGTACCTTTCTTGTAATACAAACCTGATGTCTATTTTAAGCTTATCTAGCTCATGACGATTTATTTTCCGTGATAAAATGTGTTTGAAATAAAAATATTACTGCCTCTGGGAAATCGGCTTTTAAATCTATATATATAAAAGAGTAAGGTGACTGACTGACATACCCAGAGATCAACGCACAGCCCAATCCGCTGAACCTAGAATTCTAAAATTTTGCATGTAGGTTCTTTGTGTAACGTAAGTGAGCACTAAGAAAGGAATTTTTGAAATTCCACCCCTAAAGGGGTAAATCAGGGGATGAAAGTCTGCGTGAGCGAAGCCGCGTGCAAAAGCTAGTGTTATATAAGACCATTTTTAAAATTGTACTTATGTAACATTTATTACACATAACAAGTATAAGTTTAAAAAAATATAACCCAAGTAAAAACTTTTTATAAAATTATATAACCTATGTCACTCGGGCCATTGTTATAATCTATTAGTTCAGTAATTTTGCCGTTTAGGTGGAACATGGAAACATACATAGACTGCAAAAAAAAGAATGTTTGAATATGGTTGATCAAAAACATAAGTTTACCCGTTGGTTAGGAATTTAAATCCTTTTATGTGATAGGGCTTGTATCAATAAGCAAATAAAACATAGAAAAAGTTAATATAAGAGCTACGTACTTAAGGGCACATACATAACTACGAAAATATCTGCAAGTATATATATAAACAATAGTTTTAGCTTTTTTTAGTTGATTATAACTATTTGTATAGATGTCGAGTATTCCGAGAAACTAACTCATAATATTTATCTTACATTACTTTTCGCTCCTTTATTCTAAGATTCGCAAGAACTTTACGCAGCATCGCATTGCAGTTATATGTGGGAGCTAAGTTAGCAATGACCCATGTTCATTGGTATAATAAACCAACACTGAAATAATTTTTCAAATCGGACCAGCTGTCCGTAAGATTAGCACGTGCAAACAAACAAACAAACTCTTCAGCTTTATATATTAACTAGATGAACCCCGCGGTGTTACCCGCGGTTATTGTTGTACCGCGAGTAACGCCGCGGGACAAAATGAGTCTAAAAAAAGTAGCCTAAGTTACTCCTCGGATCATTAGCTACCTGCCAGTGAAAGTCCCGTCAAAATCCGTCCAGCCGTTCCAGAGATTACCCGGAACAAACAGACAGACAGACAGACAGGACAGACAAAAATTTTTTTAACTAAATTTTTGTATATGTATCGTGTATACACACATACACACACCAAACACATGCCTTGATTAAAAAGCTGTTATTTTAATATTACAAACAGACACTCCAATTTTATTTATTTGTATAGATATAGATATACTAATAATATTTGTGACCACATGGTTAAATGGTGAAATTTTTTAGTTATCGAGTCAGGTCACTAACCTGACTCGATAACTAAAAAACTAAACTAGCTAAAAAAGACTCTCAGACAGTAACAATATTTTAATATAAATCCGGCCCTCCCCAAGTCATTACTAATAGTCAATTGCCGCCATTTCGCCATAATGGAGTGGTGCGTCGAAACAAAGCATCAGTTTACAAACGGATTGTTATATTGTCCAGCTCGTCGCAGTGAGCAAATCCGATACGAGTGCATGGTTGCACTCTGTGCGGCGCCCGCTTTCCCTCTCTGAGCATCGGATTTTCAAATAAAATATATGTAGATATTTTTGTAGATTTTACGCATTGAATTCGAGGGGAGGATTAGAGGATGCTGTCTGTTCATTTTAAATTCTTTTTTTTAGTTTAAGGTTTTGAGCGGACTGAATTGAAAGCTTTTGATTATTTCAACTGGTGCAATTTCTAAAAGTTACGAAAACATTTTTTAGTTAAATTTATTTGTATTTTTTACCGAATTCCAAAAAGAGGAGGTCCACATGTTGATTGGTATTTTTTTAAATATTATTTTGTATGTAACTAATAAAATCAGTAGAAGGTAGTAGATTTTCAGGTGACTGACTGACATACCCAGAGATCAACGCACAGCCCAATCCGCTGAACCTAGAATTCTAAAATTTTGCATGTAGGTTCTTTGTGTAACGTAAATTCTTTTTTTTAGTTTAAGGTTTTGAGCGGACTGAATTGAAAGCTTTTGATTATTTCAACTGGTGCAATTTCTAAAAGTTACGAAAACATTTTTTAGTTAAATTTATTTGTATTTTTTACCGAATTCCAAAAAGAGGAGGTCCACATGTTGATTGGTATTTTTTTAAATATTATTTTGTATGTAACTAATAAAATCAGTAGAAGGTAGTAGATTTTTCTTATTGCAAAACTGAGAGTTTCAAACAATATAATGAACGAAACTAAGAAGAAGAGTGTATCAACATTTGAAAACGCACCACGCAAATGCAATAGGTTACCTTACAACGAATTACTACAACTAATGACGTAGATGAATCAAATTTTGGTGAAATAATAGGTAAATAAATAAAATAACTATTTCGGACATCTAACACACAACGCCGTTTAGTCCCAAGCTAAGCAGAGCTTGTGTTATGTATACTTTTTTTTTAAATACAAAGGTACATATTATACATAGAAAACACCCAAACTCCGAAATAAATATTTGTAGATCATACACACATTTGGTCCGACCCGGAAATCGAACCCGAGACCTCATGATCAGTAGTACACACGCCAACCGCGAGACCAACGAGGCAGTTAATTACATCAGTTAGGTATTTTACATCTTTGAGCCGTTTGGGGTCGAAAGACTAGGTTCATGGGGTCCGATTGCTCATGCTATGTTTAGACAACTAGCTAAGCAACTGATCGACGCTTCTCGTGACCAGAAGACCCAGCCTTTTCTAGCATATAGAATCGTTTCCAAAAGGCAGGCAGCATTTGGAAACGCTACCAGTAGGCGATTATGCGGAGGATATTTTTAAAGCTTGTTTTTTTAAAATTATGATTATGTATATAGGTTTCTATAATATGGTTAATAATTAATATAGTATAGTTAACATAGTTTCATGTTTTAAACATTCATAAAATGAACCAATGGATTAATGATGCCTAATCTAAACTCCAATTTAGTGGTTATTAGTATTTAGACTAAAAAGGTTTAGACAGCTATTCAAACTGTCGGATGCCAAAATTATCAGGTAATTTTAGTTTATGACATTTTGATTTACAGAACCTGAAACTGAGGACCAGTGATTATTCAAATGTAAATTTCAGTCCACATTTTTCAACGGATCGGATGTTTTACTTGTTTATGTGTTTCACTAAAATATCTCGTGTATATTAACAATTATTTTAACGGGAATTAACGCGATCACTTATTAAAAGGTATATTACATACCTCTGATTTGACTGACGTTGCGACCAGGTTGCCGCTTTTCTGCGTAGTCGGATAAACACCAGAATAGGAGCACATCGGTTTGTTTACAGAATAGGGACACTGTTAGTGTATTATGTGACGGTACATGGCGAAACAAATTTATCAAAAATATCGAATAAGTGCGGGTGGACGAAGAACCTTCTACTTCGCGGATTCGACGACGGAGAGCGTGCGCCGCTGAGCCAGTCAGCCTGTGACCATAGATAATACACTACAGTAGACATAGATGCGCCACTAAGGATTTCAATTGATTTAAATGGGAGTAGCCAAGCACAGAGATGGCGCTGCGTGTATCACGTCTAGCCCGATAGATGGAGCTAATGAATTTCATACTTGTTTTTGGAATAAGGACAAATTTATTAAATAAAACACAAGTTTAGAGGAGTTCGCCGTTTATTATGAGAATTATAATAATTTAACGCTTGTTTTTTCGTAGCATTATTATTACACAGAGTTGTTTTGCCTTTAAGTAATTTATTGACATTTGTACACCAGCTGTTTAAAATAATATTTATTATGCTATCCATTACAAAATTTACTACTTCTGTTTTGTGTTTTACACAAGAGAACTGCGAAAAATTACAAAAGATCACTTAAAAGCTGACTTTCTCTTCATTTTGAAAGTCGTCGTCGTCCAAATCGCAAAAGCAAGCAAGGTTCAGTATTCACAGCGTAGGGTCAATAGTTTACGTATCGTATCACAGAATCCAAAGAAAAAGCAGGGTCAAAGGTTAAAAGAGCTCAAAATAGATACCAAGTATATCACCAGAACACAACAAAACCAGAAACAGAAAAGTTTTGAAAGTTAACGTTTACCGGGGTTTACGTTTCTGTCAGTACTAATTTACGTTTCGTTTCACCAAAATAACATTTTCAAACTGAAAAATTGAAATAATAGTGTTTTGGCAGAAAAATGGTTTAGTTATTAAATTAATTACTAAATTAAATTAATTAAAAGTTAGTATATTTAAGTAAGTACTTAATTAATTTCAAATTTTTATGTCAATTAGCTCCACCTATCGGTACGGATGTACATTATGGTCAAAGTTTGAGTACCTCTTTAGAGGGGTGACACCGCCTTCTATGTAATTTTTTTGTTACGACAGATGTATGGAAGTTTCATAGCCCTGCCTGTGACCACGGCCAGTGCAACCTGGTCGTAACGTCAGGCAAATCAGAGGTATGTAATATACCTTTTAATAAGTGATCGCGTTAATTCCCGTTAAAATAATTGTTAATATATCATGGAACGCGAAAGTTTAAAAGTTAGTATATCTCGTGTATTTTAGAAAACGCATAGTAAATTGTAACTTGTAGTCTAAAATATACATATAATTTATAATTTATATTCATTGCAATTTTACGAATAGAGACATCAGTAGAGAATTAAACAAAAGTTTTTGAAATAACATCCTGAAGTTTAGATTAGATCTTAAGCTGATGGTCTCAACATTTGGACCTATTTCTAACTCTATGCACTACAGACGTGTGATCTGTTTTTGCGAAGTACAGTATAAACTATCGATAAGACATTAAATTTTGAGACTAAATAGAAAATATTGTCTTTAGAAAAGTAAACATAGCTTTGTGCAACTAATACAAGTTAGCGGTTATCTGAAACACAATATTTATGTTATTTGCCGCTCCATCGGTTGCGATGCGTACTCAACTTTCCTCAAAATCGACTCAAATTGTTCGTAAACCAATTCACTGATGTTATATATGTATACATATACGGGTATATGTTTTAGCTAGGGGACCTCGCTTATGTTTTCGAATACATTAAACTTGAGATATTTTTGGTTTTATTTCTTTCTCTAGCTTCAGAAATAAATACACATGAATATGTACTAGCAGCATTATTCATAAACTTAATTTAACTTAAGGTTCTATGTAATTTATAATTTTCAACTTACAGCCTTTAAGTTTAAAATAACACAAAACGGCTTGCTTGAAAATTCGTGAATAAGACCGTAAACGGTTACAGTTATGTAAAGTATTGCCGTTTTTAAGCTTTGACCTTACAAGTTTGTTTTATTTAAACAATAAAAATGTTTGACAATGTAACACGTTTGTACGGTTATATGTGTTCAAATAAACATAAAAACAACTCAAAGCAATCCAGCTATGGTTTAGGTTCAAAAAATTGACAGAGAATCTGTCTTACTCACACGAGATTAGCGGTATCAAGATCGGCAGCAAGTCAGCGATCCTTCAAGATTACCGATCTACTAATTACAGTAATTTGTCTCTACGATTGACATAATTGCCTACTGCCTGTCTAGGAAAAGATAATAGATATGATCTCTTATTTACTTACGAACTTCCGGAATAGTAAGGGGTTGTTTAATATGCCCAGCATTTGCATATAAATATTAAGTAGGGAGGGGAAACAACCAGTATCCCTCGGTTTTTCAGCTTTCACAATAACAACAATTGCCAAGGATCACAAATTCCCAACAAAAGGAATAGCAAGCTGAATTTTCTTGTCATTTTCATTACTTACTTCTTGTATCTAAGGAAAAACGGAAGATCTGCGATACCGAGTGACTTCATATTATTTCACAGTTACTTTGTAACTAATATTCCTCATCACTGGAATAGTAAATCTACTTAATAGCTAGCTTCACAGGAACAAGAATCATTTTGTTATCCCTCAGAATATATCAACTGTACAATGACAATGATCAATCAAACCGTAGGATTTTTTCTGTGATGTTCCAAATAATGAAGTAAACTTTGCATTCACATAAGTGGTTTGACACATAAACTATCGATTAATTTGAATTAATTATGAATTTCTAATTTTCAATATATCATCATCATCATGGCAGCAGAAAACATATCACCAATATCCTTCGAATTCTGATGACAGGATATCATGTTACATAACACCATGGGAGAGCGACACTTCCGCATGAATGTAATGGCTCGATGGAGTGATACCACGCCCTCACAGAAAAGCGGTGTGAAATAGCGCACGCGCTGTTTCACCGAGTGAGTAAGGATAATGAAAGCCCATATCCCTTTCACCATCCCCCAAAGGTCGGCAACGCACTTGTGATGCCTCTTGGGCGGCGGTAATCACTTACCATCAGGTGATCCGTCTGCTCGTTTGCCCACTATACATAAAAAAAAAAAAAACTGCAGAGTAATCAATATTACTGATAAAGTTTAAACAGTAAATTAGTGAGACATATCATGTTGGTTTACTAAATAAAAAGATATGCAAGAAGATGAATATTCCCAACAAAATAACAAGGTTAACAGACAAAAACCTCATCCGTTGTAATTTACCAACATCATATCAAAATAAAACGTCCAACATTCATTGTCAAATTATTTCGTAGCGTTACAGATCCCTGTAGGGTAATTGTGAACAATGTTCTCTCGTATGTGAAATCCCATTATCTCCATGTGTTTCGCTACTCCTCGTTTCAGTGGCAGGGTAAGCAGAGAACTAGAGGCAGTTATCATATCCTGGCTCTTGAATATGATTTCATTAACTTCATTCATTAATTATATTAATCTTCACCTATTACTAGGAACTGATATGATCAGTACTTACGGTAAAATTAATGGTCTCAACTTACCAAGAATATAAAATCCATGAAATATAATATGATTACAATATTTTTCTAGCTTTATAATGTTTTAAAGCTTTTTGTCGATATTCTAAGATGTGAATTATAGAAAACTAGCTGACCGGCGAACCTCCTACCGCCATATTTACATATCTGTTCTCAGCTTCTCACAGGCAGAGTACAGTTGCGGTTAAAAAAAAATCTTTTAAATCTTCTTATACACAAACCTTGCCCTAACAATAAAGAACAAATGAAAAAATAATTATTTAATTCGGTCCTCCGGTCGGAATTTATGCGCGTAGCCGTAGAATTTAGGCAATTCATTTTTATAAGTGAATGTAGATTCTAGTTCTGGTCTAGTAAATTTTAATACTTTGTTTTACAAACGTGTTCCTAAATAAGCATACCCACGGAGAGAACCTATAAATTGTTTTCTTAAAAAGATTTTGAATAGAGAGTACAATGACTGCACAGCCACTAGCCACCATACTGTTTTTTTTTACCCAAATAATAGAGATAATAATTATGTTTTTTTACAGAATTCTGCTAGTGATATGTATAATGGTTATTTGCCATACTGCCGCAGTATCGAGTGTTATAAATTCATAATTGTTCAATTTTGAATTTTTCACGAATTCTCTAAATTTAAAAGTGCTTGTAAAATATTCACTTTTTAAACATTTTGCAAAAGTCTTACAAACTGATGTTCTCTGCATGCAAAAGAAAAGACTGATAGCTTCATTATCCTACTAAAACGTTCGTACGTATTTATTTATACGTCATCTCTGTTGGTTTTTCTGTTTTTTTTTTTTTCAAAGGAATAATAAGAGGGTTCTGTATAATAGATGGATATTGGGCCAAGGTGACGTCAACCATATGAACGGGATAAATATTCTGACGTAAAGTCAACACGGACATCTTCACGAGTAAATATTAATAGGTTACTTATGTGTCATTGCTTATATCTTTTTATAATTTTAAAACTTTATCTATGTCTAGAATATTAACATAATGTTACTGAGAATATGAACAAAAAATGTCCATGGATAAGAGAAACAATTTTATGTAATTGCTAAAATATAATTTTTATAGGTACATAAATATAATATTTTGTTAATAATGTACAATTGACATTAGACAAACCAGCTCCTGCCAGCAATAGCTGGATGCAAAAAGCAAATGATCGAATCAACGATCAGTGGACCAGGATAGGTTGATGATGAATTAGATAATTAGACGAAATGAATTTTTTGCTAATGTTATTAGTTCGGTCCAAAGATCAGCTGACCATCGAAACTAGTATTTAACTTTTCGAACATTATTAATCACATTTTAAAATAAACATTCATTTGTGAAATGTAGATACAATGTTTTGGTTAACCCTACAATTTTGCATCTTCCAAAATAGATATGTCAAAGATATATTTTTCATTTCATTTCTCATGTCTCAACATACTTAGAATTAATCGCATTTGGGGATTGGGGGCTACTATCTTTAATGCATATAACATGCATGCTGTCGTATTTCGGCCTCACAGAGCGCAAAGACGATTAGAATTTAGAAAATTGTTTACCGTTGGGAACACCGAAGGCAAAATACCGTGCGAGCGTTCACCAAGAAGAACCCAACAAGCGTAAGATTTAAAGTCCTCCAAATGTTACACTGTCCTAAGAGACACGTTGGACAGAAGCCGGTGGAATCAGCGTTTTTGCTCCAGATGCAACCCTAGCATTAGCAAACGAGACACAAGATACCGATTTCTGAGAGTCCTTAAGACAAACTACTAAATGAATAGCTAAGGCTTTACTTCAGTAATTGGTTCAGTGTCTATTATTTTTTTCATTTAAATTGTTTTACGAATATTTCTTATCGTTATTTCACGCTGAGTAAAAACAAACAGAATTTCCGCTTCAAATTTTATGCGTCAATCTGTCAGCGGCCGATCTTGACATATTTAATCTTATAGCAAAATATTGAAATCAATTATTTTTATAAGATGCCAGCAATTTCGTTATCGGCACAAAACCATCGTATTTTGACATTACACATTCATAAAATTTGAAATTCAAATTACATTTTTCACAATTTCTGACATCCGAAAACTTTTCCGTTGTGGTTACGTCTTCAAATTTATGAGTTTTGGTAGTCTATGCTCCGTTATTAAATGTTAAATGCAGCTTTTCTCTCATTTTCAGACGGGTAAAAAAGTGATTAAAATTATATCTCGAAACGATGAAAAATTGACAACGAAAATCTTCAAACGAATTTCGAAAGTAATTTACATAAAGTACGATTAATTTAACTTTGTAATAAGATGATGGAAAAAGTACTAGCAAAAAGCTTTTAATGGAACAAAATATTGTCTTCAAGTTAACCAGTGGACACTAAAATTGTGTTGAAATACCTAACTATATCAAAAATATTACTTAGTAGTATATGTCTCGACTGAATCATGTTTGGTCATTTAGAGAGGATAGATGATCGAAGATTCACGAAAGTAAATTCATAGAGCAAATGTGTGTGGAAGTAAGTGTCGGAAGAGGTTGCCGCCGCGAATATGTATCGACCAAATTGGTGACGTTCTGAAAAAGGGCAATGTGAAGAGCACCAGAAACCAACGAGGATACTGCAGAGATTGGAGAATCTTGACGAAGTAAAAGAGGTGTCAGGACCATAGTAAATGGAAATCAATTGTCCCTGCCTACCCTTCTCGGAAAAATGCATGACTGTATGTTATGTTATGCATCACGTAAACTTCTAAATCAAATAAAAGAGACTATCTCAATATTTTCAGCCTAATTCACTAATACTTTGATGATAAACAAAAACATCACTACTTTTCTGTAGGAAATTTAATCTGCAATATACGTTATTTTAATTCTTTGTCAATGTAGTTAGTGTATTCATATTTATTTAAAATTTTCTTCTGTGTCTGTGCCCATAGCTTCTGATTTAGGCCGCTGGAGTGCTATTGGACACTAGTATCAGACATTTTAAAAAACATGAAACCCTGAAAACAAAGTATTAACTTTTAAAAAAAACATCATACAATCAACTTTATTTCTAAGGAATTATTTTTCCTTTGGCCTTATGCCGCTTCGTGAAGATAGTAGCAAAATATAGTTATTTAGAAACCCTATCAGATGGGTAGCCGTACGGGAAGCGATAAGTAAAAATAATGGCTCTTCAAATAAATTTAGAAACAATTCTGAATGAACACGGTTTGAAAATATTACACTTCTTTGTTAAACCATTCTTTTGTATTGCGCAAAATATGATCTAAATTGGATCAGTAGCATATGATGTATTCACAACAATATAATAAAGTGGTTCTATGTTGAACGTGCTGTGTAAAAGAACGCCAACGTCTTTGTGGTTGAAAACATTAGAATAAAACTTTTCGTGAGTGGAGTCTGTATTTTATTGTCTGAAGAGAATGATTTGTAACTATAGAAGAATGTGAAAATGTGAATTCTGGAAGTTTATAAATAGAAGAAGTACTGACAGAAAGGATAAAGATTTTTAATAAGGTTTTTCAACTTCAACTTTTGATTAACGGCCTTGCTGTATAGTGTAAACACAATTTTCTTTCTATTTATTTATTGATTCAAACACACACACACACACAACACATTCTACATATTCAAGTCTACCAAACTGTAATACAGTTTGTTGACAGAAGTTTTCGCTTAAATAATTTCGTCAATATCATGCACTTGATACCATAAACAATATAGGTACCAAAAAAAATGTGAAATATTCATTTCTTAATAACAGAACCAGTATAATATGTTTTATGTTGACCTATCATTATTCGGAAACTCTATTCAAGTAGAGTTCAAGGTTTACTGTAATTGATATTTTTTCACACCGAATGTTTTGAATTTAGGAAGTCTTGATATCTACTAAAGATCTAACAAGAGTAGTCAGAATGCAGGTGTCACCAAGTATAGTCGTTTTTGGAATATTGCACATTACAGTTACAATCCAGTCAAGTACAGAAATATTATAGATATTCATATACTAAAAACACGAGATGCAGTTATTATGGTTTTAGACAATTTTTTTACACGAATTCATCGTGTGTTTGTGTGTGCTACTAACAACCTATTTATTTACGTATATTTGTTAGATGATTAAAATATTTCAAAGGAGTTTTCACACCAGTAACACAACATTTGTACTGAATAAAATGAAACTGCGAACTGAGAAACAATGATGTTCATTTTGATTAATAACCATCGTACATTTCTTATCTCACATTTCATTGCTAATAGTTATGTGGTGATTTGACTGGCTATTATTTACGTTTATTTTGGTGAGATTTATTTGAAAGCTGTATTTCATTAAAAAGGAGTTCTTAACTATGTCAATGAGATACAAAATATTTCATAAGCATTTATGTCCATATTTCTGACTTGTTACGTACATAAATATGTTTTTTTATTTAGGCGATCCGTATCGTGGTGAAGTTGGCAATATCCGGTACTTTGTGATTCAAATCGATGGTATCTAGGATAATATCCCGCGGGGCACGCCCTAAACAGATCATACAAACTGTACAATTCGCGTTTACGAAACACCGGGGGCTTTATAAACTATACATATATAGTCGTAAAAATAGTTAAACATGAAGATACTTTTCATCGTTCCTATATAATTGGCACTTAGATAATACAGGGCATATTAGTACTTCCAATAGTCCATTAAAGGATAAACCTGTATCAAAGCTCGTCTGCGATCATAAATCATGAAGCCAATACTCACGGTCCGCCATCCATTGCCCCTCCCCATTGTGCGATACATCCTGTCTGCATATAAAAGCTTCAATGAATGCTCCACGTGATTTACTGACTCAATTCATGTCCGTTATAAATACATTTGCTGAATAGAATAGTTATAGGTTAACGGCATTGGGGTTTAAATTAACTAAAGGCCTTTTTTTATCAAGTTCAACTACTTCGTAATTTGTATTCCGTAGAGGGTGATGTTCTTTTTTCTAACTTCGTGTTTTATTTATGCTTCTGAAAAACAAAATGACATCAATCATATAGAAGATAATCACTTCGTCTAGTACAGTCACGAATTTAAACTTTAAAAAGTCAAAGGCGTCATTGTATGAGGCGAGAGATAATTGGCGCAAATATTATGAATTGTTTATGAGTACATTCGAAGTCACGTGTTCCAGTTTGATGTTAATATCATTCTAGGATTTCTTAGAGAAATAAATTGGTATTCCATTAATTCCAATATAGTTCAAAAACTAAAAAACGCAATCACAAAAGTCGGTTACAATCAATCAAACATACAGGTCTAGCTTATAAAGGTGAAAAAAAAACAACACAACAAACTGCAAACTGTCTTCGACTTCGACTGCGTCCTTTAAATCTCTAAAAACAGAATATTCTCATTTGAAAGGCTGGTGATGCGCTTGTAGTTCGTGAGTTGTAGAAGTTCCTGAGCGGCACGGTACCTAGTAACTTTCATTCACGTGATCTGTTTGCACAGTCGCGTGTTTAATCTTTCTTTGCTTTGCCATTTAATTAGTGTGTAAAATTTATGTGCTATTCTTTTAATTAAAACCTCTTCATCAGACTACTACATAACCGTAGTTAATAGTCACTGGATTAAATTTGAGCACGGCACCTATAGAGAATATTTGAATACCCATTAATTGCGTATCTTAGCTAACATTTAATTAAATCAGACGTGTGCGCGAAGGGTGACCAGCCCCTTTACTGCGACCATTTTTAATAAGCGGCCTCTTTTACAAAGTGCCTGTTGATTACAGAGATTTAAATTAATCAATTTTGAGTTAGCCCTGATTGTGAACGAATGCTTTGAAGTTGATTGGTTTGTCATAACGTTAATTATCAAGTATTTATTTCTTTTTGCACATAACAAGAAATAAAATTATAATGTTGCTTATTAATTACGCCAACGTTTAATTTAAATAGTTGACATTTGTTAATAATTGTTTGTCTTGAATTGTAGTTTAAAAGGTAGCATGAAGCGACTTATAAAGCGATTATAAAGTAAACTTAAACGAAATACCTCAGTCGGCCCGTGGTGATTCAATTTTAAAACTATACTGAGCCTCGAAAAGCAAGTAAAACTCAGCGACAGGTATGTACAATACTGGCGAATTAATGAGATCTACACCTATAGGAATATCTCTATCTTTGAATTGTGGTGTTTAATGGCATAGATTCGAAATTGAGATACAAGAAAAATGCAAATATTATGAAGATATGTAAATGAATACTATACTCCGCATGCCTTTATGATTTTTCACATGTATAAAATTGTTTTATTTGTCAACCGATTAAAATAAAACAGACTCGACATGTTACGTAATGTTTACCACGATTTACAAAATAAACCGCATCCAAAGCCGTTAAACTACTTCTGAGATTATCATGCACAAGCACACAGACGACCAGACAATAAAAAAAAATACTGTAGTTTTATTTTGTCTGCGTTTTTAATATAGATAGATAGAGAGATTAACATCTTTAATGCACTTACATCGACCTCTTATAATTTTATTATATGTAATTAACATTATCTTATTAACAACTGTTTATTTTGACCAGTAAAATCTGGTCCAAACGTCTATCAGTTTAAAGGTATGTAACGTATATTAATCGCATACGTTCCAGAAATAACGTCTATATTACATGGAATATTGAAGTTAAAAAAACCGGCCTAGTGCTAGTAGGACCCACAAACAAAGGGTTCTGTACCATTATCTATAAAAACGGCAAAAAAATTACGTTTGTTTTATGAGAGTTCCTTTAAATATTTATTTAATTCTGTTTTTTAGTATTTGCTGTTATAGCGGCAACAGAAATACATCATCCCTGAAAATTTCAACTGTCTAACTGTCACGGTTCATGAGATACAACCTGTTGACAGACGGGCAGCAAAGTTTTACCAATAGGGTTTTAAACTTTGGGTACGGAACCCAAAAACACCAGTTTATATTTCGTACGTATATTTTATATTTATGAAACTTCTCGGTATACATCCAAAATGGCAAGTTATCCCACACTCAAAGTAATAACTAACAAACAGTATATTTTTGCTGGAGTGTTTTTCGTTTGCTTCTCAAACATGAGGCGGAGTCGATCAAATATGAGCGTTGTTGAAATATTCGCGCCATTTGCGCAAAGTGCATTACGTACATGAAATGCTTCGGTGGAATCATATGCTACTCTTTCCAGGCTCGAGGGAGTATTCTGGAATTTTAAACAAATTTATATTTCATTTTACTTAAAAATGGAAAACGTACTGTGAATGTGAGTCACCACCTTTACATAATTTAAGATCAGTATCAATTAATAACAATGTATTTTACATTTTTAAAACTAATTTAAGCCTCAGTCTAATTTATATTGTAATCCACAATAATTCAACCTAACAAAAACCAAAAAAATTCACGTTGTGAAAATCTGTAGACTTCCCAAATGTTGTTGTATTAAATATTGCAGTTCTACATTAAAAAAATACCTGCAATTACCATTTCAAACAAATGCTAAGACTACTAAGGGAGATACAAGGATGATTCAGGGGTAACAATGCAATTGTCCCTATTAAATTTCAGGTGACCATGGGTGACTTAAATTACTTTCATTAAAATGAATTGTTTGGACGTTTGGCCACTCGTATATCAACTAACTATTTCTATAACGGGCCGGTTCGACCGGGGCGGTAAAATGACAGCGTTCGTTTTGTGTTTCGTTGGTGCAATGATGCAGAAGCACCACTAGGCCATTGTTTTGGCCATTGTGTTGGTCACCATGCTGCATTATTGCATTGTATGCAATGAATATGGTGACCACCACTCTTGGATTCTGCTTATGCTTTCCATCAGGCAAAGTAGAGCCATTTTGGCAGGCCCAAACATAAAAAAAAACAATTTCACTCTCTTGGGCTCGATGACTCGTGATGATGATGAGTCATCACGAGTTGTTGAAATTGTTTTTTTTTTGAAATTTGAAATTGAAATTTGGATTGAATTGAAATTGATGTTGGTTCTGACTGATCAAAACCAGACAGCTCAAAAAAGCAGATTAACTCCTAAGCTTGTTTTTTCTGCGATATGATCATAAAATTACCCCCCATCCAGTAACTCACATTTATGCCTACACCATAATTTATGTAAAATTGAGACTTTAACCACCGGCCGCGTATTAACAAACATCATTCTTCACACAGAAGCTTTCAAGTGAGTATACAATGAGCTGAAGCGCTGAACAATTTATTCATTGCACAGTACAGCGCTGGCGCGGCGTAGATTTATGACGCATGATATCGCTTCCGCGCTTTCTATGAAGCATCGATTTCTCGAGGCAAAACCCACCGTAAATTGTCTGTACGTGAATGGATGCTTTGATCAATGGAATTTGTGTGATAGTTTATCACCAGTTAAACAATATATAATATGTAGACCACTGGCGTTACAAAGGGCATTGAAATTTTTCTGACAATCGTAGTTGATCTTAATTATTGTCTGTGTGGTTCATTGCCTCCTTAGTTAACCTAATATCTTACTCTCATATAATAAATAGTATGTTACTTTAATACCCAGTAAAGTTACGTTTTTCCTTTCTTTTGTCAGCTAAACCATTTAAACTAAAATATAAATTTTATTTAAAATTTTTGTGCTCTCAATGGTAAATCTTCTCGCTTGGAATATTGATTACAGTGCTTAACACGGTTGAACAATCTGTCTCCACAAAATAGTACAACGATGACAAATGGCGAAGTATAGTCTGTAGATTTCCGCCCACTTCGTTTTAAATAGACCTTTTCTTACTTGTGGACTGGCTCAAAGAATATTTAGTTAATTATACTACTACTCCCTACATACACGTATCATACGTTTGAAAATAAGTTTATAACATTACATTATATTCCCAAAGATTTTAAATAATATATCCTATATCGTAGGGAATTGGAAAAACGAGAGCGGCACATACGAAAACCCTTTTCATATGTGTCGCTACTTAATGTGAAAAATCATTGCTATTGTTATCATTTGGAAACTCGCATTGGTCTTCGAAGCCGATGGCTAAGTGATATGTCCCATTGGATCCGATCGAAACCACAACCTCTCTCGCGAAAAGTCCCGCCCACACTTTTTTAAAATTAATTTTAACATCTAATATTTACCACGAAACGTATATTAACCAACCACTGACCTTGGTTACTATCTACAACTTAGTAACAATAGTTAAGCAAAAATACCTTACACGTAAAACCATCCAATGAAACGTAAGGTCATAAAGTCATTTCATCCCCCTTGGTTCCATCGATTCAGCTGTTTTGAAACCTCCGACCATTTGGTCTAGAGTACTTATCATCTCGGGGCTATTTCGGGACGAGGGGCGTGTCGAAGCCATCTTGGTGAAATCGTGGCCGACGGCGTACTATAACAGATTTATGAGAAGTTCCCGGAGGCATCGCTAGTTATCAAAGCTTTGTTCTATCTACCAGGACAAGACTTATTGGCTACTGATTTTTGAAATATTGGGAAGATTATATTTATGTCGTTTTATTACTGCAGACACAAAGTTTTTAACGTAATACTTTTTAATCTGAATTCATACTTTGAGAAGTAAAGAATTTTGGTTTTGAGGCTCCGGTAACCATACTCAGCAATGAAAAAGGCCAGTCGAGCCGATCCATTTGTGCTGAAAGCTAGCTCATCTATCCCACGAGTGTATTGAAATATGCTAACAGGTATAAATATCTTGTAGTAGTCAAGTCAATTTTACACTTGAATATTTGAAAAAACGACAACTTTCTTGTCTGTCAACTACATCAAAATGTACTATTTATATTAAACATCATGTGTAATAGTAGACAATCTTTAACTGACAACACTGAGCCTGAAAAAATATCACGCACTGAGGGATTGAGGGTCGGATTGATATTGCAGTCAGCGCTCTTAGGGATTTGGGTCTCACATTAGAAGGAGCGGTGATGTATGTTGTGTGGAATGGTAAATAGTATTATGTTTTGAAGGTACGTCATTTCTAATTCAATAAACTGTTGTCTATCTGTTGAGTTTACGTTGTGGAGTTTGTAAGTCAAGGAAGTTGCTGCCTTCAAGTTCCAGAAATTAGTACATTTTTGGTGTAAATTTGTATATTATAATTGAAATGTCACATATCCATTTGTGATAAAACTGGCAAACAAAGATATACTGAAAATATAGGTGATATAAAACAAAATTGTAAACACGACACTTGTTCAAAGTTACTACTTCGTTTTCGTCGTTAAGGGTTTGGGGTATGTGCCTCCGATGTCCTCACTCACTCGGTAAAACACAGTGCAAGCGCTGATTCACACCGGTTTTCTGTGAGGCCGTGGTATCACTCTGGTCAAGCCAGCCGATTCATGCGAAAGCGTGACTCTCACACGGTAAATGGTGTATATTTGTAATAAGTCAATGTACTAATCGTAAAAACCAATTCTGTTATAACCAAAAAGAATTATGCAAATGAAAGTCTGTAATACAAAATTATCCCATAAATATATATGGAACATTAAGGGAAAGTAGGCACTCAATCGTCTACGGTGCGGTGAGCTGATTACCTTACTAAGAGCCTATAAGAGCTTAATGGTAAAATAATTGTCACATTGTAATCTTTAGAAATTGTCCGCATTGCAGATGAAACAAATATCTGAATGTTGGAGGTAGATAATGATCTGATAACAAATTTGATTCATGTTAAACTAGACAAATAGATATACATGCCTACGTCGTTGGTCTAGCGGCTAGCGTAAGCGACTGCCGGTCAAGGAGCCTTGGGTTCGATTCCCGGGTCGAACTGCTGTTGGGTTTTCTTACAAGAAATTCTTAACAGCAACCCGGAGTATGAAATATGGCAGTGTTTCCCGCTCTTGCCTCGGAGAGCACGTTAAGCCGTCGGTCCCGGTTGTAATGAACACATATGACAATCGGCATTTGGGAAGTCAGTACCCTCAAATGTACTGAAAACTAATTCAAGCCTCGAATTCAGTTCACCCTCAGGATTGCGGAGGACCGATGGCAGTCGCTCCGTGGAAAAACTGATATTCCACCACTCTTGGTTTCTGCTTATGCTTTCCATCAGGCAGACTAGTCCTTTTGGCAGGCCCATACATAAAAAAAGTCAGGTAAAACCGGTTGAACTATTGTAGCCGACCCCAATTAATCTTGGGAATAATAAAGACTAGGAAGAAGAAGACAAATAGAAATACATATTTATGTCAAAACTCTACGGCCCTTATATAAAAAAAAGGTTTTTGCACATCGAATCCCGATGATATATGAAGATGGGTGAAGGCAGTAACTTACCATGAGGTCACACTTACCATGAGGTCACACTGCTGCACTTTGGAACGTTCCCTGGGTAATTTCTGGCTGTGATCTCCTACTCAGAATGAAAATTCACTTTAATTGAAACGAACAAATTAGATTAAATTACAGAGTCGACGAATAAGCTAGAACCATAAAGTTTCTAAGTTTCTAATAGTCGTTAATGAAAAACATTAAAATTACGATTGTAACATATTTATGAAGAAGGTAGTATCACTAAGTATACGTATAAGTATTTATATTGCGCCATTTTAGTCAAAAGTGCTACCTCTACCTCTGGCGAGTTAACCCCGAGCGGTCGCGCGCCTGAATTGTCAAGTTTTTTAAAAACCGCCTAGCGGGTTTGACGGACTTGAACTTATAGTAAACTTCAGAAAGTATTTGTTTATTAAAAAATATTAAATCCAATTACTTACATAACCCAAAAAAAGAGAACATCACAACAGTTTTTTTACCACATCACAAGTCCCACCCAAACCTCCTGCCTCCTCGACGATATTAAACACTTATGTTGTTATCGCGGACCACCACACTGATCGATCAATACCAACCCAGGGGGTTTCAGTTAGTACCTGCTACACAGTTTATTTCCAATTGATGTGTGCCGACCAAATATTTGCTTACCGCGAGAAGCGACCCTGCTGTGCTAGGAGCCACTAAACAAGCGAGAATATGGCTAGATTATCAAAGAAGGCATGTTCTGCTATTTAAAGACAGATCTTATGAACTTCATAATAAAGGTGTAATTGGTCTAGTTGAACTAACTCTGTCAGGTTAACTCTGAACTACAAAAGTTTTTACAGTTCTTCATTTTAACTTCGTCAGTTTTAAAATTTATGCAGTAACAAACCTTAGATTTTATACAGCAGTTTCTTATTTTTAAATAATTTACTTGTAATGTTTTAAAATTTCTAACCAGAGATTAAATATATTGGAAGTGAAAACTTATTTAGCCGCGTTGAGCACTTTTTGATAGAGGATAATCATCACATGGGTTCGCGTCACCTACATTCTAATAATTATGTTGATAATTTAAGTTTTCACTTCTATCGGTAGTCCTTATAACTGCCAATTTTTTCTTAAGTTAAAATTGTAGGTCAAATTTATTTAATTAAAAAGAAACAAATCATAAATAGCAAGAAGGTTAAGTAGCAGAGTACATTATATTAATTTTAATTACCAATACCACTAATACTAATAAGTAATAAGGTATAAAGCACACATACGTGCTTAAATGCTATGAAGGATTGTCAACCCTATATCATTAGTATGAATTCCCTGAGCAGTATCTTTTTATATTTAACGGAGCCCTTAACTGTCTTAAAACAAGTAAAATATAATTTTCTTTTCAGATTATCCCTACAAACAAATTGTACTTCATTTTCTTCCACTTTGTTAAATCACAATGGTTTTGTATTTAAAAATCAAGTACTTCTTAAAAGAAACAATTAAGTACTGTTATAAATTACCGAAATGTATAATTTGTTTACTGCTTACTTGTCGTACTTTTTATATAATTGTTATACCTGGGCATATTTTCAAAGATATATAATATTTACGTGTTATATTCCTGGGTAATTGTGAGGTAAATGGACTTGTCCACTTTCTAAGAAGGTTTTCTTTTGATTTATGACTTCAAAAGGTTTGGTGTTTCAAGTTAAAATGTTAAGATTTAGATTTTGCGGAAAGTATCTCATTGTACATCTACACGAATAAAAATTTTTTAAGAACATTTACTTCGTAGAGACAGTTTCTATCAAATTTTTGTAGTTTTTTATTGAAAGTTTTACTCTACTCACAATCTAAGTTCTTCAAGCTTTCCTCTTCACAAATAGTAGAAGAATGATAATGACTATCAAATCTGGAATTGAAGAAGAAGATTACCACTTCAGTGTTGTTCTCATAAACCTAATGATGTTCACGTTATTTAAGAATGAGGATATTCTAAAACAAATAACATATTCTAAAACAAATAACAATAACACTTTAATATTTTATCAGAGTTTTATAAGTCATTTTTTATAGGTTTATAAGGCAAAAGACTTAATTTTTCAATTGTCAATATCAAAAAGATATCGTTTTTCATGGCCCCGTATAAGTGATTCTCAAGTCGTCTCGTTACACACGTGGTTAGTATAGCTACAGTTAAGTACTTGTCAACTAATAGTCGATGTCTGGATACTGACTGCCTGTATTTGTACCCGCTGATGAAAGCGGTCAAGATAGTTATACTAGATTTCTTTAGTACTAACAGTCGTTACATGATATAAAAGCCAATTAATAAACGGTGGCTTGTGGATCTTCAACCTGCTTAATAATAGTACAATTTTGTCTCTTTTGTCAAGATGAATCGTGAAAGGTATTCCAAGTTAAACTAGTAAATGTATACGTATGGACATGTGTGAATGTTTTTTTTAAAAGTAAAAAGTAATTGAACCCAAATTTCCTCGTATTGTACTATAACCACACGTCAACAAACGATTGAGCTTGATGGGAATAAATCGGCCAAAACATATACATGTGATGGTATGAAACCATCATATTGCAGTACTATTCCTTTCTTTAAGAGGATTTTTAAAATTTTAGAATACACAAAAAAATCTGTTACAAGAAATATTCATTTAATGTACTAAAATCGAAACTTAGAGACAAAAAAAGTGTGGGAGCAAAACAAATTAATTTATATTACATTTCTGTCAAGCATTTGTGTCAACAGTCTGTGGATCTAAAACCGATTTAGTTTCAAGCAATCTTCCACAATATTCATTTAAATTGGTACTTAAGTTTATTTAGACTAACAGTTGTATATTTTAGGGTCTCTTATTGGTCGTTTTGTAAATTTCAGAGACAGGTATAATCATTATAAGGCTTGTTAAAAGAGTAGGTAAAGTTTTGTTATAAAGTTACGGTTTTTTTCTTATTTCTGCCTAAATGAAATAATAGAATGTTAAGAGTATATTACAAAAGAGAATTCATTCGATAATTTTTAATATTAGGATTAAAATCAATACAAATGTCTAAGTCATCACCATCACCAACTATATGATCTACTATAAATGTCTTAAGTATACCTTATCTTAACCGACTTCAAAAAAAGGAGGAGGTTTATAGGTATATATATTTTTTTTATGTGTGTTCGGAGATAACTTCGTCATTTATAAACCGGTTTTCATGATTCTTTTTTAAATGGAAAGGAGATGTCCCAATGGTGGTACCATGATGATTACATTAATATCTGATGATAGCATCCAAGGGAAATCGAGTCGAACCTTGAAGTCGTTTTCATTTTTGTTAAAATTATTTGGTCTCAACGTATTCAAATCTGTTTTTAATCATTTCTGATACAGATCATAAGCAGACTACCTAGCCGCGGCTTTTGCTTATAGTCTCCCAATTATTTTTATGCCTGCCTAAATAACTCTACTCTGCCTGATGGAAAGCATAAGTAGAATCCAAGAGTGGTGGACACCATACTCATTGCGAATGCAGATATTTATATATATTTAGCATAGTAGCTTAAAAATTATACTGCAGTGTGTTTACACTGGGCTACACTACTCGTAATAAGGTGCAAAGGGCTATCACAATAGTGAAATTTAAACTTGGTAGGTACTTACGAAATGATTTCGATCGACTCTTTAGTAAACAACAGATCCTATTAGAATACTATGTAATCCCGTTAAAACCGTTCGAACATTTAAAGTTATCTAGCTAGAGCTTGCTTTTCATTTACTAATGACTTTTAATAGAGTTTCCATTGCAGACTTTTCTTAGTTTTACGTTGTTAATGACATTGATAGAATACCATTTATAATAAGATACTAATATAAGCAAGCAAAATATCTTAGCATCTATTCGATTACAGCTTTTAAAAGACATTTTAAATCATGTATAAAATTCAACATTTTGAGATTACTACTTAACAGTCCTTCTAATTTTATTCGTGATAACTTTTTTTTTATTTGAGAAAGTAACCATTTAATTTGTCTTCAATAAACGTACCATAACTTTTATTTCTTAATATA
The DNA here is from genome assembly GCA_905220595.1 of Spilosoma lubricipeda. Classification (NCBI taxonomy): domain Eukaryota; kingdom Metazoa; phylum Arthropoda; class Insecta; order Lepidoptera; family Erebidae; genus Spilosoma; species Spilosoma lubricipeda. Next base: position 490,022 of record HG992285.1, on the reverse strand, counting down.
ATAGAAGATAAGATAATTAAATCCTGTTTCTTATGAATCCTAGTATCTATATTTAAATTCTATTCAAGAAAGTGATTTAAAGTTGCCTACACAAAGTATTTCAAAGTAATTGTTGGCTGTGATTTTTTAGTCCCTCTAGGACAATTCTAGACTTCGAACGTCATTACCATACTTTTAAATGAGTAAAAAACACATTTTTAGAAACAAAATACATTTCAGTCAGAAGTAATTATTATATCCATTACGACTGTGTCTGTATAATGTTACGACAATACAGATGACGCTCCGAGATGATAGGAAAATTGAAGATAAACAACCCAGAAAGGAGTTCACTGTCTCGCATAAAACGTAAACAATAAACAGAGCGAATGAGAATGGCAAAACAACGCCTGTTCTAATTCAGAAATAATAATGATTATTTCTTTGGTTTCGGAGTGATACCTCAGTGATATCACAGAAAACCGGTGTGAAATAGTGCTTGCGCTGTGTTTCACCGAGTGAGTGAGGATACCCTCCCTATCCCCCAAAGGCCAGCAAAGCACTTGTGACGCCTCTGGTGTCTGCAGGTGTCCATGGGCGGCGGTAATCGCTTACCATCAGGCGATAAATCTGCTCGTTTACCTACATATTTCATAAAAAAAAGAAATATTAATTACACAGTATTAAAAATTGTAAAATAATAATAATTGTGCTATTTTCTAGAAATATCAAATTCCGTTGCACAAAAACCAAAAAAGGCAAAAACCGTACACACATAACAATATTTAAATTTATTCAAGTTAAGTATAAGTACAAAGACGTCCAGAAGAGATCGCTGTGAGCAACAAGATCGCCTAGTGTAATACCAAATATAGATCTCCTTATTACCTAAATATCTCAGTACAAAATGTGTAGTATACTAAATTTTTTAATAAATACTATTATATAAATAAAAATTTACAATAATTTTACAATATTTCCCATCTAAAGCATAAGGTTAAGCTTATAAACTAATAATATTATTAGTACTAAAACTTCTATGTAGGAGTCGAATATTAATGATATACTTAGCATTTGTATTAATTGAATTGAATATTTGGGCGCTAGTACTAACTGTAAGTGATTAAACCGCAGTGGGAGCTCGACTGCTGATGTATTGCTTCCCACTGCGGCTTGAACTGTTATTAAGATTTAATACTGACTGAACTCGATATCGACTGGTTAGCTTAAATAATAGAATAATACTTATCTACTTGGAACTCGTGGTAAAGGCAACTAAACAGAACTCTTTTCAACTTTATATATATTTTAAATATATTTACCATGTATTAATTGCGTTGCTCAACTTTTTGCGATAACCAAGACATACGCGGGAGGAGCCGCGGGGAACAACTAGTTCTGCATTAAATGATTGTGTCATTTGGATAGTTGTACTGTTATGTAGAAAACTACATAATAAAAATTATGTATGTATGATACAAGTATATTTATCAGCAGTCTATTTTATATAGTATACCTAGTTTGTATTTAGACAGTTGTGTAAGATGCATTATTTTATTAAGGTGTCTCAAGAAGCGACGCGCGACTAGTCACAAAATTCTGAGAAAATGCTTTATTTATTTCTTGTAGGATCGTTAAAGAAAATATTGTCAAATTAAATAAATTCAGAAGTTTTTAAAACTGAAAACGTTTTAAAATAAGAACCAATTTTGTTCTAAAGTACCTACACTAAAATTCTCGAAAGAACAATACTATTTTCACCAACTGGTTTTCATGCGGTTAAAGTCTGCTAACATTAATCATATATCTTGAGAAGTTTATTTTCACCACCTACAAAAGCTTCAATAACAAATTTTAAATGTTTTCCTTTGATTTAAAATACAAGTACGCTGTCTGGAAAGTTGAGCTCGCGGTCCGAACTCACTGAACTAAATTGTAAAGTATAGATTGATAGAGCGATTGATTGATCGTTTCGCTGTCATGTAAGGTTGTGGGTTAACTAACTCACACTTTCTGCTGGTATTAACATTATAAATAAACTTTACGAAAACAGTGGAATTTAAAATGGAATCTTAACTTAAGTTCATAATAATCATAAATGACTGCATAATCCCACGACACGGATTGCGTCGTAGTTTGAACGATCGCATCGATGCTTCCTACTGCGCTGATTGTTGTGGGTGCAAAGTAGTTCAAATAACAAATGAGACAACAGTTCGTATGATCTACGAATTGTTGTCCTGAATCTGGGTGTTCTTTGTGTCCGTTTCATTTATGTTTGTAAGGTTTCCCAAAACACAGAAATATTCCTAGTAGTCTTCTGAAAAAATACTTTATTTATTTTTTCTATATTATAAACTTCTCGTCGACTTTCTCCGTTTATTTTTACTTTAGTGTATTCTATATTCTTTAAATTTAAGGATCTTTTTTTAAAAGTTATTTTCCATGGTGTCAGAGGTCAGCGACCATTAAAGTGATTTAACGTTCAAGCCGAGGGATGCTGTATTTTAAATATGCTCGTTACACGTACTTTGCTTCCATTTTGAGTTTCGTAAGCGTATTTAAAAAAGAACCTAGAAGTATTATTTGGAGCATAAGAAAAAAAAACTATGCACAAAATAAATTTAGGAAAGAACTTAATAGTTAAGACAAAAAAAACTATTCTTGAACTTTTTTATTACTTAAAATAATAACACAACACTATAAATAAATATAGTACTACAGTTAACAATACGAACAAATAAATGACCTAATTATCAAAGAATATTTAAAGTCGGTAAGGTCTTTACCGTTAATAATAGTATAATTTTATTACAGGTGTATAATTAATAATAACAATATTAATCATCAGGCAATTATAACGGTGTTAAACATTTCAATAATAATTTATCGACAGATTCACAGTCCAAAGTAAAACTACTTTAAAAAAAATGTTTTCACAATAATGTAGGATTACAGTACACATGAATGTAGGAGTGCCGTAGACATAATATTCAACTTAATTTCTGTAGTTTGTAAAGTTGTAGGAAAATCATTGAAAATCGTGACTTGGATGGAAATGATAAGTGATACGGTAATGGAGACAGAACACCTATTGCCATGAAATTTGGGAAAGAGACAAGAAGTTGATGAATAACTTAATGTCGATCTGTCGTGTATGTAAAAATATTATACTATGAATGCAAACTAAATCAAAGTAATCTATATACGTGTATTTAGCGCCCTATTTGAAAGGAAAGGTGTTCTTGCACTCTCACGTCGTATTGTCCGCGTTTGCGTAGGCGCAACATGTGTCAAGCACGTCGCCGCCCTGAGGTGTTTATTAATGACTTGGGAGATCAATTTCATGTGTGTTGGAACTGTTCAAATATACATTTAAAAGTGAATTATCTCCAGATCAATATTAGTTATTATACTATAACTGTCTTCAAACCCACTCGCATAGAATTCACCAGTTTTTAGAAACTCAGCTCAAAAAATCTTTATTACTTCTAATTTTAAACCAAACTCTTTGTTGAAATAGTACTGTCAATCCATTTGTTGTATAATTAATAAACTGCTAAATGTTAAATATTATTTTTAGTACTAAATACCATTTGCAGACACATAGCACTAAATTTGTATTAAAAACTAAAGCTATTCTTGCTCATTATATCTGGAAATTCTTTTTTATTTATTGTTAGTTATTATATGTTTCAGTGACACGGTTTTCTTGATTTGATTTGATTTGATTTGATCTTCTTTACAAATCAAAGGTAAGATCAATCTTAATTCGAAGTTTTTTAAAGTAAAAGTTCCTCTAGGGTAGCATAGAATGTATGGGAAATAATATGCTTATGTTCATAGGATAAAGTAGATAGTACTAGTATATAGAGAGCAGAAATTTTTAATATCTACCACTTTAAGAAAGCAACCTGGTAATCGTTTAGTTTTAATTTATTAAAAAAGTTTCCATAGCCTTACAGTTTACATAAATGGACGACTTAGTGTCATTAGTAAAGGCATGTTTGGGCGGTGACACACTTGACATGTGCTGCGCCCACACATTGCGGACAATAGGCTCTTACAAGACATGATTTGTACCGCTTTGTTAAGAATTTTGGTGTTACCTTTCAACGTTGCAGTCTGGTTATAAGGTTAATTCTCGGAGATATCTTTCAAGCGTAAATCTTTACCAGATCTACTATAAATTATGAAATATAAGTAGCTTTTTTTTCCAATTACAAAATCTTAGTACTTACTTTTTAAAATACGAGAATTTAGATATATGTTTATCACATTTTCCATGCCTTGTTGGTCTAACCGTCTAGCGGTTAGTGTATGTGACCTTCGCGTCGATTAAAGATTCGAATTGATATCATGGTATCGATCCATAATAGGTAATTCAGTTTTATGAAATAAATGCTTGATGCGTAGCTTTGAGTTTAGAACTTAACCCCATGCCTCGAAAGGCACACAAAGCCGTCGTTCCTGCGCCCAGATCTTTCCATGGTCTTGTCGAAATCGGATAAAACCATCATCATCATACTTTTATGGTATAGATAGAATGAAAACTGGACACGTGATGGTAAGTGAGCATCACTTCTCACTTCTATTCTTTACTCCAATTTAAATTTAACACTAGTTAGTAATATTATATTTTTGAAAAAACAATGTTTACCCAGGGAAATATTCAAGAGTTTTGTACTAAATTAATCGAAAGCTGAAAGATAAAGCCATTTGTACACTGAGATTTTAAAAGAGAAACCTGTCATGTGTCGTACGTGAAAATGAACCCGAATACGGCAAAGCCAAAGGAGGGTTATGATTTTGACAGGCTATGTATGTATGTTCATCTGTTCCCTCATAGCTCCTCAACTACTTATTAGAACTAGACAAACAGGTATCGTTAGAAGCGTCTTGATTGTCCGCTGGTTATAGGCTATATGACGTATCTCTGAATCTAATGTGATGCTCTCTAGCCGACATAAAGTACTGTATTAAAAAAAAAAAATTGAGATCAATTTGCCGTGTATAATGTGGTATCATTGGAAAGGGCATTACTTGTACATTTCAAAAATACATAATATAAATTATTAGCATTTGCTTGACTTTGTTCATATTTATCCGATAAATGATATGCTTGTCTGTTCCCTCACTCTTTCTAAACTACTAGTCAGAATAAGATAAATGAGGTATCGATAGGAGCGTCTTGACCGTCCGCTAGTTATAAGCTATATGACGTGTCACTGAATCTAATGTGGTGCCCTCTAGCCTACATAAAGTACTGTATTAAAAATAAATTTGAGAAAAATATGCCGTGTTTGGTATCATTAGAAAGGGCGTTACTTTTACATTTCAAAAATATATATCTTATTAGCATTTGCTCGGGGTTTTGTCCATATTTATTCGGTAATTGTGATATTATAACGGTACCAAAACATTTTAAATAACATAAAAACGTATCGTAACTCTTTAACAACGCGTGACTATGGCTTTTCATACTTGTTTTTTACTTATCAGCTTCGTTTTTTGTCGTAGTTGGGTATTAGTTCTTACTTTTTACCCGACTACGGCAAAGCCAAAGGAGGGTTATGATTTTGACAGGCTATGTATGTATGTATGTATGTATGTATGTATGTATGTATGTATGTATGTATGTATGTATGTATGTATGTATGGTATGTATGTATGTATGGTATGTATGTATGTATGTATGTTCATTTGTTCCCTCTTAGCTCATTAACTACTCATTAGAACTGGACAAATGAGGTGTCGTTAGAAGCGTCATGATCGTCTTCTGGTTATAGGCTATATTATGTGTCACTGAATCTAATGTGGCGCCCTCTAGCCGACATAAAGTACTGCATTAAAAAATAAATTTTAGATAAATATGTCGTGTTTGGTATCATTGGAAAGGGCGTGACTTGTACATTTCAAAACTACATATATTATTAGCATTTGCTCGTGACTTTGTCCGTATTTATTCGATAAGTGTGGTATTTCTATGGTATGCTTGTTTATTCCATCCTTATTTCTAAAGATACTAGTCAGAATAAGACAAATGAGGTATCGTTAGAAGCGTCTTGATTGCCCGCTAGTAATAGGCTATATGACGTGTCACTGAATCTAATGTGGCGCCCTCTAGCCGACGTAAAGTAGTGTGTTAAAAAATAAATATGAGAGAAATATGCCGTGTTTAGTATCATACGAAAGGGCGTTACTTGTACATTTCAAAAATATATCTATTATTAGAATTTTCTCGTGACTTTGTTCGTATTTATTCGATAATTGTGATATTTTTGTGGTATCTATTTAAAATATACTTTACAAAGAAATTAGTATTATAGAGGCACCAAAACATTTTAAATAAAAAAAAGTAAAAACTAAAACCCAACTACGACAAAAAACGACGCTGAAAAAGTATGAAACAAGTTTCAAAAGCCGTAGTCACGCGTTGTTAAAGTGTAATGGACTATGGTACATTACACTACATGGACTATGGCTTTTGAAACTTATTAATGTACCATAGCCCATATCACTTTAACAACGCGTGACTACGGCTTTTGAAACTTGTTTCATACTTTTTCAGCGTCGTTTTTGTCGTAGTTGGGTTTTTAATTAATGATTCTTGTTTTAAGATAACTTTGTCAAGAAAAATAAATGACACAAAAATAATTCTTACAGCTTTGCTAAGTTATTGAAGGTAAAGTTAAAAATAGTTAATAATAATTATCAATCGTAGTTATTGCTTTCAAAAATAATATTATCTATTATATTATATATATTATCTATTATATATATTAATATATTCAAAATTAATGCTTAGTGAAATACAAAAACGCTAAAACGAATAAATAAAATAATTTCTACATGCTCATTTAAAAACAAACATTAGTTTCGTAGTGATGACGATTCCAGATTTGTTAAATTTGGGAGACTTTTATGTATTCTTTGCTTTGATAAATGTTACCAAGAAGATATAAAGTCGAAAAGATATTAAAATAAAATAGAACGTGTTTTATAAGAAACTAAAGAAAATGGATAAGGGTCATGTAAGCCCCGAAGGCTTGGTGTGATATCATCCTCTGGTTTCAAGGTTGGCAACAATTACTTTTTGAAAATGTTAGCAGTTTGTAACTTGTTCCCACTAATATTGGGAACGGAGTTTGTTTTTAAAACTGTTTCATCGGAAAGCTGTTTGCGGAACGTAATTTTGTAGGTTTTGGGGCAAAAACTTTTTTTGGGGTTTTATTAAGTAATAAACTAAGTCGTTGGTAATACGAAGGGTTGGAAAACAACTAAATGAAACATGTATTTACCACGGGTTTGGGATACTCTGTATTTTTAGTGTAAATAAATAAATAATAAATAAATATTTCGGACATCTAACACACAACGCCATCTAGGCCCAAACTAAGCTGAGCTTGTGTTATGGGTACTAGACAACTGATTTAAATACTGTGGAAACTTTTTAGTTTACGACATTCTTTTGATATTCGAACAAGGGTTTTTTGATATTGACAAATGTCATCTGACTTGATATATTATATAAAAATTTTCCCTGTGCAAACAACGTTTTTTGCTTTCATATCCTAGTTATCTAGTTTATTTCAACAAAAGGTTATGGGCCTATCCACGAAAGTTGCCATTAAAAACCTCTGCGGACTAGATGACTACTCTACGTGGAAATTCGCAATGAAAATGATTCTGATAAGAGAAAAATTGTTCACGTATACGTCAAAGTACCCGGATTCCAATGACTCCATAGGCATCGAGAAGGACCAAGATGCACTGGCTTTGATCTGTCTGCATGTGGATACCTCACTCTACACGTATGTACAGGATTCAAAGCATGCCAAAGACGCTTGGGATAGCTTAGCGAAAGTGTTTGAGGATAAAGGTGTGAATCGAAGGATTACCCTGATGAACGCTTTGCTGGATGAAAAGCTGGAGAGACACTCGTCGATGCATGATTATGTTGCTGCTGTTATGTCTCTATCTCAAAAGTTGAAGGATATTGCCACCGGATTTGACGATGACCTTGTAGCTGTTGTGTTGCTGAGAGGACTACCTGAAGAGTACAGACCTATGCGTATGGCACTGGAATACTCTGGGATGAAGTTGACTTCAGAGAACGTACGACAGAAGTTACTACAGGAGGATTCACGTCAAAGTTGCAGTACATCGTCTTCAACAGACTCGGCATTAGCAGTGAGTAAGAGTCGGAAACGGAATGGGAACAAGGACAAGAATATGACCAAAGTGAAATGCTATAAATGTGGAAAGCATGGGCATAAGAAGCCAGACTGTCAAGAAGGAAGAAAAGCAGATGATTCGACCTCCAAAAGGAAGGATGTCGTGAGCCTGTCTTCGTCCAGTATCGGGCACTCCTTCAATCCGACGGAGTGGTACATCGACAGCGGGGCATCTTCACATATGTCTTTCCAGAAACATTGGTTTAAAGATTTGGTTATGAATATCGGTATAAGTAACGTGACATGTGCGAATAGTGATAAGATGGAATGCACGGGTAAGGGTGACATCATGGTGAGTATGAAAGGTAGAATGTTTGCCGTGAGGGATGTCATGTATGTACCTGGTTTGCGTGTTAATCTGTTATCTGTTTCACAGTTAGTAGAGAGAGGATGGAAGGTGATTTTTGACAGGGATGGGTGCAAGCTAATTCACCATTTGGTTCCAGGCCATTTCAATGGAAAGCTTCTGGCTACCGCAAGTGAAGTCTCTGGTATCTACAAGCTTGAAGGTTGTCAGGCGGTTGTAGATGAGACTGCGTTGGCGTCAGTGAAGGCAGGTAATCCTTTGATGTTATGGCACCGGCGGCTTGGGCACGTAAATGAGCGAGATTTACATAAGCTTCCGGGTATGGATTTTGGAAAGAGCGTAATGGAGCCTTGTGTCGCCTGTATTAAGGGGAAGGCACATCGTTTACCTTTTCCAGTTGGTGAGGCTGAGAAGGCAGTTGAGAGACTGCAACTGGTTCACGCAGATATCTGCGGTCCAATGTCTGAACCGTCGTACGGTGGATCTCGATACATGCTAGTAATTGTAGATGATTTTACACGTAAAACTTTTGCATTTTTCCTTAAATCAAAAGATCAGGTTTTGGATTATTTTAAAGTTTTTCTAGCATCTGTAGAGGTTGAGACCGGGTTGAAGCTGAAGTGCATACGCACGGACAACGGAACAGAGTTTGTGAACAATAAGTTTGATGGGTTTCTACGCAAAAAGGGGATTAAACATCAATTGACTGTTCCCTACACTCCAGAGCAGAACGGCGTAGTGGAGCGAGCAAATCGTACTATCGTGGAGATGGCTCGTACTATGTTGGTGGAGAAAGATCTTAGTTGGAAACTGTGGGCGGATGCGTGTTCTACTGCTGTGTACACGAAGAACAGGCTGCCTCACAGTGGTAACAACGGTAAGATTCCTGAAGAGTTGTGGACAGGAAAGGCTCAGTCATTCGATCATTTCAGAGTTTTTGGATCTAAGGCGTTTGTGCACGTACCAAAGGAAACTCGGAAGAAATGGAGCCCTAAAGCGGAAGAACATATCTTTGTTGGTTACTGTGAAGAAACCAAGGGATACCGTTTCATTAATCTTAGTAATCCACGCGTTACAGTTAGAGCAAGGGATGTAGTTTTCTTGGAAGACTCTACAGCAGCGATTTCAGAGAATCCTAGTCATCTGGTAGACAACGGTGACAAAGGTGCTGAAGTTATCTGGGAATTCGCAAGGGTAGAAGACCAGTCAGGTATGTCACCTGGTACTGCAGAAGCTTCTCAAGGGTCGAGTCCTACAGATGAAGCTGAGGTGTATGAAGACGCGGAAGTGGAAGTAGGAGAAACGGCAGATAGCAGAGCAGAAAATGTTGAAGATGAAGAGCAGACTGTTGATAGAGGAGAATCAAACGAGGTTGAGTATCGCTATCCTCTACGTAATAGAATGCGAGACAGAAATCTTCATGGACTTGCATGCTGTACTGATGAGCAGGAGCCTTTGACAGTTAAGGAAGCCTTGAGTCGGGAAGACAAGGATAGCTGGAAGGAAGCCATGAAGAAAGAGATGGACTCTATGTACGAGAACAAAGTCTGGAAGCTCGTTGACAAGCCACCTGAAACTAAGATCGTGGGGAACAAGTGGATCTTCAAGTACAAGTATGATGCAGATGGTAACAGGACCTATAAGGCTCGACTTGTTGCGAAGGGTTTCTGTCAGTCCTACGGGGTCGACTACTTTGAAACTAATTCACCGGTAGTGAGAAGATCAACAGTCAGACTGCTGCTATCGTTGGCTATTGAAAAGGACTTTTTCATTAGCCACTTCGATGTGAACACCGCCTTTTTGAACGGTGATTTACATGAAAGAGTTTATATGCGACAACCGGAGGGTTGCATAGACAATGACTCGAAAGAAAAAGTTTGCTTATTAGAAAAAGCGATATACGGCCTCAAACAAGCTTCTCGTTCGTGGAATGAAAAAGTGAATGAAGTGTTATTGTCTTTGAACTTCAAGCGCTATGACTTTGATAGCTGTCTTTACAAAAAATAATAATTTTTATATCGCTTTGCACGTTGATGATTTTATTTTATTTTACAAAGACAGAGCGCAGAAGGAAGAGTTGTTGAACAACCTTCGCAAGCATTTCAAGATGAAGGATTTAGGGGAAGCTAGGCAAGTTTTGGGGATGCTTTTGTATAGGACGGATACCGCAATATATTTGAGTCAAGAGAGGCTTATTTCAAAGATCTTGGATGAATATGGTATGAGCGATTGCAGACCGGTGAAAACTCCGATGGAAATGGATTTCCACAAAGTCATGGCGGAAGGGGAAGGAGGTAAGATCTTGTCCTGCCAAGACTGTCGTCGTTATCAGGCGCTCATAGGGTCGCTGAACTATTTAGCCTGTAACACACGCTCGGATATTGCTGCTGCAGTTAATTTCTTGGCACAGTATAATTCCTGTTGTGAAGAACGCCACTGGAAAGCAGCTAAGCATATCTTAAGGTACCTTAGGGGTACAAGGGATCTATGTTTGATATTTCCCAAGTCGCTAGTGCAGGACATCACGGGATTCGTAGATGCTGACTGGGGAGGGAACATCAAAGATAGAAAATCTTATTCTGGATTTATTTTTATATGTGGAAACTCGTTGATTAACTGGGAATGCCGGAAACAAGCTTGTGTGGCACTGTCATCAACGGAAGCCGAATATATTGCACTTTCGGAGGCTACCAAGGAGGCAGTTCACTTGCGGCAGCTGAATGCATTTATAAGAGGTGAATCTCTTAGATCTATTTGCATTTTTGTAGATAATCAGAGTGCTATGAAACTTGCGTACAATCCTGTAGCGCATAGAAGGACGAAACATATAGACATAAGAGCTCACTATGTCGGAGATTGCATTGCTAAAAATGTTGTACGTCTGGACTATGTGTGTACGCAGGATAATCCAGCAGATGTGCTTACGAAACCACTAGGTCGTGTGGCATTTACCAAATGTGTGCGCGATCTGAGTTTGGGTGTGTGTGGTATGGTGTGATGTGAGGATATCTGATGATGGATGTTGTTTGAGGGGAAGTGTGGAAACTTTTTAGTTTACGACATTCTTTTGATATTCGAACAAGGGTTTTTTGATATTGACAAATGTCATCTGACTTGATATATTATATAAAAATTTTCCCTGTGCAAACAACGTTTTTTGCTTTCATATCCTAGTTATCTAGTTTATTTCAACAAAAAATACATATATACTTTTTTTTTGTAAATACATACTTATTATACATAGGAAACACCCAAACTCCGAAACAAATATTTGTAGATCATACAAACATTTGGTCCGACCTGGGAATCGAACCCGAGACCTCATGATCAGCAGTCGCACACGCCAACCACTAGACCAACAAGGCAGTAAGGGCAAGAGTAGACATGTCAGGTCAGGGAATATTGTCGTTCATGATCACATGTGCTTTGCCTTACAAAGCACCAGAAAAACTGGAATATCGATAGAACCTACTTATATTATTAAAATCCATTTAAAATCCATTCATCTTACGTGAAAATGAGACTATTTCCATAGGATTAATTTTTTTGTAAAGTAATCCGAATGTTTGATTTCCAAGATAGGTAGTGGTATAAACGTGCTATAGTACTCCATTACGGCACTAAATCACAGCTACATAGTTCACTGCGAATAAAAATTCAGTAAGCGCCCGACTAAATCCACTCAACGCGAAGTTCGGCGGAAAAAATGACCAGAGACGTTCATGAAGCGAACGGCGATTTATATTGCGGTTGAAACTGGTTGTACATTGTATCCACTCGAGCTTTATATCACGAGAAAAGTTCCACATTTTCAATATTACCATATTCGTGTTAGACCCTTGGAGTTAAAAGTTTTTCACCTCCTTCGTGCTCTAAGAAGCAATGAAGCGTGTTAATAAAACCCGATTCCTCTGATGTCATTACTGAAAATTTATCTTTAGCAAGCTTCATCCAAATCATTTATTTATATGTAACTATAATGCACCTCTAATGTATATCCATATAAAAGTTTTAAAATCAAGTAAAGGCTTATGCGGATTATCTTACGGCAATACCTTAGATTGTTGAGTGCAGTCACGTGTACCTTTTATTGACAATAAGATCAAGTTATTTGTATAAGTTATTCAACAGAAAGTTATTTGTAAAAACAAGAGACGAGAGAGAAGATCTCTTTTAGCAGGATAATTCAATTCTGTAGTTATTACCCTATAATAAAAACCCTTGCACCCGTAAAGTGCTTAAAATATAGGAATTATAATAATAATAATAATAATAAATATTTCGGACATCTAAACACACAACGCCATCTAGTCCCATCTATGATTGTGTGTTTGATAACCTAAGTAACACATAACAACAACAGTAACAATAGTTTCAGATTTGCTTTCTGTGACGCCAATTTTCTTTAAAAAAATGCTAACAATTTCAGTGAAATCATTCAATCTTTATGTACTTATTGACTGGGTTCACTTCATTATTGAGTAGGGTTAAAACCGGAAACCACGTCATGGCAGGTCTGATGCCTTAGTTATTCCACTGCCGTCAATTTTAAGCGAATGGTAAGAATTCCAAATGAATTAAAATAGTAAAATTACATGTAGCAATCACGAACAGTCAAGACATTTTAGATATTTTTCCATGTAGGTTTTAAAGATTTTTAAAATTTCTCAGAAACAGGATGCGTTGTTCATCTAAAACATTATTAATAGACTTTTCCGGGGCTGAAGATGTCTTACACTAGATTACAAATTCGAACATCTTAAGCCACGAGTAATATTTAATGTCCAAGAGATACAAACGGAGCGGTAAATCAAAATTTTAAACACAGTCTGTATAGCAAAGTAATTTCTATAATGACAAAAATTTAAGTAATTCAAAAGAAACCAAAAAAATATGTATGACAAAATTTGCAATTCTTGGACAACCAAAACGTAAAATATAGTAAGCTTCAAAACTACTATATGTCAGGATTAAAATAAATTTCCTATCGCAGAACATATTTTACACATTTTCTAAATGTGTTTTTTATATTGATGAAAATCTTCTAATTTTGTGACTAGACTTGTAGTTATTTAGGCTGAAATAGAAAGTAACCGGAAAAAAGTACCGAAGGCCCATAAACCAACCCCTCCCCACATCCATTTCCCCATCCCCCAAAGGTCAACAACGCACTTATGACGCCTCTGGTGTTGCGGGTGTCCATGGGTGGCGGTAATCGCTTACCATCAGGTGATAGGACTGCTCGTTTGCCCCCTATACAATAAAAAAAATGTTTTCAGACATCTAACACACAACGCCATCTAGTCCCAAGCTAAGCAGAGCTTGTGTTATGGGTACTAGACAACTGATATAAATACATATATACTTTTTTTTTTTGTAAATACATACATATTATACATAGAAAACACCCAAACTCCGAAACAAATATTTGTAGATCATACAAACATTTAGTCCGACCCGGGAATCGAACCCGAGACCTCATGATCAGCAGTCGCACACGCCAACCGCTAGACCAACGAGGCAGTCATGTAGATACCAGGTAAAGGTTAAACTATAAAAGTTCCTATCCTACTAATATTATAAATGCGAAAGTTTGTAAGAAAGAATTTTCACGCAAAAAGTACTGAACGGATTTGGATGAAACTTTACAGTAATATAGCTTATACATCAGAATAACACATAGGCTACTATTTGCCGCGATAACCGACATATACGCGGTCGGAGCCGCGGGCAACAAATAGTAAGTTCATAAAGTAAATAAACTATGAAACAAAATATTAGCATTGCGGCCTTATTTCAATAATATAAAACAAATCACAAAGCTTCCTTATGAAATAAACGAGGCAGCCACACAAGCAGATCGCCAAATTTACACTGCACTCGGCAACACTAACTATTTCACCCATACAGAATTACCAAAACACACGTGCTATTGACAAGCACACAATTTGAAAGTCGCTGTCTCTTAACACAAAGAGGTAGAACTCATTTTCGTCAAATAGTCGTTCTCAAAATATACCAATAAATTTGTATTTTTGAGTTCCTCTTCCACAAGTTTGCTTTAAATGCTTGTCAAAGGATTATAACTCTTGAACGTATTAAAATAATAGTCATTTTGACTGCAATGCGTGGGCAGAACGGGCGAGTTTATGAAGTGTTCGTATTCCAATGCAAATGGTTTGTCTTGTTTTTTTGTTGTTGAATAATTTAACATGTTTGTCGCTTCTGTAGCATTGATTTGTTAAGTTTTTAGTGCAGTATAAATATTTCAACGTAAGCGAAAATCATAATATGACAAAGTATTAAAGCCTGATGTAGAAATATTATAAACATCTTTGTTGTTACCTCAACGGCATCTTATAAAACCTCATCGTGCAGTAATTCCGTAAGTGGTAAACCTCACTATTCAACAATCCATCCCTTAAATCTCTTTAGATGCATCATATCAACCCTTCAACCATATTTCATAATCCTAATTATAAACATCTTTGTTGTTACCTCAACGGCATCTTATAAAACCTCATCATGCAGTAATTCCGTGAGTTCGAAAATTAACTGCTAAGACTTCATGATATATTAAAATTATATTATTTAAGAATTTTGGCTTTTCGCACTGTTTAAATCTAACAAGTATAATATAAATTCTACATAGTATATACATTCAGTATTCGAAATAAGATATTCTTTTAATCACAAAGAATTTTCTTTACTTAATCACAATGGGGATGTTACCCACACTCTTGAAATTTTCAACCAGACAGACACACACACACATCATATACAAGTTGCAGAGTTTTTCTAGACAAACAGTAGGTTATGTTCTACAGTGTTAAGCCTACGCAACCACAACCTGTCATACTAATGGTATTATATGATCCACTTCTTCATATTTGCATTGTTAGTGATACTAAATTGGAATTATTTTAATATATTTCTCTTATTTGCAGGTATGTGTTATTGAGTCAAGCAATGTAGCTGTACAAATGTAAGTTAATGTAAAATTCACGTATATGGAATGCGAGTGCTAAAATCTTCATTTACATTTTTATGACTTCATCAACACAAATGTTGTGTGTGGCAGTATTGTGTATCATTTATTCAGATCAAATATTTTTTTATTTATGAACTAGCTGTGCTCCGCGGTGTTACCCCCGGTTATTGCTGATATGATGATGACATTGAGTAACACCGCGGGGCGATGCTAGTCAATTTTAAAATTAGAATAAGTTACGCCTTATTTGATCAATGAAGTGAAATCCCATCAAAATAGGTCCGGTCCAGCTGTTCCAGAGATTAGCCGAAACAAACAGACAAACCAAAATTTTAGAAATTGATTTTTTGATAATGTATCGCATAAATTAGCACATATTTATTAAAAAGCTGTTAATTTGAAATTATAAACAGACACTTCAATTTTATTTGTTCATATAGGTATACCTAGTGAGAATAAAAACACTTTCGTATAATCGATTTCTCTATGTTATAAGGGGCAGAGACTAACCTCTCTTAGAATTATTTATCCACTTATCCTACTAGAGAGATCGCTTTTTGTTTTTTTGAAAGACCCATATCATCTCATCCACTGTTTTATATTTTATATCATTAATTTCATCACGATGAAGACTAAATTACTTGAAGACTATAAATAAATAAATAAATAATAAATATTTCAGACATCTAACACACAACGCCATCTAGTCCCAAGCTAAGCAGAGCTTGTGTTATGGGTACTAGACAACTGATACAAATACATACTATACTTTTTTTTTGTAAATACATACATATTATACATAGAAAACACCCAAACTCAGAAACAAATATTTGTAGATCGTACAAACATTTGGTCCGACCCGGGAATCGAACCCGAGACCTTATGATCAGCAGTCGCACACGCCAACCGCGAGACCAACGAGGCAGACTATAAACACTTGACATTGGCAGAAATAGTTGATTCGAGAGATCCGGCTGGTTGCCATTTCACCAAAGAAGAAGAAGAACAATTTATCCTACCACAACATTCAGTTTAATATTTAACATCACCTGGACCATGACCAATCTATTCTCTAAAGATAGTCTTAAAGCAGCTTCTCATTAGGTGTCAAATATTACTGATGTCTATAAAACTTTTTATGATGCTAAGTAAAATATAAATTTACGAACAGCGATTTAAAAAATAACAAGAATCGTGTGATCTGGACGAAAAAATGAAATAGAAGAAGAATCTATTACAGTTTATTTGAAATTAAAATTTGATTTACTTGATCGCCAAAACGAATTAAACTTTGAATTTTAAGAAAAAGGAGTTTTTTTTGTGGATCGTTCATTCTGTTAAAAGTATTATCACCTCAAATAAAAATATGGGAAAGCTTGTGCACAAATATGTCGAACTGACCACCTCACTGAAATATTTTGTCATCTCATGTTTTTGACATGTCATTAATCCATTCATCTTGACCATCGCTTTAGCACGCACTTTAGCAAGAGCAACGAACCTCTTTACTTGTCACACCCGCATATATTAATGGTAAACCTCACTATTCGACAATCCATCCCTCAAATCTCTTTAGATGCATCATATCAACCCTTCAATCATATTTCATAATCCATTTAGGCATAAAAATATCAAAGTGTACATTTCTGTAACAATATTACTGAGGAATATTTTATGTATGTAATGACGAGTTACATGCTGGAGTATATAGCTTGAGATCTAATTTTACCTTAACTTAGTTAAGCAGTACTATGAAGTGTCATGCGTTGTACCGGAGATTGCACCTGGTCCTAGTCAGTTACGATGTGTGCTACTAATTTAGTTTTTTATGAGGTTCTTTTTTTTGGACAATTTTTTTAAGCTTTCAATATTTCTTCTACGAAAAAATTCAATTTGATAGATGTTAACGACGTTGAGAACTTAATTTCAACTATTAGTAGTCTTTAGAGAAGAACGTGTGATATTATTTTATATATATAATATTTTATACTACTTTAAATTTGAAATCAATACGACCTTCAAACCTTCAAGAAACGAGCGTACTCCTTCTTAAAAGGCCGGCAACGCACCTGTGACGCCTCTGGTGCTGCGGGTGTCCATGGGCGGCGGTAATCACTTACCATCAGGTGATACGTCTGCTCGTTGGCCCCCTTTTTAAATAAAAAAAAAAAAAAGAAGCGCGTTCGTCTGAATATATTATTTTAACCGTATTTAAAAAACGTGACACCACATTTCATATACCTTAAGAAATACGTAACTGCTCTTTAAATGGAAGTTTAATTTAAAATGAAAAAAATACATTTTGACCTAAATTTTATGATTTAAAATATTATAAGCATAAAAGTACGTATAATACGTAAAAGCAAAATGGAATTCTGTCATGTATTATTTACTTACTAAACTTTCAATACAAGCAGAATTTTATAATTGCAAATTTTAGTAAAGTTAATATTAGATGAGACAAAGGACTGGTATCTACAGTGTGGAATGTATGTAGAACAATGTGGAATATAATTACACTCCTTACAAGAGCTGAATACATTCCTATTTATCTTGCTACTGTCCTTCTCTAGACGGTTTTTAAAGTACCCTCGGGAAGTCCTGAATGGGTTACTCTGTACGGCAATTTCATCTGATTAATTGGTAGACTATAATTTTCTGACTTGGCTTTGAGACCGTTACCTAAATTATTCAGTCATATAAAAGGTTTTAAAGACCAATTATAAATGTCGGCAAGTGGTTCTAGTTTGCAATTAATACGGTACTTTAGCAGTTTTTGCTTCTTTAGCGATAGCTTTCTTTTTCTGTTTTTTTTTTATGTAATGAGGTAAACGAGCAGACTCATCGCCTGACGGTAAGTGATTACTGCCGCCCATGGACACACAACGTCACAAGTGCATTGCCGGGATTTTAAGAAGAAGTACGCTGTTTTTTGTGGAGTCGTTTTTTTTATGTTTTTTAGTACCTTCTGTTGTTTATGTGTGTATTAAATAAATGATGCTAGACAGTTTCTCTATTTTTATGCAAGTAGTTTTGGAGGTTTTTGTGTAAATACACTTACTTATGCTATTCA
The DNA here is from genome assembly GCA_905220595.1 of Spilosoma lubricipeda. NCBI lineage: Eukaryota > Metazoa > Arthropoda > Insecta > Lepidoptera > Erebidae > Spilosoma > Spilosoma lubricipeda. Next base: position 471,435 of record HG992285.1, on the reverse strand, counting down.
AGTATTAAAGTTTCAGAAGGTAATTTATTTTGTTTATCCAAGCATAGTGTTTAGGGTTCTCTATACATCCTGTGTCGCGGGGGACTTTACACATATACATGAAACGGAAACAAAGAACACCCAGTCTCAGAACAACAATTTGTGGATCACACAAAAGGTTTAGTCTCATGTGGAATTTGAACTCAAAACACTTGGCACAGTAGAAAGCGGCGTGGCAACCGCTTAAACCGCTGGACCAACCGTGCAGTCTTTTCATTATAAGGGTGTTAAATTAAGGTTGATTTTTTCTACTAAGAGCAATAAGTAATTCGGTTGTTCTGTAGCAATTCAAACAAAAGAAATTAAATAACCAAGTACAAGGGGTTTAACCTCTACTAAATTCAAGTCGTTACTGTCTCTCTCGTTCACACTATGAACTATATATCGACGTAGGAATGCATATTTGCTGTAAGTAGGCATATTGCAATTGTTCACCAGAGCCAAAAAACTTAAATGATTTCGGAAAAAAATTAATAGCTTCTGACCTATCCATGATATTGCTACCATTTTTGGAACATAGGTTTATTTAACTGCCAGTCACCATTTGCAATGTAAACTTTTTATCCAAAGTTACTATAAGTATGTGTTTGGCTAGTTACAGCAATCAGTTTTTTAAATCACATACCTTTAAAACGCTGTAACTAAGGAAGAAAAATGTACGCGTAGATGGAAATATTATCAATTTACAGGCGGTAAATGTGCTGTATGCAGTAAATTTATTTATATGGGTACTGCAATCCAAGGTGTAAGATTAAATTTATAATTATGATTAGATCTAGAAATGCAGTGGGTCAGTTGGTAATGTAATGTTTGGTTGAAATAAAATTTCGTAAATGGTTAATTAAATAATTATTTTATTTTATTTTATTTTACAATTGTAGGAAAACTTACTTATGGTCTTTTAAATTGTTGAAACAAAATTTTAAACTCTAATTATACTGCCAGAACTTCTTTTCAACAATACAATGAATTAAGAAAGTATTTTCCTCTTATATATAAGAGATAAAACATAAAAAAATACAAAAAAATAAGGCTTTAAAACTAATTAATAACGCTAGATGTAAATAAAAACATTGTATGCAATCAAAAAATATTTATTTAAAAGTAAAAAACAGAAACTTAGTAGCAATTTGCCTTATTTTAGAACGAAAATACAATTATAATTAAACTTAACATGAAGACATTGTGTTCAATCAAAAACATGTAATAAGGGAAAGGTAGTAGAGCCACGCTGATTTCAGCACGAACGGGCTGGCTCGACTGGGGCGGGACTACCCTCGCACAGAAGACCAACCTAAAATGACAGCATTCGTGCTGTCCCGTTTCGTTGGTGAGTGCGAGACTGGAGGCCCATAGATGCAGGAGTGACGGTTAACGTGATAAGTGTGTGAGCGAAAGAGTGCTCGCGAAGTCATAGTAAGGTTGGATCGAACCGTCGGCTAGGGAGACCCGTAGAAACGGTGGTGCCGCTGGCCGCCCGCGGCATAGAGAGGGATCCAACCACGGCTAACCACGCTGGGAGGCTGCCCCGTCAGGTCGCGCATAATCCACGGAGTGGCTCGTCGTGCCGGTTGGTGATCGGACGGTGGGACCAGGCGACCATTTCCGGGAGGACTCAAGAACTACGCACCAGAGTTGTCTCCCGTACTGACACCCTTGTACCGCCTGTCCTATTCCTCAGGACTTGTTCCGGGGGCTTGAAGAGAGGCAAACGTTCAACCTATCCCCAAAAAAGGTGACCGTTCAGACCCGGCTGATTACCGACCTATAGCCGTAACTTCCATTGTCTGCAAGGTGCTCGAACGGATCATCAACAAGCAATTGGTCCTCTACCTGTAAGATCACTCCTTGCTAAATGATCGGTAATATGGCTTTAGGCCGAACCGATCCACGGGTGATCTTCTAGTGTATGTCACTCACCTTTGGGGTGAAGCTATTGATGGTCATGGGGAGTCCTTGGCCATTAGCCTCGACATGGCCAAAGCTTTTGATAGGGTTTGGCACCGCTTGCTTCTCTCCAAACTTCCCAAACTCTGCACATGGGTCTTCGCATTCCAGCACCAGCGCCGCAGTAAGGTCCTTTGCGACGGTGCGGCCTCTGATTATCGGCAGGTAAACTCTGGTGTACCTCAAGGCTCTGTCCTGTCGCCCACGCTGTTTCTTCTGCATATCAATGACATGTTGGCCCTAGGCAATATACATTGCTATGCAGACGACAGTACAGTTCATGGGCGATATTTTGGTCACCCTACAGCCAAGTCTGCAGGTGTTGAGGATAAGCGACAGGATTTTGTCGCTGAGCTCAACCTGGTCCTAAGCCGCATCTCTCAATGGGGCACTGAGAATCTGGTCGAGTTTAACGCCAAGAAAACACAGGTGTGCGCGTTATCTACCAAAAAGTCTCCCTTCCTTCCCTTCTCCACTTTTCGGAACACTCAACTGCCCCTACAAGATAAGCTCGGTATCCTGACTGCCATGACCTCAACATGCGTGAGAACATCGAAAGCGTCATTAAAGCGGCCTCGCGAAAGTTAGGTGTACTTAACAAGGTGAGACGCTTCTTCTCGCCCGGGCATCTGTGTCATCTCTACAAGACCCAGGTTCGCTCGTGCGGGGAGTACTGTTTTCATCTATGCGATGGTGCCGCACAGTATCTGTTTGACGCTTTCGATCGGTTGCAGCGGCGAGCAGTCCGCATCATTGGTAGTCCCGAAGCCACCGAGTTTCTTGAACCTCTGCAGCTGCGAAGAGATATCGCCTCTACGGCAGTCCTCTATCGCCTGTATCATGGAGAGTGTTCTGAAGAGCTCTTCCAACTGGTTCCCCCTTCTCCATTCCTCTACAGGACAACACGTGCTGGCCTTCGCAGTCACCCTTTTAGAGTAGAAGAAATATAAATGATTTATCAAAATGTATTATCTCAAATTTCTAAAAAACCGTGTGTCTAAAAGTACGTGATGATTTGCTGTAAATAACGAAAACTAAAACGATAGGTTCCCTAAACTTGCTGTAAGTAAACGAATGTAAAAATCACACACCGCAAATATGCTGTAAGTAGCGTAAAGTTTTTAAATGGGAAGAAGTAAGTATTTGTAAAGCAGAAAATGCAGTCTTTCTTTTGCTGTAAGTATAAAATGTCTAAAATGACTGGATTTTAGCCTACATACAGCATTTAATCTTGCTAAAAAAAATATAAGTACGGGCGTTTTCAACGGCGTATGTAATTTTTTTTTCATCGTAGAGCCACAGGACCCGGGTCAGTCGATGCGGCTTTTTTTTCTGATTCTAATGATGGTAAAAAGTCACTTTAGGTATTTTGTCTACTTACAGCAAATATGCTTTCCTACGTCGATATATAAATGAATACTCATAATTATTAGAACGAAAGTGACAAAATATTCGTGTTGATACATCAAATAAATGGTAATGTTGTACATGGATTTATGAATCAAAATAATCTTCCTGTAAACCTTTTAATATTAGTGTCCAAAATCTAATTCAGTCAAAACAAGTATTTTTATCTATAGAAGTATAAAGTTTCTCTGTCGCGAATAACTCCTATGAAATCCAACACTTAACGCAAGTTGTAGAAGTTAAATCTTACCGGTGGCCATGTTAAACATAACTCTACATTGTATTCTGCCATTATCATGTTATTGTACAAGTTTATTACTGTGCAATGATGTTGCAACATAACTTTAAATTATTATTATTAAGATGCTCGAGGTTTCCATTTTGTAAGTACACTAGAGAGCAATGAAACCGGACAGTGACAAGAGGTAAACATTAATTGTATGAAATGGCCAGTACGTAGCGAGGTAGTAGGAACGACTAGGACACTTTCGAACTCAAATGATTTTGTACAGAAACGGGAAAGTAAATGACACTATTGTATACGACAGCAGTGACGGCCTACCGTTCCGTTACCGTTACCGACCGTAAGTCTAGTTTGAGCATTGTACGAGGAAGGACAAGCTGCGTAATTGTTATTAAATTAAACTTTTGTAAGTAATAAGTTAAGATGTAACTTTTAAAAGAGTGGCCATGAGTTTTTTTGCCAGTATTCTTCTTATAAGGTCCTACGCATTTTGGAAACTAGAAGTTATGGATCGACACGAACGGGTAGTTGATTTTAGTGTTTAAACACTAATTCACCTTGACCATGTAGTGTCGATCTATGATTTTAAGAGTAGCTTCAATGTAACGTTAATTAAATACATGATTTTAGTTTGAACCTAAGTTGTGTTGTTTTAATAAATCCTAGTGTACCGACGGGTATGGTAATAAATTGATTGAGAACGGTCTAAATCATGTGAGAGATATTAGTGAGTTGAGGAGTGATGTCAGTGAAGCTGATGTCACACTTTCTAAAAATCATATCTCCCTTTAAAATCTGAGTAACGGGTTAATACTTCGTGTTACTTTTGCTTCCTAAAGCAAAAGTAACACGAAGTATTAAAATTCAATGAATTTGCCAATAAATAGTTTATCTCCATTTCTTTTCTAGAAAAGATTGACTTTGTTCCTAATGTATATATATTTATGAAAAACAGTGATAAATTATTTTACTTTAGAAATAATGAAGATGCCTTAAACAACATTTCGAAATGAAAATGTGTATCTTTATATGACCTGAATTCACTTCTCGTGAAAGTGCATCATAATATTCAGACAATTTACTTTGAAATTATCTATGTGGTGTATATTATGACAAAGCCGGTCTGTAATATTTGTTAGAGCGAGGGGTAGTAACCCGCGCTGTATCTTGCACTAAAACTTCATGTACCTCGATATTTGATAACTTAGTTCCGACTCGAGTTACATAAATGGATTAAAGTGTAAGCGAAAAGCGATACAATAATTTTAGTTAGAGTAATCAAATCAAAGATGAAGGCCTTGGGAAGCAGTTGGATGAGGCAGCACTGATCCGGTTGCTGTGGAGAGCCTTGGGGGGGCCTGTGTCCGAACTTTATGTCCTTCCGTTGAGATGATGATGTATCAAAAATAGTACTGGTTAATTTTATACAATGATCGGTTCCTATTTGTCGTCCTATCATCATCTTCACTATATAGTAGTCTAATCCTGGGCATAAGCCTCTCCCATTGCGCACCACTCTGATTGAGCTTCTCGCATCAAGCTCCTGCCAACCATCTAGCACAAGTCGTCACTTCACCTGACCCGTGTGCCATTTTACAATTCTAACATCTCTAAAATCAACTAGGCTTAAATATCATTTCATCAACTTCTTAAATTGCAGTTAGGGTTGTTATTTTGCCGTTATCTTTACATAAGATGCGTCTAAACTCATACATTTTACTTTTTTCTTCACAACTCCAAGAAACAATAAAACTGTATACAAATAACAATTTTGTATTGAAATATATTCCATAAATTGAATGTGTAAGTGGGTCCACGTCCCATATCAACACCAGATGGTTAGATCAATCCCTGGTTCGAAGTAACTTCGAAAAAAAATATCTTGTTATTTCATACATAAGTTGGTTTGTAAGCTTTTGTTTTATTTTATTTTACACTTTTGGAAAAAAACTGAACTAGACACAACCAACTTATTAGTCTTATGTCGTTTTTGTTTAAGTTCTAGCTATTCCACCCATAAATTTGTAAAGCTGAGTATTTAGTCATGTCTAATTTTCTTTGTTATCAAATATGGTTTCTACCAATGGTCTCAATATGGGACAGGAGGACAGGACTCATTAAGGATAGATGTGTCTGATATAATCAGTATTTATCTGCACACATTGCATTTTACTTGAACATCTCGCAATCCATCGAACGATGTAGGTACTTCTAATACAACATCTTTTCTGGCTTAGGTTTTCTGCCTTACTAAACCTACAGTAGCTTGTGTGATTTAGAGAGAAAAATAAATTTGGAAAAATCAGTAGTTTGCTTTTTAATTTATATTTTATTATAAATAACGACTTAGTGTTACTGCAAAGTAGTACGTGTGTTAACAAAATGAATATAATGATTTTAATCTAATAATAACTATCACATATAGTTGATACCATAGGTGTATTATTCAGCGCGTCGAAGGCAACTATATAGTGAAAATTACCAGGACTAAAGTTCAACAATCTAAATTTAGATAGATCATAAGCACGCCTCTTATGACTTTCACTACTGCCAAGTAATAAAGCTAGTATTAACTACGAAGTATCGAATTGAACTGTCGAATCGCAATGTCCATTCTAAGGGCTTGTATACATGAGACACCGTACGTCTAGATACCTATGTTACAGCAAAGAATGTTGTATTTCTTGACAATTACGCTTTAAATTATAATAGGCATTTCAGTCTTCGACAGTTTCAATCGATGTTTACGTAGTTAATATATTCAAAGTATATTGACTTCTGATCTGCTATGGTCTAGTTGTTACTGATTCTGAGTGTTGTCAAAGCTTTTAGGTTTTCATGATTGATAAATTAATAATGTTAACTGTCAAAATATTTTTCCTGGAAAATAGTTTATGTGATAATCTTAGTGCCTGATTTCACACTCTTCTGAGGTAATTGAGTGATAAATATACCTTCAAACATTGCAAAACAAGCATTCATCAAGATGTGTATGTAATTGTAAATATAATGTACTAGTTGTTGCCCGCGGCTCCGCTCGCGTATATGTCGTTTATTGCGGCAAATAGTAGTCTATGTGTTATTCTGCTGTATAAGCTATTTTACTGTAAAGTTTTATCCAAATCCGTTCAGTAGTTTTTGCGTGAAAGAAATCCATCCATCCAAACTTACAAACTTTCACGTTTATAATATTAGTATAGATATTTGTTTATCACTGATATATTTATCATATTGAGGCTCTGTCTAGTTTGAGATGAGACATTAGTGTGTGATACATGTCAAATTATTATAAGTATTAGCTTTTATAATAATAGAACTCGTTGCTGTCGCCTAAACACCGCACGATTTCAGCAAGAAACTACCATCATTCTAGTCTAACCGAAGCCTAACAGTGTACTCTCTAATATACAACTCTAAAGTACGGACGTAATTGGTGTCAGACACCGATACCTATCGTGTACAAACGATACTGACAATGACCACTATTTAGTTGTGATTATATTTGAATGGGAATTTGAATGATAGTGTTAATTGGTCCTTTAGTTTATAGTACGACAAAAGACACAGAGAACAGTGTTCTGTTAAATTTGTGACTGGCGAATATAATAATGTTTTAACTTACCATGTTGATTAACGCTGATGATGACTTCTGTAGTACAACCATCGGGTTCAAATATCGCTCGGTGCAAATATTTTAGTTTGTAAATATTTTAATTTGTAAACGGTTTATATACAAATTCTGCTAAGCCAATAATTGTGTTAGTCAAAATTTGTGCATATCAACATTTTATCATATTCGTGGTAATACTTTGATTACATATTCTTACAAACTATTGTGTGTCACTAACACTAAGGTTCTCAAGATCTATTCATATTTAAGATAAATTATACCAAAAAACAAAAGATAGAATCATGCTCTTTTTATAATTATTAAACTTTGTGAACATAGAACTCGCAACCTCTCGCTCAGCGGTCAGCCTATCACACTAATTTCACCTTTCTAACATACCTCAATGAACAAGCACTTACAATTTACTACACAATGGATTAAACCTCTTCTGTTTTTGCTACAAACAATGCCATTAACAGTCAATCGAACTGAGGTATATATCACTCTAATACCTACACACGAGTATGTGGTACGAGGACAATAAAATACCGCAGCAGGCACACGGCTGCGTCGTTTGTAGGCTGCCTTTGTTTGAGATCGATTGTATGGGAGCCCACAAGTGATCATATCAGGGAATTGTTGCGAGTGAAGCTAATACCTGTGTCATTGATCGACGGGTTTGTGTCGTCTGTTTGGCTTTTCGAGTATTGTGAGAAAGCAATGTATAGAGACTCAAAATGTTAAAATACATTTTCCACTTTATGGAGGAAACTTGCGCCTATCTCGGTGGTGCAGTGATAGAGTGTGCAGCTGCTGTGCTGAGTTTTCGGGTTCGATTCCCGGGTCGGACTAAAGCGTTGGTATGATCTATATAATCTGCTTTAATTATGTATGTATGACAAAAGAAAAAGTATATAAGCAGTCAGCCAATGGCCTTAAATAGTGAAAGACTAGCTTAGTTTGAAAACAAAAAACGTGGTGAACTGTATAACTAATTTCTATTATATTTATTTTTATTAAAGAACATAAATCATGTTTTTGCTAAGTTTGATTCGAAAAGTAGTGCTAGATTTTTTTATCTATAACACATATTGAACATACTAATATAAACATACCTACCAAATCTTTCCATGATTTTATATCTATCTCTTATTTGTCTCTCAAAAGGTTTACTTTCTCAAATAAATTGTATTTAACGATAACACAACCCTTTGCACCTATTTAGATGAGCTACAGTAGTTTTTTTTTTATTTCTTGATGTACAAGCATATTATTATTTATTTATTACGTTTATTGTAAACACGTAACAGCTCATGGCAGACAACCGTTTTATAGGTATTATGTACTTATTTATTTATTTTTTCTTCAATTCTACGTGGTATAGCGTCAATGAAAAAAGAATTGAATGTTTCCAATGAAATATTTGTCCGACATGTGATAAATATTATGCGGAAACAGTTTTACTATTACATGTATATTTTATGAAATATAAAAATATGTTTATCAACAATCTGCTTTCTATAAAACAATAACTTTGCGAAACCTCCTGCCTCGCGCAACAAAACTGTGGAATGAACTGTCACGATATTCACGACCAATACGACCTACGAACCTTAAAATAAGAAGAGTACTCCTTTTTAAAAGACCATCAACGCAATTGTGACGCTTCTGGTGTTGGGTCGTCGTTGGTCCATTGGTGTCAGTAATCGACAACCATCAGGCAATACGTCTGCTCGTTTGCCCCCTACTCCATAAAAAGCACATTCAGCTTTAAGATCAGACGGCCGCATGTGGTATGTGTCAAACTTTTATTACTATCTCCAAATGTTAATAACATCTTAATAGCGTACCATTTCCCACTACCGAACCGATAATTGGATACAAGAAACGGCTAATTTTCAATTCGTGTCGATCGTGTGAGTGGAAAGCTGAACAAGTCACGAATGTGCCTCTAGGTGGATTCTGCAGTAATGGCCTATTATTACTTTTGCATTCTTCTGACGTGTGTGGTAACTAGACCTTTTCAATATGATGACATTTAGAGAGTTAATGGTTTATAGGTTTAACTTGGAACTTTCCTTTGTGTTTAAACTAAATTACGAAAAATGTTTGAGGTGCTATAACCCTTTTATTTCTAATATTTCTATAAATATTTCAAGTTACAAACGCCGAGGGTGGTCATAGATAAACTTATTTTGAGTAATATTTTAATTATCTTTACCAATATGTAACACAAAAATAATAATATTGTGTTATTCTGGATCGATTCTGAAAGTAATTGAAATTGAACTTAAAAACAAATTGTAGCAATTATTCTGCTGTTGAAATATTATATAAAGTGACTAACAAGCATAAGACAAACGTTAAAATCAACAATAACAAAATCCATTGGTTAGTATTTTAATATCTATACTCCATAAATAGAATAACATGAATATTTAACTTTAGTTATCTTAATGAAATCTTACACCATGATTTAATAAATTTACTAACAGTCAAACCTAATGAAATATTAATCATTACCTATAATCATATTAACGATAATTACAGGTCCTAATGATTAATGTAACACGTCATATCAGAGCTAAATAAAGATCTCAATAAAGCTGCTAATGATAATGTGGGAACACATATCAAAACGACAGGTTTGTGTGTGAGTCATATTGTAGGTGATGTTATAGATGGACCTGGTAATATACAATGTATACAAAAGAATTGATTAATTAAGGACCGTAATAGTCTTTTCTATCTGCAGGATTCCTTTGTCCGGTGAATAGAAAAGTTGTGAGATAAGTTTTCAATACATAGTTAATTAGTTTAACTACTGACTGATTCACTAACATAGGACATTAACCACTAGGGCTTTTAACTTGAAGTTTTGGTAACTGATGTTTTTTTTATGTTGCAAGCAACCACTTAGACAGAATTTTGTATAGAAGACTGTTAGTTTCAATGTTAGAAACACAACCACGCAAGCGAAGTCGCTTGAAATAGCTAATATATTTCAATTTAAAATACTGTTCATTTATGTATCTTATATTTTAATAATATGCTATAGTCCTTTTAAATACAATACAATACATTTTGCGTTTACCGAAATAACTTTATATTATTGTTTTACCAAAGGAAATTTATGAGCTTCAAAGTCGTACGAAAGCTTTGTTTTTGCGTAGGGATGGTTGATTTCGTTAATATATCAATCTGGATATAAATAACGCCCATTCGGTGTCCATTCAACGGCAAAAACTAAACGAAGGAAGAAATAACTCGACACGACCAAGCGATTGTGTGAAGTACGTTGTTTGTTTTTTATTCTTGATTTTTTCATAACTCCTATGAGTTTGCCGCGAATTTGAGTTAAGGTTAGAAGTACATTTAGTTTCAATTAGAAAATTTCGCTTAAGGATGGGGATAATTTGTAAATTATTATATTGGTTAGGAATAAATTAAAGTTGGTTCCATCTTTTTTTTTTATCTGATAGGCGGGCAAACGAGCAGACATATCGCCAGATGGTAAGCGATTACCGCCGCCCATGGACACCTGCAAACACCAGAGTCGTCACAAGTGCGTTGCCGGCCTTTGGGGGATAGGGAGGGGAGATAGGGGGAGGGGTTTGGGTTATGCGCCTCCGGTATCCTCACTCACTCGGTGAAACACAACGCAAGCACTATTTCACATCGGATTTATGTGAGGCATGGCTCTCCTACGATAAATTGTGTGGATCATACTCTTAAATTCTTGTTAATTGTAGTAAGGCTGTTAATTGAAAAGCGATTCCCAAGGTGATAATCAAGAATATTTTTTCCCAGTAAATATTGTTTAATCCTGTACACCAGTGCTGGACCTTGGAGTGAAGATTGAAGTGGCTTCATTGACGTCCAAAGTGGTGAAAGGGGCCCCCTGTACGCCGTCATATGGAGATCTAGTACACAATACAATGACCTAGTACACATACACATACAAGCCGAAGTTCAGAGAAAGTCAAATCCGTCATTAACCGAAAACCAATCTTCATGTGGTTCTGGACAAGTGCCGTTCTGGCGGAATTCAAAACTTGTGTATAAATAAATTAGCTTACCAGATACTAGGTGACACTAACAAACACCGAAACTAATTCAATCCAATTCACGGTCCACTCAAAATATTTCGACTGTTCTCGACCGACTTTTAATTTAACAGTAACAATGACATTTTAACCTACAAAACATGACTACTCAGGGTTGCCATTGTAATCGACAATTGCGTATCAAACTAATATTGATAAATAAACATCCAAGTTAAAAAATTGAGAATGTTATTTTGCACGGAATTGCCACTATTTTTATTGCAACAGCTTTTCTGTCGACTCTTAAAATAATTTACCGTTTATTGAGAACCCAGAATAAACAATAAAATTATGTGAATGGTTTTTGCAGGAACCGCTTAAATAGCTTTGGAAATCTAATAGGAAAAATATTTCAATAGAAACTGAACGAGATAGTTGTACTTTAAAGTATTAACTACAATAGTTAATTTCAGTAATGTTACTGAAACCCATAGTATCCCTGCGGTTCCGGAGCGAATTCTTGCAACGTAAAAGACAGTTTCAAACAAAGGATCGTACTCATACGTCTAGACGCACCCACACACGCGTCTCAGACGATTTATTGCTAATGGACAGAGTCCATTACAAAAATAGTGAAGTAAACTGTCCCGGGCTTCCGGGACCAATCCTGGGAGGAAGCTCTCCATTGCGTGCGTCTGCCACACTAGCTTAATGACCGCCACAATTGGGTTAAACTGTTCCATCTACTTGTACTTTATGTAAGTATTTGTCTGATTTGGACTAAAACCAGTATTTAGGTGGGTGGGTGTAATTTGACAATGGGCCAGTTTCCGCATTGTCTGTCTAGGAATGAAGAGTTAAGTAGGAACGAATTATCTCGTTTCATCAGGATGTATTGAATTTTTTAATCTATATAAGTAGTCGCGGTAGTTTGTAATCCCTAAAATAAAGCACATGAAATCTCCGAGCGTTTATGAAAGACTTAACGAAAATAAAATAGACGAGATTTGCATGTCAGGATCATAGAAAATGGTATTATATCGTCTCTGAGAGTGATGTGTAAGCATAATCATAATATCATGTGATACCATTACTTAAAACTTTCATAACAGCCAAATATCCCCTAAATATAAAAAAAAAATAGAAATCTTGAAAAATGAAAACAACCTTTGGATAAAATCCATAAAAGATCTCGAATGTAATCTAATATCAAAAGTATAATAACGAAGTAAAAATAAAATCTCAAAAATAAATATTTTCAAAGCTATTGGTAGCCCAGGAAAACTGTAAAACAAAGACGTGTAAAACAAAACGCTTGAAGCTAACAACAGCGTAGATAACGGTTGAATGGTGTACCCCTGACAATAGCACAGGACAACTACTCTTTGTTGCGCTTCGGTGTATATCCAGTGAGTATTGGCCGTGGAGTTTGAGGAAAGTAGAAAAACTTTAACACTATCTTCTCACAAGTTACTATTGAACAATAAAAGGTAGTTCTTCAAGCGGATATTGCTGTCTCAGAATTGAATTGAAAAAATAGGAAAATTATTTAAGAGGGAAATATATAGTATTACACAACAATGGTAAAACCAATAATGATGAATGGTATATTAATGATGTACTTCATGGGATTATTAATCTGATGAAGCTTTTAAAGAAATCGCCAAAACATGTGCCTAGAATACCCTAGAATATGAGTATTAAGTTAGAAGTACTACTAGTATAAAAAAGTGGATAGGGTTTCCAAAAGAGCAGATCCAGTCACCTCCGAATACTATGTTTCTCTCACTTTCCACTAATATAAATATTTGCTTATAGAGTAGATATATATCACGTCGGTAGGGTTACTTTTCCCAACAGCTCAACCCCTGTAAAATCAACATACTCTGCAATAAAAACTTAAATTTTATAAAGCATAACATTAAGTTAAAGGCCTTTTGAAACCAAATTAGGAATTTGTCTTTACAATGAAACTTTTGTTGACTAATCTAAACATATCAAATTTAATTTATCTACATATCTAGCCCTTACATACTAATTTTCTCAATTTATACCTAAACGAAACACACAAAGACATTGAATGTAACGATAAATTGACTTTGTATAATATTTGTGTATAATACAACTATTAAATTAAAAAGTATGTAACCCAAGTTACATATTAATTCACATCACTATCACTTTGTTTACCTACCAACACTTTAAAATTGTTCATATTTGATTTGACAGTAAGAACATCCGGCTGAAATGCCTAAATAGAATTTGTTAGATCAGTTTACAACCACTAGTCAATAACCTCCATGTTCAACTAGTTCTTGGAGTCGATTGGTTCCTTTCTATTTTCTAACTCCTATAACTACCAGCCAAGCTTCCTACAAGTAGCTATACCTTACGTTATATAACTTGTAACAATGGTATACATAACAAGTGCTGTATTCACCGTCGTGCCTCTAAACGAGTTTCCGCCGCCTCGGTCATAACTCAACACCCTTTTGCGATAATTTAATCCTCCGGTAATTCGTGCCCTTTTGTCAGATATTCGCTCGTACGCTGTCGACAAAGATGGTAGACATGTTGAAGTGACCTGTTCGATTTATCTAGTTTTGCTATCATTGGATAGGTGTCGAAGTAATGTCCGAGTTAGAACATACTGCCTCGGTGGCACAGTGGTAACGTTAGCGATTGCTGTGTTTTGTTTCGAAGTTTAGATGTTTTCCATAAACGTATGCATTTACAAAGAAAAGTATTAAAGTTTACTTTCAGTCAGTTTAGCTATCATATTGCAAGCTCTCCTTAGAGTACGTTAGGCCGTCGGTCTCGGTGGTCATGAATATCGATATTGGGAAGTCAGTCCTCAAATATACTGACAACTATTTGAACCTTCGAATTCAGTTCACCCTTAGGGTTGCAGAGGTCTGATGGCAGTCACTTCGTGTAAAAATTGATTTTCAGGTCATTTGAACTAGTAGCCGACCCCAAATCTTGGGAATATAAAAGGCTAGGAAGATGATAAGTACAAGCTCTCCTTAGCTTGAAGCTAGATGGTGTTGTGTCAGATATTCGAAATGTTTATAATTGTAACTTTTGATAAAGTAGTGAAGTAAACTAAACTGAACTAAAAAATTTTATACAACAAAATAAAAATATTCCAAGCTCTTGCGTGAACAATAGTTTTAATTATTACAACTAATCTAATTTGGTCAAATAGTATTGATTTTTTTGCACACATATTTACTTAAGATGTCATTAAGATGTCAAAGAGCATAAAAACCTAACCTTTAAAGTGGGTCTCAAATGACTCGTAATACATTTAAGTATCACACACCACAGTCAACAAATAATTTTAATAGTTTGCATTTTGATGAAATACTAGCATAATAAGTAGTGAATTTATTGCAAGTTATGTACTAATCTAACTGATCTAATCTAGTGATCCTAGATCGTTGGTTTCCTAGGACAGTGCACGATCGTCCGGGTTGGAAGTTCCGGATGGACCGGCAGTACACCGTTACCGGCACACGCCCGAATTATTGGAACTGTGCAACCCACACCGTCGCTCATTGTCGCGTATCCGGTAGTACTGAGCAGACTCAATTTAAATACAACTTTATTTTTAGTTTAAACGTTTGCATTAAGAGTAATTTATTTTTGAAAACTATTTTAGTTCGCTTAAGGATAAAATACATATTTATTTACTTTTATTTTCCTTAACCATTCTGGAAATATCTTTATATATTTTAGTAATTTTAAATTATCACACCTAAAAGTGTATTGGTACTTAAAAACCTTTCACCACTTTAAAACGTTGCTATTTTGGTGCGTCGCTTTGAAACTAAATCAAAACAACAAACGAAGCCGAAAAATCCCTAAGATTTCAGTAAAAAAGCCAAAGATTAAACGTTTCTTTAAACTATTCCATCAATCTCTTTAATCTGTCCGTGTAAATAACGACAGCGACAGAAATAGAGGGGTCTCAACTACTTTTAAGTATTTCTGAGCAACACGAGACGGGCGAGGTTACACGTCTGCTTCAGAGCTTCTTACAATTTATTAAACTCTTAGAAGATTTAGAAGTAATCTTGCTCTAAAAATCTATTCGATCTACAACTGGGCCAAGGGTAGATCCAGTCTTAAGCAGTTATTGTGTTAACAAGATTAGAAATTAGCTTTTGATTTAAAAACCTCAACGGCAGATTTAGTACTTGAACTTTGTTCAAAGATAAACAGAAAAAATAAAAAATATTCTATTATAAACAGTTATCAAAGATTTATATTAACGGTGATCATTTCTTTATCTTCTGTTTTCCTGTCCCCTTTATTTAATTCAAAAACATATAAAACCAATGTTATGTGTATTTCAATTTCACCATTCAGCATTGGTTGACCAATATTTGCTAGGTCCAGGTAACCACCTGATGTAACACATGTGTCAAATTTAATCCATAGTGTTAACTGAAGTTAAATTTATTGTGTGTATACGACTCCGAATTCTGATCTATATTTGCTTGTACTTCGTCATATTTCAATTAACGAAGCTGCGGCGAATATCATTGCCCCTAAGGTTGTACATACAACCTAATTACGATTCCATACGCTAGATGAATTCTACGGTAGCTATGATAGGCGTATAGCATGTTCCACATTGTGTAAATATACGGATCGTTAATGATCTATAGAGGGGGTAGCGTTAATTAGGGGGCGATGCAATTTATGAGAGTGTGTGAGTTTAGATCGAGACTTGTTTGAACTTACTCAATTGACATGTGGGAAAACTTTGACGTAAGCATTTAGCTGATTCAGAGTTTAGTAAGGGATGCTTTGTAGAAAATATTTGCTTACGTGTACGGCAAAATGTGAGTAGAATGTAGAACTTTGATTTAATCCTCTTGAACGTGGCTTAACAGGAACACTAAACTGTCTGTACTTGGGATACCTTTTTTCATTTAGTGTCAGATTCTTAAATACAGAAAAAAATGTAAAAATGCAGACTAACAGAATTCGTGAAGAGTTCGTGCATTTAGTATAAGTTAAAGCTGATTAGTCGATTAAAATCATTCGTGAATCAAATCATAACACTTTTTCAGTTTGAAATTACAATTTAGATACTAAATATTCAAAAAAAATATAAATACCAATAATGACTGCCTAAAAACACTCTAATTTGAATACCTACACAACGATACTTGTGAAAAGTATCATTGGAAACACAAATAGAAGCAGTCGATCAGCCATGGTCTGCCTGCTGCCAGCAGTCACAGTAAAGAAGAAAAACCAGTAAGACTACGTCCTCTACATAAAGCTCTATACATGCAGTTCCGTTTTGAAAGTTTCCTCCTTCTGTTACTACGCGGCTAGTTTATCGGCAAAAACACTCGGAATGAATTCTACATCTTAATTAGTTTTTGTAGTTGTTTCTTTTTAGATGATAGTGAGTAGAAGAGTCAGTGATAATAAATGACTATCACCGCCCATGGATACTTGGAACTCAACAGTTTTTACCGTACCCCGAGAATTTTTCAGAAATTACACCTAAAATGTACAGCTTAAGTTGTAAAATTAATTACACTAATGACAACTATGATAGAGATCAAACTATATTTTAAGATATAATCCTTTTGGTTTGAATCAAAATGTAAATGTCATAATTTATTTCTTTTTAAATATGTTTTGTCTAATTTAAAAGCAGAGCAGAATTATCTTACTGCTGTTACATATCTACATCGCAGCGCATTTTCTGCGTAGATGTCGGGGTCCACAAATATTTGCAGTGACATTACCGCGCCGGGGTCGAGCAATGAGACTTAATACTCTCTGCCACAGCATTGCGACTGCGATAGTCAAGCAATTTTTACTCAACCATGTTATTGAACCTCCGGAATAAATATTTAATGTATTTAAAAAACATACCCTTGTTTCCTTGTCCTATCACATTGTTCTCCCTAATTACGAAAAGGACATGTGGGTCCGTGATCTCCAATTGTTCAATCTACTGCAGTCTCAGTCCCGTTTTCCCACGCAAAAATAGCAAGATTCCTTCTTTTAAGTTTTTTGCTCTGTACATTGTACTTTCCACAATTTAGCATCTTTTGTCTAGTCTGTAAGACACACTTTCCTTGAAAGTTAGGCATCAGATAGTTCTACACCATACAACGCGCTTCAAAGATGGTTTTTATCTATATATCTTTCAGCACATCGCTTTCCGACCACGAAAAAAATATTGATATAGTCGACATTAAACGGAATAGTTTTTTTTTTACTTAATTTGAGTCAAAATACAAAAAAAAATCGCTTGTGTAGGTTGAAAAACATCATATCTGAAAACTCACAATGTTTTTATCGATTCTTAGCCAGTTCGTACTTGCTGAAAATTTAACCAAAAATATTAAATATACCATAATTATTATGACTAATGTAAAACGTTGTGACTAAGTCCACTCCAGACATCAGTGTTAACAAAACAGTAGTAAGCCGAACTCGCCACTTGCAAAAAGTTAAAAGCCACCTCATAACTCAATTTGCGCCACTCCCATTACCATTTACATCTCATAAACAGCAATTAAGCACATACAACTGCATTAAGCTGTTGCACGCGCTCTTGAATTACGTCGAATTAAATATACCTACCTACATCAGAGTGTATAATCCTTCATATTAATGTTATGAATGCAAATATATGAGTTTGTAATGATTTAAAAGCTTACCTACTCGAACGGTCATCATGAATTTTTGCATGAAAAATCACAACCTGATAGGTTAATCGACGTACTGTAACGATGAAAAAGAACGAAAGAATGATAGTTATGAGTACGAATGTGAGATCGTTTATGGCACTATTGCGCCTTTACTACTTTACCGTTTAGTATATTCAGTTTTTTTTTTTTTATATTCAGTGTACAAGATTTGGGTGTTTTTCTTCAGAGTGGACTTAACATAAATTCTAAAGTACTTATGCGATTAGAACTAAGTTTTTATTATTTCTTACCATCAAATTCCTCTTAAACTCATTATTAAGTAAGATCAACATTTCAAATTAGACACCTGCCTGATCTAGGTAAGACTATCACCGGATTATTAAACTAATATTGCCTCAATGCCCCGGAAAGACCGTGTGTGAAGTGATTAACAAAACAGAATGTTAATGTGTGAGTTAGTTTTAAGTGTATACGTGCTTCTTAGAACATATGTGTAAGTATATGTATGTGTGTTAGTGTGTGCTAAAGAAAAACACAAGTAGTGCATTACGATGGTTGGTGGGATCAAAGCGGTCGCTAATGAAGCCACGCGGTCTCGCCGCATGCTCCACTCGGCTGCGCTCCATGCACAAACACGAACCAACGTCAATAATAATATTTACACAACATATTTACTCCCTGATTCATCAAAGAAACAATAAGCAAGTATTTATTTTGTAAATTCTTTGCATATTAATCAGTTGAAGAAAAAATGATGTTCTTGAGATTACTTGAAGCGATTTAAAATGGGTGAATCGTTTATTGTTTCTTAGAAATGTCTCTAAATGAATAGTTAAAGAATAATCATGTGTCATCAATAGTTAACAAGCTAATGTATACCTCTCACAATCCAAGTGTATAAGCTACATCCATTCACACATCCATACTTTCATGATGAATGGCTTATATTTTAATCTAATTCTTAATTGACAATATCTAATTACATAAAAAACTATAGACATCAAAAAACAATTTGAGAACGTCCTCCTTTTGGAAGTCACTTAAAAATGTTAGGGTTTCGTACGTCTTTGGATATCCCTTCGAGATTGTAAGCTTATAATAATAATAATAATAATAAATCGCTTTATTGTACACCAGATAACTTAGTACATAACTAAAAACTAGGTAGGTCGGTAGTACAACTGGCGGCCTTATTGCTCAACGGCAATCTCTTCCAGGCAACCGTGGGATGGAAATAATTTATGTTATTGGGCAGACGTAGAGTGTAGTGTCTGGTGCATTACACAGTTAAATTAGTGGACTTGAAAAAGGAAAATAAAGCAGGATAAATATACTATATTAATGACAATATTATATGAAATTCTGGTGACACAGATACATATTATATAATATGGTTATGTATACATAATAAGCGAGATTTATAGATATAACACAACCTGGTATTCAAGACTGTGACCCAATTGATTGATTGTTGTCTCCTAGGTAATGTTCCTTTACCAATCGCTTAAAAGCAGTTAGAGTTTTTGCACGCCTAATTGCGACTGGTAGGGCATTCCACAATCGTACCGCTTGTACAGAGAAGGACTGGTCGAGGAATTTGGTAGAGTGTGCAGGCATTTTCAATTTCAGATTTTCTGACGATCTCAACAGTTTGGAATGTGAGTCATGAAGAAAGGTAAAACGCAATTTAAGGTAGCGTGGAGTAAAAGGATTGAACAGAATGTTATATAGAAGAGAAAGAATATGAGCATTCCGGCGAAGGCGGATGGGTAACCACTTAAGCTGTTTACGATATTCGGAGACGTGATCATATTTGCGTAATCCAAATATGAATCTTATACATAGGTTTTGGAGTCTTTCAAGCTTATTCAGTTGGTCTTCGGTGAGATCTAGATAGCTGACATCAGCATAATCGAGGATGGGGAAAAGAAGGGATTGTGTAAGAGCAATCTTGGTTGACGTAGGAAGAAGATTGCGTAGTCTGCGCAAAGACCCTGCAGCAGCAAACATTTTACGACTCAGTTCTTGTAGCTGTGGGCCCCAGGATAAGGTACTGTCTATATATATCCCCAAGTTCTTCACCTTGTCGCTGAACGGAATAGGTATTTTATTGCAAGTAATTTGAGGCACGTTTGTCCAGTTAATTTTGGTGACCATCCGCGAGCTTCCAACGACAATAACCTGGGTCTTCGATGGGTTAATTTTTAGACCGTAGGAGTTGCTCCACTTACATATTTTATCCAGGTCCGCATTAACAGCATTAACAGCATCGACCAGATTAACTGGTGAGGTCTTGGTATAAATCTGGAGATCATCTGCGTATAGGTGGTAGGAAGAAGACAGTTCATCAGTGATTGTGTTGATAAAAACAGAGAAAAGTAGGGGAGATAGTACGCCGCCCTGCGGTACGCCGGCTGTATTGCTACACCAAGATGAAACAGTGTTTTCAATGCTAATGCGTTGCCGGCGACCAGACAGGTAGTTGTGAAACCAGTCAATTGCAGTTGGAGATATGTTAAGAGAGCGCAGTATACATAGCAGAACGTCAAAGTCAATGGTGTTAAATGCATTGCTGAAGTCCAGAAGTGTTAGTACGGTAACCTCACTACTCTCCATAGCAGATCTGATGTCCTCCGTAATGTGGATAAGGGTAGTAGTGGTGCTGTGCCCGGGTCGAAAGCCGGACTGGAGGGGATTTAGGAGCAGGTTTCTGGATAGGAAGTTAGCGAGTTGAGTATGGATAAGACGTTCCAGGACTTTGGAGAGAAACGGGAGAATGGAAATGGGACGGTAATCGGAGAAAGATTCAGGATTTTTCTTTTTGGGAATGGGTATAATTTCCGCATCCTTCCATGCCTTTGGAAACACGCTTTTTGAGATGGAATAATTAAGGATATGACAGATGACAGGAAGAATTTCATCAAGGATTGGGAGGATCATATTACGGCTTAGACAGTCAGAACCTACTGCATTCGAACTAATGGATACTATGCTCTTCCTAACATCACAATCAGAAAATTGACTAAAGACAAAGGGAGAACAGTCAGGAGTTGGGGCAGAAGTAAGACGTTTCAGTGTTGTGTCTTTTGTCGTTTTATCAAAATTAACTATATGCTTATAAATTAGCTTAACTATATGTATGGATATAAGAAATAAATTATGTATCGACATAATGTATTCTTGTATCCCATTATTTAGTTCCAAGTAAACTAATACCAACCGAACCATTCTATTATTATCCTCTACGTGTAAAATTAGCTCAGTACACTTTTCTCCTCGTTCATTTAATTACCACTAAAATAAGACCTTCAATTTCCCACATGATGTTCCTATTTGTTATTAGAGCAGTGGGCAAGGCGGATCAGATTATGTTGGAAGGTTTGGTCCAGGAAGCGGCGACCGTGCCGTACCCCGCGCCGAACGGGAAGTGTTTTGGCGTAGGAAACATCTCTAAAGTACTGATTAGGGTTGTCCAGTTCTGTTATATACTTCTTATATTGATGTTTTATTAACTACAAATTTATGGTCATTTCAGATCACTAAATGATAAAAACCGTTTTGTAGTTTCGACAAATATTCTTTTAAATTTATTAACTTTTATATTCCTTTGTCTTAGAAGTTTATCTAACAACATTTGAAAGCAAAGAAGTCGTATTGTCTGTTATTTTTTATCTAATCCATCTTCATCAAAAAACGCTACAAAGAAAATACCTAATTACTTTGTTATAACTGTTATAGGGCACTGTGCTTTATAATTTGCTCATAAGGAGGTCTGCTTCAGACAAGCAACATTATAGTCTAGGAAGATAATATTTCTTGAATCTTATTAACAATGCACGTAGATTTATTTCCTGAAGATAAAAACCTTTTTACGCTATAAAAATAATTTATGCTTCAATAAATTGCATGCGATATACTTTATTCGAACGTACATAATTTACTTACAAAAACACGACTTGAAAAATTCATAAAAAGCACTTCTTTTTCAACTTTGTTAGATAAGAATAAATTATACGAAAAAGAAGCAGCATTAGAATAATATTAATTCATTTGTAGCGCGTGGGGACCCCGTCCTACCTTTCGGACGCTCTCAAGTTTCCTTGATCGCTTTAAGCTGGACTCAACTAAGTTGTCAGTGCCATCAAACAACAGTTTTGAAAAGAAGTGTACTAGAATTTTAACAGTATATTTTGTCCTTATATACAATACTAGCTGACCCACAACAACCTCGTTTGCATCTTCTATTGCCCGTAGCGTGATAATTTTCCCCCGTTTTTTTTAACATTCTTCATTGGTGCTCTATATTGGTACAGATGGAATAAACATATTATCACCAAATCAGGATCATGGTTTTCTTCATTATGTCCATCTTTTAAATTCGAGCCATGATCAAAAACATTTTAGTTTTTTGAGTATTTTCCTGTATTCTCCTGTACATAAGCAATTTCTGATCTCTTGTGTTTTTTTTATGTACTAGGCGGGCAAACGAGCAGATGTATCGCCTGATGGTAAGCGATTACCGCCGCCCATAGACACTTGCAACACCAAAGAAAGGTGTCAAAAGTGCGTTGCCGGCCTTTGGGGGATGGGGAGGTTGATGAGGAGAGGGGATGAGGAGGGGTATGGATAGTAGTTGGGGTATGGGCCTCCGGTATCCTCACTCACGCGGTAAATCACAGCGCAAGCACTATTTCACATCGGTTTTCTGTGAGGCCGTAGTATCACTCCGGCCTATCATTCATGCCGAAGCATGGCTCTCCCACCTCACAGAAAATGTTGTAGTAATCTATTTCAATACCATCAAATTTATCTTAGCTAGCTAATTTGTTGCTTGCCATTTAATTATATAATTCAGTCTAGTCTGAATCCGATAAACTAAATCTTCCGCAATTACCTAATTGTGGTTAAATATGTACATGCAATAAATATCCGGCAGTGGTAAAGCTCTCTATGCAGTACTATGAATATTTTTACTTTTTTCATCAAGAAACTCGTAAACTCGTAAATCTAAAACACTATTATTACTCAAAGTTAAACTTTTCATTCGTTAAGTTAATCTGGGATTAGAGAGAATTTATGATGATATTTTATCTCAAAGATAATAAAAGTTAGTAGGTACGGGCCAACCAAGATCACATTATAAAGGATTCTAGACTAAGACTGTGGAGCAGGTCAAAAGACTCATCAAGCTGGAGAACGGAGCTTATTTCTACATTTGTCTAACAAGATTATTTATTTGGATTCTGCAATTTCATGCGCAAAAGTTTACATTCTTGCTTCATAATTTAGTATGCATACCGTAAATGTTTTGTATCCAAGAGGTTTTCCTTGTCTTTTACCCAATTTTTAGTTAACAAACCACAATGTAAGTAAACTTTGTCATTTTTTCAATCAAGAAATAAATAAATATAGATAAATAATAATAATAATAAATATTTCAGACATCTAACACACAACGCGATCTAGTCCCAAGCTAAGCAGAGCTTGTGTCATGGGTACTAGACAACTGATATGAATACATGTATACTTTTTTTTGTAAATACATACATATTATACATAGAAAACACCCAAACTCCGAAACAAATATTTGTAGATCGTACAAACATTTGGTTCGACCCGGGAATCGAACCCGAGACCTCATGATCAGCAGCCGCACACGCCAACCGCTAGACCAACGAGGCAATCAAGTCAGATAGAACATGAAACTAAACTTTTACTTTATTTTAATAGTGTAAGAATTTTGATTTAGATAGTCCAATCCAATTATAAAAGAGTTTTTCATAACCAGAAATTATGTAGATATTTTAAAGTCTACTTCTGCCGATTTATTATAAAATGGATTTATTTATCAATACACGAAATTAATCTTTTAACTTTTTAATTTACTCAAAGAGGTAAATTAAAACATTATAATTATATTAAAGATTTTATAAACCATAGTTTCGTAGTGGCAGCCCTATTGTAACGTGAATGAATGTGGAAGTGACAGTTTATTTCGTTAGCCACTTAGCAGCTGATTGACCTGGGAGAGGCGGCCTCTCACGCATTTCACGCGATGAATACAGCTGTCCTCACAGCCCTGACCTTTATTTACTACTTATAGTTGGTCGCGTCACTTAAACTTAAAACCCCCGTTCCTTTTTCTCCATCTTTCTTTTTTAAATTACTGTTAAGGGTGAGGAAAAATAATGCATTTTTTATTCGTCCGACGTATTAACTGAAATTCTAAATACCTTTACACTCACTTAAAATAAACTAAAGTTCCTCTAAATTTTTCTTATTGCCTGTAATGATTTCCAAAGTGCTCTTCTTGTATATAATTATGTGTTTAGATGACGTCCATTTTTAGTGTAGGTAACTTATCTAATTTAACTCAATCTTGGACACAGAGTACACGTAATTAGCATTACCTGTTATGTGAAAACTATCTAAACTTATCAATCAAAACCCATAATAGAAATAATCTGCTTTGTGAAATATTCAGGTAAATAGAAATAATAGAATTTTTTAAAATCTATTACATGCTGGTGCCGATTTACATTAACCATTTCCTATAGAATAAGAACACATATAATATATTTTCAAGTGGTTGTAAAACTACATTGGAACAGGGTTACTAAACGTCTAATCAGAAACCGGTTTTTTTTTTAAGTACATTTATAATGTACTTATTTGTTTTTTATTTTTCTACATAGTCTTATTGTAACGTGACACACTTCTCGCAGAGATGCAGAATGCAATTACATATATGCACTAGTTTTTATTAACGACTGCTGTTATCTTCACGACGTCGGAAACTTTTCAGATCACCCTAGTACATGTTAATAGTATTAAACATAATAATAAAGAGGCCTGCATTGTACAGTGAACCGTGATAGGCTACAATGATAATAATAATTATCGTTTCCTATATGCTCATCGGTAATCAGTTCTGCGGCTAATATGGCCCGACCACTGTCACTTCAGCTTCCTTTGGGCTATGTCAATCACACTCTTTTTCTGTGATGCCAATGACCTTGGTTCTCTGCCGTATCACCTCATTCCTGATGCGATCCCTTAGAAAAACGCCGAGCATAGCCCTCTCCATAGCACGCTAAGTGACTTTGAACTTGAGGTAGACGGGATCTTGAGTGAAGACCGCGTCTTCGCAAACGTAGTGTAGGACGTCCACAGGCCAGGTGGAGTGATGATCTGCGCAAGACAGCTGGCAGGAGTCGGATGCGAGAAGCCGAGGATCGAACCAAGTGGCGTGCAATTAGAGAGGCCTAAGTCCAGCAGTGGCCTGCGATAGGCTGATGATGGTGATGATGATGACCATCAGGATCAGGAGGATCATCAGGATGACCAATATTAGGCTTCTTCCCGTTATGCCAAGACTAAATTTATTAATTATTATTATTATGATATAGGAGGGCAAACGAGCAGACGTATCACCTGACGGTAAGCGATTACCGCCGCCCATAGACACCTGCAATACCAGAGGCGTCACAAGTACGTTGCTGACCTTTGGGGGATGCGGGAAGGGTATGGGCCTCCAGTATCCTCACTCACTCGGTGAAACACAGCGCAGGCGCTATTTCACACCGATTTTATGTGAGGCCGTGGTATCACTCCGGTTGAGCCGGCCCATTCATGCCGAAGCATGGCTATCCCACGGTATCAAGATTATGGCAATTTAAGGGAGTTTAGTTTACATGAGCTACTATTTTATTAATATATATCTATTTTCAGATAAAAATAAAACAATTGGTAACACTACTTTATATTTAACTCAAATACCTAAATGCTTTTACTTAGTTTTCATAACATTTTCACCAATCTATCTAACCCTCAAATTCAAATGGTTATCGTTAAAACTCCTCTTCAGAAACATTTAAGCAATTGTCTGTTAGAAATAAATGGTTGGTTTGAACTTTTCACATTTCAAAGATACGGCTGCTGGAGTTCGCTAGACATTGTTAGTTTTCAGTTTAGAGATCGCGGGGTTAAGCTCGGATACAATTGAGGCTGTACTGGATTTGAGTGGTACAACATATAAGGGGATTTCGTTTTAAGTAACTAGAAGTGTATATTGTGTACACAAACTTACGCCTCATTTTGATTTTTTTATGTGTGACTCTACTCTGCCTGATGGAAAACTTGAGCAGAATCCAAGAGTGATGGTCACCATACTCATTGCGAATGCAGACAATGCAGCATAGTAACGCACACCATGGCGGCCTAGTGATAGGTCAGCATCAATAGGCCTACAGTCTCGCACTCACCAACAAAACATGACAGCATAAATGCTGTCATTTTAGGTTGATTTTGTGTGCAAGGGTGGTACTGCCCCGGCCGAGTCGGCTCGTTCGTAATGAAATCAACGTGTCTCTACTATCTTTAAAGCCCCAAAGTTATTGACAAAAGGGTATTAAAGTATTTTCATTTTAATTAAGTAATAGGTGACAAGACAACTGACATCAACTGAGTACACAATAACTCTAAATAGTAACAATAACTTCACACATGTAACACTCGATTGTCTGACCCAAGGTAAACAGAGCCTGTATAAGGGTAACCAGATTGCTGAATAACATACTTATATATAATTCTAAATAGATACGTATTGTAGGTTAATGATACTTAGATAGTGAACAAGTGATTGTGTTCATCACAAAATCTTTCTTCTGGATTTAAATCAACCCCATAACCACTGGTAAAATAAATCATCATCATCATGATCCATTGCTTGTGAAAAAACAGTGTAGACTCCACGTGGGAGAGCCACACTTCAGCATTCATGGGTCGGCTCGACCGGAGTGATACCACGGACTCACAGGAAACCGGCTCTTGCGCTGTATTTCACCGAGTGAGTGAGGATACCGGAGGTCTATACCACTACCTCCCCCTATCCCACTCCCCATCCCCATCCCCAAAGGCCGGCAAAGCATTTGTGACGCCTCTGGAGTCCATGGGCCATGGTGGTGTCCATGGGCGTCCATGGGCAGCGGTAATAGCTTAATATCAGATGATACGTTTGCTCGTTTGCCCGCTATTTTATTTTTTAATTGAATAATAATATCTCTATTGCACAAATAATCTTTTACAATTTCCTTAGAGCTGAAAATTAAAAGGTTTTAAGGTAAAGGTCACACAATTAGACCAACCCTAACTCCAAAACTTGTTATTCCTGTGACTTGGGAGTTAGAGTATAGAATTGTTATTAGAAAATACAATTCTTGTTAGAACAGAAAGAGTTAGCACCCAATTAGCATACATAAATAAAAAGAAAAAAAGTCTTAAGAAAAATATGACCAGCGCTTCAATGAATATGTAGCCATTTTGACTTCTTGACCAGACAGATTAAACATGTTAAACAAATTATTGAGTGCCTAACTTAATAAAACACAGCCGCTTATAACTTGGAGATGTTCAACGTTCGTAACTTAGCGGTCAGTAGATTTTAAAGACCTCCTACTTATAGTAAATTCCATTACGACTTAAGTAAGTTCGCTGTAAGTTTCGATTTATTTAAACTTTGCGTAATTTATTTATTTATAACTAGAAATTGCTTTTAAATTATATAGATTTATTAGAATTTATTTCTACCATTTAGACTGGAACTTGGCTGGATGAATTTATCTTAATAATTTTAAATTCAAGTAAATAATGTTAACTAAAAGTAATATGCTCTGTAAACGGCAATAGGATTTCTTTTTTTTTTCTTTTTTTTTATGTTTGACCCTGCCAAAATGACTCTACTCTGCCTGATGGAAAGCATGAGCAGAATCCAAGAGTGGTGGTCACCATACTGCGAATGCCGACAATGCAACAATGCAGCATGGTGACCCACAACATGGCGGGCTAGTGATGCTTCTGCATCATTGGGCCTCCGGTCTCGCACTCACCAACGAAACACGACAGCATGATCTCTGTCATTTTACGCTGATCTTCTGTGCGAGGGTAGTACCGCCCCGGTCGAGCCGGCCCGTTCGTGCTGAAATCAGCGTGGCTCTACTACCTTGATAATTGTCGCAGAAGTAAAACTTAGATCGCTCAGGTGGCGCAGTAGTTACAGCGGTCACCTCGCAGTTTTAGTGTTGTGGGTTCAAACCCCACGTGAGACAACACTCCGTGTGATATACAAATTCTTATTCTGAGTCTGTATGTTCTTTGCGTCCGTTTCAAGCGAGTTTGTAAAATCCTCCGCAACACAAGAATATGAATAGTGTTGGAGTTGTCTTTTATAAAAATAAAAAACCTAAAATAAATCGACAAAATTTCAACGTTTATCACACCGCTTTCTAGGTTTTTAAACAACATGACTAATTTTGAACTAATATGAACTAGCGTTGTTCTTAGACGCATACAAACCATATTGATAATTATCAAATTATTTATTAATACTGATGCACACGTATTAGTGTAGCGCACAATGCTCTTTGACCCTACCGGTGCCAATCAATCAACTTGATCCCTTTAAACATCACGTACTAATATATGACTATGCCGTCAGCTCTCCATCAACAGCTGATAACAAACTCTATAACTTAACAGTTAAGGAATAATTTTGGATAGAAGAAGTATAAATTCTGTCTTCATCATGACGTGATTAATGAAACGACTATCAATGTACATGAAGACGTATTAAATCCGTACATTGATGAATTAGTTGAAATAATAGCAGCTATCAAGA
Organism: Spilosoma lubricipeda; assembly: GCA_905220595.1. NCBI lineage: Eukaryota > Metazoa > Arthropoda > Insecta > Lepidoptera > Erebidae > Spilosoma > Spilosoma lubricipeda. The sequence goes on along the minus strand of HG992285.1, from coordinate 442,775 downwards.
TAAAAAACGAAAGAGTCCTACGAGACAAAAATACTTAAATTAAATCTATGTGAGATAATGCAGTGCCAAGAAGAAACTGAAACATAAGACAAATACGAAATAAAGCCCTCGGTTAAAGAAGTAATGCTCATTAAAAACAAATACTTCCGCGTTGTAATCCTGTTTGGAGTCTCTTTTTGTTTTTACGTGTAAAATAAGGGCCAATATCCAGACTCTTTGAGGAAATTATTTCCTATTTTCTGTTAAATTTCGTGTCGAGTTTTTTTCCTACAAATCTGGGAGGTTTTGTGAGAGGTTTGGCCTCTCACAAAACCTCCTAAAAGCTAAAGTTAAAGTTTTCTAGTATTTCGTCGCCTTAGAACCATCTCTTTTGATTCAGGCTGTTGATACCACTTGACTTGACACATGTCATGATTTAAGCTCAGATTAATGATTGATTTCATTTTGGGTAGTAACTTTGATACTACATCAACAAACTTATTGAAGGTATTTTAGGTACAGAGGAAACGACATTTAAGTGAATATATTCGGGAAACTGTGCCAGGATTATTTGTGTCGTAATCTAAGTGTTTTCCTTGCTCTCGAATACATCTTGAATGCGAATCTAAATACACAACATCAAGAACTCGTTACATGCCGTATAAACAAACGCCTCCATATATTTTGAGATTTGTTTACAAACCTTAACCACGTCCTTTGATATGAAAGCGTAATGTGGTACATAGTGAAACAGCTTTACGTGCACAATGGGCACCACAAACACGCCCATAAACTACTCTCGCGACAAGCGAATTGACAAAGCGAGCCACTACAGTGATTGATGATAGAATATATCAACTATTTACTGAACTATTCAGGAGCCCTTATCGCGCCGAAACAAAAACATCTCAACGATTTGCAGAGGTCTTAACAAGACGACTCGGTATTTGCATAAATTTGCGTTAAGTAAATGGGGTCCCATGACAAGTTTAATCTTGTCCTTAGAATTTATTGCCTCCTAGGCTGGCTGCAATCTTCCAGCATTTGCATTGGCCAAATAAATATTTGCGTTCAGTTTAAACTGAGACGTCTTCCCTGACTTTCTTTTACAAACAGTGTTGCTCTTGCGAATTTATTTGTATTAGTTTTCTTGATCGATCACGGCTAAATTTGTGAAATGTGTAGCTAAAATGTTGAAATGTCACATTTTTTAGGCATGTAATTTGTTGGCAAACTCTTTATAACTTTAAATTAAAGTTATTGTACTATATTTCAAGCAACGACTGTTTTGAACCATTCAAATCATCTCTATTATATAAGTAACTTTGTAATAATTTATGAAAACCAATCTTACCATTTTTAAAATTTAAGTTATTTGCTTCAGTCCAATTCATTTATTTATATTATTATTTTTACAAATAAGAAATGAACTCCAGTCAAAAATCATTCTGGCTAAAATCTATTGACATACATATACTAAAATTTAATTTGATCACGTCTCACCCAAACATAATGGTCTTAACTTGATTTCTATTACAGAGAGCAAAGAGGATCTTAATAATTTAATTACTTAAAGTCATAACTCCTTTAGCTTTCAAATAAAAACTAAAGTGTCCGTTAATATCATTTGTGAGCACGCCAACGTGTTCAGCATTATCTTCATATCTAATATTAACCTTATTCTTGTTGCGTAAGGTTGAATTTGAATGCATTTTGGAAGTTCACAAATATCTAATTTGCAAATGGAGGCGTGTCGTAGGCCGCGCAATTTGGCTTAAGCGGAAACTCTTAGCACGCCGTTTGCAAAGCAGTCCCGTGTAAAAACACTGTATATTTATGAATACTGCTGTTCCATTGACGTGCTTTAATTATTTTAGCCTAAGTAGATTGAAAAGTAAAAGAAAATATATAGCTCGTGCCTGGTTATGTTGAAAGCCAAGTAAAAATGTATATTAAAAAAAGGTCTCAAAAAAATTACAATTTACCTACTTAGATAACAAGATAAAGGTGTCTGAAAAGAATACATATATTTGATGCGAAAACAATGTTCCTCATATAACGCTTTTATAATTTGCTAGCTTTCGCCCGCGGCTTCGCTCTTATTTAATAAAAAGTATTATAAGTAACTTATGATAGGTAAGAAATAAGCTAATTCTGGTTTGTATCACTCCATTCGAGCCGGCCCATCAATAACAAGTTTTGCTATCCTACCGTAAATTTCGAGTAAATATAATTTCTAAAAATATTTAGGATATTTACTCCATTAAACCAATATAGGCAAAACTTTAAGAACTGCTACAAAGTTTTTTTCGGACATATAGTTCCAAACTAAGCAGAGCTTGTACTAGACAACTGATATAGATACAGAAAAACATTTTTTTTAATGTCATATATCTTAAAGTTAGAAAACATTCAAACTCCGAAACAAATGTTAGAAGATCATACAAACATTTAGTCCGAACCGGTAAACCAACCGGACCGACCGCACAGAAGTAGCATACGCTCTCACTGCGCCACCGAGGCAGCCAAAAGTATTTAATTAAAGTCAACCACACACCATTATCACCATTGAACTACAAATTGAGTCGACAAAACACATCTACTCCAACAGCAAAGTCAGAAACAGACAAAACCCAACTAATAACATTTAGTTTTTTACTTTGCCGGGGAACTGTTTCAGTAAAGTCGTGAAGCCACTAGATACTGTAGATATAACCTCGTATATACACCGTGGAACAAGAACTTTACCCAAGAACCTCAGGGTAATATGTTCTACTGTCTATAATACCCCTTAACCTTTCTTATCTAGCGTTGTTACTACTTTCATTAAAGTTTTTTTGCTCAAAGAAGCTTGCTATGTAATCTTTGAGAGTTGCGTCGTGGTGTTTATGAAAGGTTCATTCTGTAGCTCCGTTGCTCTAGATTTTTTTGTAATGTGATACTTATTTTACAATATAGGTGTATAAGTACAGATACTATGGATAGTTTAGAAAATAACGAGAACTTAATGGTTTTTTTGTAGTGCAATTGGTACTCGTATTAAGTGATATTATGAGTAGGTACTTACTACACAAAAAAGTCGTAATAGTGTAATCTTTGGATAGTTAATTTGTCGTTGTTGTTGTGTAGGTATTTGAACTCATATTCGTTCATTATACAAAAAAATATGTTTTTTCACTCTTCAAAGTTTAAACGTCTAATTTTTATAAGATTTTGTTATTTACCGAACACACTTAATTCAGCAGACAGAATTACTTTGACACTTTTTATATTCTTTATTAGTCATTTAGTCACTTGTAATCTCAACATGTTAAGAATTTTTAGAATTTTATTGTCTCTGGAATAATAAATGTAATTATATAATAATTTATTGATTTCCATTCTAAATAGACCATAAAAAGGGATGCTCACGACACAAACAAGATATTACATTAATATTAGATCAGTGAGGCCCACTAATTACCTCGAGTTTTTGCCCACTACTGAATAAAAGTGTACGTCATGATTTTTCGTCGATTTCCCACAAAAAACGCCGCACGGTCAACAACGGAGGGTTAGGGGGGCGGGGTAAGGGCGATTTATATCCCCTCTCATCCCTTGAGGATTCTCTTATCGACTCAACTCATACGAGCTGATATATGGCCGGCCAGTCGCACGGAAAATCGAGTTTGTACTGGTTTATATATTCATTTATATTATTTTTTCATGTAAAAGAAGATTGTTGTGGTCTAAAACAAAAAGATTACCTGTCCAACGTTTTAAAATATGAAACTTCGATAAATGTCATCATACTAGCTTTCATCCAGGGCTTTGATTTTTTTACGCGTGATTTTTTCGTTTTTCTAACTTGCAAATTATGAGCTTTTATACACTGTTTAGTCTTTATTTTACCGCTTAGTAATAAATTTTAAAAGAAAAGGCTTTCTCAGGCTTACTATTACTACACTACAAGACAAAAATCGTCAGTCAAACTTTCTCTGTGTGAAGATATTAGTCAGACAAGTCAGGTATTTTTATAGTAAGTATATAGATTAACTAATCAAACATATAGGTACTAAAGTTTTGAACTTAATGTGAGGGCGACGAATATTAGAAGTACGTATCAAATTAGTATTCATCAAGCATAAGCCTTACTAAAATCCCATGGCGATCATGAAAAATTCCCTTGTTGCTCATTATTAAAAAGTGTACCAAAGCTTATGTTTCAAACAAAAATACTCATACAGGAGCCGTTACAGAAAACTGTGAACTTATTTTACAATATGGAGAGAAAATCTCAAGAAACCAATTACTCTGCGCAAACAGTTTCCGCAAACGATGCGAGAAGAATCTTTTGCCAATATTTATTGTTGCTATTATAAAAAGTTATTAATGTTAATGTTGATACACCACATCGTAATAGCAGGAAGTATCGTAATTGTTTTCTCGATCACACTTGGGGTATTAAAACAAGTTATATACAAGTATTATAAAAAAGTTGTATTTTACCGGTGTAATAATTAATTATCAGTATCCATTTGGCATCAGGGTTGTATAGATATTACCACAAAATTTTACAGATTTTGCAGTTTTTGCAACCATCGGAGACATTGAAGATGACTTTGGAAGTTAGTGTTTATTTATTTATTTTTGCGAAACTCCTTCGGATTGCAGTACGAGCTTTTGAGCAGGCGGACACTCACACTGCTCATGAAGAAGAGTGACACTGACGTTTGATAGAAGTCAGCAATTATACATTGCCACATATGTATAGTATATAAAAGAGGAAGGTGACTAACTGACATACCCTCAGATCAACGCAGAGCCCAAACTGCTGAACCTAAAATCCTAAAATTTTGCATGTAGGTTCTTTATATGTACATATAACGTAAGTGAGCACTTAGAAAGGAATTTTTGAAATTTCACCCCTAAGGGCGTAAATCAGGGGATAAAAGTCTACGTGAGCTAAACCGCGTGCTAAAGCTAGTATACTCATATAGGATATCGTTTTTTTTTTTTTCGAATGACGGTCCCCATTTCATCTCATCCACGTTTTATTTTTTTTTTCTCATTAATTTACTCACGACGAAGAATTAAAGATTTGAAGACTTTAAACACTTGACATTGGTAGAAATAGCCGACCAGCGAGATCGGCTGGTTGCCATTTTATCAAAAGAAGATATACTCATATACTACGTCTATTTCCATAAATACAAGTTTTTCGAAATTATACAATTTTCAGTGCCCACTTCAACACTAGATTTCAGTGGCCGCAATTATCAACCGATTTTCAAACTGTTTCCTAAATCCGTTAGATAATTTAATTTTCCAGATGCAATTTTAGGCAATTTTCGAAATCTTAAATGTTTTCTAAAATATCATTCCCATTATTCATATTTATTTTTTCAATTTAAGTAAAATAAATAAATATAAATAAATATTTCGGACATCTAAACACACAACGCCATCTAGTCCCAAGATAAACAGAGCTTGTGTTATGGGGTACTAGACAACTGATACAAATACATATATACTTTTTTTTTGTAAATACATACATATTAAATGTAATGTAGGTAAGTAATTTTGCAAATTTGGAACCCCTAGGACCCCAATTCCTCCATTATCTTGAAGATATAGCCAAATCTCTACTTCTGGGAGTATTAAAGCCTATTGATGATGATATAACAATCATTATGATTTCAGTTGTATGCTTTGTGCTACACTTTTCTTAGGAATCTTAAAAACCACCAGATAAAATGAGTTTGTGATTCTAATAAGATGCTGGGTTGTGATATTAATTAGGAACATTTATGTGCATAAACTCCCCGCTACGCATATCGAGTACCCTAGAAAAATAACTAAAGTAAATATATCGGGTAGGCAAAATAATCCAATCGACGGCAGTGTCCTCCAGCGCACTCGGCGGCCAGTGGTCAGTAAGGGCACTCATCGCTTATCTCGACAAGCACGAGAGTCACCATTAACCCTTTTCTTGTACCTTTTTGTTGAATATTTTTCCTCCTTCCTTAGTTTATCGCAAATTGTCTTTGAAGGCCAGTGCGTGAGTTAGCGTCTCTTAAGACAAGGAAAACTGTTTGTTCCTATTTCAAAGTAGTTTTTGCAGTTGTCAAACTTATCGTTGCTTGACACTGATCTAGGGTGATAAAATTGAGAAGGGACAAAATCTCACCCCGATTAAGAAACAAATAGAATTCGTTAATTTGTCATTAGGTCAATTTGAAATTGTATTTTGGAAACACAAACAAACTTATGTTTAGAGCTTAGGAAAAACAAAATAAACCTGAGAAAATCTATCAAAATCAGTGATCGACATATACATTTGACTAGCTATTTAATAGCGATGGACATCATTTACCAATGACTTTCTTTGAGGCTTTTCCAAAAGAGGAAGAGTTCACTTATAGAAAAATTAATAATAAGCTACTTGATTTCACGCGGTATAACTTTCTGGAACCCTGAGAACGCATGTCTTATCGGCTACAATCAACACTCCTTTGAATTGTGAGTATTCCGTGATTGAAATTATATCTTCATAGCATTAAAACTGCAGTTTATATGATTTTTAAGATTTATATTATCTATACTGATTCTATATTTTAAAAAAATACATAAGCAATTAAGGTCAATTACTTCTCATTCAGTAACAAAAGTCCTAGATGTCTTAACTTAGATTACATAATTTTAAATATAATGGTGCGATTAATTCAGTTGGTCGGTAGATTTGCGGCCACGAACTGAATTTAACGGTAAATTTTCCCTTCAATGTTCTATGTACTTTTACATAGGAGAAGTATCGTAGCTTCACTTTAAGAGCTATGATTTCAAACAGGTACATATTAATTGAGAAATATTACTCATATTATATTTAAATAACAATTTAATTTTGTACAAATGGGTCTGTTTGATGGGTGGCTGTATCGCATTTGAGTTTCTCTCGAGCAGCAGGTGCCGTTGGTCGTTGGTATTCACTTAACATCAAACAGACGTCCGTCACTTTTTCTTTCTTGACATGTTCTCAAACACTTCAGAGAAAAACTTTTGGAAATTTCAACTAGTTTAGACAAGGCGGTATAATATACCATAACTTCCTTTCTAAGAAAAGAGGTAAGTTTAACTTATGGAGTTTCTTGTCCGTTCTTTTTCATAGGAATAATATGTTGGAACGGCGCAACTAGAGTCAGTAATGTAACGTTTCGAAAGTGCTTGAAAAGACCTACTTGAGTTAAGATATTTAATTTTGATTTGAAGCCTATCTCAGCAGTAGACTGTTAAAGAAGATGAACTGACCACCGCCGCCCGTTTAAACTTCAAATCAACCTATCGTCGTCCGCTACTAAGTAAAGGTCTCCCCCAATGAAGCCTATCACCACCAGTGGACTGTTGGAGGCTATTGACAATAATGGTTATTTTTTTATTTTTTTTATGGCATAGACGGCAAACGAGCAGACGTATCACCTGATTGTAAGCGATTACCGCCGCCCGTGGACATTCGGAACACCAGAGGCGTCACAAGTGCGTTGCCAACCTTTGGGAGATGGGGAAAGGGATATGGGGAGGGGCTGGGGTATGGGCCTCCAGTATCCTCACAGGCTCGGTGAAACACAGCGCAAGCGCTATTTCACACCGGGTTTCTGTGAGACCGTGGTATCACTCCGGTCAACCCGGCCCATTTATACCGAAGCGTGGCTCTCCCACAGTGAGTATAAATATAATAGTACTCAAAATCTACATATGAATACTACTATAGACATAAATAACATATTTCTTTATAGCCTATATAAATTTACAAATAATAAACTTTAAGTTCTAATTTTGTACTCGACGTACAATTTAGTATAATACCGTAATTATAAAGCAATATCTCTGATATAATCTGAACTAAACCTATTTACATTCAATATTACCATCGCTCTACTGCTATAATTTATATAATTCGACATCATCAATCACACACAATGCATTTAAAAGGAAATCTCTTGAGTTCTTTCATAGTTGTTATCGGAATTTTGTATGTTTTGTGCGTGGGCTGCAGATCGCGTTGGTTTCATCACACGTCAGGAGAACACTAAATCATCCGCGCCCGGAGGCTATCCGCACTCGACCGAATAACACCCCTGAGCTATCGACGCAAGACAGGGAACCTACAGAAGAAAATATCTGGTTTTTCTACCAGCTAATAACTCGGCGGACTTTACTCATTGCTTATGAATTAAGGATAGAGTTCTTAAAAGATTCAATATTCCATAGAAATAAGGCTTAAATCGATGAAGTATTTAAATTAAAAGATTTATACTCTTGACTATACACACAATGGTATAGGTAATCCAATTTATAATTTGATATGCTATGAGCATAGGAAAGGAGAAATCGCACATGAAAAAAGTAAGAAAGAATTTTATTTTTTTCATATACATATACGATGCTTTCGTGTAAGTTGAGAAACTCTTTTTTCATCGCTGAGGAGAAAAAATACTTTTGAGCTAGCCTAAACGCGGCCAGAACTTGAAAATATATATTTAATTTTAATTTATTTGTTTACCTATCTATATCGTATCGTCGTCCTATACATATTATCACATTTGTACTTCTTTCCATACCCTACATTGTGACATTTTCATTGATCCCCAGAGCCCTCCATAGTAATAAAAACTCAGTATCCGGATCCGCCTTCAGATGATTAATGCACCAACACCCATAGAGACATAGAACGGTGGAAGCCAAGGGTCCACAATGAATGGCTTTTGAGGAAACCCATGTGTCTATTATGTGCTGCCTTCTAAGGCTTTAAGTGTAAGGTTCTGACGGATAAAAAGATTTGCGGATTTATGTTTTCTTTGTCCACATTAAAAAATTAGTTCTCCTTATCAGTCTGCTACAGTCTTTTGACATTGGTAGTTCTTTTGTGTAGAACAGCAAGTAAACTGTGTATTTTTTAGGTTTGCTTATTTTATGTATTACACAATGCCAACTCTTGTCACGTTGAGACTTGTGGAATCAATCAACTGTTTAAATCAAATATTCGTTAATTATATTCGTACTTACTTCCGTACCATTACCTAAGGCATATCTTGTGTACTTCATATTTTTGAAATACACCGGCACTCAGGCTAAATAGAATTATAAAGTACTGAGAATTTGTGAATTTGGTTTCTTTACTCATTACCTGAAGCCGACCTGCCTATCTGCCGCATGCTTAATTCTTTCAATAACCAATAAATTATCCATTATAATATTCTAAGTAATAGGTATGATATTAATTTCTAAAATTATTTAAAAATCCTTGCAAACTTTTTTTATAAGAACTGAATCTATAATTTAACAGTTTTTGTACTACTTTAGAATTTAATTTGATTCATTTAAAAAAAATGTAAAACAGAAGAAAGACATTATGGCAAACAGACTGCTGATTTTTTACGGCCTTATATATATATGAGACATGTAAAATTGTCACTGCTAGCCGATTTTAACAAATGGCTCAGTAATGTTTCAATATAAATGAAAACTCAAATTATATTTCAATACACTCAGCCTATAAATTCAAACCATAAATAACAATTATCTCAATATTAATTAGTTAGAATGGAAGGAACTTTATTATAAATTACAAGATTACGTCTATGTTATGTAAATGTTTTATAGACTAAATTATCAATTAGTAAGACAAGGCTCGCCTCACTGGATTATGTTAAACGGTGTGACGCTCTGCTATAAATCACTGGTTCTGATAACTTGTATTGAACATTGACGATATAACTTTATCAAGTGATTTCACAACGCGATTGTATTTTCTTGGAACCTTTATTACTAAATTATGCGTTATGTTAATCGTTGTGTACACTTTAGTTCATTTACTATTCTGATTTATAGCTCTTTCTTATTAATATTTAAATTTTACTTAATATTCAAAACGCTGAAGGTGTTTATTCGGACTGGCTCCAATGGTTAGTCGTTAGTGACCCAAATTGCTAAGTCTAAGGTGGGTTTGTTTCCCAGCCAGGACTAATTTGGGTTCTGATTTTAGACATTTTGTTCTGTGTGTGAACGTACTTTATCTATTACTATTAATATAAAAGTATATTTATCGGCAGTGTGGCTATCATAGTACGGGTTCTTACCTACTTAGTTTGGGACCACAAAAACGAAATGAGGTTTTTCTTATTAAATCATTCACAAAAATTTCAAAAGTCTTTACTCATTAGAAAGTCGTTTAAATAGGTTTGTCAAAAAAACTTAGTATTGAATATACATTTCTTTTTGTGGTACAGGTGGCAAAACGAAATGAAATAAAATAAAATCATTTATTCTGCAATTAGGTTACATAAACACTGTTGCAAGTTAAACTTTTTCTGAGCGAATGTAAAACGAGAAGACGTATATACGTATCGCCTGATGATAAGTGATTACCGCAGCCCATGGACACCCGCAACACCAGAGGCGTCACAAAAGCGTTGCCAACCTTTTGGGGATGGGGAAAGGGATGTGGCGAGTGGTTGGCGTATGGGACTACGGTATCCTCACTCACTCGGTGAAAGAAAGTGCAAGCGCTAATTCACGGTTTTCTGTGAGGCCGTGGTATCACTCCGGTCGAGCCGGTCCACTCATGCCGAAGCATGGCTCTCCAACATTAAGGAGATGTAAAGTTAATCTTATCTACCTTTCATTCAAATGACGCGGTCTAATAACTTTTCATTATCACTAACAGCTAATAAAGCTCTGATTGGACAATAAAAACTTTCCACCAATAAATAGTGCGCAGGCGCCGAAGGAATCATAAAGTTATGTTAACAGGGGCGACTCCAGTAAAAAAGCCGCTTTATCGCTTTCATATAAATTAAAAGCAGGTTATAACCATATTTAACAGTTAGATGTAAAATATAATGAAGCGATAAAAAGGCAAAGGACGTTTTGTAATGACGGGATCACTTCACATAATTTTAATATATGGCAATCATTCGGCTTAAAGTTTATTATGTTCTAAGTCTTGTCTGTTAAAAAGTAGTTGTATTAATATCAAGATAATGAGTAGCTTAAAAATGGGTTTGAAATATGTACCAGTTAGAGTCTTACGCGTTAGTGATTATGTGTGTAACATAGTTATAGTTGTGTTTAGTGATCCTGGCTACTGAGCTCTGCTCTTGAATTCGATTCATACTCTGAACAAGCAATTGTGTACTATGTAAAGTGTATCTACTAAAAATTAAGTTTACGTTTACTTATAAATCTTGTGTTAAATTGAATATGATTCAATCAGTGTTTAAATCCCCCTTAACTAAACAAGGCAATAGTTTTTTTATTCTGCTTCGACAATACAATTCGTTAGAAAATGAAAATCTTTCCAAAGTTATTAAAATAAAGCATCAAAAGGAGAGTGCAAAATAAAACATGAATTAATCCATGCAAAACAAACTAGTGTATTTATTTATAAATATAGATTTTTTATTGAATAATTTCAAGCGAGCACACGTATCGCATCATGATAAGCGATTGCCGCCACCCATGGACACCCGCAACACCAGAGGCGTCACGTCATAAGTGTGTTGCCGGCCTTTGGAGGATTGGAAGAGGGATAAGGGAAGAGGTTGGGGTATGGGCCTCCGGTATCCTCACTCACTCGTTGAAACACAGCGCAAGCGCTGTTTCACATCGGTTTTCGGTGAGGCCGTGATATCACTCTGCTCGAGCCGGCCCATTCATGCCGAAGCGTGGCTCTCCCACGGTATAGTAAAGTTACTGTAACTAATATTATATGTCACCACATGCAGTTGCTATAGTTTTTCTTGTTTTCTAAATAAAATGTACATATTAAAAAAATCACGATATTAAATGTAGCAAAATCTGGTAAATTTTGCACAAAAGAGTTTTATATTAAAATTTCTCAAACCATAAAAAGAACATCTTTCTTTTAACACAAAACTGGGCAAAGTGCCGCTAATGAAGTAGCGAACCATACTTTTCTTTTGTACTTTTTCACTAGACTTTGCCTGCGGCTTTTCCCGCTTTCAATCAATAATTTCTTCTTAGAATGAAAGGTGTCTTCTTTTTTCGTGTAGCCAATGTCTTTGCAAAATTTCATAATTATCCTAAATAATGTACGGTATATAACTAGGCAGCAGATTATTTGACACAAAACTAAAACATATTATAATTAATAGCTAGTCAAATAGTTTAATGAGATACGTTTTATAGTATTATAATGGTGTGTAATGTGTTTATGACTATTCAAATGTGTCCATGGTTTGATTACCACGTTTACAGTTGCTGTTTAAAACACAGTTTAACGATGCCTCTGATAATGAGTTTGAGGTATTTAATAGGTATGTAGAGTCTTAGCGGCTAAAGTATTTATTGCGGAATGTTAAAACTATTATAATTACGACAGAAACTTATCGGTTGGGTTTTAATTATGATTATGAGTTAAATATTTAAGTGTAGAAACCATTTATTTCATAAACTAACTAGGCGAGCCACACTATTACCCGTGTTTTATAAGATACACTAAAACTTGTATTTCAATTCCCAACTACTAAAAAAAATATAAACATTGATTCAGTCACCTGAGCCTGAAAAAGAAAGAAACAAACTCACACTTTCGGCTTCATAATATTAGTGTGAGTAATCTCGGAGAATCATTAAACTCTTGATAATTTGTAAAGGAGTGAATAAATAGATATATTTATGTAAAGTAAAGTAAAAGTAAAGTAAAGACTGAAAGGGTAAGAAGTTCATAATTATTTAAAAGAAGAATAAAAAAATAGAAAGAAAGTAGTAACAATTATATATTAGTTTCAGACTGGACTGCACGGGTGGCCTAGTGAGTTAAGTGGTCGCCACGCCACTTTCCACTGCACTGAGTGTTGTGGATTCAAACCGCACATGACACTGTGTGATCAGCCAATTGTTGTTCTGAGTCTGTGAATTCTTTGTGTTCCTTCATGTATGTTTGTAAAGTCCCCCGCGACACCGGACCTATATCCCTAATACGGAAGTGGTCTATAACAAGAAGATAGAAAGAATTGTGAACGAAGAAGAACAGAATGAAGAATGTACAAAAGGAAATACGAGATTTTATGCATCTGATAATTATAAAGAGCAAACAGCTAAATGCATTTCTGAAGATTTTGCGGGTCAGTGCCGTAAAGCCATGAAGTAAAGTATGCCAGCTTTTGTCCGCAACTCCGCCCACTTCTTGAAATCAGTGCAGCGATTCAGCATAACAAACAAACAGACAGACGTACAATGTTAGTAAGGTATTAGATACGGTAATTATAGTTATTAATCGCCAGTATAGGTCGTCAGTACACGACAGATTGAAACTTCAAGTTATAAGTACTGCCCAATAAAATAAACAAAAAGTGAATTAGGGTCACAATTTACATTCAAACCTATACGAGTAGTATACTAGTTAGTTAAGTATATCGCACAAAATGTTTTTTTTTATTTATGGCCCTTCCATAATGACTCTACTCTGCCTGATGGAAAGCATAAGCAGAATTCAAGAGTGGTGGTCACCATACTGCGAATGCAGATAATGCAACAATGCAGCATGGTGACTCATACCATGGCGGCCTAGTGATGCTTCTGCAACATTAGGCCTCCGGTCTCGCACTCAGCAATAAAACACGGCGTCACGAACGCTGTCATTTAACGTTGATTTTCTGTGCGAGAGTACCGCCTCGGTCGAGTCGGCCCGACAGTGCTGTAATCAGCGTGGCCTTACTACCTTGTGAAGACATGTTAGATTTTTATCTTTATATTCCACATACAGAGCAGTAGTCACATAACCCGTGACGAACAGTCCGTACTAATAAAGGTTTAGTTCCCACTATTCAGAGGACCATCTAACTATTGCTAACTACTTGCCTATCTAACTGTAGTCTCGTCCATTTGGCGTTGTTCCGAATTGGGGCCGTGGCCTATCATGATTGTTTGCTTTAAAAATTGATGGCCTGAGACTCGTAAAGCTGGACTGTATATTCTATTGAGTTTTAAGAATCTTGGTTTCTGTTTTATTTCATCGAATTTCGTAGTTAAAACAGATACAAAAGCAGCATAAGAAAATATTAACCTAACAGAGCCATTTACAACCAAAGCAAAGCATTAAAGCTACAAACACATCAGTGTAGCAAAAATCACTAGACATAATTTCCTTTTCAATTATCCCTCAGAAAAGTTCATATCCCCGCTTGACAAGAAAATGGATTGACATAACTTGTTGAAGAATGCAATGGAAGTTGATAAGCGAGGTTGGTGTAATGAGCGCAATTTGCGAAAGTCACAAACTTCCTAGTCTATTGACTTCTCCGGCTAATGGAAGTTCGCTAAGTATTGCTCGGTGATCGATTCGTTCATTAACTATGTTTTTAAATAGTCCACCGATTGGACTTCTTGGCGAGTTACTTTATAAAGCAGTTCTTGTTCTTTATTAGGTCACATTTACTTACTTCTTACAATTGAATTTTTTTTTAATTATAAATAAAACTATAAACAAGTAATTCATTTAAAAAGTTTTTTTAAAACATCGGCACAGGTGAAGCTAAATAAAAGCTTGTAAAATACATACATTTTACAGACAAGTTACACCCAGATACAGTAAGTAATACTCGCGGTTATCACATAATATTTGTCCGATGTTGGCAGCAATATCAGGATTGCCAACTACTAACCAATAAGCCATACCATATGTATGTATTTATTATGTGTATGAATGTTTTTGTGTTTAATAACATATCAGAAGTATTAAGTAGGAATTAATCCCTTGGTGTCGATACGAATCTTGAAATCATTTCCCAATTAAAAATATCTTTCTTCCAGCTAAATTTTGAATACAAATTCGATGTTTCGATTATAATTGCCATATTCATATTTAATCTGTTAATAATACATTTAAACAAAAAAAAGAACTTAAAAACCAAATTGAAATAGGACCACACGTAAAGCACCAGCTTTCTTTATGCTTTATGTTTAAAAGAATCATCACAATCGGATCATCCAGTCAAAAGTTCAGAGATAACAAACTTAAAAAAAGTCTAATGAGAACCCCTCCTATTTTGAAGTCGGTTAAAAATGTCTTATAGCATGATATTAACTAATTCAATGTTCTGTTTTCTTTCCAGGTAAGAAACCCTCTTCATAATGAACTTAAATAAATGAAGGTAAATTAAATATGTTTTTTTAGAGTAGCAAAGGCTACTTAAATACAGTCATTCAGTCATTGAACAAGTGACTGTACATTCTTGCATCCACTTAAATGTACTGTAACTAGAGCGCACTCATTGAATCATTCCCTTATTCATAAACGTCACTTAACTTTACGGTTCTGTGTTATTTTCAACTTTAAGCTTACAGTCTTAAAGTAGTATTGTTTCCTGATGCAAGTTTAATGTGACGGTCTGTTAACTTCTGTTCAACTTACAAAAACATTTGAAGAACTGAATTCATTTTATTAGGTTCAAAAATGCTGCCCATGGAAATAAAAGAATCTGCTAGCATGGCTGTTTTTAAAAAAAAGCTTAAATCATTTGTCTTTGACCGAACATAAAATTCCGAGTTAAAGTACTTTATGTACACATTCAATTCATTCATTTGATTATTTAACAATGAAATTTGAATGTGTATATATAGCCATTATATAAGTACAAAAATGAATGTAAACGTAATATATTTTTATTGCATTATTGTGTGAAATCCAGTGCTTGTCGTGTTTGCCACATCTAGTAGCGATATGGTTGCAACTTGTTTGCAGTATACCCACCTTAAGTGATTTATTGTTACCTTTCGTGTTGTGTTATTTTTGTCATTTGTGTTTTTTGCTTTAAATAAGTAGTAATTAATTTACTTCTCTGTACACTCTTTAAGCTTATATTAAAATTATTATTTGTTTCTCAGTAAGTGAATTGTGAATTCTTATGAGGAAATAAAGATCTTAAACTACAAAAATAATTTCGAATCGGTCGATCGGATTCAAACAGAGAGACAGTTGTGGCAGAATTTACTTTGTACTTCATCCAGTAGCAACTTTTTGAGTTCTTGTTTTTGTTTAAAATTGTAATTAAATTGTATTGATAAAGTAAATTGTATTGGTTTAAAATTCCCAGTCCATAAAAAGGGTTACATTTGTATCTTAGAAATGAGTAGCTATTGCCCGCGTGTAATTCGGTTATCGCGGTAAATAGTAGTCTATGTGTTCCTCTGATGAATAAACGAAAGTTTGTAAGTATGGATGGATGGGTGGATGAATAGATAGATATTTGTTACTCTTACACGCAAAAATGACTGAACGGATTTGGATGAAACTTTACAGTAACATAGCTTATGAAATGAATTGAAATGAAATGAAATGAAATCATTTATTCTGCAATTAGGTTATATAAACACTTTTGCAAGTTAAACTTTTTTTGAGCAGATGAGTTCACTTATACGTCAGAATAACACATAGGCTACTATTTGCCCCGAAAACCGACATATACGCGGACGGAGCCGCAGCTAACAACTAGTAAGCTATATTGCTGTAAAGTATATCTAAATTTTTTCAATAATTTTTGCATGAAAGAGTAACAAACACCCCTACGAACCTTCACATTTATAATATTAGTAGAATTACTTAAACATACATTTGGATCCAAACTGTACTTGATATTGATATTGGTATAACCTACAAACATATTACGCTTATAGCGTTTGAAACTATAAGTTCAAATATCTCTAAACCTTGGCATACTAAATCTCAATGGAAAAACAACAAAATACATGTCACTCCTTCCCTCGTTCACTTTTCCCATTCCCTCTCTCTCCTTTAACACATGAAAGCTGACCACATAATGCTCTAGACGAATCAAGGATCAAACTGTAATGGTCGTTCTGAAACCCATCCAGTTTATTGTGATTCGAGACCGCTATCAGCGACTTTATAATGTAAACTTAGCCTTAAGTAGTCCCATTAAGGTTGTAATTTGTTCCATTGTAAGTTTGGACGAGAAGTTATACAAATTGATCCCATCACCGGCGATCCCGGGCTTAAGGAACGATACACAGTTTGCCGGAAATCACACTATTTATATGAGTATTAAGTTAATGGCTGGCTTTGTAGCTCGATCGGTTTGTTTGAAATAAACGCCATATTGGCTTAAAGTGGTACATGGAGGAAATGAGATTGACAGTTTAGATAGTGGGTCGGGTGACCCGTTTTTCAGCTGACGTTGACGATTTGCTTGACGCGTCTCGGTTGAACGGTGAATTGTTACTGTAATGTGTAGGGAAAATTGATCGACACAATCATCACTGTAATGGTTTCTCTTTTTTAAATGTCAGGAATACAGCGGTTTATTTGAAATTGTTTAAAGGTATTAATGAGGCTGGTGTCGTATTTTTTTATTTTGACAAGAAAATATT
This sequence comes from Spilosoma lubricipeda, assembly GCA_905220595.1. Lineage (NCBI taxonomy): Eukaryota > Metazoa > Arthropoda > Insecta > Lepidoptera > Erebidae > Spilosoma > Spilosoma lubricipeda. The sequence continues at coordinate 425,408 of HG992285.1, read as the reverse complement.
TTATATAAGAAAACTTGAATATAAAGTGGAAATGTAGAAAAAGTGCAAAAAGTCAAAGATGTATTTTACAAAACCCTATTTAGTGAATCCACTTTTATCAGGCTAAATTCTTAAAGTATAGTTAATGTTAGTTTTTCACGGTATGAAAATTTCTTAATATTTTTTTTTTATGTTTGGTAGTAATGACTCTACTCTGCCTGATGGAAAGCATAAGCAGAGTCCAAGAGTGGTGGTCACCATACTGCAAATGCACACAATGCAACAATGCAGCATGTTGACCCACACCATGGCGGGCTAGTGATGCTGCTGCATCATTGGGCCTCCGGTCTCGCACTCACCAACGAAACACGGCAGCATGATCGCTGACATTTTAGATTGATTTTCTGTGCAAGGGTAGTACCGCCCCGGTCGAGCCGGCCCGTTCGTGCTGAAATCAGCGTGGCTCTACTACCTTTTGGTCGACTTTTAACCATCAGGCAATGCCTACCCTACTATATTTTACTCTACCATCATCATACAAGTAGTTAGGCTTCAAAATTAGTTTTTTTCTGGAAAACTCTTTAAGAAAGCCACCAAGCAGTTTAACAACATAAGATTGCTTTGAATCTATTCGTGGTAAGTTCTACTAAGATTTGAAACAGTCGTCTTTACGGCTCTCGATTCGCGTGTCTAGCTATGGGCATTCCTTTATTGAGCTTCAGAGTTTCCTCTCATCGTAAGAAACATTAGTCAGACGAACTGTTCAAATTTTTAGTAAAAAACATATCGTGTATTTTGATTTTTCTTACCTTTTATGTACATTTAATAACCAATTACCATGGTAGATTTTAGGTTTACATGTTAAAAGATCCAAAAGACAATTTTGAATGAATAGAAAATGTTATTATATTAAATAAGTAACGTAAAAATATTTTATTATCACCGACGATATTTCTTACAGTATGATAATATCAAGGAACCGCTTTAACGTTTCAATTTACATATACATTTATTTATTCTCAGCACCTCATTTCTCGAGTCAGTAAGCTTCAGCTTAGAGCTCACAAACTTTTTCATACTGTACATAAAACCTAGCAACAGGAGTAGAGATAAAAAATACAGCCTCTACGTTAGTATGTAATAAAACAGCGCACGTTTACTGCGTAAATAAAGACAAAGCCTGATTCAGTCCGGTACTTATTGCAAACTAAATATTTTTGGTCGCGCAACCTATTATTATTATCATAAAATAAAATTACTCTGCCGAATCTGTGAGCTATAAATTGATCTGGTCTTCGAATTTACTAAAAACTCAGGCCTTTAAGATTTGCAAATAAGTTGATATTACCCAATTTGGAAATAAACTAAGAGAGTTACCAAAAGTACATCCCTTAACATTTTAATGCACATAGTCAATATTTTCGTTCTTAAATGTTGATTACTTCTTGTTTGGTGAATAGAATTTAAACATTGTGATATATATTCGTACAAGCGAACTTCGTACAAGCAGTGTATAGTCCCGGACAAAACAAAAGAATTTTCCCGTTATGTTTTAATTTTTCTTGTACACAAACCTTTATATATACATAGACTAGCTGACACGCGCTACCTCGTTTGCATCTTCTATTGCCCGTAGCGTGATACTTTTCCCCCGTTTTTGAAACATTGTTAATTGGTGCTCCGCTCCTATTGGCCTTAGTGTGATGATATATAACCTATAGCCTTCCTCGATAAATAGGCTTTCTAACATTGAAAGTATTCTTTAAATCGGACCATCGGTTCCTAAGATTAGTGCGTTCAAACAAACACTCTTCAGCTTTATATATTAGTATAGATATACATTACTAGCTGACCCACGCAACCTCGTTTGCGCCTTATATTGCCCGTAGCGTTAAAATTTCCCCCGTTCTTTAAACATTCTTTACTGTTGCTCAGCTCCTATTAGTAGTAGCGTGATGATATATACCCTATGTACAACACATATATACCCTATGTATATATGTGTTGAAGTCATGGGTAAGAACCAGATTGGTGAGTTGATAGGAAATAGGTCTCAATATAGGGTTAATAAGTTTGGTGTGCCACAGGGAAGTATATTGGGACCACTGTTGTTCTTACTCTACATCAATGATTTACCTTCTGTTACTGACCATAACTGTATCTTGTTTGCTGACGACATTTCATTGATAATAACTGGAGCTAGAAGTGATGAGTCATACGGGGACACAATTAATACAGCTGTAAATTCTGTACTTCAATGGCTTAAAACAAACAATTTACAGGCAAATATTGAAAAAACTAAATTCATTACATTTTCAAATAGAATAAACTTGATTAAACCTTTAAATGTTACTGGAAATGGCATTAAATTAGAAGAGGTTGACCACACGAAATTCCTGGGTGTTATATTAGATAAAAACTGCAACTGGAAACTTCATATAGAAAACTTGTGTTGTAGACTTAATAGTTTTGAATTCGCTTTGCGGAACTTGAGGAGGACTGTTGGTGTAGATGTTGCTTTACTAGCGTATCATGGATATGTTTCCAGTATCCTAAGGTATGGAATAATTCTCTGGGGCAACTCTACTACTATAAATAGGGCTTTCTTAATTCAAAAAAGGTGTTTACGTTCAGTTTTCGGAATAGGGCCATTAGAGTCATGTAGACCACTGTTTGTGAGACATAAACTTATGACATTAGTGTGCCTATACGTATTTGAAATGGGTTTGTTTGTAAGGAAACATCCTTACCTATTTGAAAGGGCTTCGGATGCGGCTTTTAAAATTGGCAAACTTTCAAGGGACCCTACTAAACTAGCCTTACCTATGTGCAACACAACATACTATTATAAAAATAGTAGTGTAATGGCGGTAAAAATTTTTAATAAAATCCCCAAAGAAATCAGAGAGCTACCAATCAATCACTTTCAGAAGGAATTGAGGGTCTGGCTAATCAAAAATTGTTTTTATACCATAAATGAGTTTATGACATATAAAAGCAATAAAATAATGTGATGACATGACATGGTCGCATTGAAATGACTATAGCATTATATACCTATATGACATGACTTAGTATGTGATTTTAAATTCAATTAATTGACATTTTTGTTCTATTTTTATAATTTTATTGACATTGTTATTAATCATGATAGTAAAATTATTATTGTATTTTTGCATGCCGAATTCAGTAGGCGAAATATGAAGAACGGAAAAAACTAGCCCTAAGAACTCGAAATTGTACCATATTTCTAGCAAATAAAGAATCTTATCTTATCTTATCTATAGCCTTTCTCGATAAATGGACTATCCAACACCGAAATATTTTTTCTAATCGGACCAGCGGTTCCTGAGATTAGCGTGTTCAAACAAACAAACAAACAAACTCTTCAGCTTTATATATTAGTATAGACTAAAAGGCATATATAAGCAACTCGGTTGTAGAAAGCATCATAATTCGTATAAACTTTTAAATATGCAGTCTGTTAATCAAATAAGTCCCCTAGTGTTGTAAACAACAGCAATGTACTTAATATGCAATTAAGTATTAGACGCAGAAAGAAATTACAATGCGTGACAAAATCACTCTTTTTAACAGGTGCAGAGACACAAAAAAGTTGCCCGTATGTATCTGTCTCTATTCACATTCATAGCGGCAGTGTGCGTACTCACTAGTAATAGTAATGGTGGGCGCTGTGCCAAACGTCGCAGTGTCCGACGCTGCAGTACCGCGGATAACACTCCATTAATGACCAGCAAGTTTATGTGCACGCAATTATTGCGATCGTTTGGCTATCGGCTCTGGGTAGGCTTGCAATGTCTGGACTGTAATGGGGATGTTGGCTACCAGGTACTTTGTGTGTTTACTTTATTGATGTTGGAAGATACATTCTTGAAAGTGAACGTGTTGTGAAGAGGTTATAATTTTTTATTTAGATCCAATAAATTAGTAATGTAACGGTAAATATTAAGGTAGGGCTTATGGCAATGAAAGTTACGTCAGTTTATACTGTTCTTAACACATTGATACCCCTTCTTCGCATCGGAGAGCACGTTAAGCTGTCGATTCTAGTTACCATACATCTGTGGCAACAGTAGTTTGAGCCCTATTGAGAACCTCCTTTTTTCTTAATGACTGTTAAAAAACTTGACATTAGTCTCTCTACAGCACTTCGATGTTGCTTAGTACTTGGATTGTTGAGGTTTTATGGCAGTTGCTTCTCGTAAATAATGAAGTTAAGTTGTGTCCCAATAAACTGATTGATACCCCCAGTCAGTTGAGACAAATCTCGCAGGATGAGAACGTCAATACTGCAAAGTAAAAGGTACTCCCTCTAAGACTGTCGATGTTCTTGTTTTAAGGAATATTTTAATTAAGTTACTCTATTATTATCTGACAATTATAAAAGCTACAGAGTATAAATATTAACACAACTATTTCATCCCTATAATTTTCTTCACTGTCCAGGATAACATCAATCATCTTTTTATGAATAGAATCCAAAAAAATAACAAAATAAATTGACTACAATTTAGATCCATCCAATCATTTCCAATTATGTATTCGGGATACAACACGACTCGTTATAACATAAACATCGATTCTATTGTATTCGAAATTTCAAATTATAATCTATTCGAGTGACACTCGAGTGATAACGATCAGTGATCGTGAGACATCGCGATTGGATGCGGGTGTCAGGGTACTTAACTACACACAAATGTATTTATGAGCACTTCCATTCGATATAATATAATAGTAACCAGTGTTCGAAATAGTCAGTATAACAAGTCTAGGTTGTCACAAAACTGATCGATACTTTTACATATTCTCCTAACAAAATATACATCCTTGTGTTTTTACAACTAGTAGTTTTTCTTTAATGTTTGGTCTCGCCAAAATGACTCTACTCTGCCTGATGGAAAGCAAAAGCAGAATCCAAGATTAGTGGTCACCATACTCATTGAATGAACACCATACTCATCATGCAGCATGGTGACCCACACCATGGCGGCCTTGTTATGTTTTTGCATCGTTGGGCCTCCGGTCTCGCACTCACCAACGAAACACGACAGCACGAACGCTGTTGATGTTGTTAATTTGTATGTTTATGTAAAATAATTAATTGTTTCTAAACTATGCAATGTTTTTTTTTATTAATTTTGAAGTGAAAACTTCTTTAACAGTGTTGTGCACTTTTTTGGGATGGGTAAAAAGTGTTACAGTCGCGTCAGGACACGTGATGCGACAGGTCACGTGACCTGACCTAAGACGTCGGCGAAGGGCGCTAGCGCGCTTTGTTATTTGCCTGCCCTGCTGTTACAGCCTGCTACGCGCATGCACGGATGGTGACAGTTGATGGCTCGACTGTCTGTACACTTGTAAAATTGGTGTATATCAAGTGTTTAAAATATGGAAATTGAACATAGTGCATCTATTAATAAAAAAAGTGACGAAGATATAGTGAGAGTAAGAAAATGCGTGACTACTATATAAATATAATAGATGAATACCCGGCTTCGCTCGGGTAATATGTTTATTCTGTATAGCATTAACCTATATTTTTATAACATCACAATAAGTTCTTTACTGATTTTTATCGCGTATTTTATTTAAAGAGCAAAGAGGTTTATTTCTAGTGAACTTAAATAATTGTTTGTTTATAGTTTTGAGTTTTAACTTCTGTCGGCAGTCCCGACTGCTTTGTATTTTTTTTAGATTAGCTATATTAATTTAGAGATTAACTATTCAAACATGTCTTTGAGTTTCACAAAACTGTAATTATTCGGTAACATCTTAACAGCTCTTTGTGTCTTTTGGGGGCACATATAAATTAGTAGCAAGAAGTGAGTGAACAACAGACATAAAATAATCTGCAAGTTATATTTTGTGTAACAAAGTTTGTAGAGCGGTATTGAACGCGGCGGGGCGTAGTTGAGAAGTGTTAGCGCCATCACTTATGCAGAGAGGTTTCAATTTTACATATTTTAATGTATAATGGGCAAAAGCTACCAAATAAAATAGAGCAACACTAACTTACAACAGTTTTAATATAAAACAATTGTTTTTATATTTCTTATATCATCAACATCATCATACAACACTTTATTTCAAATTCATATTCTCAAACTCATTTTAGAACATAAAAATAAGTTGTCTTACTGTCGTGTCTACAATGCGTCACCCACCCCACCTCTGTCACCAATTCGTTGTCGATAATAATTTGGTTACAATTGTTATCTACAATCGTTCGCATTAATCTTTTCATCTCGCCGCTGTCGGTAGTTAATTGGCGTCCGCTTCACAACGCGATTAATTGATTGACAATCGTGCGGTTTACTATTGATTAGGCGTGTGTTGTGTGCGATGGGATGATCACGACGGTCCGACACTGCGCCTTATGTGGGCTGTATTAACAATAATGGATGGGATAAACTGATAAAAAAATATACGAAGACTGAAAAATGTTGAACTTGTTTTATATTTGTTACCTACCTAACTCTGTTACTTATGCGTCGCAAGCATTATTTTTACTAACTTTTTCCGCGGCTATATCCGCATATGTGTCAGATTTCGGAGTGAGAAGTAGCCTATGTCCTTCCTCAAGAACCAAATAACAGATAGATAAATAGATAGATTTACTTTCGAATTTATAATTTTAGTACAGATTTAGGAGTCACCTACCTCCCGTTCCCGAACAGGACCTAACAACAAAAAAAAAAATTTTGGAACAAATGATGTGCTCTTTACACGATTGTCTGTTCTAAAGGATCTTTTTTTAAAGGATTAGAGTGGAAACGAGGAGACGTATTACCTGATAGTAAGCGATTACCGCCACCCATGGACACCCGCAACACCAGAGACTTCACAAGTGCGTGGCCAGCCTTTGGGGGACGGGGACGGGGGGAGGAGTTAGGGATACGGGGAGGGGCTGGGCTTAGGGTAGAGGCCTCCGGTATCCTCACTCACTCGGTGAAAAACAGCGCAAGCACTATTTGACACCGGTTTTCTGTGAGGCCGAGGTATCACTCCGGTCGTGCCAGCCCATTCATACCGAAGCGTGGCTCTCCCACGATAGGATCTGAACTTACGTACTTCAGCTTTGTGGTTTTCGTTACCAACCACAAACCACTTTAAGGAAAAGAATCTTTGAAACAGTAAGTAAATCTGGAAGATTTTTCCTATTTATGTTTGGGAAGCGCTTAAGTAGAAGTAAGTACATTGTCTATGCCCTGATGTCTAGTAAAGAGTAAGAATAAAGAGTTTACATTATTAAAAAAAAGGATGAAATTTAGCTAGCCATGTTTTTTTTTCTGCATACATAAAAATATGCTGCGATTCAGCCGTGTAATCGTGACTGACAGACATAGCTACTCCCGAATTTATAGTATCAGTATGAGCAGTTTAACAAACGTTAATGGGTAAGGTATCCATACGAACAAGCAACTTTCTACCGTTGCTTAATGACTGTACATTGAGGTCCTTCCGTCCAATATAACTGCGAGGCAGTAACTGTACGGAGGCTTAGGCGCAAGTACATGACCTTTCTGCTCGTACTTATTTGTTAGCATTAAGCTGCTTTCACTGCGAATTCACGTGTGGAATTAAATAAATAGCTTTAACTTTTTATTGCCTGGCTAAGCTTAATAAATATATTGTAGCTTTTGCCTCTGCAGAAAGTTATTTACAATAATGTGTAATTTTTTTTGTTGTTGGTGAATGAAACTGAGAATAAGCCTTAAAGAAAAGCTTTAGTTGGTTAAACAGTATAGTAACTTTTAAATCGGCACCGGTCAAGTAAAACCACAGATTAATTTAATACAGGCAAAAGTTTAAAAACCATTATCCGAATATATGTTCTTTTTTGTGTCTAAGCGTAGGAAAAAATCTAAAACTAAAAAAGTACAAAATAGGGGGGTCCCTCCCCATACCAAAAAAATAATAATTGTAGCGTTGGAACCGTTACAAGCAGATATTTGAAACTTGTAAAATATTTTGATAAAAACTGACCAAGTCATGTAACTTGACTTGGATAACTCTACTTGAAGACCGCATTACGCATTAAATACCAGCAATTGTTATAGATATCCAATAAAGCCAAGAAATAGAGTTAAATACTTGTTCATAATGTTATTTTGAAAATTATTTTGTTATTTGTGGGTTTTTTGAATTTACTAATTTAACTATAATAATGGTATACCTGAATGAACGTGTGGGCGGGATAAGGCCCATTAAAAAAGAAATTAAAAAAAGGGAGAAAACTGCACTAATCATTGAACCAAATAAAATATCCAACACGATTGTACGTTAAAACCAATTAAATTTGAGAATAAAATCGTTGTTCAACCTGTCTTTAATTGAGTAGTCAAATGAAATTCAAAATCGTTCATCAGACAAAATCTGGAATCGTTGGCATTCTTGGATAACAGCTGCAAACAAAAGCAGTCACAGCACTTCACAACAAAGAGTTGTCAATAATTCATTCGAGATTAATAAATATTCGTGTACAGCATCTTGAGCACAATTATGTAGCAATGTTAACAATCGCTGCGGAACAAGAAACGGATAATTTATCTCCGATCGGGTGCGTCAACAGACGGGCGACTTGCGGTGGAAGCATTCGAACTGCGTGCCTTATCGTCGTCGACGATCGCCCGTCTGATCCTGGCCTTAGATTGCTCGCTTCGGGAAATTCTATTATATTAACTACGTATATGTATATTTGTTTACGTTTTATTTCGTTTCTTCGATATAATTTGTTTGCATGAGAGGATTTTCAGTATTCAAATGTTGTTTATATAAAAGATTTCTTGGATAAATTAACCCATAACGATAACTGTATGTAAACAATCTTATTAGATTTTATGCATTCACTGAAATTACATTAGAATTTCAAAAGATATTTTTCTTCTTACACTTGACAAAACACTCATACAATAAGCATTTTTGTTAAGATACACTGACAACTTCATTTCGTTTTTATTTTCGATTTTTTACGTAAGAACTAAAACAACACGATATCTTTACAGTATAACTCGTGTGAAAGTCCTTTTTTCATAGCCAATTTACTCCATATCTATTGGTTGAAATAAGTTGAATTCGGATACACCTAATTGATTTTAACCACAAGAATTATTAATCTATGTTCATTGGATTACAAATCTGATCGAATTCGAAGAATATTTAGTAGAGAATTAACCTTAGGAAAAAACCTTTAAGAAGTTGATTTTAAAACAATATCGTATCAATTGCAATAGCTATTATAATTGCAAACCTGCCAAAGAAACACATCAACTTGTATTTTATGTAGGAGGTAGATTTGTAGAAGTTCAAATCTCATTAATAGGTTTTATAGTTAGTTCCTATAGTAAGTTATAGTTTCCTTTGTACTAAATTAGAAACGCAATGTCTCTTAGAGATAGAGACAACTATAGTTTCAATTTAAATCTCATAGGTTACGAGACTTTAGGTTATCAAAAGTCTAGAGGTCCACCATTATAATCGGCTATAAATATATATGACAAGGCAAAATCATTGATCAATAGGTTTACAATACAATATAGATTTATTAGATAAGACACGATAGATAAACGGTATATAGTAAAATATGCCTCTTGCAAAACATGTACAGTTCTGTTTAACCACACTTCCTGCTGAGTCAAAACAGTATAGTTCGTTATTTTGTATTCAATAAATGCAAATACTAATACTTTAGAACTACAGAGACCAGACGACCACCTATCTGATATAGAAAGCAATGAATATTTCGGTATTAATTTAATAATAACTCTGGGATATAACAGCGCTGTCTAGCCATAACCTACCCATAGCTTTACCTTGATAGGGGTAATATAAGATTACTGTTGTTAATGCTTCACTAGATTCATTCACAGTTGTTTCAAAATTTTCTTTAAGGTTAGATTCACAGCTGATGAAAATGAGATCTAACACTTGTCTGACTGATTCCAAACTAGACAAAGACTCTACGTTGGTGACTTTTCAAATCGCAAAATGGACATAATTATGCTTCTTTGAACTAGGTACACAGTCGTAGTTCCCTTCCTTATTCCAATAGACCATTCCTCCATTTTTCTTACGCCACTTTACAGTTTTCATTCGACTCATCTGAAATCGATTATGATATAATACTATATTCATTCTTTATTGTCTCTGTTTTTTTAATTTCAAAAAACGATACTAAAACGTAGTTTAAAGAGTACTGGTATCTCGAACATAGAACAATATTAATACTTGCAGGAGCGTATCATAATTGAGAAAAGGTGAAGGACCCCAACTCGAGCCTCTTGACCCTTTATTTATTAAGAAAGATAATACATTTAGGGTAATAAAAGTATCAAATAAGACTAGGAGACACTACAAACTTACTACACTTATATGTATAAGAAATTGAGTTTTATTATTGAGAAACAAATATTATATATATATATCATTCTAATAAATAACAATGTCATATTATTATTTATATTCAGAGTATTGCCATACGATGTTTATTAAATAAGAATAGTAACAAGGCATTCCCATTGAAATTATTATTATTTAATACACATATCTGAATATTTTGATGAATAGCTAAACACCGTTGAAATCGTCATCATCAACATCCTTTAAAGGTCCACTGCTGGACATAAACCTCAAGAATTTAAGATGAATCCCACTATACAATCGTATCCAGATTAGAGGATTTGAGTCAACTTTACCTTCTATTGAAATAATAAAAAACTTGGTTTTAAAAAACCAGATCCAACAATTTACAAGTAGATAAAATCGAGTTTACAATCAGATTAATTTTTGGTTCTTTGTGCGACTATGTACAAGCAAAAATTACATTAGTAAAAAGAGGCAAATCCTGGCCGAAATAAGATTAAGAAATGAAAACATTTTCTAATATATTTGTTTTTCGAAACTGTTTTATTGTTTGGGCAACGATTAAGTTTTAATCTCAATAAAACTTAGTCTGTCTTTCGACGGAATAGTCACAGAACATATACTATTAATAAGTCATAAAGATACGTTTGGTTTAACCAGCGTATGTGGAACAAAAGCCGTAGCTTCATTTGAATCATCATCATTACTTCAAACGTCAACTGTCGAACGTGAGCTTCTATCAATGACTTCAGTCATTGGACCGTCTGAAATCAACTTGCATCCAACTACGATTTTTATACTCTATCAGCACATTTTAATTTCTAAGTTTTTCATATACGATTCTTAAATGGTTTTACTTTATCTCAATTTCAACTCAACCACTATTGAGATAAGTCTGTAAATCTAAATCTATGATAATATTATTTACTGTCTATAATAATATTACAAGTAAGTAAAACCAAAACAAAAGCCATTCATCAACTAAACTGATTTATTGGTCTACGATAAACTGTTTAAATTGTTTCAACATTTTCAATCGACTTCACATAACTACATAGTGTAATCGAGCGAAAATCAATCAAGTTGTGTGCGTGAGCCTTACATATTATCCACGGGTAAAAGGAAATGAAGGGATAACCTCTCACAATAACTATACAAGTATATACTTTTGATATTGTACGATACGATTACGATACGACTGTCGACTATCCAGAAAATACACTCTATTGTTATACAGTTTCTTTTATTAATATGTTGTGTGGTATCTAAAACACACAATAGAATCTAATGCTATGATATATATGGACAGTTCAAAAGGATACGTATCAAAGAAAAGGTCACTTATAGAGATGAAAATGTCTTTTAATAACTGACAATATAAGCGAGTTGACTCTCGGATAGAATGAATTATATATCGTAATCATAACCTTCCATTTTAAAACCATTACTCGTAAATAAAATTACGTCTCTTTGGTTTTATATTTAACCTCTCTGCTGCGGAAAGTTTTTACAGTATTAAATATAAATATGACAATAACCGTCAATCGTAAAACGTGTTCTTGCACCGAACGTGCCGAAGAATGGCTTGAAAACGAAAATTGGGAATACTATTATTATAATTTACTCAATACATACTAGTATTACCTATAAATTAGAAAGGATCTCTGTCTGTCTGATACGCTTTCACGTCTAAACCGCTGAGCGACTTCAATGAAATTTGGCATATAGATACTTCGATTCTTGAGAAAGGGCACTGACTACTCTCTATCGCGATAACGACATACATGCGGGCCAAAAGTAGCACTCAATATTTAATAATAGGGTAATAACTTTTTTGACGGTATGTTTTCGTTCTATGTTATTTTCGTATTAAGGTTTCCGATTGACTACAATAGACTTATCCTTATTTAGATATAGTGAGTGTAGGTGTCAAGATGTGTAACTGAATAATGTGTATTTTAAATTTAGATTACAAGTAAAACACTCTTATGTTGTTTTAAGTGTCAAGTCGAAAATTATAGTTTTAGAAACAGCTCCAACGATTTTGGTGAAATTTAGCATGCAGAGGGTTACGGGGACGATAAATCGATCGATCAACAATTCATTCTCAGAAAATGTACCAAAAAAATAGCGAGCAAAATCTCGGTCATCAAAGTCCTAATATTTAATATTTAAAATTAAAATATGCACTCTCTTCTCTTTGAACTCATGGTAACCTATAGTAACTATGAAAATAAAATAATTAACTTTTTCTAAGTTGTATACATTCTTGGTATGGGGTTTTTCTTTCGATAGCATTTTTGTAACTCTTGTGGTTAAATCAAATGAAGTTATTATTCAAAACATCGTATCGTGCAATGTAAACATGTCCTGCCATTCGAAAACTATAACTTACCCTATTTAACTTGAGGGGCTGTATCGTGTTTGTCGTAACCAATTCGAAGACAAACGTCTCAATATCTTGTTTGTGTTGTGGTTCTATTGTTTCAGTTGCATGACGGAGGATGTGCGTACCTGCGTAACCATCGGTTATTGTGTTTGCCTGGTCTAGAATTAATAATGTTTTTGTTAAGTAAGATTTGAGGTTATTTACTGTTTATTTCACTTGACTGCTTCTCAGTTTATTGAAATGAAAATGAATTAACCACTTTACATAGCTAAGTTTACGAAAATCAAACATCAGTATTTAGCACCCCTTTGTGCCATTTTATATAGAGGTTATTAAGAAAACAACGAGTAAATTGAGAAAAGTAAAATTCTACAAGTAATGCGTCTTAAGGAACTAACACTTTCGTAGATAACCACATGAGGGCTCATTTTTTCAATGAGCTTTTTTAAACAATACTGACATTGCTTTATTAGAACGGTGCAATCCTCTCTAATTTCGCCATAATCTTTTTATACGTCGCAGACTCGAGATTCGATTGTAGATTGAAAGACTTTCTTACAAAATAAAGGCTAGAACAAGACAGGCGACATTAATTGTGTGTGCTGAATCTACACTATCTACCTACACACTACTATACACTAACTACCTTCAATAAGTCATACATGTTTCGTTGCAATTTCAGAATAATGTTAACCAAACTAATTAAATTTCGCAAGTGCACTAGTAAATAAAATTTGGAAGCGCTGTACAAATATGTAGCAGCGGCCGGGACCGCCTCGACGTCCATCTTTATCTAACGACCAATGCAGGATCAAACAGGCCAACGTGTGAAGAGTACCACAAAAATCTGCCGAGCATATTCACCGAGCTCGTTGTTCCAACGTATACTGGGGCTATTAAAGTATTTACACAGTCATTTATTTTTTAAGGCTGGAATTTAGTCTACGCTGTATTTTAGTTAATAAATCAAGATTTTGCATGATCATCTTCAATGGATTTAAGCTAAAGAACGGCTTGATGCATTCAATTCTCAATCAATACAAATCACTACAAAAATTAAATTATACAGAAATTTAACCTATCACCGAACCGAGCTGGCAAGAGGTGAGATCTTAGATATTTAAATAATATAAATATCTAGATATATTTCTGTCTATCCTAAACCAGACACGAAAATTTATCATGTTGTTGCAAGTCGCGTATGTATTTCAGTCACGAATTGAGCTGGATACCAGCTTGGACAGCAATAACGAATCGACTTCAAGATTCATAGAGTGCACTATTACTCATATTGTGGATAAAATGGAACAAGATCACTATTACTACAAATAGGCAACATTTCTGATTTGAATCACGTCTGAATCCATTTAAATATACTATTTTGAATAAATATAATTAGCTTTTCGTGTCTGAAATATAGGTGTCCGCCAAAAGGATAATCCCAGAAACGGAACTTCAGCTTGTTCCATTTTTATATTATTCTAAGCTTATAATAATATTTCTATAGTTAATTTCACACATTCAAGTTCTAGTCAACATGGAGGCAAGTACACCTTAGTTTAAGAAGTACTTCAATTAAAAATTTATGAAATAATAAAATGGAACTCCATAACAATTCCTAAGTTTAAATTATGTTTTCCGTAGGCACTCATATGTATACCTTTATCATAAAGGTCACAAATAACAGGAATCGTATATATTTAAAGTTCAATGTAGTAACATCAGTTCAGCAGAAATACTCCACAGATTACAAGGACCGAGCGCTAAGCCTACAATTTAGTGCCCAGCTTGCGCAACACCAATAGCTACCAACAAAAGGTACGAATGTGCTAAAAGAATTTAACACCAAAGTTAAATTTGCCGCTTTAGGTAATCTCCACCTTTTTGACACCGAGCTGTATATCGTAACTGTAAATAAACAAGTACACAGGCTAAAATAAATTACAATTAATATTTGACCTACTGATATTTTTCTCCACATGTCTTTCTACAAGCTTTTATACTGTTGGCGGAAAGGTTCATACCCGAGTATTGTGAACGAAACGTTGCTCGCAATTCGCATACAATTTCCCCCGTATTTGGGGCCGGGATGGGTCATATGCAAACATTTGCCCAAACATTACCCAGCTGTACCTTGACGACACGCTCCAGCCTTCGCTGAATTATTGAGACATCCCGCTTTAACACCAGATGCTATTTAGATGTTCTCATGTTTATTAGTTTGTCCCTCGTAATTTGTCATAGAAACCGTTGATAGCCATAATTTAGAACATGCCCATGTAATGTTGATAGAATTATGTTGGGAAGTTTGTCCTATAAACATGTTGTCGGACACATTAATCATTTTGAGTACTACGTAATACCTATAATCTTTGCTCAAGAGTCAGCTGTATTTTATGAATCCTAAGAAATCACAAAGAAAATGTCCCGTAAAGTTTTATTATTAGAATCCGATGCTGATCCAACAGCGGTCCTTTAAAAAATGGATCGAGGGGTTTCGCTATCGTGAATGAGTCTACCTGATAAAGGGAAATACCTGTAGAGATCAAACGACGGGAAATAAATGTGTTCGGGCTGTAGGAACAAGGAATCGTTCGCTAAATCGAATCGGTCCACGGATTTGTCGCTCCGCGATGACATTTGTTACCACTGCCTTCGTTACTTTATTTGTCATTGTCACCACGAACGAACCGGTATCGGTTTCCACAGTTTTTATCATTGTATTTTATATCAGTTTTTTGTGGTAACTTTGACGGTTGCTCTTTTCTATTTACCCGTGGCTGAATCAAGTTTCTTAGTTTTTTTTTTGTTGAATAGCAAATATGTAATTATATTTAATATTACTTGTACAAACATTGTTTAAAATTGACATGTGTATATTTTGAGTAGAAATGAGAAAATACTAGATACAAAAAGTCATTTATATGTATTTTCGTTTGGATTGCTAAATCCGACGAATCGTTACGCAAGTGTAATAAACGAAGAACGGATGAAACAAATTAAATAAAAAAATGAACAGACTGAGATCAAAGCAGAAAAGAAGATTACTAGTGAAATGAAAGCAATTTATTTAGCTACATAAACAGTCTAGTATAAATGAAATAGGGGAGCCTGTATCTTTTTACACAGCTCAATGAGTGCGAACAAAGTGCGGTGATATGCGCGAGGCCGGCCGGACTCGCCATCCACCAGGCGGCGCGAGGACTGTCCCCTTTACCTCCTTATCTTGATTCATTTTCTGAGCTAATATTTATTGCTCTACTGTGTACCGTATACCACGGGATGATATATTATAAAACTGATTATACGAACCTATTGACAAATCTTTTGATAATAAATCTAAAATTGTAAAATATAGTGATTGCTTTTCAACTCGTTTTTATAAATTCTCTTGCTGGATTCTATGTTCTATCATTACGAGCTGTGTTATATAAAATTACTGTACTGGTAACACTTATAAAATTGCAAGTACATTATGCATTTAGGTGCTAAGAACAACACTGAATTCTCATCCGAATATGAGAAAGCCGAAAGGGGCATTTCAATTTCAGCCGTCTATGTATATATGTATGCATGAAAGTATTTATTTTCTGCGATTACTCGTACGTAGCACTTTTATTACCTTATTTAGATTTCTGGTGTCATACCCCATGAATAATATATTTCAAACAATGGATAAATCATTTTCAAACACATAATCATGTCAAGATATAGCTTGACCAAGAAACAACTAACAAAATTATTGAAATCATCCGATATATTACCTCTTTGCCGTCATTGATATTGTTTGTGCTAATCGCTAAATCTATAGACAATAAATTGACAGACCGATGAAAGTAAATAAGATTAACTCAAATTATATCACGACTTCAAAAGGAAACGGCTTATGAACGCGAGGAGCTACAAATCAGAAATAACCAACTTGATGATAAATTTAACTAAATGAGTCAACGAAGCGTGCCCACGCTTTGACTTTTCAAGATCGAGTATTTCTGAATCGCGGTTCAATCAAACCTGAATCGAGATTGACAATTGATAAAATAATTTATGTTAGATTCAAGATTTGTAGTTGTAATGATGTTGGGCACGGCCATAAATCTTTGAAACGCATTTAAAAGGAATTTCTATAAAGATAGGATCTAAATCAAATTCAAACAAATTATTTATTTTATTAAGAGTTGGATTATAACGATCGTGTTGATATCATGCAATATATCAAGTAGGATCCACCACTACAAAGATACAAAAAACTAACTATAGAAATTATGTATATTTATGAAATATCCGAAATCCAATTTACAATCTTTGAAAAACCAGTAGCATCAATCAGGAAATTCCTATGCTAGCCCCGATATCTTCAAACGAATGTTGTTAAAATAATCTTAGTGCGACTAACTTTCATGTTTTTTTTTGTTTTTATAATTCACATTCCTGTTAAATTAACTGATTGTTGATTAGTATGTTATTCTTTCAAGCGTCGAATGACATTTTGGGCATAAAGTCATTATTAGCGATCCTGTTTACTAAGTTAAAAAGTAAGAAGTCGTGAGTTTTAGTTTCTAACCAGGACAAATTGCTTCTATATTGAGCACATTAATTTGTTATGTATCTATGTTCAATTTGGCTATTAACATTATTAAAGTAAGTTTAATTGAGCAAATAGAAATAGTGATTATTAGCAGACTGTTCGCAATAACATAAGCTGCCAAGTTAATAGTGATAATATTTTCTAAGCCTGACTTTCTACCAGGACATGTATAATACTAAATTTCGGTTAATAAATGAAAAATGTTATGTTGCGCTTCAAAAGGGTGAATGCTGCTGCAGAAGTTTTCTAAATATGTTTAAATATTTTCCCTAACCCTTAATTTCTTGGTAAAGCGTATTTTGGAATGGGCTGCCATTACAAGGGATGCAGATTTCTGAAATCTGTTACCACAGCAAAGTTAACGCAATCGTGTAACACAAAATCATCAGAACATATGCGTGTATAAATTCCGCAAACGACAACAACCGACTCAGGAAAATTAAAGGGCGCCTCGCAAATGTCGCGTGCAAGTGTTGACGGGACCGCTTTTACTTGATCTCTCACACATCCTTACATATCCCCGATGAATACTGTTAGAAGACAGGCATAATGAACGGCCAAGGGTCTTTTCAGATTGGTTGAGGTAAATTTTCTTAACAACCCAGTTGTTGCCACACGCCTCGTCCTAAACACACACACCCGCCGCTGCGGACAGATAATTTGTCCAAACTTGGGCGGTGTTAAAGTTTCCGCTTGCATAGTTTCTTTATCAGTTTATATCGCAGCCTGAGTTCAGCTGTTGACGAACCGAGGGATGACAAGCTCGATGTTATTGTTTACGAAAATTTCTATTGTTATTGATAATGTTACGGCTACTTAAGACGTTTTCTTGGTTTTTTACGCATAATAATTTTTCAATTGTCAAATCATGTTGTCTTGAATAGAGTCATAAAATACCCTGAATATAATGAAGCGCCGCAAGAATTAGTTTTGCTATGTAGATATTTTTAAAAAGATAAAATGGTTCTGAACTTTCTCAGCAATAAAGCCAGATCGTTTATGTTTCAATAAAAAGTTGTAATAAACACTTTATACGGCGCTGCGGTGTAGTATATCACTAGTGCGAGGCAGTCACGACCCCGCAAAAACGCCGGCGAGAGCTATCCCGCCGCACTATTTCGATGTGGAATGAAACAAATCCCAAGAAGTTACACCGTTTGTGTCCCCTGATGCTTGACTCTGAATAATTTTGTTACATAACTTGTTGTTCCAACACTTAGTTTGCTTGTAGTTGTTAATCTACTCTTAATTTACACGTTTGAAGGAAAGGTTTGTGTGTGTGCCCGACAAGAACTTTAACTTTAGATATATAAAGTAGGGTCTTTTAGTAATTAGTCAACAAAGTACTCTTCAAAACTTAAACAATTTGTAAACCTATTCTACACCAAAAACGACAGTCTATGTTCCACGCGTTCGGTAAAGTGATATAACAATTCATTTAAACTCATTAAAATGTTAATTGTGCATCTCGATACTAATACTTTAATTTGCCGTGGGATTCAAACAGTAATTGCCTATACACGTCCTTTTAGCTTTTGTATCATTTTATAATGTAAATTTTGTAGATAGGACTCCCCCTTTCATATCTCTCTCATAAACATCAAGTTTTGCTGATAAATCTCAACTTTATGACAGCATTTAAAGTTTAATAGGTGTTGTTAAATCAGTTTACTAAAGAAAACGATTCTACAATACGATATTACCTTTCGTGACTATGAACGATTTAAGTTATGATAATCCGGTTCTGTGATATAACCTGATATAATATTGTGCTTAACAATTATGTTACATGAGTACTTTCACTCTGTAAAATTTTACGTAGATTCAGTAATAAAGTTGTAAAACACGTTGATTTATTTTGGAATTATTTCTAAAGTGTCTCAAATTAAACAAAATTTACTATAACAGTAGAAGAAACTTCATAGTCCACATTCGCAATTCGCAAAATCACAGATCGAAGTTTGCCCGTAAGCTGCAAATTAAAGCGAACCTCTGGACGGAGTGATTACATTAGAACATCACGCGTCACCTCGACACCAATTTAAAGGGTCCAAACTATTTGTCCCAATCGAAACCCATTTGGAATTCAGATGGAATCGAAACGTCTAATTGCTTACGGTTCAGCTCTTCGCATACTAATCTGTGACTGCGATGGGCCGCTCTACATATCCTAAGATATACTGCATATCACATCTAGCATTTCTAAGTCAATACTATTGTCGACTTCAATGATGTTATATAAATTTACTATACTAAAAGACAATTCTAGTTCAATGAACCTGTCAACTTTTTCACCGACTACGTCACATTTTTCTGAATCAATGAAACTTTTGCATTTACGACCAATGGATACATACATTTTACTTTTTAACTTTACCATACCTATAGACTTCCTATAGACTACTTTTCCCATAGACTTTAAAAAAAATTACCCATGCAACAAGAACATATCCAGTGTGGTGGGTGACTTTACAAACATACATGAATAACAAATAACACCCAGACTCGGAACAATTAATATATATAAAAATCAATGCCACTTTTAGTTATAATTTTATAACTCAGGAACGGGCTCTCCTATCCAAACAAGATTATAATAATATAGAATATTGTGTAGTTTGATAGTTTTATCCCGCGGCGTTACTCATAGTACAACGAAAAACGTGGGTAACACCGCGGGGTTCAGCTAGTCATATATAAATCACATCGCAGTCCGTGTCGTCAATATTCTTCTTCTACAGAATTTCAGGTATTTCTGCAAACAGGACTAATAAAGTATTTAAACATCTACAATAACAATACAATATTATCAACAAATAAAACTGTATCTTATTGTTCTCCGAAATAAACTGATATAAAAGTTTTAATCAGCAGCACAAAACCAACAAGTAATAACAATAAATTGCTAGAACCGCAGTGCGGGCTGCGGCCGTGCTTTTTCCAAGTTCAATATTTACGAACGTGAAACATCGAGACTCGGTATTGGTGTCGCCAACTCGCAAGTAGGTGACCGCTCCACAATTCATAAAGTGGAGGAAGTGGATGGTTTTGAACACCTCCCACCTCGCCCCTTCGCAACCTTTCCCAATTCGACCACAAACTGTAAATAAAGCAAACGATCCGATAACGTGGCTGCCTCAATTTGGTGCGCGGACGAGAGGATATTTCACTTTCGTTTCGGCGATACTGAGCTATTTACATTTCGCGCCACTCGTAATATTTACGCCTTTCTTCGAAATTGGAATGGATTTAACAAGGTCATGGCGATTCTGATTGGTTGGAGGAAATTGAATGTTCCTACAAACAATTATAAGGCCCTCGGAGAGTATCCGCTACACTGATTAATTGGTTCCAATTGATTTCGCAATCTGTCAGCTATAAACGATAAATTCTGAGTTAGTGCCTTTAAAATCTAAGTCAGAGATATAAATCTTTGATTCTACAAAGTTGTTATAGATTTGAATAGCACTCAATTATGATTCCTTTAACTGCGTATGTTTTAAATGTGAAAAGAGTTTACATAAGAATAAAAACCTAGTTTTATATAGTTACGAAAAGTTTTAAAATTCAATTCTTTCATAATAATTTTAGTATTAACTTAGTATACTTCTTGTTTCATGTTACAAAAGAGTTTTAATAAAAAGAGTGGCTTTGTTCACAAAAACATTTTTGGTAAACTTTTTTTTATTTATTTACTTACAAATGCGCTATCGTCACAGACTCTTAATACGATAGTGTAGTTGCATAGATTAATACTAATTACTTACACACAATCCATAAAAAAACAATTATGCCACAAAAATACAAAATCTTAAAAACGTCTTATGTTTTCTAAAGATAACATATGGACCAATTCGAAACTCTTGTGAACTTAAATAATTAAACCAAGCTATGATTTAAGTTTACGAAACTGCACACTGCAAGGTTTGCCTAGTGGTTAAAGTGGTCGCCTCGGTGCTTCCTACTGCGTTAAATGTTGTGGATTCTAATCACACATGGGACAACACTTTACATGATCTCCAAATTGCTGTTCTCAGTCTGGGTGTTCTTTGTGTACGTTTCATTGATGTCTGTAAAGTGCTCCGTGACACGGGATGTATATTTCTAAGGTAAGAGTTGTTTTAAAAAAAAAATTCAAAAATTTTCAATTTAAATTTATACACAAACTAAATCAATATCAACAAAGTCTAGGAAGGTGAGGTTTCTAATAACATAGAGAGAGAAACAAGAGAACAAACTGTGAAAAGCTACTATCACGAACTTCGTTCCCAGTAGTGGTGTAAAACCAGTTGTTGGCGAAGTCAAGTCGACCAACTTAACCTAAACGATCTACTTGGACTGACAACACAAAGTTATGTTTTAACTGCATTGTTACCCATTTATAACTTTTCTATTTAATATCAAAGAGTTAAACTTTGTCAATTTTCGAGGCAAGTAAAAAACAAATATAATTTTAATTCACCGCCGAAGATTTCCCTTGACTCTCGTGAGCCTCCTATATAATCATTAAAGAAACTTTTAGTTCACCAAGAATGTTGTGCGGACCAAGTCAACGACGAGGGAGACTCCGCGCTGCTCAATTATTCAAAAGAATACGGGATTAAATTAAAAAAATATTAACTGTCAGCGTGGGACGGTCTTAAATTCAACATTTTGACGAAGTACAAAAGTTTTAGATTAAGTTTGCAGTGTCAAGAGCTACGAGATGGATCGCTGCATTATCCCGCGCCGGGCACAAGGGTAGTGTGCTCGGCGACTATTAACTCGATTCTGCAAAACTACACACACAACAACAAAAGGTTGTCTTTCTTATTTATATTTGTCAAATCAAAAAGTTTTGAATATTCAAAACATAAGAATTACGATTTTATTAAAAATCTATTTAAATGATCGACATCATCTTATAATTTAAAAAATGCTCACGTATTTTGCACGTTCCCGTAAGTCTTTAAATATTCACAAAGGCGACTTGAGATCGAGCACTTACGTTCTTGAACGACGCATTAAAAAATAATACAGTCATTAAATATGAAAACGTATTTTTCAATCCTGTAAATATTCTATTAAAATCTTATGAAATCCAATTATGGAGTCGTAACTTTAAACCGAATTGTAATGGCGTCGTAAATAACATTAATAAAATTTTTGTAATGACCGTTTTAGATGTTTCGAGTATTGATAAGGTTGGACATTAGTAGTGCTGTGGCTTATTAGATCGGTATGCGCGGATGAGTCGTTATCTGGATTATCTTTTAATGTTATTATGAGTGCTTTATTACAAAGGATCGTAATGCATGTCAGGGCTCAAGTGGCGTGGCGTTTTTTGTGGCGGTCGGCGCTTGCGGCCGCCACTCCATTTTTAATGACTCTATTAAAGAGATTAATAGCGTCTATTGCCTCAAAAACATCCGTACTTTTTTATTCTTTATAAATTTAATTAATGTCGATATGTGTAGATGCGTGGTACAGATTAAATTATACCCGCTAAGATTGTAATACTTAAAGTTAAGCTTAAATTTTTGTAGAATATTAATATCCCCTTAAATTAATGTGTAACACAGTTCCCAATTTATCAACAACAGTCAAATGACTCTTCAAAAAATTAAATTTGCTGTTGTATAATTTGTAGACATAAACTGTTGTAATATTCATATCAGACAGCAATCAAGTGAACGTTTAAAATATAACGTTGTTACAGAAGGAAAATCCGTCGTCCCTCGTCATTAGCAGCACTCAGCGTTTTATCAAAATTACATTAACAAACAGTATCACGTCGACAAATTGAAAGCTCTTGCATCAATTTACATTTGTTTAGTTTGAATTACGCAATACATTGTCTCCGTACTAGGAATGTAAATTCATCGTTAGCTTCAGCTTCAGTCGTATTAAAAGATGAGAAAGCGTAAGTTAAAGTTAAACCGGTGTTACTCACCGATTCGGCATCACAGTACGGGGGTGAGCGACTAACTGGATTGCCGTCCCCCCTCGGTTCTTCCGCGCGAGCTGGCGCCCAATTTGGCGGCTCCTCGATTCGCTCGACCCTGCACGTTTTTGCACGCTTCCTCTTAATACGGACCTTCTGACGAACTCCTAACTATAAAACATGCCTCGGCATGCCGTGTAACTTGATTGCAATGAAAAAAACTTTGCCAATAAAAGTACCAATTCGTCCAATTCGATTCTTGAAACCGTTTCCGAACCATGGGAAAGTTAATGAACTTCAACTTTCTGTTCAGCTGTCCATTTAGTACCTACTATTCATTCAATTTTTTTCCGTGTTTTTTTCTCTCTCTGAAAGTAAAACTATTTTTTATTTATTTAGAAAATTTAAGGAAAATAATAGCTATGTTTTATTATATCTAAGAGAAAGTACGACTTCATGGCATCCTATATTAGTTTCTGTAAATATAGCCAAAGAATCTGATTTAATTACATCAATTATTGGGAACGCTACCAGTAGACGAAGATGTGGAGTTTTTTGACGCATGTATGTAAATATTGTTACTGTCCTTTTTAATTAAGGTTATGTATTTAGCATATTGTATTACTAAATGAGTAAAATTATAGTATATTATGTTATCTAGGTCTGGGCAAAAACTCTCTTACAAACTCTTAATAAAAATATGAGTCTAATTTGCTTATCAATTTTATCTAACGTTTAGATGTCAAATAAATAACGTGCATTTATGACGCTACAGTTTAACGAGAATAAACCGTACGACCGCCAACGTATTTACGAAATTCGAAAGAATTCCCAAAAGCTGTGTTAGGAGTCGGGACGCGTCGCGGCGCACGCCTCGTTGTCTCGTGGAGCCGCAGAGACTTGATCCTGTGATCAGCTAGTCAACGGAGTCAGTGGCGTTCCGCCTGCCGACACGACGGCACGTCCCCACGCCTTGCGCGCGTCCCTTCGACGAAATCAAACACGATCGCAACGTTTACAACTACGTCCGCTAGCGTACCTTTACAATATCTTATGTGTTATTTTGGGTTCCATTTCTTTGGTATTTATTTATTCGTGTTGCCTTTTGTATATTCGATGTTTTAATTGAATTTTACTAAAAATAAAGAAGATTTTATGGTGAAAACTCGAGGCCGGACGCTCTTTTGTGAGTACAATGTTTCGTTTTAACGCAAATCGGGTTGAACGTTAACGATGGTTATGTCGGAGAAGATGTCAGTGCCATTCATATTCGGGAATAAATGCGATTCATGAGACATAAAACGGAGATAACATGATTTTAAAAATGGGAGGCAAGTCGCCTCCGGACAGTAGACAGACCGAGAAGATACAAAATCAGGCAAATAAAAAGGAAGAGAGAAAGGAGGCAAAAAGGAAATTGGAGAGATGCGAAGAAAGATGTCCGGCTGACCCCTGGGCGTACTGTGCGGTGTTATGGTGTGCGTGTGCCATGAGCCTGATCTCGAGCGGGTACAGTTTGTACAAGCAGCAGGGGCTGCAGGACCGATTGTCGTTGTTGGAGGAGCAGCACCTTGCGCTGCGAAGTGCCGTGTTGGAACCTCAACAGCCACTTGTCGAACGGCTCCGGCGTGAGGTGCTCAGCAGGCCACCCATGTACTGGAGGCCAAGGAGGAGTATCCGGGACTATCATGACTGCGGTTGTCCACCAGGTAAGTTTGTTTATTTTAAATAACCTTATTTTATTAAGATGATACTTGTTTACACAATACTAGTGTATAAAAATGGTTTATTGTAACCACTTCTGGTAAACCAAATTGTTAAATTATTGTAGTGAAATCAATTCAATAATCAATAACAAAGATGCAGTTATACGTACTAAAAAAGTAATATGTTACAGTTACAATTTATCATCACTCACTATACTACCACTACTTATCCAAAAGTAGTATAAAACCATTAAAGAACTATTTGTATATTTGTATTATGAAATAATATAATGTGACTCACTCATTACAATTATGCATCAGAAAAAAAACAAACATTGTGTACTGCTTTTATAAATTATCCCCCAAATAGCATTGACAATAAAATCAATTGAGCTAATTTCAAGTGTGTCAGACAGTTGAGTTAACAGAACTTAGTTTCTAAAACATCGTAATGAGAAACATATAATCAAATATTATAGATAACAAGTTTATTGTATGTCGTATAATGGAATATAAATATTTACATCGCCTGTCCACTGTCAACACGATTTTGATCATACAACATCGTCCTTCAAAACATGCAAAATTAAATTACCGTACGATTTTGACTAGACTTTGTTCGGTCTATCATTTCCCAAAATTAGTTACTTATTTGTACGACGTCATTGTGTTCCGACTTATTATAAGTTAATATTTTCATTCGTTTAATACCCTTTTCTTAAAATTTACTGACTTAGTTTATTGCAATTGAATTGTATAAGTAAATTGGTTTTCGACAACTTCGAAGATTTATTTTAAAGAAAATAATACTCAATATAGATGCTAAGCGGTCGTTTATATTCAACGCTTACTCAATTATAGATATAGTCTTTAAATTGTAGGGTCTGTGCAGTAGGGTCCGCAGTAACTAACACCTCATAAAAGGGGATACGAGGCAATCTTCTCAAAGCTATTAAATTTTTTCTCTCACCCGCAATACGGAGTTAATCCGGAGTTGAAAGCTGTCACTATGGTTATCAAATTTTGCGCTTGAGATGAAAAAAAAATGATAAAGTTCGGATACGTGTCCGTGGTGACAGTTCAGAGTGAAGGCTCCCTAAACTCGAATAATAAAGGAGTTGAGCTTTTATTACAAGTTGTTGTTTGGCTCGATATTGCTGTTGAATTTGAATTATGTCGTTAATATTCCGGCAGCGGGCGGCCACTTTATTTTAATCATTACAAATATCTTGTTTTTGTTTTTCATAACTTATTATTAAGGTACATTGAGGAACTGACGTTCTAAGTAACTATTAGTGCTGCTATATTTACAGTGAATTTTAGTAGGTATTAACAGTGACGATTTCTTTTTATTTATTATAAAGAGTAATGAGGCAAATATGTCGTATGCAACGAAACCCATGGTTTTAGTGAGTTAGCATCGTAATATGGGGACCAACAAGCAATGGTTCAATCAATAAAACATAGTCGGGGGTGGCGGAGCGGAGTGGACTAGAGCGATAAAAGTGTCGCGTGCCTGTGACAGCTAGCTCCGTGTTTATTTGGATTATTGGGCGGTGTCGAGTGGACGGTCATTGACGGTCCAATGGTCCGGCTCGAAAGACCCATGTTGTTGGTAGGTACTCCTATTGTGGTCGTGCTTTTGTTGTAGGCCGGTTAGTATTCGTAATTGATTCGATTGGACTCGTTTACATATTGTGCAAGGGCTGGAAAATTGAGAATATTGTTAATGGTATATTATATATAGCTCTATACATGAAAGGTTGACTTTAATGAACTAGGGTTGTATTTGCAATGAAAGGACAGTCACACAATTTTAACCTTATATATTTTATTTGACAAATAGCTTAAAAGAGATTTAGTTGTACATTTGATTACTCCATGTGTATACCATATGCTTAATGCATATGTAGGGAAATATTTTTGCTTTTTGGGCCCTTACCTATACGGCAAAATTAATAGGATAATAAGCATTCACAATGAAAACAAGAAACAGTGCAATGTCAAAATATTCAATTTTTTACATAAATTAACATATGAGGAAACAGAAAATCTTTTAATTGTGCCACAGTGACCTTACTACTCACCCTCTCTCTCATACACACACACACACCCTCACTTTCTCACTATACTCACAGAGAGGACATAATTTTCAGAACACTATTTCCACAGTTATAAGTTGTAAGTTTTAAATTTATTCAATTTACAGTGAGATTTAATAGAAAGTGTATGATGTATGAAACATGTTATGTTAGTTGTAAAGGAGATGACAGTGCGGCTTGTTAACTGAAAAGCGCTGATGTCTGGGATACAGATTTCCAATCTAGTCCAGGCACAGATGGCCCAGGTTAAATGTTACATTTGGACCTGAAACTATGTATCATGTAAAATACTGTTTAATTGAATAAATAAATATTATTATTATTATTATTATTATTATTATATTGGTGTATCGAGCACTCTTTCATGGACACTGTGTACTGAATCTAGTTTCTGAATTACATGATTCTCGACCAGCATTTTCACAGTGAACTTTCGTTTTTAAGGCAAACCTCTATCTATCTATGATTACTATGATTTCTATTGATTTACTTCAAAACTGAGTCAAAAGAAGCCTATTTTTATAATACAGTCAGATTTTAATATTTATAATAATGAATTAAATTTAATTTAAATCTAATCACAATTCATCATAAAGCGTCTCTACTAGTCCACTACAGATCTCTCCTTAGATTACAAATATTTACAAAACAAAAAACACAACTTCAAGAACTGAAATAAATTGAAGTGTGACCACACGAAAAACACCAGCTTGTAAATAAAAAAAGAACCATCAAAATCGGGTTACACAGGCCACAGTTATGAAGTAAGAAACATAAGAAAACAGTCGAATTGATAAACTCGTCCTCTTTTGAAGTTTAAAAATAGGTTTTGACTTACCATACCACTCTGGCAAGATTGGTTAGTCTAAGGATTTTCGGTATTTTATTCAATACAACAGTACCACATGATTTTTTATATTTTTTTCTAAAATTACCAAGATATCAAACAGTTACGATTAAAGGTTTATTACACTGTTTCCTATATTCTACCGGTAAGTAAACTTTAATTACCAAACACACTAAGTAGGGAGTACTTTATTTTATAGATTAAGTTGACTCCTTCTCATAGATATAAAACGGTACCCACATAACGTGTGTGTATTCAGCGTGACGCGCTCCGCCGTTAATACTTTACCCCAACAGCAGTTATTTAAATTTATCCATTGTATATTTACGCATACGATATTCGTATGAGACACACAGACGAGATGTGTATTTTATATTACAAAGGTTTAGATGTTATTTAATTTTATGAGGCTTAATAATATACCCATTCTTGAGTATAATGTTTTATTCTTGCTGCATCTAAGAATTAAATATTGCCTACAATACATTGTTTTTTGTGTTAATATTTCTCACTCTCCTATTTGAGGCAACTTCACCATCAATCTATAAAATTTAAGTGTATTCTTGTAGCTGTACTTATTCTTAAAAGCTTTGTTAAATTCCGTAATTTCATATTTTTCAGTTTACCCAAGTTGATTTGGCATAATAAATTATTACTATTTATCATTTTCGTATTAATTGTGGCGTTTTTAGTTACGAATTATAACTCTTTGATTTCATATACATATATGTACTTAAATGTCTAGATGGCATTGAAACTTTAATAACAGTTACAGACAAACAGTAAGTGAGACGACCTCTTTACATATTCGACTGCTAATTCTTAGTGCAAATATTTTTGTATGTTCGATAGTCCCCATCCATATTTTTGTAATACATTTTTTTACAAATTGTTAATGGAAACTTATTATTTAACTTTGGCTATTAAAGAGTTATGATCATTTATAAAACTAATTAATTTGTAAAACTGCATGAGTAAAGTTAGTCCACTTAGTTCTATCAAGATCACGTAGTCGTATCCTAAAATAACGACTATACACATTGAAAAGTGTTGTATGTGAACATACACAATAGTTATAAATATTGCCCTATATCCTAAACTAGCTGAACCCCGCGGTGTTACCCGCGGTTATTGTTGTACCGCGAGACAAAGTTAGT
Organism: Spilosoma lubricipeda; assembly: GCA_905220595.1. Lineage (NCBI taxonomy): Eukaryota > Metazoa > Arthropoda > Insecta > Lepidoptera > Erebidae > Spilosoma > Spilosoma lubricipeda. The sequence goes on along the minus strand of HG992285.1, from coordinate 396,331 downwards.
CTAAAAAAGTAGCCTAAGTTACTCCCTGGATCATCAGCTACCTGCCAGTGAAAGTCCCGTCAAAATCGGTCCAGCTGTTCCAGAGATTACCCGGAACAAACAGACAGACAGACAGACAGACAGACAAAAAAGTTTTTAATTACATTTTTGGCATATGTACCGTGTATACATAAATATGCATTTAGTAAAAAGCGGTTATTTTAATATTACAAACAGACACTCTAATTTTTTTATTTATATAGATTTATTTGTATAGATAACTTTAAGCGGTATCAATATGTTCAAATTTTCACCTCCATTGTCGCCAAATCGCCCCGTGGCCAATACACGCAAGCTGCATATCGACCAGATTATAGACGGCTATTCTCTAACTCCTAAATAAAACCCGGGCTGTTTGGCAAAGCTCATGTCAACGTTATATTGTAAAGTTTAATCCACAAAGCGATTTATAAGGTGCCACATAAATACTTGGTTCGCTGTAATAATACAGGCTTTGGGCGATATTTACTGTGAGTTAGTCTTAAATGTTGTGAACTAGTTCGACTGAACCAATTTATGAAAGGAGTTTATGATATTAGGAATAAGTAGGAAGTTAAATAAATTATATATATATATGCCAGCGTTGTATAGTAAGCCAAATGTTTAGCTGTGGAGTGTGAGTGGAGCTAAAGAGTGATAATGAAGTACGTATATTCTATATTATGTATAAAGATAAGAAGAAATTATAATGTTATGATCCCTTTTTTATTGTAGATAGAGCAATTACTTCTAGATTGGCTAGAAGATTTGCATAATTCATTTTTCTTAAATGAAACTCTTATTTAGCATGAAGATGGTAATAAACTCTGATGAAATTAACTTATTACAGCCTTAGAAAGAAAATGTTAATACGTAAAACATGAGTAACATGACACTTTACATAAGTGTATATTATACAATATTATACACACGAAATGAAAACGCTCACAAAACTACTAATAGTACTTTTTGGCATAGATTGTTAAGACGTATAACGTGTAAATAAAACTGCCATTTCTATTACACATCTATACAAATAAGAACTAAGAAGTGTCTGTTTTATAAACAAATATGTGTTATAATTTCAAATTAACATCTTTTCTAACGAAATCTAACGAAAAAAATATACGATGTATCAAAAAATCTATTTCTAAATTCAAATATTTATTCCGGATAATCTCTGTTATAGCTGGACCGATTTCGATGGGACTTTTACTGACATACAGTTGATGATTTAAGGATTAAAATGTGGTTTATTTTGTTAAGGTACAACCAAAACCGCGGGTAAAAATGCGGGGTGCACTAGCATTAAAATAAATTTGTAAATCTTTGTTCTGTTCCGTTTTCAGATAAATCCACAAGTCTTCTTCTCCCGCTTCTTATTTTCAAAATCAGAAGCAAATAGCTTTAATTTCCTTTTCAGGCACTTTCGAAACGTTACATCAATGAATCTAGTTGTGCGGTTTTAAAGTGTCATGTATGAATACAATGGAGAAAAACCGGCAAGAAAAAAAAACACATCACTTTTAATGTAGAATGTAGTAAAAAGCATTACAAACTTATCATACGCCTTAACTAACTAAGTTGGCAACAGCCTCATGCCGTAATTAGCGCAGTTTTTGTTGCAATTCATAGTCGCTGTTGCAGTTTCTCTCGCACAACTAATCCGTTGAACAGCGCTCTTCTATTGTGTTAAGTTGTTGGACGAAATGCATTCGGCTATGAACGCTCATAAGAGTGGATAGTAATGTGGTCGTTCTCATTGTTGAAGGGAGAGACACCCTTATTTTAAATAGTTATACCTAGGTATATCTGCATCTCAGTGAAGTAGAAGAATAAACAGAAATACTTGTAAAGTGATTGCTTTTACTATAACATAAACTTTCGTAAGGATTTATATTTTTGACCATTAATATAAAGTATTACTCACTTTTATATATTACTAGTTGTTGCACGCGGCTTTGCCCGCGTATATGTTGGTTATCGTGGCAAATAGTAGCCTATGTGTTATTCTGATGTATAAGTTATATTACTGTAAAGTTTCATACAAATCCGTTCAGTAGTTTTTGCGTGAAAGAGTAACAAACATATATCCATTCATCCACATACTTACAAACTTTCGCGTTTATAACATTAGTATAGATATTTTAGATACCCGATTCATTTCAGTCCCGAATACAATAGACGAACAACATGAAATACATCGGAAACGCGACTGTCCTAACTCAAGTCCGAAATATAAAAAATACGGTAGCAGTGTTGCCAATCCAGTATGACATCTGACATCGTTTAATCAAGATGTTTAATTCTAATAAAAAAGTAGTCCTTCAGTAAACTATTGAAACAATCAATCGCCTAGACATACAGCTTTTACTAAAGATATCTCCTACATCATTGATAAATGTTATAATGCTTTTAACAAAAGCTTATACAAGATACACAAAAATATGCCGGTCCAATACAACGTAATCTTATTAGATAATTGAAATTAACGATAATCGCGTAATTACTGTGTTATCGGCCCATCGGGGCCGGTGGCGGCAACTGTTTGCAACTAACCGGTTGATAGCTGTAATAGCCATCGAATACTCGCCTTCTACATACACGCGTGATAAAGATCTCCAAACGTTAACTCTCTCGCTTTAATAAAGAAAAAATGTAATGATTGATTGCTGTCGCGTAAAAGTTCATTGAGGAAACAGTAATGGAGTTTGCAGCCGGTGGTCTTACCAACTTTTTATTATTTAATCATCATTGCAATACCTCGCAGCTGCGACTGGTTATAAGTTAAAGCTTTCCATATATGATTTGTCATTCGATTATAAATGAACGTATTCTTTGAATTATATTTCATTACTATTTTAGTTCGTAAAAAGTTGTGCAATGAAAGGCGTGTGAATTCATTAAACAATTAAAAGTAGTGTTAACTCCAGAAGTTCCCTGTTGTACTTTCATTGAAGCAAGTAGAGCCTGAAAAGCTCTTCGTGATGGACGTGAAAAGAGGCTTAAATTTGCGTGTGTAACGCAGAAAGTTCTTGCTATTTAGTACGCTAGACTGGTTCCATGCTTGCTTTCGACCTACCACCTTCCCTAACATGACTCTGAAGCAAAGTATTTGTTTGATCTGAATTGTGATAACAATTTAATATAACAAAAAAAAAAACTTTATAGGGACTATTTATATAAATTGAAAACAGTATATCTATTTAATGAATAATAATTTCTTTTAACACTAATTTTTTAGTTACATTTTAAATATTTTTAACTAGACAGCTGAATAATATGTACCGTAATTAAGTGATTCATATGGGATGAAAAACCAAATTGTACACAGTGTTTTTGTATTTGATGAGACATGACAAACAAAATTAAATTACATAATCCCTGGCGATAAACCTGCCAAGACGGGAGGTGTTTCCAAGCTGTCACTCATAATTTACCTCAACCCGCGTTGCAACTGATTGTAACACACTTTATATACACAGCTTGATGCTCGACATTCGCGCGTATCAAAGTAATTAAGATATTTTAATGGGTTTTATTCATTGTTCAAAAATAACAAGATACGATTCAACACTGGAATGTTCCTCAATCAAATGAAATACTTAAAGCTTGCCATTGAATTGGGTAACTACGATACTTCCAGGAACGAAATGTGAAGACTCTTGAATAAGATTTTTTATTCCACAAATAAAGTGCTTACCAGGGTATAAAATCTAAGGGAGTTTGATCATGTATTTTGCTTTTGACGGAATAATGGTGAGTTTTATATTTTATACAAACCATTTACATTAGAAAGAAGGATAATATGTTTGTGAATTTAGCTTTGTAAAGAACACAGTCTCTTGTGAATGTACAGAGCATTGACTGAAGATGGGTGATGTGGAATGTGACTAGAAAGTCGGTAAGCAGTGAACTGATGAATTAAAGTCGAAAGTAGAAGAAGCATAACTCATTGCGCCGTCACCACAATAATTATTCTTAAAACAACAGTAGTATTAATCTAGGGTAGCTATTAAGTACACTGATAGCTCTATTTCAGGAACATCAATTCCTATTTCCACTCTCATCTCTTCGTTCTCATTAGAGCAATAATAACAAGGTCCGTCAACGGCCCTAAGCTTATTTAATCTGATTCCTCACAAATACCTGTGTCCGATATTATACTTACATGCCTTTCTATAAGTTACATTTTGTAACGACAATGAATAATCTTTGCGATGGCTGAATATGTTGCAATTGCAGTATCATTTGTTTTTTTTATTTTATTATTTCTTTGCCTTGGAGAAATTAAAAACAAGAAGACACCTTCTAGTGGTGCTTATTTTATAACTCTTCTTTTTCTCTAGACTTTTTCTGAATTTTGAATTTATTCAACATTAGACAAGTACAATTTTAACAAAAATGAAACCGACTTCAAGGTTCGACTCAGTTTCTCGTGGATGCCATCATCAGATATTAATATCCTTATCATGGTACCACCGTTGGGACATCTCATTTCCATTGAAAAAAGAATCATCAAAATCGGTTCATAAACGACGAAGTTATCCACGAACACACATAATATATATATATATATATATATATATATATATATATATATATATATATTGTCCTCCACTCGGCAATTGTTGATCAGGCCGAGATACGTTATAATTGTTGATCCACCTTTTTGGCACTATTTCTAAGATAGTATCCAGTGTGTCGTCTTATACACGCAATATAAGTATTATACGCCTTGCGAAGCTGTGCTTAAGTCTACGGTAAATACTCTAGCTCGTCATCGATTTACACGGCAAATGTAGCTCTGATAACGGTCAACTTTATGATACTTGATGATGTCTTGTTGATCAATATACACAACGTTTTGATCAACATATGCCGCGTACACTAGCATTTTAAAACGCGGGGGCCGGAGCAGCAACCTCGGTAGAAAGAAACAGGTATATTATTGTTATAATAAAGCTCCTAGAAATAATGTGCGATAGCTCATTCGCGTCGTAATGAGTGACATGACGGCTAGAAAAATGTTTTTACGGATTTATTAGAGCATAAAAAATTGCGATTGTAATTAACAAAATAAGAAAAGGAAAAGAAAGGTATTTAGTTTTTCGTTAAAAACTTCTAAATTACTAATATTTAAGGAATTGTTGAAACTAGATCCTGAAAAACAAGGAAATTTCCAATGAACAAGTCCTAACTCTTGAAACTATATCACCAATTTTGAAAATTATTTTTGTGTTCGAACCTACAAAAAATGAGCATACCCGCTCATTTTTTGTAGGCACGTACTATGTTATTAGTGTATTTTCTATAGTTACACCGATATTTTCATTCATCATCATTCTGGTAGTCATCATTTCATGATCACGAGCTGATGATGTAAGGTACAGCTCCTTAACGGTTAGGAGTTGGAGGATAAATCTTTAAATATCATATGTATGTATGTTATCTTTAGTCGTATTCTTTCAAATTATTTAGATAAGCTGATGATGAAAGGTATAACTCCTCAACGGTTAGGAGATGGAAAATAATCCTTCGATTTCTTATGCATCTATAGACCTGTAGTTGTGTAGTTTCAAGTTATTTAGGTGAACTGATGGTAAAAGGTTAAACTCTTCAACAGTTAGGAATTAGAAGATTATTTTAATATTACACGTACGTAGACCTTAACTTGTATTCTTTTGGAGTATGAGGCTGATTCTTTAAATACCATATATAGAAATAGGAATTTTGGAATTTCTACTCCTAAGAGGGTGAAATAGGGTCTGAAAGTTTGTACGATAGTCCGTCATTTTTAAGTTACAAACATGACTATTTATTTTAGAGCTACTGATTAAAAATTATTAGATACGTATTTAAGCGTATTCTGCCCCAAATGGGGTGAACTAGGGGTTGAAATTAGTATGGAAGTCCGTCATTTTAAGTTGGGAACATGAAACTTTATCTTTAGGCTACTGATTAAAAATAAGTTAAAACGTATTTAAGAGTTTCCCAAGATTCTACCCCTAAGGGGTGTAATAGGGGTTCACATTTCGTATATAGATTAGTCTCGAAGTAGACTTTTGATTACAAATAAATAAACACTGATATCACAGCATTTATGGGAATGAGCATTGATGGGAATTCCTCTCCTAAAGGGGTAATAAAAAGATCGAAAGTTTGTGCGAAAGTCAATTTTTTACGGTATACAAATGAAACTTTATTTCCTAGACCAATGAAACAGTTAAAAAAACTTTTTGAAGTAGGTAGTTTTAAAAGGGTTTACACCGCGAAAGTGCTTCCACCTTTAAAAAAATATCAACCAGAATGAATTTTAAAATTCTGTTCTGACTACTTGGTGTATACCACGCCGTTTTAAAATATTAGTTCCCGTGGCATATGTTAATCAAACGTTGTGTATATTGATCAACAAAGTATCATCAAGTATGAAAAAAGTGATCAACAAAGTATCATATATGAAAAAGATAACGGTAATTAGAGCTGCAATTGCCGAGTCAATCGAGATAGAGATTTTGCCGTAAACTTAAGCACAGCGTTGCAAACCGCATAATACTATATTGCGCCTATAAGACTATACACTGGACACTTCCTTAGAAATAGTACCGAAAAGGTGGATCAACAATTATTGCAATCTCGGCCTGATCAACAATTGGCGAGTAGAGGACAATATATATTATATATATAAATGGTCAACTCCTGTTCCCACCCTTAGAGGTAGAATATCCAGAAACGGTTAAATATGTCACCACTAATTTTTAATCAGTAGCCGTGAAATAAAGTTACCTCTTCTTAGCTTAAAGAAGGACGTACTCACAACAACATACAAACTTTTAACCCCTATTTCACGCCCTTAGGGGTAGAATATCCAGAAACACTTAAATACGTATCCAGTTATTTTAATCAATAGCCCAAAGATAAAGTTTTATGTTCTAACTTAAAAAATGACAAACTTCCATACAATCTTTAACCCCCTATCTCACCCCCTTAGGGGTAGAATATCCAGAAACGCTTAAATGCGTATCATGTCATTTTAATCAGTAGCCCAAAGATAAAGTTTCATGTTCTAACTTAAAAAATGACAAACTTCCATATAATCTTTAAGCCCTTATCTCACCCCCTTACTGTTAGAATATCCAGAAACCCTTAAATACGTATCTAGTCATTTTTAATCAGTAGCCCAAAGATAAAGTTTTACGTTCTAACTTAAAAAATGACAAACTTCCATATAATCTTTAAATCCCTATCTCACCCCTTTAGGGGTAGAATATCCAGAAACGCTTAAATACGTATCTAGTCATTTTTAATCAGTAGCCCAAAGATAAAGTTTTATGTTCTAACTTTAAAAAATTACAAACTTTCATACAATCTTTAAACCCCTATTTCACCCTCTTAGGGGTAGACTATCCAGAAAGGCTTAAATACGTATCAACTATTTTTTTTTACTTTTGGTAAACTTAAATAGTACCTAAATATATATGATTACGTACCTTTTTTTGTTTGAAGGGCCCTTAGGCAATAATACGTTACGCATTAATTCGTTAATTAATTGTGAAGCAAAGTGGAAACAGTCTATCATAGAAAAGACCCAATCGTGGAGAAGGTGGTCTCTGGTTGGTCCGTTTGAATCGGATCAACAATAGCTGGTGTGGATTTGTATAAAAATGATGTAAATAGTTCGTAATTCTGCCAGCAGAGGGGTTGCAATTGTTGATCCAGAGCGGAGCCACATTAGTTCGCCGGAATACACATTAGATCAACAAAACCTGTTGCTGATCAACAATCGCCAACAGATCAACAATTAACTGACGCCACGCCGCGTCAGATCAACAAGGGCCGAAAAGAGATATCTATATATTATATATATATATATATATATATATATATATATATATACATATATATATATATACGGTCGAATTCAGAAACCTCCTTCTTTTTTTGAAGTCGGTTAAAAAGCTAACATGTACTTGAAATCCATCGACTATATCTTTAATACTGTTTAATATTTTTACTGTTTATGTGTAGATATGTGAGTTGCGCGCAAAATCAAACCAACTTACTGTAATCGCTATAATAACAGGCCATATTGCTGACTGACATCGACAATACAGAAATATATGAGGTATATAAATATGACGGGTCTCGTCAGCAGCAGTCCCGCGCCGCCGTTCACCGTTCGGTTCAGACACATCTAATTGAATATTTACACAGCCATACGATAGCATTACACGCGAATTGACATCAAGGAAATTACCCCGAACACATATAGATACACCCCACGTCACATGTACGAAATGTTTGAGCTCTAATCAACTCCATTTCTATTTGATTTCCTCCGCAAATATTACATGATTTAGTACTTTTGTAAATGTCAGCAGTATTTTTATTCAACGTGAGTTGTGGGAACATGAGTGACGAGTGTTTTACTCCACTTGAATACGTAATGGTTTTTTTCTCTTCTTGCTGTCATTGTATATTATCACGGTAAGAGTCTCAGGAAAAATGCAATAATAACAAAATGACATTGAAATTGAAAGAGACAAGAACTTTTTTTTTCTATTTGAAATTGTTGCAATATATAAATATATGTTGTATAGTAAGCGTGTTCTGGAGAGGAGACCGCCTCTTGGCACACGTTGTGTGGGGCGCCTTCTGGCGAGTCGGCGGGACGATTTGCGACAGAGGACCATAACCAGGCCATGCAACGGCACATATGTGTCTCCTTGACCGAAGTGATACCACGGCTTCTGAAAAAAATCTGTGTTCGACAATTCTTCAACTAAGTTTAACGACAAAACAGACTTATTTTTGGTTCTCAAAATGTTATCTTAAGAGTCAGTCTGTCATTAACTTTAGCTAACATTTTAAGTATACCAATAATTTTAAAATTAACCCTTTGATTGAAATACTTATACAGCAATAAAAGACGTGTTGAGTTAACCTCTAATCACCCGATGGATTGAAGGCAACAAGGCGAGACGAATTGTTCAAATACGGGTACAAATGTATCCTACAATTATCACCACTTGAATTCCCAGGGCACTCCCCACACTTCGCTTTCTACATTCTACTTATTAATTAAACTGTCACGTGTTTATCTACTTCTAACATCAGTAAGAAAATAAAACCCCTTAAAGTATATATTCACTATACTCAACATTATATTGGATGCACTTCTCAAAAAAAAAAAATATTAAATAGGAAGCCTACAAGTTCTTATAGATTGGGTCTCATCTTTCTAAAATTAAGGGAAGATTGACCAAAATAAAGAGACATAAATCATATCTAGGGGGTTGCAGCTTTGCGGTTGTTTTAAAAAGTTATGAAGATACGCAAAAACCGAAGATCTTTCATTACACAGTCCAGGATTAGAAATTACTCCGTCGTTCAGCTTATCTTGTATGGCGAAATAAAGAGTATAATTTCCATTGCCTGATGATGATGATGGATGTCGCTAGAATAGAGCATGCTATCGGTCATGTATCAGTATTGGGTTACAATGGCTGCAATTCAGTATTAGAGGTATCAGAGGCTTAAGTCAAGTGAATCGTAAGCGCCGACTATTTAGTACATTTCATATTAAGGTGAGTAACAATTAAAAAACATAATAGTTTGTTTTACTACTAAACTTAATACTGCTAAATAAACTGAGTTATCTGCTAACTTAAATTAAATTTTGATTATCAAAATCACAATTTACTCAAAAGAATTTAATGACTGCCCACTAAAACTATTAAGCTAGCTAGTAGTAAAATAAAACACATTAGAAGAACCGTCTGGTGGATCATAGAACCACTACTTTTTATGACTATGTTCTACGAGTAACTTCGCATCTGGGGGTATTAACGCTACCCACTTTAGAGGTATTTTTTACCCCACAATCGTTCCCGGAGCGACGTTTCGAAGTGTTTTGAAAGGACAAAGCCGTAATGGTTTGTAACATTTACCTTACCATTATACGTGAAGTTGAAATGTCCCCGTGCAGTCATGAATCCAGAAAAGTGGTATAACGTCGTTAAATGTAATTTAAATACATTGGCTAGAAGCAGTGATAGTCAAGGGGAGCTGATAGTGAATTCCGCCGATGATTTTTAAAGGTAGTATAGCCACTCTGATTTCTACACGAACGGGCTGATTTGACCAGGGCGGAACTACTCTCCCATGGAAGGTCAATTTAATAAGAACCTTACCTAATTGTAGCCACCATATTTGGAAATCTGACTTTGAAAATGGCCACTCTGGCCAAGAGTTTCTTTGCTAGTGTTCTTCTCATGAGGCTCTCAGCATATTGAAAACTGGAAGTTATGGATCGACACAGGCAGGCAGTAAATTTTGGTGTTTTCGTCTAATTTACCTCGACAATACAGCATATGCTGTGGCGTCTGTTTGTGTCGATCTATGATTTTTAACTGAAACTTCAATTTAACGTTCATAAATTTCACTTAGTGTCTTAACTGAATAAATGAATTTGAATTTGGATTCTGCTTATGCTTTCCATCACACTATGCAGAGTAGAGTTACTTTGGCAGGCCGATACTTAAGAAAAAGAAGTCGATCTTGTATTTCCAAATTAAAAAATCTATGATATCTCTTTAATATTGTCAAAGGTTACGAACCTTTTTCAGTGCAGAAGATTGTGTGGTAGGTTTCATGACCTTTCGTGTAAGTAGGAAAAGTTGGTGCTAGCCAGTTGACTCGAGTATGAGTCTAACAGCAAGAAACCGTTAAGGAATTCAATTATTATTATCATAGATCGCCAGTCCTATTTGGTTGGCTTGTTTTATTTTAGAGATCAGTATAACTTGATATATATATCAAACTAACCCTCCTCCATTCACAGTCCAAAGTATGTGTCAATAAAGCACAATATTGTGTAAAAACTAATGACTTTAGATATAGTCCACTGCACCAATTTTAATTAAATTAGAACAGAGAATCTAGGCTACTATTTAACACGGTAACAGACATCCACGGAGGTGGAACCACGTGCAAAAGCTAGTATACAATAAGTATTCTAAATATTTCTCATAAAGGATTAGAAAGGATTTGAAAATAATGTTCTTCAAGTATTATTATGTAACCCTCTCTGTTACAACACATTCCCAGTAATTCTAAGTTTCCTTAACGAAGAAATTTACATGTGCAATACGTAGAACATAGTGATTAATAAGTCCCGGCTGTTGATAACACGTGCAACGAATTCAATTCGCATCGGTAGCGACTGGGAATCGAACCGCGATTCCCGCCGGAACGTCCTGAACCGTGCTGAGTTATTCGCGATGCGGTTGATAGTACGTCGTGTGGTGCAAGCAAAAGAGTTAAAATACTGTTTTCTTTTAATTGTATTAAAGAAGCAAATGAAGAAATATAAGTGGTAACGACAGATAGAGTACAAAGTTAATTCATATTTTTAAGCATTATATTCTGTAACAACAAACAATGCATTTTAATTCTGGATTTAAAAGTAAAGTCTGTTTGTTTTAAACTTTCATGGTCAGTAACATTAAAATGGGAATCTGCGGGATTGCTACCATGTACCTTTTTGTTTATGAGTATCCGATATTTCGGCGCTGTTGCGGCACTTGCAACAGCGCCGAAATATCGGATACTCATAAACAAAAAGGTACATGGTAGCAATCCCGCAGATTCCCATTTTAAAGTCTGTTTGGTTTGGACACACACTTTTCTGTTATATTGTGTGGTACTGTACTGGTATGTATTAGAGATTCTTTATATATTCTAGGACATATTTATACCAAAGGCTAAAAGCAATTTCCTCAGAATAAAAGTCAATTACCAATATTTCATACAATTTAATACACAGCTTGTTAATCTTTTTTTATTAATTAATGAAATCAACATACGTAATTTCCTACCATTATCGATTTTAAATCATTTCAAAACACATAGTTATAAACCTCGTTGGAAAATAATCTGCCAAAAATTATTTGCGGTTAGTCATTGAAATAATCCGAACCACTCAGTAGCCTAAGGACTATTTTGAGAGCGATATACTGATGTGACACACCTGTTCTCCGTTTCAAGCACTACCAAGAATCTAACCCCCATCGTGAAGACAGTAGCAGTTCAAATATTAGTGAAGCTATCAACTAAGCACACATAAGTAATGAGCGCAGTAGCTCATTGTGAGCGAAACACTTATGATACAAAAGGATGACATCAGTAATACCTATTCATGTTTGTCTCACCTCCCACTTACTTGGACAACAGTTTAGTTCCAATACCCACTTGCATATATATATATATATACACCTTGCTTTTGTTAATACAATGAAAATGCTATTATCTGCTTTTGGAATGAGTAAGTTTTGGTGATCAACATCCATCTTTTTCAAAAATATACAATATTACAAACAAAAATGTGTAACTTTTCACTTAATAAGTAATCGTCGCTTAACGCACTAGGGTTATGACGATCTTAAAATCGTTTTAAGTTTTCAATCTACGACCAAAACAGCAATTAAGTACATTCAACAAGCTAATACCTACAAATGCCATCGGTCACATTATATGAAAACAAAGGTTCTGTTGAAAACCGCTCACCTTTTGTGCTCGGAGGTTGTGCGGAGCGCGCACGGAATCTCCAGGCCACGTTAATGGTGGCGCGGTGTCGAACTAATTGATTCGTCCGCGCACACCGCCACGCCGACACACCGTGCCTTACCATGGTCTGCGAGTAAAGGTGATACCACACATAGTTCGTTGATTATGTTGTACTACTCTTCGGTGCACTTACTTTACAGTTCATTTTTGCTTCTAATGAATATGAGGTTGTTATATATTCTATTGTATAGAGATAATAAGAAGTTATATTTGCATGTCAAATATAAGCACCTGTGCACTAAAAGGTTTGGCAAACCGTTAATAACAGTTCTTTTGGTAAATAACTACTTAAAATTACAATAGAGTGCAAAAGTAAGACTTAACATCATTAATCTAATAAAGAACTCAATTACCATATCTTTATATATATAATTCTTCTGTGAGTGTGTATGTCACTGAACTACTCTCAAACGACTGGACCGATTTTATGAAATTTTTTGTGTGTGTTCAAGGGGATCTGGGAATGGTTTAGATTCACAATTTTGTCCGCTGGACAATGTTTTTTTAATTAATTTTTAATTTATTAGTAAATATGGCAAAACGACGTTTGCCGGGACAGCTAGTATTAATATGTTTTTAAACTTTAGGGTATGATTTACTCCCTAAACGTAGCACTGTGTCGATAGCCCACTAATTTTAATTAAAAGATCATAAAGGCTTAACACCACAAGTAATAAAAGTTACCAAAGCACTTTTTCTTTTAAATTATGAAAAACGCAAAGCACTTGATCACGAATTGATTAGGTAATAACTAGTTTGGACGAAAACAAATTGCGAAGTGTGGCGATACCTTTAGTACTTCATTATTCTTAGAGCTGTGATACACATTCACTAATAGTTGGAACACCTCACTTGTTCCCAGCTCGTGAGATAATAAGCCATTGATTATTTTATAAGTTTATATCAGTTAGTTAGTCGTAGCGCAGCGGAGTCGGTAACTGATCCCACGTCGTGCGGTTAGCGCTAATGGTCTCTGCGATTGTATCGCAATGTTAGATCTGGGCTTTACATCACCGTACAGCGGCATTCAGTTACAATACTGTGTCCTAGACGTGCAGCCAGCCAATGAGGTCACTCACACATGCATGTAGATGAATACGCATTAAGTCAGGTAGGTACCACTAAAAATACATTTGCGAATTTAAACTCAAATTTTTATTTAAAGAAGAATTCGTGTAAGCTAATAATAAAAACAGGTTACAAAAGTATTATTTTCCATTGTACACTTATTTACAAAAATCTTCAAAAAACAAGATCGCGGTCGTATTCTGATCAGATTTTTTTACTGAATTTATTTTAAGTTAAGAAACAATAGTTTCATCAACATACTGCGACATCATCTGACCAGCGGTTTTGAACAATTGAAGTAAAAATTTTGGTAAAATTTTGATCCATTAATTCTTTTACTCCTTGAACCACATAATATAATGTTCAGAAAATTTTTGAATTGATTTTTAGTTCTATTTGTTACAAGGGTAGAATCACGTTTTAAAACAAAAAAAATCACGAGTGTTTGATTTTTGAGTTTTGATTGTTCTAGATTTCATTGTTTCAAACGTTGTACTGGTCGACGATGCGCACGAGACATCTTAACATCATTCTGTTGCTAACAATACTCGTTTTGTAACAGGTATATATTTACCACAAGGCTTAAAAAACTGATAAAAATCAGGTGCTTTTTGTAGTTTCAGTTAAGCTCCCTTTGATGATAGCAGTTTATCGCAGGTCAATCATACATAAGTGATCCAACAATTTAAAAATATATTAACGCATGAACAGAATATAACAAAAATCAACAAACTTCTGTGTTTAATTAAACACGATTAAGATCTAAAAGATAGGTACTAACAAGAAACCTATTCAGTAATGTTGACTTAATTGATTCAGAAACATCACATATGCGTTAAAGACTCAACTTTGGTTGCTTAGCGATGATAATTGAGCGCTCAACATTCGTGACTTCGTGAGCATCTAATTAAAACGTTACGTCTTTAGTTTAAATTCTTTTGTTGACTTATTACATGAATATCGTTTTATTTTCGGTGTAATGATATTCTCATTTAATTGTAAGGGTAATATGTGTGTAAGTGTATGGTAATTAAACAGTTTTTATGGAGCATTAGCCTTGTTAGTCAAAAAGGATTTTGTTGTATTCAAAGTTTCGGTTATGTGTTGTTTATATTTAGAAAAGATGTAGGTTAACGCAGCTTCGTAACAAATGATATAAACAGTAAGGTCACCCATATACTTACATATAAAAACGTGGATGGATATCTCATAAGTATTCAAATTGATTAAAGATCTTCAGCGTGTCGAAGTATTCGATTTTGTTGATTATTTTTGTTTTATTCCTATCTGAACTAATGGAAAGGGTTTAGTATTACAATTAAAGAATTGTATCATCATCATCAAGTAAAAATCTAAATAAACACATGATTTCTCTATGCTTAAAACAAGATTTTTTCTTAACAAATATTTTTTACGGGAATTAACGCGATCACTTATTTAAAAAGGTATCACATACCTCTGATTTGCCTGACGTTTCGACCAGGTTGCACTGGCCGTGGTCACAGGCTGACTGTGATTGTGTTAATTCCCGTAAAAAATATTTGTTAATATCATGGAACGCGAAAGTTTAAAAGTTAGTAAGATTTTTTCTTCATTCTAGTGAGCATCTAAACTAAACGGCAGGCAAACATCATAATTAACTTATTGACCCAGCTAAGAACGTCATACATTAAGGGCTATGTATGCACAAGGTATCGGTGCTAATTAAAGGATCGCGCCCTGGGTGGTGTTGTCTATGATTAAGTCATTACTCCTTAATTCTTGGTGTGAGGTGTTAGAGGTTTGTGAGTATTAGTTACAGGGAAAGTTGTTAATGTAAATAGATATGATTAATGTTTTATAAAATATTCTCAACAAGTTCGAGTACTAGTAGTTTAACAAGCAATTCGAGCTTGTTAAGCTTAGGAGCTCAGGACCTCTGTCCATGAAGTTGATTCTTACTCAGGACAAATACTTGTGTGCTGAGCATGATTGTAAATATAAATAAAATATTGTTAATCACTATTTTAATATGAGTAACTTTGCAGTTCCTTACCGGTTCTTCTCGATACGAATAACACTTTGGAATCGCGCAACTGAAGCACATACAGAAGGCATCAGTATTCAAATAAAAAAAAAACATCAAAATCAGTTCACCCAGTCGAAAATTCTGAGGTAACGACGAATCGAGTGCCTCCTCCTTTCTAAAGTCGGTTAATAAACAGCTTCAACATACTTAACTCAGAAATGTTTTTCTTAAACGTTTAACTTTAGTACAAAGACACAACAAAAGCGTAATAAATGCCCACATTTTGCTAACTAAGCTTTTTGTCTCTCATACAAATTAGGTAACACAGTTATTACTGTCTACCAGGCGTTTAGAAATAGTTCGGAATTATTATTGGTAGCTCATTGAAAGGAAAAAAGAAAGAAAGAAGGGAGGATAGCAAAAAGAGATTTAGCCATTACGCTACGGATTAGTTTGAGAACTGTATGTATGTAATAACTCGCATTTTCTACGTTTCTCTAACAGCACCTTTCTCTCAGTAGCTAAACCACGCAACTTACAGTGCTCTTGCTATATTTTTCTTTGATACTCGGCTCCTATTGGTCGAAGCGTGATATCATATAGTTTGTTATACAGCCTACCTCGATAAATCAAATAGCAAACATTAAAATAATTTTTCAATTCGGTCCAGTATTTCAGGAGATTTGGTACTAGCATGATACTAAACTTCTTACAGGAAGAAATATTCAATGCTCCAATGAAAGAGATAATTCAAATTCTAAGGCTAATGAATTGAATTCAAGGGATTAGTTAGCCTTTGAATTTTTTTGCGCTCAACTAAGTTGTAATTGAAGAGGCTTAAGCCCAGCAGTGGACTGCGATAGGCTGATGTTGATAATTATGAACCAAACAAACTCTTCAGCATATATGCAATACTAGCTGTTGCCCGCGACTTTCCTCGCGTGACAGTTGATTACATATATTTTAACTCTTTGGGAGTAGAATTCTCATAAGTGCTAATTTATGTATTCCTTTATTTGTAATCAAAAGCCTAAAGACAAAGTTTCAGGCTACTACCTTTAAAAATTACGGACTTCTACACTAACTTATATACGAAACGTCAACCCCTATTTTACAACATAGGCGTAGAATATCCAGAAACGCTTAAATACGTATCTACTCATTTTTAATCAGTACCCCAAAGGTAAAGCTTCATGTTTCTAACTTAAGAAATGATGGATTTTCATACAAACTTTCAACCACTATTTCACCCCCTTAGGGGTAGAAATTTCGAAATTCCTGCCTTAGTGGATATTTTCTCAATAAAACGAACCTATTCACAAAATTTCATGACCCTCACTTTAATAGTGTACGCTTTGCGATTATGAATCGGTCAGTCAGTCAGGTCTGGTTATTTTTAACCGACTTCCAAAAGGAGAAGGTTCTTAACTTGATTGGTATTTTTATTTTTTATGTATGTTATAATAAGTATATATTAAGTACTTACTTTACTTACTTTATTTATCTTTATCGTACATACATAACAGATATAAAAAAGAGTTGTAATATATCAATATGACAATTGGCGGTCTTATCGCTCATGGCGATCTGTACGATAAACTAATAGTAGGTACAATTACAACAGTTCTTACGACATTAATTATTTGGTACTACACCAGTAATTGTAAAAGCCCTAAATCAGGTCTAGATTACTGATAACCTTTCGCTACATTCAATTAATTAATTTATGAATTGTTTTAAGATAATTTTATCGTCTTATCTTTCGGTCCTGAGAGCCTGCACGTGCTGCGAATATACCAGTTTACCACGTGCATTCAAGTGTTGTAACCGTGGTTATTACTTTATTATTGCTTTTAATTGAATACGACCAATAAAAGCCCTTTAAGACCATTTTCGAAGGGACCCAACCATAATTTCTCAAGTGATAAAATTGTATAAGAAAAACAAAAAGTATTATGTAGATTGTAGATGCTCATTTTGGCTAATATTTATTAGAATTTTGTAACAGTTGCTAATTTTGCGATATAAAATTATTTATAATAAAATGTCTTCATGTAATCACTTATTGAACCTCGTAAACTTCAGAATTGGTTACCTTTTTGTCCTGTGCGGAAATCCCTTCGGGTACCACTTTGTTGGCATGTGCACTCGATCCGACTAAAACCCGGGAACTGGAAGCCGGGGAACCAGGCGCACGCTATAAAGAAAAACTCTGCCACCCCGAAAAATTATTGGTTACCCTGAAAATACTTTTTAAAACAAACTTAATCTTGATAGAATCATCTGATTCAGACTTGAAAAAACTGAATTCTGAAAATCAAACTTGATCTATATTTCATTGACTGCAGTCGGTCCAAGTTACCGAGAGCGTGTTCGGTGTAACGCGCAACCAAACGGTATTCAATCCCAGTGGTACATTTATCAAGGACCACGAATCCTTCCCATGCGCTAAAACGATCATAAAATGAAACAGAACACACGGACATCACGCTTAGGGTTGCCAAATATGTTGATTCTAGCATAAATTTTTGATGATAGGTATAGACATTTCTCGAAATTTAGCCATAAGTTCGAAAATGTCATAATTAGATACCTTGATTTAAGACTGATAGAGTATATCTACCTATTACATTATTTACAAAGTGTAAACGATAAAACTCATGAGGGTATTATAGACATGCTCGCCTAGTTTCGGATGTAGTGTAGCACCTGATATAGCGCCCGAAAATGGATTCCACAATTGAAAATATTTCCCCATAAAACAACTGACGGAAGTTTTTATTTCGGTGAATAAAACGGTATAATTATATGGATTGACTTTTGTGTTTAGGTTAAATTAAGTTAACAATAACAGAAGTCCTAAAAAACTATCACAAGAGAAATCAGAGAAGAAATATCGATTGTCCATGTACTGTAAATAAATATGTTAAAAAGCTTTTAAAAACATTAGACGCGTATTTAAAACACAATAAAACTTAAGCGCTTAGTTTGTAATAGCTTCCATTAAAAAAGGTTTTAGCAATTGAGATCTATATTGTGTTTTTAATGCTTTATAAAGTGACATTAATTTCTCATTAACATTAATACCTTTATTTCAAATGTGTGAGCCCTAATGAAAGTGCCCGGCGGCACATTGATAGGCGCGACACGCTCGGCCACATGTGTTTGTTTTATTTTTGTGTGTTGATTGCTTGTTTGCACAGCATTTCTGCTAACGACGTCTGTCTAACTTTGCAATAGCCACAGATTTCCATTAGTTTGGATTGTTTTGCGTTTTCAAGTAATTAAACGTTTCTCAGATGGACGGTACACGGCAATAAATTTCAGACATGGGTTGGCTCGACTGGAATGATGAAACGGTTTCAGGTGACCATGTGGTGACGGATCAAGAGTACGAAGTGTCATCACCCCTGGTGATCGTAAAAGCTGACTAATAGAGCTAATTTCCAGGACAACATCAGTGCAAAGAGAAGGAAAAGTGGAAACAAACTCTATACCAACCCGTCTGGTGAGCGAGGTACTGTGGGCTAGAACCACTTATCTAAGGAGAGGCATAAATCCAGCCTTGAAATGTTAAAGGCTGTTGATGTGAGGTTGAGGTGTCCATAAGCATGTCCTTATTTATTAAGGAACCTTTTTTGCACGGTCCTGCCAAAATTGTCCCCTATATGGCCTATTTGAAAAAACATTGTAGTACTTTACCAAATACGACCTTTGACTTAGGAGAGCGACTCACACTCGACGTGTTTCATTTACATACTTCCTAAATGCTGAATGAAAACGATTTTTACTCACCCTCTTCACACGGATGAAATATCAATCGCCAAATCGATTAAAAAGAACCTATCGTTCGTGTTTCCTTGCATATCTAAGTCTTAGTGGTCCTAAACTCCTCTCGGTTAATATAAGTAGTAATGGATGATTTATTCATGTAATTATAATTGCCACCGCCATTACCTGTTGTACCTGCATTAAAATTGTTTATAAGAACGGGTGAAATCTGTAACTAAAATTCATTCTTGCCGTTTTGTCTTTTTTCTCTGTATGCTATACGTGTTACTAGAAAACCCATGCAACTTCGCTTGCAACTTTCAAAAGAAACTGATTTTCTCAGTTTTTGCAGAAATTTTCACTGGTGCTCGGCCCCTTTTACCAGTGGCATGATGCTAAATAGCATATAACTTGCCTCGATACGGGTAAATGAACTAGCTAATAGTGTACGTTGTTTGCAATTCAAACCAGTAGTTTCTGAAATTATTGCTTCCAACTGAACAAATAAAATCTTTATGAGTGTCGATTTATAGCACATATGGCAGACATTATATCTAAATAACTCAAAAAGTATGGTATGAGGAATTTAAATTAGTTTTTATTGATTGCAATAAAAATAAATTAAAATTCCGCCTTAGATTATTTAGACTTGTGTTTTTAACGTAAATGAAGCTACTATAAACCTCACCACAGCTAACACACATCTGTTATTCTGAATGGGAACTGGTTTGGCACACATTGTCTGATTGCCAGTGTTTGGCAACCGTCCGCAGCTCCCCCTGCCCCACAGCGCAATGCGCACAATGACCTCAAATCACGCCCTTTTAAAAAAGGCTGCAGGGGTGCGTTCGGACACTTTAACCCTTCAAATGGGGATGTTTTTGTTTTGGTCGAGTATTGTATCAATAGTTTTGTTCGTTTCTAAATGTAAACTTTGTATTGTAAGGTTTGATGACTATCAACATCGGTAATAACTAAGGATGGGCCGAAATTCGTTTCACATTCAGTTTAACCGAGTTTCGGCGGCTCGAGCCGAATGTCGGCATTCGACCGACATTCGTTTCAAATGCCAAACATTCGGTAAAAGAAAATTTTGAAAAATCTCAATTATTTTGAATCACATAATGAACCAAATATAACAAGTTATTGATGCACTTCCACATGTCTCGTGTCGTGGCGTGAAATCTATTAGCTATCGATAACTGACCGAAAACATTTTTTTTCAATAGTTATAAAAGTTAAGGTGGGTGAGAATCACAGATCATATAAATGTATTTTTATGATTTGAGATAAGAATATACTCACCAATAATGCTAGTGAGCGTGTAGTCGGCCGAAGTTTGAATTAATTCCGAATGCTCGACCGAAGTTCGTAATCGGTTGAAAAAAGGATTGACCCATCGCTAGTAATAACTTTCGAATCGTTTTTATGTTACAGAATCAGTATTTACTATGGCAATCAACTTGTTAGATTGTTTTGCATAGATTAATAAATAAGGGAAATTCATAAATTAAAAGTGGTCCTGACCAATAACATCCAAGTAACAAATTGATCTCGTTTTCTTAATAATCTCTACAATCCCACGACTAATTGCTGTAATTCCCGTTTTCCCGCATGAGAGTTTCTGTACAGAGTAAGGAATAAAGAATTCCTTGTCACGGTGACTTCTTGACTGCGCGCATTTGCGGCGACAGTGGCGAAATTTTTTTGCATTTAAGGATGCAACATATCGCTCATAAAAAAATCATCGTTTTCAAAAGTGAAACATCGATGTTTACGATTGGAATATCGATATTTTATTACCATTTACAAATTACATAAACTTTTGTCCCCTTAATCCTTAATTCAATTAAAACACTTTACTAAACGAGAATTTATAATTAAAAAACTTTATTAAAATTTTTCAATGCTTACAGACTTTCTACTGTCTGATTCAAATCCAGTCCTATTCTTATTTAAAATGCATTGTAAGTAAGTAATTTGTATTAAAAATGGAAGGATATAAATTTATTTAAGTAATTTAAATAGATAATAGGTACATATATCTAGAAGTAATAAAAAATACAAGAAACAGTAACTTTCATATAAACTACTAGCTATTGCTCGCGGCTCCGCACGCATGCCTATGTGTTATTCTGATGTATAAGCTATATTACTGTTAAGTTCAATCCAAATCCGTTCTGTAGTTTTTGCGTAAAAAGTATGGCAACCGTGGGGGAGGGGGAGAAACGAAGTGGCATTTGGTTGCTACAGCTATCTCCGCGGACAAAAAGTCACCCGATTGTCACGTCGCCAAGTACACGCACCTTCAATAAGGGTAATGTACGCGGTGACAGTCACGCAAAAGTCACGGTGACAAAAGTCACTACTGCGCGCAGGGCTTTATATATTGCACCGACATATTACACAAAGCAGTAGAGCCAGGCTGATTTCAGCACTGTCGGGCCGGCTCGACCGGGGCGGTACTACCCTCGCACAGAAAATCAACGTAAAATGACAGCGATCGTGTTGTCGTGCTTCATTGGTGAGTGCGAGGCCGGAGGCCCAATCATGCAGAAGCATCATTAGCCCACCATGGTGTGGGTCACCATGCTGCATTGTTGCATTGTCTGCATTCGCAGTATGGTGACCACCACTCTTGGATTCTGCTTATGCTTTCCATCAAGCAGGGTAGAGTCATTTTGGCAGGGCCAAAAATAAAAAAAAATAAAAAGACGTCAAATAAAAGTGATGAAAACACAAAAATGATTATGATGATGTAATCTGTGACTGAAATGTCTAAGTTTTTTGATATTTAGTACGTTCTGCAACAAATATATTCATTCATATTCCATGAGTGCTCTTATCAACACCTGTATCAAATATGTAATAACAAATTTAACAGGAAACAAGGTGTACGTTTGGTCTCGCCTCATCGCTTCATACATCACGGCGCGTGCTCATGCGCAGCTGGGCTCATAACGTGTCGCACACATACACATTACATACCAGCCTACATACATGTTATGCAGTACATACATTCACACATTTGCATCTCAACAATAGTACGTTCACTATTTGTGCACATCCATGCGTTAAACTACAATATGTACTTATTTTTATTGTTACTACAATTTTATTCATTTTATTACTCGCTTGTCAATAATACGTAGTTTGGTATTGTTACCGTCTTTTAATAGTATGTTTTGGTTCAATAATTGAACGGTTATTTTATTTTTTTGGGTCATTTACAAAATGAGAATTTATCATTTTAAATATTACCTACAAATCTATGCAAAGAGTTAGAAATTGTTATAATTTTTCAGTATAAACAAATCGTTCACTATTTAATATTCAAATTACTAGCTAATGTATCTTACTTAGATAAATAAACTTAGTGGTATATAATTTTAATAAAAACGACTACAACAACCACTTTTCAATAAATAAAATTATAACGCATCTGAGATTATAACTTAGAGTCATAACAGCGAATACAAGTCCGTGGTGAAATTATTTTTAACATCATCTTACCAATGTGCCCAGATACAGATATAAATTTATGAAAATAAATTTTCATAAATTGAAAGCAAAAAAAAATATAAATATGTTTGTGAAAAATCTTATCGCGGGAAACATATTTTGATTAATGTGCGCAGTCATCAAAGTTAAAAAATAAAAAGATGTAATTCAACAAATGTGTGTAGAAGCTTAGATTATAAAAGTAATCAATAGATATCTAAAAGACCTCTGGTAGTATTCAATCTTAATATATTTCACTTAGCAATTGAAATCGCTCAAAGTCTACTCGATCCAGTAGAGTCTGCACTATTATATCACGGACTTAAGACTCTAGCATTTGAAAGTCCTTGCTGCAAATTTACATATCTGCAGTGCAGGCCCTTTGTTGCGTTATCCCGGGCCTTATTTCATGTAAATGGACCTTTAGATATAAAGTAACAGTTAATTTCATCTGTGCTGACAGCGAGCGTTTCGAAATGGTTATATATGGTGGTTGAGTAAATGCTTACTGTTGTGTTCAGTTGTTGTGACTAATATCTCATGTTCTTGTAATTATTTTATTAGTTCGTTAGCTAAGCCGTAATGTAATAACGTATTAAAGAACGTTGTAGTTAATATATTATTTAGCGTCAAACAACGTAATAAACATGTTGCTAGGTAACCCTAATCAACTTCAATGAATTCGTCTATTTCATTCTTAGATGAATACACATATTATAAGTAAACATCTTAAAAAAAATGTCCACGGTTTCATTTTTTTACGAAATAACAAACGAGTTGACGTATCACCTAATGGTAAGCGATTACCGCCACCCATGGACACCCGCAACACCAGAGGCGTCACATGTGCGTTGCCGGCCTTTGGGGCATGGGGAGAATGATGTGGGGAGGAGTTAGGGTATGAGCCTCCGGTGCCCTCACTCACTCGGTGAAACACACCGCAAGCGCTATTTCACACCGGTTTTCTGTGAGGTCGTGGTATCAGCCCGGTCGAGCCGGCCCATTCATGCCGAAGCGTGGCTCTCCCACGATAATTTCATTCATTCAAATCTTTATAACCTCATATTAATTTTATTTTTGCTACATTTTGAACTATGGTTTCCTTTCAAATATAATTTTACAACCACATTTGGTACAACTGGGTCTGTAATTTGATTAAGTCTTATTTTCGTATCTGAATATACATTGTATTGTATTGAGGATATGTTCCATAAACATGCTGTAGCTGCTTCCTAGCAGATTTTGAAATTGTTTACAAACTCCAGCTTGATCACCTATGGCCAGCGATTATATCAAGCATGTTTTTAAGCACAACAGGAACATCTTCAGAGACTAAACTGTACCTTAACATATGCAAAAACCACACAATAAAACCTCAATCCGTTCCGCAAAGGAATTCAATGACCCAAGCGCTATACATCGCGTGTCACGCTTCACGGTGTTTATCGGATCGAGTTTGTAAAGTCGCAATGTAATAAACGTCATTTTATGTTCCCATTAATGCACCGCACCTCGTCAACACTCTTGTTCGTCACACTTATTGATACTTTACGACTCGTTGCTTTGTTTTATTGTTGAATTTTTAAGGAGTTAACATTCGATACCCTCTTTCAAATACTCTTTGTGTTCATGAACGACTAACAATAAAAAATAATACTGGAAAATAAAAATAACAGCAGCAACAGATTGACTAGACCTTATCTGGCATATCGTAATTTATTCGTATGTCTAAAGTAAATCTGTTTTATAACCAACAATTATACAAAACAAGTTTATCTCCGAGTAAAATTGTATCTCATGAAATTATAATCGATTTTATTGATACTGAATCATACACGGCCTTATCGAATAAGCTTGTGACATAAACAACCTCGTATTTAAGAATTACAGCCTATAACATGACAAAACTGGCGGAGATATAAAAATTGCAATAAATCAATCGATTAGGTATCGAGAACTTGCATTAAATGCAGTCTACCATTTATGTATATATACAAGGTCTTAACACCGTAATACATATTCTTGTTCACCTAAAACTCCAAATACGGCTAAAGGTCAACCAGAGCACAAAGATTGGGGATTGGAGCTGCAGGAGATTGAAGAAAGAGTTCATCCTCTTTGGTCTCACCCATGCTTTGGTCGCCATCGCTAGTCGTTTATCGCTGACTTGATTCAGTGGTTTAGGCGTGAAAGCAAAAACATAGATAAATATACTTCATAGTTATAATCACGCTCACACTAATATATAAAGGCAAAAGTTTGTAAATATGTATGTCTGTTACTTTTTCACGCAAAAATTACTGAACGGATTTGGATGAAACTTTACAGTAAGTAATATAGCTTATACATCAGAATAACACATAGACTACTATTTGCCGCGATAATCAACGCGGGCAACAGTTAGTATTGGTATAAAACAGACTTTACTTACTGAGAGTATCAAAGGAACAGTTATTGTTACGCACACCTCATTTATTATTGCAAAGTAAACCAACCCCCGTCAATACTAAATCTTAACGACTGTTTTATCCTTCTAATATCCTAGTCCGGGAGGCGGGTATTGTCGCGCCAACATTAGGCTGGCTTACATTACCGCGGCATTGTCGGAGCACAATGTCCTCGAAGCCGCGAGCTCCTTGACGCTTGGCGCTAAAACCTCTTAGCCATACTGTCTCTTTTTTATTAGAGCCTTTGTGAAGGATCTTATGGACACAATGGGAGGTCGTAAGCTGGAGTTTGCGATATAAACTTATTTTACTCAGATTGTAATTGTAAGGCCTTTAGCTTTGATCTTCAGAGCGTGTTCAATTTCTGATAGAAGTTTTGTTGGTGGGACAGATCTTTTGAGTACCATTACGGACTATAAATTTATACATGTTATGAGTACTAGATAGATAAAAATAAATTATATAGTACATAATCATGTGTTTGTGTGCTAGAGATATGAAATGTTATAGTGATGAATGAGTCACTAGGCTGGTAAATTTTAATTAAAATGTAAAAAGTTTCACGTGTCGAGATATCTGTGCACTATAATAAAGTTAAAAATTATATCTAGGGATCTGCCATACAACAAAATCAAACGCCAGGTATACCACAAACCACATATGAAAAACTCATCAACTATCGTTTTTAAAGGTTTGCAAAATCAAGATTGAGGATATATTTTTTTTAAATCGTTCACAACGTGTAACTAATATTAAAAGTATAACAGTTAATGTATTTTAAAGCCCTCGAAAGCCCAAAACACGAGCGATGCTAGTGGATTACTCGTTGACAAAGTTAGGTACTCAACTAATACAAATATAGGTACATAATATACCTACTACATATATATGTACCTGCTACACGATTGTGTATAACGCACAACCTAAGTGTGTCTAAATTAGTTCCATATTTAACCACACGCCAACAGATTCTTTGTCTCCAAATGATTAACGATGAAATGTCTTTAAAAGGTCCCGGTTAATTTATAATACTTTTGTTTTGGCCCTTTTGTGTCACTTTTATTTTTGAACCGACATTTTAATATACGTCATATGTTAGTACCAGATGTCATTTTTTTTTTCATGTCATGTTTTTTTTCATGTCATGTTTAGTTATAATATTAGGAAATAAAATGATTTTGACATAGTTTTTAAAAATATAACACTGATTATGGTTAGGGTTTATAAATAAATAAATATTTTCGGACACCTCAACTCAACCCACAAACCTCTTACCGTGGAAGAGCCACGCTTCGAAATGGGCCGGCTCGACCGGAGTGATACCACTGCCTCACAGAAAACCGAAACCCAGTGAAATAATGCTTGCGCTGTGTTTCACCGTGTGAGTAAAGATACCGAGGCCCATACTCCATTTTTTTTTTTTTTTTTTTTTTTTTAACGTGTGGAAACCCCCTCGGGCCGTCACACCGCCGGGGTTTGCGGCGGCGGGGCGGTGTGTCGGAATCGAACCGACTAAAACCACACGGTGTGCTACTCTGCGCCTGAGAGAGGGAGGGATCCGGGAACTGCTGTATTACGACCTCCGGACCCCTCCCGGCGCCAGCCCGCACAGATGCGGGCACCCTCCTCCAATACCTCTCCGTTTAGGCGACGTACGGCACACGCGTCACGTCGCCTCCTCGCGGGCGGCCACTATAGCGGATGGAAGGGCAAACCCGTCCCGACCATCCGCGGCCACACTCAGGGCGGCATGAGGCGCTGGTGAGCGCGCCTCCGCTGCCCGGTTCGCCGGCGGCGGATCGGGTCCGAGAGGAGGTCGTCCTCCCGGGCCTTCTCCGCCGCCTCCTTCTGCGAGATGACGTGTTCGCAGAAGGTGGCGACCGCGGTAAAACTGCTGTCGCTACCGGCCATGGAGCGGATGACGGCCGGTAGCGAGAGATCTCCTCCGATGACTGCAGTGAGGGCCCGGCGCTGCGACGCCCATGCGGGGCATGCCGCTAGCGTGTGCTGGGCCGAGTCCTCACTGCAGTCGCAGTGGTGGCAGGCGGGACTCAGTTCCCTCCGGGCGACCGAGTGCAGGTACTTCCCGAAGCATCCATGCCCGGAAAGCACCTGCGTCAGCCGGAAGGAAAGAGTCCCGTGCTGCCGCCCTGCCCACTCGTGGATGACCGGCTGGAGAGCCTCCACGGCGGCGAAGCCAGCGCGCGGAGTCTCCAGCCGGAACGACCAGCGAGCCATCGTGGCTCGACGGGCGGCTTCACGCCACTCGCGTACCTCCTCGGGGAGGCCCATACTCCAACACCAACCCCTAACCCCATCCCCAAAGGCCGGTGACGCACTTGTGACACCTCTGGTGTTACGGGCGTCCATGGGCGGTGGTAATCGCTTACCATCAGACGATACGTCTGCTCGTTTGCCGCCTATTCCATCAACAAAAAAAAAACACAACAACATCCAGTCCCAATCCAAGCAGAGCTTGTGTTATGGGTACTAGACAACTGATATTAAAACAAAATTATATACTTTTTTTTTGTAAATACATACATGTTACACATAGAAAACACCCAAACTCCGAAACAAACATTTGCATTTGTATGATCATATATTTGGTCCGACTCGGCAATCGAACCCGAGACCTCAAGCACAACAGTCGCTTACACTACCACTTGCGCCACCGAGGTAACCAGGCAGTTTGTATGCGTATGTGCGTGTATGTTAGTATGATTAAGCTTACTGTAATAAGGCGATTGTTGTCACTACAGAAGTCTGAGTTTTTTGGTCTCACTGTGTGTTAATATGTATTTCCTATTTTGTTACCAACGAACCATCTGTTTGTAAGTAGTAATAAGATAAGAGAAACCAACTAGTTTATTTTGTTATGTGAATTTCTTGAATCAACAACAGAAACAACAAACTAGTAATATGATAATGTAAAAGTAAATTTTGGTTAGCAACGAACGGGTTTTTAAAATATAAAGACTTCTGTGTAATAGAAGTCTTCATATCTTTTCAGTTAACTTCAAAAAGGTGAAGTAGATTCCAAACCATTTTCCTTAAAATATACCTCTTCACGAGTAGCAAATTACACAGTCTGGCATTGGTTGTTATTCAAAACTACAATTAGTCAAAAGGCATAACCCTGCATTAAAACTTTCATTTAAATCATAAATATACAAGCTCATTTAGCGCCGAACCCTTTCAATCTCAG
The DNA here is from genome assembly GCA_905220595.1 of Spilosoma lubricipeda. NCBI lineage: Eukaryota > Metazoa > Arthropoda > Insecta > Lepidoptera > Erebidae > Spilosoma > Spilosoma lubricipeda. The sequence goes on along the minus strand of HG992285.1, from coordinate 367,683 downwards.
AATAAATAGTTCCATTTGTGCCTAAATCAAAATCAAATACACTTCTCATTTTTCGTCCCTAAATTTAATAGTGTTGTAATCTCGTAACGGGAGGGTAGGGGGTTCGAGCCCGCCGACACATTAACGTTAGATATCGTCCTTTAGCCACCCTTGGATTATCCGCAAGGTTCATTATCGATGGTCATAGTAGAGCAAATGAGAGCAAAATTATGTTACAATTCGAGACTCTCGAATAGGGTCACCATACCATTATAAAGTATCAGGATAATTTCATCCGGACATAAAATTTTTAACTTCAATCATTTTAAATTAAATTTGATATTACATAAAACAGAAGAAAGATATTTACACAATTAGTACACTATTCGTATAATTCTACTTTATAATACTATACTATAACCTTTAAGGTGTATTTTTAAGTTTATCTGATGAGGTATTTTATGACTTTATTGAATCTAACTCTGTATCCCATGAGTATTAACATCGCGCTGTCATAAAGTAAGTACTTAAGGACACCCGGGTAACCCAGGATACCGTTATATTCATGATCTAAAAGATTTTTACAGAGTCACATATTTAACATGTTCGGTCGCTATATAGACAGTCATATAGGTACTGAATGTTAACTCTAAAATAAAAATGCCATAATACTTTTATAAATTAGTATTAGAGTCATTACTCTGTATCTTATTTTGTTTTAATTAAATGTCATAATCTTTTAATAAAAAGCTTTTCAATAAATTATACATCATTAGCGTGTCTTTTGATAATATCGTGTATAATGTATATCCGAGTGTGAAAAGCTCGAAAAGCTTTCTTTAAAGTCCTATTATGTTGTGTGGCGACCCTAGCGTCGAGTATTTTATGACTTAGAGGGCAGAAGTAGTTATCTCGTGGCAATTAGAAACAGTTCATAACTGGTTCCGCTTGTATCACACTGTTCCGTCCAGAGATAACTCGCTGTCCTGTTTTATTGATTTATTGTACCAAGATTTATTTACTTGATAAAAGAATTAGAGGTTTCTTCATTTTGTAATAAATATTTCAAAATGTAACATTGAATGAACCTACGTAGAAATTTATACACGTATATATTCAAAGCTTTCGAGAAAAAGACTAACTTGTATAGAAAACTGTTCAAACAGGTTTTTATACAAAGGCACATAGCTAGGGCTCAGTTCGTAATGGCTACCTTAATCGAAACTACTTGAGTAGTAATAATTAATTGTTTATTACACGGATGGGCATCCGTGTAATAGTAGAAAAGTTTTTTTAAAGAAAAAAAAACATTTTACAACATTCATAAAAAGTCAACGATTTCTACTAAACTTGCAATCTTTGCGTAACAAAATGTGGCGTTGATTTGTGATTTTATAATTTATATTACCAACTTTAAAATTATGAAGCTCAAAAATTTCTTATTGGTAAGGAATTATGAAAACATCAGTTCATGTGCATTACTCTTCGATTATTCACTTAATCAATATACTTACTGCTAGGATTACGACATAAAGTTCTACCACACAGTTCCCGCTTTCACAAAATAATTATTTTAATGAAGTGATTTGTACACACGTCAAGCTTTCGAGCCAATAAGTAGTTGACAAGAAACGTCCAATGTCTCCCGAGTGTCAATCAAAGTTTATAGCGTGTGGCGACAGTTTCAATAATGACGATGGCAAACTGCATTCTTCGTCTATGTTTTCTCTCTCATTCTTGGTTTTAAGCCAGATATTTGACGGTAAAGTTATTATTTACTGTTGCCAAACTGTTGACAAAATTATATCGTATATATTCATCTAATCGCCAAATATGTTGCTAAGCTCAAATTTCGAGAACCGTTCGATTATTTTTCTTTTTATATTTTCGTTAATGCACAATAAAGGTTCTTATGGAAAGTAAAAATGGCGAGGAAAATAGCAAAACCACACCTGTTTTTCCTATACAAACCATAGAGTAAATTAAAATATCTGTCGATAATGTCAACAGTACAAATTCTGTAGGAGCAGCTAGTTTTGAATATTAATACGTCTTGAGAGGTTTTCGCGCCTAAGTGCTCGATGAATCAACAATAAATTTTGAATACGAATGTCATAATTGACAAAATTTAGAAGGTTGCAGCTCAAGAAAGACATGTCTAGGTCTAGGAAGAAACAAAAACACTGTTAACACGCTAAGATGTTGTTTTGTAAAGTGTAAAGTTAAAGCAAATCTCAATAAAGTCCCGATTTGTGGATACCGATTTATATGCATACCAGTTGTGAATTTTAAAAATAATATACAAGTTCAATAAGTGACTATTTCTGAAATTTATGTGAAACATAACGTTTTATGAAAATGATACAAAAAAGAGGTTCATAAGTCATTGAAACATTAGCGCTAACATTTAGTAGAGCGATATCGCCATATTGTTCAGACCGTGCGCGTCACAAACAGAGCTACAAAAACGCCACGCTCTTGGCACTACAGCTCTTCTAATTTGTCGCCTTCGCAACACATGTTTGTTTTCAATGTTACGTATTTCCTTTCTTGCTATTCGTTTGTTACTCTTTATTAAGTGCCTCTAGCCGTATCATTTGTTATTTCTTTCTACAATTAATTTGCAGAGTCGTTACTTTTTTCATTTTGTTTAAAGTTGTAGATGAGAGATACATTTTGTTTCTTATACACTACGTAATTAAGACAATATTTACAAATAAATATCGATCTAGACGGAAAGTACCTATATTGGATACTATTTCCAATCATGGTATGATACTACAACAGAAAATATGTTAGTTATGGTGTCCAATATATCAAAAGGTATCATGTATGTTTGTCATTTATATAATTTCATGTGCCACTTACAGGTAAAAAATTGATTAGTCGTACTTACTAAAAAAATTTTTAATAGTGTTCTGCTATAAATAATGTACTATCAGCCCGTTCTGACTTCGCATGGATATTTCGTTATGTGTACCTACCTATATAATTTTAAGCATTCTTTAAGATTCATTTTTCGGCGTCTTAGTTAAAGTTTATTAGTTTTATTTCATATATAGGCACCACTCACAAAATCCTATTCAATTCATAAGTTATCTAATATTTCAAATGTTCTCAGCCAAATGATGAAATTTTATTAAATGTTCTTAATATTTATTTCTTTTTACAGGTAAATATGAACTCATAATTCTCGCACAGTAACTATCAGCGCTGAAAAAAGGTAAATATGTATAATTATTTTAGATCAAACGTTGTACATATACAACACAACGTCCTTAACACAATATGAAGAAAAACAGAAAACTTATTCTTCCAGAAAATTCTCCTAAATTACAGCTCAATCTTGTATAAAACAAACAGTATGTGAGAAACAGCCCGGGCAGGGGTTCTCCCGTCACAGTAGGGTTCCTCCGGCTATAGCAATAAACGAGGTACCGAGATACGGGGCCACTGCACTCCGCAAGCCCGCGGGATCGCACTTATCTACTGAATTAAAATCTGCTTATCGCACGTTATTTATGTGCACTGTTATGTACCTATTCAAACAAGTAATGGATGGTGCATTTGGAAGATAAATATTTTGGGACATTTTGAATTACTTTAGCTGCTATATCCAACGAGTTATGTTATGATACAAACTTTTTTTACATTTGAATAAAAATTTGATAAGAAGATTAACATGTAAATAGACGAATTTGAAGATCCAAATCTTATGGAAAATTGTCTCGATCACAAGATGAAAGTCCGGAAAGTATAACACTACCAATACAGCATTTTTTGACTTAACGCTTAGTAGTTAGTAGGTTAGTTAAATGTTGAATACTAAATTCGTTTACAAAAGAAAAATATAAGAAAAAAATTTAAACTTAATGTTAGAGCATGGAAAAGACTCCTTTCCAAAAGCTTCCATTCCAAAAATATTGTTACTAAAATGGCCGGCACTATATCTTATCCCTAAGTATTTACTAAACTCATATATGGGTTAATGTATTTGCAACATTCGTAGCTAAATACACTCTCTCTCAATCTGCTCACTTTTGAAACATCAAAAATACTTAATGAAAAATGGTTCACTTTCAAATAAGATAAAAGCGAGAAACACTGATACAAGTTATACTTACAACACCCCAGGTATATCGAGTTAATAACTTTTTGTGTTTAAAGTTACTTTGTAACAAAAGCAATCTCTATTAGCCACGAATATCCAATGGCATTATTACGTAAAAGTGTTCGCGGTTATTTTTTACACGACACAATAAGTATATTTGACACTGAACTTCATTGAGGTCGAGTCGGCCGAACTCCGGCGCGTCAGCTCCACATAATTAATTAAACATCTAAACTTTTTCATCAACGCTTCGGGGAAAGTAACAAAGGGATTCTCTGTTTACGTATAACTGTCACCCCGATATAACTCCGAACATTATCTGTCAAACAAAAGCTGTACGCCGCTAGGGCTACCAAAGTTTTACAATGTCGTATTGTATTCAGGACTATTTATTTTTGAAAGTGTTTGTAGACCCCGTATCACATTGTATTAAGTCTCTGAAATGACATACCTTGAAAGAGGGAGACAGAGTCAGGATACACGTATGCTGACTACAAGTACGTTGAAATACTAGAACGTTTGATGTAAGTACTAAATAAAAACCATCATAAAATTTTATCGTGCCTTGTAATAAAAACTCAATCAATTTTAAATTATTTATTTTAATGTTTAAAAGAAAATAAACATTTTGTAATTCGCAAGCTTCTTGACAAAATCGACATAAATTTGATCAAATCCATAAATGAGTCTAAAATTGTGAGGTCGGTAACCCTACAGGTTGTTTAAAAATATACTTGAAAAGGACGAGGATGGTAGACGATCGTAAAATTTCAATATCCGTTCGGTCGGCGCTGCGTTTAATCTCGACTGAATTTGTCGCCTGTTATTGAGTTAGGCGCGATGTTAGAGCCATCGTCCCCAAATGAGTTGGCGTGATGATAACCATCAACAATTGACGCGTAACGAGCGAGTCTCGGTGCCGACAATGGCCGAAAACTCCCGAATGAATGCCGAAGGTCCCCGGAGAAGAGACATTTGAAGAAATGTAAATTGTTACGAGTTTGACAAAGATTGACGAAATGATGCTTTCACACCAAATTCATTTTTGTGGAATTTATCGCATTTTTCTGAGTAAATTTTGCCAGCACTGCTTTTGTGACGCTCTGAATGATGGTCGTTAGAGCGTTTATACGATAAAATGAATTGCTTCTATTATTATCTTCCAAGTACCTACATTTTAAAAACTAAATTACTTTAAAATACGAAGAGATTTCTAAAGTATTTTTGTATCATCAGTCACCATTACTGTTGGATATAGGAAATATTTAAGTTAAAATAGTTCGTTTAAAGGAAGTTTTAGCCAAATTCCATAAGGAAGTGAATCAATTTGATTGAACTTTATGTATTTTAAGTTAATTCAAAATACAACTTTAATGGCTGTGAAGAAATGAAGTAGTTATACAGTCTATAACAGTTCATTGAAGATATTATACTTTTCAGTTCAGGGCATCAACGTAGGTACATTATGGAAAATAGTTGCTTCTATCACATATTCAACTGGTAAATACCGACTGTTTAAATAAAATACAGAACTTCTCCTCAACAGCCCCAAATAACACCCTAAAATTTTCAACCCATGTAAGGCGGAAATGAACAATGATAAAATAACGTCAAATCAGCAGGTAGGTGGCTCTACAAGCTCGTATGACGAGTGACTTGCAACGGAAATTAACGAGCCCTTATCGCCAACCCTACATTAACCATTTCCACCCGGATGTAGAACCCCGGACGTCGCGCTGACAATTAATTACGGAACCATCCGGTGCTGATTTTGCATTTCGATAATGCAGGTTTGAGGGTCACTTACTTTTTAGGGTCTGTGTCTACTAGGTCAAATAATTTAAATTATTTAGCTATTCAGCCCCCCTAGCCAAGTTGCGAGCGTGATTCTTTCTGCAATCGTTTACGCCTAAATTCTTATGTGTTATTGGTTAATCGTAGACTAAGTAATTTTTGGCAAAGTATTAGCCAATGACACACGAGAATTTAGGCGTGAACGATTACAGAAAGGAGAACGCTTGTAACTTGGCTAGGGGGGCAGCATTAGTTGCAAAGGTGATGTAGATCTGCCTCACGGTATTTCCTATAGAGAGACGAAGGTCAAATTATTCTTGTAATTTATACTTATCATTTTTAAATCGCAAGTCAGATGCTGTATTAATCTCCCATTTATCACAATACCGATTGATTTCATTTGAATTGAATCTCCGATGTTTACAACATTCAAAGGTTGCTTAGTGAAAAATATATAGATGAAGATATATTATAATGCATTGGAATGTGCTACTGTAAAAGTACAGTAATCCCAGTTAATTTACTATCATCATCATTGCAGTTTGGTTCATGTGTTAATGGTGGTCAAAGTAGCGCCTGGAGTACCATGAGAGCTGACGGGATAAATAAGAAACACGACAGCACGAATACTGTCATTTTAGATTGGTCTTCTGTAAGAGGATAGTACGATCGTGTTAAAATCGGCGTGGCTTGATATTTTAATGAAACATTTGTGGTTTTATTTGTGGCTAAATTAATTTTAGGGAGTAAAATTCAGTAGCCCGACTAGATAGTACTAGTAAAAAGGAGTCTTAATTTACTTTTACAGTTTAGTAAAAAAATATGTGTTTATTATATTTGTTTGTTTATATATTAACTGTTCAAAGGATCGTAGGAAAAGACATAGGGTACCTTTCAAACCTTAAATATGAACAAAATGATTGAAATAATTATTGTAGAAATCGTCTGCGCGATGTGAACTAACCCTTAGAGTGGATTGCATGCAGCTAACTAGTATATAATTACAGAGATCTCGATGAACGATAACAGATTATTGGTGTTCGGTATTTCAGGCTTTATTTTGTTTCCTACGAGATAATTGAATGTAGCCATTTATCAATACACAGTTAATAAAGTTGTTAATAATACAGCGCTCGGAATGTGTAAGGACATGCTATTCGCTTTAATGTCGCGTTGATTGGTTAAATGACTGTGGATTATAGTGTTCCAAAATATCGTTTATTTTCATATAATTAACTTAGAAGTTGTGGTACCAGGAAATTTGAAATGTCTATTATTTATGCTCTTGGGCGAAATAGTAACAGTGTAGGTTAGAAAATTACAAAGTTAATCAACCGTAGCCAGGCCAGTCTAAGGATGGGTGATCCTTTTTAATACATTGAGCCTCTGCGTACCATAGAGAGCACTTGCCATATGAATATCAGTGGCAATAGCTATGGTTAGCTAGAGGGTTGGAAAGTTCGACAGTAGTTTATTCACAGAACTTAGATATTGACTAGGAAGTGCTAAGGTTGAAGGTTTGATCGAGTTCAGCCGTGACTTAGTAGATTGAAGCAGACGCCATTATTGGCATCTGTTTCAGAAAAGGATCTAAGGATAATTAAAAAAGATGATTTTCTTTTCGGTTTAATTTCATTTTGTTTGTAGTAAATTCCAAAATAGTCAGTGATTTAGTTAGATATGACTAAATCGTTAGTCACTATTCAGAAAATATTTCTCCAGTTACTAAAGTTAAATCATATCTTGAGATTAATCAAATTGCACGATATCTTTTATTCATTTTTGATATTTTTGCCGAGCAGAACTGACGCTAGGCAACAGATGTTGCAACGTAACAGAGTGCATTACATTTTTCCAACTTCCTTATTCACTTCAGTTTTGAAGATACTGCCTTTTTATATTCCTTGTAATACCCTTTAAATAATGAATGAATGAACCATTTGTTTGATACAAAACTTCAATTAAGAAATATTTATTTTCAAAACGTTCATTAGACTGCGTATTCACAAGTGATCTCTCTTAATTTTAAACAGACGAGTAACAGATATACAATAGATAGAATGAATAAAAAAGGATGAAAATCTTTTTTTTTTGAAATACACTTAAAACAGTGAAAAACTTAAAATCAAAGGGAGTAAATTCATTTTGGTAGCATTTTTTTTATATATATATATAATAACCATAGTCAGATTTTATAGTAAGTGACAAGCTAAAGGTCTTTAGTGTAACTCAAGGTTTTATTGGCTGGATTGTTTTCAAAGCAAAAATGTTTTTTTGTTTCTTGTATATACTTTTATTTTAGTTTTTTTTTAGTTTTATGTCTAAACAATCCTTGACGAGCAATGCATATGTATATTGGCTATAAGCTTTTAATGTTCTAAGTGAAAGTCAGATAAATTGTGTAATTTCTCCCCACTAGGGCTTTTAAAGGACGCTTTTCATTCAACACGCTGTTTTTTTCTTCAGATTTATTGTCTTTTTATAGAGCAAGCTATAATAAGCTACTAAAATTCTTTCTGAACGTAGCTACTTTATCTCTTAATTGGGTCAAGGGGTGCATAATAATAAGTATTTAGGAGATTATGAATGTTTGTTCACGCGGCACGACGGGCGGGGGCGGGGGCGGACGGCGGACGGAATAGCTCGCTTTAAAGACAATAATAGCGCTTTTGGATGTAGCTTACTGGGACTTTTACTTTTATTTTACTGCTATAATTATATTTTTGCTTTCAAAATAATACAAAACATAAAACGTTTATTATAGATATTTATTTTCCAATCTGCGAACTTTATGTTACCTATATCAGAGTCTAGGTGTACTAAAGTGTTGTCTAATAAATAAATCGGAATGTACTTAGTTTTAATAATTCCTTTAATTCAGTTAATTTAAAGGATATTTACCTCATTAACATTTTCCTGAAACATTAATATATTTTTAATAAAATTATAAGAATCATAAATTTTGTGAAAAAACAGCATCATGCATAACACCTTTCATTTTTGTAACCTGCAACATTACAAGATTGGAGAGACCACTAAAACACGAACATTAACTGATAAAAATATAAAAATCTAAATAGTAGTATTAGGTATATAATTCAATTGTTGAAATGCATTTATACCTATAACACATTTAAGCACTTTAAGTGACCTTAATCAAGGACTGTTAATATTATCAGTGTGATAAATAGGTTGCTTCTCTTGTGTGCACAAGCCGCAATCACTTAAGGCTAAGCTGAAACAGGCATTCGTGTGTAAACACATTACTATGCATCCCTCTAACTGGACGCCGATATATTTAGTGTATGCTAAAGTGTGGCCACCAGAACATTCCACTTGTGATGAGGTACACTTTTATAAGAGATCCATTTACATGCATCACACGTGGAATTGGAAATATCTTACATAAAAATAGACCTTCCTATAACATTCCATGACGTAGGAATAAACAATTCTATCGACGAAGTTGTACATGTAAGAATAGTTTTCGTTGATTAGATAATGACAGTTTATTAGGTTCAATTTGGTTGATACTTTATTGGACCAATACAATTTACTTCTTATTTCTATAAAAGTAACAATACTTTCAGAAGTAATTGTATGGTGGGTACTGGGCACTTGGGATGTAGGTTTATGATTTGTCTTTGTTTATGTTCTGAATCTAGATACAGAAATAGAAAAACATCGTACTGTTTATTAACAAAAAAGTCCGTTCATAATTTTTTGGTTGGCAAAATTTGCCGTCTTATTTATTAGCTTGAAATGATTCAACCTTAAACCCGTTTGAAATTCTATCTTTAAATACATACGTAGAATATAGCATATAGTTTCACATTATATAGATATTTTATCGCCACAAAATTATACAAGATCTAGATTTAATACCGTTCCGACAAATTGTATCGACATAACTTTCTCCTTCTATTCACTAGCCCTTGTATTGAATGCCCTATTAAATCCACATAAACTGTGTTTGATACAAGTACAGCTGTCAATTACTTCCGTCTATTGGTAATAGTTTATCTTGTAGAATATCAATTGACACAACTGGATATGTTATATTAAACAGACAGATAATATTACATTTTATTAATAAATATTATATGAACCGTGACAATTGAAAGTGTAAACATAATTTACTTATTTTTTCGGAATCATTTTTAGTACTCTCAGAAACCAGTCGAAGGGGTTCGATTTGTCAAATTATAACATGCTTTTAATTAACTTGCAACTCAATTTTGAAGCAGATATCTTCAATCGATTTTGTTGAAATTTTGAAAGCATATGTAGACAGAGTAACAAAACATTATTATAATGACATGGAGCTGATCTGATGCTGGAGCTGGAAGGTGACCATAGAAACTCTGGAAAGAAACGTCGCAACATCATCGAGTTAGGACGCGTTTGAATTGCCTTGAGGGTATTCCACTAAAAAGTTGTTTTAATGTAATTTTCGAAAAATCTAAAACCATATTATAGTGCTAGAATGTTTGATGTCGACCGAAGCTTAAGGTTTTTTATAGAACTTCCATATTAGAGATCAGCCAGTAGATGTGTCAGTCTTAATGGCCTCTACAATCACAAGACAGACTTACAGGTACAAGAACACATTTTTTTAATACTACCTGAATGACATATTTACCTTCGTACTTTAATACAAGGAAAACGAGACATGATAACATCATTGCAAAAAGAAAGAAAATTTGAAACAAACCCGATGCCAACTCGTCTGAGCATCGTGGTGCAATGGACCAAAACCTCTTTGCTAAGAAGAGTAGTAGAAGGTAGTAAAGCCACGCTGATCTCAGCATTGTCGGGCCGGCTTGACCGGGCGGTACTACCCTCGCACAGAAAATCTAAATAAAATGACAGCGTTCGTGATGCCGTGTTTCGTTGGTGAGTGCGAGACCGGAGGCCCAATGATGCAGAAGCATCACTAGGCCGCCATAGTGTGGGTCACCTTGCTGCATTGTTGCATTGTCTACATTCACAACGAGTGTGGTAACTACCACTCTTGGATTCTGCTTATGCTTTCCATCAGGCAGAGTAGAGTCATTTTGGCTGGACCATACATAAAAAAATACCTGTGTAGACTGTGAAAGGCAATTAATAATGATGATAACTTTGATACATTCCCGAGCAGTGTTGGCTAAAGGTAATCGACTTTGCAATAAAAAGCACTAAAAGTCTATTATATAACATTTTACTTTCAATGATATTGAGAAAAATAATGACAATAAAAAAAGTTTCACAGTAAAAATCTGAAGAGTTGATTTGATCCAGACGAGACAGAATTTAGAAATTAAATTAAAAAAGCTTTAAGTGAAGCTGGATCGGGCCGTGTGTTTACACACCGGCTGTGCTAACGCAACGCATGCAAATTTGCCAGACTCGCTGTCTGTTTTCACTTACATCTAATTTGCAAGAGCAATGAAAACCCGATAAATTAACATCATGAATGCATGCAACCCCATCAGCTATGTTTTATTAAACTGTTTATGGACATTATTTTCATATAAATAACTAAAGATAGTTTAATACTATTATACAGTTTTGTATATGCGAAAAAATACACTCTCATTCAATAACTCGCTGTTAATTGCTCTAACAATCGAATTAAATGGGAATTTATCAATTTTCAATTGCAGGACGAGGTAACTAAGTGAATTTTGAATGCAAACTATAAGAGAAAGTAATTAAGTTTTATTAATTATTTGTTTTAGGAAACAAGTTAAAAGTTTACGCTCTTTAAAACTCTTAGTAATAATAATTAGCATTTGCAGTTCGAGTATATGAGAGAACATGTTTAACGTAAGGAATTTGTTCCGGTTCAGACCAGCGCATGACTTACATTTAGTCTTTCAGCACATTAGTCTGGACATAGTAAATGATCTGCAGTTAAAAAGCGAACCTTGGCCATAATACTTCCCCACCTACGTAGAAAGCCAATCGTTCCACTAAACACTGAGCATAATTTGTCCACCTACGGATAGTGGATCGCTATTGTTCGCATTATATTATTGTTTGAATGCCGCTTTAGATACCGCAGCGCTTTATTGTTCAATATTACTGCGTACGTTTAGTGCCTGAATATAATATATTTCTTGTCTTTATTAGATTGTGATAGGACAGCAACATTGAGCTCAAACGGCACCGTGTTTCGAAAATTACCGTCACCTTACTGAAAAAAATCTGACATAAATCAAAAAGTCAATACTTCTTATATTAAAGAATTTTAAATACTCACACAGTCATTAGAAAGATAAACTAAATTCCGAGACTTGTAAATACAGAAAGCCAGCCAAAGTAAACATTTTCATAAATCTGAATACTAACAACAATTGTTTTAGCTACAGTTATTTTAATGAGTAAAGTGTTTGTTTCTCTTTTCACATACCTATTGAAACAGGATTTCCGATCAATATTCCAAGTTATAACCTACAATAGACCTCGTTAACACAAACCACAAAAGCTGTATTCTACCATTGCCGAGCCAGTTCCCTATACATCATTAGTGATCTAAAGTACCACATACCGCTATGTCCCCCAATCCCACAATATGTTCAACATACGACTCTAATCACTTACCAGATTTTATACTTGAATCTAATTGAGGTGGCTTGTATAAGTGAATAATTTATCGGTGACAGGCGTCGGAGAGAGCCGCTTACAATAAAAGTGAAATATTAAAATTCCATTAGATATTGATGGGGACCGAACCCGTGATTTACATCCTTTTCATTTTTGTGTTAATTGCTTTAAAGAAAATGATTGCTGTTAATTTTATGTGATAGAATCTTGTAAAAATCTTTAACGACTTCATTTGGGCTAATAGATTTGGAAGTGCCGTCTAACGCAATCGATAAATGTTTAATAGGAATATTTTAATGTAAATTGTTTTAGAGACTCATAAACTTTCACGTAGGCTTAATTTAAAATGAGAGTTTGATATCCAACTTATTTAATGTGATGTTCACGTTATGAAGACATGGTTTTTTATACACCTATATGTAAACAGTTTTGAACAAACTTCTTAACGCAAACGTTGGAATAACAAAATGATATCCTCATTATGCTGTGCTGATTTGGATAAAATATAGATCGTGGTCATATGGTTATAGGCTGACTTTCATTTAGGGGTCGTATGGGTCGTTCTTATTTGTCACTTTTACTTGCTGCTGTGCTTGCTATTACGTTTAGGTATTGCTGTTCTTCAACAACCTTTAAAAGTTCATTCCTGGACATCTCGTCTGCAGTCCGTAGAAAGCAGCGAAGGTATGTTTAGCAAATCGCATTTGTCTTACGGTATAGTTAACGATGGCGTACAATACTAACTCCCTCGTAGACTTCTGCGAAGTAAACCTTATAAATCCACTATTCTATTTTTCGTTAGTATCTTCAGCATCATATGCGTTGAACTATCATACTACATCTAACATATATTATGTAAAAATAATACACAATTAACGTTTTTATTTGAATGAGAGTTGGCTGACATAAAGTGTATCCCTAATCATAAGCCCGGAACTTTAAGCGAAATTACGTCCAAAGTTCGTTTACTCTAAAGACATTTTCAAATGGTTATAAGCTGGCAGCGTATGAAGAAGCTATTCTATTATCATAACAGTCTGCACAATAAGGCGAGAAGATTTTTTCCTTCCGGCCCGAGAGAGGCGCATACTAGCCAAGTCTGGCGACGCGCCAACATCGTCAGACGGCGCGCAGACGACTGCCCACGCTCATGCAAAGATGTTCGCACGTCCGCCGTGCTTTGTTTAGATACAATTTAAAGGCCAGTTGTTTAAATAAACATAGGTAATAGTGACAATAGTACTAACACTAGAACTATTCCAAAGTTATTGTAGTCTGTATCATTAGGTGATCTAGAGAAAAACTTTTATCAAGTTCTTTGCATGTTTGTAGGTACTAAGGTGATTTTAAAGCATCTAACAGACACTTAAGTAAACAGTAGGTTTGCTACTGAATACCTAAGGCTAGGTTTTTAGACTATTATTATATATTTGTAGACTAACCCATACAACCTCAAAAGTGCGTTTGTGACTCCGAGTTACAGACACTGATGGTCGGTACTAGTCACTCTTCACGTGGACCCTAATGGGTCCTGGGTGAAATAATTTTCATATGCCCATTTCCCCTTGTTTTATAAAATAACTAGCGACCCGCCCCGGCTTCGCACGGGTGCAATGCTGATACTAAATTAAATACACTACAGAAAAACTATGAACGTTGTATTTAAAAACATAGCGGCCCGCTCCGACTTTGCACGGGCAAAAAATATATATGCCTATGTCACTCAATGAAAACATGATTAAAATCGATCCAGTATTTTTGATTCATTCATTACTGCCCTTGGCCTGCACGTAAAAAGTAAAGAATAAAAATGGTTAATGTGGGTTATCCCTAAAAGATAAACATATACCATCGCGGACTTTTTTGTAGTTTGTTTTATGGTGTACAATACTGTAGTACATTAATTTGATCTAACTCGTAGGGTTTAGGCAGCGTTTTTGCTAAATTGCTAAATAAGCCCAATAAAATAGGTTAATTTACGACATCACGTTAGAAACCTCTAAAATTAGCAATGTTGCCTTAGTCTATGATGCATGTATTATACATATAAACCTTCCTCTTGAATCACTCTATCTATTGGAAAAAACCGCATCAAAATCCGTTGCGTACTTTTAAAGATTTAAGCGCACATAGGGATATAGGGACAGAAAAGGCGACTTTGTTTTATACTATGTAGTGATTATTAAATGTAACCACATTTGTCTTATACAAAATATTTATGCACTTTCAGTGCCGCGACTGTGTAATTAAGTAATTGCAGTTGGATTAAACAGACGCTGTAGTACTTTAATATGTAATTAACCGCCAGCGCTGGTGTGTTTTATGGTTTTATGTAATTTATTAAAATTTCGAATCCACTTTATATTCATTGTTTCTGTATTAGGAAAGCCATCTGATACGAAAATTTCCCAAGCATCGTATGGAGGTTGTTTTTAACAGATATAAATTGAATTGACTTGGACACTTTATCACCGGATTTCTCCTTTTACTGTCGCTGTCGAATGCAATCATTATCTAACAATAGAAAGTTAGATTTATTATTTTGTAAAGAAAATAGATAAATCACCAAAATAAATCTAATAACAACAATCATTTTGAACGGCACGTCACTGTACCTGGTTGTCATAATACGCTATTGACACTGTGACTCGCCCGCGTCTTGCGCTTAAACGCACCTGCTTTTACTATTGAATTTGATATAAATGACATCAAAAATCTCGACTGGGCTATAAATACAGCCAGGTTTATGGTACGTTTGTGTGAATTTACGAGCATAGTGTGTGAATAAAGACCAGACATAACTCAATAAGTCAGTGAACGTGTTCTGACAATAAGAGATCATTTAGATGCAAACTGCATCCAAATGGACGATTTATTAAAATATTGTTAGTCAATGAATAATACTGCAGTTTAGATAATTTAATTTTTATAAAAGACTGAATCTGTAGGCGTATGTGTGTGTCGTTTAGGTTTACATACAAATAGAGGTATGAGACACGCGCGTATTTTGCTAAATTGTTATTTACTCTACTCAAAACAAGAGACATGCCTGTGGCCGCTAACTGAGCACATTGAAGCTTTTATGGAAGTGAATGTGCAGGCAAAAAGAAAAGTAATGTCGATTGATGAATATAAGTCGCAGATTAACTCAAAGTGGCCGTCGCTTTACATATTTTTGAACAAAACAATACAATATGAATTACCATATTTTGTGTTTATTATATTGAAATTATTTGAAAACGTTATTAGTCTTTACAAAAGACATGTCGTTGTAATGGAATACTTTTGTCTCATTTTATTTAATCTTTTAATATTGAATAGAGTCTGTTATTTACTTTGATTTCATAAAAACTACCTCCACTGATGCTTTCACAATATAAGGAGAAAATCCCTATCGACTGAATTTAAATCTACTTTTTCTACAGATAAAATATATTGGAGCTCTTCGATAGGTTTTGTCACGCCACAGGTTTTGGTGGTATTATTTTAGACCTTTGATTATTATCTTTGTATTCTTTGATTACTTTTGATTAGAAGTTTCATATTGTCCACCACCACCTCATTATAGAAACTGGAGACACACCCACGCAATGGTCCGAATCTGATGTTATCCTTATCTACAAAAAAGGTGACCCCAAAGACATAAGGAATTACAGACCAATAAGCCTGCTTCCTACCATCTACAAGCTATTCTCTTCAATAGTAAATAAGAGAATATGCTCTACACTAGAAGCGCGCCAGCCTATCGAACAAGCCGGATTTAGAAAGGGATACTCAACGATTGACCATATACACACAATGGAACTTCTCATTGAGAAGTATCGAGAGAAAAATAGGCCACTCTACATCGCATACATAGATTACCAAAAAGCATTTGATTGTATATCACATAAAAGCATATGGGAAAGCCTAACAACGCAAGGGGTAGAAAAAGAATACATTTGTGTAATCAAGAGTATTTACAATAATAGCAAGAGCAGAATCAAACTAGAGACAGCTGGGCCTTGGTTCCCGATAAAAAAAGGAGTAAGACAGGGTGACCCCCTTTCACCTCTGCTGTTTATAGCAACACTGGAACAAATCATAAGTCAACTCAATTGGGAAGGTCAGGGTATCAAGATCAAAGATGTCTACCTAAACCACCTACGGTTTGCAGACGACTTGGTTCTTTTATCTGAAACAGCGCAAGAAGTTCAGTATATGATAAAATCACTCAATGATGCCAGTAAATTAGTAGGTTTGGAAATGAACCTGTCCAAAACAATGTTGATGACCAACAGCAAAAAGAGTTCACTGTACGTTGGTGACGAGCCTCTCAAATATACAGACAGTTATATATACTTGGGTAAACAGATTAGCTTTCACCATAATAGTAACGATCGAGAGATAGAACGTAGGGTACAGCTAACATGGAACAAATACTGGGCGCTGAAGGACATATTCAAAAGCAGCATGCCAATCAAAATCAAAACTAAGGTACTAAACTCGAGCCTCATACCGTGCTTAACGTATGCTTGCCAAACGTGGAAGTTCAACAAAAAAACAAGGGATAACATAATTTCATGCCAGCGGGGAATAGAACGTAGTATGCTGAATATTAGAAAGATGCAGAAAATAAGGCACACCAAAATTAGAGACATAACTAAAGCAAAAGATGGATTAACACAAGCTCAATCATTAAAATGGAAGTGGGCCGGACATGTGGCGCGTTTACGAGATAAGAGATGGACGAAAAGGGTAACTACATGGGCGGGACCACAGGGCAAAAGAAAAAGAGGTAGACCGCTAGTTAGCTGGGAAAATGAGATAAAAAAAACAGCTGGCCCCAACTGGATTCAAGTAGCCCAATCTAGAGAGGACTGGCAATCTTTGGAGGAGGCCTTCACCCATAGAGGGGTTCTTACAGACTGTTAATTAATTATATAGGCTATATAGAAATAAGTATTAAGTATTAATATAAAGTCAAATCTAACTGTCTAACAATAAAGTAAACATATACACAAGATAAATAACAAAGCTGATATGTAATATGTACACTAACTTAACTTAATATAACTTTTTTTAATTATTATTTTATTAAACTTTGTAATCTGTGAGAAATAAAGGCTTTTTTATTTTTATTTTATTTTATTATTGTCCACCACGTATACAACGTGTGGTATTTGGCAGATCAAATCATATTGAACGTGTTGTGTCTTTAGAATTTTTCATTTCAAATTAACAAGGTTGGATTTCGTTGGCAGTAGGTACAGTTGCAAAGGCAGCTTATTGTATAAGATTGCAAATTTGTTTTAAAACTTTTTTGGTTTCTATTATGTTATGGATCCAAGTGGACCGAATGCCCCCAAGACAAGCGAGTCCGACATCTTATAATTGAATATTCTACGAAGTGGCGGAGGATTTTAATATGCAAACCATTGCCTGACTTATTCAAGGCTCGACCGCGTAAATAATTTCATTTGCGTAGTAGCGAATTATCCCGCTGTCAAGATTAGTTCCATATTATTAATATTCGCTGGTTCTTATTTTTTTACCAAGGGTTATATACATTCACACCTGCATATTCAGGAGAGTAGACAGAGAACTATTAAACGCCCACATTTTACTGACTAAAATTTAAAACGACGTCAGATTACATTCAAATTTAAACGACACCGGTTCGATATGTTGAGAGACAAAAAAATGTTAATTAAGAAGGACATGCAACAAATCAGTAATAGGATAGTGTCTGCTACAGCGTAAGTAAGTCAGGGTCAGAGCAAATGGATCTGACTACTGATGGGAATTCTGAGATATCGTACCCTAAATCAAAGATTTGAATTTCCGTTATGCACAAGCAGTGTGATAGTTCGATAGCATTCACTCGATGGCTTTCAATGTAAACGAAAAACTTAGGTATCCTTTCTCTCATATTGAATATGTGTTTCTGGCAATATAATTCGTCTATTCTTAGATATAGTTACTTTATATATCGAGCTTTGTTTCTAGTGTGAACAGGTTCAAAACTTCTCCGAACTTTTGAGAAGGTGGTGACTTACGTGTGGTTGGACGCTTCGTTCTTGGAATATCTGTCATGCATTTCTAACTTCCCGCTCCGATTGTTGACTTGTAGTTTAAAATAACTTTGGTTTCCAAATATAATATGAATTTGGATATTTTCCTTACAGTTGGAACAGGTTCCGACTTTCAGTGCTGTCTCACCAAAATATATATTCTTTTCTTTTTTTTTTTTTTATATTTTAGCTGCGCCAAAATGACTCTGCTCTGCCTGATGGAAAGCATGAGCAGATTCCAAGTCACCATTCTCAATGCGAATAAGGACATTGCAACATGGTGACCCACACTATGGCCGCCTAGTGAGATGCTTTTTTAAGGACCCGGGATCATAGTGGGAGGGAAACACGTGCGCTGGAAGTGAGTTCCAGGTTTTGACCGCTCAGCACAGAAAGAAGGAACCTATTCTTGGTTTTTGGGTTGACTTGCCACCAACTTTAAATAATTTTCCTTCGCTGTTGCAGTAAATTATAATCCTGGGATTTTTAATTTGCTTTGATTAACTTGTCACATATAAATTCTTCAATTGTCAGCGCTGTACTTGCCTTATCATCATAACAGTGTCTTCGCCTTATTCTGTTTAATTAAAATGTTCTCAGCGGTGTCATGAATAATGCACTTCTGAATACCACCTCTATCTTTAAATACAATGTACCGGTATTAATGTTGTATAAGTATACACTTTCGTTCATAATCGTTTATTGTCAGAGAGAGACAACGAATAGTGTTGACAGGTAATGTTATACCGCTACAGACGGACACGGTGTACGTTTTCATTCATACTTATTGTATAATTGGCTTAATACCTGTAATTGTATCGACGATAACCGCCATTAATAAAGCGGTGCAATGGACGTTAATTAATGTTGGCAAAGTTTCCATTCGGGGAATATTATTATCAATAAAGTAAATTATCAGAACACATATCAATGCTATTTTAATTTTCAAAATATGACTTTGTTTTTAAAATTGAACTGTTAATTAATCTGCTGTAGTATATTATTTTCCTGTTCTTGTATGTGTTCTTTCTTATTACTTTGGAACACTCTGAAAACCTTAATTCCTAAAAGATAAACAATTATTTATTGTACTCCAATCATTCAGCGAGAAAAAGGAACATTTTGTGAGCTATTGTGTTGGGCAACTACATATTTGTGAACTTTCAATACAAATATGTTAACAGGTTATAGATAGACCGAAAAAAGAAAACAACGTAAGAGCGACCAAACCTGTAGGCGGTACAGAGTTTAAGATAAAGATCTGCATTTAACTACACGCAATCAAATATGTACTAGTTCCCTGTCTCGTGTTCGTGGTTCTAAACTAGATTATAGCGACTATTTGTGGCCCACATTACAATCTATTATCAATTTCTATTTAGAAATCTTCTCATTTTATAAATAGAAAACTAATATTTATAAATAAACTAAAATACGACTATTTCACACCAAATAACTTGTTTCGGAGTTTAGGTGTTTTCTATGTATAGTATGTATTATGTATTTACAAAAAAAAGTCTAGTACCCATAATACAAGCTCTGCTTAGCTTGGGACTAGATGGCGTTGTGTGTTAGATGTCAGAAATATTTATTTATTTATTTATATTTCGTAATAATGTAAAGTTTATCTGTGGGGTAAACTAGAATAAGTCTGAAATTATAAGTTAAAGATATACAAAGTTTTTACAAAAAAACAGACTTCTAGACCGGACCAAATTGGACCACACGGGTAGCACTAGCTTTAGCTTAGCTTGCACGTGCGACAGCTGAGATCAGACTATTAATAAGTCGAGAACTAAAGTACCTACATACACAAATACTAAGTAAAGAGGCTTGAAAATATTTAACGGCTTGCTTTGGCTTCAAAAATAAGGTAACTTGAAAACTCGGCAAGCTGTTAACTAAGTAACGAACTAAAAAGGTGATGAAAATTTAGTCTCCGAACTTAGATAAAATAAGTTTGGGAGATAAGCCTCACTTAGACCAACTCGTTCATTTTATCATTTACCTTGCAAAAAGGGCAAGCTTAAGTTTGAAAGTACCCTTTTACTTATATTTGGTTATTAATTTTAATAGAATATCTAAATTGTAATCTGCGTATTTTTACTTAGATTTTAGTTACTATTTTTTACTTTTGGGATAGTTAATTCCAAATTGTAAACCTCATTTTATTTTGGCTCAAATCTATACAAATAAATAAAATTGGAGTATCTGTTTGTAATATTAAAATAACCACTTTTTCCTAAATGCATATGTATGCATAAACCAAAAATGTAGTTAAAACTTTTTTGTCTGTCTGTCTGTCTGTTTGTTCTGGGTAATCTCTGAAACGGCTTCACGGATTTTGACGGGACTTTCACTGATAGGTAGCTGATGATCCAGGGAGTAACTTAGGCTACTTTTTTTAGACTAACTTTGCCCCGCGGCGTTACTCGCGGTACAACAATAAACGCGGGTAACACCGCGGGGTTCAGCTAGTGTATATATAACGATAGTTCTAACTTATTATACTGGATAGTAAAAGAATTTGAATCGATTAAAATTGAATCAAGCTCTATAATTATATAAAAGGCTAGTTGGAATACTGCACTCAAAACTTTTACCTCTTGAAATGCTAAGCATGTACTTACATTACAAAATCGAATAGCATACTAGCTGAACTCCGCGGTGTTATCCACGTTTATTGTCGCACCGCGGGAGAAGAAGGGGGGCGAAGGTAGTCTTAAAAAAAAGTAGCCTAAGTTACTCCCTATATAATCAGCTACCTATCAGTGTAAGTCCCGTTGAAATCGGTCTAGCCGTCCCAGAGATTACCCGAAACAAACAGACAGACAGACAAAAAAATTAACTACATTTTTGGTAAATGTACCGTGTTTACATATATATGCATTTAGTAAAAAGCCGTTATTTTAATATTACAAACAGACGTTACAATTTTATTTATTTGTATAGATAAGATTGTTTTCATGTGGTGTTACAGAATCTAAATATTAAGATTTTTACTTTGATTTAGCAAGTGGCACCCGAGAGAATATTATTTTATTGATAGTCGTTTATGCCTTTCAAGCTATCAGTGCATGTAAATATATATAAGTGCCTATTTGTCGGACATAAAGCACTCTTGTCGTATCAAGACACCCACGAGTAGCACCAGTGGCGTGGCTGTCATATCAATGATAATTTCTGTCATATCCAAGATAATATTCCGCATAAATTGTCGAGAACCAGTATCGTAACTCGATACCGGTAGCCATTAGTTATCAGCATCAAATATTCACCTGTCTGCGAATGTGTCCGATATGTTAACTGTAGGGTCACCAACTAGTGGCACGGTTCTCGGATATTTACTATTATCCGCTGATAATACTTTCGAAAAGGCGTACTTTTTTTATTCTAAATCCGTCCAGTAAATCGGATTGTCTTGTAGTTCACAATAAAATTGGCACTGATTATAGTCAGTCCGTCCGACCCATAAATTGGTGTGTATCTAGGCGCCGTCGTGTAATTTCTGTATTTTTTTTTAATGATGACTGTAGAAATTGGAACGCCAATCAGAAACGCTACTGTGTACGACAAATAATTTTCTAATAAAACCAACCATTGTAAAGAAAAATTAGTAATACAAGTGAGGCTTCTTGAACATAACTTTATCTTCATACTAGCTTTTGGTTCATAGTCGTTTATGTTAGTATTTAAATTTAAAAAATCTTTATAACTTTAAACTTATTATGTTATTCCGCTATCTAAGTTACATTACTGCAAAGTCTCATGAAAATCCGTTCAGTAGTTTTTGCGTGAAAGAGCAACAAAAACCCTCATCCTTACAAACTTTCGCATTTATAATACTAGTAGAATTATATCAAGAACGAATTTAGCCTTAAACTTTCGCAGTGTAAAAATGATAATGAAAATAAACAATAGTTTAATTGTGTAGTGGTGAAAAATTGTTAATAACAACCAACAAAGTTGTCATCAACAACCCATAACGTCCCACTGCTGGGCCTCGGGTCTCCCCTCAAGAGGTTAATAAAAGAAATTAATAACTGTAATAAGTTAGTTTTGGCGAAATTATTGTTTCATGCTGGAAAGTGAATGTGGCGTTCTAAACTTATAATGTACCAATAATGAAACACATTACATGAAGCAAATTAAGTTTGAAGTTTAGAGTTTGAAAAACTAAACAAATATAAAAAACATTATATTGCTTTAAGATTTGAAACATAATAACTACACATTTCATACGTTTGACGTTCTCCTGAAAGATAAACATACTAACTTTTAACTCTATATTATTTCTGTAACTCACTGTTTTGAAGCAAGGTTTTTTTCCATTTTTTTATATCAAAGACTGGTGGTCGCCATCCTCAATGCGAATAAGGACAGTGCAGCATGATAACAGCACTATGGCGGCTTAATGAGATGCTTTTTTACGCCCCGCTTAAAGGACCCCCGATAGTACGATGGAAACACGTGCGCTGGTAGTGAGTTCCAGCTTTTAACTACACGGCACAGAAACGAAGAACCGAACGGATGCGTGTGACAGCCTGAGAGTTATACTAGTACATGTAAGTGCAACTCACCGTAACACAATATTCAAGTTCAAAATTACTATCATTAAGTACGAATTCAACTACATACATCAATATCGTTGACAAAGTATTCAGTTCGTATTTGAAACATAAATTTTAAATATAATAAAATGGTATGAAAAGCCAGTGAGAGACAGACTCGCAGATTCCGTACAAACAGAAAGTAAGTTCTTGGAATAAAACTTCGGTCTCAATTTAGTCCCGATCAAATCTTGATCTCGCAACTGTAACAAAAAGTACCTTTGTAGTTAATAATGATTGTTATATTAAACATAATGTATATGTTATACAACGTGTATATTATTATGTAGGTAGTTTTTTCTTTTGTAAACGGAATTCCACAAACTAACCAGTGAACGAAAATCTGTAACGTTACTCTGGTAATTTTATGTGTTGTAATAAAAATGTGTGTAAATATTGTACTATATTCACTGTTACGTTAGACTGCAATATAATATGAAAGTGAGAAGTAACAACTTCAATGGATATGCAAAAAACTTACTCTGCCTGATAAAAAGTAAAAGCAGAATCCACACCTTACTCATTGCGAATGTAGACAATGACAAAAACCCACACGATGGCGGTGTAGTGATGCTTTTACATCATTTATTAGTAATGCTTTATAAATTAACAGCATACGTATAGTGAGTTATTAATGTTATTATTATCGTCGGAATACTCAGTACGTGGTAAAAGTTGCAGAAAATCTAGTCGTTTGGTAACCCTAGCGTGTCTGCACCGCGAGCTGCGACCAGTCGGTTCCCACGAAATGAAACTAGGCTTCTACCGCCGCCGCACCGCCGCGCCGCGCTCCGTGGACTACCGGGCTATGTTGCGGTGTGGTCCGCACACGGGTGTGTGTACGAACTAGAAGAACTACTGCGAGCCGTCACGGTTGTAAATTAATGTGCAGGGGACTATTAAAGTTCTGCTTGTAATTATTAAATAATTAGACATTGAAATTATAATTTAACTCCTTCTTCTAATTTATGCATTGACGGGCTAACCTACTTAACCTTGTCGGATAGATAAATTGTATCTTTTTCATTTCATATTGGTATTTATTAAGCGTACCTATTATGATTCTGCAATAGTAAAACTGACAACTGATATTGACAACGGCAATCGTACAATGTTGAACAAACTGAACAAATTGACAAGTTCTTGTTAATGTCGAAAATGAGTTTGTGATGGAAGTAATGTGATATATTCGGACAGTTGCACATTGTATAAAGTATTAAATACATTAATGGAATAATAAATACAAAAAAATGGTCAGATTAAGATACAAATTGAAAATCTAGAAGTACTTCGATATCACAGAATATTGTGCCAATATTAATTTGCATTTTGTATCTGAAATGAACTATTTTAAGTGAACATGATATCATTCATTGGATGTATTTTACGACACTGGATAAATATTTGTAAAATTATCCTCAAATATTAAACAATTTAAATCTAGCACTTAACACAACGAAAATAATACAAATACTCCCCGTACAATAAAACAATTACAAAAACAAAGTACAATTAAATTTCTGTTTATTTTGTGTTGGACTTAGATATTTGACATTTGGCACATACACTAAACTACCTACACGATAAAGCATTACAGATGCTATCAATAGAACCAGCTATAATAAATACATTCTGGTTGAACTATTAAACCTGCTCCCACTGATCTTGTCTGACGTTCTTAACAATTTACTATAAATGAAATAACGCCCCACATTATCCAAGTTTGGTGCCGTCGCACAGGCTATCGATATAAAAGGCTTTGAGTGGCGTATCCAGCGATAGTATCGGCCCACGCCGCCGCTATGAAATTGTATTAGCGTTAATTACCGGGCAGATCTAGTAGCCGATACTGAGGGAATTAATCTTAATTTGTTCGCCACCGAACTACACCGCACAGCACCTTACGATATTGTTTTATTTCAAATAATATTTCAAAAGGAAGTACATTTATACTATTGCGTGTTTACCCTTGGAGACAATTAGACGACACGTTGATTGTAATATTTAATTATGACTCATTTGTTTTTAACTTAAACTAAAGTTTATATACAATAATATGGACAGGTTTAGGTGGGGGTAACTATGAACTACTGTTTACTTAAATTGCTAAATTGACAATATTATTTATGCTTCCTTATTGTTATTTGACGGCACGTAGTAAAACAATTAATGTAGCACGTTGCGGCGTACAGATTTAAACTATTATAATACTATGGCTTCTCCATATATACTAAGGACAGAAACTTGTATACTTGATAAATGTACTGTTCATGTTATTAATTGAAAAAACGTTTCTATTTCAAGGTTATTAATTAACAAATGTTTGAACTCAATTTTAAGGGCAAGGCTATTAATTAAGGTTCTTGTTTGATATTGTTACCCGACTAAGACGAAACCAAAGTAAGGCAATTTTGGCAGTTTATGTAGGTATGTACGTGCCAATGTAGCGTCGTCTATACTACTGAACAGATTTTAATAATAATTTAATATATATATATATATATAATAGATTTAATAAAATTGTTATAGTTTTTGGCGCTTACACGTCAGTATCAGTTCATTCCCGTAATAATATTATTTAATATGACAATGTACGTGAGTGATTATTTTTCAGCGTTTTTATTAATAGCTTACATTTAATTTGTTTGCGTGTGATGGATGCTGATGGAGCTGATTGTTACAATGTCATATTTCAATTTCATATACCTATACTAGTGGACCCGGCGAACTTACTAACGTCATATTTACATATTTGTCTCAGCTTTCCGTCCCGGACAGAAAAAAAGGCTTTTCCCGTTACCTTTTAATTTTTTTTTTTCTACACAAACCTTGCCCTAACAAATAAAAAACAAAGAACACATAAAAAAAATTGGTGCAGCCGATCGGAAGTTATGCAAGTACATACATTTCGGCAATTCATTTTTATATATATAAGATGTTAAACTCGGTTCTCTTTACAAACATAGAGTATAGACATGACTTGTTGGTTCAAAATCAAAAACTTTTATTTTAACTAGGCCTAGCAGGCAGACTCTAGTTGCTCGGTTCCAAAATGTCATTCTTATGGATAAGAACCGGCAAGAAACCACATAAGTAACTCTTTAAAAAAAAAGTAATTTGCGTAAATTATTATTTATGTATGCAACAACAACGTAAAACAGCAAAATTAATACCTAATTTTCAATACTAAATATAAAAACCATCCTAAAATCATGGACGAGGAAAAGGAATTAATAAAAGAAATCTGTACTAAGATTTACGCTGTCGATACATATGCAAAGGTTTTCATTAAGACACACTTGTCTAAGTGAAAAATAGTAGGTATAATTTTTTTTTCATAACATTTTATTTAATACCTTAACATGGATATAAATACATGTAATACTTAACTAAGGCGAATCTATAGAGGTTCCTTGCTAAGGCAGTGTAACTCTAAAAGCCTACTTTGACGGTCATTCATGTTAAGTTAATCCGTAGACTTTATCTGCATAGATTAAAGTTAGGTACCTTTCCGTCAGAGCAATACGTTTGCTTATCTGCTTACTTATCCCAATAGCTCGAGTTTTCTCTGAATGTATTAACTTATATTATCAACCTGCTCTTTATATTAGAACAGACATACTTATCGTTTTTCTCTATAAAGCTTTTCAAGTTACGCTGCATTATCGCTTTTATTTTATTTCTATCTGAGTTTTAATGAATATTTTTATCAACTAACCCTTTACTACACGTTATAGATTAAATAAAGTATTCAAGTATTTAAAGTTGTAGTTATTGAATATCTCTATAATAGGCCATTGTAAATATATATTTTGTTTGAACTCCCCAGGAGTCCACTTCGCGTGTGGTCCAACCATATTTTTTGTTATTGTTAACAAACCCTTCACATCGGGACCAAACAGCTTATTACATATAATATTTTCACTGGACCCTTATCGAGTAGTGAATGATACCAAACAAACATTTTAATCGTTCTCAGAATGTTGCCACAACTCAAAAAATATTGGTCGAGTCCAAATATAAACAAAAATCGAATTTTTATGGGCATCGTAAATAAAAACAAAGTGAGGTCTTCATCGGAGCAACAAATCACTTTGTTTTTGTTCTTCGGTCCCGGCGTTATCGAAAACTGCGGTACAAACACAGCTTCGCTTTTTGATTTTCGATACAGATATGTGCCCGTTCGATGTTCGTAATAAAACTCAGATAAAACGAGCTGATCCCACGAGACACGCACATTCAATTCTGTGGGTTTTGTTGTGATAAAAAGTAAAATTATCAACAATGGCACGGACAGTTTAACGTTTTGAAATCGACACCGGAACACCTATTTACAGCCTTATTGAATAGTAATATAATGTTTGTTGCGTATCATATTTTTTATAGTTATATAAATGAAATGAAGTACTGTACTGTCACGGTGGCGGACGCATTGTTATGGATTTATGTATGTACATACTTCTATTAGTGACTGGGGAGAAGTTGATGTAACATGTATGCTTTTTAACCTCCTCCAGGTTCTCTTTTCGACCACATATGTTTTTTTATGTGTGTTCGTTGTGTCGAAATTATCCAATTTGGTCGTTTATGAACCGATTTTGATGATTTTTTTTTTAATAGAACGGAAATATCCCAACGGTGGTACCATGATAAGGACACTAAGATCTGATGATGGCATCCAAGAGAAATCGATCAACTTGGTCGTTCTTGAAGACCATTATTTTTTTTAAATTTGATTTGTCTAGTTTCGAATTATTTTTGTTATCACTATATTCCATATACTTTGCCTTAACATTTCTTTTGTCCAAGCTATAACAGAACTAATTTATAATTTGGTGCTCTATGATATATCTGTATCTGGTACAAGATTGTTTTTTTTTGTGTTAGTACAATTTACGTTCTTATCAAAGATGTGACAGAGTAGAAGGAATTCAGACTATTTGCCTTTGAGTAACAAAATTAAAATTCAAAGAGTTTTGGGTGCTGAAAATTTATGCTCGAATCAGGACGTCCTGGATTTAGTTGAACTACAAAAATATTACTGTTGAATTTGGACACTGGTCTCTAGTGATAAGAGATAAGATGTGACAAGAGACGAATCTGACCTTATAAAAGTGTTTATAATAAATACAATTATTTCAAGTTTCTCTTTGTTACTAATTTGGTGTAAGTAATATTTCGCTCCCACGTCACTCATCGCTCATAATCTCCATACCGACACTATATATCGAACTTATGAGGCGGACACAAAGCGCCATGTGACACTTTTGTAGCTGTCACAATAACGTCGCAACCAATAAAAACACTATTGACTCCCGGAACTGAACAAAACATTATAAATCACAAGGCAAAGGAAATACGCTCCATGAACAATTTTTTTAAGTCGTTATGAAGGGCTGCGAGTCGGGAGCCCCGCGGGTGTGCCTACATTGTATCGTGCCATTGAGCCGCACAATGCCCAGATATTATCGCACTAACGTTTAACAATTCTGACGTATTCATAATTGTAGCCAAATTATAGGGTGCGTTATTTGAATAGTACAATATCTGCGTGTCAAAACTTTAGACCTTGATTGTGTTGAATAAAGTATTCACCTGGATTTCAACCCGGTATGAACATAAAGCTCACAGCTTCTATGTGGATTTAATGTTTGAAACATATTTTCTTTTTTAATTAACATAAAACTAATACTTTATAAAGTTTATTTACATAAAATGAATACTTTGAAATTAATATTGAATACCTATATAATACCACTAGCTTTTGCACGCGGCTTCGCTCACTCAGACTTTCATCCCCTAATTTACTGCCTTAGGGTGGAATTTAAAAAAAAATCTTTCTCAGTGCTTACTTACGTTATATAAAGAGCCAAGATGCAAAATTTCAGGATTCTAGCTTTAGCGGTTTGGGCTGTGCGTTGATCTCTGGGTATGTCAGTCAGTCACCTTACTCTTGTGTATGTATAAAGATTACAACTGAACATTGAAGGTAAGGTGTTTGAAATAATGCCTAGAGCGGTTATGTGTTTTGTCTAAAAACATTCTATAATTTTATTATAAAAGAAAAAAGGTTGAATAACTTTGGTTGTTCAATACATTTTTATTACTATTGTTATTTTCTTTGGACGGCCCACGCAGTTAAATAAATATCTCAATTATCCATATGATTGAGCCCATTCACTAATCACGATCAACCACAAATCAAGGGAGATGGACCAATTTTTCAATCATATCTCGAATCAATATTCTTTATCGACTCTTTGTCTTAATAGATTGGAATAAGAAAAAGTAAAAGAGATTATTTGATACGTTAACGCGATTTGAGGTCCGGTGCGCTCAGTGAGAGGTCTCCTCCGGTGGTCCAGCCCGACGACGGGGGGGCCGCGCTCTGCGCACATATATCACGGAGCGACTCGACCAATCGCAACTTTTATACGCTTACGGCATCGCTATTAGCAAAAAACACGCGAGCAAATCTTTATTGGAATCCAAATCGGACATCATCCTTAAATCCTGTGACAAATGAGTATGCGACGAGTATCGATACGATTCATCGAATTTTTACATTGAATTTTAAGCATACCATACATCATCATCATTTTTTTTTGTCCTAAAGTCGTCCATCATACCTACAGGTCATTAATTAAAGTCGGTTATTGTCAAGGGTCATTTGTTGATTATCTCTTCATTGAAATAAAACAGAACACAATGACTTGTAAGATCCCCATCATTTTATCATTAATTACCGACATCATGTTTTAGTTTATGACCTAATTATAGAATTACTTTGACCCATGCGCGATAATACTGGTGATAAATCGACGTTTATTGATATTCAATAAGGAAATAATGAAAGGGAATTGTTAGTTAGCATCATTGTCAGCGTACAATGATAGGTTGTTCCACAGGCTAATTACTTCATTAGCTACAGCACTGTTAATTTATTCACGCTGCTGATAATACGATATTTATTGCATATTAATATTATACAGCTTCGTTGTTAGTTTATGGATAAAAGATTCTAAAAAATAAATTTGCAAATCTTTTTAGAAATGACGAGTAGCTCTACAAGATAAAAGTTTTACCGTTACGTGAGGAAATAAAGATCTCTTAAACCCAAGAAATTACATTTTGTAACTTTATACCATCCATCAACATACTAAATGGCAACGATAAGAATTCTCACAAAGATATAATTAATCATTGCTAACATTAAGCTGAGCTACAAGGATTTGAAGATTAATTTATCGGCATTTTTATCACGAAGCATAAAGAAAAAAGCCTGAAATATAAAATGTTTTAATTCAAAAAGATTGGACCCTTTATACAAAAACAGAAGCACAAAAATCGATTTGTGCTTTCGCGAGACAATTCTATTTAACAATCAAATAAGGTAGCCAATCCACATAATGTTTTATATATGTATGTAAATTATGAAAACGATCGTAACTCCAGTACCATTCAAATTCGTAATCGATTCCGATTAAGCGTCTAATTCAATTTAATGATCATAAAATATAAGTGCTAATCCTATCGAGTCGTCAGCCGTCACTCGGTCGGGTGAAGTGCCCTCATGAGCGACGTGTCACCGTGCGTTCCCACATTTATCCGCTGCCTAACGAGGCCGGCGCTAGGCTCCACCGAATAATTACGACCAATAGGTTATCAGCGCTTCGAGTGCATTTATAGCGCAGTTATAACTTGCTGCCCGTACACACAATTAGTTAATTGCCTTCCCGAAGCTAACACATGCTATGACAACCCTCACCGAACTTGATTATTTGTGTGTTTTTCATTTTTGTTCGGATCGTTTCTAGTTTTTGTAAGTTTTGCCAAACATTTTCCTGCAAGATACGTGGGTTATCGGGTTTTATTGATCTTCTGCGCCACAATTTGATGAAACATATATGTATGCTGATGTATACTCATATGTCTATAGATACTATTTGAGTAACAACACGAAATCGTTTTCATGTATTCTTGTACAAATAACTTACAGATACAAAATTTTCCTAGTTCACTAAAGTAATTGAAAACCAACAACTCAACCAAAAATAGGTTGTTAAAAGCATATTTACCTTGCCATTGTAATAGTCTCAAATATTAGAGAATACATAAAATCAAAAGAAGTCGTAAAAATCGGTTGGAGTACAGCGACTGAGAAAGATCATCGAAGTAATCCCAAAGGGTTTTGATTCTGATATATATTGAACGAAAGGAAATCCCGTAGAATGTGATCTTCCTTACTATGCTGTCGACCTGTGTCAAAGTCAGCGTCGGTTGTTCATCTATCGATACGAAATTAACTATTAATAATGTTTTGTCAGCCTTACAATATGTACCAAATGTAAATAAACTTTGTGGCGGAAACAGACAATATCAAGTTACTTCCTGAAAGTAATCTGATTGAATGAAAACGAAAGAAAGAAGTCGGCAATGTATATTCTGATCCTTTAATTAGAATGAAAATTGTTAACACAAAGAGAATTGAGATCATTTTAAAGGAAAAGATCGTACAAAATGGTACCGAAAATGGTGTAAATACAAACAAAGGTAGACAAGGGACCTGGAAGCTCAGTTCGGTGAAATAATCGACCCCTCTTTAGCACAAGGTTAAGCGGAGAGTGACTGAGGCAACCGACTTCAGACAATACATCAATCACGCCGGATCATTCGGATCTGCTCCATATTTATTTATTTTATCTCATCCAGAGTCTTGCGCAGACGTTGCACTGACTTGAATTAAATTGAAGTTTGCGGGTGTAATGGTGTGTGCTGATTTTTTTCTCTCTTTTTTAAGTACATATTAAAAGGAATTAAATTTAAGTTTAGGTATAATCTATACATCTATACAAATAAATAAAATTGGAGTGTCTGTTTGTAATATTAAAATAACCGCTTTGTACTAAATGCATATGTATATATACACGATACTTATACCAAAAATGTAGTTAATTTTTTTTTTGTCTGTCTGTCTGTCTGTTTATTCCGGGTAATCTCTGGAACGGCTGGACGGATTTTGACAGGACTTTCACTGGCAGATATCTGATGATCTAAGGAATAACTTAGGCTACTTTTTTTAGACTAGCTTTGTCCTGCGGCGTTTCTCGCGGTACGGCAATAACCGCGGGTAAAACCGCGGAGTTCAGTGAGTCAGTAGTAAAAGTCAACAGTTTTCGTACAACAACTATAATAGAAGGAACTGAATACAAAATTAAAATCATGTGATATTATCCAGATACGCTAGCTGATTACAGCTGGCGTATTCTATATAATATAATAGATAATTATATCTATAGAACATACATTTACCTTGTGTGTACGCAGATTTACTATTTATATATATACTGGTTAAAACCCTACCATAACAGTGAATATAAATTCCTTAAGCCTTGGTAATCGTTTCTTCAACTAAACAGAGCCCGTTAAACGTCTTCATGATATTCAAACTGGTTAAAGTTCTACGTGAAGTAATATTTTATTTATCAAACTTGTAAGAGTTATTCATTCGTTCTATGTCAGGGTTTAATGTATAAATAGAAAACGTCGTTAATGACTTTAACATCATTAGTATAAAGAAGATAGAGGTAATTAATCATCAGTCACAAGATTTGTTCCTGGTGACATAACGATAGTATTCCATTATTCCCATTACAGACACTATCACTACTGCTCCCGAGCTCACATCGTGAGGGTTCCGAGAGTTAGACACTCTCAGCTGTGCTGACACTCACGACTTTCAGATAAACCGTTCCATGTGAATTATTCACGAGAGTTGGGAGACGCGCGTCAATCTACTCGTACTTGTGTCGTGAGAGGTGTCCGACACTCCGCTGAATTAATGAATTGATGTACCAACTGCTTGTGTTCCTCTGATATGCACCGACCGAGATTGACAGTTACTTAAGTTAACACCAGGGGTATTAGCTACATTTGTTTTGTTGTCAACACAGGGCAATATTTGTTTTGTTTAAGCTGTTGCAGAACATATTTAATTAAAATATTTATTCGTCTCTAAAATGCTTGATAGTTTTCACTTTTTCCTTAATTTACGTGACTCAACTAATTTTATCAATTGAATTCTCAAATTTCTCTTTTATTTTCAGGTATGTGCCGATAATGTTCGTCTGGTGTACCGAGTAAGGTATTATTTCAACATTACAAGTCTTAACTTACAGTAAAGTCGTGCCCGACTGAGATGTATTCAAGATATTACAACTTGTTATTTCTATTCAAATAAGACAGCGTACAAATGATTCATTACAATTTATCGATTCCCTTTCGTATAATACACGTTCAACTTTATTACAAAGATAACAAGGAATACATAATAAATTCAAGTTTCATCTCTATTTTGTAAATGTGCTTGTTTAGGTGTTGAACAACTTTTGAGCCATGTTTAGTTGGTTAAAACTTTTGTTATTTGATTACTATCGTGTCCAACAAAAAGATAATCGTTGTTGTAACGTTTCCAAGCACTGTTCGATAGCTACAGATAGTTAATCAACGTACAATTTTGAACTTGCATCAACGCTTCATAATGAATATCGTCATGTTTGTTGCAAAGCATGTCTCCCCTCATGGTAAATGTCTTCGCATATTAGTGCATTCAACATAATTTCTTTTTAAATCATTATTTTATTTAGCACATTAACATTGTTACTTTACAATTTATAGTGATCATGAACTTTTATTGCCTGGTTTTTTTCTCAAACGCTCTAACTAATTCGATTACAAAACAGACATTAAAATCTGAAACTCAAAGATATAATATCTTGAACGAGCCCATTTCACTGTATTAGTACCATTGCCGAAGTTAAATTTGAGTTCTTCCGTTTTTTTAACGCGTTGATCAAATAATTTCATTATTTAGTGGGAAATTGTGCGAACAAATAGGAACATAGTACACAATTGATACGGACAAAAAAGATAAATAGAAATGGACCGAGAACATTGCCCTGGGGAACGCCGACCGTAGCGCGCCGCACTCGGCCACTTGTCGTCTCGTTTTTCATGCTACTATTTATCACTTCAGAATAACTATGTTTAAGGTATACCTTCACACTTTTTTGGTTAGGAATTGTATTCGATTTGTTTTTGTTGTGTCTCCTAAGGGAATAAGTAAATTTTATGAATCCGTTTGTGTACGATAAAGATTTGAAACGCAGAATTTCTCCGAATACGTTGGTGTAATAAGTTAGGTTAATAGCATCTGCGGTTTTAAAACTAAGATTTACATAAAACACTATACACTTAAATACGATATCAATATATTCAGCAATATCTAATATAACACTTACATAATATAAAACCTCTAAGGAGAAAAATGGAGGCATGATATTATTCTAACTTATAAGCATTAGCTTGCAATGGTAGGAAGTTACTTACCTATTACGAGAAGCGGCGTGAAAGCCTCTTCAACTGTGTTATGTGAGGGCATAGGCTCAGGGCTATCCATAGCAAGTGCTGGCTTCATCTACCTTAAAAAGTCATGACTTGTGAGTATTTACGAAACCTATTTACGTGTTAATTTAGATAAATAAATAATTTTGACTTCGATCCATAGATATTAGCTCTAAATACTGTGAGTTAAACATTAATACCTAAATCCTTTGTAAAGTATGCATGATTTTAATCAGGTCAATAATCGGGTAACAGACGCCAAATGTTCTACCTCTTACTTCAAAGTGTTTCTTTGATAATTAACTTTATTTTATGAGCTTTAAGACATTTCTTTTCTCTTTAAAGCTCAAGAAAAGTTTATTGCCGCGCAAATTGGGAAAATTTCAAAGTTTATGGGTCTCTTATTAACTTGAGTAACATTTCTTCTTTGTTCTTGGACACGCTGCTGATAATTTTTTGGTTTTACGCGTTCCAGTCAAACCGCACAAAGCACATTAACCTGTTGTAAAACTTTTATTTCCTCTATAATGTCGGCGGCCGCAAATATCATGTTGGTGCAACTCAATTCCAAACTTAAAACATTACATTAAAGTAGTTAACTGTGGAGGATCGCCACCGACAAGTTCATTTAGGTATTCAGTGTATGGTGTAGTAATTGTAATATTAACTTTAAAAGGTCACTTTACATAAATATATACATAAGCCTCTGTATCTTTTCTCGGACGTTTCAATATTTAGGTACGTTTAAAAGTGAATTTTATGTTGACGAAATACGACGCACTAGTTTCAGGTTTGGTGTACATTTTAAAACGTTGCATCTTATAAAAACTACATATTTGTGGAATGCAAGGCAGTTATTACGAACCCGGTTGCATCTTAAATTCGTCGTTAAAAATATGCGAAATAGAAAATAATGTTTTTAAAGAGCAAGATATATGAGTAACATATAAAGTATCCTCTTATCCTGTATCCAGTATATCCAGTGTATCCAAATGTTATTTGTTGAGCTCTCTAAAACATTGGAGGGTTTTTCTCTGTAATTTATGTCTTCGAACTTTTACAAAGTTTAGTCAAAAGGGGACAGTGAATAGAGTTGTGTTTGTATAATACTTAGAGGCGTGTTCGAGAGTTTACGGTAGCTGTCTAAGTTGTTTCTCATACACGAGTTGATATTGAAGTAGAGGGTATATATTATTAGCTACTTTAAATGTAGTAAAAATAATATATGATTTAACTTCGGGAGTAAAGTAGCTTATTAATATTACAGTTACCAGTTACTAGATTTTACCTTGTATATTGTTGCTCTGTTCTTTAGCAATGATAATTTTGTCGGAATAAAATAGGCTATGTCCTATTCCAGATTAAAATCTAACTCTGTAATAAAACTAATAACTTCAATGTTATTCCAATCAGCCGTGCCCGCATTATAATTTAACAAACATCTATCTATCCAAATTTTCATTCTTATAAAACTAATAAAGATACTTTTAAAAATAAATAACAATATTGACGATTTTGAAAAACATGTTTAAACACACAGGGCCCAGGCGAAAGGTTATTAAATCCAAAATTGTTATGTATTAGAAGTTGCAAATCTTGCAGTAAGATGTCTACGTCTCACATCGCATGTGTAAATTGACAGTTCGGACAACAGCCAGACATTATTTCTGAACAATGCATCTTAAACGCCACGTTTAGACTAAATTAATGTCAACGCAGCGCTTGTATTAATAACCTTTACATCGAAACAAGCCTTCATTTGGAATTCTAGATAGGCTGCCATCCCAAAATGGTCAGACGTATTGAAGTTAATTGCACTTGGCTGAGTTCGCGCGAGCTCTAAGCCACGGTCGCGCCCACGCATGCGCACTACGCAAACTGCGTGGGCGACTGGAACATGGCAAAGACTACAGGGAAATTGACTTAGTTAATTACTGGGCGGCGTAGGGTATGTGATATGATTGATAATCGTTTCAGCTCACATTTAGTAATATCATATAATTATGTTTTGCATACTTATACGAAGTCAAGAAAAAGACCGTACTATATATACACTCAGAAAGAAGATATGAAAATTAAATAATATTCCCAAGAGCTCCCTTGATAAAAAAAAATAGAAACATTAACTTTAAAATCAAAACCCTAAAGCTATAGGATATATAGGATAAAAAATAAAATAAGTGCTATAAATTTATATCTTGTAAATTTGATAGGATTTTCGACTATTTAATTTTGACTACTGCACCAAGTAAGTTAGTTACCGAGTAAAACTCTAAAAAAGTCATAAGTGTCAATTACTAGTTAACTACACTATTATTAACAGGCTTTTAAAAATATAAAAGTGCAATAAAATTTGAGCTCTGTCCGAAGGAAGGACATTAAAAATTTCATTGCGGTAACCTAACTGCTTTACGTTTTAATGCACGCTGAGATTCGCGGTTAATGTATGATGCTCTTAATACATACTTGATTCTTGGTCATATTCGAGATTTGTGCCTCCATTTATATTTTTATAATAAATTTGTGCTTCTAAATGCTCTTTAGCAAAGAACTGTAAGATAGGAAGAGCGGGAGTAGGTTTTATCTTCTTATCATTCTGTCAGATTACTGACTGTTCTCTGCAACTTCACCTATATTATGAGTCACTACTTTATACTAGTATACATAAGGTCTTCCTGCTATTTTTAATGGTCAGTCATTTTAAATTCGCATTTAGTTCGGAAGTTTAAGACATTTAACTAACCAAAAATAAAGTCAACTTCATTTTATTAATATTGATTTCTTTCATACCAAACTAACTACGTCGTAAATATGTCGGAAACAATAATTTCCTTCATAACAAAACTTATAAAAATACTTCCTTTACAAGTTTTTGTATCCGAGATTCCACGTTCATCCCATAAATTAGTGGTTGGTGCACAAGTTGCGTGGGACGCCGCAGCTGACGCGCCCCATGTTTTTGTTTCATTCCGATATCATACCATGGTGATGTGGAAAAGAAATATCCTTAGGAACAAAGAATAATTATTTACTTTACCGTATATCGGGCGATCAAAATAAAACACGGAATAACATATGGTTTTTATGGAAGGATTAAAACTCGTGTCAATCTCCTTCTTTGTCCACCCCTCCCAGCTTAGCTGGGGTCAGGTCTCTTTGTACGTCGTCGCCAGAGAACTATGTTCTGGGTTGTCTGTGTGCTGAGATTCTCTTGCTGAATCTCTTTCTGCATATTTGACCACCAGGTGGCGGGTGGTCTTCCTCTTCCTTGTGGGCGGTCAGGGATATTTAGGGCCTTTTTGACCGCGTGTTCGTCATTTCGTCCATGACGTTTACGTACTAGCGCATTTGGCTTTCTTTTAACTTTTCAGCAACTGAAAACTGCCACTTTAAACGATCCTCTGACATACTTTTATTTATTTATTTAGTATATTTACATAAAAAGTACATAACTATTTGAAGTCCCTGACTCCTGAGCCAGGCTCATGACCTGTGTTACAGAAGTCAGTGTCTTCTCCTATTAACATTAACACATAAATCTTATGCAAATTGGTGCAGTGATGTGATAAAAGTGCGTAGTGAGGTATGTGTGATACTCATTTCGCACTTTGCCCAAGCGGGTTTCACCTTCCGCCCATCTGAGCATTTTAATTTCGCTCGTGTGCAGTGTGCAGTCAATAATATAATTTTCATAAAATACCTAGTGATTATAAACAATGTGGAACTGTTAAAATTTGTATAAATCTCTACTTGAGTAGTTCACTTTAGGGGTGTAACTGACCCAGATGTAAAAACCAGATTGGGTGCGACCCATAATATGTGATCAAAAAAAAACATTTTACCTACAGGAAACATGTCTATTAACCCCATACTTTTCTCCATAACTCCCATGTGTTGTAATAATAAAAACATTCAAACTAATGCAAATACGTACATTTTTTATGTATATAGATTCATAGTAATAAATTCATTGAGTGTGAACATTGCTGTGAATACTTTGCTGCATCCCTCATTGTTAATCTAGATAAAACTTGACATATTAATTGAAGCTAGCACAGACATAAATCCAATCAGTTGAATGTGTTGTTGTTTGCAAACACAATCTGCGTCTGAGTGGCCTTTATGTTCATTTTATAAATTTCTGTAAAGTGGAGAACTCGGCGACAAAAATAATACATAATAAATGTAGTTGTATCAAACGCCAGATTCTGGCCTAACCACATTTTTAAATCACTAAAAATATGCGTATTTATTGAAGTAGCTTTAATGGTGCATGTAAATTGCCTCATCATGATACACGTGGTCTGATATTTATATGAAAATGATGGGTGACAAGACGACACATGTAACATTTGCGCAATCCCCCGCCACAAGTCACGTAGGATCTTTATTCGTGCCATTACGTGCATGCGTATGCAATATACTTTAATATATCATAACCGGTATAAAAACCTCCATATGTGCGTCGTTACCGAGGGACTCCTCAGCGAATGCGGCTCGTTCCCGTCTTACGAGATGATACCCTAAAAACGACTCATATTAAACTTTTAGCTTACACAATGCTTTCTTAGTGGATTTCTGGCATCCAATTTACTTGTAATGTTAGCAAGAAAATGTAGGGCTCGGGTAAAGGAAACTATCCAAAATTGTATTCGGTTGAGAATATTATTAATAAGTTTGTGCCAGCGGTTTTACGCTTTCATTTTTCTCATGGTAACATTCTAGTTTAAGCAGTTGTATTCTTAGTGCTACTTTTTATTTGCATTTTATTTAGCAAAACAATTGACACTATCGTTGCAAAGCGAAATAGAAAGAAGTTAAAGATGAGTGAGAATGTTCTTATGCCCCTCCATACCACAACAAACTCGTATCAAGCCCCTACATGTAATATTTTGTTCGTATCTGCTTACTTCCCGCATCACGTCCAAGTTCTTTTTTAAATCCACGTATATTTTACATTGATGTACGCGACGCAGGTGGAGGCTTTTTCTCATGTAGTCTTACAAATGTATTCACAGCTGTATTGATACGCTTTTGACCTTTATTGTGATCATGGCAAGGGTCGGAATGGCTTGCGGTGTCGTCATCGTATGTAGTGAGAATCGGATAGTATGAAACAGTTTGTACGCATCGATGATTCTCAGTACCATGAATAAGTTATCAGTTACTGCCCTGTTTTCGGGGGAGTACGAAACAATGTTTTGGTTAAGAAAATGTTGTGTACATAATAGCAGCAGGGTTCTAAGGAAATCGCGGCAACACGATACGGCGCTGGGAAATGACGTAATCAATACTTATTTCCGTTCTTTGATGAAGGATGAAAGTTTATTTTGTCACGTTGTATTTTATAGCTTTGTATGACTTTATGGTCCGCCGGTCACCTTCGCGGTAGGCGTCGTAACTCAGTTTTCTAACATTAGGTCAACGGGATAGCACGTGGGCGATGGTGTATTATCGTCCTTGTGACACGCGAGCTATAGACATGAGATAAATTTGTATTGCAAGGCATGGATATATCTTGAGTTTCTTCAAATTCAATAGGATTATTCGCAGTATGTAAATGCAAACTAAATTAAATTCTATACAAATGATTCTAAAAATGTTTTTTAATTTATCCAAAATATCAAACCAACAACATAAAGTAATGCGCTAGTTTTTGTACAATGAATCTAATACTTTTAACCGAGCAATTTTTATGCTATCAAAAATTCAAAAAATATGCAGATGGTTTCCTGGATAGCTAGGATAAATTTAAAAAAAATAGCAAAAATACAAGAAAAGTTCGGTCAACCAGTTATTAGTTTTTCTAATAGTGAAATTCCACTTATATAATTAACTGAGCTGGGTAAGTATAAGCGGCTTCTTAGAAAAATAATGATATAAACTCTCTATAAAATATTAATGTTTAAAACTCATGGAGTTTTAATCTTATTATTATGTTTACTGTAAAGATGCTTCTCAGGCATCACACAGACATAGCTTCTACTTTTTCGATAGTTACATCGAACGTGTCGAGCTCATCGCCACCCGTCGCCGTAATCCTTGGTATTTAAACGCAAACCACTTCGCAAGGCCGCTATACATCGCCGACGTATATTACAAAAACCTAATTCAATTACAGTTTACCGCCGGTAAAGAGGTGCGAACACGCGAGCTATACATTCCCACCCCGCACCACTTACTCTACACGCGAACGAATAACTTCAAGTAAACATACGTAACTAAACCAATCTAAGGTACTCTTTATGTGTTACTACTGAAATTTACGTCCTGTCGATGTTCAAATGACTTTACTTCTTAGAGTTTAGAGTAAAAAAAGTTTAAGGTACGCCTTGATTAAATTGTTAAACTTGAAGAATTTAAACTAAATCAGTTTTTTTTTGTACTTTGTAATTGTGAGAAAAAAGTATTGTGAAATTTTCCAGGTTATTAGTAGTAGTAGTTTTTGCATATACAACAATAGTGAGAAAAAATGTGTGACACCTAAAATTACACATTTAAGATATAGTTTTATGACACGTCTGATTTAGACTATCAACTTCATCTATGTTTTGTCGATCTTGCCACTGCTCCTAAGTGGCTCTAAATATGTATCTAGGTAACTGTAGAAACTACAACGATCATTTTCACTCACAGAACAGAGAAATCTGTTTTGTGTTTTCACTGGGTAAGTTATGCCTAGGGTTAACAAATTAAACATAGAATATATCCCCTCTATAATAACTCCTCAGACTTTAAACATATCTGGACAAAAATGTGTTTAGAATACATGTCAGGTACTTAAAATGATGAAATATTCAATTATATTTAGTAAAGAATGTGATAGTTTCTACTGCTTTCAGCCAAAAACTAAAATGAAACAAAACCTAATTATCTAATTAAATGACAAAATAGATCCGTCAAAGATTGATGTTTGCAAGAGTAATTTAACAATTTGCTGAAGAAGCTATGTTCCACCTTTGCTTTGACAAATAATGATTTTAAACGCTTTTCTATATTTACAAGTGGTTACCTTTACTTACATTGGATGCTGGAGCACATAAGTACTCAACGTTTGCATAATTGAAGTGTCTTCAGTACTTGAATAAATATCACTTACTTCGACGTGTGTATTTATTACCAATATTTGAGCTAAGAATTATTGTAAGAGCCAAAGTTCCGTGGATATTTTCTGAGTTAACTCAAACAGGTTGTAACAAACGCACACACAGTTCTATTTTCCGATGGAATGTCTACGGGTAAGTTTGATTGTTGATCGTGTGTTTGTGTGTGAATGTAGCTATTGTGGTACAATGATTGTCAATATAACGGTAGAGCGGCGGGTGCTACGAATCAATATTTGCAGACGAAACCACGGAGCCTAAACACATTGTTAACTGGACCGACGACTGAATACGGATACTCTTACCTTTTTCAATATTTTAATCCCACTACGAGCGCTGGCGTAAAATCACAAGTAACATTAAAAAATCGGGTTCACAGCCCAGGTATTATGTTACTTAAAGCACATATTTCGCTTTTACGAGTATTGAATGTTCAAAGGCAATTTAAAAAACATACGAATTTCTTTTATGTGTTGTGTGGGAGCATCTTTTGATGTTTCGTTACTTATGGTTTTTTATACCTACATTAAAAAAATGGAAAAGTTTACACAAATACTAAATTGTACACAGAATATCATTTACGCTGTTATTATTTCACAAGACATAACACTCAGAATAAATTAATTTTGAATGTTTTATGGAATGGTATGGTATGGTTACAAAAATGATGAATGGTGATAAAATAAATGCTTTATACACACCATCGTAATTATTTACTTGAAGTAAGTCTATTTGGTTGCAAAGGCAACAGAGAACATACACACACATACATGTTAACGTACATAAGTTCGCTGTCAATGACTTTTAATGAAAAAGTCCAACTCATTAGTATTCTATTTAACTTCTAAGAGTAACAGTACATAAGAGTTTCTACTTAAAAAAGCGCTTATATAACTAAATTAGCGCCTTCAATGGAAATCGATGGTGGAATATCCCTGTGTTAAGTTTTATTATTGAGTAGAAAACTAGGAAACTCCTAATCCGCCTATTGTCGTTTGAATTTAAAGTTTCATTAAAACAAAATCTGAGGATATTAAAATGTATTTGGACTATAAATACGATACACATATCATACACTCAGCCAAAC
Organism: Spilosoma lubricipeda; assembly: GCA_905220595.1. NCBI lineage: Eukaryota > Metazoa > Arthropoda > Insecta > Lepidoptera > Erebidae > Spilosoma > Spilosoma lubricipeda. The sequence continues at coordinate 324,952 of HG992285.1, read as the reverse complement.
AAACTTACTCCGCTAACAACTTTTTACTCTTTTTGTTTACTCTTAGAAACTTTTAGACGATGGCAAACTCGCCCTCTCATTACTTTGTTAACATATACTAATTTACTTAGTATAACATAAAACTGAAACTTTGGACTGCCTTTCTTGATACCCAAACGAAATAACATCGAAGAATTTATTAAGTAAATATTCCCAGGTTTTTTTGAAGTTTCATAAAATAATTAGCATTATATTAGGAGGTTTAAAGATGGAAGTGCAGTAGCCAGTTCTAATTAAAAGTCTGGAACTGCCACCTCTGTTCCCTACACTCCTCATTTCCTGTAATTTACAATGTACTCCTATTTTCCCCATATAAATCTACATGAGACATACATAATCATCATGAAGTTTTTAAATCGCATTTGGCCCTGCGGCCTCTAGTGTATGAGATAGTGAAAGTTAGCGATATGGGATTTATTAAACTCCTTAAGCACTTTTCACGCAAAACAGACGCATTTAAGGTCTTCGAGTTGCGGAAACCCAGCCGGCTAGTTTAAGAACTCTTCAAGCAAGAGATGCTGTAGGTACAACATTCTGATGCACGCAGATGCACTAAACTATTTAAAAAGTCCTGTAAGTATTATATCTGTAGTCGACTTATCAAAGTTAAAATAGTTGTAGATGCTCAAAAGCATTCCACAACGATTTTAACTCATGCATTTACCCATATTTGAATGAAACCGCGGAGTGAGGAGCCTCACACTTGAACAACTTTCTGATTTGTAAGGCGAGCGGCGTTTATCGCGCACCAGACACTTTCATACTTTTACAACTTATAAACTTTTATTTGAGTGCGTTGAGTTGGTGTTGATGAGACGCTTTATTATTACTCCGTTTTATACTCTTTTCTCATAAACTTGGTCACGACTTTAAAACTTACACAGACCGCGTCTGACCGGATTAACATTTTACTGCCAATGATAATCAATTTCAATTAACCTTTAAAGTTGTTGCTTATTTTAATGTATAAATATATATATTTGTTATACAAAATATATCTACAGATGCAATACACTAGAAAATAATATTTCTTAAAGATTTCAATAAAGAATATGTAAAGTTATTTCTTATTTTGAAAAGTTTCCGTAAATAAATCCTAAATAATCATTAAAAAAAAACTATTATCTATACAACTCCCGCATTAGGAACTAATCCTGTGCCGTGGGTGACTTTACATACACGAAACAGACAAAGAATACCCAGACTCAGTATAAACTGTTTGTAAATCGCACAAAGTGATTTCCCATGTAGAATTAAACCTACAATACTCACCGTAATATAAAACTGTGTGCCGACCACTTATACCACTGCACCATCAGTGTTTCAAATCGTTGATCTTAAACTAAAACAAGGACATCTTTGACTTTGTAGCACACAACAATACAACAAAAAAGATGAAAAATAATAAAAGTAATGTTCTGATTTACAAGTTAAACCTTGCATAGTTTATATTAAGTTTTTAAACTTCACTAGAATAGACTTGATTACACATCAGTTTTCTTGTATTAGATAAAATAATAAGTCGTAACCACTAAATGTTAGGTGTGTTATTCTATCAACACAGATGATAAGTAATTTACTCTATTGTACTTCCATTCCTTTAAAGTTATCAAAGAGATATAAAGTGACAGCATGAGTGGAGGTCACAGCTTTATACTGCTTATTAACTCCTTCACACCAATATCATAAATTGTATTGATTTTTAAATGGCTGACTTCTGACCTGAGACTTAGAAATTAATTCATAGTTAATTGGATTTTACAGTAATGACTCAACCGACCCGTATGTGAAAGTAATTTTGAATTTGACGTTGAAAATAAATCTTAACGACATTTTCAATTTTATTGTTATAGCATTTAATGAATGATAATATTTATAATTAATAATATGATTTGTTTTATAGGGTTAAACATTCTGTGACTTATGAGTATTTAGAGTATTAATATAATAAGTATAATATAATCTCGATAGCTCAGATTAATTTAAGCTCATCGTCATCATCGTCATCATCAGCCTATCACAGTCCACGATACGGTTTTACTCTTTTATTTTTACCCGACTTCGAAAAAAGCCTCTCCAGGTTATCAATTTGACGGTATTTTTTTATGTTTGTTACCTCATAACTTTCGACTGAGTGAACCGGTTTTCATGATTCCTTTTTCATTTATGTCACCATAGTCATTGCAGACAATGCAACAATGCAGCATGGTGACCAACACTATGGCGGCCTAGTGATGCTTCTGCATCATTGGGACTCCTGTCTCGCACTCACCAACGAAACACGACGGCACGAACGCTGTCATTTTACGTTGATCTTCTGTGCGAGGGTAGTACCGCCCCGGTCGGTCGGTCGGTAAAATTTTGTAGCAGCAGAAATACTGCTGCTAAAGGTTTTAGTTCAATCTGTTGTTTGGTTTAGTTACTTGGCAGAAAGAGCTAACATCAATTTTCAAGCTTTAGAAAAATAAAACTAGTTCAAATAAGAATTAAAAGAAGATAATATGAATGATATAAAGTCATTATATATTTATTTATTTATTTATTTATTGTTTTTCCATAACATGTTTTTCTCATTAAGTGGATATTTGGAACTTTGAACTTTTATGTTTGCTATAATTGTTTATTCTTATTATCTGTGAAGTGAAGAAATGTTAGATATAAAAGGCTGTTTCTTACTTGCTATGAATGATATACATTTTATTGCCAAAAGAAGTTCTGTGCGCTAAGATACTTTAAAAAATAAACCATTTCTGTTACGTTCGTACATAATAATGACTGCTGCCCTGAAGAGTTCAAGTCTCTATCGATTAAGGAGATCTCAAAAATCTCGAAGCAGTGCGTCCCTGGAGGGCTATAAAGGCGCGTGCAGCGTTTTGCCGCGTCGGCTTCGAAGGGAACTAAATAAGCCTAAAGCTCCCCTAGGCTCTCGTATTGTTATTGCTTACAATGTTTATAACTCGAATGGCAAGAGTAACGTTGTAATATAATATAAAAAAAACATCATTTTTATGAATTAAAAATATTTTAAAAGATGCAGTAAGCTTGGAGTACGCTGCTAATAACTAGGAGTTCCTTCTTTTCTTTTTTAAAAAACAACTCCTATTAAGTCCTGTATCACAGGGACTTTACAAACACACATGAAACAGACATAAAGAGCACCCAGACTCAAAACAATAATTTGTTTATCACACAAACCTTGTTCTACCAAGGATTTGAAACCACAATCATCTTTGAAACACTAACAATGTCCGCTAACACCATTACGCCATCAGTGCAGTTCCAGAGTTGATGGAAATTGTTTTTTAGTCTCAACCGACATTTCATTCTGTTATATATAGATAGATTAAATTCTCCACTTTTACAAAATCATAACATATCAGTGAGCAAATGTCTAATAATTTACGGCTGAAGAAAGGGCTGTTCTTGGAAAGCAGGCTTTGGCCTACTTTCTGATTTATAACGTGTTGGCCAGACGGGCTTGAACAGGGTTTGTTCAAGTTTGTCCTCTTTTTCCAATGATGCTGTCTTGCGTAGTTTTGCTTCCTGATTCGATGTTCCGTAGTTCCGTAGTGGGATGACAAAGGGTTGGTTAGACTCTGTGTTCTTAAGTTTTCACTACACGGAAATATAACTGTAACTTTAAGAGCAAACTGCACTCGTTTAAGTTAGTCGATTCACCATTGTGTCAATGCTCAACACCTGATACTAGCTGTGAATAGTTGGCACGATATTTCCTCTGGGAGTGTAGTCTTTAGTACATTTACGTTACACAACATATGGTATAGTATGGGGATCCTGTGTCAACTGCGGTGAATTTCCGTGCGTTTTGGCTTTTCTGCCATACATAATATAGTAATCAAACATAGCTCTCTCTTAGGACCCATAATATGTTATCCGTGGTGCTTCCCGGTTTAAAAATGGTGTCTGCCTTTTTTTTGACTTGATTTTGTCTCCCGCTTTGCTAAGGAGGGAAGTTTACTTATCATATTTCCAACTCCTCCAGTTTTTCTTCTGATTAATTTCGTTGCGGGTTTCATGACAGTTATTTTTTTTCTGGAACTCCCCGACTGCCATAACTCGGAGTGTTTTCGGGTCACTACTGTTGATCCCGGTGTACAGGAGTTACAGTGGTGGGCGTGTGGACGGGATTAGTCCCATACACAGATATAACACAACATATCAGTAATTCTCTGAAATTATTTACGAAAAAGTGTAGAAAATTCATTTTACTACCTCATTTATAAATAAAATATTAAATGCACAAATAAAGGTGTTAACAGTAAGGTTCTCATTAAAACATTTCAGTAGTTGTAAAGTTTCAGTTTTGTACAACTAACTTGCTTTACCAGATGCCACTGTTTTGGTTCCGTTGTAAAATGCAGTAATTGTTTTTATTATGACGTGTTTGTTGACTACACGTGTCTGTTGTCTACTTAACTAATATACCACTTCTCATCGACACACAGTAACTAGATTGAAAGCTCAATAAGGTTTACATTTCAGAGTTTAGAGATACTTATAATACTGTTTATTTACGTAGAGGTTAATGTTTACATCACACGTTGTTCACAGAAACACTAAACGTTGAATATAGACAAATAATTAAAGTAGTTAAGACAGGCGGAATAATAATTACAGTAACATTGATGGTCGATGAACACAAATAATCGGATGCTGTAGGTAGTCTTACAATAATAGTGTGATGTTTATTGCTTGTAAAGATGATTAATCGAAGCTCATTATTTTAATTTGTTATTGTTAAACGAAGTTATCCGGAAAGCTGTCAGTTTTGTTATTAAGACGACGTCGCGACGCGATGTAGAGATATATTTTTTATCGTACATCGTCAACATTATAATGAATTTTATAATAATAACTCGAGAGATCTTACACTAAATAGAACAACATTGAATATGACTAAATACAAATACAATATTATACAGATTAAATTGCATCCTGTTACATTATAAGATGTTAAGTTGGTTCTGTGTAATTAAAAAGAATCTACGTACTACAGTATTAGGATTGTCAGTATAAGGAGTTCATACACTATGGACTTATATCACCGATGTTACGCAAAGTTTGCGAAACGAATTGAATAAATTTACTGAAGCATAAGCAACTGTCGGCTAATACATACTTAAATAACTTGAAAAATATCATCTCAAAATAAGAAATCTGTGCTGTTAAGATAATAATAAATAACGTACGATGGGAATTCGATAGGCTATTTTCTTTGAATTCATATTATGCATAACGGTTTTTTTTCCCATACATATTTCTCGAACTATAGTACAATTTACGATTTTAATACAATGTCTACCAAATAATAACAAATGTGTTTGAGTAACCATTTATTATACAATTATAAATAGAACACGAAAGTAACAGTGAAAAATAACTTTGACAATTTATCACCTTTATTAGAAAGTAAACTTGTGTTTTTAAAACATTTTGAATAGAATCTCGTCCACCGCTTTTACCTGCTATAAAGTAAAAGATGTCATCCAAATAATTGTTTCCCCACAAGTCGTGACCATAAAAATGTAATCTGTGTTAATGACAATATATTACGTTTTTATGTCCCAAGTTCCCAGCTTAAGTAATAGGGACGTGTGTAGGGAGAATACAGGCCAAACTCGCGACCCTTCAATCGATCGGTCCATCGGTTCCGATGCGTTATCGACCGTGGCTACCCCTGCCGTATGAAGTTCGCGGGAACCATCAGTTTACCGGGGGCCTCTAATTAGCACTGCTTTATACTCAAATGGGATGTCGTTAAAGTCCCCATTAGGACGGTATTTGCAGGGCTCCCACAAAGAATCTCAGCCGTGCATTCTCTAACAATGCAAACATTTATGACTCACCATTACGTAAACTTCTTAATAAGCTCGGACTTTTCGAGTGGCAGACAGGACCAGTCATGGCGAACCGCTGCATCTAATTAAGGATAAGGATTTCATGGCTGTTAAATGTAATTAATCATTGAAACTAATTGACGTTCGAGCACACGTAGAGTGACGGCTGTATAAATAGTTTACAGTAACGCAGCGCAGAGTAACACAGAGGCACCAGTGCCAATAGCGGTACAAACAAATAAAACACCACATAAAGCTACTAATGTTTATGGTTAGCGGCGATAAATGTCAATCGCCGTGTGATTGGATATTTCTGGTTAGAAATTCGTTACTGCTTTAGTGATGTAAAGCACTCGAGTTTCCTTTATACAGCTTTATTCGCTTTGAAAAGTTTTTTGTACTTGTCGCCAACAAAAGGATGATTGATGGATAAGATAATTATGTTTGATGAAATTTAGCCTTGAAAAATGATGTACCATGACATTACAATAAATTCTATGAACATATTTATGGCAAGACAGCTCACAAGCTAAGATTTAATATTAAAAGTCTACAAAACCAATTTTAGAAGTAAACAGGTAAAAGTTGAAGTACTTAGAATACAGACGAAGCCCTATTCGAATAATACAATTCTAAAACTACGGCTACCGAATTGCGGCATAACGGGACAGAGAATGTGTGCGGAACATTTAGAATTAGGAACACCGCAGCCCAGCACTGTCTGCGCTTTACAGACAATAAAATTGCCGTAACCCTTTACCGCTATCAATTTTCTAATGCAGTTAATGTCAGAACTGCACTCCGAGCCCCGGCAGGGTTAACGTTTGCTTGTTATGCATTTTCGAAGGTTATTACTGCTATGCTCATAAACAAAAGTAAATTGAGCGTGACAAATATTTTCCCAGTAAAGTTAAATAGTTCAGAGATAACAGTAACATGGATTACGTCGTCACCTGCGAGATTCAAACTAAACTATAAGTTTTCAACTTTGTTTTGAGTTGGTAATGTAGCCTGAATATCTACAGTGAATTGCCAATACACGGAATATGAATAGGTAAAGCGTTGGTTACAGACTAGTAGGTGAAAGTTAGTTGGTTGTTAGCGCTGGGCAAAATTCCGGCTGAAATACGCGTTGCAATTTTTAAAAAGAATTTCCTTTGGGAACGATATTTCAGTTTTAGTCACAATTCAAAGCTGGTTTAAGATAAAACTATAACATATTAGGATCTGAATCTGTTTGCTGTTGAGTTGAAATATAGTTTCTATTAAGCAAATTGTCAGAAATAATCGTAAACTATTCTTAAGTAGTGTATTTCGATGTACATTTTAAAATCTTCCGGAGTCCATTATGAATGTTATATGACGTCTGTCTGTTGGAAAATTGCCGCCTGTCAGTCAGTGGGAGCGAGTGTGTGGCGCCGACTCACAAGTATTTATAGGGAGACGAAGCCACGGTGAAGGGCCAGCAAATAATAGTTCACGAACAATCATAATAACATGTTTACGAATGTGTGGAGCACACCCCGCGGTCGTGCCCGCGCCGTGTGTACTTACCGAGACCTTGTTTGTCGATAAAAGCCGCCGTTGAATATTGGAACTGAATTACATACTTTTATGGCGTTTAGAGTCAATGGGGAAATATTGAAAGCTCTTTTGCTGAGTCATAATTCAAATTTGCCCTCTCCTGAACGTGTGTCCTTGACAGTTTGAAGTAATGCCTTTGAACAACATTTATCTAACGTTGATCAGGTGTGCATGGATGCGTACACTAAATATATAAAACAGTTTTGGTATAATTTTTCGTTTTACTAAATGTAAGACGTATCAATTTTATCTTAACAATCTAAACTGTTTTTATACAACAACATAACATAATTATAAACATTTTAAAATTAAAGTAACGAGTCTTAAGTTGTGTTAACAACTATTAAATAATTAAAATGTAAAGGGCTTAATGCTGATGTAACATATTAAATAGTAACAGTATTAGTAAACTAAAGATCTTGAAAACTTAAACTATAAGGAATTTAAAAAAATCAACCCTTTATTGAACTTATCGTCCATAATATAAAATTTGGATCAACAGTAGGCCTTGGAGTATGTGTTATTGTCCGTTTCACATAAAATAGTATCGGAAAACGATTTGGAAGTCCAGACGCTACCCGCTACAAAAGAACCAACCCCGCGCGCCTGAAACAAAGAAAACTTTTTATAACACACTGAATTGCCGTTATCCGAAGTTCCGGTCGAACATGTTCGAAGGGATTTGGCAAATATATGCTCAAGCCATTTATGTTTTTGTGATAAGATTACCAATTTTATTATAGACCCAACTAAATCTGGAACATTTTCTTCTTTTACTAGTACTAGATATAATATCATATTATTCAAGTGTAATGCCGTCTGTTTTCTTTTATGCCGTTGTTATTATAAGTGCTCACCCTAGTGTTAAACTAATTATGAACGTTGAGTGCCAGTTGCACTTGACGTTTCAATTCATTATTCGTTACTAACTTTTTTGAAATCCGAGACTGTCATCCCCATCATCAACTGGGGACTTTCAATATTTCCAAGTGATGTTTCGACAGATGTGGATTTATTCTCAGTTGTCCGGGATTCGAACTACGTAGTAAAATGTTGGTCACGATTCGAGGGTGTGATGTTCCCGGGGGGAGCGTATTCCGAGACCGTTTCTATTTTTCCCTGCACCACTTTCTAGACGTGATTGCCGTTGATTCCTCCTCCATAAATTCACATACAACTATCAATTCGAAACATCAACTTTAACCCCTTGTACCGTTGGAAAAGTTCCCTTTATCAAACTTGTTCCACCCTTCGGTTGTAAATCTCAAGTTGGTCCACTTAACTTGCTAACTATTATAACCAGTTTATATATATAACTGATATGTTTTCTATGTACCAAGAGAAAGTTGTATCTTAATAAAAGCACATTAAATGATAAAGAACTTTTACTGCAATTCATTTGATATTCTTTGTTTATCACGTATATCGGTAACGAATTTATCACTTACAATACTGAGAACGTAACTTCTTTTAAAGACATTTTAAAAGATCTAGATCGTACTTTAATAGACCACTAGAGAGAAGAAAAGGTCATCATGTCTTCCATTTACGTATTTACGTTGCATTACACTACTTGTTCTACGTTACTGACTGTTGAAATGTTTGTTCCTACAAGATTACAAGAGTGCGCCCTTGGCATCACAGGCATCCGGAGGTATTTGCCTTCATAATAAAAAAGACAAAGCAATAAGATTCCATTGGAACTCGTTCATTGTTGGTTTTTATGAGCGTGTGAAAGCATTCGAAAGCACGCATCATTATTCACATGAAAGATTCATCGCTGACGTGTTATAACCTTTTAAAAAACGTGAGTTTTTAGGAGTGGAGTTGTCGAACGCTGTAATTTTACGAGGTCGATACTCCAAGAGTCAGCTGATGAATTTTTCAACAGCTCCGTCAGATTGCAGCCGAGTGTCGGCGTGGCGAATGAGTGCCGTCTTCAGTGGACATACCTTGTTTATTGTTTCTTGTTAAAACCAGAACTCGTAGATTTATTTATTTTTAGTTTGACAATATATTTTTTGGTTTGCACTTAAGGATTCCATACAGTTAAACTATTCATACTAATATTATAAATGTGAAAGTAAATCTGTCTGTCTGTTACGCTATCACGGCTAAACAGCTGAACCGATTTTTATGAATTGCGGTGTAGAGATAGATTGGACCTTGTAAAAAGACAGGTTATTTTTGTCGACGTATCCGACGATGGAGCTGCGGGAAATAGTAAAGCTGTTGTAAATTAGATTCACTTTCACAACTAAGCCGCTGTAAACTATTTCAATGAAATTTATCATTGAAATACGTTAATTTTCTAAAAAATAATTTCAGTAATAAAATTTGATAAATGTACGTGTTATATTACGACGTTCGATACTTATGTGATGATCATATTCAAATAACAATTATATCCTTTTAAACTTTCGCGTTCCATGATATATTAACAATTATTTTTACGGGAATTAACGCGATAACTTATTAAAAGGTATTACATACCTCTGATTTGCCTGACGTTTCGACCAGGTTGCACTGGCCAGCCTGTGACCACGGCCACACACAATAATTGTTAAAAAATACCCTTTTTCATTATGAGTATACTAAAAGTATGTGTAAGACGCTCGCTTTTTATGTTTAAGCCAATTCATTCATTCGAGTCATTATTGTTGCCTGACTCACCACTCCGCTTGAACAGTAAACTTACTTCTTTATACGACGCCGAGAATGTCTGACAAAGCAGTACTAATGACTAACATGGAAATAGCCACACCTATGTCATTTCTACGTTAACACGTAGAACGCCGTCTCTTTACATTCAGGAAACAGGTCGCCATACTGAAATGTCCAGATTGAAATTCCGCATGTGGACTTTATGTTGTAGGCAGCCCATTTTCAATTGAAATGGTTTTCGTAAGGCAATCGAAGTGTTGATTTAAAATGACTAAAATTAGGTAATAATCTAATTTGTGACCTCCTCCTACTCTAAAGTTTAAATCTTGATATTCTCTTTAACTCGGTAATAAGGTGCTCTCTGGTCTAGATGGATAAATATGTACCAAAGCATTGCTTGAACGTAAACCCTACTTAAAGTCTTCAGTTTTTGGTGTGTTACACGTGTTTGTACACACATCTAATATGACCAAAAAATATTAGGTATAGGCAGGGAGTTTTTTGTAGGGACACGCGGGGTACGCAGTGCCCCCAAATCGACTAAGATTATGACTACATTTTCGGAAACTTTAATTTTGCTAGAGACTTGATTGATTGTGTTTTAAAGATCAGAATCTAGGTTGCAAACTTGGCAAAGATACCGGCAAATTTTCGAACAAAAAAATATGGAAACTTTCGAAAATTATCATGCTCCCGTAGTAGAAGTGACAAAAAAATCCCGGGTAAAGGTATAACCAACATCCAAGGTAACTTCTTCAAAACAAATAAAGAATAAAGAAACCTCATTTATTTAGTGTCAATAATTCCAACAAAACAAGTATAAACGTCCAGGGCAATTTATTTCTTTAGTTAAAAGGGTCGATGAAATGTGTGTCCATTTGTCCAACCAAGTCCACGTGCACTTTCACTACGTCTGTTATTGCATCTAGCTTGTAATTAGCTAATACCTGACTCTCTGCTTGCCTTTAAATAGCACACAGCGATTATGCGTTTTGTTTCTTGGGGTTTATTTTCTAACAATTAGCGTTATGTCATTATAGGATTATTAGCTGCTACCCATATATTTACGATAATTACTTCTATTGTTTAACATTGGTTTACCATTTCAACAGACTTTTAGACATATTTTATATCCATATCGGAATTATTTTTGTATTTCTGAAGTGTTTACAGTAGATTTGAAAAAAATAGGCATTACTTTGTCAATTTTCCCATACATAAATGTAGTTTTCATCATCATTTTTTTTATATATATGGACCTGCCAAAATGTTTCTACTCTGCCTGATGGAAAGCATAAGTAGAATACAAGAGTGGTGGTCACCATAATGCTACAATGCAGTATGGTGACCCACACCACAGTGGGCTAGTGATGCTTCTGCATCATTGAGCCTCGGTCTTGCACTCACCAATGAAACACGACAACACGATCGCTGTCATTTTACGTTGATTTTCTGAGCGAGGTTAGTACCGCCTCGGTCGAGCCGGCCCTTTCGTGTTGAAATCAGCGTGGCTCTTACTACCTTGCAAATTGTAATTTTTCAATCTCATTCCAATTTTATTTGAAAGCAACTTATAACATTGAGATTGTTTCTTTTATGGTCGATGGCTGTATGTTGCCAAGCACAAATCTATCGGAGACATCAGCTAACTGATCTGAGTTATTCCTGTAGTAAATATACCTGGTTTATTATAATATTGATGAAATATTCCTAACGACCCCAGCCGTGTTCTGTGAAAGAGCAAACCTTTATTGACATGGCGCTTAACCATTAAGAGCTCACCATTAAATATCGCAATAAACCCCCGCCATTAACGTCTTCCATGAATACCAAACAGCTATCTCATTCACGGGAACTCATTTCATTTTCAAATAAACACGTTATGTGGTAGGTTTTAATGTATGCACAATATATGTATTATGTTTTATTTACTGCTTTTACGACTTTTTCTCATCATACGCTGACGAAACTCTGCCCCGAAGTACCGTTATGCACCCCTGCTATGACAGACAATTATATTCGTTTTTCTTACATCCCATCACGTTTTATTGCTGGAAGGCCATTCAAAACTTGTCCCATATCGTCTCCTTCGTCTGATCTTATTATATACGAAATATTTTGGGAAAAACTAGCTGTGTCGATACATTGCTGAATATTTATTATTTACTTGTTGTTGCCCGCAGCTACGCCCGCGTGTATGTCGGTTATCGCGGCAAATAGTAGACTATGTGTTTTTCTAAAGTATAAGCTGTATTACTGCAAAGTTTCATCCAAATTCGTTGGATCGTTTGCGTGTGAAGAAGTAACGAACATACACACACACAAACTTTCGCCTTTATAATATTAGTGTGAAAACTGTTGTATCACAAGTAAAAAAATATAAAATACCGTAACATAATGAAAATGAATAGACGAATGAAACTGGAAGAATAGTATTTCTAATTATATTAAAAATATTCCCTTTTTTCGGAGGCAATATTTGGAAGTTTCTTTTACATATGAGCCTGCCAAAATGACTCTACTCTGCCTGATGGAAAGCATAAGCAGAATCCAAGAGTGGTGGTCACCATACTGCGAATGCAGACAACGCAACAATGCAGTACGGTGACTCACACCATGGCGTATCATTGGATTGCTATCTATACATATGATTAATTGTAGGAGGTCGATGTCTGTACATTTAAGCTATTGAACAAAACTAATGAATCACTCCGTTAAAGTAACAGAACTCAAAAAAACATTTTTTTATTGTTTTTCGGTGTGTATGCGCGCTCTAATCTCAGGAGTGGCTTTACAGATTTAACTGCAATTTTCTTTGATATATTGTGGTAAACATTACTTATCAATCTGTATTTATTTTCATCAAGTTAGCAAATAAAAAAAACTATGAGCGATAACCAACATATAAGCGAGCGGTCCCGCAGGCAAAACCAATTTGAAATAAAAATCACTTTCTTTGTTGTTGGTCTTAATAATATAATTCACCGGAGACTCCGACAACTATTAAATTAATCTTTTAAACATTTTATTGATGTACTAAAAGATGTTATTAACTGCGGACCTTTCTACATTAAGTGCATCATTAAACGACACAATAGTACCCAGTGCAGTGCGATATTCTCGCCACAATACAAAACATTACGTATTGAGTACAATTTATTGATCTCTGGATTGTCTACATCAAATAACATTATTATTAGAATCTACCTAGTTGACGCTTACAAATGAAAAAGTTGGTACCTAACTTATTCTAACTAACGGTTACACCATGCAATGCAAGCAACGCAAGTTTGATATACACAAACCTAATATACTTATTAAGTAGTTCTTTGTGTCACAGAAAACAAAAAGAAACATAGACTGGGTTTTTCTTCAGTTTACTTTTTAAAGAAGCAGCAAAAGTACTTTTTAAAAAGGAAATTCTTATACTAAGAAGTGCTAGTATCCTGGTTGCTTGGCTAACATAAATGCATAAATTGCATTACGAGTTACAAGAACTATTTCTAAAGCACGTAAATCGCACCCCGTCTTAATCGAACCTACTACATTCAGCGCAATACAAGAGCTAATTACTGTAGACGCCGATACAAGACTTTTAGCACTTTTAATTACGTTTTAACGATGCGTTAAATCTAAGTTAACAGTATATACATATATGTCCTTTAAATGAAAATAATGCAATTTAAAAATTGCCTGCTACATACTATATTTTATTCTCTGAATACTTTGGGACACTTTTAAATTGGAACAATATATTGTGTTTGGGATTATCAAGCAAAACCCATTTTCCTTTTTGTAGGTTATGAAATTAAATAATGAGTTAAAGTATTTGTATACCTACTTTCGAAAAACTATTTTAAAAAGCCTATTGGTGCCGCCGTAAACCTTTAAAACATCTATGTATGTAGTTACAATAGGGATGTTGACATAAATTGCAAATATATGAAAAGATATGTTTTTGCCAAGGCCCTGCCTGCAAAAACATTATTCTCAAAAACAATGTTAGAATTCTGAAAATCATATTTTGTAGATGTAAATATGCTTAATAAGTCAACTAAAAATAATAAAAAATAAAAACATGTAATTAAAATATCAGATTCAGATCAGATTGCAAGCAATCAACGAGGGTAGGCAACGACGGCCTGTCGTATCTGACGTACCTAGATGGATGACCACTAGTGGCATGATACCACGAGCATCTCCGTGATTCGGAGGTCACGTTAAGTTAGGACCCGGCTGTTATCGTATGATAACAGTCGTGAAGCTTAGTTGGAGGCCTTTGGGCGGCTTAGAAACATCCAACGTCAATATGACGTAGCCGGAACATTGTGTTGCCAGTCCTTAACGCGCACTCGGCCAGGGTGGGGACGTATGCCCTTAACCCTCTCCTGAGAGGAGACCCTTTAGTGAGACGTTATGGGTTGTTGATGAAACACAATACTTATAAAACTTGCTATTCATTATTTTTAACTGACTTCCAAAAGGAGGAGGTTTTCAATTGGATTAGTATTTTTTTACGTAGATAATGTATGTCGATAATATCCTAGGAAATAAATAGCATACAAATATTACAGCTTTTGATCGCCTTTGACAGTTTGACCGCAGTTTGTTTATTTAAACCACTGTTTCGTCATCAAGACCATGTGACTAGCTTGAAATGTTTACGCGCAAAAATAAAACACTAAACTTATGAAAGTTGTTTTTGTATCTAAAATTAATGAATAAAAAATTAATAATTTTTATTTATAAAATGAAGAGTTCCAAAAACAGTCAACATCCCTATTTTCCAACAGTCGTCCTTCAGTTAGTCAGTTAAGAATAATTTTGTGCTAATGAACATTAACTAAATTGATGGCTCAAATTTTACTTGCATCTATTAATAGGTAAATGCCCAAGTAGAGAAAACTTATTGAACGACATCAGCCATAGTTTAATGTTGGTACAGATGCTTAAATTGTGTTTTTAGAATCTACACTTATTAATAACGAAGAGTAATTTACAAATTAAACTTTCAACTGTTCAGTTTTATTCTGTACTCTTATTCGATTTCCGTCTATGAATCAGATATAAGAACTGTGCAAATTAAGAATTAAATAAAAAAAAATGAAAACACAAACAGCTTTTGTTCCTTACTTTCACAAAAAAACTCGTACATACAAAACCACAGCTCCAAAGTATATTTATGATTCAATATCGTATATTTCCATGATTGTTCAGAAGCTTTCACATAAAAATACGTAATATTTTCCAACTTACTAGGCTTTTACCGGCTCTCAGCCTCTTTCCAAGTAAAGCTCATTCACTTAACTGAGCTTTGTAGCAAGTAATAATAACTTTCTTTATGAGTACATTTTCGCCAGTTGTAGCTTTCAATCAAGCGATATTAATTAAAGCCAGAGGGTTGAGTGTTACACTGTTTTGTCGTATTTGCGCAAATATCAAATAAAGGTGAATTTACATGTATATGAGTGCGCTCAAGTGTACGGCTTCACTCGCTGAGGTGTTTTGCATCCCCATCTAAATGGTAATCACTTATTACATTATGAACTGTTGAATCGACTGGAGACTCAGCGCCGCCAACTGTGAATATTGCTTAGTTTGTGCCAATTTTAACATTTGCATTTGTAGATGATATAGCCGTCAGGGTGGATGATGCTTTGTCAGCTGTTGCCACAGAACAGAGCATCGGTTTTCACTAAAGGTTAACAATCTACTGGGATATGGAGATGAGACTATCTAAGTTACCTTGTAACTTCCTGAAGGAGAATGTCGCTTTACGAGTATTCGGCATTTGTCATTCAAACCATTTGATAAATATTAATTGCACATTTTCTGAGTCACTTTTAAATTTTCAATAGACGACTACTGATTGATTTGCTTATACTCTAGTAAGTACTGAACCCTAAAGGTTTTTCGAACTTTAAGAGGAAATTTTTCTATTTTTAGTCGTAGTTTTTTCAATTCATTGATCAAATTGGGTGTAAATTTTAACTTTAATAATAATTGCCGCTTTGACGTGAATTATTTGAACGAAATGTTGAAATTATAAAATTATTCTTAGCAAAAGTTTAAAAATAACCGTAACCTCGGGTAATGTTTGTTACACAAGACGTTATGTCAATAACGGTTCAGTGGAAGGGACAGCGGGGCAAATCAAATTTTATTACCACTAGAATGTTTATATAGCTTCTAAATTTGGACATATTTAATACACAATTATGTGGGTCATCAGTAGTGGCCGTAAATCAAACATGAAATCACGAAGAAGTTAAATTTAAACGCTTAAAATTTCAGTTAAAAACGTTGATATAAAATAATTCAAATTGAAAGAAGGCCAAACAAATAAACGTCAATATGTAAAGGACAGAGTCTGAGATGAAACGTCTATAAACGATGGGAATACCGTTGTGCGAATAGCCACTGGTGTACTTGCGTGTGCAGCGGTAGTTGTAAGGAATATCCCACCTTTCATTAGTAACTATAGGCTTACTAAGTGTTACATTGTGCATTTGTTGAGGCTTTTGCAGAGTACCTTTTTTATATAATATCTATACTATTGAAAGTCACCTTACGAAATTACTAAATAAAAGGTGTGTACATACTTAGACTTTAATATTTTACTACCATTCTAGGTTTTTACTGTCTTAATAGTTCCAATGTAATACTTACACCAATACAGTTTCATTATCTGCCCAAGTGACGGTGTTCCTTTACAAGGGTTAAATTTAGCTAAAACTTTTTAAGTGTAAATAAATAACCCCGCTCAGAGTAGCTGCGTAGTTTTGATTTAATCTAGTTTAAATGCCACGTCTCTTTTACGATATTATTACCTGTCTAAAGTTTATTATAAGCTTTTTCTTCGATAAGATCTCCCTCGAAAGTGTCGTTCAAAGCGACAAGAGCTGCGACAAGCCAGAACGGGCGCTGTCGATGACGTACACTTACTTTTTGTAAAGAATCTGAAATTACATACGTCAACGCATTCAATGGGGCGTTTAAAAGCATTCCTGTTTGCACCCCACGTGTTTGTGTAACACCGAGCTATTCTGAGCAGCAGATGGTTGCTAATGTGCTAATGTTAATGCATAAAAAATGCGTGAAAAACTTTTACTTAATCTTAATGTTTGTGCACTTAGAAGCAAGGGTCGAGCCACACACGGAGCGGCATAACATTTCAATGAAACACTTTGTTAGGGATGAGGTGTACTTTTGAAGCACAGAGCCCAAACTTATGCTCGAGCTCTGTGTTGTACTTGAATGTGTACTTGAAGCGAAAGTAGTTATCTACTTTCGCTTCAAGTACACATTATCGATACACTTAGATCAACTTATATTGGGAAAGGGAATGGGTTTCGATATTACATTCACAAAAGTTCTTTGTAAATATTATTTACAACCAATGTCTTATTTTGAATGAATGTATGAATGAAGAGGTCGTCGTCTACCTCGAAATCCAGTAAGTGTTTCCCGTGACTTATAACGCGATTGTAGGCGGGGTGTGACAAAAATAAAATTTGTCAGTGCTTGACAGGCGGTGTCGCGGTGTCGCGCGTGTCAATCTGCCGCGCTAATTTACGACTTGTCGCTTCGGTGTATTTTTGGAAAGAGACGATTTTGATCACCCCTATCGGTTACTGCTGGTATGTTTTTGTTTTTGTTCACCGTCCCCCTGACAGTTATTAGCTCTCTTTGTTTTGTAGTAAATAAGAATATTTATAATGTATATATTAAATAATAACATCCAAAAGTTTACAATAATAAAGTTTTATAATGTTGTCTGGCGACTGGTTTTATGAGAATCCTTGGGAATATTTATTGTAACAGGTACCAAACTATTCTTAGTACCAGCCAAATTCTAAATCATATGATATGTATTAAAAAACAGTCAGTTATTAAAATGTTACAAAATACTTGCAAAATCAGGCAAAAAAGATTTTTGAAATTTTATAAATTATATCCTAATTAGAGTAGAGGACGCCAGTTTACATATTACCTAGTATGATGACGCAAGTTTATTGATGGACTTATAGACAATATATAAAAATATGAGAAAATATAATTAAAATTAAAAGGTCAAAATATATAAAGGTTTAAATAATAGCAAAACATAATATTTCTATATGTTTATTTTGTGTCTTGTATCAATAAAAATATCTCGACATCTAAAATATGCCCCACGTAAGCAACTTGATTGAAATTGTCTGCCAGAAATTGAAGTTCCCAATTCCCCAAACGTGTGAGGAAAATAAATAACGCGAAGTCCCGACCCCATTTTAATATAAGTTTATAAACTCGATTCGTGAAACAAATGGAGCCGAATTGATGCATTGATTGAAATGTGGGGCACCTTAATTTATACTTGACATATTATCTAAACATGCCCAGCTAACAGTGCAATGTGCAATGTTAATATTTTATACGAAACCAAACTGGAAGTTAGTACATTTATATACAAACATTTACGATTCCGATTTACGAAGAGGTAGACAGAGCCAACTTAAACGCCAAAATTTTGAATATTATGACTATCAATACCAGGACAAGCTTGTTGCCATTAATCAAGCACTGGAGATTAAATAAATGATTATCTAATTGTATAATGTGAAGTATATTAAAAAAAATTAATAGATGTGAAGGCAATGCTAGAATATTCTTGTATGAATAGATTTAATGAAAGTAAGTAAAATAGCTCGAGCAGAATACTAAATAGCATTTTTTATACATCTTAGCTGTCAAATGTCTCTTTTCTGCCTGAAGGAAAGCGTGACTAAAATCTAAAAGTCGTGGACACCGTCTTCGTTGCGAATGTGCACAATGCAGTATAGTGACCCACACTATGGCGTATTTGTGATATGCTTTTTTAGAGAACTTGGAATCGTAGTGGGAAGGAAACACGTACCCTGAAAGTGAATTCCAGGTTTTAATTGTTCGGCACAAGAAGGAAGAGCCAAACCATTTGGTTCGAGAGCATTCGCTCTCGGCTCTTTCTTCCTAGACATACGTCTACCAATCTAAAACGGTGACTTTCAAAGCACATGTTTTCATGTAAAGGAAGGAAGTAGGTAAGAGCTGCTGGAAGAGCTCGTCAGAACACTCTCTATGATAAAGGCGATAGAGAACTGCCATAAAGTCGACATCTCTATTTCGCGAATGTCACATTTGTATAGGTACAATGTAGTGTGATTTTAGTACTATTTTTCTAGGCAATTCAGTTACACGGTCTACCGCGTCTCACAGAGCACGTACGCGATGCACATTGCACAGCAGACTGACACCTGCCACCCGCTACACGGCCAAATGCACATAGAGTTATTATAGACAGACCAGAGGGACCAGGCCTCCAGTCCAGATGGGGTACCGCGACTTTCTCTCTCTTTTTAACCGTTGGAAGTCTCCGCTTACAGGCAGCCGTATATCTTCCCCGCTCTATATACAAATGCACCGTGACATTCGTCATACTAACAACGACTTACATCATTCTCGTATTGTACACGAGTACTGTTACTTGTAGAATGTCGTAGAGAACATTACAGTTACGTCCGCTGTTAATTAGAGGAAGGATATGCAAATAGCCATAACACCTAGTAAACATATTTGCACGACGATTAAGTGCTGACTTTACCAGTTTAGTGACTCGTAAATAGTTTCATTGAAGTTTACAATGGCAGTGCGTTGTAGCTTATCTGCGCCGGCTAATGTGCGAAAATTTACACGAAACGTAACATTCGACAAGATATGACACTGAGTGTTATGAATTAGCTCTAAAATGTTTACGGGCAGCCACTTGACTATCGAGTATCGGTGCGTCGTTTGAGCGACACGTCGTACCACTCACCACTCGTCTCGCGCGGCTGTTTCTCATAAACTGCTTTAATCGATGCAAGTGACAGATTTAGTGTGGCAATGAGGATAGAAGTAGATTATAGGTATTTTACTCTTAAAAATTAAAGTAATAAGGCTTTGAGTTCATTGCAAAATTATAAAGCTGATATTTGTTATTTTACATAAATAGTGTGTTCTTCTGTACTTCACAGCATTCCTCCAGCATGGCTGACCTATCAAGGGTTATTGAAATTATAAAATTATCTGACCTGTACATTATATATATGTTTTCTCTACACATTAAAAAAAAAATGTAAAGCATAACTAGGTGCCAAAGAATATCAACATTATTTATTTTTGTGTGTAATTTTCATTTTTGACGTAAAATAGATAATTATGATATGTCTCCGTGCAATATAATTTTATGATGCGCCGTATCTGCGTAATAAAATAATTTTATATAGATTTTGTCGTCCGGCTGCAGACATTATTGACACGAAAATGTTTATTCTCTATTAAAATATAACTAATCAGATATTTTAAAGTACAAATTCATTTTACGGGGTCACCGTGCGAGAGCCACGCTTCAGCATGCAGGGGCCGGCTCGACCGGAGTGATACCATGGCCTCACAGAAAACCTGTGTGAAACAGCGCTTGCGCTGTATTTCACCGAGTGGTTCATCCTGCAACTTATCCTCACCCTCTCGGTGAATAGACACACAATAATGTGTGTGGTATGGATGTAATGGGGTATGGACCCCAACCCCTCCCCTCATCCCCCAAAGACCGGCAACGCGCTTGTAACGCCTCTGGTGTTGCGGGTGTCCATAGGCGGCGGTGATGTGTGTGTGTATAGCACGTGTGCATTTGTCGCCGAGTCAGCGTCGGCGGTCATCGTCGTTAAATTTTATCGCACCTCTCCGCACATCTGCACCGCTCGTTACCGACAAGCCCCGTGACTATTTTGTTAGCGTCGCACTCGCGGTTCCTGCCAGACTCCGTGTTTGGGCACTGTCCACTTCGTTTCGTGAGTGACTTAATTCAGTTCATGAAGGAAGAAGTCCAATGTATGTAACATTACATTCAAACAAACCAAAAAAATCATTTTTATGTATTTTTTATAAATGTTTTATACATATATGCCATACATATATATATGTATGCGACGATATGTTACATGTGTGTTTGTGTGTGCTACACTCAGAATATACAACTACTTTACTACATAATTATCTGTATTAAAAGGATATAAGCCCATAGACGAATTCAAACATCTGTGTTAATATTTAAAAATGTTGTATGTTAATGCCCGTGGCGTCTGATGCCACAACCTGTTTGAGGTTTTGAGTTATTCAAAGCATCCCATTCAACAGTGATGACACGTGACAAATGTTTGAACACACTAAAGTCTCATCGCACAGCAGCGACATGCAAATATAAATAGACAATAAACGTTCCAGCTGTCTGCACCTACAGCCACATCACACGCTTCACACAAACGCTTGATAGGTAAACACGAGTGTCCACCAGAGACACGCGAGTGCGACACAATATGGCGACATTCAATGGCGCACCTCAACGATTCGATACAAAAACGAGCAGACGGATGCGAATGGCACTTGACACCTGCACTTTAAAGTCCTTATTAGGTATACGTATATATCTGTGCACAAAAGTCGTTGTTCCTCGCTATTTGATTGTCGTCTTTATTTACACTGGTATAAAAGCGGCAAGTATACATCGGAGAATACCGCAGTATATTCATCTTGACAGGTTTATTATCCTACTGGTTTGTACTGGAGTGTATTTGAATCTTGGTCGGATAGAATAAACAGATGAAACAGTAACTGTTATGTATGAAATGTATTTTATATTAAAAAATCAGAGTGTGATATATCTATTGTTCAAGAACTTTTCCTATTGATGGAATAAAGAATTATCTATGACACGGATGAAATTCAGTGTGATGAGGCTGTAACTTGTTTATCTTAACAAAATTCCCAGTATATCAATTAATTCCTTGAACGGAATTGAAACAAACACCGTTCCGTGAATCAAAGTACGACAGTCAATTAACGTTACCTAACTCCGCATGTCGAAACTTCAGTTCCTGGTAAAATATTGTGTATTTTTGCGGGAGCACTTTCGATTGGAACGTCATGGAGTTAGAAACGTGCTCCGGAAACTGATAACGTCATGTTGAAGGCTGCCCCGCTCAAGTGACGTCCCGCCACCGCACCGCGCAGCGCCGCGTCATTTCTTCTCCGCTAGATTTCACGCTTGGACATTTCTACTTGGAAACGATTTTAAATCGAACGGAAATTCGAGACCGAAATTTTCATGAGAATTCATTTATAATCTTATTTTCTATAGCGTGAAACTTGTGAAAATCGATTCCCGGTACCGATTTACAAACATGTGCTCTGCCTTTTCAAATTTATTGAAAAAAATATGAGTACGAACACTTACACGTTATTGAGTACGCCTGTGTTGTATTAAGTAGTACATGTAACATTAAAAGTAATTTATAGCTACTAGCACTAAAACGTAATGATACCAGATATTTTTATTGACTGCTTGTAAGTATATGAATAAATCATAACTGTTTTTATTTGGAAAGGCAATAAAATCTACTTTTAGAAATGTATTATTTGACACACAACCATAAATACAGCGTTAGAAGCATATAAGCATGTTTTTTTTAATTCTTATATTTTACTGATAATTGTTTAGACCCTATACAATTGTTTTCTAAAATATGTGAACATCAAAGCTTATTTGCGAACCCACTCAAATGAAGCGTGTGCCTAAAGGAATCTGGATGGGTTATGCGATAGCCGCGGCACTTTGATCTGTCAAGAGGAGCGTTTCATTTAATGAATACCCTGGAGGATGATATTTTAACGCTCCCAAGACGTACTAATCCTTGTTAAGTCCGATAAATTATTCAAGTGTGCGAGGTGGGTGAAGTCGCCTCGCCTCGCGCCTTGCCAGGTTCAACAACAACTCGCTGGGGATACATCCACTCCACAAGTTTGTAGCCTTTTGTTCACTTAATAGCATTTGTTTCCGACTTTGTGATGCTCTGATTTGCATTTTGTTGCAAATATAATTTAGGAAACATGGAATATTACTTCGTTAAGTGGCGAAGTAGCTAATCTTGAAGTGTTTCTGAATACAACAGTTAATGCTAAAGTTTCGCTTCTATTTTACGAAAAATTTACAATATTTCTTGTTGAGTGAATTTTTAGTAGGTAGGTGAACTGCTGTAAAATGAAACATACATTACAATACAATTTTGTGTAAGTTTTGATCCTGTCAAAGACACTCACAACGAACATTTATTTTTATTCGCTTATTACAAAATAAATCTTGTTTTGAATTCCTTTAGCACCAAAAGCTTTTTAAGTTAATAAAAAAAAACGTAGACCCCTTTTCCTTGGAATGTTAAATTGTTTATAATTTTTGAAATTGTTTATGTTCGGTTTAAAAATTTTCGCACATCTTTCTAGACATGACAAACAAGCTGTCGTATGTATTTTATTTACAACTAGCTGAACCCCGCGTTTATTGTCATACCGCGGGACGAAGCTAGTCTAAAAAATGTACCCTAAGTTACTCCTCAGATCATCAACTACTTAACAGTGAAAGTCCCGTCAAAATCGGTTAAGCCGGTTAAGAGATTACCCGGAACAAACAGACAGACAAACAAAATTAAAAAAAAAATGTGGTTTGGTACCTGTACCGAGTATACATACATATGCATTTAGTAAAAAGCGGTTATTTTAATATTACAAGCAGACACTCTAATTTTATTTATTTTTATATGTAGATGTTAAGAATCATGCAAAAGTGTGCTTACATCATAAACTGGATTTCAGGATACAATGAAAACTGAGAGACGTCAGAAGCGTTGATTTGTTAACATGTTATGGCTATAAAGTAGTTTTCATTTATCTAGTATATGGGTTTTTTATTAAGGTTTTCAATAGTTGCATGATTAGGATATTACAAAAAGTTGTATAGTGTTAGGTTTTGTAGTTTATAAAACAGCAATTCCAAAATATAACTTCATGAGTAGTATTCATCAATTTGAAACTAATGAAGTAGAAAAGTAGAAACCGGTTGTTTAAATGTAGGACCTGCATCGACTTCTTACATCATACATACACCTTTTACATATAGGAACTGGGTAAATTTTTCAATAATTAACTCAGTTAAGTTTAATTAAAAATTATAAATTCTGAAAACAAGTTTTTAGTCGACAAGCTTAATCAAGTAGTTTTAAATCGAACAAATTTATTATCAATAAAACCATGGAGGTAAGCACTTTATTAGTAATATGTCTTTGACATAAATGAACGCCGGAATTACCAGTTCATTCACTTCTATCTATTTGTTGGCAGCACCATAATGAAAACATAGAAGTTTGAGTGGGAGAAGTTTTTTACCATGTACTTTGGTTCATCAGAGCCATAAGAAAACGAAATTGATTACTTAGACAAACAAATATCTAAACATATTAACCGTCAATAACTTATATATACAAACCTTGTAAACTTATATATACAAACCTTGAAGGCTAACATAGTAGAAAAATTTGTAATAAAATTTTACCTGAACTGTTATTGCCTACTTAAAATATAGAATAACAATTCACTTGTTATATGCGTATGTTGAAAATGTAAAAAGCTTTGCAATGCCTTCTTTCTACCTTGCAGCTACAAGATTGCCAGAAAAAGATAAGCATTAAAAATCAAATTGAGAGCTAATACACGAACTGGATGATCAGTAATAAAGCTAATGGCAGTAGCGCCTCGTCCATAACGCAATTAAGCGGCCGGTCCGCTCCGCATCGGCTCCGAGCCGCTTGATGAATATCTTAGCATATTGCCACTTGCTAACACTGTTATAAAATTACAGACGAACTGCGAACATCTGCAGAGTTATTCTTACTTGAGCGCGAGGTGTTAATTACCGACAATGTGCCGGGGAAACTGTCCAGGCCAAGAAATTAGAAATTAATATGCGTTCTTCCCCCAACTTAATGGTTGTCTCGGTAAACATAAACGAAATATTAGTTTTGTTACGCGACAGATGGAGGGTACTTTATTGCACTTTGTTAATAACATCATTTTAGCATACTGAACATTACATTGTGACATAAAAATGTATTAACATCAAAGAAAATTGACAGAATTGCCGCCAGCGAATAGAGAACATGTTAAAGAATTTTGGTGGATTATTGAAAGCCAGTTTCTTAGGCAGTAAGTTATAGTTCTTAATAGACGACTAAACCGAACGATGTTAGAAAGCTAAATTATCTCAGAAATAGCTTTTACTTAACGTAAAACAAAAGACGGATAAATATACCTGCTAACAGTAAGAAAAATACAAACATTTCTAAGACTCGTCAAAGGAGTAAAAAAGAAATGAGAAACATTTAGAAGATTTAAAGGAAATGAGAAAGAAATGAGTTGACTATTTTACTCTTTAATCTAGAATTAGAAGTAAACCTAGTGCAGACAAGAAAATCAGATCTTTTCCCGAGATCCCGAGAGTATCAACGCTAAGTTATTTCGTAGATGCGGCTACAATCCGGCGGAATGTTTTGTATTCGTTCTCGGCTACGCACCGAAGAAAACTAATTAACAAAACTTCATTACCGAGAGTTTATTTAGCTTTAGTTCATCGTCCCACTGGCGAACAACACAAAGATCCAAGGAAACGACCGGACCGCCGATGTCATGTTTGTATACACCCATTCTAAGGCGATATACACACCACCATGTTTATTAGAACCGTTCGAGGAAACTCGACGGATTTACAACATTAAAAGCGAATCGTTTAATGCGTGTGTCAAACAGGTGGTTAAGAAAGCAGATTAACTATTCAATTTGTAAATTTACTTTATATTTAGCTCATGATATTGTTACGACAAGCGTAATTATGACCTGGTAGACCTATAAAGATATGCTAGAAGGATTCGAGAAATGGAACTACAACTGTAATCTGATCTAGCTTGAGCTTATATTTATGAAACACTGTAGTATAAGATGTTTTAATAACATCTACTATAACATTAGTATCATACGACTAGGCAACAATAGATAGATAGATAGAAAACTCTATTTAATGTTTCTAATGTACTCTGAGGCCTAGACCGTCAAATGCCATTTAATGGATTCTTTAGAGACAAATTACTATTTAGTTTTGCATCAAGATATTTTTAGTACTTACAGCGTTTCGTCTAATTGCGACTGGTATTCTTACATAAAATTTATATTTAATATACTATTTGGTTGTTCTTGAAAGTTGCTTTTACATCCATCACAGAGAATTTATGTTTAACATAGTTACCGTAGAACGAAGATTGGTGCAGTCGGGGTTCTTCAAAGATTAACTGGCAGTAGCAAGCCGTTTATACTCGCACCTAACTGAAACTTCGTACATCCCGCACAAAACACTAAATACCTCTTAAACTAACCTATTATAAATTCAATTACGAGCTCAAGACGAAGACAATTTGTGGAGCGGGGTATGTGTTGGGGTCGGCGGGGGTGTGGGGGCTAGGTGCGGCGGGGGAGGGGTGTAACTAAACATATTGCGGGCCACTCGGGGCTAAGTCAGGGTAATCCGACCCGCTGCTCCTTTATTGTTGGATATAACTGAGCCACGAACGCTATGAACTTCCTCCTCTGTTCGCCACTTACTACATCACGTCATAAACTCACAGTTTTTCTGCAGCTAAATTATATAGGTTTGTAATGTAGTTTATTAATTCATTTGCCTTTCTGACGTTTTGATTCGGTTTTCTTCAGCATCACTTTCATTGTTGCTAAGATCAATCATTAGACTTGTCAACTAGTCATATCGTCCCAAATTTAAAGATAAATAGTACCTAGCTACTGAAAAGATGACTGGTCGTAATTTCTTTTCGTAACAACAATGAAATGAAGTTACTTATAATCGACATTAAAGCTTTGTTACCTTTTGTAGCAGGTTTGTGAAAACATCAACTTGACAGGTACGAGTACATTTTTACCAAAAACTCAAGCATAAACTTTTCTAAAGTAATAAACATAATATTTATTAAAGGCTTAAAGGAACGAAATAATGATTACAATAATTAATTCACTTCCTTGAATGAACAATTGCGTGTTATAAAGGATAACAATATGAGTCACCTGTGAACTAGTGGAAAACTCAGTATGATTCAGACCTACACATCGTTATATATAAATTAGTAACTGTTTGGACAAGCAATGGAAAATTCATTATCGTTACATTTATCCCATGTGTATTTACTTGAAACTAATTGCTTTGAATATTTGCGTTCTAGTGTATAAAGATAATCTCGGCGATGTGTACGAGCGCCCCGGATTGCTAATTTGTGTAACGTATATGTAGTTTAAAGCATATTTGAACAATCGTTTGTATGATTAGCGGATTTGAACAAGATACATATTAGAATGGCCACGTGGATTGCTGACATAATTTATTTATTTGGCTTAAAGTAATTGTTTAATATTAAGTTTTAGTGATATTTTACTGTAAGCCAGCTGTGTTAGATTTAACAATGAAAAGTTCGAAAATTGAATAAAAAGTTAAAAGTAATTTACGAGTCACTCATCTATAAAGTTCTATATTTTAAAATTACACATTTAATCTGCAAATCACTAATAATTTATTAATGGGAAATGATATTGGTGTTGGTAAAAAGCTGTAAATAGTTCACAATATTTTTTTTAATATAAGTTCCTTACACACGTTACCGATTACTCTTTCTTTTACTGTCGTAACAATATTATTTACCGTGGGAGAGCACGCTTCGGCATGAGTGGGCTGGCTCGACCGGAGTGATACCACGGCCTCACAGAAAATCGGTGTGAACTAGCGCTTGCGCTGTATTTCACCGAGTGAGTGAGGATACCGGAGGCCCATACCCAAACCCCTCCCCACATCCCTTTCCCCATCCCCCAAAGGTCAGCAACGCACTTGTAACGCCTCTGGTGTTGCGAGTGTCTATGGGCAGCGGTAATCGCTTACCATCAGGTTATACGTCTGCTCGTTTGCCACCTATACCATATGTGGTGTATACCACAAAGCACCCTAGTTCGGCGCGCCGCCGCTGTGCGCCACTGCCGCGCGCCACGCGCGATTCGCCGGCGCATCCACGGCGCCCGGCGCTTCGGTGACGCCGTAGGCCTGCAGCGTCAGTCGGCCGAACGCACTCGCGCCGACCGCACGCCGCCCGCTCTCTCTCTTCGACGCCGCGTTACACGCCACGCCGCGCCCTGTCCGACCTCCGTCGTTCGCACCTTCATAGCATTGTATAGAATAGTAATTGTACGAGGGCATTGTCCTAGCTTGCTTATTATAACGGAGTGTAATTCATAACGGAAGTTTTATTTATATAACCGCATTAGGCTAGGCACCCCCGACACATATAAAAAAAAACAAAAAAGTGAACCAAGAATTTTCATACATGTAGGTACATAAATTATTGCACGTCTCATTCGAATATGAACAGTGGTTAAATTCTTTTCAATTAGATACAGCCAACCTCAGTGGTAATAGAAACTTGCTTAGACGGACTTCATATACAATACTTTCTGTACTGCAATTTGTCATTAAGAACATAGCAAATAATTTATGTAGTCATATATATCGGTACGTTGCACATACTTACCTGCTAATAATAAACAATTATCAACACTAGCTACACTACGTCATATACTATGTCAGTGTATCCATGGTTTCCCAAGTCCACAGCTTACTCGTTCACTGCGGAGAAGATTTGGCGGCGCGCCTTTGTGGAGGCCTGATAAAAGCATGAGCCGCATCACGCTACTCGGTGTCATTTATTTTAGCGACGTGTCACCGCCTTTGTCCACTGCCCGTGTACCACTTACTTTGTACGTCTGTTTCGTAGGCTCTTCTAACTCTCACTTCTTTGAAGGTTCTCCGAAAAATAATTCAAACGATTCGGAACCTTAAACCCAAATGACAACAATCCAAAATTTTGTTGAAGAAAGAATCTATAAAAGGTTTTATAGTCAACAAGCGACCCGGCTTGACTTAACACGAAAGTCGGAAATTCCCTGATTTGTTCTACTAAAACAGGCATGTATTACACATATAAACGTTCCTCCTTAATCATTCTATCTATTGTTGAATATTGCATTAAAATCCTTTGAATGGATGAATTTGGATGAAACTTTACAGTAACTTAGCTTATACATCAGAATAACACATAGGCTACTATTTGCCGCGATATTCGACTTACACGCGGGCGGAGTCGCGGGCAACAAGCTAGTTAATTAAAGTAGGCACTTGACTACAGGCAATGAAAGAATACTTAAAGCAAATTTTGATATTGTGCACGGAAGTATATCACTTGTGAATTCGTGTAAGTTAACAATTCACTACAGAACACAGTTGGTGTTGACATTGAAAGTGTTAAGTCAGCTAATAGTTGGCGTGTTCTAATTGTTGGTAAAACTTAAGTCACGTGTAACAGACAATGGAGCGTCGATACGTTGTCATGATCACCTTTGTCGGCATTTGTGGTGCCTCGCCATTGTCTTAGAGATCGATACCAATAAGTACACTGATGTAATGTTTGCTTTGTTACAGGTATGTTATTTCGTCGACGGAACTTGGTCGAGGAATCGTTGGTGACAGTCTTGTAAAGTGAGTATTATGTAAAAAGCTGAACAATCTTTTAAGAGAATGAACCTAATCATTTAATTTCACTACTTTTTACTTTAGAGACTAATTCTACAGTTTTGTTTTTAATATTAGAAAGAAGAAACTTAAGTGGCACAGGAATTTAACTGTAGAATGATTTTATGGTCTCTTTTTAAATTTGCGATCAATTCACGACCGTTTTAGTAAGTCAAGCTAAGTTAATTCTTCTGTAATCATTTGCTATTCGTATTTTGTATAATGTCTTACCATACAAACTTTTTAACTGTGGCGTTCCATGATATATTAAGTCTGCCCGCCTGAGTGAGCCTGTGACCTCGGCCAGTGCAACCTGTTCGAAACGTCAGGCAAATCAGAGGTATGTAATACCTTTTAATAAGTGATCTCGTTAATTCCCGTAAAAATAATTGTTTATGTCTTACCATGGCGACTATAATGGAGAATCTTAAATGTCAATCAATCTTGTTATCGTTTAGTATATGAGGCAGTCATTTTTGCTCGTGTTTATCAGCAGTATAAGGTCCGTATAAACTTACTTACATAAGTATTACTAAATCACAATATACGAGTAGATAAACAAATACCCAGTCATAGAACAAAATTAAATGATCACACTCATATCGCATACCTAATCAGTTGTCATGTTATACAAATAAACCTTTAGCAACACGGATCACTCACCGTTTAATTAACAGCTCCAAACATTAATAATTTTTAACCGACTTCAAAAAAAGGACGAGGTTTCTCAATTCGACCGTATATATATTTATATTTTTTATGTGCGTTTGCGGATAACTTCGTCGTTTATGAACCGATTTTGATGATTATTTTTTTAATGGGAAGGAGATATTCCAACGGTGGTACCATGATAAGCACACTAAGATCTGATGATGGCATCCAACAGAAATCGAGTCAAACCTTGAAGTCGGTTTTACTTTTGTTAAAATTTTACTTGTTTTTAAATTATTTATACGTTGTCACTTCTTTTGTAAATGTGAGACAACTACCGACAGTCTGCTGAAGGATTATTTACTTTAAAAACACATTGAGGAATATTATATATTAGTTCAATGTAAAAACAGAACATGAAATTGTGTTATGTAGTTTAAACGTATCTCGGCAACGGAGGTTTGAAGTAACAATGGCTTTGGCCCACTCTGTAAATGTCAATGTATTGTTAATCAGCGACACAATGTCGGTGGTGTAGTGACAGCGCGCGGATTACCTCCCAGCGGCTACAGCCCGGCAACCCGGCGGCCAGCGCCGCTCGTTGTCTCGCTGTAATACCAAACAACATAATACAAATATCCTCGGTAATGTAACACTTGGGTGCAGTCATGTGGAACGTTCAGCTGTTGTACTAGTTCACAAAGGGCTGGCATCACTGTCTCGTGTGCGATATCAGATATTTAAACTCTATACATCTCACATTAAAATTCTAAACTACAGTGAAGAAGACCTGTGCTTGTTTATATAATATATGTTTACATGAAATTCTATCCGTTTTGCACAGTTGATGACCATATGTATATACTCCAGAACATTATAAAAGCTTGATGTGCTAGTAATACATAAGGTTAAGAAGCAAGTAAGAATTTAAAAAACTAGAATCAAATACATATTATTACGGTAATATATTTCTGTAAAGTTCCATTTAAATCAGTTCGATAGTTTTTGTGCGAATGAGTTTCAAACATCCATACATCCTCTCGAACTTTCGCATTTACTAAATTAGTAGGATTTAATACAATATTTTTAATTAACTTATAACGATTTATTAGTAATCGGCTTTATGGAGACAGCAAAACAACAACAATACTTAGTTTTCTTTTACAGGACCTCCGTTGTTTAAACTACCTCATAAGGTGCAAGATAAACGCGAGAGGACAACGTGTGTGCATACAAATGTGACGAGGTGTGTGTGACGTCACGCGCAGATTACCAGGCTAATGTTCGGAGCGCGGTGACCGCACTTACTGCACCGCTCCTATTGTGTTGTTGCAACAATTGTGCCACGGCTCGTTCGCTCCAATGTGACACTTGCCCTACCTCCATTGTGTTTGTTTGTGCTGCTATGACTACCTACATGTCGCATTAGGATTACGAATGTAATTTCGGGATTACGCAGTCCCACATAAGCTCTTGCAACTTGCTAAACGTTCTTGTATTAACTTGTTCGTGTAAAGTAAAAGGTGCAGGGGGTCCTGTCTCATACCGAGAAGTGGAGAGTTTATTGATAAGATTCAGAGAACCTGCAGGTAAAAACTAGTTTCCATAAATAAAATCAATGTGTCTGTACCTAATTTCAAGTTAACAGTTTTTCATGAAATCGATACGAAATTAAATGAGGTACTAACAATAACAAATAAACTTATCAAAATTTTACATTGCAGTAGTTCGCTGCCTAAAAATTGTCGACTATTATTTTTCCACTACTAAAATAAACACACACTTGATACCTATAACAAATGATACATTAATTGGTTGAGTATTTTAAGGCAATTGAGTCTAAAACAACAAAATTAATTAGGTATCGTATTGGTTTGCTGCTTCAACCATTAAGCTATTAGAGGATAACCCAACGTATCATTTGTTACTTCCCACGCCTCGACAACATTACGTGAAGTAAACGCGATGTATTTCTATGAACTTTCCTGTCGCTTCACTGTCGGCTTTGTAATTCAATATCTTTCATATGATTTACACTCTAAACATAATGAAGATATTGTTTACAATGTTGAGGTTATACTTTTTAGATGTTTTTGTTGAATCTAAAACGTGTGTTTATTAAAGGCAGAATTTTAATTTCCTAATTTAAACACTTGATATACAGAGGCGGATATTACTTCCTCTCTTACGTCACGCCTTGTCTTACAAATATTCGATCAGGTCACGTGTCCTGACGCGAGTTTAACATTTTTTATTCATCCCAAAAAAGGGCACAACGCCGCTAAATAAGTTTTCACTTCAAAAATTAAGGTGTTTTGAAGGCGAGATAGATTATATCACCTTCAATCATACATTTGCATAGAAAATATTAGAAAAAGTAAGACTCGTTTCTTTCTGAAGATAAAAACTGTCCACAAAAGAACATTGTATGCAACAATGTAATGTTTAATACCGTATAAATAAAGTTGTTAAATATCTCAAACGTTCAGCAGAAACGTCGAATACAGAGAGATCGTCTGAAACCATAAATAATAAAACATCGGTACGGAACATTTATCAAATTGATTTATGGGAGTGTATCGACATCGCGAGTTATAATGAGCCCCGCTGAAAGATGAACGACGCAGCGCCAACACTTACCTTACTCGTACGATATAATTAAACACTGATGTGAGAAGAAACACACAATAGTACATATATAATATGTAGCTATATCATACGTTATGTTGAACACAAGAAAAGAATAACGTGAAGTGATTTGTGTTGAACAAGCGAGTGGAAGTATACGGTTGACAACGGTTGTATTGTGCTAAATTTCTTTTCTATATTATTTATTAACAGGTAACAATGAGATAAATCGATGAATGATCTCACATCTACATCATTAACAAAATTACACCTATTTAGGAGAACGTTTGTCAGAAATAACAGCTGTTGTCTGATGTACCTCGGTACGTGCGAAAATGTGATATGTAATGTGTCATTTTATTTATATGAAACAATGGATTTTATATAAAGCAATTGACATTGATTTCTTGTGGTTGATGATATAAAAGTTACAATGACACACATGGAATACGTTATGTTACTTTATGGAATACGTGGCAAACAAGCAAACATATCACCTGACGGTAAGCGATTACCGCCGCCCATGGGCACCCGTAACACCAGAGGAGTCACGTTGCCGAGCTTTGGGGGATGGGTAGGGAAATGGAGGGAGATGTTGGATTATGGGCCTTCTGTATCCTCACTCACTCTGTAAAACACAGCGTAAACGCTATTACTCACCGGTTTCTGTGAGGTTGTGGTATCACTCCGGTCCAGCCACCCCATTCATGCCGTAGCGTGGCTCTCCCACGGTTTTCACATAACAGACATACTGACAAAATAAAGATAGATTGAAAAATAAACTCCTATCAAGAAAAATCTACCCGTAAAGTAAAAGTCGTTATATGTAAAAACGAGCACGTAGCAATGTAATGTTAAGAACATAAAGAGTCGTGAATATCCATTCAGCGTTATTACCGTAACTTTGTCCCAGCGTGTATGTGGCTCGGAATTCAGAGTCACGACAAGTCACAGCTGAAATGACATAGAGCGTAAATCCGGCGATACGTTTCTCGAACACATAGCTACGTCAAATTTGATTGATTCACATTAAACCCACATAAACGGTTGATGAAATGGAGCAATCCTCGTTTGAACGACAAGACTAACAAACTTTGTGCAGAAACATCTCTAATCTCCAAATAGCAACTTCATTACTTGATACGTACTGTTTTCTCGTAAAATTTCTATTTTATTATATAACATTTAACTCCATTCCTACCTCGCTTACTCTCTCCGTGTATATTTTCGTCCCCTTCTTTCATTCATTCATTTATGAATGGGTATTAATGTATATTATATTATTGACCGTCTTTTTGTCATCCCCCGCTTAATAGTCGGCAAGTCTCGTATTTAGCTGTAAGATTATATTAACTTACTCCCAATCTACGTCTGCCACTTATCCCTGTGATACAATGGTGCTTTGTTCCGTTTCATAATGTTATTAAGATTGATGTCACGTTTGTTTCGTAAATCTAATTCCGTCAAGTTGGAAGGAACCATTGTTTCGTGTGTTTCGCTACTGAATTATATGAAACTCTTCCACAAATGGCAAATAAACTTGTCCAATATCTTACGACCTAAGTCTTTTATTGTCAGTCTTGCTGACGGAACTTTTTCGGAGACCCTAGATTAAACTAGGATTACCTAATCCTGTGATTGGAAGACGTTACTGTTATTTGTTTTAGAAAAGAATTTGATATTATGCTAATTTAAACCTTAACTTCACAACATTATGGTGAAACATTTAAGACTGTTACAGTTAGTTTGATAAGGGGTCTGCGTGTTGATGTTGAGTTGATAAATTACTCATTATAGCAGAAGAAATCATGAAGGATTACAGGTGTTTTAATCCAGACATTTAGTTTACACAGGGAAAGGGAGCCAACCGTATTTAAATATTATAAATAAAGATATTAAAATGACAAACCATCAAATGTCTTTTCAAGGAGTCACAGAAAAAAATCCTCGAAAATAAAAGCGTTTTGAATAAGACTGAATAAAAGTTCAATTAGTTTTATGTAATGAGGATCAAGTAATAACTAGAAAGATATAGTTCACACTTATTTATAGCAGTGGTGTTTAGGATGTCCAGCATTAGTCATGAGCTGTGACTGATTTAGTTTATAAGACAGGCAGAGATCATATCTCTGGTGAGTAATGAGTGGCCGTGTGACATGTATAACCGTTACTAGTATGTCGTTAAGGTTCGATCGACTGAGATAAGTTTTCCCCTGCAATCTTGCTGTGCTGTGTGATAAGTGAGGGGCTGGTACTGGCGTTCATAGTTTTAGAGATGAAGTGCAAAATTAAGAGCAATCTGTAATATTTTAAATGCTTTTTAGTTAAAATACATTACATATGTTGGCTTAATAATATAATGGTTATACTATATGTCGAAGCGTGGCGAAGGTTCTGAATAAATTCTAATAGATTTATATCACTGTTATTCTTCAGAAAACTGAAATCAAAATGTCTTGTTTCTAAACCACACATCATGTAAGCAGCTACATAATATTTACATCTATGCACACAATAAAATTGTATTTAATAGTTCGATGTCTGTACATTACAGATGTGGAAATAAAAACTAATGAAGGGAATCTTAATTAAAACAAGAGAACTCAAAGCAGCGGTATTCTTTCATGTATTTTGGTAAACTTGGCTTAACCTATCATTTTAAAAATGACCACAATAACCGAAGTACGACGTACACGCGTTGGCTGCTGGCAAAAGCTTGTCAATAATATAGTTTTACAAGCGATTCCATTGCCCATGTTCATCGTATCTCTGTTTTCATAGAGAAGATCTTAAACATAAAACATGAGATTTAGCGCGTACAAGCCCTTACTATCTCGATTG
Source organism: Spilosoma lubricipeda (assembly GCA_905220595.1). NCBI lineage: Eukaryota > Metazoa > Arthropoda > Insecta > Lepidoptera > Erebidae > Spilosoma > Spilosoma lubricipeda. The sequence goes on along the minus strand of HG992285.1, from coordinate 289,135 downwards.
GAAACATACAAATTTACACAGACTGAGTGCTACGTAGAACACCTGCTCTTAGTGCCGCGCTATTTATTTCGCCGCAGACGAGACTTATAATTATGAAGGCTGAGAGCTGTCATTATTTTCTACTGTGCAAGTGTGCACTCTGCCTTAGGACAAACACACTAATATTATTTCTAATAGCATAATTGCACACTTCAGTCGTTGAAATTTTAATATTTTTACAGAAATATAAATAAAATAAGCAGCCGCAGAGGGGAAAAATGTAGATATTACGTACTTCGTATTTTAAAAACTGGTGTGTGCTGTCAATGTTCTTTATGTGTTAGATTACGGGACAAAACATAACGTAGCCTTTCTTGTAATCCGAATTGAAACTTATTTCTTACATTGTTTAGTTTGATGAATCAATCTAAAATCTAAAGATTTAGTCATGCTTTTTGCTAAATAATGTCAAATATACGCAAATATAAAATACAAGGCGGCGCTTATAGCCCAGTTGCACTCAGTGATTAGAACCAATCACCGAGGGTAAGCGACGTCTCATTGATTCGGAGGTCGAGTTAAACAGTCGGTTCCGGCTATTATCGTAGGATAACAGTCGTGGAGCTTAGTTGGAGGCCTTTAGGCGGCTTAAAAACATCCAACGTAACGCTTAAAAACATAAGATGACGTAGCCACAAGGTTGTCTTGCCAGTCCCCAACCCGCACTTGGCCAGCGTGGGGACGTATGACCTTAACCCTCTTCTGAGAGGAGACCCGAGCCCGGCAGGGGGACGTCATGGGTTGTTGATGATCAAAATCCAAATGTATTGGGTCGTATTCTGAGTTGAAAGTGACGTGTGGTACAAGTCGTGTGACGACCAGTAAAGTCTTCATATAAGCATACTAGCCGACCCACGCAACCTCGTTTGCGCCTTATATTGCCCGTAGCGTGAAAATTTCCCCCGTTTTTGAAACATTCTTCATTGGTGCTCCCCTCCTATTAGTAGTAGCGTGATGATGTATACCTTATAGCCTTCCTCGATAAATGGGCTATCTAACATTGAAAGAATTTTTCAAATCGGACCAGTAGTTCCTGAGATTAGCGTGTTCAAACAAACAAACAAACTCTTCAGCTTTATATATTAGTATAGATTTTGAACAGCTTCTCAAAATTGTATCAATTATGAAACAACACTAATACTAATAACCAATTCTTGTTGTAACATTTCACAACAAATATAAAGTTGGTGCACTACCTACTACGCTGTTACCGCGCATGTTTCGTTATTGAAGTTCGTACTGCGTGTGCGGAATCATTAAGATAATTACAGCCACGACATGTATTGGTTTACGAATTAACGAAACATTTTAATTTATATAAATTAAATTACACGCAACCGGAGCATTTCAATTAAATATTTACCTCTGTAATATCGAGTGATTACTGATATTAGAAACTGTATGTAAAATTACTTTCTTACATTTAATTTATGAATAAAGAATGTAACGTGCAATTAGAGAGGTCTATGTCCAGCAGTGGACTGCGAGAGGCTGATGATGATGATAAATACCAAATCAAAGCATTATTTGAATGAAAATTTGATTTTCAAAATAACTCTTCCTTTTTGCGTAGTACTTTTATTCAACCACTGTAATACGTTCGTTATGTCTAATTTAAGAATGATTATAATAACGTTGATCATGCAATCAGTGATCAGATCCCGGTTCCTTCGAGGTACTGCATATTTCTCGTCCTGAGTCTCTTCTGAGACTTTTATATTAAATAGCCTGACACTTTTGCCTTGTCCAAAAACTCGTACTTTGATCAAAATAGTGCATGTTCAAGCTGAGTACATCTCAGTATGAAATACTCGTAGATTACAGCAAATAAATAATACTGTAATCTATAATTAAGGTCAACAGAAATTATAATAAGCTGCGTGTACATTTATACACTGAGGTGGTCATGGCCGCGCCGTGTAGAAGCTGCTGTTAGTACGTATAGTTATAATGATGTCGGCGAAATGAAGACATTCCTGCTGCACGATGCCACACCCTCGCTACACGAGCACAGCTTGTCCTGGGTCTATACTGTGGACATTAGCGATTCAAAGCATAGATTAAAATTTAAATGTTAATGACGACAGATGTTCGGATATTGAATTAATATATTTTCGTAATTGACTAATTTATCTATACAGTCGCTCTATCGCCGTATAAGAAAAAAACGTAAAACATTTCCTCGAAATGCAAAGAATATTTTTTTAACCCGACCGTTATCAAAAGTTTTCGAGATGTTAATCTAGTTTAAGTAACCAACCAAAAAATTAAACTCTTTAACAGTATTATATTAGATTAGAGTGTATTTAACCAAATTAACTGTTATACGTGTATCTTCCAACTAATTTTATTTAAAAAAGTATGAAAGATCCTTGTTTATTGTCCTGAGCTATACCACATAGATGCTACTGAACATAAAAACAAAATGTTATGCTAGACAATGTCATCATCATAAGCTCATCGCAGTACACTGCTTTTTTTATGGAATAGGTGGTCAAACGAGCAGACGTATCGCCTGATGGTAAGCGATTACCGCCGCCCATGGACACCTGCAACACCAGAAGCGTCACAAGTGCGTTGCCGGCCTTTGGGGAATGGGGGGAGGGGACATAGGGGGAAGGGTGGGGTATGGGCCTTCGGTATCCTCACTCACTCGATGAAACACAGCACCAGCACTATTTCACACCGGTTTTCTGAGAGGCCGTGGTATCACTCAGGTCGAGCCGGCTCATTCGTGCCGAAGCGTGGCTCTCCCACGGTTACTGCTGGACTAAGCCTCTCCAATAGCACAGATAATATAAGTGAGTCAAAATATGAACTTATTTGGACCTTGGAGCATACTATAGAATCGTTTATGGAGCCTAAGTCTGGTCTATTTATAGCAAGTAGAACTATACTTGGTCATTTCAAACACAATCCAACACAGATTTGAGCACAGATTTACCTGAATATCGTTCTTCGTCGATAGCCATTAAAACAATGAACAATTTTGCTTCTGTATATATGTACGTCATTCATTTAGAAGAATGTGTGCTCTAAATAGGTGACTATCAAGCACTAAACGGATTTTATGAGCATGATACAATAAACACGACCAATTGAATTAATTCAATTAAAATGTTGTACTATGGAAACGTGCGTCATTATCTTAATGAGATAAATTAACACGAATTTATGTCACTTGATAAATCTGTTCACACCAAATTTTACTCTATACTTGCAATATCATTACGAGAAAATTTCAAATTGGTTGATAAATTTCTCTCAATTTTAGATTGAGAGAAGCTTAGATTTTTTAGCAATGGTTACTAATGCATATAAATTAATGGTTAATTGTTCTTCACACATAGAGACCCCTTCACTTGGTGAAAAACAATTCCTATCACTGATTTTCTGTGAGACCTGGCCCTTAATCCTAACCAAGGCATGGCTCTCCCACGTTAAACATGGCTTACCATGGCTCGGCAATTTTTGTAATATAAAAAGTTTCGTTTTTCACCACCTCTGCATAATTCAATTGACCCGTTTTGTGTAGGTACTTGTTCTATAGCGTCTGAACCTCGTACCTCGGAGAGCACGTAAAGCTGTCGGTCCTGCGCCTGATCTCTCACCGATCGTATCGGTTAACCGTCCCATTGCCCTATGCCATTGGATTATGAGAGTGAGATTGCACGGTGCAATCTCTGTTCCTGTGTGCGCTATAATATCTCATATCTCCGGCGCAGTTGACTGGTCTCCGTTGAGACTGGCCGCCGTGGCTGTCATCGGCTAGGGGAACATCATCATCATCATCGTCATTGTTGGGATGATAATGAAACACGCCTTCGTCTGTGCTCTTCAACGGTTCAGTTATTGTGAGCACGGTAAATTGGAGTATCCTACTAATATTATAAATGCGAAAGTTTGTAAGAATGGATGGATGTTTGTTACTCTTTCACGCTAAAACTACTGAACGGATTTGGATGAAACTTTACAGTAATATAGCTTATACATCAGAATAACACATAGGCTACTATTTGACGCGATAACCGACATATACGCGGGCGAAGCCGCGGGCAACAACTAGTATTACAAATAATTCTTTCTTAGTTTATTTCACTCGACGCTCTACACCAAAGGCTCTCTTGTCATAACAAGTTATTTATAGAGGCTTGCGATAACACTAAGTAATTTATGGAAACTTTTATTTATTTATATTTTTTTTTATATATCTTTATTGTATACATAAAATGACATAAAAAAATACATAGTAAAAGATGATTAACAAAGGTGTATGTAACAATTGGCGGTCTTATCGCTCACGGCGATTTCTTCCAGACAACCTTAGTATGGATATTGGGTTTTTGTGATTTGAGGCAGTTTATACAGCAGTAACACAATTACGTGAATATTCAAACATTAAATAAATTTATAAAAAGAGATGCATACGTTCACATATACATATACATACATAAATACATACACATATACATATACACACTTGTGTTTTTTATTACAATCAACAGAGTGAAACTCCATATAAACACATAGATCATTTAGGCTTTAGAATACAATTGAAAATCAAATTAATTAAAATTTTAATACCGCTTCATTATTCGCTGCTAGCTAACAACATAGACCTTGATATACTATCAAGACGCTGTGCTGTTTATTATTTCTTTCAGCGCTGGTAATCGATTAATATTGTAACTGTTATTACAAGATTAATCGATAACCAGCGCTTATACAACTAATCGCGTGTAAACCACTGCCTTATGTTAATGTATGGGAAGCGTTGATTGCTACAAGTATCAGCGTGTACGAGTCAGTTGGAACGTTACCGCCCGGTGACATCGACAGTTATAACATTTTCGATTATTTCATAAAAGATTGACATTGATTTCTGGATAAGGTTGTAATTCGAAGTAAAAAATAATAGTAAACATTGTACATAATCTTTATTCATACCTGTTGTTTGTGATCTTCTCATCTTCCCAATCTTTTCATAGATTGATTTAGCTACAGCGCAATAATTAAAGCGACGACATCCACAAACTCTTTCACGTACTTCATTTTCATTGTAATTGGTTTTTATAGTGAAATGCATTTGAAAATGAAAAATAAAAATGATTTATTCATGGCCCACAAAATACAATTTAAACCAGAGGTCAATGCTCTTCCAAAACAAATACCATTATATAACCCAATAACTACATATCGTGTAATTAAATATTCTATTAATATATGTTTGCGAGTACGGGTAAGTTTGTATGTGTGTGGAAACAAATTTTACAGTAGATCACAAGCGTAAACATTTATCAATGTAGGTGTGCAAGTGTATGTACTAACAATGAAACTCGTATACCTATAGATTTAGTAAATTAAGAATAGCCATTCTATTTATTGGAATACTGTTTACTTCTGTAGATCGCATTAATATATTAGTTAGATGAAGACAGGTTTTGATTTCTTTATCCCCCTCTAGGCATTTGGTTAAGTTTGAAAGAATAATATTGATTAGTAAAATAGGAGAAATTAATACGGAATCCTAATGTACACTAATTCTTGTCCCACGATAGTTTACTTCACGGTCACTGATGAAATTAATAATAATATCAGCGTCTGACATTCATCGCTAGTATTTACAGATTTCTCTGACTGCATCACGATTATGTAGATACAAACAAAACTTGGATGTTGAACTCTGATCCGTGGCGGAGATGCACACATCAAAGAGCCATTACTGCTACGTATAAGAACCAACTTGTGAACGTGACTGCTAAACTATCACAACTTCCACGCTTTGCTGCGAGAATGTAAAAGTATTGGACTACTCATCGTGAAGGCAACAAGAAATACATTCACATACTTCAACTAAAATAAATGTGGTTTTGTTATATTTACCTAAAAGTGTGTAGGTCGGCATCTGAGATTGAATCTGGAATCTCGTAGCTATGAATTCATGGAATGACATTGTACTTTAATACATAATTTAGCATTACATACTATGCACTTGGTAAACAAACATTACAAAATGAAAGAGCGCGCGGCTGTAGATCACGGTGTAATGATGGTTGATCGCAGGGGCACGCGGATGAAGGAAGATGGGCCCACCTCGTTCGGCCAACGCACGTTTATCATTTAACTGAAAATATAGGGCTGCTATATTACATCTAACATAAACATAACGTTACATTTTTACATATATACTGAAGTATTACGTGTTTAGGACTAAAATAATTCCGGCCTTAACGAATGTACAAAGAAAGATTTCGTATAAAATATTGTCGTCAACAGTATTTAATAGTCCGTTACTGCACATTGAAAGGGCCTTCTATAAGTCACTGGCAGAATGTGCTAGTATAGAGATTGTTTCGAGTTGAGTTCTCTTTGCAGTAAGGGTTTTTGTATTAATCAAATAACTGAAAAACTTGTTGTAGGAGTTGAATGACAATAGGCAGTTAAGTCAGTTCGTCTTATACGATATACATAAACCCGAGTCCAAACAAAAGTTGGCAACTTTTATGTTGTCAACACGTGTTGGTTCTGTAATTGCATCTGTTGGCAACAAAAATTGTCAACAAATATTGGTAACAGTGTTTCTGTTTTTGGCGGTAAATATTAAAAGAATACGCTTAGAGCCTCAATTGGAAACAAGAAGAAACATGCCTGAGTAGTGGATGAACGGATCAATCGAGTTGTTAATTGATCGGCGAGTTGTTGGCGACTCGGTGTAGACACAATGGAAACAAAAGTTGGCGATTTTCTGAAAAGTTGCAAACACTGAATTTGCCAACAATTTCGGTGGACCTTAAGATGGTACCAGACTAAAATCTCATAAATACAAGTTGTATCTATTACCTACGTAAGTTATTCCAGTTAGGAGTAGTTAGTATCCAGTACGTGAACAATATTGCAGTTGGAGTAATAGCCAGCGGCATAATTACAAACTTGTCTATTCCTTGATAACAAATGTAGCGTCCGCAGACTCTCCGTCTTTGGTTCTAACTTTGTACATGTTTACTTAACTTGGATTATTATATATTTTACAATATGTCACGTTCATAACGTTCGATTCTTACAAAGATTTCTATTAAACAATTTACTATCAAAGTCTTCAATTACATTTTTTAAAAGGCTTTATAGCGAAAGTGACAAACGATACCAAGCTATTCAGTAACGGCTGATCTTACATCGCACTGTTAATGTTTTCGCACCGATAAGTATGTACTACACAACTCCACAACAACAAAATAATCGTTGGGCCGCGGACCGCCAGGCGTGAGGACTCTTCCATTGTGTTGGAGATCATTACACCGGTTCCTACACAAGGTAAAGGTATAATTGTATATAAGTATTCATTCCTTTGAAATGTAGACATCAGGAATCGTTTCAGTACCGCGCCCGGTGCGGTGATTGCTGGTGTCGTCGGAGCTGCCTCAGCTGCACCCTGGTACTGTCTATCACTGTATCTATCTAACATTCCCTTTTCTTCTGCCAATCTCGTGTAGAACACCTGTACAATAATGTATGATTACAATGCATTACGTGTTGTGTATGTATTGTATGCAACTCATAGTTTTCAAACACACGCTATACGGCGCGTAAACAATGTAAATATGGCGGTGTTCATTCACACCGGTCGCGGCCCATTCTCCGACGGAACATCAACCGTCCGTCTTTGTCCAACCCATTCATGCGAGAGCCTCGCGTTTCACCGTAAATTTTGATTAAACCTACAATTTTACTCGCGACTGTGGAAAGTTTAAACATGTAAAGCATTTGTTCGTCATTCGTCGTATATTATACATGACTTAAAAAAGAGTCGGTTCTAAATTATTATTTTGTACAGATTATCACTACATGCAATAATAATGATACATAGTCCAAAACCACTGGCAAACATACACTAAAATTTTATAGAAATAGGATGAAACGCAGATACAGAATAAAACATTTTGTGTTCACACAATTACGTGTATTTATCCTTTTGATGGAAATCAAACTGGTAATTTGTGGTGTGCCAGAACTTACGAGTTTGAGCCTAGATAATTAGCCGCTGGCTCGTGTATGGATTTAGTAAATTACTTGTGCCAAACGTGTGTTCTGTTTCTTTATTATTTCGTGTTATTTATTACAGTTTCATCGTCAGTCTATCATAGTCCACTACTGGACATAGGCCTCTCCAATGGCGTGCCACTTGGTTCTTAGGCATGAGCTGGATCCTCGGCTTCTCGCATCCAGCTCCTGCCAGCCGTCTTGCGCAGATGATTCTCACACACTCCACCTGGCCTGTGGACGTCCTACATTATGTGTGCCAAGACGTAGTCTCCACTCAAGAACCGGTTTACCCTAACGGTAATCAGTTCTGCGGCTAATCTGGCCAGCTCACTGCCACTTTAGCGTTGCTAATCCTTTGGGCTATGTCGATGACCTTGGTTCTCCGCCGGATCACCTTATTCCCCATGCGATCCCTCAGAAAAAAGCTGAGCATGGCCCTCTCTATGGAGAGGGCCATGCTCAGCTCGCTGAGCGACGTTGAACTTGTGGACCAGCCGTGCCGTAAGTGTCCACGTTTCGGCTCCGTAAGTCATGACGGCTCAGGTCAAATGACGGGTAGGACGCACTAATTGAAGACTTTCGTCTTAAGGCACTGTGGGATCGACGATGAAAAGACCCGACGAAGTTTCCCAAACGCTGCCCAACCCAGCCGAATTCTCCTGTTCACCTCGTCCTCGAAGTTGTTTCTACCTTCTTCCTTCTAACTGCAAAGTCTGCCCGAAGTACACATATTTTTGAACAACTTCGAGAACGACACCGTGTACTTCCAGACCAGATCTCGATCGAGTCAAAGGTGCTAGACACAGAAGCTGATCATACTCTTCTGTCTTCTGTTTCATCTGCCGCACTGTGTGGATGTGATCTATGGTCCCATATCTGCTCCAAAATCCAGCTTGCTCCGGTGGTTGGAATTCGTCGAGTATTACAGTTTATTACATTAAAATTAAGGGTTCTATCATGTCTATTAAGCAGTGAAGCTTTCTACAACTTTTGATTGTTGTTGATTTTCGAAAATTATACATTTAAAAGAATGGGAAAGTATTTTAACAGCTGTATTAAATTTTAAATTCTTTGTCTAATTTATCAACACATTTGAACTCTTGACGTCGCCAACATCGAATTTACAGTTTGCTCATTTTAATTTCATAGTTTTCACTGATTTCGTAATCAACAGCTTTCCCGACCTGACATACAAATGATTGTGGCTATAAACTTAAATGTTTATTGTAGATACGCTCGTTCCAAACTTATGGAGAAATCTCCCATAAACAACAAACGCTTGACTAATTAACAAACACAGTTAACTTTACAAATTAAATTCGTAATTTACATTTCAAATTCTACAACTGTATCTTATTTATAACTGTCTGCGAGCTGCGACTAATCGTCAACGAGATTACGAAACTAGTCGACGACGATAAATCAACATACATACCGACTCATTATTTACTATTATGTATACACTGGTCGTGTACTAAAATATCAATTCAGTTACCGATTAAGTGATTAAGGGCACTAACTTGTAATTGCACCAGATTAAGTAATGAATACAAGTCACTTCAATAAATGCATAACATTTTGTCAAGTTGTGACCGGAGTGAAATATCGCTACTAATGTTTTAATTTTAACTAAACTTACAATATGTACATTCATTTGACTAATAGGTATACTCTATTAGTTAAATGAATGTACACTGTGTTGTTTCTATATAAATATATGTACTACATTGTTCAACTTCAGACATGTTATAACCTGTAAACAAATATTGATCGCCAGGTTAGCTGGTATAAGAAACTGAGAATTTGTCTGTCGTTAGAGTATATTGCTTGCTGGAATCTATCAATAAGCAATAAATATAGACTCGTAATTTCCCAGTAGACATTATACCTATAGTACCCGTTCGATACACTTGAGCATGTAATGTTACATATTTGAAGAGAAGGCGGTAGACGATTAGAACAAACAATTGTGTCGGAGCAGTCGCTACCATACTATAACTATGTACTCTGTTACTTGTGTGTACCTAATACCTATAGCATCATGTGTCGACTGTCAGGTTAATTGAACCGTCTCGATTATAAAGTTCTTAATTATCTATAATAATTATTTCTGATATATAAAAGTATTTAGTGCAAAACAGAAACATTATTAATATTGCGGTACAAGTGTTCATGATTCATACCAAGCATCTAGGAATGAAAGAGGGTAATTCTTTGAATCGTACGATTGATACAACTTTTGAAAAGATATTAATGTTTAACTGGTAATAAAGTACCACCGCTTAATATCGGTAACAACCAGCTAAAAGCGTAGCTGATCTATTTCGGTAACAATGGGTCTGTTAATGAACTAACTTGCTCATAATAACTGTTGGTTTGGTGAAGGAGTCGCATCTCATTGAATATAATTGGAACTTAGTAATCACGGAGAGTGCTAAGTGTGAGTTCTGTGTCGACGCGCCTCCGCCGCCGACGCGCGCTCCACTTCTGCAGCCCAACGTTCTTGGAGATAATGAACTTCACTTTATTTGCTCACATAATATTGATTTAATTATCACTTAAGTGATTTAAATTCGTGGAGCGCCGCCAAATGGGAGAGGTGTACACTAAATTAATGTCTTTTGTAGACAGTCGTGTGTACAGTGTGTCAGGTTCATTGAGGAAAGTTACTAAAAAAACTTCAAAGATCCACAGGCACGCAGGAGTACCCTGCTAGAAAAAATACTATACAAGAACTGTATCTGATATTTGTACACATAAATTGTCTGTTCAGAGTACCACGTACAGTTAGATCGACTGACAATAATATAATATAGAGTCAAAGTTTTATTTTATATTCAGGGATTTTTTTGTTTGCCGTAACTCTCAGGGACTTCTTTCTTAGAGTATACCCGAATCCCGTGCACCTTGCAAATGATAGAACTACATGTGGTTTTAGTCAATTCGATTCTAATGTGGCACTTCGCCGTATGCTGCCCGCCGTGTTGAAGTGTTTACCCTTGGTGTATATGAAAAACAAAAGGAAGAGTATCAAGACGAGGAAGATTTGATTTAACAGTGTTCAAAAATATTTTGGTTTTACATGTTTGTGAAATAAACAAATTTATTTATTCTCCTATATTTGTTGTCAAACTTTCATTACGTAATAAGTGACAGAAGCTATTATGTTATGTTTTAGTGTGTAATGCGTCCCTTCAGCCATCAAATATCTGAATTATAAACCCTTTGGTCTCCTCCCCGCTCCAAGTAATACACACACCTGTTTGAGTTAACAAAGTAAATATTATCAAGATATTGCCATTATCATATTGCATCGCCGGTCCCCCTGCACTGGGTGGATGTCACAAAGTACACTCAGCTAATTATAAAACAAGCAGAGTTTTGTGAGGGTTGCGCGCGGTACAGTCGCCGCTGTTTGCAAACGGTGGCACCGGGTGGAGCGGTGCGGGGTTGGTAACCCGATCTCGGCGGTAATGTTATTAGGCCTCATGAAGGTGACCCCTCGACCCTAACATTGCACACCCACAGGTAGACACGTGACGTTACAGTGGTTATTTAAGAAATACATAAAGAATGTCATATTACAATTATTTAAAAGGGATGGAATATACATTAACTCAATCTTGAATGGGAAGACAGAAATATATTAAACGCCTATAATTTTAGCTAAACCTCTTAAAAAGGGGTTAAGCATAATGGCTTTAACTACGCAAAAATGTAAATTTATAAACAAACGTACTCACATATGCCTAAGTGTATACATTAGAGGAATTACACACGTGCACAGAACCAGTAAAAAATGACAAAGGCAAAGGAAAACCCCTTAGTCTGGTAACAACAATTACGATATGTATTTAAAATGTCCATCTACCTGAATATCTGTCGAAGGGAAGCAAGAGATTATATCATAATAACAGCCTTCGCCAACCTCACACTGTTGATGAGCACTTCAACCGTCGGCCCCACATCAGGTGCGGCTTAAATGTATGGAATATTAGCTTTACGCGCCATTTATGCTGCAGTGAAATGCACGTGACAAAATTAAAAACTTTTCATGCTCTGTGCTTATGACCCTTATTTTGAACATTAAACTCTTTTGTTTCGATATTTTTGAATAAATTAGCGGTAATCTAATGAGTCAGATTGCCTCTGTCTGATTTGAAATTCTTAATTATATTATTACGTGTATTATATTCTGATGAAACGTGAGTCTTTAATGTATGTAGAATTGATATTACGTCTACTGCTTTATAATTTTATAACTCAGCTTTTATTTTTATTTTTTTATATAATTTACACAATAAAGAAATATAAATAAATAACTTTGCCTGAACATAATAATATAATCATTTCCGAAACCAATTTTTAAGCCAACTTTGTATGTTTAACTTTGTCTTTACGAATGTTTTTATTAAAGGTACATAGTTGGTACATCTGAATAACAATGGCAATGCAACTGCACAGCGGTTGTATCAGTTGCATCTCGCAGGAGGAAGCAATTGTTCTACGCGCCGGTTTTATCCAATTTAAACTCGTAGCCAACTATGGCTTTATATGAATATGCAACAATGTTATTAGAAAACACATTCCAATTTATACGGAACACGCGCTGGTGGAATTACTTTCATACAAAGTTTTCTAAGTGCTAGTTGAGATGTTATGCAGTTAACAGTCAAAACAAACGTGTCCCTGACTACTTTTGCAGTCCGACGCAATTTAACACATTACCAGCCACTTAGTAATATAAAATATTTACACTTGAGCTGTTAAGTTGAATTCATTGTTTATTAATGTGTTATACAAATTCTATTTTCAATATGTTTGTTACATGCCTTTGCAAGTGACTGAAGAGAATAACAATTACTTGAGAAACCTCACTCATTGACGGCCGAAGGTCTCCAAGAATCATTTTTTTTGTTGGTTTAAACATAAGATTTTATATTTGCAGTGGTCGTAAATTGTACTCAACAGTTCTTTAGGTGAGTCTAGCTTCGATCACGTTAATCCGAGGCGTCAAACGTCCATATGAAGCCTAAATAAAAGTACTAAACTAATATTCATAAATATGCAAAATATGGAAGTGCGGAGATAAATTGAAGGTATTGTGTGACAGGACTATCGACTACGTATTCGATAATAGAGATGCAACTAACAGTAGTCTAATAGAGCTCTCGAGACCTTTCATCCTTTTATCGGTGCAGTACTTAATAGTGATAGTCACTAGAAATTGCGAAGCAATTTGAGAAAGACTTGAACGGATAGCTGCCTATGTGATTTTTGAACAATTTGCATCGAAGAACAGTGTTGTAAGTATTTTGTAAGTATCACACCATACTTACAAACACACTGTTCGTCGATATTCTTTTAATGTCATTCGCAATTAATAATCTCGAATTATGCTTATGAATAGGTTAGGCTACTAGTTTAAACGTGAAGTATGTTTATCTTTTTAATATCTTGACCACATTTTACTGTGACTTTATTATTTTTACTTACTGCAGTAAAATATTTATTATTCAGGATGTTAAAGCCATATCTAACGACAACTCCTTATGATTTAATAAAATGTTTGACCCGGGTATATAACCCTTTTATTTATTATTCTTTTATTTTCTACAGTAAAATAATATTACTAAACTTTCCAGCTCTGAAATTAAGGTACGTCATCACAAATACGAGGTTTTTTATTGTGACGATTGAAGCGCTGACTCAGTCCGAGTCACCGGTATATATGTATATGATATTGACGGCACCGTATGGTGTGTTTCCTTATATTGTGGTATGGCCCCACACGCGCTGTGACGGCTAATACGTTGCACTGAAACATGGCTGCTAGGTATAATAATAATAATGCACCAACTGAACCACAATAATGCACTAAAACTATAACAGAACTACTACTGATGTACATTTCTCTCGTCTCACACGTTTTCGTTTTAAAGAAAAGTATTCTCAACTGAATTTATGACATTCAAGAGTTCATTGAACTAGGAGAATATAGCCGCCATTTAACTTAAAACATTCTGCGGGAATAGTATATACTTAAGGCGTACTAAAATAAATACGATATTTAGTTAGAAACACATTAGTTTAGAGCTCGAGCCCGGGACTTCAGCAATGTTGGCTTCATTAATCCAGCTGCGAGGTACTACGCACTTCTGTTTATTTCTAATTGAACTGAAGATAAAACGATCAAATTTATCTAATCGTATTCAGTGGAATCGGTTAAAGCAATTTACCGAGTCTATAGCCTGCTAAATAGAACATTTGTCTGTTGCATTGTTCTCAATCATTAAGCCCTTGAACATTACACCACACCTGATACTAAATGTCCGTTAACTGCATTAAAGGTTGCCATTGCACACAATCACGTTAAGCTTTGTGTGAACAGATTGTGGTTATCCAGGTTCATTAGATTCCTATGTCACACCAGCATTGCATTACGAAGATCACAATTTTGTATATATAGGTATATATTTGTGTATATACATTTACCTAGTATATATAGGTATCATCAGTTATATTATAAAACTAGTTGTTGCCCGCGGCTCCGCCCGCGTATATGTCGGTTATCGCGGCAAACAGTAGCCTATGTGTTATTCTGATTATAGATAGCTATATTACTGTAAAGTTTCTTACAAATCCGTTCACTAGTTTTTGCGTGAAAGAGTAACAAACATCTATCCATCCTTACAAACTTTCGCATTTATAATATTAAGTAGGATAATTACCTTCGAAATAGCGATCGTAGGGGTATACGATCCTCTTTAATAAGAATAGTTTTAATAAATCTCAACACATTTGTATATAGATAAAATAGATAAACGAGAAACTCAACTGTTTCAAATATAACTCTGTTGACATGGTAGCAATTTTCTCCCGAGCTGCAATATTCTGGTGGCATTTAGTGATACTTCAACACACAATTTACTAGTACGGGAGCATTACATAGTTTATACCCGGAATAATATCATTTTTACGAGCAGCCAAACACCAGGGATGTCGGGTCTCTCGGACGTACCGTACGACTATCTGACGTAAAACTTTATTGACATCCAATCTTGATTTGGTGTGACGTGGTGCTGTCGCCGACGCCAGTCTACCGCAATACCTATAGGAACTTTTCAAATCACGCAATCAGGTAATCAGTTACTATTTTTTTTTTCCCCTGCCCAAATGACTCTACTCTGCCTGATGGAAAGCATAAGCAGAATCCAAGAGTGGTGGTCACCATACTGCGAATGCAGACAATGCATCAATGCAGCATGGTGACACACACCACGGCGGGCTAGTGATGCTTCTGCATCATTGGGTCTCTGGTCTCGCACTCACCAACGAATGTTGATTTTCTGTGCGAGGTTAGTACCGCCCCGGTCGAGCCGGCCTGTTGGTGCTGAAATCAGCGTGGCTCTACTACCTTGAAATAAAAAGAAAGTATATAACTTGTCCTTTTGCTTAAACCCTAAACCCCTCCCCCTCCCCAAAAAGGACTACTACTACACGCTTAAATTTTAAATGTTGTGCTGATAATGAGTATGCGGAAAAATGTAAACTTAGTTGGAGCCTTGAGCTCGCTCTTGAAAGCTCTCCAAAACTTTCTCAATAAATACTCGTCGCTTATTTATATCATTCATAAAAACTTACCTCAAGGACTCGTGGACTTTTGGTAAATTTAAAACGACTGAGAACACAGACCGACTGATCTGTGTTCACGGTGGATTTAACTGGAATCTTTCTTGACAATGTGACCATAAATATATTGTAATTTCTTTCAGATATGTGGTTATGTATACTATGGACGGAACTATATCCTATGGCCCCTTGCACACGTAACTGACTGCTTTTACAACTGTGTCAATTTAACCGAACCTCTGAGTGATACGAACCCAAGTGTTTGGATTCAATAGAAATATTTTTTTGTCGTATACTAAGTATTTCACGTGTTTTTCGTTTAATTTATAAAAAAAAATTGTGCATATAAATGCCACGTAAATGAGAATCGAGACAACTCACTGAATTCTTTAATATTGTACGATAAGTAGATATAAATTCGTATGAATAAATATCAAATATGATATTTATTCATACGAATTAAACTCTGCCGACATCGAACTAAAAAGTACAAAGATTTTGTAATGTAAGAATATAATCTCATCTGTATAAAATGTGAACACTCTCGCAGATTCTCTTATTCTTTTTGAAATAAAATAAATTCGCTTGCGGTTATATTTTTCACATCGATATTTTCTGTCGCTGTGCGGTTTAGTCAGGCGTTCGTTCCTCGTAAGCGACATCGATTATTAAATTCTCCATGGATTTTTAATTTATTAAAAGCTAAGGGTATTTCAGAATTATCATATCTGCTCGTGGGTTATTTATGTGAGACGGTGGTCGTTTGATTCCGGGTCACGTACCGATTAGTGAAAGCTCCCCCCGGACTACGAGACCAAATTAATCGATTCACTCGCCAGCGTTTAACATCATAATTTGATCGAGTCACAACTGTTTTACTTGCAAATGGCTTTATCAATTGATTTAGGCGTTAACGTTAAGTAATTATATAATAAGCTCAGTAACTTTATGGTTACAGCTACTAAATAAAGTAGTTTTTTTTCCGAACTATTATATACCTATGTAAATATAAAAAAATATTCCGTCAAAAACTTGTATTCCTTTGAGAATTTCAATTTGTAGCAAAAAGAAAATAAGCTGACATTATTATCTGAAAATCTTTTAGTATTTCTTTTGACATTATTAATGTATTATACATATATTCCTTGTGAATAAGATATTAAATGAAGTGCGCGACTACGTTGTCAGAAGCAGCGGGGCCCATTGATCAAGATAGCTGCGTCGCCACCACGAACACTACGGCCAGGGTTGTTAATCACCGGGTCTTGCTAAATACCGACAATGAAGGTGAATTAAAAAACGTCTTTGCCGTAAAATAATAACACTGGTTTTTTTAAGTTGCAATATTAAAGCAATATATTGCACAGTAATCCAAACATTGTATGATTTTCATGCCTAAAACTCAACAGACTTTCAAAACGGAGGCCAATCATCAAACTATTGAGCGATGATTTGATTAACTAACTTGAATTAAGCTCTTTGGCAGTTGTTACATTAAAAAGTCGAATTAAAAAATAATTCTTAGCAGTACTATTTACGCAATGTATATACTAGATACTGTAGCACCCCTACCGGTAACAGAGAGCGTGGCCGGGCGCGCGGATGGCCGCCGCCGGACCGTGAAGTGTCGCTACTAGTTAGTCGGATTAACGAAGTTAGTGAGAACAATTTATGTACTTAGCAACATTTTGCCACCTTATTGAAACGTCTGCTAACGACTACTAATGAATCCGTACACTTTATAGATTTCAATATCAAAATAAATACTTAGACAGGATTATATAATATTCAAGCGCTTTTGTCTTTACAAGCACTGTAATATGTTAAGCCTCATTAGATTTCAGAAAGAGTTTCAAACTTAAGGGAGTAACCATCGACAATACTATCTCTCGATCTTGGTATTGCACCACTGGCATTTAAGTTTTCTTTACAAAACAGAAGCAGGGCAATAAAAATACATTATTTCTGTTATGTTTTATTTCAATACGAAGAAAAAGCGGAAACAATATTTTAGTCATCACATTTAGTCATATTTCCAAGCAAAGGCAATAAGATATTTAACGTAACTGCCTTCATTAAATATACATATGTATTGGTAAACTAACAAATGCATCGGTATGTTCGTTGTTCATCCCACGCTACACATACTTCGCTCTGGTCTTAGAACGCCCACAAACGCAATCTTCGTGGTTCGTGCTAGCAACAAAATTGTGACAGCAACAAGAAAAATGTGTTATCAACATATTTGATTGATTAGTAAAATTATTTGTTAGTTAACTTACAGCATACAAATTACAATACATTAAATTGTAAGCTCAATAGTGTGACGCAAATGCAGACACTGAAAAATATTGGCCCTATTTCTACATCCCTAACTTCCTCTGTCATCCCTTCGTACCCATAAGATTTTGTCGCTTATATTTTTATCACCTTGTTGTCATCCGCAGAGACTGACAAATCATCTCAAGTTATATTAGTTTCAGTGACGCAGCGCGATATTTCATAATTCGGCAATATATTGTTGCCGAGGTTGTCGCCTCAGCCGCTCCCGATGCAGCGATGTGCATATATCATTATATGACTATAGGTAGAGCGTAGTATGATGTAGAACTACAACTACAGATTTTTACATGTTCTGATTATATAAAGTCCGTCCTATTGGATGAATTTTCATACTATGGGTACTAAAAAGGTTATTAAAACTAAAGGAAGGCTTTAACTGAATGAAAACACTATCAAGAAACAAATCAAACACCTTTGAACTTTCCACTTGGGATGTTTTGCTTCTGGGTTTTAGCCAGGAACATTAAACATCATCTTACTTTACCACAAGAATTCATTACTCTGTCGTTGTTTAAGCCTCTCCTGTCGACCTCTCCAAAGGTCGCATACCAAAGTTAATAAAACATGTCTGTTCCTACTTGAAACAAATGTCTCACTTGTGTTTTAGGTAAGTACTTAAACGAAGTACTCAATCAATAACGTATTCAATTCTTACACTACATGGAAATAGTTTTAAACAAAATATATGTACGTGTCTTAAGTATGGACACAATAAAAAACTGCTCGTGAACCTGACTATAAAAACAAATGGCCACTGCTTACCTATCGTCATAATTTATAATCGACCAAAGAAATGTAGTCACGTTCAGCAAATAAGTACCTGCACCGTTACACGTTTATAATGGTTTGTACACTAAAATATTATGCAAAACAATATCCGAGAAGTAAGGCCACTAATTAAAGTCATTTACCACAAGTGACACGCGTTTCATTTGTTACTTTTGTATCAGGTATCACACACTCTCTGAATATGACAGAGAGACAGAAGTGAATAAACGTCCACATCTCGGGGATTATAGGTGAAGTTTCACTTATGATGAGCGACAAGCACCTCAATATTTATATGAAATACACAGAGGCGTCACAAGTGAGATGCCGGCCTTTGGGATACCCTTTAGGTAGGGGGTAGGGGGAGATACACAGGGGAGGGTAGTTGGTATATGGACCTCCGGTATCCTAACTCACTCGGTGAAACACAGCGCAGGCGCTGATTCACGGTTTTCTACGTGGCCGTGGTATCACTCCGGTCGAACCGGTCCATACATACACCGAAGCGTGGCTTTCCCACGGTTATGTTAGGCTGAAAAAATATTGTGAGAAAGGGGTAGCGCTTTATCTTCATGTATAATCTTTAAATATAGTATAGGTTTGTAATCATCATCATCATCATCATCAGCCTATCGCAGTCCACTGCTGGACATAGGCCTCTCCAATTGCGCGCCACTTGGTTCGATCCTCGGCTTCTCGCATCCAGCTCCTGCCAGCCATCTTGCGCAGATCATCACTCCACCTGGCCTGTGGACGTCCTACACTACGTTTGCCGAGACGCGGTCTCCACTCAAGAACCCGTCTACCCCAACGGTAATCAGTTCTTCGGCTAATATGGCCTGCCCACTGCCACTTCAGCTTGCTAATCCTTTGGGCTATGTCAATGACCTTGGTTCTCTGCCGGATCACCTCATTCCTGATGCGATCCCTCAGAGAAACGCCGAGCATAGCCCTCTCCATAGCACGCTGAGCGACTTTGAACTTGTGGATCAGCCGTGCCGTAAGTGTCCACGTTTCGGCTCCGTATGTCATGACGGGTAGGACGCACTGATTGAAGACTTTCGTCTTAAGGCACTGTGGGATCGACGACGAAAAGACCCGACGAAGTTTCCCAAACGCTGCCCAACCCAGCTGAATTCTCCTGTTCACCTCGTCCTCGTTTCGTCGTTTGTAATGGATCATATTAATAAAAAAGTTACGAAGAAATAGTGAAAGAAAATGAGTGAGTATTTTATAAAATACTAAATGAAAACCCGGCATTGCTCGGGTAATATGTTTTTACTCTATAGCATCAACCTATATTTTTATAACATCACAATAAGCATTTCTGTAGTTATAGGTTCTCAAGGAATATTAAAAGCAAAGTAAGGCATGGATTCGTATAGTATCGTTCATTGTGTTTAATAAATATAGGAAAAAAAATAGTAAATTAAAAATGCCCAACTTTAATGTTCAAATTTTCGTTTTTTTATGGTATAAGGACAAGCGAGCAGACGCATCGCCTGATGGTAAACGATTATAGTGCTGCAACTGCAAATACTACCAAACTCATTGTCTATCAACCAGATCGTCGTCAATATCGGATCAAACAAAATCCTAAAACATGATCCCGCTGTATCAGCGCGCGGACATAAATCCGCGTAATCGTGTAACAGTCAATCGTAATTGGAATCGCTTTTATTTATCTCACGGCTGTACCGGCGACGTCAACTACCGCCGCCCATTAGAATAACAGATTGAGTTAATATAATTGTAGTAAGTTATGTGCAGATTGAATATTTCGGCCACTAATCAAATATTTGCAGGATTTAGTGCGAGTACATGCTGAGATATTTCGGGTTCAACTAATCACAATGAGGGCAACCTCGCTCACAAAGCTCCCGTCGTTGAGATTTATAAAATAAATTCATTGTTTATGGTTTAAATTAATCTTTATATATATATAATTCTTCTGCGAGTGTGTATGTCACTGAACTACTCTCAAACGACTGGACCGATTTTGATGAAATTTTTTGTGTGTGTTCAAGGGGATCTGGGAATGGTTTAGATTCACAATTTTGTCCGCTGGACAATGTTTTTTTAATTAATTTTTAATTTATTAGTAGTTATGGCAAAACGACGTTTGCCGGGACAGCTAGTCTATACTTATAAAATAGTAAGTCCTGACTGACTGACTGACTGACTGATTCATCATCGCCGAGCGTAAACTATGATAGTTACGATTATGAAATTTGGTGAGTAGGATCCTTTTATTGAGTAGACGGGAAGAAGAAGGAAGGAAGAAAGGAATTTTGGAATTTCTACCCCTAAGGGGGTGAAATAAGGGTTGAAAGTTTGTAAGGAAGTCCGTCATTTTTTAAGTTAGAGACCTGAAACTTTATTTTTGAGCTACTGATTAAAAATGATTAAACACGTATTTCAGCGTTTTTGAATATGCTACCCCTAAAGGGTGAAATAGGGGTTGACATTTCGCATATAGATTAGTCTGGAAGTCCGCCATTTTTAAAGTTACAAACATGAAACTTTGTTTTTGGGCTACTAATTAAAAATGAGTAAATACGTATTTCAGCGTTTCTGAATATTCTACCTCTAAGGGGTGAAATAGGGGTTGAAAGTTTGTATGGAAGTTCGTTATTTTTTAAGTTAGTAACATGTAGCTTTACTCATCTGCTAATGTTTAAAAAAGAGTAAATACGTATTAAAGCGTTTCTGGATATTCTACCCCTAAGGGGTGAAATAGGGGTTGACATTTCGCATATAGATCAGTCTGGAAGTCCGCCTTTTTTGAAGTTACAAACATGAAACTTTGTTTTTTAGGCTACTGATTAAAAGTGAGTAAATACGTATTTAAGCGTTTCTTGATATTCTACCCCTTAGAGGTGAAATAGGGGTTGAAAGTTTGTATGGAATTCGTCATTTTTTAAGTTGGAAACATGTAATTTTATTCATGTGCTAATAATTAAAAAAGAGTAGATATGTATTTAAGCGTTACTTGCTATTCTACCCCTAAGGGGGTGAAATAGGGGTTGGAAGTTTGTATGGAAGTTCGTAATTTTTTAAGTTAGAACCATGAAACTTTATTGGTGTACTACTGATTAAAAAAGAGTAAAGACGTATTTAAGCGTTTCTGGATATTCTACTCCTCAGGGGTGAAATAGGGGTTGACATTTCGTATATGGGTTAGTCTGGCAGTCCGTAATGTTTGAAGTTCGAAACATGAAAGTTTATTTATGTGTTACTGATTTAAAAAGAGTAGAGACGTATTTGAGCGTTTCTGGTTAAGTTAGATACATGAAACTTTATTTTTGGGCTACTGATTAAAAATGAGTAGACACCTATTTAAGCGTTTCTGGATATTCTACCCCTAAGGGGATGAAAAAGGGGTTGAAAGTTTGTAAGTAAGTTCGCCATTTTTGAAGTTACAAACATGAAACTTTATTTTTGGGCTACTGATTAAAAGTGAGTGGATACGTATTTAAGCGTTTCTGGATAGTCTACCCCTAAGGGGTGAAATAGGGGTTGAAAGTTTGTATGGAAATTCGCTATTTTTGAAGTAACAAACATGAAACTTCATTTTTGGGCTACTGATTAAAAGTGAGTGGATACGTATTTAAGCGTTTCTGGATATTCTACCCCTAAGGGGGTGAAATAGGGGTTGAAAGTTTGTACGGAAGTTCGTTATTTTTGAATTAGCAAACATGAAACTTTATTTTTGGACTACTGATTAAAAGTGAGTAAATAAGTATTAAAGCGTTTCTGGATATTCTACCCCTAAGGGGTAAAATAGGGGTTGAAAGTTTGTATGGAAGTCCGTTATTTTTTAAATTAGTACCATGAAACTTTATGCATTATCAGCATTAATGCGAATTCTGTTCCTAAAAGGGATGAAATATGGGTCGAATATTTGTATGATAGTTCTTTTAAATGGGCTATTGATCAAAAATAAATAAATACGTTCAGAAATATGAATAAATTACTGATACATACTTTTACACAGTTTTAATTAAATACATAAAATCAACTTCCACGCGAGCAAAGCCGCGGGCAACAGCTAGTCTTAATATAAAGTAGAGAATAGATATAAATTTCAGAATTCATAAATAATATTTTTATCACATATATTATTTTTCTTTTTAATTGCTAAACAGATTTTGAAAATGGAACAGAAAAATTAACGTATTTTTTAAATAGTTTAGACAAATTCAATACTCGGTAAAGGAAGATGCTTCTGGGTTTTATGATTCTAACTTCAATTTGAAATAGGGAATGTGTATTTGAGATGATCCGTAGATAGTCTTAGACACATTTGAACACGAAAGTCAATAACACCAGGATCTCCAAATAGTTTTTTATCCAAATATTTTTTTATACTGAACACACCTCGAATTCACGGATTTCATATTTTACTAAAGTGAATGAAGAGTAACTTATTGGTTATTCTGTGTCGAGTGCACATAGGTATGTAGTGCAGCTGATTTACTTCAATACATTTATATGGTAACGCAGTCCAGGAACACGGCCAATCACTCACTGTTCACAGAAACGCAACACACAAACTACCGCGCGTGCACTATCGCATGCATACTTATTGATATTCCGCTTTCAAATTTTAAATTTCTATGAATACTTAATGCTTGGAAACAGTTGTGTCTTGAAAAATATTAGTTTGTGACTACGAGCACGAGTGAACACAGAGAATGATATTGTGTAACGTGGCAGTTGGTTCGTCTAAGATTTACATGGCGACGACAAATACTTTTACTAAATTGATTTCTCAGACAAACAGCAGCCTTAATCTCCTGCCTCCTTAATTGCTTAATTATTTAGTAATCCTATTCGTTATAGCTATCTTGAACCCAAAATTCTGCATTTGAAACATTCACCTTCAAGACATACTCTCGAAGGGTTACCAAATCAAATGTTTATTCATTTGCAACTATTTGTAAAATGTTGAGATTAGACTAGGTAATTGAATCTATGCATTTTCATTGCAGACAATTCAATCAAACAATGATTTAAATATATCGGAGGCACATAACTTAACAAAGCAGCGGAATAAAGTGCACCACGCCCGGTGCTATCTTATCGAACCCGCGGACGTGTAGTCGTGTATTGAAATAATGTTGTAAAGAAACAACCTATAATAACGCACCGCTGCAATTGCTCCGTTCGTTTAATCTTAATTGCTTTTTACGACGTGCCTCTGTCGTCCGCCGCGCATCACACAGATACTTATTCTGCATCCAAACTGCAAATAAATAAATTGTATCACCAAGACCACAAGTTACAAGTTTTATTTGTGGAGTGAACTCGCGTATATCGTTGTCGTGATGTGCGGTGAATCACGTCGAGCGGAGCTGATCACGTGCGAATGTGACGCCTCGTCCTATTTGAATTGTTTTGCGAGAGAAGCGGTGCGGTGCGGTGCGGCGCGGTGCGGTGCGGTGCGGTTCTTCCTCAGCTGTCTTCCTTCCGTGACACTTTTATTTATGTTGGAGTCGTTGAAGATCGAATGGGGATTTCACTTCAAACGTGTTTCCGAATCAATATGCTTAGCGAGGGCTTATGTCGACTCTGCTTTACATATTTGTAATTCGATATTGATAAAAAGATTTGAAAAGTTACAGCACAGTAACCAGGAGCCCAATTACAGGTTCAAAGAAAACATTACCAGATACCTGTAGCAGGGTATGAATCCAAAAGAACTTGAACTTGAAAAGCTGGACAAGTTGTTAATTTCAGCTAGTTTTGTCAAACCAAGTGGTAGATCAGAAGAAGTAGAGTAATATTACATTTCAATTTTTAATAATTTTTGTGGCTTTATATTTGTTTTATATACGTCAAATCTAATTTGTGACACGAAAATCTTTTAGTGACCAAGTTTTATACTAAAGATTTTATTATCTATGTGTATCATTATACACAAAGATAATAAAATAAATAAAAATCTAAATAAAATTAATAAAATAGGTATATCAACAAAAAATGTGAAAATGTTTGTAAACCACATTAAATCTACAAATCTTGCTCTTAAACTGTCTGCAATTTTGCCAAACAAAATTGTCTTTATTATAGACGTTCGTTCAGTCTACATAAAATGAGTCGGAGTACGGGAGACTGGCTGCGGGAGTTTCGGGTGTCGATAACATAATATGTTCTAAGTAATTTTATACTCGTAATTAAATCGTAGCTGCCGACGGCATCACCTCACAATAGGATAAGATATAAGTCGACGCAAGCACGACACAAGTCATAAAATAGCGAACTAATTACAATTAATTTATCGCAAATTAATTTATCTCAAGCAGGCAAATGTGCGTTTTTATGCTGTAAGGGGCAAACAAACCTATGAGTCACGGATATAAATAACATTATGTGAAGACAATAAATAGAACAACACTTGTTGGTAATTTAAAGAAAAACAATTGCATATAGAAAACATCAGTGCTTTCAAAAAACATTGTTTCTTTAAATATATTACTGTTTTATCAATTTGTGATAATTTAACTTTGAAATATTGGTGTCCAAAATTAGACCATGAGATTACACCAAAGCTATAATAAATAAGGCTAATTAGTCACAAATATAATTGAGTTGGCCGGTGGCGATTAATACAAAGTTCCGGCGGCGCAGGCGCAGCGTTTGAGATGTATGAGGGGGCGGGCGCTCTAGACGCCCAATGAACTTGAAGTCCCAACCTCATACCTAATTAGTGTAGTTCTAATTGATAAAATAATAAGTTTTTTATGTGCAGGAAACATGTTTGGGTGCAATCTATAATGAAAACTAAATTCGTAAGAAGCAAAATTAGCTACTCATCAAAATCACTTTGTTTCTCGACTCTGCTTTTGTATTTAATCTGATCTGATAGAGACATTTAAATATAAGCTTCCACATACGTAAGCATAAGATCACATTTCTCTGTTTATCCAGGTACATGTTAACATTGCAACAAAATCTTAAACTGCAAGTGTAATTTTTTGCAGTTTGTTTCTGATAGTTGGTGCTCCTTGGGGGAGGTCTTCGACAAGCAGTGGACGGCGATACGCTGATTTGAGGAAGATGATTATGAAGAAATTAATTCAAATGATTTTTTTATTCCATTTACAATAACATATCAATTCCGCGTCAGTCGTTGCCTCGCGGCAGCTCTCGTCGCGTCATATTCGAATGGAGACCGCGTCTTTTGTCCGTCTCTGCTTATTATTAAGTGGCGCTTTTCACAGCAATTAAGTGCAGGGCTTACGGCCCCGACGACTCTGGGGACAGCCACACCAGGAATGCGCGGAGGAGGGGGGGCGAAGGTGCTTAGACAACTAGACAACGAACAAACACATTTTTCGTTTGCTTCTATTTGTAGAATATATATTTTTTGAATTATGTGTTATTTACAAGTTATTTGTAGTTACATTTTTTTCCTAGGATTTTAAACTCTATTCCAAATGTAGGATGTCAGCTATCACATCATGATAAGGTTCAAAACTTATAATTACTGCCACTTAATTGCTGAAGCCCTAGTTTTGTATTCCTATATTTTTACAAGTAAGTAGGTAAATAAATATTTCGCACAAATTATGGGGTTAAAAATTAGGCGATGACTAGATGTAATACAGTTGCGTTTCAATCAACCTCACTTATAGCGATAATAAATGTCAATTTATAAATAAGCAAATTAAATATAGTAAGAGAACTATAACAATCTCAAGGAAGACATCAAGCCGCCCCTGGCCTGTACAATTGTCTCGGTACAATTAACATCTCAGTGTCTGCCATTGTAAACACTGACAGCGTAGTTGCTCCTCTTCCTTTCATCATTAACGATAATATTGAGTTGAATAACAGGCAGCTTTCCGGCGACGCCCACCTTTCCCGACACTGACGAATAATGCCTACTTACTTTACCTTCAAGTCTGTTAAAAGGCTTCTGACTTATTACACAAAACGAGCACAAATTAACTTTACCTTTGAATAGCATTTGTTTTCAATAACCTTAACACATATTATATTTAACAGTCAAATTTCGGGATAGGCTTTTTTTCTTTTAAAGAGAACCGCGTGACCAAATTCGCTATAATACACCATTTAAAATATTATTGCATTCAACAGTTTGACAAGCAATGCTGCAATAATGTTTGTGACAAGCAGTAGTACAGGCGGCGCTAACTATAGGTATACACCATAAACAAGGATGATCTCATCGGCTTATTGCTCGCAGGGCAGGCAAAGCCGCGTGAAATTAACTACCTAGCGTACACGCCCCGACGAACAAGTTATCTATGATTGCTGCCAACGCTAATTGTTTGGAGAATTGCTGATGGAGATTTTATATATACATAATGTGCATTACTTGCCCTCACTGACTGACTTAGCAATACAGAGCCTGAACACCTATGAATAAGAACTTGTTTTAGCACCTGATGATTTTACGTTATAAGAGCTTACGAAGAAATATCCGGTAGTAGTACGGTAGTCCATCATTTTGAAAGTTAGAAACACGAAACAGCTTTAACACGAGCAAACGTACAAGCTATAGCTAGTACATGATACAATTATTATCAATATAAATGTATAGTGGGTGTAGATTATAAAATTTCTTTGAAACGGTCAACCGCCAGTTGAATAAGCGGCCAGAGATAAAACCAACGAACTGGGAACACCCACGTCCACATTTACCCTCCTTCCGCTTTCTCCATTCTCTGACTTTTGAATAATTACAGATATTAATGGACTATAATCGTTTATTCTTCCAAAGTCCCAACTTTACTTTTTCTGCTATTATCTGTAGCGCATTAATAAGAAACACATTTACAATACAATGTTACCCAAGCTTTTAAAGTTATTTCTCATCCTTGAGCTCCTATTAATCGAAATCTTCGCTGTTATTTCTGAATAATTAAGTGACTTCCGTTATTTTAACTTTGACTATCCAGATGGACTTGGAAATAACCAAAGTTAACCGTAAGATTAAGAGCTATGCGAACTTTAAATCTGTCAACGAACATCAAACTTGTTTGAAAATAATGATGAAAAAACAGAAATAATAAGTAAATGCACATTTCCATATGGTTCTGTAAAGGCCTCCGACCTCAGCGTACTTTCCGCACGTTCATTCTTTGGTTGGTAAGGTACTATACTTACCGCGCTACATGCACCTAAACAGTACGCATAATGTTTAATTATAAAAGCCTCCACACTTAGAGGAATAGCATACGTACTTAAATATAGTATTTTTCTTCGTCAGTAAGTGCAAATAATACATTTTTAAAGAACAACTATTCAAATATAGTGAGTGGAGTTGTGGAGTTATTCGTCATTTTGTCAAGCCCGGCAAACAGTGCGGATCAAGTGAGCTTCATTTTATGACCCTCCCCCTCTGCTGGCACCCCGAGTGCATCTATCGTAGAATATATTTCAGCGACCATTAAACTTTACGACATCAACTTTTCAGCCACGGCCAATAAAATGATTTGCGTTATTTACGTCCGCGGTCGCTCGCCACATAAAGTCGTGATTGGCGCATTGATCCACGCCGGACCGTCATGAAATGCCTCTACATACCGGAATCGATCAATGGAAATCGAAGCCATTCCTCAATGCGGAGAATAGAGACAACGTATTTGTATGATGTTTTATCTTGTTTGTGGCTTCCGTATATTCATATTTATATATGTGAATGTTGACACACATCGAAAAGCCGTTAGTTATTCTTCAGTTTGCTGTTCCTGGCGGTACGGAAGGTACATATCAGTTTTATAGAAAGCTATTTCCTCAGGAAGCTGTTAGAGAGTTGTCTGAGAATTCCACTGTGTAATGCCCCGCTTATGCCAAACTTTCATGAATACATCACCAAGTTCCCATCTACGTTACGACTTGTTTGCCATTCTCACCGATAGGACACCGTCTCTTATGTAGTGAATAGCTCTTGACTTAAGAGTGAAATATAACATGGAATAATTAAAAAAAAAACAACACATTGACATTCTAACCACTTTTATTATTCTGCAAGCTTACCTCATAATGAATGACCGCTACAAAATAATACCATTAAACCTATACCGAGTCCTTAAGTTCTTATTTCGTAGATTTTTAATATCTCGCTCGTAATATGACCTCTCTACGTTTAATTGCTCTTAGAAGCACCGCACATTAAGGAGCGGTGTTTGTATTTACCGTCTCTTTGCGAAAACGAGCCCTGCAGCTAGGTAATTAGAGTTTAAAATTGATGGAGCAGTGTGCATAGAGGATGCACATTTTAATCTAGACTTGGCGGTACTTTTTGCTGAGCGCAATTAGGAGTCCACGACAAAGCGCCCAAAGAGATTCAACGGATTAAATGTTTCCATTACGTAGATTTTTGTCCGGACAGAAATAATATCTGAAAAAGGACTCGCATCAGGTCATTTGAGCAGAGAAAATCAATTGTATAATAGATAGCTCTGTAACAAATAGCTTCCACGCGGCTCGCTATAAGAGTTTAGATAAAAAAAGCTTTGTTACGCTGCTAGTGTAAAAGAACCTGTCTCTATAAAAACATTGTGATAATTGCGACATTACTCACCAAAAAACGGTTGTAAAATTAACTACGACTTAGATATTTTTTCATACCCCGATCTCAGAAAGAGTATTATTTGCCTTTTGATATCTTTAGAACCCTTCGCTTGCTTGGTCATCAAAGAGCATGCGGTTAAAAAGCAACTTTGTACTCTTGTAAAACAAATAACTATAGTTTTGTGTAATTTTACTGATGAAAGAAAAAAACTTTTGTATTATTGGGTTTTCGATGGAGTTCATAACGATGATATGTCTAGTGAAGAGTCATTTTTTCCATACAAACGACGCAGGCGTGAGAAATATATACTTTTATATTCTTAAGGTCCCGACAAAATTTGAATTATTACGTATTTTCATAAAGACTACATACTATGTCTACACTATTATGTGTCTCTTTCAGCTAGATATACATATATGTGTCAACGTAATATTAAATCTATAAGTATTACTTACAACCGGCCTCTAATAGGTACGTTATCTTAGTATTGTATTAAAGATATTAATAGTGTCATGAAATCATCCTAATGTTTCATATTCTCGTTATGATTCTAAACTTCTTTTAGTTTAAGGTTAATATAACCGCGAGTCTGCTTTTCTTTGTTAATTTTGCACCTCGACTTTAATAAAGAAACAACCTCATTATGGTTTTAAAGTTATCTCTTCGAAAGTCTCCTTGAATTGTTGTAAAAAGCCCTTCTGTGATAAACTCGTTAATTTAGTGGTACAGACAGTAGTAGTAGTAGTGGACTTACTTGGTAGGTTTGTAATTGTGTTCATGTGTGCTTTATGTTAATCATGTGTTCTTAAGTATCCTAAACTATCTTAACACTCGTCCGAGTGGTGATAGATTAAGAATACAAAGACACAGCCCCCATTCGTCCCATGGGTGTCATAAGAGGCGACTTAGGGAACAAACAAGACCGTATTTCTTGGTCTGCAAAAATATAAGTTTTCCAAGTGCAATGTTTGTAATACAGTGTTAGAGAGCGACAGGCGCGCAGCAAGTGAGCGTGTAATGAGCACTTGCACTTGTTGCCGGGAACCCCCCCCCCCTCACCCGCATCCGCACTATCGACGCTTTGCCAAACTATCCCATTAACAGGTGCACTTACTCTACTTTCGACGTTCTTTATTGAAATGTTCCACTGAGAAGCGTGCAGTAAGAGAGAAACAAACATATTTAGTTGTTAGTTTACTTAAAAAAGAAGAGCAATAATGCCCTGCGCTGATCCCGTAATAATGATAAAGATCTTTCGCGATTTGTATTGACGTCTTTTTTCTCTCTGTGCGTGTCATTCATTATGTTTTGAGAACGCGATATATATATTTTCATTGAACTACAAATAAATAAATGATTGTCATGAATTAATATTCTTAGCGTAGTTTGTCTCGAAGTCATAAATTTATTCTTCAACAGCCTTAAAAACAAGTATTTAAATCTCTTCCGGCGTTAAATATTTAAACTAATAAATTGTCTGTTTGTTGCAGGTACGCTTACAAAATATAAAGGAGCATTTGTCTGTATTACACCTTCGTAAGTAATAGGAGATTTACACGTTAATCCTGTTTAAGAGTGCACACACCCTAAGTTACAGAGGGCCGGAGGACAAAACAAACGAGGTTGTCTGAGACACGACCCGACCACTATTTCTACCACCCACACCATTAGACAGTGGGACTTTTTTAGGATTTAATTAGAAAACTGGCTATCTTCAATTTGTTTTATTAAAAATACGTGTGTTGGCTATACCTATAGATATTTTCAGAAAATAATGGTACGATTTAAAACAAAAACTTTAATAACTTTTTAAAATGTTACCAATTCACGTCCAACCATAACAAAATTTACACAGACTGAGAGTTAGTAACCAGAGTAAATCACTAACTGTGAAAGTTCAAGGATTGCACCTATAGCATAACACTTCTTTAGGGAAGGGCCGAAATTCGTTTTACAATCGGTTCTACCGAATTTCGGCGGTTCGAGCCGCATTCGGTTAAAACTATATTCGGCCCATCGCTACACTTAATGCGTGTTGGTCGGCGAAATTGACACATTATTGTATTAAAACAAATTAGGACGATACACAGTATACCTATGAAAGGTGTATAAGTATATAAATTGTTAAACTATGCTGTAAAATATATCTGTGCCATCACATATCAATTATTAAGCTAAAGTTACATTTTCTGTTCTGACGGAACTGGATACTTAACTGTATCCAGTATCATTCTTGAGCCTTGACTGGAACCGAATCGCAAATTACAAACAAACCCTCAAAAACACATTTCTTTAATGATTGTAACATGAACCCGACGAGTATAGTAGGAAGTAAATCGTGTGGCGGTCGTTTGTTTGCGGCCCGCGGCGCGCCGAGGTCGGCGAGGTCGGCGTGGTCACGTGGTCGAGCAGCCCAACAATTTATGATTGATGTCCACTGTGTTTACAAAGGATGGCTCTATTATTGACACGCCTTGATTAATAACAAATAACTCCACGTATTTGTGCTCGCCGTTATTGATCTCTTTAAACGGGAAAGCGAGAAAATCAGAAATGCGAATTGCAATTTCATTTAGTCAACTCCACTCGATCGTATAGCGTCGAATGGCGGCAATTTATTTACTTTTTTAATAAAATGGTTGGTAGGGGCGGGTGGCGCGGGTGCAGTCGTCAACGATGCGATCCATCACGCGCGCCCTCCCCGCGCCCCGCCTCTCGCGCGCATTAGATACCATTCACATACGGAACGCTCATTCATACTCCAAAACAAAATATGTGTCGACTATGAATTGGAGCCTTCACCTTAACGGTTCGCTTGGGGCTTCAAGAGGCTTATTATTTTGCCGCCTGCCATCTTCGTCTGTTCGCACTGACTTCAAATGTATGAAAAAAAATACTCTTGGTATTTTGTAGTCGAATGGTGTAAGCGAAGCTTTTATATAGTGACAGCACTTTTTATTCAAGGTTTAAATTATGCCTAGAAACAATGATATTAAAATTCATTCTAATGGGTAAGGTAGCTTTCATTTGTTTTTTAAGTGTAGGTTAAAATCAGTTTTAATTTTTTTAGCAACAGAATCAGTGCATTATTGATAAATAATTGTCAAGTTTAAGTAATTAAATTAGTCTTATGTGTGACTGTGATTTTTTATAAGTAAATCGGTTTTCCGAATTCAGTTTTAAGGAGATTTCCTTATCATTGCAACTGACGACTTAGAATGTGTAGGTATCTGGTTTGGTTGTGGGTTAGTAGTCCGGCTTTTACGTGTAGGAGTTTCAGGTCAGTTCATTTTAAATGATTTGTGAAGCAATCTAAAGATGATATAACGTTAATTTGACTCTTTGGTCACTTTCGTTACTATTAGGAATTATTCTAACTTTATTCGAAAGCTTTTTATAATTAATGGGAAGAAAGAAGAAGAAAACTAGTTGTCAAATTATATTGGGCGTTAGATTGTTGAAATATTTAAAGATTTTTTCTTACAACCAACAAGCCGATATCTTATTTCACACGTCACCCACAGCGCGAGGGGACGCGCAGATAATCAGGTAACCGCGTTCCTGCGAGCAACACGAGGCATCAATAAGCGTCCCTCGCCCGCAGGGACCGGCTGTAGGGACAGCTTGCCGTATGGGCCTAGGGTGGGTACTGATTTGTGATTTGGCAAGCGTCGCGATTACCAAGGGACGCGACTTGGTGCATCCGCACGTTATATTGTTCAGCCACCTCCACCGAGGTTAACATAAAAAAGTTAGTTTGTGCCTTTTGTACTTGGTTGTCACCTTAGTTAATTTATGTTGGTGTAATTACTACCTTGTCACATAAACTATAGATTACAGAATATTATTATTATGATATTATCATGTTTTTTTTTTAAATTTTAATATTTTATGCTTAAGTTTTTTTTTGAAACTTACTCTGACTGGAACGATTGTTATTATTATTCTCTTTATTATATTTAAATATACATATTGATTTCATTTTTAAATATACATATATAATTAATACATTATTATTATCATTATTATATGTACACTGACAAGTAATTTACTCTTGTAATGGTTCTCGGTCTCATTCTTGACTTATTCTGCAGCTGTCTCTCTCGGACTACTAGCATCACACTTTTCATGACTTTTTCATTTTAATTCAAGGCTTAACAATCGAATTAATGTCTGGCAAATTGATTTTAAGTTTTCTTATCTTTAAATAACATAATATTAAAATTACAGACATTATAAAATACATCGGAAATTTTCCAAAAAAAATCGCCTATGGCACATAGTTAGCAATGTCAAAAATGTCTGGCAAAAGGTATGTCAGGTACTTATTTAAAAATTAAAATTTACGTCTCTTAATATTACAAACAGACACTCCAATTTTATTTATTTGTATAGATGTATAGATAAATTCAAGAAAAATATTGCTTATAATATACCAAGTTTAAATTTACAGAAACCGAATACTGCGGCTACAATCAGTATCCACACAAACTGTACCACAATATATGAGTGTAAACAATGTTTTACAATATACAGACAACTACAACAGGCTTATTTGAACTAATAACATGGCAATTACGGCGGGAACATAACAATTTAACTGTAACGGTAAATTGTAATTTGTGGTATTACGCAGAACGCAATATTCGTGATGTATTATTGTATAAAATAGAAGGAGATTCCTTCAAATTAAGTTGAACATGACACGTGTAGATTACGTATAATGTTAGCTTCAGAAAGCAATAAAACTCTCTACAATTTATTGTAATGTGTAACAAAGTAACCCGGCTAACCGACTGAGCCCTACTTGTTGTGTAACTTCTAAATATGATACACACTATTCAAGTTAAAACTACATTACGCACCGAGTTGGGAAACTATTTTAATTCAATTTAAGTTGAATAGTTTTGGTTCAAATATAACATTGCACACCAACTTCGCCTCTCTAAAGTTTTCATTTGTTAATCGAATTAAACTTTAAATCGTTTGTCCCTATTTCATAAATACACACTTTGGTTGATTTTTTTGCGATGATAACCATTCTGGAGATGAATGAAGCTCCAATCGATAGAAGACACCAACCATCGACAGCAAATAGAGCTAGAATAAAAAGACTAGAAAAAATATTTAATAAAGTTTTCAATATTTTTTTCATATAACACAATATAAGAAGTTTAATAACAGCTTGGGTGCATTAAAGTGAACCATTTTCAAACCGCCACTCACATTAATTGTATCAATCAGCACAAAGTTTCGTACAACTTGTGATGCGTGGAGTTTAATTTTTGTTCCAATCTGTTGTGACAACTGCTACTATGTAACTTACTCTCTCTCATACGAGTAGTAGGACAATTCAATAGAAAAAAAAACTATAATGCTACAGTATAATTAGCGTTTGTGATTAACTTTGTAATAATAAAAAGTATTGAATGGTAAAATATGAATAAAGAACCGGTCCTCCAGGTACTAAACCTGGAGGACCGGTTCTTTTTTTGGTATATTTTCCAAAAATGAATTCTAGATAGATCGAAATATCATGAAAATCTTTGAAGCCGTTTCAGAGATTCAGATAATATACACAAGAATAATTGGTCGTTTATTGGTAATAGATAGATTTTATTTGATTGAAATAATTCGCCTTATTAACCGACTTCAAAAAAGGAGGAGCTTTATTCAAAAGCTGGTGCTTCTCGTGTGGTCTCGTTTCAATTTGGTCCAGTTGTTGTTCTTTTTTTGTTAAAATTTGTGATTATAGATTGTCATTTATATATTATTGAAGTGAAAACTTCTTTAGCGGCGTTGTACACTTTAGCAAAATTGATTTTGGGATGGGTTAAAAAATGTTAAACTCAAGCGTCAGGACACGTCGCGTCAGGACATGTGACCTGATCGTAAGAGGGCAGCGCAGGGCGCTTGCGCGAGTGCGCTTGGTGACAGCTGATGGCCCGACTGTCTAATATGAGATGACTGGTAATATAGTTGTATAGCATTAACCTATATTTTTATAAACTTAAAATAGGCATTTTTTTTACTTTTTTTAATCGCGCATTTTATTTAAAAAGTAATGAGGTTAATTTCATGTAAGCTTAAACAACTGTTTGTTTATAGTTTTGAGTTTTCACTTCTGTCGGCAGTCCTCATGACTGCTTTGTGTTTTTTTAAATAATTATTTATTTACATAATGTCATTAGAAACCTACCTGCTTTGGTGATACTAGATGTCCACTCTCCCTGTCTCTGTCTCTCTAGACATTTATGGCGGGCTCCAAATCTAAGCAAAGACGTCACACTCATCCGTAACAATATCGCAACTCCGGCGGGAACAATCAGTGCGCAACTCACTTCCCTAGTCGTCAAGTTTGAGCGCGCTCACAAACTACTTACACAAGTGTCGCAGCCGCGCCGCACTTTGCGAGACTGTAACTCATTTAGGCTGATACTCTACAATAACATTATGTACGAAGCTCGCCACTCAACTAGATGAAGCAAGTTTCTTACTGCTTCTTGTCGGTTATCTCAATTCAGTTTCAAACAGCAACGAGTCTAGACAAACTCCGTCGAGAGAATGTTCGCTTCCCACGGATTACCCGCGCTGAAGAAAATCTTTAAATAGAGCAACATTTCTTAGATTATCTCAGATCTCAATCTAAGACTTGAGTTTCCTTAGGTTTCCTTTAGATTGTACGAAGTCAGTCAAAAGTAACGAATAGACGTTGGCTCCTCAGTGCAGTCGCTGTCGATACAAGACGAGATATTTTAAACACATTTAAACCAGGTTTAACCGATAGGCGGAGGATCAAGCAACCTATTTCGCGATTATTGGAAATCAGAAGATCAAATCCCTATGATGTAATATTTTCTTTGATAAATTTATTTCTTTAAGTAAAAATTTCAAGAGATCGTGGAACTCGGAGAAGGGGTCGTCTTATCTTATAAAATTTAAAACTTAATTATATTTCATTTCAAAGCAGTTACAATATTATTCATACGTGAGTATTTACCTCAAAGTTTAAATGGTGAATACTTATGCAGCTTGCATATCTATCAAATTAACCTGTCGCCAGCCACTGCTAAACAAACCACTTTCTTCAAATCGTCATTCCATCGTGTCACTGGGCGCCCTACACTACGTTTGCCTAATCGCCGTCTCCGCTCTTGCACATTTCGGCTTCAACAACCATCAGTTTATCTGGAGATATAACATGACCGCCTCATTTCCACATCAGTTCTTATATCTATCCCTACTTTATAATTTGCTCACAAATCTAATTAACAGGTGCCGCGCCTGTAGTAGATCAGCCACTACTTGCTCATAATAGGCTGTGCGTAGCATTCATGATGTCTGACGTCTAGATATTACTTGTGAAGGCATGTCGCCACTATTCAGTCACAACATTATCAGACTAGTTAGAACGAACAGCATTTAACTGACTAGTACTAGAAGTAGAAACGTGAATAATATAATAAATAAAAATTCAAAAGATATATATTAAAATAGTTACGCCTTGTAGATCTGAGCTAAGCTAATCTTGTGCTTGACACAAAATAAACACTTAATTAAATTACCTACAAAATGTTTTCTTACTCTTTTATTGTTCAAATCTCTCAACGAAGATCCCAAAGTATGCAGAGCCTGTATTTTGGTAACCAAACCTCTGATAAACATACTTATATAATTTTATTAATTACCCCGTGATGGGATCGAAAAAAAAATATACAAGTTAGTACAGAGGCTTTGTCTACTTCTAGAACTTAATACCTTACAAACATCTTTAATCGGAGCACATAAAAATGTCATACTTGGAGTTATGATAACATACGAATATTATTTAGCTAGTATGTAGTAGTCTCATATAGCTGTTAATGTTAGTATAGTGCCCAGGGCGTCACGTTTTCAGATATTTCAATTAGCGGTGGTCGTAACACGCGTGTAATGAATACTGAGGAGTGTGCCGCGCCATCGCGCCTCCTCGCCTATGAAGAGTAATGGACCAACCAGGCAGTCCAATATTACTGTAATATTCTATTACATCTCGCTACTCTGAAATAAGAACACCGTAATTAATTTAATATTTGATACACGCGCTACAATATTGCCAGTACCGTTAACACAATTTAGACTCATTATACAACTACCTACATGTAAATTTTATTCTAACTTATAATCATCATTAACTGCAATTTCCCAATTTTATTTTGCTCTTGGACGGTTTCAAATGATCAGCTTTAAATGTTACATACATCTTTTTAAAGGTACATAAAAGTGTACTGTCACGTGTATAACGTACTGTTTACCTACACAAAATTCCACTTAAACTATTTTCATTTAAAATTTTACCAAAACGAGACCGCATGTCACGCCTTGTCGAAAACTTATCAGATCGTATGTAGAGCCCAGCTTCTAACTCGACACGCCTTAACTCTATAAGCCCTAAGTTCATTTACTCTACAAGTTAGTTGAATTATAAACCTATATAGGTTCACCTGATCACATATTATGTCTGAAGGGTTCAACAATAATGTCAACGAAACCGTGAGAATATAAATTGATGAACATGAAACATTATAAAGCAAATGTTAAAAAGCAACGTGTTAATATTGAATATAGATAACGTACGAAAATATATTTTGTCGTAGCAATAAAACCAGTAGACATATCGATTTGAATTTGATTTATTAGTAAGTTGCAGATTGGATTATACTGTAGCATTATAGTTTTTTTTCTATTGAAATTAAAACTTCTTTAAGTACATTGAGTAATTTTTGAGTGAACAAAAATCATGACACTCGTGTCATCGTCACCGAACGCTTTCCATGAGCTAAATATTTTTACTTCTTTTTATCACGCATTTTATTTAAAGAGCAAAGAGGTTTCTTTCAGGTGAGCTTCAACAACTGATTGTTTATTAAATAGTTTTGAGTTTTAACTTCTGTCGGCAGTCCTCATGTCTGCTTTATGTTTTTTTATGTATGGGCCTACCAAAATGATTCTAATCTGCCTGATAGAAAGCATAAGCAGAATCCGAGAATGGTGGTCGCCATACTCAATAATTTCATGTCAATGTCATGCCAACACCAAGCATACGCTATAGCTCCCTTATCGTTAAGTAGTATCAAAGACCTGTGATAGACTATGCTGCACAGTTTACTAAAATAATTATGAAACTTTCTAAGTCGCGGTGACTTTGTTGCGAGAAGGCTACTAAGTAACTTCTTAATGAGCTAGTTTGTCGCTTTAAGCTAATATTTAATTAACAGCTAAGAGCTGATAGCCAATGTATTCTCGAGATACTCGAAGATTGCTACAGTGTGTCATGTACATCCTGCATAACCCTAATTTAGAGTAGTATACATGAATCGTAATACCATAGTATAGTAGATACATACCATAGATTCAATTATACTCGTATACAAGCTCAGAATTACCTGCTGAGGATCGAGCAGTAGTGGAATGTTGAAATCACTTTAGTTGACAGATTTACACAACAATGCACCAAGCGTTGAGACGCTCAGGTTTCTCGATGACGCTCCGACGTGTCATGTAGATGAGCGCGTTATGTGTCGCGGTGAACGATTTCAATATTAAATACTATGAGAAATGATTTACTACTACTGCCACTACAAGCGTGACTCTTCTCGGAAGTGTGACGCTGATGTAGCAGAAGAATTGTCTTTTGGGACATTTAACTGTGAATTGATTCCAACGTTAGTAGACATATACTCATACATACTACATAGACGATATTAGATACTCCTAATATTACTGGATGCATTTAGTTTATGAACTAGATTATATAATTAATTAATATATATCCGTGTACACATATACGGTTGGTATTTGCGCGTTCTCACGATAATAATTCAGTAAAGTTATCCGCCAACTGTAATAACGGCTAAGTGAATACGATGGTTGGAGCTCGCAGCACGCGTATTAGAAGTCTTGCGGCAAGTTGCGCAAGTTCATACTTAATCTTAATCCGTATAACTTCGCCTTAAACCGTAACGCTAGGTGGCAGTGAGCCGCGGGTATCGGCCCCGCCACTCGTGTGCGCACTCCCTAATCCACATTTGATTACCTATTATATGTAAGCTGTCTCATTTTATACTGATTACACCACATTATACCATAATTTGAACTGTTTTTATAACTCAATTTTTATAATTTGTGAAATGCATCTCACATTATGTTGTTAATGTAATAGTTGCTCATCATCATTATACTTCACACCTTGCGCCTCGCGTCGGCCCAGGGGCTATAAACACTTCCACGAACACACGTTTATGATTGAATGGAAAAAAAACTATTTGTTTGTGTTAGAGATCTTATGCCATTTCGCTAGTTAGTCCGCACAATCCGAGCCTTTCTAACTGTAACAGAGAGTTGTTCGCTTGCTGGAGTACACATCGCGTGTCTCGTAAACAATGTTAACTACACTACGAATCGCGCTGATTACCTGTCCACTGCCGAGTAGTGCCGACTGCCGGAGTGTCGCACGATCATAGCTCTTTTAATGAATTCAGAGCACCGCCTCACTCGCGCTATTTCAATTACTGCGGCCCCTACACCGATGCGCTTCAGACAGCGATACTACGTTCAATCCACGTACCTTCCCGCCCGTGAAAGGTAATTGGAGATAGCTACGTGCACTTCGCGAGTAATGGATACTAAACATGTACGAAGGTGTAGCGCAAGCGGAGATACCGGGAATCGGATAGGTATCTGCATTCTCAATTAGGCAATTCTAGGTTCATAGGTAGCGGCCTTTGACCTAACTTAGTGGGAGGAGGAAATCCATATTACGTCTGAGATATGTGCGGTTGTCAATAATTGGTTCAATTGACATTCTCGGTTATATCATCGCGGACGTGGGCACGCCGCCCGGCACGTCTGCACCTCTATACACGGACTTAATTCGCAAGTCAACGAACTTCGTATCTAGAAACAATGCACGACTTAATTCAGTTCTATCTGATTTCATTTCCATACAGGATTAAGAGTTATCTTGAGTTACTGTTACATTGGGAGAGCTACGTTTCGACATGAATGGGCCAGCTCGACCGGAGTGATACCACGACCTCAAAGAAAACCGGTGTGAAATAGCGCTTGCGTTGTATTTCATCGCGTGAGTGAGGGTACCGGAGGCCCATACCCCAACTCTTTCCCCATCCCCAAAGGTCGGCAACGCACTTGTGACGCCTCTGATGTTGCGGGTGTCCATGCGCGGCGGTAATCGCTTACCATCAGGTGATACGTCTGCTCATTTGCCCCGATACTATAAAAAAAAAACATTTATGAGCTCGAGTTTCCGTTAGTTTTCTAAGGTCTTTATGACA
The DNA here is from genome assembly GCA_905220595.1 of Spilosoma lubricipeda. Taxonomy (NCBI): domain Eukaryota; kingdom Metazoa; phylum Arthropoda; class Insecta; order Lepidoptera; family Erebidae; genus Spilosoma; species Spilosoma lubricipeda. The sequence goes on along the minus strand of HG992285.1, from coordinate 248,431 downwards.
TACTATGTACCCTATACTCGTATTAGAATTAAATAGGGACTGTGATCTATTGATATTTGTTTGTTTAGAAAGTTTGATCGATATAATCATCGGTAACACTTCTATTACTATTAGTGCGTTGAAAACTCTATCTCGTACCCTATTTCTGTCATTCGAACTAAGATATCCTCGGTGAAAAGTTCGGTCGAAATTAGCTGCGTCTGCCCACTACTTTCTTCACAACGCCTTCTATACATCGGCGACAATGACGGGTTTATTATGAATACATAATCCTACTGATTGTTTAAACTCAAATTCACTATTTGCAATCCAGTATTTATTAAGTTTGCCAATTAATTTGATAATATTCAGAGTATAAGTCAATGTAATCAAGATAAGATTGCTGAAAAGCTAGCCAATGTTAGAGTAGTAGAGCCACAATGATATCAGCACGAACGAGCCGGCTCGACCTATATTACTTTAAAGTTTCATCCAAATCCATCCAGTAGTTTTCCGTGAAGAAGTAACAAACATACACACTCACAAACTTTCGCCTTTATATATTAGTCTGATGTGTCATTGGTTTCACGCTGAGCGGATTATGCCACTCAGGTTTGTTTCGCTGACAATCTCTGTGCGATATAGAGTCTACGTTTGTTATAGTGCAGAGGGATAATTTACACCTCGGATTGTGGCGACTAGATTGCGATTACTGAATTGTTGATGATCTACTCTTAATATCTATTAAGAATCTAGTCAAGAGATATCTTGCAGTGCCCGCAAGTAATTACTAATTGTTTTATTACTTGCGTACAAGACATTATAATAATATAATTATTTACACTGATTGTAAACGTCATTTTCAATAATGTATGTAGTCAAACTTGTGAGTTCAGAGCTACCATGTGATAATGATTGGTACCGTAAATACTTATCTTGATAGCTATAAACCTTTTACTCATTATATTGATCTGGAACAATTTAATTTCGTATTGTGTGTATTTTCTTATTTGTACATTTGTGTAGTGTATTTTCTTTTTAACACTCCAGAAAGGAAATGAGTTTGCCCTGGACATAGATTTCTACTTATTTTGTGATTGAGTAGAAAAAAATCACGTCAGTAAAACCGTGAACTAAATGAAATGAAAGTTTTACCGCTTGACAAACAATGTTAATCAATTTGAGCTGGTGTAGCGCGCTGAGTTAACGAGTGCCGGAGCTAGTGTGTTTCGCGCGCAATATTTTAATAAACTGAGTGTGAATATTAGGTGGTTCGTCTGCGTGTGGTGAGAGTGAGGGCAGTGGAGCCGCGCCGCGCCGCTCGGATTAACTCTAAACTGTCTCTCAGATCGTACATGCCTTACATTGTCTTCTCTCTGCCGCGTTAATTAATATCTCTCACGTAATTAGTCCAACACAGTGTAATATAATTAGTGTTAATAAATAAATATCAGTCAATGAGACTTTTGTGGAACCGCATTGAGAAGGCTTGTGACAATATTTAGTAACATCTTATCTGAGACTTCTAAAATATACGAAATGATTAATACATAGGTTATAAAGCGTTTAATTTGTGATAGGCCTTGTGACGTTAGCACTATCAAAGTGCGAGTTATTATTTTACTAGTTATAGAACCGGTTTCATAAAGTGAACTAAATACTTTTTTTTAAATGATCGTATTATTAAAGTTTCAGTTGCCAATCAAAAAAAAACCTAAAAAAATTGAAATGTTAAGCTTTCGTTTATTAAATTTGTAATGAAATCAATTTTGAAGATTTTTGTTTCTACGCCATTTGTAAAAAATGTCAATCAGATGTTTTTAATTGAATTGCTTATACTTACTCTGGGTAGGTAGCATTTCAATTTCAATTAAGGATTGAATACAGCTCATTACAATTTAGGCGTATTGACGTCTGTGATACTTATTGAAAAGTTAATTATTGTTTTAAAAAATAGATTTGCCTCTCTTTGGTAATTATTATTTATCTAAATAATATTACTTGTAACATATTTCTAAATCACTTTATAGTTATGATAATATTATGATAAATAATACACAGAATAAAACATAGTTATTGGGTCAGCGGGTCTGGCACAATGATATGAAACTCTGTATGTGCCATAAAATCATATTACAATTTCTCTTCCGATAATCTGACAAGACTGATCAGTCAAAGTATTCATTCGAATACGTTGTTTTCTGTCGCTATTTATTTCAATAATCTACTATCACCTCCCTAATTTGTGAATTCGAGTATCTTCTCTAAAACATCCCTTATTTTTGTCGCCAGCTGCATCTAGTTCGATCGATGGTTCTTACAGAGGTACCGCTTAGGTCACTAATTATGTTGTGAACTACGCTACTTACTCAATTACTACCTATTCAAGCAGTAAATAATACACACACATGCCACAGCCTGTGACAGTATACACACACACAGCGCTACCTGCTGCCGTCTGCCGCGGCCCCGGTGCGTGGCGAGCTAATGTGCTTAGTGCAGGGCGCGACGCGACGAGGTGCCACTGTTCGTAATTGCGTTATCACCTGTCTCGACTCTTGACGTACAGCCAGCGCGCCCTGCGCGACCTCAGCTGATGCGTAGCTAACTACATCGACCGTGGCAAAGTTCAAGGTACCGTGGAATGCTTTCTATTGAGAACTGTGTTAACTGTGGCGAAGTTTCTACACTTTAAACATTTGTATTTTTTGGTGCAGTCCAACTGACTGCTGAGTTAGTTGTCCTGAAAGATTCCTTTTTGAAACCCTGCAGTAATACCCCTCAAGACTTAAAAAGTAAAATATTAGTTACATAGATTTTTTTGTACAATTACGCTAAATATATGCTATGCATGTAACAACAGTCTAATATAAAATTGATGAGCTAACCATGCAGAAGGAACATGGGGCGGTATTGTTTCAGCTGTCGACATGATTCGTAAACTACTTTAACTTACTAATGTTAGAGGAACTTTAACATTAGTAATGGCACTAAAGCTATTTTCAAATCAATGAAACACACGAAGAAAACACTAACAGGAACAATTAATAAGTGAAACACATCATCGAGTGTCCGCCCACGCGCGGTCCTCACCACGTCCCGACTCAAGCCTGTAATTACGCAGATGTGTGCCGCCTGTTCTGCACTGACCTGACACGACCTGTGACTTATACTAACAATGTTTTTCTTCTCGTAGTAGGACAGTTTGTTCATAGAACTATTTAAATTCTGCAACAAGTCATGATATATTAACTGGTTAATGTGATTTTATTCGCTCCCTATAGCATTGATATTAGTATTTATGTAATAAACATTGACAAGATGCTAAGGTATGTGCGAATGAATATGATGCGAGGTACCTTCCTCATCAGATTTAAATAGCATTATATTACGTTTTGCGGGTATTACGGTGAACATTACACGCTATAAAGAAACCACCTCCGCTCACGCTCCTTTAATATTACATTTACGGTTTATAAACGTGCTAACCGTGATCATGATCTCTTTCGATATTATCTGTAAGTTGCGACTGTTACAACTTGGAAAGATGCTTTGTAAATTTACTACTTAGTGATTGCGATAACCTTAAACATAACATTATATTAGTGTTACAAACATAATATTAGTGTTCACATCACTCGCCTCCACAGAGTAGGCAACTCGTTCATGGGACAATGTATACGCTTTTACAATAAGCTCCCTATTACTATTAGGAATTTGCCATTAAGGAAATTTAAGAATACCATTAAATCAAAATTATCCGCAAAGGGGTATTATACTGTAGCAGAATATCTTGATGATAAAACTGCCTGGGATTGAGCTGCCAATTCTACACATGCTGTTTATGTTGAATCTTTAAATTTATTTTAATGTGACGATAATTTATAATTTGAAATAAATTCATCTTAAACTATTGTTATAGCTGACTTAAACTATTCCGTTTCCTATTCCTATTAACTTTTCTGATTATTATAATTGTAACTCAAATTGTAAATATCGCTTTTTTATTGAATTAATGTATTTTGCATTTATGAAAATTGTCTGGATTTTAAAAGAGACGTTGATCCCTGAGTTTGTTTCGTCCTTTCTTCTCAGGGCTAGTCCAGTTAGGAAAGGCCGAACTCATCTGCTCATAAACAGTTTAACTTGCAAAAGTGTTAATACAACCTAATTGCAGAATAAATGATTTCATTTCATTTATTACTATATCTGGGGATATTAATACTATTACTTACATCTGACTGAAGTTGTATAGTAGAAGTAGAAGTATTTTCTATTCATTATAATTAATTTGGATACTAGAAAACAAATAATATACACTACCTATGATTTTGTTCTGTGGTAAATTCGATAATAAATAATTAGTTTTTTTTCTGTTCTATTCTCTACACTCAACTATATACTTCCTCCAAAGATCATCATATAAAGATATAGTCGATCTTATTTAAAAAGCATCCATTGTTTTAAGATGAGTTTATTGGAGGAGGACGGAATATAATAAAATGTATATAATTATTTTTATATTTATTTGTAATTGAATGAGCTTGACTTTGGCATTCTTTAAATGTTCAAAATCTTCTCTATCAATGCTACTATTTCTTATTATGTATATCTATTTGTGACCGTAGAAAACTAAGGAGCTTAATTTAAAAGTAGCAGCCTGTAGGGAAATAAGAGGATGGTGCATCGGTTCGTCCCTGACAAACGTACTGGAAAACGAGAAAGTCACAGAACAACAACCATGAACAAAGACTTAACATCTATACTTACAATGTAGCCTTCTGCATTGTGGTGCTTATTTGTTTAGTTTATCAGAACTAAGTGGTGGTGAGATCACTCTACACTACTTAGCAACAGAACTATATCAACTCACAAACCGTGTAGTGCGCCAAATTGACACCTGCGAAGTTTACTATCAGGTCATATCACTGCTAAACAAATCATAATAAAATATCATGCTTCGTTTGCTCGCGTACTGAGAACAAAATATATTATCAATTATATCATTAATCATTAGCTAAAAGTTAGAAATCTCTTGAGGCTAAAAAAAAAGTTTTTATAGATTTCATTTTAGTCTTACTTACAGAATCACGGTTATTGCTGGCAGCTAGGCATATACTTTAATTTTTAAATAAAAAGATATTTTAAATAAGGTTTAACGAGTTTTCTGCCTGGCAAGGTAACCAATAGTCATGAAAAATAATCGTTTCAGAGTCTAAAATGCACAACATACACATCTCATTACATAAAAGACGATCAAGCTGCGCCGTCATTCGGTTATCCGAGTGAGTGGTCGCGTGCTACGTCCCATGATTCAATAGCACCGTTCGTAGAGGATTCGTAGCAACCGATCAGCATTCATGGCGCACGGCACTCCAATCTCCCTTGACTCATTGACGTCTGTCTGCGGGAACTAGTTTCAATTCACGACTCGGTACGTGTCCTCTAAAAACCAATTAAGTATAGCTGATAGTTGACGTGTGATGTCGTAGAGGCCTCGTAGTGACGCCGTAGCATCGACATCGTCCGACATTCATAAGGCGTGATTTGGATGTCTTCGGTTATGCGCGTCTCGCATACTATCTTCCACCTTGGTATTAATAACACTACTGCATATTATATTTATTCATCGAATCTTGAAATATAGGACAACACTATATGTACAGCGAGGCAAAGACTAGAATTAACTGTGTTTTATTTCTAGACTCCTCAGATAGATTCGATATCACAAAAACATTGTGTGGCTATTCTTAGCAAGGTCAACGCTCTTACAACTATTACCAAGATACCTACTCTTAAGTTAAAGATAATGGTTTGAATTGGATTGAAGGATTGAACTGACATACGAACTTGTCGTCGGACAATGTAATATGATAATTGATGATGATGGTGAGCAAAAGTAAATTTGAATAGAAAACTCAGACCTGGCAGATACATGTGAAATTAAAGGGTTTGTTTTACGGTCAAACGTGCAGGTAGTGACGACGTTTGCCAGACGGTCAGACACAGATGGTATCTGCGTCTTGTATATGACGTCGCGACGACTTATCAGCAGAACATAAAGCTTCGCGCGGAGCGGTGGAGGGTGCGTCACGCTCGCATTACACATTCCCCCTCGGAACCGAAACACGGAAATCACTAAACTGCCGTCGTCTTTGTGTTTGTTTAAAATTCAACGATGAGACGTGGTGAGATTGGGGGGACGCAATCCTGAAAGGAACGCTTCTTTATGGGGGTCAGTGGAGTAAATAACGCATCTTCATCGGCAGTCGTCTGCAGGCAGGTCACGCGCGAGCGTCCCCCGCTTCCCCGTGCCCCTCGCGCACCCCACACGTCCGACACTTTGAATATTTAAGTGTGCGTTTACACAGTTGTCATCGGTAGTAAGTTAAATTCATAGTTACTACAAATTGAGCAATGCTCGTGCTTCAAAGCTCGCTTGTGTTGTCCGTGAACGGTTCTTCATGTTGTGAGCATTAATTCAAGTGCACCAATTCCTTCTCGCATTTAATATTTTACGTTTACACAAAGTATATGTGCGACTTTATTATTCATTGTTGAGCAACTTGATAACAACCATTCTGTAAAGAGATAACATCATGCACATACAAAATGAATACATTATTAATATTTTATTAACTCAACTGAAATTGACAACTTCTGTTTAGCAGTAACATTGCTTATCTTTCCTTATAAGACTTCCAATGGTCGTGCTAGTAAAGAGTTGTGTAAACGTAATAATATATGCTGGTTATGATTAACGTTCTTGAAAACAATGATCTATATAAAGATTTAACACGTGAGAACGGCGAATGCGAACATGGCGATTAGTAGAATTTATTTTGGAACATAGAAGAGAGTATTTTAATAATCTGGCAGCTAGAAAAATAAATCGAGTGACATTCAGTGACGTATTTCAAATTATTGAACAATACTGTAGCCCTCTCTTCAAAAAAAATTGATCAAAGCCTTAAAATAATTATAACAATTGATAAGTCAAAGTCAAAAATATTTTATTCAAATAGGCACTTTTTACAGGCACTTATGAATAGTCAATATTAATAAATCGAGTGATTCTAGTCGCCAGTTCCAAGTGCAGCCTACCCTTAACGGAGAAGAATCTGGCAAGAAACTCCACTGATGCTTCTTTTAAAAAATAAATAGCGTTTAAGAATCCTTATATCTGTTCACTGGCGATATGTTAAAACATTTTGACTATATCGGCCTTGGTTCATGTTAACGTGTCCCGTAACAAGTATATTTTTTATTTATAAAATTATAATTTAGTATCGATAAGTCTATACCAATATTATAAACGTTTGTAAGTATGGATGGATTGATGGATGAATGGATATTTGTTACTCTTTTAAGTTAAGTATTGAATGGACTTGGATAAAATTTAACAGTAATACAGCTTATACCTCAGAATAATACATAGGCTACTATTTGCCGCGATAACCGACATATACGCGGGCAGAGCCGCGGGCAACAACTAGTATTTAATACATGTCGTAAAGCATTTGTGCATCGGCGCCGAACTGCTCCCAAGAAATGTGCAATTGACGATATTGCTCTCCGCGCTTGCGACGCCCATCCGTACAGCACGCTATGCAACTTTCACATCTGACGAAGTACAAGTAGTTGTGTATGGCTAACGAAGAATTAATCTTTCTATTGATTTACTGCTTAGTGTATATTTAATATTGTTGAGTGAAATCGTATAATAACTTGATATTAAAACTTTAAAAGTATTTTTCATAATAAAACGCAATGTAAAATGGTAAGTAATATTCGCAAAGAAGCTGTTATTTTCGTGATCAATCGTAGAATAATTCGAACAGAATAAAGCTTAACTCGTTGTTTTTAGTGATTCAACTTTTTGAAGAATCAAATGAAGATATTTCCGTAGCAAATAATTTGGAGCGACAACCTCGACAGGAAGACTAATGGATCGCATTCGCTGCGATTATATATCACCGCATTGCGCTAACGAATACATTACTCACAATAACACTTTTACTTATTTTATAGCTGCGACCATTTATTTTTTATTCGTTTTTAACTTAGGGTTGCCTTTCGTCTGTCTTTTGAAACACAAGAGAAACTACACCCACTGACTGCCTCGGTGGCGTAGTGGAAGCGTATGCGGTCGGACCAAATATTAGTATGATTTGCAAATGTTTGTTTAGGAGTTTGGGTGTTTTCTATGTATAATATGTATGTATTTACAAAAAAAAATTTATGTATTAACATCAATTGTCTAGTACCCATAACACAAGCTCTGCTTAGCTTGAGACTAGATGTCGATGTGTGTTAGATGTCCGAAATATTTATTATTTATTATTAATTCCCTGCTTTATCATAATGTAACATTCCTTCAGAAATGCGGTTTAATTGTAACGGTTCGCCATTAAATTTCATAGACCTTGGTTACATCGGTGAACTTGCTTCTTTGCTGGTGAGTCTTAGTGTTGTGTTTGTGTGTGACAGCCCTAGCTCGCAGTTAACACTGAGCTGCTGACAAACATGTGTCACACATCACGTTTGGAGTCTTCTCCACATTAGCCGGTGTTAACTGAGATTAAATTAATCCGAACTTAATAACAGAAAATGAGATATAAGTCCATGAGTTTAGCTCAAAGTACTGAACATTGGCAGTAATGTGAATAAACTCGCACAAAGTAAGTGTGTAACGTAAGTGGCCTATATTCTCTTATATGCGTTTAGTGAAAGGGTTAATAATTTGAAACTACATATAGACACTTCAATTTTCTTTAATTCTATGGATAAATAATATGATAGATGGTCTATATACCCATCAGTTATTTATTTGAGCTTAATGCATATCTTATACATAGGTGGACTTAATGCCACGGGGCATTCTCTGCCAGTCAACCTTTAAGTGATGTATGTGATTCGGTAGATGCAAAAATGTATAATTTAAGTAGAATTTAACTTAGCACACAAAACATATCACACAAAAAAATCAAAATACATAAATAATACATACACAATACATCAACGTACATATAAATGAATTTAATATGTAATATATAAGTACACAGTCGGATATTATCGTTGTGACTGTTCTGACAATTCACTACAAAGTAGATTACGTACTTTCGTCTTAAATGTGAGAGGCGGTTTGTAGATCTCCTGATTTCAGTAGAAAGAAGAACTGACTGTACAAAGAAGGAAGAATTTATTATGTGCGAGGTATTCTGGTAACGATGGGGAATTGAGAAAAGAAAAAAGAGAAGTGGAAAAGAGATAAATTGGGAGCCATTGTAGCTTGGAACGAAAAGCAGACTCATGGTCATACTTAATATTTACTAAGAACGTCATAGGTTATAAACCAGAAGAACCATAGTACCTGTTTGGGTTATTATAACCAGAACTAAAGTTTTGCGCCCGAACGATACAAAATAACCTAATTAGAGAATATTGTGTGTGTAGAGAGCAAATTTTATTTCAATACACTGTAATAACACAAAAGTTAAAATCAATGTCAGCTAAAAGCGTTGCGCTGCAACAAACTTTCCCCGATTTATCGTTCACAATCGAATAAATAATCGCAACAAGTTCCCGCCGCAATAAGTTACATCGATAAATCGTGTTGTAAAGCGCCTAATCGAGTGTAGATTTGTTATTGGATTAGCTCCGGCGACTTGTTCTCGTTAAGCTCTCGATGTTATTATTACTGATTCGTTGAAACTGTGTATTATTGTGTCTGGCTCGGTGGCACGCTCCCGTGCCCGCCACCAGTTTATTTGTGTTCGGAGTTGCAGACATAAAGCTCCGATCGCGTTGCTCTTATAAGCGCGTGTAAATCACCACGGGCCGGCCGTAAACTACCGAGGTCTGACATGGTCATGACGTCACCTCAACACTAAACAACAAAATTAAGATGGACGTTCATCACTTCTACAAGAATACACAGCATTCGATCAAATGTATTTAGAGCCCGTCTGTATGTGTATTACTATTGCAACATATTCATTGTCATTCCTCTAAAATATAGTATATTACAAATACTTACCGAATCGCCTTTCCCTTGAAAAGGTAAATCGAAACTGTCAGCTGTCTTTATTTATATATCACTAGCTGACCCGGCGAACTTCGTACTGCCATATTTACATATCTATCTCAGCTTCCTGTCCCGTATAGAAAAAATACTTTTCCCGTTATCTTTTAATTTTTCTTATACACAAACCTTGTCCTAACAATAACGAATACATAAAATAAAGAATTAATTAATTTGGTGCGCGTTCATACATTTCGGCTATTCATTTGTATATTTAGATTTTTTGTTAAAGCCACCCATTAAAATATATATATATATATATATATATATATATATGTATATATATATATAGCTGTCATCGCTAATTGCTAGCAGCAACGATAGGATCTACAAAGAGTGGGGACTGATAAGTATGTAAATAAACTCGTGACCAACTATATTTTTCGGTGATGACTCGGAGACGCTGCTGTGTAACTGCCTTGGATAATTGCCAGCGCACGCGCACCAATCAGTGTCATTGTCAAACAATGAACCTAATTATTATTGTAATTGTAATCCCAGAAATCACGATGCAACATATGTATGTATATACATATCTATACAAATAAATTAAATTGGAGTGTCTGTTTGTAATATTAACATAACAGCTTTTTAATCAATGCATATGTATGTATACACGATACATATACCAAAAAAGTAGCTAAAAAAATTTTTGTCTGTCTGTCTGTCTGTTTGTTCCGGGTAATCTCTGGAACGGCTATACGGATTTTGACGGGACTTTCACTGGCAGGTAGATGATTCTGCTCCGATGTGTGAAACAGGAATCTTCTTATGAACTAATTTTACTAAATTAAAACTACAACTAATAAGAAGTGATTCTGCTTCGAAGTGTGAAACAGGAATGAACTTAAAATATAATAGGTTCTATATCCGGTGGAGGTAGCTCCGCTGCACATTCCATTGCACACATTCCACTGATATTGTCGTCAAGTGCCGTCTGAAATGATTAGGGATATGTAACAAGTATCATAACAAAGCTGAAGAGTTAGTTTGTTTGCTTGGTTGAACGCGCTAATTTCAAGAAGTACAGATCAAGCAGCTCTATAAGCATATCCTCACGCTACGACCAAGGGAGTGGAGTATCAACAAAAAATATTACGAGAACGGGCGAAACTTATTCCTTTTGATAGCTTTCATTGCGTGCGCTGCGTAAACTGTTTAAGTTTCACAAAAACAATGTATGGAGGAATGGTTTACATTTATGTTTTTCAAAATAGTCTGTGACAGTGCAAGTCTATCTGTTAAACCACAAAAGATAGACTTGCACTGTCACAGACTTTTTCCATCCACTGTAACCTTTTATCGTAAACAAATTTGTTTACACTCTTATAACAACACGCTACGGGCAATAAGAGATGCAGACAAGGTTTTCCAGCTCAGCTAGAACGTTTATAACACTTCACATTGTTACTTTAAATTTGAGTTTGAGGTTTTGGCACACATTTGATAGCTCAACCAGCGAGATACTACGACTTATTATAACAGAGGAGGTTGAATTTACTCATTTATATTGTAACAGTCAGCCAAAACCCCCTTTCTTATGAGAGGCCTATGTCCAGCAGTGGACTGCTAAAGGCTGTTGATGATATTTAAGTAATCAGGCTATATATTATCCAAGAGTGGTCTTATTAACGTCTTGAAGGACTACTTGATTATATATGTGACACATGTCTACGAACAGATATATCGATACCGGTATCCTTCAAGTGCACTAAGTGCAGACACACGACATTCGTCCCAATAAAAGCCCAGAGGGTTCCATGGTAATGGGCAAAAAGTCACGATGGGACAGTTTTTGTGATGGTCGCGTTTCTCCTCCCGGCAGTGGTCTCGGGCGCGCGGTGACTGCGGCGGCGCGCGCAATGCGCCACCGCAATGCGTGCCTGCACCGCAACACACACCAACATCATTTACTATACTGTTGTATCAAATATTAGCCACTTTATTATTAAAAACAAAACCGTTTGATACCGAATAAATTATGCTATTGATTCAGTCCTATTTGTAATTCATTGTCGCACTATTTAATGTGGATAGACTGGCTGCCTATTGAACAAGACGAGCGTTTATGAAAGATACAAATCAGTGTCATAAGAATTTAGGATCTCTGCCCCCCTAGCCAAGTTGCAAGCGTTCTTCGTTCTATAATCGTTAACGCCTAAATTCGCCTGTGTCATTGGCTAATACTTTGTCTAAATTAGCCAATTACACACGAGGGGTGTCTGTCTATTCCGGACGAGGATATGACGTGAGTATGTATAATAGTTTAATACATTATCTTACATTTGGAGAACAGTTTTTTAACATTTTTACTGTTTCTTAGAAAACCTTGTCGAGGGCAAAACGTGATAAATTGAGCTACAGCTAGCCCTTTAAGTGTGCGTTAGTGACATAATTATCTTAGTATAAGAACTTACAAATTGAGAGTTCACGATGACATTGTCGATTATATGTACATAGTCCCTTCAGTAGTAACAGTTGTAAAGCAGTGGCGTGTGGCGTGTGCGGCTGCTCCGTGCGATGGACCTTCGTAGCCATGACTTGTTGTTTAAAACTTAGTGCGCCATTAAAATTAATTCGTGGTGTTGAGCGCGGCAGGGCCCAGGGTCCGCCACCACAATGAGCTCCGCTAATTAATGGTACTGGCTGCAGTTGTGTTTCGAACTAACTTGTGACCAAACACATTAGTCACTTACAGCAAACATACTTAACCGACAAACTCTTGTTTAGAAGTGACTAGCAACGAGCCTTTATACCCAACTCAGTAATGTTTAATTTTAATGGCGCCTTCGCTACTATGTTCTTTTTGCAGTTTAATGAACTTTGACACTATAACAAACGAGACTTCTCAAACAAAAAAATATGACAGTCTCATTACAGCTTTTAGCAAAAAAATAATGATGAAGACGTTTCGCTGCCCTTAGAAAATCGTTTTACAAATGATAAACGAAACACTGCTCTAAGAAACTTTTAGGAAGGAAATAACAGAGGGGTGGACGAATGCTGGGTGACTGCGTAAGCGTAAATAAGTGAAGCGGCAAATTGTCCATTTAAATTGTATGAAAAGCTGCGGATCGAGCCGGTTTTCGCTTAATGGCCGAAGAATCGCGCCGCACACATTTACATTCCAACGAGGCACGCACCCATCTCACTAAGCTTATGAGCAGACTGCAGACTACCGGTATACTACTCTTATGTTTCATATCCACCAAGTTTATAATAGTTAGTTCTAAATATAGGCATGATTTGAAATTATTCATTAAACTACAAACGTTTTGTGTTCATATACAATTCCATTGTAAAGCTGTCTAGCTGGGAAAAACAATACCGTTTTCAAGATAAACTCTGCATTTAAATCGGATCATTGTGGGGACTTTATGTTGTATAAAGAAAAATAGTCGTCGACCCGAACTGCATCCATTTTATACGGCACATAAAAGATATCGCGTCGAGTAGCGTGTGCTCGGCCCAACAGGGATGTTCAGCCTCCATTGATACAAATAATTCCAGCCGAAATCTTTCAGGGTAATGTGCACATTACCGGGTTAACATTAACGTTAGGACAATTTGAAATTTTCGGGAGTCATCAAAACATCTCTTGTTATTGTATCATTTATATTTCGCTGGCTAAGTCTTTCGAAATTTGCGAAACAAGTCATGTTTCAACAATTTAGCGCAAAGCCTCACGTTTTCACGACATAAGCTGTCGTTATCTGTCGCTGGCGAACGCCATTTTTTCAGATGAGCGTCGTGGAGCAGCGCTCAGAATATTGCGAGCAAACGCGCAGTGCCGCGGGGAGCTGGCCAGAGGCACCCTCCTCACATTTGCATATATTTACATTATAATCCTTGTTGTTTGGCGGTATTTGCGCGGCATCGACTCGGATATTATTTAGATTACGCGGGGCATCGCAGTGCATTAGCACAGCGGGTCATAGTTTTATTGACTTTTCTTGAAACTTGAGTTTGTTCATTTGAATATGATTAATTGACTGAAAGGTCATTTGTTTGCTGCTATTTGTGAATCTTCCAAAACGGGCATCAATTAAAATGATTAACAATAATCGCATAGTGTAAATCTGTCTTGACATCTCGAGGTAGCTTTTATAAGTGAACTAGCTGACCCACGCAACCTCGTTTGCGCCTTATATTGCCCGTAGCGTGAAAATTTCCCCCTTTTTTGAAACATTATTCATTGTTGCTCCGCTCCTATTAGTAGTAGCGTGATGATATGTACCCTATAGCCTTCCTCGATAAATGAACTATCCAACACCGAAATAATTTTTCAAATCGGACCAGCGGTTCCTGAGATTAGCGTGTTCAAACAAACAAACTCTTGAGCTTTATATATTAGTATAGATGATCTTCTAATGAAAACTTATAGGATTGTAGTGTTTCGGCTTAAAATTTACTACTATCAATCACTCTTTAGCTCTACCAAAATATAGTAGTCATGCATTTAATACTTGAAATGTGAGTAGCACGTTACATACCTAATTTAACAAAGAAATACTAATTGGTGGAAATAATTTTTGATGATCTTCTTAAGAACTATTGAGATTCAACTTCCTTTAAGAGAACACAATCCTTAAAATTCTTTTTAAACGAAACATTGAGCTAACGAGTAGGCAGATGTTGGAAAGTGTCTGCTACCATACAGTCAACACCTGGAACTCAAGAGTCACGGGTGTTACTGCACATATTGAGCTGGAAGTATTCACTTGATTATTTGACTTTAAACTGATCTGATTTGATTTATTTTAATTAATATGACTCTAATAAGTCCAATCAATATATGAAGTACTCTCTAATAATAAAACGACTACGATTTACAAAAGTACGATCAGATTTTCCTCCAACAGACAATTATACAGTTCATTTGTTGACGGTAAAGGCGTAAATAGCAAATAATTGGTGCATAATACTTGCGACAATGAACACAATAAATTGTTACAAGTTCTGCCATTATTTACATTTAATGTTTTTGTAGCGATGGTAGCAAATGGTCTGGAGCAACGGGGACTGTCTCGCTTAATGCTTATGCAAAATTCTGTGAACGATTATACAACAGTTATGTTTGAAATATTTGAACATTTAAACTGTAAGGTACATGTAGCGTGTGACCGCAGGGAAAGGGTCGCGCGCGGCCCGGCCCGGGCCCCCCGCTCTTAAAAATTCGAGCCGTGCTGTAATGTGGTACAGTTTTACTCCTCAACTACTGCACTACACGATTTAGCGACTATATAATAAACATATTTGACACTTCACATTCAAATTAATCCTTCAAACATGTAACCTGTCACAAGAAGCATAACATACATTTGATTGAACACCCTATACGTATGTTCGTGAACAGACACTTGCAGCTCATGCATACAAGAACTGATTCCATGTGTCCTCGTAGAAAGACAGAACGAGATAATTGCGAGGCGATGCACCCAATTTAATCAATCATGGTAGGTGGACTGTCAGGGGACGCACAGAGATGCCCCGGTGCGATGAGCTAACCACAGATAACCACAATGTACCACACACCTCCACTGTAAGTAATCTCCTTGATACATCCAATCACTGTGTTTGGTTCATTTGTAGGCAATATGGTATCCAATGAAGGTTAATTTCTCCTGTATCAAATGTAATAAAAAAAATATAATTCAGTACCAAGAAAATATTATCTATGACAAGAATATTATCGTAAAGTAATGAAACTTTTTATATCCAAACCTATTTTTCGCATAGGCCAGAATAGGTAGAAAAAAAAAGTAAAATCAGTGTTTAGAAGTGCATACATATTTAGAACGTACGTACATTTCGACGAATGTGATACGCCATGTCGGAAGAGAAGATAACATAGAGAGATGGATGAGACAATTGACTCGCTAATATTGATGGACCGGACCGCACATAATTAGTCAGACCGCGTGTCCAACCGGACGCGTGCGTATGTGTATGTGTATGTACAGAGTGTGTAGTGCAGGACACGGTCCAGCGACGGAGGGATTAGCGCAGGACACGTGCGCTCAATTTGTAAAGATCGCGGCACCCTTACACTACAGCGCTACCACAAGAAGGCGACTCTTTTTATTGTTATTTAATAAATCTTCCAAATATTCATGAATGTTTTATCTCCATCAACTCCAAAACCTGTTCATATTCTTAAAATGCGCGTATAAATAGGCGGAGGCAGGTATTAACTAAGTAAATTTTTCTTAAGATGTACACACAAATATACGGCTTAGTCGGGAAGTTAAATAATATATAATTTCAAACACTCATCAAAATTTTAGTAGATTTTTTGTTAAAGAATAGGTAAAAACTGCCAGACTATATTACACTCAAGATTTTGTACCTATTTAGTTAGTAGTTAGTTAAACAAATAAACAGTAAGTATGAGTAGTCGGCCTGTGGGTGTACGGAGACCCTTAACACGGGGGTAGACGGATGCTCAATTTGTCACCATTACGTGTCGGCTCACCTGCATCCCACACACGCGCACCCAACACACGTATACGTATGAGCCTGCAGTGAGCTGACCTTGCCCGACTACACTTCGCGGTAGCTCATGTATATTCATCGTCCCCTTCCCTTTTTTACTCGAGCTTATGCGACGTTCTTATTAAGTTATTAACATTAAGCCGTGGGATTAGGTTGTATCAAGTTACAACTTACCACCAACCTGACACTTATATCTGCCCATTTGTTACATATACTCGTAGTTCTAACCGTGTCTTTACTGGTGAACACCTTGCTTATACTCGCTTTGCTTTCTTACATACAAAGTGCAAGATTTGTTGTAAGATTTATGCTTTGACAACTAACGTGATACCTTTGGCGAAGAGGGGCCAAATCATAGGTAAATTTAATCAATATTTTATTTTTATTCTGTACCAGACATTACTAATAATAATATACCTATATACTAAAAATGCTTCTTCTGTTTGGACTACGCACTGTGCGACTTAATAATAATATAAAATATACTTAATTATTTTAAAAAATCGTAAAGAACCATCGCTTTTTCACCGCAATGGGTCTAAACTAGATGTACCTAACGTTCAACCTGAACCAATTACCGAAGTAATGCTAGCGTAGTCGGAGTTAACTCCTACTTAGTCTATTTCAATGGACAGGAGCTGGAATGACACAGTTCGTTCTACCGCCTGTCTTTAATAATCTATACTAATATATAAAGCTGAAGAGTTTGTTTGTTTGTTTGTTTGTTTGTTTGTTTGTTTGAACACGCTAATCTCAGGAACCGCTGGTCCGATTCGAAAAATTCTTTCAGTGTTAGATAGCCCATTTATCGAGGAAGGCTATAGGGTATATATCATCACGCTAAGACATACAGGAGCGGAGCAACAATGAAAAATGTTACAAAAACGGGGGGAAATTATCATGCTACGGGCATTATAAGACGCAAACGAGGTTGCGTGGGTCGGCTAGTAGTTTAATAAAACTATGAAAACATAAGAAATGTACTGGAGAAAATCGCTTTGTGTGTAATGAAATAGGAGGAATGATGTTTCAAGGATTTCCAAAACCTAATGAAAAAACTATTTATTAATATCTTTTATTCAAAAGTTATCAGTAGATCTTTTGGGCACACTCGAATTTCATCTTTTAAAAGTATGTGTGTCGACGTCTGGACGGAAAGTCAGTACTCTGAATTTAATTATCATTTATCATCTTGTCATAAAACATCTGAAATCTTATTAGATTTTCATCATTATCATTGTTGTGGAAGTTCCTACTTCCACAATAATAATATTATCTATACAAATAAATAAAATTGGAGTGTCTGTTTGTAATATTAAAATAACCGCTTTTTACTAAATGCATATGTATGTGGACACGGTACATATACGAAAAATGTAGTTCAATTTTTTTTTGTCTGTCTGTCTGTCTGTCTGTCTGTCTGTCTGTCTGTCTGTCTGTTTGTTCCGGGTAATCTCTGGAACGGCTGGACGGATTTTGACGGGACTTTCACTGGCAGGTAGCTGATGATCCGGGGAGTAACTTAGGCTACTTTTTTAGACTAACTTTGTCTCGCGGCGTTACTCGCGGTACAACAATAGCCGCGGGTAACACCGCGGGGTGCAGCTAGTATCTAATATATCTATACTAATATATAAAGCTGAAGAGTTTGTTTGTTTGTTTGTTTGAACACGCTAATCTCAGGAACCGCTGGTCCGATTTGAAAAATTATTTCGGTGTTGCATAGTCCATTTATGGAGGAAGGCTATAGGGTATATATCATCACGCTACTACTAATAGGAGCGGAGCAACAATGAAGAATGTTTCAAAAACGGGGGAAATTTTCACGCTACGGGCAATATAAGGCGCAAACGAGGTTGCGTGGGTCAGCTAGTGTTTTATAAGACAGTTCGTGGTGCAGTGTGTCAATATGAAATGCGAGGCATGCGAAGCTCGCGAAACATCCGCGTGCGGTCACCGAGACATGCTCGCGTAGTATAGTGCACCTCAGTAATGCCGCTCGGACAAATATATACACTTCTGCATGTTTCAACCACTGTCGATAGTTATTGTCAAAATGTCAAAGTTCTATCCGTATCTTAAGGTTTACTACGTATTAAGAAACCATCTATTGATTAATTGGCTTTCTACTACTGTGCGTTTCTCAAGAGTTTTCATCTTATATTTCTGGACCGATACGATCTTCTGACCTTCAAAAAAACAGCGTACTGCTCAGAGGTTTTTCTCAAAGGCCGGCAACGCGCTTGTAACACTCAAGTTGCAGGTGATCATAGGGATTCAGTGATCAGGTGGCCCGACTGCCTCCTCTGTCATAAATAATACATCTATTAGTTTCATCAATCGACTAAAGTTACTGATCCCAACCCGTTAAACTTGATCTGTGTTATTTGAAACGAACAATATAGCCCTAAACTTGAGGTTTAACTGTCCACCTTGTGACACCGTAACCGGCCCGACATGCCATGTTACAGCATTGTTAACAAAACTACGAGTACAGAACTACGTATACAAGTAAGTTTTCATTTCAACACGACAGTTAAAAGTAGGGTAAAATTTACTTCATAAAATTATAATATAAAGCGGCCAAGTGCGAGTCGGACTCGCCCATGAAGGGTTCCGTAGCAGCAAGTAACATATTATAAAATTTCTTGTAGTTTGTTGTAACTTTGATCGATGTTTTAATAATAGTGTATTTATTTAAAACTAGCTGTTGCCCGCGGCTCTACTCGCGTTTACGTCGGTTATCGCAACATATAATAGCCTATGTGTTATTCTGATGTATAAGCTATATTACTGTAAAGTTTCATCCAAATCCGTCCAGTAGTTTGCGTGCATTAAAAAAAACTACTTTCTAGATCTCGTTCCAACCAATTTTTCGGTGGAAGTTCACATGGTAACGTAAATGATATATTTTTTGTTTCAACATTCTCTTATTTTAGAAATTACAGGGTGGGGGACACATTTTACCACTTTGGAAGTGTCTCTCGCGCAATCTATTCAGCACCCCTAGCCAAGTTGCAAGCGTTCTTCTTTCTGCAATCGTTAACGCCAAAATTCTCGTGTGTCATTGGCTAATCGTAGACCAAGTAATCTGAGACAAAGTATTAGCCAATGACATACGAGAATTTAGGTGTGAACGATTGCAGAAAGGAAGACGCTTGCAACTTGGCTAGGGGGGCAGTTTAGAAAAAAATGATATTAGAAAGCTCAATATCATTTTTGAATGAACCTATCCATAGATACCCAATACGTATGGGTTTCATAATAAAAAAAAAATAGTTTCAGTTTTAAGTTTGGGTACGCCCAATTTTTTTTGTTTTTTTTTTCTATTTTTATGTGAAAATCTTAATGCGGTTCACAGAATACATCTACTTACCAAGTTTCAACAGTATGGTTCTTATAGTTTCTGAAAAAAGTGGCTGTGACATACGGACGGACATACAGACATGACGAATCCATAAGGGTTCCGTTTTTTGCCATTTGGCCTCGGAACCCTAAAAACGAGTAAACAAGGAAATTTTTTATCGGTCTTACAAGAAAAAAATCTTACACCAAATAACTGATCTTGATACAATGATCAGTTAAGGTTCAGCTACTCGTGGGTAAAGCGTCTTTATCATCTTGCACCACCTTCAACTTGACTCAAAGCTACTTTTGTTACTAGTAACAAATGACACTATACATTTACTTATTGTTTTTTTAGCTTATCATTCATTGTAACTTGCCATGTGGTCCATAGCTACAGGGACAGGGAGCCAGTCTAATTCCTTATCAGATTGTTACTTTGAAGCGCAATCAAAGTTTAATGGTAAAATATAATGGTATAAATACTCCTATAAGTATTATGTATGACTAGTTGTTGCCCGCGGCTCCGCCCGCGTATATGTCGGTTATCGCGGCAAATAGTAGCCTGTATGTTATTCTGATGTATAGGCTATCTTTATATATATATAATTCTTCTGTGAGTGTGTATGTCACTGAACTACTCTCAAACGACTGGACCGATTTTGATGAAATTTTTTGTGTGTGTTCAAGGGGATCTGGGAATGGTTTAGATTCACAATTTTGTCCGCTGGACAATGTTTTTTTAAATTAATTTTTAATTTATTAGTAGTTATGGCAAAACGACGTTTGCCGGGACAGCTAGTATTACTGTAAAGTTTCATCCAAATCCGTTCAGTAGTTTTTGCGTGAAAGAGTAACAAACATCCATCCATCCTTACAAACTTTCGCATTTATAATATTAAGTAGGATTATCACTCAGATCCATCTGTCAATGCCACAACGGTGTATTGGGTCACTGGTTCAACAGACGTCTGCCGAGCGAGTATTGGAACCTTCTTGATAAATGGTGCTTCAGAGCGACATATCGGCGCGACCTGTCGGCTGACCGATACTGCGGTAATGAATTAATCGCTAAAGGGATTATAATGAGATGATACATTAGGGTAATGTAGACGACGAGTGCTGTATTACATCAAGTCTCACACACAGCTTCTTTCATCATCATTCAAGACCCGGTCGTTATTTTCATAAACAATTTTAGGGCTTTGCATAACAGCGTAGAATTGAATAGAACCCATAGTATTTCACCACTGCTTATCGATATACAAAGCTGTAATAAGATGTCCATTGCGTGTGACCTGATCTATGCATAGTGTTGGCCACAAATAGATAACGAGTGACACAATTAGTGACTGTGCGGCGGCAGCTAGTGCCACTCTCCAGTAATTGTGTTGTTGCGTGTGTTGGCGCTTCGAGCAACTCGATGTCTAACCTGAGGTTTGTATATGCATGGCTTTATTAGTTTAACTTAGAGTAAATAGTAATAGTTTTATTGTGTTATTCATATGGCTCTAGTACATACCACTCAGGTACTTATGGATCCATGCTCTATGAGTGTCTTAACGGTGCAAAAGTGTCTGAGCGTTAAGTTTTTAAAAGTTAAAGTAATAACAATAAAAACAAAAAATGTGTTTATGCTGTCTCTCACATCTTCGACGACTTCGACTTGTAATTGGCTCACTGTCATCTACTTGATTGCAAATGTAAATAAATAAAAAAACTGTAACCGCAGTCACGTAGGCTGCACAAACGTACAATTTGTTCCGTCACATCTAAATAAGTCAACTTGCGAATATGTTATGCTTAACTCTTAATTACAGTATGACAGAGTTGAATCTGGCGTTGCGTATAGAAGTTTCATTTGCTGTTAGCTAACTTTGGTGAATATCATGGAAAACTTTCATCTATGAGTTACTAGTACGAGTACTTAGTTCACCTTAAACAACATATAGTAGAAATATAAAACTGTTGAGTGTTAAATACATAACACGAACTAATTATGATGTCTTACATTTCAACACATTCGTTTTATGGAAGATTGTTATTTGTATCCTTCGTTCCTAGTATTACACTTAAACGATTAAAGATAACAACGTACCGTATATTTTAACACGAGGAAACTAATGTCGCCCTTTTATCATTCCAGGTAATCATCTCAAGAACTTATCGTTGTATGTATAGGTATGTATATGTATGTATAGAGGTGTAGCATACGTGCGTGCAGCAGTTTCAAGTGTATGCGCAACAAGAGAAGCTGGATGAACTAGCGGTGGACGATGGGAGATTAATAAACCCGCACGCCCGCATCTTTGATCAAAGCTGTATATGTGACTCCTATTAGACACATGGCACTTCATTTCTTAATTATTTAGAAAGGAATATGTATAGCTCCTCCTACCACATTAGACACATGGCACTTCATTTCTTCATTATTTATAATTGAATATGTATAGCTCCTCCTCTAGAACCTGTCTATGAATATGCTGTATTAAAACCGTTGACAACGTGGAATAAGAGCGGGTTTAAATTTTAACATCACATCTGAAGGTGATACTAAAATATGTCCAACAATCGGATGGCCCTTTCCCTTACCATATCCTTTGACATTGCCAACCCTGACACGGTTTTTAATGAAGATAAATTTAAGTAAGGGTATGCGGCAATCAACTATAAACGCTTATCCATCTGGTATTCAAATAACACGCGAAGATGCAAAAAAAGGAAGTACCTGCTTGATTTTGTTGACTGCCGAACGCTTTCAGATAAGTGCAAAAATGGGTATTTATTGGGCGGCATACCTCGGAATCGTGTAGTCATTGAGCCTTGTAAGCAAGAGTAATTAAAAAGTCTTCTTAATGATAATACAAATGAAAGAAATAAAAAACTTGTAAGTCGGAATATTAGTACAAAAGTCCGTCACGTAATAATAACGACACTTGGTATGGACGCCGCGTCGCGCTGCGCCACACTCCGACCGCGCGCCGGACTGTTTAGTCTAGACTCGCTCGTTTACACACCCTTCGGGATTAGACGATACTCTGCTTTATGAAACGCCTATTCTATAAACATAATCTCAATAACAACAAATCAAAAGTCTATGCTATAATGGACTTACAACAAAAACCAATAAAATAGTTTGTACAACTTTACTGCGAAACCTGCTTCCAAAAATCCTCAAACAGTTATAAGGATAAATGTTATTAAGATGCGTATATTAACCGACAGTGCTACCTGAAACATTAATATCCGGTACGTCGGTTCACGGAACCCATAAATAATGCTAAATGTATGTACGAGTATATATAAATAGTTGGAGGAGGATATTGGAACTGTAGTTAGACAAGGTATCGAATAACTTTCTACTCGTTGTTATATGAGCCGCGAAGGCTTCCTACCTGTACGGCTTTAATATATTGTAATATCAAGTTATTATCTGTAGATAGGCAGCTTCATTTCTCCACCCGCAGTAAGTTCTTATACCTTCAATGTCTGTTGAAAAATATATTTCATAAATTAATCACTCGACAGAGGAGAAAGAACCGTTTTGGATTTGGAATTTGAATAGACAACAATAATAACGTAGGATACGCATTTAAGTGCTGAAAAAATTGGATAATATATGGTTCCTTTTGCAGAGTATTAAGGAAATTGTAAGACATTTTTCCATAATGTGTATGGGGTATACGGCAAGAGTCAGTCCAGCGGCACTTAATCAAACGTGCGTGTGTTGGACGCTCCACTGTGGAATATTATTTAATTTAAGCTGACGCGTGGGCGGGGCCTGACCACACTTGACGAATTAATGTAAGGCAGTAATAACACGGGCCGCGCAGTAATTTATACCAGTAATGAATTATAATACATCACAGCGAGCTATAAACACGAGTTTCTCAAGACGCCGCGCACCGGATCGCTCTAATAACTAGTTCCTATAACATAATTTACCCGCGCTATCTATATATTGTAGCTGGACTCGCTGTATCGGATACGCGCGCGAATATTATGCATTTCAATTTTCAGATAAATGAACAAGTAAAATTCAATCCACTAATATCTGATAGCTTCATACGCCGAAGGCTTTCGTGCTGTAGAAATAAAATCATTTCAACTTACGACTAACCAATGACAGGGCAATACATAATAATGGCAAACAGCAACTATCTACATATGCACGAAGTTACTACGTCCGAGCTAATTAAACTTAAAAGTTGTACTGAACGTTCATGATTCGATCAGAAGTCAAATAAAGATGGAGAAATATACTTTCAACAAACGACAGTCGTGGGCTTAAATAGCCTAAAATGGTGTAAGACACAAGCGGTATATCGCGTGACTTTATTAGTGAATAGCCAGCATGATATTGGTTCACATTTTGTATAATTTGTGTGGCAGTTACAACATTATCCGTGGGTCGGTCACCGCGGCCGCGACGAGCAGCCGCGGGGCGTCCGCCTCGCGCCCGTCTAAACACACAACACAACTCTCGGCTCGTCCCCGATTGTTTTGTCTTCGAATGTCAATTACCAAGAAATAACGTTTGTAATATCGCGCGTAGGCGGCCTTATCTATTAAGAGGTGATCACACGCGCGCATACAAATTGACGCATTAAAGATGCGCGCGACCACGATCATAATCTTAATAGCTTTCTCAAATGAAGCTATATTGAAAATTTATTTAGCAGCGACGACTGACTCCTCGTGTGAGTAGGGTCCCACTGACATCTGTGAAAGTTAATGTAAATTGTAATGTTCGTTAATGCATGATAATGTTTGTAATGTTGGTGATACCTTAGATAAACGATTTATACAATGCTTGACACTATTGAATATAATAATAATAAAAAGCCTCAACCTCCTGGCTACGATACGGTGATCTCTTCGGAGAAACCGAAGGCTTTGTTTGTGCGATTATGGGCGAAGTTATCATGTCGAATAACTATCGGATATATATCCTGAAAGATGGTACGGTGGACATAATGTCGGGCATGTCACCGTCCCGGGGAATCTATTAGGCATATTATTTCTGGTTTTTCTCGCCTTGCTAACGGCGAATATTTGCACAAGCACAACCAAGTAGCCAGGATCGTGCATCAACAGCTTGCCCTTAAATACAAACTTGTGAATTCAGAGGTGTCATACTACAGGTATGTGCCCGACCCAGTTCTCGAGAATGGTCGTGCTATGCGATATTGGGATCGATCTATTATGACAGATAGGACTGTTATTGCCAATAAGCCTGATATTGTTGTGGTAGATCGATTAGAGATTAGATAGATTAGACATCGCCGTTTCTCATGACGAGAATCTCGTGAAAGTCGAAAAAGAAAAACAAATAAAATATTTGGATTTATCTCACAAGATTGTCGATATGTGGAATGTGGATTCGGTGATCATTGTTCCGATAAGTCGTATCTGTTCACGGATTGATAGCCAAGAGCCTCGACCAACACCTTAAGAGGCTCACGTTAGAAGGCTGGATCAAGGGTCTGATGCAGAAGGCAGTCCTCATTGACACGGCACGTATAGTGAGGAGGTTCCTGTCTTTGGAGCCCTAACTACCGGTTTCTTGTACCCGAAGTCGGTTTTCTAATATTTTTTATATTTTTAAATGTATTTGTTTTTATATTTATATTTAAAAATGTTATTAATATGTATATGTAAATATAATAAAGAGAATAATAATAATCAAAAGTTTATTTTCTCTTCACAAAAATGTTTGTTACAATAATATTTGAGTCCAATACATTAAAGAATCAATAATATATCTACAATACTATATACTACAAGTCTTCCCTATGGAAAGAGTTTCAAAGTAATTGTTATATCCCATACAAGACATTTATTTTTGTCTTTGCACTGCCTGTGATTCTCGAGGTGTGATAGTTAAGTGAGTGAACCGATTAAGGCAAATAAAAAAACATTCTCCCCATCATATGGAAATACAATAATATCTTGTCTTTTTACCAGACTACCTACGGCAAAACCAAAGAAGGGTTATAAAATAAACACTAATGTTAACCTACGTTAGATTCGATAAAAATCGTATAATCTGTGTAACTCAAACATCCTTAACTTTAAAGTGCCATAAATGTCAAAGAAGCTCGGTAATTCCCAACATCGCTTTGTAATTAAGAACCACCAAATTTACTTGAGACACCGCCACACATAGCTGATGAAACGAAGTTTAAAACGATTTTAGCCGATCAAATAGGTTGGAACAAAACCGGTAAAGTAGATGTAGGTATTCGTATGTGGAAAACTAATTTAATTTAAAGTATAAAAGTGAATGGAGTCGGACAGATCGTGCGGAGCAGTGAGTGCGTGGTGTAGGGCGCGCGGTTTGGTCACCTAATTGAAAAAGTTTTTGTCGCGCACCCTCATCGGCCGCGCGTCATCCCGCGCGATGTGTGCGCACCTTAATTAAATGTGGCTTCTTACACATCCAGCAGAAAGCATGTACTGGATCAAGGACAAGATATTCCTGTTACATTTTTTACAAAGACAATTTTTATTAATAACTAGCTGACCCACGCAACCTCGTTTGCGCCTTATATTGCCCGTAGCGTGAAAATTTACCCCGTTTTTTAAACATTCTTTATTGTTGCTCCGCTCCTCTTAGTATTAGCGTGATGATATACAGCCTATAGCCTTCCTCGATAAATGGGCTATCGAACAGTGAAATAATTTTTCAAATCGGACCAGTGGTTCCTGAGATTAGCCTATTCAAACAAACAAACAAACTGTTCAGCTTTATATATTAGTATAGATAAAAAAATGTAATTTGCTGTTAACTCGTTTCACGAACCAAACCTATCTGCTATATACGTAACTATCCACCACCTTTGTCTCTTGACGTGGGCAGACACTTCCAAAATAAATACAGCAATAGACAACAGAAGCCCAAGTTCGAACAAAGTGGCGTGCAATTGGAGAGGCCTATGTCCAGCAGTGGACTGCGATAGACTGATGATGATGATGATGATGAGACAACTGCAATAATAATAAACTGCAAAGGGTTCCATACCTAAAGGGTAAAACGAGACCCTATTACTAAGACTCCACTATTCGACTATCTATCACCAGGTTCAATCTCACGTTTCATCACGTTTCATCATCCGTTTCTCACGGATAATTCAAGAAACGTGATTTTTTGTCGGTTTTAGCTCGATATTAATAACGTCAACAGCTTGAAATATTTACAGAATATTAATTTGTATGTCTACTTTGACAACAACAACAATTAAATTAAAATAAAATAAATATTTAGGGAGGCTCTCATACAACAAACGCGATTTTTTTACCGTTTTTTGCTCGTTGTTAATAGCAGCAACAGATGGACGCTTGAAATGTATAGAAAGTGATACGAAACCCTTCGTGCGCGAGTTCGACTCGCACTTGGCCTATTTTTATAAAATGATCCAAAGTTTGAATCCTTATTAATCGTTTAGCGTTAAAGTTTATAGAGTTAATTCAAAATAATGTTTGAATATTCTGATAGTTGTGCATCATTGTGTTATGATATTATTATCATTCGGGAACGAAATCTGTTCAATCGCTTATATGTAATGACATTACATATAAGTATACAGGTCACATACATTACATACAGTAATGTATATGACACCAATGTGCGGCGGGCGATCGCGCGGGACTGTTACAGTTATATTATAAACGGCGATACGCTTAATTGGACGGCGCTGAATAAAGATAACTCAGACGCGTTAATATTTTTGAAGCGCTTTGTTTAATTGTTCGGCCCATTGTTGCGGCGGATCATTCGTCGATCGTGTCTCGATAACGAAGTTGACTTTCAATAAACGTTTACAAATTAAACTGGTATAACATTTTTGTTAAATGTGGAAGAGATTTCATTCATTAATCTGTGAAAAGCTATGAGATCCTCTGTACCGTAACCGTCTGGCCCGCGCGTCTACCTAGAACCACTAGAAGTGGGCTACTAACGGCTGTTTATGAAGATGTTGAAATATGTATATTTGATACATCTACTTCTAATACATTATTAAACATTCTACCTATATGAACAAGAGCAGTTAGGTTTGAACTACTTTATATGGGTAAAAGTCATCATGGTATTATCATAAAGCAATGAAATATTCCTATTTAATTTTCCCTAATCAAGACCTGCTATTCATCACATGTATTGAACTATGAAAATATAATAATTGCGTCGCACATACATGCACATATGTACGTACATATAGAGCGAGGACGAGACGCGAGTCGCGGTCCCAGGCCAGCTCGCCTCGAGTCGCGCGTCGCCCTCTGCGAATGTTACGGAGGCAATATTAAATTCCTGGAGGCCAGCAATTTACTCATTACATGAGTAGTGTCCACTCCACTCCAGACTACAAGAGACACAATAAAACCATACACGAGACAAACTCGGCTCCACCGCCCTAAGCGCTCAAACAATTTACACAATTTATGGCAAATTGGTTTTACATTAAATTATTTCTATTTGTCTAGTACCTATCCATAATACAAGCTCCGCTTAGCTTGGGATGAGATGGAGTTGTGTGTAAGGTGCATTGCTTTTTTAATTGCCAATATTTTTCAAATTTTCAATGAGCAGACAGATAAAGTGCACTTCCCACTTCGGTATCTAGTAGTCGTTGGTTGATATGAATTTACATGATAAGTTATTTTATTAGTTATATATTATCACACTTCGATAAAAATTTAGAAAATACAACTGGTTGAGGACATGACTGTCCTACTTATACACTGAACTCATTGCAGACTCATCTCAGTTATAGAACACGGTGTAGCGATGATTGGATGATCCTTCTGTCTCAGCTTCCGTAATGTTAGCTTTAGTAAAATACCAATCGAAATAATCACTAAGGAAAAATAAGTGAAGTATTGCAATATGTTTGGATGTGAATACAGCCATTACTTATTGCCGGCTCTAAAAGCTTACTTAAGACTAAAAGCTGCGGCTGTTCCGTGGAGTGAGGAGTAACGAGGCGACGCGAGGGTCGCGCGTGACAGATCGCTCGCATTTGTCGCCGGAGGGACACTCGTCGCGCAGCCTCTCGATCCTCGCGAAGACAATAACCGCGCCCCAATTACCAAAAACCACACACTGCTTTAAGTAATAGCATTGTATTAGGTACATGTGCCCTACTACATTTATCTACTTAATAATGAATGTGAAACGAACAAATGTTACATTGTAGTATTTTGTACCATTTATAATGTAATCTATACAAATAAATGACATTGGAGTGTCTGTTTGTAATATTAAAATAACCGCTTTTTACTTAATGCATATGTTTACACGGGATATACAAAAATAAAAATTTTAACACTTTTAGTCTGTCTGTCCGTCTGTTGTTTGTTCCGACTAATCTCGGGAACGATTGAACCAACCAATTTTGACAGGACTTTCACTTATAGATAGCTGATGATATAAGGAGTAACTTAGGCTACTTTTTTAGACTAGCTTCGCCCGCAGCGTTATCTGCGATACGACAATAGCCGCGGCTATCACCACGGGGTTCAGCTAATTATAGAATATGTCTACTAACGTTGACAAAATTTTTAGTTCAAAGTTTTGCCTGAAATATATTTTTCTATTTAAACATTTACATTTTCTGGATTTAACAACATCTACCGAAGTAGGTATTCGTTCAGTAGTTACACAAATTATTACATGAATGAGATACGTTAGACGAGCGTACGAAGAGCCCAGTTAATTCACACCGTATTCAATACACAGCCAACTTGATTGCAGCGGGACGCTTTAAGTGGAAGCTTTTTTGTAGCTAATGGCTAGTAGGTGCCGACGCGTAATTCGTCGGTGCAGATTACCTCGTACACTTCGGCAAAGGTAGTGCACTGACAACACACAACTGCACAGACAGTTATTCTATTCACATAAATATAAAACATTGACCAGGCAACTAAAATTACTTCAAAACTTAACGAACATGATACCGATGATAAACGTACCTAATCTAAAAAGTCCTTAATAAAAGTAGGTACCGTAACGTAACGTAATGTAAGAAAACTTGAAACAAGCTGTACACGTACACCAACCCATCTGGTCGGCGTAGTATAGTAGACCAAACCCTCGTTACTGAAGAGAGGCATGTGCTATGTCCAACAGTTAAAGACTGTTCGTGAACATTCATGACGGTAACGTTCAAAACACAAGATCTTTAGCACAATTTTTTTAGATAAATTACAGTAAAATATAAAACTTACGTCGTAATTAAAACGATTATACAAAATGTTCAAACAAAGATATTACATATGTAAAATTAAGAGGCTGAATTATTTCTGATAATTATGAATCAGGGGTTTATACGGGACACTCAAATTAGACCGCGACGCTGTCGAGCCCTTATGTTATGAAGTTCACTCAGCAAATCACTGCGCTGCCGCCTTGTGTGTTGTAAACACTAAGCCTTTAATTTTGCAGACATATATAAATCTGTGTTAAGTAACTGAACGACAAATGACGTTAACATCGTGCACGGTACACTGATTGCAATGAAATTATGTGTCATTTGTTTCCATTAGCCGGCGCTACACAATGGAACTGTGCGACATTACTGCGATATTAGCACCTACTAGCTCATCTAAATAACATTAGACTACCGGGTACCCACGCCTTGTTAACATAAAACAAATTACTAGTGTTCAAGAACTAACCATAGATTTACAATGTGTAGTTAGGCAATCGCAACTGATGCAGTAGTCGTTTTCATACTCCCGGATAGAAGAGGGTACATTGCATTGAGCTAGTACTATTGGAGAGCTTTCCCGGTGTGTTTATAGTAGGTATATAGGGTTACGACTACTGGCTATGATCTATTAATAGCAATTAAATAAAACGCAGTTCCATGATATTGTCGACTCAGACAGACAGACAGAAAACAAATTCTAGACCAATCTCTAGTCTAGACTAATTATGGCAAATAAAGATTTTAATCCTACTAGGCATTGTGTTGGGCATGTTGTATCAATAATAACAAATTAGGATTAACGATAGGTTATTATTTGAATTTTTTTAGAGTTAATGTACTTTGATGAATTAAAACGTTTTGTCGATACTTCAAAATGCCTGTCGTCATTTGTATAGCAATAATTGAATTTAATTTATAATTACATTACATTATCAACTAACATTATATTCTCTATTATATTCACTTCTAAAACAGATCATGTTTGTGGCTAAGAAACGAAAGTTTTCCTGTCAGACAAATGTTATTGGAAGTAGGTATTTAGCTCAAGCTCAGTTTTGGCATTGAGAGATCGGAGGCCCTACGATGTAGAAGCATTTCAGTACGCCACCATAATGTGGACAACCATGCTGCATAGTCGCATTGCCTGCATTCGCAATGAGTATGGTAACTCTTGGATTCCGCTCATGCTTTCGATCAGTCAGAGTAAGTCAAACAAAAAAGTTAAAATAATGAGGCTGCGCAGGTATCAGGCATGTGCCCATAAAAACAAGGACAAAGGTCTTCAACAACTTTTTTTAATCCTCAAGATTACAGGTCGTATTGAGTTTTTATTTATAACAAAATCCATACTGTTTAGCACCTATATTTAATAATATTAACAAAGAAAGAAATATTTTATAAGCACGGGAAGATGGCGAGTAAGAGGGAAAGACAAAACAGAGTTGACCTAAACAAGACATCACAGATTATACACATGCAGAACATAATACCATCTCAACAGAAGTTACGTTAAGATAGCCTAGGTGGAATTTGGAACATAACGTGTGAATAAAGTTTAATGTTAGGGCGATGTGGTCGCACAGCGACGAAGCCCTTTAATAAAAAAAAAAAGTTTGACGGTATTCCAAAGATTGATTCTAAGAGAGTGACGGTATCTACGAAGGAATGGCATCGCGATGAACTGTGCGCCGACAGGGCGCTTCATCGCCAAACGTTAGCTTGATATAACACCACAACTATAAACTCAATTGCAAAAGTTAAAAACAAACAAAACGTCTGGTGTCAGTTTACGTCGGCGGTGACTTGTAAGGTGTTGTTTAATTGCTAGCAGTTATTAAACAACAATAAATAGATGTAAGACATCACTAACCTTTTCTTCTCTCTTCTTTTCTTAGAAGCAAAGATAAAATCGCTAACAATATGATTCTTTTTTTTCTGCTCATATTGAATATTCATAAAATGTATCTAAATCTTTTCATGATATGTGCATACACGTTAAGTGTTTTTTTTTAACCGACTTTAAAAAAGGAGGTGGTTCTATGCATATGCTTTTGCAAATTATTAAGCTATTGCGTAGCTTCTATCGCGGGCCTTGAGCGTGGAGACCGAATCCAGGAATTCCGTAACGAAAATAACCTAACACCCCCCTCTCCGACCGGCATAGCGGTGATACTTTTTAGTTTTTCCATCGGACGATAAATAGCAGAATTTTTAGTTAATTTTTTGAAATATTACGCTTGAGTCTTTAGTTTAGCAACTCGCGTCTAAGTGGCATTGGTTGTATCGGTGTTACTGCGCATGCGTAATCAAATCAAAAAGTGTAACTTGAATTAATATTAAGAAAAAAAAACAAAGGAAATACTGCATAAATAAACTGGCTTTTAATCTAGTCACGAATTATTTTCAACAGCAGATTTTGCAACTGATTGTAAGTAGATGTGCACCTTGAATGATTTCTATGTTTAATAGACTAAAAGCTTTAACGTTATCAATGAGTGATTTTTCTTTTTTTTTGTGTTTGTGCGTTAGTTTATGGAGAATTTTAATAAAAGGAAATTCAGGTGACAACAGCTTGCATACTGTTTACCTTACATGTAATACTAACACTATTGTACCTGAAAATCTGACTTTGAAAAGAGTGGCCATGAGTTTCTTTGCCAGTATTCTTCTCATGAGGCTCTACGCATTTTGGAAACTGGAATTTATGGATCGACACAGGCAGGCAGTAGATTTTGGTGTTTTCGCCTAATTTACCTCGACAATACAGCACATGCTGTGGCGTCTGTTTGTGTCGATCTATGATTCTTAACTACAGCTTCAATTTAACGTTCATAAATGTCACTTAGTGTCTTAATTGAATAAATGATTTTGAATTGAATTGAATAAAATAAATAAATAATTATAATTGCATAAGTTGATAAAAAATGCTATGCAATAGCTTTACCGTGGCAGTCCCCGAGTGCCACACGTCTTTTTTTTTGTAGAGAATATTTCAATCACAAGTTAACTACGGTAAATTTTAAGAACGTTAAGTCTAAAAAACTCAAATCATTTGTATAAACTGCAATGCTATAGATTATGAGTGTATCTGGCAATCGGATAGGACAACGCGGCTTAATCTATTTATGGTGTTGTGGGACAATGCATACTACACATTTTGTATGGCGCGTGGCACCGTCTCACAAATTCCGCGCCTAAATAACCTCGATGAACGCCAGCATCGCGTCGTGCCGCTTATTTACGTCCTCTGTCATCACGACTCGGGAGAGGACACGACACTCGCCCGTGCGATTAGTCGCCAGTCGTCGCGACTCAATCGCCGTCCGCATTAAATGTGCGACGCCCGCTGTTTGTTGCGCGCGCCGCAACTTTTTTTTCAGTTCGCTG
Organism: Spilosoma lubricipeda; assembly: GCA_905220595.1. Taxonomy (NCBI): domain Eukaryota; kingdom Metazoa; phylum Arthropoda; class Insecta; order Lepidoptera; family Erebidae; genus Spilosoma; species Spilosoma lubricipeda. Next base: position 214,927 of record HG992285.1, on the reverse strand, counting down.
TCCACAAACGTTGTTGGATGGGCTCTTACAAGAAAAGACTCAGGATTGTTGTGTTAATAAATAGTGACGTTGCGACAGCTGGCAACATTTTAACACTGTGATGTTTTAATTATGTCACGACCTGCTGTCATTCACATTTCAAACACCGTTATGTCAGACATTTATAAATATGCATACGAAATATGCAACGTCTTTGTATATTTTACAACCTAAAATTAGAAATATAAAAAACCCCCTTCGCAAGCATTTAATTGTACGCCAAAATGCCTTACATCATTTCGGAGAAAAGCTGATACTCTTACACCGCTGGACCGATATTAACCAAACATAACTAAGAAGCACCGCAAGGAAACTGGCTTTCAAATTTTAAAAAAAACCGTATCGAAATCGGTCCATCCGTTTGGGAGCTACGATGCCATAGTCAGACACACACATACACACACACAGACAGCCAAACACACATTAATGTCAAACTTATAACACCCCTCTTTTTGCGACGGGGGTTGAAAACCGTGGATCATCAAATTTTAAACTTACTTGCGTTGTTATAAACTAAAGTACAACTCTTATTGTTATCTATGTACACAACCCGAAATTCTAAGTGGATCGAGGATTATATGTGTATTTCGTTAAGTTACAACTTTCACTTTCTTGTTATTTACAATTAATGGAAATTGAAACAAGCTCTAGTGTATAACTTTGCCTTAAGACCGAACACGTACAAACAAGACTAGCTACTGTAAAATATTAGTGCGGTGTTTAATATCGCCGGCGCGGATTATTGCTCCATATCTCAGTTTTATTGCGATCTGTGCCCTCTTTCGCACCTCGCCCAGTCGCCGAGCCCTCTGACATCTGCACCTCGCACGTACCGCCGCCAACACTGCTGTTGAGTTCTTTAACAAATATTTATCTTTTGAACTCACATCTCGGCCACATAAATATTAGATACCAAGTTCTGACTCTACTGCATTCTTGTTTGAGGTTTTAACTGTCTAAAATATATGACCGTAGTCATGTCGTATCTATACAAATAAATAAAATCGGAGTGTCTGTTTGTAATATTAAAATAACCGCTTTTTACTAAATGCATATGTATGTATACACGGTACACATGCCAAAAATGTAGTTAAAAATTTTTTTGTCTGTCTGTGTGTCGGTCTGTCTGTCTGTCTGTCTGTCTGTCTGTTTGTTCCGGGTAATCTCTGGAACGGCTGGACGGATTTTGACGGGACTTTTACTGGCAGGTAGCTGATGATCCAGGGAGTAACTTAGGCTACTTTTTAAGACTAACTTTGCCTCGCGGCGTTACTCGCGGTACAACAATAACCGCGGGTAACACCGCGGGGTTCAGCTAGTCTCATATAAAATTTACTAACTTACAACTCTATTAATATTACGACATATGGTGTATATGTCATAATATTATCTGTACATAGTCGTCTAAATGTAGCCTGACGCTGCAGCTACCTATTCAATCAAAACTCAAGTCTATAATGTCTGTCTTCGGAATTTTAGATTTAACTGCGGTTTTTTTGTTTAAAGCTTGAAACTATCACAACTAGTAAACATATTATAGGTGGAAAATGTCCGTGATGTTGTCACAAATATATTTAGTTTAAGTCGTAATTAATTAAAAATTTATTAAGTAAAAATTATAAGTCAAGTAGACAAATACTTTAGCACCTTTATTGTGTACGTTAGTAGGTTTATCTAATATATTATTTGTTTATGTTTATGTTAAAACTAAGTGAAGTTTAACTGAATTTAAAAGTTTAGACGGTTCGTCTAAAAGAAAACTATGGCTGAAAACACAGTACATCAAATATGCTACTGAATGCGTAATCTCAGCCACACACTCACACATGCGCATATAAGTTTTATGGTTTAAAAAGACGACATCTGTCTCAAAGCTCTCCGATCTGTCGGCTCGGTTAATAATATTAATACGGCGAGCGTAGTGACGTTAATTAATAACCGAGGCTGTTATAAGTCCACCGCTATTTGTCACGAGAATTAAATAGCTTCTAAATGTGGAGGACGTATCGTTTCTCTTGACACTTTTGTTTTTTATTTATTCTTAGTTCACAAAATAAAAAACAACATGCAAATGTTACAGAAACAGAGTGTTTTCTGTCATTTCGAACAAACGTTTATTAAAACTGAAGTAAGTTATTTACGGTAATTTAATAGCGTTAAACTCAGACATATCTACATACCTCCATTTTTTTAACAGAGGTAAAGTCGTGATCTCTGAAGAGTAGACTGTATGTTGCGACGACTTCTGGTCAAAACATCACATCTTTTTCATCACATTTAATTATTTATACTTAATATCAATAGCGCATCTTACCAAGTTACATCGTCGTCTAACCAAGAACAGTCTCGACACTTTGAGCCTTGGCTCCTTTAAACAATATAGTTTAAGTTTTAAAATCTTAGTTTATATCCCTGTCTCGGTCACCGTTTTATTGTGAAAGAAGTATCCCGTGGTATTAGAGATACTTAGTATCGAATGTCTGTTGAAATTCATTGAAAATTTAAATGCGTTTTACAGACCAGCCGCTTCCATTGCAAAGATTTTGCACTTGATAAATACTGAACCTTCCGTACCTTTCTTAGTGAGAATACATAACGCAAACTGTTTTGTGTATCGCCCTATGATCTAATTGAAATGTGATTCCTTAAATAAAGAACTGGTAACGCCAAATACCAAAGCTTCATTCATTCCCAATGGACATAATGCAGTATGCAGTACACTATATTTTAAATCTTGAGCAAAAATGGTAGAAGAGGAATATTTATCAGTTATTGTTATCTTAAGCAAACGAGGCTAGAGCCAATTCACCTTGTACTTTGTAAATTCCTAGAGAACCGAACGCGTGTGCCCCGCGGCGCTGCCTGTCTAACGAGCTCCAGTCTGTCTGTCCGCCGCTCGTTCCCGGGCCTGACACCTTGTTTGTTCTTATCTTATTATATGAATTCAAAAGGATCACAAGATTGGTTTGTTTGCAGATACAGTCGGTTTACGGCAATACCACTACCGCCTCTAGATAACCTTTTTTTATGGATAATGATCCTTAAATGAATGTACATGGATGGAACTTTATCTTGGGGTCCGCATGTACAGGAAGTCAGCCGAAGGATATTTGCTTCTGCCGGATCTCTGCGTAGACTACGTAACTTTCTTCCTACTGCTACTAGGGCTGCACTTGCACAAGCACTTCTCCTCCCAATTCTCGACTATGCCGATGTCAGCTATCTGAATCTCACCGAAGCACAACTTGATAAGCTTGAGCGACTACAGAATTTCTGTATACGATTTATATTTGGCCTTCGAAAATATGATCATGTCTCTGAATTCCGTCAAATGCTCAAGTGGCTTCCAATTCGCTCTCGCCGGAATACTCATATCCTTATCTTCCTTTATAACATCTTGTTTAATCCTAAAGCCCCCTTCTACCTCAAAGAACGATTCAAGTTCCTCAATGACACACATGACAAATGTCTGAGGTCATCTGAAGATTTGGGACTGGAGATGCCTCTGCATTCTACAAAATTCTATGACCAATCCTTTACGGTTGAAGCTGTACGCTTATGGAATGCATTGCCGATATACATTAGAAAAGCGCCAACAGTACATAGTTTTAAGAAAATGGTTCAGGAATATTATATGACATAACTGATATGTATATTTAATGTAATTGTAGTGTAATTGATTAGTTAAAGTTATTGCCATGTATGTGTATGTATGTATGGTAATGTGTATGTGTGTGTATATAGATATGTGTGTTTCTAGTTATATTCATTACAAAATTATAATTCTTCAAAACTACCGCACCGTCAACTACTGTCTCTCCGATACATTTTTATCCATCCTAAGGTTGCCTGGAAGAGATTGCTTTTGGCAATAAGGCCGCCCTTTGTACATTACATTTGTGCATTTGTCATTTTCTGTATTCTATTTTAAATATGTTGTATGGTGTACAAATAAAGAGTTTTCTATCTATCTATCTATCTATCTATCTATCTATCTATCTATCTATCTGTACTTAGATATAGAGTATTCGCGATTATAGTTGAAGGTGATGGTAAAAGTCGAAGGAGACCGTTGGATGCGGACAGCACAGGACCAGTTGTTGTGGAGAATGATATGAACACTTAATTTAAACGGATTTAAGTTAATAATTATGTACGCCTCTATTTTATTCTACCAATGTCAATTCGCTTGTTTAGGTACCACAGATTTCTAAGTCTGTAGAGACATCTCACCGTGGGAGAGCCACGCTTCGTCATGAATGGGCTCGACCGCAGTGATACCACGGCCTCACAGAAAACCGGTGTGAAACAGCGCTCGCGTTGTGTTTCACCGAGTAAGTGAGGATACCGGAGGCCCATACCCCAACCCCTTCCCCCATCTCCCTCCCAGTCCCCCAAGGGTCGGCAACGCACTTGTGACGCCTCCGGTGTTGCGGGTGTCCATGGGCGGCAGTAATCGCCTACCATCAGGCGTTACGTCTGCTCGTTTGCCCCTAATTCCATAGAAAAAACATTTTAGAAGTCTGATGAAATATAGCACTTAGATAAGTGCATACAAACCTCCAAAATGCATTGCACTATTTTTAAAGCAACCTCGACACTTAACACGTACGTGCGTACCTCGATACGATATTTAAAACGTAGTTCTTTAATGACGTATACTTTAAGCTGAAAATGTAGTTCTCATAACTACCTTGATTATTTGGCCGCAGTTACTTGAGTGTAGATATGTATCTGTAGATGTAGGTGAGGTGTAAGAGTTCGTTGCGGTGCACGCGGTATTGTATGAAGACGCTCCCCATCTCTACTTAATATTCTGTCTGCTTGTTTGTGATTCTCCACACTGACTACTTGCCACTCGTAAATAAGGGTGTGCGCACAATAACGCCGACGCAATTATCTACGCTTAACGTTCAGAGGTGGGCGAGCGGGAGGGTAAGCCACGACATTGTTTTCAACAGTTTAAGAAAATGTAAATGTATGCAAATTCGTCTCCGATCTGTTTGTAGCGAGACAAGCGGCCCCCTGCCGGCGCGGTGACTGCATCGCCCTGACTATGCTCCCGTCGCGGGATGTCACCTGCGAGGAAGGTGCAACTAATAGTCTCTCTACCGCACAGAACATTTTGTTCATCAAATATTGCAAACACCTGCTAAACAGTTCATATTAAAGGACTATCTTAACTGCTGTGGTAATTCTTTACGACTAAGATAACCTCAACTGCATTGCATATCTTATATCTATACAAATCTATACTAATCAATAAAATTGGAGTGTCTGTTTGTAATATTAAAATAACCGCTTTTTACTAAATGCATATGTATGTATACACGGTACATATACCACAAAGGTAGTTAAAAAAAATTACCGTCTGTCTGTTTGTTTGTTCCGGGTAATCTCTAAAACGGCTGGACCGATTTTGACGGGGCTTTCAGGTAGGCAGGGAGCTGATGATCCAGGGAGTAACTCAGGCTACTTTTTTTAGGGTAACTTTGTACCGCGGCGTTACTCGCGGCACAACAATAATCGCAGGTAACACTGCGGGGTTCAGCTAGTTGCATATAAAATAAAACCTAACAATAAGGTGTTAACTAGGTAACCTAAGACTTGCTTTAAAAACCTTAGCGTGGGAGAGCTACGCTTCGGCATGTATGGGCCGGCTCTACCGGAGTGATACCATGGCCTCACAGAAAACCGGTGTGAAACAGCGCCTGCGCTGTGTTTCACCGAATGAGTAAGGATACCGGAGGCCCATACCCCAACCACTCTCCCCATCGCTCTTCCCACCCCCCAAAGGCCGGCAACGCACTTGTGACGCCTCTGCTGTTGCGGGTGTCCATGGGCGGTGGTAATCGCTTACCATTAGGCGATACGTCTGCTCGTTTGCCCCCTATTACATAAAAAACCTTTTTTTTTTACTTTACTTTTACGCCGAAAAGAATTTACTTGTTTTCCGTTTTAGAGTGGTAGACAACTGTCGAACGCAACGTTTTAGTTCCTTCTTGTGCCGAGCAGGCTAAACCTGGAACTCACTCCCAGCGCACGTGTATCACACCCACTATGATCCAGGGTCATTTAAATGGAGCATAATAAAAATGTCTCTAGGTCGCGATAGTACGGGTCCCCATACAGCATTGTCTACATTCACATTGAGGGTGGTTACGGCACTCTTAGGTTTTCGATATGCTTTCCATCGGGCAGACTAGACTCATTTTGACAGCTAAATTCTAAAAAAAAACAACTTACATTGAATTGTAACCATGGCTTAGCTTTGTGATTCTAGCGAGAGGCTTTAGCTTCGTTAGCCACACACGCATTAAATATATTAAGCTATGTAAAGACGATCACGACGAATGTCAGCCGGCATGCAGTAGTCGCTCGGGAGACGCCCATCATCGCGACCGAGAGTACGTTCCTCACTGCGACCGTCCGACCGCGACCGACCCCGTCTCACCGCAAGCATTGAGCTCCGGGAACAATCTGCCGCGGGACGCTGGGGGTGTATTAAGAATCCACAACGCCTGTCACAATTGTGAAATGCAATTTTCGCAAGTACTTTATGGTAATGTTTGCTGATATAACATCAAGTCCCTTTCATGATGTGCGCACATCGAGACTCAAGAACGATCTATTTTAATCGGAATTTGCTCGCAAAACAATCTATCAGGACAAGCAGTTCAGTTTATAGGACAAAATTTATATAAAGTTGTAAGACTTATATTCAATTTAAAAAAATGCCATTAAACATATCTACTTACTAATTTTATCCGTGGGAGAGTCACGCTTGAGCATAAATGGGCCGACTCGACCGAAGTGATACCACGAACTTACAGAAAACCGGTGTAAAACAGCACCTGCGCGTTTCACCGAGTGACTGAGAATAGCTAAGGCCCGTACTTGTATGCGTGACTCTCTTAATGTTGTACGATATGGGATATTTCGAAGCCCTACTGCCAGTAGACTTGCTATCTTAGAAGTTTAAAACTCCTGTTTTGTCATCATCATCATCATCAGCCTATCGTAGTCCACTGCTGGACATGGACCTCACCAATTGCGTGCCACTTGGTACCATCCTGTTTAATTAATTTATTTTTCTGGTCAATTAGCACGTTGTCACATAAGGACAGGTGGACATTACTCGTACATTCTTTATTGTGTATGAATGTTCAAAAAAAGTATTAAATACACTTTCATTTGAAAAAAATAATTGAAGAATGTTATTGCTGTAAGGCAATAACTATATGAAAGTCAGGAGGGCTCGACGCGGCCCGACGCGGCGCGCGGCGGCACCGGAACACAATCATCGTAATGAAAAAACTCTCACTGACAGATTTATGTGTTAGACAAACTTTGTAACGCTCACATAAGGGATATGGGCATTCGAATGTACACATATATATAGAGATACTAGTAGTTACCTGCGGCTCCGCCCGCGTATATGTCGGTTATCGCGGCAAATAGTAGCCTATGTGTTATTCTGATGTATAAGCTATATTACTGTAAAGTTTCATCCAAATCCGTTCAGTAGTTTTTGCGTGAAAGAGTAACAAACATTCATCCAAACATCCATCCATCCTTACAAACTTTCGCACTTATAATATTAAGTAGGATAGGGTGGCTCAACTTAGCTTAGTTCCCAACGAGAGCTAGCGATGAAGTAATAACACGGCTGGTTATTCCCGACGACCCATCTTCCAATGCCCCTCTCGTGATCACTTACCGTATAGCAAGAAATAAATTCTCATTAGTCAAACACAAATACATTAGTTTGACATTTTATAACTTCCTGTGCGTTAACAAATTCATGGGAAAACATTTGTCATCTCATGAGACGTTGGACGGAACAACGTTTGCTCGATTTAGAATTAGTTCATATCACATGCTAATAGAGTATTATACTGATTGCTATTTGCGTTGCAGAAAAACAAGAAGGAACAGGAAATAGGAATGACCAGTTATAAGTTATCGCTGTAATATTTATATTACAGTCTAAATGGATCAACACACAATTTTGAATTTTGGTCTGGTGAGAGATGTGCCTATTTGTTTTTCTGATTGCGCGTGCATCCAGTTCGACGCTTAGAACCAAACATGAAGTTTACAGATGTACGCTAAAGGTTACGTGAAATAAAAATTGTAATCGTCTGTGGACTGACTGTTCATAAACCACCCTGCACATTACTTTTGTAACTGTATTGTCGTGTGATACCAATTCATTGAAATACATGGCGTGTTTGTGTGATGGTATAGTAACATTAAATATGTATTAAGCTCCTGCTGCCATCGTTCACAGGTACTTACAGGCGCCGTCAAGTTCAATACTGAGCTAACAATTATTTAGTTCAGCTTGCTTTATTTATGAACCCTTTAGAAAGCGTTTGGAAGGTGACAAAACCGCAAAACTGTTGTTTGTGAAATATAACTTTTGGTAATGTTTACATGTTTAAGTACTTTGGATACAAGGTACGTTTTTAAATTAAAGATTTTTGGCTTTAAATAAACCTTAAATTACTATTATTCACATCCACTTTCGCCTCCGCCGCCGACTAACCAATATTGACTGCTTAATTATTAGTACCAATTCCTGTAAAGACCCCAATACTAATAACATAATAGCGTATAGACTTGATTAATATTTGTACAATTAGCTACCTCAACCATTTAATTTTACCGTAGGAGAGCCAGGCTTCGGCATTAATGGGCCGGTCGTTTCCACATACAGCGCATCAAGAAAAACATATGACAGCGCCATCTACCGAAGATACACTGAACTACGGAGTAACATACAATGCGAAGTAACTACGAATCCTGCATCGCGCAATAGAAGTTCTCGCGCCAATAATCATATATACAACATCCCAACAGGCCGTGACCTGCCAGGCATGATCACCTCGCCTGGTCGGAGGATCCTCCCTTTGTGTTGGAGGGAGATAACACACCTGTCCCCCACAATACCACGGCCTCTCATGAAACCGATGTGAAATAGCGCCTGCGCTGTTTTTCAATGAGTGAGTGAGGATACCGGGCACACGGACTTTAACCAAAGTGTTTGATGTCCGATGGTGATTAGTGTTTATCTCACAAAACGCTTACTCGATATATGAAGTCAATATATTTTTAGAGAAATAAGAGTAGATAGAAGATTGGGTATAAAAGATTGATTACGAAATTGAAGAAAAACTTTGCAAATGGGTGCCGCTCATAAAAGTTCACTCTAGTGTTTGTAGTTTTTACATATTAATGGAACGGTCATTAAAATGTAAAAATGTTACAATATGCTTATCTAAACAACAAAAAAGTAGAGGAACATGTTGCTGAAATATTAGCAGACTGTTTACTGCCTCACACGTAGAGCTCGTCAAGTAAAATGAGGTGTACAAAGTTCATTAAACCACGGTAGTCTGAGTGAGGAGAATATTACGGGAGAGCGGGTACAGGCGGCAGTTGTCGCCCAGCCCACACCTCATAACCGTTCTATGCGAGTACGTAGTCTGTGCCAGTTTTAACCTTTTTACATAGCACGTAACAATACGTACATACACATTGATAAATGTACTGTAGACAATTCTAAGTATAATATATTAAGATATGAAATAGTGGTTTAAATAGAGTTACAAACATCGCATCGCAGCGCCGCTTCATACGTGCGTATAGCAGTCAGGAGCTGCCAAACGGATGTAAAACTCACATTAACACCTTATTGAAACCGAACTCCGCGAGCTTCAGATTCGCTTTGTACCGAGTCACACCGGACACGAGACAATTTATGATCACAAAAATATTATTTAATTACACTTTATTATTAGTTATGCCCATAACTTCTGCGCCATAACGCCAACGAAACACCACCTCAGTCACTAGAATTTCTGGTTGTACTTAATTTTTAAACAATTCTGGCAACGTCGGTATATCGTGACACAGAAAAATAACATTATATTGACATAATTATTTTCATCCACATTTTGAAGTAGCATTCGCAAATGGCGAATGCTACTTCAAAACTACTGAATGTAAAAGTTAATATTTGAAACATATTGCGGACATCATTTACTTACTTCTTCTTAAAATTTTCCCATTCATAAGCACAGACTTTGTGAAGTGTCAATCAGAATTGTCTCGGTGTTGAAAATCACCTTACCCGTTATTTTACTCCCTAACTTACAACTACTAATGTTAGCTATAAAGTTAAGAACAATAAGTAATGTAACTAAACCGACAGCCACAAGTACCCGGCTCAGAACAAAGCGACATAAAGTGAGTAAATCTGCAAAATGAAGTGCGGCGTATCATCCACAGATGCAAATGTATGCAGACTCTAGCAAACACATTGTCGAGTAGAGCCAACACCCTGTTAAAGGATTTTCAACTCTGTTTGCATAGAAATAAATTGTTAGGATAGTGTTTTCGCCGCGGTGGCTGTTATTGACAGGTGGATTCGATTCCCGCAGGCATTGTGCGGTGGCTCTCGGAAAATATCGCAAACGTGTAACCTTCTCGAGGCTTTCTTGAAAGACATTCGAAAATCCAGTTTCACGGCAAATAAGACGTCGATCAAAAATAAAGCATCATTCGCTCTGTGGGAATGTGAACGAGTTTAAGCCATGTAAGTACTTTGCTTTCTGTAGCAAACATTACGGACATTCTGAGAATGGACTCATTACCTTCCGGCCATCATGATACAAACGAAGGCACACTTTGGAAACTCACGTTAAACTAGAAGAGGGTTTGTAATGCAAGAAAAGTGTACAAGTTATTAATTGCTAGATTAAACTCATATTACGTACATTAACTGACCGTCGTCAGTAACAATACTCATTGATGTAGTTTCCTAAAAAAAATGCTTGTCTGCTAAGTGGTTTACTTATTTGCAGACTTTTTTAGGACATTGAAATGGAAACTATTCTTCCATACAATGTTTTTGTAAATATGAACTGTTTACACAGAGCGCACAATGAAAGCTCTCCAAAGTAAACGCTGTATGAGAGATAGATGCGGCGATAGATACAACGACGCACAATGAGCGTAACAGTATCAATTTATTAGACGTTGTCACGTAAAAATAATTTATAAATAGGCTCAAACAAACTGCTGCTAGTAAATGCTAAACACAACAACGCTCATTACGTAGGCACCTCACGGCCTGAAGGACTGAGTTGGCAACAAGTTGTAATAGCTGGACCCTCTAGGGAGCACGCGGCGCGCGATCGATTATCTTGTATTAGGTATTATATGGGCATCATCGCACAAAAGTTTGTGGCCATCATAAGGGACGAGGACCCGCGGATACAAGCGTAAGTTGTTACGCGTGACAAGAATAGGAGCCGCGAGCCTTACCACGACACTCCTTGTGCGTGGCGAGCACTTGGGAGTTTGTTTGTCTAAAAATACAGTGTTTCGATTTGCCACAATAATATTACATGTTCTTAAAACTGAAGATAGCACAGTTTAAATGCAGTGTACATATTCTACTGCAAATATCTATTTGTTACGCATCTTTATCTTAAAGTTGAATGATAAGCGAACGCATAAAATCGAAATCCATGCAGTGTTTACTACCTTTAAACTCATTGAAATATTCAGTTTCAGTGTGAATACAATGCGATTGGGCATATCCTGCGGCAGAAGTCAGTTACTGCTTGTACCGTCTAACAGCAAGTAGGATGAAAGCACTTCTGAATGAAATGATTGTGTAAATCGTACGTGGATAAATAAGATAGGACAAAACACATTAACGTAATAACTAGATATTGAGTTGGGCATCCGACGACCGTTCACGAAACCCGAGCATTATGGTAACACAACTGTGAGTGGATATTAAATCAGAGTGAAACCAAACCACCGTCTTCTTTACACAGCGCCAAAGTGAGTGGTCAGCGCTTGCCGGTGACTCGAGCGCAAATATGCGTCAAGGATCAGCTCCGGCCCGCGCTTGTTTACGTGTTCTTGTCAAACCTTATTGTTTTACCTGCCCGATTATACAGCCGCCACCGATACAACACATTTTATATATATACTCATATTTGCCTCACCATTTTGTATCGTAAATATATTTACTAGACATACTTTTAGCAAACCTGAGTTAGCCTATTTTGGAGTGGAGACCGCGTCTTAGCAAACATAGTGGTAGACGCCTTCTGGCCAGACGCCGGGTGGATACAAAAAGCAACAGACCGAGCTCTGTGGTGTACCTAGAGAGAGGCCAAGTCCAGCTGTTGTCATAACAATTTATTGAGATGATAGTAAAGGACTAAAGATTTCAATTCAAAAAAGTCTTCCATGGTGCTTATTGGTACATTTTCGCTGATGTCATTAATATTACTGGCAATGTAACTGTATGTCTCACAAGGAATAACGGAGTTGATTTCACATTATGATACAGAAAGGAACACACGTGTCTGCCTACCTCACATATTAACACAAAGTCTTTTAAATCCAATTAATTATCCTTAGTAGCAACTTGTATTGCGTACTCTTTAATAATATCGTCCGTATGTTGTAGGTCTCAAAGCAGCTTTTGACATTTAAATTGTATAGTTAAAAAAATAGAGAAAGTAGCGGAGGAACTAACAAATCGGCTTCCTTGACAATAAGGTAACAGTCGGTAGGTCGGCAAGGTCCTTATCAGACTCGGTAGAGAGGGTTCGCCGAGGGGACACTTTATGTCACAGAGTCACGACACGAGCACTCACCAGACGCTCGGCTAATGTCTCTGTCTCTTGTAACTTCGTAAACGGAAGGTTTCAGTTATTGTTGATGTTTGACTCAGGTACCAACTGTCTAAATATCTCGCTGCTCTAATTCTGTAACTGATTTTTCTAAGAGACTGAAGTAAACAATTAGAATAGAAAAAAGACATAGTTATATTCCACATATTAAATACATGATACAGTGACACCAAATAGCTTGTTGGGTTTTTCTACGGTGTAGATAGTGTGCAGATGAAACCTGAAGTTTACGTAAAACGTGCTATATTTTCACTTACATAATTATTATAAGTTTATGTAATCTATGATTTCAAGCTACTACGCGATGTACGTTTAGTCCATCGATCGATATTGCACACTCGTTGTATAATGATATTATTGCATATGTTTGTAAAGTGAACATCTTCGCAAATATTACTACCTATAAGTACCTACATCGAACTCGTACATAATTCATTATCATTGCCTTCCATTAACTACTCCAGTGGCAAAAATGTACACTCATACATTATATAGGGTGTCTCAATAAGAGTGCACTTTTCAAATTTAGTGTCATTTTTCTTTGGGCATGTGGCAAATCTAAAATTTTGCAGGTGTAATATATGTTTATGTTTATCATTAAAAATGACACGCTTTACAAAAAAAAACAACGCGTTAAAATTGTAAAAAGTTGTTACAAAAATTTGGCATGTTAAATAGGACAATTCGCACACTTTGAAAATTTTTTCAGTCGAGACTGTGCACCTTTTTCTTTTGATTTTGTGAAATTTCGGGTTTTCGCGAATAAACCATTCCCGATCTCGAATCCGAGATCCAACGCCTTATCAGTGAAGTACAGCCACATCCATAAAAAGTCTTGGAGAATTTCATGGAAAGAGTAATGAACATTCGTCAGAACCGTGAGCCATTTGACGGATATTTTGTTCCATACTTTTAATCGAATCATGTCTTCTTTACAATCTAATAAAAAATCACAACTCTCTAAAAAACACTCCACAAAAACGCAGGTTTTTATTTAATATGAAAAAATGCACTCTTACTGGGACACTCTTTATATGCACATCACATAATTTTTTTTACAATATTTGCGCACCGCATAATGTGGTAGGACCACGAAGCAAATACAAAGAGGAGATGGCATAAGCGCATCACCCCCGTGACAAAATACCGACCCCGACGTCATCTCGCAACTTGCAAATTGTACTATTAACGTCAATGTTCTAGAACTGCATCGAAAAATCGTAATACTTGAATGTTCTCGGTACAATCAAGTAAAAAGATGAATTGTTGTGTTTTATCTTGTACAAATAACTCAGATAGGCGTTCTGGTACCATGAGTGGCATCATATTTCTTTTATAAGTAATTTTATAGCTATTTTTTTTTAAAGTTCTAGAAAAATCTCTTAGTGTTTTATTGAAATGTTATTATATTTACTCGCCACTAGATGGCAAAACTTTGTGTTACTGGAAATAAAAATACAATGGTACGTTAACCTGAATATTAATAAAACATACCATAAGAAGATACGGAAATGAGTTCTACATTCTTACCTAATGATTTTTTATACATCATGGTATTCTTTTTTGTATTTTTCTTAATTATATTGTGAACAGACTGATATCTATCGACATCTATTCTAAAATAAAAAGACAGGGTCGTATTTAGAATCCAAATATTTTATCAAGCTACGACTATATTAATCTTGCATTGAAAGTTGTTACTTCAAATATTAAAAAAAAAGGAAATTTTACTTATGCTGATGATTTGACGGGTTTTTTTTAAATTCATTAAAATAATACAATGTACCAGTATACAGGTAATGTTCTAAATTTTCATCTGAAGATAGTATTGAAGAGCAATGGATCAAAAAAATAATAGGCAAAACTGGACTCCTACAAAATACACCAATATTTGTTCTTCCCGTTGTTATGATAGTGATTCATTTCAAGGAAAAATCATAAAAAATCGAAAAAGGAACTTATTATCTAAACCCAAATTAGGCAAGATTAAAAGTGATTAGATGTGGATATTAGAGACAACATTGGTATGACCATTAAATTCAGATTTAGATTAGTTGATTTTCTGAGATTGGCGTTATTTAAGCATTCCAATTCCGAAGTGAAATAAAATATAAATTTATTTATTTTTAAATAAAATGATTTGCACTACATATATTAATTTTTGTTTTACATAATCCACGTGTAAACCAAACATATTGAACAAACTTTATTTCGGGTTATTTATTAGAAAAAAAAGTTCACTTTTGCAAAATTATTTACGTTATTAATGATGTTTTTTGTTCAAGATGCTTACAAAATTGACCTTGAAAAAACTACTCCTTGAAATTCTGAGTACGTCCATACTAGTGTCAGCTAACTAAACTACATAGCAATATACTCGTACAACGATACAAGTAGTTTTGCTATTGTCTGGTAGATGGAAAAGTGTAAACTAACACCCCCTCACCCCCCAAATTGTCACGCATTGCTTCATACAAAAATCTCATTAGGGCGTCTCCTCTTTGTATTTGCTCCGTGGGTAGGACATAGTGTATCTCTACAATAAGCATAAGATCTGTAACTAACCTATGTTTCCGCAAATAATATATTTGATTTGATTTGATTTGCTCATCATTTTATTTTTTGTCGTTGTCCTGCTCCGAGAGTTTGAACAAGTATTATAATATAAAGTTAAAATCAGCGACTTGTAGGTACTCGTATATTTTCCCAAGTGGGTGGCGTCTGCGGCCGCGTTAACACGTTTTATTACTTGTAAATGTTTTTTTATTTGTAGATGAAGAGCATACATTTCGAGTACCGAAGTCTCACCACATTGCATCCGTAAATAACGATAACCGTACTCGTTACTTCATTTATTCAGTGTATATCAGTCGGCTGTAATAACACCGGACTGCTCTTGTTATCTTAGGAAAAAAATTAACATTTCCGACATACCAAATAAATATGTAAATGTTGGATAAACACGGAGTGCCGCAGGCGTGAGGCCACCGGCGCATGCCCCCGGCACACAGCCCAAGTGATTCTATCAAATTAACCATATCCCACTTATTTCGTGGCTGTCTAGGCTTGACTCGACTCAACAACTTCCTTGTTGGCTCTCACGTTGTGACCAAGACTTTACAGTGTCCCAGATTATCACAGATCATAAACAGTTACATATTAAATGAGATATCTAGTTGTACACTTTGATCGTTACGGGCTCATATTACAAAAGAAAGCCAGATGGACCGTTCAAAACACGAAAGAGATGCTATCAAAGCAAATGCAAATCAGAAAGCGAATACAATCTCGCGGCAGTGTTTGACAGATCGCCATCCTGTTTTCACGTCACGAGTGATTTTACGTTAAAAATGCCGCTTTGTGTTTTTTAAACATTGTGAAATGTGTTCCCAACAAGAAGATGGAATATCCTTTAATAGTTAAATATAGATTATTTGGTTACTTTATTATTTATTTACCCGTTAATTATTTGGCGTGCGCCTTGGCCGGAACTTTCCCGTGGGACTTGGAGGCGGAAGTGCTAGCCGAAGTTTATCGGCGGATGGCTGACTTCCGGGCAGAGAACGGCTTTTGCCCTCTGCCCGAAGAAATATGCGAGTGGCGTGAAGTCGCTCGTCGAGCCACCATGGTTCGATGGTCGTCCCGGCTGGATTTTCCACTGTGGAGGCTCTCCAGTCTCCTCCTCCTCCAGATCAACCTCGAGTGGGCAGGGCAGTCCGACATGGAACAAGAAGGTGGCATCTGAGGGGAGTTCCTCACGAAAAAAAAAGAATAAAAAGGGCAGCAGCACGGCACCCTTTCTTTCCGACTGACGCAGGCCCTTGCCGGGCACGGTCGCCACACATGTCTGTTTCCAAACTCAGCAGTAGGGAAAATACTTCTTCCAGACAAGAACAGGAATCTTATGTTCTTTATTAAACCTCTGACAAAGTGACCGCTTCGGTGGCGCAGTGGTAGTGTATGCGACTGCTGTGCTTAAGGTCTTGCATTCGACTCCCGGGTAGAATCTAATGTTTTTATGATCTGCACATATTTGTTCCTTAGTTGGGTGTTCTCTATATATTATAGGTATAATATGTATGTATTTACAAAAAAAGTACATAAGTATTTTATCAGTCAATCTAGTACAAGCTCTGCTTAGTTTGAGTTTAGATGGTTGTGTGTGAGACGTACAATATATATATATATATATATATATATATATATATATATATATATATATATATATATATATTGTCCTCCACTCGGCAATTGTTGATCAGGCCGAGATACGCTATAATTGTTGATCCACCTTTTTGGCACTATTTCTAAGATAGTATCCAGTGTATCGTCTTATACACACAATATAAGCATTATACGCCTTGCGACGCTGTGCTTAAGTCTACGGCAAATACTCTAGCTCGTCATCGATTTACACGGCAATTGTAGCTCTGATAACGGTCAACTTTATGATACTTGATGATGTTTTGTTGATCAATCGGAATATACACTATGTTTTGATCAACATATGCCGCGTTCACTAGCATTTAAAAACGCGAGGGCCGGAGCAGCAACCTCGGTAGGAAGGAACAGGTATATAAATAATAATAAATAAAAATCTTTATTGATACAAAAACCTTTGAATTTGATTAAATCTAGGATACATAAAATGATAAAACTAAAGGTAATGCGGATAAGGTAAACCCTGACTCCCAAACTAGGTAATCCTGTGACTTGGGAGTCAATTTTTAGGAGCGAATTATTTTTAGAAGCTTTATTATTGTTATAATAAAGCTCCTAAAAATAATGTGCGATAGCTCATTCGATTCGTAATGAGTGTCATGACGTCTAGAAAAATGTTTTTAAGGATTTATTAGCGCATAAAAAATGCGTTTGTTATTAGCAAAATAAGAAAAGGAAAAAAAGGTATTTAGTTTTTCTTTAAAAACTTCTAAATTTTAAGGAATTGTTGAAAGTAGATCCTGAAAAACAAGGAAATTTCCAATGAACAAGTCCTAACTCTTGAAACTATATCACCAATTTTGAAAATTATTTTTGTGTTCGAAAGGTTATGGTCATTTTTGTAGGCAAGTACTATGTTTTAAGTATATTTTATATAGTTACACCGATATTTGCGTCTGGTAGTCTCATGATGATGAGTCGATGATGTAAGGTACAACTCCTTAACGGTTAAGAGTTAGAAGATAAATATTTAAATATCATGTGTATGTATGTTACCTTTAGTCGTATTCTTTCAAATAATTTAGATAAACTGATGATGGAAGGTATAACTCTCAACAGTTAGGAGATGGAGGATAATCCTTCGATTTCATATCCATCCATAGACCTTTAGTTGTGTAGTTACAAGTTATTTAGGTGAAGTGATGGTAGAAGGTTAAACTCTTCAACAGATAGGGATTAGAGGATGATTGTAATATTACACTTACGTGTAGAACTTAATTTGTATTCTTTTGGAGTTAGAGGCTGATTCTTTACATACGATATATAGAAATATGAATTTTGGAATTTCTACTCCTAAGAGGGTGAAATAGGGTCTGAAAGTTTAGACGATAGTCCATCATTTTTTAAGTTAGAAACATGAATCTTCATCCTTGAGCTACTGATTAAATATGATTACATACGTATTTAAGCGTAACCCCAAATGGGGTGAAATAGGGGTTGAAAGTTTGTATGGAAGTCCGTCATTTTAAGTTAGGAACATAAAACTTTATCTTTAGGCTACTGATTAAAAATAAGTAAATATATAGTTAAGAGTTTCCGGAGATTCTACACCTAAGGGGTGTAATAGTGGTTCACATTTCGTATATAAGTAATATCGAAGTAGACTTTAGATTACAAATAAATGAATACTTATATCAAAGCATTTATGGGAATAAGCATTGATGGGAATTCTACTCCTAAAGGGGTAATATAAAGATCGAAAGTTTGTGTGAAAGTCATTTTTTTAAGGTATATAAATGAAACTTTATTTCCTAGACCAACAAAACAGTTAAAAAAAACTTTTTCAATTAGGTAGTTTTAAGAGGGTTTACAAAGCGAAAGTGCTTCCACGTTTAAAAAAATCTCAACCAGAATGAATATTGAAAATCTGCTCTGACTACTTCGTGTATACCACGCCGCACCGTTTTAAAATATAAGTTCCCGTGGTATATGTTAATCAAACGTTGTGTATATTAATAATAAATAATAAATATTTCGGACATCTATCACACAACGCCATCTAGTCCCAAGCTAAGCAGAGCTTGTGTTATGGGTACTAGACAACTGATACAAATACTTATATACTTTTTTTTTGTAAATACATACATATTATACATAGAAAACACCCAAACTCCGAAACAAATATTTGTAGATCATACAAACATTTGATCCGACCCGGGAATCGAACCCGAGACCTCACGATCAGCAGTCGCACACATCAACCGCTAGACCAATGAGACAGTCAATTATTATTGATCAACTAAGTATCATCAAGTATGAAAAAAATTGATCAACAAAGTATCATACATGGAAAAGATGACGGTTATTAGAGCTGCAATTGCCGAGTCAATCGAGATAGAGATTTTGCCGTAGACTTAAGCACAGCGTTGCAAATCGTATACTACTATATTGCGCCTATAAGACGATACACTGGACACTTCCTTAGAAATAGTAGCAAAAAGGTGGATCAACAATTATTGCGTTTCTCGCCCTGATCAACAATTGGCGAGTAGAGGACAATATATATATACCTGTTTCACCCCCTAAGAGGTAGAATATCCAGAAACGCTTAAATATGTAACCACTATTTTTTAATCAGTAGCCGTGAAATAAAGTTTCCTCTTCCTAATTTTAAAAAGGACGCACTTTGATACAAACTTTCAACCCCTATTTCACGCCCTTAGGGGTAGAATATCCAGAAACACTTGAATACGTATCTAGTCATTTTAATCAGTAGCTCAAAGATAAAGTTTCATGTTCTAACTTAAAAAAATGACAAACTTCCATACAATCTTTAAACCCCTATCTCACCCCCTTAGGGGTAGAATATCCAGAAACGCCTTAATACATATCTAGTCATTTTTAATCAGTAACCCAAAGATAAAGTTTTATGTTCTAACTTAAAAAATTACAAACTTTCATACAATCTTTAAACCCCTATTTCACACCCTCAGGGGTAGACTATCCAGAAAGGCTTAAATACGTATCAACTCATTTTTTTACTTTTGGTAAAGTTAAATGGTACCTAAATATATCTGATTACTTTACGCATTAATTCGTTAATTAATTGTGAAGCAAAGTGGAAACAGTCTGCCATAGAAAAGACCCAATCGTGGAGAAGGTGGCCTCTGATTGGTCCATTTGAATCGGATCAACAATAGCTGGTGTGGATTTGTATAAAAAAGATGTAAATAGTTCTTAATTCTGCCAGCAGAGGGGTTGCAATTGTTGATCCAGAGCGGAGCCACATTAGTACGCCGGAATACACATTAGATCAACAAAACCTGTTGCTGATCAACAATCGCCAACAGATCAACAATTAACTGACGCCACGTCGCGTCAGATCAACAAGGGCCGAAAAGAGATATCTATATATATATATATATATATATATATATATATATATATATATATATATATATATATATATATATATATATATTTATATATATATATATATATATTTATAAAAAATCTATTAGTACACCGTAGGTATTAGGATTGTAAATATTTACGACAGAACTCAGTGTGAAGGTAAGTATTTAAATGAATATTTGTAACTTAGATTCAATGTCTGTATGGAGTTCGCATAAATTTTATCTTAAAATTGTTTTAAGTAATATAGAAAATATGCAACTATTTATAAACAACCCACTCATATACAAAGAAAAGGTTATTTTCTATAAATTTTAATTGCGGAACCACAACAAAGCTACATTTGATAAAAAACGAGTGGTATCAAACAATACAACAATACATGAACCTTACAGCTGACCACAAACAGATTCAGTACCTAGTACCTACGCACGTATGTAGCTACTCAGTTATCATAAAGGGCGTACAACATTAGTGCAAACACGCCAGTACAGTACGACGGGCACTCGCCACGTGTTGCCCGCACCCGCACATTTTGTTGTCTCGTTGTCGGCGGCGCCGGCGACACACCGTCACCGGCGTGCTCGTAATGAGTGCAATTTACATTCATTTGCCAACAATCAGATCTACTCATTACTGCCACGTTATACCTATAAATAAATAATAAATAAATATTTCGGACATCTAAACACACAACGCCATCTAGTCCCAAACTAAGCAGAGCTTGTATTATGGGTACTAGACAACTGATATGAATACTTATATACTTTTTTTTTTTGTAAATACATACATATTATACATAGAAAACACCCAAACTCCGAAACAAATATTTGCAGATCATACAAACATTTGTTCCGACCCGGGAATCGAACCCGAGACCTCAAGAACAGCAGTCGCATACGCTACCACTGCGCCACCGAGGCAGTTTAGTTACCTATATACACAAGTACCATTATCGCTAGCCACTGCTAGCATACTGCATTTATTTATAATGACAGAGTTCTAAAGGAACAAACACAACAGAGTTGAGAAACACTTTTAAAAGCTTCCGTCAGATGATTAGGCTGCTCCACAGATAACTTGTTTGCGTCCGTCATAAAACAAAGTTTTATCGTTCATACCATGGTACAAAAAGGAGGCAATAAATTTGCAGAATCTTTATGAGTAATTGCAGAAATTAATTTGATGGACGCCGAAGTTCCTTAGCAGCGCGCTACTTGGCTCTGTGGCTCTGGCTATGCAAAGGGAGGCTGTGTCCGTCACGGAGCTTGTGTATATCGCCACGGCATCTTCTAAACCATGATTTTATAATTCATCACGTCGTCACAGCATACCAGGTATGGTGTTAATACCCTGAAGTGTTAACATGAAATATATCAAATCACTTTAAACAAACGTAGTTTACAATGTATCCAACACAGATGTGTTATCATGGAGTGCTGGTATCAGCTCGCATAGTGACGGTACAACTCGTCTGAACAAATTGAAGAGATGTCTTTTATTTTTTGAAGATAACCCGTTGACATGTTTTGATTTTAAAATTCGACGGGGCGAGCTCTGATTCTGATGAAATTAACCTAAAAATGAAAAATCAATGTGTTGCAAATTAAATTCGAATAACGTTCTGCCCTCAAATCTGAGGTTTTGACTTAAAAATCCAATAGGCACCTATAATAATACGCAAAGTTATTTTTAATATAGTGGCACCATTACGTTTGCACTGCTCTGCCTCACCCCGGAGAGTAGTAAATGAAGGTTAATCGTTAAGTTATTGCGGGAAGCGGCTGACTTAATATTATCGCACCAGGTTGTGACACGCCACTATACGTCATCTCGCCCCTCAGCCGCGGCGCTGGATATCTCACAACTTTCACGAGGCTTGCTTTAAATTATAACTTCTAAATTATGTAGGGTTCTTTCAGTCTGTAATTTCAACAGACAGTTTTTCATCAGGTAATATTCCCATTATTATTTAATGTGATGATACGCGTGTACCTACTATCTTCACTACAAATACTCCTCTGAATTTTTTCAAGCGATGTCACATACTGTGTCACGTGTCATCACTGTAGTAAATCATCTCTCCACCTATAATAACATACTTTGAGATTTAAAAACCAAATACTATTTCAAAATGAAATGAGAATGACAGTAACAGTCCTTCCAAATCCCTCAGAAAATAACTGTTAATCTATACAAATAAATAAAATTGGAGTGTCTGTTTGTAATATAAAAAAAACCTTTAAAAACTGACTTCAAAAAGTTAAAAGTTTAAAATAATTTAATAAAGATTTAATTAAATACACCCCCACATGCAAACCTTTAATATTGATGAAACACTATTATATATACTATAACTATGTGCTACCTATTCATAGATTTGAAGTCGGTGCCAAGCCAAATGTAATGGTACCTAGGTATCGCACTCGCCGCGCGTGATTTTATTGCATGCGTAAAAATCCGTACAATAACGGATTTTTATGCGGTTTTTACTAATAGATGAAGTGATTCTTGAGGAAGCTTTTTGTATTTAATTTGTTATTTTTTAGAATATTAGGCTAAAATATGAAATTGAAAACTTCGGAAAAAATTACCGCACATCTACTCAGAGTAACATAGCCTATATTAAATTTTCCGTACAGAACCCGTGCGAAACCGGGACGGGTTGCTAGTTAAATATATATGACAATTAAGTAAGTTAGCTATGCACAAAATTCTTGCCAAGGTCTGCCGTACTCTACAGAACAGTGTACAATGAGTGAGTCACCGTGAGAGTGCTCGAGAGCAGCGTCGACACTCCCGGCGAGTGACGCGCGTGTGGCGCCGCCACTTGGCCGCTACTCGAATTAATAGGAGCGCTTCGCGAGTTACATGCTCGCGTCGTCTCCTCGCCGGCGATATGCCTACAAATAAAACTAAAAAGAGAAAATGCATTTTCTCATTTCGTGGATTTTGTATTAACGAAACGGTCCTGATCAACTTTCGTAAGAACTCTGAATTTGACAGAATAGACGATCAGAATCTGTGAGTGTGATAGTTTATATCATTCCCGCTTGCATTCTTCGCCTTAACTGATTTTGTTTTGGTAAAATTTGTAAAACGCCTTTTCGAATCCTTGGTTAACGTACCGGTAACGAATGCTGCTAAAACCTACGAACTACGTGATCGTGCGCACACTCACCGTATCTACAATATATATTACTAACTAGCTGAACCCCGCGGTGTTACCCGCGGTTATTGTTGTACCGCGGGACAAAGTTAGTCTAAAAAAAGTAGCCTAGTTACTCCCTGGATCATCAGCTACCTGCCAGTGAAAGTCCCGTCAAAGTCGGTCCTGCCGTTCCAGAGATTACCCGGAAGAAACAGACAAAAACATTTTTAACTATATTTTTTGTATGTGTACCGTGTATACATACTTATGCATTTAGTAAAAAGCGGTTATTTTAATTATAAACAGACACTCCAATTTTATTTATTTGTATAGATCAGGAGAAAGTAAATAATTGAAACGTTGAAAATATAAAAGTCATTATTACAACAAAATGTATAATGTCTAAGTAAAATTAACTCAATGAATACAGAACGAGTGACTTGAAAGGTAGGTACTCGCGGGTAGCCAGGCGCGGGTGTGCAAGCGAGGTGCGCGCTGACCGGCTGCCTATAAAAACGTAAATTACCCCTCATTTATTCAGTGGGAAATTACAAACGGAATTTGGAGCTTTTAACATAATTGTGTTGAATTTCATGGTGGTATTTAAGTGGCACATAATTACTATTTCATTATGAACACTATTTTATTTTAGATGAATACTATGGAGTTGAAGGGACATAATGGGCCAGAAATGCCCCCCCGTCCACCTCCCTCCGTCCGCGCGCCCTCTCGTTGAATCGACACAGACGTATCGAGAATACTAACTGGCTGTCCCGTGACAAACAACAGTTTAGCGACAATAATGGCCCAAGTTGCGCCATTTGCATGTTTTATTGGCACTTTCTCCGTTTGTTGCGCAAGTTGTATAGTACCGCGAAGGGTTGAACTGAGCTCGATGCAGGTTATCTCGTGTTTCTATCTGACGGTGGGACACGTGTAAAATGGATAGAACGCAACTGCCACCACTCATACAGTGCTTTTAATTCACGTATTTATGAGAATTGACTGCAGGGATGGCGCAGTGGTTACGGTCGCCACGCCACGGCGGTTCAAACCCCACATGAGACAACTCTTTGTGAGTCCACAAATTGTCTCATTGTCTGAGTCTGGGTATTCTTTGTTTTTATGTATGTATTTCTTTGTTTTTTTGTATATATGATATATATTCCTGATGCAGGAGCATTAAGGAAGACATGTTAACAAGTTTTTGGATGTTACCGCGCGTGTATGCGTTCAAAAGTAAAAAGTTTTAACAGTTACGTTTCACACAGCTACGTATTGTTGAAATGATTACTAGGTTTATGGGATATCCTGCATACAGTTCTTATTATTTGGACAGAACCCTCCTAAAAACAAGATTACTTTGTAGAGCTTAAAGCGAAATGACGCTTAAACAAGGTTAACTTAATTTGCGCGCAATTCCTCTCGCTCGGGGGGCACACTGAGTGAGGGCCATATTTTTTGCCCCTCTCCAGCGGATTAACTCGATTATCAAAATTCAGAGCTCGGCTGTAATGGCATTGTAATATGGTGCTGATTTGTTGAGTACACCTGTCGAGCGCCGCCCGACTATAGACGCGCCTCGTCCTTTCTTCTTCTGACACCTTAGCTCTGAACTCCACAATTACAAATACTTTCGTAATTTGTTCGTCACTTTCATATCAATTAATAATACACCATGCACATAGAGCACGGAGTCCATTTAGCCTAACGAATATCTCATTTCTGACTAAGCACAGCATTTTGTTCTGTATAATCATAGAAAACAAAGAATGGTTTCGATCTCGATCTAGAGTCGCAGTTCCAGAAATAATTCTGCTCATCATAAATGCTTTGGTTGTAGTTATTGATGAAATGTCATTAAGTGTCGATAGCTTACAAGTATCTGTGGCAGGCAAGGAGCGGGTCTACAGACGACTTCACAGTCTCCGTAGCAAGGTGCGTGTTGCCTGACGCATAAGGAATGTTAGAAATTTAATTAGAGCACCTCGTTTTGGCGATTTCACGATTGCTACAGATCGCAGGCCTGGACTGTCCCCTCCCCGCACCCCCTGGGGCCCGCGGGCCGCCACTCGACCTCGAACCGGCTGCAATTAAATTTTATTGAAGCCAATCGAAAGTTAAGAGGTCATTGGCTCAAAGATAAGCTGTCGGTTACAAGCTTTGAATAAATTTTTGTGCGTTTACCACGAGAAGTAGCGTGTATGCACTGCAAGTGGATCTGAAAACAATACAATGAAGGTGTCTAGTTATTAAGGAAGGAAAGAAGAAAAAACAATCAACTATATAATTATTTATTTATGCCACCATTTTGTCATTAGATATTGACGAAGCCAAAAGGAAAGGTACTAGTTTTAGAAGTGTATGCATGTTTGTATGTTCACCGTAGCGCCTAAACTACTTGACCGATGTTTAATAATAAGATGTCAATAAATTCATAATGACTCGGATGACATAGGCTATGTAAATTTTATCAAAAATTCTTACGTAGTTAGATTATAGTTTTTAAAACTTTTTCTTGTTTACCGTAACCTTATCCAATAGTGGCTTATTCACAATTAATAGTTCTGGTGTTACTAGTTCCTTATTATTGTACGTTGTAAAGACATAATGCCAATCTCCATTAAAACTGAGGAGAAAGTACACTGAAAACTATTATATTATACTAGCAGACCCACGCAACCTCGTTTGCGTCTCCTATTGCCCGTCGCGTGATAATTTTCCCCCGTTTTTGAAACATTTTTCATTGTTGCTCCTCTTCTATTGGTCTTAGCGTGATGATATATAGCCTATAGCCTTCCTAGATAAATGGGCTATCTAACATTGACAGAATTTTTCAAATCGGACCAGCGGTTCCTGAGATTAGCGTGTTCAAACAAACAAACAACCAACCAAACTCTTCAGCTTTATATATTAGTATAGATAAAGCTCAGACAAAGCTACCACTTTGACTGAGTCACTCACCATACAGACTTTGGCTAGTTTGAGACCAAACTGCGGTGTCTGGAACAAGTGAAGTTATTAACTTATTACTATGTAAGTATTTCATAAAACTAAATTAGGTGTCTATGGTTCGCCATAATGTTATTTTTTGGTGGTGTTTCTTGTAACGCCATCTATTACAAATAATATGAACCGAATGACAAGCTCGTGGCCACAACCTATGTTAATAACCGCCTCGCTTCACTTCGACACTCGTAGCTCGTAGCAGTCGTAGCGGTGACGAGGCTTCAGTAATTTGTATTCTACATTTAACTTAATCTGCGCCGTGGCCAAATCAAATTGATCACTGGCATTGATATGTACAGAAACATTAGAATGGGAAACATTACCTGATATAATCTTATTTATCATTGAAGGCGTGAATATCAATACGTAAAAATACTTATAATAATTACGATGGCTACTACAAGGTTCGAATGAGCAGCGAGTAGTTCCGTCGATGGCGCAGACGGCGGAATGTTCTAGGTAATCACGTGTCGTGTTGTGCGCCACAGCTGCGGCAGGAGATGAGGCAGTTCAAATAATAACGAGTGTTTTCCGACCTAATTGAATGTGAAATGAATTCAGTGCTCCGCGGAGAGGGTGCCAGATCAAAGACGCCGACGCCCCGAGCTCACTCTTTATCATGTTTTAATTTATTTTAAAAGACGTACGCGCCTGCGACCTCCCTCCACCCCCGCCGCAGGTCACACGCCCCCTGCTGCCCTCTGAGCGCCCTCCGCTGAAAGACTACAAAGATTTTATTTCTGCTGTTGTTTCAATTGCTGTAGAAGCTTATTCCACGTTATTATATTTCGCGGCATACTATGTAGCTACTACATTAAAGAGTAAGGTTATTCAGCTTAGTGAAGTAACTGCAGACAAGTAGTAGAGGAGAAGTATTGTTTTGCTTAAGTATAGTAAAAGTTACGATTGAAGTACTTTTTACGTATAATCAGAATCCAAGAGTGGTGGTCACCATACTCATTGTAAAAGCAGACAATGCAATACAAAGCATACTGAACCGCACCATGGCGAAACCGAACCGTAACACGACAGCACGAATGCTGTCATTTTAGGTTGATCTTCTGTGTGAGGGTAGTACCGCCCCGATCGTGGCTCCACTACCTTTACAAATTAAGATATCTACTGTTCCTGTTATTATACGTGCATTCAGCCTGTGGTCTGACTATACTCACAAACCGCACAGCGCTCTTCATGTTCAATATAATGCGGTTGGGTTTGCGCTGGTTGACATTTTAAAGTGTATAGCGAGTTAGTTATTGCTGGCAACCACGGTGCACGGTGGCGAGTCTGTAGCTGGGACTCGTATGCGTGACTCAAGTCATTTTTAACCGACTCCAAAAAAAGGAGGAGGTTTCTCAATTCGACTCTATATATTTTTTCCTTTTTTATTTTTTTTATTTTTGTTCGCGGATAACTTCATCGTTTATGAACCGATTTCGATGTTTCTTCTTTTAATGGAAAGGAGATGTCTCAACGGTGGTACCATAATAAGGACATTAATATCTGATGATGGCATCCAAGAGAAATCGAGTCGAACCTTGAAGTTGGTTTTAATTTTGTTAAAATTGTTCTTGTATCTTTAGAACATGGTCTTAAGAAAAAATGATACTAACAAAATAAATCATTGATCCTTGACTGAATAAAGATTCAAAATACTACTATCTTTTACCCGCGGCTTTGCTTGCTTTTAATAAAAAGTACCCTATGTTACTTGTAATACCTATTCTAATACCCTAATACAAAAATATGTGTACAAAGTTTCATGATGATCGGTTAAATAGTTTTTACGTGATAGCGTAATAAACAAACTTACATTCACATTAATAATAAAAGATTTGGATATACTATAAAATGTGTAATGCAAAATTTGTGTAATATTTATAATTGGTAACAATAGTAATAACCGCTCATTCCTCTAAGATCTTGGTTAACAATTATTGCAACAATGAATTAAATTGAAGTTGTTTTGCTTCGCAGGCCCCCCCGGCCCTCCAGGCAAGCGCGGCAAGAAGGGCAAGAAGGGCGACTCCGGGGAGCCCGGACCTCCGGTGAGTATTGGTCACAGATCAGAAACTATATAACTCATTTAGTTGGCTTTTTATTATTTTGTTTATTTTAATTGCAGGGGTTGACGGGCGCGCCGGGGAAGAATGGATTCCCGGTACATATTTTTTTTTTTTATTTGCTATTACGGTCTTCTTACTTTCTGTTCATATCTTCTTTGTACATAAAGAACTATTCTTAATTACTTTCACTATGATGCCCAACATGCCCTTGATCGAGTCAATGACAATGATCCGTGGACATATCTGCAAGTATACCTACACGACCAGTCTGGCGTGGCACGGTTCCAATACATAGTTGTTCTACAATAATAATTAAGAATCGTAACTCATTACAAGAACGTTCGGCGCACAAGTTTGAATTCAAAAACACATCTAATTTTATTAATTAAAGGTGATATCGATTCTGACAGAATGGACACTAACCACTGTATGTGACTATCCCTAACGTAACAAACATATATATATATTTAACCAACTGACATTCACAGAGAATACTTAGCACATTGTTATAATTTTGAATGTCATTCTATAGTTAAATAGAAACCTTTGATTTGTGTTAAGCACTGACACAGATATGTCCACTGCTCTGTCTCACGTCTCTATGTTCCGTAATCAGACAAAACGTAATCCAGTAACGTACGTTTGACGAGTGGCGAGTGTCGCACCGCCCACACACTACACGCGTGTCACGTTTCAGGGTAGCAAGGGCGAGAAGGGCGAGCGAGGCTTCATGGTAAGATGCTACTCAAGCCCCGTAGCGCTATTCCCTCCCTCTCCTCGAACCTTCTAGCCTTTCGCCTTACTAACAACTCTTAACCTCGCCTCCTGCGCCGGCGAGCACTGTGCGGTCAGGACACGACAGTTCACTCCGTTTCTTTTGGTGGTCAAACACTAAATCGGACACACTCGCCCCGCTTCCCCCCTCGAAATTATGCTCCAGCTGTTGAAATACACTTATTTACGAAACTACCCATATCACGCAATGAGTGTAACAGATTTCCAGAATAATTGAGCTTATATTGGTGGTGATTCTCTTGGTGTCATCAAAATCTAAAACTCACTAAAATTTGTTGTTGGATACATAATCCAACAACAAATTTTAACTTTAATCTCATCTACCTACAGTCCATTTTTCAATATCTCATATTTCAGCTTTCACTATGCGTCACAAGGAAACACAGTGCAACCGCTGTTTCATACCGGTTTTCTGTGACGCCGTGGTATCACTCCGGTCGAGCCGGCCCATTCATGCCGAAGCGTGGCTCTCGCACGGCATGAAGGACCAGGATTTTCATTACCTATTGTTATTGCACTATAAAATAATCCAAGTGCATTATTTTAAAAAAGCTTGGATAAACACAGATATCGTAGAAGTGAATATTGACGCGTTGTCAACGCTATTGTAATTATTTAAGTCTTACTTTATGCGTGTTGAGTGCACAGTGTATCCTGGACCGCCCCGCGCGTCGTCCCAACTTGCTTAACCTGCCCTAACACCTCCCCTGCGCCACTGTTGAGCAATACGAGCGCCAACATAGCGCACCCCGTCAATAACGCTTCTTTGTGTGCGGGTTTAGAGTAGAATAATCCGAGTGTAAGTAGACAATGTAGCGACGTAGAGACTCACCCGAATTGCCTCACTAATGTTTGTTCCACGACCACACCATCGGACGATCAGCGTCACTATCACGATGTTTTGATTCTATGCAATGTTAATGTTAAAGTGACTATTCGCTGAAATCCGATCGTATGGCCGCACCATTCAATGTAAATTAAGAGTGAAACTGATAGGCTAACTTTCTGATGTCCTCACTTATTGATTTCAGGGGCCGATTGGGCTGGACGGACCTAAAGGCGACCCGGTAAGAATTAAACCAATAAATTAATAAGAGCAAACACGCACATGGAATACTTCAATAACGAGTATTACTGTTTACATTATTTTATTACGCTAACTCCAAAAAAAATAATTAGGGCATTTTTTTTAAAGATAATCGATATTTTAACTTTTTTAAAGTACTTTAATGATGAATAATTTAATAAATAATTTTAACAATGAAGTTTTAATAATTAATGCTATTTGATTCAATTACTTTAATTTTAGATCAATCAATAAAGGCTCTTTCAACCGCTACCTAAATACCTAATTATCGAATTGATACGGAATTTTATCTCGTACTTAACCTAAATTACCAAACCTCGTATGTTTCCTTTAACTTACTTAACTTTTAATTAGTAGTCACGCAAGGTATAATTAACTGATCAGTGCCTTTCGTGGGCTTGCAGGGCCGGCCCGGAGACAAGGGGCAGAAAGGAGAGCACGGCAGTCCTGGATTCGACGTCTTCTCTGCTGTCAAGGTATTTTCATGCGACCTAACTAATTTAAACAGTAACTGCAGCTAGTCAGAAGGATGTCGGCGACCTCCTTGACTAGTAGAATAGTAAACTACAATTAGATTCACATTATCAAAATGTGTATGAGATGATGATGTATATTATATAGTAGTATATATATTGTAGATGCTATTTCGTGTCTAATGGTACAAAAATAAAAAGGTCTGATTCTGATATCTTTGAATCAAATGCATAGGCCACAGGAACGGTGCTTTTAATATTGAGAGAACCTATGTAAACAATGTTTGTTCAACAATCCAGAAGTTATAAGGAAACGATGTTCCTTAGGGTGCGCGACCGCCTAGGACATAGTTGTGAAAAATCCTTGGTTGCTGCGTTTAAAATTTCCTTTGACCAATATGTCATATATTATTACGTATAGCTATATATATAGTGTTTTGAAGTAGGACAATGAAAAATAAACAATAATTGTATTTAGAATTTCTTGATTTGAAACATTCATGTCACTAAATGTTGTACGAAACTTGAGTGGAACTGGTCGGTTGTTGGTTGCAGGGCGTGAAGCGATCCGTGGACAATTATAAGATTAGTCCGTACACGAGCGCAGAGATCATAGCCGTCAAGGTACTAGCCCCTGGCCCATTGTCGCCAGTGACTCAGTAGTTAGAGCTTGTGACGTCAACTTACCTTTCGTTGCGCTTTATCTGTTTTGTATCATTGTTGTAGTCAATTGTAATTTACTTTTTAATTTTGCAGACTAGTGTATATCGATTGTAAAAAACGGCACTAAAGTCAGTAGAAATACGAATAAATAATGCTTTAAGTCGCATAGAGGAAAGCGATTTTACGATCGTTATACATTAGTTGTTGAGTCGGTGCTCGGTGGTGCTATGGCGCTATTTTTGCGCACGCGCCACCTTTCCTGACTCTGTGCTTTATTTGTGTGTGTGTGTGTGTGTACGTAGGGTCTGCAAGCCGCCGGACACAACATCTCCGCGCACACCGTCATTCAACTCAAGGTTAGTCGCTTGCATAGACTACACAAACCACTCTTCAATATTAAACAAATTCATACAGCTTCGATTCTTCACATTTCCAATTAGAGGTAATTTTCAAGTGATAATTATAAACTGTGTTAGACTGAGATAGCCACGCTTCGGCACCTAGGCTGACTCGGCCCGAGCTTTATTTCACTGGCAACCAGTGTTCAGCAATTCTTTACCTCCAAAGCTGAGGAGCGTAATATATCCGAACGGAAATAAAAACAATAACGTAATAGCCATTACGCCTTTCATACTGGTACATTAAAGTTATGCTAGCTGTACATAGGCACGATTTGATGAGTTACAATGAGATTGAAAGAAATTTATGAAATCTACATTTAAAACGTTTTAAAAATCTTGTTAAAATTTAAACTCAATAGGTACAGAATTTTTTGAATTTTTGAAGCGTACACGATATGACATTTTACATCCACTTCACTCACCGTGAATGGCCTCTAGAACTTGACAAGAGGTGGTGACACGATTACCCATATTTACATAAGTATATGTGATTGTTACACGTCAGCATGATTCCATGTCTTTGCCATCTACGACATTACCTTCATCATCATACACAAGTGGACACTACTTGTAGTTCTCTAAACTTTACTATTGCATGTGTTTACATGATCAGGGTGAACCTGGCGAACCAGGGCCTCCAGGAGCACCAGGTCCTCAGGGAGCAGAAGGACTTCCGGGACACGAAGGACGCGCGGGACCCTCTGGCTCCTCGGGACCACCTGGACCTACTGGCCCCGTTGGACCGCCTGGCCTCGTCGGACCACCGGGCTCCATGGGCCCAGCAGGTCTTAAGGTACAGGCTTACAAGAACGTTAAAATATATACTAACATATTCATATAATTAATTCCTGTTCCTGCAAAGAAACATTGTAAAAGAAATCAATACCTGTTTGTTTGATATTCGCAGGGTGACAAGGGTGACAAAGGCGAACGTGGCTTCACAACGACCCTGAAGGGTGACGCTTTCCCCACTGGCATCATCGAAGGTCCACCCGGCCCTCCCGGTCCGCCCGGTACGAACTCCACTAATCTACGTAGCGTAGCAGCGTAGGCATGGTTATTCTCGTCGGCCGTAGAGCTCCGTGCGTAGAACGTGTTACGTTTTTACCTGTACATTTTAGCTGTTGATCTAGCTGTGTAGTTAATAGTAATGGCACTAATTTAACAACGGGGGCGCAGTTGAGGCCAAGCTGTAACGTCGCGCGGAGACAAGCACATATCAGAACGTTCTAACTCAACACATGGGCCGATAACGCTTCGCTCGAATGATGCACAAATATTTCGTGACAACCAGCTCCCGTGATCTTACTGCTTGGCGATATCCTGTAAAAGCCGGCGTCCACAAACAACAACTCACGCTTATATGCGCACAACATTAATAAATAAATGTATTAACATAGTAACATCGTTAACACATGTGGCACTAGCTTCTTTCAGTGGCTGGCGCGGTCCATCGACGACACCTACAGGCATTTGATCAATCTAGGTGGGCTACTTCATTTATGATTTGGATTCGATTAGAAACAATAATTACAGTAATATATGACTAAATTTAAAGCAACAAAAGCATATACAAAAATAGAACTAAAAGTAGAAAAAGTGAATACAAAAATTTATGGAAATATACCTACTCAGATGACACTTTTTTTAAGAAACAAAAGTTGTCAAAGAAAATGTTATTTGATACATTTAGATAAAATACGAGTAAATAATGATTGTTGTGTAGTTGTTGCGTTCAGCTAAACTTCCTTCCGAAAATAGACGACAGCATCAACAACTGCCGAGTCATAAATCAAAGTTGAATGCGAAGTTGTAGTCGTGAGATGCCTTTTAAAATAAGTTTACGTACAAATCTATCATTTCTTTCGCACAAGCGTGAAACCTTCCTTGTTGAATTTTAAATATGC
The DNA here is from genome assembly GCA_905220595.1 of Spilosoma lubricipeda. NCBI lineage: Eukaryota > Metazoa > Arthropoda > Insecta > Lepidoptera > Erebidae > Spilosoma > Spilosoma lubricipeda. The sequence continues at coordinate 181,036 of HG992285.1, read as the reverse complement.
TATAACTTTGCTCCCAATGACGTAGGTACTACGAGGCAAGCGTTGACGTCAATCTAGTACTTGTAGTCTAGTATTTGGAAAAATTTGAAATATTTTTAAAGTAAAGGTAGGGGACATCCATCCTGGAAATGTTATGTAAGCAATAGCGAGTCAAGTATGACTTCAGATAAACATTTATCATGGTTTTCTTGAAAAGTTTTATTATATAACATCATCCTCATTAACAGCCTTTAGCAGTACACTGCTAGACGTGGCCATGGACTTGCAAAACGGGCAACACGAATTTTGACTTCTTAGTCCACACAATAACAGGTTAAAATAACTTTTTGTTTTGTTGACGGAGTGAAAAATCACTTCGGATCTCCAGCTCCTCGGGGACACAGGAGCCAGGAGTATGTGGTGTTTCCACTGAAATACCTAATAAATGGTTTTTGTATATCTACATCAAAATCGAAATTCGAAATAACCTTTGGTTACAAAATTATCCCTGGCCTTAATCGCGCCATAATGATATATTGATGATGTCTTAACATAACGGAACTTACCTTTGATAACGAGCCATTACTTTTTACTGGGTGTAGTTGTCGGAGTGTGTATGTTTATTGGCCAACAACATTGATCAAATACCTGTGCGTGCGGTGACGGGCGAGCTGTCGATGAGTCGCGCCGCACACGTAGGTACGTGTTGTGTGTAGCGGCGCTGTGTGACGTGGCCGTGTTGTGTGTGTGTGTGAAGGGACGGCGGGGGCGCGGGGCGAGCGTGGCGAGGGGGGTGCGACGGGCCCTCCAGGTGCGCCCGGGGACAAGGGCGCCCGTGGCAAACGCGGCAAGCGGGTAAACATCTCATCTACCGCGATACCACCGCCATGAGGCAAAGCAGTTTCTCCGTCTTACTAACTGTTAAGCTATTTTTCTGAAAACAAAAACTAATGGACAGGTCCAAAATTATATAATCATACATGCCCTTGAATGGAGCGTGCTCAAAGGTGTGAAGAACCTAAGGTATGGTTATGTGACGTTTCATTTGCCTCTTAGCGGTGGTCGAGTAGTAGTCGCTGGACGCTTCGGCAAGGTCCCGTCGAGGACCACGCACGGCTTACGGCGCTCGGCACGCGCACCTCGCATGTCGCATGCTGCATGAAAACACTCGCCTTGACGTAGTCACAATCCCGCGTACACGTTGTAGTTGTGGTACAAGTGATAACTAACGAATACTAGAGGAAGCTAACCCGACCGTCCAGCACCTCGCTTTACCGCACCGGATTTAACCCTATAAGGTAAACCGATTTTATTTTTTTCTTTTTAGTGTCTTTTATTGCCACACAAGTAATATGCCTACATTCCTTCTTAATAATATAATCACTCTGGTAAATGTCACAAGTCAATGTTCTACGTTTTTCATTTCCAACATTGAAATATACTTGAATGAGCACTACTCGACTTATTTACGTTGCTATACTTATATGTCCAGGTCGCACTGGCGAAGCAGGACCACGCGGGCCTGGCGGCCTTGATGGATCTCCGGGTACACCTGGTGTGCAGGGACCGCCCGGTAAACCGGTTGGTATACACCATTGTACCAATGGATTGTACTAGCATATGTTGGGAGCTTGATCTGAGACTTCCACTGCAATCAACAAGAGCACCATTTTAGTTAACGTTTTTTTAAATCTCACGATGACGTAGTTGAACAAACGGTCGCTGAGGCGCCGCTTCCTATTGCTCAGAGTCAGTACCCTGACTCTGGAAGAATCTTCTTTGTCTCTGTTTCATGAAATATATTTGTAAAGCCCCGCGCGAAATAGGATTCCCTTGTTCAGTTGTTGTCTTTAAAAAACTTGCCTTTAACAGTCCTCTGCTGGAATTTGGCCTCTTCTTAGAATAAAGATTCAATCTAACAACACTTGGTAATTTCTTTAGAATAATGGGTCAATCTACCAACACTTGGTATTTACTTTAGAATAAAGGTTCAATCTACCAATACTTGGTATTTTTTTTAGAATAATGGGTCAATCTACCAACACTTGGTAATTTCTTTAGAATATAGGTTCAATCTACCAACACTTGGTAATTTCTTTAGAATAAAGGTTCAATCTTCCAACACTTCAAGGTAGTAGAGCCACGCTGATTTCAGCACGAACGGGCCGGCTCGACCGGGGCGGTACTACCCTCGCACAGAAAATCAACGTAAAATGACAGCGATCATGCTGTCGTGTTTCGTTGGTGAGTGCGAGACCGGAGGCCCAATGATGCGAAAGCATCACTAGTCCGCCATGGTGTGGGTCACCATGCTGCATTGTTGCATTGTCTGCGTTCGCAGTATGGTGACCATCACTCTTGGATTCTGCTTATGCTTTCCATCAGGCAGAGTAGAGTCAACATGGCAGGGTCAAACATAAAAAAAAAAAAAAAAAAACTTCGTAATTTCTTTAGAATAAAGGTTCAATCTATATTTTAATCATAATCTAAATTCTTTAGAAAAAGCCCACATTTGAATACTTCTTGAATAGTTGCCGTGGTAATGGCTTGCAGAGGTCTAAAATTTGTGTGTCTAATCTTCAGGGTGAGATGGGTCCGAAAGGTTCCAAGGGAGAATACGGTGACATGGGCTCACCTGGCATGCTGGGCGCGCCGGGCTTGCCTGGCCCGCCCGGGTACCCCGGCCTCAAGGGTGATAAAGGAGATAAGGGTGACTCGGTATGCTATTTACACACTGATTTAATTTAGTTTTTTACTTTTACTTAATAATAGTATTTTACTAATTTATATTAAAAGTTAAAATTACTCATCGCTGTTATTGTACATTATATTGTTACATAATTATAATTTTGAGTTATGTATTTTGTCATCTTGCCCATTACACTATTATTGGCCAAGCCCCCACCATCGGCAGGGCGTGCAACGTCAGGACCGTTAAGGTTCACTTCGGCGTAACTACAAGTCTTCGACAGCGTAAGGTGAGGATCTAAGGGTGCCGAAGCAACCCTCGGCTAGTATCGAAAGACTTCGGGACACCGATTCTATGCAGGGAATCGTCCGCAACCCGTTGCAGTCACCAACACAAACCACGTGTATGTAGTTGCATAGTTTTGCAAAAAAGGCAGATGAATTTATGTTCACGTTTATACTTTTCAGGACCCTATAGGTAATAGCATTAAATACGGTCACCCAACGAATGAATGAATATTTAGTAAAGAAAAGGTGTAATAAAACAGTGTGTAATGTGGCGCTGTATTGTGTTGCATGTGCGGCGATTCGCGGTGACTCCACCAGAAGTACAGAAAGCTTCGACGAAGACAGGTATCTATCTACTCCACACCACTGCACTCTCGTGTCGGGTGGAAACGACCGCGGGCTAGGCCGTGAACTGCTGCTTGCAACTGTTTGCTTGCAATGTTTAAAAATTCCTGGTCCACGTGTCGTTTCCGCCCCACGTAGTTGGTAGAACTTTATGGTAAATTGTTACGATGTTATCGGAATAGAAATAAATTAATACTCTGGTCATTGTAAATAGTAACTGCGACGCATGTTCGTTGCTCTCACGAACTGTTAATCTTTATGCCCACTGTTGAACTTACAGGGAGATGGCACCGGCTATGAGCTCTACGGACACGAAATTGTAAGTATCCAAAATAGATAATCAATAATTTGATCCTGTTAGAACTTTAATATTATTTAACATTCATTTTGTAGCAGTAAAGAAGTAATCAACATGCATGCAAGAAGACTAGCAACTGCAACTATTTCCGGCAGACAGAACGACATAACGTCATGTTAAACTATCGCCGGATATGGAATAACCTACGGGTACATCTTAACTGTCAGAATAGCGAAACTAACTCCGTTTTCAAAACCTCGCTTATATATTAAGCACTATCAAAACAACATAATGCCACAAAGCGAAATCGATCATTTCAATTTTTAAATTAATTAGCAGAAGAGGGCAAGTGAGCTTGTTTTAATACTTAGTTAAAAAGTTCCACCAAGGGCCTGCAATCGAGAGTATAATTTATATAGAATACTCAGGAGAGTGTTAAGGCTATGACGTATGCGTCCCCACGCTGGCCAAGTGCAGGTTGGGGACTGGCAAGACAATGTTGCGGCTACGTAATCTTGTCGTTGGGGTTTTTAAGTTTTGACTTAAATTACATAAAAAAATGCTTCTATTGGATCCACTGTTGTGGACCTCCTACTCACAACTAGAGATGAAACGATGCCATTGAGGTATCGATGCTTTTACTCGATACTGTATCGGATACTTATTCGATATGAATTGAAAAGTATCGATACTTACTCGTATCGAATACTTTTTGGAAAATTTAGAATAAAAAAACCCAAAAAAGTAGTTTAATGATTTTTTTTGTAAGAAGAAAATTATTATTAATATTTATGCGCTCACTAAAAAAATCCAAATCGCCCGTTTGCGATTTCTGGAAGCAGTAATTATTGCGCCTGCTTCTGAAAATTCAACAAGATCTCTTACTGTATCGATAACTAGCCGACCCACGCAACCTCGTTTGGTTCTCCTGTTGCCCGTAGCGTGATAATTTCCCCCCGTTTCTATGACATTCTTCATTGGTGCTCCGCTCCTATTGGCCTAAGCGTGATGATATATAACCTATAACCTTCCTCGATAAACGGGCTATCTAACACTGAAACGGACCAGTGGTTCTTCAGATTAGCGCGTTCAAACAAACAAACTGTTCAGCTTTATATATTAGTATAAATAATATTAATTGTAGTTAAAGTATTTTTAATGAAGAAGTATTTTATCGTATGTGCTAGGATAATATACTTTTTTATCAATGTTAAAATGAAATAGTGACATTGACATTTACGGATATGACTACTTTCGACTGATACCTACTCAATACTTAATTTCAAAGTATCGATGCTAAAAGTAGTTGGTATCGGAGAAAGTATCGAGTATTTACTTGTATTTACTCGTATCGTTTTATCCCTACACACACGTAACGAGTTGTTAACTATCCTGACTGCGAGGTCAGAGTTCGTGGCTTCGATTCGCAACTGGATTGACACTAGTTGACAGGAGCATACTTAGGCTTGTTTTCTATAACTTAATACCTTTAGTCGACTATCGTTTCAATGATAGTCGCTAAATGTATGCTCCTATAAGGGTTGCGTTTATTTTCCTTTTGGGATAGGTACAGAACTCTGAAAAGACTAGTTGATAGTATTTTTCACTTTTATACAGTCTATTAATGTAAATTAAATTGTGAATGACTAAATGTATTAAGTAGAAATGGTAATTTACATTAACTACTTACGTTTCAAATTAAAGTCAAAATGATATGCATGGAAAGTGATCACCTGTCTCAAGATGTCTTTTTATACTTACGTAATTCCAGCGAACACAGAGCGACCTATCTCTATTTCTTGATTTTATTTGTTTATTTTTTGGTGATTATATTAAATGATTTTTTTACTTGTTTTAACTTTGTTAAATAGATTATATGAAATCTATATAACAAAAGATATGCACGCACTACTCACAATATTGCCCACGGAGGTATTGTGTAAGTGAAAATATTTGAATGCACGAGACCGCAGCAGCCACTATTAACATCAATTATTTGAGGCCTCTGCTGTCAATATATTTATTCTCCCAGTCCTAGTTCTCAACTCCACTATTTATATAATAATGACTTTATTCTGTTTGTAAAATGTCCACCGAGTTCTTCAATTGGCTTGACATTAATACAGTATAAGAATGTGATTGGTGGAAGGGAAGCGATATATGGCTTAGGATTCATTCATGTTAAGTTCACACCTATGAGCAAATGAGCCTCGACCTGTTAAACTTATAGTATATATTCACGAAAATCTCATTTCCAACCCGGTCATTTACCGCGTCCTACCTTGGCAGCCCTCAGGGTGTTTAGTTTAATTAACAATATATTGAGTTTGTAATAGTACCTATTTAAATAATGTGCAGTTGTTCTTAAAGTCTTTAGCACTGATATAAAATATACACCTGTTGTCAGATGATGGGTCCTCCGGGAGCACCGGGACCAGCGGGTCCTCCGGGCGTAGCAGGCCCTCCCGGCATCAAGGGCGACAAGGGGGAGCCTGGTATTAGAGGGAAAGCGGTAGGTACACTGTTCTTGCATCACGTACACCGGTGTGTAAGTGGGCAGCTGATAATAATCCTCTGTGTACCTCTCTACAAAATTACTACACTCGTGCCATATGCCAACAAGGTTCTCAAAGAGAAAAATATGTTTACTTAAATAGCGGCCCTTGCGTCGCGCGTTATAAAACTCCCGCCATGACTGCCTCGTTGGCTCAGTGGCAACATACGCGACAGCTGTGCATGAGGTCTCGGGTTCGATTCCCGGGTAGGACCAAATTTTAATGTTAATCGGCAAATATTTATTTCGGAGTTTGGGTGTTTTCTATGTATAAAATGTATGTATTTACAAAAATAAAGTAAATATGTATTTAGATCAGTTGTTTAGTATCCATTATACAAGCTCTGCTTAGTTTGGGACTAGATGGCGTTGTGTGTTAATGTCCTAAAAATATTTATATTTAATGATCTTCCCGCCCTCCACGACGTCACAATACCTAAGGCCGACTCAGTCAGAAAATGATAGAATGAAACTCTTATGTTATTAATAAGATTAATATAATAAAAACCTGTCATTAACTCAGCAAAGTTATGTTTTTACGTTTCAGGGAGAGAAGGGAGAGACAGGCGACGCCGGTCCGATGGGATTACCGGTCAGTAGCACCTGGTCACTAGCACGAGTCACTTCACACTCTGTTTGTCCCAGTACAACTTACTTTGAGTCATTTACACATTTATGATTATTGCTTATTAAGTTAAAACATTGTCAAACTTGTTTAAATCGTGGGTTGCATAATATCTGACGCCGTTCGTTGTTTTGAGCCGTCGCGCTTTTATCATGCTACGTTGTCATTTCTTAATAAGTGCTAACATCTATTATACCATACAAAGATAATTGATGACCATACTTACGCCTATCGATTTCGCACACTGGAAAGTGGCCAAAGTACTAATTCATAAAACCGGCTCACAGCTGCTAATCGGGTTCGATTCCCGGGTCAATCTAAAAATATTAATAGTTTTTTTTACAATAGTACGTACACGTGGTCCTCCCGGGCCTTCTCCGCAGCCTCCTTCTGCGAGATGACATCTTCGCAGAAAGTTGCGACCGCGGTAAAACCGCTACCGGCCATCATACGCTCCATGGCCGGTAGCGAGAGATCTCCTCTGATGATCGCAGAGGTATTCTGACAACTAGTTCAACCTACAATTCAGCCACTCAGGGTTGCGTAGGTCCGACTCCCGTCGCTCGGTGGAACAACTGATATTCAGGTACAACCGGTTGAACTAGTAGCCGAAGCCACAAAGCCCTAAATAATCTTGGGAATAATAAATTCTAGGAAGAAAATTTCCTTAAAGTGGTAATGGCAGGTGTTGTGTACTTTTACAGTTGTGTTAACGTAGGATTAGTTGATTTGATGCTATGTACGTTGTGTGCGCAGGGGCCGGTGGGACTGCCGGGCGAGCCGGGCCGGACCGGCGACCTGGGCCCCAGGGTGAGTCTCCTCTCACTACTTCAGGGGCCGTATTCACAAACATGAGAACAACCCTTACTTGACGCAACTGTTTGTGAATATGGTTACACTTATGAAACCAGTAGAGATGTGCGAGTATAAGGGTGTCGGTACAGACAGTATTTACAAATTATTTAAAGAGTGGAAAGCTAACAATAGCGACTGGACAGATCGTACAACATATCGTCAAGCAATACCTACCTTCAACTTCACAGCTGGAAGTGTTGCTATTATTGGCTAAATGTAGGCAGAGTGTCGCAGTGGGACAGCTACCACCGCCCTATGATTATACCACAGATCCATGGGGCCTTACCCCTGATCAATCAAAGCGCTTCGTTACTGCTACACGCAAACAATTCCTATAAAATTGATTGTTATTTAAATTTTTGATAGATTTTCATTATATTTAACCGACTTCAAAAAAAGGAGGTCTTAATTCGACCGTATATATGTTTTTTTTATGTGTGTTCGCGCATAACTTCGCCGTTTATGAACCGATTTTGATGATTGTTTTTAATGTAAAGGAGATATCCCATCGGTGGTACCGTGATAAGAACACTAAGATCTGAAGATGACATCCAAGAGAAATCGAATCGAAACCGGAAGTCGGTTTTATTTTTGTTAAAATTTTTACTTCTGATATTTAGAAACGAAAGTCAAAATTTCAAGGAAAGGAATAACTACTCGCGATTGGATAGTTCTATACTTGTTGGTGCGCTCGTTTAGTGCGTTGATTTTATATCCAGTGGTAATCATATCACGGTTGTAAATATCTCACTGCAACATATACTCACATGTCATTTGCCGCTGCTACAAGTACTAACTGAGGGCCACGGATTTAATACATACTAATTTTCTAACAGTTGTATATTTTAATACGTAGGGTTGCCGAACGTGTCCGAGTCAACATATAATTTCGATATTGAACACCGAACGCACGTGTCATTCAAGACTCATGGTAGGTGTCGGTGCCGCGGTGCAAAGAGCGTTAGGCAACCCTGCTGGTGTGTGTGTGTGTGTGTGCGTACTAACCCGGGCGTGGTGTGGTGCAGGACAACCGGTGGCCGCCGGACTTCGCGTTCACGTAGTGACGATCGCGGGCGAGGCCGCGCCACGCGGCTCGTGTGGCGCCCTCGTACGTGTACATTGTAACATACTTGTAAGTACGACTCGTCGCTAGGATAGCCGCCTCGGAGTGGAACCGCTCGCCGGCCTTGTACAAATATATACTATTTATTGTAATTTTACTACTGACTGAATTGACGGATGTCTCTAGTCGCACTGTTCCTGTGCTGGGCAACATTCCATCTTCTCGCAATGACACGAATGCCATTAAAGTGGAGAAGTTGATTTCTACAGAACATGAATAAAACAGTACATTGTAACACAATGCCAGTAACGCGGTAGTCATTTTATTCCTCCATCGTCGCATAAGCCTACTTATAATCTGTAAGTAACAAGTTATTTATTTGGATAATTATACTAGTTGTACACGGAGATAATATTTTATAAATGTGTGAGCCGTATGAGATACTGTAATTGTGAAATGTGTATATTTGGTGTTAAACCTCGCGCCGTGCCAAGTAAGCCTATATATGAGTTACCTCGGCACGTATCGTGCCACCAGCGTACACTAGTCTACATAGTATTGTAATGCTAGGCTAAGGTTATGCGCTCGGGCGAATGGCTCAGTTTAATATTCTCTAACTCATTTAATTCAGAAAATTGTTTCATTTGGTATATGTTTCAATTGATCCATACGCTGGACCGCGTTAAGCCCGCTATACACGTAACGATAAATCGCTGCCATTTCAGATAGCACAGATAAATAGAACGCTCCTGGTGTCTCCACACGCCTCGGATATCGACGTCAGTTCATGCAAGAAACATGTCATCCACCACGGCAGATAATGACACTCTTGTGATTTTAGTCTGGTTAAACAAATAAAACTTTTAAAAGATAAATTTTATAGGAACACAAAATGAAAAAAAAAACTTTCATTTTCTGATGAAATTGCTGTCTCTATGCCCAAATAATACGATAGCCATTCACACGTGACCATAACGATAAATCTGTGCAATCGCTACTATTTATCGTTACTTGTGTAGCAGGCATTAATCAACACCACAAAATAGATAGGTATCTATTTTGTGTCAACACCGTCAAACTCGGTGTCACTCTACTCGACTTTACCATCGTTTAGTACTCGAGTCGCGCTGCTTCTCGTGAACGAACACTTATCAAAGTTATATCATATCTTTCTATATTTAATGTAATCATTTACAAATCTATTACCCAATTTCTTAGTATAGGTCTAACTGTAATTTACCTAGTACCTAATTATTATCTGTGAATATAACATCAACCATGTTTGATCGTATGTATGACATAATATTATGTATAATGCTATGATAAGTAAGCTCGGCGCAGACAAGCGAGCGAACCCTCTCCCCTTTCTCACGAGCCGAGCGGCCGAGGCCGGGGCCAGGGCCGGGGGGAGGGGGGAGGGGGGTCGCCCGCGCCTCGCCTGCGCCCCGCACCCGGTGTGTTACCGTCCCGAACTTAATCACTTAATATTACTCATGTTAATGTTGACTTGTGCGTATTATATATTCCATTGGTGTAACTATTACATTATATGCTTAGTGTACAATTTAAGTAAGCGGACAAACCGTCGCAGGAGTTGTAAAGCGGGCGCGCACCGTACGGCTCGGAAGTGCGCGGCGCGTCGACGCGCGGGCATTCGATGTGCGTCTCGCTACTCGACCACGACAATGTACAAATTCTATTCCTTCAGACTGTAAACGTTTACATTTCATTATGATGTCATGCAATCGCTACCTTTATTGGACATATATAATATATCATTTCCTATACTTGTATAACTTGAGGCGCGGCGTGAGAGCGGCGGCGCGGACGTGGCGCGTGCGTGAGCGCGGCGGGCGCGTGTACATATAGCGTAGAGCGCCCGCCCCGCTCTCCGCTCCCCGCTCCTCGCTCCTCGCTCTCGCCACTGCCTCGGTCCGCTCCACGAGTTATCCAATAATAACTTATAATCCTCCTCTCTGTATCTTGTGTACCTCGTAAGCGTAACGTTAAGAATTTAGTTTTTTATAAACATCGAAAGTTGTCATTTGTACCATATATACATCACGAGAGCCTAAAATATTGTTGTTTAAAAATTATTTTGAAGAAAATAAATATTTGCATGCTGTGCATTATCGTGTTTTCTTCCTTCGATTCTTCAACGTGTGACGCTGCCGGTTCGTTCGCTTCACGCTAGCGCCTCTTCTATTACCGTGCCCTCCGTTGTCCTCGCTTTCCTCTCTAAGCGCTGAGCATGCTGAAGCGCGGCGCTATATACTTCCGAGGAGATCGTAACCTGCCGCCACACAGTACACCTCACTCCCAACCGTGATCAACGTTGGGACCGTCTCGATCGGTGGCCGGTCAGTTGACGACACAATATTGAGCGGCGTGAGCTATTAGTGTGCCGGCAGCCGGCAGCTCGCCCACTGTCCCTCGCTACTCACCTATACTAATAGACAAGTGTGGCGTGCGTGCATCCTGCCTTATATACCTACTCGCACTTGTTTATACTTCTTACTGCGATCACCTACTCAAACATGGCTTAAGAATTCAGACCGACTATTATTGCATGCAAACGCGCGATAAAAGGTCAGCGACCTTTCGATAAAAGACAATTATCTACATATTTGTGTCTTATAAAAGTCACTTCAATACATGTTTATTAGTTGTTATGACAACGAATGATTTTCTTATGATTAAAAGTAGTTACTCGATAGAGTTGTTATAACACTAAATTAATTCCGTAATGATCTCATGTAAACAAGGCTAGTCTGTGTAAGTAAGTGTAGTTGGCATGTGTCGGTGAGGCCACAGCCGCGCCAGCGCGCCGCGGGTGGCAGCACTGTCGTGGCTAAATGCTGACGTGTCCCTTGTTCCGCAGGGCCCGCCGGGACTCGACGGCATGAAGGTCAGTTCAATGACGAAACTAAATATTTTTTTGTTTGCTCATCTTTCTTGTATTAAATTCGTCAAACTTTCGTAATTCATAAGTTAAAAATCGTGGGTAACTATTGCTAAAAAAATATTTAAAATATTCAAAACCTTTTATTTAATAGCCTATATAGAGTGATGCAGTGTTAATAGTTGATGAGTTCATTATTGAGCAAACATTAGTTTTTATACTGAATCGATAATGTTACCGTTTCTCTTGTTCATTGGACGTGGTTACCGTAACTAAAACACTGACCTGCATGTGTGTGTGTGTGGTGCAGGGCGCGCAGGGCGAGCCGGGCTCCAAGGGGGAGCGAGGCGATCCCGGACTACCAGTACGTACCTACTACATACTGCGCATGTTGTCATGGAAACGTGTAAATCCTATTCCAATGTAAACCATAAACTAAAGGCAGCGGCGCGACCGCGAGCACACAAACCTCTGAAATTATATGTAATTATGTTTTTCTTTATCTACCTAGCTATAAAGCGTAGTACCTACCCTCCCCCTGCCTGTACAATCTGTACATGGTTCACACTGAAAGTTTTGCGTTACTGGCCGCGCGTTGCTTCTCTACTTGGAGTTCGTTGCCGGAGCAAAAATGGAAGTCATTAGGACTGCCGATAGAAGTGAAAACTTATAACTAAACGTAAATTTCATAATGTTTAAATTAAAATTTTCAACATCAAACATTAGCATGTCGGTGACGCGAACCCATAAGATTTTCCCGTACCAAAAAGTACTCAACGCGGCTTAATAAGTTTTTACTTCGAAATTATCATGTCAGCATGTCGATGATGCGAACTCATAAGATTTTCTCCCACCAAAAGTTTTCACTTCAATTAACACGAGTAGTTTTGATGCAATGATTCTTTACGATTTTAAAAGTTACTCTCTGCAAGACTACACTGCTCGTCTTCAAAATGCTTTTTGGAGGGAAGCGCCACATTTGAGTACTGTAAGTCGTTGACATACGGTATCTCATCGTGGCCGTGTTTTTCTTCATGATGAAATTCGCGAAGGTCGACCCTCAACTGCGATCACATAGAAAATCCTGATTATCGCCAGACGACACATTAAAGAAAATCGGCGTAGCACTTAGATTCGATAACATTTGAGATCGAATTGGTATGGATTTATTACATTCCGGAAAAAAAGCAACAATCTTCTGTATGGGTGTTTTAAGGTTTTTAAGCTATTGCATAGCTTCTATTGCGAGCCTTGAGCGTGGAGACCGAATCCAGAAATTCCGTAACGAAAATAAATCTAACACCCCCCACTTCGACCGGCACAGCGGTGATACTTTTTAGTTTTCCCATCTATCGATGAATAGCAGAACTTTTAATGACTTTTTTGAAATATCACGCTTGTCTCTTTAGTTTCGCAACTCGCCTCTAGGTGGCATTGGTTGTTTGTTTTATGTAATTTTGTAGTACTTATTTAATGAATACTTTTTACCACAATATCCAGGAAACATTCACAAAAAGACGATGACGCCCAGAAGAGATTTGAACTCAGGGCACCACAGACAATTGAAAAATAGATTAGTTATTTTTTTGGTACTATCGAAGAAAAAACTTGAATTAATATTAAAAAAAAAAATGAAATACTGCACAGATAAAAAATGAATAAATAATTATAATGGCATAAGTTGATAAAAATGCTATGCAATAGCTTTACCGCGGCAGTCCCCGAATGCCACATGTCTTTTTTTTATGGCATAGAGAGCAAACGAGCATACGAATCGCCTGATGGTAAGCGATTAACGCCGCCCATGAACACCCGTAACACCAGAGGCATCACAAGTGCGTTGCAGGCCTTTGGAGGAGAGGGGGGGGAGGGGTTAAGGTATGGACCTCCGGTATCCTCACTCACTCGTGTCATAGCGTCAGCGAGGTAATGCCGGCAGTGAGTACCCCGAGATCAAGGGAATTTCTCTGATGGAAAATTCTGGCCTAATGGAGGGGGTGCGTCACGCGGAAGGGCTTCGTTAGCGCATGCCTATCCCCGCACCGCGCCTCGCACCGCAAGACCATGTAAGGAGGAGCGTACCGAAGGCTCGGCTTCTTCGCTTGGCGTCACTCACGCCCTTTGGGCCTGGCGACTCCCGCCGAGGCTCGCGCCTGATGCTGCCCTTTTGCTTGGTGGTCGCGCCGGCAACTCGCCTCTCCGGGGCCCGGCTACTAACCCCAGGCTCACACCTCGCCTGGGCCTCTCGTCTCTTGCACACAGGCTGTCGCTTATCAGGCACCTCTCCAGCCTGGACTCGGTTGCTTTCGCCGGGGTCCACTGGACTAACGCCTGGGTCGCTTTCCTGGCGTCTCCCGTCTGCTGCTATATCACAAGTTGAGTGCCTTCTTCATCTTGGAGGTAACCATTGAGAACCCTGCCACACCAAGTCTTTAGTATGACACTCGGTGAAACACAGCGCAAGCGCTGTTTCACACCGATTTTCTGTGAGACCGTGCTATCACTCCGGTCGAGCCGGTCCATGTCCGGCTTCATGCCGAAGCATGGCTCTCCCACGGTAGGTAAGGTGCCAAGAAACCAAAAAGCGTGGGTAGAAAGTGGCGTTATTTTTCTCCAAGACGGGCCCTGTCTGCACGATCCCGCTTGAATAAAAAAAATCAGTGAATGCTGAGTGTTACACCACTATTTGATTGCCCGATGTCTTTGAAACAGTTAGGGAAAAACGCCCTAGAAGTCACATCCTGTTGCACCACGATAATGCTTCGGTGCGCACCGTGAACAAAATAAAATTATTTTTGGCTTATAAAAACATAGAACTCGTAATGTATCCCGGTTTGACATTTAAAGGGTCAGAAGTGATTGCTTTCAACCAGCACGTAAAAACTCGTGACTCGTGTTTTCATAAATATATTTGAACGAATGAAAAAGTGTATAAAATGTAACGGAGAATGCTTTGAAAAACAAATAAATGTTTTATTTATGAGTTTCGCAAAACTTTCAGTTTCTTCTATGTAGTAACTACTTCATAAAATGAATAAATCACCAACCTGCGGCAAGACGTGGCCGCACCGTTGGTCATAGTTTGATACGTTGTGTAACAGAACAGGTAGATAAACATCTCCATTAGGTCACTTTCTTTGCCATCAAAACGATTTACTCGTATTTCCAACGTGTGTCACATCGTTGACATTACGTGCTGTTCGTAATAAACGATTCACAGAAATGTGAGATGGTCCGCTTTGTATGGCTCGTGTGTTGTGTGCAGCGAGCGTTCTTGCACTAATACCCCTTGATTAACGTTTCAGGGCACCGACGGCATTCCTGGACAAGAGGTTAGTTATCATCATTTGCAGACTTATTTTACTTGTTGCTCAATGTGTCCTATTTTAACAGTACTATTTCGCTCGTTAGGGCCCCAAGGGTGACAAGGGCTACAAGGGAGAACCTGTAAGTGTCGGACCGTTCATCATCACAATGTTCGAATCCTCCTCTCCGGTCGGCGCATGCGACCGTCTGATATCTAACGCTTCCCCATTCTAACGCATGCACCACTAACAACGGTACTCACCGTACACGATATATACACATAGCTTACACTATTACACTGTTATGCTACACATATATTTAAACCCGCGATACGGTGAGTGCAGGCTGCATGACTGCAAAATATACATTTATACCAATGTTTAACAATCGGGATTTAAAATGTCATTATGTAAATACTGTCATTTAGATAATAAAAATATTATAAATAATATATAATAGCCACGGTATGCTAAGTATAAGTGCCACTTGGGACTTTATCGTCATGTTAGTATGACAGTGTGTGCGCACTTTGCAGGGTCCGCTGGGCAAGCGCGGGCGCAAGGGTGACAAGGGCGACAAAGGAGACCAGGGCGTGCCCGGCCTGGACGCGCCCTGCCCGCTCGGGCCCGACGGCCTGCCGCTGCCCGGCTGCGGCTGGCGCCCCTCCAAGGTGCGTCACTCGGCGCGCGCCCGCTCTCACTGGAGGCACACACTAATCACTGCTACGTAAGCAGCTGCCACGAGAAGGAAACTTATTGAAGGAATTTAATGTTAATTTCCATTGACTATTTTATTTACACTTAAACTAACTGATATAACGATTTGAAGACAGCATTATATTATCTTCTCTTGGCGGCCATATTGTGAGCGGTAGTTATGTACCTAACACATCACTAACAGTAGTGCAGTTAGTAGAAAGCATGTGTGGTGTGTAGGAGTCGGTGCCGGTGCTCGGACGCGGTGGAGGGTCTCCCGAGGCGGAAATGTCGCCAGACGAGGCGGAGGACTCCGGCGAGGCTGACGCGGGCGATGAGTACGAAGCGGGAGACGAGCTGGACACGACGCGAGATTACGACGACTACACTGATAACGCACACCACTCCCGCCACCATGACTGAATGTTACAACACCGTTCCTCTGCCTTTCTCTCTCCTCCTAGCCTTCTCCTTCCTGTCACCGAACATCTCCACTCATGCTAATTGAATATGACTGCGTTGCGTTGCTTCTCGAATATCGACTAATCTTGATGCTAAGTTAAACGTGCAAGTACCCTGAAGAATACTTCATATTTCTTTTTTCTGCGATTCCAAAAGGATTTGTAATCCTATTTATCCTGTTTTAAAGCAATATTAGCAATATATTAGCCAGGTTGGTAAAGCCTTATCTGAATGCAAGCCCTAGTTTTAGCTAAATATTCGTCGAGTGGGAAGATGGCACGAGACAACCAATCTTTCCTCCCCTGTCATTCCTTGGTGCAGTGCTACTGACTCCGCAACTAATAACATGTACATTGGTGATGGTTTCACAACGACTCCTCGTAAGTGTTTACTAACATATTCTCGTATGCTTTGGGCTATCTATCAATAATTTCACCTACACTATGTACTTACAGCCTTTACAATAGTATCTTCGATTCAATAGCATTGTGTAACACGAGGATGCAATAACATTAACCTCAGCTAACTAACAGTTTTAAATTAATCAATGCTTTATAATTATTATTAGGTTTTATGTTCTCAGTCAACTAACAGTATTCCATTCAAGGAAGTTCCTCGACGAAGGTAAACTGAATATAAAGATAGTGTGACATGTATCTACTCCTTATAATTGTTGAACAACTGAGACTTAGATTGATCGTCGAGTATAACAGGTCGATTGAAGAAATCTAACGGTAAACAACCGTGGCCTGGCACTGACTAAGATACTTGGTTACGGCCACAGGCTCGATACAATCAAATAATGTCTCCTATTTGCTAACCTTGCAATAGTGGATACAGCTCACACTCATCCCTACTGAAACAATACTTCGAGACTGTCTCAGCAACAGGTGTTGGAGGTACAAGAGATTGATAAGACTACTACTAGCACCTTTTCTAATTGTTGGTGTAACCATAGTGACATAATTCCAACCCCCACTGAAGGCTTTGCTTTTACTTTTGCGTTGTACATTAAAATGATTGATTTGGAAGAAAGCCTTCGGAACTACACATTCTTCACAATGTTGTTTTGTGTTCACGATGTGACCTGAAGTGAGGTAAAGAGCCACATAAGTTAATGTGTGTACCGTCGTGTGCAGGAGGCAGTGCTGCAGTGGGTGCGGCGGCGACTCGACGTCGACAACGACCTGCCGCCGCTGTGACTGTCACACTCCGGCGCGACTGTTCGGACATTGTAGTGAGCGCGGTGTCGGCGTGACCAGACCTTACTTATTCCACCGAATTGTAAACAAACAAAAACTGAGTTAACGCTAACGTGATTTAGTGCGGTTACTCTACTGATGTAATATATTTCCCGAATTCACAAGTCGCGTAGTTCCTAAGAATAAATACTTATTTATTATGTGTAGCTTTGTGTTAGTGAAACAATGCAATCTATTAGTAATATAATCGTTGGTTGTAGTAATAGGCGGTGTCCATCGTTTGCTTGCAAGTCACTATAACCAGTACAATTTCCGAAGGCGTAAGGGTGGCCCTCGTATGACTCCATTGAGTGTTTTCAAGTAAAACATAATGTATGTAAATGTCAAATTGCACGTGTGATTGTGGTCGTTGAATTAGGCGCTCGCGTTGCGTCCTTACGTTATCGCGGAGTGCGTGTTGTTGAGACTGTTGAGAGTCATGTTGTACTATATACCTACCCACACATGTGTAGTGTACTGTGTGCGTATTCGATGACAGCTGTATAGTGATGTACATACATTAGATAAGTGCTAGCAGTTAGGCTAGAACTTCGTCAGATCTATTTAATCTTACATAAGTATGATACCTAACGTAGCGCATCTATAGTTATATAGACGTAGGTATCTAGTTACAGTCCGACGTTATTCATGTAGTACAAAATATATTTAAATGTGTAAAGCTTAGATAGGTACATTAATTGTTTTCAATCTAAGGTCTTACTTAATTTTAATTTTAAGACTGTTAAATAGCCAGATTGTTAAATTCTATTGCTTCTCTACTAGCTCATATTTACGAGGAGGTATGGGCGTACTTTTTACCTACTCAGGGGTAGGACAAAATTAAGAAAACTAGATTAATGATTGGAATTCAGTGTACCTACTGTGTAATATATGAATTGAGTGAGCATAAACCCCTTACAGTCCCTGGTCCTGAATGGTTTGCAACGCGCTTTACTCTTGAGTCTTTTGACGGAGTGACCTCTTTGCTTGTTTGTAGCCTTATACGAAAAAAAAAAGTATTTACTTCCAGCTTATCCTTCCAAAACCCTCTTCCTATGCACACTAGTCATGCATAGGCCGACAAATCCATTATTTTGATATTGACGATCGAAGGGGAGAGTTGGATATTACCGTGCCCCTAAGAGCTTAGACCTTTAATTCTTACAGGGTTTGATAAACAGATTCCAAAAGACGTTTAAGTAGTAGATAATCTATTTCACGACATATACAGTATTCACAACATATCATAAAGAACAAACAAAGAGTATTTTAAGGGATATTTTAACAAAACGGGAAAACATGGTATTATCAGACTGGTTTGATAAAACCGTGCCCCTAACAATATCGTGAATTTCTGTAAATAACCTTAGATTAATTATTAAAGCAAACAATTTTAAGATTTTATTTTATTTTTATTAAGATACTATTCTAGAACAAGATACATCCAGTAAAAAAAATAAGGAAATTAAAACAGAAACTTAAAATTATTTCAGTCAACAAAACAAAACTTGTACATTTATTAAATTGAATAGCTTTTACTCTGCATGAAGTTGAAAAGATTTTTCAGTTCTGGATGTAATTAAATTATTTTTTTAAGTTTTGTTCAAGAATATTTTTTATTAATGCAAAAACCTAATATGTCAAGTTTGACGTGACAACGTCAAAATCCTAATAAATCAATGGACGTCCCGTCCCGTTACGTTCATTCTCCCGTTACGCTCATTGGACGTCGCTTTACGGACGTGACAACGTCTAATGAATCGATGGACGCCGGGTGCATGTACGAAAAAGGATGACTCAGTGTCCCGTTGCGGACATTGTCCCGTTACGCATCAATGTTTGCTAATGACGTTATCATGTTAAACTATCGTCCGTAAACCGACAGACAACCAATTTTTTTCATTTCATTCTATGCAAAAATGTTGCAAGTACCTGTGTTATTTAAAAAATTCAGTAAATATTTTGTTATTGCACTGGGATTAAGTGTCACTGAAACTAACTTGATCAGCATAATTTGTTTGTCAACGGTTTTAAAATTGTAAGGGTTTATAGGTGGCCGCTCTATCCTCAGTCTTTTTTTTAAGGAATAGCGGGCAAACGAGCGACGATGTAGATTTTTTCTAAATTTAGTCGCTTGTTAGTTGAATATGGTAGTTGAAGAGTATGTTTGCTTCTTAGTTGAAGAGGTATGACCTAAAAGCCGACCCCTGGTACAAGCCAACAGAGACCCTGAAATGGCCGGTGTTTCCCGCAGCCGATCTCACATAGGTGCTAGATCCCCTGTGCATATCTCGGATCCATATCACAACGGAGTGATACCACGGCATCACAGAGAACCGGTATGATATAGCGCTTGCGCTGTGTTTCACCGAGTGAGTGAGGATACAGGAAGCCCATACCCCAACCCCTCCCCACACTCCTTTCCCCATCCCCCAAAGGTCGGCAACGCACTTGTGACGCCTCTGGTGTTGCGGGTGTCTATGGGTGGCGGTAATCGCTTACCATCAGATGATACGTCCGCTCATTTGCCACTTATTCCACAGAAAAAGAACATACTTATTAGGCACTCTTTCTTCTTTCAAAGCCCGCCACAAAACCTCTCGGGGTACCCTATCATACGCTTTTTCTAGGTCAACAAACACCACATGCAAGTTTTTGTGTGCCTGTCTGTATTTCGCATAATTGTAGTTGTGAATATGCCATCTGTTGAACCGAGGCCCTCCATAAACCTAATTTGGTTTCGACTGATTTGAGGTTTTCTCTTTGTAATGTCGTATGTATTTTTGCTCGTCCTTAACATAGCTTGCTGCCAGTTATAACAGCACTCATTAACCACGATGTAGTGAAATTATTATTTTTATATAATTTCAATAATTTAATGGTTCCCAGTCTTTAATTCAACATTGCCTGACCTCAATTCTTAATTTAATCTGTATCATCTCACATGCAAACGCCGGAATTAGAATGATTTTAATTAGATATTCGTCAATTAAGAAAAACTAGTGCAAGTCAGTGTAAAGGGTGGGGCAAGCGAGCCACCCTGCCACACCAGGTATGCCCATGGACAGTGGTCAGTGCGGTAGCCGAACCGCCTCAATTTACCTGCATGATGTACAACAATGAACAATGTTTGTAAGTGAACAATGAGCAATGTTTGTAAGTGCCGTGGCGCCCGTGGCACTGTGACGCACACTTCGCAAATATCATTGAGCGTTTCCTTCGGCACGAGCCTTTTGTCTCGCAGCATGACGAGAAAACGACACAAAACTTTGCTAATTGGTGCGTTCTCTAAAGAAGGCCATAGAGCTCATTTCTTAAGCAAATGTACCTACCTACGTATGTACGTGTATAAATTGAAATTATATATTTTTACAATGAAATTACCCGATAGATAGTGCTTATTTAAGTGATCGCTAGCGATTAGTTCACCTGTAAATATTCATGAATTGTTAGTCACGATGTCCGTAACATAGTTCAATTTGTCAACAAATCTAATGTGAAAGTATATGTACTCCTCTGTGCGTATGTCCTGGGTGAATGTGTGTGTGCGCGCGTGACGGTTGTCGGCTATGCGTTATATTTATAACGTGATAAGTTATCACGTTATAGCTACCGACATGTATGTGTGTTTTTCCTCCTGTTCTACTGCGTCTTATAGTGACCGTTATCAGAGTATGTACGAATGTGTTCATAAAAACATTAATATTGATGAGAACAGTTGCAAACATCATCTAAATATTATGTTACAAATCGCAATTAACTCAATAATAATATTGTGATTCATGACCTCTAACGCGGTTCTATAAATTGTTATGAATTTGTTTTATTTCCTTATTATAAAAACGCTCAATATTGCAAGAGAAGATTGGTCGTTGACAAAAACACAAGGATATGCCTTGGTTTAACAAACTGCTCCACGGCCCAGGGAACTTTACGTTATAGTTGTATAAGTAAGCCATTTTAAATGTAACACATTCTGGTACAATATTGTTTATTCAATTTATAAAAAAAACAGTTGCATTCTACTTAATTTTGAAGCTATTTTAATTTATAACTTCCATCTCTGCTGGGGAGTGGGTTCACGGGAGCTCCTTGGAAAAACGGTGTGTATGTTTCATTCTATCTAATGGGCTCACTTTGAGTCTCAGCTAAGAAAAAACGTCCAAAACTTATAATTTCCCATAGATTGTGAAAGGTCCCACTACCTTTAGACGAATATAGGCTTTCAGGCAGAATGATATGATAGTGAGCGCGAATGCACGTAAGCACCCACCCAGCAGACACCTTATCCTTTAAGTGTTACTTGTCTGCGAGTAGCTCACCACTGACGTCACGACACACACTACATTCAGCCGCTACTGTGTATTGTATTGTCTATGTACATAAAAATAATAATTGTAATACTCATAATTATGTTTTGTACATTTTTAAGTAAAACGAATAATATGATATTTTTGTGAATTTATCTAAATAAGTGTAGGTACGTAAGTAGTTGAGCCGACTGACTCTATGGTAATAGGTTAGATACACATGCTGTTGTGTTTTAGTGTATAAAAGCCGTTAGTACCAACTAAATTGTTATAACAATACACAACAATAAAAATAAACAAATATAATTGTTTTATTTCCATACCTATGTACACTTAAATAAATAAAGTGTTACAATCACAGAAAATAGAATAAAGTAGAAATAATATTAATTCTTTATTTTCCATAATTACAACTCTGTACAGTTTCTTATACACAATTCTGTAACACGATTCATGCTAAATTGTAACATTTCTCTTAGTTATGACTACTAGCGCTCAAACTAAGATTCTACTTGTGTTAAGTATGAGTGCTAGGGCTCCCTCTAATTGTCACAAAAATGCATTATTTAAACTAATATCAGCTACAGCGCCTACAAGATACTTCCCTACCAAACAGAATAATACAAAATAAGAATATAATGTGATCAAGATATTAATGCTCTATGATGCTGCTGTGTATCAGGTGTTATTGCGTGCGCGTATTTGTCTGTGGGTATGTGTGTGTGTGTGTGTGTTTGTTTGTTTTACAGCAGTTTTTTTTTTCAGGAAATAAAAATAAAAGAAAATGGAATCAACATCCTGTCATCAATAAGGCCTCAGTTTCCCTATACGATAGAGATTTCATCCATGCCGTTATTAAAGTTTTATATTTTATTTTACTACAGTTATAAATTTTAATTTTTTTGTACGCAATGACGTTCTGTCAATTTGGTTCTGTGAGTTTGTCTTGGACAGACATTAGCCGATCTGCGCTTATTCATACAGTTTGGATGATAAGGTGTTAGGGAGTGCATTTGCAGTATGGTATTCAGTACAAACAGCTGTCGCATGGTCAGTACATCCACGTTCTTGTATAATTGGGAGGTGTTGTATCGAAACTTTTAGTACAGCTCTCTGTGCCCTCTCTAACTGCAGAAACAGCGTTTTGGAAGCACCACCCCAGACAGTGATACCAAAACATATAACTGACTGGCATAGGTACTGCGAATTACACTATACGGAGCGTTTCAAAATCAGCAGAAAAGCGAAGATTTTGAAAAGAGTGATAAGTTTTGTCACTCTGCCTGTCAATGCCCCGATCTGGTCATTCCACGAAATAAGCCTGTCTATTACAACACCTAAATATTTAACCTTATCTGTCCTGGTTAGGGAAACACACGCGAATTGGCAGCACAAGTATGAGCTTTGAGTAAAAACGAGATATATGGCTGTAAGGAAGTTTTTAATGAGAAGGGCATGTAATTTGTTTTAGTGAGATTGAGAGTAAGACCGTTTGCATACAACCAAAACATTACAACCCTCAGGGCAAACTCTGCGCGTTCTTGAACCTCTTTCCAGTCCTTGCCATACACAAGTAGGGCCGTGTCATTAGCCTACGAAAATATGTTGCTGTCTGGCTGAGTGTGAGACTACAAAGGTTGATAACATAGACAAGGAACAGTGTTGGACCCAGAAATGACCCCTTGTGGTACACCGAAAGAAAATGCACATTCGTCACTTACATGAGAACCTATTCTAACCTGCTGGGTGCGGTCAGAAAGGTAGCTCTGTAAAATTTTTAGTGCATTCCCTCTTACGCCAACGTTCTCCAGTTTTGTTAGAAGTTGAGAAAAATGCTATGTAGGCTGGGCAGGCGCGCCGCAAATAAAGGCAAATACCTCTAACATATCACTTTGGCAACAACTGAACTCTTTAATACACGTATTACTATCGTCGGGAACGTAATCTTGTAAAAAAATATTACTATGCTGAACTGCGCGATAATTAAGCGCCGAAAACGAAGCAAGGACAACAATATACTCAAAGGAAACATATCGTATAATCGGTGCGTCTAAAAGCTTTTAAACCGACTTCAAAAAAAGGAGGAGGTTTCTCAATTCGACCGTACCTATATATATACTTTTTTTTTATGTGTTCGCGGATAACATTGTCGTTTATGAACCGATTTTGATGATGATTCTTCTTTTGTTGGAAAGGAGATGTTCCGACCGTGGTATCATGACAAGGAAACTAGGATCTGATGATGGTATCCCAGGGAAATCTTTTCAGGCACATACTACGTTTTACGTATATTTTCTGAAAATACTCTTGAATTTGCATCTGGTAGTCATCATTTAATGATTATGAGCAGATGAAGTAAGGTACAACTCCTTAACGGTTAGGAGTTGGAGGATAAATATTATAATATGGATAGAAATAAAATACAAAATATAAATAAATATCGGGATCAGATGATGGGATGCCTGAGACATGGAGTGAATCCCTAATTTTCTTAGGCACGTACTATAAATTATATGAAATAGTTCAACTTACTGATAACCTACGATTGCTTGCACTAAAAATGGAAAAATAAAAACTATTTATAAAAAAAAAACCGACTTCCAAAAAGCATCCAACGAAAACTCCCTGGCAAAAAATACTAAAAAACCTAAAACCTGTTTGAAGTCGGAGCCAAGCCAAAATGTAATAGGAAATACCGCACTCGCCGCTGCCGGATAGTTACTCCTCGTATAGCGCAAAACAACCCAAGCGGGCAGAAACGCGCGGGCTAATGTCGTCTCGAAATATAGCGAGTGTGGTACCTACTATTACATTTGGCTTGGCGCCGACTTCAAACAGGTTTTAGGTACCTAGCACACATAATAATATTACTATTTAAATGAACAAAGAATTAGGTATAGACAAGAATTGGCATAGCAATTTATGAAGAGCCAGTTTATTTTAAGCTTTTTAGTATTTTTTGCCAGGGAGTTTTCGTTGGATGCTTTTTGGAAGTCGGTTTTTTTATTATTATTATATATATATATATATATATTATATTAACAAAAACTAAAAAGTATTATGTAATACACATAAATACCGTTACATTCTAATCTATTAAAATAATCGTACCTACATCGTGTTTTTTAGTATCCCATTTATTTAGGATTATAGTTTTAAACCAATATATGATTTTGTTTGTTCGCAAAACTTTTATATAAACTTATTTTGGACTTTTCCTGTCTTCCAATCACGACAGAATTCTTCGCTCAGAAAACAATCTACTTCTCTCATGTCCCTCCCACAACTCAGACTTCGTGAACTCTTCTTCTCTTCTATCTCTTCGTCCAAGCAGTACTACTCCGGAATGCGCTCCCGCTTGAATTCAGGAAATGCACTAACCGTGTTGCATTTAAAAGGAAGGTACATAAGCTCTTTCTAAATGATATGTTAGAATTATCAAAAGGATAACACGCCAACCCAATTTGGCAAGTCCATAGTGTATGAATCTATACTTATAAAATAGTAAGTCCTGACTGACTGACTGACTGATTCATCATCGCCGAGCGTAAACTATGATAGTTAGAGCTATGAAATTTGGTGAGTAGGATCCTTTTATTGAGTAGACGCGCACTAAGAAAGGAATTTTGGAATTTCCACCCCTAAGGGGGTGAAATAGGGGTTGAAAGTTTGTATAGAAGTCCGTCATTTTTTAAGTTAGAAACCTGAAACTTTACTTCTCGGCTGCTGATTAAAAATGAGTAAACACGTATTACAGCGTTTTTGAATATTCAACCCCTAAGGGGTAAAATAGGGGTTGACATTTCGTACATAGGTTAGTCTGGAAGTCCGTCATTTTTGAAGTCTGAAACATGAAACTCTATTTATGTGTTACTGATTTAAAAAGAGTAGAGACGTATTTGAGCGTTTCTGGATATTCTACCCCTAAGGGGGTGAAATAGGGGTTGAAAGTTTGTATGGAAGTCCGTTATTTTTTAAATTAGTACCAAAAAGCTTTAATTTTGGGCTATTGATTAAAAATGACTATTTAGAGTTTCTGCATATTTCACCCCTAAGGGGGTGAAATTGGGGTTGAATTTTTTTATGGAAATCCGTCATATTTAAGAATACATAGAAATAAGAAAGGTGAAACTTTACTTTTGGGTTGCTAATTAAAAATGAGTAAATACGTATTGCAGCGTTTCTGAATATTCTATCCCTAAGGGGTGAAATAGGGGTTGACATTTCGTACATAGGTTAGTCTGGAAGTTCGTCATTTTTCGAAATAGATGAATACTTATATCAGCATTTATGCGAATTCTGTTCCTAAAGGGGATTAAATATAAGTCAAATGTTTGTATGAAAGTTCTTTTAAATGGGCTATTGATCAAAAATGAAAAAATTACGTTCAAAAAAATGAATAAACTACTGATACATACTTTTACACAGTTTTAATTAAATACATATTATCAACTTCCACGCGAGCAAAGCCGCGGGCAACAGCTAGTATAATATAATGTAAATTGATGTGTATGTATTTGACATGTAAATATGTGTAAGTGCAGTATGTATATGTTAGATCCGAAGTTGTATAACCTATGTGCGCCTACCTCACAATCTTTCTTCGTTTATGCACCGGTTATGGTATGTATATGTCTAGCACCGGTTATGATGACATCACAACTAAAGTAATAAAACATGTGAATAAAGTCATATCACCACTACTGTCTCACGTATTAAATTTGTGTATACTGCAGGGCATATTCCTCTCAAAATTGAAATATACTATCATTAAACCCCTATTTATAAAACAAGATCGGACAGACATGTCATGTTACATGCCAATAGCTTTGATATCAGTGTTTACAAAAGTAATAGAAAAAAATATTAATGAGGCTCTCTATAAAAACTTAGAAAAATAAAACATAATTACTGAAGCACAAACAGGTTTTAGGAAAAATATTAGGTACCATGAACAAAGCTGTTTACGGATTTGTTAGGGAAGTTCTAGTCAACTTAGATAACAACATGCCAGTGTGTGTTCTTTTTATGGATATTAGTAAAGCCTTCGACTGTGTAAATTTTAAAATATTGAAACAAAAACTTTATGCTACTGGCATTAGGGGAAATGTGCTTGACATCATAATGTCCTTTTTAAGTAATAGAAGACAAAATACTCTTATACATAAAATATGCAAAATAAAAAAGGAAGAACAAACAGTCATTTCAGGTTATAAACAAGTTGAATTTGGGGTTCCTCAGGATACTGTGCTGGGTCCGTTACTGTTTTTACTGTTCATAAACGACTTTCCAAAAGCAGTTTCAGCACCGATAATTCTGTTTGTGGATAATAGTACCGTGATATTCTCAAACGGGGATCATAGTCAACTTAAAGTCTCAATGAACAATACCCTCTCTGAAATAGTAGATTGGCTGAGCTCAAATAGCCTAGCAATAAATCTCAATGAAAGTAATATTATGTTATTTCGGAATAGATTTAGACCTCAATTGACATAAAAATATTTGCCTTGCACTAAATAAAATTTCGTATGCTCTCTCATATGTCCCTACTGTGGTAACTGCATATCATGCGTATGCAGTCTATTATACGTTATGGTATCATATTTTGGGGAAATGCCACGGATTGGGAGATAGTATTCAGGTATTTCTCTAACTTTACCAAGTATATACATCTTGGAGTTGTCGTGTTTGTAAAGAGAAACATGCGGTTATTTGATCATCTCTATGGTGCCCGGTATAGATATAAGATAAAAACAGTGCACAATACCACTGTACTGTATTGTCATGAATAAAAGTATTCTCTGCATGACATCAAGAATTGTTAATAAACTGCCACCTTCTTTATGCTGTACTCAAAATTTACAAAAACATACTATAGTGTAAAGGAGTATCTGGAGTATCTTGTTGTTTGACTGTTGTTTATTGTGGAGTGGTGTTGATGTTGCTCATTGAATTGCTTGAGAAATATGACATGAATTATATGTTTTTTTTATATTCACATTTTAAATTTTGTTCTTTGGATTGTTTATTTTTATTTTTGTGATTTGATTGAAATTTACTTCTGTCTTTCTTGTGTGTAATTTAAATATAATTTCATATGTAGTGTTTGCATGCCTAGAGGTGGAATGTGGCTGTTTCATCTTTATAGTGTAACATCTCATTGTACAACCCACATTCGCAAACAAATAAAGATTAATTGATTCATTGAAAATAGTAGATGTGGCTAATTAGTTAAGGAAGCTTCTTCAGGATCTACTTCTAACAATGAGACGTGTGGTTTGTTGGTTCCGCCGTGATCATAGGAATTGTAAAAGGCATTTATCGAGACATTTTCTCCAATCCAGTAAGACGACCCACACATGTAACACAACAAATGTGTGGGTTCCACGCTCTGTCTCGGTATCCGATGGCAAAAACAAAATACTGTTCATTTAATTTAAGTAAGTCACTAACGGAGTAAACATTTTTCGGACAGTTTTAAAAGTAATATCGCCACAAATTGTAACAAAACTTGTCAGGTTCTTTTTTACACTTTCTTGACATTATTTAAGAACCACTTAACTCGAAAAAAGAAAACTAAACTACGCTCTTCACGAAATAAATACTCTTAAATGTGAAAATGAAACTTAAACATGGTTAATTTACCGTTTTGTGGGTAGTAGCTGTCATACAAAAATGAGACCTGATCAAATCAAAATAAATTTGCTGTTAAGAAGGTAGGTAAAGAATTCAAAATTAGTAAGCGCCTTTCTTGTTACAAAATTTTGTTTACCAGTTTATTATTGTTGATATGACGTCAGTAAGGCCCCGTTCGCACGGGCGTATATTTTACGTCGCGTTGGCGTGAAAACTACTAGTCAGAATAAGACAAATGAGGTATTGTTAGAAGTGTCTTGATCATCCGCTGGTTTCAGAGTCGTTTTATGTCGTAGTTGGGTTTTACTTTTTTTTTAACGTTGCGTGTTAGGCGGTAAAAGGAATAGAACATACGAATCTTCGCGTTGCTATTCACACGGTGGTAAAAAATACGCCGGCGCAGCGTTCAGTGTGCCGCTTGCAAAAGGAGTCGGATGTGTTGTTTGCGTTTCTCGTGGATTTTTCACATAAATACCTAATAAAAAATAAACTACCACTTAAAATAATGGTTCAATTGATTAGGAAATTGTTATTATTCTATTTACATTGATTTCTAAATAAATACTTCAGACATCTAACACACAAACAACGCCATCTAGTCCCAAGCTAAGCAGAGCTTGTTTTATGGATACCAGACAACTAATGTAAAGACATTTAAATATATTTTTTGTAAATACATACATTTTAAACATAGGAAACACCCAAACTCCGAAACAAATATTTGCAAATCCTACAAACATTTGGTCCGACCCGGAAATCGAACCCGAGACAGCGATGCAAAGCAATTGCATACGCTACCACCGCACCACCAAGTCAGTCGTTGATGTATTTGATTGGAGATGCATTTTATTTTTAAACTGAGTTTTTAAATAAAAAGTTATATCAAGATTGTTTACCTTTAGTTAAATTCCTACTCAAATGGAATATCTATAGGTATCTACTGACCCCTTACATATTTACAAAACCTACCTACCTACTTGATTGGTTATGTTTACAATAGGTATAAGTATATTTTAGTGCATTGTTTCTATCATAATAATTAGCTTTTTATGTAGTTACAAAATTTATTAGGGTATTGCCTCAAATCTTTGTATAGCATCTCAAACTGCCCTCTTAATAAATATCTTTGTGTGTGTGTGTGATGTATCCAGAATGGCTTCTGTTTCCTTTTTTCTTTCTAGTGAGACAAGCTGCTACTGCTAGTAATTTAGCTTTATTCATTATTTTATTTTATTACGTCTAACTGAGTCGAGTGACGAGGCAAGAGTGATTAATAGTGTTGTCAACAGTTCAACTAGCTCTCTACTAGATTCAACTTTTAAAAACACCAGAAAACCAGTAACATAATATATGGAACTACATTAAAAAACACTATTTGTATGTAAATAACACAAAATTTATTCAATAACTATTATAAATTAATTCGTCTTCTTTATACCAATCATTTTTTTCTGTACCATAATTTTCCATTTCAGATTGATATGACTTTTTTATACCAAATTTGTTTTAAAAAGGCATCTGGAATTTTGTAATTATTGCAGCCTTTTTCCTTCCAACCTCAAACCACAGCGTACTCTCAATATAGCATTTTAGTGAAAAATCCACTAAGTTGGCAGCACGGGTGATTAAACGCGTTGCTGTTCACCCGGATGCGCGGGCGTGGAAAATACGCCAACGCCAAGCACGAAATATTTACCTAAAATTTTTTTTTTAATACAGTACTTTATGTCGGCTAGAAGCGCCACATTAGATTCAGTGATACGTCATATAGCCTATAACCAGCAGACGATCATGACGCTTCTAACGACACCTCATTTGTCCAGTTCTAATGAGTAGGAAGTTAAGGAGCTACGAGTGAACAAATGAACATACATACATACATACATACATAGCCTGTCAAAATCATAAAAAATAGAGCACTGTGCGATAAAAATACGCCGCGTTAAAATAACACTTCCGTGTGAACAGCTACTTGAAAGTACGTTTGTTTTATTTGAGCGTATTTTTAGCGCGCGTTAAAATTACGCCCGTGTGAACGGGGCGTCGTGGGGAGAGTGCCTGTTACATGTTACATCTAGCAACATTGGCACAAACGTCAGCGCTTCGTTCAAAACATCTGTGACCTGTGAATGTAAATCCCAATACATTTATGTGCCTACGTATGTACATAAGAAGTGTGGTGGATTCTGCGGATTGGGTTTTCCCGCTGGTTTTCCTTAATCATACAGTTAATATCAACAACGATAAAATAGCAAGATGACGTGTTAATAATTTTAGAAATCCAATATCTGTATACACAAGTAGACTGAAACAAGTTCAACAAGTGTTAGTGATGGTATCGAGTATAATGTAACAGGTCAGTTATGCTGTGCTAGAAATGAGTTGTAAAGTGTTGTGGCATCAGTATCGGAACAAGTGTCTCGGTACTGCGTAGCTGGTTCAGGGAGGAATGGGCGCGAGTCGCGGGGCGTGGTGGTGGTGGGCCGTGTGGAGTGTGTGGTGCGGGTGGTGCTGGGGCTGCGCCGGCGCCGCGCAGAGGCCGCAGTGCGCGCACGCGCCGCAGCGCTGCGAGGTGCTCGGAGGTGCCCACGACGAATATACTTACCGTGTGGATGGTAAGTCACCTCTCCTTTACATCGATTTAATGTACCATAATTAGCTACCTAAAGAGCCCTCTGAGAAACTGGCTTTGCTTTGAAACAAGGATAGCGTCAACTAGTTGCATGTTGGTGTCACATTTGTCTGTCTCATAGTGCTCAGTGTCTCTGAAGATATGGGTTGTTATGTCTAATGAGTGCACCATCTAAATGCTTGGCTTTCCAAAGAACTGTTATAGAACTGATAGATGGCTACTACTACGGTACTTTATTTAAAACCCGGGTTTTACAAACAAAGAAACAAAATATATACAAGAAATGTAATGTACTAGAAGCTGGCCTCATGCCTTACAGTTTTTTTATGGCTTGAATTCATTTTGAACTGGTGATATATACAAATTAAACTAATAAATGAGGTCCTAACCTATGAAATGTATCCTACACTAGCTGAACCCCGCGGTGTTACCCACAGTTATGGTTGTACCGCAAGTAATGCCGTGGGAAAAAATTTGTCTAAAAAAAGTAGCCTTAGTTATTCCCTGGATCATCAGCTACCTGCTAGTGAAAGTCCTTTCAAAATCGGTCCAGCTGTTCCAGAAATTACCAGGAACAAACAGACAGACAGACAATAATTTTTAACTACATTTTTGATATATGTACGGAGTATACATAAAAATGCATTTGGTAAAAAGCAGTTATTTTAATATTACAAACAGACACTCCAATTTTATTTATTTGTATAGATAGATATATAGATATGTCAAATCCAATTAGGTAAAATACCGTATATTATGCATGTATCAAACTTTTATGTTAACTTACACTTTAATAATATTGAGGATTTCCAAAAAAACCAAGACATCCAATGCACAGTTAGTATGAGGAAAAAGCTACTTGGAACAAACATACAGGATCTCCATTCTAACTAAAATATTTTTGTGAGTCAAAATAACTGGTGTACTACTTAACCATAGGAAAATAAATTATATTAATTACCACAACAATGTACTTCATTTAGAATTAAATTATTTCAAAATTAACTCCTACCTAACCTATTGGCGTTAATTTTGATGCTTGAAATATTCACAGAATATTTAATAATTTACTTTAAATATAAATACTGTCTTTGTCACTGGAAATATTTGACAGCACTGGGACTACTTTTCAAAGTAAGTACAACAGTCACACTTGATGCGCTCCTATCTGTATCCAGTAAACGGGGGCCTTTGCCAAAGTA
The DNA here is from genome assembly GCA_905220595.1 of Spilosoma lubricipeda. NCBI lineage: Eukaryota > Metazoa > Arthropoda > Insecta > Lepidoptera > Erebidae > Spilosoma > Spilosoma lubricipeda. The sequence goes on along the minus strand of HG992285.1, from coordinate 148,955 downwards.
GCATTACAGGTATGATAACGCAGCTTGCAAAGAAAAAAATTACGGGTTAGATGTATGCCATCGCTCACACAAAAGAATATTATTATTTTGATCCTACATAATGTCTAATGATGTATAACTAGTGTGACCTAGCTGTGCCTACTAGAAAGTGGCGAGATCTTTAGTTTTAAGAACCATATTTTATTGTAATAGTGTACAAGCCGTCTTCTTCTTCTTCTTCGGCTTTACATTTTCCCTGCTTAGCGCTAGGGTCCGCTTTCCTACTTAACCTTCTCCACTTTGCCTGATCTTCGGCATCCTCAGGTGTGAGATCGTTCACTTCCATGTCTGCTTTGACGACGTCCAGCCAACGCTTTTTAGGCCTACTGCGTGATCTAGGGCCTTGGACAGTGAGGTCGAGGCATCTATTTCCTATATAGTCAGACGGCCTGCGTCTTACATGGCCATACCATCGGAGTCGACTTTCCTGCAGCTTGTCCGCTACGTCACGGACTCCGAGGCTGCCACAAATATGTTCGTTAAGTATGCGATCTACTCGCGTAACGCCACACATCCACCGCAGCATCTTCATCTCCGCCACGTGTAGCTGCTGTACATGTCTTCCGAGGACAGGCCAGGTCTCGCTGCCGTATAGTAGGACTGGTCGGATGATGCTCTTGTACACAAGGCCCTTTAGCTTCACCGGTATCCTGCGGTCGCAGAGGACGCCGGTTACTTCTCGCCATTTTGTCCAAGCAGCGCTTATTTGAGCTTGTACGTCGTGATCGAGTTCACCAGACTCGTGCAACACAGACCCAAGGTATTTGAATTTACTTGTTTTGATGACCAATTCATCTCCTACCTTTATGGGATCGGGGTCCGTGCTGCTGCCGCATGCCATGTACTCGGTCTTCGCAACATTTAGCTTCAGCCCACCGTTCTCTGGCGCATCCTTCCACTGATTCACCCTATGCTCCAGTTTCTGTTTGTCTTCATCCGCCAGCGCAATGTCGTCAGCGTACATCATAAGCCACGGAGATGGTTCGTGAACTTTCGCCGAAACCACGTCTAGCACCACACTGAACAGTGGTGGTCTCATAAAAAAAAAATCCAAACAAATAAAGAAAAATAAAGTATATGTTTTTAATTTCAAATTAACAACTTTTCACAAAATTATATGCATTAAGTGAAAGTATATTCAATACTTATAACTGCTTATAACAACTAAATCAATTATGTTTTTTTCTGGCTAATATCTGAAAAGGCTGGATCGATTTTGACGGGATTTTCATTGATAGGTAGCTGATAATATAAGGAGTAATTTAGGCTACTTTTTTTAGACTAGCTTCGCCCAGCGGTGGTGCCTGTGGCTATTGTCGTACCTCGGCTAACACCGCGGGGCTCAACTACTAAATAAATATATAGGTAATGATATGGCTGCTACTTAAAATTAAACACACATGTTAACGCACACACATGATAAAAAACTACGCTACTTTTCGTTAGTATCGTACAAGTTACGACAACTTGTACTTAAGTAGCTGGGTTTTTTTTGTTCAACAAGAAGTTCTACCCGACTATGGCAAAGCCAAAGGAGGGTTATAATTTTGACATGCTATGTATGTATGTTCATCTGTTCCCTCATAGCTCCTCAACTACTTATTAGAACTGGACAAATGATATATCTTTAGAAGCGTCTTGATCGTCCGCTGCTTATAGGTTATATGACGTGTCCGCCGACATATATTTCGTGTATTAAAAAATAAATTTGAGGTAAATGTGCCGTATTTGGTATCATTCGAAAGGGCATTACTTGTACATTTATACAAAGAAATAAAATTGGAGTGTCTGTTTGTAATATTAAAATAACCGCTTTTTACTAAATGCATATATATGTATCCACGGTACATATACCTAAAATGTAGTTAAAAAAAAATTGTCTGTCTGTCTGTCTGTCTGTTTGTTCCAGTTAATCTCTGGAACGGCGGATTTTGACGGGACTTTCACAGGCAGGTAGCTGATGATCCAGGGAGTAACTTAGGCTACTTTTTTTAGACTAACTTTATCCCGCGGCGATATCCGACGATATCCGACGATAACCGCGGATAACGCCGCGGGGTTTAGCTAGTTTAAAATATACTTTGTAAATAAATTAATATTATAAAAAAAGTAAAAACTAAAACGACGCTGAAAAAGTATGAAACAAGTTTCAAAAGCCGTAGTCATGCATTGTTAAAGTATTATGGACAATGGTACATTTATACGTAACGTCACTACGGCTTTTGAAACTTGTTTCATGCTTTTTCACCGTCGTATTTTGTCGTAATTGGGTTTTAGTTATTACTTTTTTTCATTTGATCTGAGGTAAACAGTTTATTGACAAATTCTGCTTCTTTTCTTTTAGGTGAAGAGCATAACATCAAATTTACGGATGGCGGTTATTTTTCCATGAAGTGTGGGATAAAAATTACACTGGATAATGAAGCATTGCCACGGTTCACTGATGAGGTGCGAGTTTCCCGCATATACCTGATCGACTGTGCACCGCCTAACCAATCGTATGCGCACGTACTGCAAAGACTTAAGGTTGTTGCTGTCAATGACCTCATCATCCGCCATGCTCCTCAAACAATCTCCGGTGACCATCTCGCTGGGCTTAACATGAGCACACTAGCGTTGGAAAAAACCCGCCTCGCTGCAGATGCGTTTAAGGCATACAGCGTCATTCAGTTACGACTCGACACCGTGGAATCGGTAGCCATAAAAAATCTGCCTGCCTCACTGCAATATCTGCATCTAGTTGAAGTAGGAATAAGAAAACTAACTCGCGCGTCCTTCCAGAGTCTTCCGGCTCTTAGCAAGCTTACTGTGCGCCAAGAGGGTATGATTTACGTGGAGGCAGTGGAGAGCCTAACTGAGCTAGCTTTGCAGGCTCGCTCCGTGTCGCTTGATCCCGCGCTACCGGACAAGCTCGAGAAAGTCTCTCTCACTAGTTGGGCGCAACAGGCCCTGGTGCCCTGGAAGTCCTGCAATGGCTTGAAGGAATTAGTAATAGATGGAGACACAAACATTACGCTGCCAGAGGGTTGGCTAACGAACTGCCCCTCGCTGAGTAAGCTGTCAGTTAAAAATAGCGGCTTGGAGAGACTGCCGAACGGATTGTTGGACAACTCGAAGTCGCTTTCATTTCTTAACTTGTCTGGGAATCGCCTCAAAGAATTACCAAGGTAAGCGTTTACGAACAGTTTATGTGCGCCATTATAATATTTAATGAAGTAGTACTTGATTCCAGGCACAATTCAAGGCACACCAATTAAATATTGCGAGTAGCTTCATGTTCTTCTCTTCCGGTGGCTGATAAACAATCAGTTCTGAAGTTAGCTGCGCAAGCAGGTGAGCGCAGGTACAGTTAAGTCGAAAATAAATCTATGCGTGCCTCTACGGGGAAGACTTGGCAGTTAGTTTGGACATTCCGAAGGCCTTCGATCGGGTCTGGCACAAAGCGCTTCTTTCGAAGCTCCCTTCCTATTGGCTTCCCGAGAAATTATGCGATTGGTTCCGTAGCTTTCTAGCAGATAGAAACATAAGTCGACGGTGAGTGCTCTGACTCCATATCTATGAATGCTGGTGTCCCGTAAGGCTGTGTGCTATCGCCTTCTCTGTTCCTCATCCATATCAATGACACGCTGCAAATTAGCGGTATTCATTGTTATGCGGGTGACAGTACCGGCGATGCTCTCCATACTGGTCGCACCAATATTTCTCGGGAAAACGTCATTGAGAGTCGAAACAAACTTGTGTCTGAAGTTTAGACGTCTTTTTAGACGTCTCTTTAAAGGTCTCAGATTGGGGTAGACCTAATTTAGTACAATTTAACCCCACAAAGACACCAATTTGCGCGTCCACCGCTAAAAAACTGCCGTGGGTCGTATGTCCTCATTTTGGAGACACTCTCCTATCTGCCTCAGCCAATATTGGAATTGTCGACATATCGAGCGAAGTCCAGTTTCGTGGCCATTTGGAGGGTTAGGCCAAATTGACCTCGAAGAAACTTGGTGTGCTCAACAGATCGTGACAGTATTTCACCCCGGCCCACCGCCTTTTGATTTATAAGGCGCAGGTTCGGCCTCACATGGAATTCTGTCCCCATCTTGGGCGAGGGCACCCCAATACGAGCTCCTCCCTCTGGGCCGCATTCAACGGAGAGCCATTCGAATCGTCGACTGCCAAGAACTTTCAATTCGGCTAGACTCTTTGGCGCTGCGTAGAGATGTGGCTTCGTTGCGCATCTTCTACCGCATTTACCATGGGGAGTGCTCCGAAGAATTGTTCGGACTGATTCCTGCCGCCTCTTTCCGCCACCGTCCTACGAGACAGAAATTTCATCTCCATCATCTAGATGGCTGGCAGTCCACAACTGTGCGCTTTTCCAGACCTTTCTGCCTCGCACAACATAACTGTGGAATGAACTGCCGCCTGCGGTATTTCCGAACCCGTACGACCTTCAAACCTTCAAGAAAAGAGCATAAGGAGTACAGTTAAAAGGGCGGCAATGCACTTGTGACGCCTCTGGTGTTGCGGGTGTCCATGGGCGGCGGCAATAGCTTACCATTAGGCGATACGTCTGCTCGTTTGCCCCCAATTTCGAAAAAATAAAAAAATAAATATTTACGAGTGGATTAAAATAAAATATGAAATCTATTATTGCATGTAGGTACTTATTTTATAGATAGAATTTAATTTATAAAAAAAATGTGAATAGGTACATGCCGGCCGGCAGAGGCGGCGTGTGTCTCTCTCCCCCGCACTTCTCTGTGTCCCGTTGATGCCTAACAGTTTTATGCCGAACTTAATTAGATGAATGTATACATACACGTATATATTTTATGGCTATACTATTCATCAATATGAATAGGTGCCTACCATGTAACCGACAATAAATAGAAGGATGATTTCTAAGATGTTGTTCGAGGCAAATAAAATTCAAACTTCAAATATTAACTTAATTTTAATGAAAAAAAAAAATCGGCCAAATGCGAGTCGGACTCGCCCATGAAGGGTTCCGTAGCAGCAAGTAACATAATCTAAAAGTTTTTGTAATTCGTTGTAACTTTGATCGATAAATTGCGGTTAACGATTTATAACGTACTAGCTGTTGCCCGCGGCTTTGCTCGCGTGGAAGTTGATTTTATGTATTTAATTAAAACTGTGTAAAAGTATGTATCAGTAATTTTTTCATGTTTTTGAACGTATTTATTTATTTTTGATCAATAGCCCATTTAAAAGAACTATCATACAAACATTCGACCCATATTTCATCCCTTTTATGAACAGAATTCGCATTAATGCTGATAATGCATAAAGTTTCATGGTTCTTACTTAAAAAATGACAAACTTCCATACAAACTTTCAACCCCTTAGGGGTAGAATATCCAGAAACGCTTACATATGTATCTACTCATTTTTAATCAGTAGCCCAAAAACATAGATTCATGTTTGTAACTTCAAAAATGGCGAACTTACTTACAAACTTTCAACCCCTTTTTCATCCCCTTAGGGGTAGAGTATCCAGAAACGCTTAAATACGTATTCACTCACTTTTAATCAGTAGCCCAAAAATAAAGTTTCATGTTTGCTACTTCAAAAATAGCGAACTTCCATACAAACTTTCAACCCCTATTTCACCCCTTAGGGATAGAATACCCAGAAACGCTTAAATTGGTGTCTACTCATTTTTAATCAGTAGCCCAAAAATAAAGTTTCATGTATCTAACTTAAAAAAATTACGAACTTCCATTCAAACTTTCAACCTCTATTTCACCCCCTTAGGGGTAGAATACCCAGAAACACTCAAATACGTCTCTACTCTTTTTAAATCAGTAATACATAAATAAAGTTTCATGTTTCGAACTTCAAAAATGACGAACTTCCAGACTAACCTATGTACGAAATGTTAACCCCTATTTCACCCCTTAGGGGTAGAATATTCAGAAACGCTGAAATACGTATCTACTCACTTTTAATCAGTAGCCCAAAACTAAAGTTACATGTTTGTTACTTTAAAAATAGTGAACTTCCATACAAACTTTCTACCCCTATTTCACCACCTTAGGGGTAGAATACCCAGAAACACTCAAATACGTCTCTACTCTTTTTAAATCAGTAATACATAAATAAAGTTTCATGTTTCGAACTTCAAAAATGACGAACTTCCAGACTAACCTATGTACGAAATGTTAACCCCTATTTCACCCCTTAGGGGTAGAATATTCAGAAACGCTGAAATACGTATCTACTCACTTTTAATCAGTAGCCCAAAACTAAAGTTACATGTTTGTTACTTTAAAAATAGTGAACTTCCATACAAACTTTCTACCCCTATTTCACCACCTTAGGGGCAGAATATCAAGAAACGCTTAAATACGTATTAACTCTATTTTAGATAGTAGCCCAAAAACAAAGTTTCATGTTTCGAACTTAAAAAATGACGGACTTCTAGACTAATCTATATGCGAAATGTCAACCCCTATTTCACCCCCTTAGGGGTAGAATATCCAGAAACGCTTTAATACGTATTTACTCTTTTTTAATCAGTAGCACATGAATAAAGTTTCATGTTTCTAACTTAAAAAATGACGAACTTCCATACAAACTTTCAACCCCTATTTCACCCCTTAGGGGTAGAATATCCAGAAACGCCTAAATACGTATCTACTCATTTTTAATCAGTAGCCCAAAAACAAAGTTTCATGTTTCGGACTTCAAAAATGTCGGACTTCCAGACTAACCTATATGCGAAATGTCAACCCCTATTTCACCCCTTAGGGGTAGAATATCCAAAAACGCTGAAATAGGTGTTTATTCATTTTTAATCAGCAGCCCAAGAGTAAAGTTTCAGGTTTCTAACTTAAAAAATGACGGACTTCCATACAAACTTTCAACCCCTTTTTCACCCCCTTAGGGGTAGAAATTCCAAAATTCCTTTCTTAGTGGGTGTCTACTCAATAAAACGATCCTACTCACCAAATTTCATAGCCCTAACTATCATAGTTTACGCTCGGCGATGATGAATCAGTCAGTCAGTCAGTCAGTCAGTCAGGACTTACTATTTTATAAGTATAGATTAAAAAAACTACTTACTAGATCTCGTCAAACCAATTTTCGGTGAAAGTTTGCATGGTATTATACATCATATATATTTTTTTAGTTTTATCATTCTCTTATTTTAGAAGTTACAGGGGGGGAACACATTTTACCAATTTGGAAGTGTCTCTCGCGCAAACTATTTAAGTTTAGAAAGAAATGATATTAGAAACCTCAATATTGAAGACCTATCCATAAATGGCTTTGATGAAAGCAATGGCTTAGGTTTGTTTAGGGTCCAGCGAACGTAATGAAAGGCAGTGGACTGTATTTTGCTGGTATTTACTCGCTTTAAGAAGTAGGTACACAATGTAAGATCTGATCGTCGACATTGATTAATCAACGAAGAGTGTCGAAGCTTCTCGTCGTTCGGTTCGGGTCGGCGCCCCGCTCGCCCCCTCCTCCTCTTCACTCCGCTGCACGCCGCGTCATCGTTCTGCCGCGAGTCCGATCTTCAGCGTGTAGATGTCGCAACAGGTTTCGTTGATGAAAAACAAATTTTAGAGTTTCAGTTCTAAGTATGGGGACCCCCAAATAGTAGTGTTTTTTTTTTCTATTTTTGTGTGAAAATCTTAATAAGGTTCACAGAATACATCTACATACCAAGTTTCAGCAGTATAGTTCTTATAGTTTTGGAAAAAAGTGGCTGTGACATACGGACGGACAGACAGACAGACATGACGAATCCATAAGGGATGCGTTTTTTGCCATTTGGCTACGTAACCCAAAAAAAAAAACTATACTTTATTTAATCTATTTATTATTATTTTTTTCTATTAAAACGTGTTTTTAAATTTTTCAAAACTAGGTATCATTTATTTTTTAGAATCACTATGAAATCTGGAGTTGTAAGAATCATACCCAAATCAAACACGCTGTGCCTGTGTGGTGTGTGGCAAGTGATCTATCTCTCATTTACAGTGGCCTATTCGCTAAGACGAGACATCTGACCGTACTGGACCTGTCCGACAACAAGTTGACGAGCGACACGTTCAGCAAGCTGGTCGCCGTGACGTCACTGTACGAGTTGTGGCTCAGCGGCAACAAGCAGCTCGGCGATGCGTGCTTAACAGGAAACGGTATTTATGACATAGTTATTGTAGTTGTATCTGTATAACAACAACCACGGGTAATACCGCGAGGGGAAGCTGCTCTAAAATAATGTAGACTAACTCACCTACTCCTTAGGGCTTTATCATACTAGCGGATTGTAATATTCCAATAATTAAATTATAAATAAAATTAAATAAATAATTAAATTGTAATGTGAAATTGCCGAACCGCCGAAACCGAATCTTCGGTCGGTCACTACCTGTTTAGTCCATTCACCAGTGCTTCGTTTCTTCCTGAAGTGGGAGGAACCCTTGTAGCCTATACGGCCCATAGTAATAGACAGGACAATCGAAGAACAATCACTGGTGCACGGAGGTCAACTTAGAGGCGTTTAACCCCGTTAAAAATTACATAAAAATATAATGTACTCACTAGTGTCCGTGAATTGTATGTGTTTTTCTTTCTTCTTTCTTCGCTGCAAAGATGGAGCGCCCAACGCCCAGATACGACTATCGGCTATCTTCATAACACACATCACAACCTTTTCACTTCTCTAACAAGGTCGGGCGGAGTCCTACTCCTAACGTCTTACCTATGGACATCCACAACACAAGTGCGTTACCGGTCTTTTAAGAAAAAGTGCGCTTATTTCTTGAGGGTTTCAAGATCTGTCGTCTATCGTTCGCTATCGCAGTTTCTAAGAAAGTAGCTTTAATACGAAGCAACACTTTTACAGTAGACTATGTATATATCGATAAAAGTATCGCCGTTCACCACTGAACTAGACATACTAAATCCACATGTTAACGCTGTTATCGAAGTGTTTAAATTTGATTGGTTTTCAGCGGCTTCGTTGCTCCAAGACTTAAGGAGTCTCCGGCGACTTCACTTGAGCGACACGGGCGCTAAGGTCATGTGTCGCGACTACCGAGAGAACATGTCGCTTCTGGAGAAACTCGATCTCAGCCACAACAACATCACGCAGCTCACGGTAACGCTCGACTCGTCGAAACTATCGATCGAATTCGTTCTCGTCGAATCGGACGTTCGATTCGAAATCGACGATCGTCGAGGTCGAACCGCCATAGAGACGAACGTTTCGATTTAAATCTTTTTCACCGACCGTAGCCCTTCTACGACGCGAAAGAAAGAAAAATTAAACAGCGAAAGGTCCGCGACGAAACTCGGGTGCGGTCTCGGCGTTCGGACCGAACGACGGCGATCGACCCGCCTCTCGAAATCTAACTCCGCGGCGGTGTTTCCGCAGTACTCGGACCTGCACTTCGAGGCGAAGGCGGCCGTCGACCTGAGCGGCAACGACGTGGAGACGCTGGTGTACACGCACGAGGAGTACCGGCGCCTCGTCGTCGAGCGCGGCGAGTACTGCGGCGACGCGCCGCCCCGCGCCTCGCGCGCCTCCTTCGCGCTGTCCGCCGAGCTGCGCTGCGACTGCCGCTCCGCCACCGCCGCGCTCGCGCTGCGCGCCTGCCCCGCGCACGTGCGCCTGCCCGCGCTGCGCTGCGCCGCCGCGCGCGACCTGCCCGCGCAGCCGCTGGCGGAGCGCCCCCTCGACGAGTTCGTGTGCGCGCTGGCGCCCGCCGACTGCCCCGCGCCCGCGCCCTGCGCCTGCGCCGAGTGGCGGCGCGCGGTGGGCGCGGGCGAGCAGCGCGTGGTGCGCGTGCAGTGCGCGGGCGCGGCGCTGGGGCGCGCGCCGCCGCTGGGGGAGGCGCGGGGCGGGGCGGGCGGGGAGGGCGTGGCGTGGCAGCTGCTGCTCGCCAACGCCTCCATCGCCGAGCTGCGCGGCGCCGACCTGCCGCAGAACCTCATCGTGAGTACGCGAACCTCTCCCGAACTCCACCGTCCGTGTACGATTCCCGCGAAGAGCCGAGGAGCCGCCTCGTAGTTGACGGGTCGCCCGAGGACGACTGCGAGCTCGGAACGAAGCGTTCAGTTGTCACCGAACGAGCGTAACGATCCCCGAAACCTCGACGTAAAGTCATGTGTCATCATAATTCACTCCTCTTCACTTTTGAAAATCATTTACGAACAGATCGCCCCACATTCGAGCTATGACGGGTAAAATAATGAGCTCGGATGCCGGTCTCTCGATTGCTTTTCAACGAAACGACGGGTGTGAGTCCGTCCACACGTTCGTCCGATGTTTTATGTAAGTCTAACGTACGATCATCTCGCTGCTGTCAAATCATCTTCCCGCACTCACAGTATCGCTCACCTTAGGCTCATGAGTTATGTTCGATGTATTGCGTGAGATACTCGTGTACCTTTGAAAATACTTATGTTAACGTTTTCATTGTGACCGTTCGACACAAACGTTAAATTTCACTCGGGAGAAAGTATCTAGGGGTGAGCGGATACGAATCTTTCGAATAGGAACTAATTTAAGTAATCAGGCGCGAGTTAAGGGATGGTTATATTTACAACGAGAGCGTCGTCATCTTTTCAAACGTGATGGTATTATTTGCAATCACGCGTTAAAAGTACCCAATGTATTTTAGAGTTCACTTCAGTATACTTAATAGGGTTTATCGTTCGGAAAAGAAATCTAAGACAAACCGTGAGTTCGAGTGCACGTTCTCGACAGATTGAAATAAAAACGATTTTTTTAACGAGACGGACGCTCGACGCGACCTCGCGAGTCACGGAGAGACGACGGGTCGCTTCGATCCGAACGAATCCTCGCGAGGGCGACGCGCTCAGAGCTCGAACGCTTCGTCGACCGCGGTGACCGAGGGTCACGGGAACGCGGTCGTCTAATCGTCGTCGTCTCCGCAGGCGCTGGATCTCCGAGGCAACCCGCTCGCCTCGCTCGACCCGGCCGTCGTGGACGCGCTGCCGGCCGACGGGCGCCTCTGGCTCTCGAACGACTCGCTCTCGTGCGACTGCGACAACGCGCCCGGCCTCGCCGCGCTGCTGCGCCGCCGCGACCTCGTCAAGAACTTCGACGAGCTGCGCTGCGCAGGTGGGGCGGCGCTGGGCCTGCCGCACTGCGCCGGGCCCGGCGCGCTGCTGGCCGCCGCGCTGGCGCCGCCGCTGCTGCTGGCGGCGCTGGCGGCGGCGCTGCTGGCGCGGCGCTCCACGCGCGCGCGGCTCAAGAGCGCGCTGCGCGGACTCGGCGTGCTGCCGCCGCGCGCCGAGCCCGCCGACGAGCGACCCTTCGACGTGTTCGTGTCGTTCTCGCACCTGGACTCGGAGGTGGTGACGGAGCTGCTGGCGGGGCTGGAGCCGCGCTACCGCGTGTGCGTGCACTTCCGCGACTGGGCGCCGGGCGCGTGGATCCCGGCGCAGATCGCGGCGTCGGTGCGGCGCTCGCGGCGCACGCTGGCCGTGGTGTCGGCGCACTTCCTGCGCTCGGCCTGGGCGCGCGCCGAGTTCCGCGAGGCGCACGCGGCCGCGCTGCGCGACGCCGAGCCGCGCCTCGTCGTGGTGCTGCTGGACGAGCCGGCGCGCCTGCCGCTGGACCCCGAGCTGCGCCGCTACCTCGCCGCCAACACCTACGTGCGCTGGGGCGACGCCTGGTTCTGGCGCAAGCTGCGCGCCGCGCTGCCGCCGCCGCGCGCCCCGGCCCCCGGGACCCCCGGCACCCCTGCGACCCCCGGCACCCCCGGGCCCCCCGGCACCCCCGCCCCGCTCCCCGCGCCGCTGTCGCTGGAGCCGCTGACGGGCGCGGCGGCGTAACGGTGCTGCGTCGAGTGTAGAACTTAGAAGATAAAAATTCAATCACGATGTGTAAATATATGAACCTACGAACTATGTATTTACGTACGAGTATAAGAAATATTGTTTTATAAGAAAGGAATCGGTCAGAACCGCCATATTCGGTAACGACGCGGAGCCGATCCGATCGTTTGAGTGAACGGATTTAGAGAATTTCGACGTTTCGTGAAAACCGATTCGGACGATAGATATTTTCGGTTCCGACTACCGATCTCCTCGGCGTCTCTAGTCTACACCATTCGAATAACTGAATCTCAAACTCGTTACAAATATTAGTCGGCGTGAAGGATGGCAGTTACCACGTTTACTGCGAAGCGTTCGAGAACGAACTCTGTGATCACGATATTATTATGCATTATTTATTATTTAAGTAATAAAATCTTTTGTATTTTTATAAATAAAACTGTTGTTTCATTTCACGATCTATTCCTCCCACTATATCTGGAACGTCCTATGTTCATGCACGCGCTTGGTTTTGCGATGACAAAGTCAGTTTTAAACTTGCCAAAAGTTAGCGAGTGAAGTGCCTGCGCAGTGTAGTGGGTTCGATCCCCACGTGAGACAATACTTTGTGTAATCCGTATTGTAACGTTAAAATATATCGATGCGACATCATTCTAGGGGATAATGTAGGAAGGTACTATTTTTCCCTGGTCTAGGTCCCGCCTGTCCGCGAGGTCCCGCCTGTCCGCGAGGTCCCGCCTGTCCGCGAGGTCCCGCCTGTCCGCGAGGTCCCGCCTGTCCGCGAGGTCCCGCCTGTCCGCGAGGTCCCGCCTGTCCGCGAGGTCCCGCCTGTCCGCGAGGTCCCGCCTGTCCGCGAGGTCCCGCCTGTTCGCGAGGTCCCGCCTGTCCGCGAGGTCCCGCCTGTCCGCGAGGTCCCGCCTGTCCGCGAGGTCCCGCCTGTCCGCGAGGTCCCGCCTGTCCGCGAGGTCCCGCCTGTCCGCGAGGTCCCGCCTGTCCGCGAGGTCCCGCCGGCGAGTGAAGCGCGAGTAGTAGGGCCCGGGACCGGACCGGGACGCTCACGGTTGTTAACCCCTTTACGGCTGCGCTGATGTGCGTTTGGGTCTCGATCACGACATCTCTTGCGACTGCGTTAGGACTGCGCACGCACAACTATACCCTCGGTCGCCTTGTCGAAGTCGACTTGGGTCTCCTCGATCTTTTCGCTAATTTTGTTGGAGATCGGTCTTCATTCCCTTTATTGAGGTCCCTGATCTCCCGCTTCAATAAGTAATGCGACTCACCTATCCAGTCGTAGACTGAGGCCCGTAGATCCTCCAGCTTCGCCAGCACTTCTCCCTCTTATGCCGAAGATGCGGCTACTGTGGCTGCATTCTCCTGCGTAGGAGTCACAGCCCCCGCAGACGCACCGGTAGCCCTGGACGCCTCCTCTAAGCTCTTCATACGTCTGTTTAGCTCAAAGAGAATACGGATAACCTTATTCGACTCTACCTCCAAAAAGGTTTTAATATCTCGCCACATTTGAGGGTACTGTTGGACCTTTGCGGGTATATCCTCAAAGGTCTTCATAACCTCCTGTAGTAAATGGTCCTGGAGTGGATGATCCTGATCTAAGCAAATGAGGTGTTGTTAGAAAGGTCTTGACGAGACCTATCTAAATATGTATAATTTATAATTTCCAAATTTAAGGCTGTCGAGTTATTCGACAAAAACCTCCATAATTTTGAAAATAAACCGAAATTTCAGTTTAATGTGAATTTTTTACTAATTTCTATTTGCCGGAACTATATAAAAGGGGTGTGGTTAGGTTAGGTTTCTTTTTTTTTTCTTTATGTTATCCCGTGGGATAACGCTACTTTCCCCCGTCCACGGATTACGACAGGCCCTTGTAACTCTAGTCATATGTTTTTCCTTTCTTGATGTATCTCGCACCAAGTGCCTCCTATCCAACGTGTGACTTAATAATTTTCCACCTTTATTAAATTTTTACCCATTCTTCTTTTTATACCAAAACAATAACTTGACTTGACAAAACTTTGACTGCCTCGTTGGTCTTGCGGTTCGCGTATGCGACTGCTGATCGTGAGGTCTCGGGTTCGATTCCCGGATCGGACCAAATGTTTGTATGATCTACAAATATTTGTTTCGGAGTTTGGGTGTTTTATATGTATAATATGTATGTATTTACAAAAAAAAATGTATGTATATATTTGTATCAGTTGTCTAGTACCTATAACACAAGCTCTGCTTAGCTTGGGACTAGATGGCGTTGTGTGATTAAATATTTCGGACATCAGTCCGAAATATTTATTATTTATTAATTTTATTAAATACATATATTTATTTTTAAGCAAAAGCAAACAATGCAGTATGGCGTCCCACACTATGGCGGCTTAGTGAGATGCTTTTTCACGCCCCGCTTTAAGGACCCGGGATCACAGTGGGAGGGAAACACGCGTGCTGGTAGTGAGTTCCAGTTTTTAACTGCTCAGCACAGGAAGGAAGAACCAAACCGCTTGGTTCGAGAGCGTATTTCTACCACTCTGAGGCGGTGGCTTCCAAGGCCTGCACGTGTTGTTCTGTAAAGGAAGGGAGAAGGTGGGATCAGTTTGAAGAGCTCTTCAGAGCACTCTCCATGGTAAAGGCAGTAGAGGACTGCCATAGAGGCGATATCTCTCCGCAACTGCAAAGGCTTAAGGAACTCGGTGGCATCGGGACTGTTGATAATGCGGACTGCTCGCCGCTGTAGCCGGTCGAGAGCACCAAGCAAATACTGCGCGGTTCCATCACAAAGATGAGAACAATACTCCACGCACGGGCGTATCTGGGTCTTATAAAGAAGACACAAATGCTCAGACGTGAAGAACCGTCTCACCTTGTTCAATACGCTAAGTTTCCACGAGGCCGCCTTAGTGATGCTTTCGATGTACTCCCGTGGGTTGAGGTCCCGGCAAATGTCCATGCCCAGAACACCGAGCTTATCCCGTAGTCATCTAAATCAATTTAGTACTTTTTGCGTAAAAGAGTAACTAACATATACACTTACAAACTTTCGCCTTTATATTGTTAGTGTAATTGATGATAAAAACGGTTCAACAAACAAAAATATAATAACATGTTTAATTTAACATATATATTTGGCACTAGTCATCACGTAAACAACAGTTCCGTGTATAAAAATCTCACAAAATAGTAAAAAGTGAAAAAAATACTGAAATTACAGTGTTAAAATCGATAAAAGTGTGCCCGTGTCCAATTGAAACGTTATCTGGAAAAACTACTCCAGCCAAGCCGCATAAACTGCGAAACTAAAATTCAGTCAGTGGTTAGGGTGTGAACTTTCGTTTTATTTGTATTAAGCAACGCTATGAACGGTTCCGCCGCACTCTTGTGAAGAAAGGAATTTTATGCAAAACTTTCTTTGTATTTCTCAGAAGACAGTAAATCAGGTATGGAGTTTCTTAATTGTGCGTCTGAAATACTGAAACAAAGTGCTTCGTGCTTCGTGCGAGTCTTTATAATTTCGACTGTAAAACGTAGTCTTTCTCCCGAGGCTCTCTCGTTTGGAGGTGGATCGAAATATATCTATAGGTATTTGTGTAGTCTCTAGTTGATACTTAGCGGATAAATCTCAAAGTATTCCAATACTTTAATATTTTTCGTAGATGCCCTGAATAAAAACTATAATTAATATTGAGCAAGATTGCAACAAAATGTCAACAAAGCGATAAAAGAAAAAGCGGTTAAAAAATCTGTTTTTTTATACTTCCGCAGTCCGTCAATAAACTTTTCGTATGTAGCGGCGGTTTTTTTTGTGATTTCAGGGCTCGAACTCACGGTAATAGTTGTGTGTATTCCTTTTTCTGATAACCCTGTATAAGCATGCAATTTCACTGATGTGTCCACATATTGTGACAGTGTTACCTTTATTTACAGAGCTTCGCTGTATACTACTCGTATGTTAATAATAATATATCTATACTTATAAAATAATAAGTCCTGACTGACTGACTGACTGACTGACTGACTGACTGATTCATCATCGCCGAGCGTAAACTATGATAGTTAGGGCTATGAAATTTGGTGAGTAGGATTCTTTTACTGAGTAGACACCCACTAAGAAAGGAATTTTGGAATTTCTACCCTTAAGGGGGTGAAATAGGGGTTGAAAGTTTGTATGAAAGTCCGTCATTTTTTAAGTTAGAAACCTGAAACGTTATTTTTGGGCTGCTGATTAAAAATGAGTAAACACGTATTTCAGCGTTTCTGAATATTCTACCCCTAAGGGGTGAAATAGGGGCTGACATTTCGCGTATAGGTTAGTCTGGAAGTTCGTCATTTTTTAAGTTAGAAGCAGGAAATTTTTTTCATGGGCTTCTAATTAAAAATGAGTAAATACGTATTTCAGCGTTTCTGAATATTCTACCCCTAAGGGGTGAAATAGGGGTTGAAAGTTTGTATGAAAGTTCGTCATTTTTTAAGTTAGAAATATGTAACTTTATTCATGTGCTAAAGAATAAAAATGAGTTAATACGTATTAAAGCGTTTCTTGATATTCTACCCCTAAGGGGTGAAATAGGGGTTGAAAGTTTGTATGGAAGTTCGTCATTTTTTAAGTAAGAAGCATGAAACTTTATTTTTGGGCTACTGATTAAAAATGAGTAGATACATATTTAAGCGTTTATGAATATTCTACCCCTAACGGGTGAAATAGGGGTTGACATTTCGCATATATGTTAGTCTGGAAGTCTGTCATTTTTGAAGTTCAAGACATGAAACTTTGTGTTCGGGCTACTGACTAAAAATGAGTTAATACGTATTTAAGCGTTTCTTAATATTCTACCCCTAAGGGGTGAAATAGGGGTTGAAAGTTTGTATGAAAGTTCGTCATTTTTTAAGTTAGAAAGATGTAACTTCATTCATATGCTAAGGACTAAAAATGAGTTAATACGTATTTAAGCGTTTCTTGATATTCTACCCCTAAGGGGTGAAATAGGGGTTGAAAGTTTGTATGGAAGTTCGTCATTTTTTAAGTAAGAAGCATGAAACTTTATTTTTGGGCTACTGATTAAAAATGAGTAGATACATATTTAAGCGTTTATGAATATTCTACCCCTAACGGGTGAAATAGGGGTTGACATTTCGCATATATGTTAGTCTGGAAGTCTGTCATTTTTGAAGTTCAAGACATGAAACTTTGTGTTCGGGCTACTGACTAAAAATGAGTTAATACGTATTTAAGCGTTTCTTAATATTCTACCCCTAAGGGGTGAAATAGGGGTTGAAAGTTTGTATGAAAGTTCGTCATTTTTTAAGTTAGAAAGATGTAACTTCATTCATATGCTAAGGACTAAAAATGAGTTAATACGTATTTAAGCGTTTCTTGATATTCTACCCCTAAGGGGTGAAATAGGGGTTGAAAGTTTGTATGGAAGTTCGTCATTTTTTAAGTAAGAAGCATGAAACTTTATTTTTGGGCTACTGATTAAAAATGAGTAGATACATTTTTAAGCGTTTATGAATATTCTACCCCTAACGGGTGAAATAGGGGTTGACATTTCGCATATATGTTAGTCTGGAAGTCTGTCATTTTTGAAGTTCAAGACATGAAACTTTGTTTTCGGGCTACTGACTAAAAATGAGTTAATACGTATTTAAGCGTTTCTTAATATTCTACCCCTAAGGGGTGAAATAGGGGTTGAAAGTTTGTATGAAAGTTCGTCATTTTTTAAGTTAGAAAGATGTAACTTCATTCATATGCTAAGGACTAAAAATGAGTTAATACGTATTTAAGCGTTTCTTGATATTCTACCCCCAAAGGGGTGAAATAGAGGTTAAAAGTTTGAATGGAAGTTCACCATTTTTTAAGTTAGAAACATGTTACTTTATTCATGTGCTAAGAACTAAAAATGAGTTAATACATATTTAAGCGTTTCTTGGTATTCTACCCCTAAGGGGGTGAAATAGGGGTTGAAAGTTTGTATGGAAGTTCGTCATTTTTTAAGTAAGAAGCATGAAACTTTATTTTTGAGCTACTGTTTAAAAATGAGTAGATACCTTTTTAAGCGTTTATGAATATTCTACCCCTAACGGGTGAAATAGGGGTTGACATTTCGCATATATGTTAGTCTGGAAGTCTGTCATTTTTGAAGTTCAAGACATGAAACTTTGTTTTCGGGCTACTGACTAAAAATGAGTTAATACGTATTTAAGCGTTTCTTAATATTCTACCCCTAAGGGGTGAAATAGGGGTTGAAAGTTTGTATGAAAGTTCGTCATTTTTTAAGTTAGAAAGATGTAACTTCATTCATATGCTAAGGACTAAAAATGAGTTAATACGTATTTAAGCGTTTCTTGATATTCTACCCCCAAAGGGGTGAAATAGAGGTTAAAAGTTTGAATGGAAGTTCACCATTTTTTAAGTTAGAAACATGTTACTTTATTCATGTGCTAAGAACTAAAAATGAGTTAATACATATTTAAGCGTTTCTTGGTATTCTACCCCTAAGGGGGTGAAATAGGGGTTGAAAGTTTGTATGGAAGTTCGTCATTTTTTAAGTAAGAAGCATGAAACTTTATTTTTGAGCTACTGTTTAAAAATGAGTAGATACCTTTTTAAGCGTTTATGAATATTCTACCCCTAATGGGTGAAATAGGGGTTGAAAGTTTGTATGAAAGTTCGTCATTTTTTAAGTTAGAAATATGTAACTTTATTCATGTGCTAAAGAATAAAAATGAGTTAATACGTATTAAAGCGTTTCTTGATATTCTACCCCTAAGGGGTGAAATAGGGGTTGAAAGTTTGTATGGAAGTTCGTCATTTTTTAAGTAAGAAGCATGAAACTTTATTTTTGGGCTACTGATTAAAAATGAGTAGATACATTTTTAAGCGTTTATGAATATTCTACCCCTAACGGGTGAAATAGGGGTTGACATTTCGCATATATGTTAGTCTGGAAGTCTGTCATTTTTGAAGTTCAAGACATGAAACTTTGTTTTCGGGCTACTGACTAAAAATGAGTTAATACGTATTTAAGCGTTTCTTAATATTCTACCCCTAAGGGGTGAAATAGGGGTTGAAAGTTTGTATGAAAGTTCGTCATTTTTTAAGTTAGAAAGATGTAACTTCATTCATATGCTAAGGACTAAAAATGAGTTAATACGTATTTAAGCGTTTCTTGATATTCTACCCCCAAAGGGGTGAAATAGAGGTTAAAAATTTTTGAATGGAAGTTCACCATTTTTTAAGTTAGAAACATGTTACTTTATTCATGTGCTAAGAACTAAAAATGAGTTAATACATATTTAAGCGTTTCTTGGTATTCTACCCCTAAGGGGGTGAAATAGGGGTTGAAAGTTTGTATGGAAGTTCGTCATTTTTTAAGTAAGAAGCATGAAACTTTATTTTTGAGCTACTGTTTAAAAATGAGTAGATACCTTTTTAAGCGTTTATGAATATTCTACCCCTAATGGGTGAAATAGGGGTTGACATTTCGCATATAGGTTAGACTGGAAGTCTGTCATTTTTGAAGTTCGAAACATGAAACTTTGTGTTCGGGCCACTGATTAAAAATGAGTAGATACGTATTTAAGCGTTTCTGAATATTCTACCCCTAAGGGATGAAATAGGGGTGGAAAGTTTGTATGGAAGTTTGTCATTTTTTAAGTTAGAAACATGCAACTTTATTTATGTACTACTGATTAAAAAAGAGTAAAGACGTATTTAAGCGTTTCTGGATATTCTACGCCTAAAGGGGTGAAATAGACGTTGAAAGTTTGTTTGGAAATTCGTTATTTTTTAAATTAGTATCATGTAAATTTAATTATGGGCTACTGATTAAAAATAACTAGATATCTATTTATCGTTTCTGCATATTTTCTTAGTAAGAGGGTGTAATAGGGGTTGAAATTTTTTTATAAAAATCTGTCATATTTAACTTAGAAACCTGAAACTTTACTTTTGGGTTGCTGATTGAAAATGAGTAAATACGTATTTCAGCGTGTCTGAATATTCTATCCCTAAAGGGTGAAATAGGGGTTGACATTTCGTGCATAGGTTAGTCTGGAATTCCGTCATTTTTGAAGTTTAAAACATAAAACTTTATTTATATGCTACTGATTAAAAAAGTGTAGAGACGTATTTAAGCGTTTTTGGTTATTCTACCCTTAAGGAGATGAAATAGGGATTGAAAGTTTGTATGGAAGCTCATAATTTTTTAACTTAGAAATATTAAAGTATATTTTTGGGCTACTGATTAAAAATGAGTAGATACCTGTTAAAGGTTTCTGGATATTCTAACCTTAAGGGGTGAAATAGCGTTTACAAGATTGCATGGAAGTCTGTCATTTTTTGAGTTAGAAACACAAAATATTATTTTTGGGTTACTAATGAAAAACGAGAATATGCATATTTAAGCGTTTCTGGATATTCTACCCCTAAGGGGAGAAACAGTATTTGGCATTTCATGTATTAGTTAGTTTGGAAATCCGTCATTTTTTTAATTTAGCAGCCTAACAACTTTCGTTTTTATGTTTCTGATTACAAATAGATGTATACTTATATCAGTATTTATGCGAATTCTGCTCCTAAAGGGGTTGAAATATGGGTCGAATGTTTGTATTAAAATTTCTTTTAAATGGGATGATGATCAAAAATAAATAAATAAATACGTTTAAAACATGAATAAATTACTGATACATTCTTTTACACAGTTTTAATTAAATGCATATAATCAACTTCCACGCGAGCAAAGCCGCGGGCAACAGCTAGTCGAACAATATACGAACATATTAGCAGCGTCGCTCACACAGAGCCACATAGAACTGTCCTTTGCTGAAACAGTTCGTGGTGAGGTCTATGCCTGCGGTGCACAACGTCTGACCTTGTGTCTTGTTTATCGTCATCGCAAAGCATAGACTCACCGGAAACTGCACGCGTTTAAAGCGGAAAGGAAAATTGTTGGGTAAAAGTGGTATTCGGGGAATAGAAAATTATTCCCCACCACACCCATTTAAAATTTTCGCTTCAGTAATATTTTGTTGCAATTTAACTACCCTTAGCCGAGTTCCGTTGCATAATTTAGGCGGGCTCAAATTGCGCAGCAGAATAATTGGCACTCCAACTTTTAAATTTATTACTGCGCTCGCCTTAAATCTGAAGCAATGAAAGGTTTTCTTTTGAGATAGGCATCTGTCTACAATGCCTAACATTTATGAGAAAATTTGAACAGTATCAATACGCCGTTTATTACTTTGTTGTGCACTAGCTGTTAATTATGATTACAGATATTCTGCACCAACTTTAGTCAGGCGTGGCAACTTTACTTTACTTTTACAGATAAATGGCGTGTTTTATAGATGCTACATGTAAGACACTGGTCTTTAGCAAATTTC
Organism: Spilosoma lubricipeda; assembly: GCA_905220595.1. Taxonomy (NCBI): domain Eukaryota; kingdom Metazoa; phylum Arthropoda; class Insecta; order Lepidoptera; family Erebidae; genus Spilosoma; species Spilosoma lubricipeda. The sequence continues at coordinate 127,691 of HG992285.1, read as the reverse complement.
AGATTAGTGTGACTGTTTTTAGGTTCGGCCCTACTCGTCTGCCCCGGGTACCTCTCCTACATCGGCCCATACAACCAGGGGGGTGAATGTCCCTTAGATGCCATTTTTACGAATATGGCTCTGTTCTCTATGTTTCTTGTACCCTAACTATTACCTCTACTACTTTTTCATGATCACACATATTTCATAATAATAATTATAGATAGATGGCGTTAATTCATTTTCTTAACTCGCATTTTTTTTAAATACGTCTCAATGTTGCAACTTAACAGTCTGCAACTATTTCAGTAATTTGATTGACAAATAAAATAAAGGGTTACATCAAAATGTAATTTCAATTCTCAAGTACAAAAGTCAGGTGTCACGTCACTTTGACATAAGCATAGCTTGAGTGTCCCTGGGTTTGTGGGATAATTCCATTATTCCCGACTCCCGGCCAGTGACCGGCCAGTGGCTGGCCGGTGACACAATAGACCATGTTTTAATACGGCCAATGAAAGTCCGTGGACACCTTTTTACAAACTAAGAACTTATTTAAAGACTAACTAATGTCTCAAGCTTGCACAAAAGTACACATATCTTACTGACCGGGACTTCTTTATTTATTTATTACCCTTATGCACTAAATTTGTACATCAGCGGACTAAATGCATAGGGCACTCTCTTCTCGTCAATCTTCGGATGGTGTAGAAATATAATGAGTTTATGAGGTACATATTCAGAGGTTACACACTTTTTATACAGTCAGTTAAATTGTATACTGTTCACGATATATTCAAACTTATACATCTAAATATTTACACTATAACATTTAAAGACAGAAATTTAAACATCATAGTATGTATATAAATATACGCATATCGATATAAACATAATACATATTATATTTATACACTATGAATAATGGAAACGTAAGGTAAGCTATGGATTAAATGGTTCTATCAGTTAGTGGACATCCTGATTTCGAGCGGGAGCGCATTTCATAGTATTACTGCTTGTACAAAGAACGAATAGTTTATAGTTTATCTATATCTATACTAATATATAAAGCTGAAGAGTTTGTTTGTTTGTTTGTCTGTTTGTTTGTTTGAACACGCTAATCTCAAGAACCGCTGGTCCGATTTGAAAAAATTCTTTCGGTGTTGGATAGTCCATTTATCGAGAAAGGTTATAGGGTATAATATATTAATAGGAGCGGAGCAACAATGAAGAATGTTTCAAAAACGGGGGAAAATTTCACGCTACGGGCAATATAAGGCGCAAACGACGTTGCGTGGGTCAGCTAGTAGTTTATGAAATCGGAGTTATCCTTGTGCACTAAATATGTACATCAGCGGACTAAATGCAATGCAGGGCACTCTCTTCTAGTCAATCTTCGTGTGATGTAGAAATATTATGAGTTTATGAGGTGCATATTCAAAGGTTACATACTTTTATATAGTCAGTTAAATTGTATTCAAACTTATACATTTATATAGGAAGAAGATGGTCAAGCTTGTATAGGAGGTCTGCATTCAGGCCGAAGTAACAAATGGTCGATTAAGCAGTGCCGGTTTTAACACTACCAGCGCCCTGGGCGAGATTTCTACGGCGCCCCCCAACTGCAATTAAAACCCATACGAAAAAAGGGAAATAATATTATGAAATATGCATTTATTAAAAGAAACAATTATTTATAAGAAAAAACTAATAAAATTTTACTTTTCTGGCCTTTCTATCGGTGAACTCTTTTATATGGTTATTGAAGTCGATGTTTTCAGCAATTTCTTTTTCAATTGACTAAGTTGCTAAGTTTGTCAATCTAGATCGAGATATTATTGATCGAATATAGGTTTGTATTAGCATCAACTATGAAAAACTCCTCTCTCCATTAGCAACTATTAAATAGGCAATAATATCCGCAATGCTATCCATGCATTTGGATACCTTTCTTATAAATTGCGATCTTTGATAAAATTTAAAACTAAAATAGGAAACATTCTGATCAGGCATAAAGAATTTCAGACTTACGAATTTATCTCATAACATACAACCATCTATGTCTGATTTAGAATCTACAGTCAATTTTAATTGGAGATCACCACAGAGTTTGACAAGGTCGGGTTTTTCCTGGATTTGTTTAATATTGTACAAAAAAGACCAAGATACTGAGTGGTCATTTAACTGTTCGAACCTTTCATTGACTGAAATTAATGTAGTGTCCAAAAGACAGTTGAAAAATTCGGCTAGAGTAGAAGTCTCATGAGACACTTAAACATCCGTTTTCTGAGTTTCAATAGCCAACTAATGTAAGTATCATGGATGGCAGTAATTTGATAACGGATTGCTTTAACACTGCTTATTCTTGCTTCCCAACGTGGTCACTGAGCTTTTTTATAGTTTATAGTCCCAAGTGATCGGTTAGAATTTTCCATCGATGAACATTGTATTTGTTTTACATCATCAATGGCTACAAAAGCTAAATTATGACTTAACAGAAAAACTTCTTCATAGTAGTTGACTCAAAAACTACTCTATTCTACACACACACACACACATACATACACACATACACACACACACACACACACACGCACACATACACACACACCCGCACTCACAATTACTCTTTACTCACACACACACACCCAAAGAGATTCGTATGCTTGGCGCTGTCTTAGTGATAGGATTTAAATACCCTCTTTTCTTATTGTTAGCTTTTCATTACTCATTCCCTCATTATATGTTCTCAGCAGAATAAAATGTTTAAACACACTGTCGAAAATGTACCTGTAAGTCCGTGGGGTGAGGACCTGGTGATTTGTAACACAGGCATTCTATGCCTTTACGGAAATCCTCCCGGATACTGACTTACAGGTGGCATGTCGTACTCGAACCGGCTAAAACCGCACGTCGTCTCGAGTACTGGAAGCCGGGGAACCAGGTGCAGGTGCAGGTGCCTAGAAAGGAAACCCCCCCCCCCCTCCCAAAATCATTCTGACGAATAATTACACTTTTATAGGTTTCAAGGAAACGTTTTAGAAATCAAAGTCATTCAAAGTGACCTTGGTTGCTTAAATATTTCATTTTTAACTATTTATTTTAGAAGGTGATGAATGAGTCATTTTACGTTACTTTATTTTTTGTTATTTTTTCCATCTAAAATTGATTAATGGGAATATTTTTATTTTCCTTCCATGGCAACATTTCATTTAAAATTTGATCTGTTGGGAAACCTCTTTTTTGGCTTAAAGGTCTTGTTACCAGGCCATAAAATTACAAAAAAAAAAAAAAAAATGATCTGTTGGTTAGTTTCAGTTTCAAATCGGTCTCTAAACTAGAGGTGGGTCATACTCGTTAAATCAGGTACTGAGTTTTACGAGTACGAGTACGTGTAAATACTAGTTCCAAAGACTAGCGCCACGAGTATTTAGAAGTACGAGTCCAAGTGTCGATAAATGGACTCTATCGAGCTTTCGTAAAAAGGATCAATCAACTTATGGAACTAATCGAAAATGATTATATTGAAAACTTCCCTTCATACTTTTACAGGCTTAGGACTGTCAGCTTTTTTAAACAGTTGGTAAATATTTTTAATGATTACATTGATTACTTATGGTGAATGGTTTCAGTTTTTATCAAGACAACACGGGTTTCCCGGAGAGGAAATTCAGGCTACACGTATTATCATCTAACTATAATAGACTTTTACAAACATTTTATTGACCTAAAAATGCATTAAGAAATTTTCTTAAATGTGAAGTATTATAAATGACCGTATTATTTTGGACCATGATCATGAACTGTTAGTAAAAGTCAAGTAATTAGATAAACACGAGAGCTGGCGTATTTAGAAGTTTTCAATTCATTCTATGTACAATATAATAATTTACATATTTACACCATTGTTATCTATAGTGAGCATGTACAATATTTACAATGATTTTTTTTCTACTTGATCCTTATTTTTTTAAATTTTGTTGTAAAAAGAGCAACTGTTGTACCTTCCTGACACCAAGTCGTGTTCTCCGATCACATAAAATGTTGCCAGCTACGGAGAACAATCTTTCACATGGCACACTTGTTGCTAGTGAATTTAATGTTTTACGAGCAAGTACTGCCAAATGTGGGTAAGAATTTTTATTAGTCTTCCACCATTCTAATGGCGAATGACTCTTTGGTAGGACTGTGTCGTCGATATACCGCTGAACTTCTACCACAGCTCTGGAATATGCAGTACCGGTGGGCCTAATATTCTGCATTTTTTTATAATAATGGCTCCAAATAGAATTATTAGCTGGTCCCGGAGTTGATGTTTCTGCGGTAACTATTTCTTCATTTTCTGCCACAATTAATGAAGTAACTAAACTAATTACATATTTTTTTGTAGTGTCAGCGGTATTTTCATTTTCAAAATAGAGTTTGTATCTGGGATCTAGAAACATGCAAGTTGTAAAGGTGCGGCTGTTTTCTAGTAAAGAAAATCGTGATTGCAGTCCACCAATGATATCTTGCCTGACTATTTCTACTTCATCCGGCAAAGACTCAATACCGTCTGAAACAGATGCCACTAACGCCGATTTGAGAGCAATAGTTATTGGGATAACTGAACTACCAGTCACGTATCTATCGCCGCTAATTTCTTTAGTCACTACTTCACATGGCTTCAAAATATGAACAAGTTTACCCATAATATTCCAATCGCTCGCCGACAAGGCTGGAATATTTACATTTAAATTGCAAACTGCACTGTTTATTTCCTCTTTTAGCAACAATAAACGTTGCAACATGTAAAATGTTGAATTCCAACGAGTTGGTACTTCTTGTAGGGGCCTCAAAATTGGTTTTCCCGCTTGTTCTAAGTAGCGTTTTAATTTTTCCCACGCAACAGTACTTTTTTTAAAATGGGAGACAATAGTTTTCGCTTTTTGTATTATATGGGTAATACTGCTATTTTCTAAGGCTTTGCTTACCACCAAGTTTATGCAATGTGCATAACAATTAAAGTGTTTCCAACCCAAGCACTTTTCTATGGCACACTTGATGTTAGACCCATTGTCAGATACAGCGAGAAGGATTTTATTTTCTATACCCCATTCCTGAACAATTCGTAATAATTGTTCGGCTAAAGCCGTGGCTGTGTGTGATGTGCCATTCAATGCACAGCATTCTAATAAAACCGATCGTAGGACCATATTACTATCAATAAAATGTCCTGTGACACCCAAAAACCAATCGCCATTTCGAGACGTCCACATATCGGTTGATAAACATATAGAAACCATTTCCATATCAAGCAACTCCTTAACTTGACCCTTCGTCACTTCATAGAGTGCAGGCAGCATATTATTTGCAAAAAATTTTCTAGTTGGTAGTGTATAATTTGGAAATGCAAACGCTATTAATTCACGAAAACCTCTATCTTCTACCATGGAAAATGGTTGCAAATCATGTACAAATAGATTCATAATATAATTATCTATATCTTTTTTTATTTTGGAACAGTCTCTTCGTAAGTAAGATGTCATTGTATTTCTAATTGTCGGTATTAATGGTAGTTGCTGAGTAGATGTGGACGGCTGGTTTATTTGCAGCGGTGTTACTGCACCAGTAACAGAAGCTGCAGACTGTGTTGTTTCTGACAACCCCTGCCCACTCGTAGTTGAAGAAAAGTGTCTAGACACTAATTGTATCGTGCCATGTTTTCTATTTACATGTTTTGTTAAGTTTGATACCGAAGACTTGTACGAAATGTCTATTTTGCAATATTTACATTGGGCTTTGTCATTGCCCTTGTCTTCAAAATGGTCCCAAACTACACTTCGTTTAGGTGCCATATTCAATAAAAAAATACTTAGAATTAAAGTATTAATAATATTTACACGACCTTACTTACACTAAGTTCAAATATTAAACTAAAACAACCATGAATTACACTCCACAAAAGTAATGTTTACCACTATAATTAATACCTACACAAAAAGTTCAATAATATTTACAATGTCTATTGTTATGTTTATTTACACACCATCACTCAAGCAAATTTATTATTTTCTTTAACTATATTTAAACTGTTTATTTAAACCACCACCAATTCGTATTGACTTATAATTATATTCACTTTATTTTTCAATTCAAAATGGACAAAATATTTCGCGCGCATTTAACCAATTAATAAAACTGTCAAATGACTAATTTCTAGCTAGAAGAAGAAAAAAAAACATGTATTCATCAAACCGTAAATAAAACTTATTTTAGCATGAAAATGGTCTATCTGTCTCGTTTTAATCAATAGAAAATATGACAATGCATCTCGTTTTATAATTAATTTAATGTCTATTTATGTAAATTCTATATTGTCACTGGATATCGAGTTTTATTTCACTCACACATATGTTCATTGATCGCGTCTTGCCGTGATAGAGTATTACGAGTTCAGTAAATTTAAAAAGTATCCTAAAATCCACAAGTTAAGGTTGATTTTCCTTTAGTTTTTGTACGCACCTCACTCACACTAGTGTTCATCGAACGCGTATGCGAACGCGTCTCGGCATCTTAGAAGTATTGCAATTTACAAGGTTTGTGAATTTAAAAAGTGTCCTAACATTGAAATCCTAAGGTTGATTTTCATTTGACTTTTGCAAGCACCTCACTCACACCAGTGTTCATCGAATGAGTATGCGAACGCGTTTTGGTTTTGTGGACTGTGTTGGTGACTGGTGACTTGAAACTAGAACTTATTGGTATGGTACTTCTAAATACTCGAAACGCATTTGTACGCAAAATAGAAACTAAGTTTACATACGTCTTTGATGAAACCTAGTTTTAAAACCTGTTGAAGTAAATACGACTCATCGCTACTCTAAACTTTTCAAAGTTTTCTTTTGGTATTATTGGTGAATTTCCTTGCGTTGAGTGTTTTTCCTCCGCCACTATATTAGAGTTGAGTTAACTCCTCGTGTTAGTGTTTAATTCCACCAGTTATTTGCGATATTTTGACGCTTTTTTCATTTACTTACTTTAGTTATATTTTTAAAGATTTTCTAATTGCGATAGTTTGAACGCTTTAGTATTTAAGTTTCTAGTTATTACAGTGTGAACAATTTTACTGTGTATCTCGCAATTCTACGATAAATAAATAAATATTTCGGACATCTAACACATATATATTCTTGATATTTTGGACATTATAGTTATTTTTATGAGTTTCATAATGCCAACTACAAGACGTTGTGTTTTTTTTTGGATGTAAAACAACAGGTAAGGATGAAATTTCATTAATATGAAAATATCAAGTCTTTACTAACTAATGATTGCAATATTAGGTATGTATGTTAACCATATTACCAGAGTAAATTTCTTGAACAAACAATTGAATGTCACTTAATGAAAAAGCCATATTTTCTCTAAAATAAGTTATCTAATTTAAATTTGATATTATCAAACCACGAAAGGGATCCACATTAATTAACTCAAAATAATTTACAATCGAATAATTGTGAGATACCATACAATGTGTTATTTTAAAGTAAATGTTTGGGCTCAACTTTAGAATCTATATAATCGATTTGAGAGTTGAAAATTTTATGTTTGATAGTTCTTGTTTTTGTTCTATTCCTAAAATTTCAACTTGCGGAAATACATAGTTTTTGAAATATTAATTTTTGAAATTCTAAACAAAATACGTGAAAATAATTTTGACACGGCGTTTTGTTATTCGTTACGTTATTCGTTTTAAACTTTTTCAAACTCTCAAAATTGTTTTTGCCTAATTTTTTTTCCATTTTATTTTAGTTTTTATTGTAATACATACCGTAATATATATAAGAAATACTTTTTGAGTATTTTTTATCACAATTACGTATTAAGATTCACTTTTATTAAAGGACATATTTTCTTAAAAAAGGAGAAGCAAAACGCAACACTATTGACGCGACGTCATTTTGTAAGGATTCTGGCGGGAACTTTCAAAAAGCGCGCGAGTGCAAATTTTCAAATTAATATTTTATTAAATATTCGCAATTTTTTTTATATATAAATTGATATACAAGCAACTACTAGGTGGACTAACTAGTGAAAACGGTGGGAAATGAGGGGGGCGGGGATGATCCGCCCACCCCACATAAACGTCCTCGGCCTGAGGCCAGAGATGGAGGTACTAAGATAGACTGTTATAGTTGATAGACTTTTGACTATTCACCATATATTAAACTCAACTACAAAAGACTATACCCAGAAAATGGCACATATCTAGACTTTAAAGTGTTTATTGAAGCTACCAACAATAAGGATAGAATAGGCAATAAGAGCCCTATCTACCTCAACCATATATTTTCTAATGAAATAAAAGGGGTGACGGCGATACAACGCATTAATGCAAATAAAATAGCAGTAATATTTAAACAGTATAATACAGCCAATAATTAATAATAAATAATAATAATAAATAATAAATATTCATCAACAACACGGCTTTTCTCAACAAACATGGCTTTAAGGCATTTATTCCAGCTGCGGAAATAGAAAAAACAGGTATAATTAGGTTTGTACCAGCAAATATTTCAAACAAAGAATTATATACAAAATTATCATCAATCTATGAAATAGTAGCTATAATAAGATTCACAAAGAAGGTTGGGGAAGAGCGAGTACCACTACAAACAGTTAGCATTACTTTTCTTTCGAATATACTCCCAGACAATGTACAGTATGATTTATTTTCATACCGAGTTTTTGAATATATACCACCATTACAACAATGTTTCCGTTGCTTTAAATTTAACCACTCTGCTAAAATATGCAATGGTAAACAAAGATGTTCCATTTGTGGAGGTGAACATTTATATAAAGAATGTGATAAACCAAAAGAGCTCTGCTGTGTCAATTGCAGTGGGCCTCATCTTGCAATTTCTAGATTATGTCCCATTAAGATAAATTAAAAATTAGAAAAGAAAAATAAGATTACTTTTGCAAGTGCTACATTAAAGAAACGACACATTAATAATGATAATACACAATTTCCACCTCTTTCACCTCCAAAAATGAAAATTTATACTGTAAATAAGCCTGTACATACATCTATAAATAGACCTGTACATTTATCTGTAAACAAACCTGTATCTGTAAATAATCCTGTATATAATGTAAATAAACCTAAAGATGTCCCTCCAAAGGTAGACATCAAAGCCCAAATAGTTGCCAACAACGATGTACTTATGGCCCTAGTACAGATGTTGGTGGAACTTGGTAATAAGGGGGATACTAAGCCCACTACCATAAATAGTATTAAGGAAACCCTACTTAAAAATCTAAAGTAATGGATCCAAGTCATACACTGTCTAAGCTACGTATTGCTCAGTATAACATTCAAAGTGCTAATAGTAAAAAACCTCTGTTGATTCAATTCTTAGAAAAACAAAACATTGACATTTGCTTACTTAACGAAACATGGTTTAAAGACGATGGTTTGGTTTAAGGACGGCCAGCCTGTCCTGGTCCGGTGTCAGGTCCCGGAATATCTCCCGGTTCCTGCACCGGACGGCCGTCACCAGGTCCTCGTCCGTCTGTTCTTTTTGAACGCTGTAGAGTATTAGGAGCGGATCCTTATTTTTTACCTCTTCCACTACGAGATCCTTTCCCTTCTCTGCTAATCTTTCTTGTGCCTTTCTTCTGTCCGCTTCTGTTCTGTATCCGATTACTATTTTCCTATCTTTTGCCTTCCGCATTCTCTCCACCTTCACCCATCCTTCGTCCTCGTCCGCAACTTTTCGCAGCCGCTCTATCACCTGCTCCCCGGTGTCCATTTCGTCTCTAGACGTAATTATCACCGAGTGCAGGGTCGTTCTTTCTGGGAGCCGAGCTTCAGAGCGGCCTGCCACTACCACCGCATAGGTCGCTGGTTCTGTTTCCTTTCTTTTCTTAATCTCATTTTGTTTCTCAATCTTTTCTTTTATTTCTTCTAGTACTTTTGCGTTCTCCTTTAATATCCTTTCATTTTCGTTCGATGTTCCTTTACTCTCTCTCTCTCCTTTTCCCTATCGTCTTGCTTTTCAATACTTTCTTTCAACTCTCCCAGAACCTCAACCGCCCTCTCTATCATCAGATTTGTCGCCCCGGTCTTATCATCATTGCGTATATCGAGTCGCTCCCAGTCCTGCTTTCGGCTGGTCTCCATTTCTTCGAGCCTCTTGGTGATTTTCTCCTCGAATTCTCCCAGCCTCTCCAACAACGCCTCTCCCATTTCAGGGGGTACCTCTGCCACGGCCGCAGCAGCCGCAGGTGCCATCGTCGGTCTTTTTCCTTCTCTTCACATTCCCTGAATAGCCTCTCTAGGACCTTAACTCGATCTTCGAAATTGATATGTATACGAATTTCAAAAATTGGAAAATTTCAGTCTATATGTATACGAATTTCTAAATATCTATATGCGGCAATTATTTGAAAAGGGTGTTATTACATAGGTCTAGATGAGAGCTATCTAAATCTTTAAAAATATTAACTATAAGGTTATCGAATTATATTCGACAAAAAGGTCAAGTTTCCAAAATAAAAAAAAAACCAGTGTGCCAAATTCTTAATTTTCTTTTTATTTTTCAGGTTTAAATTATCCTACCTACGGGACGCAGGGGTGTCTACAGGGATGATATCAACTCAAAACAGGTGCAATTCAAAGGTATTGTCAACAAAAAATTTCGAATGAAATTTGCAGATTTCCAGCCCTAAAAAATCTTTATATATCAATTTTTTGGATTTTCTATACGCCGGATCCTCACAAATTTGGTGTCGGTAGACGGGTCCTGACGAGACCTATCTAAATATATATAATTTGTGGGTTCCAAAATAAGGGTTATCGAAATAATCGAAGATAGCCTAGAAAAATTTCAAAAACTTAAAAATTTCAGTCCATATGTATACGAATTTCTAAATAAATAATAAATAACTAAATAATAAATATTTCGGACATCTATCACACAACGCCATCTAGTCCCAAGCTAAGCAGAGCTTGTGTTATGGGTACTAGACAACTGATACAAATACATATATACTTTTTTTTTGTAAATACATACATATTATACATAGAAAACACCCAAACTCCGAAACAAATATTTGTAGATCATACAAACATTTGGTCCGACCCGGGAATCGAACCCGAGACCTCATGATCCTCATGATCAGCAGTCGCACACGCCAACCGTGAGACCAACGAGGCAGTCTAAATATCTATATGCCGCAATAATTTGAATAGGGTGTTATTACATAGGCCTAGATGAGAGCTATCTAAATCTCTAAAAATATTAACTATAAGGTGGCGGGTTATCGAATTATATTCGACAAAAAGGTCAAGTTTCCAAAAAAAAAAAAACCTGTGTGCCAAATTCTTAATTTTCGTTTTAATTTTCAGGTTTAAATTATCCTACCTACGGGACGCAGGGGTGTCTACAGGGATGATATCAACTCAAAACAGGTGCAATTCAAAGGTATTGTCAACAAAAAATTTCGAATGAAATTTGCAGATTTCCAGCCCTAAAAAATCTTTATAAATCAATTTTTTGGATTTTCTATACGCCGGATCTTCACAAATTTGGTGTCGGTAGACGGGTCTTGACGCGACCTATCTAAATATATATAATTTGTGGCTTCCCAAATAAGGGTTATCGAAATAATCGAAGATAGCCTAAAAAAAATCAAAATTTTTAAAATTTCAGTCTAAATGTATACAAATTTCTAAATATCTATATATTGCGGAATTATGTGAAAAGGAAGTTATTAGATAGGTCTAAATGTGAGCTATCTTAATCTGTAAAAACATAAACTATAAGGTGGAGGGTTATCGAATTATATTCGACAAAAAGATTCTAAAAATAAAAAAATTCAAATATCCAAAGTTGTAAATTTTTAATTTTAATTTTAGTTTTTCAGGTTTAAATTATCCTACCTACGGAACGCAGGAGTGTCTACAGGGATGATATCAACTCAAAACAGGTGCACTTTAAAGGTATTGTCGACTAAAAATTTCTTATGAAATTTGCAGATTTCCAGCCCTAAAATAAATAAATAAATATTTCAGACATCTAACACACAACGCGATCTGGTCCCAAGCTAAGCACAGCTTGTGTTATGGGTACTAGACAACTGATATGAATACATATATACTTTTTTTTTTGTAAATACATACATATTATAAATATCTTTATATGTCAATTTTTTGGATTTTGCATACGCCGGATCTTAACAAATTTGGTGTCGTTAGACGGGTCTTGACGCGACCTATCTAAATATATATAATTTTTGGTTCCAAAATAAGGGTTATCGAAATAATCGAAGTTAGCCTAAAAAAATTTCAAAAAATTTAAAATTTCAGTCTAAATGTATACGAATTTCTAAATATCTATATGCCGGAATTATGTGAAAAGGGTGTTATTAGATAGGTCTAGATGTGAGCTATCTTAATCTGTAAAAATATAAACTATAAGGTGGCGGGTTATCGAATTATATTCGACAAAAAGTTTCCAAAATTATAAAAATTTTAATATCCAAAGTTGCAAATTCTTGATTTTCATTTTTATTTTTCAGGTTTAAATTATCCTACCTACGGGACGCAGGAGTGTCTACAGGGATGATATCAACTCAAAACAGGTGCACTTTAAAGGTATTGTCAACAAAAAATTTCTTATGCAATTTGCAGATTTCCAGCCCTAAAAAATCTTTATATGTAAATTTTTTGGATTTTCCATACGCCGGATCTAAACAAATTTGGTGTCGTTAGACGGGTCTTGACGCGACCTATCTAAATATATATAATTTGTGGCTTCCCAAATGAGGGTTATCGAAATAATCGAAGATAGCCTAAAAAAAATTCTAAAATTTTAAAATTTCAATTATATTTACAGTCATTATGATGTACTTCTGCGAATCATGGTTTCAGGGTATTCTAGATGAATTGTAATTGCAGATTCTGGAAATAATTTTGACAGAGTTACTTTAACTCGAATGTGGAGGTTATTCAAAAATGTTTTATTCTTATGAATCTTCTATCGTTCATTGTGGAATCGCAATTATTATAATACATGTCCTGGTAGTTTTAAGTTGATTGCACATGTGGGAAGATTATTATGTTTCCATATGTTTCGAGATAAATAATTATTTTTATTTTAAAAGAATTCATATTACACCACACCACCAAAGATATATAACAGTTTTCTATTTTTTTTATAAATGCAGATTTTGTAAACTGTGAATTATATTTAAACTGCTTAAAATGAAACAAGAGTGTAAGTAACTCGTTAAATCTGGTACAAGGAACTCATTAATTGCCTTATTATGAATGACAAGTTACTAAAACAATAATATCCACTGCTGGATAAGTCCTCTTCCTAGAAGACAGGTTTTAGCATATATATCAGTGGTATAATTGATCAAAACCAACTTATCAAGTGTAGTATGATGGGGTGACGACCCGAGGGGGTTTCAACACGTGAAAAAAAAACAAAAAAGGGTTATTAACAAGTTTTCCTTCTCTGTTTTTTAATACACATATTTCTTATCTAAATGTATACGAATTTCTAAATATCTATATGCCGGAATTATGTGAAAAGGGTGTTATTACATAGGTCTAGATGTGAGCTATCTTAATCTGTAAAAATATAAATTATAAGGTGGCGGGTTATCGAATTATATTCGACAAAAAGGTCAAGTTTTCAAATAAAAAAAAACCATTGTGCCAAATTCTTAATTTTCATTTTATTTTACAGGTTTAAATTATCCTACCTACGGGACGCAGTGCCACGTGCCCGGATGGTGGGGCCTGACCTCCTCGTATGAACGCACCCCGGGAACACAGGGGGGCGCATTCCGCCACTTTAGCGTGGGGCGGCATGTGCAGGTCCCCCGGCCACCGCGGCCACCGCCCGCGGCCACTCTCACTCAGGGGCATCCCCTCACCGTTGGCCCGCGAGGCAGGAAAGAGCATCCCAAACTACTCGATCCCGTCCCCGCAGAGCCTGGTTTCAGGGACGCGGGCAAATTGCGATCGCCGGCGCCCCCTCGCCTCGCGGGGCAGGAGGACGTCCAGCTCCTCGTCGTACGAGGCGACGGCGGCCACCGCTTTTAACGACTTCGCCGTCGGGTTTTAAAGTCTTTTCCATGACGCGGGCCGGCCGGTGAAGGCGAGCCCCGCGTCCTCCGAGATCACGGCTTCCTGAATGTGGCTAGTGCCCAGGTCAAAACGCCGATCACCCGGAGATTACGCGACGCGGGAGGGCAGCCGACTCTACCGTCTCCGACGGTGGCGCGAGTCCGGGCCGACCCGTCCCTCGTTCCCCGGCACCGTCTCTTCCCCTGTCCCCTCTGCTAAACAGAGGGGACCGGGAGCGACGGCGAGCCCTGAAAAGGGCTGTTATTTATGTTAGTGATATTTTGATTTGTTAAATGTTAAATTGTATTTAAATTTATTGTTTTTTTTTTTTTTACTAGTATTATTTGCAGTCATAATTTATTTACTATCTCTATTTATTCTCAAAGCTCGTAGTTGAAGTTGAACATGTAAAGCGTTACAGAGAATCAGTTACGCGCTTATATGGCCGACTATTATTTAAATTTCATTGAAGAATATATCATTCCTTCAAAAAATACTGAAGTAGGAGAAAATATGTTATTTTCTAATATTTAATGACTATCATTTTATTGACGTCGGTCTTCTCTGGACTTTGTATTGAACATACATTTTCTAGGTTAGTTACTGGCAAGTGTACGTGTACGAGACGACGCGACGTCAGGTATAGCACTTTTATGTAACACCTTGCACGTTTGTTTTCCTTCAAACTTTAAATAAGCCTCTCGCTTCTGAATGATCACTGTTAAAATGTTAAATACTCCCAATTACTTGACACTTTAAATTTCTGTTGATCTCGAGTTTTGTATCATAAACGACGACTAAGGCTGTCGAAATATGGATTTGATTGTAAGCTCACGAAGCTGTATATTTATTTTATTGTGTAGACAGTAATGTGATGTAGTCTGTAAGAAAGCATAACAAAAGTGTAAAAAAAACTAGCGATTGCAACACGCACGCTTCGAGTTGTGCGCTATTGTGACGAAGTTGTGCGCGTGCGCAACGATCGTGAATCTTTGAGAATTCTATTAAATGTTTTATCAAGTCTAGTTGTTTTATTTATATTTATTGATTCTGTTAGTTGAGACCAAACGCAAAACTTACGTGTCCCTTTTCAGTCTGAAAAAAGAAAACATTGAACTTCGAAAGAAATGTTTTGTCCGACCCGGGAATCGAATCCAATACTTCAAGCAAAACAGTTGCATTTTTATACACTACCACTGCCTGCACAGCCCCCAGGGTGACGAAGGTTATATACATATAATGTGTAACTTTATAACTATCACCGGATTCTATTGTGAACAGTAAAACTACAACCAACATTGAGTTGTTCTGAAAAGAGAGTAGTTTTAATTTAGTTATAAATAAACTTGTTTACATCTTAACAAAAGATTCTTAAAGAATAATTAATGACACATCTTACCTAAAAAGAGAAACAATATTTAAAGCTATTGTTTCACCAGTTCTAATTAATCACCATTAGTTCAATAAACAAATTTGTTATAACTATCATGACCACCATGCTTATTATGCTCCATAGATAATCTTCCACTCCGAGTAGACATTCACTATGGTTAATCGTTCCGTAGAGTCAAACAAACTAAATGAAGTGTCGCGCACATTGTTTACATACACACATAATATAAAGGACTATATAAACATAATATAAATATACACACATACGTATGTACACACAAACACACATATAAATATAAACACAATATACACACATAATATAAATATAATATAAACAAAAAACATAAAGGACTAGCTGACCCGGCGAACTTCGTACCGCCATATTTACATCTGTCTCAGCTTCCCGTTGCGGACAAAAAAAAGACTTTTCTTTAATTTTTCTAGTACACAAACCTTGTCCTAACAATATGCAAACACATATAACAAAAGAATTATTTAATTTGGTGCAGCCAATTGAAACTTATGCGTTGTACACGCATAAGTTTCATTTAGGCGATTCATTTTTATATATTTAGATTTTCTTTTGTTTAGGATTAAGTAAATATCATGATCATATTTCAATTAAGCTACTTAACGATAGTTATTTATTTATTTACACTTTAAAAACAACTATCATTACAGGCGTATCCCAATGCGACAGTGTTATACAATCCATCAATCTATTTTACAATCTGCTTACTGTAACAAATTATTTTTAATGCTATCATTGTGAATTCACTGTGAGGAATAAAATACGTCTACCGAATCCACAATTAAATAAAGAGTGCGAAGAGCGCTCGTGAATGGCGCCTCGCTCAGCAGGCTGGTGCGCGCGCTCGGGAGAGCCAGCAGCGGTGGCCGGCGGCACCGCCAAACGTATCTGTCCGGAACATATATGGTGATTCGGCTTAACAGGTCCGTATTAGGTATCCCACCCCTTAGTACCCTGACCAGGTACGAGACGAGCGTGAATTCCCTTCTAACCCTCAGTTCGTTGTATCCCACCATACCCAGAACAAATAACGTGGGATACATCAATGGATAATATGGATATATTCCATAGTATCTCAGGTACAAAAATCTAATAAATTTGTTTTGCACTCGTTCCAACCATATTTAGCTTCATGTGGAGCCCAGATAACTGCGTTACTCTCTAGCTGACTTCTTACTAACGCGTTATACAATGCTATAATAGTATTCAGGTTGCTGAAATCCTTTACCGTTCGCAAAACAAAACCTAAGTTCCTGTAAGCCTTTTTACAACACTTGACAATGTGATCCCGAAATCTCAGCTCAGCATTAATACAAACCCCTAAATCCTTAACTTCTGAGACCCTTCCCATCAGCGTCTCGTCTAACATATAATTGTATGAGATGGGTGCGCGTAAGCGAGAGAGGGTGAGGGTGAGGGTGATTGTCAGGCACTTTGAGGTGTTAAACTGCAAGAGATTGTCTTTACTCCATGTTATCACTCTATCAATATCTGTCTGAAGCTTTTTGCAGTCCTTTATTTATTTATTTATAATTGAAGAAAGCTTACAGACTAAAAACATAATTATAGTTAATATATGTATATAATCAAGTTGCTAACAACAAGCTTCCATATATAGGTGAGAACATATTACACTGGTCTAAGTGCCAGGTCATGGACTTACATTATATGATATATATATATATATATATATATATATATATATATATATATATATATATATCATATAATGTAAGTATATATATAAATATATATATATATATTTATTTACATATACAGACACATTGTTTTATTAATACGTTATACACAAACAGAAAAGAAACTAAATACAGACAAATAAGTGATAATGAACCAACAAAACATACTCAACAATACTCAAAGGTACCACCACCCAATAATTAAATAAATGTATGACACATTAAATATTTTAATTTAGCCAAGAGGTTGAGCACCGTATCCAACATCTACATTAAAAAATGAGCACGATAAAAGCCGTCTCGCCGATGTCATATACACTGACTATAGTAAATGCTTCCACAAAATAGATCATAAGTTGCTTTTGCAGAAGTTATTAGCCGCTGGAATTCACGGCGATTTATATAGATGGTATACTTCTTATATAGAAAATCGAGCGCAGGCGGTGGTGCTTAGGGGTTACACATCTGGCTGGCAAACTATCCCTTCCGGGGTTCCACAGGGATCAATTTTTGGGACCTTTGTTGTTCGTTTTGTTCGTGGCTGACATAAAGAGATGCTTCGAACACTCTTACATCCTTCTTTATGCTGATGACATGAAAATTCACAAAAAAGTGGAAAACCCGACTGACACTGAAGACCTTCAGGCTGATCTTAATAAATTTGAAATATATTGTAAAGCCAATAAACTTCATCTTAATGTAACCAAATGTTTTCAAATAACGTTCTCCCGAAAAACATCTACAATTGGCGCTGGCTACACATTGAATCAGCAGCAGATCAGCAGAGTTGATACTGTTCGGGATCTGGGAGATATGCAAGATAGCAGGCTAATATACGACCAACATATTGATAGCATGGTCAGTAAGGCGTCAAGGGCCTTGGGCTTCATTATGAGAACCACAACGTGCTTCCGTACTATTAAACCCATAAAGGTTTTGTACTGTTCCTTTGTGCACAGTCTCCTGGAGTATGCCTCTCAGGTCTGGAATCCACAATATGCAGTTTATAAGTCCCGTATTAAGGGAATCCAAAAGAAATTTTGACGTGACAACGTCTTATAAATTGGTTTGCCGGGTGACACTTCAAGAAACTGCGTTACGCTCCGCTCACGTTATGCGCTCACAATGAGAGCGAGTGAGAGGCACGCGTCCCTTCTACTCGGGCATGGTTAGCCCGCCTAAGAGCGAGAGAGACAGACATAAAAAGTGAAAGGCACGCGTCCACTTTACCACTCAAAGTCGTTGTCACGTAAAACTTTCGCCCGTATACCGACTTTACAGGCAACCAATTTTTTTTGCGATATTTAGACTTTAAAGCGCAGCAATGGTCACGGGATTACAGTCATCGTTGCAGGCGATACCATTTCCTTCCACTGGAATATAGGCGCTTTATAAGTGATATTTGCTATTTGACCGGCATCGCAAATGGCACGATCGATGCCCCTGAGCTCTTGTCTAAGTTGGGTTTGCGGACCAACCAAATCGGTCTAAGGCAGCGACCGTTGCTATATGTGCCTTTTGTGACTACTCTCGTACTAACGTACTCAGTCGACGTGTGAGCGCGCAACTGTATACTGCGTCTGCTACCCGATACGTGCAAAAAAAACGTCGATCGTCAACCTTTTATAGTTTCCATACAAATTTATTAATTAAATAAAATAAAGATGAAGAAGTGTGCACTATGTAACGTTCAATTCAGTGACGGCGCCCAATGTGCCGGCTGTAAGAAGGAGCTAGACTTTGGATGTGCTGGTATTTCTGAAGCGGGTTGGAGAAAATTAGGAGTGGATAGAAGAGCTCAGTGGAAGTGTCCCAAGTGCAGAGTTTCTTCACCAACTGTGTCCAATCCTGAATCACCTGCAACATTGGACACTATCCTTTCCGAAATCCGGGCCATGAAGCGCCAGTTACAAGGTTTACCATCTCTAATTCCTCAATTATTCCTCATTCAGGTCATTAAAACCGAGCTGGTGGAGTTGAAGGATGCTTATGCACATTCCAACGAAAAACTAAATGACTTCGGTAATAGACTGATGGAGCTTGAACAAAAGACTACGGACTATGATAGGCTCCTCGAGTCCTCAAATTTATTGCAGGAAGACTTAGCTAAAACTAAACAAGATCTGTTCATCTATGAACAGCGCTCGCGTCTTGATAATGTAGAAATTAAAGGAGTACCTTTAAAAAAAGACGAGAATTTATTTACAATTATGGAGGCTATTGGGCGTAAAATTAGTTACAACTGTCCTAAGTCCCAAATTAATTACATATCCAGAGTACCTATATATAACTCTAAGGAGAAATTAATAATCGTAAGCTTCCTGAATCGTTACATTAAAGAAGATTTTATATCAGCGGCACGCTCGGTTAAGGATTTGTCGGCCATTCAAGGTAGTGGACGTGTTTACGTTAACGATCATCTAAGTATGGAATGCAAACAACTACTAACAAGAACGAAAACTGTCGCTAAAGAAAAAAACTACGAATACGTGTGGGTGATACATGGAAAAATACATGTACGCAGAAATAATAGTTCCAAATCCTTCATTATAAAACAATTAACGGATTTAAACAAATTAATTTAAGGTGTCATTTATATTTGTTTATAGCGAGGAGTTTAATATTTGTTGTTTTTTATATTATTTTTAACTCACACAATACTACTTTTTGTTGTAAAAGGTTTGACGCCTCTGCTACACTAATGTGCCTGACGCATATGCTTTCTCTGTCTGTCGATTTCTATTGTATGCCTTGTCGTGCTATTTACTTTGTATTCATTAAACTTCCATATATACGTATACCTAATCTGCTTGCGCTTGTAGGATTAATGCACTGTTCGAACTATTATTACATGTTGGCTCGCTCTGTTATTAAATGTTGTGCATTGAATGAATGTAATCTTTATTGGAATGTGAAGAATATGATATCTTACTACCCACTTTATAATAAGTATTCTAATAGTTTAAATATTATTGAGCATATTAGTTATAACTGTATTAAGATAATCTTTGAATGTGGTTTTTACATTGTTATGAGTGTATTTACGGTTGTTAAATCGCTAAGTGATGGCTAATTGTCTAAATATTTACTACCAGAATGTTCGAGGGTTGAGAGCTAAGACGGAATCTTTCTATCGTCAAGTTTTAATGAATTCGTATGACATTATCGTATTAACAGAAACATGGTTGCTTGACGGTATTCACGACTCGGAAATTTTTGATGACCGGTATGTTGTGTGGCGTCGTGACCGGGATTATTCACTCACTAGGCAGGCTCTGGGGGGAGGTGTAGTAATTGCAACGCGTAGGGAATTACCAGTTTCTTCACAGTCGCATTTGTTTTCTACAGCAGAGGACCTATGCATAAAAATACACATGAATAATTCGAGTTCGCGTGACAGTGTGAATTTATACATTTGTGTACTTTATTTATGTGTACAAAATAAGGGTTTGTCATTCTCCACACAACTTAGCAACTTTCTCGCAAAATGGAGTGACATAACATTAAATAAACCGACTGACCGATTTCTCTTTATCGGTGATTTTAATCTACCTGGTATCTCGTGGATCCAGTCTGGTAAAGATATGCCACTTCTCCCTGTGAACCTATCCTCGACGGATGAGTTTTTGTTCACAGATGAAATATTCACAATGGGTCTAGGGCAGTACAATGGGGTTCCTAACAAATTAGGTAGAATATTGGACTTGGTTCTCTCGAACGACCTAGTTAGCGTGCAAGAACATTCTGACCCCTTAGTCCCCGTGGACTCCCATCACCCAGCTTTATTAATTTATATTAAATTGTTGGATATACCCATTCTAAAATGTGCACCTCGAGTCAGATACTTTGTTTAGTAGGGGTGATTTCCAATCGTTAAATAAAGAAATAAATGCAATCGATTGGAAATGTGAATTCTCCTCTCGTTCAGTGGACAACTCAGTGGATTTTTTTAATGAAACTATTATTAACCTTCAAAATAAACATGTACCACATAAACTCGAGCATAAGGGTAAGTACCCAATATGGTATAGTTCTTCATTAATAAGAGCGCTTAAGGAGAAATATAAATACATGAAAAAGTTTAGTAAATACGGTAATTTGGCTGATAAACATACTTTTAAATTATTACGCGAGAGGACTTAATCAATGGAATCTATCTGTTACACTAAATACATTAAAAATACTGAATCTTCTATAAAAAATAATCCGCGGTGTTTCTGGTCCTATGTTAAAAATCGATACAACTCACGCGCTATTCCTGGTTCACTTGTCGATCATGATAAAAATCAACTATCAACAGGAGAATCAATTTGTGAGGCGTTCTCCTCTTACTTTAAATCAACTTTTCTCAAGCGCGACACTAGCAACACTGGTAGTCTGCTTTCCTCTTTATCTAGCTCCTCATTTAGTGACTCG
Organism: Spilosoma lubricipeda; assembly: GCA_905220595.1. Classification (NCBI taxonomy): domain Eukaryota; kingdom Metazoa; phylum Arthropoda; class Insecta; order Lepidoptera; family Erebidae; genus Spilosoma; species Spilosoma lubricipeda. The sequence continues at coordinate 106,042 of HG992285.1, read as the reverse complement.
GTAGCTGATATTAATCAAATCGAAGTAAAACTTGATGTTGTAACTAACCTGCTCGAGAAGCTAGATATATCTAAAGGCGCAGGACCGGACCATATCTCGGCACAATTACTGGTACGCTGTGCACCATCCATTGCCCTCCCAATCTCACTACTTTTTGTTAAGTCGTTGTCTGCAGGTACAGTGCCGTCACAATGGAAATCGGCTTTTATAACGCCCGTGCATAAGAAGGGTTCGAAGACTGAGATTGTGAACTATAGACCAATTTCTAAGCTGTGTATTATAGCTAAAATATTTGAGAGAATTGTCTATAATCAGCTTTACTCTGCAATCTCAAATTCATTGAACCCTTTCCAGCATGGCTTTCTAAGGGGCCGGTCTACAGCCACTAACCTGGTGTTATCAAATGACTTTATTACTAAATCTATGAATGATGGCAAGCAGGTCGATGTCGTTTACACAGATTACAGTAAGGCTTTCGATCGAATAGATCACTACATCTTAATTGAGAAGTTATTCATGTTAGGTATTCGTGGGGATCTTCTGAGATGGTTTGCCTCTTACATTGAAAATAGATCTCAGGCTGTAGCGATGAATAACTACAGATCTAATTGGGTGTCGGTATCCAGTGGCGTGCCCCAAGGTTCCCTGCTCGGGCCCCTCTTGTTTGTAATCTATGTGAACGACATCGGCAAGTGCATTCAATCATCTAAGTTATTATGCTTCGCAGATGATATGAAAATTCTAAAAACAGTATCTACACCAGAAGATATGTTGGCACTTCAAGAGGACTTGAATCGGCTACCAGAGTACTGCCATCTAAACAAACTCGATCTCAACCCTGCTAAATGTTCATTCGTAACATACACTAGAAAACACAACGTCTTGAACACCTCTTATTCTTTGGGAGGGCATACTCTTCAAAGAAATAGTACCATCCGAGACCTGGGAGTGTACCATGACTCTAAGTTACTTTTTGACACGCACATTGACACAATTATTAAAAAGGCATCTAAATCTCTTGGTTTTATAATGCGTGTAGGTAAAATCTTTTCTGAAGTAAAAACTCTTAAAATACTATTCTGTACCTATGTAAGGAGTCATTTGGAGTATGTGTCTCAAATATGGAACCCGTGTTATTTGGTATACAGCAATCGTATCGAAAACATACAAAAACGCTTCATTAAATATCTCTGTTACCATCAGAAAATCCCGTATCATTCCAAGGATTATCTCAGACTATGCAAAAAGTTTCACCTCCTCCCACTTATAGATAGACGTAAAATTGCGGACTTCACTTTTCTTATTAAAATTTTGAACCACAACATTGACTGTCCTGATCTACTTGAGCAGATATTTTTTAATGTGCCGTCTAAATCACTTCGCTCTAGCCCCCCTCTTCACATTCCTTTAGCTAAAACAAATTATAGACAGAACAGCTACTTAGTACGCGCAAGCAGACATTTTAATGAATTATGTAAACTACATAATATTGATCCCTTTTTGATAAGTGTATCCTCGGCAAGAAAGTGTCTAAGCCTTAGTTTTTTTGAGCAGACACAGTGTTGCTTGAATTTGCGTTGAGGCAATTATATATTTATTATTTATTTGGTGCTTACATATTGTGTGCGATTTTTCTTTTTGTTCTTATGTTCAGCTTATGTTTTTGTTTCTCAATATTTTATATTAGTCTATAACTAGAAGTGAAAACTTGTTATTGGCTGTCTGATAACTAATCTGCTTTGTTTTTTACTAACATATCTAGCTGTAAGTTTTCCATGAATAAATAAATAAATAAATAAATAAATACTAACTACAGGAGCAATTCCTTCCTTCTGCGAGCCGCACGCAGCTTCAATGAACTTCATGGCTCTTTACGGTATGACTTGTTCTGTACTGAGTGAGACGACTTTTATCGAGCTCATTTTTTAATGTAATTGTTGGATACGATGCTCAGACTCTTGGCTAAATTAAAATATTTAATGTGTCATACATTTATTTAATTATTGGGTGGTGTTACCTTTGAGTATTGTTGAGTATGTTTCGGGACCACCAGATTTGGAGAGATCCAAGGTTTTGAGCAGTTGGAGTACTCGCGACGGGTATACTTCAACGGTACCTAGGGAAGCTCCACTGTTAATACTTTGAGGGTTACAAGAGACACCACGGTCAGACGGAGCCGGGTCAGGTTCCTGATAAGTTGAGTAAAAATAGGTGGCAAACATATTGCTAATTTCCTCACCCGTACTCGCTATGACGTCACCAAATTGCATTACATTGGGTAACACATTCGCGTTCCTCCTGCTTTTTACATACGTCCAGAATGATTTTGGATATCTTACAATAGAGGTTTCAATTTTTTCCATATAGTTTTCAAAATACATCCTTTCTATATTTATTGCCCTTCTGCGAAGTATTGAATACGAATGATAGTCCGATATATTTCCATAGGTCTTATACTTGCGTTGATATTTGTACTTTTCTTTTAAGATATTTACCAAAGCACAGTTGTACCACAAAGGGTGCGAGGAGCGCTTTATTGATTTTAACGGTATATATTTATCTCTAAGCTCATACAACCTGTTATAAAAATAAGTGACAGCATTCTCCAACGAATTAGTCGATAGCACCTCCTCCCAATTAATGCTATCCAGTTCGCTTTTTATAGCCGTGTAGTCACCTTGCGAAAAAATATACTTTTTGTTATTTTTTTCCGGTAGCGCGTGAATTTCTACAAATCCTGCCTGGATGATGAAAGGCTTATGATTTAAATCAATTGGAACTACTAGAGGATCAGTATCACTCTCAGTAACAGTAACCGAGTCGTTGGAAAATACTAAGTCTAATAACCTGTCATTTACATTGCGAACCCAGTTATATTGTGATAAATTACATGTCTGCATAGTATCCCAACAGTCTACGATACGTGGGCACGAAATGCTGCTAGGAAGCAACTCGGTACTGCCACCAAATGCGTGGGACCACTGTACCTTGTTAGCAAAATTAAAATCACCTAGAATTATAAATTTGTCAAGGGCGTTCGCAAGAATTAGTTTACTAATGTTAGTTTTAAAATTATGTAATTGTGTCTTGTAGGAATTACCTCCGTTTTCATCACAAAGATAAACAGCACAAATATGTATTTTGTACGTTACCTGTGGCCTTGACTTCTTTAGTATAAGTGTGATCCAAATGTCCTCAGCGGAACTACGCCAGTCTGGTCTCTCGAGAACGGTAAATTCACTTTTAATCGCAATTAATACACCACCACCAAGGTGCTGCCCAGTACGAAAATAATCACGATCGCGCCTAAATCGACGAGATATCGGCTATCGAATAATTCACTGCTATGAATGTGATCCACCAACCAAGTCTCTGTTATCACAACGACATCATAATTGCTGAGACATACACTGCGACAAAAGCTTGAGGTCTTTGTACGTAAACCCCGCACGTTCTGGTAATATATACTAATAGAAGCCATATCTTAATCTTACAATATCGTATTTGTTTAAAATTATAAAAATATCTAAATGAACAATAGAACGATACGATAAGTTTTGAAAGAAATTATTATTTTCTGAGGAGGTAGAAATCATAAGTTTATAATTAACTAATAAGCACAGCAATGCACAGTGTCGTACGCATATTAAGTTTGAAAAATGCAGTTTGTGAATAGACTGAATAGGCATAAACCGATGCAGAGAGATGATGATGATGAGAGATGAGAGAGATTGCCGGGATCTATAAGTCGCAAAGAATAAAAAGCTACAGCTTGTAATAAACTCTAAGGTGTTCGCGCGGTTAGCGCACACGTACAAACACACACGCGGGAGTGATGCGAGGGCGACCGCGGGGCCTGCGGTGCGGCGGACGGGGAGGACGGGCGCGGGGCATCGACCAGCGGCAGCGAGACAGACGGCTTGGCGTGCTCATATGCATCGTGCGCATATACAGTTATATATTAAACCAATTATATCATTTACATTAAAATCTAAACTACAGTAAACTACAGTCCACTCATTTATTACCTTCCACATCAACGGTGGTTTAAAGGAATCACACAAACATAATGGTCCTTCGGCCTCAAGATTAAAGACCAGCGGTCCTTCAGCCTCAAGAAAACAAAATTTTTGTACCCTCGGCCTCAAAATAAAAGACCAGCGGTCCTTCAGCCTCAAGAAAACAAACATTTTGGTCCTTCGGCCTCAAGATTAAAGACCAGCGGTCCTTCAGCCTCAAGAAAACAAATTTTTTGTACCCTCGGCCTCAAAATAAAAGACCAGCGGTCCTTCAGCCTCAAGAAAACAAACATTTTGGTCCTTCAGCCTCAAGATTAAAGACCAGCGGTCCTTCAGCCTCAAGCAAACAAAATTTTTGTACCCTCGGCCTCAAAATAAAAGACCAGCGGTCCTTCAGCCTCAAGAAAACAAACATAATGGCCTCAAGAAAGAAGAACCTCGACAGGGTAACAGAGTGAGTTCGTTCCAATTTCCTTTCTTTCCGTTTTCTATGCATCTTATTGCCCGGGCTTGCCTTTATTTGAATTAGTGCATTTGCTTATTCTATTAGTGAGCGCCGGCGTTGTGCATATCGTAACCAAGGTCATTGGCCGACCTTGCAGTGTCATTGAACTCGCACAGGTGACGTTTTACCGGTCGAACAATTCTTTCAATTTAGCTTTGTCATTCATATTATAAAGCTTTATTTACATTATTTCTTCTTGCGCTGCTGTACATTTACTATAATTTGCATAATTAGATAAATTTCATTTAAATAAGAAAACTTTCGCTCATTTTAGTAAATACATACCTACCTACTTTAATAAAATATTTCAAAGCTAAGCAATATATCATATTATAATATTCTATTCATTTGCTTTATAAATTCATAACCATTAAAGCTATGGAACGCTTAATTAAAAAAAGAAGCTCAATAAAAGCTAAGCTTACTTATTTTTCAAATTTTTTGGAAATTCTTCAAAGCTTTACTAGCCTATCAGAGTTACAAGCTACCGAACTTCAAGGTCGTTTTGCTAAATTCGAGTGCTTATACGAACAATTCGATGAATTGCAGACCGAGATTGAGCTGTTGTCGGAAGATGCTGATGAGGCTTTCGCCGCTCGCGCGACCATCGAGGAACAATACCACCGACTCGTGGCAGTGGCTCGATGCTTGCTTAAGCGCCATGAACAAAAGCGCTCAGAGAGCGGTGTCTTCGCGACGGGCTCCGAGGACTCAGCAGCTCCATGTAAGAGTAACTTTGTTCGCTTGCCAAAAATTGATTTGCCTGTTTTTCATGGCGGCTATGAGTACTGGGTAGAATTTCATGATAGTTTCATCTCCTTGATTCACAGTAATAATACTATTGATAACATTAACAAATTTCATTATTTAAGAGCGTGTCTTAAAGGAAGGGCATTAGAAGTTATCAAAAATATGGACTTCAAATCTGATAATTATCCCATAGCGTGGGACTTGCTTCGTGAGCGTTACAATAACAGTAGACTTCTTATTAATAATCACGTTCAAGCCTTATTTAATGTTGAGCCTATTCCGAAGGAGTCGCATACTTCATTGCGTCACCTCATCGACGTCATCAATAAAAACATCAGGGCACTTAAAGCTCTCAATGAACCGACTGATCATTGGGACACTCTCATTATCTACATGATGTCTAATAAACTAGATATTGCTACAGGTAGAAAATGGGAGGAATATCGTAACACATTGTCAAAATCGCCTACATTATCTCAATTCTGTTCATTGTTAGGTGAAAATGCAGACTTATTAGAAACCTTAGAAAACAATTTAAATCAAAAATCAATGAAAACTAGTAGTAACATTAATAATTTTAATATACAAAATAAACAATCACAAAATTATAAAGCTAAAAACTTTTTAGTAACGTCAGATAATAATAAAATGTTAAAATGTCCATTATGTACAAAAAATCATTACTTATTTAATTGTGATTCATTCAAAAATTTATCAGTCGATTTACGAATAAAAAAAGCTAAGGATTTAAAAGTTTGCACAAACTGTTTACGTTCGGGTCACTATGAAAAGAAGTGCAGGCTGTCTAATTGCAAATATTGTGCTAGTAGGCATAATACACTTTTGCACACTGACAAACCTGACCAACCTTTTTCGGATCCAATGCCCAATCACACTGAAAACGTAACACTTACATCTAACGCCTCCTCCATACAGCTTACTACTGATGTAAATGTTTTACTTTCCACAGCTATGGTGAAGGTGATTAGCAAAAACGGCAAGAAGTACGACGCGCGCGTTATTCTAGATAACGGCAGCACGGCTAACTTCGTTAGTTCGAGTTTTTTCAATAAATTAGGATTGACTCAACGCGGTACGTATTCCACAGTCACGGGCGTTGACAATCAAACCAGTTATAGCACACAGTCTTGCAATCTCAATATTGAGTCCTATTACAGTGGCTATACGATCAATATTGACTGTCTTATTTTGCCGCAAATTACACAAATGTTACCGTCGTCATTCATTGATATAAGAGACATTGCAATACCCACTGGCTTACATCTAGCTGATCCGTCGTTTAACATACCGTCAGCCATAGACATACTGGTGGGTGCTCAAGTATTTTGGGATGTCCTTATGCATAATTACATAGATTTAGGTAAAAATTGGTTGTGCGATTCTGATAGTCTTTCGTTTAGCATAAATATAGATGTAAATAAAAGAATCACAAAGCGTCATATTTTATCCGTGATTAGCCAAATTTTTGACCCGTTAGGCCTAGTAGGTCCTTGTGTTATAGAAGCCAAAATTATAATGCAGAAGCTTTGGATCAATAAATCAGACTGGGACGATGACGTAACCAATGAAATCGCACAACTCTGGGTTTCATTTGCTAGAACACTAACGTCACTTAATAATTTAAAGATTTCACGCTGGGTTTTGTGTGACGATGCTCTTACGCGAGAAATTCACGTTTTTACAGACGCCTCTGAGCGGGCTTATGGCGCTTGCTTATACATACGGTCGATCAGTCGATCTGGTAACATTCAAACATCATTACTTGTATCAAAAAATCGTGTAGCCCCTATTAAACCTACAACTATTCCACGATTAGAGCTGTGTGGAGCTCTGTTGGGTGCAAGACTTTGTACTAAAGTTAGGGCATCACTCACTATTAACTTTCAAAGGTGTGTGTTTTGGTTCGATTCATCTATAGTTCTGGGATGGTTGTCAACGCCTGTCAATCAACTTAAGCCTTTCGTAAAAAATCGCATTTACGAAATTCAAGAAAGTACAGTTGGTTGTGAGTGGCGTTACGTGCCGTCGAAGGCCAATCCTGGTGACCTTGTTTCGCGCGGGCTGAAGGCTGACCTCCTCGTAGAGTCGTCATTATGGTGGTCGGGACCTCCATTTCTCTTAAATCATGAAAGTCACTGGCCTACATTACCTACGTATTCCACGAAACAAGATTTACCAGATGTTTTAGTTCATTTTTCACACAATACATCCAATATTTTAAATAATAATTCACATACGATACATAACAATATATTGGTTCAAAAATTAATTAGTAAATATTCCAACTTAAATTATCTACAAAGAATAGTTGCTTATTTACTAAGATTTATAAACAATGTAAAATGTAAAAATATTAAAAGTAAAGGCTCACTCACATGCGACGAGCTTAATAATGCATTAACTATTATTATACTTGCAGGACAACAACAGATGTTTTCCGATGAATATATTTCGTTAAACACCGGAAAACCTTTGGCCCGAAAAAATAGACTTACGTCTTTATCACCTTTTATCGACGCGAGCAACATCATTCGTGTGGGCGGAAGGCTTGACAATTCACCGTATGATTACAATGTCAAGCACCCTATATTGTTATGTGGCAAGCATAAGCTTACAAAATTATTATTTGAGACGCAACATATCAACCTTTTGCACGCAGGTCCTCAATTACTTTTAGGAGGCAGATATTTGGCAAGGTCAATAGTACATAAATGCTTAAAATGTTTTCGATTCAAAGCACAAAATGTTCAACCTGTCATGGGTCAGCTTCCTGCTAATAGAAGCAACCTCGAATACCCCTTTAGTAATTGCTCGGTGGATTACGGGGGACCAGTACTTACCCGGCTGGAGACTCCACGCGCTGGCTTCGCCGCCGTGGAGGCTCTCCAGCCGGTCATCCACGAGTGGGCAGGGCGGCAGCACGGGACTCTTTCCTTCCGACTGACGCAGGTGCTTTCCGGGCATGGATGCTTCGGGAAGTACCTGCACTCGGTCGCCATGAGGGAACTGAGTCCCGCCTGCCACCACTGCGACTGCAGTGAGGACTCGGCCCAGCATACGCTGGCGATTTGCCCCGCTTGGGCGTCGCAGCGCCGGGCCCTCACTGCAGTCATCGGAGGAGATCTCTCGCTACCGGCCGTCATCCGCTCCATGGCCGGTAGCGACAGCAGTTTTACCGCGGTCGCAGCCTTCTGCGAAGACGTAATTTCGCGGAAGGAGGCGGCGGAGAAGGCCCGGGAGGATGATATCCACTCGGACCCGATCCGCCGCCGGCGAACCGGGCGGCGGAGGCGCGCATACCAGCGCCTCATGCCGCCCTGAGTGTGGCCGCGGATGGTGGGGACGGGTTTTCCCCTCCATCCGCTTTAGTGGTCACCCGCGAGGGGGTGACGTTACGCGTGTGCCGTACGTCGCCTAAATGGAGAGGTGTTGGAGGAGGGTGCCCGCTTCTGTGCGGGCTGGCGCCGGGAGGGGTCCGGAGGTCTTACTGCAGCAGTTCCCGGATCTCTCCCTCTCTCAGGCGCAGAGTGGCACACCGTGTGGTTTTAGTCGGTTCGATTCCGACACACCGCCCCGCCGCAAACCCCGGCGGGGTGACGGCCCGAGGGGGTTTCCACACGTTAAAAAAAAAAAAAAAAAAAAAAAAAAGGACCAGTACTTATAGCAGATCGTAAAGGTAGAGGTTGCAAGCTAATATTGAATTGAATTGAATTGAAACTCGCGGGCTTGGTTTCCGCAACTCGACGTCTTATTGCGCCTATTTTGCGTAGTGGGTCGGCACTAGTGGTGCCAACCCAATTCTTCCAGGAAGCCTAGCAGACCCCTTGCGTTGCCGACGACTTCCTGAAGTGACCTCGGCGATCCGAGGTGTCTCGCCCGGTATTTCGCCACCTCTGGACATGTCAAAATGACATGGGCGGCTGTTTCATCTTCCCCCATGCACGCTCTGCATAGAGGGCTGTCCGTTACACCTAGGGTAAAGAGATGTTTGTTTAATAGTGCATGACCAGTTATTGCTCCGATTAGGAGTCGAAGCGGCGGCCTCTTCAGTTGTTTCAGCTTCCGTGACAATCCGGGGTTGATCGTCGGGAGGACCTCTTTGGTCTGCCTGCAGGTACAAAGGTTGGACCAATATATTTGGTGTTCTACCTCGGTGTTCTGTTGCAGTGTCCGTCGCAGCCAGGCAGTCGGCAATGGCAGTATTGGTTCTGGGCCGATTGCCCTTGTCTCCGATCCGCCTCTTGCCAGTGCGTCAGCTGAGTCGTTCCCGCGTGAGTTGCTATGACCTTTGATCCACTGGAGAGTTATACTATTTATAGTGCTTACCTCTGTCAGGGCTCTGTGGCATTCGTAGATTAGCCCTGAGGTAGTCACATGACTCTGTAGAGCTTGTAAGACTGATCGGCTGTCGGAAAGTATGCGGATGGGGTATTCCGTTACCTTTCTGGAGATGATCGCATGTGCTGCCGTTATTATGCCCATACACTCTGCCTGGAAGACTGTGTTGTGGGCTCCTAATGGTGTCGAGATGTGTATGTTTAGGTCCTCAGTGAATACTCCCGAGCCAGTGCCTGACCTTGTTTTGGATCCGTCCGTGAAGATTCTTAACTCCTTTGGGTTAAGCCCTTCTTGGGGGTCCTCGTGCAGTTGTATCTTGTATTTTTTGTCAAAGACGAATTGCCTGGGTATCGTGTCAGTTACCGCTTCCATGAGCGGTTCCTTACCTATAGCCTCATAGAGGATTTCGGTGTGTGGTACCCTAGGCAGCCTCCAGAGATTTTGTTTCTTTAGCCGCGCTGCTGCAGCTAAAGCCTCCTGCCTTATGAGAAGGTGGAGTGGTGGTAGACCTAAGATGGCTTCCAGAGCTGCAGTCGGTGTAGTCCTCATACAGCCTGTAGCCGCCAGACAGGCCAATCTCTGGAGTCGTTGTAGTTTAGTTTCGGCAGTGGATAGTTTGGTCCGTGGCCACCAGACTATCGCGCCGTAACTTACCATTGGTCGGATGACTGTCTCGTAGAGCCACAAAGTGGTCTTGGGGTTTAGTCCCCAAGTTTTACCTACCATTCTGCTGCACTGCCAGAATACGACTGTTGCTTTTTCAATTTTGTTGTTGAGGTGAGCGCTCCAGTTAAGTCTGTGGTCGAATATTACCCCTAGATACTTTACCTCAGACGAGAGTTGGAGCTCTGTATTGAACAGCTTGGGAAGTCGGTAATTTCCCAGGTTCCGTTTGTTGGTGAACATTACCATTTCAGTCTTCCTTGGGTTGACTGACAGTTCATTATCCACGCACCAGCGTTCCACTATTGCCAGTGCTGAGCGTGTTACATCGCATACTGTACCTGTGTGCATGCCGCTTGTTAATATCACTATATCATCAGCGTATCCGATGGTATAATGGTGATTGTTGTTCAATGTGGTGATAAGGTCGTTTACCACTAGGTTCCATAGGATTGGTGAGAGAACGCCACCTTGGGGGCAGCCCTTCGCCACCAGTGCTTGTTTAGTAGCGTCTGCCTCGAGTCTGATGACTCTCTGGCTCAGCATCTTGTTTATCCACTCTATCATGACAGCATGCACTCCATGTTTTACCAGTGCTGCTGTTATGCTGGTGAATTTCGTTTTGTCGAAGGCTCCCTCGATATCTATGAAGGTGCCTAAGCACATCATCTTGTTTTTTATTGCAACCTCAATTTTGGTTGTGACCGCATGAAGTGCTGACTCTGTCGATTTACCTGGACTGTAGGCATGCTGGTTCGGATGTAGTGGTGCTTGTGTCAGCGCCGTTTCCCTCAGATGCCTGTCGCATAACCTCTCTAGTGTCTTTAGGAGGAAAGAGGTTAGGCTTATTGGTCTGAAGGATTTTGGATCCGAGTAGTCGGTTTTACCTGGCTTTGGTATGAAGATTGCTCTGACGTCTCTCCACTGTCTTGGCACATATCTGTGTGCCAGACAGGCTCCCAGGACGTAGGTCAACCGTTGAGTAAGTGTCTTCCCTCCCCATTTAAGCAGGGCTGGGAAGATCCCGTCCGGGCCTGGAGATTTAAATGAGTCGAAACTGTCAATTGCCCATTGTGTTTTATATGGGTCGATTACCTTGTGGGCCAGCTGCCATTCCTCCTCCGTTGGGATGGTTTCTTCTTCTGGCCATCCGCCTGGACTGATTATTTCACAGTCCGGGAAGTGTGTTGTTACCAGAATACATTCTGCCTCTTCCACCGAGGTGGTAAAGGAGTTGTCTGGCTTTCGTAAAGACCCCAGTGATATGGCTGAGTTATTGGAGAGAACTTTCCTTACCCTGTTGGCCTGTGCAGCAGTCTCAATGTTTGTGCAGAAGTTCCGCCATGAGTTGGTACTCCTGTTTCTGAGTCGTTTTTTGTACCTGGACTTGGTGACCTTATATTTATCCCAGTCCTGGTCTGTACCGGTGTTCATCGCCCTGTTGAGTTGCTTCCTCATCTCGCTCCTGAGTCTCTCCAGCTCTGGCCCCCACCAGCTCTTTGTTTTTGTTTGGCCTGCTGGTGGGGTGGATAGAGGGCATGTCTGTTGGTAACAGTCCATCATAGTGTCTGTGAGAAACTTTACCTGTTTTTCAATTTCTACGGTACCTTGGATTCTAGTCGGGTTACTTCCCTGTGCCAGGGACTGACCGATCCGCAGTGAGTATTGGGTGCGATCGGTTTTTCTTGGGTTCCGCCTAGGTGGTGCCGTGAGTGTGTTTACCTGAAGGTCGAAACGAATCCATCTGTGGTCCGAACATGACAGTTCGTTGGACACGTGCCAGTTTGAGATGTGTTTCGCTGCCTCTTCAGTTGCCAAGGTCAAGTCAATGATTGTCTTGCTACGTCTGTTGACGAATGTTGGTACAGAACCTGTGTTTACTATGTTAAGGTTTGTCGTAAATAGGTATTCAACGAGTTTCCTACCTCTGTCGTTACCTGTAGACATGCCCCATAAGGCATGGTGCGCGTTGGAGTCGGTTCCCACGATGAGCTCGAGTCCCACCTCCTCGCAGTAGTGGACCAGCCGCGACAGGTCGTGCGGTGGTGGGTCGTCGGCTTCCGGCATGTAGACGGATGCCAATACCACCTGCACGAGGCCGGTGTCTTGGGCTACCTGCACCTTCATGGCACATAGGTCTCTGGAACAGAAACTGGTTAGGGCCTGCATGTTTATATCAGCCGTAGTGTATATGCATGTGCGGGGATTCTCTGGTCCCGCGTGAACTGTTAGCTTACCTCCCATGTTGCGGAGTCCGCAGACAGTGCCGTCTCTGACCCACGGCTCTTGGATCAGTATGACGGCTGTTTTGTTGTCCTCCAACCACTTCCTGATCTGAGCCGTCGCAGTTATGCTGTGGTGGAGGTTAGCCTGGAGGATGCTACATGCCGAGGAAGGAGACAGCGCCATCGGAATCTGATTCCTCCGTTGCCAAGTCCTCGACCTCGGCTCCATCCTCCTTTTGGATGGCCAGCTTGCGTAGCTCCTCCACGCAATCACCCCCGCTGTCCGTGCGGTCTCGAAGAAGGTCATCTTCCACATCGGATTCGAGGGCGGACCGCGCCGGAGCCTGGGGCTCAGATGTCGCGACTGCGTCAGCAGCATCCTTTGCCCCATCCGCAGTCCCCATCCGCAGTGTCCATCCAGCGCAGACAAAGCCGCGGGTACCAGCTAGGTCATTTGTAATATAATACTAGGTATATGTTCGTATAGTATGTGGTCGCGCTGGCGTCGGTGCGACGGCGCCGCCGAATCATCATCCGTATGACTCTGGTGAGTACTTACAAGAGGCATTTCCGAGGTGGAACTTTAATAAAGCCGATTTTCAATCTATGTATTCACAAATAGGAGTCATTGACTGGTCTCCTCTATATCTTTTAAATGCAGAAATGAGCTTAGATTTTTTTATGATAGAATATATTCTATTATCGACGATTGTGTTCCCAGAAAAAAGCGTATTAGTGTAAGCTCCAAGTACACTTACCCAGAGTGGTATACTGTTGAAATAATTCGCGACGAGAAGTTCAAGGAACCCACGAGCGATTTTAAAAGATGGGTTAGTGCTTGCGGGTGATGAGTGCGTTAAAGAATTCGCGGATTACTTCCATTCCGTATATAGCAACGAGATACCGAAGCTGGATGTGCAAGCCGCTATAGCGGAGGCGGGTAGCGAGAACGCCGGAGCGAGAATATATCTGGACCGACTACAGTTACCGGACGTGGGACGCGCATTGCAGAAGTTAAAACCAAAGCGGTCAGTAGTTTTTGCGTGAAAGAGTAACAAACATCCAAACATGCATCCATCCTTACAAACTTTCGCATTTATAATATTAGTAGGATGTAGCCTATGTGTTATTCTGATGTGTAAGCTATATTACTGTAAAGTTTCATCCAAATCCGTTCAGTAGTTTTTGCGTGAAAGAGTAACAAACATCCAAACATGCATCCATCCTTACAAACTTTCGCATTTATAATATTAGTAGGATGTAGCCTATGTGTTATTCTGATGTATAAGCTATATTACTGTAAAGTTTCATCTAAATCCGGTCAGTAGTTTTTGCGTGAAAGAGTAACAAACATCCAAACATCCATCCATCCTTACAAAGTTTCGCATTTATAATATTAGTAGGATGTAGCCTATGTGTTATTCTGATGTATAAGCTATATTACTGTAAAGTTTCATCCAAATCCGTTCAGTAGTTTTTGCGTGAAAGAGTAACAAACATCCAAACATCCATCCATCCTTACAAACTTTCGCATTTATAATATTAGTAGGAAGAGTAACAAACATCCAAACATCCATCCATCCTTACAAACTTTCGCATTTATAATATTAGTAGAATATAAAAAGGAAACCTGAAGGTGAGCTTATTAAAAGAGAGGATTTGACCTTCAATGCTAATATTTATACGTTTCTGCAAAAACGCGGATTTGCTTAGGGAATTGCCTTGAAGTTTCTCTTTGTATGCGTAGTTTGCTTCCTAAGTCGGTTATTTGTACACCCATGGAATGAACAACGATCATGACACTCTGTATTTTTAATCCATCACCACTCAAAACACATCCGGCGCAATAAATGATCTTTGAGAGATGTTTTTTTTTTTTTTTAAGATTCAAATTCCTTTATTTACTCTTTCACAAAGGTATGTACAGATCAGGTGATACAATCAGGTTAACATAATGTATTGTTTAGTATGTTAACATAACATATTCCTTTGTGAGAGACTGGTGTCAATATTAGGAAGGCCTGTGCTACAGATCACCAGATGATATAATGTAAATTGGTAGATGATAAAGAGTAAGGTACTACTCCCTCACACCGCAAGTTGTCACGCATTGTTTTATGTAATCCATTATATTTTGCATCTCCTTCCTTTGTGTGTGTAAGTGTCAATGTAAACAAAACAGATAATGTGTATAGGACTCAGTCCTACCTGGTTAAAGGTTTAAAAACTTCAGAGTTTGTATCAATATACTTAATAAATATTGCTCTAATTGTAGCCGGTCTATTTATTTTAGGAGTTTTAGGAAGGGAATATTGCCTCGGTCAACTTAAAACTAACACGAAATTTAAAAAAAAAAAAAAATTGTTACTACCTCAGGTTGGCGATCCCTGCTCCATAACCCTATATATCCAGTGAAAAAAGGGAGGGTGGGAGGGCAATTTTTTTGATTTTTTATTGCCCGATCTAAGCAAGTGAGGTATCGTTAGTTAGGTTTTGAAGAGACCTATCTAAATATGTATAATATGTCGTTCCCAAATTTAAGGCTATCTAGTTATTGGACAAAAACCTCCAAAATTTTGAAAATGAACGAAAATTTCAATTTAAATGTGAATTTTTTACCATTTTCTAAGTGCCGGAACTATATAAAAAGGGTGTAGTTAGACGGGTCTTGATGAGATCTGTCTTAATATGTAAAAGTGTCAACTATTGGATGAAGGGTTCGCGTGTTATTCGATGAAAACCTTCGATTTTTTTTGAAAATTCCAAAATTTTTAAATGAATGTAAAAAAAAATCAACTTCTATTTATCGGATGTATTTAAAGAGGTGTTGTTAGATAGGTCTTGACAAGAGCTATGCAAACAAGCAAGGAAGACAACTATGGAGTGTAAATTTCAAAAATTAATAAATTGTAAGTCCAAAATTCAAATTATTTTTTATTTATTTTACAGGTTTAAATGCTCCCACGGGACGCCAGAGTATATACAGGTACGATTGCAAACAAAACTAGTGAAGTTAAAAAGTATACTGAATAAAAATAACGTATGGTCCGAGTTAGGTTAGGTCAGATTAAGGTTAGGTCAGAGTTAGGTTAGGTCAGAGTTAGGTTAGGTCAGAGTTAGGTTAGGTCAGAGTTAGGTTAGGTCAGAGTTAGGTTAGGTCAGAGTTAGGTTAGGTCAGAGTTAGGTTAGGTCAGAGTTAGGTTAGGTCAGAGTTAGGTTAGGACAGAGTTAGGTTAGGTCAGAGTTAGGTTAGGTCAGAGTTAGGTTAGGTCAGAGTTAGGATTTTTCGGATTTCTATTTGCCCGATCTAAGCAAATGAGGTATCGTTAGTTAGGTTTTGAAGAGACCTATCTAAATATGTATAATATGTCGTTCCCAAATTTAAGGCTATCTAGTTATTGGACAAAAACCTCCAAAATTTTGAAAATGAACGAAAATTTCAATTTAAATGTGAATTTTTTACCATTTTCTAAGTGCCGGAACTATATAAAAAGGGTGTAGTTAGACGGGTCTTGATGAGATCTGTCTTAATATGTAAAAGTGTCAACTATTGGATGAAGGGTTCGCGTGTTATTCGATGAAAACCTTCGATTTTTTTTGAAAATTCCAAAATTTTTAAATGAATGTAAAAAAAAATCAACTTCTATTTATCGGATGTATTTAAAGAGGTGTTGTTAGATAGGTCTTGACAAGAGCTATGCAAACAAGCAAGGAAGACAACTATGGAGTGTAAATTTCAAAAATTAATAAATTGTAAGTCCAAAATTCAAATTATTTTTTATTTATTTTACAGGTTTAAATGCTCCCACGGGACGCCAGAGTATATACAGGTACGATTGCAAACAAAACTAGTGAAGTTAAAAAGTATACTGAATAAAAATAACGTATGGTCCGAGTTAGGTTAGGTCAGATTAAGGTTAGGTCAGAGTTAGGTTAGGTCAGAGTTAGGTTAGGTCAGAGTTAGGTTAGGTCAGAGTTAGGTTAGGTCAGAGTTAGGTTAGGTCAGAGTTAGGTTAGGTCAGAGTTAGGTTAGGTCAGAGTTAGGTTAGGTCAGAGTTAGGTTAGGACAGAGTTAGGTTAGGTCAGAGTTAGGTTAGGTCAGAGTTAGGTTAGGTCAGAGTTAGGATTTTTCGGATTTCTATTTGCCCGATCTAAGCAAATGAGGTATCGTTAGTTAGGTTTTGAAGAGACCTATCTAAATATGTATAATATGTCGTTCCCAAATTTAAGGCTATCTAGTTATTGGACAAAAACCTCCAAAATTTTGAAAATGAACGAAAATTTCAATTTAAATGTGAATTTTTTACCATTTTCTAAGTGCCGGAACTATATAAAAAGGGTGTAGTTAGACGGGTCTTGATGAGATCTGTCTTAATATGTAAAAGTGTCAACTATTGGATGAAGGGTTCGCGTGTTATTCGATGAAAACCTTCGATTTTTTTTGAAAATTCCAAAATTTTTAAATGAATGTAAAAAAAAATCAACTTCTATTTATCGGATGTATTTAAAGAGGTGTTGTTAGATAGGTCTTGACAAGAGCTATGCAAACAAGCAAGGAAGACAACTATGGAGTGTAAATTTCAAAAATTAATAAATTGTAAGTCCAAAATTCAAATTATTTTTTATTTATTTTACAGGTTTAAATGCTCCCACGGGACGCCAGAGTATATACAGGTACGATTGCAAACAAAACTAGTGAAGTTAAAAAGTATACTGAATAAAAATAACGTATGGTCCGAGTTAGGTTAGGTCAGATTAAGGTTAGGTCAGAGTTAGGTTAGGTCAGAGTTAGGTTAGGTCAGAGTTAGGTTAGGTCAGAGTTAGGTTAGGTCAGAGTTAGGTTAGGTCAGAGTTAGGTTAGGTCAGAGTTAGGTTAGGTCAGAGTTAGGTTAGGTCAGAGTTAGGTTAGGACAGAGTTAGGTTAGGTCAGAGTTAGGTTAGGTCAGAGTTAGGATTTTTCGGATTTCTATTTGCCCGATCTAAGCAAATGAGGTATCGTTAGTTAGGTTTTGAAGAGACCTATCTAAATATGTATAATATGTCGTTCCCAAATTTAAGGCTATCTAGTTATTGGACAAAAACCTCCAAAATTTTGAAAATGAACGAAAATTTCAATTTAAATGTGAATTTTTTACCATTTTCTAAGTGCCGGAACTATATAAAAAGGGTGTAGTTAGACGGGTCTTGATGAGATCTGTCTTAATATGTAAAAGTGTCAACTATTGGATGAAGGGTTCGCGTGTTATTCGATGAAAACCTTCGATTTTTTTTGAAAATTCCAAAATTTTTAAATGAATGTAAAAAAAAATCAACTTCTATTTATCGGATGTATTTAAAGAGGTGTTGTTAGATAGGTCTTGACAAGAGCTATGCAAACAAGCAAGGAAGACAACTATGGAGTGTAAATTTCAAAAATTAATAAATTGTAAGTCCAAAATTCAAATTATTTTTTATTTATTTTACAGGTTTAAATGCTCCCACGGGACGCCAGAGTATATACAGGTACGATTGCAAACAAAACTAGTGAAGTTAAAAAGTATACTGAATAAAAATAACGTATGGTCCGAGTTAGGTTAGGTCAGATTAAGGTTAGGTCAGAGTTAGGTTAGGTCAGAGTTAGGTTAGGTCAGAGTTAGGTTAGGTCAGAGTTAGGTTAGGTCAGAGTTAGGTTAGGTCAGAGTTAGGTTAGGTCAGAGTTAGGTTAGGTCAGAGTTAGGTTAGGTCAGAGTTAGGTTAGGACAGAGTTAGGTTAGGTCAGAGTTAGGTTAGGTCAGAGTTAGGTTAGGTCAGAGTTAGGATTTTTCGGATTTCTATTTGCCCGATCTAAGCAAATGAGGTATCGTTAGTTAGGTTTTGAAGAGACCTATCTAAATATGTATAATATGTCGTTCCCAAATTTAAGGCTATCTAGTTATTGGACAAAAACCTCCAAAATTTTGAAAATGAACGAAAATTTCAATTTAAATGTGAATTTTTTACCATTTTCTAAGTGCCGGAACTATATAAAAAGGGTGTAGTTAGACGGGTCTTGATGAGATCTGTCTTAATATGTAAAAGTGTCAACTATTGGATGAAGGGTTCGCGTGTTATTCGATGAAAACCTTCGATTTTTTTTGAAAATTCCAAAATTTTTAAATGAATGTAAAAAAAAATCAACTTCTATTTATCGGATGTATTTAAAGAGGTGTTGTTAGATAGGTCTTGACAAGAGCTATGCAAACAAGCAAGGAAGACAACTATGGAGTGTAAATTTCAAAAATTAATAAATTGTAAGTCCAAAATTCAAATTATTTTTTATTTATTTTACAGGTTTAAATGCTCCCACGGGACGCCAGAGTATATACAGGTACGATTGCAAACAAAACTAGTGAAGTTAAAAAGTATACTGAATAAAAATAACGTATGGTCCGAGTTAGGTTAGGTCAGATTAAGGTTAGGTCAGAGTTAGGTTAGGTCAGAGTTAGGTTAGGTCAGAGTTAGGTTAGGTCAGAGTTAGGTTAGGTCAGAGTTAGGTTAGGTCAGAGTTAGGTTAGGTCAGAGTTAGGTTAGGTCAGAGTTAGGTTAGGTCAGAGTTAGGTTAGGACAGAGTTAGGTTAGGTCAGAGTTAGGTTAGGTCAGAGTTAGGTTAGGTCAGAGTTAGGATTTTTCGGATTTCTATTTGCCCGATCTAAGCAAATGAGGTATCGTTAGTTAGGTTTTGAAGAGACCTATCTAAATATGTATAATATGTCGTTCCCAAATTTAAGGCTATCTAGTTATTGGACAAAAACCTCCAAAATTTTGAAAATGAACGAAAATTTCAATTTAAATGTGAATTTTTTACCATTTTCTAAGTGCCGGAACTATATAAAAAGGGTGTAGTTAGACGGGTCTTGATGAGATCTGTCTTAATATGTAAAAGTGTCAACTATTGGATGAAGGGTTCGCGTGTTATTCGATGAAAACCTTCGATTTTTTTTGAAAATTCCAAAATTTTTAAATGAATGTAAAAAAAAATCAACTTCTATTTATCGGATGTATTTAAAGAGGTGTTGTTAGATAGGTCTTGACAAGAGCTATGCAAACAAGCAAGGAAGACAACTATGGAGTGTAAATTTCAAAAATTAATAAATTGTAAGTCCAAAATTCAAATTATTTTTTATTTATTTTACAGGTTTAAATGCTCCCACGGGACGCCAGAGTATATACAGGTACGATTGCAAACAAAACTAGTGAAGTTAAAAAGTATACTGAATAAAAATAACGTATGGTCCGAGTTAGGTTAGGTCCGAGTTAGGTTAGGTCAGATTAAGGTTAGGTCAGAGTTAGGTTAGGTCAGAGTTAGGTTAGGTCAGAGTTAGGTTAGGTCAGAGTTAGGTTAGGTCAGAGTTAGGTTAGGTCAGAGTTAGGTTAGGTCAGAGTTAGGTTAGGTCAGAGTTAGGTTAGGTCAGAGTTAGGTTAGGACAGAGTTAGGTTAGGTCAGAGTTAGGTTAGGTCAGAGTTAGGTTAGGTCAGAGTTAGGATTTTTCGGATTTCTATTTGCCCGATCTAAGCAAATGAGGTATCGTTAGTTAGGTTTTGAAGAGACCTATCTAAATATGTATAATATGTCGTTCCCAAATTTAAGGCTATCTAGTTATTGGACAAAAACCTCCAAAATTTTGAAAATGAACGAAAATTTCAATTTAAATGTGAATTTTTTACCATTTTCTAAGTGCCGGAACTATATAAAAAGGGTGTAGTTAGACGGGTCTTGATGAGATCTGTCTTAATATGTAAAAGTGTCAACTATTGGATGAAGGGTTCGCGTGTTATTCGATGAAAACCTTCGATTTTCTTTGAAAATTCCAAAATTTTTAAATGAATGTAAAAAAAATTCAACTTCTATTTATCGGATGTATTTAAAGAGGTGTTGTTAGATAGGTCTTGACAAGAGCTATGCAAACAAGCAAGGAAGACAACTATGGAGTGTAAATTTCAAAAATTAATAAATTGTAAGTCCAAAATTCAAATTATTTTTTATTTATTTTACAGGTTTAAATGCTCCCACGGGACGCCAGAGTATATACAGGTACGATTGCAAACAAAACTAGTGAAGTTAAAAAGTATACTGAATAAAAATAACGTATGGTCCGAGTTAGGTTAGGTCCGAGTTAGGTTAGGTCAGAGTTAGGTTAGGTCAGAGTTAGGTTAGGTCAGAGTTAGGTTAGGTCAGAGTTAGGTTAGGTCAGAGTTAGGTTAGGTCAGAGTTAGGTTAGGTCAGAGTTAGGTTAGGTCAGAGTTAGGTTAGGTCAGAGTTAGGTTAGGTCAGAGTTAGGTTAGGTCAGAGTTAGGTTAGGTCAGAGTTAGGTTAGGTCAGAGTTAGGTTAGGTCAGAGTTAGGATTTTTCGGATTTCTATTTGCCCGATCTAAGCAAATGAGGTATCGTTAGTTAGGTTTTGAAGAGACCTATCTAAATATGTATAATATGTCGTTCCCAAATTTAAGGCTATCTAGTTATTGGACAAAAACCTCCAAAATTTTGAAAATGAACGAAAATTTCAATTTAAATGTGAATTTTTTACCATTTTCTAAGTGCCGGAACTATATAAAAAGGGTGTAGTTAGACGGGTCTTGATGAGATCTGTCTTAATATGTAAAAGTGTCAACTATTGGATGAAGGGTTCGCGTGTTATTCGATGAAAACCTTCGATTTTCTTTGAAAATTCCAAAATTTTTAAATGAATGTAAAAAAAATTCAACTTCTATTTATCGGATGTATTTAAAGAGGTGTTGTTAGATAGGTCTTGACAAGAGCTATGCAAACAAGCAAGGAAGACAACTATGGAGTGTAAATTTCAAAAATTAATAAATTGTAAGTCCAAAATTCAAATTATTTTTTATTTATTTTACAGGTTTAAATGCTCCCACGGGACGCCAGAGTATATACAGGTACGATTGCAAACAAAACTAGTGAAGTTAAAAAGTATACTGAATAAAAATAACGTATGGTCCGAGTTAGGTTAGGTCCGAGTTAGGTTAGGTCAGAGTTAGGTTAGGTCAGAGTTAGGTTAGGTCAGAGTTAGGTTAGGTCAGAGTTAGGTTAGGTCAGAGTTAGGTTAGGTCAGAGTTAGGTTAGGTCAGAGTTAGGTTAGGTCAGAGTTAGGTTAGGTCAGAGTTAGGTTAGGTCAGAGTTAGGTTAGGACAGAGTTAGGTTAGGTCAGAGTTAGGTTAGGTCAGAGTTAGGTTAGGTCAGAGTTAGGATTTTTCGGATTTCTATTTGCCCGATCTAAGCAAATGAGGTATCGTTAGTTAGGTTTTGAAGAGACCTATCTAAATATGTATAATATGTCGTTCCCAAATTTAAGGCTATCTAGTTATTGGACAAAAACCTCCAAAATTTTGAAAATGAACGAAAATTTCAATTTAAATGTGAATTTTTTACCATTTTCTAAGTGCCGGAACTATATTAAAAGGGTGTAGTTAGACGGGTCTTGATGAGATCTGTCTTAATATGTAAAAGTGTCAACTATTGGATGAAGGGTTCGCGTGTTATTCGATGAAAACCTTCGATTTTCTTTGAAAATTCCAAAATTTTTAAATGAATGTAAAAAAAATTCAACTTCTATTTATCGGATGTATTTAAAGAGGTGTTGTTAGATAGGTCTTGACAAGAGCTATGCAAACAAGCAAGGAAGACAACTATGGAGTGTAAATTTCAAAAATTAATAAATTGTAAGTCCAAAATTCAAATTATTTTTTATTTATTTTACAGGTTTAAATGCTCCCACGGGACGCCAGAGTATATACAGGTACGATTGCAAACAAAACTAGTGAAGTTAAAAAGTATACTGAATAAAAATAACGTATGGTCCGAGTTAGGTTAGGTCCGAGTTAGGTTAGGTCAGAGTTAGGTTAGGTCAGAGTTAGGTTAGGTCAGAGTTAGGTTAGGTCAGAGTTAGGTTAGGTCAGAGTTAGGTTAGGTCAGAGTTAGGTTAGGTCAGAGTTAGGTTAGGTCAGAGTTAGGTTAGGTCAGAGTTAGGTTAGGTCAGAGTTAGGTTAGGACAGAGTTAGGTTAGGTCAGAGTTAGGTTAGGTCAGAGTTAGGTTAGGTCAGAGTTAGGATTTTTCGGATTTCTATTTGCCCGATCTAAGCAAATGAGGTATCGTTAGTTAGGTTTTGAAGAGACCTATCTAAATATGTATAATATGTCGTTCCCAAATTTAAGGCTATCTAGTTATTGGACAAAAACCTCCAAAATTTTGAAAATGAACGAAAATTTCAATTTAAATGTGAATTTTTTACCATTTTCTAAGTGCCGGAACTATATAAAAAGGGTGTAGTTAGACGGGTCTTGATGAGATCTGTCTTAATATGTAAAAGTGTCAACTATTGGATGAAGGGTTCGCGTGTTATTCGATGAAAACCTTCGATTTTTTTTGAAAATTCCAAAATTTTTAAATGAATGTAAAAAAAAATCAACTTCTATTTATCGGATGTATTTAAAGAGGTGTTGTTAGATAGGTCTTGACAAGAGCTATGCAAACAAGCAAGGAAGACAACTATGGAGTGTAAATTTCAAAAATTAATAAATTGTAAGTCCAAAATTCAAATTATTTTTTATTTATTTTACAGGTTTAAATGCTCCCACGGGACGCCAGAGTATATACAGGTACGATTGCAAACAAAACTAGTGAAGTTAAAAAGTATACTGAATAAAAATAACGTATGGTCCGAGTTAGGTTAGGTCAGATTAAGGTTAGGTCAGAGTTAGGTTAGGTCAGAGTTAGGTTAGGTCAGAGTTAGGTTAGGTCAGAGTTAGGTTAGGTCAGAGTTAGGTTAGGTCAGAGTTAGGTTAGGTCAGAGTTAGGTTAGGTCAGAGTTAGGTTAGGTCAGAGTTAGGTTAGGACAGAGTTAGGTTAGGTCAGAGTTAGGTTAGGTCAGAGTTAGGTTAGGTCAGAGTTAGGATTTTTCGGATTTCTATTTGCCCGATCTAAGCAAATGAGGTATCGTTAGTTAGGTTTTGAAGAGACCTATCTAAATATGTATAATATGTCGTTCCCAAATTTAAGGCTATCTAGTTATTGGACAAAAACCTCCAAAATTTTGAAAATGAACGAAAATTTCAATTTAAATGTGAATTTTTTACCATTTTCTAAGTGCCGGAACTATATTAAAAGGGTGTAGTTAGACGGGTCTTGATGAGATCTGTCTTAATATGTAAAAGTGTCAACTATTGGATGAAGGGTTCGCGTGTTATTCGATGAAAACCTTCGATTTTCTTTGAAAATTCCAAAATTTTTAAATGAATGTAAAAAAAATTCAACTTCTATTTATCGGATGTATTTAAAGAGGTGTTGTTAGATAGGTCTTGACAAAAGCTATGCAAACAAGCAAGGAAGACAACTATGGAGTGTAAATTTCAAAAATTAATAAATTGTAAGTCCAAAATTCAAATTATTTTTTATTTATTTTACAGGTTTAATGCTCCCACGGGACGCCAGAGTATATACAGGTACGATTGCAAACAAAACTAGTGAAGTTAAAAAGTATACTGAATAAAAATAACGTATGGTCCGAGTTAGGTTAGGTCCGAGTTAGGTTAGGTCAGAGTTAGGTTAGGTCAGAGTTAGGATTTTTCGGATTTCTATTTGCCCGATCTAAGCAAATGAGGTATCGTTAGTTAGGTTTTGAAGAGACCTATCTAAATATGTATAATATGTCGTTCCCAAATTTAAGGCTATCTAGTTATTGGACAAAAACCTCCAAAATTTTGAAAATGAACGAAAATTTCAATTTAAATGTGAATTTTTTACCATTTTCTAAGTGCCGGAACTATATAAAAAGGGTGTAGTTAGACGGGTCTTGATGAGATCTGTCTTAATATGTAAAAGTGTCAACTATTGGATGAAGGGTTCGCGTGTTATTCGATGAAAACCTTCGATTTTCTTTGAAAATTCCAAAATTTTTAAATGAATGTAAAAAAAATTCAACTTCTATTTATCGGATGTATTTAAAGAGGTGTTGTTAGATAGGTCTTGACAAGAGCTATGCAAACAAGCAAGGAAGACAACTATGGAGTGTAAATTTCAAAAATTAATAAATTGTAAGTCCAAAATTCAAATATCGTTAGTTAGTTTTTGAAGAGACCTATCTAAATATGTATAATATGTTGTTTCCAAATTTAAGGCTATCTAGTTATTGGACAAAAACCTCCAAAATTTTGAAAATGAACGAAAATTTCAATTTAAATGTGAATTTTTTACCATTTTCTAAGTGCCGGAACTATATTAAAAGGGTGTAGTTAGACGGGTCTTGATGAGATCTGTCTTAATATGTAAAAGTGTCAACTATTGGATGAAGGGTTCGCGTGTTATTCGATGAAAACCTTCGATTTTCTTTGAAAATTCCAAAATTTTTAAATGAATGTAAAAAAAATTCAACTTCTATTTATCGGATGTATTTAAAGAGGTGTTGTTAGATAGGTCTTGACAAAAGCTATGCAAACAAGCAAGGAAGACAACTATGGAGTGTAAATTTCAAAAATTAATAAATTGTAAGTCCAAAATTCAAATTATTTTTTATTTATTTTACAGGTTTAATGCTCCCACGGGACGCCAGAGTATATACAGGTACGATTGCAAACAAAACTAGTGAAGTTAAAAAGTATACTGAATAAAAATAACGTATGGTCCGAGTTAGGTTAGGTCCGAGTTAGGTTAGGTCAGAGTTAGGTTAGGTCAGAGTTAGGTTAGGTCAGAGTTAGGTTAGGTCAGAGTTAGGTTAGGTCAGAGTTAGGTTAGGTCAGAGTTAGGTTAGGTCAGAGTTAGGTTAGGTCAGAGTTAGGTTAGGTCAGAGTTAGGTTAGGTCAGAGTTAGGTTAGGACAGAGTTAGGTTAGGTCAGAGTTAGGTTAGGTCAGAGTTAGGTTAGGTTAGGTTAGGTTAGGTTAGGTTAGGTTAGGTTAGGTTTTTTTTTTTTTTTTTTTTTTTTTTTTTTTTTTTTTTTTTTTTTTTTTTTTTTTTCGCTTTTCCCCGTCCAAGGTTTCGACAGGACCTTGTTCATCTTTGTACATAAAAGGCAATTGTAATATCGTCATTAAATTGACTGATTTGAAGAATCAGCCAATTTTGTTGTATGTTCAAATACGCATGTACATGACACATAGTCGGTGTTCATGCGTATTTGTACATCTATTATATCTTAAAATTAAAATTATCATTACATTTAAATTGCATCGTATTTATAACTTATTTACATTCACATTTATATTTACATTCATTATTTAAAAAAGTATCGCATTATTTATATTCATATTCATTTATCATTATTATTATTTACTGTTCCATTATTATTTATATTTGTTTATACAATATTTATTTACATTTTTAAAATTATATATCTGCATTTTATTTAAAACAATTGTGTTGTTCCAGTCTACCATCTGTTAGTGGGTCGTTTAAGGATGGTTGTTAGCACATCCGGGAGGCTTCCCCCATGTTCCCCCAGTGAGGGGTACTTGGTATCCATGACCTGTGTTTTTGTTTTCTGTTTGCATGTTTTTGTGTTTCTGTCTAGTATTTTGTACGTGTGTACCTTCCACAGCTCACTCTTCCCCTGTAGTCTTACCTTTAGCAAAATATGTATATATAATAATATACATATTTGCTACGTTCCTGTTTGTGAGCTGTTTCTATCGTGTATGTTTATGTTAAGTATATGTTAATCTAGTGTTGGTGATAGTGTACATGTTTAGATATATTTTTATATAATCATTATATAATAATTATATCAGTGTTTAGTTATGTTTTGTTTTGAAGTGTGTGAACTGTATGTTGGTAGATCATGAATACGCTGTTGTCGCCCTAGCCAGGTAATCCCACTTGGTTCGAGTGGGGCATTCGGCGCTAAAGGCGTTGTGACCGACTCTCTGCAGTCCAGAGTGCAGACAGTTGCAGCACCGCGGTTCTGCTCCCGCACCGTGAACGGCGCAATCCTTGCGCAGGTGGGGGCCTCCACAGTGGCTGCATCTGTCCACACTCTCGGTGCAGAAACGGCGGCCATGGCCGAACGCTAAGCACTTTGTGCATTGGATGAGCGGGGACTGGTCCTCCACTCTGACCCTCTGCAGGTCCAAGTAGAGGGCTCCGGCATCCGTCATCCTTTGCCACACCTTTGGCTTCACCTGGAGGACTATGTGGGAAGTCTCCGGGTCCCTAGTCCTTTTTCTAAATTTGATGCAGGCCTCCCTCTCCTCCTGTGGTAGGCCCATGAAAATGTTCTGGTTTTGGGTGTAAAGAGCCCTTACCATTTGGTCGTCGTCACTCCCCTTGTGGACGTCCTTTAGGACGACCAGGGGGTCCTTATTTTTCATGGGCTCTACCTTGAGTCCATTGCCTCTGCTCTCAATGTGCCTCTTGACCCTATCCATCTCATCCTGTGAGTCGCAGCCAAGGATGATCTTCCTGTCCTTGGCCTTCCTGGTCTTATTTATTCTGAAGCCAGTACTCCTGGGGTCGACCGCCTCCTTCACCCTGACGAGTACCTCATCGGCAGTCTCCTGACTGTCGCTTGAGGTCACCGCCACCGAGTGGAGCGCCGGTCGGCACCAGGGTCTGGCTGCTGCGACATTTGCATAGGTCTTGAGGGGGGGAGGATCCGGGATACTCTGAATTCGAGAATTCAGCTGCTCGACTGCGGAGCTGATATGCGCTTTGTTTTCAACGACTATATCTGTGGCGACAGTCCTGACCAGATCTTCCAGCTGGGACTGCGCCCGCACTATCATTAATTCGTTGGCCTTGTCGGCATCCACGTGGGTTTCTTCGATTTTCTCGAACATGCTGTCGATTAAGTCGACACCCCGATCGTGGCTTTTTGTTTCTAGCTCCCGGATCTCCCTTTTGAGCTCGACGTGGGATTGCTCCATCCTTTTCAGGATGGTATCCTGCAGGTTAGCGAGCCTTGCTAACACTGGGTCTCCTTTTACCGAGGGCGTGACGGTGGGTTTCTCCTCTACGGGAGGCGGTGCCACACCCATCTCACCGTCGCTGCACAGCTCCAGGCTTCTCATCCTCCCACTAATCTCGAAGAGGATGTGCTGGCATTTATCGGAGCTCTCCTCCAAGAAGGTCTTTATATCCTTCCGCATTTGCGGGTACTGTTGGACCTTCATGGGGATCTCCTCGAAGGTCCTCATGACCTCATGGAGCAGCTCGTCGCTGGGCATGGCAGCGTAGATGTTGTACTGCCTTTTGTAAGCGATCATGTTGTCCAGCGACCTTCGTTTAGTTGCTGGCCTCCTGATAAATGTTTTAGCTGCGCCGAGCGTTAGCAAGGGCGAGGTGCTGGTGCCAGAGGGGGCCTGCTCCCCAGCTACAGCGGATGTTACTGGTGTGCGATACATATTTGACGGGGAAAGTTGTCTGATTTTAAAAGCTAAAATAATGTTTCAGTAGCCCTGTATAGGGGGGTGTCAATTCGATTAAAATTTAAAAGTTTTTTAAAAATACAATTAGATCTATATTGCCCTGTAAAGGGGGGTACGTACACAAGTCAAAACACACAAAACAATTTGAAACAAGAAAAAAAAAAATATAAAACTTATAAATAGTTTTTTCTCCGTGAAGAGATGTACTCTCTACAAAGTAGAGGCGTCTTGCGTGTCTGGGGATGTACAGATCCCCGTTTGTTAAAAATAAATTTAAAATTTCAATAGATATAGATTATTTAAAATTTGTAAATAACATAAATAACTTAAATTAAACTTAAGAACTCTATCAAAGAGTCTGTCTAGTACAATAGTGGATGTCAAAATTAAAATAGGGAATAATAAAAAATTTTTAAAAATAAAGTTAAAATAAATTTAAAAACACAAATTGAAAATTTTTGTTAGGGAAGAAAACTTAAAATTAATTTTTTAGGGAAAATGTGGCTCTGTGTAGAGTTCCTTTATTGTCTATTAGTTAGCCCTTTGTGTTCCGGGCCAGAAACCGAAAAAATTTTTTGGATTGGACTACCCAGAAAAAAGTTGATTTTTCTGGGATTTTTCCCTTTCTTCCCGGATTTTGTACAGATATCGCCCGGCCGGAGGCTCCAGATGTTGCTCCTTGTCTGGGGGATGCTGTCCCTGACGATAGTTTTTTGTTCAGCCCTATCTGGCCGAAGATGTTGGTACTCTCCCGGTTTTTCCCTTTTTTCGGGGAATCCTCCCGGAAAAAGGTTCGACCAGTGGGGTCAGGAGGGGAACCTTAACTAGGAGCAGCCGGTTCCCGATTTTCAGGAAGATCGGTCCAGCCAGTCCAAAGTTATAGGCTCGGACAACTTTGACCTAGTTTTCGTTTGTGTTTTTTGTTAAAACTCCTAACGGATTGCCAATAATATTAATTTAATTAATTTGTTAAATTTGAAAAATTTCTAAAAATTTCCTCCCTGGCTACGGTGAGGTGCGGAGGTGGTGGCACACCCCTTGCCGACCTCAATACCGAAGATCCGGTGAGGATCGGCCTAGCCAATCCAGAGATATGGAGGTTTCCTAAAAGGTTGGCCTATCCTTTCGGAGAGCCTCACCGCAAATTGTAAAGCCTTGTTGGAATTTACTAAGTCCGTTGCGGGAAGCCTAAAAATATCTTGGTGAGTCGGATCAGGTCACGGATCACGAAGATATTGGGCCAGGAAAGTTTGTTACACTTTAAAGCGTTTCTATTGGTTAGATTTAACACTGAATTAAAATTCACTTTTAAAAGTTTTGAAAGAGTTTGCGACACTGTAACTCCTCAATGAATGGTCCGATTTACACAATTTGGGTCTCTATCCCTTCGTCAACTTAAGTACTAATTAAAAGAAAGTTGAACTGGGGGGGGGGAAGCCTCCCCTAGCACAAGGGTTGGTAAAAGTGAATCGCGCACAAAAGTCACTGTAAAACTGAAACTAGTGTACTTATCTTATTTTTACAAGCGGTTCCTGGATCCGCTTGGTGTCGCACACAATGTCTGGTCGCGTAACGCTCCTGAGGGACCAGGTTCAGGGGACCTCGTGGCCACGCCTTTTAGGAAAAGCGTTATAAGTCCGGTATCCGTGGCTCGAATGTCCTGAAAGGGGTCTCAAAAGATGCGTATCCCCGAGACGCAACCTCCCAGAACAGAACACACAGGGTCACGAGCACAAATCCAGGTTCTATCCCTGAAAAGTGTCACTTTCACTATTTTGGTCCTAACACCGAAAGTACTGGTCCGTTTTCCACTCTGTTTTCACTATCGTGTCCGTCTCACTCGCGCGCAGCTTTGGAGGTATCACTCGGTGATGTCCGTGATGATGAAAAAAGTGATAACCTGCCACGCCCTATTTATAAAAGTCACAATAACTTTCCCGAAAAGCGATCGAAAAATCCGGGAGGGGTCTCAAACGGTGCGGACACCGGAGACGCACACCCTAGCGGTCAAAAAACCGGGGGTCGTCGATCGCTTTCCGGAGCTATTTTGATTTTTCACTTTTTTGAGTCTTTTTTCACCGGAGTTTCCGATGAAAAACACCACAGCACAGTCAATTTTCACGTGAAAAATCCAATTAATGTCTTAAAACGTCCGGGCACTCACTGCGCAACTTTGTACAGTTGAAAAATGGGGGGTCACAGATCTAAATCCTAAGATTTAGGGGGTTTTGACCGCACTGTCACTTTTCACTGTAATTAGTTTTGTTTTTATTTAATAAAAACCAAAGTCCTGGTCCGATTTCCAAGCGGTTTTCGAGACTACGTTCGTCTCGCGACGGCGCAACTTTTGAGATATTAAAAACGATTTTCGGAGACACTTTGTCACACTTACGAATTTAACACTACGGAGCGCGGAAAAACGCTGTTAGCCCTGCATCTAAGCGTACGAGACTCGGTTAGGTTAGGTTAGGTTAGGTTAGGTTTCGCCCCCCGCCCGAGGAGGTACGCGAGTGGCGTGAAGCCGCCCGTCGAGCCACGATGGCTCGCTGGTCGCTCCGGCTGGAGACTCCACGCGCTGGCTTCGCCGCCGTGGAGGCTCTCCGGCCGGTCATCCACGAGTGGGCAGGGCGGCAGCACGGGACCCTTTCCTTCCGACTGACGCAGGTGCTTTCCGGACACGGATGCTTCGGGAAGTACCTGCACTCGGTCGCACGGAGGGAACTGAGTCCCGCCTGCCACCACTGCGACTGCAGTGAGGACTCGGCCCAGCACACGCTGGCGGCATGCCCCGCATGGGCGTCGCAGCGCCGGGCCCTCACTGCAGTCATCGGAGGGGATCTCTCGCTACCGGCCGTCATCCGCTCCATGGCCGGTAGCGACAGCAGTTTTACCGCGGTCGCCACCTTCTGCGAACACGTCATCTCGCAGAAGGAGGCGGCGGAGAAGGCCCGGGAGGACGACCTCCTCTCGGACCCGATCCGCCGCCGGCGAACCGGGCAGCGGAGGCGCGCTCACCAGCGCCTCATGCCGCCCTGAGTGTGGCCGCGGATGGTCGGGACGGGTTTGCCCTTCCATCCGCTATAGTGGCCGCCCGCGAGGAGGCGACGTGACGCGTGTGCCGTACGTCGCCTAAACGGAGAGGTAATGGAGGAGGGTGCCCGCTTCTGTGCGGGCTGGCGCCGGGAGGGGTCCGGAGGTCGTAATACAGCAGTTCCCGGACCTCTCCCTCTCTCAGGCGCAGAGTAGCACACCGTGTGGTTTTAGTCGGTTCGATTCCGACACACCGCCCCGCCGCCGCAAACCCCGGCGGGGTGAAGGCCCGAGGGGGTTTCCACACGTTAAAAAAAAAAAAAAAAAAAAAAAAAAAAAAAAAAAAAAGGTTTGGCAGACTATTTGAGGGAGCGTACCGTCATGTACGAGGACCGAGAGGGCGTCTTGAGACGGCGGCCCATGTCGTGCGGCGTTCCACAGGGGTCTGTCCTTGGACCACTCCTGTGGAACGTGGGGTACGACTGGGTCTTGCGGGAACGTCTCCCCCCCGGGCTGGGCGTAATTTGTTACGCCGATGACACTTTGGTCACAGCTCGGGGGGCAAACTTCCAGGAGGCGGCGCGCCTGGCCACCGGGGGTGTTTCTCAGGTGGTCGGGCGCATCGAGGCGCTGGGCTTGCGGGTGGCCCTGGACAAGACGGAGGCCCTGCTCTTTCATGGGCCCCGTCGTGGTCCACCCCCCGGCGCCTCGATAGAGGTCAACTCGGTCCTCGTACCGGTTCGGGCCCAGATGAAATATCTGGGTCTGATCCTGGACGGTAGGTGGCTCTTCGACGAGCACTTCCGACAGCTTGGTCCGAAGCTGGTCGACGCTGCCTCTGCCCTTGGGCGATTATTGCCCAACTTGGGCGGAGCCAGCGTCGCAACGCGACTCCTGTACACGGGGGTGGTCCGGTCAATGGCGCTGTACGGCGCACCGGTGTGGGTGGCGGCTCTGACCGCCCTCAACAAGGCTCGCCTCTGGCGGCCTCAGAGGGTATTGGCGGTCAGAGCCATACGCGGATACCGCACGGTGTCGACCGAGGCGGCGTGCGCGTTGGCCGGAACACCCCCGTGGGATTTGGAGGCGGAAGTGCTCGCCGAAGTTTATCGACGGGTGGCTTCTTTCCGGGCGGAGTGTGGCATTCGCCCCCCGCCCGAGGAGGTACGCGAGTGGCGTGAAGCCGCCCGTCGAGCCACGATGGCTCGCTGGTCGCTCCGGCTGGAGACTCCACGCGCTGGCTTTGCCGCCGTGGAGGCTCTCCAGCCGGTCATCCACGAGTGGGCAGGGCGGCAGCACGGGACCCTTTCCTTCCGACTGACGCAGGTGCTTTCCGGACACGGATGCTTCGGGAAGTACCTGCACTCGGTCGCACGGAGGGAACTGAGTCCCGCCTGCCACCACTGCGACTGCAGTGAGGACTCGGCCCAGCACACGCTGGCGGCATGCCCCGCATGGGCGTCGCAGCGCCGGGCCCTCACTGCAGTCATCGGAGGGGATCTCTCGCTACCGGCCGTCATCCGCTCCATGGCCGGTAGCGACAGCAGCTTTACCGCGGTCGCCGCCTTCTGCGAACACGTCATCTCGCAGAAGGAGGCGGCGGAGAAGGCCCGGGAGGACGACCTCCTCTCGGACCCGATCCGCCGCCGGCGAACCGGGCAGCGGAGGCGCGCTCACCAGCGCCTCATGCCGCCCTGAGTGTGGCCGCGGATGGTCGGGACGGGTTTGCCCTTCCATCCGCTCTAGTGGCCGCCCGCGAGGAGGCGACGTTACGTGTGTGCCGTACGTCGCCTAAACGGAGAGGTGGAGGAGGAGGGTGCCCGCATCTGTGCGGGCTGGCGCCGGGAGGGGTCCGGAGGTCGTAACACAGCAGTTCCCGGACCTCTCCCTCTCTCAGGCGCAGAGTTGGCACACCGTGTGGTTTTAGTCGGTTCGATTCCGACACACCGCCCCGCCGCCGCAAACCCCGGCGGGGTGACGGCCCGAGGGGGTTTCCACACGTAAAAAAAAAAAAAAAAAAAAAAAAAAAAAAAAAGGTTAGGTTAGGTTAGGTTAGGTTCCGGGAGGGGTCCGGAGGTCTTACTGCAGCAGTTCCCGGATCTCTCCCTCTCTCAGGCGCAGAGTGGCACACCGTGTGGTTTTAGTCGGTTCGATTCCGACACACCGCCCCGCCGCAAACCCCGGCGGGGTGACGGCCCGAGGGGGTTTCCACACGTAAAAAAAAAAAAAAAAAAAAAAAAAAAGGTTAGGTTAGGTTAGGTTAGGTTAGGTTTTCGCCGTGTGGGGCCGGCATAGAATAGCCCCACCCCATCTCATCCCGAGGGTGTCGTAAGAGGCGACTAAGGGAAACACGCAGCCGAATTTCAGGCTGGCGAGGGGATCCCCAACAGCCCTTTTCAGGGCTCGCCGTCGCTCCCAGTACCCCTCTGTTTTGCAGAGGGGACATGGGAAGAGACGGTGTGAGGGATCGAGGGACGGGTCGGCCCACTGCTCGCGCAGGGGCTGGCAGGCACTAGTGCCACCGTCGGTGAGACAGGGTTAGCCACCCTGTCGCGTTCCGTAACCAACAGGGGCTCAGCAGCGACCTGACTGGTGGCTCCAGGAGGGTACGTTGAGAACCTGTTGGCCGGAGGGCTTGCCTTAATTGGCCGGCCCATGACAAGGATAGTCTATAACACCCGACAGCCAAGTCGTTAAAACCTGTGGATACCGGCCGACCTCCACAGTATTTAGGCTTATCCGGGTGCAGGGGGCACCGCCCGGACGGACTTTTTATTTCCCCCATACTCGTGGGCTAAGCTATGGCAGATGACTCAAATAAAATTATAAAACCGGACCGATCTATTCAAACAACTACTGGCAAGTCAAAAGGACAAACCGATAATGAGGCAAAGCGGAAGGGCAGGAGGAACGCCAAGGGGCAGTTCCGGAGGGCGGACGACTCCTCTACCGAGGAGGAGTCCGCGTCCGGGACGCCTATGGCGGCGGGGCTCCCAGTAGTCAGTCGGACTGCTGGGAGCCGAAGAACTTCGGAGCGTGCGCGTTCCGGGTCCACCCACTCGTCGGATGGCGCGAGTGGGATGGACTTGGAGCTTACGGACAGCCGTAAACGCGTACGCTCCAGCGACGGGGGCAGCGACGCCTCCGAAATGCTGCCGCCCAAAATGGCTAGTAGCCATAGGGGGCGCTCGCGAACCCCGGTGCCGGGCCCGTCAGGTTCCGCCTTTTGCAAGGCGGAATCGTACAGACGGGCCAGGGCGGAAGGCGAGATACAAGCGGAGGAGGAGATCTCGGGTCTCCTGCAGAAGATCGGGGAGCCGGTGGACGGGGACTCAGTGCCCCAGACGTCGGCCTCCTTGCAGGAGAGGGCGGACGCGGCGGTGGCCATCATACATAAGGTGGCCACCAAGTCCGTCAACCTTAAGGGCTCCTTCGTGAGGGCCCTTAAGGACTCCTCCTCCGCTGTGGCGGGGGTCGTAGGGACCCTGATCGGGGATATGGCTCGCCTCCAGGCAGCCAACGATCGCCTGACGGGGCAGGTGGCTGAGCTGAGCGCTCAATTCGCCCAATTCCGGGCGGAGCGTCCTGGGTACGAGGCCCCAGCCCCAGCCCCGTCTGCGTCGCGGCCGGCTCCGTCTGCGCCGCGGGCGGCCCCGGCTGCGTCGGGGGCGGCTCCGTCTGTGCTGCGGGCGGCTCCGCCTGCGTCGCTGCTGGCACCGTCTGCGCCGCGGTCGACCCCCACTGTCCCTGAGGAATCTGATGCTTTAATGCAGCAGATCCTCATCGCAGTGGGGAATCTAGTGGACGGCCGCTTGGCCGGCCTGGAGGCTAGGCTGCCCCCGGCCCCTGTCGTTCGGCCGCCGCTCGCGCCCCCGAGGCCGAAGGTCTTCCCGGCGCCGGCGCCGCTCCCCGTAGTGGGTGGCCGCGTCACCTACGCGGCGGCGACGTCGGTGCCGGCTCCTTCGGCTGCCCAAAGGGCACGACCGGGGGCCAAGGCAGCAAAGGCGACGCCGAAGACGGCGCCTAAGACGGCGTCTAAGGCGGCGCCAAAAAAGACGGTTAATGCTGGAGCGGAGTTCCCTCCGCTCCCCACTCCAACGTCGGCACCTGGACCCTCCACTTCTGCCCCCTCCAATGAGGGTTGGCAGGTAGTTGGCGGGTCCAAAAAGTCCCGAAAGCGGGCCAAGAAGGCTGCCCAAAAGGCGGCCTCTGGCCCGCAGTCGCCGCCGGTGGCAAAGGCCGCCGCGAAGAAGCCGCGGAAACTGCAGCCGCCGAAAACCGCGGCTGTCGTGGTGACCGTGTCTCCGGAGGCGACTGAAGGCGGGCTATCCTACGCGGCCCTTTTTAAAAGGGCCCGGGCTAGTCTCGCCTCTTTCGGGACGACAGGGGTGCGATTGCGCCTCGCCCAAACGGGGGCTCGAGTTTTAGAGTTCCCCGGGGCTGAGGGCGCAAAGTCGGCAGACGCGTTTGCCGAGAAGTTGAGAGAGATGTTCTCGGAAACGGACGGTGTACGGATCGCCAGGCCTACAAAGTGCGCAGACTTGCGCATCTCGGGCCTGGACGATTCCGTGACGGCCGAGGATGTCCGCGTTGCAGTTCAGGAGAGGACGAACTGCAGCGCGGACAGCATCAGAGTCGGCACTGTCCGTACCGGTCCAGGGGGCCTTGGTGCGGTGTGGCTCAGCTGCCCTGTGGCGGCTGCCAAAATTCTTGGAGATGCCGGCAGGCTTCTCGTCGGCTTTGTGAGCGCCAGGATAACAGTCTTGGCGCCGAGGCCGATGAGGTGCTTTAAATGCCTGTCGGCGGGTCACACCCGCACCAAGTGCAGTAGCTGCTTTGACTGCAGCGGACTTTGCTTCCGCTGCGGTCTGGCAGGGCACAAGGCGGCGGATTGTTCTGCCGCCCCTCACTGCCCCATCTGTGCGGCGGGCAATAAGCCTGCCAATCATCAGATGGGGCAGGGAGGCTGCAAGCCCCCTAGGGCCTCTCTTGCTTCTCGGCAAGCGTCGGAGGTCAGCCAGTCGACCCAGGCTGCCTCCGGCGTAGTTAACGCGTCTACGCCGACGCCCATGGAGGAGGCTGTAGAAGCGATCCACTAATGGATCGATTCTCCAGCCTCCTGGTCCAGACGAACCTGAACCACTGCGCCGCGGCGCAGGATCTCTTCCTGCAAACCGTGGCGCAGTGGTCCATAGGTGTTGCCGTGGTCGCGGAGCCATACTATGTCCCTTCCCGTCCGAATTGGATGGGTGACAGGGATGGCTCCGTGGCAGTCGTCGGCTCCGCAGCGGCTCATTCCCCGCCCTTGTCGCTAAGAGACAAGGGTACGGGATATGTTGCCGCCGACTGGGGGGGTATCACCGTTTACGGTGTATACTTCTCCCCTAATCGGAGTCTGAGCGACTTCGAGGTCTTCCTCAACAACTTGGAGGCCTCGATACGGCGACTAGGGTCTGGGCACGTCCTCGTGCTGGGGGACTTCAACGCAAAGTCCATTGCGTGGGGGTCTCCCGGGACGGACGCCAGGGGCGAAGCCGTAGTGGAGTGGGCGGCTTCGGTGGGCCTCTGTTTGCTGAACAGAGGCTCCACCAACACGTGCGTGCGACAGCAGGGGGGGTCGATAGTGGACCTCTCGTTCGCTACCCCCGCTGTCGCCGCACGGGTAAGGAACTGGTGTGTCCTGGAAGAGGTCGAGACGCTCTCGGATCATTTGTACATCCGATTCGAGCTCTCCCGGTCCCAGGGCCCCAGTAGGGGTCACGTGGCGCGGCAAATGTCCCACTTTCCGCGGTGGGCAGTCGCCAAGCTCGACAGGGACCTGCTGGAGGAGGCGGCCATCGTTCATTCGTGGCTGTCTCCGCAGACCCCGACCGGGGAGGTCGACGTGGACGTGGGGGCTGGCCGTTTTCGCGATGCGCTTGCGCAGATTTGCGATACGGCCATGCCCCGCATCCGGACTCGTCGGCCTCCTCGGAAGGAGGTCTACTGGTGGTCCCGGGAGTTGGCGGACCTCCGTGCGGCGTGTACTCGTGCCCGGAGGTCCTACACCCGCAGCAGGCGACGTCACCGTGGAGACGGTGGCGGGGACCAGCTTCACGAGGAGTACCGCGAGGCGCGGAAAACTCTGAAGCTGGCCATTTGCCGCGCCAAGGAGGTGAAGAGAGAGGAGATGCTGGAGAGTCTCGATCGTGACCCCTGGGGTCGCCCTTATCGTGCGGTGCGTCAAAAGCTCCGCACGCCGGGCCCCCCCCTTACCGAGACTCTCCAGCCCAGCTTCCTGCAGGAAGTGGTCGAGGGCCTATTCCCGCAGAGGGCGGAGCACACGCCCCCGTCGATGGCCTACCCGGCCAGGGACGACGGGGACGAGGTTCCGCCCGTGAGGGAATCGGAGGTAGGGGCGGCGGTTCTGAGAATCCGTTCGAAGAACACCGCCCCCGGGCCGGACGGGGTACCTGCCCGAGTTCTGGCCCGAACCCTCGACCACATGTCGGACCGCCTCAGGGAAGTGCTGGACGCCAGCCTGGCGTCCGGTCGCTTCCCTGAGTGCTGGAAAGGCGGGAAGCTGGTCCTATTGAGGAAGCCGGGACGGCCTGCCGATTCGGTCACGGCCTATAGGCCCATCGTGTTGCTGGACGAGGCGGGCAAACTTTTTGAGAGGATACTCTCTGCCCGCATCGTCCAGCATCTCAGCGAGGTGGGGCCCGACCTGTCGGACGCCTTAGGGCCGTGACCGAAGAGACGGTGAGCTGTGGCGGCGTGCTGTTGGCGGTGTCGTTAGACATCGCCAACGCATTCAATAGTCTGCCATTCAGCTGCATCGGGGAAGCACTCCAGTATCATGGGGTGCCAGAGTACCTGAGGCGGCTGGTGGCAGACTATCTGAGGGAGCGTACCGTCATGTACGAGGACCGAGATGGCGTCTTGAGACGGCGGCCCATGTCGTGCGGCGTTCCACAGGGGTCTG
Organism: Spilosoma lubricipeda; assembly: GCA_905220595.1. Taxonomy (NCBI): domain Eukaryota; kingdom Metazoa; phylum Arthropoda; class Insecta; order Lepidoptera; family Erebidae; genus Spilosoma; species Spilosoma lubricipeda. The sequence goes on along the minus strand of HG992285.1, from coordinate 68,141 downwards.
TCCTTGGACCGCTCCTGTGGAACGTGGGGTACGACTGGGTCTTGCGGGAACGTCTCCCCCCCGGGCTGGGCGTAATTTGTTACGCCGATGACACTTTGGTCACAGCTCGGGGGGCAAACTTCCAGGAGGCGGCGCGCCTGGCCACCGGGGGTGTTTCTCAGGTGGTCGGGCGCATCGAGGCGCTGGGCTTGCGGGTGGCCCTGGACAAGACGGAGGCCCTGCTCTTTCATGGGCCCCGTCGTGGTCCACCCCCCGGCGCCTCGATAGAGGTCAACTCGGTCCTCGTACCGGTTCGGGCCCAGATGAAATATCTGGGTCTGATCCTGGACGGTAGGTGGCTCTTCGACGAGCACTTCCGACAGCTTGGTCCGAAGCTGGTCGACGCTGCTTCCGCCCTTGGGCGATTATTGCCCAACTTGGGCGGAGCCAGCGTCGCAACGCGACTCCTGTACACGGGGGTGGTCCGGTCAATGGCGCTGTACGGCGCACCGGTGTGGGTGGCGGCTCTGACCGCCCTCAACAAGGCTCGCCTCTGGCGGCCTCAGAGGGTATTGGCGGTCAGAGCCATACGCGGATACCGCACGGTGTCGACCGAGGCGGCGTGCGCGTTGGCCGGAACACCCCCGTGGGATTTGGAGGCGGAAGTGCTCGCCGAAGTTTATCGACGGGTGGCTTCTTTCCGGGCGGAGTGTGGCATTCGCCCCCCGCCCGAGGAGGTACGCGAGTGGCGTGAAGCCGCCCGTCGAGCCACGATGGCTCGCTGGTCGCACCGGCTGGAGACTCCACGCGCTGGCTTTGCCGCCGTGGAGGCTCTCCAGCCGGTCATCCACGAGTGGGCAGGGCGGCAGCACGGGACTCTTTCCTTCCGACTGACGCAGGTGCTTTCCGGACACGGATGCTTCGGGAAGTACCTGCACTCGGTCGCACGGAGGGAACTGAGTCCCGCCTGCCACCACTGCGACTGCAGTGAGGACTCGGCCCAGCACACGCTGGCGGCATGCCCCGCATGGGCGTCGCAGCGCCGGGCCCTCACTGCAGTCATCGGAGGGGATCTCTCGCTACCGGCCGTCATCCGCTCCATGGCCGGTAGCGACAGCAATTTTACCGCGGTCGCCACCTTCTGCGAACACGTCATCTCGCAGAAGGAGGCGGCGGAGAAGGCCCGGGAGGACGACCTCCTCTCGGACCCGATCCGCCGCCGGCGAACCGGGCAGCGGAGGCGCGCTCACCAGCGCCTCATGCCGCCCTGAGTGTGGCCGCGGATGGTCGGGACGGGTTTGCCCTTCCATCCGCTCTAGTGGCCGCCCGCGAGGAGGCGACGTTACGTGTGTGCCGTACGTCGCCTAAACGGAGAGGATATGGAGGAGGGTGCCCGCTTCTGTGCGGGCTGGCGCCGGGAGGGGTCCGGAGGTCGTAACACAGCAGTTCCCGGATCCCTCCCTCTCTCAGGCGCAGAGTTGGCACACCGTGTGGTTTTAGTCGGTTCGATTCCGACACACCGCCCCGCCGCCGCAAACCCCGGCGGGGTGACGGCCCGAGGGGGTTTCCACACGTAAAAAAAAAAAAAAAAAAAAAAAAAAAAAAAAAAAAAAAAAAAAAAAAAAAAAAAAAAAAAGGTTAGGTTAGGTTTCCCGGGAGTTGGCGGACCTCCGTGCGGCGTGTACTCGTGCCCGGAGGTCCTACACCCGCAGCAGGCGACGTCACCGTGGAGACGGTGGAGGGGACCAGCTTCACGAGGAGTACCGCGAGGCGCGGAAAACTCTGAAGCTGGCCATTTGCCGCGCCAAAGAGGCGAAAAGAGAGGAGATGCTGGAGAGTCTCGATCGTGACCCCTGGGGTCGCCCTTATCGTGCGGTGCGTCAAAAGCTCCGCACGCCGGGCCCCCCCCTTACCGAGACTCTCCAGCCCAGCTTCCTGCAGGAAGTGGTCGAGGGCCTATTCCCGCAGAGGGCGGAGCACACGCCCCCGTCGATGGCCTACCCGGCCAGGGATGACGGGGACGAGGTTCCGCCAGTGAGGGAATCGGAGGTAGGGGCGGCGGTTCTGAGAATCCGTTCGAAGAACACCGCCCCCGGGCCGGACGGGGTACCTGCCCGAGTTCTGGCCCGAACCCTCGACCATATGTCGGACCGCCTCAGGGAAGTGCTGGACGCCAGCCTGGCGTCCGGTCGCTTCCCTGAGTGCTGGAAAGGCGGGAAGCTGGTCCTGTTGAGGAAGCCGGGACGGCCTGCCGATTCGGTCACGGCCTATAGGCCCATCGTGTTGCTGGACGAGGCGGGCAAACTTTTTGAGAGGATACTCTCTGCCCGCATCGTCCGGCATCTCAGCGAGGTGGGGCCCGACCTGTCGGACGCCCAATTCGGGTTCCGAGAGGGGCGTTCGACGGTCGATGCCGTGATGCGCCTTAGGGCCGTGACCGAAGAGGCTGTGAGCTGTGGCGGCGTGCTGTTGGCGGTGTCTTTGGACATCGCCAACGCATTCAATAGTCTGCCATTCAGCTGCATCGGGGAAGCACTCCAGTATCATGGGGTGCCAGAGTACCTGAGGCGGCTAGTGGCAGACTATTTGAGGGAGCGTACCGTCATGTACGAGGACCGAGAGGGCGTCTTGAGACGGCGGCCCATGTCGTGCGGCGTTCCACAGGGGTCTGTCCTTGGACCACTCCTGTGGAACGTGGGGTGCGACTGGGTCTTGCGGGAACGTCTCCCCCCCGGGCTGGGCGTAATTTGTTACGCCGATGACACTTTGGTCACAGCTCGGGGGGCAAACTTCCAGGAGGCGGCGCGCCTGGCCACCGGGGGTGTTTCTCAGGTGGTCGGGCGCATCGAGGCGCTGGGCTTGCGGGTGGCCCTGGACAAGACGGAGGCCCTGCTCTTTCATGGGCCCCGTCGTGGTCCACCCCCCGGCGCCTCGATAGAGGTCAACTCGGTCCTCGTACCGGTTCGGGCCCAGATGAAATATCTGGGTCTGATCCTGGACGGTAGGTGGCTCTTCGACGAGCACTTCCGACAGCTTGGTCCGAAGCTGGTCGACGCTGCCTCTGCCCTTGGGCGATTATTGCCCAACTTGGGCGGAGCCAGCGTCGCAACGCGACTCCTGTACACGGGGGTGGTCCGGTCAATGGCGCTGTACGGCGCACCGGTGTGGGTGGCGGCTCTGACCGCCCTCAACAAGGCTCGTCTCTGGCGGCCTCAGAGGGTATTGGCGGTCAGAGCCATACGCGGATACCGCACGGTGTCGACCGAGGCGGCGTGCGCGTTGGCCGGAACACCCCCGTGGGATTTGGAGGCGGAAGTGCTCGCCGAAGTTTATCGACGGGTGGCTTCTTTCCGGGCGGAGTGTGGCATTCGCCCCCCGCCCGAGGAGGTACGCGAGTGGCGTGAAGCCGCCCGTCGAGCCACGATGGCTCGCTGGTCGCACCGGCTGGAGACTCCACGCGCTGGCTTTGCCGCCGTGGAGGCTCTTCAGCCGGTCATCCACGAGTGGGCAGGGCGGCAGCACGGGACTCTTTCCTTCCGGCTGACGCAGGTGCTTTCCGGACACGGATGCTTCGGGAAGTACCTGCACTCGGTCGCACGGAGGGAACTGAGTCCCGCCTGCCACCACTGCGACTGCAGTGAGGACTCGGCCCAGCACACGCTGGCGGCATGCCCCGCATGGGCGTCGCAGCGCCGGGCCCTCACTGCAGTCATCGGAGGGGATCTCTCGCTACCGGCCGTCATCCGCTCCATGGCCGGTAGCGACAGCAATTTTACCGCGGTCGCCACCTTCTGCGAACACGTCATCTCGCAGAAGGAGGCGGCGGAGAAGGCCCGGGAGGACGACCTCCTCTCGGACCCGATCCGCCGCCGGCGAACCGGGCAGCGGAGGCGCGCTCACCAGCGCCTCATGCCGCCCTGAGTGTGGCCGCGGATGGTCGGGACGGGTTTGCCCTTCCATCCGCTATAGTGGCCGCCCGCGAGGAGGCGACGTGACGTGTGTGCCGTACGTCGCCTAAACGGAGAGGAATTGGAGGAGGGTGCCCGCATCTGTGCGGGCTGGCGCCGGGAGGGGTCCGGAGGTCGTAATACAGCAGTTCCCGGATCCCTCCCTCTCTCAGGCGCAGAGTGGCACACCGTGTGGTTTTAGTCGGTTCGATTCCGACACACCGCCCCGCCGCCGCAAACCCCGGCGGGGTGACGGCCCGAGGGGGTTTCCACACGTTAAAAAAAAAAAAAAAAAAAAAAAAAAAAAAAAAAAAAAAAAAAAAAAAAAAAAAAAAAAAAAAAAAAAGGTTAGGTTAGGTTAGGTTAGGTTAGGTTAGGTTTTTTTTTTTTTTTTTTTTTTTTTTTTTTACGTGGTGGAATGCATTTACGCGCTTCGCTCCCCCCCCGCGGGGGCAGGGGGTTCGCTTCGTGTGGGACTCCTGACCACTTGAGCCTGGCCAGACTACCCACTAAACCACCACGGTGTTCCTCCTTCGCCCAATCCGAGCCGCGGGATAGTTTGCTCACCGCGACTCGGCTGGGGATGCCCTGATGGTCGGGCTCGCCTCTGTCGAGGCCCCACCCTCCGGGCCACGTGCCCAGATGGTGGGGCCTGTCCTCCTCGTATGAATGCACCCCAGGAACACAGAGGGGCGCATTCCGCCACTTTAGCGTGGGGCGGCAGGCCCCCCGGCCCACCGCCCGTGGCCACTCTCATTCGGGGGCGCGGGCAAACTGCGCTCGCCGTTGTCCCGTCGTCCATGCCCGCAGGGCAGCGGTCGGGGGAACCCGCTCCCGCAGGGCTCGGACTCAGGAACGCGAGCAAGCTGCGCTCGCCGGCGCCCCCCCTCCTCGTGGGGTACTCGGCTCGCGAGGCAGGAGAGCTCCCCGCTCAATCCCGCTCCCGCAGAGCCTTTCCCCCGGCCGCCACCACCCCGTCGGCCGATCGCCGTCGGCGTACGAGGCGACGGCAGCCACTGCTTTTAACGACTTTGCTGTCGGGTTTTAAAGTCTTTTCCTTGACTCGACGGCACAAGAGCCCGTCAGCCCCTGGGTCAGCAAGGGCTGACTCGCCTCGGCAGCCGATGGTAGGCTCCGTCTTTGGTTCCCTGGCACCGTCTCATCCCCTGTCCCCTCTGCTAAACAGAGGGATACTGGGAGAGACGGCGAGCCCTGAAAAGGGCTGGGATCTCCTCGGCAGCCCGGTGCTCGGCTGCGTGTTTCCCTTAGTCGCCTCTTACGACACCCACGGGATGAGATGGGGTGGGGCTATTCTATGCCGGCCCCACACGGCGAGGTTAGGTTAGGTTCCAGCAAAATTGGTGCACTTCAAGGGTATTAAGGTGAAAAAATTTCGTATGGTTAGGTTAGGTTTTTTTTTTTTTTTTTTTTTACGTGGTGGAATGCATTTACGCGCTTCGCTCCCCCCCCGCGGGGGCAGGGGGTTCGCTTCGTGTGGGACTCCTGACCACTTGAGCCTGGCCAGACTACCCACTAAACCACCACGGTGTTCCTCCTTCGCCCAATCCGAGCCGCGGGATAGTTTGCTCACCGCGACTCGGCTGGGGATGCCCTGATGGTCGGGCTCGCCTCAGTCGAGGCCCCACCCTCCGGTCCACGCGCCCAGATGGCGGGGCCTGTCCTCCTCGTATGAATGCGCCCCAGGAACACAGAGGGGCGCATTCCGCCACTTTAGCGTGGGGCGGCAGGCCCCCCGGCCCACCGCCCGTGGCCACTCTCATTCGGGGGCGCCGTTGCCCCGTCGCCCATGCCCCGCAGGGCAGCGGTCGGGGGAACCCGCTCCCGCAGGGCTCGGACTCAGGAGCGCGAGCAAACTGCGCTCGCCGGCGCCCCCCCTCCTCGCGGGGTACTCGGCTCGCGAGGCAGGAGAGCTCCCCGCTCGATCCCGCTCCCGCAGAGCCTTTCCCCCGGCCGCCACCACCCCGTCGGCCGATCGCCGTCGGCGTACGAGGCGACGGCAGCCACTGCTTTTAACGACTTTGCTGTCGGGTTTTAAAGTCTTTTCCTTGACTCGACGGCCCAAGAGCCCGTCAGCCCCTGGGTCAGCAGGGGCCGACCCGCCTCGGCAGCCTGATGTTAGGCTCCGTCTTTTGTTCCCTGGCACCGTCTCATCCCCTGTCCCCTCTGCTAAACAGAGGGATACTGGGAGCGACGGCGAGCCCTGAAAAGGGCTGGGATCTCCTCGGCAGCCCGGTGCTCGGCTGCGTGTTTCCCTTAGTCGCCTCTTACGACACCCACGGGATGAGATGGGGTGGGGCTATTCTATGCCGGCCCCACACGGCGATGGTTAGGTTAGGTTTTTTTTTTTTTTTTTACGTGGTGGAATGCATTTACGCGCTTCGCTCCCCCCCCGCGGGGGCAGGGGGTTCGCTTCGTGTGGGACTCCTGACCACTTGAGCCTGGCCAGACTACCCACTAAACCACCACGGTGTTCCTCCTTCGCCCAATCCGAGCCGCGGGATAGTTTGCTCACCGCGACTCGGCTGGGGATGCCCTGATGGTCGGGCTCGCCTCAGTCGAGGCCCCACCCTCCGGTCCACGCGCCCAGATGGCGGGGCCTGTCCTCCTCGTATGAATGCGCCCCAGGAACACAGAGGGGCGCATTCCGCCACTTTAGCGTGGGGCGGCAGGCCCCCCGGCCCACCGCCCGTGGCCACTCTCATTCGGGGGCGCCGTTGCCCCGTCGCCCATGCCCCGCAGGGCAGCGGTCGGGGGAACCCGCTCCCGCAGGGCTCGGACTCAGGAGCGCGAGCAAACTGCGCTCGCCGGCGCCCCCCCTCCTCGCGGGGTACTCGGCTCGCGAGGCAGGAGAGCTCCCCGCTCAATCCCGCTCCCGCAGAGCCTTTCCCCCGGCCGCCATCACCCCGTCGGCCGATCCCACCGGCGTACGAGGCGACGGCAGCCACTGCTTTTAACGACCTTGCTGTCGGGTTTTAAAGTCTTTTCCTTGACTCGACGGCACAAGAGGGTGTCAGCCCCTGGGTCAGCAAGGGCCGACCCGCCTCGGCAGCCGATGGTAGGCTCCGTCTTTGGTTCCCTGGCACCGTCTCATCCCCTGTCCCCTCTGCTAAACAGAGGGATACTGGGAGCGACGGCGAGCCCTGAAAAGGGCTGGGATCTCCTCGGCAGCCCGGTGCTCGGCTGCGTGTTTCCCTTAGTCGCCTCTTACGACACCCACGGGATGAGATGGGGTGGGGCTATTCTATGCCGGCCCCACACGGCGAATTTTTTTTTTTTTTTTTACGTGGTGGAATGCATTTACGCGCTTCGCTCGCCCCCCGCGGGGGCAGGGGGTTCGCTTCGTGTGGGACTCCTGGCCTCGGAGAGAGGCCAGACTACCCACTAAACCACCACGGTGTTCCTCCTTCACCCAATCCGAGCCACGGGATAGTGTGCTCACCGCGACTCGGCTGGGGATGCCCTGATGCTCGGGCTCGCCTCTGTCGAGGCCCCACCCTCCGGGCCACGTGCCCAGATGGTGGGGCCTGTCCTCCTCGTATGAATGCACCCCAGGAACACAGGGGGGCGCATTCCGCCACTTTAGCATGGGGCGGCAGGTCCCCCGACCCACCGCCCGTGGCCACTCTCATTCGGGGGCGCGGGCAAAATGTGTTCGCCGGCGCCCCCTCTCCGGGGGTCTGCGAGGCGGGAGAGTGAGACCAGCTCGCTCCCGCTCCCGCAGAGCCTCTCCCCTGGCCGCCACCACCCCGTCGTACGAGGCGACGGCAGCCACTGCTTTTAACGACTTTGCTGTCGGGTTTTAAAGTCTTTTCCTTGACTCGACGGCCCCTGGGTTAGCAGGGGCCGACCCGCCTCAGCAGCCTGTTCTTCGGCTCCGTCTTTCCCTTAGTCGCCTTTTACGACACCCACGGGATGAGATGGGGTGGGGCTATTCTATGCCGGCCCCACACGGCGGTGGTTTTTTTTTTTTTTTTTTTTTTTTTTTACGTGGTGGAATGCATTTACGCGCTTCGCTCGCCCCCCGCGGGGGCAGGGGGTTCGCTTCGTGTGGGACTCCTGGCCTCGGAGAGAGGCCAGACTACCCACTAAACCACCACGGTGTTCCTCCTTCACCCAATCCGAGCCACGGGATAGTGTGCTCACCGCGACTCGGCTGGGGATGCCCTGATGCTCGGGCTCGCCTCTGTCGAGGCCCCACCCTCCGGGCCACGTGCCCAGATGGTGGGGCCTGTCCTCCTCGTATGAATGCACCCCAGGAACACAGGGGGGCGCATTCCGCCACTTTAGCATGGGGCGGCAGGTCCCCCGACCCACCGCCCGTGGCCACTCTCATTCGGGGGCGCGGGCAAAATGTGTTCGCCGGCGCCCCCTCTCCGGGGGTCTGCGAGGCGGGAGAGTGAGACCAGCTCGCTCCCGCTCCCGCAGAGCCTCTCCCCTGGCCGCCACCACCCCGTCGTACGAGGCGACGGCAGCCACTGCTTTTAACGACTTTGCTGTCGGGTTTTAAAGTCTTTTCCTTGACTCGACGGCCCCTGGGTTAGCAGGGGCCGACCCGCCTCAGCAGCCTGTTCTTCGGCTCCGTCTTTCCCTTAGTCGCCTTTTACGACACCCACGGGATGAGATGGGGTGGGGCTATTCTATGCCGGCCCCACACGGCGGAACCCCGTCGGGGCCCCACCCTCCGGGCCACGTGCCCAGATGGTGGGGCATGTCCTCCCCATGTGGATTTTCTACCAATCTCATTCGGGGACGCGGGCGAAATGTGTTCGCCGGCGCCCCCTCTCCGGGGGTCTGCGGGGCGGGAGAGTGAGACCAGCTCGCTCCCGCTCCCGCAGAGCCTCTCTCTTGGCCGCCATCACCTCGTTAGCGAACGAGGCGACGGCGGCCCAACACTCTTCGCTGCCGGCCATGGCCGAGACTACGGCCGACAGCGAGAGGTCCCCACCAACGGTGTTCATGAGGGCCGCCCTTTGTCCGCCCCACGCCTCACACGCAGTCAAGGTGTGGTAGGCAGTGTCAGGGTCGCCGCTGGTGCAGTTTCGGCACCGGGGCTCCGACTCGATCCCCACCACTTCCCACAGGTACTTGGCGAAACAGCCATGACCCGTGAGAAGTTGGGTGAGGTGGTATGTCGGGGCCCCATGACCCCGCTCCACCCACTGACGCAGGACGGGCCGAACGGCCCCCACAAGCAGCGAGCCGCCGCGGGTCGCCCGCAGTCTTTCGGCCCACTCCCGGAAGAGATCATCGCGAGCTGATTGCCTCCAGCGATCGATCTCCTCCGGGGGCGGCCGACCTCCGAGAGCACGCCGCATCAGGGCGCCCTCCCCGTACACCCTCTTGAGGACGCAGGCCTCGAGATCCCAGGGGATACTACCCGCTATCACACATGCCGCCTCGTAAGAGACGGTGTGGTACGCCCGAGCAGCCCTCTGCGCGATGGCGCGCTGCGGTCGTCGCAGCAGCGCGATACTCGTCGGGCAGAGGGCCTCCGCCCATATGGGCGCTCCGTAGAGCGCCTTGGAGCGCACCACTCCGTCGTAGAGGCGGCGGCAGGCAGACCCCGGGCCTCCGCTGTTGGGCAGCAACCGCGAGAGCATTCCGGCAAATGCCACCAGCTTCGGTGCCAGCTGCCGGAAGTGCTCCGCGAACCGCCACCGACCGTCGAGAACGAGCCCGAGGTATTTCAGGCTCGTCCCGACAGCGATGGAGGTGCCACCCACCATGATGGACCTATCTCGAGGCGGCGTCTGCCGAGGCCCGTGGAAGAAGAGGGCCTCGGACTTTTCGAGGGCGACTTTAAGGCCAAGCGCCCCGATGCGACGCACTACGTGGGCGACGCCCGCCGTCGCAAGGACGGCGGCGTCCCGAAATGTCGGGGCCCGCGCGGTGACTAGGGTATCGTCAGCGTAGCAAAGTACGCCGACTCCCCGAAGATTAGCACCGCGCAGGACCCAATCATACCCGACGTTCCACAGGAGCGGCCCGAGGACCGACCCCTGTGGAACGCCACAAGACATGCCCCTGCGGACCACCCCGCCTTGGGCCGGGTAAACTATGACCCGGTCCACGAAGTAGTCCGCAAGGACGCGCCTGAGGTACCACGGGACGTTGTGGTACCTCAACGCCTCAGCAATGGTTTCCCAGGGGAGGGTGTTGAAGGCGTTCGCTATGTCCAGCGATACCGCCAACAGCACCTCACCCCTGGAGACCGCTTCGTCGACGCCGTCCCGCAGTCGGGATATGGCATCGAGGGTTGACCTCCCGCGACGGAAGCCGAACTGGCCGTCGCTTAGGTTGGGCCCCACCCCCTCCAGGTGGCCGACGAGACGCGCAGCGAGCACCCGCTCAAAAAGCTTGCACGTCTCGTCGAGCAACACGATGGGGCGGTAGGCCGACGGCGATTCGGCTGGGCGCCCGTGCTTTTTGATCAGCACGAGCTTGCCGACTTTCCATCGCCGGGGGACCCTCCCCGACGCCAGGCACTCCGACATGAGGGACAGCGTCTCCTCCTCTAGTGCCGGCATGACGGTGGCAATAACCTTTCCAGGGACTCCGTCCGGGCCCGGGGCGCGATTCCTGGACCGAAGTGCCAGTATCGCGGCCCCCAACTCGGCCTCGGACACGGGAGGTATTGCCCCTTCGTCTGCCGGCACCTGGCTTGGTGCTGCCATCCGCGGCGGAACCCACTCCTCCCTCGCAGGGAATAGGGAGCTGACCACTCGGTCCAGAAGGCCCGGCTCAAGAGTTCTGGTGAGGGGAGGCGCCCAAGGCCGGAGTTTCTGACTCACAGTCTTGTACGGGCGCCCCCACGGATCTCGGTCCAGGCTCTCGAGCCACTCCCTCCAGGCCTCGTCCTTGGCGGCTTTGATCGCCGAACTGAGGGCCCGTCGAGCGCCCAGGTACGCGGCATGCAGCTCTTCTTCGCGGGCGAGATCTCTAACGGCCCGCCTTCGGCTGCGGGTGTACTGCCTCTGGGCTGCGTAGCTCGCAGCACGCAGACCGGCTAGGTGGGGACGCCACCAGTACACCCGCCTCCGGGGCGGGATAGGTCTCGCCCTCTGCATCGCCGCGTCGCAGACGCGAGTCAGCGCTCCAACCAATCGCTCGCATCTCGCGTCCACGTCCGGGTCGCTATCGACAGCAGCCCATCGCTCGACGATAGCCGCCTCTCGAGCCAGCTCCCGGTCCAGGGTTCCGAGCCGCCACCGCGGGCCTTCCCCTACCACGGGGCGGTCCAGTGCCACACGAGGCGCCGCCGCGGGGACAGGGGCGACGTCGAACCGGATGTACCGGTGGTCAGACGAAGTCTCCACCCCCTCGACGACCCGCCAGTTGTGAATGCGACGGGCCAGGCCAGAACTCGCAAAAGAAAGGTCGACTATCGACCCGACCTGGGCCCGCACAAACGTGTGGACCGCTCCTCGGTTCAGCAGCACCAAGCCTTGGGACACCGCCCACTCTTCCACCATCTCCCCCCGGGCATCGGTTGTCGGAGATCCCCACGCCCGTGAGTGAGCGTTGAAATCCCCGGCCACCACAGCCGGGGTGGGGTGCACTTCTGCCAGCAGAGCCCCGACCTCCGTGAGCAACTGCTCAAACTCAGCGAGGCTTCTGCTGGGGGGACAGTACACCCCAATCACCGCAGCGCCGCTCAGCGTGACGAGTACGCACCCTCGGCCCCTCCGCACTATGTCGAAGGGAGGGCACGATCGCTGAGCGACGATAGCCACCAAGCCGCCGCGGTCGCCGGCCCAGTTGGGGCCGTTGCGAACGCAGTACGGCTCGGCGACTACTGCCATTGTCGTCTGCCACTGCGCCATGGATTGGGCCAGAAGGTCCTGGGCCGTGGCGCAGTGGTTGACGTTGGCCTGCAGGATGGAGATTTTGTGGGCCATTAAGTGTGGGCGGTGTCCATGTCCTCCTCATTCGGCAGCAGGGCGGGCGAGGACGTGGGTTTCGCCCCACCTGCTGCTCTCGATTTTGGCTCCTTTCGTCGGGAGGCCGCTTTACAATTCGCCGACCCGAGGCGGTGGTCGGACGCCGCACCATCCGCGAAACAGACGGGGCATCTCGGCTCCGCGGAGCAGGCAGCCGACTTGTGGCCGGCCTGCCCGCAACGGAAACAAAGCGCACTGCGGTCAGTGGCCGCAGTGCACCTGGCCCCGACGTGCCCCGGCTCGAGGCAGCGGTAGCACCGCGTCGGCCTCGGGTCCAGAGTGGTCAGTTTGACCACTGACCACCCGACGACGACGCGGCGGCCGTCCGTCAGCCTCCTTGCCGCCTCAACCGGGCACCGTATCCAGGTAGTGCCCTGTCGGCCAGGTGGGCGCTGTATGTCGCCCACTTTAATATGGTCGACAGCACAGCCCCCCTTCGCCGCCAGCGACGCCGCTACCGACTCTTTCGAGGCCGAGTCGCTAAGCCCAGAGACGCGCATCTCGACGCATCTCTCCGGCCTAGCGACGCGGACCTCTTCCAAGACCTCCCTAAGTTTGGCGGCGAGCTGGTCCGCCTTTTGGCTTCTGTCAGCGCCAGCCACCTCCAAGATCCGGCCTCCGGTTATGGCATTGCGGAGTCGGAGGCCGTCAATGCCCAAGCCCTTGAGGTCTATCGACCTCTCGGCCTTGGACATCACCGCGGCGTACGTTATACCCCGCTCCGCGGCGCCCGGCTGCAGCGTGATCGCAACCGCTGCCGTTTGCGGGGTGCGCAATCTGCGGGGCCTCCGGGCACTGCGTTTCCTCCGCTTGGTGGTAGCTGGCGCTACCGGAGTGGCGGCGGCGGCTGTGGCAGCCGACCGGGCAGGGGCCGGTTTAGGCGCCTTTGGCCTAGCCGCCACCTCGCTCCATGTCCCTTTTTGCGGGAGCGGGGCGGGAGCCACCGACGAAGTCGACGGGGGTGACCGCTGCGGTTGTCGGGCAGCCTCCGCCTCCCTCGCCGCAGCCGTCTTCTTCCCCGCCTTCTTCTTTTTCGTCTTCCTCTCCTCCTCTCCCCCCGACGGCCCGGTAGGGCGCGGCCCCGCCTCCACTTGCCCGCCTGGCATCGGAGGTGAGAGGGGAAGGGGAAGAGACTCCGAGGGAGACGCCTCGGGCTCGGGCTCAGGTCTGCTAGCAGACCGTGCCGCATTTCGAGCGTCAGCCTGAAGAGGCGGACGGATGCGGGTCTCCGGCAGCAGTCGGTCAGCGATCCCCGCGAGCCGCGCGTCGACGAGAAAGCCGATCTCGTCACGGCTCATCGGGGGCGGCGCAGCCTCCGCCTGCTGCTTCAAGGCCCGCATTTCGGCCCGTACTGTGGCCAGCTCGGTCTGGAGCTTGGCCACTTCCTCCGATTCCGTGCGGGACATGAGAGCACGCATGTTCTCCATGATGGAGTTACACGCGACTCTCAGGTCCCGCACGTACTGCCCCTTCAGGTTGGAGCTCTTAGCGGCGATGGTTTCCACCACCTTCACCGCCGCCTCTATGGAGCCCGAGATCTCCTCCGCACTGAGTGTTTCGGCAGCCGAGGATGCCAGTCCCGCTTGGGGCTGCGGACTAGGCTGGGGCTGCGGGCTAGGGGTCTCTCTGAGATAGAGAGCCCTTTGCCGCTGCAGTCTCAGTTCGTCCGCAAGCTCTGCTTCAGCTTGGAGCTCAAGCTCACGCTCCTTAGCCGCGTTGAGCTCCGCCTTCGCCTTAGCGAGACCGACGTACTCGCCTGTTTTTGGGGGACGGCCACGACCTCTTTTGGGACTCTCGTCCACCGAGTCACCCTCGTTCAGCGATCCCAACTCCTTGAGGGAGTTGGTTCGTTTGCGCCAGAGTCTCCCCGTTACTGGGGAAGCCGAGCGTGAAGCTGCAGGTAAGCTGGCAGCGGTCATCCGCTCCAGCATTACCGCCGAATCCACCCTCTCCAGTTCAACCACTGGCACCATCTTATTGAGAGAGACAGGAGACCTTGCGGTCTCCGTCTCAATCTCCATCTCTACTTCCTCCTTCTTTTTTTCTTCAATGTTTGTTTTAGGTTTATTTAACGTATCCATGCAATTCCCACGAGAATGAGACGAAAATATTACACTTCCCGGGTGACGCTCATTCCGGGAAGCGGGGTGCATACTGTGGAGGTCCCCCGGTGTCCACAGGTTTTAAGCGACTTTGCTGTCGGGTTTTATAGTCTTTTCCTTGACGCGGGCCGGCCAATGAAGGCAAGCCCCACGTCCTCCAAGATCACGGCTTCCTGAATGTGGCCAGCACCCAGGTCAAAACGCCGATCACCCGGAGATTACGCGACGCGGGAGGGCAGCCAACTCTCCCAACTCCGACGGTGGCACAAGTGCCTGCCAGCCCCTGCGCGAGCAGTGGGCCGACCCGTCCCTGGATCCCTGACACCGTCTCATCCCCGGTCCCCTCCGCAAAACAGAGGGACACTGGGAGCGACGGCGAGCCCTGAAAAGGGCTATTAGGGATCCCATCGGCAGCCTGATGTTCGGCTGCGCCACACGGCGGTGGTTAGGTTAGGTTAGGTTAGGTTAGGTTAGGTTTTTTTTTTTTTTTTTTTTTTTTTTTTTTTTTTTTTTTTTTTTTTTTACGTGGTGGAATGCATTTACGCGCTTCGCTCCCCCCCCGCGGGGGCAGGGGGTTCGCTTCGTGTGGGACTCCTGACCACTTGAGCCTGGCCAGACTACCCACTAAACCACCACGGTGTTCCTCCTTCACCCAATCCGAGCCACGGGATAGTTTGCTCACCGCGACTCGGCTGGGGATGCCCTGATGGTCGGGCTCGCCTCTGTCGAGGCCCCACCCTCCGGGCCACGTGCCCAGATGGCGGGGCCTGTCCTCCTCGTATGAATGCACCCCAGGAACACAGAGGGGCGCATTCCGCCACTTTAGCGTGGGGCGGCAGGCCCCCCGGCCCACCGCCCGTGGCCACTCTCATTCGGGGGCGCGGGCAAACTGCGCTCGCCGTTGTCCCGTCGTCCATGCCCGCAGGGCAGCGGTCGGGGGAACCCGCTCCCGCAGGGCTCGGACTCAGGAACGCGAGCAAGCTGCGCTCGCCGGCGCCCCCCCTCCTCGTGGGGTACTCGGCTCGCGAGGCAGGAGAGCTCCCCGCTCAATCCCGCTCCCGCAGAGCCTTTCCCCCGGCCGCCACCACCCCGTCGGCCGATCGCCGTCGGCGTACGAGGCGACGGCAGCCACTGCTTTTAACGACTTTGCTGTCGGGTTTTAAAGTCTTTTCCTTGACTCGACGGCACAAGAGCCCGTCAGCCCCTGGGTCAGCAAGGGCTGACTCGCCTCGGCAGCCGATGGTAGGCTCCGTCTTTGGTTCCCTGGCACCGTCTCATCCCCTGTCCCCTCTGCTAAACAGAGGGATACTGGGAGAGACGGCGAGCCCTGAAAAGGGCTGGGATCTCCTCGGCAGCCCGGTGCTCGGCTGCGTGTTTCCCTTAGTCGCCTCTTACGACACCCACGGGATGAGATGGGGTGGGGCTATTCTATGCCGGCCCCACACGGCTAAGGTTTTTTTTTTTTTTTTTTTTTTTTTTTTTTTTTTTTTTTTTTTACGTGGTGGAATGCATTTACGCGCTTCGCTCGCCCCCCGCGGGGGCGGGGGGTTCGCTTCGTGTGGGACTCCTGGCCTCGGAGAGAGGCCAGACTACCCACTAAACCACCACGGTGTTCCTCCTTCACCCAATCCGAGCCACGGGATAGTTTGCTCACCGTGACTCGGCTGGGGATGCCCTGTTGGTCGGGCTCGCTACTGTCGAGGCCCCACCCTCCGGGCCACGTGCCCAGATGGTGGGGCCTGTCCTCCTCACATGAATGCACCCCAGGAACACAGGGGGGGCGCATTCCGCCACTTTAGCATGGGGCGGCAGGTCCCCCGACCCACCGCCCGTGGCCACTCTCATTCGGGGGCGCGGGCGAATTGTGTTCGCCGGCGCCCCCTCTCCGGGGGTCTGCGGGGCGGGAGAGTGAGACCAGCTCGCTCCCGCTCCCGCAGAGCCTCTCTCTTGGCCGCCATCACCTCGTCAGCGAACGAGGCGACGGCGGCCCAACACTCTTCGCTGCCGGCCATAGCCGAGACCACGGCCGACAGCGAGAGGTCCGCACCGACGGTGCTCAAGAGGGCCGCCCTTGGTCCGTCCCACGCCTCACACACACTCAGGGTGTGGTGGGCAGTGTCAGGGTCGCCGCTGGTGCAGTTTCGGCACCGGGGCTCCGACTCGATCCCCACCACTTCCCACAGGTACTTGGCGAAACAGCCATGTCCTGTGAGAAGTTGGGTGAGGTGGTATGTCGGGGCCCCATGACCCCGCTCTACCCACTGACGCAAGACGGGCCGAACGGCCCCCACAAGTAGCGAGCCGCCGCGGGTCGCCCGCAGTCTTTCGGCCCATTCCCGGAAGAGATCATCGCGAGCCGATTGCCTCCAGCGATCGATCTCCTCCGGGGGGGGCCGACCTCCGAGAGCACGCCGCATCAGGGCGCCCTCCTCGTACACCCTCTTGAGGACGCGAGCCTCGAGATCCCAGGGGATACTACCCGCTATCACGCACGCCGCCTCGTAAGAGACGGTGTGGTACGCCCGAGCAGCCCTCTGCGCGACGGCGCGCTGCGGACGTCGCAGCAGCGCAGTATTCGTCGGGCAGAGGGCCTCCGCCCATATGGGCGCTCCGTAGAGCGCCTTGGAGCGCACCACTCCGTCATAGAGGCGGCGGCAGGCAGACCCCGGGCCTCCGCTGTTGGGCAGCAACCGCGAGAGCATTCCGGCAAATGCCACCAGCTTCGGTGCCAGCTGCCGGAAATGCTCCGCGAACCGCCACCGACCGTCGAGAACGAGCCCGAGGTATTTCAGGCTCGTCCCGACAGCGATGGGGGTGCCGCCCACCACAATCGACCTGTCTCGAGGCGGCGTCTGCCGAGGCCCGTGGAAGAAGAGGGCCTCGGACTTCTCGAGGGCGACTTCGAGGCCGAGCGCCCCAATGCGACGCACTACGTGCGCGACGCCCGCCGTCGCAAGGACGGCGGCGTCCCGAAATGTGGGGGCCTGCGCGGTGACTAGGGTGTCGTCGGCGTAACAAAGTACGCCGACTCCCCGAAGATTGGCACCGCGCAGGACCCAGTCATATCCGACGTTCCACAGGAGCGGCCCGAGGACCGACCCCTGCGGAACGCCACAAGACATGCCCCTGCGGACCACCCCGTCTTGGGCCGGGTAAACTATGACCCGGTCCACGAAGTAGTCCGCAAGGACGCGCCTGAGGTACCACGGGACATCGTGGTACCTCAGCGCCTCCGCAATAGTTTCCCAGGGGAGGGTGTTGAAGGCGTTCGCTATGTCCAACGATACCGCCAACAACACCTCACCCCTGGAGACCGCTTCGTCGACGCCGTCCCGCAGTCGGGATATAGCGTCGAGAGTTGACCTCCCGCGACGGAAGCCGAACTGGCCGTCGCTCAGGTTGGGCCCCGCCCCCTCGAGGTGGCCGACGAGACGCGCAGCGAGCACCCGCTCAAAAAGCTTGCACATCTCGTCGAGCAACACGATGGGGCGGTAGGCCGACGGCGATTCGGCTGGGCGCCCGTACTTTCTGAGCAGCACGAGCTTGCCGATTTTCCATCGCCGGGGGACCCTCCCCGACGCCAGACACTCCGACATGAGGGACAGCGTCTCCTCCTCTAGTGCCGGCATGACTGTGGCAATAACCTTCCCAGGGACTCCGTCCGGGCCCGGGGCGCGATTTCTGGACCGAAGTGCCAGTATCGCGGCCCCCAACTCGGCCTCGGACACGGGAGGTATTGCCCCTTCGTCTGCCGGCACCTGACTCGGTGCTGCCATCCGCGGCGGGACCCACTCTCCCCTCGCAGGGAAGAGGGAACTGACCACTCGGTCCAGAAGGCCCGACTCGAGAGTTCTGGTGAGGGGAGGCGCCCAAGGCCGGAGTTTCTGACTCACGGTCTTGTACGGGCGCCCCCACGGGTCTCGATCCAGGCTCTCGAGCCACTCCTTCCAGGCCTCGTCCTTGGCGGCTTTGATCGCCGAGCCGAGGGCCCGACGAGCGGCCAGGTACGCGGCGTGCAACTCCTCCTCGCGGGCGAGATCTCTAACAGCCCGCCTTCGGCTGCGGGCGTACTGCCTCTGGGCCGCGTAACTAGCAGTACGCAGCCCGGCTAGGTGGGGTCGCCACCAGTACACCTGCCTCCGGGGCGGGGTTGGTCTCGCCCTCTGCATCGCCGCGTCGCAGACGCGAGTCAGCGCTCCAGCGAGCCGCTCGCATCTCGCGTCCACGTCCTGGTCGCTGTCGACAGCAGCCCAACGCTCGACGATAGCCGCCTCTTGAGCCAGTTCCCGGTTCAAAGAACCGAGGCGCCACCGCGGACCTTCTCCTGTTAGAGGGCGGTTATTTCCACCTACTTCTCCTCGGGCGGCCGCTGAGTGAGAGACCACGTCGAACCGTACGTAACGATGGTCCGACGCGGTCTCCACATCCTCGACGACCCGCCAATTGCGAGTGCGGCTAGCCAGGGCAGGGCTAGCAAACGATAGGTCTACTATCGAGCTGCCCTGGGGCCGCACAAGCGTGGGAACCGCCCCCCTGTTGAGCAGCACCAAGCCGTGGGACACCGCCCATTCCTCCAAGATCTCCCCCCGGCCGTCGGTCCTCGGAGATCCCCACGCCCGTGAGTGGGCGTTGAAATCCCCGGCTACCACGACCGGAGTGGGGTGCGCATCTGCCAGCAGAGCCCCGACCTCCGTGAGCCACTGCTCGAACTCGGCGAGGCTTCTGCTGGGCGAGAAGTACACCCCGATCACTGCAGCGTCGCCCAGCGTGGCGAGGACGCACCCTCGGCCTCTCACCACTCTGTCGAGTTGGTGAGGGCCGGTTCGCTGGGCGACGATAGCCACCAATCCGTCGCGGTCGCTGACCCAGTTGGGGGCGGTGCGAACGCAGTACGGCTCGGCGACTACCGCCACTGTCGTCTGCCACTGCATCACGGTCTGGGCGAGTAAGTCCTGGGCCGTGGCGCAGTGGTTGACGTTGGCCTGCAGGATGGAGATCTTGTGAGCCATTAATTATGGGCGGTGTCCATCTCCTCCTCGTGTGACGGCGGCGACAGGGTGGTTGAGGTGGTTTTTTGTTCCACCCCCCCTGTCGCTTTGCGTCTCGACTGGCTCCTTTTTCGGGAGGCTGCCTGGCACTTGGCGGAGCCAAGCCTGTGGCCGGAGTTTGCACCCTCCGCGGCACAGACGGGACACTTGGGCTCCGCAGAGCAGGTGGCCGCCTTATGGCCCTCCTGTCCGCAGCGGAAGCAGAGTGCGCTGCGGTCAATGTTCGCAGCGCACCTGACCCCTACGTGTCCCGGCTCCAGGCAGCGGAAGCACCGCGCCGGCCTTGGCTCCAAGGTGGTCAGCCTGACAACCGACCACCCAATGATGATGCGGCGGCCGTCCGTCAGCTTCTTGGCCGCCGCAACCGGACACCGCAGCCAGGCAGTGCCCTGTCGACCGGGAGGGCGATTTATATCGCCCACCTTGATAGAGGCGACAGGGCAACCTCCCTCGGTTGCCAGGCGCTCCGCCACCCCCTCCTTCGTCGCCGCATCGCCCAGGCCAGAGATGCGCAGCTCCACGCACCTCTCCGGCCTGGCGACACGGACTTCATCTCCCAGCACCGTCTTTAGCTGTGCCGCCAGGTTGTCGGCCTTCACGGCCCTGTCGGTGCCACCCACCTCCAGGATCCGACCCCCAGTCACGGCAGTGCGGAACCGGAGGCCGTCAATGCCGAGAGTCTTGAGGTCTATTGACCTCTCGGCACTGGCGATCACCTGGGTGTAGGTGACACCCTTCTCCACCGCGCCCGGCTGCAGTGTAAGGCACACTGCAGCGGTCGTCGGGGCGCGGATTCTGCGCCTCGCCTTCGCCTGCTTCGCAGGCTTGGCGGGCGCCCTGGTGCTCGGCGGTGCTGGGGCAGCTTGCGCCTTCTTTGGCCGCGCCGCCACCACGTTCCACGCCTCCTTCGCAGGTGGAGGGGCGGTGGCGGGAGCCTGCTGGCGCGGCTGACGGGCGGCTTCGGCCTCCAGCGATGCGGCGCTCTTCTTCTTGGCCTTCTTTTTCCCCTTCAACTCCGCCGCCGGGACCGTCCCAGAGGGGCGGGGACCCGGTTCCTTCTGCCCGTCTGTCACGACGGGCGAGAGGGGCGGAGCCGGAAGAGGGAGGGCAGAAGGCTCGGGCCTCCGGCTGGACTTGGAGGCCCTGGGTTCCGCATCGCGAGCAGCGCCAGCGGCTCTGGCGGCATTCCTCACGTCCGCCTGGAGAGGCGGACGGATACGCTCCTCCGGCAGCAGGCGGTCCTGGATCCCCGCGAATTTCGCCTCTACCATAAAGGCGATTTCTTCGCGGGTCATTGCAGGAGGAGCCGCTTCCGCCTGCCGCTTCAGGGCCTTCATCTCGGCCCGCATGGCGGCGAGCTCTGCCTGAAGATTGGCCACCTCCTCGTTTACTGTGCGGGCCTTGAGTTGGTGGGCGAGCTCCAAAATGGAGCTGCAGGCCACCCGCAAGTCCCGCACATACTGGCCCTTCAGTTTAGAGCTCTTGGTGGCGATGGTTTGCACCACCGCCACCGCCGCCTCGATGCTCCCCGTCAGCTGCTCGGCGCTGACGGGCTCGGAGGAAGGTGTTGGGTCCGACCTCGGTTGTTGAGCGGGAGTCTTGAGGAGGAAAGACTCCCTTTGCTGTCGGACCTCCTCCGCCAGCTCCTTCTCGGCACGGAGCTCGAGCTCCCGCTCCTGTGCCTTGATGAGTTCGGCCTTGGCTTTCGCCAGGCCGACGTACTCGCCCGTCGTTGGAGGGCGCCCTCTCCTTTTCGCCTTGACCGGGCCAGAGCTGTCGTCTTCCGACGCAGGGTTCTGGCGTTTCCGCCACAGCCGGCCCGGCGAAGATGGACGCGAGTCTTCATCCAGCATTGATGCGTCACTCGCCACCGACGAGTCCCTACTGGACGTGCTGTAACGCGTCAGGGTCACGCGTGCCTCCTTTGTCACCAACGGGTGTGGTGACCGGGTTCGCAACTCCCCCGTCTCCTCTCTCGTCAAGCTCTCCTTTTCTTCTTCAGGTTTTTTATTTTTGTTTTTTGTATTTAAATGTGCCATAATATTTCCCACGAGTGGGGGAGAAATAAGAGTCCACCCGGGCAGAGATCCCCCAGTACCCGGGTAAGCGTAGGTTTGTTTCCCAACCGAGGGGTCCGCAGGTGCCCCGGCTGGGGGTGTGCTTGCGACTGAACTACCCATCAGCCATGCATCCCCTGGCCACACACCAGAACACGGGATTCGGGGTAATTTTTTATAGAGGTTTTCTTCCTCGCGGCCCGGGCGATTAAGCCAAGACCCTCGCCCCCGATCTAATCGGGATTACGATATGCCAACGGTGGCAGGAACACAAGTCCACTGCCTGCTCGACGGTAGGGTGAGTACACGCCGAGCCCGTCCCTATGCGGTCAGCCTCTGCGCGAGCAGTGGGTCGACCCGTCCCTGGTTCCCGGACACAGTCTCTTCCTCTGTCCCCTCTGCTAAACAGAGGGCTGGGAGCGACTGTTAGGGATCCCCCTCGGCAGCCTGGCGGTCGGCGCCGTCTTTCCCTTAGTCGCCTTTTACGACACCCACGGGATGAGATGGGGTGGGGCTATTCTATGCCGGCCCCACACGGCGACACACGGCTAAGGTTTTTTTTTTTTTTTTTTTTTTACGTGGTGGAATGCATTTACGCGCTTCGCTCGCCCCCCGCGGGGGCAGGGGGTTCGCTTCGTGTGGGACTCCTGGCCTCGGAGAGAGGCCAGACTACCCACTAAACCACCACGGTGTTCCTCCTTCACCCAATCCGAGCCACGGGATAGTTTGCTCACCGTGACTCGGCTGGGGATGCCCGTTGGTCGGGCTCGCTACTGTCGAGGCCCCACCCTCCGGGCCACGTGCCCAGATGGTGGGGCCTGTCCTCCTCACATGAATGCACCCCAGGAACACAGGGGGGCGCATTCCGCCACTTTAGCATGGGGCGGCAGGTCCCCCGACCCACCGCCCGTGGCCACTCTCATTCGGGGGCGCGGGCGAATTGTGTTCGCCGGCGCCCCCTCTCCGGGGGTCTGCGGGGCGGGAGAGTGAGACCAGCTCGCTCCCGCTCCCGCAGAGCCTCTCTCTTGGCCGCCATCACCTCGTCGGCGAACGAGGCGACGGCGGCCCAACACTCTTCGCTGCCGGCCATAGCCGAGACCACGGCCGACAGCGAGAGGTCCGCACCGACGGTGCTCATGAGGGCCGCCCTTGGTCCGTCCCACGCCTCACACACACTCAGGGTGTGGTGGGCAGTGTCAGGGTCGCCGCTGGTGCAGTTTCGGCACCGGGGCTCCGACTCGATCCCCACCACTTCCCACAGGTACTTGGCGAAACAGCCATGTCCTGTGAGAAGTTGGGTGAGGTGGTATGTCGGGGCCCCATGACCCCGCTCTACCCACTGACGGAAGACGGGCCGAACGGCCCCCACAAGCAGCGAGCCGCCGCGGGTCGCCCGCAGTCTTTCGGCCCATTCCCGGAAGAGATCATCGCGAGCCGATTGCCTCCAGCGATCGATCTCCTCCGGGGGGGGCCGACCTCCGAGAGCACGCCGCATCAGGGCGCCCTCCTCGTACACCCTCTTGAGGACGCGAGCCTCGAGATCCCAGGGGATACTACCCGCTATCACGCACGCCGCCTCGTAAGAGACGGTGTGGTACGCCCGAGCAGCCCTCTGCGCGACGGCGCGCTGCGGACGTCGCAGCAGCGCAGTATTCGTCGGGCAGAGGGCCTCCGCCCATATGGGCGCTCCGTAGAGCGCCTTGGAGCGCACCACTCCGTCATAGAGGCGGCGGCAGGCAGACCCCGGGCCTCCGCTGTTGGGCAGCAACCGCGAGAGCATTCCGGCAAATGCCACCAGCTTCGGTGCCAGCTGCCGGAAATGCTCCGCGAACCGCCACCGACCGTCGAGAACGAGCCCGAGGTATTTCAGGCTCGTCCCGACGGCGATGGGGGTGCCACCCACCACGATCGACCTGTCTCGAGGCGGCGTCTGCCGAGGCCCGTGGAAGAAGAGGGCCTCGGACTTCTCGAGGGCGACTTCGAGGCCGAGCGCCCCGATGCGACGCACTACGTGCGCGACGCCTGCCGTCGCAAGGACGGCGGCGTCCCGAAATGTGGGGGCCTGCGCGGTGACTAGGGTGTCGTCGGCGTAACAAAGTACGCCGACTCCCCGAAGATTGGCACCGCGCAGGACCCAGTCATACCCGACGTTCCACAGGAGCGGCCCGAGGACCGACCCCTGTGGAACGCCACACGACATGCCCCTGCGGACCACCCCGTCTTGGGCCGGGTAAACTATGACCCGGTCCACGAAGTAGTCCGCAAGGACGCGCCTGAGGTACCACGGGACATCGTGGTACCTCAGCGCCTCCGCAATAGTTTCCCAGGGGAGGGTGTTGAAGGCGTTCGCTATGTCCAACGATACCGCCAACAACACCTCACCCCTGGAGACCGCTTCGTCGACGCCGTCCCGCAGTCGGGATATAGCGTCGAGAGTTGACCTCCCGCGACGGAAGCCGAACTGGCCGTCGCTCAAGTTGGGCCCCGCCCCCTCGAGGTGGCCGACGAGACGCGCAGCGAGCACCCGCTCAAAAAGCTTGCACATCTCGTCGAGCAACACGATGGGGCGGTAGGCCGACGGCGATTCGGCTGGGCGCCCGTGCTTTCTGAGCAGCACGAGCTTGCCGATTTTCCATCGCCGGGGGACCCTCCCCGACGCCAGACACTCCGACATGAGGGACAGCGTCTCCTCCTCTAGTGCCGGCATGACTGTGGCAATAACCTTCCCAGGGACTCCGTCCGGGCCCGGGGCGCGATTTCTGGACCGAAGTGCCAGTATCGCGGCCCCCAACTCGGCCTCGGACACGGGAGGTATTGCCCCTTCGTCTGCCGGCACCTGACTCGGTGCTGCCATCCGCGGCGGGACCCACTCTCCCCTCGCAGGGAAGAGGGAACTGACCACTCGGTCCAGAAGGCCCGGCTCGAGAGTTCTGGTGAGGGGAGGCGCCCAGGGCCGGAGTTTCTGACTCACGGTCTTGTACGGGCGCCCCCACGGGTCTCGATCCAGGCTCTCGAGCCACTCCTTCCAGGCCTCGTCCTTGGCGGCTTTGATCGCCGAGCCGAGGGCCCGACGAGCGGCCAGGTACGCGGCGTGCAACTCCTCCTCGCGGGCGAGATCTCTAACAGCCCGCCTTCGGCTGCGGGCGTACTGCCTCTGGGCCGCGTAACTAGCAGTACGCAGCCCGGCTAGGTGGGGTCGCCACCAGTACACCTGCCTCCGGGGCGGGGTTGGTCTCGCCCTCTGCATCGCCGCGTCGCAGACGCGAGTCAGCGCTCCAGCGAGCCGCTCGCATCTCGCGTCCACGTCCTGGTCGCTGTCGACAGCAGCCCAACGCTCGACGATAGCCGCCTCTTGAGCCAGTTCCCGGTTCAAAGAACCGAGGCGCCACCGCGGACCTTCTCCTGTTAGAGGGCGGTTATTTCCACCTACTTCTCCTCGGGCGGCCGCTGAGTGAGAGACCACGTCGAACCGTACGTAACGATGGTCCGACGCGGTCTCCACATCCTCGACGACCCGCCAATTGCGAGTGCGGCTAGCCAGGGCAGGGCTAGCAAACGATAGGTCTACTATCGAGCTGCCCTGGGGCCGCACAAGCGTGGGAACCGCCCCCCTGTTGAGCAGCACCAAGCCGTGGGACACCGCCCATTCCTCCAAGATCTCCCCCCGGCCGTCGGTCCTCGGAGATCCCCACGCCCGTGAGTGGGCGTTGAAATCCCCGGCTACCACGACCGGAGTGGGGTGCGCATCTGCCAGCAGAGCCCCGACCTCCGTGAGCCACTGCTCGAACTCGGCGAGGCTTCTGCTGGGCGAGAAGTACACCCCGATCACTGCAGCGTCGCCCAGCGTGGCGAGGACGCACCCTCGGCCTCTCACCACTCTGTCGAGTTGGTGAGGGCCGGTTCGCTGGGCGACGATAGCCACCAATCCGTCGCGGTCGCTGACCCAGTTGGGGGCGGTGCGAACGCAGTACGGCTCGGCGACTACCGCCACTGTCGTCTGCCACTGCATCACGGTCTGGGCGAGTAAGTCCTGGGCCGTGGCGCAGTGGTTGACGTTGGCCTGCAGGATGACACACGGCTAAGGTTAGGTTTGGTTATGTTAGGTTTTTTTTTTTTTTTTTTTTTTTTTTTACGTGGTGGAATGCATTTACGCGCTTCGCTCGCCCCCTGCGGGGGCAGAGGGTTCGCTTCGTGTGGGACTCCTGACCACTTGAGCCTGGCCAGACTACCCACTAAACCACCACGGTGTTCCTCCTTCGCCCAATCCGAGCCGCGGGATAGTTTGCTCACCGCGACTCGGCTGGGGATGCCCTGATGGTCGGGCTCGCCTCTGTCGAGGCCCCACCCTCCGGGCCACGCGCCCAGATGGCGGGGCCTGTCCTCCTCGTATGAATGCGCCCCAGGAACACAGAGGGGCGCATTCCGCCACTTTAGCGTGGGGCGGCAGGCCCCCCGGCCCACCGCCCGTGGCCACTCTCATTCGGGGGCGCCGTTGCCCCGTCGCCCATGCCCCGCAGGGCAGCGGTCGGGGGAACCCGCTCCCGCAGGGCTCGGACTCAGGAGCGCGAGCAAACTGCGCTCGCCGGCGCCCCCCCTCCTCGCGGGGTACTCGGCTCGCGAGGCAGGAGAGCTCCCCGCTCGATCCCGCTCCCGCAGAGCCTTTCCCCCGGCCGCCGCCACCCCGTCGGCCGATCGCCGTCGGCGTACGAGGCGACGGCAGCCACTGCTTTTAACGACTTTGCTGTCGGGTTTTAAAGTCTTTTCCTTGACTCGACGGCCCAAGAGCCCGTCAGCCCCTGGGTCAGCAGGGGCCGACCCGCCTCGGCAGCCTGATGTTAGGCTCCGTCCTTTGCTCCCTGGCACCGTCTCATCCCCTGTCCCCTCTGCTAAACAGAGGGATACTGGGAGCGACGGCGAGCCCTGAAAAGGGCTGGGATCTCCTCGGCAGCCCGGTGCTCGGCTGCGTGTTTCCCTTAGTCGCCTCTTACGACACCCACGGGATGAGATGGGGTGGGGCTATTCGATGCCGGCCCCACACGGCGGAGGTTAGGTTAGGTTAGGTTAGGTTAGGTTAGGTTAGGTTAGGTTAGGTTTTTTTTTTTTTTTTTTTTTTTTTTTTTTTTTTTTTTTTTTATTTTTTTTTTTTTATTTTTTTTTTTTTTTTTTTTACGTGGTGGAATGCATTTACGCGCTTCGCTCCCCCCCCGCGGGGGCAGGGGGTTCGCTTCGTGTGGGACTCCTGACCACTTGAGCCTGGCCAGACTACCCACTAAACCACCACGGTGTTCCTCCTTCACCCAATCCGAGCCACGGGATAGTGTGCTCACCGCGACTCGGCTGGGGATGCCCTGATAGACGGGCTCGCCTCTGTCGAGGCCCCACCCTCCGGGCCACGTGCCCAGATGGTGGGGCCTGTCCTCCTCGTATGAATGCGCCCCAGGAACACAGGGGGGCGCATTCCGCCACTTTGGTATGGGGCGGCAGGTCCCCCGACCCACCACCCGTGGCCATTCTCATTCGGGGACGCGGGCGAAGTGTGTTCGCCGGCGCCCCCTCTCCGGGGGTCTGCGGGGCGGGAGAATGAGACCAGCTCGCTCCCGCTCCCGCAGAGCCTCTCCCCTGGCCGCCACCACCCCGTCGTACGAGGCGACGGCAGCCACTTCTTTTAACGACTTTGCTGTCGGGTTTTAAAGTCTTTTCCTTGACAGGCAGTCTGATCTTCGGCGCCGTCTTTCCCTTAGTCGCCTCTTACGACACCCACGGGATGAGAAGGGGTGGGGCTATTCTATGCCGGCCCCACACGGCGGAACCCCGTCGGGGCCCCACCCTCCGGGCCACGTGCCCAGATGGTGGGGCATGTCCTCCCCATGTGGATGTACTCCCACTCTCAATCGGGGACGCGGGCGAACTGTGTTCGCCGGCGCCCCCTCTCCGGGGGTCTGCGGGGCGGGAGAGTGAGACCAGCTCGCTCCCGCTCCCGCAGAGCCTCTCTCTTGGCCGCCATCACCTCGTCAGCGAACGAGGCGACGGCGGCCCAACACTCTTCGCTGCCGGCCATGGCCGAGACTACGGCCGACAGCGAGAGGTCTCCACCAACGGTGTTCATGAGGGCCGCCCTTTGTCCGCCCCACGCCTCACACGCTGTCAAGGTGTGGTAGGCAGTGTCAGGGTCGCCGCTGGTGCAGTTTCGGCACCGGGGCTCCGACTCGATCCCCACCACTTCCCACAGGTACTTGGCGAAACAGCCATGACCCGTGAGAAGTTGGGTGAGGTGGTATGTCGGGGCCCCATGACCCCGCTCCACCCACTGACGCAGGACGGGCCGAACGGCCCCCACAAGCAGCGAGCCGCCGCGGGTCGCCCGCAGTCTTTCGGCCCACTCCCGGAAGAGATCATCGCGAGCTGATTGCCTCCAGCGATCGATCTCTTCCGGGGGCGGCCGACCTCCGAGAGCACGCCGCATCAGGGCGCCCTCCCCGTACACCCTCTTGAGGACGCAGGCCTCGAGATCCCAGGGGATGCTACCTGCAATCACGCACGCCGCCTCGTAAGAGACGGTGTGGTACGCCCGAGCAGCCCTCTGCGCGATGGCGCGCTGCGGACGTCGCAGCAACGCAATATTCGCCGGGCAGAGGGCCTCCGCCCATATGGGCGCTCCGTAGAGCGCCTTGGAGCGCACCACTCCGTCATAGAGGCGGCGGCAGGCTGACCCTGGGCCTCCGCTGTTGGGCAGCAACCGCGAGAGCATTCCGGCAAATGCCATCAGCTTCGGTGCCAGCTGCCGGAAATGCTCCGCGAACCGCCACCGACCGTCGAGAACGAGCCCGAGGTATTTCAGGCTCGTCCCGACAGCGATGGGGATGCCGCCCACCACGATCGACCTGTCTCGAGGCGGCGTCTGCCGAGGCCCGTGGAAGAAGAGGGCCTCGGACTTTTCGAGGGCGACTTTAAGGCCGAGCGCCCCGATGCGACGCACTACGTGCGCGACGCCTGCCGTCGCAAGGACGGCAGCGTCCCGAAATGTGGGGGCCCGCGCGGTGACTAGGGTGTCGTCAGCGTAGCAAAGTACGCCGACTCCCCGAAGATTAGCACCGCGCAGGACCCAATCATAACCGACGTTCCACAGGAGCGGCCCGAGGACCGACCCCTGTGGAACGCCACAAGACATGCCCCTGCGGACCACCCCGTCTTGGGCCGGGTAAACTATGACCCGATCCACGAAGTAATCCGCAAGGACGCGCCTGAGGTACCACGGGACGTTGTGGTACCTCAACGCCTCAGCAATGGTTTCCCAGGGGAGGGTGTTGAAGGCGTTCGCTATGTCCAGCGATACCGCCAACAGCACCTCACCCCTGGAGACCGCTTCGTCGACGCCGTCCCGCAGTCGGGATATAGCGTCGAGGGTTGACCTCCCGCGACGGAAGCCGAACTGGCCGTCACTCAAGTTGGGCCCCACCCCCTCTAGGTGGCCGACGAGACGCGCAGCGAGCACCCGCTCAAAAAGCTTGCACATCTCGTCGAGCAACACGATGGGGCGGTAGGCCGACGGCGATTCGGCTGGGCGCCCGTGCTTTTTCAGCAGCACGAGCTTGCCGACTTTCCATCGCCGGGGGACCCTCCCCGACGCCAGGCACTCCGACATGAGGGACAGCGTCTCCTCCTCTAGTGCCGGCATGACTGTGGCAATAACCTTCCCTGGGACTCCGTCCGGGCCCGGGGCGCGATTCCTGGACCGAAGTGCCAGTATCGCGGCCCCCAACTCGGCCTCGGACACGGGAGGTATTACCCCTTCGTCTGCCGGCACCTGACTCGGTGCTGCCATCCGCGGCGGAACCCACTCTCCCCTCGCAGGGAAGAGGGAACTGACCACTCGGTCCAGAAGGCCCGGCTCGAGAGTTCTGGTGAGGGGAGGCGCCCAGGGCCGGAGTTTCTGACTCACGGTCTTGTACGGGCGCCCCCACGGGTCTCGATCCAGGCTCTCGAGCCACTCCCTCCAGGCCTCGTCCTTGGCGGCTTTGATCGCCGAGCTGAGGGCCCGTCGAGCGCCCAGGTACGCGGCATGCAACTCTTCTTCGCGGGCGAGATCTCTGACGGCCCGCCTTCGGCTGCGGGTGTACTGCCTCTGGGCTGCGTAACTCGCGGTACGCAGCCCGGCTAGGTGGGGCCGCCACCAGTACACCTGCCTCCGGGGCGGGATAGGTCTCGCCCTCTGCATCGCCGCGTCGCAGACGCGAGTGAGCGCTCCAGCGAATCGCTCGCATCTCGCGTCCACG
Source organism: Spilosoma lubricipeda (assembly GCA_905220595.1). Taxonomy (NCBI): domain Eukaryota; kingdom Metazoa; phylum Arthropoda; class Insecta; order Lepidoptera; family Erebidae; genus Spilosoma; species Spilosoma lubricipeda. Next base: position 38,774 of record HG992285.1, on the reverse strand, counting down.
TCCGGGTCGCTATCGACAGCAGCCCATCGCTCGACGATAGCCGCCTCTCGGGCCAGCTCCCGGTCCAGCGTTCCGAGCCGCCACCGCGGACCTTCACCTGCTAGGGGGCGGTTATTTCCACCTACTTCTCGGGCGGCCGCTGAGTGAGAGACCACGTCGAACCGTATGTAACGATGGTCCGACGCGGTCTCCACCTCCTCGACGACTCGCCAATTGCGAGTGCGGCTAGCCAGGGCAGGGCTAGCAAACGATAGGTCTACTATCGAGCTGCCCTGGGGCCGCACAAGCGTGGGAACCGCCCCCCTGTTGAGCAGCACCAAGCCGCGGGACACCGCCCATTCCTCTAAAATCTCCCCCCGGCCGTCGGTCCTCGGGGATCCCCACGCCCGTGAGTGGGCGTTGAAATCCCCGGCTACCACGACCGGAGTGGGGTGCGCGTCTGCCAGCAGAGCCTCGACCTCCGTGAGCCACTGCTCGAACTCGGCGAGGCTTCGGTTGGGCGAGAAGTACACCCCAATCACTGCTGCAGCGTCGCCCAGCGTGGCGAGGACGCACCCTCGGCCTCTCACCACTCTGTCGAGTTGGTGAGGGCCGGTTCGCTGGGCGACGATGGCCACCAAGCCGTCGTGGTCGCTGACCCAGTTAGGGGCGGTGCGGACGTAGTACGGCTCGGCGACTACCGCCACTGTCGTCTGCCACTGCATCACGGTCTGGGCGAGTAAGTCCTGGGCCGTGACGCAGTGGTTGACGTTGGCCTGCAGAATGGAGATCTTGTGAGCCATTAAGTGTGGGCGGTGTCCATTTCCTCCTCTTGCGACGGCGGCGACAGGGTGGTTGAGGTGGTTTTTTGTTCCACCCCCCCTGTCGCTTTGCGTCTCGACTGGCTCCTTTTGCGGGAGGCTGCCTGGCACTTGGCGGAGCCAAGCCTGTGGCCGGAGTCTGCACCCTCCGCGGCACAGACGGGACACTTGGGCTCCGCCGAGCAGGTGGCCGCCTTATGGCCCTCCTGCCCGCAGCGGAAGCAGAGTGCGCTGCGGTCGACCTTCGCGGCGCACCTGACCCCGACGTGCCCCGGCTCCAGGCAGCGGAAGCACCGCGCCGGCCTTGGCTCCAAGGTGGTCAGCCTGACCGCCGACCACCCAATGACGATGCGGCGGCCGTCCGTCAACTTTTTGGCCGCCGCAACCGGACAGCGCAACCAGGCAGTGCCCTGTCGACCGGGAGGGCGATTTATGTCGCCCACCTTGATGGAGGCGACAGGGCAGCCTCCCTCGGTTGCCAGACGCTCCGCAACCCCCTCCTTCGTCGCCGCATCGCCCAGGCCAGAGACGCGCAGCTCCACGCACCTCTCCGGCCTGGCGACACGGACTTCTTCCCCCAGCACCGTCTGGAGCTTGGCCGCCAGGTTGTCGGCCTTCACGGCCCTGTCGGTGCCACCCACCTCCAGGATCCGACCCCCGGTCACGGCGGTGCGGAACCGGAGGCCGTCAATGCCGAGAGTCTTGAGATCTATTGACCTCTCGGCACTGGCGATCACCTGGGTGTAGGTGACACCCTTCTCCACCGCGCCCGGCTGCAGTGTAAGGCACACTGCAGCGGTCGTCGGGGCGCGGATTCTGCGCCTCGCCTTCGCCTGCTTCGCAGGCTTGGCGGGCGCCTTGGCGCTCGGCGGTGCTGGGGTAGCTTGCGCCTTTTTTGGCCGCGCCGCCACCACGTTCCACGCCTCCTTCACAGGTGGAGGGGCGGTGGCGGGAGCCTGCTGGCGCGGCTGACGGGCGGCTTCGGCCTCCAGCGATGCGGCGCTCTTCTTCTTGGCCTTCTTTTTCCTCTTCAACTCCGCCGCCGGGACCGTCCCAGAGGGGCAGGGACCTGGTTCCTTCTGCCCGTCTGTCACGACGGGCGAGAGGGGCAGAGCCGGAAGAGGGAGGGCAGAAGGCTCGGGCCTCCGGCTGGACTTGGAGGCCCTGGGTTCCGCATCGCGAGCAGCGCCAGCGGCTCTGGCGGCATTCCTCACGTCCGCCTGGAGAGGCGGACGGATACGCTCCTCCGGCAGCAGGCGGTCCTGAATCCCCGCGAATTTCGCCTCTACCATAAAGGCGATTTCTTCGCGGGTCATTGCAGGGGGAGCCGCTTCCGCCTGCCGCTTCAGGGCCTTCATCTCGGCCCGCATGGCGGCGAGCTCTGCCTGAAGATTGGCCACCTCCTCGTTTACTGTGCGGGCCTTGAGTTGGTGGGCGAGCTCCAAAATGGAGCTGCAGGCCACCCGCAAGTCCCGCACATACTGGCCCTTCAGTTTAGAGCTCTTGGTGGCGATGGTTTGCACCACCGCCACCGCCGCCTCGATGCTCCCCGTCAGCTGCTCGGCGCTGACGGGCTCGGAGGTTGAGTCCGACCTCGGTTGTTGTTGAGCGGGAGTCTTGAGGAGGAAAGACTCCCTTTGCTGTCGGACCTCCTCCGCCAGCTCCTTCTCGGCACGGAGCTCGAGCTCCCGCTCCTGAGCCTTGATGAGTTCGGCCTTGGCTTTCGCCAGGCCGACGTACTCGCCCGTCGTCGGAGGGCGTCCTCTTCTTTTGGTCTCGACCGGGCCGGAGCTGTCGTCTTCCGACGCAGGGTTCAGGCGTTTCCGCCACAGCCGGCCCGGCGAAGATGGACGCGAGTCTGCGTCCACCATTGAGGCGTCACTCGACATCGACGATATCGACGAGCCCCTTTCCCTATTGTATCGCGTCAGGGTAACGCGTGCCTCCTTCGTCACCAGCGGATGTGGTGACAGGGTTCGCAACTCCCCCGCCTTACTCTCCTCACTCCTCCTTAACTCCTTCTCATCATCTTTTTGGTTTTGGTTTTGGTTTTTTGAATTTAAATCTGCCATAACATTTCCCACGAGTGGGGGAGAAATAAAAGTCCACCCGGGCAGAGATCCCCCAGTACCCGGGTAAGCGTAGATTTGTTTCCCAACCGAGGGGTCCGCAGGTGCCCCGGCTGGGGGTGTGCTTGCGACTGAACTACCCATCAGCCATGCATCCCCTGGCCACACACCAGAACACGGGATTCGGGGTAATTTTTTATAGAGGTTTTCTTCCTCGCGGTCCGGGCGGTTAAGCCAAGACCCACGTCCTCCGAGATCACGGCTTCCTGAATGTGGCCAGCACCCAGGTCAAAACGCCGATCACCCGGAGATTACGCGACGCGGGAGGGCAGCCATCTCTCCCAACTCCAACGGTGGCACAAGTGCCTGCCAGCCCCTGCGCGAGCAGTGGGCCAACCCGTCCCTCGTTCCCTGGCACCGTCTCATCCCCAGTCCCCTCTGCAAAACAGAGCGATACTGGGAGCGACGGCGAGCCCTGAAAAGGGCTGGGATCTCCTCGGCAGCCTGATCTCCGGCGCCGTCTTTCCCTTAGTCGCCTTTTACGACACCCACGGGATGAGATGGGGTGGGGCTATTCTATGCCGGCCCCACGCGGCGAAGGTTAGGTTAGGTTAGGTTAGGTTAGGTTAGGTTTTTTTTTTTTTTTTTTTTTTTTTTTTTTTTTTTTTTTACGTGGTGGAATGCATTTACGCGCTTCGCTCCCCCCCCGCGGGGGCAGGGGGTTCGCTTCGTGTGGGACTCCTGGCCTCGGAGAGAGGCCAGACTACCCACTAAACCACCACGGTGTTCCTCCTTCATCCAATCCGAGCCACGGGATAGTGTGCTCACCGCGACTCGGCTGGGGATGCCCTGATGCTCGGGCTCGCCTCTGTCGAGGCCCCACCCTCCGGGCCACGTGCCCAGATGGTGGGGCCTGTCCTCCTCGTATGAATGCACCCCAGGAACACAGGGGGGCGCATTCCGCCACTTTGGTACGGGGCGGCAGGTCCCCCGACCCACCGCCCGTGGCCACTCTCATTCGGGGACGCGGGCGAAATGTGTTCGCCGGCGCCCCCTCTCCGGGGGTCTGCGGGGCGGGAGAATGAGACTAGCTCGCTCCCGCTCCCGCAGAGCCTCTCCCCTGGCCGCCACCACCCCATCGTACGAGGCGACGGCAGCCACTGCTTTTAACGACTTTGCTGTCGGGTTTTAAAGTCTTTTCCTTGACTCGACGGCCCAAGAGCTTGTCAGCCCCTGGGTTAGTAGGGGCCGACCCGCCTCGGCAGCCTGTTCTTCGGCTCCGTCTTTCCCTTAGTCGCCTCTTACGACACCCACGGGATGAGATGGGGTGGGGCTATTCTATGCCGGCCCCACACGGCGGAACTCCGTCGGGGCCCCACCCTCCGGGCCACGTGCCCAGATGGTGGGGCATGTCCTCCCCACGTGGATGTACTACCACTCTCATTCGGGGACGCGGGCGAAATGTGTTCGCCGGCGCCCCCTCTCCGGGGGTCTGCGGGGCGGGAGAGTGAGACCAGCTCGCTCCCGCTCCCGCAGAGCCTCTCTCTTGGCCGCCATCACCTCGTCAGCGAACGAGGCGACGGCGGCCCAACACTCTTCGCTGCCGGCCATGGCCGAGACTACGGCCGACAGCGAGAGGTCCCCACCAACGGTGTTCATGAGGGCCGCCCTTTGTCCGCCCCACGCCTCACACGCTGTCAAGGTGTGGTAGGCGGTGTCAGGGTCGCCGCTGGTGCAGTTTCGGCACCGGGGCTCCGACTCGATCCCCACCACTTCCCACAGGTACTTGGCGAAACAGCCATGACCCGTGAGAAGTTGGGTGAGGTGGTATGTCGGGGCCCCATGACCCCGCTCCACCCACTGACGCAGGACGGGCCGAACGGCCCCCACAAGCAGCGAGCCGCCGCGGGTCGCCCGCAGTCTTTCGGCCCACTCCCGGAAGAGATCATCGCGAGCTGATTGCCTCCAGCGATCGATCTCTTCCGGGGGCGGCCGACCTCCGAGAGCACGCCGCATCAGGGCGCCCTCCTCGTACACCCTCTTGAGGACGCAGGCCTCGAGATCCCAGGGGATACTACCCGCTATCACACATGCCGCCTCGTAAGAGACGGTGTGGTACGCCCGAGCAGCCCTCTGCGCGATGGCGCGCTGCGGTCGTCGCAGCAGCGCGATACTCGCCGGGCAGAGGGCCTCCGCCCATATGGGCGCTCCGTAGAGCGCCTTGGAGCGCACCACTCCGTCGTAGAGGCGGCGGCAGGCAGACCCTGGGCCTCCGCTGTTGGGCAGCAACCGCGAGAGCATTCCGGCAAATGCCATCAGCTTCGGTGCCAACTGCCGGAAATGCTCCGCGAACCGCCACCGACCGTCGAGAACGAGCCCGAGGTATTTCAGGCTCGTCCCGACAGCGATGGGGATGCCGCCCACCACGATCGACCTGTCTCGAGGCGGCGTCTGCCGAGGCCCGTGGAAGAAGAGGGCCTCGGACTTATCGAGGGCGACTTTAAGGCCGAGCGCCCCGATGCGACGCACTACGTGCGCGACGCCTGCCGTCGCAAGGACGGCGGCGTCCCGAAATGTGGGGGCCCGCGCGGTGACTAGGGTGTCGTCAGCGTAACAAAGTACGCCGACTCCCCGAAGATTAGCACCGCGCAGGACCCAATCGTACCCGACGTTCCACAGGAGCGGCCCGAGGACCGACCCCTGTGGAACGCCACAAGACATGCCCCTGCGGACCACCCCGTCTTGGGCCGGGTAAACTATGACCCGGTCCACGAAGTAGTCCGCAAGGACGCGCCTGAGGTACCACGGGACGTTGTGGTACCTCAACGCCTCAGCAATGGTTTCCCAGGGGAGGGTGTTGAAGGCGTTCGCTATGTCTAGCGATACCGCCAACAGCACCTCACCCCTGGAGACCGCTTCGTCGACGCCGTCCCGCAGTCGGGATATAGCGTCGAGGGTTGACCTCCCGCGACGGAAGCCGAACTGGCCGTCGCTCAAGTTGGGCCCCACCCCCTCTAGGTGGCCGACGAGACGCGCAGCGAGCACCCGCTCAAAAAGCTTGCACATCTCGTCGAGCAACACGATGGGGCGGTAGGCCGACGGCGATTCGACTGGGCGCCCGTGCTTTTTCAGCAGCACGAGCTTGCCGACTTTCCATCGCCGGGGGACCCTCCCCGACGCCAGGCACTCCGACATGAGGGACAGCGTCTCCTCCTCTAGTGCCGGCATGACTGTGGCAATAACCTTCCCGGGGACTCCGTCCGGGCCCGGGGCGCGATTCCTGGACCGAAGTGCCAGTATCGCGGCCCCCAACTCGGCCTCGGACATGGGAGGTATTGCCCCTTCGTCTGCCGGCACCTGACTCGGTGCTGCCATCCGCGGCGGAACCCACTCTCCCCTCGCAGGGAAGAGGGAACTGACCACTCGGTCCAGAAGGCCCGGCTCGAGAGTTCTGGTGAGGGGAGGCGCCCAGGGCCGGAGTTTCTGACTCACGGTCTTGTACGGGCGCCCCCACGGGTCTCGATCCAGGCTCTCGAGCCACTCCCTCCAGGCCTCGTCCTTGGCGGCTTTGATCGCCGAGCTGAGAGCCCGTCGAGCGCCCAGGTACGCGGCATGCAGCTCTTCTTCGCGGGCGAGATCTCTGACGGCCCGCCTTCGGCTGCGGGTGTACTGCCTCTGGGCTGCGTAACTCGCGGTACGCAGCCCGGCTAGGTGGGGCCGCCACCAGTACACCTGCCTCCGGGGCGGGATAGGTCTCGCCCTCTGCATCGCCGCGTCGCAGACGCGAGTCAGCGCTCCAGCGAATCGCTCGCATCTCGCGTCCACGTCCGGGTCGCTATCGACAGCAGCCCATCGCTCGACGATAGCCGCCTCTCGGGCCAGCTCCCGGTCCAGCGTTCCGAGCCGCCACCGCGGACCTTCACCTGCTAGGGGGCGGTTATTTCCACCTACTTCTCGGGCGGCCGATGAGTGAGAGACCACGTCGAACCGTATGTAACGATGGTCCGACGCGGTCTCCACATCCTCGACGACTCGCCAATTGCGAGTGCGGCTAGCCAGGGCAGGGCTAGCAAACGATAGGTCTACTATCGAGCTGCCCTGGGGCCGCACAAGCGTGGGAACCGCCCCCCTGTTGAGCAGCACCAAGCCGCGGGACACCGCCCATTCCTCTAAAATCTCCCCCCGGCCGTCGGTCCTCGGGGATCCCCACGCCCGTGAGTGGGCGTTGAAATCCCCGGCTACCACGACCGGAGTGGGGTGCGCGTCTGCCAGCAGAGCCTCGACCTCCGTGAGCCACTGCTCGAACTCGGCGAGGCTTCTGTTGGGCGAGAAGTACACCCCAATCACTGCTGCAGCGTCGCCCAGCGTGGCGAGGACGCACCCTCGGCCTCTCACTACTCTGTCGAGTTGGTGAGGGCCGGTTTGCTGGGCGACGATGGCCACCAAGCCGTCGTGGTCGCTGACCCAGTTAGGGGCGGTGCGAACGTAGTACGGCTCGGCGACTATCGCCACTGTCGTCTGCCACTGCATCACGGTCTGGACGAGTAAGTCCTGGGCCGTGACGCAGTGGTTGACGTTGGCCTGCAGAATGGAGATCTTGTGAGCCATTAAGTGTGGGCGGTGTCCATTTCCTCCTCGTGTGACGGCGACAGGGTGGTTGAGGTGGTTTTTTGTTCCACCCCCCCTGTCGCTTTGCGTCTCAGCTGGCTCCTTTTCCGGGAGGCTGCCTGGCATTTGGCGGAGCCAAGCCTGTGGCCGGAGTCTGCACCTTCCGCGGCACAGACGGGACACTTTGGCTCCGCAGAGCAGGTGGCCGCCTTATGGCCCTCCTGCCCGCAGCGGAAGCAGAGTGCGCTGCGGTCGACCTTCGCTGCGCACCTGACCCCGACGTGCCCCGGCTCCAGGCAGCGGAAGCACCGCGCCGGCCTTGGCTCCAGGGTGGTCAGCCTGACCGCCGACCACCCAATGACGATGCGGCGGCCGTCCGTCAACTTTTTGGCCGCCGCAACCGGACAGCGCAACCAGGCAGTGCCCTGTCGACCGGGAGGGCGATTTATGTCGCCCACCTTGATGGAGGCGACAGGGCAGCCTCCCTCGGTTGCCAGACGCTCCGCAACCCCCTCCTTCGTCGCCGCATCGCCCAGGCCAGAGACGCGCAGCTCCACGCACCTCTCCGGCCTGGCGACACGGACTTCTTCCCCCAGCACCGTCTGGAGCTTGGCCGCCAGGTTGTCGGCCTTCACGGCCCTGTCGGTGCCACCCACCTCCAGGATCCGACCCCCGGTCACGGCGGTGCGGAACCGGAGGCCGTCAATGCCGAGAGTCTTGAGATCTATGGACCTCTCGGCACTGGCGATCACCTGGGTGTAGGTGACACCCTTCTCCACCGCGCCCGGCTGCAGTGTAAGGCACACTGCAGCGGTCGTCGGGGCGCGGATTCTGCGCCTCGCCTTCGCCTGCTTCGCAGGCTTGGCGGGCGCCTTGGCGCTCGGCGGTGCTGGGGTAGCTTGCGCCTTCTTTGGCCGCGCCGCCACCACGTTCCACGCCTCCTTCACAGGTGGAGGAGCGGTGGCGGGAGCCTGCTGGCGCGGCTGACGGGCGGCTTCGGCCTCCAGCGATGCGGCGCTCTTCTTCTTGGCCTTCTTCTTTTTCCCCTTCAACTCCGCCGCCGGGACCGTCCCAGAGGGGCAGGGACCCGGTTCCTTCTGCCCGTCTGTCACGACGGGCGAGAGGGGCAGAGCCGGAAGAGGGAGGGCAGAAGGCTCAGGCCTCCGGCTGGACTTGGAGGCCCTGGGTTCCGCATCGCGAGCAGCACCAGCGGCTCTGGCGGCATTCCTCACGTCCGCCTGGAGAGGCGGACGGATACGCTCCTCCGGCAGCAGGCGGTCCTGAATCCCCGCGAATTTCGCCTCTACCATAAAGGCGATTTCTTCGCGGGTCATTGCAGGGGGAGCCGCTTCCGCCTGCCGCTTCAGGGCCTTCATCTCGGCCCGCATGGCGGCAAGCTCTGCCTGAAGATTGGCCACCTCCTCGTTTACTGTGCGGGCCTTGAGTTGGTGGGCGAGCTCCAAAATGGAGCTGCAGGCCACCCGCAAGTCCCGCACATACTGGCCCTTCAGTTTAGAGCTCTTAGAGGCGATGGTTTGCACCACCGCCACCGCCGCCTCGATGCTCCCCGTCAGCTGCTCGGCGCTGACGGGCTCGGAGGTTGAGTCCGACCTCGGTTGTTGTTGAGCGGGAGTCTTGAGGAGGAAAGACTCCCTTTGCTGTCGGACCTCCTCCGCCAGCTCCTTCTCGGCACGGAGCTCGAGCTCCCGCTCCTGAGCCTTGATGAGTTCGGCCTTGGCTTTCGCCAGGCCGACGTACTCGCCCGTCGTCGGAGGGCGTCCTCTTCTTTTGGTTTCGACCGGGCCGGAGCTGTCGTCTTCCGACGCAGGGTTCAGGCGTTTCCGCCACAGCCGGCCCGGCGAAGATGGACGCGAGTCTGCGTCCACCATTGAGGCGTCACTCGACATCGACGATATCGACGAGCCCCTTTCCCTGTTGTATCGCGTCAGGGTAACGCGTGCCTCCTTCGTCACCAGCGGATGTGGTGACAGGGTTCGCAACTCCCCCGCCTTATTCTCCTCACTACTCCTCAACTCCTTCTCATCATCTTTTTGGTTTTGGTTTTTTAAATTTGAATCTGCCATAACATTTCCCACGAGTGGGGGAGAAATAAAAGTCCACCCGGGCAGAGATCCCCCAGTACCCGGGTAAGCGTAGATTTGTTTCCCAACCGAGGGGTCCGCAGGTGCCCCGGCTGGGGGTGTGCTTGCGACTGAACTACCCATCAGCCATGCATCCCCTGGCCACACACCAGAACACGGGATTCGGGGTAATTTTTTATAGAGGTTTTCTTCCTCGCGGTCCGGGCGGTTAAGCCAAGACCCACGTCCTCCGAGATCACGGCTTCCTGAATGTGGCCAGCACCCAGGTCAAACGCCGATCACCAGGAGATTACGCGACGCGGGAGGGCAGCCATCTCTCCCAACTCCAACGGTGGCACAAGTGCCTGCCAGCCCCTGCGCGAGCAGTGGGCCGACCCGTCCCTCGTTCCCTGGCACCGTCTCATCCCCAGTCCCCTCTGCAAAACAGAGGGATACTGGGAGCGACGGCGAGCCCTGAAAAGGGCTGGGATCTCCTCGGCAGCCTGGTGGTCGGCGCCGTCTTTCCCTTAGTCGCCTTTTACGACACCCACGGGATGAGATGGGGTGGGGCTATTCTATGCCGGCCCCACACGGCGGAGGTTAGGTTAGGTTAGGTTAGGTTAGGTTTTTTTTTTTTTTTTTTTTTTTTTTTTTTTTTTTTTTTTTTTTTTTTTTTTTTTTTTTTTTTTTTTTTACGTGGTGGAATGCATTTACGCGCTTCGCTCGCCCCCCGCGGGGGCAGGGGGTTCGCTTCGTGTGGGACTCCTGGCCTCGGAGAGAGGCCAGACTACCCACTAAACCACCACGGTGTTCCTCCTTCACCCAATCCGAGTCACGGGATAGTGTGCTCACCGCGACTCGGCTGGGGATGCCCTGATGGTCGGGCTCGCCTCTGTCGAGGCCCCACCCTCCGGGCCACGTGCCCAGATGGTGGGGCCTGTCCTCCTCGTATGAATGCACCCCAGGAACACAGGGGGGCGCATTCCGCCACTTAGGTATGGGGCGGCAGGTCCCCCGACCCACCGCCCGTGGCCACTCTCACTCGGGGACGCGGGCGAAATGTGTTCGCCGGCGCCCCCTCTCCGGGGGTCTGCGGGGCGGGAGAATGAGACCAGCTCACTCCCGCTCCCGCAGAGCCTCTCCCCTGGCCGCCACCACCCCGTCGTACGAGGCGACGGCAGCCACTTCTTTTAACGACTTTGCTGTCGGGTTTTAAAGTCTTTTCCTTGACAGGCAGCCTGATCTTCGGCGCCGTCTTTCCCTTAGTCGCCTCTTACGACACCCAGGGGATGAGATGGGGTGGGGCTATTCTATGCCGGCCCCACACGGCGGAACCCCGTCGGGGCCCCACCCTCCGGGCCACGTGCCCAGATGGTGGGGCATGTCCTCCCCATGTGGATGTACTCCCACTCTCAATCGGGGACGCGGGCGAACTGTGTTCGCCGGCGCCCCCTCTCCGGGGGTCTGCGGGGCGGGAGAGTGAGACCAGCTCGCTCCCGCTCCCGCAGAGCCTCTCTCTTGGCCGCCATCACCTCGTCAGCGAACGAGGCGACGGCGGCCCAACACTCTTCGCTGCCGGCCATGGTCGAGACTACGGCCGACAGCGAGAGGTCCCCACCAACGGTGTTCATGAGGGCCGCCCTTTGTCCGCCCCACGCCTCACACGCTGTCAAGGTGTGGTAGGCAGTGTCAGGGTCGCCGCTGGTGCAGTTTCGGCACCGGGGCTCCGACTCGATCCCCACCACTTCCCACAGGTACTTGGCGAAACAGCCATGACCCGTGAGAAGTTGGGTGAGGTGGTATGTCGGGGCCCCATGACCCCGCTCCACCCACTGACGCAGGACGGGCCGAACGGCCCCCACAAGCAGCGAGCCGCCGCGGGTCGCCCGCAGTCTTTCGGCCCACTCCCGGAAGAGATCATCGCGAGCTGATTGCCTCCAGCGATCGATCTCCTCCGGGGGCGGCCGACCTCCGAGAGCACGCCGCATCAGGGCGCCCTCCCCGTACACCCTCTTGAGGACGCAGGCCTCGAGATCCCAGGGGATGCTACCTGCAATCACGCACGCCGCCTCGTAAGAGACGGTGTGGTACGCCCGAGCAGCCCTCTGCGCGATGGCGCGCTGCGGACGTCGCAGCAACGCAATGTTCGCCGGGCAGAGGGCCTCCGCCCATATGGGCGCTCCGTAGAGCGCCTTGGAGCGCACCACTCCGTCATAGAGGCGGCGGCAGGCTGACCCTGGGCCTCCGCTGTTGGGCAGCAACCGCGAGAGCATTCCGGCAAATGCCATCAGCTTCGGTGCCAGCTGCCGGAAATGCTCCGCGAACCGCCACCGACCGTCGAGAACGAGCCCGAGGTATTTCAGGCTCGTCCCGACAGCGATGGGGATGCCGCCCACCACGATCGACCTGTCTCGAGGCGGCGTCTGCCGAGGCCCGTGGAAGAAGAGGGCCTCGGACTTTTCGAGGGCGACTTTAAGGCCGAGCGCCCCGATGCGACGCACTACGTGCGCGACGCCTGCCGTCGCAAGGACGGCAGCGTCCCGAAATGTGGGGGCCCGCGCGGTGACTAGGGTGTCGTCAGCGTAGCAAAGTACGCCGACTCCCCGAAGATTAGCACCGCGCAGGACCCAATCATAACCGACGTTCCACAGGAGCGGCCCGAGGACCGACCCCTGTGGAACGCCACAAGACATGCCCCTGCGGACCACCCCGTCTTGGGCCGGGTAAACTATGACCCGATCCACGAAGTAATCCGCAAGGACGCGCCTGAGGTACCACGGGACGTTGTGGTACCTCAACGCCTCCGCAATAGTTTCCCAGGGGAGGGTGTTGAAGGCGTTCGCTATGTCCAGCGATACCGCCAACAGCACCTCACCCCTGGAGACCGCTTCGTCGACGCCGTCCCGCAGTCGGGATATAGCGTCGAGGGTTGACCTCCCGCGACGGAAGCCGAACTGGCCGTCGCTTAAGTTGGGCCCCACCCCCTCCAGGTGGCCGACGAGACGCGCAGCGAGCACCCGCTCAAAAAGCTTGCACATCTCGTCGAGCAACACGATGGGGCGGTAGGCCGACGGCGATTCGGCTGGGCGCCCGTGCTTTTTCAGCAGCACGAGCTTGCCGACTTTCCATCGCCGGGGGACCCTCCCCGACGCCAGGCACTCCGACATGAGGGACAGCGTCTCCTCCTCTAGTGCCGGCATGACTGTGGCAATAACCTTCCCAGGGACTCCGTCCGGGCCCGGGGCGCGATTCCTGGACCGAAGTGCCAGTATCGCGGCCCCCAACTCGGCCTCGGACACGGGAGGTATTGCCCCTTCGTCTGCCGGCACCTGACTCGGTGCTGCCATCCGCGGTGGAACCCACTCTCCCCTCGCAGGGAAGAGGGAACTGACCACTCGGTCCAGAAGGCCCGGCTCGAGAGTTCTGGTGAGGGGAGGCGCCCAGGGCCGGAGTTTCTGACTCACGGTCTTGTACGGGCGCCCCCACGGGTCTCGATCCAGGCTCTCGAGCCACTCCCTCCAGGCCTCGTCCTTGGCGGCTTTGATCGCCGAGCTGAGGGCCCATCGAGCGCCCAGGTACGCGGCATGCAACTCTTCTTCGCGGGCGAGATCTCTGACGGCCCGCCTTCGGCTGCGGGTGTACTGCCTCTGGGCTGCGTAACTCGCGGTACGCAGCCCGGCTAGGTGGGGCCGCCACCAGTACACCTGCCTCCGGGGCGGGATAGGTCTCGCCCTCTGCATCGCCGCGTCGCAGACGCGAGTCAGCGCTCCAGCGAATCGCTCGCATCTCGCGTCCACGTCCGGGTCGCTATCGACAGCAGCCCATCGTTCGACGATAGCCGCCTCTCGAGCCAGCTCCCGGTCCAGCGTTCCGAGCCGCCACCGCGGACCTTCACCTGCTAGGGGGCGGTTATTTCCACCTACTTCTCGGGCGGCCGCTGAGTGAGAGACCACGTCGAACCGTATGTAACGATGGTCCGACGCGGTCTCCACATCCTCGACGACTCGCCAATTGCGAGTGCGGCTAGCCAGGGCAGGGCTAGCAAACGATAGGTCTACTATCGAGCTGCCCTGAGGCCGCACAAGCGTGGGAACCGCCCCCCTGTTGAGCAGCACCAAGCCGCGGGACACCGCCCATTCCTCTAAAATCTCCCCCCGGCCGTCGGTCCTCGGAGATCCCCACGCCCGTGAGTGGGCGTTGAAATCCCCGGCTACCACGACCGGAGTGGGGTGCGCGTCTGCCAGCAGAGCCTCGACCTCCGTGAGCCACTGCTCGAACTCGGCGAGGCTTCTGTTGGGCGAGAAGTACACGCCAATCACTGCTGCAGCGTCGCCCAGCGTGGCGAGGACGCACCCTCGGCCTCTCACTACTCTGTCGAGTTGGTGAGGGCCGGTTCGCTGGGCGACGATGGCCACCAAGCCGTCGTGGTCGCTGACCCAGTTAGGGGCGGTGCGAACGTAGTACGGCTCGGCGACCACCGCCACTGTCGTCTGCCACTGCATCACGGTCTGGGCGAGTAAGTCCTGGGCCGTGACGCAGTGGTTGACGTTGGCCTGCAGAATGGAGATCTTGTGAGCCATTAAGTGTGGGCGGTGTCCATTTCCTCCTCTTGCGACGGCGGCGACAGGGTGGTTGAGGTGGTTTTTTGTTCCACCCTCCCTGTCGCTTTGCGTCTCGACTGGCTCCTTTTGCGGGAGGCTGCCTGGCACTTGGCGGAGCCAAGCCTGTGGCCGGAGTCTGCACCCTCCGCGGCACAGACGGGACACTTGGGCTCCGCAGAGCAGGTGGCCGCCTTATGGCCCTCCTGCCCGCAGCGGAAGCAGAGTGCGCTGCGGTCGACCTTCGCGGCGCACCTGACCCCAACGTGCCCCGGCTCCAGGCAGCGGAAGCACCGCGCCGGCCTTGGCTCCAAGGTGGTCAGCCTGACCGCCGACCACCCAATGACGATGCGGCGGCCGTCCGTCAACTTTTTGGCCGCCGCAACCGGACAGCGCAACCAGGCAGTGCCCTGTCGACCGGGAGGGCGATTTATGTCGCCCACCTTGATGGAGGCGACAGGGCAGCCTCCCTCGGTTGCCAGACGCTCCGCAACCCCCTCCTTCGTCGCCGCATCGCCCAGGCCAGAGACGCGCAGCTCCACGCACCTCTCCGGCCTGGCGACACGGACTTCTTCCCCCAGCACCGTCTGGAGCTTGGCCGCCAGGTTGTCGGCCTTCACGGCCCTGTCGGTGCCACCCACCTCCAGGATCCGACCCCCGGTCACGGCGGTGCGGAACCGGAGGCCGTCAATGCCGAGAGTCTTGAGGTCTATTGACCTCTCGGCACTGGCGATCACCTGGGTGTAGGTGACACCCTTCTCCACCGCGCCCGGCTGCAGTGTAAGGCACACTGCAGCGGTCGTCGGGGCGCGGATTCTGCGCCTCGCCTTCGCCTGCTTCGCAGGCTTGGCGGGCGCCTTGGCGCTCGGCGGTGCTGGGGTAGCTTGCGCCTTTTTTGGCCGCGCCGCCACCACGTTCCACGCCTCCTTCACAGGTGGAGGGGCGGTGGCGGGAGCCTGCTGGCGCGGCTGACGGGCGGCTTCGGCCTCCAGCGATGCGGCGCTCTTCTTCTTGGCCTTCTTTTTCCTCTTCAACTCCGCCGCCGGGACCGTCCCAGAGGGGCAGGGACCTGGTTCCTTCTGCCCGTCTGTCACGACGGGCGAGAGGGGAAGAGCCGAAAGAGGGAGGGCAGAAGGCTCGGGCCTCCGGCTGGACTTGGAGGCCCTGGGTTCCGCATCGCGAGCAGCGCCAGCGGCTCTGGCGGCATTCCTCACGTCCGCCTGGAGAGGCGGACGGATACGCTCCTCCGGCAGCAGGCGGTCCTGAATCCCCGCGAATTTCGCCTCTACCATAAAGGCGATTTCTTCGCGGGTCATTGCAGGGGGAGCCGCTTCCGCCTGCCGCTTCAGGGCCTTCATCTCGGCCCGCATGGCGGCGAGCTCTGCCTGAAGATTGGCCACCTCCTCGTTTACTGTGCGGGCCTTGAGTTGGTGGGCGAGCTCCAAAATGGAGCTGCAGGCCACCCGCAAGTCCCGCACATACTGGCCCTTCAGTTTAGAGCTCTTGGTGGCGATGGTTTGCACCACCGCCACCGCCGCCTCGATGCTCCCCGTCAGCTGCTCGGCGCTGACGGGCTCGGAGGAAGGTGTTGGGTCCGACCTCGGTTGTTGAGCGGGAGTCTTGAGGAGGAAAGACTCCCTTTGCAGTCGGACCTCCTCCGCCAGCTCCTTCTCGGCACGGAGCTCGAGCTCCCGCTCCTGTGCCTTGATAAATTCGGCCTTGGCTTTCGCCAGGCCGACGTACTCGCCCGTCGTCGGAGGGCGGCCTCTTCTTTTGGTCTCGACCGGGCCGGAGCTGTCGTCTTCCGACGCAGGGTTCAGGCGTTTCCGCCACAGCCGGCCCGGCGAAGATGGACGCGAGTCTGCGTCCACCATTGAGGCGTCACTCGACATCGACGATATCGACGAGCCCCTTTCCCTGTTGTATCGCGTCAGGGTAACGCGTGCCTCCTTCGTCACCAGCGGATGTGGTGACAGGGTTCGCAACTCCCCCGCCTTACTCTCCTCACTACTCCTCAACTCCTTCTCATCATCTTTTTGGTTTTGGTTTTTTAAATTTGAATCTGCCATAACATTTCCCACGAGTGGGGGAGAAATAAAAGTCCACCCGGGCAGAGATCCCCCAGTACCCGGGTAAGCGTAGATTTGTTTCCCAACCGAGGGGTCCGCAGGTGCCCCGGCTGGGGGTGTGCTTGCGACTGAACTACCCATCAGCCATGCATCCCCTGGCCACACACCAGAACACGGGATTCGGGGTAATTTTTTTTTTAGAGGTTTTCTTCCTCGCGGTCCGGGCGGTTAAGCCAAGACCCACGTCCTCCGAGATCACGGCTTCCTGAATGTGGCCAGCACCCAGGTCAAACGCCGATCACCAGGAGATTACGCGACGCGGGAGGGCAGCCATCTCTCCCAACTCCAACGGTGGCACAAGTGCCTGCCAGCCCCTGCGCGAGCAGTGGGCCGACCCGTCCCTCGTTCCCTGGCACCGTCTCATCCCCAGTCCCCTCTGCAAAACAGAGGGATACTGGGAGCGACGGCGAGCCCTGAAAAGGGCTGGGATCTCCTCGGCAGCCTGATCTCCGGCGCCGTCTTTCCCTTAGTCGCCTTTTACGACACCCACGGGATGAGATGGGGTGGGGCTATTCTATGCCGGCCCCACACGGCGAAGGTTAGGTTAGGTTAGGTTAGGTTAGGTTAGGTTAGGTTAGGTTAGGTTAGGTTTTTTTTTTTTTTTTTTTTTTTTGTTTTTTTTTTTTTTTTTTTTTTTTTTTTTTTTTTTTTTTTTTTTTTTTTTTTTTTTTTTTTTTTTTTTTTTTTTTTTTTTGTTTTGAGGTCTAGCTGACCTCACTGCTTTTCCCCCGTCCATGGAGAGACAGGACCTTGTTGTTCCATGTTTATATATTGTGCTGTCATTTGGTGATGTGTTTCGCACCAAGTGCCTCCCATCCATCTCTTAACTTTATTTATTTTATTCCATCACTTTTAACTTTTATTTATTTTACAATTTGTTGTTTCATTTCTACTCCTGTATTCTTCAATAAATCAAAAATTTTTACAGTGCAACGTTAGCTTCTACAATTTTAAATGCGATGTTAATTTCTTGAGTTCTGTTTTTTTCGTTATTATGAAATTTTTACTTACTACAATAATTTTAAATAAATAATTTTTTACATTACGAATTAGTTTTACTTTTTATTTTTATTAATAGTCGTTTATTCCAAATACATTATCATCTTATTTACTTCTATTCCATTATTATATAGCATTATTTCTAAGGTTTATAATGTTATTTTTTAAATTTTATTTTCTTTTATTAAACTATTTGTATATATTGTTTTATCTGAGCTTGTTTTATATTTATACTATTATATTATATATATATTATTATTTTTATTACATATATTATTGTTATATTAAATTTAATATATACTTTTATATTTTATTTAGCGCATTTAACTTGTTATTATTGTTTTGTTTGGTCTTATTTTATTGAACTTTAATTTTTTGAACGGGTGTAATGAAAGGGTGACGGTTTAAGTTGTTTTCCGATGGCTTTTTGTTGTGGCTTCCTGATTTGTAAGGCCACGGCATCTGTGACTTGTGTATTTGTGTTCTTGTGTTTGTGTACATGTTCAGTGTTTGTGTGTGTGTTTGTGTACTTTGACGTTCTTTATTTCCTGTGTATACTTTTATCAAAAGTGGATTTTAATTTATTATTTTATTTGTATATATTTAATCTATGTGTCTATATGTGATGTTCGTGTCTGTGTGTGTTTTTTATTATTTGCTTTAATTACGCCTCCGTTATACAAAATATATATATGCTCAAATATATATAATTGCTATAGCTTTGGTCGTGAATTATATGCTGTGTCTTTTGTTGTGTGTACTTGTCTAGTGTTTATGTGCATGTTCTGATGTCTCCGTATATATTCACTATATACATGTGAAATCTGCGTGTGTGTGTGTGTTTTTGTGTCGTGCGTGTCTGGGTGAATGAGTCACGAATATGCCGTGTTTGACCTTGCCAAATAGTCCCACTTTTTTCGAATGGGGCACTCGGCGCTAAACGCATCGTGCCCCGCGCTGCTCAGCCTCTCCCCCTGGCAGTTGCAGCAGTTCGGTTCTGCACCACTGGCAGCGTCCCGGCATTCGGCCCTCAGGTGGGGCCCGCCACAATGGCTGCATTTGGGCTCTTTAGTGGTGCAGAACTTCCGGCTGTGCCCGTATCCTAGACACAGGGAGCACTGCACTAGGGGAGACTGATCCGCAACCTTAATCGGTTGCAGGTCGATGTGCAGCCTCCCTACGCCCAGGGCACGGGACCAAACTGCCGGGGAGACCCTGAGCACCGCGTGGCACGTGTGGGGATTTTTGGCTCTTCTCCTGTATAGTACTGTAAGCCGGTTTTGGTCTGGTGTCAGGTCCCGGAATATATCACGGTTCCTGCACCTCACGGCTTTCACCAGGTCTTCGTCCGTCTGGGTCTTTTGGACGCTATACAGTACCAACAGGGGATCCTTGTTTTTAATTATCTCCACCACCAAGTCCTTTCTTTGTTCTGTAAGTCTTTTTTGTGCCTTTGTCCTGTCCTCTTCAGTTTTATAGCCTATTATGATTTTTCTGTCTTTGGCTTTTCTTATTTTTTCGACTTTAATCCACCCCTCGTCCTCGTCCGCAGCCTCCCTTAGTCGGTCTATGACCTGCTCCCCGGTGTCCATCTCGTCCTTGGACGTAACGACCACCGAGTGCAGGGTTGTCCGTGCGGGCGCGGTTGCTGCGGCGCTGGCGTATGTTTTCTTGTCCGGGTTGCTCGTGGGTATTTGCCTTTTAATTGTCTCCTCGATATGCGTCTGGTTCTCCATCACTATATCTCTAGCGACAGTCCCAACTAGATCTTCAGTTTGGGACTGCGCACGCACTATCGCTCCCTCGGTCGTTTTGTTGATGCTGACCTCGGTCTCCTCAATTTTCCTACATATCAGTTCGAGCATTTCAACGCTCCGGTTATCGTCCCCTTCACTGGTTTCCCTTATCTGATTTACCAGCTTAAGGTGCATCTCGTCAAGCCGATTGCAGAACGCGTTTTCCACCTCTCCCAGCCTCGCCAGCAACCTTTCCTCTTGTGCAGAGGGTGCGGCCTCCACGACTACAGCACCTTGCACAGAAGCCACTGTCACTTCCGCAGCAGCGCCAGGCGCCACCGTAGATCTCTTCCCTTCCTCTTCGCATTCCCTAAACAAACTCTCTAGTGCTTTCACTCTTTCTTCGATTGACCTCTTGATTTCTCTCTTTATATTGCCGGACAGACTAAGCTGCTTCCGGATGCTTGCACAGTTTAGGGCGAAAGCTGAGCTCCGAGTATGGTTCTGTACGGGGATCGCTCCAGATGGTGAGGTGCTGGGTCTCCTGGGGGGGGATCTTATGGCGAACATATTGAGGGTGCGTGGGAGGAGTTGGTTAGGATGTGTATGTGCGATAAGGGTGTGTGTGTAATGTATTTGTGTGTGTGTTTGTGTTTGTGACGGGGGAAATTGTCTGTTATATATGTATGTCCAACCCTGTATAGGGGGGTGGGTGTCAAAATGTGTGTCTAACCCTGTAAAGGGGGGTATGTAAGTAGTCAATAAATAATTAAAAATAGGGAAAAATAAATCAACTGATACAGTAAAAAATCTGTGCTCTAATTTGAGCTGGTCTGGTTATTATAGGAGGTGTATAGAGCCTCGGTCAAGAATTAAAATACGAAATTATAAATAGAATGAGATTAATAAATAAAATGAGTATAAAAATTTAAAATAAATTTTTTGGTCGATACCGACGGTTGACGACCCCTGGTCTACAAATCCTATATACTACGTAAAAAGTGGGAGGGTGGGCGGGCGATTTTTTGGTTTTCTATACGTCTGATCTGTATGTAAAATTTTCTAAGTATCTATATGCTGAAACTATGTATAAGGGATGTTATTAGATAGGTCTTGATGAGAGCTATCTAAGTCAGTAAAAAAGTCAGGTTTTAAGATGAAGGGCTATCGAATAATTCGACAAAAACGTCAAAATTTACCAAAATTTAAGAATTTAAAAAATTCAAAGTTAAAAATTCAAATTTTCTTTTGATTTTCCAGGTGAAAATTATCCTACGCAACGCAGGAGTGTCTACGATGGCGATATCTAACAAAAACGGTGCACTTCAAAGGTGTTATGAACAAAAAATTTCGTATGATAATTGTAGATTTCTAGCCCTAAGGTAGATTTCTAAGTAAAATGTATGAAAAATATAAATATGACGATTTTCCGATTTTCTATACGTCTGATCTTAAAAATTTAGGTGTCTTTCGACGGGTCTCGGCGAGACCTATCCAAATATGTATAGATTGTCACTACCAAATAAAGAATGAATGAATTATTCGAGAAAAACCTCCAAATTTTGAGAAATAAAATTTTTTATGTAAAAATTTTTCAAACTTCTATTTGTCCAAACTGAACAAACAGGGTGTCTTTAGACGGGTCTTGAAGAGACCTATCTAGATATATATAAACTGTAATTTACAAACTAAGGGCTATCGAAAAAATTTAAGATAACCTCAAAAATCTTCAAAAATCCAAAAATTTCAAACTGTATGTAAAATTTTCTAAGTATCTATATGCTGAAACTATGTATAAGGGATGTTATTAGATAGGTCTTGATGAGAGCTATCTAAGTCAGTAAAAAAGTCAGGTTTTAAGATGAAGGGCTATCGAACAATTCGACAAAAACGTCAAAATTTACCAAAATTTAAGAATTTAAAAAATTCAAAGTTAAAAATTCAAATTTTCTTTTGATTTTCCAGGTGAAAATTATCCTACGCAACGCAGGAGTGTCTACGATGGCGATATCTAACAAAAACGGTGCACTTCAAAGGTGTTATGAACAAAAAATTTCGTATGGTTAGGTTAGGTTTTTTTTTTTTTTTTTTTTTTTTTTTTTTTTTTTTTTTTTTTTACGTGGTGGAATGCATTTACGCGCTTCGCTCCCCCCCCGCGGGGGCAGGGGGTTCGCTTCGTGTGGGACTCCTGACCACTTGAGCCTGGCCAGACTACCCACTAAACCACCACGGTGTTCCTCCTTCGCCCAATCCGAGCCGCGGGATAGTTTGCTCACCGCGACTCGGCTGGGGATGCCCTGATCGTCGGGCTCGCCTCAGTCGAGGCCCCACCCTCCGGTCCACGCGCCCAGATGGCGGGGCCTGTCCTCCTCGTATGAATGCGCCCCAGGAACACAGAGGGGCGCATTCCGCCACTTTAGCGTGGGGCGGCAGGCCCCCCGGCCCACCGCCCGTGGCCACTCTCATTCGGGGGCGCCGTTGCCCCGTCGCCCATGCCCCGCAGGGCAGCGGTCGGGGGAACCCGCTCCCGCAGGGCTCGGACTCAGGAGCGCGAGCAAACTGCGCTCGCCGGCGCCCCCCCTCCTCGCGGGGTACTCGGCTCGCGAGGCAGGAGAGCTCCCCGCTCGATCCCGCTCCCGCAGAGCCTTTCCCCCGGCCGCCACCACCCCGTCGGCCGATCGCCGTCGGCGTACGAGGCGACGGCAGCCACTGCTTTTAACGACTTTGCTGTCGGGTTTTAAAGTCTTTTCCTTGACTCGACGGCCCAAGAGCCCGTCAGCCCCTGGGTCAGCAGGGGCCGACCCGCCTCGGCAGCCTGATGTTAGGCTCCGTCTTTTTTTCCCTGGCACCGTCTCATCCCCTGTCCCCTCTGCTAAACAGAGGGATACTGGGAGCGACGGCGAGCCCTGAAAAGGGCTGGGATCTCCTCGGCAGCCCGGTGCTCGGCTGCGTGTTTCCCTTAGTCGCCTCTTACGACACCCACGGGATGAGATGGGGTGGGGCTATTCTATGCCGGCCCCACACGGCGAATGGTTAGGTTAGGTTAGGTTAGGTTAGGTTAGGTTAGGTTAGGTTAGGTTAGGTTAGGTTAGGTTAGGTTAGGTTAGGTTAGGTTAGGTTAGGTTAGGTTAGGTTAGGTTAGGTTAGGTTAGGTTTTTTTTTTTTTTTTTTTTTTTTTTTTACGTGGTGGAATGCATTTACGCGCTTCGCTCGCCCCCCGCGGGGGCAGGGGGTTCGCTTCGTGTGGGACTCCTGGCCTCGGAGAGAGGCCAGACTACCCACTAAACCACCACGGTGTTCCTCCTTCACCCAATCCGAGCCACGGGATAGTTTGCTCACCGTGACTCGGCTGGGGATGCCCGTTGGTCGGGCTCGCTACTGTCGAGGCCCCACCCTCCGGGCCACGTGCCCAGATGGTGGGGCCTGTCCTCCTCACATGAATGCACCCCAGGAACACAGGGGGGCGCATTCCGCCACTTTAGCATGGGGCGGCAGGTCCCCCGACCCACCGCCCGTGGCCACTCTCATTCGGGGGCGCGGGCGAATTGTGTTCGCCGGCGCCCCCTCTCCGGGGGTCTGCGGGGCGGGAGAGTGAGACCAGCTCGCTCCCGCTCCCGCAGAGCTTCTCTCTTGGCCGCCATCACCTCGTCGGCAAACGAGGCGACGGCGGCCCAACACTCTTCGCTGCCGGCCATAGCCGAGACCACGGCCGACAGCGAGAGGTCCGCACCGACGGTGCTCATGAGGGCCGCCCTTGGTCCGTCCCACGCCTCACACACACTCAGGGTGTGGTGGGCAGTGTCAGGGTCGCCGCTGGTGCAGTTTCGGCACCGGGGCTCCGACTCGATCCCCACCACTTCCCACAGGTACTTGGCGAAACAGCCATGTCCTGTGAGAAGTTGGGTGAGGTGGTATGTCGGGGCCCCATGACCCCGCTCTACCCACTCACGCAAGACGGGCCGAACGGCCCCCACAAGCAGCGAGCCGCCGCGGGTCGCCCGCAGTCTTTCGGCCCATTCCCGGAAGAGATCATCGCGAGCCGATTGCCTCCAGCGATCGATCTCCTCCGGGGGGGGCCGACCCCCGAGAGCACGCCGCATCAGGGCGCCCTCCTCGTACACCCTCTTGAGGACGCGAGCCTCGAGATCCCAGGGGATACTACCCGCTATCACGCACGCCGCCTCGTAAGAGACGGTGTGGTACGCCCGAGCAGCCCTCTGCGCGACGGCGCGCTGCGGACGTCGCAGCAGCGCAGTATTCGTCGGGCAGAGGGCCTCCGCCCATATGGGCGCTCCGTAGAGCGCCTTGGAGCGCACCACTCCGTCATAGAGGCGGCGGCAGGCAGACCCCGGGCCTCCGCTGTTGGGCAGCAACCGCGAGAGCATTCCGGCAAATGCCACCAGCTTCGGTGCCAGCTGCCGGAAATGCTCCGCGAACCGCCACCGACCGTCGAGAACGAGCCCGAGGTATTTCAGGCTCGTCCCGACAGCGATGGGGGTGCCACCCACCACGATCGACCTGTCTCGAGGCGGCGTCTGCCGAGGCCCGTGGAAGAAGAGGGCCTCGGACTTCTCGAGGGCGACTTCGAGGCCGAGCGCCCCGATGCGACGCACTACGTGCGCGACGCCCGCCGTCGCAAGGACGGCGGCGTCCCGAAATGTGGGGGCCTGCGCGGTGACTAGGGTGTCGTCGGCGTAACAAAGTACGCCGACTCCCCGAAGATTGGCACCGCGCAGGACCCAGTCATACCCGACGTTCCACAGGAGCGGCCCGAGGACCGACCCCTGTGGAACGCCACAAGACATGCCCCTGCGGACCACCCCGTCTTGGGCCGGGTAAACTATGACCCGGTCCACGAAGTAGTCCGCAAGGACGCGCCTGAGGTACCACGGGACATCGTGGTACCTCAGCGCCTCCGCAATAGTTTCCCAGGGGAGGGTGTTGAAGGCGTTCGCTATGTCCAACGATACCGCCAACAACACCTCACCCCTGGAGACCGCTTCGTCGACGCCGTCCCGCAGTCGGGATATAGCGTCGAGAGTTGACCTCCCGCGACGGAAGCCGAACTGGCCGTCGCTCAAGTTGGGCCCCGCCCCCTCGAGGTGGCCGACGAGACGCGCAGCGAGCACCCGCTCAAAAAGCTTGCACATCTCGTCGAGCAACACGATGGGGCGGTAGGCCGACGGCGATTCGGCTGGGCGCCCGTGCTTTCTGATCAGCACGAGCTTGCCGATTTTCCATCGCCGGGGGACCCTCCCCGACGCCAGACACTCCGACATGAGGGACAGCGTCTCCTCCTCTAGTGCCGGCATGACTGTGGCAATAACCTTCCCAGGGACTCCGTCCGGGCCCGGGGCGCGATTTCTGGACCGAAGTGCCAGTATCGCGGCCCCCAACTCGGCCTCGGACACGGGAGGTATTGCCCCTTCGTCTGCCGGCACCTGACTCGGTGCTGCCATCCGCGGCGGGACCCACTCTCCCCTCGCAGGGAAGAGGGAACTGACCACTCGGTCCAGAAGGCCCGGCTCGAGAGTTCTGGTGAGGGGAGGCGCCCAGGGCCGGAGTTTCTGACTCACGGTCTTGTACGGGCGCCCCCACGGGTCTCGATCCAGGCTCTCGAGCCACTCCTTCCAGGCCTCGTCCTTGGCGGCTTTGATCGCCGAGCCGAGGGCCCGACGAGCGGCCAGGTACGCGGCGTGCAACTCCTCCTCGCGGGCGAGATCTCTAACAGCCCGCCTTCGGCTGCGGGCGTACTGCCTCTGGGCCGCGTAACTAGCAGTACGCAGCCCGGCTAGGTGGGGTCGCCACCAGTACACCTGCCTCCGGGGCGGGGTTGGTCTCGCCCTCTGCATCGCCGCGTCGCAGACGCGAGTCAGCGCTCCAGCGAGCCGCTCGCATCTCGCGTCCACGTCCTGGTCGCTGTCGACAGCAGCCCAACGCTCGACGATTGCCGCCTCTTGAGCCAGTTCCCGGTTCAAAGAACCGAGGCGCCACCGCGGACCTTCTCCTGTTAGAGGGCGGTTATTTCCACCTACTTCTCCTCGGGCGGCCGCTGAGTGAGAGACCACGTCGAACCGTACGTAACGATGGTCCGACGCGGTCTCCACATCCTCGACGACCCGCCAATTGCGAGTGCGGCTAGCCAGGGCAGGGCTAGCAAACGATAGGTCTACTATCGAGCTGCCCTGGGGCCGCACAAGCGTGGGAACCGCCCCCCTGTTGAGCAGCACCAAGCCGTGGGACACCGCCCATTCCTCCAAGATCTCCCCCCGGCCGTCGGTCCTCGGAGATCCCCACGCCCGTGAGTGGGCGTTGAAATCCCCGGCTACCACGACCGGAGTGGGGTGCGCATCTGCCAGCAGAGCCCCGACCTCCGTGAGCCACTGCTCGAACTCGGCGAGGCTTCTGCTGGGCGAGAAGTACACCCCGATCACTGCAGCGTCGCCCAGCGTGGCGAGGACGCACCCTCGGCCTCTCACCACTCTGTCGAGTTGGTGAGGGCCGGTTCGCTGGGCGACGATAGCCACCAATCCGTCGCGGTCGCTGACCCAGTTAGGTTAGGTTAGGTTAGGTTAGGTTAGGTTAGGTTAGGTTAGGTTAGGTTAGGTTAGGTTAGGTTAGGTTAGGTTAGGTTTTTTTTTTTTTTTTTGTTATCCCTGAGGATAACTCTGCTTTCCCCCGTCCGAAGGTTTCGACAGGACCTTGTTATTATGGTTGTATATTTGCTGTCCTTCAATGTCTCTCGCACTAAGTGCCTCCCATCCGTCTCTCGCACTAAGTGCCTCCCATCCGTCTTTTGACTTTTAATGATTTTTACTGTTATTGGTTACCAATCTTTTTTATACCAAATTTAGTAGACTGTAGTTTTCTAATTCTTGTTAATAATTATATATTCTAATCTTAATGTTATATAAATTGTTGTGTGCATGTTTTATTTATTCTAGTTTTTAATTGTTTCGATTCACGATTCTTGCTTCTAGGTTATCTCTATTCTAATTCTCTATTTAATTTGTATTTTATGTTTATCTTAATTTTCAAGATCTGACTCTTCTATTAATTTATTTACTTTACCTTCATTTACTTTATTGTTTTTTCCAAATTTTTCTTCTTATTTATTTTCAAGGTGTATTTTTAGTTGTAATTTCCTTTGTGTTGCAAATTTATTTGTTTTTAAGTTAGTTAACATTAGTCTAGGTTTATAAAATTAAAGTAATTGTTTATTTAAGCGTTCAATTTAGATTTTTGATATTTATTTTCTTTGCTTCTGTTTTGTTTTACTATTGTGTTGTTTCATTAGTGTATTTTCTATTTTATATATACTACTTTTATCTAAATTTGTCCAATTTAATAAATAAGTCGTGATGATATTGACCGTGGCTTCCCTATCTGCGAGATCACGGCACTGTGACTTGTGTGTTTTTGTGTTTGAGTACTTGTTCAGTGTTTGTGTGTGTGTGTTGTTTGTATTGTATAGTCTTGTATCTGTATATGATGTTCGTGTCTATGTGTGTTTTTTATTGTAAGCATTAATTCCGCCTCCCTTATACAATATAAATATATACTTAAATATATGAAATTAATATAATTTCGGTCGTGAATTGTTATGCTGTGTTTTTTGTATTGTGTATTTGTCCAGTGTTTATGTGCATGTCCTGATATTTCCTTATATATTTAATATATACATCTAATATCTGTGTGTGTGTGTGTGTTTTTGTGTCGTGCGTGTACGGGTGAGTGTGTCACAAGTATGCCGTCGTTGATCTCGCTAGATAGTCCCACTTCTGACGTATTGGGCACCCGGCGCTGAACGCGTTGTGCCCCGTGCTGCTCAGCCTCTCCCCTTGGCAGTTGCAGCAGTTCGGCTCTGCACCACTAGCAGCGTCTTGGCATTCGGCCCTTAAGTGGGGCCCGCCACAATGGCTGCATTTGGGTTCTGTAGTGGTGCAGAACTTCTTGCTATGCCCGTATCCCAGACATAGGGAGCACTGCACTAACGGAGACTGGTCCGCAACCTTGATCGGTTGCAGGTCGACGTGCAGTCTCCCCACATCTAGGGCACGAGACCAAACCGCCGGGGAGACCCTGAGCACCACGTGGCACATGTGGGGATTCCTAGCTCGCCTCCTATAGAGAACGGCTAGCCTGTCCTGGTCCGGTGTCAGGTCCCGGAATATCTCCCGGTTCCTGCACCGGACGGCCTTTACTAGGTCATTGTCCGTCAGGTCTTTTGGGACACCAAAGAGGACCAGCAGGGGATCTTTGTTCCTGATTTCCTCCACCACCAGGTCTTTGCCTTTCTCTACTATTCTTTTTTGGGCCTTATTTCTGTCCTCTTCTGTCTTGTAACCTATAATTATTTTTCTGTCCTTCGCTTTTCTGATTCTCTCCACTCTTACCCATCCTTCGTCTTCGTCGGCAGCTTTCCTTAGTCGGTCGATAACTTGCTCCCCGGTGTCCAGTTCATCTCTGGACGTTACCACCAGGGAGTGCAGCGTTGTCCGCTGGGGCTTGGTCGCCGCGGCGCTGGCGTATGTTTTGGGGGTCGCGGTCGGGTCCGGAACATTTACCGGTGACAGGCCCTTGATGGCTGCGCCGATGTGCGTTTGGGTCTCCATAACGACATCTTTTGCGACAGTCCCGATCAGGTCTTCTATCTGGGACTGCGCGCGCACCACCATAGCCTCGGTCGCCTGGTCGATGTCGACCTGGGTCTGTTCTATTTTACCGAAGACCTTTTCCACGACCCCCGCCACTGCCTTCTCCACGGCTAGTGTGGTCCCCTCAACCGCCTTTTCAGTTGCTAGTTTGACGGCATCAGTCTTGTCCATCACGTGTTCTATGATGTCAGCGCCCCGGTTGTTATTTTCATCATCGAGGCGCTGCAGTCTCTGTTCGAGGTTGACCTCCATCTGGTTGAGCATAAGGGCGATTTTTCCCTCCATTATGCTTAGTCTCTCCAATAATGCCTCATCCTTTGCAACTCCAGGTGCCGCCGTCGATCCCTTCACTTCCTCTTCACTCTCCTTAAATAGCCTCTCCAGCACTCTAACCCTGTCTTCAATCCCCCTCTTTATCTCTCTCTTGATGTTTCCCGACATTCCCAGTTGCTGTCTGATACCTGCACAATTTATGGCGAAGATCGAGCTTCGAGTGTGTTCCTGTACAGGGATCGCTCCAGATGGTGAGGTGCTGGGTCTTTTGGCGGGGGATCTGAACATCTTGGGGGGTGCACGTGACGAGTATGAGTGCAAGTTGGTTGGATGTATAAGTGCGGTGAGGGAATGTGTGTAGTGTGTTGTGTGTATGTGTGACGGGGGAAATTGTCCGTTGAGTATGTTATCCAACCCTGTATAGGGGGGTGGTGTCAATAAGTGTGTCTGGCCCTGTATAGGGGGGTGTATAAATTTGTCAGATAAAAATTAAAAACAATAAAATATAAAATCAATAATACAGAATAAAAATAAAATGTTTGCTCTAATTTGAGCCGGTCGGTTATTTAAGGTGTAAATGGCCTCGGTCAATGAAATAAAATATACGAAATTATAATAAATTTAAATAAATGAATAAAATGAGTATAAAAAATAAAAAATTAAATAAAAATTTTTGGTCGATACCACCGGTTTACGACCCCTGGTCAGCGAACCCTATATACCCCGTGAAATACGGGAGGGTAGGCGGGCAATTTTTCGGATTTCTACTGTCCGGATCCAAACAAAAGAGGTGTCGGTAGACGGGTCTTGAAGAGACCTATCTAAATATATATGATTTGTAATTTCCAAAAATATGTGTAACGAGTTATTCGACGAAAACCTCCAAAATTTTGAAAAATTGTCAAAAATTAAATTTAAAAATAAAGTTTTATGAATTTCTATTTGCAGAATATACACAAATAGGGTGTCTATAGACGGGTCTAAGCGAGCTCTATCTAAATCTGTAAGATTTATAGTTACCAAAAGTAGGGTTAAAAAGTTATTCACTGAAAACCCAAAAAAATTTTTAGAAATACCTAAATTTCAGAATGAATGTAAAAAATTTTCTATCTTCCAATTGCCGGAACTAGATGAAAGAAGTGTCGTTAGATAGACCTTGAAGAGATGTATCTAAATATGTAAAGAAGTCAAATATATATAGAAGGGTTATCGAATAATTCGTCAAAAAGTACTGAAAAAAGTCAAAATTCAAAAATGAAAAAATTCTAAGTCCAAATATTAAATTTTTTGTTTGTTTTTCAGGTTTTTATCTTCCCACAGGACGCAGGAGTGTCTAAAATGATGGTTTCAATTGACAACGGTGGTATAATTGGCTATACTCAAGAAAAAATTTCGTATAGTTGGTCCAGATATGCAGCCCTTAGGTAGACTTTTACTAAGTAAACAAATGCTATTGAAATTTTTTAAAAATTAAATTTTTCGGACTTCTACTGTCCGGATCCAAACAAAAGAGGTGTCGGTAGACGGGTCTTGAAGAGACCTATCTAAATATATATGATTTGTAATTTCCAAAAATATGTGTAACGAGTTATTCGACGAAAACCTCCAAAATTTTGAAAAATTGTCAAAAATTAAATTTAAAAATAAAGTTTTATGAATTTCTATTTGCAGAATATACACAAATAGGGTGTCTATAGACGGGTCTAAGCGAGCTCTATCTAAATCTGTAAGATTTATAGTTACCAAAAGTAGGGTTAAAAAGTTATTCACTGAAAACCCAAAAAAATTTTTAGAAATACCTAAATTTCAGAATGAATGTAAAAAATTTTCTATCTTCCAATTGCCGGAACTAGATGAAAGAAGTGTCGTTAGATAGACCTTGAAGAGATGTATCTAAATATGTAAAGAAGTCAAATATATATAGAAGGGTTATCGAATAATTCGTCAAAAAGTACTGAAAAAAGTCAAAATTCAAAAATGAAAAAATTCTAAGTCCAAATATTAAATTTTTTGTTTGTTTTTCAGGTTTTTATCTTCCCACAGGACGCAGGAGTGTCTAAAATGATGGTTTCAATTGACAACGGTGGTATAATTGGCTATACTCAAGAAAAAATTTCGTATAGTTGGTCCAGATATGCAGCCCTTAGGTAGACTTTTACTAAGTAAACAAATGCTATTGAAATTTTTTAAAAATTAAATTTTTCGGACTTCTACTGTCCGGATCCAAACAAAAGAGGTGTCGGTAGACGGGTCTTGAAGAGACCTATCTAAATATATATGATTTGTAATTTCCAAAAATATGTGTAACGAGTTATTCGACGAAAACCTCCAAAATTTTGAAAAATTGTCAAAAATTAAATTTAAAAATAAAGTTTTATGAATTTCTATTTGCAGAATATACACAAATAGGGTGTCTATAGACGGGTCTAAGCGAGCTCTATCTAAATCTGTAAGATTTATAGTTACCAAAAGTAGGGTTAAAAAGTTATTCACTGAAAACCCAAAAAAATTTTTAGAAATACCTAAATTTCAGAATGAATGTAAAAAATTTTCTATCTTCCAATTGCCGGAACTAGATGAAAGAAGTGTCGTTAGATAGACCTTGAAGAGATGTATCTAAATATGTAAAGAAGTCAAATATATATAGAAGGGTTATCGAATAATTCGTCAAAAAGTACTGAAAAAAGTCAAAATTCAAAAATGAAAAAATTCTAAGTCCAAATATTAAATTTTTTGTTTGTTTTTCAGGTTTTTATCTTCCCACAGGACGCAGGAGTGTCTAAAATGATGGTTTCAATTGACAACGGTGGTATAATTGGCTATACTCAAGAAAAAATTTCGTATAGTTGGTCCAGATATGCAGCCCTTAGGTAGACTTTTACTAAGTAAACAAATGCTATTGAAATTTTTTAAAAATTAAATTTTTCGGACTTCTACTGTCCGGATCCAAACAAAAGAGGTGTCGGTAGACGGGTCTTGAAGAGACCTATCTAAATATATATGATTTGTAATTTCCAAAAATATGTGTAACGAGTTATTCGACGAAAACCTCCAAAATTTTGAAAAATTGTCAAAAATTAAATTTAAAAATAAAGTTTTATGAATTTCTATTTGCAGAATATACACAAATAGGGTGTCTATAGACGGGTCTAAGCGAGCTCTATCTAAATCTGTAAGATTTATAGTTACCAAAAGTAGGGTTAAAAAGTTATTCACTGAAAACCCAAAAAAATTTTTAGAAATACCTAAATTTCAGAATGAATGTAAAAAATTTTCTATCTTCCAATTGCCGGAACTAGATGAAAGAAGTGTCGTTAGATAGACCTTGAAGAGATGTATCTAAATATGTAAAGAAGTCAAATATATATAGAAGGGTTATCGAATAATTCGTCAAAAAGTACTGAAAAAAGTCAAAATTCAAAAATGAAAAAATTCTAAGTCCAAATATTAAATTTTTTGTTTGTTTTTCAGGTTTTTATCTTCCCACAGGACGCAGGAGTGTCTAAAATGATGGTTTCAATTGACAACGGTGGTATAATTGGCTATACTCAAGAAAAAATTTCGTATAGTTGGTCCAGATATGCAGCCCTTAGGTAGACTTTTACTAAGTAAACAAATGCTATTGAAATTTTTTAAAAATTAAATTTTTCGGACTTCTACTGTCCGGATCCAAACAAAAGAGGTGTCGGTAGACGGGTCTTGAAGAGACCTATCTAAATATATATGATTTGTAATTTCCAAAAATATGTGTAACGAGTTATTCGACGAAAACCTCCAAAATTTTGAAAAATTGTCAAAAATTAAATTTAAAAATAAAGTTTTATGAATTTCTATTTGCAGAATATACACAAATAGGGTGTCTATAGACGGGTCTAAGCGAGCTCTATCTAAATCTGTAAGATTTATAGTTACCAAAAGTAGGGTTAAAAAGTTATTCACTGAAAACCCAAAAAAATTTTTAGAAATACCTAAATTTCAGAATGAATGTAAAAAATTTTCTATCTTCCAATTGCCGGAACTAGATGAAAGAAGTGTCGTTAGATAGACCTTGAAGAGATGTATCTAAATATGTAAAGAAGTCAAATATATATAGAAGGGTTATCGAATAATTCGTCAAAAAGTACTGAAAAAAGTCAAAATTCAAAAATGAAAAAATTCTAAGTCCAAATATTAAATTTTTTGTTTGTTTTTCAGGTTTTTATCTTCCCACAGGACGCAGGAGTGTCTAAAATGATGGTTTCAATTGACAACGGTGGTATAATTGGCTATACTCAAGAAAAAATTTCGTATAGTTGGTCCAGATATGCAGCCCTTAGGTAGACTTTTACTAAGTAAACAAATGCTATTGAAATTTTTTAAAAATTAAATTTTTCGGACTTCTACTGTCCGGATCCAAACAAAAGAGGTGTCGGTAGACGGGTCTTGAAGAGACCTATCTAAATATATATGATTTGTAATTTCCAAAAATATGTGTAACGAGTTATTCGACGAAAACCTCCAAAATTTTGAAAAATTGTCAAAAATTAAATTTAAAAATAAAGTTTTATGAATTTCTATTTGCAGAATATACACAAATAGGGTGTCTATAGACGGGTCTAAGCGAGCTCTATCTAAATCTGTAAGATTTATAGTTACCAAAAGTAGGGTTAAAAAGTTATTCACTGAAAACCCAAAAAAATTTTTAGAAATACCTAAATTTCAGAATGAATGTAAAAAATTTTCTATCTTCCAATTGCCGGAACTAGATGAAAGAAGTGTCGTTAGATAGACCTTGAAGAGATGTATCTAAATATGTAAAGAAGTCAAATATATATAGAAGGGTTATCGAATAATTCGTCAAAAAGTACTGAAAAAAGTCAAAATTCAAAAATGAAAAAATTCTAAGTCCAAATATTAAATTTTTTGTTTGTTTTTCAGGTTTTTATCTTCCCACAGGACGCAGGAGTGTCTAAAATGATGGTTTCAATTGACAACGGTGGTATAATTGGCTATACTCAAGAAAAAATTTCGTATAGTTGGTCCAGATATGCAGCCCTTAGGTAGACTTTTACTAAGTAAACAAATGCTATTGAAATTTTTTAAAAATTAAATTTTTCGGACTTCTACTGTCCGGATCCAAACAAAAGAGGTGTCGGTAGACGGGTCTTGAAGAGACCTATCTAAATATATATGATTTGTAATTTCCAAAAATATGTGTAACGAGTTATTCGACGAAAACCTCCAAAATTTTGAAAAATTGTCAAAAATTAA
The DNA here is from genome assembly GCA_905220595.1 of Spilosoma lubricipeda. Classification (NCBI taxonomy): domain Eukaryota; kingdom Metazoa; phylum Arthropoda; class Insecta; order Lepidoptera; family Erebidae; genus Spilosoma; species Spilosoma lubricipeda. Next base: position 5,574 of record HG992285.1, on the reverse strand, counting down.
ATTTAAAAATAAAGTTTTATGAATTTCTATTTGCAGAATATACACAAATAGGGTGTCTATAGACGGGTCTAAGCGAGCTCTATCTAAATCTGTAAGATTTATAGTTACCAAAAGTAGGGTTAAAAAGTTATTCACTGAAAACCCAAAAAAATTTTTAGAAATACCTAAATTTCAGAATGAATGTAAAAAATTTTCTATCTTCCAATTGCCGGAACTAGATGAAAGAAGTGTCGTTAGATAGACCTTGAAGAGATGTATCTAAATATGTAAAGAAGTCAAATATATATAGAAGGGTTATCGAATAATTCGTCAAAAAGTACTGAAAAAAGTCAAAATTCAAAAATGAAAAAATTCTAAGTCCAAATATTAAATTTTTTGTTTGTTTTTCAGGTTTTTATCTTCCCACAGGACGCAGGAGTGTCTAAAATGATGGTTTCAATTGACAACGGTGGTATAATTGGCTATACTCAAGAAAAAATTTCGTATGGGTTAGGTTAGGTTAGGTTAGGTTAGGTTAGGTTAGGTTAGGTTAGGTTAGGTTAGGTTAGGTTAGGTTAGGTTAGGTTAGGTTAGGTTAGGTTAGGTTAGGTTAGGTTAGGTTAGGTTAGGTTAGGTTAGGTTAGGTTAGGTTAGGTTAGGTTAGGTTAGGTTAGGTTAGGTTAGGTTAGGTTAGGTTAGGTTAGGTTAGGTTAGGTTAGGTTAGGTTAGGTTAGGTTAGGTTAGGTTAGGTTAGGTTAGGTTAGGTTAGGTTTTTTTTTTTTTTTTTTTTTTTTTTTTTTTTTTTTTTTTTTTTTTTTTTTTTTTTTTTTTTTTTTTCGCTTTTCCCCGTCCAAGGTTTCGACAGGACCTTATTCATCATTATATTATATAATAAGCAATTGTAATGTCGTCATTAAATTGACTGATTTGAAGAATCAGCCAATTTTGTATGTTCAAATATGCATGTACATGACACATAGTCAGTGTACATGCGCATTTGTACATCTGTTATATCTTAAAATTAAAAATTTTATCATTACATTTATTTATATTGCATCATATTTATAACTTATTTACATTCACATTTATATTCACATTTATTAATTTAAAAGTATCGCATTGTTTATATACATATTAATATCATTATTATTTACTATTCATTGTTATTTACATTTGTTTATCTATATTTACATTTCTAAATTATATATCTGTATTTTATTTAAAACAATTATGTTGCTCCGGTCTACCATCCGTTAGTGGGTCGTTTAAAGGATGGTTGTTTGCACCTCCAGGAGGCTTCCCCCATGTTCCCCCAGTGAGGGGTACTTGGTATCCATGACCTGTGTTTTTGTTTCTGTTTGCATGTTTTTGTGTTTCTGTCTAGTATTTTGTACGTGTGTACCCTTCCACAACTCACACTTTCCATGTAGTCTCACCTTTAGCAATATATGTATATATAGCAATATACATATTTGCTACGTTCCTGTTTGTGAGCTGTTTCTGTCGTGTATGTTTATGTTAAGTATATGTTAATCTAGTGTTGGTGATAGTGTACATGTTCAGATATATTTTTATATAATCATTATATAATTATTATATCAGTGTTTAGTTATGTCTTGTTTTGAAGTGTGTGAACTGTATGTTGGTAGATCATGAATACGCTGTTGTCGCCCTAGCCAGGTAATCCCACTTGGTTCGAGTGGGGCATTCGGCGCTAAAGGCGTTGTGACCGACTCTCTGCAGTCCAGAGTGCAGACAGTTGCAGCACCGCGGTTCCGCTCCCGCACCGTGAACGGCGCAATCCTTGCGCAGGTGGGGGCCTCCACAGTGGCTGCATCTGTCCACACCCTCGGTGCAGAATCGGCGGCCATGGCCGAACGCTAAGCACTTTGTGCATTGGATGAGCGGGGACTGGTCCTCCACTCTGACCCTCTGCAGGTCTAAGTAGAGGGCTCCGGCATCCGTCATCCTTTGCCACACCCTTGGCTTCACTTGGAGGACTATGTGGGAAGTCTCCGGGTTCCTAGTCCTTTTTCTATACTTAATTGTGCAGGCCTCCCTCTCCTCTTGTGGTAGGCCCATGAAGATATTCTGGTTTTGGGTGTAAAGAGCCCTTACCATTTGGTCGTCGTCACTCCCCTTCTGGACATCCTTTAGGACGACCAGGGGGTCCTTATTCTTCATGGGCTCCACCTTGAGTCCATTGCCTCTGCTCTCAATATGCCTCTTGACCCTATCCATCTCATCCTGTGAGTCGCAGCCAAGGATGATCTTCCTATCCTTGGCTTTTCTGGTCTTGTTTATTTTAAAACCAGTACTCCTGGGGTCGACCGCCTCCTTCACCCTGACGAGTACCTCATCGGCAGTCTCCTGACTGTCGTTTGAGGTCACCGCCACCGAGTGGAGCGCCGGTCGGCACCAGGGTCTGGCTGCTGCGACATCTGCATAGGTCTTGAGGGGGGGAGGATCCGGGATACTCTGAGTTCGAGAACTCAGCTGCTCGACTGCGGAGCTGATATGCGCTTTGTTTTCAACGACTATATCTGTGGCGACAGTCCTGACCAGATCTTCCAGCTGGGACTGCGCCCGCACTATCATCAATTCGTTGGCCTTGTCGGCATCCACGTGGGTTTCTTCTATTTTTTCAAACATACTGTCGATTAAATCTACACCCCGATCGTGGTTTTTTGTTTCTAGTATCCGGATCTCCCGTTTGAGCTCGACGTGGGATAGCTCCATCCGTTTCAGGATGGTATCCTGCAAGTCATCGAGCCTTGCCAACACTGGGTTTCCTTTTGCTGAGGGCGCGACGGCGGGTTTTTCCTCTACAGGAGGCGGCGCCACGACCGTCTCGCCCATGTTGCAATACTCCAGGCTTCTCATCCTCCCACTTATCTCGAAGAGGATGTGCTGGCATTTATCAGAGCTCTCCTCCAAGAAGGTCTTTATATCCTTCCGCATTTGCGGGTACTGTTGAACCTTCATGGGGATCTCCTCGAAGGTCCTCATGACCTCATGGAGCAGCTCGTCACTGGGCATGGCAGCGTAGACGTTATACTGCTTTTTGTAAGAGATCATGTTGTCCAGTGACCTTCGTTTAGTAGCTGGCCTCCTGATAAATGTTTTGGCAGCGCCGAGTGTTAGCAAGGGCGAGGTGCTGGTGCCAGAGGGGGCCTGCTCCCCAGCTACAGCGGATGTTACTGGAGTGCGATACATTTTGACGGGGAAAGTTGTCTATCTTTAAAACTAAATTAATGTTTAAGTAGCCCTGTATAGGGGGGTGTCAATTAAATTAAGATTGAAAATATGAAATTTCTTTTTAAAAACACAATTAAATCTATATTGCCCTGTAAAGGGGGGTACGTACACAAGTCAATACACACAAAACAATTTAAAACAAGAAAAATATAAAAACTTATAAATAATTTTTTCTCCGTAGGGAGATGTGCTCTCTACAAAGTAGATATGTCTTGCGTGCCTGGGGGTGTATAGATCCCCGTTTGTTAAAATAAATTTAAGATTTTAATAAATATAGATTTTTAAGAATTAATAAATAACATGAATAACTTAAATTAAACTTAAGGACTCTATCGAAGAGTCTGTCTGATACAATAATATATGTCAAAATTAAAAATTAAAAATAATAAGCAATTTTTAAAAATAAAATTAAAATTTAAAACACAGATTGAAATTTTTCATAGGAAGAAGAAAACTTAAAATTAATTTTTTAAAGAAGATGCGGCTCTATGTAGGATTTTCTTTTGGTCTGTTTGTTAGCCCTTAATGTTCCGGGCCAAAAGCCGAAAAAATTTTTCAAATTGGACCAGCCAGAAAAAAGTTAGTTTTTTCTGGAATTTCTTCCTTTATTCCCGGTTTCAGTCCAAATATCGCCCGGTCGAAGGCTCCAGTAGTTGCTCCTAGTCAGGGGGATGCTGTCCCTGACAATAATTTTTTGTTCAGCCCTATCTGGCCGAAGATGCTGGTATTTTCCCGGTTTTTCCCCTTTTTCAGGGAATCCTCCCGGAAAAAGGTTCGACCAGTGGGGTCAGGAGGGGGAGCTTATTCAGGGGTAGCCGGTTCCCAATTTTCATGAAAATCGGTCCAGCCAGTCCGAAGTTATGGGCTCGGACAACTTTGACCTAGTTTTCGTCTGTGTTTTCTATTAAAACTCCTAACGGATTGCCAATAATATTAATTTAATTAATTTACTGAATTTTGAAAATTTCTAAATAATTCCTCCCTGGCTACGGAGAGGTGCGGAGGTGGTGGCACACCCCTTGCCGACCTCAATACCGAAGATCCGGTGAGGATCGGCCTAGCCAATCCGGAGATATGGAGGTTTCCTGAAACCTTGGCCTATCCTTTCGGAGAGCCTCACCGCAAATTGTAAAGCCTTATTGGGATTTACCAAGTCCGTTGCGGGAAGCCCAAAAATGTCTTGGTGGGCCCGATCAGACCACGGGTCACCAAGATATTGGGCCAGGAAAGTTTGTTACACTTTTAAGCGTTCCTATTGGTTGATTTATACACTAAGTTAAAATTTCACTTTTAAAAGTTTTGAAAGAGTTTGCGACACTGTAACTCCTCAATAAATGGTCCGATTTACACAGTTTGGGTCTCTATCCCTTCGTCAATTAATGCACTAAATGAAAGAAAGTTGAACTGGGGGGGGGGAAGCCTCCCCTAGCAGAAGGGTTGGTAAAAGTGAAATGCACACAAAAGTCACTGTAAAAATGGAACTAGTGTACTTAACTTGTTTTTGCAAGCGGTTCCTGGATCCGCTTGGTGTCACACACAATGTTTTGGTCGCGTAACGCTCCTGAGGGACCAGGGTCAGGGACCTCGTGGCCACGCCTTTCAAGAAAAGCGTTACAACTCCTGCAGTTGTGGTTCGAATGTCCTGAAAGGGGTCTCAAAAGATTCGTATCCCCGAGACGCAACCTCCCAGAACAGAACACACAGGGTCACGAGCAAAAATCCGGGTTCTATCCCTAAAAAGTGTCACTTTCACTATTTTGGTCCTAACACTGAAAGTACTGGTCCGTTTTCCACTCTGTTTTCACTATCGTGTCCGTCTCACTCGCGCGCAGCTTTGGAGGTATCACTCGGTGATGTCCGTGGTGATGAAAAAAAGTGATAACCTGCCACGCCCTATTTATAAAAGTCACAATAACTTTCCCGAAAAGCGATCGAAAAATCCGGGAGGGGTCTCAAACGGTGCGGACACCGGAGACGCACACCCTAACGGTCAAAAAACCGGAGGTCGTCGATCGCTTTCCGGAGCTATTTTGATTTTTCACTTTTTTGAGTCTTTTTTCACCGGAACTTCCGATGAAAAACACCACAGCACAGTCAATTTTCACGTGAAAAATCCAATTAATGTCTTAAAACGTCTGGGCACTCACTGCGCAACTTTGTACAGTTGAAAAATGGGGGGTCACAGATCTAAATCCTAAGATTTAGGGGGTTTTGACCGCACTGTCACTTTTCACTGAAATTTGTTTTGTTTTTATCTAATAAAAACCAAAGTCCTGGTCCGATTTCCAAGCGGTTTTCTAGTCTACGTTCGTCTCGCGACGGCGCAACTTTTAAGAT